>JAWNOO010000007.1:0-10000000 GCA_035045905.1 Drosophila anomelani | reverse complement strand
ATAACAGCTCCGATTTGGATTTCATTGCAAGGATCGACCACTGGGTTACCCGATATCAGTCTCAACACTATCCAATTCGATATGTGTCAGCAATTTAAGATTCACTAGCAGTTATCAGTTTTTTTCAATACAATCAAAGGCTATCGAAATCATATGTAGATTTCAACAGTCATATCTCTTAGTTTGATGGGGTTTTCGAGTTGAGAAAGATTAAACATCTTAAAGAGAAATCTGTATTTTAACGAACTAATTTATTAAGAATATTAAATAGATAATAAAAAACAAAACAGCATTTACTTATAACACTTCAGCAGTTCATAGGTCAGATTCCTCAAAAGCTCTGATCGACATGCCACAAACATACAAGCCCAAAGCATATAACAAAAATATAGTAAATGGCCGACCAATTTAGCGGAATACCACCACTGTCGATTGCACTTTTTTGGCTAAATGGAGTGGATTTAATATCCCTTTGATACCCTGTCTGTCTGCCGTGTAGCATAGACAACAAAATGGTCTGGAAATAAAGGGGACCCGGCTGGTAATACCGGGGCAGGAAGTGCTGCTACCGCTGCCGCTTTCCCAGCTTTTCCCGCCTTTTCCCCTTATTCAGTCCCTGGTTTTCCTCGCTGTCAGTGGCAGCGCCGGTTCGCGGCTTAGCTGAGACTTTGCGCCCACGCTCCACGTGTTTATGACTTTGAATTGCAACTTCATCCGCCGTGTGGGCCGCCGTAGCCCTTAGCCGTTGTTACTGTTCCTGTTGCTGTTGCTGTTGTAGCTGCAATTTTTGTTCCAGTACTGTTGGGCGCCGGGTGCCGTTCGCTGTCGGGTGCAATGATGGCGGAGCATAGCGCGCATTGTGACGCGAAATGGCGTCGAGTTGAATAATCCAACATGGCGCTTTGCCGCCGCCGCCGACACTGCCGAGAGCTGTAGTATTTGTGTTCTCGCCAGTGTTTGTGTGCGTTGTGTTGTCTGTTTCCGGCAGCCGGATAAAAAACTTGGCGTTAAAGTGTTAATATTTTGAGTTTTGAGAGCGGAATGGCAGGACTGGCAGGCGAGGCAGGCCTGGCAGGACATGCAAATGGCCGGGTCAGAGGTCGCGGGCAGAGTTACTGCGGAGAGCGACAGCTTCGACGCTGTTTCCCCTCGACGCTGACACTTGTTCAATTCAAATAGGACGCCAGAGTCCCGACATTGATGTCCTGGCACGGCATTCCTCCGCCAGGCGCCAGGCGCCTGGTTCTTGCCGCTTTCCGCTTTTCGGGCCTAGCTCCGAATGGCGTGCCCGGCGAGCCGCATTTATGTTATCTTTAATTTTTCACAACGAAATTGGCCGTGGGAGTGCAGTTCCAATTGCCAGACAACAAGCATATTTATTTATATTGCCCGGCCCCCGCTCGACCCCGATGCGAAGCCCGAACTGTCATAAAGGCAGGACGACAGCCGAGCCACTTCAGTTCTCAGTTTTAACTGGTAAAATTGGGGGAATGGGATGGGAGTCCGGGAGTCCTTATTCTTGGTTTCGAAATGGAAAACTTGGAGATAGAATATGGCCCACTGGGCAGCGGAATTTGACGACTTGGAAGGAAAATGCTAGTCAATTAGGTTAAACTTTAGAAGGACTTCAAGAGGGGATTTAAATATTAAAAGAATTTAAACTACAAACTCTGAAAATAAATATATATGTAATTAAACTTAAACAGAAACAATCTACCAGAAATTAAATAATGAAGAAAATGTTGCAGAAATTAGTTAAAACGTTAACCGGGCTCATAATTTTCAGCAAGATATTGGCTTACGAGATCTTTAAAAAGTTTAATGGTTTGAATTTCATGGCTAAATCCTTCTGTTACAATTTCTGTCTCACGAGCCAGAGGCCCAAAATGTAGGCCATGTTCGCGCTTCTGTTTGGCATTCGGCCTTTTCACCAGCAACGCATATGGAAGAACGAACACAATTGATGCCTCTGCTAATTAATAAGGCGAGAGTTGCATTTCGCGGTCAGTTTGCCCAAAGTGCTGCCAATTAGATCGCTGTGGTCTCCCCCCGTTGCCCTGAGAAACCAAAGGCTCTGCTCAGCGTAATGCTCATGAATGGACTTTGTAGTGGAGAAGCAATTAAATTTGATTTATTCGTGCGGTTCCGTCTCTTTGTCGGTTAATCGCTGATTGGTCGGTGTAAGTTTCAGTTTTACTTAAAAATTAATTATCAGCCTGCTTGGATCGCGCTGTTGACTTTGGCCGGTCACGTCGCATTAACCATACGCACTGTGTGCGCAGCACATAACTGCCGGCCAGCCAAGCAATCAAGCGAACTGTCAGCAAACCCCACATCCACATCCACATCTGCAGCCACATCCATGTCCATGTCCACAACCGCGTTCCCGCCCGAATCCCCGCCTGAAAATCACCGGCAAACCAATTGCAGAGTTGTCCAGGCAAACAGCTTGCCAGACTGAAGCGATAGCGACTCTCGCAAAAAAAACTCGCGAATTGTCAGGCTGGCGTTTAAAACCAGTTCGCATCAATTTAAGCGGACATATGCTTAACTTTGCTTGCGGTGATTTTTCAACTTGGCCCGCAGAGTTGTTGCAGTTCTCCAGGTAGTCGCCAGTTACCTCTCCTCCTTGTCTTCTCCGCGCTGCAAGCTCCACGCTGCCTCCTTCTGGAGTGCTTTGCACATTGACAGCGTTAATTAACTTTTAATTTAATTTCGCGTAAATGAGTTTTTACTGTCAGCGCGCGTTGCTTTATTTAAGCTGACAAAAAACGCAATTTGCAATGCAGGAGTTTTGCAGCGGGGACGAGCGATCCAGCGCGGGAGGTTGGGCATGCTTTTAAGCGCGGTTTTCAAATGTGGCTGCGATGTCGTCAGCCAGTGTCAATTTATGCCGCCAAAGTGAAAATCCAAACTGAAAGATTTATGCAGGCGACGCAGAAACACACACACACAGGAACATACATACATATATACATACCATATATTATTTATACTTTTTTCGCCGGCAAATGTGATTTATATGAAAAATCTCAGCAACAAGCGCCCCGGCGGTGTGCGTGTGAAATATTTTGCAGCGTTTGGAGATTTTTAAATTCAATTTCCCCAGCCCAGACGCAGATGCAGTTGTAGTTGCAGTTTCGGTTGCAACTTGCACTGCCAGTCGCAGATGAATGGAGGGATTCAGATGCCGATGGCGGATGGCCATGTCGATGTGATGTCGAGGCCAGCCGTTGCATAAATAAGCGCTTTAGACCACTGTGCTGGCAGGAGCAGAGGAGCAGTTCCTCCGCCATGTCGGCGGGGCAGAGGGCCGCACAGAAGGTGTGTGTTTTATTAATTGCCAGCGCCAATGCCGCAGCGGCCGCAGCAGCCGCCACCAAGAGAAATATGCGAGCAATGCACGCATGCGGTTCCCTCAGTTTCTCTCTCTCGCCCCTCTGATTTCCCGCTTTCCCATCTCTACCCCTCACGGCCGCTTTTCCGCGTTTTTTACTGCCAACTCTTCAGGCCCTCACCGCTTCCGAGTGGCCAGTGGCACGTTATATCGTTAATGAAAACTGATTCTAGTGTCATTAACGTGCGAGCTTTCCAGACCGATTCAAGTGCAATGTGCGCCGTATCTTTATGCACTGCGAGGATGAGTTGATAAACTATCAGAAAATATATTTTAAACAATGAAAAGGATTAAAAAATGTTATTAAATATTTTCTATATAGTTTAATATAGTTTATTCAAAGGTCGCTTAATTTTATTTTACGTATATAATTTATAAGCTCTATTAAAGAGTATTTTCTTTGAGTGTTCTTCCTTACCCGCCGCGTCCTTGGGGCACCAACACCCGATCATCCCCGATCCCCGATACCGACACCTCCTTGTCCCATCGTCGCCAGTGGGCATGACGAGTCATTTAAACTGATGCGTCGCCAACTGAGTGAGCAACTGATTGCGTCCTGCCACTCTCCAGTCTCACCAGTCCACCACATCCCCATCCCCCCCCTTGCCAACCGTCCTCGGTATTGTCCTTCTCGTTACTGAACCCGCTGACGACTTAATGACAGTCATACAAAATGCGACAACGGTGCGAAAATTGCAAGGCTTGCCTTTCCAGCAGCACTGCAGCGGCGCTCCCGATGATTACCTTTTAATGCAAATATAAAAAATGAAAGAGCAACATAAAGCGATCACAGAGCAAGGAGTCGAGTGTAAGATGCTCTTAGTAAAAATATATTTTAAATATAATTACATAATTCCTTTAAATATATCATAAAAATCGCACAAGTAGTATTTATGGCTTATTGTCACTTTCCAAGTGTTAATCATTAAGTAAATAATAATCGCAGGAAACCATTTGGGGATTTCAACTCAATAATATTTAATTGTTGACAAATAAAACCTGTAATTATACAATTTAAAAATACTTGAATGTCAATTAATAATGTGTTATTGAATGCTTGGTTTGATTCGTGTTTAAATTGATTGACAACTGCAAGCCGCCTAGTGGCGTCGGACACGCCCTAAAAAACGCAGGGTATAATCAAAAGCGATGCCAGAAACAACAACAAAGACAAGCTGACAAAGGCAAAAACATAAAAAAAAACAAAAAAAAAAAGAAGTCAAAACAAAAAACCAAAAAAAAAAAGCAGAAAACAAGAAGAACAACGTTGGCCCGAAGGGGAATCCCGGCATCGGGGATCTGGACAGAGCTTCACTGCCATGCCATAGCATGGCATGTGTAAATGACGCTTAAAATTGAAAAATTAAATGAGAAATTATTATGTGTGGCATCGGGGAAGGAGCCAGGGATCCCTGGATAGGGACGCGCACTCGGATCCGGCCCAGTGGGACATGTGCGTTAATGTGCGAGTGTGAGACGGCGCAGTGTCATTAAATTAATTTGTCAAATATGTATAAAATAATAAATTACCTTTTTGTCAGTTACTCGTTTATTAATTTGTACATGGCAACAACTTTTCGGCGCTCTGGCAAAAGCGAGCAAAAAATGGAAACCAGGACGAGGCAGTGTCCAGAAGTCAACTAGCATAAAAAATTATGATGTGTAAAAAAGTAAATATGGTACACAGACACACATGCGGCGCAAAAAAACATTTACTGGCAAGTGTGATGTGGGAAAGGTGGGTCAGGCGGGGATCGTGGGTTGTCGTGGGTGTAGTGAAAAATTGGACAAATTGCCTGGCTGCTCATCGTGTATCGTTTAATAGAAAACGCCGACCCACCGACACACACACACGTCACATGTTTTCTGTCCATTTTTATTTCACAGCTCGCTGGCCGAAAGTTGAATGATTTATGATTTATTCAATGCAGCGGCCAAAACGAAGCAAACGAGCCAAGCGGCTTGTGTGACTCTACTCTCACCCAGTGTCTGTCTGTTAAATTATTTTTTAATGTGTCTATTAAAAAATACAACAGCTGCATCAACAACTGACAGCAGCAGCAGCAGCAACAATAACCGCGGCAGCAATTGGTTTCGACTAAAGGTATGCACAGGTAGAAACAATGACTTTATGGTCTGCATTTAATATATAAATAATTCGCTTTTGAGAGTTTTATTTTTGAAATACCTTGCAGATATTCAACACTTTTAGATCAGTTTATCCGATACCTATGTCTTTCTACCTATTTAAATCTATTATAAGCTTAAACCTTTATTCGAAATTATAATATAAATGCACTTTTTTAATGCAAGATCCTTCTAGTTCGACCCTTTTTTCGTCCTGTGCACATGGAACAACGAGTGGCGCTCTGGTTTCAAGTCGGGGATTTGGCGCCGGCATTAACATGGAACCAATATAAATGGCATGCCAAATTGTAGTGGATGAACAAATTTGCCGCTTCATATGCGAGCGGCAATAAAAACTTGTAGCGCCAAAGCCAAATGCGATTTGGTGGGGCATTTGTTTTAAATTACCCTGGCGTGTAAGTGATGAACTGATGTGTGTCTGTATGTTGGTCCGGTCGCTGTAACAGCAAATTGAGCAGTCGGCACAAAACAACAACAAATAAACTGAGCCTTCCAACAAGCAAAAAAGTAAAAAAAGAGCACAAAAAGTGGAGCATTGAACTCGCCCTCGCCAGGGGATTTCCCGAAAAAAAAGGGCCAGCACCATGATGAGCCATAAAACTATTGCAGCTATTTGGAGTAGATTGCAGGGGCCAAGGCAAATACAGAGATACTTACTTCGAACTGGTGGTAAACATTTCCGTAAGCAGACAGAAGACTATAGCAATTTAGGCCAGAGCAGCGCTAAAGCCAACTGTCCAACATAAATTCGAGTAATCGAGACAATGGCCTTCCTATCTTCCGAGTTTATGTACTACGAAAATGTGGAACTATTTTTTGGGATATACATATATTGTCATGCACAAATTATGCATTATTTAAACAGTTAATCACAAAAAATATTAATATTTTATTAAATATATTTAAAGACAGCATTATACATAACGTTTAGGTACCCGATAACGATCATCTGGAGCCATATCCACTTGATAATAGGTGAACGCCACAAAGCCAAAAATAAAATATAGAACTAAAAGGCAATTGAAATAGTAAAACAATTAAGTTACATTATAATTAAATCTCAATCACCTAAGGGAATAATTAACCAATGGATGAAGAATATACCCAAACCACAGAAAAAAATTGATGAACATACTAGGCTGCGTTTGCCCTAATAATCAAAAATAATGTTAAAATAAATAAATATAAAATTCTAGAAACAATCAATACAACCTTAAAGATGCCAAGCAGAAGCAGCACACCAGAAAGTATCAAACAACTCGCACTCAGGCAGCCAAAAACCACAATTACGAATGGAAGCTCGTTCCTTTCCACAAACGTAATAACAAGAGCTGAAACGTATATATAAAAAATATGAAAAATATTACATAACAAAGTGTATGACTTACGAATAAAACAAATGCCAAAAACTAAATTAAGAATTGCCCAGAAAACACAGGCCTTGAATTTGCTGCATATATTCAGACACTTCCCACCGCAATTGTTGCACATTATAATAAAAGAATTTATGTGAATATCAAAAAAGAATATATTTTGACAAATTAGTAAAGGCATAGCTAGTTGTTCACTTTAATGGAAAGTAAAAAGGAAGTAAGTCCACCCCATGAAGTGAGACTATGATACATCAACACTGTGCCTGAGTGTGGACAATGGTAAAAGTAAGCAAATAATGTCAATCAATTACTGCATTAAACTTTCCCCATTTAGTTTACCCGCTGGAGCGTGGAAAGTGAACACAGTGCCGGGCGTCCAAACAAACCGAAGCGAAACCCTTCTGCTTTCCACCGAAATGCCCGCTCTAGTCCCCGCATCCACCATGTTAACTAATCAAATAACTGTAGCGACACGAAAATACCCAAATGTGGCCATGTCAATGGTTTTGGCCGCCGGCGCTGACAGTGTCCAAATCCAATGCAAACAAAAGTGCAAATGAGTTCGAGAGAGCGCAGCTAAAATGTTTGCCCAAGCCAAAATGTTAATGGTAATGACAGCTCCGAGAATCCGTTAACGAACTACGGGCACGTTCCGTTGTCTGTTTCCACACCCGACTCCCACACCCGATTCTGATTCCCGATCCCCGGAAACAGCTAAGCTCTCAGGGCCCCCCTCTCTCCATTACAATTTCCATCGCAGCACCCAAAGGCCAGCGAATGTCATTAAAAATTGCCACGTGAAATGTTTCGAAAGGCCATCGAGACGAGTATGGCAGCTGACATCCGAATCCTTCGGCTAATGGCCAGTCGTCCACCTAACTAAATTAAAATATTTACGGGCAGATCTGCATGTATCCCAATTATACGCGACCCAAAATATGATAGTTGGGTGGCCGGGCACAGACCAAAACCCAAAAACCAAAACCCAAACGAAACCGCACCAAGAAGACAACCCGGCTAAATCCCATAATTAAGCTTGTATGCATGTTCGTCCTCATCCTCATCCTAGTCGTCGGCGTCGTCCTTTTTTCGTGCATGTGATGTATTAATTTAGAGAAAACCTGGGTGCTGCTGGGGCTTCCCCCGCTCAAGCCAACGACAAAAACAACTACCGCATGGTCGACAATGGGAACCGGCAACCGGCAACCGGCAACGGCCACAATTACACCTACAGGATGGAGCCAGTCGGGACAGGACAATGGCAGGACCCGGGCCGGTATGGGATGAGATTTTTCGGTGCTCCGGGAGCAGCAACAGCAAAACTATTTCACAGCTAAAAATGCTGTTATGCGTTTATATTAACACGGATGTGCCCGCACACACGGACGCCCCGTCATGGCGGAGTGTCCTGGCGCAGGACACGTAGTAAGGTAGCCAGCATACATTAGCAGGCACGTAGGATGCAAACTAACTGTACCATTGGAGCAGAAATAGTATCAGCGATACGAATCATATGCGGCAGCGCCAAAAACCCAGACCAGGCACAGACCAGGACCAGTCCCATGTAACACACACCCAACTCCCCACATCCCATATGGGCACCCGATCCGACGAAGCAACCTTCCATGCGATGCGACATGGTCGCACACAGGCATGTGGAGCAGCATTCGCGGTGGCAGGAAGAGCAGAAGTTGAAGTCCTTGAAAGGATTAAAATAGGAGTTTTATATAATATTTAATATTAAAAGCAGCCACAGACAGAACATAATAAAAAATGTGAATTATGTGTTCTAAAAAGTTTAACAATCACCTTTTATTTTATATGGATTTCACCACTAATAAAGTGCCCCATTTTATATCTGATACCTAAAAACGAATATCGATTTTATTTGTACACAATTATATTGGCATAAAACTAATTTTATCAAGGAAATCAATTTGCAACATTTTAATTCTGATTAAATCAATGGGAATCAATTTTAAATATACATTCTGCATGCATTCAATAAAACGAAGCATAGAAAATTATTAAATATAAAATACACCAAAAAATGTAATAATATTTAGGTAAAGTAAACCAACAAATTCCTCATGCTTTGATTTATTTAAACACAAGCACGAGTAATCAATAGTCTGTGATTTATATTAATTTAATTTAAAGAAATGCGAGTGGCATGCTACATGAATTGTAAACAAAATAATTAAATTTAATTTAGTTTTAAATATAGTTTATTTATAAGGAACCCCCAAAGAGACCCTCGCTATGTGCAAGTTTCGTCACACGCTAAACAGTTGGCAAGTATTAGGAGTGGGTGGAGTGGCGCGTGGATCGGGGATCGGGCAAGGAATACCATGGAGCGAGAATGGGATGGAGAAGTATCCTTTGTGCCAGCATGCAGCGCTGGCAAAAGTTAGTTACGAGTGCGAACAATGATATTACGTAAAATATTTTGAAACTGCTGCTCTCAGTTTCGCTGTTTTCTGTGTGTGGGATGGGGGAGAGGGGTGTGTGTGTGGGTGCCCGATGGGCGTGGTCGGGGGAGTTCCTGCGGCCACGTGGCATGTGACAGCAAAACGCTGCTCTGACTCCGGCTCCACCTTTGCCGTAATTGTGTCGCACATGACCCTTCTGTTGGCGGATGGCACCGGCACAGTCACCGTCACCGGTACCGGCACCCTTTTTGGTAACCGAACTGGAGCGCACGGGAGCTGAGTGCAATAACCACAATTTCAGATTGAGATGGAGCCATCCTCTAGCCCCCATCCGTAACCCAGCTCCCGGCGTAAGCTCATTACGCTCTGGCTTTGTTTTGGACTAATTAAATTTGAATGACTATTTTCACTTAAAAACTTTTTACCCCACTCGTTGGCTTTGCTCCTCCTCCTTCGCCCGCCTCCTCCTAAAGGCTGCCTTGTTTTTGTTTCGTGTTTTGTGTGTTTGGCGTTGGCGTTGGCGCCAGGTTTTGTTTAAATGTTGCTGGGGTTGACTGTGCCGCCGCCCGAAACTCTTGAGTGAGCCATAAACAATGTGGCTGGTAGCCTGGCTAAAAACCCGCAGCCGCAGCTCCCGGCCATGCCATGCCACGCACCCCTAGAAATGCCAAAGTGTCGTCCGGATGTCGCACAAAATATTAGAAATGATACTTAACCACAGAATTGCAGAGCTTTCGCTTTTGGATCGAGTGGGTGTGTGTGTCTGTGGGAGTTAATTGTTGGTCGGGCCAACAGCCAGCAGCCAGCAGCCAAGCGTTTTGGCCACCTTTTTTCGGGGTTGCTCTTGAAGGGGTGGCTGCCGAAATTCCGAAATGCCAAACTGTGAAATTAGCAACAACGGCAAATGGCAGCCGGAAACGTGCCGCAAGCCGGATATAAGCAACGATGGCTGCAACAATATCCCAAAACTCTTTTCAATTCCGAAACAAAATCGCTCGGTTGGCCGACCTCAAATACATTTCATGATTCATGATTTTATTAGCCGGCCAATAGATGAATTCGCGTATTTTAAATATAATGCCATCGAAATTAACGCGGCAATCACATTTGCTTTCTGCCTTTTCATTTGCGGCCATAAATAGCCCGCGGATAAAGGATATTAATGGATTTTGTTTCGGCCAGCCAGCCAGCCAACCGTAATTTCTATATGTGTATAAATGCAAACCGAAAGTAAAATAAAAGAAATTTATAATAAGGAATAAAGCCGCCGCCAAACGATAAATATAAATAAATAAAATCTGCAAACGTGCGTAGCCAATCCCGGAATCTCGGGAAACCAGAAATCACCGACTCCGGGCAAGGGCGTGGCGGAAAATCAATAACTACAACTAGGCTCTGGCCAGCGAAATTGACAACAACAACAACTACCAAAGCCAACTTGATTGTGGTGCACAAAGATTTAATTGTGTTCAATTGAAATGAAATCAAATGAAATTTGCCTGCAATTGTGTCTATTGTTATGCTTTGTGGGGTAGTGATACCGTGAAACATATCTAGAAAAATCAGAAGCGGGGGCTAATAATAATAAAGATATAAAAATACCATAGCCGAATGAAAATTTAAAATATCAATTGTGTTGCTTTTCTAGAGCTGTTTTTGAAAAATATGTTTAAATGTGTGTATACACTTACTGATCAGTAATATATATATTTTTGAATGGTTTACAGATGCTTCTTTCTGCTTCTTTTATAAATTTCTAGTCCTAACTGTTAACACCGTAAGGGCATGGTCTTTTTATGCCTTTAAATTAAATGTCCTCAAAATATAGGCATTTGTTTATTATATACCATATTTAATATAGATTAAATTCTGTTCTGTTAAATAGATATATAACTAATTCCGTATTTAGTCTCTTGATTACTCAAATTGAATTTTAATTAATAATGTTGGCCAATGGTTTATATTTCCTTTTTTAAGTCGAAGAATAAGGCTTAGCTTATCATAAATCAAAAACCGCTTTAAAAAACATATTAATGCATATTAGTGACTTTAATTTTATAATTATTCATTACCCATATTAATCGCTTGATGGATAGGGATCCTAGAAATGTGGCAGGATATTCAAGAATACCTAAAAATAAACCTACATAACCATTCAGGCTCCCACGTGCAGGCGATATCCTGTAGCAATTTTCCCGATTGCAATCATGTCGGGTGAGTACTTCTATCTTTCAGCGATGCTATCCCAATCGATTCAAATGAATTTGTGGTTTTCAGGCCCGGCATTAAGTTGAACCATCAGCTGCTGAACCATTTTAATATCCGTCATTCTTTTCCCTTTAAAAATCGAACACGTTTGCCCGTTGTTGTCCTTGTTGTTGCTGCGGCGGCATGTGTCGGCCGTTTTTTTTTTTCTTGTCGGTATTTTTGGGGGGCTTTTGCGGCAAGCAAAGGGGGTCTCGGTGCTGGGGGCTACATCCAACTCGTTACCAAAAAGCTAAACCGTGCAAAATCAAATAAAAAGCTATGGTAATTGGCTGTCGGTTGTTAAATTTTACAATCATTTTCCAGCTTTACGTTGCGTTGCGTTGCGTTGCCCGTTTTGTGGTTGAACTAGGGAAAGTTTGTTTTTGACAAACTAAAGAGCCCATGTGTGTGTGTGTGTGTTTTGGGTGTAGGTGTGGGCATACATAGGTGTGTGTAAATACATAATGCGGCACGTAAATGCGCATTAACAGCCATTGCAGGACCTCACACAGCAGACAGACAGACAGGCAGGCAGGCAGGCGGCAGGACGATGCCAATATCAATATCCGTGGGCCTGATTAAAATGAAATATGAACATTAACCGCATTTGTTTAAATATACATCGAAACCGCATACACTGCGTGCAAACACTCACACTCGCACATCCTACACACCAGCACACATATACACACACACTGAAAGAGACACGAAACTAAAAGCGGGTCTAAAGGCTTAACTAGGGGACTGCGGCTATTTGGTTGCGTTGAGATAATAGACAAACACACAAAACTGCGGACAAGAACATTTAATAATGAAATTGAATTTACAATTATTTTTGTTTTGTTTGCACGCACACATAGGCGTGTTCAAACAATGGCTTCCCTCGGCTGCCTCTCTGCGAGGATGTGGGCGGAATAAATATTTGATTTGCATTTAAAGCTGCATACATCAGAGGCCACGCACGTCAAAGCACATCGGCAGCTTCACCCCCGCCAGCGACGGTTTATGGTTAAAATTTAATTAAAATCCCTTTGTTTGCCATGGCTGCGGTGACCAATTACATAATAATTAATGCTAGATTAATGCTGCCAACTTCTAGCCGAGAACAATGCAATCAATCTTCATGGCTGCCGCGCTGCCGCTTTGCCGCGCCGAAAATAAAGTAATCCAATGCTCAATTAACGCAGACAGTAAAATCTTAAGTAATTGCAATAAAACAGACTACCCCTCGAGTACATATTTTATAAAGTCCCTTCTTTTTCGGAGGCTCGCGAATCCGGCGACCTGCGACCTGCACCAGAAAAAATGCCATAAAATCAACGCCAAGGCAGAATGACGACGGGGCCAACGATGGAGACGACGACGAGGTAAGTCAGCCAGGACTCAAAGCCCCGCGAGTCCTTCGAGGGAGTGAAGGCTGGCCAAAATGAAGAGCTTTCACATGTCTGGCACATAAAAATGGAGCGTTGTTAAACGCACCGCTGGGAAAACGCGAAAAGCGAAAAGCGGAAGCAGCCCCCCCAGGAACCGGAAGAAGATGGTGGCACAAATGTCGCGGCCCAAGTTGCTGGTGTCAGTGTCTAAAAAAGGCAGTAGCAGCAGCAGCAATAGCAGCAGCAGCAGCAACAGCATCAGGGGGCATCAAAAATTGCTTATGTTTTCATAAAATGAAGCGCAAACAATTTTTTGACTGAAAAGCATAATAAAAACAAAAAACTCCACAACAACAAGGGGTCGCTGCTGCTAAGCAAAAAAAATCCCCACCCCCGCAAACTCTGAGAGGCTGTAATCTGATTTTATTATAATTTTGATTTTGCTTTCTTTTCATAAATTTTATAACAAACCCCGTCGAGCAGTGCGTATGCGAAAAAACAAAAACAACAACACTCGAATGAACAGAAAAAAAAATTCCAGCAGAAAAAAATGAAATAAGAATCAACAAGGAGAATTGAGCCCAAATAAAAACAAAGCATGCGCGTGCTCCCCAACAACCACGAGCAATAATCATAATAGCAACAACACTGCGGTCGCCGAGTGAGGTTAACTAAGGTTAGGTGGGTGTGGGGGTGCTTGGGGTGCCTGGGTGCCTGAGGGGGGCGGGGTCTGCTCCAGCGGGCTGTGGGCGTGAGGTGTGAGGGGCGGCATTGTCTGCCCGATTCCTGTTTTCCTACATTTTTGGCTGCTGCCAAGCAGGCGTAAAATAATAAACGCGAAATAAAGTGGAAGCCCACAAACAGGAACTCACAAACACAGATACCCCACACATATGTGGTAAGCCTACACAGAGAGAAATCTAAAGGAAAACTAACCGGAAATAAGAAAATTGAAGCAGAAGTGTCAACACATTTAATCATTTGATAGAAACTTGCAAAGGGAAATAACTATAATTATATGTACATAGGTTGAATTTATTAAATATTTGAAAGGATCAGCCTTTATTTCTAAATTTTATACAAAATACAAAAATAAAAATAAATAAAAAATCCTTATAAATAAACCTTAAAACCCCTTTAGAACTACATAAATAGACCTCAAAAAGAGTCCTTTTTCCCAGTGCTAATATGTGTGCGGCTTACTAAGCCAGGGATACACGTGGAGCCAAGATGGCGACGCCGAGGTCCTTTGGCAACTGGCAAAAACTGGAACTGGCAAGAGTGTCTCTGGCCTGCTCAACGAAGCGTTTACACTGATTTTCGCTTTCAGTCAATTTTAAAGACAACTTCAAGCCGCATAACCAGCCCAGCGCCATCAGTGATGGCGGTGAGGAGCTGCCTTAGCAGCCTCAGCAGCCCATTTCCCTTCTGCTACATTTTTAATGAGATTAAAATAGGCTCACACAGGACCAACAACACGGAAACAACAAGCAACTTTCACACACACACACACGCACACTGTGATGCTGAGGTGTGCGTACTTTATGGCAATTTGGGGACTTGTACAAGATTTTTGTATGTTTTTTTTTTCGTCCATGGTTTCCGCTCGACTCGTGTTTTAAAGAGTTGGCTAAAAGGTTTAAGAGATTTTGCGCTTTTGGTCATGCGGTTTGATGGGCGGCGGCAACCGGCGACCTTATCCGCCTTCGAGCAGGCTCCATGTCCTCCCGGCCACTCATTAATCTACAACGCATTAATTTCTCCACCGCAAAATCCAATCTAAATTACATAAATCAACAAGCCGTAACGAAGGCTGCTGTACCGTCACCCACCGCTGTACCACCCACCACCCACTGCCCATCGCCGCCGTGTCCTTTCTCCAGGAGGTAGCTCACTCACCCCCGCGGTAATTGGGTCACTTGTATGCGAAAAAGCAGCGAACTGTTGCATGCAAAGTACATGCGACATCAAGGAGGCCCACGGGGGGTTGACCCAAGGGGGTGGTGGGCTCTGGGAGCGGCAGGCAGCAGGTTGCAGGGCAGGCAAATGCGATGCAATCTAACAGCTACTTTGTCAAGCGGCAGCTGCAACAGAAATTGCAGCCAGAGGAACAGCAACATCAGCAGCAGCAACAGCAGCAGCACAGGATTGCAACTACATTTCGATTGGAAGCTTCGATTGCTGCTGGCATCCATTCCACCATTCCGAACCATTCCGAGCCATTCCCCGCCAGATTTGTGTGGCCTAATTAATTAATTGAAATTCATGAATTGCACATGCGACTGGCGCTTGAAGAATGGCAGACGGCGCAGCACTCAGCCGGGCGTTTAATTCGAGCTGACAACGATCCCAGAGCCGCCGATGATGCACTGATAAAAAAAAAACAATCTTAATTGAGCGAAAAATTAGAATAAGCACTCGATTACTGAAGGTTTTTTTGAGATTCACAAATAAATTATGAATTGTGTCTTATTAGGAAAAATAAAATAATATTCCTACTCATAAAAAAGGCATTTGTTTTAAGATATTTCTAAATACAAATCATCAAAGACTCTACCTCCCAACTTGTAAATTATCTATTCATTTCTCTCACTGTATGCATATTAATTGCAATCAAAGCTCAATGGGCAGCAGTCCCTCCACGCCCCTTCCCCTCACCCCTTAAACGTTTAAAACTAAAGAGAATCGATGCAGGGGAAATGGGTGAAAATGAGGAAAAAAGCCGCCGCGAAAGCCGCTTAGGCACTCGGGCGTGTTTTAATTTATTAATGGGAATTTATCGAGCTGCGTTTGTCCCGCTGCTCCATAGCTACCGCGCGCTGCAGCTACAGCAACAAATCCGTTCCAAGGCGCCCGTTTGACCTACTGCCGCTCACCTGGCTCACTCGACCCCCAAACCCAATCCCAATTCCAGTCCCCTGCACCCGTCCCCTCGAGCCTCATCTGCGGTTTATCTGGGCGTCGCGTAATTTTGATTATTAAGTGGCACTTAATTTAGTGGGCGTGTGCACCGGGGGCTGGGCTATGCCGCTGCTTTTGCGTTTTCCCAAGCCGTACCGATCCGAAATATCGAAATTGAAACTGTCAATGTGCGACGGCTCTGGCCTTAAACCAATCGAACAGGTTAGCGCCACGATGCCGAGGGGATTGGATGCGATATCTGGATCTGGTTTGGGTTCATCCAAAGCCACTTGGGAAATGCCGGTAGCCGCCGGGCCATTGATTAAGAAATTCATGATGTATTTGCGGTAGATAAGGCCAGCGAAAGGTTTCCACTTTCGAACCACCGATTCCAAAGGCGACTCCGAGTGGGCAAGAAAAAGTGAGTCCATCAAATATTTACATATTCCACAAGCCGCCAGCAAGTGAAACAATTTTGGTTGAAACGTGGGCAGGATCGAGACATAAATCACTGGGCAGAAGAATGGCCAAATTGATATTCCAGAGCAGTCAAGTTCGGATTATTAAATATTTATTTTATTTATTCAATCCAACAGAATTCTCGACAGCGAATTACTCAACTTGAGCTAAGTTTCCAAATAAAAAACGGTTTAAATAGGATTTTATTAACTTAATTTTGGTATTTAAAACAATTTAATAGCACAAATTATGTGATTTTTTAAATTACAAAATAAATGTATATACAAGTTAATTTCAAATATATTTTATTTATAATTTATTTGGAGCTATTTGAATGCTAAAATATAGAATTGATTGGGCTTTTTTGTTTGCTATTTAAAATAATAAACTTGGGTTTATTTATATTGATTACTGTGCAGGCAAGTAAATATTTAAATAAAATGGCTTTATTAATTTAATAAAAAGAATAATTACTTCAATTAATTTAATTAAGAGTTTAACTAATAAATACCCCTTAAACTTAACCTCTCTAGCCATCATATGACATGTAAATAGCTCTTATTTCCGGCTAAGTTGACAAAGTCGCGACAGGAATGCAATTAAGTTTTCGGCTAGCTGTGGCAATACATTTCAGGCATTATTCTCGATTTTTGAGGCAGCAACTTTATGACAGCAACCCAATTTGCCGGCAAAGCTTACATAAGCCCACTAAATGGGTTAGAGGACGGCCAAAGCTGCTCCTTCTGCATCTACGTCCACATCCACTTCCACCGAATGTTGGCCTAGTCATCGGCAAGTGTTTTGAAAACATTATGGATCGAAGAAGAAGGGAACCTTCTTTGGAAAACATTAAAGTAAAACCCAGCACTCTGTGCCTCTTTTTCGAACTCTGACCACTCTCTTTGGCGGCTAACAGAGGCGAATATCGTAAGTTTTCGGCTGTTAATTTAAGAGCGTGCCAAGTTTAAGAGAGAGCGCAAGCGTTTCGAGTTCGAAAAGTATCCAAGAGATTGCGGGGGTATCTATGTGCTCCGGTGTATATGTGTCGGCATGTGCGAAAATCGCGGATGTAGGCCAATGGTTGGGCAACGACAAGGAAAACGAGGTAGACGAGGAAAACGAGGGAAACTCCGACGACGACAAATACACGAGCGACACAAGAGCGCGGCATAGTATGCCACACAAATGCTGAATAGTTGCGGAAGGTTATGAATTTCCGTGAGAAATTACTACAAGTAATATGTGAGTGTTATATGGGCATGCAGAAGGGGGGCGGGTTTGGAATGTGGACATTTGGGGGTGGCTACAACTGCATATGTGTGAGTGTGAGTGTGTATGTTGGCAGGACTCGCTCGTGTGTGCCCACGTGAGGAGTGTGTGTGCTCATGTGTGCAGGCCGATAACAATGTTGCACTTGCTAATGCATTAATTTTAATGCACTTTCGGTGCGGCTCGAAACTAGCTGCTCGGTCAACTTAATTACTTGAATGCACCGCAAACTCATAGACCAAGCCGGGGTTATCCATCTGGCTTCCGATGTCTGATGTCCAATGTCCCCCACTGTCCTCGGCTTAGACATCCTTAGCCCTTATCCTTGTAATGCCCATGCACCGAACTCGTCATTATCGCTTGCCACGCTACGCTTTTGTCTCAGAGACGGGGGGTGAGGGGGAACGAGAGCCACGGGCATCGGATAAAGAATCCTTTGCTCCTTTTGCCGCCTGACACTTTTGTGACATTGTGCAAATGAATAATTGTGCTTTCCTTTGCTTTGCCGGCGAGGCGAGGCGAGGCGACCACAACAACTGCACATCCGTTCCACATCGCTCGCTCAATGTCTCCCGTCGCCGTCGCCCGTTTCCCTTTCGGCCCATTATCATCATCGCAGCTATCCTTATAGTCATCATCGTCGTGGTCCTGGTCATCATCGGGTTCATTGTCGTCCCAGTTGTCGACGGCCACGTTGCTCATTCGTAGCTGCCTTCGTCATCATGCTGTTCATCATCACCACGGCCGGCCAGCCAGCCAGCCGGTCAGCCCAGAATGTCCTGTTCCATCTAGTCCAGCCTGCTCGGCCATCGCCATCGCCATCGTCGTCCGACCGCAACAAAACAAGCAGCTAAACAGTCGCTTAGCCCGGCCAGGCTGACTACTGACCCCTTTTCAATGGACATCCGTTGGATTTAGCCCTGTCTCCACGAGGGCACTTGCAAAAAATTCTGAAGGTTTACTTAAGAAGGAGAAGAAGTTGCCTTATTACAAACAATCGAAATTTAAAAGCGATGCCATTATATTCTATTTTTTTTTATTAAGCATTTAACTTTCTTTAAAGATTTGAAAAATTTTTTAAGACTTTTTTGCATGTATTTCCTAAGACAAGAAAACAAATACATTAAGTCCGAGGTTTTTAAATTAATTGTTTTCCCTATTATTTATTGATTTATGCTATCAAATATCATCACAAGATTTTCTCTGAGTGCACCATCGCCACTTGGCCAACGTTAGAGCGTCCGAGTCGCCGCTGTTTGCCATTCATTTTGTTTCTGTTTGCGCTTTGATTGACGGAGAGCTGTGAGCTGAGAGCTGGAGCTCCGCTTGCTGCATGTCCTTGCGCTTGTCCTTTCGGAAAACCAATGCCATTGCGCTGCCCCAGCATTATTAATGATTTTTCCAAAGTTTTCGCTACATTTTATGCTACATCTCCCCGGCCCCAGTTGGGTGCTACTCCTGATACTCCAGCTCCTGTGGCCAATGTTGCCGATGTTGTTCCTACTGTTGTTGCTGGCGTATTGTTGATTGTTCTTTTATCTCATCTCCGTCAATTCGTTGCGTTATATTGCTGTGTTCCATTTGACTTTGGGTTTTGAATTTCCGCCAGCTCCCACGGGTTCATTTCCCGGCAGCTCTTTTCCTCGCCTCGCCTCGCCTCTCCGATTTTCAGCTTCTGTTTCTGTTTTGGTGTTTGGCCAACGTATTACGCTTATTTGCCCGGTTTCGGTTTCGTTTTCGGTTTTATTTCCCCCGGACAGCCATGGCCATGACGCTCTTTGCATCCTTGCCGCTGCTGCAACTTCCGCATCCGGTTTTTTGTTCGCTTCCCTCTCGTCCCTCTGCCTGTCGGTCCATCCGATCGTCCGGCCAGCCATTTCCTCGTAGATAAATACTTGTCAATCAGTTATTAATTGCTTTTCAAATTTATTGAATTTGCGGTTGCTTGCAATTTGACTTTGCTTTTGGATTTCTTTTCCATCCATCGGGTTTTTGCTGCCCTTCATGATTGGCAGAAAATGTTAGCAAGCGCTTTTTGTTCTCGTTTCTAGCAGCATTTTCTGCATGTCAACCCAAGGTTCATTAAGCTGCATTTTTCAGCAATTTGCAGTCAAGCCGAAACGATTCCATTGGCATTGTACGCATTTAGCATTCAACAAATTAGCAAACGGAATTTGGCTCAAAAAGAGTGGCTCTAATGGAAATGGAATGGCTCCCAAGCCAATTCAAAGGGCCAAGAATATTGGTGCAATAATTGAAAAGACTCTGAGCTAGTATAATTGATTATTTCAAAGGGAAACCGAAATGGAACAATAAAATTCCTTGAAATTCGAAATGATGTCAAAATGGGCTCATACTTACTTTCTCCAGAGGAAAACTTTGTGATAGTCTTAGCCATCAGTGAACATGTGCAAATATTGCCATTACTTTATAGCTTTTTGACCCAAAAATAGAGAAGACGAACGAACCATTGAACTTGAATTCCAAGCATTAGATGCCAGTTTTTCCACCGCTCTCATTTGGCATGCAAATATGTAAAGCAATTTGCCACTCTGCCAGCCATTTGTTTGCCCGCCTTTCATTTCGCAGGCTTGTGCATTTGCTTTTGCCATTTTGCCATTTTGATGGCGCTCGTTAATTGCATTTTCCTTGGCCAGGTGATAGACAAGCCGCGAAGTGAAGTGACTGCAACTCCGACAACACATCCATGCATCCAGGTGATGTGATGTGATGCCAGGCGATGCAATGCGATGCGATGCGGTGCGATGAGTGCCGGGGCCTCGGCAGTGAGCACTGAGGACTGAGGACATGGTTACATGAGGACAGAGTACTGAGCGCAAGGACAAGACATTCGGATGTGTCTGTTGCGACAGTTGCAACAAAGCGATATTTAACCAAGGTGACAGCAGGGAAAAGGGGGATGACTGGGTGGTATGGCTGGAAAGAGGGGGCTAAACCGGAACAGTGCGCGTGAAAGGTATATGGCCGCAGAACAACAAACACCACAGCAACAACGACGAAATGCAATTAGCAAATATATGTGGCCAGGAGCTGCCATGAGAATGAAAACCATTGCAGGCTTTTTATCCATTTTCCAGACAGATGGGAGATACTTTAAAGGGATTCTACAAGGAAAATTGTGGAGTTTTCCAAAATAAACATTATCCTAATTTAAGATATCGTTATAATTTTAAATAAATGTTGGGGAACAGTAATGTTTTCAGATATTAATCTTTGAATTCACCAACTATCTTATAAAATCTTATACAAAATAGTAAAAAGATCTGATTTTTTTCTCTTAATTATTTTTCAAATTAATCGAATCATTTTCTTATAATTTAAAGCATATTTTTTGCCCATGTTTTATTTAATAAAAATGTTATTTATTTAATTTCTCAAACAGCTTTTCGGCAGCACTGCTCACCGCAATGCCTCTGCTCTTGTCTTTTTCTATTACTGGCTCTATCTTTGTCTTTGAATTTCATTAAATGCATTGCAATGTTTATTAAATGGCACAGAAAATAGTTTTTAAAAACAAGCCTCAACTCTTTATGGGCCAGCAACAGAGGCAGCAGCAGGAGAGGCAGCAAGAACAATATGCTCCACATTTTATGCTCTGGAGTAGTCCACAGCAGCAGCAACATCGGCATCACATATGCAGGCAATGGACTCTGCGCCTCACTAACTTCAATTGCCGGCGAAGGCACATGGAAAGCCACAACTTTCCCATAGTCACCCCCATATAGAAACCCATATAGTCCATGGTTTGTCTTACTTTTGTTTCGCCTTTTATAGCAGCTAAAACGCCGGCAACATATGCAGATGGCCTCATTGCCGCCGTTGCTGCTCCTGCTGCTGCTGCTGCTAGTGGTGTAGTTGTATCTGATGCTGTTCGCGCATCTGGCAACATCTTGTTGAGCTGTCAAAATATGCTTGTTAACAACATTTTGTTGCACCGCAGCAACAACACAGGCAACAAGCAACGGGCAACGGCAAACATATAGCCAAGCCCAAAGACCAAAGCCGGCACAGAGTGCAGCTGCATTAGCCGGGCAGCTTTAGGAGCTGCTTCCCATTTAATTTCTGACAGCTAGAAATTTTTAGTTTAAAAGCGACAAAAATAATCAGGAAAATTGCCGCTTTTTCTGACTTTATCTCGGGGTAAACTTTCCATAAATAGCCAATGGGGGCGACGGGTGATGGGTGATGGGCGATGATACTATGTATGTATGAGCAAGCAGACGCCTTGGGCGTGCGTTTGTCTAATAGATCAGCATCAGTGGAGGCATCAGTAGGAGCAGCAGCAGCAGCAGCAGAGGCGAGCTGCAGCTCAAATGTGTTTTCAGGCCATTTATCATCTGCTGCCCGCTGTCTGCAATTTCAGCGACTGGGCGGCGCGTTCAAGTTGCAGCAACAGAAACAGCAACAGCAGCAGCAACATCAGCTAAGCTGCAGCCTCGAGACTCGGCTTGAAATTCGAGCAACGTGCGCGCACAAGGTGTCTGCTTTTCAACGCCCCAGCTGAAGCTCCAGACCCACTTCCATGTAGACCCACTCCTGTACAGGCCCCAATCCAGTCTCCAGTCCCCTCTGCAGCAGTGCTGCCCAGTTGGGTCTTTGCAGCACTGCTGCACAGTTTGTTCTTTTTACATGAAATCCTACGGAAAATATACAAATGTAGTTCGGTATTTAGAGTAAATCTTTCACATAAAATATACTATAATTAAAAGTATGTTTACCCTCTTATTTGAATTTATATTATTAAGGTAATATAATATTTTAATACCTGCACTTTTCTTTCTCAACTTTTTACTCTTTTCAACCTGTTCTCTCTTCCATTTCGGCAGCACTGACTTACAGCTCCTTGGCCAGGCAGAGCTGGGCAACCACTAACCGGACCGGAGTCTGCCTCATTTACACTGAAATTATTCCGCATAAATCATCTTAATGTTGCGTGATTTTTAGACGGCCTTTTAGCGTCGCCCGAATGTCACTTAAAATCTGGCACATTAAAGCACACAAAACGGGAGAAAAGGAAGAGAAGCAGGGAAAGGCGAGGGCTGGCTGTGCCTCAACACCAGATACGAGCATAAATCAAAATTAAATAACAGGGAATGAACTCACAGGGCTGCTGCTGCTGCTGCCTTTGTGTAATGGAAACCCTTGTCGGAAAACAGAGGCAAAATGTTTGCGCAAAATTTAAACATTGAGCAAACAAAGGTTTGTCTGCCGAAACATAAAATCCAACTCTCCTCAGGTAAATATGTTTGTATTAAAATGAATAAGGTATGAAAGTGCAGGAGAAATGAAGAGTTTTCAGGTGTCCACAAGGATCCCTTTGACAACATACCTATGTTGGATGTACTGATTCATTGGCCTTTGGACCCCTTGAAAGGAATATTGGCTCACACATAAATATTTATTCAAAAATAAGGTAAGTTAAATAATTAAAGCCAGAGTGTATTGAACACTCCATTATACTTACTCCTACAGAATTGGTTATAAAAACATTTCTGAGAGTTGAGTTTTACTTTGCTCTCCTCCCTTGGACAGATTTCTTTAGAGCTGAAATAAATGCAGAAAATAATATAAATACTTTTCATATATTTAGTTACCTTACATATTTTGTAAAGAAAGGAAGTCTTTTCCAAATAAAAAACAAAAAATTAAATTTCTCAAACTAGACTTACCCTAATATGAAATTTAAGTTTACAAAAGTTGTTGAATAACCCAGAAGCTAAATTAAAATTTAATTTTCAAGCTTATTAAAAATGTTTTCATCTCGAATGAGTTAATGTTCAGCATTGATTTTTACAAGGCCAGTGCCGGTGTTCTCCCAAAGGAATTCATGTGGAATTCCCAGGCAAATCTGGAGCGTTAATCAAAACACACACACACGCACTCATGGCAGAATCCGCGCCAAGGAGAGCCGCCAAGATTAGAGCTAAACTTTTTATTTTTATTATGTCCCAGCAGCTGTTGCCTGCCGAGACAGGGGGGTAGGAGGCGCACGTAATACATAATACATGCGAGTAATTCGTGTACACATTATAATTACAGGCGATGCGATGCGACGTGGCCCGGCCATAACATTTCGGTTATGGCCCAAACAAAGCTACCAACTGATTCCGCAGATCAAAGCCCACACGCAGCACATGACGTACTTTGAAGTTGATTTACTTCAACTTTGAGTTGGCGTTCGCGGGAATCACATCTTTGAGTTCGCAGCACAAATAATACTTTGTTGATGGCAACGTGAATGGTGATGTTGATGTTGTTCGTTGCCAGGGGAGAAATACGCAGTCGCATTCACCGCATTCCAAATTCCGCATTAAAAAAAAAGAGAAAATTTCATTAGAATCAGGGCCATTCGAAGGTTATTGTTCCAGCCAGACACTTTTATTGGCCGGGCTCACACAGGCACAACTTACGCCTTCGGTCTTGGGTCTGCAACGGGCCCTCTGCAGAAATCGCATTATCGGCGGCGGCATGTGCTCCTTGTACATCGCGTAGTGCCGCAGGACGAGCCGACAGGCGCTAAAGTGCACGCATCGGCCGTCGGTCTTCTCCGGCGTCTGGCAGCTGGGTCCCACTTCAGACGGCACATGGAGAAAATATCACAGAAAAATTGGGAAATTATTTTTAAGGTGGAGAAGCTGAAATTAGCGACTCTGTACGTTTTTTAGTCACAAACTTTAGGCAACAAATTACTTAAACAAACTCATAATTTTATCTGTAATTCATAATTTTTGCTTTAGCTCTATTGCTAGAATTGTAAATTAGTTATTTTCAGATTTAACCACTTTACTTGAGAAATATGTATATAATATTATCACATTTGAATAGAAAAGATTCCGGAACAAACTAGAATTAACTCTCTTTAAAACCAACTGGATTTTAACCCCATAAAGAGTAGAACTTTTGATAGCAATCATTAAGAAACCTCATTAATGAAGATATTGTATTGAAAATAACTATATTTGAAAGTTGTAATTTACAACTTGTAAATTTAAGAAATTATTATATGGAATTATCCTTCAAATAATTTACTAATTTATGAATTAAATATTAAACATTAAATCAGAGGCTGTTCCATATATTTAACTGAGCACGATAAAAAAATTAA
Source organism: Drosophila anomelani (assembly GCA_035045905.1). NCBI lineage: Eukaryota > Metazoa > Arthropoda > Insecta > Diptera > Drosophilidae > Drosophila > Drosophila anomelani. The sequence goes on along the minus strand of JAWNOO010000007.1, from coordinate 9,975,275 downwards.
TAACCAAATAAATAACACGGATTTCTCCACTAATAAAATAATGTTTGAGAAAGTGCAATGAACCCTCTAGCTGTTGTAGTATTTTGCTTTAATAAATCCAAGCTTAGTGATAATTACGGAGACAAGGACTTTGTTATGTTTTTCCCTGTGTGGATATATATGCATAATCAATGGCGTGCCAGCGATCTCGGGGCTTACTTGTGTGGCCGAATGTCGACAGAAGCAGCAGCAGGATGACGAAACCGAATGGAATCAATCGGGATGTGCGCAGCATTGTGAATTTACAATTTCGGAAACAGTTGTTACGCCACAGACTTTTCCCGGAAAGCGGTTCGAGATGAGAGGGAACGAACGAGTTTTGGAGCGGGAATGGAAGCGGCAGCGGGAGCGACAGGATGATGATGCACGGCTATGTATATATTAAAGTCGCGTTAAAGTCTTAAGAGCTTTAAGCGCTGAAAACTCACTCCGAAATGGAGAGTGGAGGATGCTAGACTGAGTCTTGGAGCTGGGACCGAGGCACCAGATTGTTGCTCAAGTAAACAGCTTGGGCTTGGGCAACTTTTGATAAGCGAGCGGAATAAATGGGGGGCTGCGCCACTCTTATCGACGGCGTGCAAAACAAGAGGCCAAAAATATGTACATAATATGTAAACAAAGCGGGGCATCCGTAGCGCAGCATCCATAAACACATGTTCGAGGCGGCGCGTACCAGTTTGAACTTATACTTATGCCGCACGCCTGCCGGGTGGCATGGGGTTAAACGTTAACGTTAACGTTAGGCAGCAACAGCAGCAGCAGCAGCGGCAAATGCAAATGGAAATTTATTATACATATTCGTGTAGATATATTGCAAAGTTGGGAAATGAATTCCTAAGGAAAACCCCAGAGTCACCTCCAATATTTAGCTGTCAAATAGCCATATTCGGGCGTGATTGATGGGGCTGTGGGCCAGGTTTCTATAAGCTGCTTACCTGAGGGCCTTTCACCCAGGCCTCCTAATTAGGTATCCTCGGGGCGCCCTTGCCATTGTTCAATAAATACCAATTTATGCCTTCACTTGCTGTCTTGGACGGGCTTAGATTGCCCTGCCGTGCTCTCCGCCCTGGCCCTGCCCTGCCCTGTTCTACCCTGCCCTGCCCGGCTGCCATTCTGGCCAAAATCACAGTCGAATTCAATTTCAGACACTCACATGTGCGCTCGTGTGTGCCGGCATAGTGTTTGCCAGCCAAAAGAGGGGATTTTAATAAAAATGTAAATTTTTTTAGTTGCCTTAGGGGCGCTCTTGGCCCCGGCAAAAGCCAATAAAAAAGTATTGCTCGTTATGAACTTGGCGGCAGTTTTTGTAGCTGATATCCCCAGCATCCAAAGAGGAGCCACTTGGCCAACACAATCGCAGGCGGTGCACGCAACTCGCATCGAAAGTATCATTTGGCCAGGTTAAAGTTTTCAGTTTTCGGCTGCCTCCGACTGTCATGCCAATTTGCTGGCGCTCATCCTGCCGCCGCCTCCTTCCTGTCCCCATATCGCGTGCCTTTCGAGGAGATTGCGGTTTTATCGAATTATAATTGCGGCCATAAAGAAAAGTTTTTATTTCATTTGCATTTTAAATATTCCCGATGCTCTTGTCCTTTATTTTTTGTGGTTGTTTGTGTGTTGTTATCCTTTCAAAGAAAAAAAAACACAGAGCAGCAGTCCAATTGGTTTTATGGCTTTTTGTCAAGGTTTTATGCCTAATTTTAGTGGGGCCCAAGTCACTATATATTTTCGGTCATGTCTCTAAAGATTTTGTGGAGAAGAAAACTTGACTTTATTAGCAGAAAATATAATACGAAGGAAGAGTTTTTTAGCTAAGATTTATTTGTAAAAAGTCTTCAAGGGAAAAAGAACAAATTATATTTACTTTATTTTATTAATTTTTTCAAAAAATGAATACTTCACATTTAAAAGGCTTCTTCAAATTTAAAAAATTACATCTTGTACTTAATAAAAAAAAAGACACTGCATATATCTTTTATGTTCATATTAACCCACCCATCCTTTTGTGGACATGTACATGGAGTAAGACAAATAATGATTGATTTAATGGACATCGAAACATTATCGAAGGCATTGCACAACAGAGGGCAAAGTGTTGACAGAGCCATTTAATGGGCCATAAAGTCAGCCACATCATTAAAAACCCTTTCCCCGAAAGAAAATATTGGCACTCCAACTCCTTCGCTAACTAAATGCCGAGCGGTTTCCCATTTCAATTTGCCGTCGCGTCGTTCACATGTGTAAGCGTTTAAGTACGATATTTAGATATGTGTACGAAAACATGCCGGAACCGAGGCATAAAAACCGAAATGCGCATAATAAAAAGCCCTCGTCATAGACTTCAACTTGAACTCCATACACAGCTAGCAGCTAGAGCTCCATCTCCGGCACCCAATGGCCCTATAACCATTGGCGCACCATTGACTCACCCCCGCCGCCGATATAAACCCCATCATATATATGCAAGTGTATGCCGTATCCGAATCTAGAACTGAAACCGAGAGCCGGCGTAGCCCTTTTACAGATGTGCGATAAAACAACGCCATGGCACTGCCCAGGCTGGGCAACAAAAGGCATCGGAAAATATGAGAAACAAAGCATAAAATAAAACACTTCGGAACTTTGAGTTGACAATTTCAAGACGCCAATAAAGTTTCCAACGCTCCCCATTCCATCGGTCCCGGTCTTTGTCGTTGCATGCAGCCAGATGCACAGGGGGAAAATTGTATCTTTGAAGTTTATAATAATACAAATTAATCAGAAAAGAGTCTCTTGAAAAGATCTTTTTTGTTTACACATACAGATATAAAGGGGTTCTTGTTGTGTGAGATAAAATTAAAAGGTTCGAAGAATCCATCTGTAAACTATAAAAACATTCTCAAGATACTTTTTGATGATTTATTTATATGATAATTTCATAACATTTCATAATATTACTAAAAAAGCAAATAATTTTGAAGTTCATTTACTATTTGTGTAAGTAAATCAAAAATATTACCATTTATTACAATTTCAGTTTCTTTAAAATCTCTAAAAAAAATCTTCTAAATAAATCCACAACATTTTCTTTTAGTGCCTGTGTTTTCGCTTTCCTTTTCCCTTTTCCCCCCATAAAAATTCTTTGGAAATCATTTAGGGAAAAACGCATGCATGCACATCATGTGCACGCCAACGCTCACGCCTCTAACTTGGTGCCTTCGGCCCCCGCAACTGCTCAGCTCCTCCAGCTCCCGCTGCAGCTTCACGGTTCCACAGATTCCCAGAGCGGAGATAAAACGCGTGTCAGACACGACAATGCCATGGATCATGTGTCAAATTGTGACTTGCAGTTCATGGCACTCTCCGGGAGTTGCAACTAGTTACCTGCGACCCGGAGACGAGCCCTCCTTGCCGTGGATTGGGATTGGGACTCGGATTTGGATTCGGATGTGGCTGTAGATGTGGATGTGGATGCGGATTCGTATTCGGTTCGAGCTCGAGGCGACAGCAAACGGCACACGCAAATGCACTTTTTGATTGCCTTCGGGTTCGTTGGGAGGACCCCCATCCAAATCCGAAGAATACTTACCTACCACCCAGCCCAATCTATATCTGTCGCTGGCTTTTCTTATCCCACTCCCAGGCTGTTATTCTTATGAATAGTCGAGTGAGCGGGGCACGGACACAGGACACATCTGCAGATGCCAAAGTGTGCTGTTGCATTGGCATTTTATTCGCTGTCGGGGTAAAAGCTTTTATCAAAAATCGTATTGCATGCAAATTAGATTCCTCCTCGATATTACTGTCTCTCGCCTTTGTCCGCCAATCTAAAACTGAGCTGGGCTTTTACACACCCCGCCGTTCGTATAATGCTATTGTTGGTGGAGAAGCTGGGAAAGCTGAGAAACTGGTGCTGCTGCGGGCCTTCTGATAAAGATACCGACGACATGCACACGACAATGCTGCCAAACGCTGATGATTCAGACATTGCAACCAAAAGCAGTCGCTTTCCTGGTTGATGATGTTGCTGCTGCCACTGCTGCTGCTGCTGTCGATGTTGCCCCGTGCTTGGTCTTTTGTCGCAGGTCTCAATTGACTTGATAAACTCCTTCCTACGGTTTTTTTTTCAATTCAGTCGTACGCTTGTGCTTGTTAACGTCAACTGGCTACACACAACCACACTGGCAGAAAGTCCAGATAGCGTTCTTCACACAGCAAATCAATCACTGGAGCAACACACGTTAGGTGTTATTTGAAGATAATGATTATTTATGGCCAAAGTTGTGCAGGAGATTGATGTAATTATTTTATTTTTGGAAAAGGAAAGCAAGGGTTGTGAGTTTGGAATATAGTTTATATACTATTTTAATTAAATAATTCTTTTAAATATCAAGAAGTCTTAACAAAAGAAATTTAAATAAAATATAAGTCATTATATCTTTTAATAATCTTTATTGACCTCTTAAAGTAATAACTATCAAGTTCCTACCTCAACATTAATACATTTTTCTAAGCTTCTTTTAATTAATTGTCCTTATAAATCCATACCTAATCAGAGATCAGAGTCAGGCGTTACTTACTCCTACATTTCTACTATTTACTCATAGCCATTTCTCGCAGTGCCCGAAATCAGAGATGGTGGTAAGGGGGGCCAGACAGTCACAAAGATGCAGGCGTAAAATGAGTTCATTTTTTCTGTGGACTTTATCGAGCACGTCTTATCTGTAGTCGCATACGTATTTGGCCGTGGCCAGAAAGAAGTGGGAGTTGGCCCAAAAGAAATAGACAGAGAAAGAGATATATATATAGAGTTAGAGAGCCAGAGATCGGTGAAGGGAGGCTGCACCGGCTTAAACACACTTGAATGCATTTCCATTTCATGGCTATGGCTTCATTGCCGCCAAACGTCGGCGTCTGCCGCTTTGTCTGGTGGCTATGCGCCAACTTGCCAAATAAAAGAGGGAAAAAGAAGAGAAAAAAAGGGCGGCCGGGACACCTCGGCTCTAACTCTGCTGGCTGTTTGTGTAATAGCGTTCATCGAAGCTTAAGGTGTATAAATCACACACAATGCGGTCTTTTGTAGTTCCAGGCGACACTCACACACACACACACACCCCACTTAGACTCACACGAAAGGGCCTCACACTGCAGTGGAAAAAGTGCGCAGCGTTTAGCTCGATTTTTTCCACACTTTTCCCACTTTTCCCTGGCTCTTTTGGGTCTAAATTATGGCCCTGACGTTCCGCTTTAAATGCTGCCTGGCAGCTGGTCTCGGTTTCCGCTCGGCATTTAAATAATAATAAAATGATAATTTATTTTTAGCAATTTGTTGCACTGTTTGTAATCATTTGTTAACTGTCTGTCTGCTTTCCAAAAAAAACATACTCTCAGCTACTACGAGGCGTTTAAGCCGCTTAGCGCTTGGGCCACTTGAGGAAAACGAGCGGCTCCCGTGACTTCGGGCCAAAGTCGAAGACAATGGAAACAAAGCCCGGGCAACGGCAGCCACTTCAGGCGAACTACTGAACTAATACTAATGCCCTCTGATAAATAGTCAAAATATTTAAGCGGCATATTTAAAATCAAATAAACACATCAGCCAGCAATCAAATGCTTGCTGAACTGTAAATCGAGCTTAGTTGCGCTACATTTAAGACCCGGCGTCGTCGTCGTCGTCGTCATCGTTGTTGGAGTTTTCAAAGCCGCCCTCGAGCGGTTCAGTGCAAGTGCAGGCGAGCGGCAAACGAGCCACAAGCACTTAGAAAAAAAATCTAAGAAGAATTAAAATCAGTTTTGAAAGGTAATAAATAATGTTTACGATCTGTCAAGACTTCATGTATTCTTGAAATCAGAAGGTAATTCTTATTTCAAGAACTTTAAATGTTATTAAAAGAAATCGAAAAGTGCTTCCTGTGTTTCCCCACTTCAGTGTAGACCCTAAACCCGCCCCTTGGCCCCCTGCAGACCCCTTTAGCCCCCCCGGCTTTAAGTAAACAGCTTAGCTGAAGCTGGAGCTCTTGGGTCTCCATCTGCATCTGCATCTGGTAGAACAGCTACATGTGCATCCAGCATCTGCATCTGCATTTGCGGATGGCCCAAAGATTCGCCTCGAATTTGTTTATGGCCAACTGGCACTGCAACAAATGTAGTTACATTGCGTAGATATCTCAGTCTGTCTGTGGCAACAAATTCGTACACATGTTTCTGTCATTTTATGGAATTATGAGTGTGTGTGTTTATTGTGTATTTGCCTGCCGGGGTGCAATGAAACCACAACCGAAATAAAATCACATTTTTGACAGACAGACAGACGCACCATGGATGGGAGCACACGAATAGGCATAAAAAATATTTATGACTCTCCACATAAATTATGGAGGAATTAATTGAGGTTAAACGGAGGTGTTACGGGGTGATAATCCAAACGTAAATCATTTGTATTGATGACTGACAAGCGGGGTGATAAGCTCAGACATCAATTGGGATTCTTTTTAAAATTGTGAGCTGTGAAGGCGAAGAAGTAATGGACAGGGATTGAAAAATAAAAAGCAGAGAGGTAATCGTTTGCTTAAAAATTATCAGAGAATAAAATAAGGAATAATTGTACTTCCGATTCATACCATAAATTCTCCGATTTATAATAAATCATGTTTGTTTTATTTTTTTAATTTAAAATTCTAGCTGCCTTTTGTAAACTGAATTATAACCGTTAAATAAAAGAGAAATTAAAAGAAATCAACGGAGAAAATTCAGAGATCTTACTGCATCCAAAATTAGGTTATCAAGCGCACTTATCTCGCATCTCGAATTTATACTTAGGTAACCCATTCATCTGTCAATAAAACCCGAAAAACACTTGTTAATTTATTCATCAATATTTTGGTGGAACTAATAAATCTCGTAGCGCTCCCCCATCTGCTCGGCAGTATCGATTCCTATCACCTGCACGGTTCAAAGGTTAGGGAACTGTTTGATCCCAGACATAAATTTGGGGCCATTGTGGTGAGGAATGGAGGAATACCCAACTCCAAAATCCTCCATCCACGGTCCGTCCATGTCTGTTTATCGTTTATTTCAGCAATGACAGGTGCAGCTGCCATCGACAATTGGAGGGAATAGAATGGGGGCCACCGGTTCCAGCTTCTACACCGCCGCGGCGTCTATGTTTGTTTACGGAATTTGAACTTTTTAGCCGGGCTGACTGACTGCCTGCCTGGCTGCCCGACTGACTGACTGACTAAGCATCTCACTTTGGGCTCCAGGGAGGAGTGATGGGATGGTGACGACGGCCTGTTTATGTTGTTAAATGCAAAAATGATTTCCATTAAAAACAAACAAATGGCGAGACGCACGTAGCACCGGGCTCGCAGCAGCCGCTGTGCGTGTCCCGTTGAGTTTTTTGGTTTAAAATGCAATAACCAATAAAATAAATTGCCAAACAAAATGATCAAACATTAGGCCAGGCGTTGGCGGCGTCGGCGTCATCCATGGAGTTTTGCCTGCTTTTCGGTTATTCGGGCATGTTTTTTGTGTTATTTTATTTTGTCGCAAATGTCCCTCATTATTGCGTGATATTTATTTAGGTTATGACTTAAGTTGTGTCACGTTCGTCTAAATTTATATCCAATATGTTGACTATCAGCGGCACATTCACGGCCCCAGCCTAGCCCAGACCAATTTATCCCCGGCCAGGTCCCTGGCCGCCCATTGAAATTTATGCCGCAGATCTGGGACTGGCGATGTGTAGAGATGTATTTGGTTAGTATACGGTATACGACATATACATATATATATAGCAGCCATATTCTCTAAAGCCGCACATATCTTACTTTGGTCCCCGGGACCAAAACTATGTGTTTGTATAGAAAATTTATATGCAAATATTCAATGCACTTCGGTCGTCGTGCGCATTGCATTCCACCAATAATATCGCCACCCAGCAGCCGAGGTATACACTGGGAGAAAAGGAAGGAATCGCAGTTAAAGGATCCTAATGACAGCCTGGCTTGATCCTGATATATAGTGTTTAATACAAGGGAAATAGTAAAATTGTATGCAAAAATGTAACTGCATTGCCCATGGAATTGTAATGGATATTAAATCTTCTTTTACTTTTCATTAATTCATTCATTAATTTCATTAATTATAAAAAGAAACACAGTGGCTTAATCCATAAAGATATATTTTTATAAAAATATTTACTTTGACATAACAAATAAAATATATACTTTAACTTATTTACTTTTTTGTTTATTAACTATTTATTCTATATTCTATAGTATGTACCAACTATTCTGAGTAGATATATATATTTTTTAAAGATTTTCCACACTATTCTTTTACAATAATTTATACACTTTAATGCTGTATAACTTTACATACTCTATTAAAATTTTCTTTGAATTTTCTCGAATGAAATACATCTTCTTTTCTGAATATTTGTCAAGACTTGAGCTACTTTCACACTTATTAAAGAAACATACACGAACTTATCCACAAAGCAGTTCCATAATGAATTAATTTAAAAGGAAAAAAAACTAACAACCATTTCTACTCCAAGGCTTAGAGCCCATCTATACCCATATTTTCTCACAGTGCAACTACCAGCAGCAGCTCAAAGCTCACGGCACACAGCACGCCACTAATTGGACCCAGCGGTTCGCCATCATCATCGTGATCGCATTTAAATGTGCTGATCAATTTACTTAAATGTTAATGGCAGCCGAGGGCGTGTCACGCGGAGGCTGCGACTAAAGTTTAAGTTCAGCAGGTAAGCAGAGCTGCAGGTGGAAGGAAGGGGAAGTGGAAATGGAAATGTAGGTGCAAGCAGAAGATGGTTAATGGTAAATGGAGTTGGGGGAAGATGGAAACTTGGTCCGGGGTCATGCTGGTTGGCTTTAATGCGTTTTGGCCACGAGTGTGTGCCGGTGTACTGGAGTGTGCCTTGTGTGTAAAAAGAAATATGACACACATAAACTGAAATTAGCTGCCAATTTGAGATGGCATCGTCGCATGCGAATTGTTTTATATTTGTTTGGCGGCATTAAGCCATTAAAAAGAGGCGCCATAAAACACCGCAAGCCATGGCTATCACGCTGGGATCCCCATTTTCCATTTTCCCGACCCGATTTTTGCCCCTCTTCCTCTGCCCCCCTGCCCGCTCCCCTGACAAAGCAATCAAATCAAATTTGTTTGGCTTTGTGCGTGCTTCATTTCTTTTGGCAGCTTGTTTGTTTCTCTTTTTCTCCATTTCTCAATTTCTACACTTCTCCATGGCGGATTCGCTCTTTCCGGCTCTCCGTCAGTGCAGCCTAAAAGCATGCCACACATTTTTCACAACAGCTTAAGCTTTGCAACCAAATCCGCTGCACTTTTTCATTTGGCTTCAAGTTTTTTGTCTATGTCTAAACTTATTATCATTTTGGCTATTTATTTTATGGCTCATAGGGTGAGAGCCAGAGAGGGAGAATATAAAGGGAAGGGTCCGGGCCGGGCGGGGCGTTTCCAGCTACAATTGTTTTCACATGCAAATGCTTTTTTGCCCCCTGCCGCCAAGCATTTATATGCAAATAGAGCTACACATGTGTGTGAAAAAATAGCAAAGGATATGGGTTTTTGAACAAATCTAAAAAAAGAAAGGTTGCTGAAGATTAAACCATTTTTTAAAGTTAACATTATCCTTTCTTACTATATATTATATATTTTAAAAACTGTTATAATAAAAAAACAAAAAAAAATATATATAGGCTTTTATTTAAGGATTTGTTTAATAATTTGTAGAGAAAAATAAACATATCCTGAACACTTTATAAAGGTTTTATTTTCAATTTTTAGTAAGTATATATCTCACGCTTTTTCTGCTTTATTAATGCTTGTCTCTAATCTTTCCTCAGCCGACACTGTATAAATACTTATTAATAATTTCATTTTTAATTTATTAATATATAATGGTAACACTATTATCATGCCGTCATATGTATGTTCTTATATGTCCTGGCTCCTTTTCGCACGACTTTCACTACGTCTCCCCTGGCTCCTTTTCCCACTCTTCCCTCTTTCTCCACTCCTTCCCCACTGCGGGACACACTCAAAAAGAGATTTCCACTAAAAGACAAATGCTACAATATTACAAAGGGGCGGTGGGGATAAAAATAAAGGGGGTCTGAATGCTGCTACCTTGAGTGGCTGATGCTGCTTCTGCTTCTGGCTGGAGGGTTGTCTCCTCTACGCGTTCGAGTGGCAAAAAAAATCGCTGAAGTCGCAAAAATTATTGCAGTTCGCAACTTTGAGCTGACGCACACGGACAAGCGCACAAACACATCCGTTTATAGAGTGCCCTCGCGATAAAAATAAAGTGACAGCAAAAACAATTGCAAACTTGTGCAATTAATAAAGTGAAAAGTGAGAAGTGAGCAAGTTCCGTTCGCCGATCGACCTCTGAGTTTTCAAGGTGTGCGCATGGGGCGTATACGTAATATCTATCTTTGTACAATGCCATTCGCATTCGCATTCGCATTGGTATTCGTATTCGCATTCGTATTCCTACCTATCTGCCAGGGGGTGGGCGAGAGTTAAAGCCCAATGGCATCGGCAATGTTTTCACACGTGTTGTCGTTTAAATATTTAAATGCGCTCCTGGCAGCAGCGGCGTTGACAACGCCAGAACTTTTACATGTTTTGCTGTGTGTTAAACCCGAAAGCAAACTGCTGCAGCGACATCTCTGTCTCTCACTTGTGGCACGAGCGTAGCCAGAGGGGGAATTTGCGGGTCAAGAGCACTCCTTCCTAAAAGCTGGATGCGAAAATGATTTAAACGATTGTCAAAAAATGCATAGTGACTATAAAAACTATTACTATTAAAAATATCTAAAAGGAATTATTTAGATTATTGTTTGCTTAGCTTAGTCCATATGTAATGATATATTCTCTTCTATTTAGTGATAATAATAATAGATAACCCCCTACTAGATTTCTTCCTGTTCCACCACAGTGACACATTCGAGGATGACTCCTCTGGTAGGTGGATTTTTTTCTTCTTGTATGAGGATGCGATGCCCACATCCTCGTCGTCGCCATCGCCATCGTTGTCGTAGTCGTCGTCGTCGTCGTCTTCTTTTATCAGACAAACTAAGCGCAAAATTAGTTTTTGAACTTTTTAAATTGGTTTATTTCATGGAGTTTTGATTTTTAGCACGTTGCGTAACGAGCCCAAGAACCGCGCTCCCGTAATTGGCTGGCCGTGCTCGGGAATTCCCTAAGAACTTTGGAGGGGGGAGTGTAGTGTGGGGCTTACAGGACTTGCTTAACGCCTTCATTAGCAATCAGTGTGTGTGTGGGTGTGAGTAACTACTCAATTTGCCAGGCAACTTAAGGAGAAATCATTTTTTCAGAATCTTTCACCTACACAATTTTGCAATTATTGTAATACTATGGGGCTTTGAGAGCGTGCACTCATATTTTATGACATTTTTTCACTGCCTTTGTTTTTTCTTTTGTTTTCCACTAGAAAGTGTCGGGCCAACACACACACAACACACACTCGCAGGAAACGGTGGATACGTGCGAGCGCCATCCATGCTCACTTAATACCTTATAATTTGCTGTGAGTCGTTGCTTTCATAAAATATACTTTATGAACAATAATTCATACGTGTATGGAAAGGCAGGAGTAAGAGTACTGCCGTGTGTGTGCCGGTGTGCCTTGGTGTGAGTGAAAAGTGCATAAAAATCAATTTTTGCGCATAAAACAGCAACACAACAAGCAAGAAAGTGTGGAAAATGCAATTGAATCGAACAGGTTGTACTGTGGAAATTATGGAAATTACTGGGAAAGATTTTTAGGTCTTTAAGGATAATGTATACAATATTTCCTTGAAATAAATTTATATTGTTTCTATTTTTAACTAAACATAAATAATTTAAATTACTTATATTTCGTTGCTTTTTTTATCATAACTCCTTTTTTAACTTAAAAATTGTTTATTCCATTTTCTAATAACTTAAACTTAATCATCAATTTAATGAATTTAAAAGAATCTCTGCTGATCAATTCCTTAGTCAAATTCAATTGTTCTCTGTGTAAAACTCCATTTCGAATTAATTAACTAAAGACAGTTAGTGGGATTTTGAAAGTTTCCAGTCATTTCACCTGGCTTTCACCTGTCGAAAATGGCCGCTTTTGGCACCGGGATGTGCGGTATGTGATGGCAAGCACGGCAAAGGCGAAATAAAACAACAGCAACAAAGTCGCGTCCACGACGACAACGTTGCATACTTTTCAGATGACAAGCAGTGGGGGGCTGGGGAAATGGGGAAATGGCCATGGGAAATACGGGTTGGGAAATGGGGCAGCGGTGGAGTTTGGGGTGGGGGGCAACGGAATGGCTTTCTCGAATAACCCTCTTGCAGCACACACTTGAAACTGATTACATGCACAATTTTGCCCTGTTCTTTGTTCGCCGATGCCGGGGCAAGTCCCTGGGACTGAACCAGGATCCTGCCACTGCCACAGCCCCGGCTCCTGCTCCCATTCCCACTCCCCGAGTCCGGCAATTGTTCTGCATTTGTGTGTGTGTATGCATGTATGCTCATATATGGCATTGTTGTGTATTCCTGTGGCCATCGTTCTCGTTCGTCCTGGCTGCCTCCGATTGTTGCCGTTTCCATTGCTGTTTCCTCTCAATTCGCCACCACTCCGAGCACCACTCGGTTCCACCATATCCCGCTGGCGCCACCACCCGCTCAATGCAATTATTTCAACAAATTTAAACCTCAGCGAAATAATAAACAATTCGTTTTCAGATTAAAATGCAATTTTCATAACTTTTTGTGCAAAGACATGGCCAGCGGAGGACAGGGGCCCGAGAGCGGATAGCGGATAGCCCTGGCAATCCCCTCCAGAACGGCTGAGTGGAGCCTCCACTAGCCACAATTACTACTTATTTTATTTATATGCCGGCGCATTAATATTTCACAAGGTTTTCCTACCGACCAATTTTTCTTTCCTTCCACTTGCACATCGCACATCGCACATCCCACATCCACATCCAGTCAGTGCTGTTGCCCTGTCATTTATCATACATTTCCCAATTTACTTTATGCAGAATTATGGGTAAGCGGGAGTATTACTTTATTTTTATTTTTTTTATAGTTATAGCCCGCTTTTATGATTGAATTAACTTTTGTTCGCAGCACTCGCCATCAATTAAGTGCCCGGAGACTGGGGCCCGGGGACTGAAGGGAGGCGTCACGTTAAGGCCAAGCGGCATGCGTGCATAATTAGCACGAAGATTTTTCCATTAACAGGTGATTCAATAATTAAGCCCGTCAGGACCAAGTGATGACAATTTCAAACGCATTCAATCAGGAGCAGCAGAAACCGGACGATTACTGAGACATCTCGGATGTGTGACAGATGTGTCTCCTATTGACAATATTTGATAGGCACTCGGGCATGACCGATTCGAAATTCAGGCCAGAGGACACAGACCAGGTTCTGACCCTGACACATTGCGCCTTGCATATTTAGTACCGATATGATGCCATTTGAATGCCATCCTCACGGCCAGTTGGCCAGTTAATTAGGCTCTGATTGGCCAATTGGTGAATGCCAAATGAGGTTGTAGTGGCATAAATCTCAAAGCAAGACCAAGAATCTGTGGGCTGTTGATGCAGTGAGCTCCCTGCGTCGTGCGTAGGAAGTCTTAATTAATAATTTTGCCAAATCATTTGCCTAATTAACTTTACCATTGTTGGTTAAATGTGGGAAGAAGCCTAACGATTAAATTTATATTCTGCATTATTACTCCTTTTGAAGTTCAGCATTAAAAGGCTTAAATATCAGAAGTGCATTACTGACATTTTAGATAAATTTTAAGCCTTATTCTCTAACTAGAAATTAAATCAGGGTAAATGTAAACGTATATTAAATATATACATTGATTGTTTAAATATCCAAATAAGACTTTTCTTACTTATTGAAGAGCTTTCTGATTAACTGCCTTAGCCACACCTGGTTAAGCCCAGCAAAAGGTATAAATCTGGCTGGTTGGCTGGCCTGGCTATCATTTTCATTCGCTATATATTACAATAAGAGGCATCGGGCCACGCCTCCTATTGAGATTCAGTTTAAAGTGCCTCAAATACCTGGAACCGTGTACAATGGCAGCATTTATTGTCATGACTTTACCGCTGCCATGATAATGTGATATACGTCAACGTCAATTGGATCGGATTGGATGATTCCAAAGCCAATAAGCTGTCATTCGGTTTGGGGCCAGACCTACGAGCAGCCCAACTTGATTTATTGCCGGAAAAACAAAGCCACCCCTTGAGTTGTTTCTTTTCACCGTGCTTATCTCTCCTGCTCCTTGGAGTCCTTGCTCTCAAAATATTATGCCACTGCTGAGGGAAAGCTTTCCTTTTTCGAAAAGAGTGTATCAATGGCAGCATTTTAAATGAATTGAAAGTACTTGAGATTGAGATTGCCGAAACGAATGATGTGTGTGTGTGTTTGTGGCTGTGACTTTGCTGTTTGCTTCCATTGTTTAGATGGGTTTTATTCTAGAGTTTTGTAGATATATAAACAAAAATATATGCTTTTTAATCATTAAATTTTAAATATGAGTATTTAAATTTAAGTAAATAGTTGTTAAATTCAGTGTTTCCTTCATTCATCGCTTTATCTTTATTTAGCAATGAATTTATCTTTCGGATGAGATTCTTTCAATGTCTCGTTAACATCTACGAACAATTATCGCCACTGTTCTCTGTCAGGACTAGCACTGCTCTCCTTTTACTCTTTTTATCCGGCATCCTTTTGGTCCTTACGATTGATTGTTTGGTCTTTGTATCTGCATTATTCCTGTTTTTTCTCTTCTCCATTTCCCACTTAAATGAACACTTGCTCAAGAATGAAAGAATTAATTTCTGTATTTTTCGATAGTGTAAGTTTTAGTGACCTGAATAATATTAATCTTTTTATATATACTTATTATTATTAGTAATCCAATTGCTTTATTTGTGAAATGAACACATAATTCAAATGACAAGTACTATATATTTGATTTTAATACAATTTATTAATCATACGCACCGATGACCAACAAATAATTGAGTTGTGAAAATTATTTGCATTGACATTTTGTGATTCCGTGAAAAATGGGATCATTTTATGCATTTGAGGTTTTGGTTGGATATTGATAAATAAATATCATAACTAATAAGTAATTGTTTAGTGTATACTACCTGTTCTTATCCATCACACACTTATATTTAAATTAAAAATTATTCCTGTAGCACAATTCTGCTCATTGATAAAATGTAAATACATGTAAAGGATAATTTTCCCACAATTTTCCAAAGGGAAAGTGCTTGTATAAGCGGAAGTGTTAAATACCTTCCCCCAAGCCGACTCTGGCTGTCCAATATAATGGCTCAGAGGCTCATCGGTCGGCGGTGTGAAGTCTGTAATTTGCCAACGGAAAATGTTTAATTTATTCACGTTAATGAGCCGCATCTGCAATGGCTCAGCTCTGGCTGTCTCTCTTTTGTCCTGCCGCCCTGTCGATGCCTTTTATCAGATTTATTATTAAGTGCATTAATGTGTATTTTATGCAAATTCAATTTCATATTTCTTTAATTTCAATATATAACCATTTGGTGTGCATTTCGGTGCGTGCATAATGATAATTTTCGGCGAGGATCACAAAATTTATATGCTTTTAATTGCATTGAAATGGCAGTTTCATTATGCAATATCCACCAGCCAGCTAATTATGCGACTAGACCGTGTGTTTGTGTGTGTGTGTTAATATGAAAACAATTTTAGTTTTTCACATGACTTCCCCCCAGTGGCTGGTGTTGGCCATTAGCAGCATTGGCGACAAAGCCATTTGGCTAATTTGTCTAGAGCATTTAATTAGGATGCAGCCAATACCAGTTTTAAGCCATCAATCGTAATGGCAGGTAACGGAGACCAGTAGATGTCGAAGGTGAAGCAGGTGAATTGGCACAATTGGCACAATTGATAATTTCATTGAAACACTCAATCAACAACTGGCAAATGGCCGTAAATCGGAGAGTCCCTGTTGATCATCTTTCTCTCTATCCTCCCTTCGATTTGCCAATGTCTATATTTAAGTTTAAATGGCACTTTTCTCAAAAGGCCCAGCAGGAGCAACACACGCACAGGCCGGCTGCCTGGCTGGCTGGCTGGCTGACTGACATCCGAAGAGACAAGCTGCCAATTCGTGCAGTCGACGTGCATAAAACTAAAAGAGTCAGCACAACACACACATGAGCATTCGAAAAAAGAAAAAAAAAACATTGAAAAATCAAAAAACGAGCAAAATTTTTGTTATTGCATTTGAAAATGGCAGGCGTGGCAGGGGGCGTACACGGGGGGCGTATCCGGAGGCGGTGAATTGCCGAGCCGAGCCCATGCATGCGATTGCAGTGCTCCGCTTGTCCTTTTACTAGTTTTTGCCTGCTGCTTGTTGTTTGCCCCGTGCAAGCTCCTCCTCCGCCTCCTGCTGCCTTCGTCCTTCATCCTGTCCGATTTTTCTGTTTTTCTGCTTTTCAGTTTCTCGTTTTTGTTCTGGGAATGGCAATTGAATGGTGAAATTTCCTAAAATGCAGTTTGAGCGCACGCTTGAGACGAGAGATGAGACAGTCGAGGCTGAAGGACGACAGCAACGGCAATAACAACAACAACAACAACAACAGGGGAAGTGAAACAACAATAGACATAACAACATGCCCTCCAGTGACTCCTCCCCCACCATTCCCTTAGTTCATATAGAGATGCCGCCGTCCAGTCACGCCGAAATCGTGCCTTAGCAACACACTCGAATTCCGCCAAGCTGCAAAATTGATGTTGCCTTCCTTTTTGATTGCCCTCCATAAAAAAGTCAAAGTTTAATTTGAAACCGCCGTACGAAAAGTAACTTCTAAACTCAAGCGTTTTATGCTGTTTTCTTCTCAATAAAAATATTAGGTCATCCAGGTTTAAGCTTACTATAACTTAACCTACGTTAATATTATGAAACTCCTGCCTTAATAATCTCGAAAATCAACATTTATAACTTTATGGGTCTGTCGGTCTTCAATTTCGTCCGTTCAATCTATAATTTCTGGCCAACCCTCACCAAGTTCCATCTCTGATGCCAATGACCAAGTCTCAATTTTGGGAGCACACACCACTTGGCTCCATGTTTCCAACTGGGCCCCATTTGTTTGTGTGTTTCTACTTTTGGCTTTGTGCTGTGTGATTTTTTGGCCCAAGGGAGCGTCGGGTGGGGGCGTGGCATGGCGGTCAGGTTGCAGCAGTGCCAAACTGGTTGTTAGGGCCGCCAGCAGAAAACGTGGAGCCAGCAAAGTGAACAGCAGGAGGTGCAGCGGTGAGGACCTAAAGGAGCTGCAGGAGCGGCAAACTACGACATGCCACACGTAGGCATACAATGAACTGCAGTGCATTGCTCATACGCAACGTTGGCCAACTTTACCGCCCACAGGTGGGGATAGCGGTCTAGCAACAGGAATAGGCCAGGAAAGTCGCAGTTGTTTGCGAAATGTGCTCAGCCAAAAACGTGGGGCGTAGGACAAGCCAGACAAGCATTTCACATGCCACTGCAGGCGACCCCAAGCCCAAGCCCAAGCAGGAGCCAGAGCCAGAGCTGCCTTACTCCCGAGTTTTTCGAGTTTTCTGGGTTTTTTCCGGGCTTTTCCTGGGCTTGCAATTTACTGCATATCATAGCAGACAGACAGAGAGAATGAGATGGCCAAGCTCCAGACAGCTGTCTCTCGATGACTTTTCGCAAATTGGCGCAAGATATTTTCCTGATGCTCGTTAATAGACGCCCAACGAAGAAATTGCGGCGCCCACAAACAGTTACTAATTAAAAATGCTGCGCTTAATTTACTCCCCTGTTCTTGGTCCTGGGAAATATACCTCATCTCTTCTTCTCTTGTTTACAGGTGAGTCTGTCAGTTGCAGGTCAGGCCGTGTGGCTAAACAAGTTGCCTCCATCGAGCAGACGGCCAGTCAACCAGTCAGTTGGCCAGTCAGTTAAAGGCTCGTCATCCGTTTGTTTATTGTGCGCAATGATTGCAAGGAGGAGCCTTAAAACTGCTGTGATTGCCCAAAACGAACCAAACCCGAACCGAACTGAACCGAACTGAACTGAACTGGGTTTGACTTGACCTGACTCGCATCTGAATCGAAGGAGATCCCCGCCCCGGGAACCGGGCGTGGGTCCTTGTGCAAATCGTTGGAAACAAAAATCACATAGTGTGCACACGTCCGCCAGCTTAGAGGCCTGCTGCACTCCTAGGCCATCCTACAGCAATCCCCATCCCAACTAGCATTCGCAATCCCCAATCCCGAGTCCCAAACTCCTGAATTCGGACGGTATGCCATCGTCATTGCCATCGCCATGCCATGCCATGCAATTTTTCCCAGGTAACAAAATGAATTGCCTGCCGGCTTCCAACGTCTGCTACTGCTGCTACTGCTGCTGCTGCAACTACTGCTGCTATTGCAGCTATTGCTGCTGCGGCTGACAGTGTCGCATGCTCAAAGCGGACTATTTGCTGTTATTCCACTGATATTTTGAGAGCCTCACTAGCCACACGTAGAAAAACAGACCCAAAATCGGCTTAAAACCTGTCGCTTTAATAAATTTCTATACTTTGGTGGGGTCTTTAAAGCGGATGTTGAGAGAGATTGGTTGGAAATGGAGTGCCTAGATTTTTCTATATGCCAGTTTGTAATTTCATTTGCAAATTTCCCAATATATAGTAGGTGATGCACTACCTCGTCTCTGAAAGTTCTACAGATGAATTTGTGAAATGCTATCGTATATGCATGCCGGTTCGTTCTTTAGATATCTGTAGATGCACATGAAAGATACAAAAGTATCTCAGAGTATTCTGACCTATAATAATGTTTCAAAGAGCTAAGAACTTTCTTAGGTAATTGTATTTTAACATTTCGTATACTAAAAATCAATCATTTTCTTTTTTCTTTTATAGTTATTCATTCAAATTGGCAAATTTCCCGACTTTACCCAACTATTGTTATGCTAGTTTCCTCTCAGTGCTGGCCAGAGTGGAGTGTGGGGCCCAATAGTACATATAGATGAGTGCAATTTACCGCTAACAATGCCATGCACTGGTAGTTACAACAAATGTTAGGCGCAGCCAACAACCGCAGCCCATTCGAATGGTAGAGAGAGAGACACAGGAAGGGGGGGAAATTCAGGCGGGGGAAAGGACTAACTACTTGGTAGCTACCTAACGACTCGCACACACTACTACCACTTCCATACATACTACATATGTTGACCATGGAAATGCATAAATAATGCGCCACAGCGGGTGACGGGGTGGTGCGCGGGGCGGCGGCGAGGCGGGATATGGCCTACAACCGTTAGCCAAGAGTCAGTGGCCAGGACTGCAGGTCCTGCGACTCTCTGTTTGCCATATTCGAACATTCGCATCAGGATTTCCCGCCATTGTACTTTTTGGCTTTTGTTTATTTACAGTCAGCGCAAAAATGTTTGTTATGCTCGGGGTGTCCGGGGTGTGTTCCCAGAGTGTGTGTGTGTCTAGTTGGATTTAGGCTAAGTAAGCCGCATACACCTGGTCACAACACACACACACACACACAATACAACAGAACGAACACATAACAACACAGCAGAGCAGAGCACACATCCCAGACCCCGGCCAGACCAATTTAATACTTGATGGCATGGCTGAGCTTTCAATATTTGACTGTTGCTGTTGTTCTTGCTTTTGTTGCATCTGCTTAAACAACAAATGTCACGCGTGGACTCGCCTCCAATTATTCATGAGGCGAGCGTTATTAATTTGAAAGCATATTTATCACAAACGAAATCTACGCCACATGCCATAATAAATCAACGAACGTTTTTCGGTCCCACATTAAAATCGCACACTCACATACGGACAGCAGAGTTCAATGGAATAGTACTTGTAAAATGTGTCCTTTAAATATAAAAACAAAATATGTAAGCTCCTTCCTTTATTCCTTAGATAATAAATAAATGTGAATATTTATAATGAAAATACAATATTCTTTGGTATCATTGCTATTTGGTAAATAAATAGTTCACATTGATAAAAGTTTATAGATTAAAATCATCAAGTTTTTAAGGAAATATAAATAATATATTGAGGTATATATAATACCGATAAAAAACTAATTTATTTAAATAATATTCATGAATTAATTATAATTTAATTTTCATTTTAAAACTCGTATTCATATCTTCACCACATGTGTTTTAACAAAGCCGCTTACATAGATTTTTAGCAAAGTGTGAGAGGGCTGAAATTCGGGTGAAAATCGGGAGAAAATTCTAGGGAAAAGTCCAAGGGAAAGGGGGACCTAGGGTTTGTCTGGCCAAATCGAGCCAGTGACTATGTCATATCCATATATAAGCGCGCCAGCTAACCGTGCGACAGTCAGTCAAAGTCTCAAGATACAAAACACTCAAGGTGATATGAACCTTTTAGCCAGGACCTTATGCCTAGCGTCCTTTCGGTGTCCTTGGCGCCGCTCTGCTTGCAACAAAAGCCGCAGCCACAACACCAACAACATCAATGCTGGGTGACGATAAATACATAAATTCGCAGTCGCTGCCAGCAAAAGGTTGACAACGCGTCATTATATGTCAGACTTTTTGGCTGCGACTTCAAAAGCCAACGCCAAAGCAAGGCGACGGCCCAAAGCTGAGTGGGCTTAGACCGAGGACACACAGAGAAAATAAGGAACAACTGAAATTACGGATAAATAAAGATAAAATATATAATAATATGTAAGTTGTTAAATCGTATATTTCTGTGGAATGTTAAATTGCAAAAAGTGTAAAAAAAGATTGTAAATATTTTAGATAAAATTATTTTTTTAAAGTAGCAGTGTCCTTATGAACTCATAATAGGGGCTTCACATATTTAAGGATTTTCATGTACTTTAAAATAAAGAATTTTCCATCACCTCTAGATTCTCTTTTTGTCACACCTTAAAAAAAATTTAAGCAGCTTATAATTTTTTGTGTCCTATTTTAATTTTAAACCAGAATGGCATCATTATTGTTTTTCTTTCCCTGCAGGACCAAGTGGGTATCAATGCTAACGTATGAAATTCCAATTGTTTGGCTCCCCTTTCGGGATCGGCTTTTGAGTTGAGTTGAGGCTGAATGCTGATGCTGGGGTTTGGCACCGATGCCGGGGCTGCTGGTGGTTTCATATTTTTGCGTTCTCTCGAGCTAACCCAATTGCAATATTAAAAGCATGCCTGCCGCAGAAAAGTTTCCCCAGCCGACAGGACGACATCCTGTGGCAGGCGAGCGTGACGCTGCCGGGAAAGGCAAGGAGAAGCAAGAATGAAAGGGGGAGCAGGAGAAGAGTCGCTGCTCCGTCGACGTTTTGTGGCTTTGGGGCGGCCGCTAAGCTGGGCTGCCAAAAAAGAGCGGGGTCGTTGCAGGAGGCATCGGGTATCGGGGGCAGGACGATCGGGGCCATGGCAGCGACACGTTCAAGGACACCGATGCCGCAGGATTTTACAATGTGTGACGCGTCTCGAATTTGCTGCAAGTGTGTGTGTGTGAGAGTGGGTTCCTTTTTTCCCACCAGTTTTGTGTTGGGTTGGCTTTTTGCTTATTTTACTTTTTGGGTGTTCCGCCCGAAAATGTCAATTTACCGCAAAAAATGTGTACACACACGGCACACACACACACACACCGCATACACGAGGCCGCCTAGCTGTGTGTTTGAACCTATATATTACCCATACGCCCCGTGTATGGGAATATTCTCGTTTGCGCACACATATCATGGCGTACTTGTTCTTGGCCGTGTTTGCACAAATTGGCCAAGGGTGTCGGGCTAAATATGTAGAAGAATATTAAAATTAAATATACCACGAGAGAGAGAGGAGAGAAGTCCGCACAATGGGAATGGAATCCTTTTGAAGATATAATGGGGGAATAAACATACGCTCAGCATTTCTGAGTAACGACAATTCTATTTGCACGCTTATTTATAACTCCATAAGTTAGCCAAGCACTTTGGTTTTGTGTGCGTTTAATTTAATTTACAATTTAACTTGTATGCCATTGGAATGTATTATGGGCTGTAAAATATATGCTAAAAGGAAACGCATAAATTCTATGGATTATTTAAATACTTCAGGGATTTATATTCAAGCAGAACAAATGATTTTTTAGGTAAGTATTTTCATGTTTGCCAGCTGAAATACTTTTTAACTTTATTTACATATATTTTG
The DNA here is from genome assembly GCA_035045905.1 of Drosophila anomelani. Lineage (NCBI taxonomy): Eukaryota > Metazoa > Arthropoda > Insecta > Diptera > Drosophilidae > Drosophila > Drosophila anomelani. The sequence continues at coordinate 9,952,945 of JAWNOO010000007.1, read as the reverse complement.
ATTTCAAAAAAAATCGTAATTTAATGAAATTTAATATTTTAATATATCTTCTAAGATTATATAATTAGTTTGGATTCCTATTCCAAATGCGAAAATTTGATTTTGACTAGTTTTCTCAGTAATCTCTCAAAAGCCATACAAATTCATTGCTTCCTTGTCATTATTCATCAATTAAATATATGAAATGCGTTGCAATAAAATTTTATTTATGCAATCCATTAAAGGCTGCCGTAAAAATATGCATTCCTCAAATTACACTCCCCGTCGTGTAATTTGCAAAACACCACGACGGGGTTTCAAGCCAAATTGAAGGTGATGGAAATATTTCCAATTTGATTATTATTACCATTGTGCAGCACCGACGACAACGTCGATGAGTCGCCTCGGCTTCTGTATGACTGACTGACTGACGGCATGGTGGCATGTCTGAATGACTGACGGACGGACAGACGGACAGACAGACGAGACGGTCTGAAGGACTGGCTGGAGTTGGCCTGACAACATGCCTATTGCCTCGACGACACTTGGCGATGACACTTCCGTGCAATTGTACGCCGCTTCTGGGTTCCGGATCCGGGCTTCGTTCCGGAGATGGAGGGGGGACGTTTATTGGGTGTATGCCATGTCGTTTATTGGCCCGTGTGCGTGTTGCCAGTCCATATATGAATATTTGTGGCAATTCTTATGAATTTTCAGCCACATTTGTACGGGCTACGGCTACGGGTCTGGGACACGGGTCCGGGTGAAAAGTACGGCATGTCAGGCCGCACGACATGGCCGTACAGGATGCGACAATGAGTACGGGTATGAGTCCCGGGCACGGGACTGAATTCAAACGTGAGTGGAGCGGAGCGGAGTCATTGTGTGAGCCGTTATTATGGCCATTTTGGCGCGCGATGATGCGCTCGCTTATTTGGTTATTTGGCCAAATCAAGCAATTTATTCGCAATTGTCGTCGACGCTGCAATTGTGTGGAAATCGATATGCGTTGTTATTTTAACCGATCATTTCCTTTTGCCACAGCCATTACACAATGAAAGTCGAGCTCTAGCCAGCACTCGCAGAAAATGAATCACGAAAATTCCACAATAATTTTATTTCAAGAAAATATGAGAGGTTTGTGCTTAAATATAAATTCGTTATGAATTATTTTATTAATTTAATATATAAACTTCTATTAACTCACTTAATTTTTCAAAACTTTCTTTATTAATTCATTAAATATATGAAATTGTTTATTATTATCAGATATGCCACAGAAAGCGTTGTTTTTAAAATTAATAGGAATTTAAAGAAATTAAATATTTCAGTTGTTATAGATTTGAACAAATATTTAGAGTTTGTTTTTTTATTATTATTTTGTATAAAATTTCCTTAAAGTCCTAGACTATGTTAAAAATTTTTAATTGATTTCCGAATTAAAAATGTTAATTAATTAATCCTTTTAAATAATGTTAAGCCACGATCAATACAAGATACTATTTTGCATTTCATTTCAATAAATAATCACATAATTCTTAAGAATAAGATTACAAATTTTGGAATATTAATTATCTGAATTAATATTCTTCTTCACAGACATAAAATTCGGATAAAATCGAAAAGCAATATTTGCTACAAGTGTATAGCTGTTGCTATAGCTGCTGCTGTCGCCGGAGAAATTTGATTTATGCATATTTCCATATGATTTATTTCATTAGCATCATTTTCCTTTAGGTTTCCACCCTAGCCTCCTCGTCCGTCCTCCTCCCTTCGGATGCTACCTTTAACTTTTCCATTTACCTTTTTTTTCGAGTCCTCCACCCCGTCCCCATCCTTGGAAAGCATTTTATTTTTTAATATTTATTTAAACATTTGTTGCAGCTTCCGTTTTCATTTCTCGTCCGTTACGTTTGAGTGATTCAAACTTGACGTTTGCCTTTGTATAAATTTTTTCTGCCTCATTTGATGCAGAGAATGAAAAGTTTTCCTGCACCCGTCCCAGGCCGGGACAGAAAGCTGAAGCAAAAAAGTAGGTATATATGTATATATATATTTCCACAAAACTTTTGTTAAGAAAATATGAATTCCAAATGAAAATATGCTAGAAATGAATTGAAACTGTAACGGTTGGAGCGACCAAAACGACCGCGTGCACGAACGAGCATCAGAAAAAAGGAAAAAGATGAGGAAAAATGGGTGGATGAATGCCAATCCCTTGCCAAGGATGTGGACGGAGATGGAGACGGAGACTGAGTCCCCTCTCCCCGGACCGCCGATCTGCACAAAGTTGCAAATAAAACAGCGCATAAGAAACAATATACAATAAAAAGCAAAGAGGAGCCGCTCTAGAGCTAGGACGCTGCTCCCACTCCTTTCTGCTGTCGGATCCTGGGCACTGCCAGATGGAAATGAAAGGCAAACACGATTCAGTTAACGAGTGACGAACGCTATTGCTAACTGGGGACTGCTTATGCTCGCATGTAGTAGGTCTTTACACTGAAACAAATATAGTATTCTAAGAAGACGCCAGAGAAGTAGATAAAAAAGAAGATTTCCGGTTAGGTAAAGAATATAAAATACCAATTAATATGTATCTGCTTCGGATTTCCTGCAAATCTTCAATTCCTCAACTCAAATTTAGTCAACAAAATCAAAATCTCTTATCAATAACCAAAAAATCCCAATGTATAGTATATAGTATCCTTTTCTCCAAGTACACGTGCGTATATAGAATCGTCAGTTGAAAGTGCTGCTGCTGTTCCTGGCCGACAACAGATAGAGCTGGACTTGGACGTGGACGTGGCCTGGCATTGGCATTGGAAATGAAAATCGGGTTGGCAAATGGAGGTGAAATTGAGGGAGGAAAATGCAGGGACAGGGACAGGGACACAGGGGCTCGCAGGCAGCGAGGGAAAATCGCGAAGCTGGGCTGAATGATTGCCTTGCCTGCCGAACTGACTGACTAACCAATGAACGGTTCAAAATGAATGACTGAATGAATGAATAAATGAACGGATGAGCGCACCTCTTCAGTTGGCTGCATTCGCAAACTCGTTCAGACTCTGCCGGCTGTATCTATTGAACTTGGCCAGAAAGCAGAAAGCACTACCCCCCCCCACCACCACCAACAACAACCGTCTTTTCCTACACATCTTGGCACTTTCCCACACCCAGTTTTGGCCACAAAGTACAATGGAAGTTAGTTCCTCCGAGTCGGCTACTTTATTGAGCGTAAGTTTTCGGCCAGGCCATATTATTTGATGTGGTTGGTTATGAAGTCAAGCTCACCGATGCCCCGGCACGAGTATATTACGTATACTCGTATATTTCTACTTCAACGGCCGATAAAATTAACTATTTCGCCAACGTGCACGTAATGGGCGCATCATTTGCCCAGAGCTGTCTGTACATCGCCCTCGTCCAAGTCTCGTCCTCGCACTGGCACTCGCAGTCGTCCTGGTCCTCGTCCTCGATTCTCGGTGCCCCATTTCCTGGTTGAAGTGCTTTAAATTGCCATAAAAATGCGCTATCGACTGGCATCTTTTGCCGGCTGTTGTTATTACTGACTGTTGTTCGTTTGCCTGCCTGCCAGCCAACATTTCTACACTCAATTTGTACAAATTTAATTGTCTGCTGCCCTCGTCTTGCTTCTATTTATTTATTTGTCCTGGCTCCTTCTTCAGTTTTTTTCTGTTTTTGTTGTGTCTTTTTGTTGCTTGTTCATTTTTTCGGTTAACGCCTGCCAATGCCAGAATGTCCAGTGTCCGGTCTCGGGGAGAACCTTTTATGGCGTTTTATTTATTTACGATGCGCCCTTTAAATCAATGAAGCATACGCCTAGCCTTGTCGCTTAAATTTACGCACAACTTTGCGAGGATGCTACCACATCCTGGCAGCCTGGCGAACATGTTGGCTTGTTGGGCTTTGTGGACTTCTTTTAGCTGGCTTAATGCAGTGAGGTCTCTTTTATAGGTATGTCAGGTAGATTTTCTATGTACCTATGACTTGGATACTTTAAATACTCAATTTTAAAACTAGTAAAAATTCTAATAACCATAAAGATTATTGTAAGTAAAAGTATTTATTTATAATTATTTTAAAGAATTAAAAAAATTCATAGGTATTCTATTTAAATTTATATATTATTAAATCCAAATTTTTATGATTAATTTTGTAAATAAAAAATTTTTTATAATATCTTTAAATTTTAGACATCATCCTGCTGTCGATTCTTTGAATATTCGATTTCCCTTTTCATTTTGTGCGCGCTAACAGCAATCAGCTAGTAAATCGAATTTCTTGCCTAAAACAACAACAACAAAGGGAACGGGGACAGCAACTTCTGGCCGAGTGGCCGGTGGAAAACAAAAAAAAAAGAGCGGCAAATAAATACAAATACAAATACAAGAGCTCGGCGCGCCGGATGGAGGGACAAACTAAACACTGCGTTTGTTTTAGCAGCTTCCGTTTCCTGTTCGCAGCCAGGGGGAACAGTGGACCAGCAGGAGCAGCCATGGAGCATCCATGGAGCAGCAGTAGAGCATCAGCGACGCAGTCATCCATCCATCCATCCGTCTATCCATCTATAGGGTCAACTAACCAAAAGACTAGCCCATACGCACGGCCATCCATCTATATCGTCTACGTCTGTCCGCCCATCGAACCATTCATCCATCCTATCCACATCGACATCCACATTCCCATCGAAACGTCGTCGTCCACATTCACATCCACATCCATCCGATGGAGCAAACCGTCCAGTTACCGCTCCTTTGACAAGCGGCAAAGCTTCCTGTTTCCCTGTTTTCCTGCTTTCCTGTTGCTGTCTCTGTACAGGACATGGCTAAACGCATTTGTTCCAAGCTTGTTTAGTTTAACTTTAATTGAATTTTGTGAATTTTGCTTTTCTTGCCTTTGCCAATTCAGTTTCTATACGTTTTTGCACAAAACCTACTCATTGGGCACAAGGGCATATTGACTTCGTGGTTGCCAAAGGTAAGTAAGCCAAAGTTTCTCTATTGTGACAACCGAAGACAAAGTCATTCGATATGGCTATTCATCAACACTGAAATTTAATTAGTTAGTTCTAAAAATATTTATATATATATAAAATACATTAAATTGAGTTGAGTTTTGTTACATTTATAATTTGATTTTAAACCTTAATAAAGTTCTCCCAGCAAATACTAATTCAATTGAAATACATTTTATAATAATTAGTAAGATAAATTACTTGTCAGCCAAGCACAAGCATGGCCCAAATACCAATCCATTTTGGGCTATAATTTTTAAGCCCAACAAATTATGAAATATCGAGCAAACAACAATCGATGCCATTGGGTATCGTCTGTGCCAAACTTCCGATTAAATTGTGCTTACTTATTTTGTTCTAGTTGAGTTTTCCTTACAGCCTTTTTTATTTGTTGGCCCGCTGGCCAGCTGGTGCCACCTTTATATGGGCTGAATTTATTATGGACGAGAACAAAAAGAGCCCGTTGGCCGGAGGCCCTCGAGCCTTCATCCAACAATCGAATCTATATATCCCGCAGTCCTCTGCGGACCAGAGCCCAGCGAGCCGGCTGGCCAAGACTGAGCCACCATATGGCCAATGGCACGAGTTTGGCTCATAAAAAGGCTTACATAAGTCGGCAGTGGACTCGAACTTGGACTTACCTTTTTGCCAGGCAACTGTAAAATTGTCTTGTTGCGCCACGGCAACGGACAACGGGCAACCCTTTTTAGTCAAGTGGAGCGGGAAAAAGTCCGAAATGTGAATTCAATTTGTATGCCCGGACCCGGAGTTTTGAATAATTTGTATGATTTAATTTTTGCGCTTTGTTCGAAACGAGCCAATAAAACGTTTCATTTTTTATTTCCAACCAAAAGCGACGTGCTTATGCGGTCGGTCGATCGAGCGCCTCCTTTTCAATTCTGGCCTGGTGGCGTATACGCAATATTCATCGATATATAAGCCAAAATCAAAGCGGACAGCTATAGCCTATATATTAGCACGACGACAGCTTAAGCCATTCGCTTTGCTTTTGTGATTGCCAAAGTCAAATATGGCATTATATGTGTTAGCCACTACACTGCCCACTAAAAGCCAGTTCCAGCACAAGGGATTTAATTTTAATAAAAGTATTACAAAAGCTATTTGCTTGCCCTTTGATTTGTGTTACTTTCAGTCAAGGATTTTCTAAGGATTCAAGGATTGAGTAAATAACTTAAATTAATAAACAATAAGTGCAAGACGAGAATTAAATGAATTTAATGGCTGCTGACTCCTAAGCCTCTTTGTTTGTTTCAGGCTTTGATGCTTTTCTAAATAATTGCAATGAATTTTTATGCGGCCAACAATAGATGCCTCAAAAAAGCGCAAATAACCAAAATTGAATTTCCTGTGGTTGAAAAGAGTAAATGTTAAATAACATAACAAAGAAATTATATCCTTTATATGCAAATAGCAGTGCCAGAAAAGCTACAAATATACAGGAAAGACTCTAAAATGTGAATAATTCTTCTATATAAATCATTAAAATGAAAATTAAAATAGTCTCCTAGCCTATAAGTTTATAACTACTTAATTTTACTTAATTTATAGTTTTTTTTCAAGATAAATACTGTAACGAGCTTTCCCTGTACTCATAAAATCTATATGCCTCTTATTTTGAAAATTCACCTTAACTAAACCATAAAAATCACGCTCAAAGGCGGCCAATTGCATGGCAACTGATTTCAACCATTGTTGTGGCGGCTGGTTCGTTGAATAATATTATTTATATTTGCGTTGGCCAACTTTTGGGCGGCACTGTTAATCTGGCCGGCGATTATAGGCCATATCTATTATGCTCTTTGTTGCGCTGCATAAATTATGCGCAAAGCTCCGCTCTGTCCACAAAACCAATGCGGTTAACCCCCGGACCGGACCGTCAATGCTCGCCATTGGAGTTTTATCTAAGGCCAAATAAATTTAATCAACCGCAATCGGAAGTGTTAGAATAATGACACAATAAACAATAGCAATTAAAATATCAAATATAAATCATTGTGTAAATTTACAGCAATTGCCGTTGAGCGGACAGAGCTGCATGCAAATGCATAACAGCAGGAGTTATTACTATCTCATGGATACGTTTTCATTATTTGTTTGTGTTCCTATTTTTTTGCTATAGAAAGTCATAAAAAGCATACAAATACAAACAAGCAAACAGGCTGATTGTTTGTCCGTTTGTCCGCCTGTTTGTCCACTCGTCCGTGTGTGTTTGTCCATGTGCTTTGCGGCCTCTGTGTGCAGCTAAACACACACCCTGAACTCCGGTCGGGAAATCCCCTGACCCCAAGGAAGCCTAACAGCCCCTACTTCACTCCCCATCCGACCTCGGGGGTGATCGAAGCAGACGTAAACGCATGCATAAATTTACACGCATAAAATCAAATCAAAATTCAACGACATGTGACAATTTTATGTCCACAAAATTATGTATTTGTTGAAAACACACACACACACACACACAAGCGACAACAACAACCGAACACGGCAAAACAACAATAATGCAGAGCAATGAAAATAACCACAATGGCAGATACAACAACAACAATACAAGCGGCCATGTGAACAACATCGAGAACGGACCGAAGGACCCAGGACAGCGGCAGGGACATAAGGCAATAACAACAAACAGCTAAAATAGCAACATGAGCAGATTATAATGAACAACATATTCGCACGGCCGCACCCACTGTCACCGCCCCCTATTTTCGCTCACTTTCATAATCGCACACGCACTCCATTTCGAGGGAAAGCGAGGGGTACGGCGGAGGGGCGGAAAAGCTGAGGGAAAAATCGGATAGTCGAGGGAGCAACAAAGCACCACGCAACAATTTACGTGTTTTGACACTAATACAAAAGCCATTACAATACATTCACACGCTGAAAAATATATATGTAAGATATGATTTTACACCTTTTGATATATACATTTCTTTATTTGTTAATTTACATTCAATTAGTAACTATTATTAGTTTTTAAAACCCATAAACAGGTGTTAAAAATTGAACTATAAACAAAATATATGTGCACTGAATTTGATTTAATTAGAAGAGTATTTAAGGGTTATACAGACCCTGCTGAGTTCAGAAGCACTCTTGTATATTTAAAAAACCTTCCTAAATTAACAAATTTTAATTTCAGAATTCCAAAAGAAACAGAAAATATATCACGAAGAAGAAATTAAATTATTTCAAATATTCCAAGATTTTGTAAAATAGATATAATTGTTTATTGAAACCAGTTTTTACAAATTTCCCACATGGATCCCTAAAGTTTTATAAATGTAACCACATAATTATATATATTTTTTGTTCTCTGCACTAATACACACGTGCGCACAAGCTCACACCCACGCGCAAAGCACACACGTTCAGAAACAGGGGGGAAGGAAGGAAAATTGTGGGCGAAAAAAGCAAAGTTTCCACATTTCCCTAATGCGTCGAGTGGCTTTCACTCAATTTTAAGGTGGCCGAGCCCAGGACGAGTGTGGGTCACCTTTGAAGTCCGAGCGGCCGAAATGTCTTGGAATTGCCGTAGGGGCATATTTAACTAGTTTTACAGGCGATTTCGCCAAACAAGAAGGACTGACGAAAGGAAATGCCAGGACGCTTTGCCAGGTCTGTCGTGACTTTGGGAATGGACCGCACCTTGGCTTTAAGACAATTTTCGAGGCCGAGTTCTGGCTGCTCGCTTTTCTTATCTCGCAGGTTTTCCCCCTTGGGGAAAAAGAAATGGGTCAAGAGGCGGGTCGACTGTGGTGGTGGTGGTGTTGGGGATTTTAATGATGAATTGCTCGGCCGACGGTGCGTATACGTTACAGTTGACATTGACATATTTTGCATTAGCATAAAAGTATGCAACATATTTTCCCACTCCCATTTTCATATTCCTTTTTTTATGTCATGTCCTTCGCCAATGTCCTGCTGCTGCTGCTGCTCGAGGGAAATGACCAAAGTCCTGCTGGGGTGAGAATGAATCCCAGTTATGATGAAATATGTGAGGAATTTTAACACAATGATGGGCAGGGATTGTTCCCTGGCATTTGCCACTCGCTTTGACTAAGAGTTCTCAATGCCAAACTAGCCATTCACATTAAGTACTCTCTCAGGTTGTCCTTAATCCCTGTTAGATTCGATCCTTTGGCTCGATGAGGCCCTAGACAAATTTCGGTACTTGCAGTTTGGAAAGCCAAAGAAGCATTTTCACTGCTCATTTCACCGTTAGGTAGGCAAAATTCCAATGTGAAAATGCGCACATTTTCAGCAATTATACAGAACGCAAAGTTTTGCAAAGGCAAATATTTACCGCAAAATTTCGTAGATTCCGTACCGGCAAACAAAATCTAAGGCCAAGCCAAGTTTACGTTAAGTACTCTCCAGAAGTCATATTTGTTCCCGGAACGAGTGTGCGTGTGTGTGTGTGCTGGGGGAAAATGGTGCAAAATTTTAAATCAAATTTGCTGTGCAGGGCAAATAATTCATGCATATTACAATTTAAATTAGGCGTTGCTCTAAGACCAAAGTCAAATACAGATGCGGGCGAATTAGGAAAAGTGGAGGGGTTGAGTGGGTTCAAGATTTGCTGATTTGGCATTTACATTGTCCTTGTGAGTGTGTGTATGTGAGTCGGTTCATTTATTGACAGATTGAAGGATTATGGAATGCCTTTGATAATTTGCTGCGGCTGCACTGAACTTTAAGCTCATCTGCTCGCAGGACGAACATTTGGGCTAAGCCAGCAGCAACAATAATAGCAACAACATCACCATGAGCTGGCAGCCTCACACAATGCAAATATATTTGCAGTTTATTTTGCGGATTTCCGGTTGCAGACAAATCAAAATTTCTGCTCAAATACACAAAATGTCAGTTGGCAAATGAATGGAAATGAAACCACAGTCAGCAATGTCCTGTCCTGGTCCTATCCTGTCCTCTCATTCCGCATGTGACAATGTGACAATGAGCGATGAACTGAAGCCACAAAAGACAACACAGCATGTGAAATTAGTTTCATCTGCCAACAACCGCCCCTTCCCCCTATCCGGGCACGCCCCTGTTGCCCTTTTCCCCCCCATTAAGGCACACAATGTAGGAAATTATTGGTTTCCATTTCGATTAGTCCTCCGTAAAGCCCCCCGTTTGCACTTTGCAACTTTTATTTAAAATAACATCGGACACAAATATTACTGTCAACTGCTGCTGTTCACAATATTTTCCACTGGCTCAATTAAAGTGTCAGCCAACAAAACCAAAATAAAATAAAAAAACAAACAAAAAAATACACAGGAGAAACAAAAATGGATGCCCACACCCCGCACGCCCACGCACACATCCACACACAAGTCAGATTTGAAAAACCAAAACCAAACCCAAAATTAGGAGAAACAAAAAAGTAAAACACTCGAAATTGTCAAAACTTTTGCAGCTTGCTGTTAGCCATTTGCTGTTTTTATTACTTTGCTCTTAACTTGAAACAAGATTTTTGAAGTTCGTCTCCGAATCTGTTCGGTGTTCAGTTTTCACAGTTCACATTTCGGTGTTCAGTTTGTGGCGAGGGGCTGGGCAGTGGGTAAGTGGTAATGGCGAATGGCTGGGTTGGTGGCAATGCGTTTTGGCCAACTTGGCCGAAACACAGTTCGCTCATCAGCTTTCGGACATGACAACAGCAAAAATACATTTTTCCGGGCCTTGATGAGTCCGAGTGCTCGAGTTTGAGTCGGAGACCGAGAGCGAGACAGTGTCCGAGAATAAGAATCAAGTGAAAATCCATGCAACTGCCCTGGCGATGCCACAATTTGAAATATTAATGTGTGAATCGGCACGGACAGGATATCGGCCAAGCCAAGCAAGTTTTTCATCCTTAAATGTGCATTAAACAGAACATGGCCCAGAGTCGAAACCGAATGTTTATTGACCCGCTCATCTCCCAATAGACCAAATCCAAGGGACAAACGAGCGACGGGAAGGCACACAGTACGAAATTTAAATTAGTTCTTTTTAATTTGTCTGGTAAAAAAAGAAGAGTTAAATATAAAAGCGTTTTAAAAAAACTGCTTAAACATTCTAACTTTCCAAGAAGGATAATTGTAATTTTTAGAGATCTTACCTAAAAGTTAATTAGGTTTTGGCATGACTTCGAGTGCAATTAATCTGATTAGTTCCATAAGTTTTATAACTTTTCCAATGAAAAATGGAAATTAATAAAAACATATTTAAATCAAAAATTAAATAGTTACGAAATATTTATGTTTTAGTAAGAGATGAAATAATAAATAAAAACAACTTATCAATTAAAAATATATTTCAAAAGCACAACAGATACTCTAAAAATTAATGCCTTTAAATCACAATAATCATATTCTTTTTATTATGTTAAATATATGCTTTAATTACATTACTGTTTTAATAAATGTTGACATCCATATTTTCTGACAGTGTACAACACAGGAAGACCGGGACTGCTGTCAAGTTTATTAGCTACGCTTGGCAGGCAGCTACCGAAATGGCAATGCGATACAGCATTGATGATTGGCTGCTTTGATAAGCGGGCGAGCATTAAGCTGACAAAAAGTGTAACGAACAAAAATAGGAGAAAATGAGAGGAAATGAGAGAAAATGGGAGAAAATACTTTCCCCCAAAGAGGAGAATCTCCAATGGCAAGCGGAAAACGGAGGGCAGCGCAAATCCTTTAACACGAAATTAAGACACATAATCCTTGACAAGCAGTAATGGCAATCTAATATGCCAACGCGTGCATTTTCGTCTGGTCTAAGCCCGCTGCTGATTGACAAGGCCGGAGGGAAAGTGGCTGAATGTCGAAGGACGACATAGTACCAGTAAAAAGCGTACAAGGACATAGACAGAAATTATGGCATCCGGGCCAAAGATAGTAAACTGAGCAAAGCGCTAAGCCTTTCGTCATTTCGTTTGGCTTTAAAGCAAAACTGAAGAATGAAGAATGACTTTCTGCTAGAATTATCAAATAGCATTAAATGCAAATCCCTAAATCCATCACAGGCAAACCTCCCCAACAAAATCGAGAGGGATTTCCGCTCCGCCATATCTATCACTTTAATTAGAGCCGGAAACAATGGCGGCCGTTCAGCAGATGGAGAAGCACACTAACCTGCAAAAGGTTACATTTTTTGTGACTTTAATTTTAACTTAATTTTTTTACATTTTTTAGTCCAACCAATTTTCTTTAATTTTATAAATATTTCTTAGCAAAACGAATGATATGTAATATGTATCTTTAGGAACATTTTAATTGATCATTTGTATTATTTATTGATTTTAAAGTACATTAAAGAAAAACCTAATTGGGTTGCAAAATTAGTTTTCAAATATTTAAAGCCAAAGCTAACTTTTGATTGTACAAAAACAACGAATGTTGTGAAGCAACTCTTTTGGGTGAACTAGTGTAATTTAATAGGAAACCAGGTCTAACCTGGCCAGAGGTCGCTGAAAAGGTTAGGCGAATTGAAATAGAAAATTTTAATTACATTTTGTGCAGTACTACCAGTGCAGGCTCGTTCTGTTTGTTTGCGATGAATTAAATTTCATTTCCCTGCCTGCCGTTTCTATTGCTGGTGCTGCTGTTTCTATTGGTTTGGTTAGGTTGGGTTTGGGCCATGGGCTGGGGCTTGAGTTTGGGCCTGGGCTTGGGCCTTTGCATGCGCAGCGACGCCATTAAACAGCCGTTTCCGGTTTACGCGCTTTGAGTTTCCGCTTGGAGCGGCAACAACAACGGCCCAGGAGTTGTCGGAGCCTGATTGTTGTTGGCCGAGAGCTGCAGCAGCTGTTGCCTTGGTTATTGTGCGCTCCTTTGTTGGCATCGCGCTGTTATTATTTTGACTCACACACATACACGGATGGGAATGCGAGTGCGAATGCGGATGCGGATCCTTGGCTGTCGTCAGCGCCGCCTTGCACCATCTTTAATATAAGATTCAATTCCGCACAAAAGACGCGAGTGCCAGGAGCTAACAGCTAAATTTCGCTTTCGTGTTCTCTACACTCTCGAGGCGTGGAAAATCACGAATACGCACTGTAGCGCATTCAACAAGGAATATAAGTGCACCGAGAAGAAAGCGTGAAAGAGGGATAATCAGCATCAAGTTTAATGGTGATCTTTAAGTTAAAATCCGCTCGAAATAAGCTATACTTCAATGAATAATCTCGAATCCTTTGTGCAATTTATTCTAGAATATTTCTAGGCTTAAGTTTCAGTGCACTGACTAGCGAAAGCAATAAGCAAGCAACATTTCGATTGCATGGCCAGGGCCAAAGACGCCAGCCGCAAAACATACTCATACTTGTGCATTTCTCTATATTTTTAATTAAACGCAAAAAGCCCTTTTGGCAACACGCAAAGCGCAGCTGCTGATGCAGAAACCGGCGCCCAAGCAGCAGCACCCAGCCATGGAAATTGTGGGTGGCTGTGAGGGAAAATGGTGGAAATGTGCTCGAACGAGTGCAGAGCAATCCCGACGACAGCTTCAAGGTTAAGTCGTCAGCTTTGTTCGCAGCGAAGGAACTGGATTTTCCACATCGAGGTTAGTGACTTCCAAGCAATCTAAGTGGATCTGCAAGGCTAAAGCCGTTAAGTGTATTAAAATGTTGTTTTAATTTAGCTTTGAAACTATTTCAGACCCGGCGAAAGATGTGACATCTTGAAAATTGAATTGCTAATGAAGTGGCATACAAGTAGTGCTCATTAGTTCGAGGCAGGGTACAAATAGGTATTGAATGGGTATGGGAAAATATACATTTGAAGGCAACAAAAACTAATTACAATTATGTTTAAAATTTAAAGAAGACCTTGAAGAGACAATATAAAATTTACCTTAACATTTAAGGCTTAATTGAAAGTTAACTAAAATGTAGCCTGCTGTTGTTTACATTATAAAAATAACTCGAAAACCATATGACTTCCAACAGTTGAATATAAATTAACTTGCTTTAATAATGTTCTGCTTCATTACTCGACTTTTTCTGGGCTATTCAGGGTATTCCCAAGAAAAGCAGATTCAATTTGCAGCCAAAATCGTGCTCGGGGTCTATCTGTCGCCTTTATTGTTTCACCTTATTGTGCAAATCGTAATGCCAACCTCACGAGGTCGCCAGTGGAGTTGCCCAATGCTGCGGCAGTTGTATTGGTATTGGTATTGGCCTTCCGCTGTGCTGACATTGAGCAGGTTATGGGCCGCCGTGGCACGTTTGGGAGCAGAGGAGAGCCCTATGAAAGGCCAATTAATATTTCATAAAGGCGCACGTAGCCAAGACAATACATACACACACACACACAGTCAGAGAAATGGAGGGAGCATACAAAAATCCCTCAATCACTGCCAATTAATGTCAGACACAGGCACTCATATTTGGCATTCAGCCAGCCAGCCAGCCAGGCAGCCATCGAGGCAGCTCGCAACGTCGTACATAAAAACAATAAATGATTTATACATAAAAACAAAGAGCAATGCGCGCAAAAGCCACAAAAATAAAAATCACACACACAAGCACACCGACAAGCACAACCAGAGACAATGGAAAAGACAGACACACAGGATTGGGACGAGGGATCGGAAACAGACCACAGCAGGAGATGCGAAACGTGAATTTTGTGAATTTTACTGACATATTTCTACTACAATTGTATATTTTATTATTTGCCCGAAATCAAAGCAAAACCGAATAGAAAAGGACCAAGGGGAAGGAGAAAAATTACACAGACTTGCACACGGCATAAGGATGTGTACATACAGATAAGGACACCATGAAAAATAATTGGATATTATTTAAAAATCAAATGCAACATAGGATATTCAATTATAATATATAATATTTTATATTGTTTCATAATTAATACATTTAAAATTCTTTAAATATGAGAAAACTTTAATTAAAAACCTGTAATCAAAAACAAATTTGATCTCCAAAATCGTATCATCTTTGAAGTAATAAATATTTAATTTTTATGATATTATTAAGCTTGTCATCATCTGTGCATCTTTAGGTCTCCAATATATTTTTTTAATCTTTATTTTCCACTACATTTGATCCTTTTTCTTAGTTTTCTTTCAGTGCATGGATTTGCCTTAATACTCAATCGAGCGTGGAGACTGTCCGCAGGCCTTTGCCATAGATAAAGCCATACACAATGAACAAATGAAGTCGCCGCTATGTTCTGTGCAGCATATATTTCGGGTCCAGCTAATTGGAGCCTTAAATTACCCAGACGGTGTGTCTGTGTGTGTGTACGTGTGGGTTATCTTTAAAGGACAAAGTGCCTCCTATGTAATTGCTAGTTTTATCAATGGTTTTTGTTATCGCAGAGTCAGAGTCAAATTAATTTGCATATCTATTATTTTCATAAATAACAGCGGACAGGAAGCGTTGTCCTGCACGAATCACGGCAAAAACACAGTTGAACGAAAAAAAACAAGAAGCACCGACAAAAAATAAACAATTTAAGTCAATTTAAATTTCTGATGATTTGCAACTGTCAGACTGGGGCCCCGGGAAATTTTTGGGCTGCGAGGCATAAAAAAGAATCAACTAACTCACCACACTATCAGTCACACTTAGTGCACGTTGCACAGTTTCCATTTTGATGAGCACACACACGCGCACACCACCCGCCGGCGAACGGAACGAAATAAAACAACAACTTTAGCGATACACTGGAAATTAAAATTAATAATAAAAGGTTGCTCTCTGGGATTTTTGAATAGATTTAAAAAAAACCCTTTCTGAAAAAATTTCAATGTGATGAACATTATTTGAATCTTGAAAAACCACCTTCCTACAAAAATAGAACCATTTTAAATTGAGATTATTATAATTAAAGAAAATAAGCTAAAAACTCGTCGCTAAGTTATTTACTTTATATATAAATTTTTCTATGAAAAACCCAATGTTAAACCAAATAAATGTTAGTTTAATTTTGAACTGTAGTCCTTTTTTGTGCCGGAGCGCAATGCAAGGGTCTACGGGCTAGGAAAATTTAACTGGCAAAAAATAAATATAAATCTACATGGAAATATATATATGTATATATATCTGAACTATAGTTTATTCCCAACCCGGAAAAAAAGGCGCCAAAGCCAGGGGGCTTTTCGAGTGCCTCAACGCAAGAGCTGGAGTAGCAGGAGAAGCAAGAGAAGCAGAGTGGTCAGGGTGGAGGAGTCCTGGCTAGTTGGTGGTTTGTCCAAAGCACAAAACCTCCAAAAAGAAAACAAAAGCAAACAAAAACAAAAAGCGCGAGTGAAAACATTTGCACGCACGCACAAATCAAAACATCAACAAAACAAAAATCGCTGGCGAAAACCAGCGGCACGTAACCCCCCCTCAGCACTTTTCCCAGCCCCCACACCGCCCAACCCCCCCCCCCCCCAACCAGCTCTTGGCTTTCCATGAAAAGTCTCGGCAACAGTATACGTATTTGACATTTTAAACGGGCCAGTCGCCACTTGTCAATCTTTGTAAAAGTTCGCATTTCACATATTTTCTCGACCCCCTTCACTTTTTCCCAGTTTTTCCTTTGTGTATGTGCGAGTATGTATCTGTGTGTTGTTTTTGCAATTTCTGGCAATTTTTTAGCCAACGTTTTTACGCTATTTTTTCACGTATTCTCTGGTGCTTTTTCTTTCGTCCTTTTTGTCAACCAACGTCGCATTTCTGCTGGCAAATGGCTTTCCAAACGCCGCCATTGCCGAAGTCCGCTTGCAAAGTCAGCCTAAAAGTATGCAAATAAAATACGCGCTCTTATCTGTTTGGCATTGGCTTTTGTGTGTGTGCGCGAGTGCGTATGTGTGTGTTGCCTGGGCCAACATGGCCTGCTAGCCAACATGGCCTGCTGGTGTTGGCGGTGCTCGGAGCCAGCTGATGCCATGTGGCAAAAAGCGTAGCCAAAACAATGTTTTAAAATGCATTTGGGCATACTTTGCACGCCGGCACATTGGCAATTGCATTCACATACCATAAGCTTTCTGCCAGCGAAAAAGTCCCCCCTTTTTGGCCAGCCATAGGGAGCCTGGTCCTGTGAACTGTTGGTATTGGTATTGGTATTGGCCAGGCGAAACCCAGACAAGCTCGTGCGACTCCAATCAACAAAATTGAAGCCTTTGGTTATTGTTGCTGCTGTTGATGCTGTGACATGCGGCTCATATGTCGCGTGAAACGTTCGACGGCCAAAAAGTTAAAAACAAAATGAGAAAAAAAAAACAAAGTAGTTACTTTTGTTTAGTTGGCAAACGTTAAAGTTAAGCCAAAATGGAACATTGTTGGGACTGGCTCTCAGGACATTAAGGGAACTTGAGTAAAGGGTATGCCGAGTCAATGGAAGCCTTTGGTTGAGCGTTTTTATAGTGTTGTTCTTTTGAATACAATTGCTAAATAATAAGATGTATATATTCATCAAAATTCTCAAATTTAAAATATTTTCTATCTTTTTATAAATAAAAAATAAAGCATTTTTTACAGCTTACTTAAATCATTAGGAAAACCTTAGAAGCACCTTTTAAATTTACTTTTTCGTACTTAAACATGGAGTTCTCAGCTCAAGAGGTTGATTGAATTTTAATATAAATTTGTTTAACGACCTCAACTGGTAACCATTGGTTCCTAAACTCAAATTTATTACCAAAAGGCTTCTAAATAATAACCAAAAATATTTTTAAAAATTCCTAAATATGTAATTCTTACTTCTTCTAAAGAGCATTAAGTCACTAAAACCGACTTGAAATTGACATTAAACATGCTCAATTACTCTCCTGCTGCAAAATGCAGTAGTCACAGAAAGAAATAAGTGCCTGCCTGCAGTTCCTTGTTGGATTGTACTTGATGCTCTTTCTCTTTTAATTAATGAGAAACCTCACAGAAAACTTTCAAAAGCCATTGAGAAGGTAAAACAAAGTTTAATTTGCTTCTGTCTCTAATGTGACAATTCTCCTTGTGTCCTATTAGCCAGATATTCGCATTCAATTGAGGGTGACGGCTTCATTTAAGGATCTTCCCTCGCACGGTATCTAGTACGCCGAGGCTTTATTATTATATAAACTTCAAGTTTCAAGTTCTTTGGCTTTGTCTTCTAACGCTGTCACTGCCATATATGTCTAAATAATAGAAAAGTTAGTGGCGAAGAATGGCAAAAGCTGGATGCGCGTTGCACTGAGCTCATCTCCAAAATTTATATGGGAGGAGCTGCTGCAAAAATCAAGTATTCGCTCATATGTTAGCTTTATGGCGCCATTTTGTTAATTTATTTCACTTGCTTGACAGTTTGTTTTCAATTTTTTATTCTCCTCTTTTGGTTTTTTTGCGCTTGGTTAGTTTGAGTTCTGGTTTGGTTAGGTTTTGGCCGGGTTTGGCGTGATGTTTGGTGTGCTTTGCTTTTGTCTTTTGTCGCCGGACAGAGGGGAGTAGTAGTGGTCTTTATAGAAGAGTAGAATTTTCGGGTGTTTTTCGTGGGGAGGAAATAAATATTTTTTCACATTCCTTTTAGTGGTGGAGCTCGCATTTTTTGTGCTGGTATTTCTCTCTGTGTGTGCGTGTGTTGGTGTCGCTGTGGTTTTGACATAAAGTGCGCTTATAAAAAACCGCCAAGTTAGAAGCGCGCCGGAATAAAATTTTTTGATGAATGCAACGCTCCGTTGCGGGCTGCCCAAAAATGGCGTAAAAATAGCTGATAAATTTGCGCTCTTTGCAAAACAAATGGTTAAAGTTTTAAATTGAAATTGGGCCAAAAGGCGAAGCTGAAATTGGTATGGGAGCTAGGTATACACGGAGAAGCTAAAAAATGTCCATAATAAATATCTCAATCAAAAAAGACAAGCGCACAAAAAGTAGCATCAGCATCAGAGCCAAGAGAATGCACTTGAAGTAAAATTATTAAAGATTAAAATTGATCAGGATAAAGGAAAATTCAAATTTGGGATAAATTCAGATTTTTGCAAAATTCCTTAAGAAATGAATTCACAAATTAAATCGTTAAAGTGTAAGCTGAAATCACAGCTAGTGGACTACGTTTTTTCTTATTTCTATAAAATCCTTTTGTTACTTATTTTTCAAATCCGTTATCAACCCCACATTGATCTAAGATATCTCACAATTGATTGGCAAATGATATCTATTTTGTTCTGTGCATACAAATATGGAACAAAAAAAAAACAAATGAATATGAAGCGCTCTTGGTTGTTCGGTGTTTGCTGTTGCCGATTTTGCTTGCTGATAAAACAAAAGGCAACAAAAAGCTATGCACAGATTAAAAATCTAAACTAAAAGCAGCACCAGCTACAACAGCAGTAGTAGTATGTGTATGGAAAAAGTAAAAGTATAAGCTGTTTCCATTTTCCACCATCAAAGATTTCGCAACCATTTTTTTTTTTTTTTTCTGTTAGATGTTGGTATAAAACAAGCGACTAAATAAAAACCGCACATACACACTCGGAATCACTGGGGACTGGGTGGGGGGTAGAGGGTGGTATTGGGGATGGATTGAGAGCAGGAGACACACGTACAAGTGCAGGTCCATTTATCTTCTGTCATTGTGCGAGTGTTTCCGTTTTTGTAATGAATGTCCAGCTGTGTGCATTGCCCTGCGGACAAGGAGCCGCCTCATGGATCCGAATCCGAATCCGAGTCGGAATCTGGCCCTAGATCTGCTGCTACTTCTGCTGGTGCCAGTGCCAAGCCAGCGCCAAAGCAAACGAATCCGGCCCTGAATCCAAATACGAATCCCAATCCCAGTCTGAAACAGAAACCGAATCGGAATCTGAATCTGAAACCGGACCGGGGGCTGAATCGGGGCCACTACAATTGTAGCTAGACGCTTTCGCTGAAAGGCGTCTTTTATGTCGCTTGATAAGATAAGCCTTGCTTAAAATATACATTCGTCGCTATGTATTTATATATAGTATGGCGAAATGGCAACAGATGTGAGAGGAGAAGGATACACTATACACTGAGCTGGCAGGATAATGCTGAAAAGTGTGAAAGAAGAAATATTGCTTATCTAACAGTTTTATTTCCCTGAAATACAATTATTTATTAATATTATTAATACACTTTTGAAATAATATTAATTACTTTGTACATAAATTTGCAACATTTTAAAGTTTTAAGCTTGTTTAAAATGCAACAAAAAAAACAGGAAAATGTTTAAAACTAACCTTTTATTATCGTATTAATAAATCTAATAAATAATTCAAAAATTACAATTAAAATCCCCCTCAATTCCTGGTCCACCCTAAAGCAAACTCTTTGTGAAAAAGGAGCAGTACATCGAGTAAGGCGCAAGTGTGCAACTTGTATGCGGCACATTCTTAATCCGGGTTTTTGTCATTACACTTTCCACTTTCTTTCCGTTCCGTTCGCAGATTTGCGTTGTAAGCACTGCCCCGCCCCCCGCCTTAGACTTCGCCTTTGAATTAGGCAGATTTTCCCCTTCCGTACTTCCGCACATCCGTACTTCCCTGTTTTTTTCAACACCATTTCTTTCCTTCAGTTTTTTGTTGTTTTCTTTTTTCGGCCAACTGAGAAGCAATTGGAAATAATGCAGTGGGGACAGGACAGATGAGCACAAAGACAAGGCACTGGACAGTGGGAAATTGAGATGCAGGGTCTTAAAAATGGCCAAGAGCAAGAGAGGGGGAAGAGGGCCGAAACAGGCAGTAAGCTGCTTGCTGAAAGACTGCAGTTCGGGGCTTAAATGCATTCAACTGCAAACTAAAATGCCATCAGCCTTTGGGGCCAAGAACCCGGAATCAGGTATGTCAGCAGGCTTTATTTATGCATTGTTCTGGCATAGCCTGATATCCTAAATCTAGTAGCTCATTTTTTAATTAATTAAAACTCCATCCATCATTTTTTTTCTACCGTTTTGTGTGTGATGTAACAAAAGCTTTGCCTTCAACCTGTGTTTTTTTTTTCATAAATTCGCCTGTCAAATTGCAAGCAACTTGGCTGAATTATTTGGTTGATTTTCCCCACCAAAAACAGACGTGTCCCGCAGGGCAAACGTTAATTCGATTTGAGGGCATCACTCCACTCTCTCTCTCTCTGAGCTGCTCCGCTTGCCATATAATATGGATACATATAGATTCGGCATTCCGTCGGATCCAGTTCCCCGAGTGGCAACCTCAATTTACCCATTTCGGCAGAGTCCCGATGGCATAAGCGAATTCATCCATTAAAGCTGCCAGCAGCGTACATAAAGCCAAACAATTCCCCTAACTACCCAAATTGATCAATTTCAATTCACTGCAAATAGCCTGGGCGTGATTTGTTGGGGTGGTGGCCCTGCCGTGTGGAACAGAGATAGAGAGGGGCCTGAGAGTTGCCTGTAATGTCGCCCCCTGTTTTGGTAATGTTTGGCAATATAAACTTTGTACTTTTTTTGTACTTTTACGATGCAGCAGCAGCAGCAGCAGTAGCAGAAGGTCTGTGGAAAAAGTAAAACGACAACGTACGACACCTTTGCCAAGTAGCTGACTATACTACAAAAATTTGTCAAAGCCCGGCGAATTCGAAAACAAAAACGTGGAGTCGAGTTGAGTTGAGAAGGCAATCGTAGGAAATAGCACGCGCCAAAGGCAAAGTTTGCATTTCAAATTTCCAGCTTCGAGTTGTCCTTTGTCTTTGACTCCTCAAATGGCCAACTATCTGCAACTATCCGGGATCGATGGACTAGACTTCTCCTAAGCTTTCAGCTATCTGTATGATATTACCGCACTGCTGCAGCGGATCCAGGACCTGGCTTTGATGTTTCTATGGTGCTATCTCCATCCAGCTGAGCAGCGAAAACCTGCTATGTTATATGCTGGCTGAATCGTTGTGCATCCTCTGCCATGGCTGAGTCAACTTCGGCGCACCTGGTTGATCATACTGCAGCCGCGGTGGATACAAAAAAGAAATCCCGAAAAAGCACTGGAAAATTATCCTGCGAGAGCAATAAACGTTCGCAAGTGCATGAAATTAAATGCTCGTTTAGTGGACTCAAATTCACATTTTTCTACCCACTACTTACTAAAAGTATATTCGAATTATGATGAACGGGGGAAGTAAGCAAGAAATGAGTAAAGTCGCTGAGTTAAGACTACAAATAAAGATTAAGAGTGAAGTCGACGATTAATGATGAAAATTTAGACAACGATTAAATAAAGACACCAAGCTACATTTTTTCCTTTTCCATTTAATTGCGTTTATACTCCGATTAATAGCATTCATTCAAACAGAGAACATATATTATTTTATAATATTTCAATGGGTATATTACAGTTGAGATTCTGATCTACAGAAAATTCCAAACTCTTTTTTTGGGAGAGGGATGCCGCCAAATGCATCCGCATTCGCATTCGCTTTTAGCGTGCGCAATTACACTTGAAGAAATCCTGGGGATTTCATGCGAAAATCCATTTGTCACAATGCCGAGTACGTGAGGCAGCGCTGCGGCTGCAGCAGTGCGTGTAAATGTGTCGCCTGGGCACTGCGCGAGTCCTTGGGGTCCTTTGGATCCTTTGGATGCTGTGCACAGGCTGCAGCACTGCTAGTTCCCCTACTGCCGCCGCTGCGGCTGCTGCTGCAGCTGCAGTTGCCGGGGCTCAGTCACAATGACACTTCATTTCAGTTGGCCTTTGCGGCAAGGACTCGATGCTTTGCCAAAATATATGTACACATCCACATGCCTGCCTCGTATCTGCAGATGTATCCGTATCTCTGTGGTCATTGCCTGGAGCCTTTGGATGAGGAAATAGCCAGCTCTGGATTATTCGAAGCCCACCCAGTGCGTTCGCTTAATGGAGTCGCTTCAAAGGCAAACTCTACCCTGCCCAAGGAGGGCAGCTCGAAGCGTATTGGAAAGGTAAATGGATTCCTGGATTCTCGGATTGCAGGATTCTCGGATTCTTGGACTTTTGGATTTCGACAATGGAAACTGAAATGACTTCTGCTGTGGGTGGTGGTGTGAGGAAGGCCAAGGTGAGATGTTAGGATGTTGTTCAGTAAATGTAATCGGTTCTCGGAAAAGCTTGGGTATTTTCCATTTCATATTCTGAATTATTGGAATTAGTAAAAACAGGATAATTAAGAATTTCTTAAACATTTAATGTAGTTTTAAAACAATGAACATTTTCATAGATTGTTGAGTAGTGAACTCTGTTTATAATCCTAATAGACTTACCTTCAATCGGATTAATTGTTCAACCAACAATATGCATCAACTCTCCTCCACTATGTGGGGGAAAGCTTCCTTCCTTAGCCTTAAACAGTGGATGAAGGGAGGATTTACATTAAAAGTTCTTCATTTTACCCCTTGATCTCTGCAATCCGCCCTCGCTTTTACAGATTTGAAGTGCGAAGGCGAACGCCGCACAAGTTTTCATAATCATGAATATTGTTTATCGCTCTGTGAGCAGCTCAGAGCTCCCAGCCATTGCAAGTGCATTTGAGCATAATGAGATAGACTTCAGACTCTCCGGACTTCGGGCTCCGGACTCCAGACATGAGGCTCCGACTCTGAGCCGATTTCATTGCCGGATGTGGCCGGAGTTAAGTCCCAGTTTAAGCCTCTCGCTAAGTGCTAAGTAAAAACTAACTGAGGCCATAACAAAGGGCTAAAAAATAGTCTTTACACACTTGACATCGCAGTGGTTTTTGTCCTCAAATCCTTGAGCAAGAATAGAGTTGGAGAAGAACTCAAAGGAAAGGATGAGAAACAGTAAAAAAATGTGAGTATTCCTTTGAGAATGCCTTAAAGTCAAATATAATTGCAGTGTAAATGAGTTTTAAGGTAAAAAAAGATATTGTTAAAGGGATTAATTGGGTTGGAGAAATATAAATTTAATGTCTGTTGAAGCTGATGCTGATTGAAAGGCTCTGTGGCTTGGCATTAAAAAATCCTTAAATTGGCTGCCCACGGTATTTTCATAATGCGTTGTTTCAGGGGCTTACAACGTATTTACACATAGAATTACATAAATGCTGAGCGCATTAACTTTAATTGAAAAGTATTTTTAATTAATAAAATTTCAACACATTGACGCCGGGCAACACAACACACAATTGCAAGTAGGCATTAAAATATTCCCCCCTGCCCCTCCGACAAGGGCAATCATCACAACAAAAACAATATAATGTCAGCACAAACAACTGCATCTGACACAAGTATGGTATATAGTTATATACACATATTTATATATATATATTTACTACAATGTACATCGTATTGATATGTCAGACAACAACAATGGCAAACGAAACAACGAGCAGTGGAAAAAAGGTTAATTGACCAACAAATAACTTAATTAAATCAAATGAAAATTAAACAATTCAATTTTTAATGAGGTTCGCTGGTTTTGACCTCGTTTCAATTATGAAAAGCCAGCACAATGGGCACAAGTGCCCGGGCCGAAGTAGGCAGCTCCCGGATGACTGATTGGACGGACGGATGGCAAACGGCTGGAGGTCGGTCCGCCCATCCGGAAAAGTGGAAAAGTGGAAGTGCCAGTGGCCAACTGACAGCTCTATTAAAATTTCGAATACCCTCAATTTGGACCGCCTCCTCGTTTCGCGGATAGCCGTTGTTTCTGTGGCCCATCCTTCCTTCACAATAAAAAATGGTCAGTCGGAAACTATTAATTACAGGTGGGTCCAAGACACAAAAAAAGGGTTAAGGATGGGATCTAGGCATGAGTGTGGGCAGTAACCACAGAGACACGTGTGAGCTATTAATTGCTCAAATACTTAATCATAGAGTTAGGTGCCTTAAATACCTCATTAGACAGCTCAAAATTGATAGGGCTTTATTAAACAAAAATGTTTTAATTAAGCTTTAGTTATTATTATGATTTTTTACCCTAATAAATACCTTTATTGAATTTTGAGGTTATTTATAAACTAAGAGAAACTGCGCAAATGAGAAATACGTCTTATTTCAAACTTATTTAAAGAAACTTCTGAATACATTACATTTATTTATTATAATTATTGTAATAAAAAATGAATTTAATCTTAAAGATACATAAATTTATAGTATTAATAAATGATTAAAAATAATAATAATTAGAAAATCACACAAAGCTCTCATTGATTGCAATTAAAAATCTTTAAAGTCAAATCGTTTGAATGGCATTTAATGTAATTAATACCAAAAAAAAATGGACCCTTGATTAAACAACAAAAGTCCCCATAGCTGACGCTTATCCTGCTGTTGAATCAATAATTAATTATTAATGATTTGCAATGTGACAATTGCTTATGTAAGGATAATTCAATATTACAGCAGATCAACTATCAAAACTGAAACATAACGATTCTTTAACAATTCACAAACCAAAAGCAAACCGCTGGGGAGTTGGGTCCATAAAAAATACATAAATTATGTAAATTGATTAAAAAACCAGCATACCTCGGCAATAAAATGATTATAAAGCCCACTGAATGAATGAATAAACAATAGCCACTTGCGGAACTGCAACAATTGCGGGACGGCACTTATAGTGGAACAATTTACAACTGCCGAGTGGCAATTGAAACTAAGACTACGGGCCAAAATGGTTTCCATTGTTTTTGTTGCCTCCTGTTGCCCCCTTTTTTGTTTGTCTGCATTGTTTTTATTATTGTTGTTGCTGCTGTTGTTTTGGTTGTTCTGGCGAAGTACGCGTTTAATGAATTTTATTGATTGCAAATACAAAATAAGAACAGCATCACGCAAATGGAAACCATTTACAGCTTAAAAATATTTAATTACCAACCGAGGCTGGTAGCCGGGGTGCTGGGTGGTTTCGGGGGGTCACGAAATGTTTCAGGTCTTGCCACCAAATTGCAATTAATCTTCTTTTAACAGCAAACTTTTGATCCGCTTTATTTGCATTTCACTGCGGCCCACAGAGCACCGACAACGACGACGACGACCCGCAGACAGAAGGGAATATAACGAAAATGCTTGTCATAAAAAATTATCAAGGGTTAAAAATTATGTTACGCGTTTCATTTCGGTGGCTGTGAAATGATTTATGCAAAATCTGTGCCCTCCCAAACCAACGTTAACAAAAATGAATATAAATTGTGCAATTTCATGTTGTTCTTTTCGCTGCCCCGGCCCCAAAAACTTAGCTCAACTTTTTATGTCCGGCAAATTAATTTAAAAAGCAGCAACAACAATCGCCACAAGTACACAATAATTACACGTGGAGAAAGTAAATTAAAAACAAACAAAAACAAAATATATATAAAGGGTTATTAGTTAAAAGAAACTAATAGTAACTTTCAATAAGGAAAATTAAATGTTTCTTAAAATATATAAAATGCAAACTGTAAATGTTTTTATATTAACTTTAATAACTATCTTAAAATTTTATACAAATTATATTTTTCTTTGTACCTAAAAGTATTTTTTAAATATCTATGTTATGGGAATTAAAAATTAAGCACTCCAAATCCACTACAAGAAAGGCTTTGACTAGTAAACTTATCTAAAAGCTTAATTAATTTATAAAATTATCAAAATTTATACATTGTTAGTGGTTTATTTCGTAGAAAAAACATTAAAACTCAACGTTACTTAGTCAATTAATATTTGTATTCTTCAACTCTTGAGTTTTCAGTGTAAAATAACAAATTACGAAAGGGTCCTGGGGCCTTCCTGCGCATTATTTATAATCTCACATTGACTGATTTCAGCTTCTGTATTTTTCTTAGTTCCCACGATTCGCTCGCATTAGCCGATGATAATTTTCTGATAGCCCAGGTAGCCGGGATAGTAGCCGCTGCCATAGCCATAATAGCCAGGCGTGGAGCCGTAGTAATTGTATGGGTAACCGGGAAATGACCAGGAATAACCACCACTCCAGCCGGCGAAGGGGAACCCGGTAAAACCGCCGCTAAAGAAGATGCCACGCCGCTGTCGCCGCTGCTGCTGCTGCTGCCCCGGAAGCAGATTCCACACTGCTCCCTGCCGCACCGCAGAGCCGCCAATTTCCTGCTCCAATGACAGCAAATCCGTTTTTACATCGCCAACTGGTGCCACATCCTTGTCAACAGACGACGCCACTGCCGCCGCCACTGCGCCACTCAAGTGCGTGCCCGGCAGCAACATCAATGGCAGCAGCAACACCAACATCAGCGGCCACAGCACCAACATAGGCTGTGCCAGCGGCAACACTCGCTCCCGACGCATATTTAAATATTTAAATATTTAATTCAACGATGAAAATATGATATTTATATTTAATTCAATCGACAAACCGCGTCAATGCTCTTCACACAACTGCCAGTCAAAGGGTCGGTGATGTTTCCTATTTATATATGGATAAGTCCGACTTCAATTTAATGCCAACACCATTGACGTTTGTTTTAAAGCCCCGCTAATTGAGGCCAATGGAAATTGTTTAATACAAAAACTTGTACAAAAAATCAGTGACAAAAGGGAAAAAATGTGTGAAGCTACACAGAGTAAAAGGCTATACATTTTACTTAAAATTGGAATTATTAAATGAACCAAGCAATAAATAAAATATATATCTAACTAGATCAATTTCATAAAGCCTTGATTCTACTTTAAAGTAAAAGCTTAATTTAAGGAAGTTCTAATGAACTTTAATATTTACAATTATTTTATAAGATTCAATAGTTAAATCAAAATATTAAATTAGTATTAACTTTACTCAAAAATTAATGTTTTTTGAATTATTATTTATTCTTTACTTTTATTTTTCGGTGTACAAATAAAACCGGCAAACCCATGAAAAAAGAATCATTGAAGTACCAGAGGGCGAATACACAAATGTTCTAACAAATGAGATGCATTAGGCAAGGCAATCAATGTGGTGTAGCCACAGGAAAACAAATTTAACCCGAAGCCAGGATGCTCTTTTTGAAATCGGATTTATATTACCCATAAGTATTTGATATTATTTAACCTATTCAATCGGATTACAAGCCAGGAATAAATCTTGTGGGCTGACTTTGCGGCTTGACCGGCGAGACTGAAGGCACTCTGTGGATGCTTATACCCGAAATCGCTTTATGAACCGAATTATGAAGGCATGACAGCATTTGTCTGATATTTGTCGAAAATACCCACACTCCATACACTTACACAAGCTCTACCACACTCTCATTTGGCTGACTGACTGGCAGACCTTGTGTCCCTTTTCACACATTACGCATACGCCACATTGTCCCATTCTTTGCTAGCTCGTTGGTTGCCAATTGACACATTTCATGTTCAGATATGCGTAAATAACAATTATTGTAATTTTTCAAAGCGCTCGTTGCGAGACAAAGCGCAGACTTGTGACAATTCAGCGATAATACAAAAGCGTAACCTTAACCGACAGCGTGCGAACCTTGAACTTGAGTGACATGGGCAAAGGGCGCCGGATGTTTTTATTTTCTCTCTGTTATTTTCTTTTTTTTTTATTTTGTATAGCTACACATACTTTCTGTTTGCAACCAGTCACAGGATTCACTCCCCTTTCATATAGGCAGGCGAGGATGTGTCGATGGGCCCCGTGTCGTCGGCGGCGTTTGTGTGTGTGTTTGCCAATGTGTCAACATTTTAGATTGCCTTGCATGATTTGCAAGAAAAATGAAGACAATAGTTGAGTTTTACACTCTCCACTCGACGAGCCCTGCAAGGGGGAGGCAACAAAAAGCAACAACCAGAGGGGGCAAGTACCGCTGTCAGCGTGTCACGCGATTTGTTGCCTTTGAACGAGTATGAAATGAATATATTTGTCATAACGGAAAGTCATGGCCCGCTGTTGTGGGTGTCGTCGAGTTCTTTATCCCCGATTAACAAGTGCCCCTAGCAAAGGGTTAAAGGGTGAAGCAGCGTCAAAGGGTTACATGACTAATTAGTACCCCGTAAGCTGTATATATTTGATATATATATTTTAAAAGCTGCTTTGCGATCAGAATATTTGTGGTTTTTTATGCTTAAGTCAACTATTAATGAATGTAAAAACAAATAAAAAAGGTTGTACAGAGTTTTACCGACATTTTAATTGTATGTTTTTATATCTTATGGGGGATGTGGGTTTAAAAAGATATAAAAGAGATATATTTTAATGGAAATATATTTAACAAAAATTTCCCACAAAAATAAACCTACTAAGGAAACGGGTCCTTGCTGACCAATATCCCCAGTACAAGTAACCATTCTTACAGTAATCACTTTAGAAAAAGCACCCCGCAATGAGAAATCAGAATTGGGTTAGTTCCGTTCGCCATCGCATTTTAATTCTATTTGCACATTCGGGGCGAAACTTGCGAATACAAAAGGCGAACTATAAACAAAGGCAGCAGGACGAGGACGAGAACGAGAAATTGCGTCGCCTAGATAACTTCAGCAACTTTTCGCGATTTCCGCGACTCGCGACTTTCGACTTTTCCGTAGTATTGTGCGGTGCACTCGTATGGGTGAGTATCTGTGTGTCAACAAATGACTCGAATGAAATTTATAAGCAAAGTTAGCTAGACGTTAGCAGTGGTAGTGGCACCGGCACAGGCAAAGCCAAAACTTGATAAGGGTTCTCGCTGGCGGTGGTAAGTGAAGTTTCCCCCCAAAAAGCCAGCTCATCCAAAAGATACCAAATATCAGGAAGAGCAATGGCAACGGGATAAAGGATGGTACAACGGCATAGTTGTGGTCCCTCCCCAAGTTCAACAGGAGGCCAATAACATGGCCAATGTATTAATTTACGCAAGTCAAATTCAAACTTTGAGTTGAGTTAATTAAATGCCCGGCCAGAGCTTAACTCAAATAGAAACTAATGATAAAAGACCACCGAAAGGCAGCCGGGCAACAACGAACTGGTCAAGAAAGCAACCAACCGCCTTCTTGGCTTCTTAGAAGCGATTTTCGGTCCAGGAAATGGTCAAGCCGGCCCTACTTCTGAATAATAAGACCAAATCCTTTACTACACTCATCCACTTTCAAAGGGAAAACGTCTTCAATGACGTGCCAGCCAGGCATCTTCAGCTTCCACTTCTATTTGGCCAGAGGACAACGAGTGCAAATGTGAGCCAGTTAAACCCTTGGAGCATTGTATAATCAATGAACCTATTCTGTTCATTGAATTCTGCGAAGATGTGAACCGAACCCCATCTGTAGTTGAACAAAGTAGGGGCTTAAAGTTTGCACATTGTTAACCGGGGAAGGATTCTAGGAAATTCGAAAGCTTTAATGGAATCGCAATAATTGGCCAGGAAGAGAGCAAGTGTGATATATAAGAAAATGTATACTGGACAAATGTATTTAAACATTTTAAATGCGGTGTTTTTTCACCAATCATTAATTAGCAGTTCAATTAATCTTTGACCACTCGCCGCATTCCTTTTGTATTTCGTATTTTTTCACACTCACTTCTCAAAATCGGTGATAAGTTTAAAGGAAAAAAAACATCAGCAAGTGCAACACAATACAAATTTAATTAATAATTATAATCATATTGGCAGTCGGAGAGCCTGGCAACCAATTCTTTGTGGACACACGCGCACAAAATTCAATTAACTCTTTCATTAGTGCGGCAATCGCAAACGTTGCATGCAACTCATGCGCTTTATTAAAAACATATTTGTTTCAGGACTGAGACGCAAGAGTTCTGGTGGAAAGGGAAAACAGGACGGAAAAGGAGGAAAAGGAGTTTCCAGCTCTACTTTCTCGCCTCGACTTTGGCTCGACAAAAAGTTGGTTTTTGACATTTGTCGACCGTATTATGACACTTAATGAGAAAGTTTTGTATTAATATTGGTAAACGAACTAGAAGAGCAAGTCAATTACCTCATTCCACTTCCATGGCGCAGCAAATTTTTTTATTTAATTAGTGTTGATTTACGGTTTACCAGCTCATAAAACAGGGCTCAAAGCTGAGCCATTGTGAAGGCATAAACGTGAATAAGTTTATGTGTTTTACAGGGAAAGAAAATGTGCATTAGAGTTAAGGAATTTTGAGGAGTGGAAAGAAACCTTTAGAAAAATTATTATATTAAATTAAATAATAATTATTATTAAGAAATATATTTTCAGTTAAATGATTTATAATGCCTAACATAAAGTTATAAGGCATATACGATAAAAGTAATAATTATTTCTGATGTAAATTAATTACAATAATTAATATGGGTTCGAAGCTATTTTGATTTCTGAAATAAAAATACAAAATAAAATGTGAAATATTTATTGATCCTCATCAAATAAATATTGTTTAATCTATTTATAAAATCCAAAATACATTTAAAATTCAAGACATTTTTCAGTTCTAATAAATCTCATTAATGAATTAAGTTTGATCCCAAGGAAAAAACATTTAATACTGAATTGTATAGCTCTTGGAATATATTTAAGAAACACAAATAATATATGACTCACTTTACTTTGATTTCTGATTTATTTAATATGTAAATCTTTCAACTAATTTTCAACTTATTAACATATGCCTCCTTTTCTTTCCGTGGACCTATCTTTGATCTATAATGCTCGCATCAGGGCACATTTTGCTTAATCATCATTTGGCAGCTAGACCCCCGCAGCCATTTTTTTATTATATGCCCATTGGTAATGACAGGTTGCGAGACAAAAAGTAACTTTTTCAATTTGATATAGCTTAATTGTTATGGTTCTTGTTGTTGTGGTTCTGCAATCCGCCACGGTGTTGTTGTTGCTATTATTATTATGACAGGGCACTTTGCGATGTCATTGTCGCTGTCTCGCAGCCCCCAAGTGTCGGCTAATGTGTCGCCCGTTATTGGGGCTTCCCCCGAAAAGGTTATTTTTCGCCTGACTTTTATGACATCGTAGCCGGCCAATAAATAAAGCATGACGGCGGCGCCCAGCAGCAGCGGCAGCAGCCGCCCAGCTTAGCCCTCTGCCAATGCTCACCGCATTCTGCCCAAACAAATGCCAAAGTAATCAGCTGGTTAGCTGACTGCCACGGCTATGGCGACGGCTGCCCTTGCCGTCTGCCTCTGCTTTTGCCTTTGCCCCTTTGGAAGAAGTCAAAAAGCAGTTTGGCAGAGTGTGTGGCAGCTTTAAATTCGTGCAGTCAGCACACAAAGAACACCGCAAACCCCCTGCTCGGAGTCCAAAAAACCCCCAACCGCCACCCGCCCCTTTTGTCACACTCGACACAACTTAACTCTTGAACACATGCCGCCAGCAGGCACATGAAGGAGAAACTTTTGGGACGACGACGCCGAAGGACGAAGGACCAGGACAGCCAACAATGAAGACGACGACCAAAACTTGCACACTAAACACTCAAACACACACGAGCACGGAGAAAAAATATGTATGACTCTTAGAAGGGAGATATATAGTGCTGAAAAAATGTCGGAGGATTTTTAATATCTCTAAAAAAGAATGCAATATAATTTTGTAGACAGAATTAATTAATAAAGATTTCAAACCTAAACGGATTTCTAAAATATCATAATTTCTCTCAGTGCCAAAATCCCACTCGACATTCACATAGATACGTTTCCCAGAAGTCAAGGGATCGCACAATGGTCAATAGGAGCAGCCATTTCTATGAAAATTGGGTCACCAACGAAACCGTCATTGAAATTGGCATTTCAAAAAGCTGCTTGTAATTGATATTTGAATTGCAATCGATAACGGTCTAAGTTTCGAGGTATGAAAAAAATAAAAATATAAAAACTAAAAACTAAAAGGAACCAATATCGATCAGTTAAAGTTACCCGACTAATTGAATATTTGACATCTCCAGCGACAAATATGGCAACTGAAATTCCCAGGCGCCAATTAAACATAGATGAATGAATGGACCGGCGCTTGTGCCGCCCACTGTGCAGTGTTGGCCGGTTGGTTGCGATGCTGGGTAATTAGCCGTATTGAATTTTTGGCATAGAAATATACAAAGAATACCAAAACTTTGTTTTCTGCGCTCTGTGGCTGCCAGAGAATTTCACAACTTGTCAAATTTTACGTTGCACCCCAAACACACACACACGCACACACTCACTCAGAAACTACTTGGTCCGCCAGTCGGACGGAATGCCTTCCCAAGAGTCCATCCGTCCATGAGTCCTTGTGTCCGTTTGTCCCTCTGCCCTTCTCCTGTCTGTCCATCTGTTTGTGTTGCTTTCGGTGTTGGTCCAACCTTTTGGTCAGTAGTTTACTGCCGGTGCCCAGCCCCCCCGATACATTTGTGCTACGTGACTGGTTACAATGCGTTAGGGGAGTGTGGGGGCAGCTGGAGCCGTTAGGGTTCCGAAACAGGGACTCTCGAGTGCACCCCTACTTCCTGCCCGCAGGACAACCTATACAATTTGTTGGTCAGAAATTGATTTGGCTTAATTCGTGCACATTTTAAATTTGCCAAACACCCCGTTACGGATATTGTGTTCATGCCAAAAGGAAAAAAATAAAAGTTGCCATGAACACAACACTTTTTCGACTAGAAAATACCTTCTGCTAAACTTTGGCGAATCTTTAACAGTTTTATTAGTCGACGAAAAGTTTTTAATTTAATTTGTCTGGTGGCCTGAACTCCTTAATGATAGCAGTTAAAAGTTAAGTGCACAGTTATAGCCGGTCTATTTTATAATCTTTTTTATAAATTAGTTGGTAAAGTCTTAACAAATGGATGAAACATGGCGGAATTGGGAGGAAATTATAAAGCTAATTTTATGAAAGAAAATTATGTATTTTATTGAAGGTATAAGAATGGATTTCTTATGTATAAGAAAGTGTTATGTTATTATTATTAATTTAATGCCCACAACAAATAAAAAATAGTATTTTAAAGATGCCGTCTCTTCATTATTATTATTTTATTGTAATAGTAAAGCAAATTTATCAAAAACTCAAACCTTTCTGTTGTTTTAAAAAATTCCTTTGTAAGTTTTCATTTTACT
The DNA here is from genome assembly GCA_035045905.1 of Drosophila anomelani. Classification (NCBI taxonomy): domain Eukaryota; kingdom Metazoa; phylum Arthropoda; class Insecta; order Diptera; family Drosophilidae; genus Drosophila; species Drosophila anomelani. Next base: position 9,919,034 of record JAWNOO010000007.1, on the reverse strand, counting down.
TTAATGCTCCTTTGGAAACGCAAAGTTTAGAGAGTTTTCCATTCAACTTTACTGTTATAGGCTGAAGTTGAAAATAAATTTGAATTGAAAAGCTGTTTCCAATTTTTCCTGTTAACATAAATCCAGGCAAATACTTAGTACAATATGCCCCGACTTGGGGGCGTAAAAATAAAACCGTATGCAAACAATGCACGAAGATACACACGCACACCTATATCCGTGAACACATAATTCCGTGGAAAATAAGGGAGGTGGCATAGGGAATGGAAATGGAAAATGGCAGGCGGGGAGAGGAGTCCCTGGGGTGCATTTAGGTCTAAAGCGGCATTTAAAATATTTACACAGCTGCCGCAAAACTATGTGCACACTCACACGCACACACTCGCGTACACACAAATACTAACATGCATAATACATTTTGCTCATTATAACGGCAAACATCGCGCTGAGGGGTTAAGGAGGAGGATGAGTTTTCCGGGGTTTTTCTGAGGTTACGGGGGCGTTGAAAATACATATTTGGCTCATGCCGAAAAACCCAAGCCATCCGCAAATATTCAGAGTTTAGTTTGTTATTTGTATTAATGATGGTGAAAAAGCGCAAAAACTAATACGAAACTTCGTTAATATGAAACGACAAAACTACTTAAAAACTTTCGCATGCCATAAGTCGATCCGGCGCAGGCTCAAACCCAAAACCTAAAGCCGAAAAACCGGAGAACCAAAAATAGCGAACGCAAACCCAAAAACCAAATCCCAGACCCCTAAACTCTACGTAGACTCCTCCAGACTCGGGGTAAGCCCGTGCAAATAGTAGTCGGAAAATGGGAATTGGCGGCTGGCAGGCAGCGGCAACGAAAACTAAAGTAAATACCTAACAACAAGCAAATCCCTTGATGAGTTATTAAATCATTTTAAGCCACTTACAACTAAAAACAAATTGAAATATCACGCAATACCTTTGAGACTTGAGCGCGGTACCCACGCGACGGCTACGACGACGACGACTACTCCCAGTTCCAAATCACCCGGGGGAACGGGAATCCATCCCCAATCCGCAGCTACCGCTGCTCCCGCTGAGTTTGCTGGTGCCAATGGTGCTGTTGTTGCCGCTTGTAGCAGGCCAAACGTAACAACTTAATAACGTACTAAGCCTCAAACACAAATATGAATTCCAGGGCCAATCCACGCCCCCAACACCTCACTCCTCGGGGCGCGATGGCATTTTTCGGATGCCCACCTAAGTTATGCACTTGGAAAATTTTACCTTTCTTTTGGAAATTAGAAACAATTTATTTTTAAAAAAGGTGTAAATATTATTAAAATAGTTTCATTTTTTCTGAAGATTTGTCGTTAGCATTTATTTTTTAATAAAAAAATTTTATGAGGCAATAACTTAGTAAAAAATATGCAAATATACATTTTTTCTGGTAAATTAAGTTCATCTTCAGTTTAATGTATTCTTTCAGGTATTTCCCTCAGTGCACACGCACCTAACACATACCATACATACCACCACGCTAAAAGTGCTTTCTAGTTGCCTGCGTAGATGCGCCGGCCTCTGATTCTGCTCTCTGCCTTTTCCAAAAACGCTAATAACTTTTAAGCTGCGCCCCAAACTTTTTTTTGCCAACATCCGCCCAGTCGCCTCAAATGCCGCCCCCTTTGCCACTCACATATTTCCTGCCCCTCTCGAGCGGTTCTCTCGTGCCTGACGATGCGACTTCCGCTTTTACCCCATTCAGTTTGGCTGCTTAGAACAGTGGATTAAATAGCGAAAATTCAAGTTTAAGGTGAGAATAAAAATATTTTAAAATACATTTTAATCGAAATGGAAGAAGCTTTGCTTGAATTATATTAAATATTATTTTCATACCAAGGCTTAACTTTCATAATAAAAATGTATTAAGAAGTACAACCAGGCGTATACGTAATATATCAAGTTTATCGCTCATATATAATAGTATTTTCTGAGTTTATAAAATATTTAAGAAAAATATATTTAAACATCAAATTTGATAAAATAATTAAGCAATTATACAATGATTATTTATTCTAGCTTTTTTATTTTTTATTTTTTTAGTCCATACGCAATTTCAAGAGTTAATTGATTTAGGGAAATATAATAAAATTACTGCTTATAAATTTTTAAAAGAATTATTTTATTTGTCTAAGTGTATGTATCCATAAAACTCTGCGTATACGCAATTTCGAGAATTTATAGATTTAAGAGAATTATATACACTATATAAAATAAATTTATATAAATAATATATATAAATGCTCTCCAAAAAATCTAGGAGAAAAATTTTATTAACTAAATTAGCATTTCTATAAATTATTGTCAATGCTAACACAATTTAAAGACAGGACACTGTGTTTTATTCAACATAATATCTTAAAGAAACCTCCTTAAAACTCCATATTTTTACCATATTTTACTATTTACTATATTTTAGTTTAAGAATTACCAAGAATACCACCGTACTTATCTCAGCGGGGTGCTCCTAAAGCCAAAACGCTGCCTATGCTAGGCAGGGCGGCCTTGTTGAAAACTTGCTCAACTTGCTAGTAGTTGCGTGGAAGGTGGCACACCACCAACTTACACCCACCCTCGATACCCACTCGCACACACTCGTGTATTTGCCGAGCAGAGCCTACATGAGTACACACACTGTGCTCCAGTGCGGCGGGAACTTGACTCGCATCGCAGCCTAAAAGTCAGTCGGCAGAATCAGCGACGCATTCCAAAAGGCGCTGCGACGGTGGCAGACGACAGGAAAAGCGACGTGTTTGCAGCGCAAGCAAAACTTTTCATTTAACTTTTTTGAGGTGGGGGACTTCTCTGATCCCGCTCCATGGAACTACCAGCATTAATATTGTTTTGTGTGCGAAAAATCAGCCAAAATTACGACACTTGAGTGTGTTAAAAGTTGCGCGCGTTGCTCGCTGCTTCGCGTCTCCGCTGCTCGGTTCTCCACCGCTTCCTATTCCTCTTCCTCAGCTTTTCTGGTTCCACAAATCGAAAAGTAAAAGAAAAGTAACGACGGAGAAAAGAAAAAGTGAAAAGTAGCAGGAAAACTTTGCGCAAAGGGAGGCGCGGAGTGCGAGAGCACGCAAAACAGCAAAAGACAGCACAAAACTTGGCCAAAACCGGCTGGCGACGGTGTCGAAAGGAGCGCTGCCAGCCTTGTCTATCACAGATAGCATCCTGACGGAATGACAAGGGGGATGGCTGGGGGATACACTGGGGGTGAAACTATATAGTTGTAAGAAATACTTGATATTCTGTATATATTCTTTATTTGTAAGTCTTAGCTTGTCAATCAATCATCGATTTGGAATCACTCTGAATCTGGATTGAAAACTTAGAAAAACTTATTGAGCTTTAAATACATTTCCATTTTATCAGGACATAAGCGAAGTGGGCTTAAATCAATTTACTATAAATCTCCAATAGATTTCATTCTTAGACAAAGGATAAGTATTTTTTTCAAGTGCCTATTCAGCCAAATCTGAAGATGCAGCATAAGCAGCTAAAAGGAGAAAGTGGGCAAAGATGTGGGGTAAATGGGCTGAGCTCGGGAGCAGTGTAGACATCTTTGATGAAGGGGACACGGTGTGCGGCGGTGCTCGTAGTTTGCTTTCCCTACTTTTGCCAGTTTACACGCACCGCTGGGATTTCACAGTGGCAAAGAGGCGAAAAAGTTACCATGATCCATTAACGTTAATTGTTTGGCGGCGGCGGTGGTGGCATCGCAGGCTCTGTCTCAGTCGCAGTCAACGAAGACGTCCTGCTTGGGATTTGCTCGACACGCCAGGAACTACAACTACAACTTAACAATGGAGGAGCTGCTGGGCTGTGCTGCTTCTGCTGCTGCTTTTTCGGCGAGGTGTGTATTACAATGACAGGGCAGCAAAGTTTTCCAAGGCATCCCGCCTCGGAGCCCCAATCCCAATCCCCCCGGTGGAAAGCCAAAGAAACAGACAAACCCGAAGACACGGAGCCCCGGAGTTGACTAAATTCAATTAGAGCTGGCCCAAATTGGCAGGCGCACACCTGTCATTCGGCTTGATAATGATGCATCTGGTGCGGCCAACAAAACTACGCCAATCCTTTGCCAACTTTGTCCTCTGTCAGGGCACGGTCTTAACCTATTTGAGCATTTAAACGTTAAACTTCAATCAATTTTATACTCGTACAGGGTTAGACTTTAGGGTGGAGTGATTGTTATTTAATAGCTTATTTATAATTATATTTAAAAAGGTTAAAATATTACAAAAAATAAAGGTTACAGGTTGAGTAATACAAATGAATTCATGAGATTTATGGATATTTATTTCGTGGATGTTTTGGTTAAAACTTGGGGCGTTGTTTTGAAGACTTAAGAATCATTTTCCACAGGAAATAAAATAAATTTGTATAGAAATTTCATATTTTAAAAATCCAAAACTAATTTTCCTAGCCAAATTAACTTAGAAACAGTACATAAATTGTTCATACCAAAGCACAAAGCATTCTCTAATATAAAAATCGTGATAAAAAGAAAGTTAACTTGGTGCCAAACTCTCTGATAATTTTTTAAGCATTTGAAAGCCTCACTTCCCTTCTGATACACACGCTCTCCTCTCAAACTAAATCAATTAAAGTTATTCAAGCAAAATTAAACTCCTCTCAAACTCGCGAAAGAAACTTGGGGAAACAAGACATGCAGAAATGAAAAGAGGGAAAAAATTAAGGGAGAGCCGAGCGGCTTTTCACACTTGTTAATCACATTTTCGCGTCTTAAGCAAATAGCTGGCAACTCTGGGGCCCCGTCGACTCGTTGTAATTAAGCGGCTTAGGCGTTTGAAAGCCTCGGCGGCACAAAAGCAATGCCTGCTTTTAGGCTTTGGGGCGCCACAAGCTCCAAGGTCGCTGCCCTGCGTCTTCAGAGGGCAGTTTATCGAATTAAAAAAAGCAATAAGGCGTGGGGGCAGAAGGACATCCTACATAAGAACTCTGGCCAGCTCACACTTCATTGTTCCCAAGTTCGGTGAGAAGGGGAACAATAAAACTGAAGTGGTGCAGGGGCGCCATTGGGGCTGAAGGACTCTCCAGAGGGGTGTTGGAACTACACTGCGGAAATGTATTCTTTTTTTAAGGTATTTCCAAGGAAGCAATATTATATTTTAAAACCATATTTCAAATCAAAGAAATATGTTTATTAACAAGAAATTAAATTCTAGATAATAGATAAAATACTTGTAGTTTTCCCTCTGTGTATGTATATAAGCTTGGGAGTTTTGGAGGCATGTGCGGCCAGTGGCTGGACCGGGCAAAGTTGGCATAATTATTTCATTAACACTTAACAAGTGGCCAAGCCGAGTCTGGCGGTATCCGGGGATGGACTTTGGGCATGGGTCCGAGGGTGGCTGTGGGTCTGGGTTCTGGGTCTGGGACCGGGACAGAGCACGGGTCTTGCTGTCCGTTGGCGGAGAGCAAAAACTTTCGCATTACGCATTTGTGTGCAATTTTCAAATTAACAATTGTTAATTTTGCTCTTGTTTCCAGCCTCGCCTTTTCCTTTTATTCAGTTTTTTCATTTTCCTTCTTCTATCACCATGCGGGCGTGTAACAAAACAAAACGCAAAATGAACACAAAAAGTTGAAGAAAAAATTGCAAATATATAAATTTGACCGTTTGCCTTTTAAAAATACATTTTTTGTTGTTTTGCTGGCCGCTGGTTTTCTTCGTTAATTTTTGTATTTTTTCTCTTACCAAGTTTTTATTGCGTGTTTAGCATAATTTTTTAATAATTACATTTTTGTGTGCTTGACCAAAAACAAAAATTACAAGAGGGGAAATTTTTGGAAATAAGAAAGAAACCAAAGAATAATAAGCAACAAGCTGAGGCAGAAACAGGAAAGGAAAAACGTTTTTGTTGCCATTCGCCTCGCTCGTTGACTGTGGGCAAAAGTTGAACAAAGTTTATTTGCATTACTGACAAACTGTTTAATTAGGGATTTTTTCTTAGATTTTTCAGCGGCGAAACTTTCTGTGTGCCTGCATGCCCCCCATCTGTGTGTTGCTGTGTTGTGTGCTCACAGCGTAGGCTGTGTGTGCTGTGTGCGTCCTGGCCGCAAATACAATTAAACGTGGCAGACGGGAAACCAAAATAAAATCATCCTTAATCCGGCCAAAGTGTGTTGTTTTTAAGGGGAAACCAAACAGGGGAGGGCTCTCTCACTGAGTGCTTTTCCCTACGAGGACTAATTTATATGATATTATTACTGACGGGCTGTGCATTAAAACAAGTCTTTATTTAATGGGTTTTTTTGGTAAAATTATATTTTCATTTTAACGTTATATAAATGTAATCCTTCTGCCCAACTAATATGCTTATAGTACTTCCGCAACAGTATTTAAACGTAAACATAAATAATATTTTCATTGTTTCTTGCCTTGTATAACTCACACAGAAAATGCAATAAAATGTAATCCTGTTGTGGGTTAAAGTACGTCAATTAAGCACCAAGGCAATCAAAGGTAACTATCTAAAAACTATTGAAAAATAAATAAACTCACCTCAAATAATTGCAATTTTCGCATTTATTCAAGCATAAACTTATCGAAAGAATATTCAGAAACTAGGCAAGCCGAAGTTGCCATACCTTAGGAAAAACTAATGTGGAAAATATTTGAATTAATTGGAGTAGTACAAGTTATAAGTTTTTATGATATATTATAATTAATCAATCTTCTTTCTTTTTAAACCATTTTTAAATGGTTCTTAATCTCTTTTTTCTCCGTTCTCAATCCCTAAGTAAGTTTGCCATAATTTCTCCTTTATTTCGCAATAGAAAAATCATTTCTTTTGAATGCTACAAGCTGATGACCATAATGTTATTACCCTAGCCTCTAGCCGCATTGTTATTTCACACTGGACGATATAAACGAATCAACTGTGGGAATGTCAGCATCCTGGAGGAGCAGCAGCCAGTAAAGAGCCACAACCACAGGACGGACAGATGGCCAGATGGACTGACGAACTGAAAGACTGACTGACAGGATTCCACATTGTGATAGCAACTGTCAGTCACTCAAGCAGTCCGTTAACCAGGCAGCCAAGCGTTAGAACCTGGTCCGGTTCGGTCTGGTCTGGTCTGGGTAAAGTTGTTGGCCAGCAGAATTCGCTCGCATCATTGTAATTGTTAATTACTCAGATATTTATTCTCCTTTTTTTCTGCTGAAAAGGACTGAAGCTCCTCGGACTCTCCCCCATTTTCATACGCACGCACGCACACAACAATTTGGCCAGCTGCTGTGGATCGTGCATATTTATGCTTATGGCCGCATCTTCTGGCCAAGCCACGGATGGAGCGCTGATTTGGCCGACACACGCAGCTAACAAGCGATGACCACCCATCCGGCCCACAGACACGTCAACACCAAACAACGTCGTCATGCCATTTGGCAGTGGGTGAATTTAGCGGAGGACTAAGAAATAAGGTGTGCACTGAAATTAATTTTCTAGAGAAAATTATTTCTAAATTACTTTAATTCAAAATATTTTTAGTCAATTTTTATTTGATCAATTTTTTAAGTAATAGTTTAAAGTTTCTTTCTATTCCTTTATTAAACAATGAATGGTAATTTTAGTTTCTCATAAAAATCTTAATAGAAATAATTGCGGAGAAAAATTTATATACAACTTAAAAAATATAAACATCAAATAAAAAATGAAGTAAAGGTAATAAGTTTGGAGTAAATTATGACAAATGTCTTGTAATATTTTCTATCAGAAAATCGATCACTTCTTTAAATCCATAAAAGTCTCTAAAATTTTCAAGGCGTACTTATAGTCCTGGAAAATTTTCTTTGAGTGCCGGGGCACCAGTTTAGCCAGAATGAGCTACGTCAAGTGAGTTCACAATTTTTGCGTGCTACCATTTTTCTTCCGCCTCTGTGTCAGCCGCGAGTTTCGTCTTTGTACGAGCACTGCACGGATTATCCTTGGCATGCAACGCCTTTATCCTGTTTTATTTGTGTTGTACTGGGGCCCTGCTCCTTCTGTTTTTTTCTTCTTGTGTTTTTTTTTATTTTGTACCCGCTGATTTCGCTACTTAATTTTTTTGCCCTTTTTTTCGGTCTGCATCTGTCTGTCTGTCTCTAGGTCTGGGCGTCTGCCTGCCCTCTGTGTATCGTCTCGTTTCCGTTCTGGCTGAGCTGATTGGGCGTATTTTGTTATTTTCATGTTGCTGCCGCCTGTCAGTCAAGCCAAACGAAGCCAGAGGAGCGCCTGCCCGTGGTCCTGGCCCTGGTCCTGGCTCTGAAATTCGCTCCCTGCCTGGCACCCGCTCGTTTGTTCATTCGCTTTTTTCCCACGTAATTAAAACTTGAAACGCATATGAATTAGAAAATACAAAAAATACAACAAAAAAAACACAAAAAAAATGAAGCAAAACGGGAAAAAGAAAATCCGGTAGGGAAAAGAAAGTAGAGAGCGAAATAAAATACGAGTACGCGACCCGGAATGGAGCCATTTGATGGTACAGAATGACATCCTGTTTCCCGCAGCCTGACATCGTTAACATCGCTGATTAAGTTTTCTTGTCCTGTGCTCCGTCTGCATGTCACTCAACGTGATTTGAAATGAAATTTTTATAATTTCAGCTTCGCCCCCAGGGCCAACTCCACGCCTCGTCGTTGCCCTTAACCCTTTTATCCACTGGATTTATTCTTGTTTTAATGTTTAACTTTATTAAGTTGACATTGTGCACCAGAACAATATCTCCTCAGGACTCAGCGGCCATAGAAGCCGCCACCGAAACCTCCACCGAAGCCTCCTCCAATGACTCTCCGTTCTGGGATATATGGTCCATAAGGGTGGCCCAGGTATGGTCCTCCACCATAAAGACCTCCATAATTGGGATATCCAAAGGACCCATACGGACGACCACCATAAACACCTAGGCCACCGCCAAAGAAGCCGCCAATCTGACGACGTATCCGCTCCGCAGCATCATCTGTGGATTTTCCTTCTTCCGGATTGTGATGATGCTGATCCTGCGTCTTTGGATCTTCAGCCACGGAATTTCTTGCCAGCAGGATTGCCAGTAAAAATAACACACAAGACAGAGCTCGCATCTTGAAAGGTTCTTGTTTAAATAATAATTTGTTTTGCCTGCTTGCCGCTCTATTTATAAGAATTATCTAAGAGCTTAAGCTTGTTTGGACAATTAAGTGAGGTAATTCTTTTTTGATTTATTAAAGAACTTAGCTACAAAATTATAAAAATATATTTAGTGAACTTTCTAGCAGAAGCTTGGCTGGTAATTTCGCACTGACTATAAAAACTGTATTTACTAATTTTATTAGCTCAAAAGCAAGTTATTTTTGTTGAGTGCAAAATGAAGCCCTCTTCCTTCATATCTTCCACGGAGTGTAGCATTAAAATCTCTGCCAGGGAACTCCATTATATTTCGCAGCAGCTTCCGTCAGAACACAACGTAATGGATGGCTAAGCACCTGGCTTGAACATTTTTAAAGAGCCGCCCCACTTTGAGCCCATTTAAATGGATGAAGAAAAAAAGGCTGGTTCAGCACTTGGTTGGGTAATTAGAGCAGCAGCTCGTGTTGATTTATTCGCAGCTAATCCAGGTCTGATCGTATCACATATGCACATTAAATGAATAACACTTAGCCAAATAAGGGGCCGCCGAAGAAGGGCGGCGGCGGTGGTGGTGGCGGGTAGAATCTACCAAAGCCACCGCCGAAACCGGGTCGCCGGAACCCTCCGTAGCCTCTATAGCCGCCGCCGCAGCAGAATCCTCCTCTGCCTCTGCCAAAGCCACCTCTGCCGAATCCGCCGCCGCCAAAGCCTCTTCGGCCGCCGCCAAATTGCCTGGCCAGGCGCACAGCCGGCATCTCCTGCTGCTCCGTTGCCTGATTTACATCCGCCAGAGTCAGTTGCTGTACATCCACATCCGGATCCGCCTGGGGTGCGGCCTGCGCCGTGCCCATGGTCCCCAGCAGGACCAGCAGGCCGGCACTTAGCACTAATAGATTCAAGTGGTGGACGTGGCCGCGCATCGTTCCGCAGACTCGTTAACCTGACTAAAGTCGAGCCGATCCCCCGCCTAGGCTCTTTATATAGCTCAGAGCCAGTCTCGCCGCGTTCCGTTCTAAACGAGTTGTGTGTGCCGGCGACCTTAAACAATTAAATTTCCTGAGCATAATCAAATGGCGAAGAAAACCCCCGACATTCAAGAGCCCCGGGCTGAAATTGTAAACAACAAACAACAAAAGGGGGGGGAAAAAGAAAATAACAATATCATTTCTGCGCAGTGAGAACAACCTGTTCTTGTTTTCACTCTATCCATGACATGCCTAATGTTCGTTTATAATTATGTTCTACAGATGAGATAAGTCAATACCCTATGCTATCTGACGTAGCTAGTTTATTTCAAAATCCAGTTTAATTTCTATATTTAAATCTTATTAGCTTGTGGAAAAACCAATAATTCCTTCATTAAATTTACAATTTAAATCATATAAAAGCAAACAGTAGCAAACAAATCTAAAAACATTTATAAAATAGTCAAGACCATATTTTATACAACCCCAATAATAATATTTACAATAGGAAACTCCATAAAATAATCCAGCTAGAACTATAATAAACCATTAAAATATAAACTTATTTTATTGAAATAATAAAGTCGAATATACCAACCAATTACCAACTTTTCCTTTTCAAAAGCTTTCAAGTGAGTGACATTTGGAGCTCTAAAGGGGATTCAGCACTAGAAAACAAACTGGTTTCTGTGAATTCAAATTATGTGAAGTACTCACTTATTATATATATTATATACACCATGACAGTTGACAGAGATATACAAAAATAATGCACTTATATACCCTCCCTAAATATTTAAGTAAAATAAACAAATGTACAGAATAAAGTATTTATTTGGTATTATAAATAAAACGAGCAAATGACTTATTTTGGTTTAGGTAAAATCTGGTCTTAGCTAATGGTTCTTTTTAGATAGTTTTTAGTGATAACTAAATGATAAATGATAATTCAAGTTAGCCAGAAATACCTGAAAAGGGTATATAGCTTAGTTGTATTTATTTTTCAAATATTTTTCTGTATTAATCATCCTTACCTGACTTTGGTTTCTGACTCAAAATGAAAACAGAAAAATAATAAAGCAATGACATCAACAGAGAGGGGATTTATTTAGAAGTTTTGCAATGATGTACAATTTTTCTATGTACTTTTTATGTGATTAATTTCATCAGTGCTTGAAAGCCACCAAGAAGAATCCCAGAATAAGTTCAAGAGTGTGAAATTGTATAAGCTTGCCGTCACTGGAATGACGGTACTAGAAAATGTATAGCTTCTCTAATCCAATTATATATACACGTTCGTTTGGGTAATTTTATTTGCCGGCATCTAATGCTCATTAAGAGATTTCTTAAGTACGGGCCGCATGTGAGTTGTTTACAATTCAGTGAAGCCGCCCCAAGCGTTGCGGCCAAAAGCGATACGTATTTATAAGCCATAAATAACGTGTAAACAAAAAGCTGCCACAAACAACAAGTATACGCCCGGTGGGCCCCTCTTTGGCTGCTCGTCTCCCTTTTGTGGCGACACCAGCAACAGCAGCAAAAACAACAACAGCGGTAGTAACAACATCGCGGCCAAATTATAAGGCTATAAAAGGCAATAAAAAAAACTTTGCGATATCAAATTACAACGCCCTCATAAAGTTATAAAAGTTTCAAGCGTATCCAAACACACAGCACGTTCCAAGTTCCACATCCCGCGTCCTGAATCCTGAATCCCGGAATCTCAAGTCCCCCATCTTGCCGCCATCTCGATTTTCCCTTCTGGGCCCAGGCCTAATATTTTCAATAACAAATCAATCAGCTGCGGCTGCTGCCGCGACGGTCAACAAGGATAATCAGTTCGAACGGCTTTTCCCACCCACTTCAGAGGCTGCTGCCAGCTGCCAGCTGCCGCGTGGGCGTTGCCCTTGGATGGGGGCGGGGTCCTGGCAAGTGGGCGGGTGTGTATCCGAAGGTGCCGTAGATTTATTGAGACACGATTTCGATAAGAACAGCCCCGCCAAAATGGCCAAAAAAAGCCGAGAATAACGGATCCTCGAAATGTGGATGCTCTCACGGTATAATAGGTTTTCTATATTTATTTTAATTTTAAATTTAATTCCAAATTAAAGTTTCAAGTAAAATATCTTTAATGTAAATTGTTTTAATTAGTAAATTAGTAAACCGGTTTTCCTCTCCCAGTCATTCGTTTTACAATGTCCATATTCATCCTGCTCAATCTATACAAATTCATTAAAAGGACCAAAGGGAAAAGCATTCAGTTTTCCCTTAGCAAAGCTCCCAGAGTATACCGTGAAAGTGTAGACTAACAAAGCCTTTTACAAGACTGCTTTCTAGTAACAAGAAATTTTTCACGAGCCAACGAAAAAAAAAAACAAGAATGAAATGAAAAAGGGAGCCGATGGGTAGCAACGGGAAAAAAGCGAAAACTTTTATCAATGTTGGCGTATGACCCTTGTATGGACGGAATGAGTGGGCGGGCGTGGGTGTCCTCTACGCTAAGGTCAAGGGATAACAAAAGGCGTAAATTTAAAGCCGAGTTAATTTTTTAACAATAAAAGGGGCGCTTGTCAAAAGAGGAATTTTACAGCAAACGTTTAATCTTAAACGACTTTCCCCATGCCAACGAGATTGCCAAGTTGGATAACAGAGACGCGGGCCGCTGGTAGCAAGCAGCCTCCATTAAGTTTCAATGGATTGCTTTGTTATAAATAGGAAGGAACGAAAAAATATTAAGAAAAGAAAGAAAGCACCAGCGAAGGAATTAAATGCTGTCTCACAGATAGAGAAATATGGAAAAATTCTATTGATAATATAGAACCTCTTTCAGTATGATTTAACTAAATTGAACTACTTGGTAACAAACTATTTAAAAACAATATTCGCTAAAGACCTGCCTAACAGTCCCTATAAACTTTTACATATTTTTGGACAGAGCTAAAATAATGCAGACATATGTATCTTTGATTTGTAAATATAATTACATTCGGGATAAAATAAATATCTAAAATTAATCATATTTTTTCTTTTGAAATACTTTATATTAAAAAATATTATTAATTTAATTAATTTAAGACCAAAAAATCTACTATTTTAGTATCATTATTCTTCTATTGGTTTTCAGTGCATTTCCCCAACTACTCTATTTAACTGGGTAAAACAGCCTTTCCAATCACTGAAAGCCATGCAAATGACAAGGAAATTAAGTGAATCAAAGAACAGAAGCAATTGTATTTGGAACTTAATTAAAACGTGCTTGATTGCACTTTGATTACACATTCTATTTCTAGTGAGTTAAGCTAAGTCAGTCACAGATGATTTCTGGTTGCTATTTAGCCTCGGAAGCCTGGTCCACCGAAGCCGCCGCCGGGTCCAAAACCACCGCCTCCGAAACCGCCTCCTGGTCCTCCTCCGAAGCCGCCACCTGGGCCACCAAAGCCGCCGCCGGGTCCAAAGCCACCGCCTCCGAAGCCGCCTCCTGGTCCTCCTCCGAAACTGCCTCCCGGTCGTCCTCCGAAGCCTCCATAACCGCCTCCTGGTCCTCCGAAGCCTCCATAACCGCCTCCTGGTCCTCCGAAACCGCCTGGAAATTGACGAACCTCCCGCGTGGCTAATGGCTCCTGGACACCTGCATCCACCTCTAGGAGCTGGGCAGCCGCATCATAGGTAGCCGCTGAGGAGCTGGCGACCAGGAGAATGCCCGCCAGGGCAAGGCAAACAAATGTGCGCATTTTCTTTCTCGGATTTGGACTCGGGGAAACTTCTGCCACTAATCACCGGCAAAGTTTCGATGGATTCTATGAAGACTCGACTCTGCGTCCGGCAATTTATATGATTCCGAATTTATCGACTGGCCCTAGCGCCGACTGGGACTGGGGAAGCGAATAAAAGTGGAAGTGGTTCGACGGGGCGGAACATCAAAGTTGTGAGTGTTTCGCCAACTGAAATGAATACTACGGGCAGAGCGGGCGATTCGTATTAACTGTCTAGCTAAGCGCTGCCAACAATAACAAATACAATCGCCATCCCAATGGCCGAGACAGTAGCCATAGCCAGTAGCCTAGTAGTCGTGGTCATAATAATAACCAAAACCTATTAGGCAACGAAAACGGAGCACAAGAAGAGGCAAAGTTTTTGGCAAACACCCCGGAGAGGAGACTTCAAGCATCTTGGGCCAAGTGGCCAGACGGATGGGCTTTCTTCAGGGCACAGTGGATTTAAAGATGATTTTCTAGGCTAAATTAAAATAATATAAACAGTTTTTTAAAGGGTTTTTGTAAAACTTTCTTAAATACTTATCAAAAAGAAGGATATTTTATATTTTAGAATATTTTCTAGAAATTAAAAGGAGGTTTCAATAATGAATAGATTCCAGATTGTTAACACTTCTATATCTACTGGTTATATAACCAAAAATTTGAAATTTCCATAGTGCCTACTCTGGACAGCTATTCAAATGCGCAAAACATTCAAGTTTCTGGGCTCACACAACAAAACAGATCGATAGACAAGTGGCCAAGTGTTCATGGGAAGCACCATCTCGAGAGGCCCTCTGCTCCTCCTTCATCTTTCAGATTTCGTAAAGCATTTCGGTGGTGCAGGGGAAGGTGGGGGGCTTGATTTTCTGTTGTTTGTTTGACTTAATTAAAATCTTAGAGCAAGCACAGTCAACGCAACTGGTTGTTATTCAAGTGTCATCAATGTTGTCATTTTCATTTTAACTGACGCACTGACTCATCTCGGTTATTAGCTTACTCAATGGTTAGCACACACCTAGATCGTGTCTGGCTGCTAATAAATTAACCAAGGGGAATATAAGTTTAAAGAGCGGAGAGTAACTGGATTATATGAGAGACATATATTTCTATTGGGGATTTCTAAAATATTTTAGATTAATTAATGAAAACTAATATAGCTTGTATAGCAAGTTCAACCCCATGAAAATCTTTGTCAACAGACTATGGCCTTAAAAAATATTGTACATATATTTTCCTACCGATTCATACATACGAAAAATTAAAAAATTCATAATAATTTCCTACTATCCTTAACCTTTTCTTAATCCATATCCCCCTTCTCATTTAGAGGAGAAATCACAGAGTAAAGAGCAGCAAACTTTTAATTCAATTATGCACTCAAAGTGACCGTTGAACAAAATCAGAAACGACTCAAACTTACACATAAAACTGACTCGCCGTCTGCCCTGTCATCCGTCAATTGACGGGGGCCCAGTTCCACAGGAGAAAAGGCAAAGCAAATGACAAGACTGCCTACGTTTTTCACGACATTATAGTCATCTTTCTAGGGAGCGACAAAACTTTGGCCTGAACTTTTAAAGAAGTAACAAACAAAATGCAAGTAAGAAAATATTAAAAACTTTTAAGGATGGCCTGCAAAAAAGGTAAAAGTAAAGCTATCCACGGCTAAACAGGTAACAAACGTTGTATTATGAGACGTGATTATTTATGATATTTTTTTATGATGACATAAAGGTTCAAGTGGACATGTTTGACCTGATTACTTTAGTATTTAGTCTTAACAAGCGGTACTTTAAAAGCCATAAAAAATATGCTTTATATTGTGTAAAATAATTAATTTAAAGTCTATTTCAACTATATTTGCTATACTTAATTCAAGTGATGAATGTTGAAATGTTTTTATTAAAGTAATCAACTTTATTAGTATTTATTTCTGCATTCAAAGAAATAATTTAATATGTAATTTTTTATATTTATAATTGCAGCAGTCCAAGAATGTTTGGACCTTACGTTTATGACACTTCTGCTTTAATTAATAATGTTTAATTTTAGTATGACTAACATTTTGTTAGGCCACAAAAATAAACATTTGTGCTGGTTTATAATTATATCTTTAAATAGAACTTGTTGACTAAATTTCTCCTTATTGTACCCTTTAAGCATTTCTATTTCAATTTCCCAGAGAACTAAGCTCAACTTTAGTAAATAATTAATTATAATTAAAATTCCACCTTAAAGGGCATAGAATCCATTATAACAGGAATAGCATTTTGGCACATAAACAACCGCGAGCGGGCAAAAAATAATGAATTAGGTAGGTGGTGGCCCAGCACCTGGACACCTGGCCAATGTAAATTAGTAATTTTACTAATCGCCAACCGGTTCGTTGGGTAAAAGGAAGGGCGTGGGGAAGACCGTGAGGTAAATGTTTGCGTGGCCTCTACGTAGTTTCGAGTTCCTGTTTTAGCTCCCTGCTCCAGCTCCAGTTTCACCACCAGGTCCAGCTCCGACTCTGGCTCCTCCGCTGATTATGACAATCATAGTCAAAATACTTTTTCCCTGGGTTGAGTAAAAAATGGATTTTTAATTTATGCCGCCGAGTCTGGGTCTTTTTGTGGCTCTTTCTCTCTCTCATTGCAGTCGAGCGGTGGAAATTTATGCGGAAGTTTACGCCATCCAGTGGATCTCTGAGGGGAAATACAGAGGGCCTGTAAGCGGAGTGGGTAGCAAAATGTGCATCATTTTGACGTTGACATCGTTAATTGACCCAGTTTCCTGGACTGGCTAAAAGCGTTTAAATTTGAATAAGCAAATTTGGGCAGCGAAATGGAGATTGTGGGAAAGAGAGAGAGAGAGATTTCGCGTTTTGCATAAATGAATTAAAATGCCGCAGCTTTGGCTTTTGATTAGGCTGCGGATTTTGGCCGAAAAACACATGCGCCGAAACCGCAATAAACCAATTGAGAGCCATTCAAGCCGGCAATAGAGCCATCGAGCATTGTTAATGGCCGGTCCGCGCTCATAAAACAAACAGCGAAGCCAAACAGCAGCAAACAAACAGGCCGGCAAGCTGGCAAACTCGCAAACTGGCAAACTGGCCGAACTCAGCAAACACCAAGAGCAACAACAAACAGCAATTCACACTTACGCACCCCAAAGTTGGAGGCGTCTGGCCCAAAGTCTGTGAATGGGAATGAGTATGCGGTATGGGGTATGGGTCTGCCAGTAGGCCTCCGCCCACTGGTCAATAGCATAACTAACCTTCAAATGAAATTAGCACATTTACACAGCTTACCTGACCGCAGGAGCAGAGCTGCCACCGAAGCTATTTTCCAGCCAACGGGCTTAGCAAATACCTTCAAGGATGTATGGATTACAGTGGTGAATAAAGGATATTTATATAAAAAAGATTAAAATATGGAAAAGGCATTTATATGCTTTTATTTTTCGTTTTATTTTGTATAGGTAATTTTAAAGGCTTAAAGTCCAAGGCACTCAAGGGGACTCAGCAGCAAGAATGCATTACACAAGAAACCCTTAAAAAGATTTAACAGTCAAGCTAGTAATAGTCTCGTTTTTTTAAGAAGCTGTAACTTAAGGACGCTATAAAATCCATGGCACACAAAGGGCTCTGTAGTAAAAAGACATTTAACGCTTGTTTTTGCACAAGAGTTCGCAAGATGATTCTTAAAATATTTCTTAATAGAATTTTCAAGAGAATTCTAGCGCCAATCTACTGATATAAGTAAAATTTTGCTACAGATTTGAAAGGAATATTTTGTTTTAAAGTAGCTGAAAGTCTTGCCCATATTCCTTAGAAAGGTCTCTTTATTTTCAGGCGACAAGTCGGGCTTTATTTTATTATATATAATTCTAGGGAACAGTTAAAAATAACTAAAATACAAACCTAAAAAGAATCTCCAAGAAAAGGACAACAAATCCTATAAATTATTCTGTTTATTATTATCACAAATTATGTAAGTTAGTCATTACATATTCATAGGATCCTGCGCAAGTCCTTGTTATTTTTAATAATTTTCAACCGTTTTATTTATTCACTTGTTGAAACCTCTGGTTAGTGGCCAACACTGAGCAGAAGCCGGTGGTGCCGCCGCAAAGTGAAATGTTTTGGCTCTTTAAACCGCCACTGGCTGCCATTCGATTTCATGAGCGCCACTTAGCGTGCCACGAAAAATACCCAGAGACTGGCCATATGAATTGGCTTTTTGTTTCGTTTTGCGAAGTACCCGTACTCGCATATTTTAATAGTTTGTTTTATGGCATTTACATTAGCATCTAATTTCTGCTAACAAGCGGTTCGGACACAAAACAAACAGACGCCGCACACTCGAAGCAGTGCGGAAAAGGGCGAAAACAAAAGTTTCTATTTTATGCCCAAAGTTCTAGGCTATAAAGACACCGGGCGCGAGTTGGCCAGGTCACAGTTGCCATCTTAACCGAACGCAGTGCGGAGCAGCCAAAGAGGCCACTGATAAAGTCAAGCGACCAGCAAAAAGCAGTTCAAGGAGCCATAAGGATAATGCGTAGCTGGTTTTTATTCGGATTATATGCGCTGCTAATCGCAGCAACAGTTGGCCAACCGCTGCACCAAAATGAGCTAGAAAAATCAGCAAAGGACTCTGGCTCTGAGCGGGGCGAGCGTGTGAGTCGCCAAATTGGCTATCCGTTTGTGGGTGGCTACGGCGGAGGATATTCAGGATATGGAGGCATTGGCGGCTATGGAGGCTATGGAGGATATGGAGGATACGGTGGCTATGGAGGCTATGGAGGATACGGCGGCATCGGAGGCTATGGCATACGCTCAGCGTATTATCCTTATGGCTCCAGCGGTCTGGGAGGACTTTCGGGCGGATATTATGGTCGTCCTTATGGTTATGGCTATGGCAGTGGCTATAATATTGGATATCCGGCCATTGGTGGCTTTGGCGCCACCGCCGGCGGCGTTTATGGAGCTTCTCCACTTTCCCCGTTCATTTAAGTGGCCTTACCAATACGAAAAATACGAAAAAACTTTAATAAAAACAATATAAACACTAAAAAAAAGGAAGTTTTTTATAATGCTATCTAGTTGTGGTCAAACTGGGCTAAAGTGTATACAAAAAAAATTGA
This sequence comes from Drosophila anomelani, assembly GCA_035045905.1. Classification (NCBI taxonomy): domain Eukaryota; kingdom Metazoa; phylum Arthropoda; class Insecta; order Diptera; family Drosophilidae; genus Drosophila; species Drosophila anomelani. The sequence continues at coordinate 9,900,028 of JAWNOO010000007.1, read as the reverse complement.
AACCTGGCGAAGTAAACAAGGTAACGTAAACAAATATGAAGTGAAGTTGGAGGGAGTAACAAAAGCAATATTAATTCAAAATGTTTGCAGTTGTTTAAATCAAACAAAAGAAAAATGTAAAGACTGTAAGAAAAATTATACTTATGATAAAGTGAAACTTGAATCAAGTAATAAGATTTATATTAAAAAATTATCCCAAATCAAATCAAATTAACATTAATTGTGCTGAAAGTGTTTACAGAAGAATCCTTACTTTAAAAAATTTTATTATAATAAAAAATGTCTATATCTAAATCAAAATCAAGTCTACATTTAAACCAAAAAAAAAAGAAAATCTCCCATTTAAGCTTTGTAAGCCATTAAGTAAAAAAAAACTGAACCATCCAATGGTTACATTTCACTTTGATGAACCACGATAAGGTGTTTATTTGCTCAGTGCTTAGTACTCCTTTGACGAGTCCAATTGCTGTGCAATTCACAACGATTATCGCTTTCATTCATTAAAATCTAGGATGGTCTACCTCATTATTTGCCCAGCTCAGTGGTAACACGAGCAGGGCTCATTCATTTACCTCCGGGTCGTCCCCGGAGAAGCTTAAGCAAATAGCAGCCAGCTTTGAGGTGGACATCGAGCAAGCTGGACTTTGCAGACAGGAAGAGCTGCCTTTTTTAGATTTTAATTGCCGATAGTGTAAGCACTATTCCCACAGACAAACTCTTCTACACTCACTGGCCAGTCGACCGGAGTGTCCGAGTGCTGTTTAATTGGTGTCTGTGTGTGTGTATGACTTTTAAAAGACTTTGGTTGCACATACGCCCCGTTGCCCTCACAGCTCGTATTGAGAAGTTGCCTTGTGTCGCTCAGTGTAAGCAAACAGAAAAACAAGCAAATGGATGTCGAAGACAGAACCGTGTCTTCTTCCAAGGGGGGAAATGTCTGATGCCCTAACAAGGCTACTACGTGAATGACTACATGAATTATTATTTCAATTAACTGGGAAAGGGGAAATATATGTATGTGCAAGAACTGCAGCAGGGCAATAAAGTCATCACCATTTGCATGTTCGCATGTGACGGGATTCTTTAATAATTCACGCAGAAATGTCGTCAGCTAATTGCAGTGCTTTGAGTTCCACGCTTAACTCTCTAATTGATGTAATTAAACGTAAATTAATAATCATTTATTCCTAATGACTTCTTGGCATCTAAATATTTATGCAACCAAAAGAGTCTTGCATTAAATTTGCTTTCTATTTTTGCCAGAATTACAATATTAAATAAATAAATAAAAATGTTTTAAAGTACCTAATAAACCTAAAATGCTCTTAATTAATTACCAAATCCTATTCTAAACGGTTTAAAAGCGCAACTCTTTTTATTTAAGCTTATTAAACTATAAGTCCCTGTGATTGTTATAAATAAATAACAATGTATACCGCCAAAATGCATTTCAGGGTTCAAGTTTATTCTAATTTTCCGCTAATTTTATTTAAATTGAAAACTCATTTCAATTAAATTTATTAAATTTGAAGTTTTATGCTGAGCAAATCAAATACTTTTAATATTTCTAATTTATATAGCAAAATTGAATAATTAATTTCATTAGGGAAACAAAATACAACAAAGTTTAGAGCAGAGTAAAAGAAGAATTTTAGAATTGAAAATATTAAATTACTGAGTATGGGTTGTACTATTTCTAATTGGTTGTCTATAATTTGTTAGTTCTGTGTACAAAAACTTTTAAAATTTATACTTATTTTAGATTTTATTTATTTATTTATTTTAAAACCATATTTCCAAACAAGTCGCATGATTTAGCTTAGCTACCCTGCTGTCCAGCAGCTTAGAGCATTTGACAACCTAGCTTTGACAGTCCTGTGACAAATACGGAATGTGTCAGTCGTCCGCTTTGGCTTTTATCCTCTCCGCCGGACTCTAACTCTGATTGCGCTTCTCCTCGGTGCCCGATTATCTTTTAATATCTCTGCGGGCACTCGCCAGCGGGCATAGAAACGCTTAGAAACGGTGAGCCATTCATTGAATTGTACTGCTTTTTATGCGCTGCTCCGCCTTTCAGCGGGTCTCGCTTTTGATTTGGCCAGTGCTTTTGCCAATTGCACTCGAAATCGCTGTTGCCGTTCCTGCTGTGTTTAAAATGGCAATCAGATAACACCTTCCTTTTCGCCATATTCAACTCTCTGCTGTATAAAGCTATTGAAAGCCGGATACCTAGAAGCGGTGCTCGTGGCTGCTGCATTGAGGATATATATTTGCTTTTTATGCGTAGTTGGTCAAAGCACAGTGGGAGTAAGGTATATATTTTTTATGGAAAAAGTATAGATGAGATTGATTTTTAGAAAAATCGATTTAGAAAAGTGTTTACTCTTAAAAGGAAGTGTGCCAGCAGACCTTGTTTTCCATATGAAATTAATTTAAATTGCGCCTAAAAGGATGCTTTGAAATTGTATAATGACAGGACCTTCAGTATATCATTCCATACTTTTGAGTCAAGTTTAAGTGAAACTATATTCAAAAACCAATTAAGTATTTGATTTTCGAGGGACCTGATCTATAAAATTATATTTGAAATCATAAATTATTTTAGCATCATTTGCTCCAACCCCTGATAAGATTCAAAGTCACCCACCGTGCTGAGGGCGTGGCACCCCTTCTCCTCTACTGAAAACTAAACTGAAATAACGCGCCTCACTGACTGACTGACTGACTCAGTGGGCCGAACGGGTTGCGGGTCGCCGCTGCAGGATGCCGACTGGCATAAGCTTTATACATTTTTACGCTTTGTGGCCTCCGCAATGTGTATATGTGTATTTGCATGTATATCAGCTCAAAGTAGCGTGAAATAAAAAACGTCGACACTTGAGGCCGAAGCCTTTGAGTGCCATGTGTACGGATATATACTATGAATGAATGTATGTATATATAGTATGTGGCCGAGTCCCGTCCGTGTTGAAGCGTTAAAATAAAAAAGACCGAATAGAAGAGAAGAAAAAAAAAAGGTAAATAAAAATAAAACAAGATGATGGCCAGCAAAAGCACAGCCACAGAAAACAGACCCAAGGAGTAGCTCCTCTTGTCCGGCGAAAAGGACTTGGTGAGGAAAATGAAATCTCTCTCTGGCTTGTGCTTCAAGATCTGTCCATCAATGTGGCACCCTAAGAAAAGCACACTAACTAAGGTCTTCAACCGATGACCAGATAAAGAACAGATTTCACTGTTCAAAATTGGAAAGAAAAAGGAATTTATGAGACTTCTTCTGAATATTTATTGTACAAAGCCTTAAGGGGCTCTCAAACCACTCGAAAATATATATTTTCAACTTTGGGATATTTAATTTCCCTATACAAATCATTTGCAAACATTATTCAAATCATCATTTTGGTTCAGTGTGAAACCCAATAGGCAGGTATGAGAGCCTGCGGCAGGTGCAGATGAGGCTGTGGCTTGGCCGCAACCGAAATACCTTCGCACCCTTTCATCAGCAAAGTGGCCGAGCAACAGTTGCGCCTAGTTTTCAAAAGGATCCCGTGCTTGCTGGCCGAAAGGATGATGGCTTCTCAACGCCAATCTTGGGGCCGGGCCGCAAGCTCCTAGCCAAACAGTTTAAAGCGCATTAAACTTATCTGATGGGCAGGTCGGCCAAACAGACCGCCCCAACCGGAGTAACTATGTACACAGCTCGGGGAGCTCTAGCTGTGATAAGAGCCACTTGGCCTATCAATGCATTTTAAACGAGCCGCTCGTAAGCCAAACTAATGACAAATTAATATTAACAAAGCAATCTGCTGCTGCCGCCGCAACCGTCCGCCTCCGTCCTGCAAAGCCGGCAACATAAACAAATGCCGAAGGCAGGGTCTCGGTCTCGTCTCTGATTTGCCTGGAATGTTACTTAATTGGAACTTAATGTGCCTCGAATTGTTTACAAACACGAGCCACCAGGGGGGAAAGGCGACCTGGGGGATGTGGAAACCAGGACGGGGACAGAAAGCAGGACGCAGAACGGCGGACATTGGGTCTTTAGATAAAGCAAAGTGGCGACAGCTTTGAGCAACACTTCAAAATGTGAGACCCGAGCGGGGTGAAAGAAAAATGCGTTTTAAAGTGACACTTGATGTAGGTAATGTGACAGCGTAACAAGCCAGCGCGAGGGGGAAAACGAAATAAAATGGCATAAAACCGAATAAAATGAAACAAAATACAAAAGGCAAAAAAATATGGTCCATTGTGGACTTTTCAATGCCCTATTTGGGTTCAAGATTGGCCAAAAGCCATTTAAAGATATTTTAAATAAACTTTTCAAGTAGTTTGTGTGATAAATAAGTTATAATTTACATAAACGATTCTGTATTTAAAGCTAAAATCTTCTCTAAGCCTATATAATCAGTTCTTAATTTTTGACTTTAATATATACTTTATCTAATTTTGTTCTGCCACAACAGCAACTGATATAAATTATTGAGAACTTTACTAAAAAATATTTGTAAAATGTTCTACGAAAACCATTTACTTAAACTATTTAAATATTTTGGAATACCTTTTTACATTTAATATTTAATTCCACAAACTTTATATTTTCTCTTATATGATTTCCCTAGCGAATATGCACAGAGTGAAGTATGTTTTAGCTGGACATCAGCGCATTATTGTATGCCCGTTTTCAGACTCTGATCAAAATGAGACCTCCTACCAATCCGAACCCAGGGCTTTAATTCGCTCCCTCATTGGCCCCAGACCCTGTTCCAGACATAAGTCGACGACTCCGCGGCCGCCGGACATTATCTTAAGAGCTGGTGAAGCTTCCCTCCGATCCCTCCTACAATAAGTCCGGCGTTGCGTCCAGCGTTGACAGCTGTTACAGCTGCAGAAATATGCAAATTGGAAGGCGTTTTAATAGATAAAGAGCGGAGGCAGCGCGTCGTCGCTGAGAGGACGATAGTCCCACGCAGGACACTCGACGAAAAAGGAGGCCATCGCCGTCCAGGCTGACAATGGCATGAAAAAAAAAACCGTGGCGAAAAATGCTGGAAAAAAAAGCACGCAGCTAAGTGGAAGGCAGCCATAATAATGGCTTTTGTTGCATATTGTGAAGTTAAATGCGGAAAGCTTATAATCTCATTTGCCTCCAGGGAATTTGCGGATTTTAGAATCATTTTAAAAAGGCTCCCGAAAAACTCCAACAGCTAAAATGGAGCGTTTCTACAAATCAATAAATAAAATAAAATATAATTAAATGTGTTTTATTTAATTGCATTTAAGAATTTTGTGAGAAGCCTCTTAAAAAGGATTAAATAATATAGAGAAATTCAGTAAACTTCAATAAGTGATAATTTCTACAAGTTATTGAGGCACTAGCAAGCCTTTACATTTATTTATTAACATAATTATGGATTTCTTGTACTCAAAACTTTAGTTGGATTACTGAGGTTTACTTTCAATAATGTTTGAGCAATGTTATAATCATTTTCATTGTGTACAGTCATGAATTTAATATTTTAAAATACAAATTCAAGACTACATTTTTTTGCAAATACCTTTTACATAGATTGTAAAAATATTAGCTGCTTGGGAATTCGTAAAAGTATGTTCCAGGTAAGTATTCCAAAAAGATTAAGTAAATAAATTGTTACACAAAATGGCAAGAGGAGAATTTTCTTGTAAAGACTCAATGGAAAATGTTAATATTTTCTGCCAGTAAAAAAACCCCGATGAAGATAAACAATCAGGTAGGAACCGAAGACGCCCACTTAGCCACCTGGCGACCCTCTTGGAATGTGTGAAGGCTCTAGTTCATGTCCTTGTCCGCGGTCCCAACTTAAAATGCAAAACAAAAACCCGAGGGTTCGACGGCTGCTTATTTACGCCGTTGTCAGGACCGGACCGATGGCCGCCAAGCTGCGTTGTCATGCCCACGCCAGCGAAAATGTCCAGGCGGATGCTCCGGGATGCTGCTGTCCATCCAATTGGCAGGACCCAATCCTGTTGCGCGTTTTACGCTCTGCAGCTCTTTTTTTTTCGTCTGTGTCGCTCTCCGGTCCTCTCGGCTCCGGCATTTGTTTTTCCGGACGCCCTTTTTTCGTCCTGTTTTTTTTTCCTTCATGCCCGGGACCGGGACGGGACCTTAACACTAAATTGACTTTTAATGCAAAATAAACCAAAATAATGTATTGCGTAATTTTCTTTAAAGAATTTTTACATTAGCATTTCAAAAGAGATTTTTCTTTGTTGCTCTCTGGAGCGCTCCACGGGCTCCTCGCTTGGTTTTTCCCCATCTCATTTTACCCCCGCCTCCTGTCGCCGCATTTTCACGCCCTTGATTTCACCATCCGTTCACCTTTTCGACGGTCGCCAGTCGGCAGTCGCCTTTCCTTCGGTCCTTGCTGTGCTGGCCATTTGCTAAGTGCGACATTAAATGTTGCGTGAGGATAATCCAATCTGCTTGACATGAATTTTAATTTGCATTGAGTAATTAGCCCAAGTTCATTTCGCTGGCCAGCTGAATAGCAGCAGCAGCAGCAGGACGATGTCCTTGCAAATGCTAAATAGAATTAGTCCGAAGACAGTTTTAGCCGTTCCTCCATTCTCGCCGTTTTTCCGTCTTTGCCATTGGGTTTTCCTCCTTTTTGGCCACCCCCTCGTTTCTCATACGTTTGCTTGATTTCGTACAAATTAAACTAATTTGGTTTTCCCTACCTTTTTCGGTTAGGTTTTGGGAGGACGTTTGGCACATTTGCTGATTACGCTCGTCCTGCACATCCTGGTCTTGGGATATACAGGTGAATGTCAGTAACTTGGACACAAAATATGGTGAGGAATAAAACTAAAAGAATGATTTGTGATACAGCAGTTTTAAAATGAACAATTTATAATTTATTTTTACAAATACGAATAAAAAATTCATTTTAAAAGTACTAAAAATGTTAAATAGCAATTAAATATTGCTAATTTTCAACTGGAACTAGGAAAATTTTAGTTTCCCAGCTGGTCAAGACCCAAGAAAATTTGAGTTATAGAAGCCCAACTGTATCTCCGACTCCATGACTCTGGCTCGTCAGCAGGCAATTGAAACAAACAATAAAACGTGCGCTTTTCGTAATTTAAATCAGACGGCGAGATGGCGAAAAAAGGGACTTTTGCCGCATTTAAAGTTGGCACAAAGAGAGAGAGCGCGAGGGAGAATCAAACGAGAGATTGAATTTCTGCTTGCCTGCACTTTAATTTGCCAGATGCTAACGCAAAATGCTAAAAACACACGTACGCCGAAAACGAATTGAAAATCACACACAAACACACCATCACACACACACACACAGAGTGGAAAAGCTTCGCGATGGGGTGTTATGGCGGTGAGTTTTCAGGGGAGGACATAAACGCAATCAACAGCTCACAGAGCGGCATTTGGCAAAATAATAAATAAATGCATAATGGCTTTCGCAAATGACAAAATATTGCATCGCCAATCGGCAAAATATTAACACTCACTCAAACACACACTACAACACATAGGCATAGGCATTCCATCAGCACGCTGACGTCACATAAGCCACGAGAAATTATTGCATAGCGTGCACCACAAAATTTCATAAGCCGGAAACGCAATCAAGCATCGCGTATACGCATCGTTGTTTGCCAGTCAAGCATTTTTATTCACCATAACTGCTGCCGCCCTGCCCACCACTCTCCTCTACCCATATTTTGGCCATTCAGTGACAAAATGCATTTATATTTTGCGTTAGACAAAATGCCAAAAACCGCATTGAAATGCATTTTGCAAGTGCATAAGCTCTGTCGTCCCATCTCTTGTCCCCAGCATCATATTCCGTCTCTTTTTCGGGGCTCTGGCTCTGGGGCAGCGTCTCCCTCTCATTTGTTAGTGCGCAATGAACTGTGGAGATGAATTAACTCGATTTCGGCATGATTTGATGATGATTTGATTTGTTCCGAGACAGGCGGCACGGCCCAGTGGACCACCAACAGCAGTCCCTCTACGCACGACACCAAAAATGCCACCAAATACACACTGGGGTGCACAGGAAAAATATGTATACTAAAAACGTTAAAATAAAGTTTATTTAGGTTTGTAAATTTCATCTGCAGTTATTATTTAATGCGGTAAAAAACTCAATTCAACAATTTATTGATTTATGTATTTATTTTTAGCTTTTTCCTTTATTAATTAATTTAATACAATATCTTAAAATGTTATCATTTATTAATAAGTTGAATGCCAAAAGTTTCAAATTTTATTTTTCTCTATGTACTAATACTAGCACACACACACACAACACACAGGATAGCGAGCGGACAATTTGCTTGAGAATCTCCGGATGAAATTGTAGCATACATTTGGGCGCCGCTAATAGGGAAAAACCAGAGCGCGTCGATGGTTGCGAATGTCATTACCGCAAACGCGAAAATTGCATTCGAATAGATGCAAATAGCGAAAATGCTAATGAACACTTACAACCAGCACGACCGCTTAATGCGCATAAATGAATTAATTAACCAACAACCTGTCGCCCAGCACCCAGTGAGGCTTTTATGGCAGCCAACGTAACGCAGAGATGAGCTTAAAGACTCCGCTTAAAATGGCCAGGATGGCTGGATGGTAAACTCAAAGTCATAAAAACATAGTTTTAATTACTGTAATTCAAACAATAAAAGTCACATTGCCCTTCCCAGTGGGGTTCGCCATTGGCTTTATATTTAATTAACGAACCTGTGTTTATTTAAATCAATTATACAAACAAATTTTTTATAATTTTAGAATAATAATAAGCCAAAAAAAAAACCGTTAATTACTAGATTTATTTAAAATGTCAGTTAGATGTGTAGCGTAGCGCTAATCCATTTTTGGCTTTCAATTATGAAATTGTTGGATGTGTGTATTATTCAAAATGCGGATTATGTGCAATTGGATTTGACAATAGATTTTTGGGGTCATGACATAATGAAAAATAACGTTCCACTAGCAATTTGCATAATTATGAAATGCTAATTCATTAGGATTATGTTGTTTAAAATGGGTTAAAGTGAATTAAGTAATGCAAAAGGTTTAAAACATACATATATAATATTAAAAAAACTCTAAACTCGGATTCTCAATGTTTCAAAATATTTGTTATTTGTAAATAAAACACCTTTTCCTTTATTATTTATTAATATATTATTTGCTTATATTAACACAAAGTTTCATATGCTACACATAGTTTCATATTTATTTAAGAACATTTTAATCCATTTAATAACCAGTTTACAAAAAAAAAGTCCTTAAGTTTATTTATATTAATTGCAACAGTCCATCGGTTCACATATTTTTTTTTTCAGTAAACACCATTTTAAAATGAATAAATTACTTTGACCTACGTACTTACATACATATCTCTCATAAGCGACCTGTTTATGTTAACCTATTTACATAAATCCTCAAAGATACATCATAATGCCACTACCTTGTTCGACTTTGTAAAGCTTAAAAAAATGTCCACCAACTAAATGGATTTTCCCGCCAGATGCTGTCGTTGATCCTTGATCCGAGCTATGGCTGAACATTGTCCTGGCAAAAAGTAATTCAATTATCGTGTAACACAAAAAAAAAAAAATAGCGAGTGAATGCAAACAATTTGTGAATGCAAACAATTTAAAAACAAATGTATTTTAATTGAATTGAGAGTTGGACTTAATGTTATTAATGGAGCTTTTGACCCTGATTGGCTTGGGAAAATAGTGAGCCGCGTGAAAATACCTTCGGCTAGTCGGTTTTTCACAGGCTTTTCCGTGATATGCTTACTCAACTTATCAACCAAAAAAACTTTCAAATATATTTGTCTCTATAAATATGAAAACTCAAAACATTTTGCCAACTTATATTGCTGGAAAAGTGGTCGTAAATGTCTAGGCTAAACATGTTTGCATAATTATCTATTTGTTGACAAATTTCGCAATTAAATTTTAAGTAAATATCAATTCAAAACTGCAAATAAGATTTAGTGCACAAAACTAGATGCGGGCTAGATGGGAAAATTGGCTAGAGCCAGAGCGAGATGGCAAAAAGGCAGAGCCAAAAAGGATGGGAGCAACGTTGATGATGATGACACTAAATAAAAGATTTTATACTGTTGATTTTTGCGCTTTTTGCAACTTTGCACGTTGCATTGCACTTGATCTGTGTGCCAAACGTTACAACGACACTTCCAGCAGGAGTACGGACCGAAGACAGAAGAGAGTTGATGCTGTGGGAGGAGCTGGGCAGGATCGGGGTATTCCTGGCAGCAGCAGCAGCAGCTGCACCAGTTGTTTGTAGCATACAATCAGCTCGTTTCGTTTTATTGCCAACGTCGTCACAGAACAGTTCACCCAGTCCTTGTCCCTGTCCTCCTCCTCCTCCTCTTGCTCGTCCTCGTCCTTGTCCTCGTCATCGTCACCGTTGTCGCCGTCGTCATCTTCATCGTCAGCCCAACGACATCGCCCAGACACAAGACTTGACAGCAAAGCAAAATTGTATTTACATTCAATTAGTGCCAACAAAATTGTCTTTGGCTGCTTGCCGTAGACTGCGCCTAGTGCCAGTTTCAGGTCCGGGCTCCGACCCACACGGCCCAAAAAAAATATCACCAAATTTGAGCACTCATACGGAAGGCTTTCATATCATAAGAAAGGCTTTATTCGGTCAACAAAATACTTGATGATTTAGGTAACTTAAGACATTGCCATGCAACTGAAATGCTTATAATTTATTACTAAAAAAAAAATCAAATAGAAATCATAATAAAAGAGCTATGTCTTTGTTTAGTTTAACTAAATATGTATTTACATGTGCAATTAACTTCAGCAATAAAATCAAGACAATAAATGCATTTAATGTTGCCAAATTTCTTTCCTTTAGGAAACAAAACCCTAAAATAATCCAAAACAACACTCACTTGAAAATATGCTTTCTTTGCTTAAACATTTGGTTCGCAAATCGTCTGTTGTTCTTACATTTCAAATAATTATGTAATTGGTAAAACAATACCTTCAAGCACTCACAATTTATTTGCTTTAAGCCATTATAAATTGACTTTAATTTCAAGGGAATTTTCTAGCATCACAAACACAAATTCAATTCTTGATAACATTGAAGACTTTTTGTTTTTTTTCACTGTGCAGTAGTTCTTTGCTAGTCGGCTGAGCGTAAATTACTTTCCGCATTTGGTGTGGGCGAGGATCTCGGCATGACCCCATGTTTGCAGCTTTTTAGTTGGGAGCTAAGTAATGTAAAATTTATTTTAAATAAACTGAAAATATGTTTTGGCTTGTACTATGTAGTTTTTTTCTGCCATTGCAGCCAGCCAGTCAGCCAGCCTGCCTGCCTGCTTATTTCTTGCCAAGCATTTTATTTATGCATAACAAAGCACCACTTAAATCTGCTCAGAATTTTACTTTTTTCCTTTCTTGGTTTGCGCTTGCTGCCTCAGCCGCCGCCGCTGATGCTATTCGAAAGTTTGCAATCTGCATGCCAAGTTGTCGACGTTTTCACACAAACAGGCCGGGGAAAATGGGAAACTGGAAGCACAGAAAGAAAATTTAGTAATTTTGTAGGGTGTTTTTTAAGCGATTAGAAGACTTTTAAAGCTTAAATGTGTTGAATATCGCTCTACAATAATATTTGATGAAAACTGAACTCATTTTCAGTGAAGATAATAATAGGTTTCAACTTCTAAAAGTCCAGAGAAATAATCAGTTTCCAAAAATATTATTAATTCAAATTTTAACTTTAATCATTTCTATTATTTGGTATTTAAAAATATATAATAAAATGAAATTTCACCTTTTAGAGAGTCCCAAAATTATTCAATATCTAAAAAGACGTGTAAACTATATACAAATCATAAATTATGCATCAAATTTGTTTTTAAAATTTCCAATACATTAGTTTTTAAAGTAAATATTTCATGTATCTGATATTCCCGCTTTACATGTAAAATTTACTTCCCTTTGAATTTCTTCCCCTGCAGGATAAGGAAGTGGTTGTCCGGGCAGGATTGCAATGGGGTGCCGGATGGCTTTGGGGTGGCAACTTGGATCCATCCTTGTGCCGTGTGCCGAGTGCAAGTGCCTGCGCGTTTATAACTTTTCAACTGTTGTATGAAATTTTACAAATTAGATTCATTTCTATGCATTGAAATACATTTTCAAACTTTGCAGCAGAAAGTTGCCAGGATATTTGCACATGCACATGCACGTACACACAGAAAGACACACACACCCATGAGGACCCTGCCAAAAGGACCAGTGCCAGGGACAACGACTCCGACCCAGTGACACAACATGCCAAAACTCAGTCTATTAGTTTGTCAGTTTATAAAGAAACATGTATAAAAGTTTTACATATTTGCAATTTCATTAATACAAAACTTATTTGCAGGCCCGAAAAGACCGACCGACCGACAGAGCCCCACCAATCCGCCTCCCTTTCCTCCTCCGCACCAATTTTTGTTAATTTCAACTTGAGCACTAACCCACACTCACACACACGTTCAGGGAGGAGATTCATCCAAAGTTGGTGCTGGGAAAATTCCAGAAATTGAAATGTGAAAACTCAAACATTCCGATGATACAAAAAAAAAATAAAAGGCAAAAGAAATACTCAACTCGAACATCATTTGCAGCAATAAAGGAAGTCAGGATACTCGACAGACGCAGCAGGAGCAACAGCGATGCGTCAAATGAATTGAGGCGTGGTCGGTGGGGCGTGGGGTGTGGGGCGTGGCAGTCGTCCCCACAGAACTCACTCACTACGACATTATCATAATTAATTAAAAAAGTTTTTTAAATCAATTTCCAAATGCCACGAAGTGTCTGCAGAGATGTTTGATGAACCGTGGCCAACGAAAGCAGCAGCTGAAAAAATTGATAACTTTGGCTTGTCATGGACAAGGACGAGAATGAGAACGGAACCAAAAGCTGGGCCAAAAATTCCAAAGCATAAAATGACTGCCAGCTTGATCCACTCAGAAATAATCTGGAAATTCCATGATTAGCATTTGCAACGGGTCAAAATGTTGGCAGTGAATGGACTTTTACTAATGAAATCAGATGCAGTTTGGGAATATTTTTGCATATGGCTTTTATTAGAGAGATATCCTTGGGGGAAAATGTAAAAGGAAAAATATTATTACATTTTCTAGCATATATGGAACTAACTTTTTAGGGAGATGATTTTCTTTAGTTATATATGTTTAATTAGCCTTAAAGGAGCTTAGATCCTTTAAGAACTCTATTCTTTGTATTCTTAGATACCTTGAATTAAATTTATTTTGTTTTTTAAATAGTGATGCAGAAATCAATTCCCTCAGAAGGTATGCAAAACTAAACTACAAATTGTTAAATTGTTAAAAACAAAACGAATTGATCTTGAGACTCTAATAATAAAACTAAAAACTTGATTCATTTAAAAAAAATTAATAAAATGAAATGAACTCGTAGAACAAAACAAGTTTTAACAATGCTTGGTTACTTGAAAATGTATTTTGTACTCTTAAACACCTTTTAAAAAGGATATCAAGTTCCTTGGATTTCAGTTTTATTTACTTACTGGATTTAATCATAAACATAAACGCCAAACTTTAAAATTAAAGAAGAAACAAAAAAACATATATGTATTTGTTCTTAAATATAACACTCCAAGCTAAATAAAATTAATTTTCGCGATAGTTTATGTATATATGTATATGTTATAGTAACACGTTCCTTAAGGAACTTGCACTATAAACTATAAGCTGTGACAAATGATTTCCCCGCAACAGTAGAGTTTGCCTGGTTCACCATTAAAGAAATTGAAAGTACGAGATCCTACTAGATGGTAGTACGAGTTGGGAATGCGGCAAATCAAAAAGCCAGGCTAAAGTGCAATGCATTTTAATTTGGCCCGCAACTCACACAAGAGCTAAAGGGAAGTACGGTGGGTGTGCTACGTACACACATATGCAGGCTAAACACGCGCGCGGAGGCAGTACATAAATAAATACTTGAACAAATATTTACAACTCTGGCGTGGAATTATAAGCAGCGCCCGAAAGTATGCACTACAAAAATGAAGCAGGACGCGAGGTCCTGTGTGTGTGCGAGTGTGCGCCGACTCACACCTGTTTGCACGGCAGTGTGTGTGCGTGTGAGTGAGTGCAAGTGCGCATAAAACGCGCCGCAGCAGAAGTGAGCAGTATTTTTATTTATTTGCCGCGGTGTAGTTTTTATTTTTCTTTGCCCATTTCCCCACATTTTGCTGTTTTCCTCCCAAATATATGTGGGGCCTCGAATTTGAGCACAGAAAACAAAAACCTACCAAGGGGAATTCGAAATTCTCATTTTAATTTAGCTTATTTCAATCAGAAGCCTCTAGAGTTTAAGGCATCGCCAGAGAAGTAGGTTAACATTAAGCTTTTATGTTTAATTGAAAATAACTTTTTTAATCGAAACATTTGAGATGGTATAAGGATAAGTTTTAAACCTAGTTGAATAGTAACATTTTTAAATTGAAAAATATTTGAAAGAATAGGAATAATTATAATTTATTATAAATAAAACACAAACAGTTAAAGCTTAGCATCCTTACAAACTATTAATTTGAATTATTCTACATTAAAATATATAATAATCCTGGCATTAAAGGCTTATTTAATTATTGCATTTAAAATTTAGTATGCTATTAGAATTTAATACAGAATAGTATCCTAATTATTTTTTAAGATTTATGTGTTAGCCAAGACCTTGGCCACTTTGAATCAATTAATTTATCTCCCATTGTTTGTCGACAAATACAGTGCTTTGAAATTTCAATAAATTTAGCAGGAAGCGAACATATATATTTAAAATTAATGAAACTAAAACTTTTATTCACTAATTAAAAACCAACAGCAAATTGTGAGAGATTTTTAAACAAAGAATTAAAGCAAATATTGTGTTGCGGATTTTTGTATATTTATTTTCAAATACCCAAATGCAGCTATAAATTTGTGTTGATATTTATTTTCCTGTGTAGGCTGCATCACCAGCTGCAGAAAGGCGGTGGGCGTGGCCAACTCGCACACACACAGTCGTACTCGTAAAGCAGATAAGGTTTGCAGAGTGCAGGCTTGTTTGGCAAAGCGCCTGTTTAACACTTAAGATATCGTATTTCTTAAACTGGCATGTCTGTAGATGTGTTTGTATGCCACAAAAAGGAGCAGGAGCTGGCGAAAGATAAATATGCATGCGGTTGGTTTTATAAGGTGAGTGTGAGTGTGAGTATGAGTGTGTGTGTGTGTTAGCCATTTCAACAGACGCGCCTCCTTTTTACGCCGCCTTTCGCGCATTTGCATGCAATAAAGATGGCGGGGCGATAACTAGGTTGCCAGCCATTGTTTGCCTTTTCTCCATATTTCTCTTTCTCTGCCGCTCAACTGGATGTGTGTGTGTGTTAGCCGCACTAGTTGGCCGCCAAAAGCAGCAGACAGCCAAACAGCAGCTAAAATAAAAGGCAAAGCTGGCCAACTGGCATATCCTGCCAGTGCCACAACGGCTTCTTCTTTTTCTACTGCTCGTGCCGCTGCTGCTGCTGCTGCCGCTTCTGCTGCTGCCATGCATAATGCAGATGTACACCAGGTTCATGAATATATATGCCAGTACTTTGTCTACCTATACAGGCATAGCAGCTGGCACTGCTCAAAAATAATCCCAATTATTAAAATTAAGCGGAGATATTAAGTAGAATTTAACAGCTTCTATATCAAGAAATAACTTCTGGCTTCATTTATTTGTAAGAATAAAGCTATAAAGATCATTTTACTAAATGATTTAAAGTGGTTTGATGATTTCAGCTTAAAAAAATAATAAACTCAGAAATTAAATCCCTTCAACATTTTACAATATTTTTCCATATTCCACAAGTGTACCTATGCTTCCACTTTAGTGCGAAAAAATAAAAGCAAACAAAGCGAACTGACAAAATGCCATATGTTTGTGCGCGATAAGCGGCACGACCCCTTGTGAACCCACATCCAGCAAAGCCAACGACGACGATGACGACCCCATTCGAGGAACTCAGACCTGTAATTATAATTTAACACCGCATCAAATCAAACGGCTAGGCAATAAGACCAAAAACACCAGCAAATCGATGTCCAGGGCACATCGCACGCACATTTCAACAGCCAAATGAACGCTAAAGCTGAATCCCTCTGCCAGCCAGCTCAAAGCCCGTAGATGGATGCCTGGCTAGAGTCGGGTAAATCAAAAATGTGCAATAAAAATTGCAATAAAGCACGCTTCAAAAGGTGGCACAGGCAGGAGCTGGTTATCCGGGTTTCGGGTTGCCAGGGGTTCCGGGTGTCAGAGCAGGTCGTGGAATTGGCTGGCTGCAGACCTCATCTAAGCAACGATAATGATTGCAATTCATTTTTATGACCAGCAACTAACCGTTTCCGGGTATTACGATTCACAAACCCAATTTGCCGGCGCACGCATATTACAAAATTCAATTAAAGGCAGTGATTTACAGGAGTTGGTAACGTTTTATGCCAAGCGGGTAATTTTAAATCAGCCATTTTAGTTTAAAATTAACATAAAATCGGGTTTTGATTACACATTTTCTGTATACATTGCATAGAGGAGTTCATTTTGAGTATAGCCATGAATATTATCAGGTTCTTGACTTGATTGTTATTTATTTTATAACTTTATTAGATGAATAAATCTTATTTTTATTGCAAAATTTTGTGTGTGCCACAAAAACTACAAGGCTTTTTAAAATTCGTTAAAAAGTGTTTAAATTGTAGCTTTAATTTAACTTAATAAGACCCCCTCTTAATGTTTTAAAATCCCATATGGACCTCTGGACTCTGAGATTACAAACCTTCTAATTATTAATATAATTAATATAATTAATATTTATCTTACTGAAGCCATTACATTTATAGCTTGTTAACCTTTGTTAAAGATAATAATAAATTGCATTAAAATCGCTGCAACAATATTTTTTTATATTTATCGTGGCTTTTCCTGCATCAAGTCTATAAATGAGTGGGACATTCGTGACTCTGGGAGCTAAAAGGGCACCTAAGCAAACACTAGAAATGCCAATGTGGACCGCCCTTTAGCTTATTTTTAGTCGCGTGGCCAGAAGTGGCCCGAGTGGCCAGAGTGGCCAGCTTGAAGTGGGCAGGTGTACCACGGGCACCTGTCGTCGCCAATCAACCTTGACTCGAACTGGGCGTTAGGAGGTGGAAAGGGTCATGGACCCACTATGTAGTTCTGCCACTACCATAACAGTTCCACCTCAGCACAAGGTTGCCTTTTGCTGCTAAGGCAGTGAGAGAAAAATATAGAATTTTTATAATTTTAAATTTTTCTGGATAATTTACATGATAATCAACATTAAAAGTTAGATTTAAAATGTAAAGAAAAGAACACTAATATATTTTCTAGCTAGTAAAAACAGTTATCACTCCTTAAAATGTTCGAAATCATAAAACAAGTCCAAACAAATCTAAAAATTTGTAGCAAATTTTTTTTAGTTACCAAATTCGGTGTTAATTTTGTTCTTTACTTTTAAACACTTTCTAGCTAAGCTTTGGATGTCTTTAAAAGGGCTTTCAAAACTTCTTGAGATTGCAGCCTTCCCTCATATGTTTGTAGTTTCTTCAAATAAAATACTTAATAATTTTAAATTTAAATTTTCTCAGTGAACTGTTACTGTTGGATGGCTTTGGATGCGGTTTGCTTGGTTGGCTGGCCAGCGATTTTCCAATAAAGTGAAATTGCATTTGATGATGCCAGGATATGTTTTTTTCCAATCACTCTGATATTTTTTGCCTTCCCCCAACCAGTACCTCCTGCCCCTTTTTGTTTTCCCACGGTGTTTTCCTTTTGCTCTATCCATTTATAGAAAATTGAATAAGAGTGTTGGTGGCATTGCGACAAACTGGTCGACGAATGAGCGCGTGATTGGAGGCGATTTGTAGAAAGGTGAGCATAGGTCCTGGCTAGCGGTTCCTTCCTGTTCCGCGACCCGCTCCTCCTCCTGCCAGCAAAGGAAGTGATTAGTGTACGGGCCCCTACACGGCTTCCTTGCGTGAGTCGGATCGGATCCCGGGAGCAGGAACAAAGCAAACACGACGCTGCCGAGAAATCCAATTTGTAATGGGGGAGCTGGTTGGCTGAGTTGCCTTTGATTTCATTGTTTCACCGTGTTACCTACCAACACAACCAGACACTTGTAGGGCATTTTTTTTTCGTAAGGATTTTCTGAATTCTCTGCACAAGAAAAATCACTAGAAAGAGTTATCAATTTTGTCCCAGCCAAGATGCATTCGACCAAGATTAAGGAGGGCGATGACAGGGTGAGTTGGAATTGGCAGCAGTCACATGTCGGTCGGTCATTAAATGTGGTGGTCAAGCTAATTTGAATGCCTTGTTTAGGAGGAGATGGAGCTCAACCAAATCTGGCGAGGATGTCGTAAAATCCAGGGTGCCATTTTCCGTTATAACTTGGACATCTGTGCCGATATAAAACAGCACGATCCATGCTGCACCGGCTTCGTGTCCGGTGAGCTCAACATCCGCCATGAACATTTCCGTTTTTTATGACCCTTTTATGACCTTCCCAAACTCCAAAAGAGCCCATTTTCACGGCCGTACTGGGAAAGTATCGCAAGGTGGCCGGCATGTCTGAGACTGAACTCCGGGATGTCACCGATTACTTCCAAATTCGAGATGGACGGGTGGCGTATCGCCAGTTTTGCAAGGTGGTCTGCAGCGAAAGTGAGTTTTACTAACTGAAATTTGCATCATCTTGGCCAAAAACTATTTTCTTTCAGCTCTACACAAGGCTGCCAAAACGGACCTGGCCACTGGATTGGAGTGGAACGATCCCTGGCATGTGAATGTCATTCCACATCCAGAGGATCGCCGGCGGCTTTGCCTGATCCTAATGAAGATCGCCCAGGCAACGCACATACCTCTAATGCCTTATTTTCAGGACTACGAGCTGGTGAATACAAATTTTGCTCCTGAGAAGTGAATAATGAAGCTAATTTATATTTCTTTAATCCTTGCAGATTGCACAAAATGTGGGTGTAGTCACTGTGGCTCACTTCTCGCGGGTACTGCACTTCATGAAGATTCCGCTGTCGGAGCAGGACTTCCTGCTGCTCCTAAGACGCTACATGAAAGATGGATACTTGGTCAACTATGTGGCCTTTCTCAAGCACATCGACAACATTATGGCTTATCTGGGTGATAATCATCTTCTGGATAATTCACAGGTAAGAACAACTACAAGAGAAAATTAATTGATTAATTAAAAAAACAATTCTTATAAACAGGACATAATTAAGAACTTCCCGGGTCGTCTGGTGGACTTGGAGCTATCGCAGCTACCGCCAATTAATGGCTGTCAGCTCGTGCATCCGATCTTCCCTGATGCGTGCAATCATCCCAAGAAGAATCGCAACCAGTGCGATATAGTCTTCTGCATCCAGAACTATGTCTATAAGAACCAAGTGCGCACCTGCGAATTCCTGGCGAGCTTCGATACTCTGAACTTGGGCAGCATCACCAAGAATCAGTTCGAGCGAGGACTGTCCAACATGGGGGTGGGCAAGTACCTAAGCCAACGGGAATTGGGCATACTATTGGACCGTTATTTAGATCCCGTGGACATTAATCGAGTGCGTTGGCGCAACTTTGTGGATGAAATTGATACAGGTTGAGTGTGGAGTCGATAAAAGGATGCTTTTGTTTATATTAAAATCGTCCCATCCCAGTGTTCACCATTAAAAATCTGGATAAAATGCCGCAATGCATCGTCGAGTCGCCATTGCGTCACATCCAGGAGCTGCCGAGACCTGGTACCGTCGACTGGCAGACTGTCCCAACGAATATCCGTGATTTGTGTGAGGATGCCATGGCCAAGATACGCATACGCATTCGCAACCGCAGGCTTTATCTGCATCCGTTCTTCCGCAGCTATGACAAGTGAGTGATATCCAATTCCAATCCTGACACTAATCCCTTTATTCACTTAAATTCCTATTCAGGCTGAACAGCGGCCATGTGCGCTGCAACATTGCCAACCAGATATTCCGCACAAATGGCATACTGCTAACGGATCAGGAGCTGGCCGCTGTCCTCAGTCGATATGGTAATGAGTTGGGCTTCTGTTACACCAAATTCCTAGACGATGTGGATCCAGCTGAGTACGCAATGCCTGCAATGGTCACCAAGCAGGAGCTGGTGGAATGTCCGCCTTTCGCGCGCGACAATGTGGATCCGGAGGACCCCAGCGAAGAGGTCATCGTGCGCATCCTGACCAGTTGCAAGCGCCAAGCTCTCGTCAAGGGCGTGGCCGTCATAGAGTTTATGACCGATTACGATCGCCACCGCGAAGGCGAAATCATCGAATCGGACTTCAAGCGAGCCCTGGACAATTCCAGTGTGATCATCACCGAGGAGGAGGCCAACATCCTGTGCAACATGTGAGTTTAAATTTTAAATAATTGACTTCTGGTTTATTGAAAATATTAATCCACATTTGTTACCACCCTCAGATTCCGCTCCCCTCGTCGCAGCGCTTGCATCCGTTACCGCGACTTCTGCAAAGCCCTGGATGAAGTCTTCATCCAACTGGACACGAGTATGGGCGATGCGGTGGTGACTGCAGTGCCACTGCTCCATCTACCCAACTTGGACTGCGTCGACTGCTTCCTGAGCTTCGATGAACGAACTATCTGCTCTCAGGCATTGATGAAGCTGGCCCGAAAGCCCGATGAGATCTCCAACCTGAGCCAGGTATTTAAGGACTTTGACCGCGAACAGTGCGGATCCATCACGCAGAACCAGTTTCTGCGCGGCATCACAGTGCGCAATATGCACGAAATGTTGAGCAGCCGCGAGTTCGATGCCATCTGCAAGTGCTTCGGCGTAAAGAAGGGCTTGTGCATGGAGTTCAATTACCGCGAATTCCTCAAGATCCTGGACGTGCTCTTCACCACCGGCCAGATGAAGCGTAACTATTAATTTCATAACATTAATGTATATGCGCCGCTCTCCAAATTCTTTGTGTGTTCCATAGCCATATAAATGTTTCTCATTGACAAATAAACAACAAAACGTATTTACTTGAGAGTTTCTTTAATGTAATTCGCTTTAAAACTGTCTGATCTCTTATCGTTCAGTAAAGTTAGGTTGTATTTTCGCTTGAGAATGTTTTTATTTCTTTTTGTATATTTTTAAGGGGGGGAAACTACACTTACACACGCATCGATCTCATCTTGAAATGCTACCTAAACCTTCCCATCCAGCACACACAAACGGCATATGTTATCTGCTCTTTCAGTTAGATTTTGTCGGACGATTTCGTATATAGAATTTTCATATATAGCTATAGTAATGTATACATAGATTTGATTTAACAATTCGCAATCTTGCTGTGGTCTATACAATAGTAAGGGTAAGTAGATAATGTTCTTGTGTGGCTTTAGACTTTTATTAAAATATATAAATTTCTTCCCTTTCGAGTTGTGTATATAAATATAGATATATGCAATATGTATGCATGTATATATGTAGTCTATGAGCGTAAATACATACACGAAAACAAAAACTAATCTGGCGTTTTCGCTTTCTTCTGCTCAGTATTATTATAATGGTGGATTTGTTTGTTTCTTGTAGGTTGTATTCTGGTTGTCGTATATAGTTTTCTTTCTTTTTTTTTTCAATCGAACGGAAACAATGCAACTCGACGTACCAGCCAGTCAACGCTTGCTTGCTTTGTTTGTTTCTTGGTTTATAATTATTATTACATATTACAGTTAATTCATAATTAAAGTTAAACAAATACTTATACTCTATTGTATTGTATAATGTATGAAACATTTTAGCTGTATGTGTTTTTGTAAGTATGCTGTCGTTTCCGTTTCCCTGTCCTGCTGACACGTTAAACAATTACCTCGCATAATGTATGGGACTACATTAGAAAAACAAATTAGTTTCGACACACAGACAACGTGAGCGGGGCATGGCATTATTTAGTTTGGTAAATGTTGTGTGCTATGTTTTCTCTCCAAGGTTGTCTTGTGGGTTTTCCCAAGGGTTGAAGGGTTGTTGGTGGGCGGTTGGTTGGTTGGTTGGTTGGTTGGATGGTTGGTTGGCTGCTTGCTTGCTTTGTGTGGTTGCTTTTAGCCTGCTTAATGAGCGTGTGGCTATGAAAAATTAGCCACTTGCTGAAAAATTATATCTCTCTAGGCCTAACTATACGTATGTGTAGTGTGTGTGTGTGTGTGAGTGGTGTATATATGAGGCTTTACTACTGCTACTCGTGCTGTTCTTGTTGCTCCCTTTGCTGATGTTCATGTTGCTGTTGTTGGAATGGTGCTACACAACAAGTGTGTGTAGAGGTGTTGTAAAGGTAGCTTCTGTTGATAATGTTGCTTCCAGCCAGCCAGTCTATTCAATGCAATGAGTCCCTCTTTTCCGTTTTAAATTTATTGATATATACAATCCTGTATATATGCATTTACTCAGATGGATGTGTGTGTTGTATTTATAGTAATGCTGTAATGGGAGAAAAAATGATATATTACTTTAAATTGTTTAAACAATAACAAAGTCCCCTAGTTATGGCTAGTAAACTCTATTAATTATACTTCTTTTACTCACCATAACAAACTAAACTAAGTAAAATTCAAATAGTTTGCAGTTATCTGTAGAATGCGATATACCCTATGCCCACGTCCCCGCCCGTTTAGTAGGGCTGATGCCGCTGCTGGCGTCCACCGCCGCCACCACGCTGCTTTCCGCCGTTGAAGTTACCGCCGCCGCCTGTTTCAAAAAGGGATTCGATGTAGAGAGTTAATCAATTTATAATTTTAAATATTTAAAAAACGCTAAGGAAGACATGCTCAACATCAGCGGGAAAGGTAGGAAGAGGATATCTAAAGATTTCGGTAACTACGCCAAGCTTATCGTTTTTTTATTGGGGAAAATTTTGACCAACTCTAGGATAAAGCAAAATAAACTAAACATAAGTTTTGGAAAGTGGCCAATGAAGGTTAACAACCGAAAACGATGGAACTGAACAACTAAAATCTAATTTTGCTTTAAAAAAAAAAACTAATTATTGGCGAATAGAGACTATATTCAACAGATACATGGATAGAGGATGTAGGCCCAACGGATTCGCTGGTAGATAGTTGCTGGGCGCTTTTTAGTGTTAATACCTTTGGGGCCGCCGCCGCCGCGGGGTCCGCCGCCACCGCGACCACCGCCCATATTGCCACCGCCACCACCGCCGCCGCCGTAGCCGTTACCCTCAAAGCCGCCGCCGTACCCGTAGCCGTCTTTAGATTGCGATTGGATGGATGGCGTGGTTTTGTTTTCGTGGTTCAATCGCACACAACGTGTCGTTGATTTGGTGGATTTTTGTCGAATAGAAGATTGATGAGAACACAAACAAAGCTTAGCTTATCAAATGGTGTAAAAAGGAATTGAACAAAAAAGGGTGGAGTGCCGCATGTTGCCAACTAGCCAAACAAATGCTTTTCCTAACAATTTAAACTTTTTACAAATAGTTAAATATTAATAAATTTAAATAAATGTTCTGAACTTTGAATCACAGAACTAAATTGCCTGTAACTGTGATTTTTTAAATTATTTAACAGATTTATTAGGGATACTGGTAAAGGATAGGATTTTAATTTAGAGAAAATATGTTAAATATCCATATAAAATAGCAATTTGAATTATTCTGCCAGGATTTCTTTGTGGTTTGAAAAAAAGATATTAAAGGTAAGAATAATAATTGAAATTTTGATTATTAACATAAAAATAAATGCTTTTAAAGTTGTATTGGTTAAAATAAAATCAAAATCTAATTATAGCATAAATTCCTCTTAATCTCTAAACCTAAGGTTTATACCTAATAAATTCTGGTAAACATTTGTTTTAAATAATACAACTTGTTTTAAATCTAAATTTGTGTATTTAAAAGTTGGCAACATTTGTGACTCAGTGTTGGCTGTGGTTTCTAAACTAGGATCAGGGTTTCGGTTGGTTGATGGGTTTTCTACATATATCATTAAGTTTGGTCAAAATTTTTGCTGCTTAACTTGGACGACGACGACGCCGCGCCGAGGGGAGACAATTCAAATAGCACATACCAAGAGATAGCTGGAAAGGAATTGGGTGATGCTCCGGATCCGAAGCAGTTTAAGGGGAAGTGGGATGTTCGTGGGGGGCGGCAACTGAAATACACACAAAATTGTTGTCTGGTTTTGTTTTTTTTTTTTTTCGTTTTTTCTTTTATTTGCTCATTTCTCGTTTTTGTGGATTTTTTGATTATAAGATTGATGGTTAAAATGTTTATCTGTTATTGCTGTAGCTCAAAAGTACAATAAGTTGTTGCTTAAACATTTGGTTGTTGTTTTTTGTTGTTGACGGTTGCCGGTACACAATAAAAATTTAAAAAACAATTTACTTTCTCTCGCTCTTTCTCTCTTCTGTAGAGGAAACAGGCGCAAGGCGGCGCTCACACATACATGCGGTTCGATTTGTTGTTGTTGTCTTTTGTTATAAACAATATAACTCTTGTTGTTGTTGCTGTTGTCTCAGTTTTTTGTTAGTTGTCTCGACTCGACTTATTAACATGTTTCACAATGTATTGCAATGGATTTCCCAATTCATTTTTCATCCGATTTCTCATTTTACAGCACTCGTCTTTATGCATTTATGTTTTTTAAAATTTTTACCTCATTTTCTTCCACACAACAATTTCAGCATTTCAATTTCAAATTATAGTTTTTTTATAAATTTAATTATTATTTGATTTTTTTCTCGATAAATTTTGGAAAGCAATTTTTGCCAAAAGAAAATTTGTGAATTCATTTGCTGCTCTTGTGTGTGTGTATTTTGAATGTCTCACCTCAGCAAAAAGTTTGCAAATTTGCAATTTTTCTTTACTCTCTTATTTATTTTTATTATTTTTTTTTTTTTTTGTTTTTTATTCCAAGTTCCTTTAATAGGGATTGCAAGGGTTTGGGGTGGGGAAAGGAGGAGGGAGGACGATGCGGAGTCTGTCGCGAATAATTCTTGTGTGTCAATAGAAAACGTTTTGCGAAAAACAAAAACAAATGCAAATAGTCAACAATTTTTTACTTTATACTCGAGTTAATATAATTGATTATAATAATTACTCTGTGTTTTTATGCTCTTTTTGTTGTTGTTGTAGCTGTTGTTAAAAACAAGAAAACTGGTTTGTAGCTTAAGAATTGTCTCAGAAATGGTTTTGACAATATTAATATAATTCATTATAATATTACTTTAGTGGTTTCATATATCTTATCTTTTTTTTTTTTGTTTTTTTGTAGATTTTCAATGCATTTTACTAAAAACAAATATTAATTACGCTAAATTACTTGTAAATATATACGTTTTAAATGTAATAGAAAAAGGAAGATTTAAGTAAAAAATGAAAAACGTTACAGTTACAGTTAAGTGAAAAGTTAACACTGTTGGTGCGGTTTTGCATGGCGGAGGATTGCTCGGATTTACTCGATTTCTCGAATTTTCGATATCTTGATTGATTGCTTGGTCGGTCGCTTGGTTGGCTTGGATGTTGGTTTTACGAGCCTCGGACACACCGCTGGTTATCGGTTAACTTGGACAAGACAAACGCGCGGCCTGCGATCGTTTTTGGATATTCGCTTTTGGGTGGTTTTGTGGTGGCTGAATTTTTTTTTTCGAGTTGAACTCTCATTGGGGTTTTCATTTAGTTTAGTTTGCTTTTTTCGTTTTTGTGAGGCGAAACATCGGAAAATTCGGTATTACAATCATATAATCGTATATAAATATGTTCAAAATCATAATTACGAAAGTAACATTACATACTTAAGTGGGAAAGCGTGGGGAAAGGAAAGCCGAAACACCAGATGGTTTAACTATCAACTCTCTCGAGTACTTTTCGTTTATCAAAAGATGCTAGTCGGTGTTGGAGCTCCCGTTCCCCGCGCCTTTCCAGTGTTGGTTGGTTAGTTTTAGAAATTTCAAGTTGATAGAGTAACGGAAATGAAAATTATAAAGAAATAAAGAATATATATATATATTGGTATGTTAAGGTTTTAATATAAAGTGGGGGGGGGGCACAAAATTATTGCTATATAATTGTATGGTAAGTATATGTAAGTGGTGTACAAAAATTTTGTTTTATATCTCAAAAAAATTGTTTACACATTTAAACATCATATAATAATCGGTATAATAATTAATTAAAAAATATATAGCATAAAATGTATAAAAACTTTTCTCTCTTGCACAATTTGTAAGTGATAAATGTCAATATTATTTCTTATAATGTTTAGATTTTTTTAGTTTTGTTTTGTATACAGACAACTTGCTAAAAACATTGAGAAACATGCATTTTTATTTTGTAAAATATAATTCACTCAAAGTTTATGAATATTTATAAAAAAAATGTGTATAAATGTACAAATGTATATATAATTGGTATACAGTCAAATTGTCGACGCACATTGACAACATTTGAAATGATTTTGGTTTGGCAAAAAGATTAATTTCAGGTTCTTTTAGCTCTTTCTGCTCGATTTCAAATTCAAATATGTACGAGTTATACAAGGTATATTATATTATACATTTGCGAATAGCAGCAATGCTAGTGTATGTGTGATTTGCTTGTTGGTGTTGATCGACTTAACAATTAAAAACCATAGGAAAAAATTATATAAGTATGTGTATATATGCTTGAATTAAAATTACTAAAATTGACGAAGTGTGTTTTTTTTTCTTGTTTAGCTTTTGATTGTTGGAAAAGTTTCATTTTTCTTTTTGCTACAATTAGGATGTTGTTCTTGATGTTGCTTGCTACTGTAGTTGTTACTATATGCTGTCGTTGTTGCTCAGTAAGATAGTTGTTGTTGTTGTTGTTGTTTTTTAACCTGGAATCAACGTATGAACGTGCAGAATGCCGCAATGCGCTTGCGGTGCAACTAAAACAAGTCTCGAAATGGATTGTTTCCTTGACATTACGTTACGTTACGTTACGTTAAAGGTCTCTCACGCAAAATACATTTTTTGTTTCGTTTCGTTAGTTTGTTGTTTTGTCAAGAAAGTGCAGCAGAAATGCAAATAAAGCAAATAAAAGAACGATCTCACGAATTGGGCCGGGGGTGCTGCAGCCGGAATGATAATATATATCCCGGTTATCCGCTGCAATGACTACGAAGACTCTTGGGCCCCGGCCCACAGATCTTAAGAGCTGTGTGGTTGTTGTACTCTTTTCGTTTTTTTGTAGTTGTTTTTTACAAGGATTTGCCTTAAAATAATACTATCAAAAATAGTACCATAGTTAAATGTTACGTTTTTTAATGTATAAATATATAACATTTGTATATATTTGATATAAATATATATGGTAGGTATATTGACGTATGGTGCATACGAAAACATATGCATTGCAAGAACGTGAATATTATCCCGTCGCCGGAATAATAATATATTTCTAAAAATATATTTATATGCTATATATAAGGTATATATATATTTAAATAGACATTGAATCAAAAGCTTTGATTACGCGTTTCGTTTCGTTTTGTTTTGTTTTGTTTTTTGTTTGTTGTCGTTTCTGTTCGGGGTTGTTGTTTAATGTTTTGTTTAACAAAACAAAAGGAGAAACTATTTAAATAACTATTTTATAGGAGTGGGTGTGTGGGTACGGGTGCAGGGGTGTCTTGGAGGGGGTGTGTGTATATGTGTTTCAACAGATTTTGGTTTCAGTTGGTTCAAACAATAACAGTTAGTTAACAATTAAAAAAAGGCACAAGTTGCAATTGCGCAAAAGGCCAAAAACGCTGGCATTTCACACAGTTTCACATAATTGGCACATGCTCCTCGTGTGTTTGTTTGTTTTTTGTTATGTCTTGTTTGTTTGTTTGTTGTTGTTTGTTTGCTGCCCTTTGCGTTTGAGGTATTTGTCATCTTTGGAAAGTCTGCTGAAGGCGACCTCGCGACAACATCGCTGCTGTGGTGAGTCTAGTTGTTGTTGTTGTTGGTCCGGTCTGGTGGTCTAGTGGTCGCATATATAGCCAGAATAGATCAATCCGGATAGATCAACCACTCGGCGTATATATGCCTCAACTTGAACGTCACGTCTACTTTTCTTCTCTCATCTCTCACTCTTTAAACAACACAATCTTTTATACACACGCTTCGTCAGTTTTATGTTTAAATGCTACTCGAAATAATAATTGGTAATTAAATGTTTTCGTTTAAATGAATTTTCGTTTAAAAAGTACGCTTTAAAATTTAAAACATCAAGTATATAGCTTTAAAATTATACGTAGGTTTAATATATATATAGATATAAATGTGTATATAAAAATTACCAAATTTGCTTGTTTTTATATATATTAAATGAAGAAAATTGTCTGTCAACATACACATTTTTGTTCAATATAAAATGAATGTTTAAAATTTATATATGTTAGCACTTTTTTTTCCTTTTTTTTTCTACAATATTTAAAAGTTTTCTTGTTTTTAGCGACGTTGCTTTTGTAGTTGTTGTTGTTGATTTTGTTGTTCTTGGATATCTGCATGAGATATACACATGTGAATATAAGCATACATTATACGCAAAATGTACACGTATATACACCTGAATATATAGCATTTAGTCATATCGAAATGCAGCAAACAACGTTTTATATCTTTTTGTTTTTGTTTTTCTCTCAGTTTTGTTTGAATGGGAAACACAACAACGTGGAAATTTTGGATCAAATCAGATCAGTTCTATGGCAAAAGTTTAATAATATGGTGTTTAGCTGGTGTTGTTGTTGCTTTGTTTGCTTGATTTTAGGTAGCTGTTTTTGTTTTCTTTTGCTGGCTAGCTTTTTTGTTTTTTTTTTGCGGCTAGACTACTTAGAACTGCTGATAGTTGTTGCTATTGTTCTTGTTTTGATGGTAATTACTCGACGTGTTGTTATTGTAATAATTGTTTTGAGCATTATTATGTGGTTTGTTGTATTTACCATAACCGTAGTCATATCCATTATAGTAGCCGCCGGTATAGTAGTCCCCATAGCCGCCAGCGCCATATCCGCCGTAGCCGCCATAGCCCGAGTAAGAGCCCTGGCCATCCCACTGGTTGTTGTAGCCTGTTGTACGGGCGGTACAAGATTTAGAAATGGGTTTTTGGGTTTAAGCAAGTATCAATACTAACCCCCACGTCCTCCGTAGCCACCTCGTCCACCACGCATACCACCGCGAGGTCCGCCACGCATACCACCCATCATCTGGTTCTCCGGCTTGGGCGTTGCTCGCTTAACATCGACCTCCTTGCCAGCTATCTTCTGCTTGGGCGTCTTCAGCAGGTCCGTGACCACCTGCTCCGAGTCGAAGGTGATGAAGCAGAAACCCTTACGCTGCGACTTTTGCTTGTCGAATGGCATCTCAACCTCGACGATCTGTAAATGACCAAAATTACATATTTAATAAAATCATTAATATTCTCTAACTGAGGGATACTAACGTTTCCAAACTGTCCAAAGTAGGTCTTGATTTCATCATCGGAGATCTCTGTGGTCAGGCCGCCGACAAAGATCTTGCCGTGTCGTGCCTTAGCCTTCTTGGGATCGACCTTCTTGCTGTTGATAATGTGCTCATCGGCGGCGCTGACCTTGTCGATGGCCTCAGTGTTTGTGAAAACAATGAAGGCGAATCCTCGCGAGCGGCCGGTCTGGGGGTCTGTTTTGACATTGATGCTCTCAATCTCGCCGTACTTGCCAAAGTGATCGCGGAGTTCCTCTGCAAAACAAAGCAAAATTCATAGGAATATGGATTAGATATATTAAAAACATTTTTATATAAATATTTATACTTACTCTCAGTCGTTTCCCAGCTCAGACCGCCCACAAACAGTTTTCTGCGAAAGGTCAAAGATTAATTGGTTAGTTTTAAAGTGTAAACAACGAATTTCAAAAACTACAGAGGGGAACTTTGAAAATTGGGGATCGGGTACGAAAATAGGTTGTGTTTAATGCGCGTAGCAAATAGAATACTTTCTGGATTTACTTTAAATTTCTCTTCTCTTACTGTTTTTCGTATTGGCTGCAAAAGAATTGATGACAGAGCAAGAATACAAAACGAATAAAAAAAACTCACCAAATTTGAAGTGAAAAATTGCTTTAGTTACTGTATTGCAATCAAAGATTTGTTCGGATAGTGTCAAAAAACTTGCAAACTCGGAAATGAGCGAAAGAGTTCGAGGAGCGAGCGAGCGATCGATCGAGAGACACAAAACGAGCGAAAGATATAGATATATAGTAATATAAACATATGCAAAGAGTGAATTATTTAGTTTTTTGTTTTTTTTTTCTTTTTCTTCTTTTTTTTTTTTTTTTTTGTATACTTATTATTTTTAATTTTTGTTTTTACAATTTACAATTAGTCTTTATTCGATAGGATGAGAAAAATGCAACGTTTTTATGCTGTATTGTGGTTGGTTTCACTTGCTTTATTTGGCTTTTTTCATGTTTCTTTATTTATATAAAAAAAAGAGTTTAAAAAAATAATGGAGTCACTTAGTTTACTTTGATGTACGTTACTCTCATTGATTTCTGGTTTTGAAAACGATATCTCTGCGTTCTCTGCGGATTCCCGGGCAATTTTGGAACAGTGACGTCACACGGCGGCGGAATTTCGATCGCAATTTTGTATTGTGCACTCATTACGTTACATTCGTTCTTTGTGTTTCTTTCATCGGTTGATATATTCTGAGATTTGAACAAAACAAAGGAAAAAACTGCGAGTCTCCTTCACTCGGTCTCTCTCTGTCTCCGATTACTTGATACGTTTCATATATATAATATATATACTTATTTTTTGGTTGGTAATTTACAAGTTATACGTTAAGATAATACAATACAATATATACTCGTATACAGTTTACATGGATCCAATTTTAAATCGAGATAATTTGTTGGTAATTTTGTGTGTCGATAGTTCTATATATTGGCTGACTGACTGATTGATTGTTTTAGTTTTGGTTAGATAAATACCATCAGCATCAGTATCTCGGTGGAGCGGAGAGTTTTGGAGACTGGAGATTGGAGTGGCTGAGAGATCCTCCATGTCCAAATCCCGGATCCGTTTTGCCGGCGACGGGAATCCGAAACCGATTCCGATTCCGTATCCGCATCCAATCCCATTCCGACTTGAGAATAGCTATACTCAAGACCTGCCGGAGAGGAACAAGGTTAGTTCGCTCACAACACAACAGGATAAGCTATGATTTTGGATTTAATTTGATTCATTCGTTTCCATCCTTCATTCATGGGGGCTCCGCCGTTGGCTCCGTATTTTCGTTTTAATGTACAGCATCTCGTGTGACTTAAGATTAAACTTAGACATTAAATGATCAATAGGATGGGCAAATGATGTGTATAAGCTATACGCCTAAAAACAAAACGAGGAGGTAAACAAAAAGCAAGACAAGAAAACCACTCTTTCCAAACGACGACTCATTCTATCTATTGAAATTTTGAAAAATCGTAGAGCTGGGCAATCTACTAAATATTGAAATACATAAACATTGATTACATAGATTTCACTGTACTAAATTCAATTGTTTCCATACTTTGCTGTACAAAAATGATAAGTAAATTGTAATGTTTGATCACAAAACACATATTTATAAACAATACTAGTAATAAAAATCCTAAATAATAATATATTTATGTTTATATTTTTCCCAGCTCTATTTACTTTTTTGCCGCCTCGACAACTCTAGTACGATGCCGGCCGTCACTTAGCGAGGAAAAGAGATAGCTAGAGGGAGAGAAGCCGGCAAGCAAAGAGAATAAGTGAAAACTGCAAAATACACACATACACAAACACTCGTATGCGTCCGCCATTTTGGGTACAGAACTGGAAGGCCAGAAAATAACAACGAATAGCCGAACCAAAGAGTGATGCGAATAAAAAAGAATACTCCGGCAAATACAAACTTAACTTTTTCTTTATCGTTTTTTTTTTCGCAAGTGAAAGGCAATGTTTATGTGTGTGTGGGGCAACGTGGGGAGCGAACATAACCTCACAAATGGGGGAAAATGTGCTTGCGAACTAACAAGCAAACGTAAAAGCCTCTAGTTTTCCGCGGGGAACGGGTAACGGTGGAAATTTTCCATTGCACACAGGAAAACTGGTGAATTTTTCCGAAGATTCTATAAATATTCCGCCTGCAGCGGCTGAAGTACAGTCGCACCGACACACACACCAGCTAGCCAGCGGGAGAGAGAGAGAGCACACAAAGGGGGTCAGACTCTCCGACTTCCCCCGCGAGTACCCGCAAAACCCATTAAACCCCAGCGACCAACGACGTTAGCTTCGCATTTACGTAACAGAGAAGGCAATATATAGAGGGAAAAAACTAAAGGGCACATGATCACCGACTGCCCGCCGCAAATAGCAAATTTTCCTGCGACAGTGTGACACCACTTACCTGTCGTCATCACGCTGACCAGATTGGTGGTCGGAACTGCCGTTGGTGGAGCCGGTGGCGGCGGCTCCATCTCCGTTTTCCGAGCTCGGGCCGTCGGCGGTCACGTCCTTGGTGAAGTCCTCGCCGTTCATCTCGGTGTCCTGCTGCTTCTCGGCCATTATGATGTGTGAAAAACGACTTTTCTTGTGCGAGTTGGGGCTAGCAGATTGCTTTTTGGTACACTTTACGTAGCCGGAGCCTACTTTTAAAACACACTCGCCAAAAAGGTTACGAAGACCGGAAAATGACAAATGCTGCGATGGCGTGTGTATATGGGCGTTAGTGATGCTGAAATCGAACATCGATGTTTTTACCGATGTTTTTGTTGATATCGATGTTTGATGACTCGATGTCTTCGCATCTCTCAATTACCGGTTGGGATTTCGCGCCCATTTCTTCCCCATACAAAATCTGTTCCCAGTTACCGATTGGGAATTCATGCCCATTCCCACTTGCATACAAAATCTGTTCCCAGTTACCGATTGGGAATTCATGCCCATTCCCACTTGCATACAAAATCTGTTCCCAGTTACCGATTGGGAATTCATGCCCGTTCCCACTTGCATACAAAATCTGTTCCCAGTTACCGATTGGGATTTCGTGCTCTAAAATCATCGATGCATCGGACATCGGTGTTTTACCGATGTTTTTGTTGATATCGATATATCGATTATCATTTAAGATATGCGATTTTGTGCGCTAAGGTCACTCTATTCCAAACGCGCGCCAATCGGTATATTCCAAATATCTGGCTTCGGTCACACTCATTACCGGTTGGGAATTCATGCCCACTTTCTTTTACCGGTTGGGACTTTACCGATGTTTTTGTTGATATCGATGTTTGATGACTCGATGATTTCGCATCACTAGGAGTTCTCTCAATAACCGATTGGGACTTCGCGCCCATTTTTTCCCCATATAAAATTTGTTCTCGGTTACCGATTGGGAAATTATTTTTGCAAATAATAGTAGTAAATAGTATTAACGAATTAACGTTAATAGTATTAACGGACATGGACATGGAAATTATTTTTGCAAAAAAACCAAGTAAATTGGATAATGTTTTCAAATGTTAGGGTTGTTGTTTTATAATATGTTTGGTATTGGCTTGTCCAAAAGATATTATGGGAAACGGGAAGATGTATCTTGCTTGCTTATGATGTTTATAAACAAACTTTGTAAGTAGAAATGAAAGAATTTAAGGTTGGAGTATTATAATGTATTATACCGCAATGGAGCTTTTGCTTTGCAAAACATTTTAATTTTATTTATTCCAATGTCTTATAAAAAATCAACCCTTTAATACCGAAATAGAGAAAATACTACATCTGAGAAACACCCCTTTACAGTGTGTACACACCTCACCGCAATGCCGCCATCATTAACACACACCAACGCACACCACTACAGGCGCAGCAAAACCGAGAATAAAACGCTGCAGAGGCAAAAAGCAAGAAGAGGAACGAACAGAGGCAAAGAGGAAAAAGCAAAAAGAGGAACGGACGTCGGTTCTCTTCTCAATTCAACACTTGTCCAATTTCATTGCGTTTGCGATTATTTTCTACTCAAAAACCACAACCAATGCATCGTAACTTAATTAACCAACAACTGTGATCGCCAAACATCGGAAAATAACAAAACGCACGAGAATTGCCAAGTTAGTTACAAAAAAATTGCAACAAAGTAGTGTAGAAGAAGGAAGAAGAAGGCTCGTTGTGTATGTGTGTGCGTGTGATTTGTGTGCAGATTGCAAGTTTTTGTCATTTACGACCGTTGCCAATAATTCTTTAACTAAAAATCTCTTCGTAATTTCAGCGCTCCAATTAAAATTCACCAGCCCGCCCCCTCCAAAGTTCAGCGTCGGAAGTTTATAAAGTGTGCCCCAAAAAGTGCAAATTTTCGGCGAATTTCAACCCATAAGCAATACACATTGTGCATTACAACAACAAGCATCATCCATCGGAAAATCGGAGGAAAATCGCCAAAGGTGAGCCGGTAACCTCGTGTGTATGTGCGCGCGGTCTAGAAAAACTAGCATTTTCCATATTCTTCCATTGGGGTGGAACACAGACCACAAAAAAAAAAGAAGAAAAAGGCAAAATGCATATTGGGCGTGTTTTTTCCTCGTTTGCCTGCCCCCTTAATTTTCCCATTTTAGCGGCTTTTTTATCGCCTGTGCATAACCTAAAAATGTGAAAGAAAATTGTTTTTGTAAATTTGTTTAAATACTGCTCTTCATTCGCCTTCTTTGTTCTTCCTACACACGCGGTTCGCTAGTAGAAAGAGAACGGGAGAGCGAGAGTGGCGCGTTCATAACCGCATTTGTGTGTGTGTGTGTGTGTGTGTGTACTTAGCGGCCGCAACTCTTTGTGCATTATTAGGTTTATCGGCAAATATTATTTGTTTAATACGGGGTGGGGTATGTTTGACTAAAATAAATTATGAATCCAAAAATGTAAACAAGTTTTGGTTTAAAATAACCCAACTTATGTAGAAACGTATTTGTTTATTTGCTAATTTATTGGCGAAGCTGGAGTTCAATGAAATCCCACACACATGCGTTTGTGTCCAAAGCGGCGGCGGCTCAACCTTGAAGCCCAAACATAACCTCAAAGTAATTCATGCTCCCCGACTCGCGGCTTCTTTTTTTACATTTGTATGTATGAGGTCATTTACTCTCAAAGTTCACACACACACACAGGGGTATCCTTTGTGTCAGGATCGGCAGTATAAACGAGAGAAGCACGTGCAAGGTAAAAAAGTCCTGGTAAAGCAACCACAAGAAGAACTGCAATAAAAACAACAACAGCGAATGGGACTTTGGGTGACAGCTGCACTTTGTTCTTGTTTGCGTTTGCACGAAATTTTCCCTTTTCGATGTGTGTGTGTGTGTGGTTGTGATAAAAGTGGGTCAAACTGCAACGCGCTGCGTCTTTTTTTATATGCACTGCGGTAAAATGAGCTCCTTTCCGGGTGACCCTCCTTCTCATCCGACGTAGCAGAGTGAAACTCTAGATCCCTCGTGAAGCAGAGCACGCTTGGTGTGGTCAGCAAATATAATTTATAATAATAATTGTGATAAAACTATAAGAAATACATACATATTTAAGCTGTACCTGAATTTGCAATTAAAACCAAATATATTAGGTTGTAAGTGCAATAGATAACCGGCTGTAATAGCAATTAAACTAGGAAATTAGACACTCACTCAGAGACCCACTCCTCTAAATCAGCTGCGAGCTGTGTGTTCATATCAACCGAGTAGCTATTGCCTTTGCTTTCATCGGATTAAGTTGACACCTGATCCCCATTCTCTCTGATTTTATGTTTTTAATTTTTATATTCTATAGTCCCAACGAATCTTGTTGAATTCTTAACACATACTTTATATGTGGATGTATATTTTTGGTACTCTTGCAGACTTTCGAATTCGACACGCCAGTCCAAAAACTTGACACCGATCCGTCGTCGTGTCGGGATATTTCAAGAGTAGCAGGCAGGAACTGTATCGGAACTGAGAACCGGCGTTGTGACGTTGAGGAACCCGTAACCCAGAGAAGAAGCAATCGCCAGCAATGGTCATGGATGCGACCCAATCGCAGCAGCCTTCGCCGCAGTCGGTGGGACGTGAGTTTGTCCGCCAATATTACACGTTGCTAAACAAGGCGCCCAACCACTTGCATCGCTTCTACAACAACAATTCGTCGTACATTCATGGAGAGTCGAAGCTGGTGGTGGGTCAGCGGGAGATCCATAACCGTATCCAGCAGCTGAACTTTAATGATTGCCACGCGAAGATCAGTCAGGTGGACGCCCAGGCCACGCTTGGCAACGGTGTGGTTGTGCAGGTTACCGGGGAGCTGTCCAACGATGGGCAGCCCATGAGGCGATTCACCCAGACATTCGTTCTGGGCGCCCAATCGCCAAAGAAGTACTACGTGCACAACGACATCTTCCGCTACCAGGATGTGTACATCGAGGACGAGCAGGATGGCGAGTCGCGTTCGGAGAACGATGAGGAACGTGACGTACAGGTGGTGGGCGGCAATGGCGGCACCGTGGATCAGGCAGTTCAAGTGGTAGGCGATGTGGTCACCCAGCCGCCGCAGCAGCAGCAGGTGCCCCCGCAGCCACAGGCCCAGGTGGTGGTGGCCCAGCAGCAGCAGGTGGCTCCTGGAACTGCTAGCGGCGCTGCCCCGCAGCAGATCTTCTACCCATTGCCAGCGGGAGCTGCTGCCGGACGTCCAGTGGCTGTTTTGCCCCCGGCTCCGCAGGCCGCAGCGGTTCCTATGCCGGCGCAGTTCAATGTTCCACCGCCACAGGCCATCCAGAATGGAGCGGTGTCCCATGAGGAGCTGCAGCAGCAGCAGGTGCTGGTACCGCCCAGCGTTTCGCCTCTGGTGCAGCCGAGCGGCACTCCGGTGCTGCCCATTGTTCCAGTACCAAGTGCGGGCTTCCAGCAGTCGCCCCTGGTGGCACCACAGCTTATCCAGCAGCAACCTCCACAGCTGCCCCCGCAGCAACAGCAACCCATCCAGCAGCAGCCACCTCAGCAGCAGCAGCCACAGGCCGAGCCCGAGGAAGCTGAGGTACCGCAGCGCCAGATACAGAAGCCACCGACTCCGGTTGATGACTTCAAGACTATTCATGAACAGCAGCAGCAGGAAAAGTACGAGGCCGCCAAGCAACAGCAGAACGAGCCCAAGACCTATGCGAACCTGTTCAAGTCCACTTCCTCCTCGCCCAGCGGATTCGTCAACGCCGCTCTGCAGCAGCAGCAGCAACTCCAACAACAGCAGCAGCAGACGATCAGTAGCAACACCTACAACTCGTCTTCAGGTTCCGCGGGCGGAGGCAACGGCTCTCAGGTTAGCTACTCGACCACTGCCTCGTCCTATAACAACAGCAACGGCAACTCCCGGCTAGACAACGGCGGTCCGCTGCCGCAGCGCAACAATTCGATCCGGAACAACAAGGGTGGTGAGTTTACGTGAAACCTTAATTTCAATAAAAGGTATTAATGGTAAATGAACTTTTATTTACAGAATTTGAGCAGCGTCGTCCGAGCAATGCTCAGCAATTTGGCGATAACCAGCAGCTCTTCCTGGGAAATATACCACATCATGCCAGCGAGGACGACTTGCGTGATCTGTTCTCACGCTTCGGCAACGTCTTGGAGCTGCGAATTCTCTCCAAGGCTGGCAACAAGCTTCCGCCGGGCATACGCAGTCCATTGAACTACGGCTTCATTACCTACGACGATCCAGAGGCAGTGCAAAAGTGCCTGTCCAATTGCGTGAGTATTTATTTATAAATAAATAGCTTTTGATAGCGTGTATTTATGGATTGAATAGTCTTAATTGTTGAGTATTTATCAAATTTAAACTATTATTAACGAGACATATCCCATAAATAGCCCCTGTACTTCCCGGAGAACTCGCCCGATGGCCAGAAGCTGAATGTTGAGGAAAAGAAGCCGCGCATCCGCAACGATATGGCTCCTCGTCCCCCGATGGGTGGCGAGAACAAATACAATAACATGAATCGTTTGGGCAACAACAACGGACCACAGTCGCGTCCCATGAACAACAACAATGGCAGCAGCGGCGGCGGTATCATGCGCAACAACACTGGAGGTAATAATCTGCGCCAAGGCGGAGGCGGCGGTGGCGGAAACGGAGCTCCGCGCTTGGGTGGCGGTGGATTTGGACAGCGCCAGGATAACCGCACCGGCGGCGGCAACAATCAGTCCAACGGACCGCTGCGCGGTGCCGGCAACGGACAGCAGGCCGGCGGTAATAACTACGGACGTCGCTAAGAAGGAAATCCACTGCACAGCAACACATCGGCGATAACATTGAAGCAGAAGCAGTAGCAAAAAAAGAAACAAGAAACACAAAAAACTAAATCAGCAACCCAACGTTAAGAACATCGACTTCTTCCACAATGCAATCAATCAATTACATTCAGAAACATCTCATGCGAATAAGCACAAGACACACACATTAACATAAAGTAGTTGGAGCAACTAAATGTCAACTGTCCTTTAAATGTTCCTGAGCATGTAATCACAACAGCAAAAACTCGAGGCATCGAGCTTAAGAAAAAAAAACTAAACAAAACAAAACAAAAAAGACTAACGTAAATGTCTTGGGTCTTTACTTAGTCTAATTGCGTTAGGCCCGCTCTTTTTCCAGCCAGTTCGTGCCAAAAGATACCGGAATTCTGTGCAAATCTCTGTTGTGAAACAAGAAGCTTCAGCTTGCTTCCTCCAACTGCTATCCTCTAACCTCACACACCACCCACTCCTCACTGAGTCACCCTCGCCCCGCAACAGCACGTATTAAGTTTAAGTCTCAATCGAACATTTACATTTCACACGCATCCATCGGATATCAGACAGACACTCGCGCACCCCACACACACACACATACCCATCTTAGCGTAAATGTAAACTTTAATTTCAGCTCTCGTTTGGTAATTTAACTTTAACCAAAACGTAACTTAAGTTCACCCAAAAGAAAGAAAATGGTTTAATAAGAAGAAAAGAAAGGAATTGCAACAGTTTTCTTTAATTTTTTTTTCATTGAATAAACACAAATACTTAAGTTAAAAAAAAAAGAAATGATTAAAATAAAAACTTGAACTTAGCTAAAAGATATAAACAAAATATAAACAAACGAAAGAAAGAACAGGAAAAAGAAACAAAAAAATGAAAAACATTTGTAAAATGCAATAAAAAAGAGCAAAAGAAAGACTTAAAAAAAAAACAAATAAATCTAAAAAGTAACAAAAAAAGAAAAGAAGAAAATTGTGACACGAGAAAAATGTAAGGCGCGGTATAACAAACAATATAATGATCAAGTATAAACACACACAAACACAAACCTCTTAACAAAACAATGAAAATGAAATCAATTTAGCTAAAGAGCCGCCACGCCAGAAGAGGGAAAAGTGAGGAACGTCGACGTCCGCCGCATTTTAGAGCCTGTGAACTGTAAACACTTTTGCTACTTAAATAATAATTTGCAGACACTTTAACACATTTAACTAGCTAGTCTATATAGGGAATCGGATCGAATGGAAACACTGTATGCAATGGAATGGAAGGGATGGAATGATGAGAGCGAGAGAATGTGAGGGCGAATGCGGTGCCGGCGCCGCAACGGGGGCGTGGTCGATGCAATCGATGTGGGACGGGGACGGACGAACGACGGTGTTTAGTTTTTCGCTTTTTTCCGTTCTGTGTAAGGAGTTCAAGGTCGTAAACCAAACTAAGTCAAGCAACTTAAACGATTTGGTGTTTCCAACGCAGTTGTGAACTAAAATTTAGTACATATTTTTTAAATAAAATCAAGAAAAAGCCCAAAAAAAAATGAGAACATAAAAACAAGCAACTTATTATAATAGACGGGAGACGACGAAACAACACAAGCTACTAACATTTTTCTCAAGGTAAAACAAGCAAAACATGTAACAAGAAATATATACAAAAATATATATATATACATCCATATATATATATAAATAAAACAAAACAAAAAACTCATATAATTTAATGTTAACTTTTAGACTTACCAGAAATCTAAATATACATAAATATATATATTTATATAACTGCAGCAACAAGCAAAAAGTATGAAAGCGAGAGGCGAAGAGGAAACTAAAAACTGAAAACATTATTGAAAATTGTGTGAAATATTATCTATTTTGAATTGTATCGCAGGCGTCCTTCACATTTGCCTAAGTTATTCCCTGTTTTGTTAAAGCTTAAGGACTTTTGATTCGTTGTGAACATATCATTTGTTTTTGTTGGATCCGCCGCCTGCTCTAGAGAATCAATTGCTAAATCAATTACTTTATGCAGCTATTTTAGTACACACAACCACACACGCCAGAGACATTTTCAGCACTGTGTCGGTGGACTAAAGCAATTTTAGTACATTTTTTGTAAATCGAAAATGTTAGTGTTCAAATCTTGGCTCAACGATCAGTGCTAAAAATGCTTCTCAAATAAACACACACACAAATAAATCAACCCAACCACAAAACAGCATAAAAAAATACAATACAATACAAGTCAGAGGTACTAACTAAATCAATGTAAGAGTAAAAACATAAAACAAGTAAAGATCATGCTCATTTCTATGTAAACCGAAGAAGAAATCACAATACACTGCAGTTTGTAAAGAGGAACTTAATTATAATTTAATTTATATGTATACAACTACAAAATAATTATAATAATAATAAAACAACAACAAAGATTCAGCGTGTTTACCAGGAAAAAACTTATGATTTGTTTTATTTCTTGTTTCCTAACCATTACACCAAAATCGTATCTGATCAAGGACATAATAAAGAGTAAGATGTTTTACGCTACAAGGAATGACTTCAGGCCAGAGGAAGATCTCCCAAAATGCATGCGCGTTATGCATCTTACTCTATATATTGATTGTCCTTAACAATCTGACTCTGCTCATTACCTTTAATTTCTGGTAAATACGATTACTTCTCAAAAAACACCAATATATCGTAGATAAACTATATATGTATATCTGAAAGAGAAAAATGCCACATTTATTTTTAATTATCAGAGATTCCTGCGACTGAATCGGTATCCCATTTCCATTTGCCTTTGTGTTAAATAAACTACTGAGCATATTCAGCATTTAAATGAAATTAATGCGCACAAAGCCAAGCAATTTGCAGCATAACTTTAATAAAATCTCACGGCAGTCGTATGAGTTCTCACTCTCCTCCGATCCCCCCCCAAGGTCTCGGAAATAATTCAGTGGTGCGTTTTATAGCGTTTCAGATATAAAACAATTAAGCAAACTCAATTCACTCATGCAATACTTAAAAAAAAAAAAAACAACAGAAATAGTATAAATAAAGAACAAGAGTTTACGATTTTAAGTCTCAAAAGTAACAAGTGTGTGTTATCATTTCTAGTTTATTTGTTCTTCCATGTGGAAAATCTCAGAACAAGTTAGTATGATAAGGATGTGTGGCTACATGGGATCCTCAGCCCATCATCTTAGATGCCTGTAACACGAGAGAGTTACTAAAAATGATGTATCACGAAATGACGCACAACTCACCGTAGGTCGGTGGAGAGCCGCCATTCTCAGTTTTTGGATTTATTAGCTGCCCTGGGCTTTGAGCAGGCTTAAAGATCTTATAGTTCTCGGTGGGCCACTTCTTTTCGGTGCCCTCGGTTCCAATCGATACTTCTGCTACTGTTGGTCCTGCCACTTTACCTCCGGCCAATCCTTCATTTCCATCGCCGCCGGCACCGAGTTCAATCTTGGCTTCTGGAGCTACATTTATGATACTACGATCACAGGTCGAGGTCTGGGCATGTTTATATCCAACCCTTGGCTGCCATTCGCCCATACTGCCCGGTGTCCATCCGTGGGGAGGAAATTTTGTCGACTTTGGGTAAGCGGCCCAGGAATCGGGTCCGAATGCGGTCAAACCATGCGGAAGAACCGGCTGCGTCGAGGAGCGCATTGCAGATGGATGGCGCTGAGGGGCGGCAGCGTACAGGTCGAACTGTGACACCTCGGGGGTCACATAGGCGGCCCACCCGTTAATATAGGCCGATGGCGGTAGGACAGTTTGCGCCAGGTACGGATTGTAGCTATTGTTGTACCCAAAGCAATCGAGAGTGGCCGGTTGCGGTGGAATATAGCCAGCACGGGCAGCTCCGCCCACGGCGAAACGGACACGATTGGCAGTATCCGGCTTCTGGGTGGACTTCTTTACCTCCACAGTGTGCAGCTTGATAGAATGCTTTGACTGGGCTGGAAATCGAATTAAATTTTGTAGTTAATTATGGAATGAGTAAGGAGGATATCTTAGTAAGGAGAACCTACCCAAAGCGCGCTCGGCGCAGGCTGGATTTTCAAACTCAAGGAATCCGAATCCTCGCATGCGTCCAGTCTCCCTGTCCAAAAGCAATTTCACATGAGAGATTTTGCCAAACTGTGAAAAGTACTCGCAAATGGACTTCTCATCGTGACAGTCCTTTAGGCCGCCAAGGAAGATCTTGCTGGTCTTGGCACCGGCCATTCCCATGCCACAGCTGGAGGCATTGGTGGCTCGGATCCCGCCTGTTACCCCCTTGATGAAATCGTGACGTGGCAAAGCACGCTTTGTCTCTACATTTCTGGGTGAGATTTAAATAAAAATTATAGACATTTTAATTCAACTGAATATATGGCATGTAATGATAGTTTGTATAGATATAGTAAATGTTTCTGGAACTTACTTATTATCAATGCAATGGGGCCTGGCCCTCTGTACATTCTCCACCGATTGTGGCTCCACATAGGTAACAAATCCAAAGCCCCGCGAGTGATTGGTTACCGGATCTCGCATCACCACAGCATCGGCAACGGCACCGAATTGCTCAAAGAACCTACGCACCGTTCCTGCAGTTGTCTGGGTGGACAGGCCCCCAACGAAAATTTTACGCAAGTGCTCCGGATTGTTTTCTTCCTTGGAAGTTTCATTGGTCGATGGATTATTGGCAGTAGCCACAGGATTGGTTAGGCCATTTTCCAAGGCAGAGGAAGTCCCGTTGAGCTGTTAAAATATAAAACGCCGAAACTGTAAAATATCCAAATACCTAGTAATATTTAAAAAGATCCTACCTCTCGCTGAACGCAGGTCTCCGGCGAAATACAATTGACCTCCATTTTTTTTTTTAATGAATAGAAGATTATACGCACAGTCTAAGCTATAACTTGAAAATAAAGT
Organism: Drosophila anomelani; assembly: GCA_035045905.1. NCBI lineage: Eukaryota > Metazoa > Arthropoda > Insecta > Diptera > Drosophilidae > Drosophila > Drosophila anomelani. The sequence continues at coordinate 9,856,686 of JAWNOO010000007.1, read as the reverse complement.
GATTAGTTTAAGTGACAATAGCTAAGTGAAAAATTTTATATGTCAAAAGTTTGGATATGGACTATCGGTTAAGGACTTGACAATAAAATATAGCATTTTTTTGGCATTACAAAACACAACCCTATTACCTTGAGTGGTTACACTTTCTGCATGAATTTCCATCAAACGAAATGTTCAGTGCGTTTTTTGATTTGTAAGTAAATGCTACCAGATTGGGGGTTATATATGTACCTAGTACTGCCAACATATAAACCCTAATACAGCTAATACAGCGATACGTGAAACTACTAGGAGAAATAAATGATCTTGGACGACGCACACGGAATATGCTATCACAGTCACTCTGTCCATCAACGCAGTTTTCAACATTAATCAACCAACGGAAGAGTTATAATACGTAGAGATTGATAAGTTTTGTTGTAATCTCCAGAGGACATCTTATCGACAGGACACCTGGATGCCTCCTCTTCTTCGTCTCCAGTCCAAGATTCAAATTTGCTAGATGATTCCCAAAGGCTAGTTGATAAGAGCAAGTCGAGCAACATTCTTTTTCCAAGAACAGGATTGTCCTTACCGGTTGAAGACCAAAAACCAAAGTTCCAAACCGACCCAAACATAAAGAACGTTTTTTATTTAAAGTAATCAATATATTTTTATTGAAATATATGCAGAAATATTAAAGCAGTTTGTGAATTACATACCGTGTACCTGCCACTTACCTTCGCTTACCAACCAAGTCTTCAAAGTTCGGCCAGAAACCCAAGTTGTCCAAAGTTAGTCCAAGTCTCCGCCGCACAGCCGGCTACAACTTAGAACATATTTTCTGGGGGAAGCTCTGTCTTTAGGAAACGAACCGGAGCGAAGAGCAGAATTCGAATCCGGTCCAGAAGCATCCGTCCGTAGCCCAGCCAGGCCAGGCCAGTCTTGCAAAGAAATAGGCAGTGCATTAGTACGCGGTTTGCCTGGGGATAAATTCGGGGGTCTCTAATGTCGGTAACTAGCCCTGCTCGCTACCCTGCGGTGATCGATCATCGAAAGCCTTTGGGTTCCCGTTCTCTAGGTACGACCCGCTGCTGCTTCCGCGCCTGTTCCAGCTACTTCCCCTTTTTCTTGGGGAGTGAGTCTTTAGTTTAGTTTGTTCCTGTTTGTTGTTTCGGGTGGGTTGGTAACATTGGTTATCATTTTATTTTGTTTATATCTCATCGCCTTCGCATGTCGCGCAACGAACTAATTACAGAACATTTGTGGTTTGTTTTGTAGTCGATTCTGGCTTAGCGTAGCATCTACTTCTTAGGGACTAACAGAGTTGGTATGTTTCGTATATATGTTTTCGCTTGCTAGGACACAATTCTGCGGTTTGTGTGGCGTTTGATTCTCGGGGATTTGGGTCTTGTATACGATAAAAAAATCATAATATAAAGGTGCTTAAATGTACAAAAAGGTTATTACAAAATATGGTTCTATTTGATTTCTTCGCTGGTTATAAGCTTTGTGTAAAATCGAAAACAAACAGAAAATACATCTAGCTGTGGGCCAGCGCCCTCCCGACATAAATAAAGTTCAAGTTTAGCTACCTTTTAACACCCGTAGGATGCAACGGATTCTCGCTGAGAATTTGTCGCTCAACTGGCTTCTAATGGTAGTCAAATTTTTATAAAATTAATTTAGTTTATATTTTTGTTGGTTTGTTGGTTGGATTTTTATCGTTTGTTTTGTTAATATAGTTAAAACTAAGCGTTCAGGGTTCTTAGCATCCTAAACAAAGAATTGATCTGTGAAATAATGTTTACAAAAGAGAGACAGCAGCAGCCAACTGTAGACAATTGGAGTCGGTTCGCTTGTATGCATGCTTGTTTGTTTGATTATTGCTTTCGGCAAGCAGATTTTGGGTTGGCCTGCAGATTTGTTCTTGAAAACTGATTTTTTTTTTTTTTTTGGTTTGGTTTTGTTTTTGTTTTACACTTGCACTCGGCCTGGTTCGGGAACTGCGCTTGGGACTGGGTCTGATATTGTCTGCCTGGCCTGACAACCACACCTTTCGCTGATTTCCTGCCTGAGAGTGTGCCACTGCAACTGCCTCTGCCTGCCTAGACTGCCTGTTTGTCTAGCTTGAACTGACACTCCCTCTCTCTCTACGTGTGTTTACCTAGTTGCGAGAAAGGAGAAAATTTAACATTAGCTTCAATTCGTTCTGATTCAGTTTGATTGCATGGCTTCCAACTACATAGCTGCCGATAACGACCAAAGATCCGAGCGTTTACAAAACATACGGTGGGATAGGATTGCAGTTAGCTCCCCTAATATTTACCTTGTCTAGTAACGTCTATTGCCGCCGCCCATGCCACCCTGGCCGCCTCCAGTATTGTAGTTATTGCCGCCAAAGCCTTGTCCTCCACCCTGGTTACCTGCAAAGAATAATTGAAATGTACATTAGTTTATCAAAATAAATCATTTCGGCTTTATTCCTTTGGATGGAATTTCAATTTTTCCATCATTCAGCGTACTCACCTTTGTTGAAGCCGCCACCACCGCTGCCGCCCTGGCTGTACGGAGCTGGACGATTGTTGCCAAAATTGTTGCGCTGTGGTCCGCCGCCGTAACTCTGCTGGTAGTCGTTACCAAAGCCACCGCCGCCCCCTCCGTTTCCGCCCCAGTTGCCGTTGCTGCCGCCACCACCGTAGCCGCCGCCGCTGCTACCATTGTTCCAGCCGCTGTTACCGCCTCCCTGGCTGTTCCATGGACCACCACCGCCGCTGCTGCCCTGGTTCCAGCCACCCGAGCCGCCACCTTGGCCGCCGCTTCCAAAGTTGCTGTTGTTGCCATATCCACCGCCACCGCCTCCGGCGCCCCAGTTTCCGCCGCCGTTCTGGCGGTTGTTGCCTCCCCAACCACCGCCGCCGCCACCCTGGCCGCGATCGCCGCCACGACCACCACCTGGCCGACCTCCAGGAGCGCCGCGACCGCCACCGACTCCTCCTCCACCACCGCCGCCCTGGCGGTCCATGTCCTGCTTGGCAATAGCTTTCTTCACATCCAGGTTCTTGTTCTTAATGGTGTGATTCTTTTGCAGGATAATCTTATCCACGGGATCGTAGTCGTCGAACTCGATGAAAGCGAAGCCACGCTTCTTGCCCGTGTCCTTGTCGGAGACAATGTTCACGCTAACGATCTGGCCAAAGTCCTTGAAGTACTCGCGCAGGCACTCCTCGTCGTGGTCGTCACGCAGACCGCCGACGAAAAGCTTCTTCACGGTAGCCCCAGCATTGGGGGCATCGATCTCCTGGCGTGGCACAGCCCGTTTCGGCTCCACGGTACGTCCATCGATCTTGTGTGGGCGCGCATTCTGGGCATTGTCGATCATATATGATTGCGAGTACGTGATGAACCCAAAGCCGCGCGAGCGCTTCGTCTTGGGGTCCTTCATCACCACCACATCGACGATGTTGCCCCATTTCTCGAAATGCGCCTTCAGGCCATCGTCCGTGGTGCGGTAGTCCAGACCGCCAATGAACAGCTTGCGCAGCTGCTCCGGCTCAGTGATCTGTCGAATAAATTAAAAGAGGAAAGGACTAAGTCTTGGGATCAATTTAATTTAACTGAAGGGAGAAATATGGCAAGATCTTATAAAATTAGGCAAACTTTAGGAAATTTGTAAAAATATTAAAGTGCGAAGGGTTCAAAAATGAGGCAAATTAAATCTCCATTGATAAAAATTTAAATCTGTTGAATGAAATTATAAAAAATGTTACATGTACACTAAATGCAAACAAGAACTATTAACCTTAATTGTATGAAGAGATTTCTTAGATTACAAAATGTATATATATTTACTAGGAAGTAAGAATAGATAATCTGAAATAATAATGCATAAATCTGGAAAAAAAAAAATCACTATACGCAAACACAAGGCCTAGATTTTTCTAGATACACAAAATAATTTTTCGATTTATTTTGTCAGAAACGCAATACAATTTACAGGTTCAAGAGGAATACATTAAATAAACATATTGCAACCAAGAAAAAATATGTGATTATTCGTTGCTAATGGAAAATATGATTAAACGTTGAATGAACACAAGTCGATCACGATAATGAGTCATTATCAATGGAGTACTATTAAAAATAGATTTGTTTTACATGTGATAAAAATGAAAACACCGCATATGAAAACGCCGCCCGCCATTTTCTTTTTATTATTTGCACCGCCATGACAGCTAGTGCGTATGTGTGTGTATGCGTCTTTTTTTTTCTCTTTTTTATCGGCTTGCAGCCGGTTTCGTTCGCTAGAATCAATTGTATTTGCTCGGCCAAAAAGGGCCTTCAACTTTTGCCGAGTCATTGGCCGCCGGAGGAGCCCGGATCGAGATCGAAGACCTCGGCAATCGCACATATTACCCTGTCAGAGAAATAGCCGCATGCTAATTGCGGTGCGAAATTGTCGGCGTCGACATTTTCCGTTGCCCACCCCTCCCCCAGGGAAAAGCCGACAATGCTTTCTCCCACAACACTCACCTCGTCGCAGTCGTCGTAGTTTCCATTGGAGTCGTTCAAATCTGCCATTTTTGTATGTCTCGTACGTTGTATTTGCAAGTCTCCAGCAACTTTATGTGCTATTTTCCAGTTTTTCGCTTTCACGACCTAAAAGTGTACAGCACTTACAAACGAAAAACCAAGTCGCAGTGAGACCGGGTTCTGAATAATAGTCGATTGTTTTAAACGACTTAAATATCGCATAAAATGTTTAACTATCGTTCCATTTTCCATATTCCCCCAAGAAAACTTGACCCATCGTATTTTTTCACATTTTATATTAGCCCAAATATACTTTTCAGAGAAGTTTTGCTTTTATTGTTGTTTTCTATCGTATTCTACGAATTTTCTTAGCAACGATGCAGGTAGAAACGTCAAAATCGTAAGGTAGTATCGATATATCGATTGTCATTGATGTTACATCGTTGTTTCTCCCAGCTCCAGCTGTCACTTTTACTTCCGTTTTCGTCGTGTGTGCATTTTTTCGTGTCGAAGGGAAAGCCGGAAAAAGAGTCTGTAGAGAGTCTGTAAATTGTGAATTTACCAGTAATAATCTTTAGTAAACGGTACGTGCGTTTGTAATAAATTCAAGCAAAAGCGACCTCAGCAGGATACGCTGCAGAAACGTATTGATTATTTCGCCAACGTTCTGTCCACCCGGTACTTTGCGTGCGATTGTGTGTGTGTCTGTATATCGAGGTCGCCATCTTGGCGAAACACACATTCACGCGCGCGGGACAGTCGAGCAAAATAGAAGCTACAAAATAAAATATATTTTTTCTCTGGAATTGCAGCACTTGCTGGAGATACAAATAAAGCCTTAATAATGGTTGGATCTCGAGTGTACGTTGGCGGTCTGCCGTACGGAGTGCGCGAGCGCGATTTGGAGCGTTTCTTCAAAGGCTATGGCCGTACTCGCGACATTCTCATTAAGAATGGCTACGGCTTCGTGGTAAGTAAAAGGGAGGGAAACCACAGTGGACGCTGGCAAAACGTACATTGATGAAAGTAAAGTGAATTTTGTTTTTTTGTTAAGTTAAAAAATATTTTTTTTATGAAAGATAACAATAACTTGTACGGTACCGCCCTGTTCATCATATAGAGCGAACACCGTACGCACCGTAGTAAAATCAATATTAAACACTAATTAAAATTTCAGGAGTTTGAAGACTATCGTGATGCCGACGATGCCGTGTACGAGCTAAACGGAAAAGAGCTGTTAGGCGAGCGGTAAGTGGACACGAAAAGCGAGTGGCTTTCATCATTCATGAATGGTCTTTTATTTTGTTCCACTTTTTCAGTGTGGTTGTTGAACCCGCCAGAGGAACAGCTCGTGGCAGCAACCGCGATCGCTACGACGATCGCTACGGTGGTCGTCGTGGCGGCGGCGGTCGCTACAATGACAAGTAAGTACAGACCGGCCCGCGATAGTGAGTCCAGCCCGTCCTCCAACTTCGTTTAGTTGAAGTTTGCCCTAGTATAAGCATACAAGCCCAATGATTTGCATTTCAATTAACCCATCCACACCGATCCGATTAGTTAAATTGCGTGATTACATTAGGATTTAAAGGCAATATTAGCAAATGTAAATATTCATTTTCGTGCTTACGCGGTAATTATCTTGTAAAGTAATCTTTTAACTTGGCTTTTGTTAGCTAATTGAATTAAAATTCATTTTATTTGAATATAGAAAATAAATGGTTTAGAAATTCATTTCAATTCCATATTCTCTTCAAAACTGTCTTTCTAACTGATATTTTTGTATTCTTGCCACATTTGAATGCTTTTTTCATGGCTTTATAAGAATATTTACTTTTTATTTTGTTTTATTTCATTTTAGTAAAGTGATTTAGGTAAAATTTAACTTAACAACTTGTTTAAAATCCATTTTATAATGTAATGTTCTTCCTAATATAATTTTACGCATTTAACTCATTGAAATCTGTATGGAAGGGACCCAAAGAGACACTGACTTGCTGTTTTTATATATATATATTTGTTTGATTTCCTTAACGCTCCGTTTTCCTATGCATATTATGATTTCTCCTATGTTTGCACGTTAACCCTCATAGTAGGTTCAATTTGCGCATTAACCGAGTGTAAATATGCATATGTTTCAAATATCCGCCATCCATATCCGTTGTTTTTTGTGATGGAGCTGAGGGAGCGAGCAGCAGCGCAGTGTCAATACTAATTAGTGCATCCATTCAATTATTCACCAGAAACAAAAATTCCAGATCATCCTCCCGCTACGGGCCGCCCTTGCGTACTGAGTACCGCCTGATTGTCGAGAATTTGTCCAGTCGCGTCAGCTGGCAGGTAAGTGATCACAGCATGGATCGATTCCTGGCCCCTGGGCCTGGTATCTATAGTAGCCTAGAATCGAGGAGTGTAGCTTTAGCAATAATAACAGCTAACCGATTGACATGGATCCCCCTTTTATACCAACTAACCCTCTTTTTACCCTTCCCAAAACGAAAACACCCACTTTTTTTTATTTTGAATTACTCCCGGTGTGTCCGTCTCTCCCGTTTTGTGTTTAACTAAACAACCTTTTCCACCTCCCGTCTGCGAATCCAGCAATCTTTTAATCTGTAATTTAGCTGTAAGCTGTACAGTTGACTTAGGAATAAGTGAAGCGACAAAATTAAGATAAATACTGCTAAAACCCTGGTACTGATCGGTGTAATATACCATTCCACAATTACTTTCTCTCGCACACACCAACCGAAACCGATAAAAAAGAGTTTGATGTGTTTTGACTGAGAGATTGCTATGCTTGGGCCAAAACTGAAACCGAATTGGGACCGCAACCCGATAGAGAATCGAATCGAATCGCCATGAGAATGACAAACTAGTGACCGACCGGTTTAGAGTGTATATCGCAAACCGTGATGTTGTGGAAGACAGAGACAGTCCCCAGAGCACCCCCAGATCGTCGCTCCGCTTGGGTCCGATATCTGCGATCTCCGACCTGCGACCTACGACCTACCGCCTACTGCCTCCACGATGCGCCATCGCCGCCGCCTCATCCATCAGTCCATTCCAAAATAGAGAACCTAAATCGATTAGAATCGAAATGAAAGAAATGTACAAAATCAAACTGAAAACCAAACAAAACCAGACGATGACGATGAACGACGATGAGCTGCTGAGCTGACCAGAGTCAAAAGGTCTGCCCACGTCCCCTGACCAAAGGCGTGGGCCGGCCTCTTGCGTTAGGTATTTAATTCTCTGCTACAAAAAACATTCACAATCTAATCAAAAACAATATTATATAAAGAATTGTCAAATTCCTTATAGCCATTGTGAGTGTGAGGGCGCGAATCGAGTCGAGTGTGGTTAGATGAGAAGCTTGCGTTCGCTTATTCAGAGATGAGATGGTCTTGGCGACAATGAGATGAGATGATGATGAGATATGATCATGAGACGATAATCGATCAAAGACGATGATGATGCTGGTCGAGCGTTCAGTGTCCAACTTTGGCTAGTGCCTCCGACCTTAGTCCTTCCCCAATACTTCCCCGGTACTTGTGGCTTCCGGCTCTGGCTACTGGCTTACGGCTCCGGCTTCTGACTTCCGGCTACCGCCTCCGGCTGAGACAACTTGACTAGACAACCAACCGGTTGGAGCAGCGAGCAGAGAGCAGCGTCCCCCGAAACGTATTTCTTATTTTTGCAGTTCGTTTGTGAGTGAGAGAGGCGCCGATGACGCTGGTTGTCCGACGCTGCCCGGCAAACTGCTCCAAATACTCCGCTCTCCGGCTCTCTGGTGTGGTGGCTATGGCTAGCGATCGATGTCTGCTCTGATCTGATCTGACCTCCTCCTGACTGTATCCGGAGTGGCTCCCTCCAAAACAAAACGAAACCGCAACACTTGAATACTTTTTTGCCATTTTTAATATGAATCTGTTGTACACGAAAAAACAAAAAACTAAAACAAATCCAACCAAACGAATATCAAACCAAACGAGGTCGGGCCATCCATCCGCTCATCCGCCTGCCTGCTGGCTACTTACTGTTCACTGGCTGCCTGGTTGAGTTAACGATGTTCGATCGGACTTTCGATGAGGTGTCCTTGGTGCTATTGGCCCACAGTTACTAGGCAGACAATCTAAACTCTCGGTGTAGAAACGATGTGTGTGTCCTCCTCTCTCTGAAAGCGCATTAAGTAAGAATTCAATTACAAATATTTTGTTTACTTTAATTTATTTTCAAAAATCAAAACAACTATTTAAACTATTGCGAAACCACTGTTATCTATATGATTGATCGCGCTTTAGTTTTGAGCAGCGTGCAGCGTGGAGTGTTTGAATGTTCCGGCCGCTCTTTGGGCTCCTCCCTACCTCCCCGATCGATCGATCCTTTCGTGCGGCATGAGATTCTCGATAACCACCCGTAGGCAGGCACGCGACCACAGCACAGGATAGAAGAACACAGGGCACTAAATGCGAAGAGAGAAGGGACTTGTATGTGAGAGAGAGACTGATACTGAGACTGAGGCTTGGTTAGGAACCATGCCCGGAAGCGCACTAGCCCCTGGAACCTGGAACCATTCAAAACGCTCCATATGCTGCACGCGCTGTCCTTTAAGTTGCATCCACCACAACTGCTGCAAGATGCTGACGATGCTATTGCGAGAACCCTGCCAAAGCTAAATTTTATTAATTCACGTCTTTCCCTTTCGACTTTGTGCGCCCTCTGCAGGATCTCAAGGATTACATGCGCCAAGCCGGCGAAGTGACCTATGCGGATGCCCACAAGCAGCGTCGCAATGAAGGGTACGTTTTAAATAATAATTCGGAACTGTAACCTTTATGCTTACTGGATTTCTTTTTACTTATTTTGCAGCGTGGTGGAGTTTGCCTCATTGTCCGACATGAAGACGGCCATTGAGAAGCTGGATGATACCGAACTAAATGGCAGGCGTATTCACCTGGTTGAGGATCGGCGTGGAGGACGCGGCGGCGGTGGTGGCGGCAGCGGACGTGGACGCTCCCGTTCGTCAAGCTCGCGTTCACGTTCCCGCTCGCGCAGGCGCTCTCGCTCTCGCCGTTCGTCGCACTCGCGCTCCAAGTCGCGCAGCCGCTCCAAGTCCCGTAGCGGACGCTCCAAGTCAAAGTCGCCGGTCAAGTCGCGCTCTCGCTCCCGATCGCGTTCTAAGTAAGTGGAATTTTTGCCTCTAAGCTCTTTAGATGAGACTCAGATTTCTTAAAAAGGTTTTATTCTTATCACTTTTTTTAATTTCTTTTCTATTGCAGCAAATCGCGCGACGTTTCCAAATCCAAGTCCAAGTCGCACTCCCGCACCCGCTCCCGTTCTCCCAAGCGTGAGCGTGAGTCCCGTTCCCGCTCCCGTTCGATCGTCAAGCGCGAGTCGCGTTCCCGCTCTCGCTCCAAGTCAAACCGTCGTGATTCCCGCTCACGGTAAGTTTTCTAGGCCCGCTACCCTGCTGGTTCTATATAGTTCACGATTCTTTCTTTCGTTTCGTGCTTTCTTTGGTTTTGTTTGGATGCACCTCTACGTAGCCCTCCAGCATTGGTGGTTCAAAAGCACTCACTATAAATTATTAAAAATGCTTCTCTATTGCAGCGACCGGTCCGCATCAGCTGAAAACAAGTCCCGTTCGCGCTCCCGCTCCCGCTCGGCCTCGCCCAAAAATGGAAATGCTTCGCCGGAACGCAATAACGAGAGCATGGACGATTAGATTAGTTAGCTGTCCCATTAATTTTAACAAAACACTTGATTTTAGACTTCTACTATAACACAACTACTCTACAAACAACAACACTCAGACACCTACTATATCAACCCTCTGCCACTTAAACCAAATCAAATGCAAATGAAAATGAAATGCAAAACCACCAACGGGACTCGGAATCTTTATTTCTACATACCTTACCAATTATATTCAATGATTAGATAATCCCATTTTCTGGGATTTGTTGGCCGAGCAACAACAAACACGTCTAGTAGTTTCGAGGGGTGGAATTACTGTGAAACGAGCAAGAGGAGAACACTTAAATTGTCTACAAAAATGAGTAATTTCAATAAATACGGATACATTTAAATTTAACTCTAGTGTTTTTATTGATTAGTTAAAAGGTAAAATAAAAAATTAATAAGGTAAATAAAAGGAATGGGAATAAATTAATGGAATATCAAAGCAAGAAACATTTGCACTGAACTAAGTTATTAATTATTAATGTTGGCTCATATTTAGAGTTTGCTCTAACTACAAGCTTAATTTAATTAATTTAAAGAAATTCTAGAGGTTATTTAACCCAAACCCCATTGGCTGAAATTTATTATATTTAAATATTTAAAATTTGGAAATTAATTAGCTTTCTAAAAATCCTCAAGTCAAATGAAATAAGTAATTAAGTTCCTCAAACTAACATAGTTTCTGTTTTAACAATAATGTTTATATCAATATTTAAAGTAATTATTTTATTATAAATGTAAATACACAATTATATACAAAGCACATAAGGATAAAAGAGAGCAGCACAGCGAGGTTCGGACCGCTTGGATAACGTAGCTGGGGGGATAAAGATACAGCTTTACTTAAAGTTGGATATTTGAAATTTAGATAACATACCTGCTCAGTCTATTCACTCTTTCTCCGATGCTCTGGAACATAACGAGTCCCAGGGGAATCCCCACAATGGCATAGCACATGGTGCTGGTTTATGGTTTAATCATTGGAGGAGGGCCAGGCAAGAGGCCAATGAAAAAAGACGCTACTGAGCGCTGTTTGTTCGAGAGGCGTCACTGTGCGACGCAGGTAAAAATGTCATAAAGTATCGATATATCGATTGTCATTTATGTTACGTCGCTGTTTCTCCCAGCTTAAGGTCTCACTTTTACTTCCGTTTCCGTCGTGTGTGCATTTTTCGTGTCGAAGGAAAAGCCGGAAAAAGACCTTTAGAGAGTCTGTAAGAATCTTCTTGCAGTGTTTTCTTTATTTAAATTTGCACTACCACCCGGGTTTCGATTATCGACAATAAGACTTATTTTTAACGAAATTCGATCTGAATATTTTGTTTCCTTTTTTGGAAAAGCTTTTTATTTTTTTTAATTCTTATGTGCCATTTTTTTAAATCAAGTTTATATGAGACATGAAGAAACTATTCAAAGAAACGAATATAGCCATGTAATGGCGACAATCCAAATTCATAAAGATATTTAATGTCGTTCATTTTTGTAGGATTGGATTGGCAAATGTAGCACTTAGAAGATGGTGTGTAACTTAAGGCATTACAAACTTTGCCATCCACCATAGTAAGTTGAAGTGAATGATCGATGAACAATTTCCGGTTGGTAGCGGTTTTAAATTCTTTTAAAATATAGCTCTTCTTTTTTAATTAAATTAACTGATTTCTTTTCAAATTGAATTCGAATGTGAGTTTACCAGTAATAATCTTTAGTAAACGGTACGTGCGTGTGTAATAAATTCAAGCAAAAGTGACTACTGTAGGATACGATCAAAATAGAAGCTACAAAATAAAATATATTTTTTCTATGGAATTGCAGCACTTGCTGAAGTTACAAATAAAGCCTTAATAATGGTTAGATCTCGAGTGTACGTTGGCGGTCTGCCGTACGGAGTGCGCGAGCGCGATTTGGAGCGTTTTTTCAAAGGCTACGGCCGTATTCGCGACATTCTCATTAAGAATGGCTACGGCTTCGTGGTAAGTAAAAGGCTGGGAAACCTTAACAGTGGACGCTGGCAAAACGTCTGTATGCACATTAATGAAAGTGCAGAGAATATATCACTTTATATTCTTTTTTTCAGTTATATGATTTTTATGTTTTTTATGAAAGATAACAATAACTTGTTCTGTACCGCCCTGTTTCAGGAATTTGAAGACTGTCGTGATGCCGACGATGCCGTGTACGAGCTAAACGGAAAAGAGCTGTTAGGCGAGCGGTAAGTGGACACAAAAAGCGAGTGGCTTTCATCATTCATGAATGGTCTTTTATTTTGTTCCACTTTTTCAGTGTGGTTGTTGAACCCGCCAGAGGAACAGCTCGTGGCAGCAACCGCGATCGCTACGACGATCGCTACGGTGGTCGTCGTGGCGGCGGCGGTCGCTACAATGACAAGTAAGTACAGACCGGCCCACGATTGTGAGTCCAGCCCGTCCTCCAACTTAGTTTTAGTTTAAGTTTGCCCTAGTATAAGCATACAAGCCCAATGATTTGCATTTCAATTAACCCATCCACATCGATGCGATTGCTACTATGGCCTTTAAATCCTAATGTTTAATGCCTTATTAGCAAATGTAAATATTCATTTTCGTTTTAACTTGACTTTTGTACGCTAGGCAATTTTTTAAATTAGAATACATTTTATATAAATATAGAAAATATATGTTTTATAAATCCATTTCAATTCCATATTTTGTTCAAAACTAGCTTTTCCACTGGTATTTTTATATTCTTGCCACATTTGAATGCTTAGTTTAAGGCTTTATAGTATAAGGCTTTACTTATTACCTTGTTTTGCAATGTAATATTCTTCCTAATATAATTTTACGCATTTAACTAATTGTAATCTGTATGGGAGGGACTCAAAGAGCGAGTAGCAGCGCAGTGTCAATACTAATTAGTGAATCCATTTAATTATTTGCCAGCAACAAAAATTCCAGATCATCCCGCTACGGTCCGCCCTTGCGCATTGAGTACCACCTGATTGTCGAACATTTGGCCAGTCGCGTCAGCTGGCAGGTAAGTGATCCCAGCATGGATCGATTCCTGGCCCCTTGGCCTGGTATCTATAGTAGCCTAGAATCGAGGAGTTCACACTGGCTGATCTAGTATGGGATGAGCGGCCAAAAATACTTCCAGTTGGAATATAAAGCTGAAAATTGCAATCCTGCTTTATAGACCCCATAACATAAAGAAAATTATAAAATAAAGACAAAAACCATATGTTAAAGAACGAATATAAAGGAATTAAATTTTTTTGTACATAAATTAGCTAGAAACATAATAAATAAAAGCATTAAATAGCAAACAATTAATAAACAATATACAACAATTAAAATATAAACAAAAATATAAAGAATTAAAAAAATATATATATAATTATAAAAATCAATTAATAAAAACAAGTATAAATAAATTAATAAATAATAAATAAATATAAAAATCAATTAATAAAAACAAGTTTAAGCTCGCGTTAAATAAATAAAAATATGCAAAACCACCAACGGGACTCGGAATCTTTATTTCTACGTACCTTACTAATTATGTTTAATGATTAGATAATCCCATTTTCTGTTTCTGTTTTCTCTAACTACAAGCTCCCAAAAATGTATTTATTAATAAATAAAGCATAGATTAATCATATAAATTTAGTTTATTGTTTTCTTTTTCTTGTGTTGTAATTCCGGAATATAAGTATATTACAAAGTCTTATTTGAACTATTTTGCATTATTTGCCTGAATTAAAATTACAATTTCCTTTTCTTCTATATTATCTTTTATATACTGAATTTAAAGAAATTCCAGAGGTTATTTAAACCAACCCCATTGGCTGAAATTTATTATATTTAAATATTTAAAATTTGGAAATTAATTAGCTTTCTAAAAATCCTCAAGTTAAATGAATTACGTTCCTCAAACTGACATAGTTTCGGTATTAACAATAATGTTTATATCATTATTTAAAGTAATTTTTTTTTATAAATATAAATACACTATTATATACAAAGCACATAAGGATAAAAGAGAGTTCTTGAAGCGTTTGACGTCTCGAGTGAGCAAGGGCCTTGAAAAATGGTTCAACTAACTAGAACAGATTCTCGTAAATTCTATTTTTAAATGCAAATGCCGTAAATAATAACCATGGAATGCCTATACTAAGCATCAATTGGTGTGGGGACTTCGGTTCGCCTTTATCTACAACTATAACTAAATGCATTCTTTGCATAAATGCGTTAAGGGGAGGTCTTGGGATCTGAGGCGGTATGTCTGCCTGTACGATTTAAACACATATTTTCCGTTTGCACGTACGAGTGGGTTATTTGGCACATCGTGGAGTCACTTGAGCACTGGAAGTTGCCTGAAATATTCCGGGCTTCTAGCTAAGTATTTGACACTGGGTTAGATCGAGGATATATAGCCTTAGAAGCGGCTTTTCTAACTACAATACGCGTACAGTAATCGTAAATTAATATCGAGTTTGTATTCAAACATTACGTAATCATAATTCGGAATAAAATGGATTTTTAAACGTCATCTATCATTAATCAGCTATAGAGTATTTACAGCATTTAATTTGACACTTTCTTTCCCATTTGTGTTATGGCATTTTGCATGCATTCTACGTTTATACGCTCAGAATAATCACAGTGTTTAAAATAAACGTTTTTGACATGTTTTCTGGGCATTTCCTATATGGGTTTATTATCTGTCTGAATTGGTTGAATTTTAAGAGACAAATATGTGGGTTTTTTGTAGATCTCTCTTGACAATTTTAAATGGGAATAAGAATTTTAAATTGTTTTGTAATTTATCAAAAAATCAAGTGTATAAACGTAGAATTGCATGGATGGGTTTCAGCCCGACTGCAGCATCACTGAAATTTGAAAATCGATCTTTAGTGAGTTCTGCCGTTTCTGAATTCCTTTCGAGTGGCTCTTGGGCTCTTTCGCTTTCGGAGAAATGGCAGTGGTTTACATTCAATTGTATAGTGCTCTAGTTGTAAGTGGTAGTATGTGTATACATATAGGTTTACGCTATCATGCCCACTATGGGGATATAGAGTTATGCACTAGTTCACATGGTAAATGCATACATGTATATAGCATCTCGGGGAGCGCACTTAAATTGCACCCAATCCAAAACCGCCGCCCAACTCAATCGTGTCCTACATTCAGTTACGAATCTAAATAAGTATTTAAGTACTATTAGAGCCTTGTTATCACTTTCGATTTGTAAGTCGTTTTTGGCGAGGGCAGGTCCACACAGGGTCGGGGCCGCCACTTCGTTGTTCCTGCAT
Organism: Drosophila anomelani; assembly: GCA_035045905.1. Lineage (NCBI taxonomy): Eukaryota > Metazoa > Arthropoda > Insecta > Diptera > Drosophilidae > Drosophila > Drosophila anomelani. The sequence goes on along the minus strand of JAWNOO010000007.1, from coordinate 9,841,145 downwards.
CCCGCTGCACCTGGATCCTTCACTGGCAAGTCTCTTTCCTAGCTCCTTCTAGATGCGAAAGGATAAAAGTGAGACGTTGCGCTTCAGCAATGTGTGTGGCCGCATCGGTGATCCGTTGCTCGCCGTGTCCACCATGTCCACGCCCATATAGCTGCTGTCCACGGTACCCCGATCGGCCAGGGTGTGCAGGCTCTGCGTGTCATAGTCATAGTTCAAGTCTTGCATGGGCACCACTTCCGGCAGCAGGTGTCGCATGTGCGTGGGCGATCGCCTCAGCTTGTACTGATTTCTGTGGGTCAAGAATGAAGGGAAATGAAGTAAGTAATTAATCTAAATCAGTTATACACAAAAGACAAGGCATGCAAGATGGACTGAGATTTACTAGGATGAAATGAAAGCTTACTCTGCGTCGCCGTTCTTGCCCAAGTGGTTATTCCTGCAGTTGTCCATGGGAAAAGAGCGCGATGAAAACCAAAATGAGTACACAAATTTACAATATCAATTTTAGATGGCTTAGGAATAGGTCAGTATTTTACTATTAAAATTTCCAATTAAATTTAACAAAAATGTTAATCTGATCTCATTTCAATGGCAACCTCCTGGCTAGACAAAAAATTGATTAAAGGTTACCTTGTGTGGTGAGAAGGTCAAAGTTCTTTTAAAAGCCCTCAGCCCTCAAGCTGACGAGCCCCCCATTATGCTCTGCATCTATGTACCTCTCGAGGCATGTTATTCACTCTCCACACACTAAAGCCGGAAATTCCTGCACTTTGCACCCCATCAGCGGGGGCAACGTTAACTGGCCTATTCCTGAGCCTTTCCTAATCGTGCGATGGCATCCTGCCTGGTGTGATTACGTACTTTTTATGCCGGTTCCTATTAAGACTCAAGCAAGGGCATGTGCACATGGATGAGGTGTTGCTTCCGTCGAGGGACTGGCCGTCGTGTCCCTCGTAGCCGCTCAATATGGATCCGTTGGAAGTTATCACATCGCCCTCCAGCTTTACAGCCACTTGAAGCGCCTGCAACGGGTAGATGGGATTAATTAAGGACATACAGGACAGAGTATTCGAATGCCGAGTGGGTGGAGTATAGCGTTGAAAGCAGAGGAACTGTGTCCGTGTGGTTCTGGGTGGTGGTGGGTGGTCGTAGTGGTGCTGTTGTTCAGTGTGGTACAGTAGCCAGGTGGTGAAGTAGTTTGTGGTGGGAATTAGTCAAAAATATTGGAATCTGAAAACCGCAATCACCTCGTTGGTCCATAAACTGGACTTGGACATAAACTAAGCTCGCGTTTAGCATTTGATTCGTTTCGTTTCGTTTCGTTAAGTCAAAAGCAACCGAAAATATGGCAAAAAAGAAAATATTTATTTAGGTTTTGTTTTTATTTGAGATTCTCTCGCATTTTGGGCCTGCATTGAATAAATTGTATTACATTAATTGGTTCAAAACATTATTGGTACAATTAATAAATATTGAAAAAGAAACCGAAGGTGCAAGATCAAGAGTTAGCCAAGTGTGCAGCAAAGTGTCAAGCAGATATATCAAAACTAAAGGCGAATGAATTAAGCAAATTGTTCGAAGGTACGAGGTACTTATGAGACGGAAGAGATGGAAGTTACTCGAGTAGAATATATATGTATGTTACGTATAAAAAGGTTTACAAAATCGTACACATTATGGATTGATTCTAGGGTACAGTGAAGCGTTGTTATTATTAGGATATACAAACTGTAGAGAAAAGCGGTGTACTACCAAAACAGGGAAGCGTCTACTCGCTGACATAGTAGTTAGTAGTAGTAGTTAAAAAAATTTTAAAACAGTCCTCAAGTCTACGGTAATATAAATGGCATGAAGTGGCTGGAGTTAATCCCAGCGGATCTCACCTGCATGGCCTGGGCCTCGTCGCGTCGCTCATCCTCGGTATTCATTGTAACAAACCTAAGTACTAACAAGTTCAGCGAGGCGGCCACGATGGCCAGGCCGAACAGTATAAATATCAGTGCAAACATCACGTATTCGGGCTTCCTGTTCAGTGCATTATCCCGCTGCAGGGCTACCATGTCGCCAAAGCCTGGAAAGAATTGAATAATTAGCAGGATGTGACAGCATTAGAGTCATTTCATAACCCCACCTATTGTGGTTAAAGTAATAAAACAGTAATATACTGAATCGAAGTAGCTCCAGCCCTCAAATCTTGAAAAGGCCGCAGCACCGCCTGCTATCGTCAGCGAACTGAGTGTGGTCACAACACATATAAGGTCCACCTCCGAGGCAACGGTCCGTTTGCAGCGCAGCGAGGTTCGGACCGCTTGGATAACGTAGCTGGGGAGATACAGATACGGCTTTAATTAAAGTTGCATTTTTGGAATCTAGATAACATACCTGCTCAGTCTATTCACTCTTTCTCCGATGCTCTGGAACATAACGAGTCCCAGGGGAATCCCCACAATGGCATAGCACATGGTAAAGAGCTTCCCGCCCACCGTGCTGGGCGTCGAGTGTCCATAGCCTGAAATTTTAATGGTTTTATCATTGGAGGAGGGCCAGGCAAGGGGCCAAAGAGCTCAGTAGGTCGCATTACTCACCTATGGTGGTGAGCACCGTGGTTGCATAATAAAATGCACCGGTGAACTTCCACTGCTGTCCGGCCTTGTGCGATTCCGATTTAAGCACCACAGTCTCCATGACTTTGAAGTCCTCCTGTGATATATTGTATTTGCGTATTATCATGTCCTCGGCATCTGCAAATAGTTGCAAAAAAACAGCAAGCCAGTGTTTATGACGCAACTCACACGAATTCCGACGACGCCGCTACCGGTCGTTATATTTCCCAGTTACATGCCATGGTACACTTAGCGAAATTTTAAGACTTCCCCTTATTTGGGATTTATAATGTATTCTTTTTTAAAAGTAATTGAGTTTATTGCTTCTAAAAATATATCTGTTTGGGTTTATGCAACTTTCAACATAAACCAAAAGTCCTATTTCATAGTTCGAAAGATTCGTGATTTCAAAAGCTTAGATTTGTATTTAAAATAAAAAATAAAATGACCCCTAAATTTTCTGCATTTCCATGAATATTTAATTATTTGTGCTAGAAAAATAGAAAAATATCCGAAGGATGCACAGGTTTAGATTTCAGTTACATGGAAATCGGTACATCTTAGATTTTGATATTAGTTACATATAATTTTTCGCATCTTACAGCGATTTTTTCAGTGTATTTCCCAAGAGTGTGCACTCACCTTGCAGCGCCTCCCAACGACGTTTTTCCGTTTCCGATTCGAGGGCGTCAAAGACGGCGGCGCCGACAAGCAAATAGGTAAATGTACACACGATCAAGGATATCGTGCGCACATTTTGTTTCTTCATTCTTCATTTAGGCGAGTATTGGTCTTGATCGTTGCTTGATGGATGCGTCTATTGCCGATGCAGGATGCAGTTGTGGCATTCAGTGGCGTCGCCTCCGCTTGCGGTACAGCTTGCAGGGCTTTTCCTGGCTCAACTGGCTTCCCTGCGGCAGGCAGCACCTGCCTTCGTCCATAGGGGGGGGGGTAGGATCGAGTTTTCTTATGCTTTTCTCCGGACCCGTTCCTTTTCTATTTAAAAGCTTAAATTGGGTTAACAACGCGCCCACGCCCACGCTCACTCTTCGTCGTAGTTTTCGTAGTCTCTGCTTTTTGGCAAACTCACTTAGCACTTTGATTGCATTAAAAATAATATCACTCGGGGGCGTTCACGTTTTTAGTTGGTTAGCTTCTGCTTCTGCTGAGGCGGAGGAGGAGCTGGCGGCAGGTGGCGTTTATTTCTGTCACAGGCCGTGGGCCTCTGTCCTCGTCGCGTTCGTTGCGCCTTCCATGTCCTTGTGTTATTTGTGCTGCATGTACATGTGCAGTGCATGTGCGAGTGCTGGCCATGCTGCAATCCTTCATCGGGCGGCGGCACTGCTCCCAAGGATGCTGCCACTGCTCTCGCTGCTGCTGCTGACGGGCGGCATTTCGCTGTAGTTGTGGCCGCGTCCTTCCTGTGTGGAATGGCTTGAATTAGGTTTTATGGCCTGGGCTAAAAATAGCGCGTGCAACTAATCTGTCATCATCAATACCAGCCCCAACAGGAGACATTACACAGACTCCTCCCCGCCTGGGAAAACTCTGCTCAAACAGGCGTGGTCAGTTAAAGAGGGATTTTCTAGCTATTTGTAGAAGGTTTTTGTTGTAAAAGGAAATTCTGTTGAAAATATTACGTATACGCTTGTATGAATCTGAATCCTTTTGTCTGAGAGTACTCAATCTTTTATTTATAATTAAATTAATCATTATTATAAGCAATCGAGTATATTGTTTTTGGTGGAAAAATTAATTTGGTAAAAAATATTACGTATACGCCTGTAGAAATTTTGAGTTCTTTTGTCTGAAAGCACGCAATCTTTTATTTATAATTAAATTAATCATAATTATAACCAATTATAATTGTTTGAATCGTTTTAGCACTTATAATGTTCAATCCTAAAGCTTATTAAATGCTTTCTTGATACCGAATTGAAAGGATATTATTATTAATAACAAGAATGTAGCATTTTGTGCAAAATCAAACGTTTTTAGATCCAACTCTCTCAATCTGTGGCAGATTATGTTATTTAAAGTCCATATTAATACTGTGGATAGTAGATTAAGTTTTGTATCCGCCGGAAGTGCTATTATTTTGACCGCTGTTGTGTGTACACTTCATCTCACCTTACTCACACACAAGTACCGCACGCAAACATGCAAATGAAAAATTCATTTGCATGTGTCCTTCGCCAATGAGCGTAAGGATTTGTGGACACACTGGCAAAACGGCATTTTGGCAACGTGTGAAGCTGCAAAATCTCAGCTGTAATTGTTGAATAATTCAGTTAACAGGCAGGATAATGAGACGCCGAAAAATGAAAGCTCTCGCGGAGGGAATGTGTGTGTGGTGGCCATCTAACAACAATTTATTGATGAACAATGAGCCAGCATTGCAGCAGTCCTGTCTCTGAATTATTCAACTGTGTGTGTACATCTCTGAGTGTGTTTGCGCGCCTCTGTGTGTGTGTGTGTGTGTGTGTGTGAGGTTCAAAGCGCGTTGAAGTGTACGCACACAGACACACATGCAGGGGCTTTTTTTAATTTATCGAATGAAGTAGCCAAAACGTTGGTCCTTCCTTTGGCGGGGATTGTGTGGGGTGGTTTTCGCCAGCCAAAAAGGATGCCGACAATGCCGATGCCCATGCCAGCCCTTAGTTAACTTTTTTGTTAGTTTCCCTGCCCGTGCCCTGCTGCTGCTGCTTGTTTGTTGTGCCACTTCGCGCAGCTTTTCCCCCGCATCCTGCCTGTTGTGTGTCCTCATTCCTCCACACGTCCTCCCATGCACTGGCAATGACAGTGACACTAGCAAGAGAATTCCCCACTTCCCCACGTCCACCACCACATCCCATCCCGACGAGAAAAAGAAAAAAATTTGAGGGGAGGGACACGGAGGCGAAGAGGAGAACAGGACTCTTCTCACATTTGAATTGTTCCATTATGTAAAGAACCACGCACACGCACACATGTGGGTTTTCGCTCCTTAGAGTTAGACGTAATTTGCAGTCACCGCGCGAATCCTTTGATTTGTCCAACGATAATTGCACAAAATGCTGGGCGCCCCACAATTTTTTCACTACCGTAATTTGGCTCCGCTTGGGCCCCACTTGTGTCGCCACTCGGATTCGCATCCGTAATGCTCTCGACTTGACTCAACGGCACGGAACGGCGGAAGCTTTGCTCCGGCGCACAACTGTCGGCTGCTGCTGCTGCTCCTCCTCTGCTGGCAGCAGAGTTGTGAAGGACAATTTATCACAATAATCACAAAATTTGTTTAACCAGAAACCATTATCGCGTCTCGGCGTTGTGCCAGCGTTTTTAAGGATATTTTGCATATATTTCTTATATAGTTTTTTAATTTGCAAACGGAAGCTGCGGCGCGGGCGAAAATTTTTCAAAACTTTCACGCTGCGTGTTGCTTAAATAGATTTTTGGATGCGAAAGCTCGTCCTGCAAATTTATCTCTTTTCCCAACAAATATCCTCTCGCTGCTCTCTTTTTCTCTCTTGATGTTAACCGGTTGGGGGAAACCCGTAACAAGTTGCTGCGAGTCCTGCGCCTCTTGGGTTGAGTCCTTGCTAACAAAGTTGATAACTCTGCTGGCCAAAGGATTCATAACTGATATTTATAAAATAATTTAAACAAATTTTGACAAGAAAATCATTAATAGATTTTAAACAAAGTATTAGAAAATATCCTAAATTAAGGTTGCAATTAATTAACTTTCAAGGGGATTAAATAAAAAAAAAATCAGTTTTTATTAATCCAAAATTTGCCTTAATCCAATTATTTATTTACAGCTACTGCAGCTTCTTTCTTTTAGAATTCTTAATTAGTTAGTACAAAAGTTTTCATTAGTAAATCGATTTTTAAAATGTAGACAGCATTCAGCTTCAAGAGAACTCATCACTATCTAAATAGTAATTGGGGAGCCTGTATTTGTCTCCTTGACTTACCTACCTCTGTTCAAACCAAAGCTGCTCCTTGGCACAGTGACCCGGCTGTCAGTCAACTGGTTCTCCCAAAACGAAATTGGCCGTAAAGTCTGAAAGCAGGGCACCAATCTAAAAATCAATTTCCACCATTTAGTGCAAACATGTTCAGTGGCCTGGCCATAAGTTGATAATTAAATGCAGAGCAAGTGTACACTGGCAAATGCGTCAAAGCTTATAAGTTAAGGAAGTCAGTGCTCCATGGCCTCGGGAGGCAGAACTATGTTGCAGCCAAGGAGGCCGCGTCCGCTCCAGGTCTTCGGCACAAGAATCAGGTCCAGCTGCTGATCGCCGCGCTTTACTTTGAGCTGAACATTCTGGTTTTGCATGTTGCGAACTATTTCTCCAATCTGGCCGAGATCTCCTTTGAAATTATTGCTGTTGACGGAGCCAAATCGTAGGATAGCATCACCGACACGGAGTCCCTAAAGTTAAAAATGATTTATAATTTACAAAAGAAAGATTTATGAAAAAATGACACTTACGGCTTCTTCTGCGGGTGAATTTGGGCTGACTAGGTTGACCACAACAAAGGCGCGAGCGGGTGCAAAGTTGGACATATTGGCTCCACCGGTGTTACGATCGCTATCCAAATCCAGGGCAGAAGCGCGGTTCACTAGCTCCGGGTCTGTGGTAGCGATCTCACTGTGGTACAAGTTGAGTTGGGTCTGGATTTGGTTCATTAGCTCCTTGTGATCGTTCTGCAGGCAGATGATGGACTGGCGGGCCTGGCGCACCTGGTAGATATCGATGTCGTTGCGTGGAAAGCCCTCCAAGTCCACCAGCGGGCCATTCATGCCCACATTGTCGTTCTAAAATGGAAAGCAATGCATTAAGTTCGATGTATTTGTACTTGGATCGCCTTTTATATCAAACATTCCTGAAGCACCTATAAAAGATGGATCAATAGTTTATAGAACCAGGTTGTCCACAGGTTGACAAACTGAACCTTCAGCTGATATACCCTTCAATCAGTGCTATAGGGTACATATGTGGATGAATGCGCGACTTTACTTACGGCGGCCAGAATCTGTCCGTGTTTGCTGATCTGCGCCTCCAACTGCGCCTTGGCGGCCATTAGACGCTCCAGACGCTCCTTGGTGGTAATCCCTGCGGCCATGACTTCCCGTTCGCTGATATTCGAGTATTTGTTAAAATGCAATTTCCTCGTTTGTTTTGCTGTTTGCCTCGGCAACAACAATAAAGAAGCAACAAAAAGTGCTAGAGTGCAGCCCTGTCGTCCGCGGCAGTGTGGCCGTATCGTGCGATTGTCAATTTGACCATAAATAATTGTTAAACAATTTTTTTTGGAAAGGGAAAAACAAATTAAGCGAGTAAACACAGAAATTAACAGAAATTGATGAAAAACAGAGTCGCTGGGAATTGTGCGGCTAAGGGGGGCAGCGGCATTCCGACGGATTTCGCGCATTTTACGGACGGCGACGAGAGACCTCGAGAAGCCTCACGGCGACTCGGTTCGTTCGTGTGTGTCTGTGCAAATTGATTACAAAAATAAAGTTATTTCGAGAGGTGTGCGATAAACGAGGCGCCGAGGAGGAGTTAGCCGAAGAGGAGGAGGTAGCCCCCAGTACTAAGGCCGCCGCAGCAGCAGCAATTTTGATCCAGTTCGCGCCATTCCGTTCCACCGGCGGGTGCGACGAACGATGTGAGCAGTGGGCCCTTCCGTCCGGCGGTTTATGCAATGTTCTAGCTCTCGCCCAGGAGAGGGAGAAGCGGGTTTGGGGAGAGCCAGAAGGAGAGGAAGTGGAAGAGGCGGAACCACTAGCACAAGCAGCAGCGAGAGGAGGAGCGGCAGAAGAAGCAGCAATCAGAGGCAGAGCCTGTCCAGATGACTGTCACCACCATGGAGGCACCAGTCAAGGCAGCACATCATCCCGTCGTCGGGGGCGGCGGCGGGGCGCAGCAGCAGGAGGCCCTGGGCGAGGAGGATCCCATGGGCGACGAGATGACCGTTCTGCTGACCAATAAGAACTTTCATTTCGACACGGTTTCGGAGCTGGATGAGCCGTTTGTGGAACTAAAGGACAACCACGAGGTAGACATTCAGCCAGCGGGCGGCGTGGGCTTTTATACAGAGGACGAACTGCTGGAGGATCAGCCCCATCCGCAGGTCACCTGGCTAAATGACGACGAGATCGAGACCCTGGATCGCGTCACCCTCGATATGGGCAACATGTTCTTCAATCGTGTTGACAGCCAGGACATTATCTATCAGCAGAAGAAGAAGAACATCAAAATGGTCGGCAAGTACATCATGGGCGATGTGCTGGGCGAGGGTTCCTACGGCAAGGTGAAGGAGGCCATGAACTCGGAGGACCTCTGCCGACTGGCGGTAAAAATCCTGACAAAGCGAAAACTGCGGCGGATCCCGAACGGCGAACAGAACGTCACTCGCGAAATCCACCTGCTCAAGCAGCTAAAACACCCAAACATTGTGGAGCTGATGGACGTGCTGAACAACGAGGAGAAGCAGAAGATGTACCTAGTGATGGAGTACTGTGTCGGCGGCCTGCAAGAGATGGTGGACTACCAGCCGGACAAGCGAATGCCGCTGTTCCAGGCGCACGGCTACTTTCACCAGCTGGTCGACGGCTTGGAGTACCTGCACAGTTGCCGGGTGATACACAAGGACATCAAGCCGGGCAACCTGCTGCTCTCCCTCGACCAGACCCTAAAGATCTCCGACTTTGGGGTGGCGGAGCAACTGGATCTCTTCGCGCCAGACGACACTTGCACCACGGGCCAGGGATCGCCCGCTTTCCAGCCGCCCGAAATTGCCAACGGACACGAGACTTTTGCCGGCTTTAAGGTGGACATTTGGAGCAGCGGAGTGACACTGTAAGCATGGAACTTAGTGCTTTGTAATCGTATACCCTATTAATTGTCGCATTGTTGCAGCTACAACCTGGCCACTGGACAATATCCATTTGAGGGTGACAACATATACCGACTGCTGGAGAACATCGGCCGGGGACAGTGGGAGGCACCCGAATGGCTTTACCAACTGGACCCGGACTTTGCCAGGCTCATTCTGGGCATGTTACAGGCTGATCCCAGCCAACGGCTCTCGCTCCAGGAGATCCGGCATGATACGTAAGTTGCAAAGACCTTGTGGGTTTGACTTATTTATGATTGATATCGAACTTTCAGTTGGTTTATGTCCGCCCCGCCGGTGACCGGCCCACCGATACCCATTCCCCCGCTGAAGGGCGACAAGTACCGCAGTTCAACTGTGGTGCCTTACCTGGAGGCATACCACTACGGCGATCAGGACCAGGAGGACGTCTATTTCACCGAGCACGACGTTAACCGTGGGTTTCGATATAGTGGTTTAGAGGAATGGCAAAGAATTATAATATTGTTTTATCTTTCTTTTGCAGAGGAGCTCGCCCGGCAAGCACAAGCCGCTGCTTCCGAAATTCGATCCAAGCAGTCAGCAGCGGCCCATGCCGCCTGCCACACCTATGAGCCACCTTCTACTAGTGCTGCCGCCGCTGCTGCAGCCTCCTCTGGATATTCGCTGGGCAACGGAAGCACGGAGGAGGCACCGGTTAAGAAGAAAGGATCTGCGCTAAAACGCCGGGCTAAGAAACTGACCTCCTGCATCTCCGTGCGCAAGCTGAGCCACTGCCGGACATCGTAGGCGTCGCCACCAAACTAGAAGCTAAGAGTAATCGAAAGTAATAACTTTGTTAACAAATTGTGAGCAACTTTTTGGTTTTGTTTTCCCGTTTTTGTTGTCCTACATTCGCCAAGTATTTGTAACCATAGAAGCATGTAGGAATGCCAGGCGCAGCCCAGGATGTCGCAGCATTGGCACAAACTTAAAGTTGGCTGATTGAAAAATGGGTGATTGCCCAGGCGATACGAAAGCTATATATCCATGTGACAATACTGTGTATTATATATGAAGCAAATGAAAGCGTAAATTAGTCGTTAATCTATATGATGTACTGAAGGCGGCGGGGGATCGCTGGAGAAGGATCAAAAGGCGAAGATGGTGCCCATCCTTTCGCACACATAAAGAAACATGTTTAAGGAAATTTGTTGTTGGCTTCGTTATATTCTAAACTATCCAAAACACGATGCGATTTTCAGGCGCCGACGGTACAATAACTGCTGGACAGTATTTGCAAGGCCTAGGTTGAGATTTTAATTTTTACAAAACCATTGAAACGAAAATAAAAAAACCCGTTGAAGATCAATTACAAACATTGCATTTAGTTTGCTCCACACACTTTGCTTCCATCCACACTCACGCACACACGACATTAGGCTAGCTAACTACAGACGCTTAATCTAGTTCGACGATCTCCAGCCGGGCAGTGGGATCCGGCTCGGACTGCCCCGCCATCAACTCGCCCATGATGAACATCTGATGGTAGTGCTGGCCCAACGTGGACAGCTTCCTTTGCATGAGGTGACGCAGCGTGTCCACATACTGGGGCGGCACTCTGGCCATCGGCGTGTTCGTATTACGCCAGTGCAGTCCGTTGTTGTCCACGTGGAAGAGTGCCGGCGAGGGCACGTGATCCTTAAGGTAGTTCCAAATACACTCGCGCAGCAGCAGGGCAATCTAGGAAGGGTAATAAATTTAATAATCCGCATGTAAGTTCGAACTACTTAAAATTCCTACCTCTGCCGACTCAAAGTGATCGATAATGAGATGCAGGTTGGTCAGTGGCGGTGGTATTAGTTGGCTCATGGCCAGCAGCTGCAGCATCTTCTTGGTGCAGAGCATCAGCTCATCGTTGGCAGACGTGGGCTGGTATTTATTGACTAAATAAAAAGGGTTTTGTGTTAAAGAAAAACGAAAATTATAGCATATAACCCGTAAACTCACCATTTTTGCCCCGCCAGTGATGCAGGCAAGTGGCGCATAGTGCACGCAGGAGCACTGAGGAGTAGCACAGGGCCGGCCTGTGGGCAGCTATCAATCCCAAAACTGCCCACAATACAGGAGAAGTGATGAATGCCCTTCGGATTTGCATGTCCCGCTCCATGGTGGCCTTGGTGAACTCCTCGTCCGGAAAGGGCAGACCGTTGTACATAACATCCGTGGAAACCAGCTCGACCAGCAGCAGCGAGACCAACGAGTAGCCCTCCACGTTATTCGGCTTCTCCAGATCCGCACAGCAGGCATTCAATGCCTTCAAATATAGTGCCTGCTTTTCCGCATCGCAGCTTCGCTCGTTGGTGGGCAGCACAGGTCGCAGGCCTCGTCCAATAATCCCGGAATGCAGGACAGAACGATTCGAGTTGGCGCCGGAACTGGTGTGCAGGTTTTGTATGATGAGAAGCTCGTGCTCTGGTATCTTTAACTCATCCAGTTCGTACTCCTCCAGCTGACCCAGCAGATGACCGTGATAGAAGAGCGCCCCTTCCACAAGCTCACGCAGACAAATAGTTCGAGCAATCTTCCGAGCGGAACATTGGCGTTGCAGCAGGGTGTAGGAACGATGAGAGGCCGCAGCACGACGGATCACAGCTGTAATTAAGCGACGATCAGATAAGGTATAATATATAAGCTCCACATTTAAGTTGCACTTACTCTTTTCGGTGAGCCCCACAAAGAAGTACTTTACACTGAGCACGGCTAGCTTTAGAACCATCGGAGTGCGCAGGACGTTCGTGCGGCTGCCCGCATCAATGTTGTTCAGCAAATCCACAATGAGGTGCGCTAAACGCATGCGGGTGGCGTCCTCATCTTCTACCTTACCCTCGCCCGGTTCCAGTTTTGGGCGCTTGCCGTAGTCTTTCCCATTGCACAAATCATTATTGTTATTGTTATTGTTTGATTGTTGTGCTTTAAATTTCTCTGCACTGTGCTCGGCCGCATCCCTGTCCATCTTTAGGACCAATTTATTGACAGTTGAGTCAAAGATTTGAATGATTTTGGGCAGACACTCATTCAGGGCTTGATTCAGTTGCTGCGCTTTTATGTAGGGAGCCACATTTTTGCTCTTGTGCATCCTAAAGGAGATTTATAGGGTTTAAGGTATGAGTAATTAAAAGAGTTTGTTGACTTCTTACTTGGCTAGTATGTTGAGGTTGGAGAATGTGTTGAACGCCTCTGTCGGCGTGCCTGGTGGCACTGGCAAGCGACTGTTAACCTGAACATGTAGCGTAATGTCCTCCAGGACCATTTTAAAGCCAGGCGTAAAGCCGGGAAAGTTGACCATACCGTTTTGACCACCCAGCAATCGGATTAGAGCGCCAATACCATTGGGATTCTGAGCATACGACTTTCTTAGCAGCTGGGATATGGTCTGATAGTATATGTGTGGGTGTTGGGAAGCTGCATTTTGGGAAAGATTCGGTTTATATAATTAATGTAACTCTGACAATCATTGTATTTGTACTCACAGACCACCAGCAGCAATCGAACTGCCGTCTGTTGCTCGAAGAGATTGGTGCTGAGGCAGCTTTTCCACAGCATGTACTTGGTTTCTTCGTAGGCCAGGTCTGCCAGCAGCGGAAAGTTTCGCTGGTTGAGCACCCACTGTTCCAGCTCCTGCATAGAGTTGTCCAGAAAGTCCTGGCACCACGTGAACTTCTCGGCCATCCTGGCGGCTGTGATAAGCAGCGTGGCTCCGTGCTCACTTAACCGGAGGACTGCGTTGTTAAGAGTGGGCTGCATATCGGCAAACATTTTGTTGCTTAACCAGAGCGGCGACTTTTGAACAATTACTTCGCTCATGTCCTCAGAGTCTAATAGAAAGGGGCTTTATATAAACAATTTTATTCTCTTTAACAGATACTCAGATACTCACATATTTCCACAAGAACATTCACCAAGCTCTGGAGAATCGCATCGGAGTAGTTGGTGGTGATCAGCAGGAAAGGCACCACGGCCACATCCAGCGATTTCTTCGGCGCAAACCCCTCCCTAAGCATCTCTCTGAAGGCGGCCCTCAGGTGCTGTTCGTGGCACGAGGTCATGTAGTCCAGAATACCCGCCTCCGAGTCGAGGTGACACCGATAGTCCTCTACAAAGCGCTTGATGCCGCACTGTAGGATCTGCATGATAATCTTGTAGGGAAAGCAGCCGCCCAGCCTGGCCACAATCCAGTCGAAGGTCATGGGGAAGCGATGGAAGGCGTTTAGCATGATCTCCACGCAGGCCTCCTCCTCCGGCTGGGTTAGCTTACGAAAGCAGCTGTTGATAAGGGTCATCAGACCGTGCATGGCGCTGCACTCCAGCCAGTAGTTGCAGCTGGCAGTGATGGTCATGCGTCGCTGGGTGTACTTGTCCGAGAGCTTTGCCACCAGTTCCAGGCTCCAGTTGGCAATGAGCGGCGACCAGGCCGGTGGTCCCTTCCAAACCAGACTCTGCAGCGCCGTCTTTACGATGTTGAAGCTCTCGTATTCCGGAGCACGCGCCTGTTGCTGCCGGTTCCCGGCCTGCTTCACCTGCGACACCGGCATCCCGGTCTTCGGGTCCGCCATCTCTGGCGACACATACAGCTGAACGCTGATCTCCGCCAGCAGCGCGAAGTACTCGAATACAATGTCCCGCGTGGCAGGCAACTCCTCCAGAAAGCCCAACCTGAAAGAGTTCAAGAGTTGTTTACTCCGCTCTCGGAAGCAACAATCCTACGGCGGCTACTCACGCGAGCTTGATGAGACTGGGGTTGGTGAGCAGCTGGGGGTTGCTGTGCCCATTGCTCACCGTCTCTATAAAGTGTTTGAGCTGATCCAACAGATTCTGGCGCAGCATTTCTGTTTTCTTGGCATCGGATGCAAAATAATTCGGCTGAAAGCGGTGTGACCAGACTAATTGTCATGATTGCACTCTAAAAAATAACACAATATGTTTTAGCGGTTGCCTTACGGTCTTGCTGTTTGTTTTTTAATTTAAATTACTTAATTTAACAATTCAATAAAAGACAATTACTTAAAAAATATAGTGTGAAGATACAATACACAAGTGTATAATCGTTTTGTAAAGCATGTTATAAAAATGTCTATGACGAAGGAATAAGTTTCCAAGACTCAGGTTTTAGAATTACTCTTAAAAGTATAATGATCATTCTTGTACTTTATAGCTGCAATCTCGGACCAGAGCGTCTGCGTCATCTGTTGCTCAGCTGCATCGGCATCTTCCGGGGACAGCTTGTTGAGTAACGACTCCCAGTAAGAAAAAATTGGTCTGGAAAGAGTAGTCTTTTTCTCTTCCTCTTTTGTTGGGGACAAATGTTCTTCTCTTTTTTCTCTAATTTTGCCAATCTGTAGAAAAAGACAGATTTATAATAATAATAATTATAATAGACGTTTAATAATCTTACGGAGGAGTACAAGTCTTCGTTCCAATTTGAGAGATCCTTGTCCAGGACATTAGCATCTTCAATTACGCTACTGGTATCTGTTTCCAGCTGAGAAGTCGTCTCTTCGCACTCATAGTCTATATCGTGGCCGGATCCGCTGTCTTCCCTCTCAACGGGATTGAATGTGGACGTAGATGGTCTCCTAAAAACACAGATAAACGTAAGATAAATAACTTTAATATTTAAATAACATTTAAATATACCTACCCCCTTTCTCTGAACTCCATGGGCAAGAAACTCAAGTGAGAAGAAAGCGTCCAGCCGCCACTGTCCGTGTTGACTTTTTTCTTCCCTCTCGTTTTGCAGTAATACCTGTGGCTGTCCCGCAATGACTTCCACGCTGTTTTGCAACTAATGACTGTGGTGTAAATATACATTTATTTAGGATTATTGTTATTAAAACATTAAAACTTACAGTCTTTATTTAGGGCCGCGCCTACGCTCTCCCAAGCCCGTTTTAAATAGACTCCATCGAAATGCCTTTTGTTTCGAACGTCCCATAGGACTGGCCGAGTCTGAACCTGCTTGATTAACAGGACTTTTTCGTCAAATCCGAACTTGCGGGTTCGTTTCATGCGTGTCTTTTTTGTTCCTTCCATTGCTGTGCTGGATTTTCTGCTGAATAAGTTTCAGATGCTTTAATTTATTGATACAACTAATAGCGAATCAATTGTTTAGTTTTGTTAGCAACTTAGTGTGACCAGGTTATAGCGCTCTCGCGGCGCTATCCAATGCTGCCCAATTATTAACTAAAGTTAACCGCGCCATTTGAATTACGTATTCAAATCAATAAAATCGCGTATAAACAATGGAGATGCGCGTTAATGATCGTAAATGCATTTCATTCACCGTTACTCTGCAGTTTTACGACCAACTTAGCATGTGAATGAAAACTAGTTTCTGTCAGCCGAAAAGTAAATTAAATTATACCAATATATAATAAAGACCTTAATTGAATTCATTTATAAAATTTACTGTCTCTTCACATGCAAATCACCGGATTTGCCGGATCAACGCAGTGCAGATTATATTATTTCTACGGGCTACGAAATTGCCTGACTTGGGATCCCAGACATTCATCAATTAATGTTAGTTAGCCGATTCGTTCGGTTTCTGTGTCAACCAGCTGACCTTGATATATTTTCACGATGGCCGATCAATGTTCAAACACGAACGGGCGCCTTGCGCAATTTCTAATGTCTCTCTTGTTTTTAAGCCCCATCATCTGCTCTTCGTCTCACCATTCCATCTTCATTCCATCGACGCCAGCTTCCCCAGATCGAGCTGGCTGCTGATCGATTTGCTTCGAATTCGCTTGTGGAGCTGTTGATAAATGTGGTCGAAATGATGCTGACTGGGAATGTCCAGTTGCCGTGTTAATTTAACGTTTTATTGTTTTCAATACTTTTCTAAATCTCCGGAGATGGCGTTAAATTAAAATTGGCAGGTGTATTGAACGGGTTTCGAGCTATAATCGCTGGTTTTGGGCAGGGCCAGTTTGTGTTTTATTATTATTATTCTTAGCGGCTGTCTTTTTTGGGTATTTCACATTGCATTGCCTCAGACCGAAATTCCACATTAATGTAAAGTCGGCGAGAATGATTTGCAGAATCGGGAAATGCCACTTGACTTAACCGTTATTTAATAATCTAAACAGCACTGCAACAACAATGGAGGGAGTACACTGCAAGAAGAAAGGTGGAGTTTAATCATATTTTCAGTTGGTGCATCGTAATTAAGGTATTGTTAGGGAAAAGTTTCGGTAATTTTTTTCAAGAAAGAATAATATTTTGTGATTTTTTCAATATAATTTTTTTAAATATGGTGCATAAATAACCCAAATTGATCAAAATATTTAACTAGGAAACACTATTATTTTATTTTACATTTTAAAATTAAAAATTAAACAACAAATCTGCATAAAAATATATATTATTTAATTTCTGAAGATAACAGTGGAGGTAATAAACAAAATCTGATGCAAAATACATGACTTCTTCTATAAAATATAATGAAAAATAAATGCAAATGGGGCAACAAAATATTCTACAAACTAGATTCTTAGCATTTTCGCTGAGTGATGCACCTGTGGCAACTGAATCTGCTGCGCCTGCCTTTGCGGCTTCGAGGGCTATTGAGACGTTGGCAACGCGAAATCAACGCATCAATCATCTGACATTGCCCAACGGCGCACAACAACTGGGAGGTGCAGCTCCAAATGGTTTGGACTGGGAGTAAGTGCAGCCTATCCTCGGATTTGCCAGTTTTCCACCTCCCCCCTTGTACTCATTAACCAGAGTCCGAGGTAGAATTTTCTCCCTTGACGCGTGTTCCGATTGCTTTTGATCATTTGATGATCTTTACGAGAGCTGCAACCTTGAACTCGGGGTTTTTTTAGTATCGCCATGCTCGCATAAGGCCAGTAGTACTAACAAGAGTCCAAAATAAAAACAAGCGCCACAAAGAGCTGGTTGGACCACAGCCACAAAAACACTCCCGAACAATGGATTTGGCCGGCGACCGACGACACCCACCAGATGCTGGCCAAAATTGGATGCGAACCATCTGCGTGCCATCATTAAGATCGTCACCTGGCTGTGGCTCGTCGTGTGATTGGGAGTTGAATTAAAGTCAATGTTTCTGTTTTCTGGGCCGAAGGTTGTGCCATCAAGTATACGCAGCGTGTGCTCGCAAAAAACAGCACTATTTCGAAGCCACAAAAAGTCATTGTACTCTCGGCCAGGGAATGACCACCGGAAGAGCCGAAAAAAAAAAACCGGACGGATCCGACCATCGATTGCAAGTTTATTTTGGTCCGATTGTTGGCCAGCATAAGAGGATAAACGAAGCGTGTGCCAAGTTCCTTCAACTTACTGAAATGCATAATTTAAAGCAGGTCAATTAATTAATTATAAAAAAATAATTAGGCAACATTTTTCAGCTTAAAAAATGTAAATAAAAAAATGCTTTGTATATTTATATTACTCAGAACTCTAGAAATATTCTTCCAAGCTCATTTTATTATTTGATTGCCATATTTCACCAATTTTTGTTGAATAAATATTTAAAATAAGGCAAAAATTAATTTTCTTTTAAATTAAAAAAGTGTTAAGACAAACTTATTAAACCAAAAACCATTTATTTCCAATTACCCATCTAAAAAGAGAAAACAAATTAAAAAATTGCAATAGCTCCATGCAAAGTCTTAATAATACTTTGCAGATTGGGTTAAAATTTGGATATTTTATGCAAATTTTTATTTGCAAACTCAAGGCCAGGCTTTGTGGTTTTTTAGGGTTATTTGGTTTACATAAATTATATGATAAGGTGGGGCAAGCATGCACATTAAGAAATTTCGAAATACAAATTTGTAAAAAGAATATGCTGACACCAAAACCGATGTGTTTATTTTTTTGAATGGAAATTTGCAAACGAATATGGTAAAGCTCTTTGAAGTTTAAAAAGCTTCTACTATTATTTATTATTCGGTTAGCGGAAAATTACCCAAACTTGTAAAATTTCCGCCAGAATCTGCCAAGTTCCAATGGGAACTTGCCTGACCCTATAGGGCATTTCCTGATGTTGCCATGAGATGATGACCAATTCAATAGCTTTTCCTCTAGTCATGCGGCCACTAGAAAAGCCCTTGACAAAGAATGTATTTAAAACCGCCGCCCAATATGGATGACGCGTGTTTCGGATCTGTTAGATGGGATCAACTAAGGGCTACCTAGCCATTTCATGCATATTCATCGGCTCCCCCGCTAACTGTTTGCACATGTTAATATGGCCAAGTCGCCAGCTAGCCGATTACATGGCTAGATACGTGTTTCGATTAGAATTCCGCAAAAAGATCTTTTACGCGGCGGCCTTTGAGACGAAAAAAAAAAAATTACAAATGTTTGCTTTGTTGCATTGCTTGGGTTTTCTCAGTCGAAAAGTGCACTGAAACTGCCATATAATTGTGTGAGACTTTTAGCAGGCAAATTAGAATAAATTTAAGTATTTTGGGGTTGTTAATTGGGGATCCCATAACGCTGTCAAAGTTCGATACGGATGCGGCTAGTAACCACTATTATAAGTATCGAGTAAACGCAAGGTTCACACGGGCAATACCTGGAATATAGTACAGACGGGTCATTACGTATACGTAATGTCCTCATGGCAAATATCAAGTATACGCCAGGTCGACTGCAGTAGCCATGCTGTGCCATTAGGGAACATTATTTGTTTCACAAGTTCATGGCGCATTTTTGCCGCCTATTGATCACCATGATGGCAAACAGAGAAGATCCGAAATATCTTGGAGCACCATAAATATTTAAGAGCCCAAGAGACAAACTGGTTTCCTAGGCAGCAGCAGCCGCTGCCATCTGCTTCTTTTGTCCAAATATTCATATTCAAACAAATGTCTGCGATTTGGGTTTGCCTTTTCCCTGCTCTCCCCACACTGAAAAATATATGGAGTCCGAAAATGTTTAATTGCTGGGTGGAGTTAGGCTCTTTTCAGGATCAATTAACTGAGTTTGGTAAAGAAATATTTTATTAAAGAAAATCATACTATCTTTTGTAAATGTATAATTAATTATGACAATTCTATGTCTAATTCAAGAGGTTAACAATATATATATAAGAAGAATTAAAAAGATAAATGCAAGTATTTATTTTATTACAATTTGTTGAAATTAAAATATGTAAAGCTTTTTTTAAGTTGTTTTGCTAACTGCATATAAATCTAGAAATAAATAAATTATTTTAAACTAGTTTTGATATTAATTATATTTTTATATTAAATAATTGCCTTCTCCGTTTTATCAGTTGTTTAACTCTAAGTAAACTGTATATAAATCAAGAAATAAATAAAGTATTTAAAAAAATGTTTTTATTTACCTAGGAGACAGACAAGTTATATTTATAAAACCTTGTATAGTTTTTATAATTTGTAGCTTGTAGTTGTAGTTGCGAAAGTTTCATTGATATTTAAAGCTACAAATACAACAAAAATAAGTGTTTCCTGAAACCTAGTACCCTCTCCTCTTGACTTTAGGTATAATTCATAAGCATTGCTTCAAACACTATTAATTACCTTATATTCATAATATCAGGTGTGTTTTTCCCGTGAAATCTATTTAGTTTAATTCGAATTAAAGGTAATTTCCAGTTGTTAAGCTACTCTTACATAGTAATCTTGCTGTTAAGCAGCTCTTACAGCATCTTTCTAATGTACCTTCATCTATAGCTATTATCTTTTTTTTTTGCACACTATCGCGACACAAAAGGCAGGGCTTGGTCAGGGGTTAATTAACGGATTTCTTTCCAGAACTTTGAACAGTGCAATCATCACTGCCAAAGGCGGAGTAAAAATACCCGCACCGATATTTAGATTGGCAACAATTAGCGCCGCACTTGGGCATGTGGGTGCAAAGGCAGGTGCGAAAGCCCAGAGATATTCCGAGACGCCAAGATGCCGAGTGATTCCAAAGGGCCGCAGCGCAGTCTCAGCCAGCGTTGTTGGGGAATCCTTGCGCAAACTCCGCTGGACCGCGGCGAGAGCGAGAGCGATTCATCCATTGGCCCCAGAGATCCAACACACGAGCGGCAGCGGCGACCTGACAACCTGTTGCTTGCCGTTGAGGCTCAGAATTTTGCCGAAAGCTCTGCTTCGACTTCGGCTCACACGCTCGCCGAAAAAAAAATAAATAAAGAGCGTTGCTGCTGGCGTCGCTGCCGCTGTCTGCGTCAACGCCAGCGTCGGCGTTTAAGCCAACTCCGCTCCTACGACTACGAGCCGTATAAAAGTAAAGCGACAGCGTGAAATCAAACTTATTTCAGTGTTTTTGATTTGAATGTAAAAAGCGCACGCTCGCCCAGTCGCTGTCCAGTTGCTGTCCAGTAAAGTCCAGCAGCCGCTGCAGCCGCATCCGCATCGCTCTTCCCGCTGGTGACTCCCCAATTCCCCGCTAGTGATGTGGAAATAGATACCCCATATAGAAACATGGTCCAACAGTGTGTGCGCGTCTGAAAAATAAAAACAAAAATAAAACTAAGAGAAGAACAAGTACATTTCGAATAACACTGAAAGATAGCGAAATATCGAAAGGATAGTCCGCAGATCAAAAGTGCGAAGTGATATAGCCCAAGCCAAAGTCGAGAATATATTTGTAAATTAGTCAAGTGAACAAAATATTTAAAAAATAATACCAGCCGTTAAACGCCCGATAAACCGACATCTAGTGCCTTAAATTCACAAACTATAAGAAAATGGTAAGTTTTTATAAGAAGAATAATTGATCAAGTGAAAAAAATGTTTTAAAAATATTTCGTAAAATATTTTCATTTACAATTTGTTAGTTTTTTAAAAAGGGGTTCCCATTGTGACTCAATGGAAAAGTTGATATAACCTTTAAGCCTCCTACTACTACATATTGAAAGCGTATAATTTTGATTCCGTTTCCCCGCCACATGCAAGCCCGAATAAATATACGAATAGTTGGACTTTCCATCAATCTGACAAATGACCCTTTGCACACGACTTGTGTATGCTGTTATTAACTAAGAAAATAATAATAAAAAAGATTAAGAAAAATAATCCCCAACACATCCGTAAAATATGGCCGTAAATGTTTATATGCAGTTAATTGACAAAACGATGTGATTATTCATCTAGGAAACCTTTCCATTTCTGGTTCTTATTTCCACTGTTAATGGGGAGATGTGATTATTCATTCAGGCAACTTTGTATCTGTGTAATTAACGATTCATGTCTATAGAATATCCTGAATTAAAATTTTACTTCCTCAACCTACTATTCATTTAAAGAAAACCTTTTAGTTAACACTCCTTCCTTAATTCTTGTTCGCTTTCTTTGGAAATGGAAAAACACCAAGAGTGGCAACTGGTTTTCGTTTTCAAGTACATTATTTCAATGTCTTTTTCTCAAATGCCACGCGCAGACCTTTCGACGCTTTTTCCAACGCTTTTCTGTTTTGCTAAAGTCATTCGCACTTGAATTTCGCGAAAAGTGCACACAGAAAATGCAAGTGCTGCACTTATTTCGACGCTGCTGCTGCTTTGTTACGTCTGCAGTGCAGCAGCAGCAGCAGCAACGATGGCCAAGTGAAGTGAAGGCTGGATTTTGGTTTTGACCAGCTCACGAGCTGGCCCGACCACATTTCACACGGAAATGCAGTGCAGCGCTGACCTTGAATCTCAACTGGGATAACTGGATAACTAAAGCCCGGAGATCGTAAGTGAAATGATAGCTCCTCAGGGCCAGGCCAATTGCCTTGCTTCATCCACCTGACACCGAGAGAAATTAGTGGGGGTAAAAGAGGTGCTAAAAATTTATAATTATTTATGTATAAATTTATAGAAGGTATACATTTTATTATAATAATTTAAAGAACTTTTAATGAATAACTTCAAATAAAATTATTTTTTTATACAAATATTTTGTTTTTTGAGGCTAAAATTTTATTTTATCAGCTTAAAGAGTTTAAAGGGAGCTAAACTTTTTAACTTTAAAATTTTTTAATTTAGCAGTCTCTTGTTGCAGTGCACTTAAGCTTTTTGGCATCATTGCAGATGCTTTTTTTGGGTGTAGAAATCCAGTGATTTTCATATTCATTCAAGCAGCCAGCTCTGCAAATTCGAAGATGAAAAAAATACCATCGAGTTAACCAATCACAGCTGCCGCTGGCTAATGATCACAAGCATTGCACCATTTTTTTCCCAAAAAATAAAAGGAAAAAATAAAAAAATCCGAAGAAATCAGGCGGCAGCAACCCAGAAATCGAAACTTATTCAAATCTTGGAGTTGTTTTCTTCTCCTTTTGGCCACCTCTTACACAATAATTATTACACTTTGAATTTATTTTTGACTCTGCGGACTTTTGCCGCATTTTTGTCGAGTTTCGGACTCTTTTGACACTGAAAAGTGCAAAGACGCTGGCGGCGGTCTTTACTAGGCCAGTTGGTTAAAGCCACCCAGCTGCCAAACTGCGCAGTCCCCGGGCCGGGTGGGTGGAGGCAATCGGTAATCACAATAAAAATGAGCTTTAATCAGTCGATTTGCTTGCAACCCCAGTTGGCCAGTTAGCCACATTTGAGAGACAGTTAGCGACGTTGACGACGCTGGATAATGGCTCAGTTCGACTCGTCTTTCCACCACACTCAGCTGTTTTCTCGAGGAGAGCGTTAAATAATTGGTAGCAAGAGAGGAGAGACACTGTCCAGATAAGGCATGCCGCATGTGACTCTGCGATCGCCGAGTTGTGCTCTATTTTGATTTGTTTGGCACCACGCGGCGTATGCGCGATATTCTCAGCGGAGTGTTTTGTGTAAGCCAGTATGCCATTTGGCCAAAGGTTTATTGTTGAACATTGAAATAAGTGCGTGCCAGTGTTTTCTTCTCCATTATTTTCTGTTTATACAACTGCCTGTTGAACCTCTCGCGAGTATCGAGAACTGATAACAGAACCTAAGGGAGGCGCAGGCAAAGATAAAGATATAGAAAGAGGAAGACCCCACCATGGCGATATTTATGGAGTCTTATCGAGTCGCGATTGAAGTAAGTGTCATTTGAAATTCAATTATTGCCTGTTGCGAGATTAGACGGTTAAGATACGCCGGCAAAGGTGTTAAAAGACTCTAAAAATAACAGCTTTTAAATATTCCCGCGAACATGATCGTTGGCATATTTAATTGCTTTTTGAGTGGTTTGCAATTTTCTTTAGGTCTTCATGCATATTCAATGAATAAAAATTTTTTATTGCTGCGATTTTGGGGTCGATTGAATAAATTCCTTTTTTGTATTTGTTACATTTATTCCGGGGGTTAAGTCGAATTAGTGGGTCATGTTGAGCTCGCGAATCATCTAATTAACATTAGTTTGAAATTCAGCTTGGCCCAGCTTTTTTTTAGAACATTTAAATTGTATTCGAACTTGGCGAAAGAAAGAAAGAAAGAAAGTATTTTGTATAATTGAATTTACACCGAAAATCGTTGGATCTTGTTGGATTTTACTTTGCCAGCCCCCATATTTAATCCATTCAACTGCTATTAATGCAATAATCATTAGTCAATGACACAAACTGGAATATTTTAATCGTTTAATCGGACACCAGAGAAAGATGAAGCGAATCAATTAAAAGCCAGAAAAACACAATTAAATAATCAACATTGTGGGCCTTAAAGCAAAATTTAAATTAGGGGACAGCATGAACCTGATAAGTACGCTTAAAAGTCATTGCTTTTTTAATTACATTGGTGATTTACGGACACCGGAGGGCAGGGAACTCAAAAACAGGGAAACGGCAGTCGGGACGAAATGCAAAGTTCGGGACTCGAATCGGAATGGCATATTAAATACCTGAATCAAGAGTCAATTGGTTAGGTACCATTATTAATGCCAGCGTCCAACCTGACTGGTAACATTAGCGCCGAATACATTCGAGATACTAAACAAAAAAAAATACAAAATAACAAAAATAATATACAAAATCAACAATCAACATTCGCCGAGTGACGGATGCAATGTGGGGAATGAATCAGCTAAAATATCTGAATTGAGGCTTTCAAATGGCATTTGGGGAACTCACTTACACTTACGCACCTTTGAGCCAGGCTCTCGAGTATTTGCAGCTGTGCACTTGACTACTAACTGATTTTTTCTTACTAGCTGCAACTAAATACTATTGCACATTAGAAAATCCACTGTAAATAAATTCATAAAATTTTAATAAATAAATATTAAACCATATATGTATTAGTTTCAAAGTAGAGGCTATTTAAAAAACTCATAGAAACTATTTAATATTTAATTCTTTTATTCTTAAAGAAAATTTTACAAATCTTTCCTAACTTAATTTCTAGTATATAATTTTTGATATTATATAAATATTTATATTTAAATAAATAAATCAGTTGATTATTTCGGTGCACATTGCAACAACTTGCAATCTGAAACGAGGTTCGTCCAGTGAGCGGCTTAAGACCGCCCCCAAAGGCAACAACAATATAACTTCCTTCAAGCGGCCACAACAACTACACTTGGAAAAATGTCTTGCACTAATTACTGGGGATTTTAGGCCAACGACAAGTGGGCGACGGCTACAACAACAAATAGCGAACTCGATTGCTAAATTAACGCGTTTTAGTTGCTTTGAAGAGTCAAGAGCTGAATTCAAGTCTTCTGTGGCAAATACAAGTTATACCTCAGTTTAAATAAATAGCAATGTTTAAATGGAATTTTAAAATATACATATAATAAATAATATATATATATATATATTATACTTTTTTTTAAGTTCTTTACAGGCTGTTTGTAAACTTTTTTAATTTAATATATAATAAAGAGAAGGGAATACCTCATCAATTAATCGTACCATAATTTATTTAATTTAAAAAACCCAAAATACATCTTTATTAGCTTCATGAAAATAACGCAAGACTTGCAGTAATGACCATTGACTAAATACTGCTGATAATTTGAACCCCACTGTGCACATGGATATATGCTGGCTCATATCATATGTTGTTTTTGTGTGGCAAGTGCAGCAAATGTTGTTTCTGCCGCTGCTTCTCTTAAATCTCTGTCGAAATCGCGCGCTGTCCGATGAGCGCGATTTCGATCGCGTGCAAGTCGCGCGCTGCTTGGAATTCGTTCGAAAGTAAAATGCACGCGGCGCTGCATTTTCAACTTGACCCACAACAGCTGGGCGATGTTTTTATTGTTTTTCCAGCCAGTATTTCGCTGTATGCTTTTCCTTACGGCTTTCCATTTGCCGAAGATTGTTGGTGTGTTGCATCACCGCCGCCCTGTCGTCCGTCTGTCATGTTAGACGGGGCGCGAGAGATGCTGCTGGAGCTGGTGGAGTAAAAGTGGCGGCCTGAACCTGAATGTTGACTTCGAGACCCGGTTGCAGATACAGATACTCGCACAGCCTCTCTTTCCCGCGCTCTCAACTTGACCTATAAATTGATTTTAATGTTGCGCAGGCTCGCTTGGTCGTGTGTTCGCTGTTTGATTTTTCTTTCAAAGCAATTTTTTCTTTAATCATCGAAAATCATTAAGTGCGACACGAGCAGCTTCGATCGGATTGGATCGAATCGAATCGAATCGATCCCCTCACATGGCTGCAAACCAGTTTGGCCCTTTAAACTCAACTCTTATGGCTTTTTCTTTTTCTTTTTTTTTATTTTGGGCACTGCTCGCTTGGCTGCTGGGAAAGTAAAAGTGTTGAGCTGGACAATTATACGGCCATACAGGCGGGAAACCATAATTTTTTATTTTCTGACCACAGTGCAAATTGCACGGAGATGAGACTTATATAAACGTCGTCAAAATAAATCAAATTACAAATCAACAGAGTAGCAAAAGATTTACTGGTGTCACCTGTTCCCCTCCAAGCCAATTGCAAAAATGAAAAAAATACAATACAAAAAAACTGAGAGAGGGAGCAAAAAAATAAGAAACAGAAATCCAAAAGGCAAATTCCCAGTCAGTTAACCGACTGGCCGGTTGGCCTTGTAAAGAAATACATACTAAAATTTTTAAGATTTGAACTGATGTCTGTTACTACATCACTTCGCAGCCTCAACACCTTTATCACCTGGCTCTGGCTCTGGCTCCGGCTCCTCTCTTTCTCTCTCTCCCACCATCTCTATCTCATCTCATCTTTGTTGTCTTCCCAATTATGCATTTGAAACTCAAACCCGTCAGATACTTTTGCGACGGAACTGGAAGCTGGCGGAGAAGAGGCGGCAAGGGTGTTCCAGGGAGGGATCTGCCTTTGCGGTCGCTTGATTTAATTAATTGCCACAATGTTGTAAAGTGTTAATAACATTTTTGGTTGTTCGATTGTGCCTGCTTCTGCTGCTGTCTCTGATAATTTAATTGCTTTTTCAACTCCGACTTCGAGTCCAGCTTTGGCACCAAATGCAAATGTTAGCAAATATGTTTCTGTCCGCCGTTGCCATTGATTTATATTAACTTTTGGGTCAAATTGTGCAAAGCCAAAAAAATTTGAATGATCAAAAATGCAGTCAACTCTGTTTCGGATTATATATCTCTATATATATTTTGTTTTTGTTTTTTGTTTTTTGTTTTGTATTTTGTATTTTGCAAGCATTTGTGGTTCGGGATGAATGCCTTTGGTTTTTTACAGCAGCCCCAATGAATAATAAACTGTGAAAAGAGCCAAAGACGCTGGCATTGAAATCGGTATAGTGGTATTAATTAGTTGAATCAACAAAAGCTAAGCGGGAATGTGAACCATAAAACCCTGAATAAGTCTGGGTTTTTTTTCACCTAGATGAGGCACTGAGAAAAACTTAGTGTCAGGGGTTTCATGTAGATAAACGAATTTATTTCAGTAATTAACACAAGACAATATATTTTCTTATATTCGAAATATTTAAAAAAATATGTAATTACTTCGCTTCAGGTTTTTAGATTTTTTCCACAAAAAAGTATTTTCCTAAAAACAAAGTATCTGTTTTTTTAATACAATTTAGAGACTGAAAATATTATAAATATTATTAAAAAAGTAGTAAACAAAATAGGAAAATATATTGTACCTAAATACAATAATTTATTTCACTCAAAATCAAAATATTCTTGGCTCACAATAATTTCAAATTACAAATTTGAAATTTTATTCGTGTGATGAAGAGATCTCTCATCAGGTGTATGACATTAATAATCTCTAGAGTCATCGAACTTATATATGCCAACGTATATAATTTTGTGAATTCTGTAGACTTGATTGAGATATTCGAATAGCCGATTCCCCAAATGGTTGACAGCCAGCTTGTCCAGTTGCTGCTGCTGCTGCCGGTCCAACTTGGCCAAGCAACCCAGTAAGCAGCGATTAGAGCCAAAGTGGCCGTCTCAGCGGCAATCGCTTATTACACAGTCACCGGCAACACATTAGGGCGACAATTTGTCGCAAGCGAGTGCCACTAAAAACAATCATTGTGTGTTCGGACTGTCCGGTTCCCAAAAGGTTCCCAGTACGGCGGCTTAGTCACTGGCCGCCAGTGGGTCAGGCCTAGATGGGGCGTTGCTGGCTTCGATGGCGACATCGACATCATCGAACAATGATGATGGATATGAATTGTGAATGGTCAACTCATCGCTTGCATCTGTAGCTGTAGCTGTAGCTATGTATCTGTGGACCCTGACGGCGGGAGGGACTGTAAAATTTAACTCATTTGTCCGGAGCTGCGGACTCCGGACTCTGGTGCTCCCCAGTCTGCCGACGACTTTATGGCGCATAATGAAGCGTTAAAATGTAACGCGCAACGGCAGCGGCGGCAACAATTACAAATGCCTCTTTGCACTTGCCGCTGCCGCTGACGGAAGCATTTTTGTGGCTTTTTAGGAAAAGCATTTGGAGGCGAGCGCGCGTGTGAACCAAAGAAAGCGAAAAAGGGTCAGCATTTGGCCAAGAGATGCGAGAGATGCTGCTGCTGCTGGTGCTGGCGGTGGTGCTGCTGTGGCTTACGCAAACTGACCAAAGCCAGCCGGCTCTGGCTTTATGTAATAGCAAATACAATACATTTTCAACTGCCATGTTTGCTGGGCCAAAGTCCAGCAAGTAGCAGCAGCAGCAGCTGACGACTTGGCAAAAACAAAAACCTTTAGCTTAAATTCTGGCCGAGACATCATCATCTTCATCACCGTGAATCGACAGAATCGGCAGAAACGACAAAATGGGAATTACACAAGCTCCCAAGTGTGTGAATCACTGTTTGCCAAAAAATATTGGCCAAGCTCTTGCAGATCCAATCACACACACACACACACACACATAGCTCATCGAAAATTATAATTTAGAATGTATATAGAAATATATGTAAAAATATATTTAAAAGCCTGATTTGTTGGTTCTAACAGATACCGGTTTGCTATATTATTTACTTTGTCCTTATTCCCTCTATTTAATTTGCTTTTGGCAAAAAACAACAAAAGTTCAACAAACCGCTTAGACTGAGCGACAAAATTATAATTTCACATTTGCTGCGAGACGCTTACAGATGGCCAGTTAATTCTGTTTACGTCGCAGCTTCTATTCTCGGCCCGACCACCCAGATATTCGCAAAATTGCGTACATTATTTTAATGGCTCAGTGGGGTAATTCGCCATAAGCGACGTTTGAGCCTGGGTTTGTGTATTCAAATCAGCTGCAGCGATAGGAAGTCAACTAATTCCGTACAAAACTGAATCGCTTCATTAATGCAGCCAAAGTGCGCACTGCGCACTACTTGAAAACCCATCAACAGCGATGACTGTCGAACTTTGGGCCCACGTTCGTGTCCTAAGTCTTTTGTTTGCACTCCAATCAGATCACGAAAACAAGAAACAGAAACCACATAAGCTTAAGCAGGCAGCTTACAGGCCTGACAATAATTACTGGACAATGGCTGCTGTGGCCTGACATGATAGATTGAATTATGACAGATCATTGGATAAACTGATTGGGCGGCACAACCACAAAGCCCACCAATTATTATGAATGGAATTCCGTGCGGTTCCGGAACCGGCTATTGAACTTCCTCCTGTCAACTTTGGCTATGTCGGTTCTAACTAGAGCAATAATGCAGCAGCGGCGACATAAACTGACGGAATTAACAGCTTTTTTGAGTGGCTTATACCTGCTTAGACGACGACAGACAATTAAATTTAATTGCACTTTGTCTCCGACTGTGACTGCACCATAATGCGTGTTAAGTACATACTATTTTCATCTTAATAGATCTCACCCAGATAGTGTGAGAAAACGGGTTTTATGACTCGCATCGCTAGTAATTTTCCTTAATCAAATGCCATAAGATATGTGAAATTAAAATACTTGTTGCTGACCTACGTCATTGTGAGCCAGGAAAGGTGCAATGCAAATTGCTTAATAAGTGCCAGTGGCCAGTTGGGAGTGCTGCTGGTGCCATAATCGTGCAAACAAACACTTTAGCCTAACCTACACACGCCAAGCGAGAAAGTCTGGAAATTACCTAAGAAAATGCTTGCAGTACCGGAAGCAGTTAAATGCTAACAAGGTCGCAGCATCGCCCTAGCAACGAAGGTAAAGAGGGAAAAGACTTAGATTTGGTTACAGATTTAATAACAAAATAAATATTTTTTAATATTAAATATGTGTAAATACAAATTCAAAATAAAAGATCTATATATTAATTTCTTAGAATAAAATAATAAATAAAGGTAAGCAATAAATAATAGATAATATACAACAAATTACTTGTATTTCTCAAGGCAATTACCTAGTTGGTTATTATTTCTTTAATTATATAATTATTTTGAATTAATAAACTTGTTTGGCTGTTATTTTTTTACTATAGTTTAATTTTTTATTGAGAAATTTATGGGTTTTTGTAAAGAAAATAATTATAAATATCTGAAGAGAATTATATAAACCAAGAGTACTACATATGTTAATGATAAAAAGGAAATATTTAAATAAGATTTTCCAATTATTACTTTTCAAGCCATTATCTTGGGTTT
Source organism: Drosophila anomelani (assembly GCA_035045905.1). NCBI lineage: Eukaryota > Metazoa > Arthropoda > Insecta > Diptera > Drosophilidae > Drosophila > Drosophila anomelani. The sequence goes on along the minus strand of JAWNOO010000007.1, from coordinate 9,810,679 downwards.
TCCGCTCTTTCCTTGAATTCAATTAACTAGCACGCACCCTAAAAAAGTGAAAATCTCTGCGTGAAACTCTCTCGAAAAGTGAATCTTAATTAGATGCAATCAACAGCGACATAGTTGAGTTGGGAAGCTGTCTCTTCCGGAGTCTGAACTGCGGTGTTTGAGGTTGTTTTCATTTTTATTTCTGGGCCAGCTCTGAATCATCATCACAGTGACCGTGGCACAGTAGTGGACAAAGTCTGCTTCAAGACGCTTCACTGACTGCGCCGGCTACTAGCTAAGTATATTCCCGAATTACATCAGATGTGTAAAAGTAAATTTTGCCAGTCACTCTCAAGTGGCTGAAATTTCAATAAATCTTGCAATCCAAAGGGAAATTGTTTGGTTAACGCTGCGGTTCTTCCCATAAACCAGCAATTACATACACTCATTACGTCCAACGTGGACCACACCCACCACAGACAGCACACAGAGCATACACAACCCACAACATACAACATTGTGGCCGCCAGTCGGTCAGTAAGTTCACCTAATGGCAGACTCGGTTCATTAATGAACAAACGGCATGACGGGGCTTTCAACGCTCGATCAGCCTGCCTCTGTCTCCACCTGCACTGGAGCTACTCCTCCTCCTACATGTTTTCTGACGTACTTAGGTCTGACCAGGCGACAAATGAGCATTGTTGCCGACAGTAGTATCTGTTTGGATGCAGCTCTGCTGGGACAGCTCAGTAGCCTTCCAGCCCATTCGAGAATGATGGATGAGCAGCCTACGACCAGAGGCGTACTTGAGACATTTCGGGGGCTTGAGCTTGTTGTAAGGTGTTATGCAAAACGTTAAGGCTTCGGGGCAGACTGAGAATGAATTAGATTAGCCTGCTTGAAAATAACCATTTTCCGTAATTTGGCTTTTCGGCCAAATTACATACAATTCGATCGACATAACGCCACCAAAGTAAGCGCCTCGAGATTGGAATCGTATTCATATACAAGGCGTTTGTTTAATTTGTATTATTATTTTTAAAGAGGCCTGGTAAAAAAGCTTCAAATACGATTTGTTTTTAGAGAAACACAAAATAATATCCGGTATGCTATTTAGTTTCGATTAAAATAAATGTTATAATAAATATCCCCAAAAAGGTAGCATTTTTTCTATTTTTATTAAATTGAAATTACCCACTGTGACCAACATATGTAGTTCCCTCTGCGGAAACCCAAAATGAGGACATGGCCATATAAACCCTATTATTTCTGTTCAAACCTTAGTCACAACTCTAATTACCAGCTTATTTCTGCATTGGCGCTGCTTGAAATACTTCCTTAATTACGGTTACAACTTGTTCAGGAAAAGACCTAATGCAGAACTAGATTGTTTTTTTCCTTTACACACTTGTTAATGGCTACAATTTAATTTAATAAATGACTTATGCTGGTTTCGCATTAATTGGCCGCTTTCCCAATCGCATATTTCCCTTGACATTCCTACTGCTGCCGCTGTCCGCACATACGCCCCTGATTCGTTCAAATCAATTAAGTTAACCCTAACCCCACCGAGAAATCGGCTGCAACCCTCGCTGCAATTAACAGTAGCGTTGTTTTCTTTAATTGCCGTCAGTCAGGTATTTAACTATTTAAGCGGCGATTAACACTCGCGGAACTGGTTTAGCTTTTCCTGGCATCCCCCACATTCCTCGCAGCTTCTTAGCCACTCAGTCAGTCAGTCGGTCAGTCAGTCGGTCATTCATTTCTAGATTATTTTGTTTTGTTATTTATCACACAAGACAAGAGGCCGTTGAGCGTTGCAACATCGCCAGTAGCAGTGAGCCTGCTGCACCAGTTTTTTCGGCTGCATTTTGCTTTTTTATATTTTGATGATTTTGCGGCTGCCACCGCTGAATGCTAATGGACAATTGGAAATTACCGTTCACAACAAATATGATAGAAAATCACGGAGCTCCATACGGAAATTCGCGCAGAATATGGTTTTGGCCAACAAACTTATTTCTTTCCGTGCCCCTGGCTCTGGGTTTTCTTTGTTATTCAGGTATTGCAACACCATGTGATTGATTCGGCAGGGAGACTTTAATTAAAATCAAAAATAAAACCATAAAGCCAAAGCCAACAGCTGAATGCTCATAATCCATCAGCTGTCCACCTTGGTGAACTCTATGCCAAAGCTTGTTGCAACATTGAGTTTGCTACGTTATAGTAATTTATTGATTTGACACTTGATCTGGCTAACGAGCTAACTAAACTAGCACAGGTGTGATTAATCTGGTATCTTTTTTCTTGCAGGAGTACCTCACAAACTTCTACGATGGCTGGCGGGATCTGATGGACAACAAATCGGATCCGCGAACACGAGACTACCCGCTCATGAGCTCACCGTTCCCCACGATAGCCATCAGCTTGACATACGCGTACATCGTGAAGGTAAGTGGTGGTTCGGGGATCCACCGGTGGATCTATAATTACTGAAGCTGGAAGAAACCCAGAACGAAAACAGAATCATTCTGAGGGGCCAATTTATGTTGATTTCGTAGACCAATAACTGGCTGATTCGCTGATTATACGGGAGTGTCCCATTTGCGGTGCGGTGGATCCTTTGCACAAACTAGTTTCGGTTTATTGCATTGCAAAATGACTGTGAAACCAGAGATGAGGTTCAGGGCCATCCGATTTGTGCGGCGATCATCTCGGCCGAAGTGGCTGGTGTCGAAATATGACCTGAGAGCACCAAGCAGCCAGCGATTATGCAAAAATTAACAAAAACAAAAAAAGAGACAGAAGAAAAAAATCAATTCGAAAAACGATTTCTATTTAGGTTTCCCGCTTTGCATTGGTTCACATTCATAATTTTACAAAAGCATTTAACTTACTTTCACATGACTGCTAAAATCGAGCGAGATGCGACGACGGGTCGGGGGAGTGCGAGGGGTGGCCTGTCTTGGTTGGCCAAACAAAAGACTTAGGCAACGAACTTGTCACAAAACCAACAGACAAAGTCGGTCGCTGTCGATTGATTTGATTTGATAATTGCTGCAACACCGGCTTTGGCCTCTATTTGATTATGTTAAATGAGAGACGCGCTCCCAGAGTGAAGAGGATGCAATTACAGTGGGACTGATCGGCTCTTTCGCTCTGTCTATTCCAGGTACTCGGCCCGAAGCTTATGGAAAACAGAAAGCCCTTCGAGCTGCGCAAAGTCTTGATCGTCTACAACGCCCTGCAGGTTGTCTTCAGTGCCTGGCTCTTTTACGAGGTAATAATAAACCATTTAATTACCAAATTCCGCTGAAACATAAACGCACTTCCCTCGCCCTAATAGTCCTGCCTGGGTGGATGGCTGAATGGCTATAACTTGAGATGCGAACCCGTTGATTATTCCTACTCGCCCAAAGCGATACGTGTAAGTATAGAACTGGAACCCCGCCTCATTATATGCTAAGCAAATCTGTGTGTGTCTATAGTCAAACATATATATAAATTTAGATTTTTTGTTGGCAAATAGCAAAGGTCTTTTGTTGACTGGGCCAGATTTTATGTAAGCAACCAGTTTGTGGCCACGCCGGAGACAAAAAATTAGAAAGAACGACAGGTTCTCCCCCTATGCTAATCGTAAAATCCCAAAGAAATGGATGAAATGAAATGCCGAAAGCCGGCAGAAGCCGGCTGTGTGGCCAGTGGATCTCGTCGAATGAGGGATCGCCAGCCATGCGCCCGCTTCTACCATGCAAAAGCCACCAGCCTCACGTGTGTCGCCAGGCTGGCTAAACTGGGTAAACGACCCAAAGAAAGTGGCAGTCTTAGAAAGTTGACAGGCCAACAGATTTGGCAAATCACCCATTTTCTGTATTATTGATAAGCATGGAGCTATGTCCAACCGTTAGTTCCAGGGCAAACGGAATTGATCTGCGCGAGCTGCGGTCTTTTTCTTTGCATAACAATGAGCCAATGAAATATTGGCCATGAAAAAGCATAGGATTTCTGTCTGTTTATATTGTATATATATATCATTTAACGGAAATTCACAAAAAATAGATTAGAGATAAGAAAGTTCGTCTAGTGATCTGAGATTGAGATCAGGGATTAAAGAAAGTAAGCTTGTTATTTATTTATTTTAATCAAGATATCACTTAAATGTTCGCGTAGGTTTAATTTATGCTTATAACTGGACGCTATTGATACATTATATGTAATTATTACATTTAGAATCTAGTCAAAATATGAATTTTTATGACGGTAATTTGCTAACGCTATAACTTATTTAAGCCACTTTACATAACTTGAACTTCCTGTAATAAAAATCTGTTGAAAAGCTATAAATCTTAAATGAGTTTCTACATTGCATAGAAATTTTAAATTTAAATTTTGTAATATTTAGTAACATTTCTTAATGTTTCTTTTTTTTGCCTAATTCCTTTAGACCGCCGAGGGCTGCTGGTGGTACTACTTCTCCAAGTTCACCGAGTTCTTTGACACCTTCTTCTTTGTGATGCGCAAGCGGTACGATCAGGTGTCCACCCTGCATGTGATCCATCATGGCATCATGCCCGTTTCCGTTTGGTGGGGTGTCAAGTTCACGCCCGGCGGTCACTCAACCTTCTTCGGCTTCCTGAACACCTTCGTGCACATCATTATGTACGCCTACTACATGCTGGCCGCTATGGGTCCCAAGGTGCAGCGCTATTTGTGGTGGAAGAAGTACCTCACCGTGCTGCAGATGATCCAGTTTGTCCTGGTGATGGTGCACTCCTTCCAGCTTTTCTTCAAGAACGACTGCAACTATCCAATTGGATTTGCCTACTTCATCGGCGCCCATGCGGTGATGTTCTACTTCCTCTTCTCCAACTTCTACAAGAGGGCCTATGTGAAACGTGATGGCAAGGTAAGTCGCTAAATATTAAAGGGATTTTTGTTGAAGTATCTAATTAATTATAATTCCTTGTTTTTAAAGGACAAATCGGCGGTAAAGGCGAACGGACATGCGAACGGACACGCCAAGGCGCTCAAGGATGGCGATGTGTCGTCGACGCCCACCCGCAACGTCCAGGCGAATGGCTTCCACAACACCTTCTCCAAGTTCACCACGGAGATGTGCAATCCGGCATTGAACTCCAACTCCACGGCGAGACAGCGCGTCCTCGTGAACGCCGGCAACAAGTGAGGCCCTGATCGGTTCGGACCGGACCGGATCGGGATGGGGATGCCAGCCACAGCCAACCAGCCAGCCAGCCAAACATGAAACACACATAAGCATAAATTAATTACGCTACCAATTAAATTACCGTACATTTAAATTAAACGTAAGCATAGGGAGTCCAAGCCTACATCTAAGCCAAATCGAATTCGCAATCAAGATCAATTAAAGACAAGGAAGAAAGCAAAAACATCATTTCATGGACATCCACGAGAGGGTCACAAACAAATTGCTGGCAAATCTTCATTCTCCAAATATACACAAACTCATATCTATATGCTATATCCTATATGCTCCTCTCCCACACCTATTTCTATACATCCCTTTTCATACATTGTGCATGTACATAGATCTTAGTGCCTTATGATATATCCTTACGGGACGGAATGAAGGACTTGCGAGTCTGCATCCCGTCCAGTTCTTCGCTTTTCGTAACTATTGCTCTGTATATTTGTATTTTTGGTAATGCAAGCGGCACTTTTTATACGTGTTTATTCTGTCGATGGATTGTTTTTTGAACAAAAAGGAAATGTGTTTTTATTTTATAAATAAATTCGAGATTAAACCTAGTTACAAAGTGTGTGGCTTGGGGGATATTTTGTCGAAGAATTTATCAGCTTAGAGTTTTTTCCAAGAGCATATATATAATAGGATATTACCAAGCGCTGCAGTTGAGTTATAAGTCCAATGCCTCGAGGGTGAGGTGGTGACCATGAAACTTACGCCCACCAACCGCCTGTACTGCAACTGCCACATGGAGCATAACGAGGGTCATAGTCAATGTTGCTTCAACTGGTTAATATACATATATTTAGCTAATTGCTCTGCATATAAATATACAAATATAAAACTGTAAGATATTTGGTAACTAAAAAATTGTGCTTTGTTTTCAGCGGCATAGTAATTAAATAAAAGAACAATGAAATTGATAAAAAAAAAACATTAAAACACGTTTAATTTAATATAAATTTGAATTTAAAGACTTGACTAAGCATTTGAGGCGAGTGCCAGGTTGATGGAAATTGCAACTAAATATTTACCTAATAAACAACGTAATTTAATGACGTTAAAATAAACTAGATCGACTTGGAAATGGTACGAATTTTGAGACTAAATTTAGTAGCTCAAACTTGAGTTCAAATCCTTAATCTTTAGGCTCAAAGCTCTTGTGTCTAATAAGTGTAGATGTCAATGAGTAAATATAGTCGACTGCTGATATATGTATGTACCGATAAAAACTTAAGGCTTTTAAAAACTAAAGCAAATTAAGTCTTAAGAGAGTCAGCACGATCTCTTCTCTACCAAGTTGTTCTCTTCGCTGAAGATAATAAAGTAAAATATGAATCTGCCAGTTTACATCTGTTTTACACAGTGGCGAAGATATATATTATCTCAGCTTGCCCGCTAGTGGCGCTACTCTGAATAAAAATTAGGATACACTGAAATTTTTAAATGAATAACAACAAGTTAAGGAATTCAGCTGTGACAGCACAGATAAAGCAAATATTTATTTAAAATAAAAATCTAAAAATTTAAAAAGTTAATAACCTATTATTTATATTGTTATTTTGGCGAATATTTTAACTCTCTCCGTTAAAATAGCAAATTGTTATTATACATTATGATCTCATTGAAACAGCAAAATTATGATAGAAGAACAGATGAAATATAAGAATCTGGATTTTTATACTGGATATTTGACAACAAATCACTTAAAAAGGTTCCTTCTTTTATTATTATTTTTGTTATAAATAATTCAAATAGACTTCCGAAAATAAGAATTAATTTTCTCATTAATTTTCACACACTTACTAGCACACCCCAGAAGAAAATCCATAAGATAGGGGATATTTTTAAATCGCGTTCGACTAACGTTGCAATCAACTGATATTAAAAAGTTACACCCCGGAGAATCTTTTGAAAAACAGACTTAAGGCCTGAGGTTATTGAAACCCTCGTAGGGCGTGTTTGCCCATTATGACTAATGGGCATACATATTCTGCCGGTCTTTTGAGGAACGAAGTATGCAGGATTTTTTAATGCCGTCAATTTATGCAAATTATTTCATACATTGTTGAAAAGAGGATAGGTATACACAGGGGGACGCTCCCCATACATAATTATTTCATTAGGAGTTAATGTCCTGCTTCCGATCGCATACCCCAAAGGTTGCATGAACTCCTGCCTGCTCAAGTAATTTTGGGTTCCGCTCAATGCCCCAATTAATGCAATTCATATGTAGAGACTTTGATTCGCAGGTGTTTGATTCAGAAAATTTATTGTTGGGATCAAAAGTAGAATTCAGCATAGCATCTAGTAAGTAAGTAATACTTTTGTAGAAAGGTTATGGATCACAGTAATTTAAATTAAATTATTAATCGCGAAATCACACATTTTAAGTGAAACGAAAATAATTTTGTAGAATCCAAAAAAAGAGAACAATGGCACTTCACGAAGAACGGAATAAAGATTCCGCGAATAAATTTGTAAAATTATATTTTTGTCATTAAAGCTCGACTCGTACGAATTGTTAAAGTTCTGCATGCTAAAACATATCCCAAAGGAAAACTAATCTATAGCTGGATGGACGAAAACAAAGGCTAGTAAAACCCAGATGTGTTGTTTTTGTGGACCCTACAATTGGTGTCATTCACAAACGTTGCTCGGAGATGTTCCAGAGGAGATCAGAGGTCAGAGGTATTGGGTGTATGAAGAGTTTCGTTCACCCGCTAGTTTACCATTTCCTTATGGATGCCCTTTTGTGTGACGAGAGTCAACCATCGGCTGGAAAATTTTGGTTCCGATTCACCGGCCAGTAGACAGAATCTTTAAGGATTTATTCGATAAGGAACTACCTAAAGATAATTACAATTTATTATGAAAGACGCTCTCCAGGAATACCATAATTAAATAAATTCAATTTAGATTCAGCTCAAGCAACCAAAATTTATCTCAAGAAAAAGTTGTTAAGTTTAACTCTAGATCGCTAGTGTTCCTCAGCTTCTTCAGCTTGGGATATTTAAATGTCATCAGCTGATTATTCATTCTTTTCGGTAGCGAAGCCTTCAGGTGCGGTCTCGAGGTTCTCCATGAAGTTCACGGACCTGGCAAAACGTTCACCCGTGGCGTCCGAGCCTGGAAGGACAGCTTGCAACAGGATCGGGACTACTTGCTCGCCTACGGATTGAAAAAGCTCAGCGATCTTAATAATCGTGGCCGGATCTGGCAAACCTGGAATGCCCGCTCGAGACGACAAAAGATTGTCCGAGTCCACCTCGCGTCGTCGTCGACGTGTTTCCTCCGAGTCCTCCACCGTCTCCTCCGAGGAGGAGTCATCGTCGTCTCCGTCGCCACCTTCCTGCTTTACCACCACCACCTCTGTTTCCTCTCCGGTAATTACATCCTGGCAATGAGAAAAATTATTCAAATCTGTCCTTGATTCACCTCTTATAAATCACCTGAGGCCTGGCCTGCGTTTCGGTTAGCACCTGGAGCAGCACCAGCAGGAAGCCTGAGAGCAGCAACTGTCGTCCCACATGGAAGCCCATTGCGTCAAATTGTGGGTGCAGGTCCCAGACTGCTTCATATATAGCTCCCGCTTAATGAGCTAATGACCCTTGCATGTCACATAATCGGACTCCAGGTAATGCGGGTTCGAAATTGATCAATTTTTTGTGCGTTGAGCTTCAGTAATTTTGGGTTCTGGCCGACAACCTTGCGGAATCGCCAGACGACGCTGCACATTTTCGCCAGGAATGTGCCGACGAGTGCAGTTTTTGCTGGGGTCTCCGGTCTCTTGTCTGCTTGCTGGCCAGAAACTGGCTTGGTCAACTCGGCACTTTGGCCAGCGACGACAATACAGGTAAGCCGCGGCGTACAGGTAGTTTTTGGGCTTGGCATGGATCGGCTGGATCGCTCGCAGGCCATAAATCGCATTTACGCACACGGCGCGGGCTTGTACACTATAATTAAATCAAATACGAGAAGCGATCGTGATCGAGGCAGTGCCTCTGGGAGCGATGCACTGCAGGCGCTGCAGCTCTGCAGCCTCAGTCGCAATCCAGACCTCTTGTCGGGCAGGTCTTATTTTAAAGCATATGGTGAAACTGGCCAAAACCTCAGTAAAAAGTGCTTAAGATAAGGTGAAAAATATAAAATATGTTTAACATAAAACAGTGGCATAACTTATTTATAAAAATATTTTATAAAAGAAAGTAGTTACCAATCAAAGGTCGAATAAGAATAAAAAAGATAATTTATACACATTTGGCTTACACAGAAAATTTGTTTCAAAACTGATAATTATTAAAATTATCTTAAAATATTGTTAACACATATATCCAAATTTAGTCTTGGAGTGTTCACTTAGACATTAAAAAAACATTTGATTATAATTTGGAATAATTAAGTTGCAAATAAATCTGTGTCTGTTTCTGTAAATATCTTGACCGAACCTTATGATAATTAACCATTTAAGTCAAGATAATATTAATTTAAATATTTTCAATTATTAATAAGAACCATTTAAAGTCCTTTTATTTAATAGTTGGCGTTATAAATAATTAATCCAAAATTACCGTGCTGAAATAAATAAAGAAAACCCCACCAAGGGAAAGTTGTGACCATGAATTTATTTTCACGCCTAAAACGCTTAGGCCACGCAGCCAGCAAGGTGAGTGCAACAAAATGCAAGGCTTTCTATTTTTTAAATACATTTTTTATTACAGAATTCCGTGACACTGCCGGTTACTAGTAAGTGGTTTCTGATCAAATTTCGCGCGAACCAATTTGTATATCATTTGGCTTTTGAGAGACAGTACAACCAAAGAAAATTTGTGCGTGTCAAAATTATATTATTGCGAAGTTTATACCCATACCCATATAGCCTACAGTTTTTTATTGTTAAAAGTCAAATTTTTGGCATTATAGTTGAATTATTTTCTGACAATTTGCATTACATTTACATCAAAAACGGTTATTTTTTTGTGCAATTACGTAGTTTGCTTACGTCCAGTTCAGGTGTGACCAGCAACTTTAAAACGCGAGCAAAAAGAAATCCATTTCGGTCACACTGCTCTCCTAAAATTAAAATTCTTTCGAAAACTCAGTTTAATCGTAAAGAATTTTTCAACGTGTTCGTCTCGCAAAATTGACGTGATATATTTCAGACGCGCCTGATAGCAAAATCAACGCTGCTGCTCCGACTTCCACTGATTCTCCCGAGGTTTACAAATCCATAGCGGAAGACAAGTTTCTGGGTGGAAATCCGAACCCCGAAAAAGGTAATTAAACAAAGCAAAATCGCATTTGCATATACATAAGTTGGAAAAATGGGAAAGCTGACGTAACAATGCGTGGGTTTTGCACTGGACAGAACATAGATACATGTATCTATATTTAAGATGTAGATACACCGCTGTGCCTTATCAGCGGAGAGATAGATAAGAAAAATGTTCAGGGAGCAGAGGCGGAGGCTGCTATTGATTTTTTTTCGGAGTGAAAAGCAAGCCACAGGTCGATTTTTCCATGAGGCGCAAACGCAAAATGTTGTGCTGGTTCCCAGTGACGTCAGCAAGTGAAAATCCCAGATGAAAAATAGGGAGTTCCCACCCTTCACTACCCAGTAAGATACATACACTCAATGTGGCTTGGCTTCTCTTTCGCCTTAACCTGAAAAAGCTGTGCTCGGGAGAAAGTCTCGCCTGATCGCTTGAGTAAAGCTCGGCGCGGGCTTAATTGAAACTGATTAGAGTCAATTAACCAATGTTAAATCGTTCACATTCCAGTCGACATGGTCCAGGATGAGAACGGAGCCGACGAGCAGATGCTCAACGGAGCGGAAGACAAGCTGGCCGAGCGCAGAGATGAGGTGAAGTTTATCAAGAACGATCACCAGAATGGCGATGCCAAAATCGACATTGGAACCGTGAACGGAGGCAAGCCCGTAAGTACATTTCCGAATTTATTTGCATTTAATTAGAAAATTAGAATTATAATTTTAAATAAGAAGAATATGTTAGCTTAACGAGTTCCTTCAATGTATTGCTTTTTCCCAATTACAGGCCTTCACTGGCATGAGCAAGGAGGAGCTCATGAAGTACGCCAACGATCCCTTCTGGGTGCGCTTGCGTTGGATCTTCTTCGTTGGCTTCTGGGCCATCTGGGTGGGCATGCTGGTGGGCGCCGTTCTGATCATTATCGGAGCCCCCAAGTGCGCTGCTCCCCAGCCTCTGGCCTGGTATAAGCGCGGACCCCATGCCAAGTTCGCCCAAATCGAGGCTGCCAAGCCGAAGGATGTGCAGACCGCCAAGAAGATCCATGCCACAGGTGCTATCTACGAATTGCCCGCTGAGCTGACATACAGCGTCAAGAAGCCAGAGGTAGAGGAGCAGATCAAACGTTTGGTGGCTCAATACGTTGGCAGTGACACCAAGGTGATTCTGGATCTGACGCCCAACTACGTCCCCAAGGATTCGCAGCTGGTGCAGGATGCCATTGCCGACCCAGAGAAGCGTTCTGCGTTGGTCTGGGTGAGCGGAAAGACCTCTGCACCTACCAAGTGGCTGAAGGTGGGCGGCAATCGCAGCGCCTGGGAGCAGCTCGAGGACAGCTACCTGCTTTCTCAGTTCGAAGAGGGTCACTACGACCTTAAGATGAACAGTACGATAATCAGGAACGAATTTGGAGGAGTCTTGCGTCACTTGGTGGGCCTGGGCGTCCAAGGCTTCCGTCTGAAGAATACGAAATTCTTTGTACTTTCCGACAAACTGGAGGAAGAGCAGCCGTCATCAGTGCCCAAGGACTTAAGCCTGGGAGAGGGAGACTATGGCTTCTACGACCACAAGCAGACCACCTTCCAGTCCGGCTTGGGAGACGTCCTCTATGATTACTTGAGCATCGTGAAGAACGCTTCCGAGGAGGCCTTCTTATCTGTGGCCGACGATGTGATTCAGCCGCAGGTCTACCAATTAAGCGATGTTCCTGGTGTCAATGGAATCGACCTGCCCATGTACGGTGACTTCGTCAAGGTGCTCAGCAAGTCGAAACCGGAGAAGTCGCTGAAGAGCAATCTCGAGAATACGCTCTTCCAGGCAGGCAATGACAGCTGGCTGCAGTGGAACTTTGCGGACGTCTTTGTGGACACTCCACAGGATCCCTCTGCCCTGGCCATGTTCCTCTCCCTGCTGCCCGGTGTGCCCGTGGTTCCTGTGGATGCTGTCGAGTACACAAACGTGACCGAGGAGACTTACAGGCAGATCGAGATGCTGCGCAAGTCTGCATCCTACATGCACGGCGAGCTGACCCTCTTCAATGCCGATCCATTGGTGGCCTTCTCCAGGTAATTTGTGGTTTATAACTTTTAATTGTAGTTGTTACTAATTTTCGTCAATTTCTTCATGCTTGCCCTTTGAAGGCAGAGGTAAAAATATGCACAAACTAATATATATGGTTAACTTCTCTTTAATTCATTTCTTTCCATTTTAGAAAAGTTAATTCTTTAGTAATTATAGATCATTAAATTAACTGATTGTTTCTCTGATTCTTTCCCCACAGAATCAAGTCTGGAAATCCCGGCTACTTTGTCATCTTCAATCCCACCGAGGTGCCGCAGTCGAGCAACTTCACCGGCCCGGCTAATCTGCCAGACAAGATGACTATCTCCTACTTTAGCGAGCACTACAACAGCCACGAGGACTCCGTCAAGGTAGCCCACTCGGCCAAGGTGAATCTCAAGGAGCTCAAGGTGGCGCCGCATTCGACCATTATCCTGACCTATGTCCCAGTGAAGGAGGAATAAATGGTTGTACCTGCGACACAATACTTCAATAAATACAATGTTGCCTACGGGCCGATATATACAGATTATGTATACAAAAAAGTAACTTGCTTAACTAACTATTGAGATTTAAAGCCGCAAAACCAAAATTTAAAGAGTACTTTGTTGAGAACTTTTCATAGTTCCTGCTTGTTCAATCGCATGCCTAAAAATAAATACAATATTTGCTTGCATTTAAAGAAAAATCCATTGAGTTTAATGATTTAACTGTCCAGTTACGGGTAAGAGCTGCCTGAGTTGAGATATGTGGGTGAAATTTCGCTGCTCGCATAAGAATATCGGATCACTCGGGTTTTAAATTCAAAACCAAGATGGAAAGGGGGCAAAATTATTTCGCCTTTGTGGAAAACTTTGAAGTGCACAAAGAAAATAGCTGGCATTCGCATGTGGAATACTACGTGTGTGGGCCAACTTTGAGATACAAATAGTTGAGAGACTGGGGCGGGGGACTGGCAAAAACAAAAGTCTGTGCTGTGTGTGCGGGCAGCCACAGACAAATAATCAAAATCGACAAACGAAATGAGCCAAAAACAAAGCGGCCAAAATGTTTTTAGTTTGCACAGTCCCGGCTCTGAATGACAGCCTGGGGAGTCCGATGGACTGTGCCCCCGCCTGCTCCTTTAAAAGGATATGCGCACGTGCTAATGTGATTAGATACACACCCATACATACGCAGGCACCAGGAGTTGTTCGAGGAACCGCAACATGCAGTGCAGTTGATTGCGGCAAGCCAGAAGCTAGAATAACAGGAAAACACGACGAGGCCAAAGGAACAGCATAACTTCATCTCGGCTATCTGCGAGATGCAAACTATTGTTGCTTAGAGATCGTACCCATCATCATCAGCATCCTCTCGAAGCTGCAAACTTTCGTCCTGGCCCGCTGTGCGTTTCACCTCCCACATATCCACCCAACACCTCCTCCTGGCCTGGCCTGGGCTTGTGTGCTGCCAAATTATTTGGTCGCTACAACTTTTCCATCAGCCCAGCTATCAAATGCAGCACACAACCCTTCATGCCAGGTGCAGGACAGGACATCGCAGGACCTCGTCGGCCAGAGATTTAATTGCAATGTGTAACACATGTGTTCTGCCTCGTGGTCACCAGCCAACTTTATTTAAATAAACTTTTTAATTCGAAAGCTGCTTAATACTTTTCAAGGACTCTGAAATAAGGGAATTCTGGAATAGGGAATTGATTTCAAGGACTCTAAGATTTTATTTATAAAGAGCTACAAAATTAATTGAAAATAAAAGCTAGCGAGGGTGGTTGAGCTTTGTCATCTGGTGCCTTTAGGGGCTCGGAGTTAGAAAATGTTACTTGATCAAATATCAATCTAAAATTTACATAAACTAATTAATACACTAAAACTGAGTAATTACATCCTATTTATAATTTGATTAATTAATGTATGCTAGTAAAAAATATATACTATTAAATATAAAAACAAACAAGAAAGGGATTGGCCTTGGGAAGTTTATATATGTAGTTTGTATAAATCTATCAAAACTAAGCCAAAAAAGACGTTAGTATCCATTGTTTCTGCTTTATTTGTAGATATTTTTGATCTTATTTCTAATTTAAAAAACATTACTAAGTACTACAGTGCTAAAAAGAAATAAGTAATTATGTTTTAAAGATAATTCCTCATAATTCTAACTGATACAAATTCCATGCTCTACCGAAGCTTTAGAATCGGAAAACACCTGATAGCCACACTTAAAAAGGTGTCACAGATGTCACGCATGAGGTTATTTAAGCTGGCAAACGCAATGGAGAACATTCTTTTGAGGGGCTTACATGGGATTATGCGACACAAACGCAACAGTGACGACAACTCAATTCCGTGGGCAAAAACAAAATAAAGTTGCTAATTTGTATTGATTTTTTATTGGACATGCTTTTTCCCCTTTATTTTATTTTTTGTTCTTTTCACGCCGACATGTATGTTTTATAACTCTGTGTTGCTGGGGTTATGGTTGGTTTGTTTGTTTTGAACTTTCCCATGCATAAATTTTGCATATTAATTGAGTGACTGTCATCAATATGTCTGTGTGGAGCCCACCCACAGAACCAGCCGCAGCGTAACCCCCCGCCTGTTGTTGCCATCATCATGCCAAAGCACACAGCATGGCATCATTAGTTGGCCTAAAAAATCCCATCAGGCTTTGATTAACATTTTGTGCACACAAATGGCGGCCAAATGCGAGAGCGGCTAAATGAGTTGCATCTAATTGAGTGACAAACACGCCTCAGCACCACACAACGCAACACAACTCCATCACCACCTCTCACAAACTGTGCCAATTTGTTTTAAAATGCATCGCCCCGTCCTCATGTGGTCAATCAGCCCAAACTCTGTACTCTGGGCACCGGAGGAACTCGTACTCCAGTCCCAGTGCCTGCTCTCGACTGTTTTTCAATTTGCATGCAAGCGTAAATTACTCTCTGTTTGAAGTCCCCCCACCATCTCGTTTCACACTCTGCCCATCCTGAAGGAGATGTGGAGGATGTGCCTGCTCCTGCTTCTGCTCTCCGCACAGATTCCATCCCGCTGCTCGGCTAAAAGGTTTGTCCTTTCGGTTACGTTTTATATGCAGATTGGCTTCGCCTGAGAGGAGAGTCTTCTACCAACCTCCTCGTCCGCGCCGCTGCCCCGTCGGAATCTTGTGTCTTCGTTGCCTTAAATACCTTTCTGCGTATCTTGGTTATGAACATAAAACACGTTTTTTGGCACTCCATTTGTCATTATGCTACCAATTTGTTCGGCTTCGGAAACATCTCAAATTTCCCATCGGCATGGTCAAGGGGAGGATGGCTTTAAATGAAAAGGGCAGAGACGCAAAGGAGCGATGATCACAACGGCCATCGTTAAGGCCTTTAGACTAAGCAAGCTTAATGATTAAAGTGGAGGTTTCGATTCATATTCACCATATTTATCAGATTTATTTAATTATATATTATGCAAGCCGACAATTTAACAAATTATTGTAATTAAATTGGGATCCTTGAGAATGATTGGAATCTGATTAAAAGTCATTTTCATAGCTTGTTACATATAATGGGTCTTGTAATGACAGAATTACATGAATAATTAAAGAGTGTGTAATAATGTTAAATATTTTATCTTTTCTATTTTAACAAATTTATTCAGCTACAAATGCACATGTGTACCAACTTGAACCATTTCATGGAAATGGTGTATTCTTTGTGTAGATACATATGCGCATGAGCCGTTCCGAAACTGACTTTCAGGGGAAATACAAACAGACGGCGGGTGATATACATTTGCGATCTGGGCGCCAGTCATGTGTGCGATTCGCATGCCTAAGCAACTCGTCCAGCTACCCACTAAAATAACACGGAAAGAAACAACAAAAAAATTGGGTTTGAAATGAAATTTAAGAAGCTAAGCTTGGTGATATATCTAAATCTAAATAATTTTGAAAAAAATTGAATAATCTATTATAAATTAACTAAAGTTAATTAATTTAAATTATTTATTCTAAATACCTTTATTTTTTTCTGTGCAAAACCCGGCTACAATCCCAACCCAA
Organism: Drosophila anomelani; assembly: GCA_035045905.1. Classification (NCBI taxonomy): domain Eukaryota; kingdom Metazoa; phylum Arthropoda; class Insecta; order Diptera; family Drosophilidae; genus Drosophila; species Drosophila anomelani. Next base: position 9,794,089 of record JAWNOO010000007.1, on the reverse strand, counting down.
AGCCCTCGAAGCGCCAACAATGTACAACAACTTGTAGAAATGGCCATAACAATTATAAAACACGAACACGAGCTGTTGTCAGAGGTGGTGGGGAACTCGGGTCTGGATGTGGGCCATCTGCAAGCGCTGGGGCACAAGAGATGTGGAGCCATATCTGCGGAGACAGTCGGTTGCGGTTAGCAACTTGAATTACATTCGCCGGGTCATCCAGAGAATTCTGCATCGCGTATCTTTGGTGCGGCTGGCGAAGTGACAACTGCGACAGCTACACGTCAATTTGTATAAATGTTTGCAATTGCCACCGCCACCGCTTGCGGTGGAATCGTTAAAAATAAACCACTCGGAGGAAAAGGCTGATGATGATCAGTGCGGGGGTCGCATCGCACATCCCGGTGCGTATCTCTGTATCTCGCGGATGCTGACCGAGAGAGCAAATCATATTTAAATATTTGCCGGTTTCTTTTTGCAATTTCCATTTGCATTTTGTCTCTGTCTCTGTTGTTTTGCCCCTTTTGCCAAAGGTTTGTTGGCGTTTTTTGAGAGCGAACTCAAACGAGTTTTGGTTGGACTGCGTATCCGCGAGATACTCTTCTCTCGCCGCTCTTTGCTAATTGATTTACGAGTATGCAACTGGAGATGCCCACAGCCCCACGCTCTTTCGACACTCTGTCGCTGGCCAAGATGGGTATGCGTGCGAGCCAAGTTATGAATATCCACAAAGAATACTGGAATTGTATCTTCAAGTTCTAATTGTGGGTCAGGGATGTGATCAGTGTGTAACAAATACCGTTTTGAATTTTACTTATTAATAATTAATTAATTAATGTGCTAAATATATGACTTTGTTTGCAGATAAGTTAGGTTTATTACAAATTCAAAACCCTTTTAGAAAGAAAATAGCTGCTGGCACTTCAACCAAAAATATACATACATATGTACATCTTAATAGCTGTAATAATAAGTCGAAGGAATTTAATCTAAAATTATATATATGCAAATATCTATAATATCTCCTCACTACTGACCCATAATTTCCAATCAAATTCGTTTATCAGGGGGAATCTCCTTGGGACAAGGTCTTTAAGCCAACCATTACCAGGGGAATCGGGAATCTGTTTTTTTTTTTGGAAGCTGCATGCATTCCCTCGGGCGGGGAATAACTTTTAATGGATCGCAAGCTCGATCGCAATTATCTGCTGCCAACTGTATCGAAGAAGATTCGATCCTGATGACCACTATAACGGCCGACGATGAAAGGAAACCTTTAAGTGTGATAAATGTGCGTGTGACACACGGAGATTGAGCATCTTCCAAGAGCTTCCCAAGAAGGTGGCATAAATATCCCGATGCGCCACAACCCAGCTGAGTGGTTCGACCTATATCAAGGGCCTTCGGCTAGACGACCAAACCCGATCCCATCCGATTCATCCGCCATATAAGGCGGCTCTTCTTCTTCGACGATCCCCACAGAGGAAGAGTAGGTTGGCAGCAGAGCAAAATCCAGAGCAAGAGTGGGAACTGGCGATCGGTTGGAGACGTCAATGTACGGCAACAAAGTTGCTTTCGCCCGACTCTTGCAGAAACACATGGAGCTTGCCAGTGGGGAGAATTGCACAGAGCGGAAGAGCGCGTTCCTAAGAGAGCGTTGGGGCCAACATTGTATCTCGATCTGAACAAATAATGGGGCAAATGCACTTTTCACTCTCTCAGATTGGCTGCTCTCAAGCGCTTGCTCTCTTTTTCCCAATATGCTTTCGTTGGGGTTTTTAATTTTTGGAGGAGCTTATTGGTTTTCATTAGAGACTTGAATAAATATTAATATTATTTTAAGAAATGTTTTTCTTTTTGCAAATCGAGATTTTTTGGTATTTAACACGTTTTGTCTACTTTACAGGTAAGATACTCCTCCCTTTAGAAATAATTCTCTTTTCATCACAGTTCAAAGATAAATTAATTAAATAAATAATTAAGTTATAAGCCAGCGAACTAACACAAATTTGAGTTCGTGAATTAATAGTTTAATCTATTTAAATTATATTTATTTCTATTTAAGCTATATTTTTACTAAGTTTTTATTTATTTTATTTAATTTCTGATAAACTCTAATTATTTTAGAGCATTCACAAATCGTGGTCATTAATTAATCCCGCAATCGTTTTTTTTTTTGTTTTCGCGCTGCACCAGAGTGTGCAAATACCGAAGGCATTGCGACGAGGCGACAGTCAGCGGAGCGGGCCCGTCTCTGTGCCAGTACCACATGCTTCGTGGACCCCCTTGCTGTCCGTATGTCCGAGCGTCTGCCGGCAGTTCGCTAGTCACTAGTCGGACTGGTACTGGTCCGGGTGCCTGCCTCAGTGTGGCCGGTGTCGTGCTCAAAGCTTTGGTGGCTCCGCAACCAGTTTGCTGGCATCGATCGTCCTTTGCGCTCGTGCGCGTTCCCGCGGTAGGTGCTCGGAACCGCAATCTTAACCCCTAAACAAAACTGGAGCGACATCGTATCAAATGCGAAGTGTTGAGAACTGCAAACTGTGAACTACAAACTGAAAAATTCCGTTTCTGCCAGTGCAAAGTCTGAAAATATCTTTAGAATGTGCGCGGACCTCAAGGGAAGGCAGATTCAAGACAATTTGTTTGTGGTTCCAGATAACAAATAATATTTTTACCGGCTCCACTCTCTTTCTATCTCTCTCCGCTCACTCTCACTCTCGATCCGAACTGCTCGCTCTTTCGCGCCCGCTTGCATAACCAAGAGTATAGAACACCACGAAAGCAGATTGCAATTGCAGAAAAAGATACAAATGCAGATGCAGATACGTCCAGAGATAATTACATAGATGCAGATACTTTTGCCACTGTCGTTTGTCTGTCCCATTGTCCCGCCGGTAAGTAAACAATGAGTTATGACTGCTCTGCTCAGCCACCGCCACCGCGTGAAACACACCCCAACTGTCCCGCTTTGGGGGCGTTGCAAACTGCCTTGTAATTGCCAGACATAAATGCTCGTGTCTACATGGCTTAATGGCGATAGCGGCAGGTACGCTTCCCGATTGCCATCTACAACTGCTGAGCTGAGCGAGCGAGCTACTTTTATAGGCCGAGGCTGGGGGCCATCAGAGGGGTTTGGGCCATTGTCTGACTACCAAATTGAACAGGAAACCAGCAAACAGCAGTCGTGTCCCAAGAAACCAGCAAAGGATCGCGGAGGCGGTGATCTGTGAACGGTGCCTGGAAGGCTTATAAGTCATCTATGGGGGGAAATGCAAATAGAAATGGAAAATCAAGTTATTTAAAGCCATGCAGCCAAGGCTAAGACACCATATTCCATTGAATGTTCTGCCCAAGCCGGTTTTAGCGCCGACTAAGATAAATCGATCGATCACGATTATATATTTCTCATCTTTACCAATCAATTTTGTATGGTCTTCACTTACTTTTTGCAATTATTATTTTAATGACGTGACCGTGCTTTGGGTATTTAATATGCGAATTTACCCTTGGCCCATTAATAACCTGAATGTGGGTTCTTATCGTGATCCCTTCCGGTTTAGACAAATTAATTAATTAAGCAGACATGCCCCCAGGGAGCCAGTAATCCCATTTAACTTTGAAGACGTTTCACGACTTAACTCGTTAAGAAAAAAGGTGTTTCCTTGATACCTTTTTTCTGGTCTCCTTTAGACTTACACAGCCAGAAACTGCTATTATTTTGAGTGAATTTGTTTACCTTTGAATCATACAGGAAACATGTATAATATATGTACATTGTATATTAAGACAGCTGTTGAAAGAGAAAGATTATTTCTCTTTAATCTTTGTATGTGTTATAAACGTATTTATGTATATAATATATAATGGCCTTTATTTTTTGCTTGTGCATCTTGCATCGCATAATTAGCAAATCTAGGAATGCCATTCCACTGATAGGCCTTCTATCTTTCTCTTTATACATTTGTGGCTCCTCGGGGCGATTCTCTCTCGGGGTCTCTCCGCAAATACAAATTAGTCGCGACATGCAAGATAAGCGATCGTGTGCAGTTTTTTATTTTTTAAATACAACGGCCGAAGTAACAACATTTTCCCGTGGCCACCGGGGGGTTGGGGGCGGTGGATGAAGAAAGGGGGCGGGCATCTGGTAGCAGCACGAATTGCAACCTGCGGGACCCGTTATCAACACCACATATCATTCATGCTCAATTACCTTTCCCTGGCAAAAATGGTAAATTAACTCTTTAGACACCCAAATTAAGTAATTACCGTCGATCAAGAAAGAGGCAAACTAACACTTCATATCGTTCAGTTAATCAGCTAAAATACATAAATAATGATCGGTTAGTTGCTCCCTATTGTCACTTTTTCTCTTTATTTTAGAATACAGGTCCGTTCTAATCAGTCGTCAAGCATCGTTAGTGCTTATGGCATAGGTAAATGGGTCGCAAATCCAGTGCAATTTCACTGAGTCCAACTCGCATATAAACAAAGAATTTATTAACTTTGGTTGAATATATATTTAAACCTATCTTACGTTTTTTTTTTTAATTTTATTTCTTACTGCTAATTGAAGAACTTTTTACAATATAAATTTTGTAGTCATTGTAAATAGGGTCTATTCAAGGAGCTTTTAGATAACACATTTTGAAAGAATAATACCCATTTACTTGTACTTGTCCAACCTCATTAGATAAGAAGTTTATTTTTTTAAATATATGGGGCCCTTTTTTTCATATTTTTATATTTCTATAAGTAACTCGGATATGATTATTGTAATGACATTACTTGTCGTTCGAATCCAAGTAAATAAGGGCTTGGGAGTTGCTTCTTTAATGGCGAATAATTCCATAGTAAATACAGTCTACTAATATAAATATAATGATAATAATGATAGATTTAGCTTGTATAACACATAAATTGATATCATTTTATTATAATACTCATTTATTATAATAACTTGTAATATGTTTATTGTTGATTGATTAAGCGAGTTATTGTTTTATGTTAATTTTTGATAGCTTGAGACTAGATCTGATTAAATGCTGATTTAATGCATATAAACCGAGATTTAAATTAATATGCGATATACAAACATCAATCTTTGTTCGAAGATAAGCATGTCTTTAGCTTTAAGCCGAATAAGTTAATTCTTTAATTGAAAAGCAATATAGTTAAAAAATTACTCATACGCCCCGTTGAACACATAAAAAGCCATATTTATTACAATATATATTAAATGGAAAGTTTTTTGAACTATTCGGTTCTTAAACTAAGAGTCAAATATTGACTTACAAAGATAAAATATATATAAAAACCCTTTAGGACTGTTGCACAAGTCGAAAATGTCCCAGTGATATCGTCGATAGTGCCCCACCACTCGAACGCCTTTTTTAAGCGAAGAAATAACCAAAACAAATGCAATAAAATGCACAGCACAAAGAGAACGTACTGAAAATAGGAATTAAACAAAGTGGTGGAAGGCAAAACTAAGCCGAACGGATTGCAACTCGGTCCAACTGCAACTCGAACAAGTTGCAAGGAGACTGCAACCGGCCACAGGCACTGCAGCGAAAGCGGCAACAGTGAAAACAGCAACAGAAACAACAAAGCCACACAGCCAGCCAATGTGTGTGAGGCTGTCTATGTACAAGGGCTGCCGTCTGTTTGTATTTGCGCATTTCCGCGAGTGAGTGTGTGCTGCATGTGCGAGCAGCAGTGTGTGTGAGTGTGCAGCCCCCACATTTCTCCAAATGCACGCAACGTCGACGTCGCACAGTGGCCCCAAGACCCAAGAGCTTTATCCAGCCGTTATTAGGAAAATTCTATACTAGTTTTTTTAAATTTGTATTAAAATACCATTTTAGGATTTGTAAGAAATATTTTTAAACTAAGATGTCATTAAATGCACATTTTAACTTTAATATTTTGATATCTAGCCCTTAGGACCCTTAAAACCTTAAAATTTATGGGTTTTAGAACCATTGCATACTTTTTGGGTGAATATTATTTTACAAGGCTCCAGGATATGCATTAAAGAACATACATATTTTAATTAATAAAAATATACAAGACATAAATATTTGAAGCTCAAAAGTATTATATTTATTTGTACAGTTAAACTTAATAAAAATAATAATAATAATATTATGGTTAAGTTATAGCTATAGTATTTTATTTTATTTTGAAATTCATCAGTTTATAAGGATTTTGAGCAAAAACTTTATTTGTTACTTAATTTTGTATTATACAACTATTTACATAAATTTTAAGAAAATATTTCATTTATGAAAGTTAATAGTATTAAAAAATTTATTTTACTTTAACTATTGATGGTACAGAGATGATATGTTTTTAAATAGTCAAAAGTCTGATAAGAACTTCCCCAATTTGAAGGACTTGAATAGTAGGCTAGTCGAAGGACTCAAATATCAAGGACTTCCGGTTCACTGTGCTGTGCTTGGTTGGCTTTGCTCTGGCTCTCTCTCGATGCGATTTTCGGTTCCGTTTCGTTGGCGGTACCCGCTTGCACGCACACACTTACAACGCACACACACACACACCAGCCGGGGCTTGCACCCATACAGGCGCTCTCGCACACGCACACACACCCAGCCGAGCGACTCGGCGTTTTTGAGTTCTTTGCATCCGCGTCTTGCGGCCCAATGTGAGTTGCCTTGTGCATGCCAAAGATTTCAGATCGGACAGCAGCAGCTACGCAGCTAAAGCGGCAGAAAGCTCGGCTCGCGATTCGCGGATAGTTCCATTCTACGGATACCAGATACACCCCCAGCTACAGATACAAATTCAGCATCAGAACGACGCTATAAATATTGATTATTCGCGCTGCGAAATTAACTCTGCTAAATCGGTTTCCATAGCTCGTTTTACCGGCGGCTTTTCGATAGCCACAAGAGCGCGATCGCGTCAAAAAGTTGCAATTGTGATTTTTTTGTTTATTGTGTGACGATTACTTGATCGATATCTGAAAAGATACAGCCCAGAGTAACTGTATATAGTTTGAATTGTGGCATACAAGTGCGGGTTTGTGAAAATCTTCGCAACTGATCCGAATCCGAATTCGAAGATTTATTCTCCTATATTTCTGAAAGTTAATCCGGCAACTGCGCCATATTTATAATCAGCAGCTACTATAAACCCTTAAATAATATAAAAATTAACTTTAAATAGTGGATCTTTGCATATACATATACATAAAAAACACATTTGAAAAGGCTATTTAAATTATTTATAATAAAAATAAAAAAATTCAACTTTTATGCTAAAAAGGTAATTGGAAAAACAAATGCTTTTGGTAGTACGTTTTATTAAGCGAATTTATAGTAAAAGATTACAATGCATTTACAGCTTGTATTTCTGTCTTTAAAGCTTACAATTTATCCACCGATTAAAAAGTCGGATCTTTTATATTCCCTTTTAAATATTTGCTTAGTTTTAAATAGTTTTAAAGATAAATTGTTTAGAACTCATAGAGAACAATAGAAGTAATAAAGACTTTTTAAAATTATACACTCTCAAGTGCTTGCTTTGAATATACCAAGTATAAATTTTTAAGATATTATTTTACGACTCCTAATAAACCGTACCAAGTAAATGTCCCTCGTGAATTCTCCCCACAATTCTCGAGCACAAAAGGCCTTGGCAGATTTATGGATTCCTGAGAGTTCAAAAAGGCCAACTGCATGGCACTATCGCCCTCAGATATTTGCGCATCCGTTGGAACCATTTCGATGACAATATGTCACCGGACAGATCCGATCGACACATTGTATCTACATGTCCGGCTCCGCCCTCGGGTTGTAACTAATATCCAAAGCCAATCTGGAATCAGTGCTCTTATATAAAGAAGGCGTTGCCGATCGAATCAAAATAATTTTCGATATTCGAATTGCCCTTTAACATGCAATGATCCACGGCCAATGAAGGCGCAGGTTCGCCGCCTGCCTATATTTTTGTACAATTACTTTTTTCGGAGTGAGACGTTTGCAAAAATATGGCAGATATTTGCTGGCGTTATAAATACAAATGTAATTTGTTGGCTACCGCCAGCCGAGCATGCAAAAAATAAGGAAATACAAATCTTCCCGAACGATAATAAATATTTTGCATTCGCAGTTTGAGTTATATCTGGGAATTACATCAGCAGTTGATCGGGAAAAAACTGTAAAATGCAGGAAATTAAACGAATAAATAAGCAAAATTCATTATTTAATTGTAAATTAAAAGCTGAGATGATTAATTAGAACCAAACTTCTTAATCTTATCTTTGCAGGTGCTTAAGACCTTGTAATGACAAGTGAAATAAAGGGTCTAATATCAAAAATAATCCTCAATAATCTATAGACAAGCATAAATAAACTCCAATACTTAATGCTATCAAAAATCAAAATCAAGGCTTAATAAAGATTTTACTTGCTAAAGTTCTCAAATAATAAAAATAATTAAGAAACTTCTTTCAAATAAGAAACATATTGGAAATACCAACAGAAAATCTTAAGACGCCACTGCTTACATTGCAGAAAATGCATCTGAAGTTGGCATAAAGGAATAAGCAATACTTGAAGACCCACTAAATATCCTCTCAAAGGGACACCAGAATCTGCAGACATGGTTTCGGAGGAGAACTGGAACAGCGACACCATGTCCGACTCGGACATGATCGACTCGAAGAACGACGTGTGCGGCGGGGCCTCCAGTTCCAGTGGCAGCTCCATCTCTCCCAGGACGCCACCCAATTGTGCCCGCTGCCGTAATCACGGCCTGAAGATCACCCTGAAAGGTCACAAGCGGTACTGCAAATACCGCTACTGCACCTGCGAGAAGTGCCGCTTGACCGCGGACCGCCAGCGTGTGATGGCCCTGCAGACGGCTTTGAGGCGAGCCCAGGCGCAGGATGAGCAGAGAGCGCTGCATATGCACGAGGTGCCGCCACCGGCAACAGCCACCACAACTCTGCTGGGACATCATCACCATGTTGCCGCCGCCGCTGCTACTCCCGCCCATGTCCATGCCCATGCCCACCATGTACATGCCGCACACCACGCTCACGGACACCACTCGCATCACGGCCATGTATCGCTCCATCACCAGCAGGCGGCGGCAGCGGCAGCAGCAGCAGCGGCGGGTACTGCTGCGGCAGCTCCGCCATCGCATCTAACCGGAGCCTCCGCGGCATCCAGTCTACATGGTCACGCCCACGCCCACCATGTGCACATGGCCGCTGCCGCTGCCGCCTCGGTGGCCCAGCAACAACACCTGCAGCACCAGAGCCACCCACACTCGCACGCACACTCTCACCACCACCTCCAGCAGCAGCATCACCAGCATCCCCAGCAGCCGGCGCATCAGCAGACAGCGCTGCGATCTCCTCCACACAGCGACCACGGCGGCAGTGTGGGTCCGGCTACTAGCAGTTCTGGAGGAGGAGCGGCGGCCAGCTCAAGCAGTGCCACAGCAGCGGCTACTTCAAGCAGCGGCTCTGGTAGCAGTAACAATGGCGCCCCAGGAGGAGCCAGCTCAGGATCGGGCTCAGCAGGAGGTGGGGGCGGCGGCAGGAGCGGCAGCAATGGCACATCGGTGATAACCAGCGCCGAGCATCACATGAGCACGGTACCCACGCCTGCCCAGTCGCTAGAGGGATCCTGCGACTCATCATCGCCCTCGCCATCGTCTACTTCCGGCGCCGCCATTTTGCCGATCTCAGTTTCCGTCAATCGCAAAAATGGCGCCAATGTGCCCTTGGGTGAGTGCAAGATATGTTTTAACATTTAAATTTAGTAATATAATTTATATACTTTGCAAATATAAATGAATATTTTGTAGGAAAATCTCAATGAAATATTTCGGGGAAAATCACATTAATTCATTAAATTGAAGCAATTAAAATGTACAAAATGAGCATATATGTTCATAAACAAATCGTAATTAATTATAGGTGCTTTCCGTACAATTCAATTAATTATTATTAAATTATTTGTTATATATATATTTTAATCAATTATTAATTCTGGTTCCACGCTTATTTTCTCACTTAAGAGGGGGAAAAAGTGTTCCCCATCCCACTTTTTAAATTTAATTATTATTATAATCCAAAGGCATTTAAAACAAATGGATCAAATATAGCACATAATAAAGCAATTACACCCGCTGAAGATTTTTAATAAGGGATAACTTATAAATATTTAATTCCAATTTGTTTTCAAATGAAGGGCATTTCAAGTTAAATGGAAATCGATTTGTTAGAAGACTTTTAAACCCAAGTGTGATAATTTGCATACTCCTGTAATTTGCTTAAGCAATTAGATCCTATTAATATGTATTTGATTCGTTGGGCCTATCGTTACATTCGTCAAATGGCCTATGTGTGATCTTTGGCCGGGACATTTAGTATAATTATTTTAGTGTTCTTTGTTGTTTCTGTCATGTCTTAGTCGCGGTATTACTTCGCCCGGAAGATTGTATGATGAATCGTGTAACTCGCTTTATCTGCGATCTTGGCAAATATCTAGTAATATTTATGGCTCATTTAGCAAAATGCAGAGGGAAAATTGAAAATGAAAAGCCCAAAGAAAATTGCCCCCCTTTTTTTCGCAATTGTTTTTTCATCCTGGCCCCGGCCGCATAGAGGAGTCTCTGGCAAGGAGTGGCCGTGCGTCTCGCGCCTCTAAATGATTGCCACCTAATTATAGGCCGCATGTGCCGACGCTGGGAGCAACGAGGACAGATCCACCAACGACGCGCCGTCTCGGCACGTACCATGAGCAACTGGGGCAGGGAACCAGGGAGGAGGCAGCAAGCAAGCAACAGGGTGCAGGGAGAAGAGCAGAAGAGACGCCTCCGACAGAAGGCCTAATCAAGTTGTGTTGTGCTGTTCCCGGAGACCAGACTAGTAAATAACAAAAGAAGCCGGCGGGAATAGCACTGCATGCTGATTCGACACGGAAATACCCACTGCTTAGATTAATACGCTTTTATATATCCTCATTTAAGAAGAGCCCTAAGATACTTTGTTTAATCTTGTGTATTCTTATCGTTGCAAATGTTTCTTGAATATAAATCATTTCTTTTGTGTATTCTGTAAGCAGTCAAGCAAAATATATATTTAAATAGATTGAAATCAGGCACTCTGATATATAATCTAAATTAAACTCCCATGAATATACAATTTATTCTGCAGCTATATCCTGTACATTGTATTGTGGCTAAGCAGACTGTCAGAAAGTAACAAAATCACTTTAAATAAACATTCTAGACACTTAATTGAAGAATATTTTCAAAAGAAAACTAAAAGCCATTTAGTTAAATGTTAACATATCTCAAGTATAATTATGCCAAAATTGAAGTTTATGTTCATTATAAGAAAAAACACATGTTCTGACAAATTAATGTTGATTGCTTCGGAAGACTGCTGTTTTTTTTATTAACAAATTACTGAATACGTGTTTTGAGAACGAATCAATATACCTCAGAGCCAGCACCCAGCAATGCAGAAAACAGGGGAAAAGGCTGGCCAAGTGAAGGTATCCACAAGCCGGGGCACATGTCCCAAGCTGCATCGGAAGGAGCGGCAATGTGGCATCGGTGACGGCGCATGAAATAATCAATTAACATAGATCCACCAAGCTGTCAACAGTTGACACCTGAAGGCAAGAGTGCCGCCTACCATTTCCAACGCAATTTGATCGCTCGATCTTGGAGCAGTTAAGCTTAATTTATGTGTGGGAAAATAACAATTGGAGTGTGAACATGTGTTATTGTTAATTTTCGCCATTTGTAAGAATTATAAAGCCCTTAGAAGTTCATTTTTTAAGTAAAGAAAAGAGATACTATAAATAGAGATTGTGAGCTTAGGGTTAAATTTACCATTAGAATTCCCTTCAAAATTAAAAAAAAATTCTATTGAAACTCATAATTTCCCTAACTCGTTTTTTTTTCAATAAAAAACCCATCAAACAACAATATTTTTAATTGAATTACTACAAGCCCCGCCGCTGACATGCAATTGATTTTTTACATCACATTTGCATACAAATGCAATGGAAAACTATCCCTCATGAATAATTTCTTTTATTGAATTAGCTATAAGACAATTTCTTGATTCCGTCTGATAGGCATTTAGTGGCAGTATTCCCAAGAACTTAGAATTGGCATATTTTAGGGCCAATTCTCCAGACTCATTAGTGGCTAGATCATGTCTGGGGATGACGGTGGGTAAGTGGAGTCCAGCGAATCAGGTGCCAACGCTCGGCTGACCACGTTCCCCTAATTGCATCTCGGCACACGAGGCGGCATACAAATGCATCATAATCCGGGAGTCCGGGACAATTACAAGCCAACCTGTCGGTCCAATCCAACATGACCATCCATCAAGGTGCTAAGCAGGCATGAAACCTTTTCACAGTTGCATTTTCCACTCGCCGGTGACTGCTTTATGCATATTATGCACCGGTAATGGCAGCCAGACATGGATCGCACATTACGGTGATCGTTTAGCATAAGTGCAGACAATACGACCAGCGTCTGTCAACTGCGACAGGCAGTTCGTCAATCACTTTGGCATTGATACAGCTGCACCGCTCCTCTGGCTCCTGTAGATCCTACCGCTTCCACTGCTCCTTCGGTAGCCATAGTGGATGTGTTAGGTTGTGGCCCCGATGTCTGAAAACGTGTAAACTTACTCGTAATCTCTATCGCCAACCCGTCGTCTGGCTGTTTAAACAGGAACCCAGATCGGGTTTTTTTCGCGCACAACTTTGTTGCAATTTCCCCTGGTCCACCCTCCCTCGACTCTCCCGACTCCCCCAAGGAAAACAAGTTGAACGGCTCGGCTCATTAGCTCTGCCTGTGCTGCCCACACTGGCGCTGTCCGAGTCCTGACTCCGGAATTAGTCATGCCGGCTTCGATACACCTCCAGACGCGAGGTTACCCACTTGGCACCTCTCCTCGGGTCTCCTGGCCCATCAAGGCTATCATTTTGTCATTAATTTTGATGGGTATCATATCCCACCGATAAAGGCTAAGTGCCCCATCGTGTAGAACAATCTATTGCTCCAGTACAGCATCGCATTCCTCTTGGTTTTTCACTTATCGAAGGTAATTTCAAAATCATGTTAAGGCTAAGGGCGCTTTAATTCGATGCATTTCGAATATCTAGTTTAAAAATCTGGTTATTCTAGTTATATAGTATAGGAATAGGTAAATCATAAGCCCAACAATGATGTAAGAAAATTATGACTGGATTAAGATCAGATATTTCTTAAAGAACCAAATATATTACTTTTCTAATGCTTTAATAAAAATATATATTTTAGCAGCTTAATAATGATTTCTAATTTAAAAACATATATTTTTAGTTTAGTAAACATTCCTTTTTGATGCCACTCTTATTTCGAAACTGTTCAAATGAGGATTTAAATTGTTTTAAAGGAGATTTTTATTTATAATACAACATTAAACACATTTATACATTTATTTATTAGCTTTGTTCCTTTCACTTGTCCAGGAGTTATTTATTTTCCAAGAAAACCCTAAAGCTTAAATATAAACTTACGAATTTCATGGCCATGGTTACATTTTCCTCAGCTGCAAAAATAATTGCCAGTCATAATTGTTTGCAACTATCCTGCTATATGTACATGTGTATATCCCGAAGCCAAAGTGGTAATAATCCTTTTTGAACCTTATCTAGAAATATAAAAATTGAAAAGGCGTAAAACTTGAGAGAACTGAGACAAGGTGGTGGCCATGACCGAGCGGCAATCGATAAACTTGGAGTTCAGTTAATTAAATTAATGCCCAGCGCTAATTTCGGGCTCTTAAGACAGGCAGCGATCTCGACCAGGTCCAAAGACCCTGGCGAGCCCTTCTCTCAGGCGCGTCTCAGTCTGGCCAGAACCTTTAGTGCCGGCAAATTCGCCAGAAAAAAACCCCTGGCGCAAAACAAAAACTTTGCTGCGCTCGTAAAATAAAGTTGTAAAATGTATTTTTTTGTATATATTCGAGGGTTCATACATTCTGTCTGATTTTGTTTTCGATTTCGTTTCAAATGGCTTGCAGGCGTAGTTTGCATTTTTTGTTTTTTCACTTTATTATGAGAAATGTAGCTGTGGCTGCTCCCGGAGCTTGGCAGCTTTGACAGGTCATTTGGGTGGATAATTTACGATATTTCCAGTTAATATGTTGGCATTATTTTTAATGCTCCGCGCCGGCCTTTGCGCAAGTCGGGATTATATTTTTGGCCCAAATGGCTGCTTAATTATATGGCCAGGAATCTATCCAGGAACAGAGCACAAAATAATATTTCTCCAGCACAAACAATAAAAAAATATGGTTGTCTTTTTTTCGCAATTAAAGTTGGTTTTTACGAGCAGAAAATTAGTGTAGACGAAGTTCGCCGAATGGCCTCTGGACCCTCTAGAATGGCTCTAAACGCTATGCAGCTGCGCCGATAAAGCTACTATATACATATACATATGTACGTGTATGGGTATATGGGATAGTGCTAATAAGCACAGGCATCCCTTGCCGCTAATATTTACAACCTGCCAAAGCCATTTGCATCCGAATACTGGCATAATCAGCTATCGTCCCGAAGGCCCCAATTAGAGGCCCCTTAACGGACCCGGCCCACTTTTTCGGCCCAATGTGTTCACCATTTTAAGCCCGGTTTTATTCAATTGAAGTTCCTCCTCAAAATGCGGGCCATTAAACTTTGCACTCGCTGTTTTTTAACACAACGTTGATCTTTGAAATGCCGTGAAAAAAGGGACCCAGGCAAAAAAAAAATTAAATTCGCATGTGTGAAGACTCAATGGCTTTTTAAGTGAGTGAAATTATGGGGTACGAAAAGCACTACGAAATCCGATCATATGCACACGAAAAAATATTAATTTCAAGTGTATTATTAGCTTGTTAACATTTTTTAGGCTAATGACCCCCTTTTTGGATATATGTATATCCCACCGAATACAAAGGTGTCTAAAGTTCAGAAATAATTAAAATAGATACGAAGTCACCAAAGTAATTATGAAACCAGCGTCCAGGCCTCACTAGTTGCCATGTTTTTGATTAATAAGCCGCTCTAAACTTATTATATTATTAGAAAAATATATTGAAATATTCGCAGTTATTCTATGTAAATAAAATAAATAAATAATAAATTAATCCTTGGGCCAACTTTGTCAGGGAAACCTATGAAGCTTTACAAATTGCAATGCTACAGCAAGCACATTTAGAAAATTACAAGAGTCTGCTCTTGCTTGCTTGTTTTTAATTAAATAAATTGTTAAATTATCTCTTGTAAATAGTTATTAAGTAAGAAGCTATGTGAAAGATAGTCATTTATTTAATTTGGACATTAGCCTTATGCTGCGATGAAGTTGAAGGATACCCTTCCTAAGCCATTAACCATAATCTGTTGACAAGATCAAGCGCTGCGAGATTAATGGCGCCGTCCCGCCTTTTTCTTTTATTCTACTCATTAAAATACTTAAAATAATTGTGCCTCCCGGCTGGATTCTTTGCCACTCAATTTATTAAATTTATAAAATATTTATGAAGCCCGCTGAGGCACGTTTAGTTGAAAATAAAAAAAAGAAAAACTTGTTACCTGCAAATTGTGCAGTTGCATGCGAGGCGAAGCTCAAGACAACATTGTTGGACCTCCCGAAAGATTCGGGGCCAGGTCTTTCAGTTCTCTGTTGCCACTTAGTTATCGGACGCGGTCTCGAGCTGCCCACCTCGACTTCGCTGGCTCTCTGTTCTGTTTACATTGCCACAAACACGCAATTTACGATCAGGCTTGGGGCAGGCATTGTTCGCATCCAGAGCAACCTGCAACTGCAACTCCCCCGAAGGAGATTTATTCACGTACCGGCACTCGTACTCGCACTTCCACTCCAGCATTCCGGATGAAATCGAGCGGAGCAAAGCACTCGCAATTTATGGCAGGCATCTGCCCATAGGTGCTAAGAACTTACTTTATAAACCGAGTGTGTGATTGCTCTCGCCCCGGGCGAAAATGATTTATGGGCATTTGCGGATACGTGTTAGCAGTTATCAAATAGTAAATCAAAAGGAGTTTTGCGCTGGCAAAACGGCACTGGCTATGGGGGATTGATATCTTGAAAGTGGGTGGTTAAATTATATGCTATTTGAAGGCAAATCAATTCTGAGATGAATTCATTAAATGAGGCATAGTGAGGGGGATAGAAATATTGAAAAGGTAAATATAGTTGGCAGTTTAGTGATTTAGATTTCTGGGAGTTCTGGCTATAAGCATTAAATACTTGAGATATTTATAATATTTAAACTTAAACCCTGTTCCCAACCTACCAATTTCCAATAGCTCATCGTTGGCCAAGTTCAACGCTCTATTTATTCCTTAGCATATACTATCTTCCTATCTTTCTTTTATCCTTCTGTGTGTATCTTAGCCCACTTCGGCTTCATGGCCCAACATTTAAACATGAGGCAACAAAACTGTCAGCCATAACTTGTAGAACTTATGAGACGGCCCCCTTGCAGTCCGTCTCGGCCAGTTCTCGGTGGTCAGTTGAGGCTATCTGAACTTTGAAGCGAACAGTTAGGAGCGGAAATAGTTACATCGATCAGCTGTTTATAGGCCGCATGCGAAACTGGTTTCGAAATGCTCGAATTCCAAGTCACTTCGGATAAGGTAAACATTTTTTAAGCGATGTGTCAACACAGCAGCAGGATCCGGGGCGGGTCTCTGCACGGAGAGAAAATAAGGCTTTTGCAAAGAAAACATATATGTATAAGCTATAGATATATATTAATACAAAGGCTTTCATTTTATACAAAATCCACAAATAAATTCCATAAATAATCACAAATTGATACTCAGCGTGTATATTGGCTACAGCTTGCGATTCGTTCAGCCAATTTGCACATTCGCAATTGCTTGTAAAGAGCAGGAAACATCATCAAAATATGCAAATTATTAAATTAGATTTTCTATTTATATATTCGTTTGTAAATTGTTTGGATTTACTGGCTGAAAAAGAATTCCATTGCCGCCATATACACATCGTTAATTAGGAACCATAAGCTCAGTTCCCTTCAATAAGAGTCACTTTGGCAAAGGAGAGGGCCCAGCCCCTCCATAAATATGCATTGTTCTCAGATACTTTGCACATAACCGAACGAGTTTCGCATGCCACTTAGTCGTCCCCACTACTAAGTCCCCTCGATTACGCCGATGCACTTCCTCGGGCCGGCTAATTATGCCAAATGATGGTCGGTTGGAGTGCTGGAACCTCCAATTCGTAAATTACCAAATCAAAGAAATGGGCGTAGGCACAAGACATAATTATAGGAAGCACACACCTTTGTTTGGTCATGTTCGATATTATCGTGAATATGAGTCCGCTCTCATGCCGCTTAAGGCGCAAGGCTGGTCTAACCGGTATCGGTATCGACTGGCCAAAACATTAAACTGATTGATGCACGCCACGGATCCTGACCTGGCTGAAGGCGTCCAGCTAAACGACTTTATTTCGTCTCGAATACGGTCTTTAATGTCCAGAATCCAGTGATTGATAGGCCATGGCCAGGAGCCCCCGTCCGGAGGCAGGAGACCGTAGACTGGGGACTGGAGACCGGAGACCGTATACTGTAAAGAGCATGTCGATGGCCATTAAAGTAAATATGCGAATTTGCATATTCCGCAGCCGTGCAACGCCCTCAACACAACACGCCACTCGCCTGTCACTGGCAGACCTCCGTCGCGTTTGTCTATCAGCAATTCCACAATTCGGACCTCAGTGCACACCCCATTCACTTCATTAAAAACTTGTTGCGATTTCAACTTCGAATCAACAAAAAAATAAATGATACCCCCCACCACCCTGGTGGCAGCCAGAAATTGTTGCATTGAAAATGAAATTGCACACACACGTTGATTTACATTAATGGACACCTGCTCCTCTGACCAAGTGCAATTGCCTCTGAATGTGGCGCCATAAATTACGGTCAAATTGTAGCAGCACACTTCGCTATCTGAATGGAGGAATAAATTCGAATAACTGGATAAGAAGTATACCGAGATGAGGCGCTTCCTGTCACATTTGGAGAGGGTTCGATATCACATGGCTCACTTAAGGATACACGAAAATTGCTTAACAGTGGAAAGCTCTTAGAGTCAAACATGATATATAATTTCTATTTTTACTAGATCATGTATTTCCCGTCTTTAATATCCATATCATTACCTTAAATTCTGCAGCAAAAAAATAAGAATATACTTCCTTAAACATAAGTGTTGATTACTAACCCTCAATTTCAGGAAGTCATACCTTTAAGCACATCGCCTTAATGAGATACTTATATCCCTCTCCTCAGGCACCAAAGGGGTTCTGAATACATTAAGAGCCATATAGTATTTTTCAAACTAGAGTTCATGCATTCAGACTCATTTGAAAATTGGTTTTTGTTGCCTTCATTAAATTCGAAACGATGGCAGGGCCTCGAGACTCGCCCACACGCATTTATTCGCTCGTATATATGTGGGAGCTATTAACTAGCACCAAAATGCTCGCAAAAGAGGGCTATAAAAGCCGTGCCTATATTTTTTGTTGCCAACTTTCTGTATGCCGGTCCTCCCGCCACCGGCTACTCGGGATTTTTAGCACATTTTTAATTTATTTTCAACATTTTTACAATTCTAAAACATTTTTTGCATCCCGTTCCTGGGCATCAAAGTTGTAAATGTCGCGCTGTGTCGTAAATGTGTGCAGGGTTCGTGCATCTCAGTGCGAGTGTGTGTCCAGGGCGTATATAGAGAATATGTGGGGAAAATCGGGGAAGCTCTGCAGGAACTTAACGTTGGGAACGTGCGCGCCTCAAAGGCAAATTACGTTGCGCAGACGCATTTAATGAGTTGCGCGCCGCGCGCCGCTGAGCTGAGTTTCTTTTACGATGCTTTGCTCAATTTCTACAATATTTTTGTTAGGTTCTTTACGACTTACGACTAAGCCGTGCACTCCACAAAATAGTCTACGAAAAAAACCTATATTTAATTAAATTTTATTTCCATGTAGGGTGCATGAAGATGACTCTGTATCAATAATAACAAAATTACTATAATTCAATACAATAAAGAAATTAAACTAATTAAATCTGCCATAGTTATTGGTTTTTCTTTTCATTTTTATTATTTTTCCTAGTGCATTCACATTAATACCCACAATAGTTTTTATTATAGATTTGGTTTTGCCAATTTTAAAAGTCTACAGGAATCCCATGGATCCTTTCCAGCATCGTAGGTCTTTTCCTCTTGGTATCCTGGCAGTTGGTTACCCTTCCGCGGTCTCCACATTATTGGTTTGAGATTTCAAACATAAAATTATAATTTACAACTTTGTTTTTCGTCTGTTGTTGTCTGTTGCCCGGCTGGCGAAGAAAAAAACATAAAACTACGTGGAGTCTTTTTAAGTTGATTTTAACAGCGCGTAATTTCATGAAATGCACAGCAAACAGATGGGAATGGAGATGGAGATCCATGAAGATGCAGATGAAGATGAAAGCCCAATATCTCCCTAAGCCGGTGGGTCCTCAACCTCGACCACAAATCGTCTGCCACTCCGCTCCCTAGAGTGTTTCGCTATACTACATCTTGCACAAATAATTTAATTAGCTCTGCTTGTGACTTTTGTGATTGCCTGCGAAGCGATTTTGCGATTTAATTTTAATTCGTTTTCATTTATATTTTATGCATCACCATCTTGGATTTGTAGATCTTCAAGTCAGAGCTCGGCCAACATATAAAATCGAGATACAAAAGTATATATTTAACATGAAACTATGAGCATTTTAAATAATACAAGTAAACAAGGAACTAAAGGTTTTTTCAACCATATAGTTTGCCCCACTATTTTCCCCATAAAAAGAGAGGTAAACTAATTTTTTGGAATAATAATAAAATTTCTTACAAAGTATGGAATTACTCAAAATGAATTGAACCCATTAATAGTAGGTCAGGGTCTCGTTAGACTTCTATATACATATGCCAATGTTTACGCATCTTATCTATGCAAGTGCGACCTTCGGGAGGCTATTAAACCCTGAGCAGTATCTGGTCTATACACATGCTAATTCTATGTGTACATGTTTAGGTTGCCGCCGGGAGAGAGAACACATATTGCATAATATGCATAACGAAACCGAACATTCGATATTGACAGCTGCAGGAAGAATGGAATCATCATTATAGTCGACTCTATTATCGTCATCAAAAACTGTGAGCGGCAAAGCGGCGAGAGAATTCACCTTGAACTTGAATTAGTTTCCGTGGCATTGCTTATTCATATCCAAGTGTTTATATATATATGATATACATATATATTTGTATACATATACCTGGGCTGGGGCATTTGAATATCAACAGACACAGATGCACAAACACACATGGCCAAGGGTGGGCACGGTGGTGGTTGCGACCCCGAATTGTACAAACCAAATGCATCCGAATTCAAGTGAGGGAAAGTGAATACGTCAGATATTTGAAATGGAAATTGCATCGAACTGGTCAGTTTTGTTTAGAATATACAATTTAGACAATCTGGAATTTAAGGAACTTAACACTAAAATTTATATATTTTTAATTGCCACAAACTCTAAGAAATTATAATGCTATAATCTATCTTTAAAAATAAAAGACAAATCTTAGAGGCTATAAAACACCTTTTAACGAAGCCCATTAAAAACCACTTACCATCGTGTAATAAATATACTTGCAAGGCCATGTACTTTTAATTTGAATATTAAAAAAAAAATCCATTAATATTACAAACTGACATCTTATAAAACTGTTTGAAATCAGACATTTAAATACAATGTAACACTGCTAAATAATCCTTAGAAAAGCCATCATTAAAGGATTAATATATGTACGATTTGTGTCATTCCTGTATAAATATGAAATTTTTGGTTGTCAAAACTGTTGACAGCCTGTCCGCCGGCTAATTAATTCCCTGTTCCATCAAATTCCTGAGTGAGGCACCAGACAATAGACAACCATAAAGACAGTGCGATTTATTTTGTAATTTCATTATGGCCGCCCCACAGACAGACAGTGTGTAGCCGTTGAATATTTACGAGTGTGGTCAAAGATTTTAATGTGCCCCCGCCACAGGCAGGCTCTCCATTAACATTTCAGCAATTCTTACACTTCTTACAGCTTGTAGCTATGAAAATAAAATTGAAAAATTTGTAAAATGCTCAAAAATTATCGAGTGTCATTCGACCATTTAACATCTTTAGCAAAGTATTGCCCATCTTAAACGCTCTGTGGGGAAATTTCAATGCGAAGGAAACCTTACGTTGTTTATTTGTATGCTTTTTATTGCCAATTTATGCGTGCCAATTTATCTATCCAAACAGGCTCCTCTTGTTGAATGCAACTCAAATTATAAGGCAATAAGGCACGTAGTTGACAGTTTAGTGGGACGGGTTGTTCACTGGGTGAATCTCTGGACCTGCTGCTAGAGTTCCTATCGGTTCGGAGGCAGACACGTCTGGGCGCTGGGAAATTTATTTACTCGCTGTCGACAGGCGCTAAAATTGACCACAGACACACTGATGATGGGTGAGATTCTTTGGCCACTTGGCCAGTTGGCCACAGGCAGTGGAAGATGGCAAGAAAATTGTCAGACATGAAAGCGTGCTGTACCAAACGATCGAAACAAGTTTTCATAGCTAGAGCCACCCGCAGTCGCTATAAAATTTGTACAGTAAAGCTGCATTAAAGTTGCAAACACTCCTTGCATTTTATTATGTTTTTTAATAAGACGCAGAAATATTATATAAATTTAGAATCTAGTAATATTATTATAACACCAAATTTGATACCCTAGAAGACTAGAAATGCAACGCTCCGTTAACACCCATATAGTACTGCTTAAGTGTGACGTTCAGCAAACACTTGCGCAAAATGTGAATATAGGCCTTACGAGCCGCGATAATTTAGTTTGATGTTTGAAGCGCCTTAGGAAACGGCCACTGTACTTTGTTCGCGGATGTGTGTGCACTCTCTGGCAGCAAAGTCAAATGCATTTGTTTATGGGACACACACACGGACCCCGCCGCTGTATATGCAGCCCACAACCCACACTCTGTCACTCCCTTTTGCACTCTCGCCACAGCTATAGATATAACACACTACCCAGAGACGGGGGTGTGGGGATAGCCCCTGCCCTTCACCTGCAACCCCCTGCGCCCATGACAGTCGGCACGTGTAAGCAATTTGTTGGCGTAATCGCAAGCAAATGCACTCCCGCTGCATTTCTAGCTTTCTCTCTCTCCCTCTCTGGTTAGTCTCTCTATTGGATTTCCGAGAGGAAAAGCCACACAAGTTTCCCACTCTCCATTTGCTCTCTGGGTCTGTTTCAGCCATGCCTTCTTCCTTGGCAACAGAAAGTGTGCAATGCAAATGGCACTTGGCTTATTAATTCATGCTCCACCGACTACAATACGTATACGCAACGTCGGCGGCCAATTTTCAAATTCTGAACTGAGTCATTAAGTGCACCGACTATGTCTTGAAGCGTCTCACCTTTTCTTGAGTTATTTAGTCGAGATATTTATGGGGAAATGTACAATCGCCAGGATAATTTATAGCCTTGGCTCATTTGATAGGCCTCGGGCTGCATTGCGATAGATGGCAACAAACTCGGCCAATTATGCTCGGCAATTATAATTATATCGTTAATTGTCTTGAGACTAGCATGGATTTATGACAGCCCGGCCTGCCTGCAGTTATGGCCTTATATCTCTGTGCTCTGATTTATGGCCATCACGGCGTATGCTCACTATTGGCTTACACCCAACCACCCGCTGGCGCGCGTCGTTCAAGGCGATAATTCAATATATTTATTCTTAATAGCTTACATGCAAATTGTGCACTTTGTCCAATTTAATTCGTTCTTTCGTTAATAGCCAAATGCAACTGACTGGCCAAAGCCATTAAAAATATATGTACACGTATTTCAAAACAAACATTTTTATTCAATCAGCGCGGTTGGCCGCCCGCAGCAACTGTTTGACAATTAGGCAGGTTTTTTAACTCGAATACCATGTTGCCTATCACTCAATTGACGCGCAATAAATTGCATTTTTATTTGCATAGACGTTGAGTGTGGTTTGTGGGCCGAACTGCCGTGATTTTAGCTTTAATTGATTCATTAACTTTTCGATTTTTTGTCGCAACCCGAACGAGGGTATTTAAAAACACACATCCATATGCATATATAGTATACCTTTAAATTCATAGATATTTGCATGCAAATTAAGATTAGTTTATCTATGAGCACCGCTCAGCCAAATGGGAAATTTAATTTCGTTAATGTTTGCAAAAGAGGAAACACTACTCTGAATAAAGGTATTAAATATGAGCCAAAGATAATAATAAAAATAAATACAAA
The DNA here is from genome assembly GCA_035045905.1 of Drosophila anomelani. Lineage (NCBI taxonomy): Eukaryota > Metazoa > Arthropoda > Insecta > Diptera > Drosophilidae > Drosophila > Drosophila anomelani. The sequence goes on along the minus strand of JAWNOO010000007.1, from coordinate 9,770,644 downwards.
TTACTTGTTTTGTATAGTACATCTTTTATTTTGTATAATTTTTAAACAATTTTACTATGGAATATAAATTGTAAATATTACAAAATATCCATTAATTCAATGATATTGTGAACAGAATTAGCATATTAATGATAGCTCAATATGATCAAGCAAAATCCATTTATAGATCAAAGTAAATCCACCGCTCATATCGGGGGAGATTAATAAAAAATCGACTCAGGGGTTGAACCGAAAATCAATTACAAACCAGAACGCATCACTCTTGGATGGCTGCAGAGTCCTTCGCATTACGTATCCAAAGTGGAAAGGACACGGGCGTCATATCAACTGATTTATATCACAGCCGCAGCAATTAACGCGACTGTAACGGGCGACAGTAAAAGCCAGCCCAGCCAAGGCGGAAAATCCTAGGGAAAAAATAAATCTACGCTCTTTGGAAAGGTTTCTGTTTTTTCGGTTCTTTTCATTCTTAATTTTACGAGCGCCAAAAACCTAGCGGGCAAAGCCAAATAAATATGTTTGCCGTACTTGTTGTAGTTTTCGTACTTGGGTCGTCATCATCAACGTCAACGTCAACGTGAACGTTTTTCGGGCTCGCTCGTAAAAAGCGCAAAAGGAAAACTTTACGATGCCACAGTCTAGCAAGCATTTCACGTCCCTCCGTCCGTCCATTTGGCAAGGAAGCTAAGCCCAAAGACAAAGCATTGACTTGCCACTACCTTACCCCGCCTGAAACCCCAAAACCCCCCTGTCAAGTGGGGGAACGGAACCCTCCGATGATGTATGAAATTAGTGGACGAGCACAGTAGCCGGGGAAAATCTCTCTCGCAAGACATTCATGCACTTATGCCAGAGCCAATTGGCCATTGGGCTTAATGGGGTTCCGGGACCTAACACAACACGAACATATCCCAAATTCAATTAAGAGTTTCCCAGCATGCACTCAACAAAAAATGTTATATCCGGAGCTTTCACAATAAGTAATTACCAGGCAATCAGTTTAGGTAATATCAGTGGAATCAGGAAAATGTGCACCTGTTATTATCAGGCTAGACTTTAAATAATTAAAAATCAATACCAGTTGGCTGGTATATAATAAAAAGAAATTCATTACTGATAACTTAGCTCCCTTATAGCAAAATTTCAAACAAATCTTTGTGAAATAATAAGCTGACTATTTTTGCGAGTGTGAAAACATTGCAACAATGACGGCTCGTCACGTTCTCTATATGCCTTATGCCTGGCAATCCTGGCCGATAAGGAACCTAAGCTCTACACGCTTATCGCGATCATCGTCAGTCTCGGGAAAAGGGCAAATAGCTAGCACAAGCGCTGATAAGCGTGATAAGGGAGGGCTGAGTGGGACATGTGCATTTGAAAGGGAGAGTGACACCCTCTCTGGTTCTCTACATTTTCCTGTCTGCTGTGTTCAATTCGGATTCAAATTCGTATTCGGATACACGGGTTCGGATTCATTTTTGGCTAGCTATAAATATCTGACGCCTAGCACTTGCTGCCAAATGATACAGCCAAAGATGCATCCCGTGGCATTTGTCACTACACAGACAATTAAACCATCCGTTGCCACAAGCCATCAAATTCTTGGCCGGCTTCTCCAAATTAAATAAATAATCATTAATAGAGTACTTCCGGGAAACTAATTACTGTTTGGATTTTGTATAATAATTATAAAGATAATAATCTTAACACGAGTTTATAAAAAACAGAAAATTATGAGATTCTACATTTATTAGAATTAATTGTATAGCCTATTAAAATGTTATCAGAATAAAAAGAATTCTAAATACTTCAACTTGATCTGTTGTGTTTCCGTAATTTAAAAAATACATGGATTTCTATCCTATTTATTCTAAATACTTTGCAATTAAAACTGTCTAATTCCGTTCCCTTTTAACTCAATAAAGTGTAGTTTAATGTGCTTTAAAATTATCATTTCCCAGACCCTAAATGATTGCAACAACTTGGCAAATTCCCCCAACTGGCAGAGGTGTTGGGGCATAATAGCAATTGGCAACCATCGACAATTGTGCGTTCGTTTTTGGGGCTGGGAAATTATAAATAGCCCCTCATACATTTGTCTAATTTGCTATATAATTTATAGTTTACCCTGCACGGGCCATGTCAGCCAGATTGACGCTTCATTTGATTGTGAAGATACATATATATCTTGGTAGGAGGATCTAGCTTTGTGTTTTCTGTATTTATACAATTCATGCGCAATTTCCAATGGCGACGTCAAAACTTGAATCTGCGCCAATTACTAAATATGAAATTACAAACTGAGCACAATTTATAAGCACAACACCAGCCAGTTTTATTTTAAATATATTATATGTGTATATACCAGGACATAAGTGAGTATTTATGTCGAGAAGCGAACTGACGGAAGTGACGGCGCATGAAACAAAATTGGAAAGTTTATGGCGCCTCGATGGTAATAGCTTTACCTGGCTTTCGTATATATTTATTTATATCATTTTTTCTAAGACTTTCAGTGGATTGTGGGACCTGCTAATAAAGTTTTTATACTTGAGAGAATTTAATGTAATCTTTAAAAATGTTTTTGGCTTCCTTTTGAAGACTTTTTCTACTTATATATTTTTAAATAATTTTTTTATTGAATTGTGGCACCTTCAAAAATATTTTCTGTGCTTTACATACCAAAGACTTTTAAAGATCATCTATAAATTGATTTGGATGTCCCATTTTAAATATTTAAAAGTTAAAATAGTTTTACTAATGTCTTATTGCTATACACATGTATGTACATATGTACATCTGCCTTAAAAAATATTTTATCGCTTGTCCAATAACAAATTGAATTTTAATAGGATTTTAAAATTGCTATATTTTACACCTGCAGTGGCATTTCAATGGGAAAGCACAGACCGACTTTCCTTTCCTGCCGCACATGCGATTGCCTGACTCACATTGGAATTTAGTTAATTATGGCTAATGGTTGGGCATTTAGATTTTTCGCCTTTGATTATTTAGCGCCAACGATCTCAATATTGAACTTGGCATGCCCAACACGTGTAATCCATAAAGAGTAGACGCAGTCCCGCATATCCCAAGGTGCCAGTTCCACAGTGGTCCCTGGGAATGGATGGCCAAGTGGTTGCTAGGAATGAGGCGCCAAGTGACCAAGTGGTGCAAGTGCCAAAAATAATCAACAGCTTGTCGGAGGGTGGCCATTTTCTCGCACTTGGCTTTGACTTTATCATTTCGTTGCACTGTCAGCGATTCCCTGCCAGTTTGACGTCTATATTAGCAGAAAAATGGTTTTGCTTTTGGTCTGGCGTTTCTCTGCTTTTTTATTCACGACCTTCAGACTTAATTGGGTGGGAAATTGCAGCCCGAAGAGATCCCTATCCCTTAGAACTTATCTGCCAGACAAGTTCTATCTAAGCACGAGCTCTCGTAAGCCTTATATTAACAAGCTCTCGAAGCCGTTAAGAGTGTTAATTATTTAATCTTGGAAATAACGAGTAATGAGTACTAAAGTTTCTAATATAATTAACTATAAACTCTACAGCACAGAGCAAAGGTGAAAATACCTTGGAACTATTCTCATTCTTCATTTCTTGTCTCGTTAAATACAAATAATTTATTTTAAACAATATAATTTAGTGTTTCTTAACAAGTTGTAAGAATAACACATTTTAAAACAATTAATCATACAAATTATAGTCGTGAATCGTGGCATTTTTCGTTGCCTTTCAAGTAAGGCCGCAATTGTCATAACAAGAGCACGCGTTCCCAAAAAATCAGACATAAAATGTCGTTGCAAAACAAGATGGCTAATTTAGCATGCCTATTAGTAGGTACAGGCTTTTCGTCTTTTGCCTTCATTAAAATGTCATAAAATTAGAGACAGACAGAAAAGTTAGACAGAACTGAACTATTTGGCAGCTCGATTGCCACAGTGGCGCATTCCGCAAATAGTCATTTTTGCTGGCAATTAAAATTTAAAAGAAATGAGCCTCAAAATTTAAATGAGAGCAAAAACTTAGAGTAAAAACATGGATATTTTTAATATCTATCTGTTTAATTCCAAAAGATTTTGTATAACAATTTTAATTTTGATACAAAAACGCCCTTTATCGATTTAAAAATTTTCTTTTAAACCTTGGACCTTATATTATAATGCAAACTCTAGTTTCCATATATGTATATACAATCAGCACTTATAGGCACACCTAAGCCCTTGACAATACAGAAACAATGGGCACGTAACAAAGGTCCGATAAGGCCATGGTATTATGGCTACCCTAACAAAAGACGAGTTACCAAACTCACACAAAACTTATCTAATCTTTGCTAATTTGTATCCACCAATACAGCAAAAAGTGAAATGGAAAAAACCTAGGGAAAAGAAACTTTATTACCGGGAACAAGTTGAAGTCAAATGTTAAGTTCAAACAGTAAAAAAAATGCAGCGACAGCGCGGCGATCATAAAAATAAATCTACAGAAAAAGCTTGTTATTTTCGATAATAAAAATAAAAACTATATAAACGCATGCAAAACGCTGCAGGGGAATAGGGATAGAGTAAAGTGTAGATGGTGATATAGCATGGGGGATATGACAGAAATATTACACAAGTTCAAGTGAATTACGACGACGACAAGGAAAATGCGCCGAGGAACAGGAGGAGTCTCAGACGACTAACGAAAACGAGGACGAGAATGAGAACGATTACAGAAACGACGAAAAACGACAAAGACGACAGGGAAGCGAAGCTCTCTAGCCTTTTCTTTATATAACTCGTAAAGTCTCTCGAAAATTGCAAACGTTTTAATTTTGAGATTAAAACGGCTTTCGTGCCAAGCTTAACAAGCTTAACTTGGCTAACAAAAAGGCAGGCGAACACTGCTCGCTGTCAAAGCCAACTTGCACTTCCGCCTTCTGGCAAGGACTAAGCTTCTTTCCCTCCCAGAAATCCGTGATAACTCAGGCGACAGGACACCCAAAGGCCCACCCCTTCGGCCACCCATCGTAAAAAGGCTGCATGCTACATGCACTTTTATTGGCCTTTACTGCAGTTCTGTTGACGAATGCACAAAGAGCTCGGATCCACTCCTGGAACGGAGGAGAACGTCTCGCCTTCAATCTCCTCCTCCTTCTTGATGGGGAAAGGTAAGCCAAGTCATCCAGCGGATATTGGCTGAGAGGTTTAGTGTTTGGGAATTTAACTCAATTGAAGGTGAGGCAATGAATAGCAAATGAAAAGGCGAATGCAATCCGGCGATCGTTACTTTCGAAGTTTACAGCTTTAGGAGTTATAAACGTGCCAGCTATTGTTACACAAAAAAATTGGTTACCCCCAAAGAATGTTAATCGACGCTTTTCCTGAATGTTTTTCTTCCAAGAATTACATTTGATTTTTTATTGTTTCATGCAAAATATTTCAATTATTAATTTGAATATTTGTTATAATTATATTGTTATAATATTCAACTTTGAAAGCAGAACCAATTTGAATTTATGACCAATTTTGTGCTCGTACTTGTAGTTTATAAAAAAAAAAAACTAATTTCTTATAAATTAAATATTCAAATCGAAAAATGACAGAAAAAAGTGTACACATAACGTATACGTAATATTTTTGTTCAACATATATTACGTATACGTATAGTTAATTTTTAAGCAAGAAAGGAAATTCATAATTTTTTAACTTATAGAAGCGCATTATTTTGATTTATTGAAATATTAATTGAAACATGTTCCTTACAAATTATAAATTTAAAATTAAGCTGTTTTTCTTTATATTTCCAAATTTTAATTAAAATAATTAAAATAAATGTTTCGACAGGTTCACATATTTGAATACCGATAAAAATAGATAGATCTTAATGAATGTGTGAAGGGAAAAAAGCATGCCACATTTCCTACCCCCTCTCCCAGAAATCAGCAAACTGCTTAGCCACCTCCTGGGAAACTCATCACATCTTGCGTCTGCTGTTGTGGCTCATTAAAACACTGTTTCTGCTCCCTTCTATTTCCATTCCCATTCCGCTTGCCAAAGAAGATTTTATATTGTCTGCTCAGCACACACATTTGCATTATACCACGGCTCCCTGGCTCGGGTTCCATTGGTGTCCGCAGTCCGGAGTCCGGGGCATTCCGGTGCTCGCTTCATTTACCACATGGCCCCATGCGAGAGGATTCCGTCAATTCGTCTTCCTTCTGGCTGCTGCCGGTTGCCCTTTGCCTGCCACACTTACTCCTTTCTGTGCAAACTGAGCATTTCGAGTTGCCATTTTGTGGATATGTCGATTTATTATTTTTTATTGTTGTTACGTTTTACGACTATCCTCCGTTGCCGACGAGGCGGATCTGCAGATATTTGGGCAAATTTACGGCAGTTCCTCATCTTTTTTTGGCATCCCTGATGCATTCTCATCCTCGTCCTGATCCAGCTGCAAAAGCGCAACGAAATTTTATCAAAATATTTCGCCAGCGCTCCATTCTTTATGGCACAAGTTAATTTTACAACACGATGTCAAAGTGCTCCCCACACGGAGGGTGATTGAAGAGAGTCCTCCTCGGGTTTATTAGCAGATGCGAATTGAATGCATTTTATCTTGCAAATATTAGAGCGAGTTTTTATTCCGGGATAAAGCGATAAAGTTGTTTAAATTCAAAGTTCTTTCTAGTTCTTTCTAAAATCGAGAAAAGTCTTGAGTCTTAAGGAATTTTCGCGAAAAATGAAATGGAATGACACAGAAATTATTATTTTTTATGAAATCTTTGAAGGTCTGGATTGGAGATCTATATCGAGAAAAACATTTCAAATATCGTGATCAAAATTATATCGAATTATTATTATATTTTGAATAAAATCGCATTTATATGCATAAATGCTATAGAAAATTATTCGAAAAAATCTATTAAAGTGGTTTAATTTTTTAATAATTAAACAGAATAACAATTTATATAATATTACCATTACATTCCATGAAGTTGTTAATATTATATTTAATTTATTACCATTAAGTGGGACAATATTTCAAAAACTCTTCAGGCCTTTTTGTTCACTTGCAATAATTTATTTTAAAACTTAAAAAATAAAATTCAAGTAAAAATTAACGGGAAGAGCTTAAATTTCTTTAAACAGTGTAAGAATAATTAACGTACCCTAAACAAAAGCCCAAAAATGTTCACATTGTTAGAAAATAAATATCCAAACATTTAAATAAAGAAGGTTTTCCCAGCTCCCAGTCATATCGATATTGAAGGCATCTAGATAAAAGCAGGAAATCGTTGCATAAAAACGCCGGATGCAGCAGCTACCAAAGCCAAAACGAAGTGGCAGCCGAGAGAGATTTCTTGGCCATGTAATGCCTGCCAATTGGCACAAAGAACCATATATATGGTGCCCATATAAAAACCTCCTCCAGAAAGTGCGCTTCGTGAGCAGCTGCAGCGGGAGCAGCAACAAACTCATAAAAAGGCGCAGAGAAACGAGCAAGAAAACTTTGCTAACGACTTAAACGACGATTGAATGGCGGGGGATTGGGGGTATCAAGGAAAAAGCCGATGACGAGGACTCTCGTGGAGGCCTTGGAGCTCGGGTCTCGTGACTGGAGAGCCAGTGTGCAGGAGTTCGGTTAGCTGCCGAGTGGAAGGTTAGCTGCAGTTTGGACAGTAATAAAAGTAATAACAACACCAGTGCATCCTGCACATACCCCGCTGCACACTGTACATAGGATGTATATATAGCTCTCTGGGCTTGGCTCCTGTAACTCCTGCACCTCCTGCCACATGGCCCTGCGCAGAGTCGCTTTATGCGCGTTAATGGCATCGTTTACTGGCTAACTGTACGTGCATATATATATATATTTGTATATATATATATGTGCGTGCATCTGGCCAAGCAGATCGACATGCATATATATTTATATATGTATATATAGATGTATATATGGGGAAACGGTAGTACATATCTCCCTGTATTCCGAGTGGGGCGTTGCAACAGCGACAGCTGCAGCCTGTCGTGCGAGAAAGTCGACAAAATATTCGTGCCAAGTGGGCGTTCCCAACGTATCCCGAACACTTTATATAAATATTGTTTAATGTGTATATTATTTTCAATTCAGCTCAAAGTGACTAAAATGTTCGGTGATTAAATAAGAAAAAGATTCAAATTGACATGCAGAGCAGATACACACAGACATTGACCTGAATATTTTTATTATTTAGTTGGAAAGTTTTGGAAACATTTAGAAACTTTCTGATAAAAGATAGAAATTCCTGGAAAAACCATATTTAATTTTAAATTGTTCATTAAATTAAACAGCAGATCATTTTACAGAATATCCTATTCATCCACACATTCAGTTGATTTGATAAAAGAAAATTCTTAAAGCTATTTTGAAATCACTTTTTTGAATAAAAAACACAAAATACCCATCAGATCTTCCTATTTGTTGTATAATGATGTATAAAAATAATGTTTCCAAAAAAAGTAAAAAAGAAATAAAATTTAAACCTCATTCAAAAATTTTTAAAAGTTTTAATGATACCCTTCTTAGATATAGAAACACAAAATTGACATACATTCTCATCATCTGATTTCTGCATTTATTTAAAAAAAAAAAAAAACAAAAAATAACTTTACTAATTTCACAATTGAAACTTTATTCAATTCGCCATAAAAGACTGAAAGTGAAGCCTTTTAAGACCCCATTGAAATGGTCTATTGCTTTGAAATGATACAGTTTTTCGCATTTGATTATTGCTCTCGACTGTCTGTGCTCCAAATTGCAGCTAATTGAGACTAGATTATTTCTATTGCACTCGATAATTTAACATGGTGTTATTAAAATGTTGTTTTACAATGCCCAATGGACACGCAATTTAATATGCAAAATATGCTTCGTGGCCACGACGCGGTTGCCGTAGCAATAAATCAATTTATTAGATTTATTTGCGCCCAATAAAATAATTTGAAAACATAAAAACAAAAAAAATGCCAGCACTGCCCACTAATGGCTTAATTACTAAATTAAAAAGGCGCAGACAGCGAGGCAAGTGTTCGCGTTCGTGTGTTCGTGTGAGCTGCTCAGGTGAGCGTTAAAACAGGAAGTTGAGGCGGAGGCACTGCCCCGCAAACCGAAAAACTTGTTTTCGCCTCAAGTTCGCAGCACGCAAAGTGAGTGCGCCAATGCAAATCTTGCACCGCAAACTCCCTGCAACCGGGCGCTGTGTTGCATGCAACAGCAGCAGCAGCAGCAACATGGGCAGCCCCAACAGCAACAAGAGCAGCGCCAGCACCAGCAGCAGCAACAACACATCAAAGGAGCCAACTGAGAGCCATAATAAAACGGGCCAATGGATATGAAGCTCCGCCTACAACGAAACTACCAACAACGATGTTGCTTTTGCTGTTGCTGTTGCGGCGTTGTTGCTGCTGCTGCTGCTACTGCTGTGTAGGTAAAAACAAGAAAAAAGAAAAAATGGCTGGCGATACGAAGAGCATAATGGCATAAGCTCGGCGAGAGACAGAGAAAGAGAAAAAGCAAGCAATGAGAACGAATGGAGGCACACAACAGAGGCCACATAAATATTGCGACAGATAGTAGTTTCCAAGGTGTTTCGTTTAATTAAGAAATTAAGAAATAAATAAACCACTTATTAATAAAATTAAAATAGTTAAATCATGAATATATCTTTAGAAAGTATTTCCAAAAACTGCTATAGATACACGCTAAACAATTAATGATTTATAAAGACAAGTATTTTGGATAATATTGATTTAATATATTTGTATTTAAAAAGAAAAATATATTATTCTAAACTACAAATGTAGTTTCTAATTAGATTCAAACAGTTCAACAATGAGTATACATTTAAGTAGTATTTCTCCAACTTTTTTTATATTATATTATATTTAAGTTCTTTGGGTTAAACAATTTTTATATTATTCTAAACAACGAAAGTGTCTTCGCGAATACATATTTATTAAATTAATTAAGTGAAAAAAGCATTATTATAATTTTTCTTCTCATTTTGGAATTTTTCCAACTATTATTTCAACCGAACAATGAATTTAAAATCTCACAGTTTCTATACAAATATGTTTCTAAAATTATATATTAAATATAATCCCACATTCCCACATACTGTATCTGAAAATGTAATACAATAAAGATACAACAAGATTGCAACAAGTACACCGGTATATAGATAATCTCATTGAAATGCGATTTGATTGGCTAAGGCCCAAGTCTAAAAGCCTCGCAATAAATGAATAATTAATGCCTGGAAATCAGCTTACTTAGTCAATATCTTTTCTTGTGGGATTTCTTCCATTGTAAATCGTAAGTTTCTTGATAACATCAATCGGTGGTCCCCCGTATTGAGTTGCAATTTATGCCGACGTTTTAGCCGCCATGTTTACGTTGCATATTGCTGTCTGCCGTCTCTACGATGGCTGCAATTTTGCAGCCTGGCGAATTTCAAGGAAGAATGGCTCCTCTTTTATGGTGTTTGGGGCTACTCATGTCGAATTGTTTGTTTATGCGAAAGATATTTGTCAATGAAGCTAATGGCTAAGATCGATTGCAGATCGGTGATGAAGGGTAATCCGGGGAATCATGAAAAAATTGTACGATCATTTTTGCTTGCGCGTTTCTTTTTCAGGTTAAGATATTCTCCCAGACTTTGGCCAAAGGCTCTGTGAGAAATTATAGACATAACAAACAAGAAGACAAAAAATAGGCAACTGTCGCATTCTTCTAGATAATTGCAGAAAATTAAATAGACCTCGAATCGAGACAAGTTATAAAAGCGGTAATTGGCTTACAAAATGTTACCTCCTCAAGTCGAGGAACCATTAACGTTTAAACTGTGGGCCGTACTCAGTTTTTTTTTCGAGACTGATTGTTAAATAAATGGCAAAAAATTATGCCAGTTCGATTAATTGACTAAACTAACGACTTTCCTTTCCTTTGGTGTTTTTTTTTTATTTTCAGGCCAAGACGTTTTCCTAGACTATTGCCAAAAGCTCTTAGAGAAATTCCGCTATCCTTGGGAGCTAATGCCACTCATGTATGTGATATTGAAGGATGCAGACGCTAATATTGAGGAGGCTTCCCGGCGAATCGAAGAGGGTAAGTTTGCCAATCGGGCTTCCCCCATATACGTAGCCTCCAGACTGGTTACCTGGACATTTAATCAATGGCAAATGTCTGTCTTTCGATCTGATCCAAACCAGGCCAATACGTTGTGAATGAGTACTCCCGTCAGCACAATTTGAATATCTATGACGGGGGTGAGCTACGCAACGCAACACGGCAATGTGGATGATAATTTTTCATGAACTAGAGTAACGTAAATGCATTACTTTGCCCTGATATTTATTGTTCAGCCACAGCCTCACTTAATAGCTTAATGCTTTGGTGAAATCGCACAAAAATTTAACTTTCGTAACTTTGCAAGTGCGGTAACGTAGAGTTTTTTAAGGGGGCTAAGCCTCTGTACATATGTATATCGAATTTATCGGTAAGCTAAAGCGCCACTTGGATTATCTTCAATCAACAAGCCAAATATATCGATGTGGGATGCCTCTTTTCATCAATCAACATTACCCCAATGCTGAAATGACTGATGACCGGCCATTTTATTCAACAATCAACACTGAACTCTTCTCTTCAATCAACAATCCCCCTATGGATCCTTCTCAACAAGCAACATAACACTTGCCGTTCGCGAAATAAATTAATTAAAGCCAAGAAAATGTATCTAAATTTATTTTGAAATACGCCGCGTAATCAACGATCAACAATCAACAGTCCACTATTTCCACTGGAAAGTTCAACAGTTTCGCCCTTGGCATCCGCACACCGGTTGTATAGCTTTAGTTTAGCGCTCCTTAAGTCTTTTCTACAATACTAATTGGGCTAATTCAGGGTCTGGGTGCGATTTACATGCTTAATCGATACCGCAGTCTGATAAATGCGCTTCTCGTCAGACACCACTCGTGTTACACTTTGGTCGCTTTAGTACTTAATTGAATCTAAGTACAAAGTATTCATCTATTACTATCAAATATTAGCAACTTATAATGAAGGACACGATGTTCTATATTCATTTAAATAGACTTGAAAGCTAATCTCAAAAAATTCTTCTCTACGTGTCAGTTCGTATCGAAGCCAGGTAACATCTTGGTTACCCGTAAAGCAACCCTGGGGGACCTTGGTATCAGAAATGTTGTGAGATGGTGCACAAACTATGGATATATATTTAGGCTAACGTTAACTCTATCGATGTCTTGTGAAACTCTAATTGTATTATTTAATAATAACAATAACTCTCATCGACATTGTAACATATTGTTATCACCTTAAGTAAGACCTAGCCCAGCAGAATACTTATTATATAAAAAGAAGGATAAACCTGAAATGCCAGAAATAAACTATTTTCCTTAAACAGAATCACTAAAACGGTGCGATAAGTTTAGCCTTGATTAATGAAATGGAAATGGAAGCCCGAAATTCCTCTGAATGGCCGCCTTACAAAAGTATCAGCTGTTGTTTTGTTTTCGTGATGACATTAAAAATCGTAACGATTGCTTTTCAAGTTGTTGCCATTTCACGGAACCATTACCGTTGCACGTCCCAGCAGATGAACTTTCCCGATGCCGAGGAACAGAGTCTGGGGGCTAGGTGTCCACAGCTGGGAGCTGGGAACTCGGAAATGAGAGCTGGGAATCAGGAGTAGCCTGTGTCGCCACTGCTGCTGGGATCGTAAATGCATCATTAAACCGAAAAATGCATGCGAAAAATTTACGACATTGCCAACACCGTAGCCGAAAGCCTTGCACTTGCAGAACTTCAACTGGGAAACTTGGGAAAATCCTATTTTAATGAAAACAATAAGGCAGTTTAGATTAGCATGGCTTGCCATATAAATATTTGTAAAATATGCAGTATATCTCGAGTTTCCACAATTAGATGTTTATCTAAAAAAGTATTTAACTAACAGGTGAAAAGTGAACTTTAAATTAATTTTAAATATTAAACCTCATACAGAAAAAATTGTAATATAAAATTTTAAATCTTTTTCAGCAGCAATTTAAGTTCAAAACCCTTAAATCTTAGAGTATATTGTAAATATAATATAACATTCGATTTGTATACTTTTGTTTCAAGTGTACAACCTTTGAGCTTGGGAAAATCTGCTCTAGTCTCCATTGCCTCTGTCCGCCACCAGGTAGCTGGAATATCCGACCTTCTCCGTCCGTAACAGCTCAACACCGCTTCTCGGCACTAAACACGTCACGGCGGAATTTTTAGGAATGGCAGGGAAAATCTCCAATCTTCCCGGTGGGTTACTCCCGGGGTAGGCAATGGCATTGGCAATGGCGACGTGTAAATGTGGGCACCATAAAGCTTAAAAGTGTTTATGGTTGAATTGGGCGCGAAGTAAGGGTAGAATCGCTCAAGCTCGACATGTGAGGAAAGACCATTTGATGCCCAAAGATTTGTGAGTTTTATTGAAATGCCCAAGCTGCGATTTACTTTATGCGGCGAGGGAGGTTATAATGTGAACGGTTTTACCTGACGCTGTTTTTTTTTTTTTAATATAAGTAAAGGGTTAAAATGAAAAGTTTACCAGCAAGAAAAGATAAATAAGTATTTTGATAAATTGTTTTATTTATGGGAATAATTGTAGAGTAAGAATAATATTACCTTTCGCTGTCAAAAATTACCTATAAAGAAAGGTGTTCAAAATCTAGTTTAAGCATCCTGTCTATCTTAGTTTTAAGACATTCAAAAGAAAGTTATTAGTTACTAGATCTTCGCTAAACATCTAGTTATTCAGTTCTTAGCGCTTTTTTAATCTTGTGCATGACTTGTGCGTGACTCAGTGGATATAAGTAGTAAACTCTAAACTATGGAATCTAGCACGGACGTAGGAAATAATTTTACGACACATTCCCATATCCTGACGTTCACTCATATTTGCAGCGACGCCTTTCTTTGCTTTCCCATAAAAAATAGACTCGCTAGTACACCATTTTGTACGGGGCGCTATAACGAGCTGCGGGCCGCATCATCATCATCATCATCATCGTCGTCGTCGTCATCGTGGCAGTCATCATATGGCTTTGCCCCGGCTCAAACCAGTCCAGAGCGAATTCCTTTCCACTTTCGTCCCGAACACATTTACCAATGCTTATTAAAAACTATAGGAAAGTGCAGACCCAACGGCAGCAGGAAGCAAAAATTTCCAACTTTACGACTTCATATTGTGGGTGGATCGTAAAATATTTGTGCAGCGTCAACTTCTAGTCCTCGTCTACTTACTGACACTGCCACCAAGTTTCTCGCTACTGTCATTTTTACTGCCCGCCGAGTTACAAGCTGCCACTTGTGCCAGACATCTGATCCACATACAAACATATATGGACAATCATGATTTATCATTGTCCTGGCCTGGTCCTAGCTCGCTAAATAATAAGCAACCAGTTTGTCATAAAGGCTGCTTCCAGCGTAATCGGGCTGGACATAGCTATGCCCATGCCCATGCCCAAGCCCCGGATGCCTTCATTCCGTCCTTCCGCCGCCGAAGCCAACTCAACCGTGAACTCATTGTCGACGTTTTGTGGCCTGCAAACCCTCAGATTATAAACCTGCGGCAAGAGGAAGCACTAATAATTGCATAGCAAGGAGCTTGAGTAATATTTTGCCATAAACTAGGAGCCTGAGCTATATTTTGAGCATATTTCCATTAGGGCTCAGTTATAATTTAACTTTTTGTTCGGCATTTGAAAGGAATTGAAAAACATATAAGCCTCGAATTTTCTTAGGTTCAAAATAAGGTGAAACCTTTGACAACATAACCATAGGATTTGCTTTGATAAAACATTTTTTACTTGTAACTCTTTTCTGTCTGAAAAAATTCCAGTTCAAGTAAGTTTAAAAAAAGCCTCCGTAAATAAAACTTTTAACACCAAACTCCTCGAATTATTAAGACAGATTTTCGTGTTCTACATACAGTTAAAGAAATAATTATACAAATCTTTATATCCCCTTTTTAGTTGACTAATTTCATTACTCCTCCAGTCCTAGTCCCAAGTCCAACTTTAACTCGACTTTCCTTTCGAAATTATTGAAATGCAGAGAAGGTGCTTCCTGCGCGAAGCTTAACCTGCTCGAAAATGCATTCCTCTAATTAAGCCAACACCAGGACTTGGTTTATGGACTAACCCAAGGAGAGTTGGCAATATATTAGCAAGTACTTTGATGGGAAAGGATGCCCTCTGCGAACCCCAAACTCAACCTTCTTGGGTCGCAACTTTTTTACGACTTTTTATTATTTCGTCAAATCGCACAATGGTCGGGCGGCATTAGTTTGCGAATAGGTTGGGTCTCTGGACTAGCACGGACCTGGCAGGCACCTCCGCCAGCTCCGGCTCCAGTTCCTCCCAAGGAGCAGAGCTTTCTGGTTGAGATGGTGCAGGGAGGCACGCTCATGCGTAATTCTCTCTCGTATGCTCTGGCCCTGCTTAATGCATTCTGCAGTTGGCGGAAGAAAAAATCCCATTAAAATTAAGTAAAATTGCAGCAGCAGCAGCAGCAGCGTAATCGTAAAAACTTGGCATTTTGATGTTGCAGCAAGCAGTAAAATTTTGAAAAGTTTTTGCCACGCAGATAAGGCGGGGAGTCAGCGGAAGACAAAGGCTCCTTGCCCGGCCGAAGCCCGAATGGGTACGGGTACCCTGGAGCTGGGATTGCGATGTCGATGTGGATGTGGATCTGAGGGCGTGGCAGGTGAAATGGGAATGGGCACCGGGTAGGGGCTTATTGTGTGAGCACCGTGCGAAGGTTGCACATAAAGTGCATACCAGGGCCATAGGTGGGCCTTGCCTCGGCCGGGAGTCGGGTAACGGGTGATGGGAGTCGGTAGTCCGGGCCAAAATGGCGCACATCTGAGCCGGCCCGGGTGGCATAGACATTTAGTGCGTACTGTAGTTAATATTATGACCGGCTTACCTCTGGGCTTCCGTATAAAATTTGTAAAATAAAGGAAATACTAAACCTAAATAATATGTCGAGAATCATTAAATTTAAGTGTGTTCTTAAAGAATTCCTAAATAAAATATGTTATAGTGATTTTATTAAGATTTTTCTTAGCTACCTTATTTTTAAACTATCTTATAAGTTATATTTAATATTGATTTAAATTGGTGGTAAGCCATTCCATAAATATAGCTCAATCTGTCGGGTCTATCTTATAATATAAATTATTGAGATCAACACAAACCCATATAAAAACCAAATAATCCACTCTCCAATCTCTTTTAGGCAACACAATTCTTCATTATTTTGTAGAATTCGTGACTGTTATTATTTTCTCCCATTAAGGCTTGTCACAGCTCACATATGTATAATCATTGGTTTTTCGTTAATTCCCAGCACGCGTGGAAATAAACCGCATTACAACTCAGATCTACTACAACTACTACACCCCGATGGCGCTGGTGAACGGAGCGCCCATGTACCTGTATCCGAGCATTGAGCACGGTCGTTACGGAGCTCACTTCCCCCACCTGCCGTTCGCCCACATCCGTCCTCCTACACCAGAGCCGCTGGCCCTTAGCCGCTCGCCAAGCAGTCCTAGCGGACCGGCGACCAATCTTCACCCCAAGCACTCGCCGACGAGGTCACGGCCGGGCAGCAGCATCAGCACCGTACTCTCCGCCGCCTCACCTACAATGGTGACAACGATGGCCACCACCTCCTCCACGACGCTTACGCTTAGCCGGCGACCTAGATCACGTTCAGCCTCGCCAACAACGCCTACTACGCCGCCGCCGGCGCATAGCAGCAGCAATGGATCGTACCATCATGGCCACCACCTGGTCAGCTCCACGGCTGCCTCGTAGCAATATCGCAACGTTGCTGCTGCCGTAGCAGCAGCGGCAGCGGCGGCTGTCCTCTTTGTGTAAGTGAAAAATGAGTTTGTTTCGAAATATATATTTTAGATTCAGGGAATTAAAGAAGTATTAATAAATATGAAATCGTCAATGCGTTGTAGTTGTAGTTGTAGTTTGAGCATATTTTAAATAATTTTTTTTTCAGGAACCACTAGTATTCTATACAAGTATTTTAAGTTATTCCATTTCCCATAAATTTACAGAAAAAGAAATAGTTTTTAAAGCACTAAGAAAACAAGATCACTTTCCTTAGATGTTAAAAAGTAATTCCAAAGCTTTTTATTTTAAATATTAAAATATAATACCTTTGAAATTATACTCGCCCTATATTCACCCAAGGTTTTCGAAGGGAGACACCTCTCTCTCTCTTTGTTTCCGTTTCCGCTTCCGCTCTGGCAGCTCATTTCGCATGCTGGGCCAGGCGCTTGCCTTTAATCAAATCAATTTCGCAGCATAGTTTTATGTTCACAATTTGGGTTGGTTGCCTTCAGGTCCGGGTCCGTATCCGTATCCGTGTCCGGGTCCCTTCGCTCCCGTTATTTTCATCTGCCGAACGGGTTGCAGTCGTTGAGTGTGTTTGTGTGTGAGCTGTCGGTTGCACTTCCGTACTGCGCACGAAAGTATGCAATGGCTTTTTCATCATTTGTCCTGATGACTCTGCAACGTGGGCAACAAAAGCTGCCTGGATCCTGGCTGCTGATGAAAAACAATTCCTGCTTCTCCTGGGTCCCCCGTCGGAGCCCCTTTTCCTTTGCAATTGAAGCATTTTGCCTTCGGGCATCGCCATTTGCTTGGTGCTGCTGTTGCAGTTGCTTAATTTGGGAGCGGCAAGTGTTGAATTTCCATGCTGGCATTGGCATTTTTGTTTATATTTTCATTGAGACGGAGCAGCAAGACGAGCTTGTGTTTTGTTTTCAGCGTTTGAGCATTTTGTTGCCTTTTGTTTTGCTAAGCGATTTGCTTTAATTAAAAACTCAAGTGGCGCCAGGGCATCTCCAGTTGCTCCCCCTCTCGAAAAATGTGGGAACAGGGCTCGGTTTTGGGTTCGGGTGCGGGATGGGGGATCGCGGGGCATCGAAACATCAAAACTTACGCTTCGCACATTTTATTTCCGACGTTTTTCTGCGTTTTTTGTTTTCACATTTTAC
The DNA here is from genome assembly GCA_035045905.1 of Drosophila anomelani. Taxonomy (NCBI): domain Eukaryota; kingdom Metazoa; phylum Arthropoda; class Insecta; order Diptera; family Drosophilidae; genus Drosophila; species Drosophila anomelani. The sequence continues at coordinate 9,752,527 of JAWNOO010000007.1, read as the reverse complement.
GATGCCTGCCCTGGCAGACCGCGAAGACGACACTTCAGAATGCATATTTCAATGTTTCGGTCTCGTCTAAGGTAATAAAATATTCGCATTGCGGAATTATGAAAGAGGAGCGAATTGGCATCTAAATCTTGTCTAGAAGCGGCAGCACTCCTGGCCCTTCGATTGTTCGGCGCCCATTAAAACCCCCAACATAACTCCTGTCACCTCTCGCCGCAGTCCTCCTGTGGCATATTCCTTCTGCATCAAAGGGACGCACAGCGCAGTGTTCAGTTTTTATGGGTCTGGATCATAAAACCGAAACTGAATCGCTCGAGAACTGCGTGAAAATATTTTTTCCTTGGACGCAACGCGTCCGTCTGTCGGCAAGTATTTGGTATTTGTGCCCTCTTCTAAGCCTAGAAGAACTTCTTGGCTGTAATTAAACGTTTCCTTTGAGAGGGCGAGACTACAAAGTCAGGACGTTGGATCTCGTAAAACTAGGGCAAAGTTCGTTTAACTCTGTGATGGATAGGGATCCACTGAACTACCAAATCAAACTTATTAAAAAGAGTCCGTCGGTCGGTTGTTGGACAAAATGGAAAAAAAGATGAGAGGAAGCAAACATCGGCTACAACAAACAATTATTCCCGGCCAAACTCGAGACCATAAAAGCGGGCAAACAATACTGAAGAAAACTTTTACGAGCCTTGGGGAGATCCTTCGAGGTCCTGAAAGCATTTCATTCCGCCAAGAACCACGCATATAGAGACAGAGAGAGTGGAAGGAGGGAATATCCTTTGGAATGGCACTTCAATTCCGTTCCAACTCGCTTTTGTTTCCGTGGCCAAAATGGCAATAAATGCATAAGTTTCCGTTTTACGATATTTTGTTTCCATTCGCAGCCGTGCATTTTCCGAGACACTTTACCTCAACGAAAAAAAATAAAATTCAAACTCTTAAATGTTTTCCCATGCCCCAGGTCTTGTTATATTCCCCTTCTAATTTATTTGTACATATTTAAGGTGTCCTGGCACACATGATGTAAATTTATTGATGTTTTGGAACATCAAAAGTGTCAGACAGGCGAACGAATGCCTAATAAAAATATCAAAGTGTTGTGAGGAAAATGTTTAAGTACTCTCCTGTCTATAATTACGAAATAATATAGGTTTTAGAAAATAAATAAGAAATATCGTACTTGTTTTATTGTGCCTCGTTCTATTTCCATTAAAAACTGGTTGCAAGTGTTAACAACTTTCAATGATCTCGCATATCAAGAGGAAATGTAGTTTGTTAATTTTTTAAAAATTGTTTTATAGAATGTTCTATGGTATAACAAATTATTATTTTTACCAGATAATAAACACATATCTATTGGTAAATATGCACTAAAAATCATTAAAAAAATATTTACAGACTACCGACTTCCGGTTAATGCAGCAACTTTGTTGCCACAATGAAGAATTCCCCTCAAGATTATGCATAAACATACTCCCCGTACATTAAACATTAAACAATATATTGTGAATATTATTGTTGCCATACAATTTCCGCCGATTTCTAATTTCCGCTGAGTTGCCAGTAAAAAGAGCAAATCCCTTCGTTTTTAGTGCACCACAGTCATCGTCATCATCGTCGCCCGGGTGTGAGCCTGCTCTTGATGGCCGAGGGGCTGCCATAATAAATGCAATGCTTGCCATAAAAATAAAAAAGAACAACAACAAAATAAAGGAATAAAAACAAAAATGTTATAGTTTTCAGCGAGCTCAGTTCGGTTTCAGCTTACTCTGCTCGAATTTCGCTCCGGCATTTTGCTCTGGTGTTCCCCCAGCTGTCCACCAACTTCCAGTCCCGATCCCGTGCCCAATCCCAATCCCTGCTTCGGTTTCAGACCCACTCACTCACACATCCAATTGTTTTTCGGCGTTCGTGTTTATTATTCTTCAACGTCTTGCGTGCAGAGCGCCCTTCGCTGTTTATGGTGCCGCGTTACGCTTCCTCTTCGGTTCGTTTTCAGTTTTTAGTGGACACGCATTATTAAAAAATAAACAATAATGTATGATGTATACAAAACCAGAAACCAAACCGAACCGAACCGAAGCGTACTCAAGAATCATTTTCAGCTACTCCTTTTTCTGCGGAAACTTTTTCGTGGCAATCGTAAAAAGTCGACTCAAACTGCAGAAGCAAATAAAAAATACATAAACTTGCTAAATCCCAGAAGTTCAAGGATGAAGAGTTGAATACTCTATGGGCAGAGAGGATAATTTATAGTTATAACATATAATTTTTGGTCTTCTGATAATAAAAATCAAAACCAATCAAATATTAAAAGCATTGTCCTGGCTTTGCTAAAAATATTTATTAAAAATTCCACTGATATAATTTAAACATATAAAATGTAAATTATATTAAAAAAAAATATTTTTTTGTAATGCGACAACTGGGCTGTGGTTCAGCTTCTAAAATTTCATCCACATATAAGAGGCTCTCAACTGAAAATCTGATTATTTTTCAATATTCCTGGACATTTATTACCAACTGAAGAGAAGCCGCTGACAGTTCTTCTATAGTTTTGTAGTGTAGTGGGTGGGCGAAGTGGTTTTCAGTGTTCATCAAATCAATGTTCGACTGCGACAATTAGAAATCAGGCAAAACGAATCGAGAATCGAGACTCAGCGCCTGCCGCATTATCTTAAAACGCGTCGTAAAAATCACATTTCGCATTATAAAAATCGAGCTCTTGGGTCGGGCGGAACCAGCTGCTTCGCATATTGTGCGGACTTGGATCAGCTCGAGACATCAGCCACTTGGTCTGGTCGTGGGCAACGGTGGCTATAAAATTTGCTTTTACGAGCTCTGGAGCAGAGCTCATTGCCTAAGAGTCCGAGGACACGGATACGGACAGGGCAGGTAAGCTGGCCCAGGATATCTTGGGCCGCTGTCTTTGACTGACTGACAGACATTACAATGATTTTAATGGATTTTATGGCCGAAACAGTGCACCCATATGGGCGCGCTGGAATCGCTGGCATTAAAAATTGTTTTATGCCACTTTCGCGCTTAAGCATATTGGTATTTTAGAATTTTGTATTAATTAAAGAGCACTAGTTGTTTATCAAAATATTAATTAAATGCGTTTTTTCTTTATTCCGCAGCGATAACTAAAAATCGTAAGCAAATTCGCTGGAAACCATATGAGAGTGGATGATCCTAACTTACCGAACGTGACAAAAAAAAACCCCCGACTTCCGCAGAAATGTTATTTAATATCTAACCAGGCTTTGGCATAATTCCAACGAAATGTGAAAATAATAAATACCTAGAGTATGAATATGAAATACCCGAAAACATTTTCAAATTGATCTCAAAAACTTAAAAATAATAACACAATTCTTAGAGATTGTAAAGAGCTCGTTGGCTAGCGAACTTATTACAAATCAAACAGTTTTCCCCTTTCATATGCACATGTATTGTACATAACATAGTTAATTGAAGCTACTCTGCAAGAATAATAAAGAATCTTATACCAAACTGCACAAAAAAACAAACAAAATATTAAGGCACACGATTGTAAAACAAGTAATGGAACTACATACATATGCATGATCACACTTTTAATCAGAACGATCTTTGTTCGGCAAAGGTATCAACTTAATTCACAACCGTTCCTTATACGCCGATAAAATGTTTATTTGATAAGAGATTATTAGCACGAACCATTAAGGATACTCCACGGACCTTATAATAACAAGATGATTCAACAGTCGCTTTATCTGTGAACATCCATATCTTATTATTATAAGATCTTTGTTTAAGCCTTAACCTTCCTAATTCAAAGACATTACGGTTTCTTTGGCTGTGCGCTGCAATGTGAAGAAAGCATCCTGCGGTTTATTATTGTTTCGTAGGAACTGATCTGGCTGATCCGAAATTAGTGTAGCGTACTGTTTTAAGCTTAAAGTACACATTCTTCTTTTTATACATTTACGTTTTGTCTCTTGTACATTTTAACAAAAACCAAATATGTTATGCTATTCAATTTGTAGTGGAATTTATTTGTATCCGCTTGAAGAAACAACGCGAAATATTAAGATAAGGATATTACAACTTAGTAGAAACATATTTCAACTTAAACGAAACTCACTGTAAAACACTAAACAACTTAAATGGCATTCTAGTTAATTTCGATAAAAATGCTTCAAAACAAAGTATAAAAATGATAAAACAATTATAGATTTGTCTTAAATAAATAATTCGCTGTAAATAAACATTAACTGATATTCTTACTTATAACTGAACCGGCGACGTATTTTACATTTTTTACAGTGGCCTATAACCCAAAGAGACCCTTGAGGTCATCGATTGAGAGCTTGGAGCTCACAGTCGAGCCCGTTAGAACGCCGTTTGCCAGGTCCAATTTCTTATCCTGCAGTGCCTTTATCCTTTGCTCAACAGTGTCCGCGCACATGAACTTGTAGATAATCACATTCTTCTTTTGGCCAACGCGATATATGCGATCCTGGGCTTGAGCCTCCAGCTGGGGATTCCAATGCAGATCAAGGAGTAACAAGTGATTGGCACCAATGAGATTCAATCCCACACCGCCAGCAGTGAGGGAGAGCAAGAGAACACGCTTATTATTGTTGGGATCGTTGAATTGGTTAACAATGTCCTGTCGATTCTTCACCGGAATGGTTCCGTTCAGCGAGAGTGTTTGCATTCCAGCTTTGTCCAAATGATCCCGCAATATATCCAGCACCGATGTCCATTGCGATACTAAGATTGCCTTGTCATCCCTGCTCTTCAGTATGGTATTCTTGAGAATGTCCATCACTTTGATCATTTTGGATGAGGGACGCTTTAGATTAAAGACCGGATTGCTGCGTTTCATTACATTTTTGGAGGCCTTGGCAAAGCGAGCCTCATCTCCCCTCAGCGGAGGCTCATCTTCGTCGTCATTGTTGCCAGCCCCGGATTGCGAGGATGTGGATGTATCTTTAATGGCCAATTTATTGAGTTGTGCCAATAAATCGAGTTCCGGCGAGTCACTATCGCTGCTATCATGGCCATGATTGACAGCCTCCTCACCTTCCAGCATCTGAGGGAGAAATATAAGTCCATGATAATTCAATTATAAATAATTTCTCTTAGAGAAGAATAACTAAAATCATCGGTCTTAAATAGGTTAAATACTTGTAGTTAGGGTTACCTAACTTACCGCATCAATCAATCCGGGATGACAGCAAATTTGACGTAGACGCAGTAGAAGCACGAGAATTTCATGGGACTTGACCTCCCTATTGCCGCCAGCCATTCTGGAGAACTTTTGGTGCATTTTGTAGTAGGCCCCATTGGGGTCTTTGATCTGGTTATATGTAGGTTTGTTGGCCTCAGATATAAAGTTGGCGTCTGTGTCCTTTTCGGCGCGCTGAAAGAGAAACTGGGCGAACAGAGTTCTCGAGTACGTCATCACCATTTGGTACACATTCATTTCGTCAGTGTCCAGCGTGATCTCCATAAGGCGAGTCTCCTTCTGGGGAAGGCTGTTCAGCTTTCCCTCTAACTGCAGCTGCGCCTTGGTGCGTCTCAGCATGAGCGATTTCATTAACAGATTGAGTCGGCTCTGTCCGCCGGCACTCTTGTTATCAATCCACTTCTTCCAGGTATTTAGATCGTCGAAGGGCGAGCAGCGCAAAAACTTTAACAGCGCATACACATCGAGCTCCTTGTTCTGAATGGGAGTGCCGGTCAAAGCCCAGCGGAATTTTCCTTTCAGATCACTCACAGCCATTGAGGACTGCGACTTGTGGTTACGCACCACATGTGCCTCGTCCAGGATGATGCGGCGCCAGTTAACACGGAACACAGCGCTCATTTCCTTATGTTCTCGGGCTACAATTTGGTAGGTGGTCACCACGATGTCGTAGGTGCGCAGGTGCTTCCCCTTCGTTTCCCGATTATTGCCGTGATGCACACAAACCGTCAGCTTATTACGCATAACCTTGGAGTTCACCTCGCTCTCCCACTGACGGAGCAAGCTGGCCGGGCACACCACTAGTGTGCCACCTTTGTGGGCTAGAAAATGTAATGTTAAAAATGTTTTACAAACCAATTTAATAAGTTTTAAACTTACTGTCCTTGCGACCCTTTGATTTCCAACCTCCCACGCTTTTCCGCTTTCCGTCTTTATCGTCTTCATCATCGCTACTGTCTTGATTATCGCCAGTGCCGCTTTCCTGGCAATTTTTGCACGCTAGCACCGATGAGATCATGGTCAGAGTCTTGCCCAAGCCCATGTCATCGGCCAAAATGCCGCCTCGCGGTTGCTGCTTTTCACGCCACGACATCCAAGCCAGGGCGTGCTTCTGATGACCCATCAGATCTACCTTAAGACCACTAGGATCCTCCGCTAGCACGTCGGGTCCTGGGCAATCTTTTAGCGAGTCATGGAGATCCTAAATTGAAAAATAAATACTATAAATTCATGCACTATAAGAGTGGCCTTATATATGCCGCTAAGCTAACTAATTCAGGTGTGAAACTTTAATCTTTGCGGGCACTTGAACAGCCGCCGCACAGTAACTCGTGCCCAGCGACCCCCAAACATGAGCCCGCTACTCAGATATCCGTTCAGATTCATCATACGATTTAAAGGCATAACAAAAGTCGAGATCTTACAAATGGAAACCTTTGGGAACTTTACCTTTAGTGAGTCCAGCGTCAGGGCTTTTTGATTGTTAAACGTAGCCATTCCCTGGGTACCCGTATAAACGGGTTGAATCTGATTTACTGCCGCAGACAGCTCCTCCCAATCAGCAGCGTCGCTTTGCGGGGTCTTAGGTGCAGCTAACACCGGCTTGGTTACCTTGATGACGGGCTTCTGGCCCGGTTCTACCTTCATGATGTTTATGGCATGCGATTTGGTTTCAATCTCCCTACGCAGGCCTTCGATGCGCTTCTTTATCTGGCTTCCTTTGTCTGGCAGCTTGCTGGCCACCTTTTCAAATAGCTTCTCGGCATCGCTCAACTGACTACGCTTCTCATTTAGGTTGCGCAGCTCTTCCTGGTACTTCTCCTGACTGATTAGTTTTTGGTCATCGCTCAGCACCTTGGATTTGTGGGAAGCGGGCGAGGTGCGTTGCTTGAAAGAAGCCTGGATTGTGGGCTGGCTGAGGTTCTTGCCCGTCTTGACCACGGGAGCTCCAGCGCTGCTTCGAGGCGAGTAAGACCTGGTGGGACGCATAATGGAAGGGGCAGACATGTTCTCCTTGTTAGAGACTTCATCGTCTGTGCTGGATATCTCTATAAGTGGCTCCTTATTGCTGAGAATGAGTACATCACTGCCACTGGAATCGTTAAGCGGCACTGGATCTTCTGTACCTTGAGTCAGGGTTGAGTGCAGATCCTCTTTGATATTTCCCGCAAAATGAGAGGTATAGCGTGGCATGTCTACACCCTGCTGGTAGGGAGCAGCGGCTATATCCTCGCGCTCTGCTTCGCGGTTACTATACTCAATTTCGCTGTCGCCGTCGCTCAGATCTTGGGGACGTACCCCAGTGATGCTCATCCGCGTGCAGGGCGATAATGCACGCTGGTCTATCTCTTCCTCATCTTCACTGTCGGAGACTAGGCGTGGTACACGCAGACGGTTCTTTACGGGCTGACGCACTTCCTCGTCTGACTTGTCCGAATGCTCCTCTTCGGACTGGTTTGAGTGCTCCTCCTCGGACTGGTTCGAATGCTCCTCCTCGGACTGGTTCGAATGCTCCTCCTCGGATACATCCTCCTCTTCCGAATCGCCCTCCTCCGAACCCGTTTCATCTATAACGACGCCAGACTGTCCAGTGGCGTTGCTATAACGGTTCTGAAGGCCGGAGGAGCGACTGGACCGTCCTACAAAGGGAAGAAGGATTAGGGCCTTGCACTTGCTCAACGCCAATCACTTGCAATCTCTTACCCGAACTTGTGTTGCTAACCACTGCATCCTCCTCCTCCTCACTGTAGAACGTATCGTCGCTGGACATTTAAAGGAATTTATTGTAATCAATCTCACACGATGCTTGCAAACTCAGCGCCATTTAATAAGAGCCTTGCCACCCGGCAGAAGACTTAGGGATGACAGCCTTCTAAGGTTTTAAGATGCCACCTAACGGAAAATCGGATGACCATATCGATATGTTTAATAACAGGCGTATAATAATAGTTGAAATTATCTGCTATGTTGCGGGGATCCAAGGCATTTTCTAATTTTTTACTTAACGATCGTAAGTTTTTATTTTATTTGATTGGTTTTAGCTTATCGTTCTTTTTGACACGATCCAACATGATTGCTATCAAAACTACATTTGTCGATACCGCGCATCCGCATTTTACAGCACTGCCCGCGGATTTCTTTAAAAACTTTATTGCAGACGTCGCCATTGGATGAATTTAAACTTTTTAAATGGCTCCAGATGGTAAATAAGTCGATTGGCGATTCGTGTGACAATTTATAATTAAGCGATCTTTCAGAGTTGGAAAGCCAGGCAGAGAGGGCAGAGTCGCCGCCCTGCTGCAGTACATCGATCCTCAGAAGCCAAGATATTACTTTGGGAAATGATTGTAACGATCAGGATTCTCATTTCACACCTACTGTCCTAGGTGAGGCAATTCGTCGGTTGTCGAATTCTGATAAAATCGACCATCAGCAGAAGACTGAGGTTGATATCGTGGAAACTGGCTTATCCGGAGGTAGGTGCCCAACAAACTTCAATAACTTCCTTGTGACTTATTTTTTTTCTTTACAGAATATGCTGACGATAAGGATGCAATATTTATAAGCGAGAAGGAATATTTAGAAAAGAAGACACAAATCGATGCGATGGTTCAGAAAACGCTGGCCTTGGAGCAGCTTCAGCGACAGATCGAGGAAAATCCCGCCGCCAGTAGCGAGGATCTGCAATGTGTGAGAAAGCAGGTGGAAAAGTTGAACGCTACTCTGGAGACATTGGGGGAGTTCCTGGATACTTTGCGCGTTACGAAAGATGATCAGCCAACCAAGATCAAGGTCGAAAACGAAGACAACGAAGAAATCGAACAGCCTCGCTGGTCCAACCTATATTCCGGCTTGAACCGCCATCGCCACAAGGGCAAACACACTTCGGCCGAGTTCTACCAGCACAAAACTAATATTATCAATAGCTTGAAGGTAACTTATCCAAAAGTTCAGATCCAGAACTTATCTTATTGTAAACTTTTCAATTTGTGTAGACCATATATGAGCCCATAGGCCCAACGCCCACTACCGACGACCTGGGGGAGCAGCCTGCCGACTTGACGGTCTGTTTGATGAAACATCAATGCCATAGCCTAAGATGGATGCAGTTCCGTGAGCGACAGACAATATGCGGCGGCATCCTGGCGGACGACATGGGACTTGGCAAGACTCTGAGCATGATTGCATTGGTTTTGGCATCAGAGGAAACTAAACAGAAAAAACGAGCGGACAAAAAGCGGGTTTTAGAAGCCAAGTGGGCCGAGGAATTTCATCGATTGAAGCCTAAAAAAATTCGCAAATTCCGCTTGTTTGATGATGAATCCTCTGCAGAGGAAGAGGAGAAATACGAGCCGCCGCCGAAGCGTGTGTGCAAAGTTCCCGAAGCGGAGATCTCAGATTCCGATGATGAGGTTTTCGTGGAGACCTCTCGATATTCAAAGGCCGCCACATTGGTGATTTGCCCCATGAGCGTAATGTGCCAATGGGCCCAGGAAGTAGCTACCAAGGTAGCACCGAACGTGATGAAAACTTTGACCTTCCACGGTCCCAATCGCCGAGACATTGGGATAGACATAATCAAAAGCTACGATATGGTGATTACCTCATACAATACCGTTGTGAGCGAGTATAAACGATACGGAAATGCGTCTGCGCTTTATGCAGTGCACTGGAACCGGGTGATCCTCGACGAGGCTCACATCATCAGAAACGTGAAAACTATTGGCTGTCAATGCGTCTGCATGCTAAGGGCACGCTACCGTTGGGCCTTGACAGGTACACCGGTCCAAAACCGGGCTTTCGATGTGTTCGCTTTGATGCAATTCTTGCGGGTGCCCAATTTCCGAGACCTCCAACAATGGAGAAAGTATTTAAATGAAGGCATGGAAGGCCACCGCAGGCTAAACTTCTTTATCAAGCCCCTTATGATGCGCAGGACGAAGCAGCAGCTTCAGGCCACTGGCGACATGCCCGCACTACCTGCTTTGCATATTGAGGAGATTTGCGTGGAGCTATCTAAGCCGGAAATGGCAGTTTATCAAATCCTGTCTTCTATATCGCGAAAGATCTTTGCTCAATTTCTGCAGCAACGCGAGAAGGGCAATAGCGATTTGAATTACTACTCATTACAGCAGACCCCGCAGTTTATCAAGGACACCTTTGAAGCCAAGTATACTGAAATATACAACCGATTTCTGCGATCGCTTGGGTATAATCCCATGGATAAAATAAAGGGTATAGTAATCCTTGTGTTGCTGTTGCGCTTGCGACAGTTTTGCTGCCACCCAGGTCTAATGCTTGGGGTAAGTATATTTGTTCATATACTTGCGATAAGAAATCTTTAGCTCTTTTTCGAAACAGATGCTGTGTGGTTCAATGACTGCTGAGGATGTACAGAACGTAAAGGTTGATGTGGCAGATGTAGAAGCGCCCTTTGAAATGGATGTGCTCGCCGAATTGGAGAAGTACAAACCGAATCAACCTGATAGTGAGGACGATTGTATGGATGATGAAGAGCACCGACCAAAAATACCGAAAGTTAAAGAAGAAGACATAAAAGATGAGCCAAAGCCTTGTATTAAAGTAGAGGACGAGAAAAATTGGTGGGAAGGCAATGATGGTCAGCCCTCAGCGCACATCTCTTCTGATCCGTTGGATGGAGCCAGGGCTCTTAAGCTGCTAAATCCCCAGAATCCCATTTTCGAATTTGAGCGACCCTCCGCCAAACTAAAGCTTATAATCGACAAAATTCAGGAAATACTCACCAGAACCTGTGATAAAATCATCGTCGTCTCACAATGGGTCACCTTTTTAGCCATCATTCGGAAGCGTTTGCAAGATACGTCATGGGAGACGCTCGAGTTTACAGGTGGGATGAACGCCAAAGAACGTGAGGAGGTTCTTTGCGATTTCAACGTTGTCACCAATGAGAAGCGGGTTTTGCTACTTTCCCTCACCGCTGGCGGTGTGGGATTAAATCTCAACGTGGCCAATCATTTGCTGTTGATTGACCTACATTGGAATCCACAGCTTCAGCGACAGGCTCAGGATCGTATTTACCGATACGGTCAACAGAAGCCCACTTATATCTACCGCTATATGTGCGTAGACACAGTAGAGCAGCGCATTAAGGCTCTGCAAGATTATAAACTGGAGATCGCCAAAGTGGTCTTGCCCGAGGAAGAAGGTGGAGTATCGTCACGTGGTGGCGGTGGGCTCAATCTCGAAGAGCTCAAGAAACTGTTCTCGATGTAAGCGTATACTTACTTTGATAACCATAAACTTTTATATTTTAAGTGTTGAAATTTAGGCAGTTTAATTTCAAACTGTATTATGATTTTCATGTGATTTGCAAACCAATACGAAATAATTGGTTTGTTAAGAAAATAATGTGTTCTTTTGTTCAGTTTAAGTTAAAACAGTTGTTGTATTCTCCGTAAATACATTTTAAATGTATCGTTTAATCAAAATAAAAAAGACAAAGTAAATACTTATTCTTTTATACATAGAGTGCCTTACTGACTAGGAAATATGAAATATAATATATATATATATTCGTTTTACCGCTTTGTTCCACATGCACTAGTTGGTAAAGTTAAAAACGCCTTCACCTATCTAAGAGAATCTCCGAAAGATGCTGTTTCAAACTGCATCATAAATATCAGAATTCAGTATGACGGATTATCCCTTTTTTTTAGGTTGCTAAAAGACCATAATAAAATTATATGGTAATATGCTATATAAACTAATTACGATCTTCATTACGAAATCAATCTTCATTTATTTTCTCTTATTTTCTCCTCAGTTTGCTTACTCTTCAAAGCAATTTGAACGCAGTTTTGTTTATTTTCGTGAGTTTCGTGTGCTTTTTTTGACTTATATTCCTTAGAACAGTACCTACATTGAATACTGCTCTGTTTCTCATGCACATTGCGTTTATGCAGATCATAGCTGTTCTTCTCAACGAATTCAGCTGGGCACAGACTGCAGGAATACCGTTCGTCCACACCGTGGCTGTGAAGGTGCTTGGCCAAGTGATCTTTTCGCCAAAAAGGCTTCGAGCAGACGGAACAAGTGTACTTCGGCTCTTTAGTATGGGTGTTTAGGTGTCGCCGCATGCCCTTTATGGTTTTGAACCTAGATTGGCAATAGAGACACGTGACTCTCTTCTCCTCGGTAGTAGATAACTTTTTTTGTTTCCTTATAAAAATAGAATTTCGATTAGTTATTTCGATTAGAGGACTAAATAACAAGAACCTACTCGACCTTCCCAGATGAAGTTGTTTCCTGATCAAACCCACTTCCATTTTGTCTTGAAGTCGGATTGTCTTCACTCATCTCAATATTAGAATTGTCTTCACTCATCTCAATATTAGAATTGTCTTCACTCATCTCAATATTAGAATTGTCTTCACTCATCACAATATTAGAACTGTCGGTGGTGCTACTTTCCAGGCTAAGGTCCAGACTTTCCGGTATCCAATCACTGGAAAAAAAGGGTAGAGATTACTCGTATATGCATTACAAAAAAACCTATTATTCACTAAAGTTGTTACATCAAGATATTAAAATGAAATATATAGGCAGTGTACCGCGATATATTGGGGGATTCCGTTGCAGGATTCTTGTTGCAGGGGGATTCCGTTGCAGGATTCTTGTTGCAGGGGGATTCCGTTGCAGGATTCTTCATGTCGCTATGATAACTAGGCCTTCGATGTATTCTTAAATCGTTAATAATATCTATATTTTTGTCCGCGGTGTCGACATCGTTGGCCTTCGAGTTGGGAGTCTCTGTTTTTTCTTCGTGCTCCTTCAAATGGATTTTCAGGTGTATGCGGTCAATAAATATAGCCGAGCACTGCTGGCAGGGGTGAGGGCCCACATCCTTATGGTTACGCAGGTGCCGCATTAATTTAAATCTCAGCCAAAAAGCCTTTGAGCAGATGGGACAGTGGTGTTTTGGCTCTGAAATGTGAGTGACTCGATGTTTCAGCATGCGCATTTTGCTCTTGAATGAGCGTTGACAAGTCGGACACTCGAAGCGCTTCACATCGGGATTACATAACTTCCTTTGTTTCATAAAGGATTTAGATTGTGTCTTATGCCCGGATATGCTCTCATGCTCGAGTCCACTTTCAGCAAGCCTTAAAGTCGGAGTATCATCAATGGTTTCTATGCTAAAATCTTCGATTGTGCTGGCCTCCCGTCTAAGGTCCGAACGTTTCGGGTCGCTAACAAATTATAAATAAATTCTCAAGTTTTTTAAATATTTACTTTAAAATATAAACTACATGTAACTATTATGTTAAAATATAAATATTTATAAATATTATGAATATGCATACGTATATCTTTAGTTCAATGTGTATTTTAGTAATAGTGGTACTTACAGCATAAATGTCTGGGAATTTTCCACAGGATTCGTAATGTTGACATCATGCACTAGCATTCTATGGATTTTTAAATCGTCTTCTAGGAGAAAGGAGTCGGAGCAAAGTTCGCATAAGTTCGTGTGGACGCTGGTTAGAAGTACAGGTTTAGAATCATGCTATATTAGCTAATTTTCACACGTACGTTTTGAGCAACGGGAGACTCTTTGCTTTGACATCTAAGCTGTTTTCCTTGATGCCGAACTTATTTGGTTCTAAATCGACGTCATCTGGAATTTTGTTTCCTAACAATTCCCCATTGTGCTCCCGCCGATGCATTTCCAGTTGATTAGCGTCGGTAAATACTGCGGAGCACTGCTTGCAGAAGACCGGGCTACTTATGCCATGGGTAAGAAGGTGCCCGCTGTAGGAATCGCTCCGCCAAAACACCTTCGAACAAAAGGGGCACTTGTGAGTCGGCTTGGAGCCGTGGGTTGCCAGGTGTCGCTTTAAGCCATGCATGGTCTTGTAGTTGTTAGGGAAATGGGTACACCTGAAGCGATTGTCCTCGACATAGTTTTGTTTCCTAAAAAATGTTATGATTTTCGATATAATAAAGTATTATTTATTTATTCGAAGTCCCGACCAACCTTTCCGATCCATCGAAGGACTGGCTCAGCTTTATTTGTTTGTTGTTGGTACCACCAGGTCCTGCTGATGACGAATCAGATCGGGAATCTTCGGCTCTAGGAGCTTCTTTGTGTCCCGGTTGCTGGCTATCCCGGTCCGGATCCCCCTCAAGGTGTTTCTTGTTCTGGAGCTCGCAGAAGCGTTGGTAGCTGCGATCGCACTGTCGCTTAAACCTGAAAGCCGCCTGGGCGGCTTGAACGCAGGTCAGGCAGATGAATTGCGGCTGGCAGTCATCCCGCCGAACGGAGCGATTGGTGCACTCACTCAGGATGAGGGAAAGATTTCCCTCCGGCTGTTCGAGAGCCGGATCACGCACATCTGAGAAGATATTCACCAGGGTGACAGAGTCGCCCATGCACGTCCTGCACACATTCTGCATCTTCCAGTTGGAAAGTAAGCTAAGGCAACAACACGTGTATCACACGTTTATTTAGATTACAAATTAACTGCCGGTGACCCGTATTATTTCCATTAACTATACGCTAAATCCCTGAATAGAGTTTACTACTTTATTCATTGATTTATTGCGGTAATTGCAAGTTTTACGAATAGCAGCACAATTTTGACAATAAGTGTGTGTGCGTGCGAGATTTTCGAAATAGCGCGCGATCTCGCTTAAAGCATTGGCGTATTTAATACTGTGAGTGCGAGCGGATAGCAGCTATCTATATACATATGTCTTTCTCTGCTGTTGTGTTTTCTGTTATTGGTAAAAAGTTAAAATCCGATAGATGTTTGTTTTAACCAGCTGTCAGCCACATAGAATGGTTTATGAAAAATAATAATTAGCCAAGTTAACCATTTGGTAGACACATTTTATTTATTAGATCGCTCATATTAACACTATTTATATTTTTTAATCCCCAGTTAGGTGCTCTGGGACGCCACTGCGCAAACTGCCCCGAGTTGGCAGGGCAGTCAGCTGTTTCCTATTTGGAGTGACGAAATATGTCGGTGTGTTTATGAATATTACGCCGTTCCATGGACAACTTAATAGTTATGTGAGTGGCTAGGCGGCAATCACAACGAGCGATACTCTCTGCACCTCAGATTTCTCACTCGCCTGGATAAGTTGGCTCGTATTGCTCTGCGGTCCCAGAATCGCAGTGCACAAAACCGCAGCTTGTTGGCCGCCTGTGGTAATCATATCAAACGCCACTGCAGCATTTCTGGGACAGGCAACCAGGAAAGCCGAAATATGCTAAGCCAGCTACCTCTTTACGCTGTCGGCGAGATTGTCCGGGGATTTGGACGCGGCTCTAAAGAGCTGGGCATTCCAACAGGTTGGTGGCGATGTGCACTCAGCCCCGAAGGTCATTGCTAATTGATAACCAAACCACTCATTGTTTTCGCGTTGTTAGCTAACTTTCCACTGGAGGTGGTGAAATCCCTGCCAGAATCCCTGCCAACGGGCGCGTACTACGGCTGGGCTAATGTGGACAACGGACCCGTATACAAGATGGTTCTTAGCATCGGCTGGAATCCCTTCTACAACAACAAGGAGAAGAGCGTGGAGACGCACATGTTGCATGAGTTCAACTGCGACCTGTACGGCCAGATACTGAAAATCTGCATTGTGGGTTATCTGCGACCGGAGCGTAGTTTCAACTCCCTGGAATCCCTGATAGCCGCCATTCAGGACGATATTGCAACAGCTAAGAAACTGTTGGACCAGGCCGATAAGGCCAAGCTGAAAGAGGCTCCATTCTTCATCGAGAAGCTCTGACGGAGAGGTTAAAATGATTATTCCAGAAGCTATCTTATCACTTAATTAGCACGATGTACATAGCAGAATTCGAATATCGACCCAAGTACTTAAGCTGGCAGTTTGCATTAAATTCCGATTCCCTCATCATGACACCCAAAACCAACTATGATTTGATGATCTGGAATTCGTAGCTAAGATTATTAATCATGATTTCCTGGATGATGGCTGTGCAGGTGTTTAGCAAGATGTTTATATGATTGAACAGTATCATATATGAACATATACATATATACTTATATGTATGTACATAATTCATGTTTAAAAATATCTTCAAGAAGTCAATATAATAAAATATTATCAAATAATATTAGGTTTTTACGCACTCCAGTTTGAATTTTATTTCTTTTTTTATTTTGTAAGCTCATCTATCGATCAACCAACTATCGATTGCTAGGACCGATCAATATGAGGCTTGATCGCCGATTTCCTGACCCCCCGCACAAAATTAAGCTACGTGTGCGAAGCGAGGATTTTTCGTGTATAAAACCGTTGCGTAAACCAACAGGTAACTCAGATCGCCGCCAGCTGCCCCAGAAACTGCAATCTTCGATTCAGTTATCATATTGTACATATTTCCCAGCAGCAACATGTCAACGCCACAGCAACAGCAACATGTGCGCGTGGTCGAGCCGCAACAGGTGGGACCAGCTGAAGAGGCCGCGACCTCCACCTCTATCGGTGGCACGGTCTCCATATCGGCCAGCAAGGAGCTAACCGGTTTGACCCACGAGTGCGGCGTGTTTGGTGCCATTGCTTGCGGGGATTGGCCCACCCAAATGGACATTGCGCGCGTGATCTGTCTGGGACTGGTGGCGCTGCAGCATCGCGGGCAGGAATCCGCAGGCATAGCCACCAGCGAGGGCAAGTGCTCCAAGAACTTTAACGTGCACAAAGGCATGGGCATGATTAGCACGCTGTTCACGGACGACTCCATGAAAAAGCTTCGCTGCAACCTGGGCATTGGGCACACGCGATACTCGACTGCAGGTGCCTCAGAGGTGGTTAATTGTCAGCCCTTTGTGGTGCACACGGCCCATGGAGCACTAGCTTTGGCGCATAATGGCGAGCTGGTCAACAACGAATCTCTAAGGCGGGAGGTCTTAGCCAGGGGAGTGGGCTTGTCTACCCACAGCGACAGTGAGCTGATCGCCCAATCCCTCTGCTGCGCCCCTGAGGGTGTCTCTGAGTTGGACGGACCAAACTGGCCAGCTAGAATCCGGCACTTCATGATGCTGGCCCCGCTCTCTTACTCGCTGGTCATTATGCTGAAGGATAAGATCTACGCTGTGAGAGACACCTACGGCAACAGACCGCTCTGCATCGGAAAAATCGTTCCAATCAACGCTGGACATGGAAATCGAGAGGATACGCCCGCTGACGGATGGGTTGTGTCCAGCGAGAGTTGCGGCTTCCTCTCCATTGGAGCTAGGTATGTGCGAGAGGTTCAACCCGGCGAGATTGTAGAGCTCACCCGGAGTGGGTATCGCACTGTGGACATAGTGGAGCGACCCGATTTCAAGCGAATGGCCTTTTGCATCTTTGAGTACGTCTACTTCGCCCGAGGCGACAGTATCTTTGAGGGTCAAATGGTATACACAGTGAGGCTGCAGTGCGGCAGGCAGCTTTGGCGCGAAGCTCCCGTAGAGGCAGACATCGTTAGCTCCGTTCCTGAATCTGGAACAGCGGCGGCTCATGGATATGCCAGGGAATCTGGTATTGACTTCGCCGAGGTTCTCTGCAGGAATCGATACGTGGGACGCACTTTTATTCAGCCCTCGACCAGGTTGCGGCAGCTTGGAGTGGCCAAGAAGTTTGGAGCTCTGTCGGAGAACGTCGCTGGAAAGAGACTGGTCCTTATCGATGACTCCATCGTGCGGGGCAACACTATTGGACCGATAATTAAGTTGCTGCGCGATGCAGGCGCTCGGGAGGTGCACATACGCATTGCTAGTCCACCGCTGCAGTATCCCTGCTATATGGGCATCAATATACCTACGCGCGAGGAGCTGATTGCTAACAACCTGAACGCCGAGCAATTGGCCAGACATGTGGGCGCCGACAGCCTGGCTTATCTCAGCGTGGAAGGTCTAGTTGAGGCGGTCCAGCAGAAGCATCGGGATGCAGGCGATGGCCAGGCCAATCCCACGGGTCACTGCACCGCCTGCCTCACTGGCGAGTATCCCGGTGGACTGCCCGACGAGTTGAGTTGGTAATCGCACCCTTCCCATATTCAGCCTATGGAAACCAGTTTTATTACTGTCTTTTGCCCACCAACCACACATACAGAACGTTTGCAGTATCAAAAGCCATTGATGGCGCGGAACAGCAGTCACAAATTTTCCATTTAGCATTATAGACTCTCACTTACCCATTCCCATTTACATTTTCTCCGCCTTCTTAGATCCTAAGTGAAACGCCATCAAGTTCCCACAAACTTGTTTTGTCTCTGAAACTACACACTCATAGTACAAAATATAGCCCTCTATGTTGCCCCTTGAGTATATGCATACATATAAAAGATTTCGATTCAGAATGCCAATAATAAAGACATTTAGAATAAGAAAAAACCTAAAATAAAATCGGGTTCTCTGGGAGAAAGACCTTGGGGATATGGAATTACATATCCGATATTATCCACTACAGGCCAAGGTACTATGCTCAATCAGCCGGGCAGTGGGCTATGCTTCATGTCATATGCAGATCAAGGGAATGATAAATCATTAAACTCATTCAGCTATAATTTTTTTCGGATAAAATAGAAAAGCAAAAAGAGAATAAAGTTAATTATTTATTTTGTTTTCCTTAGGTTTTAATCTAAAATATTGCTGATATTTATATATTTTTATTCTTAACAGACATATTGTCAGCCAAAGACAAACTCTGTACTTAAGATCAGTAGGATTTAGGACTCCAGCATATTCTCAAAGTCCTTCAGCTCCAATTCTCTTTCGATGACCTGCGTATACAGATTGTCAAGCGTTTCCTGCATGCGATTTTTCAAGGTGGCATTCTGGATGGAGGCAATTTCAGTAGATTTTTGCGACTGCTGCGCCTTCAGTTCAGTTATTTGCCGCGTTAACTGACTGATTTTTTCGTGGACCTGCTGCTGCGTGTATTGCGGCTGTGGATCTTCCATGAACTCCATGTTCTCAAACTCCTCCCTCTTGTTCAGCATCGAGGAATCGTAGAAGCCACTGGGAGCAGCTAGGTTGGAGCTGGAACCGGCGGCGCTCAGTTTAGGACTGCTCGGTTCCTGTCCAAACATGGACTTGCTGAACTCATTCTGCTCAATTTTCAGACCGGCAGCTCCAGTATTGCTGCCACTGGCGGCGCCAAAGAAGTCCGACATGCGCGAGTCATCTGCTGAGAGGCGTGAGGATTCTTCCAGTTCCCGTCGCTGACCGGTTGTGTTGCCCCGATCAGGTTCATCCTCATCATCGGTGGTAGACACCTCCTCACCGAAGATGTCATGGGCGGCAACGCCCATGTTAGGTGGTCGGTGGGTGGGGAAGTTGCTGGTTTCATCGTCCTCGGACTCAACATTGATATCCCGTTGCGAGCTATTTTCCATAATGGTCTTATCGCTGGCATGCATGGTGGTTTCATCCTGCATCTCGTCATCGGCGTCGTTGTACGGCTTAATATCTGATTGATCCAAGTCATCCACGGGCTTATCCTCCTCATTGATGATCTCGTAGTCCACTCTGACGGCTTCGTTATCAATGCGAAGCAGGTGCTTCACTTCCTTTTCGATTTCCGGGGCCTCGACGTTTTTCTTTTTCAGAGTTTTCCTGAATCTACGCTTCCTCACATTCTTGCACGGCGGAGTAATGCCGTGTGGAAACAGATACTTCTTGTCTACCTTGTTGGGATCCTTTTTCTTATTCTTGTTGGGTGACTCCTTCTCCGTTTCGTCCTCGGGATCCTCCTTGCAGACTAGTATCTGGCAGATGTCCGCTGATTTGTAGAAGCTCTTATTATCGATGGTTTTGTAGCTCTCTACCACGGTAGGCAAATCCACGAGCTTCGCGTACAGCAACTGGTCATCCAAGCGGACTTCTCCATAGCGCAGATCTTGGTCCAGTTGAATGGTCAGTCGATCCTTCACGGTTCCGGCATTTATGGCCTCATGGACGCTGTCAGCGAGTTCCTGAAGATCAAAGGCAGCCAACTATTGCCGGGCATTGTGTAAACAAAGCATGAAACAACTTACCTTGGGTACGCGCATAATGAACTGGCTTTCCAGCTCTACACTATCCTCTCGCGGCTTATGATCGCCTTGCTTGACCTTGTCGCTTTTCTTTTCATACATTTTTAAGCGATTTAATGGTTTAAATACGCGATTTTTCCAGAAATAAACATTTGTGTTTGTCAATCTTAGATATAAAGTGTTGATAAACGACTTTAGATCAGCAAGTCACGACTTTCGTAAAGTTTCAAAGGGATTTTCCATTTAGTTATTAAAAAATCAGCTTTAAACCCGCAAATTTTCAATCTACACCTAATTCTTTCATTGAAATTTACCTGTTTAAATAGCGCAGAAATTACCGAAAAATTGCCAGTCACGAGTTATTCGTGCTCTGCTCCACACTGTTCATGGTAACGATGGAATATCGGATGACCAATTGTCATAACCAACCCTGCTCCAATTTCTTCTTCTCATCCCTTTTGCTATGACGGAAAACACGAATTAATGTGGATTTTGATTAGTTTATAACATAGAAACGCATAGGAAGTTGAATAATTTGTGCTCACGCCAGTCGAAGGGGAGAAAGCAAGACGGACGACATGCAGGCGAAGAGAATACTGGCCGGTCTTTCGGCGCTTCTGCTCTTGAGCACCTGCTCAGCGCTGTACGAAGACCAGATCAAAAAGTTCGACTGGTGAGTGGCATGATATCTGACCATTGACCCGGCCCTAATCCGGTGGTTTCGTCAATCCCCCCTGCAGGAGAGGCGTGAATGTGGGCGCTTTGCTGCAGTCCCGCGTGGACCTGAACCACTTTCAACCACGAATTCTGCTCAGCACGAACGAGGGTGTCGTGGCCAGTGTCTGTGTGAAAACCGGCGAAATTGTGTGGCGCCAGGTACTGGAGCAGAAACCGCGGGGCGATATCAAGCTTCTGCAAGTGAGCGGCTTCTCGGACGACAGCAGTGATACGGCCGCCGCTCCCATTGGTAGCAACCTTGGTTTCGATATGCTCACCGTTCAGGGACATGCGCCGGCTCTAGTGCGCGGTTGGAACACCAACATGGGCGCCCTCGAATGGGAATGGTCTACCATGCCGCTGAACACGGAGCGGGCCCAGGATGGCCTATGGCTTTATAGCAGATCAGTGCTGTACCACGTGGTGCCCACCTGGAAAAGCCACTTGGAGGTTACCGCCTATTTTGCCAGTTCGGGCCACAGCACTGGAAGTACCAGCAAGGTAATGGCCTCGTGGATTACGCCAGAAAGCTGCTTACTCAGCGGCACGTACTACATCTGCGTGGATGGCAAGCAGTTGATCAGCCTGGATCTTGTGTCCAAAAGTGCCCAGGCATTCCGAACAGCCCTCGAAGCCGAACCCAAGAGCAAACTGCAGCCCTTGGCGGTAAGTTAAACATTGGCAATCTCAGGCTGATAATATTTATACCAGTTAATCCCAATTTATAAATAGGGTCTCAATGGCGTGATAATTGCGGATGGAAAACTCATCAGTGTCAATAAGGATCAAGCGGTCTGCAGTGATCTGCAGAGCTCCACCTACGCAGTGGGCAGCTTTAACTATCGCAAGATACTGGCCTATGCGGATGTCACTTCCGGAGTATGTTCTTATCTGTTGAATATCTTTTAATATAATACATATATTAATGATTTTTGTTCTTCTAGGTTCTCAAAATCAGTGCTGTTTATCTTGATAACTGTTCGCCGGTAGCCGAACTTGAGCAGAGTGTGCCTTTCCCAGAACATTTTGGCACCCCATCGCTAAATAGCTTCGACTGCAAGCTGAAACGTAACGGGGAGGGCAAGGGCTGCCTCTTTCTGTTCAGTACGAGTGCCGAGTCTATTGTGGCCGTGCAGCAGGGCCGAATCCGGTGGTCGCGCGAGGAGGCTCTGGCTAACGTAATAGATACACAATTTGTGGATCTGCCGCTGGCCGATACAGAGGGAACACTGGAGAACGAAATGAAGGGCAAGGCTGGTGAGTATTGTTTTTAGGAGATAAACTTTAATTGAAATTCTTAATGATTTACTTTTAAAATTGCCCACCAAAGTGGATTTCACAAGTTTCGAGAGTAAGTTAATGTGAAGTTGAAACGTACAAGAATGTTGTATTTATTTAGTTTTGTTTATAAATTGGAATATATGTTCGTGAAATGCTGTTTTAATTGTGCACACAACCACAGTTTTACTTTGTTATGCAACCCTCTAGATTTTATTGTATTATTTATTTTGTATATACATGAATTACAAAAAATTATTATATTATCTAATGGTTATCAAATTCCCCTTTTAACAGGAGATATTGTCAGCGCGTTTTTGAGACGCATCACTACACAAGTTGTTCAAATCCGAAGCCTGTTCCTCCACGTCATCGGTCTTGGTCCACCACCGACGGCCACTCAGCGAGCTGGCCTAGTTCGTGATTCCTTCGGCCTCCACAAAATGCTGGTTGTACTTACACGTTCTGGAAAGATATTTGGCATTGATAACATCTCCGGCAAGCACCACTGGCAGCTGTATCTACCCAATGTGGAAGGCTTTGACAATGCCGAACAGATGCGTCTGATTATCCAGCGATCGGCTAAGCACTTTCCCCTCCAACCACTCTGCACTATTTTGGCCAAGGATGCTGTAAGTCTGATTGGTATTCTGGTCAAGTGGCCAACTAACCCTTTTTTGTGATAGGTAAATGGCAATGGAGTGCTCTATCGCTTCAATCCCATCACTGGCCAGGCCTCTGAGGGCGGCCTCCTACAGCTAGACTACAAAGTCAAGCAGCTGTCATTGCTGGGCGAGACTGAAAAGGACTTTGTCAAGGGAATTCTTTTATTGGATGCCTCCAACAAGGTCCATGTATATCCTCAGCATGCCACTTCATTGGTAAGACACTTAAGTTAAATGTATATTTATAGTTATCGCCAAAACACTTGTTGTCGGTATATTCTCAGGCCGATGGCTTGTATCTCTACACAGCCGATGTGAAAACTTCTGAGTTGACGGGATACTTTGTTAAATATGCGGGCGGGGTAAGTTTAACCATTTTATGTTCTCCGGACTGTCCCCTAATTAACCTGTTTCCGCCAGCAATTGTCGAGCACGCACATTTGGAACGTACGCTTGGGCGGTCACAATTCTGAACAGCAAATTATCGGCGTGGCCGGCAAGAATCCCATTGAGCATGTCCACTCGCAGGGACGTGTGCTGGGAGATCGATCGGTGCTGTACAAGTACATCAATCCAAATTTAGTGGCTTTCGTTACACAGGCGCCGGATGCGACCCATAAATGTGCGTTTTATAGCATTTCCGTTATACAATAGAATCCACTAACTTCTCACCAATGTATCCCCAGCTGTTCTCAATTTGTATCTGGTCGATGTGGTCTCTGGCTCTGTAATTTTCACGATGACGCATCGTAAGGTGCGGGCTCCATTGAGCATTGTCCATTCGGAGAACTGGTTGGCTTACTCCTATTTCAATGAGAAAGTACGACGCACGGAGATAAGTAAGTAACAGATCTTTATCTATATGAGATTATTAGCGAGTTAACATTAATTTTTCTATTAAAAGCAACCATTGAGCTGTACGAGGGCAAGTCCCAGGCCAATAGCAGCGTTTGGAGCTCGTTGCAGGCACCTCCAATGCCGCTGGTAGAGCGTCAGTCTTATATCATCCCAACCATAGTCGAAGCTCTGAGGGAGACGATCACAGAGCGCGGAATTACCAATAAGCATGTGCTGAGTACGTTATATAAACTTATATTTGATCAGATGTTACTTATCAACATTTTTCAATACTCGTAGTTGGCACCTCCAGTGGATCTATCGTGGAAATGCCGTGGCATTTGCTGGACCCTCGCCGCCCCATCGCCTCCACGACACAGGGACGAGAGGAGGGAGCTATTCCCTACATACCCGAGCTGCCTTTGCCAACGGAGAGCCATATTAATTATAACCAGACGATCGCGCGCCTGCGTAATATTTACACAGCGCCCAGCGGTCTGGAGAGTACCTGTCTAGTCGTCGCCACGGGCTTAGGTGAGCATTACAAAAGGGCAGCGGTCTTAAATATGTACTAATATTTCAATTATTTTGCAGATTTGTTCGTTACGCGCGTGGCGCCATCAAAGACGTTCGATTTGTTGAAGGAAGACTTTGACTACATATTAATTTCCATAGTGCTAGTCGCGCTCACATCGGGCTCGTTGATTGTTAAGCATTTAGCGTCGCGTAAATTGCTCAAACAGGCGTGGAAGTAGGCGTGGCATTATTATAAAATAATTGCTTAATATACATATACAATTTTACTGCGACCAAAAATTCAACAAGTGAGAGGACGGAATAAAGAGCGAACGGAGCGAAAAAGCGATGAGAATATTGATATAGTATAACATAATTTTGGTAGCCGCATTACATACCATAATGCAATTGATAAACCCCATTTCTCAACGCTAAGCCTAGGCAATTATTTATAAATAATTATATAGAGTTTAAATCAGATAATTATAAAAAGCTGTTGAAAAGGTTTTCATTGCATTTTTGTGTTCTTTAATTTGTGTACGTTTCAATTTCCATTTATGAAAAATATCAGCATTGAAAGTGTGTGTTTGAAAAGTGTAGTTAATAAAAGCATTTGTAAAGGAGGAAAAAGGTAAAAATAAAAAAGAAGTTGTTCATCAATTTAAAAGGGATGAAAGTTTGTTCTTATATTCTGTTGACTTTATTGTGTTTTAGCATTCATATTTAGATTTACGCCGCATTTATTAAATAAATAAAATAAAATGAAATATTTAAGTTAACAATATGTCTTACCGCCCAGCCCTTGGCGCCAAGTTGTTATCGATTAACACAGCCTAAAGACGATAATCACGCAAATCGGTATTTTTGTTGGCATCCGTTTACCACTTTATTGTTATTTATCGCCTAATTCTTTATTTTTCAATAATTAAACATTATTTTTATGTCTTTATTTATATTCTTCATTTATTTGGAACTCACGAGTATAATGTGTAAGGCGCCTCGCCTGGATTTTCCAACACTTTTACCGAGTCCCAATCCAGCTGATCGCACAGCTGTTTGTTCTTCCTCTGTCGCGCTTTTCTAAATCAAAGCAATGGCGCTGCGTGTTTTTGGCTTAAATTTAGTGAAAACTAACAGGAATCTCCTACATAATGGATTCAAGCCGCCTGCCATTCCCACTGGCCATATGGTAAGCAAAGAAGAAATGGCCAAAAAGCGTACAGTTACCGAAATTCGTTACATTCACACTTGCATGTTCCACCGTTTGCATAACTTTTCAGGCGGCGGCGGCTTCATTCGCCACAGAAGTGACCGTCCAGGCTGCTCCGGCGGCTGTCCAAAAGCAAAAGGTCAGCAAGGCCATGCGGGCGTACCTGAAGCGAGCCAACGAGCACGACGAGTTCATGAAGACCCAACATTTGGAGTTCCAGATCGGCAAGCGGCACCTGGCCAATATGATGGGCGCCGATGCAGAGACTTTTACACAGGAGGATGTCGATGTAAATAGCAAATCAAAACAGAAGATACACTAAATATAACGGATTTACGATTTTCAGGAGGCGATATCATATCTATTTCCCTCGGGCTTGTACGACCCAAAGGCCCGACCTGCCATGAAATCACCGGATGTAGTATTTCCAGCACGCAAGGCCGCTGAGTTCGACGAGACAGGCAGGCCATTCCACAGCTTGTTCTACACTGGCAAACCCAACTTTTTCCAACTGCTGCATGTAAGTTGCAATTAAAATTATTATTCTATGCGTTGTAGTTTTATGAGTTTCTATTCTAAGGATATTGTGGAGGAAACCAACAAGCTGGCGGATTTGGAGGAACGCATGCTGCGTCGTGGCAACAAACCTGATGAAAATCAGAAGCTGTAAGTCATGTCTATGTTACTTTAAGAACAAAATACGATTAATATTTTTATTTATTTATTCAAGTGAAATCGCTGGCTTCCAACTACTGCCAAAAGATCAGCTCGAACTTTTGCTAGTGGAAAGTATTGCGGATATTGAGTACTCAAACTTCTGCAACTCCATGGATCGCCTGATCGCCTTGCCCTACGCCTATAAAAGTAAGGTTTTCATCGAACGATTTCTAAAGCCGCTCATGGATCAGTCCAAGCAACTGGAGGTGCCCAAGCCAAAGATCGACGAGGAGGGACGTCAATACATAACCACATACGAGTGCCTGCGCAAGACGGCGCGTGCTGATGTTACTGTCCGACTGCCGGGCACGGGAAAGATCAGCATTAATGGAAAGGATATTTCATACTTTGAAGATGAAAATAGCAGGGAACAGGTGAGTGGCATGAATGTTATTGTCTTTCTGTCGGTAGCGTTGTCTCCGTTCTGATTATGGATGTGCATATAAGGACAGGAAAAGTTTAAGATGTTCTCTTTTTACATCCATTATTCGGACTATTTCGACCCCTCCAAAACGATTTTTTTTTTATCTTTTTTTAATTAGGAAACATGAAACAATTCATAACAATAGATATAGCATATACTTTATTAAGAATATAAATTTGCATTAAATTATTATGTATGATGTACACGATTCTCTGACGACAACGCCAAAACAACACAGCCTGAAACCAGCCACAAATCAATCCTGCCAACAGCTCGCCTCTAATTTAACTAATCACTAGTTATAATAGTATTTGTATGGATAATAGTATGGTGTGGTATATGGCTATATAGCGTATGTTTAGGGCGCCAGGCGCATCGATATCAAAATTTGTTTAACTACAACTCGCTGCTACGGTATAATATCAACAGTGTTCTGGATTTCTTCGGATTTTCGGGGTCTTATCGACCCTCCGACTTACTTCTAGGAAAGAGCTAACTCTGGTTTATAAATATTCCAATACGGAGTGGGCACTAAATGCTACTGCTACTTGCGCAGATTCTGCTTTTGCTGATTGGAAATGACAATCAGCAGCTTGTCAATCACTTTGCTGGCCTGCTGTTGCTGCGAGATGAGCGCCTGCTTCAGCTCCTGGATCTCCTGAGTGAGGAACTCGATCCGATCCGCATTGTCGTCAATCTTGGTGGTCAGCGTTGTGAATTGGCCAGCATCTGGGTCCGCATCGGGCAGAACGTAACCCGTGGTGGCGCAGCCATTGTTATTGTTGTACTTGTTCTTGTACGACAGATAGTTCTCGGCGGGATTCTTCGAGGACACTGTGTGCCCGAAGTGTTTGCGCATCTTCCCCACCTCGTACGCCTTCATTAGAATGTCTCTGGGTAATCGCTTCTCGCTAGGATTTAGCGGCTTGACACATAGAACCACTCTGTATGCTTGCGGTGACACTAGCGCTGTATAGTGGAGCAAGTTGCGCAGCCAGGTGGGCAGATAGCCATTAAATAATGCCGACTCAATGTAGCTTATTAGTTTGGTCTGACGTACAAGTTTTGATAATCCCGCTGTCTTCTTTAATCCCTGGATATCGTGCACTGCTATGCCCACCAGCAGGTTCATCAGGATGATAGTCACAAAGAGTAGGAACAGCACGAAGGTGATTTGCGCACTAACCTCAAGGAGAAAGGGTGGATCTTTGCCATCAGGATCGTTAATTAATAGAGACAGGTCCTGTTCACCGATCATCATCACCAGCACCGTAATAAATCCCATAAATGGATTGGCAAACGACGATGACGAAGGAAAGATTACGCAAAAACTGATGGTGAACCCGATAAGCATGCAGGAGTACGCCATAAATAGCTTGGCGAATTCTCCCTGGACCCTCGTATACATGGCCACGTAAACATCGAAAACGGGAAGCTGTCCAATCATTAGCATAAGGTTCGTCCAACCCAGCAGCACAGCAAAGGCGCCTATGTGATTCTGGAACGTGTACGTCTGCTTGGTGTATATATAGGATATAACAAAGACGCTGGTGATCACGAACCACTCCATGATGTTCTCCACTTGCGTCACGTAGTGTCGAAACGAGGAGTAGCCCGTTATCCCATAAAGTTTTCGAAATATCTCGACTATGGTGATGGCCACCAGCACCCACCACTGCATCTCCATCACGAATGGGTTATTCCTTAGCATATCTCCCAGGATGGACTGTTTCTGGCACAACTCCTGCGCCTGAATAGTCGTATTGTCGTCTTTGCTGCCATTGTAGCAATTGTGGGCCAGAGCTGTCAGCACGTAGAGTGTGAGGAAGAGCACGAAGCTAAAGCAAAAGATCAGCCTGCCGATGTAGTACTTGCGGATCTTGCCCCACTTGATGTACAGGAACGAGGAGCAGAGCGGATGCTCCAGGATCTCCTTCTGCCCCTCGTCGACAAATGTGTTCAGGTAGCTGATTTCGCGCGGATGGCAATGCTGCAGCAACTGACGGAAGTCTAGCTCCAGCTCCACCTCGCGATTCACGGGGTCCTAGAAATATCAGAGGGCCGGGAGAGGATTGAGTTTACTCAAAATATATTGAATTATATCTTAAACTCACCTGTGAGTGGTGCAGCGTGATGGCCGCGTCCAGCTTCTGCCTGATCATGGCCACCGAAGCAGGCGTCTTGCGGGTGATGACATTCAGCGCAGAGGTGCCCTTCTTGGACTTGGTGGTCACATCCGCCCCATGAAATATCAGCATCTCCACGCACTGCACCAGGCCGTCCAATGCGGCCAGGTGGAGAGCCGTAAACCCATAGATGTCCTTGTGGTTCACGTTCGCACCCCACTGTATGAGGGTTTCCATAATGTCGTAGGCATTCTCCGACTTTCCAACTGCCGCATGGAGGGGAGTTCGATGATCAAAGTCCTCGGCATTGGCATCCGCATTGCCGTTCCTCAGCAGAGACTCGACGCACTCCAAACTGGAGGTTCTGGCCGCCAAGTGGAGGGGCGTGAAGCCTCGGTGGTTCTTCAATTTGGCATCCGCTCCCTTGGCCAGCAGCAGGTCCACGCACTCCACATTTCCCTCATCCGCTGCCAGATGCAGGGCTGTGGACTCCTTTTCTCGAATGCAGATTCGTACATTGGCATCTGCATTGGGCGCATTTAGCAAAGCTTCCAGGCACTGCAGGTTGCCCAAATCGGCGGCCAGGTGAATGGCATTGGTGCCATTCGGCTTGAGCGAGTTCACGTCGGCGCCCTCGCCAATGAAGATCTGCAAACACTCCAGGGCATTGGATCTCACCGCACAGTGCAAGAGGCTCTCCTCGCAATTTGGTTTATTGGTATCCTTGGATATATCGGCTCCATTGTTGATCAGGAACTTGGCCGCCTCAGCCGCATTTCCAAAGGCGGCGCAATGCAAGGGCGTATAGCATTTGGACTGCAGATTGACATTCAGGCCCTTCGCCACCAGGAGGCCCAGCGTGGCCAGGCAGCCACTGAAGGCGCCCAGATGCAGAGCGGATATACCATTCTGATCGCAGAAGTGGAGCTCGGCTCCGGCCTCCAGCAGACTCTCGATCAGATCCCAGCGCTTTAGGTAAGCGGCCCATAGGTAACTGAGATTCTTTTCCAGCTTTGAGGCCGCCTCGAAGTGTGTCCGGATGCTCTCGGCCACCACGTTGCCCTGCTCGATATCCTCGAAGAGGCGCACACGGCCGGCGGCACTCTTCATCTGGTCGATAAGACTGATCCGCAGCGTATCGTTGCATATCTGGACACTCAGCTCGCTTGTGGGCTCCTCGAAGCTGTCGTACATGCTCGGCGCACTCTCCGCCGGCGGTGACGGTCCACACTCCATGTATTCGAATTCTCCAGCGGTCGGGTACTGAGCTTCGATCATGGCGTCAGTGTTGTTCCGCCATCGCACCATCAGGTTGGGTGGAATCGATTTGAAACTGTCGAATGGGAAGGGTTAGAGAATTGGATTGTTTTTAAACTTGAAAAAGAAAGGATTATAGGTTATACATTTAGTATTATGACTTTAAGAATTTATATATTCCTTTGATATCTTTAAAAAAAAAAGCCTGTACCTGGATTACTAAAGTATTTCCACTTACGTTAAATTTTATTATTGAAATAATAACGTTCCTAACACAGATTCTCATTAAAAACCTATTTAACGTTTTAATCGCAGTAAGGTAATTCCTCAGCAAATTGAAAGACAAATGATTGTAAAAAATTATCTATTACTTGAAAATAGTATATCTTATTTAACCAATTTTCTAGTCAGATACATTAACACATTACAAAGTTGATAAAAAGTCTATTAAATATATATGCACACTACACCAATCATCTTATTTTTCTTTGTAACTTTATTTTTATTATCAAGTTAATGGTTATTCTTTCAGTTAAATTTCTTATAGGTATGCTATCAATAGCAGAAAGATGTACGTTTTTATTGCTATATCTTTTAATTTAAAACTGGTTTTTATAGCTTGAGGATCTATGTGAACTAAGAGCTATCGTTGGGTCTCAGATTTAAACAATCAATCAACTTAGTCTGGGATTAGCAAACATTTTTATAGATGGGAAAGTTTCCTTAATTTACTTAGCACAAATTATTTAATCATCATCTCTCGCAGCTAGGCGATGAGTGTTTATTTTAACTTTCAGAGTAATTATTATAATTATATTGGAAACGTTAAGGTTCTGATGTTGCTTATCGTTCAGCAAGAACTTTTAACTATTTCAAGGGTTCTGAGCACTATGTGGCCGCCCGATCGGCCTGAATCACTTGGCTTAAATTTAAGACAAAGCCATTAGAGAGAGACTCGCACTTCTCTTTGTCTCCACTCCCTTGTCGCACATTGAAACGTTTTTACGGATTTGTAAACATATATTTTCCATTGCTTAAATGGCACTGAATAGCAGAGTTCGAGATCTGTTGACTTTTCGAGCATGCATAATTTTAAATAATTATTTTGTTTATGTGTGTTTTTGTTTTTGCGTTTAGAGTTATGCAAAGTTGGCGGATTGTTTTAAGCGATTTTTGTTTTAATGTTTAGTTTTTCCTACTGTTCACTATTCACTAGTTGCCGTACGTTGATGGATTTGCCGACTGCGCCGGTTGGGTTTGTCTTATTTGAGATGTGCTCAGCATAGTGGCTCGGCTGCATAAATCTAGACCTTGTTCATGGCCAGAAGAGGTTGCACTTGTTGTATAACCAGAGCTACAGTTCGACTACGACTAACTATAATATAGCCTTTTGTTGGGCACTTAAAAGCTGGGAATCCGGGAGGGAATCCGCGGATCCGACTTGGACTGAATACGTACACCGTTTGCAGCCATATCCACGGATGATGCCAATTCGCCAATGAGCTGTTTTCAATTTCTAATTTCATTTCCGAAATACATGGGAGAGCCCGTCGACCGTCGACTGTTTGACCGATCCACAAAATACGGACTGAGGATCGGCCTGGCGGGACGGGAATGGGTTCGGATCGGAGCAGATCGGCTCCGAATAGAACGGGACAAGTGCCTCACAATGGGGGCCTTTTGTGAAGGCTTAGACAATTGTGTCTAACGGGCGGAAAATGCAAAAATTTTGTGTGAAAAAACGCGAATTTTTCACTTCCGTTTTGTTGTTGCTGTCGATTTTTCGGACGTTGTTTCAGCTGATATTGTTATGATTCTCGTTGTTGCTGTCGTCGTTATTTTTGTATTTTGTTGCGAGCGACTACGATCACTTCGAACGCGTTCTAGCCTTAGTTAGTGGCTGTTTAATGTTTTAGCCAGCTACAAACGCGTCCGCCTGCATTGTTGTTCCAAAACCGACTGAGCCCGAATGAAAAACCGTAAGCCGTTGTTGGTTGTTAAGCCGTCAAGTCGAGATCGAGATCCGAAAAGAGAGGTAAACTATAGAGTGAGCGGCCTGTTAGGGGGAGATATTTTTATATAGAGACGCGGTGGCACTGGAGAGTGTGATCAATTGCCAAAAAGTCTGTGGATTCGGTGCGAGTGGGAGTGAAAATCTTTGACACATCTTGGCTATAGAGTTGGGCTCTTGTGGGTGACGTTTTGTTCTGAACAAAAAATAAAATAAAATAAGTAAATAAATGGGAAAACGAAAATAAGCCCTTAACGAAGGTTATTGATTATTGTTATTTATTTATTATTGTATTTTAACTTGCGATACATTTTTGTTTTTGCTGTGAATATATTTTTAGGGCCTTGAAAGGTTTATATTTCGCAGACAAAATAACTACAAGCTTTCTTAAAATAAATGTTCTTTCAAACGACATTTGAAAGTAAAGTATTTGCAAGTTTTCTGCTCAGAAAATGAGATGTGTTAAAGCCTATAAAACACTAATGTTTAATTAAAGTAATTTGAATGCCTATTATTGTTTTATCCATTTGGCATAAGGGTATTTTTAAATTCTTCAAGCACCTATTATGCATAAAACCTTCAAATAAGTGAAATTTCTTTCTTTATTTTTATTCTTTAAATTGAAATCCTCTATACCTTATCCTATATTTAAACCTTCGATGACTAAATCTTTTTGATTTTTTTGCTCACGTTTTATACACTATTTAACTTCCTTGTTTTGTTTTTTTTTTTTGGTGTAAAAACATGTGAAATAATAATAATCGGCAGCTGAGTTGTGCAAAACAATTGTCAGATGTGGTTTTGTGGGAGTAACCCGATTTCTCCACAGTTGTTGACTCCTTTCACACACACATTACATTATATAAATATGAATCCGCACAGTTTTCTTGTACAAAATATGTTTGCTAAGCGCCAATTGCCAATTTAGTTGTCACATTAATCATTAATCACGGATTGCTTCCGCGTCTTTGCAGCCAACTCATGAAAACTTTTGGGCTGGGTAATCACACCTATATAAGTATGTGTATATATTTTGTATAAACTTTATTGTAGCCATATTTTGGCATTCTTTTTTTTTGCAACTGCAACTGCTGTGGCCGAAAGCCAAAAACTGGCACCTCCAACTGGCACTTACCGGTTATTTGCATTATTCTCCGTGAGCGGCTGTTCCACTTCGGTCTTGGTAACGACGCTGATCGAACGTGTCATGCGGCGGGGCTTGGTGCTGCCCTCCTTGTAGCCAAGATTCTCCATGGTGACGGCCAGAAGGTGCTGCTGATATCGCCGCCGCCGGTGTCAATGCTGCTGCTGCTGCTACTTTCGTGGTCGTTGCAATTAAAACGCGCAAATATGCGCAAAAAACTCAACGCAATTGCAACGGGCGACGGTCGGGCTATAAATATGCAAAGAAAAAAAGTAACTTTCCAATATCAGCGCCAAAATTTATAGGCCAATTTCAGCGGCCCGTTGACATTTTCGATAGCCTGTTGCAAAGATGGTTATGTAGACGGTCTGTGGCCGAAGATTTTCGAGAGGGATCTCTCTTTCTAAACAATCCCGCTGAGCGAAACAAACCCAACTGAGTCCACTGCCTACAATATCTGCACAAATATTAATTTTAGAGTCACTTTTCCTCTGGCTAACTCCTCCAACTGACGAGTGGCTTTCCCTACCCGCCCGGATGTACGGACTCTGGCCAAGATGCCTCTGCGTGCGTTGGATGCGACACTCGTGGCCGCAGTTATCTAAGCGGCTTCCATTTGACGCAGCGATAAGCCCATCATCACTATCGTGGCTATTATCGCCAGACTATCTGGGGATTTATCTTAAAGTGCTACTGGTTACGCCTTAAAGGGGTTTCGCGTTAAAGTATGACTAAAATTTAGGCAAAGTTACTGGAACTGTTTAAGGGAAATAGTATCTGAGATATATAATCATAGGTCTGCCAAATAAAGTAACTTCTATCCGTGTCAGTACGATAAATCTTATATTTTTCAAGAATTCTTAGGTAATACCTTTTTAATGTATCCTCCCATTTATGCCTTTTATAAATCCCCTAATTATCTTTTGCAAATAATAATTAAAACGATTTTGTTAATGAAAGTTTTTTCAATTTTGGCCACCCCCTTCAGCCACACCCATGCTTTTGTTTGCCTACTTTTTTGCTTGATTTTGTTTGCTCGTATTATTTACAATCCATGTCAACGTCAGAGGTGGACAGACAGACTCATTCATTCAGTGTGCAAGCAAAAATTCCTAGAGGTTCAGGACCGGTTCCGTCTTTGAGTAGTGTTTCCTAAATCAAAAGTTAATCTGTCAGCATGATTTTATATATTTAATTATATTGAATATATTATACATATATTTTGTATTAATTATAAATATAAATGGGGGGAAGTTTTTGCTAATTAACCCTTCTCTTTTTTTCTAATTTATTTGCTCGTATTGTTCTCTGGGACATTTCTTTCTTCATCTTTTGTTAAACTTATTGTTTCGCCTTTATTTTTTTTTGCATAGACATCTGTTTTGTCAAGAAAACAAAGTTCTTATCGTGATTTTTTTAGCTTTTCCAGCTTATGTAATTAGCCTTAACAATTGCACGACTCCAGAAAAATTATATAAACACGGCATTACATTAGATTCGATAAGCTAGTGAGGCGTTAAGCTTGTTAAGGTTCCATTTGCTGCATTTACTTTCGGCATCGCATTACCGTAAACAATTCTCTGGGATTCTGGGAATCTTCTAAACGTGTTTGCAAAATATAAACAAAATCAAAACACACACGAATGAATAAGAAGATATTTTTGTTTGCCCGGCGACAACGCATGAGAAACTTTCTTTGATTGGGCCAAAAACAAAATACAAATTCGCTGCTCGCTTATTAAACAAATCTCTGGCGGCGGCTATAAACAAGCATCGTCGGGCTAAATTATGCGAGCAAATTAATCAAATTCTGTGCGTAGTTGGGAAACCAGTTTTGGATCCGCTGCTGGGCTCTTGTCGATAGCTACGCTGCGGCTGCTGCTGCTGTCTGGAGTCAGCGAGGTCCAAAAGTCGCTAACACACCGAGCAAATATTTGTTTAAAAACGCCCCCGTGTGATTACAGAATTGTGTGAATTGCTGGAAATCGCCTTGTCAATTAATATGTTTTTAATATATACTTTGCTTTGGCAAAAAACTAATATTTCTCGCTTTAAATAGAGCGTTCCAGGGAAAAGCGGCGACAACGGCGGCATTGCTTTTGCTGATTCCGGTGCCCGGAAGTGCCACTTGCCATTCACCCGTTAGTACAGACCGCCGCGGCGTCGGCCATTTTGGAAAACTGCGCCATCGCTACCGCCAGCCATTTAAAGACGTGGAAATGGTGATTTCCCGAACGTTTGTCGCGATCGTTCGTTCGTCGGTCGTCGTTCGTTTACTTTCTCGGGCATTCCTTGTCGGCGCGCGTTGATTCAATTATAATTGAAATCAATTTGAAAATTTTTCTTCGCTTTACTCGCGCTTTTGTGGATGTCTTTAGGGGGCTTTAAGGGGGTTTTTATTATGTGAGCAAACGCATTGGGCTGAGTTAGGTTTTATTTTTGCGTTCACAATGCCCTTGAACCTGAAGCGCATGCCCCATTGCCCATTGCCCACATTACGTCGTACAGTCACTGTGTACTAGATCAAAATCTTATATATACTTGTGGGCCTATGCACTTGCAATTGAATTCCAGCGTGAATAGTTCACGAATTAAAGGATAATACAGTCGACAAAAGCCGAGCACCGAGTGTAAACAAATCTCAATTGTTATTCATGAGCTAAGCTTTCGGTTATGGAGATGGTTTATTTTGTAGGTTTTCTAATGAAAATTTGTGGGGTTTCTCACAAAATTTTTTAGTAAGATAATTGTGCGAGAAAGATCTCTTATTTCCAGAAACTATATTATAATAAATTATTGTAGAAAGATAATCAAGTTAAAGATTTACTTTTCCTTCTTTTGTTCCTATCAATTATCTCAATCAAGTTTAAAATTCCATTGGCTTTGACATGTACATTATAACAGTTATTAGTTAATATATTTAGCTTGCTCTTAATTGAAATGTATTTTTAATATATATATTTAGCTATAATCGGAGACAGTACGGTAGATGCCAAAAATATGTTGGAAAAAGAAACCTGGGATAACCTTTAGATAAGAAAATAATTTAATATTTGTAACATATTTTTATAATATTAAAAGTCACAGAGTTCGATTTTTAAAAGCTAAAGACATTTTTATGGCATACGATAAAGGATATGTAAATATTGTACCAAGAAACAAACATAAACATATCCAAATTATATTATCCGAAAACTGTTAACAAGTTAGGAGTAAATATACACTTCAAATCATTTGAAACTGAATAGTTTTACTTGATTCAAACACTTTGTTCAGTAAATAATTCTACTATTAAAATTTAATTTTAAGGAAATCCACTTTACATTAATTCGCCTTCTATTAATGGAAGGCCCAGAGCCAACGTTTTATCAATATTCGCCACATTTTGATCCAAAAAGTATCCCTATGTTGGCTTTATTTTCTAGGAGTGGGTTAAATAATATTTTCTCGGACGATGTGTGCAAATTTTCCGACACTTAAGGCGCGCGCTCAACGACGTTGGATCGACTGATAAAGAAGAACTGCGCCGAAATGATATCGTACACGATATGGATGTGTCTCCAAAGCGAGCGCCAATGAAGTAGATGACACTTAGTATATATACTATATATCCCTAGTACCCGACACCGTTACACAGAACGAACGGGCAAGATCCTCCTCTTCGGGGCTTTTGTCGTGTCGTCTTCTCTCATGTGTCAAACTATAAAATTCATTTAAATCATAATAAAATGTTGCCGAGAATTTTCATGAAGCGCCGAGTTTAAGTGCACGATACCACGGGAGATGCCGGTAGGCTGTCCGCCCCCTGTGGCTTTCACACCACCACCACCCCCACCACAGCTAAGAACAAGAGTTTTTTGTTTTGTTTTTCTGAGCTGAGATTTCGGGGAACCCTGAAGTTGGGGGAACCAGTTTTCGGATTTGCCTCGTCACCAGTCACCAGCGATCTGCAAACTTGTTGCTATTTTTATCAACCTCAATTAAGCATTTTCTGGCGTTCGGCTTTCGCATTAATTGTGTGTACCTACATTAATTCAAAAATCTTGTTCGTATTGTGTTGTATATAAGCCTTTTATTATGTTTATTATGGTTGTTACTGTAGCGTGAAGTCATCTATCAATTTGTTTAAACAAATCAAATCCCTCTCTCTGTCGCTTTGTTGCGCTCCTCTGAAAATCTTTCCGCTGATTGATGGCCGTTGTCGATGCGGTTTGCCAAAAACGAGAAGGAGAGACGTGAACAAAAAAAAATGTTCAAAAATTGCTCTTCCCCGTTCGATTGTTGTAGTTTTATTGTTTTTTAATCATAACGTTTACTGCCTGTGTGTGCTGCCTCCGACCATTGTTAGGCGTTCCGTCTGTCAAGCCCCTTGACTTTGTTTCCCACGCAGTCGAATACCAAAAAAATAAATAAATAAAAAATGGGACAAAAAATAGCAACAAAAAAATGGAATTGCTAAAATTGAGTTACGATTTGTTTTGATCTTTT
The DNA here is from genome assembly GCA_035045905.1 of Drosophila anomelani. Taxonomy (NCBI): domain Eukaryota; kingdom Metazoa; phylum Arthropoda; class Insecta; order Diptera; family Drosophilidae; genus Drosophila; species Drosophila anomelani. Next base: position 9,714,864 of record JAWNOO010000007.1, on the reverse strand, counting down.
GAATCTGTGAACTTTGTGACTGCCGTCAGAGCTTGGGTACTTAATATGCATAATTATTTGATATTTGATTAATTAATATCCGGATTTTTTGGAATTAACAGTGGGATATTGCTTATTATTGCTTTCATATAACAGAGGCTTAATTAAGTTTAAAACTTTGTGGTGTAAAATATGTTTTAAAAGAGCCTTTAATGTCTATATGATCAAAATGCCATTGTAGTTCGTTTAAAAATCTTAAAAATCTGAACATATCAGTTAATTCCATGAATGGTAATCCCAATTCAAAATTGTTTTATTCGGCTTTAGATGTTTGTTTTTCGCAACCTTTTTCGCCATTTGTTACCGAATCTATTAACGGTACAGCGCGTGCTGATCATAGCCCGCGGCTCTGCAATTACATGGATTTGATGCAATACTATAATGTGCTTATAATTTCCATCACACCTAGAACTAACCTTTCCCACCCACTCGATTGACGACGTGTGTTTGCTAATTGCCAGGCGGACATGCAACAATTTGTTGCAGTTTACTGGCCTGTCCGCGCGGCCTACAGTCATTTAATTTGGCTAACGATTCCGCTATTATCTAGTCGCATTGTTGCTGTACAGGAAGCGCTATCGCAACCTCATTTCGTATATATACAGAGAGTGATCCGTACAATGGCTGCTGCCTCGGGCGCTCGAACTTGACATCTAACGGTGGCCACAGCGGCAGCAGCATCAGCAATATCTCATTCTAATTCTCATTCGCAATTTTCGTTATCTCGATTTTTCCAGTTGCTCTTCCCGCTGCAATTTAGCGAGCTGCTGGGCAAAGTCGATGTGGAGGCCAATGTGGAGGGCGGCGGACCTTCCGGTCAGGCTGGAGCCATCCGCTGGGGCATTGCGATGAGTTTGCGCAGCTTTGTCGATCAAGAGATGATTGAGTCAATGCGTCTGGGTAAGTGCAAGCGGTGCTTACGGAGAGCTCCCTCTCCCTTCTTTTGTCCATTGCCACTAATTGCAATTTATGTTGCAGCCGGCCTTCTGACACGTGACTACCGCCGCCGAGAGCGTAAGAAGTTTGGCCAGGAAGGAGCACGCCGCAAGTACACGTGGAAGAAGCGCTAGACGTGCACGTAAATCCCCTTGGCTAGGGTTGCATTTTAGTTTCAAATGTTTTAATAAATATCAAGTATGTTAATGGATTTGTGTAAAGGCATCTTTGGTTGATGTTACATCTGGTCGAGTGGTCGGAGGCCCAGGATCTGCATTCCCTGCTGCAGCGCCCGCTTGGCGGCGTGAAAGAGTAGCAGACGCTGGGATTGCTTGTGCCGGCAGCTCTCAAGTTTCACAGGTAATCGCTTTAGTGCTCTGCTGGTCGCATTGCTGCAAGGTAAAATAAGGGGTTTTATCAGTTTATTTTCTTTCTTTCTTTATATATAATGAAATTTTACTCACCACAATCCAAACAAATAGTTGACAAGAACACAAGCTTCCAGTTGCTGTTTCGACTGCCAAATGCTCTGATCCAGGCGTGCCAGCTCGTACAACAAATCCAACGCATCCGTTGGCTCTTGGGCGAAATGCTGCCAGTCGGGCTTAATGTCCTCCAATTGCACCTCCTTGAAGTTATCCAACAAACTGTGCAGGCGGCAGTGTGTGTATTGGAGCTTAATTCCCGTATCTCCGTTTACTTGGAGGGCCTGCTGCCAGCTGAATTCGTGATCCCTCTGCCGACGCTGCTTCAGAACGTTTACCAGGACGGCCGAGACGCCCAGGATATCACACACCAGCTCATCGTCAAGGGATTGATTTTCTTTGGTAGCTAGAATATATTGTATGTTAAGATTAAGATTTATTGAGATTGTACTAAGTTACCACTTACTTGCACTAAGGTTTCGCTTCTCGCGCATTATATCGCGTGCTTCGTCTAGGACATCCTTTAGAAATATGGCCTTGCCCTGACGCGTGCTCATACCATGGATGCGACCGAATTTCACATGCTGAAGCTGGTCGAGATTTAGGCGTTCGTCCAAAGCCGCAGCCGTTTTAAATAGCGCATTGAAGTGATCCGCTTGGCCATTGTCCACCACGTAAAGATGACGGGTGAACTGTAGTCTGGAGAGCCTCTCCAGCAGGGCAGCAATATCTCTGGCTAGGTACAGAGTGGAACCATCGCTCTTAATCACTGGAATGCGTCTTCCATCCACTACGACGACCTCACGGCCATCTAGCTCACGTTGCAGAAGACCAGCGCTTCGCAGTTTGACCAGAACCTGCTGGATTTGCTTTTGGGAGTACTGAGACTCCCACTCGTAGCTATCGAAGTGGACACCCAATCGCAGGTAAACTTTGGAGAGATCTTCAATGGTGTACTTTCTGTACTTTTGCCACTGTTCCGCCATGTTTTCATCCGTTCCCGCCTCAAGAGATGCAAAGAGTTCCCGTGCTCGTTGAGCGATTTCCGGACTTTCTTCCGCCGCTTTGTTGGCGGCCACATAGGATGCATAGAGCGTTTCTATTGGGGATGCCTGCATCTGCTGGTCGGTAACATTGTTTAGCTGGACGCCCAAGGCAAGCAGGCCGAACTGTGTGCCCCAATCTCCTAGGTAATTCAAGCGTGTGGTGCGATAGCCTAAGTGCTGGTGGAGATTCGCAAGGACATTGCCAATAATGGTGGAGCGCAGGTGGCCCACATGGAAGGGCTTGGCAATGTTCGGTGAACTGTACTCCACCACAATGTGTTCTGAGTGTGAAGTGGAGACGTCTGCTGGTTTCTGTTTGGCCTGGAGGAGCTCTTCCACAAAGGCCTGTGGCCGTAGCTGGAACTCCACTTTGGCTGCGCTTCGTCCGGAGCTGGCCACTACATTGACTCCTTCTACGTAGGCGCAATCAAATGGATGATCCTGCACGGCTTTCAGCAACTCCCGCTCCTGTTGCGCAACCGCAGATGGGAGAATCCATTCCAGCGTCGGTCGCCGGGAGTTCTGAAGTTGGTGCTTCTTTGTCGGCACCTCTAGCGCATGGCACGCCTCCTTCAGCTGTGGCAGCTGCAAGTTGGAAGCTAAGGTAAGTCATAAAACCTCTATATTTTGGTTAGTTTTCCACCTGTTTACAAATCGCGCGCCGTAAGCGAATCATAGCTATAATATTTTTTGTTCTTTCATCACATCATTTTTCGTAACAAAGTTTTCGATAGTTCTCATTAGAGACCAACTGTCCAAGATAATCGATGTTCGATAATTCGTACGTTTCACAGCACGAAATATTTTCCGACTTTTAACAAAAAAATAACGATACTTATTAAGAACATGAAACGATTCAGTCAGAAATGAATAACGGTTTTGATATAATACCGGGTTTTCCACACCACAGCTGTTTTGGTCCTGAAACGTCGGGCCTCCATTGCGCATGACTCTCATTTTATAAATGAGAAATTTAAAGCATTAAAATTGAAGTAAATTGTATTAGTAACTGGCCACTGATTCATGAATATTTAATTGTTTTTAATGGTCAATTGGTAATTAAGTTTTCCCACCGACGCCCCTGCGAACATATGTTCGATGGGGCTTCCATTCGGCGTTCCACAGCGCTCTCCCCATAGCTTCCAGGCCCTGCGTCAACTCCAACGCCGCCGCTGTGGCTTCGCTCGGTGGTTTTCTTTCCGGAGAACTTGGAGTGCAGGCTCAGTCGTATTCGAATCGTCGTTGAAACCGGAAACGCTGGCGCAAGGGCCCACATCAGATATACAGCAGTCCCCACAAATAAGCAGAAGCAGCAGCAGCAGTGAAACAGGAGCAGCAGCGGGCAGAGAGCAAAATCGGTTCCATCTGAAAAGTGTGTTTCTTTGTGCACCTGAAGTTTTTGCCTTTTTTACCTTAACAAAGATTCGCTCCAGTGACCACGACCAAAAAACAAATGCGAAAATCAGCGAGAAATCGCACATTTTGGCCAAGCTGAGGCGGCTAAAGTGTATTGCATACCTCGGGGCTGTGTGGAAAAAATAGATATCGATTTGCCAGGGCATAAAAATAAGAATCTGAATGCGGCTCGCGCACAATGTTTCTGTTTTTTAATGTCCAATAAAGTTGTTTGCCTCGATTTGGTCGGAGCTTAATATTGGCTAATTACGCTGACATTCAGAGGGTCGTAAAAGATTCGTCTGTGTGTCGGCGTTCGTGCGTGTGTGCTTGTGTATGAGATCATCGCTGAAGCAAAACGCCCGCTGGTATGCAATACTTTTTCTCACGCCTCAATTCCTCCCCCTCAGCGGAAGTCTAATCCAATTTGGCCTATGACAATACAAACGCACTTTCTTCGCTACGCATTATCCAGGTGCGTGTGCGTATAGAGAGTGAGTGAGAGCGAGCGAGAGGTGGAAAATATTAAAGTTTAGAAGGAAAACGAGTGTGTTTCTGTGTCTCCATGTTAACATAAGTTGCCACGATTAAGCAACGCTAACCGCCGAAAATCGAGCACCTGAATAAACCCCCAAACGTGCGCGTGTTTAATTTGTATTTCTGGCACTTGGTTCGGCAAACAGCAAAAGCATTTCCCTATGATTGGCTCATTCTGGAATCTGTGCAGAGCGTGCCCATCAATGCCGGTAGACAAGGTGAGTAACGTGTCATGGAAAGCACTCTATTTAGGATTAAAATTATAATGGTTAAATATTAATCTTATTAAACTGTATTTATTCATAAAAAAACTGAACTACTTCGTTATCGAAAATACAAGAAATGTTGAAAAAATCCCCGTATAAAAGATTTCACATTTGTAAGTTCAGTTCTCTGAAAAAAAAACGATTTCCAGGGAATTTTAAAACCCTACCGATTTTCATATAATTATACATTTTGAACAAAAGATCCTGTCGTTTGTATGTAAAGGATACCTCAAGTACTTAAGTTGCAGACTGCTTTCCGGGGATTTTGCTCTGTTAGCCTCTTAGCCCAGTTTGCAGACGGCGGGCCTTTCGTTTATAGCGTCCAAAATCGTTTGATTTATATGCGACAGTTGTGTCTGAATCCTTCTGTCTGAGTTCTAGTGAGTGTGCGAGTGTGTGCGAGGACACATAATAGATTTTTATTGCATACTTGCAGGCGACAAGTGAAAGGGGGCTGCAGTGAGTCGAAAATGGGGTGACTTGCCTGAGTTATGACTCGCTCGGAAGAATTGTGGGATTAGGGTGAATTTTTGATACTGGGGGAATATTTTTTACATTCCATTTGCGGTATTAAATTGGAGGGTTAAATCGGACTCAGGGGAGCGAGCAAAAATTAAGCCTGAAAAATGATGCGAGTTATTCCCCGAATGATTGTCGCGTTTGGTTTGGGATTCTTAATTAAAATTTTAATTATTAAGGTGATATTTATATATATTACCTTCTGAAGGCTTTCAATAACTTAACTTTGATGGAAACCTAGCAGCTTGATTATAGTTCACCATTCCTTGAACTCTTTCACTTAACTGATTTCCCCTTGGCCACGTTTCCCTGCCATCTTTCATAACGCTGATCAATATCACCTTACGTCTGCCGCCATCCTTGGAGTGCCGTCACAAACGTTTGTCCAGAGGCATGCAATATTTTTCGTACTTATTTTCAGGCCAAATAGGGGAAATATATATGAAGTCCCACAGAGTAACAGAAACTCGCTGGCAGCGAATAAATTAACTTGCATTACGCTCGACACCAATCGCGTCAGCCTAAAGTAAGTAAAGGCAAAAGCACAAAAAAAGTAAAGAAATAGAATAAATAAAAATAAAAATAAGTAGGAGCGTGAAACCACGGAAAGAAACACGGGCAGAAGAGGCAGAAGAGGCGTAGAAAATCAATAGCATATGGCTTGTGGCTTGTTTGGGCCCACAGCTGTGGCCGGCCGGGGTGCCACATCGCACCCGGGCATGGACTCGGACCCGGACATGGAGCCGGATCCGGACCCGGACCGGGTGCCGAGTCGTATCGCCGGAGACGGAGGACCGAAGTATAGGAAGCGCTCTTCCTTCCAACGTCGCCTTCCAGTCGCTGTGCAAAACAGCTGATTCATCAACTTGCCGTGACAATTCGAAGGACTCTGTTGTTGGAAAGAAAAAAAACCACTACAATGTTGCATTTCAGAGAGTACAGTGGCAATTCTTAAAGTGGAATTCGTAAATCCAAGAAGGATATAAAAATTTCTAAAGTGTCTTCAAAGCCCCTATTATTGATCCAACAGAATCCTCTCATTTTATTATTATTTTAAATTGAATATCTCTGCTGTTTGTCTTATTTTTAGTTAAGTGCTACTAACTTTGACTCATTTGAGAGCTAAAAAGGGATCTTCTTTACGAAGGAATACTGTTATTCAAACAGAGTTACACTTTTCCCATTGCGCACAAATTGTAGGGAACCACTTTCGTTCTCCTCAAAGTTTTGCGCATGTGCAGCCGAGAGAGAAACCGAGAGAAAGGACGAAAAACTTAGGGAAAAAGAGAACTTGAGAGTTAGAGGCACCGGAGAACTTGAGAGCACTTTTAGCCGGCTTTTATTTGGAGTTTTTGTTGTTGTTTCTGGCTGGCTGCTTGTTCGTCCATATGACGTGCGAGGCAAAATTGTCTTGCGGTATTACATCAGCGCAGGGCAGTCAAACTTTTATGGCGACACCTCCCGCCACCCTGGGCAACCCAACCATCCCACCACCCCCCTACCACCACCCGTTCACCCGTATCCCCATCCTTAAGCAACAACAACAAGTGCCGGCTAAGTGTCGCCAGTCGGTCGGCAGTCGGTTGCATGCCACACGCTTATCGATTCAGCTCGCATATGGTTACCGCCATCCGTAGTGGTTCTTAGTCACTCCCCGGATCGATCTAGGACTATCCCCCGGATTACCCGGTTGCTTGCAGTCAGCTGGGCGTCGCCGCTTTATAGTATTTATAGTTTTGCCGACACTGGTATTTATTTTCGCACTATTGGTTTCTTTTCCCTGGAGATTTATATTTATTACATCAATTTCTATTTGTATAAACATACTTATACTAAGATTAGACTCTGATATTGAAGGAGAAATTTCTCATTTCATTAATGTTGCTCCAATTCCAATAATAATTAAATTTGCTGAATGCTCAATTCATGCATAATTCTTAGTCATTCGTCGAATCGAATCAGGACGATATTCCCGGACTCGCCAATTCCTTGCAGTCAGCTGGGCGCCGCCCCACATTATAGTTTCCCTCAACTTATCTCCCAATGACACTCGCAGTTATATCCGCACTATTGTTTCCTTCTGTCTATAGCCGCCCACATCATCATCCGCAGCATTCTCTGAGTGGGTCTCCTTTTGTTGTTCCCTTTATCTTTTGGCTGCAGGAAAATGCCACCCCCTCAACATAGTTTCCAATCTTCCCGACTAACGAAATACTTATTCGGGCATATTTTGTACGTGTTGGCTGCTTGGTAGTTGGGGAATGCCTTGTGAAGTATATTTATTATAGCAACTTGGGCGGAAGAAATTCGAAAAAGCTAACAAAAATGTGTATTTTGGTATGGTAATATTTATAAGAATGTTTTATTTATCGGGTAGCTTTCTTCAAATTAAAGCAGTTTGCTATTACCCTTCAGATTCCCTAAATTTCTTTGAATATAACGAGTTCTCTGATTGAAAATTGCTCTTTATATCCTTTGAGAATGCTTATTTAATTGAAAGCTAGGATCTTCAATTGTCCAACAAAGAGAGTGAAACCCTCGCGTCCTCCTTTTTCTGTGAAAACCCCATTTTATGGCATCTAACGACTGCAGTTTGCACCCCTCACCACCGTCTCTCCGCAACAATCTCCGCAATTGCCAGAACCGAAAATTGGGGGAAACCAGTGGCAAACTCAAGCCGCCGGGGGACGAGGAACCCAGAGAATAAGAAGTTTTTTATTTTTTGTCTTTTTGTTGATAGCTGAAAACCGATGTACAATCTCCATGGATTTGTTGGCGGCGCTGTAGTTGGATGAAAAGTTTTCTAATTACTTGGGGTCAAATCAAAAATGTAAATGACTCCTCTGTAAGCTCAACTTTTTCTGGCTAATAAACAATTTTAGTGGAAAAACCATACTCAATTGTGCTGGCGTACACAGAAAACTTTAAATAACCCGACAGGTTAAATGTTTGAGGGAAGCAAAGAGGCGTCGCACATGTCGCATGAGGGTTTTACTCGTTTTCCGCTTTTCCGGGCTCTTGTTGTTTTTACCATTGTATTTTCTGGCAGTCAGTCACTTTGGATATTTGCATATTTTCAACACAAATCATTGCATTGCATGCGGCGAGCATATAACATTTTCCGATTCAGAGAAATGTTTATTTCGTGAATTTTTGGTCGTATATTTTTATGGTTGTTTAATAATTGTCTTTGGCTTGGCTTGGAATTTTCACCGCTTAATTCGAATTTTATTGATCAAATTTTGTTGTCGAAAAGAAAACATTATCCATTTTAATACATATTTTTTATACTTTTATTTTCTTTTTACTTTTTTACTTTATAAATGTTTTGTTGACATATTTTCTTATTAAAGAACATTCAGAATCAATATATTGACTTCAGAATTCTTCAGCTTACTTTTTGTTTTGTTTTGTTTTGTTTTCTGCCGGTATATTTAGCGTGTTAATCAGCAACAACTTTTCGTATTGATTTACCTTTTCGACAGCCATTAAAAAGTGCACACGAATGTCGAACGAGCACGAAATGTCTATCAAGTCTTGCTCATCAATGTCAGGCGATTAGAACTTGAACGGAAGCGAACTTTTTCCATTAAAGCCGAAGCTTTCCTTTGCCCGGCCAAAGCGGCGTATACGTAATGCAGCGATGAGGACACCGATTAAATGTCAATTATAAGCCATTTGCCGATGATTTCCGTCTTATCTCATTTAGCCAAGGAAATGCCAAAAAGAAAGTCGAGAAAAAAAAAGAGATTTCATTAGTTTTAATTAATTTGCTAAAAAGGAACGTTAACCGGATGAATCGTCCCATATGACAGCGCCCCATCCTTGGCCCATTACGTCAACTTTGGCTTCAGTAGTTGCACTTTTCAACCCTTCCACCTAGCATTTCATCCATCCATCCATCCATCCATCCATCAGCATCCTGGGTGCGCAAGAGCTATGCCATGACATCGCCTAACGTATTTCAATTTCAATTTTCTGCCTTTGGTCTAATGCAATTATAATAATTTCCCGGCCAGGCTAACGGCCTTCCAGGTGCCATGTGCCATGTACCATATACCGTATGCTATATGCTATATACATGGCTGTCGTCGCTGTACCCAGGCGGTCTTTCCATCTCGGATCTTGGCTGGCGACCAAGTTGAGAAGGCTGACGTCGCTAATAGTAATTTTATTGGAGGGCTAAAAGCTGCGTTGGAAGGGGAATCTTAAAAGGAATTTGCCAAAGTTACTTAAAGAATATTTTTGAAAAATATATAGTAGTCCATATTAAATAGTTATTTTAACTAAACCAGATTTATTATGATATTTATCTCAAGTCTAAGGGCTAAACCCATTGTCTGATAATTCTCAACGCTCACAAAAAAAATCGTTGCATACCTAGCGCGGCCATAAAATAAAAAGATGATTATATTCAGTTTTTTATCACGACTTATTCAAATATTATGGTTCCATGATCTAGCTTTTCATTCCCTTTAGAATCCCTGCTTCACTTCCACTTTTTCAGCCGCTGGCATAGAAAACGCAGAAAAAAATTCAGGACTTGCACAAAAAGTTAAATGTTGAATGCTTTCAGCTTTCGAGTGCTGCCTCTTGCTGCGCTTTTGTTTTTTAACTTGGCCAACACAAACAGACCTCCAAATGTGTGTGTGAGCAAATCCCATTATATAGACGATATGGCAACTCGTGTGCGTATGCATTTTTTATGCGTTTAGCCAGCGGGATGAGGATGAGGATAAGGACGAGAATGAGAACGGGGATCCAGGATGAGGATGGCGGTGCGGAAAAACTTTTGCTTAACAATACAAAAGCGTAAAATATTTAAGTGGCCATAAAAGGAGACGGGTCCCCCCCTCATTTGACCTTATTTGCTTATAAGTAATGTGTTAGCCTTAGCTTTTGGCAAGCGCCGGAAGAGTCGCTGCCAATTGGCCGGGAACAAATGCATATATAAATACATATAAAATACTTAAAATATCGGAGTGATGTCAGCTAAAGCGGGGCTAAGGGAAAAATTCTGTCATATGCAGGAATTTTCTAACAGAAATACTTTAGAAAATATAGCATAAAATATTAGTTAAACAAGGTATATTGTTTTTAAACCTACAAGTAACTGCTTATAATAGAGTTCAATTAAATATTTCAGTCTCATTTTAATGACACTATCACGTCTCTCCTCATGAACCAAGCAAATTGACTTAAATGAAAATGCAAAGTTTCTTCAAGAGCAAACTTTGCCTGTTGGTTATTTGTCATTCACTAGCTGACTGTAATTCCATATTATTTTCATTTTGTGGCATCACAATCATTTGCTGCATTATTGTTTAGCCGCGCGGCGACAGTGGCAATTTGATATGCAGCTAACATGGCTAAAATAGAACTGCCAACTGAAGAGCATGAGAAATAAATGCACACAATAGAAAATTATTTGCACAACTAGGAGGTACATATACCCGCATAAGTATGAGCATCAGTGGCAGCATCAGGACATATCCTCAATGGATATGTTGATGTGCATTTTGTATGCTGCAGTGCAATTTTATGCTGCATTGTCTTAATGGCATGCGACCAACGTACAGCATTTTCAATTGCCGGCATTGAGGGACTTGGCCAACTCTGCTGCAAGCCAAGTTCAACTCGGTTTAAGTGGCCTCAGCTTCGTTCTGCTGATTGCGCAATGTGCCAGACATGTCTGTCGAAAACATGCTATTGTTCGAGTTCAGTAGGGTTGAGGTTTATCCGGGGATTATTATCCGGATAATATATTTGTGGGAATAGTGGATTTTATTTCAATATTTTACTTTAACATGAGCTGGTCTTATAGTTACGAAACGCAAACCTTCTCTCTGACCTCTCTCTGACTTGTTTTAAAGGTGGATTTCTTACAGCGCCGCTAAATAAACGCTTCCGATTGCCCATTTCCTGACTAGACAACGCCTTTACCTCCACTCCATCCAAGTAATTCCAGGAGTGCGTAAAATGGTGGAAAGAAACGAATAAAATGCAAATTTATACAGCGCAGTTAAAACTTTTCACAGTTTAACTTAAAGTTACGCTACGAATTGGGTAATTCAATCTACGAGGACGACGAGGCGACTTTATTGACGCAATGAGTGATGTAATTTATAGTTTGCCTTAACTCAAACTCTTGTTGCTGTAACCATTAATCAAATTAGCTTACCCAGGCCACAAATTAGGCAAATTCTCTGGACCTGAAGGAAACACCAAAACCGTCAAAGCCAGAGGTAAAGAAGAGGAACCCAGGCTACAGGAAGTTTACTCGCTTGCCTGCATTTTAGTCACATTCTGCTTGTTTATGATGCTCAGCGAAAAGTTCGTGGTTGCCTGAACAAAGGCTGAGGGACAATCTAAATGCGCTGATAACTACGAAAGTTTTTCGCCATAATGACTTGACTTTGTTTCGTGGAGCAGCGAAAATGCGGTCATTTTCGAAGGATGCTGGCTAAACCTGAATCGTGTTCGTTGAGGAGTTGACGTCACATTTGTTTGCGGCATTTTAATTCTGTTTTTTCGCTTATATTTTCTTTTTGCGCGTCGTTTCCTTTCCTTTTAACGGCTGACGTAAGTTTGGTGTGCTTATATAAGGGGAAATTTTTATTCGGAATGCATTTTGATTGCAGCCTCGAGGAACTCCAAATTGCCAGCAGATTCTGAGCCTTGATAGGGCGACGTTCGAGCAATTGGAGAAAAGCACGGCCAAAAGAAAATAGGTATTTTGCTGAGTGCACACACTTTTAATGCTCTCACTTGACAAAATTGCTTCTTAAAGAGATTTGTTGGTTTATAAAGAATATTAGAGCCATCTCTGATTTAAAAAATGTAAAGTTTAAAACTTCCCTTCAACGCTTTAAACCCTTTTCATCGATAGTAAACTTCGGAATATATTCCCTCTGTTAGGTAAAAATAAATTAGATATTTATTCATTTTAAATTGTTTATTAAACGTTTTAATTTTTAAATTGGAAAGATGAGGGTAAAGCTATACTTGTATCTGTATTCTTTAACCCAAACGCGTGCCATCGATGGCAAAGTCGCGTTCACGACATCGTCGTCATCGTCGTTATCCACATGAGTGCACTAAGCGCAGCATTTCACATAGATACTCATCCACACACCCAATGTCATTCACCCACACACTGATGGAATGCACTCGTGCGGTAACCGGCAACAAAAAACGGTTCAAGGCACGCACAAGCGACGGAGAATAGTTTTTCCTTCATTTTCCGTACCGTAGCGCTATCGAATTTCGTTGTAATTGTTTAACATTGAATAACGCTTAGCACATGCAGCAGATGCAGATGCAAATGCAGTCACAGATACTTCGACTACGAGTACGAACATCTTTGTTGTCGGCGCAGACATTTGAAGTTTTGCCCGAGGACAGCAGACAGACAGGAAAATGCAATTAAATATGCTCAGCTCCCCCTCCCTCTTTGGCTTTTGTTGACATTTTCCTTCCACCCGGTCTCATGTACATAATTTGAGTTACATTTTGCACACAAATATGAGGAAAATTCGCCGACCAGGTGGGCGGAGGTGTCACGAAAGTTTGCCTACATAAATTGCAGAGGAAGTGCTGCAATTTCTCGGCCTAAGTATGTGTGAAAAGTTTTCCTTTGTTTGCGGCTGACTGGAAGTGCTAGGAAAGAATTTGATAACTTAAATGGATTGTCATTCTCGATTGTTTTTCGAAAAGAGATTTTTCAGATACTGAGGCTGTTCAATTGAAGAGAAAATAAGAGGAAGTCCTGCACTGATAAATGAAGTCAAAGGAGAATGCATAGGTGAATTCAATAAAGGAGCTCACCGAATATTTTTTATACATTTTTTTTAAAGAATTTATTATTTATTCCTCAAAATTCACTCTTATTAGTCAATTTTCCGGAGCTGCAACCAGAGTCCGAGTGCACTTTATATGCAAGGCCCCTGGCAACATTTGCGGAAATTGTGTTTATGGGATTTTCCTCCTGGTCCCCTAAAACAAAACGTGCCTGGGAGCACATGTTTTCGTAAAATACAATTTATGTTACGTCTGGCTAGTGCTGCTGAGTAAAATAAAATGAACTTTAGAAAAATGCCAAGTCCGTAGACTTATGTTGAATTTATAGAGTGGAGATTTCTTTTTTTTTTTTTTGGCTTGGCTTTGCCACTGCCACAAGCAATTTGACTCTGATTTGCCCGTGGACTGGGCCATATAAATCAGGCGCACACATTGACAGCCATGTCAGCGCTAAGCCGACAAATCAAAGCCAGGCCAGAACCCCCAGAGCCCTGCGGACCCAACCAAGGTACAAGGATTAGAATTGAAAAGGACGCAGACGAAGTGGAGCATGTGGTCGAGGAGAACGAGGAGAGACCACGAGCAATAAAAGCGTCTTAAAAGTTTAATGTCCCTCGATTTGCGGCTGCATACAAATGACTTTTCAGCTGTCGCCTATACAGTATGTCGCCTTCCTCTGCTCCTGTTTCCTTTTTCCTGCTTCCTGTCAGTCGGTCTCCTTAAGCGTCTGACTTTTGGCTGAAAGCAAACAACTCGTTAGAAGCGTTGAATTTAATGAAAGCCTCGCCAGCGCTCTTTTCGCACGTAATTGTGTGTTGACATTAAATTGTTGCATAACTCGCTGCGAGTTTCTGCAAAGTTCAGGGGGTGGCGAAACCGCGAAGGCGCTTAGAGGATGGGAGGACCAACTTTTGAGCGTGAAATCAATTTAATTTGTAAAAACCAAAATTGCAAAGTTTTGCAGCAATTAAGTTAGGTTACCAATTTTTGGAGTGCATCAGAATTTAATATTGAACGCGAAAGTCTTTCTGGATTCATGATTTTCAAAGAGGAGAAGGAGGAGGATATATTTATATTTTATTACTAAAATTATTGGAAGCATCTCTAAGAAATACTCTCACTGTGGGTGTAATTAAATGCTGTCCGCTTGTTGTTCTGCTTTTATTAGAACGGAAACTTAATCCATATTTATGGGCAGAAAGCAAAGCGAGGAAGCGGAAAGAAGGCGCTCATGCAAATGAACACCATTTCTTAATTTAATGAAGACGACCTTCGACCCAGGGGTCAAGGCGGCTTGGGTTGGGCTTGGAGTTGCTAGCTAACAGGAGGTTATGACCAGGAAGGCTATCTAACAAGCGCTTCTAGGAGGTTACCTACCCAGAAGGCGTAAACTTTAATTATTAGAAGTTTAATTAGGAACAGGACAACTATCTAAAGATTTACCAGACACCAGTTATAGGAAAAGGGAACTGCAATTTCGCTTTAAGTCTGCATCAGAAGTTAGCATCCTGGGACTCTCGGCTGTGCGTCAATCTGCGTCAGTCACTTGGTCTGAATGTTTCGGGCGTGTCTCATTTCAATGCAGCTGGCAATTAAGTTTGGAGCACGAGAATCAGTCCAGTTGCTGCCGCCGGCCCTGGGCCTTTGCTGAGTGAATTAATTGCTGGCGCAGACCAAGCTGGCAAAAACAGCAGCAAACATTCCATCGGCCATGTTAGTTGAGCAATCGAGCAAACTGAGGCACGGCGGCACAAAGGCACGCACCGGAGAATGGAGGAGCTGTGGCCAGCCCACCTGGTCAGGTGTTTTGTGTGCTCGGCCTGGCCTGCCGGGCCGGTGGAAACCATAAAAGCAGGCGCATGCACACATGGCGTTGTCTCTGCCAGACAAAATGGTGTCAAATGGCAAAAATGCATCGTAAACAAAAAGTAAATGAAAAAACTTTACACAAACATGGCGAGGGCTGCAGCGGAAGTAATCCAAATATAAACAAGACAAGATTTTGAGATAAGATACAATTGGATTCCACTTTTTTAGGCAGCAATTCGAAATTAGGTATCAGAATTTCTTTAAAGTTGCGTTTTGAATGGAAATTTAAGACCGTTTTTGCTTATCAAAAATATTTGTAGAAGAAATAGACAATAAATAAACTAATAGATCTTGACTAACGAAAGTAGGAATATTGATAAGTAATCCTTCTAACCGCATTTATGATTTAACAAGAAAGAAAACAAACTAAGAGAAAGCTTGCAGTTTGCAGTTTGCAATCGATCATATCAGGTTAGAGAAACTATGCAAGCTCTCCTCGAGAAAGCATTCTAGAAAGAAATATTCTTGTTCGCCGGAACTGTGGTTGGCACTTCAAAGGAGCACACCAATACCCACAAACACACACATATTAGACCGCAAAACAAGGATCTCGGAGGCGATAACTATGCTTCGAGGTGTCATTTTGCTTGTTTTGCCCGCATAAAACTTGAAAGGTCCCTTCGGGTAGATTAAACACGCACACGGCTGCCCCTCGAAAGCGCCCGCTCACATACACACACGCACTTGTGCGGTCAGAGTCCTGGCAGTGTATTGGCCAGGATTATGGTGCAGTGTAAACTGACGCCTGCAAGAATGCTATGAAAAATACTTAGTTACCAGCCATAAATCTATCTTCAGTACATCGTGCATCGGATACAGAATAGCCTAAACAGGATTCCCACCATGCGGGCCAGCTTGTGCCATGTGGACACTTATTTATGGGCTAGTTAGGGACACCACAACAAATTGGGCCACTGGACTACGTGCCAAACGGCATGCACCTCTTGAAAACTCCATTAAAAATCACTTGAAATTATCCGTGCCGTGCCCCTTTAAGCCATAAACTCTTCAGTGTTTAAAATTTTAATTAAAAAACCCCTCCAACCAGATGCTGCAGCAGCAGAAGGACAATGACACCCCGCCCAACTGTCAGCTGTTGGATAGTTGAGATGTCAGCAGGCTTATCAGGATTTCAGCATCACCGCACAGGCACACCGACGGGGAGATATGCAAAAGTGTCTCCCAGCTGAGGGATTGTCGTCTCTCTGGAAATTTAAGGCGAACTTTTATCGCACTAAGCTGATACGTTTATTTTGGCAGGCCCCAAGAGCCAAAAAGCCGAGGCATATTTAAACTTTCATACGGAATTAATATTTAATTGACTCTCCAAAAGAGAACCGAAACATAATATTTAAATATTTATGCCGGGGTGCGGCTGCATCTGGTGACCGCAATCAATTGGACCACCACGAGCATAAATCAGTTGGAAATATATGTGGGGTTTTTATTTCTCGCCACGCATGACATGATAAATAGTTGCAGCTGCCAAGGATGGGTTGTAAATGTACCCACCTAGACTAACAATGCCACGTGGCTGGGTCCTGGATCCCATGCTCCCTCCTCGTTGAAGGTGGGAACGATGGCGACGCCCCTGACATCAACTGCCAATTCGTATGACAAACGAACCCCGTAGGCAGAAGCCTTGCTCCAGCGGCTCTGGTAAAGTGAGTTCTTACTGCTAAATTATGCAAAAGGTGCGTGCCGCCGAAATAAAGCGTTCGATGGAACAGAGGACGGGTTGGGCGTGGCACGTGGTTACATTCGGTCAAGTGAGCCTTATTGATTGTCGAAGAATGATTTGCCACCGCTCCTGTTAATTGGAGTGGCAACCATCTTATGGAGTGTGTCTAGACTGAAGGGGTCTGCGCGGAATTGGGTTAATTGTTCAAAGGGATATTGTTTACGTTTTATATAGGATAAATTAATCGATTGTTTAACTTTTAAAGTTGTTGATTTATCAAGGATTTTAAGCTGAGCTTTACATCTCTGAGCTGCTTAAGAATTTCAGCATTTCCCCAGAACCCTAGCGAGTGGGTTGCCTTTCTTAATCGAAAGCCCCAGTTATCAGTTTAAAAATTAAAATTAAACCAAGGAAATGGCAGTCACAAATAATTAATATAATGTTTACTGTCTTTTGACATTGCGTGCCAGCCGGCAATTATTTCCGAAACAAAAGTGGAGCGGAAAACGACGTCGAGGCAAGGAAAGTTAAGCTCAGCTAGACTCACGTAAATTCCTTAGGGCTGGGTGGACGAACTTCGGTCTGGCCATAATTAAATCGACTGGCTTGGCTGCTCCGCGAGAATGTCCTGGAACTGTCTCTCTGTCTTTCTGTCTTTCCGTTGGACTGCCGTTTGGCCAGGACTGTCGCCGCAGTTGTCTTGCTGTCTTAGCCAGCTTGGGTGCGAGTGCTTAACCCAATTTACAGCTTACATGCAACGACTGCTGCTCGAAGTGGCCCAGTCGAGTCCCTGGGCTTAGATCGATATGCGTTGTCGTGGCCATAAAATAAGTTGCTAAATAACACGGGCACAGACACACTGACAAGTGGCAGCAAGAGTAACTGTTGCAGTGGAAAACGGGCCATTAATATGGATTTTTCTCTGGCCATTGTCGCAATTATCAAATGGCTGCAGTTGCAGTTGCAATTGGGATTGCAATGGAGAAAGTGGGTGGACATTTTGCTGCATTGAAATGTGCGACAAACCGCAATTTGGCCAAGAGCCCGAAACGAAACTGTTTGACTAACTGGCCGGCCAATTGGCCAACAGCCCTGGGCCCCAAGTCTGGCCCTGACAAAATGAAAATATTTACATGCGGCCATATGTGGAAGTGGTTAGCTTTTGTTGGTCTCATTGTGGGATTTGTCATACGTTTGCTATAGTAATTAATATCCTTGTTAAACAGTGTCTATTGTCCATTTTTGTTGTAAAAGGAAGCCCAAAGGGATTCTCTTAATCCATGTCCTCACATTTGAAATAGTAATTCAATTATTTATGATAATAAATTGAATATTACAGAATTAAGTTGGGATAGAGTTGATAATAATTTATAAGCCTTATATCCTTATATATATATGTATCAAAGTTTGAGTTCTAATACTGATTACGATTATGGTAGTGTGTCGCTTCTTTAGATATTTTCCATATCTTCTTTCCATATTTTTTTGAGAACTTTGTCTGATATTTACCTTCTTAACGCATTATCCTTTCTTTCAGCAGCTCCACTCGGAGTATCGGAGCACTTATCGTTGGCATGAATTTACGGGCAACTCGCGGCCAGAGGTTGTGCGACGGGCGCCAGCCCCGAATCCAAGTCAATTTGTTGGTGAGTAACAAAGGCATTTGTCTTGCGCCTTATTGTCACGGACTTATTTATTGATCTCCTTACGATTCGACTTCTGATTGGATTTCCCTCCCCATCCGCAGGACCGACAAATGAGCCGCCGTTGCCGCGACGGAAAAAATGTCCAGAATTAGCATATAAATCGCACGAGTTTATTATAGGATCGGAATATACAGATGCACGCCGAGATGCCAGTGCACATCGCTTGGCGAGGGTAAGTCCCTGAAACTGAATCCCTGACCTTTGCTTTAAAGCAATAATTCAAAATTAGAATATAAAATAGAAGAGGTAGAATAATCATTAGGAAAAGTCATAAACCACATTTAAATATCAGAAAATTCAATATAACCTTCAGACTCTTTAAAGTCTGAACCAATATGCGCGACCGAGAAGATCTCTGCTCATAAAAAAGCGAAATTATTGTGCATTTCTTCGTTTTCATGAACAAGCTGGAAAATATGTAAGGAAGCAGCCAGGTTTCCGCTTCTAATAGTATTTTTAGTTTATGGCACCACAAACTTTATGCGCTTTTGACATTTGAAGAGGTCCGTGTGGGAGCAAAATGGAAATGCATTCAGAAATTCATAAAGAAAACCAACTACCTATTCATTATATTCTATAATTTGATTAGATGCCGTAGGCAACAGTAATAATTGCCTAGCAAGTTTCTCATGTTAGATTTAAATGGTTTTATTAGGCTTAAAGTCTTCATTTTAAAATATTTATTCTCCATTACCATTTGCACACATGTGTGTGCCATATTATTATTTGCATATGAAAGCTACGGCTTTCCGGGAGAATTGGCATTAGGGTTAATGCGTTTAAGCAGCGGCCCTCATGAAAATGTCGACGCTCTCAAATGCCACAGAAAATATGGTACATAAAAGTCGTTCACAAAAAGCCCCATATGAGAGGTTTCTCCCATCCTAGTTCATTCATTTGCTTCTCCTCTGCCAGCCTAGACTAATTAATAATGAGGCACACAGTGGCACATGTTGCAAGGACATTGAGAGACGTGTGCCGGAATCAGAGGGTTTCGGAAAAAGGGGACTTAAAGGTCCCCAGATAATCTTTAAAGAAGCATTGCAGGTGAAATGAATCTTTGCAGTAATTTGTAAATATAAATAATTTACCTGTTAAATATATCTCCTAGTAGAAACCAAAGTAGTTATATACATTTATTTTAATTTGTATTATAAGGGAATAAATGTATTTTGAAATTTAAAATTCGTTAAAAAACAATTTCAAAGTTCATAAATTAAATTTAAGTCCCCCAATTAAATATCCTTTCAACACCACTGACCTGAGTGTGTGTGCTTTTGACGTACTATCATGAACACCCTGACAATACATAATTAATTGACTTCACCTGCTGACGCACGTCAACAAGGCGTATGCGTAATATTAATGGCCAGCTAATTAACTATACATGGTCGTATATGTTTAACGTTTCTCTCTCTCTCTCTCTCTGTCTTTCTCTTCCTCCATCTCGCTCTTGATTTACATATCTGTCACCATGCAGTCGGAGGAGCGGGGCACACCTTCGCGTCGCAGCAAATCGGAGGGACCGCCCGTCGTACCCAATGGACGTGCCTATCCCATTGCAACGGAGATCGATGGAGCCACAAGAAAACAGGTACACAATTGTCAGATGCATGGCACTCGGGTGTCTAATTCAATAGTCGTCTATTGCCTAATCTAGCACTGGGTGTTTTTGAGTGTGCGTGTGTTTGTATCAATTCCCAAGCATGATGATGAATTTAATTAAAGCTTTCCTTCGATGGGGATATCACTAGTGCAGCTCTTAAGGGACGATGAATATCTGAAATGGAGCAAAGGCAATAGAATCTCTCTTGAGTGGAAGGAATATCAAAATACATATAGTTTTACGTAATTAAAATTGTATTTTTAGAGGAAAATTATGAAGCAAATATTACTAAAATATAGTTTTAAATTTGTAAAAATCCTTATTCACTCAAGGGCGCTTCTACAACTAACGCTTTCATTTACTCAATAGTCCGTTTCGTGACATCCCATAAAGATGCATCGGCAGTGCAAAATACTGCAGACAGAGGACCTGTCTTCCATTTCCGATCAGAGATAGGACTCGCCTCAGACCATTGCACCGCAACATGGCGGCGCGCAACAATTTCTATTAGCGCTGATGCTGCCCATCAGTCAGGTCCTAAATTTCCCAACCCTTGCGGGATGCTGTCTGTAACTTTTCCAGTCCTTTTATTGACAATTTTTCCTGTGCAGGACGACATGTTGTTGAACAGTTGTTGCCTATAGGAAGATTTCATTTGCCCACACGGGTATATACATACATATGCACTCAACAAAACTATTTCCTTAAGTAAAATCTCATAAAAATAAGTATTGATAATATTTAATACGTTTCGATTTTTCTGAATTTATATAAAATGCCTACCAAAAATATATATAAACTGTAAGATATCTTTTTCCGTGTATTTGGGCGAGTGGCTTTTAGTGTGTGTGCAAAAGAACCATTCAGTTGTCAGGCAGAGTGTCAGTTAGTCAGGCGTCTACTCGACCTGAATGTAAAATTTTAATCTGCAAAACCTTCAACATTTGCATAAGTTGTATATCGATTTTTTCCGTCCATTCATACGCTTGTTATAGCCCTGATACCTTCAATACTTAGTATTTTTTTGCCTTTCTGATTGTAGCCATTGTGGCTGTGATTTGTATTGCATGTAACAAGGACTTTATGCTAGTTCCCCTCTGTGTCCTTCTACCTCGGTGTGAGTGAATGGATGCTAACAGAAACATTTAATGTCAAACATGCATATATGATTGTGTCTTTTTATATTTATTTGCTTGGTTGTAACGTAGCAAAGCATACATTTTGGGGCAAAATGATTAGAAGACTAAACAACCTTACATTTTGTACAATTAAAAGTAATCATTGTAAAATGGGAAATATACATATAATATCCTTGTTGAAAGTTTCATAAAATTTCTATAAAACGTCTTTCAATTAATAATAAATATTTTTTGAGCCTTAACTTATAAATAAATTGTTGGGTCTATGCTTTAGTTTGAACTTTAATATATGCATTAATTTTAGTGATATCTGGGTCATTATTTTAAGTTTATATCAACATCTTAATAATATATATCCTCGAAATTAGCAATAGTTGTTCAAAATTTTCCATTTATACTTGTATTGTGTGTATTTCTTCTCTTTCTCGTTCTCTGTTTCTCCACGTATGACTAACCGGTCTCTTCTTCTCTGTGTTAACTATGCTCTGATCGTCCCCATAAAACCCGAACTAAAACTACGAATAATATTTAAATATTTAAACTTATCCTAACACTCAATGCGACATTGCAATGCTTTCTTTTCTCGTTCTCGTTCTACTCCTTTTCTCTTTTCTCGTTTCTCATTTCTCATTTCTCGTCCTGTTTTTGGTAACGAAAAACAAATCCTTTTCCTTTTCCCTGCGTTGTGTGATTCTGCTCTTCTCTTTCGCAGGCGGGTGAGTCAAATGGCCTATTCAAAAAGACCATCACAAAACTGAGCACAGAGTACCGCCTGCAATTCGTTTGGCCCACTGTCCGACGGATTAAGGGCGGCGACGCGACGTCTAGGGCCGCCGCCGGCGACTATCCGAGAAAGTCCATATCGCTTGGCGCCCTGCGGTCCGGCGGCCACGCCCCGAACCAGGGTCAGACCCAGACCCTGAACCAGGCCCAGAACCAGGCCCAGATCGGGCACTCCGGTGGTGGTGCCGGTGCCGGCTTGGCCACGGTGCATAAAAAACGTACAACAAATCAGAAAGAAGGTGCGACAACAAATTGTCGTCGCTAAGCATTTACTTAAATTAACTAAACTAAACCTAAAACCAAGTCGAAAAAAACGAATGAAACAAACAATACATTTCCTATTAGCGCATAGTTTCTTTCAACTACTATATGTAATACTAAAACTTAAAACTAAAACCGAGCGAAGATTAATTGTCATTTGATTTTTAATCGTTTTTTACTTAATCAACCTAACTAACTGGCTGATTTTGTTTACTAACCTTTCGTAATCGTTGAGATCTGTTTATTTTTCAAGATTTTTAAATGAAAATTTGTGCAGTGGCAGCCGCATTGAGCAAAAAACAAAAACAAAAAAGAATCTAAAAAAGAAATCTATAGAAACAAGCGTAAAATAGTTTGGTAAATGAACGTAGAATAAACAATTTTCTTTACTCTTCACCACTGCCATAATTTCAAAATGCTAACTTGTCACCTAGCAGCATTCGATTGAACTCCAAATCAAGTTTTTTATGTACACGTCGTCGTAAATTAATTGCTTACCAATATATATACCCTTACCCGTATCTATAAATATGTATACTACAGTGCTCAGAACTAAGATAGATATTTTCCTAGACTAATCTTATGAACATTTCCGCTTATGATTTCGCCCTTATTTCTGTATAAACAAGCCAATGTTTTCTGTTGAGCGCTTTTGTGAACTAATGATTGTTTTTATTTCAAGCAGATAGCAAACTTGTACTGTCTCTTAAATCTATTTTATATAGAACGAAATTATGCTAAATTCATTTCGAAAAGAAACCTAAAACTAAACCCGATAACTAAACGGTTGTTAAACACATTCAAGATTCACATATCTTTTTAGCCAAAAGCTGACGTAAGTGTTGAACCAAATTTAATTTTTATTAGTGCTAAAACCAATACAATTTGTTTTACTGCCAAGCGTAAAATTGCGTTGAATTGCGAATCGAATGGAATCGAAAATTGATGGGAAAATTATCAAACCCGGATCCGTGCTCATCCCGAACGCAGAGCCACCACTTTGACGCAGTGTCAGGGCAATTTTACGTGATGAATTGTCGAATTGAAAATAGCAAAGTGTAGATGGAGCATGTTGTGGCCGCAGGTTGTGCGATAAATTTCGTTTTCATTTCGATCGAAGCGTAGGAGTTACTACATACATATACCGCATCGTTGCCTTAGTTTCGTTGCATGTGTGAAACGCCAACCAACCGAAATTACTATAGTGTCATGCATTAAACCAGTATCAGTACCAGTACCAGAACAAGACAACCATCAATCAATCAGAATCAGTCAACATGTGGCATCACCTTCACAATACTATATATCATCTGCTAGGCGAATTGGCCAGGCTTAGTGTGGGTTAGTTCAGAAGGCAGCAATCATAACTCTTCCATTACTAACTGAAACTTGCAGTTCAAGCAAAGCGCATAGGTAAGGCAACCGGAAAGGAGACACGGAAATGCGGAAATACAAATACAAAAATTACCCTCTCTATATATACCGTATAGACATTAAGTGCATCTGCATCTCAGTGGCAATCTTAGTGGCTTCAAGTGCAAAATGCTTTGGTCTTGCCTTTAACCCTTGTGCGACGCCTTGAGCTTTCAGCGAAGAGCTTCCATAGTGTGCGAATTGGTCGTAGTGCTTAAAAATACCAAATAAATCAATATGAAATATATCCAAACACATATTTTAAATAAGAAAAGAAAAAAGACTACAAAAAAGTACAATAATTGGTTTGAATTTCGTTCTATATTCCAAACAATAGCTACCCAAAATTGTTAAAACATATCCCGAGATCAAAAACAAACAAGGAAACCATACCAAACACGCTTCAGTCAAACAGGGACCGCAGGCAATTATCACTTAACTGACAACTAAATTAAAAAATATTATTGTAATTAGCTAAACCAAGTGATAATTGTAAGGGTCTTCTCATCCTACATCATTTTTGGTTCTCGACTCAATGCCAATCAGCCAGAAACACAAATTAATTTTCATTTCGAAGTCTTTAGTTAGCATTTTGCCTCGCCCTTACACCCCACAACTAACCTCGCCCCCACCTGACCACCTAACCACTAAACCACTGAACCACTGAATCACTAAGCCACCGTACCACACCCAATCACCACCCACCAAGGCGCTGCTTCCGGCTCATTTATTTGCTGTACAATAATGTAAAATCCCCTCAACCCCCGTCCCCGAGTTCAAGTTTAGCGTAATCGAGACACACTTTGCAAAAGAAACCCCTTCCTTTGTTTCCACCTTTTTGGCCTTTCGTTTCCTACTGCATTTTCTACAATTAACTTATACTTTCCCTTATATTAATGTAACCCATCCCGACTGGTGCCAGCCGCCAGCCAGAATCTGTATAAAGCTATCGACCGACCTTGGATTGCAGCATTAAATTTTGTATCTGTGTGCTTTCAGCTACTCTACATGAGTTGGAGCCCTTGGTTAGCGATACGGATGATAGAAAAACGCACGAGAAGTATGAACATTTGATTACCGTAGTCCTCAAACTGATTTGCTCAAAAGCTTTCGCCATTCTCATTCAGTGATGTCCTTCATTAGCCCACCCGAAAATGCAGCATCACCAAAAAAAAAGAAATAAATAAGAATAAGAATATATCAGAACCCCCCTTCATCCGCACCTGCATGTTGCCAGTGTTGCATGCTGCAACCATCGAGATGCACAGCAGTTACCCCTGAAAAGTTCTCTCAGAAGCTGGTTCCCATTTCCGTTGACTAATGTTACCCTCGATTATTGCAGACACGTGTCCATTGTGGAACGCAAGATTACCTCGCGTCCGTTCTCGCAGGCCATGGACCAGGAGCGCCTGAATCACTTCATCACGAAAAAGGAGAACTTTGGCTTCGCCGATGCCGCCGTAGCCGCTGCGGCTCTCAAGGATGAGGTGGACAACCGGCAGCAGGCCGCCGAATCTGGCCAAATGGTGGTCATGAACGGCTCCGCACCGCCGCACTCTAAACCGAATTTGGATTTGTGGTTCAAGGAGATGGTTGAGTTGCGCAAAAAGGCTGGCGAATACAAGGTAGTCTAGAGTAAATTCAATCAAAACCTACTTAAAATTATTTATAATCTTTATTTATTTACTAACAGTGCCGCGGCTGGGGCATAGAGATCGATCCGGACCTGTACAAGAAACAGAAGGATCTGTGGGATCAGGTTTCAAAGCGCAGCTCACTCTCAGCACTTTCCCTAGCTTCGTCTGTGCATAAGTAAAGTCTACAAATAAATATTTTAAAGCTTTATTAACTATTTTTATGCGGTCTTAAAGAAATCCTATTAAAATTCTCTAGAAGTTCTTGAGAAGTTAAAATTACTTTAAATGGTTAAAAAGCGTATTTCAATTCTTTTATAAAAACTTTAATTTAAACAAATATTTAACTATTTCTCCCATTTACAGACCCATCACAAAGGAGGAGAAGGAACAGGAGAACAATAAGAAATCCACGCCATTGCAAAAGGCGCAGAAGCCACGGGTTCCTGGCCAAGCCTTTTTGATTGATAATAAGGATGAGATTTCAGCACTGCCAGCACGCTTTAGCAATATACGCCATCACCTCGAACGCACCACGGGCCCGGGTAATTGTTAAAAAATTATTTATCCCAGATTAATTAATAATTACCCCTCGCAGATGTGGAGGAGGGCGCACTGCTGCCCTCGCCGACGCGCGAGAAACTGATGCCGGCCATCACCAAGCGGGAGTCGGAGTCGCAGCGCGGCAGTCCCAAAAAGACTGCCTTGTCCAGGCACGGATCGCCCCAAAAGGGTAGTCCCCAGAAGGGCAGCCCCAAGAAGGTCCTCAAATGTGAGTAGTTCGCCTTTTAACCGGTTCTCTCGAGAAGAAGATACACATATTTGAAGCAGACGAATGCATATACTCAAACTCCAATTCCTACTCCAAAGTTAACCATAGCTGAATAGCCAATTTATTCCTAAGCAAGAATGACACAAGTACACAAAATGCACTCACCAATAGAGTAACAAGTTCGGGAACAGAACAGAACAATTGTACACGCTCCAACAATAAGTATACGCCCCGTTTTCGATGACTTGATTTGGTTTTCCAAGTATGATTTTCGTTTTGCCATAGTTTGCTCAAATGCTTCAACCGTTTGATTTGCATTTTCCCCCGCGACCTGAAGGAGTCGAAACGACTTTCATCCTTGTCAAGTGCACCGAAGACTTGTTGGGCTATGAGATTTGTGCACACTCTTAATGTAGTTTCTTGTTAAATGCGTATTTTTTCTCATTTCTTTTACGAGGATTTATTTGAAAGATAAAAGTTGCATTTCATGTCATAGACTTACTGTAAGACTGTGTTTCTGGAGAACCATTTTGCGCTAAGTATTGGAGTCCATCTCCATGTGTAGTTGTAAGTTAAGGTTATTTCCCAAAGACAGTGAACCGATTATCTCCATCTTACATTCATGTTGCTTTTATGTATATATCATGTACGTGCTGGGTTGTGTAAATATTTATGTAAGATAAGTGGCTGATTATGTATTCAGTTGGTCCTGGCTTTTCTTTTTGGATACAAGCAGCTTGCTCAGGACACTTTCCTTTCCTAAATGATACTCGCATATTGTTTATTGTTTTGAGCTTAGTAAATTTATTAAGCGTCAATCGACTTGATAGTTCGGAATTTTTGTTTCTTAAGAACTTATAAAAGGATACTTTTAATTACAATAATAATTTAAAATAGTTAGGATCTTGTATAACTATTAGTAACAGGATTAAAAACAGCAAGACTGCAGATTAAAAGAGTGATTCCAAACTACTGAAAAACAGAGAATAATATATATCTTTTTGTAGAACTTTCTAAATGCATTCAGCATATATTTTCGAAAGCCTAAGATTTAGCTCATCCCCATGATATATCCTGTACTATAATTCACTTGAAACACCCACACAATTATCACCAGTAGAGAGCTATACACACACAGCGACTAAGAAATTCTCTAGCTAAATGAAAATTTAAATTAAACATACAAATCGTACTTTTGTCATCAATCAAACCGCCACCACCACCAACCAACCATTCAACAAAATCGAAATTAATAACGAAATGCAAAACGAAAAACCAAAACCGAAACGAATGAATCCATCTTACGTATCATCTGGCTCTGTGTCCATGTGTCCATTTGCGTGATGTGGTGATCAGCCCGCTCGCAATCCGTGGGTCCGGGCGTTGCTGAGAATGAGTCACCGAAGCGCCAGATCCGGTCGGCGAGTCAGGCGCCGACGAGCCGTAAAAAGACGCCGGTAGCCGGAACCGGAAGCGAACGCAAGGCGCGCCCATGTAAGTAGCCACTTTAGCGGAGGCAAGACCCACAAATCCCTCCGCCAAATACCCAAAACTCAGTTCGACTCAGTTCAGTTCGATGGGCCGCTGCGAGGCGTCCATTGCCTTATTTATTTAGTCCTAGTTTGCATTTGTCATGTGTTACTTAGATTGCGTTCTGATTTTTCGTTTCTCTGTTGCCTCGTTCCGTTTGCATTCATTTGGTTTTAGTTGCCAGATTTGGATTTGGTCCTAGTTTAGTTCTTAGTTTTTAGTTTTGAGTTTAGTTTACGGATCACGTCGCCAGTTTGTGCGTTCCTCTAAATCTAAAACTTACATTTCGGGCGATCATCTAGTTGAGTGTCTAAACAAATAATTAACAAAACTTAACATAGTTGAAAAATAATTAACAATTACCCTTTAGTTTTGTTAGTTTAGTCTCTGGTCATGCAGTTACATTTTTTTAGTTTATATTCCCATTCGTTATCCCTTGAGTTTCGATCACTGTTCTCTCTGTAATGCAGCGTTTGATTGGTCTTTCGAGTACATAACAATCTATAGTTTAGCATGTTGAGTGAACCATTACTAACATCAATTCAATAACTAACTAACTAAACTACTAAAACCATAATCCAATTAAACTTATCTGTAAGTAAGTAAAAAAGTAACAAAAACTAACAATTCCAGTTCAGTGTTGTGTCTAAATCGTTCGAGTTTTAGTTTGTATTCTGTTATCCTCCAACTAACCTTAAGTATGACTTTGTTGGCTTACAACCTGGATAAATCTGTAACATATGTTTGTGATATATGGATCGGCAGATCAGTCAAAATAATCTATATTTTGGGGTTTCCTTTAATTTCCCGTAAGTCCCGTGTCCTCGGGTCCCAAAGCCAACAATGTGTCCTTCCTTTCAATAGCTGCAAACCTATGTTGATACCGACTTAATTTAAGTAGTCCAACCCGTAAAAATGTTAATACAACTAACCAAAATCCAGAAAAAGGGTAGAACGTGCTCTTACTAACCGCATTTCATGTTTGGTTCATTATGCTTTTCCTTTCGTTCGAACTCCTTTTGTTGTTGGGACATTTTTAAGCTTTTGCTTTAAATGCATTCTCGACTTGTCACAATTCCAATAAAAAACATTTCTGATGAAAATACATTTAATAATTTCTTTCACGTGCGTTTTGTTTTCGGTTAAAAAAATGATATAACAAAAAAATTAAAAAATGACAACAAAAAATCATCGTAAAACAAAAAACGAAAAACCAAAACCGAAAACTGCTTACGTTCTTATAGCCACCCTATCCACAACATTCCAATCCCGCATTAAAAGTAGTTCCCTGCCACCGCCCAACGGTAGAGTAGCCTCTGCGCCGCCAGCAACTGCAGCAGCCCGAGCAGCAGCAGCAGCCACAGCATCAACAGCAGCTAAATCGGCCTTAAACGCTAATCATGCAATCAATCAATCACAACCATCACAAGCCAAGAGCAACAGCAGGGCCGGCAGCAGCAACAGAACAGCGGCAGCAGCCGCCCAGCAGCAACAGCAAATGCGTAAGAAAGACAAAGATAGATCCAATATTAGTTGCATTGGGAATGGTAGTCAAGTTGGTGCTGGTAGCGGTAGCAGTACAAATGCAAATAGTGTCAAGCATCAGCAGAATAAACAGAAGCAACAACAACTACAACAAGAACAACAGCAACAGAAAAATCAACAACATCAAAAGCAACAGCAACAGCAAGAGCAACCGCAGAAACAACCGCAACAGCAACAGCAATCCGATGTTGCTGCAACATCAGAGGTCGCAGCATCATCGGCAACATTGGCAACATCAACATCGGCCCAAACCCCCAAACGTCCTGCGACCATCAACATCAAACGGCTAACGGTACCAGGTCAGGAAAGAAAATTGGCTGAAAGTGAGTAAAGTTTCACCGTGAACTTGAACTTGAACTTGAACAAAAAACGAATCAAATCAAATCTGCAATAAACCCAAAAACCAAACTAAACTAAAAAAAATAAAATCCACTTAAGGCATAAAATTATAAAATTTTTAATACACGGAAAATGCTGTAAAAGTACATCTGATGCGCGAAATGTTTGTGTTGCAACTTTTGTAAAACTAACTAAGCGAACTCGTAAAAACGCTATTAACAATCCAGCATTTTACACCTTGGCCAAAACTGTTCGTCCACAATTTAGTGCAAAAGTGATCAAACTTTATGATTTACCAATTGGCATATATGTATGTATTTGGACCCCACATTTGAATGAACAACTAGAGTGTTTCAGTGTACTTTCTGTTTTTACCCTGACGGAGCCATGTGGAATAATGTGTGTTCGTTGGTTTTTCTATAGATTGGCATTACGAATTGTACAAAATTGTAGTTTATATTGTTAAACCCTAGTTAGTAACTCGTTATTCCACTGGTTGCCCGTGTAAAAAAAATGCAAAATTCAATCACCAATCACCAAAAGAAATATAAACAACAAAATTTCAATCAAATTCCAAATTCCTGATTGCTAGAAATTGTGGGCAAACCCAAAGAGAAAAGTGCGTTGTTATTAAATGTTAGTTGTTGTTGTAATCAATGTTTGTAAATGTTGTGTATCCAGCCGTGTGTCTTTATTCATGTAAATGTATAAACAAATTGTATTAGAATTTTCACATGCGCCTCATCATTTGTAGTCCTCTTTGTTTTGGTTTTGTTTCATGATATGAAATCACGTTTATGAAAATCTACTCTATTTTCCTATTTTCTCTGTGTACATATGTATTTGTAAAGCATTCCCTTAGAAAATGTATATACTGCCATACAAAATTACACAAAGGACACAAAATACTTAATACACAGTAATAAATTAGGGAAAATGTTGGAGGGACATAGTAGATAAATTAGAAAAGGTTCCAATTTAGCAGTAGGTTTAATAGTTATTACTTAAAAACATATATAAATTCCACACCAATAATCACATTAGCTAGGAGTATTTATCATTAATATTTTAAATAATAGAGTTAAGGGCTTAGGAAAAAGGATTTCATATAAGAAACATAATTACTAGTCCCATTTTTAAGTGAGTCTGTAGAGATTTTAATTATTTCCAGTGTCAGGCATAAAAAGGTAAAGCGAATAACATTCAGTCGAAGCGTTCTTTGTTGCCTGCTCCAAAAAACACCTATAAATAAAAAAACAAACAAAAAAACGTCACAATTATCAATACTTTATTTTCAAAATCAAATAAAAACATCAACAACTTTTTTACTCTTCTTCGCATTTACATGTTGCGTGTCTGTTTGTGTATTTGTGGCATGCCGTTTCTCATGTTGTGCGCTTTATAAACAAAAAGAAATAAAAAAAACCAAAAACAAAAAAGAATTAAGAAATAAATAGAATTCCTTTGGTTTCTACTAACAATTTGTTGCCTTTTAAGCTTCCAGCTTAATATCCCTAAGTTGTCTAAGTTCCATTCCGTTTTTGGTTTCCAAACTCAGTTACCAATACAAACTTTTTGTTTACATTTTGGTTTCAACTACTAACCAGTAAAACTCAAACACAAAATTTGCTTAACAAGTAAAAAAAAGGACAAGTCCATCAAAAAATATCTATGAAGATCAACAGCTACGGCAGCATAATGATATAACTCAAACATATAATGCGCCTATAATCAAGTTAATTCCATAATGCATAATCCCCAACACTGATTGGAACTGAAATTTATAATCTCTCCTGGATATTTTGAACCACCAACAGACGATGCCGAGGACGGCCGTGAGACTGCCATTTCCATTTCCAGCTGCAGTCCACAGCCGCCAGTGCCGGAAGTGCCCGAGGAGCCTCTGGTGAAGTCCCCACCGGAGCCCACCAGGGTCAAGTCCCCGGAGCAGATCATCATGCGCTCACCCGATCCAGTCAACTGGACGGTGCCCCTAGACACTGGGAAGACCTTTACGGTCACGCAGAATGTCAAGGATGGTAAAGTAGCACTTCTCCTTGCTGATGGAGTGACATTTCCACTGCCCGTAAAGTGCATTAATTCGATTACTAATTCAGTTAATTCCCTTTCCACAGGGGAGAACTACAGCCGACCTCAGAGCGAGATTAAAGCGTCGACACCGGTGGAGAAGCCACCGCCGCCACCGCAATCGGCACCGCCACAACTAACCGAACAGGCTAAAATGGACGGTAAGCCATTAAGCACGCTTCAATAAAAAACGCAAAACTTCCATACCAAAAGCATCAGCAAAACCAAAATGAAGTCAACAAACAAAAAAATAATAATAAAAAAGAAAACAAAAAAAAATAATAAAACCAAAAAAGTCGAATCGCTTTTACAAATATTTATATATTAACTCGTATCTAAATATATGTATCTGTATATGTATGTATCGCTACTCACAACCATCATCCAAAAATCGATCATCGTTAGCTAATCTCCTTCTTAAAATCAAAGAAAAACCAAAAACCAAAACAAAACAAACCCACACACCAGCAAATCAAGCCAAAAACCAATCTCGATAAGCCTAAATAAAAGCAAAGTTCCCCGCTCTCTGTATTAAGCCAAAGCCAGTTGTGCAAGCCAATGCAATCACATAGCGTTACCGTACCCGTACCCGTACCCTAGACCTTGGTAACATAACGAACACTATTTCCACAATATCTCCCACTCCCCCACCTCTCTCGACCACTGCCATCCACGCCGACAGCCTGGAAGTCGAACAGTCCAACCGCCAGTGCTGCCGCGGTCTACGGCAAGACGCTGACGCCCCACGCCCATGCCCTGGCCACCCCCACCGGCCAGCCGGGCGGGGCCGTGCGATGCACTGCCTCGCAGGATCAGCAGCAGCTGCAGGATCCGGCCATGTCGTCCTCATCGTCGACAGGGACTGGGTCGACCGCCCGTACAACCGCCGCCGAGGTTCTGGAAAAGGCACGCGACCGCTTCGATCGATTCTGGGGCAGCAGCAGCGTCAGCAAGGAGGAGAGCGTCTAAGCGAGATCCCTACAGATCCAATAAGCAGTGCTTTTCAAGTGAAAAATGTATTCCGTAAGGCAGTTAGTTGGTCCTTGAAAGCATGTAATAATGATACGTAATAAACGTTATGCAATACCCTAAGAATATACACCACATCTAGCCTATCTGAAAGCCTGATTCCAATACAATATAGTTTTTCATTAAAACGTTTCCCAAGAAAATATATTTTCAATTTGATTAATTTGAAATAAATTTTAATTCTAATTGAATTTAATATAGGGGTTTCTTTATCTAGAAATGTATGTTTCATCAACACTTTTGTTTCTCAAAAGTATGCAGTGAAATATTTTATTAAACCAATAACATGAAACTTGAATGAATTGAGAAATTTTGTTTGCAATTTATATCGAGCCAAATTTAATGGATAATTTATTCTAAAGAACTTTAGACTATTTTATTTTGTAATAATAATATGATTATAATGAAGTCATGTTTATAACCTGACTTATATCCAACTGTCACTTAATGGACTATCACATTGTAATGGAATTAGGAACTCAGCCTAAGAGAAATCCCACTTCGAATAAGCTTGAATCCATGGAAAAATTAGCTTTTGGTTTCCCCAGTTTGGCTGCTGCAAGCAAATGTAATCAGGCCAAATCTCATCTAATGTCTAGCTATAGCCCCAAGTCACGAGCGAGCAATACACCCTAAATTTTGTTATGTAAGACACTTTCACTGCCTGTACCCAACAACAACAACAACATAATCGTACCGATGTTGTTTACTTTGCAATTAAGCCCCAAGAACTTTGCAATATTTCGATATCATTCAGTCATAGTCAAAAACAAATATTAAATGGGACAAACATCACCGCAAAGACCCGTCCAAAAAGTGAGGCCATTCGACCGGACCGGAGGTATACTCACAGTTTTGTAACTCTCATTAGTTGAGCAAGCCAAGCCGTATATTTGGGTAATGCATAAGGTGATCTAGGCTACACCGCTGATCCGTCAAATACCAAAAGTTGATAATAGATTTTGCACATGAATTACAAAGTGGAAAAATACCAATTACGACAACATGATGTTAAGAATAATTTAAGATACATTTTGGCTAATACGAAACTTAAGGCAACCGATGGTTAAAACACACAAACACCAAACAGAAGACACTTAGAAACACACACACAGATTACAAGGAATATAGCGAAAAGAAAATATTTAAAAACAAAAGAGATAATGCTTTGAAAAGCTGTGAAACTAGTTTCCGACTTGCGTACACTTCTTGCATAACTACTACGTGTATGTGAAAATAGTCGAGAGACCACAATTGAAAGGAACATCTAATCGATTTAATCAGATTTTGAGTAAAGTTAGCGTTAAAATGATTAAGAAAAATGCTTCCCAAGGGGCAATAGCTTTGAGAAAGTTAATGTAATTTGTACGAGAATTTTGTTAGCTTTCATTTCTTCATATCTCTCAGTGTAGACAGCGTTTCAGTACAAACTAAGTACCAGTTGAAGCTCAGTTCGGCAGCTCCTTTTCTTTTGCTAAGGTGAAAGGCCCAAATGTTAAACTTCTCGATGACAAAATCAAGAGAAGAAGAGAAAACTTTGTAAGCTGAAGTTAAAATTTCATTGCCCATTTGTTGTGTGATTAACTTCAGTATTGAGCTTAATTGTTGCTTGCCTATATATATTTTTAATAAAAAAACAAAAAACACAAATAAACTAAACAAAAAAATAAATGGAAGTATAATGACACGTCAATGGTATTTATTAAACAGTTGAATATTTTGTATATGTTTTTCATGAAGGACCTGTTTGTTAGTTGAAATCGATAAGTTGACCTACTGAACCCTATAATAGTTAATGTAACCCATTATCAAGTGCCCCAAAGAACAAAAATTGTTTATTACGCTCAGTCAGTCCTAGAATTGTCTCCGATTTGATCACGCCAAAAGCATTAGTTACCAGTGACAAATAAGCAGAATTAACTAAACTAAATTCTCTGGCAATCTAAAGATTAAAATTACCCGAATTAAAATTAAATGAAACTGAATCCGAGACAAACAGGAAATGCACACACTCACACACACAAAAGAACTAAATTTCAAGTTACAATTTGATTAATGAAAACACAACCAAATGGTAGACTCTTGAACTCATTTAGTTTTAAATATCGTACTTAACAAATTTTAGGCAACTTTAATATGAATCTACTTAAGAACGAACTTGATATATATATTCTAGCTTGTTTACAAAGGAAATGAAATGGAATATAAAAGCAAATGGAAATCTAACCCCCAACAGATTATACCCCCTAAACAATTCCGAAAAAGGCGCACTACTCAGGCTTCTTTGAAAAATAAAAAAATCGATTTTTATAGACACTTATATGAAAGTCAAAAAACAAAAAGAATTTTCCAATTCCGTTTCAGTCACGAAGCTAAACAAAAAAAAATATAAATAAAATCAGAAATAAAACACCAATCAATTAAATCAATTTTAGACATTGACTTTCATGCCTAAATGCGCCTACAATTTTAATGAATTAACGAGCCTCATCAGAAATGCAATAAAACAAACAAC
Source organism: Drosophila anomelani (assembly GCA_035045905.1). NCBI lineage: Eukaryota > Metazoa > Arthropoda > Insecta > Diptera > Drosophilidae > Drosophila > Drosophila anomelani. Next base: position 9,679,991 of record JAWNOO010000007.1, on the reverse strand, counting down.
AATACAACCCAATTGATAATTTCTCTGAATTGTCATGAAAAGGCACACCAAATAGCCTTGATAGAAATGCTAAAAAACACGGTATAATATAATTATAAATGTACTTTGAACAAAGTAACCGAATCATATAAAAGACAACAAATTAAAAAAAATAAAATAGAAACCCAAAAACAAAAAACAAGTGATGGTAAAAATGAGTATAACATTGTATGAATCGAATAAATGAAAAATGCATATAAACGTTTTAAAGGCTCTGTTTAATTTCTGGGCTCCTAAATTATATTGTAATTACCCTTGCTGAATTTTCTTTAAAATAAATAAAACAAATTCGTTTTGTTTTTGTTTGCTTTTTATTATTGCTGTTATTAGGTTTTCTTCAAGAAAATTGTTTCTATTATAGTTGATCTATTATTATGCTTGAGAGGAGATATTGTTTAGTTATGCTTTTCTTTTCACTTAACTGTATTATATGTTGTTTGGTTTTATCTGGAGAGATCTTTTTACATTTGTCATTTCTGGGGCTGGGAAGTAAGTATTTGGAAAATATTTGTATACGTAGAATATTGTTTAACATTTATTGCTGTTAAATTGTTTTCGTAGGCATTACCTAGTTGCTGATTGTAGACGAACTATTTATAAGACTTCATAGTTAATTTTTCATTGCACTTCATGAATTATGTTATGAGTTAGTTTGTTAAATTTAGTTTTAGATTTTTATTACAGGAATATAGAAAGCTGTTATCACAGTATTTTTAAAAAGAATAACACAAACCAATAAGGTATGATAAGAGGTGTGGGGGAAAACGAAAAAGGTCAAATTTTAACTTGCCGATTAGAGTTCTTTAAATACATAAATTATACTTTTTCTTTTAATTTTTATATTATTTAGTTTAATTTTGGTTTTAATTCGCTTAAAGTTTGCTCGAAAATACATGTGTCGAAAAAATGTTTCAATGTGTTTTTAATTATTAATTGTTATCTGTCGTATTATATCAAAGAATTTCCATTGTATTATTTAATGCTAACTCTAATTATCATGTAGGTTGTTCGTAAGCGTAAATAGCTTCGTAAATGTGTGTCAAAATATTTAGAAATCATCGGAGAGCTACTGGTGCGGTTCGAAAAGAAGATTTCGGTAGGATCACAACAAATCAATCGAGTTGGTCTGGGCTCATTTATACTTATATATCAAAAAATATAATTTATAGACGTCGCTCAAGTGATTTGTTATAGACTACGCTCGCCTAGAGCTATGCCACTTCAAAAACTCACTCAATTGGAGGCAACTTGAGCAAACATTTGAGAATGGGCAACATATAGGGGTCAGATAGATCGGCGGACGCTCTAAACCTACTCATATGCAGCTATATTTATATGTTCCTTTACAGAGATAGAGAGAGAGGTTGAGATAGACAGGGAGTAACATAACCGAATGTTGATATCTATAAAAATTTAGCACAATTTCGTTCCTAACACTTTAACGTTTTGATAAAAGTGGTTGGTTTTCACTTGGTTTAGCTTAAATGTAAACAATTAAAAGGTATACCAAAAAGGTTTCGAACACCTAACTCAGTGTTCCGAATGCTAGCTAAGATTTTCCATATGCTTGTATATAGTACCAAATGAATTCCCAGATGGGTCCCAGCAGCCGGCACCGGGACCACCGGGGATCTTATCTAAACTTATGCTTGAAAAAACATCGTGGACTTATCAACTAAATTCATTTAAATAAACAAGTTAGAGTTGCTTTTGGTTACCACAAAAAATGACACGTTTAACAGACTTTTCTTTGTTGCAATTACGAGTTTCGATTCCCGCCCATGCATATACATAATGTTTATAATCATTCCGATTCAACAATACAGTGGGGGAAACATTTAAATTTAGTTTCGAATATCTATGCATAGGTATGTGTATAAATACAATTCATATAATTTTGAGAATGATTTTTGTTTAGGTGTTTCCTTGCTTCTTTAATGTTGTAAAATTTAAATTGCTTATAAATTTAGAATCATAGGGTAAGTCGGTTACTTGGGATTTTAATTGGGTTCTTTAGATTCGATCGGGATTCGGGTTTGTTAAGTTTCATTAATATAAGCGTAAGTTGAGAGTTAAACACTTAAAATCTAATTCTGTCCTTGTTTTTTGGTTTATTTATCGCGAGTGCTACTACGTTTAAATTCGTTTAACCGCCGATTTGTAGTGTTTTTTCTGAATTTAACATAGATGTAGTAAGTACCCAAAAACATGAAAATCAATTTCAAATGTCTTTCGTTTGGATGCTTAGGAATCCTTAGATTGCCGGCCATTCCATTGTGTAAATCGTTTCAGTTTGTCGGATCAGTTAGGCTTAATGGTACTCATTATTATTATTTTTCAGATTTTTCCGAATTTATCCAACCGAAACAGATTCATTTCAGCTTAAATGTGATCGCTCATTCCCCCTGCCGCGACAAGTGTGTTTTTCGTTAGCTAAGCTAGCCTATAAATTAGTGATTGTTGTATGCATTTGTCGTCCCATAAAAAACGTACTTTCCCGCAGCTCGCTTACAACTATACAACGCATATTATTCCCCCTCAACTCTTAGAGTGCGATTCGAAGACTGATTGGTTTGTACTAGCCGGTTGTCTGCTGGATGAGCTGCCATCCTCTAGTTCTCGCTGAGGTCCTTGATGGCCTGCAGTATCCGCTTGACGTGGCCCACTTTGACTACGCCAAGGTCCTTGAGGTCGCGGCGCCCCAGCGTGAGCAGCTCCTTGCCGCGGATGTCGTTCTTAAGAAAACTGTCCACGTACTCGGACAGCTGCATTGTCTCCAGCCAGGTGACCACCTCGTTGACGCTCCAGTTGTTGGCCGCCTCGCGGGTGTTGGTAAGCGGTGGCTTGAACGCCTGCTGGCCAGCAGTGGAGCCAGAGCGGAGGCGGACCCAGAAGGGTCGAGACTTCCGCCGACCATCAGGCTGTGGAAAGTTTATATTACAAATGGGAAACAATGAAAAATTGTGGGACACTTACATCCTCGTTGGGGGCCAAGACATTGAAGTAGGCACGCAGCTTGCCGTCGATACACTTCTGCACGGAACACTTCTTCAGCTCCATCTCCATGTTGGCCAGGGCTGCGCTCAGCTTGGTCTCCAGGTCCTCCCGCAGTATAAGGCTGTGACCCCGATCCCGGAGCAGGGTGCAAGCATCGTCATACAGCTGGCGCGAGGAATCGATCACCTCCACCAGCTTGGTGCGCAAGGAGGGACCTTCGAGGAGCTTGCCCTGCGGATGAATGGACTCCAAGGCCTCACTGGCCCGGCAGGCCACCTCGTACAGATCGTGCTGCAGGGCAGGATGCGAGATAATCAGGAACTTGACCCACTTGACCAAAGAGCTAACAGCTTCGATAAAGTTGAGGAGCACGTAGCATTCTCGTTCAGAGATCACTTCGTCCGTGGACACTGCATGTTCCGAGGCCGTGGAAGAGGCATCCCTTTGGATGGAGATGCTGTGCTGGCGCTGCTTCTCCTGCCAGCTCTTCAGTGAGAGTTCCAAGCTCCGGTTGCGGCACAGCATCTGCACACGGTTCTTGTGCAGGATGCGGATCATTCCCGGCGGCTGTAGCCAGGCCTCGCCGTCCACCTGGATGGGTATCTCCTCGTCGCCCAAGATGTTGATCTGCACGCTCTGGCACTGGGCGATTCGGTGATGCTGCAGATTAATAAGCCGGGAGGCGGCCATCTGTACGGATCCGAATACGGCCACCACTTCGAGGACACGGTCGTCGAAGCTCGGCGGCAAGAAGATGTCGTCCTTCTTGCTGCTGCCCCAGAAATTGGTGCCGCCCATGAAGCTGGGTATGTTCAGGATAACAATGCCCTGGAGTTCCGGCAATGGAATCCGTTGGCCATCGCACTCCAGCTGCACGCGTTGCTCAAGGTTCTTGCAGGTCTTCTGCAGGAGCTGCTTGGATCCCAAAACTCCGTACCACATGTAATTCCGCGCTCGGGAGCGGCACTTTTCCGGGTGCTCCTCCCGCTTGTTGTGGAAATCCAGCGAGATTTTGGCATCGATGCCGATGCCAAAGTAGTTGTTCATCACACACTTTTCGTGGTAACCCGCCAAGAGGGTCTCGTCTGGATCCATCAATGGACTGACAGCGGCACAGAGGGTATCGGCATTGGCCAGCAGGCATTTAGATATAAAGCCACCGCCATTGGCAAGGTCTAAGGAAGCAAAGGAAACCATGAATAAATGTAGTTTACAGGATGTATTCTTTTAAGGACTTCAAAAAATAAACTTACTTGGCCAGTTGGGCAGCCGCACCAAGGGATTGATGATGGGCAACTTGCGACTGGTCTCCTCGGTGGGCGTCTTCTCCTTGTCCTTGCCGGCCTTCTCGTCCTTGTCTTTGTCCCCGGCGGAGAAGTGGTCGAAGCCGAACAGGGTCGAGCCCATGAACAGGCTCGACTTGGAGCCTTTAAGGGTCTGCAGGTTCGGGAGTGCTTCGTTCGGCTGCAAGAGAGAGGCAGCGATCAGTCGCGGAAACAGAGGCCGGGAAAGTCGAGTACGTGTCAAAGAGCAACTGGAAAGTCAGCACTAACTACGATACAAGAAAACATGTGGATGTGATCGAGTGTGGATCTGTGGGTGAGTGTGCCGGTGTTAGGTGACTTGCAATTACTGACGCAGGATTGGTAAGTACATTTCGAGGGACAGAGCGAGAAATATAGATAGAAGGTTACTGAGAGTGACTGGAAGGAGGATAGAGCATAGGAGGCAGCGCACTACATAAATCGATGAAATCAAAAGAAAATCATAGATGGTCGGGTTTTAAGCAGAGGCTACGTATGTCTGTTGTTAAAGTTTAGGTGTTGGTTTACAGTGTTTTCTTTGGTTATTTGGAATTTTGCAAAACTACTTAAAAGCGAACTGACGCAGGTGCTAAGGATCGGCGAACTGCAACTGGCATTTGAAAGAGACGCTTTGTACAGGGGATTTATTGCAATTTAAAGCTGTTGGGAAAACCCTTTACAAAAACATAACATTTAAGAGATTTATAACTTATCTTTAAGAAAAATTTATATACTTTAATACATTTTAGAAACTTTATTTCATGCAACTTTTTTAAACGGACTTTGGCAAAAAATATTTAAAGTTATTACTTAGTTAAATTTCTAAAGCTTTTTGTAAAGGGTTTTTCAGCCTCGGATTGCCGAGGGTCAATCGCATATTATTTATCGAAAGTTCCAGTTTCGTTTTGTATTTGCTGGGGGGATTTAAACATCGAATGAACAGGAGAACGCAGAACGGCTGGGGAGGATTAGAACACAAAGGACGCTGTTAAGACCCCGTCCCGGACTGGCTTACCAGAGGAATCAGCGGCCTGATAAGCGCCAAGGTAGCCAGGCGAATATCGGGCTCCGCCACCACAAAGAACCGGACACTGAACAATCCGTAGCCGCGCTTGGTGGCCACCTTTTGGTTTTTCTTCTAAGAAAACGTATTTAGTATAATGTTGCTTTTAAAATTTGTGTTTAGCTTCGTGTGTGGTTAGCATTTATCATACATTATGTGAGTGGGTGGGTATACTTTAATACACTGAAATGTTCAAACTGTGTCGTGTTATGTTGATGGAGAAGAGTTTGGGTGTCGGTTCAGGTCATATATATTTGGCTTAATTTTGAAATACATACCAATTGTTTTTGTGCTTTTTGTAAATCATATACAAGGTTCTATTCGGTTTTAGATTGTATTGTTTAAATTTGTTGTTATAACTCAAGAATCAACTCAGGTAAATAGGCAAAAGGTAGCAAATAAATATAGTTAAAAACTGTTGAAGCATTTTGTACTTTTGAATATTTTGTTGCTGCAGGGAAACTTTATGTTAACAATTTAATTAAAAATTATATTCATATCTGAGCTCTGTTTTTTTTTAAATTTTAATTAGTTTAAAAATAAATGAATTTTTCAACAATTTTAATAACTGTTTCCAGAGCTCTTTGTGGCATGTACAAAATGCTTCGCTACAAAAACAAACTTTGTGTGAACTGCAAACTAAAAACGGGTGAATACCTGGAAATTAATCCAGTTTGGTTTTTTTCACAGATCTCCCTGCTGGTTGGTGGTTGACTGGGCATTACTTGTACGAACCATTACCTACAGTCGCTGTTGTTAGTGTGTGGCTGTATGAGGAGTGCATTCAGCACCTGCGCTTGCACCTGCATTTGCACTTGACACCAATTGCTCGCCTGACACAATCAAAACTCAAGTACTTCGCAACTGTCGACGATGCGGTGCCAATGTGAATCGAAAATGTTGCACGCGCTTAACTAAAGTGGCACAACTCGATATTGTTGGTTTACTTTATTGAGAGTCACTCAATCGAAAAGTGTTGCTAATTTTCGATTACTTCGAGATGAGTAACACAAACATGCAGTTTTTATACTATGAAAAAGATTTGATCTTATTCTGGCAGAGAGTTAAAATCACACATGATTATTTTTTTTTCTTTTTCTGATCAAGTCTAGGATATAGAGTGCTCTGAAGTTCGCTCCTAATAAAAATATATTGCATTGTATTTTATATATTAAGTGGTTTCTGAGGATTACAAGAAAAGACTAAGCTATGCTTTCTAGGTCTAGTTTACAAGTCTATATTGTTAGAAAAAATTTGGTAAAGCATGATTGTAACCCAATAAATTTTTCCATTATTCAAAGCAATATTCTTGTATTATTATATTTTTTTTGAATAATCTTTTATAAATTCTTTGGTGTGCAATCAAATTAAAATATTTCGAGTTGTGTCACTTTACTTAAGATGTGTGCCATGTGTGGTTCGAGTCGTAGAAAGGCGGACAGAAGGAGGACATGGGTTGCACATGGAGGACTCACCTTGAAGAGGCTGCCGCAGCTGATCCGGCGACTGGCTGCCGGCGAGCTGCTGAGGAAACGCGCGTGCTCCGGGTCCAGCGTTAGCTGGTTGGGATTGAAGCCCGAGTGCCGGCGATCCTTGTCCTTGTCGAACTCGCGGACAGCTAACCCGGGAGCGTGGCTCGAGTGGCGCCTGATCTCGGAGGCGTTCATTGCCCGCACTCCCAGCAAACTGGAGCAGGCCATGGACACTGACATGGACATGGCGCCGCCGGACATAGCTCCGCCCGGCAGCAACGCCCCGGCACCTGCACCCAAGGGCTTGACGGAGTCGCCGCGCAACGGCGTCGGCGGCCTCACAACAACACTTATCTGTGGATAGTTGGGATTTACATCATCAAAGGATTCTTTCTTACACGACTCATCAAAAGTAATGCGCTTTACATCTTGTCCATGGCCCGATTTCTTGGTGGGCGATGTCGACGAGGTCAAAATGGAGTTGCTATTGCCGTGGCTAGTCGCGTTGCGCACAGTGGCATCAACGTCTTGAATTTCTATTTTTATGGCCGTCTGCGTGGACAGCTCGTCCTCGCTGGTGGTGGTCAGTAAATTGGCCGGGTTATTCGTCGGCGTTTGCAGGGCATCGGGGTCATCGTTATCGTTATTGGGATCGTTACAGATCCCATTTCCGGTTCCGTTATCGTTGTCGCTGCTTCGATGTTGATCTAGCATTAGCTGCTGTTGAGATACGATTGCATTGGTTGAAGTGGTTTTCAGTTTTTTCAAAGAGATGCGCTTTTTGGGACGCTGCATCGGGAGCAGGATTGTGGTTAGTAGTCGATGGAGTTTGTACATTTGCAGGATTGTTTGTTAGTTTTCAGTTAGATTTCAGATGGTGGTTAGTTAGAAGTTGGGCGGGTTAAATTTGATTTTTTTAATATTGGTTATTGGTTATCGGTGGTCGACAAAGAAAAGTTGAAGAAAGAAGCAAATGGAGAGCAACAAAGAGTTCACTATAAGTGGCCATTTCTCAGCACTCTGGACAACCATACAGAACAATGCTAGATACACTCGATATATGCATATACAAACTAGGCGGTACACGGCTAACTTAACCCGATCGAATCGGCTGGGATACATACCTTAAAGCTCTGACGCGCTATATCGTTACCTTCCACGAACTGCGCCAGGCTGCAGTAGCGCGGTGGCTCCCGCATCTTCTGGTCATCGCACCGGTTGTCGATCTCAAAGACGATATTCTCAAATCCAAACTGTTGCGGATTGTCGTCGCTGTCCATGCGCGCCAATCGGGGCATCCTCGGCGGCGAGGAGTTGCGCCTTCGTGGATGCACACCCGAATGCGAGTGGCCCAGGGCGTTCAGGGACTTCTTGCGCGGCGGCTTGGCGGGACCCACGTGCTCCGAGCAGAGCGTGGTGGTGTCATCGGTTAGGGTGCTGTCCTGCAGGGCGTAGGTTATGTCGTGGCCCAGAACCGAGCTAATATCGTCCATGATGCTCTCGCCGGGCATCGCCTCCGTCTCGTCGCTGGTTTCCGGTGAATCGATGTGCGTGAAATTGCTGGCATCCAGATTCTGTAACGAAAATGATTGGTTTAAGGAATAAAATGCAATCTAGCTTTTTAGAAGGATATCTTCTTTAATGCCTAAATGCTAACCTGAATAATATCTCCCAAAGTCTGGCCGGCATCCTGTTTATCGAATATCTCGGAGGCCACGCTGCACTCCTCGTTGCTGATGGCCGACAGAACGTCGCTGGCCTCGCCCCCCAAATCGTCGGAGGAGGACTGCTCCTAAAAAAATGCAAATATATTTCAAAGTTTGTCATTAGAACCTATTGGAGAACACTCCTCCGAGGATGTGACACGTACGGTGGTGGTCTGTGCATCGGTATCAATGATTGTTAGACTGGCGCTTGTGTAAACATTTTGGGAGTTGGGGGTAACGACAATGCCGGGTACCTGCAGGTTACAAGTATGTACCAGGGCCTGCTTCTCGGTGGGCATACTGTCCTCCTTCTCCACATCCTTCTCCTTGTCCAGGTCCTTATCCTTGTCCGTGTCCTTATCTTTATCCTTGTCCTTATCCATCTCTCGTGTCATGTAGTAGGTGCGTTCGAACACCTCGATGGGTCGGTAGTCGGACAGAGGATCCACAATTGGCTCGCCGGTGAGGATCGGCACCCGCAGGAAGTCCACCTTGCGGTCGGTGGGCGTGTTCTCGCCGCCATCGCTGCTGGGTGACAGCCGATTGCCAGCGTCATCGATGTTAGCGCCCCCGCTCAGGGACATGCGACTCCTGCGGTAGATTGTCTCCCCGTTTGCACCTTCCTCGATCTCCTGGATCACCTCCACTCCGGAGCTCCTGCGACTGTCCGCAAATTGCCGCGGAGCCGGCAGACTGATGCTGTTAAAGAAGCTCTCGTCCACGGAATCGCGTCGCGTATCGGGCAGCGGGGAAATGCACGTCAGCCGTGAGGTCTCCATCGTCGGGGAGATGATGTTGATTGGCGGAATAATTGGCAAGGGGGAACTGCAAGGAGTCGACTCGCCGGAATTGGTGGTGGGCAGCTTTAACGCCTCGAAGGGCGTTATCGAGAGCTTGCGTTGGTAGCGCTTTGGTCGTCCTGGCTCTGAGTGCTCCACCACATTGTAGATGGCTCGCTTGACGCTGTTGGCACGGCACTGGAGCGCCTCCTTCTCGCTGGAGCGAAGGGATCGGCTGTTACGGCGCTCCTTGGAGTTAATCTGGTCCTTTTCGTTTTTCTCGATTGATATGTTTGGATTGCTGGTCAAAGGAGGGGATCGGTTATAAAGGATTATATTGTAATTGTGATTAATTAGGAACAGTTTTAATAATTTTAAAGATTTCTAAAAGAAAATACTTACAGCAGGGAGGCACTGGTTCCTGGTGTTAACGGAATGCTCCTTGCAATGAGACTCCTGATAGTGGCTATCAAGTCGTCGCCACTGTGAGCGCCCATCTCCTCCTCCTGCAGAGCATCCAACAGCATGTTCAGCTTTTGCTTAAGAATGTCGCACTTGACCGCCAGCTGCTCATCTTCCTTGTGGTGCTCCGAAATGCGGGCCACCAGGTCGTCGACGGTGTCGCAGAGATTCCGCGTGGAGCTAATTAGGGTCTGGGTGTCGTTGGTCTCCACTATGAAGCGCAGATGATGGTTAGCCGATGTCACCATGCCGGTGAGCAGAGCTTCCTGCTCCGTAGTGATCGACATCTTGGGCGTCTTGGGCACCGCGATGGCCTTTTCAAAGACCATAATGCTCCAGCGGTCTAGCATTTTGGTGCTGGCTGACTCGTACCGCTCCAGGATCTGCGGAAGGTGGGTGTCATCGTCACAGCTGGAGCCCCAGCCCAAAACTCTGGCCAGGTCATTGCCAGTTCCTAGTGGCATCACGGCCACCTGGCATTGTTTCTAAAAGATTACAAAACTTAGAAATTCCAAACTAGTTTCTGCAAACTATTTCTCAGAACTCACATGCATGTTGAAGCGGTCGATTTCGCTGAGCACCCAGCCCACGGATCCGTCGCCGGAGCAGACAAGGATGCGGAACATTTCAAAGTGCCGGAAGAGCCGCAGTCCCAGGCTCGGACCCGTGGAGATGAGATCAAATACCTGGGCAGGATTCAGCAGCTGCTTGAAGCGCCTCAGGAACTTGACGCCTTGGTTGTCTCCCGACTTGGAGTTCACAAATACCAAAAGAGGCGAAAAGTTGCCCTTTGGGCTGGCCACGTCCCAGGCATCGTCCGTGCTAATGGAGTGGACACTCGTGGGCGGGACCACGGATAGCTTGGCGGGTCCGATGGGGCAGGCCACCGCCATCTGCGGGCGGCAGGCCACGTGAACGGTGGCGCGACACCAGAGGCACCGCCAGTCCTGGAGCCGCAGCACCGATCCGCAGGTCTTCTTGCACACAGCGCACACCGAGGACACCGGCAGGTTGCCCTCCATCCATTGATGCGGCATAATGATGCCATCCGCCTGCTCGATGATGTCCTTTCCCACGCTGGCCAGCGTTGTCCACTTGCAGTTGGCAATGGACTTGGCCGCACACCGCTTGTGCACCTTGCACTTGCACACCTCGCAGCTAAGTCCGTGCGAGGTGACGCCGGAGAGGGCATCGCGGCACACGTTGCAGTAGGTGGGGCGGGCGTGCGAGGTGGCATACCAGTGATGGTGGTTCGACAGGATGTCGTGCTGCTCGATCAGGAAGCTGTCTCCCCGCGGCCGCTGCGGCGCCGTAGCCGTCTTCAGGCTGCCCAGCCAGTCCTCCATTTCGCGGCGGGACTCGGCACAGAGCACCAGGGATCGAGTGGGTGTGATTATCTGTGGATAATTTGCAATGTTAAATGGTAAGGATAGGCTTCAGAGGATCTTCAGCCAGGAAATGGCTTGTTAAAAATATGTCTATTGATTCTAAGCAAGATTACCCCTCGAATCCTTGAATGCCTAATTTTTCGCCGAACTAATTTGCACTTAACCCGCAACTGGAAAACACTGGCACAACACACACACACACTCAGCGGGAAAACGCGACCTGTTTATTAGTTGTGTAATCAAATGAGGGTTTATTATGTATTTAAGGCGGCCTCATTAATATGCTAATGCTGTTCATGTTAACGATAATGCGCAGACAGCGGGGCCATTCGGGCCCTTATGGTCATGACCCGAGCCCGAGCCCAAGCCCAAGTAAGTAGGACAAACCACCCTATAAGCCCATTCAAGTGGCCATAACCCACCCACCAGACACATACCCGACCTTCTGGGCTACCTTAGCGGATTATGATGGCGATGCTCCACCGCTGCCCGCACTAATTCCCGCCTAATTTATGACGCACATGTCCTTCCAAGTATTTTGCTCCGTTTTTTACCTGACTTTTTTTCTGAATTGGTAGTTGTAAGTTGTAATTGATGTAACAGGTTATCTTGCAGGACATAGAGTCTAGACAGGGCTAAGTTATGACTTTGTTTGCTCCTCCACAATCAATTTCAATGCCCGGACAGGCTTAATGAGATTTTCTAATTAACTTTCTCCTCTGAAAAGGGTGCCAGGTGACCTCACATTAATCAGGCAGTCCAGGACCAAGAATCTTCCTCGGGCGAGTTATGCAAGTGCAGTTGACTCGATGGAAGGAGTAGGACTCTGACAATGTCCAGTTGACATGCCAATGTCATGAGCTGACACGACAGTTGGGTGCTGTGGGTCGGGAGGTGGAGGTTGCAGGTTGAAGGTTGAAGTATTATTGGCCACTTTCGTGTCATAAATCGCACAATGTTCGGCCTGTTGTGACAGCCAAGTGAACTTGGCCCGCAGTGGCGACAGCACTTGGCCACGATACAGAAATGCCTACTCACATTCCCGTCTCCCGTCTCACATTCCCATCGATTAGTCTCCCGTAAGGACTACTAATTGCATTCCAAACGCATTAACCAGCCGGAATTTTCAATCAAAGGAATTGGTATCGGTTGTGTGCGTATCCAAAGTTGCAATTAATCTGCAACCGCAACCGCAACGTCATTATCGTCTTCGCCACCGTCATCGCCATCCATCTGGCTGGCACTCCCTATCTCCGTCGGGCTTCTCCTGCTTTTTCAATTAGTCTAATGTGCGCTGGTTAACTGATTCCCAATGCACGTGCCTCTGCGCATACATTGGTGGGAAGGTACTGGGTGGGATTCTCCCTCAAACCCACCCAACTTTGACGTTTGCAACATGGATTTGCTTTTAAGCGCAAATCCGGTTTGTGTGCCTGACAGCCGCTATCCGTTGGCATCATTCGCCCGCCGGAAAAAGCTAAATTCATCAGGTTTTTTCGGGAAGCCTGAACTGCGTTTTTTCGGGAAGCCTGAACAGCGTTTTTTGTGCACTCTGCAATAGGCCATTGTAAACCTAGATAACTCGATTTGTTTGTGCACTTTGGCTACAATGTCCGTAAAATCGTATTGCGGGGAAAGTTTTTTATTTAGTCCATTAGGAAATTATAGAAAAATTTCTTTCTATTAAAATGAAAAACCCACTCCGAGCCAGTTCAATGAGCTTTGTAGAGCTTAAACTGGTTTACTTAATCGCTTACAAGCGCGTTAGAGTCATCGCCTTCGTTGTTAATCACCATTTCATATTTCATTGGCTGTTCACGTTTTTTATGAGCCACACACAGAGCACTCTGACACCTCGAAACATCCACCAATCAGCGGGCAAAGGCAATCTGCGGAGTAATAAATTCCTGTTCGGCCAGGACTAGTTCTTTGTTGACCCGTTCGCGGTGTGGGATTGCATTTTTTTGCTCCTCCAACACTGTGGGTTTTCATTTGCGAAAAAAGAGGGCCATAAAAGCGGGACACACAGCGGTATAAAATGGCACAGACAGATGTCGCTGAGTGTCCGCCTCGGTGGGGATCTGGAAATATGCGAGGATTGGCGTCAACACACAGGACACCGTCTCCGTGTCCCCCTTCCTCCTTTTGATGGAAAAATATTCCAGCAGGGCAGAGCGAAAATTTATTCAATATTTCATAAAAATCAATAAAATGGTTTACGACTTCTGATATGTAAATTAATGGGTCTTTGTTTCAAGCGAAGCTGAAGACTGACAGTAATGATGCCTATCGATTGCACTCTCTTCGCAATAAATATTAAATTGATTTGGATTCGATGCATCTAACATGCACTCATCACGGGCAAATTGCTTTAATTTAATTGTTTCATTTCAAGCATTTTGTAGCTCAGCAGTTGGCAATTTTATCCATTAAGTCCTTAGTCGGGGTGCCACCTAAGTAATCGTATTAAATTCACTGGCTGCGCGCCATATATCGCCCTCAGCTGCAGACAGAGCACGCAGCCGCAGACTCAGGCTCAGTCTTAGTCTTAGACTCCTCGCAAAATACTCCAGGCCACGCACTCCAATCACAAAAATAAACAAGAACCAAACCGCCAAGATATAGTGACAGTGTCTGGAGTAATTGGATTTAGGAAAGTGCTTTAAATACATTTAAAAATATATTAAAAATGTTCCACTATAGTCGAAGGTGAAAATGAACTTATTTAAGGCAAGCAAATTCGATTTTTCTTGCTAATATTTTATTAATAAACATTTGTTAAAAAACTCATATTAAAAATATCAATTTTTTTGAGATTTTGAATTAGATTACAATCCAGAATACCTTAATTTTTAAGTATTTAAAAGATAAATAGCAGATTTAAAATTTATTAAACAATTTATAGCAATTTACTCTGGAATATTTTCCGCTGTGCTTTTCCACTTAAGTCTACATATGACAGAATTCATTACGCGAAACACCATGTCTCATGCGACCGAATATTCATGACAAGGAGCCACCAGAAGCTGGAGCATGAGCCGTGGCTGAAGCAGAAGCAACAGCCAAATTACGCATACGACGCGTTGTCCCCCAGCGAGCACATCAAAACCGTTTGGCTGTCTTGGCCAAGCCCACACTCAGTGTATAAATTATATACAAATGTGCGTATATTCCCAGTCTTGCACTTAGTATTCCTGAAAAGAGACAGGAACAAGAGCGGCTCGTTCTGTGAGCGATAACTATGAAAATTACTTTTGAAATATTAATAGCCTCCCTTCGGCCATTTGACCAAATTGTATAGGTAAAACTTTGACTTGCGCTACGATGTTTTTCAAATTTAATTTCACTAAAATGTTTCAATGCCAAACTGGTTTGCATTTCAAATAGGTTTCCTTTTAAAGGACTCCTTGGGCTGAGAAGTAGTCATTAAATAAAGTGCGAATGCAAAGAATTATTCTTTTGTTAATTGACTTCACTTTTTCAGGCTCTCATTTGCATTAGCAAGTGAATAGTAATTACTTTCAATTCAGAAAATAGAAGGAAATCTCGTTTGTTCTGTATGCTTAAGGAAAACTTTGTATTTCCTCGGCTTAAGAGACCTTTCGTTTTGTTTCTGTTTTTCCGGGAATAAGCCAAGATACCAACAGGAAAAAATAAAACTGGCAACGAAGTTGGACTGCCATCACATTTGGCTTCCTTGTCTGGGATCTTTATGTTTTTTATTCTGTCGGTGGTCTGTCATTAACGTTTATATGGCTTAAAATGTTACGAGTTTCCGCGCTCGGGGAAATTTCAAAGTTCAAGGACGTGTGCCAGGATAGCCTCTTGGCCTCAGACCTTGGCATGCCTCTGAGGGGTCTGTGTTGCAATTACCTGGAACAGGACTAACGCCCGACACAAAGTAAATTTTGGAGCCTGCCCGGTGCGCCCGACGCCACACTTGTTTTGATTGTTTTTAAACATTTTTATTTTCCAACTGTCCCTACCGCCCCGGGTGGTGGTTGGGAAAAGGAAAACTAATAATCCAGTGCTTTGTGTGCTTTCATTTATGTTTCTTTTGAACGCGTTTCTTGGAAACCAGCATGTATTAACTTTGTAATGTATGCCCTAACATAAATAATAAACGACACAGGAATTTCAGAATTTCTCTCTGCGTGCCAAGTAAACTTGAATATGAAGTATGAATTTAAGCGTCGAAACATCTATATGAACTGAAGCATCCAACGAATATACATCTGCATACAATGTATTAATTAGAGGAATTCCAGGAATTGTCACCGCAGCAGTCACTCCGCTTGAAAGGGGAAAGACAGCTCTAAAAGTCAAGCCTTCATTAACCGCACAGAATGTCAAATAAATTTCAGCTGACTCGTCTAATTTTCTTTGGAATCCTCGCATTACGTTTGCCAAGTTGACAATAGCTTAACTTTTGACCTTATGGCTTTAAAGTCAGGACCCAATCAGAGCTAAATTTAATCAAACAATTAGACATTTGTTGAGTCCTCTGACTTCGTTTCGTCGTTTGCCAAAGAACAACAAAACGGGCCAATGCGGGGGCATACTCAATTATGAAAATATTTGACGCTGGGGAATAACTTTGCTGAGTGCTCTTGTTGTTCTTCGATATCAATTAAGTTCTGGGATAAGCAGGGGCTATTGCGTATTTTTCAAACTCAACTCTAAGAGTCTGAGAAAACCCGATGACTGGCAGTTCATTTTCCAGAGGAGGACAAGCTGAAGAGGGCTGAGGTTCGCATGTATTGCGCATTACGTATACGCCGCGTGGTGCTGGGGCAGGGTGCGAAATTAAGCAAAGTCGAGCTTCAGCTTGCATAATTGATGCCGCAGCCTCTTTTTCGTCCTGCGAACGATGTGTGTGGCGAAGGCAATCAATCAACTTGATTGCTATTACAAATTCCCGCAAAGTTTTCCCGGGCTTGGTTGGGTTTTCCTCTGGGGGCGGGGGCACTTGAAAATCGCTCGCTGAGCGAAGTATGCAAATTATTGCTGTCACGTCTGATTGCCCTTTGTTGTCGACATTCGAATAGTTCGAGGACCTCCTGGGCAGTGCAAGTGGATGTTGGCGATAATTAGGTCCCCACAAGTGCTCGCCTTCCCCTCAAGCGCTTATGCAATTCATAAAGTTTATAATTGAAATCTTTGATTGGATAATGCCATGGTAATAGGTTTCTCTTTGAATGAGTCACACAATAGCTGAGCCAGCGAACAATGGCGCCAGCTGAGCCCATTTCATTTTGCCCAAACAAGATCTCCAAGATTGATGATTGAAAGAGCAAAAGTTATTCACAATGCCGCCTGGGACTAAGTTTTTCGGTTATATAAAGTATATGGAAAATCAGCTGGTTAGGGGTTCGCTTGCCGTTATGAGGCTTCCACATCCCACATCACTCATACGCCCCGTTGCAGGCTCACGTTGTTTTGCAGAGGCTTAAGCCCTGCCAATGCAAGTTGTAAACAACACGAGTACTTACATTCACAATCGGTTTAAGCCTCAAAACGCTGTGCCTCGGGAATTGGCCAACAATGCGCTTACCGCTTACCGCTGCACAAAAGCCATGCTAAACCTTTTCTGTCATTGTTTATTTGTATCTGAAAAGTGGAAAAGTTTCGAGGCACGTGGCCGCAAGTAAGTTGTCGCTTACGTGTCCTAAATGCCAAACACCAATTTAAAGGGCTGACACTTCGCAAGGAGTAAGGCAGGAACAGCTAAGGTCCTTATAGCAGCTTACGAAGGTGGAAATTTAGAACTTAAAAGGTTCTTAATCTGACATAAAACATAAATAGGTATTAAGTAATTTTACTATTACGTTAATCGTCATGTTGATTTGTTATTGAACTAAGTTTTGAATATTAAAATGGCGCTTTAAAGTATTAGAATTTTAGCAACTGAATATTAAATAAATTAATTAAATTTCTCCACTTTTGCTGCATTATTTAAAAAGGTATTACCCATTGTCCCAAGAGTTGGGTTTGCCATTTCTCCTGCCACAACTGTGTACACATTTCGCCCTGTCTGGCCGCGCCTAACCTGATCTCTTTGCACTTAAGTGCATCAAGATGGATTGAAAACTTTTATGGTCTTTTCACGGGAAATTGGTTTCTGCAACGAACTCGTTTTCGTGTTCGTATTTTTTTATTGAATATTCCACTCATTGGTTTATTTGCTGTTATGTTTTCGTGACACTGACAACTGCAACGAGTATTCGCTTTTGTGTGCGGTTTATAGTGTCGCTGACATTGTTGACGGGCTCGGCGAGGACTCGCAGTGCATTGCCATTGACAGGACTTTAGCTCTGTGGGCGGTCCTTGTTCACATCAAATTGAATTTATATTTTGTCAAATAAAGCGTGGGGGAAAAAAACACTTATCGCTTTAGTTTTGCTGACATTGCGCTGAGCCGCAGTTTATTTAGGGAAATTCTAAGCGAAGCTTTGCGGCTACCAGGAGGGGCTTTAAGACTTTCTCCACTTTCATCCCCCAAAATTGCGGAATGGCAAGATACCTCCCTTCATTCGCTTAGGCATCACCTTTTTTTATACACGCACATACATATATGTATGGGCTTGAGGGCACTTTGGAATCACGCCAAGAGCCGTGGAAACTCAACTGATAAAAGACAATAAAAACGATGATGGGCACCGCCTTCGCTAATAACATTTTCGGAAAAAACTGAAGAGGAAAAGTCTGAAGGAGAGTGAGAGAGGGGGTGGGGGATGGGAGAAAGCCTTTTGGCAATTTCCCGTGCTCGGGCTCCCGTAAAATTTATTATTTATATTATAAAGATATATATTGTAGGTTATCTGTATGTATCATATATAAGAATTTTTATTGCTGGCCAGGCGGCAGCTCACGCAACTGAGCAACAAGCTCAGGGCCTAGCAATCCGTCTGCGAAGGATCTCATATAAATGCTCTAATTTCCCGCATCGAATGTTGCTCATTCGTGTATAGAGGAGAAAACGGAAAATGTTGGCAGCCAAACTGGCAGGAGTTTGCCTACTTATGCTAATTTGGCATGCAGCCCGCGTTGGAAGTAAACATTTTGCTTCGATTTCTTTTGTTTTCCGTTTGGCTTTTGCCTTCTGGTTGCCCCTTTTCCTCTGGCTTATATGAAAATAAAGGAAAATGGAAACGAGACCCCTTGGGTATATGTTGAATATATGCCAGACAATGACAAACAGGAAGTTCCTGCTTTGGTGGCTTATTTTTCTGTCTTCAGGATATCAACGCCGACTCGAGTTTTATTTACTCTTCGCAGCCGCCGCCGTCTCATCACACGTCCTGCAAATATATTCGGGAGGGGGGCCAGGCAGATGTCTTCAAATTGTTATTAGAAGTTTGCCAAATTAATAGGTAATAACTCGGCCCAAGCAGATGGGCACAGCACACAGCCAGCAGCCCAGCCAGACGGGCAAACTAATTAGGGCGATGGCGGAGAACATTCCCGGCGGTAAATAAAATATTTAGCCCGGCAAAGTGAGCGAGGGCAAACTTTTCACATTAAATTTTTATGGCTTTGCATTGTTCAATTATGACTGGGACGTATTTCATTTCCCGCTCCAACTCACCTGGAAACTATGGTTTACGTTCTTGATGCCGCACTCGAAATAGCAGAGGTCCGACAGATCAATCTCGTCGAAAACATCGCACTGCAAGTAGACATTAAGAGGAAATATTAAAAATAATGCCGGGGTGGGATTAACAAGAAGTTGGGAGGGAAGGGGATCATTTGTGGCCAACCCTTCTGCCACATAATATTTTTTAATTTTGCGGCCAACATTCCTTTTGCGGTTTTGCATCGCCTTGGCCTTTGTCTACAGCCTGGCACTGAGCCAGGTCCGAAGGAAGCCAGGGAAAAAAAAGAAACATATACATGGTCTAGTACATTTTGCCTTGTCTTCGTCCTTAATGGAATGCTTAAAGCTAGCCGGCGGCTATTTTGATGTGGCTCTAACTCTGGGACGGCCATGGCCAGCAGGTCCTTTAGGAAATTGAAATGTTCACACACACAGGCCGGCAAATAAATGGATATTTACCAGGCAACAAAGCCCGCTGGCAGCCGGGCCCAAACACATAATAGAAATGTGACAATGGAGGGCCCGGCCAGAACGAGGCGATGCCAATACCGAGACGTTGTGAAACCCGAGCCCCGGAATCCGAACCCAATCCCAATCTCAAGTCCGCGTCCTAGTCCGAGTCTGGGTCCGGGGCCATCGATGCTCCAAGGTTTGTGTACTCAAGTAGTTTTTGAACATGCCCGAAATTGGTTTTCTTTTGACTCGAGTGACTCAAAAAGTTTGATTTTGTTTGCGGCCCCAAGGCGACTCAGGTGGAGGAGGCAGACAAAACAAATACAGGTATGATTTTTATATTTTGTTTCATACGCTTCAATTCCCACAGCAATTAATATCTGAGTATTGTTCTGGGGATACTGCCCTGCCACAACTTAAAATGATCCAAAATCAATTTAATGCACCACCTAAGCCATGGTTTTCCGCAGTATTTACTTTACCGCTTTGCTGGAACTGACTGCCTGGGTCTCTGTTTCTGTTTCCTGAGACTTGTATTTGTACTTGGCTGTTTTCCTTGGCATAATTTATTCATGTGAAGACAACTTCCTTGACTTTCAGGGCTCTGAATTTGCGGAATTGTGTCAGTGGCAGGTTGCGAGCTTTCGTTTGAGCCACCCTAAGACTTATTATAACACCCCAATACCGAAGGAGCCCCATACAATACCTTTTTCGTTTTCAGGAAATTCGATGGCAACCACCTCGGCATTGATTTTGTTGTCCTTCTGAGGAAATGCCGCCAACCGGAAGGCTCGCCAGCATAATCATAATAAGTTGTTTTGGCACATAATTGATTGAAAACAAGGCCATCACTCAAAACCAAGTGGATATGTATGACGGAGCGGCTTAATCCGCCAGAGTGAGCATTACAATAATTAAACGTATACACAGCCAGTCGGAAATCCCCACAGATACACTCCCCTCACTCGTAGCTGCTGGAATTACAAGACATTTTCGAGTACAGCTACCGCAATTCTCGGTCCGCAGAACTCGGTGAATTCAGGATGTGAAGGAGGATGCAGCGTTATAAAACAGCGAGCATTTCAAGTACTTTCAGCACTTGAAGCGTTGGCCAGGAATCATTTCGAACTTTAATTTCAGCTCGTTGTTCAGTTTCCCTGCTAGAGGGTGCTTGGGTTTCTTAAAGCTTCACTGATTGTGCTTTAAATAATTTATTATTTTGGGTAAATTCTTTTGCAGGCTTGTTACATATCTTAGTGTATACATTTATAGATTTCTGATATTTTTTAAAGCATATTTCATGGCTCACATGCTTTGGTTCTTTAAAATTAAAATTGTCTTTAATTTATTTAGGTTCTTTATTAAAAAAAAAAATTTCCCGATTCGTCAAGAGTGTCTTCAGCTTCGGATATCTGCCACAGCTTACTCATTTCCTTCATGGCACTTCCGTTCCACGAGCCGGCAGCAGAGTTTGTATGTGAGAGGGTCTGAGTTTTCCTGTTTGCTACGCGTTTCCGCACTTGTTAAATTAAGTGAGCACAGACATTTTCCGCTTGAATGGATATCGCAAATCTTGAGCGGAATGGAAAGCAGAAGCCCTGCCGCGGATCTCATTAAAAGCCATGCGAATAAATATATATATTTGCGTATGCTTGGATGTTTGATTTATATTTTTAATGCGCCGGGCGAGAAGAATCAATAAAATAATGACGAAAAAACACGAAAAGGGGACTGCCGAGTTCTGTGTACTTTTTACACATGACACATGGGGGACCTGCGATTCTCTCTCCTGGGCCGCAACTCATTTCACTTTCCTCTGGGGTCAATCACAGACACATTAAGGCAAATTGCTAATTTTCTGTGTTATCAGCTTCAATCCCCCAGGCATTAACCCAACTTTGATTGCATTATACCGAGATTTCTCTTATTTTTTTCGTATTTTTTGCTCCGAAACGAAAAGCGGCCCCAAATAATCATTAATTTGCGCAGTTTCGAGGGTCCGGGTCTGGAATCCTTCGGAATTCTCCACCTGGCGCACAAAAAGCGTTTCCCTGCCCTTTATTTATTTCTTTATTTCTTCTGGTTTTTTCTTTTTTTGCTTGCCGCGTACAGCTTACAGAAAAGTTTCGGTCCATTCATATCAATTTCTTTGCATTACTTCTGAACCATTTCGTATTCCTCTCCTTCGACTCGCCCCATTTTTTGCACTCCAAATCACTTAATGGGGAAGGAGGAGGAGAGGGCCGTCATTAGAATTTAGTGTACTCGAGCCGGAAAGTGCTGACGGTGCCTAAGCCCTACTAATTGAGCGCTATTTCAGAAAAGATTTACTTTAAGAAAGTTGCACGCAAATCAAAGCAATCTTATCGGTTCACCGACGCGTTCGAAAACTTGGCCAGAGCAATCTTATTGGAACATCAATGTCGCGCCATCCAACTTTCGCATTTCAAGTGCCAAGGGATGGCTGACGATAAAGTTGTTCCTTTGAAATGTCACATTGCCAAGTTTTCCTGGCAACTGCATTCAAACTATTTGCAGGGAGGCCAGACTCTGGGCAAGAGACCAGAACCAGGACCAGGAACACAGCCAGGGGCAAGGGCTAACATTAAAGCCATTTGCCTCTGACTTTTCCATTAATTCTTCGGAGAACAAAGTTCTTGCACAAACAAAGCAAAAGACAAGCATAAGCTCAGAAGTGCGAAAAGAAGACACAGTTGCCGCAGCCGGCAACATGGCCTTGTTACCCAGTTTGGCCACCAGTTTTGGGTCTAATTAGTATTAAATAGCCTTGGCTACCCCTTGCTGAATCTCCATGGGGTTGGCATGGGGACGGTGTTTGTTAGGCGGACGGGAGGCGTGGCCCGTAGGTGTCTGCGAGGGCGTGCCACGTTTCATTTGGCGTGTCAAAGTGGCGCAGCTTGAAATTTTGACATTTTAATGGCATAGCTTGCCCGCCACACCCCCGACAAGAGCTCGAGGTTCCCTTTCCTTGGACCCGGCCCTGAACGTTCCGCTCCTAGTTATTAATGTGCCATAACATCGTCCGTCACCCGCTGTTTTCCGCCAATCCTTGCCGAGCGCCATATTTAAATACTCGCAAAGTATTAATGCCCCTTGTTGCTAATGTAGCTGGTCCTTACGCAAAGAATACATTTTTTCTGTGACGGAATAATACGATTTTGTAATAATAAATCCTTTAAATAAACAAATAAAATTTATTCAAACAACTAAAGTCCTTTAAAAGTACATTTTCAACTTAAAGTATTGAGAAATAGTAGAATTTCTATTTTATATTTAATTTTCTGTAAAGCCTGCCTATTTTCCTTGATTTAAATTTAAAATTTCTAAACAAAGCCTTGGCCCGCCCTGCCTAGATTCTATTTTAATGAAGAAAACAAGACATAAATCATCAAGCTAAAGCCCAGAGATTTTTCCGGGTTGCCTGACATAGCTGAGGGGGGAGCACTTTGGATTACAAATCGCAGAGTTTGTAATTTGGCCTTCGGTAGTTAGCATTATTGATTGTTCCGACGCACTCAGCCAGGCAGCTAGGCAGGCCCGTATCATCCAGGCCGGCAATTACATGTGACCCACTCGTTGCGAAATGAGCATTTTACCCTTGCATGCGTTTTAGGGGAAGAAGCAAAAACAATGAACCCGCCAGCAATTAGAGGCATTTAGAAGGGGAAAGACGAGCAAGAGGAGCACCTAGAGGAGGAGTAGGAAGAGGAGGAGTAGGAAGAGGAAGAGTAGGAAAAGGAGGAGCATCCAGAGGGGGAACAGCCATAGGACGAAAGCTATGTAACCTACTTTGGGCCAAGGCGCAATTTGTCATGTCCCTGGTATAGGGATAACAACTGTGACCCGGTTCCCAGCACAGGACGAGTATGAGGCTAGGATCCCCGGCAGACTGCCTGACAATAATTGTGATTAATAGCGCTGGGGCGTCGGCGAATATTTATCAGGCCATTTCGATGCGGTAAGTGGCATTGAGAGCCAAACGCAGTAAGCATTAATGACAGCCTCGCACATTACGTATACGCCACCGCAAAAATAACCCATTGTGACATTGTACAAGTAATGCTGATGAATAGGCATTTCAATGCGAGTTTCCTACCCGAGATCTCTTAAGGTTTTTAATGTTATATTGTATATATTATGTATATTAAATATATTGGCACATCTGCTCAGGAAAGTATGCTACAGTTCTTATTATTTCTTTTGGATTTGTTGTCTTTGCAAAGGAAGTGATGACAGCCTCACACATTACGTATACGCCCCCGAAAAATAAAGGGAGTGATGACAGCCTCTCACATTACGTATACGCCACAGAAAAAAAAGAAAGATGGATTCTGATACTATATTAAAATGCATTGTCACATCCGCTCCGAAAAATACGACACAGTTCCTATTAATTCCTTTGCATTTTTTGTCTCTGCAAAAGGGAGTGATGTTTATTAATAAAAATGCAGCGGATTTTTGCCGGATTGTGTGGAATATTTAATAAAAAAAAATCTGATGGCTTTATATTTGTTCATTTGACATAAAAACTTTGCATTTTTTTGCGTTTCTTCTCTTGTCTGTTAATAAATATTCAGTGGAATAAAATATGATTGAGTGCTATGGAATATTTAATATAAAAAGAATTAATTTTCATCCCTTTGTGCTTGGGCAAATTACAAAAAAAACTTTGCATTTTCAAAGTAAAGGCAGTTTATTAAAAAATTAAGTAAATAAGAAGAGAAATTGTGTTTGTTTTTTTGAACAGGGATATAAGTAAAGTAATAAACGCAATAAACCCAAGCATAACTTATTGCAAATTTTATTTGCCTGGGCAAGCCGTTTACTAATTTGCTTATTGCTTTCTGGGACATGCTTTAGTGATTTTATTAATATCGCCTGCATGTTTCTTATATTTCTCATGTATGGATGTTATTGGTGTACAACATATTTCAGAGGAATTCCGAAAAACGAGCCTCTGCGTTGTGATTTATGCAACATAATTTATGCGTCTCATTTTATGTTCCCAGACTGAGAAGAAGAAAAAGGCACAAGGATGTGGAAAATCGTTGCTGGAAGCAACTCAACATATTTTCCAGCCGCCAGGTTTTTTTTGCGGCCTCGGAGATGAAACGACGAAAAACCCACATGACCTCGTTCCGGGCTTGATAAAATGCTGTTTCCCGTGCCAGTTTCAGCAGCTTGATAAGAACCAAAAACGCTTCCGGCCAGACCGAAACCAGATCCGACTGGCCAGCGATTATCCGACGGACTCTGCACAAATGGGTGACCCCGGCGGTTCTGCCTGGCTGGCAGCCTAATAAATGTGCATTAATTTGGCGAAAAAGGTTGACTCCTGCCTTGCCAACTGGCCATGCCAAGATTGCACATTATAAATTAAACATTTATGATGGCAACTTGTTCTGGTCCTCCTAAAACTTGCACAGCCAGCAGACACTAAAAATTATATGGTGCTCTGTGCTCAAATAAATTATTAGCTAGACAAGTAAAAAACTTTGTGCCGCCCCCAGCACGAGGGCAAAGTTTTGTCAGCATGCACTACGAAAAAAAGAAATCGTATCTAACGAATTTCTGGACATTGAATTCATATGCGTTAAATTATCTTTTACAGGCAGCTGTATATATGTTACCTGCTCTTATATTCCTCCATCTTCGGAATTGCCAACTTATTGGAAACACCTTTCGGCAATTCAGGCAGTTTCCAACTGGCTTTCTGATAGGGACCAATTGGTGACTTTGGGTGACTTCAACATACCTGGAGCTCACTGGTCTTCTGACGGTGTGTCTAATATTCTCCTGACTGCGGCACAGCATGACCTTATAAATGGCTTGTTTGATTTATCCTTATCTCAAGTTAACCATGTCTTTAATTCTCTAAACCGCTTACTGGATCTATGCTTTGTTTCAGATCCGGCTGGCGTAAACCTAAGTAGAGTTCCTCCAATGACGCAACCTGAAGATCCTTATCATCCAACTTTCGATGTGACCATCGACACTGGGACAGTCTTAGCAACGACATCTGGTAGTAGGTTAAACAGAGTCCGCTGTTTCCGAAAGGCCGACTATCAGAGGCTAAACACTTTAATAGCTGAATTTGATTGGTCTAATCTCTTCATGAGCTCAGACATGGCAACCGCCGTTGATATCTTTTATAATGCCATGAACTCATTTTTCTTCTTATGTGTTCCTGAAACCTATCCGTCGGTCTCTAATAAACCACTCTGGTTTAACAAAGAGCTGACACGTTTAAAAAACGTAAAATCTAGGCTTTATAATAAATATAAACGTACTGGTTCAAGAACGGCTTTCTCATCCTATCTAAGTGCTCGATCTAGCTTTACCGTGCTTAACGCTCAGTGTTATAAAAATTATTTGACTCGTTGCAAGGTCCAGTTCACGCAGGACCCCAAACAGTTTTATAACTTTGTTAACTCTAAGCGTAAACCCACGTTGTACCCTCCCTCGCTGTCATTTAATAATATTACTGTAAATTCTGATCAAGCAATAGCCAATCTCTTCGCTGAGTTTTTTAAAACCACATATTCTCCCTCAACATCTTCAGATCATTCATTTTCTCCAGCTATGCCCAGTTCGAACCTTATCTTCAGTCCTATTTTAAACGAAAGCTCACTTATTCTTGATCTTCAACGTGTTAAGCCAGTATATTCACCAGGTCCTGATGGAATACCGGGCTCTGTGCTAAGGTATTGCTCCGAGACGCTGTGTAGCCCCCTTCTAAAATTGTTTACCTTATCTTTAGAATCCTCAGAATTTCCCCTTATTTGGAGAGAATCATTTGTCATTCCTCTCCACAAAAAAGGTAGCAAGTCGGATGCCAGTAACTATAGAGGTATCTCTAAGTTATCGGCAATCCCCAAACTTTTCGAGAAAGTAATCACTCCTCACTTGCAACATCTTTGCAGATCCGTCATCTCTCCATGTCAGCATGGTTTTATGAGGCGAAGATCAACCACAACCAATCTTCTGGAACTCACCTCTTTCGTTATTAGGGGTTTCCAACAAAACTTTCAAACCGATGTCATTTACACGGACTTTAGTAAAGCTTTCGACTCGGTTAATCATTCTCTTCTGGTTAGGAAACTCGATTCATTGGGGTTTCCAAGTGATCTTCTTAAGTGGATTTCGAGTTATCTAAGTGACAGGTCCCAAAAGGTTCTGTTCAGAAATGTTCTATCCAATAGCCTCAGTGTCACTTCTGGCGTCCCACAGGGTAGCCACCTGGGACCACTACTATTTACATTGTTTATCAACGATTTGCCGCAGGTTCTAACCAAATCCAGAGTACTTATGTATGCTGATGATGTTAAACTTTGCGTGCAGTATAGGGACAGCTCATGCCAATCTGACCTACAATCGGATCTCGATAACTTTCAAGCATGGTGTCATGCTAACGATTTACATCTCAACAGTTCTAAATGCAAACTGATGACATTTTCTCGCACCACTTTTCTCCCTGCCACGTATATGCTTAACGATTGCTCTTTGGAAAGAATTACTATTGTTGATGACCTAGGCGTCCGCCTGGACCCTAAACTTTCGTTCTCAGAACATATTTCCTGTATGGTTAACAAAGCCGCCGGCATGCTTGGATTCATTAAAAGGTGGTCGAAGGAATTCGATTCTCCTTATGTAACGAAGACCCTATATACTTCGTTAGTACGCCCTATATTGGAGTATGGCTCGTGCGTCTGGAGTCCTCAATACGGAGTCCATAGCAGCCGCATCGAATCTGTCCAAAAGAAGTTTTTACTTTTCGCCCTCCGTGGCCTACCCTGGGATGCTAACCTTAGATTACCGTCTTACTCTAGTAGACTTCTCCTAATTAATTTACCTTCTTTAACTAACCGTAGGACGATGCTTGGCGTCGTCTTTCTACATAAACTTATTCACGGCGAGGTGGAGAGCCCCTACCTACTTGGGCAGCTCAATTTCCATGTTCCCCGTCTTTCTTCTAGAAATTTTATCCCCCTAGTAGTTAACCACTGTAGGCGTGAGTTTGAAGTACATGAACCCTTTAGGGTTTTATGTACTGATTACAATCGCCTTTTTAGTAGTATTGAAGGCGTAGAAAACCTTCAAAACTTAAAAACTGTATTGCTTGTAGTACTTTCTCGTAGTGTATCCTAATTTTCCTCGTTCTATTCTATTTTTCCTCTCTCGCGTCTATCTAGTACGCGTTCGTGCCGTACGTCACGCGGCTGCGCCCCTCGGTCGGTTGGGCGGGAGGTGGGCCTCGCTGGGACTCGGTCGCAAAAAAAAAAAAAAAAAAAAAAAAAAAAAAAAACCTTTTGGCATAAAAATGTTTAAAATAAAGTTAGCAAGCGACAAACTACGTTTTTTTACACATTTTTTTTATGCTGTAACTTTGGATATGCAAACCGTGACGTGAGAACTATATCATCACAAAGTCCATAAACAGTTCTCAGTTTGTAGTTTTATACTAAATTCGAGTGGAATTAAAATTTTATATAATTATTACTTATTTTATTCTCATATTTATAATAGTTAAATTAGAAAGTGTGTTCTTTGTTTTATTCTTAATCAAAGTAAACTTTTCTGTCATTAGGTGAAATAAAATAAAACCTACAAGTTTAGTTTTATTTTTCCAAGTGCCCTAAATAATAGTGACTTATGTTCTTTAACCCAAACCCAAAGCCTTCCCGGAACTTTTTCAATAAACGATGGTGTTTGCGGAGCCAATGACTCGGACAACTTTGGCCCACATTTACCATTAGGAGGGCACAATACATAAACCACTTAAAACGGAAATATTCATAAAATGTGCATAAACTGGGCGACAAGCAGGCCCAAAGGGAGGAAAATGGAGCCGGAGCCGGGGCCGAAGCCCAAAGCCGCAGAGAGTACGCATCTCCTTAATACCACGTGAAGGATTTATTTTCGAGCGTAAATCCTCGCATAAATGCTGATGCCACGTAACCTGAGAGTGCCGTGTGCCGGGCCGCCCATCAATTTGGGAATCACGCGCCCACAGCGACTGCCAACACCTTTCTAGCCCCGTCGTAGTCCCCATTTAATTTCTCCAGGGCCCAGGATACCGAGGACGAGAAGAAGCCGGGATCAGCGAGGTGTTAATGATAACTTGCCCCATTTACCTGGTGTTTTTGCGAAACTTGTGCGGTTCGGTTCGGTGCGGTGTGCGTGTGGGTGTGCAAAGTTTGGCCAAGCTCGGTTTGCTTATCTTCTATTTTTACTTGTTGTTTATGGCAGCTTAAAATTAAAATGAAAATCCGTGTGCTGCCTGGGAAAACAGTTTTTCAATTTGCATGTTAGAGACTAGCAAATGAGGTTATTTTTAGTTGACTTTTCACCTTGTTTCCTGCAGAGCTAAGAGGCTCCAAAGTGCTTGCCTTTATTTTATTTCATTTTATATATTAAAAGGTCCACTCGACCATTTTCTATCCATTTAGCTGATCTAATAAATGTATTTGGCGTTGATTAAATTAAAGTAGAAAGTATATATGTACTTGAGAGCACCTAGATTGATTTACGACAGCTCAATGGGAAGCCGGCGAAGGGTCGGATCAAGGAACAAGTAAATCGAATCAAGTATATTTCGCTTACACTAAATGGCCATATAATTGGCACATTACTGCCCCCACTGCCGAGTGTCAGTCCGCAAATCATTTAGTGCGCAGCCGAGGAAAGATTTCCTTCTGACAGGGTGGGGCTACCCATGGCAACGCTGGCCGGAAATTTTAGAAGGCCATCGCCCTTCTCAGGACACTGTCACACAAAGGATTCCCACTCAATAAAAGGCAAGAGGAGGCCTTTGTTGCGACCCATTTCTGGCGTTACCTTTTGTCGATGAATGTGTTGCCGGAGAGCAAGGTGGCCGAAATTGTCTTTGAGCCCGAAAACTTTTGGCTAAGCATTTCGATGCCGCACGAGTGCCTGGCCCCCGGTTGAGGGCAAAATGAGGGACACGAAGGCCGTTTCGGTCTTCCCTTTTGGCCCAATTTATGCCTCTTTGAGTTCGGCGCCGTTTTGTGCCCCGATTTTGTGTTATTTAAAACTTCGGTTTTGCCTTTCATGAATAGGGAAAATTTTCAAAAGAAACTTTCGACCGCTGACAGAGATGAAACAAGTGAAATTCGTATAAATTATAATGATAAATTAATAAACGAAGGCTTGCAAAAACAAGACGACAAGTAAATAAACTTTTAAAGTAAAAGGCGGGCGTTCAATGGTCCGGCAAAGTTACACAAAGAAAAAAGAGGTAAGCAAACAAATTCCGCTTCAGCCACTGGAATTGTCCAGGAATTTTCGAAGAATTTATTTAAAAGCCAGCGCCTGCACCTTTTTCCGCCCGAGGGCTGAACGTCAATTAAATATTCATGCTCCCCGTTAGCCGCCAAGCGTTCGCCCTTAACTCTTCGCTAACCCTTTGCCCCGCCTCTGCTGCTGCTGCCGGCCAAACAATTTCCAAATGAATCAAATATGTAGGCTCCGATCCGGGCCGAGGATGAGCCGCAACAAAAGCGGCGATCCGCCGCCCGTAATTGCTTTCCATTTAAAAAGATTCCTATCCGCCGCGAGGGAATTAATGCGCTACAATAAATTTGAGTCGCACACAAAAGACAATGACCTCGTCTCCGAACTTGGCTCGTGGCTCAGAGCTTGAGTCTGGCCAGCGAACCGAATCTGGAAATGGGCACCATGATGGAGCTGTCCCAAGTCCCGGGTCCCAAATACCAAATCCCGAATTCCGTGTCCCCACCTCCGAGCCCATTAATCAAGGTGAAATGTCAATTTAGTCACACATAACTCAAAATGAGAATGGTAATGGCAGTTGGGCGTTGGTCCTTGGGCCGTCCTTAATATTTGCCAGTCACAGAGGTGCCATGGCAACATTGCTGTGGAGGACGCCTCTCGGTGCCAGTCGGGCAGCCTTCGAAGTTACGGGAGGCCAAAGCGGAAGTTCCGCACTTCACCGGCTGCATCTGATGGCGACCGCTTCGACTGTTCATCTAGAACATTTTCCATTTCCGGCGACCAGCAAGTCAGGTGGCAGGTCTAGGCTTTTTCACTCCGCAAATTTAAAGACCTGCCCAGGGAATGTATCCGAATTTTTAATATCAATTTAGTGCGGCAAGTGTGTGCCCTGACCTTTGGCCTTTCACTGAACTAGCTTCTCTAATTGCATTCCCAATGACCGCCCTGAACAAATGCATCTCCAGCTGGCTGCCAGGAACTAATGAGCACATGTTTACACGAAGAGCCGCCGCAGCCAGCAATTTATTTCTTGCATCGCTTTTCATTGCATAAGTTTTCCGACACTTTTTCCCCCCTCGGCACAAACATCGGGGCGCACACGCTAGAGTGTTGGCAACACTTCAGTGCCGACGTCACTGTCTCTGCGGTTTGTTGTTGCCACGTTTTGTAGTACATTTAGTACGCTTGTTAGCTTAATGCACCCTTGAGACCGCCTTGCCCCCGGAACCGTTCTCGGTCTTCTAGAAGGTTCTTGCCAGCTCACATATCTGAATAAATTTACATACTCAGCCAGCGCTGAGAAAGCAGATTTTTCACCTACCGTGGGTATTACGTAAAATGCATGAAATTAAAACGTAAAACCGAAAATGTATTGCGCAAATGAAAAGGAAGCTATCTTGTGGACAGATTAGACGCTCTAACCAATTGGTAATCGATTGTTAATACAGCAATAACCTAAATTTGCATGGAAATTCAATCGGCTTAGTCCGGCGACACCCACGAGTGTTTAAAGATGAAAACTCCTGGGAAAATGCTAGGGCAAAGAAAACTTTTCCCACCAACAAAGTTGATCCTGCGGCCTGCATACAAACAGGAGATTAGGCGACCTGAGGCATTTAACGAGTGAGCTAGACGCAGATGTCGCCGACATAAATGACGGCTAAGCCCCCCGAACGCATTATGATGAGTGGCGGGTATACCCGGGCAGGAGGAGGTGAGGAAGAGGCCAAGGAAGTCCTGGATGGGACCAGAGGACGTGGCAATTGACCGTTGGCCCACTTCGCCCGCCCCGAATTAATCCCGAACTTCTGGGACAGGCAGTCCGTGTGCGTGTGCTTTGTGGAGTGGCCAACGTGTGGTATGCGTAATATTTCAAATGGTCCTTAAATTGGTTTCGTCCATTGTTCGTATTGTGTGTATTTATGTGTTGGCCATCGCATTAATACGACAAGTTTTCCCCCTGACAGTCATCCGGGAATTATTCTGCTGATTTGTTTCGTTCGCGCTCAAATTCATATCGTCCTTTGATTATATTAATTTCCGCCTTCCCTTCGGATGCTCGTGGATATCCCAATGTTGGGCGGGTGACACAAGTGTCGCAACATCTCGACGGTTCGGTGGGGATCCAGCATAAAACCCACCTAAATAAATATGAAATTTAGATAATACAAAACGGGCAGAGAAGCGGCAGCCTTCAGTGTCAATGCTGAGCACATCGCCATCTTCCCGTCATTATCGTCCTGCCAGCAGATCCCCTTGTCACGTAGCATTGAATGACAAGAGAAATATAGAAATATACGTACTGCCGACATCCTTATAGTGCGACACACTCAAGGCTTTTATTCCGTTCACGTGCAACAAATGAACAAGTTCATTAAGTGCAGGATGTTGCGGGACGCACGGAAGCGAGGACACGCCGCCTCTCGCGGGCCGGGCAGATGAGCAAGTGCGCCACTTCTGGGTCGATGTTTATGCAGTCATTAAAGTCCGTAAAGCCGCTCCAGTATGCAAAACGGCAAAATGAGTAGGCCCAGGCGGCGCCACATGCGAGGGCAACATTTATGCTGATTAAACTAGAGCCAACTGACGGTAGCCGAGAGCTGCGAGGATCTCAGTGAAGGCACTCAGAGAAATAAAAAATATCTTTACTTTGAAATTAAGTGGAATAGTTTGCTAATACTATCCTACATTTTGTGTTTATAATCTCTAATTGTTTATTTTGTTATAGTTTAATAAAACTGCTCTTTAGTTTACGTTTTGGTATTAAAAATGATGATGTAGCAAGTATTTTGTTGCGTGTAAATGCCACAAAGCAAACAACGCAACAATCTACGACAGCTGGGCCTGACGTGATGAAAGGTCTGGGACTGGGACTGTAATAGAGACAGAGCCTGAATCTGGAACTAAAACTGGACGAGCTTCTCTCAGCAATCCCCTACTGCCGGTTCACATTCGCCTTCATCTCGTTGACATTTTTCATTTGGCTGCAGCTCGTCATTGGTGGACTGACAATTTTCTCTGTTAGGGATTGTTGACTGACACGGATGCGGATATCAGAGGATAACTCGGCCACCAGGCGAAGAATTGTTCCATCAAAAAGTTGGACAAAACAAAGACATATCAAAGAGATAAGAGCCACAAAGGCAATAGTAAGAAAATTGAAAGTTGATGTCAAATAAATAGAAAATAAATCGAATTTATGCTAAAGAAAATTAAGTGAGTCCTTGAAATATAAACTTTTTTAATAGGAAATATTTATTTTTAAACAATGGAGCCTTTTTTAATAAAGGCATATACAAAATGATATTTGAACATAAGCATTAAGTGGGCTTTATTAAAAATAATTCCAAAAAGCTTCTTTTAACCCTTGCAGTATTAAAATATTAGTCAATTTCTGACCTTGTAGATCTTTTATATTCCTGATCTGCCGAGTCGATTATATTTACTCTCTAAAACAATTTTAATTTTCTCACAGTGAATCAGTGTAAATATTTACCCGCCAAACACTCACATGATAAATTCAAAGAACTGAAAATCACTTTCGTGGAATTAATTTGAATTCATTGTGATGCTCTCCGTGCATGTATAATCCTTGGTTTGTTTATGCAGTTTGTCAAAATATCACATGTGGCTGCCTTCATTGTTTCACATTCAGACCCATATCAGGCCATCGATTTTGCCCAGAAAAGCGAAACAAATGTCTGCCCTTTTTGTGGGCTGTCGGCACGTGACTCTGCCTCTGACTCCGGCTCCAACTTTGAGGGGGAGCCCATGTGTGACCTCATTGGGTCTGATTTGCCCGGGTTGGGTGTACATAAATTACAAGCTGGCAAGAGCAAACCTTTTCACAAACTAAGCCTGCAAATTATGCACTCGCAGCTGTTGCCATCGAGTGAGTCCCGACGGAAAATGCTCGAATAAAATGCAAATTGGCCTTATAGAAAGTGTGTGTCCTACGATTTGTACATTCATATTGATCCCACTGTTTGCAGACAGTTGGGTTAGCGGCTTGTATCCACCTCTGAACCCGCTTGCTTGCAGCTGGCTAAGAACTTTTGGCTAAGGATGATGGCTATATACTATTTCTGCATTCCCTCGGTGGGATTTGTGTGTCAGAGTCACAAGTTTTGCCAAGTTCTCGGCTATCTGACCCACCTGGCTATGTCAACATTTTTCTTCGTCTCCGACTTCTCTGTCTCTTCAGAAATGCACATTTTAAAATCCCTGACAGCCCAGCCCCGGCCCGCTTACCCGCTTGCCCCTTGATCCCACAAAATGTGAAAGTTTCGTCCTCCGGTTGCAGGCAATATATTCGACCTTTGTGTCTAATTTTAGAGCCAAACCGAATGGATGGCGAAGGACAAAACAAGTTTTCTGTTTATGAAAACTTAATCGCGTTTACCGAAAAATAAATCCAAAAATATGAACGAAAAGGGAAAAGTGTCGGAATGTTTACCGCACTCGTTGGCGGCTGACGTCAGCGGGTCCGAGTTCCTATGTGCAGAGTGCTTCATTATCCTGCTGAGCCTTAATGGGATTCCAATTATGCACGATTGGCATTTATTAAAAAAACAAAATGACCCTGCGTTCGAATAACTTTACAAAAACGTAATTTATGTGAACAATTACATGTTTATGGTCAAATTGTCCTGCTGGTAATTGAAATGTATTACCAAAATGCTTTAATTAAGGCTGCCGCGTGTTGATTTACATTTTCAATCAAATTGTTTGTACATATAATTACATACATAATTAAAGGTAATGGCGAGGAAATAAAGGTAAGTTTGTTTTAAATGGAATTTGAGTGGAATTGGGATGCATCAGTTTGAATTACATTTCTGGTTCGTGCTTCATAGAATTTAACAGGATGAACTTCTTGTTAAAAATTATTTAAATGACTAAACACAGCTATAGTAAAATATAAAAGTAATTCCAAACTCATTGTAAAGGTCATTTATTGCGTAAACGCTCTCAGGCGATCCTTGCCGCTTTAATTATTCTGGTCCTAATGCTGCCCTAACAATAAAATCCAAACATGATTTGCCAATTTTATGGGACCACGAGCGTGAAAGGAAATTGGCTAATACGAAACCAAAAAAAGGCAGTGCTACACATTGGAAGAACTTAATCTCCCCGGCAGACACCGGAACACCACCTGGACACAGGACACGGATGTACTGAATGCTGAGCATTGAATACCGACAGGACACCGAAATGGCAATGTGCTCATTGTCCACTGCTTACATTACACACGGTCTGCTCCAGGGAAGCGGGCGCGCCATGTAAATTTTTCAACACACTAAACACAATAAACATTTGCACACGGCCGCAGGACATCATGCTCTGTGTAGGTGCTGGTCCTTGTATGTGGGACACGCACATGTCAGGATAAAAGTGCTGATAGCATTCGAGGCACGCAATCATTCGCCGCAGGCACAACACATATACACAAAGGCTGTGCACTCCGAAAAATTATCAGGACATGGAAATTATAAAGGAAACTGGTATCTTAAAGTTGTTTTCTTCTTTTTATTGAAACAATATTTTTTAAGGCTCAATGAGTTTAATTGGTTAGGTTTTCTGATTACCATATCCCTAAATTGTTGACTTAAAATTATTTAGCTTTCTCTCTAGAAAAACCAAAGCTCCTTTCCAAAGGCAATTAGCCTTCTGGCAGTTTCTGACTTCCCTTGAAGCCAATTTACATTTAATGGTTTAATTATTTCTCAGAAACATTTTAAATGTACACTTAAGTGCAAAACATTTATAGAAGTTAACAACTTTTGAACGTAAATACTATTGCTTCAAATAAGTTTACAAGTTTTCCTGTGAAAAACTGTACAACAATTATTCTGCCAAGTGTAAGTGCTAACAGGACAATATGCTCCAGGTAATACCTAAAGTCCATTATCGGGCAGAGCAGAGCGTGCTCCTGTATCGCATTCAGAGTGGCACACATATCCTCTTCCCTCGTCTTTTAATTTGCTCACTGGCGTCCGCTGGGCCCCTTGATAAATATGCACACAATTATCCTGGCAGAAATGTCACTTTGGCTGATTGTTTGGCAGCCTCTTGTTGCCATTTAATACGCATATGCTCCTCAGCCAGGACTGTCTGTGTGCCGTTGTAATTAGCCAGAAAGTGCCCCCGTTTCTGCTCTGGGGAACGGGTACACGAAATGGGATGAACGAGAAGTTGGCAGCACAGTTCGCAAGCAGACATCCCGACCAGACGAAAGGTCACTGCTCCCCACAGGATTGATTGCGTGTGTTTGCGTTAACTGTTCGGAGTCAATTAGATATTTGTCTGCGGCTGATATCATACTTCAACCCATCCCAATGCCAGGAGACAAGACAGCCATTCCATCAGAATATAAATAGCTGCTTGTTCCGGCCAAGTTTAAATAAATGTCTTAAGCCCCAATCGAGCAATGGCTCAGCTAGCACGCATTAATTAAATTAGTCAATTAAAAGTTTTTGGCAGGCTCACAAATCTCCACATATAAATGTATTTGTTCCAGGATTAATGCGAGCGAAAGCCGTAGGAAACTTTGGTAAGCCCCGGACAAATAATTTGGCCGAAAGCGGCATGGAAATGGAAATATAAATGGAGGAGGGCATGAAAGCGGGCCTTAACTTACCCCGAATAACACACAGAATATTGATTTAGCGGTGACTTGGGCGTTTAGTTTATGGTTTTTGGAACTGTTGCTTCTTTGCGTTTCCGGCGGAAAGTTCTCCTGTTCTTTGTTGGCTCACATCTCACTCGAACTGAAAATTAAATTCACGCGCAAAACTTTAGGCGCTGGCAAACGGCCGCGCCGCCGCCTCGAAACTAAATATTTAATTTTTTGCTTCACTTATTGTTCGACCTCCTTCTAAACGTAAATTATTGTTTTATGTAACTTTATCGATGTTGAGTTTCCTTGCGGTTAAATAATTAATTACTCGGCCCGATAGGCCCTCTCCTCGGCTTCTGTGATGTTTTTGATGTGACTGTTGATATCGATGTGGATGCTGCTGTTCAAGTCGCTGAGTTGTGGCACATCGCTTCGTTGAGTTTGAACTGAGCTGAGGTCCTGCGAGGCAGTCGCTTTTATTGGCCGCCTTCTGAAATTCACCACACACAGACATGCTGGCTGCCTGCCTCTCCATCTGCCTGCCATGCGCCCGAAAGGATACAAATATTTACAGGTGCGCCAAGAGGGTGGTGGGTGCTCTAGGGCCAAAGCTCTCTTGGGTTGACACTGAGAGAAAACGTGGTAAATAATGGCAGGTCTTTGGGGTTTCGTTTTCTAGTTAAACTTCTGTTCGTAAACTATTTATCTTGCTTTTAATCATTGACATTGTTCCTTTTTCGCGATTAAGTTGTTTAAAAAAAACCTAGTAACATCTCAACAAATAGTATTCCTTTAAAGAAGGATATTTCAGGATACCCTGGTAACCCGAAACCAAAAGCTTTCTCTCTTTTACTCCCTGTTGGGGGAGGGAAGCTTTCACGTTTCAAAACAAATCCCGCACACAGCATCCCCATCCTTTGGCTCGGCAGCTCGCACATGGCCAAAAGCCGAGTACTACAACTTTACAACTGTGGTGGGTTTCGTTTGGCCCAGATGTTGTTGTTGTTGTTGTTCTTGTTGCCGGGTCGCGTGCAGTGCGAAGAAGAAGCAGAGCCAGCCGAAAAGAGCTTCGTAAGTTTCGCGGGCCAAAACAACAAGGACTCGGAGGAGGAGGTGAAAATCGTGGGGTCTAAGTAGAAGGCTGCGATGAAAACAATGCAAACAAAAATTTGCGCTTTTACGAGCAGCACAGCCATCATCAACATGAGCATCAACATCAGCTAGCTGTCCTGTCCCCTCGAAATGGTATCTCCTCTTTTTTTTAAGCAGCCAGCCAAAGGCTTATCCCTTTTGTGCCTCAACTCAGAACCGACTTAGACGCGGCCGCGTATTTGTCTGGCACGCTTAGTTTTCAACCGTCCGTCCTCTGTTTCCAGGCTTTGTTTTGCCATTTTGCCATCCGTTTTTATTACAGTTTACTACGGACGCCAGGCAACAAATTGGCCACCATGGCAGCCGCTTGGGCGCAACATGGCGTATGCGTAATTATAATTGAAATTTCGTGACTACGTTTAATGAGTTCCCAGGCACTTTTCGGTCCGCCAAGGAATGCAAACGGCGGCGATATTAACCTTTTAATAAAGAGCCACCTTAAGGTCTATTTATCGAGCATCAAACAGAATTTTTAATCAAAATAAATGCCGGTGGTTCGTTTGACTTCCCCGTGGGGCGTCAAGCGCTAATGGGCTAATTATTTTGGCATCCCGGGGCATCCATTCCATGGTTACCATAGCGTAGGCATTTTGTCACCTTAGCCTTTAGGGTTCCTCTTTATAAATTTGTTATTTGATAAACGATTTTCTTGTAACTCCTTAGGGGTGGTTAGAAGTGGCACTAGTTTATTCAAAACACAACAATTATTCTTCTTAGAAACTATATTGTATTTATTAATACCTTAAAAGTAAAATCCCAAAATTCAAATGTATTTCTATGCAAGACTAAGCATTAGAGTGTTTTGTTGCAATGACGCACTTACTAGCTTACTGGTAATTCGTTATGTAGCGATTTAGGTCGTTCCTGGGATTTTATATGTTATCCAATTAATATAAGGTAACAATATCTAACGCCTTCGACTTCGGCTGCATAATGGAAATGCGTCATTGAAGCACAAAACAAGGCCAGAATGCACTCTAATGCTTCACATTGCATAAACGCCTGACGAGGCGTATACGTAACGCATTCACAGCGCTTTCGTAAGGCAAAGCTGAGAATCAGAGCACAAGTGCTGGCTGCTTGTTTCAAAGTTCTTGAAATAATTGCATTTGAAGCATGCATTCAGGCTGATATTGACGTCAGTCAGCAGCACGTCAATCAGGACATTTCCAAGAACTTTTCGAATTAGATTCGAGTTGGGTAATCCGTTTAAAGCCACTGCTCTTGATTTCAGTAATTCAGAGCCCGCAGAGCCGCAACTTTAAGACCCCCCATAAATTATTGATTCATAAGGCAATTAGCTTTGTTAATGTCATTAATGACAGGCACGCCGCAACTGAGTTCATTTGCTGCCTGCTCCCGTTCGACTCGATTTATTGAGTCACTAAAAGCCACTGCAATCGGCCCGCAACCTTTTGGCCTCAATATATGGCCATCGAAAATTCTCCCACATTCTGATTCTATTAGGCACCGACATCGTCCCTGGATGGCGGGCATTTTAAAAGCGTTCATTATTGATGAATAGAGTAGGGCACGCAATAAACCAATTTACTGTCTGTCGCACCTGTCTGTAGTTCCCGCCCTCCCCCGGCACCCCGTTTGCATGTCACCTGTCATTGTTTTGCTTTCGCGCTGCGCGGTAATTTCATTTCGTAATTGTATCCTGCAATTTGCTGCATGGCAATTTGAGAAGGTAAAACACAAGGACCGCGTCGGTGCGGAGGCAACAAATGTGAGGGGTCAGGTGGGAAAGTAAAAGGGTAGCGGTGATGTGTATTCGAGGTCTGTCATCCTAAACCCCAGACTCGAACTTTGGCAAACGATGGAAAAGTACCATACTGCATCCAGCAATCCCCCAAGCCAGCGTTACTTAACTTAAATTCTCACAATTATGGGAATTAACTAAAACTAATTAATTCTGTGTTGAACTAACCTTTTCATCCTTGGCGTAGAAGAGCATGTTGCGCTTGAGGCGAAAGTAGCGGCGTCGCCATCGCTGAAAGGACCATGTGTGCTTCATCAGAAAACCCTCCTTGATGATGGCAGCCTGTAAAGAGTATATTTTAGAAAAAATGAGTGCAATCTCAGCTTGACTATGAACGAATCCCATCAGCGATTCGCCCAGGGCAATTAGCAATTGATGAGCTGACGCTGCATGGATGAAGAGCTAAGGCATGAGGGCATCGCACACTGCAGACACAGATGGGACTCTGTTCCCCAAGCACTGGAGAGCACTCCGGTCAGCAACTCCAACGCTCTCTGCGGGGCCCGTCACTTGCAATCTCGGGGCTCGATGTCCGCGAATAATTGGCTGCAGGCTAACAAAGGCCAAAGTGGGGGCGTCAATATGGCCGGCAATCAATTGTGCACACAAAGACCGACCACACACAGCGCCTCGCTCTATTCACACGTACTTGGTATGAAAGTGTAAATAAGCGTGGCACCAGAGGCGACAAAAGTGACAATAATCTGGGCCAATTATTCGACAAATAAACTTTGTGATTCAAGCGAACCCTGCGACCATAGAAATCGATCCGATTGCCACTGGCAGAGTGAACAAAAGTCCCAATCCCCCGATCCGTTTAAGTTTCGGGCGAGGTCACCCGGCGCCGAGGGCCAAAAGGAAATTCAGCGACAAATAATAATGGAAAAATCGTTGAAAAATCAACGGACATTGCAACGATGTCGAGTTGCAGCCATTTCATTTGGTTTTTGTGTTTGTACAGTAAATGGAAAAGGGGAAACGGAAATGTTTGCTTAGCAGCGGCACTAGAAGTTTACTTACACGATTTACTTGAAATGTTTCTTTGTTTTCATAAGATTATGCTTTAAGTTTGTCGTTCATTAAATTAAAGTGTAAAAACATTATTCCTAAAAACTATGTTTAAATAATATTCTTAAAGAGATTTAAACAAGAACGGAGCATGAACAAGGATTCTGCATTTTCCTTTACCATTATTCGCAGCTCTTATATTAAGTTTATTGACCCCAAAAAAGAGGAGACAAAAAATGGAATTAAATTGAAAATTCCCCCTGCGCCAAGAGCAACGCTGAACTGTGACTAAAAATCAAAGTTACGGGATATCATGCCGAGATTAATCATCGTCAATCAATCATGTGGCACGGCCATGAGGCCAATCGCTGACACATCAAGTATACGCCAAAGTGGCCAAGGATAAAGCCCACAAAGCCAGAGTCCATCAGCCAGGGGATGATAAACAAGTTTGAAATTTTCGTTAGCCGGGTATTGATTTTGATTTAATGCTCTCCCCCTCCCTCTCTGCTCGAGCTTCCCTCGTTTCTTCTCAGGTAAAAAGATACAAGATAAATAAAAAGGCCGGTCCATAGATATGGATATGACTTGCTCCTGCTCCTGCTGCTACTGCTGCTCACTCAGTCGGGCAAGTAAACATAACGTAGAGCTTCCCAGCCCTGATTTTTCCCGGTTTTGCTTTACCTTTGCCTCCCTTCGTTACACCTTCTGCCTGACTTTTCACCTTTGAAAATAAGTAAAATAAAATATACCAACTTCAAATTAAAGAAATTAGCTTTGGGAAGAGCGAATCCTTTGATGGCTCACGTGAGCCGCAAAACAGTTGGCCAATTGTCTGTGTAAATAGTCGTAAATAATTCAAACGTTTTTTCGCCAAGCACGTGGCAAAGAAGGGAGCGAGTCTCAAGGATACTGCGGCAACAGCCTACTGAAGTGGGACCCCTAAAGCAGAGCCCAAGACAGAGGCAGGGGCCAAGAGTTGGCAAGACTTCTGGCTTTGTTTATACAGTAGGCTTTGCTTATTGTTGGATTTAAATGGCTGAGAACGGTTACAGTGGCAGGCAGTAATGTGGGTAACCTAATCTCCTAAGATAATATTAAGATCTTAGCGGGGACGAATCAATGGGAAATTTAAATGCTAAATATATGCTTTTTAAAGAGCTTAAAGTTTATCATTATTATAATTCAATGATGAATAACAGCAATTCAAGGGATTTTTACTTTTTATACATTTAAAGTTCTTGCTTAAATTCCATTTGTTGAGATACAACTGTTTTTCAGTAGCTTATGCAAATTCTATGGATTCTATCCACTCTTGGCTGCTCTGAATTATGGACCAATTTACGGTTTCTAAGCTAGTGACTCGCACAGTGGGCCAACTGTTGAGGCTTTCGCCATTGTCTTTATTGTCGCCGCTGTCGGCGCTGGCAGCACGCTAACCATCAAGACCGAGCAGTAAGCGGCTTTTGTTTGGCGTTCGCTTATTGTTTTGCGGTTTGACATGTGTAAACCCCACTCCACATAGCCACACTCACACACACAGCGCATAGCACACCCAGGACGCAGATGTGTGTTTATGGGGGCCACGCCCCTCTCCACATGGGAGCACTTGAATGTTGCTTGTCTGTCACAATCAGGCAAATGTGTTTTGCCCAGCCCTCGAATACCGTAAATCACAAATAATAAATGCCTTCGTTTAAAGCCCGACATGGAATCGGGGACGATAAGGGGGGATATTTGAGACCCCCAGCAACATAATATTTCTTTTTTTCGGAGAGGTCAACATAAGCTGCCTAAAAATACAAAAAGAAATCCTTTCACAAAGGCCAAAGTTGAGGGGTAGTGTCAGTGCAACGGTGCGTATAATTAACATCAAATGACCAGCAGCCCGGGAATATTATTCATACGCCGCGTTGTCCCTCAAAGAGCCAAAGCAAGAGCGGACGAATGGAGGCCAAATACGTATCCTTAGATGCTTCAAAGTAACACCAAAACCGAAAAGAACTTAATTGAAGCTTTTCTCGGGCTTCGCGGAGTTTTTGGGGCTTGCCTTTCTCTCGTTATTTTCGTCATTTCATCATTTTGGTTCCTTGCCCGCCGGGCAACTATGGCAACGTTTAATTAAAATACGTGAATAGCCCAGCTCGCCTTTTTTTGTTGCTTTGTTTCGTGGTCGATACATTTTTATTTAATTTTGTACTTAGGGGACCAGCATCGGATTACGTCTTAATAATGCATTTAAATTATGATTGAAGGGGCGCGACGCCCGGCTCCTGGCAAGCAATCACCAAATGGGGGCTGCCCTGACCCCTGACCTATGCGGCAGCGACACTAAAATATTTTATCGGCTTCTTGAACTGCGCCTCTGACCTTTGGCAGCGGTGCAGCGCACTAAAGTACTTGAAACATAAACTCTCGACACACGCAACTCGCATATAAAGCGAAGTCCTTCCCTCCCCCACGGACCCCCTAACGTTTGCCAGTTTGCATGCAACTTCCGCTCCAGAAAGTTTTGCGAGGACGCTCTGCTGCACCGCCATGGTACCTCCTGTGACAAAGGCGGAGGACTGTCGGCATACAGTAGAAAAAATATAAATACAAAACTTACATTTCTCTCGGTAGTTCCATGAATTAACCAATATAAACATTTCGTTAAACAGAGTCATTACCAAGAATGCCACTTTGCATGGCCCGCGTTCGCATTATCAGTTAAGAGGAAATCGTGAATAATGGTCCACTGACACCTACAACCATTTACCATGACTCTCCATTAAGGATAATTAAATAGATAAAATGCTGAACACACATGTGTCAGATTGTGTCAGTGTGCCAGAGCTTCAGGGATTCGATAACAAAATAAATTAAATTAAGTTCCATTGGAAAGTTACCAATTGGAAATAAAGGTCCATAATGGACAATGATTTAATTTACTCACCAGATTGTTGGAGCACTTGGTGGACATGCGACGCTGAAAGAGACGCGCCGGCTCCGTCTCAATCTCTGACTCCGACTCGGACTCGTCGCCATCGTGGCTGATCGCAATAATCGGAATGATGGGCACGGGGGAGATGCTGCCGGAGCTGAAGGCGCTGCTCCTTCCACTGCTCGGACTGCTCCGGCGAGGGCTGCGAGTACCCCGCTCCACGCGCAGGGTGTCCAGTTTTAAGTGGGCCATTGTCGGGCTGTGGGTTCGTTTTGCATACTCTTTGCACAATCGGGCAATTGAGCTGTCACGTTGCAAGGACACGCAGTGCTTAGGATCCAGGGAAGCCTGCGTTGAGATGCCGCCGTGTAGCCGCAGGTGGCCGTCCCATCTGCTGGTCGTCCTGCTTATGTAAATGTTCCCCCAAGTTTGCCTGCGGACACACCCCCAGATTCAGGGGACAAAAGCAGCAAATGGTCGCAAGCACTCACACTCTCTGGTTTGCGGGGCAAAAGGGATCCCCTTCCTAGTTCTTGGCCGTTAAAAAGCAGAGCGGCCAGAGTCCTTCCTATTTAAATTACAATAATTGCTGGCGTATTATCCAAAGTGTATATATTCAATATCAATTCAATAAATTTAGCAAAAATACTTGCACATAAACACATGTATATATATATCGTTCGATTTAACTATAAATATATTTGATTAGGCCACACTAACTAATTTGAAAAAAGGATAAAGTACACCACACTCAGAGGACACCGAATTCTCACAGTTCACACTCAAGATTACACTAACGATAATTGAAATTGCGTTTTTGTCCTTAATTATTCCGCCACTTCCTGCTTCCGGCTCCCTCCGCCACCTAATTGTATATGTACAAATTCTACGCTAGCTCGCCGCCTCGAGTTATTGTTCCTGTCTTTTGTCTATTTTTATTTGCTGGTCGGGTCGGGCTCCACCGCTCCTGCTCCTGCTGCTGCCCGTTAAAGTTTGCTTTGGAACAGAGACTGAGACCGAGGCTGGGATTGGGACCGAAACTGCCGGAGCCGCGCGGCGAACTGAACGAGACCGCAACCCTCACTGTTCACTGTTCGCCGTCAGCTGCCGCCGAGTGCGGCGTGGCCCAGCGGGGA
This sequence comes from Drosophila anomelani, assembly GCA_035045905.1. NCBI lineage: Eukaryota > Metazoa > Arthropoda > Insecta > Diptera > Drosophilidae > Drosophila > Drosophila anomelani. Next base: position 9,635,853 of record JAWNOO010000007.1, on the reverse strand, counting down.
GTGGACCTGGCCCAAAGCCATAGCCAAACGGGGTTGCTAGGTGGCGAAAATAATACAGGATTACAGGATTAAAATATTATAGATTAACAATTACAAAATAAACTCTAATAATACAATTTGTTTATTAAATATTCTTAAAAGAAATCTTATTTAGCTTACATCGAGTTAGAAAATATAAATATTTATCAGTTATTTTCATTTGTCAGATGAGTCCTTAAAGAAAAAAGTAATTTGTTTTAATTCAGTATCATTTATTTCATATACATAATTCTTTAACACTTAAAAATCGGCTCAAATATAATTCCTTATCTTTAATCCTTTTTAAGTCTAATTATTCACTAGCAACCCGACAACTCTGTCCTGCAGAGCTGACACGCAACGAGAATAAGAAATATTCATTATCCTTGCCAACAAGTTTTCGCTCTTTTGGCGAGAGAGCCGCACGGAGCAGGATACAGCGGAGAGCGAGCGCCACACACACCCTTCGGAAGCGGAGAGCTGAAACAGACCGAGCAAAACAAAACGCCGGAGAGCCGAAGGATATGACAAAGCGCAAAGGACGACAAAGTAAACAGGAAAGCCAAAAACTAAACCGAGGAAGCAGGCGAAAGGCGGACGGAGCGATGGCTACAATTACAAAGGAGTGCAAAAGCAAATTTGTAGAGCGGGCGGAAAAAAAAATATGGGGGCCTGTGTGCTTTTCCGGCCTTGCGCTGTAGCATTCATTATTTGTTGTTGTCTGTCGTTGTCCCTGCTCATCCCATCGTTGCGGCAATCCGCCAGCCATCCATCCACAGTCATCCCGCATTTCCCGGCGGGCAATACTCTTTGCGCTTGACTGCACTCGCCCATTTATTGTATTACATTTTCACGTACCGCAGTCGCCCACCCACATGGGCTCCAAGGACATCCAATTAGCGGACTGCGAGCCGTGCTTTTAATGCATTTTAAATGCGATTGCTGCGGTGATGCGAGACCCAACGCTTTTCACATCCAATTTGAAAAGTCATAAAGGGCGTTAAATACGTAAGCAGTGTAAGCGGTAACTTCATTCGCAGATTGCCGGATTGCAGATAATTAATTTATGCCATAAACACCTCCGAGTTCACACTTTTAAATTCATATTTTGGTTCAATACTCTTGCTTATAGCAATGTCCATCGAGGTATCAGGGCAACTTAACGCTAACAGTCTACAGTTTATTGCTACTTTTCACCATTGAACTTTACAAAATACAAATTCTTCATCATTATTTAGCAATATAGTAAGTGTTTCACAAATAAAATATCGGCGTTTCTTTGTGCCTCCGTAAATGCAAAACATAAAATTGAATATACATACACTGCGATTGGGTAATATCTAAAACTAATAATTTAAACATTATTTGCCACAAATAGAAAGAAAATTATATGTTTTAGTAAATTTTTTGTGGCGTATAGATTTTTTCATTTTTGGTGAACATACAATTTTGCACAGACAATTCGATTCATTTTCAACACAACTAAATTTGAACTTATAATTTATATATAAATTAAATATTTAACTCAGCAATTTGTGCATCAATCACATTCCTCCAAGGAGTCATAGACCCAATCCGTTCGCTCTGCTTGTACGGTGCCCATTCTGGTTCCCTAAAAAGAAAGTATTTTAGACTGATACAAATATAAAGACAATAAATAAATAAATATCAAAACTTAGCTTTCTTTTAGTTATTTCGCCTTCAGAAGGAAGTGAAAATGACTTACCCTTGGCATCTCCAGGCAGCGACGGAAACGCACTCGGGTTCGAGCAGCTTTTGGACCGCTGAGCATCCCGAATTCGAACAGGCTGGGCGTCAGCAAGTAACCGCCCCAGTTTGCCGGCATGGATATCTCCTCCGGCGGCTTACCGAACCAGTTTTTTACGCGCTGGGCGATCCGCTGAAAGAACCCGGAGCGGTAGCGCCAATCGGCAGCAGCGTAGCGTGGTCCATGGGTGATGCTCATCTGAACATGGCGAGGATATCGGCGAAATTGGTCAATAGTCTGCGCATCCGACAGTTGGTGAGCGGTACCCGAAATCCGGACGCTGCGCATTAGAGGCGCCCAATTGAAGTGGAGCGACACATGGGGATTGGCGCTGATCTCGCCCGCTTGCCGGCTGCCCAGCGTAGTGAAGAACGTGATTCCTTCGGGGCTAACATCCTCGATGCAGGTTAGACGGGTCACGGGCTCACCGGCTTTGTCGACAGTGGCCATGCAGGCCAGGCGTGGACGCACCTGCGGGGCCTGCTTTTGGGCAGCAATCAGCCAGCTCCGGAATATCACGTAGGGTTCGTCATATGTCTGTTGCTTCTCGCAGGCCTCCGTCTTGTTCTCTCTGAGTATAACTGGAGGAGCTCCTATCGGGTTCACATGCGACCGCAAGCGACTTAGCGATCCGTTGGAGCCGCCCACACTCAAAATCCTATTTACTAAAACAGACGACATCGAAATTTTGAATGTTGTCACTGCTAATTCAAAAAACTAATGTTTATTATTATTATATGCTTAAACTAGCCCTAGTGTAGAAGGGAAAATCTGAGGTGTTACGATTCAATATTTTTCTATCAGAGGGCAGTCGTTCGGTTGATCCTAAACAGTCCGTTCTAAAAATGTAGGTAAAATAAAGAAGAACCAACTGCTTTTACAGTTTACAAAATAAATCGCATACATGTTTTTATTTATTTAAGATTTATTTCAATTTTTAATAACTTGACAATATTGTTTTTTTTTTATCTTATATGCTGGTTGATCGGTTAAGTTGCAAATAATGTAATATATTATTAATATTTATGTAATATTAAACTAACTCACAATCATTTGAATTAAGTATGTAAAAGTATATGCACATATACTCTAGTGTTCATACGATGCTGTATGCTTGTATTTATGTATGGGTTGATCTTTCGATATTCGATTGTAAAAACGAAAACGAACAAAACAGGCCGGCAAAAATAAATTTAAATATTTCCGAACGTATTTTAAGAGAAATGACTCTGGGCTGCTACTGAATTTACACAAAATGCGCGCAGAATCGCGATCGTGCACACAGGGCGGCATAACAATTGCTCTTTACATTTACATTATCCATACAGGCGTGGGGTGTGAGTGTGTAATGGCTCGCATTAGCTTACAGATCACGCTCTCGAAATGGGGTATTAATTACAAATTAGTCGGGCTCCCAATGCAGTGACAGTGTGCACATGTGGGGATACATTTCAACTAGCGTTTAAGCGACTTCTTATGTTACAACTACATTTGTATATTCCATTAATCGGTCTTGCAGTCGGTTTAAATTGTCTCTTCTACCGCGGGGGCGCACATTTCAAGACATTTACAGTTAGGTTCGAGTGTCGGGAGGACGCACCGCACTATCTATATTATACACGATTTGGTTATCATTTGTTTACAGAACAAAACACTGTTGGCGGGTATGGTACAATGCACAGGCGCAGGCGTTGCGCTACACAGCTCTAAATGGTGCACAGCAACGTGTGCACGTTGTACTAGGAAACAATGTGTCGAATGGGGTTTTTGTATAAGAAATATCTATACAAGTCAAGTTTAAAAAAAACGTCATTTGAAAGACTTTAGCACTTAAAATAGGGTTTTGCCGTTGTGAATGCGGGACTACTCTACGATGTCGGTGCAGGACGTTGCTGGACGACTGTTTTGTGTGTATGTTTGCATGATTGAGTGCTTGATCAGCGCTGTCTGTCAACAATAACCAAATCGCTGTAATTCTCATCTGGACAGGCTATGCGATCGCTCGCGGCTGCTGCTGCCCGACGACAGCGGCTGCTTGTTGGCCATTTCTCCCACCCGGTGATGGGGCGGCAGCTTGTCGAAAAACGGGTGACGCAGGGCCTCACCTGAAACGTAAATAAAAGTCAGCAGCCTTTCAATACAATAGGACGGCACCGCCAACTTACCTAACGTGATTCGGGACGATGGCTCGTACTCCAACATCTTTTTGATCAGGCTGAAGAGCTCGTAGTGGTCCTCTCCGTCGCTAAGCTGGCACTGTTGCAGCGGCTTGCAGTGATCACGGACGTAGCGACCCGCACTGGACTTCTCATCCCAATCCAACTTACCATGATAGAAGTACTTTGTTTTGGTTTTGCTGTAAAGAGTGTGATTGCTACACGTTAAACGGTTTCGGTGAAGGGAACTGCGCCTTGGGAATTGAAAGCTTGAGCTGCATTGTATTACCGTGCCATGCGATATGGTATTTGTCCCAAGATACGCTCCATCATGGCCAGGTGCTCGCGGTTGTCGTGCGTTTGGAAGAGCGTGATGCCCAGATACAGTTCGAACAAGATGCACCTGTTATTAAAACATTTTGAATTTAATATATAATATACAATTAGGAATTCCAAAGCTATTCTTACCCAATGGACCAAACATCACAGGGCTGCGACCAACCCAGCTCCAGTATGACCTCAGGCGCGCGATAATGTCGCGTCGAGACAATTGTGCTGTGGTGCTCGTGGTCGAAGGTGGCCGAGCCAAAGTCAATGAGACGGACGTCTGTATTTTTGACACGGCGAACCTCGCGATTCTGCAAGATAAAAGAGTTTCGAAACAGTTAAATTAAATGTTAACATTTAAATTTGCGGACTTTACTTACAATCTTATGATTATAGTGAGCAGAATAATCCGAATCGACGAACAGTATGTTCTCCGGCTTGAGATCTGTGTGCGTTAAACGATTGTCATGAAGAAATTTCACAGAGTAGCATAATTGATAGGCCATGTGGCGCACTTGGTCCAGCGGGTATGGCTCATAGTTGTTCTCACGCTACAAAATAACAAGAAAATCCACAATTAACACTATCTTTTGAGAAGGCAATGCTTTAATGCTTACCAGAAAATCGAAAACACTCAGCCCCAGCATTTCAAATACTATGCACATGTGTCCATGGTAATCAAACCAGTCAATCATTTTTACACACAAACTGCAAAATAAAAGTAATATATCTTTAATTAAAATGCAAGGAGATAGATTGCTAGTTGACTTACTGATCGCAATGCGGATCCTTCTGGGCAATCTTTTCAAGGGCATTAATCTCCAGCTTGGCAGCTTCGCGATACTTTTCCACGTTCTTAATGATCTTTAAGGCCATGCAATAATCGCTGGAAAAAATGATAATGGAATTAAATTAGTTTTTTATATCGAGAAGTAGATTGCGATATCGACAACAACTTACCGCTCCATGTCTTTGACCTTGACCACACGTCCAAAAGTTCCCTCGCCCAATGTGGCCATGATCTTATCTGAAATTCGGGAAAAGGAAGAGGAGTTGTAGTGGTGTTTCAAGCAGGTCTATTAGGAGTGTTAAAGGATAGCTGTCTTGTTTATTTATTTTTTTATTTCTTCTAAAGCTAATCCTGCAGCTGTATCTAAATATTTGATGAGGCAAAATACTAATTTGAACTTTAAGCTAAGTGTGTACGGATTAAGTAGTTATTTTCTTTAATATTATTTCGGTAATTATGCGCCAAGTTCGTGTTCGGTTTGGGCAGTGTTCACACACACTTTCCCTGTTGAGTTTCGTCGTTAGGGGAAAATTTTGTTGCCGGCAATGGATTAATTAAAAGACAAATTTTCGGAAATTGAAGACTTTTTTACGAAAGTGACGAAAATTGTGTGAAACTTTTCAATTGTGGTTTATCTTTCTCTTTTTTTCGCGTTCAAATATTTTTTCTAATTTCTGGATGGCACGCGACGTGATCTTGCTGTGAAATAATTAAGAAATAATAAGGAAAACTCGAAAATAGTTCAACTAAAAGAGAGTTTACAAGAGAGGAGAAGAGAGAAGTGGGGGGTCTGGTGGCATTTTGCCTTTCTGATTTTGTTTTCTTTTTTGAGATTATCTTTTCTTTTGTAGCTTTTGTGTTGGCAAGTTTTCTGATTGTCTCTAAACATAAATATGGAAAAAAAATTAAAAACAAAAAATTGTCACGAACATCTGTGATGGAGAATGTCTCCGGTGTGGTAAATTAAGTGACCATCAGCATCATCTTGAATGACGGGCTTTGCTGTCTGTTCGAGCAATCGATCGGAGCGGATCGAAACGGAGCGGAGCCAAGTGGTTGCAGTGGTTGCCGATGCCGTTGTTGGCGTTGCCGTTGTTGTGGGTGGTTGTTGGGTGGTGGCGGTTGTGGCGACGATAGCGATTGCGGTGCGGTTGCGATTGCGGCGCGGGCGGTGCGTTCGATCCGTTGAAAGGTTGCGAGTGAAACGACGACGACGACGACGACGAAGGCGACAGCGGAGAGTTTGCGAGCGAGATTCGATTGAGCGAGCGGTTTTTGGTAGTGGGTTGCAGTTGCAGTCGCGTTGTTGAAGAAGATGGGGGGGGCGTGGTGGTTGTCGATGGCAGTTACAGACGTACACATAAGGTGCGTGTGTGCGTGTGTGGCAAAGTATGTAATTTGAAAGAGAGAAAAAGAAACAAAAAAAGAAAGAGAAAAAGAAACAAAAATTTTTTTATATATTCCAGGGGGTTCCAGGCAGGGGTTCCAATTCCGACAGTAGGTCACATTCAAGAGGATCCGCATGATCCCACGTTGGCACCGGAGCAATCGCAATTCCGTTTAATAATTCAGTCGCAGATATCCCGAAACCAACCAACATCATCATCATCATTTCATCATCATCCCCATCAAGTTGTACGTACATCATCATCATCATCAACCCATCATCATCATCATTGTGATTTTCATCATCATATTCAGAAAAAACACGAGAAAAATACGTTTCGTTTGTTCGATAAGAAAATTAGTTCGGACAAATTTTTGAGATTTGTGTTTACAAAAATGGTTAATATCAAAACATGTACAAACAATATAATATATAGTATAATGGCACAAAGGTATATTTATATCGAAAGTGGCATATATAATGTATTATATATATTAATATACAAAATGGGAAAAGCACCAATAGCTGTGTGCTCTTGTTTCACGGGCACTCAAAACAAACAACAAACCATATTAAATGCTGTTTCACTTAGTAATAACATTAATAGCTTTCTTTTGTTTTTTTGAATGTTTTGTAAATTTGGCATGGTAAAAGAACAAATTAAATGTGTCGGTAATGTTTATGTCGAGATCTGTGGTTTTCTTACACTTTTCATCAGCTCAATGTCAAAATTGCATGCATCAAAATGGCATCGGTTAGTCAAAGTCAACAAGGAATGCAATCAGCAGTGCAGTTAGCCTTATCTGTACTTTTGTCGGGGTAGAAGTTGGTTCGGGATTCTATAAAGATAGGGACAATGGGCCATGGGCAGTGGGCTGTGGGCTATAGGCAGTTGCTGTTAAAAGAAGCGGCGCAACAAGGCTGCTAACGAATCATCCATCCATTCCCTACCCCAAAGACTGGGGTGGTGATGGTGGCTCTTCTGCTTACAAAGGTCGAGAGTGTCTTTGGAATGCGTGACCTGTTGAACAGCGCCGACGAGGTGGCGCTCTTCGCCAGCAGATAGTGGTCGTGCTGCTGCAGGTACGACGATGACTGCTGGTGCGACGGCTGCTGGTGGTGGTAGGCGTCCAGTTGGGATCTCTGCGGGTACAGCGAGCTACCAAGGGCGTTTGAGCGCCGGCTGCTGCCGCTGTACGAGTCATGGAGGTAGCTCGATCCGGACCCGCTTCCGCTTCCGATTCCGGATCCTGGCTTGTAGCGATCAAACTCGCTGAGCACGGCGGCAGTGCGGGAACTGGCGCCCTGATAGCGCTGCTGCTGGCGCCGGGCATCCGCCGCGGCCAGTCGAGCTCCGATTCCGCCGAAAGCCAGGGCTCCGGAACTGGAGGAGTGCATAAGCTGGTTGCTGGGCTTGTACTTGGCGAGGTCATTGTTGTTGCGATCTGAGTGGGGCAGAAAGCGGCTCTGGTTGGTGGTGCCGGAGGAGAGTGCCGTCGACGCTGCTGCCAGTGGTGTGTGGTTAGAGAGAGCGGAAGAGCTAGTGGAGGATGAGGTGGTGGTGTTGGCATGGGATTTGGTGGTGTCGGAGGTGTTGCCATTGACAAACGGGGTCTGAGTCTGTGTCTGGGGTGTGTCTGATGTGTGGGTTAGTGGCACACCAGGCGCCGCCGAATCGGTCTCGGTTTCTGTCTCGGCCTCATCGGAGGAGCTACTCTCCGACGTACTGGCGGATCCACTGCCATCGCTACCGTCTCTAGTTACTTTTTTGCTTCGCGATTTCTTCTTTGGCGCCTCCTGTGGCGGCTCCAGCCCGGCTGCCGACGACGAAGTCGCTGCTGCTGCAGATGCCGCTGCAGATGCTGCCGCGGCTGCTGTCTCCTTGGCTTTCTTGGCCTCCAGTTCAAGAGCAGCTGCCTCTACCTCGGCCGCTGCTACTGCCGCTTCAGTCTTCTTGGCCTCCTCGGCCGCCTCCTCCATCCGCTTGACGCGATCCCTGAGCTCACGGCGTTTCCGCATTCGCTCCTCGAATTTCTTGGCCTCCAGGAACTGGTTATCCTCCCGGAGCAGCATTAGGATGGCAGCATTATCCTCCGAAGACCGATCGTCGGCCAAAATTTCGCGCTCTTCTGCGGTAAGTTCTGGCGGCGGTTGCTCCTTGCGGCGGTGGGCAAATCGATTTCTCGAGTTCAGTGGACGATCTTCGACTGCAGCCGCTGATCGCCCGGTATCTTGGATCTCAGCGGCCAGCAGACTCTCCACGGTCTTTGTCCTCCCATAGGCCCTGGTGGAGCGTGGCGACTGGACTGCTTCCTCGTCAGCTCTACGGCCGTAGCGGCTGGATGGATAGCCAGTGGCGCCACCCAGGCGCAAAGCATCGTGGTAGTCATACCGTTGGCCGTAGTCCAGGGGATAGTTCTCGTCCAGCAGCCGATTGTTGCTGGTCAGATAGCCACTGTCATTGGACTCCGCCATATAGCGTTGCCTCTGGGCTCGAGTTCGGTAGGGAGTGCGCTCTTTGCGATCTGAGGCGTTAAAGGAGCTGGAGGATAGCTTCGATTTCGCCAGCTGGTGGGAGGTGGCCGATCGAAGCAATCCTGCAGTGCTGCTGCTGGTGGCACCGTAGTCATCGGGCTCAAGTGTTTTGTCACGATCCTCCTCATGTCGACGCCTTCCGGCAGCCCTCTCCAGGATATCCGAATATTTGTTCTCCAGCCGGGAAATGGCCGACTGTTTGCCAACTCCCGAGGAAGCTGCCGAGCTGGTGGGCGTTCTGTCTTTGTCCAAAAGCAAATCACGACGCTGAGGCGGGAGTTTTAGAGTTTAATTCGGTTTCAGATTCAGGGGGTAACGGAGAGAGAAAGTGTTTAAAAGCAGCGCTCGTGTGAAACCAACGGTAACGGGCTGGCGACGATGGGCGTAAAACTCTTTACGCTCCACGAAAGAAGAAGGCCCAGAGCGAGACCCAGAGCGAGACCAAGACCCAAGCCCTGACGACTGACTTAGACCCATTTAAATGGCCTTTTCGGCAATGGCTAATTATGGGGTGCTTGGGCCTTTTCATTTCGCACAATTTCACTGCCATTAAAGCCACTCTATCCGGCTTTCTCTACGCGTATTTTGGTATTTTCGGTCTGCCCAGAATATGCCCAGCGAAATCTAAACAAAAAAGTCCACGGCGCGACGACCTTCAAAGTTTATATATAAAGCGGCGGAAAAATCGTGAATAGCTTTATACACATCTGCGGCGTACAGAGAGATACAAATATAGCGGAATAGAGAAAAGCGCCGAGATGTTGGAATCGAAAATAAATTCGACAACGTAAACGCACACGGCAAGAATGAAGCCGAAGATATAGAATGAGCATATAGAAGCGCTATAAAACACGCCCGTGTGGGCCCCTAATATAATATCTGCACATATAATATATATATCTGTGTGCGGGGGAATCTTTTTCATAGTGGAAGCTATAGTGCAATACGGTTTTGGACACATATACACAAGTATATGTTAGGGTATCTACCCTCGATAGCCCCTTTAATTGCGCATATTTCCCAACCCGTCAGAGATGTCACACATTTAGGGCAAACTCAATCTTTCGCTGAGTCACGGGACAGGTGAGATGATTCGGATTTCCAAAATAAAAGTAGAAATGCCCAGGCAGTGAGTCACGGGACTCGCTTTCGGCCTCTCGATCTGGGTCTGGGTCTGGGTCTGCCTGCTCTTGTGATCTTGTGTTGGTTTGCACACCGCTCGCTTTCGCTTCGCTTTCCGTGGCTACTACTCTACGCATACTAACGTCGTCGAGGTCGCGATCCCGCCTCCCGCCGCCCAGTCCTCGGATGAGGGGCTTGTAGTAACCGCCCACGGGACTCAGGTGGGTCCGAAGTCTGTCCAGGGCGGTGGCTGTCGTGGAGCTCTTCTGGTAGCGGCCCATCAGAGCTGCAGTACTGCCGCTCCCGCTGCCACTGCTACTGGGATGGTAGCCCAATCCGGCGGTGCTCCCGAGTCCTCCGCCTGCATAGTAGCGCCTGTGGCGATCGGCCATCTCTCGTTCCCGATCACGATCGCGTTCACGGTTGTCCCTGTCCCTGTCTCGCTCCCTATCCCTATCCCGTTCCCCTTCCGGATTATGCCTCCGGCTGGCTGAGGACTTGTCCGAGCTGCGGCGACGTCTGCTCTGCTTCTGGGACTGATTGCTTGATCCACTTTTGGCCGCCTTGTTATTATTGTTATTGTTTGTGTCATTCGTTGGGGTCCTGGAGGTGCTGCGTTTAGTCGGATGGGCTTTCGTATCTTTTGGATCCTCACTTGAAAGAGAAACCCAACAAAACAATGATTTCTAGTGGAAGTCGAGGCTGTCTGGATGCAGTTATCCACGCGGCTCGCGGCGAACGAACGACGGACGGAACGCGCTGCCACGACACGGACCAAAATTTAACTGAGGAAAGCTAAGGAAAATTTTTCCGAAAATTTGTGCGACGTCGAATAAAAGAGGCGGCAGATGCGAACACGAAGGAAATAATGCGGTGGCGGAGGCAGCCCGAAAATATTGAGGAATCGTTTTTATTTTTGGTGAAAAGTGTGAAAATATTGCGCACTTGCCAGAGAGGGAGAGAACGAGAGTGAGAGCGAGTGGGTGGGAGCGGGAGAACATTGAATAACATATGTAGTCGAGTGGGTGGCATAGATGGACGTGGATTCGGTGCGATCCGCTTTGGCTTGGGATGCCCGCCGCGGATGCTTTGTCTGGCCCCGCCAGTTGGGCCATTTAAAACGCACGCGAATCGCACGCTTCATCGAAATGCATTTCACTTTGTAAACCGCACACAGTTTCGCTTCCGTCAGGTTAGCAGTTAGCAGCAGCAGCAGCAGCAGCGGAACAGGGAAACGATCGAAAGTCTTTGCGTCGCGGGAAAAGCCTTGAACTCTCGCCGATAAAACGATCAGAAAACAGAAACGCAGAACAATAAAAGTGCTGGCTAACTGGCTGCTGCTGCTGTTGCTGCTGGTTGACGGAAAAGAAATAAAAAGAACAAAGCGAAACATTTTACGTTTTATTTTAAACGCGCTCGCATATAAATAATTAAGCAGCAATTGCAATTTTTAAACAAAGAGCGCGGAAAACAAGAGAGATCGCTACCTGGCAATCGTGCGTATTGAGGAAGTTGGCTAGAGAATTTATTTGGTATTCCCCAAAGACAGCTAGCGAGAGATTGGAGGAGATTCAAGAGGAATTCTTTGCAAATGAAAGAGAATCTTTTGGGGAATGCAGACCAGCTGGGAGGAGAGCTTTTCATTTCGTTCTTTTGGATCTCAACAAGCTTTCCTCGATCGAAAGTTTCGAATTGAAAATATTTAAACTTTTTTTCGTATACATTTTAAACAATAATCGGACAAATATTGTATGATATTTTCATGGAAATACTAATAGCCAAATCTCTATCCACTTCGGGCTATAAATCATTGGGGCTGTTAAGTGACTCCGCTGATTGACAATTGCAGGTGCACCACAGACGCCCAGTGCAAATGAGACTGGCTGAAGAGCTCTGGTTAAGCTCCATTTGATTAACGGCTGGCCATAAATCAAACATGGACTGCAGGCACTAAAATCAAGCTCAAATCGAGATAAATCCATCTCCTGCCCCGCTGGCAATTATTCGCGATTTATGACTACCAGATTTTCACACTTTTCGTGGTCGACGCACCGCTAAACCGCCGCTGGAAGTTCAGGCGCGAGTTCAACGCGATCGAAATCACAAAAACGCACTCGAGACGTTTACATAATTGGCCTTAAGTCGGTTTGCGGTGGGATGGGAAATGCAGTACCGCGATCGCGAGGTACTTTCGACGGCGGAGTGACGCGCTGCAACTAAACCCGCAGTTACGCGCTGACCACTCTGCTTAATTCAACGCCAGAGAATCAGAAAATCAAGAGGAGCGCACAATGAGCGAGTTTTGACCGAGTTTTTCATTTGACGAAAGGCGACGAAAGTACAAAAAGTACGTATATATAAAAAAACGCACGCAAAATTAAAAATAAATTATAAATCTTTGCTTCATTTCTTTTGCATCGATTACCGATTGCGTTGCTGCTGCTGCTGTTGTTGCTGCTGCTGCTGCTGTTTATTATCAGGTCGTTCGCTCGGATTGCGCCGAAACCGCTGCAACAGACTGTTGCAGCTCTCCGAGAGCAGCTGCGTCACGCTGGCAGCAGTGGCGCTGCGCATGTAGCGACGCTGCGGACGCGGCTGAGCCGCTGGCTGCGACGGCGGCTGCACTGCGTCTGCCCCAGCGTCAGCTGATTTTGCAATTTTCCCATTTTCACCGATCGCTGGCAATATCTTTTCGCTTTTCTCGCGATGAAAACGATTCAGAAATGTGGCCATTTCGGATTTCGGATATGGGATCTTGGGTCTCCTCTTTGCGGTCGTATTCGCGTGGGTCTCGGCGGAAAGATGACGACAATCCTCTATCCGCTAGTACTTAGCACTGTTGAGGGGCTCCTTGAGGCGGTGGGGGTGGGAAAACTCGTCTGGCCGCCAGAATTTCGCGTTTTTGGGGGGCTTCGGATCGTGCTCTTCCGACTTGGTCTATTTCATTAATTGTACTGATTTCTGGTATTTGTTGGGAGCATGATTCTGATGATATTGTTGTAGACAAATAGAATAGAAGAAATGTATTGTACGTTCGCGTAGGGGCAACATGTACAAAGAGATCGAGTATAGACTGAGCGAATTTTTATGTGTAAAAATAATTGAAATTGTAAGAGATTCTAAGATTCGGCAGCTTCGACGGAAATAGACACAACACACAACAGATTGCAGTCGCCCCCGCCACTGCGACAGTTTTCAAATGCAATTTCCATTCAGTTTCGAGCCCTGCGTTTCCACACCGATCTCACACGCACTTTGAGCCATGCAATATTCCGATGGGGATTTGGATTTGGATTAGGATTATTTGGACTAGGATCGGGCGATTTCCCAGGCGATTTTTGAGGAGCGCTCTTCCCGATGGCCGATTGCCTGCGCATTCGTCGAAACAAACAAACCGAAATCAGCGCAACATGAACGAAAGCGCACGCCACATATACTAATTATAAAGATTGAAAATATCGCCGATGTCGAGCACCCAGAGCACGGCCGTAAGATCTGCGGTCCGCGGTCCGTCCGTGCGGGAGAGCTCCGTCGAGTGTGCGCCTGCCTCTTTCCGTTTCTATTATTGTTTGCTGCGAAAGAAGGAAGCCAGAACTAACCACAAAAGAATTCTCCTCCAAATGGATACCCTTATTGGCGCCATTGGACAATCCGTAGGATAAACTGGCACATAAAATTCAAGCATGACAGTTCAGAATCGACTATAAGAGTCCTTATCCATAGGTAAGACAGTTTGGGCAGGATGCAAGTCCAGGTTATGACTTGTAAGGGTATGCAAGAGTCGTCGGAATAAGTAATTTAAGTCTTCAGAGAGGAAGAGAGCGCGCGATGAGAGCAGCCGATGAGTCGTGAGTGTTACATATTTTTAGACATTCGATTCTGCTGAACGCGCTACGTGTTGTTTAGTGTTTTTTAATTATTAAAACAATTACATGGCCTGGAGGTCGCAGTTTACCAATAAATTAGTTAAACAAACAAATCCCTTGGAAACACATCATATCCGCGGGCAGTTAGAAAAAATGCTTTAAGCTTTGCAATCAAGTAAACAAACATAAATCAAGAGTAGCCAGACTATTAATAGAGGACAGCCCGCCCCGCCGAGGAAATTGACATTGAATTTCCCGCAGTCTTCGGTCGATTGTGCAATGTTGTCGATGTCGACAAGTGCAAGAGCCTGCCAAGAGGCCAAGAGATCGGTGTATAGCAGCCATCAAGGAGAGTGGGCCTAGGGAATTACAACTACAACTATTCTGTGTATGTGTTTCTGTTCTTGGGAACGCTTCGCACTTAAACGGCAGCGCGAAGTACAGGAAGTACAAACTTGGGGGCCAAGCAAATGGAGGCAAGCGAGGGGCTAGAGGAGACTAGAGAACCAGGGGGCCCCCGCTCGTCGTCATCATCATCTTCCCCTTAGTTTGGAGCCCAACGATGGATGAGTCACGCGCCTATTTCGGGCTATACTTTCATTGGAAGCGAAAGCGGGAGCATGTTCTTTGTTAGTGGGCAATTTTCAGACATATTTGCAGCAATGCAACACAAACAAACACAGGCTCAGTTAAAGTAAACGTTAAAAGTTGGACAAAAATATGTTGGAGCAATAGAATCTACCTCGATGAAGTGCAGCCCCAAAGCGGACTTGGACATTTCGTTCTGCTGCTGTTGTAACTGTTGTTGCTGTTGCTGGTGTTGATGTTGTTGGTGGTGATTGAATATGACAGAATTGCTTTGTTGCAGTTGCTGTTGCGGTTGATGCGGTTGCATGTTGGCCGATGATGACGCCGCCGACGCGTAAAACAATTGCGTATTTGTATTTTGATCATATTGAAGCCCAGCGGCAGCGCCAGCGCCACCACCTCCTCCTCCTCCTCCTGCTCCGCAGCCCCCAGCGGAAGCGTTCATAAACTGCGTATGCGGATGCGATTGTTGATGCTGCTGTGACTGTGACTGTGGCTGTGGCTGGTACTTGACCGGCTGCATCTGATTCGGCTTGGGATAGGCATAGGGATCAAAGGTCTGTAGCGGCTTGCGCTCCGGCTGCTTGGGCAAATTGTAGTAGTTTCTACTCATCATGCCCTGCCCAAAGTTGGAATGCGGCTGTTGCTGCTGCTGCTGCTGTTGTTGTTGTTGTTGTTGTTGTTGTTGCTGGTGAAATAGGAGAGCCGAGGGCCGCTGGGCAGAGCTGAAGGAGACGGAGTGCGTCAGTGGGGCGCCGGTTCGCGGATAACCCTGCTTGGATATGGGCTGCTGCTGCTGTGGCACCTGGTAGCCGTACATCTGTGGCATCATGCCTGGCGGCTGCTGCTGCAGCGGCTGTCCAAACTTGTTCTCCTTGTAGGTGTTCTTTTGCAGAAACATGGCCAGTCCCGATTTGGGCGTCTGCTTAGGCACATTGGAGGATGAGTAGGATTGTTGCAGCTTGTGTGGCATATTCTGTTGGTGGTGCGGCATGTGTTGCTGCTGCGTCTGCTGCATGAAGGGATCGCTAGCTCCATTCATGGCGGAGCAGGCAAAAGTGTTCCAGTTGAGGAAAGGCCGCTTATGCTGGGGATATTGTTGCTGTTGCTGCTGGTGTTGCTGCTGCTGCTGCTGTTGGTGCAGCAATCTTTGGTAGCCACCCATTGGCAACTGCGAAGTAGAGTTCGACTTGCCTATGGGATAACAGATCCTTTGTTGCTGCTGCAGCAACGGCTTCTGCGGATCGTAGAGCTGCACTGGCACTGGGATCTGAGATTCGCCCGCATACTTGCTGCCGCTGCTGGTACCGCTGCCACTCGGGAGGCTGTCGCCGCCTGCAGCGTTCGGCTCTTTGTGCTCGCCTGTCATCGACTGCGACATGATTGCATTATTATTATTGTTGTTGTTGTTGCTGCCGCTGCTGTTACTAGTGATGGTGCTGTTGGTCTTTAACTTTAGCATGTCGTTGAGGCATTTTTCTAGCTTGTTGTCAACATCTTTCTGGCGCTTTGTGGCCGCCGACGATGACGATGTTGGCACCTCCAAGTTGGCAGTCATCGAGCCAGCTGCGCCACTTAGTTGCTGCTGCTGAGATGCCTTGTGGCCGCCCTCACTTGGTATTGCTGCTGGCATAGCTATCGCTGCTGGCGTTGCCGTTGGCGTTGTAGTTGACGCCGTCGTTGTGGCTGTTGTGGCCGGGGCAATGTGGAACGATGAGGTGAACTTGGAGAGCTGCGGCAGGTGGGTGGTACAACAGTTGGTCACCGTAAAGCTACTCGTGCTTATAGTGCTGTTGCTCTTTTCCGACTTGCGCTCCAGCGAGGCAGAGTCCCCAGGCCCGGATTCGTCGTTGGGCACAGCCTTTTGTGGTTGCTGCAAAGGCTGCTGTTGCTGCTGCTGCTGCTGATTGCTATTTTCCTGCGGTCGGCGAAAGAAGGCGGCGGCACAGCGTGGTGATGGCACACATGAACTACTAGAACTCTTCAATACGCCACTGGATTTGGTGAAAGTTGGAGGGGCAGGAACAGGAGAAGGCACAGGAGCTGGCCCCGAAGCAGGGCCCGTGACAGGAGCAGCTTTAAGCGGCTCCTTCGGTACCGTATCCTTGCGTGGCTGGGGAGTAATCAGTATTGCCGAGTTGGAGGTGCTCCTACTCAAAGAAGGCAGGTGTTTCATGTAGCAGGGTATGTGTGTGCGGCTGGTGGTCCGCATCAGAGGTGCTCCTATGGGCTGGCAGCCACCCGGTACATGCGTCATGGACACGCTTTTAGGGAGAACTTGCGGCTGCTGGTTCAGCGCTGGCTGTTGCTGCTGCTGCTGCTTGACTGGCACCCGACTCACAAAACCCGCTCCCGCAGACGGGGATTGCTCGTTGCAGATTAGTTTGTACAGATCGTCCTTGGTCACCGCCTGCCGAACCTTAAGGTCCAGGTGGGAGAGCGAGGCATTCTTTTGCAGCTTGTGAGGATGATGCTGAGCCGGCTGCTGCGGACGCTGCAACTCTTTTTGAGCTGCCTCCGCTACCGTCGGATCAAAGATGGCTAGCTTTTTGGCCGTCTTGGCATCCACCTTAAAGGGCTGTCCGGCATCGCCCAACTGAGCGCCACAAATCTTCTCGTAGTTCCAAAAAGTGCGTTTTGGTGTTTGTCGCTTGTGGGAACTGGTGAGATTCTCGCTCCAGAACTCGTTCATCAGCTGCTTGTTCAGGGAAAGGTTCGAGCCACTCTGCAAGCCATTTTTCGCGGGCAGCGGGCGCATGGGAGTGGGCGTACTTATCGGCATATTGGAACTGGAGATGCTGCGCTGCAGCTTGGGCTCGCCTCCAGGCTGTGAAAATATCGAGGGATACGCCATTCGGGGAGCAGCTCCCCGACTGCTGGGATTATGGGCAAAGTTGATAGACGATGACTTGGCCAAACCGGAGGAGATTGCCGGAACTGCGGCACCTGGTGTGCCCTTGGTCACCGACTGCTGCGAATTCGACTTGGCCAGTGGCTGCTGTTGACGCTTGAGCCTGTCGTAGAGATCTTCGCACTCCTGAAACTTCTGGTGCAGCTTCCGGTCCAGCTCGCTGTAGTCGGGCAAGCTCTTGAGATACTTGTTCATCATCTCGATCTCGGCGTCATAGAAATTCGCATCGATTTGAGCGCTATTCTTGGCCGCCGCCGACTTCTCCTCCAGCTCTTGTTGCTGCTGCAGCAACTTATCCAGCGTAATCTCGTTGGATGGCGGAGCGGCCGCTGCCGAAGCAGTGGGCTTAGTGGCATTCTTTGGCGCCCTACAGGGCACTGGAGGCGGCGGCGAGGATGAAGGTGAGCTAGAGGAGGACACAGATATGCTGGAGGCGGGGCTTGAGGCAATGGTAGCCATGAGGCGCGCAGGCAACGCACCTCCGGCCGCACTACTGATTGTGCCTGTGGCCGCATTATACGCCAACGGATGATGCTTTCGGGGCAGCGGTGGCGTGGACTTGGGACTCGCTGGCAACAGTGGCGGCCGACTCTTGCGGATGGCCAGCGGCGAGGAGATCGGTGACCGAACGGCACACTTGCTTTCCGGGATGCTGGAGGACAGCACTGAGGCGAACTGCGGGGAGACCACCTGGAAGAACTGCTGGCCACTACTGGCCGGTGGTGGCGTTGGTTTTTGCATGGCTGGCAGAGATTCCTCTTTGGTCCTTAGGTTGGGCGACGGAGCGGCGGAAACTGCTGTTGGCACTGCATTTGTTGGCTTGGCCGCATCTTCACTCATCTATGGGAAACAATCGCGAACTGCAAACCGACTTGATTGAATGAATAAGGAATCCGCTGCTACTTAATCCTCATATACAGCTTATTTCGCAATATTTTTAGTGTGTTTTCTGTATGTGCGTTCATTATGTTTTTCATTTAAATAAAATAAATAAATTTTCCCTTTTTTCCTGCTCTATTTAGATCCCTGAATCTATCCCTAATCTAAAGTGTATCAGTGTGTTTCTATCGAGGTAAATTCTATACAAAAGATTTCGAAAGGAACACAAACGGGAGGAGACACCAAACACCAGACGAACCACAGGGCGAGCACCAACACAATGAGGACTTGGACGTGGATGACGACCAACCTGCAGATACTGCTCCGGTATCTTACTGTTCTTCGGCACAACAATCTTCTTGATAATGATGATCTTGTCGCCCTCGATTTTGGTTATGGTTATGGGCACTCCGGGCATGGGAAGCTGCGGCTTGACGGGCACAGGTTGCTTGGGCTGCACGGTGCGTATCACCTGCGGCCCGGTGAGGATGCCACCGGGGCTGGTCTTGGCAGCTGGTGGAGCAGGCTTAGGCTTTGGCTTCTGGGCGGGCACATGCTCCTTGTGATCGCTGCGCACAATAGAGAAATGGTAGAGTGGTTTATCGTCGTCCAGGATGCTCTTCTGCGGCACCACTTTCTTCTCAACTTTGCGAAGCACCACGCCCAGCATGGGTGACTCCTTGGGCTTGACGGTTATGGAACCACTGGGCGCAGTAACTCGCTTCAGGTTAACTCCCAAATTGGCACCCACCGGTGGCGGAGTCTTGGTGCGATGCACCATCTTCCCGCTAGGTATTTCACGATAACCATCCTCCATTCGCCCCCGACGATGCTCCTCTTCTGGTGGTGGAGCCATCGGAGTGGTATGCAGCGAGGGCTCAGGGGCCACCAGAGGCGCGGGTCCCGGGAAGAGGGAGGTGAGGCTGCTCTTCCTTCGGTTCATCATATTGGGCGCCGATACTGTCTTGGACAGTGGAAATTTGGAGGCCAGGGCAGGGGCTGCCGCAGGTGGTTCCACACCAGAGGCGCTGGATGTGCTGCCACGCCGACTCTCTGCCTTGCTGGGCTGTCGTGAGGCCGAGGCAGAGGCACTGACGCTGGCCGAGTCCAAGCTGCTCATGCTCGCGGAACTCTGGAGGCGATCGGGGGCCGCACTCCGCTCGCGATTGCGGGACTCTGGCGAAGTGGAACGCTCTCGGGTACGATTATGGGATCGGGCATCGCGGGCAGCTCGCTGCATACGGAGCAGTTCAATGGAATCGGCCAGGTGCGAGGTGCTCTTCTGAGGTGGAGAATCATCCCCAGATGTGACTTTTGGCTGCGAGACGTTCAGGAGATGCATCTCCATGGCATCGTCAAGGATGCTGGGCAGCGAGGTTATGCGTTCCCGGGGGCCTGTATTGGCGGGTAGGGAACCCTTGGCCAAGTCCTCCTCCTGTTCTTCTTCCTCATCTTCATCTTCCTGTTTCACCTGCCTATTTCGTTCCTCCTCCTCTTCCCGTTCCCTGCGCTTCTCGCTCTCCATCACCCGCTGCAGCTGCGCCTGCACCTCGAGGGCGGCACGTGCTCTGGCCTTGGACTCGGCCTCGCGGGCTTGGCGCAACTGTTCCTGGGCAATGGCCCTGGCTTCCGCTTCCGCCTGTGCCCGAGCTCTGGCCTCGGCTTCGGCAGCGGCTGCTGCACGAAGGGCTGCCAGGTCCGTGGCCGTCATCTGCTTAATGCTGAGACGGCGCTCCGTGTTGAGGATCAGCTCAATCTGGGTGCTGCCACCCTCTGGCTTTTGGGCCGTGAGGTCCGGACAGCCGAGAGCTATCAGTTCGCTGAGTTCATTGGACATTCCGCGGGCTGGGGGTGGTGATCTCTCCGGTTCGTGGTCGTGGTGATTGGTTGTGGTCAGTTTTCCTTCTGGATACCAAGGGAAAAAAGTACTCTGTTATCTAATCTTGCACTGGCTACTCCCTCGAATTGCGTTGGGTTCGACTAGCTGGGCGAGACTCGCGAGGCTGCCAGTGCTGGCCGTAAAGGAAACCTGCGCAAATTGGGTCCGGACCGGATCGGGTCGGATCGTATCGGAACGGAACGAAATGTAACGATCGATCGATCGGTAGGTAGATCGATCGCACCCTCAATGTCAATGTCTCATTGGCATTTTGGCAAATGTCCGGCGACGCGACTTACTAATTGAAAGACTTTCCTTTGGCGCCCACATACATCCGATATTATATAGCCTATATCGCCCCCGATTTGTTGTGGGTATATAGAGCATATACAAATTACAAATCGTAAACAGCAATGAGCTCACTTGGTTGGTCACTATGACGCCCCCACCCGATCTTTTTCCACCTTGCCTCGGACTTATATTGCGCTGTGAACATCCCTGGAGGGAGACCGATCGTTTTGGCCGATGTGTGATATCTCGGTGGGGTTCATTGGGCGCCGCATGTCTATCCCTGCCATTCAGTGTTCGGTCCGAAATCTGTTTTTATTTTTAACAAATAGACAACCACGACGACGACGCACGTAAATTGGCGCAGCCGGGCAGTACATACAGTGCCACAGTACAGTGTGGCCTCGGTCAGTGGCTAATTTCACAGCCTCAATTTGAGCAAGAAATGGAGATTTCATCTCGAATCGCTTTTGACTTGATTGCGTTTTTAATTCCATTTAGTTTTTCCATTAATTTCCTGATCTCTGATCTCTCACCGCTTTGGCTTTCACTGTACCGAAAACACACACACGCCATCTCACACCCGTGCGCGATCACACACACACAACGAGTTGGAAAAACTAAGGGGAAACTTTTCCACCCCAGTTGACTTTTATTTTGGTTCGCATCATATGGCCAAAATTGTATGGTGTACAAGCTTGTAGCTTGGATTTTCGCTATAAGTTTGTTGTGGCAACTAAATATAAATGCAAGCCTTACGAAAATAGCTTTCGAAAAAATTAAAGAAAACGCCAGCTAAGCGGAAAGTGGAGGAGATCAGGAGGCGAATGGGGTGAGCGCAGAGGAGGAGCGGCGTGGAGATCAGCTATGATGATGATGTGGCACCAGCCTGATGAATAATCCCCGCCGATCTTATATAGTTTGTATCTATGTGGCACACACACACCAGCGGACACACACGTGTGTGCTCCAATTGCTGCTGTGCATTTGTTAGTTTTGAGTTTTTGTTTTGATTTGCTTGGCCGCAGCGTAGTCTTCGCCTCCTCCGCCAACGTCACCTCCTTCTTTTCCCCTCCTTTTCCATCAACACAGGGAAAAATCATGTTTTCTTAAAGATTTCATTTATAGTTTTACTGGATTTAAACTGAAATTAATATAATTTATGTTTATTGGCTCAATTAATCATGTTTTTTAATGAAAATTCATTTTAGCAAGATAAAGTTTATGTTTTCCAGAAAGTATATTGCAATTTATTTACATTTAAAATTCTGGCGCTTAGTTTATTATCATTTTCCCTGTGTACTGGTTGCATTAATTTCCCCTGTTCGCTTTTCCTACTAAAAACGTATCTTTCGCCTCGCTGCTAATTGCAAAAACTTGATGGAAAAGTGCAAAGTTCACTATCAGTATGTTTTGGATGTTCCACAGCTGGCTCTTATCCCAATTTAATATCGCCTCGAATTATTTACTTGCCACCGTCGTTGGCGGGGGGTCAATAAAACAGTTTGGCTCTCGTATTTTGTTTAAACAAATTCAGAGTCCCGATGAATATCGCCGCGCGCACTTTTTCCTAACACTCTTTGCATTTTGTTTGATGTTTTTCGTTTTCTGCTGCTGTTGCCTTTTCGAGTTTTATTTTTAAAACACTTAATGTTCTTTAGTTTTTTGGGTTGTTTTTTGGTTTTTGTTGTTGTTCTGGTTTTCGCTTGATTATGTCACGACGGTGCCCAGCGATTGTTTAAGATGGATTGAGATGGAGGAGCCAAAATGCGTTTCTGCATTACCCATACGCCCAGTATGTACCTCTAAATATTGGACTATTCGATGATTTAATGCTCCTCTTCTTCTTCCCAAGCAAATAATAAAACAAAAAAAAAGTTGAAGAAAAACACAAGAACGCACACACAGGCACACACATCGATAAACAAAGTGCGCGAAAGGAGGCGATATATATGGATAGCGGGGGATCCCAATACCGTTACACGACAAAGACGAAGACGCAGCGACGACGACAACGCTGATGGCGACGATATATACAAGTTTTATATGGGAGCAGTGGCGGCGACACACAGCCAACAAACGAAGATTCGAATCTGTTTCGGTTTCCTCAAATTTGAAAATTCTCAGCCGAAAAATCGCCCCAAAGAAGAGAAGAGCCGCGCAGAGAGTAAACTTTCTGCGGCGCGTGTATTTATAATTTCCCAATGGCAGCAATGGTAGCGATGCCAGCGGCGGCGCCGCAAGAGGAAAACAGTTTAGAGCAAATGGCAAACAACACACATCCCAAGAAGCCCAAGCCCACGGAGCTGCGCGCGCATCTCCCAGCAGGAGAACCAGCAGCAGCAGCAGCAGCATCAGCTGTGAGCAGCAGTGGCCCACGGATCCAAACGGGGGACATGCGCAGAGCACGGAGAGGAGACTCCTAGGCGTCGCAAGCGACTCGGGAGAGATGATGTTAGTATTAGGGAGAATTTAGCCCTGTGCCTACATGTATAGCTATGGTCAAGATAATAGCACTGCACTTTAATATTCTACAGGATATTTGCATTTAAACTAACATTTATTTTGGCAAAAAGGATGAAAATCTTATTTAACTTGTTTCGATTTTAATTATAAAACAAACAAATAAGAAAATTCTCTGATCTAATCTGCAAAAGTGCTATTATTTCAATCGAAGCCGTATTCCCATGAGAAAGCGGAAAAGGGGGCCATGCAAACCATGATGATTCTAGCCGACAATTTCTCTTTGGGTTTCTGTGTGACTCACTAGGTAATCGTCATTGTGATCCACAAAATATTCCTCGACAATCCAATTGTCGCCGGCGTACTTATCGCAGGGCATATCACAGATAGCCACCAGATCGAAGTGATTACGCTGCCGCTTCAGCAGCAGGCAACGGGTGATGGGAACGTTCTCCTCGTCATACTCTTCCTCCTCCTGCAGCTGCTCCAGCTTCGATTCCAGGCCACAGCCATTCGCCGTTTTCGCCGCATGCCGGATGATGAGCTTCTGCTCCAACTGCCGAAAGAACTGAATCTTGGCGGGGCTAAACGATGACGAGTTGGAAATTCTATGCGCGTTACTCAGCCCACTTAATTGGCGGCGACATGGGCAACTGGCAAAGCTGGCGAGGAGCAGGCAGCAGCATCAGCAGTACATCACATCTCAGCGCAGAGGAGAAAACTCAGCCCGCCGACAGCGAGTTAATGTCAAATGATCAATTGAACGAAAATAAGTAGAGCAACGGGGTATGGATGTGAGCCGGGGGATAGAACCATCAACAGTGAATAAAAACTATGAAGATCTTGCTTAATTAAGAGCTTTTTACATATGAAGATCGGGAAGATCGTTAAGAAATTGCTCAATTTCCACATATTCTCAAGGTCCAGCTTTATTGCTTCATTTAAGTACGGTTTTATTACTGATCATGAACTCTGCTGAAACATTTTTAATCGATTTTCGATGCTTCCTATTAGCAGAAGCTAGTTTCATTTTTTCAGATTATTATTATTCTAATTGTCATGACATTGTTGTGTTTTATTTGTGTCTATTGATTATGTAAAAGTTTAATATTTACTCATGCAATCATTTTCATGAAAATTTCAGCAACTTCATAAACACACAGCCCTATCTTATCAATTTACTCCCAGAGATTCCGAGAGCCCCTGAGGCCTGACTGTTTCCACACTCAATTGGAGTCTCATCCAATAATCATTCCCACCAAAACCACTGTGCCACAAGAGAAGCAAAGAAGAGGAACCAGAGGCAATGTGACACATGTAGTGACCAATTTAGCACAACGCCGCATAGATAAGAAAGTAGAGAGCCAGCGGCGAGTGCAATGGCAGGCAATCGAGATAGCGCGCTGATCAGTGATCACTCCATTGATCCACTCGACAACTTGTAGTCGAGAATCGGGCACACAACACAGTCCAACGAGAGATTAGGTTAGTCAACAAGAGGAGACAGAGGGTGGGGCATCGATAGATAACAACATGCTGATGGTTCGATCAGTAACAAAGGGCAATGTGCCGCAAAGGGACACGCTTACTAGATAATCGCTATCGTGATCTGCAAAGTACTCGACCACTATCCAGTCCTCGGTGTATTGCATAAAACGCAGCGGACAGCTAGCCAAGATCAGATCGCGGCAGTGATCGACGCACGGTGGCGCCGGCAGGTTACGCATCTTGATGTAGCAAGGGATCTGCGAGCTCTCGAAGTGATCGGCCACCTGCTGCGACTTCTCCAGATACCGCTTGAAGAACAACATGGCTGGGCGGCGGGGGGAGTGAGTGTTCTGTGTGGGATGGGGCGATCTCTTGATGCCTAGGTACTAATCGGTCGAACGAGGGGCACAGCTTTTGGCAATGCACGCAGGCGGCGCAACAAGAAATTCACTAAAATACTCTGGGTTCTGTCCGAGGGGGCAGTCGGTCGTATACGTAATATTCGTCCGTTTAATTTGTTCTTTTACCATTTTGTTTTGCTTTTAGCTTTCGCTGTGACTTTAGTTTGAGATTTTTCATTGGTTTTTATTTGTTTTTTCGTTGCCCTGCCTACAATTTTCATTTGTTTTTCTATGTGTAATGTATTGGATATAAAATGAAAAGTTTTTACCTTAGCTTGCGACTGACGATTCTGGCGGCCACTGTCGCGCTCGTCCTTGGGCCGGTCGCGGTGCCGGCGACGGGAGCTTGAATGGGAGGCCTCGTCCCGGTAGCGATACTTATGCTGCCGCCGGCTCGAGGCTGGCGACTTGCGATGTGACCGCTTCGAGCGCTCCTTGCGTCGGCGGGATGAGATGCTGTCATCGAAACTGCAAATGAAATAAAAAGAAAGTTCCATTAGTGGATTGGCCGCGAGAATTATTACCTAACAAACCCCCCGGTGACAGATGAATGGCCGTCCTTGGAGCAACGCCCAGCGCATGGACAACATGGAAAGCTACTTAGCCGCTAAGCCGCGCCACGCTCGCCTTGCCGCCGGAATCCAGATTCTTAAGCCACCGGCGGCCGGCAAGCCAGCGAGCTAGCGCGAGACGTGTGTTGGCGAATCGGTTTTGCGTTACCAATCAAGTTAATCAACTCGGCCGGATGGCTACCTCAGCTGGTGGCTGGCTGGCTATCTGGCAGCGGCCCACCTTTAGCGAAATGCCTTTGAGAGTACTTCATGGTCCGGGGAATGACACAATATGAAGCAGTTATGAATTGAGCCCAGCTCTTAGCTCCCAGCAGGCAGTGCCCAGCACCCAGCAACCAGCAGCAGCTCCGATCGAGGCCAGAAACTGTGTCAATAACATCGGTAGCTCGGCATGCAGGCAGGCAGGCAGGCAGCTCATGTTCATGCTCATGTTACATCCACTCACCACACCCACCCCGGTAGCCCAGACGACGAGTGAGATCCCCAAGTGCGGGTGGGCAGCGATCTTGGCATGAATCAGCTGATCGAGAGATAACTGACCTATGCAGAGAGCTCGAAGTCCGAAACCAAGAAGTCAAGAAGCCGTATGCTAATAAGGCAAACCAGCCAGGCAGCCAAACGAACTCTCATTGAGCGATTACGAAAGAAAACCCGCCCACGTGTCCCCCAAAAAGCATCTAAATTTGGGCACAAATTATGAGAAACACAGAACCGAACGAGCTGAAGCTGAAAGTGACTTTGACTACAAGTACGACACGAGCACACATTCGTTCGTTTTTTTGGTTCCGACCTGCACACATCTGCATCTATATAGTATCTATAGTATCTGTACTCCAAAGTAGTATCTGCCAGCTACATGACAAAAGCTTAACGCCTGCGCACACTCCAAGAAATCAACTTGAGCACACACGCTCCGTGCTCCGAGCTCTGTATCTGGGATCTATCCGTAGGCTGGAAAGACTCTTGGCCAAGAAACGAACTGAATTGAACCGATCGCGGAGCGCTGATCTCTGACTGGCGTCTGTCGCGGAAAAGCCGCTTACGGCCACTCGGCAGTTAATAAAAGGAACAGCTTCATGGTAGCCAAACTGTTTTCGGCGTTTTGATTTATGATTAATGACGCGCTGCGTGCAAATTAGAACAGCTTTTATGGCCAACTGTAATTGGATATTAATGATTCAGATTCAGATCCAGAATCCGATTCCGATTTCGAAACACCAAAGCGAGCGAGGGGGTGGAGCAGAGATGGCGGGTAGGAAGCGAATGGCAAAGCAAGTTCATAATAGCTTCCCAATTTGGACTCGAGCATTTCAGATCGGCGTTGTGTAAGGTAATTGGCTCAATATTTCACTCAAGGCAGTCGACCAACAGGTCGAAAGCTTGACTAATAAAAAAAATACCTCATAAAATAATATCTTTGACCTAAAAGAGAACAAATAATGGGGTTCAACGCGTCCACCGCCATAAAACCACCAAGTAAATGTAAACAAAGGGATTGTCCCTTGTCACGCCGGGAAAACTCTGATATGGCGGTGGTCGCCGGAAAGATAAGATATCAGGAGAAATAATAGTCTAAAATATGATACCGCGGTAGCTAGCCATGCTCTAGAATTGATTATCTTCTGGGCTTCGCCTGATCGTGGGGTAATCGCTGGAATTCGACTATTTTATTGCCTGGCGTGGTAATAAGTTATGACAGCCTGTGGGAAACGAGATAAGATACGGACGCCCGAGGGAACCCGATACAAAGTTGCTTGGCCTGAAGAGGCTATTCACACTGTAGTGAAATTCTGTGATCGATTGTAGCTATCTTCAAGGATGGAGAAATCTTTATTCTACGCCGACAAAAGTTGCGATATTAATATTGCAATCGCGCCCATATTTATGGAGTTTCTCAGTCTCAGCGAACTGCCCGCCCTTGAGGCACAACGGGGATTCTACATTGTTGTTTTCTCTGTTGGCCTCGACTTTTCGCAGGCACACAGATGAGACAACAACTTTATGGCCAGGCCAATCCCATTTCTGGCCTTATCATTCCCCACACATGTGGACACCACTTCCTAGAAAGAATCCGACGACCTTGACCAAGTTAGCAGAACTCTCCTTCTATTAAATGCGAATAAACGAACACCATTGTCTTGGCCAACTTCCTTAATGGCCTGCAATTTGTACGAATCATGTACACCTTGTGCACTTTTGAGATTAAGAATCTGCGACAACGATTACTGGTTGCTTTGAGCCGACAAAAGTTGCGATATTAATATTGCAATCGCGCCCATATTTATGGAGTTTCTCAGTCTCAGCGAACTGCCCGCCCTTGAGGCACACCGGGGATTCTACATTGTTGTTTTCTCTGTTGGCCTCGACTTTTCGCAGGCACACAGATGAGACAACAACTTTATAGCCAGGCCAATCCCATTTCTGGCCTTATCATTCCCCACACATGTGGACACCACTTCCTAGAAAGAATCCGACGACCTTGACCAAGTTAGCAGAACTCTCCTTCTATTAAATGCGAATAAACGAACACCATTGTCTTGGCCAACTTCCTTAATGAATGGCCTGCAATTTGTACGAATCATGTACACCTTGTGCACCTTTG
Source organism: Drosophila anomelani (assembly GCA_035045905.1). NCBI lineage: Eukaryota > Metazoa > Arthropoda > Insecta > Diptera > Drosophilidae > Drosophila > Drosophila anomelani. The sequence continues at coordinate 9,607,813 of JAWNOO010000007.1, read as the reverse complement.
AGATTAAGAATCTGCGACAACGATTACTGGTTGCTTTGAGCATTAAGATCCAACAGTTGAGATAGGAGTATCAACAACTTGACTCCGAGAACAATAACCCCCTGCAAGTTGAACTTTGCAATTCTCTCTATCTGCTAACTCTGCTTTTTTGTTTGAGCAAATACCACTGAGAAGAACGAGAACGAGAATTCAGCTGGAGAGACATATACAAAACCCATGAAAATAGTTTCTTATACGCTCGCACTGCTGTAATTGAATTATGAAATTAATCATTCGAAAACCAGTTTTTTTCATCATTTACATAGAGCAGCAGCTGAGACACTTTAAACCTACCAACCAGAGCCGTTGCTGCCAGCCTGCCTGCACTGTCGACAAACATTTGTTGCGGCTCGCAAGATTTTTATTCTTTTTGTTGTTGTTTTGACCCTGAAAATGCCATAAATACATTAACCAAAGCGTAGCGCACATATGCGATCTGCCCTCCAACACCAGATGCCCTGCTGCTCCTACGTTTGTGGCTATACAAATTTATACAAATACAAATATAACACAAAAAAGCGTTAACAATTGGATTCGAAATTGAATTTTTGCTTCCAATGAACTGCAGACGCTATGCGTCACTTTTGCTTTATGCGCTTACACACAAAAAATACCCGCAAAACAGTTGAATAGCCCAAGAAATGCTAGGGACGGTTCAAGGCTGGCCAAAACCATGGTTCGTGAACTATTTATGGCATGTCAGCTCAATAAATATTCATATTTTTTGATAGACAGTTCATCTCCGATGGAATGCCAAAAATAATTTCAATGAATCGGATCAATAAACCTACAAGACCTATAAAAAGCCAAGGGTAACTTTCTTGGTTCATGAACTATATTCTATGTAGGCTTTAAATGTCAATGAATGGAAATTTTAAAGCAAAATAATTGTTTAAGAAACCAAGGTTTTACATAAGATAATAATGTTTGTAGCACACACGGAAATGGCAAATTCCCAATAAATTCACATATTAAATTCCAATTTACCATAATTTAAATCTGACTTCTCCTGTATCCAAATATGGCATAATTGTGATTTTAGATCCACTCAGTGATGACATGTTTAAATGTCCATTTATCTTCTCTTCCTACTACTTCAGTTCCCAAGTGTGGTATCCCAACCCTGGTAGCCAGAACTTGAATGTGATTATTTGGCAGAAACTTTGTTTTTGTTTGGCTACTCATTGATTAGGCCAGCAGGCAGTACCATACACATATATCTTTGTCTTCAAGTGAAACATAATGGGAAACCGGAATTTTCGGTTCGTCCCCCTACAAAAGTTAGCAACGCGAGGAGGCCAAGGGGACGGGCGGAGTCGGGTAAAATGCAAATGATTGTCGCGCGCCTTAAATGACAAAAGAAATGCCGTTACAAATATTGCCGAGTTTATAACTGAGGAAAAGCTAAAATTATGAACAAAGAATGAGTAAGTGGCCAAGTATGTTAGCAGCCCAAACACAGCTGCGGGATTATGCAAATCCATTTGGGTGGCGGTGGCACAGCCGCTCTCGAAATGAGGGCGATGAGCAGGGCGGGCAGGGCGGTCAGGGCCAGGTGAGCACTCTGGAGGTGACGTTGGCCAATTGCAAGGTCATTGGTTGCGTCTGCGCAAACAAGCCGCTCGAAGGGAAGACATCAATAAGCACTTGGCGGGGCATTTAGCAAGATGAGCACTGCAAATAATAATAATGGTACGGCCTTTGTGCGTCAGTTGGGGGAAGAGAGGCGAAAGGCGATGCCTCCGATGGCACTCAGGAGGAGGAAGTGTCATGGCTCGCCTTTCCCAACCGACGGTCATGCCGGGTTCAAGCAGGCAGCCAGTGTTGTCTGGGTCTGGGTCTGAGTCTGAGTCAGTTGGGATCCGTGGGTAACAAGAGAGATCGCCCGGTTCAATGAACGTAATGAAATGTACGCCGAGATCGCAGCAATACTGAGAGATCGCATGCCCCCTCTGGTATTTCCCTCGCGATCGGACCTGGCCGGCCATTACTGTTAACGAAAACAAACAACAGTTAAGCGAATTCAACAACAGGCCAAATTAAATATGCCAAAAAGGAAGCGATGTGCATTTTTGTGAAATTTAAATCCAGTCTAGAAGATCTCTCGACACTGCATTGTATTTTATTGTATTTAATTTTATTTTGTGATTTATTCGAGCCTGCTCCCCGTCTGGGTGCGAGATCTCCGCTTATTTGTTTTTGTGCGTAGTCAATCACCTTTCGGCTGACTGCTTATAGGAAGTCAATAAAATACATTGAAAGCATTTTGTTTGGCGCTGAAAGTTGCATCCATTATTCACTTTTGTTTTCGGTCTGATCGTTTTTTTAGGCCTGCCTTGCGCTGTCGGAAATCGATCGAGAGAACTGTGAGCTCAAGATCTAAGCTTTATTGTCAGCTTTTAGTTGGCTGCCCCAACAGCCGGCGGTAGCAGCAGCGATTATGATCGTATATGGGTCTGCGGAGACAGGTCCGGTTTGTTCCGATCGCGATAATCGTCAGATAAATGAACCCGAGCAAAAAATAAAAACAGAAGCAAGCCAAATACACAAAACGAAAAGGTAAATTAAGAGTCCATTGGGCCCCTCCCTTCCACAGTGACAGAGTGAGCATTCCATTTGGCCAGATGCTGACATAATTACTGGACAAAAAGCTGCCGAAGAATGCCGAAGGACAGGAAGAGCTAGCTCACAATTAACCTGGCCTTAATTTCGAAAGGAATGGTCCCTACAGTAACCAAACTCTAAAATTCTTTATAAGAAAAATAAATAAATGATTGGTAACAATATTAAATTATTCATTCTAATTAATACAGCTTATTTTTCAAGACCTTGCCCACACTCAGAGAATTATAAACTAGGAACAAACATAACTCAAAATAAATATTTTAAAATGTGCTAATTGATCAAAGCTTTGATTCTAAAGAAATCTAAAGATCATCGGCTCTGATCTCCATGCAGGCAGGTAGGAACTTTTAACATGGGAAAGTGCCCAACGAGGTTGAGACTCTTGGGCGGCGCTAAGTCAACAAAGCGACACAAAATGGGCTGACAGCACAGACTCCTCTCGAGTGGCGGAAAATGCTAAAAGCTTGGCAGCAGCAGTTCACAAGCCCGGCGCTTAGGTTGCCTAATGAGCCGGACGGAGCTCAGCTGCTTCGCAAGCGCAGCTCACAAGTAGGGGCGGTGTGCGCTTGACCAAATTTGGCGGAGAGATCTTGAACCGAATCGTAGCGGCACAACGCCAACAATAACAAATGGATAAAAAACAAAATAAATGCTGAAAACAAACATCATCGAGAACGAGATTGAGTTGAGTTGAGTTGGGTCGAGCTCAAGACGGAGAAGACACAGCAAGGCGAGGGGGCGAGGGGAGGCGACTTTAAATGAAGTGCGGACAGAACGCTTAGTCAGCAAGCTGTGCCACTCAAGGCTAGCTCCAGTTTTCAATCTTTGGTTTCCGCATGCTGGAGAGACACTTACTTATACTCACACGTCGTGGACCCCAAGTGCTCTGGACGACGGCGCTGCTGTTGCTGGTGCTTCTGGTGATTGTTGTTACCATCCGCCGGGGGCAACAGCACGCGGTCGGGATAGAGCGGCTTGGGCGCCCACGAAGCTGCAGCCACATAAATGTCCGTCCTGGGCGTGGGCGGTGGCGAAGGGTGTGGTTCTGGCGTGCCTGCGGCGTAACTGTAGTAGCCATCCTCTGGCTCATCCACCACAGAGAGCCGATGCTTGGTCCTCGCCTGCTCCGGTTCATCGCTGTACAAATACTCGTGCATGGATCGGGCGTACTTGCTGTTCTTCCTTCGTTGCTGGGCTGGTGTTAACTGACTGGTTGCCTTGCTCCTGAGCAGCTCGTTCTCATCCGGGGAGGCTCTTATCCAGGAGCTTGCCGGCACATACTGACGCTGCTGGTGGCTGTGCACCATTTTCGAGAAGTCTACGTAGAGGGACTCGTCAATGGCCGGCTTGCGTTGGAACTCATCATCCTCGTCGCAGTGGGCACGGCCATTCTGTACCACATCCCCGTTGTCGTCGTCATCGTGGGGAGTGGTAGGCGCACCCACGGAGCTGTAGAAACTATAGTTGCTGGAGGATTGCGAGTAGGAGCGATTGCGACCGTAAAACTCCTCCTCGAAGGGCAGTCCCTGGGGGAACTTGTTCGAAAAGGCCTTCTTAAGGCGCGGAGAGTCGTGGGAATCACTGGATCCGGTCGAGGAGCCAGCTCCCTCTCCGTTGTGAGTGCACCCGTTGCGCTGCTGCTTGAGACTCAGCTTGGGCGTAGCCGGCAGCTGGCGGCGCTGGGCCAGAGGAGTGGCCTTGCTAGCCCCTCCATTGGTGAGATCATTGGTGGCCACCTGCCTGCGTGCTGGCAGTGGCGGTTGCGGTGCCGGGTAATTCTTGCTGGATCGCTGGCCCAAACGCGCCGGGCAGTTCTCCTTGGCGGCCGATCTGCCCGCCTGGTGGGTTCGCTTCTGGCTGGTGGGGGTGCCCATCGGTTGCTGAGATACTGATACTGCGGAGCCCGTAGGCTGATACTGTTTCCTGGCAGTGCTGGGCGTAGTTACAGGGCGTGGAGCCTGCATGGGCGGCGGCGGCGGAGCCCTCGCTTTGCAGTGGCGTGTGGGCCCGGTGGCGGAGCAGGTGGTTTCGATGCGGCGGATGAGCTTGGGTGTCAGCGGTTTCACACTGCCGCCGATCACTAATCGCTGATTTTGCTGCAGCTGCTGTGGATGGTGGGGATGGTGGTCCGCTTGCAACTTGTGGCGGTTGCTGCTGCAATAGCTGCTTCGCCAGGGCTGCTGGCGGATAAAGTTGCCGCTGCTGCTGCTGCTGGTCACGCCCTGCTGATGGATCGAGGAACTCGACGAAGCAGTCGATGTAGAGGATGATCCGGCAGTTATGTTATTGTTCCTGCCTGGCACCGATTTCACCATCGTTCGGTTTGCACCGTTGCTGCTCAGGGGTTGGGCTGGAGTTGTTCCCATTTGGTTGCTGCTGCCTGGATTGTTATTGGAGCTGCCGTTGGAGCTGCTGTTGTGGTTGTTGTTGAAGCCACAACTACCGCGCGGCACTCGAAAGGAGCTGTATGGCCGAAAGCCATTTCCATATTGCTGCCCAACGACTGGCATTTTGTTAGCTTTTTTATTATTTTATTTTATTTTATTTCGTTGTTAAATAGACGACTCGCTCGTTGCTTAATTATTCGTAATTGCCGATGTTGCTTCGGGCAAATGATGTTGGTTTTTTTATTGGTGCTTGTGATCTTGTTAGAATTGGCGTTGAAATTTAAACTGGCGAACGTTTACTTTAAACGCGTGCACCTCGAAGATCGCTTATCTCTCTCGCTTTATCGTTATCACTTGTATGTATCGCTGGCTGTTTGAATTTGAGAATTTGTTAGCCTTAATTTTCAATGCTGTGCACACACTCGGCCTGTCGCGAGCAGACTACCCATACATACGGCACCCAGCCAGATTCCGGGGCCTAGCCTAGCCTTTTGTTTCAATTAATTATCAAACACTTTTTCCGCTGCTGGTCGAGACGCGTGTAATTAACACGTTCTCGATGGCTTATGAGTTGGCCACTCACTTCGGCCACCCAATCAGCCCCCGGGGTCGCGGCTGTTGCATTTGTGCGACTTCGCTCTGGCCGCATTTCGTTTTCGTTTCGTTCAGCCACTTTTGGCCTGTCAGCAGGGGCGCAGCGAGGGCCACAATTGAATTAGCCACCAAAATAGCCCTGAACCTTGGCTGCGATTTAGCCTGCGGCAAATCCAATTGGCCACGGACCACGAACCACAAACCCCCGGTGGCAAGTTCATTGATAAGACCCCCAAAGCGCAACCAGTTAAGGCTTTGGCTTTATGCAATTCGCCAAAAGAGCAAGAAATAAGCTGGTAGAAAGTGTCTGCGCCTGCGCCTGCGCCTACACGGGCTCAAAGACCCGGCTGGCGTTGCCGCCGAACAGGTCCTCTTCCGACCAGTTTTCACAATTTTTACTTTTTTAACCTGATTCAAAAAGGAAACACAAGTCGCTACAAACGGGTCAACAACAGAAACAGAAACAGCAGCCGCAGCAGTTGGAACCGAACGGCAGGCAGGCAGGCAGACAAACCAACTTGTTGTGGCGCTATGAGTAATGAATGATATCGGAAATGCTGCAAAATCCCTTGCTCAATAAAAACACAATCAGCACGTCCGGTTCCACCAAATCGTCCAGCCATCCATCTATCCATCCATACAGTCACCCAGTGCAACTTGTCTTTGATAAGTCGTAGGCGTCCGAGACTGGCGTCGTCATAGTCGGCGGTATCTTATCGTGGTTTAGTTAACCCGTGTTGCCTAAGGTTTGTTCCCCGCCCCATTGGCGAATACTTTTGCCTGCTCCACTAACGGCCCTGGCGGTATCACAGCATTGAAACTTCTCAGAATGATTTGGGGATTTCAATAAAAGGAATTAAAATTCCAGAGGCGCAGGTTCTGCGTGAATAATTATTATGTTTGGCCAGGATGCATAAACAAATCAGGGAAATCGCACAAATCACACACACGGACACACACTTGACAGCTGCATTTGTTGTGAAGATTATGAACAATAATTGCCGATATTGTTGTACATTTCTTTCAGAAAACACTTGGCGGCGGTTGCACGGCGGCGGCGACGACGAGCGATGAAGCCAGCACCTCCATTCGCTTGCGAGTTGTCGTTGCGACTGAGCAGCCCAGCGACAAGTTGGCAGCGAACAAGTGTCGGTTGGCTCCCGCTACCGCTGCCGCTCGACTTCGGTGCGCACATTTCCAGTTTACAGGCGAGCCAAGCGATCGAGCGAACACGCTCCGAATTCGCCGTCGACGTCGCCGCACGATGCGTGCGCCCGCCCGCCCAATTGATGGCTTGTAATTTAAATAAAAGATGATTGAAATTGAAAACGACCGGAGACAATAAAACATGAGGAAAGCGGAACTATTCCGATGCCGAACAGCCTTATCATTCAGATTGATTTTCATATTTGGACTGAGTTTTTCGGCCACTTCCGCGTTGCAAGATGTCACCATCGGGTGCCTGCCAGCCAACCTGAGTAATGAGCCAGACCAGGTCGATTAATCTGCTGTTGGTGCTGCTCCGCTCCCGGGTGCTGGTTCATGAACACTTGGCAAGCGTGTTTTATGGCAAATGCAAAGCAAAAGGTTAATAAACAATGACAGTACCCAGTTGGTTCGCGTATGAAAACGTCATTTTATCGACAAAGAAAGCGGTCGCCGCTAGTGGCGTATAAATTACAAAATGAGACTCTGATTAAGCCAACTCCCTCCCCACAGAGAGCGGGAGGGGAGATGCTCTCCTGCTGCAACTACCTAAAAAGGCCAGGCCAAGTGTATTAAACAATAATAAATGCGACAACGTCGCGCCTCAGTTGTCCGTTGTTTTGAGTAATATGCAAATACGCCTTAAATACGCAGGCGCATAAATTAAGCCAAGGAAATGCATCGGGCAACCCGCCAGGATCTGCCAGATCCACCGCCTACGTTTAAGCCAGCGTCCAAGCCTCCCGAAGGGGGTCATCGGCGCACAAAGAAATCGCTGATTCCGCGCATTAATTTACAGTAAGCCGACTGAAGAGGATGACTCTTCACTTGCAGGAACCTCCAGCAGCAGAGATTTCACTCGCCATATAAGGTCGCACGTTAATTTGTCTCTCTCGTTGCTCCTGCTGCTCGAGCGGCACTTCTTTATGGCCCCGTGGACCATTAAAGACACGACCGTTTACAAGCCATTGAAAGAAAGCGAGTTCCAAGGAGCATCTAAAAAGCTGCGTGGGCAGGACACTCGGGCTGTCACTGTGCTCCGACAGCTGGGGAAATACCAGAGTGGATCAGTAGTAGGCAGAGCCTGTTTGCCCGGACCAGATTGTAATTTTCGTTCGAAAGAAAGGTTTACCGATGGGGAAAGACGTTGTGCCTCGTTTGACTTTATTCAGTGTCTACGCAGAAGTAAATACAATAAAATGTTAAGTATTCAGAAACAAATTGCAAATTTAGAAAACCTCGCAAATACATTTTATAAATAAAGTTCGTTTAAAAATATATGAGAAATATGTAAAGAATAGAAACACAAAACATGGAGCTAGCATGTATTCTAAATATCAAATTAGAATCAGAGAAAACCCATTGGCTACAAGTCATGTTTCTTTGTTTTGAAAGCGTGTTCATCAGAACTGAATATATAAAATACATGTGCAGAGTTTGGTTTGCCTAAAGCTTTGATCTTTGATCCTACCACAATTTTATTCCATTTAATCAGTTTACTTAGGCAGTTAATGTATGCGAAACCTTTCAACATATTAAGAATCCAACCTTATTTATAAAACCGAACAAAATAGAAACAGTTCAAGACTATTTCGACATACTTTTTGAACTCAAGAACCTATTGTTTATGATCATAAAATCATTGAGGAAATATATTTACAATCATTTTGGCATGGTTTTTATCAAGATTTTTGTATAGTTCCCCAACTAGGAATAGATTCTTGTGACATCCCCAATTAAGATTGTGAGCCCGTCACTCATACGATTTACTTACGTGGGCTCCTTGGCTATCTGGGCCTTCTTGGCATCGAGCTCGTGTCGCCTTCGCATGGCCGCCGACCGGGTGTGATGTGTGTTTGTGATGCGCGGCCTGTTGAAGCGGGGGGGAAAACAGTGTCTGAGTACTAAGATTCGTATGAGGTGCCTTCGAGATGTGTGAGTAATCCACGGGGAGTCACCTCCACCCAATGGATGCACTCACACATCCCCGAGAGCAGTCAGAAAGAAAGAGAGCCGGACGGATGATTGTGGCAAACTTACGGCGATGGTGCCTCTGGTATGGGTGGCGAGTGCTCGGCAGTATCGAGTCGTCGGCGCTTGTCTCGTGTGCCCGCCGAGGATCGATCCCTTGAGTGGTGGCGTCTCCGTGTTCGGGGCATCTGAAGGAATATATAGAACAATAGGTAAGTTAGGTAGGTGACAGTGAGCTGTGAGCTCGAAGTATCTAGCAACTTCAAAGATACTATTTCACACACACACACACACACACTTATATTTATGTACTTAGGAGCTGTAAGGCAAAGTCTCCCCACCACCCCCTCGATCTGATCCCACAGAGGTGAGTACAGTGACCATACAGCTGGCTGGCTGGCTGGCACGCACACACACACATACAAGCGCGCAAAGCCAAATTGCAGCGCCTTGCGCCAGTGTTAGTGCATATTAGCACTAAAGAAATCACAGGCTTTCCCATTTTCACATTTTAACAGGGCAACATATACCTTTTATTTGTTGGCTTTCTGCTTTGCACGAGCGCGAAAATTGATTTTTGTTGTATGCGCACCGCTGGCTTTGGTATTGTTGTTGCGCTGCTTGGCCAAAGCGTTGCTGTCGCCGTCGCTGCTTGTGTTGTTTCTGCTACTGTACAATTTGTGGCGTCGCTGGCTGGGAACCCTTTGGGGGCCAGTGCTGATGTGTAATGTTGCAACGCCTCCTGGGCTATTGGCAGACTCCAATTGTTGTGCGTTTGCAATTAAAATAGTGTTTTTTTTTTTCCTAAAATTCACGTCACTTGGTATTTTATTCACCACGTCTGTGAGGCAGAGCTGCCATCTTGGTCTAGCTATGGTTTTCCGACGGAGCTGCTAATTCATCACGAACGTGTGCAAGCGCTCTAGCACATATAAACATATATATATATATATAATTTATTGTTTTTGTTTGCGAGGGATTTTTAAACTGCGGTTCGAAGTTTGCTTGAATAGTTTAGTCCGAGCAATTAAGTTAGTAATGGTTGAAAGTGGGCTGCCAGCGAGTTGGCAGTCTCGACGCAACGGCGTGCGAAATCAGCAGCTCGTTCACATAGATACAAGGCTGAAGTGCGCGTGTGTGGGTGCAGCGATTTTCCACCGACAGGTAGTATTTAGATATCTCTGGACAGGCTTTCCTCTTATCTTACCTCTTCGTTTTGCTGGCGCGGCGTAGTAGGTGCTGGTGGTGGCAGCAGTGGTGGCGGCAGCGGAGGCGCAGGAAGCGCTAAGTACGGCGATCGGGGCAAATATAGACGACGCCACAGGCCGCTGAGGAGCGTCGTAAGCGAATGCCAGGAGAAATTCGCTTGCTTCGGACTGCCGGGGTGCATGAGTTTATCCTTAGTAGGTAGCAGTTGCATTGGTTTTTGGCCTGTTGTTTTCGTTTTCACCCCTTCACTTTTTGGCGCCTTTTTTATGCTTGGTGCTGTGCGTCCATCTCTACCAGCTTTCCGGCGGTTCTGCTAACACCTAGCATCCTCCATTTGGCTAGGCAGTGTTATTAATAGCTGGCAATGCACGTAATGTTATTTAATCCGCGGCAGTTGCAACAACGGACGAAAAATTGAATTGCATCAAACGAAGCGCGTCGGCAGCTGATTCTTCTGCTTCTTCCACGAGGCGAGTTGCCACCTGCTTGACTAATAGAACTGCCCACCCGTGCTAGAATAACAGTGTTGGTTAGAGTTCGAGTTTTGAGTTAGCATACATAGAGTTGCCACATGTTTCAACCGGTTTAATTAGTCGGGGGCGGTTGGAATTTAAAATTCAAATTTAAATCGAGACAAAATAATAATTTAAAAGATAAGTTTAAATAAAAAATATAAATGATGAAAGCACAATTTACACCTTGCCCGGAAACAGCTGATGGCCTCATGTTCCACTCTGCGCCTGCGCTGCTTTGGCGCCCAATAAAAATACCGGGCAATTTCGCTCAATTGCATAACAAAACGCCAGCGCAGAATAACGGTATCGTTATCGTGTGCCCACGCTCAGTCAGATACTGTCTGACGTGCCTGCCCCAACGGTCGTCTGCTCGGTCGTCTGCCCGTCTCCTAGTCTCGTCTCGCTTCCGTGTCCCGCGCTCCCTATATTTTGGTCGTCGTCGTCGTCGCCTGGCGTCTCGAAAAGTCTACCAGCCATTGGATAAAAAAGCCCAGCGGATCAACCGCCATTATTGTTACCGTTATAGGTATCATTATAGCCATTCGAATGGCTAAATAATTAAGTGCACGATATGCCCCGCCCACGGATCGAGAGCTGCTGCAATTTGCGTGAAAAGCCCTGCTCGTAGCACAGCTCCAAGTCCCAAGAACACGTAAAACCCAGAATCCGCAACCAAATCGGAGTACGAGCATCCCTGCTGGAGGATTCGCTCGGAGGAACGTGTGTGCGCGTCCCATGGCAGAAGTGAGTAGAGTACGTTTTATCGATTTTTGCCCGGGCCCGGGAGCTGATGGTATTGGGGCCTAATCCAAGACTCGCGTGATTCCCATGGAATATTCAATTGCACACACACACACACACACACACACACACCCACGCGCACTCAGCGCAGGCCTTTTTGGGTCACGAGGCTGCTGCTGCTGCTGGGCTGTGAGCGTGTGTCCTGGCCTGCGCGTCTCTGTGTGTGTTGACATTGTCCTGGTCTCGTTTTCTGTTTCGTACTTTCGTACTTTTCCCTTCTATACCCTTTAGGGTCTTTATAATTTTGATCAAAAGTTTGCAAAATTAAATCGGTTTTATTCTTAAATTCATTGGGAAGTTGTCAAAAAGTATGCTCTACTAAAGTATGCTATTAAAAACAAATATCTTTGTATTTCTTCCATGGAAAACTAGGATTTTTTGCCTACTTAGAGTATCACAACTTCGTTTTGCGAAGCTAACTTCCTTTCTGGTTTTCTTTTGGCTTTAACTATCGCCATCGCTGTCGCACACACTAGCACGTGCTTTTTTTGGCCAAGACATACGTAACATCTGCATGAGGGATCTATAATTCATGACGTTTGCCTTTCGCTTTCAGCTGGTGCCGCTGCCTCTGCCTGTACATGTGCCTGTGCCCCGCTAGCTAACCGGAAACGGAAACGGCGAAAACGCAACGGAACCGAAACCGAATCGGAATCCGCATTCGAGTACGCAACGGATACCGTATTCGAGCACGTAACCGAACCCGAGAGGGACTCCAAGGCATGGACACTGCGGCCGCCGCCGCCGCTACAGTCGTCGTTGACCTGAAGCCCGAGGCCAGCGGCAAGACGCCGCTCCTCAGCAGTCCGCTGCTGTCTAAGACCAGCTTTTCGAATTCTGGATGCGAGTGCCTGGGCAGCACAGTGGAGGCCATGTCGGTGACGCCGCCACCAACGCCTCCAGCGCTGCCAGCGCGCTCCTCCTGTGATGTCCATGTCGAGCCAATGAGCCACAGTGCCCAACCGGAGACGCATCCGTCGAACGGACTGAAGGGCAAGGAGGCGGCCGAAGTGGCGCCAACGCCAGCACCCACGGAGCCCGGACAGCCGGAGAGGGAAATGCCAGCCACATCAACGTCTTCCGCCAACGCTTCCACAACGCCAACATCTGCCTTGCTCGCCACATCCGCAACGGGAACGGAGCATCAATTAGCGGCTGGAACGGCCACCAATACTCTGCCAATGGCCAGTAGCAGCAGCTCCGACAACGGAGACGCTGCTAAAGCTGACATTGGCCATTGTGGGAGTCTTGGTGGCCGGTGCAGCTCTAGCCCTGCCTCCGTTTGCGGCCCCAACTCTGGTCCCAGTGTTGACCAGCTGCTGCTTTGGCAGGACATGCCGCAGTACCTGCAGTTCAATCCGTATGTGCTCCGTGGATACCGGCCGCTGCAGACCTTCAAGGGCTGCCTGCTCAGCCTCTTCTACTGGCACAACGAGACCATCAACATACTGACGCACGGTGAGTGTCGCCAACTTGCTATCTTTTCTATTGTATTTCGGGAATTTAGGATATCCTTCACTAGCTCATTCAGCACTAATTAGTTGGAAGCAGCTTATTCTGCGTTTAGGGACTACTGTGGCCGGTGCAGATCTGGCTTTGCCTCCATTTACGGCTCCAGCTCTCGTCTCAGAGTTGACCAGCTGCTTATGAACCACCTCCGTCTCTACCTTATCGTTCACTCCTTCACCCATTACCATTTGCTCATTTCTTGGTGATCCTTACCCCCTCCTGGCCAACAGCAGCAGCTCCAAAACCAGAGACTCTGCTAAGCCCTCGTTTGCCACCTGAAATCCGGTCAAAATGTAAAGGAGCTGCTGCTGTGACCGAGAATATAATCTCCTGCAGACTTCAAAAGCTATCCACTCAGCCTTAAATACCATCGGTAAACTGACCCAAGGTGAGAGCCACCACCTCGTCCCATGTCAAGCATTCTCCCGCCCACCTGTCACCATTTGCTCATTTATCGACCCGTCCAAGTGTGTCGCTGGTAGTTACAATCACGGCCAAAGCCAAGTGGAGGGCCGTAAATAGATTAGGTCGGCATTTCTAATGAACCTTGACTGAGGTTGTCTTGGGTTTATGTAAGGAAACAGAGAACCGAGACCGACATTAACCCATGCTGATCATGGGTGCCTCGTGTTGCCATTTTAAACTTTTATTGATATTTATTTCAATTTAATTTCATGTTAAATAATCTTTATAAATATTTTCGGAAATTGCATGATTTTCTAGTAGAGGAAACACTTATCCTTGGGATTCATGGGGGATCCGTCGACACAATTAAACTCCCTGGAGAACTCATCAAAGTTCGACAGGGAGCCAATGACTCGGAATTTGCCGGGCATGTGCTGGTCGGTGGACACCTGCAGGGCCTTGATGTTCGGGTGGGCATCGTTGCACCAGATCTGGGCGAAGCTGATGAAGAACAGCTGCTTGCCGGTGTAGTTCAGGGTGGGCAGTTGCTCTGAGGACAGCGCCTCACTGCCGCCCGGCTTCCTTGACTGGGCATCGTACCACTTCCGGTAGGCGGTGTAGGCCAGGCGCATGCCTCCGTTGTCCGCAATGTTCTCCGACTGCGCGGTGGACTCCTTGAGCTGTATACCATCGTAAATATACTTGCCGTACTGCTTCGTGAAGCACTGGCGGCGGTCCAGGAAGTTGGCGCTGGACTGATCGTCCCACCAGTCGAAAGAGTTGCCTTGGGCATCGAACTTACGGCCGCCGTCATCGAATCCGTGGATCAGCTCGTGACCAATCAGCGAAGCGAGGGTGCCGAACATCACTGCGTTAGGGTAGGCATCCGCCCAAATGTAGAACGGCTGCAGCAAGGCCACTGGCACCTTAATAACGTTCTCCACCAGGATGTTGGCCGGCGTGTAGCTAAGCTGGCTACCTGCCTCCAGGGGCTTGGCCGGCTTGTGGAGCGATTCGCGCATTTCCTTGGCACCCTGCAGTAGCGTCTGTCGCACATTCTCCACATAATCGCCGCTCTGCAGATTCAGACCGGCAAATTCCTCGGTAAAGTTCACATCGGCATAGTTGTTCACCTCCAATTTCATGGCTTGCAGCTTGGCGATGGCCAGATTCCTGGTGGGACGCGAGATCCAGTTTAGCTGGGGACTGGAACTGAGCGACTCGTTGAAGGTGGCCTTTAGCTGGCGCCACATGTTTTCGATCTCTGTGGAGGACTTCTCGTTGTTGTAGCGCCTGTAGAACATATTGTCCAGATTCTTGGCGAAGAACTTCTTGGTCAGATCCACGCAATCCTTCTTTTGTTTCTCCGGCGTACTCGACGGCGTCTCTATGAACTCATAAACAAGACGGAAGAACACGTAGTTGGCCACCGTCCGGAGGGGCGTGCGCTTCATCACCTCGACTAGGTTTCTCATGTAGCCGGAGTTGAACTCGTAGATCTGATCGGTGACCCGCTCCTCTAGAGTCACGAAGACCAGGCGCTTTATGTCTAGAGTTGGCTCATACATCTTGTGCATCTCCTCCACCGTCAGCAGCGTTGTCAAGTCGTTCAGGTCCAGACCCTCAGCCTCGTCGACAAGTCCCATGGCCAGATCCACCTCGAAGTCAAGCAGCTCCTGGGCTGTCGGTTTGGCCAGCTCCTTGGACACGTGCAGGGATCGTTGCAGGAAGCGTTGGATTGTGCTGCGATACTTATCGCGGTAGGTCTGCGTAGCGTTGCCCTCGTACATGCTCCGCGACTCGAGGGGGAACTCCTGCTGACCCACGTAGACGCGGTTTCTCTGGTTGCTGGCAAAATCTTTGCTCACCTCGGCACCCAAAATGGGCGCTATTGCGTACCGGTTGGACATGCGGGCGACTGTATTCAGCCAATCAAAGTCAGCCTCCTTCCAGCTGGAGCCCTCGAGCAGTGGCATCGATCCGAACTCGGCAATTAGTCTCCTCAGTTTTTCGGGATAGGAGGCGGAGAGTTCCTTCAATCCCTTGCACGATTCGTAGAAGTGCTTCACCTGTGTATCCTCCGGTGTGTCAAACTTATCATGCTCCTTGTTGAGCATTTCCAGGATCTTGCGATTGAGACCCTTGGTCACCGTCTCAAAAATGCCGGTGGTGAGAACTTCCATGCGAAAGGCCGAGTTGATGTGGTCGTAGGCGCCGCAAGCAAAGTCGTAGAAGTCGTGGCACGGATCAACCTTGGTGTCCATAAAGCTCTGCATCTCAGCAACCTTGGACTGACGGAGCAATGCCCTCATGTAGGGGGTGTTCGAGTTGAGGTTCTCCTGGCCCTGCTGAGCTAGAGTGCCATTCCCGCTGGTGGGCGCTGCCCAGGCCAGGGCAATTAGTAGATGGCCCACAAGGCAAATGTGGAGCAGCTGCATCGCGTTGCGTTTCGCTCGGTTTCAATTTCAATGATCGACTAAACATTCAGCCTTTACAGCATGAGTTCATCGCTGTTCCAGAGAAGCTGCGACACATCTCTGTTCCTCTATTCTCGGAAAAAAAAACAAAAGGCGACCTCTGGGTTATCGCGATCCATTGCGCGGCAAGTGAGAGATTCCAGTGAGGGGGTAACGAGCTCTCCCTAATGAAACTTTTCAGCACGGAGCTCTGCCCAACTTATTATCTATTAAAACGCAAACCAATAACTTGGAAAAGCTTTTATTTAAGGGCAGCCGGTATTCCCTAGATATTCATCTAAATTTCACATAATTTAGCCTTAAATATTGCAATATGAAAAGGTTAATTTTAACAACTTCTCGTTAGATTTTGTCATTCCTTGTAAAGGATGCCTTCTTCTCTAAGTCACTTAATGAAAAATACATGGAGCTCTGATTTTGGTGCATTTATAATACGATTTTTAGCTTAATAATGTATGTACATATGCTTCTTATTGGTTATTGCTAAAGATGCTGCAGTTATTGGTAATAAGTAAATTGTGAATTGTCATGGATTAAGATTGCCATTTAATAAAATTGAAAATAATATCAACACGCAAGGAGAAACTGTGACAGCTAAATGATAGACCGATTTTGATCTAACAAAGAAGATGATTTTATTGAAGTCAAAACACAATTTTCGATTATCATGCGTGTAGAAAAACACACTTTCTTCTCCTTGGAACTTGTTTATATTACAAATAGGTTTTATATTAATGTAAACAGAATAAATATATATAGTATTTCGTCAGTGTAGCGCTCGGAATAAGTTGAAAGAGAAAACTGGTCGGTCACTCCCACTTGCCGACAAGTGCAGGCCACTGTAATAAAATACTAAGCAAAGTAATTAACTCGCAATTTCTCATTACTGGCTGCCTCAAAGCGCTTCGTCCAGTTTTGCACCATGACGTGAGCTGGGTATCAATCACGCTCTCCCCACTAGATGGGCTCCGGGTGTAGACATAGTGTCCGACGGCCAAGCGGGTGATAAGGGAGAGCTTTGGCTCCGCTCCCACTTCCACTGCCATAAAAACAATAAACCACAGTACATATTTGGTTATTAAAATGATTCTTTTTTTAATTTTAAATATAAATATTGTTTGGTTAATCAATCAAATGTAGAATATCTGCCAATTAAAAACACTTTTAAACTTTAGGAAAGTTTTCAAAAAACCAGGAATTCTTTATGTTAAATAATTGTTTTTATTATATATCAAACCCTTCGTTTTATGCCCTTATTTCTCTCTCTGTGGTTCAGTAATCTCAATCTCAGCTCGGGCTTGTGGGTGCGGAAGTGCGTCGCTCCGAACTGCCCGTTTAGTCGCCCTCTGAATGTTCGCCATGGAGAACATTGGTTTCGCTTTCGCCCTGCTACCGCTTTTGCTCCAGCTCCTGCTGGCGGGGAGTGGTCGAGGTCACCTGCTGTCCGGCCAGCCGGAAATTGACCTTCGCATTCAGGCCCAGGAGCAGCTGATCTCGCAGCACAACGACAGCGCCTATGTCCAGCGCCTGATGCGCCTGGCCAAGTCCGCCGAGATGCGCAGCTACATGCAGCCGGAGTTGGAGGCCTGCGAGAACTTCTACGACTATAGCTGCGGTCATTGGCCGCAGATAAACCCGGCCAGCGCAGTCCATCCGCGGGAGACTAACTACGAGCAGCTGCTGGTCAAGGCGTATCATCACAAGCAGCAGCGTCTGCTGGAACGGCCGGCGAATGAGGAAGTGGACGAGTTGGCGGTGCTCCGACTGAAGCAGTTCTATGCCAGCTGCCTCCTCTACCGCCAAACGCCGGAGGATGTCTATCGCCGACAGCTGCAGGAGATCGTGGCGGAGTTTGTGTATGTGCCGGATTTGAGTCAGCCCGGCCAGGAGTGGCCCACCGAGGACTTTGATTGGCTGGACACTGTGGCCCAGATCAAGCGGAAGTACGGCCTTAACATCCTACTGCTTCTGCAGTTGTCCGCGGATCGCATTTACGTCGGTCAGCCGAAGCAGATACTGGCCCTGCCCGATCGTCAAGCTCGGGCTGATGCCATACGGGACCACTTGGAGAGCCATCTGGGCGTGGAGGAAACACAGGCCAAGACATGGGCTCGGGAAATCGCCGACGTGGAGAAACTGCTGTCCAGGGGCATGGTGGATCGCCGCGTTGGCATTTTTTCCCAGCTGCGCACCCCTGAGCAGTTGGATGCTGCGAACTCGGAAGCCTTCAACCTCACGCAGTACGTGGAAATAGTTCTCGATCGCGAGTTGGAACCCAACGAGACGCTCTACGAACATGTGCCCAGTTACCTGACCCATCTGGCTAACGTCGTGACGGATACATCGCCCCAAGTGCTGGGCAGGTACATCTTCCACGAGCTGCTGCAGCACTTCCTTTACGATCGAACGGGAAACGTAGTGGAGCAGTGTGTGGCCCGGACCAGGGATCTTTTTCCGGAACTCCTGGACAACATGGTCTATCAGCAGTACGGCGATGCAGCTATCCTCAGTGACATAGATGGCGTCTGGCAGCAGGTTAAGCATAGCTTTCGAGGGGTTCTTGAGAACTCCTCGGCCGACTGGTTGGTCCTAGAGACTCGAGAGAAGCTCCTGGAGCATTTGAATGCCACCAGCCTAGTGGTCAATGGACACGTCGAGGTGAACTTTACGGCAAGATACGAAATTCTCCAGCTGAAGGATCGGGAATACCTGCAAAATCTCAAGGCTGTGTTCAGCCATGAAACTTTAATGGCCAAGAAGATTCCCAGCACTTCGCTTGCTTACAATCCATTGGAGAATGCAGTCCTGCTACCAGTGGCCTTGCTCCAGCCTAACATTCTCTGGTCCCGCTACTATCCCAGAGCCCTGCGCTTCGGCAGCTTGGGCACTCTGCTTGCCCACGAGCTGGCACACAGCCTGGAAGACGCCTCCAAGTGGGATGCCAAGTCCTTTGGGGAGTACGCCAAGCGGAAGGCGTGTTTCAAGGAGCAATATGGACGCCTACGCCTCAACGGACGGTATTTGCCGGAGAGCAGCTTGCAGGCGGAGAATATAGCCGACAATTTGGCCATTCAGGTGGCCTACCACGCCTATAGAAGATACCTGTCGGAGCTGGCCTCATCTGCCCTGGGAACGGAGTCGCTGCCACAGCTGAAGCTAAGCCCGCGTCAGCTGTTCTTCCTCAGCTACGCCCAGCTGTGGTGCAATGATGCCAATGAGGAGTTCCGGGACAAGCAATCCCTGCTGAAGATTCGCACTCCCAATGCCCTGCGAGTGCTAGGCGCTTTATCCAACTTTGGGGCTTTTGAACGCGACTTTTCTTGCGGCAGCGGGAGTCGGATGACAACGCCAGAGAAATGCCAGCTTTTTGCTGCAAGTTTGGATTAATTAAGAATTTAATTCATTATTGAAATAATAATAAAAACAATAAGAATCTTCCAAAGAACTGGCTGCTGAGAATTATGATTTCTTTATTTAAATTTATCTTTCTGTTTTAGAAATTGAAAAAATGGTACACAAAAATATTTAATATATGGCGCACTTGTACTCCGGATCCATGGGCGCCGTCTGCGAGCAGTTGAAGACCCAGGAGAACTCCTGGAAATTGGATAGAGAGCCGATCACACGGTACTTGGACGGCGCATGAGTATCGGCCTGAGCAAACGAGGTTTTCAAAAAGGATACGACGTCATCGCACCACAACTGGGCATAGCCGACGAAGAAGAGCTGCTCACCGTTGAACGAAAGACCCTCCAGAGTCTCCCGCTGACGCACCTCCTCCGTCTGCCTGGCCAACCAGCGTTGGTAGGCCTTGTAGGCCAGTTTGATGCCGCCGTTATCAGCGATATTCTCCGATTGTTCCCTACTCTCTGGCAGCTTGGAGCCACCGTACTTGTACTCATGGTATTGCGCCTGGAAGCACTTGCGTCGTTCCTCGAACTCGTAGTTCGATTTACTGTCCCACCAGGGAGCAAAGTTTCCAGCGCCATCGTAATTCTTCCCATCGTCGTCGAAGCCATGGAGCATTTCGTGGGCCAGAAGGTAGCCCAAGGTGGCGTACTTCAACGCCTCCGGATACTGGTCACCCCAGAAGTAACGCGGCTGTAGCAAAGCCACCGGAATCGTAATGTTGTTCTCTTGGATGTTGTAGGCGGGCGTAAAGCCGAGAATATCGCTGGCTTCCAGGGAACGGGCTGGCTGATCTAATCTCTTCGCAGCCCTCCTGCCCTTGGCAATCAGCACCTGCTGGAGATTTGTCACATAGTTGAGCCCATCGATGGCCATCTCGCCGTACAGCTCCTCGAAGTTTTCGTTGTCGTAGGAGTTAATGTGCAGCTGCATGCGGCTTAGCTTCCCGATGGCCATCTGCCTGGTGGCGTTGGTTATCCAGTCCAGCTTGTCGCCCCTCAGTTGCTCCATGAAGATGCCCCTCACCTCGTCCCAGATGCGTTTTATCTCCGACTCCGAGTCTGGACTCCGATAGCGCTCATATACCATATGCTCGCCGAGTGCACTGAAGTACTTCTTCGTCTGCTCCGTGCACCACTTGGGCAGTTCGTTCGGTTTAAAGTCCACCAAGTAGTCCTGCAGCAAATTCCACAGGACAAAGTTGGCCTGGGTGGCCAGGGCAGTGCTGCGCATCGTAAGGAGTGCATTGTCCAAAAACTGCTCATCAAGGACATAGAGCTTCTGCGGGACATGCTCCTCGCCCAGCACCAGGCCAAAGAACTCGCTGAAGTTCAAGTAATCGCCGTACTTATCCTGCAGCTCGTCCAGAGTGTAAAGGGAATGATCTTCGTCGAAAGACTTGCCACTTGAGCTACCGGAGAACAGGGTGCCCTCCAGGTCCTGCAGCTGCTCGGCTGTGTGCTTCGCCACGGGACCACTTACACCCAAATATTCGTGCAGATCCCTAGTGATGGTGCTTTTCTCTAGGAGATTCAGAAATCCCGTATGAGATTGCTGCATTGCCGCAGGACTAAGGTAAACACAATTCTCGGACCTATTACGTAAATTTGGCATAACATCAACGGCCAGGATGATCTGTTTGCCGTATTTGTGCTGAATCCGGGCCACCGTTCGCCACCAATTAAAGTCAGTTCCGTTCCATTGGGCGCCAGCTAGTGCCGGCAACTCACCAAACTCCCGATAGACATTCTCCAGAGCCAGCTTATAGCTGACATCATCGCGATTTACAGCATTGCAGGCCATATAGAAGCGCTGCATATTCTTTTCCGGCACCGATTTCAGATCGGTGGAGCGCAGCAGGCGCTGAAGTCTTCGGTCGAATCCCTTGGCTATCACCTGGAATGTATCGGTAATGACATCGTTCAGCAGTTGGGCTGGATTGTGGCGGTGCCAGTTGCCGCAGGCGTAGTCATAGAAGTCATCGCATGCCGCCACCTCGGTCTTCATTGTGTTCTTAATGTCGGCCACCTTGGCCCGACGAATAATTTGCTTCGCGTATTCCGAGTCCAGGTCATCGGCAAAGGGGTCATCCGCTCCCATGCTTGGCTTGGCCAGAGCAGGAGCCGTCGTCGCCAGCAGAAAACAGAGCCACAAAATCCCACAACTCGTCATGATCGCGCGTTTCACTCAACTGATTTCCAATTGCTTCGAATTACACGCGGTGAGCGCCACATTATCATCGGGATTTGTTTATACAATGTCCAGAGTGCTGGGGTAGGTCAACCTGTTATCGCCACCGGTGCCGTCAGCGGTGTTCCTGGCTCTTATACAAGCTGCCCCCGACCAGTATAAGAGTAGGTTTAGAACTGAGAAGGGGTCAAACTATCATTTCATGGCTCGAAGAGTAATTCAAAGGCCTGACAATTGCTATTGTTTGCTTTTCCGAAGCTGTATTGTTATTTTATATGAAGGTTAGTTAGTAAACAAAAGCAATGAACATAATAATATATTATAAATATATTTATTGTTCTATTAAAAAAGTGAAACTCGATTTAAATAGTTGTTTTTACTTATAGTTTAACTAATTCAAATTCTATAATCAATGACAACCATTACGTTCATTAAATAATATTTATATTATAGACTAAACCTCCCTCAATCTCAATCTCTACTCCTTTCCCATTGCAGCCATACCCATCTTCTACATTCTGGCAATCGTGCCCGGACTGATGCCCTGGGACAGTGGCTACAAGTTTCTGTCTTTCTGCCATGTCTTCGGTTCGGTGGCTCCCTGGTGCGGCAGCTTCGTCTACCATTTGTTCATGAACATCGAGAAGGGCGAGAACGTCTACTACACACTCCTCAAACTGGACATGGTCGGCATCTGGGTGAGCCAGAGCTTTGGTGAGTACGAGTCGCGATAATGAAAACCCAATGAAACGCAGGCGCTGCTCGGAAGCGGAACTATTTGTGTTTAATTCAAACTCGTATCAACTTGAGAGCTCTACATGTGTGTCTGTAAAAACTAATCGCTCAATCTGCCAGACGGCAGGGAAACCTCAATACATGAGGCATCGGTGTGGGGGATTCATCTTGGTTTGATTGCCACACTGGAAGGCCTCGGCGAAGGATCGGCTGTTGGACATCATGGCGAAAACCCGCGACTCATTCGGCGGATGGGCGCTGTTCCGGAGGAAGGCCGGACGCCGGTCGGACAAAATGTCTGAACACATCGCTTGTGCCACACCGAGGTAGAAGAGCTGCTCCGGTGACTGCGACATGTGCGGCAGAGTCTCCGAGTCCAGGGTCTTTGCTTGCTCCAGCCACTTTCGGTATGCCGCCTGGGAGATGCGAATGCCCACATTGTCGGCGATATTCTCGCCCTGTGCCTCCAACTTGGGCAATCGCAGATTGCTGTAACGCATCTCACTGAACTGATCCACCAGGCATTCTTTTATCAGGTTGAAGCCCACCGTGGCTTGTCTGCTCCACGTGTCATTCAAGTTCCCTTTACTGGTGAATAAACGGCTGAGATCATCAAAGCCGTGGGCTATCTCGTGGCTCAGGATAAAGCCCAGAGTGCCATATTTGAGTGCCACCGGATAGACATCGTCCCAGAAGTAGCGATGCTGCATATAACTGGTCGGCAGCACCACCAGATTGGCCTCCGTTAGGTAGAAGGGCGACTCAATCACGCCGTCGTAGTAGTTTTCGCTCCTGGTGTGCCGCATCAAATCCGATCGGAGGTTTCTCCCCTGGACGGCCAGCAGTCGCCGCACGTTGCCATAGTAATCGGCAGAGCTGACCACCATGCTACCGTATTGCTCCTCGAAGTTAACTGGCTTCCTGCCGGCTACCTCGAAGCTCATATCCTTTAGTTTTTCCACTAAATCCCCACGCGTCGTCTCGTCCAGCCAGTCCAGCTCCGTGGAACTCAACATCTCCTCGAAGGCGGCCTTCAGTTCGACCCACAGCAGCTTCAGATCGGTGGGCAGGTGGGGACTCTGCTGCTCTAGGGAGTAGTACACCAGGTGGTCAATAACATCGGGAAACAGCATTGTGATCCGCTCCGTGCAGATCTCCTCCTGCTTCCGCGCATCCGCCTGTATATCAAAGTCCCGTAGCAGGCTGGAGAGCATGTAGTTGGCCAGCACCCGGTTGGACGTGGTCAGCAGAGTCTTCTTCAGCTGGAACAGATAGCCGGGAACGTTCTCGTAAACGGGCAGGATGTAGTCGTGGCCCAGCCAGGAGTTCACAAAGCGAGTGAGATTTAAGGCCGGGCCGTAGGCATCGGTCATGTTGCTGAGCATGGTCAGTCGACTCCTTAGTCTCGGGTCGCGGTCCATGCCACGATCGAGGACGCTTCGGCTCAGTTCTGCCTCCAGGTCAATGATCTCGATGGCAGTTTCCCGAGCCAGCTGCTCGGACAATCCCAGCTGCTCCTGCAATCTCATCTTCAACTCCAGCTTTTTGGACAAGCTGATGGACTCGTCCCGCACCGCCAGATCATCCCTCTGGCCCAGGTATAGGCGGTTTATCTGCGAGTTGGTGAAATCCGGCGCCACATAGACTCCCAGAAGAGTTAACTTTCCGTAGCGACGCAATAACTGCGCCATCGTCTCGAGGGGATCGAACTGAATCTCGTTCCAGGAGGAGCCCTCCACAGCAGGCATGCCGCCGAACTCCCTGAGTACGGTGAGAAGTTCGGATCGTTGGTTTATCCGCAAGGCAGCGGTGTCCAGGCAGGATTCGTAGAAGTACTTGACGCGCGTCTCCATGGGCCGATCCGAGCTCATACGCGGCTGGTTGAGGATCTGCCTCGCACGACGCAGATAACTGGCGAACATGGCCTGACCGATGTTGGTATCCTTATCCGGGGTGGCCGCATTGATGGCCGCATAGTTGCCGCAGGCATAGCCATAGAAATCATCGCAGGGACTCACACTAGGGTCAATGAAGGATCGCATTTCCGCGGACTTGGCCAGCCGCATGATCTGTTGGCCCAGGGGTGTCGTTAGCTCCTTGAACACACCGCCCTGAACGGCCCCGGTGGTGGCAATTGAACCGAGAGCCAAGGCGACAAAGATTAGGCAAGCGGAAGCTGGCGGGCCCTCCATCGTGTTTGAGTTTTGATTTGCGACTGAGCCGAGCCGCCTTATCAATGGCCAGACTCTGAGTGCTCACCTCTCGCCGACCACTATCACCTCCCCGACTCCCTCTCTTATTTCTTTCAGGTGCCCTGCCTCTGGTCACAGCCACAACATTGTGCTTCCCGCCCGTGCTGAAGTGGCTGATCATTGTCTCCTATTGCCTACTCTCGCTGTGGGGCCTCTACAAGGTGAGTACCAGACTTATTAGCTGCTTGAATTATCCAATAATTGAGAACATAATCCTTTGCAGGCCCTCACCGCCAGTTCACCCTGGCAACGACGCTTGTGCTTCGCTTTACCCTTCGCCATGCGCTCCATCCTGACCTTCCTGCGCATCCGGGGAATGGTGGGCGGCAGCCACATGGCTCTTTCCCATGTCTACCTGCAGGTGCGTATGTCTGGGCATTCCAATTGACTAACTGCTATTTTCTATATATAACTAAACGTTTTTGGCTGGCCTCTCTCGGTGCGCATAGGTTGAAGTTGTAAGTCACATTTTCATACATATGTACATACGAGTTAATGGACAGAGCCGCTACCCAATTTCCCGGCGGACACAGAACACGAAAGACGCTGTCACTGTCAGATCCAATCTAATCTTGGGACCACCATCTCTGTTACAGGACGGCGTCTCCATTCTGGGCGGTGCCATTGGTGCGATGCGAATACCGGAGAAGTGGTTTCCGGGCGTGGTGGACTTTTATCTCAACTCCCACAACATAATGCATGTGCTGGTCGTGGTGGCTGTTTATTCCATGCACAAGGTGGGTGTCTCCTTTTCAGTAGATGTTTTTGAGTAAGAAATTGAAATATTGTATAAAAAACACTATAAGTAATGAGTCTGTAATGTTTCTCTACAACTTAAAGTTCGAGCTATTCTAGTTTAAAAATTTTAATATTTTTTTAAGGGAAACAGATTTTCTTTATTTAATTTTTCTTTCTAAAAACTTATCT
This sequence comes from Drosophila anomelani, assembly GCA_035045905.1. Taxonomy (NCBI): domain Eukaryota; kingdom Metazoa; phylum Arthropoda; class Insecta; order Diptera; family Drosophilidae; genus Drosophila; species Drosophila anomelani. Next base: position 9,582,563 of record JAWNOO010000007.1, on the reverse strand, counting down.
TTCAAATGAAACCCTTTACCCATCTTGTAATTCAAACTCCCAACTCGGTACAGCAAGATGGATATCGGGTTTCAATTTATGCTACTTTCAACTAATACAATTTTTCGCCTAGGCCACCATCAAGGACTTCGAGTGGATGTCAACGCAGACCTGCAACACGGTCGCCAACGCCACCGAGGAGGCACTGGGGCATGTGGAGCTATGACCCGCTTACTGGCTGCTGCCGTTAGTGCTGCTGCCCTTGCCTTGGATGCTGCTGGCCAAGCGACGTGCTCGGTCTCATATAATCCGCGCCCTGATCGCCCCCATAGCCTGGCGGAGGCGGAGGCGAGCACCCGTCGACGGGTGAAAGGGCGCGGATCTGGAGACTAGATAGACACAATAAGGATCAAAGGATCGATCACCGAACACTGAACACTGAACACTGAACATACTGAAAAGACAAACGCTATTGAATATACCGTGTATAAATTAGAGCGCCGATGCTGTTGCAGTAACAATATACATATGTATATCTAGTGTAGGTATAGGCCATACATACATATATGAACTGTATGTGTGTATTTACATATAGGACATACTTCGACTGTGGTATTAAGCATTAAGGTTATATAATTACTGGGACGAGACGGACGAGACGGACGACAGGCGGAGAAGGATGAACTCGGAACCAAGTCTTCAGATTTTCACGCTAAACTCTTGGACACACAGTGGCAATATGAAAGCAAGGATGTATCGGATTGGGCAAGGGGATTAGGATTGTTGATGTTGATACACATGTACCTCATTGGGCTTACGACAACACATCTAATTTTCAAAATACTCGTACGTATAACTTTGTACCTCGTCGAAAATTCTAACAATAAGAACACCTATAAGCTAATCTCTTCCTAGTTGACTTTTTAGATATGCAAATTGTTATTTTCGGCCAGCTAGTGGTAGTGTTAGCCTAGTCAATGCTCCAATCTGTGCATAGTTGTGAACGAAACTCAACCACTCAGCGGTGGCCAGTCAGTCAGTAGTTAGAAACCCGTATTCAAGTTGGACAAGTGTGAAACCAAAACAGAAATTCGAACAAGAACAATCTTCTGGCGAGCCGCTGATGCTGCAACGAATCACGTACATACATACGTAGTGATCGCTAGGTATATATACATACATAGTTCGATACGAATTGGGTTTATATTTATATCATTTATGTCAATTGATTGCGCAATATTAACCTCAAGTATTTATATATTGAGCTCCCGCTCCCCGAGTATTGAATATTATTAGAAACCGCAATATTTATTACGAGTACCGTACCCCCTAGGTGTTAAGCGTACAAAAAAAAAACCAAACCAAAAGCAACTTAACCATTCGAACGTCGGTCTATTTTAACCCAAGCAATGCGAACAACTATGAGTAAAATATGTACGTTTAGTAGTGTCAATAATTTACACCACCCTCGATCGTGGGAGAGAAAGAGAGCAAATCTAACAAAAGGAACGTAAGCTAACAAACTAATTCAATAAAGCAATAATTAATGGGCAGACTCAATGCTTTAACTTTAACTTTAAAGTTGCTGCTAGTCGTAAGTAACAATTATACGAATAATGTAATGATTTTCTGAGAAGGTTAATAAAACATTAAAAGTGTACTTGATGAGCAAACGAAACATTTTTAACATTGTTCTTTTTATTAATTGGTAATTAATTGGAAGGGTTTCCACTCACTATTTTAGGCCACTGAAAGATGTTTCTACCATTATCCGCAGGATATCCCGACACTAAATATACTTAAAAATACAGATCAAGTCAGAAGTCATTAATTGTATATATTTTATTAAATTCTTTAGTAAATTCTTATACTTGCGCCATGCATTTATAGACAATATGTATTAAACTTTCATTCCATAATATTCAATGTATATTCGAGTTGTTGACTAGTTGTAGTGTATGATTAGTTTTCATTCCTCCTTTAGATACGAGTTGAACGCTTTTGATTGATTCGCGTTTTAAAATTTATATGCAGACACGTACATATACATATGAAGACTCTATATAAATAAGATTTAAAAAATTTACAAAAATGGAAAACTTATCTGATTCGTTATGAAGCTAGTAGCACTTTAAAATTCCTAATTGCTTTTCGCAAATATATATATTAATATATATTATGATATTAATCGTGTATATGTCTATATATTTCTGTGTAAATATTTTCGTTAAAGTAAAAACTGCATTGCACATTTTGTCGGTGTTTCGCTTGCGCTATATTTCTATATATTTCTTGCGTTGATGCCTTTTGATTAGCGTTCTGTATTTTGGTTTTAGTGTTTGATTTCCTCCCAGATTCTTCTTCATTACAAAACATCGTTTAGCTTTATTCTTATATCTTAGTATCTCTTAGTAACTTCATCGACAATTCCCGTATAAGTAATTGTAAAAGTATATGCATTAATAAAATATTTTAAGCAACCTATTTGATTACAACATTTGTTTCTATATTGCGCTTTGGACTTGCAGCAAAAATTTGGCACCGAAAATAATGAGAGTAGAAATGTTTCGATTCTATGGATAGAGCAGAACAGTAAACGCAGGTAAAAATAATATAAATACTAAGCGAAATTCAATCTCACTCTCTGTGGGTTAAGGAGAATCTTTCTCCTCCTCTGGCTAGCTCAGCGCTGCGCATAGGAAAAGTCGGTCTGGGCATGGGCATCCTGACTGCCCTGCACTTGATGATATTGGGCATTCTGCTGATGCTGATGATGATGATGATGATGCTGGCAGCTGGACACCTGATCCACCTGGTAGCCGTAGGACTGGCGCTCCAGAGTTGAAAAACGTGAGGAGATCAGACTGGCGTCCAATTGCTCCTGGTGATCCTGCACCACCGAGAAAGTCAGGCCGCAGGAACAGTGCTCAAGGTGTGGCTGAGGCGTCGTCAGTCCTGGCGTGGCATGTACCTGAGCCTGCTCGGTGATGATGGTTGGTGGCGGCGACGGTGACGACAGGCAGTCCTGGCAGTAGTGAGGAGCCACTGTAGCAGCCGGCAATGCCTGATGATGGAACTGACTGAACGACGGGGGCGGCGGTGGCGGCGGCGGCGGCGTCATCGAATGCGTGGAGGAACTTGAGTCAGTGGACTCGGTGGCCGTATCAGTGGCCGTGCTGGCCGAAGTCGATGTGGATGAGTTGGGCTTGTGTGGCTGGTGTGGCTGATCGGGTGGATGATGGCAGCGACATATTGTAACTCAAAAAGTGCCGCCATCGTGTTGATGACTAGATGAGGATGCGATTGCTGATGCCGGTAGTGGAGGCGGGACCTCAACAGCAGCAGCAGGGGGTGGAGGAAGAGTAGCCAGTCCATTGGCCTGGTGCTGCAACATGGTGTAGCCATCGCTGTCGCCATTCTGCTGCTGCTGGTGGCCCAGATGATGGTGACTGTTTGTGGAATGATTCTGATTCTGAATGTGATTGAATTGTGTGCTGGGATTGGGTGAGTGTGCCTGGTCAATGCCGATGCTGACTCCGTTGCTCGTCGATACGGCCAGGGACTTGGGCGGGATGGGCGGCGGTGGCACCGGCAGATCCTCCACATCAAACGAACTCGCCGAACTTTCGCGCTGGGTGATGTTCATCGAGACGGAGGCATGTAAGTCCAGGCTTCCGTTGCTGCTTATGCGGCAGTGCTCTCTATGATGCACTGTGCTGGCTGAAATGGACGACGAATCCTCGCTCAGGTTATTGAGATTCATATGGTTGAGTTCCCTGGAGCTGGTCGTGGAGATACCTGAGTCCCGAAAGTCATTGGGGGCGAAGCAAACGCTCAGTTGTCCACCGCTTCCGTCCTGGAAATTCGGTGGCAACGAGTGCGGCTGCTGATCAGCCTCGGGATCGTCGTAGCTAATGTCCACCACAGAGTACTTTTGGCCATGCTGCTGCTGCTGAGACGAGTGGCGACGACCCACGCCATCGGAATTGCCAAAGTCATTGAAAATAAGTGGATTCGAGGCCCTCTTATCTGGCGTTATGCCTCGCGGTGGCAGCGGTGGAGCCCCGGGGGAATTGCCTGCCGGCTGCCGCTTGGGAGGAACTTCCGGGCTGTCCATGGCTCCGTTGGTGATAAAGTTCTGCGAGCGCGGGCGATTCGGCACTGGCGGGGCTGAGCCATCCTCAAGGGGAATGCTAAGACTCTCTTTGCTCAGAGTTTGATATGAGCTCAGGGGATCCACAGGCCGTAATGTGTCCCCTGGTCTCGTGTATATCTCATCCAGATCATAGGCATAGTTGGAGTGGGAATTGGCATTTACACTCGTGGAGGCCGTGGCCTGTGCCACTCGCTGCTCCGTGGGGAGCGGTGGCAGCGGTGTGTTCACAATGCTCTCCGAGTGTTGTCGCTTCAGTCGTCCCATTCCGGAAAGGCTTTGCTTAAGCTGCGAAAAGCGTTCTAGGAGGCGGTTGTGCAACGGCTGGACTCCACTTGGCGCTAACTGACCATGCAGCTCGAGGGCTTGCTCTAAGATCTGGATCTGCTCTAGTATGAGAGCCTTCAGGCGCTGCACATTCGCCTGTTGGCCAGCACCTTGCGGCGACTTGAGGAACTGCTCCGAAAAGAAGGCTTCCTGGTACTTGCTAATGCCGCCCATGACATTGGCATCGATGGTGCCCTGCAGGCGCATCGAAAATGGATTGATGTTGCGTTTAGGATCGCGCTTATACTGCACAATCAGATCGGAAAGCTCCTTGCCGGCGTTGCTAATGATCTCGCAGGCGTACTCCACAGGCGTTAGCTCCTGCATCGATTTTTGTTTTACCTCAAACCAGCGCAGGATGCCAGGCAGGGGGCTAGATATTTCCAGAATTGTCCGCTCTATCCACAGCGACTTGAACTCGTTGTCCTTGTCCACGGGTCCCTTGTACATAGGCCGGTCGTATATAAAGCGGGTCACATCGTTAACCTCATAGAAGCGGGCTATTTTCTCCGGCACCGGCACCATTGCCGTCTTCAAGGACTGAGCGTCGCCCACTGGCCTCACATTGCTGATCTGTATGTACTGCTCAGGAGCATTCAGAATGGCATTGTCCGGGGGACTGTTGTTGCCCAGAATCTGGGCACTGGGAAACTCCGTTTGTAGGCGCTGTGTGAAGGCACCAATTCGTTCGTACTCCAATCCACGGTAAACAAATTGCTTATTCTGCAAGAAAAAGCAAAAATTAATGAGCTCAGAAGAGAAAAATGCTTTAAAATAGAATTTATAGATAAATATTTAACATTTCTATATTTTTTCATAAGTATTCCTAGTAAGACTTACCCGCACAAAAAGCGGCAAGCCCATGCCGTAGAATCCCACCCGGAAGTATTCTGGCTCCGGTCGCAATTGCGTCAGAATATTCTGAAAGAACTTGGCCTCTTGTATGAGTATATCGCTCAACTTGTTGTAGTCAAAGCGACGTGTCTCGTAGAGCTGTGCCAGTTCCTTGCACAAAGGAATACCCTTCTCCCAGCATTTTCCCTTGTCGAAATATTTAAGGATCTAAAGAAAACAATACACATTTAAAATGTTTCTTATATGGTTTAGCATAGAGAATGAGAACAAACCTCATGGTAAAGTCGCTCCTTGCGCTGCCACTCCGGCTGACCACTGTTGTCGAAGGGAGCAAAGCTCTGGGTCTCCCGATCCCAGCTCAGCATGGAGGCATATAGTTTAAGAGTAAAGCCCGCCTCTGTGTAGTTCTCTGCCTGCAAGTGCAGATTGTGCAACTTGTAGATATATCTGAAAAGAGGAATTAGAATCAGCAACCAGAAAAAATATATCTTTGTTTTAAATAAACCCACCTCAGATACATCTCCTTGCGGTTGATTTCGTTTTTATAAAAATTCAGGAGATTCACCGTGCAGGTCATGCGCTTGTCACGATTCTCCTCGCCCTGCATTACGCTGCGATAGTCCAGCAGCCGCTCCAGAAGCCGGGTGACGGAGCCTATGAAAGCAATGCCAGCATCCTTCCAGTTCGGATTCTCCATCTGGACCTTTTCCAGCAGACTGGTGACACAGAAATGAATACGATTAGGCTCATATCGAAATACATTTTATCGAAAGGAGAATAAACAAACAAAATAGAGGACTAATAGAGGCTAACTACACGTAAGGCGAGGGAAAAATTGCACTGAGTTAAACTTACACCAAGCTGAGATGTTCCCTTTTTATGGATGGCGATTGCAATGAGTGTGAAGTGAGACATATATGTATATATATATATTTACAGACATTTACAAACATTTATGTACAAGTGAGAGCAGCGTGCTTTCCAACTTACATGGTGCTGAAGAGCTCCCTGTACTCGTCGTCCCCCTTGTTCACGCTGATGAGCAGGTCCAGCTTGTCAATCAGTTCGCTCTCCACCAAGCGGAACGATCCCCGGGCAGCCTGCACAAGCACATTTGCATCAATTACCGTCCAAGTACCATGCCTAGTGCAGTCATCGACTCACCTGCTCGCACTGCATCATGTCGTAAAAGACCGATAGCGTTGCTTTCCTCAAAGCTGGCTCTGGGACCAGGGTGACCTCCAGAAACGGGCCCACCATCGAGGGAATGAAGTGCAGCTTCTGCTCGCCCAGCTGCGACCACATGCTGAGTATTTGAAAGCCCATAAGCACCCGCATGTCGCCGTGGGAATGCAGAATCTTCAACCGCTTCGGCTCTCTGTACTGTTCCAGCTGCAGCGAAGGCTGCGTCAAGAAGGCCACAGCCAGGCTGAAGTAGCTCCACCACAACTGTGAGTCAAAGCCGTTGGGTGCGAGGAACCGGTAAACCAGCGGCTTAGCAAACTCCTCCAGAGACATGCGCAGCACATCGTTGGCGGCCAGCTTCATCACCAGCCAGTCGTTGGGAAACACATGCCAGTCCTGGGTTAGCAGCTCCTCGTAGACCATCAGAGACTTGCTAAGGAACTCCTTTAAATCGCGCGGATCCTTGTTGGGACTAAGCTCGTCCCAGTAACGCTTGTAGTGCGTCTCGTCGAGCAATTGCAGTAGGCCCAGCAGACAGGACACCAGTTGCGGCAGCACGGCATTTGAGCCCTCCATGATGATGCTAATCGTTCGGATCAGAATGCCCAGGATGTTTTTGCACAGCGAGTCAAGGTCGTGCTGCAGGGTGTTGGTTACTTTGTCGCGCTGCTCCTTTTGCAGGTCATACAGCTGGCTGAGAATCTCCGAGAGAATTTCGGCGCAAAGGCGCAGCTCATCCCGACGACTGAGGTGCATACGCAGATGCTTGCAGGCCACGGATAGGACCACAGTTCGAGAATCTGGTTTTAAATTATAAATGTGACAGTGATATTTACAAAATAAACTCATTTCTTACCATCTTCGTGGAATAATTCTCCAGACACTAAATCCTTGACAGCGTGCAGCTTGGCCTGAATCAGTCGGATGGGTGCCCCTCGAGGTATGGCGTCCAGCATGTTTCGCGCCAGCATTCCCAGCTCCGGAGCCGGCAGCGTGTCCTTTAATTGCTCCAGCACAACGCCTGTCGAGTTGAGTAAAGCCTCCTGGGTGGGAATGATGACATCGTACGAGGGTACGGCCAACATCCCATTGAGAGCGGTGAACAGCGAGTGCAAGTCGCGGCGGAACGAATCCTCATACTGTCCGCCGGTGGCCCGGGCAAAGAGACGCCTTGACTGGATCAGCAGCTTGAATATGTACTCCAGCGAACCAAAGCACTTCTGAAAGGGATCTGGATGCTCCGCCTTGGTCATGAACACAGCCATGTGCTCCACTGAGGTGATGAGGCCTTTGTAAACCAACGCGGCCGCAAAGTGGTTCTCGATATACTCGTTCATCACCGGGCGGAAATGCTGGAACTTGTTGCTTTGCAGCAAACTGAAGATGCTCACCAGCACGTGGAAGACCAGGCCGGAGTGCTGGGTGCTGTTACCCTCTTCGTTCGAAAACATGGCAAAAAGGGCGTCGAGCACGTCCTGCAGGAACTTGACCAGCTCTTCATCGTTTAGCCGCAGCACGCCAGTCAGCGAATCCTGAATGGTTTCGGGATTTGTGCGCCACTGCAGCAGCGACAGTAGATCGGCGTTTTGTGTCAGCTTCGTGGAGCAGAGGAGAGAGCGCAAATAGAATATCTCCCTACTGTGGCGACTGAAGCAGCCGCCGCAGTCCATTTTGGCCTGTGGATCACCTTGCCGGCACTGCAGCCGCAGATAGTTGGCCGGCTGAAGCTTAGCAGGATCCTCACACTTGTACACAAAGAGATCGTGCTGGCCGTCACGCAACGTGGCTCCTCCTGTGTCCATCAGCCTGGCGAAGCTGAAAGCGAACAGCTTCGGCTCGGTCTTTTCCCGCGTCGAGCAGTGCCGGAATTCAAATCGCACGTGGGCCGTGGCAAACTTATCGATGGGCACACAAAGACGCAGCATCTCGTTCCAATTGGGCGTGTTTTGGTGATACAATATCATGGATCGGTACTGGGCCTGCGAGTCCATGCCTGAGGCACCCCACAGGCAGTCGGTTAGCACGTTGCCCGTCTCATCCAGGACCACAACCGTAACGAGGATGTTCTTTCCCGTGTTCTTTCCACCGCGCTCGAATTCTCCCCGTTCTAGGGTTAAAAACAGATCATTACGCACATCACCCGGCATGATGACATCGGGGAAGCCCATCTTCCTAGTGATCGTGGTGCCCTGGAAGAGCAGCGGCTGCTCCTGACGAGCCTGTCCCAATCCACCGTGCAGCAGCTTTAGCGACACATCAATGCCCTGTGTACCCTGACTTGGCTGAATGGGTGAGTACTTTCCGTTGGACTTCTTGATGATCAGCTCGGGCAGCAGATGGAAATCCTTTTCCTCGCACTGGAACAGCTTAAAGTTGTACTCTCGCTCGTCGGATGACTGCTCCATACTGCTGTCGAAGTGGGCAATGTCGCTAAGCGAGAGAATGCCCACGCCAAATGGACGCCGGAAGGTTGGTCCATGACCATAGGCTCCACTCTTTTCGATCTTTTTGATGGAGTCCGACTGAAGGATCTTGCCCACGCGCATAACCACGGCCACCAGATGGAGATCCTCATTGAGATCGGCGGCGCCTGAAAATTAAATTTAATTATTATTAAATAAATATTAAATTGATTAATTTGAGAGCTGTTCCTTACCGAGATCCGTGAACACTGTACAGTTGCTGTGCAACTTTTCGGTATAATTGGTGAAACCATCCTTGGAGATCTTGAACAGAAACCGCTCGGACAGCGGTCGCATGTGGGTGCCATCGTAAAGAAAGAAATAGACCTCCGCATCATCGCCTCCAATGCGATAGCCAAAGCCTCGCATGCAGAAGTAAAGATGATGGGTTAGAATCTTGCGCTGCGTCTTTCTCCTCAATGTGCCCCGACTCTGTAGGTTCATAAACAAAGAAAGAAAGTAAGTATTGTGAATTTTACAATTAAATTTCTATTCTCACCGAGGAAGCCTTGGCATTATCGGCACTGCTCACATGTACGTTGTATAGCTTTACAATCCCAATGCTATGCGGATCCACAGCCAAAGGTCCCTCTCGGGGCACCAAATCCAGACCGAGTTTGCTGCAAAGATCGAAAAGCATCCATTGGTTGAGTTATAGCGATAATATGCAACGGAAAAAACACACAGCTATTTTAACTTGGAAATTTTGTCACGTTCCGATATGAGCAACATATAAATTAATGGAACGTGGGATCTTAAATCGAAGGGGGAGCCAGCCCTATGATTACAGGCCAGTTGGTTGTTGCTTTGAAAAACCATCGACGCTTTAATAAAATTGACGCATTCGTAATTAATTGTCCCTTGACGCAGAGTCGTGCGGAGCGCCAAGAATTAAATACGAATTTGGTCAGTCATCATCCTGGGTGATGATCATTAATCACCCAGAATTCCCATAAATAGAACAGACCGTGAAGGGAATTGAGTGGATTTATTTTAGTAGATTTCAAGGGGGCTGCTGGTAAAAATGAAGGTCTTTTTAGGGAAAAGTGACGATGATTCTTAAATCATTTTACAAGATTTTTGAATAAAATTCTATATATTGAGGGACTATACAAACTAAGGAAGTTGATAACTCCTTAAAGATCAAGTTTAATTATATTTTTATGATCGAAGCCCACAGGTAGAACATAATTATAGACTCTAATGACATGAGATTGCAAACCCATGCTATCAGCATTTCCCTATTAGCTTTGCTTTAGAAAGTGGTCCCAAAATATCGTCAGTATTGTTCACAAAAAAGAACACAAGACTATCAGGTTTCCTCCCTTTCTGACTAATCCGCGCTACTCATGCAAATATCGCCCTCGAATGAATCAGAGTCAAGGCACTCAGCTCCAGACAACCTGTCACGATCGACATTCGAAAAGTAATTCGAATCGAGAACCAATCCAATATCTATCGTCAAAGATGTGTATCTAAATGGATTGGACCCATCATTATTTCACACTATCTACGGCCAGTACGTGCCCTCCGTTTGTCCAGTGGCTACCGCGTGGAATTTACATGATGATGATGACGATGATGATGGCCCAAACCGTGGTGGACTCGCATCGCATGGCCCGCATGACGCATAAATTTCGGCTGCTTACAGGCACCGATCCAGCGAGGTACACAGAGACCCCAACATGGCTAATGGGTTCACGGCATTCCGGTGGCGCATGCGAGAAGGGGCAGACGCTGCGGAGCAAGGGGATAGAGAGCTGACCAGAGTTGAGGCCAGGTTCACAGCGGCGACGTCGTTGACGATGCTGCTACCTCGGCTACGCTGGGGCTTCTACCTGGCTTACGCAGAAAGAGAGAGAGAGCGAGCGAGCGAGAGAGCGTCTCTTACAAGCCTCCAGAACAAGCCGAAGAAGCCGTTTGGCTGTTAACGAGGCCTAAACGACTTGCCTCTATCTCAGGTGAAATGCTGAGAGAGGCCTAAAAAAAAGATCTCTCTAAATGCTGGAACCGGAACCAGTTGGGAGAGACCATCGTCCCCAGATCTCTGGGGAATTTCAGCTCTCCGCCACCGATCGGTGTGTGTAGTAGGTGTGTTGGTGTGTGTTGAGCCACCTCTATTACGCCTGGAGTTCTGGCTTTGGCTCTGGCTGTGGACCTGGCTCTGAGTTGACGTGACCAAATGAAGCACGGCGACTCGAAAAAGTATTTTGTGGATACGAATATGAGAGGAGCGCGTGCGCGAAACGGTAGCCACGTTGGTAATGAACACTTTAAGTCGCTTTTAATTAAGTGCCGGTTCCCAAACCTCAACAGGTGAATCTGTATACCCAAAACAAAGGCTAAAGAATAGCATCTTCGCTTATCTGGAATGAGGGATTCCAAAACAAATTCCTTTTTAATTAAGCCAGGGCCCAAAGTGTTGGAAACCTACGAAAGATATGACACCACAGAACCAAACAGAACAGAACGGAGTAGAGGAACTCGGGTGAAAAGGGCTCGAAGAGGCAACAAGATGGAGACCCAGACGATACAGAAAAAATTTAATTATTTACACTTCGATAAGCAGAGCTGTCAACCACAAACAAAAGCAATAACAGCAACACGTTCGATGGCATTGTATCTAGGGGTCTCGCCTCGACTGAGGCCCAGATACAACGCGTATCACAATCACACATGCCATATATTTCGTATTTAATGTCTTTATAAAAGGTGTAGCTCGCAGATACATTTCTGGCGAGAGGCCACAGGCATCAGGCTACAGGCCACAGGCAACCGGCATCGGCATCGGGCATCGGACCCAGACAATAAACAAACAGTGCATGGCGGGGAGGCACAAGGTGGAGAGGAGCAGTTCAGGACATGGAAACAGCAGCAGCATCTGAACCACCGGCAGCCGCAGTCGCACCACCAACCAAACGGCAGCAGCAGCCATTTCGAAATGCCATTTCATTATGGCCAAGACGGCGGCGAAGAACAAGTCAGCAGCAGCAGCAGGCCAAAGCCACCGAGCTGAGTCACTCCACCAGCCAAGGAGTCGAGGCATGATGGGGAGGAGCAGGAGTTGCAGACTCGGTCTCGACCCGGGGACCTGGGGAAGGAATGCCTGGCAACTAGTTTGGCGTTGCTTGTCTAGCTCTCAGCATGCAAATGGATCTTCATTTCGGACCCAACGCAAGCTATGTGAGTGTGTGTTCCGTGGCGGAGCGACCGATCAGCGACACATTTAACCCTGGAATACGAATAGTTTCTTGGATCCACTTGGCGGACCCTTCAGACCGGCGTCTGGGGCTGCACACCGGATTCTTTGGGCCTGGGAGTAACGATAAACTAAATGGACAGGCAGCTTAGGTTCTGCGGAATTAATTGGAAGCTGTTTTTATAATGAGTCGCAAAAGGGGCAGTATTTTAGCACTTCAGATGTATCTCATTAATTTTATTTATTAAAGTGAGAACTGCAGAAATTATAAAATTAAAGAAAATTAAAAGAAGGGGACTAAATAGAAATAAAATGTTCTTGTGTTATATTAATTAATTTCAGTTGATATTCGAGATAGGGTTTAGAGAGTAACATAATTTGTATACAAGCTTGAAACGATATTTTTAATAAAATTATGGAAATTAAAGTATGGTTTAACCCTTTATTAAATGGAAAGTCTTGAGGAATAGGTTTCCAATTAAAATCATTCAAGAATTGGACTCTTTTAAGCCAGTTTTCAGCAACATAAAGAGCCAAAGAACATTGTATCTCATATTTAGAAAACATTTATTACTGTTAACTTTATCTTTTCTCTATAGATAACTTTACTCCCCTACACTTTGTTCTCTATTTAAACAATTCATTCCCTTTTCAAGTACTTATTTGGGTGTTGTTCCAGTTCTTTATTCGAAATATTCGCTTAGCCAGTCTAAATGCTTTGACTCCAACTCCCAGCTTAATCCCTAATCCCCGATCTGGATGATAGAGTTGTAGACAGAGGGCCATAAAAACTAATCAATGGATTTACAGATTTCCAATCCAGATGTTTCAAACTCGAGATAATGGGAAATTCGGAGTGAACTACCTAAGCGGCTGCCTGGTTTTTACCTGGCTCTCTCTCTCTCTCGCTCAGGTAGGGCGAATGCAAATGCAGCTTGAGCATAATTTCAGATACGAACTAGTTGGGATCGCTGGTTCCATTGAAACCACACAGAGAGAGAACCATAAAGAGAGTGGACTCGGCTTGTAGCTGGGCTCTGGGGCTGGTTGTGGTCGGCGTCAGTGTCAGCGGGCGATAGTCAGTAGGTTTCCGAACGCCGCTGAGAGCAGCTGCACACTTTCGAGATACGGATACGGGTATGGCCACTAGCTCTGACTCCGAACCACTGATACTGATCAAAATCACAGCTCAGCAGCAGCGCACGCACACCACTGCAGGCTGCAGTTTCGAATGCACTGCTGCCAGCTGAGACAGAGACTGTCTGCTTGTGTTTGTACTTGTGTATAATAGAAATCTTGAATCTTTAACAAAGTGTACTCGGCTCTTCACAAAAAACAAAAAAAAAACGAGTAACGAAAATCGTCTAAAAATAAGCAACTAAAACAGCAAAAACATAATAAATACAAGCTCCGGCAACTGAGAGCTGGGAGCTGGGAATTAATGGGCCGTTCGAAAACGGGTTTCCAAAGTGTCAAAGTGGCAGCAATAAATTTAAATGCGGCGGCGGAGACGGCGGCAGCAGGAGCAAAAGAATCACTTAAGTGTGTGCGAAGGGGTCGCCTCAGTTCGGTTCGGTTCTTGCAGGTTGCTGCCAATATTGGTAGCAAACACTTTACGAGACGAAAAACCAAACCAAAACCTAAACCCAAACCCCAACGAAACGAAACAAAATGGGAGAGCAGCCACTGAGCGCCTCTCGCGCACTCCTAAAAAGAAAATACCTTAAAACCAGTTTCTTTTTTTGTCTTTTTTCGAAAAAAAATTTATTGAAAGAAAAGAGGCAAGAATTGAAGTTGAGTTGAAAATGAAGTGCTCTCTGTGTATCTGTGTGTGCCAGTGCGAGTGTGTGAGTGGTAAGATTGAATGTTCAGTGCAGAAGCTGATGCATTTAAAAGGAGTAGCTGCCGTTGCGCAGATACAGATACTTTGCGACTTTAATTGCTGCTCGCATGCGTGCGACAGAGATGACTCTATAAGTCGCGCATGCGTGCTCGTGTGTGCGTTGCTCTCGCAGTTTATACAACAATCTGTTGTCGTGCCGAAATGAAATACAGCCAAAACACACACAATGGCCAGAAAGACGGTAAAAAAAAACAAAAAAAAATTTGCATATAAACAAAAGAGTCGAGAAGAAAGCAAACCGAACCAGAACCTGATCCATGATCCATGGATCCAAACCGAAGCAGTGCCGAAAAAAAAAAACTGAAAAGAAAACAAAAACCCACAAGCGAAAGATTCGAGGTATCTGGGTTTGGATTTCGGTGCTTGAAATTCGGTGTTTCGGTGTTTCGGCATGGGGACAAAGTGAAATTTATGCGTGGGTTGACAAAAAGCTGTACCACCGTACCGTACCGGTTTCTTCTGTGAGAGCCGCCGCACCACCGCCTTCTCTCGAGATGAACTTGTTAGCGGGGCGGAGACGGAGGGCAGGGCATTCAACCTAGACGAGCTTAGCGGAGATTAGATTAGATTGCACAACGACGTAACATCGCAATGCTCTGCCTCTGACAAACAGTTCCGGCACTGCCCCAGCACTTACTTAATTGTAAGTGCGGCTTGTCGACGATAACGCTGAGAATTTTAAACAAACCATTTGCTGGAGAACTTTAAGGCAGAGACATAGATTGGGGAGTGGAGAGGAAGTGTGTATGTGATGGTGAAATAATTTGGTATATGTCATGACATGACTGTCCTAGATAACGCACAAGGCAAACAACACAGCGCACAATTAAGTATGGAACATTAGGAACGAGAGCTGTGCACTTGAAAAAAGCCGGGATTCATAATAATGATTAGAATATTTCTTAATGGAAAAATTTAACAAGAGACTAATCTACTATAAAGTATTTTGGGGCTTTCCTGTGCTCGCTTTTCTCTGCTAATCGCACTTATAAGTCCCATAAATTTCCAACTATTTGTTAGTTAAAAGCTCATTTCCATTTAAAGAACCTTTTCCGCAGTGTTCCATTGCTCAATTCATCATAGTTTTCCCTATCTTTTTGGCTTCCCTTTGCAGTTAGCTTCGTTGCAGCAGCACACCAACCATCAACATGGCGGTCTTTGGCATGGTCTCGGCCGTGTCCGGCTTCATCAAGATTCGCTATCTGCTGGACAAGGCGGTTATCGACAACATGGTTTTCCGCTGCCACTACAGGATCACGACCGCCATTCTCTTCACCTGTTGCATCATCGTCACCGCAAACAATCTGATCGGTAAGTTAGCACCTCCTTTGTGGAACTAGAGCAGCAAAGTGCATAGTGTTTAGCACCAGAGTTAGCCTAGTTATGCTATTTGCGCTTGCAATTGCAACATTAATGCTAATGCAGCAACCCATTTGAAATCGAACTCATTCGAAGCGCAGAGCTTTCACAAATTGACCGCAGCACGTTCCTCGGATTTCAGCTTAAGCCACTCCATATGACTCACACGTCGCTGGTCGCCACGGGTGGTGATGGTGCCCCTGGGCCTTATGCCTTATGCCTTTCATGCCTCTGTAACTGGCGTGAAAATCAATGTATCTGGTTCAAGCTGGGCTCAGTGAAGTGCCTTACATAATGATGCCAGGAATTCATTTGCTTATTTATTCCCACGCACTGGTTGGCAAAGCTTTGTAAAAGGAGATTCTTCTGTTTTGTTAACTGAATCGGAGCAATAACATTGAGAAATGTTTGTAATTATTTGTATTGTAAACAATTCGTTTTTAGCTTAAACATATATTATTTAGGCTTTAGTTTTTTTAATTTCGTGTAAAAACTTTGTGACTTTAACAGCTAAAATCAACTTTTTACTTGCACCTTTTACCTGATCTGCCAGCCAGCTGCAACAGCCAAATATTAGTGCATTAAAAGAAGTGCTCTAAAAGTGAACAACGGACAAAACCACAGTCAAATATTGACGGTTAGTTCTGGGAATTCTACCCCCCATCCTCTCAGCCCCACACCATCATCGTCTGCAGCTCTATTTGTATCCACTTTGTTTGCCCAAACAGAGGAGGGCGAGGAGGAGGAGTATGAGGAGGTGGAGTTCATGTCAAAGTTGGGGCACACCCAAAAATGCTCTCCGCCTGAATGTTGCAGGCTTACCTAAGCACGTAGCAACTGCTGTGTGCCGCCTAGTGCAACCGTATTAGTCAACGTAACCGTAGATGTAACCGTAACCGCACCCACAGTGCCGACAATTTGTAGAGCCACCGGGGCAAGAGATTGCCCTAATGGCACTTGACGTTGACGGACGACATGCGAGGTTGCTTGCTGGTGGCAAGGAATGCGCGTGGATTTCTCTAGATTCGAATTGCGGCGAGGCCGAATGCATATCTACAAATTATCTCAATCTGTAACTGTAACTGTATTTGTATCTCGTTGCTTGCAGGCGATCCCATAAGTTGCATCAACGACGGCTCAATACCCATGCATGTGATCAACACGTTCTGTTGGATCACCTACACGTTCACGATACCTGGCCAGCAGCACCGGCAAATCGGAACGGATGTAGCAGGCCCGGGATTGGGCAATGATTATGGTCAAGAGAAGCGCTATCACAGTTATTATCAGTGGGTGCCGTTTGTGCTATTCTTCCAGGTGAGTGGTGATATGAAACTCTATAAATATTTAACTTGTAGCTAATTAAAATATCTTTTTTCTAGGGTCTCATGTTCTACGTTCCCCACTGGGTCTGGAAGAACATGGAGGACGGCAAGATTCGCATGATCACCGATGGCCTGCGCGGCATGGTTAGTGTGCCGGATGACTATCGGCGGGATCGTCAGGATCGCATCCTCAAGTATTTTGTGAACAGTCTGAACACCCACAATGGCTACTCCTTCGCCTACTTTTTCTGCGAGTTGCTCAATTTCGTGAATGTGATTGTAAATATCTTTATGGTGGATAAATTCCTGGGCGGTGCTTTCATGTCCTACGGAACGGATGTGGTCAAGTTCTCTAATATGGACCAGGACAAGCGCTTCGATCCCATGATTGAGATCTTCCCACGGCTAACCAAGTGCACGTTCCACAAGTTCGGTCCCAGCGGATCGGTCCAGAAGCATGACACACTCTGTGTGCTGGCACTGAATATTCTGAACGAGAAGATCTACATCTTTTTGTGGTGAGTGTTTAATTTGTACTTTTTCCTTTAAGAAAATATACCTAATGATTCTGATTATTTCACAGGTTCTGGTTTATCATCTTGGCCACCATCTCCGGCGTGGCTGTGCTCTACTCCCTGGTGGTGATCATGATGCCCACCACTCGGGAGACGATCATCAAGCGTTCATACCGCTCTGGACAGCGGAAGGAAATCGCTGGCCTCGTCCGGCGCTTGGAGGTGAGTTCTAATCAAAATATTCTCAAAAACCGCAACTAATTAATTTATTTTCTTCCCAACAGATTGGCGACTTCCTGATCCTGCACTTCCTTAGCCAGAATCTGAGCACAAGATCCTACAGCGACATGCTGCAGCAGCTATGCAGCCTGCTCGGCGCATCCCGCACCCCATCGGCACCATCGACCCTCGAAATGAACCCCATCAGCCATCCGATATACCCGCCCGTGGAGAGCTTCGGCGGCGGCAAGGAGACGGAGACATGAACCGACTCCATCGGGGTGGCTTCTAAACAATGATTTCAATGATTTCTCAATAATATTTGTAGGGGGGACAGCGAGAGTTGTGTGTCAAGAGTTTAGGTCTTTCCATTTCTACCACTAAGACTGTTGTACGCCGGCAAGGAAGCGAATGAACTACTACGAGTAACATTACATTTTCGGAGATGATTCAGAAACACTCAGTAAAATAACAAACTATGCGAAATATATCTAGCGAAATTATAAGGAAATAACAACATTTGAATTCGATCCTAGCCAAAAGAGACAGGTGCAGTGCGTCATTGACACGGGGTGAGCTAAAGAGTGAGATAACAAGGAAGATTATAACAAGATATAATATGAAATGAGATCAGAGAGGGACACATGCAGACCGTGCAATTTGTAGGTTGAAGATTAAACGACGAGGTGGAGAAGGGAGTCTCTCCAGCAAGCGATTTTGCTACTTGGTATCGTAGTTAGGTCGTTGCCAATGATGCGCCATTTTAAATATACAATTAAGTTTAAAAGATAGCTCGATAGTGGGTTCGGATCGATCAATCCCCATACTAAATACCTATGCAGCTATATATAAATATATGTATCTGCTTATCGCTCACGCACGCTCACGAAACGTTGATCTATATAAAATTGGTAGTAATCGAATGAGGAATATAATTATGATTATGATTATGCATATTTAATCGAGTATACACAATGCTCTCGCTATTTTTGTCCTAACATTTAGTCTACAGATATATCGTAATTTTAAGGAATTTTGTTTATAACAAAATTATTGTGATTATTGCTAGAAAAGAACACATTTTACATAAAAAGCAAAAGAGAACCCAAGCTATCTAAGTTCAAAGTTGTAATAAATATTCTATATACAATTTCAGCTGAATTCTGGTTTTATCAGTGGGCGGAAGCATAATATTTATGCAATCAAACTTTGTATTAAAAACAAACAAAGGGAAACCTTCAAAAGCATTATTCAGAGGTTTCATTATTTATATGCTTTGTTAAGCATTCAAAGAATGGGAAGACTGTTGATAAACCATTAAATTCTTTTAGTTCAACCTTTTTATCAGAAATATAATTTTGTTTTAAGTCCAACGAATTTAATTATAAATTCCAGAATTATTTACAGGCATGGGACATTATCTTTACTTACCGATTGCCCCAGTCGATTTTAGAAACCACAACCATTTGAAGCTCCAGTGTTTGATCCTGAGTCATGGTGGCGCTTAGGAGTTCTCTTCGACTTTCCAATATGGAAAACATGACTTTGCGCAGAGTTTGGAACTTGTAGGCTTCCCGATCCTGTGAATTATTTTAAATATTTTCAATCTCAATTGAAATCAATTTTTATTAAATCACTTACCACATAGAGACGCTTCCATATCTCGGACCATTCCCGCAGAACCTGCGTGCATTCGGCGACCACGGGATCAATTTTCGACAAATCCTTGATGTGCACATAGGTCTTGGGAAAGATACCCACAGCCCGAGATTTTCGGGGACAGGAACCGCGATACCAATACGTGCACTCCTCCACAATGTCCACGGAATCGCCAACGTCCAGGGCCAGGCCGAAGCGGACATCGCCATGCCAGTTGTGGATGGCTGCAAAGAGGGCAATGAGAAAGCGTGAAAAGTCGGTCTGAGCTGCGGTTAGATTACAACTAGTTGCGTTGCCACCACTCCTTGGCCATGACATTGGAGCCCCAATACCAGGATGGACTATGTTTTGATGCCAGGCTGGCGGCGTGGCAATTAAAGTGGCACCACGAGTGGCCACTTGAGCATGCCACGAGTGGCCCGGCAACAATAAATACTTCAACTATAAATAGGCAAATGGCTATGAAAAGAAAATATATATGCATCTATACGTGTTTTTATGGAGAGCCATGCGTGTGTATATGGGGGTGGACAATGAGTTTGGCCATCGAACACTCATGGCTCCTGGCTTTAGCCACCCAAACGGGAGTTGTCAGTGGAGGCCGGAGTCGGAGTCGAAGCTCAAGCTGAAGCTACAGAGCGCCGGAGCTGTGAAAGCTGCTGGATACATCCGCAATGCTGTATGTGATGGCCATGGTAACGAGTACACTGACAGCTATGGCAGAGAGGCCATGTTTGCGTCTTTTCTTCCAGTTTTCTAATGAGAATGAAGCCATCTGGAATCATGCTTAAAATTATTTTCTGCTTTTTAAGAAAGCGCACTGAACTCCAGGCAGCTATCAACAATTAGCTGATGTTGAGACATAGCAGAATATATTATTTAAAAGTAATATTCAATAATATTTAACGAAAAGATATCGAATTTTACACCCAGTGTCCGTCAATTGGATTCTTCTTACTTGATATTTTGATCAAATTTAATTGAAATTATGAAGAATCTTGTTTAACAATTATATAAACCTTTAGATATTTTTGTATCTCAAAGCATTCGAGTATTTTAAACACGTATCTTACAGAATAAAGTTTTGAATTAAAGTATATAATTTCTTTTAACCAAAAAACTATAGATTTGAATAATACAAAATCTAAGACAAGAGACTTGAACGAAGCCTTTTATGTTCGCCTGGAATTTCCCTTACTATCAGTCTTGATCACAAAACCAAAGCTAATTTGAATTCCAAACAGGCACAGTACGATTTTTCACCGTGTATCCATTATAAATGCAAGGCACACACTTTAGTCTGGCAGGCGCCGCGAGTCGAGGAAGCCGACCGGCCGGCCCTGTTGGGGTGGTGCTGATGTGGATGGTGGTGCTTCTGCTTCTGCTGCTGGTGCTGGAGGTGGTGCTGGGTGTTCGGTGTCTGTGTGGATATGGGATGCGAATGTGGCTGTGTGTTCCCTTGTTGAAAGACAAACGAGCGAGCACGGCATGAGCATATCAACGAAAGGAGCTAATAAAACGCACGCCCAGACAGACAGAGAGATTCGTTTGGAGGCGGAGGCAGAGGTGGTACCAGCAGGAACGGGACAAGGGACAAGGGAATCCGGAATGGAGGGGAGATGTAAAATGAAATGCCATGAAAATGGGCAAACTGCTTCCTGTTGTTGCTACTGTTGCTGCTGCTGCTGCTCTGTGAGTTCTTTATGGCAGCCGTTGCCTTTCCCTCTGCCTTCATTTCAAGTAAAGCTGCGACTCTGGCAACCGCCTCTAACTGGCTTCAATTTGCGATGCTCGTCGCGAATGCGGCAGCCTGATTTAAATGAATTCTGGAGATGCTAAATAGCAAGAATTTCATAATTTAAAATGCCAGTTGAAGATCCCCACACACAGCTCCCGCTCCCCACCCACTCTTCAGTTTTGGCACTTCAACTGGCGGCGCGGGCAAACACTCCAGAAAATGAGCACACATACCCCATACTTCAACACTCGGAAAATAGTGCCTAGTTTATTTATGTGCAATTATAATTATTAAAATGCATTTAATCAATTTAAAACATAGATCCAAAACACTAGATCCATTAATATTTCCAATGAAAGAACTAGAAATAGTTATTAATCTTTAAAAGAGAGTTATATATTAGTCCTTTGAATAGAGTGAAACGAACTAATTTAGGGACTTGAATTCGTGATAATTTATTAGAGATTATACATTTTAAATAGGAATTTCCTTGATTTAATAAGTAAATAAAAAAATATATTTATGAAAAATAGTAGATAAACTGTTTTTAGTCCTTTTCTAACACCATTTAACCAGTAACTTTAGGTATTTCCCTGGTTGTAAGTACATATGTCTCGGAATCCATAGCGGAATACTTTTAGGTATTTCCCTGGGTGTATGTACACACATCCCGGAATCCATAGCGTAGTAGGCAAAATGCCAACCAAGCGTTTGCACTATTTAGGTCAGTCACATTAGGCAGGCGTCGGCCTGGCAAGAACCTAACTCAAAGGCAACTAGAGAACTTCTCTCTTAATTACACAAAGCGAAAAAGTGAACTTTAAAGCAATAAAGACTTGAAAACACAAGCTATTTCGAATATTTTTGTGTACAAGAATAATGAAATTATTGTAATTACAGCTTCAGATAAAGGTTTATGATATTACAAATATAATTTATATTTATTTTTCAAAAACAGTTAAGCGAAAAACATAAGTTCATATATTTAATTTATTTATTTCAGGAACCTCAATAAATAAATATTTATTTCAAGTCAAATTATCCATGATTTTCTTTCGGAAAGTATTAAACCCAAGCCATCAAATTGTTTGTTTATCATCTTCAACATAAGTTGTAATATTTTCCTTGAAAATATTTCCACATTTCCTTCTCCGTGTGTATGTGAATTATTTTAATGAGCATTTAGCAGAGGCTTAGGGGAATTTAATATTAAATTTCATAAAGTTGACTTGAAGTGCCCCTGGAAATTGGCAGGATCATCATCAGCATAGGGCTGAGCCCTTTAATTACTTTTACGATGAATGCAATATCCCAAAAGGCTTGGCTTACATCACCCGTTTTGTTTGCTCGCACACAAAGGACCCATAGGAGCTGGAACCAACGGGGGAGCCGAACAGAGAACACAATGCTCACTCCAACAAGTCCGCAATGTCAACAAACGTATTTAAATAAAAAAGTCGTTAAGGCAAGTGCACGTCAACTGAAAGAGAGGGTTTCGGATGGGAGTGGCGGAAGGGGGGGAGCTGGGCGGAAAATAATTTTAAATTAAATGAGAAAGCCGTAGCCTGCCGCTGCACTACTATTCGCCGCAGCCACTGCAGAAGCTCGGCTGCAAATGGATTAAATGAGCGGCGGCTACCCCACAAGGGGGAGCCCATCTTCACACTTGACCTCCCCCCGGCGCATCCGAAGCCGCGCATCCGCATCCGCTGCCACAGCACTCAAGTGCCTCTGGGGAGGCTTAAGAATTTAATTAATTAATTGTGTTATAGCCAACAATGTTGGGTCGACAACACAAAGTGGAACTCGCTGGCAGCGGCGGAAAGGGAAACCATTTCAATGTGGGTCAAGTGGTTGGCCCAAAACCACAGAAATTAACTTTGAATGGGTGTTGGGGATAAGGTTTCTAAATTTATTAGCCATGAAAAAATAGTAGAAAAAAAATTATACTCTTTCACCACTTTTTGCATTAGCAGAGCAAGGTTTCGATCCTCGGACCTCTGGGTTATGGGCCCAGCACGCTTCCACTGCGCCACTCTGCTAGCTGGCAGAGGGATGACAAATTTCGATCTGAAGCTACAACAAAGAATAAATTGAATGGTTTTGCAAAATTCTTTATGTTTTTAAGATATTAAGAAAATAACAATTCGTCTCAACTAAATTGTAAGTCAAGGCATTTAACCAGTCAACGCAGAAAATAATTTAAACATCGCAAATCAAAACTTCCTGGAGTGATTTATCAGCATGCAAAATTTTAGGTAGTATATAAAAAACAATAAATGGTTTTAACAACCTTTAAATACTTTATGACTAACACAATAAATATGATTTCCGAGTACATCGCAGTACTTTCAAAAAACCATAAAAAATTATCAATAATTTAACAAAGTAAAGTAAAGTGTGATTCCCAGAGATATATTTAATCACAATCTTATCTGGCTTCGAGACTTGAAGAGAACATAAAACCATTTGAAAGGCTCTACTTTGTTTGAATCTGGGATCCCTCGGAACCTGTTCATACCAGGAAGCCTGACCCAAATGTCAATCAGATGTCATTATCACTGTCATTGTCTGGATGGTAGAGTTTTTAGCTGAATGGATGCCATCACATACGCTCCACATCCGAACGGAGTGTTCTGAGTAACACAAAGCAAAGCTCTACTCTCGGTCCCGCCATTGTCAAGTGGATTTTATTAAAATTGTGAGTTAATGCCAGTGCCGTCAGTTGGAGAATAAACGGGTGGTTATGGGGATGTGTGTGTGTTGTTGGGGGCCTGAAAATATTTGCTTATTATACACATTTTGTATGGCTGTTGGCATCACAGTAATTAAATGCATTTTACACATATTTATATGCCACTCAATTGAGTGCTTGCACATTTGTTTATATTTTGTATGTATAAATGAGCTTTTAAAATCCACATGGCGCACATTTGTTTTGCATATTTTTTTAAATTTTACACAGTTTACCCAGCGAAAAGTCAGTACCATATTTAACAATTAATGAAATGTAACTGTTTATGCCAATTTCCTTTTAAAGACCCATTCGCCTGAAGCACTTGATAATTATTTGTATAATTACTAGATATTTTTAAACAGTTTATGAGCTTGTTGAGTTGTGGATATTTATTTCCATATCGTTCCTGGCTTATCGGCAGACAGACAGACGACCCCTCCTGTTGATGATGTATTTGCCTTTGCCTAGACAATCCCACAACTTACCCTCGCATTAACATACATTGGCCAACGGAAGGGAGAACCCCTCGTCTACATATATCCGGCCAATGTGACCGATAATAGGCCACCAAATACGACATTCACTGATAAATTTCAAGTGTGCGTGCGTTCGGATTGTTAATCATACGCCGCGTGTCCCACAAATGGCAATTCATAAATAAATCGTTAAAGACGAATTATGGAAGTACAACTCAAATGGACGACCAAGAGTGTTTTCAAACGCACAAAACTCCCGCTCTCTCGGAAATACACAAAAATGCTGCCGCCGAGCATATTAAACAATGGAAATGAATCAATTTTATGCGCACTCATGTGTGTGTCGTGTGTGTGCGTTCTGAAGGAAGGAAGCGCTGCACAAATTTGTGCGCGGCGACTCCACTGGCCAAATGCATAAAATGAATATTAAATTAAAGTTGAAACTGAAATTGCCGCAGCGACAGCGGAATTCTCTGGAAAAGGCAGACAGCCCGGCAGAGAGTCGGAGCGGCAACATCCGGTGCTGCAGGCAGGCAGCGCAGGGTGCCGGTTCGGCCCAACTTCCCTATCCAAAATCCATTTTTTTTTTGTTTTTTGCTAAAAAGTTGCGTAAACTTTCAGCTTCAAATCAAAGTTTGCAACTGCCTCGAAAAGGAACTGACCCGCATGGCCAGGCCCGAGGGTTGCTCCGCAAAATTGTCACCATTGTGCACTCGACTCACTGCGCAATTGAGGGCAATAGCTACAGTCCAACTTCCACAAGACGAACTTGGTTTAGAGCTTGAAGTTTTTGAGAAAAACTTGAATTAGATATCAAAGAAATATAATTTATAAGTTCAATGAGTTAAATTTGAAAAAAAAAAAAAATAGATTGAACTTCTAAAACTAAGAATTTGTTTTGAATTGATTTCAAGAAATATATACTTCCATATACCCATTTTCCTTAGTTCCACAGATCTTTCCTTGGCGTGTCCTGTGACAGATGGTGGTTTTAAATTATAGATGCCCGGCTGTACAACAATTACTGGCAGGCAGGGGAAAAAATACGACAAAGAGTGCAGAGTGGTAATGAAGTCATTGCCCGGCAGTTGCCCAGCACGTGGCACTGGCGGATGCAAAGCCATGGAGACTGGAACGGAACTGGGTCTGCTCGGTGGTGGTGCAGGCAGAGGAGGTGGTGCCTGGGCATTGTGCAAGGTTAGGGCGTTGGCTTGACAGCGCCTCGAATCGCTAATGATGTTAACACACACACACAGCCTAGCCTGAAACCCTGATCGACGACGACGAGTGACTGGACTGATTGATTTGTGTAAACTTTGACCGCTCTCATGTCAATCTTTGGCGGGTTAAATGTGGAGCAAGCAAGCATCAGCGAGCAGACACAAAATAAATTGCTGTCTCCGCGGATGCTGGGGGGGATTGGAGCAGTTTTGTGGGGAATAAGAAAAATAAGTAAGAATAATCTATAATGAAGAATTCCATCGAATCAGAAACCCTCTTAAAAATAATGTTTTATGTATTGAAAAATATAAATATAATTGTTTTGTGTTGACTGGGAAACTTAAGAACTAAACCGATAAATAAATAAAGATAAAGATAAATAAATAATTTAAAACAATTACTGTAGTCTTAAGCTCCTTATACTTTGTTATCGGAGATCAATATTATCTTAATTAAATATTAACTTTTCTGAAATTACTGAATTGATGAATGTAAAGAAAGTACAAATTATGTCGCACCCGAATTTTGTGGTTAAATTAAGAATAAACAAAGTTTTTAAATGTTTAATTTTTCCTTTCAATTTTTTAGATCTTTTCAAAGAACTGTATCTGGTAGTCCACAAGCCCCTCTTGGCATGAAGAGCATCCCAGCGACAATGGAAATTGGCGCTTATCTGAGCGGAGAAGCAGCCAAGCGGCACAATGAATAAAACTTGGCACAGAGTCTCCGCCACTGAAGATGCTGACTGAGAAGACAGTCTCTCGGAGCCTCAGTCTCCGGTCTTGCGGTCTTTTCTGTTTCCATCGCCCTGCCCGCTCAGTAATTTGTTAAGCGATGCCATTGAAGCGAAAAGTGTGACGAACACGAAGATAATGTGAAAATCTGAAGCTGAATGAAGAGTGCTATAAGTGAGTACAAAGAATATCCAAGATCTACTTGTTTTGTTCATATGTGTGTTATCACAACACGAAAGATTATTATTATTATTATTACTTTGCCTTTGCTTCGGTTACGCTGCCAGCCACGAATGTAAGGACACTTGACGTATGCATGTACGTTGCGGCTGCTGTAATTACGAAAGCATTTAAATTGACAACACCTGGGTGGGAAATTGGCAACGCGACAGAAGAGCGGCGCAGCATACAGGCGGAGCAGGAACGCTGTGTATAAACACATCAAATCGCAGCATGGCAGCAACAACAAACAGGAAAATCTCTTTGAGATACAATCTGTGGTGACAGGAGGGAAGGGGGCTGCGAGGGGGGATGATGATGATGATGATGACGATGCTACAAGCAGTTTGTGTATAAAAATAAGTAGAAAAATCGCTTTTCCTCCCCTTGACAGTGCGGAGGTGGTTGGTATCCGGCGTTTCGCGGAAAAAACCGTGAATCGCCTCAAAAGGCAACAATAAAAACAAAGACAAAGCACGTGACGCACAGCGGGGAGAAGAGGTGGGGTGGTGGGGTTGGGTGGCCAGTGGGTGGCACGGGTATACTATGTACAGTGTATCCCTATTTTATAAGAACTTTTTGGATAAACCGCTACCCTTTCTGATGTTCTCAAAACGAGTGTTTACTGTATGTTTTTCGTTTTATACTCACCAACACCGTATTTATTATTCGAAGGTATCCACATTTTGTCGCTGCTTTTGTCTCAAATCCTCCCAAATATTCACCTTAGCCGGCCACTCCCTGCATTCGTATATATAAATATATGTGTATAAGACCGACTTCGGGCTGAAATCCACTCCCCGCTTATTGATGAAACATTTTAGGAAGAGATTTGCATTTGCATTTATTATTGTTTATATTTATTCACCATTTTTTTTTTTTGCAAACACAAAAACGCACACACACACACACACGCAGGAAAACTTTCGCTTTTGTTGTTGTTTGGGGGCTGCTGCGACGCTCCGCCTATCGCCTTCTCACTTGCGCCCGTTGCTTGATAAATAACTACAACTAAGCACGGCAACAACAAATATGGCACTTGTCTACATTGCTGATTGGAAAGACTGAGCGATTGGGTCTCCAATTGGTGGCGATTACCACAAGGTGGAAGGGAGTGGAAGTGGATGCGGATGTCTCGAAGTGGTTGCTTTTCGCTTTTCCTTTTGTTGCGTTTTTCACTAGCCCGCGCGCATACACAGACACACACACAGGAAAATCAATACGATTTTCGGACTGCCAAAAATGCAAGCGTTTCGGTCTTTGTGCCTCGAACTAATTGCTTTGTTGACTTTTGGCACGCAAATTGTTGTTGGGATTGTTTGTTGGTGGAAGCACAACTGCGTCGGTTTTTTCTGTATTTTTTGCGTTGTATTAATTTTCGCGTCCGTGCATTTCCCGGGCCCAGCAACAACAAACCCGACCAGCTGGGTTCAGTGTTCCAGTGTTGCCAGAAGAGTGTTTGGCTTTTCCCCTAATAAATCTCAAAAAGTTTAAATTTTTGCCTAAAAAATCCAACTGATTCATAAATTCAAATTTATTGATTTTATAAATTTTAGACTGCAAGACGTAATGAATCACTTTGTCATTAAGGAAACTATGCCATTAAGAAAATCAGTGGGAAAAAGAATTAAAATGTTTTGGTTTATTTAGCTAATAGTAAGCTAATTTCTTTTTCTTAAAATGTACAATTTATGCTAGATTCTTATATTATTTAATACGTACATGCTTTGAAAATGCCTCTAATTCTTTTCCCTAAAAATGTTTACACCCTACAATTTCCCTAGGACATACAAAAAAACCCAAATTTAAGGGGAAAGCCCCTCATCCGGAAACACTGCAGCGTTCCCATCTTAGCTTTTTTCACGCTAGATCTAGCATATATAAACAAAGCACTTTCTAACACTATTAATCTTTCAGATGATACAACTTTTCTGGGATTCTTAGCTCACTCAAACTCGGTCACACTTTAGTGGAACACCAACAAACTGGCGGCTGGTCGCAATTTTAACATTGTTTTCTGATAAGCGGAGTTTCTGGCGCGTCTTGTATTTGTTTTATCGCAAAATGTACAGAGAATACTAATAAATGCAATATATCTGAGTAAACAAAGGTGATTAAGCGAAAAATGTGTCAGCTGGCGAGCGAAGAAGCTGCTGAAAAATTGTTTTAATGAAATTACGAATCGGAGAATCTGCCTGTGTGGGAGTTTATTGCCGTTCCCCCGTCAAATTGGAATTGTCTTCTTTTGGCGTGACAATGAAACGTAGAATGTTTACTTAATTCAGTTGCCATTAATGGCGAAACAGTGTGTGTGCGTTTCTTCCATAAGTTAAATGTTTATAGTTCCTTGGCGAATTCCTGTTTTCTGCAGATTCTTTTTACTTGAAAAATCAATAAAGTCCAAGCTGAATACACAGCTGTGCCAGTGTGTGTGTGTGTGTGTGTGTGCGGCTGCGCTGCTGTGTGGGTGTAAGAAGTGCTCCTTTATCAGCAAAACGCATTGCGTATCGTTGTTGTTGTTGTTGTTGTTGTTTGCACCACCGCTGCAAGTGAGTGTGGCACGCCTAATTGATAAACATTTCTATAATTTCCAACCACTTCCATTTCACCCCAGCGCAATAATTAATCACTTCGACCGACAGCGGATTTCGGTTGCCTGACCATTGAGGAAAATTCATACATACATACATACACACTGGTATGTGCACGCTCTATTGTTTTACAAGCGTCGAACCGTATTTAGTTTCCCTTTTACTTTTCTACAATTTACATAATCATCATCTCGGCGCGGCGGCAAAGACATAAAAGCAACAAAACAACATACCGCGAAGTGGCGTTCATTAAACTAACTCACAAATGCACAACACTCGCACACACACACACGCTCTAACATCTGAATTCGGCGGCAGTTGTTGTGTAGTTTTTATTATTTATACTTTTCGCATATTTCCCCCTCTATGTGCGCCTGTTTAATGGCTTTCGGTTCCACATCCATCGTCTGCCCTTGCCCCACGTTCCTCCTCCTCACCTCCTGGACACTGCCAATTCTTATTTCTTTGATAATTCTGCCGCTGGGATGATATTCGGATGGATAATTCGGTATGCAAAATGTGTGCCAAGCTGCACAGTGGGTGTGATATGATTCGTTAGATCATTTACGAGGAAAGCTTTTTACAACAATAATAATAAATTCTTTTTTTTTCTTTTTAAGATTATATTTTTAAGGCCTAATAATAATAATAAATAACATTTTCGTTTGCTGTACTATTTTTATCTTATTTCCTATAGAGTTCCCATAAATCCTGCCCTTTTTATAAGTCAAAACATGCCTTATACAACCAAGAAAAAATTAATTTTAAAATTTGTATATAGTGTCAACGAATCTAACAACTCCTTTTTGGGATTATATGACAGCATCATTTTCATTCAAGACCCCCATACATGGGAACTGAATATTTTAGTTAAATTATTCAACCTTTTCATTAATAATTCACAGTATTTGCCAACACAAAGTCGTTTTCCATAAACACTTTAAAGACCATCGATTAAAGATTGAAAGTAAGCATATAGCATTGCTCTTGATTGATATAATCTGATTCACTTTCTACTAAGTGATTGCCACCGTTGATTTCAAATTGTTTTATGGATATTATTTATCTCGCTATCTGTTTTCAAATAACTATTCATTCGTAGCCCTTAGTTTTGAATTGTTTCCATTGTACGGCTGCCTTTTGTGATGGCTTTTGGTGTGGTGGCCGGTTAATGACACGAGGAGTCGTCTCTCTGGGGGACAACTCTGAGGCTCTTGGCTAGACAAGTGACGCATATTCCCGCATTCTTTGTGGTACTTGCCAGCTCACATCGGTACATATATAGAGTCTATATATG
The DNA here is from genome assembly GCA_035045905.1 of Drosophila anomelani. Taxonomy (NCBI): domain Eukaryota; kingdom Metazoa; phylum Arthropoda; class Insecta; order Diptera; family Drosophilidae; genus Drosophila; species Drosophila anomelani. Next base: position 9,552,410 of record JAWNOO010000007.1, on the reverse strand, counting down.
CGTGCTGTTTTGTCTAATTCGCGTTGATATATTGTTGATTCACCAGAGAGATCGCTGTTCAAATTCTTGGGACTCTGAGAGACAGATATCTGGGCACAAAACTCATACTAAAAGTTAATCAGCGAGCCGCTTTATCACACTTTTGATAAGGGAATAGAGATTCGTTTATTTCCTACACTGTAAGTCCATGGGCCTTGGCCAACAAATGGCTGGCGATGATGAATGATTGGCCACTGTTGGACAGCCGGCATTCCATTCGAATGGATGGTTGCATTTCCGCTGTTACACAAGCGATTTGCATTTCGCAGCCACTCAAATTGCGGTTACAACTCGCGTTTTTTTTTTTTCGTTCGCTTATTTTATGATGGTCGCAATTAAAATTTGATTAATTTGCCAATTGGAGCTTGAACAAGTTGACTTGTGCGAGCAGCCGAGGAACTGGTACGCGACCCAGGTCAGTTGCAATCTTCCCTGGATTGCCTGCACAGAGAAAATAGTCTTGGCAATGCTTTAATCCATACAGATAGGTTGATCCATTCAAAAACACATTTTCTTTCAGTGTATATACATACCTATTTATGTACATTTGTCTCTCCGTCCATGCCTCAATTTTACGCTACAATAACAACTCGAAAGAAGTGCAGCACCAAATTGCATTTGCACATAATTCAACGGTAGCTCAAATGAGAAATATGTCTTGTACTCGTACTCGTACTTGGGGAGTGTGTGCAACTACAACAACACAACAACAACAACAACAACAATAAGAGCAATATCAGCTGAAAACGCATCTGTATCTTTTTCATGCACTGGAAATTCCGCAAAGACGACGCCGTGTGCCGCTAACTTTCTAAAAGATGCAGCGCCAGCTAATCATGATAATGATTTAGCCGCTTATTTGCTATTGTTGTTGGCACTACTAGCACATTGCTATACTATAAGCCTGAAAGTTGGCCTAATGATTAAGTTTCAAGCTGAACAAAAGCAGACGATTGTCAAAAGAACGTGCCACAAGATAGACGCTTTCTCGGAAGTCTCTGAAATAATAAAGTTGATTAAAATAGTGGGTTAAGTAGCATCTGACACTTGAATAATTATATAATTAATTAAAAACAAAAAAAAAAATAATTTAGATCTTGTCTTTTTTTTTTAACCACCCTTTACTCTTAGCCTAAAGCTATTAAATTTGGTAAAATGACTTCACCAAACGTCAGAAAATGTTTATCAATGTGGGATCACCGTATCATAGTTGCCATCGATCATTAAAGGGTCACATGTTCTTTACTTTTTAAGATTACCAACTAAAATGACAAGAGTCCATGTTAGGCCTATGGGTGGATTCCTCTTTTAGATGTGATTTAAATTAAAAGTAACTTAACTTATATTTTTATTAATAACTCAATTTAGTACGATATATAAACCTTTTAAAAATATTCAAGGAGAAGAACTGAGAAGTATCCCTACCGATTTTCCCTATTTTTGTATTTAATAATTCCTCTGATCCCCTTGAAACCATCCAAATCCTATCTCAGCTTTATCCAATTACATTTCTAGGCTCTGCCCACATGTAACTGAGCAGCAATTCGTCTCTGTTTCAGTTTTGCTCCACAGATTATTACAGGCCTCAGCGGGCAAGGAGGTGCCGTGGCGTGGACAAGTGACTGGGCTGTGTCTATAATTAGCCCACGCCCTGGTCCGGCACTAAATTTATAGTCATTTACAAAGTCTCAATTTCGCCTCTCACTTCGTCTTTCCCACAGGCCATCATGGAGCATTGACTTTGGGCACAGAGAACGCCGCCAAATCCCCGAACCCCGATCCCCGCTATGTTGGAGCCAACGTTGACGCCCGATCTGGAGGAGGGCATTGCCGGGCTTAGTCTGGATGATGTGGATGTGGACTCGGTGCCGGAGCGCAAGCCGCACTTCCTTGACTACGATGCAGTGCCGCCGCCGGATTACGAAGATGGCCTAGGGGCAAGTTCGGGGGAGCAATTGAAGATGGACAAAAAGTACGAGCGCGATGGCGAGATCAGTGACTATGAGCTAGCTGCCAGCGGCTACACGAAGAAGGAGTTCACCCAGGACGACAACACTTTGCACTTCACCCAGAGTGTGTCCGGATCCGGAGCCGTGGGCAAGAAGCCCGCTGCCAAGCATTTTCTGGACGAGAATCCCATTCCGCCGGACTACATGTTGGCGCAGGAGCTCCGCGAGATGCGTGAACACCGCAGCCTGGACAGAAACTTTGAGCGGCAATCGGCGCAGCAGCAGCAATTGGAGGAGTTGCCGCCAAGAAACGGAGGTGGATCTCCAGCCAGCGCAGGTCGACCCTCTCGCAGCAAGGAGCCGTCCTACACGCTCTCACGGTTTCTGGACGGTGACTCTCCTGCTCCTGCTCCTAGGCTGCCCAAAGGAGCCGCCTGGACAACGAGTTTCGATGAGCGGTACAGCACCTCGGCAGTGGATGCCACCTTAGGCTCAAAGGTGGAGTGCGTGTACTCTCTGCTATCCATGCTGGGCTCCAACGATCCCCTGGAAATGGCCAAAAAGTTCTTGGAGCTTTCGGGGAGTACGCAAAGCTGCGCCACATTACGACGCTCCGGCTGCATGCCGCTGCTGGTGCAAATGATGCACGCCCCGGACAATGACCAGGAAGTGAGGAAATGCGCTGGCCAGGCGCTGCACAACGTAGTTCACAGTCATCCAGACGAGAAGGCGGGACGGCGGGAGGCAAAGGTGTTGCGCCTGCTTGACCAAATAGTCGACTACTGCTCCTTTCTGAAGACGCTCCTCCAGAGCGGTGGCGAGGCCATAGCCGATGATTCTGATCGTCATCCCCTGGCTGCCATCTCCTCTCTGATGAAAGTCAGTTTTGACGAGGAACATCGGCATGCCATGTGCGAGCTGGGAGCTTTGCACGCTATACCAAACCTCGTGCACCTGGATCACGCCGTGCACGGCCCCAAGCCGGAGGATCAGTGCTGCAATTCGCTCAGGAGATATGCATTGATGGCCTTAACCAATTTGACCTTTGGAGATGAGAACAACAAGGCCCTGTTGTGCGGGCAAAAGCAGTTTATGGAGGCCCTGGTGGCCCAGCTAGACTCAGCGCCAGACGATCTCCTTCAGGTGACAGCGAGCGTGCTACGCAACCTTTCCTGGCGGGCAGATAGCAACATGAAGGCGGTTCTCAATGAGATTGGCACGGTGACGGCCTTGGCCCTGGCGGCCATGCGGAATAAAAGTGAGAACACTTTAAAAGCCATCCTCTCGGCCCTGTGGAACCTCTCGGCGCACTGCAGCACCAACAAGGCGGAGTTTTGTGCCGTAGACGGTGCCTTGGCTTTTCTAGTTGGAATGCTGAGCTATGAAGGTCCAAGTAAAACGCTAAAGATTATTGAAAACGCCGGCGGCATCCTTCGAAACGTATCCAGCCACATTGCCGTATGTGAACCATATCGACAGATCCTGCGCCAGCACAACTGCCTGGCCATCCTGTTGCAGCAGCTAAAGTCGGAGAGCCTGACGGTGGTCAGTAACTCGTGCGGCACTCTGTGGAACCTCTCGGCGCGGTCCCCCGAGGACCAGAAATTCCTCTGGGACAATGGCGCAGTGCCGATGTTGCGTTCGTTAATCCACTCTAAGCACGCCATGATCTCAGAGGGCAGCTCGTCGGCCCTAAAGAATCTGTTGAACTTCCGCCCTGCTGTTCAAAATCAACATCAGTTGGACCCCATTGCCCGTTCCATGGGGCTGAAGGCATTGCCCACTTTGGAGGCTCGCAAGGCTAAGGCGTTGCAGCAGGAGCTGGGCGAACGACATACTGCGGAGACGTGCGATAACTTGGATACGGGTGGCAAACTGGCCAAGGAACGGGGTTCCAGCTCATCCGGTCGCCATCGTGCCGTGCCCCGCTTAACTCGATCGGCAATGCTCACGAAGAGCGAGAGCCGGGATTCAGTTTACTCGGCCAAGTCGGACTCGGCTTATGATCACCTAATCCGCTCCGCTTCAGCCTCGGATGCCCATCGCAAGATGAAGCCAAAGATGACCGATTTCGAGCTGGAAATGGAGCAGGACACAGAGGTCACCGAGGAGCAGCCAATCGACTACTCGGTCAAGTACAGCGAGAATGCCACGAAGACTTCGACATATCAAGAGACGGACCTTGATCAGCCCACGGACTTTAGCCTGCGCTATGCGGAGAACCAAATCGAATCCGACTTGGACATATCAGGATCTGCAGGCGCTGCCAAGAATACTTCAACACCAGCTGAGCCAGTGCCTGTTAAATCCGAGGGTCAGGAGATACTGTTGATTCTTGACGACAGCGTCAAGTGCTACCAGACCGAGGATACTCCATATGTTATATCTAACGCAGCTTCTGTTACCGATTTACGATCGGCTGTTAAGGCCGAAGCTGAGGTGGAACCCAAAATGGAGGTGAGAGATGCGGTTGCCAAGGGAGGGGCTCCCAAGAAGACTACAAAGCTTTCGCAGTGCGGATCAGGCTCCTATACGCCAGAGAAACCGATAAATTACTGCGAGGAGGGAACGCCCGGTTACTTCAGCCGCTATGATTCCCTTAGCAGCCTGGATGAGGCTGGCAAGGCCAACCAGGCAACTGTAGGATCCGAGTCTAAGTCATCAAAGCCAGAGGAATCCCCGCCAGCTGAACAGATCCTTGCCAAGCCAACTACGCAAGGCAGTTCCGCTTTGGAAACTCCGCTAATGTTCTCACGTCGCAGCTCCATGGATTCGCTCGTTCACGATCCGGATGTGGATGTGGCCAACTGCGATGATAAGAGCTCGGTGGTTAGTGATTTCAGTCGCCTGGCCAGTGGAGTTATCTCCCCCTCAGAGATTCCAGATTCCCCCACACAAAGTATGCCACAATCTCCGCGTCGAAATAGTGCAGCAGGACCTGGTTTGGGGACGAATGTGAGTGCCTCACCCGCTCCGATTTCTGCCAGTCAGCGACCACTACGCAGCGTGTTTGAGGATGACCTGAGCAGCTTCAATGTGGAGCACACACCGGCCCAGTTCTCCACGGCCACCAGTTTGAGTAACCTCAGCATCGTGGACGATGAAAAGGCACCGGCAAGCGTGGCAGAGGAGGACAACGAAGACGAACTTCTGCTGGCCAACTGCATTAACATGGGCATGCAACGTAAGCCGACAGATATTGCGACATCCGGGCAAGTGGATCCCGAAGTTGGTGTGGTTGAGGAAACTACCCGCAGCTATTGTACTGAGGATACACCCGCGCTTCTCTCCAAGGTAGCCAGCAATACCAATCTCTCGGCCATTTCCTTAAGTTCCAATGAACCGAAGGATGCCGTCATCGATCACCCACAGATCTACGCTCACCAGCTCTCCGATGATGTGTCCTCCAATACCTCAGACTGTGGGGGAGCAGCTGGTCACCTGCTGCAGCAGTGCATCCGCGATGGTATGCAGAAGCCGATTTCTGAAGTCAGTCCAGACCCCATCGCCATGCTCCGGCGCGGTGGCAACAATCTGCCCAGTTACCAGCCCTCCGCTGATGAGATGAGCAAGTTTTTGGTGGAAGACAGTCCTTGCAACTTCTCCGTGGTTTCCGGCCTGTCAAATCTAACAGTGGGTTCCAGCCTGGTGGGACCAGCGGTGCAGCTAAAGGAGTCCCAGGGGTAAATAATTAAAATGTTAATGTCATAGGATTTAAAAGTAGAAAGCAGGCTTTTCTTGATTATAAAAATGTTTTGTTTTAGTTTGAAATGGTGGTTTAAGTAAGAAATAATTATTTTAGATAACTGAAAGCCAAATTTTAATCTTTCTATGTTTCCACAGATCTGGTGGGGATCCAAAGCCGCCTGGAATCGAACCACCTCCCAGACAAGAGCAAGTCCGACGGCCGCCGCATTGGCAAGATGATTCGCTGAGCTCCCTATCCATTGACTCGGAGGATGACACAAATCTACTGAGTCAGGTAAAAGATATTAAATATTTTTATACCTATTAATTACATATATATATTAATATATTTTTTCCTAAAAAATTTTCAGGCTATTGCCGCTGGCTGCAATAGGCCCAAATCGAATCTTGGCTTCAGCTCGAACGGCAAGCGCTCCAGCTCGCTGAGCTCCTCGCAGCCCATAGCCATCAATGCGGCCACATCGGCAAGCTCCTTGAACTCGGCAATGACCGTACGCAAGCACCAGCAGCAGGAGTCGTATAGCTCCGTGGATTCAAGCGACTCAAACGACAACCAATCCAAGTCACTCTTCGAGCTGTGTATACTCAAGGGCATGTACAAGTCCAAGGAACCCGGAGCTAGGTCCCAGCAGCTGCAACAGCAGCCCATTATTGGTGCATCGTCCACTCAATCGGATCCCAATCTCAAGCAATTCGACTCGCTGCCAGTACAGCTGCCATCTAGTGGACACTCAAAGCGACAGCGGCATCATCATCACCACCATCATCACCGGGAGCGAGAGCGCAAGGACGAGAAACTGCTGCAGGAGTGCATCAATACAGGCATCTCCAAGAAAATTAGCACCGTGCCAAAAAACGTCCTGGCTACGTCTGCAGCTGCATTGGAACCGTGTCACCCAATGGCAGCTACTACATCAGCAAGTGCCCTCAGCACAGCAGCTCCAGACGTAGAGCAGAAAGCGCACGCCACCAGCAATCCGCACCCGCTCCCGAGCAGCCACAACACGAATCCTATCGCCGCCACCGACATCGACACGGCAAGAAGTCCAGCAGTTCCAGGTCAAGGGAGCGGGAACGAGCCAGAGAGCGCGAGTCAGAACGGTCCCGCGACCGCTATTGGGTCTAAGGACTTTGACGCAGAGGATCGTTCCAGCGATGAGTCAAATCAGTCCTTTATATTGGACACCATGGTCAGGTTGGACAGTATGCCTAACGAAACCTGCGTCTCTGGCGCCAATGAGAGGCACAAGGACCCTGACCTGATGCTTAGGTCTGTGGAGAGATTGACCCTGGAGTTTGTCACGTCGGCCGAGCAGCTACGGAGCAGCAACAACAACCACAGCAGCAGCAACAATAGCCACAAGAACCCGAGCAGCAACAACACCTGGAACGAACACACCTGTCCCAATGATGTGAGTTTCCCCAGCGTAAGTCAAACGGCGCCTGCTTTGGCTTCCTTGAGCCTCGATGACGATATAACCGAGGCGAAATCCCTGAAAGAGATGGTCGAGATCACACCCACGAATGAGCAGCCGGTATCACTGGAGGGCGAAACGGATACCCTGGTCAACGGGCACGGTGAAAGCTACTCAGGATCCTCGGGCGGCCTTAACTTCCAGTTGGGCGGTCAGGTTCAAAATGCCGGCGTGAGATTGGAGCCCCAGAGGCTGCTATTCAATGGAACCAGTGCCTCCATGATGACGAACTCCACAATGATAGCCTTCGAGGCGCGTGCGTTGGCAGAGAATCTTCTGCAGCCCGATGCCGCTGACATTGACAACACGGAAATGACCTTCAGCATTAACAGCTTGGATCTGGATAATGTGCGGCCCCCGTCGGGAATGGAATCGCTGAATAGCTGCTACCAAGAGCACTCCCAGCCAAGTTCCCTGCGCCAGCAACTACCGAGCAAGAGTCCCAGATTCGCTCGTAAAATGTTTCCAGCCAACTTGGTGGCCAGACGAGCTCTTGGCCACCTGGCGGGCAGTGCAGAGAGCGTGAACTCCAGCTGCAATCTGCTGGACAACATCAAGCCGCCCTCGCTGATGGACGAGCTGCTGGACTCAATGATTAGTGTGGACAGCATCCAGTCGGAGGTGGCCGATGGCGAGCAGGACTGCAGTATGGCAACCACCATTTCGGTATCCAACTACGAAACTGCTCCTTGCGATGATCAGACGCTGACAGTGCTCCAGAGCTGCTTTGACGAAGACGAAGACGCCACTATGAATGACTACAGCTCGGCCGAGTCCACACCAAAGCAGGGATCCACTCCGTCGCCAAATCGCCGCTCTCTCACCCCAAAGCAGAAGCGTCGCCTGGCCAAGGATCGCTACAAGACCTACACCATAGCCACCAGCAGCGATGTGGAGGCATTGGAGGTCAACGAAACGCTTCAGATCGAGATTCTGGAGACAGCTGCACCGGTGGCCACAACCTCCCCGCGCGCCAATGGCCGAAGGAGAGGCAGTGCCGAGAGATATAAGACCCAGTTGATTGAGTGCCCCCGGGCTTTGATTCAGCCCCAAGTTGATGATTGCCCCAGCGAGCAGCTCTCCTCGATTAGGGCGATGATGCAACAGTTTACCTACATCACGGATATCAATATTGGACAGGTTCAGACCACATTAGAGTCGGCTGACCCTGCAGGAGATGTGGAAGAGTCCCCGGAGTGCGATCAGAACTCTGAAACGGAGTCCTGTGATGGCCAGGAGCCAACACAGTTGCCTCCTCCACCGCCATTGGTAGAAGTCAAGGCCCCCGCTGTTAAACCCACAACCCTGGAGCCCGCTACAGCCGTGAAACTGGTGCGCGGTCGCAAGAAGCCGGCCTATGTCTCGCCCTACAGCATGCAGAGTCAACGGAATAGCAATAGTCCAGCCACGCCCAAGAAGAAGACCCTCTCGCCAACGATTGCCAAGCGCAGTGTGGTGCCCAATGTAACGGGAGCCAGACTGCCAGCCAAAAAGAAGTCAACTCCGCCACCACCAGACCCGGCTCAGGCTCCGGTTCCGGCTCGTTTAGAACGCCAGGGAACGTTTGTCAAGAATGAGCCCACGAACTCCAATGTGCAAGTGCCCGTTGTGGAGGCGAAGCCCGCTCAGACCAGTCCCAGTTATCGGGCCTCAAAGCTGCCCACCAAGAAGACCGCAGCTGGAGGCGATTCACCGGCCAAGGGTGGCTCCCCCAAGAAGATTGCTCCAGCGCCGGTGCGACGCGTGACGCCAGTCCGGGCAAATACCAGCCTGCGCTTGGCTGGAGCCAAGTCCACGGCTGCCTCTCGTGTGGTTTCCGGCCGGGTTTCATCCACTACTCCTCCATCCCGCAGCAATTCCAACCTAAATGGCAGCAGTGCAGCTGCAGCGGCGGCTGTCAAGATCAACCAGGCGCAAAGCCGCATCGCCAACATCTGGAAGCGAGTGGACGAGGCCAAGACGAAGCAATCGTCGTCCAATCTGAAGCAAACCCAGCAAACGAAATCTTCCAGTACACTTAACGCCAATGGACCGGGAACTGGAAATGGAAAGAAGCCGACACTCCTGCGCAGCTCAACATTTGACAACTCGCCGAATGGTTCAGCGGTGGGTGTTGGCGTAAAATCCAAATTGCCGGTGGTGGGATCCCGCAAATAAGTGGATGGCAACGAATCCTGCTTACCGTACATAATCACAAGTTGGCCAAGCGATTCCGCACAGAATAGGACTGTATTTGTATTTTTTCGCGCATTTTTTTTAACGGAACACGCACACACGGTCCGCATCCACAAGAGTCAGAGTTGAAATCAAAGAATTTTAGGATAGAAGGCAATATACATACATAATTTTATGTAATCACATTATTCTACTCTCCCTCTTTATATGATATATACATATATACGTAGTCCTAAACTTTGTAAGCAACCAGTCTAGCATAGAGTTAGCGCAAACTCCTAGTAACTTGAACTAATCCAAATCACAGTCAGAGACGGAGCTCTCTCCAGCTCCCGATCGTGTGTAGCCAAATGTATTGCATAGATCAGGCCTTTCAGCATATGTACAACTCTCTTATATATACAAGATGTATACTGGCATATATGTAATTGATATATATTCGATTTGACCCGATGACACTGCTGCTTAGGCAAGGTTTACCCAGTCCAATATGTATTTTGATTTTACACTTACACTTAGTTAAAAGGTCACGAAGATCATGGGATCGTAAAGTTTTGTGGGCGACTACTTAAACCTATTACAATCGTTTAATTGCACAAGCGTTTTAGGTATCTGGCCCAAAGTCATGCCGTTTTTGGAATTACTATATAAGTTTAATATGCCCTCGGCTTCCTTATGCAAAAACCAAATATTTGAAGAGAAAAGAAAATCACTTTTTATAGTCACAGCTTTTTAAGTATTCTTTTATGATAATTTAGCATACCTAAGTGAACGAACGAGTTTCAGAGCTTTCTGTATTAAGCCAATAATTTGCGACTTTGTTTCTACAGTTTCAAGGCGATTAACAATTTTAAAGAATAATAAAAAGAAATATGCTTTTCAACAACACAAATTAATAGAAAGTTTCGAGTTTTATTGGTCTTGGTAAAGATGGTCAGAAAGGAATCTGCACCAAGGTTTTTCCTTTCTTATCTCTACTACTATATCCCCAACATGATTAAAGTCTTAAAATTCAATCGAAAACTTACAAAAATCGGATATATTTTATTATTTTACTAGTTGAAAGTGCGATCTTAGCCTTTGATCTGAAATCCGATGATCAATGGCGGTCGCAATCCTTTGGTCTATTTGCTAGGGAGCAGGAAAATAGATCCGGGATACAGCCGCGATTCCATATCTGACTGACTTCTGACTTCTGGCGGTGATGTTCCACATGCCGAGGTTGCCCAAGCTGAAGTACATACCTTCTAATAAATCTTCAATCAACTTTTGATAATTTTTATTAAAATATTATATTTTCTAAATATTTAAATATTGCGCGAAAAGTGCCGTGTGCCCATCAATTTCTTCAAATTCGACAATCGAAAGGTATCACACTAAAATCGTTTTCGGCTTTCCCTGTTGTAGTATGAATTAATTATCAATATTTCAATAGTTTGAACAAAAAAATAAATAAGAAACAATCCAAAAAATAAATGTAAAAAAAATAAAAATTAAATTAAAAATGAATTAAAAACAGTATCGATAATCATAGTGTGCAACAAAATATACCGATATAAATGAAATAATCGATACGCTGGGGTATTTTCACATCCCTACCGTGCAAAAAAAAAAGAGTAATAAACAAACTGGCAGTTCGTTCCGCGACTAAACAATCGAATCTTCCCAAGAAAATCCTCGACATGCCACGGATGACGCGGACGCGCGCCCAGTAAAGATTTCCTTCAGCGAACGTAGTGGCCGTGTCCCCAGAGGAGACTCAGCAGCGAGCAGAGCCAGCGGATTGGGAGTGTGTGTGGTGTGTAGCATGGTGAAAGAGTGAAAAGTGCACGAAAATAAACGCAAAAAATCAATGGCCCCTGCAAGGGGCGCCATCCGCGCCTGCGAGAGCCCCCGGCGGCGTGAAACCTTGAAAGCCATCAGCCAATACTCTCCCGCGTCTATTTACATGGCCGCCACCCCACCTGGCGAGCCGAGCCAGCGAGCGGACAGGTGTTGTCACAGTCCCCGCATCTTCAAGTGTTAGGGCGTTGAATAACTCTCGGGCCTTGTGTGCGCGCGTGTGTATGTGTGGGCCACGCAAAGCACACCGATACATGCGCAGCAGGGCTAATCAGAGGTTTTGCCAAAGATAAGGGCCATCGCAGGCAAAGAGTTTGCCTCGCTCCGCATTTGGCCCATTATTCCCCATTCCCACAGTAAAACGCAGCTGGCTGACGACTGTTTTGGTTTCTGCGGCTGACTCGCACCCGTGACTCAACCTCTCTCGATCCGATCCGTTCCGTTGTTTCCATCTGCTCCGCGACAGCCAGAGTCAGCTAAACCGTCGTCGAAGCCAACACAATTCGCGCTCTTGGCCATTTCTCAGCTCCAGCAGAGCTTACTTCAAATTAAAGGGTAACACCGGAAGACGAAAAGTTAATAAAGTTTTAGTCATTTTTGTTTGTAACTCACAAAATCAGATTGTTTTATAAAATTGAACCCACTATTTGTGCTTTTATAACTATTAAAGTTTGATTAAGAAATTTTTTTAAACTGTAAATATAAGAAATATCTGTTAACATTGACACTGGTGTTACCCCTTTAAAATCGAGGTCCCAATAATCAAATGAATCAAAATCGATTCCATACATTTTTGCAATACCCCCGGGCGTGTGTGTGTGTGTGTGTGTGTGCTTATTGTTATCAAGCTATCAAGCTTCTTTTTTGGGGTCCCCACCTCATTGGCTCTGGTGGTTGTGTATTGTATTATTAAATTAATACATTTATCTTTTGTTTTGCGCTCTTTTCGCTCTGCCCTTTTCATTGGTGTCCGTTATTTGCGTATTGTTTTCGCCGTACAATAAATAAATTCGTGTTGTGTGCTCCCTTGTCCCCATTATTATGCAGGGCAACCAGACGAGCTCTCCAAAGCCTAAAGCTCCACCGCCAGACCCATACCCAGACGAACGGACGGACCAGATCCCGGCTAAATGAGCAGCGGTATGAGGTCGCAGGACGGTCAACAGGCAGCAGCGCTGCCGCGGGCCAAGATCAACATCGCCAGCACGCTGCTTACTCAGGATGAGAACGACGCAGTCTTCCGGCTACTGGGCAAAAAGTGCCAGGTGAGTAATGATCATGCATAAGCTTTGGGTGTTTAACTATTTAGGCAACGACATGCTTCTCGCTCATTGTCCTCCTCCTCCTCGCAGAGCTTGATGAAGCACTTCCTGCGGCTCAAGTACCCAAGTGTAACCCAATATCGGTCGTCGACAGCTGTTGCTGCTGGCTGACTTGTTTGCCAAATTTAACTTGCACGATGTCCATAGCATTATCTAATGGCATTTTCGTTTATATTTTTTGAGCTATCGGTTAGGAGATATTTTAATAGTTCTTGGAAATAATCAAACCTTTTAACTTCTAAGTACGTGATTTGAGAGAGATTTAGAGGGGAAGTATAGACTTCTGCAAGATAAATCGTATAATCTTTATCAGTTATCAAATTCTTACAAAAAAAAAGTCCAAAAATTACAAAGAAATCTACTTAAATTCAGGTTTATTTTTAAAATGCTTACAGAAAAAATGTGCCTGAGGTAATGTTTTATTTTGCTAAGAAATGTTGAAATGTATGATTCATAAGTACCTTTAGAAAACCAGTTATTGCTTTTGGTAAAAACGTACTAATATTTTAGGAAATTACAATACAAGTTGGCTTAAAACTTTAATGCTAAATATAAATAAATCAATGATTAATTGTATTAAGAGCATAACTTTTCTCCCCCTCTTCTTTTTCGTTATAAGTGATTTTATTAAGTAAAAATATATACAGGGATTGCCCACTTGACTCATTACAAGTTATGATAAAGCACTAAAGAAAATGTGCGCAAAAGAAACAAAGATTCTGTTTTTATTCTATTTAAAATATTTGCAAAATCTAAAGCTGGTATCGCTAAAACCATTTGTTTGCTGTTCTTACACATATTTTTCTAGCGTTGACTCGCACTTTTATCAGCTATCGACTTGAGCCAGCATTGATAGGCGGCCAGCAGTTGTTTGCTTTTCACTAGTCATTATTTTATTTTGTTTTCATTTTCCCAGTATTATTGGGTTGACACAGCCGATTCCGTTGTGAAGTGAAAGAGAAACCAACTCGCTTGCTCTATTGGGTCGCGATAAATCGTTAGGCATTTGTGGCCACATACAAGCGAACGTTATCTTATCAATCCTTCCATCCGACCGCTGCGAATCACCGGTGGCCAATGCCAAGCAGCGATAAGAATGCCCTGAAATTGAAGTGGTAGTGGAAAACTGGAATGTGGCCATTTAACGGTTACCGTTATGCGGATAATTATGGTGTGCACAACATGAAAAAATCACTAATTTCGATTCGCAATTCACGCTTTGCTAATTTTTTCAACTTTCCATTGACAAAACATTTCCAAATGCAGTTGAACTCTGCCAAAGTAATGCAATCAACCAGGCCGTTGGTTAAGGTAGTTAGCCTTTACATTTTCATTTTCACACAGGGAAAAATTACCTGAGACTTAAGATGATTGATTTTGTATTAGTTTTAGAGTCAAATTTGTATTTAACAAGAGATAATCTATTTTAATAATATTTTTCATAGTTAATGCTTGTTTTTATTTAATGAATTCAAAAGTAAGACAGTCATATCGCTAACAAATTGATCAATATATAGATTTTGCAAAGATATATCATAATAGGGATTTAAGTTCGGGTATAAATCTACGTTAAGGCATCAAATATTTAATATACTTTCCTATCTTATTGTTATCTTTCAAGATCAAGTTAGTTATCTAATCAATGCACATTTTTTTCCGTGCACTCTACCCTACCTTTGTAGTGGATGACATAGTCATGTCACATTCATCGTTTGATAATGCTCAAAGCTGCAGCTCAGCAAAACCGATGATGTTGTTATTGTGGTTTGACAGTCGTTTGTCGCAACAGTTGCTCGCATTTATTTGTATACACTTATTTAACGCATTTTCTGCACATTTGCTTGCCAGTCCCCCCAAAGCCGGACTTTCTAATGGATGTTTATATTTATGATCGTCTTTTGTTAGGCTTTAAACCTTTACGTTTGCTTCGCAGTAGTTCAGCCTAAGTAAATTCGATTGTTTTTCAACGAATTTTATAAACAACGGAAGTGGCGCTCTATAAATATTTCTTTAATATCTATAAATAGCTCATTATTCTTTAAATATATTGCAAAAAAATAAAAAAGAGAGAACTATCTATAGGCAAATAAATATTCACCATGGGTGTGACATAATAAAGAGACCACAGGGCGTATGAGCATGTTTACCGCTTGGCCAATATGGGTTAATTTTCACCGCTAAGGCCCCCTCTCTCTCTCTCTGGTCTTGGTGGCAATGACCACTTTTTGTTGTCGCTGGTTTTCCATCGATTTTAATGCTTTTTGAAAAAGAAACAGCAAGCTTGTACGTAGAAGGCAAGACATCATTTTACAATGCTACTTATGTCCACACGAACTTGCGAACACAAACATATACAGACATACGGAGCTGGTAAAAAGCAGCTAAGCATCAATAAAAATTCAAATGTGTTCACAATTTCGCACTTGCCAGATACGAGTTGAGCGCCGCGAGTGTGTGTGGGTTGGAAAGCATCCATATCCCCACATTCACATAATCCGCTCGTCAATGTCTCTTTCTCTTTTATTTGCGCCAAAGGTCAGGCTGCAAACGTTTCTGCATGGCCATCCATCCATCGAAACAGCCATCCGTGCTCATCTCTAATATCCATTAATTGATAATGTTGGTTTGTAATTCCTCAGCTGCAGTGTTTCAATTGCCAGCCCATGGCACTTTTGGAGCACCGCCTTTGAAGGCGTCCAGATGAATCAATTAGCAACGATTCCGGTCAGAGGGTCACGCTCTGGCCTCGGCCAAATGCCAAGTGTTATGCCCACACGCTCACTTTTATTTCGTTTTTCAAAGAACATCAAGTAATTCCTGTGGCCTTGCAGGCCTTCTCACGACGATTTCAATAAATAAAGGACAGTTTGCCTTGACTCCTCTGGCGCCAAAAGGATATATCCTATAGTATATTATGGATTTGGCAACAATTGTAATGCGGCAAATCTTGGCTGCTTCTCCGGTTGTCGCCAGCACTTCCTGTCTGGGTCATAAACGAGCAATATAAACTTATACACCGAAAGAAACTGAAACGTATTTCAGGTGTGTAAATTCTATGCTCAAGGCTTTTTTTCATGAACATTTTTTCGATATTAATAAAATTAAAATAGTTTTTTTTTCGAGTGCTTGCAATAATGGGTTTCCGTTGCACTCAAGCACAGCACGCACGCACTTTTCGGTGTTGGGGTCTTCACTAGACTAATGTCCAGAGACTAGACTTACGCGCTTCCATCACAGGGAGCTATGTACGTGCCACCAATACCAAGTCGAGTGTCGGGATTAGCCATCCAACTCCCGGCTGCAGTTGCTGCAAGAGCTGGCCAGGCTGGCTAGCTAATCGGTATTCAAATGAGCCACACACTCACTTGGGGCCATCGACTCGATGGCCAGAAAGCAGCGAAACCGAAAGTCAGATGAGTTTTTCAGCTCGACCGCGACAGTTCATTGAGTTTCGGAGTATCGGATTGATCGTTGCATTCAAATGAGGCGCAAGCTGAAGGTGTTGAAGCCTTTTGTTCGGCTAGATTAGATAATCGCCCCAGGGCCTTTCTATCGATGAACACATTTATAACGCAATCTCTTTCGCCTGCTCCACTTTCAGACACTGAACACCGCCGTGGTGCAGATCTACAAGACAGAGGGCAGTGCCCACGCCCACTGGAAAAAACGGCACACGGGTGTCGTTTGTTTTGTGAAGGATAGCGCCATCCGGTCCTATTTTATGCGCGCCTACTGCCTGATCAAGAATGAGCTAATATGGGAGCACGAGGTATACGACGGCATGCAGGTGGTCAAGTCGAGGCCCTTTTTGCTCACCTTTGAGGGCAGTGTAAGTACCTTTGATCCGGATCTGGAGAGACCTATTACTTAATT
This sequence comes from Drosophila anomelani, assembly GCA_035045905.1. NCBI lineage: Eukaryota > Metazoa > Arthropoda > Insecta > Diptera > Drosophilidae > Drosophila > Drosophila anomelani. The sequence continues at coordinate 9,536,027 of JAWNOO010000007.1, read as the reverse complement.
ATTAATTATTATGATTTCTAGGACGGTCACGTCGGCTTGAACTTCGTATCCGAGGAAGAGTGCGACTCTTTCTTCCGTATAGTGGATACCACCATTGAGACGCGCAATCGGAAACGGCAGGAAAAACGGAACCGCCAGAAGAGCCAGCCGGCGCCCAACGCGCCAGTGAATTCATTTTCTCATGACGCAGGTCGCCCGCCGACAATGCAGGGTGGCATATCTTCTACGGACGGCGCCAGCGTTCAGCTGCGGAACAACAAGATCGGCTCGGTAACATTGACGCCAGCACCACCGAAGAACTTCCTATCCAGCAGCTTTGGACTGAGCAACCAGGCCAAGGACAAGAAGCGCAAGGTGACCAAGGCGGACATTAGCCAGCCGACAAATTTCGTGCACATCAGCCATGTGGGCTGGGATGCGGACAAGGGTTTCGCTCTGGCGGGCGGTGAAAACGACGAAGTGCTGAACGAGTTCTTCGTCAAAGCTGGGGTCTCCGAGAGTGAGCTGAAGGATCGGGACACACGCGCCTTTATTTACGACTTTATACAGAGCAACAACGTGCTGGCCACGGTGAAGCAGGACAGTGTGGAATCCCCAACGGAATCGACGCCCCACATGCCGCCACCGGTGCCAAGTCGTCATCAGCACGTAAGTTTTCTTAAGGCGTGATTTTTGCATATAAATTAATCGGTTTCCCTTAATCCTCCAGCAGCAGAATGGTAACCAAAGAACTGCTCCTCCTCTGCCACCGGCAAGACTGCCGCCACCTCCAGTGCCCACCACTGTGCCGGGCACCACGCGAGCTCCACCGCCACCCAGCAGACCGCCACCTATCAGTACCCATCAGCCGCCACCACCGCCGCCACCTGTCAGCGCTCCTGCAGTAGCGGTAAGCCAACATAGATGATAGGATTGGTTACGTTGGAATTAACTTTTATTTTGTGTCTTTACAGCCTCCACCTCCGCCGCCACCACCACCCACTGCAGCGGCGGTGCCACCACCACCGCCCCCGCCCATGCCAGTGGGAGAGATCCCAGCCATTGCGACAACGCGCGCACCAAATCAAGCAGCCAAGCCAGTGGCTCCGGATCCACGCAACGAACTTATGGACGCCATACGCAAGGGAACAACGCTGAAGGTAAGTGTTTGGTATCAATAATTATATATTTAGATTTTTGATTTGATTATACTCGATATTCTTGTCGAAACCTAATATTTCTCCTCTCCATTTATATTTTTATGTGAGACTGATTTTTATACTGCTTTTTTTCGTTTAATCGAAACAGAAAGTGGACACGGCTGCTCTAAGCACTGGCAGTGGCGACACGCGCAGCGATCTGATGAAGGACATTCGCCAGGGCATCGAACTGAGACCGGCCAAGGAACGGGAGCTGGGCAGCCAGCGGCTCAGCGATAATGGAGGCGGCACCGACGCCCTAGCAGACGCCCTGCGTCGGGCACTGGCAGCACGCGGCAACGCTATACACTCTGACGAGGATGAGACCGATTCCGAGGATAATGATAACGAGTGGGACTAAGGATGACATGATGTGGGAGCAAACACTATTCCAAAAATAATAAGCAATAATTTAGTTTGTGCTTTGGCATTTTGGTTTATCGTTGGATAAATCCCTGTAAATACTGTTAGAGAATTTTCATACCTCTTTAATTTAATCGTATCGTAACGAGTTTAACGAACGCAGACCCATAATCAGATATTGCCCGGTTTCGTTTGTTGCTACTCGCATTTGCATATCCATAAAGCTGCTCAATTAAATATGAACGACATATTTATATATTGTACATTTCAATAATTCAATATGTATGTGAGTGAATGACTTGCGGACCCTGTTCAGACTTCAGTGCCAAAAACTTGAGAACACCAAAACCTATCTGCGAACTGAAAAAGCGTGTAAACTGAGCGAAGAAAATTTATTATAGCAAATATATTTTATAAATCTATAACTAAATGGAAACTAAAAGGAAACTGTGACTGCTAATAAAGGACACAGTTGGCAATTGTTCAATTACACAAGTTTAAACTTTAAACTAATAGATTTGCCCGCAATTAACCGTACACTAAATTTACAACAATTTGCTCAGTAATTAATTGTCTCTACTTGTTGAAATAATAATTAACTAACGAAAGAAGAGCTGAATATATAAGCGATGATGTATGCAGTTTATTCAGACCACAAGGCTTCCCCGCCAAAGCAGCGTAATAAATCCAGTTACACCCGATCGATTAATGACCATGTGTACTCATAAGTATTTTCTGTTTAGTTCGAGTGCATTTAATGCAAACTTGTAGTCATTTTTCCTGTGTGTGTATGTATTTTAAATGAATATTACGTATTATGTATGTATTTTATTAAAATTTTGAAACTACTAAACCCAATAATACGCTTGTCGGAGCGAGCAATTTATGTGGATCTTGGATTTTTGATTAATGTGTACGCATGTCTTGACGAGTTTTGTGCGATGTATGTATTTCAATACATAATAATTACATATGCTAATATATATAAGCCATTAATTTATGTAATAAAGTTGTGTATATCTAACTTAAAAGTAATGCTCTCTATTCGTACAAAGTATAGTAGCAATTATATCGCGCTGGGGCTCGGGATAGATCTTCATTGTTTTCTTTTTTTCTAAGCCCCTCATCAAATCCATTAATATTTACATTTTCAATTAAATCAAAGGAAACAATCAGCTATTCGTACACTACGGATTAGCGTCCTCCTGAGCTCCGCCCAGAGCATCGTCCTGCAGTTCCCGCTCAATATTGGCATTGTTATTGTTTTCGGCAATTTCGTTAATATTAGAGTCATCGTTGTTGGCTTGGCAGCGAGGCTGCCGTTGATCCTCCAGGGCCAGCTCCTGCTGCTGCTCGTTAATTCGGTTCTCAGTTTCCTCAATTGGCCTCGTCGATGTCCCTGGCTTACTATCGTCCTCCCCTTGTGACGGCTCCTGCCCAGTTTCCAGTGTTGCCGGCTGCTCCCCCAAAACCAGCAACTGGCTATCATCAAGAGGAGCCTGTTGCTGTTCTGAGATTTCTTGGTTGAGAACGTTTTGCTGCTCCTCATCGCATGTAAAGTCGGGTGCCTCGTAAACCGGCAGGGCCTGAGTTTCATTATCTTTGGGACCATTAAGAGAGACCACTGGTAATGCAGTCGCGCTATCATGGTCACTGCCTGGTTTATCCAGAGATTCCGGGGCTGGATTTATGCGTGGGCGGGCTTTATTCTCAGGTGAAGCTGATCCTATTTCTTGTATATTAGAACTAGAACTCGGCAGCGGCTCGATCTCAATGAGCGAAGGATGAGCGTGAGTCTCTGCCATAAGTCGATCCTCAATGGGAGCTGGTAGTTCCTCAACGGTAGAGGCCTCCATAGCCTCCATTCGTAACCCCTGGATCAATCCCAAATCCTCCTCGGGTTGTGGTTCAATTTGAAGAGGGTTTGACTTAAAATCTGACTGAGGCTGACCTTCGACTGTCATGTTGGAAACGGATTCCATTTGGGGTTCTAGAACTTCCACAGAAGTCAGTTCATCTGCCAGGCTTGAGCTAACAACTGCATGGCTTTCAGGGGATTGATTAATTTCCATATCCGTCTGGGCATCAACTACTGGAACAGAAGCGTCCAAAGACAAGGACTGAATATCGTTTGTCTCTGGCGCGGTTCTATCCTCCGCTCCTAGCGTCGATTGACTCACACTTGTAGAAGCCAGAGTATTGTCAAGAGTGGACTCCAAACCTACAGTGCTTAGGCTTTGATCAGTTGACAGATCCGGTGCGGCTTGACTGCAGATGTTGGTTATAATCAAACTAAATGCTGGCACTGGGATTGTTGCTGTTTCCGGACCTGGCTCAAGGAGCGACTCCGAAGCTGGTAAACCGGGTTCCTCGGAGACCGATTGTGATGCTTTATCCGCCCCGTTTTGAGCTTCCAATGGTGGAAATTCGATTTCTCGGTAAATACGCTCTTCTTCGTCCTCCTCCATGGCTTCCTCTGCCTCGTCTGCAGACGATATACTGTCTTCATGGCCGTCGTCATCGCCCTCGCTTCCGGCAACCCTTTCCAGTCCGTTGCAGTGCATGGCTTCCGACTCATGGGCAATGTCCAAGTCTTTTTCCTGCTTCACAGTCACATTGTTAAGGTCCAAGCTGTCGATATAAGCATTCTCCTCATCCATCTTCTCGTTGTGATTAATCTCCTCTGTAATATCAGGCTCATCGTCACCGTATCCACGATTGCGAGGCTCCGGCTTGATGTTAATATTCTGAATCATGTTGATCGACACCGCCTCGCCACCCTGCACGGCCACGATCTGAGGCAAAGGTGCCTCCTTCGGGGTCTCATTACTGGGCTTGCGTTGAGCACCTCCCGTGCTCTTGCGTGCTGTTGACTTCACGGACGTGGGCTTTGTCTTGGGCGGGGACTCCTTGGGCTTCACAGCTTCTCTCTCGGGCTCATCGGGAGTGGCTTCTATGGCTCGCTCTTCTTCTCTCTCCAGGGGCATAGCCTCTTCGGCCATGTCGACGCCACTGGCCACATGAGATATTTGCATCATACGATCCAGCTCGGCGCGATTGGGTTTGACATCCTCTAGAATCTGCACTGGTTCCACTTCCTGCTCCTCGTGCTGATCATTTTCATTGTAGGTGCTTTCCAGCTGCGTAATGGGTATCGTGGTCATGACCGTCGCCTGAGGAACATAATCATTGTCAGCGGGTTCTTGTTTTACGGTAACCACGGTCTGACCCTGTCTTGCCTCTACTTCTACTGACGGCTCCTTTTCCCGATCTTTATGTTTGCGTTTTTTCTTCTTTTTGCCACTCCTTCCAGTCGCCGGACCAGCTTCATCCAAATCGTCTATGATCGAGGAGTTCAGTTTGCCGTGATTCTTGGTTATTTTCAGCTTAAGTTTCAGGGGCTCCTGCTTGACCTCCATTTGCTTCTCATAGGCATCGTCCAAGAACTCCTGCTTGACCGAAACACTGGGTACATTATCGCTAGCCAAAGCACCCATTTCAGAGGAGGTTTCCATTAAGTTCTGCTCCTCATCGCTGTCATCGTTGCCCGCATGGAAGTCATCATCTACATCAGGTTCCACATCCTCTCCGGTTGGCCCAGTATCGCTAATGTGCACCTCCGGCTCATGCTTGATGCTCACCAGAGTGCTCATGGTGTTTTTAAGCAGCTGATCCACTCTCTTCAAGTACTTCTTGGCGGAGACCCGTTCGCTGTTTTTTCCCCTCGATGCGCCTAGTCGATTGACTGTGGCCGACGCTCGTAGCAGAGGGGATGAGAGCCGCTCCAGGACCACCACGGGTTGCATTCCCTCATCGATCACAAAGTCCGCTGGCATAGCAGTTGCCGGCGGCAGGCCAAACAGATCGTCCTCCACCTCGTTCGTAATGTGTATCTGCGCCTCATTGGTCACCACCTCGGGCATGATGTGCTTGGAGTGACTGAGGTAAATCTTTGCACAGGTGGGAGCGTGACGCATGTAGGCGGCCTCAGAGTTTAAGGAGCGACTGCAGCCGCCGCACTTGCGCTTGCGGATGGCACAGCGGTGAGTATTGTAGAAGAAGTTCGTGATGAACGTCTTCTTGCACAGCGGGCACTCGCGATCCAGAACGAGCAAGTGGACAGGCGTGGGCGGGGTGTGCTCCCGAAGGTGGCGTGTGAAGGCATAGGCATTGGCCACGCTCCCCTCGCACAGGGGACACTTGTAAGGCGTCTTTGAGAGCTTGTGCCAGAGCTGATGGGCGCGGATGTCGCTCTGGTTGTGATGCGTTTGGTTACAAGCGTTGCATATGTAACGCAGGACCGAGGGCACGTGGACCAGGCTCTTGTGCTCGTCAGCTAGCTCCTTGCTGAGGAACTTCTCGCCACAAACACTGCATATGGACTTTCGGCCCTTCTTCGGTGGCACCTTATGACTGGTTTCCGATTCCACTGGCTCCTCTTTGCTGCAAGATCACAAATTCTATAGCTTATTATCATAAATAAATGCATATGTTATTTACATGTCGGGCTCCGTTTTGGGCTCTATGAGAGCTGACTGTGACGGCTGAAGTCGAAGCTTCTTGTGAATGGCCACCGGCTCTTTCTTTACCTGTGCCTTTACGCTCAGATTAGCCCTCGGCCAGTTGTCCTCCGTCTTGCGCTTTCGTCCTCGTTTGCCTCCTGGCCCTATAAGCTGCGGTTCCGCCTTGATTGTAGGCTTCACATTCATGAGCTGGGCGGAACATGATATATAAGAAATGCATAACAAATGTCTAATAGGCCTTTCCCACCTTTTCGGGCTCCATCGCCTTCAGTCCTAGCAGATTGCGGGTCTGTTTGTTGGTTGCATAGCACATCTCCCGAAACTCGTAAAAATCATTGATTTTATCCACGCACAGGCTGCACATTGTCTGCGGCATTTTGTCGTCGCCGGACACCTGCAAAGGGGCATTGGATTAGCAATCTCTGGACTTGTACCAGCACCGAACTCACCATAAAACCGACCAGCTCATAGACCTTTTGCGACAAACTGGGCTCGTCCAGGTCAATGATGTCGTCCTCATTCTGGGGCAGTATTTCCACTTTTCCTGGATTGTCGATGCCGCACAGCCTACAGATCTTGTAGAGATTCGCCTTTAGTGCCGCGTCGATCTTGAAAGCGAACCGCTCCATGTTGGTCGGTTTCTTAGAGCTTCACTCAGTGCTAGTTGGGCGCAATTCTACATAGTTAATTGTTTTATCTCGGTAATAATCAGCATTTTGTTTATTCCTCTGAAACAATGTGACCATACAATGGCCTGCCAGGTTCTGGGAACCAGTGTGTGTACTTTTAATGGCCTTGGTTCCGTTCGCAGGTTTGAATGTCTCCGATAGCCGGTATCTAAAAACGTTCGATATATAATTTCGTTCATATCGCTGCATTCAAAAAGTTTTCCCAAATATGACATTGGAATTTGTTTCAGTTGTAATTAAGAGACCTTGAGTTTCCTGGTCATTAATTTTTTTTTGTCCAGGCCAATTAGTTTTCCTGATCCCACAATAAAACTCGTTGAAAAAAGAAATCGGTTTCACGCAGTGCTTTTTTGCAGCCCTCGTTCCAGTACGAGAATAAAAACAAGAAAGGCCTCAGGGAAAATCAACGTCGCGAATAGAGAAATCGCGAAATACTGGCCTCCACCCAATTCTGGCAGCTATCGGAGGCACCAGCTCGGAAAGTCCAAAGGCCCACCATGGAGCGCTACCTGAGCCGACGCGAGAGTGGCTTCTCCACCCATGCCGCGGACGAGAACTTCGTTATGCGGCGGATCTACAGCTCCATGAACATGTTCAATAGCTACCACGCCAACTGCAAGCCCACGGAGGCCGGACGGACCGGTGCCATCTTCAACCTGGAGTTCAATGCCGATGGCAACGTGCTGGTAGCCGCCACCGAGCGCAAGTGCGTCCTCGTTTTCGACGCCATCACACAGAAGGAGATCTTCAAGGTTCCGGACGCGCACACTGACAGCGTAAACTGCATCAAGTGAGTATCGCAAGGGAGTTCCCACGTCTGTCATGTGCAAACTGTTCAAATTCGCACCTGCCGTTTCAGGTTCTTTGACGACCGACTCTTCGCCACCGGCTCCGATGACTTTACGGTGGCCCTGTGGGATTTGCGCAACATGAAACAGAAGTTGCGCGTCCTGCATGGCCACTCCAACTGGGTGAAGAACATCGAGTACTCCTCGAAGGACAAGCTTCTTGTCAGCTCCGGCTTCGACGGCAGCATCTTCACATGGGACATCAACTCGCACACGGAGCAGGGTCTGATCTCGCAGCGCGTCTTCCACGCCAGTGGTCTAATGCGTTGCCGCATATCGCCAACGGGCGATAAGCTGGTCCTCTGTACTAGCGGCGGCTACATAATGATCATTCATCACCTCGACCTGACCACGCTGCACAAGGATTTGTGCGGCTTCAGGGTGGGTATAGTTGTCTTCCCGGATCAAGAGTCGCATTGATTTGGTTTAACTTTCAGCCTGGCATCTACCGCCTGATGCAGCTGGGCGAGCAGTACATCCCACAGGCCGCTAAATACGACCATGTGTTCTCCAAACGTCAGAAGAAGAACCGCGTGGAGCTGGTCACCGACTTCCCCGAGCAGAACGACGCCGAGATGATTATGGCGCTGCAGATCCACCCACACTGTCGCTGCATGTTGACACGTAACGTTAGTTGCGATGAGCAAAGCGAGTGGACCTGCATCCACGACATTAATGAAGAGCCGGTGCCCAGCGAAGACGATGGGGAAGAAGAGGAGCCGCATCCAAAGAAAAAGTGCACGCACTCCTCGGCCAGTAATCGCAACAGCGCGACAAGGGATTCCACTCCCGCGCCAGAACCAGATTCCGAGGGACTGCCACCCAGACAGTCACGAAGGGGCATGCGTATGGGAACTGTTCAGGTTTTCCATTTGGACAATGCTGGTTCCGGAAGACTGCCCGGAGGGGCATCACCTGCCGCAGTTTCGCCACGGCCGGATACCTTTATACCCGACATTTGGGCGGCGGAGGTGACAGTGCAGGAGCGCGCTATCCGCCAAAATCGGGCACGAAACTCCAACAATCATGTCAGCGGCTACAACTTTGTGTACGCCATCAGTAGTGGCGTACTCCCGCTGCGGCCCTCGGTGGCCAGTCGTCTGATGGTTAACAGTAGCAACCCACGCCAGCCGAGTACTCCGGCAGTTGCAGAGAGCCCCACTAGCAGTAACCTAAGCAGCAGCAGCAGCAGCTCAAGTAGCAGTAGTAGTAGCAGCAGCAGCAGCAGCAGCAATAGTAGTAGTAGTAGTAGCAACAGCGACACCAGGGTGCGTCTGGAGATCGGGCATCGTCTGCGCCTGCGCCCGGTAATCAGACATGCGGGATCGGCGACGTCCAAGGAGAACGCCCATGCCATACTGGTGAATGCCAAGAAGCTGCTTTACTATGCCGCCGAAACCAATACAAAGCCGGGTTTCATCAAAGAACCGGGCTTCTCGGCAGACGGTCGAATCGTCTGCTCACCGTACGGAAACGGTGTGCGCCTGCTGGGCTACAGTGCGGACTGCTGCGACTATCCCAGATGCCAGAAGTTCGAGGAGGTGAAGCGCCGTCCGCAGAAGCTTGTTGAACTGGCCAAGATTACCGAGCACCAGGACGTAGTGTTGTGCGCCAAGTTCAGCCCGAGGGAACCATTGCTCGTCACCGGCTGCAATGGAGGCGAGGTGACCTGGTACCGGCCCAACCTCTAGGCTGGCTTTCCCATCGAACTCTAGCGGTGACAACTTGTAAATTTTATTTTCTATTTAGGAATACTTTGACTCATACCAAGCATTTCTTGGCGAAATACATGCAACGCGTATATGGTGAACCGATTAAGTTGATATTTCTTTATTTTCCGGTTGAGAATCGGCTACATAATCCGCATGTATGTGTATGTATAATGTGGAATCAATATAAAATTACAAATAGACGACTATTAGATAACAGAACAGCGGCAGGGCAAAACCAAACAAGCTGGGGGGTCTTAAAGGTACAAAGAGTCTGGGTGGGTGGTCGCGTCTCAATAGTAGTTTCCATAGCCGCTCCACTGGCCGTAGTTGTAGCCCCCGCTACTGCTGCCGCTGGCTCCGGATGCAGCTCCGGGTCCGTAGCCCCACTGGCTGTAGTAGGAGTCGTAAGAAGTCTGCTGCTGCGGCGGCTGAGGGTACACGCCGCCTCCACCACTAGTCTGCTGGCCGTAGTAAGCGGAGGCACTAGCCGCTCCATAGTTGTAGCCTGCTGCAGCAGTGGCAGACGTGCCACCATTGTTATAGGATGCCGCGAAGGAGGACGATCCGGAACCAGGAGTGGCACCGTCTTTGCTGGCCGATGAGCTTTTGCGATTGGGACTGCTGTCACTGCAAGGGAAAAACAAATGCAATTAGATGGCACAAAGAATGATTTATATTGTCTGAAACTAACCCTTTCTTTGAGGATTCGCTGGCTTTGCTTAGCGCCTGCTGAAGACCGCGTTGAGCGTCCTGCAATCCCTTAGCTGTGCTGCCAAAGTCTTCAAGGAATTCAACTTTGCGCTGCGCAAACAGGACCTTCTGATCTGCTTCAATATCTGTGCGAGCCATGAACTTGTCCATTATCTGAACTACCTCCTGCTCATCCACGTTTTGACGCTGCAGACAGAGATCGATCATTTGCAGGGCCACTCGAGTGTTGGCTGGATCACGTTCCAGTGCTTGCTGCAAAACGGCGAGGCCTGCATCGAGATCATGGCAGATCTTGTTGAGAAAGCGGGCATACTTGATGGCCAGAGTGCCGGCAATGCCCTTGTTCTTTGTACTTTCTATGTAGTGCTTGTATAGCTCGCGACACTTGTCCAAAGCTCCCCGCCGTCGCTCTACATTGACGCGACGATAGGAAATCTGCAAGAGATTGGGGCACCGCTGCTCGACGCGTTGCAATATCTCAGCGGCTCCATCAAAATTTTGCTGACACTCCTCGAAGGCTGACCACTTCAGGTGCAGACTAGGCTTGTCCGGATGATGTATGCGGCAGGCGCGGCTGTACACATCTCGAATGAGATCAATAACTCCTGTCTGGTCCTCCAGCGACTCCAGATAACGCAGCATCTTTAGCCAGAACTCGTCGTACAGGGCGCAGGCAATAAGGCATCTTTCAAACAGAACTAGGACGCGCTCGCGATCGCCCTTCTCGATCTCGAAGTCCAAGTACTCCTTCCAGTTCTTGAGCTGAGCCCTCTCGAGCGGCTTCACATGGAAATAGGGCCGCTTAATGCCCTCTTCAAAAGACCAGCGGGCAGTCACTGCGCTTACTGTCACTTTGTGGATCTTGCGGCGCGCCGAGATTGCCCTATCCCTTATGCTGGCCACCTCCTCGTCAATTAGCGTGCCGAAATCACTGAAATCGATCTGGGGCGCCGTCTTCAAGGATGCAGGCGATGACTCGCTTTCGGTCAGATCGGTAGTACTTTCTGATTCATCGACATGAGTTTCAATAGAATCTTTTGGCGACTTACCAGCACCGCCGCCAGTTGATCCTCGTTTCTCCCTTTCCTTCTCTTTCTCCTTCTCCTTATCCTTATCTTTCTCTCGTTCTCGCTCTCGGTCGCCTTTCGAGTCCTTGTCTTTGGCGCTACTACTGCTGTCGCGCCGACTCTTGGACGAGGACTTGGCTGCTTTGCTCTGCTGACGTTCGTGGAAATCTTTACGCAGACGGATGAGCTCCTCATGGCCAATTGTGCTAGTTATAGCATGCTGATTTATCACATCCTGAAAACTACAAGAATTTGCGTTATTTAAATCCAATAATAATGATAACATAAGATTTTATCGTTACTCACTTGTCAAAGTGGCCATTGTAGCCCTGGGTGGGTATGGCCAGAAGCCTATCGTAGATCTGCACCACGCGATGGTAGCGCTTGGATTCGTTTTCCCAGCGTATGTATGAATCCCAAAGCTTGTCCGATCGGAACTCAAGGCCACATGCCTTCACTGCCCGCTCATACTGGACGCGAATGAACTGTTCATCGTCGTCATGATTGGATTTGACGTGCGTCAGGTAATGGATCCACAGATCTACCGAGAGGGGGATCGCTTCTAGGCCGCGCTCAAACACCTAGGATTTGGGCATTTTCGTATGTTCGGTACAAGTTTTGAGTTTGTTCGATTTATTGTCGATCGATCGCAGAGAAGAAATATAAGAACGATATAGTTGATTTTATCTTTTAATGGTCACGGGCTCAAAGAGACTTATTTCTATCGTTTTTTGATGTGAATGGTGTTCGAACCTTAGGGCTAACTTAGTGACTTTACATAGACACGGAATACGTAACACACAGGTATAGTTGTTGTTTTCTTATTCTAGGCACACACTTTCAGTGTTTTGATTTACAAGAAAATTCACAAAGAGACTTAAAAATTTCATTTAAACGCCATTTGTACTTACGACTGTAAGAGAGATGCAAGCTCACTATTTATTTCGTGTTGAAGAAGGGTGGAGTGGAGGTAACGTAACTGAAGAGGTAACTGGTGATACAAACGTACGAAGATCAGAAAGTAGACAGATCGTACAGCGGCTGGACGAATCAGTCGCATTCGGGCTTAGGGCGGTGGTCAGGGGTTCAAGGAAATTGCACTGAGCCGAGCTGATTTCGGCTACAGCATGAGTTGTGCGACAGTACTATATAAAGAGTGTAGGTCTACCACTAAGAATATCCCATTTATTCGGTGAAGAAAAAAATTACATTTCCAGGTAAAGATCACAAAAATACGTGCCCTATGTGGTACTTAAAAAGTGAAAGAACATGTGGGTAAATCGAGATATGAAAGTATAAACAACCGATAAATGGATATAAACCAAAAAGCTGTTAAAAAGATTTTTTTTAAGGAATTGAATGTAAGTTTCGTGGGACAACAAAGAGTTGCAAACAAAGACAACAATAAATTTACATTCTCGATTTAAAGGCGTCACATAAGTGAACAAAACACATTAAAAGGATACAAAGTCCACAAATTTAAATGATTTAAACAATATCCGTATCATTGTTCTTAAAAATAATTTATTCCCAATATTCATGAGAATAAGTAAGTAAATTAACCTCATATAGTCATCTTGGAATCTATAAAAACCATCCTTTTATTGTGATTTGCCGCCTATGTTTACCTCCTAAGATGTGTCAGCTCCAAAACCCAGCTTCAGTGTCATTCGTATTACAAAAAAAATGCTTGGGAAAAACGAACCCTATAAGACAACACGGCCCGGAATGGGGGCTACATAAGTCATTGACCAATTGTTGTGAGTTCTATAATTGGTGTTTTCTTTTTTTTTTTTGTAGATGTTGCATTTATTGAATGTATTTTTTATTAGGTCATAATAAATTGCATTTAAAAACAAATACATGAATATCAATTGTAATCGTAATTGTAAGCGTAATACAAGAAATTGCGAAAGATATTTAATTGCACGACTAAATGTGTGGAAGGTACTCACCTTGTAGCAGTTGGCCTTGACGCCCTTGCGCTTCTCGTAGTCGGCATACTTGCGCCAGTATCCATAGCAGTAGGGATAGTGGGACAGGAATGTGTCGTAGGCCTCTCGGGCTGCCTCTGCGTCGGACTGAAGCAAATGGTTTTAACGTTTATATAAGATCCTACAATTTATATAAAAGCCTAAAATTTGTTCTCTTACCTCACTGTCCACATATTGCAGTAGATAAGTCCAGCCGGTAAAATCAGCAGAGTCCTCTTTCACCGCCCGCCAGTACCTATCTAGGTCGGGCAACTTTTTACGCTCCTTCTCCTTGTCTTTTTCCTTCTCTTTATCTTTCTCCTTATCGCGCTCAGTTTCCTTCTTCCTATCCTTGGGCTCGGAATCTGTTTGTCATATTAATGTGAAATTATAGTGTTTAGCTGTAAGGCATACCTTTTACTACTCACCATCAACCTTGGTCCTCTTCTCTGAGGGCTGACCATCGGTGCTCTCGGAAGTGGGACTTCCCGGATTATATTGCTCCACGGATTTCTCCTTTGCGCTCGTCTCACAAATGCTAGCATCCTTATCTTCAGTTCCTTTCTCCATTTCTCTTCCCGCCTTGCGTTTTACAGGAGCTTTGGCCTCACTCGCATTGTTATTGTTGTGGGTGGGTAACTCATCTTCAGAGATCACTTCGGCGTCAGCCGGCAGCTCGGCACGTTGCGGGGCCGGAAGCTCCTCGTCCGACACTTCTTCGGCATCGTTAATCTCCGGTTTGCTGGGTGGAGGTAGTTCATCCTCTGAGATTATTTCGGTATGGACTATGGTGGCATCACTGGTATCCGCCTCATCACCTAAGCTCTCGGCAATGGCATGGTGTGAGCTAGAGTCCTCTGACGAATTGAGTTTCTCGGCTTGTGGCTGCAGTGCCTCTACATTGTACTCAAAATCCGCCTTTTTGGCGGTTTCGCTTTCGTCATTTCCACCCACGGACGGCAAGCTATTGGCATTGTCACCCGCCAAAGAAGCCAGCAGCGTGTCCACGCCGGCTTCCTTCCGACTCTCTTTAATGTCATCGCTGGTCTCAGAATGCTGCTCCGCCACCGTTCCGAACGGAAAGGAGGAGCTCTTCTCGTCCACTCCACCAGTTTCGGCGGGCATCTCCACGTCATCGTCCAACTGGATTATCTCATCAAAGTGCGGTTCCATTGCGGGAGCCTCTTCGGCGGTTGCCGTTGCCATTGAACTCTGCTCCTCCTCCTCTTCCTGCACCATTGCCGGCTGTTCCTCTGGTTCCTCTTCGGGGTCACTTAGCTGCAACGATTAAAGCCATTAATGACAGTTGCCCACACCTAATCACACGGTCGATTGCTTGAGTGACATCAGCTGGCCCTTGCAGGAAATCATGTGCCCACGGAATGGGAATCATGTGCGAATGGAACAACGCCACATCCGCACTGGATATTGCAATCGTTTACATCACTTGCTAGGTTGTATCTATGAGCTGCCTGCGAGGGTGAGATTGTTACTAACCTGAACGTTCTTCTTTGATGTGCGCCTGGTGCTTCTTGTCGGTAGCGATGCTGCCGGGGATGCGGCTGTCCGGCCGGAACGTGTGCGACGACCTGGAAAACGACTCGACCGGGTTAGTTAATCCATGCGGTTTACATAAACTGTACGCGAACGCGCGCTATAATGGTTTCTTTTGATTGGCTGCCTCGTGTACCCAGTTTTTTCACGAATCGTTTTCAAACGCGCTTTCGATCACTGAAGTGTTAAGCTAATGCTCGGGCTGAATAATGGAAAACCTGTCGCAGCGAGTGGCCGATTGGAGTTAATTATTTGACAAAAAAATTGACTTTACCTGGAACTTCAGACTCTGACGCCATATTTATCAGTGTTACCGCAGTTCGCCTGTTAAAAAATGCTAGCCGTTCAGGAATAAGATATACTGCAAAATATCGGCATCGGATTTAACTGCTAGATACACTGTCTTTAAAATATGTATAAATATATAATAAGTATATAAAAAGTAATTTCCATTAACTATATTAGTGAATCCTCTGCATTTTTTGCGTATAATAACTGAACCTAAAAAAAGGCTTATATACAAAATTGATGAGTAAAAAATGTTAAAATTAAATTAAACCCACAGCAGTTAAGGTGATGAACTGCTGCTGTGGCTACGAAACCTAAACACATTTCATTATTTAAAAGACTTTATTAATTACACTTTTATTTTTAACATATTCATATAGTTTACCTTTCGAGCTGATCGACTATTTTGGTTTTGCTCTGACCAACATCAATAACTTCCCTTCAAAACAAAAAAAATAGTCGATCAGCTGTTCGCTAATCCAAGGTCGTTGACCGCTGCTAGCATATTCCAGCAAAATTGCATTCGTTTTGCTAATATATATATCAATAATATGACTTTTAACATCCAGCATAGTTAACAAATGTAAAATTGCTGAACGCAACCAATATAAACATTAGTTGTAAAAGTTAAATTTCTACGGAAATAGAAATCAATTTTAATTAAAAAATCACATAAAAAATAAAACATAAATATGGAGAATGTATAATAGCGTGTCAGCTAGCTATCTAGAACCCAAGCCGTCAGCACTTTCAGCGGGACTGACACAGGCACGCGTCTTCCAACACTACTCTCAAAATGGCGACTCGAGAATTGTAAGCGTGACAAAAACAACAAAGCCAAGGCGCATTTCACAATAATTAAATGTTTTTCGAGCCGTTGCCGACCGTGTTTTCAAGCAAAAACGAGCGCAATGATTGAATTAAAGACCCAGTGACCGGTGAAAAGGCACCAGTGAATGAAAAGCGCCAGCGGCGCCGCGAAATAAGACGAAATACGGCGAGCAAAAACGCCGACCGCATAACCTGTACGTGTACGTGAGGCGAATGGAGTGCAAAGGCAAGGGCAAGAGAATGAAGGAAGAGGCGCCAAGCAAGAAGTTGCCGCCTAAAATCTATGGCGGTGATGCGGGCACCCCCACCAAGGCGGCACACGACGAGATCCTCAGCTCGCTGCTGCGGATCAACAACTTCGACTCGATTTCGAGCATTAAGGACGAGTCGCTGGACATCGATCTGTCCGCCTGTGTGACCATTAGCTCCGCCAGCCTGGTCAATGGAAACAGCCTTTCGTCCACGGACTTCTGGCGTGTTCTCGATGAGAGCGCTCAAAACAACACGGAGCTCAACCTCTCGTCGGATGGCGTACGCGATGACCTGGCGGCGAGCGGCACCCTTATACCTAGCGGCAACCTCGTGCCCAGTGCCGGCCTAAGCAGCTCCAATGACAATCACTCCAGCTCCGAGTTCAATGTGACGTTTTTGCGGCCCGAGCCGCCGAACGCCTTCACCAACTCGCCTTTCAAGAAGACAACGTCAAGTGGCGCCTCTACGCCAGTTAAGCTCTCCACCGAGCAGCTGCATCTTCACCAACAGCAGCTGCAGATGCCCCAGCCTCTGGCCCAGCCAATGCAGCGTAAGCCCAAGCTGCCGGCGGTGACGGCGTTGCGTCTAAAGGTTTTTAAGGAAGAGCCGACCGAGGAAAAACAGCCCCCGACGGACTTGAAGGCATCGCAAGTGGTCACAAAGGTGGAGGTGTGCGAGGGTGAGTTCCTGCCGCCCTCGTTCACGATCTTCCAGCAGCCACAGTTGGCTCGCACAGTGTCCCCGGAGGCAGATACGGCTAGTATGCCCCCGCCAGCAGCCGAGATAAACGGCAAGCCCTTGGAAATTGATCCTGCTCCGCTCCACAAGTGCCTCGACTGCAACGGCCTTCTGTTGGAAACTCCCGACGAGGTGACCAAGCATGAGGCGGCAGCACATCGGCTGCGTTTAACCTACCGCTGCAGTGAGTGCCAGCGGGAATTCGAGGTGCTGGCTGGCTTAAAGAAACATCTCAAGACGCACCGCACCGAAGCACGCAAGGATACCTGGAAGAAGTGCCCTGACTGCGGCAAATGGTAAGTACCCGAAGGATTCCGAAAATGAGCACTTTCATTGATTTCTTTCTCCCTTCATTAGCCTCAAATTGGGCAGCATGTGGATGCATAGGAAAATTCACAGTGACAACAAGAAGTACCAGTGTGACATATGTGGTCAGAAGTTTGTGCAAAAGATAAACCTTACACATCACGCCCGAATCCACTCCTCCGAGAAGCCGTACGAGTGTCCAGAGTGTCAAAAGCGCTTCCAGGAGCGGTCGCATCTGCAGCGCCATCAGAAGTACCATGCCCAGACTCGTTCTTACCGCTGCGAGAAATGCGGCAAAATGTATAAGACGGAGCGTTGCCTGAAGGTTCACAATCTGGTGCATTTGGAGCAGCGACCTTTCGCCTGCACGGTGTGCGACAAAAGCTTTATCAGCAATTCGAAGCTGAAGCAGCACTCCAACATCCACACGGGCATGCGGCCTTTTAAGTGCAATTACTGCCCACGCGACTTTACCAATTTCCCAAACTGGCTTAAGCACACGAGGCGCCGGCATAAGGTGGACCACAAAACAGGCGAGCACCTCGAGAACATTCCCTCCTACTGTTCAAAGAAGTCAACCACCAGTAAGGCCCAAAAAGCAGCGGCAGCAGCTGCGGCGGTGGCGACAGCCACAGTGAATCCCGACGATCTTGCCACTTCCAGTGAACTGAAAGTAAAGACCAATCCTACACCGGCGGCTGCCCTGGCGCCTGCAAAACAGGCTCGGAAGAAAAAGCAGCCGCAGCAGGCTACCCTGGCTGCCTTGGGGATTACCCTTCCAGCTGGCACAGCCCTACAGCAGGTGCATCCGGCACCGACCACAACACAGCAGCAACAGGAGCTGTCCTCTTTGGTGGTGACGCTTCCTCCGCCGGCACCCAAGCAGGCCAAAGCTAAAAGAGAACGTAAACAGCTGGCGCCCAAGCAACTGCAACGACAGGCCCAGATGCAGCAAGCCAGTCTTGAGAATAACGCTCCAGTTCCGCAGATTAAAACTGAACCCGTGCAAAGCCAGGGTCCGTTTTTGGACTTGCATGGCCTCAGTCTAACTTCAGCCGAGGAGCTAATCATGGAGCAGGCCCTGGAGATGGAGGAATGCGGTCTTTACGATGCCCCCGTCGCTCGCACAGACATGGGGACGTCGGACAACGCCATCTCTGACTCAGCAGCAGCCCTGCATTTCCAGATAAAAAATGAATTACCTGACGAGCTGTTGCCGGATGATGATTTTTGTAAGTCATAATTTTTATAGATTCAATTTTATGCAACTTTCGAACATGTACAAATGTATTAAATAAATTTTACCTTACAGTGCCTTGCAAGCCCAGCGACCGCCTTGCTTGCCCCTCACTGGAGTCCTCACCGTTCTCTTCGCCGGCTTCTATGGAACTCACAGCCGTTTCCACCGCCTCCAGTACGGCCACAAACACGCAAGCTATACCCACGCGGTCTGGGAACTACTACCTGCCTGCCTTCACATTGAACGCAAATGGCAAGCTAAGCACCGGCAATACGGCGCAGTCGGTGATCACGAGCGCCGTACCCACGATGTCAATGGTAAATGTACCTATGCTAGTGCGCTCTAATCAGATGCTGCCCTCAGTGGATACACTACTCTTCACCAACCAGACCGGCGGAAGTCGATTCTTTGCGGGGAAATCGGCATCAGCGGCTACGCCGCATCTGACATGATCGGTCGGCGGTCTCTGCTGCCCGCCAACATGAACGCCTCAACGATCTCGTGTCTTAGTTAAGTTAGCAGTAACTGACCGCTGGCAATCGTTTTATAGAAGTCCTTATGTTATTGAAAGTATGACGCTACATTTGCTTAAGCAGTAGACCTAAGCTTAATTCTTCATAGTCCCTAAGTGTAATTGAGTGTATATATTAACGATTACAATAAAAAAACCATAAAGATAAACCTTTAATTTGTACGCTTCACACCAATAATAAATTTCGTACATATTTTAGTAAAATAATGAAAGCTTATTCTTATTTAATGAAACCAAAAATATATATATATATGTATGATCATGCATACCTACCCCAGGAAATATACAAATGACATCCTGACATCTTCGACGTTTTTATCGTGTCTCGTATATTGACTTGCAGAAGTCATGTGATATCATGGGGAATAATGTTGGTGTCCAAGTGCCTCTATCAAAATATAAAAGTTTATTAATTATCTTAAAAATAGGGAGAAATGCGTGATGGAATGCCTAGACCTCTAGTTGTTCGTTGATAACTTTTCGTTACGATCCTGCGGTTGAATGTCCCATATAAATGTTAAATTTCCTGATACAAACAAACCGTCCTCTACCAAGTTTGTGGAGAACTCCGATAAATCTACACAGCCATGTATGTATGTCTAGTGTGTTTGGTGCAGTATCTGGGCAGACGCAAAAAATAGCCTCATCCGATACAGAGAGTTCGTACAAGGATTCATTTCCGTGGCCCATAGTGGCGAAAATCGCCAATAGGATAATATTAAGATCCACTCTAGACGCGAAACTCAATACGATCGTTGAAATTCAGAGGAATACATATTATGTACCATGCCGCAGCACCCAACGTCTATAATAATTATTTTAATAATTACTAATTAATTATAAATTACTATTATTATTAGTAATTATTTAAGGCTTGAATATATATTTAAGTTTTAAAATATTTCAAAAATAATAATAGTGTTCAATGTCCACAGTCACTTGTACGGAAATTATATTACATTCCCATTTTAGTTTAGTCGCTATGTAGTTATACATTTTTAATATTTATATACTTATATACACATATAAATATCTGTGCTATTTTGTTAGTTATATAAACATATGTATATATATTTTATAATTACCCCTTTATCTGTCTGTTTTTTCTTTAATTCTAAAACTTCATCTACTTGATATGTTTTTAAATTTTAGTACAAATAAAGGAGCTGGAAAACTAAATATAAATTATACATATAGCGTCTTTTCAGTGATACAAATAATTATATCTAATACCATAATTATCC
Organism: Drosophila anomelani; assembly: GCA_035045905.1. Lineage (NCBI taxonomy): Eukaryota > Metazoa > Arthropoda > Insecta > Diptera > Drosophilidae > Drosophila > Drosophila anomelani. The sequence continues at coordinate 9,515,978 of JAWNOO010000007.1, read as the reverse complement.
TTTTATCTGTTCAGTATAAAATTTATGGAAATAACACACTAATTTTAAAAATAAATAAATTACCCAATTTTTAAGAATGTATTTTCCAATTTACCAAGTATTTAATTTTACAAATTGTTCAATTAAACAATTTTTCTCGCCATTTTAAGACAGTAGTACTTCTTGCCATCGGCCCATAAAAGTGTAGGACACTAAAAAGTCAAGTTTAAGAACAAATGCTGATTGGAGAATTAACTACAAACAGCTAAATAAAAACTACGAAATGAGTCCCAACAGAATTTGGTCCTTCTTTTTATTTCTGTTTAATTGTGAACTTGTTTTAAATATTTTCTCAAAAATGAAATAATAATAATAATAATAATAAATGTTTTATTTATTCTTTTTTTTATACCCTTGCAGGGTATATTAGTTTCAGTCAAAAGTTTGCAACGCAGTGAAGGAGGTATCTCCGACCCTATAAAGTATATATATTCTTGATCAGGATCAACGGCCGAGTCGATCTAGCCATGTCCTTCTGTCCGTCTGTCCTTCTGTCCGTCTGTCCTTCTGTCCGTCTGTCCGTTTCTACGCAAACTAGTCCCTCAGTTTTAAAGCTATCTGAATGAAACTTTGCAGTTAGGCTTCTATATACTCTCACTCGTGCATATGTCGGAACGGGCCGGATCGGACGACTATATCATATAGCTACCATAGGAACAATCGGAAAAATCTACGAAAAAAAATTATAACTTTGTCGATCGATTCTCCTATTAATTCTGATCAAGAATATATGGGGTTTATTTGGTGGAAAAAGACACCTTGTCGTGTTAAAACGGATTTAAAAATCATAATTTAAAAAAGTTATGGTTTGGCGGGCATTATTACTAGCCTGTCACTTGTTCTAAGCTTCGATTAATATCGCGGTTTTATCAGCTCTAATGATGGCCGCCACACATACATACAACACAAAACCAACTAGTAGCCTGTCACTTGTTCTAAGCTTCGATTAATATCGCGGTTTTATCAGCTCTAATGATGGCCGACACACATACATACAACACAAAACCAACTAACACATATGTATGCGTGTGTAAGCAATAATCAAAACAAAACATAATCAAAACAAACCACACATCGCTTTGCCGCCATGGCGCAAGCATACATAGAGCATGAAACTAACACATACAGCCGTTGTCAACTAATTAGAAAGACGACTATGCTCGGTGTATTTACTTCGATAAAACCATAAATAAGAGTTTTTTTAAGCCCAAAAAAATCATAACCCTTCTTAAATAATTGTTCTTTAATAAATAATAAGGATTTACAAAAAAAACTTGAACAATTTTTGTATAAAAAGTTTTTATGAAAACCTTGCAAAAAAACAGCGTGCCAACTAATTAGAAAGATTTTAGACTTATATTAAAATCTTCTGTTTTTATACCCGTGCAGGGTATATTAGTTTCAGTCAAAAGTTTGCAACGCAGTGAAGGAGGCATCTCCGACCCTATAACTTTGTCAGTTTTTAACCAATTTTTACCAAATTTGATATTTGCCCATTTAGTATTATTTCCGAATTTCGGTTTTAATTTCATGAAAATCGGCTGACTATACCCTATAGCTTCCATAGGAACAATCAGGAAAATAAAAGAAAACCATAACTTTGTCAGATTTCAACATATTTTCACCAAATTTCATATTTAGCCATATTTTAGTATTTCTGAATTTTGATTTTAATTTCATGAAAATCTGCTGACTATATCCTATAGCTTCCATAGGAACAATCAGGAAAATAAAAAAAAACATAGGTTAGCCGTGTTTCAAACCATTGCCATCAAATTTAAGATTTGGCAACAAATTATTATTTCAGAAATTCGTTTTTAATTTTTTGTTTAAACTCTGCAAGGGTATACAAACTTCGTTGAGCCGAAATTAGCTTCCTTTCTTGTTTTTTTTTTTAAACTTATTTCTCAGAGTCAAAGAAATATCATTTATAGAATACTCATAACTTATTGTATGAAAATAAATTCATGAACTCAAAATTTTAATAGCTCTATACTTTTATTGGACATTCCTAGTTGGATTGGCAAAGTAAGCCTTCCGTTAGAATTTACATTTTACATTTTTTGTAGATTTCCAAGGATCTCAAAACAGATATTCGTAGGCCTTTCGGTACCCTTGGCATCGAAAGCTTGGTAGGTGGTGTATACTTTATATAGTCCCTCTCGAAGTTTGCCCATGGTCATGGTCGCACTCAACACGTAAGTCTCGAAGATAAGTTTTGTCTGTGGTAAATAGTTTATATTTAACTTGTTTGCCATGTATAATCATAGTACATATATGCTTGTACCTACCCCAGGATTAAGGCATTTGTCCTTGACATCTTCCAAGTTCGTAATGTGTCTGAACCAGTAAAAGTTCCACGGATGATTTGAATCGTGCATTGACTTACAAAAATCATTAGATGTGACGGTATAAAATGTCGGTATCCAGGTGCCTCGATCAAAATATAAAAGTTTAATAACCGCCTGAAAGGTATATATAATTCGTGATGGAAAGCCGCGATATATATCCGTTTGCTTAGAAAATTTCTTTACTTTTATACGATCCTGTGGTTGAATGTCCCATACACACGTCACATTTCCTGAAATTTTCATACCGTCCTCTCCCAAGGTTGTTGTGAATTCCGAAAAATCAAAAAGGCCATGTCCGTCAAGTGTTCCTGGTGCCACATCTTTGCAAGCGCTGACTAGATCAGAATCCGAAAAAACGAGTTCATAGACAGCGTCCTTTGCACGGATATGGCTTAGGGTGGTGAGCACTACCACAATGGTGACTTTGAGATTCATTTTACACTCGTAATGAAATCGGTTGTGGAATACGGCCTATATATACCATCCGTATTCTCGCAATTCTTGTGTTAATCGTTATTTATCACGCAATGCAAAGCATTACTTTTTTAAATAGGGATCTGTCATAAAGAGATAAGATCAGACATTAATTTAACTGCTTATGCAACTCCGATGGCCGTTATACAAGGTTCTAAAAGTATGGCAACAGAAGTTGGCAAAATCGGTACTAATTTTCTAATAAAAGTTTTACTGTCCTAGGAGGAGATTTCCACTTAGCCCAAGGATTTGCGATATCACATAGACATATACGAAAACAACATGATATATGGTCCCATTGATAAAAGAACAAATTTCAAAATTGATATAGATATTTCGGTAATAAAATTTCAATATACACTTTGATTTCTGCTTAATGTTACGATCGATTTAAGGAGTAGTAAACGGCATTGATTTCCGAGCCTAGCAAATGGCAAGACATTATTATGACACCCAAATCGTCCTACAAAACTAACACCCTTTAGTATCCGGTAAAATGGGATAAACAAGGACGAGCTGAATGCGACTCGGATTTCGGGTCTATCACACACATACTACATACACTCACTCGGAGGACCACACACAACATTCAAAAAGGCCATGTCCGTCAAGTGTTCCTGGTGCCACATCCTTGCAAGCGCTGACTAGATCAGAATCCGAAAAAACAAGTTCAGAGACGGCGTCCTTCACACGGATATGGCTTAGGGTGGTGAGCACTACTCCAATGGTGACTTTGAGAATGAAATCGGTTGTTAAATAAGTCCTATATATACCATCCGTAATCTCGCAAATCTTGTGATAATCATTATTTATCACGCAATGCAAAGCATTGATTTTTTAAATAGAGATCTGTTATGAAGAGATAAGATCACACATTTATTTAACTCCGATGGCCGTTACACAAGGTTCTAAAAGTATGGCAACAGAAGTTGGCAAAATAGTTACTAATTTAGTAACAAAATTTTTACTGTCCTTCGGGGAGACCTAGGGATTGCCATTCAGCCCAAGGATTTGCAACGACATCACATAGACATCTACGAAAACAACATGATATATGGCCCATTGATAAAAGAACAAATTGATTGAATTGAACAAAATTGATTTATATATTTCGGTATTAAAATTTCAATATACACTTGGATTTCTGCCTAATGTTACGATCGATTTTAGGAGTAGTAAAGGGCATTGATTTCCGAGCCTAGCAAATGGCAAGACATTATTATGATATACAAATAGTCTTACAAAACTAAGACCCCTCTGTAGCCGTTAAAAAGAGATAAACAAGGACGAGCTGAATGCGACTCGGGTTTCGAGTCCATCACACATATACACACACCCACTCGGAGGACCACACACAACATTCGCTGACAACGTCGCGACAACAGAAATGACATCATAATAATAATAAAGGGAATAAAACAAACAGGAACGTATATATGTATGTACATGCAACATACCATCCTTGCCGGGGACTCTGAAAAACAGCAATGCCAGCAACAAAAACAAATAGAGCAACAGCGATAAATATCGAAAGGCATAAATAAACCTGTGTTTGGCTGCGTGGGAGAATGAATGCACAGGAGCAGATCAAACTTTTGTAAGTGGAAAAGCGAATATTTATTCTTACAAAATAAATTTGCTAAGAAAAGACGTCATCTTTAATACAAGCGCTTTGTAAATATATCTTCTGACTTTAAATTACAATTATTAAAATGATTAAATAAATAATATTATTAAAAAGAAGGTACCCCAGCATCCTCCATCCTTTAATCTAACAAGAAACAAGAAGAATCTAACAACAATCGGAAAAAAGAACATTTGATTCTAAGCTCTAAAGAAATAAATGTAATTTTATCAAAGCATCCTTTTTGGATTTATTTATTGTGCGAGTCCTGCAACCCTTGGCGCCATAGAAGCGCCCCCGAACGCGGCGAAAGAGTTGCGCTCAGCAACAACAATGAAGAGTCGCTCGTTGGCGGTAAAAGTGAAGATGCCTGGCGCCGGTTTGTCGACGCTTGGCGCGTTTTGTAAATATTTACACATGTAGCAGTTACCTGTGATTGTAGCGCCATTGTGTGGGTATGGCAGGTGTGTCTATAAATACACACACGCATTCGTGGATCTGCCAAAGTCGGCACAACATGTGCCAGTGTGTGAGTGGCGAGGTGGCACTTTAAATATTTGCCGTTTGCCTTTCTAAAAGAAAAACATTGCCTGCTTTCGGGGGCCGTCATTTATTACTGTCTGTCGATATTTTAATTAAGTTTATAATGCCAGGCTCTAAGGGGGAGCACCAGACAACGGGGCGTGCTGCCGCCCATTAAGCTGACATCTTGTCCACAGCCTCTCATTTTGTAAAATCAAAATCAAAGGCAGTGGCACAGACGGTGGCAGCCAAAGGCAATAACATGAGAGACACGTGATGTGTTTACCATATCAAGTTATTTGCCTTTACGGCTTAAATATGGCAGTGCAAAGGCACTCACATTGGATTCCTGTTGAAAATCGGTTAGCGTAGCTTACTCAGTGTGGGCTATATCAATATAAATAGTTATGTTTTGGTGATTACTGCTTAAGAAGAAAATTTCTATAGTTATTAATTTTATTTTGTTGTAAATTTTAATCTTAGCAATACTTTTCTAGTTTCCTTAGCTAACTTTGAGAAAGTAAAGTTTGGATACCTTTGCAGTATGCCAATCCATTAGCACCGAATCTGAAATCTATCTTTGCTTTTTGACCTTGATATACCGCCAAAAAGACCTTAAAGATGCCTATTATAAGGACATTAAATTGATATTTTTATTATATTTTTTTTTGGGTAAATCAAAGTTATTTTACCATCATAACTAACACAATTTTGTGTCTGGAATCGGATAAAATAAAGACAACATTTCAAGATTATATTTCACATTATATATTTTATTTACTTCACATGCATAAAGATACCAAGGTAGTAATTATTTCATAAATTATACCATGACCACAATTGTGGAAATTGGCTAAAGTTTTTGCTGAAAAATTTAAATTAATAGGAAATATGGTTTGGCGGTGTTGGCTTGGCTTTCAGTACGTGCGGGGCCGCGAGTCAATCAGCAGCGGCAACCACAGCAACCATAATGGCATCAAATCCCAGGACAATGGGTCTGGAAGCGACTTAAAGAATGACGGGAAAAACAAGTGACGTTTCCACAAAAGCATTTCAATGCGAACAAAAATAGTCATAAAAGCTGTCGTTGAATAATGCCAAAAGTCGTTGAGAGGGCAGGTCTGCTGTGGACATGCAAACAATTGCAATTCCGATTCATATTGTTTATTAATTGATTTTGTATGTTCTTTGGCGCTGGCCCTGTCTGAGCCGGGAGGTTCAGTATCTGTGCTCATACAAAACAATTTTTTTGTTGTTGCCCCCCTAATCATCATTTTTCATATTCACGCGGTTCCAATGGAGTCTATTTATATATGTATAAAAATATGTCTGTATATATAGCGGATGAAAGTCAAGCAAGTTTCGCCATCCTGCAAGCTTCTTTCTCGCTGTTTTGTTTGCATAAATCAATTTATCAATTTCAAAGTTGCCGCGCTACTTGGCTTGTTGCTGGCGCTGCTCGGCGAGTTTGTAAACGCTTGTCAAAGTGTTTTGCTTTTTGCCACTCTGCGAAAAATGCAAATGCAAATTCAAGAGCAGATCGCCGCGAAACGCAGGGAACGGGAATTCCAGGCAAGGAGACAGACGGCTTTCAACTGGGAATGCGACTGGAGGACTCGAGGATTGGAGAGTTGCAAGAGTGGCGAAGCGACACCAACTTCATTTGTCATTTTGTCACATTAACGCAATGGAAATGCAATATGCTAATGTCAAATTTTATGAATGAGCGATAATATTTGTCATTGCTGGATGACTTGATATTATATCCTTTTGAAAATATTATAAAACAGAAAAATTATTTTAAAAAATGTTTCAAATTCTATGATAACTTTAAAATGCTGAATATCTTTAATACCTGACACATTAAAATTGAATCGTTTCACTTTAAAAATATTAAAATAGAATTTAATTATAATTTTCAACTTGTACTATCAAAATAAACACACTTACATATGTATATCGAATAATAAATAAATAAAACAAGAAAACAAGTTAATTAGTAATGCAATGCATAATAGATGATTATGAATTGCTAATTAAGCTGTTTCAAAACCTTAAAATCCTCTGACTTATAGGGCACATTTATTTTTAGCACCAACTTTTCTCTATTCAACCCTCTTACCGCACATCTTCCTCTTCTAGCCCGCATCCGTTTCCGCCCGCTGGCACGCCCACACAATTAACGATTCATATGCCACGCATTTAAGTTCTGCACTCCACAAGGAGCAGCCGCAAATCTTTTGCCACGCTTCCTTGAGCCCTTAAAAAGCCAAAAACTCAAAGTCAAGTTGAAAGCATAAGATGTGTGAATATGGGGGCATGGTACTAGAATCGGATTTTCATTAACCCACACACAAATGGGGAGGAAAGCGGGGGCGGAACTCGCTCTTTGGCCTTCCATGGCAACCGAAAAGTTTTGAAGGACGACATTTCTATTCATTAGTCCCAGTCTTAGACCCTGTGAGCATTGATTTGGTGTCGTTGTCTTCATCGCAGCCATTTTGTTGCCGAAAAGACGCACGCTTTATTAGCCCGATGAAAAGTTAACTAACTTTTGCTTTTTTTTTGTGTTTGGCAGCGCCCAAGGATTTAAGGGAAGGAGCTTCCAAAGTCCCCGTTGGATTTCGTTTGGGTTTGCATTTGACTTGTGTGCGGTCGGGGGTTGTTCTATCTCGGCCCTCTTCTAAAATATCAATAAATTCAATTAAAACTATTTTAAAAGGGGTTAAAAGCCACTGGCCTGGCTCACGCCCACATCTACACATCTCATCAGCCGGCAGCTAAAAGAGAAACTTCTATTTACCAAACGAACATCCCGAAGGACACTGGGCGAAATGGTATAAATGTTAATTCAAATAAAATTTTGGTTAGAAAAATGAATTGATTAAATTTATTTTTTAAAAATTATTTTCTGCGTTTAAAACTACCAGCAATACAGTAATACCAGTAATTTTCATTAAATTTCTGCATTTCTTAATATTGGTATAAATGTATTAAATTTATTACGTTATATTTAAGATTAATCAGGGATAATATATTTTGCCCGGCATAAAAGGAAGCTAACTTTGAGAAGCGTAGAAGTTTGCAATTCAAACAGCACCGAATTTGACATTGATTAGAGCTATATATAGTATTGTTTTTTTTTATTATTTTAACAAAACCAAAATTATTTATTTTGTTTTTTAATATATTTTCCAATATTTTTAATAAGTTACGAGTTGATATATATATTTGTTTTATTTATTACTTTTCGTCCTTCAGCACCTAAAATATGTGCAATAAATAGTATTAAATCTTTATATATGTATTTATTTGATTTTTTTTAATTCTTATATTTTAATACCTTGCAAGGGTTGTATTATAGTTTTACTTTATACACTGCTTATGTTTGCGCCTGGAACACCAGCTTACAGTGCTGCTACAGGTTTTGTGTTTCCGTCGACTGGGCTTACATTAACAGGGCGGTTTCAGAGCCAGGTTAGCATTCTGTTGAACCCCTGCTAGCGGGGCAAAGTTCGAAAAGGAGGGGTGGCAGTTCTGTTAGTGAGCAGTACAGTAATGCTGGGCCTCTGCTATGTTAAACTCTGTACTTTAAATACAGAATGTAAGGCTCCAGCAGAGGATGTCCTGCTCATGTTCAGCCTCATGGACGATTCCTGCTGTTAAGTATACGTTCTGTAACTGTTAGTTCGCTTCTATTATTTGGACTTATGTACATGTCCTGCAGATCTTAAGGGTGGCAGAAATTTGGTCATATATCAGCAAAGGTCAGTAACCTCTGGATTTTATAGCCGTTTTGTAAACAGCCCTTAAATATGTGACTTTATTGCCTTAAGGACTTGAAGCTATCAAACAGAGACATTTATTTATTTATTTATTTATTTAATCCTGAACTTATTAATATTCTTTATTTGTTTACTCGCATTGACTTAGTAATCTACAAATACAATACAAATTTATCAGTTTAATTCTTTAATAATGCATCAGTAATTTGTTTGCAGTGCAACTTAAATTATTGTAAAGATTATTTGATTTTTAGTAATGACAATTTCTGGGAAATAATTTCCTTTGAATTATGGTTCTAGGTGCAGTTAAAAGTGGCAACTTCCTACTGGTTTAGGTGTACTTTCAGGACACTGGATCCCCCGGCATGCTGCACTCTCACTTATACTTATTAAATGCCATAATTCGTTGGCGGAACTTTTGAATGTTTGGCGGTAATTACGGGCACGCGCTGTGCCCCGGCAGCCGTCTTGGTTGGAGGGCCTTGCCATAAAAATAAATAAACGTCGTCAGGAGTGGCGCACATTTCATTTTCAGATACAAATGACAGTCATTAGCTGGGAATTACTTTTCGTTCGCATTCGCAGCACTCTCTTAGTGCGCAGCTCGCTGGCAACTTTAAAGTGATTGCTGCGATGGCAAATGAAATCTGAAGTATTTTCTATATGAAAGCAAATCAAATCACTTGCAATGCGCTTAATTTGCCGCACAATGCACGGATGGCAAAAAAGGGAAAAGCGTTGGGGCCAAGGCAGGAGTACAAAAAAATAGAAAATGGCAAGAAAATCAAGATAGCAACTGGGGCGAAAACGAAAGCAAACTTGCCAAAAGAGAGAAATTGCTTTGGCATAACTAGGGGAAGTGCATAAAAATGACAGAGATTGTACACTTGTACTTGTATTTGCAATTGAGCGCACAAAAGTTTTCATAAATTGCATCAATTTGGAGTTGAACGAAGGAGGAAGGACGGGTGGGGTGCATCCCAGTCTACTACGTCAAAGGTAAGGGCTTCTCGATGTTGATTCTTTTATTACCCGGCACTCGAAAAGTTTGGGGGTATAATATTTCCTCGAAAATCTCTTCTACATGGATGATTTGTCGTAAATGAAATGGTATCTATAACCGTATTATAAAGAGAAGAAATAAATCTTTTAATCCCAGGAAAAGGTTATCCAATGAAGAGATTTAGAAGTAATGGCTACTTTTCAAGAAAATCTTCAAATTTCGTTCCTTTGGCCTAGAATTGTATGGATTTTCCCTGAAATTAAAATAAAAAATATTATAAAAAACTTTCCTGGGAGTAACAGGTATCTCAAAGTCGTGTACCTATAAGGACAGCATTATTTTTTCCTTCTCAACTGTCTTCTAGCGCTACACACACACACACATACGCGTGGAGGAAATCCTGTTGCGCCCTGACTGCTTCAAAGCGGCATATTATTTTTTATGATTTGATTTCCCTTTTTATAGCGTTCCCAGCCCCACACAAATGAACTCTAAAACGCTGTTGATTGTGTATTGAGTTACTGAGAATGTCAGTCCTGGCGCCGCATTAATGTGAAATCATGTTTACAACTTGATTGAACTCATCAGCATCGACGCACAGGTCCTTAAACCCCATCGCGATGGCTCGAGACATGCAATTCCGTTCGCATCTCCAACTATGACTATGGCTGAAAAGACGCTGAAAGTATCTATTCCCGGTCTCGTCGCGCTCCTTGCACGTGTGCCCGGAGTTTAGCTTTAATTGATTGCATTAGTATTCAATTACGATTGGTTCCTGCCTCCAGGCTCCAGCTGGCCTTCCTGCGCTATATCGTTCTTTTCTGCGCCACTAATAATCTGATTAATGCGCCATAAATGCTAGTTTGCTTCGAGAAGATTGTCTCGAGACCCTTGTTCCTTGGCCGCTAAGCCATCATTTTTACATATAATTTCCAATTATCATAATAAGCTTTCAGGGCAAAAATGTGGTGGCTAAGTCCTAATGGAACAAAAAGCTGCAGAACTAATTTGAATGAGAAAAGGACACTTCAGTTTGCTGCTGGGAGGTCTCAGGTGCTGGCCACAATTGGCATTTACTGTCGGAGTTTCAATCTAGTTAATTGTGATAATTTATAGTAGCTTAATATATTTCTTTATTGGACGAGTAAGGCATTTTGTTTAATTAATATATTTAAATTAGACTTAAGCCGTTTTGATGTTATTATTTTGGTTGCAATTGTTGATAGAATTTCTGTAATTCGAGATTTGATAAGTCAAGCGCCTCAGGTTGCCATACTTAAGGTCCCATATACTCAATTAGTTTTTCACTTTACTCAATTATATTCTAACTCCACCGCTGGTTAATTCAATTTGAACGTCTTCTAACTACATATGTATGTCAAATGTCGTGACCTTGCCCAAAGGCCGACATATCTATTCAAGGGCTTTGCCACTTGGCCTTGGGCATTGGGTTAATTTGATTGATTGCCTAGGGGGTTAAACGAATTCGACTTTTGTGTCGTCCCCCAATATGGATTCACTTCTTTGTGCAATTATCATAGCGGGGCCTACTGTGGCGCTGTGAAAATTATCATTTAGCTAATAAATTAAATTGTTTTATTTACGATTGGTGTCTGCTTTGCAGCTGCTTAAATATAAATAACACTCATTACGCGCAGCTCAAATAAATAAAACCACGAACTCGCTCCTGGACTCATGTGGCGGCCTACAATGGAGACAGTGACAGTGGGACGTGGCACGTAGAAGCCCTCGGCGTCCTTAGCGGTGGTGCGTTGTTTGGCTCAGTGGTAAAGCGGCGCTGTGTGGCTCCAAGAAAAATGAACTCCTAAATCTATGAAAAGTCAACGGACGACGTGGTTGGTCCTGGTGGCACGTGGGTGCTGCCGCCTCATGGCACGTGGTACTGCCGGCGACATCCGAAAACATTCCCGAAATGTACTCCAGCCTAGCACTTAGGGGGTAAGTGGAGTTGGAAAAATATGCACAGTAATTCACGTGCATATATGCCAGGTCATCAGCGTACACTAGGAAAATTATAATATTTAATTTAAGGAGAATAATTCGAAAGGACAATATCTGTTATAAGAAAATATTTTTAATATTTTATCCAAGTTTAATGAAAAGCCAAATTACTCAGTGTACGTTTAATTCAGTTCAATTAAATGTTTTTTTTTCTATGCATTTTTAAATATAAAACTTGGACTTGCTCTTCTCGAGTGTAGCTTAAAATGCGATTTTCAGTTCACTTCGCTGCGGAATTATAAGGAAGTTCCATTTCTCCCGCCGATTAGTCAGCCAATTAATAGGGCATTAAGCCGGAATTCTGTGGGCAGGTTGTCAATACCACGCGCTGACTCAGATCAAGTGTCCTGTCCGTGCAAATTGCATATCCTTTTCACCGGCACAAAGTCGTAAGTCCCCTTCAGTGCCCTGTCCATCCTCTGTTAGTCCGCTTAGATGGCCGCTTCGCTGCTAATTAGTCGATTTGCTTGACTTGCACTCAATTAGTGGGGGCCGGGCACGGGGTACGCCTCCATGGCCGGCATGCAATTAGCCTAGGGGATTTTAAATTGGCCCTCAGAATCGGCCCCGGTATCGGGTTCAATTCGTTTGCTCATTTGTCATTGGCCATTGGGTCGGCCAGGTGTAAATGCTTTAAAATTCAGTACAAATCTCATAAAAGTTGAACAACGCTAAAGCGAAAGGTAAACAGACTTGAGGAAAATTGCTGGCAATTACATTATTATTTGCATTCAGGGAGTTTGCCCAGGCCTAAGCCGCGACCGCTGTCACGGGAAAAACTTGGCGAGTCCTAAGTGGTTATGGTCAGGAGGGGGGAATGGGAAGCGTGGAACGAAGAACGGACCACCGTTTCCTTATTGCTCGAAATCTTGGTGCCGGTCAGAGGATATTATGGCCATTGCCGGCATCCCACTGAAGGGTGTTTTGGCTAAAGCTCGAAGGGACCTGCGACCCGAAGCGGACCGGAGTGGGTATTCATCATTTCTCGACCGTAGTTTCCGCTTCCGCATTTGGCGGTGTAGTGGCAGAAGGTAGGTGTGAATGTGTGCGAACGGGGGAGCAGATCCCCCCTTTGGGCGGGGGCGGGCTTAAACTTTTCATAAACCTTAAGTGGAAAACTTTTATTTTATACCCATCACAGGGACGATGGCGGCTGCTGCTGTTTATGCCACCTATTTGATTCAGTCAGCACGGGTCGGAAATTGAACAATATGTAGGCCCGGACCGGCCCGGACGGCCGAGTGGTCGTCAAAGCGGGCCAAAGTCACGTAAGGCGAAAGTTTCTCGAAATCATTTTAACGCCTTTTGAATTTTTTTTCTGAAAAGTTTTCCCTTCCTCTTTATTCGCGCGTTTCCGATGCCTGAGAGTAGGCAATAAAAATTGTCAAACAATAAATATTTGCGGTAGGTCAGCGGGTCGCCGAGGCGGGACTGAAGTGAAATTGAAGTTGAGTTTGGGTTTGGGGCTCGCATTATCCGAGCAGCCTCCCCGCCTTCCCTGGGGAAACAATTTTTTTTAGTCAAATGGAATATATTTGTTTTATTGTTTTTATTATCGCACACAAGTGTCGAAGTTTTTGTATTGCGATTCTCAGTCGTTTCATTATTATCCAGTGTCGGAGTGTGAATCCCCCTGAATTTTCATACTGCATCCTCTGTATATGTATAGTACGTACATATGTGTGGACAAAAACACGCTGCTGCTTTTTTACCTAATATTAATTTCTATGTACATAAATTTAGTTGTTCACGTTGATGTTTGCCGGCAACATTTTCGACAGGCTTCGCTGCATTTTAATGTCGAACGGTGGGCGTGGACTTTTCGGAATACGCTGACATTGGTATTATAAATACAGCTAGTACAACTGATAAATATAATATTAATATATTTATTTAATTTTTTTACATTTTCAGTTCTGGACTATTAGAATATCAGGCTTATTAAATACATATATAGTTTTCAATGATAAATCCCATGAAGAGCATTCGTGGGTTTGTTCAGTTTAAGCCTTTTATTTCTTTCATTACTCCCGTTGGGTTTTTTACATGTTTAATTTATTTATGTACGTTGCTTTTTAAATTTATTTTGTTGCTGTTGCTGATAGTGGTGCTAGGTGGTGGTCGCAGGACCTGGTAGCTGCTGAATCGTCCTTGCCGCGCGGTGGACATGTGCATATTTCATGACAAAATTGCATATTTTAGCGCAAAGCCAAAGCCAAAAGCCAGCGACGGATCCATGGCCGCCGGATGCAGCGCGGTGGGAATCCCCTGCCTCCCACCTAGCCATGGTGTAAATTTCAAGCCAAGTGTAACACCTTTTTGCTGTCATGATGTTTTTAGGCGGTTTGGAATCGCTTCTGTCTGCTTTCGTTTTTTTCGTTTACCCTTTTTTTTTGTTATATTTTTGTCATTTGTTTTTTCGCTGAAATTTACATACATCATAGTCATTGCAGTTCAGGACATTTTGATGGAAACAGTTAACTTTTTTAAGCCGCAAATTGAAAGAAAATAAAATGTTAAAAAAACAGTGTCGTTTTGTGTTCCTTTTGTTTCTCTGATTTTGTTTGGCGGCGGTGGCGGCGACTTTCAATTTTCCCAACGACCAGCAACCGCAGGAGGCGTCTTTCCATTTACCAATTTTTTTTGCCCCTCTCCCAGCTTGTCCCCTTTTATTTTCCATGTTTGTTTAGTGAGATTGATTTGATTTGGGCAGCCCCCCGAACAGGGGGAACAGCGACAATAAATTTATTTGACAACTCCTGGCTTTTATTGAAGTGAGCATGGGGCGCATTTAATATTATTTTTTTGAAGCTTCATTTCCATTTAATATTGCATTTTTCATATAGTTTAGAACAAGAAATATTGTACATGAAATTAAACTTAATTTTGCATTAGATATTGAGAACTTTTTCTTTTAAAATAATTAGAATTATATTCACTATTTTAATATCCTTTGCTAGGATTTCCTTTATTAGGATTTCTTTTTAATAACCATTAAGATCATCATCTTCCTGAAAGCGCTGAATTGTACGTTGCAGTTGCTCCCTGGCCTTGAAGACATCAGCATAAAGCTCTCCATTGAGAGCTCCCTTTAAACAGTGCTCACCGTATATATCAATGCCGCAGAGCCGATCCTGGTGGAGCAGCAGGTCCCCCTTGATTGTATGGCAGTCCGCCCTGTTTAAATTCTGAACACATATCATGTTCTGGGTGATGAAGGTTAACTCATCCCTAGCATAGCTTCGCTTGCAGTTTTTGTTGGCTATGACTTGGGTTCGCAGGAATTGTAGATTTAGCTTCGACATGTATATGGTGACATTGTCCTTTGGCCGAAGCGGAGTTTCGCAAAGCTCGATCGGTTGGATCAGGGCATCTTTCAACGGCAGTTTTAGCACCATTAGAGCCATGTCTTCGGTTTTGTCAAGGCGCGTACCGAGTATGATGTTAGACACTTCGTAGATACGAGTTTTGCTGGCCTGCAGCTTGTATTCTTCAGCTAGAGGTAAATGGCTTTCATTTGAGAGGTCGAAGCAGTGGGCGGAGGTAAGCACTATGCGTGTGGAGATCAAAGCCCCGCTGCAAATGACCTCCTGGTCCTGGATCACCTTCAGCAGGAAGTGTTTGGCTGGCTTTGGTTTGGCTGTCGTTGAGCTGATTTGTGGCTTTATGGTCAGGAGGGTCTCAACTTGAGCGGGAATGATCTGTTGACTGTTGCTTTCTGTTTGCGACTTTGGGTACAGCCTAGATGATGGTTCATAGGGGTAAGGCACCACATACTCGATGATGCGCACAATTTGATAAGACTTCCCATTGGGCGGCACTTCACCAGCGTTTAATTGAGGGATCGAGAGTTCGGAGTCCAATACCTGGGAGTTTCCACAAGTCAGAACGAGGGCTAGTGCGAGCAGAAAGCATCTTGGCTGCATAATGAGCGGAAACTAAGCAAGTTCCAGTCAAAGGAAAGTCTGTTAATGATCAGATTTTCCATGCTTTAACCATTGATTTGCTGTATTAAATCCATTCACCAACTGCCAGCACTAGAGCTGCACTGCATCGAACGGAATCCGAGACCCTTACCTTTGCTTTAAAGCTGAAATCCGAATCCTGCTGGATTTGCTTGTAATCGTTGATGATGCGTACAATTCGCTGGTTGCCATGCAGCTGATGGTCATTCTTTGCCCCGCCAGGATATACGACATGCACCCGGCAATCCGGGCAGAGGGAAGTGGCTGCCACACAAAGCTGGAAAAAGCAAAGCGCCGAAACACAAACAAGCGGTGAATGCATCTCCAATCGACAACTGATGGCACTGTGTCCAGCAGCTGACTTTTATTTATGGGCAAATGGAATTCGAGGCGCCTGTCAAAGCAACAAGCTTCGCTTCGGTCCACACGGCGTATGCGTAATCAAAATGTTTTGCCTGCTAAATGGTTAATGGCAAACATAAACAGTGGGACGGCTGTCAGTCGTCGGCCAGTGTGGCTTTGTTGACAACGTGTCAGTTCTAATGACCAAACACGCCTCGTAAACACAAACATCTGAAGTGCAATCGGATAGCTTTTGACGCGGCAAAGGGATCCTCTGATTGTTTCGAAAAGGCATATGAAATGCAAGAAAAACTAGCTTTATAATATCAAGGAGCAGTATTCAATATCGGCCAAATAAATCGAATTCCTCTTGTTGTGGGCGTCTTTGTGCAATTTGAAAATTGTTTTTGTGCATTTCAGAAAATTAAGAGAAATGGCGACCGCTTCGGCTGGACCTCTGCTCATTTGCTGAATTTATGGCCGGCGCTTAAACTGAATTGACAATCAATAGTCCCTGGACAGAGGAGCTGTGTCTGTGGCTGTGGAGCAGGGCTGGGCAGAGCTCATAAACAATGCGGCCAATTTACATGCCCAGGGATCGACCGCACCACCATGTGTGTGTCGTCCTTTCCAGGACCTTGTGTGTGTGCTCGTGTGTATGCATATGTGTGAATAGGGCCTTGTGTTGCTTTTATTGTTGTCGTTGGAAATGAAAAATTGTCCCTTTGTTGCATATAAAAACAATGGGCCGAAGAACTTGAAATCAATTTCAAACGTTTTAGGCAAAGCCAATTGATTTATTTGTTGGGCGGCTCTCTCCGGCTGTGTGTGTGTTTTGTGTGCGTGTTAGTTGTGTGTTTTGGCCATTGTTTGGCATTACTTTTGCCTTGAACGAAGCCCTGGCAGCTTAACTTGCCAGTTCTTTGAAATGTGGCACCGTTTCCTAAATGTTTCTGTTTGGGCAACTTAAAGCCCGGCCCCGATTTCGACCCGAAACAATTAACACTGAGTGCCGAAAGTCAAGGGCTTCGGCTTGGTGCGCGTGTTTTTCGCTTTACACTTGATAAACTTTTTATTGCTTCCAAACAATTTAAAATCGAGATCGAGTGGAAGCGGTCTGGGAGCGGTCTGAATTACAATAATGCTCCGGTTGGGGTTCAGTTCAGTTGTTCCGTTCGGTTTGTTGATGGCTCCGGCCAATTGGCAAGACAAACTGCTGCAGCTGCTTGCGATGAAGTGGAGTCGGCTTCAGTGGAATGGAGTGGGGCAATGACAGAATTCGAATTGGTAATTGAATAAAAACAAGGAGAGCACTGCACAGGCCAAACAAGTCCCAGATGGATCCAGAGATGGCTTCTTATGTGGTTCCCATGCCACACAATCGGGGGTTTAGGTTGCACCAAGAAAAATTAATACATCGTCATGATAAATTATATAAATAAAATACTGAGAATTTGAGACGTACGCTTTTGTTTTATAATTGCTTCTTTCATCTGATAATTTTCCAGCTAATTCCTAAACAGGTTGAGCCTCGGTAGATATATAAAATATATTTCTCGGTGTGTCTGATTGCCCCAGCTCCCTGACACATATCGCAATGCAATGGAGCGTGAAATAAATGAAGAGGCCGTCGGTTGGATGCGACTGAAGAGAAGTCCTTGGGGCGACTGGCATTCTCCAACCAAAACAAATGCTATGCCGAGCAACCAAAGCAACCAAGGAAGCCAAGACAGCCAAACCATCCACACCCACGCTAGCCGTGATGGTCTTTGGACATTTTTACGCCTTTTATACAGTTGACTGCATAAATTCATGGACGGGATATGGTTACGCATTTTAAACAACGCTCTTCGGCCGACGCCTCTTTCGAGGAATCGAGACAAGTGGATACAAAGGATTTCGGCAAACACTGGCAACGGCTTGAGATTGCGGGAGCCTGCAAATATCTGCAGCTTAAAGCTGATTTAACAAAGTTGGCTTAACATCCCGGCCTCCACTTGTTGCCCTGCTTGGCCAAGACCAAGTTTTCTCCGGGCCCCCAAGCATTGCTCATTATTGCGAAATGTTTTGGGCCAAGCTTTAGTTTCAAGTTTGATTTGTTTACACATGAGTTTTTGGCGAGACCGGGGGAGACTGTTTTGCTGCCAGCTAACAAGTTGCAAATTAAGCTAAAATGTGTATTTTGCCAAAAGAGCTGGGGGGTGCGGCATCTGGCTTAACTGTTGGTGTTCGGGTTGGGATCAGAATTGAGATTGGGGCAGGACTTGGCACACACGCACACAAGCACGTAAATACATGCATGTAAACGAGCATAAAAACCGCACAGTCAAACGCACTAACAAGCAGCAGTAATCAGTGTGGCAGCAGCAAGAGTGAAGCACCAACAGCACTCGGGCGATGGAGGAAATTACATGCACAGAAGTTGAAACAATAGCTGCAAGTCTGGCCGGGCTCATCACGGTGCTAGCCATGGCCATCATCCTCGTCATTATCATCATCATCAGCAGCAGGACCAGCACTAGCACCAGCACCAGCACCAGCAGCATCAGCCGGGGCAGCCGCAGGACACCTCCCCCAAAAGGCTATTGACCCAATTTCTGGGCAAACAATGGACCTGCAGAAAAGAAATCACAAAAGCGGAGCCAAATCTCGGGCTCGAGCCAAAAACCACTTGACAATCCCAGCTAAAGCTGCTGCTTCTCCTACACAGGCGAAAAAAGAGAGTTTTATTCTGGTTTAATCCTGCAATTCGGATGTTGATGGTAATCCCCCCTTAGCTTGCCAAAGTTGAGCAGACTTGGCACTTTAGGAAAAGGCTTTAATTTGAATTTTGTATATTTAATTTTAACGTTTTAAATTGGCGATTTTTCTACAAGGATTTGTAATAGTATATTTATATTTATGTAGTCTTAATAAATATTTTCTGCTTTAAGTTGTGGAATTTCCATAATTATTATTCAAAAATAAATTAAATATTTTTTTGAATAAAAGAGCAAATACTTACACCTACTTCTCTGACAGTGTATTCTGCTCGTCTGGCGGCGGCATTGTGCCAAATGTTTTGGCTATGAGCAATGTGTTTACCACTGTCCGTCCACAGCTGCCCGCGGTGCCCGCTGATATCCGCTTCCTCATTTCGAGGCGATGGCAACGTCGATGGCGACAAAACAAGTGAAAGTTTATTACATCTCCGCCAGCCGGTCATCCAGCCAACCAGTCAGCCAGCCAGCCAGCCAGCCGGAGAGCCTGAAAATCAATAAAATGCAATTGCATGGCAAATGACCCATATAACCCCAGCTCCTGCGAGTCCCAAACTCAAACCCCCGGAGCAGATCAGGCCAGTTCATGGCCCCCGGCCTGTGGCAAGGAGCTGCAGCCAGCCTGCGGCAGGGCGTAATTGTGCCAAATTATAAATTATTTCGAATTTGCTAGGGCGCAAACGATGCTCCAAGGAGCTGCCTGCCTGCCGCCATTGCTTGCAATTAATTTTGTGCAACGCCAATCGAACGGCGAACGACGAGGAAGTGCAGTGGCTCTTCGAGGGCAAGGGCTAAGCGCATAATTTAAATTTCTAATTAACAGTCAAATAAATTGTGCCAGCTGCCAGGCGTCGTGGCAATTGAGCCCTGCCAAGTGATTTTATGGCCGAAATGCTCATTAAATTAACGGCAATTTGCAGCCACAGAGACAAATGCAGCGGCAGGTGAGAAGCGGAGGAGTAAGTAATCCGGCAACTTAGGTTGCACCCTCGGAAATCTAGTGCTTAATGGGCTCACGGCATACGAGATTGCTCCTTGAAACGCTGCTTAACGGGGTTAATGAATAGTGGAAATTAGCAGAAGAAGCTCTGACCCCGGGCTCTCTTACGGATTGATTTCTGATTGCTGCAGGAAATTGATTTTATTTTTGTTTTGTATATAAACATGACTTCTGTAATGACCCTAGGATTTTCCTATTATGTTCAGAGATTCTTGTCTTGGTTTCTTCATTAACTGAATGGCAACGAATGGCTGTGTTATCCTTCACTGCATCTTTAATTGCTTCGCTCCTGTAAGTATTTAACTTTTCATTTAATGTTTATTCTGAGGTGTTAATGTGACACAGTACCAACACAACTGCTGCTCAATGGACTTTTGATTTTGTTCATAGATATCCTGTTTTCTGCTGTTTTAGCCAGTTAATGAATAGATTCTTTTCAGCTTAATGGTTCCTTTGAGTAGCTGGCAACATGGCGTATGCGTGTTATTTGCAAATCGTCAAAGAAGCGGGCACCACTCAGCCAGAAGCGTGTGCACCGAATGAAATTGAATTTCTTATCATCACAGCCATAGTGCTCGGCCGTCTTTGTTGGACTTCGAATACTTGCCGGTTAAACGGGGCGTGTCGCAGCCATATCCTTGGCACCGGCTGTGCGCTCGGCGAAAAACATTCAATTAGTTTGATTTACACTCTTCAAAACGTTGCCACTCGTCCCAATGCGATACGATGCGAGGACGAGGCTATGGATGCCGGAGGGCGGCGCTTGGGCGCTCCTTGTTGCCAAAGCCTGGGCTCCCTTTGTGCGACTGTTGGCGTTTCCGTTTCCGCTGTTTAACAAGCGACTTTTGGCAGCGCCTCCTCTAACAACAACAAGGGGACCTGGAGTAGGAGCAAGAGCATTGCAAAACCGTGTACGTTCCTGCGTGCCAAAAAAGAGCCCAATCTGGATGCCTTCCCCCAGCATTTTTACTACCATTTCCCCCAGTCCCCCAGTCCCCCTGTCCGCAGTTTGCAGCTTTAGCACGCCTTCCTCAATATTAGTTTGGGGGCGGCAGCAAAACGCTTCCGGCAGCCAAATGCCAGCTCGTCGTCGTCGTGATGTTGGTGTTGTCGGCCAGGGCCATTCGATGATTTTTCAATTTGCATTCGACACAGCGTGGGAATGTCAAAGACCAAATTGAAATGGCAGAATTCTGGAACTTATAATCATATGCAGCACACAGCCTTGAGAGGCAACCAACTGAGGAGGAGATCCCGAATCAAAGTCAGGACAGGAATCAGGCTTTGACTTTGTGCCCATCTCGTTGGCTTGGCTTTCAATTAGGTAATTGAGAGGCGGTCGTTCCGGCGTGTTTAAGGTTTTGTCCAGGTGCTGAGTGCCCGTGCACGTGGCCGAAATGCAAACTGTGATCTGCGAACTGACTGTCCGCCTCCTGTGCCTGTGCCCGTGTGTCATATGTAAGTGGGGCATTTGACATGGCCAAAGTTAAATTCGAAAATTAAATGCAAGAGGATGGGAGGGGCGCTGTCCTCTCGGGGTTTGGCATGTCAACTTCATTTGTTGAATGACATAAGTTATCAACGAAATTGCAGGAGAGCTGACCCCGAGCAAATTGCGTTGGCGCCCCTTTTAACTTTATCTGGAAGTCGGTAAGCCCCATGCAGCACCCTCACTTTGTTGCAACCAATTCGTTCCATTTCATTTCACTTACACACCCTTACGCATCCACTGGGAAAAATATTAGACTTGAAACTTGAATAGATCCACATGTGGAGTGGGCTTGTTTCAAGTATCCGAAAAATATCTTAGAAGGCAGCCTTAAAGACGAGATTTAATAATTTTTTAAATCTTTTATTAAATAATTCAAACTTCAAACCCTATAAAATAAATATAAAGAAAATATTTTATTTATTACTACAAACTTCGTTCATTTCTCCAAGTGTCCATACACACATACCGATAATCTGCCCGTCACCCCCAGTATGTATGCAATTGTGTGTTTGCCTTCATTTCAATCTTTTGCCACTTAACAAATGCTCACCCAAGCGCCCCGGGAAGGGAGTTGCTTCAGCAGCCGTAGAAGGATCAAGGGAACAATCAGAAAGAGCGGGGAACGCGAGGGAGGGCGAGTGCATAAGTTTAATTTTATTATACGAAAACAATGCAACAAGCAAGGACATTCCGCAAAAGAGGCAGCTGGCAGCAATATGGCAATTTGTACAAAGGATTTAGAGCTGCGTTTAGAAGCCAATAAAGGCAAGTTAGCAGGCAAATCGTGTGGGTGAAAGTAGCTAACAATCAGCAGTTGGCACCCAACGTCTCAAGTGGATGCAGGATCGAATGTGCATATATATGAGTAGCTTTTATGTGAGGATTTCTAGCATATCGGAAAATTCTGATTGAAAGTTTAAGCAATAAAAATGTGGTTTAAAGTCATCTGAATATTACATTGTTGACAGTCCTGGAACTTTTCAAATTGTTTTCATTCTTCGACCAGAAAAATGAGTAACTTTATGGCAAAGAAAATAAGATATTAAATATAAAATGTATTCTATAACAATGGAAATAAATAAGCCATAAGCACTTTTATTTTCGTCCTCAGAACCTTTTTATTTTATTTTTTTACCAGCTTCAACATTACGCAAAAGAACTACAATTTAAACATTTCCTGATTGCTGACATTTAGCTGACGATATGGATATTTAATGCCCCTTTAATCAGGTCCTCGGACGTAGTGCAGTCCCTGCGGTGTTAGTGGCAGAAGTCTCACGGAGACTTGGCTTTTTCACTCGTAATTTGCCATAAAATAAGCATAAATTGGATCAATTTACCAAAAGCTCTGTTACAAATGCACAGCGGCAGCGATGGGCCCACAATAAGGACGCTGCCATATACAGTTACATCTACCAACTGCCAGCCAGCCACCAGTTGTCATCCCTCTGCCAAGGCATCCAATCCCATCCCGGCCAGAGTTTCATGTCAAACCGAGAATGCTTGGGTCTTGGGGTAATGGCCATCCAAGGCGGTTGCTCTGCCGACAGCCCTGTGGTTTCTGTCACGCGCATTGAATCCGAAGCCAGAGTCGGAGCTGGAGCCTCGGAGCCTCGGTTGCATTTCACTTGATGGCCTCTCCCACTTGTCGTCATCGCTGTCACTGCATTTGGAGAAGCGGTCTCGCAGGTCCTCCGAGTCCTGCGAGTGCTGCCAGTCCGAGGAGTCTCCGTCATCTTGCTGCTTAATGTCAACTCTTGGCGTTTTGTCTTAGCAGCCACATAAAAAATTGAATTTATGATGGGACTTTGGGTGTTTTCGCATTGTGCTGGCCACGCAGATTTAGCACCGATAGCTTTTGGCCTGGCTCAGCAACTCGATTCCATTGCCGCAGCTCCTCCAGATCCTTTAGCCACTGCATTTCATTTCAGTTCCCTAATGCAAGTCAACTGAACGAGCTGGCAAAATTCGAGTGAATTTTGCACTTTTCAATCTAAAATTTCATTAACCTAAGCGCGAGTACACTGGAAACTCTTTGATTATAATTTTTATTTAGAGATCAATGGTTTTAAATAACTTAAAACGATAAAAACGATAACGAATCACTAGCTTAAGACTGAATTTTTATACTTCCTATATCGTAATTTGAATTTGTTGTTTAATTTTCTTTATCATAAATGTTTTAACTTGTCTTCATCCTCTTCGTGTTCAATATTTTTTATTCACTATGTTCAGATATGATAGTATATAGTAAAATTAATAATTTCTTTTAAAGAGTACTATTTCAGAGTGCATCCGCCGCGTTCCTTCACCGCTGCTGACCAAACACTCAGTCAGCGGGCTCATTATTTTTAGTAACTGCCTCGCTGCATGTTTATAATGCGGTTGCACATTTGGTTTTTAGTAATTCTGGATTTCGCTGATATTAGCCCGGCTGTATGGCATGGCTCTATATAAATATATATATTTTTGGGGCTGTGGGTTTTGGGGTTTGTGGACTCTGAGAGCAGAAAACATTTGCTGCCTGTTTGCCGCCGCTCTACTTTAATGATGTTGTTTTCTTCGAGTTTCAGTTTGTTTATGCAGTCATGTGTGTCGCGGCTTGTTTACCAGGCATTGCATTATATAATTTCAGTTTTCAAAATCAACATGTGGCAATGGCTGCCACCGCCGTTGCCGTTGCCGTTGCGTTGCTGTTGGTCATGGTGCTGCCTTTTGGCTCAAACACCATGCGGAGTTGGCGTATCGTTATTTAGTTGGTTCCCAGTACCCCGTGTCTGTTTGCATATTTTGGAGCTGCCACACAAAAAGCCGGAGCAAAGAGAGTCGCCGCCGCCCGCCCCGTGTGCGAAATATAAATGAATTTGTTCAGTCGAAGCGCGTTGGGTTTTTGGTGCCATTCAAAATGGCCCAGCCTCCCTGCACCTGACACGGCAAGGCAGCCACCAGAAATTTCATATTCATAATTTAATTAAATTAACATTTTGTTG
Source organism: Drosophila anomelani (assembly GCA_035045905.1). Taxonomy (NCBI): domain Eukaryota; kingdom Metazoa; phylum Arthropoda; class Insecta; order Diptera; family Drosophilidae; genus Drosophila; species Drosophila anomelani. The sequence goes on along the minus strand of JAWNOO010000007.1, from coordinate 9,491,610 downwards.
AATTATGTACTTACATGACTGTGGCACAAAATATGGTTTAGGCACAGCCTGTCATGTGTATGCCCCGTGGGATTTTCATCTTTCCCTGCCCGCTGCCTCCTGCAGAATTACACTCGTATTGAATTGCCTCCAAGTCGCCGGCCCGCCGCAGTTTGCAGGATAATGTGTATTTTTTGTGTAGGATGAGTTCAGCAGACCAGAAAGCCTATATAAAATTGGGTTATCCCCAGGAATGGGGGTGTAAATGGAGACCCAGAGGTCTACATGGCGAAGGTAAACGTTTTAGAAAGTCTAAATACAAATAAATGGTATAAAAATCGCTTATTCTAATTTGATTTCTTTCACGAAATGTAGTTTTACCCTCAGTAAGTTGCTTAAAATATAAACCACATTCATTTCAAGTCTGCAAAACCCAACAACATTTTCCCTTTAAGGCGAAGGTAACCTTGCCAAAAGCAAGGACATTCAGAGACAAGTGTTTAAATTACATACGACATTGTTCGAATTTGTTTATCTTTTGGATTTTTTCGCCAGCTCTGTGTCAGTGAAGGCGCCAAGGCGCACTCTTGCTCACACTCACCTGTCCTGTACTGTCCACCTGACCATTGTCCTGCCCGGAATGCTCACGAGAACGGAGACGGAGGGTCTCGGCTGTGGCTGCCATGTCACTTGTAGCAATTTGAAGTTTACAGGGGTCACCGGGGAACTGGGGACCTCGTTGCCCATAAAGGACGGCAAAAACTTAAAGACAATGGCAGGCGAACGTAACAAAAACCTAATCTACTCAACAACTTACTTTGCTTATGCAACCGATGGGGAGATGGGCCCAAGGATGGGCAAGGATGGGATCTGGATGTGAAATCAGAGCGTGTGCTTGTTGGCTTTAACTGTGGGTGTGGGTTATTGTCTTGGGCATCGCCCACTGGGTTCGAACCGAGGACGCCGACATACGACAAGTTTTTCAAATAAAACCAATACAAGACGCTGGCGACACACTTAAGTGTGAACAAATAACAAACTAAATAAAATGGCAAAGACACCAGCCCGAGGGGGCCTTGAATTGGCCAATAACTGTGTGGGGAAGGTCTTAGCCGGGGCTATATGAAAATCAGCTTTGGCTTTGGCTTTGGCATTGTGAGTGTGTGTGCGGGGAAAAAATCGTATTTAATTTTTGGTTTGTTTTCCCTGCTTTCCTGCTGGCATTTCATTTTTGCATATAGCATTCAAAGTTTTTGCAACTTGAGAATGTGAAGTAGATAAAAATAATGGAAAAGTTTTGCTCACCGTCTTGGAGGTTCTAGAGTGGATTGAAGTCAATGTAGCGCCATGTGCCACGCCTGCAGCTGGCGGCAGCGGAGACTCAAGGTGGCAACTACTTAAAGTTCGGCTTTTGGCTTAAGGTTGCAGGTTGCCATCTGCCGGTTGCAATTCCACGTGGGGTGTGACACCTTTTTTTCGGCAGCAGTTCCACTTATTTATTACCCTGCCAGCCCGACACTTCCTTTTGGGCTTCGGTTGGGGCTTTATTGCCTCCGTTGTCGTTGTTGCCCCACTAAGCTCACTGCCAACTTCCTTGGGCAATGATCCCCCACCTTATCCTATGGTTAATAATCAAAGGCAGTGGTTCGCTGAAATAAATCCGCTTCGACGGGGATTTAAGCGGATTGGAAATTTATTGAGTGCATCAAACCAATTAAATTCTCGCATGGTAATGATGGAGAAATTCTATAATTTCGCAATAAAAGAGAGTGAATTGTGAGTGAGCTGGGAATCGCGTGGATAGGGCTAATCCTCCGGGTGCAAGTGGAGGAAAGGAAAGTGCCGGCACCCAGGACTGGCAGCCATGCAAATGCATCGCCACCTCTAGGTATGTGTGTGCCACAATGGCAACTAATCAGCTTTTTGTGCAACACGAACGCGAGTGTGGCCCGAGGTGGTAATGGAATGATTTGGTTTAGGACCTGGCCTGCCCCTTTACACTCAACCCAACCTTTAAATATATGTGAATGCTAATAAAAAGACGAATCTTCTTAATGCTAGGAAATATTCTTTATTTTTAGATGTTAGATTTCATATTTTTTCATTATGCAAACCAGCTTTCGAAATCTTTTTATATTCAACCACTATTTCTTCGAGTGTACCTAGGAACTTTTCAGTTGTTTCACTTTGGGGAACAGGATTTCACTCGAAAGAGGCAAGGCACTGAACCGTATACCTAGGCACCCGCACCACTTGGCACCCACCCACTCAGGGGTGCTATCCACCCACTGCCACCCCCTTGTGGTGGCACCAGGACTCGTGGCTGTGATTTATTTACCGTTGAAATTATCTTGTTTTGCGGTTTGATGCATCGCATTGCCAAAGTAACTTTATTTTGCACTCGAAACCTTTTTGCACTGCACCGCGCGCAGAGATAAAAATTTACGTTTCGTTTCGGCTTTCATTTTCCTTTTCCGTGTTCTTTTTTGCCACACTCCCACTACTACTTCGTGTTGTTAACTTTTCAACTAACGTCGACTTGGGTGAAAATTGACTTTTCCACCCGTTCCCCTTCGCCTTCCCACCTTGGTTTGGACTTCGTTTTCGCTTCCCCCCCCCGCGTTAGGCGTTCTTTTAGTGCATAAAACTTTTGTGTTAGACTACCAATATTTGCGCCTGCGAGGACGGACTGTTTATCTAGCTGCAGTTTGAAGTTTGTGTGCATGCTGCGGCCGAGGACGAGGACGAGAAGGAAGACGAGGACGAAGCCCTGGACTCGGGATTCAGGAATCTAGATTCCAGATGGTTGGCAAAAACGCAACACTTCAGTTTAATTGGCAGCCAGCCGAGAACTGTGTACATTTTTAAGTAAGAGTTAATATTTAAGGGCTTCAGTTCTTCTGCAGCTGCGGCTTGGGGCTCTGCTAATTTGACACTTGAATTTGAATTTGAAAGTTTGGTGGACACCACAGAGCTAGAGATTCAGTTGGTGGCCGGGCGGCATACACGAAAATCCCATATAAAAGCCCACCACATGTCACAATCACGCACACAGTGTGGGAAATGCCCCGACAATCCATTTGTGGGTGGGTTTTTCACTTACACACATAGAGGCGAGTGTGACACCGTGTGTTTATCATGCTTAAATAGCTTACACAATTATAATAATCCCCAACGCCACTAAACGGAGCCACACACACGCAGCCGAGAATGTCCATGGAAATTGCACTGTCCAGCATAATGGGATAATGGAAAATCAATTGTCAAACTCAACAATTTTTAGCTACCAATAAAAAATATAAATTGTTGACTTTTTCATAATCAAATATCCGAGATTAATGGATTTAAATATTGCATTTAAACTTTAGTTTTTGTTTGTTATTTCTGCACTTCAGTCGGACGCAACCCATGGTAACGGACGCTTGTTTGCTAACTATTTTTGTTTGTAATTTATTTGAAAATTGAATATAAATTATTTACTAAAAAAGCATTAAAAGAGCGGGACAAGAGCGAGGGAGGCGAACAAAGGCCAGGACAAAGACACCGGACAGGGGCCACAGACATGGCTCTGTAATTTTAATTAAAACAAACAAACAGACACAGCACACAGCGTGGTGAGAACTACACGGATCGGTACTTACACATGTAAACGTGCAGTGTGGAGGTCCTGGCTGATAACACTAGCCTACAAAAGGCTGATTGTTTTAGGTCAAGAAAGCCAAATTGATTGTTTTAAGTCAAGAACGTCAAATTTTTAGTGAAATGATCATGTTCTAGTCAAATAAGTTTAGATCAAAAGGCTAAATACTTGCTAAAAAAAATACCTATAATAGAATTTATTTTGTAATCAAAAATTGAATAATACAAAATAAAATGCCTTTAAAATCCCTTTTTATCTCCCAAAAACCTTGCAGTCCAGCGTTATATATTTTAGTTGTATCGTTGAACTCTCGCCCATAATTGTTGGTCGAAGCCGAGGGGGTGATTTGTTTATTTGTTTGCTTGCCGTGGCTGTCATTATAAATTTCATTCTGGCCAGAACGGAAGTTTGTATGTCTGCGCGTGGGTTTACCAATTTTAATGAGGTGATAACGGAAGCTCCAGGGGGCGGCACTGGCCCATTCTAATTTGGTGAAACAAAAAAGCCATGTATTGTGAATCAATAATGAGTTTAAATACACGAAACATACATCGACACCGACCATTTAAGGTCTCCTTTGTACACAAATATTTCGAAATTCAGCCACGTCGATTGATTGAGTTACAGGATGACTGGGACTGAACGATTGTTATTTGCATATTAGTTCAAATTCAATAATAATTGGCAATGCAAAACAGAAACTAATTGCAACTCGCTTGCAGCTAGTAGCAAGCCGTAATGCACATGCCAAACTGTATATTGAGTTACCTCATAATTACAATGGCACAAAACATTGTTATAGGCCTTTGGTTCTGTGGTGCAATTCGAATCTGAGCCAGTAGAAGTGCAATCAATGGTCTAATAATGAGTTCCAGTGCGAAAACCGCAAAATTAACTACCAATTTTAAGGGCCAAAGGATATTCGGCGGCAAATTACCTAGGATTGCGAGTGGCAACCATCCGATGGTGGCCTCAAAAGTATGCTCTGGATTATTGCCCAACTATTTGACCGTCCCAGTAATATCATAAATTCATTACCCATAAGGCTGTGCCGCCTGCCTGCCTCCCAAAAGCCACACGCCCCATGACCGGAGCTGTAATGAGCTTTCACATTTCGGCGGACCTCATCATCAGCCTACCTGCCTGCCTGCCTGCCAAGGGGCACGCCCCCATTACCGGCAATGACTATAGAAAAACGGTTGACCGAAAATGACGCGCAAATGTTGGCAACATTAAATTAAAGCGTCGCAAACTGGCTCAAACCGCACGCGAAAATTTATGCATATAAATCAGGCAACGTGGCCCGCTCGCTGATTGACGTGTGCCTGCAAACTACTGCTAATTTGTCGGGGGGACAACCACCCACCCCATCCCATCCCCCACTAGACAAAAAAAAGGAAGGAAAAATTGCAAACAGCCAAAACAAGGCAAACGCGACCAAGCCAAGCCAAACCAAAGCAAACAACAACAGCAGCCGGAGAGCCGAAATGTGCCGAAATTCCATCAAAGCGACGTTTTACGGATAAAGCATTTGCATATTTTGATTGGACACGCCCAGCTGTGTGTGTGTGTGTGCACAGTGGGCGAGCAAACAATGGGATGACGGCGGAGCTCTTGGGCCGCTTTCGCATGCAGCTAACAAACTGCGACGTGCGCTAGGCCCAGACAACCACGGGAGCAGCAGCGACAGCAACAGCAGCAACACCAGAAACACAAGCAACATCAGCAACACAATGGCAGCAGCAACTACGCCTGCGATAAGGGACTCATTCCGCAGCTGGACACGCCCACTGGCCAGGGCGGTCAACTCCCTGACTGGTCTATCATGCGGCTGACGTGACGCGGCAGCGATTTTTACACATTGCACTTTTTTCCAGAACCCCAATACCCTGGACAATTTAAAATTGAAAAGGTAGATGGGCTTGAATTGAACTTTCAACTTTAAAAATTATTTTAAAATTGTGAAAGTTGTATAATACAAAATAAAAACGAATATGTACATATATCTTACTTAAGATTGTTTTTACTTTTAAAATATTGCAATAATAAAATGAAATATTTCTACAATAAAATCTATTTAATAATAAATTCACTTCTTATAAACTTCAAGGAGATTGTATAAGAAAATCTTGCCAAAAAAATCTTTTCGACTACGTCATTAATTAGCTTGAAATGTTTCTTTTAGTTATATAGCAATTCGTAGTCGATTTCATAGATAAATCTCAGAATTCACTGTCTCGACTTTTGCCGGTCAGTCGCCCCTTGTTTTACTTTTGTTTTAAACGCGTTTTTTAGTTGAGCTCCCCGTATTTTTTGTGGCACATTTTGGCGGCGTCATACCCCGACGTCAGCGGCAATAAATCTTCATTTACGCTATTAAAATGTTGTAATATTTTCGGTTGTTTTTAACGCGCTGCCGATTGTCCTCGTTGTCGCTGTGCAATGCTGTCGTCCTCTGGCCAAAATATATTTTGAGTTTTGGTTTAAGGACCGTGGCCATAAATAAAGAAATAGAAAATAAAAATTGAATTGCCCAGCTTGGTGGGGGAGCTTTGTTGCCTTAGTTATATTCAAGGCGAGCCGTTTAGATTTTTTGGTTCTAAACGGATTTATGTTCGTTCGTAATTGATCTTTTGGTTTGGGATTGCCGGAATCGCGATAAGCATTCCGATAGCTACTCGGCTTTAATGCGAATTTATTTGAACAGGCAACGGCTGATGTCATGGCTGACACATTGCGTATACGCAGCGTGGCGTTGCCATTAGCGAGTCCCTCGAATGAGTCGATGAATGCATGCGCCACTCACTCATCCAACTATTGCCAGTCACAAGCTTCTTGAGCTCTCCTGCTGTGACCCTTTTTGCATTAAAATATTTGACACAATTGCAGCTTTATGGCAATTTGCAAATTGCATTGCGAACTGCGGGGTTCAGCTTTACGAGGTGCCTTTGTCAGGTGCACACATTGTATATGTGGATGTGTGCGAGCTGTGTGTCATTTTGAATAATTTCAGAGTGCGTGACAACATTTTTGCCTCGCCCTGCATACCCTCGTCTCGTACGGAAGTCAATCAATTTTGTTGAGCAAAATATTGAAATGTAATTTTCCCCTCCAGGCTTCGGCATATTTGAAGTGTAGCAAGGGTTAAGGCTTTTGGTAAAATGGAACAGGAGCTCAAATCAATATACGTAGCCGCAATCAACTAATTAATTGATTTAGTGTGTGTATTATTTTCAGGAAATTCCGCTTAGTGGTTAAAGCCGCCGCAGCTATGGGGATACATTCACCAAATCCCGATTCAACCCAGAGTCGAGGTCATAAATCAAACTGTCTAAAATGGCAGACATAAATTTTCATACTGAAAAAGGCATTTGCGATGAAATTAACACGATGCTGGGGCTCACAATACATAGGCGCGGCTGCTGTGAGCTCATGTGAGTGCACAGTGGGGAATTTGACCGGTTTTTGTGGCATTAATTAATATCTTAAAAACAAAGCAAAATTTTTAAATTCTGTTTTTTGAATTAAGTTAATAATAAAGAAAGGAAGATATTTTGAAAAAATGGGCGTGGTTCCGCCTTTTTTTAATCGATTTTAAATTTTTTTTTATGGTAAAAATTAAAAAAAAAAATTTTTGTTTTCTTTTTACGACAATAATGGTAATTTTATACATTTTGTAAAAAAAATGGGCGTGATCGCACTCTTTATTTGCGAGAAATCGAAGGGAATTTGTTCTGTTTTTGTGGCAATTATTCCAGCAGCACCGTATTGCTGATTGAAAACTTCCATCCTAAAAAATGGAATTACGCAAAAAGGGGCGAAAAGGGGCAATTGAACTTAGATGTTCTGAATTAGGAATACATGGCTCTACAACATGGATATAGACACTCACTGGACAAGTCTGGACATTTTTTTAAAACCTCTGCCAAAGTTGAACATTTATTACGAAAGCTTTGTACGGACACCACCTGCTTCAATTACAAATTGTTAGAAATACACGCACGATTTTGTCAAAGTATTAGTATTAACAAATAGTACAAACCTGAGGCATTATTATCCATTTTAAATTTTATTGATTGGTGCTTTAACCTCTGAGAAATATTAATTGGAAAATGCACTACCAAATGAACCAAAATGCGCACACAAAATGTAATTTTCAACAGCTGACTTCAAGCGCTGGTATTTTAATACTGGACTGGAAAAATACCAATTTTGGTATGTAACATAAGACTTTGGTATATTCTCAATACGTTAAGACTTCAATATCCAAAATTTAAAAACTTTTAAAAAACACATTAATGCCACAAAAACAGGGCAAATTCCCCAGTGTGGAGTGTATCCTTTGCCGTGATTAATGCAACGCGGCGTATGCGTAACGTTTCGCTGGCTGTCTTTATTAATGGACGCTGATTTGCACATAAAGCAAAGCACATACATATGAGACGAGCGATAAAATGTGGCCATGGCCACCCCAACCAGAGTCTGAAGATTGGCAGGTTCTGCAGACTGGGAGGCTGGGACTATGTTACATGGTGCTGGGATTAAACTAGATAGCTGCTCGACTCGACTCAGCTCCCTCCTGACTGTGGCTTCTTGGCCGGAGCTGCCTCCCACCCGAGCCGCCTGGGCATTGTTGTAGAGTCATTAAGGTGTAAATTATACCACTAATTAGCCATTAAGTAGCGAACGGCAGCACAGGCATCAGGCAGCAGGCAGCAGGCAGCAGGCAGCAGGCGTTTAAGCACGTTCATGGAAAAACAAAACGAGTTCTGCGTGCTGTTAGGGACTTAGAACTATATAAGAGCAATAAAATTTAATGAGCATATAAAATGTGAGAGTGAAAAGTAAATTCAGGAGGTTCTTCCACACCTCAAATCGAACCGATAAACTACTTTAACTTGCCCCAGGACTTCTCAAACGAAACCCAGATAGAAGTGTGCGTGAATGTGAGCTTGTGAGCTTGTTTTCAATCCTTTGGCAGTAATTCTATATATCGAACCGAGAACGGAGAACCGAGAGGCGAGAACAACAAAGCAAGTGCGAGGAAAACAGCAGAAATTGTTTGAAAAAATATTGAATTCTTGAGACATAAACAAAGTGAAGAGGAGCGAGTGGAGAAGCAGCAGCTATAGAACGCCAGCAGACTATTGAAGCAGAAAATCGAAAATTTATACAAATATGTTGAAAGAGCAGGGCGGAGGAGCGGACTGAAGCGAAATAGAGCAGCGCTTTGGCACTCGGGAAATGTGCAGCGGCGGCAGTAAAAGGAGCAGCGCATGTCCTGGCCAGTGGGCCAGTTCCATAGCCGGTGCCAGTGCCAGTGCCAGTGCCAGTGCGAGTACGAGTACGAGTGTTTGCCATGGCTAAATTTGCATTTATTTTCCGAGGGTATGTTCAAATGTGCAACGAACTGTGCTTGAGTGGAAGACAGGAGAAGAGCCGGAGCAATCAAAGACGTAGCCGCCACCGCTGTGATCGCTCCTTTCTCCTTGCTCCTTGCAACTCCATATCCTTTCTCCTGCTTATCCTGCTGCATCCACTTTTCGGGCCGCCGGCATTTCGTGTCCATCGCAACTCGCTCTTTGCCGTGTCCATGTCCGAGCTGCTCAAGACAAATGCACTCGCCCAGCTGACCCTGCAGCCGAATCCCAGCCAGAGATCCAGCTCCGAGTTGGGAAACTGTCTTTGATTGCCTTTAAAGCGTTTTGCACTCTGCCCGGCATGGCTTGAAATTGAATTTGCCATTAGTCGTCGTCGTCGTCGGCAACTTGTAAATTCAAATATGCTCAACTCCATCGCAGGCTCCCCTGTGTTTTTCATTGCGTCATGCTGCATAATGAGCTGCAAAATCTTTGCTCGGCTTACATGGCGTGTGAGTGACATTTAATTTGCCGTCGACAGCGCTGGGATAAAACACGAACGACGCCCTTGCTGAAATCTACCCTTAAGCTAGGTAAATAATAGTGCTTTAGTTTTATCAGAACGGGTTTTGCATGGGGAGTGTGACAAAGGAAATAGAGGAGGAAAATACAAATACAAATACGAAATCAATTATAAAATAACTATTATTCTTTCATTTGCTGAACTGCAGGAACAAGTTTTATAGTCCTGAGCTAAAGGCAGCCCCTAGAAATCCTAAATTTGCTGGAGAGAGGAAATGGAAAAGATATAGTTGGGAGGGGGATTTGGAAAAAGTATTTCTCATTTAATTTTTTTATTTCATTTTAGAAGAAATTTTTAGATTTTTTCCTTTACTTACGAAACTTAAGATTTCTGAGATAATTAATAAGAAGTCCTTTTTTTCCTTTCCTTTTTATTAATACACATCCCACTCTATCAAATCGCGACATGGCTTAGAGTTTCAGATTCAGATCCAACTGACTTTGTAGCTGGCAACTTGAGATTATTTATAGATAGCAGAGTCAGCTCACCAGAACACTAAAATCCAAACTAAAGGCGGAAGCAAACTGGAGTTGGGACGCATTTTACAGCTAATAATAAATGACCCGAGGTTTGGTTGTCGTCGACCACGTTTTTTCAGCCGGGCACGTACGCATAAATTTCGACAAGGTCGTTGAGCGCGGGCATCGTATCCTTTTTTCCGGATCCGAGTCAGGTGTGTGGCTGCTCCGGTCATGTCCCCCGAGCGCCGGCACATAAACATAATGACCGGCTATTATGGCCACTGGCTCGGCTTACGGGTCGGCGAAATAACACATGTTTGTCAGTCAAGTTATGTGCCAAGTGTAACATATTTTAAATAATTGATGAGCGTACCCGACCCGACCTGGCAGAAGGCAGCCTGCGAAATACAGAGCCATCCGTTGCCAGTCACTCACTCGTACATATTTGCATGGAAAAGCCTTTGGCTGCCCATCAATTAGACGCACTCGTCGCCATCGTCGAGCCTGCCAACGTGGCTGTCACTTTTTGCTGTCGACGGCAGAGCCAGATGGAAGTGGAAGTGCCTTTGGCCCATCGGTATTCTTGCCGCAGGCTAAGGAGCGATGCCAGCCTCTCGCATACATTACAAACACTTCAATTTCCGTCTGCCAGTCCACTTCAGAGCCGGAGCTGGCGTCTGAATCAGTTTTTTGCCGAGCCCAGACAACTGTAATCAAAGCAAATTAATTATCTATGTCCTTCGTTGTACGGCGCCTTTTTTTCCAGCCATCTTTCGCACATACCTTTGGCAGCCCTTGCAGCCTTTTTAAGGCTTTCACATCCGGCACAATGTCGAGTGGTGTTGTCAGGATACTCGGCTACTCGGCAAAAAGGCAAGAGTTAAATGACGGCCATCGATGCTTGGTTTATAATTCAATGCGCAGCTCCGGTTGCTGGCAAGGAGACATCCCAATGCCTTGTCCTTGTCCCTGGGTCCCATACACTTTCGGCGCGCACAAAAGTATGCTGCAAAAAATGCAAATGCCAAAACAATGCCAGTCACAGCAAATAAAGGACACGTACACAGGATTTTCAGAGGGAGACAGATAGAGAAAGAAAGAGCGAGAGATAGAGAGAGGGGGGAAGGTGTCTACCTTCCGATTGGCTTTCATCTACATTTTTAATTAATATTGCTGCAGATTCTGATAAAAAAACGTTAGCCGGAACTAGTCCGAAGAGGAAATTGCTTAGGAATGCACTTGACGTTTTTGGTTGCATATTGGAATATTATTATCAGATTGTGTGGTATATACTTAGACAAGTTGAATACATATGTATAATGAAAGCTTTTGATTTTATATAGAATTCTTTTTTACCAATATTCCATTTCACAGGTATACAATTTTATGTTCAGTGAAAAAGTGAAACTAATTAAGTTTTCATGGAAATTAACCATTTTTCCAGGTAATCCAAGTGAAACCGGATAAGTTATAGTATCAATAGAGGCTTAATATGAGACTGTTAGTGGCAGGCCTTTTGCTGGTCCTTCTCCTGGACTATAGCTCTTCTGTTTGGATAAAGCAATACATGGAGAACTACCATCGTCCGACATATTATAATAAACACCACAGGAGTAAAGATCATGTGGACTACAATCGCGAGGCCCTGGAGAAGCTTAACGATGTGAAGCCCATAATAAACCACCAACCTCTCTTCGATCCGGAAAGGGACATTAGTTACTATGTCAATGTGCTACACCATGCCTCTGTGATCTGCTCGGGAGCTTTAATCTCGTATCGAATGGTTATCACCTCGTCCTATTGCTTTCGTTCGGACACAGGAGACGATATGAAAATGACTGTGTACAAAGCCAGTGACATGGGAGTGGTGACGGGCGGTGAGTTCGCGATGAGTGATCCGCATCCGGTGATCGCCTTCTTTATGCCTCTCAATGAGATCTCACAGAATATCACTTCCGTGGCCCTTCTGGGCTTGGGCTCTAAACTCAATAGAAAATATTATCGTCACATCAATATTTACCACAAAGTGCCAAAGGTTAGAGATCATGTGAAAATTGCTTTTTTGAATCCACAAGATTTTCAAGTCAAGCACATAGATACTGTGATCTTGAACTATGATCGGTGCCAAAGCTACTACGTCATGAGGCAACTTTTTCAGTTATCCACAGAAGGAGCGGACTATATCTGCGTGCGCAACAAGCGAAACTCGTTGCGGTCCACCTGCAGCACTCGGCCCGGGGATCCGCTTCTGGTTGGCAACCAACTGGCCGGCATTAACATGTATGGGGAGCAATGCAGCCATGACATTGAAACCGTAAACATGGACATATATCTGCCAATGCGCCCCGTCGTCAAGTTCATCCAGCTGGCCACGGATGCCCTGCGGGCATTCACGAACACGGGTCCATATAATGCATCGATTTCTCGTCCCTTGTCACCTTTGGCGCAAACCCTGTTCGATCGGCAACCAAATTTCTACATGGGCCAAATTCTTAACGTCACGGAGGGGAATGCCCAGCTTAATACGCCCGAGACACAAGGTGTTGGCAAGGCGTAAAATGTTAAATAAAATAAAATGAATAATAATTTAATTTTAAAGTCTGAATAATTTATATGGTTTCTCTTACTTTTTATTATAAATCAAGTTTGAGGCATTGATAATGTGATAGATGCGTGTCCAAACGATTTGACAGACTTACTGAAATACTGGTGAAGACGATTTGGCCAGTTCTCAAATTCCCCTTCACGTAATGTGGCTCCTTTTATTTTGGATTTTTCAAGTTATCCTCACTGCTGCTCTGGGAGCTCAAACGGGTACGCACTTTCACCGGAGCTTGATATCTGATTACAAGCCGCAGCACAACCCAAAGACACAGATGGACTATAAACGTTATAACTTGCAAAGGACTGTAGAAGAAAATGATAACATTAATCAAGACATTAAAAAAACCAAAACCTATGGGATATCCAAGGAACCAGAGGTCCTGCTCATCAACTCCCGCAAGAAGGTTATGCTCCACCAGCTAATAGTTCGCATCTACCAGGACAACGAGTATAGCTGTGTGGGCACACAGATATCCGAATTGCTAGTCGTAACCGCGATCACCTGCTTTTATGAACCTAACCCCGAATTAGTAACTATGAAGACGTACAGCAACCAGGAAATCACCGGGCATTTAATAAACCGAGAAGAAACCAACGTCCTTAGCGAGGATTCCCAATTGGCGGTCATCGTTCTCGACAAACGCCCGGATGACTCCGCATTGACAAATGACTCTGTACAACTCTGCACCTCCAAGGTCCTGGACAACGCTCGCGTCGAGATGCCCATTTGGAGAAGGAAACGGCACAGCATTAAATCTTGGTATTCAAGGACCCTTCAGTTGCATGTGTGCCGGTACCGCTTGAAGGACGATCAAATACAAGATACAATGATTTGCGTGAAAAATGATATGTACACTCCCTCGTGCCAGAAAACGATCGGAAATCCCCTTATCCACAATAATATGATCTGTGGAGTGAATTTGTCGGGACACAATTGTCCCATGTTCACGGGCATCGCCCTGTACTCCACTATCTACGACAAAAACGAATTCGAGATGAATGGAATGAAGGTGATAGAAAAACTCGATATAGAGAATATCATTTTGTAATGAAATCTGGTCTCTCAACTTTATTAAATTTGTAAATAAGACGTGAAGTAAATAGATTTGTTCCATTAAATTTAGTTATGCATTGATTGAATTATAGTCACACTTAACTCTTATATGCATTAGGCGTTAGTGAAAAATATAAAAAGTTGCGACCATATATAATATTCTACTTACTTGGTCGGACTTAAAATATATTTTTCAAAAATGAAATTTGTTGTTAAATTTATTAGCTTTCTTTCGTTTTAATATATATTTAAGATTTAAACAAAACAAATTTTAAAGCCGTCCTGGCCATATTTCCCATGAAAATTTTTACATTTTACCTTGATCCTCTTAAAATATACTTCCATTCAACATTTTCAGAGGCCACCGTAACTAAGCTCAAGTTTTATTTGAAAGTAATTTATATCATAATCACTTTACGAAATGTGTACACATTTATCTTTTTAAATGAAACGATTCCCAAACCAGGCTTAGACAAGCGAACATCAAACAAAAGCCATTTCTTCTTTTGGCCGTATTTTTCCGAATATGACATTAAATTGTTCTGCCTCATTTCCGCTCGCCAGGCTGAGGTTCAATCAAATTAATGAAAAATTGCTGCTGCTGCTGCTGCCTGCGCCAATGCCAAATCAAAGTTCCCAACGAGAGCCATTAAACGCGCAGACGCTTAGCAACATTCGCCGGGGAATGGGAATGGAAACGGGCCAGGAGTCTCCGTCTCCGGCTCTGAATCAGTGTCATTGACAAAAACCGGGCCGAATGAATGGCGGCGGGGAAACTGTACAAACACTGAGATGAAGTGGCAGTGGCAAAAACCTTTTGTATTGCAGCGATAATGTCATCAACTAAAGTACTCCGTCGGGCATAGTGAAAAGTTCTAGTCAATCGCAATAAAGCACATAATGTGACTGTGATTGTGACTGTGACTGTGAATCTAGAGGCAGCACAGCACGTGGGGATGTGGCTATAAATGTTGACGGGCGCATTCAAACTGTGTAAACATCATTAAAATGGTTTTCTGCTTCCCCTCCCCAAACTCTCGAAATCGAAATGGAAAATCATTGAAATTATATTTTAGTCCATCGTCTGTCCATGTGCTATGTTTGCCTTCTGCTTCTCCTCCTGTTTTTGATCTTCTTTCAGCGGTTGGAACGAGAGGTCCTTGCAAATTAGCCGCATATCACTTTATGGAAGAAGCACTTTCCCAAATTAAACTAAATAATTCAAGGGCGCGACCGCAGTTCATAAAATGGGCCAAAACAAGCATATTTTTTGCGCCTCGCAATCTTTTGTTTTGTTTTGTTTTGCAAATATTTTCAACTGACACACGCACTTAGGAGCAGCCGTATATGTGGGGCTGCAGCTGGATATGGAAATGTTTGTCAAGCTAAATGCGGTCGTCTGCTCCAAGAGGGCACACACAATAGCAAACGAGAAATGTATTTCAACACGGAAAACAAATTTTAAAAGAATAAATGTCAAGGAAGTAGAAAGAAGAGTATTCAAGGAAAAAGAATTAAGGATTTTCTAATGTTATTCCTGAAGATTAAATACGCATTTTCTATTCAAATTTTACCTTTCTTTAAAATCGTTCACCGAAATGAAATATATTTATCTTGAAAGCCAAGTAAATATTAGTATTATTTACTAGTTTATATTATAATTTTATTCAAGGAAGTAGAAGGATATATTCAAGGAAATAGAAAATATGATTTTATATGTTTTTCTTGATAATTTAATATGCATATTCGATTCATTTCAAATCTTTTACTTAAATAAAATATGTTTATCTTTAAAACCAAGTAAATATTAGTCATTTTAATATAGTTTCTATTACTATATTTTTTCCCCTTTAAAAATTGCAATATTTAATTATTAAGTTCATATATTTTTTGGTGTGTTTTTTTTTTTGATTTAGCTAATTATTAAGATAAAATCCTGCTCTGATTCAAATCCATATTCTGTTCAATACTGGTTTTTTGCATGTAAATGCAATGAAAGGACATCGACAGTAATTGAATTCTGTTTTTGTTTCCTGTGCACCAAAACGCATTTGTATGTGTGCTCACGTCCTTGGCAGCCACTGTGCATGTGTTCGCCAGCAAGAGGCATGTGGGTGTGCGTAAAATTTTACGATAATACGCAACAATTTCGAAATGAGTGCACCCTGCTAAGCGGCTGAGTCTGCTGAGCATTTCGAGTGCAAAGAAAGCAATTTCCTCAATATTCTTTATGGCTAACAAGGAGCCACAAAGAGAAGGGCGGCGTGGGGGGGTACAGGCACTCTTTTTTTTTTGCTGGTTTTAGCGATGCTTTTGTTATTATTTTCAAAGTTCCATAAGCTGCCTGCTAATAAAATTTTAGAAGCCTGGCCCTGGCTGTTAACATTATCATAACGCACACAGGAACACGAACGTATGTGTGTGTGTGGGTGTTTGTGTGTATCTGTGAGTGGCCGTATAATAATCATGGTCGCACACTCACCCACACTCGTACAACGACATGCCACATAGACGGTGACACACATTTACATGCCACTTAGGCATTGTCGCCCGTTCCTTTGACTAGCGTTGCGTATACGCCGCGTTGTGCGTGCGCCTTATAATTCATTTATTGGCATAATTTCGTTTTATTTTTATTTGTTTTAGGGCTTTTGCGATTGCCTTTGATAGAACGCCAGCACAGCGTGGAGAAGAAGAAAAACGGCAAATTGAAAACATATTGAATATCGCATTTTGCTAAACGTGGCCGCCCTTGAATCGGGAGCACTGCTCAGTGCCTCGCTTAATTGCTAAGCTGCACACTCGACCCGGCATACAATTAGGCCCCAGGGGAAGCATATCTATACGCGGCTACAGAATCCCAGTATCCTCTGGCAGCTCTGCATTCATTACAAAGCACTTTAATTCGCCCAGCTCGAGCGCATAGATCACGCCCGGCTTAATAAATTCCCACGCCAAGCAGCCGAAAACAAAAGAATCCCCTGGCCGTCGCTGCCACTCAGTGGGGACGTATGTCTTACCTGGCCCCACCGGCAGCAGCAGCAGCAGAAGCAGGAGTGGTGCCAGGTTAAAGAGGAGCTGAAGTCGTAGCTGGATGCGGATCCGGACTCGGATCTGGCTGGCGTCTGTGTGAACGGAGGAAACGTGACTGGAAAAATGCATTTCCGCTGCACGTAGAAACGTTGCCACGGCAAACCGAAAGCGAAGGGCACAACGAGGGGCACGTAAGTCAATCAGCCAGCGGCCAACAACTAAGTATAACCCTAATGCAATGCGGAAGTCACACTCCAATTTAGCCGGGGCATGGCCCCTGATTTTGTTGCTAACTGAATGAGTTACTTCCGCTTTGCCTAACAATTTTAAATAAAATCACATCACCCGGGCGAAAGCGGAAAGCGTAGGGAGGAAGGAAGGCCAACAAACCGCTCGGACACCAGCCAATATGGACAACGCTCCCTCCATAGTGGCTATGGCTACACAAGGCTATATATGTGCCTGTGCGGATGGATAGCAGTTGTTACAACTTCCATTTTATTTTTTTTTTGTTGCTTTTGCTGTTGTGTTCCCTCTTCCCTCGCCGCATGGCAACCAACGCGAGCGACGCTGGTCTTTGAAATATTTATGGCAGCAACAAAAGGCCATAAAAGCCAATGCCAATATGCGAGTGCAGGCGAGAAACCAGCACCGAGCCACTGAATCTCAACTCAATGAAAGCGCCGGCCATTTGGTAGCCAATTTAATTCACTCCGGCACATATCCCCCCGTCAATTTATTTGCCATCAACTGATTGACATAGAAAATAGTCTATATTTGACTGTATATCACATTATCATGTTGCAAATCGAATCAACAGCAATTATTTGCATACAGGAACCAGGTCTTTTTGTATTTTATTTGGGCCACAGGGTGGATGATGCAGGATGCAGGAGAGTGGTGGAAAATTGCGCAAATCATTACAGTCAATTAATTGCTCAGCTAAATATGAATTGCATAATATTCCCCCTTCTTGTGCCATGGAAAATAATGCAATTATAATGCAGAAATAATGTAAACAAACAGCTCTCCTTCCTCTCTGCCCCCACCAAAAGTCAAATACCAAATGTTTTTAATGAATGATTTTCGCTATTTTTTGTTTGTGGTATTAACTAAATGATTTCTTGCAAACGAATAATATTCAATCACAATTTGCTCTCGGATAAAAACCTGTAAATATTTGATAGCGAATCGCGCCAAAGGGCCATGAATGAAATATCATCGATAACAACGCTGTGCTCACCTGTCCAACTACCTGCCTCTGCCCTTTTTTCTCTCCGCCGCAGAACCGTGACAGCTCATGGGTAATAGATAGTTTCGTTGGCTACAATTAACACCTTGCGAGCTGCACACAAATATTTGCCAAACTTATCGAGCATTTATCAATGACAGAAAGTGTGACAGAAAGCGATGATATGAGGCAAAAATAAATTGTAACGAAAGAGTAGTTGAAAAAGCGTTGATGTTTGCCACAAAAGAAACTGAAAATTGTTTTTTATTTGATATTTACTTAGCGTTGGCATTTAATAATAAAGTTATTTATCGTCACTCTGCATGTGACGACACATATTTATTTGATAAACACGAAAACCACGAACTTTTTGTGGTTGGCAGCGATAATAATAACTACAAATTTTCTTTTCTTCAGTCACAGCGATTGCCTTAAAGCTAGCAGCGGTGAGCGTGAAGTCCCAATCTCAGCGATTTAGTCTCGCTTTGGTTCTCAGACCCACATGTGACCACTTGGAACGCAATACGGAATGGGAATCGGCGTAAAAATTGGAAACTTTTCAGTTGCTCGACATATTTGTCATGGTCGGAGGCAGGTCAAACCATCTGCCACGCCGTTGGAGTGTTTATATTTTCGCCTGTGTCTGCTGCCAGTTTCTTTTGTTTCTGGTGATTTTTTCCAAGAGGATCCATGAAGAAATACCTAGAAGTGAAGTCAGTGAAAAATTCCTATTAAAATTGAAAAAAAAGTAGAATATTTAGTTTGTTTCTTAGTGGTTACCTCAAGAAAATGTCAGTGGTTGGGGGGGATTCATCTCCCGTACACCAGAACGTTCAGAGGAATATTACCACTACAATCTTCAGCTGAGTGATACTGTAGGAGCAAGCAGAAAAGTGCCCAGAACAAGGCATGCAAGGTAAGGAAATTTTAATGTGTATATAAATTAAAATTATATAATTTTTTAGTGATTAAACCTTTTAGCTGTGACACTCGCACCTATAACCTGCCCCCGTCCTGGCAAGCCCAAGTCAGTGTGGTGATCAGCTTCCATAACGAGGCGCGTTCTATGCTGCTGCGCACCATAGTTTCCCTGCTGAGCCGCACTCCCGCAGACTATTTGCAAGAGCTCATCCTCGTGGACGATGCCAGCCAGGACAGTAGGTTATTGAACTCCACCCCGACCCTTGCGTAGCACTTATCACTCTATTAACAGAAACCCTTTTCGAGGACCTCCGTCCCTTGCTCGGCATACAAGATCCCCCGCGGTTCGTCTTCCTGACCAACAAACAACGCATGGGCCTGATTTGGTCGCGAAATATGGGCGCCACCCGGGCGAGCGGCTATTATGTACTTTTCCTGGACAGCCACTGTGAGGTGAACGAGGGCTGGCTGGAACCCCTGCTGGAGCAACTGACGCACACGCCCAATTTGGCAGTCAGTCCCGTGCTGGACCCCATTGATCCCGTCACTTTGAGCTACCAGAAGGGCAACGAGATGCTTAAGGGCGGATTTGATTGGTCCCTGCACTTCCACTGGCTCAAACGCGAGCTGGCCAACCAAGAGCTGCCCGAGAAGCCCTTCAGAAGTCCTGTCTTTGCTGGCGGCGTGCTGATGATGTCACGCGAGTGGTTCCTTAAGCTCGGCAGCTTCAACTCGAATCTGAAGGTGAGAAAAGCTAATTAGCCGGTGTCAAGTGCTCTAATTGCCAGTGTCGGGGCCAGGAATGTGGCTCTACTCTGACTGACGCTGACATCGACAGTGCCACTGGCATTTCGATGTGAATTTACTCAGTGCCCCAGTTGGGCTTTTATCCTTGCAGATCTGGGGCGGTGAGTCCATCGAGCTGGCCATTAAATTGTGGCTTTGCGGCGGACAAATTGAGATCGTGCCCTGCAGTCGAATCGGACACATCTTTCGCCAACACCATGCCTTTGACTTCCCGCCGCAATCCCCGGAACAGCAGCCGTACCACCAGCAGGAGCCGGAGCCGGAGCAGGAACTGAGCCCCGCCCAGGCAACCTATCTGCAGTGAGTCGAGGTTGGGGATTAGGTGTGAAATGGCCGCACTGCCCTCTGGAATTTTTCAATTTACTCCATCACAGCGTCTGTTTAATATAAACATTCCTATCACATGCTGATTGGACTTGCCTCCCGCCTGCCACCACCACCAGCAACTCAAAAATCATAGCCGAGTCCTGGCTGGACGAGTACAAAAATATGTTCTACGCACTGAAGCCGGCGGCCAGGCGAATTCCATTGAATCACACCTTCAACCAGCTGCACCAACTGAGGAGGGAGCGCCAGTGTCATCATTTCAGTTGGTATCTGCGGCATGTCAGTCCCGAACTAAGGTCAGTGCACTGGAAACAAATAACAGAACTTTAGGTGATTTTGGAAATTACATTATATGAAAAAATCAATTTAAAAAGACTTTTAGAACTAAACTACTGAAGACTAACTATAAATTTCTATAAATATTATACAAATAATTCATATTTGCTTAAAATTTTCCTCTCTGTAGTCTGTTATGTGAAAAATTATTAATTTAAAAATAACTTTTCCTATCCTTTCATCAGTTTGATGCTTTATGAATTTGCTGCAACGGGAACGCTAAGGAACGAGGATCGATGTCTGCACCATGCTGGGGTTAAGGACTCTCGCCAGCAGTTGATCCTGGTGAACTGCTACCGCGAGGATATCACCCAGTGGAGCCTGTTTCGCAGCACTGGACAGCTTAGCACCCAGCGGGAGTTTTGCCTGGATGTGGAACTGCACCACGAGGTCACTCTGAAGCCCTGCCTGCGGACGAGGGATACTGCGAGCATGTCCCAGCGATGGCACCGCATGGACACTCACCTAGTTCACAACGAGACACATCTGTGCCTTGAAAATCCAGTCAAGGATCGCCTCGAGCTGGCCGTCTGCCGTTGGCATGCGGTATCGCAGTCATTTCAGTTCTCATTGGAAATGGAGAGGCAAACATAAAGTCGGCTAATGATGCCGGTTCGACATTCGATGAAACCCAAGTCTAAGCCTCTTATTTCTTCGGAGCGCTGAATCGCTGGGCATGCAGGTAAATCAAAATGTTGACATGTTGTGCTAATCTCTGTGAAACATTTCCGCCGCCGAAGCAACATGGCCATAGATTACAGGCGGCGCAGGGGAAGCAGTAAATTATGGCGCCATAGATACACGGAAAGGTGCTTCAGCTTCCAGTTCCAACTCCATCTCCATCTCCGGGCCGCATGTTGTTTTTTTTTCTGGTCTGCGCCTTTGTGCTGCTAGCTGGCTATCAAGAATCGCAGCGTTTCCTGTCGCATCCGTCACACGAGACAGGACACAATGGAGCTGGGCGGGACAGGAGGAGGCACCGTCGGGCGTGGCCAGATAAAAGCCAGCGACGCCGCGCGTATTGTGCGGCTTGTTTAGAAGGCTCTGTCATCCGTCAGTGGACAAAAGCCGAGTCGCGTCTAGCTTCCTTTCTGCCACTCCATCTCCCGCTCCCGCTCTGGCTCTGGCCCTGGCCCGCACTCCCTGCTGCAATTGCCGCTGCCGGGCAAGGAGTCGCAAATGTAATTGAGTTGATGACAATGCCACTGACTGCCCGGCTCGCGCTTCCGGCAATTTTGATGGCCTCCGGATGCCGGCGACAAAAAGCGGCGACGGCGGAAACAGAGTCAAATAAAACCGAGACGACAACGGTAGAAGCAATCGCAGCAACAACAGCAACAAAGAACAGACAACAGAAGTTTATGGAGTTGCGAAGTGCAGCTGCAACTTAAGATTTGTTTTGTTTCACCATTCTTGCGGTAATAAAGCGTAAAAGTTAATTTTGTATCTCAACAATGGCAACAAGTGTGCCCGCCGGACTGACGGATGCCGCGCGAACAATATCTTCCTTGCCGTGGTCGCTGCAGCTGTGCGTAAAAATCGCATTTATCACGGAACTTAATAAAAACAAAAAGCCTTAGGTGGCCCGAGCCTGGGTCCGGGGAAGTCTAACAAGTTGCACTTGCTCTCCGGCATCCGTGTTTGGCCTTCTTTAGTTTCCGGTAAGTTATGGCCGTCCGCTGCTTGCGACATTTTATTGTCCTTTGTCCTGGGCTGCCCGTGAAATGCAGGTAACAATAAACCCCGTCCGACCGAACGAACGGTAATAAAACGCTGAAGCACTACAAAATTTCATTTTCTATAAAGTTTGTCCAGGTAACGCAGGTTAAATTGCCGGACCACTTTAAGGACTCTACCCGTCGAAATGCTGCAGTCCTTGACTCGCTTTCGGTGGGTCCTATGATTTGTACTGGCTTTTCAAAAAGTTTCGCTCATCGGGGGAGCAGAACGGCCGCCAGAGCCCGGCTCAAGGACGGACCTTAATTATGAGCGGGACCATGCAAAACTTGATTATTCATTCGAAGAATCATTTTATTATCTGCATAAATCTTTTCCCGAACCCACCAACCAACTTTCTGTTTACTTTGTGGGGGGCAACAGAGGAAAAAAAAGAGACAAAAAGGAATACATCATTCACTGGCGTGGCCGCATTTAAAACATCTTGATTAAAAAACTAAAAAGAACTCGGAACTCGGACCGAGGGCAGAGGGGGAGGGCTAGAAGAAAGGCGGTCGGCAAAATGCTAAAATGAAAGCCAAATGCAAACTCAGCGCATTCTAAGTGCGCCGGCGGAAAACAAAAAGGAAATTCGTGCAAAAAAATAAAATGAGCGAAGGCCAAAAAACTTATAAGCCGCAAGCGTAAAGCGAAGTTACGAAGCAACCGCGGACTTGGCAGCAGCAGGTGGAGCGGAAGGGAGCAGAGTGGAGCAGAGTGGAGCGGAGCGGGCCGCGTTTAAAAAGGGATTTCAAAATTAACGTCCATCAGGCAAGAAAAAAAGTCAATTTGAATGATTAAATAGCGAGAGCTGTGTAAAAGTTGTGTCGCCGTCCGGCCATTGGTTCTTTTTTTTTTCCTACGACCCAAACTTGGAGCCCAGAGCTGAAAGCTGGACGATGGGAGCTCGGAACCCTTCCCTCCATTTCCAATCCAAATCCCGGACGGACCAACAACAGAAAAAAAGCGATTAGTGCGGTCTTTTGTGTGGCTTAAGCATCGCCGTTGCCTGCTTTTTTGGGCACTCTCATGCGGATTTACATTTATTAATTCCCCGCCGCGCCGGCGATGGGAGACAGCTGCCGAAAAAAGGGTCAGGCCTTGGGACACAAAACGAGTGTGCCTCGAACACAAGTAAATAAAAACATGTGAACGTTAGCGCAAAAGGCGATAATCCATCATTTTCGTCAAAAGTTGACTTCGGCCATGAACACAGTGGCACCGAACAGTGAAATCGGTTATATAGAGGCTCAACTTGAATAAATTCTCGATGAGACCGAGCAATTAAGCAATGATTGATTAGTAGAGAAAGTGTTATCTCGAAGTTCGAAATACTTTGGTCTAGGAGACCGCTCTTCGCTGGCTGACCCACTGTAGATTCCTTGATGACGGCCAAAGTTCGTGTCCCTGCCAGAGACTTGTAATCCCTATCGCATGATTATGGCAAAAGTGAACCAATCCATCGCAGCAACACGAAAAAGGTTAAGCTGGGGCGTGTTCCAGGTCTCCAGCTCTGGGCGCTGCGTGTGTGGATATGGGGATATATGGTGGATGTGTGTGGGTTACGGATTATCATGCCGCGCACAAGCACTCAAACAATTTTGACGCAATGAAATGATTTTGATGAAAAATTAAAAAGCATTTCAATCACGTCGAAAGTTTTCTGGCATCACACAAAGTGTAGCTTCGGAAAAGGGAAAATTCGGCATGAGATGTGTGGAAAGTGTGTACTTATGTGTATTTGTGTGTGGCTGTGAAGGTCCTTAGCCCTCGACAGTCATTTATTTAGATGCTAATTTAAGAGTGGGCCTTGTGGAATGCTTTCAATTTTTGTTAAGCCTTTGCAGATGTTTCGGCTTAATGGTTATTCATATGAATGGTTGGGCTTTCAATCATATCAACTTTAATTTATGGTGAAAAATTAAAGCTAAGGTTTAGAATTATTAATAATTTTTATTCATTTTGTAATTCAATATACATTTAATTTAAATAATTTCTAATATTTGCATTGTTTGCAATTTAAATTTCAGAAATATTTATTGACACTAAAAATACCCAAAGATTTTGCTTTCGACTGATTAATTGTGCAAAATTCCAACTTCCAAACAAGTATTTTGTGCACATCTAGTTCTACTTCCGTTTCCGCTTCATTTTGCTTGGCAGCCCCAAAGTAGGCAATGAAATTGTAAGAACAAACAAGATGGCTTCCCTGCCCAGCGCTCATTCGAAATTAGAGAACTTGACCAACTCTAGGCTTTGTTGCCCATTTAAATAGGCAATGAACCTGCATTAAGAATTAAAGACTTCATTAAATCCACCGTGCTGCACATTAAATAAACATAATTCCGCTTGTGCTTTTCGCTGTTTGCCTTTGCGTTCGTTTATTTTTTTAGCCGCCGTTGTCGTTGGCGTTGCCGTTTTCGTTGTTGTTCCCGGCGCTTAATTCGCTTTTAATCTCATCAGCTTGGCGACGTCCTCGTCAGGGGTGCAGTGAGCCGTGGTCCAGGGCGAACGGCAGGAGACAGGCCGCCACAGATTTTGATGGGGCCACAGCTGCCGCTGACGCAGATGCTGGCGTCTCTGTCGAAGCTGCCGCCGCCGCCGCCGCCGCAGTCTGCAGGTGACAGGTGTGAGGTGGGACGACACAGGAGAGATGAAAGCAAGTGGTGGCAATAAAAAGCATGTAAATGAGGCTCTGGGCTAGGCCAAGATTGAGCTCTGCCGACTGCGGTTATATAATGTTGTGACACCTCGTCCCACGGCGTCCTCCGCAGGTGTGTGAATGGTATTAACCCACTCCCACAATGGGCGCGTGCCGGGAGCTTTTTGTTTGCCTTTTTTTCCCCTGGATGCCCCGGCAGTTAATCAGAGAAATTAAGCAAAGCACTAAACCCGGCAGAGTAGCGACGCAGGCAGCTCCGCCAGCTGTGCAGCCGACGCTGACGACATTGGGGCGACATCCAGCTGTGCGGCACAATGGCCCGGAATGGCTGTCAGCGGGGGAACGGAGTGCGGGAGGATTGGCCAGTGGTAGTACCAGTAGTGATTGCCCGACAATTGCGGGCCAACTGTTGGAGCAGGGCAAGAGCAAACATTCCAGAGGCGACCAACGCGCTAGCCAGCTGATGATGAGCGGCGGCCGCCACCCGAGGCTCCACTGCCGCTGCCACATCCACATTCACGCACGTTGCTATTGTTGCTATTATTCTTGCTGGGAAAGGCTGGCGTCGCTGCCGGCGCTGCGTCTGGTGCTGGCGATGCCGCTTCTGCTGCCGGCATCGATGTAGTCATCTGCGACCTCAGCCAGCAATCAGTTGGGCACTGGAAACGAACGCGTGCAGTTTGGATTTTCGAATTGGCCCCAAACCGAAACCGAAACAGAAACAGCAGCACAAATCGAAATTGAAATGGAAACAGGCGGTAGCAAGACTCGGGCGAAATCCGAAATATTCTTATATTTGTTGTAAAACGTGCAGCTGGGTGAAACAAAGGCCTCGTAAATTGTACCTGTGGCAACGAGTGTTGTTGTTATTTTTTCGGTTCGGGACAGCCAAAAATTTATGCCGTTCGTTTGTCAATAAAGAGCGAACAACGCAAACAGACGGAGGAGCAGAGGCGAACGAGCGAGGCAAAGAAAGAGACATCATATTGAATTTATGGTGTAGGTGCAGCGAGGTCCTCGAGGATTCCGGCCGTACCCAGACGAGGTGTTCTCGACCTTGTTGCCGTCAGGGTGTGACACGGACACGGCACAGTTTGGCTGCGTCGGCGCCGATTTGCACGTGCCTCTTGCCTTGGTGCTCTGGCGATGTCCTGGCCCTTTATTGTTGTCTTACCTGGCTACAATTACCGTTATCGCTCTGTAGTCCACAGTTCGAAGTCCTCGATGGCCGTGTGTGTGGGCAAGAACCAAATTGCTTTGGCCACCCGCAACGATTGAACAATTCCGGTTCCGGTGTGCATTACGTATCCGAGTCCTGAGGACTCGACTCCTCGCCAACGCTTCCAATATTGCGCATGATAATTGAATTTCTGTGGCGACGGCAGCGGCGGCTGCTTTGTGAAAATCTCCTAATTGGAAATTTGTTATTTGAGTTCGATGAACTGTGTTGAACGAAAAGTGCCCCCAAGTTGCTGGAAAAAATTGAAAATGTCCTGTGTCAATCAAGTGAAATGTAACGAGCGCCGGCCAATTATTGAAGTATAAAAAGTGAAAAGAAAATAAAAACCAAAGCAAAATCAATCAAGATGGAAAATACAACTCTGATCACTGGCGAAACACTGGCCAATATTTCACTGGCCAATGTCACCCAAAGCGATGAAAATATAACCTCCTTCTTCACGGAGGAGGAGTGGCTGGCCCTCACGGGCATACTGCCGTGGCTGGTGGGCTTCGCCTTCGGTGCCATCGCCATTACAGGATTCATAGGCAACCTGCTGGTCATCCTGGTGGTGGTATTCAACAACAACATGCGCTCCACTACCAATTTGATGATCGTAAATCTGGCCGTGGCGGACCTCTTGTTCGTGATTCTTTGCATTCCCTTCACGGCCGCCGATTACGTTACAACCTACTGGCCCTTTGGAGGATTCTGGTGCCGGAGCGTCCAGTATTTGATTGTGGTAACTGCCTTTGCTTCGATCTACACGCTGGTGCTGATGTCCATCGATCGCTTCCTGGCCGTTGTCCATCCCATTCGGTCGCGAATGATGCGGACGGAAAACATCACCATGGTCGCAATAATCACCCTCTGGGTGGTGATTCTGGTCGTCTCGGTGCCCGTGGCCTTCATAAATGACTTCGCGGTAAGTGGATGAACGTGGGAGGTGGTGGGGATTCCTATTCCTGCCTGGCTGCCTGCTGCGCCTAAATCTGCTGCGAAGAACACGGGCCAGGCAAATTTATTGCTTTCCATCATCGTCACCTCGTTAGATTCCTCGAGCCGCGCGTCAATGCTGCTGGGTTCTCTAAAGATAGTCTGCCTTGTGCTCAAAGGTGAGGAGGCCAGCACCAGCCCCTCCCGCCCCCGCCTGCCCCGGCTGATCCTGATACAAATCATTAAAGATTCGCCTTTTTATCTTGTTTTCTGTTTTGTGTTTATATTGAAAATTTCGCTCGATGCGCGGCGCCCGTTTTGTTTTTGTTACTAATTTGCTATTTTGAATTCATAAATTTTTAATTATAGAGCAGATAGCCAGCGAGAAACACTTGCCAACTGGCGCTGGCAGCCCCATAGATCGGGTTCCGCCCACTCCGCCCACTCCGAGTTCTTAGTGTTGCTTACATTCGGGTTCAACTGTTGATTCCAAAAGCACGTAAATCTTTGCCAGTCATAAGTCGTAACAAGCGGCCATTATGAGAACTTTGCACTTGCAAACTTCGAGTGCGCACACTGCGTATGATAAATGTCTGGCCAGGTCACGACCTTGAAGTATTCAAGCGTTCGCCGGGCACTTGAGGCTTTTATGATCGATGCGCCAAGAAGTGCTAGGAACGCTTTAATTGCGGAAAAAAGGTTAATGCCTAGAGATCTACGCATCGTTTTTTGTTTTAAAGGAAGGAAGAATGTTGTGCTATCGATGGGACTTATTATTTGAAACGGAATACATACTTTGTTCATTGGACTATTCATTTTTCTCATTGCCTAATTACCCTATCAACCCCTTTTTAACAAGCACAAAACTAAAAGAGGCTCTAATATCATTTTCAGTCATACATTTCGCCGAATCTGGGCGTGACACAAAGTATTAATTAGCTGCTAAGGTCCTATCCCATATCCTCATTATGCCTATTCGATTTCATCATTATGGACATCACCTAATCACGGCCTAGCACAGGGTTATTTTTCCGATAACGTCACCAAGTATCCGGGGGCGTTTTCCCACAGCCACAACGGCAAATCCCACATCGCACACGACCAACTTTTTTATTTGTGCTATTGGGACTTGCTTTTTTTTGTTTTTGTTGTTCCTTTTGGCCCAGCAAAGTGGGACGTAGAATCGCGGCTAATTAAACGTATCTCATCGCCATCGCCTGAGCCTTGAGCTATTTTATCTATGAGATGGCCCATTGCTCCTGCTCCTGCTCCTGCTCCTGCTGCTGCTCCTGATGCCTCCGCCGTTGCTCTGGCGTTGTTATTGTAACCTAATATTTTATTAAATGGCATTTCACGCTTCGGCATTTTGTTCTGGCACGGCTTTTGTACGCCTTGTTTACGCGGGAGTGAGGAGGCTAGGCGAAGCGAGTGGGTCCAGTGGGCCGCATTATTGTTTGTTTATGTGTTTGCTTTGCTTTGTCTAAGGATTAAGCTGGAAAAACAGCGGGCCAAATTGAATGCTCATATGTGTGCTTTGCTTTGTTATCTGGCCGTGCGTATACAAATACACAGAGACACGCGATAAAAAGGCATAATTAAGTCATGTTTGATCAACATGTTAATTAACAGTTTGCCATTAATTATTTCCATATTACATCGCCTCTCCTCCACCACACATGCAAATAACATTCGGGGTGTGTGGCAATGCCATTATCTGTGTGCGCGAGTGCCATTATCTTTTTATTAGAAATCGATAAGTAATAATCATAAACGCAGCGGCCACATATGTCTGAATGTCTGACTGCGTAACTAGATATGGGATCTCCAGGTCATGGCTTTGATTGACAGCTGTGCGGGGGTTGGGACTAGGACTGGCCTCTCTTTCCCCCCTTAAAAAAAATAGAAAACGAGAAAAACGCATTAATGGCCTGTCAAGTCTATTAAGTCTTTGGATTTGGAGAACAAGCGGGGGAAAATTAACCCATAAATCAGAGTAGGGTCTGGCGATGATTTGTCTGCTTCGTACTTCGCGCGGCCTTGGGCACTTGACGTTGGCCAGATCCGAACTCGATTTGTGGGCCAACATTGCTCTCGGTCAGTGTAAGGAGCACGCGGCGGCGAGGCAATAAACAAACAGTTTTTGTAAGCATTTTCGGGTTTTCGGGCATTAATGGACAGAAGACTTTTTAAATACGATTTTCCATACGCATTTGCATCGATCACGGGGAGCTGGGGGGTTGTAAACAAAATTGTAAACAAAGGCTGCAAAATATTTTTACGACACGCCAGCCAGTTTATGACCCTCCTCCTAGTCGCGTCTAGCCAATATACCAATCCAATTCCGCACCGCCGCGCCCCGCTCCGAATCCAAATCCAACTCCAGCTGAACCATTTGTCAGGCAAATGTCAGCAGCAGCAGCAGAGAGACGAAGTGAGATTGCGAGTTAGTTGTCGACGTCCGACGTCCAAACTATTCGTATGACAGTTTGGTTTTATTTACGACGTCTGGCTGTTCTGGCCCTCCGTCTGTCCGTCCTCGCTGCCATGCAACTGTCACAGCCAACATGACGTATGCGCAATATTCACAGGAACACACACATGTCATTCGCTAACCAGCTACTCCATTTCCCCTTTATCGATTTGCACAGGTAATGTCCGACGGCAAAAGGAGCCTCGGCATGTGCACCTTCAAGCCGAACGACTACATCAGCCCGCGGACCTTCCAGGTGTCCTTCTTCATTAGCTCGTACATGCTGCCGTTAATGATCATCAGTGGGCTGTACGTACGCATGATCATGCGGCTGTGGCACCAGGGAAGCGGAGTGCGTATGTCCAAGGAGTCGCAGCGAGGACGCAAGCGGGTGACCCGCCTGGTTGTGGTGGTCGTCATAGCCTTTGCCTCGCTCTGGCTGCCCATTCAGGTGAGTTGCGTCTTTGTTCTATCTGCCCCCATATATTTTTAATCAATTAAACTTTCTGCAGCTCATCCTTCTACTCAAGTCGCTAGATGTCATTCAGATCAACAGCCTGCCGAAGGTTATCATGCAGGTCAGCGCTCAGACACTGGCATACAGCAGCTCCTGCATCAATCCGCTGCTCTACGCCTTTCTCTCCGACAATTTCCGGAAGGCCTTCTACAAGGTGAGTGCCTGGGACATGAGTGGCCCACTGGAGGGTCCTCCAAGCGCCTGGCATCTGAGTGCTCGGTCAATATATTGACGGATCAACGACTGTCGGCAATGCTGGTTGAAATATTTTCAATGAATTGTTTTCGCTTCCATTTTTATTTGTCATAATTTTTAAGAGAGTCATCGCCGGCTATCAGAATAGTTTTCAATTGGCTCACATGGATTTATAGAGTGGCAAGCAGCAAAAAACCTTTGCTATGATATACGTTTTTATTTTCCTATATTTGGCAAAGGCCGTGGCCAACGTTCCCGCTCATTTCCGCTCAACCGCATTTCCATTTCGAAATCCTAATGAGATTTTAAATGCGGGAATGTTTTCATTTCAAATCAAAATCTGAAATGCAATTAAATAATTTACGATAATAATGGACAGAGGAAGAAACACACGAACACGCAAAAAAGGGGCAGCTAAAAAAAAATCCAAAAAAGAACACTGAACGCGTTTTCCCATTAATTTTCGGCGAGCAGGCGGCCGTTTTAATGAGTTAAGTGCGAAAAACGCGCATACGCCGCGTGGGCCGAGTCCAGTTTGGCTTCGCTCGCTGGCATCGGCATCAAATTTATATTTACGATATAAATAGGTGAAATTTACAGAACAATTTCATCCCAGGCCCATCAAACTGGATCAACGAGATCATCATCCGACCGTCCATCTCTATTTATATAGCCAGGCAGCAGGGCAACACAATTCCACCGACAATTCGCAGCTGCTGTGCATTAAAACAAAGAGCTCCCTCCCTTCGTTCTACCCCCTCGCTTCCTCTCAGGCTTCCCCCTCGCTTGCTGGCTGCCTTGTTATGAAAAAATATTTCCCATTATTGAATGTGTGTGTAAAAATCTTTTGTCTTGTCCATTTAATGAAGTGCATCGAAGTAGTTTACGAGGCAGGGCAGGAAACGGACAATATGGGATGGAGAAATACCATCCTTTGCATTCCATAATTTTCCATTAAACCGCACAATGATTGGACTTTAAATGTACAAGTGATTCCTTAAGGTTGGCTATTTAAAGATATAGCCAAATTAGCAACGCGTTTGGGGCCAAAGGAAATTACAGGCTTTTCCTTTATTCTTTTCGCCGGTCTTTTTATAGCATTGCTTGTAAATTCATTGATGGTCGTCGGTATTTTCGACATTGGCATCCGTCGCGTCCCGCAATTTGAACAAAACAGACGGCAGACGGAAGGACGGCTGACAGGCTGCTCGCAGTTTTGTGCTCCGACTCCCGGCTCATTCCAATTCAACTCACTTTCGGGACGCATTAATTCTTTTGGTCAGCAGCCATTTGCATAAACACAAAAAACGTTGCGGGAAGCAAATCACTGGACGGACAGCCACGCCCACATCCGCACCGCAGTCCAGTCTCTGGGCAGGGGGCGGTGATTTTGCTTTACTTACTTTTAATTACTTTAGGGACAAACAGACACAAACAGCTCAAGAAACAGCGCGGTGCGGGGTTGGACCACAGTTAGAGACACTGTACTCAATGGCATCGATGGTGAGGCAGCCGGCGCGGCGAGTTTTACTTTCAACGTACAACATTTCCTTTCAATCATTTTGTGGCTTAATTTTAATATTTTAATTTGTTTTTTCACTGCTGTCGTCGCTGTGGTGCGTGAGTCCCGCTTCCCGCTTGGTTCAGCTTCAGGTTCAGGGAAAATTCCTATTTTGCGCAAAGCTTTTGGCACTTTGCATATAAATTGTGTTCCTGGACTGATGGTGGTGCTGTCTTGGTTCGCCTTTCGCTAATTGATGTGTTTGTCAAGTCATTAAATTAGATTAATTACGTTAATTAAATTGCCGCGCTGTTGTTTTTGGATTGTTTCTTTTACTATTGTTTCCGTGTGCCGCCAGGAGAGTGTTTCGAAATCTATCTTTTTTTTTGTGTTTCCCGGAAACCACGTGATCTGGAATATGTCAATCTGATTAATTGGCCAGCTGGCCGGGACTTCTGTTAGTAGTCAAGCATTTATTCATATGTCAAATTGCTCGATTTTTCCATGTCTCCATCTATCCCTTCACTCACCATGCTCCAACTTAAAGAGTTTTCAATCCAAGCGGCTTGGCATGTGGACAATGCAGCATCAGGACGTGAGTTCAGAGAAAACAACATATTAGACACCAGAGTAAGACTGAGACTATTATTTTTTTATATTTTTTTTAACAAATTTCTAATGAAATCCAGCACAACTCTGGTAAAGTTTTAAATACTTCACATTTTATGCATGTCTCTCTAAAATTCTTAAATCAATTGGCATGAATAGAAACGTATTTTCTTTCTTTCATTGAAATTCATTTTGTAGATATTATTATTTATATTTACTCTTCAAGTCAAGCACTTGGGCTTTTCGGCTTTAAACGCCTTCCTGCTGTTGGCCTTCTGATCATATAATCAAATAATGAGCCGAATACAGAGACAATGTGCACCTTGGCACAGCCAAAGACCATAACTGCCGGCGGTTCAAATGCCGTAATTCAGTTCCCCAGAGCCGTGCTAACTACGGTCGGAGTTTGTGTCTATGACGAGGCACTAATCAACAATTTCAGGCAGTTCAATCAAAGCGCAAATTCATAAATCATTTATTTGCAAACTCCCGCTCCTTAATCGTCCAGAATCCAATCGCAGTCCCATCTCACAGCCCACTCCTAATGGCAGTCCCAGCTCAGAGCTCCCAGTTCCCAGATCAGTTGGTTGCCAGGCAACTGGGGCCCAGTCGCTGTTTGTCTGCCGGCATTTCAACACCTCAAACCACTTTAATAATTGAATATTGAATCAAATCTAATCATTCAAATGCAAAGCGATGGCAACAATCGCAGCCACAGGCCTTGACAAGGGAATAGCTTTTGGGCCATTTCCCATTTTCCTGCAGAGTGACTCTGCATCACAACAAATCATTAATCAAATATTGTGGCCCGAACAGTGAACTCACTGGGCCATCCACAGTACATTATGTATTTTTTAGAGCTAAACTCTGCCAATTTTGCATCATTTCCTTCGTGTTCTCATTCCCTGTCCTTCTGTTCCTGCAGGTCATCAACTGTTCGCCTCGATATCAGAACTACACATCTGATTTGCCGCCGCCGCGCAAGACCTCATGCGCCAGGACATCCACCACAGGACTCTAAGCATAATTTCCTAGAGGAAAGACACATGATTGACCGATAGGCGATTGAAGGATGCGTCGCCCCCCATCGCGTGTGAATCTCCGTTGGCCGAGATGGACATAAACAAGTGTCCCTTTAAATGGAACCAGAGGACCAAAGGACCATTGGACCAAGGGACTGCTAGCGTTTACTGGGATGAAGTTAAACTGGCTAGAATTAGATAAGTTGTTGTAAATAGAAATTTGGGTTTTAGGAACTAAATGATTGTCTATCAGTAATCTGTATTGTTAAGCTAACACGCCTCTTTGTACTCGAGTTAAAAGGGAGTCACCCGAGGGTATTTTAATATATAATAAAGCACTCTGAACCTGTTATCAAACTATAATGTATTACAACAAAAAAACCCCTGATCTTGGGCATATTGTTACCACAATTTGTTATGTGTGTAAGGCATTAAAGAATTAACTAACTCAGCCCACACAGCCAAGCGTACTTTATTTATTTCGAATTCAGGTGACAGCCTAAGGCTCTCAAGGCAATGGCCCAAACTTATATTGCCAGACGCATATATAGTACTCAGGATGTATGCAAGCGAATCGAGCTGCTGGCGTTTAAATGGGCATTTAGTGACGCGTGAAACATGAAAGCGGAATACTTGTCGAATATTCGCGCTGCCATCGATATCGAGTGAAGGGAGGTAACTGCCTGCTGCCTCCTACCTCCTGCCTGCTGCATTTGTGCAATCACTCGAACTCGCATTCATTTGCACAGCCACTCAGGCATTCATTTATTCTAAGGCCCCGTGCTCCTCAGCCTCAGGAGATACCCACATAAAGTCTCCAATGGTGCGCAGCCACAGGTAAGTCAACCAGGAATGCAAATTTTTTGTTATTTGAATTCGATTTTTACATGTAAATATTTTTAAATTATTGGGAAGGGATTGTAATATTTATAATTTAAAAATAAAATGTTTAAAGAAAGATCACTTTTAGGAGCCAATGATTTTATAGTCCTGCAGTTTGAAAGGATCATAACCTAAAAGAGGAGTCAAATGGCTACATATTTAACTAAATAAATAAAGTTGTAAGGAACCAGTAAAGGAAGAAAACATTTAGTTTCCCTTTTTAATGTATGCCATCAACATCACTGACATCAGCCATCAGTAAAAGTACTCCTTGTGAGGTGTGTGCTCCAGCGAGGAGCTGCCTGACTTTGGCACCAGGCTCAAGATGCTGATTGCATTTCGCTCAGCGCTGGCGACTGACCGGAATTAATTATGCGGTGTCCATCCCGCGGATACCTTCCACCCAGCGATGGACATACGCAGGCGGCGTGAGAGTATTGGCTGAAACACAGCCGCCAAGTGGAGCCACCACCCGCACTTTTGCATAATTTATTCAATTTTAATAAGCGGGCCCCGTCGCCTAGTGTCGAGGCGTTGCTTTTTACACCAGGTAACGTAATTAATGCGTATCAGTCGCTGACAGGTTCCTCTTCGGCTCGTTGGCAATGTAATCAAAATTTCAAATGAGTTTCGTCGAGGAGGCTTCAAGCTGAAGAAGGAGGGTGCTTCGCGTTCTCCTGCAAAATGAGGCGGGAAAATCAATGGATCGATTCGATTTGGTTTGCGAGAAGCAGGAAGTTGGCAAAATAAAGCTGAAAGCAACTATTGGCGCCATAAAAGCGCACGCTTCGCTGGCCGAGCTGCCTCCCGTCCCAGGCGAGGATAAAGCATTTCGAAGCCAAGCAAATAGTCAAACAATAACGCCAAAGCCGAGAACAACAGCAGCAACTACAGCCACGGCGGCTGCTTATGCCGCTGACATTATCATAATAACAATAATCATAACTGTGAGTGTAACAGTTGTCGCTTTCCCCTCCATCTCCCTCCCAACGCCCACCCGCCCGCTTAAAGCCATTCGAGTATTAAGAAATTGCGGCACATCCTGTTGTGCTGGCTGCATACCAAGCAGTTTCGTTTAGGTGGGCGTGCAGGAATGGAATGGAATCGGAAACGGAATCGGAAGCAGAGACTGTTACACTACTGACCTAGTCTCTAGGCCGTGAGAGTTAGGAAAGAGAGCAAGCGGCTTAAGAGAGTCCCACAACAAAGAGAGCTACTCCGAATCGTGGTGAGTTTGGAGGTTAACAGCAACAGAGAGCCAAGGAAACGAGGGAAAGAGAAACGCACTGCCGGTGTTCCTGTGTTCCATGTTCTCAATGTTTCCCTGCTGCTGCTGCTATGTGGCATCCTTTTATGGCATGGCCACCGGGGCGTATACTTGATACCTGCGCTCGGTCACTCGCTTGCCACCCAACTAATCCACGAGCGGCAAAGGGGGAAAGGGGCACTAACAGCACAATCTGTGCCCGAGCCCGTTTTGGCCAAATGAAGCGTAACCAAATGCTGATAGCCGAAATGTTGCAGTTTATGGCCCAGGCGGCAAGTAGTGGCCAAATTGCCTCTTGGCCTGCGTCGTCTTAATGGCGACGGCGACAATGGGCACATTGTCTTGACACTGAATATCAGTGGTGAAGGAGGAGCAGCGAAGAGGGAGAAGCGGGGGCCCAAGATGGAGACACAGAGGCACGCCCACGATTGCATAATGCGGTCGCGCGCCAAAAAAAAGCAGAAAAACAACTCTGAACAGCTTTGCAGTTCATTTCGGTGTGTGTGCTGCAACTTCCTTCTTTTTCGCCGGCTTTTTGTCGTTTCGCGTTGAACTGGCAAATTTCCGGCAAGCTTTGCATGCACACAAAGCCACCTTCCGTCCCTGTCGAGAGCACACACACCGGGGCACAGTACAAACCTCAAGCACACCATACACCAAGTCCGCCCGCACACACACTTGAATCGAAAGTTTATCTGTCAAATTCGGCATACAAACGCACACGCAGCCGACAAAAGGTAACGCACCAAAAGGATCTCCATACTCTGCAGATGAGGTATATCTGAAACTTGAGGTTCTTTATGGAAACATCTTGAATATTTAATCTCTTGATAGAAGATAATGATAAAACTGAATAAAGAAATGTGAAAAGAAAATTAGAGCTAAGTTTAAACGGCACAGAAAATAACAAATAACTAACCTTATTTAGCTCAACTTACAGCTCTTAATAAAAACGAATACTTAAGGATTATTTTGACTCTTACAATTGGGATTAAAAGTTCATTAAATCTTAATCCCTGTACCTCACAATATTTACATAATCTCCCAATAACAACACTTAATAAAAAGCTGCTTGTACCCATGCCAATATTTTATTAAAACAAAACCAAAAGAGACCTTAGCATAATTTCCAGGGCATCTGATATTCAAGCAGAACCCGGTTAGCTGAACTACTTTTTTTTCAGTCCAGCACTTCTTCGATAGTTCGAGGAAGAAACATTTTGTCAACTTTAATGCGCTTTGTTGTTAAGACGGCAAAACGAAGAGAACGCACAAGAGCCCCGCTACATGTGCCAAGCGCAGGTAAAAGCGCAAAAGTTCGAACCGATTTGCATATAGTTCGGTAATCCAAAAACGAATTTCTCGGTTAGTTGGCAAAGTACTTGGGCCGGCTTTTATGCATTTTAAAAATCAGATAGCGAAACTCCATCCCATCAGGTGAAACTGCTCGAAAGATTGCTTTTAATTTGTGATTTTATTTCGTTAAACAATATGGTTGTTACATTGATTACAATTGGAATACACAAGTGGGTAAGGTTAGGCGTTGCATAATGGAATATTTAAGTAATTTTGATTAGGAATTATACGGCAATTGGTTAAGCCGCTAAATGTTCACCAGCGTCCTTTGGCGAGGTTCGTTCGTTACCCCCTTTGCCTAGCAAGCAGCGTCGTCATAATAAATAAATGATAAACTTTACCAAAAAAAACTGACAAGAACATAATTTCCGTGAGCGTCCGTTGGCCGTCTCCTGGTTCTTGTCCTGGGTCCTTGTCGAAAGCCACGGGAATTAATTGCGGGTCGCTCTCCTGCCGGTGGCCTCGTTAAACTTTCAACCAGATTGAGGAAGTCGGGGTGGCGTACATTCGTTTGCAATAATTTAAATATTAGTTACACATAATGTAAAGCATAAATTAATTTCGAATTCGCCAACTATTAAAAAACTTTTCGTTCTCTTTCGCCGCGAAGAAGGGCCGCCATGTCCGGCATCCGGTCAAACTTTCTCCACAGCTCGGGGCAATTAGTTATTCACGCTTGCGCTTGTCTTTGGAGCAAGTTTGGCCGGTTCCCAGACCAGAATCTTTTAGCCCCTTTCTGCAATTGGAATTAAACGTAAGATAAATATCCGCTCTTGGCGAGCACTCCAATGATTATGATGCTATCTCGCTATTGCTATCACTATCGCTTTCGCATCGCTGCCACAGGCTCACAGGCGCTGCAGCATTCTGCCGTAGACTTGACTCCGCTCGTGGCTGCTGAAGGCCTCGCGGAAGCGCTCCCGCTGCTCGCCACTCAATTTCGCATGGAAATCTTGTGCAGCTGTCACGAACAATGCAATTTCGTGTTGACCCAATTTTTGGGACGTCGCTGCCGGTGTCGCTGATGCCGCTGTGCCTGTTGTCGCCGTGTTGGCCGCACCGATGCCGAGCACCAGCGGAAATAGTTTAATCAAATGCAGATTTATGGAGGCGGATAAAAAGATGACGCTGAGACCCCAGACACCTTGCTGCTCCGGCTGGGCCAGGAACGTTGGCAGCGTGCAGATCAGCCAGTCCTGGAGCATCTGCAGGTACGACGAGTCGATGGCGGAGCGAAAGACCTGCGGAGAGGAGATGGAGAGAGAAAGGACAGAGAGAACGGGTTAGTGAGTGGCTGACTGGGTGGGAACGAAATGCTTAAATAAAAGCCAGGCCATGCCGACAATACGGAAATTAAATTTTATTGCGCTGCTCCAAAAGGTGCGTTCTTGGGGGGCCACAAAAGTCGGCAGCATACTTTGTGGCAGAAAGTTGGCTAATGAAATTCCGCAGCTTGGGAATCCTGGCCGCACCGGCGGGGCCGCCTGCAAATGACAGTGCAAATTGTGGCGCTCCGGGATCCAGGTAAGAGGTTCCAGCTTCCAGCCTCCAGCTTCCAATGCTCAATCCCTCGGTGAGTGCCAAGCTTGGTTTTATTAATTTCCATGCACGCTCCGCACCCACTGGGTAACCTTGAACTTAATGAAAACATTTTATGGCACCACAGTGGTCGGTCGCAGTCGGAGGCAGCGGCGGCTCTGGTTCACATTGACCCACATACTCGTCGCCCCGGCCCTCGCACCTGTCGCTGGACAAGGGCCAAGCGGTAGCCATGAATTCCATTAATTTTCAAGCTGCCAAAAATTCCACAGACGCACACGCACACATGTGGTGGGCCTGCTCCCGAAGGCAGCTGGCAGTTGGCAGATGGCAGCTGGCGGCAAGTATTTTACCCTTTCGACTTGCGGCCCGGCCAAACATTAGCGCTGCATTGGCCCCATTCCGTTCCGGTCTCCAGGCACAGACCGGGTAAGGATTATGGGGGCTGGGGACTGGGGACTTGAACCTGGACTCGTAAAATGAACCCTACACATGAATTCATTCAGAGCCACGCACGACTGCCTGCAGGGCCAGCAGTGGACAGCGTCTTTACCTTTACCTTTACCTTTACCTTTACCTTTACTTTGCTAGATCTTTGGCTACCACTCACCTGATACACAATCATGGCAATAACATCGCCATGCGGTTGATTTATGGCCACAAACTCCTTTATGACCTTCGTCAATATTTCATTCGGTGGCACTAAATCACGAATAATTTGGCACAGCACTTGTCCATAAATCCAGGCGGCATCTCGAGTCGATGATTTAATACAATGCAAAAGTATATCGACTTTGTCGTTTTGCTGGGCGATTATCTCCGGATCGTCCTGGACAATGCCGTTCGACAGTTCCGTGTTTTCCAGCTGGGCAGCAGAGCCTGCGGGTAGAAACCAGACAACGTGT
The DNA here is from genome assembly GCA_035045905.1 of Drosophila anomelani. Lineage (NCBI taxonomy): Eukaryota > Metazoa > Arthropoda > Insecta > Diptera > Drosophilidae > Drosophila > Drosophila anomelani. The sequence continues at coordinate 9,452,478 of JAWNOO010000007.1, read as the reverse complement.
AAGTCACCGAAAAATTTCATAGGGAAGCAGCGGGCAGGAGAAGAAAGTGAAACTTTCTAATTAACAAAGCAGCCTTCAAGGCACATGCCGATGGCCATTATTCACATGCTTGCGGTCCTTCACACGCCACTGCTGTCACTGCCTGCCTTTCCCCGCCCCTCTTCCCCGGGTCTCCACAAGTCTCGTCTTTCTCGTTTCCTCTTCCCGGTAACGAGCGAATCCCCAGGACACACACGTCCATAAATTTGCATTTAAATTTTATGGATTTTTCGGTAGCTCGACGGTAGCTCGACTTAAACTTTCTCCCATGACCATCAAATTGAAAACTAAACAAAAAGAATGGAAGCAACTCTCCAGCATTAAACGCCACCCAATGCTGGCCACAGCCATAGATTCGAGTTGTTCGATTAAATCCGGCAATGGGGGTGGTGGGGCCACCAAATAAATGTGCGTACCTTCTTCTCAGTCAGGTGAAAAATGATGGCAACTGGAGGGAACGCTAAAAGCCGCAAACCTGGCGAGCTGGAGCCACGGCTGCTTAGTGTGGTTTAGCGGCATCGAATTATTTACAATGCGAGCTAGCAATTCACCTTGCCACCCTCTTCCTCTGTCCCTAAAGGCAAAGCCCACCCATCCCTTAACCCCACTGAGCGCCGCCTTTTGGCCGCGCCAACTTTGGCTTTGGCCTTTGTTTTGCAGCTTAACATTGTTGGTCGTGGCTGTTGGCCTGCGGGCAGCTTGTTTGGCTGGCTGTTGCCAATTTTGGCATTGTTGTTGCTGGCTTTGAATGGGGATGAAGTATGGTCAAATATGAAGGAGGCTGCACAGCGTGGGGGTTTTGGCGGCATTGCCCGGCGCCTGGCCACAATTATGCGCGCCACAATTGCCGCAGGCAATGCACGGCAAAAATAAGAAAACCTAACAAAACTCTAAAATTCGTTAAGCAAAAATGTGCTGGTGCAAAAAAAAAAAAAAAAGGAAACACAGTGGCCAACATGGAGCAAGCTGAAGGCGATCATTAATACGAATATTAAATACCTATTTAATAGTTTTTAATAATGTAATAGCAAGAAGTATTTTCTTGCTTTGTGGTCTATTGGTTTGATTATTCCATAAGTAAATATAAAATATATCTAATATATAAGGGGATGTCCAAATAGGGTTTTGTCCTTCAGAGTCGTTGTCTTCCTGTTTCAAACAATTTTCCCTAACCGACTGACCAATATGACCGCAAATATTTATTATTGCGTTTTGCAACTTTGAGGGGAAAACATATAAACGCTTTTTTCGACTTTCCCTGTTCTCCTGTTTCGCTGTTTTTATTAAGCTTTGCTTTTGGTCCGATTTTCCTTTTTTTTTTGCTGGGAAACCTGTATTGTCTTCGGTGACGTGGTCTTTTGTTTATTTTTCTCGTGGAGCCCCCACAACTCTTTAAAAAAATGAAGCAAGCAAGCGGAAAAAGAGCAAAAAAGCGTGCCCAGCAATGGCCAACTTCCGCCAGGATGCGTCCGTTAGTTGGAACCCCCAGCCTGGACCCAGTCCCGTTTTGCGTATACGAGATTTGTGTGTTGGCAGGGCCCAAAATCGAGGCAGTTGCCGCCATTTAGTGGGCGAAGCAAGCATCGCGAATGGGCTGCTACACAAACATTGACATTTCTCAAAGGATTTGCGAGCTGTGGCCGTAAGGACTCAGCAGCGGGCAATCCTGCCCCACTGACAAAGTGCACGGCAAACACGCAACGCACTTTCAACTACGCATGCATCCTGCCGCGGCCATTTCTCGACATATTTGTGGAACGACTTGCATAATTTCTGGCCAGGAATGGCCCAGCATACCACGTTGGCAACACCTCCCTGTACACACATCCTCGTACTCGTACTGGTGCTCGTAGAAAGAGCCTGCAAAGGCAAGGAAAAACGATGGGAAATCTTTTCTGTTTTTGCTAGCCTTAAAATGGTTGACGGCTGTTTTTTCTTGTCTAAAGAGAATCAGTTGGAAAACGAAGTGGAGCAAAGGGAATCGATTGGCTTAGCTTTTGAAATGAAGGGAGACTGAGCGGATTACGATTGACCCGTATCGAGGCGATTTCCATATGCACCTGAGCATGTCGACCTAAACAACAGTCCTGGCTAATGAACTAAACAAGGATGAGCACTCATGTGTCCTAAGCTGCACTAATGCCGAGGCAACAGGATATCTTACAGAAGCTTCGCAAGTAAGTTATTTGAGTAGAGGAAATTCTCACCTGATATTTGTTAATTTTTTTATTAAAAAGAGTAGTTGTATCCGGCAAGGTAGACCCCTATTTAGCATTAAAAAAAATACAAACTTTTGCCCCTAAAATCCGACGAACTAACATTTTAGCATAAAGGAAATTAGCACATGACAGGAGCTGGTGACTGCCCGGGAATGTGTGCGACAGTGGAAACGATAATAATTGTCCTGGAATTGCGCTAATAACGGCAGCAGGGATAATTGCTGGCCAGCGGCAGGCACGATACGCGTCGAGAAGCATCGGGAAAAAGAGGGAAACCAGGAGCAACAGTCGGCAGTGTGTCTGTGTGTGTGTGTTGGTCGGCGACAGCAATTAGCCTTTCGCTGGCAAGGGCACAGAATGCCAGTGCATTCATGGCCATAATGATCAGCGCCAAACTGTTGACCCGCAAAACACACAAAGTGCGCCACGACCAGAGCTAGTGAACGCATTTAAAATCTGACATCGGACATCGCACACAGAACGCAGGCCATAGGACATGGGACAACGGCCGCGGACGTGGCAGCAGCCAAATAAAGGATATTGGGCGCGTAAAGAGAATATAGTACACTTGGCCGGAGTGCGGACTAATGTCGTCCTGTCAGGAGAGTCTCTTTAAAGTTCGGTGTGTGTATTTGAAATTGGGAATTTCAGCTCGTCATTTCCATTTCCACATCCCCCCCAAAACGCACTCAATTGTCTGTGTCTCGCCCCTAGTCTTTTGCCCTCCTCCCCTCGTCCTTTGTGCAATTTTCTTATAACAACAGAACCCATTCGCGGCCCATGCGGCATTAAATGAAATTACAAAATATTTCTGTTCCGTCCCCTTGCCAGTCCCCTCGATTTCCCTTTCCGTTCGTTCATATTCTCCCTTATTTGATCTTGGTATTATTTTGTTATTTCCTTTGTGCCGCCGACCCCCGAAGCACGAGTATTGAGCACTCCCCGAATACTCACCCACATACATGCAGGACAAAAGCAATTTCAATGCCGGAATCGAAAATTTCTCATTTTCCATTTTCAGCAATTCGAGTGCAAGTTTTTCAATTTTATGTCGCATCTGCGGTGTGACCACGACTCCGACTCCGGTCTCGGCTCCTGCTCCGGCTGCTCCTACTCCAATTCCAACTCCAAGGGAGGCGGCTCCCTCCCTTCCAGTAGGCTGGGCACCCCGCGAAGGCACTCCACTATTGACCACCATTCGCTCCAGGCCCTGGGCAGAGACAAAGAGATAAATAAATACAATAAGCAATATATTCGCAAAGGCAATGGAGGGGGTTGGGCGAAGGACAATTCATAGAAATAGCTGGGCGGCGGCGGCTCTCGATTCGCTTTTGAATTTTTATCATTGCATACTTAAGTGGGTTTTTCAGTAATGGCCACGCTAATTGAGTGGCAAATTGTTATTGTTATGGCCGCTGTTGTCGCTGCGCGCCATTGCGCTTTCTCCCGCTTATTCCTTCTCTGCCTCCGCCATTGGTTGTGATTCGCATCCCGACTGTGGCCATCAAAGCAAAAGGCAGGCAACAACAAGGACATGGCCAGCAAGAGCCACAACAACAAAACACAGCCACAGCCACAGCGAAAGCAACAAAATGGTACAATTGAATTGCGTGCAAATTTCATAAATTGCTTAAAAAGTCGAATTTAATTTTCGTCCGAACATCGTCCGGAAGTATGCAGTGCAAAAACAGTTTTTAATTACTTGCCGCGCTCGCTCGCCGTACTCGTAAACTGCAATTAAAATCTCAGCTCTCTGTATTAAATGCCGGCAAATTACGCCCGCCAATTGAGAAATTTCTTTATACGATAAATACTACATATAGTATAGCATATAGTTTATAGCAAACGCAACGTTTAAGCGCTCACACACTACCCTCTACAACCCTTTTCATTACGTTCAATTTGGCAACGGGCTGCAATTGACCCGCGACACGTGCGAGTTCCGGTCTGGCCAATAAACATTTCGGCTTTTGCTCCCCTGTTGCCATTCGTTTTTTGGCAGCGCCTCCTTCAGTTATGACAGCGTCGGTTGTGGGGCTTTTTCTGTTCGGGGTTTGGCGGGGGTTCGCCGCTGGCATGACAGCTCGGTCCGTTTTGAAAATTGTCAATCAAAAAACCAATTAAGCGCAACGTGGGTAGCCCCGGCTAAGCCCAGCAAGTCACGGCTGGGGGCCAGAGCTCCGGGCTAGGAGCCCAGAGGAGGATGGCCAGCAGATTGCCCTGCGTTTACTCCGGTCAATGGCAGACGGGCAGGCAGGCAGATTTGTGCTCGGCTAGTTGGCTGACATTTAGTAAGTGGCCTGATGGCGGCTAGACAAGGCTGACAAGCATTTAAGTGGCATGCTAAGTCACTGCGCTTCGCTCTGTTCCCTGCTTTGCTTCTACTGAGCCCCCATCCCCTTCGTGGCGATACTCACATGCAGAACGCAGAGATACAGCTCCTCGTCGGCGGTCGTCTTCAACAAATTGCTGGCCGCAATGACTGCATTTGACAACAGATGACATTGCGGCACAAATTTCGATGTCCACTCGATCAGGCTGTAATTGAGCGTCCAGACCAGCTTGGTATGCTCCACGCTGAACTGCATAGGGCTGAAAAAAGAGACGAAGAACGAGTGATAAGTCCAGCGGGTAAAATGTAAATCGATAGCCTTGATGCACACGGAGCAGCTGCCCGCGGCATGCTTCCATCTAAATTAATTAGAAGTCTGATGACCGCAGCATTGCATCCGCCAAACTCTACCCGATGGCCAGGAATGCCAGCTCTATCCTCCTCACTCCCCCTTATTGGTTTTGGCGCTTAAAATTACAAAATAATTAGTTCGGGCGAGGACTCACGGGTGTGAGCCTGGCCTGCTATCTGATTAGTTGCCGTGGTCGCTGCCTGCGAATCGGCGAGGCCATCCATTGATTTTATGGCCAGTATCCCTGGAGTTTGCAATTTTCGCTGAGGTTTTAGCATGTTGGCCCCGCACACGCTGCGTTTGCCGAATAAATGTTGCGTGGACTTGCGGGCAGCGGGGGAATTTGAATTATTTCTTTCAAGGTTGCACCACATCGAACTTAAAATTTAAATCTTGACGCGTTTTCAGGACTTGTCGGGGCAACGCAAAACAAACTTTAGGCGCGGTCGAAGCGCAGCATATGAAATTCCATCAAAAGCCGCAAACGAGGAGGAGCAGCTGCTCAGCCAATAATTAGAATTCGCTGGCGAGCGCAAACAACAGCACAACAGCCAACACCATAGTACCATTGATCAGAGCAGGGAGTGCTGCGGGTGCGCTTGACTTTGGAAAATCTATCGAAAGCAGCAGAGCAAAGTTTCAATGGCCATGGTTCATCGATGTTCTGCACGTTGTCGAGTTAGAGCAACTTCCTCTGCCGGCATATCCCTTACAGAGCGCGCAGAGGGCCTGGCTGCTTCCGGCGCAGTCCTTGAAAACTTTTTGATAACACCCTAAACAGCAAGCAAGGTGGAAGCAGAAACAGAAGCAGCACCAGCAGCAGTGCCACCACATCAGACCACAGAGCCCAGATGCCGATGAGACGAGGTAACTAATGCGAAATGAGAACTTTTGCCATTAGTGAGTGGATCTGTGGAGCAGATACAGACATAGCAGGAGCAGCGGGAGCCCAGCCAGATAGGACACCCCTCCAGGCCATGTTGATGAGTTTCATTTCAAGATGGTACCAGGTATAGCTTTCGGCTCTCGAGTATATTCGACTTTTCGTCTAAGCTGAGAACTACAAACGCACGGATAATAACTACCAGCTGGATGAGAGGATATTAATTGCATAGTGAGGCAAATTACGTTCGACAGACGCTCCCGATTGCTGTTGCCGTTGCAGGCCTGGTACTTACCTCTCATCGATGATGCCATGGCGATTGATGTAGCCCACAATTAGGGCTCGCAACAATGTCAGCTCCTCGCTCATCCTGCCCATTGTCGTGTTGGTCTTGCTGCAACACTCCAGCAGACAGAGCAGCCCCTGCAGCGTAGCGATGCGTATGAAGCCGTGCGTGCTCTTCAAGTAGACGTTGCCAATCAGGGAGCACAATGCCTGCAGTTCGCCCAGGCTGGGTATGAGGAGGGCCTGGCTGCGGCACAATAAGTAGATTATGTGCTGGAGAATGCAGAGAACATTAGCATCGAAAACAATAGAACATGGGAAAGAAATACACTGAGAGGCCAGTCAACCAAACAAAAGGATTATTTATTTTATAGAACCTAATTTTTATTATTACGAATAACTAGGAGAGTTGTATATTTTCAAAGAGAAAACCTTGGAAATAACATTTAAATCTTTCCACTGCATAGAATACAAGTACAATCCACTTACCTGATGTGAAATCGTATCGTCCATGGCCACTTGCTCCTGCAGTTTAAGGCAGCGCTCTTTAATCCACTTGATGTGGTCGCGACTCTCGCAGATCTCGCAAAACTTTACCAAATTGGGCAGCACTAGGATGTGATTCATCTGTCGGTCGGACCAGAAATAGAAACAGAAAGAGGAAATTGCAAAAGAGTTATGGCAAGTTGCAGCTGCAAATTAAATCAGTGCCAAATCACGAGACACGCCGCAAGCCCCCAAGGATCGCTCATACGCACTGGCTGGCTACCCTGACAGCCGCCTGCCTGACTGCCTCCTTAATGTCCGCCGAGCAGCTTGCATAATCAAATTACACTCGGCGAATGCACGGCCTGTGACGAGTGCAGGCAATGCGCGGGACGTGACAGTCGCAAAAGTTTGACAGGCGACCGAACTCGCCGGCGGACTTACCTCGATCATCTGCTGCAGTACGTCAAAGACCAGCTGCGTGCTGCTGCGAAAGTCAATTCCCGACAGCTGCGTAAAATGGCGATAGTTGCGCATTGCCATGTCAGGCACATCCGATTCGCAGGACTGCTTTATGTCCGCCGCGGAGGTCGCTTCCTCACCCGTTCCCATGCCCGTGCCCGCATGGGCCTCCATCTGGGCCCAGCTGAAATTAAGATCGTATTGATTGGCCGCAAAGGTGCGTGTGCCAATCACATTGTCGTGGGCCAGCTGCCGCTCCAGATTGGGCTGATAGAAGACACTGCACGCGTCCACCAGCAGCTGCACCTTGTGCAGTTTGTTCAGGCTGTGAGGGTAATAAAACAACGAATTCAAAATTGATGGATGTATGGGAAAAACGTCGGGTTGTCCGGGTCGATAAGGCGGTCCCTACTAAATTGCGTATACGCACTGTTGACTGGGCAACAGGGACGGATGGGGAAACTACACACATATTTGCTTGTAATTAAAAACTAATTTATAAAGTCAACATGGGGAGGAAAGTATTTGCCAGAGAGTCTCGTGTTACCCAGCAGCAACAGCAGCAGCGTCGTATATAAAAGCAATCTCTGGTCAGCTAATTCGGAAAATATGTGTGTTCCACAAATTTCCTAGGGGTTGTCAACAGAGAGTTTTTGATATTTCAGCTTCGTTCGGTGCTTGACTTTTTTACTGCCCGCCTCTGCCGGCAATTGAATCGCGTCGACCACGAGACATGAAAAAAGAGTTTGGCACTCGTTAACTTTTAAAATTGTTTTCATAATTCATGTGCTCACGTCACGGCATATATGCAATATCGTGGTGCTCCAACAAAGACTTTTTGTCGCTTTTAATTAAAAGCGCAGACATTGTAAAAGCATCCGAAAACTTGTTCACCAAATTGTTTTTGGCCGCTCCCATGTTAACAAATTAGTTGTGCATTTAAAGTTGAAGGTTTTTTCGGACGGACGAAGGGATAGAGGGACGATATAATATGAGCACAACAAAATCAGGACCTGCACGCTCATTCACAGACTCAACTTTTGCCGTTCGCATTTAATTTGTACTTTTTGCCATTTACACATTAAAAACTTTTCCCACTGCGCTCTGAATTTTAATTTTCATAAATTTCTGCCTGGCTGTGTGGCACCAACACTTTGCCCCGAACAAGCACGCTATCCAGGGGAGCACCGCCGTCGTCCAACGGGAACAGGGACTCACTCACCTAATGCTGTCACAAGTGATGCGCTGCCAGCGAGTCGTGTGATGGAACTGTCCATTGGCCTGGCCCACAATGGGAAAAGTTTTGTACGTCATTAAAAGTTCTAGGATGGCCTGCAGGCAGACCTGCTTGATCTGGAACTGTTCCTGCTGATCGACCATGTGCTCGTCGTACAGCTGGTTGATCAGCAGCAGGCAGGTCATGAAGTACTCCTCGAACTGCTGCCGGGTGGTGAAGCCGAAGATGGAGAGCCTGGAACCGAGAATGAACGAGAGTGGCTATAAGTGTCAATTTAATTACCAGAAGCCGGGTTGCCTATGCGTGTGTATGTAATTAATTGGAAATTGAAATTTCTGCATAAAATGTTTTCAGCAAATGCTTGAAATTTTAATTCAATTAGTCCGGCCTCTTGAAATATTTAAAATATGCAATATACATGTAGGTATATGCATGCATGCATACATATATGTTGACTGCGAGAAGGCCTAAAATGTCAATTAGTCTTCGATTACTTTAGGCAGCAGCCAGTGATGCAGCAGCAGCAGCAGCGGCAGCTCCATCCACCGGAGCCCGGGGTGCTCCGATGCTGCTGTGCATCGTGGTGGTTTCTGTGCAATTAGCAACAATGTTTCTGGAGCTAAAGGCAGCCGTCCGCATCCGCATCCACATCCACATCCTGATCCATATCCCTGCATGACGTGCCTTTTGTTGGCAGCCATCTGCAACACGCACACATGCATTTATCTCACTTTGCTGCTCATAATTTGTTTATATCGCTCGCTGCCTCGACGGCGGTTCTTCCTGCCGTGCTGTCTTTTAGCCAGCTCTTAGCCCCCAACCGGCGGCTTTTAGCCCAACCCCCTTTGGCAGAAATGCATGTCTATGCTGATGCCGTCGCCATTGCTGTTGCTGTTGCTGTTGGTGATGCTGATGCTGATCCTGCACAGAGTTTCGTCTAATAGAGTTGTTGATGTTCCGCTCCGTCAGCCCTTTGGGGGATTTTGTCGTTATCATCCTCGCAGCCTTCCTCGCTACGCTGAGCTGCTTGCCAGCATCCCTGCTGATGTGGTTTTGATGTTTGCGCTCTTGTCGGTCCGCCAACAGCCAAAAATGGATTGGCTCTGTGGCGCGGGCTGGGGCGCCAAAGTGCGAGTGCGAGTTCCAGAGTGCCTGCAAGTTGGAGTTTGGGTATGCATACTTTGCGGGAAGTCAAGTTTCAGGCCATGGACATCTAGCCGTGTACAATTATTCCGCCCAATTCCTGGCTGATGACGATTCAGCATCAGCTTTCGGCTGACAGCGTAATGATGACGACTGCCATCGAAACAATGGAACAGCAATGGCCAAGCCGGCGTGCCGGGGAGTCGGCCGGGGAGCCAGTCAAGTGACAAGGACGAGGCAAACAAGCCAAGGACAATGACGATGACAATGAAGTCTTACGGCTCGCACTCCTACATACATATGTGTGTGTGTGTGTGTGTGTGTGTGTGTGGTTGTTTGCGTGCTTGTGTTTGTAATAGAACAACAGGATGTTGATGTTTCCAGTTGCGGTTTAGCCATAGTCGTTGCCGTCGCAGTCCTCATCATCGCTCCATGTAGCTGCCATGCGCTCGTCAACGCTGTCAGAGCATTGTCAGCAACTTTGTTGTTGTTGCCGGACACAATGACAACGACAGGAGCGACACCAAGACCAGCAACAGCCACAGTAGGAGGAGCAGCAGCAAACACAATGCATCAGAGCCTGGTCAGTTGATAAGGGAAGCGACAGTTGACCAGTCGGACAATGGCGCCTACGGGCAAGGTGACGAAATCATAGCCCGACTGGTTTAACACAAGACCTCGAATATAAGCTGATTTAATTAGGCACATTTTGGATACTCCTCTGAATTAGCTCTATTGGGACATGGTTCTTATGAGGATGGATTAGTATTGTTTGCTATTTAATTAGGACTTTCGCTACTTAATAACAATATAAGGTAACAAGGATTTAGTTTATCTCCATTATTACTCCTTTACTCCATTCATTCCAATTTCATCGCCTTCAATTTAATTACTTTACTTGTAGCCTCTCTTCGAGTTATTCTTTGTTTTCTCACAACTCACCGCTTGACAAATTGTCGCAGGATATCCACATCGCTCAGACTGTCCACAGGAATGGTGGGCAACTTGCCATCGGCCTGTTGCTTCTGGTGTTGCAGCTGCTCCTCTGGCTGCTGGATAAGTTCAGGCGGAGTCACCGCGTAGGCATAAAACTGGTGTGTGCGTAGCAGCGAAGTACCAATGGAGGCCACCAGCGACTGGAAGAGAGAGAGAAAATTAAGAGGGCTGCTGGGTCAAACTGACAAATGACCAGCCCCAATGTCACTTACCAATGGTACTTGGACCTGGGCCAGTTCCTGGCCAACAAACTGCAGACGAGCATCCCCGCCGCCTGCCAAGACCCTACCGCTGTCCAGGGACTCGATATCAATTTGCGTTTCAATCAATTTTGCCAGGAAAATCGCCTGCGGTGCTGGTCCCTTGGACGCGCTGCCGCCTCTGTCCTGGCGATGCCGTTGATAGAATATGGTATCCTGCAGAATGCACCGAGCCACCGAGCCCAGAAGCTCGAGCAGCTCGCACCGCAGTCCGGCATCTGAACTGGCATTTAAGTCCCTCCAGACGCGCGGTTGCAGCAAGAGTGCATCCACGGTGGCCAAAAGCACGCCCAGGGCGTCTTGTTCCGTGTCCTGTCGTGTTGGCTTGGCCAAAATCTGTTTGGCCACCCCGGCCAGCCAGCCGAGGTAGGCCATCAACTGTGGCAGATGCTCCTGGCGCAGCAGGTGTTCGCCCACGAACTTCTCCATCAGCCGGGCATCTATGTAAATGAGCGCCGTTTTCTCCACATTCCGTATACAGGCCATCAACGAGGCCACCGCCCGGGCCACATCGAGTTCCACAACGGTGGGTGGTGCGGGGGATTCGGAGGCCGTTATCGAAACCACTTTCGCCAGGAGCAAGGAGCAGGACACTCGTGCCAGAGGCGGCAGTTTCATGTAGTTGATGTGCGGTGCATGCTGAATGCACTTCTGCTGAAAATCGGACAGCATGGCGGTTAGGGAGCCAGCGATGGCGTGGCGCAGTAGCCGAGCCTCCTGCTCAGCCCCCAGGCTCCGAAGCAGGCGGTTCAGCTTTGGCTCCGACTGGATCTCCAGGAGGAGTAGCATCAGTTGCTTCTGCTGCTGCGGAGCATCCGCATGTTGGGTGGCGAACTTGATTAGCTGCGAGTTGTCAAAGGAGGAGTATTGGGAAGTAGAAATGAAAGAGGAAGAAACAACAAATTAGCTGTGGCAGTGCCATAATGGCCAAGTGCTTGTCCCATTTACCTGCGCAAAGAGCCAGCTCTCATCAATTATGCGCGACGGCGTTGCAGTCTCATTGTCCTGGCGGCACTCCAAGTCCTTTAGCCTGCGATGCGGAGCAATGAAACATAAATAAAAGCATCAAGGGATAATGAGAGTCTGTTGATCCGAACTTGAAGCACTCTTGGGCTTGCTTTTAGTGGGTACTCAGGTTGCCAAGAAAGGGAGCCACATTCTAAAGGACGTATTGGTATGGAACCTTTGCCTTTATAGTATTTATATTTTATTTAGTTATTTCATGCAAATTTTCTAAGGATTATTCAGATTATAATTAAATTTTAAATTATTAAATTTAAAACTTTGCAGTAAATTTTACATTCTTAAAAAGTGACGAACCCTAACTTCAATCTATGTAATCATCCGAATATAAATTGCCATTGCTTTCGATAAATAATTGCCAGGGTATTACTTACAGCAGCGTTCGCAGGGCATCCTGGTCCTCGCCCCCGGCCAGGTCTCCTTCCACGAGTCGCTCATAGATGTCCTTCCTGGCGACAGGCCCGCTCTGGGCGGTTAGTCGCCGCGCCATCCGCTCCATGGGCAGCTGAAGCGAACGCTGTCCGTCGTGCAGCTGGTGAAGGCGACTCAGTAGTTGCAGGGCCTGCAGCACGGGCCCGGCATCGACTCCAGCGTCTCCCTGGGCGTTTTGTTCCGCGGACTCACAAAGACGTCCCAATAGCCGAAGGACGATGCGAATGGATTGCTGTGTGCAGAAGAGAGGCAAGGGGCATGAAGGGACACTCACAAAGGCGGGGAGCTGGCTTTTGTTATGCAAAGTCTTACGCAACTTACTCGACTCAAGCTGTGCGCGTTCCGGAGCAGGGCCACCTGCAGTAATGAGCCGCACTCGGGGCGCTCTTGGCACAGCTCGCAGAGGAATTCCAAGTGGTCAGCAATTAGGAAATTCAGATACCTGCCGTCGAACAGGCGACGCACTTGTTGCGCACTCCAGTCGCAGCCCTGCAATTAGTGGACAATTGTGATTTGTTCCGGGGCGCGGGCCATTAGCCAACAAGTGGCGCATGCTCGAGTGGCAATCAATTAAAATTATGCCCGCCAATGAACCAGTGAACTGTGCTTAAAGTAAGCCCACAGTTTAAAGGCTCACTGTTGCTGGGTGGGACAGTGAGCCGAAACCGAAAACCGAAAACCCGATGCGGTGAACCGCAAAATTGCGAGTGCGACAACTGTCAGCTGGAAAAATTCGCAGTGTTGTAAATAGCCTGGGCATCCGGTGGGGGGAACTGGGGGAGTGGCGGCCCAGCATCGGCGTCGTCTGCCAAATTCAAATTAAACTAATGTGTCTGATCCGCCATTACTCCAGCCCACCCCTCCAACTCATTTGCACATAGAACAAAAAACTGGAACCTTTGCTAATAAAACCTTCCTTTAGACTTAATGAACTGGAATTTAAATTCAAATTATTTTCCAAATGAGGATAATTATTTTTTCGATTAAAGTATTATCAAATCTAACTAGGAAAAGTATATTTTCTCCCCATATATCAATAACTGGTTACTTATTAGTATTATTTACAGTGCACTTACCACATTGACGCCACAAACTTCGCGCAACAACGCCCGCTGCAGGTTCCGTTTCAACGGCAGCTGGGCGGCCTGCTCCAGCAGCACCACCGGCTCCTCCAGCCTCATGGCCAGTGTCAGTCTCATGCAGGCCAGCAGCAAGGCATCCAGTGAGCCAGATCCACCCTGGCCGGCGGCACTCATCAACAGCAAGCTGTAGTATTTGCAGAGAAATTCAGACTCGGCCAAAACCAAGCGGAAAACTGATTGAAGTGCATCCTTGTGCCGTGAGCGGCAGCAGACGTTATTCAGGGCATCGACGTAACGCCCGGCTAGCTGGCAGTAGGCGTGGTCCGCTGCAGTTGAGACTAGGGATGTGGCCCCACCCAGCACGGCATCCAGGCAGGCGAGCAGCTTCTCACTTAGAACCTTCGCGAAATAGTTAATCTCACTGATGGCGGCGCGACCGGAGGAGCAAGCAGCAGCAGCGGCCGCGGCTCTGGCAGCTGCAGCCGCCGAAGACGTCGATGGCGCCTCGTCCTGCCATGGCGGAGGAGTGGTCGATGTTGAGGGCAATAAAGCCTGCAGCCTCCGCTCGGCAGTTGGATTATTTTTCAAATAAAGTTTTATGTGATTCACTAAATAAATTTCCTCGGTTTTAAGGATTACGTTGGCCAGCATAACCATGGCCAGAGCTAAATCACCAAAGTTCCCGACGCCCTGTAAAAAGAAAGGAAAATGGAGAGGAGTAAGTTCGTTGCCTGATGCTGATGACTCCTTTCGTTGTTGACCGCCAGTGCAGTAAAGTGTGAAACTTTGCATAAATTTGTGTGACAAAGTTGCCAGCACCAACATCAACATATTTTCCGGCAGTAATTAGAAGGGAATCCCCTTATACTGCGCCCAGCACCAGCTCCTCTATGCCCATCCTGCACATGTGTGCCGGACGGACGGCGAATGCAATTCCATTTACGCCTCTTGGCACGGACCGCTGGCTGTGGTGCATTTTAAATAAGCTTTTTTTGAACGCCTCGTGCCTCCTCGAGTCAATGTTTACACGCAGAATGTTATTTAAGTTGCGGCGCAATTTCAATTTCAATTAAAACGCTGCTGCCGTCAACTAGTCAACATGCCTGCATCCATCCATCCCATAGCCCACATCGTACAGCCCACATAAATACGCTTATAAACATGGCTATGTGCGGCGGAAGGCCAAACTTAATTACTCATGCCACCTGAGCGACGGAGACTGCGTAAAACTCTGTTAATTTCCCTGCCGCCTCCACTTTTTATGTGTCCAAATTAAATAAACGATAATTAGTTAAAGTTTTTAAGCTTTGCGCATAACTTACAAGTTAAATGAAGTTGAATCGCCGGCGGCAGTAAAGTGTCAGGTCGCCATTAATACGAACGGATATGGGGGAGGGTGGCTTGGGGGTGACCACCGGCCAATGCCGTTAGACAGGTGGATGCACGGAGTCTTCACATGCAATTGACTGCCTACGACAACGACAAGTGGGCTCACAAAACACACACACACTCACGTATCAACACATGCCCGGCTGTGCCAGGGAGACTGTGTAATTAAGTTGGTTTTAACTGTAGCATAACGGTTGACTGGTCTGAACGGGCTAAGTAGTAGGGGAAGTGGGGGATAGGGATGGGCATGAGGAGGGCGTGGCTGCACGAGAAGCTCGAGTTGGCTGCCTGGTTGGCTGGCAGGCAGCCCGACAGTTAATGCATGTGTAGCTTAAATGCGCATTAATAGTTGAAAATGTGCGGCGTTGAAGCGTAGGTATTAAAAATGTCACGTATACGACATGTGCCACATTAACTACAGCGCCACATGGATCAGCAGCACAGCCATGCCACCGGCACTGGCAACAGTAACAACATGGGGGACAACACGGCGATATAAAAAATTGCCCTGTAACTGCAACTAAGTGCATTCGTGTGTATGTAAATGTGAAGGGTTAAACGGACGCCCTGACGGACAGGTAATGACAAATCGTTGAAGAGCTCGCCAGCTCAAAGTTCCGGGAACACTCCCCGTATTGCCTTGGACAACACTAAACCCTTTGAGCACTGACTCTTTGATGGCGCAATGCATATAAATTGATGAGCCATCCGGACAGACAATCGTCTGTCATCTTTGAATCCCAGACGAAACATCTGCCGCACTTCCATTTAATGTCAACGAGATCAATTTATGCAACTGCAGGCGTTGGCCTAAGTACCAGTTAAGTCTCACGGCCATCGTTTCCAAACTGAGAGTGTTGTAATTTGTGGCATTACTTCAATTATATTATTAAGTGGATGCCAGGCACGCCCGGTTAACACCTCCTCGGTACGCCAGAAGATCAGGACACGAGGACATTCATATGTCATTTGCATTGGCAGCCTGCCAAACCGGCGGCTGATAGACGGCTTTATGTTCATTTGCATGTCGAGCTGGATTTTAAGTTTCTGTCTGCATTCATAAATATTGCAAATTGCCTGACGCCTCGAAGTGTGTGCGGGCATCTATATTTAAGCAGGCCTGACGCATATTTATGAGTTCAATCGAAACCTAACAGACGGACAGACAGACAGGGGTTTTCCGGCAAACGGTGGATCTGCCGGAGTCTTAATGCATGCCATAATTGAGCCACTGACGGGCAGCTGTGAATTGGCTGAGTGCTTTGTCAAGTCCTAGGCCACTGCATATTTAACCCACCTGCTCGATGAACAGCTGCAGCAGCTGCAGGAATCCTTTGCTGTCAGCCAGCACATGGTTGCCGTTGTTGCGGAAGCAGGTCTCCAGCAGCCGCAGATCTCCGGCGGTATGCAGTCGCAATTGCCGTGAGCAAAAACCTCGACAAAGAATCCCGTACACGGTGTCCGCATCATGGGCACTGCGATACGGTGCCTCCTCCAGTTGCTCCACGCTTCGCTCGAACAGCAGCAGCAAGGCCAGCACCTGTTGACTCGGCCGGGCCTCGATAAACTTCTCCAGCATGCCCAGCACCACTTCCCGTTGCGTGTCGAGTTCGCGTCGCTGCGCCAGCAGGGCCTCCCTGGTTTCCGGCGTGGGTGCCGCACTCAATGGGCTCTGGCAAGCCGTCCGGCTTGAATTATGACCACTGTCGGTGTCCAGGGCCTCCTCCAGCTGGCTGTGCATGAAGAATAGCTCGTAGCTTAAGGTTCTAAGGGCCAGCAAAGCCACATCGCGTACAGAGCTGCTGGCCAGCAGATTGTTTGTGATGCTAATGATCTTGGGTATGGTGATCAGTTGCCGATCGCTTTTGTGCGTGAGCTGCACGAGGAATCTCAGCATGGGTGGAACAATGATGAAGGCGTTCCTATAATGGAAACTATGTTAAAGCTTAAGGGTCTAAGGGATTTCTGAGAGGTTTTTTCATTTGATAAATATAAAGGATATCTTTGAATACAGTTGTTACGCATTTATACTGTTAAATTTTAGGCTATTTGAACTTACCTATCGATGCCTGCCTCTATTAAATCCATGTTGTTCAGTATTTGCTCGAATATAACATTCTTGGAATCCAATATGCTGTAGGTTACATTAAGCTCCAGCAGCTGGGAGAGCAGTCGCAATATGGGCGCCTGAATCAGCGCGTTGGACTTCATGAAGAGCTGCCGGGGGCAAGAACAGAGTATGGGAATTATGTTACATGAGGGAATACTAGTGCTCCACCCATGTTTGCCATTAATAAAATATCAATGGATGCACTCCGAGCCCCAGCACACACACACACTCACTCGCATACGTAACAGATTAAGGACTTTTCCCCGGGTCGCCTGGCCTTCGTGTCTGTGCATTTTTAATCAAACAAATTGGCTACAACTAAAATTAATTAGCCATGGCTGGTAGTCCCCAACACTTGAACAAATTCTCCAATTAAATTTCAATTTTAAACTCGGTTTCGTCAATAAAATAAATCAATATATTGCTAACCATTTTGGCATTTTATTAATCAATATGACTAGCTCCATCCATCATACTTAATTTACCAAATAACGCATTTTCTTAGAGTGTACTCACCGTCAGACAGTAGATGACCAGGGGCTCGAATAGCTTTATAAGCCTGGCGCAGTCTCCCGCCGGCGGTGTGGGCGGCTGCAGGCCACGCACAAAGAGCATGCCCAGCGCCTGGAGTGGGACAGTATCAATTGGTTGTCGGGCAGCTCCTCCTGCTCCGTGCTCCGGTTTTGAATTTATTGTTGGCAACAATGTGGAGCCGACGCCATGACCCCTGCCCTTGGCCACAAAGTAGGGCCGCGTGAAGGCGGCATGGTGGCCATCGGTGGCCGACGGCTGCACCCGCACTTGGCTGGCATAATTTTGGGCGAATAAATATTTCAACAGTTGCCGCAGACATGCAACGCACTCGGCGGGCGCATAATTTATGAGCTTGGTCAAATAGTGGAGTATTTCTTCGATTAATTTCAGCTCCGGGGGCGAGGCACTCGGCAGGGACTCCAGGCACAGGCTCAATGCGTTAAGGCAAGTCTTCAGGAGACAAATTAATAAGCTGCCGGCCTCGTGATTTATGGTTATCTGTGTGGAGGAGAAAATAAAAGAGTTGCATGAGGCATTAGGATGGATGGGGCGGTGGGCTAATGCAACCCGCACATTAAGTCAGTCAGCGCGGAGAAGTTTCTGTTTGAGCTCCGAGTGGCAAAAGTCAAGTGAGGATGCTACGCTGGCTGCATTTCGTCGCGGGTTGAATTTTTACAACTCATTGCCAGTGCGGTGGCACCGGCAGAAAGTGTTGCATATAAAACGGCGCATTGCGCTGTACGTGCATCTAGATTCCTTAACGGCGATGGGGCTGCAACGGGAGATGGAAGCTGGGTGCTAGGTGCCGGGAAATCTCAGTGCACGTGCCGCGCAACTTTTGCCATTTCGGCGCCACCAGCGACTTAATGGCGGTGGCTCCCGCTGAATCTGCGAATCTGCGAGTGTGCGAGTCTGGGAGTCCGTGGCTTGACTTACCTTGTAGCTGTCATTAGCACCTCTTAAAATGTTGTAAAGTTTCATGTAAACGTAATCGCCAGCAAAGTAACCCAGAGCCTGGAGGGCTGCTGCCCCGTGCTGCTCCCGGGTGAAGAGCTCGCTCTTAGGCGCCTTCGAGCTGGATGAGTGCGAGGAGCCGGTGGGCGGGCGCTGATTGGTGACCAGGTGGTAGTAGATGTTCAGCATCTTGAGGCTGTGACGTAGCAGAAAATCCAGGTGGGCAGTCCTGGCCTCACCAGAGCTCAACATGGCACCTACAAGTGGATAGATTTGCGGATTGGAGGCTTATTAATCGCAAATTAAGAGTTCCCGCCTCGGCTAATTGGGTTGCAATGCAAACGAGCACTTAAAATTATACAAATGCTGCGTAATTGCAGCTCACAAAATTAAAAACGCATTAATGGATTTGCAAATGGGAACTCAGCCGTTCAATGGGATTGCTGCTATGGCAATTCACGAGGACGGGAAAATAATGGGAAATTAAAACAAAAATTGCATAGGTAACAAGCGGAAAACGCTTCAAAGTATGCTATGATTTATACGCATTAATTGCTGTGTGTGTGTGTGCGAGTGTAATGGGGAGACACGCAACATTTCAATTTATGTGTCAACAATGCAACGTTCAGCGGCAATAAGCAATATAAATTTGTATTTCCAGCGTGGGCCAGAGGAAATGCCAATGCAAAAAACAAAAAAATATTATTTACAAATAAATTAAATTGTATGCGCATAAATATTTATAAAAATTAAGTGTTAAGGGAGCCATTTAAAGAACCCCTTCGGGGACACAATGGGCAAGTGGTTGCCAGCGGATGCCCCGGATCGCAGTTTGCATTACATTTACTAATTAATTGAAAATTGCGCACACAATCGCAATGAGACGACGCCATTCTTCCGCTACCAATTTATATTTATTTATCGCGCATTTCAGCTTTTATTTGTATCGCTTTGGCGCCATGACAACGTTCGATTATAGAACAGAAAGAGACAGATATGACAGTAGATGGATTGAGCCGCCGGAAACAGGTGATATTTGGATTAATGAAACGCTAAGTCCGGTCTTAACCTGTCATAATTAATAATAAAAACGCGCAATAACTGCATTCGTGTTTAGTTTATTGTTTTTTTTTTTTTTATTAAATTCCACAACAATTACTTTCATAAAATGAAGGAATTAAGCTGGACATGATAGCCAGCTTAAAACGTAACGATGCTGGTGGTTCAGTGGCTTTAAGCCATCGGTGAACTGTGAATTTACTCTGGCCACAATTAAAGGATTTTCGCTGGCTGTTTGTTTTGGTTCCTGGGCTTGAATTGCAACTATTTGCATACATTTTGGCAACTGTCAAAACTTATCACGAAGCGCACGCGAGGTTGTCGGAAAACATTTGGTGATTTTGTTTTCAAATCGATGTCCAGATATGCCCAGGCACACACCCATACACACAGCCCGGTAAGCACACACGGCTTAAATATTAAATTGTTCGTTGTGGGCGCCGCACCCCCGCTGCGCCAATGCAAATGCAATGCAAATTGTAATCGCACGCGGGGGTGGAAGTGGCAGCCAGAGTGGAAGCAGCCGTCGCCGCTGACACAAAAATTGTTTAACATTTAATGGTTTATTAATAATTTAATTACTTTTTGATTATGGTGGATTACATTAGCGCATAGCAAATACGCGGCCGGCATGATAAATAATAAAGAGCCTGTCGCCATTGCCCCTCCCCAGGCATTGCCACAATGTCCCTAAATTTATAGCATCCTAATGCATGTCGACCGGTCCTGGGATGGGTTCAGTCCGTTCTGGTCGTGGCGGTTGTGTGAAATGGCACTAATGAAATTGAGTTGAAGTTTGGTTTTCTGTTTGCTTTTTTGCGCTGCGTGCTATAAACATTTTTGTAAATTGAATTGAAATGTTTATTAGCGCACTAGCTGCGCATTACTGCAGTCGGGGCGACGCTGTTGTTGATGTTGTTACAGTTGTTGGGGTTTTTTTAGATGCACTTTGTTAATGGCACTGTTTGGAAATTATTGAATTAAATATAATCAGCCACATTGTACAGAATTTTGAGTATGCTTTCGTGCTATTAAGCTCTTCAATTGCATTTGTTTTATAAACTGCATTATATTCAGAATTTTGTATAAAAACTACCATAATGGTCATCGATTTTAATTTCAACATAAATCGTATAGAAGAGCCCACAAAAAAGGATTTTATTCTGGCAACAAATTCCCCACGTAGTAAATAATTTATTTATAAAAAACAGGTAACAGAGTGTATTCTACATTCGATAATTTTAACAAATGAGAGGGGCTTTCCAAACTTTTTTCTCTGCATTTTTTTGGTAATACTTTTAGTAAAACGGAAATTTGCAAAACATTTATGCTAATTTCTCATTATTCTTGATTAAATTTAAAAATAATAGCTGCTAAAAAAATAGACTACGCTCAGTCACTTATGCCGCAGCAGCATGAAAATATTTATGCAAATCTATTTAATGACAAACAATTAATTAAAATGATTTATGCAAACGTTTCCACGGCATTCATTACAGCATAATGCAATTAAATATGCAGTCTGAGACCAGAAATTACAGTTTTTGTAATTTCAGTTAAATTAAATTAGCCAAACGAGCCGCAAAGCACCGGCCAATAGTCGAACAATTCCAATAAATATCGGAAATATCAGGAACCCAGTCAGGCGCGCAGGAATGCACAAATGTGGTATGGACTTGAATGTCTGCCATTACTATTAAAATATGTATGGGGCGAAAGCACGAGGAAATAACATAGTAAACCAGGGCAACGATCGTGGGGCCCTCCACTCACCTGCCATTAATTTGCCCATCACATCAATCAAATCGTTCTGGCAACTGAGGTCCGCCGCCGTTGCATTGTTGTAGTAGGCATGGCTAATGCAAATTTCTACGAAATTGAATTCCAGCCAGGCCTGTTGATAGTCCACGAAATTGAAGTGCCTCAGGAGGAGCCGCAGAGCGTAAATTATGCCAAACTGCAAAGGGAAAACAGGATGAGAGTGGGAGTTGCCAAGAGACTCGGCCGGTTTGATTTAGTTTCGTCCGAGTTCGATTCGATTGGTGGCTGGCTGGCACACAAATATTTACCTGCAAATTTTTATCATTCAGCGTCATCAATTTATTTGTCAAGCGATACAAAACTTTGGCCAAAACTTTTTCCTCCAGCGCGATTTGACGTTGGCCCGCCATGGCAAAAACATGCCCCTCGGCAATGCCGGTGCCGTAACTGCCATCGAAGTAGGCCGACGCCGCAAAGGCTGCCGCTTCGGCTGCCGATCCTAAGGGGCAGGAGCTGCTTCCCATCATGGACGTGATGGCAGCCTCAGGGCAGGCGGAGGCAGTGAAGGGCAGTGCATCTAGCTCCGCCAACGGAGGCACAATCGTCGAACTGGCCCGGAATAAATTACGCAACGTCACGGACATGCTGCCAAATATGCGATAGTCGAAAAAATCCCACAGCAAATTGAAATTAGTTTGTTGAGTTTCCACGTTGACGATGCTGTTGCCATTGCCTTCGATCTCGCATCCTTCATCATCCTCCCTGCCGACTGCCGGCTGCTCTTGGCGCGCCGTTTGCATTATAAACCGGCAAAGACAGCAGGCGGCGTGTTCCCGCACCCGCGCATCATCGTCGCCGAGCAGATGTAAAAGTTCAGCAAGGAATTGTGCCTGCAGGAGGAGCAAGGGGAGCAAAGTGTTGTAAATCAAAAAGTGAGCCAAGTTTTCATTATGCAGTTTGGCAGTTTCGAATGCCCGTGCAGACGCGGTTTGCTCTGCCGATTTTAAACTGTAGGTAGAGCAATCAAAACACTTGAAGAAAGAGTCCGTGGAATACAAATAGACGAAGAGTTTAAATCTTATATATAGAAAATATGGTACGCCTTGTACATAAATAATTTTTATTTTTTTAAAACATAAAAATCTCTCATTACAACTTCGTTCAGCTCATGTTTTCAGGATTAATCTTTTCTCTACTTCTACTTTTGAAAAGTTCTACTCAGAAACCCTAGAACTTTATGAAAACACAGTCAGTCGTAATTCCACCTAATACTGGAATCCCCACATAGAAGCACTATCAATTGAGGGAAGAGTCGACTCACCAGTCAAGCACTTTTTGTGCTATTACATTTCTTTGGCATTCGGTTTGAGCCGTCAATCGTCTTTTGCCTCAATTGTTTGCCGACTCTCAAGCTGATGTACGTTCTCCCTCTCTGTGCCATTTAGCAAATTGCTTAGCTTTGTCAAAATAATAAATAAACAAATATATGTGCGAGCGCCACAAAAACCCCCACAGTGCTCCGAGGGGTAGCCTGTCAGCCGGTCCGTTCGTCAGTGGCTGGAGCATTCGGCAGGATGCGCTCCACAGTCTCCTGCAGAATGCACAAAGAGCCCGGCCACACACTTGAGTGCACAAATGTTCAATAAGAGTTGTCAGAGCAGCGCCCGGCACTCGAATTGCTTTCGAGGATACTGGGGCACAACGGAGCAGGGCGAAAACACACTCGTAAAATAATCTGCACAATAAACAAGCCGGCGAGCGGCGGTCTGCCAGCGGGCCCGGTTGTAATAAGACGATTTAGCTGCTTACCTCATAAGTGCAGACAATGTCCTCGCTCTCCTCTTTCCCGCATCCAGAATCGCTGGCTTCCCTCGTCGAGTTGGACTGCTGCTGCTCCTCCTGCCCGGCACTGGTGGTGTTATTGCTGGCGAGGCCACAACGAAAATTTGCGTAGTACGACCGCAGCAGCACGTAATTTAAATTCGAAATAACTTCGGCGTATTTATTCTGGACCAGCCAATATTTATTGTGATGGCAGAGCCGGAGTTTGCTCAAGAGCAATTTGGGCGAGATGGCAAACACACAGAACGGTTCGGGCTCATTACCCAACTGCCCACTGCCGTTGCCATTATTCTTTTGCTCCTGCCGGTGCTGTTGCTGAAGTTGCTGCTGCTGCTGCATGCCAGTCGATTGCAATTGGAAATCATTCAAAAGAGCAGCCAGTAGCTCATCATTATCTGTGGCCGAGGACTTGGCACATGTCCCGGCATCGTTAGGACGCCTTTGTTGCGGCCGTTGACTGCTTAAGGCATTATCCTGGTCCTTTGCAAAAGTTTGTTGGCCAAATGTTTGCGCCTGGCCCGGACCCTTTTGTTGTCCACTTGAATGTCGTTGCAGGTCCTGGTACTGGTCGTTCTCCAACTGATGTTGCTTCTGCTTCTGCTGCTGCTGCTGCTGCTGATGAGCATGATAATGACATGGCGGCTCTGTCAAATATTTGGACACCACATGCGGAAATATCTTATCGAATGCATTCAACGCTTGTATAACCACTGTGTGGATCTCGTCCTCAAAGCCCTGCAATAAGAGGGGAAGAGTAAAAAGTTTTTGGCTAAATTTCTTTATACAGGGCCTCAAGAACAGGCATAAGATGGCTACGAGAGACGAAACGAGACGTTGGCTAAGCGAATTTGTGTTTTATTGTTTGCACAAGCAAAAAGTTTTCCACAATCACACAGTGGCCAGCTCTCGGGCCCCTGGCCACTCCTCCCCCCCATCCGGCATCCATCTGAGAGTGTGTGCATTTTTAACGAATCCCTAACAAGCTTTTCCTTGCTCCAGACCGGGCCAAAGGGCTATTGTTATCAAAGTTGCTTTGCCTTTGGCCCCGGCTCGGCTTGCCCGACTCCAGGGAAGATCCTACCGCCTTCTACTGTGTCCCACTAGCTATCCCTTTTTGGCTTCAATTTTGGTGTGCTGGCAAGTGCCATTGAGACGGATTTGCAGCCATTATGTAACAGGCATCTAATGTGATTTTCAGCCAGCACGTCCTGCGTCCTATTCTGACCCGCTTTTCGTTCTGCCCCGATCTCCGCATGCATCCCGCTGCAACAACATTGCATAATCAAATTGCACTTTTGGGGAGGCCAGCAGCCAGCAGCAATTTAAATGTTCGCTGCCGGCCACTAAATTATTGAATTCAATAAGAAACCGCCCCCCATCGGAGCCCCAACTTACTGCCACGACCAATCCCTAGACAGAAATCAATGTGCAACTTATGCGCACATTCTGCATACCGGAAGGAGGCGGGCCCGGAGAGGAGATGGGGCAGAAAGCGAGATGGCAACGGATGCGCTGCTCCCTTTAGGGGCATTTGCACTTGCACATTGCGAAGGCGATAAGGGTTTTCTTTCTTATTTTCAAATGAAAAACAACCAACCGCACGAAATGCCGCCGGCTAAGCTCCGACTGCAGCTGCAACTGGCTTGAGTAGGTGGCTCGGGCTGGAGCTGGCTTTAGAGCTTGAAAATATTCAAAAGGCACCAGCCATTGATATGGACACGTGTCCGTATCCGTGTGTGCTTGCCTCCTGCATGTGTTAAAATATGTTAGCTTGATGGTTTAACATAGAAAAAAGTACAGCGAAAAGGTGGGGGCACATATTTATAGATATAGAATGTTTGTGCAGGGGGTAAAACGAGGGTAACCTACGCTACTCACACATAGTAATCCATAGCAAGGCGATACTGGATACTCTTGAAATTAAATATTCCGTTTTAATACATTTTTAGATAAACGTTGCTTTTTAAAATAAACCCTCATGCTCATTTTGTTGGCAAATATATTTATCTTAAATAAAAAATAAAAATATATATTTTAACTAGAATTCCATAGGAAATCTAATCTCCTTGCCAAGCCCCCATGCTTTGCCTAGGGTAAAGTAAATAGATATTGTCGTACAACGTGGCGTATGCGTTATGTATACACTGGGGGAGAAATGGAGGAACACACTGGCAGGTAAAGGGATTGCGAGTGGGCGTTCTACTACTAAGATATAGCGCCAGATACACAAAGCTGGTTGCTTTGCTTGTAATGTGGCTTACCATTAACCAGGCACCGGTAGGAAGGAGGCAGTTCCTCTGTAGTGCTTCTGGCTACGCAACTTTTTATGCTTAAATCGTATTCCTTGTTATCAACGCACTCACCTTCAGCAAAACAGCCAGCAAGTGTTGCAAGCCCAGTCCACGCTGCAGCTCCAGAGACAGACCAGCTCCGCTGGATTGCAGAAAGAAACCCACGACCTGCTGAACGCCGCCACGTAAGATGGGATCACAGTGGTCATGGTAAAGCAGCACATCCGAAAGTGCCTGGCAGCCGGGTGTCTGGGAACTGCCTGCGGTGGAAATCACACCATTGCTACTTAAGCGACTCCGTGTCGACTTGGTTCGCTTCGGGGGCCGGGGCGGCAGGTTCAACGGCGGCACGTCCTCCGCTGCCACCGTGGGGCGAAAGGAGCTGCCGATGATCTCGGACTTTGACAGCTTGTCTTCGTTGGCTGGCTTTTTGATAGGCTTGGAGGCAGAGCTTTCTCCAAGTAGCAGAACCGAAGCATCGGCACTGCGAGTAAGTGTGGGGGCCGGTTGTTGCAAGTAAGCTGGACAAGTGCTGGCGCCAAAGTGGTCGTCTTTGATGTCCAGCAGTAGCAGGTTGTCCTCTACTTCTGTCTGCATCAGGGGACTGTCCATCCGCGGCTTCTCTCCGCCCGACTGCGAGTTTTCGCTACTCTGGGGACTGGAAACCTGAGTACTATTCCCACTTCCGACCTGGCAACTGGCCTCCTCCAGCAGTTTAAGTTCTTGATCGCTGATTTCCAGGTTCAGCTGAAGAACTCGGGGGGCCAGGCGTACACACTGAGCGATCACGGCCAGCGAGAGGCTCTTGATGGAAACCCTGCAGACACTGTCCAGTTGCAGGCCCGCCGCCTGTCCGCTAAGTAGGAATCGGGCTGCCACTAGACGAGCCGTGTAGTATACCAGAGACTGCTCCATAATGCTGCCAATTTTCACGCTGATCAGGGCACGTCCCACAACTGTCTGGCGAAGCGGGGAGTTCTCCACCAGAAAGGGATTAGCTGCGGAGATAAAGCTTCTAATTAGTGGCTCCTAGGGGCAACTCACAGACTCACCGTTCGGTGTGCTTCGCATCTGCGGTGTCTCGGGCTTAAAGGAGTCCATTCTCGGGCCCAGTCCCTCGGCCTCTTCCGCTGGGGCATCCATCATGAGGGCTGTGGATGCTGTGTGGGAGGCGGTCGCCGACAAGGAGTCCTCCACGGGCGTTGGGGTTTCCGCAATCGAAGGCTGGCGCTCCGGCGGCTCCATATTACTGCTAGCCAGGGAGCTCAGCGAGAGCGTGAGCGAGGCGGTCGAGACGGCGTCCGATTTGTCCGCGTGAGCCGACTTGGAGGGCGTGGACTTAGAGCCGCTTGATTGACGAAAGAGCTTACTGACCGACTCCGATGCTGCAATTACAAAGCCCTCGAGTTAGTGCGTCTAGCAGATAACTTGGTTTGACACTAATGCCGGCGATGGCGTTGGCTAATTTGCGGCCACTCCAGACGGCCAATTACCGGGCACATTCGAACTTTGGAGCCAATAAGGAAGAGCAATGGGCAAGGATTTGGAGAATAGGAGGGTGAAGTGGGGTCGAAACCGCTAAAACTATTTTCCTTAGCTGCTTTTTATGTTGTTCTATTAGCTGGCTGGCTGCCGCCGGCAAACTTTACAGGTCCAGCTCCAGCTCTTCCTCCATCTCGTATTGAAAATTAATTGAAAACTTCAATTTCATGGAGAGTAAGACTAAACTCAGCTTCTCTGCCCCCCACTGACCACTTAAGTGGGTTAAAAATGGCTGCATCTTTTAGATGCACTTGTTGTGGCTTTCCCTGGTTCTATTGCTCTTTGTTTCTTGTTATTGTTCTAATGGATGTTCCGGCCGCATGCAAGCGCTGTAAAAATTAGAGCAACCACGATTGCAACTGCGACTGGACTGCGGCCAGCGGAAGCAGCAGAGCACTTTATGGACCAAGAAGTTGTGCAAACACAACCAAGGCTAGGTTTTGGACCAGCTGCCTGATCATTGATCTAGCAGCTTCAAATGGCGATCCAGCATTTTTGCCAGAAAATTAAATCTGAATCAAATGAAAATTTCCAGAAATTAGCGGAGGTACAGCTCGACATCCGGGCGCCCTGCCTGCAGTTTTATGGAACTTTCCTGTTCATACACCCGACAGTAATTATGTTTGGTGTGTGCAGGGTGGGTCTGCCATTTTATGCTTTAATAGCTTTGCCTTCATAAAAGTGAAAGCGGCACGGCAGCAGCACGGCAACTTCGGTTGAGCGTGCTTTTGGTGTTTTTATTTTATTGTAAAATCACGCTAAAAACGAAAACAAAAAGTGCAGCACACAAAAATGGCAAATAAAACTTTGAAGCGCATAAGCAAAGAAAGGAGCAAACCCCAAACTAGACGACAATGAAAACCGCGTAGGAAACGCGCTGGGAGCCAGTGGAAAACGCGGGCTCTCCGGCGGTTGGAAAAACGGCGGGGACAGGGGAACGGGTCTCATGGCTGCTACTTTACTGCTCGGCTTACAGGCGCACACACATGCAAATGTTTTTTACAGCTCACGTTACATATGTGCATGTGGAACGGAGAAGGACATCCAGAAATGGGGAAAGGACAAGAACAACAGTTGCAAAAAATTGTTTATGAAAACAGGGCAAGATTGTTGGTCGATTGTTTCGACATCTCGGATTCACTATCTAATTTATAGTAAATAATATTCAATATAAACTGGGAAATCTTGGATATATGGACTTCAAATCACTTAAATAGGAGTTCAAAAGGACGCTGGAAAATTTTAATTTGCAGAAACGTAAAAAGATTTAGACAGAAATTGGATTTTTTATTAGTTATAAGATACTTGAAGACAAATTTTAAATTAAGTTGAAATATATACCGATTTTTGTAGCCCCCATAAACGTAAGAGAAGGACAAGGATCGCTTTGGCTTTAACTACTATTGAAATCAATAGAAAAAAATATGTATTAAGATGTATTTTTAAGACACTTTTAATGGGAATAGTGTGTTTATTTGTATAGGCAATATATTTTTAAATTCCCAGTTATTTAAGGAGATCATATTGTGCATGCATCCTGGGTACCCTAGTCCTGGAAGAGTATACTAATCGTCGAGGCTCTACTGCAGATAAAGACGGGCGGCTGTGGCCACATATCCCCGGTCCTTTATGTATATATTTAACAAAAAAACAAACAACCGGCAATAACTACCGCGGACGGACGAGCAAAGCAGCGCAAAAAGGCTGATAGCGCATAAGTGCACAACAGCAACAATAACATCAGCAACACCAACAACAACAACAAAAGCTATAGGAAAAGCAGGAAAATGGAAAACAAAAACAGAGGCAGGCTATGGAAGCAGGAACGAGGAAAATAAAAACGGCTAAACGCGAACCAGGCAAAGTGCAGCAACTGATGGCTGGCTCCTCTCGTTTTGGCCCGTTCGGCGGAAGGGCTGGTTGGTTGTTCCTGGCAATGCTAAATAAACCCCAAGCTCACACCCGCGCCCCCACACACACACACACACACAGTCGCAGACTGTGACACAACATGTAAGCTTGCATACATGCAATTTGAGTAACCGCATTTTATCACGTAACCCATTTGTCTTAACCACTTTGTTGCCAACTTGCAGTGTGATGCTTTGGCCAAGTGGCAGTGGCGGCACAAGAAAACCAGCAATGAGGTTGCCACGGCGCTGGTGATGGTGGCTCCATTTTGGGGCCATCGCACAGCAAATGCATTGCCATGTTTCAAGCTTAATCCGCATCCCCCGCACACTCACACAGTAAGCCTGGCAAGAAATGCCGGATTTAAGCCCAACATTTACGTCAAGTAGATGTGGGTTTTTATATGGCCCTGCCTCCGACTCACTCGCTGTCTCTCTCGCCTTTCCCTTTCCTTTCCCTTTTCGAGGACTCTGCTCCGCCCACAACTCATTCGCTTAATTAGTACTTCCGGCTCAGTGCAGTACATTTCCTTTGTTTATTACTAGCCCCCACCCCCGCGCACTAACTAACGACAGGACATGGGTCTGGCATCAAGTCTGCCATCCGTCCTTCCACCGCTTTGTAGGTCAGGGAAGCAACAGCGGGGCCTACTTATATGCACTTGGCTGGCGCTCCCAGATTGGAGTTGACTTCATCCAGTCAGTCGAGCAGCAAGCGATTTAAATATTAAAATAAATTATCTCAAGGACAATGCAATCAATATGCTACGAATAGCAAGCAAATATCATTAAGATCAAAGTGCATGGCAGGGTAAGGGTACACCTGAAGAAATAAAAAAGGTTGGTAAGTTGGAAATAAGTAATTTTGGGACGATATTTCCTAAAGAAACTAATTTGTATGGTCTCGAAGACTTTAGCATTTTCTTTAAGTTAAGTTTTAAAGCCAAACGATTATTTACAGGAACACTTAAGACTCCTTGAAATGTATTGCAATAAACAATATCAAAAACATTTGTTTTGCTGTATGTAGCGACAAATCATGGTGGTTACACGCCGTGCACGTATAGCCAAAATTTCGCCTGACTGCTGAGAGATTGCTCGACTGCTGCGAGTTGCAGCGGCAACAATTACGCTTCATTAAATTGCAAGTGCAATTGCTCGCCGGCGAGTCACGTCGGCAGTTCTGCCGCAATTATGCAAATAATACCCTCGCCCGAATATTGCCAATAAATGCGGAATTGTTTGGCGGAAAAGACAAAACAAAATTCGAATGGGGGGCGTACAGGAATCGGTTGCGACTGCGGTGGACCGTGAAATGCAATAAAATCGAATGGAAATAGTTTTCCACTCGCTCTGCGCTGACTTTGAACTTCGCTAATGAAATATTTGCTCGGTTATGTATTGGTTGTAGTTATGGCGGACTCACCTGCATTCGAGTGGGACAGGAGGTTGTTAAAGAATGTGCCAATGGCTGTTGCGTCACCGGGCTCGGATTCCTGCTCCACCTGCTCTTGTTGCTGCTGTTGCTCTTTGCCAGAGCCGCCGCCACCGCTGCCGGCAATTGTGATTTCGGCTTCGAAATCGATGCTGTTGAAAGATTCATTGTCGATGTCACTCAAATGCTGGGATTTGTCATCGCTGCCGGCGAGCAGATTCTGCAGAGATGACTGATGCTGCGGTTTAGGCAGCCCCCCGACATCGGCATCAACATCAATCAGTTTATCTCCAGTTGTTGTTGCGGGCAATTGCAAGGCCGCTGACAGCGACCGTTGTTGTTCATTTAGTTGCGACAGGGTTGTAAAGTCATCACACTCGGCGCTCAGCAGCTCCATGTCGTCGTCGTCGTCGTCCTCGTCCATGTCATCATCGTCGCCCTGCCGCTCCTCGACGGAGGCCACACACTCGCTGATGCTGCGTGCGGCATTCCTAATGTGGCCGCGCTGAGCTTTCGCCCCTGGAATAAATGTGAAAGGCGGAAAGAGTGTGGGTTAGCCTTACAATGTGTGTAAATATTTGTGCAGGAATCCGCTGGCGGCAAATGCAAATGCAAATTTGGCCTGACCTCGTTGCTGCATGTGCCGCCCCGCCTAAAAGCATGCACTAATAATTTTCATATGTGCATTGTGTGTGGGTGTCTCCATCAGCCCGTGCAATTGCTCAATTTTCTTGATTTCGGCATGGTCTTCTGTCTGTGGGTTAGTCTCCCCTACCGCCCGTCCCCCCAGGTTGCCCTGATCCTCTGTCAGCATGTCACATTTCCACATGACTGTGCACACACACACACAGACCCTCAGACCCTGCCCCGGAACAGAAGCCATCTCGACTTGCATTCTGCCTTATTTGCCATACCTTCATCAGCGACGGAACTTGCAGCCTCGGTCGTAGCATCTTCTCCGGCATTAATTCCCAGCGAGCTGCTGTCAACCTCGAGTTGTTGCTGTTGCTGCCGCTGCTGTTGACACTTTGGCTGCTGCAGTTTTGCATTTGAATTCTTTTTCATTTGCATTGCAGTCGTCCCATCCCCATCCTCATCCGCATCCTTATCCGCAACCTCATCCTGCAGTGACTGTTGACTTGTCGCCACTTCGTAATTTTTCAATTGGAATATTTGATTCTTTAATGATTTCCTTCGCCGCAAATACTCATTGTGTTGCAGTTGTTGATTGCACAACAGTTGGCGCAAACTTTGGCCCAGGCTCGGGTTCAGGCTGTGGGATTGGCCATCGGAGGGGGCATCCAGTGCCTGGAGTATGCCGTTGATGACCTCCAGGGTGGCATTTATGATGGCGTGATTCGTGGTGTGCTGCGTGCTCAGCAGGTGCAAACAATAATCATAAATTTCAATAATTTGCCGGCAGTCGGAGGTCGTTGTCTGTTGCTGCTGCTGTTGCCTTTTCTGATGCTTTGGCTGCTGCTGTTGACCGGATAGGGACTCGGAGTCCTCCTGGCTGGCGGCCGAGTAGCCCCGTATGAGCTGCGGCAGCAGAAGACGCAGCAGTCCTAGGGCACCCAGCACGCTGCTGGTCTGCTGATCCGTCAGCAGGAGCTCTGAAAGAACAGAGGAGTGGGAAATAACTTAGTTAATGGAGAGAAACTTATGGCTGCTGTTGATACAAATTAAAAACGCTCCTCAAACTTTTTGCGCAGCGTGCGCTGGCAATTCCAATTTGCTCAATAAGCAGTAGCTGTATCGCCTGCCCATACCCACGCTCACTCATACCGCCCACATCCATAGCTATTCCAATTCCAGCGATACCTTTTTGCCCACTTTCGCTTTGGCTGGCCAATTGCAGTTCATACTTCTTTCGTGTTCTTGGCAACTTTTCCCTCATATGTTTTGCAACAAATTGCCTCCAATTAAATTTATCTCGTTGAAAACTTTCCATCTGATATTTATAGACTTCGCACACATGCACATGCACCCTCACCCTCAGCTTTTCCCGCGTCCGCGCCCACTGAGACGCCCCGCAGTTCCCGTTTTTGTTCTTGTTGTCTCCGCTTATTTGTCGTTTCATTACGTATACGCCACCAATCACAAAACGCCATGTTGGAAGTTTGTTACTCAATTAGTTTTCATTTTCTTCCTTTGGGGCGCAAAATTGAAAACACTTCTCGCCGAAGAAACTTTTTACATGGCCCTTGTGGCAGCCAAGTGACTTTCCGAGCACAACTTGCGGCCTGTTTCCATGTGTATCAATTAATTGCGGCAAAAGCCGCAGGAACTTTCTGCAAAATTGGCGAGCCCAAAAAGGAGGTAAGACTGAACACGAACTTCATGCTGGGCACGTTTAAAGACTGCAATTAATAGCCCTCCGATAGGATGCTTGGTAGAAAGATCAACTTATAGGGAGACCTCTAATCACTGTCATAACTGAATCAAGATGATTTAAGGGCAGGCCGTTATATCTCTTTTTTAATTACAATTTTATGGACATTATTACTAGGAAACAGATCTCTGCTTTGCTTGCACAATCCACAATATAGTAAATCCTCAAAGAGAGCTGCAGCCACTTCGGAAAATGAATTGGCCATTTGGCTATTTATGTTGCCACAGTTGACATGAAAAATAATTTGCACTTTTTGTTTAGCTCGGCATCAGTCAGCTGGCAACATAAATTTTGCATTCTCCCTTTGCAGCTGCCGGCTGAGCTGGCTTAGCTCCCACTCTCGGCCCCAACCGTTCGGCCGGCATTTGTTTACAACGTTGATTATCCGCTTTAAAGCTGCACAGGAATGAATATCTGATTCAATTTCGCATGAATTATTGCATGGAAGTGTCCAAGTGCATAAATTTCATTTCGTCTACGGGCGGAGGAGACAAACAAACGGAGCTGGCGGGGACGGCTGCGGCGGCTTCTCTGAGGTCTAGGATCCGAGGACTAGGACCGTACTTTGTGTCTGTTTGTTGGGGCATGCCAGGACGCAGGCAGCACAAGTGCTGCTGTTGCCTCTGTGATGGGTGCCCATAAAAAGAGGCGCCAGACTGTATAAGGATGCGCTGAAGAGTTGCCTGGCATTGTGCCTTTTGCCGAGAAGTGGCATAAAGTTGACACAGGACTAGAGGCCGGCAGCCGGCAGCGGGAGGGCGGGAACAGGAACAGGAACTGAAGGAGTTGATTTGAAGGTAAACATTTGGACAAGAAAAGAGCAAAGGTAAAGTCAAGTAGAAGCTTAATTTATATGGGCTTAGGTGGGGTTCGACTCGCTTAGACTCGCATATATGAATCGCAAAAGTTATCAACTTTAATGAATTAGTTTGTCAGCTTTCCCGGGCTTCTCACTTTAAGAGTTTGCAAAGGGCACACATGTACCGATTGTTCCTAAAGTGGAATTCATAACTATGAATGCTTTTCGCTCGCCGATTTTATTCATTCACAATGCGGCTCATAAAAAAGAACTATGGAAAATGTAACTGAGGTGCATTTACCTCTTCGTCGATGTTTGCCAATAATATTTTCATGAAAATTCAATAAAAAATGATTTGTGTTTGCCATTTTGAAGTATTTTCACATGACTTTTGTTTTGTTCGCTACAGATATTGCTGCATCAAATGCTAAAATAAAAACCGCCCAGTATCGTTGTCTAAAATCAAAACAAATCCCAAAAAATATATACATATACTACTCCATGGCACGTCGATCGATTGCGCGAGGTAACCAACAGCCATATAGAAATATAATTTATATCAACTGTCTAGTTACTTTTATTCTGGCACGACCACGCCCCCCCCTCTCTAGCGCCCACAGACCACAGACAAACAAACCTGTGACTGTGATTGCATTCACAATGCGATTTTCGATAGACTCCCAAATCCTCTCTTCCCCGGCTTTCAGCTGGATGGCTTTATATTCCGGAACGGGATTTTCCATGGATTTGCGGCTTTTTAGAATATTAAAAATATTTTTTAGCCAGCGCAAGCATAACTACATATAAACAAACATACATACATATATGCAGATATATGTGGGGCTTAGCATTTGGCCGTTACACGCTTTTTAAACACCTCTTTCAATATTGATGAAAATAAAGAGTGGTTCGGCTGGACATGTCGCGAGTGAAAATGCGTTAAATGTCTAACAGCAATAACAAGAGATTTGCCATTGAATCGTGGATTAGTTTTACCTGAATCTCTTGCCAGAGAACATGGGTTTTATTTAAACTAGATGGACTAGCAAATGGCATTAAAAATGGTTATAATTGAGTAGGAAAATATAGGTAAATCGTGAAAAAGTAAAATGGACTATTGGTTGGCCTTAAGGAAAAATTAGAAAATGTAATGCGTCATGGAAATATTCTCAAATAACAGTGGTATTTGAAATCGTGCTTCTTATGCCTGTCTAATTCTTGAAAAGTGCGATAAACGTATCTCAAATGCATTGGCAATTAAAAATCCTGACTCGCCCTAAAAGAGTTTACGCAGTAATTTCGCATTCTCCACTTGCACATGATTTCCGGCTTATGCTGACGCTTACCCATCACTTTGCCGAGTCCGTGTCTGGCCATGAGGCTCCTATTGCGAGAATGCTCAATCAGACTCATGCAATTTTGGGCCGAGCAGCGACGCTTCACCGCACAATCTGCGCCAATGTTGTCCAGGAATATCTGTGAAAAACTGGAGTTGGGAAAACGATGCTAGTGGAATAGTTGCCAGCTCCTCACCTCGAACAGTTTGCAGGATTCGCTGTCATTGAGACCCTGTTGCACGTAGCGACCAAAGTGCTTCACAAAGTCGCAGAGCGTTTCTTGCAGCAGCGTCTCCTTACGCTGGGAGATGGTGGTCATGCATTGTAGTAGCCTCACGGCATACCACTTGATGTGCTTCTCCTTAATTTGCGGGGCATAATACGAGAAGAGGTTTAGGCAAATCCTCAGAGATCTGGAAGGGAAATGTTGTACTTGAGAACGGAGTCTAATGACTAAAATAGTGTGAGGTCACCTCTGATTGCCATTCCGCTTGATCTCGCCATAAAGATCCATGAGGATACGACTGACCCGCGTCTTTTCCAGCGCTCTGAAGATCCTGTTTAGGTTCTCCTCGGCGCTCATCCGTACCACCGAGTCAAGGTCCTCGCAGAAGAGCAGCAGCACATTGGTGGCCGTGCCGCAGTGCGCCGCGTAGTTGATGTGGCTGGTCAGCGACGGCGACATGATGCACTCGGCGATTTGCTGGAAGCAGGTGATTTTCTGCTTCTGACTGTGGATGATATGATTCAGCTGTTTAGTGGCGTCATATCGTAAGCCCTTGTTTTGATTCTAGAATATTATACTATTCAAATCGGCAAGCTAATTGCCCTTAAACTACTTGACAATCGCTTTTTGTGGAACAGAAATTATCCTTAAAACCTATTCCGTAAGGAAAACAACTGTTGCCGGCTGCCTCCCCCTCTTCCTAGCAACTCCTAGAAAGCATTCCATAACACCTTAAACCTGGTTAAAACTTACCTGCATTCCGTATTGCGCAACTGGTCCACGAAGCTGACGAACCTGTCGTAGGCGCTGGACCGTGACATTTCCATTTCGCTGCCTTAGAAACGTTGAAAAACGTTTTTTACGAAGAAAAACAAGGAAAACATTATCTTTTATTTTTGTTTTGTTTTCAGCGATGTTTTTTAGCGGTGTTTTATTTGATATCGATGTTCGATGAATCGATGTTTTTGTTGGCAAAAATACCGTTGAACTAAAAATGTTCCATTAATTATATAGGTGCGGAACTTGGATATGTTTAGTGCGTCCATAAACCTTTGTTGCTATAAACTACAATAACAAAATTAAAAAAATTTAATTTAAATTTATAAGTTTTATTTTTAATATCTATAATGTTTTAATTGTTTCATAACAACAAGAATATAAAAAGCGAAAATTGTATGTTTTTTCATACCACATTTTTACTCGTTGAAAAATAACTGACTTATTTTGAAATTTCAACTTTTGCTTTATATAAAATGCTCCATTTTAATTTGTTTTTAAAGAGCTCGTATCTTAAAGGTGAATCCATTGAATAATTTTTATTGTCAAATAAAATAACGGTGTTTTCTTTATTTAGATTTTATTGTTATTTATACATAACTGCGTTCACATAGTTAATGATTTACTTAA
Source organism: Drosophila anomelani (assembly GCA_035045905.1). Lineage (NCBI taxonomy): Eukaryota > Metazoa > Arthropoda > Insecta > Diptera > Drosophilidae > Drosophila > Drosophila anomelani. The sequence continues at coordinate 9,416,259 of JAWNOO010000007.1, read as the reverse complement.
ATAAGAACGTTCATTCACTTTTTCGATGTTCATTTTTCTTTTGTTTTAGTTCGTTGCGAAATACTTATGCCGGATGCATAATATTTCCTGAAATATTTACTCTTTTTACATACTCATTAGGGTACGGGGTACGGGGTACATTATTGTATTCAATTATGTTTTACCTTAAAAAACTTAAACCCATACAAAAAATGCTTTAAGCTACTTAATGATACTAACAAAACCCACCATTGTTTTTGTTCGATTTTCTTGTGTTTTCTTTTTGTTTTTCTTTACGTGTGCTCGCGTGCCATAAGTAAAAAAAAAACAATCACAGTCCATTGAAAAATATATAAAATAAGTTGTGTTGTGTGATAAATCGCCCGTTTCGGAATCAAGAAGGTCTAGAACAGAGGTTGCACGTAATGGACATCTAGCAACGGAATGAATTACTGAATAATTCGTGACACAAAATATTTACAAACAATTCATTTAGGTACCTAAACCTTACTTTTTAAACTACGAAATGTGTGAATCTTAGCCTAGGAGGGAGTGCCGAGTAGAAGCTAAGGAAAGCTGCGTATGTGCTTAAATAATTTATGACATTTAGGCAGAAGACAGGGATATCTGGATTTCGCAGGATGCGAAGGAGGCTTGGAAGCTGGGGAGGTGAAGCCGAAGTAGGGGGTAACTAACTAGGACGACTAATCGGAATCTAAAGTACGCTTCTAAAAGTAGGCTGGTCCCTTAGCCGCGCTTGGCGCGCAGCACGAGGAGCGTGAGGATCAGGAAGCCCAGAATCCAGGAGAGCGTGCTCAGGTAGCCGATGTACACATCGGACTCAAATATCGCCCAGCCGCGCGTCAGGATGGAGCGCAGCGAGGAGGTGGCCAGCGTCAGCGGCAGGCACAGGGAGATGTATCTGCGGGATACCGAAAGGGTTAATACAATTGTTCTACGCAGAGTTTCGGTTCCAGGACTCACCTCAGCACCACTGGCATGCCCTCAATGGGCCAGATCACGCCGGAGAGCAGCAGAGTGGGGTAGAAGGAGCCCAGCGCCAGCTGGATGGCATTCCGCTCCAGCTCGCACACGGAGGAGATGAGGAAGCCGAAGCACATGCCGCACATGCCCTGCAGCAGCGTCAGCACGATCACCCAGAAGAGATCGCCGTTATTGGTCACGCCGAACACCACCAGCATGAAGATCAGCACCAAAGTGGTCTGTCCGCACATCACCACGAACTGGGTGATCACGTGGGAGAAGAGGATCTCGCCTGGCGACACGCCAGCCACCCAGGAACGGTCCAGCAAGCCCTGAAAGGAGTCGCTCAATTACCATTTGGAACAACATTCAAATATTTAATCAATAATTACCTCTGTACGTTCGATGATCAAAGCCGATGACGTCAAGGCGACAGCCAAGAAGAACACAATGCTATCGAGAAATACAAAAAAATATTAATTACACACTCATTTGGCTGAATGGGAAACCTACGTCAAGATCACGCCAGGTGCCACGAAATCGGTGAACGAGGGATTCATGGTGCCGTAGATGGGCTCCCTGAACTGAATGGGCACGTCGCCGAGCTTGGGATTGTAGTTGCACTGGCCAAGCAGCCCCATGGCGAAGTCACGGAAGGCCAGCTGGATGTCGCGGTTGAGCATGACGCCGATCTGCTGATTGGACATGTCCAGCCAGACCTTGACCTCTGAGGAGTCGATGGTTTCGTCGTCGGCATCGCGTCCCAGATTGGAGCGGGCGATAAAGGCGTCAGTGAAGTTTTCGCTGATGTAGACGGCGCCCCAGGCATTGCCCATTCGCACCGCCTCCTTGGCGTCCTCTAGATCCGTGTAATATGTTTTAACAACGCTCGTATTCAGGTGATTCAGATAGCGACAGCCCAGGTTCTTGAAGTGGCAGCCATCCTCCCAGTAGCAGTGGTCCTACATGGAATTATGGTCAAGTTAAAGGATTACTAAAGTAATAAGTCACTGGGAAACTAAGTGGTGTTGCAGTGATTTTTCCCCTATTTAATCATTCTTTAATGTAAAATAATTAAATAATTATAAATAAACCCCAAGAAATTAAGACAAACTAATAGTTTAAACTATTGTTAACTTGAATTAAAAGTTACACTTAGAAGAGGTTCTTCTAAAATTTGCTGAAGTTTATATTTTTCTTTGAATCAATTTAAAATTTTGTAAACCTTTCAAATTAACTCTTATTTGTATAAATTATAAACCAAAATATTAAATAATAAAGGAAGTAATTATACAAGAATATTTATTAAAAATTTCTCAAGTCTCAGAGTGCAAAAAGTGTTGTTTGTGATTTGTTTTGTGTGCCTCTAGTTCTATCTATTGTAATGTATAGTTGTGTAGCTTACCCCTACCGTATCGTTCATTTCCCCGTTGACTATGGCCAGGTTCAGGCCTTGTGGATCACGTCCGATGGCCAGACAGAAGAGGATCACCTGCATGACGGGCAGGGCAAAGATGAACAGCATCACGCCGACGTTACGCCACATGCGCAGCATGTTCTTGGTTAGCAAAGCACGGATCTTGCCCTTGGAAGTGACCTTACACAGGCTAGCATAGCAGTCCTGGCAGCTCTCCTCGTCATTGGGATTGTTGTTGCGCCGCGACGGCGGCGGGCTGTATGGCTCCTGGTTGAGCTGTCACGCGAAGAGTGGAAAGAGTGAGACGAGGAACAGCATAACAAGGAGATGGGCATAACAAACCGTGTAGATCGATCCGTTGCTATCGTTGATGAGCACCTCCTTGCTCTGGTGGAAGTTGAGGCCCACCACGCCGCCTTCCTGGCTGGAGCTGGGCTTGTCCATCTTGCTGCCGAAGGCCATGGCGTGCAACGAGATGTTGTTACTACTCCCGGAATGATCACAAACAGACACACAGAGATGGGGTGGAACACGGATTGCGAGCATGCGAGTGTTGGATGGTGAGGAGGAGTCGGTGTTGGAGTTCAGAGATCAGAGTGGTGATAAGATAAGTGAGTGTCGGGTTAGCCACTTGGTGCATGCCAGTCCCAGGGCGGGAGCCTTACCTGAAGTTCACATGGGTCACGTCGCCCTTCTGGCTCTGGATGCGGGAGAGCTTGAGGAACACCTCCTCCAGGCTGATGCACTTGTACATGGAGAGCAGGACGCTGGGGGACTCCTCGGCCAGCAGGTGACCCGATCGCATCAGACCGATCTGCCAAGAAGATAAGTTACACAATTAAATTTAAATTAATTTATATTTAATTTGATTTACTAACCGTATGCGCCTGTCGTGCCTCCTCAATGTAATGTGTTGTAATGATGACCGTCTTCTGGCCCGCCTTGGTGATGTGCACCAGATGATTCCAGATGCTCTGGCGCAGCAACGGATCCACGCCCACGGTGGGCTCATCGAGGATCAGCAGCTCGGGATCGTGCATCAGAGCCACGGCGAAGCTCACTCGCCGCTGCTGGCCACCGCTCAGATTCTTCACCAGCCTCTTCTCCGAGGGCAGGTCGAGGAAGTTGAGCAGGAACTGCAGACGCTCCATGATCTCCTTGGTCTCCATGCCGAAGATCCAGCCGAAGTACATCATGGTTTCCTGGATGGAGAACTCTCCATACAAGGCGATCTCCTGGGGCATGTAGCCCACGCGTTTTCCGGGAACACCTGATCCCCGAGTGCCGGGTTTGCCGCCCAGCACAAAGATCTCACCGGAGTCCAGGTAACGACGACCCACAATGCAGGAAAGCAGGGTGGTCTTGCCGCATCCCGAGGCTCCCAGGAGGCCATAGCTGGGAAGAGGATTTCATGGATTAATTTCAACTTTGTTTATGTTTTTAAAAAGAAAAAAAAATAGAATAATATTAAGGTCTCAAGCTAAGTACGACCAAGACCAAGACCATGACCGAGACCAAAAGAAAGGGGCGAAAAATGTGCTTCAAGAGGGAAAACCATTTTGCCAGATCAGCACGAAAACTGTCGCCACAACAAAAGACACGACTTATAAATGTGTAACTGGCAGTGCGGCGATGTCAATGCTAATTCCGGCAGTTCAAGTTGAATTATTCCGAAATGTTCACCTTGAAATGTAAGAAATACTCGCGGGTCTCTTCGCAGCCAGCTATCTACGGCGACTCCGCCTCTTTTTTGTTTTTGGAGAGGTGGAGCGGTTGCTAGCCCCCAGTCTAGTATCGCCATGATGAAGTTTGGAGCGGCGGCGATTATTGTGATTATCGCTTTGTTATTTTGTCGTCTGTTTTCGTTTGGTTTTTCGGCCTTTGACAAAAAATATTGCAGCACGTAGGTCGCACGTTTTGGCCTGTTATTGGATTTATTATTATAATTAACACGCTGCGCCATTTAACGAATTTAACAAGAGACAAAAAGCGATCTGATACGGGCCCAGAGGGGCCGTCGGGAAGACTTTAATTGACATAGTCGTCAATGCGACTGACTTTGAGACCCCAAAAGCTATTTGGCCTGCGGCGTGCAGTTCGTTGACTCGACTCTCAAGATGAGTAACAACTCGTCGACCTGACCTAGGTCAAAGCTGAACGAACCAGCTGTTAACTGGGTCAAGACTGCTGGCTAGAATCGAATAAAATTCCGTTACGACACACGGCGCATTAATGCGCCGAATAAATCACTCAGAATGCCGAAAACAAGAAAAACACAAGAAACAAACAAAAATGAATTATTATAACTCTGCTCGGGCCATGCCAATGCCAAAGGCGGCGAAGGCAAAATATATTTACGACTTTATTTTTATGGCCCCTAAATGTTTGCCAAAAATTCATGAACCGCATAAGGGGTCTAGAAGCTATGGCGAGGATCGGGGCTCGTGGAGCGGGCGCCGGGCTCTGGGGAACTCAATTAAGCGCATGTGCCGCGACAGAGATGGAGATACATGGACGGAGATCCCGTAGACTCCAAACAATCTGGTAAACAAACCGAGCCTGAGTATCGTTCTCTGGACAATAATCGAGATATATAGCCATTGGATAATATCGCAAATATTACGCGTTGCCCGGCATACGAATGGAATTTTTGTTTAATTAGAAAGACGTGGGGATTGGCCGCGTCATTGACGTCAATTCGGAAGTGGCTTAATTAAGATCATCCCCGCAGGTCGGCCGACTTCTAGGTAACTTCCCTAACGACCCTCGGTAGCTGCGTCGAATTATCATGCAAAAATGCCGTTTCAATTACAAGATAGTCCAATGACTAAACTAAACTGGTTTGCCGTATAATAGCCGCAATTACTATAGAGCCAAGTGACCTCTGAGTCGAGCAATCAAATCCGCGACACAAGGAAATCGCACTGCCTGGCATTGCCCATCCAACATCCAATATCTAATTCGAGCTCAGCCCATATTAAGTGCTAATTACTTTCGCCGTTTCTATTTTATGAACTCGCTAAGTGTGTGCTGTCAACATTTCACTTTTATTAATGGCGGTCACCGGCACACCACACACCAGATCCCCGATTGAGGCATCACTTACATCGTTCCCTTGGGCACTGTCATGTTCAGGTTGTTCAGCACCTGGTTGGCGTTCTTCTTCTTGCCGTACGCCTTGAAGGCGTGGCGCACGGACACGGCCGCCGGTGTGTTCCGGGGTCCGTTGGCCGGAGCTCCCCAAGCTGCCACAGCATTGGGCTGTGTGCCGCCATCGTTGTTTGTGGCCGCCATTGCGGAGTCTGTGGAAATGCTGCAAATAGAGCAAAGTTCAGGGATTAGAAGTGGTTCTTCATGCAGTGTAAATTAACAATAAATTGCATTCAATTCAAATACAATTAACAGCAACTTTGTTTTGAATAATTTGCATAGTGCAAGTAATGGTGATTATCAATTAAAGTTCAGTTATTCAACAGAAAATCTAACAAAATATATTAAGTCTTAATACATTACGAAATAACTATGTTATGATATGAAATAACCAACTAAATAATTAATTGTTTACGATTAAGTGTTGAACTACAAAACTCGTATGTTATAAAAACTGTTGTCATTGCACATATTTGTAGCATTAATTTTATATTAATTTGCATAGTAGTGACAGTTATAAATAGGTTCAGTTTTATTTTTATTCAAATTTTAAGAAAAATAACTATAATCCAAAACAAAAATGGCTAAATAAATATTCCATACTGAACAGCCACTTAAATGTTTTATGGTACAAAAATTACAGGTTCTGCAAACTTAAAGTAAGCAGAAATTAACTATAATAAACTTCACTAAAGTTGTAAAAAGTATTAGTGAGTCCAAGTAAATAGTGACAGATGTTATTGCAGGGCAGAACTGGTTCCATCTCTGCTGGCAGCTCAATCCATTTTTAGAATTTGTATTATTATTATTGGCCAACCAGTGGCAGCTTCCTGCTGTCGCATATTGCAATTTGCATAACGCTAGCCGAGCCGATCGAATTAGCATCTGAACCGGCGATGTATGCTTCAATGGGTTGCCATCGAAACTATGTCAGCGGCACACATTGCAAAAAAAAGCATAAAACTTAGAGAGACAGCAATAACAATGGACTGACTAGCTCGGCAACACTTTTCATTTTCATTTCAATATTGATACTTGGTCCGGCACTCGTCGTCTCTTGCCCAACGCGCTTTTTGGCCACTTGGTCGTCGAGCCGAAGTTGGAGTTGAGCTGAGCTGAGCTCAAGCAAATCGCTGCAAAGTAAAACCGTACTGCTTTCAGCCAGGCCTGGTCGGACCTGCTCCGACCGATTGCCCAACATTACCACTACCACCACCACTGCCAAGTTGGTTGGCCATTGGGCAAATATGTAAGCCGAAGTTTGCATTTGCACTGCCAGCGCCCATTATGCAATTCCGCATGCAGTTTTCGCCTGCATCGCACGCATCGCGTCGATGTGGCTGGCAAACATTTGGCTTCGGCCAAGATTGAGCTCGTGGGGTTTTGGGTCAAGGTTAGCTGCATTGTTAGCCACGGTGGTCGGCGGGAAGAAAGTTCATAATTGCCTGCAATTAATCACATTCGCACCTTTTTAACATATTTTGACTGCCAGCTATTTGACGGTGCCCTGGCTTTCGGCTTTCATATCATTAGCGCTGGCTGGCACACGGGCCCGCACCAGTCATGGCAGCAGAAAACGAGAAACGAAACAAACACACCGAAAATAAACACATATAAATAAGACGCTGGAGGGGGAAACTAGTTCAAGGTCACTGATTGAACGCATTTGATCCCCAATGTTGTTGTTTTCGGCACTGATGTCGCTTTCGAAAACGATTTGGTCTCGGTTTTTGGCCGTCTCGAGTTTTTGCTAATCGATTGCGTTACTTCTCGTTAAGATAAATATTCGATCGGACGCAAATATTTGCATTTTTTATAAGGCACGCGAGATGGAGATGGAGATGGGATGCGATGCGATGACATGCGATGGTTGCCGTTGCCCAACGGTCGAGTGGCGAGCAAACATCCTCCAATACCGGGTTTGCAGTGAAAATTAAGTAGCTTTATTATGCGGCCTATCAAATATTTGCATAATGCGCCTCCGCCGACTGACAACATTTGGGGCTGGGCCAAAATGAATTCTGAATACCAAACCGATTCGGAGACGCACTCAGAAATGCCATGCTGCAATTCCAGCCGGTTGACGAAATGTGTTTCAAGTTCGTTGCCTGAGTCTTTCGATTTGCGTATTGTGGCGGAGTTAGTCACAGCCAAAAGCCACACACACAGACGCAGTGGTTGCGCAAACTACACCAATATGTGTGAGTGGTGTGCACAGTTAACAATGGACAAGGTCAGGCCAGGTAGTTTTTTATAATGACAACAAAGCAGACATTTTTTCCCTCCTCTCCCCCCACTCGCTGTGCCTGACATTTATGGCTGGAAATTTTGGCCTGCCGATGGTTTGTTTGCGCTCGCGCCTGCTTATTGATAATTTAATTAACTATTAGAGCGCTATTTATGCATGCAGCGGGTCTGCCCAGCACGGGTCCGCATATCTTTGGGGACTTTTTCGGTTGATTTCTCCCCGGTTGACGACGCACCCCGGCTGACAGAGCGTGAGAATCGAAGAGGGTTTGTCAATACCGGCTGACTTATCGTGTGGGGAAAACACTTAAAAGCTGTTCGAAGGCACTCATCTCTTGAGTTCAACGTAGGCACCCCGAAAAAGTCACTTGTGGCGTCATTTCCCCCCGAACCGGATCGCAAATCATCGATATGCCTAATGGCACCAGCTCGCCACAACTGACACATTTTCCTCGCCGCCCTTTGTCCGCCGTAAAAAAAACGGACTTTAGAATGAGTAATTATCGTGGCGAAAAGTCAGAGTTCAGAGTGACGCCCACAGAGAAAACAGTGAGCTCATACCATAGCAGCTTATAAACATTGGAATATCGAAAAGGAAGACCTGACAAGATGGCAAATATTGAGAGAAAGAAATCTATTTTCAGCTTAATAATATTAGAGCTAGAGTTTGATATGGAAATTATTGAAATACACCGAAAAATTAAGGTAGAAAAGCTGCGAAAGCTGCTTTACTTAACAATCAAAGGGAATTCATTCCGTGCCGCGATTTCATTGATGATTGAACCACCTAATCGCCGGTAATCATTCCAGGGAGAGGCATTATCTGGCGACCCAAGCTGTTCCTGTGGCTGGAGTCTGTCACGCAACGATGCCGGCGGTGAGCTGAATGCCAAGCACGCCGATCCCCGGGGAAACGTAGTCGTACCTTTGGTTCTTGCTCCCAGGCCCGGGGATTTCCAAGCAGCGGTGCCGTCTGTTATTGGTAGGCAAAACACCTCTTAGCCATTTCCATACAAGTCACTGCCACACACGGAAGATGCAAATGTCGTGTAATTGACTTTTGTTGTACTCTCGCGGTTTGTTTTGTTTTTCGTCGTTCGTCGCCAGACAATTAAGAGGCTTCTATTCTTCAGTCAACGAGGAAGCCATTCGAATGACAGACTCGTCACTTGCCAAATAAATCAGTGGACTCTGATGACGTTACCGCGTACAGATGTACTTATAGGAAGGTGTCGGGAGATACCCAGGCAGACATTGTTTCATCTTTAGTAGGATCGAGTGCGGCTCAAGTGGAGATGAGTTTCAAAGAAGACGAATTCGCAATGTCTTTCGATTCGGCTCTGGGGCGTTCGGGGATTATGCAATGAGCCTTTTTGGTATTTGACATAATTACAAACTTGTTCGCCCCGCCGAGAAATGCGGTCGCATTTTTCGCTCGGCTCGGATTTGGGCTCGGGTTCGCCAATATGCAAAGGCAGCGATACAAAAACACAGACTGAAAAAGCCACACAAAATATGGCCAAAAGCGGGAAAGAAACAAAAGGGCGAAGCGCTGGAAAAGCCAAATCAAAGGCAGCCAGTCGCTTCGCGGCCGGGGATTATGCAATGTTAATGGGTCGCGACAAGTGTTAAAGCCGAGATCGGGCGTTGACAGCAGGAAACTGGAAGACAATGCCGATACCCGCCAATGACTGATAGCCGAGGGCGGCGATTGACTGCCGCTGTCCCATGTGGGTCAACACATCAGCTGGGTCAAAGAGAGCGCGAAACTATTGCGTTCGCCGCCCGCCTTGATTGCAATTTATGGCCGTAATCTCTGCACGTTTACCCACGAATTTACGAATTTACTTACGTTGATATCAGCATTTTATTTGTCGAAATCGCTCAGCGCCGCTGGTGGGTGTTGCTTTATTTACGTTAGCGATTGTTGCTGCCTCTGGCTGTGGCTGTGGCTGTGTCTGTGCCTTTGCCTTTGCCTATTTCTTTAATTTTTTATTTGCCTTTGTCTAATGCTAGTTACTTTGTTAAGCGTTTACTTTTACTTCGCTGGCGGGCAGGCTAACACCGATCTTTTGCAATGCCCAACTGGATGTGCGGCTGTGGCTTATGTGTTGCAGGCACACATTGCTGAAATGTATAAATAATAATCATGTTTGAGCGTAAATTGTTGTTTGATTTATGCACTGGCTGGACCGGGAGTATGCCCGAGCTTGTGTTGGCATTCGCATTGTTTTTCTTTCTCTCCTCCTTGTTGTTTCTTTCACCCCGCATTGCGCATACGTCACGTTGGCCGCCGATCGCAGCGGAATTTGTGCAGTCACCGCGGCTGATGAGTGGGAATTTGTCAATGACTCCGTAAGGCTAAGGCGCTTAAGAGCCAGAATGTGCGGGAGAAGTCTCCAAGCGGATTGGCAAACGAGCTTCTGGATCGCAAGGAAAGCACCTCTAATCGGTGGATCGAATTCCCTTCCCCCCGTTTCATGTCACCTTAACACATTATACAATCAACACCTTGTGGCTTCATAATTTAAGGCGCTGCGACATTGTGCAGAGTCATGCCGTATGACTGCACCATTATACGATCAACAAGTGGATATATACACAAGATATACACAGTAAATGTGTTCACCTACCTACACCAAGCCAAAGAAAACTGTGAACTATGTGTTTCTTGGACGCTGCGGCAGCGGCAATTTGATATGCGAACGGCCCAAAAGCCGCTTAGGTCGCTTACTTAGTTCGGTTAGTTCCGAGCAACAACACAATCAAAACAGTAATAACAATAATAATAATTGAGCCCCCAAAGCAATGTACGCATTTGACATTGGAATCCATTTGTTTTCGGACACGACTCTCGAGCCCACTCGGGGATGTGTTCGAAGCTAAAGTTTCCAGCTTTCAAAACAAGTCGAGTTCTTAGCAATTTGCTAATCGCTGATATCTAGTTTGCATGCCGAGTGCGTTGGGATGCCAAGGTCAACGGTAGCTGGCATGCAATGGCTTTCCGGGCTCGCTCTCCGGTGCAGCGGAAAATTTTTAACTAAACGTTTGAGAATGCGTCATCGAGTGCGATAATTGAGAGCCTAAAGGCAGGCTCAAGCTGAGTCATCCAAAGCTAAATTGTTTACCAAAATATTTATGTTTATATAAGTGGGTGAAGTTGGAAAGTTTACCTTGTTTAGGATTATATTTTATTACTATTTAAATCTATTTTGAAACTAAAGCCAAATAACTGACATTACAGCTGAATTGATGGCCTATTCTTCAGTAACAGATATCCGTTTATAAAGTTTCTTGTGTAAACTTCCGACTTTCCTTCATATATCCGTTCTGTTTTGCATAATTTTCAGTAACTGCACCGCTCAAAGCTAGCAGAATCCACTGAGGCAGTGCACCCAAGAGCAACTACCGAATGTTAAGCCATCGACAGCTCCGTCGCTCGAGCATGAAAGCACTTAAGCAGCTGCAGAAAATGCATGAATAAGTTTATCCATAAACTATACCATTTAAATTTAAATTTCAATGGGGCAATCTCAATGCAACAACAGCCAGGCGAACGACTTTTCAGCAGCTGGGCGACTCGCTATTTGCAGACAGGAAAACCCCATTTGGTTGGCTGATTAAAACGCTTAATGCGCAGCCAACGTGTGTGGCATTAAGCAAGCGACGGCTGCTGTTATTGGCCAAAAGCTGCGGACATGTGCCAGACATTAAGACGGCCCCGGAGCCCCGATTAGAACCGCCTTGGTAATAGGCAGGGCCGTTGATAATCCCCATGAACCGAAGAGCACTCACACAGAACCACATCACTTTCGATCTCGCGAGCGAGCGAGCGACCAACCAAAAGTATTTTCGTTTTCATTTTCATTTTCTTTGACTGGACGACTGGCTTTTCCGATGACATAATTTCAGGCACGTATGTATGTCCGTGTGTGGCTCGCAGCTAATGCAGGCAGTTCGGCTGTGTGCGACACAGTTTCGTGGTTGCAACTTCTTCGACGCGGGCTTTTGGCCATTTCTGCAAATGGCAAACCAGTCGCGCCGAGTGGCTCGCAACTGGTTCTGCAACAGGTCTTCAGACCGTTCAGAAGCCACTGGCCAAAAATATAAACAGTCGGGCACTCGCTCACCCGCACTGATCGCAGCACAGTGCTGTGCTGGCCAAAAGCTATGGCGTTAGATAATCCAGATTACCAGAGGGAACTGGAGCCCAGCCTAATCGATTCACGAGTGGCGTGTGTCGATTGGCTCTGGCTCTGGCTCTGGCGTTGCTCTACAAACCAGTCCGAAGTCCGATTCCTGCGAAAACCCGAAAGAGAATGTCCGACTGCCGCAATTAATATTTAATTTTCCCAATTGTTGTGTGTCTCGCAGTTGCACAATCGATCCCGAGGAGGAGTTCATAGCCGGGGGTCACGTGAACCCCAGCAACTGTTGTGTCTGTCATGGAATGTTTTCCCCATTCTGAATTTATAATGCGCGCAAGTTTGAATTTCTAATGTTACCCCAGGGGTTGTCACCTTTTAACTATCCACTATCCACTTCATATATTAATATGACGAACTGTCGGCGCCCTACACAAAAAAGCGACTTAATACTGGACAATAGACAGTTAAATATCTTACTTGACTTTATTAAGTGATTAAGACCTATTGATCTGCAATTAAGCGACCAGCCGGATCGGGACCTATATAATATATATAATACACGTTACATGAGCACAAGATTGCTTCCAGCTAACGTCTAATTTGAGACTTAGCATTAGATCCAGTTAACGTCTAATTCCATTGGTTATGCAGCTCAGGGCAATCATCAGGGGGGAAGTATTAGGCGTCCATTTAAAATCGATTTGAGGCATTTACATTGCACTTAATTAGTGTAACAATTAGGTGCTAGCGGATTGCCAGAGAATTCTCTAGAGACTTTATCTCCATTCGCCTTGGTATTAATTAAATGTCGCCCCGCTTTATGGCTTAACAATCTTATATCCCCGGATCCGATTCCAGTTGCCATCGGACTGTTGCCGAGCCGAGATTCGACAGACGCCGAGTGGAGGCACCTTGAACTCTGCTCGAAGCGTAGCCGCGACGTGATAAACAGAGAATGAGCGGCCCAAAAACACAGAAAGAAAGAAAGACAGATACTGAAAAACCCCCAAGCCGAAAATACCAGTTCAAGTTTAAACTTAAAATGCTGCACGGTTCGGAAATGCACATGGGAGAGGGGCCGCAGACCTTGACAACTAATTTCAGGGCCCTCGCCGAAGGTCTCTGGGTGCACCGAATACGACAATGAATGCAGTTTATTATAAGACTTAAGCGCTCGCTTTAATTGTTATTATTATTAAGCCGTTCGGCTCTATCCGCAATGAGAATGCGACAAGTCACAGCGCCTAACTGCTGTGAACTTTGCTCGAATTGCTTACGACGACAGTCCAGTCTAAGTCACAGAAACTGGCTAAGTAACATACTAATCTCCCCGCTCTGCTCCCAGAGTTAAGTCCAGCGTCTCCCCTCCGGGATTATGTCTTATGGAATGCGCTGATCTCAGATAAAAACCAGCTTTTAACTAAGTACTCATTAAGGTCGCAGGTCGCTAGCATCTGATCTTTGATAGTAAAATAGCAAAAGTACAGTGGCTAGAACCATATAAGCCTTATATATAGGGGTTAAAAGTGAAGAGGGTGATTCTGTCAATCAATAAAAGGATCATTAAGCTGAGTGCTATGGCGATAATATAAGCCCATCAATGCCTGCACGAATGACACATCGGGGCGATGTAGACTGCAGTTAATGACCGAAATTATGGCCACATTTTCCACACTTTTTTTTATGCAATTTCGCAGCCATCAGAGGAGGCAAAAAGTGTAGCAATATCGCAATGGAGTTGCTCATGCAGAGGTGTACCCCCAAGCAAAGTGGCAATTCTAACAGCGTTTTGGGGAGACGATGACGACGATGTCGTCCCATTCCGTTCCCATTTGTATGCGGACCGCGGAGCACACGCGTTTGAACATTTTGAGCGGACAGTAGCCGGCCCTGTGGACAACTTGGGGGCGTGTGGAGGAGGCATCATTGTGTTATTGATGATGTGGATCTCCACGATTATGAGTATAATGATGATGGTGATGATGATGGTGGTTTCAATGCTGGAAGTTCGCGAACAAAGCGGCAGCCATTTGTTTCTCCGAAGAATGAGGTGTTGTTTGCTTAAATAACGCTTTGTACGGAGTTCTGCCACTCCCTGAAACGTGTGTGTGTCTGCCCCATTCGAGCTCGGCAAAATCCCAAAAATATATACACCAGCCAGCCAGGCATTTATTTGATGAGCAAATTGACACTTACAGTTCGCGTTCTAAGTGGGTTTGCGTTCGCTAATGTTTGCACACAATTTTCGTCGTAATCCACTTCAACTTGGCTGCGATTGCTCTGGACAAACGAAAGACTTAGGACACGAACGCGAGCGCGACGCCAAGGGTCACTCTGCAAGAGCTATTTCTTGGACGGATCGTGCGGGGCTTCACAGTGTGTGAGGAATCGCGGTAGCCGATCGGAGATCGCGGAGACACTTGCGCTGTGCTGGAGGGTACGACTAAGACTGACTTCGTGGTCTGCGGTCGGAGCTGAACTGAGTTGGCTTGAGTCGCGTTGCCTCGAGTGGAGCTGAGCTGGGGCTGAGCTGAACTGAGCTGATGCTGAGGAGCTGCGTCGTCGGCGTTGGCGTTGGCGTCGGCGTCGCCGTTGCTAGCTTTGCACTTTACACTTTGCCAATGAAACGGACAAAGACAGAGCGAGTGGAACTGCGGAGACCAAACGAAAGCGACAGCGGCGGGTGCGGAGCGGTTGCACTTTTGCACGTGCGTTTCGAGCGCAACTTGAAAGCGGTTTAAACGTCGGACTTGCGGCTGCTTGGCTGCCAGAAACTCGACTGAAAAGCTAGGCAACGGCGCAGACACCTGCCCCGGAAAGCGCTCAAAGAGGTAACTCAACTCGGCTCGGCGATTGAGTGGCTTGTGGAACGGCCGCGACTCGTCTGGCAAACAAGTGGCAAACCTGGTCGAGTCGAGTGGCTTTTTGGCGAGGCAAGTTTGTTGGCTTCGCTCCTGGTTCCGCTGCAGCGAAAAGCTTGGTGCGGCGGTTCACCTTCGGGCTGCCGGGGGGAAATCGCTCAAAAGGGCCCCGGTTTTTGGGTTTTTTACGTCGTCGTTGTGACGTTGCGGCTTATGCAATCCGCCGGCGACCTTGGGACTGCGGCTATCGTTCAGCTCACCTCAGCTAAGGCTCCTCTTCTGACCGACCGCTTGCTTACAGCCAGAATTGCAAAAGGCCGCTCACCCATTCACTGCAGATTGGATTGGCTGTAATGGCTTCATTTGGCCGTAATTGCTATTGCGAATCCATTAAAATTCCCGGGCACTTTTAATTAGGATTGCTGCTGGCCCTGTTTACATAAGCACCGGCTAGTACCCACTTCCACCTGCCACTCCAACTGGAGCAAAGTTCGCCGCCACTCATAGATCGAGGGAGATCGAAGGAGAGATACCAATCCAAGGCGAAATTAAATGTCTTAATTACTATAATTAATGTGCCAAAGAATGCTTTTGGGAACCGGGCGAGTGATGGACAGCAGCAGCTGGTAGGCAGCCGATAGGCCAAGCCGCAAAATCAATAAACATGTCTATATTAAAATTTTGTTGTTTGTCTATTGCACAATTTCAATGTCATCGGAACCAGAAAAAAACAAACAGAAAAAGAGCAAGAAAAAAATTAACAAGACGGCGTTAAGGGCGTGACTAAGGGTGTTCGTCGCGTTTGAGAAAAACGAAGCCAAAGAGACCAAACTGTCCAGTTTTGCGCAACGCTGACATTGAAAATGCACAGCTTGGCGATGTGGGTGTTTCTGGCCAAATGTGCCATCAAATTGGGTGTTGTAACAAATCGCGCTTGGACCTCTTAAGCAGGTGGTCAATGGTCAATGGACAAGACGAGGCAGTGTCTCCCCCCACCAGTGGTACAATAACAAATTGGATTTTGTAGCGGTTTTACATATTTTTTTCTTTTGCTATTAAATGGCAATTAACCAACAAGGTCGCCTGCTATACATTATAATTCGTATCTGCCCGTCATGCATTCCTCGCGACTTATCCAGTTCCCAAATCTGTATTTAATAAGTCGTGTGGATTACTCATACGCCTGGGATGCCCGCCTGACCGCCTGCCTGCCTGTCAGTCGGACCTAATGAATCGCATAAAGCGATCTCCCGGCTGACTGATGGGCCTGTAAACATCCTCGGAGTCGGTGCAATGGACATAATTGTAGTCGCGATACAAGCAATTCACGCATGTACACACGCCAAGAAATAAATAAGCAAAATGCGTCGCTGTCGCACTTGACATCGTTTTCGGAATACGCCAGGCAACGTGCTAATGAGCCCTGAAAACGCGCTTCCAGCCCAGTTCAGTCCAGCTCCTCGTTCATCATTAACTTGGCTGGGCGATATGTTGCAATGGCTTTATAGCGTCTGTGAATCATAATGTTCATCATCATCATCATCTTAGTCTGGATCTGGTTTCCAGCTAAATTATAATAAGCAAACTGCCGGCTCATGGTGTACTAATTTGTGCAGTCGCCGCCGCTTCTTGTACAAATGGAAAGCCGTGTAAGGGCCTTCAATCGCTTGCCTCTTACAAGCTTACAAGATGCCAATTTCGCAACTGTTGTTTTAGCTAAGACCAACGGCAGACGCCCCCACGAGGCGAGAGGTGGCCAAAAAAGAGATCAGCCACAGCCAACACAGTTGGCCACCAATGCAAACCCCAATTTCAGCTTGCAATTTTCTAACTTGTCTTTGTCTTTCTAAGCTTTTGGCCAGTCATGGTGCTGCGCCAGCAACAGCAACAACCACAGCAGCGCCTTGGACAAGTTTGTTGACTTCGGACGCAGTTGGGAAAACGAGAACAACAACAAAGCCAACAGAGAAGTGAAAAATGGCAGACAGATATTGAAGAAATTGGTTGACAACATTTCGCTGTGATTTTTATTTTGTTTTTTGGTTTTGCCATGGCATCAATTCACTCGCGACAGCTTCACTTACTGTCTCTGTTTCAGCCTTTTGTCCGGCGATGTGCACATTTCAAATCTACATTTTCGTATTGTTTACTTCATCGCATTTATAGCCCATCCATTCCCAGTGGTAGTCTTTGCTTCCCCTCTCGGACAGACAATTTCATTTCGGTTCAGTTTCGGAGTTAGCCGCCTCTCTGCTTTTTTTATGCCGCTCTGAAAATGGGCACAAGGTCGCCGCTTGGGACGAGGAGGAAGTTGGAGCTGCCTGGGAAGCTGGGTGAGCCAGCAGAGGAAAGGCGCGGAATTCCAGACGGGAGCACCAGCCCGAAGTTCAAATTAATTGCACCCAGACGCAACGAGAGAGGCAGAGGCGATGATTTCAAGCTCATAAAACGGATTGCAGTCGGAGATAAAATTTCCCTTTCGCTTGGAACAAGTTTTTAGCTCGCCTCGTTTTGGTGCGGTGTCCTAATCCCCTACTTTCAGTCTTTTACGATTTACCTGGGGAAGTAGCAGGTGAAACAATAAACAGGGTAATGTCTGAGGTAATGTTTTAAAAGAAGATATAGATCTTTATAGGATTATTCCCATCTTAAGTCCAACTTCCCTAATTTTCAAGATTTATTTAACAACTTTGCTTATTTTAAAGTTATTTATAAGGCATCCAGCTGAACTCCCTCCCATTTTCGCTGACTGCATTGCAGATCAATGGGCTGTAAAGCTTCAGCTGCTGAGTAGCTTTTCAGCACAAAAAAGCAGTTTCTTTCGCCAAATATTATGCAATTCTTGCAACTGCCAATGGAGACTTTAGACCACATACAAACTAGGCTCTGAGTGGGCTCATGCAAAAGAGTTGCTAATGCAGACAGCTTAATTAATTGCAATTAGAGGCTGTGACCGCCTAACGTATAAAAAAATGATCTGCAAAATGGCATGCGATCTGTTGGCTTTTTGCCCATCTGACCTGTAATTGCTTGGTCCACTTCGAATCTAAGACGAAGCTGGCCATTAACTCGACTCGTCTCTGGCTTGAATAATTTGTGAAGATTTTGGCCAAAGCCAAAACCATATCCACCACAAAAACACACGCCCCAAATGTGTCAAGGTCTTTTGTAAACTGGTGAATGAGCAAAAGAAACGAGCCACATAAAATCAAATCAAATGGAAACCGAAAGCTGGTCGAGCGAAGTGGGGCTGGGACTGGGACTGGGTCTGGGACTGGGTCTGGGCTCAGCGGTTTGGCCATCTATGTTTTGGCTATAATTATCGGAGGAAAACTTTTGGCACACAATGCACGGCATTTGAGTCAGATTTTTGCCAAGTTGATTGGCCGCAATTGTGCAATGTTTCTGTGTCTGTGTTCGGCCACATTTCGAGCCAATTAGCAGGCTGACCAAATAGTTGTTAATGCCATGAGCAAATACACCGAAACTGCTGCTCTAAGACAATGCATATGGCTTCTTGCAGTCCAAGTGAAAGTACAAAGGGATTGGCAACGTTCAGGCTACGTCATAATTCCGAGGAACAGGTAACTGCCGGATGAAAGGCCCTAAGAATTGGCAACAATTTATGTGACAGGCTTTATTCAGGACAAAGCCTACGTGATATCTCCGATATGCATTTAAAATATTTCGTATTACGTTCTTAAATCCGATCTCAAAGGTTACTCAGCGGAGCAAAAGGCAGTGACATTGGGGCATTGCGGAAATAAATCTTAAATTTGTCATTTGTCTTTCGAAATTCGTTAAGATGACTCGCTAATTTCGCCATAAGTTCTATGGCCTTTCGGGGGCAAATGACTGTCTCCACTCTGTTCTGAGATAGAACTTAAGCATAATGTACCTTAATGGGCAGACTTAAAGTTCAACTTGATTGTAGACAATCTGTCTGAAAATGTTCTCATAGAACAAAGCGGAAAGTTTCGGGTGATCTCCCAAAAGATTGACCTTTGAGGCCATTTAGAGCAGATCAACGTGCTAGTAAGTTCTCGGATTCTGTAGTTATAATCACCTGACAGCCTAATCAAATGGCTATTGAGCCTCAGATTTTTTTCTATGAAGTTAATGTTCGTCAATCAAGTGCGTTGACGGAGTCTGGAAAATTATTTTGAAAAGCTTGACTTGTTTTAAGCTTCGGTGTTGCAGCCTTTAGCTGTGATGAATTGTCTACAAAGCTACAAAGTTTAAGCCAAGTTAACTGTGAAGCTATAGCCAACTTATTGCTATGAAATCGAAAGCTTGAAACTGAGCTTTTACACTAAGCAACACAAAGTGAAACTTGTTGTTTTTTTTATCTTTTCGAGACTTTATTAGGGCTTAGCTTATTTTGTTTAACTTTTTCGGTCTGTGTTATTATGAATGTACTTTTTATGAATATGTGAATGAGTCCCGCAAGTTCCAAGAGAAATATTAATTCAGAATTAACCATACTCAGCATCTGCCTTATACAATTCAAATGATAAATCCATAAACTTTCATCTATATAGCTGCATATCTTCGGAATACATCAAGTTTTATTATTCGCTGAAATAATGGCGCAGCTTGACATATTCAGAGGGTCCCGCTTATGGTCTGGTGATTTAAAAATTAAAATTTTAATGGCACTGCAATTAGAATTTAAAGCCCAGAGCGTGCTAAAACAGTTTCTGATCCGTAGTATGAGGGCGTGCCCGGGCTGCAAATCATCGCCAATAAACTGATATGAGCAGTAACAACGACAATTAATGGCACGCCAGGAGGAGCGACGGAGGCTGATACCACAGAAACATGTTGACATACACGACATACACGGTTTCCCAATATTTCGATTCCACTCACCGCTGGACTAGTTCATGCGGAAGTGACGTCGCTGATTGAATTGTGGATATTGTATAATGAAGGCCACCAAAAGAGAAATACCGTTAAAGGCAACAAACAAAGGCATGTGGACCAACGAAGCGGCGGCTAAAGAGCCGACCCCAAGTCGGCCATATTTGGATGCCAATAAAATGATTTTAAATTGCACAAAGACGCCGCCGAAGAAGGGTTTTAAGCCCTTAGAGGGCGAAACCGTGGCAGATCTTTTCATTTTTTTTTAATTTAAGTTAAAATCTTATTGTAAAATCACGTTGAAATAACGATTAATATAGTTAATAAAACATCGTACTAAAAATAGAAAATTTAGTTACTGTCAAGGGTGAAATTCCTAGACTTACCTTAAGCTATACAACATTTTTGTAATTTAAATAAATCCATAAAATATTTAAATTCAATTTTCAAATTTATGCCTCGTTAAAATAACTCAAAATGTAATTAATAAGACATCATACTAAAATTATAAAATGAAGTAACTGTCAGGGGTGAATTCCCAGACATATCTCAAGCCATAAACCTTCTTTGTAATGGCAAAAAAATGTCCAGTAGTAAATTTAATCATCTTTTGGAATTTATTGCAGTCTATTAATTTTCTTATTTATTTACAATGTAATTCAAGCTCTTAGAGCCAGTTAAAATCTAACAGCTTGCGGACTGTCTCACAACCTAGACTCAGACCTACGCCCCTGTTTAGCACAGCTCTCGTGTGTATCGCATGCGTTGCCAATATTATGTCATTCATAAGCCAAATAAAAGAAGAAAACCAGCATAAATGAATGGCCAATTTGTATTTACATAAAGCCCAGACTTTCGCACAGAAACACACACATACACCTCCGTCTGCAAGTCTGAGAGCACAATTGTATCCGACGATTATGGCAAAATAATTTTCACACCTTGTGGCAAATCGACCGATTGCCGGATGTGCGACAAACCGCTCAGCTGCAAAAATCACCCAGTTGAGGATGCTGATGGACAACGTTAATTTGTATGAAACCCATTTGTTTGCCGATTATTGTGCCACGCATTTGTGGTGGGGAAATTATTGAAGTTAGCAATTAGTTGAATTAAATGCCAAGTGCTGAAAGCCAGCCAGGCGTGGCCGAGCGAATATGCCTACATATATAGTAGCTTCTTCGGAAGCATCGCCCTATGAATGGCGACCCTGGGTTCTATTAATAATCGCGCGAAATCGGTGGCTTTCAGTCGCTCTTTGCTCGCACGGCGGTGCGCAAGCGCCGTAACTTGTTATGATACGAATTTGTTGCCTTACTGCTTATTTATGTAATTGCAAATTTCACTCGTCACTTTTTGATGGGGCTAAAGTTGCTTAGCTGGTGAATAAATGCAATTAAAGCCCAGCGCTTAATAGGCATGACGCGGAATTTGCAAAGACCCGGCGAATTCGGATTCCCTGCTCGACGATAATGATCAGCCCGATGAGTTGCCTGAATGTGCATTTCACCCAGCCACCCTTAGGCTTACGATTAAGCCTTGGACAGTGCACCGCGCCCCGTAAATCAATGCCCATCGAAGTGTCATTCACGTTCGAGTTTCAAACAAAAACTTCAGAGCTAAATCCGTAATGAATGTGATTGTTTTTTTTTCGTTTGCTTTGGCTTTGTCTCATTTAATTATAATTATTCATTGATCGGCCAGTCGCACTGATAAATATGTTTTTCGATTTGTTGGTCCGAAAATAAAACAAACTTCGATGACAGAAAACACGTGCGAACGTTATGCAATGTGAGACTTAGCTTTAAAGTTTAAACAATAAACGAAAACACCATGTTCTTGGGCCGCTTGACCCTGAATCGAACTACTATTTGTTGTTGTTGCGGCTGCTTAGCCTGAGGTAAAATCGAAAGACTCTGGCAACGAACTTCAGATAATTTGTAGATGGCGATGGCATCTGCTGATACAGCCGCTCGATGATTCCGAGTCAGTTCCGTTTTGGGGCCTCAGCCTCTCATCTTAACGACTACTTTATGGACCATTAAGGCGAATGTTCGCTGTTACTGCTGCAAATGTAAAACCTGCGGCTGCGCTAATAGCGCGCCCTCTGACTCAGACTCACATGGCACTGGGGTCCGACCAGCTGAAGTGACGCTTTATCCTTTCGAGATCCAGGACTGGCTGCTGCTGGTTCTGCTGCTGCTGCTGCTGCTGCTGGCTCAAGGTCGCCTCTTTCTTCGGCGCCATTTTGCGGCTGCTGGGGAGGATGCACTGGGAACTAGTCACTGGCCCAATGGAATATTCGAATCGCAGTTGCACAACTGGTTTCCCTGCTGCCCGTAAAGCGTCTTGTTTATTTCGATTTGTATCTGCACTCACAATGCTCGCTCGGTTTCTCACACAGAAATTCGCGTGCGCCTCCGCACAGTGCTGAGCGAAACAAAAGACTTAGGCAACGAACTAAGACTTCATATTAGGCGCGGGCCAACTTGTTTTTGTTTCTGTTTTTATTTTTATTTTGCGGCTCCGACTATGCTTTGTCTTCGCTGACAGGTGTGTAAAGCCAACAGCTGTTTCGCTGGGTTTTGGCCAAAAACGATTGCTCACAACGTGGCCGGGCGACAGGCACTGCGACGGCGCGAAACGTCAACGAAAACGAAAACGAGCGCAGGTAAAACACGTAATTGGATTTATAACTTTACTCTTTTTTTTATAAGGTACACGTAATAAAAGTGATATCGTTTTTGAGACTATGTTGCTGCCGCTGGTGCTGCTGCTGCCTAACGCGCCGAAGTCGTGATCGAAACTGAAACCCCAAGACGCGCGCATCCAGCGCAAGAGCTGCCGAAATGCGACACAGGCTGCAAAGGCAAGAGAGCTACGGATCGGCTCAGCTCTCTTGAGCGGAGCGATTGTGTTTTTTATTCGGTTTTTGGATTGATATGGTTTTTATTTTTTCTCCTTCGTATAGATAAACATGCACGGCTCTAGCTCTAGTCATGCAGCTGGGGCAGCAAAAAAATCGTAGAGTCCAAGCCAACGAACTCGTTGAGGGAATGTAAATCGGACTTCGCCATGAGAGAGGCAATGTGTTAATTAGGCTCGAAAAGTAATATTAGGTTTTCAGGGGAAATATAGCATCTAGAAAAGGAAAATGATTTCATATATTTATTGTTATTTCAGGGAATACAAATATTTTAAAGAGGGATCGGGATCCCATAAGCCTCGAACCTAAAATCTCTCTCCTATAATTACAGCCCTGCCTGAAGCACATTTTCAGCTAGCTTCAGCCACGCCCACTGAGCTTCATTTAACCATTTTTCACGGCACTTTTAGTGGCTTAATTAAGTCATTGCACGATACCGCTAAGAGTCCCCGTCCCCGTCCCCTAAGCGCCTTATGGGTCTTAATAGCAACCTCTTGCTGTCGCCTCGCCAGCAACTACAAATGATGAACTACCCGGCAGTGTGATGAACTTTAAAGCAGATTATTAAGAGTTGCCCGTTTAGCCCGGAGCTGTCAAACGGTGAAACAGTGAGCTATAATGTTATGTACTATATAGCTCAAGTATAATTAGTAACGCCAATAAAAAAGCGAAACTTAAGTTGGCTAGTGAAAACATTTCTATATACCGCACTCGTATAATTCACACATTTCCGTCAACGTGACGTGACGTGAGCAGCAGAGATCACATCAGCCCGTAGAATCGCATACTCGGTGGGGACTTGGCGAATTTTAAATAAAATTATAATAATAATAAAATTGCAACTAATGGGGAAATTTCACGCTGCATTAGCTAGGGAAATAACACTGAAAACCGAATCAAAACAAATCGATATCTGTGACTCCTGAGCAATTTCCGGTTGACCCGCCCGGGTCAGTGAAAGCGTTAGCCGGGCAGGTCTTGCGCAAATTGCATTTTCCACTAAATAGGTGCTGCGACTTAAATAAAAGCTTATCTAAATATTTACCCAGCCGACAATAGGCCGCATACATTTCGGGTCAATTGGTATGCAAATGGCGGGCAAACTGCCGAAGCATTTCCCCGAAATGCAAATGGGCGACGCTCCTCCTGCTCTCTTAGCACCAACAATGCGCTCTTTTTCTTTCTCTGCTCCCAAACTCCCCGAAAAACTAGCCGCAAGAGTTGGAGGACCACTGCCGGTGGTTACCTCATCGACGGCGGGCGTCGTTAAATTGCAACAATTACGGAGCGGGACGGGGATGGGGACGGCAACGACGACGGCTGTGGCTGTGGCGGCGGCGTAAATGAAAATCAATGAAGCAGCTAACAACGAACGAAGACAACGAACGAATCGAGACAACTACGAATGTTTGCCCAAAGAAATGAATGCTAAAAGTGGCGCATAAAAAGAAAGTTTAGGGCACATTTTTTACCCCTGCCTTGATATCGTTTCGCTGGCGGTTTTGAGTTCGACTTTGTTTGCCTTTGCCAGTGCCCGAGCTCCGCTCAATGATAGTAAAACTGCATTCGATAATTACCTACAGTTTGAGCTGGAGCTCCGAGCACTCAAGCTTGAGCCCGAGTGATTCAATAAACAAAGGTGGTGGCTGGTTAGGCTGGGTGGCCGGGTAAACAACCAAAATTACAAAACCAGCGAGCGCGCCAAAGAATTTGTGTCACAAGTTGCACAATGGCCGGCCGCCCCGAGAAAAAGCCGAAACCGAAACCCACTGCAGTGCCTGCACACGCGGCGTATGAGCAACGACCACGGCGACGACGACGACGACGGCGAGCAAATACCGCATTTTGGCGCAGAAGTAAGACTGCAATTTGCAAGCGTTACATAAGCGGAGGCGACTGGGGGGACCGGCTCGCCTGCCCAGTGGCAAAGCCGCCTTGACGGAAGTCGGGAAAAATAGTTCCAGGGGAAAAATGGCCAAGAGCATGAAATTAGCCACAAAAAATTGGCCATAGACATAGGCGAAATGCGTAAAGACCGAAAATGGCAGCCCCAGCGACTTGTATGTGGAGTAAGCCAATAAGTAAATTGGCCAAAAAGCAACATCGATGCGATGTGTTGCGTTCATTGTGGAAGTTGGACACGGATCGGAAGTGGAATTACGTGTAAGTGGAGCGCTAGCTTGCACTTTTCCACTCGAGAGCCAATTTCCAGTGATTATTTGTCAACAAACTGGAGTGTGGCCTAAAGTGTAAACGAGGTGCAATGAAATTATGGCCCGACTGGAAATGACCACATCACTTAAACATTTAATGTTGGCATAATAACTCGTTTTAAAGCGGGTCTTATTTTTATCGGGGTCTATGAAGCCAAAGATAATTTAAATATATGCTAAAAAATACTCATAGTTAATAAATAAGTGGTTAAGTGATTTAATTTAACGACAAATTGTTCATTTCTTTATATTTTTATTTATTTTATTATTTAACCCTTTAAATCGCTTCAAAAATCAATCAAAAAGAAAGAAGAAAGGATTTCCGGGCAAGAAATAAAAATTTCCCTCATTTAAAAAGTGCGCCAAAGTTATTTCACTTTCTCGTTTGCTTATATATTTGTCTCTTTTTCTCAGTGTTTTATTAAAAAGTGGCTCCCTCTTTTGAGTTTTTACATTTAGGCTGGCGTCCTCATTTGGCTGTTAATTGAACTATACACTGTACCTATTTTTCTAGCACAGCTGCTATAAAATTGAAATCAACTTTATGGCGAGAAAGATTATGGCTTAGTACAACAATCTGACCATAGGTGGCTGAATTGATGTAAAATGTATTTTACAAAATTTGATGTAATATTTCAAATAAAATACTTATAAAAAAAATTAAATTAACTTTGTTGATTAAATAGATCAAAAATAAATATACAAATAGATAAAAATAGACATATAATATATACATACACAACAAATCGCATACAATCACAGCGAATAGATAAGTAAAGATAACTTTTTCCTAGAAAAAGAGTTGATTGCAACCTTTAACAAAGCTCTTTGTTCCTTTGTTGTTTATATTATATCTGTATTTGTATTTACTTATATTTTCTGATACGCCATCGTAATTAAATTTTGTTCCCTTCGATGAACCATCATTCAGAAATCTCTCTGTCTGTCTTATCAATTATCTTCTGTTAAGACACTTTACAGCAATGATTACGATACACATTCCCGGCAGACGGAGTCTTCTTGCTTGCTGGAGATTGATGGTAGCCACAGTTTCAGTCTCGAACTGAAGGCGACAAGATGAACCATCTTAAGTATCTCCTGCTAGGGCTAAGTCTCTTTCTCGGTAAGTTGGAGGAATATAAAAGGAGAAGAGCAATCCAATCAGCTTCCTTTCAGTTGTGGGAAATGCCTGGACTTATTGCCAGCTGAGCAAACCCAACACAGATCGAACCATCGTCCACATCGTGAACAAGCGCTATGAACTCCTGTTCACGGATCGCTTGCAGACCAATCAGGTGGTGCATCTGCTTTGCGGTGGCACGCAGGCGGTTTTCAGCACCACTTGTCAGTCGCAAGGACACCTTAACCCTCCTCTGCCCACAAGCAACTGCACGGTGCCTCTGGCTCCTGCAGTTCAGAACGTCAGTGATCCCAGTTGCTCCCACACCATGTACCGCGTGGGCTTTCCGTACCAAACACAGTTTCTGGAGATCTATCGAAGCTGCTACCAGGCCTCCACCATGACAGCTTACTTCTCCATCACCAAGGTCTATCCCACCTTTTTGAGTGAGTCCAGGCTGCTGTCCTTGTTGCC
The DNA here is from genome assembly GCA_035045905.1 of Drosophila anomelani. NCBI lineage: Eukaryota > Metazoa > Arthropoda > Insecta > Diptera > Drosophilidae > Drosophila > Drosophila anomelani. The sequence continues at coordinate 9,389,877 of JAWNOO010000007.1, read as the reverse complement.
ATTTTTAGATATTCTTTCATTTGAGTATAGATTCCGATTCCCCATCGCCGACTTTCGATCGAGACGGACTAATTAGTACTGCGGATGCCGCCACATTCCAGCGGAGTAGCATCTTTAATCGCTTCGAGGCTATCCTGGGCCCGAACCAGACTTATGTCCGGACTGCCCAAAGTCCCTCCTTTGAGCGCGGCCACCTGAGTCCGGCTGGGGACCACACCTTCCCCCGGAACCTGCGGCAGACCAACAAGTACCTCAATGTGGTGGCCCAGCACCAGAACATCAATCGCAGCAACTGGAAAATTGTGGAGAATTGGGTGCATCGCCTGCTCGCCGAACGTCAGTTTGATGTCCTCAAGGTCTGCACAGGAGCACTGGGAGTACTCGAGTTGGTCAACACAAGGTCGCAGCCGACACAGATTTTCCTGGCGCCGAACAAGAACCCGGTGCCCAAGTGGATCTACAAGATAGTTAGCCATCTCTCCGGCTACAAAGTCGTCGTTTTGACCTACAACGACGGATGGACCAATCAGAGCCCGGATCCCTCATCGGTTTGTCGAAGAGTCAGTTGCCCGAACTCGTTGAATCCCACTGGTACTGGTTTCACCTTCTGTTGTGATCCAGCACAATTTATAAGGAATATTGTTCCTAATTTGACGGGCGTTTGCTAAGAGCTGCCCAGCTTGATTATGGATTTCCTTTATATACTGAAAATATGTGATTTTATCTACCTTATCCGCTTTTATCTTTATTGTATTTATACAGGTTTAAAGGCTAATAAAATATTCTTTATTTAGCATGCCAAGTTCCAGGTCCTTTAATATTTGTTTATTTTTTTTTACAAAGATCTTCTTTTCAAATTGCATATTTAAGAAATCGAATTCCATACTAAGATAATAAGTAAGCCGTCTCCTAATATCTAGCAATATTACAAAATCTGTAGAGGAAACACTGCATAAATAGTGCATAAAATCTATGCTTTAATATTCATGCTTTAACCTCAGCACACTCCCGTTAACCTTGGCACATTATTTCTAATAAAATGGCTGGGATGGCAGCAGTATGTGTAACCAGTTCCCCTTGGCTGCAGAGAATCAGGGCATCCGACCACATGACAGACCGATGATGGGTCCGGTGCCTCGGTTGCCCAGCCATTATTATACGTTAAAATCACAAATCTGTCGCCCGAGAGATGACTAACGATTTTGTAGGTCCATTTGGGAACCGGATTTTTATGCGGTGCCAGGTAAATCTCAGTGTCCTCCAACTCCAGAACACCCAACGCCCCTGTGCAGACCTTTAGAACATCGTACAGACCTTGAGCGAGGAGTCGTCCGATCCAATTCTCAACTGTCCTCCAGTTGCCGCGGTTGATTTGGTAGTGTTGAGGCACCACATTGATGTACTTGTTTGTCTGCTGCAGGTTCCGAGGGAAGGAGCCACTGGAGTTAGATGACCGTGATCAAAGGTGAGCCTCTGAGACTTGGATACACTTTGCCAATAGAGAAATGAGCTGTCACGGTGGCTGCATCGTAGCAGCTTCTATAGATCTCTAGAAAGTTCCTCTGAAACCGAAAGCCCACGCTGTACATGGTGTGGGGGCAACTGGGATCATCGACTTGCTCAACAGAAGAAGCCAAAGGAGCCACTGAGCAGTTGGTCCTAGGCAGTGGTGGGTTAAACTGACCGCTGGATTGACAGGTGGCACTAAAAACGGCCTCCTGGTGGGCCTTTAGCCTATCCGTAAGCAAAAGTTCATAGCGATTGTTGACAATCTGGGCAAAGGTGCGATCTGTCCACGTATTGCCTTGGCTCAGCTCACAAAAAGCTAAGACATTTGCCACAACTGAAAGGGAGATTATTGGGTTTCTTGGAATATATTCCACTTTTAAATACTTACCTTGGAAGAGACACAGCCCAAGTAGGAACTGCCGAAGCTTGAACATGTCTTTGCTTTGAATTCGAAACTAAAACTGAGGAATCAAGAAAATGTGCATTGTAGTGAATTGTATAATGTCTTGGTAGTGTCACCTATTTAAATTGCTAAATAGAATATAATAGAATAGAATAGAATATATATAGATAGTTTGATTTCAAGTCAATGTGTGATTTAATTAAATTGCCTACACTTTGTTTTGATATTTAAGTGGTATCCAATTTGTTGTCTATGCTAAATAAAGTTTATTTATTTAGAAGCTGAAGGGTTTATTTTCTTTAAAGACAAAAGATACAATACTTAAAAATCTATAACAGTTTGTTAAAAAATGAAATATCCAAATCAATATTTGTTTTTTCCCAGAGAATTCGATTTACAAAATCTATCTCACAAATAATATTGCATTCTTCTGGACACTTGTTTAAATTCCTTGCCAGGACTTTTAATAACTTTACTATTTTTATGGCAAGTATATGCTTTTATTAACATCGCTGTTGTCAGAGTAAAAGCCAGTGTTTGCCCGAGGCAGGATCAATAAAGTGAATAAACCAAGCTATATGAGTGACTTCCCCAGGAACCAACTCGTGGCCAGCTGCATCCTGGCTCCAACTCCTTCTGAGCTCCGATGGTCAACGGTACGCAGCACGCCCGCATAAACATGACCTGATTGATGTTGGCTTTAGTTGGCCATTTATTTGTTATTTGCTCGTCACATTACACTCCCTGGGCCGAGTCCTGCTCGCTGGACCAGCCGGAGGGCAGCCGCCTAATGGTCGCGAAGCTGGCACATCCTTAAAGTGGCACTCCTGGCTTTAAATGCCGTCCTTGTGCATTCAATTTGTCACATGCCAGGCTGCCGCATATTTGGACGAAATATTTTTGAATGTGTCACAAATTTCGCACAGACCTCGGCAGGGACAAGAAGGACGAGGGCGGGACGAGGAAGCACACTGGCAAACATGAATTATGCTTATCCACGTGTTATGCATAATGGCTAGCCGACCTTCCGTCGGCATTCCCACAACCTAATATTAATTTGCTGATTTATGAGCGCCAGCCCACAGCGAGGCAACTATAAATTTTAATGAAAATTTAATAAATGCGTCGTTGGCCAGACAGTTTTTGGACGGCCATTGTTGTTGCTCGTCCAGGGCGCTTGGAAATTTAAGCAATTACATGATGTGATGGCCGCCAGTTCCGCCATTTTTGCTGTTATGCGGCTTTAAGAGGGGCTCCGATGCAAATTATTTCAGCAATAACCACTCATTAAAAATGTACATAAGTCCTTAGCCAAACACTCGCAATCGCTGTGGATTAGAGCGGAATGCTGAGTGCAAAACCAGCGGCCCCGCAAAAATGAAGCCTCTTCAGAGCGGCCACAGAAACAAACTGACAGCCAGGCCCAGCCCAGACCAGACTCACAGACGGTCGATACAAAATAGTTAAATATTTTATGCCACTGCTATTTTACGCTTGTAAATCACAGTCAGACTCCGAGTCAGAGTCCAGGCCACAGACAGACAGCCCGCCGGTCGGGGCTCCGGCGGAGGCAAACCGAAAAGTTCGCATCGGAAAGTGAGCAAGCATTACGGTTAAGTCCGGCTCCGGCTCCGGCTCTGGTCCCGGGATGGGATGCGGTGGCCACGAGCTTCAAATAGTTGAGCTCCACTCGGCCTGCGGTGAAGCGCAGGCTTTGCCCACCTGGCTTCGTGTGTGCATCTCATGGATTCCTGGCGCTCAGACCTATTTAATATTAAAATCAAATTCCTCGAGATAAATTTCATTTCGGCCAGCCAAACGTCGACATCTGATAGACAAATATTTGCTCGGCCCAGCCATTTGCATTGAATAATTTACCATCGGAGTGCAGCAGAGTCGGCAGCCGACAGGACCAATAATAATTGGATAAACGCTTTTAAATGGCATGCAACAAATTAACAATCATAAATTACATTAATTGCATTGCCAGGGGATAGGGGTGTAAATAATTGAGTTAAAATTTCGGCCTTACCACATGCCATCACAAAAGCCAACATGGTGTGTCTCAGGTGTCGAAAGGTACACACTTGAGTTGGCTGTCCGGAGAGTATATCGAGGAGAACCTGTCCTTGGCATCTCCATGTTGATGTTCATCATGCCGGAATGGAGTAAGTCTATAGAAACACTCTGGTGTCCCTCAATGTGGCTTGTTTTTTTTTTGCCTCTTCTGTTCCTTGTGATGCCCCCCAATCCAGGACCTGTTTAAGCAAAACGGCCAAACAATACAGGCAGTACGTAATGGATATCGATATTTTTTAGATGGTCGGGTGGCTGTGGCTGTGGCTATGGATGCTGAATGCTGGTTGTTGGATGAGGGATGCTCCAGTTCCGGTTTCATCAAAGCAGCTGCCTGACAGTCGGTACAGTTGGCAGGGCCTTCGTGCTGGCTTGCAGCGATTTTAACAAACAAATCAATTTATTTGCCAGATTACAATTTACGTGACTCAGATACAAATTGCTTTATTTATTTAGCAGAGCACAATGAATGGACCATCGAGGAGGTGGCAGCCCCGAGGTCGCCGGTGAACTGAAACAAAACCAAAACGTTGGCGGGCAAATACATCAATTAGATACACAGAAGCAGACTAATGTAATGACTAATTGAGTTCAGGATATGTTCACATGCAATGTTGGCCTTAGCAGGACACGTTAAGCCCGTGAGGCTGCTGTTTTCATTTAAAATAATAGTATAACCTTTGACATTTTATGGGATAAACTAAAGTGTATACCTAAAATCTCAATATTAATCAAAATTAACGGGCATTAATTAACATCATGACTATTATAGATTTTATTGTGCATAAAATAACTCCTATTTTAAAGGATACCTTCAAAAATTGCTTGTCAATAAATGATTCTTATTATATTTTTGAATCAGAGTGTATCCAATATACAATTTTTAAATTTGTATTTCAATTTTTATTAATTAAAATTCCACTTCTGGCTAAATAATATTTCTCTCCGTGCAGATAATGCTGAAATCGATAAACAAACAAAAACTCAACGCCAACCATCTATGAATTCCAATTCATCAGGCTCAAAACAACAATTAAAAAGTGCCCACCCAGTCAGAATATGGCACAAGTGGGCGAAACGAAACACACAAAAATATATAGCGGGGGAAGCGGCGCTGGATAAATAATGAAAAATAAAGAGAATCGATCTCATTACTTAGCAACGGGCTGGAGCACAAAGCCAGCTGAAGTGGCTGTAAGTTTAATAACAGAAATGCTCAAAACATAAGCCACAAAGGCGGGACTCGTCCCAGAAATGTCCAGCGGGAGAGCAAACAAAACAAAGTCGGCAAAAACCCCAAAAAGCAGAACTCAATCAGGCATAAAACATTAAAAGCTTCCCAAGTAGCACGAAAGAAATGGCCCGGCAATCTATCGAAGGGAAGCAAAGGACCAAGCCAGGAGGGGGCTGAAGGAGGAGGAAAACTGAAGCCGGGAAAACTGTAGCAAGCAAAACCTTAAGCGGGTGAAAGGGCGGCGAGGCGTCGAAGGAAACGGAAACAGTGCAAGTTAAAGTTTGCAGCAACGGACTCCATCTTTGAATTAGTGAATTTCCGGTAGCAACAACTGCAACTCCGAAGAATGTTTTAATACTGTTTCTGTTTTTTGCGCCATCTCGGTTTAAATGCTACAATTGTAAAGGCCAAAGGGAAAATGCTCCATGCTCCATCCATGTCTCCCGTTCGCTTATTTTCAGTTCAGTTTCAGTTTTAGTTTTTGCCCGCACAGTTGCAGCGTTTTGCTTTTGTTTTTCTGTATTTTTTCCCAAAGCAAATCTTTGCGTTCGCTTTGACCGAGATAAGCCACGGATTTCGGAAACCAAATATGGTATCTGGCCGGGACAGAAACGGTTCCAGCCGGGGTCTGGGCCGAAAGCCACAGTTGGTTTTTGGGCTCGGCAATATTAAAGGCAGCCGCAGCAATCAGCAAGCAAGCCGCAAATCGATTAACTTTGGCTTCTTAATTAACATCTTTTGTGGTCCATGGGTCCACTGGTGGACTCCGGGCATGTTGCTTGAATAAATTACGTGCGACAACCCGCAACATGTTAATCCCACGTCAACACAACCGCCACCTCCTCCGTTCATTCCGCATGCACGGCCATCGTTCATTTAACTGCTTATCAAGTATGGACGGGTTGGGGTGGGAGGCGGAGTGCCCCGCCCTTTCATGTCCTGTCCTTTCCAGGCCTGGCGTGTGGTCGCCCTCCTGTCACATTCCATAATAACAATAATAATAATAATACGTAATTCCCGCAGCCCGGCATCAGCGTGCAATCAACGGATGCGCCTTAATGTATGCAATGATTGATATTACTCCGACATCGGTATCTGCATGGGGGGTCCGGGTCACATCATGCTCCGAATTAGGCCATGTCGTTGGGTATTAGTTGCCAGATGGATCGCACTGCAAATTGTCTGCCTTAAATAATGCATTAAATTAAATGGCCAAACCCGAAAGCAAACAGCTGCCAGGTAAGAGCAGCTTCTGTGGCAACACGGCAACGGCAACACGGCAATGGCAGTGGCACCGAGAAAAATGCGGCAGACAAACAAACCGTAAATGCAGTTGCAACCAAAAACCAAACCGAAGCAACCCAAAAGCCGAAACGCACAGGGAAGCCCGCAAATTGCATACAAATGAAGCAATTTGCACTTGAGGCTTGCTGCCTTCCAGGCGAAATCAATTTTCAATTAAGAATTGCATATTTTTGTACATTTACATGGACGTTTCCAAAGGAAGATGAAGGAGGGATCCCTAGGGATATAATAAATGAATCAATTTAAAAATTAAAGCAGAATTATGTCTAGTAAAATAAGGAATAAAATACATTTTTCAGAAGGCACATACCAAGTTGATAATTAATTAGTTTTGCAAGTTATGTAACCATTTATTTCTTGTATAAGGCAGACAGAGTTTGTATTTAAATGTATTATAAATTATATTCTCGTTTTATTTTAAATTATTCTTTTTAGAAAAGTAATAAGTTACAAACTATAATAATAAATACTCGTTATTTGAAATGGAATTTTTCTGCATCTCTCCAAATATTTTCTGAGTTAAAGACCATATATTTTGCAATGCATAGACGACAGTGTTTATCCAGGTTTACGCATTTACACATTTTACAGTTTGACTCGTGAAGCTGGCGCAAGTTTAATTGGAAAATCAAATTAAATTTCGGGACTTAAGCACATTACGTATACGCCACGTTGCTCGCACATAAAACTTATCCCGCTCGCTGGCTGTCTCTGCTGGTGGAAGTTAAGGCATTTTTAGCAGCTCCCAGATACTCTCGTACTTTTTGCCATCGGCTGTTGCCGCTCTAAAAGCTTTGCCCCATTTGCAACAACAACTAAAAAGCACGAAGAACAACAGTTACAATAATGGCAAACCCAAGAGATAAAAAGATAATATCCATTTGTCTGTTTGTTTGTTGGTTGTTTGCCAGCAGCAGCAGCATTGGCAGCATCGGCAGCATCGGCAGCATCAGCAGCGGCAGTAACAACATTTAAGCGGATTTCGGTCCGCTGCCGCTGTCAACTTTTGGCCAGGATCGACCGCTCCGTCCATTTTAATTGATTTGCATGGCGCATTCTGGGGTCCAGATGGTTTTGGTGTGGCTCTGCGGTGGTGCGGCATGGGGCTTAGTTTTGGTAACCCCCTGAATTTGCGATGGCTGCACATTTTCGCTGATTTGCTGAATCCAAATGAGACCCGAAAGTTGAGCAGAGTTGAGTTGAGTTGAGTTCAGGACAGCGGGGACATTGTTTCAAATCGAACTGGGCAGCGATGCATAGCGAGTGCGAGCCCTAATTGGAATGGATCGGCCGGAAGGAATGCTAATGTACGGCATAACTTTGAATAAGGATTGGATGGGCTCCGCCGAACACACATTTGTCATCCGCTGACGTCGAGGCCTTATTATAATGTCATCGTTGTGGCGAAAGTGTCAGCCATTAAAACCCAACATCATCATCTATTTGGAACGCTTGTGCTCTTATTATTTCAGCCCCGTTCCCGCCGTTCTGTTCGCTCACCCGGCGTGACAACAAAGCGAACATAAAAATCCACATCGTTAAAAATTTGCGCAACGCAACGACATATTGGCTAAAGTATTTCATCAAATTGAATTCAATCACGTGCCAATGATCAATCGATACTGTCAGCGTAGGGCACAAAGCCATGAATGAAGCGCCCTCTAACTGGATTGGAGCCGTTTTCGTCGTAGCTTAGCTCTCAGCGAATGTTTGCCGGCACGAGTTGATTGAATGACTTTTGACATTAGTGCACAATGTCGTTAATCAAAATGCTTGCGCTCTGGCCCACAACCGAGTCCAAACAGCAGCCGGAATCCCGAATCCCGAATCCGAAACTGGCAGCCTAATGCCAGGCATGTGTCGAATGTCAATGGTTTGGTGTCTGAGCGGGATTCCCAGCTATGCGACCTATGCCGCACCACAACTCTGACCCACATACTCGTAGGACGTCCTGCCGCCACATATGCGCACCTACACTAATTCAATGAGATGGCCGACACAGACAGGCCGGCATTATGACATGCCAGGGAATTCCATTTAGCGACCTTGAAGTGATTTTTGGCCAGCCAAATGTTTGGGCCACTTCATTGAAATCGCTGCCTGTCTCTGCCTCGGTCTGTGCCCTGCCCTGCCCTGCCCAGTCACTGTCACTGCCTGAGTGTGCGTGCTGCAAAGTTAATTCCGGCACAATAAAATCTGTTTTATGGCGCCGAGTGTGTGCCTGCTCATTAAGCATCTTCCGCTGGCAAACAGCTGTGAATGTGTGTGTTGGAGGGGTGTACTAGAGAGAGAGTTGGGTGTGGGTGTTGATATGGTTGGTTGTAGCTTTGGGTGTGGGTTTGGGTTTGGGGGCCATAAAGCGCACTCTTATGTAAATGTAGCCAGGCACGAACCAAGGGGTTCTGCTGCTGTTTATTTCCCGCACACAGGAAAAAATGCTGAGATTTCTAGATTTTTAGGAGCTAAACAAGACAGAGGAGTCTTTATTGATTGTTCTGAGGCATGAAGGATAGAAGGAACCCTAACGAAATACGCGATAATCAAAGGATAAATACTAAGAGTAAATTTAATGCGGAATATTATACGAATTTATGCAAAGGAATTTAAGTGAAATGCAATACTTGAGGCCACAAATTATTCCAGACTTATGGATATAAAAATATTGATATAAGCATCCTTGTTAAATATGTTAAGTGATAAATGCTCATTCTCTCTGTGCATTCTGTTGTGTTTGCTTGGCCTGCTGTCTGCACGTCCTGCGTGGTGCATGCATTTCGTAGTAATTGTGTAAACAACCTCACACACATTCCCGCACGCTCACTCAGACTCTCACAACAGCAGCAGCAGCACTCACAGACACTCCCGGACGGCCATATGCCTGCCCCGACTCCTTGGAGCCGCCGCCCCTCGCCTTGGGCCCGGACCCTGCTCTGTTGTTGGTACTTCTTAGTCAAACGCATAATTATGTCACGTAAGTTTAGAGCAGTTAACTCTGATGTTGCAATTTAGTAGCAATTCACGCTCAAGTTTGCAAAGAGACTCCACTTCCACCCGGCGCTCGCCTCACTCGCTCCACACGCTGGCAACAACGACCCGCAAGTGGCCTTTGGTGCTTTACGGTTGACAGGCTGCCAGCTTGTCGGGGCTCTATGTCGTGCGTCCTGACTGGAGTGTAGAGTTAATATGACAGAGCCTTGTTTACCGGTCAGCGGTAAGAGCGCTCATACACGCCCCATTGGGCGCCCGTCCGACTTTCGCAGCCATTTTAATTGAGCTGAAAATCACTTAACCCACTTTAAGGGGGGAAAAAGCCAAAAAAGCACAGACCGAAATCGACAAAAAGACCCTCGTCGACAGGATAAGTGCACCGCACCCAAACAACATCCATTATTGCGGTCATTATGCACCTGCTTGAGGTGAGACAGGGAGCACATGTGTGTGGTGCCAGTGGGTGAGTCCATGGATGCTCTCATTTGGTTAGATAAGTGAGCTGAGCTGTTAGCTGTTAATGCATTACTACACTCGGAAGGCTCTGGAGAATAAGAACTTCTGGTGGGTAAATCAGAATAAGTGCGAGATTCCTTTGGATCCTGAAGTGCACAGTTGGACAAATAATGTTGATAACAAATTATGCACAATAAAGTAGTTACTACTTCAATCAAGTTATGGATACATGATCTTTAAATAGTTAGTTTCTTTTGGAAGTTTTTTAGTATACTGAAGTAGAGTCAACTTGATAAAATAAATAATAAATAAAAAAGTAAAATAGAAATAAGCAACTTTAATCTAACTTTAATTATTCATCCCACCACTTCACTAGATTCAATTTAAATACAATAGTTTCTTCTTATTTAATGTAGTACACAAAATTTTCCAATTTTCCATTCTGATAATGTCCCAATGTGCTTTGGCCAACAGAATTTGCCCATTTCAAGCCACTCACCCACTTCCAAAGATGCATTTGGGCAAGAAAATACAAATATAAAGAAATTGTGAAAACAACAGGAAGCCTAGCTTTTCCGGAAAATGTCTGAATATCAGCATGTAGCACGTTGCTTTGTCCGCCATCTTTTTAGCTGCCTGCAATAAAACATGCTGAAGTATTTTGCATTTATTGTAGCTGTAGCCGAGAGTCCTTTTGTCGTGAATAATTTATGAAAAAGCCAGGGCGAAATAGATGCACATTGTTTAGCCGTCCGGCATTGTCTCAGCCAGCTTGCTAATAGCTCAAATATTCAGCTCGCAGCTCAAAGCTTTGTGCCGTCATGAAAAATTGAAAGTTTTCCATGCCAAACTGCAGCTAATTTCGTCTGGGAGTGCGACTGAAGTAACGCCAGATGCGAGTGCTTATCGCGAAAAAGTTGAGACAAGTATTCCATTGTGTCGCTGTGATCTATTCGAAACAACAGTCGAAACTACTGCTACGAGTATTTGGAAGTAAACTACAAGATAGTAAGTGGCCTGGGTGGGACCCGGTAAAGCGGGGGGGAAAAGCCACAGATGGGGAAAATTTTTGCAAACTGCTTTAGGGCGACGACTCAACTCCAAAGCAAAAGTTTTGGCAACTGTTTGCCAGATTATGCAAGCTATACTCCTTTTTTTCATTCGGATAAAGGCCACTTATGGTGCTTACACACACACAGCCCTGGGCCACGATTCGATGGTAGCAGAAAGTTAACAAGCCACCCACCTCCATTGACTGGGGGGCGACTGACCAAATGTTATACCACTTTGGCGGGAAGTGCCAATTAAATTCAAAATGCTTGCCAGTCTCCCAATAATTTCATCAATGAATTATGACAACAAATTGGTAGTTAGCCGGGCAGGGCACGAGCACCCGCCCAAGAAAAACGACTCGTGGCACATGGCACATAAATTCGGAGCCAAATTATATGGCCAGTGTAAATAGGAGGGCGTGCTCGGGGGCCGAACTGAAATTTATGAGAGCCACTCAACCGAGTTTCAAAGGGTTTTCGGCACAGAAGTTAAACAACTCAGCAGAAGGCAGCAAGTCGGAGACCCGACGACTCCTGCTACACAGGACTAAAAATAATATTAATAACAAATAGAATAGCACATGTCAGCTTATCAAAACTATATTTAGACCTCAGTGGAATTATAATCTATGTTTCTGCAGTGTTAATGTTTATTTAAGGCAGTTGTCTCAATGGTTAAGTAACATTTCAAAGCATGCAAGTTGGAGTACAGCTTACGAGCAAGCATTACAAATTTACATCCCTTTTAAAATCATTTCTGCATGTGTACCCAGGACTTGGGCCCGGCTGAGGACGAGGATGTGTGCCACGCCTTTGGGGCGGAAATCCGCAAATGTGCAAGTTAAATATTGAAAAGTATTTGTTGATTGTACGCAGTAAACGAACATTTTATTGTATTCGGGACGGGCAGCAGCAGTGGCTGTGTGATGTCGAAGTAAATTCGCAGATTGAGCCACCCCAAAAGTCGATTGGTATCCGGGAGCAAGAATCTCAAAAGCAGATTACCGAATCGGAGCAATGCCCAGGAGGTGCCGATGCTAAAAGGTTGTGCACACACGTGTAGCTGCCACAGGAACAAGAGCGGGCCCCCCAGCAGCACTGGACAAGGACACTGGGACATTGGACAATGAAATGGAGGCCTTTCTGACTCCTAATCGAATTTAAATATTCAAGCGCCGGACCGGACTAAGCCGAGCTCCATGGGAATCTCAAATGGAAAGGCAGAAATTTTTGTAATTTAGCTTGCTCGGTGCCGGTGCAAAAGCCGAGATATGCATATGAAAAATACACAAACTGATTGCATTTCATTTGCATCCTGCATCAGTCAGATGGAGAAGGATGGATGGGGGACAAGGAACCGATGGGGAGTGTATTCATTTGCATTCGCTTTGTTTGCCGCAAGAAAGCTGCTTGCAAATAAATGACAACGTTTTTGAGCTCAGCTCTCGCATAAGTTTTGTCAAATGGAAAATATAAATTTGTGCGTGCCATCCAGCTGCGCCTCGAGTAATTTGTCGGATTTGTTTGACATTTGTGTGGCTGGCTGCTCGGCAGGATGATTATGTTGACAGCGCCAACTTTGCCAAAAACGCATGTTAGTCTAATGAGAACAGCGAGCATGTGCATATGCACTCCCAATTGCCCAAAGTTGGTCCAGGCAGTTGCCAAAGCCAAAGTAACATAAAAAATATATATAAACAGATACATTTTTTTTATAAAAAAATATGCAGAATAGAAAACCATAAACTACAGACAGTCTTTGTTAATTAATAATGATATTTCAATGGAAAAAATTCCTTTTCACTAGCGAATCCTTAAAGCTCTCATTTCCACCGAAGTTGTGCTTATGTAAAAAGGATTCCGCTTCAATGAAATCAACCAGTAAATCAGCTGAATGCGTTTTTAAATGATAAAATAGATTATTCTCCGGTCAATACGAATTGCAACAGCAAGCGAAAGCCTTTTATAATTGTTTTAAATTGAAATGCAGGCATTATAATAGCTTACATTTTAAACCGAAATCAATAATTTTAGGGGGAAAAAGCAAATTTGCTTTGGCCGGAAAATAAAATGCTTGGCTCGAGCATAACCCCCGGGAATCAGTGTCAATGGTCCGCCGCAGTAGAAACGTCTGTGAAAATCTCTCCGGAGATGACAGCTGCCGGCGGCGGGTCGTGGCATGTTGTCTGTCACTCTGACATATTGCACTGGCAGAAGGTATTTTTTAATATGCCAACCCGTTGTGGATCGCACTTGTGCTATGACAGATCCCCAGCGGAAAGCCACTTATTAAGGATACGGCGAGAAATCGCTTTTCAGGCCAAACTTTAGCCGTTGACAGATCGGGAACAAGGCGAACTTCCGCAGTTATCCAACTGCAGTTCAGGCTTCAGACGAGATAAGCTTCCGGGAAACGGGCAACTTTCAGGGCATAATTATCGCTATCTCTTGATTTTAGGGCCACTTAAAAATGCCAAGTTAAGGAATCACTTGGCCAATCAAAAGCGGATTGAATTCAGCTGCCGGCACATTAAACTGTAAAGTGAAACGCGGAATGAAGACCGATGGCAATGGTGATGGCTACGGCTACGATGCCGAGATAATCTGATGGCGTTCGTCTCCCGGAGCTTTTTGTGTTTTGGTCGATGGCAATTATCCATTGGCCATTGGCAGCCAGGACACGTGTTTCGATTAAACGATATGGCCGCGGAGCATAAAGTATGCTAAAGTTGTTACGCACCATCGATTGGCCCGCTACATTGTCTGTCGCTTCTGCTGTTGCTCCTGCTGCTGCCTTTGCTGCTTGTGATGGGGCTTTTGGTGAGTACTTTATGGCCACGCGGCGTATCCGCAATATTGCTCACTATATCAATGCTGAAAAAATATTTAGTGCAACAACGACAACTGACAACAGAGGAACAACAAATGGCAGGCCATATATATATACATATTCCCATTCCGCGAAAGAAATATCATGGAAAAAATATACAATGAACATTTGGCGGATGCAACCGACAATTCACTCCTGATTCGCCGGATTCTTTTTTGTTGCCCCTTTAATGCAGTTTACAGTAACATGGCAGAAGTTTCATTAACTTTGTTCCGTTCATTTCTTGAAAAATACGCCACAGCACGGCAGACAAGCCGGAAACAACCATCGAAGTTCGCAAGAACAAAAAGCCTTGTCTAACCAATCAACTGTGGCTAACTTTTGGCCACAGAACTTGAATTACAGCACGGACTCGGGGTCCTTCCTCAACCCCCTCCAGCAATGCGACACGAAGGAGCGACCGAGTCCTAGGCCAAGGAGAATGGCTGGGAGCCAAAGCGAATGAAGGAGAAATGTGAAACTGAGGAAACTGAGGGGGAAAAAATGGTCAACGGGCAGACGACACAAATGAGAAATCAAATAAATACTCAATCGAGCGTAAAGCATTCAAAGCGACAGCGTGCCAAAGAGCGGCAGCAGCAACAAATGGGCCATTGCCTTGTCGGGTTAAGACCAGGCAAAGGGGTTAAGTGTGGCCAGCGGGGTTGCGTATACGCCTTGTAGTACCGCTCACCTTGTGCCTAGTGCAAGGTAAACGCATCAACCGAAGTTACAGGCCGCCACCCACAACGCTTGTGCAATTGTGTCCCATTTCGCAGCTCGACTTTCCCATTTCCGTCTACGTTAACGTTTACGTTTACGACACAACACAAAGCATCTCTCGAGTGTTTATAGGAAGTCGAAACTTTCCTCGCTGCAGAACGTGATCGGGGTCTGTAATTTTTAAACAGTCCGCAGCATTTTGCAGAGATTTACGAGCCCGCTAGAAATTAAGCCACTGAACAGCTCCAGAGCAGCTTAACTAGCCCGGGGCAATGGGACACGCAGGACTCGCAGGACTCGCAGCGCTTGTGGCACTGGCCCGGGGGGTGCTTTAACTAATTTCCAATAAACAGCTCGCAAGTTTTTTGCGACGCGCGTGCAAAACAATGTAGAAAATGGCCCAGGAGCTCAACCAGAGCATCCACTTATACACATGCCCCAGTGTGGGTGAGTATCTGTGTGTGTGTGTGGGCCCTGTGCTCAGTGGCGCGTGTGTTTGCGTGCTTGAAATTCATTTAGAGGATTTATATGAAAGCATTGTCTTGCATATTTAATATAATTTACAATGCCAAATGGCAACTGCGTTGCCCTGGCTGGCTCATCCGCCATCCACCAGATGCCCAGCAGCAAACATGAGGGGAACAATGTGAGGCATGGCATTCAATTTATTATACTAAACGTCAATTTGGTATATCGGCAATCGACTTTGCGTCGGCAAACAGCAAACAGTAAGCAGCTAACCGAGAGTCCTTCTTGCTTGCTTGCCAGCCCATCCGCCATATCGTGTATGCAAATGATCCCGAGACCCACAGGATACCCAAAAAGGAGCAGGGTATATTAGGCTGGATGTCAAATTGTACAATTGCTCGATTTCAATAAGTTTTATTCCTGCAAAATATATTTTATTTTTGATGGAAGTATTTTAAAAGGAAGTAAACTGGATTTAGATAACTACTACCTTTGAAAGACATAATCTATAGTCACAATTCTTAAAGCTCTTACCTAAAATATGGCAAAGAAATGCAATATGTTTCCTGAAAATTTAAATATAAAGCAAGGAGTGGTATATTTTTACTAATCTAACTAAACACAGGAAAACAATCAAACATTTATCATCGAAATAAACTTTTTTTTGAGTTCGTTTAGCGTTGGTTTTGTTTGATTTTAGTATAACATTATTTGATATCATTGCTTACTTTTAGAAGAATATTTATAAAAATCAAGTTAAATTTAAAATATAGAAATTCAAAACATACCAAAATAAACAAATAAAAACCATCCCATCATTTATTCAGTACTAAAAGCATTGAAACGCATCTTTTAAACAAAATCTTGTAATACTTCTATACATTTTTTGACAGTTTACTAAGTATCCCTTTGCCGCTACCTTATCCACTTGCATTCTAAATTATATGTACAGCCGATGTATGTCGGGTTTATAGCAATGGCTTATCTGCTTGTTTACAGCACAACAATTTTTTCGCCTGTTTATATTGCAAACAAGGCGACGACGACGACGATGACGACGATGCCAAGCAAAGGCGGCGGCAAATTTCATTTCGCACTTGTTGAATCCTGGCTTATGACATCGCACGCATACGGCCCGCCCGGCTCTTGGCCAATTAACGATTCGCCTTTATAAATTATTCAAGTGAAATTGAAACGCCACTTACACCGATTCAGCGGCGGCTCGACAAATTAATTTCGGGCCATGTCATCCATACGTATTTATAGCTTGGCTAATGATACGTCACGCATACGACGTGGTGGCAGGGACAGGTTACTTATCCGCCCCGTGCATCTGATGCGGCGGCTCTTAATTAAATGAGACCAACGGTTCCGGGGCCCCACAATTAAACCTCATTAGGCATTGGACAGCAGTCAAGGAACTCTGGCATTGATTAGATGTCAACCGCTTGGCCAGCCGCTAGCCACATCCCATTGCCAATGTGACTGGCGGCGGTGGCTAGAAGTTTTCTTTTTTGGGGAAGAAGGGAGAGAAATCATTAATTTATAAGTGCGACCGAAACGGAAGGGAAGGGAACGGAACCGGAACTCAACCCCACTCCGATGCAAAACCAATGAAAAGTAGAAACTTTTGCAATTTGCCGAATGCATTTTTGTTACCCTCGACACTGCGGCATTTTCGAACAATTGATCTCGATTCGCATCTTAATTCATTACTTAATAGAGTCGACGTCGCCTGGCTGAATGTTGGCTGCTGGCTGCTGGCTGTTGGCTGCCTGGCTTGGTGAGGGAGCAAAGTTTGCTTTGGTTTCGGCTTTCGTTGATTACATTTGAGATGCATGGCCAATGCAAATGGAGGGGACCAAAGACCGGGATCGGGACCGAGACTGGGATAACTTTGCATTGTGTCATTTGCATGCGGTTCTGTTGTATGCAAATTGCGAGTAATTGGTGTGAAACGTCTGCCATGAACGTGACCCCTTCTCGGCAGACGCCGCCAGAGATAGGAGTCGCTGAGCAATATGCATTCATTATTTATAAGCAAAATATTATAAAACTTAACAGGACAACAAGCAGTGCAGCTATTGGGGTTAGTGCCAACATTTTGTCACGTGTCCGGAATAAAATCAGTACCTCTCGGGGGAGTTTTAGTTGTTCGGCAAGATGGATGTTTAGCGCCAGCTGAAACTACAAGGGAATCTGCGCTTGGGCCACGGGCCATGCCGAACTAATAAAGTACATAGTTTACGCATTAAGTCCTGGCATAATTTCCCAGTAAACGGTCGAGCATAAACCGCTGAGTGCCAACTGGCAAGAGGCAACTGAACTGTCGTTGTCCTAGGATTCGGCGGGACGCGACAGGCAACAGGACACGACAGCCAACTTAGCCCAAAGCTCTTAAAGAGCGCAAAGACCAAGAGAGAGAGAGAGAGAGCTTTTGCGTGTACTAAAAACGTTAAGAGAGCGCCAGGACCAACCCTAAGAGTCACGCTTACGATATTCGGGGGTAGCGCTTAGGCTGCCCGAGGACTCCCCCTGGAGCAGTGCTGCTATGCTTCCTTATGCATGCATGTAAAATGTAAAACCGAAATTGTTATTTGTGCAGTCCGCTTGTATAGAGTACATGCAACAACATCGGGCAACAGCGACAGTGGCAGCAATAGCAACAACAGCAGCAAGGACAGACAGCAATGCCAAACACGACTGCGAATTGTTAAACAAGCCCCGCAATTTCCATTTAACCAGCCAAGTTTCACATTAACCGAACGCGCTTGGGCTAATTGACTAGACAGCGAGCCAAACTGCAGTTGAAACTATTTTGTACCTGTTTTTCCGGCCGCTTCCTTGCCTTTTTCCTCCCCTTCCACTAAACCGTTACACTTTTCCTCGTCTAATTAGCCGGGAAAACAGCAAAGGGGCGTGCCTGGCGGGCATATAAATTACGCCATCAACTCAATAACTTTACACCTATCGAGAGTTCGTAATGGATTGCAATGCAAATTTGAGGTGCGCTGCTGCCAATTTTAAAATGATTTATGCACACACGCACTCACCCCGTGCGGCGCACGCTGCGTATACGTATTATATTCGGGGCTTCCAGCATCTGTGCGAGCATCGCCAACCGCCCCAAGTTAATTAATGTGCGGTCAGCATAGGTTTTTGAGGCTTCCAGCTGCCCCCCAGAGTGCATGTGCTCCTGTTCCTGCTCCCAGTATTTATGTAGCCATGTGTTTTGCATTATTGTGGTTAACATGACCAGGTCCAAGGAGCCGGAAGTGCCTGTGGCCAGTGCATATCATTTAATAAGAATTTTAATGCAGACGAACATCACAGAGAGTGCACATTCCAGCAGGAAATTGAATTCCAGCCCGTTGCATGATGAATTTATGGTGTGTGGTTAAATTAAATAAGACATTAAGTGCTGCATTATGGCTCCGGCTCCGGCTCCGGGCTGAGTGCAGTGCGGTCTGGTCAGCTCCGTCTGGTTAGGCCCGGAATCTGTGGCCGAAAATCAAGCTAAGCCAAATAACTGGCCAAGACAAATAAGCAGGCAACAAACAACTTTGCGTAGAGCTGGCCCTTCAATTTTAATTAGCATTCCATGGGCCCAAGTCAACTCGGCTCTTTCTTATCCCGGTCCCTCGCACGTCCGGCGCCAGGTAATTAACAATAACAACTACGACACTCTGGCGACAAAGCCGCCAACCAAAAACATGACAGAACAACAGGCTGACAGCTTATTTGCCTGGCAATGGTCACCGGCTGTATTAGCAGCGTGCGCTGGCCGGGGCCCCGGTGGCTAATTAAAATGTATTGCTTTGTTGTTTTGCATACCCAATCCAATGGGAAGACTTAAGCTAGCACGCTTTTAAAGGACCTCACTCCCTCTGAGAGAGGGATGGGCGGCTGTAGAAGTGGGTGGCATCAGCATCAACGGCAGTAACGGCGCCAACAGCATCATTATTCAAGGAGCAGGCGTTGGAAAAAGTTCAGGGTGCACGCTAACGATCTGCCAATGTCGAGATGGAGCCGGAGCCTGGAGCTGAAACTGATGCGAAATCGAGCCGAACTGAACCGAGTTGAACTAAGCTGCGACCATGCACCATTAACGATAACATCATCAAAGAAAATCCTTTACGACCATGTGTCACGTCAAAACGCACCCCCCACACCACCCACTCGCACTCCCACTTGCCCTGCGAAGGACACATCCACGCAGGAAGAAGCGCAATAGAAGCCTACGCTTCCTGTCACAGGACAAAACGCACAGCAGCAAATTGGCAGCAACGACAGCAATTGCTACAAAAGGGGACGACCATCAACCCAGGCAGACGAAGCAGCAGGCCACCCAGGCATCCGAGTATCCCAGCACCCGAACCGAGCATCCTTCGGCGCCGGAGACGCACGTTGCCAAAGCTCAACGGCACACACATCAAAAATAAACCATCAGGCCAAGGCTGGGAAAAACCGACAACAAAAAACGACGACATATCAACATTAGTCAATGTCGTGTAAGGGAGTACCCGTGTCTAGGCCACCCTATCTCCCGGTTGTTTTTTTCTGCACCCGCTACTCCTCTTAAGCAAGGAGTATATTGCACTCTGGCCTAGGTGGGTATTAGGCTCTTCTTCAACCCTTGAACGTTTAGTGGCCATATAGAGCTAGCTATAATCCTGCTTTCCAGGCTCTCAGTGGGATCTCAATAGTTTTCATCTTACAGGATAAATCTCATTTGCTTTGATGGGGAATAATTGGGGATAAATCTGATTATACCTTTCAAAGGGATAACGATGATTTAAGGACCTCTCTACAAGGTAACCCCTAGTCGGGTCGATTAACCCAAACATTCCCTCTTTGTTTTTATTTCGGGTTCGTTCGGGCGGTGCAGCTGCTTTGAATAATTGAGCTTCGCTCCGCTTGTGGATTTTGTAAAGTATGAAAAATATGCGTGTCTTACTTAGAGCCGCGCCAGAGGCCTAATGAAGTGCTCAGGACCCGAAGGGCTGTCCCTGTCCCGTCCGGGCCAATAATTAAAACGTGTCGGGCAATTCCTCTCAATTTACACACACATTTACCTTTGGTGCCATTGTTTTTTGTTCTGCCACACATCATGGTGGCTCCCCTCAGCCGAGCAGCCTCGAATTCACGGCTCGAATATGCTACGAGCACTGGCACTCGCACTCGTCCTGGCACTCGAGCTGCATTCGCACGAGCTTGTCATTTATCAGAGGGTCTGCTCTTGAATTTCAATGCAGCCCCTACAATTTGCTATACTTTGCATAAAAGCAAATGCTCGCCACTCTTTGGGATCCACGGCTCCCGAGCCGTGCTTATGGATGTGAGCTCTGCGCCGCCTTTTGCTTAGTCGCGAAAATTTCCATCCCGGCAGCGTAAGCGGCACGCACGCACCGCATTCTCGATTGGCAGGCAATGGATTGAAAGGAGCTGTGCAGTTGCAATGCGGCAGTTGCTCCTCGATTCGCCGTTTCTTATATTGACTTGCACTTTGTGGAGCTTTGCGGTGTAGCGTGGTGCATACGAAATGGCCGCAAGACAATTCGCTAAAGGAAGCGTCAGTGCCAGAGAGAAAAAAGAAATCCAAATCCAAAAAAGTGGAAAACAATTTTCACTTGCGGTTTGTCTTTGAGAGCATTTCCCTCTTCCGTTTTCACGCCAGCCTTTGAACGCCTTGCAGTCCTAGGTTAAATAGGTTTAGATCACGACAAAAGAAAGGTTTATATACATATATGTAAAATAAGAAATACATGTATTTTTAGTGCTCAAAATTATAATTTATTCGAAAAAGAATTTGTTTTTGAAAGAATAGATAAACTCCCTTGCAATCTCGTATTAATTAATATTCACTCTAATAGCATTAAACTCGTTCTGAAACCGATTTTATCGTGCATTTTCATTTCGGCTTGTCCCACTGAGTTTCCCCCCGCCTGCCCACACATCAGATCCTTATTCAAACTTCTCTTCATCTTCGATTGTGAGTTGCAATCGCTTATTAAGAAACCCGCCCGGACAGGACAATGTAACCATGTAACAGGTGATTTGACCTAGCCGAACATACGCACACAATAACAAGAACTGATAACGATAACTTTATCCCAGGATCTTTTGACATAAGCAAACAAATAAAGGAAGAAAGCACGCAACAGCCAAAGGAGCAAGGAATGACATTGGGGGAGAAAACGTGGAAAAATACAAAGTGCTGTCATTCATTGTACTCTGCTATTTGCCGAGGCAGTTCCAGTGACATTCTCCTTGCCTCGTTGTCGTCCTCGGCCTCGTCCTTCCAAGCCCGATTCCCCTTCGTTTGCTTTGCTTTTGTTGTGCATACATATGTGTGCGTGTGTCCAAGGCTTTATATCCGTAGGTCTGTGCGTGTGACGTTTTATCTCTGTCACTAAATTGACACTTTAGTTAATGGATTTTGTATGTGTGAGTGTGCTATTTGCGGCGCTTGCTTTTTATCAGTGCTCCTGCCTTGCTTTGCCACTGTTGCTCCTTAAAATATCTGGGGAGAAGCGGGAACAGGAGCAGGAGCCAGACTCACGGCAGGACACGCACTTGCCCGAAACGTTCCGAAGCGGCGCAAGTGTAAGTACTTTGAATAATAAGAATGCTCAGTTTGATGGATGCGCAACAAATCTCTTTAGATTTATCAGCGGAGCGATGACAACGCCGGGGATGGAAATGGATCTCCGCCTCCACATCCGCGGAGTCCTTTCAGCCACGAAGCAGCAGCCCTAATCCCGACAACAATTGAGGGATTATTCACATGCTTGTATCGCTCAATGCACACGATTTGTTCTGAGTTACGTGTCACTCACAACACACGTTGTATCAAACTGTATAAATATTCGCCAAATATATGTTTCTCTTTTTCGGATAAGGAAAATGCGTCGTCGAATGGAGCCAGCCCTGCAGTCAAGCCTGCGTAAGTTCGCCTCTGTCTTAGTATCCTCGGCAAATGCAACCCAAATCCGTTCCGCAGGCAAGTCAAAATTGGATCCCAATGGAAAATGTGGCATGGCCGTCAAGCAGCACCTGCAGCCCAGTGAGCCACCTGTTGAGGCAAAGGCCAATCCCCTCCAGTTCCTCGAGCGCAAGAGCAATGACGAGCTCGTCGTGCACTGGACTCGAGCTGAAAGCAGTCGGTTTCCACCCATAAAATTGATGCCGCCTTGGTAGTTGTATTTTCTAATATTCAAGTGCTTGCAGAATCAAAGGATATACAAATAAAAAAAAACGGATAAAATTAAGTTGCGAACTATACACGGGGACCGTTCATAACTTTATATATAAACCAGATGTCTTCATGCCTTCAACATTTCCAAACCTATTTTTATTCACTGTTATCAACTGATTGTAAAATATTTCTGCATATTGAACTGATTTAAAGAATGAATTCTGCTACCTCGAAACCAATTTCTTCAGATAACAAAATTCCGGAATTACTTAAAATTCAACTCGGAGTTCCAGGCATGATTCGAAGGATTGAATACCTTGGCAACCAGCAGCAGCTCACTGGGAGCTTATTTTCGGTATTCCAGGATTCCAAAGAGAGAGAGCGGGCAAAACAGAGTCGGCACCGAGTTAAAAAAATAATAAAATATTTAATGCCAAGGCTTATGGGCCGGATTCCGATTCACCCTGGCCCGCGTGCGATAAATACACATGTGTATATCTGTCACAGTGTGTCAAGTTTTAAATCGGCTTTCAGTCCGTCCGTCCGGGCAGCAGCTTCAATTTGACGCAATAATTTATATGTGATTTGGTCGCATTGCGGCGGCTTGTCAGGGCTCTGTGGACTCGCGGGAGGCAGGGATTTGTAAGTTGTGTTGACAAAATAAGCAAAATAATAAATTACGAAAGTTGCGGCACGCTCTCCCGTCGGGATTTGCTTAATCGAATATGCACACAGTGGGAGGGAGGGCCAGCCTTTCCAATCATTTTTCCCACCCACCGACACTGACTCATCACCGCGAGCACCAGCACCAGGTCCTGGACACATTAATTGGCCAAGTAGCAGTGCACGGCAAAGTTGGAGGGGCTCTTCTAACAGCCATCTCTCTTGGCATTATATAAATATGAGAGTATGTGCCGCATGCAGGTCCCAGGTGTCCTCAGGACTGCCCAAAGCCGAAGTGGTAAACTTTCCTGCGAATCTGCCAGCACATGCAGCTTGCAACTTTGAGCACCTGGGCACTGGACGGGGAACTTGGCCGAGGAAACTTTTCCTGTTCGGTTGCAGATCGCTTTAAAGCGTTGGTGTTTATGGGTGTCAGTGGCAGGCCGGGCATCTACACTGCGAAAAACTATCGGTAAACAATCTAAGCTAAAGAGCAACTTACATTTCCTGATCACCCTTTCTTAAGCTCTCCCTAGTATTTGCATCTATTCAATGGTTTGAAAACAATTTATAATTAATCAATTAAAGCGTTTGCTTTACTAGCTTTCTTGATTTAATTAAAAAATATATATTTATCCTAATGATATAGTAATATTTTTAAAGCATTTAGCAGATTTCTCCCAGTGCTGATGCTGGATGAATGACGGTCACCGGCTGCTCATTATGCCCGATGCCGAGGGTATCGCGCTAAGTGGCTCTGCTCTGGGAATGGAAACTAAATGAATGGCCGCTTGGAATGCCTTGAAGCCCAAAGGATTAAATGCTCGGTGCACACACAAAGGCGCCAGACTGCTACCGCATTGTGGCAACAACTCATTTATCATAAGCGCGCGCTGCAGTGGGGATCTAGATGGGGCTGAGGCTCACGACAAAAGTAACTGACAACTGCAGATGAAATGTTGAAAGCGCGAACTGAACACACAGCGCAACAATTAATTGTCTCCGCATTCATTCTGCCCTTCGCCAAGATGCCAGATGCTCTGGAGGGGGAGAAGCGATGAGGGGCGGGGCCAGGGGTCAGGTGTGGGCCATGGGTCGTGGGTGAATGGAAGGACGCTTGGTCACGGGCGCGGCAGGTTGCTCACCCGGCCGGCACGCAATAATCGCCCGGCATTTGCCCTTAATTAATGGTTGAGCGCAAAGTAATAAACGATATTTAAACAGAAATTGCTTTTTTTTTGCTGCTCTGCTTTTGTAATTGAAAGCAGACCAAATTCATATTTTATGCGGCTGTCATAAAACTTTAACAACTATTTCGCCAAAATAAATATGGTGGAAAAAGCGAGGAAAACATTTTAATTAACTCAAAAGCTTGAGCATGCAATAAAGGCATTGGCCAATAATTACTTTCCTTTAATTAAAATATTTACTATCAGATTAGATACGGGTCAGATAAAAACAATGGGCGGCGAAGGGTAGCACACTAGATTCAGGATGATAAATTATTTTAATGATGACAGACGACGACGACAAGGACGACGGCTTGGGGGCCTGTGTGCGTGTCGGGACAAAAGCCAAGAAAAGCCGGGCCAAGGCTGGGTCACAGGTACCAAATGGAAGGAGCAACATGTGAGGAGATCCCTGGGTACGGTTCATAAATGAGTGGAAAAGCCGATTGGGTGATGATGTGTTTAATAAGTAGAAAAAATGGGAAATTTTTTAAAGGGTATCAAAGTTTTTTGATTAAAATAATATTGATATACTGCCTGAAATGTTTACTATTCATTAAATCTTTATTATGATTTATTACTGATTAATTATTTATTCCATACTGCATACTATAAACTAAATGTAAATAGCAAATAGATTTAAAATTAATTTAATTTTTCTGATTGGATTGCTTTTATCCTTGATTCTCTTGAAGATGACTCCTTTTTCGCAAGCTGAAAATCATCGTCTCACAGCCACTTATCAATCTGTGAACCCATATCTTATTGCTGCTATAAATTCCCGTGCTTTCGCTCTTTGCGACTGACCACAACATGACCAATCACTTTCACCGATCTAATTAATTGGTTGCAAAATAATTTATTAATTAGCATGTCAGTGTCAGAGATTTTTCGGGCACGGCTTATCATTAAACAAAGAAAAAGCCTCCACGAGGGTGGACCGAGAGCAGGCCGAATAGGCAATTAATCTGGCTCAGCTGTGGACAGGTGTGCGCGAAAATCCCGCATAGGAAACCAACGAACGTTGAACGAGCACAGGACCTGGCCAGGGCCCCGGTCCGGCTCCCAGTCCGGACAGCAAAGAAAAGGAGAGTCGGCAAACAGAGCAGAGCACAGAGGACACCCAGCCGGGAAATTGAACGGGCAATTATTTATTAATTTAACAGACACGCAATGCACATGGAGTTATCTCGATGCGACTCCTGACATCCGCTCTGATTGCGAGCAGTTCGAATTTTTGCATGGCACTGCAGCCGCTCCAGCTGCAGCTGCCGTTGCATTGCAGATTCAGATTCGAATGTCAGACGAGGATGCAGCCATTAACCATTTATGATGTGCATGTCGGCATGGGCACGGCCATTGGAACGGCTTCCCATTTTCCAGATCCAGGTCCCGGCTCTCGGCTCGGCACTGATTCCCCTCGTGACCCGGTCTGCTTTAATCCGACGGCCAGGCTTGAGATGGGTGAGACATTTAATCAATTGCCTGATAAGTCGGGAATAATTGAGGGGCTCTCAGCAAGTCAGGCTTTATTTAACAATGATTTTTGATTATAAATAAGGCCTCATTGCGCATATTCAACTACAGCAAATAGAGGGCACATATTACGAATTTAATCCCAGGTTTTTCGGGTTTGGGCTTTGTCCTTCTTTCCATATGGCCTGAGGAGCTTGGCATTTTGGCTAGGTTTTAGCAAATTGCAGGGAGGCAGGCCCAGGCCATAACCTAAGCCCAAACCTAAACCCAACCCCAAGCCCAACCTCAAACCGAAATGAAAACTAAAACGTCGCATTCGCACTCACAACTGCAGCGCTGCATTCGAGTCTGGGTCAGCAGTTCGAGAGTGAGTGTGTGTGTGTTGGCTTTCAAAGTTTCTGGCAAGTGAAAATGAAAGCCCTTAGTGAGTGCCCCCCTTTGGATCACTGTGTGTGTGTCTGTGTGTGCAGCGGAAGTGGGCAAATAGTGCAAAGAGGAAATGTACAAATAAATATTTGCAAATGAAAATGAACAAGGAAATGGAAGCGCCATGTGGCAGCGACAAGCGCTAAAACGCTTTATATATGTGTGTCCGAAATGATAATAAATGCGGCTGTTTTGGCCACACAACAATTTGCGGCAATCCTGATCCCAAAATACCTCAAAGGAAAATTCTTTGCAAAAAATTCTGCCTTTGTTCTACAAGAGCAACTTGGTCGGGTATTGTATATTTTCTTTATTTCTTTAAATGGTTTTCGGTTTGGGTTGAAGATGTATCTTCTAAAGTTTAATGGAAATATTAAAGAATTATTAAATATTTAATAAGTTAATTTTAGTGATATATAATTAATAATTTGATCACCAATTACTTATTGAATTCCAATTAATTTTAGAAAATTTCCCATGCCAACTTAAAAATTATAAAAGTATCTAAAATTGGCTTCAAATTTATGTTCGGAAATCACCAAAATAATATATTTTCACCCGGACAAGTCTCTATTCCTACACCCAAATCAAAAATTCAAATTTATAATGCTCTACTTTAAGACCATAGATTATCGCCAGTGAATCAAATTAATTCGACTGCAGAAATTCCAGATACCAAATAAAAAAATGGAACAGAATTTATAAAAGCAAAAATGCTAACCAACTGAATTATTTTCGAATCATTCTAGGCAAAAGCAATTTGCATCTCAATTGGTGCTCAAAACTGGGAAAGGGGGTTTAAGGGATGCGGACGGGAATCTGGGATGGGCAAAAAAATGCTGCCACAAAGCGGCAATCAGTAACAGTTATAGCGGAAAATAGCTATAATATGTAGGAAGCTGATATGAATATCTAACCCAAAGCAGGCAGAAAATTGCAAAAGTGCCTAAAAAGAAGCGGCGGGTGGCTGACGGCGGGCGGCGGAGGACAGCAGGCAGCTGCACACATGACTGAAATTAAAATAGCAACAGCGACTGAGGAGCGGCAAGGGCGGCCCGACAACCACACAAAAGCAATTTCGATCAGGCACAAAGATAAGGAGCGGATTCGAGCAGAGAGCCAACGCAGCACATCAGTTACAAAAATGTAGGCTACTACACCCCCAGACCTCCAGAGCCCCAGAACCCGACCCGAAGACACCCCGAAACATCCACACCCCTCCCTCAGCCCGCACCCACACCTCAACAAAGGCGCCGTGAAAGCAAAGCAGATAAAGACGAGCCGAAAAAACGAACAGGCGAACAACGAGCGGGAAAAAAAGGGACCGAAGCACACAAGGATGCGCTGGAGGATTCAGTTGGCAAGGGGCCGTGGTTTAGGCCTCATTTTGCGGCTGCTGTAGGTGCGCTAAAATTATGCAAATCATCGTAATACTTTCCCGGCGAAAGCAAAGCGGAAGGAAATTGTGTAAAAGCGGCAAGCAGCAGCAACAGCAGCAGCAGCAGCAGCGACAGGCGGCAAGCAGCAAGCGGCAAGAACAGCAGCCCTGTCTGTCTGCTGGTGGCAGCCTTTTTGGCAGGCTACAAAGCAAATAATTGCCCCAGAAATTGAGGGCATGCAAACCGTAATGTAATGGAGCCGTTTCGTTTCGCTTTGAACGTCGCCGTCGCATGTGTAGCCCTAATGATGATATTTCCAAAAAGGGAACCGAATCAAATAAAGCGCCCGGCGGCGTGGAAGACAGTAAAATGAAGTGAAATACTTGGCAAGTGTTTGCTCAAGCGACTTCAGTCAATGGAGCCGGCTTAAAGACTCTCGTAGAAGAGTTTAAGCTGGCGCGCAGTGGAGCATAAAGTGCACACACCCCAGCTCGTAGCTCCCAGATCCTAGCGTCCTGCTTCCTACTCTTAGCTCCCATCTCCCAGGCTCCATTGCATCCGCTTCCTGTGGCTTTTGAGGGGGGAAAATTTAATAAACGTCAAGCTGAGAGGCAAAGAGCGATGGACCAAGCAATGCACCTGCCGTTGACCGCAATCCGGAATGTGTTAGTGAAAAGGTGGAGCTCCCAAATGCAAGGCTTGTCCACACACTCACAACACTCACTCTCGTACACCAGTACGTATACGTGTTGTCCACATGTGGCTGCTATGGCAATATAACGTATACGACCCATCAGCCGGGGGAGAGTGGAATTTTAAATGGCTCGCTTGGCGGACAGAAAGACAGGCCTGATCCCCAGATATCAGAAAACTTCATAAGTCCCATGTCCCCCCGCTAAGACCCATCCCTGATTTATGGTCTTTAACTTCCTTAAGTTGCCATCGCTCATATGTCTTTGTGGCCTTATAATTGCACTTCCAAACATGGACCATTTATAAATCTTAGGCTCGCCGAAACTTTTCCCATTTCCCCGATAATTTCGCGCAACATTAACAGGCTTATTAATCGTGGCCCGCACGCAGCCAGAAACATCAGGCACGTCTCCTCAATCCTCAATCCAGAAACTGGTCTGAGCCGAGCGCGTGAAATTGTCAAAGTGTTGGCCACACACACACATTTCATGCACAACCACAGCGATGTGGATGCGGGGCTTAGGAATTTTATTGGTCCCCCGGCTGCGGAGTACCTTTTTTGAATAGCGCGACACATTAACTTAATAATTTAGTGGGTGTCGAGTGGGCTGTTATAAATATTTATAAGCGAAGGAGCTGGGCGCTGGGCGAGGGCGTGGCCGGAGCACTCAAGTGGGCCGTCGATGGCAGCCCTAGATCTGCTGCTAAGAGCTACTCCAGCTATGCCAGCTACCCGGGCTCTTCGGCTCAATTGCGCGTAAAAGTCAAATGTCTCTGCCTTTGGAAAGCTTCCTTTCGGTAGGATTCCCCCGTATCGCACATACATACATCCATACCTACATGCAAAGTTGGCACGTCTCGGATACAGCACTAAGTCGGCGTTATATATGCGCATGTATTAGTTTTGCCGCCGCCATCCTGCCATTCTGCATGCCGCACAAACGGAAAAGCTTACAGTCGTTAAGGGATTTAGCAGGAACATATAAATTTATGAAATATTCGACAGGAGCACAACGGCAACCAGGATGTGGATGCCATTGCTATTGCACCTTTCCGCAAACAAGCCAAAAAGTCATATGTATCCATGTAGCCGTGCATGTATTTGTATTGGAGCTCCATTGGGCCACAAATACAATCTGCAGCCACAGCATGTCTTGTTGTTGGTCAGTGGACACGGACGTGGAACGAAATCAATGCTAAACCAAACCGAACTAATGTTATTTGGGGAACAAACATCGATAATGAAATCATGGGGCGCTGGGCAAATGGAAAGTGATTCCGTTCGGCTCCTGGCCCTCGGCTCTGGGCAGGTTGTGGCATCGGGCCAATAACTAATTTCATTTACTCAGCCAGGCACATTTCCAATGGGACGGACGGCAGCAGCATATGCACACAAAGGTTGACATTATCGACATGAGGCCACCACCATGACCGCCTGCTGTTCATTACCTGGGCTCAATCTGCAAATAATTAAGCCAACAGCTGGATCAAGGCTCTATATTCGGCTATATTTTAGTTCTTTCCTGGGACTAAACTCCACGTGCAGGGCCCCCAGAATTATTATAATTTTATGTCATAGTTACTTTTATCATACTTTTGGGTCACAATAAAAAAAAATTCAACAATAAATTGCAATTATCGAGGAACAGTTGTGCACACACCCAAAATAAAAGCCAACAGCTTGCACTCAATCTCGAGCAGTATAAATAGATCTGCAGCGGATCGGCTGTCCAGCTGAAATACACGGATATGTGGAGACATCTGCTACCTATTCTGGCACTCTGTGCTATGGGTAAGATCTACAGGCTATTAAATGAATTAAAATAATTCTAAAGCGACTCCC
Organism: Drosophila anomelani; assembly: GCA_035045905.1. Classification (NCBI taxonomy): domain Eukaryota; kingdom Metazoa; phylum Arthropoda; class Insecta; order Diptera; family Drosophilidae; genus Drosophila; species Drosophila anomelani. The sequence continues at coordinate 9,359,887 of JAWNOO010000007.1, read as the reverse complement.
ATTTAGCCCAGGCCCAGTGCCGGTTCACCAGGGCCGATGTCGAGAGAACTAACCGCATCTTCATGGTGCGTCTCCCCAATCGCCAGCTATCGCTGAAGCGAACGGCCAGTTCGGCTGTCGGTGAAATCCTTCAGATGTGGTGCAGTCCCCAGGATATACGACAAACCACTTGCCAGCGGGGACAGCAAAACCGAGTGTCATTCCGTCCCCCTTTACCCATGACTTGCCAAAGGCCACCGGCAGCCTTGACCACTCCCGTCCCGGATCGCAGCTGCCCGGCCACCATGTACCGGGTGGGCTACAACGTGGGCAACAACCAGTTTCTGGAGCTCTACCGCGCCTGCTTCGATCGGAGAGCAGTCCGTGCGGTCTTCGTGGAGCATCGGGTGTACGCCAAAACTTTCTGTAAGAACTGAGCTCCTCTTACCCGCCAGTGAACTACAAGTAAACTTCTGTTCCTCCTTAGTTGCCCAGCGGCCCTGTGTGCAGTTCAGCTCGGACGGAGTGATCAGTCCAGCCGACGAGGCGAGTTACACAACTCGAAACATCTACGCCACCTTCCGACGACTCTTTGGAAACCAACAGAACTTTATAGCCAACAACCAGGACGTGGTGATCAATCGGGGGCATCTGGCCGCCTCGGCTGACTTCTTGTTCGGGGACCAGATGTGCTCCACCTTCAAGTATGTGAACGCAGTGCCGCAGTTCAAGGCCATCAACGATGGAAACTGGGAGGCCATTGAGCGCTATGTCCGCAACTCGGTGACCGGCAACCAGTTCGTAAACGTGCGAACGGGGGCACGGGACGTATTATCCCTCCCCTCGTCCAGTGGACCCAAGAATGTCTTCCTCAGCGGCAACAGGAACCCGGTGCCCCTCTGGATGTACAAGATAGTGCGGGACGCCAATAACCGACCCATAGTCGCCTTCCTCACGCTGAACAACATCTTTGCCCGCCAGCGTCCGGCGGCACCTGCCTTCTGCCAGACCGTCAACTGTCCCATCAACCTGCCCAACAATGCCCGGTCTGGCTTCACCTACTGTTGCAATCCCGCCACTTTCAGACCCTAAACGATTGAGATCCCTGATTGGGAATTTTGTAAGCGATTTTTAAAGATCTAAATATATACAAATACTGCCCATTAAGCAAATTAAAACGAAATGAAATATATACTTTTATGTTTTAATGCCGCGAATCAATTTTCATAAATCGTAAAAGCTCGCGTGGCAGTTTAAAACGCATCTAAACTCTTCCAATTCGAGCCCGGTTCGGAATGGTCTCCCGCCTCCTGTTTTAATGGTCATTCGGTGGCTCCTCATAAATTGTGACCGCCCTCGCTTTTGGCCCATTTAAATTCAAGCTGCGATTGTGGAGGCGAAACGCTTTTCAATGCGTGCGCTGTGTGAGTGCGAGTGCAATAAAGGCTCCGGCGATGGCTTCGTTGCTTGGCTGGTGGGGGCTGCGCCTAAAAGTAGACATTAAATAAATTATTCAGCCGGGCCTGGGATGGGCGGTGTGTGTTGCTTTTAAATACGCCCGCCGCCTGCGAAATTGTTTTGTGCGTGTGAAGTATCGGGCAGGAGGAGGCTCCAGAGTCCGGAGTCCGGACACTGGGAGCTCATAAAAGTGCAGAATAAATTTAGCCGCCCGGACATGCGTTGAACTGGGCTCTCATAAAACCTAACAGTTGTAATTGTGCTGTAAACACGCAACTCAATGGCATTGTAAATGGGTAGAGCACTTGCAGCCCGTCCGGCATTATCCCTCCATGTCTATGAATCCATCGCCGGCATTCACATTCACCCACTCACACGCCTGCCTGCCTGCAGTGCGGCACAATTTAATTTATGCTCCGCTTTTGTGGTCGGCTTGTTGATTTTGCTGCCTCTTGCCCCTTTTATTTTTATTGACCATTACAATTCTACACGAGCAGCAGCCGCACGATTTGAGTCGCAAATTTTATACGCCATAATTTGGTTCGCCTCTGTGAGCATGCATTAAAAGTGCCCAAATAGCGCCAAATTGCTCGTAAGCGGCGGAAATTGCGTTACGCCCCTGTGCCCTGTCCCCAGTCCTCGCATCCGTTCCGCCCCTGCAAGAGCCCCCCATCAGAGACGCAGCCAAACGGAAGGCAGACAAAAGCCTAGCATACTTTGTCGAGCATTAACCATTTCGCAACATGCACATTAAAGCACACAGCCACTTGAGCATCTGCCGAGCAGTTGGACAAGGACACACATCAAATGGCCAGACAACAACCCACAGACGGATATTATAAGGCAATTATTTCAGCCTCTGTCTGGCTGAGATTTGGTTTGAATTGCACTTTTATTATATGGACAAAAGCAAGTTGGTAATGTTCCTGATGTTGTGCTTACCTTTGAGCTTTAGGTTTCAATAAAATTCATATTAGATCGAACCATGTTGAGCCTAATCAACCGTAAGCTGTAGGTTAACCCAGTGGCAATATCATATTTTTCCTTTGATATATCTAAGGATACAAATTGAATTATAATGCCAATTAAAGGAAAGACTCAATGCCTAGTTCAAAAGTTGAAAAGGTTCTAAATGCTGACCTCAGAGCTGGAAAATGGAAATAATTTGTATTTCGCTTACTCAAGTGGCAAACATTCAGAGCAAGTACAATGGAAATTAATAAAGTGTTTTTTCAGCATACGGAAAATATGCTTGTTGCCAAAAATAGTCTGTTGTCTCCAGCTGAATGCAGACACGTGCCCACCGGCTTGGCCAGAACAATGTAATCGTAAAGCCTTGGGAGTGGGCTTAAATGGTATATAAGCTTTAGCTTTGGACTTCATGGATTATCCACCGGATAACCATGGAAGCTCAACAACTGCTACGATCTCTGCTGCTGTTCGTTTTGGGGCTGGGACTAGGTAGGAATAAGAGTCACAGGATTAAGTTTAAATTTTAAAATATTTTTCACTTTGCTAGTTCTTCAGTCACAGGCCGACTGTCCGCTCACCCGGGCCATGATTGAGGGCACTCTTCGCATCTTCACCAATCGAGCGGCCAATGGCAACTACGACCTGAAGAGGCTTCAACGTGTCCGTACCGGAGAAGTGCTGCATATGTATTGCCAGCCGAATGACATTGTTCAGACCACCTGTCAGCGAACCGAAAACTTCACCCGTGCGCTGCCCATGCGCTGCGTTCGACCTGCCATAACGCCCACAGCCACGGTTGTCACGGACACCTCCTGCCCGGCCACCATGTACTCCGTGGGTTATTCTATTAACAATCGTCGCTTGGAACTGTATCGCGCTTGCTATGACCGCAATGCCGTTAGAGCCCAGTTCTCAACGCATCTGGTGTACCACAAGACCTTCTGTGAGTATAAATTCCATGCTAAGAGATGGCTTCTTTAGCAAATGCTCCTCTCTTTTCCAGTCCCGCAAAGAGCATGCAGCACTTTCTCCCGCGATGGAGCGATCAGCGAGACGGATGCAGCCAGTTTCACTCCACGCAGCATTTTCAGGGCTTTCCGCGCTATCTTCGGCAACACCCAGCGTTATATACCCAACGAACGCGATGTGATAATCAATCGCGGACACCTGACGCCCTCGGCCGACTACCTGTACGGTGACCAGATGTGCGCCACCTTCAAATATGTCAACGTGGTGCCGCAGTGGAAGTCCATCAACGAGCGCAATTGGGAGGCCATTGAGCGCTGGATACGCACTCGCATTAGCGCTGGCGGTTTCCTGAGGATCAAGACGGGAGGCACCGGCAGGTTGACGCTACCTGATCGCCAGAGGCGGCAGCGGCCTATTATCCTGGGCGCCGGCGCCAAGAACATTATGCCCGAGTGGCTATTCAAGGTGGTGCGCACCTCCACCAATCGGCCGCATACCGTTTTCGTGACCTACAACAATATCTTCGCCACCGCTCGCCCAGCCGTGCCGCGATTCTGTGCCTCCATCCCTTGCCCCATGACCCTATCGGATACGGCAGCTGCCGGTTACACCTACTGCTGCAACGCCACCGTCTTTGCCCTTTAAATAACCTTTTTCGCATAAAATAAACTAAATTCACGGCATCATCTTGAATATACTCGGCTGGCTTTTTAAATGGCTTTATGCCTGGAGGCTAATTAAAACACAATTGAGCTGCCCTGTCTGGCTGCCTATCACTGCCAAGTGGTTATCCCATGTCTAGCTAAAGATTAATTCCTATATTTATCAGATTCGACAAAGAGTTCCCATTTTTAATGGCCATCATTCCTGTATGGTGAAACCAACCCTACGCTTGGGTCACGTAGACTTTGCTGCTGCCTAATGATTGCCCTCACGAACGGTTCCAAGTGTTCTTATTTTATTTTTCTCTGCTGCACCTTAGATTCAATTTTAGATACGTTTTTATGAGTGCTGATGACAAAATGCAAGCCACATAAAGTTCATTGGATGCAGCTGAAAGGACGAAAGGGCAACGCAACTCCTTTGTTATTAAACGTGAGCTGGCAAGGCAAGGTAAACAAGGCAGCCCCCGAGCCACCCAGCGTTGGCTGATGGCTGATCATAAGCGCAGATAGGGACAAGTGAAAGGAAGGGGGGAATGGCGAACTGAGCTGGGGTATTCCACCAAGCGAATCACCAGGGCAGGCCCAGAGCAAGAGTCTCCCAGTGGCGGCGCTTATCACCGATGACCTGAGAGGTGCCCTGCGAGATAAGCAGCAAGGCAGCAGCACGAAATCATTGATAATCCCGATCCTCAGTTCTAGTTGGAAGCTCAAAACGTTAAGATGAAGAAGTCGCGCTTTCTCTGGCTGAGCCTAAGCCTGCTCGGTCTACGTAAGTCTATTATCTGATCGATTCCCTTAAATGATGACTAATAATACAAATGTTTCAGTTTTCGGAGAAGCGAAAGCCAGCTGCCTTATACCCAAAGACACAATGGCCACGAATCATGTGTTCTTAAGTTTCCAAAATAATGGCTGGGATCTTCTGCACAGCGATACAGTGCCAGTTTCCCGGAGTATATATTTACTTTGTGGTGGTGGAGCAGCCCCCCGCAAGTTCGACTGCGATGTCCATGGATCATTCAGTCCCGCCCTACCTACGACTAATTGTGCTAAAGCATTTAAGCCGACTGTACGGGAGGATAGCAATGATCCAACTTGTAACACTCCGCCCTTAGCAATGCACGTTGTTGGCTACAATTATGGCGGTCGGTTTTTGGAAATCTATCGAAGTTGTTACAATGAAGTGCAATATGCGGCGCAATTTTCCATTCACAAGGTTTACCGCAGCTTCGACTGTGAGTATATATTCTATGAACTATAAAATCATCTTAACTATTCAATATTTTTAATCTTAGCCGCTTCCCGCCATCCTTTGGGCTTCACAACGGACAGGGCAATGAGGGTTAAAGAAGCCGCCGCCTTTAAGAACGACAACATTTACAAATGCTTCGAGGCTGACCTGGGACAGGGACAGACGTACATGGCCCAGGGTAGCTGCCTCTTTAATCATGGCCACCTGACAGCAGTCGCGGATTTCCCCTTCGAGCAACTGCAGAGGGCAACGTACAAGCTCCGAAATGTTGTTCCCCAGTATGCGGCGGTCAACAATGGCAATTGGAAGGCCGTCGAATCTTGGGTAAGACGACTGCTAGACCGGAAAAACTTTGACGTCGTGAAGGTCTGCACTGGTGCCCTGGGAGTGCAGCAGCTACAGAACCAGCAGACCCGCACAATGACCTCCATTTATCTGTTGAACAACAAAATCCCCGTTCCCGAGTGGACGTACAAGATCGTTAGCCATCTGTCCGGCGCCAAATACGTGGTGCTAACCTATAACGATGTTCACGCAACCAGGCGACCAAACCCGCGACCGATCTGCAAAATCATGGGATGCGATGCGGATCTGAACCGGGACGGAGTGGGCTTCACCTTTTGCTGTAAGCCGCACGATTTTATTACAGATAACTTGCCACATTTGACAGGTGTTTGCTGAGGATGCATATAGTATGTACCTTGAAATAGGAAATGAAAATAAAAGCATATTTAGGATTAATTTTTTCAATGTGAGGTTATTTTTTGTCATTGAGATAAATTGTCAGATTAACTCTCTCTGACTTACAAATTTGTGTTCATAAATATACATTTTATAACATATAAAACATCCATTGTTTAAATCCTTATAATTAAGTAGTTATTCCTATTTAAAAATTGTTTAAAAATTATTATCTACATTGACTTAATATCTAATAAGGCTTTTGTTCTTTTTTAAATAATCCACGGTTTTATTTATATGAACACCCAACAACATAATAATTAAATGGAAATAAAATTTACAAAGTTCTCTGTTTATTTTTCTAAAATTGAAACGTACGTAGATATCGTCTATAACGTGCAATTGGCGTTGGTTGTGAAAAGGGGTGAAAACACTCACCTGCAGGAAACAAAATAACATTTTACTCGTGGTGAGTTTTCAACTTCTAGCTCCGCTTTCCAAACTAAAGCTTTCACTGAACTGGAATTCGAATGCGAATGGGCTTAATATTCCTGAAGCCTTACAGAGGTAGGTAAATAAAGAGGAATATCATGGAGTTTTAGTTATTGACATTTATTAAGTAAATTATATATTTATTTGCGACTCACAAATTAAAGTCAAAATTCAAAGGGAATTCTAATTAAAGTTCCAAATTACTTACTCACAGAAAACATATACTATATATTCCCTTTTAAAATATCTTGCAATATTCTACCTTAATTAATAAATAAGATAATTATCTTGAGTTTCCCAATGATAAGGCCAAAAATGGCAACAGAAATACATTGTTCGACTTGAGTGCAATATCAGATAATTGCCCTTTGGAGACAGTTACCAAACCTTTTCGCCTCTGTTACTAAATATATTAGAGCAACGACCCAACAGACCTGATATTCCCCACTTTATAGATGCTTACAATACTTCCTAATTCCTAGCAATTCACCAACATTAGCTGAAACCCAGTAGAGGCTACTCCTTAAGTCTTTTTAGATCGCTTATGCAGATGCAGTACAGCTTGTCCGTCTTGTCGTTGACACAGGTCGAAACCTTCTCATAGGAGTCCAGCCTACTTATGGTGGTCACATCCACCTCCACAGTCTGTGTGTAATTGTTGAAGAGGACGGTGGCCCGGAAGTCGGCTCGGTTCTGATTCACCTTAAACATGGTGCGATACGTGGCCACTTCACGAAGGTCATCGCCATGGAAATCCATGTCCAGCGGTACCTTTACCTCCGTTTCATGAACATAATCCAATGTCAGCGTCGAACAAATGTCGCTGAGGTTCCTGCCGGCCAGGTACTCATTGATCCGCCCAATTACCTTGGGCGCCACTCGGTCGCCCCACTTTTCCTTGATCCTCTTGTAAGGCTCGCAGGTGCAATAGTGTTCTGGTATCCCAGCGTCCTCGCACGTTCTCCGTTCATCGACGAGTTGGAATAACGAGTGGCACTTGGGGCAGTCGTAGGCTTTGGGCAGCGGGGGTCCGCCGCCCAGCTCTATGATATGCTTCAGTGTGTTGTGCAGGTCGTAGTTGGAGGACAAGCGATTCTGGTTCACCTGCAGGGCCTGTGCATACTCCGGATACTGGTCCCGGAACCAGGGTGGCAGATAGATGAACATCGAGGGTAGGCGCTCCTCCAGGAAGCCGCTGGGCAGATGCGTAATCCGGCCCCAGCGCATTCCGTGGTCCGAGAGGAATATGACGATGCTGTGCTCGAACACTCTATCCTCTTCAAAGTCCAGCAGATACTGCAGCACATAGTCCTCCATCTTGGCCGGCATCTCGAAGCTGTCGTGACTGAAACTGTTCGACCAGAACAGGCCGAAGATGGGCCGCTCCTCCACGAACCGGCGGGCAAAGTCCCTGGCCATGTCGTAGGCGTAGCTGCTTGTTATGCGCCGGCCGATGCAGTACCTCATCGAGCACTCCTTGCACTTCCAGGTGTTCAAGTCCGACTCGAAGGCCTTCTGGAAGGGTCTGAGGTAGAAGTCGGTTGGCTGCTCGATGAATCCTGGCTTTACGTAGTTAAACGTATTTATCCCGGTCTCGTCCTCGGCGTAGGCGGTAAGGTAGCTGGCATTCCGGAAGTCATGCCATACGAACGGCGTCTGGTCGAGGCAGCCCTTGATGTGCCAGTCACAGACATTCGCCAGCGCCGATTCCGGCTCGTAGCCAGTCAAGATGGCTAGCAGGTTGGGAAAGGTATTGTCGCCAATCTGTCGCGGAGAAATTGTAAAGGACATGAAATGCATTTCATGATTAATTATTAAATTCTTACCTTGTTGTATCCCATCAGTTCGTACCATCCGCTTTGGGTAAGAAACTTGAAGACCTTGGGCATGGTGCGTCGAAGGTTGATCCGCGACAGGCTGTCGATGCCGAACATAAGGACACTCGGCTTGCGCTTAGCCGGCTCTAGGGAGAGTCCTTTCGGTGGCGGTGTATACTGGATCAGGCTATATGCATCGCTCTGCAGAATGTCCGACTCGTTTCCCAGACGATGGCAGGCCAGGATCATGCCTTGAACATGCGGAGGCACCTCGTAGTTCTGCGAGAAGTACTTGCGCTCCACTCTGCGAAACCAATAAAAGATTCATTTAAAGAAAAAGCTACATATTTGCAATTTTACTGCTACGGCTGTGCTACTGCACTCGTAAGAGTGACAGCGCCTGCTATAGCATAGCAACATTTTTATGATTTGCACAATCAGTTTGTCTATGAATGTCAAGACAAGAATGTTGGGTAAGCACATGTTGGGTCTGTAACCAGATACTATAACATCCACAAGGTCACAAACTTTATATGCTTTCCAAACAAATATAGTAAATATGTTTGAGCAAAAAGTTTGCCCTTTCTTTTAAGGGGAATAACTAGATACGCGCGTCAACTGATAGGTCGGATTTCCGGGTATTTACTTATCATAGCTGTCGTGGTCCCGGTTTCTCGTTATCTCCTGATAGTAGCAATTGTATTCCCCCGTATTGGAGTTGAGGAGGCTTGCCGCGAGCGTCTCATTTATGATCAGCACATAGCGCTGAAGACTGACATCATAGATGGGGGTCACCAGCGCCGACTCATTGCTGCAGGTCTCAAAGGTGTCGCGATGGAATATATCCATGGCATCGTCCTCAAAGGGATTCACATACGGTATCCGGCACTTGGCGGTTTGCACGAAAAACTTGGGCAGGACGCCACCCACCTCGATTTCCTCTTCCGCAGAGGTAAAATCAGCTGAAATTGAGCTGTCGGAGGCCATGTTGGTAACTCTCTTGCTAAATGTGTGTTCCCGGTAGTCAGTATTGGGCCTCTGGCCTACCAGGCACAGAATCACAATCGTGGCGACGAGGCACAAGCCAAGCCATTTAATCAACGGCAGGTGGAATTGGGCGACTGCCATGGGTCCGCGGAGTTTGCAGTTCGACTTGCGACTGAATAGTCCACGGCCTGTCATCTTCCATTTACCGATCGATCCAGCACGGTGCTGAAGTTATCAATGCGAGTAACTGACTTCTAATTGCCACGGGCTTTTGTCACTACGCCGGAAGCTCGCCTTCGCGAAAATAAAACTTACACTTTAATTTCTTAAATAACAAATGTGAGTATTACAAGTGTTATGGAACCGATCATATCTTCCTTAAAGCATAGTTAAAAAGCACACATCAGACAAGAACAGACGGTGATCGGGGGCTTCGACTCTGTACAGATATTGGCGGTGATTAATAAAACGACTTGACAATTAGAACCATTCTTTCCGTTTAATGTATGATAAGAAGAAGAAAGAAGATAAAACATTTTTTCTTGCCTCAAAAATAAAATAAATTCAATATAAATGATAGCTATTATATATTATTGAGTAAAATATATATCTAAACACGACCAATTTGTGTTAAATATATAGCTTATCGTTATCAATTAGCCAGCACCAATAATTTTCCAAGAAGGCCAGGTTATAATGGGAGGTCGTAAAACTGATAATATAGCTCTAATTTAGGTGTAAGTGAGCTAACGAGTAGATAAGCTGATAAATATACAACCTAATCAGTCTAAGTATATAATGTTAACAAAGCAATTAGATGAATAACAATCACAGAACACATTTTTGTTTCTTTTTAATACATAGAAAATAAAACAATATAAATATGTATAAATATGTATATTAACTACATTTTATTTTAAATGATTTCAATTTTTCAAATTAATCAAATTAATCATACATTCTTAATATTATATAAAAATAATGTAAATATATTATTATGAAAACTCAATTTACAAATAAAGTAAAGAAAACAAAAAAATAAAATAAATAAAATTTTCGCATTCTTTAAATAACATTTTTCAAGATTTTGTTACTACAAATTGTTAACCAAACCTTGTACTATTTTAAAATATTTTAGTAACGGTTCATAAAACTCTAGTCCTCAGGATGCTAACGTTAAAAATTAAAGCTCCTCATATTATATTATATTACGAAATCAAATAAAAAGGAATAATAATTGTTCATTTTTATTAGCTAATTGATAAATAACTGCACAAATTAATAAATTATTCGCAAATAATTGGCAAATCAAATTGGAGCACAGACTTTATAGGAAATTGGTTTGAGTCACAGCTGAACACCAGCCACAGACAGGGTCAGTCAAAAAGTTAGTATTTTTTTGTATCTTATCCAGCGCCAGAGGAGTGTATTTTTGTATCTATTCAGTGACGGTCTCACCGTTTTTGAGCAAACAGTCTGCGCTTTTTGATTCGAGATATTGGTTGGAAAAACGAAAATGTAGCTGAATACGCGAAAATATCTAAGAAACCATCAACAAATTTCATACAAATCCTCAATACACTAATATCGAATAATAATCGCCGAATGCGCTGCGTCCCCAAAAAGCGAATCGGGGACCACGCCACGAAGGGAAGAAAAGAAATGCAAGATATCCTTGCCCACGCAGGATAGGTGTGTGAAGCAAACGCGAGAATAAGTCGCGTTGCAAGAAGAAGCAGCAGGCGGCGGCTGTCAAAACAGAGGAAATCCATATAGAAGTGCATCCAAGGGATACAAAGTGAAATGTAAAATGTGAACGATGTTGCAACGTCGCGCTGCTTGCATCGCAAAGTAAAAGTAAAGCCAGAAGCAAAGGCAAGAGCAAAGCAAAGCCAGAACAAACAAAATACACAAAGTGAGTGGAAGCGAGAGCGATAGAGGGAAAGGGAGTGTGCAGTGCGTGCGTATTGGTAGCGGGTTGTGCCTGTGTGTGTGTTTGTGCTCGCAACAAATTATCGGTTAATTTCCTTCGATTTTGCAGAAACAACAAAGAGCGGCTGACTTTTCCACCCGCAAGGGGGATGTCCTCAACGCCCTGCGCTCAACTCTAAAGCGAGGCCAGCCACCACCAACACAGCCCCCGCCCCGTTATCAGGAGCTGATAACTAAGGTCACACCAACATGCAACGAGGTAAGCGAAGACCAAGTACAGTGAAGCTGCAGAGCGGCGAATGCCAAATTTGCCAAAATTAAAAACACGTTTGCCAACGCCACTAGCGGCAGCAGCAAAAACAACAACATGTCCAATTAAAGTTGCAGCACAACAGAAAGAAAGAGTGAGAGAGAGAGGGATAACAGGGGGGGAAGAACAAAAAAAGAAAAACCGGCATGCCGGCTGCTGCATTGTGTAGCTGCTCAAAGTTAAACGAGGCAAGTAACAGCAGCGGCAGCAGCAACCAAAACCACACACCAAATACAGTGGCTCCTCATAAGACTAAACCTACTGCAGCTGCTACCTTTTATAAGGCAGCAAAGGGATGTAATTATGTTGTAAATTTGTTTGTAAATTCACCTGTGCATACATCACTAATAACACTCATTTTACAGTGTCTCTTAAAAAATATAACATCTTTACCTCCGATTAATAATCAGATAAATAAATAAATTGTTTGTAATCTTGATTTTAATTGAGAATCTAAATATTTATACATGACTTTTGGCTTTCATTTGTTTGTTGCGCTTTTTTTTACCATCAAGAAGATTAGGACTTTTTATGGCAAAATTTTTGGCAAGACAATGTCTTTTAAATATGATAAATACATCCAAATATCATTAATATTTTTGTTTTTATTTTATCTAATTTTCTTTTCATTTTTTTCTCTAGTTTCTATTAATTTAACAACTATTTTCATCATATAATTAAGCTAAAATTTTGAAACAAACAAATAAATATGATTCTTCCTAACTGATATGGCTAGATCTACTTGCGTATGTGTCCGTGGGTGTATGTTGGCAATAGAACTGAAAACTCGCCCCGCACTTTAAATATTTTCACCTAACTTACACACAGAATTCTGCTCGGCCTGCGGTTTTATTTTTCTGCGCCGCCAACTTTTGAAATGGAAATAGTCATAATCAAGGGTTGGGTGCTGAGGGGAGGAGGGTCCTCAACAATGCCACACCCTCTCGACTCCCTGCGCTTTCCTCTGTTTGCTTTTCGTTTTTATTTTCTTGCTGGAAAAGCCTGAATGTATGAATGAGTTAATCAGAGAGCGAGGAGGCAAAGCGCCAAAAGGCAACAGTCAGCAGACGCATCGTCTGCCTCCGCCTCTCTGGTTGCCATCAGCAGCATCGTCATCATCAACAACAAACAGAACGGCAAAAACAATTGCACTAAAGTTTCACTAGAATCTGCAATGAATCAGAAGGGAAAACCAGCAAGGGGTTGGAGGTTGGAAAGTGCTCTCGCTGGAAACTTTATACTCTGCTCGGCAAGAAACCCCTTTTCTGATGGCAAAGAGACAGTTAAGTAATCCACACATGAAAAGTATCTTAGGGTTACATAAGATAGTTCTGTGTGAGCTATCTAAGTATCTTTTTGAAGTACAACAAAGTTTCTTAAAGTGTTATCTACGTTTTGATATTGAAAATAAGTCTTTAGATGCTATATATCCGTTGTTTTTTTTAAGCGATAGTGTCACTCGATCTTCTTATTACCTTCCTCACTCATTCCCTGCTTTAGATCATTAAAAATAAACGGAAAGAATGATATATGTCTTTGTTAAAAATAATTTATTACAGGAAATGAACTTATTATTTCCCCTTTAACCAGGTTATACAGCCAGCATAACCCCTTCGTTGTGGAGTGTATCAAATGCCATGACAAAGATTTCGACGATGAGTCTGCCATAAATTGCGATGGCATTCTGCGCTTAACGGGTTTTTTGTTTGTTACATTTTTCGACATTTACGCCATTGACGTAATTGTCAGACCCGGCCCAGACACACTACTCCAACTGAACCGAACCGGCAGTCTGACACCACCGCTCCTCCCAGCTGCCAGCTACCCCATGCCCAACTCCCAAGCTACAGCTCCATTTCCATTCGCAACTCGCTCCCGTCTGGCTTTTTCAAGCTCAAGAGCAGCTGGCTGCTCTCTGGCTTGGTCTTTTCATGAATTTGCATTTGCATTTGCGGCCGGCAAGTCCCCCCGGCTCCCAGCGCCCGACTCCCGGGTTCGAGCTCTGGCCCAGGCCTTGGCGCATATTACTCGGATTTTCAGCGGTTATTTTTCATAATTTGCTGCTTCGCTCCGATTTTTCCAGCGCATTTTTCCGTTGGCTTTATGCACGGTTCGTTGCACTTTTGTCAAGCTTTTGCCAAAGTTTTCGGCCGAATTTTCGCCTTGTTGTCGGAATCGCACACAACTAATGAATGGTCTGATAAATTCTGGATGCCTTGTAAACCCAGCAGACCAAGCGGGCACCGCTGACTGCCAATTTAGGCGGACCGCAAGCAATTAAAATTTAATTTGCTCAAACCTCCAGATATCGCACATAAACCGCAGCATTAAAATTTAACAGAGCAGCAGGTCCTGCGGCCAAATTGCCTACTGGCCGGGGCCACTTTAGGACCCGACACATCCCCAGCGCAAAGCTTCCAACTCTCAACTCCAGCTCGTGGCAAGCGGAAATTAATTGAATTGAGACACATTTACGAGTGGCCGCAAAAAAAGAGAGAAATTATTTTGGGAAGCATTTTTTTTGGCGGCGGCAGAGCTGGCACATCAAATACATTTATAATTTTATTAGGAGCCTGGCTTCCCATTTGCTGGAATGACAGGCAAATGGAAGGTCCTTGGCGGTTAATACTCGAAATACACGCACACCCTGACCGTGCACGAAGAGAAGTTCCCTTTGAACGTCTGCAGAATATTAGAAAACATGCCAGTCTAAGCGATTTTTGTGGTGTATCCAAAATACATGTTTTTTTTGCAGTGCTGGTTGAGTCATTGCCAGTTAGAGATGCGGAGTGTGAAGCGCCGCTTAGGACAGGCCATAAAACAGCTCGTGCAACCTTGTAGCCGAGTGTATTGGGTATTGTTTATGCGTAGGCAACACGCTGCGGTTCCTGTAAAACCCCGCTCCGTCCTCCACAGCGGGAGTGTGCTAATGACGCCGCACTTAACCCATGTTAACCGAAAATAGGCGTGGTCCGGTCTGGTCAGGTCAGGTCAGGTAGCAAAGTCAAATTTTATGAGCCCTTGACAACTCTATAAACACAGAACGCTTATCACCCCCCAGCACACCTATCGCCGCCCCCTCCCCGCAGCCATTTCTCCACCCCATTCAACACTTGAGCCGCAATTTTCACACGGCTTTAATGTTCGGTTTTATGGCTGATACGCCAGTTAGATTGCTTTAAGCCCGGCTCAACGCTCGAGTCCCCTTCAGACAGGGCCAGAAAATGAGAAAACAAGAAGACACAAAAAAAAAAAAACAAAACGAAACGAAGAGCCAAGAAATATGGCAAAATGAAAGCATTGCCAAAGAAAAACCTCGCACAAGATGAAAAACTTATAGAAAAACTTTCCGTTTGGGGAGAGCACCGGGCGCTCCTCGAACTCGAGACCCAGGCGAAGACGAAGATGCTGTGTGGGTTTTTGTGTATGTTTCACTGCCTCCTCGAGATCTCCAAGTTGCATGTTGTCAAAATTGCTTTGACGTTTTATTAGTTTCCAAGCAGCCCCAAGCAGCCGCACTCTAACAAACCCAACGCCAACATCATCATCATCCTCAATAGTCGCATTGCAAACAAACAAAAAAAAGCTGAAAATCGACAGAAAATTTACATAAGAAACGTTGAAGGATGCTCCACGGCTGCTCCACCGGGCACACTTCACTCTAGCCGGCGCTAAAAATAACAAAAACAAACCCAAAGCCAACTCCCAATGCGCTGACCAAAGCGAAATGCGACTGAAGCGAACACATTCGAAAATAGTTTGCGGCATGTCAAAAAGCCAGTGACCGACCGCATTAAATTTTCCTCTCCGGCCAACGTTTTGGAACACTTCCAGGTTGGATACCAAAAAGCCGCCTAACCGGGCAGCCCGCCGTTTGAATTTGATCGGCCAGCCAGCTGAGACCCCAGAGATTTACGTTCTCTCATCCAGGCCAGCAGCCAGGCAATCTCCCTCCCCACCCCTACCGCTGAACACTTCTAATTTTTTGTTTTTTTTGGGGCCAGGCGATTTTCGCGGTGCTCGCGTGCAGGCTTACTTTCCCAGGCCGGCAGATTGGTCATTGATTAATCACACGAAATGAGAATTTATTGAGGAAATCAAGCGATCAAAAGACGTCCGAGAATTAAACGGATTATAAAAGATGCTAAAATTAGCCATTACAATAAGACATACATATATCGAATGATTCTTCAGCTGAAAGATTGGGGTACTGGAAATAGATTTAGATATATCACTTTGACATCCCATATCCTATAATATCATATAGAATATCTTTAGAAAATCACCAAAATGTGTAGAATGTTAACTTTTTATTGAACTCATAGTTTTATGGTATCTAAAAACTGTAAGTTAAAGAATACATAAAGAGCAAATATTTTTCGTTTATTTATTTCTTTTACATAATATTAATTAGTGATATTCTTCCCCAATGACCATTATTTTTATTAATCGTAGGGCATCTAGACATCGACCCTATACATTAGCACTTTTCCTCTTTCCAACTATTCGGTGAACCAAATGGAGCTCACGGCGCAACTCCCAAAAATGAGATTTGTTCGCTGCTATTTTTGTGGCCATTGCAACCAGGCACACACACAAAAAAAAGTGGGGAAAAAAGCCATGACAAATAGTTCAAAGGCCCAGCTCGTTGAGGGATTTTTTTCTCCGTACGTCAAGTGTGTGTAGTTTGTTATTTTTAGCACAACCGCGCTGGACGCACCCAAGAGGGAAAGACACCGTGCAGCGGGATGGATGTGTGCACTGCACATGACGGAGGGAATAATTAATTCATTGCATTGGCCAAACCAAACCACTTGGGCTGGCTGGGATCGGGTTCAGGCCCAGCTCACCTCGCTCGGAAATGGGTCAGCAATTGTGAGCCGGCAGGCAGTTTCCTGCCTTTTGTCTCTTTTGACGATCATGATTATAATGATGACGACGCCGCCCAGGTTACGTCACACGCACTCATCCACGCCTACCCCCACAGATGGGTGCCCTTTTGGCCTTTGCTCCAGAATCAGATTAGTTTGCTTATTGCGTTTTATTGGCGTGTCAAATGGCTGCAACTTGCAGCCCAATTGTGTCTATCGATTGTCTGCCTCGCAGCCGCAACTCATTAAGGCGGATTGCCCGCAAAGACGGTGCCTGGGCACCGCCTCCTCCACTTCGATGGGAGTGGGGGATCAGGCACAATACTTTGCCTTTTGTAATTCAGCTGATTATGAGATTGTTGACTTGTGTGCGCCTCCCCTGCCATGTGTGCCCAAAGGGCGGGGGGAAAAGTGCCGGGTCTTGGGCTATATATACACTCACAGTGTCTGCCATAATAATAGCACTTGCCATTAAGATGATGTTCTTTTGAAGCACTTAAAAAATTTTACAGTTTCTGGGAGATAAATCGTCATGCTTTCCATATAATTCACCAGAATTTGGAAATCTCTTTTTCTTAGTCACCAAGAATGGGTAATACTTTTTGCCAACCGTCGTATTTCATCTATAATTTAGTTAAGGTTTTATATACTTGAATTCAAAGCTTCATTGAGATATAGTAAGGTTTTAGTTGGGGCAACATGAGACCTATTGTCATTACCCCCGCTGTAGGAGTACTCTTACTCGTACTTTTACGCGGCTCCTCTTATTATTGTGCTTTATTTACATTCCGCTTTGGCGCAGCTCTTCTTCGCCATGGTCAATGGCCGATCCGCTGCACAAGGGAGGAACTGCCTCGACGAGGAGTGCGGTTGGAGGGGCACGAATGACGATGAGCTCTTCTGCCGGGACTGTGATATAATCTGCGGTTGCCCAGCAACTGGAATAACACTCATCTTCTAAGACTTCCATGTGCGTCGCCACCGCTGTTCATCATTTGTTCTGCTGTGGGCCCCCAAAGCCGCAGACCTCGGAGCAAACCACTCACCGCATCCATATCCATATCCACACACATTGCAGCTTTGTCAGCTGCCAACAGCAGCGCCAATGGCTAAATTAAAAAAGAGAAAGGGGCTGGAGGGAGATGGGAGATGGGAGAGAGTAGGGCGGGTAACGAGGGCCGGCGGCAAGTGCCGTTCAGTTTAACTAACGGCCTGTCAAATGGGCGCGGTGTTAGTTTTTCAGTTAGTTTTCTCAAAGATGAATGCCAGCAAAAACACACACACACACACACTGCAGCAGCAGCACACAGCGTCGAAATAGAAATACGAAGTATTCCTCAGAATAAAAACGGGGAGGTCCTTTCAAGCAGCGCCCCATAATTTACATAACACTCACTCGCACTTAGTGCCTGACCTAAATTTGACAGCCGCCAGCGCCTCCACCTGCTAACGAAGAGCTGCTGCTGCTGCTGCTGCCAGAAAGGAAATTCCTCGGGGTCCTTTGTGTGGTGCGGTGGCAGGAGTATCCACAGATCGCGGACTATAGTAATTAACTCGGGGCACGGCGGAGGTGGGATGCCTTGGCAACCGCAAAGGTCAGGGATTTCGTGTCTGCCTCAAAGGGCGTGAGGTGAAAGCGAAATTGTTGGCAATGCCCTCTATATATACGTGGAGCTTAAGCTGAATATTCATAAATTCAGCAATTTGCTTAATTTGTTTTCCACCAGGACCGGGAAATGGTGAAAAGCCATTAGGGCACTTTAGCTGCCTAACTAAAGGTGATTAATATATAGTGCTTTGTGGTTTGCCTAATAGACACTGTCTCTACGACTGTTTGTGTTCATGAAAGCCCTACCAAGTCATTTAAAATAATGAATGAAAATGCTAGATATTATTAACAGAAAAATGAATTTATATGTATGTCAGAGTTCCTGGTTCATTTGTTTGCCCGAATCGAATGTAAAATTCAAATGTCTTTGATTTAATGACTTAAATATCTCCCCTCCTGCCCTGCCAGACCATCATTGATGGCCGATCGCAGGCCTTGTGCAACATGCAGCAACATTTATCATCGCTGGCAAGGCACGAATGGCACGCCTCGGCCGTTTACGCAATGGAAAGTGTCGCCATGTAAGTGTGGGTATGTGTGGGTGGTCTCCCACTTCCTTACTCTCTCCCTACTTTGTTGGCGCCATTTTCCCACACCCTGCTTTGAGTGTAGGATTTTCCTTTTTTCCTCCCTTTGCGACCATCTCGGGACAGCGCATCTGATGTGTCCAACTCGCTATCTCTTGGATTTCCATTTAGCTTTATTGTGTAGCAACAATTTCAATTTCTATGGGTGCTGCGGGGGGAGGAGAGGCTGGCGGAGGCCTGATTAATGAATGAATGAATACCCAAGTCAAGTGACAGAAATGTTGTTTAATTTACGGCTCCAGTCGCTGGATGACTACAATAAACAACTGTGGGGTAACCAGGAAGAGGGAGAAAATGCTGACAATAAACGCTTTGCAGACTGGAGAAATCCTTACGTAAACAGCGGCTTATTCATACTTCTTTTCCTCTTTTTTTTATGGCATATTAAAAATGCAAGTTGCATGCTGACGCAAAAATTCCATGTCAACAGGATCTAAGAGCACAACCTGCATGAAAATATTCTCTATCTACTCAGCCTTATATAATATTTGTATATAAAAAAAAAACAGAAATTCCAGTATATAAAATAAAGCTCTTTTTAAGATGAAATAATGGGAGTAAATGTAGGAAAAGCAGAACCTTTTCAGTCTGTCAACCCGGTGTGTAGTTTCAGCACAATTTCCATTGTGTGTGGAAAAAGTTTGGAGTGCAGGAACATTTCCGTTCCTCCCCCGGTTGCATTAGCCGAGCTGCCACTTCACTTTGTCGATTGGCATTGTAATGGCCTTTCACTGCTCCAGCTGGCGGACAAGTGGCCGAAACTTTTGCCAGCCTGACCCATATACGTCTGCCAGTTCCGGGCAGCCATTTTAATTGCTTTGTTTTATTGCCCCCAATGAAGCCGTTGGCTTGGTAAGTTTATATTCATTACTTGGGAACACAGGATACCGGCAAGAACGGCGGAAAACCTTTTAAAAACTGGCTATAATTTCCAATAGAAATTACACTTTGAATCGAGTAGCAGCTTGCCAAGGAAAATCAAATGGCAGCCCCTCAAAATCACACAAAAAATCGCAGAAGCGCGGAGCCCATTTTGCACTACGCTAATTCCAAAGCAAACAAAATGCTCAAATTGTTTACTCATTACTTTTGGCTCCCGCTTTTTTATTTATTTCCATAGCATATTCCCATTCCCATTCCACCGCCAGCAGTGAGGCAATCGAAGCTTATAGTTAAATGCCTTTAATCTATATATAACTATGGCAAGGCACACCGCACAATTATGGCCATAAATATATCAACGCTAATGTATGCGATTCGGGACCAACTGTTAATTCGCACTCCAAGCGTGGCCACAAGGTCCCTCAACCCCCTGCCCCAATTTGGAGGCACCATATCCCCAAAAACGGCAAAGACACAGACCCGCAAATGAAGCGTGGTAAAAAATAAATAATAGCCAAATGAAGCGTAAACAACAAGAGTGCCAGAGCCAGTGCCAATCTGGCCAAAAGTTCCATGAATGAACGAGCGGTTCTGTGCTCTTTGCCGGGCAACGGTCGTCTGGCGACGCCCACAACGCCCACGGCGCCACACGATTGTTTGCCGGGGTTTTACGGGTATTACCCATATGCAGACCCGTGCGGCGGGGCTTAGTCCGAACCCACATCATCGTCATAGTCGTCGTCGGGGGCGGCAAATGTCAATAAGTACAGAGAAAAATGATAATGGATATTTATACTATTTAAACAGAAAATAATTAATACAGACTTTGAAGAGGAATTAGTTATAATTAAGTATAATTTTCTTTATAAACAAAAATCATTGAAAATGCATAAACTTCATACTGAACATTTAATTCTAACAAAATATTATTTAAAACTGTTATTACTAATTACGAATTTCTAAGAATATTTAAAATTTTAAAGTTATTTTTGCCGTGTACCAGGGCGACAATGTTTTCAGCACTTGGGCTAATTGTTTGTGGCAACAAGCACTTGCCAGTGGCTTCTCTGTTTCCTTGGCTGAACCGACACAAACCGAAACCGATAAGCCTAATGCTGAATTGCCTTCAAACGGCTTTGAATAACTTTTGTTTGGGGAAACTGACTTAAGAATCGACAAGAACAATGGCCAATCAGGAAGGAATCTTTGTACGAGAAACTTTTCATTGTTCCTCCAGTCATAATCTTATTTGCTGTTCGTTCGTTCGTCTCCATGTTGACTCACCGCAGAGAATTCTTCGGCGCTTACTCCACTTCTATTTGCGCTTATCTGGCGGCTGGTTTTGTCATTACACGAAATACTTTTGGGGCCAGAGCTTCCGCTGGAAATGCGCTTTAGTAGAAATTTAATTACGAAAATATTAGCACATTATTTTGGCGCACCGCACCTAATGCTCGCCACTCCCCTGGTCGCAGTGTGGCAAGGCAATTAAGTGCAGGGGACCGACCACGTTGCCGCTTTTGGCATTGGACTTCCAAACTAGCAAATTGCTGCAGCGCCGATCGATGGCGTTTAATTGGTAGAAAGGCAGAGGGACGGAGGTGCGTGTGCTGCTGCGGTGTCTATGGTCATGTCTGCCCGGTTCTCGCTGCGAGTGAAGCCGAGCGCTAATGTTATTTGCCAAGGCATTAACATGCAACGGACGCATTACGCATACGCCACGTGTTCGGCTAACCATGTTCAGAGTGCGTTTTGCCAATTACCCATGCCGTTCCAGCCGCACAAAGTGTCAGCATAAATAATTGACTGACAGACGACTAGACGAGACGGGACGAGACGAGAGACAGTCTCTGTGGAGCTCTTTGTGATGCAAATGCAAATGCAAAAGCAAATACAAATGCAAATCTTATCGGGTTGACATAGTTAAGTCAACCAACTGACCGACGGTAGGCGGAAATTCGTTTGTAATTATTAGCAATTTTTAGCACCAAACGAGTTTATTTACAAGCTAACCACAGTGCCTGTCCCGTCGGGATACTTCATTATTCACCGGCAGCAAACTCGTTTGCAGCTCTGACAATTCCCATTGCAGTTTGCCAGCTATATCGCCCACTGACAAGGCCCGCAAAAGAGAGTCTGTTTTTGCAGCCAAATTGAGATGACAAATAAATATGTAGTTGTTCTTCGCCAAACACAAAGACGTGTTACGGGGCGTATGCGCAATGCATTTCCTTTGTTTACGCAGCAATAATGCCAAGCACTGGCCTCTGATATCACAGCCGTTCCTTTCACAACTCCAAATAGATAAGGCATTCAGTGTCCAATGCAAACCACAGAGATTAATGGCTGCATTTTAATACCCCAGAGTTTTTTTTATGATTGCCACAAACATTTTTCCAAGCCAATTGAACCCACCCACACAGGCGCCAGGCAGCCACTCGGCACTCTCGATTGCATTTACAGCCACCGCAAAGAGTCAACTGCTCTTAATTGCAAAATAATTGACTTTATTTTTAGTTTATTACCCGCACCATTATGTTTTTTAATTTTCCAGAGTAGCGCAATACTCGCAATTTGCCGAGTGTTTCAATTAAATTAAATGAAAAACTTTTTGCGGCCAAATGTGAATTTGCATCTGACACACGGCGAAGGCAGCAGGGGAAAATCTCAGTCAGATAGAAAGAGAGAGACTTGCTTGCTGCGGTCACAAGCCGCAAAAAGCATTTAACCCACATTCGCCGGCAACAAAAAAATAACAAACAACGGCAGCTGAGGCACCGCTGGGACTTGGTTAAGACTCACATTATGCAAAGTGCTGCTGGCCAGCAAACCGAAGTTACACTGGAAGCTAACTTGGCCAGCTGACTCTGGCCAAGATGGAAGCGTGGGCATGGCACACGGCACTGTCGCATGGAGGATGACGAGCTAAACAGCATTTTAATTTGCTGTTCGCTCGCATTAATTAGCCAAAGCCATGGACACACAGCAAACCGGCCAGGAAGAAACCCAAACTGCAACTGCAACCGGCAGAGCGCTTGCTGCCAAACGAGTATTGCCGGCCGGGCGGAATGTGTATCAAGTGACCAATTCATGGAATTGGTAAGGGGCATTTACATGGCTCCCACGGCTGTCGTTTCTTTGAGTTATATGGCCAGCGAGCGAAACCCTACAAAAAAGCATTAAAAACTCTGCGGTTGAACAGTGGCAAGACATTGTTCAATTCTCGCTTGAATTGAAGTCAATTGTTCTGTGATAACAGCAAAATACACCTAAGAAACCGAGGTGATACTTGCAGAATAGCCTTGGAGGGTAACTTGGATTTAAAAGCTGATACTTCAATGATTGTGTTGTCCTTGTTTTGAAGTGTAATTTGGCAAATCTCTTGTATTTATAGAAGGATTATGATTAAACCTCAATTTCCAAAGTCAAAGCTTTTGCTTTCTATTTCTTTATAATTATTATTATATATTTTCTTTAATCATATCTCTTTCCAATTTTGAACCACGGTCCACGTTTGTTGTCCCTCTTGAAATGTATATCAAGTGCGACCAGAACACGCGTCCGGATATGGGATGCCGTGACCAATCCCAAACTGCCAGTGACACAATTCCGATGCGGCACAATATAGGGTTTCGGATGGTTCCCTCCAAATGCAACACGTGCCCGGTGCCCATTAAGTGCCACACAATATGTGCAGCAATAAATTAAGCGAAATATGCAATATACAATATGTCGAGTTAAATATGAACGTCGTCGTCGTCACAGTCGCATCCACTTTTTGCGTGGGGCAAGCTGACATCACAATGCTCTGGGTAGTGCTGGGCGGTGGGGCGCGGGTGTAGGCGTGGCCGGTGGTGCCATGGTGTGGCGGTTTCGCTGCCTGCTGCATTTACATGCTAATGGAGGAACGCGCGCTGTAATTTATGCGATCCGTTATTGTGTTATCGCGGTGGTACGGCGCAGTGAGCCGAGCCGAGGCTCAAGGTCAAAAACTATGCAAACTTCCGGACAAGTTGAATAACCGAATGCCAGAACTTTTATTCGCAAATCCTATTATACAGGCAGTAAAGAATTTGAATAACTATTTAGCCAGCGAAAGTATTCCACAAAAAAAAAGCATTATGTTTACCAACTTTGGCATAGTTTTCTCATAAAGGAAATCGTTATTTGTTAGTAAAATAGTTCTCAATGCAAACTAAAGTTTATATATTTCTTATTTAACAATTAACTTATAGCTAGGTGAAAATTAAAGAGATTAATAAATTGATTTGTAAAAAAAAAAAAGCCAAAAGTTGACTTTCTTCATACAAATTAGCATATTTTAATTTGTAAAGTTCAGTTTAATTATTCTCTATAATTTGATATAGAAACCCAATCTCCCATGTTGACTTCCAAGCCCCATAATCACTCAATTATTCATTGTAAAATTATAATTAAACATCATTGACTCTAGGTCCATTAGTAATTGGTTTCCAGGTCACCACACAACTTGCCTGTCTGCTATTTTCAAAGCAAGGAGTAGATATCTAAATCCCATTCATGTCAGGGGCCACAGGCTTTGGGCTCGTGCTTTGATTCAATTTACGCTTGACAAGAAGACCAACCATTTTCCTGGCAAATTGAAAACTTCAACAGAAGAGTTTTTGGAACCTTTTCGACCGATTTCTGGCTGGCGCGTGCGTTGCTCATTTGGGTGTTGTTGATTTTGATTAGCATCCCCGTGCACCTGGTAATGCTGCCACCACCTGCCTCCAGCTTTCCGCCTTCGGAATTAGCGTCATCCATCACGAAAGTTCACTTAGCCCATTAGTTGGGACGCCAGCGGATGAGGCAGCTGGTTAACACATCGCTGGCCCAAATTAATGCCGCGCTATGATTACATGCTTCATTAGGGCAAACCTCTGGAGCTGATCAGGCCGCTTATGTGGGCACGAAATTCGGTTTATTGATTTTTAGGCAATTAGAGATGAGTGGTGGTATCACTAGCGAATGATTTGTTTACAATTTGTTTGAACTGAATATGAAATTGTGTGGCAAACAGCATTCACAGAGAGTTTGTTGGCAAATTAATTTTATTATTGAATCGCACAAGCGAATCTATTTCGAATTTAATAGACAAATTGGCTGTCTGTCAGATATTGAATTGATAAAATTCTGCTGACATACATACACAGTTTGAATTGCAACAAACTTTAATTTTCGTCTGGGAAAACTGACACCACTTTAGAGTCGAGAGCTTTAACTAACCATTATCGCATTGATTGCACTCTTCGTGATTGTAAGTGCACTCTAGCCGTCACTTGCTGACTTTGTTCTGGTTAAAGGTTATTTAAACTTAAGCCGACAGCTCACTTGATGTCAAGTTTAATTCCTCTGATGTGCGGTCTTGCACTTGACCACGTCTGCTGTCCAGTGGCAGCGGAAATTCCGTAATTAAGCGACAATAAGCTGGCCCAAAGTGCACACGCACCGGAACCCGCCCACGACTTTTCCTATGCTTACACTATTTTTCCACATTTTCTTTTCAGCGACAACGGCGTCAACATGGGGTAAATCAATGCCAAAACGAGGGACATTTGTTACTGCATACTTAGGGGTCTAGGGTCTCCTACGGCTTGTAATCAGCACAAAAACATTAATTAAACCTGAGCTTAGGATGCCAGACAACGGCAACGTGTTCCTTGCATTTCCCTTTAATTGAACCGAAGTTGCTTGTTGGCAGCAGTCCTTGCCCGGCTGCTTCTCCCAACAAATTAATTCCATTTTCGTTGCCCAGCCCCGGAAAGGCTACTTGCCAATGCCCTTTCATCCTTTCATCCTGGCAGACAGTCTGTCAGCTTTTCGACCGTTTTCAGTTCAATTAGAGTGCAAGGCGAGGCAATGAAAGGCGACTGCAAAGAGAATTCTCTGTTGTCGTCGTTCTCCTTAAAGTTGCCCCCGAAAAAAGGGGCCATGAATTAAATTTTATATTCATGCTGCCAGCCATTCACAATCCTCACTCCCCGTGGCAGCCCGCAGCCCACAGCCCACAGCCACTCCCGCTCATTCATCAATAAGCGGCGGAAAGGACAAGGTTGTAAAATGTCAGGCAGCTGTCAGGACACCCGGGTCCTTCTGTCCCAGTTGCGTCCTGCGCCCGTGTATGTGTGTGTATATTAATTTGATTAAATGTTACTCGGCACACACATGGAACATAACCCAAATCCAACAACTTTTTTCGACTCGTTCCTTCGACAGGTTCCTCTGCACACAGAGAAATATATTTTTCTAAATATTTCTGAAAAATTAAGAATAAAAGCTTATTAATTCAGGGGTTCTGACTTCAGACTTTTATAAACAACAAATTTATCGCAAAGACATTTGAGCCTATATCCAAAGCTTAAAAATATTTCAATAATTAAATATTTGTATGAGTTGCAAGATGAAATTTAGACTTTGAATTTATTTTTAAGCTTTTAACAACCCCAAATCCTCTCAGTGTCCCTGTTGACATTTACACAAGGCGGCCCAGCACGCAGTTATTGAAAGACAAACACAGAAACATGGTCGACGTCATGGAGCGGAAGCAGGGAAACAGGCGGCAGGGATCAGGGCAGCAGGCAGAGGGGAGGCAACGGAAATGCCAAGCGGCAAGTGCGTGCGCCTGCATTTTCCCCAGGCAAAAAGCCCTGGGAGCCCGAGTTCCACACAAGTGGCAGGGCGTTAAGATGGGTTTAGTTCCCATGTAAAGGTGATATCGGGGCCACAGCATAGTGTTTGTCAAAAAACGATGTCAATATGCAGGCTCCGAGCTCCAGTTGACACAGAAAAACCTGGGGAGAGTCTTGTCCTCTTTGCACACATTGTGTGTGGATGCAGGGCAGCCGTCTGGGATCACCAAATCGAGTGCAAAACAAATGGGATTTCGGTAGTTAGTATGCATAACTTGAGTAATTGATTTGCCTTCTCAATTTAGTGGGTGTCTTATTCAGAAACCTATTTACCAGACCGTTTTCGCCCTTGGCCAGATGCCAATCCTCGTCTTTTGTGTTTGGAAAATCGTTGGGGAAAATCACTTGGATCACTGGCAAGTGGGCGTTGCCAGTTCATCGTATTGCGCTCAGCTGAAATACTTTTCCGAGTAAATAAATGTATCATAACTCTGGGAGATTGCTTAAAATAAAAGCTGCGAGAGGCGGGCATGCCACGGCATTTGCTGACTGTTCTTTTGGCACTTAAAAACTCGTCGCTTTTCCCGAAATCGTGTTCGTCGAGAGTGCTGAAAAATGCATGGCAGGAAGTTGGATGGCATGCCAAGGAGCGTAGCACCAAAAGAGGGCAAGGATGCAGGCATTCAGGCAACATTACACGAAAATCCCTGCCAAGAACGATGACGATGACGATGATGATGGTGATGAGGACAATGTCAGGCTTAATGTTTGCATTTATATAAGGCGGATACACGCCCTGTTCCTTCGCATTTCCATGTAACCATAATGTCCTGTGAATGCATAAAACGCATTTACAGAGGCATGAAAAATTTAAGTTTAATTAAGCGTTCACCCCAGGGGCCCACGGACATCGCATCCTGGCTTCAGCTCTGTGACATCCTGTTCCCATTTGTGATGCTGCAGCAAACCCAGGACCATGCACACGCCATTGTCCTTTCCGATGCCCGCATTGAATCCGCTTCCGGTGCAGCCGCAAATGTTGAAACGGGGAATGGGATAAGGCAACCTAAAGCCAACCCACAGCCAAACGAACGAACCCACTGGGAGTCCTTAGCGCTTAGGTGGTGGCAGGCAGCAGCTCATCCAGCCCAGCGGCATTGTATTACAAAATTAAGCGCATCTGTAAGCGGAGCCCAGAGTATTCGTTCTGATTTCGCCTGCAAACGTTTCATGGCCTGAAAAATCAGCCAGGAATTGAATATCCGGCGAAGGATACTGTGAGGTAATGGAGGAATAAAGTATCTATAGATTTCAAGTGGATTTTTATTGGATCTTGGAATCTAAAGATTGTTTATCTAAGAATAGTGCTAGGTTTAATAAAATAAAAGTTGCTGGGTTTATTTTAAGTGTGAGTTTTTGTTACAATTAAGATTATCAAGATTTCAAAGAAGGATAAATGCATTCTCTTTTTAAGAATAAAGGGTATACCAAAGTCTGCTCCTTTAAGTTTAGCTTCAACCCTCTTCTGTCAATGCCTGCAGCCGAGGGAGCTTGAAAATCGATACGGAAGTGCTCCTTGGTGTTTGAAAACTCTGGCTGGCTGTAAAGCTGCCTGGGCCGCTGATTTTCACATGATTCTGCTGCACGTACAGCGAATTTGGTTGGATTTTTCTCCCTTTTTTCATATTATTTTCTCTTGTTACCTTTCGTTGGCTGTTTTGCCAAACAATTTGATGCAATATTTGATTGTATATTTGCTCTCTCAATTTGTCGCACTGATGAATAGTCGCTGTCGAGACTTGCAATAAATATATGTCGTATCTAACTCTGTTTGCATACATTTCTTTCTTTATTTTTTTGCGCTTGAACACTGTTTGCCATGCATGGAATATATTTTGTTTACGAAAAGTTATTGCCTGAATAATTGAGCGAGCCGACAAGTCGAAAAGTTATTATTTAAACATGAG
Source organism: Drosophila anomelani (assembly GCA_035045905.1). Lineage (NCBI taxonomy): Eukaryota > Metazoa > Arthropoda > Insecta > Diptera > Drosophilidae > Drosophila > Drosophila anomelani. The sequence continues at coordinate 9,331,807 of JAWNOO010000007.1, read as the reverse complement.
CAGCGCCCATCATAATCAACAGCAGTCCCGGGGTACACAAATTTAAAAAACAAAAGGAAAAACAAAAAACAGAGAGCAAAGAGTAAAAATGCGATACTGAAAATGTAAATACAAATTAATGGAGTACTTCCTGTCTGCATCCTTTGGGCCAAATGTAAATGTAAATGCCGAGTGCATTAAACGCCCTGTCGGTGGGTGCAACATTTCAATTACATCCCAGGAAGCCAGTGGTCCGGTCCTCTCCTTTGGCTCCGGTCTCTTTTCGGGCGGGGCCCAACGTCAGAGGTTTTTCCAGGCGAAAAATGTTCATTTGCATTTTTTTGTGGGCCCACGGCAGCAGGCAGCAAAATATTCCCACGCCGCAATGCTACTCAAGTTCACCCAGCTGCCAGATACTCCGGATACGGATACATTTCAAGCTCCAGATGTCTGGGGAACCAGGCCCAGGCCGGGGCCGAGGCCCCATGTGGCTCTCCGACTGCCTCGTGATTACTTTCAATGTGTGTTTCTTTGGCAGCAACAAATATTTTGCTCATTTAATTAAATCAATTTCTGCAATTTGTTTAAATTCCTTCATTTGTTTATATATTTCATTATTTAATTTGAGGCGCATAATAATTTTTGCATAATTTTTGAATAATACGCAAAATGCGGTTCAATCACAATGCGTGATTGAGTCTCCTTCACTTTTAATTATCATAATTGAATGAAGAGCACGCCAATTAAACTTTACAAACTACGATAACCTGGGGAGTCCTACTAATAGCCATTAAAAATTCATCGAGACTTACACGGTCTGCCTGTTTGTCAAGTTTGGCAAACACTGAGCAAAGGGAAAACTTATTCCATGCTCTGGAAAATTGCAATTAGCACGGCTGCGCCCCCATTTTCTTCTTGTTCTGGATTGCCCACTACACGCACTCTTCTGGCTCGGAAAAGCCATTAAACTTGCATAATTAGCACTTTTCCAGAGCTATTTACTCACGCTACGAAATCTTTAAGCGCGGAAAGCTGTTTCCTCCAGAGAGGAGAAGCCAAAAAGGCGAGAAATCACAGTCTTCAGTCTTCGGCTTTTCCATTTTCATTTCGTTTTACAATGGCAAATCAATTTAACTTCATAAAAGAGGAGAATCGAGTAAAACGTGCCAACTACGCGATACTGGAAAGTACACACAACAAGAAAAAAAAACAATTTTAAAAGGATTTTTAGCAGTTCACTGAAATAAAAGGTTTTGGTAGATGAAAGGGTCTGAATTACATTTTTTTTAAGAGCGAAGAATTTGTCTTTAAAGCTATTTTAAACCAATTTAAATTTACATTTAGGTTCAATGAAGGTTTTTGTTAATTTTCCACATTTTCTTCTGATAAAAACCATCTGTCCTAATTTATTTATATTAAATAAAGCCCACTTTTAGTTATTTTCTTTCTGTGTGGAAAAGTCAAGTGCAACTCCGTACGTGCCGTATTGTTGTGGTCGTTGGATCGCTGGGTCGATGGGAGGTGGCAAACCGCGGTGGCGGCAAACCGGGTTCAACAATGCGGCTGCAGCCGGGATTCATCCTATAATTACGAGTAAACTGCCGCAACGCCAAAAGCAAAAAGCACTCACGTCCCGGCGCGGTCAGGACGTTGATGTGTCGCTTGTCTTCCGTTCCATTTCCATTTGACTTTCCTGACGGAATCCGGAGCTTCTGCTCCTGCTCCTGCTACCTGGGCGCTGTCACCCGCCCAATCAATGGATTTCACAGATGACTTGCCAACATTATGGTAATCCGTCGCGACGTTCCTCTTTTCCTCTCACACTCTCATCGGTTCAGTCATTTTGAAGCCGGGAAATGGTTTTTTCCCCTTTACGGGCAGGCGTAAATCATTCATTTCACTTGGCCCGGATTTTTTTACGGCCCCAGTTTTGTGGCCTCGCCATCAGCGGACGAAGAACGTGCTGAATTTGCTCCATTTCTAGCTGAAAGTTGCACAACAAGCGTGCTGGGACGAATCATTAGTTACGTTGAAAGCCATTCCACCTCCCTCAGTCCCTGGACATGGACACACGGAGACTCGCTCGACGAGTAAATTGAAGTTTAAAATAAAAACTTTGTGGCATGAAAAGCATTATTTACACAGAGCCTGGGCTTGCAATCTAATGCCCCAGCTCCTTCTCCCGCTACACCGCCTCCATCTCTGGGGCTCTGGCTCCTAGAGCTCCTCAACGACGCACATAAATGGCATATAAGCTTAGATATGGCGAAAGGCGGAGAACAAAGGACACTGCGCGTAAAGACGAGCGCAGGAAAAATGATGACAAGTATGCAAGAGTTCAAACATACATATAAACAGTGTGCACAGCGAGTGGGTGTGTATTCGGAGGAGGATGAGGTGAATGAATGGGAGGAGTGCGCGCCAGCTGCCAAAGGGTTAAAAATGTATAGAAATCAGGTCAATTGTTGGCAGGATGCTAGAAAAAAGTGAAGCCACTGGAAAACATGGCTGAAGAAGAAAGTGCTAGTTAAGTTCAAGTAATGGGCACATAAAAGCTGCCAGAGGGAGCGGGAGAAGGAAAGGTAATTTTTGTTATCTCAAGGATAAAATGCAACTAACGAGAAAGCGGATTACGAGCAGGAAGCACTGCCATTAATTTAAAAGCACTATAAATCCTTTTAAAGCTTTAGATTTCATATTAAGGTATTTATATTTCAAAGAACTTGAACGGGTTATGCTTTTAGGTTAAATATCGAGAGTAAGTAGAACCATTAAATGGGAATATATATTCTATAAAATGGCTAAAGACTTTTTGATTTGCATTAATTACACTTTTTGGCATTCGCTCTGGCAATGATTGGCTTTACTACCAACTGCCGTATTAAAGTTATATCTAAAACCAAGTCTTTTTTCCTCTTTGCAGGCATCTGAGCTAACGGCGGCTTAAGTGAAAGGCTGAACAGGCACAGACGCAGGCTCAGCGAAAAGCCAACGAACCCGCCGCCGCCTCTGGAGCAGACAGCAGACAGTCGGTGAGCGGATTACGCGCGTCCTGAAACAACATCACCCAGCCACAATGTCTAAGCACACGGACAACGATAATCTGCGCAATGACATCTACGAAAATCTGCCCTGTCAGGCGATGTACAACGAGTCCGTGCGCAAGATGCAGCAGCAGAAGTCATCCACGCAGGCAGTGACCGGCAGTAATCCCAATGCCAACTCCATTGGCAACTGCAACTCCACGCCGGCAATTACCAAGCCGGCAGCCAGTGGCAACATGCCCAAGGAGATGCTGTACGCCACACCGCTGCGCAAGTCCGATCGCTACAAGAGCGGCGAACGGAGTCGACACGCGCCCATAACGAATCCCGAAACAAAACTGTCCAATTTCCGGGACTCTAATCGTCTGGCAAGTGCCCGCAACGGAAATCCTGTGCAGGTCACAGATCTAGATGCCGATGAGGACGACGCCGAGGGCGACGGCGTTGATGGTTGTGCCTCCACCAGTGCCCTGGTGGGTGGCTCTAAATATAGCAACCAGCCGCCTGGAGGTACGCCCAACCAGCAGCTAGAGGATCGACGCATTCTCAACTTTCTCAAGGACACCACGCAGCTCCAAAAGAAACTGGAAATCAGTGGACGCGACTGTCCCAACGCCAGCTTCTCGAATCTGGCACGCGAGGAGCACTTTGCCAACTTGGTGCAGCAGAACTTTCCGCAGGATGTGACCCATCATTCGAATGGCGAAACGAATGGTGGTAGCGGCTCGGCACCAGAGGAGGATGGCCAGGAGGCAGCAGGTGGGGCTAAGCCGCAAGCAGCCGAGGACACCGACGGCAATCTGGAGGCTCTAATGCAACGCAAAGTGTCACCCGATAAGGAAGTCAATGGCTTGGTCAACAATGGAGGCCTGGAGCCGAATAACCGCATCGTGGGCACAGTTTACATTCATCGCGAGTGGGTCCTCAAGAAGATCGCCCTGTGCCTCGAGCAGCGGACAGCGGGCAAGAAGGGTGTACCAGGAGCCCTGGGAGCCGTCTCCTCCAACTACGTGTCCGCGCGAGCCAAGGCAGCGGCCATCTCCAGCTCCAGCTATAACGGCTGCCTAGTGCTGGGCTCAAACGGATCCGGCAAGACCTCCATCTGCCAAGCCATCATGAAGGGCAACTCCGGCACCAAGGGCATCCTCAACCGCAAGCTGCTGGCCTGCTACCTGATCGAGTCCCAGAATCCGGAGTGCCACAGCCTGTCGCTGTTCATGCGGAAAATAGTGTTGCAGCTGCTCAGTCACGCCTCCCTGATCAGCCGGGATGACAGCCAGCGGATCATAGACGAGGGTTTCTCCTTTCTACGCGACGAGGCCCAGCAGCAGGAGTTCAAGCTGGATGAGGCCATGAACAACATCAGTCTGAGCGAGAATGCCGAGGAGCTGCTGATCGAAGAGCTAAAACGGGGAGCCAGCGAGTGCGACACCAAGGAGCTGGACAACTTCCAATCGCAGCGCACCTCCACGATCAACAAGGCGGCCAGGTCGAGTCTGACGCGCCAACAATCTGAGCCGGCTCCGTTGCAGGCGGCCGATGGGGGAGATCCAGATGAGAAGACTGGCGGCACCAACTATGGCACTCATCCGCCAAAGCGCGCCTCCAGGGAGCGCCCAGATTCCGAACAGGACAAAGACATTGGCAGCGAAAAGGAGCAGAAGCAGGCTCAGGAGCAACAGGCCGCCAAGTCCAGTCCTGGCAAAAGCAAGTCAAAGATTCCCGTGAAGCGTGGACGCTCTGGAAGCGGTGTGCTTTCTCCTTCTAAACTCGCCACCATTAGCAACGGCTCCGGTCAGGCCATCCAGCAAGGCGGTGGCGAGGATATAGCCGACCCAAGTACTGACCAAGAGAAGCACGAAATAGAAGCTGCCCTCAAGGATGACAACGTAGAGCAGCCGAAAGAAAGCGACGAGGGTAAAGAAGAGGAAAAGCCCGAGGCGGACAAGGAGCTTGATGAGAACCTAAAGGAACTGCACAAGTCCGACCAGGATATTAAGATTGAGGAGCCTAAGTACGAGGCCAATTCCAGCTCTGAACCGCTCATCGATTTCAGCGAAACAAAAGTGAACGGAAAGGAAGAGGAACCTGCGCAGCCTCCGCCACCAGTTCCCGGAGAGAAGCCACGGATGAGCACCAACACCCTGCCCCCGCCGCTGCCCAAGACCAAGAGCTGCCGTACCATCATCGCCGATGGCTACTACGAGCTGCTGCTCTCCAATCCGGAGATACTCGAGTGCCTCAGCGTAGACAACATCGAGAAGAATCCGGATGAGTGCTTCAAGAAGGCATTCCTGTTTCCCCTCTTGGAACTAACTCCCCCCAAGACAGCACTCCTGCTGCTGATCGACTCCATCGACGAGAACTACATCAACGAGGGCAATCTGATCTCCACGCTGAAGGGCGGAAGGGGCACGGTGACCAGCCACAAGAGCCGGAATGTAGCAGAACTCCTATCGAACCACATCCACTTATTCCCCAAGTGGCTGTTCCTCGTGTGCACCACCAAAAAGCAGACCAAGCAGATTACCAAGATGTTCACCGGCTTCAAGAAGATCACGCTGGATGATCTGCGCAAATCCCACGTTGTCAAGGATGTGCAGGAGTACATCATTAACCGGCTGAACTCGGACTTCAAGGACAGCATCATGCTTACCAAGGAAATCATCGAGTCGCTGCATCAGCTGTACATCAAGTCAAATGGCTGCATCCTCTATCTGGAGAAGGTCCTGCACGGCATCAAGGATAACTTTTTCAGCTTCCGCGAGATCAAGCTGATTCCCTGCACCCTGAACGGCCTGTACTTGTACATCTGCCAGAAGTCCTTCAACAAGAAGCAGTACATGAAGATCCGGCCGCTGCTCAACGTCCTGCTGGCCTCCTCCGGCTATGTGGACAAGCTCTTCCTGTTCAACTGCCTTCGCACGCACAACTACACCATCGACTGTCAGGAGTTCGAGAAGCGGCTACAGCTTATGCGCAATATCCTGGCCTACGACTCGAATGCGCAGCGCCTCAAAATCTTCCACAACTCCTTCGCAGACTGGCTGGTGGACGTGAAGTTCGCCACCAAGAAGTTCATCTGCGACGTCAACGAAGGCCATGTCATGATCTCAATGTACTATCTGCTGGTGGCCGACACCCTCTGCGCCAACACGGTGCGTAGGTTCGCCTATCATCTCATCCGGTCGGGGGAGTACCTGACCAGCCGGCACGTGGACCTCGACCTCATCTTGATGCTGCTCGAGTCGCGGCTCAATCTCAGTGATTGCTTCTACACCAACCAGATGAACTGCTGTGCCCAATGCGAGCACGATTTCAAGTACGACGCCAACTTTCTGCCCAAGACTCGCGCCATGCTGGAGCGCTTTTTGGCCAGCGAGCTGAGCGAGCCCTTCGCCCAGTTCCTGTGCGACTTCTTCAAGCCCAGTCTGCCCACGGACGCCAAGATGTTGAAGCTGCTCATCGAGACGGGCATCAATAACGCCGAGTCCCAGAACTCATGTGAATCCTCGCTGATGTCGCCGGAGCTCTCGGAGAAATCGCAAAACATCGACTTTGAGTTGGCCGACCTGCTGTTGTCCAGCGAGAAGAGCTGCCTGATGGAGACCCAGCGGGCGGGAAGTCCATCGGAGCACAGCGAGCCGCCAGCCGAGAGCCAGGATGAGAATGCCTCGAGCACGCTGCACCAGCTTTCCGACTCGCACCACATCGAGCTGCACAAGGGCAAGGCTCTGATCCACATTCTGGCCAACGATGGCGATCATCAGTTGCTGGAGCGGGCACTCAATGCCTGCAAGAGCCCCATCGATCTTGAGATCGAGGATTACAATGGCCAAACAGCCTTGAACATAGCCGCGCGGAACGGACACCTTGAGGTGGTGAAGCTGCTGCTCAGCTTCTCCCAGCCCTGCAACGACGGAACTGGGCGGATGCAGCGCGTCGATGTGAATCATGCCGATCGCGATGGGTGGACTCCCTTGAGATCCGCCTCCTGGGGCGGACACAGTGAGGTGGTCCGCCTCCTAATCGCGCAGCCTGCCTGTAAAATCGATCTCGCCGACAAGGAGGGACGCACTGCTCTGAGGGCCGCCGCCTGGAGCGGACACGAGGACATCCTGAAGCTATTGATTGAGTCGGGTGCTGATGTGAACTCTGTTGATCGCCAGGGACGCACCTCACTGATTGCCGCCTCCTACATGGGTCACTACGACATTGTGGAGATTCTGCTCGAGAACGGCGCAAATGTGAATCACCTGGATCTGGACGGCCGCAGTGCGTTGTGTGTGGCCGCCCTGTGCGGCTCCTCTGGGTACAGTAAGGTTATCTCAACGCTGCTGGATCACGGCGCCAATACGGATCAGTTGGACAACGACGGAATGTCACCGCTGCTAGTCAGTTCCTTCGAGGGCAACGCCGAGGTCTGTGAGCTGCTCCTGGAGAACGCTGCGGATCCGGACCTCGCTGACTTTATGGGACGGACTCCGCTGTGGGCTGCCTGCACGGCCGGCCACGCCACTGTGGTGAAGCTCCTGCTCTTCTGGGGATGTGGCATCGACTGCATGGACTCCGAAGGACGCACCGTGCTCAGCATTGGCGCTGCCCAAGGCAATGTAGAGACGGTGAGGCAGCTCCTCGACCGTGGCCTGGATGAAACACACCGAGACAATGCCGGATGGACGCCACTGCACTATGCCGCCTTCGAGGGCTTCCACGAGGTGTGTCTGCAGCTGCTCGAGTCGGGAGCCAAGATCGACGAGTGCGACAACGAGGGAAAGACAGCTTTGCATCTGGCAGCTCAAGAAGGAAGGCTCAACTGCGTTCAGGCCCTGCTGGACATCCATTCCAGCTTTGTGGACCAGAAGGCGCACGACGGCAAGACGGCCTTCCGTCTGGCTTGCCTAGAGGGCCACATGGACACCGTGGAGTTCCTGCTGAAGTTCTGCTGCGATGTCAACTCGAAGGACGCGGACTCGCGAACCACTCTGTACATCCTGGCGCTGGAGAACAAACTGGAGATTGTCAAGTACCTGCTGGACATGACCAACGTAGATGTGAACATCCCGGACAGCGAGGGACGCACGGCGTTGCACGTGGCCGCCTGGCAAGGGCACGCAGACATGGTCAAGACCTTGATCGAGGCCGGGGCTGATGTTAACTCCATGGACTTGGAGGCTCGCACACCGCTGCACTCGTGTGCCTGGCAGGGCAACCACGACGTCATGAACATCCTTCTCTACTACGGAGCCCTGGCGGATCACGCATGCAAGCAGGGAGCCACTGCCCTGGGTATATCCGCCCAGGAGGGGCACGAGAAGTGCGTGATCGCCCTGCTCCAGTTCGGGGCGAATCCGTACAAGTCCGACCACTGCGGACGCACACCCATCAAGCTGGCGGCCAAGTCGAGTCGCACCAGTATCCTGAAGATCTTCGAGAGCTACACAAAAAGTAAGAGCCCGCGCAGGAGAAGCCTCTTGCTCTGTTACTAATGCTTTCCCCTTCTGTCCCCTCCTTTCCTTTCCCTAGATGAAGCTAGCAATCCCAACGAACCCAAGTTCCACGCACATGCCAGCATGCTGAGGTCCCCGGACCAGCCGCCGGCCCTGCCGCTTCACCAGAATCTGGCACCATATCCGGCGCATGCTTCGGCCTCCTCGGTCTGTTCGGCGGCCACCACGGCGACGGTGCACAATGGCAGCAACCTACATGTCCTCAATGCATCCAGCTCCACGCACAGCTCGAACAACTTCTACCAGAACACAATGCAGTCGGACACGAGCAGTTTACACAAGCGCAAGAGCGTCATCTCTAGTCAGTCCACAGGCAGCAGCAATGATGTGAGTATTGGAGTCCTTAGGTGGAGCGTTCATTCTAAAATTGAGTTTTTACTTCCATAGCAAGCGCCACTTACCTTCACCCAGCAATTGCAGCGACAAAGCAAACTCAGCTCACGCAATAATTTGATGGTCAACTCAAAGCATGCCTCCGGCTCAGGTGCATCCGGTCACAAATCCAGCGGCGGTGGTGGCGGTGGTGGCGGTGGCCAGCGGCACTCCCAGGTCCTGCCCGATCTCAGCGAGCATCAGCTTGGTAAGCTGCCGTCTGGCATCTATTAACTCGTTAATACTAATAAATGTCTTAAATAGCATCTAACATGGCCAACGATGCGGATATGTACGACATGGAGTGCATGTCGCCGCTCTATGCTACGCCACCGCATTCGCCCAGCAGCGAGCTAAGCTCTCCCGGCCAGTTGCCGGGCTTGAACGCCTTCGTGGACGATGATAGAGCCGGAACCAGCAGTGGCGGAGGGGCCAAGTCCTCGCTGCCGGATAATCACTTTGCCCGGGACACGCATATGAGGATTATATTGGGCAACCTTAAGGAAAACCAGCCCAGCTCCTCGAGGTGAGATTACAAACTCATATCGGAACCCAAAAAACTCATACTGTCTTCTATTTTTCCCCAACAGCAAGAGCAAGCGCAGCGGAGTATCCAGTAATCCGGCAATGCGACTCATCCGGAGTCGCTTCGATGCCGCTTCCCAGTTAATCCGACGCACCAACAACATACTCTCCTCCAGCAGCAATCAGGGCTCCTCCAGCATTGGCGTCAAGTCGGGCACCTTCCAGTGGCGCAAGGAGAGCCAAATGTAAACAGCCAAGCGGGCAATACACTCACTCTACACCCACACACACCACACCCACTTGCATACTCAACCAATTATGCCAATAATTTATTTGAGTTATATTTGTACTTTTGAGAAAGTATTTGTTTTTTGTGATAGTTTCAATTTTAGTAAACTTTTTAACATGTATTCTGATTTAACTAAATGTATTAGGCATACTACCCTTAGAACGTAAGGCATGCGCCAAGTATTAAGCTAGAGACCCATTTATAGAATCCATTATTCGATTTTTGGCATGACTTATTCTTCATCGACTTAGCGAGGAAACCAATGAGAAAATTAAGTAGATCACGACGACACGAATGTATACTTAGGAGAGCTCAGATCCCAGGCACTGTTCTCAGACTTAATTTTAGAGTATTTATTAAATCGGGTTGCGTAAGACAGAGCAATGGCTTATAATTTATATAATTTAAGCTGGAACAGAGCTTCCTGAAAGCAGCAGCAAAAGGGACGATTCAGGTCTGACAGCCATATTTCCCAATGAACATTTACTGGCTACCGGCTATAGCAGTGTAATTTATTAATAATTAATTACGACAACGCGGATGTCAATTTTTCCGAACGCAGTCCCCCAAAGTACCAAAAACCCATTATCCTGGCACAAAAAGATCCAAGAGATATATGATATATGTATTATATTGCTCGCACCCAAAACTCGAAGCGGTCCGTTCCTGTACCTTAACACTTGTCACTAATTTTATGTAACCCTTAAGCCGGACAAACCAATCAAATATTTTCTGATACTCTGTATTCCCCCACTGCAAAGCAGCAAACCATACACAGCAAACAACGCACTGGGCTAAATCCAAAAAAGAAAACGAAGCAAGGTTAAACAGCGAAATGTTAATGAACAGAACAGAACCTAATTAATTGTTAACAAACCTAACAGATACCGCAGAATACAATTGTTTAGATATACATAAATATATATATATATATTTCAAAGGCATATTTACAAGTTAATGATCAGAGTTATTCAAAGTATCATTATTATAATCGAAGCAGATAACCGAACAGACTTAATTACAATCCACATACAGACATCACACATTACAAAACACTCACGAAGGGGGCGAAACCAAAGATAAACATTTACATTTGGAAGTAATGTACACACGATACCTACACATACCTAAAACATAACTAAATATATATGAGAATATGTACTTATACATCGTAGTGTTGTAGTTTTGAAAAAGGTTGCGATAAATTATTGACAAAAAATGATACAGGAACATTTACAGACAATTCTGAGTGTGTTGAAGTTACAAGAGGACTTTTTGAGCGGAACGACGACGAATAACGACGAAGCATATACATAAATATAACTCTGAATCTGAATAAACTGTATATTCATACAAATAATTTAAAGTCTTTTCAATATTCTCCAAGGAATGTAAGCAGATGCAGTTATTTGTTGGTGTCCACCAAAATCTTCGGGTTGGCCACATGGAAAACACTGGGCACCATGCCCGCCAGGCTGGTGAACAGGCTCTCCGATATGTCGTCAGGCAGTAGCAATTGCAAGGTGCTGAAAATAAATGAAAAATTTATGAAATTTTTAAAATTAAATTGCAAATCAAATATTTCCCAACTCACCTTAATTCAGCTCCTCCCCAAGACGCCGATTCGATCATGAATCCTTTGGCGCATTTAAAAACCAGCTCCGCTCGTCTGATGCACCACTGGACTGTCATATCCTCGCTCATCTCGTGCCGCAACAGAGCCGGAATGGTCAGCGTCGTAATATCATGCCTGCTCGCCGTCTTGAGAATATTCCTCAGCCCTAAGATCACGGGATGTCGTGAGTTTATCTCACTAGGACTGTTTATGGGTTCGTCTGATATCAAATGGAAAATGACATGGGACTGCGAGAGATTCGAGTGTTTCGTGATGAAGAAGTCGCCCGTCTTCAGTCTGGGCACATGCTTCTTTGTCGGAGAGGACGTGGCACTGTCTTCTGTGCTGCTGCTATTACTGCTGGTGCTGGAATCGCCGGTGCTAAGACTGCGAATCTGCTTCTCGATGGTCTCCAGTTGCACATCTATCTGCTCGAAGTGGAACTCGGTGGATTTGTTGGCGTTCTTAATAATATTCTTGTTGGCCTGCGCCTGAATGGAAGGGGTCAGCACAACGACGCCGCACAGGGAGCTGGAGTACAGACCCAGGGCCATGTTCAAGCCATTCAGACTCTCCTCGGCGTGCAGCGGACTGCACAGCTCCGTGACGTTGGCGCTGAGGATGCGGATGTTGTGCATGTGCTTCAGCTGAGAGCCCAGGTGGATGGTGAAACTCTCCTCCATTGACGGTTGCTGCGAAACAAACATCGAAGAGCGGTTTCCCAGCGGCGTGGCCACTGGTGAGACCTGGAACATTTGGCTGACTTGACTGGTAATCCAGTCCCGATACTCGTTCTTCTGATGTCCCATCATAGCCTCCAGCTCGGATTCGTAGCGCTTGCGCACGAAGTTCTGTGTGGTGTACTGCTGCGCCAGGAGATTGTTGATGTCGTCCGAGGTCGTGGTAATATCAAGCTGGTTTATCTGGCTATCCATCTCCTGCTGCTGCGAGTTGTTTAGCGTCTCCACCTCATTGTCCATGTGGTCGGTCATTTCGGACACAACCTTGGCATAGGTTCGTTCCCGCTTGAGAATCTCCTCCAACGAGGAAGAGTGCACCAACCTATGAAAGCTCTGGGCGAATATGTCGGCGTCACTGGGACCTACGCGATCCGCAAACTGCAACAGCTCATCCTTGTACAGACGCTCTGTGTTCCGCACTATGGCCTCCAAGTCCAACTCTTCGTTGGCAGCCTGATTAAGAAGCTTCTCGGCGTGGTCATCCAAAAACCTTTGGTGTTCTGTGTCCACGAACTCTTGCAGCTGCTTCTCCAGGCCTGTTGAATGATTCGTACTTCATTACATTCGATCCAACTAGTACAGTTTGGGACTTACTGATATTCTCGTCCAGATAACGCATCGTTGGATCCATCTGGCTCATCAACTGGGTCACACACTCTTCCAGAGATTCTTGGTCGAATGGAAAGGTGATATCCAGCTCCGAGGTGCACTCCCTTCCCTCATGATTCTTGTAGTTGTACACAAAGGGGAGCGATCGTGTGGCAATTGAATCCATGGTGGGGCGTCTAGTTAGGGGCTTAAAAGTTAGTTCAAGTCATTAATCCAAGGGAACGCCCCCCGCCCACAATGCAAACAGTATGACCCCCGGTGCCACCGCTTAAAAATCCCATATACTCTTTATCTATACAGGGTGTTCCGGTAGTCATGGCTAGATCTGCATGGCTCCTCCAATGCGTTAAACAACTGCTGGTCAAATCTATAATACCCTGCTGAGTATACACAAAGAATTGACATAAATATATATATCACTTTTCTTATTTATTGTTCAGTGGTCGCCAAAGAAACATAGAAATTAAAAAATTTTTAAAAACATCGATACCTACCATGTAGTAATCCATGCTTTTCCACCTCTAACGCTTGTACACTGGTCACATTGCCTCGTCCTCTACAGACATCGTGAAAAAATCGGCGCGCCATTTCTGTCCACTTTTTGCGTCCGACTTCGCTTTGTTTATGCTGACTTTGTGATTTTCGCGTGTTTGATTACTTTAGACAGAGCCCGGCGACCGCCTGCCGCCCCAACTCCAGGAACTGCGTAATTGCTGACTGTTGGCCAACGTTGTGAAATCAAGGAATTGCTCATCGCGGTAGCTCGCGTCTGAAGGACAAAGGAAGGGGGCTTCTCAAGTACATGTGTTTTATTTGAGCGACGAGACGAGCAACATGTTTGGCGGCTCGAAACCCACCTTCGGAGCCACACCCGGAGCCACCAGCTTCGGCGGCTTCAGCGGCACCACAGCGGCCACTCCGTTCGGCCAGTCAGCGTTCGGCAAGCCGGCTGCTCCGGCCTTTGGCAACACCTCGACCTTTGCCGCCCAGCCGACGCAGCCGTCGCTCTTTGGTGCAGCAGCCACGCCTGCGCAGCCCACGGGCGGATTGTTTGGAGCCAGCACTTCCAGTGCCTTCGGGACCACCACCACAGCTCAGACTTCGACATTTGGAGGTTAGAAACGAACACGCTGAAGTGAATTTTGTGTGCAATGTGTAATATTTGTTTTTTTCAGCATTCTCGCAACCACAGCAGACCTCCAACATATTCGGATCCACTCAAGCGGCGCCCAGCAGCTCGCTCTTCGGCCAGTCAACGCTGCCGGCCTTTGGAGCCGCCAAACCGGGAATGACAGCCTTCGGCCAAACGGCCGCCGCCCAGCCGACTGCTTCGCTTTTTGGCCAGCAGGCTGCGTCGACAAGCACCTCGGGATTTGGCTCCTTTGGACAGGCGGCGCCTACTAACACCAGTGTCTTTGGCAGCGGCACCGCCTCCGCGTTTGCGCAACCCCAGGCCACCGCTGTGGCTGCAGGGGTTAATTCAGGCACTGCCGTGGCCAAGTATCAACCGACAATCGGCACAGATACTCTGATGAAGAGCGGCCAGCCAAATAGTGTCAACACGAAGCTGCACTGCATCACGGCCATGAAGGAGTACGAGCTAAAGTCGTTGGAGGAGCTGCGCATGGAGGACTATCTCTGCTCGCGCAAGGGTCCGCAGGCAGGCAGTGCGACAGGCGCGTTTGGATTCTCGAATCAGGTGGCCCAGCCGCAGCCACAACCGGCAGCTTCCGGATTGTTTGGGAACACGCAGCAGCAAGGTACGGGTCTTTTTGGTCAGACGGTGACTGAAAACAAGAGCCTGTTTGGCACTTCGGCTTTTGGGCAGCAGCCAGCGACTAGCAGTGCCTTTGGAGCGCCGGCCCAGCAAAACAACTTCCTGCAGAAACCATTCGGAGCAGCCACTACCACACCTTTTGCTGCTGCACCCACCGACGCATCGAACCCGTTTGGAGCCAAGCCCGCCTTCGGACAGGGGGCTAGCTTGTTTGGACAGACACCTGCTACCAGCGCTGCACCAGCTTTCGGTCAGACTAGCACCGGATTCGGTGGCTTTGGAGCCGCGGCTGGAGCCACACAGCAGACATCGCTATTCGGTGCTACACCCGCTGCCGATCCCAACAAATCGGCCTTTGGACTGGGCACAGCCGCTCCAACAGCCACGGGAGCATTTGGTTTTGGGACTCCTGCCACAAGCACCGCGAGCGGAGGACTCTTTGGCGCGAAGTCGGCAACAAGCTTCGCTGCGCCCGCTTTCGGAGCTACTTCAACTGCCAATACCGGCTTTGGAGGCTTCGGTATCAACACCAGCACTGCAGCCACAGGCGGTGGACTCTTCAACTCAGGATTGAACAAGCCAGCTACCTCGGGATTTGGAGGTTTTGGAGCCACCAGTGCAGCACCGTTGAACTTTAACGCCGGCAACACGGGTGGATCGCTCTTTGGGCAAGCAGCTAAACCCGGAGGCGGCCTCTTCGGTGGCGGAACATCGACCCTTGGAGGCACGGGAGCTGCTCCAGTTGGCGGTCTCTTTGGAGGTGGTACCGGAGCTTTCGGAAATGCCAGCGGTTCTTTGGGTGGCGGCTTTGGCGGCCTGGGAACAAACAACTCATTGACCGGAGGACTGATGGGTGCCCAGCCCACTGTTGGTATAACGACGCCATCACACCAGCCCATACATCAACAGATCCTGGCCAGGGTCACTTCCCCCTATGGAGACTCGCCAATTTTCAAGGACCTAAAGTACGGCAACGAAGCCGATGCTACCAGAGCCACGAATCCGGCTGCCCAGCAGGCGGTGCTGGACCTTAACAGCAACCAGTACAAGATTGTTACCAAGGACATCCCAAATCCTGTAAAGGTGAAGGCTCTGGGAAGCACCATGAATCGAAAGTCTCTATTCAATGGCCTCGAGGAGTTGGATACGAGTGTGGAGTGCTTTAATCTGAAGCCCACCGCCAAGCGTCTGGTTATCAAGCCCAAGGTGAATCCTGTCGATGCCGGAAGTGTCTCCAACTTAAATGGCAGCGCACCCAGCACTCCGCAGTCCCGTGCAAGAGTGGGAACTCCGAACAAGGAGCGCGAATCCTTCAGCGGTGCTATTCCCAGTGAGCCACCGCCAGCAGGACACTCGCCAGGAGGGGCCAGAGAGAGCCAGGATGGAAGTCGCCGCGAGTCGTGGCTTCACCCGAACAACCTAGAGAAGGTGCGTCAGCACAATATTCAGACTGGAATGGATCAAGCGTCTCCCCACAATAGCACCCTTAACGAGTTGGTGCCCCGCAAACCTCTGGAAACATACCGCCCAACGTCGACAGTGCGCTTGTCGGTCTCCACCATTCCGGAGAATCCGTTCGAGGATCAGGCTAGCGCAATTGCAAGGCGGGACACATTCACTTCGGATCAGGGCAACGATAGCGCGCTTTTGAGCCGATCCCACGAGGCTGAGGAACACTCGGCAAACCGTTCACGTTTGGCCATCGATGCGGCTGCTGGCGAGGGCGCAGACTATGAGGCACATCCCACGGGCATTGTGCTACGCCGTGTAGGGTACTACACCATCCCTACGCTGGACGATCTGCGCTCATACTTGGCCGAAGATGGATCCTGTGTGGTTCCGAACTTTACAGTTGGACGCGAGGGTTACGGAAATGTTTTCTTCGGAAAGGAAATGGATGTTGCTGGCCTGAATATAGACGAGATCGGTAAGGTTTCTCTTTAAAGATATATATTTTGTGTTCTGATTATTCCCTCCCCTGCAGTCCACTTCCGCAACCGGGAAATTATTATTTATCCCGATGACGACAACAAGCCTCCCATTGGCCAGGGCCTAAATCGAGATGCACAGGTAACCCTCGATCAAGTATGGCCACTCGATAAGACGAAGCATGAGGCCATCAAGGAGCCGCAGCGTCTCCTCGAGATGGACTGGGAAGGCAAGCTGCGCCGGGTTTGCGACAAGAATGACACTCGCTTCATCGAGTACCGCCCAGAGACGGGCAGTTGGGTATTCCGCGTAAAACACTTCTCAAAGTACGGTTTGGACGACAGCGATGAGGAAGAGCAAGTGCCCACCGATCCAAAGAAGGCTAAAATGGTTTCCCTGGAGGCGCAACAACGAGCTGCTGCTGAGAAAATGACACTGAACTCACTGCGACAGGCCCAGAAGATATCGGAAGATGCGGCCCGCAACCTTGATGCAAAGGCATTGGTCGCAGGAGTAGTCAACGGGTCCAGGACAATGGACGACACAGCTGAGTTCTTGCTTTTTGATAAAACGCGTAAGTAGATACTCCAGCAGTATTATTATTCTTAGCTCGCTATAATTGTTTTGTTTTGTGCGTGCAGAGTTTTTTCAAGCCGGCATCGGATCAAATTTCTCCATGTTTGATGCACCGCCTCGTCCCTACCCATCCATCTCCAGCCCAACGGCCGCTGTGGCCCAGGATATGGTAGGAAACGAGCCGCACAAGATGCAACTGATGAAGTCCTCCCTGTTCGTAGAAGACAATGCCAGCGAGGATGAAGCTATGGGTGAGTGCAACTAAACATTAACTGTGACCAGCATAAAAAACATTCTTGTGAAACCTTGCCATTTTAGAGCCAACCAGAGGACATCGCAACTTCTTCAACGTAGACCCTTCTCCATGGAAAGACGGTGTCTCAGAGAACTCCAGCCAGTACGACTTTGGGCACCCATCTGCCATGCCTGTCTCATCCTCGGTATCTGTGGCCAGCCTCATGTGCGACGCACAGTCCGAAGAGGTATGTTTAGAAACCGGAATCCAAAAGCAAATTACTAACTTTCATAATTCTCAGACTTCATCAATGGCAACCGGCAGTATACCGGCTGGCGAAAAGGAGAAGCACACGGAGTCCGCCATCTTAAAGCCCTTCAAATTTGTTTGCAAGCCCAGGGTGGCCTCGGTCAAGATGTTTGCCACCACGGTTCCTTTGCCGCGATCCATTGCCTATGATCTGCGTGAAACCTGGATCGCTGATCTGGGATTATACAGGGGACGCAGTTTCAAGCTGAGCTTTGGACCGAAAAACTCCCTAGTGCTGCCGAGCACTTTCAATAATCTGCGCAATCTCAAAGAATGTAAGTAGTAGCGAAAAGTTTTACTAAAATAATATTAACGTAACACAAATTTACATTTATTGCAGTTTCTGGAGCAGCCTTGCCCGCTTCGCTTGTTTTTGCGCCTCGTTTAGCCAGCGATATGTCACCCAGTGTATTGCAAATGGTGCAGTTCAACATGGTCAAGGGCAATGGAAGAATTGGCGAGGGCATTGTCTCCCATCTGGAGGTACAACTGCGCGACAGCCTAGCTGTGGAAGTGGAAGGCAGCGAGTGCCCCTGGCTGCATCCAAACAACGGAACAGATCTGGTGTCTAAACACTTTGCTGAATCCCTAAAGCAGAGAGACGCCGGCGAGATAGAGGAATACTATGTGTCCGTGTGGTCGCTCCTGTTTGCGCTGTGGGGTGTGCATGACGAACTCCTGGACATGAATGTCAATTCTCACTACATGGTCATGTGCCGGCGCAGCCTGCTATCTGAGTGGCTCGAGAACACGCTGATGGGCAAGGATCTGCTCTCGAGGAAGGTGAGCAACCACAGCTACCTGGGGCACATGCTGGAACTGCTCAGTTGCCATCGAGTGAGCGAGGCCTGCGAGCTGGCTTTCAACTACGATGACGCGAACTTGGCTCTGGTGTTGGCCCAACTCAGTTCTGGTGCTGCTTTTCGAATGCTGATGGAAGAGCAGCTGTATGATTGGCAGGAAAGTAAGTCGGACAAATACATAGACCTGGAGCGCCTGAAGATGTTCATGCTGGCCGCTGGAGTGCCCATGATGCAAAGTTCCCAGGGGCCCATTAACCTGCTGGAAGATCAAAACTGGCTGACGGTATTGGCAATGCAGCTGTGGTACTTCACAGCGCCAACATCCACCATAACCGATGCCCTTAACGCATACAATAAGGCCTTCCAAGCAGAGGAATGCTATGCAGAGCCACCGAAGCCAAGCTACAAGGAAGCAGAGGCTATTGGGACGAAACCCGTCTACGACCTGCGCTACCACCTGCTCCAGCTGTACTCCAAACGAACGCACTCCCTTGAAGAAACCCTCAATCCGATTACACACACCGCCGATCCAATGGACTTCCGTCTAAGGTAAGTTGTGCATTATATCTTAAGAAATGTGACTAATAATTCTTTGGAACTCTCTTATTTTTGTGCTTCTAGTTGGCTTGTGCTTCAAAATTTGCGAGCTCTTGGCTATCGACACTGCTCGGAATTGACAGAGTCACGCCTCACGGTGGACTTTGCTGGCCAGTTGGAGAACGAAGGCCTTTGGCAGTGGGGCATTTTCGTGTTGTTGCATCTCAAGCGTCGGCCACAGCGGGAACGGGCAGTGCAGCAGATGCTGCAGCGCAACGTAATGGTATCTGCCAAGATCCCTTTAAATGCAGAGGAGAGCTTTGTTGTGGATGAGTTAAATGTACCTATGTCTTGGGTGGACTACGCGAAGGCGGTGCAAGCTGGAGCATTGGGAAAACGACACCTACAAGCCAAGTACCTGCTGAAAGCCAGACACTGGGTGCAAGCGCACGAGATTATCTTTCAGTACATTGCTCCTGATGCGATTATAAACGGTGAGTTTGGTTTATTACGCGGCAATAGGAGTAATATTTAACGTTTTATTTTCTACATTGCAGGACGAATGGAATACCTGCACAGCCTCCTCATCCAGTTCGAGAACACCGAGGGCAGCAGCATCCGTGTGCCCAACTGGGCCAACCAGGGACAGATCTTCCTGGACTTCATTGATATCAGTGCCAAGTTCAACCAGATTCAACATACGAAAAACATCGCAGACATTAACGCGCGCTGGGAGAATTTAAAGCCCCAGCTCAGTGAGCTCTGCTCCAGAATCGCCCTACTCCCATGTCCCACTGCAAAGCACCGCCTCTGCCAGAGCGAGATCTCGCAAAGTATCAGTTATTTGGTCCACGGCATGTGCATCGTCTGCCCCAATACGGAATTATCCTCTGTGCTAAAGGTAGCGCTGGAGCGGCTACCGCTTCCGCAGGAGTTCTCCTCAAAGGAGCTGCGCATCCTTCTGGAGGAGTTGCTGGATAACATGGAGAACGAGGTGCCCTTCAAATTACGGCAGCCCATGGAGACATAAGAACAAAAAGAGCGCTTGATTAAAGAATACTTGTCTAGTTTAGGTTCGAATTAGCTTAGGTATAAAGATTTGATTAGCATCTCCCTCGCACGCGAAAGAAAGCCACATGTAGGATAGGTCTGAGTATTGCATCATACATCATGATTGCTCTATAGCTAATACATAAATGTTTCGTCAGAAAAGACAATGCCAGAGGAAATATTATTTTTGTTGATTTGTTTACTTGATTTCTAACTGCTTGCTATGTAAACCTAGTTTTCTTGCTAAAATTCATAAATAAATAAACTACGATCTGTTTTCAACAACTACAACCTGATCTTTGAAATCCGATAGAGGCTCATGCCCATTCCGTGCCTATCGATAGCGCTAACATAGCTAACCTGTTCTGCGGACCTGTAAAGCTCAAAGACCTGTAAAATCAGTTCGTATTTGATCGTTGATTAGACCACAACGCTGAGAAGAGGTAAGAGCAATCAGTCACATGCTGCTTCTAGTGACAAACTATTCTCCGTAGACATGGCTACTGCTGCTCCAACTGAGACCCCTGCCGCTCCCGCCTCCTGGTGTGGGCGTGGCGATAAGCCCCGCACCTTTGAGAAGCACTCGCCCGTCGTCTGCTATGATAAACCAGAGGCATCGATCGTATCGAAGGAGGAATACGATGTAAGTTGTGCTCTAATGCTACCTGTACATGGCAATTAATGGTATCGCCGATAAGTAATCTTTGAAGCATTACAAACAACTTTAAGAAAATAGATGACAAAGCAAATTAAAGTACTACTTCAAGAAAGACTTATCCAGAGATTACACAAACAAATTTTCAAGATTACCATACATCGACTTATTGTTGAGAATTCCAGAACAAGCGTTTCAAGGCTTTGACCGGCGATCTGGTAGAGACGTTGGTGGTGCCCAAGCGGGAGGCTCGCACCTGGACAATGCAGGCGGGCGACCTGTGCCGCGTCACCATCCACGAGGGTTCGCAGGTGGGGGACATGAACTTCTGGAACCTGGAGAACACCGCAGAGCGCTTTTACTCCGGCAAGACGCGCCAGCTGCACTCGTCACACCTGAAAGTCTACGATCGCCTGTGGAGCTGCTTGCCCTATCTGCGTCCCATGGCCACCTTCGTGTTCGACTCTCTGGCCGGCTACGGGATTGATGAGGACGGAGGTTCTCTGCACGATGTGATTGGAACGCGCTGCGACGATTACACCTACAAGCTGATCACGGGCAAGGATCGGGTGGGCAGTTGCCACAGCTCTCTGGTCAAGGCGGTGGTGGAGGAGCGTGGGCTGACGGAGCAGGATGTGCACGATGTGTGGAACATCTTCATGTGCACCGGCTTCACCCGGGACACTAATCAGTATTTCTGCAAGCCGAGTCCCGCCCGCAAGGGAGACTTTATTGAATTCGTTGCGGACATGAATCTGCTGGTGGCCCTGAGTGCCTGTCCCCAGGGAGATGTCTCCATCCAGGTGGGCGCCGAAGTGCCAGACGACAAGTGTCACCCCCTCAAGGTCGAGGTGTTCCGCAGAAAGTGAGCTGATTGATTCATTTGTATTCCGAGTGGATTATCCGGTTACACTAGCACAGTGCCATATAAAAAAAATAACACAAAATCACACACGAATCTGTTTATGTGCCGTAAAGCTTGTGTTAAAATATACATACATATATTCCTAGAAATTGTCGACAATCCATGGCTTTTTAATTAAACAACGCTTGATATCTATGTATTTTCAGCTTGTTACACAAGGAAATTAAAAAATAAAAAATAAAATCCATTAATTTCTATAGAAACATAAAATTAATAACTCGTATTTTATTGTTTTTTTCAATAAGTGATTTGATATTACCTCTAAAAAGTGTTAATGGAATTCAGAATGCGCCAATATTTCGATTTTTAAAGTGACCATCAACGTTCTCTTTACTTTTTTATTCTTTGTTTTCATCTTGCTTCGCACTATTTTGCCGACTGTCGTTTTGCTAAACAAAACGATTTCATTTCGCAGCAAACTGCCAAAATGAGCGAGATTAGGGGAGAGGACAACCTGGAGAGGCTGCGCAACTACATCCTGCGCCCGGACCTCTCCATCCACGATCCCCAGCCGGACGTACTGCCACGCCAATTCGATCCGATGCGCCTGTTGCATGTGCCCCGCGGCCCCGGGACCACTAAGTTGGTTCCCCGCCGCGACCAGAGCGGCCAGATTCTGGAGTTCATTGAGGTGGACCTGGAGGACGTGGGCGCCAATGCAAACAATTCGATGTCCATGCAGCGCGAGCCGGGTCTGCTGGATGAGGCGACGCGTGGCTCGCACTCTAACTTTCCCTTCTGGCCCGGCGGCTTCGACGAGCAGCGCCAGCAGATCGCAGCTCTGGATGTGGATAACTTTATGCTCGGGGACAAGCTGCTTACCGTGCCACCGGGCTTTTCGTCGGGTCACAACTTCTCTCAGGCACAGCCTGTGGCTCCGGCACCTGTGCTCCCCGACGCTAGCAACGTAGATTTGCTGGAGAACCTGGAGCAAGACCTGGACGTGCAGGAGTGGATGCAGCTGACGCGCACTCCGGATACGGGCTCTTCTGAAGTCACTCAAGCCGCCCGAGAAGGGAATCTTTCCTTCCCTTCCGAGGAGTTCCAGGACGTCGACGACCAGATCATGAAGGCAGACCTTAAGCCAGTGCTGAATATTTCCGCTGCAACGAAGACCTTCAAGAGCGACTGGGCCGAGATGGTGGACATCAGTCAACCCATCAACGATTTTAAGGAGCAGATACCCTGCCCAGCTATGGAGTTTCCCTTCGAGCTGGACGTTTTCCAGAAGCAGGCCATTCTCAAGCTCGAGCAACGCCAGTATGTGTTCGTGGCAGCCCATACTTCGGCCGGCAAGACGGTGGTGGCCGAGTACGCCATCGCCTTGTCCAAGCGCGATCTAACCCGCACCATATACACGTCCCCAATCAAAGCTCTGTCCAATCAGAAGTATCGCGACTTCCGCAAGACCTTCAAAGATGTTGGGCTGATCACGGGCGATCTGCAGATCGAACCGACCGCTTCATGCCTGATTATGACCACCGAGATCCTGCGCTCCATGCTGTACTGCGGCAGCGAAGTCACCAGGGACCTGGAGTACGTCATCTTCGACGAGGTGCACTACATCAATAATCCGGAGAGGGGTCACGTATGGGAGGAAGTCATCATCCTGTTGCCAGATCATGTGAACATCATAATGCTCAGTGCCACAGTGCCGAATACCATGGAGCTTGCCGACTGGGTGGGCAGCACCAAGAAGCGCAAGGTGTACGTCATTAGTACCCTGAAGAGGCCCGTGCCGCTAACGCACTTCCTCTACACGGGTGCAGGCGGCAAGAGCCGTGACGATATATTCCTGCTGGTGGACGCCCAGGGAAGGTACCTGCAGGGTAACTACGAGAAGGCCGTAGAACGTAAAAAGGAGATGCAGGGCAAGGCGAAGGGCGGCGGTGGTGCACCAAAGAACTACGTGAACGCCAAACAGGAGCAGTACACTTGGATCGGACTTATTGACTTTCTGCGGCGCAACAACAAGATGCCAGTGGTGGCCTTTACCCTGTCCCGAAATCGCTGTGATGCCAACGTAGCGGCCCTGCAGTCGGTGGATCTCAACACGGAGAAGGAGAAGGGCTCAGTGCAGAAATTCTTCCTGCAGTGCCTTGCGAAGCTGAAGCCGCCGGATCGCACCATTCCGCAGGTGCTGGCGCTCAAGGACGCCCTAGAGCGGGGCATCGGAGTCCATCACAGCGGCATCCTGCCAATACTCAAGGAGATCGTGGAAATGCTCTTCCAAAACGGACTGGTAAAGCTTCTCTTTGCAACCGAGACATTTGCCATGGGCGTCAATATGCCTGCTCGCACGGTTGTCTTCGATTCTCATAAAAAGTTTGACGGCCTTGAGGTGCGCAATCTGAAGCCAGGGGAGTACATCCAGATGGCCGGCAGGGCAGGACGGCGGGGACACGATGAGACGGGCACGGTTATTCTGCTGTGCAAGGCCAATGTGCCGCCATCGATGGAGTTGCGACCGATGATCCTTGGCCTGCCCGAGAAGTTGCAGTCACAATTCATTCTGCGCTATGCAGTGATCCTCACCTGCCTGCGCATCGAAAGCATCAAAGTGGAGGACATCATGAAGTTCAGCTTTAAGGAGTTCAACCAAAAACTGCAGCTGCCCACGCAACAAAAGCAGCTCCGCCTGGCAGAGGACAAGTTTGCCATGCTGCCGACCCTTGGTGAGCATCTGAAGCCGCTGATCGAATTCTATGATAAGGCCGTGGAATACTGGAAGGAGAAGCATCGTACCATGGTGGGTCTATGTTTAGAAACATTGCAAGGACATGACTAAATCTTTCCTAGTTTTGTTACCAATTTTAAGAAATACTTTATTCCTTTCAGAAATTCGTTGTCACCCAAGCCAAGATCCAGAAAGAGCTGAAAGTGGGTCGTGTCATCGTGGTCACCCAGGGCAAGCACTACAACAAGCTGGCCATCCTACTCAACACCAAGTCCGTTCCAGGCAAGGACACCGTCTACAAAGTACTAGTCCTGGACCACCAGTTCAAGGCAAAGGACACAGAGGGCTTGCAACGGGACGAGCTCTACTACAAAATTATTTCCCTCACGTCGAATCATAAGATGTTCCAGCCGGAGGGAATTGGTGGGCACACCGTGCTCGACATTAAAGCAATTGATATCATTAGCATCACCAAAAACACATTTAAGGTCGATGCTGATGTGATCATCCGGAACTGGGAGCAGCGACAGCTGGAGCGCTTTAAGGATACACCGCCAGGCGGAACCGTGGTCAAGACTGTGACCGAACTACACCAGCTGAACGAGAGCTACATTGCCAATCCGGATTCCATCAAGTTTGTGAACCTGTCCAAGGAGGTCAATGTGAATGCGGATACGGAAGTCGCCCAACTTAACTATGTCGATCACTTGTTCCGACAAGTGGGTGACCTGCTGCCGCACACTAACATAGCCGGCTTCGAGCAGGAGTTCGCCAAGGTCTACGAGCGGCGCATGCTGGAGATTCACATCGAGGAGCTGCGCTTCAAGAATTCCGCAAAGAACCTCTCTCTCTATCCGGACTACTGCAACAAGATGGACGTGCTTCGAGCGCTCAAATACATCGATGAGCTGAACGAGGTCACACTCAAAGGCAAGGTGGCCTGCGAGATGGGCCAAAACGAGCTCCTGATCACGGAGCTCATTCTGTGCAACATGTTTAATGATCTCGAGCCCGCCGAGATTGCCGCCCTGCTGTCTGGCCTTGTCTTCCAGGCGAAAATCCAAGGCGAGCCGGTTATTCCGGAGCCACTAAAGAAGTGTGTGGCGGCTTTTGAACAGATTAACGACACAATTCTAGCCGAGGAGCAGCGCTACCATGCGGTCGTAGAGGCCGAGAATCGTCTTAATTTCGGCCTAATCGAGGTGGTTTACGAGTGGGCGAGAAATAAGGTAAGAGTATCTACTCTTCGTTAAAGGAATCAAGCTAATACGGCACCCCTTTTACAGCCCTTTGCTGAGATTATGAAACTGACCGAGGTGCAGGAGGGCATTATCGTACGATGCATCCAGCAGCTGGACGAGACTCTGCGTGATGTGAAAACGGCTGCCATACGAATCGGTAATCCTGGACTGCAGTCCAAAATGGAGGAGGCGTCGGCGGCCATCAAACGCGACATTGTGTTCACCGCTTCTCTGTACACGGAACTGTAAATAGTGGAGGGCAACCCGTCAAGAGAGAATAAACCAGGACGAATGTGATTTCTTAGTCTATACATTATGCACGTGTGTCAATTACAATTCCAAAGGAGACTTATATAAAAATGTAAAAATATTCATGATCAACGCGACGCGCTGGGTGGCGGAGGTGGTGTGGCGATGGTCGAGTCGGCGACGCGTTGGGAAGCAACTTCATCGCGATTCCGGTTTGAACTTTGGTGGCACCATCATGCCGGTCATGTGTTTTTGTTTCTTGGTCTTCTTAGACTTGCCGGCGCCGGACTGGAAGTCATGCCAGCTATTCACTCGGCTTTGGCGCGACTCCTCGAAATTTTGCTGCCACTCGCGGTCTGCCTTGACACGCTCCTCCTCCTCGATCTCCGTCTCGCGCTTCCTCTTGCGTTCCTCCTGGTCGCGCTGGTCGAGCTTCTGTCGCCGCCGCTCCATGTCGGCGAATAGCTTCATGACCATCACGTAGATGGCATGCTTGTACTTAGTGGGGTCATCTTCAGGAATGGGCTCGGTAGGCCTGCCCTCCTTTTTGAGCTTTTTGCGTTTCTCAGCGATCTGTAAATCAAATGGAAATTAAGTATGGTTAAAAATTAAATATATTTAAGCTATTTCCCTTGTCCAAGACTCACCATATGATCAGTGCGTCCCTTGGCCTCCTCGTACACTTCCAGACACTTTTTACGGGTGAGTTCGTTTTCCAGGATTTTCCAGGAACGCGCCACTATGTCGAATGCCAGCTGAGCGCGCTCCTGGTTTTCGGGATTCTTATCTGGGTGGACCAAAATGGATAAGGTGCGATATTTCTTTTTTATGTCCGCCACTTCGACCTCGGGCTCGATTTGGAGCACCTCAAATGGATTGAGATTGAAGTACGTTGAACCTGGACGAAGTAAACGATCAATTTGTTGAGAAGGAGTTAAAACTGAATCACGTTTTTCAATTTCTTTCACCTGCAATATAGGCACAAAATTGTTTACTCAAAAGTGAACATTAAGGTAAATGGTTTAGTTTAGTTTGAGCGCCTCCAGTGGGAGGCCACCACAGCGTCTAGGCTGCAGCGGGCCGCCCGTCACACTTACTTCGGAGTAGAAGTCCTCGAAGGTCTCCCGGGACGTGCCCGGCTGGTCTTTAGACGACATATTTCAGCAATTTATGGCGTTTTTGCTTTCCCCACAAACTATTTTAGTTTTTTTTATTAAATGAAAAATTGAAGTGTGGCCGAAGCGGGATCTTGAGAAGTGCTGTCAAACATCGGTTTTCACGCGCGATAACTATGGAGGTCTAGCTGTTATCGAACACATGTTTTGGATTGAATAATTATTTATTGAAAGTAATTTTTTGCGCGCAAAGAAATAAATGCTTCCGCGACTGCAACAATTGGGATGTTTACTCGGATTGTTTGAAAGACAAAGTTCCCGGTGCGTTACAAGTCAAATGGCAAAAATGAGCAATAGTCGAAGTGTGTGCGGTACAGACACGGACCTCGTGTGGATGGACTTGGAGATGACCGGCTTGGACATAGAAAAGGACAAGATACTGGAGGTGTCCTGCATTATAACCGATCAGGACCTAAACATAAAATCCGAGGGCCCCTGCTTCGCCATCAATCATCCGCAGGAGGTGTACGACTCAATGAACGAATGGTGCATAAAGCACCACAACGAATCCGGCTTGGTGAGCCGCTGCAAGAGCTCTTCGGTGAAGCCGGAACAAGCCGCCGATCTGATTCTATCCTATCTGATGGCCAACATCCCACAGCGGGCTTGCCCTCTCGCAGGCAACTCCGTCTACATGGACCGTCTTTTTCTCAGGAGATTTATGCCAACTGTGGACGAATATTTGCACTACCGCATTGTAGACGTGTCCACAATCAAGGAGCTGGCGAGGAGATGGCACCCCGAGATTGTTAGGAACGCTCCGAAAAAGACCTTTGCCCACCGCAGCCTGGAAGATATCTACGAAAGCATAAGCGAGCTCAAGTACTACAAGCAAAACTTGTTTAAGTAATTTATCTTTGAGGATTCATATATGTCCAATGAATAGTCCGGCATTAGATAAATTGTCCTAAGTAGGTAAGATGATAAGCACAACGCCTTTTTAACGTAATACGAAGAATTACATTTATCTAAATAATTAAGATGAAAAGATGCCGCAGCGCTTTGGCCAGAAAGAAATTCATGTTCATTGAGGCTTTATCTTATAGTTTGTTATTATTCTATTTTATTTTTTGACCTACCTACGATATTAAACAAAACAAAAATCTTCCGTTTTGTTTTGTAAATACTAGGGGTCACATTTGATATTTTGGACTTATAATATTGTCAATATTCTTGTAAAAAAATGCATATATAAAAAATCATTCACTGAATCGTGCGAATGTGCACGGAAAAGCAAAACTCTATCATTAGAAATAAGAATACGATTGCAATAAAAAACTCGAAGCTAGTAGACGCCGTTGATGTTATTGTGGGCGGCTGAGTAATGGTTCGGCTCCTGCCGCCTCCGCGAGGATCTGTGGTTGGAGTTGGCGCTATCGCTGCCGGTCACCTTCTCGGCTTCAATGCGTCCGGAGAGAAAGCTGGCCACGCGTTCCTGCAGGTGTTATACATTTGATAACTAAATATTTCTTCTCATTCTGCATTCTTGTTTCTTACCAGGTAACTGTTGGTCATACCCTGCAGGTTGCCGTAGAACGCGAGCATGCGCTTGAAGAGAGATTCAGCTTCCTCCTTGGACAGTGTTTTGACCTTGTCTAACCTGGTTATGGTAACTATTCGGTTGTTGATGTATATGATTTGGTGGGCCACCTCTGTGGTGGTGTGTGCCAGGTGTCTGTCGAAAATTAGTATAAATTAGAGCTGTGAATATAGGGAATGACTGAATGGCGGCTAAGCCTACCTTGGTATATTGGCTGCCACATGGGCGCTGAAGTTCACCAAGTGGACCACTCGTCTGGCCGATTCGCGGGTCAAGAGCACTATCAGCTGCTCCAGGGTGGCGGGTCTGGCTTGGTTCTCGGGCTCATCTGCACTCAGATAGACCCACAGCTCCTTGGCCCTTTGTAGAGCTTGCTTAGGATCGGTGGCAATCTGAGAGAGTTATAGAAAATATTTTAATTTAGTTTTACAGCTATAAGCAATCCTCGGCAGATATACTAACCAGTTCTGCTGCATAGATGAGCACATGGATGGCCTCCTTGCTCTGCTTCTTGAGGGCGCGGGCCTCTGCTATAGTTCTTTGTGTGAGTCGGCGCTTGAGCTTGCGGGAGAAGCGCTGTCCGTGATGAATTGCCTTGATGGCTCCGCGCTCGTCCGGCACCGCCTCGTTATCATCTTCCTGCGGAGCTGCAAAGCGGATATGGGAAATCTGTGAGTGCCCATCTTTGTGATTTGATTTGTGTGTTTTGTGTAACCGCGAGAGCGGATCGCGGATCTCTGCGCTTATCGCGACATACTCTGGCAACGACTTCAAATGAATTTGCAATTCCCAAGCGATAACCTCTCCTCGACAACGTCGGCATTTAAAAATAAACTATGAGATGAGTGCACCTTTTGGGTGGATCAATTTCACTCGGTTGCTAACAAAATTGTTTAAAGTCTCAGGCGTAATCTAAAAGACTTTTTTCTAGAAAGCTTTTGTCTTCTGAGACAAAACTGTATAATTTCTGATAATGTAAATATGTCGTATAAAAATCTATTTGGCAAAAAAGCTTAATTTTTCATTAAAAAATATGACTCCTAACCTGGATTCCTTTTCAGCGGTATCCACTGCATTTTGTTGACTTTTAAAATTAACATTCGACCTGGAGTTGAAAAAGAAGTTATATTTCCAGCCCCTGAGACCGGAGACAACCACTTACCGTCAGTCTGATCCTGATCCGTGCGGATGGGCACCAGATACTTGTCCACGAACTTATCGCCCGCCGTGAAGGCGCCATCGATGCGATCGGCAGCGTATGTGGTGAGCGGGCTCTCCAGCACTGCGTTTCCAATCTGCTTGACGGAGTCTGCACGCTTTAGGACCGGACGCACCAGGTGATCCGACATGTATTCCTTGGTGTTCCAATACATCTTTAAACATAGAATTATGCCCTTTTTGTCAGCGAATGGGGATCATTGGTCGGGCGTCAACTTACCATTTCGGGGGGCAGGTAGACCAGTGGGATGCGCTGCTCCAGGATGTCCAGGCTCTTGCACATCACATTGTCCAGGCGCCGGATCGAGGGCTCGAAGAGCTTCACCGCCGGCTGGACGGTGTCATAGGCCGCAGAGATCGTAGCCTCGGCGGTCTCGAAATACCAGGAGAAGAGCCTGTTGTTGTTCTTTACCTTGCCATAGATATTCTCCACTCGCTTCACACTGGTCTCCACTAGGGGAATGGAGACGATGCGATCGATGGCCTCCAGGTGAAGTCCACTGCCGCTGGTTGCAGTTGCTATATTAGATTGGAGATCAAGCGGAGAGTTAGAGGAATAACCTTGCCAAGCAGCGCGTGTCACTAACCCATTTGTTTGGTTTTTTATTGGGGATTCAGGGAGCTGCTATAGATGCGCGCGTACTGTTGCTGTCACCGGCTCAAGTGATACTGGCAGGTTTCCGATCGAACTGCTTCCATATAGACTTGGTGTGGCTGATCCCGAAATCAGACTAAGTCGGCATCGGCTGCCTGCTCGCATCATGCTCGGTGATGACCTTTGCCATCTGATAAGGCGCGGATAGAGGCGCAAACACTGTGCACCTAGACGCTTCGCCGGTCTTATCAGCAACACGCCATTCATATAAGAATACGGGGTTCCAAAGTTCGATCGGACTCAAGTGCTGCAGCTTAGGAACTCCTCCTCCGTGCATGTGAATCACATTCCTGGGATATCTGGCCGGTGATCTTAATCCCACCAATCGCCTGATTAGGTGCGCTACTATTAAAATGTGCTAATTTGTTAATTCGGACCGAGTGACGAAAAGTCCAAACTGCAATTGGGTGAATAATTGCGGGGGCGTTCGGGCTTGGGTTCGGGTTCGGTTCGATGTGCTCGTTTCGAGCGGCGTCCCAGACAGCTTTAACCCTCCAGCACCATAGAATGGCTCCGGGTACACTAAACTTTACGTATTTTACTATTAAAAAAAAAATGTGCATATAATAAAATAAAAAGATTTTCTTTAATCAAATATCATTTATTAATGAAGTTAAATTTTATACGAAGACAATACAAAGAATTATGTTAATTTTTTACAGAGAAAACAAACATCTTGAAGCAGTATAAATAAGATTCTGATGTAATGGTGGGTTAATTTTAATTACTCTTTGTTGTCTACAGATTGACTACGGAAAATACAAAAGGAAAATTTATAATCAATTATCGAAAGGTTGTTCATAAAACTGTTTATAAAAAAAATTAATGATGAAATGGTCATAAAATTATAATTAAAAATCAATTATTAAAGCATTTCTTGATGAACACTTCATACTAAGATTGTTTAGTTTAGATATAGTTAGGGAGGTACTTGAAGAAAATGTGCAATGTTTGCTTTAATATTGTAAAAGGTGGTAATCTAATTAATTTAAACATTTGTCTATTTTATATACACTTTTTCAGCGGTAATATTACAATTTTGAAAAGTAACTGGCATTTGGCATTTTTTGCAACACATAAAAGACAAATTTTCCTCACGTCAAAAGACTACGTGTTGAGCACTTCACGTTGTTTGATTACGTTATAGTTTAAGCATAAAGTCTTTAGTGTTGCAAAAGACGGCATAGGGATTGGTAAATTGTTTGTTGCGTGTTTTGTGTTTAGTTGGTAAAAAACGCCTTTTCTTGATTTTGTCCAAAAGTGTTCGTCCCAAATTATGTTTAGCTGTTAAGTGTAAAGTCACCATACCCAAAATGCATTATCTATTGTGCGTTATCAGCCTTGCGGGCCTGGTCGGCTCAGGTCAGTGATCTTCCGTTTTAAGCCACACCCTTGGCTTCATGTGAATCATGTGGATTGACCCCCGAATCTCGCACACATTTCCGATTACAGCTCTCGGCCAGTACAATCAGCTGGAGCAGCGCAACTGCATCATTCCAAAGATCCTGCAGGGATCATGGTTCTCGTGGGAAACGGGCCTGCCCACCCAGACGGTGATCGATGCCACCATGATGTCCAGCCGTGGCTACTGCATCAACTACTTGAAGCACCGCGGCGACGAGCACTCGTTCGTTTTTAAAGAGCGGTCCAAGAATTGCTACCATTGCGTCAAGACAATCATCCGCACCCTAAATGTGTTCGAAAAGTTCGAGGGTCCCTGCGTGAGTTTGCCACCGGGCCAGGAGCCCACGGTGGAGAATGTATGCAGGGGCATCAAGGATGACCAGCAGCTCATTACGCTCTTCAACGAGAACTTTGTGCCCATCAACTGCCGGTCCTCCCTGGAGGGCGTTTGGCATTTTACGTACCAGGTAAGCTATAGATGAAAATATAGGTCAAACTAGGTTTGCCAAGCATTGGTTAGTTGTTAGGGCACCTAACGATTTTAATAACCATCGTTGCCATCGTTAAATATACCCCAGGAGTCGGGGTTAATTAAACACAATTAAAACAGTAACCAAATTTCTTTTTCCGCAGAATCGTTTCCGCTTCACTGGCGTATGCGACAAGCCAGACGCTCGCATCCAGTCCTGCCAAACGGCGGGCACCCAGTTCCTGATCCAGAATCAGAAGTTCAACATCACCTATCAAAAGTGCGAGGGTATGGAGGGCACATTCAGCGGCAACGTTGAGTTCAGCTGTCTGGGCGATTGGTTTGTAGGAAAGAACCACTACTTCGCTGTGGCCAATACGAAGGAATCTCGTAAAGATGAGAAATACCGGTGCTTCCTTAAAAATCGTGACGACGATCTCTACGTGGGTGTGTCCATCACCGCCGAATGCAACACTCTAAAGACGCCCGAAACTTCGCCCGAGCGTCTCAAGCTAACTCCCGTAAAGGCTGAGTTCGTAGAGCCGGGCTGCACACTACCCCAGAACTTCAGCGGCGAATGGGTCAACACGGCCAACATTGACGCCGATGTGTCCATCAGCGAGACGCACATTAACGAGACCTACTATCCGGACAAAGCCCGCTATCGTAAGACTATCTATGTGTGCCGTGAGCGTCGTGGAAATCGTGTAATGATGGCCCGCTTGACCGTTGACGGTTGCCAAAAAGATTACGTCTGCTTTGACTTTATGCCCCGCCACCACAACATCATTCGCTACCGCAAGGGTTTGGCCGTTATCAAGGACGACTTCAGCACGGTGTGCTCGTGGGTTCAGTTCCCGAATGCGGAGGCCTGGAAATATGACTTGTTCCTGGCTAGAAATCCTGTTCCCGTTCGCTGCCCCGTCGCGGGTAAATTCAACTTTACTCAAAGGGGAGAACATCCCTTCAAAACAAGGTGAGTATTTCGCCTAAAACCAATTAATTTTTGATTCCTTAAAAGTAAAATTACTTAATTGTTTTCAGAATTCTTGGTGGTGTCACCCTGAGTCCCCGTCCGGATATCCACTGCAAGCAAAACATCTCTGACCTGTCGGTGTGTGATACTGACCAAAAGGAACTGGCGGTGGACGAGAACTACTGTCTGTCTGTGGATCACTTGGGTCGCCCGGTTGATATCTACAGTGATCCCGATTACCGCATGAAATGCATTGGCTTCTGGAAGGAGAACCTAAAGTCTTACCTGATTACCTACGACGATCTGGATCCACTCTCCAAGTACCGCTGCTGGGTGTACCAACGCGCTGACCTCAACCGCGTCCTCATGTCGCAGGCGGTGGGTGCCTTCTGCAAGCTGGAACAGGATGTGACTTCGTGGAACCACTCGGAGGGCGCTGCGGTAGCCATCGATGCTGTGGAGTACGAGCGTGAGCGCGACGACTGCCCCATGTACTTTGACGACGGATTGAACCCATGGAAACCGTCGGACGCTTCCAATATCATCTTCGACTGGGACTTTTACCGAGCAGGTGCAGCGACCCTCGATGGACAACTGGCTTGGGTATTTGCTGTGGCCTGCGGACTGGTCAGGCTCTTAGTCGCCCATTAAGTTCAAAGTATTTTTTAATTTTACCATCCAACAAAATTTACAAAAATTTACATCCAACCTCGAGTGACTTTTAGAATTAATTGTGTGCCTTAGAATGCGATTTATTGAATTTCATAAGCAAATTTATAGCCTGTAAGTTGATGAAACCATTTTTAACGTGTAATTAGCAACAGCCATTCCGTCCCGCAAGAATCTCAAATGTTTTTTTACACAATTAAAGCCGATAAATAAATGACTCGAACAAATTAATTTACGTTTTTAGTTTAGTTTAGGTTTTGGCAATTTAAAATTGTTGGCTGACTGTAAATCGATTCTTCGATTGTGTCAAACCGATGTCAGCAGACAGTGTTGTATAATTTCAAAGTCAAGTCGGCCGAACGTCTAAAGGAGTGTATTTTTATTTTGAGCTGAAATTTTCCGATTTATACACATCCCAAAATGTCCCTGTCGCTGGTCCTGCGTGGCGCTGTCCGTTGCAATGGTAAGGACCTTCGAGCTGGTCAATTACTCTGGTATTTCCCGCAAAACAGCTTTTATTATATAACCAAACTGTTTGTTGGCATCCACATTTAGCCGCAAATCTCATTAAATCGGCCCGAATCACGCCCCTGAAGAGCTACTCCACTCTTGTGGCCAATGCCCAGCGCCGGGCTGTGGTCCAACCCCTGGCCGTGGCCAAGGTTGCTGTGGTAAGTTTTGGAATAACCAAATTTTGGGGCACTGCAATTTTTAATCCCCGCCTACATTTCAGCCCGCTGTGCGTGAGATCTCTGTGAGTGCGCCCCGAATGGCCGCAGCCGGCGGAAGCCACACATTGCTGTGGACCGTGGAGCGCGTTGTGTCAGCCGGTCTCTTGG
Organism: Drosophila anomelani; assembly: GCA_035045905.1. Classification (NCBI taxonomy): domain Eukaryota; kingdom Metazoa; phylum Arthropoda; class Insecta; order Diptera; family Drosophilidae; genus Drosophila; species Drosophila anomelani. The sequence continues at coordinate 9,297,216 of JAWNOO010000007.1, read as the reverse complement.
CCGTAATCCCAGCTGCATTCATCGCACCCTCCCAGATTCTGGATGCCCTGCTGGCCATATCAGTGGTGATCCACGCCCATTGGTAAGTTACCCTCTTAAATTCGATCTGATTCAGTGAATTTGCTCATGTTGTTAATACAAGTTTAAGCAATATAACAAAGCTTTTTTACTAAAAACTATTTCTTTCGTTTTTCAGGGGCGTTGAGGCCATGGTGGTGGACTACATGCGCCCCTCCGTTGTAGGCAACGTCCTGCCTAAAGTGGCTCACATTGCGCTCATCATCATCTCGGTGGCCACACTGGGAGGTCTCTTCTACTTCATCCAGAACGACGTCGGCCTGGCCAATGGCATCAAACGTTTCTGGGCTATTAAGGGCAAGGATGCCGAGAAGAAGCAGGCTTAAACTTAGCAACCAGTTGACGAACCACGAAACACCAGTTATTTATTCATAGTTTCGATAACCAAGTCCGCGTTAGGTCGTAAATAAACAATTGTATAAAGTAACGGCTGCACATGTTATGTATGTTTTTTTTTTAAGAAAACTGTATTCAACAAACACATTCGGGTTGTCTTAACACACTAAATTAGTCGGGGAACGGGGACCGCACCACAGCACCTTTGTTACGTATGGTAATCTATGTAAGCATTAAAACATTTGGTCTATTGTCCGGTATTGGTCATGACTTGGCCTCCACATTGTTTGTGTAGAATAACCTTAGGGCATCCCATTGTTTTGTGTGCAGCAGAATGTGCGGACGGCATTGACGCATGTGGTCCACCGCCTGATCCGGAGTCCAGCCATTCTTCTGTAAAGCAAGAAATGTATAATCTCTGACGAATCTGCTCCAAAGCAATGTTCAACTCACCAGCATGAGGTAGCAACCCACGAGGGTGGCACTGCGCGTCCTGCCAGCCTTGCAGTGCACATAGACGGAGCCCACGTTCTCCTGTGACTGGGACGTACTGAGACCGCCGATCCGCTTCGTTAGAGGCAAGAATTGGTTTATGAACTCCACACCGCGGAAGAGCTTCTCCTGGTTGGGCGACTCGAAGATGTCTGTGGTGGCCAGCTGTAGAAACTCAACGCCAAGCTTCCGCCACTTTTCTGTGTTGTTAGAAAAAGCGGTCAGCTCGTAGTCCTCGTTCATCGATACCACTGCCTTCATGTTCTCCTTCTCGATGAGCTGTGAATGCCTCAAGGAATGTTAGTTTGAATACTTGATCCTGGCTGGATCTGGATTACTTACGTCATTGGCTTGGCTGCGGAAGGGCAGGGCTCCCAGTATTACATGCTCGTCGATACGGTCGTACCAGTTCCTGGCGGAGGCTTTCTCCATCAGGACATTGTACAGGAGGGTGGGGTAAAAGGAGACGCGCGCAAACATGGCAGCCTGGAATTATAGGTGGCCCAGAACAGGAGCGGGGACAGGTAAGTAACGGTCGGGTTAGTATGCGCAACAGCTGTAACTTTCACCAGCACTGACAACCAAGCTTAAATACTGATTCGCTGTCTGACTGACACGCTCGAAGCACGGTTTGGAACTGGTTTCGGTTTCCACTGCGACTGCCGTTTCTGGGTTTTAGGCTTGATCGTCTGGCACGCAGGGCGCTACTTACACTCATCTCCATGCCGGGTGCTCTTGGCTGCTGGCGGGACGATCGAGATAATGGTGAGTGATTCACGGCTCAGAAACCTTCCTCGTATTCTAATTAGTCCGCCTCGGAATTATCACCTCCGATCGCACGTCAGCAGTTCCAATTCAGCAATATTGAGTCTTTAGGTCTCCGTGTTTCTTTGCATAACGAAACAACCGGCGGAAGTCCAGGGGCGTAGCTCAGATGCAGCTGCTAAAATCAAAGATGGGGGATTATTTCTTAACAACTTAAGACACTTTAGTGATGTAAGTATTATCAATCTTTGTAATATAATTCTGTCTTATTTAGGCTTAACTTCTTAATTGTTCGTTTAAAGATACGATTTTTTTTTATTTTTGGTCCTTATATTTCAGTGAAATATTTGAATTTAATTTATATATAAATAAAAAAGAGGTTATAAAATAAACTTGCCTTTTTTATTTTATTAATTATGAGGTAATTTAATTTTAGTCAAATGTTAACCCCTCCATAAACATTTATAGATACGCCCATTAAACCGTCTGTTTTCTTAGTGTTGATTTGCAACACTGACCACTTACTTTGGCCTGTTCACAACACTGAACTTAAAAAACATTTGCAACAAAAAAAATTAAAGAATCTTACGTGTGAAAAATTAAAACAAAAAAAGACATCCGAGGGCATTCCAACCACCCGTCGCACCTAGTCAAAGATGTGCCAGCGATAGGCCGAACTACCGCAACGATAAAAAGCTATCAATCTGTTCGTTGGCGCTGCGTCCGGAGGGAAGAAGTAATAACACAACACGTCAGACGTGAAGAGCAGATAGACGAGGCAAAGACGAAAATCAAAATTATTGTGTGAAATTTACTAACTTCCATTGGAATTCCTCTCCTCCAACCACGCAGATAAGCGATGATTAAGGCTAATACGTGGGTGTGCCTGCTGGTGCTGCTCCTGGTCTGGCGGTTGCAAGCGGAGGAGCTGCAGGGGCCTAATGCGGACGCCATGGGAAGTAGCACGGGCCTGGGCACTGGTACTGGCACCGCCACGCCCACTCTACCCGGCGAGCCGTCCACCCAGGCTGAGGCTGATGAGGTCACTACGGCGGAGACGGAGTCTCGAGTCCCCGCGGAGAGCAATGAACGCAAGGCGGCTAAGCCCAAGGACTCCACAGAGTTTGCAACGCGCTCCAAGGTCATGCCGGCTGCCCTGCTTGAACGTTTGTGGACCGATAGTCTGATGAGGCAGCAGAAGCTAAAGGCCGAGATCGCAAAAATCGAGGCACAACGCCAGCCAACTGAGGTGTCGGAGCAAACCTCTGAGCAAATCGAAGGTAAACATAATATATTCGTACAACTGCTGGACCTAATTAATCCCTTTCCAGCTCAAACCATGTACGAGAACGCCATGGACATGCTGGCCAAGCCGCAGACGGACAAGCGAGTAGCATTCACGCTGCTCAAAAAGGCAGCAGCATTCAACCACCTTAAGGCAAGAGCCGAGCTGGCGTGGGCCGTACTGTTGGGACACTGGATGGATTTCGATTTTAACCATGCCGCCGACGAGTTCGAGAGCTTGGTCAACGAGGGTGTCCCAGAGGCACACATGGGCTTGGGATTCCTTTACTCGGCCGGCGTTGGCGGCAAAAATGTGAGCCAGCCCCTGGCCCTGATCCACTACACTTTGGCTGCCCTCGGAGACAACACGCTGGCGCAGATGGCCATGGGATATCGCTATCTGTATGGCATCAATGTGCCCATCAGCTGTGAGAAGGCGCTGATTCAGTACAAGCGGGTTGCAAAAAAGGTAGCCTCTAAGATCACCTTCGCCAACGGACCAATCGTACATCGAGTGCGGCTGCTGGACGAGCTGGAGAACCCCGGCAGCCACGAGACCGAGATTGTGGACTACTACCAGCTGCTGGCCGACAAAGGTGACGTCCAGTCGCAGGTGGGACTGGGACAACTGTACTACCAGGGCGGCAAGGCCACTGAGCAAGATCACCAGAAGGCCCTCGAATACTTCACCCGGGCAGCCAACGCAGGCAATGCAATCGGCTTCGCTTTCTTAGGAAAACTTTATCTGGAGGGAAGTGAGCAAATCAAAGCAGATAATGAAACCGCATTCAAGGTGGGAGCAAAATTGATAACAATTGATTTATTTGCTAATTTCTGTGTCTGTTTCGTGTCTTAGTACTTCTCCAAGGCCTCCGAAATGGGCGATCCGGTGGGTCAGAGTGGACTGGGATTGATGTACCTGAAAGGTCTGGGCGTGCCCAAGGACTCCATTAAGGCGTTGTCCTATTTCACCCAAGCCGCTGATCAAGGATGGGTGGACGGCCAACTGCAGCTGGGCAACATGTATTTTAGTAAGTAATTCTTAAATTGGACAATATTTGTCCGTTGATATAGTTATGTGCTTTTACTATAGACATGTACTGGGTTCTGTTTATCTAATACTTTTTTCTTTACAGCTGGAAATGGTGTGAAAGCTGACTACAAGCTGGCCCTTAAGTACTTTAACTTGGCCACTCAGTCTGGACATGTCTTGGCTTACTACAATCTGGGAGTAATGAATGCCTACGGTATGGGAATGTTGCGTTCTTGTCCTACAGCAGTTGAGGTATGTAAAATTGACGTGTAAATTGTTTTAGATAATTTTATATTGATTTATTGCAGTTCTTCAAAACTGTTTCCGAGCGTGGACGCTGGAGCAGCCGCTTGATGCATGCCTACAGCGACTATAAAAAGAATCGTATCGACGAGGCCTACATGCAGTATTCGCTCATGGCAGAAGTGGGTTATGAGGTGGCCCAGAGCAATGCCGCATTCCTCCTGGATCGTGAGGAGGTCCACGTATTCAACGATCGGCATGAGGATCTGATTCGCGCCTTCTATTATTGGAAGCGAGCTGCCGGTCAGGGCTACTCGGCTGCCCAAGTTAAGCTGGGCGACTACTATTACTATGGCTGGGGCACTGCCACGGACTTCGAGACCGCTGCTGCCCTCTACAGGTAAGTGACAGATTCCTTCACAGCTGTTTAATTCCTTAACCAGCAATCCTTACCTTACAGGAAAGCCTCAGAGCAGCAATATAATGCCCAGGCGATGTTCAACTTGGGGTACATGCACGAGCAGGGGCTTGGCATGAAGAAGGACTGGCATTTGGCCAAAAGGTTATACGATCTCGCTGCCGAGACCAACTCGGACGCCAAGGTGCCAGTGGCCATTGCACTCTTTAAGCTGCAGATGCTAGCCAAGATTGAATCAATCAAGGAGGTAGGCGAATACAACAAATATCACTTCTGGAGTGTTTTTCTGATATATTGCTCCCTCAGTCCCCATACAGGTTCATCTTCTATATGGATGAAAACATTGCTGCCAACTGGGACTTGTACATGATAACCGTGTTGACTCTACTGTTGGGCATCATCATGTACATGAGGCGACCATTCCAGCAGCCGGATCAGCCTGCAGCAGCACCTGCAGATGACATTGCCGCTGCGCCCGTTAATCTGGCACCGGTGGGAGCTGAAGCAGTGGCCGGTGCAGAGGCTGCAGTGAGAGCACCTCCTGCCGCAGCAGCCGTTCCTCAAGCTGCGCCTACTCCATCCGCATCTACGGGAGCGTCCGCGACGGCTACGGCCAACGTTAATACAGCACCGGAGGGGGCCAGTAGTTTAACGTCCGCAGAGCCCGACGGTGCAAATGTCAACACACTCGGTCCCACTGACTAGTCTTAGCGAATTGGTTAATCATCCCTCTAGGTTAATTAGTGTGCGTGTAAATATTTATCATCTAATTTCGCCGATTTAATATTTTTTATTAATTCTAAAGCCGACCTTTTTAGATATTTAAAAAATATCGTACTCAGAAATGAATGTTGTACTGATAAACCAATGAATCGATCGACATTTGTTATATGATTTCTTTCATTTTGGGCTCCGTTGCTAGTCAATGATATGGGTCGCCCTAAATGGCATTGGAATTGGCAGAAAAAACGCTAATCAGCTATGAAATATATATTAGGTAAATGTATTTGTTAGTTCCAGCAGGAGCGAATGAAGTTCAGATCCGATAAAGCCTACATAAGTACACTACTGGCCAAAATAATAAGTACATTCGTATGTGCTGTGTTTCAATCCTCGTAAAACTTTTTTAAGAAGGCTTATGAAAAAAACCAAATTATTTTCAGTTTTAGGACAGTTTTAGGATAATAAAAATAGATAACAAAAGATTTTAACATTTAAGATAAAAAAACTACGACCGATTTTATCAAATAACCCCACAAATGGGTTGGTCAAAATAATAAGTACACTAGTGATTAAAATTTGTTTTTAAGGATTATATCACTAATGTCGCATTGGGTTGTCATTTTATATTGAGTTCTAAGTCCTTTAAGTTCATTAGTGTAAAAAAAAATTTTTGTAGAAGGGTCGAAAAACGAAGTTTAGTCCTGACGAAAGGAAAGCGGTTATGAAGCTTCTAAAAGATAGGAAAAAGTCCTTGCGAAAATGCAAAACGCCTAGGATCCTTACTCTGTTTTATGCAAAATGCCTTATAGACAACTGGGGTTATAAAAAAAATAAATCTGTGGAAGAAATCTTCCAAAGCTACCGGAAATTGGATCGTCTTTTTGCCCGAAAAGGACTCATTCATGTCTTGCAAGGCCATTTCCGCCGAAAGTGGCAATGTAATTTCCTCCCGCCCGGTTCATGGTAGACTGAAATTGTCAGGACTATCAGGATATATAGCCCAAAAGGTCTTATTATATCGAGAAAATTTTTTTTCAGATGATGCAAAAGTTTAAAAAAAATTATTCGATATTGTTTTGACCCGAGGGTTCAGAAAAGTGGAAAATTACACTTTTAAGTAATGAAACAAAAGTAAATCTTTTTGGAAACAATTAAGGACAATTCATATGACAACCCAAAAGCCAAGAATTCGGCCCCTGGTGAAGGGGAAGCAAGTTGTAACATCGCATAAATAGTATTAGGACCCAAGTCGTTAAAACTGATACACTTATTTTTATTGTGTTTAGTTTTCTTGGTTTATTTGTATGGGCGAGCGGACAATGTAGAGTTAAACTGCAAATTTATAGCTTAAGCATAGTAGTTAAGATTAGCCTTCTTCTTCGCCTGCACTTCCATAATGGCGTCCATGAAGTCCTCGTGCGTCACCGAGCTAGCTGAACGGCGCAGGGCGATCATGCCGGCCTCCACACACACGGCCTTGCATTGGGCGCCGTTAAAGTCATCCGTCGATCTGGACAACTCCTCGAAGTTAACGTCATTGCTCACGTTCATTTTACGCGAGTGAATCTGCATAATGCGGGCACGGGCCTCCTCATTCGGATGGGGGAACTCAATTTTACGATCCAGACGACCGGAACGCAGTAGAGCAGGATCCAGGATATCCACACGATTTGTAGCCGCAATAACCTTAATGTCTGCCGTGGAGCTGAAGCCGTCCAGCTGGTTGAGCAGCTCCAACATGGTGCGCTGCACCTCACGGTCGCCGGCCTTCTCTGAATCGAAACGCTTGGTACCAATAGCGTCCAACTCGTCGATGAAGATAATAGCTGGAGCCTTCTCCTTGGCCAGGGCGAATGCATCGCGCACCAGCTTGGCACCATCGCCGATGAACATCTGCACTAGCTGCGGACCGGCCAACTTGAGGAAGGTGGACTTGGTCTGAGCAGCGCAGGCACGGGCCAGCAAGGTCTTTCCGGTTCCAGGGGGGCCGTACAGGAGAACACCTGGAAACAAGATTCACTTGATTAAATTGAAGACGGGAAAGAGTAAAAGGTTTGGTCACTACCTTTGGGAGGGTGTATGCCGAGGTTCTTGAACTTTTCCTTGTGTGTCATGGGCAGCACTACCGCCTCGATCAGCTCTTGGATCTGCTTGTCCAAGCCTCCGATGTCGGAGTACTGCTCTGTGGGTCGCTCGTCTACCTCCATGGCCTTGACGCGAGCGTCATATTCGGCCGGCAGGGTCTCTAAGATCAAATACGAGTCCTTGTTGACGCCCACCAGATCACCGGGCTTCAGTTTCTCGGCATCCACCAGACCGATGACTGGCAGGAAGTAGGCCTGACGAGTGGAGGTTTTGATGACGGCGCATTTGCCTTTGCGCTGGTTGTCCAACACAGTGACAGAGCCGTCGTCCTCCTCCTCCTGTGGGTCCACATCCAGCAGCTCTATGACATTGGACACCAGGTAAGGCAGCGTTTTGTTAACCTGCAGGGAATGGAGGAGAGTTTAAGGCCGGTTTTAGGCTGAGCCATCGTCGGTCTCACCTTGATCTTTTCGGTGTTGTCCTTGATCTTCTCGTTCTGCGCCTGGATCTCGTGCGTGATCCGCATCACCTCGCTCTTCATGATCTTAATCTCGTTGTCCATAAGGCGAGTCCTACTCACAATCTCATCGGTGGACATACGCATCACCTCCTCGCCCAGCGACTCCTCGCCGTCCTCCCAAATCGACTTGTCCTCGAGAGTCTGAGACATGTTTAGTTAGCTGATTGCCTGTCCTTAGTAAATGTTACTCTTTGTTCAATTATTGCCGATCTTTTCTCAAAACACTCTGCCGATGACTTGTAAATTTCTTGTTTTTTCTGCGGCAAGTTGACAGCACTGGGCGGGCAGTGTTTAGTAATGGGGCAAGCGCCGCTCGGAAAGCCGCGCTGTTATCGATAACAGCAATGACAGATCAGGCGATTTTGCACACTGGCAGAGAACGCTCTTTTTCTGTAAAAAAAATTGGCAATTTATATTAACAAATTGCTAAAAGCCAAAAGTTTGCGATGTCCGACAACAATGGTGAGTGCTGCGATTAGCAACTTAGATTCAGCGAAACCCTCGCCCATCTCTAGGACGGCGGGTTGGTAGCCAAGCTCACGCCAACTATAACCCGAATCTTGTTTTTTTCTTGTCACAGAAGCGTCAGTCGAAACTAACTGTTTCCGCGGTGGCTTCACCCTGAAGGCCTCACGGTTGGGCGGGGCTGTGCTCCGTCCAGCGGTGCTGGCCAACAGCAGCGGGTCCTCCAATGCCTCCGCCGCCAGTGGCAGCGACAAATCGGAGGACAGCGCCCTGATTAACAATCCCTTCCTGCGCGAGGCGAAGGACGAGGAGGAGGAGGGAGATGAAGTCTCGGCCCCGGTGGCCGAGTCCTCCAGCGAGAAGGCTGCCGAGAAGGAGGACGAAGAGGTCGACGAGCGGCCAGATCCGCTGACCAAGCTGCGCAGCAACGGCATTGAACGCTCCAGTATGTTTGCCGCTGCCAAGAACAACATGCCCCATGTCCAGACCAGCGGCTTCGTCTTCGGCCAGAACGTACACGAGCGAGTGGTTGCCCCCATAACGGATCCGGCCAGCGGCGAGCCACCAAAGGACACTGAGTCATCAGCCAGTTCGGGGTCGGGCGCCCAGGAGGCCGCATCCTCCTCCACATCCACTTCGTCGCACCTACTATTTTCCAGCGTCATCCAGAACGCTGCCCAAAGCACAGATACCAGCGAGGCGGCTGCAGCTTCCTCTTCCACCTGCACCAGCAGCAACAGCAATAACAACAAGGAATCAGCGGAGGCCAAGAGCCTGACCGATGTGGCCCGTGAGTACGAGGAAAGCCGTGCTCAGAAGCGCAAGTACGAGGAGGTTGAGACCTTCACCGGCGAGGAGGACGAGATTAACATTATGGACGTCAGCTGCAAGCTGTTCGCCTTCCTGAACAGCAACTGGGAGGAGCGGGGACGCGGCAGCCTGCGCCTCAACGATGCCAAGGACGGCCGCGGCAACTCGCGCGTGGTCTTCCGTACCTCCGGCAACCTGCGTCTGCTGGTCAACACCAAAGTCTGGGCCGCCATGGTGGCGGAGCGGGCCAGTCAAAAGTCTCTCCGCCTGACGGCCATCGACAACTCGGGCGTGGTAAAGATCTTCCTGGCAATGGGCCGGCCGGCGGATATCGCACAGCTGCATAAGGCGCTCAGTGAGCGCATAGCCAAGCGCAAGGTCACTCACCCCGAGGAGTGCAACGTGGAGGAGACGAAAAACGGAGTTGCCTCTGAGGCTGCCGCCAGCCTACAACCGGAGTCGACTACCCACGACGACGAGGACGAGGATAATGCATCAGGAGCAGCGGGGTCGTCGGGCACCGTTTCCGCCGAAGCGGACAGCAACGAGCCGAGCCCCAAGAAGATGGTTGTCCAGCCAGATAGCAGTGGCGATGTCCGAGTGCCGCCAGTGGAACAGGCCGATGAGGATGCCGAAGCCGAGGCCAAGGAGCTCACCGATCAGAATTAACCGCCACCGTTTGATCTTTTTTTATACAATTCATACTTGGAGAAAACACAACAAAGCAAAAAACAACAACAACAACCACTAATTAAAAAAACAAGCCGTGAATTATTATAAATTAATTATAATAATTTATTAATAATTATTATTATTAAAAATAAAATAAATGAAGTGCTGATTTGTGAACCCATGAGCAGCGTCTACAAAAGACATTTATCCATTACGTTTTGTGTTTGTATTTTTTTTGTTAAAAACGAAAACAGAAACTAAGATACGATCGTCATCGATCTACAATTAAACGTTTTAATTTAGTCACTATATAAACCCTATTTAGTACTTTTCGCTTACGAAATACTTTTTACAAGTTCAGCCCTTGCACTAGTCCCGATCATAGCTCTCTAATGACTGGCATCTGGCGGCGAGTAATGGAGGATTCCCCCCAGCCAGGAGTCGCGGATCTGCATTCAATATTTAGTTATAGGTGAAAAAAATAGCGTTACGACGAAACGTACAATCTAAGTGGAAGTAAAAGTAGCAGTGACTGAACATATCGTCCCCATCCTACGCTCACAGCTTTGGCTTCAAGAGGATTCGTCGCTGCTTCCCGGTTCCTTGGCCTGGCCAATCATCAGGTTATTTATCAAGCAATTTATGAAACATATTCAACTACAAGGTAACACCTAGAGACATGAGTTGCATCTCGCCAGCCTGGCCTGCCCGGATAGTGTCTATGTACAAATGGGAAGAAGGCGGCGCCCTTGCAGCGCCCAATCTTAGCTGATGGTGCTGCAGCTTGATACAGTCACGTTGAGGGGATTGTTGGCGCTGCTCACAGCGATGGAGGAGCTAAAACGAAAGGAATAACATTGTTAATTATAATTTAAAATGTTTCATTAGGGCGCTGTTCCAACTCACCGATTGTGCCGCATGTGACTCTTGACTAGATCGCTGTTGACCAGCGCCGCCATAAGGCTCAGTTCGCCAGCCATGACCGTGGCGCAGACGATTTGCGCCAGCTTCTTGGCATTGTCTCCTGGCCTTGTGGCGTGTGCCCCGCGTACTCCCAGCATCTCCAGGCAGGCGCTCTGACCGGGCAGCCCTGTGCCACCGCCAACAGTGCCCACCTCCAGCGAGGGCATCGTGCAAGTCATGTACAGATCCTCGCTGTTCTCCACCCAGCACTCCATGGCTGTGGAACAATTGCTGGAGGTGACATTCTGGGCGGGATCCTGCCCGGTTGCCAGGAAAACAGCTGTTACCATGTTGGCGGCGTGAGCATTGTTGCCTCCAATGCTGCCAGCCATGGCGCTGCCACCCATGTTCTTCAGTTTGTTGCACTCCACCAGCGTCTTGGCATCCGTCTTGAGCACGGAACGCAGCGTAGCCGCCGAGATGGTGCATTCGGTGACAACCCGCTTGCCACGACCCTTGATCCAATTAATGGCCGCTGGCTTCTTGTCGCAGCAGAAGTTCCCGCTGAGCGAAATGATCTGCATGTCGGGGAACTGGCGTTTGATGCGACGCAGCGCCATTTCGGCGCCCTTGGACACCATATTCATTCCCATGGCGTCGCCGGTGATGGCCACAAAACGGATGTACAGCTGGGGCCCATCCATGGCGATGTGGCAGTCCTTCAGTCGGCCGAAACGTGACGTAGAATCGAATTCCGTCTTCACCACTTGATAGTTCTCCTCGTTTTCGATCCATGACTTCGCTTCGGCTGCACGGGCAACGCTGGGGAATCGCACGCATGGCGCTCGGGTCATGCCCACGTCCTCTACCACGGAACGAACTCCACGAACGGAGAGGGCCTTGCAACCACGATTCGTAGAGGCCACCAAGGCACCTTCTGTGGTGGCCATTGGCACATAGTAGGTCTCTCCGTCCAGCAGCAGCGGTCCGGCATAGCCCACAGGAATGGGCACATAACCAAGAACGTTCTCGCAGCAGGCATTGAGGACCCTGCGATAATCGAAATGCTCATAGGGCAACACATCCAGACGTCCTGACGGCATCTTGGCACGTCCAGCAATGATTTGCCTGCGGATTCGAACTCCCCTCTCCGGATCGTCCAGCACAGACTCGATTTTGTACAGCGGACAGTGGGTACCTCCGGCATGGACTATGGCTACGATCTCCTCATCACTCAGGGCTGCGGGTCCATTTCCGTCTTCAGTGGAGTTCAGGATATCCAGGCATTCCTGCAGTGGTCGTGGTGGCCTGATGGGCTGGACAAGCCGCTGGCGCAGAGGCAGAAGCTCCGTTTGAGTGGAAGCATTGGCCGAGCTCTTCTCTTCAATGGTGAATAGCGGCGTGCGGACTACAGCTGGAGCCGCACTTATCTCCGCCGGTTTCTTTTGCTCATCTTTAGTCTCTTCCTCAATGGGTGTGGTCTGAGAGGCCTTGGCGGCAATGGCCACTGGCCCAGATTGACGCAACTGCTCTGGCAGTGGATCGCGATTGTCGAAGCAAATGAACTTGACCACCAAGGCGATGAGAACAATGGAGATGACTATGTGATCGGCGCTCATTGTCAGCCATCTGGAAAAAAGAAATGAGAATTATTGGTTAAAGTTAAAGATCACGATCTTAAAATAAAGAATTAAATATTTCTTATATTTAAGTTTATGTTTTTAAGTCTCTTTTTTATTTAAATACTAATTTCACGACTGATATTTTATACTCACTTAATGATTATGTCTGTGATTTCGGCCGACTCCGTGCGATTGTTGCTCACATTCAGGCTCAGCGTTGGCGAAAGCGTCTTGTCCACGGTGTCGTAGTCGCTGCCGGAGAAGGCCACCCGGCTGTAGATGTGCACAGCCATCAGCCCGGTGGTCATAATCAGTTTGACGCGCTGCAGCACTGGATTGGCCTTTTGCTCCTCCTCGGTGAGCGACTTGAGCAGCAGCGAGCCCTTGGCCTTCTCCCTTACCACGGACATGTCAACGCCAGACCGTGACAGGTCAAAGATCAGCGAGAGGCAGGCGGGATAGAAGGTCATGAAGACCACGTAGTTAACCAGCACCGAAAGCACTGCAAACATGCAAAGCACTTCCAGACGCTGCACACCCGAAAGCGTGCCCACGCCCACTAGTAGCACCTCGACAATGGTGTCCAGGGAAATGGCCGGACCCAGAAGCTCCAGGCCGCGGGCAATATTCTGCGTCACCTCCGCCTGGTTGCTGCCCGAGAGTGCCAGTTGAGCCAGTCGGCCGGAGTTGGACAGGTCAATGACCAGCAGGAGAAAGAACAGGGCGTCCCTGAAAGTTGGTGGAAAAAAAATAATTTAATTGTCGATTTCATTAGCAAGTTTGGTAATTATTTTTGGCTGGGTGTACTCACTTCAGGTCGGAGATGTCGCTGCCCAGGAACTTGATGATGGCCGTCGTGAAAATGAAGCTGGAAAAGACCGTGAAGAGGCCGGCGATGCCTGAAAGAGAACGCGAGACATGAGACATCAGTCGGAGGCATTAGCGTACGGAGGTCGAATCGTTTAGAGCGCACGTGAGAAATGCCAGGGAGCTGTGCCCGCCGAGGCAGGTAACTGGCAACTAACTACCTGTCCGCCCCACCTCTAAAATCTTGGCCAAACATTCCAGTCTTGTGTGCGGTTTGCGTTTTTTTCCCCATCTTTTGGGGGGGCCGCCGAAATAGTTCGGGGCGGGCGCAAACAATGCCGGCATTCTAACCACTTTGGTCAACACACGTGCCCCTCAAACGAATCACTGGACCTACTGGGGGATTACATCACGGCGGACCAAGGGCGACACTCACCTAGCACATATTTAGAGCCCATTCGGTGGAGGCTGCAGAACTGGTAATAGCAGTAGAGCACGGCGGTGCAGCGTACAATGGTCATGAGAATGACATCGGCGGCATTGTACTCCGCCTCCAGGCCATCGCAGGACTGGCTCCATCCGTGGCAGGGCCGGTGCCGGCTGGAGGTGGCCGAACCTCCCACTGCCGGTGGCGGTATAGGTGCTCCTGGTGACGCTCCTGTTGCGGCGGCCGAGGCAGTGGCTGTGCCCAGACCGCTAGTGGCATCCAGTGTGTTGTTCTTGTCCACCGTCAGCATGCAGGCAGTGATGGTCAGCAGGGCCACAATGACCTCCCAGGGATGGGAGGCACAGAACTCGCCGTGGGCGCGAAATAAACGTCCAATCATGGTTGCGGCACGTCCGATTCCCGTCCAGATCTGGCCAATCTCGGCTGGCTGTGGAGGGACAAAAATAGGGGAAAAGCGGCTGTCAGTAAACGAACTTCTCGGTTTGTGCGATTTCTCGGCTCTATCTGGCTTGGTCCGTCTCCCTTTGATGTGTCGCCCCAAGGACGTTCGGGCCAGGATGCGGGCCAGGCCAGTCAACTTTTGTGCGCTGCATAAGCGAGGGGAAGTATATAGGTGTAGGCAAAGGCAAAGGCAACAGCAAAAGGAAAAGGCAGAGGCAGAGTTAACTAAATCAACAGAGAGAAACATATCGATTTAAATGTTGACACATTCACAGGCCTCCCCCCCCAGGCCACTAGGCTCCCTATGTTGGCCCCCAGGCTCAGACGATAACGACGACGACCCCTCGAAAAGGAAACGTAGAAACACGTTATTACACTAAGCGGATTTGTACCGGGCAGGGCAGGGCAGAGTGTCCTTGAACAACCGGCACGAAGCTGGCTGCTCCTCCTTCTGCCGCAGATGCAAATCCGTGATTGATAGCTTAAGCCGGGGCCAAGCTCCCAGTTCCGCATGCCGCTGCCCGACTTTGAATCTGGTTTAATTAAGCCATCGGGCAATCTCACTGGACGATCGTTCGCCGCCCACCACCACGTGCCCGGCATAAAAAGCGGTCCGGTATGCTCCGAACTATCCATCTATCCTGCCCCCCAGTTTAGACGACGTGCCATAAATAATCAAAGAGTCCCGCCTTTGCACGGCTGTGCGCCGGCGCACAGTCTCCGCGCGGCAGCCATAAACAATGTTATCCATTTTGTTGTAAAATAAAAAATAGGGAAACATAAGAGAAAGGGCAAAAAAAATAAACAAATAAATATGCTAAATAAATCAAATGCCACTTTGGCGTGGCCAGAACGCAGGGGATTTACGAGTGCGTCGTCCCGTATCAGCAGAGCCAAGTGCCTGGAACATTGTGTAATCCGAAGCCTTTGTGGTCATAAACCATCTTAGCACTCAAGGCGCAGTCCTGGGATCCTTTTAAATATTTATGGGATGCTTTCCCGAGAAGCGGGTCTTTAGGGGGATTATAATGATTATTAGTTGTAAGTGAATCGGGGAATTATTTTGTTTCATGTTTATAGTTTGGGTTTGAAACCCTTAAAATATAAAATAAATGTAAATATTAAGATATAAATATTTGACTCTTTTTAGAGGGTTATAAGATCTAATGAATCATTACCAAGAACTAGCCAAAAACTTACTATAAAGTTAAAAGCCCTTGGCTTAGTTGCACTCTTAGTCCAAAGTTTAATAGAACTCAAAACTGATGGTATAAATCGAAAATTACAATAGGTAGCTGTAGTTTCCGCTTTCTGGAGTCTTCACTGCAAACTGCAGCTAGCTGGAAAGGTAATCAAATTGATTTTTATGGACTCGAACATGGGGCCGGCAGCCACTGAAGCGTCGAAGCGGAATCGTAAAAAGTGCGAGGCGTAAACATTTCCCTCCATATTCAAAACAATACAAAAAATAATGTTGATGTTTCTTTTACTCATTGGCTGTGGCTAAAATGGAAGGCCTGCGAATTGCCGGCAATTGTTGGCGTTATTTTTGGGAAGGCACTTTTAATGGCGAAAATTAGGGAAGGGGACCAAAGGCCAGGGCTCTGAGAGGGAGTAGATCAAGATCAATGAGCGAGTACAAATTCGAGTAAGTGCATGTGTGAAGTACACGATAACATCATCTCTACTTTTGATTTTCTGTTTGTGTTTGCAAAAATCCGCTTGGAATTTCGACTAAGCGCCAATTCCCTGGAATTGTGGCCCCTCAAAGGGTCTCCAATTATGGCGAAAAAGTTGTGAACAAGCACGTACTTTACTATATTTTGTACATAAACAAATGAAATAAGCAAATATTGTCAAATGGTAGAAATATTTTGTATACCTAAAAATTTGAATTTGAAACCACTCTTTTTCCTTTTAAACGCTTTGACCTCTCTCACTCCACCCTCTGAGCGATATTTCCTTGTTTTCTTGGTCCAATTTTCATCAATTTCCTGCTTGAGAAACTCATTGAATAAATTGATCCGATGATTAGTGGAGGACAACTCCAAGTCAAACTGAATTTGCAATAGAACAAAGGCCTCCTCCCGGTTGATCCAGAGTTCCAGTTGCGGTTGGTTGTTTGCTCTCAAAAGCCAATCAAATGGGTGTGAAAAACAGGCCATGCAGAGGGAGTGCTCCTCTGATCTTCCCGAGCTATTCCCGGGAGTGTGACGTAAATGTAACTCTGAATTGCCAAATCCATGGAGCGAATGAAGAACAAAAAATTAGACAAATATTTCATTTTCATTCAAATGTTTATTTTCGGCTTCTGTTTTACAACAGAAGTATCAGCGAGCGGCATCAACAATTAACGAGGGCGCCGCTAAAATCTGTTGAATGGCGAAATGTTTAAACTTAGCCCAGAAGCAGCGGGAAAAGGTATACCAGAGAGATCTGGACAAATAGAGGCTGTTTTTTCGAAGGAAGTCCGCGGGGCAAGGACGTAGCCCCCAAGGCGCCCCTAGGGGGTCAAAAGAGGGAGCTTGCTTCCCATTTGGCAACAAAACAACCAACGAGAGAGTGTTTGTGTGCCCAAAGTATCTGTATCTGTATCTGAGGCTATAGCTATAGCTGTTGCTATATCTTCGTATCTGTATCTGTGCGGCTGCATTGTTTTGCATACTTTTTCGTTTACATTTGAAAGCACTCGCAAAACGGATGTTGCGGCCGACCTCAACCTTACGTCCATACAAACGCGGTCCGGGGTTTGAGGGGTTCGGGGTTAGGCGGCTGAGATTTCAGAAGGGAAATAACTACTAAAATAAATACGTATGTACGTGTGTGTATGCGGGAAGAAAGCCCCGAACGGAAGGCGACCCAACTTAGAGACAGGCAATTCAACAGACACCCAAAGAAACCCCAAAGTAAATAACTACAAACGAAATACCTAAAATTAAACCAACAAAACGGGGACGACCTTTGTGCAGCGGACCCCTTAGACATTATAAACTTTTTTAATCTCATGCAAAATTAAACTATTTGTACTTAAAAGTAATTGTTTGGCTTTCAGCTAAATTGTTTTGATTTTTGACCTGATTTGAGTTTGGATTTTCTAAGAAATCATTAGGAGGGAATGGTAATTTCAGTTGAATAAATTTCGAAATTTATTTTACTTACACACAGTTTTATGTTAATTTTGTTTTGGATTGTTAAGATTATATAAATTGTCATTTAATTATTAAAATGTTACAGTTTTCGTCAATTAGTCTTGTAATGCATACAATTTATATTTCATGGCCTTAACCTTTCTACCAACATTTAGATCAAATTTGAAACGTTTACAATAAACGAGCTGTAACAGCAATTGGAATGCATATAATGAATGCTATAATCTTTATTCTATTGCATCAGCGTATTAAATCAGTGCTTTAAAACCCCCTTAACACAATTAAAATGTTTTTAGATTCTGAATTTCAAATATTAAATTGGTGTAATTAATTTTGTAAGTATTATTAGAGAAGGTATTTAATGATTGCAGTTTTTTAGCTGTAATAAAAAAAAATTCCTAATTTGTACATTAAAAGCGAAAAATTAATTCCAAGAGCCATTAAATTACAATTTCATATATAATTCTATTCCCTATTCAAAAAGTTACAATAGGTTTCAAGCTAATTTTAAGTTAACTAAACCAACAGAAAAATCCTTAGATTTGTCAAGCATTGAATAACATTCGAAATGGCAGATTGATGTCATTATTTATAATTAGCATTGTCACAGACTTTGTTCCCCAAAGAGACTTTCTACAGAGGTCTCCCAGAGAGAACTTGGGACAAACCCCAATGGCAATTGTTATTGGTTTAATGATAAGCTCGGCCATAAAACGAAAATTCTGCGAAAATTTCGAGCGACGCGTGCAGCATTTGCATTTCCCAAATTGAACACTGGGAGCCACTCCAGACAATTCCATTACCAATTAATATGCCCAATGGGTGCGTCCATCCAATTGTCAGCCGGCGGCTGCCAACCGAGAAACCAGAGAAAAAGGGGGAAGATCTCAATGCGTCATCATCCGTCTTCGTCTGTTCTCTGGGGGAGTGGGTGAAGGAGAGCGGTGCGAATGGGTTTTCCTGGAATCCTCTTTGGTACACAGGCAACGCGTTTACTTATGGCAGCGGAAACTTTCCATATAATTCGGTATTGTTTTAGCAAAAATTTTGGGCTGGCAATTAGCACACAAATTTAACGCAAATATGCTAAGAGATAAAGCCATGAGCGAGTTAATTCGATCAAGAAATCTCTCTTCAGATTCAGACTTTCTTTTGAAAAGGAAAAAAGTTCTGGAAATAAAGGTTATGCCATATAAATCTATTGTTTAACCTGGCACAAGGGGAATTGCTCTAGGTGAAGGCTCCGGCAAATACATTGTTTTGCCTGGGAATTCCACCCAATATTTATATTGCTTAAATTTTCTATAATCGCTGACCAGCATTCAAATTATTGCAATTAACACATCTGATTTATGATTGTTTGTTGTTGATTCGATTCCATCTTCGCTCTGTTCTCGATGCGAATTGAAGGTTGGACTTTGAGCTTAAAATTTCCAAAATATATAGTAATTTCCCTTGGCATTCACCGAACGTTAGTGTACGTCAGTCGCATTTGTTGATGTGTGATTTCGGCAAGTGCTGAACCTAAAACCATAAATTCTCACGCTTTGTTTATTATTTGTGTTTAAGCAATCGGGCAATTAAGATCTGCTCACCAGCAGCAAATGGCCAAAATTCTGCACAGCTTGTGTACACAAAATAAATTCAGGTGAAGCTCAAGAAATCAGGGACCAAATGATTTATACGAAATTATATAGGATACATAGCTGGTTTTTCCAAAAGGCAAAATATTTTGTACACACATTGACAGGGAGAAAGGCAGGGTTCCATCCCCCCATAAAAACCTTTACGAGGTGGGGAAGTAGAGGGACAGGCCTTGGCGTGAGCCTGCATTAATTTATCCAATTAATATTTGGGAGCATCGACGACATTTTATGGATTAAGTTATTTGCCTTCACTTATGTAAGAGCATCTTTTTTTTTTGCAGTTAAAATGTGCCTCATAATTATTTTTTTATAAGCAAACCATGAAGAAAATCGTGGGGAGAAGATATTCTTTTAAATTCTAAATGGTAAAAACCAGATTTAGTCACTTGACGTAATTTGTGTGCTGTTATTTTATGATTATTTATATAACTGCAAAGAAGAAATTATATAATTATAATAAAAAATTATTTAAAACGTTCTTCAAATAATTATATTTATTCCCAGAAAACAAGTTACTTTCTTATTTATTTAAGGAATTCAAAGCCAAAAAAAAAACTCCTTCCTAACCAGATAACTCTATCTTGTCTGCCAGCCGCAGAGTCTGTAAAATCTTGATTCTTGCAACTTGTTTTCCTCCGCATTTCCTCCACAAATCTTCAACTGAAGGCCAGAAGACGTATCATGAGTCATGTGGGCACTTGTTCTACTTCTTTTTTGATTAAAACTTGATTGCAGTGCTAATGGAAGCTAGCAAAGATTGTGACTCAGCCGGCAGACAGCACGATTTGGGTTTCCTAAAGTAATTACAGGTGGCGTGGGATTGGGGGCAGCTCATTTGCCGTTTGATGGTGTAAGATTGATAACGGAATGGAAATAAATATAGATCACATACAAAAAATAGGGTTAAATGGGATTGATGGGGCTGTGTTTGGGGAAGTAGCCCGATTAGATAGGAAACAAGGTCAAAGCCAATAAGGTAACAAATCCAAAATAACAATTTCGATGGCAAATACTAAACCCAATAAAAATTGCTCTACGATATTATTTTTTTCCATATTTTTGTTGTGTTATCGTGATAAGAATTTATTGCCACTTTAGCCCCGAGTTATACTAAAAGCCAAATCAAGTTGCTGGCAATTACAGACACTTGCAAAAAGCCGATTAAACGATAAGCGTTAACAGCATGAACATTTTCCATTTGGGCTAACGAAAAAGTGAAAAGAAATAAATCTGAGACAATTTTTAGAGCTCTTTTTCTGGCTTTGCAGCCGTCGTTTTGTGTAATTTACAAGTTGCCAAACAAAAAGTAAAAGTTGTCGTGTGAGGCACAAATAAATAAATTAATAAAACGGCGGCGATGAGAAGAAAAAAACAGTTTTACTTTCTACCAAAAATGCGAATGCTGCTAATTTGTATGCAAGCGAGGAGGGCTCACGAAAAAAAATCAACAAAAAACGGAACCAAGACCAAAAAACAGTTGTGTTTTTTCAGAGCAACAAAAAACGATAAAGTCAAACAAAGTAAAAGACACATCAAACGATTTTCCTACTCTGCTCGGTTTTTTTTTTGCTGTAACAAAAAGTTGTACAAGGAAAAACTTTTAAAAGCGGCAGGATTTTAAATTAAAAGTAAAATCAAAGTTTGGAGACGTCGATGGGGCCAAAAAAGCGTTCCCTTTAAGGCGTCTTTCCCACTTGGTTGTTTTGCTTTTTACGATGCTGCTGCCATCGACATGTGTCAATAGCTTATGTTAATCAGGTGCTCCAGCATCGCGATAGCATCATCGAATCTCATCGCATCGCAGACCATCCTCTTTGGCCACCTCCAGCTCAGCTCTCATGACATTGACCCACTTGGCTGTTTGTCCATCGATTCGCGTTGACCACAACGCCGTTAACCATCCGAAGAGCAATCAAAGCCGAAAAAATGCTCTGAACAAAAAACCGGAACCGTTCGCAATGAAATAGAAAGTTTTTTTTATTTGGGACTTTATAGTCGTCATTGATTTAAAAAAAAGAAGACACAAAACGAGGGCTTTGTGATTGTCTTAGAGATTAGAAATTCGTTTAAAAAATAGTTAATAGAATTTCTTGGACAAAAGCGGTTTATTATAAAGTTAAGGAAATTTTAAGGGAAATTGAAAAAGGAAAATCAAAGAAATCTATTAAAACATTTCATCCAAACTCCCTATGAAATTTTTCTATGAAAAATATTATAGGTCTTAAAATAGCTTACAAATTAGATTCTCAAAAATTACAGTGCCTTTAAATATAAATTTTAATATGTTTATGATAAAATTCTGATTGAAAATGCTTTAAAAAATGCCATAAACTATTTTACAAAGCCTTGTCTAATAGCTACAATTATAGTTTCCACATTACTGTTATAGGAAACGCTGCCGAACAAGTTCTTAAAGGCCATAAAATGGAAAAATTAAATTAAAACTCTTTAAAGGACACACAAAAAACCTTACTCAAAGCCAAGGAAGCTTCCCTAAGTTAAAAAATATGTCTGCTATTTTAGTTTGTGCTTCCCATTGTATTTCAATTAACGCGATTCAAGCTATTTAATTGTAAATACATTCAGCCTTTGCGCATTCGTCCTTAGGCTCAAATTGTTGAGTAGTTTCCCAGCCCTGAATTAGTTTTCGATATTCACTTCTGGGAACTGGCTGTCTGGGCAAATCAATGAATTGGAAATCTATTTCATATTCAATACTATTTATGCAAATTTTTGCCTTCGTCTAGCTCCTGGTAACAATGCCTAGGCCGAGAGTATCTCATCTGCAAAGTAGTATATATCTTTTGGGGGCCTTTTTGTTAATCGACATTTTCGGTGTCGGGCACGTGCATGGAACTCAACATCTTACATTGCGTTAAATCGGTTGCATATATTATAAATAGTATTAAGCATTTCCAGCTAATTGGCGAAGCCCGCCGTTGTCGTAGTCGCGATCCGGTTAATTGCCGCCCATTAACATGACGGCGATTCGAAAACCTTTGTTAACAAATTAAGCAATCAAAGCTATTATTAAATAAACCATAATTGAAATGCGCCGCCATAGGCGATGTTTTTGGCCAAGGTTTGTTGTTTTATTTGCCAATGTGACGGCGGCGGGCGCATCCCCAGTTTCAGTTTTCTGTCAGAGACGACGATTCGCAATCACGCTAAGTAAAGCTGCCTTCATGCTCGGTTTGCCATTTGGCCAAAACCAAAACCAACATATGAGTAAAACGACTTAAAAACACGGCAATTCTAATCACAGCGGCACCCACATCATTATGCTCGAGGGCGGGGGGATTGGGATGCACATCATCATCATGAGGGCTTATCGGAATCGGCATTGGAATTATCATCATCATAGCGCCCTGTCATCTGCAGCATAAGCGCTCGTAAAGTGGCCAACTTGGTTGGCTGCCTCCGCTTTCTGGCAGCTTGTTGCAAATTTGAATTTTAATTCAGTCAGCCAGAAGACAGGGGGGGGAGAGGGGGGAAAGGGAAAAGGCCCTGGCAAAAAAGGCATTTTTATCGACGCTCCGCCGGTTCTCTGATGTTTGCCGGATGCAATTTCAATTTCCAATCACAGTCATATTACACGGCTTCATGGATTACATGCTGAGATACAGGAGAAGGCGGTGCGCGTGTCCTCCCACTCATTTCCCCTCCAGGACACCCTCATATCCTGGCTTAAACAGAAATTGATTCGAGTGTGTTCAGGGTCCTTAAAAGTGTGCGGGCGTGGGTGCTCGAGAACTCTTTGGAATTGTTATCACTCTTTGATTAGCGAAAATTTATTTATTTTGCTTAAATTCAGCAATGATGAAATCTATCTGATTAATGGGAAATATTTGCAAACGTTCAGTTCCAATTAAAATTTTCCGATTTCCCCCTTGTGACTATGATTCATGAGATCATTTCCATTGAACTGACACAGTTCTGATGAGATTCAGCTTACGGATGCTGAGAGCACTTTTCTGCGGCAAACATAGGAAATATACAATAATTGCAGGAAAAATAAATCACTTCTTTTATAGGCAATCTCAATATTTCAAAGTTTATGGGTTTTTAAAAAGACATTAATAAGAGTATGAGCAATACATCTTCAAAGAAATAAGTTTGCAGTAATTTTAAATGATTTGAAATTGAGGAATATGTAGTATTTATTCCCCAATTTCCCCAATATATGTCTTGCTCTTTATTAATACACAAAATTGCATATTTCATTAAAAGAAAACCTGCCAAACCTCTCCGATTAGTTTTGGAAAAACAAATAGGAATCAAAATCCTGTTTTAGCTAAGCATACATCATTAATTCCCCAAGTCCCGTCTTCTTAGCGATAAACCATTTATATTCTGATTAATAGCAGGCCCACTCACATCCAGCCGGCAGAAAACAGGCGGCATATGGCGGACTCTGGCAAACATGTTTGTTTTTACAACCTTATCTGCGGTATATCCGCCGTTGATGGATCCTGGCCTCCCAGCACCACCCCAGCCAAGAACAGCGCATTATGGGAATTAATTAAATCGAGGCACAACACAAAGAATGTTATAAATCGCATAAATATTTTCCTCCCCGAGCTCTGACTAAGACCTCGCCAATATTGCCTGACTTTGAAGTTTGATTATATACCCAGTGCGAGGGTCATCCAAATCAAATGTCTTCCCACCGACACACAGAACCAGCCGGCAAGTGTAGATTAAACACTGTGAGTTTTTGTGTTTTGTGCAATATTTGCCATCGTCGTTGTGGATGTGGTGGTTGCCACAGCCCAAGCCGAGAGTTGGACAAACAAGAGACGAGCATAGAATAAGTCGCTTCGGTTGAATGTAATTATGGGCGTTTTATTGGGGGGTGGGAAGGGACCTAGAGGGGCATCTCTCATGGTGGTAGTAGCTTTTCTGCATTGCTCAAATATTTGTACCGCTTGCAACGGCAGAGTCGTTGTCTAAAGTTTGTTTGACCGGCGTAAATAAACAACAGGCCTAGAGCCATGGGTGGCGGCAATAAAAATCAAGATACAAGCAAAAGCAACAAGCTGAACACAGAAAACAATTTTTGTAAATAGCATAATTGTATATAAAATTATATTATTAAATAATATATGACAAGGTTCCCAGAAAATATACAATTCTTACAATGCGATAGACTTTAAGATACTTGAGTTTAGCGTCTTAAAAACAAAATCAATTTAGCTTTAAGTTTAAAGGAATCTTTAGAGATATTTTTAATACAAATATTATTCTTCTTAAATGATTTAATTGAATAATTTTATTTGAAAACACTTTAAAGTTTAAACACTTTTTAAAACACAGTAAGTAGGCTAGTAGACATCCTATTTCTCCAAGTGCATCCAGCCAAAAGGCAAACAGCTTGTGACATAGACAACTTGGCAGCGGGCACAGCGATTGCATCCGCCCCGAACTTGGCCGGTTGGTAACTTGATTATGCCATAAACCAATATGCAGCACAAGTCAACGCATTTTTCTTTCGTTACGCTTTGAATGGGAGATCTCTCGGTCTCAGGTATTGGCCAGGCTAATATTGCATTGCGTCTGGTAACCGTTGCCATTACGAGTCATCAGCATTCAAGGCGGCCAACTACGATTTCGGAGTGCCAATCGCTTGGTCCGTCGAGTTTTACGTGCCTGGTTAAACGGGTTGCAGGGGCCAACCGAAAAATTAAAAAAAAAAATACTATGAAATAAAAACCAACGACAAATGGTAGCTTATGGCCGAAAATCGGAAATCGAGAAGCAGAGTTGCAACTCCGCACAGTTGCAGTTGCAACGGTTTTACTTGTTGGCACTGCTGAACCCTGAACATGAAAATGGTGACAGGTTTTTCTTCTTTTCCCCGCTGCCGGTCTTTTGGCGACCTCATTTTACAACAACACCAAAAAAACTCAATAAGAAAAGAAAACAATAAAAGTTGAAAGTTACGCAAAACTCAGGTTTCCGTTGCGCCTTCATTATCGGAATATAATAACCATAAATCTGGGGAGTGTTTATGCTCATTTAGTCAGTCTGTAAAAGAGATCTTATTAAGATTGGCCAAAGTTTTGGTTTTGAGAACCTATTGCTGGGATCAGATTTTATTATAAAATATATTTTTGTTATTATTATTTAGACAACTTTTTATTTATATAAAAATATTACAAATCCCCTATATTAAACTCATTTTCAGCACTTATTGAAAAAGTTTCTGATATCTTTGGTAAAAATATTCATGAATTTGACCCAAAATATCGCTAGTATCGATAGAAACACCTATAATTTTGCAATTCTTCTCTACTGACAGAGCTCCTGTCACCGAAGTTGAATGTCAATCAAATTTTCTCTTCAACAAAGATTTGCCGAAAAGCCCTGCTGACCCAGTGAGCTCCCCCAACGAACAAAGCCTGTGACTATCAGTTTCAGATTCCGTCTTCGTCTTCACCTAAATACGTCACTGCATCCTCTCTTCCGATTAGCCACCATCAAGATGCCAGACTCCAGTGACCTGGACCGCCAGATTGGGCAGTTGAAGCGTTGTGAGCTCATCAAGGAGAGCGAGGTGAGGTCCCTGTGCGCCAAGGCACGCGAGATACTGGTGGAGGAGGGCAACGTACAGCGTGTGGACTCGCCGGTGATCGTTTGCGGAGACATTCATGGCCAATTCTATGATCTGAAGCAGCTGTTTGTGGTGGGCGGCCACGTGCCTGCGACGAATTACCTGTTCATGGGCGACTTTGTGGACCGCGGCTACTACAGTCTGGAGACATTTCTGCTGCTGCTGGCCCTCAAGGTGCGCTATCCGGATCGCATCACGCTGATCCGCGGCAATCACGAGTCGAGGACAATCACCCAGGTATACGGATTCTACGACGAGTGCCTGCAAAAGTACGGCTCCACGACCGTGTGGCGCTACTGCGTGGAGATCTTTGACTACCTTAGCCTGTCGGCCATCATCGATGGCAAGATATTCTGCGTGCATGGCGGCCTATCGCCATCCATCCAGTATCTGGACCAGATCCGTGCTATTGATCGCAAGCAGGAGGTGCCCCACGATGGGCCCATGTGCGATCTGCTGTGGAGCGATCCGGAGGATCAGACTGGCTGGGGTGTGTCGCCACGCGGTGCCGGATATCTGTTTGGGTCCGACGTTGTCTCCCAGTTCAATCGTACCAATGATCTCGAATTAATATGCCGGGCACATCAGCTGGTGATGGAGGGCTTTAAATGGCATTTCAACGAAACCGTTCTGACCGTCTGGTCAGCGCCCAACTACTGCTATCGTTGTGGCAATACAGCTGCCATTTTGGACCTGAACGAGCAACTGCATCGGGACTTTATCATTTTTAATGCAGCTCCGAAAGAGAGTCGAGGCATACCCTCGAAGAGGCCTCAGGCGGACTACTTCCTCTAAGACGATGCCAGCTTGAAGCCAGAAATAAAAACTAAAACCTACTAGGAGAAGCACTGCCTTCTCTTCGACTAAAGCTTGATGTAGAATCTGTTATTTAATATTTAATAAAATAAAATATATTAATATAATGATTCAAACTTTTATAAATTTAATCACTTTTGTTCCTGCTGAACTTGACTTCTTTCAAACTTATCTCGTCAGGGAAAACTTTGTGTCTTTGTCGATTTAATTGGTTAGTTATGCAAAAACCCACACACGGGTGCCTCAGTTTTCTTTGGCTCAGTTTAGGCTCGGTTCGGGCTAGAGTTGCTGCAACTTCTTTGGCCTGTTTGCCTTTGTTGGGCTTTAATGCGGGCCCAATAAACATAAACTTTGATATGTTTATGCCAGAAGTGTATGCTCTCTCTCGGATATGATGCTGGCCAACTGGCTGGCTGGTTGGTTGCTTTGTTTGTTATTTGCAGGCGACGACTATGTTTGCATTTAAGCTGGTGCTCGAGTCGGGCCTATTTGCATTACAAAGTGAGTTTGCAGCGACGATGTTCGAGCCCCGAACTAATTCGATGCGATTGAACATCGATTTTATAGAGCCCCGTTTTTTACAGCCAGCAGCAGCAGCAGCAGCAGCAACAGCAGGCAACAAAGGGTTCGCATCTGGCCTTCGCTGGAAGTTGGCCTAAAGCGGCGGAAATGTGTAGCCATCAATGCAATGTGATGGCTTTGCAATAGCGCTCGAAGGTGATCGAAAAAAAGGGGGAAACAAAAAATTCCAAAGTCATGCTCTCAATCCGAGAAATCACAGGGCGTGGGGGGGTGAGATGTGCACACTCAGAAAAAGCATGCTTATATATATAGGAAAAATTGCATTTTACGATGGTTTAAACTGATTAAAAGTTAAACCAACTATATTTTTAAATGCGTCTCAGTAAAAACGTTGATAAACCAAGAAATACATGAAATTTGGGAAATATTTAAGCCCTTCAGAATCATATCTTTAAATAATTTTTGGCCTAAATCAAAACACATCAAATAAATGGTTACAAAAATTTCATAATTAATTTTGTCAAAAAGAATTTTATGAGATTACAACTTAACTCTACAGATTAACTTGTATCTTTTTGATTTAGGGCTTAGTTTACATTTGATCTTCATGTATATTTCTCTATGTGGCAAAAGCCTAATGCTGGCTAACCATGTCGACTCATCGCTTAGCGATTTGACAGCGCAATTTGCCAGAAATAACAATAATTATGCTCGCTGTTGTGTTGATGATGAAATTGCAGCTTGAAAATCGCGCACGCGTTTTGCATGCGACTTTGCCAGCGTTTTGATAATCGCGCAATCTTTGACGACGGAGCGGACATGGACACGGACAGACACACGTTCAGCGCGGCACATGACCAATTTCTGTTGCCAAGACCAAAAACGGGGGTCGACGGGGAGATGGAAAGGGGGCCAGATAAAGGGGCAGAAATAAGCTCGAGAGTCCGCTGTGCATGCGTGCGGCTTAAGTCGCGCCGCGCTCAGATCGCTTCGCGTCGCGTCGCCTTTGCAGGTGGCGGAGAAAGTTGCCAGCATTGAAACCACTTTTTTTCGGTTCGCCGGTGCCTGCCTATTGTTGCTGTCCAAACTACATTGGTACACATATAAAAAAAAAAGAGACAGAGAGAGATGGAGAGAGGGAGAAATGCCAGGCCGTAAAGCCAAAGAAGCGCGCCCCAGCGTTAAATGAAAATAAATTTGTTTAAAAAACCAAATCGAAGTTGGGCAAACCCAAGGCGGGCAGCAGCGGTGAGAGCAAAAGTTATGAAATCGCCCCGCCAATGGAATTCGAAGTTGAATTCGTATCAATGAAGTTATAGTAAAGGTCACGAAAGTAGCACTCATAAGATGGATATTTAATAAATATGTAAAACATTTTTGTATTTCAAAATTTATTTAAATTCAAATTTTATTTAAGAAGTAAAAGTAGTACAAAAGTACAAAAAATTAAGTTGTATATATTGTTTTTTTTTTAGAATTAGGACAGACAACAATTTTTTGCATAAGGATATTTCCAAAAATTCTCAAAGTTTGAAATCTGGAACAAGATCGTTTAGATGAGTACTAAATATTGGGATTTATATCTTATTAACCGCTGGAATAAAGTCTGGATAAACCTTTGTGTGATCTTTGATCTGCGTGTAATATTGGCCTAAAGTCTAGTCTCGATTTATTTATATATTTAAAACCGACCAGAAAGCCTTCGAACTTGCTTAAATTCCTTCAAAATTGAATAATAAACAACAAAATCCAATTTGGTAAACATTTTCCAAAGAGCTATAAACCAAGTCAGTTCAACTTGGGTTAAGGTTTTCAGTAATTTGCCATACAGTTTGGTTGCTATCTATTTAACCGCAGCTGTGCCTCGATTCAGAGCTTGATATTGTTGGCGCGACTTTGGCTTGGCACAAAAATCGTATATGAATATACAAGAAATAAACTCTTTCGCAACCCGCAAGACACAGCCCCGGAGGGGACTGGATTGGCTTGTTGTAATTGAATAATATTCCTACTCCGAGACTCGCCACATAACAGTGAAAAACAACAACAAAATGCAACAAAACAAAAAAAGTAGGAAGCGACAATGCACTTGACAAAGCTGCTGCACTTGTTTTATGGTTTATGCTTTTTTTTTTTCTTTCGTTGTTGCAACGGCAGCGGCTGGGAGTCTGTGGCATTTTTCACTTTTGCTTTTAATAGCCAGATGCTCTGTATGTCGATGGAGATACAGATGGTAGCTGCAACGGCGACGGAGGCGGAGCTGAAGATGAAGTCGTCATCTGATGGCGTTTTTTTTTTTTCGGAATGTGTTTTGGATTTTTCGAATTGCCGCTCTTCACATAACCGTAATACGTTTCAGCCTTCTTTATATATTGGGCATTGGCTGTCGCTGCCAGATGTCGCCGCTTCATTTTCAGTTTTGGTAAACTGGGGAACAGGCCAAGGAAATCAACTGGCATTGAGAAAGTAGTGGTACTTTCTTTCCACCAAAAAGGCAGAGAGTCTCGTCAGGAAATGAACAAAATCGCTGACAGCGCAACAGGATGTGCCCGAAAAACTCCTGATGGTCTCAAGTGGGTTTTTTTTAGGGCAAAGCAAAATATGTCTTTGCTTAGGATAATTTTGAAATGCCTCTTGTAAGGAAATCTATTTCTATTGAGTTCTTCGGAAAGAAGATTTGAAATTTAAGAGTAACCACATCCTATATAATATTCCGTTAAAAACAAAACATAAAAAATATTTTTGAAACCAATTATTGATGAATAAAATTCTCAAAATTCTAAAAGATTTCTTTTCGTTACACAAAACTCCCAAATTCAAGTGGCTACTTCTTCTCAAGAGAGTGAGCGCTGGGGCGAAGAGAAAGTTGTTGTCCAACATATGTTTGCCTGTCCCCACTGCAGGCCAAGAACTTTTAATAGACGCCGCCGTTGTGCCCAGACACTGATAAGATTGGGGAGAACCCAATTGCATAACTGGCGACTAACCAAATAGTGGAAGAAGGCAAGCAATCGATCGCGTTCTACTCACGATCGCTGAGATTCTGGGAAAGAAAGGCCAGAGATATGCTGCCCGGAAGCGGAGGTGATAAGGGAGATCAGAAACCAGAGCCAATATCGTGTGGCATATGCTAATGGAAAGTGTGAAGACAAGAACTAACCTTGCTTTTCTGCGAGGGATCGGGTGGCGGCGGGCGTGTGGTGGGGTTTACGGATGACACGCGCCTTAGTCCACACGAAAAAATGCTAATCAGGCGGCGAACGGAGTTGGGTTTCTTCTTCCAGTTGGAGAGGTCGATTGGTTTCTATTCACAAATCCAGTGCGTGCAACTGTGCGTGCTAGTTCTTCTCGTGTGCTCCACTCTCCGCAGACAAATCCACATTATTGGGTTCGCGATTTATTCATTTATATAATCCCCACTCTAGTCGCGGCACTTTCGCGGATTTCGGTTTCGGTTTCTTTTCTTTTCTGCGGTGTTTAACTAACAAATTGTTAAGTGCGAAAACACTGCCTATTGTTATTGCTGCTCTTCCGCGCACACTCGTCTTGTTGTTGTTGTATCGGTTTATTGACTGACTCCGCGATTAGCACTGGGATCGGATCGGATCAACTGGCTGGCTGGCCGCGCGGTAAGTGTCTGCTGCGTGGGATCCTGGCGTCCGGAATTATAAACTATTTTTGGTAGAGCCAATTCGGTTTCTTCCGCGTACACAACTTTACGCTGAACAGCTGTTTGCCAATGACGGTGTGGCCATTAGCTGTGAGGCCACAAACCCACAAATAACCACAGGGTATTTCATGTACAAACGAAAAACTAGTAGAGATTTACAAGATTATTTTTAACATATTTTGTTGTATTTTTGCCAATATTAATGACATAATAATTAAAATCGCAAAATAATAAATTAAAATTAAAATAACAGCCTTCAAAAGATTTCTGGAAATACCGATTTACCGATATTAGAAGACACACTGATGTATCGTTTAGTTCGACAACTCAGGTTGTATCGAACTGTCATCGTTGTTTTATCAGCTCTAGCGATTGTGATTTGCAATTTTTGTAGTTTGACAATATTTTATAACAAATTCGAAATATACTTGGGATATAGCAAGATTTAGCCATGTCCAACGCACAGGCAACAGTCACCGCTTACCTGGCAACCCAGAAGAAGACGACAAACAAGGAACTGGCCGCCGAGTGGACGCTCATCGAGGAGCTTTACAATGAAAAGTGTGTTTTATTTGTTGAAGCCATAGAACCCGGCATAATTTATACTTTTTTGCAGACTGTGGAATGAGCTAACCATCAAGCTGGTGGCCTTCGTGCGCCATGAGTCTCTGCAGGATGAAACGGCGCTGCTGCAGCTCTACCAGAACTTCCTCTCCACCTTCGAAACAAAGTGAGTCCGGCGTCGGCAGATGACTTGGCAGTATCTTAACCTTTGTGTGTGTTTTAGGATTAATCCCTACGGTCTCATCCAGATCCTCGAGGTGGTCGTGGACAACATCAGTGACAAGAAAGAGGCCATCGAGTTCCTCGAGAAAATGAAGGATAAGGTCAAGATCTGCGACGAGGCAGTTTGGTATCTGCAGGTGATGCAGGGCAACCTCTACTTGAGCAACCTCAACGACTTGAACGCCACCAAAAAGATCATCGAAGAGCTGCGCGATGTGCTGGAAGAGGCTGGCAATGTGACGCCCGTCCACGGAAAGTATTACATGCTCGCCTCCCAGTACTACCGACGGGTGGGCAAGCACAGTGACTACTACCGGTGCGGCCTGCAGTTCTTAGGCTGCTCTCTGGACGACTTTCCTCGAGACCAGTGGGCCCAGCAGGCCTTCTTCCTTGGTCTGGCCGCCCTGCTAGGCGATGGTGTCTATAACATTGGAGAACTTCTGGCGCATCCCATCCTGGAATCGCTGAAGGGCACAGAAAACGAGTGGCTGGTGGAGCTGCTCAAGGCATTTAACACCGGCGATATCAACAAGTACTGCTTACATACACTACATATAAAGTGAATCCAAGTTCTAATATTTAAATTTCCCCCTTAGATTCAATGATATGAAGAAGATCTGGTCCGGAATTCCCGATCTGGCCGCCCAGGAGGTGAAATTGCGCCAGAAAATCTCCCTGCTGTGCCTCATGGAGATGACCTTCAAGCGCTCGGCCATTGAGCGTGCCATCTCCTTCACAGACATCGCCCACGAGACCAAACTGCCCGCCAAGGAGGTGGAGCTGCTCATCATGAAGGCCCTGGCCCTGGATCTCGTGCGCGGCGAGATCGATCAGGTGGCCGGAGTGGTGAACATGTCGTGGGTGCAACCTCGCGTCCTCAACCGCAACCAGATCGCTGGCATGGCCAGCACCCTGGACACCTGGATGGGCGCCATCACGAATATGGAGAAACTGATGGAGAATCGTGCCGCCGAAATTCTCACCAATTAGTTACAAGTTTGCGTATGAGTTTCGACTGATCTTGATGGTCCCCACTAATTTCCATTTGCGAAAATGCTTTTGTATTTAATTAAACCCGAAACAAAACTGAATGGTTCGAGGATTGTGTTAATTTCTTTTGTTTTTAATTTTTCTCCCTGACAGATTTGCGTGTAAAAAGTTGTTTGTGCTTACAGACTGGCTTAAGTCTAGCTTAGTGGCTAAATCAGATCACTTATCGAGGATTTGCTCCTCGTCCTCGTTAGTTCTAGGATTATTTACAATATAAAGAATACGTTGAATTTGGCGATAGACTCTGGTTTCTTCTAACAAGCTAAAATGTCAATTAAGAATTTGGAATTGGCTGTAGCCATAAACGCGGCCCGTATATCACAAGCTCTCGCTACTGTTCCTATTTTCCGGCGGACACTACCGTCCGCCATCGTCCTCCGCCAGCACACCCGCAATCAAATGTTCAGGCAGCGCAGCTTTGTATCTGGCACGCGGGACGTGAACTCGAATGAGGGCGGGCGGCGGATGTCCTCGTGGGAGTCGCGCCGTATCCGATCCGGATTGCGACCCATCACAGACGACAGAGGTATGTCGCGGCGGTACAGCTCTTCCAGAACCAGCCGCTCCAGCTCGAACAGGTGATCGTCTCTCACGCCGGGGATCTCCTCGTGCATGAACATGGCCAGTCGAAGCAGGTACTCGGCATTGTGGCCGCTAGGTCCGCGGCAATTAACGATCTGTTTGGCAATATCCTCAACTGGACCGTCGCCTAGCCAATAGCTGTTTTCTGGAGTGGCGTTGTACACTAGCACTTCGATCGCCTCTCCGCTGAAGGGCGTGTCTTGGGAGGCGACGCGGGGGAAGAATTTTGTGTCGATTGTTGCGTAGCCACCTGTTGGGAACGACTTGGGTTAGCTTCTATCATTGGGTTTACTTTCCTCTTGATTCACTTACCTAGCGTGCACTCGCGCTGCTTGAGATACTCGAGAGCCGTGTTCCCTGTTATTCTATAAGCGCAACCCCAAGTTATGCCCTGAAATCAAAAGAAAAAATTTATTAATAAATAAAATATATACAAAATAATACAAAAAATATATACAAAATAATTAAAAATGATGTTTAATATATTTCTAAAAATATTTTTTAGCACTCGTCCCGCGAGTTCTTGGTAATATGTCCTGGCGAAAGTAGAAAGGTGTGAAAAGTGCATTCGCCTAAATCCTGCGGAATGCAATGAAAAAAAGTGTGCCGTTCGAATTTCCCAACGTAAGCCCCATTCTGTGTAGGCGGTTTCTCCCGCGAAGACAATTGTCCTCGGGGAGTCCTTCCAACTCGTCCATATCTCAGGTGAAACTCTGGCAGATTTCCGCAGACAACCTGTGATGAATGATTCGGAAATCCTCTTCATCATACGCCAGGCGAAATTCCGCAGAATATAGGCGAATGCACAGGAATGCACTTTTTACACCTTGATACTTTCTATCCTAGGCCCGGGGACTTTCGCCCAGGGCATATTTAACGATGAGTTACCAGGAACTCGTTTGTGACCCCGAAAGACAAGCATGGAAAACTCAAAACGACAACGAACGAACAGCTGGCAGCGCTATTTATACGTGCCGGCTGCTGTATGACGACTTGAGAATCATACAAATAGTGCTTGTGCGATAAGAAAAGACCAGTCACACGGGTTCGAACCCTAGGCGGGGTGCTAAAAAATATTTTTAGAAATATATTAAACATATATATTTTTTAATTTGTTCTATATTTTGTTTATTAATAAATATTCTTAGGGTTGTGGAAATAAAATGTGTATGTGATGAATACTTCACTTACCTCTTTGTCCTCAACGAGCGTTGCAACACGTCCAGGCTATAACAAAGAATGAAAATATATATGTAAATATTATTACCAAAGAGTATATAAGTCTTATAGTTTAAATATAAAGAAATAAAAATCAATTGTCTAACTGGGATTCGAGCTCATGCACCTTAACTTGGCTGTCGAATGCCTTATCCACTAGACCAAATGGCACGCCGGCCTCGCGGCGTCAGATTCAAACTAGAATCGGGCCACCTACACATGTTTTTTTGAATCTATCTATCTATAGACTCTTTATTATTCAAGCAGACTTTTTACGACTTTCACAAAGGTTCCTATCACGTTGTGTTTGTTTACCTTTTGTACATACGATTTGTTTACTACGTTTCCCTTTTTATTTTAAATGGTTTATTCATTATTGCAAGGAACACAGGGAAAATACGTTGTATTAGTATACTCTTATGGAATATGAAATATCTAGACTTAAGTATTTGGAATATAAAAAAGAGCTGAGCATTGGAGGTTTTTGTTTTGATTATGGGATTTAATAAATATTATGGCAAGAAAATTGAATAATCAGCACTTTTCATTGTAAAAGAAATTTCAAAAGAACTTGTTTTTGTACAAAATGCTGAATTGTGTGGATACATTTCTGTTCATTCAGCATTTTGTTATTAAAAAATGCTAATAAATTACAATGTTTAAGAAATGGGCCACAAACTGGAGGATATATTTTTTTTATTGAAGCACCTAAAATGCCAAACTTGATCAAATTCCGTTCCTAAACTTGTTTTGTACTCAAATATCTATGGAATAGTATCGATTCCAAGGGGCTTGTCCCGACTTGTTTAGCAAGCAAATCATTTATGTTAATTGAAACGTAATCTGTATCTTAATTGGCAGAAGCCGCTCTAGACGCTGGCGAATACTAATTTCACTTGTTGTTTGCCATTAGCCCCACGAAGCTGATAACGCCCGACAAATAGATAACGCGTGCCTGATCATTGTGCTCACATTAAAACTGAGAACTGCCAACTGGCGACGTTCGCCGTTCCCCGTCCAGACACACAAAAACATTTAAGCAAATGGCAGTGGCAATAAAACAATTACCAGATCGCTGCTGCTAGTTGGAGAGTAAACACACACGTGAAAAGAGCCAACAGACAGGGGCTAGACTTGTCTAAGACCAGGCCGTAAAAAAAACCGCACCCAGGTGGGGTAATCCCCACCACTTAACCACTCTCACTGGCACTCTCACCTTCTCCTCGCAGCCGCGGTGGGTGACGTTGCCCTGCCAGAAGCGCCGGACGTAGCCGCGGATGTAGCCCGTGATGCACTTGGTGTAGGTGAAGCCCGGATGCCAGCAGAGGGATCCGTAGCCGAAGACCCAGCAGGCGGGGTCCGATGGCCCATTGTTATTGTTGGCATTGTTCTGCTGATTCTCCTGCTCGCTGCTGTCCCCGTTGTGGTTCTCCTCCGCCGCTCCCAGCTGGCCGTTGGTGAAGAGATTTTTGAAATGGGCTGGCACCTCCGCCGGCTGCCGGTGTCCACTGAAGTGAGCCATGTTTTTTGTCCAGCACTAGCCTTCAATTACGTTGACTTTTGTGGGTTTCCGTGGAGGAGAGTGTAGTGCTCAAGGTGCTTTTTAATGTATGAGATCGGGATAGGGATCCTGGAACTGCTATCTGGGCATGCTGGTGGCTACAGGCTTCGACTCCTTCAGTTACATTGATGTTGGAGTGCGGATGAGATTCTGTGGAAAAACCAGAACAGAGCGACGTTACATAAAACTTAAAATTTCGTTCCTAGTTCCAAAAATTTAATCGAAAAATAATTATTTAATTGCAGGCGTTCACCTGGCTTACTTTTTGGTTTTTAGTGAGTGTCGTTGGTTTGATTTTCTGGTGCTAAAGATTGCGATATCTTCTTGAATTATTTTGCTAGTGCGATTTTTCTCGTCGAGTGCGACCAAATAGTTCAGCGAGCGTTCGGGAACTAAAACGTTCAGCGCTAAAACCGAAAACATTTCCAACGCCAGACGACGAAGAGGAAGAGTGCCAGAGCAAAGCAAAATACGGCGGCGAAAAAATAAAAAATAAAAATGTAAAATAAATATTTATGACGCTCTGTCTGACGACTCTCAAAAGACTTATCTATAGGTTTGAATATAACGAACGTGTATTTAAATGGCTCTCTTACTCTCACTCTCTTCTCAGTTCTCAGTACCTAGATCCCTCTTTCTCTATCTCCCGCCCCTCTCTCTATCACTCTTTCTCCTTTTCTCAGTCTAGTTTTCCCTATCAAGCGAGAATTGTGACAAAATCTTGGCGCTACGGCTTCGAATTGAGGTAAAGGTGACTTGCTGCCCAAACACGTCCATAAATAAGCAAACAATTAAATAAAGTTAAATATTTATATACCTTATAAACGCTAAATAATAACCGATCGTATAATGACCAAGCTGGAAATCGTCTGCGTGCGAAACGAAAAACCCCTTGAACTTAAGGATCAGCCATAAATTCGGACATTTAATAATTATAAATATATAAATGCCTCAAATTAAGAGTTGATTCCAGAATTGATTTTGAAAATTGCCAATCATGGGACCATAAAGATTGCTGTTAAAAACTAATCTCTGCTGATTTGTAAATATTAAAATGTTATTGATATTTTCCTGGATTTCCCTGATTCCTGATTCCCAGAAATAAGTCATCTTTCCCGCCTGGCAACACACCAACATATGGAGGCTAATTGTTACAATTACAGTGATTAGATCAAAGTCAACAATAACAGCTCAGACCTGAGATAGATAAGATTATGTCCTGGCCTGTCGGCGAAAGATTTACAACTCCTATTCCCATGTAACATGCCTCAAAGCAACATTAAGATGAAATCCACTTTCCATTTAGTTCTTGAAGTTATGCTTGAACTTATTTCTTTTAAGGTACAAAGTCGACTTTTTATAATATTATCGCCAGAAGAATTTATCTGTATCCAGTTTTATATGCCAAGTTATTTATGTATTTGCACTGGGCGATATACTCTATTTAATATTATAAAGAAATTGTTATAAATCTATTTTTAAATTTAATTTTAAATCAAGAAATATAAAACAATAAACAAAACTATTGTTTTATATTTCTTGATTATTTAATTAGTACTTCAATATTATTGGCAATCAATTACCAATAACATTTATTATATTTCTTAATAATTAATTTTCTTTGAGTAGTATTAATTTTAATTATATAAATACAATAATTAGACACTTGTTATTATTTTTTAATAATACTTTCAACCTTTTCGCTTTCCATTTTAATATCCAAAAGAGTAAAAATCATTCGCAGTGAAAAAAATATATATATTAATAAGTTTTACTTTCGCAAGTTCGCAGAGGGGCAAGGGGGGGAAACTAAGGTTTATATTAAATATGTGTGACCGATCTTTTCGCTGCGCTAACTTTGCTGCTGTCTAATACCATATACACATTTTCAAATGGCTCACGGTACGTATACTTGATATATCTGCTTATATGGGCACACAGCGAAGAAATTCGAGTTCTTAGGTGTTTTTTAAACTTATTAGTTTTTTAAAATTGCTGGCCTCTATATAGCATTTTTATAAGATACAAAAAAGGGTTATTTCGGAAATCTTTATTAAAATAATACAATAGATAGATAGAAAAATTCGTATTTTAGTCAGTGTTACGTTCATTATATGTTCCTTTAAAAATTCATTTTGCAAAAAAAAAAATTAATTATTAATTAAATTTAGCTCTTTTTTTCTGTGTGTAGATGCCATGCTAGGTGGTGGCTGCCACACCATGGTATCGTGATGGGGCCCATTAACGAGGCATGCTCGATATATAAGTATTTATACGTTTGTATATATATAGTATTATATGTGCATATTTGTTTGTATTTTTAGCTATTTGATTTGGCATGTGGTTGTCCCACGCATACATACATATGCATGAACTCAAACATTTCGCACACTTTGTTTTGATTGCCGCCTTCCCGAATGCCGAGATACTTTCAGAGTTTTGTGTGAGCTTTCTGTTTTCATACGCTGTTTCTAAATACCAGTCTTCTTTTTCGATTTGTATGCCCTCGCTCTTTTTCGCTCTCCCTCGTTTATTTTTAATCTTTGTTTCTTCTTCTTTGGGATTGGTATTTTTGCATAAATAAATTGACCCAAAAAACAGGCTGGATGCGTGTGGAAAATAACCAAAAACAAGTTCAAAAACCTTTTACGCACATCCGTACGCACACATGTGTGTTTATGCCACTCCCACATCCCCAAATCCTCCCCAAAACACCTACACACACACTCACACACGAATGAGTTTTCTTTTGCTTGCCTTACGTACGCTTCGATTACGTATACGCAGCGTTGGCCACTGCTGCTCGTTGGCAAATGAAAAACGCTCGGAAAGCTACACGCTACACATTGCTGGGTCCTTGATACTGAACTTTTTTCATTGTGAAAGTTTTTTGCCAACAGTTCAAGGTTAGCAAATTTTTCTCAACCAAATTGTTTATACAGAAATTTATAGTTTTTATCGGTTGGGTGAGAAAGAAGGGAAGCCCGCCGAGACTCATGTGAAGGCTGGCAAGGGAAGTGTGGTTACGAGCAATTCAATTTGTTTTTGCTTGGGTAACAGGCGCAGAACCTGCAAAAATTCTGTGCTCCGCTTTCTGTATACACAAGGAAAGCCTTAAGTACGTTGATATCGCATGTACATGGCACATGAGTGTATGTACATATTTAGGGGGGGCATAAAAGTATCTCGGTGCCTACATCATTCCGACTTTAATTCGTCAAAATCCACATAGCACACGAACCCACAGACAGACACCGAAAGGCCGAGTACTCCACATTTGGATCTTAACTGGGGTATTTACGTGCAGCTGTCTAAATTTTTGGTCTAACTTATCTCATTTGTAGTTCTCGTATTCAACTTTCATCGCCCGGCAGCGTGATGATCACAATTGAGATTGACAGCGTGTTAAATGACTTGAATTAAGCCATCATATAGCTTAATAGGCCGCTACCACGCCCACATTAAAAGTTTCATTGTAATCAAACAATTCACGTAATTCGAGTGTTTCTAATCAATCTATAAGTTCTCAGAAGCAGACTTCTTAAAAATATCTGTCGAATCTATAAACAATTTGTTTTATATAAAAAATATTTCCATTAGTAGGCATTTAATTAAAAATACTATTTTCATCAATAAAGGGTTGTTTACTTCTAAAATTTATAATATGAAAATGTTGACAATTGCTTTATGAAAAATAATCTATTTTTGGTGGAATTTATTATCAATTTTTATAGTCTTGTATACAGACATATCCGTACATATTTATATACACAAACGAATGCCCCCATTCATAATCAGTGATATAATAAACTACTATGTATAAAGCTAATTATTTCTGTTAGAACTTGAGGTTTACATCCTGCTAATATTGCCTGTTTAATGATTGTTTGGACTGGCAATCAATTCCAATGTTCTCATTATAGTAGAACTACCTTCGTAATCAAATTAACAACCTGCACTCCTCTCAAGTGTGGCCTGTTAAGTTAATTAATTCAATTATTTTGTTAAAAAATATAAAGCCACTTCAGAATAAAATAACAAATGGGTGGCACCATTAAACAATTAAAAACCTATTTTATTTTATTGTGTATAATAATTTCTAAAATCAGCCTCTTTTGAAGTTGTTCTTAAACAGGCTTTCTCCTTTCTTATCAAGAATTTGTTGTCAAAGGGTCCAGACCAAATATTATTAATAAATATACTATATAGACCCCATCAAAACTCGAGTATGTAATTTACAGTCGCGCGTTGCTATCGCCATATAATTTTGCCAAGCTGATAGGTTTCGCTGCCACTTGGTCTTGGAGACGAAAGACCCTCGATAAGGTGCTATGGCGATTGGAGTTCAGTATTCGGTACCCCCCTTGATAGCAACGATAAGAACTGTAAACTACAGACCAGCCGGCAGATAAAAGAGTTCGCTAGACAGTCCGGTTGGTTGGCTGGACAATAATGCGAAAGGTAAACAACTTTTTGGATCCGCTCGCTCGGTGCAGACAATTATATACAAACACACATAAATATCAATTAACACATCTGGCCTATATTCGCGCCTTATATAATGGAATCCCAGCAACCCCCGAATTGTATCTTTTGCGCATTTTTATTTCCCCGGCAAGTTTTGTATTCGTTTCTTTTGGCTTAGTTGGCACACACGTGTCTCTCTCTCATTTGACGTATTTTCTTCTGTTCAGAGCGCTTGTTTATGCGAAAATGAAGACTATTATTAACGACACGACTTATATTTAACTTTATTGATGTTTGCTGCATGCACTCAAAGATTTATTCAGATTCAAAATGAGTCCGGTTTTAAAGGAAGTTTGCTTTGCAACGGAAAGGTAAATGTTTGCTTGCTACTCTCTGTTTGTTTGTTTTGGGATTGTTTGGGGATTATACATTAATTTTTTCTTTGAATGTTTTGGAGCTTTTTCTTTGTTTGTAAGATGAAAATATTTGCGTATCTGCGACATAAGTATTACTTAAGTGTTATATATGGCTCAATTATTTAATGGCAAAAAAGTTAAGGTTTTCCTTTTATTTTTTGTGTATAAATCTACCATAAATTTACATTTTCATTGCATTTAACACCTTGAAATAGGCTTATTAATTTAAATGGGTTAACTGCTGCCGTAAAATAAAAATATTTCAAAGTTTGGAATGCACACGGCACGTGCCAAAAAACTAAACTGAAAAAGACTTGCTGATAAGGTTATAATAAAAATGTATTTTTAAAATATTATAATGATAGTGAATAATAGTTAAAATAGTGAGAGTTGAATACGAAGTCAAATGTATCTGTGAGTCAGTTTTTCGCCTGACCTTGTCAATGTGAGGCTGCGACAAAGATGCTGGCCACGTAATGAATAAGAGGAAGAGCGTCAGTAATTCCAAATGAAAAGCAATACAAAGAGTCTATAAAAAGATACCCAGGAATACTGTGGTCTTAAAAATTTTATTTATTTATTTCTTTGATTACAGATTTTAATTACATGTTTATTTAAAATTTAGTACTATTTTAACAACATCAGACTCTTTTTGTATTATTAAAATATAAAATAAAAATAGCAATTTTGAATAAAAAAAATACCCCAAGATATCCTATGTATTTTTAAATATTTACATCATTAAGAGACCGAGAAAGAAATACGCATTTCAGCTATTTCTTTCACTTCTTACTAAAAGATAAAATAAAAACTGCAAATTTTGAATAAAGAAAATACCCCAAGATATCCAATATATATTTTAATATTTATATCAGGTCGTGAAACAAAGAATTTATTCTTAAACAAAACAAAGAAATACGCATTTCAGATTTTGCTCTCACTGTAAATGTCATGGGCAAGTATGAAATACGGATTGTTATTTCACTTTCAGCGGTTTTTAATTCCCTAGCCTATGCTCATCGGAACTATTTTCAGGGTCTAGGCGAATTGCATCAACGAGCTGCATGCACAGTGACTGAGCAATAAATGAAACTATTCAAAATAGTAGCTATAATGCAAGCACGCAGTATACAAATAAACAATAGCAAATACAATATTTTCAAATCTGTTTTTGATGTGCCCCAGGCAGAGAGGCAGAGAGTGAAAGAGCGAGCGAGGGAGCATGGGGGTCGGAGATAACTGAGAGTGTGCGCGGAAGACACAAACACAGGCACAGGCGCATGGCACACTGATAACAGCGATTACAGCAACAAAGGTGTTGTAAGTCGACAGAAAGGTAAATAAATAAGTATGTATATATATGTAGCTGAGTGTATGCACGTGTTGACACTGAAAGCTCTCAGCTGAGATGCGAGCGAATAAAACACACTCTTGGCACACTGACACACATATTCAGCCAGCATATGTACACTTGTATATAGTCTTCCGATTCCGATCCCGATCTCTCGGCATGCAACAATTTAATGCCAACTGCTAATGTACCTGTGCAGCTTTCACAGTAGCCGTTGTCGCCGTCGTCGTCGTTGGTTTATTATTATTTCTCACAGCTTATCAATTTCCGTTCAACTTTTGCACTACACTTCGTTCTTGTTTACCCTATTTCTTTTCTGCTTTTATCAGGTTTTATCAGCTATTTCTTTGCCGTCGCCCCGTGCTGCGTGGCAATAACAATAATAACATTTCGCAGTGTAACAAACAATAACAACTTTAAAAGCGCCAACGTTCGCTTTCTCGCTTTCTGGCGCGGCAGTTGGAGCAGAGCGTCTGTCTCCGTCGACGGTTTCAATGTAAATGCGTGAATTGCGCCGTTTTTCCGCTC
Source organism: Drosophila anomelani (assembly GCA_035045905.1). Lineage (NCBI taxonomy): Eukaryota > Metazoa > Arthropoda > Insecta > Diptera > Drosophilidae > Drosophila > Drosophila anomelani. The sequence continues at coordinate 9,254,696 of JAWNOO010000007.1, read as the reverse complement.
TGAAATAACATTCCCCAGCTCCACATCCAACCCCACCAAGCGAAACCATCCGACCCATCCGGACTTCCCGGGCTCTGACTGTTTCTTTGAAAGCAAAAAAAAAGCAAGCATACAATTTTTAAGCACAATTTTCATTACAAACCTGTACCGGCATTCGCTTTGCTCAAGAAAAAGAAGAAAAAAATAATGTAATGAGAGACCTGTTCGATTATTGCGAATTATGCTGCATTTTTTATTTTTCCTTTTTGAGTCATTCCAACACAAAGGACAACAAAAGGTGTGCGATTACCAAGAAAACTATGACTTTTACATACAACAAGTATATATTAATATAATATGGAATTAATTTTAGTATTAATTTATTTTTAAAGATTATTGAAATCTTTTTTAAAACAAACCTAATAAAAATCAGATTTCCGCTGAGTGTATTTTTTGTTAATGAGTTCCAAGGATTTCGACCTTTTCAGTTCTCTCTTTGCGCATCTTTCTCTCTTTCTTTCACTCTTCATGTCTCCATATTTCTCTTAAACTCTCTCCCGCCTTTTATGCATTGGCTGATGTAATTCATACGCACTGTTGCTGCAGCAAAATTTTATGAATGGAAAGCAGAAGACTGTACAAACAACAATAATAGCAGCCTCAATTGCCACCTGGCAACAGGTGCAATTTTTAAACCCACAAACAACAACAAAACAATTGCCCGCATTGCCGCATCTTAATTGCTTTAATTAGAAAATAATGTGGCTCGTGTTCGATTCGGAAGTGACAACAGATACAATATCTAATATGAAGGTTAGATACATATACTCCGTGCGGTGAAAATAAACACCACCCACTCGACTGATAAGCGTCTGCACAAAATTTCAATGGGTATTGCGTCAGTGAAAGAAGTGGGAAATATAGCTGAATATGCAAAATTAATTTCTTGTAAAATTAATATGCTGAGTAACACGCTCTTGATAATCTGTAGTGAACTGCAGTATTATAATAAATTATTATTATGAATAAATTGCATTATTTTTAGGATACAAATTAGTGTAGTAGAATATTAGAGTATTATTAATATGCTGTTCCTTAATTTAGTTTCTTTCTTTAAATTTGTTGTGTTCTTTTAACTATTATTTCAGGTTTAAGCTTAGCCGAAAATACCAATATTTTTAGGGTAAAGTAAACTGATAAGATTTTAATATACAAATAAATTATTAAATAAATTTAAATTTCCTTGACATTGCCAGATGAATTGAAAATGAAAACACAGGTGGCAACACTTTAACAAATTTTACCATCCACCGCCATCTTTTGGGGTAAGCGAGCGCCACCTATGCAACAAGAAGCCACAACTGCTAGGTAGTTGAATACGAAAGCGGAACCGGAAATCAAATTGAGCTAAAATTTGGATTCACGAAATCAAATGAGAATATTTACAAAATTTAAGCTATCTATTGATAAATTGTTTACAATAAAATAGTAATATGAAAAATATAATCACAAATAGCTTTTATATTTTTACATTTACATTTATATAAAATTTTTTTTTTTAATAAATGAAATGAAAGAAAAAATGTTTTTTAATAAAGATTTTTAATGTAATTTATGACAGTATTACGGTGTATGTCAAAACTAAAATGTTTAATAGTTCCAGGACTTTTCATCCAAGATTTGTTTACAAAAGAAAGAATGTACACCGAAAACTAAAAGAAATATATATTACTAATAATTGTATATATTTTTTATATTATGCGCATTATATAATAGATACAAATGTTAAATAAATTATTAACCAGTTAATTTACTAATAAATTCTTAACTTATCTTCTCTAGTACCTTGCTTTCGTCTCTCTGACTTCATGGATACCTCACCAAAGTCCCTTTGGATAATAATCTCGAGCAAGGAAAGCCCAGCGACGTGCGATAATGATAAGATTTACAATTGGGATTATCGGGAGGCACAACAAATAGGCTTTGCCACCAAAATACCATCAGACCGAATCAAAACAAAGCATCCATCAAAGTACGGCGGGAAAGTCTCAAGCGAGAGGGAAAAGCGTCGCGAGGAAATCAACTGAAATGGAGGGCGGGGAAAAGGCAAAATGGAAACAGAAAAAAATTGAAAATGGGAAATGCTCGAGCTAACCGCGGGCCTAAGACAAAAGATTTACAATATCGTCGGGGAAGATTTAAAGGTGATTTCCAAAGATATATATTGTGCCTGAGCGGCGATAAATAAACACACACAACTTTTTGACTATTTTTATTTTGCCTTCTCTCTTATTTTATTTTTTTGCTCAATTTGATTTTCGGGGATTCGGTTTGGAGTGGCACTTGGGGGATGGGGGATGGAGGGACACTTTCCACTAAAAGTGTCACATTAACGAATTGCTCGGCTCCCCCACGACTAATTTATGCCCCGCACTAATCGCCGGCCGCCAGGTAGGATCGAATTTATTTGATAAGCCTTTCGAAAACATCGACTTTTCTCGCCTCTCCCGCCGCTTTTCACGCTTTTCAGGCTCTTCACGCTTTTCATTGAGCGGAAAATCCGCATGGCCCCGTCGTAAATACTCACTAAAAGAGGGGCGTGGCCTGTGCACGGCGTCCTTCTGCCTTAGACAACCGCCAATGTCGTCTAATGGCGGGCGGTTCAAAAATAGAACCCACTCGAGAGCAGCCACTCAAAACGCAGCAGCAGATCGCGGAGCAGATCGCGAGCACATCTGGGCATCTTTCCGAGGAGGATCTCAGCTCCGGTCTGCATCGCTTCAGCGCCGTCACTGTCACCAAATGTGTTGCGTTTGCGGCGGACGGCGGTACGTACTCTCGGTGGCTCGCAAGAACGTCGTGAATCGGGGGAGTCACAGGAGAAGTGTACAAAAGAAAGAAAAATTAATAAATAAATATTCAAAATCAAAAGTTAACATTTTTTTAATATTGAAAACTTTATTATAAATCGAAACTTCTCGAGGTAGAAACAGAGTAATAAAACAAAACTATTGTTACGTTTTCTGTGGCTAATAAAAATCTAAAACTTTACATCTTAAAAATACAAATATAAATAAATACATAAAATAACTAAATACTTGTTGAATAAAAGCGAAATAAATTGTACAACTTACTAGTGAACTGTGACAATTTTTAATATAATTCTTAATCCACTATTGGAGAGTTACAAAAATGTACTAATAACTTTCAAAGGACTCTTAACAAAAGAGGATAAAACGAAGTTAAGCTACAGATTCTCAGTGAAACCTTAAAACCCAAGTAAAGTGCATCCAAAATGACCAAATACAATAGTGGCAGTGATGAAATGCCCGCAGGCCACAACATCAAGCAAGAGTACAACCACGGCTATGGCCAGCAATCGCATCCTGGTTACGGTGGTTACAGCAGCTACCAGCATCAACATCACCAGCAGCAGCAGCAGCAGCAGCAGCAGCCGCATCTTGGACAGAATCCCCACCAGACTCTGCAGAATTTCTTTAGTCGATTCAATGCCGTCGGCGAAGGCGGCGCCGGAAGCAATGTTTCCTCAGCCTCCATTCCGATGACTGGATCGGTATCGTCCTGCAGCTTTGGCAATAGCAACCATCCGGCGGAGGCGGACAAGCAGCTGGGCATGAACATGACGCCTTCGCCCATCTACACCACGGATTATGACGACGAGAATAGTAGCCTTAGCTCCGAGGAGCATGTCCTGGCACCGCTTGTGTGCTCCTCGGCCCAATCCTCGCGTCCTTGTCTCACCTGGGCCTGCAAGGCGTGCAAAAAGAAAAGCGTCACCGTGGATCGACGGAAGGCTGCCACTATGCGGGAACGCCGGAGATTGAGAAAGGTGAGAAAGGAATAACAATGAAAAGGATGTAAAATATAACTAGAAATAGAAGCTTGTGTATTACATCAGAAGGCCGAATTTGAAACGTAACGAACTGGAAACCACGGATTAATCCTATTAATTTTTGAGCTACTAATATAGCATTAACACATCGAAAATGAAGGCAGCAACAATATAAGTTCCTATTAGTTATTATTATTTATTATCTCAGAGATCCTTATTTTTTGGGTTTGTTTTGATCCTAAAGGTTTTAGTTTTTTAAAAATGCGTTTCGCCACAATAATTGGGAAATTAGTATCTTCCATAAATACAAAGTCACAAAGCAATTCTTACAGAAGTGAAATAAAAAATAAATTCAATTTTATTTATTTTAAAAAGGATAAATTGGATTTTGATTTTGTTTTTACCTTCATCATATTTTAGTTATCAAAAATCTTACTTTTGTGTTACCAAAAAGAGATTTTAAAAATATTAAGGTCAAAAATCATGTTCAAAACTTTTCAAAAATAGGATTCAAATTTTAATTGCTTTATTTATTTTATCCGATTTTTGGTTATTAAAGGTTTCGTAGAGTTAATAAAAAGAGCTGAAAATGAAAGCACAAAATGGCTTTTTCCTAGTTTTTTTTAGTAATAGCCAAGGACTTTAAGCTAAAGCCAAAAATAGATTCCTGTAGTCTTCAAAATCTCCTCCCTACGATTAAGGACTGCAACTAAGTTGCAATGTCATGATGAGCAGCGTCAGCTCCCCACAAATTAACACATCGCCACTTGCGATCCGCAGGGCTATAAGGCATTGATGGCGACAGGGAAAGGGAAGCCACCCAGCAGGCGTAAAACATAAAGATTTGCCAAGACCAAGAGTTAAACAGCGGCATTTATGAGTTCGACAATCGTAAAAGTTTGGACGAACCGCACGTATTTATAGCTCCACATGGAGACATTAACGAAGGCTGGATGGATAGGGGATCCGGACCGGAGAAAGGGAAGCGGGAAAGGGGAATGGGAACTGTGTGACACTGGTGGCTGTCATAAAGCGACAGACGTTTAATTGTTGAACATTTTATGCTCTATTTAATTTAAAATATGTTTTATTAAAGAGCCTCTTAACGGAGGAGAACAACACGCCTGTCGAGACCCTCTGTGTGTGTGTGTGTTTTTATGATGCGCCTAATGGATTTCCATGATTTCAACGATGGCCATTAATTGATTATACGTTTCTTTCCACATTTTAGGTTAACGAGGCCTTTGAGATCCTCAAGCGACGCACATCGTCCAATCCCAACCAGCGGCTGCCCAAGGTCGAGATTTTGCGCAATGCCATCGAGTACATCGAGAGTCTGGAGGATCTGCTGCAGGTATGGATGTCTTACTGCCATCTCCTAGAGAATTTGACCATGGTTAATCCTTGAATTTATCTGGGGGGCGGCTTTCAGGAATCCACGCCGAACCGCGATGGCGACAGCCTGGCGCCCAGTTTGAGCGGCAAGGGGTGCCAGTCCGATTATCTGGTAAGTTTATCCGTCGAACAACACTGAACGCCAATTAATATTAAGCCCAGAATCGCACTGTATATCGCCGAAATACGTTCCGCAATTATTTTCTCGTAAAATTCTCATGCATGAGCAGCGCTTTCGTACATTTTTCTTTGGCGACGCGCACATTCATCAAAATCTCAGGGTCTGAGATCTGCCGCTTTGCGAACAACATGAAAATAGAATATACTCTGGTACACGGCCCGAAAAGAGTCGCATCCGATATATTCGGATGGATATCTTCTGTTGTATCTGCTGACCAAAATTTATGCCCTCGCTGACGTGCGACTTAATAAGCTCCCCAGGCAGGCAGGCAACCATCTAGCTCCTCTTCTCCTTGGTCTCTCTCCTGAATTTATGAATTATGTTTCTAACGGGGGGGACTCAAAAGTATTCCCCAAAAATCGAAAAAAAGCATAGAGGACAAATCGCCGGAGAATTTACGGCAGCAGGGAAAGGGTCGCCGTCTGCATTTAGGGAAATGCAATAAATAAATTTTCTTTTTATAAGCCCGGCGACTGCCTACCGACCACCCTCCTCCTGGACTATAAATGAAAATGGAAATCGTGTTGTAAATTAATTACAACAAATTCGTTTGCCTTCGTTTGGAGTTTTCCTGCATGTTCCGGGTATAGGGATTGCTGCAGCGATCGGTTCTCTGTTTCATAATATGTCGCAGGGAAACACAAAGAAATGTGTCAGTTGACAAATTGCACAGGAAAAACATGACAAGATCTCGGGGTGTTCTTCTTTTTCTCGAAAGGTGTTGCAAGACTTTCAGGAGGAGGAGGAGGAGGAGTAGGAGCAGGAGGTGGACCTGACAGGCCAACAAATTGTCAACAATTATGCAAACATTTTTGCCATCCGCAGGAGAGGAGAGATCCCAGATCTCACGCCCCATTTTCCTTTCGGGTTGAGTAATTTCCATGCAGTTTGTTCAAGTTTTTCACATTTTTAATGTACAAATTTGTTAATTTACCATAAAACTTTGCATATTTGTATGCCGCCAGCAGTTGACTGCGCCCCCCATTGGCAGATATTAATGTGCAGCCATAGTTTGATTAAAAACTGGCATCCCGCCAAACGTGCAGACATTCAAATGCATCTCAGACCCCGGCAATCCATCCATCTCATCCATATCCATTCATTGGAGCTTGTGTGTATTTATAAAACAGTGCCGTTGATATCGTTGCTTCACAGATTTAAGCAGGAGATTTTCTTGAGAACAGCTCTTTAATGTGTAGTATCTTGTGGGTAAATATCTTTTGATTTCTTTTAGAAAAGTATAGTATCTTATAGATAAATATCTTGTACTAACCCCAAGTGTAGTATCTTGTACATTATTATCTTAGGATTCCCTTTAGAAAAGTATAGTTTCTTGTGGGTAAATATGTTTTGAAAAATGTAAGTGAAATCATTGGAATGAAGTTCTGAAATGCTCTTAATAATATTATGATTTTCTAACGATACAACTTTGCTTTCATTGTTAAATTTTTATATTTTTATTTACATCGAAAAAGGTATTGTAAACTTAATCCTTTAACTCAGTAATTCTTCATTTCTTTAAGAAATTGTAAAATGTAAAAAAAATGCACTTTCAAGTACCTGGATTAAAATATAGCCACTTCATAAATTTAATCAGTAGATTACCTCTTAAATTGCCCTGTTTTTATGAATTTACTTATCGCTACCATAATATACTGAAGTACTTCAGGGCCAGATGTCCAGCGTATGGCCAAAATCAAATGCCAAGCCGTCTATCAGCCAACTTTCTACGTAACTCATAATAGTAATCATTTGAGTGTCTAGATAGTGACCTTCTGGGTGCAAATGACTCACAACGAGATGTGGGTGCCAGCAACCCATTGATAAATGTACCTGTAAGTGACTCAGGCCCTGATAGGCTTCCCCTCAATTAAGTTTATTAGGTGCAACACGCGAACATAGATATGCTTGGCGTACGATTCCTTATCTCTGGACGACTTTACAGCTCAATCACAGTGTCAGATAGGTGAAAAAATTTCCCAGGAATTTAAAGCATGTGCAAAACGGTTAATAAATGGGGTTTTAATGGGTGTAAACAACACGAGAAATTTTTATTTTCTGCTCACATGCTGAATTATTATGGATTTCTAGATTCTAAGAAGGAATAAACTCGATAAAGAAATTTTAAAAGGGGCTTTCATAGGCAGGGAATGTACTTTTTGAGGAAGGGAATGAGTAACGAAGGTTATTTTTAATAAATTTTATTATGGTTTCAATGATATATATTTTTAACATTTTGGTTTGATTATGAAAGTCAATATTTATATAATTTCATAGCCAACAAGTGTACATTTTCCAAAAATGATCTTGGGGGTTTTAGCATATGAAAAGCATAAGTATTTCATGGGAAAAACCTCATGTTTTTTAATGTTGTGGTTAACAAATCGCATAATGCCGCATATCCGTTACAAGCAAATGCGGATTGGTGGAGAACTTCTAAGAGGAGCACGCCAAAAAGCGGCTTAAGATCTTTACGCAACCCCCAGAAACGAAATGCCCAAGTGATAAGTGGCATTTCATTCAGATACAAGCGCATGATATATGCCCCCAAGAAGTGCGAGCTGCTCGGGGGACACAAAAAAATAAATACACCAAAATTCCCATATAGAAATATATACACATTGGTGCACTGAGAAAATGGGTTGAAAATATATAGACAATTCAATTATTTTAATGTTTAAGGATATAAATATTGAAGGGAAATGGGAATAATATAATAAACTTATTAACAATTTGAATTAAACTAAATATTAAACCTTTTTTAAAACTCTTCTAAATGAAAACTATACAATTTTGCTATCGAAAAATGTTTAACAATTCTGTAAAAATCAAATATTTAAAATAAAGTAAAATTATGGAAAATTCCCAGATATTCCCCTGGTATTTTCTCCCCGTGCACCTGCCTGAGCTGTGGCATATCGAGCGCAGGCTGTCACTAAACGCTTGGAAAATGATAAATCGCTTTATAAAAGTGCAGTGTGAGTTGCTCTGTTTCTGTCGCCGTTTTCTGCTTCTGTGTTCAGTTCGGTTTGGGTTGAATTCTCTTGTTCTGCTTGAAGAAGACTTTGTTGTCCGCTAAATATAAACACAAACACTTTGGGATGCCCCGCTTTTTCCGATCCTTGCAGACGCAGTGTCGGCAAGGAAACCCATCACCACCACCACCCAGAAGGGGCAATTATAATTTTCTTTGCGAATTTTTCTAATGAAATCCCGCCGGGCGCATCTCCGGATGCCCTGTCGTCTGCGTATGCGCAGCGAAAAATATTGCATCAAATTAATTTAATTGCTAATAAGTGTGCACAATGCACCACCATCCCCACTCGACACAATGGGGCACGGGTCCGCCAGACAATGCACTTTCCGCATTGGTTCAATGCATTTTAATTGGCCTGCAGCGGAGTCCATACTTCGGTGGCTGACATAAATTTTGGCCTAATCTCGTCATTAGACTGCATTTCATATGGCATTTCGTTGGCCAAGTTGACAGGCGGGCCCCGGAGCAGTTTGACGTTGTCATTTCGCCGGCGACACATTTCTGTAATTTATCGTTTCCCCTCAATTCTGTTGGAGGCCAAACTAAAAGTTGATTTCTCCTATCGTTGCAGAGCTCATATGCCGGCGCTTATCTGGAAGATAAACTCAGTTTCTACAACAAGCATATGGAGAAGTATGGTCAGTTTACAGGTAAGAGGAATCGCCTGATAATAAAACATATTTTATATAGCAAATAAAAATGGTTTCACTAAATTAACAATGATTTTTAATCTCTTTCTCCAACAGACTTGGAGGGCAATGCCAATGGCTCAAGCTTGGACTGCCTAAACCTCATTGTCCAAAGCATTAACAAAAGCACAACGAGTCCCATTCAAAGCAAGGCCACGCCCATGCCTGCAGATTCCAAGACGCCGCCCTCGACGGCATCCCTGCACACAAACTTTAAGCGGAAATGCAGCACTTAGCATTAAGATCCCATCCCCATTTAGGCAATTGTAAAGATATTTTTAAGAGGATACACAAGATACCCAGTGACCCTAATAGGCCTTAAATTATTTGTATAGCTTTAGCACTTAATTAAACAGTAAACAAAATACACAACACAGAAAGGGAGTCTTTTAGTCCAGTTCCAGCTTGCGGAAGGAACCGCTCATCCCATCCAGTTCTCCATTGGCCCAGGCACTGGCCAGTCCCACGCGTAGCTTCTCATTGGTTCCATACTGGGCATCCTTGGCCAAATATTCCTTTTTCTCCAGCAGCTTCTGACGCCAATAGTCCACGGACTCTGCCTGGTAGCCATTGGTGCCACCGTACTCAATGGTCATGGCTTCTCGGGGCAGGTGTTGGTACAGGTCCTCGGACTTTTTGTGCACCATGAACTGTAATGGAAAGTAAGGGGAGTTGATAAAAAATTATTTTAAGGCTGAACTTTATGGGATATTAATTGAAAAAAAAAATAAAGAATATAAAAACAAACAAATATAAACCTTAATAATTAAATTAAATACAAAGAAGCTCTTAAAATTTTTGTTTAACTTATTTTTATGATTCTCTTGGTTATTTACAAGTAATAAATGTAAAGGGAAACATATTTAAGACACTTGCTTGTATATTCTTTGAAATATTAAAGGTTACTTTCTTTTAACTTAAAATAAATAGATAAAATCTATTAAATTTTAAAGAAAATTCTTATTCAAATTAAATAATTTAAAGATTTTATTTAATTACTCACCTTAAATGGCAGTTTGGAAGGCAGAAACTTGGTCACAAAATTAAAAATGGCCAATCCCTCTTTCCTTATGTTTATCATGTGAATCTCTGCAAATCGCAGGGGCATACACTGTTCCACCAATGCGAAGGATTTCTTTAGCAAAAAGGGATCATATTGCATCATTTGCTCCATGGTCACATCCCGGCAATCTACCACCCAGACCAGACCGGAGATCGAGGCATTATCACATTCCAAAGCCAGAAGTTCCAGCATAATAAAGATCAGTTTAAAGGCCTCGCGAGGATTTGATTTCTTGGGATCAATATTTCGGAACTGGGAGATTATGACCCGCGGTCCTTCGGGACTAACTGGTCGCGTGGGTATTACATGGATTCTGTGGATAAAGAAATTTATTTAGAGTTGCTTTAAACTTAAGTATCAGATATGAAGGCTAGTTTCCTAAATTAAATCCATAATCTATTACGAATAAATGATTTCATAATTTGTTGCAAATATGATTAAATTTAAAATAATACTTTCATTGATTTTCCGTTTGGTAATTGTTAGGCACCAACACGAAATTAACGAAACCTTTACCAGGTTAATAAGTGAATAAATTATTTTTAAACCACAACTTTGATAAGTTTTTTGAGTAAATTTGTTAACTTTTGACATTGCTGATTAGAAATTTGAACTTGAATTGATTAAAGAGGAAATATGAAATTATTGAATTCCATAAAGCTTGCAATTATTTATACTTTTTTTCACACATAACCGAGTTCACATTTTCACAACACAATTTAATCCACATAAATTCGAATTCTGATAGATTATTTTTTATAAACAGACGAGCAACGCACCCTCTCTGTAGTTGAGTGAGTAAGGCCTCGTCCACTTGCCGGGAGCCCAGCACCTCCGGAAACACACTCTTCAAGGAGTAATAGTTGTCAAACCGCCTCTTGGTTTCTTCCTGGCTAAAACGACAGCGCCGTAGGAAGGCCAGGATTAACTGTTCATCGGTGGGAGCCTTGAGATGCGGCGACTTGCTAATCCATGTCTGGATGGTGGCCACGATTTCCGGACGCTGAGCGGGCTCCTCGTTGCACTCGCTCTTGGCCAGAGCGGCCAGCTTGGGGTCGAGAGGTCTCAGTGTGGTCGCCATTCCGGCGCTCGTTCTAATGCTAACTGAATGCCGCAGCTACTGACGCACCCACGAAGTCGAGGTGGTCGGCGCTTTGCTTCGCCTGGGTGTGGTGACGATGGCGTTGACGCTATCTAATCGGAGCAACAGCAACAACACCTTGTAAACTAGCTGGAACGGCCACCCGAATCACAAAGCCCGAGGGCCCGTGGATACAGATACAGATACACGAGTGCATAGATAGACGATAAGTAAGCGTTATCTTTAATAGATCGACTCTACATCGAAGCTTGGAATGTTTATGTGGCTATTGCTATCCGATTGATGGAGGCTTCCTGCTTCCGGGTAATGGTGAGAGTTCGGTGTTAGTCCCAGTTTAAGCGGCGAAAGGATCCGCTGGCCCCAAACTCCGCCTCGTAGGTGGCAATCTCTCCGTGACGCAACTCTTCGATGGTACCATAGTTGCAGTCCTGCTCGAAATAGCCGCGATAGCTATTTAGCAGGTCCTCCATATAGGCCATGCACTCGCCCATGTGTCCATTAGTGCCGCCATACTCCTCCGGCAGCGACTCCTTGCCAATGTGCTCGATCAGCTCTTCGCTGTTCTTCAGGACGCGTATCTAAGGAACAGCTTTATTAATTTTTAATAATTAATTTCTGAAATATTGTACCCACCGGATAGTTGACCTGCATGCTGAGCACATTGTAGAGAAACATGACGGTGCCCTGAATATCCTTGGGCATGTTGATGATATACATTTCCTTCACCTTCAGGGGACTGCAGTTGTAGAGCCAGTTCCACCACTTGCGAAAGAGCACCCTATCAAAGCGCCGCATCTTGTCCGAATTAACGCCCTCCAAATCAATTATTTCGCAGATCCCTGCCAGAGAGGCATAGTCATTCTCCAAGGCTATCACCTCCATGGCCATTGAGGAGAAGTGATAGATCTCACGCAGCATGTAAAGGTTGGGATCAAAGTGGCCAAAGCGGGCGATGAGTATGGCAGTGCGACTATCGCCCTTGGGCATGTCCGGATAAAGGCAAACTCTACAGGAAATAATTAAAGAATTAAGAATGAGAGTAAAAACGCTTTAAGCCAACTCACCCCAGTCGATTGATGTCCAGCAGTCGCTGTGTCACACACCGATTATTCATGATCTCAGGAAACAAATTGTAGTGGGTGAAGTAGCGGTCAATCCGGCGCTTGGTCTCCTCCAGACTATAACGGCAGCGTCGGAGGAAGGCAATCAAAAAATCAACATCCGTGCGGGCTCGCAAATGCTGCTGCTGACGTATCCACACTCTTAGGATAATGATGTCCTGCTGTATCCGGTCGGGAGTCTCGTTCACCTCCTTCTCGGCCAGCTTGGCCAGGGTCGGCGAGAGCGGACGTCGCATTTTGGTGGCAGCTATGCGGTGTTTGACAGCATTTGGGCCACGAATATGTGGGCTATGATACCTCTAACTGGCTAATTTGCCTATATTCCCCCACGATGCCGATGCCATGTTGGATGGTTCGTCCCTCCTAATCTAATCTTATCGCGGGCAGGCGAATCGAATTGGGGAAAATACAATCGCTTCATGGGGCCTGTATCTACACGCATTTGTAACTTGCACTTTTCTCCAGCTCCTGGCAATGGAATTTGGTTTGGGATTTGGTTTGGGATTTGGTTATTTGGTAGAAGAGAGAGAGCTCTTGATCTTGTATGATGGAATAATAGTGCACATCCGGCGACCGTCTGTGGAAGTCTCTTAAGTGCCCTTCTCGTTGACATTTGGGAAATGCAGGCACTTGGAGAAATCGAATCAAGATTTTCTTTAAGTTTTTTAATCGGAAATAATTTTTTTAACAAAATAAAATCCCTACTATGATAAGTATCTTGTCAATCGTTTCCTTCAACTTGATCTTAGTTAACACCTATATTTATTTATTTTTTATTGAACTTAACTCTTAGAACTCCCCTTTATTTCCCCCAGTGTATTTAGTACTCTATGCCGCTCTTGAAATGCGATCTGCGTTTAATGCCCGAAATAAATCTAAACGCTAAATAGTATCCAGTTTGCGCTGCGAGCATTCAATTTGAGTGGCGGAGTGAGTGCCTGTCACAGGGCATTACAGCAACATCCCCGGGTAGGTGTACGAGCTGACGTGGAACACCTACGGGCAAATTGCTGTGACATGGCGCTGTCAGCTGCTGACAAGCTGGCGATCTTGGATGCCAGGAAGCGGATCAGTTGGCTCCCACTCCTCTTCCCTGCTCCTCTTCCAATAACTCATAACACATTATGGCCATGGAGGAGGACTCTGTCTCCACTGGAGGCTGTGTGCTTTGATCTCGCTGCTGACAGGGCAGCGCGTGTAAATTCCCTTCGCAGCGCCCATTGCTCATGACACAAACATATCGCTGCCATATTAATAATGAGCCTCATTAACACTGCACCAGCGCACTCAACACATTGCCCGATGTTGGCACTTTCTTGAGGAAAAGGGTAGCCAATGCAGGGGTAAGTGCCGGGGCAGGGACAGGAGCAGGGGCAGGGGCAGGGGTATGTAATTGACACGCTCATTGCTGATAAGTGTGTTTCGCTGTAAGCACTTGAGATATGTTGCTAACCCGGGGCAATGCATATGTTTGGCACTTGACTGCCTTTGTTTTTATCTCTGAATATCTCAATGAGAAAATATACATTTATTTTAATATACTGTTCTTGAGATCCGCCAAATATATTGTATATATATTTTTAATTGCAAAATTCAATTAAATTAACAGCTTAGGTTAGGTTAGTTAAGACGGCAGACGGTGTGTTAAAGGGATCAATGGGTAGTGTAAGAGGGGTGTAGCATTTCGTGGAGTTTAGCTTAAGTTTCCATATGAAATAAGACAGATTGATCAGCCTTTATTAAGCAAAATATTAAGAATATATCTAAAACATATTTTCACAAACAATTACAATTACAAGATACATATATCAACCAAAATAATATTAATTTAAAATAAATAAATTAAGATACAATTTCATTAGGAAAACCATTATTTATTTATATTATTAATCAGTATCATATTCAATTCAATTTAGAAGGAAAACCATAGTAACTTTGTTTTAAAAGGAAAAATACATAATCTCTAATCCCACTTCCCCTTTCTCCCTGCAGATTCGCATCATCAAAACTCTTTTTCAGAGTAATGCGCACATATTTATATGCATAATATTCTTAATTTATTTTAAAACAAAAAAAGGCAGCGCATCACCGCAGTTGACGCTGCCACAACCACTAGTCGTCATATGGGTTTATAAACGTTTCATGTTTTAATTTATAGACTTACATAAAACGCCCCATTTTGTGCGCCGAGTGATGGGGAAAGCGGGAAAGCGGCCAGGGCGGGGAAAAGCGGGAAAATGCATTTGCTTGGCGCTCAATTGACATTCATATTTATAGAGCATATTGAACAAATAGACGAAACCCCAAGAAGCTACTAAGAGATGTTTTTTCGGTTGGCCGTCGTTGCCGCTCGACTGGCAGTTGTCACTCAACTTGATCCGAGATATGCTCCGATATGTGTAGGATATAGCATGTCGTTTGTACTTTGCCGTGTTGAATGCCCCCCGAAAAAAATATATAAAATGAAATAGAGGAGGAGCCGGCATTAAACGGCAAATGAAATTTCATTGTAAACAGACGCGTTCCGGCAAATTGAGCGGCTTAAACAAATTTCCGCCGGCGTGTATCTCTGGCGTTACATTCTCGCAAGGCCCTTATCCTGCGAGCATCCTGTTGAGGACACAATTTATGGGCTTCCGCTGCGCCGCCGCTATGTCACTTGAGTCTCAATTGGTCCTCTGGGCAGCAGCAGCGGCAGCTGGACTCCTCCTGTACTCTACTCTAAATTAAACTACTTCAACTTTTGTCGACTCTGGTTCCGGGAACCTCGCTCCTCATTTGTAGAGAACCGTGTGCCAGGATCGCGGCGGCAGGCGAAGACCGATCACACCACGCTGGCTATCATTGAGGGCCACATCCACCGGCAAGTTCTGGCTGCAAGGATAGAGAAGATAGGGTAACCATTAGGGACATTCATAAAAGTGAATCGCAATTAAGTAAGAAGCACTTCAGCAGCACAGATGCAATCCGAAATAGATACACGCTTGGAAATAATAAACCTAGTGACCTACCCGTTGTAGAAAATCACAGCCACACTGCCGTCCGGACGCTGGAAGCCCACCACGCTCAGCTGGGTAAAGGGATTGCTTTCGTTCTCGATTCTCGCCTCGATGCGCACCGATTCCGCGGGCAGAAACTTGGAGAAGTGCCCGATGGCATAGAAGATCGGCTGCTTGTAGATCTCCCGGTGACTGGTGGCATTCACAATAACCGGCGCATCCACTAAGTTGTTCACATAGTTGGGTCCACCTTGCTCATCCAGCACCAAGTTCCAGTCCAGCCAGCCGTTGAAGTGATGCCTCATGTCCTGGGTGTACGCTCGCATGTAGCTCTCTCCCCGCTGCCAGCTGCCCAGCACTGGGCCATGGGTCTGCCAGGGTTTGTCCCCAATGCAGGACTCTGTGTTTAGCAGCAACTTATCTGGCATCTCAGAGTGCGTCTGATCAAAGACCTGGGGGCTAACGATGTCATCCCAATACCAATGCACAGCCATGCCATCTAGGTAGGACAGGGAGTCGTTTCTGGAGGACCGCATCTAAGGAATATAGTGGTGATTATTATATGGTGATTATTTATATAATAC
The DNA here is from genome assembly GCA_035045905.1 of Drosophila anomelani. Lineage (NCBI taxonomy): Eukaryota > Metazoa > Arthropoda > Insecta > Diptera > Drosophilidae > Drosophila > Drosophila anomelani. The sequence goes on along the minus strand of JAWNOO010000007.1, from coordinate 9,238,693 downwards.
CTTTCCCAGACCACACTCACCTTTTGGAACCACGAGGGATATGTGTATCGCTGGTCATCGTTGCCAAAGATGAGCACTTTGCTCTGGGTGGAGCTCTTCCTGATGGTCGGTCCCAGATTGTCGCTCAGCCAAATAGCCTGACCGAAAATAGGTCGAGATACTTAATAGCCGGAATCGTGATCGATGGCCAATAGCAAAAGCTAGTGGGTAATGGCTCGTACCTGCTGCCAGGGCGTCCAGCCCATGCTCATGAAGTGCACAAAGAAGATGCCGATGATGCCGTTCAGCGGCTCATTGCCCGTGGATATGGCCCAGATCGGCATATTTTTAGCCTGCATGAGTTCGAGGAATCTGCAAAGATTCAACAAAATGTCTCATAAATAGGCAGAGCCTCGGCTGATGTCTCACTTGAGGTGGTAGAGAGCCCATGTCTGGTAGTATTCCGTCTTTAGCTGGCCAAATCCCGTCCAGCGATCGTTGGTCTTCATCCAGGGCGGGGGACTCCAGGCGGCGGCCATGATCTTCAGTTCTTCTAGGTTTGACACGATCTTTAGCCGCTTCAGTTGCTCTATTTTTTCCAAATCCCTGGGATCGAGTTGGGTAAAGTTACTCAGCTGGGGATCATTGCGGGGCCACTCATTGTAAGCCCAAGGTTCCAAGTCAAAGTCGCAGCCACCAATGGACATGCGAACGGTGTTGTATGCAATCCCTTCTTGATGGAAGTAGGATCTTTAAAGAGATAATGTTTTACTTAAAGTTTATTATATGATTTTTTTTTGTTTTTACTTATAGACATGATCCTGCAGCTCCTGAGGCAATGGCTTTAATAAATACGAGACTGCGCCTGTAAAGGCCCCACCGAAATTGGAAACCTTTTGAAAACGCTTCTCTCGATTTACAAATACTCGAATAGTCCGAACGCTGGCGTTGATAACTGCATTATAGAAAAGAATATCAGATTTCCATATATATTATAAAGAGATTTTTTGAGTTACAAAGCCGCTGAGAAATGTTGGCAAACTGCACCCAGGCTCGGCTTTGATCCACCACAATGGCCTCTGCCTTGAAGTTCTCATCCGTTGACTGTTTGTCCTCCACCACCAAGGGTTGCTGGCTGGCAAAGTCACCAGTTGTCTTCTGGAAGCGTAAGCCATCCTGGAACATAATTTTGTTTACAGAAATTTATATTTCTTTATTTTAATGGAGGGTGCAGTGCTGAGTCCACAAGATTTTTTGAAAAACAAAGCCCAAGCAGGCCTGATAACGCATCTTTGATATGCTTTATTGACTACCCATCCTGCTGACTCACCTTGCTGGAACTGATCACCACAATCTGGTTGCTATCAGTAAGCTCTGGCTGATCCAGATAATCGCAGTAGGTGCTGTTGCACACGCACACGCTCCCATGGCTAGTCTCGCGCAGATCGCAAGGCATCTGCAGAGCGGAGGTACCTGCCAGATACATATATGTACATCCGTTTCTTAATATCTCAGGTAGACCCTGGCTCACTCACCTGCCCTGATCGTGATGAGTGCAAAAAGAAAGCAATGCCAAATGCGGATCATTTTTGCCCTACAAAACGGAACGATGCGGCTCAAGCGAAGGCACCTCGCAAACTGAGCTCGAAATGAGAGCGGTTCGATTCGGGACTCTCGTTTCTCTAATCGAGCCACCGAATTTCGCCCGACTTGATCTTTATGTTTACGAGCGCTACTTGACCCGGGGGCCCGGCAGTGGGTTTTGATTTGAAAAAGCAACTTGTTGTGCCGGCAGTCGAGCTGATCCCACTTGGAAATCGGCGCACGCAACCAAAAGTAAAAGTTATGCAAAGTCAGAGGCGGAGTGGGAAACAAGAAAGGGGTTTATGTGATTAATACCAGAAGGAAATGTAATATTTTAATAATATATATTTAATTTTATTTATATTACCTTTTTTGTTTTGCATCTATTTAGATTTTACCTGTTGATATAATAATACATATTGCTCTGTTTATATTTATGTTTATTTTATCTGAATATTGAGCTCATCAGAGTGCCTTTCTCTTGAATAAAAATTTGGATTGCTCAATATATATTTATATTAATATTTTTGGAACCTTAGAAAAGAAAAGCTCTTTTTAATTATAAAACAAAAACGTATAAAACAAGCCTAAAAGTATACATACAACAGCGTAAATATTCGTACTTTGGCAATAGTTTTCACCACACCATCTTAATAAAAAACAAGTTTATTTGAAGCTAAATTCAAGTTTTGCTAATTTAAAAATTAAACAGTTTAAGAGCGCTATTTTCTTACCCAAGGATATTTTGTAATAATTAAAAAATTCATTTTGTAGAAGGCAGAAAGCTCTTTTAATAACCAAAAAATGTTTATTATAATAAACCCACTCAGCATTATTATTTAAATATACAAAAATACACATTAAAGTTAAAAAAAACCCTATTGAGTTCAAACAAAATTTATTTCGAATTTTCATTCAATTGTACAGCAAAGTGTGAATGGATTTGGCTGGAACATTTACGGTGAACTTGCCACGAATGCTGTCCACCACAGAGATGTCCAGGTCAGCGCGTCCGCTATTGAATAGAACGGCGGCGATCTTGTTGTCCGGCCGGAGGAAGGCCACCGTGTCCAGGTTGACATTACTGGGAATGGCATCAATACGCAATGAACCCTCCGGAACCAGCTTAGAGAAGTGACCAATGGCATAGAACATGGGCTGTTTGTAGAACTCATCGAAGGCTGGAAGAATAAGAGTCATTAATAGATGGCTACCGAAGGACTAAGTCTCTGCATACTTGTGGTATTCACAATAACGGGAGCATCAACGGTGTTGTCCACATAGTTGGGTCCGCCCACCTCGTCCAGGCATATGTTCCAGTCAATCCAGCCATGGAAGCCCAGCTTAATGTTGGCTAAATAGTCGCGGGAGTATTTCTCCGCCCGCTCCCAACTTCCCAGCAGAGGAGCAGCCTTCTGCCAGGGTTTATCCCCAATACAGGACTCGGACACAATCAGGATCTTATCCGGAGCATATGCCGTGGTCTGCTCAATAAAACTGTTGCCGAAAATCTCGTCCCAATACCAATGCAGAGCGAAACCATTAAGATAATCAATCGAGTTGGGGCGAGTGTAGTTCATCTGAAAATAGAGGCGATAAGGAATATGAACTTTGAAGTCTTATTAAAGCTAATTAAATCATTCGCTTCTTGGAAAAAAATGCGAAATTCTGGTGTACACATTATCAGGAATTCTTACCATCTTGAACCAGTGGGGGAAGGAGTAGCGCTGGTCATCATTTCCAAAGAGAATAATGTCCTTGAACTCCGAGTTACGGATCGCAGGGCCCAGGTAGTCGTTCAGCCAAATGGCTTGGGTTTGCGGTGTCCATCCCATGCTCATGAATTTCACGAAATACATGAAAAAGATTCCGTTGAGCGGCTCGTTACCGGTAGAAATGGCCCAGATGGGCAAACCGTTGTCCTCCATCAGCTTAATCCAACGGAGATGGTAATCGGCCCAGGTCTGATAGTAGTCCCGCTTGAGCCGTCCGAAGCCTGTCCACCTGTTGTTGGTCTTCATCCATGGGGGAGCACTCCAGGCGGCGCCTTTGACCAGCAGATTTTTCACCCCAGAGACCTCAACCAGACGCTTGATCTGAGCCAAGCGCTCTACGTCCCTTTCGTCTAGTTTATCCATGTCAGAGAGCTGAGTGTTGCCCTCTTCCTCGGCATAGGCCCAGGCTCCAAGGTCGAAGTCGCACCCGCCAATAGAGACGCGCATCAGGTTGAAACCCAGACCCTCCTCCGCATAGAAAGACTTGTAGAGATGATCGGCCATCTCCGGCTGCTTGAAGTTCTCCACCAAATAGGTCACAGCTCCGGTGTAGCTGCCTCCGAATCCCACCATCTTTTGGTGCGTCTTGCTTCGGTCCAACTGCAGGGTCACCGAGCGAGTGATGGCACTCTCACGGGACTCCAAGGTAAAGGCACTGGCCACCACCTCATCCAGCAGGCGGGAGAAGATGCTAGAGTTCACAGCCTCGGGAGCGGGCTCGACATAGTCCGGCACGGTGAACTTCTCCTCAGTGCCGAATTTCCCACTCGAAGTGGTGAACCTAAGACCCAGCTTGGAGCTGGAGATCAAAGCGAACTCATTGTCCTCTGTCAGAATGGGATTTTCCAGGTAGTCACAGTAATCCGCTGTGCAGACGCACACCTTGCCGTGGTCAGCATCCTTCAGTTTGCAGGGAATGGATTCAGATCGACCTCCTGCAAGGGTAATTTCGATTATAAATTCGGTTTATGACCCGGATTAATGGCCACTTACCCCTAGCTGATATCAGAAGCAGCACTCCAAGCGCCAAGATCCCTCTGCTGGCAAACATTTTTGCTAGTTAACCGTTCGCTCCAATCGCTGCCAGCCAACTGAGCCACTCGCCGAGCAGTAGGTTCCAGCTGGAGGCGATCATGGCCGCTTATCTGGCCACTTGGGGCACCCCGACAAGTGGCCAAGACAAGGCTCTGGCCAGGAAGTAATCCAGATAAGGCCTAAACAATCAGCTAATCATTAGTTTTGCAGTGTGGGAATTTTAGGAAAAGATCTTTATCCGTTTTACCATCAACTTGGCCTTGATTTTAATTTTGGCTTCATGTTTGTAAGACGAGCCTAGACCTTTCTCATTCTCAGGCTACAACTCGTTCGGCAAACAACTCTTTTGGAAGTGGATCAAAATTTTCAAAATTTTAAAAGTTTTCGCACCATATTACAAAAAAAATGTCTTGCCGAAGATCTTTTGGTACGATATGTAAAAGTAAATAGGGAAATACAATAAAATATTCATGTTTTATTTTTCTTTTAAGGACCTGGCCCTGGCGCCTACGATCTGCCCAGCATGTTTGGTTTAAACTGCGACAAAAGGATGCAAAGAGGTCCGGCCTTCAGTTTCGGAACTTGTTCGAGGCCCTGCAATACCACTGTAAGAAAAGCTGAAGGACCTGGACCAGCCGCCTATGATTTGGGCAATGTCACACGATATGGCCGGCCAGGGCAAAATGATTTCAACATTTTCAGTCCGCACAATCGTCGTTAAAAAGTAAAGGAAGGTGTCAATATATAAATACTTATATGGGTCTAAATATCAATTTGTTTACTTATTGGAATGGCTAATGGCTAATTCTTGGAATGGTACAATCTAATCTAAATGGTTGTCCACTTACCTCAGATTAGCCAAATCGGTGGTCGGAGATTAGTGACTGGTAATGCCGAGTCTACAAAAGGGACAGGTGTCTGCTTTGGCTAACAATTATCGAGGATTAGGTCATGGACTTATCTTTGGTTATTAATGCCACATCTTGGCTATAAATAGGTCAATATCATGGTTACCATGCCACCACCCATCCTGCTTTATAAAATCAATTTTTCAAAGCCCGGCGCCTGGCAATCCGTCACAAATTTGTGGGGACTACATTTAAACGGCGAATAAAGGCAATGAAATGGAAAATGTGACTAGAGGCTGAAAATCCATAGCCTGCTTATCGGGGCAGCGGCAAACACTCGCTCGGCCGGGTCTTTAAGCCAATGCATTGGCTTTAATCTCCCCGTCTTCCATACTCCGGAGGCACGAAGACACCATTCGTGGTGATAATAATACAGACACCCATGACATGGCCAAAGCTTTAAAGCCATATGTGTGTGGGTGAGTCTTACTGTGTTAACAACAAAAAACTATAACCAGTTCAATAGGAAAATGCTGGGAAATCACTGGGATATAGCAACGGACTTTTAATGCTCTAAAGGGAAACATTTTAAGGCACTGAAAAGGTGACTAAATAGTAGTATAAAATGGGTTTATAAGGATGTAAATAAATACGGTTTAATAAGTAAGTTTTTAAAATATTAGAACTGTTTCTAAGATTATATTAATATGTCTATTTTATTATTTACTATCTACATTATAAGATATAGATTATTCAAAAAACTCATACAAATAAGCTTAAGATTATCATAAGATTGAAGTTGTTTATCAGCTGTTCGTTTATGTAAACAACTAAAAGCAATGCACTTAAAGACCAGCGAAAGAGCGGATCAGCTGTTTGCAGATCTGAAGGTCGTTGTTAAAAGGAAGCTGCCAAACAAAGGCAGTCGGTCAGGCGTTCACCCTAACGAATAAAATAACATCCACCTTTCTTCTTTACAAAAATATGTCCTTAATATTTACCTATATCTTTAAAAATATGTAATATTAATTCTTTATTAAACTACCCTGTAAATTATTTTATATTATTTTATTAAAAAACTATCTTTTAAAGTCATTCAATGGGCTATTACCCTATTAGGGCTAAACATCCGGCGTCATGTTCAATACAAACAAGGGAGAATGCCATCGAAAGGGGTCCAGAAGGGAAGGGATGCCTGAATGGCTGACTGGCTGGATGCCCGACTGGCTGGGTGCCGTCGTTTTATCCTCTTTTTGGCCACCATCTGCTCGGCTTTTGGCCGTCGCACTCGGCTCGGCTCGCGTGCTGCCAATAAAATAGAACGGCAACTTGTCGCTGGCTTTCAATATTCGCACATACGTCGTTGTGGCAGCACCACCTGTTGATAGTCGGTTCGCTGCGTGTGTAGATACAGCTCGGGGCATACTTTGTGGCGCGAATCGAGAGGCATTTTCGAGCCATATGGCAGCCTAAATTGGCACTATCCGTGTGTCCAATTAGCCAAAAGTGCGCTTGCCATGTCGGAGAAGTCGGCACGTGGCCAGGCCCACGCTCGGTCAGAGTCCCAATGCCAGAAGCCATCGCAGGCCCAGGCACAGGCAGCTGCCCAGCTAAATGCCACGGGCAGACGGAGCTCCACGCCGCAGGCTAATGGCTCCTCCAATCGCTGCCTGATTGCCGTGATTGTCTACCTGGCCCTGCTGCTAGATAACATGCTGCTAACCGTAATTGGTAATGGGCCAAAATCAATTATAGATAAGCGCGGTAATAAATGATAACAATCGCATTTGCAGTGCCCATTCTGCCGGATTACTTGGCCGGCCTGGAATCGGATTCCGGTTCGCCGATTGTCCTTAGCATGGAGGATACATCCCCGTCCTCGAAGCTCGCCTATCGGGGCTCAGAGTCTCCGACAGGTGGTCATCCTCAGCTGTATATTGCCAAGCATCCCATACCCGGCAAATCGATGGTCAATTTCACCCTGTTCCAGATGTCGACAGAGGCAGCCACTACCACCACCACCACCACCAGCACTCCGCCCCCTTACATGCACAATTCCACCATCACCCCCACATCTGCAATTTCGCTTTTGAAGCCGTCAGAGGGCCAGTCGGGCGGCACTAATTCGTCCAGGAGCAGGAACCGCAAGGTGGCAGCCACGCCCGACAACAAGGAGCTGACCTTGACGCAGGAGAACGGCTCCATTGGCCTGCTGCTGGCCATGAAGGCCCTCGTCCAATTAATCTTCAATCCGATTGTCGGCAACGCGTCCAGCAAGTTTGGCTACCGCCTACCGATTGTGGTCGGCACCTTCTTCCTGCTCCTCTCCTCGCTGGGTGAGTGATCTATTTTAAAGCAGGGTCATGAAGGCCATGAAGGCCATATGGGTTTGGGTGACATCCCATCGAGCGCATAATTGAAATTTTGGGTCAAAGCATTCAACTTGAAACGATTTATTTTCTGTTTTACGGACTATTTTGGTATTTAATTTAATATTATTTTTTTATTATTACTTTTCAGTGTTTACCATTGGCGAATCCTACTGGGCACTCCTGGTGGCCCGGGCAATTCAGGGCGTGGGCTCGGCTTGCATCAACATCTGCGGCATGAGCCTGGTGGCCCAGCACTATCCAGAGGAGGCCAGGCGCTCCAAAGTAATGGGCATCATCTTGGGTAGCATAGCTTTGGGCGTCCTGCTCGGCTATCCGTTCGGTGGAATCCTGTACGATCTGATGGGGAAGTCAGCGCCCTTCATCATTCTCTCCACTCTGATGTTCCTGAGCCTGGGTCTACAGCTGCTGACCATGGATCTGTCCGTTCAGCCGGAGGTGGTGGTAGAGGTATCTCCAAAATGGCGACCACTCCTCGAGTGCAAAATGATCCTGGCCATTGTGCTGGCCATATGGTTCTCCACCTCCACAATGGCCATGCTGGAGCCATGCCTGCCCATTTGGCTGATACAGTATCTGAAGCCCAACAAGTGGCAGCTGGGCACCGTCTTCATACCGGATTCGGTGGGCTACTTTGTCGGCACCAATTTCTTCGGAAGCATTGCCTATAAATACGGTCAGGTGAAGGTATCCTGCATCAGTCTGCTCCTGGTGGGAGTAGCCTCCATACTGGTGAGTTAAATACTAAAAAAAAATATTATAAACACCTAATTTTCGGAATCTCCTACAGATCCCCAGTGCCACAACTGTTGCCCAACTTTTACTGCCCCATTTCGCCTTGGGTCTAGGCATAGGAGTGATCGATGCAGCCCTAGTCCCTCTGTTGGCCACCTTTGTGGATGCCACCCTATCCCAGGAGGAGCACAGCGAGGGCAGCAGCTCCATGTCCAGCTACGGCACTGTCTACGCCATCCAACAGACCTCCGTTAGCTTAGCCTATTGCCTGGGTAAATGAAGCCATAAAGTATATTTTTGGTAGATCAAAAATTTTAATATTCACTTTATAGCTCCCCTGATCGGAGGTGAGTTGGCCCAGACCTTTGGTTTCGCCTGGCTGATGCGCATCGTGGGCATATTCAACATGATCTATGGCCCCATTCTGGTTTATTTGTACCAGAAATACGATCCCAAGGTTGGATATTATTAAGAATATTTTCAAAATGCACTTCTATTTATGTGTTTCGATCTTTACAGGCCCTGAGGGAGCAGCACAATGACATGTTGCTCCAAAGCAGCGGTGGTGGATCTCGCTACAAGCAGCTCTACAACTCCATGGATGTGGAATAAGCTGCATCTGTGCCCAAATTCGGGGATTCCTAGGGCTCACTTTAAGCAATATATTTCGAGCAAATTTCTGGAGACCCATTAAACCCATTAAAAAGGATACACAAACCATACTTTTCCACTAAAAAATCGAATCTCCTTAAATATCAACCCTATTGAGTTGAATAATCAAATTTTACAATACAAAAAGATTGCAAAAAAAATTATTTTTGGTTAAAACAATTCTCTAAAAATTACCTTTTATAATCTGAACCTTTTTACAGTTTCTTTAAATAAATATAATTGTGAATGTAAAAATAAAATAAATAAAACTTAATTTAAAAATCATAAACTTTTCAATACATTTTTCTTTGCTTTTGAAATTTGTTAATTTATTTTTCATCTAGTAAGCTCTGCTTTTGACTTTCACTGGAGAATGGATGTGCCATGTTGTGGCCATGGAATCCTCATTTTGTAGTTAGAATCCGTTCGGCAAACAACTCGTATTGAGTTCAAAATTTCCAGTGAAATATTTTTCTAATATTGCGCAAAACTAACTAAAATCATGGCGGTGCGACCTTTAGGTAAGTTGAGAAAATCCACTATTATTAGGATGCTAAAAGTGATCCGCATCCGTGTCCGTCTCTTCTTCAAGGCCCTGGACCCGGCGCTTACATGCTGCCTTCGACATGTGGATACGAAAAACATGACAACCGAAAGCAACGTATGCCGCAGTACTCCTTTGGCATGAGAACCACGATGCCCGGGGATGCGATGGGTCCTGGTCCCGGTGCCTACAAGGTGGACAAGCTGACCCGGTACGGCAACAGCAAGGGACTGGAGTACTCGATAGCGCCCAGGACAAATATAATAGGTGAGTGCTTGCAGAATGTAAAAATTCCTTAATAAAACAATACAATTCCTTTCCAACAGATAAGCAATGCAGTCCTGGTCCCGGTGCCCATGATGTCCACATCTTCACGGGCACCCAAGCGCCATCCTATTCCATGGGTCTGCGGACAGACGTCAACTTTAAAAAGGATGGTCCTGGTCCGAATGCCTACAAGTACGAAGTAAATGCTGTTCGTCCTGCGATGCCCAAGTACAGCATGTAAGTAGCACGATCTACATGAATTTTAGCCATTTTCTAATGCGTCTTTTAATCTTCCAATCGCAGGGGCATGCAAACCAAGGTATTGGACAAGACGAACTCTCCTGGTCCGGCCGCCTATGCTGCCGGCGACATAAATGTGAAGCTGAACCGTGCTCCAGTCTACTCGATGCAGGCACGCACCACCGTGCGGGGAGAGAACGTCGGTCCTGGCCCCAACTATTATGATCTGATGTACTATCGACCGGGCAAGAGCGGTCCGGGCTACTCCTTCGGTCTGCGCCACTCCCAGTTCGCTCCGCCCATGATAGTTAGATGTGACAATATGTAAAGCTGCAATATTAGAAAAATGTTCAAAATTTCAGTAATTAAATTTGTGTTGTATAGATAATTGACTTTGGGTGGGTTTGTGAATATCGAGGGAGTAATAAAAAAATGTAATACCTATTTAAAAATATATTTTTAAAAGCCATGTTTAAGAACATTTCGTTTTCTCCCCTAAATTCAGAGCACTAGGCGTTGTATTTTTCATCAACCATTTTAATATATAATTTATTACTTTAAAAAGGAAAACCTAGACTAGATTCTTGTGCTACGAGCAAGGCGAGTTTGGATATTCGGCACATTTATTTGGAATTTATTAAAGAATTTTAAAGTCGCACCTGAAACTAATTAAAAAGAAATGAGGATTTTTTGCCTTGTTTGCACAATTTTGTTCGTTTTGGTAATGCTCGTTTTTTTAGCAATTTTAATAGCGGCGGCCATAGCACCAAAGTAAATATATTCTGTTAATTTTTTTTAATTTATAAGAGAAGAGGGTATATAAAAGTGACTTAGGAAATAAGTTCAAATCTCGCGCTTTAAAGCCTGTTTATTCCTCTGATTCGGTGAGGAATTCAAAAAAGTATTCTGCGACTACTGGTTTTTCTCAGGCCCCAGCAACTGGCCACTCCGGTGGCATTCAAGTCATCGATACATCGATAATCTCGCAAATTGCAGCAGGCTTGTGCTCCGTTTCTCGTTTTGTTTTGTAGGTTTTGACTGTTTTATTTATAGTTTTTCAAAGAAGTCGGCAAAATTACCCAATTAAATTGTAATTATTAGTCAGGCGTACAAATTAGATGTGTGTGCTCCGCGCGAGTTCCAACAGCTCCGCAGTGCCCCCTGTTACAGTTGATTGTAACCTATTGAAAACGCAAGAAAAAAGGAGAGAGCGAGAAAAACCCCAAGAAGAAGAATTCGCCACAAGAATTGCCAAAGACTAAGGACTCCTAGCTACAATCCAGCATTGATTTGTCCTTCCATGCCATCAGTTCACCATTGGTAATATGTCGAGTCATGTGGCGGGTGCTGCCAGTGAACCCGGTGGCGCCCCAGAGCTTCAGCAGCAGCAGCAGCAGCCGCCATCATCCGTGGAGGTCACTCCTCCACAGGGAGCAGCGGCGGCTGGGGTCCAGGGTCAGGGACAGGTGAAGACGCCTTCGGCGCTGGAGGCCCGTCATGCTGGCCACTCGCGGCGTTCGGGCGGCGGCCAGGCACCGTCCAAGAGCCAGACAGGCAATCACGAGTACCAGTACTTCTTCGAGGACGAAGTGTTCCGCATCGATCGGCGCGGCCGCGTCCATTTCGGTGTAGTCACGGAGACCGCGGAGTCATACTCGTCCGACGATGACGATGTGCCCGACGAGGTTCTGTCCAAGGGCGAGGTGCGCGTGGCCTTCTACCCAGACGGCAAGGAGATGGTGCAAACGGAACAGTCGGTGAGTAAACCTCTGCCGTTGAGGTTATGTAACGGCCTCGACTAACTGTTCTTTGTCGTGTTTGGACAACTGTATTTGCGTTGTTCTTTGTGTATTCATTTTCGGCACTGACACGTGCTTATTTGTTCTTCTTTTTCGACGCGGAACCATGTGGCGCAGCTTGGACTGGCCGACAGAACCCTAATGCCGGGCGATGTGGTCCGCAGGCGTTTGCCCGGCCAAAAGGATCTCACTGGTCAGGCGGGCTATGTACGGGACGTGAACGTGTGCGCCGATGTCAAGGTGCTGGGCTCCAAGTATATCATCAAAAACGTTCCAGCCGAGCGGCTGCGTCCCATCTCCGAATGGACGAGGGAACTGGCCGTATGTCTGGGCACCTGGATAGGTACCACAGTTCACGTGGACGAGAGTGCGGTCCTCAAGTAAGTCCGATGATTAGCACTTAAATATTTAGTCAACATTTGTTGATATTTAAATTCTTCGCAGATCCGCTAACGGCGCCCGTCTTGAAATCACTTCATTTGATTTTCACAAATTCAAGGATGCGGTGGGCTCCTGCACTACTCGGGACGTATTCAATCCCAATGTCTATTATCGTGGCAACTTGGTGGTCGGCCGCTTGCCCCCCGCTAATCGCATCAAGAATCTGACACCTGAGATTGCCCTACCCACCAATCGGAAAGGGCGCGCCGTGGTAAGAATAAACAAACCGAATAGTTGCACTTCACTATTCAATATACAAAGTATCAGGACTCTCAAGAGCTAATGTAACTCACAAATAATATAGCCAGAATTTAAAAAAAAAAGAGCTATGATGGTGTTGATAATTATATAAGTAATTAAAACCTTAAATCTCTTTTTCAGTACACCGTGGAATCAATTGACACTTCATCTATCACTGTGGCCTGGACATGCAGGGCCATCTCGCAGTTCGAAAATGTCAAAGAAATTGATCCACTAAAGCACCCCAAGACCATCATTAAGGGCGAAGACTTAAGCAAGGTGAAACGCCTCAACATTTACGAATCCTATATGCTGCAAATTCACGATCGATTCTACCTCAAGTATTCAAAATGTGATAAACTAGTTAAATACACTGATTGGGAGGATGAACAAGGTAGGATATGGGAAATTTATTAATCGTATCCTTAAGACATGATAACATTCCAAAATCTTCCAATTTCAGCGGTTAAATACACTTCAATTTTTAATCGCCATCATAGGCCAGATCTGATAGGAAGCAAGCTGAACGTTTCGGCTAGTCCGGCCGCATCCAGCAGTAGCAACACACGAACACACAAGTTCCGGCGTCTGGCCAACAAGTTCAATGGTATGCGCACTCCTCGCCCAGCGGCTGACCAGGACAACGACTCCAACTCCAATGCCAACACGTCACTTAAGGCTAGTGAGAATGCATCTGGAATAAAGAACCGGCCGGGAGGGCATGAGGAGACCTGGGACTCGGTAGACGATGATGAAGATGAGGACGAGCAGGACGTTACCGAGCCACCCTCTCCGGTTCTCGACAAATTATCTGGCGGCGCCGAGGTCACAGAGACGGCCGCATCGACTGCCTCTGCTGTGAGCACCGCCTCCCAAACCCCCAGAATTACCATGCGATATGCCAAGCGGCGGCATATGAAGAAGAAGCTGAAGAGCGTGAAGAAGCTGATTACTTCGCCTTTCGTCAAGAAAGAGATGAACCCCAAGGATGGAGACGAAATCGTGGTGGAGACGCTGGTCGTTTACAGCACGGTGACAGTTGTCTGGCAGGATGGGGTGGTCGAGACAGGGATTCATTCCACGGAGCTGTATCCGATCCATCATCTGGACAACCATGAGTTCTTCCCGGGCGACTTTGTAAGCAAGGCCAACGAGAATAGCACCGGATCAACCGATTACGGGGTTATTCAATGTGTGGATCACGACGAACGCATCGCCAAGGTCAAATGGTTTAATATATATACCCACATAGATAATCCAATGTAAGTATCTACACAACTTTTGTAATTGTGTGTGAAGCATGGAATTAAGGCTCCACTTTTATTCCCTTTTTAGTCCTGTGTACAAAGAGACGGAGGAGCTAAGCGTCTATGATTTGAAGGATCACTCCGACTACCAGTTCCGACCAGGCACCATGGTCATTCGCGTGTCCAATTTCACGGGCGAAGATGTCGAATCAACTGCTGGCCAGGTGATTGACAATTATCCCGACGGTCGTGTCCGCGTTTGGTGGGCCAAGGGTCATATCACCAAGTGCTATCCCCAGGATCTTTTTGAGATCAATCACACCGATCCGGACGGCTACGAATCGGAAGCATCCGATGACTCTTGGGAGACGCAATCCGAAAATAGTCGCGTTGATGTCAGTGTAAACGTGTCGTCCACAGACAACGAGGACCTCATAATCGGTATCGATCGGGCGATGCAGGCATTGTTGCAGCTAAAGAAGATATTTCGTATCCTGCCCGATCGCCGCAAGCCGGACGTGCTCAATGACCTCGTGAACGTGTACTCAAATTGCCGTTACCTGGACCACATGCTGAAGACCCACTTCTTCCAAGAGGACAATTTCAAAAATATCCTCAAGTTCACCAACAAGTGTTCTGATTGCGCCGTGTCGGAACATGAAGAATCACCTACAAATACTGGGTCCAATTTGCCCGAAACACCAACCAATATTAAGCCAGTTTTGCCTGTTGAGGTCCAATCCACGTCGACGCCAACGAAAAGAAAGTCGTCAACGGAATTGGACGAGGTTCAGTGCAAAAAGAGCGCGGATGAGACTCCTGAAGAGGACTTATTCTGCTATGAGATGGCCAACGAGTACTCTGAGCAAGAGAAGGACATGGTTCCCAACGAGCTCATTGATAAATATCGCTCCGAATACGCCGAATTGCTGAACACTGCACATGCAAGCATAGCAAAAGCCTTTGAGAATCGTGGCAAGGTAAGAATAATTTATATAGAGATAGTTTCGAAGATTTACCAAAAATATGACTATATTTCAGAACGATTCGGGCGTCCACTCGCGCGGAGAGAACACCTCGGACGAGCTAAACAATCCTTGTAGCGAGGACAAGGAAATGGGCGAGGAGAAGATGGACGAAAAGGGAGCTCTGTGTGACTTTACGATCGAACTGATTGACAATCGAAGTCCTGATGTCTGTGAGGTCTTCTGGTGTCAGATCACGGATCAAATTTTAAAGTGTCGTAAATCCCTTGAGAATTCGCCCGTAAAGTTCAAACTAAAAACCAAGGACGATAACGACGAGGTAAGCGATGCAGAAGAGGCTACTGAGGTCGCCGATACAAAGGAGATCCCGGACGAGACAGCAGTGGAGGACGAGAACATGGAGCAACCGCTAAATCTAAATGTCCTTTCCGAGTCGCTGCCGTCTGTGGACAGTCCCATGGCCTGTTCATCGCCTTCGCTAGCCGCATCTTCCAATCCAAGTCCACCCGTTTGTGACGATTGTTTCCAAGTGCTACCTAATGCACCGCCGTCACATCACTTTTTCGGTCACATGGTAGTCCCCATCGTCAAGACCTACTACTACCGTGCTGTACAAAGGGAATATCGCATGCTGAAGGCCTCACTACCGCCCGGCGTGGTTGTGCGTGCCTACGAGGATCGCATGGACCTAATGTCGGTCATGATGGTGGGTCCGAAGCGTACACCCTACCAGAACGCCCTCTTCTTCTTCGACTTTCAAATGGGCCGCGACTACCCGAAGAACCCGCCGGTGTGCCACTATATTAGCTATTGCACGGAACGCCTCAACCCGAATCTCTACGAGGAGGGCAAGGTTTGCGTGTCGCTGCTGGGTACCTGGTCAGGTCGCGATACCGAGGTGTGGTCTCCTAGCAGCACCATGCTGCAGGTGCTCGTCTCCATACAGGGCCTCATACTAGTCGATGAGCCCTACTATAATGAGGCGGGCTACGAAAAACAAAAAGGTACTTTGATAAATATTTAAAGGAATTATTAGAAGTTTACTTATAACATATTTATTTTTTAGGCACACAACTGGGCAATGAGAACTCTCGTGTATATAACGAGATGGCTATCATCAAGATTGCCCGCTCCACGGTCAAGCAGCTGAGGAATCCGCCGCCCATTTTTCGCAACGAACTAATTGAACATTTTAAGGAGTTTGGTGGTGAGCTGGTTGGACGCATGCAGGCCTGGTCGGAGTACTCGGCGGAGGCGCAGCGTCAAAAGATAAGCGATATCAAAGGTAAGCCTCGAGGACAACTTGTATCTGGTAATTTCCTAATACGTTTCTTTTAGATATGTCGGGAGAGTTCATGGCGCCCTGCGAGATGCCAGAATTTCCTCTTCTTCCCTGCAGCCGTGGCTTTTGCGTTGCGTTCAAGGGAGTGCTGACTCAGCTGCAGAAGGAGCTGGCAGCTTTGGGGGCGACGACTCCGCCAAAGAGTGAACACAACGGCATTGAGGCGGCAATGGCAGCGGCAACTGGAACGGGAATTGCGCCCCGTGCAGCTCCGGAGGAGGTCTGAGTGCCGTTCATCCCGCCTGTGTCGATGCCTGTGAAATTGGTGCCTATTCGAAGAACTCAAGACTTTTGCCGCCTTGGCAAAGGGCAGCATCGTTTTATACCCAATCTTAAATGCCGAATTTTTCTCCACTCGAATTGCTGGCACGAAGCCAGCCTGTTAGTTAAATGAATTTTCTAAATTTATTGCTTATTATTTTTTCATGAAAAAAAAAAGAAAAGGAACATGATAATGATGCGCTTCAGTATATGTATATTTAAAGTGCTAACTGGCTCCGAATGTAATGTTAGTCAATTTTATTTATTTTTAGTTGCCAGCGCAAACAAGTTACTCAAGCATCTTTGTATCTAGTGAATTGTTTCGATGTCTGTGCCCGTTCCCTGGTCCGGTCTAGCGAATCTCTGTTTATGCTCGCGCTGCTGCGATGTAATTGGCATTCCACTAGAGCTTAGCTTAGTTAGTCTACCCGTGCCCCCTTCTGCACAGTGTACGTAATAGTGTAAGCTAGCCAATGCGAATATGTGAATAAATTAGCAATTTTATTTATTATGCCTCCAATTTCTGCTGTATCCAATCGATAAAGTCTCCGGTACGGGTATACACGCCCGGCCAGCCCTTTAGGCCGCACGGTCGCGTACCGTACGAGGTAATGCCGGCGATATAAAAGATATCACGACCGCCACCGGTGCCAATGTGTGCCATTAGGGGTCCGCCGGAATCGCCGCCGCAGGTATCAACCTTAAACTGACCGCCGGCACACATCTGTGAGTTGTTCAGATGCACCTGGAAGGTGGTATACTTGTCCTGGCACTCGGTCAGGTTCCACACGCTCACGGAGATCTTCAGTTTGATGGGACTGGGCTGCATTTTCTCGGTGAGTCCCCAGCCGGCCACATCCATGGTGTAGCCGACGAATAGGTTTTTTCGCAACTCCTCGTCGGTTGGCAGGCAGATGGGTCGTACGTAATCGGTGAAGCTGTGGACGGAAAATACTTTTGAAATAAGCAACGGATGAAAGGCGAAGGATGTGATGTGACCAGTTTACCTCACACTTCGCTTGAGCCGGAGCAGCGCGATATCGTTTCTTTGGTCCACAGAGTTCGGCATATACTGCTCGTGGAGGATGGCCTTCTCCACCTCGATGTCGATGTGATTGGGGGCGCAGACTTGCTTGCCATTCGTCTGGGTCTCGCAGTCGGGATCCGTGCGTGTGTCCCACTCGCCTAGGCGAACGCTGTTCAGGGCGATTCCCGATTTATCCAGATCATCGCTGGCCAGGCAGTGGGCGGCAGTCAGCACGTAGCGGGAGTTGATCAAAGCGCCGCCACAATTGAAGCTATAAGTTTCGCCGAAAACTGCAAGTACAAATGTACTATATTTATTAAAGAGGAATTGCTATTCCTATTTTAAGATGAACCCATATCTGTTTAGTAATTCTTTTAATTAATTTTAAGAAATATTTTAACTTTAATTATTATTTTACTTATTAAATGGATTTTTATTCATCTAATTTATTTTTGTTAATTAGAAATGACCTTCACAAATAATCTACTCACGTTTCTTATAGCGCAGCAGCACCATCCAAGGGAATTCCCAGAGCGACGTATTGGTACCACCAACAATGCGATCACCGAATAGGAATCCGCATGTGTCAGTTCCGGGCAGCACATTTCCAGGTTGATGACCGTCCGCATCTGGGACTTCCTGAACCCCCTCAACTCCTCTCTTGCTCTGCGGACAACAGACCAGGATACGGTTCATAAGATCCGTCTGCTGTCGTCTGTTGTCCAGGCCGCACTGGCTCTTGGAGAGTAGCTCACGCTGGGCGGGTGTCTGGGGGCTAGCCTTCAGGATGTTGGCGAGGTACGGACAGCTCGCGATGTGGACGCACTGTCCTCGTTCCTCGCTCTGTTGGGGCGTACATGTGCCAAAGCTAATCTGTGCGGCGTCTGTTAAAAAAAGAGGAGTATTAATTGCGTTGCACTTCAACGGAGATTAAACCGGTTCGCCGTGGAGGGCACACATGATGTTTGAATGATAATTAATTCTAAATTGTATTTTAACAAAAACAAGATGCAATTAATATAATTCTCATTGAAGCTTATATCAATATAGGAACTAAAAACAATTAAATAACACATAGAATATTAAATCTGAAGGCTGTGCCCAAGGAAAGGTATCAAAGACACGATATGACATAATTTAATATGTAATTTAATACTGTTTAAATAATGTAAATGATGATAAGGTAATTAATGAAGATTTACATTTAAATACTTATGTACTTTTAGTACCTCAAGATAGATCAAGATAGATCTGAGTTTAGAATAGAGCTTCACTTACCCGCTCCTACGTTCATTCCAGCGAACGCGCCAAGCACTAGCACCAGTAATAGGATTTTCCGTTCCATAGTCGCCATCTCGTCGCTGCGGGTTTCAAGCTCAGACTAACGAAACTCTCCGGTAGGCGGCCCGGTTTAAGTCCAGTTCAATCACTCCCGGTGCATCGGCTACAATTATCGCGAGCATTATCTCGCGATTCCAGTGGCAGCGGGTCAAAGGTGCTACAGATTGCGGACAACTACATACTGATACGAGCAGAGTTTTCCCAGTTTTTGCCATTTGTCGAAATTATCAGGGACAAACCCATCCATCGCCACCTATCTATCAATACTTATCTGCTCTACTTGGATCGTAGCTTGATGCAGTTGGCATAAGTTAGTCCTCTCTCTCAACCGGTTATTCTCATAAAATCCGGTCATGACGTTTTAATAACGCTAGACACATTTACATTTTGTGTGGGATTCTCCAAGCAGAATTCTTTATTTATGGTGTTAAGCACAAGCAAAACAAAGGGTTGTAAAAGTTCCCTGAGCTCAGCTCTCAGCGCACAAGTGATCTGATCACCAATTGAAAACTCAAAAACACTATTCTTTGAGCTTTGTTAAGAATTATAACAAAGGACTCAGTACAATAATTAAACCTATTATTAAAGACGAAACTTATCCGCTAAGGGGTGAGGTAGGAATGTTTAAATTAAATATTTTTATAAATTACAAATTAATCTAAAATCATTATGCGCGCAGATTAGACTGTATCCAATCAATGAAAGCCGCTGTTCTTGTATAGACACCTGGCCAGCCCGAAAATCCACATGGTGTAGGTCCATAAGATGTAATGCCGGCTAGATAAACATATGCTTCGGCGCCGACGGTAATGGTGGCCATTAGAGGACTGCCGGAGTCGCCTGCACACGTGTCTTTACCCTCCAAACCACCGGCACACAACTGAGACTCACTCCAGTTTGTATACCTTTTCCGACATAAATGTGGTTTCCTCTTCTTGATACTGCTCTTCATCAAAATTGAACTGGATTTTTGTTTTTCCGTACTGCCCCAGCCAGCAATTTCAAAGCTTGCGTTCTCCTGAAAGGAATTCCAAAGCTTATGACTGCTTGACATCACACAAATGGGTTTGATTTCAGTTGTGTAGCTAAGAAAAGGAAGTTGACTGTGATTAAAACTTGAAATATTTAGAGTGATGGCCTTAATAAATATAACTTGTGCTTAGGCCAATGACGTATGAGTGAGTCACTACTTACCGTACTGGCTGGCGCATTCGAAGAAGGGCTATGTCGTTTTGGTGGCCTTTGGAACCGATTTGGTAGCTCATGTGCACAATCCTCTGCTCGACATCAACTTCCAGATAAGAAGCTGCGCAGTGCATCCTACCATTTAGCTGGGTGACGCAATCCGGATTTGATGAAGTGTTCCACTCGCCCAGACGCACACCAGTGACCACCATACCCAATTCGATTAACTGCCAAGTGACTAAACAGTGGGCAGCGGTCAGGACATAGCGTGTGTTGATCAACGAGCCTGCACACAAAGGTTGCCCAATTTCCTGCTCCTTGTTATAGAGAAGCTTTGCCATCCAGGGAAATTCATTCATCTTCGACTCTGTACCACCGAAAATGCGGCCGACGGGTGGCCGATGTCCACAGGTGTCCTCATCTGGCAAAACGTTTCTCGATTCCGGACAGCAGACGTAAATCCGCTTTACTTTGGATTTTGACTGGTTATCCAAATCGCACTGTTTCTGAGTAAGCAAGGCTCTTTGCTCGCCCGTCATATTATTATCCTGCTGAAGGATCTCTAGTATGTGGGGGCACTTGTCCAGTCTAATACATTTCTCATCGGATTGACATTTGCCAAACTTAGCTAAAGATTTGCAAAACAAATAATTCAAAATTAAGTTTAATTTTGATATACAAAGAAATATTTTCGCAAGAATTTGACCCAGTTTCGAACTATTTATGATCAATTACCGAATTCAGCCAAGTGTGCCAGGAAAGAAATCTGGATCAGGCACCAAACTAAAGTCCTCTGTCGGAAGTCCATGTTGTGCGGTCAATGCTTAAAGACGTACTGCAGCAATATTACTAATTGGCGGCTTAAACATGTTGGTGGATATTTAAAAATTATGATTCACTTGTAGTTATATAAAACTGATATATGTACTTCTGCGAAAATTTTAAGTTGAATTTAGCCTGAACCCAGTAAAAATGTAACATTTTTTCGCCCGTTGCTCTTTACTAGGAATCAGCTGGCTACAACTCGAATACAAATGCTTAAAGCTAATGCCTAGAAAAGGGCCGTTTCCTCCAGAGGGCATCGATAGTTGTTAAGGTAAGCGGGTACGAATCGATTGGGGGCGTGTAGTCTAAATCTTGTTTCCGTTGTTCGCATAATTGTAGACCTGCTGGAAACCCTCGCCATCATCGCCCTCACCATCGTCCGAGTCATCGGAGTCGAATGTGTTGTCGGGGATGTCGTACAGGCGGATGATCGGCTTGTTGGGATCCTTCATGATTAGATATTTGCCGTCCTTCTGCTTCATTACCAGATCGATAATGCAACGCAGGACACCCCAGGCGTTGTCCATGCTTAGGTTGATCTGGGTGGCGAACTCGTGTGGCTTGAACTGCTGCGTGCCCAGAATGACGTGGCGGGAATGATCCCTCGGATTGATACGCGACACATATCCTAGCTTCAGCTGATCAGATCCAGCCAGCACTGCCTGAACCGTCCACTTGGCCAGCTTGCAGGCGTTGTTCCTCAGCTCGTTGGCTAACACAGCTCCACGCTGGGTATCCAGCTTCTGACGCCACTCGACACCGTTGGCCAGTTTAGAGTCCCATTCGTTGAGCGCTTTGATGGACATGAACTGCGGCTCACCGCTGGGTGTCTGCAGAACGCCGTCGTGCTCGCACCGAGCCACCAAAACCTGAATGGATTAAAGAAAGATATTGTTTAAAAAAAAAAGGTTTTCTACTTTAAAAATTACTTACAATATCGCTTCCGAGCTCCCACTTCTTGTATCGGTAGCCCACACTGGCCACCTGGATATCCTCATCCTCACTAATGAAGGGGTTGCTCTCCTCAAACTTAAACTTGGCCTCTTGGTCGCCGGTTTTTAGCACCTGCTGACTGAAGTTGTGGTTGATGAAGGTGGCCTCGATGGCCAGGTTTCGGGGTGAGTTGCAAGAGCTGTCGTCATCGGTCGGGGGCTCCACGCTGGTCTCGTTCACGGTTAGCAAATCGAACTCAGTATGGTCACGCTTGTCCATGAAGATCTTGTCACCTAAAAAAAAGAAGGTATTATTATTAAGGTATAAAGGCGTGATTTAGAATTATAGCCTCTTCAACCCACCAACTTTCTCGATTACGATGTCCCAGGAGTAGTTAGAGCGAGTCGAGCACATAATTGTGGCCAGGATGGCGTCCGTAGCGAAGACGTTGCCGACGGTTTTGGACAGACGTCGGATGACAGGATCATCGGTGGTGGTCACCGTATGAACGATGCGGTCGATCTTCTGCAGCGGCTTCTCGTTCTTCACGTTGATGCGGTCATAGGTCTTGTCGTAGTACTCCAGCGTGCCACAGGTGGCGATATCGACGCCCTCCTTGATGTTGGGCAGCGACAGCTTGATAAGCCGCGGGAAGTCCATCTCCTCGATGGAGGCCCAGTCGGCGCGCACAGCCACCGAAGACTCGCGCATCTTGGGTGGCGGCCCACGGTTGCCGAACTTCTTGCCCATGCCGCGTCGCGGATCGCGGGCCTTAACGTTCTTGCCGCTCAGCGTGGTCATGCCGTGGGTATTGATGCCACCACGGGCATTCCTGCCGCGTCCGGAACGAGAGTTGCGCATGTTGCGGAAGCGGCCGCGCTGGTGCGGCGGCTTCTGGACACGGGCCGTGTCCACCAAATGGAAGGTAGTCTCGTCCTCCTCATGGTAGTACGAGTACTGGTTGCCGGTTCCGAAGCTGGAGGCATACTTGTCTGCGGGAAGAGGGAGAAAATGAACCAAGCTGCCACGACACACACACATAACCTCACTTTTGCCGGGCTGCGGCAAAGGTGCGTCTGTTTGGTAACTCCCTACTCACTCTGGTACTTCTTGTCGTTGTTGGAAGTGTTAGTCCAGTCGCAGATCTTGCCCAGACGATCGTTCTTGCTGAACGGCTGGTACGGCACATCCTTAAAGGTGTCGGGCAGCTCGCATGGACCCCATCCCTTCTCGTTGAACTGCACGGTCGGCTTCTCGAAGGTCGGGAACTGCGCCGCGGTGTTTATGGTCTCGCTCATCTCGCGCTTGCTTTGGCTCACTTTTCAGTGATTGATTGTTTTCGATATTTAAGAAAAAACCAGCAATTGACGAAAAATTTGAGAAAATTGTTTCGTCGCGTGTTGCGAATCTCGACCAGTGGGACCGTTGCTTAGTCGCGCAATCAACTTATCGATTTGTGGAAATATACTGAAAAATATAAAGGGAACACCTATATACTTTGAAAATAATTTAAGTAGAATAATTTAAATGATATAAATGAATATGTTAAATAATTTTAAAAATGAAAACATGATTAGCTAATCCCATAAATTAACTGGCTTAATTAAAACTTCGTTTAATTTGTTTGTTTTTTAATTTCACACTTTTTGGAGTTGGTATTAAAATTGTATATCAACAATGACTTCATTTATACCACTTGGCCACGCTGAGTCATATTCTGGATATCAAAAGAGTGAGAGTAAAAAAAAAAACAAGTCCAAACCAAAACGAAAAACACCCACAAAAATAATTATTTAACTCCACCGTTTGGGCATCCAGCCTTTATCCCACCTGTTAAGTATCTGGAGAGTACGAGAAGCCTCCTTGGGACCAACGAAACCTCGATCCCACCGCAATATCAGCCCCTTAAAAAAGTTCTCTTCGTGGTGACTAATAAATCCAGTTCCAGCTAAAATGGCATTGAAAGTGCTAGTTGGCCAGAAGATCATGAACGAGGTTGTGAAGTACAAGCCTCCGCCGCCGAAAAACCAACCCACCAACAAGCTGCCCAAGGCCGGAGGATCTGGGGAGACGGAGTGGCGCGTCCTGGTGGTGGACAAGCTGGGGATGCGCATGGTGTCTGCCTGTACCAAGATGCACGACATCAGCGCCGAGGGAATCACCTTGGTGGAGGACATCAACAAGAAGCGCGAACCGCTGCCAACCATGGACGCCATCTATCTGATTACACCGTCGGATGAGTCGGTCCGAGGGCTGATACGCGACTTTGAGAACCCTGCGCGTCCCATGTATAGGTACGCGCATGTCTTCTTCACTGAGGTCTGCCCGGAGGAGTTGTTCAACGACCTGTGCAAGTCGTGCGCCGCCCGAAAGATCAAGACTCTGAAGGAGATTAACGTAGCGTTTTTGCCGTACGAATGTCAGGTATATTCGCTGGACTCTCCGGACACGTTCCAGATCCTCTACTCGCCGGCCTTCTCCTCCATCCGGAGCAAGCACATCGAGCGCATTGCGGAGCAGATCGCCACGCTGTGCGCCACCTTGGGCGAATACCCGAATGTGCGCTACCGCAGCGACTGGGAGCGAAACATCGACCTGGCTGCATCGGTGCAGCAGAAGCTAGACGCCTACAAGGCTGATGAACCCACCATGGGCGAGGGACCAGAGAAGGCCCGCTCCCAGCTGCTGATCCTGGACCGTGGCTTTGACTGTGTGTCGCCACTTCTGCACGAGCTTACCCTGCAGGCCATGGCCTACGATCTGCTGCCGATTGTCAACGACGTCTATCGCTACACTCCCGGGCCGAACCAGCCCGATAAGGAGGTGTTGCTGGACGAGAACGACGACCTGTGGGTGGAGCTGCGCCACGAGCATATTGCTGTCGTGTCCACCCAGGTCACTCAGAATCTAAAGAAATTCACCGACTCGAAGCGGATGGGCTCCACTGATAAGTCCTCAATGCGCGACCTGTCGCAGATGATCAAGAAGATGCCGCAGTACCAAAAGGAGCTGTCCAAGTACTCAACTCATTTGCATTTGGCCGAGCACTGCATGAAGTCTTATCAGAACTATGTGGACAAACTGTGCAGAGTGGAGCAGGACCTTGCAATGGGCACCGACGCCGAAGGCGAAAAGATTAAGGATCATATGCGCAACATTGTACCCATCCTTTTGGATGCGAACGTGTCAAACTACGACAAGGTTCGCATTATTTCTCTCTATGTGATGATCAAGAACGGAATTTCTGAGGAGAACCTGACCAAGCTATTCACGCACGCTCAATTGTCGCCCAAAGATCAGGATATGGTCCGTAATCTTAGCTATTTGGGAATCAATGTCATTGCAGACTCACGCAAGAAGGTGTACAATGTACCGCGAAAGGAGCGAATTAACGAGAGCACCTATCAGATGTCCCGTTGGACCCCTGTGATCAAGGACATAATGGAGGACTGTATCGAAGATAAGCTGGATACCCGTCACTTCCCCTTCCTCGAGGGTCGTGCGCAGAACACCAACTACCATGCACCCACGAGTGCCCGATATGGCCACTGGCACAAGGACAAGGCCCAGGCACAGGTGAAGAACGTCCCCAGGCTGATCATCTTTGTCGTCGGCGGCGTCAGCATGTCCGAAATGAGGTGCGCGTATGAAGTAACCAATGCTGTTCGCAACTGGGAGGTCTTAGTCGGCTCTTCGCACATATTATCCCCTGAAGTTTTTCTCAGTGACCTGGGAAGTCTCTCCAAGGAGGACTAAATGTTTATTAAATTATATTCTTGTTAGCGATTTCGTCATGTTTGCCGAGTTTCTAAATTGTTTGTTATTACTAATCGAAAGGTTCAATAGAATTCCTTAAAACATAATTAAATGTATTACCTAATCTAAGGCTACATTATTATTCACATCATATCTATTATGTGCAATTTATAATTCGTAGTAAAATATAAATAAAATATACAAATATGCTAAAGTGTTTTTTAGAGTGTTTTAATTATATGGTTGGGAATACCATACGTTTTTAGCTCTACAAATGTCAGCAAGTGTTCAGGTCGCCAAGATTTAAATTCGGATAATTTGCCATTGCTTGTCATGAAGGGTAAATAACTCCACTATCTTTTCAGCTTCTAATCCATCAGCCATTAAACTATCCATTTATCTATTAATTAAATGCGCCTTGGGGTCGAAACAATTTTAAAGTCAGTCGCTATTAAGCCCTTCGTAAAATGAGAGCTTCAAAAGTGTCCGCTGTTCTCCTGCGTGGAATGTTTAAATTTGCCTTACTCGTGGGCATAGTACACTTCCGGCCAAAAACCACAGAGCGTGGTCGAATGGAGGTGGAGAGTTGTTTTCGACATCGATCCTGTTTGAAGTGGCTTTTGGTGATTTTTCGGCTAATGCCGCTAATCGGTTATATATACGCTTACGTTCTTTGGATCATGGATAACAAGGACTTTGTCAATGTGCTGCTTCATACCAGTTACCTTGGCCTGTCCATTCCCTGCTACTTATGGATTATCGGACTGCAGCTTTTCCACGAAAAACCGATCATTGAGTTGGTCAACAAAATCCGTCGATTCTTTACGCGAGTGAGAGCTCTTCCACTTCAAAGAAGTATTGCTTTTGGGGGCAAACGAGAATTGGTCTTTATAATACTAATCCTGTTATCGCAAGTCACGGATTTTTTTTTTATATTCATAAGCGAGTTCAGAAGGGAAAATATAATCGGATGGTTAAGCTTTAATTATGTTTATATGTCCAGTCAAGCAATTATACGAATCAATATTGTCTGGTACCTTTATGTCGGTGTTCTGTACGCCAAAGTTAACGACTATGCCAACTTCCAGAAGCGAAGTTTGAAAAATCCCCAAGGATACAAAATATTGGAGGAGACTGCGAGACTTTACAGAGAAATTTATGAAGTGGTCTCTAGTTTCCAGGACATGTTCAATTTATGCCTCAGCCTTACCCTGATGCAGAATTTGTTTTTCTTCACTGTCTTTTCTTATCAAATGATAAGCGACTTGGAGTTGTGTGACCTTTTGTTGTGGTCTACATTCACGAAAATTCTATTTGACTTTCTACTAATTTGTTTAGCAGTTGAAGGAGCCGGAAATCAGTTTAAAGGCATCCGGCAGATACAGTCTGAAATGTGCTGTTTTGAGGACCTCAAAGACTTGCGACGATTGGTAAGCTGGTAGTTTTTATGTTTTATACAATAAGTATAATTTTTTACCTTCATTTAGGTGGATGTATTCGCGACTCAAGTACATATTTACCCCTTCAGGGTCCGTCTTTTGGGACTATGTGACATTTCAATGGAACTATATCTAAAAATAGTCTTTGGAGAAATTTGTTATTTAATCTTTATCATTCAATGCGTATTGCAAATAAAGAATTCTAAGAAATACATTTAAAATAAGTTATACTAACAAATATTTAAACTATTTTATTATATATGTTGTTTTGTTGGTCAAATTGTGTGTTTTTAAATGTTTATTATTGGTGTGTAGCCTCAATTTCAATAAAAATCTTTTTTCTTTAATGTTACACAATTTTTTAGATTTAAATTAAATAAATATATTTCACATTCAAAAATCTTTTTTCTTTAATGTTACACAATTTTTTAGATTTAAATTAAATAAATATATTTCACATTTAATAAAACGCATTTTACTAAAATATATTACATTTTTTAATGTGTTTCCCAAATTAATTTAACCAGGAAATTCTTCTATAGTGGACTGTAAAATGTATTTATTAACAGTCGTCTAGTAGTTTATTAAACTTTTGCTTATACTTTTCACAAAAAATTTCATCAAATTGATCGGTTAAATTCGCTGATACGTCTGCATCATATACCTATCGGAAACATAAAATTAAGTTATATTTTTTACCTTTAATAAAGATATAAAAATATAGTTACATTATCCAGAGCGATGGCTGGGACTCCCTCAAATGAAACCTTGGCCGTTTCCTCGCCGTACTTCTCCAATATGTTGTTCACATCCCGTGTTTTCTTACAGTTTTTGACATCATCCACGTTAATCTTGTAGCGGTCAGCGCACTTGACCAGCCGGTTCTTCTTGCCCCGCATCATGCAGGCAATCAGCTTTAGAGATTCCGCAACCTCGTGGTGCTCCAGGATGCAGCCATGCCAAGCATTCAGTTCGCACTCTTGTACGCCGTGCTGGCAGTATATTTTTCCGTCATCGTCGTGCTGCCAATTTGGAGGATTATCCGAAGATTATTGGTCGAATGTAACTCAGTAACTCACCCTGGCATTTCCAAAGGGAACCAGTTTGAGATCCGTAAATGGCAGACGATCTATTCGAAGCATCGAGGGAGCCAATTGCATGGTAACAAACTTCATGCAGTAGGGACACAGGGCCTCATAGTACAACGTAACTGGCAGTCTGTTGCTTTGTGCTCTGTGATGACGCTGCAAAGTCCCCGATGATCGCCATAATTCGGAATCAAAGCTCAACTGGGTCACTTACCCTTGGCATGGCCACGCCCATGAATCCCATCATCAGCATGCAGACAAAGACGAACGCCTTCATGGTGCAGGTTCAGCTTAATTTTTTCTATAATTTTCTGATCTTGAAATCCTCGTCTGCTCCACACCAATGACCTCTCAACACTGAAAATAAGCCCGGATTCGTTATGAGCGGAATGTAGTTGATTACAAGGCGATCAGAGGTGGAGTCGGTATTACTCTTAAGGGGGATGCTAGTATATCGAAGTGGGAATATTAGTGTTGTTGAAAATAATTGTGTGTTTTTATTTTATTTTAAAAGCAAATATTTATTTTTATTGAGCCGAAAATAGTGTGATACATTTTTAGTAAGTTTTTGACTAATATTTCAAATATAAATATTCAATGCAACTAAAGCTATAAAAATATATATTGTTTGCTAATTTTATTGTTATTATTATTTATCATTACCATTTTATTAGTTCGTTTTAAAAATACTTTCTCAGCAGCAAGCTAAATAAAATAAAGGCAAAACACGGAACTGTAACGCTGCCTTCCCCTTGGATAATGAAGCCCCTGATCTAAAACGACCCCCTGTGTCGATGCCCCTGGTGGGTGGCGGCGAGCATTTCCCCTTCGGGACTCATGCTGAGCGTGTGTCTGCCTGCGTCAGTCCAAAACAAAGCCATCGAAAACCTCAGCTGATTACGGCAAACACAGAGAGCAATTACCACTGGAAACTGGACAGCAGAACGCAGCGGGCTTAATCTTATTTTTAGCTGTTCCCGATTAGCATCTGTGTACCACAATGTGTCTGATAAGATGATCTATTTAAATTTCCATTTATATCACCTCAAGAGTTTGAATCAGCACAAAGGCAAACAGCTTCCGCGACAGTACTGCAGAATGTAATTATAATTTATTTGGTTTTGCACATAAAAACACATTACTCATTATATACGGTTTGGTGTATTCAAATTAGGTACAAGTGGGCAGTTTGATATTGAATTTTTTCAAGTATTGCTTGCAAAAGTGAGACTCGAAATTGTAGCGAATACTGCTCTGGGCATAGGGATCGAAGTCCTAGGTATTAAAGGGTAAACATTAGTTTTAAATCTGGTTAATTATTTGCTAAAATACTCACATTCTCAAATACAATGCTGGGGACAAACGAAAGGCCAAGTTTCAGGGTCTCCTTGCCATAGGGCGCCAGGATCTCGGGGGTCTTGCGCGAGTCCTTGCATTGCCTGGCCTTGCTCACGTCCAGGCCCAGTTGGTTGGAGCACTTGTCAAGTTGGTTGCTGTAGGAGCGCAGCATGCAGTAAATCAGCCGGAAGGCGTTCTGGATGTCCTGCGTCTCGATAATGCAGGCATGAAGGGCATTTAATTCGCATTCGTCCTCTCCATGCTGGCAGAATACCTGCATCTCACCCGTGGATGTGTCGTTATAGAACTGACAAATTAATTAATTAAAAAATTCCGTCATTTATTATTCATAAGGTATTTATTAAATTTTATGATAACAGTGGGAGATTAACGAGTTAAGCAAGGAATTTCCTGCCTTAATTATCTATAATTGTTTATTATTCTGAGAAAAGACAATCAAAACCTATCAGATTTATTTCTACAATTTATTTGCATACAAATGAGTTTATACAAAAATTCCCAGAATTTGTTTTTAATGAAATTCTAATCTGAAATATTAAATTATAGCAGTGAGCAAGGGAAATGTCCTATAAATTTTAGTGATAAGATTTTATAACTCTAAAATTCACGCACTTTAACAGGAAACGAACTTAGCTCTTAATAACATTTAGTTTATTTAATAATTTAAGGGTAATTAGTTTCGTTACTTTGCCTTTAATATAACATTATGGGACGTTATAAAAAAACATTAAATTCGAGCTTAATGCTATTAACTAAATGTTTCAACTGCTGATAAAACACACCCACAAAAGTGCTTGAGTATAATTAGTCGAGTGTAAATACAAATGTTTTGGAATATTCTCAAGGTAAAATGTTTGGTTGTTTAGAAAAGAAATCCATTTCAGAAAATTATATATTTTTAAAACATTAAAAACATTTAATAGTTATCAAACTCACCCCCGCCTTCCCAAAAGGATACAGCTTGAGATCCGTGATTGACCACCAGTTGTTATTCAGCAGAGCATCGTGCAGCCGGCGGCGAATGAAGTACATGCTGTCTGGACACAGGGCTTCATAGTGGATAGCCACCAGGAGTTTGGGTGGAACAGGAGCTGCTGTGGTTGTGGCTGCTGGAGTGGGTGTCGTCGGGGACACCTCGGTGGTATTTTCCATGGACTGTCCTCTTCCGGGCACTGCAGAAATGAGGAGCAGGCTGAGGGCACAGAGTAAACCACATATTTTATTCATCGTTGTCCGCGCTTCCCGCTCTTGGCTGCTCCGCAAGCCAAACACAACTGCTCTTTTCGATTTGCTTATTCCACATGCTCTTCCTCTCCATATAAACAATCACGCACATCTGTCACAGCCACCCGATATATATATACATATAATGGCATTATATATGGTTCTTCCTCTCCCATTGCTCCCACTCGCCAGAAGAGCAGACGGTGCCTCTCCGGAATATCACAGCCCCAACACTGCGATGATATATAACTAATCTCTAATCAGCTGGACCGAGCACGCCGCTTAACCCACTGAACTTCTGGGCATGATATATAGTTGAGCAGAGGTATGGGAACAGTTTAGTTTTATTTTGCAAGCAAGTCTCTTCGAGGGAGCGGAATCTGGGTTATTTATAGGAACGTAATGATCACGCAGTTTTATTTGCATAGTCTATAATATAGACTCTATATAACAATGCTATGTTATGTTCTCTTCTGGCAAATAAAAAGATACACCCATGCGTAAGATACTTTTTAAGCAGCATTTTTGAAATACATTTTAAAATTAGTCCGTTTTAAGGGAATTATTATTTTTGATTAATTCATGGTGTTTCCTTAATATTAAAATATTTAATACAAACTATTATTCAGGAATATGTTTCTAATTTGTTTTATTTTTTACAAGCTGATTTATAAATCTCTTCCTTTTTGTTTGCATTTTCTACCAATTCTTTATTTTAATAAATTTTTAACTATGTTTATAACATTTGTAATTATAATATATACATACATACATATATAAAAATATGTACATATCTTTATTAATGTTAAAAAACATGTATTTAATAATTTCAGTCTTAATTATGAATTATATTATTATTTTTGTAAAAAAATTTCCTTTATACGAAAGATTAAAAACTGATAAATTGCAAATAAATTAAATTATTGTCTTTATATTGTTTTTTTCAGACTTCTGGTACGGAGTTTTCTATAAAGATATTTCACCTTAAGTTTTGTATTGTTGTAATGTTTAATTAAATAAGGCACCGCTCAATGAAGTGATGTAAAATTGTTGTGTTATTTGTTTTTAGTTTAAATATGCTTATTGCAATCTAAGCTCACTTTAACTCAACTAAAGACCCTCTGGAAATCGTGACAAGTGTTTACCTCTATTTTTTGCATTATCATCACGGTCTTACCCCTTGAAATAAAGCCATATCATTTAGCGGGGATTAATATAGTTATTAGAATATTGCTAATATTGGGCAGCATGAACAGCCAAATGCAGCCAATTAGCAAATACTTTAATTAAATAATGGCAGTGTTGAACTAATTTAATTAAACATATTAGCAGTTGAATTAAGCTGTAATTAATTGTTGCCAGCTGGTGACAGACTAAATTCTGGCAAAATGCAATATTTAATTAAATTAATGTCAACTGTTAAATGCGAAATTCAGGGAACGGGTCATATTTAATTTGTGTGCCAAAATTCTGTGTCTGGAATGTGGCTGGTATATGGGTTAATGGCCAAAACCGTACGACAACCACGGATTCAGTGTGTCGCATGTGGCCGGCCAGTGAACACATTAACAAATCATAAACAGTAGTGAGGCTTATCAACAATTTAAAGCGTAGCAAGTTCAGTGCACTGTCATGTCGCTCCACCGCTAATTGACAGACCAGGCCGGCAATGGCTCCATTTGGTGGGTAGCGTGCCTTGGAGGCCGGTCCAAAACGGTGCTTTTGCTGTGTTTATTATTATTATTTTTGTTGTTTTTCTTTATTTTTTTTTGGCCAACAAACCCGTTTGCAGCGCATATATAGATGTAACTGTCGCATAAAGTGGGCTTGCACAACCTGCAGTCCAAGCGAATGCCATTGACCATCGTTCACTCTCGGAGGTGGACCTGAACACGGCTGGCTCATGGCTCTTGTAAACGAACGCCAGGCAGTTGAGCAATTTCAATTTCTAACTAATTTTCTGTGGCTCTTAATTGCCAGGAAAATGTTTAGGATTGTTGCCGGTCGCTTTTATGGGCACGTCATCGTTGCCGGCGAGCGGGTTTCATGGTCAAGGTTTGCACGCCAGAATGCCTTCGGTCCAATATGCAGAGAGAAAAATGATAGATGGACACATTTTTGTGGGTAGTATGTACATTTTCTTATGAATATTCATAATTTGTCATCAAAACATACCTGAAAAGAGACAAAAGTTAGGTCCTTTCAACTCTATTCATTTTAGTGGAAGTGAAAATAAAAAGTGAAACCTGCTACTTCTGTAATAAAGCTTTAAGACATTGATCATAAAATATATTACCTACTTTTCCTGTGCATCCCCGTGGATCTGACTGCGTTGCAGGTGCACCTTCCATTTCGGAGGAACAACTTCCCATCAAAGACCGGTGCTGAAAGAGAGATGAAAAAGCGACAGTATTTTATGACGCGCCTCGCAGATTTCCGCACAATTAATTGGCCTCAGCTCCTCGATTGGCAAGAGCGTGTTGCAGCTGCAGTTAACCCAAATTGCTTCTTGCTGACCAATTGGGCTGGCCAGCCCATAGATCACACGGTCTTGCAACTCAGAGTAGCCCAGAGGCAATAGCACGAATAGCGTTTATCTCGGCGGCCCCTCAATCTGAATCCAATTCGGAATTGGAGTCTAAGTCCAAGTCGCGGTCTGTGAATCACAGTCTTAGTTCGTTCCAGTTTCTGGAGATGCTGCTTGTGTTTCTTCTGTGGCTCTTCTAATTTGCATTTTTATAGATTCGCCAGTTTGCTGTCGCTTTGTTGGGCTTGAATGACTACATAAAAAGGTATTATTAAATTTGCCAAAAAGTGGGTAAAGTTGAGATTAAGATTTTTGGGTTTAGGAAAAATGGAGAATCAGATTTTACTAAAAGATTCTATAGTAAAGATGCTGATGATCAAACAACAAATACTATTCTTTGTTGAAAAATTAGAGCAAAGCTCTATTTATGTAAACAATATAAATTAAAAAGAATATTTTCTCAGGATTATTATTATTATTAATATTTTTTCAGGATTATCTTTAAAATTATTTAGAGACACTTGTTTTTAATATTTTCATTTATTTCGTAGTACTTTTTAGAGTATTTAATGCTTCGATCTTTAAGCTGTATTTCTTACTTTTCTTTGTTAGTTATTTAAACATTTTGTGGCATTGCCTGTTCTTGTTGCAACATTTTAACCGCAAAACCAATGAAGCCGTGCTAGCACCGTTTTATGGCTGTCTTTTTAGTTGATCTTGTTTAGTTGCCAAAAAACGCATTCAGCCAGAGCTGTTAACCCTTGTGTAAAAAGGAAACTCAATTAAATGAGAACAACTAAAATCTTTATATGATTTCAATACGTTTAGAAGATCGTAATGCTTATTAATCATTCGTAAAATTAATTAAAAACATCGGATGAGCTCAGTAATAATCAATTATTTCCCAAGTATCTTATCTTCCTTCTTTTGAATTACCTTTTTTCCAGCAAAGCGAAAGTTGCTACTAAAGGTTTGCTTTTACACACGGTCTAAAAATACTCGCTTATACCTGGCGATGAGTTCTCGAGGTATTTTAAAAGCAATTAGCGGAAGTAAGAATTAAACGTGACGCAGAAAAGAGACCGGGTCCGTCCTCGCCTGCTGGGCTGCAGTGGAGTTAAAGTCAGCTTTCGGTGGCTGATTTTCGAGGAAAAAAGTAAAGAGAGGCCTTAGTGGGTCACGGTGGACCAGTTTTGCTGGCCAGGAAGAAATTTCGTTGCATATAATTTCGTCTTTTCTCTTTTTCCTCCAGCCTTTCTCTGCGGCTCGGTTGGGTGTGTGTCTGTGTGTTTGCAAAGCGGTTCCATTGCATTGCCGTTAGGTGCTGCGAGCGGTCAAGATCTTCTACCTCCATTTACCTCCGTTACTTAAGCCTAAGCCACCCAAAGTGCTCCGCATTCACGTCTGGGGAGCGTGTCTGGGCATCTGAATGTGCATCCTCAAAATCCAGACCGATTTCTTATGCAAATTATGGATGGCTAATGCCCAATTTCCGCTGCCCCATTAGCATTGTCAATTTCGAGACGAGACTAAAGAGGCGGCGGCGATCCCTCCGATTCATGGCGTATCATAATCATAGTCTGCTGGGGATTGCCTCATCGTTACACATTTCTCGGGTATTACATGATGATATTCATCAGGTCTGCTCCACTCTGGCTCGCGTGCAAAGGCCTTATAAAAACTGGGGATGGTTGGGGCAATCGAATGCCAGATGCTCTGCTGCGGTTTGCAATGAGAATCGCCGCCTCGCCGATGGTTGCCACGAGATTAGCTGCTCGGCTAAGTTGGTTCAAATTGCCAGTTGAACGAATTTTCAATTGTTCCGAGGCTTTGTTGGAATACCTTTTGATGGAGCCCTTTGTTCGGGCACCGCAATAAAGTCTTTGAAATACATTTTAAACTATAAAGTTTTTGGTAGTTACTTCTTGGCATTGGTTTGCACTCTTT
The DNA here is from genome assembly GCA_035045905.1 of Drosophila anomelani. NCBI lineage: Eukaryota > Metazoa > Arthropoda > Insecta > Diptera > Drosophilidae > Drosophila > Drosophila anomelani. Next base: position 9,203,678 of record JAWNOO010000007.1, on the reverse strand, counting down.
TATAAAGAAATAAATGGGGGTTTTTGATATTATTTCTTTGTTTTCAATATAAAAAGCAGAATGAAACACATTTTTTTTTACAATTCTCAGGCCTTTCCTTACCAGTTTTTCAATTTTATATATAGTTTAATTTCTTTAATTTATCTATAAAAAAAATGTAGTAAAATTATAAACATTCCTGTGAAGCTTTCCCCATATATTTTCCTGTTTATAAGTCCGGTTAAACTTTCCTGTTCAACTTTCAACTTCATTGGTTAGCTCCTTGACTTACGAGTCGGCCTTGAGTAATCGGCTTTTCCACTAGCTCGTCTAACTAGCTTTGTCACCTGGCCAGAGTCCGAAGCATACCCTTTCCCAAATACCTGGAAGGTGTTGCTTTACATAATTGCCGGTCATTTGCCTTTGGGGCTATCATAGCTATATAGTAGTTAATAAGGTATTCTGCGAAGTGGACAGCCTAATCGAAACACCTTCAGTTGACGATGGCAGGGTATCGTCAACAAAGCTTTGCCGCACATGCAACCAAGCATGGACCTTAAAAATGACGCCACAATACCGCGAATGCCGAAAATGCATTTTCACATGCATTTTGTTGTTGCTGGCAAATAAATCTCATAGTTCTCCGCTTACCAGCCATGCAGATGTCAACTTTGACATTCCAAATGGCTGGCCGGAAAGATTCGGGGACTCATAAAGACAGTTTCACAAGTCGGGTTTATTTCTTTTTTTATTTGTTTTCCTTTTTTTGTGCAAAAATCGAGTTCAACGTATCACCGTATCTGTATTTGTATCTGGCGGAGAGAGAGAAGAACATTATCTTGTATCTTTTGCGCTTTTTTCGCATGTATCTAGACCAAGTGTCGACAGATGAGTTGTTGAGGGCTAGCTGGGAGGTATGAACGGGTTCCCGCATGTGCGGTAAAGTTCCATTTACATTTCCACTTCCACCTTAATGCCACCTTGGTAATTGAGTGCAATACCCGGGCGAAAGGTGAGAGGGAAGCGATCTCTGCGAGAACAGTTAGTTCCGATGCCAATAACCCGGCCAAATGACGCACACCTCACCGGCAAGCTACCAAGTGTAACTCGTAATAAATCTTGGCCCCTGTCCAGATACAGATACAGATACAGATATGGGTACACGTACAGATACTGAAAAAGAAAGATACTTAGGGGGCTGCGACACCTCTAAACTGGGCCGACTTACGTCGCCGGCTAGATAAAGCGATTAGGCATTATTTATAATTGTCGTATAATTGTGGCGCACACAAAGCGCCCAAAATAACACTTGACTCAAATCGAGGGCACCACCATCGTCGGGAGCTCCCTCCCAGAAGTTTTTTAGGGCACCTCCAACAGATGGTTTGGCTTGGGCTTTTAATTGGATTGAGCGCTGGCGGTGAACAGTCAGCAAAGCGTTCTACGAGATACACATACGTAGATACCAAGTGGAAAAGCAAACACTAAATACTGGAGCAGTTTACTCAAACTCGGAATAAACTCACTGACGTAAAGTCCCTTTACAGTTAAGCAAAGGGGTTTCCCAAATGTCTGGCTAAAAAACAGTAAATCTTAGTTAAAGTACTCATTAGAATGAATATTGTATGGCGTACGTAACCTATTTAATTTGCATCTTTTAAAATAAATAATATTAGTTTTATAAATATCTAAACTCTCTTTCCTGCTGTGATTTATGAAGAAAGGCAAAGGGGTTTCCCAAATGTATGAATAGGTCCTAAGGTAAAACCTAATTAAAATGCTCATTAGAATGTATATTTTATGGCGTAGTTTTGTTTTAGGAATAGTTTATAGATAAATAATACTAGTGACTATTTATTTTTTTTAATAAATATCTAAGCTCTTTTTTTTATGATTTATGAAGAACACAAGGCTATCTTTGGCTGAAAAGGCATATTTATTCAAGAAACCAGTTTGCCAAAAAAAGTAACTGTCTGTCTTAAATTGGTTCAAATCACATTCATACTTGGCATTGCGCTTAAAATATGTTAGAAAATAAAGTCTACGAGCTATGTATGTATATGTTTTAGAAGTCACAGCTATACCATATATATGTTTACTAGCAGGTTTTTCTTTACGGACTTGGCTTTTTATCTAAATCTTCAGAGTTTTAAATGGCTTAGAACATCCCATAAATCTGGCTTTATATTTAAGATCTTAGTTTTTCAAAGTGCAGCTCTGTTTTCCATTTGTTCTCAGTGATCTCTGATGATAAGAATAGGAAACCGTGAGCGAATAATTTACGACTCCCGAACTTCCTCTTGGCCACTTGAAGCGTTGAGCAACAAGTGGCTAAGAACAACTCCACTCGACTTCCAGCACATCAGCACTTCAACACGTCAGCCTCTAATCACATTAGCACAGTGGCCAACCAATTGCCTCAAGAATGATGGTGCATAATTATGCGACTGGTGGCCATTGTCTTGGCGGGGACAGGGACAGGGACAGGGATGTGCGCCCGATTCCCAGCCACCCGGAGCAATGCCAATGGGGCGTTGCGCAAGATTTATGACGCCTCCAAGCTTCCGCTAGCCATAGCTCTGGGCTCGGCTTTGGCTCGAAGCTATAGCTTCTGCCACGGATCTGGTATCTGGTGGCTGGTTTCTAGCATCTGGGTCTAGGTCGTCAGACTGTCTGACTAATGGCTGATGGCTCGGCGGCCAGATTCGGTGTTCAGTCAACTAGAAATTCTTTGCCATCTATTTCTGTTGCCTTTGGCGGTTTGTGTGTCGTACTCCCATATGCACCGTACTAGAATATATGTAAAGATATATATTCTATATATACTTGTACTTTTTTTTTGGGCTCGGCCAATTACAAAGTGTCTGACGTCTCTGAGTCGAGGGAACTAAACAAAAGTAATTAGTCGAAATCTCCATACTCTTGCAGGGCTGTTCCAGCTTAGACGAAGTGACTCTGTGCTGATCCACCAAACTCTTTGTTTACGTATCGGAAATTAATGGGCCTGTTGAGGAAGATGTTTTTAATTAGGTTGAAATGGGTAGAAATAATGTTAAAAATAACAATTAACCATTTGGGTGATCTGAATATACTTAATTGATTAAAATAATTAAATAATAAATTGTCGATCTTAGGAGATTTAATTATGATAAAGAGAAAATATTGTAGTTTGTTTATATCGATGAATAAATTTAAAAAAATAAGAAAGAAATAATTATTTTATTATTTTAATTGCTTCATGTTAGATAAAATTAAATTGATTAGTTTTCTGAAAAGATAATTCGGTAAAACTAAATATAATATTTGACTTTTAGTCATGGTCATTTTAAAATATCTCTTGTTAGAATTAGAGTGAGTTAGATTTAATAATAAATACTTAATATGACTAATAGAATTAAAAATACACAACTTCCCACACTTAAGCGAAATGACGAAATCTTTGCATGTGCGGATAAACAATCTGTAGAAAAAGTCCATTGAGAACCATTGGCGTTAAGTTTAATGGCATTGTTTTGTCGACTAATGGCATTTTAATCTGATAGCTAATCTTAATTGCTGATACAATTTTCAAAGCATGAAAACATACTACAACATTTTTGAGACCTGTCAGACTTTTTACAAATTTAAGAACTCTCTTTTATTTTCAGGGTATCTCAAAATAATTTGGCCCAAAATGAATGAATGGAAATTGGGGACAGGCAAATCTTTTAACTACATACACATGTACATAGCTGCTCGCTGTGGATTTTCTGCCTTTTCCCCTCGCACTTCTGAAAGTGCTGCAATAGGGTCGCATTGGAAACTCGTTTCCGTCCACCTTGGCTTTGTTTCTTAGTGGCTTCTTAGTCAATTACTAGCTTAATGCACGCTCATTACAGCGGGAACCCCCGCTGCGGGGGCAGGTGAGAATGAAAATCAGGAAAAGCAAAAGCAAAAGCAAAATCAAAAGCAAAAGCTGAAAAGTGAGAGGAGACCAAGCTTTGTTGCATCTCTCTGCGGTCTGTTTACATTTTCATAACGTAATCAGCTGTTTTAGCTTAGTGAGAGCGCCTAAGCAGCGGCAATCTGAGAGAATCACACAGCCGGAGAGGATGTAACTGTAAAGTTAACTCTGGAGATACTTTTTTGTCAATTGATTGACAACAACAACGGCAACAAGAGAGCGCGGAAGCAACAGCAACAAACTGAAGGCATTTTAACTGGGAACGGGAGTATTGTGGCTGCTGCTCTGCCGCCGCCTCTGCTTTGCACAGTGTTATTTGAGGTTGATTTAAAAAAAATAAAATAGATACATTTTTTGGGTATGAATTGATTAAAGTATAACGTTTACAATTTTTTTCCTTCAGTCTTTAGAATGGTTTCTTTAATGAAGATTTATTATGCATTTTAATTTCCAAAATGCTTTCAAATATTTTACACCTTAAATTTATAAGTAGCAATTTTTTGCTTTGAATAAAACACTTGAGATTTTATTTCATTAGTTTCTTGTACTTGTAAAACTAGTTTTTGTCGCTAATAATATTTATTTTAGACCTAAGTCCAAAGTGTTTCAACGATAACCAGGTTTTCCTAACGTTATAAAGAAATATAGCTACAATATATCTTGATTCTGAATGTTAAAAAACAGTAATCAAGCTTAGGTTTAACTGACTCCGTTCCTTCTTAGCCATCTTCGTTTAGAGCTAAGCTCTTAGCATAGTTCGCAAAGAGCGTTGCCTAATTTTCAGTGACCGGAAATAGGCGTTTTTTTTTTTTTGAGAAACCGGAAATAGGAGTTATTCTGGAGAGAATCTATAATCAAGCTTAGGTTTAGGTAATGTGGGTTCTTCTTGGTCATTTTCGCATAGAGTTAAGCTACTAAGATAGAAAAATCCAAAATATTTAGTTCGCAAAGAGCGTTACCTACTTTTCAGGCTCCTGATATATAAGTTATTCTGATAAGAAACTATAACTTATACTTTGAAATATATCTGAAAAAAAACTAGTAGTATTTCCATGCCACACCACTGTGCGACGCTGCGCTGCCCGGTGCTCCACCGCTGTGCCAGCGCTCGGTTCGGTTCAGTTTTAGTTGTTATCGGAACTTGGCGCTGTCAAGTTTGTCGGACGGACGCCGAGCTGTTACTCGCGCTGCCTTGGTGGGTTGTTGTTGCTTTGGCGCTGCTTGTGCTACTGCCGCCACTCTCTCCACACGCTCTCTCTTTTTTTGGGGGCTCCCACGCGGGCTCTCTCCCCTCAGAATAAATCGTTAATAGCCGATTCGCAAAAATATCGAAGAAAATTAAATATCCGTCGCGAAAAAAGCGGAAAATCATCTTCCTAAATTGCAGTGCAATGCAAAAACAAGCGAAGAAATCAACAAGAAAGAGACAGTGCCTGCAATCGAGAAGCTTTATAAAAATAATTCCGTCTAGTATAGTGGGTGTGTGTGCGAGTGTGTGCCTCAAGTTCATGGTGTTTGTTTTCGGTTGTCAACAACAACAAAATGGACAAAAACAAAAAATAAAAACAAAAATGTTTGATTTCCCTAGGGAAAATAAAGTCGTTAAATATCATTCGGTTTAATCTAAAATCAAATTCCTAATAATCAGAATTAATATGCATTGACAGCTAGCTTTAATCTTAAATTTTGTACAATGAAACAGAACATAATGTTCATACGAAAATACATAAAGACCTGAAAAAACGAAATTTACCAGAATTAATAATAGCTAAAAATGTTCATGACGAACTAATAAAGGCAAAGGAGATAATAACATAATCAATATTTAGCATTTTTGTAAACACTTTTGTAAGCACTATCAGATACAGGTAGTGCATAAAATCTATCTTAAAGTAACCTGAAACACCAACAATGTGAACTGTAACTTCCTTATAATAAACCTTCGTAATCATTAACCTTTGAAGATACAGTCACTACCGGGAAATTCCCTGACAAGAAATCAATCTTCGGTCCTTCGGTTTTATCAATCTTTGGCAAGATGTTCTACAGAGCGCCAAACATGGCAAACTATGAGATACAGATACAGATACTGGCGGTGTATCTGGCTGTCGAACAAGCTGTTGCTACAGAAACGCACAGAGACTCGCTCACATGTACAGAGATAAACAGGAGTTAAGCCTCGTTTTTCCGCTGATTGCAGTATTGTTCAATTTGCCCGAATGCCGTAGGCCTGTATCTGTGTGTGTCCATCTGTATCTGTATCTCTTAGCGTCATCAGCGGTCGCGTTGATAAGCACTGATAAGCCATCTAATACCAGCAAGCTCCCTATCTCGTCCGATTTTCTCGCCCCCTCTCTTTCTCGTGGGGCGTCAAATTCATGAGCTACACTTCTGTGTTTTTGCACTTCTTTGTCAGCGTTTTCTGGGTTGTGTTTTTTTGTCTGTCTGTCGGTCGACCTTAGACATCATCAAATCACAAATTTGTTGCCTCCGTTTTGCGCGTTTAATTTGTCTCAGCTATATGTATGTATATCTATATATAAATAAGATTCCTTTTCCCTGCCCTCGCTCCGGATTTCGCTTTTGTCGGGAAAATTGCTTTGTAAACGACTTTATCAAATATGCAAAAGCCGCTGTAATTAAAATGCAAAACAAAACGCGAGTGCATAAATAATTGCCATCTTTATAGTCGTAGTCGTATCGTACACACACTATATTATAATTGCATTTAATTTAAAGCGGAAATACTTGCAGCAATAAAAAGAAGAGATATTAAACAAAACAAGGAGAAAACGGCAAGCCATTTAAAAGTAAAACTAACTGCAGAAAATTAATAAATATACAAACAATCAACGGTAACGGGTAAGTTTCCATTTAGTTGAGCAAATTAATTAAGTTGTCTGTTATCTCTTATTTCCAATTCGAGAAATTGTGTGCCCCACATGAAGGACTAACCTACCTTGCCCGCTTTCCTTCGTATTCCCCCACCACGATTTTCCTAGAATTTTTCCCTGGCCAACTTACGCAGTTGAAAATCAATAAGCTTTGACTCTTGCTTATTCCTGGCTAAACCCGCCGACATTTTTCATTAGCAACAGCTGATTGCACAAGCTGCGCCCCTCGCTGCACCCCACGCTTGGGGGTGTGCCCCCCTCAGAGCCCCCTGACCAGTGCCACACCTCCTGGCCACCCGCCCGCCCCCGTTCATTGAGCGAACGCTTAACCTTGGCACGCCTTCGCACACAGTGAACACACCTCGCACGAAATAATAGCTGGGAAATTCTATTGGAGACCACCAAGGGAAGATTTAGATTTACATATAACGAGTGTGTACATTTTCCGGTGTTTTAGAACTGTGGGTTTATTTTAATTGTTTCACAAGCTTAGAGCCATTTTGCATCTTTAAATAAAACAATTAGAACATATTAATAAACATGAGAATAAACCTAATGATTTTCGAGAACTATGTTGTAATTTATGAACATTTTGACGTTATTTAAAATTACTAACAACTTCAATAAACATTAAGAAATTTATTATAAAGGTGCTATGATTTAAAAGTACTTTAATTCTTAAATTTATGAAGTTTTTTGTTAGTTTCAATTATTATTTCCGAGTTTTTACCTTTTTAACGAACTACCTTTTAAGGGCTATATTTTAATTACATTTCTCAGGTCTTTATAAACCTAACTTAACTTTTAATGTTGTTGACCAAGGCTGCCCCTTTTGTTTACTATTTAAAAGTCATAAATTAAATCATGAGAAACTATATATATATATTTTACAATTTAAGATACAAATATCTCAAAGATTTCTTTTCCCTGCTTTGTTAAATTGAACCCAAATTAAATGTCAAATAAAGTGATTACTCTGCAATTCTTATTTCTTTAGGGGTCCCACTGTATATTTGGGTGGAAACGTTTTAGCTGCTCAAACAATTTGTTGGTGTTTTTGTTTTCGCTGAACTGGCTTCCTGGCGCCTCATTAGTTTGCTCCCAGTCTGGGTTTGTTTGCCAGAGTCGCATCCGTGGGATGCCCGGCGCCTGCTTGCCCCAGCCCGCTGATTGTCTCAAGTAATGCATTTACAACTTCATCATGTCAATCAAAGTTGAAGTGCCCCGACTGCAACCGAATTGGAGCGGATTGAGGGGCTGAGAAAGAGGAGTGGCAGACAGCTTTGTCTTCTAATCAGGCCAAAAAGCGAAGGAAACGGCGGGCCCCAATAACAAACCCAAACCAAGGAATATCATAATCAGGCTTTGCTTGTTTTGACGTTTCCAGGACATGCGTATCCTTGAGCTCCCTCTCTGATTCTCTCTCTGGTGTGCAGACTCTCTCTGTTGTCCCGCTGAGTTTCCTCCCAAAAGCTCAACCACGTGATACCGCTCAGCTGCCATCAGCTGGATTTTGACGTTTGTTCAAAGGATAAAAAGCTGGAAACTATAGCTTTTCCATATCCTAAAGCTCTAACCATATGAATATTTGTACCTTGTATTTTGGCCACTTGTTGATGTCATGTTTTGGGGTTCTTCACTTCTTTAGAAAGTTTCTTTCGCGAAAAGAATTTATGCAAATTTCAGATGTTAGCTTGTAGCCATTAAAAGATCCCAGATTGATAGACCAAAAAGAAACCACAAAGATCATCTCCTCGCTTGAGAAGAATGTTCCATCATCTTGCGACAAAGTAAATCATTTGCTGTGGTAAGCAAAGAATGTTTAAAAATACCAGTTTCGTGTAGTCAAGCTTTCTTAGATGAAAGATTCTTCTGAAATGAAGTCAAGTTGGCAAAGGAAATTTATTCAAGACCAAAAAAGAATTAAATTTTGCACTCCAATAAGATCTTTTGAATTACATTAAAATGCAGTAATAATAATATATATCATTAAAAGGTTATCTGTAGTGATTTAGTAAAAATAAACTGTGGGAAACATATGATAATGTAAAGTAAAGATTACAAAGCTTTTCTGACTTCTTCTCATGTGTGGGTTTTTCTGACTTTTCGGAGAACTCTTTTCCCCTTACTTTCACTCCAAACTCTTGTAAGCCGAGGTACTCCGCGTTCTGAAGTGAAACGAAGCGTGTTTCGGATGGGAGTTGATGTTGCGATGCTTTCTAAATGATGCTCAAAGCCAAGCACTTCCCATTCACAATTGCCCACGCTTACGCTGGACTATATAGTACATATGTATATATAGAGCAACACCCACGAAAACCACTGACCGACAACATTCTATTTCAATTAGTGTAACTGACCTATGCCATTTGCTGTAGAGGAACATTAATCAGCACGATTTCAGACCGTCCGGTATGGTTTTGTTTATACACATTCGCATTCATGCACAACTCCAGTCTAATGCCCAATGCCGGAGGCAGTCGGGAAACCAAAAAAGCAAAAAAAAAAAAGAATATATAAATAAAAAAACCGGCAAAAATCAAATAGCAAACACAAACACTCGGCCAGTACTTGTACTCGTACTCACGCCAGAAGACAGTTTGGTCATAAATATCGCGTGGAACTGCCGCATTGTTTCGGATTTCAGATTTCGATTTCAATTCGACCCATTGAGAGTTCGCAACGCTTGTACTTTTGTTGTTGTTATTTTCTTGTTTAATGGCTTTTTAATATGCCTTCAAAAAAGAAAACGAAATTATCATTTTCTATATATTTATAGGGCGCAGGGGGCCGTGATCGTGTGGGAAATCAGAGTTTGTCACGCCTGTGGCCTGCGATAAAAACTTACAGAAGTCATCAAAGCATGATAAAACCAATTTACATATACTGCCTTAAGATCACATACGTTTTCTATATAATAAAAAAATAAAGAGAAACAATAATAATATAATATATTTTTAAATAATAAATCCAACCTTCGTGGCATGCTCCCTTTACTTCCGCATATAATTAATTAAGTATATAGGACATCATTACCATTTTTACCATTTCGTTATCGTTTTGGCCAACTCATTATCTATTCGAATGCCATGAATAACATTGGATCACGCAATGGGATTTCTTCAACTCATAGCCGAGGCATCTGTCATACGTATATCCTATCAAAAGATATATATGATTTGATCAATCATAGTTAATGCTGTTGGCCAGCGTTTAATTGCATTCAATTTGATGAGTTTCTGCCCACGATTTATGAAATAAATAAAAGGGGGAAACTCGGATTGTTAACTGCACGCCATATATATTATTTTAAAACACAAAAGCCACTCACACATATGAGAGTGATATGCATCATGCCAATTATTAAATATTTATTAAACGTCGTCGTTTGAAGCCCGATTTACAGTTGGTTTGACCCACCCACGAACCGGTTTATTATCATTTTTTAACACATTTATTTCCTGCTTTTTTGGGTTTTTTGTTCTGTTTGGCTAACAGTTATTTTAACTGCATCAGGAGGGTATTATACAATAAAAGGTAAATAAATGATAAAAGTGCTGTGTGTAACCAGCTCTTTCGGCAAACACAAAAAACTGGTTAAAGTCGCATAAAAACGTGTAAACGTACTTTTTTGTTGGGCCCTAAATAATACTCAGCTCATATTTAACAAACCATTTTTTTTTTCATGCGTAAGCTTTAAGCAAATGGAAAAATATTTATTATATTTGTACGTGTGTACTTAATGGCATTTTTATGGCACATGGACTTTCTACAAGTGGCATAGAAAGTTGTATTTTTTAAACGCTTAGCTTCCCAGAGCTTTGTGCAGATGGCGCCCATGTTCCAAGGAACTTTGTCCTTTTTAGAAACAAATATCCTGCCGAAAAGCTCACTTGTTGCATGACCTTTAACGTCTGCCTAAATTTGAAAACAAAATTTGAATTGTTTGGGTAATTCCACGGAACTTGTGGCTTTGTTTTCCTGATAATAATAATTCACAGAGGGATTTGTTGATAAGAAAAAATATATTAATAGAAAGAAAGTCATAAATTTTAAGCCTATGAGACGTATTCAGAGTGTTTTTTAGGCGCTATAAATTTTCTATTATGACTAAGTTTAATTTAATAGCACAGAACATTGACTTTAACAGCCGCAAAATAAAATATTTCTGAGTACTATTAAAGCATGGAAAATCCCTCGCGTGGGATAAAACGTGCACGAAACCTGGCCAACAATCACCTATAGCAACAATAGCCCAGGTTAATGCAATCACGAGTACAGAAATCAACCAGCAAATGAAATCAAAATAAATTCAGTCAAAAAATAAAATAAAATAAAATTGTGAGTCTCACAAATGTCACGTTTTATGCAACATTCGGTTGGTTTAGGTTTGTGTTTTATCTTTTTCCCTTACGGTTGAGTGAAATAAATTTGTCTCGTATTAATACCAAATTGCATCAGAAAGAGAGTACAATAACAGCGCCAAATTAAAATATATATACTGACTACAAAGGCAAATGACAATCGCAGCTTAAAATAAAAATCGACTTTAAAATGACTTTGGCGAGCAGGAAATTAAAATTTTGCGAAAAAAGCGCTTAAAATATCCATTGCACACGAAAGCCGAATCAAAATAAATGTTGAGGCATCAAAATAATAAAAATAACGAAATCAAAGTTGAAAACAAAAAAACCTTAAATAAACGCCAAACAATGCAAATAAAATGTAAACCACATAGAAACGTGCGATTGGAGATTTGCATTGAATTTAAATGAGCGAATCGAAGGAAAGATTTTTAAGCCGATGCAACAGTTTGGGGTTTGCAAACAACAAGGGGGTATATAAAACATTCAATGCTGGGAAACTTGTATTCTGCGGATATAATGCTATAATTTCCAATATCTATAATGGCATATTAATTTCTTGGGGGTACTTCCCCGAAGGTCTCGTTATCAAACCAGTTTGATCTCTGCTTAAATAGTCAACTCATAAAAGGCAATTATTTTTTTTCAACTCTGAGCGGCCAAGTGAGGAGTTCAAGATAAGTATAAAATATAAAAGCTGTTATATGGTTAAAAGTGTGTCAATGAAATTTCGTGGGGTAACTGCAATTGTGGCTCGTAAACCGCCCAGACCTTAGTCCAGCCTCAACTGACGTTGAGTCTTGAGTGAATCACGAACTCGTTTCGCTCTTGGTGTTCCATACCAAACCATTGGCTTGGACGAGCTGTGAGTATCTTTTCAATAATTAGTTTGTTCGTTTGCCTCTACTAATTATGCTGAAATATTCAGCGGGAAACAAGTTAAACTTGTCGCCTTGTTGGAGGGGCTTGGGCGCTCATTTGATTGAGCTTAGAGCACACACACACCCCTGGGCGAATCTTTGGTTCTTCCGAAAAACGGTGTTAAATTTTTCGAATAGCTAGCTCTCCGTATCTTAAGCATTAGTATGCAGAGCATCGTGCCAAGCCCAGGAAGAGAAGCCTCCTCCAATGCGCGAGGCACATGCCGCAATTCATCCGGCTCTCGGGTCTGCTGTTTGTTATGGACGGCCTGTTGTCAGGTTAAAGTTGTTGTATCATATATGGGAGAGTGAGTGTGTTCCAGTGTGGATTTATGTTTGTTTTGATTGCCGCCAGTTATGAATGCACTGCAAGAAATGACACAAAAGTAATTGTTTGAAAACTTTACTGGTTTGGAGTTGATGTATGGCAGAGCTCAGTTTGCATACTTAGAATGTTTTGTGTAATTAATAGACGAGCATTATTGTCATTTAAATTAATTTAACTAGACTAGAACTTATTCACAAACTACTAAAGTTATACAAATTGAACTCAAGCCTTTAAACACCTTTTCGTTTAAAACAAACTATTTAATGACTACTTTTTGACTGGCGCTGAAGATTTCCAACGAAATATGGCTTGTGATTAATGGTTTTAAAATTTAGCTTTGCCTTCAAATTAAATATAACAATTAGCATTCTTAAGATTCGAAAATTTTTTTAATTTTTTAAAGTTATTTTTCTATAAAAATAAAAAAATGGAATTCTTTCCTCACTAGATTAAACTACATTTTTAAAATTAAGCATTAACGAGTTATACACTTTTCCTTAATATTTCCCACGGTCTTGCATTAAAATCGGTCTTAAATCATGGCCATAAATCTCTACTTGCTGCACCCAAGGTTTGACCCAGCTTTAAAAACCGCCATATCATTGAGAATTTTCTAATCGGTCATTGCCCTGATTTCCTTTCTCGCATTATTGTGACTGCATTGACCGTTAACTGGGCATTGAAATTTCATCTTTCATCGTTTTGTGCAGATACTTTCGTTCATTAACTGGCCAGACAGAATGGGGGGAGAGTGATGGGGCTGTATTGTATCATTGGAGAGCATGATTAATCAGAAATATAATTTTAATAGGCCGGCTTGTGCGGAAAAGTGAAAATCATTGTTCGATATGCTTGCAGCTTAAGCTAATGAAGCGCATTAAACGAAGCTCGTAACGTTGTGTGCTTGTGTATCTTATAGATACTTGGCCAGACTTTGGCTGCTCGGCTGGCATTGTTGTTCTTGTCAGCTCCGTTTGTGTGCTGAGCCAGTGACACAGAACGACACACACAGATGCTACTCAACACACAAAACACACATCTCAGACATCACAGTGGGACATGAAATATGATGTTTGTATTGTAAAATATTATCTTGAAAATATAATTTTGCATCAATTAAAATATCTGAATAAATATATTACTAAATCAGAATATAGGATTTGAGGTTTATATTCGCCATAAAACTTTGCAAACGAACCACTGTGCATCTGGACTGGGCGGAGATGAAAGTTTGAGGCAGCTGAAGTTCGGTTCTGGTCTGCTCGGAAAGGTTAATGAGTTATAAAACTTATGGCACTTACTTTGTTTAGTGTAAACGATACGCATTATTAAAATGCCTTTATGTGTCTGTGTTGTCTGTTCTTGATTCTCATCTCTCTCTCGTGGTTGTGTGTAATTTTCATGTGTCAGATATAATTTGGTTTTACTAGACTACAGCTAGAGATACAGATACAGATACAGATGCAGATACAGTTCTTGGTTTCTTGCGGCTTTTGTTACGCTTTCCAGAACATGACTCTGAATTTTCGGCACAGCTTTCGTTCTGTTTAATGCCGCACGGCAGCTTTCTTGGCTGATGAATAAAGACATCCGAAGAAAACACGGCTTAAATAGCATTTAAAGAGCCAGAGCGAAATGGTCGCAATCTCGGAAGACCCAGGCCCAGAAACTGTGTCAAACCTTTTAAAGAAGTGCTGAAGACGCCGGGGAGGCGGACTTGGAACACAGAACAATGCCAACAAATGGGGGCCAACAAACGGGGCAGCATTTAGGCAGTCAAAAGGTTGCAAATACAAAAGCGTAACTGTGCAGCCAGATTCTTTTATGTTTTCTATTTGGTCTGTTTTTGCTTTTTCTCTTATTTTGATTTTATTTTTGTTTGCTGCAGGTGAGGAGGGTTGTAATTAAATCTTATAGAATGCCCGGTCGTCCGACGAAAAATAAGCCAACAAAGCTGTGGCTCTCTGCCTTTCTCCCTCGTGCGTTTGTGTACGATTGCAACAACATCGTTTTGGCCATGCTTGAGTTGCTCCTACAGTTCTCTTTATTATTACTTGCCTTTTTTTTGGGGGGGTTTTGCTGGTACTGGGGCTGGGGTACGGACCTTGGTTTCGGTGTATTTTCTTCTATTCCTCTGTTATTTTTTTATTTTTGTTTGGTTCTGAAATACCCGTACTTAAAAAGGCAGCAGCAGTCCAACCGCATCACAGCACCAAAGCCCAGCCTTAAAATATCCACTTAACCAGCCCAGCTGCAGCTTGGCCTTAGGTGGGCGTGGCTAGAGCTTTAACCTCTGTCAACCACCCACCTCCAGCTCGGCTCTTAACTTCCTCACTCCCTTGCCAATGGAGTGTGTGTGTTGCAACAAAGGGCAAAAGACAGGGGGCCACCTTGAGGTGCCACTTTAAGCTGGGTTTGCCTAATGAGTGATGGTTAAGCGGTGCCAGGGTATACTCTAACTTATGCTTTTTAAACTAAGGCTAGGGAAAATATTTGTAAAGAGAGATACATTTTCCTATTTCTATGGTTTCTTCATTGCCCTTCATATCAGTTTAAATAAAATAGTTAATACTTTACTTTACAAAGTCCGGTAATCCCTTCTTAATAACTTGCCTTAAAAGTCTTTAATTGAACCCTTTCAAAATCTATTTTGCTTACGATTTTTTGCATTACCTAAGGTAAGAAGTATTTGTCTAATTTATTATAATGAAATTGTCAAATGCATAAAATTGATGAGACATTTAAAGCTGACTTCGAATTTTTTTTTTACAAAGATAATTATGGTATGAAAATTGCTTCTGCCTTAATGAGTTTGTTTTTTTCCCAGTATATATGTATAAATAACATTGAAATATGAATCTGGATATATTTATAATAATATAATTTACAAGTTTACATATTTAAAATGCAATTTAATAATAAATATTTATTTCGTAAGCGTGATATGATGCCTGACATTAAGAATTTATAAAAAGAGGGCATTAAATGGTTCGAATAAAAGAGAGTATCCCACATTCGTCATTTTTCCAAAACTCATTTCCCCAAATAAGCGTGCGCATTCATTGAACTTTGTGGGGCTTGACTGTTCACCCCGAAAACCAGATTGAAATAGTAATGAAATTGCGTGGTTCGTTTTCGAGTTTGTCAACTGATGAGTTGACGGCAAACCGATTTAACATTATTTTTAGCTTTTGGTTTATATTTGATTGCGTGTTCCCAAAATGAAATCGACCCAATTTATGTAGATAAATGAAGATGGACAGAGAGGCAGAAATCCATTCTATTTTTCAATTGATGTCTGGTTTAAAATAGAAATTAAATTTAATTGCTTCATTTTTCGAGTGAGCCTGACATATGATTACCTCTAACTTTTGGCACTTTGATATGCCTTTCAGGTGTAAGTATTTCCACTTACAGAATAGCATTGAAGGCATATTTATTTATCACTAAAAGTAAAGCATTTCAAAGTCACAATCCGTTTCGATTTACAATTAGACAGCATATTTTTTTGTGGCAAGTTTTCCGCAGTGCAGATAGAAATGCGCTTAGTTAACAAATTGTTTATGTGTGTGAGAATCTCTTGAAAGTCTACCCTCCCTCTTCGTTGATGTAATTACGTCTTTGTTTACAAACAATTCTTGGCCAAAGGCTTGTATTTAAATTCAACTTTTATATACATTTTATTCAATGTTTAACATTTGAATTTGAATTTGCTGCTCGATGCAACAGAAATACAATAAACTTTTATTGAGAGATAGAATGGCAGCCAGTAGCTACAAATGTGTCCGGCCACCGACACTGACATACAGATATGGCAAACGCTATATTCTGTATTAAATATATACAATACATATATCTCACAGTACAGAAAGCAAGATACAGCAGAAAGCTGATTGTTTTGCATTGTTGTTTTTTGTTTGGCGTTACTGAAGCGTGACGCGAGCAAGCTCGAAATTAAATTTTCAAAATGCATTACTGCAATTCCATCTAAAACTATTCAATTTTCTTATACAACATATTTTATTGCCGTTACAATTAAAACACAAAAAAATGCTGATTGCCTGCAACTTCCGTTCGCTTGAAAAAAAAAAAAAAAAAAAAGTGTAGAATATCGAAAAATGTTGTAAAATAAAGTGAAATAAATGCACTTAACCAGTGCTCGAATTCAACATGAACACATGAACAGCACTCGAATGGCGAGCTGCAAACTTTTGTAGAGTTTCAATTCGGATCTGGCCTCTTGGCCAATTCACATCCACATGTGTTGCCGTAAAATTAATTTTACGCACGGCCTCGAATCATGACCAACTACTCAACATTACGTTGGATTTTTCATTTCAGGCGAAGAAGCCTGGGGAAAAGTTCAGAGATTGATTGATTTGTGGGGAAGTTGTTGATGGGAAAACGAAACCCTTTCCATACCGATTAACTTTGAGTGCGAAGTGGTGTCGGTAGTACAGGGTGCACTAGCTGTCTTCATTTTTTAATCAATAGAAACTAATTTATTAAGGAAATATACATTTTAATATATTATAGTCAATATGAAACATTGAATTAATACATGTTTAGATAATATACTCATTTTAGCAAGGAAACAATGTAATAACCCTTGTGGCAGAGAACCAACTTTTCAATGACCACCAGTTTGCATGACAAATTTTGTCTTTACAAATTATATTAATCAAAATGCAAATTATTTGAAAACAAATTTGAGTTGATTATGTCTATTAGATAAATTATTTATACACTCTCATCCTCTTTGGTTTTGCCTTCTAGTAAACTATTAAAAATAAAACAAAATTAGAACAATTTCTGTGGTTTTTGGGTCTGTTCCAATTCAGAAATAGCCCCCTATTTATATGGGTCCCCTTTTGGGAATTTCCTTTTTGTTGCTACAACTTTTTAGATGCGAAACAAATTAATTTAAAAATTGAATTTTCGGTTTTGTGGTCAATGGGTGAGAATAACAAAAAAAAAGAGAAGGAAATACGCAATTGTTTACTTTTAATTATGAAACCGCAACGAAGGACTGAGCGGAGCTGATAGAGCTCAGGTCTCGTTTCTTATTTCTGTTTTGTTTGCCGCAGTGGCTGCCACTGGTGATTCCACGGGTGCTTCTGCCTTCTGCCGGCGCCCCTGCTGTTTATCAATTTTCAATATTGACCTTTGGCCATGTTTTGTCTTTGTTTTTGCTTCTGCCGCTGCTGTTGTTGCTGTTACTTTGCTCTTTTCGCTTGGGTTTAGTTGAGATACATTAAATATACACACAGAGCGCTGGGGTCGGCGATTGCGATGTGTTTGTTCTGCGGCTCTCTCTTCGCACCTTTGGGTCTTCGGGGAGAGAAGCAGCACCTGGCGGGGACTACGCCAGAATTGGATAGTGCCGGGGCGATAGGAAGAAATACACACACAAATATTTGCGCTATGCAAGGTGACATTTTTTTGGGGTTTCTCTCATCTCTCTGCCTCACTCTTGCTTAGCAGCTATTAATAGGTTGGCTTCGGATCTATGGGGCTACGGGAAAAAGGTGCAGCAGTAAGGGGTATGCCACATTTTGTGGCATTATTGATATATCGATTTTCTAGGAAATTATGGATTCTTGATTTACCTTTCATTAGCTTTTATTATTAAGTGTTTTCTTAGGTAGGTTTCTTTAAAAGTGAGGACCTCATAATACGTGCCACAATCAATTTTTTGAGAGCTTCAGATTCTAAAAGAAACATAGATCATGCAAGGCAGAATGTGGAAGTAACAATATAGAATACTTTAAGAGAATATCTTTGGCTTTTAAACCATATTTTAAGAGAGTCAATGGCGACACTTTAGTATCTATTAATTAATCTAAAAGATAACCATAATGATGTTTAATATATAAATTTCATAGATACTTTTTACAACATCGAGGTATCAAATTTCCTAGACAACATCGGGTTTTTCTCTTCTATTTTTGTTTAGCTTATGCCAAAAATAAAATTGCTGTCATGTTGTCAATTGAATTGGAGCGTCGATTTCAATTTCTAGACCATCGGCAGACGTCCCGCCCTCGGTCTTCCGCTGTCTGCCCTGCTCTAATTTAATTGCAGTGCAATTTCTGCATGTATCTAGATATTGTATCTGTGCAGGCAGCGAATATATGTATATACATTTTTGCCGATCGACTAGTCCGTCAGAGGAAGTTTAAAGCCGATAAGCCGCGTCCGAATGCCGAAGTGCACTTAACCCAATTAGCTGCACAAAAGGCGATAAAATAATTGCATTTAATTAAGTTTCAATCAGCGGGCGACAAACGGCCAACTAATCGTCAAGTTTTGAATTAGCCAGCCCATGGCCATCGGCATTGTGCTATACAAAGTAAGTATATAGTCTGCCTTCGATTTCCTCTTTATCGCCAGCCGCGGAAAATCAGTTCTGCTTTTGCTTTCTAATGACTTGCGTTTCAATGAAAGTTCAATTAGTGTGTGCACAGAGCGAAAGTTTCTGCAAAACAATATAAAGAAAGTACATAGAATAAAAAACGAGATAGCGTCGTCCAGAGAAGCGTAAAGGAAAAGTAAATATATTTGGTCTCACTTAAGGGCTTTGTCCTTTCCCTTGGTCATCTGGATTTCCCTTCCGTTTTCTCCGCTTTTTTATAGCTCGTTTCCTCGTCCGCCCAATCAACATAAGCGGATTCTTTTCGGTCCTCATTAACATTTATTTGGCCTTGTGGCATCCCCACCAAAAAGATGGAAGAAAAAGGATCTGTCCCCCCATCCGCACAAGTTCAATCCGAGTTTTATTGAATTCATTAAAAGCGCAGCACACTTTCCCTTTGATTTTTATTTAATTTTTTGTTCGGTTTATTTTGGTTTTTACGTTTCTGCATTTTTATTTTTGGCTTTGCCCGACACTTAAACAATTAAAATAGGATTGTTGTGTGAGTCCTGTTCCCGATCTGCGCCCATGGCACACATTGCAATTTCGCTGGCGAGCAGCAAAAAAATGCAGACTGTGTGGCATGAATGTATTTAAAAATGTAGCCATCTCTTGTCTGTCTGTCCGTCTGTCTGTCGTTCCAATGCCATGACATGTGTGTGTGTGTGTGCAGATTTGGTTTGCAGATTGTATTTTTTTAAATTGGTTTATCCGTTGTTATTGTTCAAATTTTTTATTTCATTTTCCCTCTTGGGGTTTCCAACAGTACAAATGGGACTTTTTCGGTTTTATTCTGCCAGCTCTGCCAGACTGTAAGTTGTATGAAATTGTCACACGAGGCGTATGGGTGATATGCAAATGAATTTTTAATCGAGGTTAGAGAGAGCCATTACACAGGTAAACGCAATAATTGCTTTGTGATGCATTTAGTTAAGAAATAAAGGGACCTTCGTTTGAGTATTGGGAAAATTTTGCCAGGCTGGAAAATGGTTTGGACTTTTCTTTCTTTTTTTAGGAGATGATTTAAAATTTTCCTTGGTTTGTATGGCATTCTGGAACAAAGAAAATGGCTTAAAAAATTGTAAATAATAATTGTTCTATAAGAATAATGGCAAGTGGCTTTTACACAAAATGCTGTATAAATTTACCTTTATATAACTTTTCAGTTTTGAGTAAATTTCTTTAAAATATAGTTGTAAATATAACTCTCCTCCCTTTCCAAGGTTAAATAACTTTTCAAATGTAATAAATTTAATGGTCTGATATTTTTTTAAGTTGACATTGCCGCTGTAGAAAAAAGTGCCATCAATTGCCCATGTTAATCAAATTTAATTATAGTGAAAACAAAGTCAACGCATAAAGAGATTACAATAAAGTGCTTGTGGAAAAAAAGTAAGAGCTGGAAAAAATATAATGACATAAAATGAGCGGTAAAACTAATTGAAAAATGATTGAAATTTACCATAATTGGTGGATAACTTTCAAGTGCTTCAGTCTCTGGCCTCTCAGCATTTTGATTAACCACTAGGTTTTTGTATCCTCTTAACAGTTGGAATTTATTGATGAACAATTTACATGACATGTTATTGTTACATGTTTTCCTATTTTCCTGTTTTTTGCGCCTTTAAAAGCTGTCTTTCTGATATGCTGAGAGACGAGCGATAAAGCCATTTGCATGGCAGTCTTTGTTTCTTTTATTGTTGTGCGCACTTAAATTTTAATTAATGAATTTGTTATCGTTTATCGTCATGGTGACAGCAATTGTTGCCATTTCCCCCGCATTGCTGATAGCCATATCCCCCCGCCCTCTCTGACCAGGCTATCTATTTGTTGTTATTCCTGCAGGTTGGTGTTGCTTTTGGTGCTTCGCTTTGTCGCATCAATGTCACTTGTTCGCCACGTCCATTGTCTGTCAAAAATTTGACAAGTGTTTCCAGAGCACTTGGAATATATATGGGTTAATATACACCTGAGTGCAGGCAGCTAATGGCTTTCGTTCAGTAATAAAGGTGCTGGATGGCGATGCCAAAGTTGACAAAGGATAATTGAGGCCTTCGGGCTGAGTTTTGGGGATTATGAAAATTGCACTTAGTGGTGGGTGAGTCAGTTATTTAGGTTTAAAGTGAGAAATTAACTAAAGGAATATAAACAGAAAAATACTTATACTCTTCAAAACAAATCGAATTTAAAGTCTATAGAATTTAAGGGCAGAAGTTGTATTAGAAGTTGGTAATTGGAGTATTTAAATATGTTACATTATCAATTTTTCTTTCATTTTATCAATATTTAGTAATACCTATCCTTATACAAATCGCAAGCATTTTAAAACTCTGCATTTAACAAATTAATATCCCCTAATTAGAGAAGCCCTTTCAGGGTGCAAGTGTCGCATGTCAAGGGTCATTTGTACTGAGGTAATTTGGCTCAAAACAGCCTCTTAAGACTCCTCGCTTGGACCTTCTTATTAGTTTTATGGCGTTTTAATGGCTTAATTAAACAATCAACCAGTCGGACCGCGATAGTTCAATTATGTAAGCAGTTTGCCAAGATGCCAACAATTAAAAGTTCATTAGAGCGGCCGCGGGCCACAACCGAAGGAGGGGGCTTTGGGGTAAATGCGGGAAATGGAGGCTGTGGAAAGCCGAGAAAAGCTGCATAAGCAGCTGAAGTTGTTTTGCCTTTTGAGGCAACAAAGAATCTAATTGTACATCAAGTGCAAGTGCAATTGTACAAGTGGGTTAAGCAGGGGATAGAAGGGAGGGGAAGGGAGGCATTTCTGCATCAATGAATCGGGCAAAACCCACAAACAAATACTCACACAGCACTGGGCGATACTTGTAAACTAATTCAATTAACGTCTAAGCCGCTTAACATCATCAAGTGACCCAGTCTGCCCGGTTCTCAGACCCCAAGCCCCTTCCTCAACAGCCCCATACACAAGCAAAAAATAAAGCCTATGCAACTTTAAGGTAAAATGTCTTATTAAAAAGTAAACCATTGAAGAAATCAAGATATATGGTCTTAACTTTAAAATAAATATGGCTATAATTTTAAATATATATTTAGGAAATTAAATTACAGGCTTAAGGCCATAAGTATGACGAATTGAGGGAAGGCTTTGCATCTGACATGGATTTAGATTCCTTTAAAATTTGAAGTTTAAATACTTTTTTTGTTGTAAATTTGTCTACCAATTTTTGTTCTCTGTAAAAAGCTGCTTGAAAGAGTGACCCACAACTAGCTGGAATTAATATTATCTAAATTACCGCGGCTCACGCAACGAGGAATGCACTTTGAGTTAGTTTTGCACACACATCTCTGCTAAATATTGTGCAACTTACGATGCAAACCGGTTGCTGAATGCTAAATGAAAACATTCAAAAAACCCGAACTCAATCTCAGCTCAATCCAGCCTGTCTTTCGTTGACACATCAAGTGCAATGAACGGGTTTTGCGGTTTCTCCGCCGCCCAATTGTGGGCGGAAGTGAAGAAAAGCAAGCCAAAAACAAAACGAAAAACAAACCAAAAGTGGGTTAAGCAGTTAATCAAAAACCCGCCCGGCATTTGCATATTAATCAAGTTTACAATTTCCCTGTTCTCTTTCCAGGCAATTCCCAGAAATCCCCGAAGAGACATTGGCCTTTTAACTGCCTTAAAGGTGAGTAGCAAGAGGCAACGACGTGACGGCTGGGAATTTGTTTTTGATTTGCAGTCTTATCAAACCAAACCACAAAACACTCACAAAAGTGTACCATTATTTACGCCAGAATTTCACACAATCCGTTTCATCAACAACCCCTTGATAATTGGCCAGAGAGTCTCGTTAAGGCCCAGTCATGTGCTCTAATAAAAAATAATTTGTTAACATCCCCCGAAACTATTTGTCGGGTTCATGGCTCTGCCGAGTGTCAGCCGGGGCTTTTGGCATGTCACATGCGGCTAAAAAACACAGCACAAATATTCCACTTTGCTGCTAACCCTTTACAAAAAAAACCTGTAAAAACACAACCAAAACAACAACAAAACAATAACAAAAAACAAAAAAAAAAACATTATATAAAAAAGCAACCTATTTGTTTGCACATCTCGCACATGCAAATGTAAACGCCTTTGCTAAATATTGATCAACAAAGGGAAGAAAAAAAATAGCTGCAAAGCTTGTCTGTGGCTCTGACGATGAATAAAATGCAAATGGAAATAAAACGCAATATGTGCAAATTGTTTAAATTAACAACAACAAATTGTGAAGTAGCTAGCAATTAATAAAGTAAAGTTTATTTATAGCAAACTCTAACTGACACCTTTCGGGAGGTTAAACAATGTACAGGGTTCTTCTAGATCAAAATCTAAAGTTCTGAACTGGAAATGCAAAGTATAAATAGCTAAATTAAATCTTAATTTTTGAATGTCATTCCTTAATTACTTTCGCACATAGCTTTATAACTACCATAAATATTATTTCATGGTCTGTTGGAAAAAAGTGAAATAAAATACTGACAAAAATATTGCCACAGAGCTGTGGTTTCGTGATTGAAAATTGGTTTGGCTAACATTTTGGAATTTTCGCTTCGACTTCCCTGAATTCGTGCTTGACTGTAACGCTCACCAAAAAGATTCATTAACGAATTCCCTAATTTTAGAGCAAATAAATTTAACTTTACTTAGCACATTTGCCTACATTTTTGCGGCTGTTTTGTCAATTGGCCAATATTTGTTTATTTATTAAACAAAATACAAAAAAGAACTATGTTTATGTGCCCTGTGGCAAAATAATGCTATCGTAAATTGGGTTAAAATTTGACGAATATCGTATACGACAGTATGTGGATCATGCATAATCAATGACAACATTTGTGCCAACAAGAGCCGTAAATAAACATTGTTGAATTTGCTGTCTCTGTTTGCCTTTGCATATTTTATCAGGGGGGGCCAAGAGCTAAGTAAATGTTTGCGAATGGCTCACAGCTAACCGGATACTGGGCTAGCTCTGGGGCACTCTGGATCTTTGTTATCTAATCCATCCAATGCACATGAGGCCCAGCCCAGCCCAAGCACTTCAAAGCGTAGATGGAGGATGGCATGGGAAATTCTTTCCAGCGAATTCGTGGTACGCTCTCAATAAGCCTAATATATATATAATCTGGTTTGAGATAAGGCGATTGTTCCTACACCCCCTCTTTCTTTTTCTATATCCCCAAGCTGGTTCATAATTGTCGGATATATCAATCAAGCGGTCTATTTACACGTGCTAAGCTATCAGCATAAATGGCTTATCATAAAACCCCTAATTAATGCCACAAATGAACAAAAAGTACTGATGAAATAAAATAAAATCTATTGCATTTAAATGCGATCCAATTAATTAAGGCTCTCTCCTAACTGGCCCATGCAAATCAATTGCAAACAATTCGGAATTATTCGATGGCGGAATGAATAAACATTTGCACATATTATTTGCCATTCCAAATGGCTGCCATGGTGGCGTATACGCAATATTGACGCAAATGTAAATAGGGAAAAATCTATTTTTGATTTCGAGAGGTGAAATTGCATTTGAGAGCTATAAATGTTGGTAATTATTGTGCACAATCCTCTGACCCACTTTTGGAGACACTTCGGTCGGGGTGAGGAGATGTCAGAAAGGAAGTTGGCAATTATGAGCATACAATGGAGTTTTTGGCAACATTTGCCATGTGCCATTGTCCAGCCAACTGATTTATGCATGCCATTGTACACTCTCATTATTGTTGTTATTTACCCAGCATCAGCAGCGGGGGGTTGCGGCGGTTGCGGATCCCATGGATTGTGGGTTGGCGAGCGGGAGGGCTTGCATTACCGGAATTTTGAAATGAAATTCTCAGGGGTGCTTACCAGTTTATTCAAATTTCAAATGCTAAAACCTTTGCCACAATTGACACGCTTTTGGCCGTGTGCGTATGTGTATGCTTGCTATCTTACACGCACACACATATTTGGCAAATATTTTCCCACCCAAAAATCCCCCATTTCCCCCCCGGAAAACCCGCCCTAAATTGAGTGGCGCCAGGAAACTTTTAGCGTTTGCCGAAAATTGAAAACGTGTGCAAGAAAACTAATTTGATGAGCAAATATCGCCCTGCTAGGGCAAAACTTTGCTTGTAGTAAAATCGTTACTTATTTTTTACCAGCAGCCAGTTTAATATTATAAAAGATATTTGTTTTCACTCTGCCAGAGCACTGATTTCGGGCCGAATATGTGTGCGTTTGCATCCTGGCATAGTGCTGATTGCCTGAGAAAGATTTTTTGAAATAAAGGTGGAATAAATTGAAAATTTAAACCAAGGCTTTAACTTAATAATACAAAATTTAATTCAATTTAATATTTCTAATTAATTTATAACATTAATTAGCTAATCATATTTAAATTATTACACAAATTTGTTATAACAAGATATATGTTGCCTCATTAGCTGACTTGTGCACTGATTTTCGGTTCAATATGTTTGTAAAGGGGGAATTATGCTGATTGCTTCGCGTGTAGATTCTGTTTATGCAAATGTTACGTGCAAATGCTATGCCAAAAATTAAAAACCCTGCCAAATTATGCAAATGAACTCTGTCCCTAAAGGTCAGCTCCAAACAACAACAACAAAAACAATGGCGTCGGCAAACAGAGAACAACTGGGGAATACAAGGTAATTAAGCCATTTGCTTTGAGCCTCGACACTGCAATTAGCAGCGAGTTTTCTTCTGGCCAACCTCCGTCCGGCCCCTTTCCAGCACTCCCCCTCCGTGAATTAAAATGAAGGTGTCAACGTATTTGGCCGGCTCAAATTTTTCCCTCGCAAATAAAATAACAAGAAGAAAAACCTACCGAAAAAATCGTATAAAATGAACAGCAAAAAACATTAAAAACCTTCGGCCGGGGAAATATGCAAATTTTATGACTCGACATTGAAACGTGGCCATAATTGGGCCAAAAGTCGGAGTCAAAGTTTGAGGTTAGATCTTTTGTCTTTCGTAGCAGATTTGGCCTGTTCTTGTTGTTCCCAAACCCCAAGCTCCGATTCCTCATTGCTCTCCGCTCCGCAGGAAGCGCATAATTAGCTTTGCCACGTCGGTTGCATTTATTGTTCGGTCGTTGCCAAACTTTGGCCAGAAGGGGGTTTGGTTAATTTTTCGTTGAGGTTACGCCTTTGTTGTCATTGGGTTTTCGGGTCAGCAAGCGAAGAAGTTTATTGCTTTCGGTTTTTCTAGGAGTATTTTGTGTTTGAGTTACGGCAACTCTTACTTTTTAATGCAATCAAAGGAGAGTTTAGAAAAATCACAAAATTTTAATGAAAAAGTGAATAATTTAAACGGAAACATTGCAAAGGCAAATTAAATGAAAAACTTTTAATATTTTTAATATAGAACAACAAAATTTTAGAGAAAATATTACGTTTTAAATATGAAATGGTTAAATTTTAGTTAGGAAGATATCTAAAATAAAGCCCACTTTTCTGAGAGTAATCATAAATCACCAAATAATTTCTCGAAATACCTAGATATGTTTTGTACAATTATTTCAGGCGATAACCTACATGATTTTACCTATCTACCGAACTTTGATTCATTGGTAAATGTGGCCCAAAATCTAAGATATTCCTCAGAATTTTCTCCTGTCAAAGGGAAATTTGTGAAGCGAGCATTTCGGATGATTTGCTGAATTTTTCATCGCCCCATGTCCCAGGCACCTCTAGGCATTCCAATTATCTGTGAAATTGACTACAAAACGTTCCACTTGGCTCCACTGGCAGTTGTCCCTGGGAAGCAATTTGCGTTCCGAACACTTTACAAGTCGGGTTGTCTGTCGCTGTCCTCCTCCTACCCTACCTATCCTATACAAGCATACATATTCCTGTGTATATAACCTTTTAAATCTGCGTTGTCACTAGCCCCGGACACACACAAAGGAAAAATACATAAACTGTCATAAAGTAGCAATAATAATCCTTGAGCCTATGTCGAGAGCGTTTTACTGAATTTTTATTGACTCGACAAGCGGCGAAGGAGGAAAGGAGGGATTCCGGGGGAGGCAGAGCCAGGCTGGCAGGCATTCAGACATCAAGGCATCCGGGCGGACCACTTCAGCTGGCAGGACAACAAGGACGAGAGCAGGAGCAGACAATGGCTCTGGGCCCAATAAAAAGTCGTCATCATAATTTCGTCCAGACCGACACTAAAGTGGGAAGCTCGGATCGGCTTGAATCCGGGCGAAAGCCAACTAAACCGAAAGTGAAATCCTAGCGGAGCATTACAGGCGTTACAATAAACGACCGTAAATGCCCGCTGTTTCATGCACATAATTCGCACATTTTGACACGGCTAATGGGCGTGGCAATCGCGGGGGAACTGGGGAACAACTGCCTGGTCACCCTGGGCGTATGCTTAATCATTATTTAGCCTGCGGTTCGGCTTCACTTTTGTCATCATCGTCTTCATCATCCACTCCCGGAGTGTTGATTTTTATTGTTAGCAAAATTATTTTTTAATTAAATTTTTACGACACGCGTGCCCACAGAAGAAGCGGGAGAAAGGCCCAAAATAGGGAACGGTCGAAGCTCGATTCTTGCGGCTACTGACTGGATTTTTTGTTTTGGTTTGCTTATTTGTTATGGCTTTTATTTTTGGGCGAGAGTGTTTTGTCTGTCTGTCTGGCTGCTTTGCGGCAGGTTTTCTGCATTTCCCTGCACATGGCTGGCTGGCAACCCCTGGAACCCCCCTCGACGCTGACTGTAAATACATTTTGAACCCTTTTTCACTTGCCTCTCTCTCTGTCTCCCGACACTTTTTCCAATTTAATTTTTTTTTTGGTTCTTTTAAAGGGACTATGCCGGCCATGTGGGCGTGTAAAATGCTGAACAAAAAAAAGGGACACGCACATTGTTGGCTAGTGTTGTTGTGAGGTCCTTGGAGCATTTTCACTACGAAGTGGCTCTGGCAGCGATGAAATCATTTGAAATTCGTGTCGAAAGGGGGTGGAGCCTTATGGGGGTTTGAATTTCTGTGTTTTTCTCAGGCATAAAGGTGTTGCAATCCTTTGTGTAATATATACCAGAATAATAAGAGGATTTTTAAAATGATTTCAATGGAAATTGCAAATTTTAAAAGGGATTTTGGAAGAGATTTAAATGGTGAAGAGTTTAATTCACATTTTTAATAGAGAATTGATTGGAGCTAAAAATAATTTTAAAAAACATATATTTTATTATTTGAAAGATTCTGCTTAAAATTTTAAGACAATTAAATTATATATATTTTTATCATATTATTTATTTTTGTTAGGGAATTCTGTAGTCGATCTCTCTGACAATTTCATATTTAGAATTTTGCCAGTTTGTGTTTGTTTATGGCATTTGTGATAGTTTTTCAGAGCTGAAACGAACCGAATGGCAGAGGCCGTGCCTTTTATTGCTTGTTTCGCTTTGGCGTTGCCGCTCTTGGATCCTTTTCGCTTCGGCCCCTAACATTTTCACGCAAATCCAACAATTTTCTCCTCTTTTTTTTTTTTGCATTTTATACGTTTGCAAGTTTTGGGTTACTTTGAGGTCACAATGTATGTGTGGGCATCGGCCATCGACCATCGACCATCGGACATCGGACATCCTCCCACGCACCATCACAAATACAAATAAATTCTGCAATAATGTTTGTCCACTCCATGACACACCCATTTGGGTGTTAGCATATTCACGTGTCCTGCGTCCAGTGTTCAGTGTCCGGTGTCGAGTGTCCTTTGTCTGTGGGTGAGCCAGTGAGTGTGTGTGGGTGGATGTCTGGGCAGTTCGTTTTTGGAGGGGCTTCTTGGGTCTCCATTTTGTCCACTTTTAGTCCACTCGTAATGTCTTCGGCTCAATTCAATGGAAAATAATCGAATTTCGTACACATTACTTTGACATACAGAAAATTATGCAAATTGAAATTCAATTGATTGGAAAATGCGATGTTTTTGAAACATATATACGTATGTGTATATGTGTATGTTGTGGGTATGCACGACCTCACCCACAAGCCGCTTTTCCATATGTCTTGCCATTATGGCATATGAATTTGAATTTGAATGCGATTTGGCCCCGGCACGGGACCCATGAATGTTGAATATGTAAATAGGCCCAGAAATTATTTGGCAAAGCGGCAAAAATCTGTTTGCAGGCTTTATTCATTATTCATGGGTGTGCCGTCCCTCACTGTAACTACGTAATGACCACGTTTATTTCTGACGAATTACATCGCTGCCTGACTGACGGACGACCAGACGGAAGGACATTTCATTTCCATCGAACAGTTTGGTCCTCTGAGGGGGTAAATCGGTTAACGGACTTTCGGCTTGGCCTTATTAAATCATTTTAATGAGTTAAATAAAGCGGGAGAGGGGGAGACAGACAGACAGCAGGGGAAACCGCACTTGACAAACATTTCATTAATTCTCCACCGCCAGACCCGCCTTGACAAACGCTCCTTTGAAGTTCAAATAAAGCCCGGACAGGGCTTAATGAAAGGGATCTGTGGCAATGCATAGATCCTTGTTCATGGGCAGGACCCATTCACGAACAATATGTTTGCCAATCAAATGAATTTTCATATTAAGCGGCAATTAAAGATTTCATTACTTTAATTTGTAACAGCTATTGTTGTTTCATGCCTCCACATAAATTAAAAAAATTTAATTGCCTTACATCAAGCCATTATAAATCAGAAATTCAATTGTTAAGTGCCTGGCCGGTCGCAAAGTGTTTCCGTAATTTACAGGCAATTGTTGAATGGACATTTGCGTA
Organism: Drosophila anomelani; assembly: GCA_035045905.1. Taxonomy (NCBI): domain Eukaryota; kingdom Metazoa; phylum Arthropoda; class Insecta; order Diptera; family Drosophilidae; genus Drosophila; species Drosophila anomelani. The sequence continues at coordinate 9,174,038 of JAWNOO010000007.1, read as the reverse complement.
GAGCAAATCCATCCAAAAATTTGCATAAACAATCCCAGTTGCCATTACGAGTCCTATCAGATATCACATTAATTAGCCGCATAAACCCTTGCAATCCTTGGCTTTATCCCCTTTTTTCTCGGTCGGCTTCAAAGGGGATTAGCGCTCGGGCCCCGGTTGTAAGCCAAAATAATTAGTGGGCCAGCCGCCCGATGCTTAATGTCCACCAATTCAGTCCCCAATCCCCGGGCAAGGCAAATACCACCTCCCAGGAAAAACCCGACACCCGAAAGCACAAAAAATAGCTAACCAAATCTGCTGGGTAAATATTTGAAGGGGCGTGTTCCTCCGCAGCTGTAGGTGAACCATTAATTTCCATTAATTTGATTTACGGCAAACTGAAAATGGCGGCGCCCTCAAATAGATTTTCACAATTCCGATTTCCCGCTCCCCGCTCCTTTATTTTTTATTAATTGTTTGGCATTTTGTGCGTGTAATTGGTGCGGTTAATTTTCCCTACTCCGGCCCAAAAGAAATCACTCTCTCCATTGTTAACTAATTAGGGCCAAACTACACAATGCCAATCATTTGTTTTGGCGCCATTCACTTGAGATTCTCTCTGCTGCTCTCGTGGGCATTAAATTTGCATTTTCCCGGGGCTGCGATCGAACTGGTCTGGCTACAGCTGGGCGACAACTCGATAATTTCCAAATGGCCAAAATGGCAAAAGGCAAACAAAACCGGCCAAAGGGAAAACAAACTTGGCCAAAACGTTTGCCTAATTCTGCTACGCCTTTTGGTCGTGTGGCAATTACACCTGGTGGATGAGAAGGAGGAGGAGGAGAAAGAGTTTGGCGGCGGGTGAAGGAGCCACTAAAGCAAATCATTTGTTTGCACAAGCGCGACACAAGCGAACTCTTGAACTTTTCCTAAGACGCACAGTGGGGCAAAATGACTGATATTGTCCAGAGAAATTAAAGATGTTTGGTTTAACTATAACAACAACAGTCTCTAAACTTAAAGCAACAACTTTTTATTAACCAATAAACTTCTCACTATAAACAATTTGAAAGTTTACATTTAATCAAATCCATTAAGCATTACAGCTCTATATTATATGTAAATATTCACTGTTCATCGGGAAAAGTTAATTTGCTGAAGCTACCAACGTCTTGTTCGCCTGTCCGGGACTGTAATTTTGTTGCAAGGCGCTTTCTGGCCATTAAATGCATTACGTTTTCTGTTTGTTTTATTTGTTTGGCTGCCTTTTGCCTTTCGGTTCGTGCAGCCCTGACAGCTGACAGTTGGCGGGAAATAACAAATAAATTGACAGATGACCTGACAATTGATTTCGTTACGTCTTTCACTCACTCCGGACTCCGGTACACCCAACTCTCGACTCCCGACTCTCGACTCTCCAGTCTCAACTCCTGGGGACCACCGCCATCGTCAAAGGTGGAGCAGCAGACTTATGCTGGCCGGGCTATTGAACGAATGCAATTAAAATGCAGCTGCTGGGAAAATGTTATCAAAATGCAAATTGCATTTGTTTGCCGGTGGAAAAAGTCAATAACAGCCAGGGAAAACTAACAGAGAGAAATTGTTCAGGGAGGGAGGGTTGGGGTGGTAGAAATGGCGGTTGAAAAATTCGAACTGCCGTGCAAAAATATTCCACTAAAAGTCTTCGGTGTTCGAGATACCGGAGGAGGAATCGTGGCCATGTTGAGTGGTCATCCCCTTGGGCCACTCGGCGATGGGATGGCAGGCACTGGCAACGAAGTTTCCTATTTTTCCGGAGGTCCTTCGTAGGTCCCCAACAACACCCCGCCAACAGTTGCCTCAGCAAATAACAATTTCAATTTCGCGTATCGAGCACAGCGTAAATTCAAATTTTGTAACTTCGGTGCCGAAGGGCGAAGGCTGCCCGCCCAAAGGATCGATGGCTGAATGCCTGGCGACAGTGGGCACAAACAGTTTTCGCACACGCTCGCTCGCTGCTAGCCTGCTTCCTCTGTGCGGGGCAAAAAACTAACAATAATGACAGCAAATCAATATCATTGTCAAGGTTCCCCGAGGGCCCAGCAACACCAGCCACAAAGTACGAGTCTTTATTGTAATGTCTCCCTCTCTGTCTCTCCACCACCTGTGTGTGTATGCTGGGTATATGGCTCTAAGGGAAGTGTGTGTGGTGTGTGTCTGTGTGTGATTTGCATTGCCCGCTTTTCTGTTTTTCATGGTTCCGGTCCTTTTCATTTGGCGTTGGCAAACATAACGCGCACTTACGTTTACGCCCTTCGGATACGCTCACCTGCCACGCCCCCATATTCATTCACTTACATTCACTGGGGCCCCCCTTTCCTTTTCCATTTACCATTCCATTTTCCTTTTCCCTTGCCTTTCCCTTATGCCCTCATATATTTTCCCTCCAAGCACAGCGAGAAATAAGATCTTTCATAGAATCAATAAAGGGGGAGGAGAGTCGTGGAACTGATTTTATTTGAATATTGATTAAAATTCATAGAAACTAGTGGGTGAAACTCCCCTAGTGGTTTTATTATTAATAAAAAATTAATTAAAATGGGAATGTTCATTATTGGAAATTTATATTAAGCATGAATAATAAGTCAGATTGATGAATTAAACCATTTTGGGTTCTACAAACATTGCAGAAAATGTATATACTGTTTTCCTACATTCTTATAGTAATAATAATATTTCTTTCAGTGCCATTGAGTCAGTCAGTCGTGCATTGCAATGCACTTGAATTGCAGTTGCAGCTGCACAAAAAATTGAGTGCGGAGGGAGAAAAATAAAAGTCCAACTCTCAATGCTGCCATTTTTGTTACCGCACTGGTCAGCTAGAGGGGTCAGACAAGGGAGGTGCCACGCTGGTGGCTGGTCTGTGGGAAACCCCCGTTTTCCCCCAGAGACAGGGACACCGAATGGGTCACTTTAACCCCACATCCACCGGGGACGATGAGCCCGGCGCATATGTGCTGCTATTCAGTCACGCATTCATGCGGCAGAAGGTGCAATTGATTGCAGTTGCAGTTGCAGTTGTTTGTTTGCTTGTTTGTTTGTTTGTTTGCTCGCCGGTTTGCCCTACGAGTGCGAGTATTTTGCTGGGTTTCTGGGTCTGTTGCTGTCTGCTGCTGGTGGTCATCCAACCCCAAAGGAGAGTCTGGGCTAAAATGGGGGGAAAACTTCGGTTGAGTTATTGATTATGTTGCTTAACACTTGGCCTGCAATGATTTCATTCGTGGCTCTGATATCCAATTAAAGGTGAGGGAAAAATGCAACAATTTGTGGCTTGCAAATGGCATGTCTCTTCATTTTCGAAATAGCCCTTTAAAACAAAAAAAAATTTCATAATTTCACCACAGTTATTATAGCATATTTTTCTGAAATCGGTCTTTGCGTTTATTCAACCTTCAAAAAGCTCAACATGTGAGAAAAGCCCAAAAAAGTTAAATCACCAGAAGGTTAAGATATATTTCCCTTAAAATAATCATTTTCATCCCTGATCATCAATGGAGACGATCTGGGAACTTTATGTGTCCATTAAAAGTTATCGCATATCAACACAGGCCTTGCTGCTCTTCCCGGCTTGTTTTGTTTTGCATTTTTGGGATAATTAGGCGCTTCTCCCACGCTCGATCTCGTGGATCGTGGGCTCCTCGGTGCCTTGGAGCCTCTTATGCAACGTCTCAAAATTGTTAGCTGATGTTGCAGTGGCTGCTGCTGCAGTTGCTGATGTTGCAGCCTGGTCATGGAACCCCGAACGTTGGCACACATTGTTGCCTGCTTTAAGTGGACACACTGTGTCGCTTGCACTTTTCTTTAACAACGTTGCCTGGGTTTCTTTACCTTTCCTGTTTTATTTCGCTTTATGACAAACGTTTTTTTTCTCCCCGCCCCCTCATCTCCTGACTGGATGTCACATAATGCCTGCTTCCCAGAGAAAAAACGGAGGAAAAACAAAATAAGAAAAACGAAGCTGCAACCGAATACGCCACGCATGCCTGGGGGTAATTCCAGACTCAAAGTGTGTCGCCAAAGGTGGGAAAGCCGGGAAAACGCAGCTGAGGAAGAGCCGCGCAAAGTTGCAGCCACCGACGACGCATTGTTGCCACAGCCAAACAAATTTACAAATGCACGTGCGAAGAAAAAACCGCCAAGAGCTGAGGCCAGAGATGGTGTGGAGAGATAAATATGGCTACAGTGGGGATTGCCTAAGACAAATCTAGATACCAGATTTAATAAAAAAATTCTTTAAAATTGAAAACAAAAAGAAAATGTTAGATTTATTTCATATATTCTATTTAATCACCTTAAAGCATAAAAAAGACTGAAGTTGAGGCTGAATTCTGGGTAACTTTTCTCTGTTTGAAAAAGGTAAACAATAAAAAGGAAAATAAACTCATAATATTTAAAATTTATTTGGTCAAGTCCCAGAAATTCGTACAATTTTATATTCATTTTTTCTTTAAAGAAAAGTTTATTGAAATATTTTCTTGAATTTATAGAAAAATTCATAATAAAACAATATTTTTAAAAGCTTTTTTGATATTGATATTCTAGCACAGATATTCTTTTATGTTAACAAAATCCTTGGTTGTTCTTTAGTCTATTCAAACTGTGCAGACATGTGTGTTGGTCCAAGTTAAACATGAAAGTGAAATCCTCTTCCGCCGACTGCCAGTCATGAGGTTTACGTTTATTGTTACTTCTGCAACATGCAGCCATGCAGCATGCAGCATGAGGCATTCCAGCAGCAGCAGCACCGGCAGCAGCAGCAGCACCGGCAGCAGCAGCAGCTCACCTTCCCTCCCTTCACCTTTCACTCGGCCGTCAGCATTTAGTGGTAGGGCTGCAATTTGGGAGAGCCAAGTGCAGTGGCACCGGCAGTCATCGTTGTCGTCGCTCGTCACTTGCCAAGTTGCACGTGAAATAAGTGAAATTGCAGCCAGTGGCAGTCAGCAGTTGCCAGTGGATGGTAGATGCCACTTGCCAGTTGCCAGTTGCCAGCTGGCAGTCAGCGCAGAGTAGCAATTGCTTCTAATTGTTATGGCCCAAAGCATCAGCATCAGCTTCCAGCAACCAGCTACCAGGCAGCAGCTCCCAGCATCGACATTAGGCATTGGCTGGGAGCAGGGCTCACTGCTGGCATTCGTTGCTCGTTTATGGCGGGAATTTAAAATATTTAACTTTAACTTTTTCGGGGGGAGGTTGGCAACAGTTAAGAGCGATAACCGCGGGGCCGAGTGCCTGACAAGTGCACAACTCGATTATGACATCGTGCGTATATATTTATGCTTGTGCGAATGCCTTGTAGCCTTTATGTATAAACGGATTTCAGTCGCATTATTTTGTCGGTTTTGTGTGCCAGTGTGTGCGTGCGGCGTAATAAAAATAATGTAAATGTAAATTGCCATATTAACAGGGCGAAAAGCGGCCGGCGAAATGATTGCGATAAACGCAAATAAAGCATTGACAAACGGACCCCAGGACCAAGGACATCGCGACATCGGGGCAATGGGACGTGGGTAGGTGGGCGTTAAGCCCTCCTCTGAGAGCAATTACGCCGAGCAAACCACAACGAGGCGAGCGTTGTGCCAAAGTGTCCTTAAGCGCCGCCTTTCCGCCTGCCACGCTGTTTTATTTTCATTTAATGCTGCATTTCCGTTTCCTCAATACGTATACGCACTGTGGCCGTTGCCGCGCCCGCTTTCGTATTTTAATAACTGCCGCTGGTGGCGCTGCCGTCGATCAGGCTGGAGGCCACCGGCACGTTGCCACGGCCATTGCCGTCAGTTGGCCTGTCAATTACATTTTAAATTTCTTGCCGTTAATTTTGATGCCGCCGGCACACGTCCATTTGCCAGATAGGTGGCTGGTAGCTGTGCTTTTAAGCAGATTAAGGACACTTTTTCAGCCATGTCCCTGCTCATTTCGAGCACCTTTTCGGCTGCCTTTTTATCAGCGCCGCAGCATCACTGTGTGTCATTAAATGTATTTTTGTAACTGTCCCGCCGGCCCATTGTGAAATTGTGCTCGTTTCGTATTATTTTTTATTTGGCCACGCATCCTGCCCTGTGTACTGGGGGAGGTCCTGCTGTTGTCCAGCTAAACTTTCAGTGGCCGAATTCATTTCGTTTGCAATCAGCCCGCGAGGAGCTGCCCCCATCGCAAAATCCTGAAATATATAAATTGGGTCTCTGCATCTCTCTCGCATCGCGGAAAAAAGCATTTTTTATCGGCCTCGTCCCGGCCAAGTGGGGCAGTTTTTATTTACTTGAGCGCAGTTTCTCTTCACTTCGTTCTGTTAATTTGATTTTTATCTGCTTTTTATTTACCCCTCCACTGCCAACCTGGCAACCCCTCATTTGCACGTTGCGCATACGCCCCGTTGACGGCTGCTTGATTTTTATTTAGGGTCCTTCATTTCTTATCCCCACCCTGTGCAAGCACCGACCTTGTTGTGCTCACGCCTGGTCCGTTTTAGTGCCCGAGAAATATTCCGGGGCTAATCACAAGACAAAAGCCAAAGCTTTTCACACCTTTAATCTCTGTTAATTGGGGCGCCGGATTCAGGATTCCGGCAGAACGTGGAGCCCTTGCAAAAGCTGCAAAAAATTCGACCAATTATGCTCTGCAGACCCTAATTGCTTCCTGGCCCAGTGCGTCCGCTTGGCTCCCAACTTGATTTTTATAATAATGATACCGGATATTTAAGTAGATGCCGGCACAAGCTGCCAGCAACTAGGAAAATCACAACAAGAACTACTATCTGCCGGGGCCCATCTTGGCTGCCTTTGTGCCCGGCGAGAGAAGAGCCAAAAAAAAATACACTCTATATACATATCCCCGCAGAACAATGGCTATAGAAAGCGCACAAGGCGATGAGGAGCTGCACTGTGGCAGGATGTCTTTAGACATGGTATTACATTTTTTAGGAAGAGATACATTTTTAGTTAAAGAAAACTTAAATATAAATTAGTTTACTGGTAAATATTAGTTTGCTAAACTAACAAACATTTGGAAATTTCAAACGCAATCAAGTTATTATCAGAGGGAAATGGCCCACAGAAATTGTGAAAGCCTTGACCTGGCACAACATTAAACAAGTTCTCGGCAAAATAAACAATTTGTAACGATGACCGGGCAGCTTTTCCCAAATAGTTTCCTCAATGTATGTGACAGCATTTTCCTGCTCTGCTGCTTGATTTGGGTTTTCCTGCGTTGAGGGCCCACTGTGCCAGCGAAGGAAAAAAAAGTGCTCCGGGCTGACAGAGCAGAAGAAGTATCTTGAAGTCATTTGTGCAGACTCTAATGATTTCCGCTAGTTTCCGTTCCGTTCCGTTGTCATTGTCCACGTCCACAGCTCCATCTGCGTATGCACAGGGCCAACTTGGGCTCCCCCCATTTTCCATTTCCCCCACGAAATTAAGGTTTTCCCTTATTGTTGGACATGCAACGACCTTCTGCCTTCTGTCGTCCGTCGACGTCGTCGTTGGATCGTGATGTTATTGTTACGAGTATTATTGTTGCGTGTCGGTGCGTTAGTTCGTCCGCTGGCTTGATAAAGAAATTATTGTAATCTGGCTTGAATTCGAGCCCGGCTGCGACCCTGTCGCACTGTCGGAACTTAATCAAATTGTATGGCTAATGGAAATGAAGCGGTTATGCACACACACTCAGCTCATACACACCGCACACAACACTCCCGGCGGCAATTGCTGTTAATGAAATTGTCTGGCAAAATGCGTTCCACTGCGGCGCGATTCGTGTGAGCGTTGCTGCCTGCCTGCCAATGGCATTATGGATAATTGCTTATAATTCAACCAATTTGCAGTTCATAACGCTGCATCAAGCCAACACCGTCAGACAAAATGTTAGCCAAACAAATTCAATTTGTCAGCTGTCACGAAACAAAGGTGTACAAAAAATATGAAAAAACAAGGTGTAAATTATGGGACAGCATATGATGCTCAATTAGTCCGATTTTTAAGTTTTTTTTAGATTAAAATCAAAGAGAAAATGTGTCCAGTGTATTGTGTCCTAGTGGTGACCTTTAAAATATGTAATTTGTTATATAAAATATTTAATATCTAAGCCCATACAACAAGGAAAATCAATCTTCTGCTGACTGTTAATGGCTTATTGATTAGATCACCTTTAAGGAGCTACCTGTGCATTGATAGTAATCACAAGTGTTTACCCGCAATCCAGGCTATTTTCTTCAATATAATTGAATTTTCTATTAACCATTAGAGGCAGATATATATATTCCCGACTTTAATCAAGGCAAATTGCTCTTTAACTCACCCTATTCCATGGCTGGTAAGTGATTTATGACCCACACACCAGTTATGGAAACACTTTGATTATAACGTGTCCAAGGAATACATATATTATAGCCGAATTTAGGTAGATTCCCGTCCTTTCACATGCAACACGTAAATTACTGCAGCAACAATGACAACAAAAGTCACCCATCAAACATATAAACAAACAAAGCAACAATCCAACAAACAACGACAACAATCGAACTCGTTTTGAGTGTTTCCCATAATCAAGCGACGGGCAACGACGTCGTGTGAATTTCATTTTTGTATTTTTTTATTTTGGCAACAAACAGGTCTTTTTTCATCTTTGGAGTGTATGGTATAAGTGTGTACTATATAGTACACTATACTCTTATTTTTTGCTCCTCATTGCACTGCACTTAACTGCTGACTGCAAAGAGATGTTGCTGTTGTTGTTGCTGTAGCACTTGTTGTTTGCACAATATTTCACGCATACGTGCTTCTTCATAGAGCCACCAGGATGGGGAGGTCTTTGTGGGTGGCTGGGTGGTCCAATGGGTGGGTGGTGGCGAAATGCGCTCTGCCGTAAAATTGCGCGCAATTGGGTTTTTTGTACATACGCTTATGTTGTTGTTGGCTTAACGACAACAAAACTGAACACTTTGGCGGCAGAGCGGCAGATTCTGGATTGTGTTCAGCATAGCAGAAAATTATGAGTTAATGGATTTTGTTTAATAAATTTGTAGTTGTGCTGAGTATTGTTTCACTGCAGCAACAAGCCGAAAAGTGTTGACAACACCATGTTTGCTGGCCATTTGTTTGTTTTGTATCTGCGCACTGACAGAGCATGAAAGTGTTGAGTGTTGTCACCGCAAAAAGCATTCAGCAACAATGACACGCTCGCTGGGCAAATGCGTCGAAGTTAGCTCCCCTACCTCTCTGGTAACTTGACAATTTGTGGGCAAATCAAGTTCAATGCTGGAGCGAAAGTTAAAAAAAAAAAAACGATTTTTATATATTTACCAGAAGAGGGAGAAAATGAAACGAGACAGGAGACTGACAGCGAGATTCGCTCCTTGGCTGCATAATCAATGTAATTAAATGCGGAAATTGTTTGGCGCACTGCAAAACTGATTTGCCGCTTGACGTTAACTGTTCCATTCAAGCCCCATCAGCAGACCCAGACCCAGCCCCAAAACCATGGCCCCGTTTCCCCTCCATTTTGGCAACATCTCCGGCGTTGAACTCGAAACCGGCGACGTTGTCATTAAGCGAAACCAAAGGGTTACTGCTGGCAGTTGTGGCGATTGCAGATACTCTTTTAGAAACAATATATTTTACCTAAAGATAGTAAGCTTCTGGAAATCCTAAATAAATTACATTAAAGTCCTAAAAAATCATTTTTAAATTGTATATAAAAACCGCAAATTAATGTAATATATCTAAAGCTTGAGCATATTAAAAGCTGAGATATTAATAAGTTAAAACATGGATTTAAATTAGAAATACCAAGAAATACCCATAAGCCAAAGTTGAATTTCCCAGAAAATATTCTTTGATATTCTCCAGAGTGCAGGGTATCCAAACGAGCATTTAAAAGCCCGCGAAAACTCATCACTTATTTAGGAACAGGAACTGGAAAAGTGGGAAATTGCGGAGTGAGCTTGGTGCCTGCTGCCAGTCTGCCACGCATCGGGATGCGCAATTATTTAGCGTAATTGCTTTCAATACACCAAAATGTTCAACCACATAATTAGAAAATTACAAATTGAATGCCAGAAAATCATTTAGATAGAGATAGAAAGAGAGGAGAGCAAGGCAGGAGATTAAGTTTAATTTCGATATTATCGCTTAGAATGATCATTGGGTATATCTCTGCCTCCCTGACAGTCTGATGAAAATTTAACTACATAAACCGAAATTGCGAAGCCAAAGCAAATCCTATTAAACGAGTCGCTGCTCAATAATAAAATTAAATTCGAACAATGACCATTGGTTTTCATCGGTGTGGAACTCGCTGAATTTATTTATAAGTCGCCCGAACTAATATTAATATTTGAATAAATTATATTGCACACAAGTCCGGCTTATGCAGCGCTTTTGGTGTTCATTTCGGTTCAGAGTTTTAAAATATTTATTTGATTAATTTGCTCATTTCCCATGCACTCGTGGCTTTGTCCTGCCTATGTTTATCTCGATGTTTACCTGCTTGTTATTTTTTGTGTTTTTTGTTTGTTCTCAACTGCGGTTTGATATTGTAAAATAATTTATTTAAATTGAATTTCTTTGCGGTTGATTTGTGGTCAAGTGTAGCTCAATAGAACGGATAAATATAAATAAACCAGAATTGTGGGTCAGCCGCCAGAGGAACCTACTGAAACCGAATTGCAATTTCGTTGATGGCATTAAAAACTAACTGCTGCGGGCCTTGAATGAACTTGAGATGGAGAGTCCTTTCCAAGAGCTCCTCGAGGAGGATTATTTAATAAGTTTCCCATTCGCCTCAGTTATTTCCAGACACAGCCTTTGAGAATCCGCTGGGCGGGCTCTTTCGTTTATTTATTATCATCCATTCATCCATCCATCCGGCGGGTGAAAAGCGAAATTGCATATTTGCTTTTATTATAATAAATGCCAATTTAGCCGACTGCAATTCAATTACGTGAGCACCGTGAAAATTTCCCTTTTTGACTGTTGTTTTTCTGGCTTTTCCTACTGCCTTTGCCTTTGAGTTTCGGGTTGAGTTTCCCATTGCAAAACGTGCGGTGCTCGAGAGACGCCGAGCAGCGGCCTGGGCGGCCTCATAATCTCTGGAAAACGTGAGCTTCGGCCTGGCCAGCTAAATGGCTGGCTGGATAGCCCTCGAGACATAATTTTTGTAGTGTTTTCAGCATTTTCTTTATTGGAGGATTGCAGGTAGAAAAGTACAAGTAATGCTGCGGATGATTGCCATGGCGGCGACGACGCAACAGTTGAGTGAATTGGATAATTGCGTATAATTTTAATGGATCGATGTCTGAGCGCGGATTGTCTTACTTGGTTTTCCTCTTTAATCGCGATGTGTGTTAATGTGTGGCTTTTGATTGCGCCGCCGGCTGCATGGTCATCGCCATATCGAATCGAAATGTATAGCATTGCATCCAATCCATCTCGGCATTCTGAATGCCTTTGTTTTCGCCTACAACCTTTGTGCATTATCTCTGGGGGGCCCTGCTGCCACGTCATGTCGGCAGATGATATAATCAATCGTGGATAGCATCCACAAGGACTCAGATTTTACGGCCTCAGGAATGGCATTTAATTGGAATTCGCTCATCGCTCCACTGCTGACGTCTGTGTTGACTTTCAATCTAATTTAATCCTAATGGCTTGTTGTCGTCGGTTAACAATTCATTTACTGCCCTCGCAGCCTTGATTATGCAAAGCGATTCGATTCGATTCGATTTCTATTTCCATCTGCCATTTGATATTTTAAGGAGCGTTCATTTATCATCCCAGAATGCTAATCGAAATGTTTCTTCCCTCTTTTCTAGTTGACGAATTCAGCAAAGACTTTGACTCTGCCTCCGCCTGGCTGTTTGAATTGGGTAAGTTCACGTTATTAGTTGATTGTTTGCCAGTTTGAATTGTTACGCCTATCAAGCGCCTACCGCCCACAAAAGCAAAAGCAAAGCAAAGCCGACACGTGTCATGTCTGTGCGTCAGTCAGTCTGCTATTCAGTCTGTCTGTCATTTCGTCACTCTGTCCAGTCGCAGCGTGGGATTAGGATTTGCTTTCTCCGCTGGATGGCCAGACGTCCAGTGGAGCCCTGTCATCGGCATGCAAAATCGCCTGGCTCTGTGACATTTGCATTTGCAACGCCCGCAATTAAATGCGTGGGTTGTGGGTGTTGCTTTCGTGTTCCACGTTCGGTGTTTGGTGTTCTGTGGGTGGTTGCAATGCGTCATGGCAAAGTGTTGCGTGCTGCATTTTAAATGAATATTTTATGGCAACATCCCGGCTCGCTGCCCCGCGCCTTAAATTATGCAATGCAACGCAACTGGATGCACTGCCATCAACAGCAGGCCCAATGCGTGTCGCATTTTAATGGTCCCATGCCGAGTCGAGAGTCGAAGACAAGTTCTCTACGGGATCGGGAGATCGGGAAATGGAAATGAAAATGGCTGCGAGTGGATTTTTATGGCCCATATGTAATGGAATACATTTTTGAAAAATTTATGGATGCCACCCTCGTTGCAAATGCGTCTAGACAGTAGTGCGTGGATGTTGGAAAACTATTAGGGTTGAACTAGACAATACCTCTTATTTTGTTTAAAAAAATATTAGATAACTTTAATCTATTTTTTAAACAGATTTATTGGAAAGAATACGTCTTTAAGATTTAGGAAATATGTATAAAAGGACGTTCATAAATAATACTTTAATTGCCTTTAAGTTTCTAGTAACAAATTATTTATCCTCTGAATATGTCAGTTTAATAAATATATATCATTTGCAGACTCCATTCACTTTAGCTTACCTTTCAACAAATCTCGAATACCCCTGGTGATGCCCTATACGACTCGGGTATGAAAAAGTCGTTTTTGGCCCAGAGCGAGAGAAAGATAGACAGCCAACAGGCAAATGCACTTTCCCCGGAATGTGTCAAGTGCGGAGAGCATAAGATGACTCGCATTGAGCTGCCCGGAGGATATATAGACGGATAGATAGATAGATAGATAGATATATAGACAGATAGCTGTAGAGACTTAGCTGCATGCCAGACATTCATCTCAATTTATCGTGCTTAGCCGCATATCCCGGCAGATCGAAGTGTCGTCTGCGTATATATCAAAGTCTCAGCCAGGACACACACGCACACACAGGGGCATTGTTGTGTGCGAGTGCGTTAGTGTACGTGGACTGCAGTTGTCATTCGGAGGAGCTATATACTCCTCCATATCCTCCGTATGGATTTCCCTTAGCAGTCCCGTTCCTAACCCGTTTCTCTTTGGCAAACAAGTAATTTCACTTGACATGCAATTTTTTGTGAGCTTCCCTCTCCTTTCTTGGCACAAACAAAACAGATGTAACGCTGCATCGGATGGGATGCCTTCTCCGTTCGCCATCTTCCTGTGAATGTGTTTTTGTGTGTGAGATCTGGGGTCCCCGACCACTTTTGATTATTTTGGCTGAAAAACCACATACAGCTTGTAGGAAGGAGAAAAAATGGAAAGTATTCCTATCTTGCCGCAACACATGCAGCTGAAAAATGTCAATGCCAAGAAGCGGGGAAAAAAGAGACAGGAAGCGAGGACAGCAGCCGGGGAAAAGGATTTCCCAGGGCTTAAGGGGGGGCAGAGAAAACTCCTGGCACAGAATTCAAAATGCATTTCTCTCTCGTCCCCGTTTTCTTCTTTTTATTTTGGAAAGCATTCATCATTAAAGCTTCTTATGCTGTGCTTCAAACATTTAAAGATATGTATTATTTATTCCACTTCCTTTATGGCAGATCGACTGCTGATCCTTCCTGTCGGTTTGTTTTTGTTGTTTTCCAAAAAATTTGCAACTAAACATAGTCAAAAATCGTTTGAAAGCCATATTCCACTTCGTTGGCGCCACGAATTTGCATCTGTGACTGCTGTTGGTATTTGGTAAACATGAAATATCTGTGCTCCAAGATATTGCCGGATTTTCCTTCACATATTTTCCCATTTTCCCAATGCCACTCAGCTGGAAGAAGTGCCAGAGCTTCAGTTCGTTTTTCGCCTTAGTTTTCCGCCCACCATCAGCACTTAAACGTTTCACACATGCCGTCCATTTCTTTTTGGACTCGGCTCGGTTTTTCCGCCTGCCCGCTCCTGTTGTTCCTGTTCCTGTTGCTGTGTTTTTTTCCGGAATTATCCGCTTATGCTAATCTGTCTAACGTTTCAAATTTTCATGCTCTTCCTCTGTCTCTCTCTCTCTCTGCACACACTCTCCTGCCCCGCACCCCCTCCGTCCCTGTGAATAGACTCATCCAGCTTGCGAGGAAGCCCACTCGCCAAAGAAAAGCGAGGAAAAATCGGCAGAGCGAACGCTCCACATCCACTTGATGACCCTCTGGAGAGGAGGAGGAAGTGTATCCTAGTTGGCCTCCTCGAGTCCGCCTCATTCAATGTCACTTGCCTCGAGGACGAGTGTAAGTAGCACTCCACAAATGTTTTCATCCGATTATGAAAGGGCGCCGAGTTGACCGAGCATTGTCCTTCGCATTTCCCCCACTCGAATTTAGTCGAGTCGCGTTGAGTTGAGTTTGGGTTGAGTTCGAGTTCGGTTGAGTTGAGTTCCGTTCAGTTGCGTTGCGTTGATGGCTTAAATTATTGTTAGTTTGGCACTATCCGTAAGATAACAATTGTTCCTCCCCCCGTTGGATATTCTACTAACCCGCTAGACTGCCCGAGCATGAACGAAATTGGGCAAGAGCTTTCGTCCTGCACTTACAATCACGAGTATCTCCATCGTATCTCCATCGATCCAGGTTAAGTCGGGCGGCAGCGAAGTGGATTTGAGGCAGCGGAATGCCAGCATCCGGAACCTCTTCGCTCCCACGCCCGGTCAGCTGGCCAGAAAGAAGGAAGACCGTCAGAGGAGCCGCAGCCAGAGCAGCTTCTCGCTCCAGAGAGTCGGCCAGGAGGGTATTGGATTTGCCGCTGCTAATGGGACTCCTGCAAATGGGAGTGGGTCCCGGGATGCCGAGCAGCTGCAGCTGCATCGCTCCACCGGGAAACTGGCCGGCTGGAGAAATGGCCATAGCTTCGATGATGATTACGGCCGGCGAGCCGCCTTGGGCATAAATCAATTGCCAATGACTGCAAATCAATCGGCAGTGAGACAATACAATGGCCAGGACAATGCCCAGCACCAGCCGAGTCCCAACAATAGCTGCACGCCTGCGACGAGTGCATTTGAATTGCCAATGAGGCCGGCTCGCACTCGGACCCTGGCTCGGACTCGTTCTCCGGCGGAGCACAAAAACTGGAGCTCGACGAGCCAGCTGGAAAATTTTATTAACAGCAACGAGCAGCTGCAGCAGCAGAACCAGCAATACCAAAACCATCGCCAGGACATTTCTGTTGACTTTGGTAATGAAATGACCTGGGGCAAATCTGCTGAGAAATCGCTGCCATTGAATCACCTGAGCAGCACGAGCCCGAGCAGCCGACAAGGAGGATTTTCCCAGCAGGACGACTGGGATTTCGACTGGGAGCCAGAACCGGAGCCAGAGTCAGGGCAGCGCGAAAGTTTGCACAGCCAAAGGTAAATTGACAAAGGGCCAAAAAGGAAAGGCAAAAGGACATGCCGGCAAGGCAACTAACCCGACTGCGTTTAGCTTTTCCATTTGCCGCTTCTCCTCCTGATTTCCCCATGCGATTTCTTAAACTTCCGCAATTTGCTCAAGGAGGATTGGCCACGGCGACCATGTAAATGAGGCAAGCGTGTAAGCCAAACCAACATTGACACCCGCGCTTTTGGCCATTGCAACAGTTTGGCCATCATTTGCATATCGAATTGCAGGGCGATTGATTGCCGTTCGATTGGGTCGATTGGTCGATTGTCGATAAGGCAAGCTGGCAACTTTTGTGTAAGCAGCTCAAGTGCAAACCGCTCTAATAGCGTGCTGGCAGCAAAGCAAAAGCAACAGCGAATCGATCAATAAGTCGGGTCTTTTGTTGCGATTCTCGTGCTGCACCGATGCGTGGCAGACCAGGTCACAGGCAGCAGGAGGGGCGGATGAAAGCACCGAGCGTGTCATTTCAAGCTGTTGCACAATCGCTGATTTGCTCCGAGTCGAGCGGGTTACGCATTTGCTAACAACAAGATTACGAGACGGGGGACGTGGTCTCCCAGGGCCCAATCATGCATTGCATATCCGGATAGCAGTGGGGATTATATACATGCAACTTCGATTCAAGTGCGGTAGAAATATATATATAATATATAATCCAGTTCGATGACCTGGGCGAGGGCTAATTGAGCTGGGGAAAGGTAGCGGAAAGGCATTTGTCAAGTTTTGATTGAAAGCGAGTTTGATTTATTGCCCTCCACTGGTGGCGATAACCTAGTTGAGTTTAGAATGACCCAATTTGGGATTTTTAAGGTGGATTTAACTGTTGGATTTTATGATCTTACACCTACTTGTCACAGTCACCAAGCCAATTCTTGTATTTATAACAAAGCACAGGAATTGACATAAATAAATATTTTTAGTTCAATGTGAAAATCAAATGAATATTCAAACATAAATTTTACAGATTCATAGAGAAGCCAATAGTTTGTTTACACAAAAGATAAAAAGGTGAAAAGATAAATGAGAAAATAGTCAAACGCCAATTAAAATCACATTCATTTTAGATATGGCATTATTATGTTACATAACAAAATATAGTTTTAGAAATAATAAACAAAAAAATAATATAAATATAAATTTAGTATGCATATTAAGTTTCAGTTTGTTAATACTTTTGTTCACGGGTTTTGAACTAATTTCTTTTATAAACGTTCATTCTTAAATTAGTTTTTGGTATAGAAAGAAAAATCAATATAAGTATGCACACAGATTTCCATACACAAAATTGATGAAAAAGTTTAAAGTACTCGCTTTACTTTTAATCTTCTCAAATATTTGCATATTGATGGCAGGTAAAATCCAAAAGTCTTTTCTATGAAAAATAGTTCAAGTTAAGTTGCATTTAAGCTGTGCAAAATATTTGCATATTAACAGATAAGAGAATACTTAAGCTTTCCCTTTCGAACCAAGTGGGATCTTGCGCGCTCTGAATTATTTTGCACTTTTGCACCCAAGCTCATTTGAGTACATCTCGCCCCCATTTTTTGCTTTCTTTATATTTGCCGGGTCCCTGGTAAATGTCTGATTAATAAAAACAAAGCGCAAATTGGAAAGGAAATTGCTGTCACTCACGGGGGCCGCCGCTGCTGATGTTGCTGTTGTCAGCAATTGCATTAAAACGATGCCGCTGATGTTGGTGTTGCTCATGGTGTTTCTGTTACTGTTGCCCGTCTCCCTCAGTTGACTTCAGACCCAGGCCATCGACGATGCGGCGTTTAAATACACCGCATGAGTTTAATTTAATGCAACGCAGCAGTTTTATCAAGCAACAGCAACAACAACAACAGCAGCAGCGGCAGCAACAAACTGCGACGACAGCAATTGCTGTTGACTTCACTCGCCATGTCATCCAGTGCTTATCGCTTCCCTCACCGGGAAATGATAGGGAAAAGGCGCGTGTGTGTGACGCCTTTCCACCTCCGCCTCGGCTTTCCTTTCCTTTCCCCCTGTTGGATTACGTATGTGCTTTGCATTTGACTGCCCATTGATGTTGCCAACGCGAGAGATGCCATTGTGCTGCCAGGCTGGGTGACTCTTTAGCCGAGCTCCTTGTGTGTCTACACCCACTTTCGGCACTCCACCCATTTACACTCATTCCGCCCTTGTCTGCGCTTAACCCCTTGGCCACGTCCCCGCCTCCGCTCAAAGCCTGCGACTGTCAAATCATCTCGTCATGGATATGAGCAATTGCCGGGGATTCCCTGGGACCCTCTCTCCTCACTGGAGCCAGCATAGAAAATTGGCATGATATGTGATTTGATTGACGTGGCTCCTTCTCAGACATTTTCGGCTGCCTTTGTTTAGCTCTGTCATTTTATTCCTATCAGCCCGGCTCTCGTAATCAGCAATTTTTGCCTACCAACTGCAGAATTTGACGTTTAATTTGCAAGTTGGGTTACAAAAGCCTGGCACAGCTCAGCAGAGTCGGTAAAGGGCCGTCAATCAAAGGGTATTGCATTCAATTTGCAGCTTATACAGACATGGACGCAGACTCGTTTATTTTGGCCACATTTAATGCAGTTACGGCCAGCGTTGCCAGGGGCAAATCAACATTTCGCCCACAATTTTTGGTCGTTGTCGAGCGGTGTTGACTCTGCGGCAGCAACAGCAACAGCAGCGGCAGCAACAAGCTTCGTTAACCGACAACGGCCACTTTGCAGGTCCGGTTCCCAGTTCCTAGTCCCAGACCTTTGCCTACTCCATTGCCAGATCCTATTCCACCGACCAGCTCTTCCTGTTACAGTCACAATTCAAATTCCGACTGGCCGGGACTCGAAACAAACTCGCAACGAGCTCCATGAAAAATATGCTTCATGCTACGTGGCCCAGCAAAAACATGAACAATAAAAATGGAGACAATAAAATAGGACTACGACGGGGCAACTTGATGGCACCAGCAACAAAAATAGTAACAGAAACAGAAACAGAAACATCGGCAGCGATAACAGTAGCAAAAAAATGGCTGCTGTCGCATTTCCGGTGCCAGTCAAAATGGCGGATGCCGTGACGCCGCTGCCGACGCCGCTTTATGAATAACCCAGACACAAAATACGAACTACAAAGCGTCCCAAAGGCTCATATTTTGGGGGCTTGTTAAGGTTAGACAGGCGAGGGCGAGGAGAGTGTGGAGTAAAGCTAGTAAAAGGAGCAGTCAATTGAGAAATTAGTTCAACAGTAAAAGTAATATTTATATTAATTGCCATTTTATCAAGCCCCTCAAACCTTAAAAATCACAACTATATTTATTAAAAAAATGAAAAACTCTATAGAAAAAGTTTAACTAATGAAAAATCAATACTTGATTCCATATTAATTTGTGTTCGTGTGAAAATATAAATGAACCTTGACTGCAGTTTTTTAGGCTTTTGGCTTTTTAATTAGTGAACCATTAGCTTGAGCGTTATCATAGATTTGCAATTTAAATAAACAGCAATAAACATAAAATCAATCAATTATAGTTCACAATTTTGCCTATTGATATTTTAAGTTTTTATTTGTCAAAGTTTAAATTGAATTTTCAATTTATAGTTCGATTTCCATAAAGCATGGAGAGTATTTTAAATAATTATAATTTGAATATGAATTTCATTAGTTTTCCATTTGAGACTAAATATATTTCTGGTGCTGGGTGTTATTTTACGAGTAACTTTTTTCTTGCAGTGCCTTTGAAATTATAAAATTATAATTGAATTGTGATTGCCTATCACGAAGAGTTCATATCGCACTAACCTCCACCCTTGAATTTTCATTGGTTTTTAATAAAATTTTCCTTTCCGCTCTTTTTTATGCTTTTTTTTGCAGTTATCGACCGGCAGCGGTTCCGGCATCGGCACCGGCAGCGGCAGCGCAGTCAACGCCGCTGGCAGAGCGCCTGCAACGGTTCCGATACCGCCAGCAATTGCAGCAACAACTGCAGCAGGAACAAGGGCACATCACTGATATCGACCCTTACGATAGCCCCTACGCCGGTCTGCTATCAGCTGAACAAATAGGCGTAGCCAATTCGTGGAGCCAGCCATTTGCTGGGATATCTTCATCATTTGAGGCTGGAGAATCAGCGGAGCAGAAGTATCGCGACCCAGAACTTGAACCGCAGAGAGATCTAGAGCCAGATCGCGTGCTATATCCCGACTCGGAGCCGGAGGACGAGGAGACAGCGCCGCGAAAGCGTATTGTTATCAGGCGGCGCATTGTGCGCAGCGGCAACACCACCAAATCCGGTGGAAATACCACCTCGGAGGCTGACAGGAGCATCACTGCTACTGAGGCTGCCAGGAGCACAACCACCGACAAGTCGGTTGCAGGTGGCGGCGGCAAAAATCTTGGCTGGCTGACCAGGCTGCGTAGCTTTGGATCCAGCAACAGGAAAAACTCCCAGGAGACTGCTGCAGCAGCAGCAGCAGCATCATTCAGTAGCAACAATCCCTCCGCAGTAGGCAGCAGCAGCTGCAGCAATAATCGAATCATGGCCGTCCTGCGTACCATGAAGCTAAAGGAGCGCCTGGTCATTAGCCTGGGCGCCACCTTGGTACTGCTCACCCTCCTACTCATCGTGGACGTGCAGATGGACTTTGGAGTGGCCAATCGCCATTTGCTGCAGCAGCAGCACCAGAAGATCCGGCTGGGCAACGACTACGATGCCACGGGCGCTGGCGGCGGCGGAGGAATGCTGCACGAGTTCAAGCGCAAATTCCTGCAGAAGAGGTAAGTTTGTATTCGTGGCTGAAATCATGAAATCAAAATCATGCCATAAGGAAGTTCGATTCCTAATGAGGCTTTGGTTTGGATTCAGAGTAGCTATTCCATGCAAGCGCAGTTATAATTGATATCCATAAAATAATGGGCGAGTCTGAGGTTAACAGCGTAGAGTTTCCTTAATTTAAAGGATTATCAGAAGTAGTCAAGATTGCATTTTAATTTAATTACAAACTAAGCCCAGCCGTGTAGTATTAAATAATTTTAATAAAGTATAAAGCAGAAGAAGCTCTCCAAAAAACTTAAACAAATCAGAAGAATTCTTTGGAAAACCCCACAAAGCCAACGGGAGCGTGTAGAAATTTAGTATTACCAACTCTGACCATGGGGGCAACCTGTGGCCATTCCAGCGGCTTAAAAATTATGCACAAATCGCAAACGGGGTCGGGCCATTGACTCGGGCAAGCACCCCCGGACATCAACACAACCCCATCCCCGATACCCATGAGCGCAGGCCCCTCTGGCGACTGAACACGGCAGTGTACATAATTCAATTTAGCAGAAATGCAACAAAAGTTGCAATAAAACTTGGTTGGCCCGGCATTAAAACGTAATTTGCTACAAAACATAAACCCCGGGCCAGGACGAACTTCTTGGAAACTACAACAAGGAGCCAGAAGGGCCCTCGGTAGGAGCAGAAGCAGAGGCAGAAGCCGAAGCAGGAACAGGAACAGGAACAAGAGCCGGGTTAATGCCGGGTGCCATAGAATATGTACAGAGCAAGTCGCTTTACCTTTGTACACTTCATTTTTTTGCGTTGCGTGTGGTAAGTGGGTGAAATCGGGCGAACCCACCCGATGGGTTGTGGGTTGGGGGGTTACGTCCGCCATTTCGCTGCGGCTGCGGCTGGCGGAAGCCGAGTAATAAAACATCAAAATGACGCAGCAAGGCGCAAGGGAAACTGTTAAGACCATCCTTCCAGGTGGGCAGGACCTACTCCCAGGTGCAGTAAACGAGCCTGGACCTATCACATCCCTCCAGCCGCTTCCCCTTCGTTATGTTTCCTTTCGTTTCGGTTCAGTTTGGTTCCTTTCCATTCCGGGAACATAAAACGCCAATGTTTAGCCAGTAAATATTTAATTAATTCATAAGCCGCCTGCCACCGCCCGTAAAATGAATGCCTTCGGAAACTGCTTTTCCCGCATTTGCTGCGTCTGAGGGATGCCATCCCTCCAAAGCTCCCACCGAGGCTTCTCCGCACCAGCGCCCAGCTATCTACTTATGCGCCCTGGCAAATGCAAAATTATGATGCCTCCATGCACTGAGTCGTGCAACGCGGCTGTGAAGCGTAATAAATTCTATTTAAGCATCAAATGTTTGCCCGCCTTCGTCTTGGGGGGGCAACAGGCGAAGCCACCCATCACAGCTCCGCCGATTTCCTGGCTTGTCTCCTCCTGCCTTATAATTTTTTAATTATTTCATTAAAAACTGAAAACTGGTGGCAGCGTACTTGGCAATGTTGTAAATGCTCCAAGAAGCTCAAGCAAAATTAATTTTCAGTGATGATTCGCATTTTTGGGCTGTTATCAATCTTGATTTTTTCTTGTTTTCTTGGCAGATGGTTTTCTCAACCCTTTTAAATTAAATTAAAATCAGCTGAGAGGGTTTTTTTTTAGATGCTTTTGTAATCTTATTAAAAAACTGATTTGTTTTAAGAATTATTGTATTTTTTATAGACGAATTCTTTTAGTATGAAATTAAATTATAATATTAACAACAGTTGTGAGGTAAGAGAAGAGCTCCTATTAATTACATCGTATGCCAGAGATAGCTCTGTATCGATGTCATCGCTTACGACTTGCATAAACTTCGAACTATGATCCTGTGGCCGTATTGAGTTGTTGTTGTTCTTGTTATTATCCCTGTTGCAGATGCCGTCTATTGCCATTACAGTTGCAGTTGACTGGTTAATTAACCGCAGCACATGGGCAGCTTATGTGGGCAGTGTTACGCCCACCACGTGACACTTTAATGAGCAAAGTTTCGCGGGAGTGTAATTAAGTGCATGCCACATCGATCACCGGTAACGAGAACAACACTGGGCTTTCACTGAGGCAACGCGCAGTACATATTTAGGGCCCACTGTCTGCGGCAGAATCAATTTTGAACGAGCCCCATAAATAAGCGAACAAAGCGAGGGCACTTCCAGCAGGGGTGCTAGGTGGGTGCTAGGTGCTCCGTGCTCCCTGCTTCGTGCTCGTTCCTCTCAGCTCAAAGGCAGATTTAAATACTTATTAGCCCATAAAGTGGCATTATGCGGCTGCCAATAAAATGCGTGAAATCTGCGTTAGAGCGCAAAATGCTTAATAAGCCTCGCGGGCGAGGTGAAAGCGGCTTTGCCGCCATATATTGTCTCTCATGCCATACCCTTGGGAAATGTTGACAGCTTCTCAGGCATTCAGCCATCCAGCCATTCACCCATCTTGCCATTTTACCATTCTTGTCTCTTGGCCTATCTGCTGTCTTGGCTCAGACGACGGCTGGCAACTGTTAATTGAAAAAGTTTTTGCATTCTCCGGCACATGTGCACACCTGTCTGACTGACGGATAAAACAAGGTGGAGTTGGGTGCCAGGACAACAGGACGATGGGGGCAGCTGGGCTAGATTCCGTAGAGATTTCAAAACTTTTGCAACAATTAAAAAATGTATAAAAACGACAATTTACCGAGAAACTCAAATTTCAAGATTCAGGTCTAATGATGTGCAGCTTGCATCCGGTTTGAAGAGATGTCATTTGGCTTAATGGTCACACAACTGCCACATAATTCGGGCCTTCTCTCTCTTTTTCTCGCTGGCTATAAGGATCTCAGGACCAGGACCTCCGCATGCTAACGAGCCGGGGCCAGGCTCGGCTCGGTTATATCTCAAGCATTTCGCAAAAGCGCTGCCAAGAGTCAAGGCTAGCAAAATGGATGCAACAAATTCTGAAACTTTAATTCATTTTTCAAGCACTCTTTTTGTCTGAAGCAGGCGCTGTCTAAACGGCAGCTGATTACCAGCACACCAACTGTGGGTTCTCTTTGGGAATTCTTTTTCGAAAATAAATATTAAATATATATAAAAATGTCTACGAAGAATGATTTTATTTATAGAAAGCGGAGAACTACAACTTCTTAGGTAAACATTGTACTTCGTTTAGATTTCTCCCAAACTCTATAGATAGTAGATTTCTCATATTTTAAATGTTTAAATGTAATCTGAGATATAAACTAAACGAAGAACTAGAAACCGAATGATGCTTTGAGACCTTTGTGCTCATTTACACCACTGTACTGCCTGATGTGGGCTGTGGTTGGGCCTCGTTGAAGTACCTGCAATTCCAGTTTATTGCAGTCAAGTGAAGAGTCCCATGTGTGTGTCTGAGTTTGTGAATGGGTGGCTGCTGGGCTGCTGGGTGGTTGTTCGAGCTCTCGTCTTAGATAAACGCAACTAAAACTCGGGCTGACAAAGTTTGTAGCTCACCTGCAAGTGCAAGTGCGTGTCTTTAGGAGCCTGGCCAGGGGCACTTAGTTGCTCGGTCTGTTCTGGCTGCTCGATGGCTGCCACTAAAAGGCAGTCGGGCTCTTGGCAGCTGCAATTAGCAAGGAGAGCCCCCCCATTGTCAAGTGCTCCCGACCCGACGACCCTCGGGTGCCCGCTAATTATGGCGTTTCTTTCGCAAACTCACTTTCATGCAGCTTCTTTTAACACGGTTACTTTTCCTTTTATTCCAGCAACTCGTCCGGGTCGAAGGAGGCCTCCACGCAGGCGGCGGCAAGTCAGAGCGGTGGGGCAACCAGTGGCCAGGAGGCGGCGGCGGCAGGAGCCTCCGGGGGAGCGGCCGGACCCGGAACGGGGCCCAGCATCTCCACCCGAAAGCCCACCCCGCACGATCGTTATGCGGATCTGCAGAAGCACCTTCTCAGCGACGAGTACTCGCATGTGATTGTGGACAACGCGCCGGATGTGGGACGGGACAATCCCACACTGGCCGAGATGCTGCATCGCAAGGCCAGGTAAGTGTGGTGCATAAAAACCAGGAGCCAGCAGAGAGGAACGACAGAAAAAAATTCAATTTCCCTTGGGCGGAAGGACATAATGCTTACAGTTTTTACCTGGGGCCCGGAGCCACTTTTCCTGGCTACGTGGTAATTGATAGTAGAACGGGGGCTTTACTGCCAACTGGAAGTGGAAAGGAAACTGGGAGGGGGCGGGGGATGAGGGAAAGGCAGTTACAGCACTTTTCGGGCTTCAACGGAATTGAAATGATTTTTATTGAAATTTACGCTCCATTTACGTGACACATTTACGTTTTAGACATTTAACCACCCATCCCGGAACCTCTACATCCCAGCTTGAAGCTTTTTGTGCCCAGATCTTTATGTGCATGTCTCTATCTGTCGCTGGTAAGTGTTGCCTGATTGTTGTTGCCGCCGGCAACTGGTTTTTTCGGATGAGGACCCTCCTCCTGCCGATAACACTGATGAGAGTTTGCCTTGTCTCAACGCGGCGTATGCGTAATTTCGTACGAGCACAATCAAATAAAAGTGCAATAAAGAAATCAATGTGGATTTGCAGCACCCACCGCTCCCTACGCTTATCTCCGTTACCGTTTTGGCGGAATCTCCCCCTTGCTGGTTTCTCGGTTCTCAATTCCCGATTCCCGGTTCTTCCCCGCACACTTGAGGCAGCAATGAAATTTATTTCGTCGAGTTTTCATTTGATTTTCTTGCTCGGTAATCAGCTTAGTTTTCTCCTCCGGCATCTTGCCACCCATCTCATCCCATCCCATCCCACCGTATCCCATTTTCGTCTTTTCCCTTTCCCTTTCCACTTCCACTCCTTTGGCACTCCTCTCTACGAGCGTTTTTGGTTTGCTTTTACAATGAACAGACACTCGGGAAGCTTCTGTTCACTCGAAATCGTTTTGGCAGTTTTTATCAAAATTGAATACGTAGCGTATGAGTAATTTCATTTGCTTCAGTAGTTGGCGAACATTGCCCCAGCTGAAGTTGCACAAAAATTGGTTCAGCTCTGAAGAGAAGAGCGGGAAATGGCGGAGGGGGAAAAATCGAATATGGGGAAAATGCAAAGTCGCAAAAACTTGTCAAACTCAAGTTGTTGTTTCGGCCAAGGTGGGTTGCCGTTGGGCTGCAGGGACTGTTGCCTGTTGGTCTGTTGTCTGAGCTGACTAAGTGTGGGCGTTGGCATTAGCATAAAATGCTTGATTTTCTAATTTATAGCACATCACCGAAAAACCAAGCCGGAAAGTTTGCTACTTTTTTTGGTGTGTCGCACGTAGCAAAATGCAAATTTCATTAACAAGCGAAATTGCTGCCAGTAAATGTGCATGGTAAAAAAAGGTGGCAGAGGGATTACAGAGGAAAATGCATCAAGAAGTCGGGATGCTCTTGCAGGTGGAGTGTAAAATTTTCATAAACATTTTCTGGTCTTAAATTTTGAGGAAGTAAATTTTATACTTTTCCATGAATAAGTTGGTTTTAAGCACTTGCTAATTTTACAGCATTTGTTACGATGCTTATGGAATTGATGAATTTTTTATAGTTTGTATCAATAAATATTAAAATATAGAAAATATAAAATTAATTCAACTGCAAATTAAATTCACATTATCCCTTTGTAATGCTTCTACCTTAAAAGGATATCAAGATCTATTTTGGTTGAAATAGGATCACGTCAGAGCCCAGATGCTGAGGCTCCTACATCCTGTCTCCTGTCGCCTGTCCTGTCGTCGGCTATATCTCATTAAAATTCTGTCCCTACATGCTCGACGATGTCTTTTATCTAACAGCCCACCATCACTCCGCCTTCACCTGCGGTTTACTCAGCACTTTTTGGCCCAAGCCCCGCCAGAGTATGCAACGCAGCTCGGGTAACTTGGCAGCCCAAAGAATCCTAGGCGCAAAGGATATACGGTGGAGTGTGGAAAGAGCTGAAAAAAAATGTGACAAAATGCAAATGCGCCTAAAATTACCAGATGAGATATTGCCAGCGGCTGCTGAGGAGTCAGGTGCAGCGAGCGATGACTACAAAAGCCTGTCCGACATTAGCCTGGCTATATAATTACGGCAAACTTGCCGTACTACCATCACAGTGCTGACTTAGCCGAAAATCCCAGGGTCGCGACACTGTCCTCCGCCGGCTTGCGTTTAATTAGTATGACAAATTTTTAATTAGCCTGCAATTGCGACCGCGCTCAGCGGCGACAGAAATCTTATTTCGAGCGAATTACACCCAGCTTAAAAGAAAAAACACAAGAAGTTTTAGCAGCTGTCGGTCAGAATGAGAATGCCAACGAATCCGGGAAAAGAAAGTGCACTCAAAGAACTTTTAATATGTCGAAATTTGGATAGAATTATAAAGGTTACTCTTCGTTTTTCCAAGATATATTTCATTCATAGAATGGGTATATTTTTTTCCAAACATAAATAGAAAAGTATCATAAATTTATATTAACTATAAATATTAGCTATAAAATCTCTTATATTATTTCTATAAGAAATTGTTCAAGTGTTTTACCGGATCCGGGAAATGGGAATGGGAATCGGAGAGTGCGGTTAGTAATAAAAGACTATGCTCAATGTCGACGAGTGTGTAAAACTCCAAGAGCTTGCTGACATCCCGGCGAAGTTTCCACTTCCCATCGGATTTTGCCGGGCTTGGTTTTCTCAGATCCCAGCTGCAGTTGGTTTGCTGTCATTGGTTTTAATGTTCGCGCTCTTGCTGCTGAAGTTTCAGCCCCGGCTACAATATAAGTTTAATTTCACTTTTCTCCATCCCGCCCCTCGCTTTGAGTTTATTCCGCGAACTCGGCTCAAAAGTGTCCGTGCTTGCAGTCCGGCCCAGGTCCGTCCATCTGGATGGCTCCTCGTTGGTCTTGGCGGCCGCAAAATTTCACACGCACAAAGTTTTTCCTCGTCTCCATCTAAGCAGCACTTTTGCGGCTCCGTGGCTGCGGCGGCCGGGTCGCAGCTGCCCGGGGAAAATGGGTAAGAAGGGAAACTTTACTGACATTTTCTTATGGCGAAATAATTGCGGGCTGCCGGGATGATGGGAATGGTGGGCGGGCTGGCACTCAGGCAGGCAGCCAGGCTGGCAGGCTTAAGCAAAGGCCAGGACATGCCGGCTGACAGCTGTTATTATAGTTCCCACTTGGGCTGGCGGTATAACAGCGGAAGGATAATACCAGTACTGGTACTGGTACCAGTACCAGGATCAGCGCCCATGCCAGGACCAGCACCAGCTCCAGCTCAGGCAACAATAGCAGCGGGAACAACAACTGAAAGCCAGTCAGTTGGCTGAGCCATAATCCCAAGGCACAAAGTTTGCCCCGGACGCGGGAATGTCTGCAGGTTGAGCAGCGCCAATCCTGTGGCAATTGAAATTTAATATTTCATTAATTAGTAATTCTTATCGAAGCGTAGAAGTTGGGGTTTTCACTCCGACGAAGGTCGGGTCTTGTATCTGTATCATGTCTGCCAGTAGCTCAAAAGTAAGCCATTAAAATCAATTAAAATAATCCAAGAAATTTAGGGGTTTTAAGTCTAACTTTAATGCTAATATTTTAATAATTTTGTTTATTGCTTTCAACTTAAAGAAAATAATCATAAGAAACAAAATCGTATTGATTATCTCCTGGCAAAGAATGTTGTATTTATGGCATTCATACCTTCGCTTTCACTTTCATTAATATGATAAACAGTTTTGACATTTATAATGTCATTTGTCGCTATACATTAAATAAATAATTAAATAAATTGTAATATTTTTTAAGTGCCCACTTATTTGCTAACTAAACCGCATTAATTAAGTACAAGTTCCCGAATGAAGATTACAGTAAACAAAAGCCCTGCTTACAGTATCCTTTTGCTGCTTTTCATGTTTACATTAATTGCAATTCTGTACAAGAATTTCAAGCTGTAAGCAAGGTTTGTTCCTGGCCGCAGATCCGCAAGCCCAAGGACGTTGGACCCGAGGCGCAGGACTTCGCCCGAGCCTGCCCTGCCCTGTCCTGTCTAATCGTCAAACCGAGCGCAATTAAGCTGATTAGTGAGCGTCATTCAGAGGAGATTTTGCCCGCCGTCCCGTCGTCGCTGACATAAATAAATTTAATTTCCGCTAAACATAACTCAAAGTAAACTTTTGACGCAAGTAACCGCCAGGAACGTGCAACGTGCCGAGAGGGCGGGCGACGGGCAGCTGGAAGGGATTGGGGGGGTAGCTGTTCTGCTACCAATTATATGAAAATCTCTTTTTCAATTATTTTTTTTATCGTTTCTGTTTTTGCTGCGGTACGCTGTTGTCAACGTCGTTGAGTTGTCAACGCTTTGCATAACAAAGTTTTGCGCGGGCTTAGGCCACGGCTACGTTTGGAGGGGGTCGGTCGATGGGCGTAGGGCGGGCTTTAAGGGGGGGAGGGGACGTAGGTGGTGCTGGGAGCTCGAGCTCGAGCTAGGGCTCGGGCGGTGGTTGGCTGTCACTGCGGTTGTCAGCGTTTGTTAGCCACCATGTGTGCGAGTGTGCGAGTGTGTGTGTCCTGGGCCACGTGTCACGTGCGCTTTTGGCGTGCCACGTCACAGCCCCGCCGCCCCTATTTTCCCTATTTCCCTATATTATACCCCCTACAATGGCACACACCTTCACCCCCCCGTTTTACACATCGCCTTCACTTTCTCTTGTAATGCGATTTCTGGCTTTGTTGACTGGCGGCCGCTGCAACTGATTTACGTGACTCAATTACTAAAGGGATTTGAATTCCGTTCGGCTGATGGCCCTTTTTTCTGTCTCCTTGTATTTCCCTGCTAACCCAAAAAGTGCAACAGCTGGCTAAAGCGATTGGCCGGACATTTACAAGCCACGAACACAGGGCGGACTCAATTAGGTTGTCACCGAAGGTTGCACAATCTCAGCATCACATGTTATTTGGTTTAAAGCAACTTATTTTCAAGGCTGTATTATTAACATCTTGGCTAGTTACCATGGAAAATTCTTCCTTCTATTTATCTTCTTATATTTAGCTTCCTTTATGAATCTAAATAATGTCAATGCAAAGGAATTTCTAAAGGTGGTGCCATGTTTTGCCACCCTGTACAGCCTTGGGAATTGATTCCTCCTTCTTGGGGCCCACTGTGCACAAGCCGGCGCTAACCGCAGACACACACAATATATAGCCACTGTGGACAGCGGCCAGTGCTTAGTCAATGTCCGGATCGGGCTTCATCAATTACGCAGCTCCTGCTCCCGATTCAGCTGCTGCTGCCACGGCTGCTGCTGCTGCGGATTCTGTTGCCACACCGCAGTTGACAAATGAAACATGAGCACAAATTTGACTCTGCCTTATGTAACTCCTTTGTTCCTTTAGCCACTTCAAGGGAATATTTAAGGAATCAAAACGTGATGGGATACAGAAGGTTTATGCTCAGGATATTTGCTTTTCTGGGGTCTCCATTATCTTAGAGAGTCTTATGTAATTGTAAAAATAAATTCCTTTGATTTTTTTATATTGAACTAATCAAATCGATACACAATATAAAAATAGAAAAATTCCCTGGAAAAAATCTATGTTTAATGTGTTGTATGTTTAGGTTTCCTTAGGTGTCGGATTCCATTTCAAACCTGCTGACTTGGCCCTGGCTTGGACTCCTGATAAGGCGCTCTTTTTCCCTGAAACTACCAAGTAGCACGTGAATCTGACTTGAACCCTCGTCAAGTGTTTTGGCCCTTCTTCGGCCTGCGGTCGCCATCACGGATCATGACAATTGTCGCCTGGTTGTGAGCACTCTTATGGCGGCACTTTAAATTTAGCTGTCAGACGAACCGACGGAAGGACTGAGGAAGGAAAGGGTAGGACTGAGCTCGGGCAGGAAGTTGTCACCGTTTCCATAAAACGCTGAAATATTGAAAGTCATTCGGGGCACAAGAAGGCTGGCTGCCAGACATTTGTTTCCTTCCTGCGCACAAAAGGCCAAAGGCAACCGAAGGCAGCCAAAGGGGTTGGCACAAGGGCAATCCGGTGGAGCTAGGCAGCATAAAAAGCGTTAAGCGTTGAAGTATAACAGACGTCAGCGGGCAAATTATGACTGAGCAGGAACAGGAGGTGGAGGCGGAGGCGGAGA
Organism: Drosophila anomelani; assembly: GCA_035045905.1. Classification (NCBI taxonomy): domain Eukaryota; kingdom Metazoa; phylum Arthropoda; class Insecta; order Diptera; family Drosophilidae; genus Drosophila; species Drosophila anomelani. The sequence goes on along the minus strand of JAWNOO010000007.1, from coordinate 9,143,509 downwards.
CGTGGGAGCCAGAGTGGGAGTGGAAGTCGTCTGTCCTCGAAGGACAATGAGTTATGTAGATGCCATTGAGAGCTGCCAAGGGGGAGAAACGGATATGACTTCATTATCGTGATAAACTCGGTGCACAATGGAGCAGACATTTCAGCTCATTCCTCATTTTTGACTGACCAACGGCGACGTCGCATCTAGGATTCGGTATAGAGTTTTGCATTTCAATTTGTCACGACTGCTGGCGGGATAAACTGATGTTGCTGTTGTCGCATTGCATCGGTCGAAGTAAACGGCTAACAGGAAGGCTAATGCCAAAGGAGAGCACTTTGCAGCTTAAATTCTGGCAGGGCTCTCAGTGCTTAACCAGCACAAATTGGACTAAATCCGGAATCCGAAAGCGTAACTGCAAGAGCTTAAGACAAAAGCATTTGCCATGTGAGCGGCACATGTCAAAGGGAGACCAAAGCATAATCGGAGAAGAAAAGATATTTTCCGACAATTGCCAGTCTGGCAGCAACAGGGAAAATCGACCACCGAAGATTACAGCTGATGTGTGCAAGAGCAGCTTGAGCAACTCGGGCAGCTTCGGGGGGCAGGCGGGTGCCTTGGCATTTGCAAACCAAATTGTCATGACAGCGGTGGAAAAAGTCGAGCAAGAGAAAAAGGGACATTGCTTTGACAAATCAATGTGAGAAATCTTGATATGCAGCCCCCAAGGCATAGCATACTTATGAGGGAAGCCCAAAAGACCCTTGAGGCACTAGTACACTTGGAGAATACACATAAATATTCGCATACTGCGCATTACTGCCATGGAATAATAATAAGAATCCAATTTAAAAACATCCATTTAAAAATCATATCGCATCATAAATAAGAGAAATATATATCCATGATTCCTAATGTGTATGACTTCCCTAGGCAGTGAAAATGGTGCTAAGGGTTAGATTAATCAAAAGCCTTTTAAGGTTCAAAATGCCTAGACAGGACGCCCGGTTCTCTGAATTTCCTAAAAAAAATTTTAAAGAGTCCTGGGCCATCTCTCATATAACGATACACATCTTGAAGTTTATACCATTTACTACAATTTTTCTGTTTTGTAATTTAATGATATTTTTTATTCCAAGTGCAGTTTCTAGCAACTAGAATGTCCTTATGGCTTTCCTTCTTTTTTTTTTTTGTGTGAAAACGACAGCTGGCTCATGGCTGTGATGCTCGATTTTTACTTACATTTCTATCATTTTGTTGCCCTTTTTGCCTGTACGACTGCGACTCTATATCTGTTTCCGAACTTCCATCTCTTTGCAGTGCAAATGCCAGCAATTTGGAGCGCTTCCAATTGCGCATCACGAAGAAGGAGCTGTACGGCGAGCAGGACACTCTGGTGGATGCGGTGCTACGTGACATGATCAAGCTGCCAATACAGCATGTCGGTAAGACAGTCTGCTTCCGCTGCAATTGTGGGATTGTAAAGTCATAAATACCGGCCAAGTTTGTTGTACATACCGCCGTATGGGGTGGCAGTCCAAGGTCTCGGGACCTGGACTCCTGCGGGCTCAGCTGCACATTTAACTCAATTATGTAGAGCTTGGCGGCTGGTATTATTGAGGTGCCGCTTCGAAACTATTTCCATTGCAAACTTTTTCCAGCGCATTCATTAAACTCATAATTTATTAATAATAAACTTTTAACGGCGAGCAGCTCCGAGCAACAAAAAGAAAACTCATTTGCAGTTAGCGGATGGCAGAGAGAGAGAGGGAGGGGTAGATGGGGTGCAACAATGACACTGTGGCAGCATAATTGCAGCAACTTTGGCTTTGTAGGACTGGCATTTATCACGTATACGCCGCGTACACAAGCAACTTTTAGCAACACAGAGGCAGGCATGCATGCCTTGGGATTTAGACCAACTTTCAAGACATAATTCATAAGTAATACTGGGTTAGCTACTTCCTCTCACTCGCTCTCTCTCTCTCCAGCATTTCCCTTCCTGCCATTTTCATTTGTTTGTTTTCAAATAAATTTTAATGAAATGCGGTCTGCATGCGGCAGGATATTTGGTTTTATTTTCGTTTACGGTCAGTCTGTCTGTTTGTGTAATGATCAAACTATGCACTTCACTTCACACACTGAATCGCAAAGCCGGCCAAGATGGTTTTTGTTTTCGGGCTCCTTTGTGCGGTTGCGTATACGCAATATTTGTGTGAAAAATTTGTTTCTTTTTGTGCGGAGCCCGCCCTTTGAGTGCATTTTAATTGGTATTTAGTCGAGTGTAATTTGTTTATGGAATCCAGACCGGCCCGCCGGTGATCGCTGGAGTGCGAATTCCATGAATTCGGCTTTTGCTTCAATTAATTTCGAGTGCCTGATTAATTTACATTCATTTTCCCCATGTCTTTCGCAGTGCAAAAGGAGGGCGGCACCCAGCTGAAATTGATCATCGAGTATCCCAACGATATCAAGGCCTTAATGAAGCCGATGCGGTGAGTTAAGTTTTCCACCCAGCAAGGATGAGGAGGCCCAAGGAAGATTTCGCAGTCTGTCGCCGCTTAATGCATTTGTCCCGGCCGCACGTCCACATCCGATTTTCCGTAATGAATGCAACTTTTGCCCACTTGTCGACAACACTTTTCGCGTAGCTGAGTAAATAAAATTCCGCTTTTTATTCGCTGACTTTCCTGCGGCCTGTCGATGGAAATTCCACGTCCATTGCTGCCGTTTTGTGGTGGCACTTCAAGCTGCTGGCGAATTTAAAACATTCATGCACTTTTTAATGAGATTTAAACGCGTTGGCTTGGTCAATGTGCTGGTTTTCCCACCAGCCCAGGAGGAGAAGGAGAAGCAGCTGGTGCAAAGTGCAAAGTGTCCTTATAATGCCATTCATTTGCAATTTAAATGAAAGCGTTTTTTTTTTATTTTCAAATATATGTATTTTTTTAAATTGCACTCCCTTCCGTGCTGCCGTGTAAGTAATTAAGCTGGCACGTAGCAATGCAGGTGCCCGCCGTCTCCAACTCCGTGGCAAAGTCCAAAGTGGCCCACGCAAATGCATTAAGCTGGTGACAGGAGCCCGCAGTTTCTATTCATTTTACTCATTTTCCCCCATTTCATTATGTTGCATTTGCAATCGCCTTTCCGCAGGTTTCCGAGGGACCAGCAAACGCTGCCCAACCATTTCTACTTCACGGACTACGAGCGCCACAACGCCGAGATTGCCGCCTTCCACCTGGACAGGTGAGTGTCGTGTCTCGTCCCTGCTGAAATTCAACCGGAGGCATTCGAGTGCACAAGAATTCGGAATCCGGGCGGGAATCGTTCGATTGAATTAAATCTGCACGCGGCGTCGTGTAAAATGTCCGACATACTTTTATTTATTTTTAATTTAATTTTCAATTATACGTAAATATTTATGGTGAGCGTTTCATGGATTGCCACCACCGCAACAACAAAAACAGACAGGAGAGGGGGGCAAATATATATGTATATAGTATTGCCTGGCAAAATCAATTTGAAATATTCAATTAGGCAAACACGAACTCAGGCATTCATTGCAGTTCGCTGGATTGTCGGTGTTTCTGGTTTGAAGAATTACCTGAATTTAATTTAAAAATATATTCAGAATATTCCCCACCAATATCAGACATTCTTTTGCCCGATTTCGCGGTTACATTACCCTTAAAGATGGGCTGCAATAATATATATTTCCCTGCCACATTTCACATTTATGGGCGCTGCCCCCCTTTGAAAGTTATACGCTTTTTTTAGTGCTTGACAAAGCAATCAAATTAACCAATTTGTCCGCCATGTAAACCGGTCCCAGGGCCAACATTCGGCATTCAAATTTATAACACTTTCGACCAATTTGGATGCCTGACCCTCTGCGATTAGAATCCCAATAATCCTCTCGAACACACACACACATTCAGCCGGGAGCGCCCGGACACATGCTGAGGTCAGACCGCAGTCAATTTATGTTCATTATTTATGATGGCAGGACGAATAAAATATAAAAAATTTACATACACTTAGCCTCGCATGGAGGCCAAGGCCAAATGGCGCCATTAAATGATATTTAAGAATATTTTTCAAGCCTTCCCGCGTCCCTTCCCGAAAAGGGCACCCATGTAAATGATGTGGCCACATAACTTCCACTCCACAGGCAGATATCTGTGCCCTTCTCATGGCTAATTAACCCGGCCAAGTGGCCAGACATGTCCTGCCGTAATTCAGGCTGGAATATTGTCTGCATAGTTAGCAGCTGCTTGCGTTTGACAAAACTTTGACAGTCTACAGCCGACAGCCAGGTTAATTGCCAGTCTCCACCCGCCGAGGGATTTTTGAGTTTAGATAAGGCGTCATAACTTGTGTAATTGTTGTGGCTGCCATACGCACGCACATGCTCCCATTGCTCCCCTCCCTTCACAACTTGGCCGGACAGTCCTCGAGCGTTGGCCAAACTTGGCCCGCTCCGAGCTGTCAGCCCTCTAATGGAGTTTTTGGCCAGCGAGTGATGGAGTGGCCACGGAGGCGGCTGCGGCGGCGGTGCCTGGTGGGTTGATATAAATTTATCGTATTTTCCCCACTGACCCCAGGCTGCCGCCATCCCCCCAGACAATGAACATTCTTCATGTTGCCAAATAATTTCGATAATATTTTCTGGTCAGTCTGGACACCACACCCACCCGACCATAAATCTCCTATGTGTGTGTGTGTGTGTGGGGATTACATTGAACCCTTTAAGATCCTGTGAGATTAACCGTGACTCAACGGAAAGATGACTGAAAACTCGGCAGGAGGGAAAATCGATGTATCTACGGGAGGCGGTGTCGATTTTGATTGATGAAAATTTGGCAAAAAACCGGCTTGGGTTTCACTCAATTAGCTCAATTGTTATGCGGTTGGGTTTCCTTAAATAAACAAAGAATTATTTTCCTTATTGTATTTTTTCCCTGCCGGTTGCCCTGACAACAATCCACAAATATTTTCCTTATTCTTGATTACGCATTCCGCTTCACACGCCGACTGTGCCGCCGCCTCCCTGAACCATTAAGGAAAAGTTTTCTTGGTGTATTTTTATTTGGGGCACTGGAAGGAAAAAATGGCAATAATAATATAATATAATATTATAAACAATAACAAATATGAGAACCAAATTATATCATAAAATATAAGATTGTCTTAACAAGTAAATGTGGAATAAATCAATGAATTTTAGGGTTATTTTTTTAGTGTAAGACCTTTCTTTGTTTGGCATTTTGTTAACCGCTCTTCTACACCCCTCTCCGGTTTCAGGATACTGGGATTCCGCCGTGCCATGCCCGTTGCCGGCCGAACGCTGAACATTACGACCGAAATTTATCAACTGGCCGAGGAGAATTTATTGAAGACGTTCTTTGTTTCGCCATCGCTGAATTTATGCTTCCATGGCAAGTGCTCGTACTATTGTGACACCTCGCATGCCATTTGCGGCAATCCGGACATGCTGGAGGGCTCCTTCGCCGCCTTTCTGCCCAACTTTGAGTCCGGCAATCGCAAGGTACGTATCCCGGGTCGCAGGACCCTCCTCACCTACCTCATACGCAGCACGCATGGGATTGGGATTGGCATGGGATGGGCCTGAAATGGGACTCCATCTCGTGTCTGTGTGGACCAGCCTAAGTGGTTTTTGATTAATGCACGAGCGGCTTCAACACTGCCTTTGGATTACAATTTATGCTCTGGCCGCTTCTTCGCTTTCATTACCAATTTTGGGCGCCTAACAAATCACTTTATTTAGTTAGTCCATAAGCTCTCCCCCTGTGTGTGTGTGTGTGGCAACAGGTGAGAGCGGTGAAAAGTGGCCACTGGGCAGCACAAGTTCCTAGAACTACCAACATACATAAGCTCTAGCCGTAGCCCCAAAAACAACTCACTTAAAGCGGGTAAGAGGGAATTTTTAAATAGCCCAACTCGTCGGAGGGAACTCACTTTTAATTTGCATAATTTTTTTGTTTTTATATGCCTTTTATCCTTTGTTTGTTTGTCGGGGCTCGTTTTACCGCTTACCTCGCCAACACCACCACCGCCGCCACCACCCATCCCCCAGTGAGCCACTTCATTCGAATTTCATTCATTCGTTCGTTTGGTCGTTGAATTAAGAGCAGAAATATTGTATCAGTTCTTCAGCGGCTGGTAAAGCGTAAAATGGAATATAAAATGCAGGAGCCCGGGACTCGGTCGCTGGCGTTAATAAATTCTAGAGTCCACTCCATCAACATGAAAAAGTATAAAGGGGGAAAAAAGGGACAACGGCAACAGCTTTTAAATGCAAATTACCGAAAAATTAAAGCTCAGCCCCAACCTTAGTGCCTGTGCCTTTGTCCCCGTCCCTGTCCCTGTCCTGGCCAGCCAAGTCCAGTCCACTTCAGGACTCGGCTGTTTCAGTTTGCGAGGGCTATAAAAAGGGTTCATCTGCAGACCCTTCTCCCGCCCGAATCCAGAATCCCGGCCAGAATCAGTTTCCTCACAGATTTGCCGCAGCGCAGGCATTTTATTTTTAGTCTATTTTATACATAGATATATATTTTTTTAGTATCCTTGCCCCGAAGCCTCAAAGGAATAATTCTCTTTATTTCCCCCCTTTTTTGCGGCTCGCTCTCCAAACAGTTTACAAGTAGAAAATGGTTAAGTGTATACTTGAGATTTGGCGTAAGGCAAAACTGTAAATTATGCACAAGAGATCATTTTTCTTTCTCCTGTTCCCACTCCACCCCAGCCAGTCCGCTTTTCCTTTTTCGTAGCACTTTCCGCTTTTCCCTAGCCCTTTTCTTTTTCCGGCCCAGCCGAGAGTTCTATTTTCCCTGGCTGTGCGAGCGAGCTGTAAACAACGAGTACATTTTTTTTTTGTAACTGAACAGAATTTTAATTAAGTTGCAAATTTGATTTGCACGCTTGTTAAATGCTTTGGAAATCCAACTGAATGGCAAAGATTGAAAGGATATCCAAGAATAGAAGCTCCTGGAAGGGACACAAGACAGCAAGAGCGGAGGTGAGCTGAAAATGGGTTGATTGATATGTTGATGGACAACTAATTGAATGAATTTAGTGGGAGATTATATTGTTTTTAATTAATAAAGAGGATTTTGATCACTTTTATTCCGTAGTTTTTGGAATTAATAAATTTGCAATGCATTAAAATCCATTAAATGCTTAATGAAATATTACGCTTCATACTTTTAAGCAGCATAACATTCGATTTTACTAGATTACTTTTAATGCCATCATTAAATTTTATGATTAATCATTACATTATTGACATTATCTAACCAAAACAACAACAATTATTAAGGAACTAATCTTCACAAAGATACATTTTAACCAAAGCCACATATTTGATTTGATTTGATGTCGTCATTAGTACTGATTTAATTTGGTATTCAAAAGCGATAATTGCCTTGAGGGCCAAGTTAATAAGTAAGCAGGTGGAATAATTTATATACTCTGTAGTAGACATGGAAGTCATTTCATCTTAAAGCACTTTCATCGCCTGGCAGTATCTGGGGCTCTGAGAATTTATCAAATGCATTTAACGCGCAGCTAACAAAAATTGCAAATTGCTTGCCTCACATTCTATCTTTTTCGCCTCTTTGCCATTTTTCCCGCTGGTCTTATAAAATTTAATTTTGCTTGATTTATGCATTTTTTGTTTTCTTTTTTTGGCGACTAAGCCACGGGGAAAGCTAAGGGCAGCTCAGGGGGGGGTGGTTGTCGGGTCGCCATGCCAACGCCAACTTACCTGAGTTTTCTGCTTTATGTTTGCTTCCTTTATTTTTTTGTAGTTTGTTGCTTTTCCCTCAGTTTGCATTTTTCCGCTCGTTCTGTGTGTGTGTGTGTGCCTTGCCTCGCCTTGCCTTGCCTTGCCCTCTGTCTGCGCGAATAGCCCCTGCTTCCGGTCATTACACCCTCCGTTGGAGAGTGCCTCCCCATAGGAGCCACCCGCTCAGCATAAAACGCCCAACGCGCCGAGCTTTTATTATGCATTTTTGTGTAACGCCTGACCCTACCCCAGCACCCTTATTTTTAATTCTTTTATATATTTCATATATATTCCTTTTGTTGCTGCGCTCCCGCTGCTGTTCCTGTTTCTTGTCGTTGTTGTTGTTGTCGCTATTGTTGACCCCCGAACCTGAATCCGAACCTGAAACCGCGAACCGCTAACCGCGAACCTCGACCCTCGAACCACCTTTGCGCCCCAAAAACTCAGGGACGGAAGGTAAGTTACGGTGGCCGCAAGTGAAGCGGGGTGAAAGTTGCACGAAACTTTTATTGCCTGCCTTGGCGAGCGCGCTGGGCAAATAATTTAATTTAAGCAAAATTAATTTCGCCTGCAGTTGGAAGAATTCGCGAGAGAAGCAGCCATAAAGCAAAATTAATATTCTTATACATTTCACCCGAGTGCCGCTAAGACAGGCTTGGCCTGTCCTGGCCTGGCCCTTCTCGGGGAATTCAGTTAGCCGCATTCCCGTATTCCTTTCCGTTTGCTGTTTGCCTCCAGAAATGGGAATTGATTTCCGCCAACCCTCTGCTCTCTTTATTTTCTCCCAAACAGCTGTGGCGGCATCCCTGGCGACGCTCCTACCACAAAAGGAAGAAGGCCCAGTGGGAGACAGATGCCAATTATTGTGCCCTGGTATGTATTCCGAGTCCTTTGGCCCTACGCCTCAACCAGCTCCAGCTCTGGGTCCACCTCCAGCTCCCTTCACTGTGGTTTCTTTTATTTAATTTGCATTTAAACTCGATTGAAATGCAAATGTTTTTATTGTGGTCGCCGGGAGGAGCGGAGGAGGATGGGCAGCTGTAACTGGAGCTGTAGCAGACTTAATTAAGACAGTGCTGGTCAAGAAACTGCAGCTTAATTTTGCATTTGATTTTCCTTCCCTTCCTTACCCCCCTCCCTCCGTCCTCTCATCTCTTCTCATTGCAATACTCACTTAGGTCCGGGACATTCCGCCCTACGATGAGGGCCGGCGGCTCTACGACCTCATGGACATGGCCGTCTTTGATTTTCTCACTGGCAACATGGATCGTCATCATTACGAGACATTCAAGTGAGTATTGGTCGGGCTGAGCCGGATGTGTGCACCTGGGTGGCTCCATGTCCTTGGCATGGCAACTAATGCGATCGGTTTATTTCCGCACACATGGCTTTGTTGGCTTCCTGCCGCCGCCGGCACGTTGCGCTGCGTTACGTATGCGCCCCGTGTGCGCCTAAGCGCCTGCATTTGCCAGGGATATGCCAGCACCTGCATGCCAAGCAGCCGCCCTTTTAGATTCGGGCTGAGGCCAGGACCAATACCAGGACCAGGGCCAGATGCAGATGCAGCAGCTGGAAAGATATTTCCAGCCCGCCTGCAAAAGGTTGCGAAACATCTCAGCCGCCGTAAGCCTCAGCCAACAGTGCCGCCACTGCATGGCCCCATATCATCGATGCCGGGTCTGGGCTTTGGATTTGGCTTTGCGAGCCAACCTTCTCGTTCGCCAACTTGGCCCGGCTGGCTGGCTGCTAAATTGTTTGTTATGCAAAAGCGTTTGTTGGGCTTACGGCGATGTCATCGCCGGCACTTGGCTCACACCTGCCTCTGCTCTGGCTCCTGATTCTACACCCTCCTACCTCAAATATTCACCCACTCGGCCTGGCAATTATGCCTTCTTTTGGCGCTTGGGGAAATGAGGCTCTGGCTGATTGCCGCATTCACTCTAATTTGGAACGGCTTTCGTTTGCTTTACAGGATCTACGGCAACGAGACGTTCCCCCTGCATTTGGACCATGGCCGTGGCTTTGGGCGTCCCTTCCACGACGAGCTCTCCATCCTGGCGCCCGTGCTGCAGTGCTGCCTCATCCGCAAGTCGACGCTCGTTAAGCTGTTGGAGTGAGTATATGATTTATTCGAGAAACAACAACAAATTTTTGAAATAAAAGTAGCTAACACTGAATCTATTTTTACTTAATCCCGAACTCCTCCAACTCTTTCCACCCGCAGGTTTCACAATGGCCCCAAGACGCTATCGCAGCTGATGAGCGAGTCGCTGAGCCAGGACCCTGTCAGTCCTGTGCTGTGGCAGCCGCACTTGGAGGCCCTCGACCGGCGGACCGGCATCATCCTGCAAAGCATACGGGATTGCATTAAGCGAAATCCACCGGGCGACGTCGACGCGTCCGAGACGGACCTCTCCTCGTAGCAATGAGGAGCGGCGGCGAGAGTGGAACAACAAATCATCCTAGAGCATTAGCTTAAACCCCTAGCTGTTAGTCGCGTGTCCTGTGTGTTGAAGCAAAACAAAACAATACAATTAGCGTTAATGTTTGTGGCAATCGATCTTTGAAAAAGGTCAACGTCCTAAGTGAAACAATTCCCTGTCGCTCCGTCTGCACATACCAAAAACCAAAACAAAAACAGAAAGCTAAGGGAAGCCAGCAAATCAGCCAAGAGCCGATAACGGAAATGAATTCACTCTAATGTTTATACTTTCACCTACATTTGCTGGGCAGAATGTCCTTCTGGCATTGATTGGCAATGAAAACAGAGTACCGTACCTCCCATGCAATCGCACTTAGTCCTGTCCTATATAGTGGGTGCCAAACATAAACAGGGACACTTTGTGCAAACAACCCAGGCTAGGAAAATCTTAACATGTTGCCGGCGTGCACCAGAGGAAAACTTGTTCAAAAGACTATGAAAAACACTAACAACAAGAACTAAAACTGAAATGAAAACTACTGAAAAATTCAAACTATTTTCTAAATATTTATTTATAATTTTTTTCATACATTTTACAACTTTTACGTGCGTACGTTTTTCTTCGTATGCAAAGTGCCCCCCTCGAGTCCAGTCCCCCCTGTACCCTCCCACAGACCCGAGCCCATTCTCTCAGAAAAGTTGTTGCAAGTTTAGTTCGTAAGTTAACCTAACTTTATGATCGATATCAGGCGTAGCTTTATCCGATTCCGAGGCGCAGTGCGACGTGTCCTTCGGGATCGTCTTATTAGTTAGTCCAATCAGTTCCAGCGAGAATCATGTACTTCACCACGTGGAAAAGAAAACAAAAGAACTAAGAGAACTACTGTTAACAGTCTAATTATTAATATTATTGCGTACATAGCTAAGTTACATTTGTTTTTATTATTGTAACGTTTTTCAATTGTACCTAAAACGGTTGCTAGAGAGCGAGCAGAAATCTGCCGAATTTGTTAATTGGCCAAGAAGAGACAGGTAAAACGAGTAAGGAAACAACAACAAAATTGTGTTAGGATTAGTAAAATTTTAGTGAAAATTTCTGATGTAATTAATAAAAAAAAGTACCAAAGAAAATTATGTTGTTTGTATTTTACTTTTCAATTAATAAGGAACTAGAAATAATTGGGTAAGTGTGAAATTTATTGCAGATGCAGTGAAAAATAATTCATTATATTTTATATTAAAACAAATTACGTGATATAAGTTATATCCAAATAAAGTTCAGTAAATATACTATTGCCTCTATTTATTATTTTTCTCTGTCATTTCCTAATACATGTTTTTTAACACGAAATTTGTGCCCATGTTTGACCGCTTTATCTTCTTTCAATAGTAAGTCGAGAGCCTTAAATAAATAACTTTAGCTAATATTATAAAAATATAAAGAGTATTTTTCCCAACTGTTCCTACTTAGCATAAAATATATTTTCAGTGCTTTAAAGAGAGCGGCGTGAGTACTTCTGACTCTCTTCCGATAAGTAGTTCGATCGCTGCTCAATGGGGAACAGTATTATCTGCTCTGCTGTTGATATTTCGCACAGCTGGAGGCGCCTCTCTCATCGAAGGAGACATCGGAGCTAATGTCGGCGGTGCCAGCTGCTGTTCGGGTCAGTTTTCTGATAGCTCTGGTCCGAGCACATTGTCCGATTTCAGTTGTCGTGCTTTATCTGTTAATTGCTCAAGTGAGTGTTGTTATTGACAGAGATTCACTTAAATTGTTTTTTTTATTTTTGGCAAATTGAATTAAGACTATAAAAAAACCATTGAATTAATAAGCTACGTTCAGAGATCAAGTGTTTATGATAGGACGATTATGTAACCGCGAAACATGCCGCATTCCAATGTCTCGAGTAGACACACGCCGCCCCATCGAGATTGTTTAAATGGCATTGGATCTCCGACCGCCTTTCGCCTTCCCCATATCAATTTTTTTGTGTCTAATTGAAGGCAGTGCAACTGACGTGTCGATGTAAATGAGTTTACAAATCCATTAGGGAGCTGGCCATAAAGAAGTGGATGTGGCCCACCACCTTATGCAAATAACCGAGCTAATCAACTTCCCTCACAGAAATGGCCCCCACCGTCGCCGTTGTTGACTTGCGCTCGGACACCGTCAGCCAGCCCACGGCCCAGATGCGGGCCCGGATGGCCTCCGCCGAAGTTGGGGATGACGTGTATGGCGAGGATCCCACAGTGAACGAACTGGAGGCGCGGACAGCGGCCATTTTCGGCAAGGAGGCGGGCCTCTTTGTGCCCAGCGGCACCATGGGAAATCTACTGGCAAGTGAGTGGCAAGACAGGGCACAGGCGCGGGCACAGGCACTGGGTCGTAAATAAACCCGGCTCCGGGCAGCTCATTTTCGGTCTCCGCCAGTTGATTTCCGTAGTGGGGAATCGCTTATGTTTATTAGTTTAAAGTGAGGCCAGTCTCAGATTACAAAGGGCAAGGTGAGCCAACAGAATGGCGAAAGAAACAAGAAAGCTGGGCTCATATCATGCATCAGGTACATTATCGTAAAGGCTAAGGGCAGCCATAAACATAACATTAATTTTTATAGACTTTAATATTAGACGTGGACGTGTGCCACCGTTTGCCTGGGGGGGCATACTATATACAATGTCGGGCAAGGTGCGCCGGAATTGAGGAACTGCGAAGCCGAGGAACTGAGGAGCCAAAGGACGAACGCCCAAGGAGCAGCAGCTACGGGCATCGCAATCTCGAGTAATTTATGCATTCCCTCAAATTAATATTTCTAATGGAATCTGAAGTTTGCATTTCATTCAAAAGGAAAATGCACTCAAACTTATGACGGTGCTAATTTTTCACGAGGGTCGCTCATTAGGTATGCGGCGATAAAAGGTGAAATAAATATGATTTTCTTTTTTGTGCTTTGAGTTGATTCTTAGGGAAACTAAGAATAAAAATGCATAAATAGCTTTAAGATTTTTTACTAATTCATCTGAATTTTAATATCTAACTTATTTTGGCTAATTTTTATTCATATTTTCCTATTCATCTTTTATAATTGGAATATTTTTTCCTAGTCAAAGCTTATCTCGACAAGTTGGAGTACATACTCGAAGTTAATCAGAAATCAATTAAGTCTGCCAGGTGCCAAATCTTAAAGCGATTTATGGAAATTTTTAGGAATGATTGTCAAGAGTACCCGGAAACTGAATGCTCAAAATTGTTCTCTTCCTTTTCTAATATAAAATGAAGACTTTAAATAACTCAACACAATTTTCAAACCTCTATTAAACTTATTTATGTTGTACACAAGCAACGAAGAAATTGTCTGCGGTTAAGTTCTTGATTATCCATCTGAGGAGGCCAAGTGAATAATCAAGTGCTTCCTCTGCTAATCCCCACAGTTATGGTTCATTGCCATCGTCGCGGCACGGAGGCCCTGGTCGGCGATTTATCGCACATCTTTCTCTACGAACAAGGTGAGAACAGCAGACCGCAGGAGCAGCAGCCCACATATACACATATACCCACCTGACTGGGGAACGTCTCCATTAATCATATTTAGGTGGCGCCTCGCACCTGGCCGGCGTCCAATTAGCAACGCTGAAGAACGAGCAGGACGGCACCTTCAGCCTGCAGGAGCTGCGCCGCCGGATCCGGCACGATGACTACCATGAGCCCATCACCTCGCTGGTGGTGGTGGAGAACACCCACAACATCTGCGGTGGCAAGGTGGTGCCCCTCTCCTTCCTGGACGAGTTGGCGGCCCTGGTTCGCCAGCCGGGAGTGGGCACTGGTTCCGCCCGCATCGCCTTGCACATGGACGGAGCTCGGGTCTTCAACGCTGCCGCCTCCTTGGGCGTGGGCGTGGAGCGTATCTGCCGCGATTTCGACTCCGTGTCCATTTGCCTCAGCAAGAGCTTATCGGCCCCAGTGGGCTCCGTGCTGGTGGGCGGCAAGGACTTCATAGCAGAGTGAGTTTCCCCCCGAACCTGGCATGATAAGTGCTTCTTAATTTAGGTTTAGAAAATGATTCAGACGTCGAAATAATGTTATCTTAAATATTTAAGAGCCCGACGACTGCGGAAGGCCTTGGGCGGTGGCATGCGGCAGGTGGGCATTCTGGCTGCCGCCGGACTGGTAGCCTTGGAGGAGGTGGTACCGCTGCTTGGCAAGGATCATGAGCGGACCAAGAAAATCGCCAAAGGCAAGTATACAGGCTTTCCCTTTTCATTCCAATTCATCATTTTAAAAACTCTTCCCAGCTATTCACGCCCTGAAGAGCCCCAACATCACCGTGGATCTGGACACTGTACAGAGCAACATTCTCCTGGTTGAGATCACTCAGCCGAAGCTAACGGCCAGTGAGTTCTCCGCCCGCTTGGGTACCGTGGAGCCCGAAGAACTAGAGGCTGGCGTGACGGACGCCAATGGAGCTGGAATCGTGGTAAAGGCCAGTGCCCGGGACTGGGCCTTTGCCCGGCTTGTGCTGTACCACCAGGTGGACGACAAGCAGGTGGAGCTGGCCATCAGGAAACTGGAGTACGTTATCGGGCAGTATGACAAGCGCTGGCCCAAGGCCTAGGCACAGCATCCAGAGCCAGATTCGTTTGAATATGACTGCAAAGACAAACACAATTAGATTTCGCTTTTTGTCGCATTTAATTAAAGATATAGCGAGTGAAGGAAGAACTCAAATTTGTATTATTGCCCCTTGAGTGGTTCCGAGCTGCGTTTACATTCACGCATGACCGGTCAGCGCTCCACTGAAGCTGATGGACATCCGCCCGGGCCCCAACTTCCAATTTCCCGTCCTCCAATTCCGACTCCTTCCACTCCTACTGCCTGCCAAGTTTTCCCTTGTGTGTCTGCATGAGTGCTCGGCTGAATGAAATAATAAAATTATTTTTAAAAAATTATTGTCAATCCAGCGATGTGCTCATCGATTTAAAAGCCTGCAGGAGCATGCTCCTGCTCCTCGCTGGCCGTCGGACGTTTGTGATTTATAAGCAAACTTATTGCCGGCGAAATGCGGAATGCGCTCAGAATGATTACGTTACGGCCCGGACTGGAGTCCGGAGTCCGGACTTTGGACTGCGGCCGCCTTGGTCCTTACGTATAATGGCTTAGAGAGCCAGTCTCCTTTTCGGGCTGAGTGAATGGCATCAATAAGAGACGGGATTGGGGGCATTGAAATGTTATATTTTATAAATTATGCTCCGCCAAATGAAACGAAATTCAATTAGAGAAATTGCTGAAGCATTTGATAAATTGAAATTGAATTGACTCGGCCAAAGTTGCTCTTTGTCTGCCCCGATGCTGGGCTGCTGGGCTGCTGGCCGGGATTAACGTATATCGAGAGTCATCTGCCCAAATGGCAAGTAATTACGGTTGGGAATGCGAGGGTTTTGATCTGCTCTCTCGGCTGCTCTGGGCCTGGTGCGCCTGCAACTGCCACAACAATGAATTCAACTTGTGCCCCAAAGTATGCAATGCGCCCATTAAAGAGCCACTTTCCACTCTCTACTCCACACTCTCCAACCCACTCTGCTCCGTGCCCCCGGAAAGCACACACGCGAGTTTTGCCAGAGAGAAAGAGAGGGGGCAATCTATAAATAGCTGCCAGACATGCGACGCTGCCTGGGTGTGAAAATGTGTGTTTGCGGTGTATTGCTTGCTAGCCCCTCGCTCCATCATCATCGTCATCATCATTATCATCATCATCGGCATAGTCATCGTAGCAGGAGTTAATAACCAACCCCCGGGAGCTAACTACGCTCCAATTCCACCCCGGTAGCTTATGGGTGCGCTCTGGCTCGTCCGCTTCCAACGTGTCAGGATGGCCGAGCGGTCTAAGGCGCCAGACTCAAGGCGAATTGTCTTGCCCTTCACAGAAGGGCGATGTGCGAGCGTTCTGGTCCTCTCTGAGGGCGTGGGTTCGAATCCCACTTCTGACAATAATTTTTTTTTCTTTTTTATTTTATTATTTTTTTTCGTATTATTTTACATAAATCATATAAATTTTTTTGTTCTTTAAACAGCAAAAATAATTTAAATAATAATATTTTAAAATAACTGGTTTTATTTTCTTACTTTATGTTTATTTAGTTTGATTTCTGATTTTTAAAAATAAAAACAATAATACTTATAATAACACTTAATACAAAAAGACCCCCAAATTGAAATGATTTAATATCATAATTTAATTACGAACTGCATAGAAACGATAGCAACTTTAGTTTCACAAAGTTAGCATCTTGTTGCTTCTATCTATCAATAAACTTATTAGTTATGTTTCCGTGCTACTTTTCAATCCGTTTCATTAATAAATGAAACCTTTGCAACGCTTAAATACAACAGCTTATAGCAAATGCATTCAAAGCGTTTAATACAAAATCCTCAATTAATATTTATTGTTCACGGTACTTAACACCAACCTCTTACCAGTTCGCTTTTAAGTTCAAACAAATGCGCACTTTTTGTTTATGCATTTTGTATAATATTTAAACTATGTTTAGTGGGGAGCTCTTGACATAATTACATGCCCTTTCTGTTCTACAAATATTTAATAGCATTTGAAGCCAATTACCGTAATTACATGGACCGACAGAATCGCGGACAGATGTGCAGCATGTAGTGCATTCAATTATGTGGCACACGCTCTTTTCCCAGCCATTTAAACAAATGAATTGCTCCTAATGAAGTATTTAAGCGCACCTTTCTCGCCAGCCAGCCAGTCAGCCAGCCGGGCAACCAATGTGTGCGATTTAGTTAAAGTTGAAGTAATTTAATTATGCATTTACACGGTCGACATGTTCAATTAACTAAAGCCACGTTACGTCGACGCTCGTATTAATTTCAGGGGATTTTCAATTCAAACTCGCCTCTTAATGGGCATTAGCATGTTTATTATCGCCCCAAACGGCACCGACCGGCTTTATTGGCCACGCCGCTTTATGGCACGTGCCGCCGCGCCGCACCGCGTTGCTCCTCTTTGGCCAGGATTGGGGAAGTTGGCCAACGGGCGAACGGGGTTCCGTATGCACGGATACATGATGAATAGCGCAGCTCCTTGGCCCAATAAAATATGATGGAAAAACGCCATTGCCTCATTATGCCGACGGGACGGGGGATTGGCAGTGGCGTGTTACACTTTCCCACCGCCAGCTGAAATGACAATCTGTCATGAAATAAAGTCGTAAACCCCGGCCCAAGGAGCTCGCCGGGATTCGGTTTGGGGCTCTGCATAAATGGAAATTTGCATAGAGTCCAGCCCCCGAAAAACGAAACAAAAAGATAATTTAATTTCAATAACCGCCTGCAAATCCAACCCAGAGAATCTCCAAGGCTCGTAGTACTTTGAACTCTTTTTTCCATTGAACAAAGGGAACGCTGTCGTTTGATGGTTTTTCGGGTGCTCTAATTTAATTAATTGCATGCGCCTAACTAAAGTCAAACAATTTCCGTATTTAATCAACGAGAAAGCAAACGAATGACTCAGACCAGCGTCAAAGGCGAAAGAAGAGTCGGCCATAAAGGATACAGGATGATAGATGCGGGGCTGGGTGCTTGGGTGGTTGCTTCGGTTCGGGGTCCTAGGAAGGAGCTGTAAGTCATGCGAACTCATTTCGAAAATTAAGCAAATGTGCTTAAGTATAGGTGGGTGTGTGGGTGTAAACCCCAGAGTGTGTGGGTTGGATTCCTTTTCCACCTACTGTGTGTGTGTGTGTGTTTCCTCGGGGGCGTGGCTGGGTGAGCATAACGTGATTGCTGCCAATTTCATAAAGCAGCAAATTGATGATGAGCTAATGCCTTGAAAATTATTGGGAAAAAATATTTAATAGGTTTACGTCGGGCTCAAGCTGCGAACAAAAAAGAAAGGAAGGCACGACCGAGTGGAGAAAGTGCGACGTCCTTGGCTAATAAGTAGGATGAAAATTTGATTGAAGTTCCACCAAGGAACCAGAAGCTACTCCTCCACAATTGTCTCAGTGCTACTGTTAGAACATTTGTTAAGGGATTTTCCTAGAACTTTAAACTAATTTATAATTTATTTCATTGCAAACATAATTTTATTATATTTACCGCTTTCGCAACTTCCCAGGGAAATCCAAAGTGATTCTGTCTGTACTTAAAATAGCAGTCCACCACATCATTTGGCGTTTCGGTTATCTATGAAACCCAAGTGCTCCTGCCTTATCAGGGATGTTCCCATGAGTTTTTGTTTCCCCCCAAGGGTTTTTCCATACGGCAATACCTGTTGGGATACTCGCTGATAGTGCTTATCGCCAGATTACCTGCGATGGGGGTTGTCAAATAAAAGCAGTCTCCAACTGGCCAAGTCAATTAAACCGAATCGAACCAACATGGTCAAGAGTATAACCATTGTGCTGCTCTGCGGACTGGCCATAATCAGTGCCTCTCCGTCAAAGGACAAAGGTGAAGTTCATCAGCACCTGCAGTTCATGAAGACTCCGGCGTCCTATTTTTCGCATTTTGATATAATGGAAGAACAAAATAGGAGTACAGATGACGAAAAGTGCCTGGCAGACATGGCCAAAGTTGTGGAAGGTCTAAAAGCGCGTAGCTTCTGGGCACTGAAAAGTAAGTTAAAGCAAAGACATTGATGTTATTTTAAATGCTAATCAAAACGGACTTACTTCGTTAACCCCCAGTGATCGATTCCTGGGGATCCTTGCCCTCGGGTCTGTTGTATGGCACCTTCTATGATCTGGGAAATTTCGATGAGTGCCTCAAGATTCATGAGGAGATCAGCAGCAGTCAAACCATAAAGGGAAAATACTGCTTCTTGGCCGTGCCCCTCAAGAATATCATAGACACTGGAATAGAAGCTTTAGAGACCATGCAGGTCAAGATGGCCACCTGTTTTCCCGCCTCCTGCTCGGCCACCCAAATGGAGAAATTTGTGGGGCAGATGTACCAAAATTTGTTCAATTCAAGCGCCAGTAGTTTGAGTTTAAGTATTGATGAAGATGGCTGCCAGACGAGCCAAGCTGAGCCCTGGGATTGGCTTACCATTTTCACAGTGTAAGTGTAGAATAATTCAAACTGTCTGCCTCGAATTAACGTGTTTTATTGCAGTGTAATTTTGTCGCTGCTGACTTTAATAGTGGCTTTGTGCACTCTCTACGATTACTTCTTGTGTCCAGATCAAAGTAGGTATTTTGGATGAGAACTTTAAGAAATTACTAATGAAACTGCTATCCAATTTAGAGCAACTGCCAGCTTTGGTGAAGATTATATCGGCCAGGGCTAATTCCCGATCTCTCTTCCGCGTGGTGAATGATAGCTCCAACCCGAACGTGATCTCCTGTCTGAATGGCATTCGCTGCCTATCCCTTATTTGGGTGGTGTACCTCCATGAGCACATGTACTCCCTGATTTCGCCAAATATAAATTTCATTCATGCTATTTCGGTAAGCATTTATGTTTAGCATTTTACAAAGCTACAAAAATTACCGGGATATATTTCTAATCTATATTTTAGTGGCTTGAGAAACCATTTGCCAGCTTTTTCCTGCATGGCTATTTCTCAGTAGATTCGTTTCTGTTCATAGGCGGTCTCCTAGTATCTATGACAGCTCTGCGAACCATGGAAAAGTGAGTTTAATTATTTGATATTTTGTTCGAAAATTAAACTAACCTGAGCTATCCTTCCCATTCTAGAACCAAGGGAAAACTGAATGTTCCGATGATGTATGTGCATCGCATTATTCGCATTCTTCCTGTCCTGGCCATGGCGATTCTGGTCTACATGAAGCTGATGCCAGTTTTAAGTGGAGGACCCCTGTTCAAGAGTGGATTTCATGGCAAAGCGGCTTGTCAGAATGGTTGGTACTGGGACTTGCTCTTCGTCCAGAACTATGCCACGGAGGATGTGGTAAGTGTTCATCGGGAAAATCTTTTGTTTCGTTTCTAACTTTGTCATACTTTAGTGTCTAGATCAGTCCTGGTATCTGGCAGTGGACATGCAGCTCTACGCCATCTCTCCGCTCCTGCTGATGGCCCTCTACAAATGGGGCAAGAAGGCAGCGGCTGGAATTTTGGTGCTCATTGTGCTCCTCTCAGGTTGCCTGTTTGCCACCCAGATTGTCAACAACTACTCCATGATGCGCAAGTAGGTGCCCCATTTTTTTTATGAGATGTATAAATTGAATACGATTCTCATTTTTAGAAACGGTGGGGCAGACGCGGAGGCCAATGCAAAGCTGTATCTGGCAACCCACACGCATGCTGCTCCCTGGCTGATAGGATTCCTTTTCGGCTACTTCCTGCACCTGAATCGAGGAAAGAAGTTCGAGCTCAGTCGCTTGGTTGTGTGGTCTGGCTGGATCCTGAGTCTGGCCATCATTTTCACTTCTATATTTGCCCTCTATCCGGCGGGAAAGTGGAGTGCTCCTCCTCTGTCCACTGTGGAGGAGTCCTTATACTACACCCTCACCAGGGTGGGTTGGCCATTGGCCCTCTGCTGGATCGTCTTTGCCTGCATGCAAGGATACGGCAGCCTGGCGAACAGTCTGCTCTCCTCGCCTCTGTGGCAGCCTCTCTCCCGACTCTCCTACTCCATCTTCATTTGGCACATGTTCGTCCAGGAGGTGAATAGCAGGAATGTGAGGACCAGCACATACTTCTCGACCTACAAAGTGGTAAGTAGTAGCGACTTTGCATAAATATTTTAGGCATTACTGGCCCATAACTTACTTATTGCAGATGCTCAACTTCTGGTCGGACTTTGGCATCAGCCTGGTGATGTCATACTTTTTATATCTCATCATTGAGGCGCCGATCGGGGGTCTTGATGCCCTTTGGAGGCCCTGAGAAAATCCAAAGCCCATATTGACTGCAGCTGCGACTCCTATGAATCAGACTGATAACGACGCGACGAGAAAACCAGACAAACCGACTCCAGCATAGTGCTTTTATAGTTTAATTGTAAATAATGTTGATAGTGAAGTCTTCTTTTTATTTTATTTATTTGTGGAATGAACTGAGTTAATCTTAATAGGAAAATACATAAATATGAAACAAGTTCAAGAGTTACTCACTGACTAGTATCAAAGAACTGGCGTTATTCACTGCTGTCCGGAAAGTTGAGTGATCGAAAACAATCGGTGTTTTTAAATACGCATGCGTTTAATATATACATTTGCTTTTTCCCGGTAATAAGCTTTTGCTAATCGGTTGTCAAATGTCATAATTGCAGATAACGCTTATCATACAGTTTCGCTTGGCCATATAAAATCACGGGTACCTGGCTAAAAGCTATCAATCGAAAGCGAATAAGAATGCTTAACGTTATTAGTATTTTATTGCTCGCGGGGCTCGTTGTCAGCGTTGCTGCGCACTCGAAGGATCCTGAATACGAGGTTTTGCAACAGCTTGAATTCTTGGGAGTGGAATTTACAAAATATTTTGGAAATGTCACACTGCAAAGTTTGGGTGTATCGAATTTCGAAGTGCCCAGACAGGAGGATATCGTATGCATTCAGGATTTGGCAGAACTCATAAAGGGCCTCTCCAGCAGACAGCGTTGGGCTCTGAAGAGTACGTAAAGTCAAGTTAATACAATTTGCGATAACATTCAGTTCTTTTCATATATTAGTGATCGATTCGTGGGGATCCATTCCATCTGGAGTGCTGATTGGTAATGCCTTCGACTTGGGAAACTTTGACGAGTGTCTATCAGTTAGTCAGTCGATTAGCAGCAGACAGAAAATAAATGGAAAATATTGCTTTATGCTCGTTAACAAATTGAGAATTGCAACTTGTTTTCCGGCTTCCTGTTCTGCAGCTCAAATGCAGCCTTTTGTGGACCAACTTCTTCACAAAATAATCAGCTCTAATAACTCCAGCATAAGTGTGAAAATCAGCGAAGCCAGTTGCCAGACAAGTGACCTCGTACCTTGGGATGGACTAACCATTTTCACAATGTGAGTATAATCAAAGTCCATATGGAGCTTGATAATAATGATTAACATAATTACAGAGTGTTTTTATCGTTAATGGCATGCATCGTGGTAACGTTTACAATGTTTGACTTCATCATGTGCCACGATCAGAGTGAGTTTCCATTTAGTAAACTTCAGTTTCAGATATATCTAAGTTAAGTGCATTTCTTCCAGAGAATATTCCAACCGTGGTAAAGGCTCTTTCGGCTCGGGCCAACTCCAGAGCTCTTTTCCGAATTGTGCCCAACAAATCGAACCCAAATGTGATTGAGTGCTTCCATGGAATCCGCTGCATGTCACTTCTTTGGGTAATTTTTGCCCACGAGTACATATTCTTTCTGACATCACCCAATTTAAACAACGCGGATATCCAGAATGTAAGGAGATTGTTGAATCTTTAAAATCTCGGAGAATTAAGAACTAACTAGTATCCTGATATAATTACAGTGGGCCGTTGAACCATTTGCCAGCTTTACTCTGCATGGATATTTTGCAGTGGACTCCTTTTTTGTCCTTGGTGGCCTACTCGTTTCTATGATTGCTCTGCGTGCAATGGAGAAGTTGGTATATTAAATGAAGACTGTTCGTAGTTTTAAACGCAAACCATCTGCAGGACCAAAGGAAGACTAAATCCCCTCCTGATGTATCTGCACCGCATCATTCGCATCCTTCCAGTCGTGGCCATCGCCATTCTCGTTTACATGACAATGATGAACGTGGTCAGCGGCGGACCAATGCTAAAATATGGATATCACGGGAAGGCGACTTGCGCGAAGAGTTGGTTTTGGACCTTGCTCTTCATACAGAACTACGCAGTCTTGGACATTGTGAGTAATTGTGACTTCGTAATTTGTGACACCAATTGCATCTGTAACCGACATGGTAGCAGTAAGTAATGGGTAAACAAATGAAATAGAAGTCATAGATAGCATTAGATAGCATTATCGGAAAAACCAGATAATTAATCAGGGATACTAATACTACACTTAAGTTGATTAGTCTAAATAATACCACTCCCTTCTCTTTCAGTGTCTGGATCACACTTGGTACTTGGCAGTGGATATGCAGCTGTACCTGATATCCCCCCTTCTGCTGATAGCCCTCTACAAGTGGAAAAACAAGGCTGCTGCGGGAATTATTTGCCTTATAGTCCTGCTTTCGGGCTGCCTGTTTGCCACACAAATGGTCAACAAGTATTCACTGCTCATTAAGTAAGTAACTCTAATAGAAGAGGTTACAGTTTCCTTATAGTAATATAATTGTTTAGAAATAGCTCTGAGGACGACGAAGTTGCCAATAAAAAACTTTACACTGCCACACACACGCATGCCGCTCCCTGGCTGATTGGATTTTTGTTTGGCTATTTCCTTCATGTAAATCGAGGCATAAAGTTCCAGCTAAGGTGGCCGATTGTGTTGACGGGATGGTTCCTAAGCCTGGCAATGATCTTTACTTCAATCTTTGCCCTTTATCCGGCGGCCCAAAGGAGTGCTCCTCCTCTGCCCATCGTGGAGGAGTCCCTGTACTATACCCTCACCCGCCTGGCATGGCCACTGGCTATCTGCTGGATCATTTTTGTCTGCATGCAGGGATACGGAGGATTGGCCAACAGCTTTTTGTCCTCGCCGCTGTGGCAGCCTCTCTCCAGGCTCTCCTACTCCATATACATCTGGCACATGTTCGTCCAGGAGATAAATAGCAGGAATGTCAGGACGAACACTTATTTCTCAAATTATACTGCGGTAAATACAATTTTTATTTCCTTATGTGACCATAATTTAAATTGATTTTCTTATTGCAGATGCAACACTTTTGGTTCGACTTGGGCTTCACTGTGCTGCTGTCCTACTTCTTGTACCTTTTAATTGAGGCTCCTCTGTGCGGATTCGACAGTCTTTTGCGGCCTCGCCGGATCTCTCCTGCGGTTGAAAGGCCACCGCTAATTTCAGAACAGGGCGATATGCCGGTAGGTCCCAATGAAACTGAGTCAAAACCCATAACTATGTCTGACTAGCTTTAAATATTCATATGTATTATATATACCATATACATATGTATGATAAAACAATCGAGGATAAATCTTATCTAATTAAATACAAATTTAGCAAATCCAAAAAAAGGTATCTACCGGCTTTTAGTCAAACATATCTGTCTATTTTTGCTATATCGGGTTCATTCACCGCTTCGCAGAAGGGCGATTTCTGGGAGCCTGATAGTAAAATAAACAAACATACCGATTAGCTCGGTACTGATAGCTTCCGACGACCATTCCGCTGATTGCTCACTATCGGGTAAGTTGGCTAAGGTAGAATTACCCGTCTAGATGTCTCCTGGTAGCCCATCTAATCGGGTAGGCAAACTTCCCCAGGGCTTATCGCATCCCTGTAGTTCTTATTGCCGATTACAAGGCACGAGTTTGCCTTATAAATTCAAGTGAAGGTTGCCTCAAACGATTAGTCGAAAGTAGGCGAGCATGGAAACAGTTGCTACCGTTTTTGTGATCTGCTGGTTGCTCCTCATCGGATCCCCTGGCTTAATCAAAGCCTGGGGGCCGGACTCCATAGACCTTTTGATGCTACCACAACGACTAAGGGAGCTACGGCCGGTGGGACTAGAGCTCGCGAATGCCAGCATAGCCGATATCGTGAATAAGGGTGAGGGCATGGAAGGAGTCGCGTGCAATGCAGACTTCATTCACTGGCTCGAAGGCTTGAAGAACCGAGATTTTTGGGCGCTCAAAAGTAAGTAAATCCCATTTGAATTCTTTGACGAATTAAGCTTTATATATTCTTAGTGGTCGATGCTTGGGGCTCCAAACCGTCTGGGCTGTTTTACGGCAATTTCTACGACTTGGGAAACTTCGATGAGTGCCTCAGCATCAGCGTGCAGTTCAAAAGCAAAAATCTTAAGGGGAAATACTGTCTACTCAGCGTGTCCGTTGGGGAAATACTTGAAATTGCTGCTCTGAAGACTAGGCCCGTTAATATTGGAACTTGCTTTCCGGCCTCATGTTCTGCTGCTCTGGCGAAAGGGTATTTGGAACAAGCCTTGCAAAGTTTTAACTTTAATATTTCCTCCAGCTTAAGTGTAAGCGAATCCACTTGCCAGACAGGGGAAAGCAAGGCCTGGGACGGGATGACGATTTTCACAGTGTAAGTTGCTTCGATATATGTATAACTTTTTCAGGATACTTATTGTTTTTGTTGCAGGGTGATCTTGTCTGCAATGTCTATCCTTGTAGCTTTATTCACGCTCTACGACTATTTTGTGGGAAGCCAGGCAGGTGCGTGAATCAATGATTCCTAATATACATGTTTTAATTAACTATTATGGATTTCCGCAGCCGAAGCTTCAGTCCTTGTTAAGGCCTTTTCGGCCAGAGCGAACTCGAGAGCCCTGTTCCGTATTGTGGAAAGGAATTCTAACTCGAAAGTTATAGATTGCCTGCACGGCATCCGATGTCTATCGATCATTTGGGTTGTCTTTTCTCATGTCTATTTATATTTTATAGTCATGCCCAATATAAACCTATTGGAAGTTATTTCGGTAAGTTCTTTTCTAATTATTTATTGACATATAAGTAAAATAAAGTGTTATTTTTCAGTGGGCTGAGACTCCCTTTGCAAATGTCGTCTTACATGGTGTATTCTCTGTAGATTCCTTTTTCTTTCTCGGTGGATTGTTGGTCTCCATGATTGCATTGAGCTTGATGGTGCACACGTAAAGATAATGGTGGCTGTAATTTTGATAAATGTTATAATGATTTCCATGTCAACGATAGGAAGGGAAAACTGAACATACCACTGATGTACCTGCATCGACTGATCCGTATCCTGCCCGTCCTTGGCGTTGCTATTCTCGTCTATATGAAGCTCATGCCTTTTGTTGCTGGAGGACCTCTTTTCTACAGTGGCTACCACGGCAAGGAGGCGTGTGAGAAGGGCTGGTATTGGACTCTTCTGTTTATCCAGAACTATGCCACCACGGATATTGTAAGTATTTCCAGCACTTTAAAGTTGGTTTCAAAGGTTTCGGTTACAATATTACTAATTCCCTTTCGTTTAGTGCCTTGATCACTCCTGGTACTTGGCGGTGGATATGCAGTTGTACTTAATCTCGCCGTTCCTGCTTTTCGCTCTCTGGAAATGGGGATGGAAGGCTGTGGCCGGCATAGGAGTACTCATAGTTTTGCTGTCGGGCTGCCTTTTGGCCACTATGATGGTGAACCACTTCTCTTTTCTGATCAAGTAAGTCGGCAAATTCAATGTTCAAACTATTTATTCACGTTATTCCTCATTGCAGGAATACGAGTGGAAATGGTATGGCTAGTCACAAACTGTACCAGGCTACCCACAGACACGCTGCTCCATGGCTCATTGGATTCTTGTTTGGCTATTTCCTGCATGTGCACCGGGAAAAGAAATTCCGCCTAAGCGCTCTGGCTGTGATCACGGGCTGGCTCCTCAGTTTGTCCATGCTGGCCGCCTCGTTGTTTGCCCTTTACCCAGCGAGCAGGTGGAGTGCTCCAGCTCTTTCCACTGTAGAGGAGTCCCTTTACTACACCCTCAGCAGACTGGCATGGCCACTGGCTCTCTGCTGGATCGTCTTTGCCTGCATGCAGGGATACGGAGGATTGGCCAACAGCTTTTTGTCCTCGCCGCTGTGGCAACCTCTCTCCAGGCTGTCCTACTCCGTCTACATCTGGCACATGTTTGTGGTGGAGGCCACTAGCAAAAGCGTCAGAACTAGTGTCTATTTCTCTGACTACTCTGCTGTAAGTATCCTTCACTGACAATGCTTGTTTTTTATCACTAACTATGATCCGCTTCCAATAGATGCTCAAGTTTTGGTCGGACTTTGGATTCACGCTTATTTTGGCCTACGTATTCTATCTCATCATTGAAGCACCTCTAGGAGGATTCGATAGTCTCTTCAGGTCACGGAAAAAGGCTAACCCACCACGAGAATAAAATAAAGATTACAAATATTTATTATGTAAAGGATTGTGTTATTAGTAATAACTTATTACTAATATAAATTAGAATATATAAACTTGCTTTTCATTATTTACCGGCAACAAATATAACTGAGGGTCAACCGAAAATACATACGAGTATGTATATAGTACGTATAGGCAACTCTGAATCAATAAACAATGCATTTTATATTATTGACCAATATTAGCATCCACCGCTAAAGTACTCACTGCAATACAATATGGACAAAATATAAAAAAAAATTAAATAAAATCGGATAATAAACCTGGAGGATATGATCAATCAACAAAGTTTAGGTTTCCAGGTTTTAACACTCTCGATTTATACTCGAATAAATTCACTCACGGCCTGCATGGATTATTTAAATTAAGATTCAAAAAATAACTAGTAGTTTAATATTATAAAAGGTGTTTTACTAGTGTTTTTATTTCGGGAAATCAATAAGTTTACGCATCCTTGAAGTATAAAATTATACGGATATTGAAAGAATTATAATGATATTAATTATTAACCTTATTTCAAATTCAACGTAAAAATGTACATCATATCACCAATTAGAATAATTTTCCAGGAAGCTAAGCCGGTCAAAACAAAAGGGGCCGTCAAATCTACAAAAACACATTATAAAAAAGATTATAAAATCCCCAATATCATAGTGATGAAGTCTTTAGTAAATCGTTGCTCACCAATGATTAAGACTATAAATTAATAAATTAGGAGTCACCGGGACTACTTCAAATGAAAAAGATGGCTGATTATCAGGCGTCTTCCCAGAAATGGACGTTGGACGACTGGTAACTTACCAGACGTTTTGTAATCAGACCCTTATCGCTTGATAATTCGCATAAAAATTGGTATAAAATCTCCAGGTGTCGGACAGAAGCCTTCAATCGCCGTTGAGTTATCATGAACAACATAGCCGGTTTTTTTATTCTCTGCGGTCTCGTTTTCGCTGGGGCCACGCAGCCGCAGGACGAAATCCTTAATAATTTGCAGCGGGTTAAGCAAATCCGACACTTGGGATTTGAATTCGCTGACTTCTTCCAAAATGTAACTATAAGTGATATAAGCCAATTGGATTCCCGACTGCCAACTGAGGAGGATTTGCTGTGTCTCCGAGACTTGACTTTGTTTACAAATGCTCTAAGTGATGGCCAAATGTGGGCCTTGAAAAGTAAGTGAGCATTGGATGCATAAGGATCCGTAAATTTATCCCTATTCTCGCAGTGATCGATGCATGGGGTTCCATACCCTCTGGCATTTTGACCGGCAACATGTACGACCTGGGCAACTACGACGAATGCCTTAATATCAACAAGGACATTAGCGAGGGCGTTACGATCCGTGGTAAATACTGTTTTCTGAAAGCATCGCCAGGTGCAATGTTCGGAGTTGAAGGTGGTGTACTTGGAGCAATAACCTTAAAGACAGCAACCTGTTTCCCTGCCTCATGCTCGGCAGCTCACATGAACCTATTTGTGAGTCAGGTGTTGCAGAGAGTCCTTAACTTGGACATTCCTAGCACTGCAATAAGTATCAGTGATGGCAGCTGCCAGACGAGTGAAAGAGAGCCGTGGGATGGACTCACTATTTTCACGGTGTAAGGGTTTAATGAAATTTCAATTGTTCCTACTGGCTAACAACTTCTGATTACAGAGTTCTCTTATCGCTAATGGGTGGCATTGTAGCTGTTTTCACGGTTTATGATTACTTCTTCTGCAAGAACCAAAGTGAGTTGAGTAATAATATAAAATTTGTGGAAAATTTTATAATAACCTTTACTTTTCAGATCAGCTACCGGCTGTAGTAAAGGCGTTTTCGGCTAGGGCCAACTCTCGAGCTCTTTTCCGCGTCGTGGATTACAGCTCAAACCCGAATGTCATCAGTTGCCTTAATGGAATCCGGTGCCTTTCACTCTTCTGGGTGGTTTTTAGCCATGAGTACACGACGAGACCGTTCTCAGCGATTTTAAACCTCTTCCATGTTGTTCCGGTAAGATAGCATAAGGTAGTTTGCAAAAACAAAAGTCTATCTTATCTGTTGCTAGTGGGTCGAGCTGCCGTACTCAAGCTTTATTTTGCATGGCTTCTACTCTGTGGATTCCTTTTTCTTCCTCGGAGGATTGTTGGTGGCCTTGCTTGCACTTCGCACAATGGATAAGTAAGAACAAAAGGCATTTCCCGAGTTAAACTGCTAATTTTTTAACATATTCTGTGCAGGACCAAAGGAAAACTCAATGTGCCTCTAATGTACCTTCACCGCCTGATTCGAATCGTGCCTATTCTGGCCGTGGCTATTCTAGTCTACACCAAACTCATGACCGTAGTGGCAGACGGACCTCTTTTACAAAACTACAGCCAGAAAACATCATGTGAAACCGGATGGTATTGGACTTTGTTGTTTGTGAACAACTACACCAATGCAAAGGTAAGCTACGAGAAAGAGATTTCTGAATTATTATTGAATATTTTATATATATTTTATTTAGTGTCTCGGCCATACCTGGTACTTATCAGTTGATATGCAGTTGTTCATCCTCTCTCCGATTCTGCTAATCGCTCTCTACAAATGGGGCAAGAAGGCTGCTGGTGGAATAATTGTCCTCATAGTCCTGCTCTCTGGCTGCCTCTTTGCCACGATGATGGTCAACAACTACTCAATGATGTTAAAGTAAGAAACACAGACATCAGCAATTATTAAAACTACTAACCTTAAACCTTTTCAATAGGAATATTAGTATGGAAGCCACGAAAAAGATGTACTTTGCCACTCACACGCACGCAACTCCTTGGCTAATTGGATTTTTATTTGGATATTTCCTGCACTTGAACAAGGGCAAGAAATTCCAGCTAAGCTGCCTTTCTGTATGGTCAGGATGGATACTCTGTTTGGCCATGATCTTCACCTCGATCTTCGCTTTCTATCCGGATGCAAAGTGGTCAACTCCTACATCAACCCTGGCCGAGTCCTTCTATTACACCCTCACCCGAGTAGGTTGGCCATTAGCTCTTTGCTGGGTGGTATTCGCCTGCATGCAAGGATACGGGGGGCTGGCCAACAGCTTTCTCTCCCATCCGCTGTGGCAACCTCTGTCCAGGCTCTCCTACTCCATCTATATGTGGCATATGTTTATCCAGGAGATTAACGCGAAGAGTGCTAGGACGAACTCGTACTTCTCTGACTACCAAGTGGTATGTTCAGTTTTCTTGAAGATTTTACTCCTCAGTTATTGTTTCAATTCAACTTTTCTATTTCAGATGCTTCAGTTCTGGTCAGACATTGGTATTTCCATGTTGGTTGCCTTTTTTCTGTATCTGATCATTGAGGCTCCTATTGGTGGACTTGACAATTTTTTGCGGCCTAAACAGAAGCCTTCTGGCGTCCCAAAGTCAACCTCATATCCAGTTCAGATAGAGCCTGTGCAAACAGTAGATGATAATGGCCCCAGTAAACTAAAAGACAGTGAAACGTTAGGTAAAACAATATCTGCTTAGGTTGTATATTAATTTATAAGTAAATTTATATCTAGTATTTATATAAATTATATTCACCATTTCTGTTTAATATTTATTTATTATTTAATAATGTTATATGGTATTCATCAATTCTGTATAATATTTATGAGGAAAAAAATAAAATAACTAAAACTATAAGTTAAAAATAACTTTAAAAATGCTCTATACGTTTTTGCATTAAAGTCATAAGTAATTCATCACGTGAAGATCAATATCTTATCATCTATATGAATAATCTTTTAAGCAGCTCATAAGATAAGCAAAATAAGTACACACAAGGTAGTAACTCAAGTGCACCAATATATGGTAAGTAGAAGCGATTAGTAATCTTTGATTTTAAAGTGAATTTCTAAGCAAATCACTGTTGCCCGACATCGACTTAGTGACGAAGTCACCAAGAGTGTGTAAAGGAAAGTGTTCCAGCAGGAATTCGTCTTAGAAAACGCATAAAAATAAATGTTTTTAGAGGATTTGTATTCTTACTATTCAAGCTATTGTTATTTTTTGAATATATATAAAAGTGTTTGAAGAGCATGAATGTTCAGATGGAAAATTTTCTCAATTAGTTTAAATTGTTTGGTATTGAGGTTGAGATCGTCACTGCAATCCTAAATGGTTTATAGTAGTTTTTGATTGTTCATTACTCAGCGATGATTAAGACTCTTAAGCCATAAATATTTAGTCACATGGACTACTTAACAATTCGCAGATTGCACACTATCTGACTTCTTTAGGTGAGTTGACCGTGTAGGCCAAGTACAGCCCAATATCGCTTATCGCCTCGGTAATTCGCGCATAAAATATTCGGTTTCCAGACAGAAGCCGTCAATAGCTGTTGAGTTATCATGGACAACATAGCCGGTTTCTTAATTCTCTACGGTCTGGTTTTTGCTGGTGCCACACAGCCGCAGGATGATATTCTTAAGGATTTCCAGCGAATTAAACAGTTCCGACATTTGGGATTGGAGTTCGCCGACTTCTTCCAAAATCTAACTCTTATGGATATAGGCGTAGCGGATCCCAGACTGCCAACTGATGAGGATCTATTGTGTCTCCGAGACTTGACTCTGTTTTCAAATGCACTTGGTGATGGTCAACTGTGGGCCTTCAAAAGTAAGTGACATATGGAAGCAAAAGGATCAACTTACGTATCTCTGTTCTCTCAGTGATAGATGCATGGGGTTCCATACCCTCTGGCTTGCTGACTGGCAACATGTACGGCCTGGGCAACTACGACGAGTGCCTTAACATCAACAAAGACATCGTCGAGGGTGTTACCATCAAAGGAAAATACTGTTTCCTGGAAACTACACCTAGTGCAATTCTGGCGAGAATCTACAAAATAAGGACAGCCACTTGCTTTCCTGCCTCATGTTCGGCAGCTCACATGAACCTATTTGTGACCATGGTTATGCAGAGTGTACTTGGCTTAAGTATTCCCAGCACCACGATGGGTATCAGTGATGAGAGCTGTCAGACGATTGAAAACGAACCGTGGGATGGACTCACTATTTTCACGGTGTAAGGGTTCAGTTTAATATTAATTGCTCTTGCCGGCTAACAACTTCATATTACAGAGTGCTCTTATCACTTATGGGTGTCATTGTGGCCGTTTTCACGGTTTACGATTACTTCTTCTGCAAGAACCAAAGTGAGTTACTCAAAAATATCCTTAGGAAAGTTTACAATAATTCTCACCTTTCAGATCAGCTTCCCGCCGTTGTGAAGGCGTTTTCGGCAAGGGCCAACTCCCGAGCTCTTTTCCGCGTCGTAGAAAACAATTCCAATCCAAATGTTATCGACTGCCTTCATGGCATTCGGTGCATGACTCTCTTCTGGGTGATTTTCTGTCATGAATACTCACTCAAACTGCTCTCGCCGAACCTCAACCTCACACATATGGTACCGGTAAGTTTATATATTTTTGCAGAGGAAGCAGAGTATTTCAAAAAATTTTTTAGTGGGCGGAGCTGCCATACACTAGTTTTGTGTTGCACGGCCATTTTTCAGTGGATTCCTTTTTCTTCCTAGGCGGATTGCTGGTGGCATTGATTTCACTGCGCTCAATGGATAAGTAAGTAGCCCATCAAATTTAAAAGAATAAATTTAATATATATAATATATAATTTTAACTTCTCTGTAGCACCAAGGGAAAACTGTCTGTACTCAAGATGTATCTACATCGTTTGATACGAATCTTTCCTATTCTGGCCGTGGCTATTTTGGTCTACACCACACTCATGACCGTAGTGGCGGATGGACCACTACTTCAGAGCGGTTACAGTGGAAAGGCTGGCTGTGAGGCCGGCTGGTATTGGACTTTGTTATTCGTGAATAACTACACCAATGCAAAGGTATCCTAAGGAATATAAGATTTTAGATAGATTTAAATATCAATCGAAATAATATTTCTTTTAGTGTCTTGGTCACTCCTGGTATTTGTCGGTGGACATGCAGCTGTACCTCATCTCGCCCATTCTGCTGATCGCTATCTACAAATGGGGCAAGAAGGCTGCTGCTGTAATATTCGTCCTCATTATCCTTCTCTCTGGCTGCCTTTTTGCCACGATGATGGTCAACAACCTATCAATGTTGTTAAAGTAAGTAATTTATTTTTTTCATATTCACAATTATTAATAGCTTTTTTCTTAGGAGCACAACTGCAGATGCTATGCAAAAACTTTACTACCCCACTCATGTACATGCCACTCCTTGGCTTATTGGATTCCTATTCGGATACTTTCTGCACATAAATAAGGGAAAGAAATTCCGGCTGAGTTCCTTATGCGTGTGTTTGGGATGGATTCTCTGCCTGGCCATGATCTTCACGTCGATCTTTGCGCTCTTTCCGTATGCAAAGTGGACTGGTGCATCCCTCTCGACCCTGGCGGAGTCTTTCTACTATACCCTCACGCGACTGGCTTGGCCTTTGGCTCTCTGCTGGGTGGTCTTCGCCTGCATGCAAGGATACGGCGGGCTGGCCAACAGCTTTCTGTCCTCCCCGTTGTGGCAGCCACTCTCCAGACTCTCCTATTCCATCTTCATTTGGCATTTGTTTATAGTGGAGATAAACGCTAGGAATTTCAGGACGAACTCGTACTTCTCCGACTACCAAGTGGTACGTTTACTGTCGCAAGGAATTGTGTATTAGCAGTGACTTTAATTTTTATTTTTCCAGATACTTCAATGGTGGTCAGATATTGGAATTACTGCGCTAGTTTCCTATTTGCTGTACCTCATTATTGAGGCGCCTGTAAGTGGACTAGATATTTTTTTGCGGCCGCAGAGTAAACCTGTTGATGTACAAAAAATAGACTCCGATGAGCACACACGTAGTAAAGTAGAAATACTTGCTACGAATCAAACTGATTAGGTATAGTAATATATTGTTTTAATATAAGATACTGCTTAGTAATTTAAGTAATATTCTGTTTAATATATTGTAAAGATGGTAAAGGATTAAAAATTTATGCTGGCATTAATATTTGGTTGTTAAAAAATAAAAATAAAAATAGAACAGGATGCTAACTTCGGGTAGCCGAAAGATGTATACCATTGCAGTTAGACAGGGGGATCAAATGTAAATTGGCATTTAGACAACATCAATGACCATCGAGGACATAAACAAAGATATTATGGTAGAGTTATTTAAGATGCTGATCAAAAAATACACATCATCTTTTAATGCGAACTAATAGCTTTTTTGAAGTCAAAGTCTTGTAGACTTGTCAAAAAATACAATAATTGATAGGAAAAACGTGAGTGCATTTCGCAACGAAATTAATAATTGGAAATGATAACATAAAGCTTTTCAAGGAAGAACTTTTCGGTGTGACGATTAAAATATATAGTAAAAGGTTTTGGGTAGATCATAAAATAGGCATAAATGTTAACTAGCATGAACTACCCCTTCAGTACCAGAATTCCTTTCACGGCCTTTTCCTCGCGGCCTGTCCGAAAAACAAAAACAAATTGTATGGGCTTCGAATGACAGAAGTCCGAAAAGAAGTAGGCAAACAAAATTCTAACTGCATTCGGCTACAGCCGACGGCTCGCGAAGTTCGGACAACATATTTGTTGTTGTTTTCGAAGTCATTCGGATTTATTTTCGTTTCTCCTAATTCTCTTTTCATTTTCTTCTTCTGTTGTGATCACACGTGTTCGGTTGTGTAGTTAAAGTTGCGTATAAATTTAAATATTATAAGGTAAGTCAAGTTATTTTTACTCAATTAATAAATTCCTTTGCTGAATTGATCTTAAGCATGGATATGACTTCATCTTAAACTGTGTAAATGCTAAACTCTTTAGGTATGCGGAGTTTCTTTTCAGTTAAAACTGGTATGTATCTTTGTACTTATTTATATGCAAACTGGAATTTTTAATTTGATTCTAACATTAAATTTACAGATAACATAAATTCCCGGAAGGATCTGCAGTCGGCGGAGGAAGCCCGTGAAACTTTACATTAATTTTAATTTTAATTTTATATTAATAAAAGTATAAAATTTAAATAAAAAAAGGAACAAATTAATCTGGGATTCCAGGGATTTTCTATAGGTTTTCTTTTGTGATTCCTCTGGGATTCTTAACTGAATTCCTAGCTGATTCCGAACAGATTCCGCTTATAAATTCACGTTTGATTCAGGAGGGAATCTACTTCGAAAATCACGATGAATTCATGCCCTGATTCACGTTTGATTCAGGAGGGAATCTTTTTCGAAAATCAAGGTGAATTCATGCCCTGATTCACGTCGAATTCCGATATGATTCACCGGTTAGTTCGAATTCACCCCTGGAGCCTCTTTTTCAAAATTTTTGTATGAAAATTCACCCCGTTTTCAGCGTGAATTCACGCGTGAATCACGTTCAGTCCCACATGATTCTTCTATGAATCAGGTCTGAACGGTACTGAAGGGACATTATCGGTGTGATTGTTGTGTGTGAACTTATATCAGCGTTGGACAACCTCAAGATGGAAATGTTCTTGAATTACCACATTACCGCATCGGACATCTCAAATTATTGGAATTAAAACTGACCTCAAAGAAGGAGGGTGCAGCTCTTAAATATTTGACCCTTATGGACACAAAATCGACTAGTGAAGAAGACCTACTGTGCATAAGTTATTTAAATAGACTCATGGCCGGGATTCTAGATGGACAATATTGGCTTCTAAAAAACTAAAATTTCTTTAATGTAAAATAATTATTATTATCAGAATTGTTAAATAATATTGCTAGGGCAGCAAGCTCAGATTAATGCAATCAATATTAGAGAGCTAAATGGGATTGAAAATTAGAATTTATCATCCTTTGATTGAGTACCATAATCAATAAAAATTGATTGCAATAAAATAAACTATTTCATACTAAAATAACAACCATTTAAGTGCAAATTTTTTAAATCTAAGAATTGTTCTCTTTTCTCGTTATATTTGAGGGTACAGCAGGTATTTACTCTACAAATATAAGCAAATATTTCCAAAAATAACTAATAGATTGTTAGATTTCCGAGAGAACTTAAAATATTATCTTACAAGTTTTCTTTGTAAATGAGCAGTGCTTCTGTGTACATATATAAAATAAATCTTATCAATAAATGTACTTGTAGGAAGCAATTGTCGCAAGCTAACTACTTTATAAACAGTTTTGATTTTGATTGGAAACGTTCAGTGCTAGCTTAGCTACCATGGTAAACATAGTCAAAATCGTTTTCCTTTGCGGATTTGTCCTCATCAGCGCCGCACAGCCGAAGGAAGAGGTCCTGCAGAAACTTCAGGGTATTAGTCAACTCCGATCTTTGGGATTTGCATTTGCTGAATTCTTCAAGAATGTTACATTCGATGTCTTAGACATCCGGACCCCCAGACTACCCACTGAAGCGGACCTACTCTGTTACAGCGATATGGCTCAGTTTATGACGGCACTAAAAACTGGAGAGCTTTGGGCCCTAAGGAGTATGTAATCCAAAATCCTTAGAAAAAAATACTCTTAACAAAATATTTATAATAACAGTGATAGATGCGTGGGGTTCCATTCCCTCTGGACTTCTGACTGGCAACTCATACGACCTAGGAAATTTCGACGAGTGCCTTAATATCAAAAAGGATATCAGTAAAACGAAGGTTATCCGTGGCAAGTACTGTTTTCTTACAGTTTCTCTCGGCCAACTGCTGGGAGTCAATAATGCAGCCTTGGCGGCCGTGAGTTTCCATTCAGCAACTTGTTTTCCCTCCTCATGTTCGGCGGCTCATATGAACGCGTTCATGGGACAGCTGATGAATCAGTTCCTGAATTCAAGTATTACCATAAGTGGCATGAGTATCAGTGATAGCGGTTGCCAAACGAGTGAAAGTGAACCCTGGGACGGACTCACGATCTTTACAGTGTAATAATGAATCATTTTCAATCACTTTCAATAGCTAAACACTTGTGATTACAGGGTGGTTTTATCGCTGATGGGCTTGGCTGTGGGGTTCTTCACAATGTTCGATTACTTTTTCTGTAATAATCAAAGTAAGTTAATCGACACCAGCTTGTTTTGATTTATAAATTCAACCACCCTTTCAGATGAGATACCTACAATAGTGAAGGTGTTTTCCGCAAGAGCCAACTCCAGAGCTCTTTTCCGCATCGTGCAGAGTAAGTCCAACCCGAATGTAATAGAGTGCCTCCATGGAATCCGCTGTCTGTCCCTCTTCTGGGTGATTATTGGCCACCAGTACGGAGCCAATATGCTCTCGGCCTGTATTAATATTTTGCAAATGATGACGGTAGGTAAAATGGGATATAATTTCGAATTTATTTAAAATAATCTCACTTCTGTGTCCTTCTTCAGTGGCTGAAGCTTCCATACTCAAATGTTATTGTTCATGGAGGATTCGCGGTGGATTCCTTTCTCTTCCTTGGCGGTTTGTTGGTTGCTTTGGTGGCACTTCGCTCAATGGATAAGTAAGATGAGAAAATATTTTAAAAATTCATAAATTTATTAATAATATAAATTTGTTTAGAACGCAAGGAAGGATTAACGTGATCCTAATGTATCTGCATCGATTGATTCGCATTTTCCCCATTTTGGCCATTGCCATTTTGGTCTACACTAAACTCATGACTGCATTGGCAGGCGGTCCTCTCATGAAGAGTGGATACACGGGAAAATCGGATTGTGAAACCGGCTGGTACTGGACCTTGCTCTTCGTGAATAACTATACTAAGGCAAAGGTAAAACCAAATTAATTTTTCTATTAGCGTAGGATTAATGCAATAATCAATATCGTTCAGTGCCTTTCCCACTCATGGTACCTATCAGTGGACATGCAGTTGTTCATCATCTCTCCGATCCTGCTAATATCTCTCTACAAATGGGGCAAGAAGGCTGCTGCTGCAATATTCATCCTCATAGTCCTGCTCTCTGGCTGCCTCTTTGCCACGATGATGGTCAATAACTACACCATGCAGATGATGTAAGCGACTCTTAGGCTATTGCCATTAATTTTTCTCATTCCGGTTTCTGCGCAGGAATGAAGGTAAAGATGGGACTCAGGAGTTGTACAATGCCACTCATACGCACGCCACCCCTTGGCTAATCGGATTCCTTTTCGGCTACTTCCTGTACTTGAATAGGGGAAAACAATTTCAGCTGAGTTGGGTTGTCGTTTGGGCCGGCTGGGTGCTCTGCCTGGCCATGATCTTTACCTCAATATTTGCTCTCTACCCGTCGACACAGTCAGGTGCGCCACCCTTGTCAACGCTGGCAGAGTCCTTCTACTACACCCTCACCCGAGTGGGTTGGCCTTTAGCTCTCTGCTGGGTCGTCTTCGCCTGCATGCAGGGATACGGGGGACTGGCCAATAGTTTCCTCTCCTCGCCGCTGTGGCAGCCACTGTCAAAGCTCTCCTATTCGGCCTTCATCTGGCACTTGTTCATCATGGAGATAAACGCAAGGAGTATTAGGACCAATTCCTACTTCTCCGACTACCAAGTGGTAAGTTAACTCGTTTAAACATTTGTGTCATAGATTATAATTTCCATTTTACAGATGCTGAAATTCTGGTCCACCCTTGGCTTTACCTTCTTACTATCTTACTTGATGTTCTTGCTCATAGAGGCACCATTTGGGGGTCTGGACAATTTCCTAAGATCGCAGAAAAAGCCTGCTAATAATAAAATATTAAATCGGGCTTCAGAGGAGAGCCAGTTGAACAAGATCCACAATGTCAGTACGAGTGATTTAAGAGTGACAGAGGCGAGTTTTTAAACCCTATCTGATTAGGAATAAATATAAGTTAACATATTTTATATTATCATTCCTTAGTTTTCTTCAAAATAAAGATTTAGTGAATTGAAATTGTTATACCCTTGCACTCAATGAGTACCGGCTGGACTTGGTATCTGATAAGCAAAACATTTCAAGCTGTTTCGTAGAATGTACTTAACGTCAGTTTATTGACATATACCGCCTTCCGAAGACGATGTTTAGAATTTGATTTCGTTAAAATCGCTTATCGCCAGGTAGTTTGTCTATAAAGGCATTGGGCTTGATTGGAAACAGTCAAAACGAGTTGAGGTTCTACCATGGCAGTCACAGGCCGAGAACTTTTCTGGGAACTCCTCTGTGGACTTGTCCTAATCAGTGCAGCCCAACCAACGGACGGAGATGTGCTGCACGATTTTCAGAGTACCAGCAATCAGGGTTTTTTTGGATTCGATTTCCTTAAACTCATGAAGGATAGCCCTCTTAATGCCCTAGACATCAAGGACCCCAGAGTGCCCACTCAGGACGATCTGCTGTGCCTCAGCGATATGACTCAGTTTATAATAGCACTCAAAGCTGGCGAATATTGGGCCCTGAAGAGTGAGCCATTTCTTAACTAATATAAAATAATCATTAAGTTGTTTATTTTGACAGTGATCGACGCGTGGGGAGCCATACCCGCGGGTCTGCTAACTGGCAACAGATACGACCTGGGAAACTTCGACGAGTGCCTGAAGATCAAAAAGGAGATCACTGAAACCAGAGTTATCCGTGGAAAGTACTGTTTCCTCTCGGTTCCATTATGAAAAGCACTCGGAATTGATGAATCGCTGAGTGAAGTCTTGTCCATAAAGACTGCCACTTGTTTTCCAGCATCCTGCTCGGCTGCAAACATGAACACGTTCGTGGGGCAAAAATTAATCAGTTCCTGAATTCAAGTGCCACTGGAATAAGTATCAGTGAAAGCAGTTGCCAAACAAGCGAAAGTGAGCCCTGGGATGGACTCACTATTTTCACAGTGTATGTGTTGTGCATTTATTAAATAATGGCACTTGACTAACCTTCTCTGATTACAGAGTGTTTCTATCACTGATGGGCTCTATCGTGGGGCTTATTACACTGTACGATTTCTGCCTGTGCGAGAACCAAAGTGGGTTAATCGAAAATAGCTTGTATACATTTCACGAAATCTCAATAACAGAAATCTTTCAGATAAGCTTCCCGTGATAGTGAAGGTGTTCTCGGCGCGAGCCAACTCTCGAGTGCTATTCCGCGTTGTGGAGAACAAAACGAATCCCAATGTAATCGAGTGCCTTCATGGAATTCGGTGTATATCCCTTTTCTGGGTGGTTTTCTGCCATGAATACAAATTCACGTTGTCAGCGGCCAATATTAATTTATTTCATATGATAACGGTGGGTTAATGAATATTTTCCTATAAAAATCATTTTATAATCTGTATTTTCAGTGGTTCGAACTACCATTTACCAGCTTTGTTGTTCACTGATTTTTCTCAGTAGATTCGTTTTTCTTCCTTGGTGGTATGCTGGTGTCTTTGATTGCCTTACGATCAATGAAAAAGTAAGAGTTAATATTATTTTTATGTTCATGAAATATCTAATTTATTTGAATATCTTCAGAGGCAAAGGAAAACTGAATGTACCCCTGATGTATCTGTACCGTTTGCTCCGCATCCTTCCCCTTTTAGCCGTTGCAATTCTGGTTTACACCAAGCTCATGACTGTCGTGACAGATGGACCTCTCCTGCAAGGAGGATATAGTGGAAAAGCGGCATGCGAAAGCGGCTGGTACTGGACAATACTGTTTTTAAATAACTACATAAGTGAAGAGGTAAAACGAAGCTAGGTATAACAGTCCGCCGGGTCTAATATTTGATAACGTTTCAGTGCCTTAGTCATACCTGGTACCTGTCTGTGGACATGCAGATGTTTATCATCTCTCCCATCATGCTGATAGCTCTCTACAAATGGGGCAATAAGGCCGCTGGTGGAATATTCGTTCTAATAGTCCTGCTTTCGGGCTGCCTCTTCGCCACGATGATGGTGAACAATTACTCAATGCTGATGAAGTGCGTATCACCAGTAGTTAAGCTTTGGTTCATACTAAAACCACTTTAATAACAGGACATTCAGTCAAGAGGCGTTGAGAAAAATGTATTTTGCCACCCACACACATGCGACGCCCTGGCTGATCGGATTCCTCTTCGGTTACTTCCTGTACTTGAATAGGGGCAGAAAGTTCCATTTAAATAGGGTATCCGTGTGGTTTGGATGGATTCTCTGCCTGGCCATGATCTTCACCTCAATCTTTGCTCTGTATCCGGCAGCTCAGTCGACAGCTCCTCCTCTGACAACCCTAGCGGAGTCCTTTTACTATACCCTCACCCGAGTGGGTTGGCCCTTAGCTCTCTGCTGGGTAGTCTTTGCCTGCATGCAAGGATACGGGGGACTGGCCAATAGCTTCCTCTCCTCCCCGCTGTGGCAGCCTCTCTCCAGGCTCTCATATTCAGTTTATATGTGGCACAAGTTCATTCAAGAGATAAATACCAGAAGTGCCAGGACGAACTCGTACTTCTCCGACTACCAAGTGGTATGATTACCTATGCAATATGGTGTGTTTTAGATATAATTTCAATATTCTTCTTGCAGATGCTTAAGTTCTGGGCAACCTTTGGCATTACTCTGTTGCTCTCCTATGTAATATACTTGCTCGTTGAGGCACCTTTTGGCGCAATCCCATATTTTATCCGGCTCCCAAGACCTACTGCCGAATCAAGCTAAAACTACAGAAACTGATTAGACTGAAAGTTATTATCCATTTTTAAAATTTAAAATAATTGAATACATGTATATTAAGGCTGCTTTGTCATCCCCATTAAAAAGATTAGATGTGCAGACTACGTTTGTATAAACATTAAAACTAGTTCTCCATGTTTTATTTTAATTAGTCAATTCTCAGATAAATGTTAATTGGTTCTAATGAGTAATAAAATATAAATCTTTAAGATTGAGAGTTTATATATATAAATTCTCAATCATAAAGATTTATATTTTATTACTCATTAGAACCAATTAACATTTATCTGAGAATTGACTACATATATATGTAACAGATGTAAATATTTTATAAATATTTATGGATACTAATGGAAAGATACAAATTAAATAAACCGGAATATTACAACTTATTGCGGGTTATTTGAGGTAGGTCATGGAAATTAAATCAGATCTGCCCGCACTGCATTGGCCTGGATGTTAACGTTAAGTGTTGTGCATCTGATTAAACATCAAATGATTATTATCGCACTAGTAATACATACATATATGTATGTAGATAAGTTTTTATAAATATATTGAGCTTAGGAAACTCGTCTAATTGCTTAAGTATATTTTATTGACACTAAAGCATTACCTTTTGCACAGCTAATCAAGAGTGATGAAAAAATGTACATATGTATGTACATACATATATAGAAAAGCTTCTACTTGCCAGTGGAAACCCATAATTTGTGTCTTAAGTGTACAACTTTTCGTCTTACATTTATGGATATCTACATACCTGATACCTGATACTTATTCTTCGTATATATAAGAGCTTGAGATTTACCTTAGGCCACTAATACGAGTTGAGCTAGCATGGACTACTCAGTTGGGTTAATTTTCCTCAGCGGACTTATTCTCATCAGCGTCGCACAGTCACAGAAAGATGTTCTGCTGGAGTTCAAGCAGATCAAGCAGCTCAGATCTTTGGGTGTTCAGTTTGCTGAACTTTTGCTGGATGTAACGCGCAATGATACGGACTCCGAGCGAGGCGAAGGATATCAGATGTGCCACAAAGATATAGATGAACTAACAACTGGACTTCAAGCTGGACAATATTGGGCCCTGAAGAGTGAGAAAATTATTTATTTATAGTAATCAGAAGGGAGAACTTAACCGATTTTAAGTGTATCGATTTTTTGAATGAATGTTTACAATAAATTGACTAAAAATAAATTACAATAAGTTCATCATCTTAAATTTTATTAACGAGCAATATTAGAATTTAAATAATAGATTTTTAATGGTTTTTCCATTTTATATGGAATGGAAATATGATAAATCGAGTGATCAACAAATGGATTATAGAATCGATTTTATTCAAGCTCTAGTAATCAAATTTTGACTTCACCAATATTGTGATCGATGCATGGGGCTCCATTCCTTCGGGTCTCCTGACCGGCAACTTATATGACCTGGGAAACTTTGACGAGTGCCTCAGTGTCAGAGAGGAAATCAACCAGACCAGAACCATATCTGGCAAATACTGTTTTCTCACAGTTTCCCACGGCAAAGTGCTAGGACTCGACCATTGGCTGACTGAACCCTTGAAGTTCAATATGGCAACATGCTTTCCTGCCTCTTGTTCGGCAGCTCAGATGGACGCCATTCTAGAACAACTGATGAGTAGAGTCCTTAACTTAACTATTCCCAACTTTGGAATGACAACCAGCGAAAGCAGCTGCCAAACGAGCGAAAATAAACCGTGGGATGGACTCACAATCACAACAGTGTAAGTTTATAATGCTATGTAATGGTTGCTATTATGCTTTATCTGTTTGATTGCAGAGTAATTTTATCTCTGATGAGTTTTTTCGTGGCTCTATTCACGTTATACGACTACTGTCTGTGCGATAAACCAAGTTAGTTAGCCGCAAAAGTCCTATTTTGGATGATAATATTTAAAATTTTCTTTTCAGGTGAACTTCCTGCGATTGCAAAGGTATTCTCTGCCAGAGCCAACTCGCAAGCACTTTTCCGCATCGTCGAGAATAATTCCAACCCGAATGCTATAGACTGCCTGCATGGAATTCGGTGCTTATCTCTCATATGGGTTGTTTTCTGTCATCAGTATTTTATATCCCTTGCCGACGCCAATATTAATGCATCTTATACTATAGAGGTAACTTATTAATATCTATATTTACACAGATATATATATTTTTAATATTCAACAGTGGTCGGAGAAACCGTTTACTAGTTTTATTGGTCATGCCATTTTCTCAGTGGACTCTTTCTTTTTCCTTGGCGGTTTATTGGTGGCCTTTATATCGTTGCGATTAATGGACAAGTAAGAGAATGATAGTCTTCATAACAATCTAACTTAACGCCATACTCAGTTCATCGAATTAGTAACCAGAGTACTTCTTTTTAAGTTAAAATCTGTATACCTTTATGTTTTGATTTCGCATTCTTTTTATTTAAATTCACAGAACCAAAGGCAAGTTGAACGTGCCCTTAATATTCCTGCATCGTCTGATCCGCATCGTTCCTATGCTGGCAATATCGATACTTGTCTATGTAAAACTGATACCAATTATATCGGGCGGACCACTATTTGGAGGTGGATTTAGTGGAAAGGACATATGTGAGAGGGAATGGTATTGGACCCTGTTGTTCCTGAATAACTTTAAAAGGCGTAGGGTAAGTTGCAATTCAAGATATATAATCCACACAGTAAATTATTGCGTTGCAGTGTCTCGTTCATACTTGGTACTTATCTGTAGACATGCAGTTATTCCTTTTATCCCCGATTCTCCTGATCTGTATCTATAAATGGGGCAAGAAGGCTGCTGCTGGAATTTTCGTTCTCATAGTCCTACTTTCAGGCTGTCTCTTCGCCACAATGCTGGTCAACAACTACTCAATGTTGTTTAAGTAAATAATCTTTATCCTTGCACCCCTGATAATATTATACTAATTTTTTACTTAGGAGAATAAGCAGGTCAGGAGTTATGAAGGTGTACTATGCCACGCACACTCACGCCACCCCGTGTCTGATTGGCTTTTTATTTGGATACTTTTTGCACTTGAGTAAGCGCAAAAAGTTTCAGCTGAGCTGGCTATCTGTTTGGTTTGGATGGATTCTTTGCCTGTCCATGATATTCACCTCGATCTATGCCCTCT
Source organism: Drosophila anomelani (assembly GCA_035045905.1). Taxonomy (NCBI): domain Eukaryota; kingdom Metazoa; phylum Arthropoda; class Insecta; order Diptera; family Drosophilidae; genus Drosophila; species Drosophila anomelani. Next base: position 9,098,576 of record JAWNOO010000007.1, on the reverse strand, counting down.
TCTGGGATGAAAAGTGGAGGGCTCCACCTCTGTCAACTCTGGCGGAGTCCTTCTATTACACTCTTACCCGACTTGCTTGGCCACTGGCTCTCTGCTGGGTGGTGTTTGCTTGCATGCAAGGATACGGCGGATTGGCCAACAGTGTCCTTTCCTTTCCGCTGTGGCAACCTCTGTCGAGGCTCTCCTTTTCCGTCTACATGTGGCACATCTTATTTTTGGAGATAAACGCAAAAAGTGTCAGGACTATTTCTTACTTTTCGGACTACAGCCAGGTACGTAAAAAAAAAATTAATCCAAAGCGCTGATAATTTAATATTTGCAGATGTGTAAATTTTGGTCGGCTTTTGGGTTTAGTTTGCTCTGTTCCTACTTAATGTATCTTATCATTGAGGCGCCTTTTGCCGGACTTGACAACTTTATAAGGCCTAAGAATAAACAACCTGTAACTGTAGCGTGATGCAAGGTCTGTGTTGTATGACAACCTATCTGTAGTTTTCGACGAATCAGCGGTGGTGGGACCCATAAAACGGTAGCTCATTCCGGGTGGGGTAGGTTCTTGCTGAAGTCTAAACTTGGCACTACGAATTTTAATTTATAGAGTCCCTCAACAAAACAAGAAGCCTACTCATAGGCGAAAATGTAAATCCAATTAACTCTATGTCTATATTTGATCTTCAAAGAATTGTAAGGGGGTGGCGTTGATGTTAGTGGCCACAAGAGTTCTTAACCCACCCAACCATGTCTCTCCCTACGAGGGGAAAAACCCAAATGTTAATGCCCCCTTCTGTAAATTAATTTATACCCCCATGTCTAAAATAATAATTTAGCAATTCATTGTCGATTCAATTCTCTATAATTTTCATTGTAAAAATATAATATAATTCATTTTATCCATCTTGCAAGCTTATTTGATTTTTTTAATATGTTAATACAATTTTAAATTTTCATCTTCTTATTTATTGGTTTAAATTTTTGTAGAATTTTAATGTTTACATATCTAAATTTTCTCGGATTCAGTTCCAACTAGTTAAGTTTTAACTTGTTCTTGATAATTAAGTTTTAAATGGTTCTCAATAATAAGGTTTTAATTTTAATAATAATTCTATAGTAACATCTTTTACTTTAAGTCGGGTTGTAATTTCATTGCATTTTCAATCAATTCATTTTTTTTCTTTATACTAATTTAAATTTTTAATAGTTAGAAATCTTCCCATAACAACAACCATACTTTATATATATATGTTCTTTTGCTGTCATTTCATTATCAGTTATCAATTATCAATTACATCAATCTCTTAATACCGATCAGCCAAAGACACACTGTAGTCACAAACTTATCTCGCAGCGAAACATAATAATCAAAACAAAAACGAGCGATGCACCTGCATTGGGCCGGTCTTCATGAGCTGCATTTCTTTTCACAATTAACCCTTCTTTTTATGCATTAGCTCGAGTGCAATTATTAGGTTTGTTTTGATTATCAGTTTTCGCTGTTCTTTTTAGTACGGAATTTTAGTTTGTGGTTTTTATTTATTTATTTCTTTGCTGTGTTCTTTACCGATTTTTAGATTTGTTTTTAATATAGGTGCCAAAATAAAAAACTCACCCACTCATGTTGCTTGATGAAGGCCTTCACGTTGCTCCAGAGTCGATGTTTTATGCTGTGGACTTGGAGAATGTATTAGGTGATTGATGCCTCCATTCGAGGTACACTGACGAATTTTGAACCAAGGTGTTGTGATGGGAGTTTTTGTTTTGTTTTAAATTTAATTAGTTGCGTTTTGATAATGATTATTTTACTTTTCAGGTTAGCTTAAGGTTTTTAATTTGTATTAAATTTGTTTATTTTATTATTATATTTTTTTTTTTTCAGATGTGTAGGTTGAATTTTTCGTGAATGTTATTAAATTTTAATGGGGACCGTTGGAGTCCCTCGTTGTCAATTTTCCTCGATCCTTCTCCTCCCAACCACTATTTCTGCGGACTTTAAACCTGCGGCTTGTCTTCCGAGGGGTTATGATTTAGCCATGCAATCAGGAAGTGAACGGTTGGCAAAAAGATTGGCCAGAAAAGGTTTGGGCACGGCCACATCCAGCACGAAAGTTTGTTGTGTTTTATCCGGAGGCTGTCGTAGGGCCAAATTAGAATTGGATATTTTCCAAGAAATTAAAAAAAATAATTACCGTGTAGGTCTGTTTAACGGCAGTGGGGTAGTTTAAAGCCGACTCAATAGTTGGCTACTTTCCGTGTCGCGGGATGCGTTCGGATTTTGGAAATTGCCTTTGGACTTGGAGATCCACGTTTTTTCGGCACCGCGTATATATATAAAATCTATATAAGAGCACTTTGATCTGCTCAGGTTGACGACTTGAAACGGAAAAGACGGGAAGCTGGGCTTGCTAGCTTCATAAGAGCTCGCTAGTCCGAGTTAGGGATGCATTTTGAAAAACCCCTATTTCTCATTCACAGCGAGGTGTCGAATTAGGTGAATAAGTGGTACTACTATGGCGGGCTATTTTTCTAATTTAATTTTTATTTTTAAGAATCCTAATCTAAGAAGTTTTTATCAAACCTTTTCTTTTCCCTCAATTGCATAGGGAAGAGAATATAATATTTCTTGACATAAGGCGACCATTACATAACAAACATTAATTTAGTTAACAAATAGCTTGAAAGTAAATTTGATGTTGAACTTCATAGTTAATACAAAACCTATCTAAGCTAATCAGATTTTTGTCATCCAAATTAATGAAGCTTTGAATATGCTTTTAATTTCAATTCTTACTTGGTTGGGTTGGATTTTGTCAATAATTTACACAAATTGTTATTAAAATTATCGTAATCGTTTGAGAGTATAAAACGGAAATCTACATTTATAAAGATTACCTTATCAAGCATTGTTTGGTTTGCCTCTGTTAAGTAGACCAAATATAGGGTGACTAACTTACTAAATGTAATAAAACTTACAAAGTCATGGATTACACAAAAACTTTTAGTATTTTTTCTTAGCCGCATAAAAATTAAAATACAAATTTTTATATACAAATTTAAATAATTTCATAATAAACTAATTTTTCAAATACTTATTTAGTACTTGTCGCCTTTAACTTGCGGTGTAGAAACCAGTCTGTGTGGCTTTTTAACCTATTATCGTAGAAATTCGTTATCATAACATAATTGGTGTATAAAATGGTTTAAAAATTTACCATTAGCTGCTAATACGAGTTGAGGAAGCATGGCAACCTCGGTCTGGTTGTTTTTCTGTGGATTTGTTCTCGTAAGCGCCGAACGACCAAAGGAAGAAAAAATGTTGCAAACCTTCCATCGGCTCGGCAAGCTCAGAACGCTGGGAATAGAGTTTGCTGATAAGTTTCAGGAGATAGACTCCTTGGACCTTCAAGTTTTGGGATTTGAGGATCTACTCTGCCTTAACGATGTGAGACAGCTAATAGCCGGACTTAAAGCTGGGCACTACTGGGCTCTAAAAAGTAATTGTTTGTTAATCTAGATAAAATCATAAAATCATAAAATCTAAAATCGTTACTTCGACAGTGATCGATGCCTGGGGCTCCATTCCTCCGGGGCTCCTTACTGGAAATTCGTACGACTTGGGAAACTTCGACGAGTGCCTTAGTATCAAAGACGAGATAAGCCAGAGCGTGACGATCCGTGGAAAGTATTGCTTTCTATCAGTTGCTTCTACCCAGATAGAGGACTTGGGTTTCAATACAGCAACTTGTTTTCCAGCCACCTGCACGGCGGCTCATATTAATTTGTTCCTTGGAAAGCTGATAAATCAGTTACTAAGCTCAAGAAACTTTACGGGAATCACAATCAATGAAGGCACCTGCCAAACGAATGCAAGTGAAATCTGGGATGGACTCACCATTTTTACAGTGTAAGGGTTTAACTTATAATTGTCGTAGTTTATTATCATTATGATTTCAGAGCAATGCTATCACTGATGTGTTTTTTCGTGGCTATTTTCACGCTGTACGACTATTTTCTGTGTGAAAGACAAAGTGAGTTAGAATACAAAGCTTCACAGATTCCAAATATACTTTTTCTTTAGATCAACTTCCCGCTATGGTTAAAGCATTTTCGGCTAGAGCCAACTCAAGAGATCTTTTCCGAGTTGTGGACAACCTTTCCAACCCAAATGTTATCGATTGCCTTCATGGAATTCGCTGCTTATCACTCATATGGGTGGTATTTGGCCATCAATATGTTATGGCTCTAACCGACCCTAATATTAATTTCTTTCAAGCTAAATCGGTAATTGTTAAACACAGATCTTTTTATAGTTACATTAACGTTAATAAATTTATAGTGGTCCCAAAAACCATCTTCCAGCTTTATTATCCACGGCTTCTACTCCGTGGACTCTTTCTTGTTCCTCGGAGGATTATTGGTGTCGCTACTCTCACTGCGATCAATGGATAAGTGAGATAATTAAAAATAGAGAGACGTGTATATTATTAATAGTTCAAATTCACAGAACAAATGGAAAATTGGATGTCCCACTCATGTACCTCCATCGCTTAATCCGCATAGCTCCTGTTCTGGCCATGGCGGTTCCTGTCTATTGGAAGCTCATGCCCATTTTATCAGGAGGACCTCTTTTTTCGGGAGGATACAGTGAAAGTGATGCCTGTGAGAGTGGCTGGTATTGGACAGTGTTTTTCCTTAACAATTTTATAGGTAACAGGGTAGGTCCATAGTCAAACCCAATTTTGAAAAATTATATAATGTCTTTTCTATATATTAAGTGCCTAAGACATACCTGGTATTTGTCGGTGGACATGCAATTGTTCATCATATCGCCGTTCCTGCTAATATCTCTCTACAAATGGGGTAAGAAAGCAGCTGCTGGAATAATCCTACTCATAGTCCTTCTTTCCGGCTGCCTCTTTGCCACCATGATGGTCAACAACTATTCTGCGATGTTAAAGTACACGAATACTATTATTATATATTATTCGTTTACTATACTATTATTCGTTTTATTAGGAGTATAAGCTTGAAAGCCATGATGAAGATGTACTTTTCTACCCACACACACGCTACTCCTTGGCTGATCGGGTTCTTATTCGGATATTTTTTGCACATGAATAAGAATAAAAAGTTCCATTTAAGAAGGATATCCGTGTGGTCTGGATGGATTCTTTGCCTGGCCATGATCTTCACCTCGATATTTGCTCTGTATCCAGCAACTCAGTCGAATGCTCCACCTCTGTCAACCCTAGCGGAGTCCTTCTACTACACCCTCACCCGAGTGGGTTGGCCTTTAGCTCTCTGCTGGGTAGTCTTTGCCTGCATGCAAGGATACGGGGGACTGCCCAATAATTTTCTTTCCTCCCCGCTGTGGAACCCTCTCTCCAGGCTTTCCTTTTCTGTCTACATGTGGCACAAGTTCATCATGGAAATAAACGCAAGAAGTGTCAGGACTAGCTCATACTTCTCAGATTACAATCAGGTAGGGGAGAGTAATTAAAAATTGCATTATTATTTATAATATGACATTTGTTTTTACAGATACTAAAATTTTGGTCGACTTTTGGTGTGACTGTTTTGTTTTCCTATTTAATGCACCTTATCATTGAGGCGCCTTTCAGTGGACTTGAACGTTTAATTCAACTTCACAAGAAATCGACTCGAATTGAAAAATAACAGCAGAGTAAGATTAAACTTTCGGGAAATACTTAGTTAAAACAAATAAACAACAAAAGCAGCATTTTCTTGATCTTATAGCAAAAAAAATTAAATAACAAAATATAACAAATTGTGAACATATTTCTAATTTTTATATGCTACTGGACTGGGCTAAAAATACAAATCTACAATGTATACGATTTAAATGGTCAGTGCGGTGAAAACTTATGACTTAAATACCCCTAAAATCTACATATACTATAAATAAATACAAAATATAAAATTAGCAATAAATAATAATATTAAATTTCGTAGCAGAATTCTTGATTTATTATAAAAACTGAACTTTATTGATTATCATGAATTATTCATTTAGCAACTTACTTAGAATAAGATTTCTTTAAAATATTATCACCTTCCGCAACTATGTTAATAACCTTCATCAGCATAGCCGTAAAGTTCTTCAAATCCAATTAATAAACAATAAAACATCGACATATAAGGAAAGAATACAAATTTATTATTTTGGTAGATAGGCCAATTAACTAGGCATTGATTACCAAATAAAAAGATTACCTTATCAGACGCTTTTTGTGAATCATTACACAAGGTTCAATAAATTTGGTAGACGGTGCTTATCGCCAGCTAAATCGCATATAAAAAGCAGTGGAATATGTCTGAAAACCTCAAATCAAGTTGAGCTACCATGGCCGACATTGTAGCGTTAATTTTTGTCTGCGGACTTATTATCGGCGCCGCTGCAGAGCCGAAGGATACCGAAGTGATGCAGGACTTTCAGTATATTAAACAGCTGAGATCTTTGGGGCTCCTGTTTGATCAACACTTCCAGGATAACACAACCCATGATCTTGAACTCAAGCTGCCCAGGCTGCCAAGTCAAGAGGATCTACTGTGCCTCAGCGATTGGACTCAGTTCATGACAGCACTTAAGGCTGGACAATATTGGGCCTTAAAAAGTAAGTTATCCAGAACTGAAAAAAAAACAAATTTTAAAAAATTTTACCATGACAGTGATCGATGCGTGGGGGTCTATACCCCCGGGAATCCTTACTGGAAACGTCTACAGCCTGGGAAACTTCGACGAGTGTCTGAATATCAAAAAAGAGGTCAGCCTAGGGCGAACCATACGGGGAAAGTACTGCTTCCTTAGGGTTTCTCCCGCAAAAATGCTCGGAATCGAAAGGCCAATTATTGGAGCCTTGTCAATTAGGACAGCCACTTGTTTTCCCGCCTCCTGCTCGGCTGCTCACATGAACACGATCGTGGGACAACTGATGAAGCAGGTTCTGAACTCAAGTATTCCCAGCACCAGCATGAGTATAATCGAGAGCAGTTGCCAGACAGATGAACCTGAACCTTGGGATGGACTCACCATTTTCACAGTGTAAGAATAAAATTATTTATATCAGTGCCACAGTCTAAGAACCCCTTTCGATTGCAGGGTGATCTTATCATTGATGAGTGCCACCGTCGCTATTTTTACGCTGTACGACTACTTTTTCTGTGAAGACCAAGGTAAGTTAATCAATCAGATCTTGTTTATATTTGGTATATTTCCCATTCATTTAAATTAATTTCAGATAAGCTTCCCCCAGTTGTGAAGGTATTCTCGGCCAGGGGCAATTCCCGGGCTCTTTTCCGCGTCGTTGAGAACAAGAGCAACCCCAATGTAATCGATTGTCTTCATGGAATTCGGTGCTTATCCCTTATCTGGGTGGTTTACTCCCATGTATACACAATACATACCATGGGAGCAAATCTTAATATTTTTCACTATAAATCGGTAAGTTTTTTATTAATGTTGCAAGAAGATGTGTTAATTTCCTATTTTTATAGTGGTCTGAGTCTCCATATGCCAGTTTTATTGTCCACGGGTTCTTCTCAGTAGACTCTTTCTTCTTCCTCGGCGGCATGTTGGTGTCGCTGATTGCGTTACGCTCGATGGAAAGGTAAGGAAATGTTACTATTTAACATTTATGACTTTATTTCATTGCTAAGAAATGCACAGAACCAAGGGCAAATTGAATGTGCCGAAGATGTACCTTCATCGGTTGATGCGAATCCTTCCTGTTCTGGCGATATCGATTCCAGTTTACATAAGACTCATGCGCATCGTGTCGGGTGGACCCATGTTCTCCGGCGGATACATGGGAACGTCAATCTGTGAGAGCAACTGGTATTGGACTTTGCTGTTTGTGAACAACTACGTGAATACCGCGGTAAGTCTATGGTGCTATTAATCTGAATAATACAAATAAAACAAAGTCATTGATTTCAGTGTCCTGGGCATACTTGGTACTTGTCGGTGGACATGCAGTTGTTCATCCTCTCTCCGATCCTGCTGATATCTATCTACAAATGGGGCAAGAAGGCAGCAGCTGGAATCGTCGTCCTCATAGTCCTGCTCTCTGGCTGCCTCTTTGCCACTATGATGGTCAACAACTACTCAATGCTTCTGAAGTAGGTTCCACAAGCAAGTTTACCTTTGAATGTATTCAAATTTTCTTTTTCAGAAACTCCAATACCGAGGCAACAAGAAAGTTATACCTTGCCACCCACACGCACGCTGCTCCTTGGCTGATGGGATTCTTGTTCGGATACTTCCTACATTTGAATCGGGAAAAAAAGTTCCGGTTGAGCAGGGTATCCGTGTGGTCGGGATGGATTCTCTGCCTGGCCATGATCTTCACATCAATATTCGCCCTCTATCCGGATGCAAAATGGGGGACCTCTCTGTCTACCCTGGCGGAAGCCTCCTACTACACTCTCACCCGAGTGGGTTGGCCATTGGCACTTGGCTGGGTGGTCTTCGCCTGCATGCAGGGATACGGGGGTCTGGCCAACAGCTTTCTCTCCCATTCGCTGTGGCAACCCCTGTCGAGGCTCTCCTACTCTGTGTATATTTGGCATATGTTCGTCGTGGAAGTGAACGTTAGGAGTGTCCGAACAAATTCCTACTTCTCGGACTACAGAGCGGTAGGATTTCAAAATTTTCGAAAGAGTTAGTACTGGTTATTGAATTTCAATATGTTTCTTTTTGCAGATGCTAGCATTCTGGTCTTGTTTTGGCATCACACTGGTGTTCTCCTATTTTATGCATCTAATCATAGAGGCTCCGTTCGGTGGACTTGACATTTTCCTTCGGCCGAATCCCAAAATCCCGGCTGTCATCAAAGAAAAAGACGAGGTAGTCGGCTCAAATCAGCTGAATGAAACTAAAGAAAGTGGACCTACTAACAAATCCCCAGATGCAGGTGCTGCCGATTAAAAGTATTCTCAAATTGAAGCTAGAATGTAAATAAATATATGTAATCTATTGTATGTTTGATTAATGAGTATTCTTTTGTATATCCCCTTTGTAGCTCTATGTTGGCTCTGTTTCTGACTGAGTAAGACATTTATCTAGGCACCTCTGAGTTTCCGGCTGCTGGTGGAGCACCCACCCACACAGGAGTCCCGTCCTCGTCACTTTCTGGTTGCATGTCCCGTGGAAATTTAAGGCTTGAAACAAATGGAGAACTTCTTGACTCGCGTCGACTTAGCTTAGCCCGACGCCATAAACTACGTGCCACTGCCACCGGCATTGCAACTGCAACTACCACTGCCACTGCCACTGCCCCTGCCGTTGCACTGCGAAGAGAATGAGTGTCTGCCGGCCGACAAACCGATCCGGATCCGGATCCGAATTCGAATTCCCACTGCGCATATTTTATGGCAGTTACGCGGCTCCCGGGCAACTTAATTAGTACCTGCTGGTGCGCTCCGACTCCGGTTTCGACTTCCAGTTCCCCATCCAATTGCACTGGAGCACTGCCACTGCCATTTCCACTTCCATCTCCACTTCGATTGCGGCAGGGACAGCTGCATTGCACCTGACATTTAACATTATTACGCGGCACCTCCGGCGAATACCGAATGAGTTGGCGGCCATTACAGGCAGCGCCTTAAAGTGGCGTTTCGGCGCAACTCGCGTTTAACCGGTGTTAAGCTTAATGTGCACCGCGTTGACGCCGCCGCCACATGGTGCTCCAGGAAACAGGCAGCCAGGAGCAGGCAACATGGAATAGCGAGCAAGCAAAAACCAGACATCTGAAGGGCTGCAATAGTGCTGTCAATAGAAGTAAAACAAAAAGTCACTATGCCTGTGAACATTTATTAAAATCTACTTAAGTAGTTCTATAAAGACATTTACTATATGCACAAAACTATACATATAATTTGTATATTTTGTAATTTATATAAAGGGAATATTAAAGGTGCCAGCACTGTTAGGCTGCCGGCTCGGTTGCATTAACGTGTTGTGACTGTGCGAGGCGGTTGCGTGTTCGATTGCAGTTCCTTGCATTTAATGGGTTAAGGCACACTTCTGTTTCTGTGGGAGGACCGGGCCACTTACGATTCATTGAATGGCCCCGTCTCCAGTCCGCTCGCAATTGAAAATCGATCCGGACAGTGGGAGCCCCGTATAACCACTGTTTTCGATACATCGCACCGTTTAATAGATCCACCGAGTCCGGCGACCCCACTGACCCACAGGAAGGGCACTGGCCATATGCTCTTGTAAGAGGCACACAGTAATCAGCTTCTAAGGGGAAAAAGCCCCGGAGAGGACTTTGACAGGACTACCAATTAGCAAGGAGTCAACTCATGTAAACATTTTCCGATTTAACTTTCGGAATTTGTGCCGCTTTGCGAGAGCAAAGAACAAAGTACAAAGAACTTTTGTGCACATTTGTGTTTATTATTGTATAAATCAAAAGATAAAGTTGCACAGAAAGTTCCTGTTCCGCTCGCTCCGTTCCTCCTCCGGGGATCACCGGGACTTGGTTGGTTAGCTTCTCCGACCGGGCCAAGCTCCTCGAGCTCCTCCTGCTTCCGTAACTCCTTCGTGTCCTGTTTGCATGCGGAGGCGCAGTACGTAAACTAAACGAAATGCACACAGAGTCTCATGTAGGGCTCGGGTCGTGCATGTTTGTGGCATTATAAAATATATCTGGGCAACAACAATGGGAGCTCTAGCTTCTCCATCTCCTCCCCATCCCCCCTGTAGCCCAATTTCAAAGTCGGCAATGGCAAAATGGCGATCTGGCTACCTCTGCTGCTGGCCTGTTGTTATTGCCACATTTAAATGCCAAACTTCACCGGACATGCTTCATAGCTCTAATTATACATGCGCCTTCCTCGGAACGCCTTCCGTTGTTGGAGAAATGGAAAAAACACTGTAAAGGAAAACAACAATGGGAGCCCAAAGAGCAATGGCTCTCGTTATTGTTGCTGATACCCCTGGAGTATCAGAGTATTATAAACAAGTATATAGTGAGTAGTTACAGTTTGATTTGAAAATGAATAACATGATAATTATTATAATAGACAACTTGTCTGGAAATAATAAGACCCCAAGTGGTAGTTTAGAATATTGAAGAGTCAAATGCCAGGTACTCCCATAGTCGAATGTAAGTTTCCTTCTTCGTTTTGGTTGTTGCTGAGCCTGCACTGTTGTTGCCATTGCGGGAGGACTGGTTGTTTGGTCCGTTGGACTTCTGCCAGGCAACGCGTCGTATGCGCAACGTGGGCTGCTATTTTTCTAACCACATACAAACACAAACACACACATGGACAGGAAGATTGGATGGGTGTTTGTTTGTGTTCGGGCATTTTTTTTTTATGTATTTGTGTGGGAAGGAGACAGCGGCTTTTACTTAAGTCAAAACCCCGGGCCATTCGGCCGTAGAAGTTTGCATGTCTGCTTAGCAATTCATGGAGGGCAAGGGAGAAGCCGTCACTCTTTTGATTTGATTAGAGTCCCCAACACACCACACACTCACTGGTACCGACAACAATGAATTTATGTAAATTCTGGCAGCATAAAATATGGCATTAAAATTTAATGTGCAGCTCAGAGCACGCAGCAAAACGGAGCTGGGAGGAAAAATGAAGACATTATGCTCAAGCCGAGATTATAGGCTGACTGCCGCTGACCAAATGAATACAATTGCCCAAATGCAAACTTTCATTAACGCTGACACATTAGCTCGTTGGCCTTTGGAGGCGGCGTCTGGGCTTCTTTTATAAATCACTTCATTGACATTTTTTACGAGGCGTTATTTTGGAGGTCGGGGTTGGACGCTCGATGGATGGGCGTGGAGCGTAGGGTGCAAAACTTTGGGAGAATAAAACATGCTCCAAGTCTGGACGAAATGTCTGAGCCTGCGGGCGTACGGTGGAGCGTGGGCGGAATGAGGAGCCGTGCTCCATGGCCCTTGGCCAAGATTGACGCGCCGCTTACGTGCCACGGAACCATTTGTCTTGGTGCCGCACTTTGCGTGTCTTAATTAGCGCCCCATCCCGCGCCTCCAGATGCCTCTGTCCCAGCCGCACCTCCTGCTCCTCTTCGCCAGCCAAATGAAACCCCAAGAAACTTTGCCGACGCCAAGTCGAGGCAGGAATTTATGTATCCCAGATAAGAGTCCACTGATAAGACTATGGATCCCAAGCCTTGGCCTGTCTTTGGGCTGAGTTATTGTAGAAGACGCGACATGCTAATGAACTCTGCGAGGAAAGGGCCTCTAAGTAGAGCACAAAGGAAAGTTTTATTTTTGGGACAAGCAAACGTAATTAGGACGGTTTTGTGTTTTTTCTTTCTGATTATTCGATAGAATTCCATTTTGTGAAATAATAAAGTTTTTAGCAAAGGAGTGTATAGCAAAATGTGAGGTCTTGTTTATGGATTTCTACTTGTAAACTAGAGACCATTCTTCAGTTGGGATATGCCAAGTCCCACCGTTCATTCGATTTTACTTAAAAATTCACCTATAAACCTTTATACTCTGCACCAATTCGGGGACACCTTTAACTTCTATTGTATCAGCTTTAAGAGTTCTCTGTGCTGCCAACTAAGTTTCTGGCCATTGTCCTGGTGCCTTCATTAGATATTCTCCGGCTCAGGTGGACAGCTGCTAGCTGATAAACCCGCGACTGCTAATTAAAGCCTCGCACTCTGCTCCGGTGCCCCGCCTCTGGCCGAGCGTATGCAAATCGTGTAAATCAGAGAGTTTAGTGCCACTGGCCAGTGGCCGTGTCCCGCCATAAGCTGCCATATTTAGTTAAGTAATCAGGATTTTTGTGGGTAGCCGGGGGGGATGGGGACGCAGCCCGAGGGGGGTCCGAATTGTTGACTGGGCCAACAAAAGAGTTTCCTGCCCAGGGACTAGCCAGCTGGGCTTGTATTTTGTCGATGACATTGTTTCCCGCCAGCTACGTGTGTGCGAGTGTATCGTAGTTGTGTGTATATTATTATGTCGACAGGACACCCCAGTGTCTGAGGACACTGCCTTGTCCTGGGCTGTGTCATGCCATTGTGGTTGGCATGTGGTGCTCGTTAAATGCTAATTGCCGCATACTTGTAGCCACTTTATGTGGATGCCTTTGTGCAAGAACACGGGTGGGGTGACACCTCTCACCCTCCACCGCTCCAATGGCTGCCGGGCTAATTGAAACACTGCACCCTCAATGGATCCCCAACGCATCCTCCATTCGGACGGAACTGGCCAAAAGCTATTACCACATTTCGCGGCCATCAATCAAAGGCTTAATATCCGCGCGCCAGGCTGCTCGGCTCCCTTGTCAGTTGAATGGGCATGTCAGAGCCGGAGCGACGGCACAAAGTGCATCATTCGACCGCTAATTTGGGCCGTAAATAGGCGACCCGCTGCAGTTTCCATCTGACCTCCAGTTGGGTCACAGCAAGTGTCTGCCGAGCTCTCGAAGCTCTGGTATTCATAACGTAACAAGCCAGTTTCGCATGCAAATGCTGCCAGTGTTTGGTATACACTGAGATTAAAATGTATATTCCAGGAGTATATTTATAAAATCGAATCTTATATGAAGACTTCATTTGTTTTATTTGACAGCCTAAGCAAGTTGAACACAATTAATTATATTTATATTTTCCTAAAATTGAATTATAAACAAAGACAGAATCAATTTCTTTCTGTGCTGGTAAAGGGGTGCTGGGAGGGGCAGGATCATCCGTGGCCATGCGACATATGCGAAGACGAACCCACTCGATTCCGGTTTTCGGACATTCCGTGAGTGAAACATCATTAGGAGACCCGTGTCCTGAATTTAGCTCTGGCTCTGCCGCTGGCTGCGTCACTGGCATTGGCATTTCTCATTTTAGCATTTATCGTTACGTTTTTCGATGGCCGGCTCTCTTAATTGCCGAACATCGGCTCCACCAATTCTAATGGAATCGCCAGTGGAGGCGGCAGTTCATCAGCCTCCGCTACCGCCTGCGTTTTCGTCTGCTCCTTGATTTGCATAATGTAGAGCCGGGCTACTCAAGTGCGGCTCTGATTGTGGAGCTCATGACTTTCATATGCTCGTCGTGCGGTTCATGGGATTCCCATTTACTCAATTTGCTCGTCAGAAATTTATTTGGATAGCCCATGCCAAAGATGTGGCAGGAGACGGGGGCGGTCGCAATGAAATTACGGCCATGTTCCATGGCTGTGAGGCTGGAAAATGGAATCAATATTATGCAAATAGCCAAAGTGGTCAAGTCACCCGCCAATCCGACCGGCCAGCCATTCGGTCATTTCATTTCTGCATATCAATCGACGGACAATAATGGCAATGCCGTATTATTTTGTTGCATTCCGTTTCGTTCGTTGTGCAATAAAGTGCATTTTGATTCGCCTTTAACGGGCATCGGCGATGGCGTAATAAATTATGCATTGCCGTGCACGGACTGTGTTTTAACCTTTTTGTGCGACTGACCTCGCCCAATCACGCAGTCCTGGCCACTTAAAAGGTTACGGGCGGCGGCAAGCCAAGTTGCTGAAAACAAATCTGGCAAATTGCTGAAAAATATTTACTTAAATTTTCAACCGCTGCCAGTCATAAATTTCAGTCTGCCAAGTGCCCACTGATCACCTTCTTTCAGCACTGCCCCCTTGATTAAGTGTCTGCGGCAGGACCCTTCCCTGCTGGGCGGCAACTTGGTGCTGTCAGAAAGTTCGCTGCACTCATTAATCAGCCGCCGTGTGGAAACTAATTTAATGCAACTTAAATCAAAAGCAATTGTTGTTTCAGCCCGCTGCAATTTAGTCAGCCACTTCCGCACGCACCTCTTTCGGATGGGCTGGGGAAAGGTCGGGAAGCAGGTGGGTTGGTTCTTAGCTGGGCCCGCCAATTGACGCGTCATAATTTCCAACACCATCGCTGTGAGGCTCCCGACCGCGCCCAACAGAGTGCAAACTAAATTTATCAAATATGCAATCGCTGGCCATAAATTTTTGTAGTCTCCACAGCGCCCTTCTGCCAACGGCAACGCCCACTTCCCGGCAAGCCCACACATATGACGGCTGATGGTCACACAGGACGAATAAGATTTCAGATATACTAGAACTCTTGTAGTAATAGAGGCTTTAACTTAAGTATCCTCAAAAAGTTCCTTAATATGGTGACTATATCTGCTTTATATTTTGTTAAAATTTAATGGTGGAAACGAACAGAATATTTGTATTAAAATAGCCTTACAACATATCCTCTATCCTTAGGTTTGCATATACTTTAAATAAAAGCATTTTTTCTCTGTGTAGGTTAAGACCAGACATTTAAATGGCGCCGCTTATGCAATGCAAGGCACACATAAATCTTTACCAAGCTGGCCAAGTGCAGAGGAAGATTAGATTGACCCGTGGCTGGCGGTGGGAGGTGGACGATGTTGGTGGCTGTCCTGGAACAGGTGGGCTAGGTCAGCGGTGGCTTACCGAAGGTAAACAGATCGCTTGAATTGCCGCTGGCTGAGTACCGTTCTGACCCGGGGCATTTGCGTGTGACCACCCCCAGCCATGTTTTGGTAACCCATCGCTTCCCCAGCTCAAAAAATCAACCCACTCCAGTGGATCCACTGTTTTTATTTCGGTTCGCGCTTTGTGAAAGTTTTTGCGTGCATTTCTATTTATGTGCCTCGCATAAAGTTTAGTGCGCCATCAAAATGTTGGCTAAGAAGAGCGGCGGCAGCAGGAGGAGCCGGCTACAATGGCATATAAAAGCGAGCAGAGTTGCGTTCGCCGCCAGCGCCTAAAAGGCTGCACGCAATTTTTTCATTCGCCGCCATTTCGTGCGTGCCTGTGAGAACGAATGGGAGTGTGTGTGTTAGCCGGCATGGGCGGTGTAAGTATGTGTGTTGCGGTTTGTTTGCATACAAAATTTGTACGTGTTATTTTAACTTTGCCGCTTTTATGTTCTATATATAGTATATATGTATGTATTATATGTGTGTTATTTTTTGTATCTCTTTTGTTGGCGCTGCAAGGGGCCACCACGATTTTAACACCTCTGCAAGCGGGCAAGCCGGAGTAACTTTGGTCCTTCAGGTGTTAATGTCTGCTGTACGTACGGCCCGTGTGTGCGTGTTTCTGGCTACAGATAACGTTTCCGTATCCGGTTTCGTATCTCCACCCGTGTATCTGTGTGCGCGGAAAAGAAGAAGACAACGTTGTTTGCTTTCACATTTATATTTGTTTAAACACTCTGGGGGAAAAAGGGTCTTGTCGTACTCGTTTATTGTTACATATACATATCGTCCTATATAGTAGTTCTGTCCTCCGCACATTATCCCTTAGGTAATGCCACATACAATTGGGGGGTTCTTCTGGGGAGACGTTTCGGCTACAATTTAGACCGCTAGCTTAGAGTTCTAGTTAAACAAAGGTCCTTACTTCTACAGATATGACACATATCCAGGTTCTCTTTTATACAGTTCTTACAACTAGGGTGTGCGCCCTAACCGAAAATGCATCTAAGGGGTTCTAGCTTAAGACCGATTTTAGCTGGAGAGTTAACAGTAATTGATCCGTCAACAATTTAATTTAATTCCGAGCTCCTTTTCCCTTTTCCAGACTCAATTTACAAAACTAAAAACAATGGAAAATACTTTTGGGAGTCAGGAAGCAAACACTTGCTGGAGTTGTAACTGAAGAGGGGACACTGGCAATTTTCCAGCTTACGTTTTCGATTTTTATTTTGCTTTATTCTTTGCTCTCTACAATTATGTAGTTATGTTATGGCAAAGTTGCCGGCTCCCATTCGAAATTGATGCCACTCAGATGTATTTGACAAAAGTCCAAAGTTTGCCCTAGACTTTGTCGCTTCCATTGAAGTATTTACACAGAAATTACGCACAACGAACCCTTAGCTGGGCTTTTTAAGGGGGCCGATGGGTGAGGGATATGTCGTATATGGTATATGGGATTGGAATTTAGTTACTCAACAATTTTGCTAATTGAATTCTCTGTGTCTCTGGCGAGACGAACTGCCCATCCTTTAATACTATTTAACTCGTTTCTGCTCGCGTTGCTTGTGATTTTTACATGCTATAACACATTTACCCCGTTTGTATGTATTTCAATTCTCGTCCTCGCTTACCAACTAAGGATATTACACTTAAAGTATACAAAATCACCATTTATGCTCTGCAATTGCAATTGAATTGAATTGAAATGAATGCATTTTAATTGAAACGAGTCGAGCCGAGTTCAGGCCATCTCCTGGAGCCCGTTTAGGTCAGCTCCGAGCCAAGCAGCCACTGTCCAGTCCTGGCCAGGATGATGGCGATGGTCAGCGAGCGGAGCAAGCTGCTCTGCGAGTGTCCTGCCGCGCCTTTGACTGTGGGGATAAAACGGGAAAGGGGCGGGGAAAGCAGAATTATTAGGGGTCGGAGACCACAACGTTTCAGAGGTCACTCACCCAGCAGCATGGCCTCGCGGTTGTCGATGATCCCCGGCCGCCGCTGCAGCACACTCTCCTTGCCGCCCTTCCACAGAACCGGCGATATGCTGGCCAAGCACTTGACGCGCATGTCGCCCTCGTGGAAGTGACGGGGCTCCAGCGGCAGCTGCAGTCCCAGCGTTGAGGTGATTAGCCCGTGTTTGTGCACGATGTCGTTGTACTTGTGCAGGTAGTGCTCGTCGAGGATCTGTAAAGGAAAGAACAAGGGACGGCTTAGCTGCTGCACTTGGCAAAAAACCCCGAAACTCGCTCTGATATGTCAATCGTAATTATTATAATTATATTTTAAATTATTTTAATTTACTGCTGAATCTGATTCAAAGACTTGGATTGCTAAAGCAATCATTTAAAGCTGCATTTAATCTGGCTGAAAACAATAATTTTTCAAGCCATAATGAGGTCAATAGTTAACCGTAAGTGGATTTTAA
This sequence comes from Drosophila anomelani, assembly GCA_035045905.1. Lineage (NCBI taxonomy): Eukaryota > Metazoa > Arthropoda > Insecta > Diptera > Drosophilidae > Drosophila > Drosophila anomelani. Next base: position 9,080,679 of record JAWNOO010000007.1, on the reverse strand, counting down.
ATGTTTAAATGGTTCGTAATTTTAATTAGAATACAACAAATTGTTGTTGCTTTCCATTTTATTTTCTAATAAATCATTTCTAAGCTTTTTTTATTTTGATCAATAAATTAATTTAGAACTCAATTCTATTGCCATTAAAGTTCGATTCGTTTGCGCAGTGTACAAGCGGAATTAAAAGCCTGCAATGGGAGTTTAGTCCTATCAAGTGCTAGGGGTTGGCACACGCGTCGTATGAGCAACGGAACGGAAACAGAAACGGGACCGGCAATGGGCGTGTCTGGTACATGTCTGGCAAATGCTTAAGGGGATGCCTTTGTGTTCAAAGTGGGAATCGGAGTTGGAGTAGCAGTCGCATCCGGTGCCGGCGACGGAGTCTGAGCTGAAGGTTACAATTACAAGAGCTTGATAATTCCTCCCTTTCAGTGTTTGTCGCTGTCAGCAGAGTGCACCGCCATCACGAGGGGCGAATGAGGAGGGTAAGCACTGGAGAGGAATCCCGAAACGGGAGGGAGGCTCACACTTACAACTGGCTCGCAAAGAAATAAAATCATTTGCCATAAATAAGAAAAATGTACAGACCTGATAAAAAATGTGAAACGCTCAAATAAATAACTTGAACTTTTTCCCTGCTGCTTTTTTTCGATTTTCTCCGAAATTGGGTTCTGCGAGGGTAATCGGAATGGGAATTCGAATTCGGTCTGTCCTCGAAGGAAAAAGGAAGGGAGGGGGTTAGCACTTTGCCAGCGAAATTGTTGCCATTTGTTAGGCGATTGGTTGGCCCGTGCCAGGCTTTGTGCTTCAGTTTAAACTTTAAAGGCATAAATTAAAACTGCGATCAAGTCCCGCTCCCTGCTGACACAACAAACATGCTGGCAATGCCGTCAGCTGTCCTGGCCAGGCCAAAAAAAAAAAATAATAAAATAAAAATAAGGAGGAAATACGGAAAACAGGCAATAAAATGAGGGCACTTAGAATGCCCATCGCATTCCAGCAAACTTTCCCCGAAGACGGTGCCAAAATTTATTTCTACGCATTTTGCGGGCTGGCCGTTGCTGTTGTATTATAAGTTTGCCTTTTTTTCGTGGAATCGCAGGAATATTTGGGCCCTGCTGACGGACACTTTTATTGTAAATTTCGCGAATGCCTGGCGGGAGAACAAGCATACGACATGTTGTACCAACGGCCAGTGGGCAAGATAAATGTTATTAAATAAACGTTCAACAACTTTATGCCCCCCAGGCTGCCCTGCCCCAAAATATATTTGAGGGATGTGACCACCACCGAGAGCTCCGACGATTCATTATTCAGGAAGGGTGATGAGGGATGTTTCCAGCTGCCATGCCATTGTTGGAAGGAAAATAAACCGGGAATCGTGCCTAATCGCACCTATTGATTTTTCTCGTATTTATACAAAGCGAACAAGGGGCACGAAGGTCTCACACCACTCCAACTCCGTCTGTTTCCGCATCCCGATCCCCTCCAGCGTTGGACGGGGGAGCGGGGAAGTCAGTATGGTACAATGAACTAACTCGTACCTTAACGCCTCGATTCACACAATTTGAGTGCCATGTAGTCAGCGCCGACGATAAAATGCAGTGGTCCCATCCACCCGCTCGCCACCTCTCGATTCTGCTGTTCCGGCCATGGCAGACATGTAACGAGCTTTCGGCCAGATGGATGGCCCAGTCCCAGTTTCGGTTTCAGTTTCGGTGCCCTAACCCCAGAACACCCACCACACCCACACCTGGCCCAGGCTGAGCCCCGACATCGGGCCATAAAACATGCCAAAGCCAAAAACGAGAGCTCGTCCGGCGCTGCAGCTGAAGAAAAGCCGAAAAATGTATTCGAAGCCTGCCCGTCTACATGATTTTTGTTCATGAAATTATTTCAACAACGTACCCCACACGCTCGGCTAGCTGGGTCCACCGGCCCTCGATCCCCGTCCGATCCCAACCCATCCCCGGGGGCTCCGTTGTCTGCCGCGTTGTTAGAGGCTTAAATATTTACTGTATGCATAATTTCTACATTTTTTCCTGCTGTTCCTTCTGCGGGCTCTTGATTAGCACGGGGCGGAGGCGAAAGACCGTTTAGGTGTGGACCCTAACCAAAAAAAGGGTGAATGTTGTTACGTTTTATTTGCGAAGAGGGGATTGGGTTGTACACCAATAAAAATATCGAAATCTAACATAAATTCCTAGCGATTACTCCTTTAAAGTTAATCTTCGATCTCCTTTTTAAAAGAAAACAAAAGTAAAAATGCAATTCAAGCACGAATTGAAAGAAGAACTTGAATTTCTAATGTTTTCTAGCTGTGTAAAATAGGTAAAATAAATTCCGTGTTAACAAACTCACCGGCTGCTCGTTGACAAACCACTGAAGATGCGAGGCCGGGTGCGACTTGCCCGATGTGCAGTTTAAATACAAGTATTCGCCGATCTGATACTGATACTGCTGTCCCCTGATGTGCGGCCCATCGCGGGGCAGAACTGCAAGAGAGATGGGATATAGTGTACATCAATTATGAGAATTAGATTAGCATGAATCCAGGTGGATTAATGCCCGATATTATCTGTGGCGATGTTATCTTCCCCAGCATTGAATCCTGTTCGTTTGCCATTTCTTACCCACAAACACCAGTCTCCAATAAATATTTGCTGCGGCTTCGCTTTTGGTTCGCCCTTTGGTCGTGTAATTTATTAACAATTTTTTTGTTGCTTTGCTGGGCAAATATTTACCAGGCACACACACACGCAAACACCCCATTTTGGGGGACTTTCCCCCTTTTGCAGAAACGATTTCAATGGGATATACAAATAAATATTTTTCCGCTGTCCAAGTAGAACATAAAACACACAGATAAACCAACAGCAACAACTGCAATTGCCGGGATAGGACTGATGGTGAGGGGATCCCTACACAAAATATGTTGTAAGCGGCCAGACTGCGGAAATATCCATTAAAATGGCATTTTAACTTATAAATCGCCCGCGTGGGCCTCCCTCCGCACACTCCGCTCTGCCAGGTCTTTTTATACTATATTCCCTTTGCCGCTGGCCATTTGGTTTAAGTAAATAAAAATAGTAAAATACGGCAGTAGAATCGGGAGGAGCAGCCGCAGCGGGCAGAAGAGGCGAGCCAACCGGGTTTAGCGCGTGTGTAAAGCGTTAAAAAATGCAGAGACCCGGCTGGGATTACAGGAATATGCTGTTATGAAACTAAAGCTTATGAATGACTTTTTAAAAGCATTTCCGCTCGCCCGCGCCGATAAAGAAACCCAAACAAACAACAGCGCCAGTCGCATTAGGCGACCAAAGCGAAAGCCGGCAGAAGCTGCAGAAATGAACTCGATCCGATTCAGAATGTATATATATATATATACATATATACATATATATATATAGTGTGTGTTTGTTACTGGCGAGTGGGCGGCGGCGGTGGAAAATGGACCGCAGAAATGGTAAACAGAACCACGGAAACGCTTTTAAATATTCAATTTAAAACAGCTAAAGCTTTTACCGAAAATAATAGAATAATAAAGAGGCAGTGAAGGTCAACGTTGGGATGCTTTTATGGGGAAAGCCCAGTTAACATTCCAGCTCGTAAAACGAGAGTTCCATCAATATGAATGACAGACTTTAATTTGAATTTCCCTCGTCGGCATTGCATTTGTTTTATTTATTTAAACTATGTCCATTGGCAGCCAAGACCAATTTTCACTCCTAGCATTTATTGAAAGTCAGTGAGTCCTTAGCCGCTTATTGAAATTCTCAGCTCAGCAAGGACACCAGCAGATTGAATCAAGAGTTTGTGTACGAAACATGAATAGTATTCACATTTGGGTTCCGTCTGTATCGGAATGCTGTCGGGCAAATAAGCAAACAAGCTCCGGCACTGCGATGCCGATAATAAACCGAGAGGGAAGCGGATTTAAACCCTGTCCCCGCTCGCCCCTGCTGTTCTCCCGTATTTGCACTTTCAATATTTGCCTGTAATTGATGTGAAATTTTTTGGGCAAACATTTACTCGCTTCTGTGCTGCTTGCGGGGTGCCGCAAATACATATAATAAAAACACGGACCCTAGGTCAGGCAAATCAGGAACGTGACTGTGAATTGATCGGAGCTAGGTACTTACACACAATGTCCATGCGACCCTCACCCTGCACGGAGGAGAAGTTGGGAGCCTCGGCGGACACCTCACAGCGGTAGAGTCCGGTGGAGTTTAGCGTTAGTCCGCGCAGCAGCACGCGGCTGGCATCGGAGAGCTCCTCCTGCAGAGAAGGAAGGTAGAAAGTGGTTTTATTTATGAAATATTTGTATTAACTAACATGCAGAAAGTAAAAGTTAAAGTTAAATATTAATATTAAGTTGCAAAATATACATTTTTCGCAGTGTACTTACAATGACGCGCACTCCATCCACCCGGTAGCTGGTCTTGGGTGGCCGGGCCTTTGGCACATAGCGGTAGAACTCCTCGTTGTCCTTGTACCACTTGATTGCATACAGAGCCTCCCCCTCCTCAGCCGGCTCCTCCTCTTCCTCCTCCTCATTGTCCTCCCGATCAACACTGTCGTCCAAGCTGTCCGCCCGATCGAACTCGGGCATGTAAAGGGCTGGCCCGCCATTGTTCGAGGAGCTTACAGACATGGAGCCGCTGTGGGTGCTGGCACCCACCTGGGCGCCGAGATAGCCAGAGGCGGCACTGCCTCGGTAGACGCTGTGGCCATAGGGTGACTTTTCCGGCGGCGCCGGCAGCTGTTGGTGGCTGCTTTGGTATTGCCGCATGGCGATGGGCTCCCGCTGCCTTTGTCGCTGGCCGTGCTGACGTTGGTTCTGACGCATTCGCGAGCGGTGTGACGAGCGCTCATCCTCCAGCGTATCGCCGTCGGGATAGTGGAAGTCCCCACCACCGTTGTTACCTCCGCCCCCGTGGCTAGAGTGCCCGCGGCCATGGTCGTGGTCCCGGTCGTGGTCCGAATGACTTTGCAGGCCCGTAACGGTGTGGTGCGTCCGGTTAAGCTCGTACTGGCACTCGAGGAAGGCGGACTCTCCACGCAGCTTGTAGGCGGGAATGGAGACCTTGATCATGCGTAGCCCCACAGCGACACCTGAAAATTATGAAATTCGGTCTTAAAATTTTAGTTTTTGGAAAGGCAACAACCACTCATAAAGTTTTCCCTGAGTGATGCAGTAAATTCAGTTAACAGAAAGTTTTTTCCGCGTGCCGAATTATGGAGAAATATATTGAAATCAGCGCATCTCGGAAATCAATAAACTGACAAGGCACCCGGGGATATAGAGCGCATATTTGCATAAGAAAAGGGCGTTGAATGCGAGGCAATAGCGCTGGAGGGAGAGAGTTCTGCTGGCCCGCCGGGCATTCGCCAAGGATTACGCCCGTCGTAACAAGGCCAGAGGAAAATTAAAATATTTTCCGCACTTTCCGTGGCCATCAAGAAGAGTCAACTTTTTGTTGCTGATGATGGCGCAAATTTTCCGCCTTCCAGCCAGCGTCGAGCAAGTATTTGCATAATTGATTTGTTCTCTGGACTAGGCCACTACTCCGGCCCCGCCTCTATTGTCCTGTCTTGTTGCGGGCCAGCGCAAACAATTATTGTTTTAATTAAAAGGGACCCACGGTTTGATCGTCAATTGCTTATTTATGAGACGCATTTCTGAAATATGCTGGCTGAGGAGCAGGATAAATTGCGGCAGGTGGAATGGCCTGGCCGTCGTCCTGGACGCAGGCTATCTGTTATCTTGTGTCGGGGCGGTTCGTAAATATTAATAAATGAGTGCGTAATCGGGCTTAATCCTTTGTAAAATTACAACGCCAGCGAGCCAGGGCCGCAAATTATGGAGTGGCGGCCCAAGGACAGGGGCCACAGCACAGGATATTGGCCGTTTATCCACATCCTTGCTGTCACTTGGCCCCGAATAAATGCGGCGTTTTGCGGTTTATTTGGGCGAAGCTGCTCAGCCAGCGTTAAATTAGACTCGCAGCCGTCATAAATATTTGAATATCCGAGCTGAAATGTCCGGCCATTAGGAGCGGGAGGTCGGCTAATTGCCCATTGGCACTGCCATTGGCAGCTGGAAAAGTTTGCCGGCCGCTTGAAGACGTCAGCAATTGAATGGGATTAAACAGATTGACAGTCTCTGATCTGGGACTTTGCGAACAAAACTTTTCCATTGCAGCTGCACAACTTTTCGGGCTCTCAGGGGCCGGGAAAACCGATTGAAGCTAATGTCGACCGATTGAATTGGCAGGCGTCTGTGGATGCGGTTCCGGTGGCGTATACTTGACGTTCGAGTGCAGTAAGCAATTATGATTTGCTGAGCTGTTCTTAATTAAGGAATGAATTAGATTGCTGGCACTTCTATTCATTGCCAGAATATCAGCGAGTCAGAGCCAGAATTTTGCATTGGATTATGCTGTCCCACGCTAACTTTAACTAATTACATTTGGGCATTAATTAGCGCGGAATTTGGAGTCCTTGGCGTGGGCTTTAATGGCGGCACACGTTGTTTAATTGGCCAATTTTTATGACAGCGACTTTGATGGACGAGTCGAGGTGCGTCCGCCACGCCCACCTGCTGATGTCAGTCGGGAAATAGGCTTAATGAAATTAAGCTGCCTGGAACCAAAACAAAGGCCAAACAGACGCCGACTGCAGATGCGGTGCGCTGCGAGCCAAGTCAAGACAAAGCGGCCAGGCCCGGCCCGGCACGGGAACAGCAGCCAACACATGTCATTTGGGCAACGCTACAAAGTGTCTTAATGTTAATTAAAAAACAGCAAAGTCCCGTCAGAGCAGCAGCGCACACACAGCCAGCCCCCAAAGCCGAAAGCCAGTCTGTCAGGATCGAAAAGGATGGCAGGGATGGCAGCGCGCACAATGGGTGAAAGTTGCATGAGAGCTGATTAAAATTGCCTGCATCAGGGGTAAAGGGGGGTGTGCTTTCAAAGAATTTTAGCCCAGCGAGTGGCATGGTACTTCCCTTCCCTTCCAGCATTGATAACAGCAGAGCCCAGTCGAGCGAAGCAGAGCGACGAAAGCTTACATTCAGAGCCAAAATTAAATTACAAGTTGACTTGCCCCGGAATGGGATTCCATTTCAATGAATTTGTGGAAAAACACATATACAAGTTGTAAACATGCCGGCAGCCAAGTATCTCAACATTGTCTAAATGCATTGTTGCGAGGGGAAGTGGATTGTCCTTTTAGGGAAGAAAATATAAGCTTTTCGAATGAATTTTGGAAGATCAAAGCAATAAGGTTTTTGTATTTGTTGCCAGTAAGATTCTAATTTGTGTCACCTCAAAGTAAACATTTCTTCAAACATTTTTAGTTGTATAAAAAATACTATTCAAAGTTATTATGTTTCTAAATTAATCTGTTCTCCTTAATTAAACCAACAAGTACATTTATTAAAGAGTATAATTTTAATATTAATTATAGAAACTCTCACCCTTAATTTCCATTTAAAACAACCTTATAATTAACATTTATAAAGGGAAATACCAGTGTGTCCTGGGGCAAAGACAACGGAGGCGTTCGCCCAGAGAGTGAAACTTTTAAACGTCTGCCTATCAGCTCGCCCTGAGGCAGCTCCACTTGACTATCGCTCCGCGCTTCTTCTAAAGTTGCTAAAATAAAGTTTCATATTTAAATTAGTATGTAAAGTATCCGCAAAGCAACGCGGCGCACTTGATGTAAATTGAATATGCATAAGCAGCAGGAGGGAATATCATTCAGTATGCATGATAATTTCGTTCATTAACGCATATTTAAACAGGGCAACCCCGCACTTCGTGCGATGGTTGGCGGCTTGGGGCTGCCAGCTCCCAGCTCCCAGCTCACCTGCAGGTTAAGTAAGTCCTCCGTAACCGACAGCCCCCGACTTCTCTGGTGTTTAGCATAATTCGATAAAATTGGCAAACAGAATGGGGGGAGGCGAAGCAAAACGAAAGGAAGCGAAATGAAGCGAACCGAGCAGGGCCGAGGCACAGGAAAGTGGAAAGACAAACAAAGGAGGAGCTGGCAGCACCGGAAGGGCGAGGAGAAGCGGAAAGGCGGAAAGGGCGGGTGGCACAAGGTAAACTGACCCACTGTGCGTTGCCAAATAGCGCATAATGAAGGCCGCCATTAGGAGATAAAGTCGGCAACAAAAATCGGTTGTAGCAGCTTAGTTGGTATCAATGATGGGGAAACTCGGATCGGTTGAACGGCCCCTAACTTTATACCACTAATGAGTTTGCGCCTTCACAGCAATTATGCGGCCCGCTCGGGGAGCTGGAGGCTGGCTGGCGACTGGAGAGAACAAACTTTGCTATCTGCTAAATCATTCTGCGACCTAAATGTTGGCCCGAACCCGAGACCTGGCAGACAATGCGATAGGCTGTCCCGCGGAAAAGTTACCGAAAAGTGTCAAAAAACTGGAAGACACAACAACAGGGACGGGCGGCTGCCATTGATAGTGAACCGAGGACCAAGTTGAAAAGGCAGCAGCTCATTAAGTCCGCATTTCTTATTTGCGGCGTCTAGACTTCATTAAAAAGTCCGACGTTCGCTTTCGGCTCGCACGTTTTTTGCTCCTCAAAGACTCGCGCCTCACGCCTGGCGCCTGATGAATATTTATTGTGGCATTGACAGCTTAAACTCCGCTTAATGTTGTTTATTAAATGCGTTTAAAAAACAATTACTGCAGCCTCGAATTGGTGGTGTGGCCTTGTTCTAAATACCCAAACAATTATATTAAAAAAACAACAGCGGCAGCGGCAAAAACAAAATGCAAACCGGGGCAGGATGTGGAGGAGGAAAAAAAGGACCTAGACGAAATTGTAATGAAAAAGCCTTTGGGATAGTTTTAGCTGAGTTTGTGCAGTAACCGAGCGGCAACAAAGGCTATCCTTGCTAGTGGCAAACAAGAACAATGCAGCGGCAGCGGCGGCGCAAAAAAGTATGCAACAGTTTTAAATGGCAGAGAAGGCGAAAGTACTCATACGCCCCGTTGACGCTGCGCGATTGCGTGTGCATTTTGTTGTTGTTTTTCTCGTTGTTGTTATTGTTGTTGTCGTTGCTTGCAGGCACCACAACAAGGATAAAAAAAGGCAGAAACAACATGCAAATCTGTTCAAGCGCTTCTGATGTATTCAAGTTGACACAAATCTGGCGCAAATCCTCGCACACACACGCGGACATACAGACACTCGGAGGCAAAATGGCAACTCAACTCTAAGCGACACTGACAAGGCAAACTAACACACACACACACACACACACTCGCACGGAGGCAGAGTGTGTGTAATGGCGAGACTGGCAACAAAACATTTATGAATAAAATAGAGAACAGCAAGAGAAACACCGACAGCGACAGCAACAGCAGCTGACGAGCGAGAAACGAGCAAATTAAAATCAAAATAACCGCAGGTGATGAGCCAACAGGGAGTGGGGAAGGCGGAAGGGAAAGCCGGGTAAATGGGAAAGCGGGTTGCTGAGCTGGCGTGTAATTGAAAATAAGAATAACAATGGCCAGGACCGGACAAAGAGGGAAAGCACTGGCGCAACATGTAAACTGTCGCGCCACACGGCGTATGCGCAATGTTTGATCACATGGCCAGGACTCATTTGTAGCCACTTAAAGTTGAATGAAATACACGGAATCCGCCAAGTATGAGTCGGAGCTCACGTTCCACAAACAGTTTGCCAAAGTTCTCCTTCATTGTTTCAGCTGCGCGATTCGCGGGAAAGTGGCCGGAATCGGCGGCAGTTTGCCCTTCGGAAATCGACGTGCGTATTGCACTTTGGGTACGATTACATATTTTTGTAAAATGAAATGGAATTTATGCACCCCCCTCCGTGGTCGTGCGTCACTGCCGTTTAATACGTGTGAGTGATTTCCCCCGGGGGCTGGGGGAGAAAATGCAGCCAGCCGGTGGAGCTGCGAGGAGAGCTGCCTGCGTCTGTCAAGTCACGTTCTGGCTGCACTTGACAGATGCGTAAGCGAATGGAAATTGAGCCAACTTTGGCACACACACATATACACACACGAAAATTGACAGCTCACTCAGCGGAGGAGCGGCGGAGGAAGGTGTGGGTTGGAGCCGCACATTAAGCTACGGGAAATTCTATTAAAAAAATTATCATGTTTTATTTAAAATAAAGCGAAAATTGCCCGGCCAAGTGGCGCAACCTCGGGTCGTTCCTCACTCATTTGTATGCGCTCCGCATGCGGCACACAAGAAAAATAACTGAAATAAGTGAAACGAGAGGGTCGTGGCAGGGGATCCTGGAAATGGCATGGCGGCTGGCTGAATGGCGGAATGTATGTCGGGGATTAGTGGGCGGTTATGCCCTTTTTTGGGCTGCCGACACGCACAGAGAGTTACATATGCGACGGCGGTATGTGCGTTTGGGTGTTAAAACGCCACAAGTGACTTTGTCGAGCAGTTACAATTTGCTTTTTATTGACTGGCAAGGTGTCGACACGCGCAGGCATTGAACTGGAAATGTTCGGTAACGGCCCGACCGCCCACAGCCGCCCCCCGAACGGCATTGAACACTTTGCACTCACCTTGCAGCAGGCAGCAAATGAACACAATGAGTCGTGTATCGTTTGTGTATTTCATGTTTATCGCATAATATGTAATCCTTGGCGAAACAATAACAGAGATGGCAATGGTGATGACGAGAATGCCGGTGTGCGGAGAATGGAAATCTGGAAATCCGCTGGCTGGGAAAACTTTTCTGACTCTGTCGGCTTCTTGTGCTGATTTAAGCGTTTTTCCCTTGGCTCCCTTGGCTTGGCTTTCTTTTGCTTTCCTTTGCCCGCTTATTGTTGCCTGATGGGACTTAGCTCGGTTTGTGTTTTCTCTGCGTATTACTTTCGGAAACTTTTCGCATAAACTTCCAGCCTGTTGCCATTAATAGTTGGCTCGATCCGTTGGCCAAGGACAAGTGCTCCGGCAGTCTCATGTGTTCCCGCTGCAGCCAGCTCATTAAACTCGGCTTTGTCCCGCTCGTGCAGCCTGCAAAGAAGAGCACAATAAATGGGTTTTAATAAAGTTTGATGGCCTGGCTAAGGTAAAGTTATCCTAATCGTTTGCTTCAGGTCCGGGGGAATCTGGCTCTCTGATATACTGGCCTTTTTGTGCCATTTTTCACATTCAACCCGCCCCCAAATACAGTTCGCTTTTCAATTTGTTTTGCACTCGGGCTCAACTGGAGGTTGGCCGAGTTCATCATTTCCATTTCTCTCCGGGTCAAAGCACTAACAAAACATTTCCCTCTCCCAAGGCAGCCCGAGAATAATTCTCAATCAAATGACTTTGTTTCGCTATCCGTTTCTCTTTTCGCAAATGACAGCAACCTCAATTTGGTCATCAGCAAATGATTTCGGTGACCGGAATGCAGAGACAACTTATTGATTGTGCTCATTGTTTCCTGGTTGGCACTCGGTATGAGGGGGGAAATGGAAATGGAAATGCCAGTGGATGTGGAACTAGAAGTGGAAATGGAAATGAGGTCTCATTACATAACACTCCCATCAGCATTAGTCTGTCATTTATTTATTTTTGCCACACTTTGAGCGGAGCCACACTTTCTTCGCGTCAGATGTTCGAGTGGAAATAAATAGATTTGCCCTGTGCCGAAACTTATAAATAAACGTTACAAATCGAAGGACGATGAACGAAGGACGAAGGTTAATGTGTGGGCGTTGCGTGGGCGTGGGCGTTGACAGCTGTTGGGGAAACTGCCGCAGCTGAGGTCATAGGTCAGGTCGTGTGTGCCGCTGCCACTGCCGCTGCCGCAAAGCATTACAAAATCGAACGAAATTAAGAATTCATATGGAAATGCTTTTGCCTTTGAGCAAATCAGAGCTGAATCAAAATCCATAAAAAACTTTCTAAAAAACACACAACAAAATGTATTAAAAAAAATTCGCAGGAAGACGACCCACTGATGCCCTGCCCAGGGATCTCCTCCTGCGGCGCAGGAAATAAAAACGGCAGCCATACTCCCGGTCTAACATTCCCACTCAGCTAATGGACATTTGTCTAGCAAAAAACAATGCTCAAGGACACGTGCCGGCGCCCTCAGCCGTCGAAGTGCTCATGAAATGCGCATAAATCAAGGGGCCAGCAGTTCGTCCTGCGGTCTGATATCCTTCTCGGGATTCTCGGGCCGGGCCAAACATTTGGCGCTGCCAGGCTCTTAATGAAAAATGAAGCTGAAATAATCATAAAAAAGATGGAAGGAAAACAACTTTCGGGTGGCAGCCGGCAGAGCGGAAATGTAAATGCCAAGTAAACTGTGACGCTCGTCGCGTCTTATTCTTTTCGCATTTGGCAACAGAACAGAAACTTTGCCCAGACCCCGGACCCCGGCCCCCGGACTCCCAACCCGGACCCGTATTCCGGCCCGGACTTTTTGTCCACACTCGGAGATGGATTTGTCTGTTGCGTTGCTTCATTATGCGCAGTGCCAGCAAAGTTTGTTTGCTTTCCTTCTCTGTCTCCTATTCTCTTGCTCCTGCTCCTGCTCCTGCTCCTGCTCCTGCTCCTGCTCCTGCTCCTGCCACTACTCCTGCTGGTCGTCCTCCTTTGCTTGGCCCAAAGTGCTGCGCCTGCGATTATGCAGCAAAAACTTTCGGAGCGCCGCCATTTTGCATTGCAAAGCGCGGGCAACTCAAATTGGGTTGCTTGAGAGTTATCCCGAATGGATGACTTGCTGAGCAACTGAGTGCACAGCCAAAAAAGTTCCTATTCCATTGGATAATAGCTGAGGGACATACAAAATATCTAAGATAGAAAAATTTTGGGTTTTTGAAGTTTAAAGTCTTTTGTGGAGGATTTAAAATTAGGTCAAATATAAATAGGTTTTGTTTTAAGAAGATGCACATTGAACACTGCCAATTTCCTGATGAATAAAAAGCATTACAGCATTTTTATTTTAAAAATTTTAAATAGAAATTCCTATTAAATAGAATACAAATTTTTTAGCTAAAATCCAGATTAAAGTCTAAGAATATCAAAGCTTCTTTTATATTTGCTTTAGCTCCTGCGGATTGCTTTTCTCGTAGTGAAGGAACGAGCGAATGAACTGTTGGCTGCCAGCATTTTTCCGCTGCATTTTCCAGCTAAGTTGCCTAATTCTTAAGTTGCTTAAATATGTGCAAACATCGCGCGACAAATGTAATTCGTCTCCTGGCATTGTGTGCTGCCTCCTCCCCTGTTCTCTTGGCCCCGGAAGCTGCCTCATGGAGCCCCCTTACCGTCCTTAACCGCTCGTCAACCAACGCTGCCACTGTGTTGGCAACTTTCCTAGTTGCGGTCCCATCATATTAGAATGCAGCTCCATCCTCTGCTGAACTTTCGCCACTGCAGCTCCGCAGTTTGTGTGTGTTTTCATTCCCCCCCCTTGCCCTGCCTGGTCCTAGCTCTTTTTCGTCCTGCAGATCCTTTGTATTTTTGTCTCTATCGGAGCGACTGTGTTGTTATTGTTGGGGCTCTTGTTGACTGCAGAAGTTATTAAAGCTGCAGCCGCACTTTATTATTGTGAAACAAAACCCGAAACAACAACAAACGCAGAGCTGAGTCGCAAGTTTTCCTTAGTCCTCGCCATGTGCCTGTGAGTGTGCTTTGCTGTGTGTGTGTGTGTGTATCCTGGCACACTCATACACGTGCAAGCTGCTATTGTTTATCTTTCACATTGTTGACACAACTTTGTAGTGGGGTTTGTTGAGGGTCTGCCTTCTGTGAGGTGTGTTTGGGGGTAGTGTGCAGTGTGTGTATCCGTGAGCAGCCGGGATATCATTTGTTTTATGGTAATTTAATATGCATTAGCCAATGCCAGGGCCCAAATCGATTATTTTAGCAATTATTATAATTTCCAAACGGCGATGGCCTGGCAAATTAAATTTGTTCCTCCGACCAGATTTCCATTTCCCCTTCCCTCTGCACGCTCCCATACACACACACCTAGTGCCACAAGTGACCTAATAATGTCGGGGGTCGCAGCTGAAGGGCCCGGCCCCGAACGGTTTGTCGTTGTCAGAATGTCAACCAGCTATTTACATCTCAGTACACGTGTTTGTGCCCATATGTGTCTGTAATGCTATTGATTTTTCATTTGACACACGGGTCGCACTTATCACTACACACACGCATTCACTCATATGTATATGTATGCATGTAAGGGTGGGCGGACAGGTGGGACAGGTGACTGGGTCAGGCGTGTGTTGGTTTTGGGTGGTCGGCAAAAGTTACATTACCAAAAATCGCATTAAAATTCAACAGGCAAATTATTGTTGGCACAAAGTCAAAATGTTTGGCACTTAATCCAATTTAAAATACATTTTACATTAGCGCTCGGGGCCAAATTCAGTGCGGATAAGGGGGCCTGGCAGTTAATTAGCTCTGAACAAAGCGGTCGGGCTGGAATTAAAGGGAAACCTCAGAGAGGTTTTGGCTCTCGGGGACATTAATGAGGTGTTTTCAGACGATTTCCGCACAGATCCATGATGGCCACTCCGCTAAATGGCAATCAGGGCTGAGAGTAAATCAAGCGAAGCTCTGCTGCTCCCACGACACTTCCGGAGCTGTCTGGCTTTCCTTTGGAAAATGTATTAAATTCCATATCCTGCCATAAATTCATGTGGCTTTGCTGTGGCAAAACAGAAATCACACACACAGAGACTCCTGGAAGTCCCATGCCGCTTGACAGATTAGAGACCAGGATATCGATGACAATTGATGGGCAACATTTATTTTTCGTTCTTCTTCAGCTTCCTGCTAGATTCGTTCCGATCAAACGAAAGTGAGTCGTAAAAACATTTCATAAAATGCAGCTGCCAACTGCCAAAAAAATAACAACAAATAAGGGAATAAACAAGCGGCGCATGATTGACAATGCAAATTCATTGGGGAAATGTTTGCCGATGTTGTAAATTTTATTCGCCCGCACAGCTGTGGGAAATGTAAGTAGGAGCCAGAGTTAGAGTCTGGGAGAGTCCCTGACGAGTGTTTCCTTTGATGGCCTTTTCATTGAGTGCTCAACTAATAAAGTTTCGCATATGCGGACAAATATCACGTGCTGGGAATAAAATGAGTTTATGAGCGCACACAAAAAGATGGAATGGAACCAACTAAAAAGTGTTTATGGTTCCCTCTTTTTATGGTACCGGGCCTCAGGCTGAGGCCGAACTATTATAAATAAATTATCATTTGGCTAAGCCGGCACGAAGACACGTTTGATGGTGGCCATTATTTTTTTGGCAAGCGTTTGTCCCATGTTAATTTTGACTTTAACTTTTCGAGTCAGCAGGTTGGGCCCCAAAAATTAAATCAACAGCACAGGGAAAACACCGTGAAAAATGCTCATAAAGGAAGTCGATGCAGCAAACAAAGGCCGGAACGGAGGACATTCATTGACATAAAACTTAAATTTTTAATGCCAGAGACCCGGCTATCCCTGATCCCCGATCCCGAGTGCCCCCTCTCGCATTCCGCACTCGATGTGTGTCGTTTCAGGTGCAAGACACATAAAAAATAAATGAGCACAGTACAACAAGGAAAACGGTGAGAAAGGAAAGCCAAACAAAAATACAAGCGCCCGGCGAAGCACAAAGCAGCTCGACGTGGAAAATAAGTGGAAAGCCACGGCGTGCCGCAATTGTGCGGGCAGAGAGGCCGACCGAGGGGAAAGGGAAAATCCTGAGGAGGGGAGGGGAGAACGACGGGCTTCCACATTTTGTCACCCAGCCGCGTAACTTGCGACAATTTTTTATGGCAAACAAATTTTGTTTTTGTTTCTCGCGACGCCACAAACAGAAATTGAGCCGCGGCAAAGCCAAAGACGGAGGCAGAGGGACTCTCGGCGGAAAAGGAAATGAAAAAGTACTTAATATTTCACAAAAGCGGACTGAAAGGCAATTTACAGAGTGAAACGAAAGCGAGTGGAATATGGCAGACTAATGGAAATTGAAAGGCGAATATTCGAGGAATAAGCAGCAAACGGAATTCAAATTCAATGGAATTCCCTAAGGGCTTGCGGCTTCCCCAGCGGAGTGCCATGTTCCGAATAAACCTCGGCCCATCATAGCTGTCTATAAATAGTTTCCCGGTTAGGCCAGACCACTTCCGTCAGGCCTTACATGGAGAATATTTTTCCCATCTACGCATATTTTTTTATTAACAGAAAAAAATTAAAATTTCTCCTTTTTTATTAACCATTTTCATGAAACGTTTTAATAAACACATTAAACAGAAAGAAACTCAAAAACTGGATGCATTATTAATTAAATATATTTATATGCTACTGATAGATTTAATTTAATCATATTTAATAGTGTTTCTCTTGAACTTTCAATGTACAAGTATAGATTAATGCGCCCAGTGTACACATTCCTCAGCAACTAGCATTTATCGTATTGCCAAGGCAACTTTGTGGCTACATCCTCCGAGTACCTTGGGGGCCTTTCCCCATTCCCCTGCCGTCGGTCTGGCAACCGCAGCTCAACGCGACCAAAACCAACGCCTGCCCCTTAAAGGGCATCCATCGGCTTCCGTCCCCCTCCCCACCATCCCTGAAATGCCACCCCCTGGGCACCCACACAAGTTGGCGCGTGAGCCGCGAGAGAAGTCAAAAAATTAAATGCTATACGCAAGATTTGTTGCCTGCGAATGTCGTACCCGAGAGGACCTGGCATTAACCTGCAGGCTCCGGGCACCTGTGCGTATGAGTGATACGCAAGGGCTTTTCGCTGTCTGCGCAAGGAGAAAAATAAATTTTACATGTGAAGCGAATGAACTCCAAATTGATTGGTCCTCCCGAGGGGTGAGGGAATGCGTGTGTGTGTGTGTGTGTTGGGGATTGCGTAAATATTGAAATAATTAAATTGCATTTTAATAAATTAAATGAAAAAGAATACATATTTGAGGAATCAGAGTGCGGCGAGGTGGTGGCACTCCGAGTAACCTAATTATGAGCAAACCACTTAAGCTCCTAATTGGACAAAGGCGAAAAGGGTCGGCTTGGACACGTGAATGCGGTCAGGAGAGGGGAAATAGTTTTGAAAAGTATCCCTAATTTGATCAAAACCCTTGAAGTC
Source organism: Drosophila anomelani (assembly GCA_035045905.1). NCBI lineage: Eukaryota > Metazoa > Arthropoda > Insecta > Diptera > Drosophilidae > Drosophila > Drosophila anomelani. Next base: position 9,063,566 of record JAWNOO010000007.1, on the reverse strand, counting down.
TCATCTCACTCTCCGCTTTTATATAATTGTGGTCTCCGCCTCCTACCCGTTGCCTCCTTTGAAGACCTGACAAGAAAACGATGCCAGGCAGCGGGAGGACGAGACCAGACCAATCCCTAATCCCTATCCCCGACCAGCGACTAGCTCCCTCTCTGGGGATTCCGGTTCGTATTGTTGACTTCGCCGGAAATTAAGCGCACCGGCAGAAGGAAGTCTGCCCTAATGTACTAAAGTGAAATAACGTGTATGCCATATCTCGGAACATGCGGATGGCAGTGAACACAGATACAGATACTCTTATGCGGATACACAGATACCGAAACAGATCCTGCTGCATTGCAAATAATATCAAGAAGAAATCTATATATTTGAACGAGTCTAATGCAAATTGTACCTGAGTTTTAGCTCCCGCCAAGCCTACATTAACACTTATTTGCATTCGATCCGGCTCCGGAAAGTGACATTTATTTAAACTACATAGAAAAGCATTTCGTGATGAAATTTCCATTCCGGGAAAATCTACGTCGGTTGTGCAGCGATTTCGCTTATGATAACCATTTGCCGGAGGGCAAAACTTTCGGGCCGCCGCGATGCCAATCATATGAGAGAAGGCACTGCCAGCATAATTTTTTCTGCGCGACGATAAAAACTTTCTCCGGCCGGAGAGGAAAATAGAGGGGGGGCGGGACATGGTACGGCGGGAAAAGCAAATATGAAGCGCGCTTGGAAAAACTGTTTGGCGAAAAAAAGGCGACATATAATTGGAAAACTTTCGGTAAAAGGCGATGGCGACAGGGCAAAGTGTGAAGAAATATTTAAGTTCGTTCAAGTGGCGTGAACTAAATTGAAAATAGAAGGCAGAAAAAATAAGAGCCGTGGAAATGGGAAAGCGAAGAAAACAGGGCTGGCCCTCGGCGGGGGTAGTTGCTTAACTATTTATGGAATTATTGAAATGTCAATTACCTTTCTATGGCCAATCAATACAGAAAGCAAAACGAAAGGCCAACCGGCAAAAAGAAAGAGCAGAAAACAGGGCAGGGGCGGGGCGGGCGGATTGATAAATATCGCTGAATGCATAATTTAATTGACTTTTATGGGTGTGCCGGCAGGCCCCACAATTTACACCATTGTTTGTTTTTGCATATAATTTCAATTGAATTTTAATTGAAATTATGACGACTCCGACCCCACCGAACCGAGCACAGCGGAGCTCCGCTGAGCCGGGCTCAACGGATTCGCACTGAGCCTTTGTTTTCCTAACCGTTGCGCTTTGTTTGCGTGGCATGGCCATAATTTCAGTTGCGGTCACAGGGCGGGATTACAATGGCAACCATTTAGCATATTAGAATATGCATTGTTTGCGCCCGACTCCCGCGTACGCACTGATTGACCGCCCAGGGGGCTCTATGCACCTCTGTGTTCTGTGTTCAGGGGTCAGATCCTGTTTAAGACCCAGCTAGGACGTGCCTAATTGCCGTCCCTTAAAGTTTGGGTGACAGCCAAAAATAATAAACCAAATTTGGAAAATCCATAAATTAATAAATTATTTATTTTAAAGAGTTTCATTGTTTTTTCGTTCACTTTTTCGAGTGAAAAGTGAAATCTGCACTTAAATGTTGATTATATCGAACGGATGAAAGCTAGTTAAAAGTCAGTAAAACGAAAAGTACCTTTTAGTTTAATTTTCCTTCTTTCCTAAGAGATGCCCATAAACCCTATAAAATGAGTGGAAATATTTCAGAAATTTAAAGTGGCCCTAGCCTCATTGTCTAACATTTGTTTTTATTAGAGTTCTCCCCTGACCCTTCCTGTAGTTGTACTTTTTTCCTGTCCTTTCTGCCGCAAAAGTAAAGAAAACAAATAAATAAATTGCTGCCTTGGCCAGGACTCACACACGTACACGCATTCCGGCTCAGTGTGGGAGAGTTGGCTTTCATAAATTTGATATGTATGCGAATTCCCTTCGGTTTGTGGTTGGGGTTTGGTTTTTGTCAAGCGAATGCCATTCCCTGGGCTTCACCTTCATTCGCAATTATTTTGAGCTTCGCATTTGCCATTTTAGCCTTAATTAGATTTCCTGCCACTCCCCTCCATCACGGTATTTGCACTTGCCTTTGATGGGGTTTTCATTTGCCAGACGCTACGTGCCGTTTGTCTTGCTGGCTGATAATTCCACTTAGACGAACAAGAGCTGGCCAAAAGAACCCGCTGTCAGTCCTCTTCGACTGGCTCCGGCTCACACGCTGACATGCACTTGTAGCCGCGACATGCAATCCGCAATGGCCATCAGTTCGCGGGGCGTCCGGAACTTTAATTGCCCGCACACGGCTGGAGCTCAGTTTTGGGAGCAAAAAAACGATGAAATCGCACTCGCCACAAATGTGTTTTCGCGCCTTTGCCTTCTGACTTGGCCACGCTCAGACACACGAACTTCGGTCCTTAGTGTCCCCGATTGCCACTCGATTCACTCAATATTTCGAAACAGACCAGCGACCGCTGTGCACGTCCTTTCGACAGCTCGTACCGATTTCAACTGAAAGGCCACGGACAGGAGCGGCTGGATTTGTTTACGGCTCGTCCTCGAAGCGAGTCCTTCGTGCCGAACCCTCGGCTACAAAAGAAGCTTTTTAGTACACTGAGCGCGGCCGCGAATATCGTAACTCTAAGAGAGGGAAACTGCGTTCTCTTAGCTGGTTGGCAACAGGCATTCAAGATTATAGAACGTGAATTATAAATTGTAGTTGTTATCTTAGTTGCTTTACTTTAATAAAGTCGTTTATCTTTTATATTTAAGTATATGATATAGAATTTTTTGGTGAATAAATTTCCCTCAAAAAAGATCGTTCATTAAAATAATAAATTGTACAAATATTCTAGGATAAATATAGTCAGTTATATAATGAACATTATAATAAATAATAAGTGCTGTAAATGGGTTAAGGCTTAACAAATAGATCATCGCCCGATAAAAAGATATGTTTCTATTCTGGCTTAACATGCAATGTGTTTAAATTTAGTAGTTATTTTTCATTGTAAGTATAACTCCAAAGATTTGTATTATCTACAGTGATGCCTAGAGGCATTGCCAGATTTGTCATCACCTCAAAATTTTTAAGCAGATTTCCTTAGTTTCACCCACTCTTTCACTAGGAGAACGAGCCGCCTGTCGATGTCTAAATTATCCAAATTGAACTGAGTATGCCTTTGCCCAAGTAGCAAGTGTTCGCTCATCCAATACCTCAGCCTGAACACAGCACAAGGCTATTTCCCTTCCCGTTCTCGTTCCCGTTTCCTGCCGTGGAACAGACAGACCAACGACACACTCACCCCGCAACCAGGTCTGTATTCGAATCCGGACTCGTGTCCGTATGTATGTGCCATTCAACAACGCTGCGGTTTCATTTAGCCAACCGCAAAATTCTTGCCAAACAAAATAAAGAAAACAAGAAGAACTAACTTGGCCGAAGCTGAGCAAAGCAAAGCCAAGCGGCAACGGAAATTGTTAACCTTTGGGGATATCAAACATTTACGATTGCGTGGCAGTGGTAGAGGCAGCGGCAGCAACATTTAAGTTTTTATCAGCACAAAATAAAGTTTTGGTTTACGGATTGTGTTCCAGGCCCGCACCTCGCCCGAAGCCCCAGCCCCCATCCCGCGCATTATTTGGCCACAGGCAGCCACAAGTGCCCAGGAGCAGTAGTGGCAAGCAAAGGCAGGAACAGGAGCAGGAGCTGGATCAGGGGCTGAAGGGTCGTTCGTGTTGATTCTCGGGCACGCAGAACTTTTATTCTTTTCAATTTCGTTTTTCTTGGCGAGTACTTCTAAGGGATTTAAATTTCGGTTTGCTGCCGAGCAGCCAACAAAGCAACCGTGGGAGCGAACACGTCGGCTGCCTGGGGACCAGGTGAGTTTTTGAGCTTCTTGTTGGCCTAATCACAGCCTTGCCGCTTTGCCCACAATCGAATGCACAAATGCAAGCCAAAAGCAAAAGCCTGAACGTAAGGTGCATTTATGAGGTCACTTTAACTATAATTTTCATAAACTAAAAAGAAATTCTGCTGCCTTTATCATTACATTTTATATCATTACATTTTATTCATGTCAGTCACTTTTTGAATATATATCACGCATAACATTTTTAGATCTTATTCAAAAAGTAACACTAGGCTTTCCTCAAAATAAACATTTCTACGTTTTACCCAGGAACGATGACAGATAAAAAGGAGGGCTTTGGAGCTCCGCTACCACATACAAGACTGGTGGTATCCATGAAAGACGCTAATGACACCCTTTGTGGCGTAGAAGATCGGGCTGGACCCTCAAATGTCATCAATACCAACGACACGCTGTTAGGATTGGAAGATCTGGCTCACGGGACGAATGACCAGGGCATGCCTTTTATCATGGTTGATAGTGCGGAGTGCACTTCGCGCAGCGACCTGGAACTTGCTCTTAGCCGAGTAGAGCAGAAAAGGATGCAGCAAGTACTCGAGGATATCGATAGCAGGGATCTTCCCCAGCTTCAAGATACAGGGCCACCTCCAGAACTGGATATGAAGATCAATCTTGGCCAAAAAGCACTGGCAGAGCGAATAGCTGCGGAAGAAGAGCAACGATTTCGGAAGGATATAAGAGAGCTCACCTTTTGGACGCCGGAGGAGGATGACCCCAGCACCAGCACAAGCCTCAACACCAATACCACTCTAGATCAGGTTATTCTTAAGCTTGAGAAGCTGCGCAGTTTGGCAAAACAGGTTCAACCTCGGGACACGGAAACACCTACAGCCAAGCTACCAGAGCGTCTCGGCCTCCACCGGCAGGGCACCTTTGATATCAAGCGGAAGAATGAGGCCGGTAAGGAATCGGGTCCCGATATAGCCAGTGCAGGAGCAACTACCTCCAAGAAACCCCAATCGCAAAAAGCTCAATACAGGGGTGGGATCCCCAACCTAATAAAAAAGAAGTTTCCAGAGAAGAAATTCCATACTGTAAGAGCCCGGCAGCTCATGAGCCATATCGCTGATAGCTTCGCGGAACTCTCTGCTCTGTATGAGGATGAAAACAACGGCGTGATGACTGAGGGATCCGTCTACTGCTACATGGTGACAATCAGAGTCGTTGGTGGAACCCCCAACTGCTCTATAGAACTGATTACAGAGACTGAATTTAACCAACTTTGCTTATCCCAGAATCCGTCATCCGAAACCATTTATCATCCTAAACGTTCAAAATCGGAGATTAACTCCTGCGTTACCGGAAAGAATTTCTCTAGAGCAGCTCCGTTTAAGCAGGATACATATTCCGAAGAGCGTGGCAGGTCCAAAGCTTTGCACAAGACTCCGTCTTCTTTTGTAAATAGTCCTTCCCCTGCCAAATATTACCCAGGCAGGAAGAGAGATTGAGGTGAACGAATTCGTTTTATTGACATTTCTATCGTTATTAAACCAAATTCATTGAAATAAAAAAAATTTAAAGGAACTGCGCTTATACACGCATTCTAGATGCATTTCGCCTTTCGTTTTACTTTTAGAGATGATTAGAAAGGATATAAAAGTCCGATTTGAGCTTCTCTATTCACCCAGAGTAATTTGCCTTTCTCTTTAAATAAACATAAATTAAATAAGCTTTATGCGGTAAGATTAAACACTTTATGAGAGGGTGACGTATACGTTAACCGTAGCGCGAAGGATGTCATAAGCAAACCACTGGGATTGAAAAAGGAATTCGCCGAACGGAAACGAAATAACCTCCGTGACCTGCGTGTTGAGAAAGTCGGCAGTTAGTTTATCCACAATAAGATCGTGCTGAAAAAGCTGTATTAATTTTATTACACTAGTATTATGAACATTACGAACTCACATCGTACGGACAAGTATGGTTCATGTTGGAGTGGCTTTTAAAGAAGCCATGAAGATATACAATCACTGCGTTTGAATTTGGGTTTTTCAAGAACTTACAAGCATCCACAGTGACGTTGTAGAGAAATGGCTTGTAGCCACCGAATCGTTTTAGCAGCGCAAAGTTAACCTGCGGGATTGTGTCTTTATTAGTCACAGATATATTAAACTGACTGGCATAAGAACCTTGACATTGGTTATGGGTGTCTCGTAGAGTTTTACTTTTAGGGAAAGGTATTTGAAGCTCCGATTGACCGACTTCAAATGGCAATATTCAAATTCATTAAACTTTGGGTCCAAGGAAGTGCACTTCAAGTTGGTGAACTCCACTTTGCTGATTACCTAAAATATCAAATATTACATTCACCTTCTTAGCTTACATTCTTAAGGTATTAGTTGAGCAAATCATACTTCCAAAACAACACAGAGAATCACAATAGCCTGCACTTTATGAATATACACCAACCTCATCTTGAATGATGTTGGCAAACTAAAAAAATTCGTTAAGAGCGTTTCGATGATTGGGCAGAGCGGAATTATAAAGCAATTTGGATCTCATTGATAACATTTGGTTCAAAAATATTATTACAATTTGTAATGGGTTAGTCAGAGCATTTAATAAATAATCGAACCATAAATTCTATAATTATAAGAGCAATTAACTTAATTTCTATTTTGGTGTCGAAATTTGATTTCACAATTATCTTTGACACATGTTTCTAAATATGCTTTCAAATGGATCTCAGGCCTGAGCCGAGATAAGAAAATATTTATGCAAATATATACAATTTAAATAAATTTGTTATTTAACGTGTTTGGATGTTCATAACTAAGTCATGTAGAAAGAAAATTATGAACCTTTATCATAAAATATATTTTTTTATTCATTAAAAGTACTTTAAATCAACTTAAATCAAAACATAAATATTTTCAGTAAAAACCAAAATTAATTAATTTCAAAAAAAAAGAATACCTCCATAACCATTTATAGGTGTCTGCTGGCCGAAAAGTAGAAAATTTTGCTTACTTCCTGAAGGAGTTGCCTAATTGCAGGCTGGTCTCCAGCCTGGCCACGCACTTTCATTGCTCATTTCCGAGGTGGCCTCGAGTGCGTGGCTGCAGCTCATTTTGCTCGGTTTGCGCAATTGTGGCCAAAGTGTTTTCAACTTTCCTCTGTCATTTTGCCTGGAGGTCGAACCCAAAGTCCCCTCCCCCCGCCCTTCAAGTCCAGTTGGATTTGGAGAAATGTCGGCCAAGTGCCCGGCCCGAACCGTCCTGGCTTGGCTTGGTTTGTGCTAGTTGGCAGCGCCCCTGCTGCAGGACCTTTGCGGCCGCACTCTGCCTCTTGTCATCTGTCGTTGGGCACAAATTGCAAGATTGACTGTCGTCTGAGGGGTGCTGCAGGAGAGGATGCCAGGGCAGGGAAGAAGGCGGAGAGAGGGGCTGGGGGAAAAGTTTTCATTAGTTTTAATTAAATCCCAAACAGCATTTCCATGCTGCACTCTCCGAGGCGTGTGTTCTTTAGAGGCTTTGTCAATGAGTTTGCCCAACAAAACCGAATTAAAAACACATCAAAATTAATGACACTTCGCCCCGGGGGAGGGGCTCGCCCCCCGCTCGTGGTGATGTAGTGGTGGTGGGTGTAAGCCTGGCCAAAGGAAGCCAGGGCAACACTGCCACTCGAAGTGCGGACAACATTTGTGCAATTTATTTGCCTGTTTTTTGCGGCGCTTCTGGACGCTCTCGCATGTTGCTAAATAAATTTCATGATTTACTGCAGCCATACGGGAAGCGCGAACAAGGAAAAAATGACAGTTGCCAGTGGCCACAATGTTTATATAGTTGTCGCGTGGGCGTGGCACGTCCTGGGAGGCGTGAGCATGGCAGAGGCTGTCGGTACATGAAATTTGCAATTAGATTTGGCGAAAAGGCAGCCGCAACATCCGCCCTGCGTCCCAGTTCCACTTGCCGGCAGCGAGAAGCCAGTATCCAACTTCGTTCGCCGGGTCCGGGCGAAATATTTAATGCGGAAAGTTTAATCGCAATGGCTGCGGCAGCTAGAGCGGCAGCGGCGCATTTCCGGCATTTGTTGGTTTTTAGACTGCATTTCCCGCAGAAACAGAAACAGCCACAGCAACAGCAGCATCAGCACCAGCGGCAACAGTGCATGACCATCGCACAGGCTCATGGTTGACATCATCAAATTTGATGCCGGGCATTTACGGACACAGCCATCCTCACCGCCGCCTGTCTTCTGGGAATCGGGATCGGGCCTGGGCGTGGGGATGTCCGGGCTGCGGACGCACTTTCGCTGCGGCTGGCCTTTGAGCATCCAAGAAATTAAATAAATTTTTGATTAGCCAGTTGGGCCCGCTTCCGCACGAGTTGCACCAGTCAGGCCACATTTGTATATATGTAGTCTGCACTTGGCCCTTTTGGAACAAAGCGGCATTCGTTGGGATTTAGTTTCGCTCACGGCGGTGGACCGCTTTTTCCGGGGACCTCTCTGTGAGAGTGGCCTGATTAGCTTGGCAACCGATGGAATATAGTGGGTCAATTCGGGAATGAAGTAAAACTAGACAAATGCCGAAAGCTTCTAGAAGATCTTTGGCAAAAAAAATTTAATAATTAATAGAGAACCTTATGACCGCAATAGAAATATCGATTTAATGGGAGGAAATTCCAACTTACTCAGCGTCAGTGAACGTAGGATCCGTCTTTTTCCCAATTTTCATTCCCGCTAATTGGCGCTCTGGTAATTTCGCGAAAAACTTCCTCGAGTCGGGGAAATGCTAGTGCCACACACAATTAGAATGCACAACAAATAATTACATAATAAATTCGCCGCACAGCTGCAACTGGGAATGCAACTGCAAGCGCGGCATCTTCCGGCGGCAGCTGCCACGAAATGTAAATGGAAATAAGTGGCAGGACGTCGACGGGTCCCGCGGGAGGAGCTCGTCCTTGTTTGCGACCACGTTTACAAATGCCTTCGACTAGTTGAGCACTTGATCAGCGAGTGTCTGGAGCGGGAGCTTCCGCCATCCATATCCATTCTACTCTCGCCCGGGTGTGTGGGCGACGGCGAGATTAATAAAATTTATTATCATGGCGATAGTGGCAAAACAAACTGAACAGAACGCCCCACACATCCCCCAAGTATTTATGTGCCCGGCGCTGAAGCTAGCGGGGAGAACATATCAAAATGAAGTAAAATTCATTTTGCAACATTCAGCGGGCGGCGAAGGCAACGCCCGAGAGCTCGAATGCAAACCAAAATTGCAAATGCTTCTGGGCTGCCGAGAGCTCAGTGCCGAGAGATTCTCCGCTCCATCCCGGGGCAGGAGCAGGGAGCAGGGCCGAACGGAAGTTCGACGCCCAAGTGGCAGTGGCGATAATAGCGCCCTGCCATGTGCGCTAAAGTATTAGCATATAAACATGCACACTCGCAAACGGCGGGCCGCAAGAAAAACTTTTGACTGCAGCGGCGCTATCAGGAGACACATAAATATGAGAGCGCCAGCGGGGCTTGAGAACGGCACTCGGAGAAAGTCCTTGCTGGGAATAAATGGTACTGCTTGTATTTACGGGGCATCAATTAAGCTAACAAAATATATAATGTCATCAGAAAATGAAGTTACGGGAGCCATAAATTGTTTAGATTGGTTGATTGGCTAGGTAACTTACTTCACATAAAATATTCAAAACTAATTAAGAAAACACTACTAATTCGTTAACAAAATACAAAAGAATAAAAGTATATTTTGCTCTCGGTGTATTCGAAGGGTAGCCATGAGAATGGCGACTTCCTAGGCAGATATATGGAGTGTAAAAGTGTCATTGCCACGCCCATCTCCCACTTCCAACTCCCACCTCTGTCCATGCAACTGCACCAGAGTGGAATTTGAATATTATTGTCACCCTCCACACACACTCACCCCCACACATAAGGAGGGTGCAGCCGTGGAACAGGCACGAACACAGGTTTACTTACAGACCTCGACCTGGAGACCAGAAAGGAGATAGAAGCGGAACCAGACCAGCAGCAACGCCACTATTTAATACTGTTTGTGCGAAATAATAGCCAAGCCCCCCGGGGAGAGGGGGCGGGCGAGAGGCGAGAGGCGCCCCTGGCGGTGCCGTAAATTCAAATTAAGTCGCCCAACTTGCTGACAGTTAAAATCTTGGTAACAAAAATGTGCAGGGAGGCCCACAGGAGAGATCAGCACTGCACTGGGTCACACTGCGTATGAGTGTTGTCTCCTGCCAGTGTGTGTGCTCCTGTGCTCCTGCTGGCCTGTCTATGCCCATTTGCCTCCGTGTGTGTTAGTTGGCAGTTTGTTGAGCATCACACGCAGTTGGTTTTGAATTTATTGCCGCAAAATGCAGCAGCGCAGGTATTCCCCAGAAGTGCAGATGGATTAAGTGAGCTCTCTGCCCCGACTGAGTGTGTTTGTCTGTGAGTGTGATTGCGTTTCATTTTAATTAAATACTTTGCGAAGCTTTCGTGATATGCCAACGGAGGAAAAATGTCAAGGCCTTGTGCTCGCTTTCACCTTGCTCCTCAGTCCCATAGTCCTTCCCCATCTGCCCGCCCAGCACTTTACCTCATTTCCGGTCGCCTCGAGTGGCCCAGGCAGCGTGGTCAACTTTCATTGCAGCAATTTGGGGTCATCATTGAAATCAATAAACGCCGGCAAAGTGGTTCAAAGTGCGATTTTAAGGCACCGGGGAGCGGAATGGAATGGTGAGCACTTTTCCTGCCCCAGACAAAGTTGAAAGATTTCTCTCGGCCCGAAAAGTTTGTCTGACCAGGTCAGGGAATTGAATGGTGGTGGTGGAGTGGTGGTGGAGCTCTGACTTATGACGAGCAGATGGAGACCGAGATGGTGCTGCCCTGATAGTCTAGTGGCAATTTCTCCAGTCCACACTGTAATCAAAATAAAATAAATTTCGAAAATCAAGTTGGAAATGGACCCAAGGTCGTATCTTAATTTGAACTCCATTTTGCATCCATTAAATTTTAGTATACTAAAAACCGAAATATTTCTGTTGACAAAGAAACTAAGATTTATTCGATAAGCACATATTTTTCTTGTAATGAAATGCTTTTAGCTTTGTCTTCTATAAACAAATACAAATAAATATCTTGTCGTGAAGTGAGTGTTAATAAAAAAGTAAAACCTGGATATCAAGTTTAGACTTTTATTGCGCGACATTTCCGTTGCAGTCACGCTTAAGCTTACAATCAATTCCGGAGCTGATTGCCCACTACACCCGGGCGTTTAATAATAAAACTCAATTTTATCCTGCGCCCCTTTTGTGACTCGTCTTTCTGAGAGCTCGGCCGGAAATTTGAAGCCAATTAAAAATGCATTCAACGGCAGCGCGCCGGGAAATAAGCGGCAGAAGAAAAATGAAAAGACAAATTGACAGGCGGTCGCCAGGGAGGAAAAATGCGACCTGAGCCCCGTTCCTTGACTGTGAGAGCCCCGGGCAGCTCAAGGACGAGTGGGAGAATGTCGAACACCAGTCTCGGCCACGATGCATCTTTCATGGAAATAAATATGATTGCTGTGATCCGCTCAATCAGTCAAATGGACCAAATCGAGTATTTTAATCATCGCCGGGTCGGACCACAAATATACACTGGCACTGCCACAAAGGCGAGTACTTGACAGAAGCATTAAAAGGATTGCAGGGCAAACAAAGGCAAGGACCGAGTGCTGGGAAGGAGGTGGCTTTTAAATCCGAGGCACGCGGGTGAGGGGTGTGAATTTACCGGAAAAGTGCACAAGAAACGCCACTTTACATGCCAAATCGTAAATATTTCGCCATGAAAACAGCCCCAGTGCCTGCCAGCCTGGAGTGGAGTGAAGTCGTTTCATTTCTGCCGGTTCTTTTTTTTTGTGTTTTTGTTTTTTTTACCATTTCCACCTGTAACGGCAACGGCAACTGTCGCCCCGGCAGTGGCAGTACGCATCGAGTGTGAATGAAGTGCGCTCTCGGGCGCTTTGCGGCGTTTTGCCGGAGTAGGAAATGAAAAACACTGGAATAATACACAGCACAGAAATGCCGCTCCAAATGTGTATTTTTTTTCTGTTTTTAGCACACTTCTCTATGACACTTGGTGGCCGGCAGTGAGGGGCTGGAGATGATGCTTGTCGAGCAGGTTGCCTAATGGCAGGCGGGCACGGACGTCACCTAATGTGGCGACTTGGGGATACTCAGTAACAAGCAGATCATTATGGCATCATCTGAATATAGAACAGCGATTTAGAAGACATTAAAATAGCAGCCCCAAATATAAATACTTGGCAGCAAACTTAAATATGATTTTATTTGAATTTCTTTTAATAATTTCTTTGGAAGCCTAAATATTAGCTTTCCAATTTGCTTCCTACAGCTCCATAATTATTATTCATTTATTCGTTATTCGTAATTATTTTCAATGAGGTAAAACATTCCTTTATTCCTAAAAGTATTTACAATCTTCAAAGCCTCTTTGATACCAATCTACCCAACTAACATCTAGTCCGAGGGAGCTGCCCAGAAACTGACACCTCGTAATTATGTGATGCTGTTTTTAGCAGCTAAAAGCTGTGCGTTACTCCGATAATGTTTCTGGAGCTGCTGCCTGGGACGTTGACAGTCAGGAGCAGCCGAGTGCAACATAATATTCAAGGCATCCTGGGCTAGACTTTAATTGTGGCTGCCACAATACCCTTAAAGCCGCTTTGATTCGAAAAGTGAGGCGCTGGAGTGGGAAAAATAGACTCGACTTGGCGAGGAAAACTTACTTCTGCCTCAGTTTACTTGCCACACATACCTTGGCCTCGACTGCCCGTAATCAATTTAGAAGCTTCCCAGGCTGAGTGTTGTGGGTTTCTTGAGCAAATCCTTTTTTATCTGCGGCTGCAGCTCCTTGGAACAAAGCTCCACCGCTTTCCTGTGCCTGGGGACAGGAAATGCATCTTGGCCCGGGCAGCTGGCAGCTGGCTGTGCTCCTTGGACTTGGCCCATGGAGCGGCCCTTTCATGCTGTTGTTCATTTTTGACATAAACATTATGATGCATTCGGTTCAGTAATTTTTATTGTATTTTTTCCCAGCCTGCCGCCGCCGTCGCAGCTTTCCCCTGATTTCCTCGAGTCGAGCTCAGCTGCCCGCGAGCTGCTTCGATGTGCTTGGGAAATGCTTTTGTAGTAGAGGCTGCCGCCCCTGCTGCCAACTTTAATATAACCAACGATTCCCGGGAGCTTTTGTGGTCATTTTGCTTTTATTAAAAAGTACTGAGCCCTCAAGTATGGCATTGCTGCAGTTGTTTATTATGTGCAAGATTTCTATGCTGGAAAGGAAAATTATTATTGTGCTTTTGCCCATATATATAGATTTATGTGTGCTGTTCATGTGTGTTCTTGGCCCTTTACGCACAATAAATAATGCACAATATGGCCGGGGGCAGCACATTGTCCGCTCGACTACGGACCGCACTCCTGAAGATGGACGGACGGAAGTGCGGACTGACGTTCGGCTATTCTCTAATCAAACAAAATTCAATCACTCGAAATTCATTGCATACTTTTCAACGTTCACCGAGGGCAGGGGATGATTTACAGTGCCTTTATTATTCATGTATTTAAGGACTCGTGCGAGGGACTTTGGGGATTTCACTTTTTGTGATTCCATTTTGTTTGATTACTTGTTGTTCCTGTCAGGATTTTGCTACTCGAGTGTGTATGTTCTTGTGTACTTCCTTGTTGGCTTTTTGCGTATGCAAATCCCCAAAAGCTCGGCCAACTGGCTGGAAGATAAGTGCATTTGTCAGTCATTCAATTTGCGTCCCGCTTGCTCGGAGTACGAGTCCTTGTCGTCGCACGCTTCTCTCCTGGGTAAAACACCAATTGTTTTCATTGATTTTATTTCAGCAATTCCCCTTTTTATCCCCATGTGCTGACTTGTTGATGGCCAGCTATTTGACGGTGTATTGAGCTGGCAGCCCGAGCTCAGTCAGAGCCAAAAGAGTGTGACTAACATGTTGGCTGCTTATAATTCCCCGACGTATGTAGCTCTGGCTTCCAGCTGAAGAAGAGATATATGTATACCGGATGCTGTGGCAGTAAATTTAATAAAGAACACATAGCTGAAAATTTGATGGAAATTCTAAAAACAATTACAGGACTAATCCATTACTTTCCCCATGTTTATATTCAAATTTCCCTTGACAAACACATCTGCTTAAGTATTCTAATTTTTATAACTAACTCCATTTCTATCCATTACCAAGCCATTTTTTTCAGTGTCGGGCATCATGAAAAGTGCAGGCGAAGAAGTAGTTGGGGATCCTGGCTTGTCATAAGCACCAGCTAATGTCCAACAGTTGGCGGGGATGGCATCCTGTGTGTTTGGCTCTGCTCGTGTGTGCGTGCGAAGGGGATGCCGCTTCACTCGTAATTATATTTAATGTTTTTCAGTCAAGAACGTGCTGTTGCTTTCGGAGCAAACTTTAGTCCCATCACCACGACCCTCTGTAAGTTTCGCTAGCTCCTCTCGCCCGCCCGTGTCCATCTCCTTTTGTATCCTGGCTGGTGCGTGAGTGTGTGTGCACGTGTTTATGTGCGTGTTTACACATAATACTTTCATGCTCTTATTAGTGGATTAATGCCGGCCCTTACACCGACACACTTGGGCCAATTGGGTGCGGGCATCCAATTAACGAAGCATAAATCAAATTAACTCCGCTCGGCTGGGACAGAGATTCGTCCGATAGCCGCTGACAGGCGGCATTGATTTGCCAGCTAATTGCCAGAAAGGATTATGCGGCACTCGGACGAAGACGAGGACAGGGAGGACGAGGCAGCCGAAGGACAAAAGAGCCAAGGCGGGCTGCCTGAATCAACAGAGCAACAAGCAGATAAGACGCCCACGGACCAGATTCTTTGTTTCGAACAAGAACAAAGGGAATGCCTAATGGCAGATACACAGTCGAGCCATAAATCTTTAATGGCGATATGAGACGACAGCCTCCGCCCTGGGCAGATTAAAGGCTTTTAATTGTGAGGGGCGTGCCAGCCATCGGGCGTCCCTCTCTGCAACAGGGCTTACATGGTTCATCAATCGTTTCAATCGGCGAACAATCGAATCGAACTCGAACCGGGTACTTTTCCTAATTAAGCCATCGGGCTAATTATGATTGAACATTGCGCATACGCAACGTCGAGCGAACAATACGAATATTACGCATACGCCCCGCAAAGGGATTTGCCATTACATAGCATGCCTCGAATATTCCGCGATTTTTAGCTTGCTGCACCTGGAGTTGAATCGTTTACACATGTCAGCCTGCGGTTTAATGTGTATGTGATACGCGCCATTATGCGAGAGCCCGACGAATATGAATTTTAAATATCTGCAGCCCTGCGAAATCAGTGAGGCCTAGCGGGGGCCTGGCGTACACACATAATGCGCTTAAGAGCGTCATTTGACTGTGTGCCTGCATAATTAAAACCCAAACAAGAGGCCTTGTTTAGCTGCGGAATTAAAAGTAGAGTAAAATGGCAGCTGTAGCTTCCCAATGCATTGATTGATGGTCCTGCAAGTCAATAGATGTATTAAAGGTATCTCAAGTTCTCAAGATATGCATACCTTCAGACTCCCGGTACATAAATGCAATTAGCTCGGCGGCGCAGCGGCAACTTTGGCAGGCATCTGGCAAAGTTTCGCTAACAAAAATTGAAGCAACTCGAAACTTGCCAAAATTGCTTTTATAATGCGCAGCTTAACCCTCCCCACGACTAGGCTAATAGGGCGTGAAATGGAATGAAAGCGGGCGAAGACAAGAATTTAATTTACGCCAGCAAGTGCGGCGAATTAAATTCATGGGCGGCATGTGAGCAGTGCATTTTTCAGTTGCCTCTGCAGCGACACAAATGGCAACAAACTGTCAGCGGCAGCGGCAGCGGCCGAAAGCAGCCCTTACCATCACCCTCCGCCCCCTGCCTGCCCACGCAACACATGCATAAATGCGGCTCCTGTGAAAAGCTGAAGAGCTGGTGGGCAGGGGATGCTGCAGAACCGCAAATAAATTCAACAGCAGGCAGTTAGCTCACATTTTCTGGGAACCGCAGGATACACACCCCAACACACACTCCAACCGCACTCTTACACACACACACACTTCAGTGAGTAAGAGAAATGTTAGACGGTAGTTTTGGACTGGCTTCCAGATTTCATTCACAGCTCTGGCCGCTGCAAATAAAACACTCCCGACTGCCACTGAATGCAAAAATGCTCAAATTATTTATTTAAATTTTGGCAGACTCAAAACGACAAATGGGACAGCTTCATTGAATTAATCACGGCCAAAGCAAACTCTGCCAAAACTATTCAATTTCCGACTTTCATGCTCTGCCAAAGGCCGCAAATTCAATTAGAGCCATTCGGGCCCGGCTCACTGGACGTTGATGGGCCAATCGATGGCTGCCAAATAAAGAGATAATAGATATTGCTATAATGTCTCCATCAACTAAGCCGAAGTCATGTTTCAATTGCAATTACTCGCCTGTGACTTGTCACTTCCTGTGGTCCCCGGTTGCTCCGACACAATGTTGGCGATTAAAATTGCCAGCCCTGGCTTAATTATTGCAATTAGTTTCGGCAGGAGGTGCTTCAGGCGACTGGCTGACCCAGATTGTGTCTCGAGCTGCACAATTAAATTGTAAACACATTTATTTGGACCATGCTGAGCAGTTTCCTCCGAGTCAGGGTCAAGGCTCGGGCCATTCATTAGCCGGCTTAATGTGCTTCCGAAATGGAAATGGAAATTTATGTGTGCTTGTAGCATTGCATAAGCAGGCCAAAAAATATTCGCCATAAATCTCGATAACTTGCATTTGCATCTGTGGGCTGCAGCAGACTTCCATGCGGACGGCTGGCTGGAAACTCTGGCAGCCGCGTGCACTCAGCTAAATGAAAACGTGCACGATTTTTCCAAATAGTTTAGTGCCAGGCAGCATGAAGCGTGTTATTTTATCTCTCAGCCCCTCCGCGCACAAGCAGCCGCATAAAGTAGGAGGCAGTGAGCGGCAAGATGCCGCAAAAGTAAAGCAGGTTGCAGCAGCAGCAAAAGCAGAAGACAGGCACCGCATATCAAGCAGGGGGAGGGTCGGAAAAGCGTCTCAGTCCTTTATATATATTTTTTGTTTCGTCTTTCGTGGAGCGAAAGTGTTGTGGCAAGACAATGCCGAGCAGAAGTTTAAAGCAGCTGCTGCAGGTCCCTCTCCGAGAAGCTGCTCCTGCCATTCGCCCGTACACCCTCTGCCCACCGTGTCAGGCAGTTTCGGGGCTGCCATGTAGGTCGGCTGTGTGCCATGCTTAATTTGATCATTTATCAACTGTGAAATACATGAGCTGCCTGCCAGCGGCCCTGCTCCGCTCCACTGACAAATCTAAACAGGCATGTAATCATTTCAGCTGAGGTCTTAATGCCGCAACGCAACGCCGGCACTGCCTGCAGTCATAGTCATATAGTCAGTTAGTTAAAGTCCGCATATTCCTTTGGCTTTCGGTTCCCTCCATTACCATCGTCCTCCCCTCGCAGCTGTCCCTCTGACAGTTGTGTGTGCATGTTCAACGCGTCGTATGCGCAATGTTTAGAGTGCAGGCTCGCTTTGTTGTCGCAACTTGAAGGAGCATTTTCAGAGCTCTCAGCCCCGGTTTTGAAATCGACTTTTGCGGCTGCAGCTCGAAATTATAATCGGCAGCGTTGATTAAAATGTATAAGACAATGCGTGTGTCTAGACTTGATATCCGAGGGTTATCGAGATGGGGAGGCCAAATAAATTGAAATAAATGATAAGAAGAGAGAAAGGAAAAATCTTTAATTTCAAGTCTGGCCTAATTTCTTTCTTAAAGTTTTCAGATTGTTCCTATTGCAGTTACATATGTACAAATGCAGATACAGATACACACAGATACAGAGAGATCTTCATAGTTTCTGCATTTTAAAGATACCACTCAGCTGCCCCTATGTTAGTTATATGTACGCGGCGTATGCGCAATATTTAGAATGCTAGCTCGCTTTGTTGTCGCAAATTAAAGGATCATTTTCAGAGACCTTTCAGCCCCCGGTTTGGCATCGGCAATCCGAGGGTTATTGGGATGGGAGGCGTAATAAATTGAAATAAAAAACAAGAAGAGAATGTAACTGCAGAAAGCCAAAGTTTACATATCCTTTCAGGTGATAATTGGATCATTAAAATCAATCATAACTATTTTTAATTTAAATTCGGATAGTTGGGAGCAGTCCAATTTATTAATAATTGATGCTTTAAATGAAATTTATGGGAATCGTATAAACGTATAAACAAACGAATATTGTAAAATGTTATTTAAACTAGAAATAAGTAAATTCAGTTCTGTTCAGCTTATAAATTTCCCTTTACAGTTCAATGAATCCAAATTTACGTACTTTTTGATTTATTTTTAGGCATATTCAGGTGAAATTCAAATTAAAATAAATTTGCAAAGTTGTGCCTCAAATACATATTCATAAATACAAATCAATGCTTTAAGGAATATGTGGCAATGGAACACGTAAAATAAAATGTAAATTTAATCATTTAAATGTTTACGGCCTGTTTCCCTTCGCATTTGGTCTAATTTACGGCACTTAACTTGAACCCCGTTTAGCTAGTTCCTCCTGACCCTCAAAGCTCAAAGTGGCCGCCAGCGCGTCAACATAACATTTTTCGCTTTATAAATATTTGAACGCTTAAAAGCTGGCAAGGACCCGCCAGGAAGGCACGAGAGCTGCAACTGCATTTGAAAGCAGCGGCACAGCACTCGCAGCTAGCTCCTCTGGCTCTTTTGGATGTTTTGGCCAATTTCCTTACTTTCCCCAGTTTCCCCGGCTTCCGAGTTTCCGGCACGGGGAGCTCAGGCGATAATCGCATGAGGTTGAGCGCTTTATTGGCCTCGCTTATGCTCATAAAAGTCGGCCAGGCGAGTAGACGGAATCCGGGGGATTGTGTATCCCGGCTGCACTGCATCCGTTTCGCACGCTGGAGATTTGGGGCGGCTAATTGGAATTTGTTGCCGGCAATTAGAGTCCTTGCAGGCCAGAAAGCAGAACAAAGAGCAGCGCCGCAGCTGACACTTTAAGGCCATTGAGGATCGCATTTGCATTAGCTGCAGTCGTGCAGTCGCAGTCCAATAATAACAATAATAGCAGCAAAACGAGCCAGTGGGGCAACAAGCTCCTCTCGACCTTGCTGCGGTAGCTGTGGATTCGGATTCGGATACGGATCCGGCATTAGTTTGCATTATCCTTGACGGGGGTGCCGCTGGTTGGCTGGTAATACTGTTATTGTTGGCATTATTGCGCTCAATGTGGCACAAAAGTTCGCTGCCTTCCTGCCTCTGCCTCTGCCAGACCGCAAAGTTGCTACCCAACTTTCCGCTGTGCCTGCTTGACATATAAATTTTAATTTCTGCCTGCTCCCCCTCGCATAGAAAGTGGAAGCGGAACTTTGCGGGCAGCCGCACAGCACAACGCAAAACAACGCAGGAGCAAACACAATCTGTAGCTGAAACTAAAGTTGCATTGGCCACACTCGAGAGCAGCTGGCAGGCCCTGGAGTGGCCACTCCAGGACGAAGAGGTCCGACCAGCGGCGGTTCAAGGTCCTGGCCCCGGTACCAGCATCAATTTATGAAGCCGCAGGCCTGGCCAGCACACAGACCCAAGGACGGACTGACAGGCGGGCCTCGGAGCCACCGCCAGCAAAATGTAATTTATTGAGTCTGACGCTTGTCAGCGGCGTGTGAAGTGGCTGCCACCAGCATCTGGCAATTTATGTGGGCCAAGTCCGCTTTTTGGGCCAACTTTCCGCTTAGGCTGCTCTGCTGCCGAACCCTTTGAGACAACTTTTGGGCTCAACCGGAAATGAAAAGCAATGGCAAACATTTGCAGAAACTATAGGTGGGGCCTTAATAAGATTGCCAAGTTAACGTTTGGCTTCTCAAGATAAAAATACAGAGAAAAAAAAAAAGAAAGTGTTGTCTTTGTGGAATACTAACATACATACAACAATAATATCGCAAGATTAAAAACTGACAAGTAAAAATACCTTTGTGTGCATTAAAATTAATATAAAATAATGTTAAATGTGTTTTTTTATTTTGAATAAATATTAACGAAATATAATAACCAGGAAAAGTCACAGATAGAAACTGCTGGATAACTTTTTTCTGTCTCGTGTTCTCTGAAAAGGGAGGCGGAAAAGAAGAACGACACATTAAACACTCCCCGCTCTTCCGGCCGCGTCAACTGCTATCTCCATCTGAAGAAGGCACTCCTACTCTCGCGGCTCCTCTCGCTCCTCCTGCTCCTGCTGCCATTTGTTGGAGATGTCCTTTTGGAGCGGAGCCCGCAGCCAAGTCGAAAGACAACTGCGGCTTTTATTGTTTCCGCTGTTGACATTATCACGGCAGCGACACCTGCCTGGCTGGGTCGGCGAGCATTTTATTGTTTTGCGCTTGATGCAATGTGACAGCATGTCCTTATGCCACTCGGCTCCCTTGCACAGCTCGTTTGTCCTTGCGTGCAAGGACAGTCGACATTTGCACGCCGCCAACAGTCAATATTGCGCATTCGCCGCATAGTCCCATTAAGATAATTAAACGGCGTCTGCAACAGTTGGCCAAGGGATCAGTCAATAAACATGCAAAGCGTGGCAACAAGTCACAAAGACACAGGCGGTGTAAGACGCTCCATTAACCAACTGCCGCTGAATAATTAGACAGCTTCCGCCCTCGTTTCCGCTTCCGGTTTCGTTTGGTCGCATAAATTACACCCGATACCAGAGGGCAGCTGGGTGAAAAAAGCTATCGGGGGGACGTCAAGCAAGATTCTTGAAAAATCAGGCTCTCAGCTGTCTCTGCGGTTGGCTTTCCCAGGGACAAGAAAGGGCGAAAAGCCCGCTTTTGTCATCGCCAATTGGCGGCAAATTGTGATTTAGTGTGCGGCACTTCTTCTCAGTGCTGAATCAAAATCGCATAAATATTGCCCGCCCGGGCTGCCGCATTGATATCATTTACATTTCCGTCGAAAGCGTTTACGCGCCTGTCGCTCCACGTATTTATTATGCATTCCGCTGCAATCGAGGCCATTTTTTGCGCACGCCCTTCGGGCCCGCACTCAATTAAGTATGCGCGGCGTCGAGGAAAAAACTGCTAACTGAAATCCATCTAAATTACTTCTGAACGATGATTGGATGCCGATTAAAAAGATGGCAAATTGAGCACTACAATTTAATTACCAAAATTGACGGCAGCAATTTCGAGCAAACCGAACCAAATTGCCCGGCCGTTACAGGCGAAATGCCCTGCATTCGGCAGTCAGACAGGGTTCGAAGGGGTGATATCGGGCAAAGGGAATCCGGGCAGGCTTTACAAAATTCTGAAAGATCTCTGATTTTGCCATGGGTCGAGCAGAGACTGACATTTGTCCCCTCCGAAATTGACCCCTTGACAAATGCGTATTAGTGCCTAAGAGGACATCATCTCGATTGGCCCAGCCTGATATGCTCGGCTGGCAGGCAGCTCAGAAATGTTCCGGCCATCAACTCAGCAATGCAAACGCTTGCATTTTACGAGAACTGTTTATTTGGAATGCAACGATGCATTGTTGCCACACCGATCCCATTTTCCACGTCAAAGGGACAGCAACTCCAAAAAGAGAGCCCCGAAAAGAGGGCCCATAACCATTTTTTATGCAACGCTTTTTGCGGTTGCCGTTAACGCTGATTTATGAGTGTTAAGTTAATTTGGCCTGCCAGTCCCCGTGGGACTCAGCTCCGCGCACCCTCGCTTCGGCTGCAGTCCCGGGACCCGCCTCTTCATCATTCTAGGCTCCGGCTGGTAGCATTTTCCGCCCACTTCGTGCAACTCATGCATGTTTGAACGGCATCAGCGCCCACATAAAGTACCCCTTCCAGTCGCACTCCAGCACCCCCTCGTGCCACTGGATTCCACCCCTCGAATGCAGGATGCAAATAGAGGCGCCGTTGAAATGCACTTTGAGTTATAGTCAAAATATAAAACGCACAGTTGCATTTACGAGGCCATAGACTGCGTTCGGCCAAATGGAGAGCGATGGCATTTTACACCTTCACCTGCGGGGGCAGTAAAAGGTTAAATGCTGAATTATCCGACATTCTTGCCGGGCCATGCGAGTAACACCCAGGTTACTATGTATCGGACTAGAGAATGTTTATATAGTATATCAAATAATTAAATATTAGTAAAATCTCACAGCTTAACAACTCTTTTCATTTGGCTGAAATTAAAAAAGAATATTTTTTGGAATTTTTAGAATAGTTTTTTCTTACTTAATTCACGATTTAAATTAAGGAAGACCTAGAAGAAGATCTTATGCGAATCAAGGTGAACATATTCTATACAAAATATATAAATACTAAAAAAAAGCATGTGTCCCCTTAATAATAAATAAATTAAAAAAACAGCTGAACCTTAAAAGCGTTTCGTGGCAAAACCTATTTATTTAAGTAATTTGAGTCTGTAATATTTTACACAAGTAAAATCGTAGATATAAAAATTATAGTAAATTCAGAAATAACTCCTATAAATATTTCCAAAATAAATCTATATAAAGGATTGATTAATTGTACCATACATAATACCATTTTATGGAAGGAAGCATGGTACAAACCGAACTGAATTCATGAAAAATTCTCAATAGATGGCTCATTTAGCGCATGCGAACTAGACAGCCAAAAACGAGAAATCTATAAAGCAACCCCTAGAAAAGGACAACCAGACTATAGCAAAAACAAGGGATATTTTGAATTATATTTCCCCTAATGGCGGGAAAGTTACCAGCTGATTCAAAAAGAAAGTTTTCTTGCGCTCTCAGTCCGAAAATTATCTAATCTTTATAGTTATTGCTCGGCCATCGAACTGGAGCTTTTGTTGGGTGTTCGGGCTTAGATAAGATTGCTTTCAGATCGGTAAAGAGCTCCGACATGAGCGGACATAAAGCGTGAATATGCGCCCTGGCTGCCTTGGCTTGATTTTGCACCTGCTTGTGCACCTGCTTGTGCACCTGGCGGTGGCACCGGCAGCCGATATCCTAGCCATCTTCCCGTACCGCCTGTCATCTCCCTACCAGGTTGTGCGACCTCTGGTGCGCTCTTTAGTGGAGCGAGGTCACAGAATCACGATGTTATCACCCGTGGGATTGCCGCCAGACATCGAGGGAGTTCGTCATATACGAGTGCCAATGCTGAACAAACTTATGCAAGGTGAGTCACTTAAAGCGTTTCAAGAGATTAGATTTTTATTTATAAAGTCATATAAATAGTAAGAGAATTTATTGATATTTTAATATATTGTGGAGTTCGATATTTTACCTATTACATGTATTGATTTCTCAGCCGATTAGAAAAAGTTGAGACTATAAGAAAAGAAAAATATACAAAAATAAATAATGGTGTAGGAAAAGTTGCTGGTATTATTAGCTAAAGGAAATTATGAAATAATATTAATTTATATTTCCATTTTTCTTGAAATTCCAAAAGCTTTAACTAAGCAACAGATGTAGTAATTCGATTCTCCTAATAGATATGCTTGAGTCTGACCAAATTCTGGACTTCTTTCGGAGCAAATGGAGCGAGGGTGTTCTATCAGCCACTCTCCTGTCCAACGTCTCTCATGCCATCCTTGGCGATGGCGGTGTTCAGAGGATGCTGCGTGATAGGAGGGAGCGCTTTGATATGGTCCTCATGGAGGCAAGTCACCTGGACGCCCTCTACGGCTTGGCCGAGTTCTACAATGCCACCCTGATGGGCGTATCCTGCGTGACCACGAACTGGAATATTGATTTTTTGGCTGGAAATCCCGCTCCAAGTATATACGAGCCAGTCTTCCCTATGGGATATGCCTTTGATCATTCCCTGATCAACAAGTGGCATAATTGGATCTATATCACCGAGGAGAAACTGCTTGAACTACTCGTCTTTCGCCCTGCCCAGCTGCGCGTCTTTAAAAAGTTCTTCGGCTACTCGGCGGAGATGCAGGATGAGTTGAGATCCAGGTTCTCGGTGATTCTCATCAACAGTCACTTCAGCATGGGAAGGGTGCGAGCCAATGTGCCAAATCTAATCGAGGTGGGAGGATTGCACCTCAGCGAGGCTCCGGAACCCTGTGACGAGCAATTACAGAAATTTATGGACGAGGCAGAGCACGGAGTCATTTACTTCTCGATGGGTTTGGACATCGTGGTCAAATATCTGCCTGATAACATGCAGCAGCCACTCCTGCAGGCATTTTCCCGTTTAAAACAGCGTGTGGTATGGAAAAGTGAGCTCTCCGCGATTTCAAACAACTCAGAAAAAATCTATGTGATTGCCAATGCACCACAGCGCGGAATCCTGGCTCATCCCAAAGTCCGGCTGTTCATTAATCACGGTGGACTGCTGAGTGTGATTGAGGCAATGAACAGCGGAGTGCCAGTGCTTGGACTCCCACTGTTCTTCGATCAGTTTAATAATTTGCATCGCTTGAAGCAAGCCGGCATGGCCCAGGTTTTGGACGCCAATAATCTAAACGCAGACACTCTGGCCAGCACAATTCAGGAGCTGGTGGAGAATCCGAAATATGCTGCGAGAGCCAAGCATATGTCGAAGTGCTTCAGGGATAGACCTAAGAGTCCTCTGGAGACGGCAGTCTGGTGGACAGAGTACGCACTACGTAACCGTGATGTATCCCACATGCGCCTCAATGTGGAGGAGATTCCGCTGATGCGATACTATAGACTGGACAGTGCGCTGTCCGTGATTCTTCGCCTAGGATTCGTGGCCGGAACGATAATCGTTCTCGGCTATAGGTTATACCAGAAATATCGCGACAGGCAGAGACGCCTTGAGGAAAGAGAGCGGATATTTTTGTATATTAGAATGCCCCTGGATTGGGATGCAACAGCAACATAGGAAGTAGATGCAACCAAGCTTTAATTAAATTTAAATTGTTGTTAGAAAAAGTATACATTATTTACAGACACTAGTTAACATTCAATCCATAGCAACGATTCACGATCCAGTATCTTATCAGATCAGCAGTTCGATGTCCTGTAGCATTGTTCGTACCAATGTTTTCAGATAAAGCTAATACACACTTAAAGCAATGAATGAAACCGTAAAAGCTAATTTGAATATAATATAATAATAATATATTGTGCCAAAGGTATTTAGGGTTGATTTTTTAAATATTTTACTGTATAAAATTACATACATATAAAAAGTTGTGAAAAGAACAAACGTCATTAAATCTATTTTAAAGAGATACATATATGTATATATTTATATTTGTCATTGCACTATTTATAATTGTTTTTGTTTTATAGTTTAATAAGTTTTATGTAGAAGTATAAATTTAATAAAATAATTACAAATAATACAAACTAAACAGCATGACAATCAATTTATTGGTAAAAGTAACTACATATCTACAAATGAGCGAGCTTTTTTAAGCAATTATTTATTTATGTTATCGGCTCATTTTTTTGTTATTGTTTGTAAATAACACTGAAACTTTCATTGGCTCCAGAGGCAAGATTAGATTGCGCCATTTCAAATCGGAGCACCGACATGAGCGGTCGAAAAGTGTGAAAATGCGCCTTGGCTGTGCTTGGGTGGTGTTTCTGTGGTTGCACCTGGAGTTGGAGCTCGCCCTGGCAGCCAGAATTCTTGGAGTATTTCCCTTTCGCCACAACTCTCCCTTCCAGGTCGTAAGGCCACTGTTGAGGGCGTTAGTTGGACGTGGTCACAATGTAACCATGATCACACCGGAGGGATTTCCGGCAGACATCGAGGGAGTGCGTCACATACGCGTGGCCAAGCTAAACCAGCGCATGCAGGGTAAAGTTGTGAATTTATTTAGCTATATATAAATGTATTTTAATATAGTAAATATATGTATCTTGCAGAGCTATTAGAATCCGACCTATTGCTGGGATACTCACAAAACAAATGGCTTGAAGGCATCTTGGCATCTGAAATGCACTACAATATGTCCGAGGCTATCCTATACGATGACGGCGTCCAAAGGATGCTGCGAGATAGGAGCGAAAGATTCGACATGGTCATGCTGGAGATGAGCAACATGGATGCCCTGTATGGCCTCGGGGAATTTTACAATGCCACCCTGATGGGTGTCTCGTCGGTTCGCCTTAATTGGAATATAGAAGATCTGGCAGGCAACCCGGCCCCCAGCATCAACGAACCCATTTCTCCATTAGGCTATTCAATGGAAACTTCGTTTCTTAGCATGATTTACAATTGGATCTACATCAACGAAGAGAAGATGCTGGTTCACCTCCTCGTCCGACCAGCTCAGCTGCGTCTCTTCAAGAAGTTCTTCGGCTACTCGGCTCAGAAATTTCAGGACTTGCGGGGTAGATTCGCTATGATCTTGATCAACAACCATTTCAGTTTGGGAAGGCCGCGAGCTAATGTGCCCAACATCATCGAGATTGGAGGTGTGCATCTAAGCGAAGCACCGGAACCGTGTGATGAGCAGTTGCAGAGATTCATGGACGAAGCAGAGGACGGGGTCATTTACTTTTCAATGGGTCTGGATATCCTGATCCGTTTCCTCCCACAGAATATGCAGCAGTCCCTGATGCAGTCCTTCTCCAGATTGAAACAGCGAATTGTTTGGAAAAACGAGCTCTCGACGTCGACGAACAAAACGGACAAAATATATATGATGGCGAGGGTGCCTCAGCGCCATGTTCTGGCCCATCCAAATGTTCGGCTTTTCATCAGCCAAGGCGGAATGCTGAGCGTGATGGAGGCAGTGTTCAGTGGAGTTCCCATGCTAGGGTTACCGCTGTTCTTCGATCACTCAAGCAATATTAACCAGGTGCGACAGGCGGGAATGGCCAAGATCCTGGACCCAAATAACTTAAACGTAGATCTGCTAACCAATACTATTCTGGAACTTCTTGAGAACCCTAAGTATGCACAAAAGGCTAAGGAAATGTCGGAAGCCTTTAGGGACAGACCCATGAGTCCTTTGGAGACAGCAGTCTGGTGGACGGAGTACACCCTGCGGCACCCGGATTCCAGCCATATTCGCCTCAACTCTGGAGACATTTCACTAATGCGGTATTACCGATTGGACAGTCTGTTGACCTATGGCCTTAGATTTGGATTAGTCATTGGATCAATAATCTTTTTAGGCTACATGTGGTATAAAAATCATCGGGAAAGTCCAAAGAACATTTCAAAGAAATTACCAATTAAGTCATCTTGATTTAAAAGCCCTTTTTGGGGCTTAAAGACTATTGAATTTTCGAAATCGGACAAAATAATTATGATTATTATTAGTTTTAGTTTTAGCAAAAACCTTTAAAAAAAAAAAACCTAATTTAATCTAATAGTAAATACAAAGTGTTATCTTTCTTTTCAAACTGGAATTGATAATGCATTCGTTATCAGATAAAATCGAAGTAGAGCTTTCAGGAGCACAAACTAGATTAGATTGTGTTCATTTGTGGACAGAGCTCCGACATGAGCGGACGGAAAAAGTGAAAATGCGCCTTAGCTGCATTTGGCTGGTGTGCCTCTGCTTATCCGTGGGCCTTCAGGAAGAGCTTTTGCAGGCAGCCAACATCTTGGGTGTGTTTCCCTACTGGCAGTCCTCCCCCTTCCAGGTTGTGCGACCCCTGGTGAGAGCATTGGTTGAGCGGGGCCACAATGTGACCATGATAACACCCGTGGGAATACTGGCGGACATCGAAGGAGTTCGACACATACGCGTACCCATGCTTAACCAACACATGCACGGTGAGTGAGCAATTTGTTGCTTTTTGTTTACCAGCGTCTGATATCGTCGTCAATCCGGCCAGAACTATTGGATTCCGAACTTATGATGGATTTCTTAAAAAGCAAATGGGCAGAAAGTGAGTTGGCCGGGACAATGCTCTACAATATGTCAGAGGCTATACTCAGTGACGATCGTGTCCAACGGATGCTCCAGGACCGCAGTGAGCGATTTGACATGGTACTGTTAGAGGTAGGTCACCTGGACGCCCTCAATGGCCTGGGCGAGTTCTACAATGCCACCCTCATGGGGTTCTCTCCCTACCGCGTAAATTGGATTATAGAAGAGTTGGCGGGAAATCCGGCACCAAGCATCAACGAACCCATTTCTCCGTGGGGCTACTTCATGGACCACTCACTGGTCAGCATGTTTTATAATTGGATCTACATTATCGAAGAAAGGCTAATGGTGCACCTCATTATCCGACCGGCTCAGTTGCGCCTCTTTAAGAAGGTATTCGGCTACTCTGAACAGAAGTTTGAGGACTTAAGGGCCAGGTTTTCTGTGGTCTTGATCAACAACCACTTTAGTTTAGGTAGGCCCCGAGCCAATGTGCCAAACATTGTCGAGATTGGCGGTGCTCATCTAAGCGAAGCACCAGAACCGTGTGATGAGGAGCTGCAGAGATTCATGGATGAAGCGGAGGACGGAGTCATCTATTTTTCTATGGGTCTGGATATACATGTCAAGTTTTTGCCAGAAAATATGCAGCAAGTACTGCAGCTGGCTTTCGCTCGACTAAAACAGCGGATTGTTTGGAAGACCGAGCTCTCCACAACGCCCAACAGAACGGACAAAATATATATGATAGCGAGGGCTCCTCAGCGCCATGTGCTGGCCCATCCGAATGTCAAACTTTTTATCAGTCAAGGCGGGATACTGAGCGTTATGGAGGCGGTGCATAATGGAGTTCCTATGCTCGGATTGCCGCTATTCTTCGATCACTTTAGCAACATTCACCAGGTTCGACTGGCAGGAATGGCTGAGGTGCTAAATCCAAATAATCTAAACGAAGATACGCTAACCAGTACAATTCTGGAGCTTCTTGAGAACCCTAAATACGCCCAAAAGGCTAAGGAAATGTCGGAGTCCTTCAGGGACAGGCCCATGAGTCCTCTGGATACAGCAGTCTGGTGGACGGAGTACGCTCTACGACACCGGGATGCTTCCAATATTCGCCTCAACTCCGAGGACATTTCACTGATGCAGTATTATCGCTTGGACAGTCTCTTTACTTATGGCCTCAGATTCGGATTAATCATTGCATCTGTAATCTTTTTTGGATACATGTGTTTTCGTAACCATCGCGATAGTCGGAGACAAATAAACTGACCAATAAAATGATTTGATGGCATACCCATAATAACAATAATTATTATTATTTGTTATCAGTTATATATATACAAAAAATAGAAGTTATTCTTATCAAAAATAAAATTCCAGCAGCGGTTTAGTAATAGAATAAAACAAAGTTAGTCGATCAATACAACGTTTTTTCTCTATTGAAACTGAAAAAGATAATGCATTTGATATCAACTAAGTTCAATGGTTCTGGTCTGAAATCGAATTAGAGCTTTCAAGAGAACAATTCCGATTAGATTGTGTTCATTTGTGAACAGAGCTCCGACATGAGCGGACGGAAATCGTGAAAATGCGCCTGGCCTGTAGTTGGCTGGTGTACCTTTGCTTATACGTGGATCTTCATGGAGACTTTTTGCAGGCAGCCAACATCTTGGGTGTCTTTCCTTTCTGGCAGTCCTCCCCCTTCCAGGTGGTGCGGCCCCTGGTGAGAGCATTGGTTGAGCGTGGCCACAACATTACCACGATAACACCTGTGGGAATACTGGCCGATTTCGAAGGAGTGCGACACATACGCGTGGCCATGCTGAACCAACAGTGGGGAGGTAAGTAAGTAAAGTTGTTTATTTGATGGTTAATCCCGTCCAACTTCTTAAAGTACAAATGGGCAAAAATACGTTATAATCCTTTTTAACACAATCAAAATGCAAATGCCTTAATTGTGCCTGATTATAATTCAATACCTGTTTCATTCATTTTTGCAAGATTAGACAAACAGCTGATACTTTGATAAAGCATTGTAGATATTGAGAAGGTACACAGCCAAAGCAGCACACTTTTATGAAAGCGAATACAATCTAATCAGTTATAAGTTATCAGTTCAGTTTTTGGCATACATTAAAATATAGCTTTTGAAAATTTTGGGCAACTTAGATTGAATTTTGCTCATTTTCGTACCGCTCTCCGACATGTGCGGACGGCAGGCCTCAAAATGCGCCTCGGTTATGTTTGGATGGTGTACCCGTGTTTGTTATTTCTCCTGCGTCTGAATCTGGCTGCGGCGGCCAACATCCTTGGAGTTTTCCCTTTCCGCCATAGCTCACCCTTCCAGGTGGCAAGACCCCTGATACGGGCTTTGCTGGAACGAGGCCACAATGTAACCATGATAACGCCGGAGGGCCTGCTGTCCGACATCAAGGGAGTTCGACACATACGAGTGCCCACGCTGAACCAACATATGAGAGGTTAGTGGAATTCCGCGTTGGGGAACCCTCTACCAAAGATAAGATAGTGCTTTAATTTTTCACTTTTTTGTTTACTGATCAAAATAGTATTTAAATAAAACCAGAATTAACTCTGGCTTTCTATTCCTGCAGAAATGGCTGAATCCGACCAACTGCTGGACTTCTTGCGGAACAAGTGGACGGAGGCCATGATGGCCTCTTCAATGCTTTCCAATATTTCCCAAGCCGTTCTCAGCCACGACGGTGTTCAACGGATGCTGCGAGATAGGAGGGAGCACTTTGACATGGTCCTGGTGGATGCAAGCCATCTAGATGCCCTCTACGGTCTGGCCGAGTACTACAATGCCTCCTTGATGGGCTTGTCCTGTGTGCGCCAAAATTGGAACACAGAAGACCTGGCGGGCAATCCGGCGCCGAGCATCTATGATCCCATCTCCCCTGTAGGCTATTCGATGGAAAACTCCTTGATTGGCATGATTTACAACTGGATGTTCATCATCGAGGAGAAAATGCTGGAGAGTCTGATCGTCCGTTCAGATCAGTTGCGTGTCTTTAAGAAATACTTCGGCTACTCGGCGCAGCAGTTCGCAGACTTGAGGGCCAGGTTCTCGGTCATCCTGATCAATAGTCACTTCAGCATGGGAAGGGTGCGAGCCAATGTGCCCAATCTAATCGAGGTGGGAGGATTGCACCTCAGCGAAACCCCCGAACCGTGCGATGCCGAGCTGCAGAGATTCATGGACGAGGCGGAGCACGGAGTCATCTACTTTTCGATGGGCTTGGACATCCTGGTTAAGTATCTGCCGGACAACATGCAGCAGACACTCCTCCAGGCTTTCGCCCGTGTGAAGCAGCGGATTGTATGGAAGAATGAGCTCTCCACGACCCCCAATAGAACGGAAAAGATATATGCAATGGCCAAAGTTCCGCAGCGCCAGGTGCTAGCCCATCCCAGTGTCCGGCTGTTCATAAATCAAGGAGGAGTACTCAGCGTGATGGAGGCGATAGACAGCGGAGTTCCGATGCTCGGTCTACCTTTGTTCTACGACCACTTTACTAATATGCATCGGGCAAAGAGATGTGGCATAGCCGAGGTCTTGGACTGCAACAACCTTAACGCCGATACTCTGACAAACACCATTCAGGAACTCATTGAGAACCCCAGGTATGCTTCCAGAGCCAAGGAAATGTCCAAGTCTTTTTGGGACAGACCCATGAGCCCTCTGGACACTGCTGTTTGGTGGACGGAGTACGTCTTGAGGCACCGTGATGTTAAGCACATTCGCCTAAATAAGGAGGGCATTTCCCTGATCCAATATTACCGATTGGATTATCTGCTAACTTATGGCATTCGCGTTGGCTTCGTCGTGGGAGTGCTTCTCCTTCTCGGCTTCAGGTTATGTCGGAGGCGCCGCGCAACTCAGAGACGCCTTCTGGAAAGAAAGATAACCTACATGCAAATTATGAATGGTAATAATCTGGAGCCACAAATGCATTAACAGTATTACATACTCTTAAAATAAATGTTAAAAATAAGTCTTTGTCAGCATATAACATTATTGTAAAAGTATGCTTTATATGAATGCGTTTGCACATTTTTTTGTAGCATAACTTTGGTCGCCATTCGTTAGTTGCGTTCTCCAAATTTGAAAATGTTAATTTAATAAGAATACCTTTTATCTTTTATGGCAATGTAATGTATGTAAACATTTATATTGCACAAAATATTTTAACTAGTTTTTGACAATTTTAAAAAGAGTAACATCATTAAAACTTTCATAAATTTAATAAAAAATAATAATTTTAGTTTTAAACTTGCTAAACAGATTTATTAACTTAATGAAAACTAATACAGAAAATCCGAATTTAATTAATTTAATTAATTATGTTTTGGTTTATGATCGGTTTTTATTATTATAATTGGGATTTATTAATAAGGAGTATACATTACTTTAAGAAAATGTATTATTAACATTAAAGAAATATTATTATAGAATAAAACTCTGATCCGTATTATTTTAAAAGTTATTTGATTAATTAATATTTGACTATTAGCAATTCATCTGTTTGGCAAACTCAGTTGATCAAATATTTTTCAGCACTCAGAAGAAGCTGTGATGTGATTATTTGATTAACTCATTATCATTATATTTCTTTAGATTCCAGGAGCTTATTTTCTTTAAATATTTATACATATTCCTTTTGAATTAAAGGCTTAACAAAGTCAACTTTTTTGGTTGTTGATGTCTTCTGCTGCATTTGCAGATGTTTTAATGTTTGTTCTCCCATACACTCTACAACTGAATTAACGAACTTGGAAAATAAAGAACCTATTGACGTCAGCGCAGTGAAAACCAGAAGTTGTCCTTGATAGGCGGCTACGTCAGAAAGGCAGAACCTGCCTTTCACCAGATTCACTCACAGTGAAAAAATCGTAAATCTAGTCATTTTTCCAGAAATCAAGTTAAGTATTATCGCAGGTCAGAGAGAGGATTGCGAACCCAAAGCCTCAATACAAGTGTGACATATTTAATTCAAAGTGCTTGCTGTTTAATTAGGTCGTTGTCACCTCAAATGGGCTGAGCGTGAACTCATTTATAGACTCCTCAGTGGGCATAATAAAGGGTTTAAGCAGTTTCTGGCTTAACTGTCGAATTTCATGGCAATTGACAAATATTCAGACACTTACAACGAGTGGTGACACACTTTCAGAACAACAGACAGCCGCTCGCTGGCAGAATGCACAAAATATAAAAATATGAATTCGTAAACAGAAGTAATATACACTGTGGCTATGGCTGCTCTGTGCGCTGTGTTTTTAATTTTCCATTTCGAGGTTTATTTGCTCAGTGCGCGGCATTCTTTTGTTTACGATCTGCGCTTGGTTAAATCCGCAGCCGGAGCGAGAACAGAAGGCAACGAGGTCACCAGACTCCGAAAGCGATTAATTAATGGCACTCGCAATCCCCTGCCAAAGATTCCCCTCTTAATTGCTCCGCTAATACTGCCACTAAGTGTCTAAATGTGTGCTATCGGCTTGTGCAATGGCTTTGTTAATTAGTCGGCTGCGTGAAAAGTTCATTTCCATCTGCCGGCGCTTCGTTAATTGTCCGGCTTCAACTACTTGCCTCTGAAGTTGTCACTTCATTGTCAAAACGCCAGCTTATTTTCCATTGCCTTGGCTTATTGTGCCACAAATTATTAGTTGCATCCTTGATCTCAAACGGTAAACGAGACCGGCCCTCTCTATCTTCATCTCCGTCTGCAACTATGAACTGAACTCAGTGTCAACTGCTTTTCCGCGGGGCCATAAACGAGAGCGCCGCTCCATCCAATTTCACGTGCCCAAATATGCTTTATTATTTATGTACTTTTCAGGCAAACGAGCCGAGTTCCAGTTGCGTGCCGCAAATGCTGAAAATGTTGGACGCAGTTTGGCCAAGAATACGCCTGTTTTGGGTAGTCAACCAATTGCCGAAAATTGAAATAGAAATATAGTTTTGCATAATTTATGCGCGGGCCGGCGTGGCTGCAGACGGAATGAGTACGGCCATAACTTAGGCCAGCGTTTCAAACAAACTGTTAATCTGCTGCCGAAAGCGAAGCTCCGAAGCAGCAGCGGGGATACCCTTTCGATCATTAGCTACAAATTTTACATATCATTTACACTTAGGGAAACACCATTTATAACTTTTAATGGTATCGCCACAGCCAAAGTGCGATTTACGAGGAAACTCATCAATGGCAATCGCTAGTTAAATATCTTAAAACTATTAAATTTATACATTGTCTTTAATGCTTGTTGATGGCTGAACTAAGCCTACCCTTTGCCACTTCCGAATTTTGAATGCTTCTCCCTGTTTTCGACATCTCCCAGTTTTGGCTGTCTTTATTTTTAATTTACTATCAGCGAATTCACATACCTTTGTATGTAAGAAATGCGTAAGTTATTCTAGCCCCCCAATCCATCTCGTGGCATTAACCCCTTTCCGGAGATCAAACAATCGGCGGGTGCTGGCCGTGATTGGCATGCCACAGCGGAGCGGAGAGCGCGGCTGCCCGTGGGTTCAGGCAGAAGCCGGGGCAATTTGACGCTTAAGCGCACCGCTGCACAGTCGCAGCCTCAGTTCGTCGGCGACAGTCGAACGCGAAGCACGAATCATTCCGGTACGCTCAGAGTCCGAGCTTGAGGCATTACCTACAAGTGAAACTGAAGCCCAAGCCGAGGTCCGAACCAGAAGGCAAATCAAATGAAATCGAATCGAAGTGGCAGACAAAAGACTTAAGCTGCAAACTTGAACTTGCTCAGTGTGCGAAACCAATTAGAAACTGCAGCCAGCAGTGTTTTCTAGCCATGGAGTGATTGAGTGCCAGAACCTAGATTGGTTTCTCTGAAGCAGTTGCACCCGATGACCTACGAGTATTTGCCCCACAAATCTGCCATGTCAGTGGAAAATTGAGCACTGCAGTTGGCGACTTGTTGAGTCATTGAGCAGGGTTCAGTCAAAAACCAAAATATGTGTGTCAAATATTTGTCTGTTTGCCTGCTGTAATATTTGCGCAGCCAGCTTTTGTTAATGAAACGCCGCGGCCGTGCGTCAACACAAACAAAACAATTCGAGGCAGATGCCCCGCGAATGGCGGAATGCCTCTGGCGAATTTCGAATAGTTTTGAATTAGTTCCGTTTTTGGCAGCCGATCCGTGCCGGCTACTTGCATAATGGCCAAGCGCGACTTACGGCTAAATGGGCATTTTGAACGCATCCACACGATAGAGGCCCAGCGATCCGAAGACCCACTGATCAGTGGGCCAACTCTCGCTTTCTCACACCTCTCTCCGCCTCGGCAGTGCTCTCAGCCTCAGCTATTTGGCTTAATTTTTTCTGTTTTTTTTTTCTCAGTCAATATTTACCTTTTTTGTTTTGCTCGCCACTTACGTAAGGCGTAAGCTCGTCTGGCCGGCTCCAGGCCAAGTCTCCGCCTTCACCACCACCACCTCCCGGGCCGTCCCGATCTCGGCCTGAATCCCAATCCCAGTTGCATTTGCTGCCCGCGGCTCCCGGTCAGCTGCTTTTCCCCCGCCAACCAACAGAGTTTTCCCCACTTCCCCACATTGGTGGCTCTCTTCGACGCTCTTTTAGCACACTGACCAGCTCTTCAATTGGCCAGGCCATTACCAAATACCCACATTCTGCTATTGGAATAGTTGATTTCAATACACTTGCCACCGCGACGAATGCGGCATTGCGCAAAGCTAAGTCCAATTTGCATATGAAACACATTTCGTGTAATCATATCTGCATATCTGTGATTTATGGCCAAGGGAAGAGCCGACAGCTGATCGGCGATGCGATTCTCCAGCGGTCTCTCCACTTTTCTCTTCGTGTTTCTCTGCATCGGCAGCTGGTCGGACAACTTTCAAGGAAAGTGCAAGTGTTGCCATGGCATTGTCATAACTACAAATAGCCCGGAGAGCTCGGAGGTACGGAGAGAAAAATGTGAAAAATAGTGGAAACTTGTAAGATATAAATGGTAAAAATGAGCAAAATAGAAAAAAGGCCCCCAGCAATGTCGTGGCTTTTGAAAAGAAGGAAGTGGCAGTGGGTTACTGGTTTGCTGGGGGCGTGCCTATCGGCGTTATGGCCCAGTTAGCCGTCTCTTTTAAGGAAGCGGAAATTTTAGTTAGTGGAATTAACACCCAACTGGCCTGGCAGAAGTTTTCCATTTCGGGTGATTAGCAGATTTATGGTCACGAAAAAAGTTCGTTAGCTTCTTGGAGACCTTCCCGGCCTGGTTTCCGGTCTCGCCATTCAGTCAGCGCATTGTCATTGAGTCTGTCTTTTTATGTAAAAAATAAAACAAATTCATATTTATGCGCGCTCATAATGTGAAATAAACAACGAAATGAATTCCTAATTAATCGTACGCCCTGTGAGCATGCAAAATATTGAGTGACCTCTCGCAAGGGAAACTAACGCGGCAATAAAAACAGCGCTGGTGAAGCAAAATTGAATAATGTCTGTATTAGTTTAAGACTAGCGCCGGCACAGTGAGCAAATTCGAAAATAATCGCCAGCAATTTAAATTGAGACCACCGCTGGAAAAGCTGGGCCAGCTGAGCCGAGTTGGCGGCTGTTTTGAGCCAAGTCGACTTCACTCGGAGTCAAGCGCAAGATCGGTGAGCCCGAGACGCCGTCTCTCGTCTCTCGAGCTGTTGACATTCGCGTCTTTGTCTTGGCCATGACCAAGAAGTTGGCTCAGAAGCGTTGCGCACTTCGATTCGATATTCGGTGTTTACTGTTCGGTGTTCGGGGATCGGTGCCGCGACTACAAATTCGGCTTTGACGTTGGCAAACACATTAGGCCATAACACGGACCACCGACTAATGCATTATTTCGATTTGTTTACCCAGTCGGAGTATAAGCGCACGATGACAACCACCAGATGGCCACCGCTTCTGAGCCTGCTGCTCCTGGGACTGGCCCTGCTGCTGTTCAGCAAACCCAGCTCCTCGATTGCCATCGCCCCGTCGACATTTGGCACGGCCATAGCACGTGCCGGGAAGATATCCAACACGCTTAAGGTGAGTTCAAGAACCCCGGAGAGCTAGAATCTAGTTGCCAATACCAAAGAATATCTTTGAATAAATCAAGTGCTGCTGGCGGAGACAAAAGAAGCTTTGTGGAGCGTGCCAGTTTCGAGCGTTTCGTCTGACTCGGCCATTTACCATTTACGCTGGCATTAAATCAAAGCCACAACTGCCCAAGTGTGACTTTGACATCGTGTCGCAAATTTGTTGCCGCCCCGAAAGTAACCCAACACCTCACCGTCTCTACAGGTGGCCGCAATGAACGCTGAGCCACTGTCTCGGGTGTTTGGGCCAAGACGGTAACCGCGGCTGCCGGTCACTGCATTTACATATGCCCGTTAATGGACTTTATGGCTCACCAAACGGCAAACACTGGCGAGCTGGCCAGCTGGCCAACTGCCCAGTTGCAAGGGGAGTTCTATTGTTTTATGGGCCAAGTGAAGCGCGTGAAAAGTGCCCGCAAATAGGTATCTTGGCACCTGCTAATTAGCCAGCCCAAAACGCGGGCCGGGGGGAAGGGAAGGTCACGGGTGGGGGAAGCCAAACATAGGTTAGCCTTCCGAAAGCTTCTCTAAAAATATTCGATCCGAATCTACCGGGCCTTAATTAATATTCCAATGCAGTTGGTGGCATTATATTAGCCGAGTGCAAAGACCCAAAACGACTTGGCAATACACTTGGCCCACATACTGAATGAGTTTTATGATCCATTCTTACCAATTGCTAATAGTTAACTAAAAGCAAAGGCAGCCAACATGGGCTCATTTATAGCGCCCATAATCACGTGAACAGAATTATCTTTTTTCAATCCAATTCCGAAAATTAAAGTATTTACATCGCCCTCAATCAGCACATTATACCCATCATGAGGCCATAACTGAATAAATATGGCAATTAAAAAATTGAAACATTTCCGTTTGCCGGTCGGATAACATTGACTGATAAAAGGCCGACATCGGCAGCGAGCCGGGCCAACAACTGGGTCTGCAACTACAGAATGCACGACCACGAAAGCACAATGGCCAAATGTCTGCTCTGTGCTGAGCCATTGCGTGCCTTACATAACACGGCTATAAAAACAATGATTACAAGCACTGAAAAATAAACAAAACACAGCCAAAAAATTTATTTAAAATTTTGAACAACCGACGGACAGACTGTAACAAGTGCAGCTCTAGCAAGATGGCAAATTTTGAATTTAGCAAGTGAAACGACAACTAGATACCCAGGAAATAGAATATATATAAATATCCTATGGGAAATGTATTTAATTTATTTTCACAATTATTAGAATTATTTTAATGAAAGAACTTCAGTCTGTTTATCTTTTAAACCCAACCCATTCACCGCTAGATATACCCCATAATTTGAACAACCCATGGTACTTTAATGACTGCCATGCCAAAACGAAAAATCGAGGAAAATCGAGGAGCAAGTTGAATTTAATTCGCAGCGCAGCTAGAGAGCTCGGCTCAAAAGGCTTCAGACGGCTGAAAGTGCAAGTTGCAAGTTGTTAGCGGAAAAGCGAACGCGTTGATCCCGGGTGCCCAGAGTCTCAGCTGTGACAGCTTCCCAGTGTCACTCTCAGCCTGTCACTGCTCCTCCTCCTTCTGCTCCGCCATCGCGAGTTCAATAAATCAAAGTTTACGGCTCTGCTGTGCAGTGCATTGCGATTTGTGCGGTTGTCAAACGGTTGCATAAAACAAAAGCATAGCCAACAGCCAGCGAACAAACGATCGAAGCTTCGATGGCCTGTCCTCGGAATTTCGCGACCGCGGCGATCGCGACTCTTGTGCTGGCCACCGGTCTAATTGTCTTGGCAATTTGTGTGCAGCGACCGAATGAATCCGGCCAGCGGATCATAGTCACAACAGAGAGAAAGTCCGAGGCGGAGGAGGGTTTGGAATCGGGCTCCGGCCTGGGCTGGGGCTCTCTGAGCAGTGATTTGCAAGATTTACCAGCCGAAGCGCTTTTGTTAATCGCCACTACGACCACATCGACAACGCCATCGCCAGTGGCTAGTGGATCCACAACAATATCACCGGGAAATGGAGGAAAAAGCGAAAACTCTTCCGGGTCACTGGATATGCGCCAGAGCCCCCAAATGGTCGGTTCTACCACGGTTCGTACTCCATTTGGTTCTTATGCAATACACCAATTCGACGGCCGATGCATTGTTGCATCGAAGCTTTCTATACTGGCCTTTTATATGCATTTCATTTCATTTATTTTTGGCTTTCGAGCGTGGCGTGAAAGCGCGCCTTATTGCATAATGTTTGCATTGTAAGTGGCTAAATATTATGCGAGATTCGCAATGCAACTGGCGGCCGGGAAGCCCTCCTCCATTTGCATATTCGAGCAGAGTCGATCTGAGGATCAGCTTTGGAATTTGGCTAGCAGCCAGATTGATTGACAGATCTTTAAGCCTTAATTATTTTCCTACGCCTTGAACAATGACCCACTTCTTGAGCCGAACTGCGTGCCTTGTTATCGCCAACAAGCGCATTAAGCAGTTATAATTAAAGCCAACAGCGATCGGAACGGGGCTTAATAGAAAATCGTTATAAACCAGCTACACCCACATTAGCATACGGACGTGGACAGAGTCGCAGCCAGCAAGACGAAGCCCGAATACCTTGCAGCAATTGAGCTCGATTCCGGTCGCTCTGCGAATATTTACCCAGGGCAGAGTGTGCGGCAGGCGTAATTAGCATAACAACAGTCGTAAAAGGTGAACTTGAATCGGTGCTCGCT
Organism: Drosophila anomelani; assembly: GCA_035045905.1. Taxonomy (NCBI): domain Eukaryota; kingdom Metazoa; phylum Arthropoda; class Insecta; order Diptera; family Drosophilidae; genus Drosophila; species Drosophila anomelani. The sequence continues at coordinate 9,023,879 of JAWNOO010000007.1, read as the reverse complement.
CGGTGCTCCACAGCCGCAACAGCAAACGTCGGCGGCATCTAACTATGTCATGATTCACCGTCAGATACGGAATCACTTACAGATACAGATACATTTCGGTTGGGGACACACGCCCCGTGGGCGCCTGGGAACCCAGCGCTCTAATGCCACACCGAGATTGTCGTTTCCTCCGGCAGCACGTGACTGCCATTGTGGCCAATCCAGACGCAGACGGACGCAGACAGACAGACGGCAGCCGACGCCGCCTAATTGCCGCCAGTCGAGCACTCGAGTTATGCAAATGGTATTTCAATTAAGCGACGCGGCGCAGTCGGTGAAGGTTGCCCTGCCCGTTAACAGTTAGCGCCGCTTTACAAATCGGACAGCCCCGAAATTGTCATCGGCCATTGGATCAAGCTGGACATGAGTTTTTGCACAAGGCGCCGCTGCATGTTTTGTAAATCGTTGTTAAATGCAGGGCAAAAAATAATTATGATTGCAATCGTACCTCTACTTTTAATTACTGCCATTTATCTTCTGACTGTTTAGCGAGAAAAAAGAGTCGGTGATCTGGGTTTATCTCAAGTTATTATATTAAATATGTACTTATGTAGCTCTTATAATGAATTTTTTATTGTATTGCTAGATCTGCGAAAAAATAAATTCCAACATCGATACTATCAATTTATTTTTCGGTCGATCATTAATTAAGTTTGTAGTTGAGATCTTGTATTTATCTTGTATCTTTTCTTAAATATTTTCCCCCTTGACATACTCAACATTTTCCAATCTTGTAATTGCAGGAGACGACGGCCTGGAAGACCCTGACCTCGCATCCCAACTCGCTCGTCCAGCTGCTGCCATCGCGGGCCATGCGAGTCGTCCAGGAGGTGGTGCGGTCTCTGCGGGTGAGTCTCCGTCTTTGGGCCACGTCCTTGAACCACGGGCGCGGCAAATGCCAACGGTTAGAGCCTCTTTAGGCCAAGTGGCCAATCAATTCTCAACTTGAACGTGGCCGGCCAGCTGGCCAAACATGGATGTGGATGCAGGTGCAGCTGCCGCTCGGGGCTGAGGTCGCGGCGCTCAATAGCAGAGAAAGAGCTGACAATTGTCCGCCCCCCAAACCCGGCAATCGAGTCGATAAAAGCCGAAAACTGGCTTTTTGGTTTTTGGCCATTTACCATTGGCCATTGGCCATTGACCGAGATAGTTGCGAAACTCTTGCATGGCATAGCACATGGCATACTTCTCTGCGCCGGTTCTACTCGCCCAGAGCAGAATTTCGCACTCCGATGCAAATTGGTTGCGCAACTCGGATCTTTCGGCATTCGCAAGTGGCAGACAAATTAGTGGGCATTAGAGTGGGCTCGCTTTTTTACATAGTGGCCATTGGTGCAGCAAATTATGTTTGCTTGGCGTAATATTCACTTAGAACCTTTTAAGAGCCAAGCGAACACTGATCCGGCACCTTAAACTGACAAATAGACCATAAAATACAAGATTTAGAGGCCAAAATATATGAAGATGCTTAAAAGTTTAAGTCTTTAATTTACTCAACCATTTTCAATGACAAATGGATGGTAACTTGCGACTAAGAATCTGTTTTTATAGGCATAAGCCGGTTTTAAATTGCTTAACCAAGAAGGAATGACCTGGTGTTTTACATTTAATGTTTATTAAAGCGATATTAAAAAGTATGAATGAGTAGATTACCTGTGTCAAGGATATTCAGTTTAGAAGAAGGATATATAATACATTTAAATTTCCTTATTCACAGAAAGAGCGTGAGATCGTGGCCACCACGACATTGGGCAAGGTGCGGGGTCGCTACCAGAAATACCGATCAGGAGAGCGTGGAGGCTACTACAGCTTTAAGGGCATGCGCTATGGCGCAGCGCCGACAGGAGCCAGAAGGTAAGATAATATTTCCGAAATTTAAAGTTTCCAGATTGAGGATTTCAACTGTGTTTCCAGATTCCGAGCTGCTGAGCCCGAGAAGCCGTGGTCCGGCATTCGCGATGCCTCCCGAGAGGGACAGAGCTGTCCGCACAAGAACATGATTTTGGACACATTCAAGGGCGACGAGGATTGCCTGTTCGTCAACGTTTTCACCACACGAATGCCCAAGGAAGAGGATTCCGGGGAACAGCCCAAGTTGCCTGTGATGGTGTGGCTCCATGGGGGAGGCTTCTCCTTCGGCTCCGGCAACTCCTTCCTCTACGGCCCTGATTACCTGGTGACCGAGGATATAGTCCTCGTTACACTTAACTATAGACTGGGTCCGCTCGGCTTCCTCACAGCCGGTCCCGATGCACCCGGAAACCAGGGACTCAAGGACCAAGTGCTCGCGCTAAAGTGGGTGCGGGATAACATCGCTGCCTTTGGAGGAGATCCCAATCAAGTTACTGTTTTCGGAGAGTCAGCGGGAGCGTCTTCCGTGCAGCTGCTGCTCCTCTCGCCCCTCTCCAAGGGCCTGTTCCACCGCGCCATTTCTCAGAGCGGCTCAGCCTTGAATCCCTGGTCCATGTCGGCCAGCTCCAGTCAGCGAGCTGCTCGTCTGGCCGCCAATCTGGGCTATGTGGGTGCCAACAACACTGAGGAAATTCTCGACTTCCTGCGCCGAGTGCCAGCCATGAAGCTGGTTGAGGCGGCGCCTACGACGATCACAGCCGAGGATCAGCGCAACAATATCGGCCTGCCATTTGTGCCCGTCGTGGAAGGATACTGGAATCAGGACTCGCAGGAGGAGCAGTTCTACGAGCAGCCCTTCCTCACCCAGCATCCCAGCGACATGTACCAGACGCAAAACTTCAACAGCGACGTGGCCTACATGACGGGCTACAACACACACGAGGCGATGCTGTTCATACGACGTGAGTGAGAGCAAGGACTAGCTTTAAGGACTGAAGATTACATTTCCTAATCCTCTCCAATTTGTTTCATTATCAGGACTTCGCAAGAATCCCCAACTGCTGAGCATCATTGAGAACGACTTTGGTCGCTTGGTGCCACAAGACTTGAATGTGACGCATGTCCATGATCGGGTTACCCGCGAGATAAGATCCTTCTATTTGGGCAACAAGCACGTGGGCATTGAGTCTGTGGACGAGATGATAGCGGTGTGTACCCACAGAATTAATCCAAATATCTAAAATCATATCTAATATCATCTCCTTTGTTACTTAGCTCCTCACCGATCTCATGTTCCTGCAGGGCATCCGTCGCACAGCCCGGAACCATGCCAAGTACGGCAATGCGCCAGTGTACATGTACAGGTTCTCCTTCGACGGTGCTCTGGGGCTGTACAAGCGGATGCTGGGCATTCCGAGACCCGGAGTCTGCCACGGCGACGAGCTGGGCTACCTGTTCAAGTTCGGCTTCTTCAACCTCAGCCTGGACCCCAAGTCGATGGAGGTGCAGGTCAAGAACCGCATGGTGCGCATGTGGACGAATTTTGCCAAATACGGGTGAGTAACCTCAACGAATCTCTTAAACTTCCACGACTGAAGAGGTTTCTATTGCAGCACTCCCACGCCGGACACAGAGGATCCCTACCTGACCACCAAGTGGGCGCCAATCGACCCCACCAACGTGATGAACAGTCTCAACTACATGGACATCTCGGCCAATCTGGCCATGAAGACGAATCCCGAGCCGGAGCGTCAGCGGTTCTGGGACGAGATGTATCAGCACTACAACGGTGCTGCCATGTAAACACACAACACACACTCGCACATACACACACCCAGATCACACACTCACACCCACACAAACACACATTTCGTATTGCCATTTTGTGAAAGATCGCGCGAAACCCAGAATATTTAAATGCAAATTTCATTGTACAATTTTCGTAGTTTGTAGGAATCGTTAGCTATACGATTAGCTATATTGTTAGCACCTAGCAAGTAAGAGTTCCAGCATTTATCCCCTCCCCCCACTACACTCGCCACACACAAGCACACACACCCTGTATACACTCATACCCAAAGTCAGGACTTCTTTCTTTCTTTCCTTAAAGTGTAAATAGTCACAGTCTATCGCCAAAACATTGGCACACGATGTTTTTGTAAATTAAAAGAAATATTTTATTATTCGGTTGCCTTTTTTTGGGGAAAATTATGTTGCAGATGGAGGTTTATTTTTGGGGCAAAATAAAAGTGAACAAGAAGATCAGCTCGCTATTTTTAAGTAGACCTTAAAAGTTTAATTTTAAAACATGCAAAAGTACACTAATTAACTGCCATTGGATTGTATTTCAAGATTTTTGAACAATATTCATAAAATAAAAATATAACAAAAATTGTAGGCAGCCAGACTTCAATTAATTATTTAAAATTTTACACTTAGTTTCTGAAGTAAAGTTAGCGTTATGGACTACTAATAGTAAAGCAGTGCGAAAACTGAGAAGGTAGTTTAAAAAGCAGTGCATTTTCCTTAGTTGTAAAATTTGCTTTTCGTTTTACCCAATTTCGAAACCGCGACGGTCTAAATATTATCGAAAAGGTTATCTTTAATATTTTCTGAAATCGAATTTAAATGCAAACTTTAAGTTTATTTTGAGAAATACAAATATTATACAAAATGTTGTTTACCAAAAGTAAACAGTGTATACAAAAGCAGAGTTATACAAAATTAATACTAGATATAATTTTTTTATTTAATAATAATCTTAAAATTCATAGCAATTTATTGCATACGATTATGGAAAATTAAGTGATATCCAAATATGTATCTTGAGTATTGGTCTATCGGTCGTATTATTTCCCTTTAAAAAGCAGCCTATGAATAAAAATACAATAATAAATTCCAGCTCTTGCATAATGCAAACGTGAACCATTTTAAAGTCCGATCCCGTCAAACGCAGCTTTTTGCATAATTTTAGCAATAAATATATAAATCTGTCGGAGGGGGGTTAATTGGGAGAGTCAACCGAATCGATTTGTTGACCATTACAGAAATAGCCGCCCCGCTGGCGGCTCTGTGCGGACCTAAACGCTAATTAACACCCCTGGACACCATGAGTGGCACCATGATTGACTACAAATTTGCACTTGGCGCGAGTTAAGCCACCCCTAACGGACTGGGAATGTGGGAAAGGGGCTAGGGAAATAGGGGTACTCTTTACTCTCATCTAGATTCCTCCGGGGGTCGCACACACACTGGGCCACCAAGCTGATTATTCAATTATCGCAGCTGTTCGGGCGCTCTTCATCCGCGTTTAGTGGATCATAAATTGGCTTTGAGGCGGGAATGACGGAAGAGCATTGAAGCGTCTACATCAGACTGTCTGTTGGGGGAGATCTCATCGGATAACACACCTAGGTGTATGCATCGTGGGCTAGAATCAGTTCAAGCCACACACACACAGATGGGATTTTAGTCATTTTCTGTATTGGTTCACAGAGTCTGCAGCCTCATCCCCGCCATCCCAGGGTGGAAAAGCTCCTCGTGAACCCATTGTCCATGCAAGGAATAAACTAAGTATGCAAAAAAAAAACCCAGCAAAGTGGACTAAAATAGAAGTTGTTATTTTAAAGTTGTTTGGCAGCTTTGTACTCGTCACAATGGCCGTTGATTTACGGCTTTGGTGATCGGTTTTAATTGGTTGGAAGCCATAAAAAGAAACTACGCGTGACTTTCCCGATGACTGCTCCCCAGCAATACCTCGGCGGACATATCGCCGCTGGGATATATCTCTGCCATTAACGTCACCACTGCTTGTGTTTGTATTTGCACAATGCAGCCGATTTGCGCGTGAGTGGCGGGTAAACACACGAATATTACGTATACGCCACCTTGTACTCGAAATTGAACGAAGATGCGAACGAGAGCCATTGTCTGCTCTGTCTATGCAAATAGAGAGAATTGCTTCCTTTTTCCCATACCCTCTTCCATCTCAACTCTGATAAATCAGAGCTTTCCGGGCCCTGGCCTATTGATATTGCGACACTTGACGAGGCGGACACGGCACCCCTTGCTCACGGCGGCCCAAGGTCGCCTGCATTGAGAAGTGTGTCTTGCCGCTGATTTCTCTCCTCCACCCCGAGATAAGATGAGCTTATCGCGCTTATCTTCCGCTTCGTTTCCAATTTACGAATCATTCCAATTGAACTTATTCCCCGGCAAAGCCACAAGTTGTATCTTTCAGTAACTGTATCTGTGAGAGCATCGCCAATCTGCAGTGTGAGAAGTGTGTGTGCGGTGTGTGTAATTCTCTCTTCCTGCTCGGGTGTGTGTGCCAGCGGCTCATTTACAGCGCTTCGCTTTCTGCTCACAACTTTTGTTTAGTTTGAAAAATGTTCTTTCAGTCGGCCGTCATTTAATCCATTGGGCAGACTTGCGGATCCGTAGCTCTCGCCGATCCAGTAGCTTTGTGGCTGCGGCTTCTGTGGGCTCCGCCAGCTTCGGAGTCGAGTGCCCTGTGATCTCGTCTCATTTCAGTCCCGACACGCGCCGACCCAAGAAAGCGGAATAGCTCGTCATAAATTAGTTACAATAATTTTTTGGTGGCAAGCCAAAGCGATTGAAGCTCTTTAGCATAACAATGGCCATCTAAAAAGTAATCGGTTCAAAGGTGTCAATCAATTGAACATTTTGACGGCTCATAAGGAGGTGCTAAAACTACTTAAGCCGAAACGTGCCGAACGGGCCAAATTCGATCAAAGAATTCACGGTGCGTGCGCAGATTTTCCAAATGGGTTCGCTATGGGCCCAAGTGCTTGCCTCGAATCTTGTGAAAAGTGCTGAGCGGGTGTGAAAAGTCATACGGTTTAAGGAAGTTCTGCTACGTATTCTGTAATTTGGGCACTATTATTAATTTTTACACTATTTATAACGCAAATAGAATAAAATAATTTACCCGTGACTCCATCGGGCTGATAGCAGATCGGTTTTGCTTCGCAGAAATCTGGGCGAATCAGCTGACGCTGACGCCGACGGCAACAAAATAGATTTATCGCACCTGGGTTGCACTTATCGCAAGTTTCTGTTTGCCCACTTGAGGCGGCACCCACCCGACCCCGTTCAAGCAAATTAATTGAAAAGGCTATCACACCGACCTCCCACAGATGCGTTTCAATTTCTCCAGCCACTCGGCGGCGCCCACCTCGACGGCAACCACCACCACGCAGGCCAATGGCGGCGATAAGGCCGCCCAGCCCCTGAAGAAGGCCGTGGAGGCGGATCCCGACTCGTTGGACAGTGTGATCAGTAACCCGCACTCCTACCCCATCACCATAGTGCCCAATCGGCCGACCAGCTTCTACGGCCTCTCCACAAATGGCAAGGGGTTCCAGCGGCAGCCGAGCTGCAGGTGAGTTTCCCAGGTAGTCTATTTACCTGGCCAAGTGGCTAAGTGACTTGGTCAATAATTGGGCCATTAGTTAGAGCGACTCTAATTGGCTGGGCAAATTCGGGGCCCTCTGACGTTGGCCTAGGCGGAATCGCTGGGCGAGGAGCTTCAGTTTGATTCGAAACCGCGAAGTTAGAACGTCTAGCGAGATGCAGGTTCCGCTCAGCGATGTCCAGGTCCTGCAGGACCCCGCCGATGCCGAGACGCTGAACGGCGGCGGCGTCGACAAGGAGGAGACCTTTGCCCACATGAAGGAGTGGAAGCGGCAGTACATGCGCGGCATCTCGCACACGCCCTCTCAAGCGGGAGTCTACTACGAGGCGCTCAAAGGATCCAGCCACTCGCTGGCCAAGGGGTGCGCATTTTTAGGGAGTATTGCAGAGAAATCTAGGAGTTAGAATAGAGTCTAGAATATAGGGATTTCTATATGCTATTAATATTTTACGAGGTTTTTACATAACTTAACAATCCAGTTAGGCCAAAGATAAATACAAGAAAGCTACAGATAACAATTACGAAAGATGTATCTATATAAATTAACTAAATAGTTTTTACCTTCCACTGCCTGAAGTACTTGTTAATTTTAAATAGCATTTGTATGCTAATAGCACTAACTTCTAATGGAATCTATTTAGTTATTATTTATTACATCCATTACATAGAGGCAGTACTTCCTTTTTGAAACCGGAAAGAAACCCCATGGGATTCCCTCCCAGTGAGGCCTCCCAAATTTTGAGTAGAAATAGAAGCTTTGCTCAGCAATTAGCCAATTGCCCAGAGTTTCCGCGCGGTAATTAGCTCGTCAAGGGGCTTGACATTCAACTTGAACTTGCCGACAGCCGCTCAATCATTGGCAGTGCGGCAGTGCGTCCGTCCGTGTCACGTTGTCGCATCTTCTTTGCTGGCTTTTTGTCTAGCTGATTAGCGGAACGCCGCCCGCCGTTTGCAGTTGTAATTTATATGGCTACGCCCACGGCAGGGGTTTGCTTAGTGACTGCAGATTGCAGTGCAGGTCGCTTGATTTAGGGGCGCGTTACGAGTGAGATTCATTAGGCAGTGCTGCCCCCCCCCGAATTGCGACACGTTCCCACACTTGTCAGCCGCTAAACGGTTGGGCAGAAGGTTTCCCACCGGAGATCGCTTCCACTTCCTTCTCTGCCTAGCGGCGGCGGCTTCAGAGACTCTTCCCTATTTTCGACTAATGCGTGGGCCGGCCGCTCAAGTGAGCGAAAACAATGAAGAATTAAGTGAGACACACTGCGAAGCGGCAAGATGAATCACAAGGCGTATGTATATATAGCCAGTTAGGCACTAAATTTGATTAGCGGGCATTAATGCAATCGGCACAATGCCAATTAATCGCTGCAAGTGTCGGGTGTCAATGCGGGGTTAAGGTGACCCACAGCCAGTCCAGATGATTGAGCTCTGTCCTCGCGTGGGTGTCCCGATCCAGCCCCATTAAACCGCAGCGAGCTGTGACAGGTTGTGATAATAAATCAAAAGATCGGTGGGTGAGCTGCAATTAAGTGCCATTAGCCGGGATGGGATTGCTCTGATTCTGTCTGAAGTCCGCCTTGCACTGTTAATTAGATGCACTTCTCGTGTGGCCTGGCCAAAAAAGAACGAGTGTCTCAGCGCACATTTAATTCCAGCAAATTAAAAAACACGATGTCGAGACATCCAATTGCAGCTGACACTTGCATAAATCATAGAAATTACATGGCAATGAAATGATAACTGCAGAGGAATGTTGAAGGTTGCACAAATGTCTCGTTTTAATGTTTCTTAATGTGAGGTTACTTATTAAAGGTCTTTGACAATGAATCATTCTGAGAAATACAAGTTAATCACTTAGTAAATATTTTATTGATAATGACATACTTTCCATTTATTTATCTCTGAATTATAAATCCGACATCTCATATTTTCCAAAAATATTATTGCCTACAGAGGCCACAGATTCATTTTCCTAGATTTTCCTAGCACACTTTTGGGCATTTCTCTTAAATGCTTGACAACTTTTCCACAGATCTCGCAATTTCCGGCCTGGCAGCATGCGACGAGTGCGCAGACGTGCTGTGTTCAAGAATGGCGACTGCAACGTGGTGCAGAAGCACCTCCAAAGGCGCCGCGTGCGATTCCTGCAGGACATGTACACCACCATGGTGGACTGGCAGTGGCGTTGGACGTTGCTGGCCTTCGCCCTCAGCTTCATTCTGTCGTGGCTCTTCTTCGCGCTCATCTGGTGGCTGATAGTCTACACACATGGCGATCTGGAGGAGCTCCATTTGCCGGACAACCAGGGTAAGGAAAAAGCCATTTCATAAAAATAAATCTTTTCATTTTTTGTACTTCTCCAGGAGACTCTGGCTGGGCGCCTTGTGTCTCGGCCATTGACGGCTTCACCTCTTGCTTTCTGTTCTCCATTGAGACGCAACACACCATCGGCTACGGAGTCCGCACCACATCGCCGGAATGTCCCGAGGCCATCTTCATGATGTGCTTCCAGTCCATCTACGGCGTGATGTCCTCCGCCTTCATGGCCGGAATTGTGTTTGCCAAGATGACGCGGGCCAAGCAGCGGGCGCAGACACTGCTCTTCTCCAAGCATGCGGTCATCTGCCAGCGGGACGGATGCCTGTCGCTGATGTTCCGGGTGGGCGACATGCGGAAGTCCCACATAATCGGAGCTGGGGTAAGGGCTCAGCTGATTCGCACCAAGAGCACCAAGGAGGGCGAGGTGATGACGCAGTACTTCACGGAGCTAGAGATTGGCACCGACGACTCCGGTTCGGATCTGTTCTTTATTTGGCCGATGGTCATTGAGCACAAAATCGACGAGAACTCGCCGCTGTACAACCTGAACGCCACCGACATGCTGCAGGACAAATTCGAGATCGTGGTCATCCTCGAGGGCACCGTGGAGTCCACTGGCCAGAGCACCCAGGCCAGGTCCAGCTACATTAACACCGAGATCCTGTGGGGCCACCGCTTCGATCCCGTGGTGCTATACAACAAGGATCTGCAGGCCTACGAGATCGACTACGGTCGCTTCAACGAGACCACACAGGTGGATACTCCTCTGTGCAGTGCTCGGGAGCTGAACGAGATCTACAAGATCCAGGAGGGCTTCCGCACACCAGGTAACCCTTGAAGCATTACCCGTTGAGTATGTGGTTTTTCCATGTGTTTTGTCCCGTTTTCACCAGCAGAAACCACCTTCACCATGCGTCAACTGTCCCACAACCATTCCGATCAGGCCTCCTAATCCTCGGAGCGCAGTGTTTTGTCCCATGTCCTTGTTCTATGTGAGTTGCTTAGACTATTGTCAGGAATTTAACATTACATTTTCTGAGGATTTGCTTTTCCCTTTCAGCCTCCCCTTCGATACACAGATCCTGTTCCGGCTACCAGTTCCCCGGGCATCCCAGTCGCCTGCGCTGGCAGCTCTCGGTGCCCTTGTAGAGTTACCCGACTATTTTAACACTTGCGAGCAAGCTACTGGCACCCCTACGAAAATAAGTTAATAAACGCTTTAGTCCGAGTCTTGAGTATACACCCAAATTGCATGTCCCTGGGATTTCGTACAAATGACACATAATTGCCCCGCTCGCTGCCAGGTAGCGGTGGCAGTTGCAGTTGCAGTTGCGACTCCGCAGTTTTGGGTCCAACCCTCTCATTAGGCATCATTAATAACCGGGCCGTATCAATGCCCTGGTGCCTTAAGAGAGGTGCCAAAAGAGCCGAACAAACACACACTATCTGCGAAACAAGTTCGTTGCCTCAGTCTTTTGTTCGTGGGCGAGCCGCAAGTGGACCGTAAGGTGAGTGAGCTTCGGCGGGGAGCCGGCGCCTAGGCGAAACATTCATATCCTTTTAATTGAAATTGAATCAATAACTCTTATTTGCGCAAACTAATCAACACTAAATTATAACACTCGCAGGGAAACAACTCGAATATTTATTATCGCATTTATCACCGCGCCCAGGGTGGATATCTAATGAAATGTGGGTGTGGGTCAGATGCCTGGGCCATAAATACAATGCCAAATTTCAGCAACTCTATTACAACTCACCCGAAAAAAATCAGAGAGACCCAGCAAAAAATAAATAGGAACGCGAGCGAGATCGAAATGAATGTTGGCTGCCAAAGGCGGGGGCTGTCCCAGGAGGGCGGAGTGCCGGGCCAGTGGTGCAGCGGTGGTGCAGCTCTGGCGCTGAGTGCTGTGCAGCGTCCTTAACCCACTTTCGGGCCCAATTGCAGTTACAGTTATGGCCGCGCGGCAGAACCAGCCAGCAGTCATGTGGGGCGCGCTTTATGTTTAATTACTTGTTAAATGTTTTGTCGCTTTTATCAGTTCGCATGCTTAAGAGCTCCATTAGCCGGAGTCGAGCACCCACAACTGGCAGCCAGGCAGACCCAGAGGCGGGTGACATGCGTCGCTCCAGGCGCACGGGGACATGTCGATGGCTCTGTGATTGGCTTCGACGAAACGTGCCGGCTGATCGACAGAATTAAAATATTATTCGCGCATGAAACGTTGCAGGCAACCAGCGCCGCATGTGGCACTATTTGTGACTCTGACTTCGACTGCGACTCCGACTGTGGCACGTTTCGCCAACGAGAGACAAAGGCGCCACCCAAATGGCTGCAGCCACTTGGCCCGGCCCCGCGGGTCATAATTCCCGCTCTGCCCCCCGAGAAACGTTTGCCAGCCGGGCCCAGCTATTTTTCGTGTAATTTTTAATGTGCTGCTCAAGCACGCGAATGATGCATGGACGTGGTCAGGCCCAACTATGCCGAGTGCTCCTCGAAGTTGTCATGAAAGGAAACATCTGCCAAGGAAACAACTAGAGCAAATTGATTGATAGTCTTTTCCTAACATTGTTGATTCTTGTTTATAATTATTAAAAAAAAATAATGTAATTCACTTAATAAAAAAATTCCGTAAAACCCAAAGACAGACTCCACCATTTGACAGCCAAGTGGCGACAGCGACTGCGGCCTAATAAAGACATCAATTGGACGATGACTCAGGTGGGTTTTCGCCAGGAGATCTGGAGGCAGGGAGCTGATAAACGAAGTTGCAAAACAAGCTTAAAATTAACTGCGCCGGCAGTGCGAACAAAACAAAAGGTAGAACATGCTACATAACTCATCCATAATCAACACTGTTTACATAAATTTCAAAAATTATTACACGGCACAGTGGCCGAGAGAGAGAGAGACTGGGTCTCGCGCTCGGGCCCAGGCCTGGACCTGGGCCTGGGACTGGAAATGGGATCGGGTTAAGGATCGCAAACGGGCTCGGATTGGGGAGAGCGCGTGATGAATGCCTAAATAATGCGCTTAACCCTGTGCGAACATAATTTATGGTGTGCGGATATGCATGAGTACAAGCCTGGCCGAGAGTCGGCAGCACACACGCTGGTTTCATTGTTATTACACGGACGTTGCCGTTGACCAATCTGTAAGGCCTCTGCTGCCATTTTGGCCAAATTGATTAATTACGGTCATTCGGGGACGGCGGCGAGAGCGGGCCTGGCCGGGGACAGAAGCGGCGTAAGTAGCATAAAATGCCATAAAGCGATGGCCAGGAGCCGCCAGCACCGGAGTCAGCTCCAAGTCCAAGTCATTTGCCACTAAGGACAAAAGCCGCAAAATTCAAAATTACTCAAGCGTTGCGAACGAGCCGGAGATCTTCCTCAGTCTTCGGTCGCAGCTTGGGCCCTGCCGCTATATGCCGCAATTGATTTAAGTTACCCCGAAAGCCCTTACTATATACCCGTTGGGGCAACAATATTTAAAAGGGTATATATATATATAATTGTGAGTCGCCTCGGGGCGTGGTACATGTTCTGTTGTAGGTAATAAGCATTTTTATGCCGTGACCGGAGGGGTTGGAGGGGTTAAGGGCCAGCCGAAATAATGCTTAACACGCCGTTGCCGCTGACATGCTGGACTCGATGATGATGCGGCCCTCAGGCGGCGAGGCTGAATAATATTGATATTAATTATTTCTGAGGGAAATTATTAAGTAATTTTTATGCTGGAGCAGGTTTTCCTGACCGTCTCTGGTATTTCTTCCTAATTAATTATATTTATTAAATAACATAATAAATTAGCGCTTGCACTTGTTGTTATGCTTGCTCCAATTAAGGAAGTGCCACTCCAAGACGACCGCAGCGATCAAAACGATCAAGCCCCAAGTCCCGGCCAAATTGGCTATCGGGTCAACCGGTTTGCGTTGTTTTTATTTTGGCCGTTTCGCTGCTGGCCCGGCTCTGTTGATAACGCGCTTTAATTAAAAATCTGCATACATTTTTGGGCAGTTGCATGTCTCACAACTCTCAGATCTCAACTCGCAGCTCTCAGCCTTTTCCCCATATATATCTTTGATCGCTTTTTTCGCGAAGAGCCGCCAAAAATATCAAAATCAAAAGCGGCGCAGGCTCTTTTATGACAGATCTCACTTTAAAGTTGACGTCCGAACTGTCAGAGAATAACACTTGAAGTCTGCGGAGACGCTGCAGCCTCCCCTCTCGCCTCGCCGGGCTCGGTGAATTTATATTATTTTGGTGGCTTTTTGATGTGAAGTGAAGTTAATTTAGCGGACTTCAACTGGCACAAAAAAAAGTTTCTCAATGTATAAACTTCCACTTGATGCGCCAGTGTTTATAAAGGACAGGGGCCCTTTGATATTCTGTTGTCCCTTTGTATGGCTCTGAAGCGGGCGCTCTGATTAGAGATCATTCAGTTCGAATAGGTTCGGGTTATTGGGATTCTCGCCTTGCTTTAGCAGAAATATAATGGGTAAAGTCAGTTCAAGTTGATGCTCAATTTGTGCACGCTTATCCTTCATGGTTGCTTTAACGAGTTCCAGATAAAGAGCCGTCTTAATTTTTCAAAATTATAACCTTCATGCCTGATTGTTTTCTGACGGAGCTGGAAGCCCGACCGAAGGGTTCAAGAACCTCACCGGTGGCTTGTAATAACTAGGCAATATAACTTGCTAAAATTAAGCTAATGAATCAATCAGCGGCTTGGCGGCCTCCTATTCAAATGGAAATCCCTTGCTCTTGGTTATCAACAATGTATAATTTTATTTCCCTCCCATCTTCGCAGCTGGCCCTTTCACATTTGCACATAATAATGTTTTGGGCTTGGAATTGGGCTTTTCGATTTGGAAAGTCTTGCTTCTGAAGCCTGTGAAAAAGGCCTCAGATTCGGCGCGAGATGAAATGGGTGGAGATTTGAAGATTTGGGCATTTTCAAGATGCTTCCATAAGCCGTAAACAATTTGCAAATGGCTGGGGAGGGCAGCTTTATCTTAATGATGCATAATAAAATTATGGCGGCAATCAGCCGAAATCAATAACAGTCGTTGCCCACTCGCAGAGAAAGTAATTATTGGCCGGTCAATTGGTGGCTCCGACACTCGTCAAATCCGCGGCTGCCTCGGCTCGTCTCCGATAAGCGGAGCCGGGGATAAGTCGCGGCCGAGATGAAAGTGGCCGAGGGGCGTCTGATGGGCTGAACAGCCCTGGAATCCATCTGCAGCCATGTGGCGGCTCGTTTGCGCCCATCGTCACTTGATTGAAGACCCAGAATGCAGATGCAGAATGCAGAAGCAGGCAGCACATCAACGCCGTCCATGCTGCCTTTGCAAACTGACCTACAGCAGCAGAGTGTCCAGGTTCCAGATTTCAGATCGCAGAGCACAGATTCCAGATACCAGTTCTCTGTTCGCAGTTTTATTGATGCAAATTGTACGCCCTGGGCCCTGTAATCATTCCCCGGCCGAAGACCTGGCTCTGTGCGTGTAATTTGAGCGACAAGTCGATCCCCGCTTCGAGCCGGAACTGGGTCACATTCGGTTGCGTGGAGCGCACTTAACTGCGATGATTGGCCAAATGGCCGAGTGGCTAGCGGAGGGCGCCTCCTAGGGACACCACCCGATGCAGCACTAAGCCCGGCCTCAATCGTGATTGACAGCCCCTCGGGATGAACGCCCTTGCCTGACTGATTGCGAATCCGCAGCCGTGTCCTTGCCGTGTAACGAGCTTTAAATAGCTTCAATTACAGTCGCAGATTGCATAATGCCCGGACTCGGACTCGGACTCGATTCCCCCTTCGCAGAGCTCCTGTTTCTCCCCCTTTCTGGCTTTGAATTTAATACGGGACATCGGACTGGCTTGACGAACGACAACGGCACGCCAGGAGGTCATGTCACAGAAATATCCATTAACACATCATAAAAATTAAAAATTAAGAAACCATACGAGCGAGGCAATAAAACCGCAGTGCCTGTAAAATACAATATCTGTTCGGTGGAATAAAAACGCCAAGGCATGCCAAGATAATCGCAGCTATCCAGCGGAGAGAAAAGTGAAACCGGTAATTATGCATTATGTATGCACGCCACCAACGCGGCGGATTAAAATGAGGAGCTGGCTAGCAGGATAGCCAAGAGCTTGGCCTGCCGCATTGGGACGGGCGAGGGTACAGGGGAGGGTCATCGTTGGGGCGGGGGAAGGTCGCGGGGGCTTTAGCCGGCTTACTGTCTGCCCACGCTAAGTAGGAAACGCATTTTTCTGCGGCTTTTTCGGCAATTTACGTGCCTTGGCGCGCGGGACGCAAACAAAAGACTTAAGCGACGAACTTGCAGTAACATAAATTTCACTTAATTGCAGAAGGCAAAACCAGAATGCATCCAATCGATAAACCGAAACTGCAGCAAATAAATGAGCTCGGCACGCAGGCAAAATGCTTAATGTCCGGCCCTGCGAAAATATGCAAAGCACATAAAATTAAGTAAAACAACAGCCGGCCAGAACATTTATCTCCGCTTCGATTTCGCTTCCATTGAAATGCATGTGGAGCACAGCACTTTCGGCCAGCCAGCCAGCCAGCCTCGGGGCTGGAGAGTCTTCTTCCGCCTCGAAATCGCATCTCGGAAATTTGTCGCCGGCGGAACCGGCAGCCACTTCCCAGCGGCAGTAGCTCATTTTCATTGTGTTCGTTGTGGGGCTTAATTTCAGAGTCGCAGGCAATGACAGTGAATTCTCGATCGCCACTCGCACTCGTAACTTTTTGTTTTGCTTACTTTTTGTCCGTATTTTTGTAAGGCTTTTGATTTTTTCCTGCAAGTGTTAAAGTCAACAATCGTGAGAAAAGAATTTTATTGTTGTTTCGCCTGTGTGTGGGGCTGCACTCTTTTCGTGTCGTTTCTGGCTTTTTGTTTATTTTCATTTTTGCGGATACTGAAGGTCACCCTGCCTTGATTGCTCACTGCTGGCCGGCCCAGCTCGAGCCGAGTGGCTGCGATTTGGTGTGGGGCTGCAGTCAAGTCGAGCTCTGTTTTCGGATTTTGTATATTCGAATTTCGTACATACATATATTTTTGGCCTTTTTTCGGCCGCAGCATATGATGCCTGATGCCTGCCAGCCAGTCCCAGAAGTAGTTGCCGCTGCTGAGCCCCAGCCCGCTGCATAGTATCTCTCTTTTGCCTGGGCTTTTCTGCCTGCATCCCGCGCTCATGTTAAATTGTCCGTTTCATGTTTCTGCTTAAATGTCAGTTGTAATTTGTTGTATTAACCCATACCACATGAATTATGTTTAGTTCGAATGTAATTGATTTGAATGCAATTTGAATGGCAACAACACAGCGGCAACAACAATGGCAAGGCAATATTAACAATAACAGCCACAGGAGCGTCGCCGGCACGGCAAATTGAAAATTGCCCTCAACTCTGGCCGAGATTAAATGGAATTATGCAAAAGAGCTGCCTGGGAACGAGTCGCGGCGATCCGAACACGATCTGAATGAGAACTTCATCAAGAACTGAGCTGGGTGCAGCTGGGATGAAGTCGAGAGGTGTTACCCGGCCAGCACTGTTATCGATACATGCTGCACTTAGTCTTGGCCCTCATTACCCCACAGCGACACTAGTCCAAAAATCATGATTTTTTCTTGTATTATATTTTGTTATATATTTAAGCTATATTTATATTTGCGGCTATTCGGTGGCATGAGGCTATTTTGCTTCACTTTCGGCAGGCTTCACTTTTAGCAACCACAACACAGTGACATAGCAGGCCGGAGAGAAATGCCATTCAATTCCGAGTTTCAACGTTACCCAAAACAAGAAAATCCCTATATTTTGTACTTAAAGGCCGTTGGTAAGAAACCCGAAAGCCAGAGAAGCGACTGCGCCCCGACCATGACCTCCAGTCCATGCATATTCTGCTTAGATGAACAGCGAGCGCCGCGCCGCATCGCCTGTGGCCACTCCTTCTGTGCAGACTGCTTCGAGCGATATCTTAAGCTGGGCCAGGACACTCGATGTCCGCTCTGCCGTCGTGACTTCCGACCGGATATTCAACCCGCGCCCACCACTCCATCCCCTGCTTATGCCCCCTCTGCCGAGGCAGACTCAGAGTCGGGCGACATGGAGCTGCAGACGGACACGCTGGTGCTGACTCTTTCGGAGCAAGAGTGCCGATTCTTCGAGCAACTCTATCGGGAGATCAGACAGACAAATAGCCATCGAACCGAATTCTAGTCCACATATCGTTTTATTTGTTTATTTGTATTATATTTATATTTGCATCTATTCCATGCTGACTTTTTTCTAAAAGTTCATTAACTCTTCGCAACACAGCAAAAAACCTTAGCTTCTTCAAGAGAGCACCCAATCAGAGCGAAGCCATGTTCTCGACTATCGTCATCTTTCCTCACTCAGCCCTCATCCGCATCCTCGTCCTCGTCTCTCACCGCTAAGACTGCAATGCTTCTGCCATCGATCAGCATTTGTATCTGCTCGTGCTGGCGCAACTTAATTAGACGCTTAGACTGGCTAATTGCCGGTGGGGCCGGGCCTGATAAATTGATAAGCCCGGCGCAGATGAACAGCTAACGACGGCCATTAGCCGAAGTGACAGCGGCAGTCGCAGCAGCCGGTCGGGCGGCTGAAAAATGGTGCAAAAATGTTTATTAAATGTCCATGCCCGGCCAGTGGTCAGTGGTCAGTGGAGCAGAAGCAGGAGCGCGATCAGAAGCAGAAGCCAGAGCAGGCTGAGGCCTTGCCCAAGAGCTGAATTTGTTGAATTTGTTTGCTTGCCGTTGTCTTTTTTGGCTCTTTATCGCACGAATCATTTCTGGCTGGCCATTTTGACAGCGTTTTGAGTCAACAACATGGTGCATGCAGCAGATACAAATCTAAGCGGCACATTATGCAACGGCCGGCCGGCCAGCGATCGTGCAAATGCTGAGAGCCAAAAACTATCTCATGGATTTGCGCAATTTGTCATCCTGGAATCGGAATCTGAATCGGAATCGGTATCGCAAGGCGCAGGCGGAGTCGCTGAGGGAGGGAGGGAGTAAGCGGGAGTTGCAGCCCGAGGAGCCGCCGCACTTTTGGCAGTGCGTGTGTGCGGGCGTGGCCGGCGAACAGTTTTATTGATAAGCCTGCTCTCGGGGCTTCGATATTCCATTTAGCTGGGCAATTATTAATGCCCCTTGTCGCCGGGCTGCGTGTAATTTGTGGCAGTGGTTACTGAAATGCGATACAGCCGATTTATGAATGTCCATGTCCGGCGATGGCCACGATCCTTGGCGGTGCGATCGTCAATCTTCGGGCTCGAGACCCGCTTACATGTGATCTAACATGCTACCAACAAGCAGCGGCCTTATCGATAACAGCTGCTGATCGGTTTTAGCCGGTCTTAGAGCCAGGGTTCGATGAACGCGCATGCACCTCGCGACGTGCCACATTTTTAGCATTTTTATTATCGCAAGTCATTTGTCAAATTGCTAAACTGACATTAAAGCCGCCTTTCCTGTGGGCTGATAAACCAATTTGACATTTTCCCGCCGATGATCGATGGATCCACGAGATCCCCCTAATCCTCTCCAGCCCCAGATCCCAGCCCCAGACCCAGCCCCATCCCGAGTTGCAGCCACAGAGGAGCAGGGGGAAGGCTGGTGACATTTTTGTGCCAATTTCGGTCGCTGGGCCATCAGTTAAGAGCCCAGCCATCAGCCATCAGACTGGAGACCTCAGACCCTCAATTCGCATTTTTCGCTTTCAGTTTTGTTTTTTTTTTCCTTACAGCTTTTCGCCTCGTTTTTCGGGGGGCTTTGTTTTCCTTGGAGTTGCCGTTTGCATGCGTGGGAGTTGCACGAATTGTGTCGTTAAATAATGCTCCATGTTTGTCCTGCACGAGACCCGCGAAACACACAAAACGAAATGAAACTAAGCAAAGTCAAACAAAGCGGCAGCAGTGAGAAAAAATCACAAAACTGATATACTTACAAGGTATATAAATATTAGTAATTGTTTATTAAACATATGAAATATAATCCTTTTAAAATTTAAAGCAGAAGTATTGATCTACAAACAAGAGAAACATATTTATTTATATAAGATAGAATGAACATGCAATCAAAATGCATACAATCTAAATAGTAAACAATTCCCTTAATTTATTTTCTATATTCTTCATCATCTCCTTGGCATTATTTAACGACATTTCTTTCAGTGCCGGCAAAACAACAGAAATAAAACTGGTTGCCATGGTCGACAGCGCGGAAGCGCTGCTCAAATGGCAACTGGAGCAGCGTTTTGGGTGGCCGGATCGGGACGGATCGGGTCCAGCAGGGAGTGGGACTGGGTCTGGAGTCTCCTCGAGTAATCCTATTGGGGTACCTGGCTGCCGTGCCGGCCTTGCATTTGATGTTGCTGTTGCTGCCGCCGCGCCGCTTTGTTTAATTGATAGACGACGATGACTGCGACGACCCACGCGGCGAACAACTGCGGCTGCCAAACTGGGGAGCAGCGGGAGCAGGAGCGAGAGCCTGTGTCGCAGCTGAAGCCGGCGGCACGCGATGGCCGGTTGTCTTGGATGCGGACCCGGACACCGCCAGTGGCAGTGGCAGGCAACCCATCGAACTCAAACTGTGCGCATGCGCATGCAACAGAATGCGACGTCGCGGCGTTGACAGATTGATGCCCCCTAACTCGTCTGCGGCCCCCGCCTCATTATTCAAATTACCCGTGTGTTTGTGCGGAATTTATCAATGTCCCCCAGCAGCCGAGGAGGAGCCAAAGAGGGAGAGAGCAGAGGCTGGACAGGAAGGAAGGGTGGGCATTTTGCATGTGGGCCAGTTGTTGTGTTCGCGTGGGCGTCAAATGCTGTTTCCCTGCTCGAAATGGAACTATTTGCGGGTCAGTCGGGATAGGCTCCTCGTCAAACTTTCCTTTTGGCTAAGGGCAGCTCTTGAAAATGGAACGCGAACAGTATCTGTATCTGCGACTGTGACTCCGACTCCGACTGCGACTGCGACGGCATTTGGGTGCGGCATAAATTCTCATAAATCTATGGACCCAAAATCAGCAGTGTACATATGTAGATAGGTGCATACACATGCTGGCCTGGCCGGAGTAATTAAAGCAGTTTAACATGTCTGTGAGCCCGTCCAGTTTTTGGAGCTGTCACAACATCAACAAGCCTTCATTCATGCTCTGCGACAGCCACAAGCCAGCCAGTTAGCACAGGTCCGTCAGTACGTCAGTCTGGCAGTCCGTCAGTCAGGCAGCCAGTCATTCAGTCATTCAAAAGCCAGCCAAAAACTCGCCATAAATCAACTCATTTGAAATGCATCAAAGGCAGCAATCAGAAACAGAAACAGTAACAGTTACAGACACAGAAACTGCCAAAAAGAAAAACGCAGTCAGTTGCACAAATATTTTTACACGTTGCCGCGATTTCCAATTGAATTCGAACATTCGCCCGAAAGTGCCAATGCGCGGGCGGGGCCAGAAAACCAACCCAGAAAATTACAAAAACCCAAAACCCCAAGAAATACCGAAAAAGTCAACCGAAAAACATAGCTCAACTGTCGTGGCCCAGCCGTGTTGCACAATGTGTGAAAACAGGATCAGAGTCCTGCCTAAACATTTGTCAACCCAGCGGCGCTTATGTAATCAACAATGCAGATTCGGCCGAGAAACCGACTCGGTTTCTGACCAATTAAACAGTTTGTCTGCGGGCCCCCAACAAGCATCAATCAAATGGCAGGGAGGACAGGCCAGATCGCAGTGTCTTGACTTGCCACAAACCGAATTTTGCGAACGAGTCCAGTGGCTACTGTTGGTATTGGTATTGCCCTCGGAATGCAGATTTGCATTCGGCTTATGACAGGCCCGGGGCTTGGGGCGTGGCCATTATTAGCATCGCCGGCCAATGCTTAATTGATTCGGTTGTTCGATTCGGCCATGTTAATTGACAGCACGCACGGATGTAACATTGCGATAGCCAACTGACACGGGCCGGAGTCGCAGTCGGAGCCCGGTTAGTTGGCCAGTCAGTCAGTTGTCAGTCAGCTGGTCAGCCAAAGCCAAGAAGTGCCCCACTGGCTCCACTCCGACGTCGGAGCTGGGCGACTCAGGGAGTCGGTAAATTTCACTTATCAAGAGCGAAACAATTAACGGGCGCTGCACGAGTTATAAATATAAATGTCGGGTCGTCTGGAGCGGGATCTGGATGCGGACTCCGATGCGGATTCGTGAGTGCTCTGACCCACATGCAATTGGCAACTGCCAGCAATTTGCCACCTAAGCAAGAATTATGATCGCCAGCATTTCCTGGGCCCGATAAGGCGGCACAACTTATGCGCAAATGCGGCTGTCACAGATTCCGACTCGAAATCCGACTTCGACTTTGACTGCGACTCAGACTCAGACTCTGAATCCCACTTCCCACCACGCGACTCCACACAAAGTCAACAGCCGCCGCAGAGCCTTTTCGTTATAATTTCTATTATTTTCCCTTTTGGCATAATTGCAGACAATTTACTTAACGATCAATAGCGTCAAACGGCAGGCAAGCTGGCAGGCAGACGTCGAGAAATTTATTAGCTCCCGCAGCTCCAGCTCCAGCTTCAGCTCCAGCCTTAGTTCCAGCTTCAGCTCCGGCCGAAAACTGCAGCTCCATCTCGGCCATGTGTTGGCCTTTTGGCAACACACCACACACAAATTCACATCCGTGAGAGCCGCTCTTCGTGCCCGGTTTTCTATCCTTGAGGTTCAGTTCGGTGCGGCTAATGCGACTAGCATTTTTCTTGGCTCTGTGTGCTTTCTGTTGCCATAAAACATTTATTTAAAATGGAGCAGAGCCACCGGGGGCAGCGGCCATGTTGGGGCCAACGAATGAACGCTGTTCATATTTTAATTACGCGGCTTTATCACGTCATTGCAGGGTGGCTGCGGCAGCTCCATCTCCATCTATAGTTGCGGAACATTTTAAAGGCTCGGCGTATAACAGGCGATAAATTTTGGATTTATGGGAAAGCCGAGACGAAGAATCGACACGGAACTCCACTTGTGGGGTATTCAAATTCGTCCAAACGGATTTCGGATCTATCATCAGGTTTGCGGAATGAATTAAGTTCGATTTTATGGCCGCTTAATCAGTTAATTAGGAGATTTAACCACTTTGGCGGCGCGGCACTTGCCCCATAATCTTTTATGGTATTGCGTTGGCCAAAAATATGCTTCCCCCACTGATCGGTGATTTGGGGCAATTAACATACGACCCCTGGCCACAATTGTGTGGCTATTTTTGGGTGCAATCACCGGACACACCGAGGTTGAAACCTCAATTTCCCGCCAGCCCCTCCGGCGGGGCCCCTAATTCGGCTTAATCTTGCCCAAAGAGAGCCACCCGTTGATTGACGATAATGTTGTCTAAATGCACATTTAACAAAGAGAGAAAAAGTGTGGCTAGTTATAACTATTTACCTGTCAGTGGCCTGTCCCGAAGTGTGAGAACAGATTTGGCTTTCCATAAAGCCGAACGAACGACCCAGCGAACGCACATTTCGGGCTCGTAACGAATGAGCAATAAATTTCTAAATTTTCGCCAATAAACAAACGTAATGATCATGTTGAAGATGCTGATCGGTTCGGGATCGGAGCCCCCAGAGACGGCTCTCCGCTGGACACCCACTGCCCCGGCTGATTATGTTCGTCTGGCCGATGTCTGTATAGGATGGGATCTCGGAATGGAGCTGGGCTGGGGTCTGGCTCCGAGGGGAAATCTCCGGCCATCGGCGATCTTGGATCGGCGAAATGTTGTTTATGTGCTGCTGATTATGAGCGGGCGTCGCTGATGGTCGCCGGGTCTTTGTTTCTATGTTTTTGATGTTTCAACAACGTCGAACTCCGGGGTCAGCGCGGCAACGACGCATCGTAAATCATTCATAGAGGGAGCAGTTGGCCATCCAGGTGCCGCGCTCCGCTCCAGCCCACCGGATCCCATCCCGTCCGGCAAACAACGTGAAATTTGTTGCTGTGCCTGCACACAACAAATTGATTTTAGTCACGATACTGTCAATTAGCCGGCCATGGGTCACAGCCGGCCGAGGTGTTGAAGTCCCAGCCTCACAGCCTCCCATCCGCACTGCCTTCCAGCCGCACAGCCTCCTAGCTTCCAACTCGAAGCCCCCCGACCGATGACCCCGCTCTCGACCGGCTGGACCTCCTGGCCACCATTCCGGGCTCGGGATCGGGATCCTCCTCCGTCGTTTAGGCGCGATTAAGGTCGCAAAGTTATTGTTATAGTTGCCCGGCAGGGCCAGCTGCCAGACGGCTACTTTATTAAATCAAACTCTTCACATGATTATTATCACGTGAGCCGGAATGGCTCTGGTTTATGGTTCTCTGGCCATTCGGCAATTTGGTGGCCTTTCGCCTCTAATTGAGTGATTTCTGGAATGCCAAATGGGAAAATAAGGAAAGCCTAATTAACTTTTTAGCCCGGCCGAGCGGAGAGCCAGCTATGTTTATTTGCTTAGTTCTCGTGGGGCGAATCGCTGGCATACCTCGGCGATAATTAAAGACTCCGACTCTGCGGATCTGTTCCAGTCCGATCTCCTTTTCGGGGCAGGCGTACCTGTTAGGAGATACTTTGAACCTGTTGTACAGTTAGAGTTACAATTTGCAATGGCCCAGGCGAGACGAAGTAGACTCGTTGTATATCGATGGCGATGCACTTGAAAATCGTGATTTCACCTTTTGTACCATTACCCAGAGCCAGTATCCAGTACCCAGCACCCAGCACCCAGGGCCGGTGCCTGGCCAAGGCGACTACCAAAAAAGAGAGCCACAGCAGCAACACAAAGGCTTCTAAATGGCAAAGTAAACTGATTTACAATCAAAGGCAACGAAGCGCGCAAAGAGCTGCAACGAAGGCTCGGTTTGAGCCCGGCTTAGTTCCGTTCAATTCGATGGTCCTAAGACCCAAGTCGCAGTCCCGTTGCCATCAGCAGCGCAAAATCAATTGAAGTAATTACGAAATGAAGGCACGAACTAATAAACTTGGTCGTCTCCGGTCGGCAGCCTTAACAAGCTCAAGTGCTGGCACTGGTACTGGGCTTGGGCTTCGGCTTGGGCCCGGGCTCTCCTGGCTGCTTCCAGCATTTGCAGACGACGCCACCGCGCCCAAACTCGCAGTCAAACTCTCAATTTACAGTTAGTTTAAATTAATTAAGCGAAATGCACTTAATTAGAAGACAATTCCGATTCCGATTTCGTTCAGTTCAGCTCGATTCGAGCAATGGCAACTGCTCTCATCGACCAACGACCATCGGCCGCGGCAAGTGCATGACTTTTGCTGCCTAACCCCGAAAATCGGAAACCGAAATCAGGCCAACTCGAATCCGAATCCAAGCTGGAGTCTTGGCCACGGCCCGTGAGTCCCGGCCAGAGACAGCTACAAATTTGCGAGGGCTCAGTGCTCGGACAGGCGCAATCGATCGCACGTCAGAAACTGGGGCCAGGCATCAGCAGAAATATGGCTTTTCATTTAAGCGGGGTCAAGACGCCCCAAACGCTGACCTCTCCTTAAATGAAAACGAAAACTGAATCAAAAGTAACCCGAAAATAAAAGAGGAAAACAATCAAATTCATGTATGCCAGAGTCTGGGCAATGCGAAGATTGTTGTACCCTTTTGAGTCTATGTACTTTTACGATGTATTATTTAAAGTATTAAATCAATAAATAATTGTGTAAATATTTTATAATTTTCAGGAGAATTGGGAAACTTAAATTGCAGGTTTTATTTTACACTGCTTTAAATTAAATTAAATTCTAGCTTCACGAAAAGCTCGTGGTAACTAAAACACTTTCTATGAGGGCATAAAACAGATTGGAAGGGCATCCCATGGGAGGGCATCGTTCATTGGGGCGACTGAGGTCCAGATTTGGTGGCGGGGCTGGCATCAGTCAATTTGTTTGCCGGGTTTCTGTTTTCCGTTTCTATTATTACCCTTTGTGGTCGGAGTTGGCGCTGAGTCGCCCTAATCGAGGCGCGGAGATCAAAAACGAAAGAAGACGTGGCCGGAGATGCGCCACACCCGCATGGCGGCGAACCGACGGATCGGCGGATCGGACAAATGGAAATTAAATCCATTGTCTAGGCATTGGGTCAAGTGCTGGCTGAGACGCTGGCCGAGGCAGAGGAGTTTATGGACGGGGCGCGTGCTCAAAAGTTGATTTCACACCGATTTTTATGGGGGTCTTACTCGTTAAAAGTTCGCCAAACTTAGAGCGGAATATTAAGGCATGGATTTTTTGCTAAAATTATGATCTGCGTTGATCAGGTTTCATTTCCTGTCCATCCAGTTCTAAGCTTGGCCCGGCAACACGACTTTAGGCTGATGATCAATCTCCGATATTGGCCCATTGTCAAACACTTTGTGTTCGCCATCCTTGCCCTTAATTTTATCGAGCAATAGAACTTGAAACTAACCCAATGTCTTGTTGTTTATCAGTAATTGAGCCAAGCGGAATACGATGGCAATTTGGCCCATCTAATGCCGCATCGAGTTGGTCATCAACTCGGCCAGCCGCAGCAAAATCCCCCAGCGAAATGAGGCGAAATCTTGCCCTTGCCAACGCCAACGCCCACCGAAATGGGTGAAAGCCGCTCGAAAACGTGCACCGATTTTGACACTCGGGCTCGGAATGGAAAACATTCGGAGTCAGGAGTCGAGTGATCTGGAAACGGCGCTCCGAAAATCGTTTTCAATTAAAGTCGCAGCCGAATGGGTCGAAACGTGCTGGCGATCAAATTAAATGCGCCAAACATTTTTTGATTATTTGTACAGTTGGAGTCGGAGCTAGAAGGAAAGTCGTCGGAGTAATCAACCCCATCATCACCTTTTGCGGCTTTGACTTCGGCAGTAAGTAGGTTGAGTTGACCGTTGGCCAGCCAGCCAGCCAGCAATCCTAATCCTCCGGTTCGGCATGACCCACAGAGCGGCAGTTGCGGGCCAGGCCAGACTCCAGAGTCGCTGTCGTTGCATGCCACACGAGATGAAAGCTCGCCGAGCGAGTGCCAAAGTAATTAGTCTGCTGGCAAATAATTTGGGCAGGCTCGCGGTTCCGCATGCCGCTTATTAGGCCTACGATAGACCCCGGGCCGCCGCCCCAAGTGGCCGGAGAGAAGCACTCAAAGGAGAGTACTCTTCGCCGCGATGAAATGCCAAGCGGCGAGATCCGAAAATGCACTCCAAACTGCCTCATCATGCGGAGATCGCCGTGCAATCAAAGCGGCTCGCGGGGCGAGCGAGCTGGTAATAATAAATAAGCCGAAAATAAATCTAACAAATGCGATGCTACGTCGACGCCATCAATCAGTTGGCGCAGAGCTGGCCGCGGCAAGGCCAAAGGCGTTTTACAGTTTCACCAAATGAAATCGGCTATAAATAGCCAAAGAGTCAAGTGAATGAGCCACAAAACGAGTGCCCCAGAGAATCAAGATGGATCAATGGGTAGAGCACCGACCTGTGGGTGCTCTAACTACGAACACCGAGACGTAAACCTATAAATTCGATGTAAGAAGAATACGGAAACCGACTAACCCCTTGGGTTACTTTGCTCTGGGAATGGGAATGGGCATGGGACCCCCTGGCAAAGTATTTTCCTCGCTGTCCGTACTTTTCGGAACTGTTATTTACAATTAAATTTTTTGTTGGGCTGGGCCTTGATTGCCACACCAGGCCGGGATGGATGGATCCCAGGCAACTCCATCCCATCCGATCCGATTCCATCCCAGAGCCCGCTCGGAGTAATTAAAAGCAAAGCACAGAGCAAGCACGAGCCGGGGACTGCAAAACTTTAATTGAACACCTCAAAATGATGCGCACGTAACGTAGCTTAACGACTCAAATGAGGCCGTAAAATAAAAGCAAAAACGGAAAACAATGCCAATACCCCGCACCAGTTATCCCTTGTCCAAGTCCATGTCCACCTCTGGCACCCCATCCCCGAGCGTCGCTGGCCAAATGAGGGCAGAGCTGGCCGAGATGTTGGGACGATGCTGCATGCAATGCCGCCTTAACACGCCCCACATCAAGTGGCCCGAAGTTTGCACAAGAAATTAAACCCGCAACTACGGGAGTGGGAATGGGCCGAATCAAGTCTCGGTCTCTCCCATGTCCGTGTATCAGCTGTGCATCTACTTGCCCTTAAGTAAAGTAAAGTATCTTGTTGCAACTTCATTTCGTTGCATGGCCCCCAAATATTTTCGCTTCGTTTTTGACTTTTTCCTTTTTGCTTCACATTGAATGCCCTGCGGAAGGGTATAGGTACATTTCAGATATAAACAAAGCGTTTTAAAAATATATTTTAAATTTAGATATCATAAATATTTAACTATTAATATAAATGATTAATTGTGATGTAAATTCTGATATTAAAACTTGTCCCAAATTATTATTATTCGCAAGGATATACGAATTTCGTAGTGCTCAAAATTAACTCGAATGCATTTTCCCCCCTTTGGTTTTGTTAGCCGACCGCAGCAGCAACAACAACCACAACATCGGCCTCAAAAACATGCATGTTGCATATTTTGGCTTGGCCTTGTTGTTGCTGCTGCGGCTGCCGGTGATCCTGCCCTGCCCTGCCCTGCTCATCCTGCCCTCTGCCCTACCTCCGCTCCTCCTGGGATCGGTGCAATGTTCGACTGAAATTATTTTCTCTCCCTCGTGCATGTTTCGTTTTCGCGTTTGTTTTCGGGTTTTTGGTTTTGGGTGTTTTTATGTTCTTATAATGCGACTTATCAGATTTTTCAGAGCTGACAATGGCCGAAAAGTGGCCAGAGCCAGAGTCAGAGTCAGAGCCGGGGCCCAGGCTCCGTCTCCGTCTCCATCTCCATCTCGATCTCCGGCCGATGGCAATGGCCGTGAAGGTGAATGACAGGGGGCAGGGTGTTGCGGTTTAATGCGTGCGCTGCTGCCGCTTGTTGTATTAAATTTTCTTTTCGTTTTTTATGACCCCTCTCCGGCCACGCGACTGGATATTTAATATGGTTTTCTTGCTCTCGGTGCCTCTTGTTTTGTTATTTTTGTTTTGTCGAGCTGATTTTGTTTCGCGATGATTTTCAATAAAATTAAATTGAAAATAAAAATAAAATAAAGTTTTATGTTATTATTATTTTGACGCTGTCTTCCCGGAGTCGAGGGCCTCGGAGGAAGATGCTCGATTCCCGATAAGCGGACGAAATGCATTCGGCGCTGGGATTTCGATCTTAATGGGCCACGTTGAGGAACATGCATATGCGGATGGGAATTTATTTTATGTCTTTATTGGCATTAGCATATGTATTTCCTTATACTGTGTATTTTTAAATATTTGATTGCTGAGCTCTGATAGTACAAATTTGTTCCTATTGTGTTCTACATATGAGGGAGCTTTTGAAATATCGAAATAAAGAAATAAATTCTCTACACCTTTATAAATAAAACAACTAAGCACGTTTATAGCATCTCTTAATAACAGTATAGTATTTCATTTTTGAATTCTTGTCACCCTAATAAAAGTAGCAAATGGAAAAGGAAACCCCTAATTCAGTCAATGTCGATCGACTTCCCGAAACTCGACACAATTTCATGAAAAACTCATCTTCCCACCAGTAGCTGCCATACTCGAACCCTGGTCTTCCGCAAACCCGTTGGCTTTGGCTTCTCCCTGCCGGCTTTGGTGCTTTGCGCTTGTCAAATATTTGCAAATCGCTTTGACATCTGGTTCGACAACTTGTTATCGTCCGCGGGCTGCCCGACTCGACTTGGCCCGACTTAGCCCGGCTCACACATATTTCGTTTTTAATAAATTGTACCACAATTTGATATGGCCACGCCCCGCATCCCAGGCCAGCCACAACGGCCCCTCGACCACCCCGGTGGCCACCCATTTCCGACTCCTTTCCAGAGCTGCCGGGTCCAACTCGGCTGGCCACCGCAGCTGTCAGGCAGAAAATGGCATAAAGTCTTTGATTAGGCGTGGAAAAATATTGTCCGAAAGCATTTTAATCGTTTTGATTAAAAGCCACCACGCCTAATTAGTTGGAAATTGTCTGTCTGTCTGTCTGTCTTTTTGGTGTCTCTTGACCGAACCGGTCTGTCCGTGCAGATGGAAAACCTTTTCGTCAATTGTTGGCCAGCCAATTTAGCCAATAATTCATACGAACATAAATCGCGATAGGCCCTGCCATTGTGGCTGCGATTGCGCCTGCAATTGTGACTTGCGGACCGCCACAAATTGTTGGCCAATTGTTGTTTTGGCCAAAACAAATACGAATCCGAACTGCAAATGTTTTGCCCCAACGCGACACGCCCATTGTTTGTAAATAACTTTTCGTTGTGCATTTTGTTCTAATTAATTTTTTATTCATCAGCCGTTTGCTATGAGATTCTGTTATGCCTGCACACTCAACACATTTGGCGATAATCATCGATTGGCCAAATGGCTGAGCGAGCGCCAGTGATCGAACGACATTGGCAAATATGGACGATTAGCGGCAGGGCCGAGAGTGGAGCGCACGAACACGTGCTCCCTGTGCACCGAGGTTGGGTGGGTGGCTGGAGTGGCCGCTACCTGCACTGCGGCTGCCCGGCAATATTCGACAACTTGTGTGGCGACCCTCGCACCTGGCTGCAGCATAATGAACATAAAAACGTGCCACTACACCCATGACTTGCCAAGCGGCAGCGACGGCAACAACAAATGCCTTTTAATTGAAAATGTTGATTGAACTCAAGTTCGTTGCCTAAGTCTTTCGTTTGGGCTACACTGCCCCCGCCAAGCAACCACCTGCCGCCCGTTGTTTTACAGCGTGACACCCGACTGTTGTAGTAATTAATAACGGCCGACAACAACAACAAATTATGTTTTTAATAACTGTAAATTTGTAGTTGTAAAAATTTACGATTTAATTGCCGAACGCTTTTGAATTTATTACAAGTGCTAAGTCGGACCTGCCAGCACCAATATTTTACGCTTCGGAATGGAAAAAAAAGCGAGCGTATTATGTGTATGTGGCCCAGATTGTGATTGGCTTTTGACCTTAGCCGCCGGAGGAACGACCACCTAGGTGGCTTTGAACTAGACCTTGTCAACAAAGTCCGAGAGTTTTGGCCCGCCGACTTTGACTTTGACGTTTGCCAATGCCCAAGCAATTGTGCCGAGCGAAAAGCCAAAGAAACTGCCAAGATCACCGATGCGGCCGCCGTAGACTCGCCATCTTCGAGCCCGGCTAACTGCACTTGTCCAATGCCGAAAAAAAACAACTGCCATGCGGCTTAGCATTTAGCCGATCGTGGTCTTCATCGATGCTGCTTTTTGTTTAGCCACAATTACTTATTTAATCATAATTTCGTTCGCGTTTCAACAATCATCAATCATCAAATGCAGCGCCGACAGCGGCAGAGCGGCAGAGTTCTGCGACTGGGCCAACTGTCAGGCTGACAGATTGCCGCTTTCAGCTGGTTTGCGAGCGAGTTTGGCCCACAGATCCCGGCCCGGGCCGGAATGCAGCAATGCGGTCTGCATTGCCCCGGCTGTTTAGTGCAAAAAGTGGCATCAGCCGCAGAACGCCACAATTATCTAGTCAGCAGTCAGTCAGTCAGTCAATCGGGCTCGTTGAACTTGCCTCTGCCGTTGCAGCGATCGCGCAAATCAATCGATCACGTTTTGACTCTGGGGCAGCCCCGCCACTTGCCGTCGCAGGCCGGACTGGCTGCTACCCTGTTATCGCTCCCAGGGACTCGCATTCCAGGTGCCAATATACCCTTTCTGGGGGCAGCCGCGGCGCAACTGAATGAACTTTCCAAACGGGCAGCACTCGCCGCGAATGCTGCGCTGCGGCTGATGCTGCTGTGGCTCTGGCTGCAGCGGCAGATGGATTGATTGATTGCCTGAAACAGTTAGCAGACATTGTCTGGCTGGCTTATTGCTATTTATGATCTTGATCTATGGATCGAGGGCAAAAGCACATGCGGCGCTGCCGAGCCGAGCAGCCAGTGCACATGTTGATAATCAGCACGGAGCTAAGTTTGAGCTCCACGGCAATGATGATCACCTGGCTGTGAGCTGGAGCTGGAGCTGGCCTTGATTGCGCCTGGTAGCGATGCTGGTGCTGGTGCCTCCGATCGAAGAGATTTTCCAAAAATTGCTGCAGAAAAACCTTTAAGGGTACTGGCTTGTTGCGGGTTAAGAGCTGTTGGTGTTAAGTGCACGATAATCGATTCGATTCGATTCGTTGCGAGCTCGTTGGCGTTAAACGGCCAGAGCGCCAAATTGCCTATTTATGGCGTGGCCAGCGTTTCTCGGCTCTTGGCAGGAAATCATACATTTGCATGTGCTGAATGGAAAGTATCTATTAGGCTGCACTCGGCAGTGAGATATATGGCAAAAAGGAATAAAAAAAACTCAGTGGAGACATTAAAAGGCATTGCATCACCGCTGGACTGACATACAAATAAAAAATTGCGAATTGTGGCACTCGGCAAGGGAGCACAAAATATAAAAATCGGCCTAAACTGGTTAACACATTTTGCCACTTTTTACAGCGTTTTAATTACGTCGGAACACAGACGGCGAACTCCAAAATAATTCTGTGCTTATTTTTTGAATGTGTGTGTGTGTTTGTTTTTTTGGCTGTCTGACGGCAATCAATGAAAATTCAATAAAAATTGCCAGACGAACGCACACACGAGCCAAAGAGTTGTTTTATGAGATCGCTTGAGATGAGGCAGCCGCGCCCAGTTTCCAACTGGATCTGGATTTCGGGGGGAGGACTGTTTACCGCATGCTAATTACGAGCATGTCGCCAAGTGGCAATTGCAATTTGGCAGCGTTTAGCTTGTTGGCCTCTGACATGCCTAATGCGTGTCTTTCTTGGCCAATCGAGATCTAGGCTTAAATATTCCAAATATTTTCCCCCCATCCACTTCTGCAATCTGCAAAGAGTATACAAACTTTGGCTTCACCAAGTCAGCTCCCTTTCTTGTTCGACTTATTTTCTGGTCCAAATTTGATTTTCGCAGCTCTGCCCACAAGTGCGGTCTGGGTTGCAACACTTGTTATATCGGTGGCCGAAATCCTCATTCCTCTTTATTGCCGTATAGTCTTGCCCCAAACAATGCGCTAATGATTTATTTAAAGCACATTAACATCGGAATCGGTATCGGAATTCGGCATTCAGCACTCTCTGAGGGAAAAGCCGAGAGTCTGAGATTGCCCACTGGCCTGGCTGGGTGGGCGGCGTCGCTGGATGTGGACTGGGATTTGGCTTTTGGGGCCGCACCCCTTCTTCTGCGTGGCATTGGCAGTGACCCAGCACTCGGCACCAGCGGCACCACTGCGTACTTCCCGTATCGCTGGCTGCGTATCTGCGCCGCGGGTGCAAACTGAAATCGACATTTAATGCGCTACCACACAATTGCAAGTGGCGGGGGTGCTGGGGCGCTGTGGGGGAGGGAGCGGCCAGAGCGTTTCCGTTTGCGCTGCGGTTACCATGGATATCGCATATTTCAATCAATTTGCTTATTATTGTCGTTGCTCTCGGGGCATTCCCGTTAGTATAATAGACCATAAAGGTGCGCTGGAGATCGACACACAAAACACAAGACGGAAAAAATAAAGACAAGGAAACAGCAACAACAAGCTTACCACAAATATATAAGCCGAGTTGGCTTTTTTTCTTACCGATATACCCTTGAAGAAGGTGTTTAAAATAACCTGAATTATGCGATTTACCAATGGAATATATTGTGTGGTTTAATTTATAAGTATTTATAATGATGAAATATAAATAAGGAAGGATTCATAATTGAATCATAATTATTCGCTGAAGAATGTCTCAGATTTTCTTTATTCTGGCTCTGAAAGGGTAGTTGAGCTGTCGGTCCTCGGTGCGTTCGTTTTTAGCCAAACATCTTTCTTCTGAATTTATTTTGGACCGTGTCTAAAGCGTGAGATGCGACCACATGCAAATTTGAGCGGCACGATGTCCCTGACAGACACTTGTCAACGGATTTCTTTTTGTTTTCCTGCTGCCATTTTGTTCTCGACAAAACTATGCAAATATATGTCATGGAGATGGAGATGACGACGACGATGACGATGACGACGCCATGCCAAAGCCTATGCCGATGCTGAGTCCTCATGTCAACGGCGCGACAACAACAAATGAAGATCAGCGCTGGCTTATTTATTTTATTTTTATGTACACTTGCGAATACATCTGTGTACCTGAGTGCACGCCCCTGCAGCATTAGGCATTCAGCCAAGCACTCTTGCCCCGGCTGGCAAGCACTTGGCTAGGAAACGGCAGTTGCAACTACGATCCGGCTTGGCAAACACATTTTTCGCGCCCCAAAAGTGTTGGAGGCGTTTTGTTGTCCACTTAGAGACATGGGGCCGTCCGTCTGCCCCGGGATGCTGTATGGTGGAAGCTACATGGATGCTGGATGCAGCAGTTGCAGTTGCAATGGCTGCGGCTGCTGAGCTGTTTGCAGCAGCCACTAAGCGTCTTGGGCACACGTCAGTCTGTCGCTTCTGTCGGCATCTTTCACTCTTTTGATACCGACTACCAACAAGAACCTTTAAGAGTTTATTAGTTTTCTGCTTCAAAATTGAATAAAGCTGTATCCTTCATACAAATAATTATATTTAATTTGAAAACCTTAAATAAAATATGAACCACAGAGTGTGCTCAGTAAATTTAAGCTAATAGTGGGTATTAAATGGTCGGTACAATTACTGACGGCTTACTTCTTCTCTTCTTCTGTTGTTTCGGTTGCCTTTTGGCGCCTTGCGGTGGTCGTTGTTGATTGTGGCATTTTGATTGATTTCTTTTGACTTTTGGCAGCCGCAAATATTTGGTAATCCTGCCAGCGAACACGCCGCTTCATCAGCAATTTTAATGCATATTTTAACACCTCGAAATTGCCAAGGAACCATCGCCGATCGTCGGTTTTTATTGGCATTTTAATGCTACCAACTTTCTAAGCCAAGAATTTGTTGACATCCTTCGCCGCTGCATCGGCAGTGCATTGGCCATAAACTTGATTTCTGCGCACATTCGTCGACAATTTGTCAGAAATTCTGGCACTATTTCAATCCGTTTTCGGTGGCCTGCGTATTAAGGTCAACGTTGGTGCTTAATTGAACACCTGGTCAGTCGCTGCCGCGATTGTGGCACTGCTGATGACTCATGGGACGGGGCCAAGGTAAAGGTAAAATGATTTTTAACTATGCCAAATTGGTTCTGGCAAACCATAAATAACCAAGCCTCTAAATTTATTGACTTTAAGTCCATTAAATGAAATGTAAATAAATAACAGAAAAAAGCACAAATATAAATCATCCTAAAATTCAAAATATAGTACAGAAGACCATTACAAGGAGTTCGGAAAATCTATAAAAGGACTTTCTTGTCTTTCAATTTGTCTTTTCCCAGCCAAAGCAAGA
This sequence comes from Drosophila anomelani, assembly GCA_035045905.1. NCBI lineage: Eukaryota > Metazoa > Arthropoda > Insecta > Diptera > Drosophilidae > Drosophila > Drosophila anomelani. The sequence continues at coordinate 8,988,722 of JAWNOO010000007.1, read as the reverse complement.
GAACATCAACATTAGCCCAAAGTTTTCAAAGCCCCGTAAATCAAATAATGTTTAAAAAAGTCACGGGGTCGCATTAACATGTTTATTTAAATTTGTGCAAGCCTCATGACTGAAAACTATTTGTAATTGAGATGTGCAATATTGCAACACATCATTGACAGCAGCGAAGAAACATCTATGGCTGTCAAAAATACAAAGTGCAGCTCGTTGGTGCCAATGTTGCAGGTGTTTGTTGGCTTCTTTTGGGTAAATAGTGCAAAATCGTGAAATTAAATTTGTTCACGGTGCTGCCAGTCGATGTCTATTATTCGCTTTATGTTAATCAAAGCGGGCCAGCAGCTCAGACTTAGTCCCAAACTCCATCTCAGACTCAAACTCAAACTTGGACGGATTTTGCGTTGTCCTACCAAAAGGCAAGAAATAGACAGACAACAACACCTTCCCCCACAAATCGCTGGTGTTACTTCTTCGGCGCTGAATTTTACATAATTTGGTGGATCCGCTGCGGTTTCTGGCTTGTTTCTTGCATCGCATTTGGAGTCTTATTTCGTGGCTTCGGTCGTGTCTCTGCGGTGTCTTCCTGGTGAGCAATTTGCATTTACTTTATTTGCCGGGGAAAATGACACAGCCAAAGGTAAAAAGGCACTACAAGCTATTGAGAAACACGTTGGTGTAGAACACCAGTAGCTCCACGGTGAATGCGGCAAAGGCGATGAGCAGCAGCGACCCAAGGACTCGCCAGCATATACACAGGTCCTGCAGCGTGATCGGTAGTACGGTCCTCGGCAAACTGTAGTCCTTGATGCTCATGCGGCCGGCGTCTACCAAGTCATAATAGCTTTGGGTCATCCAGTGCCCGATAAGCCCGGACTGCTCCACCATCAGGGTGTAATGATGGAGGCGCTCTCGGTAGACGGATTCCTGGGCAATCAGCACGCCCATGGGAGAGCCCCAACTGTAGCACAGATCGTCCGAAAACCGGAATACCGGACGAGCGAAGTGCCGCTGCTGGGCCTCGATCACCATCCATTTGACTGTGGTGATAGTGTAGGCATAGGTGGTGTTGAAGTAGTTCCGGTGGTCGTACAGCTCATCGGGATTGTCTGTTAGGCGAAAAGCCGCTGCGTACTTGGCCCGGAAGCCTCCTTCTTGGTAGTAGAACTCATTGCGCATCCCAAAAATCTTTAACCCGGAGGCCAGGAGATCGTCAAAGCTCTGGATGCGAGGTCGGAGGGGCGGAGATATCAGTAGGGAGAGCAATTGGGCGGAGCAGCCGCAGATCATCACCAAGACGAAGAGCCTGGAGGAGAGGCGCAGCAATATGTCGCGGCTAATAAGTCCCAGGATTCGGATTAGGGCAGGAATTACCAGAAAACATACGAGATACATCACAGCCAAAAGAATAGCCGATCCGCAGGTCAGAATATGAGTGAAGAGGGAGTGTGTACTTAGGGGCTTCTCTATCGGCAACATTGTGCACCACTCTGAGTGAATTAAGGGGTAGCTGTAGTCGCGAAACCTCTCCTCGTGCTTGTACATAATCATGATGGTGGTCAGTCCGAAGTCCGAGCTGCCATTCCGCGTAAACTCCATCATATATTCGCTGGACGGGGCCTGCGATTTTTTCCATGTGGGATACAGGATTTTAATGCCGGCACCTAAGTTTTCAGCAAAGGTTGATATAAACAGCCACATGAAGCCGGACACCCGATTCTTGCCTCTCGAATCGCGATAAAGAAAGGAGTTCGGAAGCGATAAATCCGGTTGAACCCGCAGTTGGTAACCCCGCAGATTCGCAACCTGGTTGGTGAAGATACGAGGCTGTGCTTCTTCGGAAATACGTTGCTGGATGAGTTTAAAGTACGGAAAAGTCCGGTAGCTGAATACACTGCGAGAACGAAAATGCAGTCCAACATTCAGCATGCTGTGCTGCTGACAAAGTGACAAAATTTTTGTGGCCAATGAGAAGCTTTCCGCCATTTCCTCCACCTCGATGAGGACCCTTACTGACCTCAGTCGAGTCAAAGTGGTGGCCAGGATCTTCAGCTGTGATTCATAGAAGCTGCTCGACAGACAGGTCAACACAAATATGTGACTGTTATGCTGGTTGTACAGCTTGGGATAGGGTTCCGCCTTCCCCCACACTATTTGAGGATGGTCAAATAGTCTCTCTCTCTGAAGCAGCTCCCAGTGGCAGCTGAGACTCGAGGGATTAAAGTAGAACACTGTAGTATCCGACGGCACCAAAGACGACAGGAGCAGGCCGTACAGCTCTAACAGCTCGGGAGCGGGAGTCAAACTGAAGTTGGCCAGCATGGCTGAAGGACTGATGGACTCGAGGGTGAAGTCAGTCTGGCCACCAGTGTTTGCTTTGGAATATAAAGAGTCTATCAGTGCTTATCGGACGTCATTATCCGGAACAATTGCGAGGCGAAAATCAAAAGTTTACAGAGCGATTATCAGGGCGACGCATATGAGCTCCCAACGGACCGGCAAGGGTTCAAGGCAAGTCGCAGTTTGCCAAAGTTACGACTGCTCGTATCTGGAAATGTCTCTGCAGCCATGTAAAATCCATAAATTCCTGACCTTTTAACTTGTGGGCAAGGCAACCGCAACGCAGGCAAAAACAAAACAAAATGCAGCGAAACAAAACCAGAGAAACAGAGAGAAAATACGACAGGCCAAACCCAGAGGGCCAGCTGCAGCTGTAGAATTTTTAAGCCGAAATATTTTTGAGTTTATATGTCTTCCCTGCCAAAAGGAATTTTGCTTTTGCAGAGTAATCGTGAAATTCTAGTATTTATTAATAAAGTTCTGGAAAAAAAACACCACATATATATTTTTTGGTATATTGTTTCATTTATTAAGATTCGTAAGACAAAATAATATTAGCTATTGCATTTTTTCTATAACAAAAATCTGCCTGAAAGGGTCTTCACTTCTCGGTGCTGACGATAGTGCCTCCCGACTTGTTTCGGCTGCCATTCAAAGTTAAGGCGGCGTTTCTTTGGCCAGCCATCGGGTTTTATGGTCGAGGCTGACTTAAGCCTGATCCTTCATGACAGCTGACAACACCCTCGCATCCGTCTTGCGGAGAAAGTTTTGCGGCCGCGCACGCGTGTTTTCTACTTGGCTGACCTTCGGTGGGACAGATCGTTTAATAATTTGCAGCATATTATAGGCGGCCTCCCGTGACTTGGATTGCCAACTCTTGGGTCAACTGCCTGCGGCACTCTCCCGGGCACGAATTGTCCCGGGAAATTGTCTCACATATCGTGAGGGTCTTGGCCCGCGCGATCAGCGGTTCTGGCTTTGTTTTCCCAGTCGATCACGGCCACATAATTCATTCTCCGAGCTTCGTGTTTGGGGAAATTTGTCAACCAAATCGTGGCGCTTCTTGTGTGTCATAAATTGCTCTCGGCGTGCGAATTGTCGCAACTCAAGACCCAAATCTAGACATCGATTTTTGACTGCTGGTGCTGGAAAATCCCAAAATTAAAAAAAGCTAACTGGGCCAATTCATTTACCCAGTGGTTTTCCCAATCAGCCGAATCATTTGCTGCTGAATGCCTAACTAGACGTCATTTGAAATTGAGATGTGTAATGTTGCAAAACTTTATTGACAGCAGCCGAAGCGAAACGAAAATGCATCTTCAGCTGTCAAAATGACAAAAACAAGAAAAAGGTTGTGCATGTTGCAGTTGCAGGTGTTGGTTTGCTGGCTTCTTTGGGTAAATAGTGCAAAATCGTGAAATCAAATTTGTTCACGTTGCTGGCAGTCGAAGTCTATTATTCGCTTTATGTTAATCAAAACGGGCCACAAACCCAGACTCAGGCTCAGACAGATTTTGCGTTGTCCTAGAAGCGAGAAGGCAAGAAGCTGATGTCTAACACAGAATTCCCCGTAATTCCCCAACTCTGCCACTAGGCCACAATTTGCTGGTGTTTGCTGCCAAGGCTCTTAAATAATTTGCCGGTTCTGCTGCGGTTGCCGGTTGAGTGGTTCGGCGGTTCATCTCCCCTCAATTGGGGTCTCATTTCGAGGTGCTCGTCGTGCCTTTGCGGTGACTTCGTAGGAGGCAATTTGCATTTATTTTATTTGCTCTCGCAGGGCAAATAGCCAAACTGGAAGGTGTAAGACGGTAGGAGCCCATTCAACAGCATTGTTAACTTCTGTCTCCCATTCCGAATCGAGAACACTGGAACCCTCGTCACCGTCACGAAGCCAAAGTTTCTATTTGTTTGTCTTTATTTGCAGGGGTGATTACCGGAACGGGGTAGTTTTATCAAACACCATCGCCATAATTGCTGCAAGGATAATTAAGAGTCATTCAGCATGTCATACAGCTGACAGACAGCCAACAACCGCAAGCTAATTAACACCCCAACATCGAAAATAACAATTGTTTTTCTCAATTACTTAACGACGTCTTTGTACATTACATTTATAGATTTATTTAGAAATGAGTTTTGACATAATAGCTATAGAATTTGAAGGAAATGTTATTAAAATCCCAGCCATAATTTTATCCAGTTGACAATCAGCTCACAAGCAAACGAAGTTAGGCTGACCACAAGCCCAATGCCGAATGCGATGAATACATTTCTCAAATCCGTGATATTCAAGCTGTTTGCCTGGTAGCGCTCCATCAGATCTGCAAAGTGCAACTTTCCTGCTTTTACCATATAGGAAAATCCCCGCGATACCCACAGGTCGAACAGCCCGGACTCGTGAAGCTGCAGGGAAAAGTGATGCAAGGTGGCGCGATGGGCAGAGTTCTCCGCAATGACAAAGCCAAATGGCACCATCTCGTAGAAGCACAGATCCTGCGCCGTAGAGTACCTGAAAAGCGGTCGCGAGCTGTGCTTCTGCTGCTCCTCAAATAGTTTCCACTTGGTCTTGGTGATGGTATAGGCAAAGGAGGTGTTTAAGGAATTTCGCTTCGCTATTAATTCAGATAATTTAGAGGTCAGCCGAAATGCCGCAGAGTATTTTGTGCGCTTGGTGAAGTCAATGGCGTTGTACTCAGCACGAACGCAGAAGATGCGCACTGGGGATTCGATTAGAGCCGCCAAACTGTCTATTGGCGGCACGGAGGGAGGGCTAGCGAGATAGGTTAACAGTCTGCCCAAGTAGTTGGAGCTGAGCATCGTGGCCAGCAGCAGCCAACCAATCTTCTGGAGCCTCTGATGCCGTCTCCAACGTCCACGCAGCACTTCGTAACAAATCCAAAGCAGTACCAGGAAACCAAAGGTGGAGTACGACATCACCCTAGAGAGCAACTCGGACACTTTGAGGTCGCGCTCCACTGGCAGCATGGTGCACCAGCTGCTCAAGTCCACCGGATAGGACATCTCATGATAGCGGTCCTGTGAACCCATTGACATTGGCTGAATGCTGGCGGCCACTTCAATTATGCCGCTTCGACCCAAGTCCATGATCTCGATAAAGTTTAGGGACCTGCCATCCGCATACTTGTTGACCACATGCAATCGGCCATTGTGTTTCCGGGCATATGCCTCCATCACGTCCCAAAGGTAGCCCAGAATCTGTCTGTCGCCCTGTTTGTTCTTGTAGAAAATGGTATTTGGCTCAGAGTAGTCCGGCATGGTGCGGATTTGACCACCGCGAAGGTCCTTCATCTTGTCCGGATAAAGACTAGATACTTGAGAGTCCCACGCGAAAAGGTGGCTCACCATTTCGAACTTTGGGTATGCCTCGAAGGAGTACATTGCTTGAGTTTCGGCAAAATCACCAAAAATAACATTAATATTAATCATGTCTTGGCTCTGGCAAAATTCAAGCACCTGGCGAACTAATATATCGTCTCTGTCTCCTTCCAGTTCGATGAGTATTTTAACCTGTCTAAGATACTTGAGGCTCCTAGACATACTGCTCAGTAGATCCCGCCATCGAAATCCAGGCAGACAGGCCAATACCAAGGTATCCTCGCCAAGGAATCCATTCAAGACCACAGTCATTTCCGAGTACCATATCACCAAAGGCAGTCCCGAGGTTCCTGCCGAGAGTGTGTCTTCCAGATGGCATTTTCCTCCGGTTGGTGCGTAAAAGAAAATGCTGCTTAGCTCCCGACCGTAACTTATCCGCGACACCAGATCAGTGTGAAGGCTAAGTTCAGACATCTTGACGAACCGACAACGTCGAACTCCAGTATGAGGAGCTCACTAAATATATTTGGCTTTTTATTAGCTTTCCTTTGCCTTCTGACGCACTCAACAGCTCAACTTTATTTAACAAACAAAGTAGTTCCGCTAAGTAACCGGAAATCGAATTTTGTCATGGTTTTTATTTACTTCTGTGACAGGTTTCTCCGATTCATAAGTAGTGACAGTAATAATGACCCAAAACCAGCATTTATGTCAGTAAGTCGATAGGGATTGGTCATAGATCCTTTGACTGGAGGATTTTATTTATTTAAATGTTACTCTTCCTGCGATAAAGCGGTACAAATTGGATACTTACGCGAAGGCAGCCCTCTTGAAGTGATACAAACATTACTTGCTTTTCCTAGAACGCCTTTATTTACAAAGGATTTGACGAAGTGCTAATAATGCAAAGTAATTGGCATGAAAACTATTAAAGCTGACAAAGAGGCAGAGTCCGGCTCCGTAGGATCCCCGCACTTTGAAAAAAATTCCGCGATATGGATTTATAAGAAAATACGTTTCTTTTTATTATAAGGTGCCTTAACAAAACGTTTTCTTTTATAAAAAAAAAAAACAACAGAAATACCTAGTAAAATCCCAGCCAGAGCTTCACGCAGGCGACAATCAGCTCGCTGATAAACAACGCCAGGCTACACAGCATTCCGGCTCCGTACATAAGAAATATTTCCCGCAAATCCATCACAGTTAAGGTGTTGGGCTCATATTGCCCCCTCAAGTTGGCGATGCTTATCTTTCCCGCCTTTACCATATAGAAGAAGCTGCGCGACATCCACAGATTATATAAGCCAGATTGCCACAGCTGCAGGGTGGTGTGATGCAGGGGAGCTCGGTGGACAGAGTTCTCCGGAATGACCAGACCGTAGAGGAACATTTCAAAGAAGCACAGATCCGGAGAGGTGGAATATCGAAACAGTGGTCTCGAGCTGCGCTTCTGCTGCTCTTCGTATAGCTTCCACTTGGCGCGTGTGACGGAATAGGCAAAGGACGTGTTCAACGAGTTGCGTTTTTCGATTATATCCTTGGATGTCGTCGTGAGCCGGAATGCGGCTGAGTATTTTGTTCGCTTGGTAAAGTCCAGAGAAGTGTATTCGGCGCTTACACAGTATATGCGAATCGGGGACTCAATCACCGCTGCCAGGCTGTCTATGGGAGCTGCGGAGGGGGGGTCTGCCAATAGGCTGAGTAGTTTGCCCAAGTAATTTGAGCTGAGCAGCGTGAGCATTAGAAGCCACCCAATAGTCTGAAGCCTCTTATGATGGCGCCAGCGTCCTCGGAGGGCCTCGTAGCAGATCCACAAAATTGTCAAGAGGAAAAATGATGGCAGCGGTAGCACCCTTGCAAGAAGTTCGGATACGTGAAGGTCCCTTTCCACAGGCAGCATAGTGCACCAGCTGGACAAGTCCACCGGATATGACAGCTCCCGGTAGCGGACCGTTTGACCCATCGTCATTGGTTGGATGCTGGCACCGATATCAATAATACCCTTTTGAGCAAAGTCAAAAGCCTCGATTAAGTTGAGTGGCCTTTCATCGACACCCTTATTGACAACTTGAAGTTGCGCGTTATATTTGCGGGCATATGCCTCCAATATGTCCCACAAATATCCGAGGATCTGTTTCTTGCCCTGTTTATCCTTGTACAAGATCGTATTCGGTTCAGAGTAGTCTGGCATAGTTCGGATCTTAAAGCCGTGGAGGTTCAACATTTTATCTGGGTAAAAACTTGAAGATTGAGCCTCATTTGCAAATAGTTTACTTAGCATTTTGAACTGTGGAAAAGACTCAAAGCTGAATACTGTTTGAGTCTCCGCAAAATCATCAAAAATAGCTATGGTATTAATCATGTCCTGGCTTTGGCAAAATTTAAGAACGTGATTAGCTAAAAGATCGCTCGTTCCAACATTTAGTTCAATAAGCAATCTTGCCTGTCTTAAATACCGCATACTCCGGGACAGGCTGCTTAAAGCGTCCTTCCAGCGTAGTCCTGGAATGCAGGCTAGCACCAATAGCCCTTCGCCAAGGATTCCATTTAAAATAAGAGTCCTTTCCAAGCGCCATATAACCAGAGGCAGTTCTAAACTAGCCGCTGCGAATGTCTCCTCCAGGCGACATTTTTCCACTGATGGTGAGTAAAAGAAAATGCTGGTTAAATCATGAGCCTGACTTATTAATGCTACCAGGTTGGTATGTGGACTACTGCTGGGTGGCGGCATTTTAGCAGACTGAAAAGGCTCTTGGATTCTCAGCGAAATATATTTTTATTTGATACTTTATTTGCCTACCTTGGCTTCACAGATACAAAGAACATTATTTGTCCACAGATAATATAGATATGCTCACAGGTTGCGTAGGCAAACATTGATATAGTGAATGGTCATTTCAATAACGATGACAAAAAAGGACACCAAGAGTGCCGCTCCATACAGAGCCAGCACATACTGCCATTCCGACCACCGAATCGGCTGGAACTGGTGGGAACTGCTCGGGTCCTCGAAGTGCAGACGACCAGCCTTGACCATGATGTAGAAGGAGCGGAGGTACCAGTAGTGTAGAAGTCCTCCCTCGTGTAAACGCAACATAAATGCCTTCAACTGGTAATGGTACAGACAATTATTCCTAAGTATCAGCGAAAAAAGGGACAACTTCTGCACGCAAATGTCCTTTGAATATCGGAACAGAGGTCGTCGAAAGTGCCTCTGGGCCTCACTGAACAATTCCCACTTTACAGAGGTCACCGTGTAGCCGTAGCTACTGTTGAATTCATTTCGGTGCTTGGCCACATCGATGAAGAGATCCTGTAGACAGAACGAGGACGCGTACCTGCTTCTCATATCTATGGGATACTCGTTAAATTCCCGCCGGAAGCCCATGATCCGCAGACCTGACTTCTCAAGCTGTCGCATGTTGGTTATGTGATTTTCCTGCTGGGGACTTATGAAAAAGGATGAAAGTTGGGCTTGCAGAAAACAGAGCAACGCCAGGTGAGCCAAGAGCTTTTTTAGGTGAAACAGTCGATGCCGAAGGTGACCTCTCTGGGTTACAAAACAGTATACGGCGTAGAGAAGCAGCAGATACAGCCACGTAAAGGGGGATTGCATCAGTCGGGTGAGAGCTTCGTGGGTGCTCAGAACTCTTTCCATGGGCAGCATGGTGCACCAGTCGCCAACCACCAAGGGATAGCTGAATACGTGCATATTATCACGCTGCACGCGAACGTGGGGTCTCAAGCTGGCAGCGATATCGACAGTACCGTTGCGTACCACGTCCAGGACTTGGGCATATCTCAAAGTCTGTCCTATTACAGGCTCACCGTAAAGCTGCAGGCTGCCATTTATATGTCGCACAAATTCCGTCATAAACTGCCAAACCGGTCCGGAGATGATATATGTTCCATTCGTGGCCCTTTGCACAATTGTATGCGGCTCGGAGTTGTCTGGGATGGTTTGTATGGGATGTCCTTGAAGATTTCCCAGCTTATATGGAAATAAAGTGATATGCGTTTCATAAATATGCTTTGTAATTTTCAATTTGGGAAATAGCTCGTAGGCGTAGAATATCCCCGACCTAAGGAAGTTCCAGGGGAGCAGCAGTATATTTAATATCTGCAGCTCTGCACATAGCCGAAATATTAGTCCAGCTGTATTCAAATCCTGACTTTGGTCGTTTTCTTCACAGAGCTGCAACACCACCGGCGTACTGCGAATTTGGTCAAGCATTATGCTGAATGCGCTTAGAACTTCCTTGTACTGTGACGCCTTCAGGCAAACCACTCCCATTATGTCCATGTCCTGTCGGTGCCGCAGGGAGTGTGGGTAATCCTGATCGTTCCACAGCAAAGCGGTATTGTCAACACTTCCTAGGAGTCCTTCAAACCAGCATTCGCAGGAGTTCAAACGGTAGTAAAGCAATGTCCGAAACTGGAGCTCAGTCCTCAGGTGCGCCCAAAAGCCCTGGAAAGCATCTGCTCCACGCCATCTCGAGGTCTCTGCCAACTTCACTTGCTGCCACATGGTTGAACAGTAGAGCGTCGAAGAAATGGGCCGGGCTTTTAAGGACTGGCTCGCTTTGTTCCCTGCGATTTGGTGGTGTCAGCGCCTTTAAGGGCTGACTTGCAGAACCCTTTGGAGCCCTCATTTTAAATGCAAGCGCGGAACACAATGCCCCAAAGCGAATGCTAAGGAGCTCGCGCCAAAGCTCGAAAGCAAAAGTTGCGACGCACAAAGTAGTGGCATGTCTGACCTGTCGCCAGAGTGACCCAAATAAACAAATGAGAATGCTGCAGTGATGTATTCTCGACAAGCTAGTATCCTTTACTATATTTATTATTCAAAAAGAGTATTCAAATATTTATTTTGTAATATATTAATATTAATATATTGTACATCATTTTAGAATAATTATGTTATAGGAACAAAAGTATATGAAACTTGGTTATTCAAATCTCATAAAATTAATTACTTTACAGAATTCACTTATGTTTCAATCTTGGCTGCCACCCAATATCCCCAAAGTTGCAAATGTCTGCTGGATGCAAATGCAATTGCTGGCGATCCAAACAACCAACCAGCGTGTTGACAATGGTCAGGTGCCCGGGCCAAATGTGAAGATGCAGCTGGGGATCGGCGAACCCGGGAACCCGCGAACCCTCACCCTCACCCTCACCCCCACCCGACACCCGACTGGCATGCCGGTCAAATGAATTGTTGTGTCTCTTGGCCACTCCGCTGCGCACAGAGCACACCCACTGCCGATGCGGCAGATGCTCAGATGCACTGCACACCGGCACTTGCTGGCTCCGCACAAGACTGGCAGCCATGTCCATGTCATCATCATCATCATTATCATTTTCATTTCGGCGGTGTCGTCGTGGTCGTGGCACTTGTTTTATCGTCATTTTACAGGCATTTTTCATAAATTACAGTTTATTGTTGTTTGATAAACGGTCAGCGGTGGGCGCTACTTGTATTCTGTGACCGGCAGCAGCAGCAGCAGCAGCAAGACACACAAATAAACCCCAGACTGAGGCAGAAATTACAGTGGTTTTATTGTATTAACAACGATGTCGCACTCATCCGAGCCGTTGGCGTTTGGGCCTCGTGTTTGTGCGCTTGATAAGTTAAGCGTTGACATCTTTATGTGCCTGTGTGGGCACCAAATAATGTCCAAGCAGCCATGTGGAGTGGCAAATAAAAAACGAATTTGATGACCACATTTCAGGGCTTTTCACGAGCCTGAGAACTTGTCGGCAGCCAAACTTTCTCACTCTTCCTTGTCTAGTGGTAATTTTATAGAGAACTATAGCCTTGGGTATTGCCAACTTTATGGGAACGAATTCAGTGATAATTTTAGTATGTGGCTTGAGGTAAAGCTCTGTCACCCTAACAAGGATTTAAATTTTTTAGAGCTCTTGTAAGATTTAGAAAATTCTAAAAGGATATTTAAAGTTATCTGCCTCAAAATTCTTGTACGCAATAGCTCTCAATTTTGAACGGTGCTTAGCTAAACAAAAGCCACGGACCGTAACTCACCCACTTATGATTTACGAGCCCAGAGTCGCGGGCCCCGAGGCCTTGTGGGCTTTTGGCGTGCAAATTACCAATGCAAATATGCATCCGCGAAGTGTCTATCGAGTGGCAGTGGGGTGAAGTGCGGTGGCGCACCGAGATTTGCATAATTTTATGGCCACAAATTCCACTTAAACAACTTAATTAGATTTCAAAGAGCAGCCAGCAAAGGCTGATTTGGAGGCACTTAAATAAATAAACAAAACTCGAAAACGGAGAATGGATGGCATGTCCCTTTGGGGCAGCCGCAGCTTATTTATGAACCTGGTCAGCGCCATTTTGGTCGGCGGAATGGCGGGACTTATCTCCCACCGCGGACCGGCTAAATGGCCACAAACTGGATATGAATCTGGATCCGGAGCAACGCAGCCTGGCCTGGCTGGCCCCCAACGCCCGATCTAATGGCAGCTAATCTAGTTAACAGTTTTTCAATTATAGACGATTTGGTGCAGCTGATAATAAATGCGATAAAACATATTTCAGGCCAACGACGCCAATTGGCCAGATTACATCAGAGATTGGGGTCCGCGTTTGGGCGTAGTTCGGCTGCAATTGTCAAAACCAAACCGATTTGGTCTGGGCCGGGCTCATTTGTAGCCTCATTTGTTAACCGGCTGCGGGCGCTAATTGATTTGCCAGCTCATTAAAAACATAATTAGCGGCCGGCATTCATTAGGGCCCGGACCGCCCTGCGACTCGATCGCCCTGTAATTGCCCGTTCTGATTGATCCGATTCCGATCCGTTGCCCAATTTAATCGGGGAAATCTCCCACGGAATTGCGTATTGAGAAATCCGGATTACGAACTCCAAAAGACGCCCCAAGGGTAAGCCACAATTTTTCTCTACTTTTTTGGCAACAAATACACGTAATGAGCGTGGAGCTGCAACTCTGGCTAACCCAGTTCAAGTGGCTGGCAAAATGTCAGTGGGCACTTTCCGATAAATGTGCCACATGACAGCCAACGAAAATGAAAATGTTGCAAATGCTGGTGGCGAGCGCAGCCCCTCCCGAAAGGTGGCCCACCCGTAGCCCGTCGTCTCCCGTCACCCGTCACAGCCACATCATAATGATGCCCTCGATCCGCCTCGGATCAGCTCCGGGGAGTAGTCCGTCGTCCTAGGACCAAGTCGTGCGCCGTCAACGAGGAATATGTCAGGGTCTGGGGCCAATCCAGCCCAGTCTGATCCAATCCGATCCGGCCAGGCCACCCCAGATCCGATCCGGCTCGAAGTGTGCCTGTTTAGCAAACATTGCTCGGCCAGCGGAACAAACAGCGTCCTCGGACGACGAGAAGTCAAAATGTGGCAAATGTGTTGGGGCTCTTGGGTGTGTATACTCTGTCCTAGGAGTTGATTCAAATCATGTGAGGTCTGCTCTAAATTCCAAGGAATTTTCTCACTCGTAGGTACAAGCAAGCTTTATGGCACAACAAGCTCCTTATAATTGTTAAATTTATAAAAACTAACCTTTGTTTTCAGTAAAATAAATATAATTAAAGCAAATTGATGGATTTACTGGCCTTGGAAGATTTATGCATTTATATTTTGAATACGTTTTACCACAAAGGTAAAGTTATTAAATTAAATAATTATAAATATTTAAAATTCATATACATTTTGTGATATACTTAAAAGTGAGTGCATTTAAAGTCCTCCATTACAAGTAACATTTCTGCATTTTCCCCTTGTGGTTCTGTCGGCGTGACAGCTTTGGGCACAACCAAAAAAAAAAAAAAAACAAAAATTGCCAACTAATGTCGAAAAATTTAGTATCGACCCCGGCCAAAAAAGCGAGACTTGCATATGTCCAAATTTTTAGCAGCCTGCGGCTCTTCTGCTGCAATGGATTTCAAAACCGAATCTCAGAACTCGCCGTCATCGATCGGATCGCTCCACTATCTTTTCCTCCACTGAGCTGTCGCCGTTGTCTGGGTTTATTTTCTTATTTATATTTTTCGCTGGGTTGGCCTGGCAGTCAATAAAATTATAAATGCCACTTATTAGACCGAACTATTTCTGGGCAGCGCTTCGCTCCGCTGACTCGCCGGAGCTGCAGTTGATGTATGTAAATATAATGAAGCGAATATCGGGCTAATTAAAATAAATTCAGGGCGTGGCGAGCTCTCATGCCGTTTGCAATTAAATTAATTGCCCGCCATTGCCTGGCCGACTGGAGTTGCATAAGTCGGCTCGGCTGCCGCCTCTCTTGGCCATTTGTGGTGGCTATTGTTGGACGCGGAACTGCGGCTCCCAGGCAAAGGAAGCCGTATAGGAGCCACTGAGCTTTCTGTGCTTATTTGGGTCCGGATTCCCATGGATCCGGGAACAAGCTACAAATGGGTTTGATTGCACCTCTGGTGTGATGCCAATTCGTGTACGGTTTATAAAACATATCATTAGGAAATAATTAGAGTATACTGTTGCCTGTGAGTCATTTGCGTTAACACTCAACGAGTGCGGGTCACACAAAAATGACTCGAGCTTTTATTGAAAGGTAAGTAAGCTACGCGCATTATCTGCTTAATTGCTTATAATGAATTTTTTAAACGGTTTTTATGAGCATCATTTATCTAACAATAGACGCAGTGCTCGTTTTCAGTATTCAGAGTAGTATCGTGGAATAATGTGTAATACTTTTCCCACCGATAACCTATTGCTTGCTGAACCCATCTCATCCCAGGGCGTTAAAGGTGCGAATTCTCCTTCACCAGCCAAAGGCTCCTCTCTGGCGTTGAGGAACATCAGATGGAGCAGGTGCTGAAATGTATCTGCCATGGATATGAATATGATCGTGCTGTCTGGCAGGTTGCCAGTGCTCGGCTTCTCACTCATCCCCCGTTCAAACAACAAAACCAGGAAGTCTATGACAATTATAAATCATCTTCGTCTAGCCGCATTTTCGCAGCTGTCATGATGGGCACTTGACTTGCCAGCAACAACAGCAGCAGCAGTTGCAGTGGTTGCTCATTACACCAGCAACATCAAGAGCAGCAGTAACACCCACCCCGCCAGCAAATGGGGCAAGTCAAGTGCTCAAGTAGATCCCCCCTTCTGGGCCGCCTTTGTTTGCTCTTCCGACTGACGACGCAGCTAACTGGATTCCGTTTTGCGGCTTAGATAACATTTGGCCAAAGCAGCGGCAGCGGCAACGGCAAGTTGATGTCAAATTTCTGGACATGCAGCGAAAGGTTCTTAAATTAGAAAAGCGTGTGCTGGCAATTCCTTCGTCGCTCCATCTCCAACTCCAACTCCGTCTCTGCCGGAGCCAAAGTATTTTCACATGTTCACTGACTTGGCTGCAACTTTGGCTTTAGCTTTGGGTCGTCGTGTCGGGCTGTTATTGTTGCAGTTGCAGTTGCTGCGCTTTTGCTGTTGCTGTTGCGTCTATTAAAATGCTATTTTGACTGGAGTAGTTTAGCCGAACAAGGCGGGAGGCGGGGTCCGTCTGTTCGCCGCCGAGTCGCAGTCATCATCATTTCGAGTGCTGAAAAGCATTTTTATGTTCTCGTGGCGTCAAGTGCCGCAGTTGCCGAGTTGAAAGAAAAGCCCAAAACCGAAAAAAAACAAGAACAATGTTGATGATAATACTAACAACAACAGTCAGTCACTGCACTCACAGAAAATACAAAGAAATTAGCAAACTCATAAATTATACAAAGATTGATACAAAATAATTACTTTTATTAGCGAATTATTGCGTGGTTATTTTTGAGTTTTAGGTGTTTAAAAACTAATTTGAGGATTTGCCAGAATCTTGGGAGATATATTTCAAAAACTTTTTTAGGGTAAATGATTTTTTTTTTATTTTTCCAAGTGTATGTTACCCACTGTTGTTGTTCCTGCTGCAGTGAGTGCAACTGCGCGGCGTGCAAATAATGCAATTTGTGCAATGCACCATTACAAACGTGGGAGTCAAAAGCTGGGTCTGGAGCCCGACTGCCTCATTTTAGTAGCTTCCCCACTGAGCAGTCAAGCTGAAGTCAGTCAGCTAGGTGCTGCTGCTGCTGGTGCCGCACTCACTAGTTGCAAGTTGCACGTTGCAAGTTGCTGTGTGGCCAATGTTGATTGCATTCTTGGGGCTGCTGCTGCCACTACTGCTGCCGCAAAACAAATAAGTGCATTTAGTGTTTAACAAATGTTCGCTTTTGCGCTGATGGCGCTGTTGATAAGAGCGGGCAGAATGAATTAGCGGCAATAAGCCCGGCCTGATGACAACCACTATCCCCGATCTGTGATCTGCGATCCGGCGATGACAATTGATAATCCCCCGGACGAGTTATGACGACGACGGCTAGGAGAGTTTGTTTGCCTAGCTCCAAAAGGCTGGCTTAATGAGCCCCCGAAAGTCGCCGGAGAATGGGAATAATTGAATGTCAGCGCGGCATGCCAAATGGCAGGGAAATGAATTGCAATCTTGGCCTGGGCCATAGAAATTAAAGCGCATTGAAACGGCGGCCATAAAGACCGGCTGAAGGCATTTCAGTCAGGCAACCAGCCACCAGCAGCCGCCCACGCCAACTGGGCGAAATTTCACCTCCACTAAGGCAAACACACTCGAAAACCTGCAGCCAAGTGGACGTGGAAGTGGATGTGGATGTATTCGGATGTGGATCAGTGTTGGCAGCAAGCTGATTTTCAAAAAAGCGAGAAAAATACAGAGATAGTTTCTTATATAAAAGTAATCAATTATAAGCATTAAAGATTCCCTTCAAAGTCGAATATTTGTAGAACATTTTAATGGATTGGTAAATTAAAGATAATTTGTTAGTAAAATGAACTAAAATTATAATTAATATAACTGAAATATACCATGTCAAGGGATATCCCTTTAATTAGTTCAACATTTTCTGTAAATCTATAAAGATCTCTCTGGAGAAAGGAAAACCTGGCTGCACTGCC
This sequence comes from Drosophila anomelani, assembly GCA_035045905.1. Taxonomy (NCBI): domain Eukaryota; kingdom Metazoa; phylum Arthropoda; class Insecta; order Diptera; family Drosophilidae; genus Drosophila; species Drosophila anomelani. The sequence goes on along the minus strand of JAWNOO010000007.1, from coordinate 8,972,070 downwards.
GCAGACTGGTGGTAACTGAGCCCGCTGCAGGCAGACATACGAGCGACAGTGGCGGGTGTCGCTTTGGCGGGCTGCTCTGCTGCATTTAAATTAAATTAGAGTTGCCTGCTCTCTAACTGTAACAATGAGTGATGCACGCACTAAAAGCTGACAGCAGGCTCATCAAACGGCGATGCTTGGCCGTATATCAGCCAAAAGAGAGATGTCGTCTGCGGTCCTCGGGACAATTGCAATTAGCCGGAAACCTACCCGCTGGCCTCCTGGTTGGCCCATCAATATCAATTGAAATGGGAATGGCAATGGAAATACCGATCGGAATGGAGCAACCGGAACGGGATTTGGCCATGGTCTAGACCGAGACCCGCGATCCAATGGAACGCCCCCGCGAAGCGATAAATGCTTTATGGCCCGGCCGGTGTCCAGGTGTCAAGTAGTTCGTCATGGCTTGTGGCAGGTCGGAACAGTCCGGTCCAGATCGGAGTCTGCTCCGGCTGCAGATCCGTTTGCATGCAAATGAGAACAAGCTGGGAAAACACACGACCGAGATGCCGACGCTGACAAACGGATTTGGCATGCACCTGCAGAGCTCTTAACTCGGATCGAGCTCTGAACGGGGATGTGGATATGGATGTGGCTGCGACTGCGACTGTGGCTGCGGCCTGACCCCTGAGCCGGCTTTCACATCGCCAGCACTTTCAAGTTCAGAGACAAATGGCTAAGCATTCGATTCGATTTACTTTTAATTTATAATTTGGCAAACCTTTTGAACTGCTCTACGGCTTCCAAATGGAAGCAGGTCCAGCATCCGAGCAAAGGCAGTGGAAAAGAAATGAAATTGTCGACGGCCGTCGCCCTGGCAATTTGTGGATGCAATTTCATTTTGTATTCTGTTCCGCATCATTGCCGGCAACGGGGCAAAGTCGGAAAATAGCCTTCAATTCATTCCTGCCTGGTATCGACACTTAAAAAAAAATATGTTCTTCTTTTCAAAGATTTATACTGATCCCAGAAAATATTTCAATATTAATATCCCATTAAATGCATTACATCAAAATTATTTTTAATCATGAATGGAAATAAATGTCTTTATTCAAAATATCCTTCAACTATTGTAACCTTTTTTCGCTTAACGTAACCATTTCCCATTAAACAATATTTAAGAGATTTTATAAGCTTTTCTTGTTTTATATTCGAGCCCATTCTATAAAGTTCTTGAAGGCAGATTTTTACAGTAACATTCCTCGCAGTGCACGCTGAACAGTGAGTAATAAAAGTAAAATAGTGCAAATAAAATCAGGTCAAATGGCGCTCACTGGGCTCCATTTCGGGGCCAGGCAGCCGCACGTAGCTGCGGCCACTTGGGACCGGACCCCAAACCACAGCCAAGTCAAAGCCAAGGCCCAATAATCCTAGTGCCAGCTTCCCATGGATGGGCACTCCTTTCCCAAGACCTGACCCTGGCAGCATTTAAATCGCCGCTTAATTGACTTTTGTGCCAAAGACACAGCTGCGTATCCCCACAGGCGAGTCAAATGCGAATCCAAATCCGAGTCCCAGCACCAATCCGAGGGGATCCACTGGAGAGTCAAGTGTGTCGTTGTCAAGGCAACGTGGACAAGACATCAATCATCACTAAATTAAAAATGGGAAACGTTTAAGATGCCACTCGGGCGGGGAGGCGATGCGGTGGCACCGAATGGGAGAGGTGAATGTGGGGATCGAGTCCGAGTTCGAGTACGAGTCCGAATCCGAATCCGATCCCGGTCCTCATAAATAATGCAGCAGCAATAGCAACAGCCGCAGCAACAGAAAATGTCACATTAAACAGGCGATATTAAAGCTGAAAAGCAGATGACACCGAAATCATGTTAGGCGGCACTTGAATGAGTATCAAACGGCAGCTGCCATAAACACACAGGCCCACTGTCGCGATCTGTGCCAGCAGGAGGAGCATTTGGTGCTCCAAGCGCCTAAGATCCCGGCTCCAGCTCCTGGAGACAGTCGTTTTACACTTGTCGCCGGCAGTGACCAAAGTTGGCAATTGCCGCGCCACTTTTATGTGGTGGCCTCCGCCTCTTTGGGGACCGACCGGCGGAGGCATCAAATACTCGCTAGGTGCAAACGCCGCACGTCAATTGCTGCATTAGGCCGCGATTCCGATTCCGAGTCGGATAGCTAAAGCCCTGGCTCCTCCGCTGCCATTACCCCCACCAATCCCGATGGCCACTTCAGCTCCAATTCCGATTCCGCGCAAACAAGTTGTCATTGTCGCGTTATTTATGACAATGTTCGGGATGTTTCTGTTACCCTTTCGCAGCGCGGGACTCCGGCAACACTTGTTTATGTTAATGCCGGGCCTGCCAGGGTCTGGTCCCCCGCTCATCTCCGATCCCCTCCTGACAGCGGCTCCCCATTCAAGTGTCCGTCAATTGGCATCGTTAATAGAGTTCGAGGCGGCCAGTTCGTGCCGCCGACTGGGATGCTGGCCAAAAGTGGCGGGCGTGTGACAATTAAATTGTCAAAGCCGCAACCTTTGGACGTGTGGCAAGTGTCGCCTGTCAGCTCGTCCTGCCACTTGCCCCACTGAAGACTACCCACTCTTTCTCTGTGCACCTTTCAATTATGATTTAAATCGCCGTTTAAAATGGAAAAAACATTCTCACAGGCCGTTTTCGCTTCCTTTTCGCCCCGATAAATGAGCTCAGATAGTTTTAATGTCCAGGCGTTGCCCGGCAGGAAATATGTTCGCTTTGGCTGCGGCTTAATGAAATTCATATAATTTTATTCAATTTCTTATCAGTCCGAATTGGCCCTAAGCAAGTGGCTAAAAAGAGCGATGTGGCTCTCTTAATCCGAAGAGCGGCCGCTGCCAGTGGCGACGGCTACGTCGCAGCCAGCGTCGTTCCAGGCCCCTGACTTGGAACCCCTTTTTTATTGGTCAAAAGCTGATCGGCAACTGATATTGCAGCCAACTGGAAATGAACCGCTACGACAGGCGCTCTCCGCTGGAAGCCCGGCCAGAAGAGCGGCTTCAAGCTTGGCTAAGAGAGTCGGGCTTGGGACAAATACGAAGCAACGTACGACGCTGGCAGCGAGCACCGCGCAACAGGTTTTAGCGGCTTTTTCAGCCGTTCCGTTGCTCGCTCCAGGTTTCGTGCCTCAGCCGAGTGCTCAGCCTGTTGTTGTTGTACTGCCAGTACTACCTGTTGTTGTTGCTGGGGTACTGGACTGTATTACTCGGTCAGTCGGTCTTCGAGAGGTTGTTGCTATTTCGCTGCCAGTTTTTTGCCGAGAGATTTCTGTTTTTTATTCTTCTTGTTTTTTGCACTGCTGCCTCTCCTGCCGCTGCTGCTGCACCGGCAACTGCAATGTGTTGCTGCTGCTGCTGCGGCTGCGACTGCGTCGTTGTTGCTGCTGCTGCTGCTGCACTCGGCCTGCGAGCCGATTGCAATTTTTATCCTCATGCAGTTTCTGTGCGACTTTCTGGCGGGACTGTTTGAGCTGGTTGCGACTGCGCAGGAAAGCCAACTTACGAAAAGTTCGCGATTTCTGTGTGCTGTATTTTCCTTGTCGCTGGCGAATCGCGTGCGCGGTTTTCACAGTCGCGTGTGCGCGTTTCCAGGGCGTTTTGCGTGCGATTTTCGTCGCTCTCGGTTTTCTTCATTTTGTGTGTTTTTGCGTCTGGCCAATGAACTGCGGGCGGCGCTTCTATGCCGATACCGAGCTGATGCCAATGCCGATGCCGATATTGATATCGAAATGGAAATTCATTTTTTTGGGGGGTCAATGAAAAGGAAATTGAAAATCCCGCCTGCAGCTGGCACTCAAACTTAATCTGTTACTGTGCGGCTACCTAAAAAATAGTGCTCGTAAAAGTCGGGCAACAGTAAAAAGCCATTCAGTGCGACTATAAAATCAAATCAAAACACATATGTACGTGTATGTGGGGCTGCTAGCTGCCCTATGCCAAGCCAAGACTGTCCAAGCCAGGCCAGGCCGAGCATACATATAAAAAGTAATATTAACAAAAGACCAAACTCGTTTCGATCGACGACAAACATACGAATATAAATAAAAAGGCAAATTAAATTAAATTCATTTTTAATTACTCGCTGGCCAAAAGATCACATAAAGAGCGTGCAGTAAAATATTTGTATCAGTAAATTAATTATATTGTATATAGAAAAACATGTTGCAATAAAGCCGTCTTAACGACACTGAAATTAAATACGGAGGCTCTGACTTAGCCGCGGCAGGTCCAGTTCAATCTTCAGTCGCGTCCGCGATCGCGTCGGTCTGAAAAAAAGAAGGCAAGACAAAAGACTTAGGCAACGAACTCGCTGCCATTTTGTGGTGTCATTTGTTTGCAGCAGATAACGGCGCTTCGGGCGCCTCCGAATTGCCGAGTGATAGCAGCCGTAACAAACTAATTGACAACTCAAATCCTGCCAAACAACGTAAACGTAAACGCAAGCCCCACAAGAAAAAAGTTATATATATACAACAATTGTTAAACAACGTTTCGCCTGCCACTCGGACTGTCGGATTGTCGGATTGCCGGACTTTGGGACCGCCGGACCTCGTCTGACTTCGCCTGCCCCACTGGGGGACCAGCTTCCACTGCAACTTCAATCAAATCGCTGCCCCAACGACAATTGCCAAGTGTGCCGCTTAATGTCTTCAAATGCATTTCACCAGCACGGGCACACTGCATAACAACGAAAAAAGAAGCTGAAATAAATTTACATAAATATTTCACTTGCCAGTTTTTGCTGCCAACCACATCCGCGTTTCATAGATTGAGCTGCGAGCCTGGCCAATACAGCCGTGTGTAGTATCAGTATCTGTGTTAACTCTGTTAACTGTGCGCGTGCGCGTGTGTGTGCCTTACTAAAGAGATTCTGCGGAGATTCCGATTCCGAGCAGCCGTCAGCCGTCAAAAGCGTTTGGGTTTGCGTTTTGCCCTGCCGCAGGTGAGTTGATGTGGAAGTGGTAGAGGAAGCTATTGCTGTGGCTGAGGCTAAACCGAAGTCAGACCGTTTGCCTCGGTTTTACGCGCTTGTAATTGCATTTTATGTGCAACTGCCGCCCATCGAGCGCCTGGCTCCTGGCGCTGTTGCTGTTTCTGTTGCTTTTGTGGTCAAAGAGATTTATCAATTAGCAGAGGCAGAGATTTCAAATACAATTAACTGACAAGTCAGCTGCCGCTTTTGTTGCTTTCTTGCTCGGCTGTTTGGAAGTTTTGTTGCTTTGGCCATAAAACCGTTAGTTAAAGCATTTTTAACTACAATTAATTGCTATGTTTTAAAGTGAGAAACGCACACGCTGCCGGAGTGAAAATACATACCAGCATGGCTCTAAAGATAATTTATCTCTATCTCTGGCTTATGCTAAATCAAACCCAGGGTGCAACAACAACAACAACAGTAACACCAACAGCAGCAGCAGCAATAGCAATAATCAGTGCGAGCCATAATTACAAGTTCAGTTGAGCAATTTAAATAAAAACACTTCAACACTTTAACAATTGACGCGTCCGCACTGTCAGTGCGATTGTTAAGAGGCTTGTGATGCAATTTATTGGAAAAGCGTTTTTTTTTTTCCTTCTGCTCAATTAAGAGGAAATACAGCTGTAAGTATTTCTGTTTGTTTCATTTTATATAGATAATTACAATGGCATGAGGCATTAGTGCTGCAGTTCAGGGAAACTGGGGAAGTTGGTTAGTGCTGATGTTTGGCAAATAATGGAGCATTTAATGATTTATCAAATAGTCAAACGATGCTAAATATTAACCACTATTTTTATGCACCCATAAAAACGCTATGAAATTATTTAAGTATGATTAAGCGATTATTTTAATTACTCGCCAGCTATGAGTTCTTAAAAAAAATACACGTTAACCGATTTTTAAACTTATCCTAAATACACTTTTGCTGTGAGAGTATTAACTTTTATGCTTTTTTAACAAAACCGAAAAGCACTCAATTCAAAAGGCCTAATCAACTTTAAGGAAATTGCCACTTGAGAACCAAAAAGAGACGGCGATAATGTTTATAAATAAATATGCAAGGAATTATTTAATTCTCGATTCTCACAATTGCGAAGCGCAAGTCACGAGATCCCCAGCCAGCAGGGCGTGTGCTTCTCCTGGGAACGGGGAGGGGTACGCGGCGAATTAAATAAAATTTATGGCCTGCAATGATGACGACGACAACAGCCACAGCAGCCAGCAACAACAGCTGTGGCAGAGACAACAAAAAAGAGCAACGATAACAACAATTGTATAATTGCCGAGCTCTGACAAAGAAATCGCCAAGTGGCTGAGACAAAACGCGACAAATGAGTCCAAGAAATGCCGAGCCGCTGCGATTCTTGGTAGTCTGCGAGTTGTTAATTGTGGACTCGGATGAGTCAACAAGAAATTTTCTTAATAGCTGTTGTTACCGTTGCAGCTTTTTCCTCCTTTTTTAATTAATACTTTTTTCCGCCACGGCTGCTGTAATTTATGAACTTTTTTGCGGGCCGACTGCTGCAATTAATGTGACTGATTCAAAGCGCTGGTAGCGCGTTGCATTTGATTTGCTTGGCCAGTAATTGTGCTCATTATGCCGGGCCATTGTTGTTGCTGCTATTGAGGTTTTTACCCGATGTACGCGTCATTACACATGTTGTCTAGACGGAATGTCTGTCTAACTGTCTGTCTGTCTGTCGACCTGTCTGTCGTTTAGTCAGTGAAGCTGTCAATCTAGTTGGCTGCCGTTTAGCCACCGGCTTCGTTGCCAGCCAACACTTGATGCCCTTTGTCCGATGCCAATTGATTGCAATCGATGACGCACTTGGCTGACATTTGATTGCCGCGATGTGATGTCATCACTTTGGCAAATGTCACGCATCCCGGTGAGAGCGAAACAAAAGACTTAGGCAACGAACTTGCAGTCCGCCTAGAACGATTGCCAGTTACATAGATCGCCAGCCGATGGGGGATGAAGTTCGTTGCCCAAGTCTTTTGTTTCGCCACTCCCTCGCATTTTTGGCGCACTCTGCCATCGATTACCGCAACCCAAAAAGCAACCGTAATGAGGCATGCGCAAATATTTCGCCTATTACTCAACCCCCAAAGCAGCCAAGCAAACAGCCACAAAGCAGCACCAACAATGGTCGAAAATCGATGACTATAAGGCGCCAACTTATGCATGCATACATTTTGAAGTTTTCTTCATACACAGTCGGTTTTAGTCTTAGTCTCTTCTCGATGCCTCGATGCCACAAATGTGAAGAGTTTTCACTAATTTCAAGCCGCCGCCGAAACAAAACACGCGAATCGAACAGCACCGGCCCCAGCACCGGCAGCGGCAGCAACAGCAACAGCAACAACATCAACAATGATAGACAGTGCTGCATAAATAAAAGTAAATTTAATGACAAGCAAAATATTTCTTGTCATGCCTATCAGATTACAAGATTTCTATATGAACCCGCTGACGATTTACCACAGCGCCAGAGCAGTGTGTATATACAAATTATATATGTGTTTGTTTGTGTCGTTAGAGCATGATTACGGACTCTCCAGGAGAGGCTCCAGCTTGAGCTCCATCTCCATTTCCATCTGCATCTCCAGCTGGAGTCCGTACAGTTACATGTGGCCCAGTACATGACAAAGCCGTTAGTGTCATTTGAATGCGAATGTTGAAAATGTTACGAGTGCCTTGCAACGCCAGGTGAAGATGCTGTCAGGTGCTGGAAGGTGTCCCCACTTCCATAAATCGCCGCAGCAACGGGCTTTGATAGAGCCGCTCAGGCACTTGTCTAGCCAGCTCATTGCTGGCCACAAGCAGCGTTCCTAAGACGGCTAAGCCATCGGGTGTTACGGAGAGAGAGAGGATAACATAACCCTTCGAAAACTGACCCAGTTTACAGTGGCTAACCTTCGGGTCGTCGCGCTCACAAGTTCAACTTGAACGGTAGGAAATAGATGGAAATAGGCTCCCGCCGCACATTCCCATGTATTTTTTGGTTAATTGTCGAGACCTCCGCGGGGTGGGAAAACTGTTTTGGCCATTACAAGCCCAATTGCCAAACGAAAATCAATTTCACACATTACAACAGAAAAAAAAATCGAATCGAAATGGAATAAAGGCCACCAAGCTTCAGAGCTTCAGAGCCTCAGACCGACAAGCAACCGGACACAAAGACGCATGAAATTGCTAATTGTGCGAATGAAGGGCCCAGGCCCAGGCCCAGACCCAGACAGAGCCTCAGCCCATCAGGGGCATGCCTCAATCTAGAGATATTAGGGGAAATATAGTTAGACATATAGGCAGAAAAGCGCCGTGGGCCACCACAATTAAAATCGTAGCGAATTCCCAAGCAACAAAGGAAATTTAATTACGCCGCATGAGGCAGGGGCAGCCCTTTGAAATCGGTTTTGGTCTGTAATCAACTGAGAAATTTCCAACGAGCCTAATGAATTTTTTTAATCGAGCAGAAAACTGGGCGTGATCGTTTTATTTTGGTTTGGGGAAAAATCAAACTCCATTTTAATATTGATGCATATTAATCGCTAATGATGTCTGCCCGAAATGAGGTCATAAAAAGTAGACAGCCCCAAAACAATTTTGCCAAATTGTTTGTCACTCGAACCGAACAATGGGGAAAACTGACAGCACTAATTAATTGCAATTAAAAATGCGTTTTCGATCGCCGTCTGCGACGAGTTCTCCTAATTGGAAGCCGCGAACTCGTCCGTCGAATTCCGCTGGCATCCCCAAATCGACTATTTTTCTCTTTTATGTCGCTGTCTCTGTATCTGCTGAGACTTTATCAGCGCAAAGCCATCGAGCAGGCGAGCGGCACATTCTATGTTTATTTAAATGGATAATTTGCTTAATTAATTTTCGAACTGAAACGCTTCGCATTCATCATTTTAATTAGCCACATGTTAGGGCTGGGGCCTGGAGGCTGGTCCGGCACGGCTCTTAATTTATAAATAATTTATAAATATTGATTTGACAAAGATCTGCGGCAATAAAGATCTCTGAGCTATTAATTAAGAAAACGCAGTGGGCCCTCGCTCAATATCGGATGTCCAATGCTCGGAGCCTCGTGTGAGGAAGCACAAGTCGCATTAATCTTCGCGACAGCTCTGGCCAAAATTCCGCAGCAGGCGACGGCCATTAATTTCACTTTAATGGGATTGCAACTAAGATTGCAATAAAAAGGCGAAATATAAAAAGGCAATGCGAGCATACCAATTATTGCCTTCCTTTCGGATTTCTGGGTTTTACAAGCAGCCCCAGACAAAGGCCGCCCGATCGGATCGAAATTAGTTTTCCTTTTGTTTCTGCTAGTCTATTCCGTTTGATTTATTTTCCCCTGCATCCATATCTGCGATTTGCATATTTCTCGTAGGTGGTTCAATGAACTTGCGGTGGGGGCGTCGTGGGATGAGGCGGCTGCGGTGGAGCTGGTGGAGTCGCTGGTGCTGAGACGGCGACACTTCCAGAGCTTTCAGCTTTATTCGGCTCGCCTACGCGTTAATTTGAGAAATTTGCAAATATTTGCATGAAATCAGAAACGAAACGAAACCAAAACAAAGGCACAACCCAAACAGGGGCCAAATGGCCAATCAACCAAAGTATACCCTATAAAATAGACAAACATTAGTAGGACTTGAGCAGCTGATCAAATTTCAATTTTATTTGGAATAATACAGTTAATCGTAGCGTTGAATACGACACATAATTTCATTCTACTAACATTTAATTTTACTAACCAACGTTTTAGTTTAAAATGTATCTTATTTCTGTAAAATCTCTAGAGTTACAGAAAATGTGGCTTAACAGTCTTTTTGATTCCTTGCAAGATTCCTTTAAGACTTTTAATCGAACATAAAACACAATAGATTGAGCTAATTAAAAAAGAAAATATAAAAAAATATATGGAAAAAGAGTTCCTGTCTGAAGAATCATTGTCTTTATCGAATTTTATCCACGGTACCACGAGGATTGCCCAATCGAGAAGCTGCTGGATGTGGCATTAAATAAATAACGCATTTGCCAAGCCATTGATAATGTCAATTTGGGCACTCTTTGCAGGCAGACAACAATTGCAAACATTTTGCCAGCCAGGCAATTTCTATTAAAGCATTTTCCACTCGACTAACGGGTTGGGACAGGCCCGGGACTTCCTTGGCTGTGGCTCGGCTTTGTTGGCTTTAAGGTTTTAATTGCAATTGAGTTTCGACATGAACTGCGTGCATTTGCGCAATGATTTTCCCGATAGTCAGCAGCAGCAGCAGCAGCAACATCCATGGGAAGCAGCAGCAGGAGCAGCACTACCAGTAGCAGCAGCAGCACCCAGACTTGCTGCTGGGAGAGTTTCTTAGCAGCTAATTGATAATTTCATTAATTTATGCACTTGATGCCAACAAACTTTAGCCACTGATTGAGATATTGGCAAGCGGGAAACGCTCTGACAGCAATTTGCCTCCGTTTAGCATTGCTCGCTAATGACCGACCCGGGGACCACTTGACTTGGCCCGAACCGAGCCCGAACCCATTATTAGCCAGAATCAGAATCAGAGTCGGAGTCAGAACTGCTCACATCTGTGTATGGGGCAACCTTCGCAGTAACCCCATACATTTATTATTGCCTCAGTTCTTGCTACGCACCGCGGCCGTTCAGCTGGCAAGTGCCCGTGTGTAATCTAGAATGCTAATTAAGCTGCCGGCATTTGTTCAGCATACGTTTATGGCACGCACTTTACATACGCAGGAGGCTGACTGGCCTGCATTAATTAATAAACGTCGTGATGTCGCTTTTGAAGTGTCTGTCATTATGAGATCAATTAATAGGAACAAAATTCTAGATCAAGGCGAGAATCAACAAAAATGTCGCACTGCCTATGCGCGTGCGTGTTGTTGTTGTTCGCCGCTAGTTGTTTGTTTTTAGTGATCGACACGCAGTGCCGTAGATATGGGCCTCGCAGCCCGGGCCTGGATCGGATCTCTGCCAATGGCCGCGATTCCGCGGATCTCTCGCCGCAGACAGCACGACGTTGAAGTTAACGAGAATTATTACATCATGCTGCGACAAGGCAAATTGAATGGCCCACACATCAATCATCCTTTGAAAATACTCGGAGTTGAGCCGCCGCAAGGCCCGTTTAATGGCCATCTAAACTTTGGTGCTTAAATTTTAAAACTAGAAAAAACCCAAATTTCAATTGACTTTCACCAAAAACCAGAGATCTTAATATTTTAAGTACACCAATAATATTTTTATTACTGCTACTCCATGGCTTTTCCTTGTTATATTTTCATACAATCTACATTTCCATCGCCAGGTATTATTTTCAGTGCGTTGTAAATTTATTTTCAATTTAAAATAAACGCATTTTTTCACCGCCTTATATTGCTGCTGCCGCTGTGTTGTGTTTTGGCTGTTATAATTAATGTTGCTGATACGCGAAATGCTGTTGGCCGGCCTGTTTGTTTGCCGTGGATGTTGTGGATATTTCAGATATTGCTACAAAGTTGCTCGGCTTCGACTTGGATTTCGATTTCAATTTCGATTTCGGCGTTGGCTGCACTTGCTGACGGTTTTATGTTACACACAAATATTTGCGCTATTAAAAACGGAGCAGCCGCAATTCTCAATTTGCCTTGCAAATCGGATCTCTCGCACACACAGTGTGCAGTGTGTGTGCATTTGAACTTGATTTTGATTTCGACTCGACGGCAGCGGCAGCGGCGGCGGCATGACTAAAGTCACGGGCCACGGCCTGCTGCGAGGGGGTCAGCGGGGGCGGCGGGGTCAAGTACAACCCGCTGACCAAATGCAGCTGCGCCCGTGCGTGAGAACCAGCTGGGAGCAAAAACAGCAACAACCACAGCCGAGCTGGCTGGGCTGCCTTATATATATCAAGATTTCGATTTTGCATTAGAGGAGGCCTTAGTGTGTGTGTGTGTGTTTGCTGTGTGTTGTTTTGTGTACTTGAAAATTGACGCCGCACGGCTAGCACGCATTTGTTGTTGGCTGGCCGGTTAATAAATTTCGCGATACTTATCAATTAGCATACGAATTACATGCCTTGCAATCATAAATAATGCGTGAGTATTGCAGAAATCAACTAGCGAACGCGAAACGCAAAAAAAAAAAAACGAAATAAATAAATACCCAGAAAAGCCAACCGCAATTGATGCATAAATTTTGATTGCTTCGCTTAGCTTTTTTCTTCTATCAACTTTTTGGGTGCATTTCAGATTTGTTGTAAGACATAAACATTTCTACACACTTTTGACTCGGAGGTGCGTGTTTGATTTGCCTCCGATTGCGAATGACAAATAAACAACAAATCATGCGGCACGAAACCGACTCGAAACGAATGACTTAGGCAACGAACTTGATGGCCCGGCCAAGAAGCCTTCCCCCTGCTGTTCTCCGTCCACCCACTCTCTGCGCATTCCCTCCACCTCGTGTCTGGATTCTCATTGTTATGCTCGACACTTTTGCGCTATATTTACAAATTGGGCCAATAAAATGAACACCAAGACACCGATACACTGAGAAGCCAGCGAGCAGCGACCAGCGTTCAGCGAGTAAAGACCAGAAATGTAAGGCCATAAAACCGAGCAGATAGCTAAGGAGAAACAACAGTCCACTGCTGATGAATTTTTATGCATGTTTATATGACGGTCATATAAAGTCGCGTCTAGAAGTCAATGATTGTTTAATGAAACACAAAAAAAAGACAGCAGTGTGCCTTGGTTTCAGGCTCCAGCAGCAGCAGCAGCTGGCGGGGGAGTCATTAAAGAGCCCAGCAAATAAATCAAAAAACTAGCTCCGGTCCCACCACTTGATTACGCCGATCTGATCAGGCCAAGCGGATTCCGCCCGCTTCGTTAGCACATCACCTGCTGGGCCAAGACAGCAAGAAAGATGTCAATAATGCGCTAATCTCCAAAAATACGCACAATCCGGACAAAAACAATCATAGCACCAAGTTAAACGCCGAAGACTACACACTCTATTTAAGTATTGAATTCAATTTTGAATTTCCTGCTTGTAATTCTAGGAACCTTTTACACAAATGTTTACAAACATAATGAGAAGTTTTTCAAGCGAACTCTTTTATTAAAGATATAAATCCGGTGTCTTATTTTATCCAAATTACTACAAAACCAAAGTCTAATGGTGCTTCAATATTTGTGCCGTCATCTTTAGCAGGAATTTATGTGGAGCATAACGGGGGAAGAACTTCTCTTAGTGGGTTACAGACATCGACAGGGTAATACGGTGTTATTACTCAGCTGGAGTGTAATGAAAACGTTTGCCAGGGGATTAAGATACGCAGATAGATGGCTAAATGGACGGATGGAGCAGGAGAGAGAGCGCTAAGCTGACACGGCGCTGGGCACGCGCTAAAACGTTTAGAAATCGAAAACGCTACGTTGATAAATCGATCGATCCGCTTGGGGTTCAATCAACGCGCCATCGCAGAGTGCTTATGGAATATTTGTGGGCTGGAGTCATACTCATACCTCATACTCATACTCGTACTTGCTCGTATCTGCTGCTCCAGATCTGGATCTGAATCCGAGTCCGAATCTGGACCTGAATCTGGCAATCGATTGCCGTGTTGTCAGCCGAGCGACACTCCGGCCCCAATGATTTATGCGTATTTAGATACTTTTTGTTGTCGTTGGCAGGCATTTAACGCATGCAGGCGTGTGGGTGTGCGGTGTGTGTTCGGTGTGTGCGTGTTGTGTTGAGGCAATTACGCCCACATAGTGATTTTCGATTTTCGATTTCGATGATATTGGCAGCGGATTTCGCGCGGAAATTCCCACATTTCTGAGCCTGACTCGAAGAAATTCGCCAGGTTTTATTGATTTTCAGTGGTCTTTTTGTTTCTGTTCAAACTGCCGCTGCTAATTAAAAGCCCATAAAAAAAACAGGCAGCAGAGCCATTAGCCGCTCACAGCCACCTGCCCATCCGACTCATCCGTTGACAAAGGCGGCCCAAGAGCCGAGACTAAGTGACGGCAACTGCTCCTAATTGGCCACATGCCACATGCTGCTCGCTAGCCAAGTGCCACTAATCGAGGAGCTGCCTCCGGTGCCTTCGGCACTCTCTCGTTAATTTGCGAAATGGCCCAACATCTGCACTAACCGACAGCGGCAGGGAATCTCTCTCTGCATCTCTCTCCGGGCGAGTTCTTCTCGAGAATGCCATTGGAACTGCGCCGGCTTATCGCGCGATGCTGGTCTCGTGGCTTTTATGATTTTTGAAATTTAAGTCACGCTTTTGGCAATTAAGTGCCCCAACACCGAGCGGGTGCAACTCCGAGTCTCTGGCCGAGACTGTGTGGCCTCCGCTGGCCGGGACAGGTGCTGCTGCTCCTTGAAGCTGGCGGGGAAAAAGGAGAAGAAGGTGCAAGAGCTGGGGGTCTTCTGTAGGCGCGGAGGGCTGGATCTGTATTTTCTCACCACGATACGTTTGGGCGACATGAGTCGCATTTGCAATTATTTTGCGGCTCATTAAAGTTTTAAACACGTCGCTCACGTAGTGACGCGTCTGTCAGACGGCTGCCATGTAGCCAGCAGCCCCAACCCCAGCTCCAGCTCCAGCTCGGGGCACCCTCTGCCCGCTCCCACACCCAGTCCGGTCCCCAGAGCCCGGCTCAGTTCTGCTCCTCCAGCCTGCGAAAATGTCATTAAAATCTCTGGGGAGTTTTACGGTTTTGGCTGCTTTGCTTTGATTTCGGTGCGGACTTCGCCTGGCTTTTGCTACTTTTTCTCAACGTTTTTCGCTTGCGAAATCAAATAAAAGATTTCTTTTTTATCGCTCGAGAGCCGTGTTTGCTGTGTGGCTGTTTGGCTGCTCGGCTGCGCGGCGCTCATGTCTGGTTTTTATTTTATGATTATTATATTTTTTGAAAATTGCCGTCGCAGAAAAGTTGCACTCACAAAAGACTTAGGCAACGAACCTGCGGCAATTTGGATTTCGCGCGGGGCGGGTAATAAATGATTTATTTTGGCTTGTGTTTGCCGGCGCTGTCAGTTGCAATTAGTTGCAGTTTAATTGAAACCCGGGCAATCGCCCAAAATGTTCCCATATCCGACATGTCCATTTGCTCCTCTCCAGCCATCCAGCAAGCGATCCAATATCTTTAGGCCCGATCGGCCAAGGCTGCGGTGTCAGGCTGCATTAATGTGTCGGCCTGGTTTTCTGGTTCAAGTACGTTCCGTTTCCTTCGCTGGCATCGGGCAAATTCCGTTTCATGGCCATTTGCATGGAAATCGCTTCGTCGTCGTCGTCGTCGTCTTCCGTTGTCAATAACGATTTCCATCATCATCATCATCGTGGCCGTCGTCAGCTGCATCATCCTGTCCTGTCCCCGGATTCGGTCTGGGCTCGGGATCGAGTGTCTGCCGCGCTAGCCGCCGAAAGTGGAATGCGAATGCGAACCAGTTCTTGGCAGCTCCGATCCGATCCTCCTGATCCGATCACTCCCCGCCGGAGCTCCGCAGTGGCGTGCAGTTTTCGCCAACTAATGAAATACATATATGCAAAAAATCAAACTAAAGACTTTGGCCCGTTATCAGCCGCCGCCAGTCTTTCTCGGAGATTCCCCCGCCCGGCTTCCCAAATATCGGAAAGCGAACACCGAAAACCATACCTTTGTTATTGTGATCGACGGAACGGTTTTCGGGCCTTTGTCCCCAAGAAAACTATGCATAATTTATGAGACACGGCCGGGGTTGCATCGCTTTATTATGCTAATGTCGCCGGTGGTAATTTGTTCATTCCGTTTCTGGCCAGCCGGGCTTAGTGTCATAATTAAGCGGCTAATTGATTTGTTGCAGGCGTTTGTCCAATGCTGCTATTATTATTTCATTTTATGAATTGATTGGTGATTAGTGATTAGCCAAGGCCCGCAAAGGTGCCAACAGCTTCATCAATCAATTAGCCACGCCGAGATATATTTCTCCGATTGCGTTGCCAAAAATAAAACGAATCGGACTAAAAAAAATTTACTAAAAAGAAAAAACGCCCCGGCCAGACTAAACTGCGAATGCAATCGCAATCGCAATGAATTGGGCAATAGCTGGACACCCAAAAGAAACAGCAACGGAAATGCCATAAACCATATAAAAGAGAGCAATGATTAGAGACTGCAAGCTGCGGCTGCGACTCACAGTCAGAGTCAGAGTTGGAGTCCGACTCCGAGACCTGACCACGTCGTCGTGTCTGGCCTGACTTGTCCACTTTATGGATGCACAATGAGAAAAATGTCAACAAAATGAGCAGAGATACATTTTCAGTACGGTCAAGTTAAGATCGCAAATCAATAAATATTAAATTTCAAGTCAAAGCCGTTTGTTTTATATTTCATCCAATTACCAATATTTAAAATCATAAATTAAATAATTTATTTCTAAATTTAAGTCCCTCTGCTTCGTTCGGTGTATAAGTTGTGAGCTGGAGTGTGTGCCCCCGCGAGAGGTCGTCCACAGCCACAGATCCGGCTTGGTTTTGGCCCAGACTCTGAGACTGGGCGATGCTTGTTACAAATATTTTAAAGCGCTTAATAATATGCAGTTTATTATTGTTATTGGCATCGTTGCGGCACATAAAACATGCAATTGGCATTATTAACGCCATCGGCTTGGGTCGTTTGACTTTTCGAGAGAGTCCAAGCTAAATCATTTTCCTTTTTGTTTTTATTTATATTTATATTTTTATTTTTGTGGGGCGTGTGTGGGAATGTAGCAAGCGCGAGTGCAGCAAATGACGCTGATTGATTATATCCAATATTGTGGCGGCACTGCTAACCCAACCCAAGCTCTGTTCACACCTGGCCAGGGCATTAATAAACACCGAAATTAACCGAACTCTAATTAACAGAAACACATTTGAATATTTGAATATCGATACGGCCTGCAGTCGCGGGTCGCATTCGGCACGCAAGCGACATTGATTGAATCAAAGGAAACGAGCTGTTGCTGGCTAATTAAAAGCAAAAGTGTTGCTAATAAATATATTTATATAATGGCTTAATAAAGTGCGTGATTCGGCCGGGATCTGCTCTAGCGGAACGCGAGTTGAATAATAAAGCTCACGTCTCCCGGCTCCATTCGCGATTATGAATGCGAATGGGATCCGAGATCGAGCCCCAAGTACATTAGTCTAATGAGCGGGCCGAAAAGATTTGCGTGACTTGCCGAAAGTGATTTTTTTTCGCCTGCATTTGCACTCGAACAGTTGGCTAATTTTTTGCAGCTCCCCAAGCATGTGGGCGTTATGCGGTGTAAAGTAGACGGCATTTGCCCAAAACGAAATCAGGCCCAACTGCATATGTGTTTTAAATTATTTCGGCACGTCGAATTTGTATCTAATGTGCACTTTGTATACAAGCAAATGTTTTATTTACCATCATTTACATTTTCATCTGAAGTAACCGACCAAAGAAATATGAATTGAGTAATTAACAAAAGTATGCACAGGCTTTACGTGCCTTGCCATCCATGTAATTTTTGTAATTAAAATTTTTAGCACAATCAAAACATCCAATGAATTGGAATTGGAATCACAGCCTCGGCTAATCCAAGCCAATTTTCAGTTTCAACACAGAGTTTCGGCTCTTTTCTGGGGGTTGGCCTCCTTGCGATTGCATCTCGTGGTATGAGAGATGCAATATTTCTGCACTGCCAGCTGATGACTGATTTCGATTTCCGTATTGCCAAATTGCTGGCTTTCAACTATGCCGCCGCCGCCGCCGCCGCCATCGCCATCGCCAGTGCCGCCGACGCGTCGCTAACTGCGTGCAAATGCGGCGGCAACGCGGCGTATGCGCATTTTTAATTGCCCCAACATGTTGCAGCGAAGATTGGCAGCTTTACTTTTATACCCCAATGTTGTTGCAGTTTCTGTTTGCTTTTTTTTTGAGGCAATCTACCTCTCTGTCAAATCGCTTGCGGCGCGGCAAATTAAAATTGACATTTGAACAGCTTCGGCTCAAGCTGCGCCGTTTGGCGCGTTAATTTTAAATGGCTCACCATTTTTGGGCTGCCAGGCGTTTGCTTTATGAATTATCAATATGGAGCCGCCGCCCCGCAGATGACACAAAATGTGAACTGCTGTTGGTCAGCCTTTTTGGCCTTTTATAGACTTTTCCGCGGCGTTTCGGCGGCTTTTCGCAACGCAGGAAATAGTTTCCACCGCCGCTCCATATAAGGTCTAAGTATTTGCCAAATCACACGCCACACAGTCCCCCAAAGACAATGCCAGTCGTCGTCCAGTTTGGAAGAGAGTTGACTTGGGCTCGGGGTACCTAAGGGGAGGTGGGTTGTGGAAGCCAAAGCTAGACTCTGGTCACGATTTTAACATTTTTGAGCATGCGCAGTGCGCACCCCAAAATTTTGCAGCGTTTGCCCATTAATTTTCATTGAAAACGTTTTCATATTTTGCCACAGTTTTCGCGTCGTTGCCCAGCCGCCGTGGCACAATATTTTCATTGTAGTGTTTTGGCATATATTTATGTGCCGTAAAAAATGCGATCAAGATTGTGGCCGCGGCCAGGAGACCAGGTCCAACCCATGGCTCCCTCGACTGGGTCTCTCAGTTTCTCGGTCTATCGGTCTCCTTGCCCTGCCCCCCAATCTGTGGGTCCATTGGAGTCGGATGAAGTACGAGTGCCACTGCCCACATGTAGGCAGTTCGGCTGCTCGGGGCTAGGGTTCAACTTTGCACTTCAATTTGGGGGCGCTGGTGCAAATTAATGGATTCATTCATTTTCGGCTGCGAAGTTCAATGTTTACGTTAACAACTTGCCACCTTTGAGCTGGGTAGGGGTGCCTCGGGGAGGGGTGTTCCTCTTTTAATTGAATCTCTTGTTTAATTTATCAATTAGAGTGTGGCCTTTGTTAATTAAAGCCGCGCTTAAATGGTGCCCAAATTAGCGGCCAACTAGCGTGGCCATTACGGGCATTGGGGCATTTGGGACGCAGTCAGTCAGTCAGTCAGCCAGTGAGGCAGTCAGGAAACAAAGAAACCACAAATTGACCGGGCTGTTATTGTCTGCTCTGGCTCTATTCTCCCATTTTCGGGGTGTGGACCAGGGCGAGTCCCTGGCTTTGCTAAAAAACAAATGCTAATTATATGGCTTCCGAGTACGTTTCTCTCCGTAAAGACTCGGCTGTCCGGAGTCTCCGGACGAGGCTCTTATTGATTCTCGGCTGCTCGGCAAGGTTATGAGTCCGATTCCGCCTGTCCGAGTCCGTGTCTCTTTCTGTGTTCCTCCAGCGGCAGCCACGCCCCTTTAATTGCCACCTAGCATTTAAGTTAACTAACTGTTCATAAATAGTTATGGCATACACGGTCAGCTGGGGGCTGAGGAGCCCCGAGTCTGCGAGACACTCAGAAACTCAGAAAACCCAGCTTGGCTGGGCTGCGCCCACAAAACCCAGCCAGAGCCGCCAATCTGCAGTCATTGCAGGCCAGCTCAGCGGACTTTTTTCCCCTTTTTCAGCGTTTTGCCATTGTTAGCGCAACAAATTTATTTTCCCACTCTCGGCTGAAGCTTTGTTTTTACTGACGCTGCTGCTGCTGCTGCTGCGACTGCGGCTGTGGCTGCCATTGCCTAAACAAAAATTAGTTAATTTAGCGCATTTTGCTGGATTTTAGCACTGCTGTTGCCAATTTGATTTGCAGGCCAATTGCTGATTGCTTTATTAACCGTTAATTCGCTGTGCGAGCCATGTCCTTGGTACGAAAAATACGGCTTCCGCACTGTATGAGCCAAAAACCAGTACACAAATTGCAGAGTAAATATTGGGTTTGGCACAAATTCATTTCAATATATGTTGATAATATCAATTAAAAAATTCACTACAAGCTTATGAGCTTTTGTTATCTTGTCAGATTTGGAGTTTTATGTATAAATACAAATAGATCATTAAATACCTATCCTAACTGAAAGATATTTATATTTATGTTTGTATACCTTTTCGGATTTTTTATTTAATTATTTATTAATATATTATTTATTTAATTATTATCCGTCAAAATTTAACATAAAATTTATATTGAAACAAAAGACTTAGGAAACGAACTTGACTGCTAACCCAAAAATTAACAGCAGGATTAAATGAAACAATCTAATTCAATTGAGTAAGAAATTATATAGAAGTAAATCAGTTCGTCAAGTTCGTTGCCTAAGTCTTTTGTTTTTCGCTATTTTTTTCATTCTTTAAGCTGTTCCGGTTCCCATTGTCAACATAATTTTCTCCCTAATTGAATTATGCGTTTTGGGCCTTGAGATTGGTCCAGCCTGGGGGTTCTCACCTCCATAAATTTCCCATATGCAAAGCAGAGCAAAGAGAGCCCCCTGCTTTGGAGGCTAGATCTCAGGCTCCCAGGCATAAATCACACAGCTCACAGGAGACCCCACACACAATTTCCATTCATGCGTGGATTGTTCAACATTTGGAGGTGTCGTTTATGCAAATATTGTGAGCCACAACAACGGAGCACGCCCAACATGTCGCAGTGGATGTCAGAGGGCGTTTATAGCGGGGCCTAATTGCCAGAGTTCGGCTGGAATAGGTATTATTTGTGGAGCTATTATGGGCCAGCAACCGAACCGGGCTAAATGCAGTTCCCAGAATGACTGCGAGCCATTCGATTGTTCAAGATTGTGTATGAGTGGCACATTTGCATAAATTAAGCCACTTGAAGTCGATGCCGATGTGGATATCGATGCTATGTGTCAATCAGCGGCGCATGCAAATCAATCAGCCAATGGACAAGTTATTCGTCATACACCTGACAGTTGCCCACAATTTATGAGCCAGCAGCAGGCCACTTAACAAGATAAAAAACACAATGAGCCATGAGCAATAACCCACAACAATGGCCATATAAAATCGAAAAAAATACAATAAAAAATAAAATACAAGTAAAAAGTGCTCGAGGTGCTTATGGTTAGCAGTGCTTTCGATGCATCGTAAAGAGATGCGTTAATCACATTTATTTATATCTATTTATGGCCGCTGATCACTGATCACGGACCACCGATCACCGAGTGCCTGGCCCTCCGAAAAGAGCCGCACAAAAAGTGAATGGTTTTTATGCTGCGCCATACATCAGTGGGACCATCGTGCCATCCCATACAATTATGACTTTACACTTTGTGCCACCTTTTGGGAGGTTTACGATCTGGCGGTCGGCGTTTTATGGCCCATCGTTTAGCCCCGACTAATGGCTGTTAGCTATGAAAAAGTGTTGACACTTTACCTGCGGTTAAGCCAAAATATCAATAAATGCTCGTAAAAACCTAAGCCCCCAAGAAGTTGCCAAAAAGCGATCTTGGGCTGGGCGTTTCCGGGCGTTTCTCTCAAAGGAATCTTAGAGCGTTAATGCTGTGCGAAGAGGGTCCACAAAAGGGTCTTAGCCATTGTCAGGGACTTAGGCATTAGCTGTGACTTGTTCTCGGCTTGTCGGCCGGAGATCTGCATACGTTAACCATCGGACCATATTTAGAGTGGGCTTTGGGGAGAAATCGTGAATGAAATCTGACGAACAGAAGTCATGAATGAACAACTGGGTATAGCCTTTGATTGGCTTTGTTATCACTTTTACTATCTGGGACTCTAGCAACGATTCATTCACTAAGCCCAAACGATTTCTCTTTATTTTTGGCTTCCAACAACGGACGGTTTTTAGTACAAATAATTTCCAAGCAAATTTCTTTTAACATTTGCATGGGGCTGAGTTTAGAGTTCAGTGATTTTATAGTTCATAAATCATCCTAGTACTAACTTGCCACAGTTTACCAGCAGAGATATGTGTGTTACCAACCCTCCTAAAGCACCTTGCTAACTCAACTTAAAAGCGCTCTTTTCAAAGACAGGGACCCACCCATTGGGAAACCCATAAGGAAAATGGCAAGCTAAAAAAATCAACCATTTTGGCAATTTGGAGCAGAGCAAGCTGCAAGAAATGTTGAAATACTTAACAAAATCCACAAGTAACGACAACAATAAAAAATAAACGAACGTTTTTATAGCTTTTCAATTGATTTTAAAGTTTTTGGCGTGCAGAGCAATAAATAAAACTGCGTACGGCGCATTATACAATAATAAATCTCCGCGACCAAGTCTTATGCTGTCCGTGTGTGTCGCGGATAAGTGCACTGCGAGTCTGCGAGTGTGAGTGTGTGTATTCGCAGGTATTCACAAAAAGTGGGCGTGCTGTGTGTTTCGTTGTTGGCAGCGCACTTTGCGCATTAAAATGCCGCGCATGCGTGCCAAAGTGTTGCAACGTCAGACATCGTTTCCCCTTCAGCAGGATGCTGGATTGACTTACCTGCCGATTCGGATTCAGATCGAGATCACGTTGAGCAATATACCAGAGGAACGAACACCCAACCCCCAAGATCGAAGGCTTCTCCGCGGCGACGACCGATTGTAATTAATGCTACACTTTTATTCATAATAAATTCACTTTAAATGCATGTTTTCTCGCACATTAAAAGCGCATAAATTAAAAATCAACACCCAAATGCGTCAACAGGCGTCTCGCCAGCTGCGTTTTGCGGAGTTGCAGGGGCTTCGAGGTGGCCTTAGGAGACCAGGGGAGCCAGGGGTCTTCAGACGAACGTGGCCGTGGCCATGGCTGCCTCATCACTCATACGCAATGAAGACATTTATATGGCAAAAGCCATTTAGCGCCACCACCGTTGTCGTTGTCGCAGTTGTTGCAGTCGCTTCTTTTTGGCGCCAGAAGAGGCAGTTTGCTAAGACAGTGGGGGGGGGCGAAAGGGGGTTTTTAGTTGTATATTTCTCTGGAAGTTTGTTACCTTTATTATATTTTTTCCCGTGTGTTGCAATCAAATGATCCACTCTCCGTTTCCATGACACTCCCTCTTCGACACGCCTATGGTTGATAGGAGGGGTCTGCTCACGCACTTGCCAGCTAGCCAGCCAACAAGTCATCCAGCCAGTACGATGCTGGAGCTTATCTGGGGGAATTGGCTTTTCTAGCCGCCGCAGCACACAGCAAAAGGCAACGCACGCAATAGGCGTCGTCGCAGGCACCTGTTGCTGCAGCAGCGATTGCTCTTGTCGCCCGATGAAATCAGAGCAAGGCAAGGCGGCACACACACTCTCGGCCGAGGAGTGTGTGCAAGTCTGTGGCACTCTCGGATTGGTGTTGGGTCTGCACATGACGAAAACGTTTGTCTAAAGGTTGAATACCAACAACAAGATAATAAAGAAATTAATAATAGAAAACTGACAAAAAATAATAACAATTTAAAGATAAATTTATACATTTTAAATGATATAATATTCAATTACTTCCCATAAAATAACTCGATTCTTTTGATGAGTGTATGGCTGCCTCTGAGTCCGATGACAGCGACTTGTGCGTTGGCTTGGCAGCGGAACATGTTAATTCGAACGTTGCATAAAAAGAGAGAAAACGTAGCCATGTACCTGCCGTATGGACCGTTGGCTGGAAGCTGCTCCTTATTTTATGTAATTTTATGCCAACTAAACACTTTCAGACGCAATTGCAGCCCATTCCCCATCCCGATCCCCATCCCCATCCCCAAGCTGCCCCATACAGCTGGACTCGGGATGTGGCTCGTCGTTTATGTCTAATTAAAATTGCTCTGCGTGCCGGGCGTGCCGAGCGCTAAACTAAGGCAAAGTGGCATCGTTTTTTTGTTACTAGCGCGGGGTGTACTTATATGTTAAGTGTGCTGATTTGTATTAATTATAGCGCTTAATGTTGCTTCGCTTGAAACTATTTGCAGTGCTCTGGCTCGATCTGGCAGTGGCATTTCCTGCGCGCACATTCTTCCTGCTCCGCTTGGGGAGGCAAAGTAAGTCAATAAATCTATGCAAAACTTATTATAAATCATATGACAAACTGCGAGCGGCCATTTTAATTACCTGTTTTGCCACATACAAAGTCGGTATGGGTGTGAGTGGGGTTGTTGCTGCTGCAGCTATCTTAATAAGCCGCCTTAATTTGGCTTAATTTGCGGGCGGCCACAGGGTCGTATGAGTAACGTTTAATTGCATGCCAAAAGCGGTCACAAAGGCACTCCACTCCACAGGCAAGAATTTCAGCTGGAATTGCTCATTACGAACGGGCCATTCCTCGGAAATAGCTCTACTGCAGCCACCGAAACAATAACAACAACGACATCTCGGTAGCCGTAATAACAATAACAATAATAATAATTAAAAACCGATTTTTTGCCTCATTTTTGTTTCGTTTGTTGGTTTGACTGGGCCATAAAATAACAAGAAACAAGAAACTGGGCTATAAACACACTGGCACACACTCATATGTAGGTGTAGGTGCTTAGTTTATGAATTTGCTTAGTCAAGCGGCAATAAACGGCGTCCGAAATACACACAACAAAAAATAATAATAATAAACTGGGCGCAGCTATTCGGCCCGCGGCATGCCAAGCAAGGTGAAACTGAAACAGAAAATTAAAAACATATAGTAGATCCACCGAAAAGATTGCAACTAAATATTATTGCAATTAATAATTTGGCAATACAATTTAGCACCCAGCGCTGGAATTATAACAGCAGTGATTAACAATTAGGTATTGCCACTTAGGCAGATGCCAACAACAACACCAGCAAAAAGCAAAAACTGTACTGAAAAATGTCTGTCCGAATTTTTATTCCGCCGCATTAGCAACTGCAACAGCAAGGCGGCAAGTGTTGCTGCCACCGGAGTTGGGTAACAATTAAGCAATTTTCATAATTACAAACAATGACCAATTTTTTGACACGCTTGCAAAGCGCGCAAAATTTTTTGATTTTAACCAGCGGCCACTGCAGCAGCAGCAGCAACCGCTGCAAGTGCAACAGCGGCACTAAATGCTGATTTGTGTCTGGCAGGCGGTTGATGCATGTTTAATCAGTTTTCCGAGGCGAAGCATAAGCGTAGGTTATAGCAGAATTGAACTTAAATTATTTTTCGTAAGAAATTCCTTCGCCACCTCATGCTGGAAGCCTTAGGAGTGACCGATCTTAAAGCAAATATTAAGTAAGAAACTAATTTAAAGCTTAGAAATCGCACAAAAATTATTTTATATAAATTGTATAAATTATTATTATTATTGTAAAACAGAATCACAAATCTACTAACGAAGTGCTTATGCTCACATGCTTCCAGCTGAAGGCAATCACGTGCCCGGCAAATGGTCAGCAGCGCACAATTGACCAGCGGCTGCCACCGACGTGTCGTCCATTAAAGCCAACCGTCGGTGGCAGCCACTGTCTGGGCAGGCGATTTATATAATCAGCAGCGACACAAAACGTGGCAACATACTCCAAATAATTCGCTGCTCTGGGCAATCTAAAACAATTTGCGTTTTGTGTATCGCAGCCGCAAGAAAACAAGAGGGAAAACCAGCACTTGGGGTAACATTTTGCGTGCCGAACGATTGAATTGGGCAACTGGTCAGTGGATGTGGTGGTTCCATGGGACCACGAGTCATCTGAGAGCCGCACTGTCCCCACCCGCAATTAATGCATAATAAGTGCAAACGACTCAAAACCGAGTCGAAACCAAAGCGTTTCAGGTTGCAACAAAGTGCGGCAAGTGTTGCAAATGCCGTCCACGTCTCTGGGCTCTAGGGTACTCGGCGGCCACACGATATTAAACAATAATTGTAACTGTAAAGTGAGCTTAACGTGAGTGCATCAAAGCATAATCTCTCTTGCAACAGAGACACCGATACAGAGACAGACCCGGCCACAGATATAAGTCTAAATAGATATAGATATAGATATAGATACCGCGGCAGACGGATGGAAGCCAAAGCGCAGACGGCGAAACAGACAGAGAAATATTCATTGAAGAAAAAAGTGCAGAGTGCCAGACAAGAGTCAAGAAACTCGGGTAGTACGTAAAACATACCGCCTTATAATTAGAGCAGAAATTCTGACGTTTCTATTTCAATTTTCCAGCAAACGCCACGCAAAACTGCCACGCCAAGTGACGTTTTGATTGAGTGATTGGCAACAAGACGCGGCCAAAAAGGGGTCTCGCAGGGGGCTAAGGCCTGGTAGCCAACCAGGCAGCAAGTGTTTGCCCACTGCGGTTGCAAATATCTGCATACCAGGACCGGCTGACTTGGCTGGCTGAATACCTGAATGAAAATCGTTGTGAAAGAAGGTTTCACGTTACCCTCGACAGCGATCCGCTGCAGGTTACTGTCGCACTCCAAATCCGGCACGTAATTCAAGCTCGGGAGAAATTTTCTAATGCCCAACAGTGCCAACGATAGTCTCAGTAACTCAGTAAAAAACACGGATTGTGTTTGCACTCCACAAAAGTTTATGTCAAAGTTTAAGAAAAAATCCTTAAAATAATATTTGCCTTAATAGGAACTTAATGTATCTGGAAAATAAACCTTAGCAAAAGTTAAGATATCTTAGCAGAATTTGTGGAATATTTTGAATATTCACTTTTCTTTTAACTTGAAAAGTATTTCTTTGAGTGCCAGTGCAGTCTTTTCTTCTCAAGTATACTTTGTAACAGCATTTATAATTATCACGAGACAATTTAACAAAAAATCAGCAAGAGCAAACAAAAACAATGTTGGCTGCGGACCACACCCACTTCTGTGCCATACGAGTTCCAAGTGGTAATTGCACCAATTTGAATACGTAATAAAATCGAATGAGAAGCAAATCGATTAGCGATCTAACGCGCCCATTGTGTGGTCGTATCGGATCTCTTGTTCCTCATGCGATCCGCGAGCTATGCGCTATCTGTATCTGGGGCCATAGCTGCGGCTATATCTGTATCTGTGGCTGCGGCTGCGGAGCACGAGCTAGACGCCGAGACGTTTGTCCGGTCGATCGACTTGCGGATACTGTCCGCTGCCACCGCTCAATGTGAAGGTCAGTAGGTGGCGGCCAGCAACTGCGAACAATCAATTAGACTGAATGCCTAAAACGGTAAAATCCATATCCATGTGTGCACTCTGTGCACCAGATAATGCTATACTATAGGTACACCCGTAATGCCATGCACATGGCTGTCGATCGGGAATATGGGTGTGCTTCCAGTCATGCATCAAGATCAAGGTGAGTCTGGGCGGTGGAAATTTTCTCAGATATCGCATTTCGCACAAACTCTCAGGAAGTTGTTGACGAGAATGCGTGTGCTTAGGAAAAGGTCCTTGAAACTGACAAATAATACTTTAATTTTGCTGATTTTATTTATATAAACAAATAGTTTATTTACAAATCTTCTTGGAAAAAGCTACCTCGGTTTCTTTTATATAAAAACCGATAGATACCACAACATTTAAATTGTATCTACAGCTGGAGTTTCTCGGAAAACCATTGACTTTTATTTGGCGGGTGAACAAGGTCAGCAATATAATTGCAAGTTGTAAAGCCTAATGTAGTCTATCAATAATTTTTCGGAGAAAAATAAAGCCGTAAAGCCCCAATTTCTCCCTGGGGCGATCGATGGCCATTCGAAAGCATTTCGATTGCTGGATTAGTGTCGCCTTAGCTAATGGCTTGTGGCATCAGCCGGGTATTCCGGTCAGATGCTAGTGCTCATTGTGGTCGGTAATTGCTTTCTTTAAGGCCAGATCAAGTCCCGCCCACGCCACTGCTCCAATTTGATTTGGTGGAGAGTGGAGAGCCAGCCAACAGCCAGGCTGGCTGTTTTGACAGTCTGCAGTTATTGTTTGATGCGCTGTCCGAGTGATGAGTTCATTAAGTGTGCCATAATTGAGCCTTTAATGCTCGGGCCCGGCTCATGAATGGGCGTGCGTTTTGACAGTCGGATTGACTGACTGCCCGAATGGCCGGAATGGCCGAATGACTGACTGACTGGCTGACAGAGTGACAGGCCGTGGCCGTTGGCCCAGTGAAATTGATACAACGAAAGTAGGCAAGCGCTATTTAAGCCAACTGCTTTGATTTCAACCACTTCCTGCTTGGCGCAGCTTCTCTTTAAGTCTTGAGCTTAAGTGTATTGTGTTTAACGGGCAGCTATTTAATTAAGGCAAGGGCTTGGTTACCAGCTGGCCAGCCTGGCCTTGGCAACTCCTAGAGATGGGCAGGGCGCTCCTCCGCGTATGGGCGAGTGAAATTACTGATATTTGATGCCATTTGCACAGATTCCGCCATCTGCAATTGCAAAATCGGAGGATTTCCCCCGCCCATCGCTCGATCATATTGATTTCCCCGGCCGCGCGTGGCAAATCAAATCGCAATGAATCGAATCGAACGAAATTGAATCGCCATATTGAGCCCAGGCCCAGACCAAGACCAAGACAAGACCTGCTGAAATAGATCCGCTTTAATATCGGTAATTAGGACCACACCTATGCGATATTCAAAGTGATTTTTATTACAATCGCCGGCCAGAGTCAGCTCTGCAAACGTTGCTTAGATTCTGACTTATTTTTATTTTTTATGTTTATGGCAGCTGCCTTTTGGCCGAAACTCGATTAGTTTCAATTTGCCGTTTGTGTGCCGGTCTGGTCCGCTTTATGGTCGCTGTTGGCCTTTGTGTGTATATATTTTATATCTGCATGCTGTTTAATGGAGCCTCTGAGCCCGGAGCCGGAGTTCCATGGTCGGGGCAGTTGCATATCACACGATAAAGCTGACCTTAAACTTGCCGGCGCGCTTTGTTGTGGCGAATTTAAATAAACCGTGCAGCGGTCAACTTCTATGTGCAATTAGTTTTCTCAGTCTCTCTCCCTTTTCCGCTTTTCTATTTCCGTGTCTGTGAGTGTGTGTGTGTGTGTGGAAAGTCGGGGGTTTTTTTCTTCATACTTCTGAGAGCTGGCAGCAGGTGGTCTGCCGCCAAAAGCTAATTGTGTTTTTCTCACATTTGCAGTTAGGCACCGTTGGCTGCAAGGCCCAAATGCATCTGTGAGACACTCAAATGCTCAGATACTCAGATACTGAGATACTCATATGTGCGCCTAAAACAAACACACAATAAATTGCCTGGGCACAGCGGGCGACCACTTGGTTGGCGGCTAGTGGCTGTGTCTGCTGGTGGTGCCAGAGGTTTTTCCAGCCTGGCGGTGCAGTGGTTCTACTTCCATTCCATTTTGCATGCTGTAAATTAAGGCAGGTTGCCCGAATACGAATGCGATTCGCCGTAATGGAGGAAATCGTTAGGATTTAGCTATTAAGTACGTATAATTGCTTGTTAGCGTCCGCGAATGCGAATCATATGCTCACTGGCAATTGCAGATAACTGGCGGCGTGAAACGGTGAGAGTGAGAAGAACCAGATTCGAGAAGCATCATCATTATCATTTTCCTGCCATCCATAATAAAAAAAAATGTTAAGATCAAAGATCATGTTAACTGATCAGCAAAAATATTGAAACATTCAAAACAAGGCTGCACTCTTTTAAGTCCCATTATAAGTCTTTTTTTAATCAAAAGATTTCCTATTACTTCAGGAATTACTTTCACGAATATAGAACCTACTTTTTCGCTCAGTACACAGGCGTGTAAAATATTTTCTTTATGCTGATTTCAAATGTATCCCATGGATCTTCGTGGCGATTCTTGGGGCTGTCATCATGGCCATTGCGTTCGCCTCCCAGTGGAGCAGCTACCTGTGTTTTCTCTCGCTGTCATCGGATCTGCGGCCAGTTATCTCACATTTGTATCCGCTGGCCGGCTATCAAGGCTGCATCAGCTTATGACTACTACCAGATTTTCAAATCCGCCAACCGGTTGGCCAACTGGCCACTCTGGGAGCCAATGCGACGACAACTGGCACAGAGCTCACGCTTCATTAGACGTCACATTTGGCAAAGTCTGCGAAAAACTAAAACGAAAAGGAAAACGAGTCGTCATCTGACAAGAAGATCATGAGGAGAGGATCGCAAATCGCAGATCTCAGATCTGTGTGCTGTGATAGGGGACCGTTGATTTTCCCAGCGATTTTCACTGCGCCAACTAATGAACGCAAAGGCGCGGAAATTAATTTGCAAAACTTAAATATGCTTTAGGAAAATTCGCATAAATAACAACCTGTCGCCGGCTAATGGAAAAGCAGGGGGAGGTGTTGCCAAGTGGTAAGGCGCTCATGCAGATAAACCGTTTTGGAGTTTTGTAGCTCAGTAGTTTTGGAGCGGACCACATGTGGGCTGAGCGATGCGCTCGAAATGCCAGCAATTTATTCGCGGGGCGAGGGGAGGTGCCGCCAAGTGGGCTGCACAGGGGCATGTGCATATGCATATTCGCAAATAAGTGCACTGCCAGTCGCAGAGTCTGCCCATTTGGTGTATAGTTGCGCCTCTGACACATCCAAGAATGTTCCGTGTTGCTTCCTAGTCTCAGTCGCCGTTGTCGCCTCAGTCCCCTTCGGTCTCGAGTCGATTATTTGCCCAGCAATCAAGCCAGCCAGCCACTAGCTGCGACTTTGAGCCTGGCTTCGAGGCCTGAGCCAACGGCGACTGCCGCCAAGCAGTCTGTTGACGGTTTTCAATACCATTTTGGTGCACAGGCACTGTTGTCTCACTCGTATTAGTTTTAAATGCCACATTGGCATTGGGCAAACACTCGGAGCGGTGGCAAGTCGAAGCTGGGATACCCTGCGACCTCAGCAGAGTAAACATTAGAAATAAAGTAAAAGGAAAACCATACTTTACACTAAATATTTTACTTAAAGTATATCTGGGTATAAGGAAATATTTTAGAACCCCAAACAATAATTTTAAAAATATTAATTTAATAACAAACTAGTAATGAAATAACAAGGAAATACTTAAAGGTATTTTTCTTAGTTTTAAACGAAAACATGCAGATACAAATAGATTTACAATATCTTTTTCTTGTTGACATTGTCAGTTTGGTATGACTCACATCTCCCCCAAACTTTGCCCCCGTGTAGGCAATAGATCTTTGGCCAGAGTCAACGTGAGCCGATAGAGCCACGAGATAGCCTCTGGCTAAATGCTGGTCACCAGCTGTGGACAGCTGTCCCCTGACTTTGGCTTCTTGGTTTCTTGGCCAGCTTGTCGCTTTGTTTGCCCGCTTGTTGTCCCCTGTTTGCCGTTTGTCTTTTGGGCCTAAACGGCGTTAATGCGTACGGCAAACACTCGCGGGGACCACCGGCAAACAGCCGCTGACCAGGAGCTGCTATTGGATTTGGAGTTGGGGCTGGAGTTGGAGTTGGATCGGGAGATAGAGTGGAGACAGAGATGGTAGCTCCGACTGGAGGCTACCGTTAGCCACCGGCCCGGGGGCTCTGCTAATTGGCCAGAAAGCAACAAATAAACTGAAAAGAGAGTTTGTGGGCATGCGATGCGGCTTTGCCAGAAATTCTCAAGTAATTATGAAAGTTTCACTTTTTTGCCAGGGGTCTTTGTTTTTTCTTTGTCGATGGCATGCGCCATTCCAAAGACAGAAGGAAATTATGCAAAAGATACACAAAAAGCTAAACGCTAACGCGAAATTTTTCAGCTGCTTGCCATTTTTGGCCATGGCAAATTGTTTGCCCAGTTGTTGTTGGCCGCAACTGCTACTGCTGCTGCTAAGGCGATGGCTTCAAAAGTTGTAAATTAATAGGCGAAAATACGCGAAATCTCGGCAAGCACATAAACAGGCACACGGGCACTTTGGCAATGGGTGAACGCCCATTGCGGGTCTTTCAATCAAATAGCCGAAAATGGCTCCCATAAATTGCGCCCATGCATTAAATGTGACTGTTTTTTTCCCCCTCCTGGTCCTGTCGGCGGGGCTGCGGCACTTACCGAACAATAAACATTCATTTTACTATGCAGCTGATGGAGATTTGTTGCAACAACAAGCCGCTGTCAATTGCCAATTTAAATTTATGCAGCCAGCTTCCACCATCTCCCTCTCCACCCTGGATCCCGACACCCAATTCCGCCGAGAACATTTCCAACTGGGTGTGACGACAGCGGCGACACTTGAGTCAATTTTAATTATGTGTACTCGCAAAAACAAATAATGACGTCGACGGGGGTTGCCCAAAAATGGCACAGACAACATGGCCAAGCGGCCACATTTTCGGTTCGAAATTCTGTGTATCGTTTGTCAAATCACCTAAGGAGTGTGCACCTGGAGACCTGAAAATACTGGCAAGAGGCTAAGACCCAGCCAATTTCGTATTGTCTTACTCTTTGTTGGGAGGGACCTTCTTCTGAGAGCACTAAACATGGAAGCTAATTTCCCATTTGAGCTTTGAAGTAGGTGGAACTCAGATTTGCTAAGTGATATTGGCAAAAAATCTAAAATTAAAATATAGCCAATAAACCTATATAAATTTCAATTATTTTCAAATTCCACGGGCCTTCCGATCGGCAAGTGTGTGCAGCTATCTGGCCGTCTGGAATCCATGTGGTGTTTATTTTGGATCGCACTTGTTTTGCATGCCGGCCTCGCCCATCAATCCGTAAAAAGTCCGCACCAAAAACCATCAGAGCCACTAGCTTCACCAGCCCACACGCCCCCAAGGCGTCGAAATGGGCACGGCTGCCATTTTGGGTGGGTGTTGTGCACTCAACACTTTCGCCAGCACCAACTCCAGCTCCAGCTCTCCAACTCCAACTCCAAGACCCAAAACCCAAAGACCCAAAGCCAAACCAATACCGGAGTCTATGCCGATGTCAATTGGCTCTTTGGCAGGCTGCACCGCACCGCAAATTGCATTGATTTGTGTGGGAATGCGGCGTTAATTTGATTTGATTAATCAAAGTGCATGCACAGATTTCACCCGCGATCGAGGCACTCATACGGGGATTGGGGATCCGACATGTGCCGCCGGGTCGTGGCTCCGAACACTGGTGTGTTTTACGCTGGGGTTTGTGTGTGCGTTTTGGTGGTGTTCCTTTTAGTTTTAGTTTATGTATATGGCCAATAATTCACTCGGGCGGCCTAACGGTTTATTAGCATAAATAAAAATAAAATTGATATGTTTGAACTATTTCCTGCAGCAATGCGCGCTACAATTTTCGTACATGACAACCAACAACCATCGACCAGAGCCGACAACGAACGAGCAACGAACAACGAGAACAACCTGCAGCCAGTGCACAGTGGTTGAAGAAGGTTGAAGAAATATTAAAGTAAATTGCATTGATAAGGCAGATATTGAGTTTAGAGTTTTACAAACAACATAAGGTCCTGTTTTGCGAGGCTCCAACCACTGTGCCGTGGCCTGTTAAGTGCCTCAGTTTGAGCTCGAGCCAAAGACGTGGCCCAAACGAGCTGCGACTAAGTGGACGGACTGGGAATCGGGCTCGAACTGCAACTGCCACTGCCACTTGCAGCGGACTGCTGACTGCGGAATTGGTAGCTGCTGCAACAAAATGTTGCGATGTCAGCCGACGAAGGCGGCGCATGCAAATGGGGTTAGGGTAGAGGCTCCGGCATAGGCTCAGACTAAGACTTAGACTTAACCACCGCCGTATCTAATGGTTATATAAATTTGGCACTTCATGTAGTCCACGGGCTGCGACCGGCTTAGCTGTTAGCCATAGCCATAGCCGTCGTTGTTTAAGCGCTTGTTTAGGCCGCGAACATTGCCTTGATTTAAAACTGAAACAATATTGAGCGGGGCGAAGACAAACGACAGGAAAAGGCTGGGTTCAGTTGTAGATCGAACCGAGGATTGCTGGCCGGTGACTTGTACTAAGAATAAGTCAATTATATAATTACTGTTGTTCTCTAAAATGATAACCTGTAAGCCTGATAGATATGACATTTATTGGAAGCTTATGAACTGCTTACTAGCCAAAGAACAGATCGATTGGAGAGATATAATTACTAAGAACCATTAACTAATAAATTCCCAACCAATAAATATTCAAAATATAATTTAAAAAAGCCTCCAATCGCCTGCATTGCCTCACATCTTTGCCACGCCTTTGCCAGGTGCAAAACTCACTTGCACGGCATGCCAATCGAGGCTCCGAGTCTTCACCTGTGTGGAGTGACATGTTAATTTTACCTGGCCCACAGCCAGAGCGGGATGGCTAGAGGCACGCAGCAGGTGACACGCACGTAGGCCAGTCACTCACTCTCCGACTCGCCTGCTCACTGGCCACGCCTACCGCGTAAACTAACCAACTCATTGGCTCAGTTCGATAAAGTTATCATTTATGCAAATTTCTCTGACAGCTTTGACAAAATCGGTCCGATAGATTCGGAGATCCCAGGTGGAGTGGCATGTTTTAGTAGACAAATTTCCACTCCGACTCTCGATTCGAGAGATCGAAAGGGGGACAGCTATAATCCCAACGGAATAATTTGAATTATATTCAGTTAAAAAGTAGTCGAAATGTATTTCTTTGTTTCCATTTAATACAGAAATTATGCCAATTTAGTGCAGCTACACATTTGACAGGTCTTTGGCTCTCTCGCCATCGGTAATTTTCAGCTTTTCTTGGGCGGAAAATAATGACTCACTGGGAGCACCGGCTAATCACATGACCAGAGCAGCGTGTGTGGCCCGGCAAGCGGTGTCTAACGTGCAGTTAACCCACAAATGCCGGGCCAAAGAAAAACGGCTAAGACAACAACAGCTATTATTACCTCCACGAAAAAAAAAAAACAGATTATAAAACCAACAACGCCAAGAGCCGGCGGACAATGAGCCTCGGCGCGGGCCAAAAGCTCCGCAAACTGTAATTGATGATGAAGAAAAGAGATCGATCATATTGTGCGAGCGCATATCAATCACGACCACGACAAAATGTAAACACACACAATCGCACACGAGCGCCGGGCCTACATGGCGTATGCGTAACGTGTGGCATTTTGCGGCTATGGATTCGGCTTTTGTATTAGCTACCTGACCAAAAGGCACACTACACTAGAAATAAAATTTAATTTAATCACAAATCTCTTTTGAAATAAGAGTAGAACAATTTAAACGTTTAAATGTTATATTCCTATTTTCCAATTGGAAATGACCCTACTGGAATTTGCTGTAACCTTTCGGGATATGATTTATATGCAACTATTTTTAAGTTCAGATCTTTACTCGATTCGTTTTTTGAGTGCATATACTCCATTTCTGCGGGGAGTGACACTGCCCGCAAAAATGTTTAACCCGGCTAACCGTGCGTATGAGTAATGTTCAAGTGCAAATACAATGAGGCGAGGAAGAAAACAGAAACACACACAGCTCACACACACACACAGGGACGGGGCAAAAATATAGCAAATACAGAAATAAGTGTAATAAGGCCCCGGCATTCCATTGAAACGAGTTTCATATTAATTGGCCTTTTCATAGCTGAATATTTGGTTCGGTTTCTTTGGCTTTGTGGCCTTATGCGGGTTCAATGGTTTGTTCTACTTTCTGGGCCACCCCAAGATTACAAGGCGAAAAGAGAAATAGGAATCGAGGAGGAGATGTATGTATATGGAGCTGCTCCTCTATTGAATCATTCAAATCGTCCGAATTCGCCCCCAGGTGAACACAGAAAAGTCTCGCTCTCCACGGCTCTTGGACCCAATTTTTGTGGGCCGGCACTTTTTATTTGCTTTTGAGCATTTCTTCATTGTTTGTTTTGATTAATTTTTTGCTGCTCGCTCGCTGTTGTTGCAAATGTTTAAGTGGAGCAGAAAAGATTTGGCTGGCAACTCGATGCTTCCGTTGCTAAACGATTCGAATTAAGATTCTCCCTGCCGCAACGCCGCACTTCTGTGAATGAAATCGAGAAATGGAATGGCAGGGAAGGGAATCGAAATGGAATGGAATGTGCTGTTCACAGCGGAAATCAGCTTTCTTTTGGGTGTGTTTTAGTCATATCTTTTTGCCAGAGTACCAGCTGTCGGCCAAATAAATGCTCCACTTCCAGAGCCCTGAGAATCCTATGAGACCGCTTAATTAAGCCAATACATCGTATATGCACACGTAATTAAAGAAACGAATTCGAAAACGTTTTTGCCATGAACAGTCAAAAATACCAAATAAGTTTAACAAATGTCAGGCCAAAGCACCAGCAAATACAAAAGGAATAAAAACACTTGAGAATCTTTATACAATAAATCTTTATTTTTACGGCACTGCTGCAGTCGGGCTTTTGTTGAAAAACACTTGTTGCTGTTTTTGTTGCCGTCTCGATGTCTTGTTGTCTCGTTTGACCTTTATTTCATAGAAAAAAGCGGCGATGTCTGCATTTGCCGTCTGCAATTGCGGGAGAGAGCAAAGAACCAGTTGGCCATTGATCATCCCCAGCCGCGCACTCTGCACCCCACCGTAGCGGTCCCAGCCAACAATGTTGCCAAGAGCCAAGACCATTGATACCAACACCAGCTCACGTCCCAGGCCATTGCCTGTCATTGCTGGCCTTGTTGTAGTTGTTAGCAGTTAGCAGATTGAAAATAAAGGATGTACTACGGAGATACCCTGTTTTTTCAGTTCATTGTTAGTTAATAATATATATATTGAATTCGTTTGGCCTTAGTTTCGAACATTATTTTTGAAAATCTATAAATTCGGATATCCCTAAAGATAGATAACATTTTAATTATTCTTATAAGTATTATCTGAAGAGATTACTATCTTGAATATATTAGATCAAAATCTGGTATCAAATGTGACGTTATTTTCCTACTTAGAATAGACTTTAATAAGTTTAGAATATTTTTCCTAATCTTTAAAAAATAAATCTATAAAATTCAGCTTTCCTTCCTTCCATTTTTATTCCCAAGACTTGGTATATACCCCGATATCTGATGGAAAATATAGAAGAAAAAGCCGTTAAAGTCATTTCGCATCATTAGTATGATATGTGCGCTTGTATGGGTGTTGATTTCTGATTCTTGTGCCTGTGTAAGTGGTGCCGGCTGTGAGAATTGCTAAATGCGCATGTAAATACACCAGCCGGGGGTCCAAGGGGGGCGATGAAAAGTGGTAGGTGATGCACATACACGTATTCCACTGCATTTAATATCCACCTTGACTTTGATAGGCCATAATCCGTGTGTGTGTGCCCGTAAATTAGCCACAGTTAGTGACCCGGCGTGGCTGCATTGGCATATTTCATGCGCTAAATGCGTCATTAGGCGCTTTGATTTACGGCACACGTGTGCGGCGGTAGAAGGAGCCTCAGGCTGAAGCATCTCGAATCGCACTGGGGCTAAGATTGGGATTGGATTGGATTGGATTGGATGGCATATAGTGTGGATATATCCGCGGGCCATTTCATTAAAATTGAAAACATTTTTTATGCCTTCGGCCGTGTGGCCAAGTGCGGCAAACAATTTAATTAAAATTTCGTTGGATTTCCCCCAGCATGAAAATGGTCAGCCAATCTGGCTGCAGCAGTGGCAGTTGCTGCCAATCGACGGCCATTTGTGCTTCGATTTTGGCCACAAGCTCTCGGCTGTTTGCAGTGTTTTTGGTCAAAACGAGATCGCAGCAAGTGGCACGCAATGCTGCTGCTGTTGCTGCCACTGCTGCGGCTGCCACTGGGAGCCAACTGATGCGTATCGAGCGGCATTTTAAATGAAGCGATTAAAATCGAACGCCTGCACAGTTACACATTTGGCCCCCGGCACCTGCCCCCCTGCACCACTTTCCCGCCGTGTATCTTTTAATTCAATCAATTTTTCTCACAGCTGCCCGTTGGCATGCGAGCATCGATCATGTAAATTGAAATTGAGTTACATGATCAACATGACATCATTCGCGGATCCGCAATTTTCCTTACTAATGGAGTAACTTTGCCATATCCTCAATTGAAACATTTTAAGTGCACAGAGAAAAAGTTTTTCTAGGGGAAATTGCATTCTACTTACGATTATTAAATATAGTTTCAGTTCTAAAATACCAACATTTCACAAATTAAATGTTTTATATATTAAAAAATCATCTTAATTTTATTTTTAACAAATATTATTTAAATGTTCTCTTAAATTTGCATAAATTTAGTCATATTTCGGAAAAATAAATTGAAAAAGTGAGTTTTTTCCTCTGCATCCCACTCCAGCGGCATCGTATGTGTGTTCATTAGAATAAGCAAACATTTGCGGGCCGAGAAGCATCGAAGCATCGAAGTATCAAAGTATCGAGTCTTATAGCGGTCAACGAGCCAGTGCGTGTGGAACACCCACAGTTGGATAAACATTGACGCGGAGCAATTAGAGCCCCGAGACAAGCTGGCAAGTGGAAGACAGTCCAGTCCGGTCGAGAGCTCTGGCCAAGATACTACTCGTATATTACCGATGTATCTGCGATTGGGTTGGCTGCGTTATTTATGCGCCTGTTTGCCTTCCCGGGGGCACAAACACACTTACCCCGCCGATAGACGATTGTCATTGATTTATGCCACTAATTGTTATTCATCGCACCGTAGGTGGGCCCCACCATCGACCATAATCCACTATCCAGCATGAGACACCACCCCACCACGCACCGATCAACAGTGGAAATTGGACATAGGTTCTGACTTGGATATATCATTATTTTAGATACTTTTAAAGATCAATATTAGTATTTTTGATGAATAAAAACTTGAAATGAGTATTGTATTTGAAATCATACTTATAAATAAATTAAACCAATAAACTTTATTGATTTCAGATTGACAAAAGAGTCTTTAATTAAGTTGTCATTCCTTAGATATAATATTGAGGCACAAAAGTACTATTATTAAATAATATTTTATTTTTATAATTGGAAATTTGAATTAATGAAATATTTTAAAGTAAATCAAGTTAGTCCCACTGTACGATATGTCCCTCTTTGGGAGCTGTTCTATATCGCGTGCTGAT
Source organism: Drosophila anomelani (assembly GCA_035045905.1). Taxonomy (NCBI): domain Eukaryota; kingdom Metazoa; phylum Arthropoda; class Insecta; order Diptera; family Drosophilidae; genus Drosophila; species Drosophila anomelani. Next base: position 8,933,271 of record JAWNOO010000007.1, on the reverse strand, counting down.
GTCGCATAAATCAGAGCCAGGCAAAGACTGGCAGCCAAAAAACTACATCACCTAATGATTTGTTTTGGACCCTGACAATGGGCTACCAAAAACGGAGGCCTTAGGTTACAGCATCGACGCATCATAAGATTTCCATCCACTCTCCACTCGAGTCTCCTCCGATAGCGCTGTAGTTCGTTTCGTTTAATGATCGCCTACGCAAAATCCAATGGCTCAGATTTGTCTCATGTCAGCATAAATTTGTCTTAATTGATTTTAAATTCGGGCATTCTCGTTGTTGTTTTTTAGATTTTATGGCCGCTTGCAGGCCAAATTGGTATCTGTAGAAAGAAGCGTTTGAGCCGAAACAAGAAATTATATTTTTCCGCTTTTAGGCTATTGCATAGCTAATGGCGTTCCAAAACTAGTCCGGTGATTGAGCATGAATATGTATGCTCAGATAGCTAATTCAATTAACGAGCCCTAACGACTTTATCTGAGTTATTTGGGAAATCGCCGCGCAATCCCAAACCCGAGCCGAAGGGAAATCTTAGCATACTGTCCATAAATGTCACTTTGATTAATCCCTTTGCACTTGCCAGATTTACGTTGGTGTCTCCGCCAAGGGCGAGCTCTCATCCATATACTTTCTGAACCGAACCACCGAAATTTCTTTATAATAACCCATCTCTACCCCGATCTCAGATAGTTTGGTTTGATAAAGATACAAAGAGAAGCACACCTGCTGTGCAGGGAAATTAGTCTGTTGGTTATCTTTATGGGATGCCAATCAAAATAAACATATGTAAATAACCTCTAGTTTATTTCCACGCATAAATATGGTGATATATATAATTTACATTTATTTATTGGAATGACGTAGCCAGATCGAGTGTGGACACATTTAAGGCAGCAAATTATCAAAACGAAATTGCACCATAAATAAGCCAGTCGAAATGTAAAAATTATGAACAGGGCCCAGCAATTTAACCCGAGATGCAAACAAGATCCAGCTAATGGATCGTATCCGATCGGATCGGATCGAATCGAACAGATCGTCGCACGCTTAATGGCGTGAATTATTTACCGATTTTAATGCCAAGCCAATACCAACACCAATATCGCCTGAACAAAAACCAATATCGATCAGACTCCGCTGCGCCTTTGTGATTATGTGCTGCATTTGCGGCATGTCATTGCTTTTATTTAAAACAAATCGTAAATGTTTAAATGCCGCCTAGCTTTTGGTGCTGCCGCCGACGCTTGGTTTTTGAATTTTTGGAAACTTGGAAACCTCGATACTTGGGAACTTGGGAACCCGGGACATTGCTCAATGGACTCTGCGGATGGTGGCCATACAGTGGCTATCTATCGGTGGCATTCGGTGGCTCGTTTAAGGTGTGTCCCGGCCCGAGACCTTATAAAAATAAACAACAATGAGCCGAGAGACTGGGATTGAAACTGAGACTTCGACTTTGACTCGACTCCATTGAGTGCGTTAAATGCCGTGTATGTGGAGCAGTTCGGATCGGACTTTGAGAAACGCCCCGCTCAGAAAAGACAACAATGAAACGGCCTAAAAAAGATCAACAATAATTTTTTCGGCTGAGGTGGCTACTTAAATAAACAGATCGCGGGGACTGAAGTGTTACGGGCGGAGAGATAATGAAAAATAGCGGCATCAAGCCGAACAAAAATAAACCACTCTTAGAGATATTTTAATCATAATAATAGACAACAGGCCACAAAAAGCTGACAAGGGGCTTTGTTCGAATGTCAGTCTTAATAAAGGCGCAAAACTTTATTTTAAACGTTTTTTAATGACGTCAATGAGTGTGCAATTGTTTCTGTATTTCTGTGACTTGTGATAATGCCAGAATTGGGCAATTTCAATAGTCCCTGACACCGCGCACAAATGCCCAGAAATACCCAGTGCGAGAAGCCCTTTGTTTTGGATTCTTTTTGCTCAGCCTAAGTTTCTCTTCTAAATTGGACTCTGCCGAACTGAAACCGAAACCCAGACGAAATCCTGATCCGACACCTACAGCATGGCATCACGTACAAATATCGTAGGCACGATTTTGCACTATTTTCAGATTTATCCAACACCTGCGCAAAAAAAAGGGGGTAAGAGATATCTTGAAAGCCAGAAATCGCAATGAAAATGGAGATGGAGATGCGAAGAGATCAGCGAAGATCACGTTGAACATGAAAAGCATGAAAAGCGTTTTGTACTCTTCAAAATCGGCAAAAGAAATTCAGACAGAATATGGGTAAGGCTTCTTGTTTGAATTTTAGATTTGGGTATTCGGATTTTGAATCGACTGCCTTCGGAGACATACAGCCTCCGGGGATGCAAATTGTTTTGCACTTGAAAGCGAACGAGTTAAAGGCGAGGCGTTGGAGATCATTAAGCTAAACGCACGACATTTCCGTTTTAATCAACCACCCGCTTGGTAGCGAAATTAACTCAATTCACAAGGCAGCCAAAAAAAAAAAAATGACAGAAACTGGAGAAGAAATCTGAGATCGTGAGTGGCGGATGCCCGGGCGTCGAACCAACTCTTGGATACTCTTTTCCTGCTCAGTGCAGAGCAGTTAACTGGCGGGGAGATCATTTCACACATTTCGCCGTAAAATATTTTATAAGGCCCATCAAAGCGAATAAATGTGCCCACATAACTCTCCGCCAGGCCATTATTCCAATCAAGCGAACATCCAGCTGCATTCCTATCAATCTCCCCGCCACTTCTTGGCGAACCAAACACGATCTGCACAAATGTCTTGCGGATAAAGAGTAAACATAAAAATTAACCTGGCCAGGTGAGTAGGAGAGTGGGGCGGCGCGGGATTTCATGGCCCAATGAAATGGCCAGCTGAAGAACTAATAAACATCGGCAGCGGCGAAGCAGCCACAAGAAATGGCTTGAAAATATAGTTCATAGGCATTGTGATTGCCTTCAATAAATTGCAAATAATTTCGACCTCATTTCGGCGGGCTAGCCACACGGTCACGGACAACGCCCCACAACACCTCGATCCCTCCTTTTGGGCCGGCCACCTCCGCACGGATCCGAGCTGGCGCTGCGTGATATAATTTCTGAGATCTATAGACAGATCGCAGTACGGTGGAGTGGAGCTCGATCCAAAATATTTCCAGACCACGCACATGCTCGGATTTAGTGCGCCGTCATAAATTTTCCTGCGACTCCGTTCGACTTCTTTTTAATTAAAATGCTATCAAATGTCAAGTTTACATGGCCGGAGCGCCAGCTGCGCCGGAGTGGAGATCGGAGTGAAGCTGGCGGAGTCGAGGAGCTGGCAAAAGCAAAGCAAACACTTGTCATCTTGACAGGCCAAACAAAGCGTGACAGACGCAGGGAGATCGGGCAGGGATTCGGGATGGGGGATCGGGGATCCGGGGGCCTAACGAGGGTCATTCAATGAGTTGGGCTGCAGTTCGCATTTGCATAGGATACCCACACAAAGACGGAGACGGCGGCGGAGGCAGTGCACCTGGCAAATGTGGGCTCCACTCGTGGACGCGAACTCGGACATGTTTAAGTAATTGCGCGCGTGCGTGGTGGCAAACAATTGAGACACACTGTGTACACACTGGGCCATTGGTATGGCTTTGTTTTTGTTTTGGCCTGGGCTTTGGTCTTGGCCCGGGCTTCGGCCTGCTCTTTTGGGCTTTGTCTGGCTTTGTCTGTTGATAGTTTGGCGGCGATAAGCGCGACATGTCAGCGTCAGCTCGAGATTCAGATTCAGCTTCAGCTTTAGCTTCGTGGCAGCTTTAGATTTCGAGCACAATATATTTTGTCAGCCCAAACGGTGTACATAATAGCCCAGAGATAAGATTGTAATGGGCCGGTTAAGCGGCTCATAAATCATTGGCATGGAAATTGCTTTTCCATGATAGACAACTTGTTAGCCACTCGCCGCAGTGACTTCCGCACGGCGAGGCGAAACTTGCAAACTAAGTCATTTTAAGCAGCACTTTTCACTTTCCGCTAAACACTCGACATCCGCTCGGATCCGAGTCCAATCCCATCGCATGGCCAGCGGGACGAAAAGCGGTGAAAAGTTCATTTAGAAAACAAACAAACAAAAACTTAAACTCATTTTCATAACAGCCACCGCCACCGGTCAGCATCGTGAATGTGCAGCTTTTTTTATTTTGTATTATTTTTATTTGTCTTTCTTTCTTCAGGGGCCAGTATGCGGTCTGCTGTGCTATGGTATGCGCTTCCTGCGCTGATTTCTTGCTAGAAATATGCTGGGAAATCTAGCGCCAAGTGGAGAAAATACCGGCCCAAAGGAATTTCGAAAAATGTATAGCAAAAGTGTTACAAACGAGCAGTCAAAAGATAAACAAGGAAGCCAAGAAGACTCTCTGGCTGAGTAAATAACACAGCTAGAATTCTGAAATTATATTTGCGTTATGCATAGCTATAAATTATTTGCTAGTTGTGTTTGCTTTTAGTCATCTTCCATTTTGGTATTATGACTTCCGTTTGGGTATCTGTCGTAGTTAAGCCCTCTAAATGATTAGTGAGTTTATGTTTGAGCAACGATTTTATTTAATAATTTACCTAATGAATCATGAGGATAATTTTTTTTACCTACTTTTAATTATATAGTTTATTATAAACTTTATATAAATGCAACACATCAAGGGATTATTCGTAATAATTCGGTTAACAATCATATATAAATTTATCCGAAAATAGAATCGAATAATATACATTTGTATTCATTCGCCCATTCGACATAGTTGACAATAAACTATTCCCTTTGTGATATTTCCACCATGGACTGTCCGTTTGACAATACACAAAGTCAGCCGCAAGGGCATGTAAAGTGCCAAAAAATATAAGAAAAAAGAAATCAAATTCCACTCCTTGTGATTGTGCGGCTGCTCCCCGGCTACGTATACAAATTTCCTTCTGTATATAATATGATTGATTGCCCCGTTGACCTGGAAACGTAGGAAACTAATAGTTACGCTTAACAATGGGACCAGGGGACAGTGGAGCTCCACGATCTTACACATACTCGCGCTACATGCAGCTCCATAAAGAAAATGGGTCAAGCGGGGCGAGAAGATGAAATTGTAAGCGCCCACTCGGCCGATACATACCGAGGTGCTGCCAATAGGGGGAAAGAATGGGGGGATACAGGTAGCTCCGGTGGCTGCAACACCTTGAGAGGAATTCGGGCGATCCGAAAAAGAAAATATACAAGCAGGCTGCTGCCACATGACGTGGCGCTATTTTCGGCTATTCGGCATCTGGGCAGTTGACGAAAGCGGCAAGTTAATGAGCTGCCCCCGATCTTTGTTATTCCCTGATTACTAGCTTTTTTACATTATTATACGTATGTTGTGCCCGCCCCCTTGTTTTCCCCCACCCGGGTTGACGAATTCAATTTCACTTTTCCAGAGTGGAGCCTGGCATTGTCAGGCCATCGTCATGCTAGTTGAGCGCAGAACAAAAGACTCAGACAACGAACTTGTTTCGGTTGGGCCGCGGAGGTAATTAAAAACCCGTTAATATCGGAACCACTCTCATCGTTGCCCGGGTGTCAAATCAAACATAAAAAGAAATTATTAAAAATTCATAAAAGGCAGAATATATGTTACGAGTGTTGGTCCCAAAAACAGATGTGAACAAAATTGAAATTTGGGGCGGGATGAATGTGAGAAAAGCCAGCGGAGGGACGCCATAAAATGCAAAACAGATTGTCCGAGCCCGGGTAATGTCCCCCCGCCCCCTTGAAGGTCTCCACGAAAATGTAGCGTTAAGTGTTCAATGGCCAGAAAACGGCATTAAGCCATAAAATCGTATCGAAAGAGAAAGAGCCAAAAGAAATGCTCAGAGCCAGGCCAAATCCCACAGCCACACAGACACAGTCGCAGCTAGCACACAAAAAGCGAAAGAAACGATTGATGGAGTTCAAATGCATATTGATTGACGTTGAAACGCTCTAAATGGAGCACGGCTCGGAGAGGCAGGTGCAAGTTGGCCGGCTGCCGCTGCCCCGGCTGTCTTGTGGCTAATAAGTGGCATGAATTAGTGAAACGCTTATGGGGGTCAGGTCGTTGCGGCACGCCACTCAATGAACTGTTTACGGGGAGTTGACCGCGCTGCCAGTCGAAAGGCTTTTAAGAGAAACAGTCGCCGTCGCAGTTTGAGATCAATGGGCCATTGAGGCGAATCGAAATCGTAAATTCGAAATCATTGACTAAAAGCTTTTGATAAATTATAAACAAGGGGACTGAGGTATGTGAACGCGCATCAATGAGAGCGTTTTGCGTTTCTATCAATGGTCAGCAGCTGCCGTGGCCGCAGCATAATTGTTGTGAGAAAACATCTCGCATATTTATGGGAAAAGTTCAATAGACTAGGCGTGTCCATCGGCCTTTCCCCGGCCACAATCCAGATTCTACCGGACAGGGGTCAAAAGGGTTTTGTCTCCGGCGCCCATACACACTTTTCGCACAATTCCCCATTGATTGAGACAGAGGAAGAAACGCTCGTAAACTGATCAATTTATGGGGCGAAACGATATCAAAATGCTGACAGTTTAATGCTCAATGCTATGGCATAGGCTATGCAAATTCTAAAAATAATCCCAGCCACCCATAGAAATCAGCAGTGGACAAAAGAATTAAGCGGCAGCGAATTTAAAAATAATTGACAAATATATTAAGAGCATAAATCAGCATCAGAATCGCGCGAAGAGAGCCACAGTCTCTTAACAAAGACGCTGCGGATCGTCTACAGGTTTTCGCTAGCAACTTTTATTATCATTTACCGCTTTACTCCGGTCACAACAAAGTCTAAAGAAAAAGCATAAACATATCTCTTAAGTTTTTTATTTGTCTTTACAAATAAAAACAATAAAAATAGTAATATAATAAACGATTTGAAGGAAAACCTTTTCGTAATGTAACATTTCCTGATTTTTTTGGCCTTTATTCTTTTAGTGTAACACAGCAGAAACACAAATCGAAAACCCCAAAAAATGATCAGTCTTTTTCGTATGCCTGCCAGCTCTGCCAGCCGGCGTTGTCGTCACGCTCTCAGCTTAAGCTAGCGTCGCCGTCGACGCTGCTGTTGGCCAGCAACTTCTTGGACATGCTGGCCAAGAGCAAGATTTGGTTCAGTTCAGTTCAGTTTCAAGTGTTTGAGCGTTGCGTGCGTTTCGGAGCTGTGAGCGGAGACTCGAACTTGCCCCAGCGTTTGGTTTCGTCTGTTTCTCGCCTCGACTTCCGTATAAGTTCATTTTGGCCGTCGGCCAGCGACGAGAGCTTCCATCGCATCGGATCGCCTGTTGTCGTCGTGATCGTTGTCGCGATTCCTGTCGCCCACCAAACGGAAGCCGCCAGCGGAAGTCGTCGGCTGGAAACTGCGATACGGAGCTCAGTTTTTAATTAACCCGGCCCGGTCCGTTCCGTCCCCAAATTAGTTTTTCAAGAATATTTCCCGAGCGGAGGTTCGCGTCAAATGCAAATGAAATAGTGGCTGGCAAATTTATGAATGCAGGCCGAGAATTATGTTTCGTCTGATAAGACGATGCGATGATAAATGTGTGTGAGAGTGTCTTCAACTGCCCAACAATCGGTGGCCATAAATAATGTTCATAATGGGCTGAGGCCTGGGAAAAACTAATGGAAATCTTTGTGTGGGGCCCAGCAAACTCAACGCGAAACTAACAGAATCATATACTATATAGATATAGACGTCAATCAGCTATTGTACATATTTATGTGGATTTATTAGGCTGTTAAAATTGGATAAACTTTCCGACCACTCTGACCGATTTCAAACCGGTAAGTGCAAGATTTTTTGTTGGCAGGTTCGTTGTCCAAGTCTTTAGTTTATTTTTCTCTTCATTTTTTCATCTATCGCACATTTATGCAAATATGTATATTAAAATCAAATCCCCGTAGTTTATATGTAGAAAGATACGCACATATATTAGTTTCTGTATGTTTTAATAGTTTTATTAGAGTCTTTGTGGGGAGAGACAAAACCACGCTGCCTTATCGGAGGCATAAATTTGGATTTTATCGCTGGCGTTTTGTATTTGGAAAGTCATGACGCACAGACCATAGAAATCCCCAGCCAGTTATCATGACCAAAAACGCGCGAAACAAAGCGGAATTAAAATAAAATATAAAAAAGGATTTTGTCTATTCTGCTAAGTATTAATACAGAATTCGTTTGTCTCTTTTGTGGCGAAAAGTATCTAATTGATTGCAGATTTCACAAAGCTCATTTCTACGGTATTTTAATAGTTTTTTTTTTCTCGAATTCGAATACTCTCATTTAATAGTGCCAAAATCGAGCTGAGGCGCCCCTAAACTTTTGGCCTGCTTAAATTAGTCACTCGGCGTGAGCAAGTCAAGCGCCTGGACAGCAATAATTATATACTAATTTAGCGTATAATTAGCTAATTAGAACTGCGCAGAAACTGCCGCGAAACCCAAAAACGCAAACGCAGAAAAAATGTTCCGGCAACACCTTCTGTGCAAAATATATCGAAAAAAAGAAAAAAGTGCAAAAATTTGCGGTTGCGAAAATAGAAAACAGCGGAGCACCAGTTGAACCCTTGACAAGACCGAAGTTTGAAAAGCTATTAATCAATCCCAGCTGGCCGCATGTTCGGCTTGCTGTAAATAATAATGACTTCATAATTGATAATTTTGCCAGTTGCTGGAAGAAAGTTAGCCGAACTTGGCGGTAGCCGCAGCTTTAGCACCCGGCCAAGGCACAAAGATACGCTGACACATACAAGCCTCATAAATTAGCCATCAATGAATATTAATTAGTTTTATTTGTATAAATTGTATAAAAATATAATCAATAACAAGCGGGCCCTGCTAATAGAGAACAGCAGCCATAAACGCACGCTTAAGTGTGTGCAGGCAGTAAATTAAAACGAAATCAATTTCAGATAAGATCCCAAATGGGAGCAACACAATTTTTCACCGAGGTGCCTATGAGAGAGATCCGATCGCTAGTCCAATGAAGAAAAAAAATCACTCACACACACACCAAATACAATTGGCGCCATGGCCCAGGGAAAAAGAAACACCTTAATGGCATTTAATTAAAACAAAGGCAATAAAAAACTCAAGGTATTAAAATTATTAAAGTGAAACGTCGCCACTTTAAATTAAAAACGACAAAAACGGATAATAAAAATAATAAAAGGCAATCTTAAATCAACGTCGCATTCAGCAGTGCAAACAAAAGACTTAGACAACGAACTCACGACGAAGATCAGCTTAACTTAACTACACTCGTATTCAATTTGGTATTAACTCTTGATCACTGCTTTTGGGAAACTCGAACACGGCCAGGAACAAAAGACTTAGGCAACGAACTTGTTAACGCTCTCAGGCTAAAATTATGAATGAACCGCTGAAGTGGTTATGGCGTGCAACTAAAAATAGATAAAAACTGTTAAAGAAGACGGCAATCTTCTGTAAATCATCTATGAATAGAATCAAGTGTCGAAAAACGTTTAGAATAGCGATGGGAGTCAACAAAAGGTGGATAAGTTTATAAGAAAAAAAAAGAGCAAAAGAATATGAAGATATATGAATGAAGTTTTCGTTAGAAATATTTTCACACAAATTACTAGTGATAGCTAATAACCAACTTTACATGATTTCTTCCACTGCCGACAACTAAGTTGATTTGACTATTAGCTTGACGTAAAATTAGTCACTCATTTGTCCATTTAACATGGCCAAATCAAACGCACAGTCCAAGATTTTATTCAATTAACGGCAAAAGGAAAAAGGAAATACATGGTGACAAATGAGTGAAATAAAAGCTGTTAATTTGTTTGGGGTGCCGGGTGAAATCACTGACTGATTGATTTTGTTTATCTTATTCGTTGGTATTCATTTTCTAATGTCTAATATTAATAATTAAAAGTCTGTTGCCTGTGTCAGGCGGCCAACAACATCGGATATGTGTTAAAGCGCCAAAAGGGAGGAATATGCAAATTTCAGCTGTGTCTCGTGTTTGGTATTCGGTGTTTTGGTGTTCATAATTTTCTATGAAAAATGTTGTTGCTGCTGCTGCTGTTTTCTCACATAAATCTGCCACAGGCGGATAGAAAATTTCACCCAAAAGAAACCGGAAGCTTGGCCGTCAAGTGGAATGGACCACGTCCCCGTACCATACCGTCCCTCGAGTTTGGTTTGTCTAGGTCGCCCCGTCCGCTTAACCTTAGCGGGTGTTTATCGGCGGTAGAAATGTTCATAATTTCTTCGGATATAACCGTGTGAGTAGTATATACTATGTATATGGTATATACGAGACACGCAGCACACATTTCGCACTCCATTTTTTCTCACTTTCGCATAATTGTGTTACCCTTGTCTCGTTCCTCTTTCTGGGTCCGCGCTTCCACGCTCCTCATGTCAGACACTTTGTCAAAATAGCATTTGTTACGCTGTCAGTGCCAGCCACCAACGCACTGGACAGCAACAAAGGTAGCAACAGCGAAAAAAGGCAACAACCACAGTAATAACGAGCGTTATCCAAGCATCATCATTATCAACTTTTAACCATCGGTTTATGTTGTTTGCCACCGAAATGATTTAATTTTGACAGACCTTTTTTTTTTGCCCTCTATGTTTGTGTGTACCTACATTTTTTAGCTTTTTTATGTTTTCTGTTTTTCTCGAGTTTCTTTCTCGACTTTTATGTGTGGGAGTTTTTGGATTTTAATTTAAATTTCTTTGTTGTTGTTCCTGCGGCTGTTGCTGGTGCTGTCTATTTTGGTCATAATTTTTGTCGTATTGTTGCTGCCTTTACGGCTTGAACTCTATTTGATATGCATTACCCCGACCTGGCTTTCGTCTTTGTTTATTTCTTCTACGACTTCTCCTTTTTGGCATTAAGTGCTTGTAAATTGGGTCAGTGGGAAGTTACACTTCAGTCGACAACGATCACGGCTGCCTGTACTCTGCGACGTCATGTGTCATAAATTATTTGTGTGCCATGTCTGTGCTGAGAACTTTTGCCCAGCTCCTCCGCTCTGAGCTCTGACATTTTCCCATTTTCCGATTTTTCGTTTGCTTTACTTATTTATTTATTTACTGCCAACTTTACGAATATCAGACCATTTCCTCCCCGACTCCCAGCCAGGCATCTTAAGTGCTTTGGCCAAAGCTGCTTTAATTTAACCAATGCAGCCACAAACACCTTTTCTGGTTTACGATCCCCGTTAAGATCGTCTCAGCCGCTTCCCCATCCTGCGGCTGCCAATTTGTGAAACTAATACATAAAGCAGCAGTATGCAGATTCTCAGTGGATTTACAATAAATGTAACCCTGATTAGCTTTCAACTCGGCTAGAGATGACTTTTTTATTGTTCAGTTTGGCTCGTAGGAGAGCCATAAAACCCCAACCCTCTTGGCCATGGCTCATTGCATCCACATCCACAACCATGTCCACGACCACGTCCAAATCCAAGCACAGCCAGCAGTCAGGAAGCGCAATGTGCAATCTGAAGTGACTCCGGCTGTCTGCTGTCTAGACTCGAGACACACTCACATGTGCCAGCTGCACTACGCCGTCCAGATGAGCCGAACAAGTGCAGCCTGCACCGGGATAGAGGATGCATTTGCTCGGCAGTGCCAGTGCTTGGCTTGATTTTTATTGACACAAGTTGCAGGCTGACTGCCGAGTGGCGAGTGCCTGGCCGAGATCAGCACTTGGAAAAAAAGGAAGTTGATTTGAATTTTAAAGTATGTTTTCAATTTATGGTAATGTAAAAAGGAATCTGAAAACTTGTCCTATTTATATTTATCCATAAACAATGTATATGTCCTCTGGAATACATTTTAAGAATGCAATCTTTTTCATTTTCTTTTTCTAAACTAAATAAGAAATGTATTATCAAGATTAGTTAATTTTTATTATAGATAGTCCGATTTCAAGATGATATACATTTCTTTCAAGTGTGACTGGCTGGCACACATTTTGCATATTTTATGAGTTCGTGTCGATGTCGTTTGTGCAACGAGCTTTTTGTTCTTTGCTGCAGCTCTTTGCATAATTATTGTGCTACGAACTCTGTGTTTGATTCGAATTCTATGTAATGTCAGTGGCCCGCTACCGGGAGGTTGCTTTTAACGGCCGCGTTTAGTGCCCGTCGATGTGGTGATGGGGCGCTCGTGTAGCCCATCTGTAGGTACAAATACCCACGGGACATGTGACCCACTTGCGATTGCCAGTTGCACGTTGCCACTTGCTGCCCGCTGCCTGCTCCCCACTGATCGCATCGCATAAATCAAGAACACTCATTAATGTACTTGGCCTGTGCATACGGTTTTCGGGCGAATTAACATCGCCTTGGATTTTCGGGGAGATTGCCGGGGAAGACCCCCTGCTAAATTAGTTTTCACTATATACACTGAGACGCGGCTATATGTACATATATGGAGATATACGAGTACACAGCGATTTCGCTTGTTAACATTAATAATAACTTCTAATTTGCCGTCGTTGTTGAAAATCACTCACTGCGAGGCAGAGGAAAAAACTGAAAAAAAAAAACTAATTACAACATTTTTCACATGTGTGTAGGTAAACTTTCATTCATAATACGGAGCCGGGCCAGCATAATGTAATGTAAATGAGAAAACCCGGAGACGAAAAGAAACTTGACCAAAAAAGCGCAGACTTTGAAGATCTTCCGCATGGCTGGCTTCTGTCCCACCCCGCATCCCGGGTCCACCATGGACCGTGGATCTCGGCTCTGCAAGAGCTCCCCCCGAGAGTGATCTCAGTGTGTTGTTAATTTCTGTTCATTAAGTCAGAAAATAGCCAGGTTTAATGTTCGAGCGAGGCACAAAATTAATTAAACATTTATCAAAATCAACGCCGCCTCTCAGGGCCCCGCGATAACAGCGAAGATCCAACCCGATCCGATCCGATCCGAGCGAGCAGCGATCTGGCCGGATCCCCGATGACATTTGGCCATTTTATGGGCCAGAGCGGCATTGTTTTTAGCCGCTTGTCATTGTCATTGCCCTCGTACTAGTCAAAGTACGAATGCCGCCGAGACTCTTGGACGGAATCGTAAACGAAACCGAAAACGATGCCACAAATTCCGTGCTGCGACTGGGATACAGACGTGGACGTCAACATCAGTTCGCCTGTCGTTTCGAAATGAAAAATGCTCGAAACTCGACTCAAAAAAGAAACACTTTGGCTCGTTATTCTTTAGCCAGGGTTTTGCTTTTTTTCGGGGGTCTTTTTTTTGCCTGTCTGCCTGCGATTCCAATTTCAACTCGGACTCGATGTGGTCGTGGATGGGCATATCGCTCGGCTTGGCCCAGCACTTGAATTGCACTTGAGCGCTGTAAATATTTTTTAAGGCTGCCTGGCTGGGATCTTGAAGCGAATCTCGAATGCCCTCCCTGAAGGCAGATGAGCCCCACACCTGAGCGGCGATGAGCCTGGCTTATTATGAGGTCAGCGGCTGGGCTTTGAAGTCATCGTCTTCATCGAGGCTGTCAGCCAGATCTCTTCAAATCCATATCTATTGACAATATGTTGCACAGGCGAAAGCCACACAAAAATTGGGTTATCTCGAGAGATTCTATGGAAGATGCAGTGAGTTCCAATAATAACCCATGTAACTCTTCAGCCTGAATGCTGTGCAGCACCCAAAATGATGAATTATTAAGTTAAATTTACAAGTCATAAGTTGGTCATTAAATTTTAATGTAACTTATGATATTCCCCTCCGTTTCTCTTGGCCTCAGTTTATAACATCAATTTATTAAACACAATCTCAGGAGCATTTAAGCTTGTTTTCACTTTACTTTTATTTAATTGGAACTCCGCAGACAGCAGCCAGACAGAGACTCCTTTTTGGTAGAGAACTTTACCCCTGAAAAATGAGTTTTACTTTTTACCTTCGGCTCCTGTTGCTTGTTTTGGCTTTGTTGTAAGTCTTTCGCGTTTTTTGGCAATTTGGGTTACATTGGCCGCTGTCTGAAAAATTATCTGGCACTTATATTCACGCTTAATTGGCATTTTTTATGAAACTCGAGCGTGCTGAAAAGTGCAGCGGCAAACAAACATTCGTGCTCCTCTCGGACTCCTTGGCTACGGTTTCGGTTTCTCTACCTCTACCTCAGCCTCAGCCTCTGACAATGACACTGGCACTCAAAATCAAAGGAGAAAAATCAATTTAATGAGCAAAACATGCAATAAATTACATCGGCCGACAAATGAATTTTATTTATTTCATTTTTCCTCCTTTCAACAAATTGGGTCACATATTGCTGGAATTTGTTTGGTTTTTTTTTCCTGGTCATATTTGGTTTTGTTTTGGTTTGGCTTTGAGTTCAGTTCAGGCCAAACAGGAAATGGCCAGTGGCCAACGGCCAAATTTCAGTTTTAATAATTTGAATTTTATTAATTCGATATTGAAGCCATTTATTTTATTTCGTTCCTAGCGACGCGCTGCCTCAGTGAGGTTTTTGTATTTTTGGCAAATGACAAAACGAGTTCTCCGACTTGACCTTTTGCTAGTCTCGCTCTAGCTTAATGCTATGCATGATTCTGGATGTTTTTATTGTTTCACCGATATCGTGCGGCAATATGTCAGAGTCAGTGCCGTAAACTGGACCAAAAGCCAGTCATATACATAGTCGAGATTTTAGTCCCAGTAGCAGCCAAATAAAATGTAAGTTTGGGAATTTAAAAAGGCATTCGGCCGAGATCGATTTATTTGACATCAATGGCCAAGGCAAATAAAAGGCTACCCAGCTCCGGTTATTTGTGGCAATCAAAATGACTGATGAGCCAGCTCTATAAACTGGTTCGCATCTATTGCCCAAGCGTGGGCGTTTTATTGTCTTGGCCGGCGGTGGTAGCCAGAAATTAGAAATCTCTGATTCGATTTTAAATGCAAATCGATTTCGATCGGTGTATTTAAATGCGTCTAATTCGTTTTGTTGCCTTTGTCTTAAGCTCGAAATTTCAAATATTTATATCGATTTCTATTGGGTAGCCGTCAACCGTCCCGCTGCGTCGGACACAAATTAATGAAATTAATGAATGGGTTCGCTTGGGAAATTCTATCGGCCGAAGCCGAAGTCAAAGCCATAAGCTTGCATCATTGACAAATTGCCGGACAAAGACGCTTCGAACACTTTGCCAGCTTAAATACTCGTAGATTTGGCTTAAGTCGCAACCGCGGCTCAAGTGATAAATGATAGTCGAATGTGACTTGGCTTATGGTCTGCGTACACCTGTTTAGAGTCAACACGTTGTGAATGAATCGCTTCCGGCATGAATGGCTCGGAACGGAATGGATTGGAATCTGATCATCACCACTGATGATGATGCCAGCCTCAAGTGCTGGTCCATCTTTCGGTCGTTCTCAAGTGCAATCGAAGGTGTACGTTTCCAGGAAGAATAGAACCTCTGGGAATAGAGCTACCTGCCTTGTAAGAAACCAAATAAATCATTTCATCACACTAAGAAAAGTCAATAATCTTAGATTATATTGACATTGATGAAAAATACCCCTTAGAGAAGTTTAATCTATAACATTTTGTGAATACTGTTTTTATAGCTGGAACTCTTCTAAACCAAATCTATTATTTAATTGCTGTTTTATCTTTTATATCTTAAAATAATAGCTCGATAATAAAGCAGAATCTAACTAGCCATTAAAGTTTACCTCCGAGACAGATCCACTGATGAGGTCCAGATAAGAGCCAGATCTCCATCGATTCATTTCACTTCCGAAACGTTATTTTTTTCTTGGTTTTATGACCAACACGAGAAGCCTTTAGTGGCTCATCATAAATTGCAGGTGCTTCCCTCAAGCCGTCGAGGCTTCTCGGCGAATAGCGTCCGATAAATTTTCGCTAGTGGTACATAAAAATTTGTCACATAAATTACAATTTGCGTGCCCCTGTCGCCTGTCCAACAACGCGCACACTTGTCACACAGATACTCCGGCACACTGGCATTTCGCAATGAGGTTGTACACAAAAAACAACAATTTTAATGGATTTATTTATATTTAATTTTTACAGTCATGAAAATGTACAATATTCCCGGTGGATTTGAAAAATGTAGAAAATTGCCAATGGTTTTTATAGAAATTTGTAAAAATCCCTGCGAGTTCTCAAGATAATTTTTTATTCTGGCAATTAAATTCTAATCTCCTTCAGCTATATTTTTTTTCTTTATGTGTAGAAACAGAGCAGCCGGCCTGTCTGCTCGACCCTAATTGCCATTGAGTGTTGTCCCGGGCAAACGACGAACACTAATTGTGCGTACAACTGCATCTACAAATCCCCAAACAGCTCAATTTGCATGCAAGATCGCCTGGCCAGTGGAAGATGCATTTGAGGCTCACTCCCGTTAGAGGAGGACCCCGCCATTGCAGCATCCCCGCATTCTGGGCAATTAGTCTGGCAGGCAGCCGGAATCGCAGATTCGCAGGATCGGAGATCCGGAGGGGATCGAATGGCCCGACAAATCTGCAAAATGGAGCGCAAGCATAAATGTCAGCTTCAATTTGGAGTGCAATTAAAAGAGGCTCGGGTCGGCGGGGGAATTTAAATCACTAAACCACTGACAGATCACCGGGGCAACAACTTTATTTGCAGATTCATTTGGCTGCGATCCGGCAAGATGAATGGCTCTGCAGCTGCTGCTGGCGATAAGCGAACATGAATGCCAAGCGGTTTATCAGGCAATTTGGTGGAAAGTAAGGCAGACTCAGACGACTTTCTTTTATAATATTCGGAGGCTACAGAAAACTTCTTGGGCCAGCGATAGTTCAATTGTAATTATTGTGTTGATTGTGCAAAATTTGGGCGTTGCTCATGCAAATTATCGATTCGATTCGATTTGGCGTTTGGCACGAGTTGGTTTCATAATTAAAATGCAGGCAAAACGGGAAAGAGTTGCGGTCACTGCGAGCTACCGCAAAATGTATAAATTATGCAAAATCAAACGGCTGCAAAAAGGTATTCGGACACAAAAAAAACAGCAGAGACCTTAAAATTCATATTGTTAGCAAACGTGGGCATTGTTAGCCGACGCTAGCCGTTCGGCGATTGGTCCACTGAAAGTTGGCTCATTAGCATGTTAGGCACACGCCCCACACCGCAGCACACGCCCCAAAACGCGGCCGAAACGGCGGCAGGTTGAGCCAAGTTGAGACGAGGTAAGCCCAGTTTTGAGCCTCTCCTGATAATGGCCACAATGGCCCGACGTAGTTGAGTTATCTAGCCCAGATTGCCGATTGCGGCGGTTCGTTGGCCGAGATGCTGGGGCAATAAATCAAAATTATTATCCACACATTTGGCTCTTTAAGGCAGCGCATGCATTTTGGCCATTTATGGCCACTGCGGTTCCTGGTCGCGATCCGTTAGCGTGAGTCTGGCAAACGGCCTTTGAAAGAATGCCATAGTCGGAGTAGTCCCAGTCATCGAAACAGTGGCGCTGGCGTTGGCTTATCTGGCGGACGCAATCTGCGACCTGGAGCCGGAGCTGGACCTGGATCTGGCCGCATTTGAATATGACGCACGAGTAAGCCAACTAGGGTGTGTGCCAGGCTAGCTTCCAGCAGCAGCCGCAGCCTCAGACCCAGCTCCAAACTTACAGTACCCGGTGTGGCTTTGCTTTTCGACTGTGACTTGTGGTGAGCACGCTTGATTTTCGATCGGCGATAAGAAATTTATAGTTTCGGCTTAAAAGGCATTAGAGTGTAATATATTTAAAGTTTGGCATCGTATCTGTGCATATAGCTACATATATTAACAAGTTAAGGAGGCTCGCAGCCCATTGTTGCTAAGGCTCGGCTCGGCTCGGGCCGTGGGTGTGTAAGTCAATATGCAAATATTTGCATGCCCAGTCGCCATACAAAAGACTTAGGCAACGAACTTGGCTACCTGGCCCGCTTGTCATAAAGCGATGCGGCCAAGGGAGGGCCAGGGCAGGACAGGGAACTAAGCCGATATTCTTTATAGATCAACAACATGCAATCAATGAGTTGGGGAAGTCGAGTTATGGCCGATTTACACGGTGTTGGGCCAATCTAATAAAACAAATGGATAAATCTATAAAATTAACGATATGTTTCTTATGATGAATGGCATTATAAGGTGTTTGCGACAAGCTTAAGTAAATTAGTAAATTGACTTTGTGAATGTAATTTAATCCAATAAGAATGTGGGGAAATTGCAAACAGTAAGCCATAAAGTTAATTAGATACCAATATGAGCAATGGCAGTATGTGAATATGTTTTTGATTTCGAAAATAAAAAAAAAGAATCTCTGATATTTCTCGCAGACAGTGGGATCTTTCCCTTAATTAATTGGCCTGCAGGCCCAATAATTTTCATAGATTTCCCTTTCCCATTCCCATTCCCAAGCACCTAATTCAACATAATCCAGCTATAAACATACTTACCAGTCGCGACAAACTCTTGCAAATTCATTTCTATGCAAATTTCTTGTTTCCATTTGGATTTTTTCCTGGAGTTTCACTTTCAATTTGTATCTGTATGGTTTTTGGTGCTTTTGTCACAGTTTCTGTTGCTGCTGCTGCTGCTGTTGCTGTTGCTGCACTTTGTGTTTGGGGCATTGTCTGTGTTCCGAGTATGACAATGTGTTTGCTTTGGTTCGCTACGAGTTGAGTTGAGTTTCTTTTGTCTAGCAGCTGAAATTGTTTTATATGGTAAAATGCAATTTGTGCAACTGGCAAAAGCGACAAACAACAACAGGCTAAGCATCCTTTGCTATATATTGAAAGTGAAGTCTCTTAGCATATTTGCTGCTGATGTTGCTGTTGTCGCTTGTGTGTTGCTGTTGTTTTACTCTGTGAAATTTGCATATTTGCGCACAGCTGCTTTTTCTATTTCTCCGGTGCTTTTCTTCACTTGCCGCTGTTGTCTTCTATTGCATTAATTTCGGCTTCTTCTGTTCGTCGTCGTGGCTAATATGGTTGCTCCCAGGCTGCAGCAAGTTGCTCCTACGGCTGCTGCTGCTCCTGCTGCTGCCTCTTTTGTTGCTCATGTGCAGCATTTGTCGTTGGCGCTGTTACCACATTCTGCAGCTCAGGCGGTTTGTAATTAATGGTTAATTAATTGAAACGAAGTAGCTGACAATCTTAATGATCCGTAATTTGTTATTATGGTAATTTATACAAGCCACAGCCAGCAGCAGCAGCAGCAGCAGCGGCGGCGGCAACAAGAGCAACACCAACACACCGAAGGGGCTCCCTGCTCTTGTCTTGTAAGACATATACAAATAAAAATTCATTAGCTTCTGAGCAGATCAGAGCTGAGTGAGTTCGGATGACGGCGACAATTGTCTAATTGCAGTCACGAGCAATTTATGTACCTCGTTCAGCCATGAGTTATATATATACAGTATCTACATGTCCGCCGTGCTTATATCGGATCGGATTTTCATATATGGCAGAGCCAGAGCAACGCCCACAGGTGGCCCTAAGAGCTGGGCCATAACTATAAATTGTGCTTAGCCAGAGACGAAGTCATAGCGGCAAATAATGTCAGAGCCAAGAAATGCCAGACTGATGCCTGATCCACTCCCACCCACACCCACACCCCAACACCCCCACAGCTCCCACCACCCCGCATTTGGCGCACACCGCCAGCAGGAAGATGAGCACGACTGGCAAACAACAACGGCCTGGAAATTTGCATCTTGACGAATTTAATGATGATGATGAAAAAGACGCCACAGAGGGGAAAAGGAAACATGCACCTAAAGAAAATGTCTAGAAAAGTAATTGGAATTAAAATTCTTAGACTAGAAGAGCTTCGTCTCTATTTAACACATTTGAAAATATTTGGAAGGTAAAAGAATAATAGCTGCTATATTTTTATTGATACTTATACCATTTTTTGGTTCTGTGCAGGAAAAATCAGTTTGATCGAGGAAAAAAGAAACTTCAAGGAGCCCCCAGACAGCACACGATGTTTGTTGAAGGCATTTTGGGATGTGGGAGTGTTGATGCTGCTGCCGTTGCCGTTGCTGTTGCCGTTGCAGGAAAATATTTATGAAGATGCCTTTTGGGTGGCATTGCGGAATGTTTGACTGAATGTTCGCTGTCTCATGTCAAGTGCTGTGTCGTTTGACGGGCAAGTGAAAATATTTTCATTGCACTCTGACATGACAGCCAAACAAATTGCTAGGCACTCGCATTGACTTCGGCTACGACTCCTACTCTGAGTATGAGCCCCAGTCCGAGTCAGCACACACCTACAGCATGACCGGCTAAATGGCACTAATGAATGGCAGCCGGAGAGCAGCCTTCAAACTAAATACATGGGAGCGTCACGTCACCCTTTGTCTGTGCTGATTAGCCAGAATTTCTGGCCGGTCCTGGCCCCGGCCTCTGTCCCTGTCCCGGTCCCGGCCAGGTCCCCTTTTGTTTGGCTGCCAAGTGGCGCCTGCAGCGATCACGTCACAGACTGAGACGCAGTCTTAAGCCAGCCGCAATTGTTGGTTTCTTAGCCGATTTGATTGTTAGCCCGAAGCTCACGATTTGGTTTCAATGTCTTCGGTGCGGCGCGGCGCTGCTTCGCGTTCTTCGCTTCGCTCGTTTGCCAAAATCAATAAAGTTATCATGATTTCTGGCAGAGGCGTCTCTCTCCACCCAAAAGCGCTTTAATACTTTAATTTCTATATATTTTCATATCAATCCAATTTGAAAGCGGCGAATTAAGTTGCTGAGTTGTCTCGGGATTTGGCTGTCAAAATTTTGGGTGAACGCCCACCCAGCGAACATAATCAAAATTCAGGAAAATAAACTCAATTAACATGTCACGCTTGGGCAATGAATGCATTTACCTTTGCTGTCGCTTACCCCTGTTGTTATTGCTGTTGTTTTCCCGATTTTGTTAGATTTTTTATTCGGTTTCTGTCTTGTCATTATTATGTCGCCAGTCAGAAAAGGCAACTGAAAGTAAAGGCTGCCAAAATTCGTGCGCTACCGTTTTGCAATGAGTTAGAACCAGCAGCAAGCAGCTGAAAAAATTAACTTGTTAAAATGCAAATTTTGTGACTCGGGGGGCTGGCAGCTCTGCTCGGCATTTAGCCTTGTTATTACTCCGCATCGGCATTGAGATACCGTTCCGTTCCCGTATTGATTTTGATAAATGACCCCGCCGTTAACGTTGCCGCTGCCAAACAATTGCCAATCATATTTTCTGGGCTGGGCCTGGGCTGGTCTGGGCCAAGAGCAGCTCGGTTCGATAGGTTCTGGCTAACTGGCCGAAATTGATTGAGCGCCGTACTAATTAAGGCATTAATCACGGCGGCCAAAAAGCGAGTGTATGACGAGCTAGTTATATGTCCAACAAGTAGATGCTTGCTGCCACACTGATGAAGTCGCATTTGTGGCAGTTGCAGTTGCCGCTGTGAAAGTCGCGGGCGGGCACACGAAAATTTTCACCCAAAAACAGCAGCAGCAGCAGCAGCAGCAGCGGGAGGCTGGCTGACTGGCCTGGCAAGAGTGTGGGCCGCCAAGATGGACATGTTCTGATACAAGTTTCATAGCAAATTTGAAATTTATTGTGCCATGTTGCTGGTGGTGCCTCGGCACGACAGCAACATCATCAGCGGGAGCAGTGTTGCAGGAGCAGCACCCACACATAAGAAAATGGGGTTTGAATATATGAAAATACCTAAATATACTTTTAAAAGAAATCAAAATCCTTTATAAAAAATATCTCCAATTAAAAGAATATGTACCAAAATGTGTCATCAGGCTTTTCTTTCTCTGCACAAATACAAGGCCGTTAGGCACTTGGCCTTATTCGCGGGACAGTATTTATGCAGATTGGCAGCGTGGGTGGCAACACTTTCTTTTCCAACTGCAACTGCAATTGCACTTGTCCATTAGCATTTAAGGCAATATTTGCATATTTGCCATGCGATTTTCCTACCCTATTGATGACCGGGCTCTGATTGCTTTATGAGCTGTCGCTTGGCCTAATGTTCGCATAATGTTTATGGTGGGGCATAAAGGAAAAATCTGTGCGGCAGAGGCAGCAGCAACATCCGACAGTTGACAACAGGAATGGCACTGGCCCAGGCAACAGGCACAGGCAACGGAAGACTGAGCCAATCAGCAACATCTTCGTTAGCTGCTTGCCCCCATCCTGCAAGTTGCAGTTGCTTTTACGGCTTTGTCATTAATCAAATGGAATTGAAATGCGCCGCGTGTACATCACACGCCGTTGTTGTAGTTGCCGATGTTGTAGCTGTTACTGCCGCAGCTGAGCAGCGCCCATTTGGAGTTTGCCATTTTTGCGCATTTTAATCATGCCCGTCTCGCCTGTAGTTATTTGGCGTTTTTTTTTCTGCTTATACGCCTGGCTGTGCCAAAGAGATCTGCGCCAACTGATAAAGCAATGGCATTGCCGTTGCCAGTTGCTTGTTGCTTCGCTACACGGTGAGAAAGAAATGGGAGGTTACAAGCTTTTGAGGAACAGGAAAAAAAATACACTATAAATATAAGTATTCCTTTAGGGTGTAGTGAGAAAAACGTATAAAATATGTAATAAATACAATTTTTAATATAAAACATTGGACACATTCCTTATATATTTTTTTATATTTTCCTTAAACAATTATTTTCCTAAAATATCTGTAATACTATTAACTTGGATCTTAATTTCCTTTCCGTGTAACAAGTTGCTGTTGTTTCTAACTGTTGTCGGTTGCCTCTGCCACTGGCACTGCCGCTGCTGCTGCTGCTGCTGTTGATGCCGCCAACGCAGACCGCGGCCAAAATGATTAATACATCTTGATGCGATTTGGTTTGTAAGGCAGGCGCAATAAAAACGCGACTTTTGATTGACAATGGCAGCAAAAAGCCGGAGATGCCGGCCGTTGATTACTTCATTAGGCGGGGCTCGGACTCGGACTTGGATTCGGACTTACATTCGGGTTCGGTTCGAAAGTTGCTGCGACCGGGAGGAGCATTTGATTCAATTATGCATTTGCATGCAATTGAGCCATGATCTGCGGGCCACTAGCGGCATCTCTGCAGCTGCAATTGGCAACAGCAATTGGCAACTGCAACCGCAAACTGCCACATGTCTTATCAGCCGCTGAGCTATTGGTCAATTGGTCAACATCCGGTTAACTCGCTATTGGGGGCCGGCTGTCTCTCTCAACTGGTGGGCGATAATTATCTAGTTTCGGCTGAGAAATGATCGACTGCCTCGTGGCACTCTGCTAACGATGACAATTTGCAGATCGGAGATCGGGACTGGTAACTGGCAGCTGCTGCGTGCAGCAACTTTGGTAATATGCATGCTCCCGTGCGTTTTTGATGCGTTTTACGAGCGCTTTGCGAATGGCTTTCGTAATTTATGCGTTGCTGAAAAATTTCCCAATTTGATTATGCTCACAGGCGGGCTGCTATTAATATCGGCACAAGTACATACGATTGCCTGTGGCTCCCGAAAGTATGCTGCAACTGGTTTTGCCCGATCCTCAAACATGATTAACCCATTTTCGTGGACAATTATCACATTGTGTGCAGGCACACACTGCGTATACGCAACGCGGAACGAAGCCAAACGGAACGCCCCATCGTTTATCTCAATAAATGTGATTACGAGCCGAAGAGTCGCCGCTTTCCACCACTGATGGCTCCATTTTGGCCAATCGAAGTGCAATTTGATTGCGGTACGTGAATCCACTCGTCTTGGCTCAGTTTACCTTACCGGTTTTTCCCCGCAGCCTCATTGTCTTCCTTACACTCTGCAGTCTTCTTTTATGAAATCTCGCCGCAATCGGGGGAATTATTTTAATTGATTGAGTCCGCGATAGAGGGGGTGCTCATAAGTCTCCATATACATATACATACATACATAGATATATCTCCGTGGTGTGGGCTAAGTGCAACTGGTTTCTGTTTTTATGCGCACGCATTTGACGATTGGTAATTGAAACTTGTTAGTGAAGACATTAAAAAATCGTTTAGCGCGGTATTTGGGTTAAAAATGCGTGGAAAATCGTGCAAGCAAAGCGACAAGCCGAGCGCTAACCAGAAAGAGTTGAAAAAGAAGAAGCCAAAGCGTGTGATTTTCATTGATTTGCCAGCTGCAGGATGAGGGGCGAAGCTGGAGAAAATTGTGTAACCGCAATATAAAAATTCCTGCACATAAACTAATCTCTGGCGATGGCTGCCTTTTCGACTACCGCCAGTCTACAGTTTTCCAACGAGTATTTTCCCCATCTTCTATCTAATATTTTTGCATTTGACGCCCGCAACAAAGACGATGATGCTCATGGGGACGCTAATCATTATGCCCGGCTAGACCAAAGAAATTGTGCCGAAAATTGCCACATTTTTCCACATATTTCCTAACCATTTTCCTTTGTCTGCCGCAATTTGCATACGGGAATAAATCATCGCTGACTGGCTGTCTGTTGGCTGGCACAAACTGTGTAAATAAATATGCCAGAGAGCGAGCTTAATTAAAAACACTCGAATTATTGGAACGCTATTATTTATGGCCCATAATCGAGGAGGCCGCAACATAAAACCCATCATGCTATCATGTTTTTTAAATGATGCCGCCTCGGGCTGTTTGCATTGGCCAAAATGCGCTAACAATTTCTACGATTACGATTGCGATTACCATGCAGCATCCATAGTATCCAGCATTCAGCATTCAGCATCCAGCATCGGGGGAATAAAATGCAGCCGGTACTGCCATTCGTATTCGAATTCGCATGCATCTTCATTGCGGCCCCGAAGATGGAAAGATGCATGTGCGGGGCCACATCCACATCCACACAGCCACTGCACCAGAGGTGCATCCACGTCCATGATTGGCTGGCCGCCAGTTATATGAGCACGTCTTTCCACTGGCCAACTTTCTTTCCCGACTCGTCGGCCCCGCATCCAAATCACAATAATCGTGCTCAAATTAGTCAATATTTGAGCGCCAAAATGCTCAAACAAAGGCTTATTATTTTATGTTTTGTATCTTTTTTGCTCCGTTCTGCAGGCGCCGCAGCGCTTTTCCCCGCTGCTGGCCATAAAGTATATATAAAGTAATTTCTGCATTTTAAACATGATTATTAAATAAACTACTAGGCTTTCAGACGGCAGGCAAATGACCACAACAGATTACGCAGAGTTTCGCAGTGTTTTTCTTCTCTTTTATTTTTTGGGAGAAATTTCCAAGGCGATGGAGTAGCGATAAAAGCGAGGCCAAAGACTGCTGCCGACTACTGCAGACTGCGATCTGGAAACGAGCTCACCTTTAAAATGTTAACTGGTCTGCACTTGCTGTTGCCTTTTCTTCCTCCTTTGATCAGGTGTTGAGGCTGCCTCCGTCAGAGCTATTTCTTTTATTTCCAGCCAGCTAGATTTCCCCACAGATACCGCCGCACTTAAGAGCTTCTAGCAGCAGCAGCACAAGCAGCATCTGAAATATTTTCCAGCAGCGGCATTTTCTCTACGCTTTGCCCTTATCTAAAGTATGCAAGCCCCAGCTTCGCCACTGAGCAATGCAAATTTGTTAAGTCATTTCTGTTTGTGGTTCTCACGCTGCCACGCCACGTAAGGTCCATTTTTCATGCATATACTACGTACTACGTACATAAACGACTTGGGTCGGAGTCAAAGCCAAGTCGGTGTCGGAGTCGGTTTCGATGTCGGTGTCAGTGTCGGGGGAGCAAAAAGGAGTAGAATCAATTTGACAATTTGAACATTTGGCACATTCGCCAGAACACGACTCGGGGGTACGTTCGCGGGCAGTTGGCGATACCAATGGCGATACCGATACGCTAACTGAAATGGCAGTTGGGGCCTGTCAGTTCGATCACCTTTGGGCTCCAGTCTTACACTTGGACAAAATAGATTCAAGTTCTTGTTTCTATAACAATCAACTCTAACCAAGCAAATGCCTATAGAAATACCAGAGTTCAGAAAATTAACTCTCAATCCAAATATTCTTGAGATCTTTAGTTTCCTCTTTTTTTTTCAAGTGCACCCTCATAAGTTTGTGTACTCAATATGGGAATATACAGTAGCCACACACTTTTTATTTGTTTTTTTGCAACTATTCTAAATGCCGGGCACTTGCCGAATCTATGCAAATGAAACAAGCCAAGACAAAAAGTGTTTGCTGGCCAAATACAAATAGAAGAAAAAACTGTCGCTGCGACAGGTTGAGGCTGAGTTTGGCATTAGCCAAAGTCCGCGAGATTTACGAGTCGAGCACGCCAAATGTGTTTACACTTTGTCACCCTTCTGTCAGTTTGATTTATTTATTTGCAGATAGCCGGCCGGCCGGCTGATGTGGCTGCCTCAAATTAAAATGCAAGTATGGCCGGAATGCAGGCTCGGACCATGTGGCTAGAATGAGCCAATCCGAATCCGAATGCGAATGCGAATGTGAATGACTGATTGACTTAAGTGGCCAACTGACAAGTGGCTTTAATCAATTGGTGTGACTTTTAATGCAAGGCGCGAGTGTGTGTGTGTAGAGAAATTGAGAAATCGAAAGGGAAGCTGAAAGGGAAATTAGAGAAGCCTGTTAAAACCCTAAAATATAGATAGAAATCAAAGATTATAGATGGTATATTATTAAACGAAAATAAATACTTCATTTGGCTGAATTTTTTAAATTTAAATTTATATGTAAACATTTTATTTTCTCAACTAATCTCTCAACTTCTGTTTTCCTTTACAGCTTATTAACTCTTCCGTTTCAACCAGTACCTGGTTTATTAAGGCGCTACTCTGGCGCTTCAGGCTCAGCAAATGATTGGCACCGAGGATATGTCCGCATCGGCTGGCATGGACATCAGCGAGTCCTTTCGTGCCGAGGATCTCTCGAAGGCGGACTTCTTTGATTTTGTTACCGGCCCGAACATGGGCATCGACATAGGAGTGGGCGTGGGTGTTGGAGTGGAAGCTCTGGGCGTCACCCTGCACCAGCAGCAGCAGCTGCAACACCACCAGAGCCATCAGAACCATCAGAACCACCAGCAGGCGCCGCACAGTCACAACAGCCACAACAGCAATCATGTTCAGGTAGTGCACCAGTCAGGCAATCCGCAGTCCCAGCAGCAGAGCCTCTGCAGCGGCGGCGGTGCGAGAACCACCAGCAGCATGATCCACGACGGGGGAGGGGGAGCTGGCGCCGGAGCAAATGGTGGCGGCGTCGTGGTGCCCGTGGGCAACCGCAACGGCAGCAGCAACAACGGCGATCCCACGTTACAGGGCTACGAGGTGAGCACCGATCTGAACGTTTACTTTTCGATATTTTCTATATTTTCTCCAGACGAAATCACACTACATCCACTTTCTTCCCCTTTTTATTCGCCCTTCAGTTTTGGCACCAGGACAAGGACAGCAACCGCCTCGACTCCAGCTCAATCTTCGAGGACCTCGATCGCTACTGCTGGCAGCAGCAGCCTGTCACCGCCAGCGCCAGCAATGGCGGATCCACCAGCAACAACCAGCCCAGTCCCACCTCTCCGCAGTCCCACCTTCAGCAACAGCAACAGCAGCAGCAGCAGCAACAACAGCAGCAGTTACAGCAACATCCGCAGTTGCAGCAGCAGCAGCAGCCGAATGCAAACAGCTCCTCGGGAGCCTCGAGCGGTGCGGGCAGCAGCAGCGATACCATAAGCAGCCTGGACACCACCGACGGGCAGATCTACACCCTGACAGTATTAAACGGCGGCGAGCCCTGGCTGAAGCGTTCCGAGGCGGAGCAGCTGCCTAGCTCACTGGATCTGGACAGCCTGCTAAGCAGCTTTCCGGGCTACATCAAGTCGGAGTATCCCTATGACGACAGCGGCTTCAGCACGGATGGCAAGGATGTGATCGGTAGTGGAGCTGATGGCAGTGGCCTAAACCAGAGCCAGAACCAGGGACAGCAGGGAACGCCACAAGCTCTACCCTCGCTGGTCACCGCCATCTCGCTGGCGGGTGGCAACGATTTGGGCCAACAGTTGGCCCAATTCCAGAACAACAACAACGATTGGCACATGGCGGATCACAACACGGATACGGAGCAAAGCACGGCGGAGTCCCTACTACGGAGTGCACTCCAGGGCAAGGGTTACGCCAAGGGACTGCACATGCAGAATGGCCTGACCATGCCCGTCGTAAAGGACGAGGACATGCGGCGCCTGCTCTTTGCTGACGAGGCTGCTGCCCTCGGTTTCGCGGACTCCACCCTGAGTGCCGCCCAGATCTTTGATGAGGCCCAGGGCATCCACCTTAGCTCGCAGCAGCATCAACAGCAACAACAACAGCAGCAGCAGCACAATGGCAGCGGCAACATTCTGGTGGACGACATGTTCCTATCGCTGGAGAACGCCTTCAGCGATGATTTCGAGAAGATCAAGCGCATCGCAAACGAGGTGCAGCAGTTCTGCAGTACGCCCACTCCGGGGGACTACGGTCAATCCGCCGGCGATGTGCTGATGCAGATCTCGCCCAGTCCGTCAGCCAGCGTGACGGGGCAGCTTCAGCCGCCGCAGCCATTAAAGCCGGAGGTCAGCACCTCCACCTCGCCCTCCTCATCGGTGGGGGTGTCCAAGTCCGGTGGCGGAGGAGTCAGCAAGCCCAAGAAACAGTACAAGCGGAGCAGCAGCGGCAACAACAACAACCCCAGTGTGGCCAATAATAACAGCAGCGCAAACAGCGCCAATCCCTTGGGCCCGGTTATCGGAGCCACTGGCAGCACCGGCAGCTCCTCCTCAAGCGGAAGTGCCAGCAGCAGCAGCAACAGTCCGCCGGCTAACTCTGGCGGCAGCTCGTCCTCCTCCTCTGGAGGCAGCGGCCAGCGGAAGGAGCGTTCTCTGCACTATTGCTCCATCTGCTCGAAGGGATTCAAGGATAAGTACTCGGTGAATGTGCACATAAGGACGCATACCGGCGAGAAGCCCTTCGCCTGCTCCCTGTGTGGCAAGAGCTTCCGGCAGAAGGCCCACCTGGCCAAGCACTACCAGACGCACATGACCCAGAAGAACAACGGAAACCTGATCAAAGGAAGTTCCGGCAAACATCAGCGATCCAGTGGTTCCTCCTCTTCAGCAGCAGCAGCAGCAGCAGCGGCGGCGGCGGCGGCAGCGGCAGCTGCACTCAATCCGCGACAACTGGGCGCTGGTGGAGTGGTGCAACCTTCGCTGCCCGTGATGATCAGCAATCCCAACACGCCACCCGGAGTACTGCCACCGGCCAACGGACTGCTCAGCAATCGGTAGTGTCCAGGG
The DNA here is from genome assembly GCA_035045905.1 of Drosophila anomelani. NCBI lineage: Eukaryota > Metazoa > Arthropoda > Insecta > Diptera > Drosophilidae > Drosophila > Drosophila anomelani. Next base: position 8,903,986 of record JAWNOO010000007.1, on the reverse strand, counting down.
CGAGGGGAGTGCGATGCCCCCGGCTAAACTACTATATTTCTTGTTCCTTACTCACAAAATACACACACAAATCGAATTCGAAATCGAAGATGTCCTACTGTAACTACCTAAACTGTTAAATACTTAAATACGCCCAAATACTCCCGACTCGAATTTACGTCACTGATGAATTCCTACTTCAGCTCTCTGTGCGATTCCTATGCCCAACACACACAGACAGACAGATGCACACTCTCTCGAAGCACTTCCAAATACAATACTGAACCTAATGTACATTTACACAAACTAATTAAATTTAAATGTGCCAAATTCTGAAGATTTTAATAATGCTACTAAAGTTAAACTAAAATAGTATGCTAGGCGTGTAGAAATAGAAGTGTAATGAAGCTAACGAAGCAATTCCACGAGTGGTGATATCAAAATGAGGCCAAACGCTTCCTTGCTAAACAGAAACAGAATATAATCCGATCCAATGCCCCAAACAGGACCCTCCGGGAGTCCTCTAATCCTCCTAATCACCCCTCAGTTCTTCACAGTCTTTAGCTAGCCCAGCACGATGCGTGTTTCCTGTAAATTGAAAGTATTTGTTTTCTTAGTTGCTCTGCCCAAATTAGCGTAAATTTGTTTGCTAGTGTTAATGTATATATATATAAACGCGTAAATAAAGTTAGGTTTTTACTACAAATAAATGAAATACAAACAAAAAGCCAGCAAGGGGAATGCCAAATATTTTTGAGGGAGGAACACACTGACCCGAGGCACCGATTCGGAGCTAATCCTACAGCAATTCCCCGCTCCTTTCTCCTTCAAGGATCTCTCTGATCTCTTGGGCCGAGTGTTAGCCAACTTCGAGGGCATTCAGACGGGGCACCAGCATTACTCTATTAGTATATAGTATCTTTTGTTCGTACACTCAAGCTCGAAGCTCTCCAAACTCCAATGTTCAGCAGTTGTTAACCCGAATGCAACTCAACTTGCACTTGCCATTATTTTTGTATTTTGTATTTGATAAACACAAGGCGCATTACCAAGGCGAATGCGCCATTATTAAAGATAACACACACTGACACAAACACACACACACATTCCCCCAACTAGTGCCTAGGACTAGGCTAAGCTTATTAATAAAACAGCTGTAGTTAATGGTTAATTAAACTGCCAATTATTTTGTGATAGTTTTTAATGGACAATAGATTTAGATTACGCAAAAATATCTTCAACGGTGTTTGGGTTATGTAACGTTTTAACGATTTGTTATAAACTGTGTACACTTTGCAATACGAGTATTTCTGCTAATTTATTGAACTAAATAGTTTATGTACATAGAGAGCGCTCCTTGTTTATATCCAAGCCTAGGCTAAGCCACACATCGAAATCTTAGTTAAATCTTTGTTAGTTATTATTTATGCACACACACACACACACCTGAGCGAAAGCCTCACAAATACACACACACACACATCCCATCTGCGGTTAAGTTTTGCATTAATTTTTTTAGTATTGCAAGCATTAAAATAAAGAAATCTAAAACGTTTTATTGACAATTAAGATGCGCCCCATGTGCCTGCTGTTTGGGTCTGTCGTGGGTTAATTAGTTTTAGCTCGTTACGGAGCTGGCTCTGACCGAGGTCTGAAATAATTTTCTCCAATAAAGGAGCTGAGTGCACATGAAAGCGTATGCAGCTGCGCATGTCAACAACGGCAACAGTCGCAGCAGCAACTGCAGCAGCAGTAACAGCAACAGCAGCAGCAGCAGCAGGCAGGCAGGCGGCACTTGTCAGTCAAAATCAAAGTACCCGGCCCCAGACTGCCGACATCGTTTGGCGGGGGGTTACAAATGCGTGCCATCAGCGCAGATTAGAGAAAATTTTTCACTCCACGATAGCTGCAACACGACTCCAGCACTGTGGGAAATTTCACAGATTTTCTTGGATTTTTATACTGAATTTTTAGCATTACAAACGTAAGTACCCATCGAAATATTATTCGAATTATGATGTAATAATTAATGCAGCCTAAAGCTTCTGAATCTGAATTCTGTCTTGTAAATAAAAATTTATCAATATCCCTAAAATATTGGATAACGTATAAACCGAATTTAAAAATTCTTTACATTCCATTAAACTTTATTGTCACATTTTCTTCCTGTGCACTGCTGATGGTGATGCCTCCGCGGCCGACCAAGTCGTTTGAGATCGAAACATGTCGATTAGGGAATTTCAAGAGGCGCCAGTTGCCGTCGCACAGGTGGCTAACATCAGTGCGCACCTTTGGGGAGCTGGAGCCCGGGTATTTCAGTGGTCGGTGTGCTCAGTGCTCAGCGCTCAGTGTGTTTAGCTGCCAGCACGCGTCTTAATTGCTTTTGATGTTGAACTTTGAGCCGACGAGCTGCTGTGCAAATATTTGCCCAATGAAAATCGGGAAGTGCAGATCCCCTCGAGTGGGGTGAGCGAAACGAAAGGAAAGTAATATTTGATGGCTGCACGAATATCCATAAGCACCAGGCAGCTGCACTAACGTGGGTCGTAAAAGGCAAACCCTTGGCAACTAACAAAAATCGATTCACCTTTAACTAGAGTTTCAGGCTCATAAAATGTACGGTCTCACGGTGGAAAATAGTTTTTTTTTTCAGAGAGTTACATTTGCATTTGTCGAAGAGGTTTGTGCATTGTCTTATATCTCTTTTAATTATTTTTGCATTTTAGACTTCATAGCCCCAAAGCGGCATTTTCAATTCATAAGCAACAATTTTATGTGCGGGACATAAAACATAGTGAGGACACACCCTTAGAAGTCTTTATCCTGTAGAGCCCCACTTCCAGCAGCCACACGAGCGAAGACAACACCGCCATGAAGGCGAATCCATACCATATGTACTCCAGGTCCTGCAGCTGCATGGCGCGAAACTCCCGCCGTGGACTGAGGTCCACGAAGTGCATCTCCCCCGCCTCAATCAAGTCCGAGAATACCTTCTTCAGCCAGTAGTAGGACAACCCCGTTTCGGCCAGCTCCATAATTAGCCGGAGTACCGGTTCCATGAATACTGAATTCTCGTGAAGTGGAAATCCAAAGGGGACATTGTTAAAGAAACAAAAGTCGTCGCGCATCCGAAACAGGGGTCGGGAAAATACCTTTTGCTGCTCGCTGATCACCACCCACCGACCGCTGGCGATCATGTAGCCGTAGCGGGTGTCCATCGTATCCCGAAGAGCGAGATACTTGCTAAAGTCCGGCTCCACCAGGAACATGGGCTCGTACTTTCGAAACTCCAGGAGGCGACCGAACAGCTCTGCATACTCTGGTTTCCAGGCCACCACCTTCAGTTTGGAGGCCAACACATCGTCGTAGTTGCTGAAAGCAGGCTGCTTGGGCGCGGTGGTCACGTAGCTGGAGAAATAGGAATTGTACCAGGCGGTGATCAGGATGCCCAGTACGCAGATCTCCAGATAGATGCCCCTCACGAGGACTGGTGCTCGGAAAACTTCCACAAATGATTGCCCGAGCACTCCCCTTAGACAGCTGTCGTGGAGCAGGAAGTCGTTGATGGACGTCGGATAGCCATGGAGCCACAAGGAGCTGGCCAGCAGGCAGGAAATCAAAACCAAGGCGCCCAGGGTCAGCATAAAGGCGCTTAGTTCGAAGACCCTGGTGTAGTACTCCAGAGGAGGCACATCCGCCTCCACCGGCATCATAATGCACCAGTTCAACTGCTCATACGGGTAGCTAAATCCGAAGGGAGGAAACGGCGGGAAAGTCAGTGACATGGACATCTCCACGGAATCGTTACGCACTGCCGCCACCGTTTGCATCGAGGGGGCAAAGTCCAAGGGGTTCGCGGCTCTCAGTGGCTGCACAAATTTGCAGTTGAACTTCTGCTGGAAGGCCATCATGAAGTGGCCCACAGTGCCCTTGTAGACCACTTGACCCTTCCTGTCGTAGTAGGCGATCATTCGGGGCACGGTGCCGCCAATGATAACAGGCATCTCGTAGCCATGAAAATTCCGCAGGCGGTCGGGAAACATTGGTGAGGATTGCAGGTCAGAATCGTAAATACGTTCCTCGATTTGCAGAATTGGAAAGTGTGTGTAGCTATAGAAGGTTTTGGTTTCCTGTCATTGATAAGGGAATTATATTTAAAATTAAAATTAATAATTAATAACTACCAACCTCATGATCTGCAAACAGTACCATAACATTTAGAAGTTTCTTTCGCCAGCAGTCTTTGAATAATTCATAAAGCCCTGCACTCCTAGCATCCGTTTGTATAATAAATATCATCCGCGATGTGGTCATGTGACGAAGATTAGCCACTAGAGCGTTAAGCAGTCCTCTGTGTTCATCTAGATTTGCATCACTCATGAACACCAATGAAATCAGTCGATTGTTTGTGAAGTTATGAAAAAAGTAGCTAACATTCTCGTCCAGCTGGATGACAGGAACCCGCACCTCATCGATAATGTCCTTAGCCACCTGATCCGATCCACTCATGTTTTTATTCTTCATGAGCAGCACGTACTCAAAGTCAGACTCCTGCCTAATCCTGCCCAGCAATTCAATGAGCGTCGAAGCACTGGCAAGTCTAATCAGCCAAAGCCCGAATAGTATCCACTGCGGGCAATCCATCACGATGGTCGAGGGACAACTGCATGACACTGATTGATGCCGCTGCACATTTAAAGGGTTGCTAATGAATCCGCCGACGAGGCCGCTAATGGTTAATTCCAATTAGTGGCTCGTGTTAACAAGTCTTGGGCAAAAACAAGGAATCCAAAAAACATTTCCCAAGGGAATACGGGGAAAAACAAGTGAAATAACCTCAATCGAACAGGTTTGGCGACATGTTTACATGGTTGAAAAATTCACACTAAAGTAGGTCCCTTAATGACCGACTTAAAATAATAAATTTGATATTAGGTTTAATTTTGCATCATTATTTTATATACTAATATTTAATTATATTTATAAACTTGTAATTAATTAATTCATTTTTTAATCAGAAAATAAAACATACATTTTAAATGGTTTTGCCTTACACATTTCTAAACCACAAAATTCGCGTCATTATTCTTAGCAACTTATAGCGCCAAGCCCATATTATCTCTCCGATAAACACCAAAGTGGCCATTCCTAGCATGAATCCCCCTGCTTTCCACACCTCCTCCAAATCCTCCAGTTTCATGGCCCGAAACTCCTTTGGCCGGCTTCGATCGACAAGCTGCAGCTGACCAGCTTTGACCATTTCCGTGAGGGCCATGTCCCGCCAGTGAGCCAAAAGACCCGTGGCTGAGACGTCCAGGATAAGGCGCTCCAGGGGCTGCCTGAATATCGAATTATCCGCAATGGGAAATACAATGGGAATTGTGTGGTAGACGCATAGGTCCTCCCGCAAGGTGAACAGTGGCGAGCTAAACACCTTCTGTTCCTCCTTGATTAGTGACCACTTCTCCAAGGGCAGCATGTATCCGAATCTGGTATCGAAGGAGTCACGCAGCTGCAGAAATTCCTGGTAGTCCGATTTAATCCTGAAGATGGACGAGTACTTCCTCATGGTCTCGGAGAGCTGAAGCAACTTCTCGTATTCTGGTTTCCAAATCACCACCTCCACATGGGAGTGCTCGATGCTCTCGTAGCTGGTGAACGGCGGAAGCCTTGGTGCACTTGTCACAAAGGTGGAGTAGTAGGAGTTGTACCAGGCGGTGATCAGGATGCCCAACACACAAATGATCATGTAAATGCCTCGCACCAGAAAAGGAGTTCGCAGGACCTCGTTAAAGGGTTGGGCCAGGACTCCTCTAAGGCAGCTGCTGTGAAGAAAGTGCTCCGTAAAACTAACTCTATATCCATGAAGACGCAGGGCCAAGGATAAGGTTAGCGAAATCACCACAATTACCAAGAGCGTCAGCCAAAATGTCAAGGGATCAAATACTAGGGAGTAAAACTGGCTGTGAGGAACCTCCGACGGCACTGGCATCATCAGACACCAGCTCATCAGCTCGATGGGATAGGTATATCCGGAAAACGGAAACTGAGGATAATATGCTGCCAGGGCGAATTGTACGCTACCATTTCGCACGGCTCCAATCAGTTGTCTAGCTGGCTGAATTGAAGACTCATCAAAAGGATATGGCTGCACCAATTTACAGTTGTAACGCTTCTCGAAGCACTTCATCAAGTTTCCCACAGGACCTGAAAATATCAGTTGCCCATTCGAGCCACGATAGACAATTAGGCGTGGCGAAGATCCACCCAAGGCAATCGCTACAGGATAACCATGAAGATCCTCCAAATGGGACTCGAAAATCAAGGTGCTATTCTCCAAACGTCGCTCTATAAACTGAAATATGGGAAAGGGTGAGTAGCTGTAGAAAATCCGAGATTCCTGGAAATATAAGACAGGTCGTATGATTAATATTTCAGAAGCAAATACAAAAATTTAATAACTATTTCATAGGTAAGATTACCATCTTCTTATGAATAAAATAAAAATTCAAGAATGTTAGTAAATCTCACCTCAAAATCCCGTCCTATGGCAACCACATTAAGCTGTCGATGATGCCAGCACCATTCCAGAAGCGAATATACTCTCATATTCTCCGTCTCCAAAACCAAGATCACTGGCTGGGTGTTAAGCAACTTTAGATTTAGGTGTAGAAGCTCCAATATTTCATCCGAAGATTCAGTCACGAAAACTATGGTAACAAATTTTTTAGAATGATAGAAACCCAAATGGTAGTCTACCAACGACTCTTCATTCATCTGAATAATTGGAACTGGCAGCTGCCACAACATCTTCTGCCAAATTGGATCAGAGTTTCCCAGCAGGACTGCAAACTCAAAATTAAGTTCTCGGCTCAGATGAAGCAGGAGCTCACTGTAGATGCCATCACCGCCAGGACTCAGGAACACCAAGTTAGCCAACAGTAGAAGTAACCGACCCATGTTGAATGTGCTCAAAAGATTTTTCAGCTGCAGCTTTTATTCTATCCCTGCCACTGCCATTAGCTGTCTCCAGGGTAAAAAATGTTGGTGACCTGCTGATTGATTGTACATAGCACGTGATGTTTTTGCTTAAAGTTCGTCAATGCAATTACACTCTGATTTACAAATAACATTAGCATTAGTACAAAGTTCAAAACCTTGATTTTTATTTTATGTACTTGCTCAAATCAACTAGTTTTGAATTTTCGAAATACTTTTCTCCTGCGGCACACAGATTGTTGAAATCTTCATCCCGTTTGTGACACATTTGTCCGGGCATCTTGGCGGACCTAGAGATGGGAGCTCCCAGGATATTCATGGTGGCAAAGGTACAGCTCAAATAAAAATATCTGACGCTCTGGTATTTAAGTTTAACTGCCGAACATCCCATATGGGTGTTGCGTTCGGACATCAAGAGAGCAGCTCGAAGGACAGATCTATGAAAAGTAAACAAAAAGTTCGATTTAGATTCAAATTAATAAGATTGATCTACCCACCTCAGGTCAGTGTTGTTGCCTAGAAGTAGGGTCTGCTTCGGCTTCACGTAGCGACCCTCGCTCATCCATTTCGAGATCATGTTTGTTATAATTTTTACGCTATCCTGCATCTTTCCCACGTAACTGAAGCTATCAAAGATGCTGCCCATGTTGGGAAAGTTAGGCGACGTCATGCAGGGACGCGGAGTGGGCATGCAGCTCATCACATCCATCATGGCGAAGTGTTCCAGCTCCCTCGACCAGTCGATGCGAGCCATCCGTCCTGCGGGGAGTAGTTTTTGTGTTAGGCCTGCGGCCGCACTGTTCCTAAATTCATTGACTGCGCTGAGAATTATGTCCTTTTTATCACTACTTAATGCCACCAATCGGGCTCTCGGCCGACAAGGAAAGATGTAGTTCTGTAAAAATCGAATTCATTTATTCAATTTTGGCGGTGGATTTGGTGATTGTAACTTACAGCTTTTCGGCAAAAAACATTTTCCATGCCACAGTGAGGCAAATCGCAGTAGATCGCCTTGTCTATCTCAAAGGCCACAAGGCCGGCTAGAGATCCAAAGACCAGGAGTATCGCCAACACTAACGAAGACATTATAGATTAAGCCTCTACGCTAACACTAAAGCTTTGCTGGCGGTTTGGCGGCTTTTAAAAGGCTGTAAAGAGGGTATAAAATTCCTTGAAGCAATTATTTTTATTGATCATTATTTTGCTGGTAAGCCCGATATGAGCTATAGAATATTGTTGATTCAGTGGCTAAGCGGAAAAAATCAGGCAGGGTAGTAGCTGGAAATGTCATTGTAATCAAGACTCCTCACCAGCTGTTACTAAAAAATAGAGATAGTAAAGAAGTTGAAGAAGCTAGATTCGCAAATTTTATTTTTGTTTTTATTATTATTTCTAATGCCGATCTTTTGTCCACCTTTTTCTGTTTTTTTTTTTGTACACGTCCAGTTTCGAAAATATTAAAAATATCGAGTGATGTAAATTTACATCATATTTCGAAAATCAAAAAGTTCGTTGCCTAAGTCTTTTGTTTACGCTATAGCTTGTGGGCGAGAGGAAAGAGATGGAAAGAGAGATCGATGGATTTGCTTGTTCTACGCTCATTGCCTCTCTTTCCTCACATATGTAGTTAAAACAGTGGCCGTTTCATGGTGTTTTCGATCTCTAGTTTATGAGATTTTTGATAAAAATGAATGATTTTTAAAGAACATAATGAAAACTTGAAACGGTTTTTTGAATAACAAATTTTTTAATATTTTTTTAGACTCTTGAATTTATAATTCAGTATCTAACATAGTGACATAAAATATAGCATTAAAAAAAAGTAAAAACTAAATTGATTGGAGGCCGAAATCTCATTCATATGCCGATCTGCCTGACAGATGATCGCTCTTAATGATGCTGGCAGCATCCACTCTGCTCATTATATTTTTCAAGCATTTATATATATGTTTTGGTGCACTTCACTGGATTTGGCTGATGCGTCAGCACTTGACCCGCACTCAGCCGCACTCCACCAGTCCCCCTCCTCGGACGGGATCCCCATCCTCCTCCGTTTCCCATTCGCAGAGCAGACTGTGTCCCATGCTCCGAGCTCGTTGTCCGCCAAATTGAGTTGACGTTGACGTAATGCCCCGCCACTTGAGTAAGTCTCACTCACTGGCTCTTTTTTGGATTTGTCATTTCTGGTTGCTGCCTCTGCCTCCGCTTTTTTGGTATTTTTTTGATGAAGTGCATCATCGTCCCGGGCTGGTCAATTAGCTGCACATACCGCGTATCTCGCGAGAGTGGCAGCGTGGAAAGCTCAACATGGCAGGGCTGGTTTTTTCTTTTTTTTTTGTCATCGGCTTTTATCTTCAGTTTTGTTTTTGGTTTCGGCTGGAGGTCACGTAGAGTCTTTAATTGGCCCGGCTGGGTTGCGAATGCGATGTCAATTTAGCGAGAAGAGCCCAAAAGTTCATAAGTGCCCCCGGCGCATTCTTAAGCACTGATCTTTTGCAATGCAGAAACTTCAGTTAACCCACTTGTAAGACATGGCGACGACTTGCTAACTGAATTTATTTATATATATGAAATGCCCTTCAGAATTATTAAATAAAAAATATAGTTGCTACAGTTTTAAGAGCTAAAATAATTATGTTTAAATGGCCTCTGAAAAGAGCAGAAATAAAATAAGAGATCTTATTTAAACAATATTCAAACCATTACACTATATACATATTGTGGTACTTTCTGACTTGTCAGTTTTTCTTTTTTTTTTGTGAAAATGCCCTTGGCACAAAAGAAAACTCTTAAAGATTTGTGGCCTCGTAAAGGTGGTAATTCATTTTCATTGTCGGCCGACCCAGTTCTATGGCACTGTTTGCCTGGAGTGTCCTTACTCCTGGCAATCGTTTTGAATGCGGAACTGGAACAGGCATTGGCACTGGCTTCGGCACTGGCACCAGCACCCTGGTAATTGTTTCTGAGCTCTACAACTTCCTAGCATGCTCGGCCAGAGATCATGGCCCCGTTCCATTCGCTTGGCACTCTCTCGCAGCCAGACATCGCCCCAGGAAAGTAACTCATATTCGGGGTATGTATAAATCTACAACTGGAACCGTAATGCAAGTGATCGTACATCCGACGGTTTGGGGGCTTTTGTTGTCCAGTTGTTCGGTTATTGTTGCTGGCCACGAGACATGCACGAGCCAACTGTAACTGGCTTCCTTTGGCTCTCCTGGACTCCCCCTCGAAAAGACTTGCCAAAACGGTAGCCTTTTTGGGGGACGGGACCCGCCATAACAACCACACAACAGATTCAGCCTGGCTAGCTGGATGCACTTTAACAAGAAAGTGAGTACTTAATGTATACAATGATTAATCAATAAAAGAGAAAATAGTTCTTTCTAGTTTAAAGTATATTTTTCTAAACGAAATAGGATAAATATCATGTTTATGTTATTTATATTTTCCAGTTGAAAACTAGAACACTCTTTTGCAGTGTCCAGGCTCTCTGGCTTGGTCTCATTGAAAAGCGAAAGATGGCCAAATGGAAATGGTGAAAATGGCCAAACGGCAAAAGGCCAAAAGCGGACTGACAAAATATTTTCGCATATGATAAATGGCACAGTTTAAAGTAAGTCGAGCACTTGCAATTGTCCACGTCCAGTTCAGGCACAATGTAAATTTCCATTGCTGACCATTTGCGAAGTGGAGTTTTCCCGGCCCGGCAGCGCGGCTAATGGTGCCACACTAAACATCGGCAAAGCCATAATCTTGGCATTTTTCGCTAGGTCGCCGCTGCCCGGCTGCCTGATTTATGAAAGGGCCTCATAATTTAGCACAAATATGGTCATAACTTTTTGGCTTTTACTTTTGTTTTTTTGGGCCGGCAAGCTGCTAATGAAGCGGCAGCCGCCCCAAACTGAAAACCGAAAACCCAGAAAAAAAACTAATATAAAAAAAAATAATAAAGTGAAACAAAAGCACCAAGAAAACTGCCGACCAGAAACTCATTTAAGTGGATGGCCAGCCGATGGCCACTGGTTGCCTTCGTTTCCTAGCAATCAAAGGCGAACGTGTCACTCCTTACTGTCCAGGAACAGACTAAACAGAGGTACTCTGGAAAATGTTAAAAATAAAAATTGATTCGCTTTAAAATGAATCCCAAAATAATAGAAAACGAAGTCATTTAATGTTATTATCTAAAAGTAAGGTATTTTTTGAAGCTTAATAATTCATTTAACATTTAAGCTTTATTCTTATATTTCGTTCAGTGTAGAATGCTGCAAACCATGCCGGACCGTGCCTATAATCATCATCAACATTACCAGCCGCCTGCAATATGGAGCAATCACGTCCTGGACCTGAACGGAACCTGGCCAGCGGCCCCTGCTTCGAACTGGAGCTCCAACTATGCTTCAATAAATGTCACTCCTCAAGCTTTGCATCTAAAAATTGATGACAATAATTTGTTGCATTTGCCCGAAGGGGGTGTGGCCAGCACCGATCGCCAGTCGCGGCTCAGCCCGAAATTGCCTTGGACAGACGGAGTTTTCCACTGCCTCCGCGGACGCTGCCGCAGTTGCTGCTGCTGCTGCTGCTGCTGCTGTTTTCAACACAATTTATACAAAGTGTCGCAGTTTTTGGCGCTTTGCATTTGTTGCTGACAGACTGCCCACCTGCCCGCCCCTTGGAGAGCCAAAGCTGCAACGGTTTGCACTTTGCCGATGCAAAAAAGTAACATAAATTTCGTCATTTTGTCACAAGTCGTTTGTACGCGATACGATGCACAAAGAAAAAAATCAGCTCATTTAAATATTTGCAGATTAAATTATCAAAAATTAAAGCATTAAAAGTGATACCTAAGCAACATAAAAATATATTTATCTTAAACATATTTTCACACCATTTTCAAATGCGTTTTAATAAAAGGTCGAAATCTCAAAATTAAACACTTTAATTTCGTATAATTTCTTTGGGTTTATTTCGAGAGTCTCTTTTCTCCAAGTGCTCACAGGCAGCAGGGATTAGAGGCCTGTTACTGGGCTGGGCTAAGTCCGGGGCTGCTGATTGCAAAGCGATTTGCCGAAATGTTTCCCCCACAATTCCCAATTCCATAAAAGTCAACACACTCCTTTGGAGCCAGTTCAGTTTCAGTTCGCAGTTCGCTTTGATTTGATTTCGATTGCGCATTTTTCAATTTGATAAATTTATAGAGCCACTGCGACCAAAACAAATAGCTCGCGATCTCTGACCAGGATAAGAGCTAGGAAATGCAATACATGCGACTAATAACTGGAGGAGGATCCTCCTTCTCCTCCTCCTGCCACACAAATATGTACCATATGTTCCCTGGCTTGCCAATCGCCTTGTAAATGGCATCAATTGCGACCTTTTGGCATTCTTACGGAAACATTTCGCTAATGAAACCGATACTTCAAGTGTCAAGACACGATCCGGTTCGAGTTGCCATAGGTTCGGCCTGCGGTCAGTGGCTTCTGGCCAGTGGCAGTGGCACTGGCAATGGCTGCTGCATTTACCACACTCTGGCCAACTTATGGCAGCCATAAAAATGTTAAGCACAAAACATTTGCCACATTGGCACCTTTTGGCCAAAAAAAAAGGAAAAAAAGGAGCAAAAGAAATGACCACAGAGGAGCAGAAATGGAGCACGCACGTGGCAAATGTCCCGGGGCGAAATTGGATGCCACTCCCCCGGCTCCTTGTCTCATATCCAGCCTCAATCTGGTATCCCGGACTTCTTCATTTGGGGTCGCAGCTGCAGTTAGTTATGCGGAAGCTGAATCCAATCATAATTTGAAGACTCTTTTCGGCCACCTCGAGTTATGATGACTTTCCAGAGCAATCACGAATGGAGTGGGGGTAATATGTGGTAGCCACACTGAGCCTACTGAAATGGGATACTTAAAATGATTAAGATTTAGATTCCTCGAGAATCTTGTGAGCATTCGAATATTATTTTTGGTATTTATATCAGCAAAGAGCTCTTTGGTAATTGTTAATGCTTGGAAGGGGTTTAAATATTATAGAAACTAAATTTTTTAGTTAAAAATTTATTTACAATGAATAACCGTTCTCAGCTTAGCTTTTCTCGAATTATTGCTCATGAGAAAGGAATATACTTAAAATAATATATATGTAAATAATTAAATAATATATATGTACTACAAACGTAGTAATAAAAAGCTAAAGAAATATAATCTATGCAGAAAATAACTTTGTATAATATAAATAACAACCTTCGTTTACAAATTTATGTGCAATTTAATTTAAGCCAATAAATAACTTTAAAATAAGTAATTTAATGGCTAATTACTATTAACTCTATATTTATGTTATAGGCAAGCCAAGGTTATTAATTCATTTAATTAAATCAAAACTGGCTGAAATGCAATGAAGAAAATGAATATGTACAGCCGTATTAGCATTTAAGTGCAAGCCAAGACGTACTCTTAACAGCATTTCTCTAATTACAATTTGCAATTCACAAGCTCCAAGCATAGAATCCTTTTGAAATCGGCATTATATACTTTACTGATTATTTTATTATAAAAGCGGACAGCCCCGAAATTAATAAAACCGAATTAATGCTGTTAACAACGCACGGATACGCCGGGGATGCTGTTAGCCAAGAGCAAAACACGTCAAGCAATCTTTCAAAGTTGTCTCGGAGCATGTCGTATTGCTGGGATGTGTGGGCGTGGGGCAGCAGCAACACAAAAGATCTACGGACACACCAACTCCATGCAACATGCAACACTCGACGCCCATGGGAGAGCAAAGGCAAAAGGCAGAAATAAGAGAGAGAAAAATCAGCCAACGGCTAGCGGCCAACATGTGTACGTGTTTAAACAAATACAATTTGCAATTATATGGCAAGCAAATCAAGTTGAAATCAGCATGCGATTTCCACCTGTGGCCGGCGTCATAATTCGTGGCTATGTTTTTGGTCATAAATCTAGCGATTTACAATTATTTTCTGGCTTGTTTTTGGTTTTGGGCCCCATGGAAAATAGAAAAGCGACGAAAAAGCAATGCCGAAATGCATTTCGTGGCACAGTGGGACACGGACCCGGGACATGGAATGGTTCGTGTGCAACAAAAGGCAATGCAAGGCAGCAACAACTGCCCCTAATGGCCATTATGGTCATTTCGTTATCACTGGCAGCCAAGCAGCAACCAAGCAACCAAGCAACCAACCAACAAGGAAACGTTGCCGCCGTCCGTGATCCGCTGACAGTCATAAATCTGCATAGGTTTTGCAACGGGCCTCCAAAAGAAACACTAGACTCCAGCCCCGCGAATACGATATATCCGCGAAAATCGGAGGATGCGTATTATTTACGATGACGCTAACGAGCGACGACAGGTGGCGCTACGCACTCCTGTGCCATCCAGCCATCTTGCCATCCTGCTCGTACTGTGATAACGCAGTGCGTGGCTGCAAATTGATTTTACGGCGCCGCCCGTGTTGAGGCCCCAGGCAGTCGCCCCATCGCTGCACCGCTCCAGCGATCCATGCCCCATACCCAATGCATCTATTGCTCCAGCGCCCATTCAGCTTGTCTAAATTATGCAAAAGACAAGTGAAAATTTGCGCTAAGCGGAGCTATATCGTCTCCACCTAGAGAAAAGGGAACTGAAATGAATCTGATTTGAGATGGAAAAGTGCATCATAATTTCGGGAACCAAATGCTAGAAAATAGTAATACTTTAATTATATAACAATCCTAAAATGCTAACTATGAAACATTTAATTTATTTCGTATTTTTGTGTCGCACAGCTCAAACATAAATTCCCCTTTATTTTCTCTGTGCACATTTTTCAGCACCTTCAAGCTCTCCCAATGATGCATATATGCATATATGAGTTATATAAAATCGGCTTGAGGGATTAGCCGGCCGCGGTATGTGTAATTAAAAGTGAAATTGTGGGGTCCTAACGAGTTTACAGCAGCTGCTAAATACAACTTGCAGCTTGGCTGCACGAAAATAAAACGAAAATGTGAGATAGACCCACTCGAACTGGAGTTTGGCTGCTTGATTGATGGATGAGTTTGAGTTTGTCATGCAAATTTCAACAGCCAGAGAGCGGCTGATGATGTTGTCTCCAGGACAGGATCCAAGCGCTAACGAGTGGCGCGTGGTACCTGAGAGCCCAGAGAGTCGGTCTGTCTGTCGCCTGGCCGGCCGTTTCTCGGCCATATTCTGATATCATAAATATGAAGCTGTTTTTATTAAAAATTGCCTGATGCCCGAGACGTGGCCTAAGCTGCATTGGCATGTGTGTGGCATATAAATTGCATTGCGCTGGAATTTTAATGACAGCCTTTGGAAATTAATCTAACGCGTTCGCCAGCCAACAGAAGAGCGTTGACTAGCCCAGTCTGTCGCACTGGCGCGGTGGCACTGGCGACAAAAATGTTGTCTAAAATATTGATTTATTGCATGGCATTTAATCAGAATTATATGAAGTATTTTCTTAGGAAATATGTATTTGATTAAATAATGTATAATGTAAATGAGGATGAGGATCATCATTAAGGCTAACTGTATTTTTAAACACGACTCAGTTTAGTATTTATATAATTTAAAAATCATTATGCAAACTTTATGATTCCCTTTAATTTAATAACATTTCCTGTATTTCTTAGTCTTACAATAATACCAAAATGGGATAAATGGGATAATAGATTAAACTTTTGATATATGAAAGTAATTCTTACTCTTGTAAGTCATTTTCTATAATCTCTTTAGCCTACTAAAGCAACATTTACTTATTTAAATTATTTATTTTCAGTGCAATGCCCACATCTTGTTGCGGAACGAGTTTGGCAAAGTGTCGCAGATGGTGGTTGTTATTCCCGTTGTGCTATTGATTGTTTACTGATCTGCTGGGCCTCAGCTGGGGCCCTGCCAGCACTGAGATAGATGGGATATGGATGTGGACCTGAGATCGAGATCGGGCTGCGGAGGCTATCCCAGGAAAACCGATTGCTATCGGCTGAATAGGTTGGGGGAAATAAAGAAGCCACCGGCTGTGGATGTGCATGCGGCTTTGCGGCTTTCACTTGTCCCGCATTTGCATGGAAATTCCGCGCCAATTTCAGCGCAATTAATCGCACAGCCGAGTCCGATCTAGAGACGCCCCCAACCTGCAGCCAGCATCCTCCCACCTTTGGCAGTCCCTCCCTCCCCAGTTGCCAGTCGGCAGCCGCCATCTGGCATGCACCATCCTGGCCAGAAACCAGTTGCAACTCATTTGCATGGCGGCTTAATTAAAACGGTCTGTGGGTGGGTGAGATGGGTGGGCATGGTGGGTTCGTTGGTGGTGGCTCTTGGCCATCAGCCATCGCATCGCTTTCTTCAACCAATTTCTCTCTCGCACACACACCGGGCCTTATTTATGAGAAAAATTCGTGGCACATCTGCCGGCTTCCATTTAGTCAGCAGCAAAATTTACTCGCTCATAATTTAGTCAATGGCAAAAACAATAACCACAACCAACAGAAGCTGCACCAGCAGCAGCCACAGTCAGCTTTCATGGCCAAAACGGTGGCAGGAGTGGGCGGGCTGGCTGACGGGGTCTGGGTCTGGGTTTTAACCATGGGAAAAGCCAGAGCGGAATCTCCTCCTCGCAGGCCATACCAGCTGACTGATTGAGCACACCAATATCCAGACGATGTTGAAAGTGTATTTTATCAGCTGCCACCGATCAGAATGTTAATGGCTTCGAGGAAATTAATTGAATCTGCATGTGTGTATCTCAGGCATTTAATTTGACCAGGTAATCGTATCTTCTAGACTTTCGATGGATGCCACGATAAGGACTTTCGATAGCCACGATAAGGAACTCAAGGATTTAGTTTAATTATTAAGATTAGAGTGAAGAAGGCCTTAATTAGAGCTTAATGTTTTCAATAAGTAATAAGTCTACAGCTATCTGTGTAATTAATTAAGTTTATGGAGATTAAAATATACGCATTCAATGTTGTAAGAATTGAATTTAATTGATCCGAAACAACTTATTAAAATTAGTTAAGGATCAGTAAAAATTCTTATGAAATTCGTCACTCTAAATCCCACAACCTTGCTGAGAATTCAATGGAATGACAATGCAATATTGTCAAGTGCATTTAGTCCACTTTATAAATAGAGCAAACTGTGGGCAATATCCCAGTACTTTTCCCTTCCAATCATCGTGTCAGGGGCTGGCTAATAGATCGACCATCGTTAATGCGACAATTGAAATGCTTTCGGTTTTTCTTATTTATTTTTAATCCAGGCCAGAACGAATTCGGTGGCAACAAGCAGAGGAAATGGCCCAAACAACACAGCAACGAGCGACAGAAAACGTTGTCAATTGATTTTCTGCACTATTTCAATTGACCTCACCGCAACAGTTGGTGTTGTTGCTGCTCAAAGTGGCTGTTGGATGTTGGCTGTTGTTGCTCAGGGCAACGGTAGCCATAGGAACCATAGTTGGCTGATGCTGGAATCGCCGGATCGTAGACAGTGCAAAATGAAACGAATTAACAATTTGATGTAACTGTGATTTTTTCGTTTGTTTTTTGTTATTTCTTTGGTTTCGACCACAGTCGCACACGCCCTCAACGAAGCGAATTCAAGAGAAATGCTTATCGTGCTTCAAAGAAATCCAGCAATACGAACGGCAACAGCAACAGCAACAGCAACAGCAGCGGCAGCGGCAACAAAACATGAAATTGAAAATGCCAAACGCTAAGAGACAACTAGACAGACCGTACCCAACCCTTCTCCGGCACTCCACCACTCCAGCACCCCATCCCTCCTTATTCCTCTGGCCGATCAACAATGTGGAGCTTATAGTAAAACTGTAACGAAACCCGATTGAACCCGCCATGGGTGGCGGTGGCTTTGCCACAGTCACAGCGACACACAGCAAGAAAATATTGTGAATTTGAATAGTATTTATCTGGAGAAGTTTGTGTATATAGATAGGGGTTATAAGGGATTGCTTAATAAGCTCTTTACCCCTTTGAGAAATTAAAGAAACCATTACAAATTATACATATATCAATACGAAATTAGTGTAGGTATTAGGATCACATTATTGTCTTCATTTAGTTCGTTTTTTTAATTTCAATTAAAGTAAAATAAGTAAAGTTACCATTTTTATTTCCGTGCATAGCAAGAGCCACAACATCGGACCTGAACCTGGGACATGGACAATAACATGTACCAAAAAATTTCATTGCTGGTGCTGCTTTTTGCTCTATGGCCGGCCACGATTCGGGCCAAGCTAAAAAAAAAATACAAAATCTCTGTCAAAAATCGCTGGCGGGCAGCTGCAGGCCCAGCCCAAGCACATCCTCACGAGCAACAACACCAAGCAACAGCAACGGCAGGAACACAGCAGCAACAACTTCGACAACAGCGACAACAAAAGGCCAAAAAGAAAAGAAACAAAAACAAAAAAGAAATAATTAATATGCCTCAAAATATCCCGGGCAGCTTTTATGACAGCCAGGGTTCGAAGGGAGTATTGCCGCTGCAACTGCAACTGCAACTGAATCGGGATTGCAGCTGCACTTGGACGATGGCCGCCGGCGGCATCAGCAGCAGCAGTTTAACTAACGGCTTCTGTGCTTGTTGCGCTGCCGTTTCCGCATCTCGGTGTCGCCTCAGAATGTGCACGATTTTCCCTCAGATTCAATTTCAAGTGCAGCAGCAGCAGCAGGAACAAGAGGCAAGCGCCGCTATTAAGTCGACGACAACAACAAGCAATAACCCTAACCGATGGAGCCGCCAGCAGTGCTCCGGCGACTCCGCCAGGTTGCCAGGTTGCCACTGTCTGCCGCTTCTTGCCGAGATTTCTATCTTTGATCTCTTACTCCACATGGAGCAGCAGCAGCAGCAGCGACGGCAACGTGGAGCATTTGCCGCATTATGTGGCAGGGCAGCCGGTGCTGTCTGCTTGTTAAATTGCTCATTTAAACCATAACGAAATGGTCTGTGCCAGGGGACAGCTCCAGAGCATGTGCCTTCCTAGAACTAGTACACACGGTGAAAAAATAGTGTTAGTATTTTGACTTTTGTCCTTTTTTCTTGTAGGAAACCTGTAAGTTTAAGGAACAAAATCACATTTTATTCCATTCGAAGTAAGGAATTTTTAGATTTCTTTTGTAGCTTCCAAGAGGTTTTTATACTCCTTTGTACCACTTTTTTTGGCAGTGCCAGCACTTGTCTGCCTCTCTCATCCTGGCATCGATGCAACAGCGGTGCAAATTGCCCGGAGTCATGTGGCGACCATGTTGCCAATGGCATTTTTAATTAGCATGCAGCGGAAATTAGTCGGGTCCAATGCTAATGCCACTGCCGAGGCAATGGGAACCAAATAGATTTGTCTGCCGCAGGCTACGATTCGGATTCGGATTCAGACCCCTTCATCAGATGCTAACATTTCTCGATTTGCGTCATAAGCTGCGTCAACATAAATTACGGGCTGTGGAATCGGAATTTATCGGTGACATTGCGATAACGAGCATTGTGAAAAAGCGCTTAGAAACCGATGCGATGTAGCAACGCAGAGACGGCTTCTCAAGTGGCACGACACACGCAATTATATTTGATATTTTTATGGCATATGTATGTGCGTTTCGCCAGCTTTTTGCTCGTTTCCAGCCAGCTCGCCCCCAGAAATGTTGACATAGAAAGCTGACAATAAGCGGCGACTTAAGCCCGCTTTTTACTTTTGTTTATAATGAAAGAATTTGTCCATAATTAACCAGATTGCCGCTGCTGCTGGGATATCACACACCAATGACAGCTTAAATGTTGTCAATTTCTCAGCTTACCGGGAGAGAGATCTTACTTTGTTGCTATTCAGAGACGTGAGAGGAAAACCCCACCTGCTTGGCCTGCATTTCTTCGCAGATTAATCTGCATCCCCTGAGGTGACACCGCTTTGGTCTGGGGGGCACATGCCAAATTGGTGTCACAAAACCAAATCATAAATCATGAAAATTATTATTATTATTATTGTCCAGCACATCTCGCGGGTCTGGGACACATGTGAGCTACACATATATATATATAGAGATATATCTCTGGGCAACTGATCGCAGAACAAGCGCCAAGCATCAGGTCGATCTCGCTGCCTCTCTTCGCTGAGCTCTCTAGGAAAGGCCATAAATCATGACAATACCCCAAAGCCGGCTGCCCCGTGGACCCAGCCATCCTTCATGCTTCACTGGACAATCATAATAATCACAGCCGGCTGCAGTAGCAGGAAAAGCAGCAACAAAAGCTACTTACTATGTCTACGTCAAGCCGATATGCAACTGATAAAAGAAAAACTGTGTAGAAAATATATACAAAAAAATGAGAGACAAACCAAGCTGGCGAAATACCCTAAAGCCAACCGTGGGTATATCGCAACATGAGGCTTGGCTTGACTTTAGCATGATAAATTGATTGAAGGAAAGTCCAGGTGTGAAGTATAGTTTATTTTTGATTTTTTTAAATTTGTTTCTCAAGAAAACAAGCAAGGAAATTAACAAGAAACCAACTTCAAATCCTAAAACTACTTAGCCTTAGAAGTTGCCTAAGATCTTTACTGGCTACTTTGCTATATCGCTGCGAGTGCATCCCATCTTCGTTAGACATTCTTAATCCGCAGATTTTTTCCATTGCATTGATTGTTTTCTTTGTTGTAGCTACCGCCGTCGTCGCTCCCGCTCTTCAGCCCCCCCATCCCCATCCCCTTTGGTGGCCAGCAAGCAGGAAAATTGACAATTGCGCACCTGCTTCATTTTCCTCTGCGGCTGCCGCTGAACGGCAAGCGGTCAACAACAATGCCACTGCCAATGCCGCGGCATCGTCTGGTTAATGGCATTTAACGGTCACCAAAATGCCCGCTGTGTAGCAGTAAACTTTCCCAAAAAAAATTGCAACAAAAAATATCTTAGCAACAAAAAAAAAACAATAATAATAATAGAAAAATAGCAGAAAAAATCGACAAAAGAAAAACTATATATTTATGTGGCCATCGACTGCTGGTTTATGGATAATTTTAATACGAATACCAGCCGAATGGGTATTCAGAGTTACATTGTAGCTCCCCGACAATTTGCATAATGCTAGGGATATATCCCTGGACCGGCATAAATATTTCATAAATTGCATAAATCGCGCATTTGCTCTAATTGTATGCTAATTCGGCCATGCCCCAAATAAATCAAAGCCAGTTGAGTGAGTTATGAGTGCGGATTTTGTGGCTGTGGATTTGCCTTGGCTGTGGCTGGGCCTGGCTCTTTTCGGCTGCCAGCAGCTGGTCGGCATCCTTTGTTAAGGGGATCGGTTGGTCCTAATTAAAAACTGCTTATGGAGCCTATCAAATGGCCATCATTGGGCCAATTAAGCTGCTGCTGCTGCTGGCCAACAGGGAAAATATACGAAATGAACCTGACCGCAAGATCAATGAGTTGTTGATGAAGTTGTTTTGATAACAACAACGTTAGAGTCCCGGCCCTGCCTTAGAAAACGTGCGCAATTTATCTAAATCAGTGCACCGAAAGAGAGCTCTCCCCCTTTCTCCATTTGGCCACATGACAATTGGCATGGTATCTAAGACTAGCTAGTGCACTGAAAGGAATGATATTGGGACTTGTAATAAAATATATTAAATACTAAACTTCTTCAGATAAAGCTCATCTTTGATTGACTGATTTATTATCCATAGTTGATATTTATTTGTTTACAAATACAACAAAACTTGTTATAAACTTAATTTTCAGCTGCTCTTCTCCCTGTGTACGCTCAGATACCCAGTTGGGCACTACTGACCAAGATAACCATCATAAATGCATTGAAATGTCATTGCCAAGCGGTGCTATCAGTCGGAGCTACCAAAAACGGCGATGGCCAGGCGATGGCGATAATAACCAGAAGGTTGGTAATCCCAAATCGATGGGCACGGCCTCGGACTTCTCGTACCGTTACCCTTTATGCAATTACAAGTACGTGCAATTGCATCCAAGCTTAATTAGTGCCACATACACTGCAGTGTAGAGGCAGGGGCAGAGGCAGGGCCTGGGCCAGGAAAAGGAAAAGAAGGAGCCAGAAGGCTGGCAGCGAGCACTTGACTGCTCCGCTGACTGACTGATGATTATTTATCACCGTCGTGAGTCGTGCGACAATGACACGAGATAGCCCCGAGCAGAGTTGGCCCAAGAGCCAGCAGCAGCATCGTTAGCAACATTTTGTCTGCCACCAGTGACTGACACAGAGGCTGCCCCTTACCAAGCAGCATGTGGACAGTTGGCCAACAAAAGGATAGACAGACAAGCAGACTGGCTGGGCACTCAATCTTTCAATTTGAGCCGCACTTCAATCAGTTCGCCTCAGTTCAGGTCGGTTCAGCGTCATCATTTTGGGCTGACGTTCTGTGAGAACGAAATTAGTTTCCAATCAGAAGAACCGCTTAGTAGACTGGGAGTACACGGAAAGAATTAAAAATTTAAGCCAAAGCTTACAAATTAATTAAAGAGGAAAATTTAATTAACTAAAAAAGTATATTTTTAAAGCTTATTCATAATCAATACATGAAAGGTATGGCATGTTTATTCCCAAAAGATTTAATCCAGATACAATTACATTTTTCTAAAATAATAAAACTAATACTGATAATTAATTTTAAGCAGACCTTCCAGATTCCTATTGGAGCTACTAAAAATGATTAAATATTACCCGCTTATCGGGTTGCTTTAAATCAATATATAATTTTCTTAACCCTCCCAAATTCAGATAAATAAAATAGAATTAATAATAATACAACTAATGATACCACATTTTGTAGTTGAAACAATTAAGGCAACTTTTCGTAATAACCTGTGGAGGGCAACAAAAAATAAACATTCGTAGGTTAATGGTTAATTCCCCGAGGGCAGCCAAAGACCCCTCCCTTTGCCATAGAAAGATATAGCCGGTGGGCGGAGCGTTGCGCTTTATTAGGGCATGCCTAATCCTCGATTTACAACCAATTTGTTCTATGCGGAAGTTGTTCGTACAGCGCCAACGACAACGACAACGAGTCGCGTAGTCAATGCAGCGGAACTAAACCATTAACGCCTCGAAATCGCATGAAACTCGTACATTCTAATGACTTTATTATGAGCAATGCGGGGCAGATACCACTCCGCAACCCCGGAGTCATAAGTTGTTACAGTTGATGTGGCTGCCGCCGCTGCTGCACCCACCGAAATAGTGACGTCAGGGTGCGGCGTAGTCATCGGCGGCTCTAAGCCTTTCAAGTGTGCAGTTAACTGAAATGAATACCGGGCCAAATCCACATCCACATCTACAGGAAAATCCACAACCGAACCCATGCCGAGATCAGGGCACATGACAGTATATCAGTTGACGTTTCGCGGCTGGCGTTGACAATTATTTATGGTAATAAACAGTTCCGCTGGAGCCTGGCACTCTGCTCTTCTATCGCAGATACTAAATCCCCTGATCCAAGATCCCAGATCTAAAAATATTCGCTTTTCGAAGCCCACATAATGCGCCCCTCTAATTGCTGCAATGTCGATGTGTTACAATAACCATAAACTGTTGCGATTTCGACAATTGGAACTATATCGCAGACAACAAGGAAAATTATATACCAACATTCATCCGGGCGGGGGGAGGGTGAGGTGCGCACGAGAACAATTTACAATTTACCATTTGTAAGGCAACCGAAGTTCGGTTTCATTGTCAGCCAGCCAAACAGCAAATAAATGGCAAAACAAATGGCCGGTGTCTCATTAATGCCACACAATGGTGGCAGCCAACGGCGTCCAAAATATGCAACATTCATCAATCACACAGCAAGCGAGCGGTGCTGACCTAAGCCGATATATACACAGGGAAAAATTGTGATTAAATGGGCACAGTAAAAAAAATAGATTCTTTAATTCGTGGAAAGTATTGATTCACATATAGTTTTTATTGGAAAATATTTATAAAAATTCTTTTTGTGATGGAAAATATTCCTTCAAACTCGTTTTAATTGGGAAATATTGTTACTTATATATAATTTAAACTTAAAAGAATACCTAAAAAAGCTTACAAAAACTAAGAACAATTTGATAAAAATTAAGACAAAATTAAACCAAGACGTTCCTTAATTATTTTATCAGTTGTAGTCTTTGTCTTGAATGTTTTTTGAGGAATCAATGCCAAAAAAAAATATAATTTAGCATTAAAAATACAACATATATGGAATCTTATATTTAATTAATTTGTAAAAACCCATCTCTTAAAATGTATCCCAAGTGTAAACCGAACGGAACGTGCCGCACTCTGCTGGCCATTCCGCTGGAATGGGAATGAGTTCACGCGCTGCACTTGAGGTCGAAAATGGACATGGGACGGACAACTGGCGGACTGACGCTGTGCGGATTGATTTGCTTGGCGCATTTTCAAGTCAATTACACATATTTGTGGCATTTGCGGCAATTGAGTATGAACACTCATGCGGTGGTGGGTCGTTCGACCAGTCGTAGGTGTTGGCCGTCTGTCTATTTTATTTGTTTGCGGCTCGATTTGTTTGCCAGTGTGCGAATGTGGCATGCCACAACATTGCAAAGGCGAAACGACGTGAAACAGCTTTGGCAACAACAACAACTCGCCGCATGTGTCCGCCCACAAAATAGAGTT
Organism: Drosophila anomelani; assembly: GCA_035045905.1. Classification (NCBI taxonomy): domain Eukaryota; kingdom Metazoa; phylum Arthropoda; class Insecta; order Diptera; family Drosophilidae; genus Drosophila; species Drosophila anomelani. Next base: position 8,879,320 of record JAWNOO010000007.1, on the reverse strand, counting down.
GGAATCGCCGATGTTGGGGCTGACCAAGTGAGTCACGTTGGCAGTCAAGTCGAGCGAGCCATAACTCATGTCGCAGTCCCAGTTGCAGTTCCCCTTTCATTGCACAACCCTAGCTGGGAAAGCGGTCACTAAAGGGTTAAGCATGCGGGGCTCTTATCAAAAACAGCTGATGGAAAGAAAGCTTCGGCCGTTAAGCTTTGGCCCACAGCACAAGAGTGTGATAAGAAAGTACCACACGGCGCATGCGTAATATTTGAGAGGAGAGAGTTCTGTGATAAAAGAGCGGGAAACTAACGCAAAAGCTCGGTTAACAAAAACAAGTGAGAGGGGGAAAAAGGGTTTTCCAAGCACTTACTCATATTTTGTTTACTATACTAGTACATGAGTAGTTTCAATTGTTTTATTTTTTTACGAGTTTGCTGGTTTGCCGGGAAACCTCTACGTGAGAAATTTCATTTGGAAACTTTTATGGGAAGTGCAAAATATGAGTAACTAACTATGTATGGGAACTGCTCAAATTTCGTTATAGGAAAGTAGACGCGTTGTAATTGAGGGCAAACAAATTAAATTGTTTATTTCAATTGTTGCTTTTACATGCAAATAACAATGAAAACTACAAAGTTTGAAATGCTGCTAGTTTGAATTTTTATAAAAATATTAAGTAACTCTAATGGTAGGTTTTCTTTTCATTTTTGTTACAATCTTAGTGTTGTAAAATTAAAAACAACTCATTTTATGAGCTAATTTAGCGAATCATTTTATTTTTATAAAAATACTTATGAATTCTCAAAGTAGGTTTTCTTTTAATTTTTGATATTACCTAAGCAGAAAACTTTAGTGTTTTTAAATTAAAAATAAGTCATTTTATGATCTCATCTAGCGGATAACTTTCTAAATATATATATTTTTCTCCACAAGAAATGAATTTTGCCATTTTAAAGCCAAGACAAAATAGTTCAAATATCTCTTATCATATCCACCATGTGTCCCGCATTTATCCCTTAAATCAGTTGGTTATAAATTTATCTAATTAATAAATATTAACTTAGGTGCTAAAGTTTTTTCAACAAGTGCTTAAATATATGTTTAAAAACCCATTCTCGCATTTATCTAATCAGTTTTGTTTACTTATGAGTAAACACCCCTAATCGCAGCTCTCAACGATCTGCGAGGGATATAACCCAGATGCAAGCCCACCTATTTGTCGGTGCATTCCTTGCACAGATCATTAATCACCCGATCGAGCCGATCGGTAACTCAATCCATTGAAATTCAAAGATAGAACACATACTTATTTATTTTTGTAATTTGTGGTGCGCCCGGCAACAAAGGCGTGTTTCCTCTGCTGCATTCTTGGACAATGATTGCCACTATTTTTAATTCAGTTTGCTCTGCAGAGACAAAAACTATCCAGAGCGAGTACTTAAGATTGTTTTTCTTTATACATAGTGAGATGAGTTGAATTTCTAAATGGTATATTAATTAGCACAATAATAAGCTGGAATTACACACAATTTATCAATTCAGAAAACAAATTTTAATGTTTTGTACACTTAAAAAATAAAACAAAAGAAAAAGAATAAAATCTTCAGAGCTGCCTGTGGTGTTTTAGTAAAATTATGTTATATTGAATAAAATATTTATATTTGTTTCTGTTCTAAGAAAATATTACTAATAATAATACTAATAATAACTTTCGTAAATGAAGAATTTCTTCAAAAAATATTAAATTATATTTTTCCTGTAAAATAGTTTCTTTTTACCAAAGTTTTAACAAGTGATTTTTAAAATAAGGAAATTTACTTAAAGATTTGTATTCTTTCTCTCAAAATTAACGATGGCCTTCATTTAAAATCTGAGTGCATTGCTCCCCAATATTTCTCGCCGTGCAGTTACTCTCTTCTTCTGGCTGTGCGTCTGTCAGTTTTGCACATGAAAATACGTAAACAAAGGCGTATTATCGTATCTTTCAGATAAACAACAAACAAAAATGTACTTGTTCTCTCGGCTGCCCTCTCTTTCCCTGCCTATTTTCCCCCCCATCTGGCCACAAATTTTCTCCGCTCTTTCGCCCGCATTGTGAGAAGCAAAACAATCAAGTGAAAGCGCCGAGCAAAGCCAAAATGTATTGTACTGAAGCTCGTAAACAGAGACAAAATCGGAGAAAACTTTCGTCGGATACAGAGCCCAGAGCCCAGCGCCCAGCAGGGCCCAAGAGCAAAGTGCACGGCGCACGGCGGAGAGAGAGTGCGAGTAAGAGTATCGGGAATTATTACGGAACTACGAGTGGCGCAGACCCCGGGGCTCCGAATTCATCAGTCAGTCGCACGCGAGAGACATCGTCGGTCGGAGTGAAAAACGGAATCGGATACGGAATCCCCAACACAATCTCAATATAAATCTAAATCTCAATCTCAATCTGAATCGGAGTCGCAGTCTCGAGCGGTGCGGTGGGAAAATGCGTTGGATGACAGACAGAGAAGATGTGCGATGTTAACGCCAGCGAGATGCCACATAAATCGCCGCGAAGCCCAATGAGATTTATTCAATCAACGAAGAAAGTCCGCCCACCAACGGAAGTACTATATTTATAAAGTCGAGAAGCGCACAGCACATATCCCAAATAAACTAAGCGAAAAGGTAAAAGCGAAAAGTTGTGCTGCTGTTATAGAAAATGTATCCGCGATTGTGTGTATTTATATATGTATATGGTGTGTGTATATACATATATGGGAGTACGTACACGCCTTTTAAGTGCACTAAGCGAAGTGCCAATAACAAATGTGCGAACCCCGTATTCTGAAAAGGGAAACCCCAGACGGGCAATGATTTGCCAGACAAAATGCTAGTTGAATAAAGTGGTAGGAGCGTGAATGCACGGCGCCCAACTCGCCCAACGTTTTTGGCCAGGCCTGGGCTTAGGGTCAACATCCTTTGACCCAATTATGGGTTAGGAACTGCACAATCTCTGCTGCCAATTGGCAATGTGGCGTCTGCTTTTGTTGTTGTTTCTGGTGTCAAGCCGTTTATAATGTGCCTCAATTTCCGTTTGCTATTCTTTGGGCCTGGCCTAAACGCATCCCCAGCGATGCCCCCCGAAACTTCGCTCCTCTTTTCATTCCTCACTGCTGACACGCCTCAGAGTTTTGCAAGCGAAAAATTATGAATAGCTTGGCGGTTAAGGGGGTGGCCGGGTAGTTGGGGCAAGGACTCTGGGGGTTAAGGATTGAAGGCGGGAGAGGGGGCTAATGGTGGTGGGCGCGGCAGAGCAGGCGCACTCCTTGCAACTCTCTCGCAAACCAGCTCGCTCTGGGTCTCTCTTACCCTGCTCACTCCTTCCGAAGGATGTGCCTAACCTACCTTTTGTCGGATTTTGTAGTATGTCATGTAGTATCATAAACGGTGTGTGTGTAGTTGTATGAGTGTGTGCGGGTGTTTGTAAAACGTTGGCGAGGGAGTGTGTGTAAGCAGGTGATTATCTGTTGCCGTCGTGTATTTATCTCATTGAAGCATTGAAACGGAGCAGGCAGCACGCTTCCAGACGCCCGCAACGTGCGTTATCATTCCGTATTTGAAAACCCTTGAAGTCGTAGGGACTATGGGCCCGAAAGGGGATCCCAAATGACTCACTGGAATGCAGTTCTCATAGCCAACTGATTAATCAACAAGTGACTGATTTTGTTTAAATTAACACATTTCATATGTGGCGGCCAATTGTATATTATTCACTGATGATAGTGATATGTTTATAAATTAAAGAAAACACTTGAGTGTTGATTTCGGAATTAAATCACTTCTGCAACTGTAATAATAATTACTCAGTTATGAGACATCAGATTGATAATGTATAGTTCCCGTTCATATTTCCACTTTTATTCACAAGTCAGTCCCACGGTGCCTGCGGAAATATCAAAGGTTCTCGAAGATATTTCAACGCGTGAAAAGCACTTCATCAGAGCCAGAGCTCCTGTCGACACCTTCGCTGCTCCACCTCCCACCGCTCCTTCTTGTCAACCCACCAGCGCCTGCCTGCCCTGCTCCTTGTCTTATTGTGCAATTTTTTTAATGGCAAACCCCCTCTTGCCGATTGAGAGCTTGGCGCCGAGGGGTGGCAATGGGCGTAAGGGTGGCCTAAATGGAAAGACGGGCTAAAAGTCATTAGGGCTAAGAGCAGAAAAGGCGACCAACCAAGCCACAAAGCCGAAGGCGTTTTAATGAAGCACACTTGACAGTCATAATTCATTTGCAGCAAATCAACTCAGGGCTGGCAGACAGACAAGCCCCATCCTTTTCTGGGTCCTTGTCGTACAGCGATTAGGAGTGCAAGGAAGTCCATTAATGGGAATCCATTACCAAACGGGAAGAAAGAATTTCCTAAGGACTAGGCAGGACTACACTTAATAAGACTTTATAAAAAATAATGTATTTCGAAAAGCCATAATCATTTTTCCGCTAGACCCTTGGATTTATAGCAATCATAAACACTGGCAAACAATTAAAATAAAATACTTTTTCCTTCTCTTTAAAGCTTCTCTCCATCATGGGCAAGGATCAGGAGTTCTTGGAGGCAGCGCGCAATGGCAACATCTCGCACATTGAGAAGGTGCTCACCCAGAAGGCTAAGAGGGCAGGACCTTTGGCCAGCCTACGTCGCGGCACTGGCGTGAATGTACAGGACAGTGGCGGCTACTCGGCGTTGCACCATGCCTGCCTCAATGGACACGAGGAGATTGTGCGATTGCTACTAGCCCACGAAGCCTCACCGAACCTGCCAGACTCCAGGGGATCGTCGCCATTGCATCTTGCCGCCTGGGCGGGTGAGACGGAAATTGTGAGGTTGCTCCTCACACATCCATATCGGCCGGCGAGTGCCAACCTGCAGACTATTGAGCAGGAGACACCACTGCACTGTGCCGCCCAGCACGGACACACGGGGGCGTTGGCTCTGCTGCTAAACCACGATGCAGACCCCAATATGCGTAATTCCAAGGGCGAAACCCCGCTGGACTTGGCCGCCCAGTACGGTCGCCTGCAGGCGGTTCAAATGCTAATCCGCGCCCATCCGGAGCTAATTGCTCACCTGGGTTCAGAGGTCGTGGAGCGGGGAACACCGTCGCCCTCGTCACCGGCCTCGCCCTGCAGAACCATCTTTCCGCACACATGTCTGCACCTGGCCAGTCGTAATGGCCACAAGAGCGTCGTTGAGGTACTATTATCCGCCGGGGTCAGTGTCAATCTTCTGACTCCCTCGGGCACAGCTCTGCACGAGGCGGCGCTCTGTGGCAAGGAGAACGTGGTGAGGACACTTTTAAAGGCTGGAATCGATCTGGCGGCCACCGACAACGAGGGACGAACCGCTTTGGATATTCTGCGCGAGTTTCCGCCGCATGTCACCAAACATATTGTGGCTGTGATCAACAGTGCGTATGAGTGATATGTGATGATTTCAACTAGTTTAAATTATGATTCAATCATTATTATTACACATTTCCATTTCCATATTTATTTTTTATTTGTTTTAATCAACTCCTATTTTAACATATTATATTCTTGGTAATAAATTAGTTTTTAGTTTTTAAATCTGTTTTTTATATCACCTTTTCACAAACCAAAATAATTAAATAATTCAACCATTAAAATTTACCCACAGACTTTCGTAATCAAATGGACACCGATGAGGGCGACGAGGTGATCTACAGGCAACATTCTGGGCCTCCCAATTCCGCACGTGGCCAGAACAAACACCACTCGCAGCAGCAACAGAGTCACAGCAACCACTATCACTTTAACTCCAACAATCACTTGCTGAACCACTCGCACTCCATGCAGCAGTCCGGATATAGCAAGCAGCGTCTGAGTGCCGGAAATGGAGGTCCCTACAATGGTGGAAAGTCTCTGGATAGTGCCCTGCAGCCGGAGGATCGCTTTTACCAGGATCTCAATGCACACTCACCGCTGCATAGTCAAACGTATGAGCACAAAATATCAAAAGTTGCTTAATAATATTTCCAATAATTTATTTTGTGCGTATTCCATTTTTTTGCAGTGACATGGGCGGTGGCTACAGCGTAAGCCCCTCATCCTCGCTCAGCAGCTTTGAGCCAGCCTCGGTATCGCCTCGTTCCCGCTGCTCCACCGGTGGCATTGGCCAGCCCATGCAGATGAGCACCTTTGCCCCGGCCGGACCTCCAAAGAAGCCGCCACGACGGAACCTTTCCGTTTCACCCACACACGCCGGTCCCGGCGGGCAGCAGTTCAGTTACAGCTCCCCCTCCAGCCAGAGCCAAAGTCAAAGTCACGGCCATGGTCATGGTCATGGTCAGGCTCAAGGCCAGCAGCAGCTTCGCCGTCAGCCGCCCAGCGATAGTCCATACTCACACCAGAGCCATGGTAGTGTGGGGGGCATGAGCTTCGATGAGACCCAACTGCGGGAGCGACAAAGGAGCGATCGCTTATATGCCAGCGCCAGGCAGAGCACTCGTTCGGCCATAGCTGGCGGCATGAGCCTCAGTTCCAGCAGTGAGTAATAAAGATATTTTATAATTTAAACTCATCTCACTTTTCTATCCTTTTAGATGACATGCTGGACAGGCAATGCAGCAGTTCAGAGCTCAACAGTGAGACGAGTGTGCCCAATTCCAGTGGTGAATCACCGGCTCCGGCCACTAACTCTATGAAACGACCAATTCCCGCTCCTCGAAGTGCAACTACCAAGCTCTCCAAGGAGCTCTTGAAGTCAGCAGAAAATGCCACCCTCAAGTCGTACAATCCTAATCGCAAACTCAAGCGAAATCGAAACAGCAGGTGAGCAAAGTTAAAAAAATAAAATAGGATTCAAATCAATAGTCGCCATATAAATATTCACTATAAAATCTCTGCTCGGCTGGCTGGCTTAGGACCGAAATTGTTTCTTGCCTAACAATTCAGTAGTGGCTATAAAAAAGTTTATTGCGTTCCATAAAATTTGGTGTAGTTTAAATTAGCTTTTCGGTAAATACAAAAAAATGCGCGTAATAAAACCCACTGAATGACCCAAAACACCATGAATTGATTATGAATGTTGCCTAACTGCTGTAAGCAGATATAACTTGGTTTCAATTTATGGAAAATTGCATTAAAATCTCTATATAATATAAGCGTTTAAATTGCCAAGGCTAATAGACATGCCTTACGTTTTTCATAAAGAATAATATTGAAAACCGCTGAACACAAAAGTACTTTAAACAAATTGTATTTAATTTATATCAAAACATTCCATATAATCACAAAATTATAATTGGTTTAGAAAATTAATTCTGCACAAGTTCAAGGAGTTCACCTTAAATAACAACTTTATTATCCTTCAAAATTAATAGATGTTAATGAATATTAAACGCTTATTTACAGCGGTGCAAACGCGACCGGCAAATCCAACGGCGGCGATGAGAACTGCGAGGCCAAACAACAGATCCCCAGCAGTCCCACTCATTACAAGCAACCACCGACGCCTGACCATCCGCCGCCTAGCTCTAGCCAGGCGGAGCGGACCATCCATGAGCGGATACGGCCGCTTAGCCAGGAATACAAACGGCGATCCGCCCTACTCCAGCTGCAGGCGGCACAGCAGCTTATGATTGAGACGGGTTCGTCGCCATCGAAGCTACTGCCCACGCTGAGCACGCCGGGATATGATTACGATGACACCGTGACTGTAGTGCCCCGCTGCCCGGCTCCCTCCTCCGGATCCCTGAGCTCCAGCATCTCGTGCTCGGATCACAGCCTCTCCCATTCCACCGACTACGTCGAGGAGTTCGTGAGCGATGTGCCCTTTGCAGGCCTGCTTAAAGGAGCCTCCCAACTGAAGGAGCAATGCGAGGTGCAGGTGAAAATAGAGGAGGAGATTAATCAGCAGCAGCAGCCACAGCAGAGCGTTCCCCGGGTGCGTCCGCCCATTCCTAACAAGCCCACGGTGCCAGAGAGAAAGTTTGTCAAGCCGCCAACGACGCCGACCAATCAACAGCAGCTGCAGCCTGTGGAGGCCAATGGCAATGCTGCCACCGAGACAGCCACCAAACCTCCAAGATCCCCTTCGAAATCTCCCACAAAATCCTCTGGAAAATCGCCAGCTAAGTCGCCGGCAAAATCTCCTGGCAGCGGTCACTCTGCAGCCCGGAATTCCATAAATCTCCTGAGTCCCTTTAATGCAGAGGAAGCACGCAAAAAGATCTCCGAGATCATCGAGAACTTTGGCAGCGGAATCCTCAACACCAGCATCACACCCACCCATGACATCGAGTTGGATTTTGAGGATATGGAGGTGCCGAACGAGCGGCGAGAGCTGGCCACGCGTCTCCGGGCCGCAGGGTTGCTTCACCTGGAGAGGATGCTCTTCGAGAACGGCTACGATAACTACAAATTTGTGGTGGGTTTCCAAGTGGAGTTTTTGTTAATCTGGGGAAACTAATTTTAATGTCGTTTTCCCCCCAGCACAATGTCTTTGAGGAACCGGATATTCCCCTCCTTCATATTCCCGAGCGGGATGCGGCCAAACTGCTGCGCTTTGTCCAGAGTCTGCCGCCAGCAGAGTTCCTGCCGCAGGTGCCGCCCAAGACGCAGCAGGAGAACAAGCAACAGGGAGTCACCTCCCTGCAGCAGTGGCTCCACAGCATCGCCCTTCCCGAGTACCTCGAATTCTTCAAGTTAGTTTTATAATTTAAAGAAAAAAATCTTTATTTATTTATTTTATCATTAATATTTGCAGCAAACATTTGTACAATACTATTGAGAGCGTGTGCGGAGTGTGGGATGTGGAGCTGCAGACTGTGCTTGAAATCAATAAACTGGGCCACCGGAGACGCATCTTACAGTCACTGGCCTTCATCCGTCAGATGCGCGACAGCGACTCCAAATCACTGAAGACGCCGCTGGGCGAGAACAACGAAACCAATCAGCTGACAACGAATGGCAATGGCACGGCCAAGGAAGCGGTGGCACCTCGAAATCCTGCAAATCCCGTTCAGCATCGCAACTCCATTACGGGTTATCGCAAAAGCCGGTAAGATTTACGATTTATAATATTTATAAAATCTAATTAATAAATTCTTAAGACCTGCACCGCCACCACCTGCTCCGCCGGCGAGAAAGACAGCTGCTCTGCAAATACGAGCTCCCTCGGAGCTGCTGCTGGGCCTTCCGGCCAATCTACGGACCACCGAATGGCGCCACTCGGCGCACACTTTGCTCAACGAGCACATCAATTACGAGGTTCAGGTGAGAACATTTACCTTTTTCTTTATACTTCATATTTAACACTTTACTCACGACAGTACCTCGGCTCAACGGTTGTGAAAGAACTACGTGGCACAGAGTCCACCAAGAAGTCCATACAAAAGCTGAAATCCTCAGCGGAAAGTGAGGCAAAATCGGGCTCACCACTTTCGCTGTCCATTTGCCATCGCGGGGTGGAGTTTATAGATGTAAACAGCAAGGTAAGTCGACAGGAATATAGTTTTTGAGATACCATCTAAAAGATTATCATTCCCTAGCAGCGCACCATCTGCGAGCATGAGATACAGAACATCAACTGCGCCTGCCAAGACTCCGAGGATCTGCGGCACTTTGCCTACATCACCAAGGAGCAGGACCTGCATTACTGTCACGTTTTCCTGGTCCAAAGCACAGTAAGAACTACGCCTATGATGTGGCCAGGGAGTGTGGAAATAATGCATATGTTTTTTACTACATAGAACCTGGCCAGCGAGATTATCCTGACCCTTGGGCAGGCCTTCGAGGTGGCCTATCAGCTGGCGCTGCGCGACGGAATCTCAAATACGCCGGCCCTGCTCCTGGATAATGGAATGCTGCAGGGCGAATACTGTGGCGGGAAATAGAGTGAGGACCTGGCCGCGGTTCAGGCCCCAGAAGAGCAACCAACACCGGCGATAGCATTGCCGGCGCCACTCAGGCCAGGTCACAGTCTCAGTCACAATCTCGGTCGCAGTCACAGTCGAAGTCGCAGCCTGTGCGCCAAACTATTATGCCTCACCAACTACGGGGCTATGTTCAAGTTGTAGTTAGACGAAGGACTTTTTCTAGGGCAACTAGTAGTTTGTAGGCCTCGCGCATTTGACTTTTATACGAAGGGAATGGGTTTTTGTATTTATTTAACTATTTGAATGGCCAAAGAAGAACTACAAACGAAACGAACAAAAAGACTCACACAATCAACAAAAGGCACAATTTTTTCCAATTAAGAGAAATGCACCAAAAACCAATGAAGGCTTTTTTAGAGCTTCAATACTTCCAGAAATAACCGATAGCTTTCCTTTCAAATCGAGTTTATTATTATATCCATCATTTTGCGAGGAAGAATTATCATTAGACCATTTTGAAGGGCAAGCGATTGCCCCTAAATTTCGAAAACATATTAAAATATTGCATTTACGTGGGGCGTGGGTAAAACCAATAATGAATGAAAATGTTTTAGCAAATTTTTAACTCATAGACAAGGAAAAGAAAAATCAAGTTTGGCAAAGGAGCGAGAAAATTAAAAAAATAATATTGGCTTATTATACAATTTTATTGATGTTGAACGCTGCATGTTTCATATAGGGCAAAGGATTAAATTGATATAAAAGCAATGCTAAATCATATCCCGCATTCGTACAGATCTATAACCTATTGGCTAATCACATTTACTACATATTATATACATATATACATACGACTAACTCCAATATTGATATGTATGCGTGTTGTTATATAATTTTTAATTGACTATTTAAGCAAATCGAATCAAATCAAAGGACACAGACAACGCATCAAGTTATAAGCAAATTATTGCTTACAAAATCGTAAAATCAATTGATTACATGGAGCTGATAAGTCGGCTGCGTTTTATATGTATATGTATATGCTTTTTGGGAATATTTTACGAATTTTTTAAGACAAGACTTTTAACTAGTCCCTTAGTTGTTACGTAAGCATTTATCGAAATCACCTGTGTATTTGCATTTGTTCGATGATAAATTGTTTTTTATTTGATTTAAGGCCAGGCCTAATACTTGTTGTTGTTAATGCCATTCGTTTAACTTGGTTTACCTAATATCATATATTTTACTCTCAATTAAGAACCCTTCTCTATCGATGTATGCAAATGCTTTAAATGTTAGCCTGCTTGTGGTACAACGGATTCCATTAAGTACCTACCTACTCAATACAAAATCGAAGATAAATACCAAATAAAATCATCTTAATCCAATACGATTCTCTGGGCAGCAGTTTGTTATGCCATAGACACGCACACGGTAAATAAATCAATTTTATTAAGCTATGTATACAACAAAGTCGTACTCAACCAGCCTAGCCCATAACTAAAGAAATTTAACGAAAACCAATATATACAACAAATTGATAAATTCAAAATTTTTAAGTGTTTAGATTCGGAGAATGAAAATTATAATTGCAAAGGAATGGAAAGACGGAGCAAAAACCCGAAACAATGACAGAAAATACTAAATAAATACATAATTAACTGAAACTACAAGTTGTTTATCTCTACCGAAGGGGTCAGGCCGCCTTTTTAAACGCCTCGTGGATGTCAATTAAGGCCGACTTTCCCACAGGCCAAATCCGGGGATCTCGGGATCCGGGGATCTTGACCAGAAACACACAGAGTGAGAGAGAGATGGCCGCGATCAGTTACACAAAGGCAAACGCGTAAATGCGAATTTAATGTGAGCCGGTTTGCGGTGCGGTGCGGTGCACCACGACGTCTTGTTGGTTTTTTATACGGCTAAATGCGTTAACCATTTGATCATGCGAATATTAATTGGCATTGGCGAACGCCAAAGCGCAGCTCGGCCTAATGTTGCTGGCCACAAAAAGCGCATGCGTCAAATGCTGCCAGACATACGATAGGCCAAGACACCAATCCAACCAGCCAGAATGACGACGTCTTTGAGCGGCTTCAATGTGAGTTTCGCCTCGCATCGGATCGGACATCGTAGAGGTGAAGCTGGGAAGAGTAGTGCTTCTGTCGTGTCACGGGAGACACTGGCTACACTTTTAGCCGAAACCTCAAAAATATCCAACTCGATTCCTTGTCGAGAATATTTAATATCTTGTATATAGAAATGGTAGCCGTAAAAAATGTTTCATATAAAAAAATCTCGATTTTCAAAAAAATAAAATTCTAAAATTGTTGTTAAAATTATAATTATATTTGTTCCATTCCAATATCTATTTATCATTTGTGCGCTTCGGTGCTGTCACCATTTTTATCTAGAAAGCCAACTGAAATTGAGTCTGTTGTTTAGATATTTATACCACTCACTAAAATAATGGACATGTGTTTCTATCCATAAATTTATATGAGGCGAACGATAAGCAACTAGCAATATATTTAAAAAAATTTTAGAAAGCCAACTGCAAATAAGTAAGTTAGCTATTCTTAGATGTATAGCTTTACCTTTATACCTATACCTTTTAATCAAGTGATGCAAATGTTTTTCCGTTTATATCAAGAAAATTCCTTCCAAACTTATTGCAGGTATCAAGCCCGTCTAGTAAATTTCATATTTTTCAGATTTTCAAATCCTTTTTTAGTAATAGAGTTGCAATAATATGCCTTCAATATGAAGTTGGAATTTTCAATTTATTTCATAAAATGTATATTTAAATTCGAATACATTTGACAAATACTATTCAAATTATTCCTTTATATAGAAACTGTCGTAGTTTTTATTTAAATATTCACCAATATCCGTCATTACGATGTTCAATACGTAAAGGATCGACACAGTTTACTAGGCAGTCTTCCTCGTTGTCAAAGCGGTTATAAGTTCCGCCACAACCCGAGTATTCAAAAGTAACGCACGTCATTTCCTCTCTTGAATAGCCCCATGCCACGATGCTTCTCTCGCAATCGCCGTAGGCGAGCTCTTCATAACAGTCTTCTGCAAGAATCAGGTCAGATACCAATAGTCCTGTTTAGGTTATCAATATACCACGATGAACTGCCGCCACAACGAGCGCAAGGCTCAAAATTATTAGTACTTTCATCTTGAACTTGAAAAGCTAACTGAAGCTCAGTAAATCAGTTGATTGGATATTTATACATTGACCACGTTTCAAGTAAATGGAAATGTGTTTCGGTCTCATATATAAATTGAAACCAAAAACTATAATTTGAGAAAAGTGAGAAGAGTAGTGCTTCTCTGCCGCGTCACGGGAGGCTACATCCTTTGCCGAGATATCTATCTATGTACAAAAAGATCGCACTTGATATCATATTGAAAATATTTAATAGTTTAATAACAATATAATAACGAAATTGCAATCATTAAACTATCGAAAAAATTCTAGTAAAAATTATATTCATATTTTTGTTTATTATATTATATATAAAACACATTATCTACTTGTCTTTGACATATCGAAACATAAAAAAATCAAATTAAATATTGACATTTGAATATTTTTTGGTATCCCTAGCATTGGCACACAAAGGACGAAACTCCCCAGCTCACTCTTTCTTTTAGAAGTATTTGATGTAAATTTAAATGAATATATTTTCAAATTTCTTTCAATTTTAAATTTAAATTTAATAATTTATATTTTTTAAAGCTGTAACTCCGTGCCACGCTGTCATCTCTGGGCGGCAACATTTGATGCTTCTCCTTGCGCTCAACGGTTTAAATTATTGCTTGCCGTCTCACTCGCGTGCAATTTGTGGCGCGCAGCTTATCACAATTTCATTATTATTATTATTACTATAGCTATCGCCGTCCGTACATATAGTCACCATCAGGACCGCAGCTTCTCTGCTAGCCATTTCTCCGTCTGTGCGTTTATTTGTAATTGAAATTGCGTGACTTTATTCTTTGATTTCGCCATTCGGCGATTCGCTATTCACCATTCGACATTGGCATTGCCATTGCCTTTGCCATAGCCATTGCGATTGCTATTCTGGTAATGTGCTTTTTGCGTACCATCGTGGAGTCAACCTGTAAACTTGCACATTTTGGCCCCTCATCGGTGATTTATGCCTCTAACGGCGCACAACAAAACCAAACAACAATAAATACAAATAAAATAAATTAAAAACAAAGAAAAAAACACAGAGAGAGAGAACAGCGTGAATTTGGTCAACAAACTTTTCAGGCTTGCTTTCATTTCGCTACAGCGGAAGTCGCCAGCTCTGCTCCCAATTCTGTTGGCCTGGCCGAAATGCCAGCAAGCAACGAATATTTGGCCAGAACTTGACAATCGCAAATTCCCGGGTGTCGCTGTGAGTGAAACACAGCAGGAGCTCTGGTCTTTTCCCATCTCTGAGCGCCTGATATAAGTTGTACCAACAAAAACCGTGAAACGCCAACAAAACGCATGAAACGAGAGCGATTCAAATATGAACATACTACTTATCTAAGGGATTGAAAAATCAGGTGTAATTTATTTTAGTTTCAGATCGAGAATAATTAAGCATACTGACAAGCGCTTTCACAGTCTGCCCGAGTTCTAAAACGATTTGTATTGCCGCCACATTTCGAGTAGGCAAACGTAATACATTTGCGGTCGTAGATCGAATAGGCCCACATCCGTACAAAACCCGTGCAGGTACCGTAATCCGTCAATTGGACGCAATCCTCTACAAGAAAATATTAATATTATTTGCCTGTAACAACTGAAGGTCCTCACGATTTCTGTGGACAAAAGTAGACGATTGTTCCATCAGGAGAGTCAGCAAAAGGCCAAGGAAAACCAAGTCCCCTTTCATACTTTACGTTTCCAACTCGTAATTTAAACTGAAATTAAGTAAACCATTCCCCTTGGTATTTATACTGTTTGTAACCTTTTTCTTAATTAAAATCTGTTTTATTACCGAGTAGCTAGTGAAACTGGTAATTGAATTTATTTAACTGCACGGTTCTTTTTTTTAAATATAATACAAATATTACGAGTTCAAAACAAGTGTTTTATTTCCCTGGAATTTTTGCAGGACTAGCCGTGATTTAATATTTATACCAATCGTTTTGCGAATGAACCTTATGCGTCTCAAAACTTAATGCATAGCATATTAGTTCACATTCAAACTTCGAGAGGAATCGGTTGACATTGCCGCCACAACCCGAGTAGTCAAATCGAGTGCACTTCTTTTCAAACTTCGAGTAGGTCCACATCGTACTATGTCCTTTGCAATCTCCATAGTCGGCTCTCATGAAACAGCGCACTGTAAGGATCGTGTTAAAAACCAATCGCGTCAGGGTAAAAACATACGATTCCAAGGTGTTACCAAAGTGAGCGCAAAACTCAAACAAATGAGAACTAGTTTCATTTTTAACTTAGAAAGGCAACTAAAATTGAAAACAGTTTTTGTGGGTATTTATACCACTCACTAAAATAATTAAAATGTGTTTTTTATTCATAAACCTTAAAGCAAAACAAAAAACAATTACGAAGTCATCTAAGCAACAACAAGATTCAGAAATATATTTAATAGCTTTAAACCAGTATTTTTATTATTTCATTATTTATATTAGCTGTATAAATCAGTACAATCTTTAGGGAATAAATGGGAAATATGTAAGATATCTAAAGATTATATTTATATTGAAAGAAATTAGAATAGGATATTTATATTGAAAATAATTAATTTAGATTTATTTAGGAGCATTTTTTTAAGAGAATTAAGATTAGTTGTGGTTATCTGTAAAAACATTGCTGCATCTGTTATCGAAGACCTAATAAACATTTATTTTGCTACCAAGCAGTAATTGCATTTATTTAAAATCTATGTGTTTTTTTTTTTTGTAATTTAAAATACATTGTACTACACATGTCGGGTATTCGAAAATGGATATTTTTTTCAATCTGTATATTCTTTCGGTTTTTGGTTGCAAGTCGCTTGACACTCAGAAAAGGATTTGAACCGGTTGTCGTTTCCACCACAACCCGAGTAATCATACTGAAGGCACTTCTTTTGGAACTGCGAGTAGGCCCATATCGTAACATATCCTTTGCAATCTCCATAGGAAGGTGTTTGATGACAGCGCGCTGAAAGGATTGTGTTTTAGGGACCAATCGCCTACTTTAGGTTTATAACATACGGTTTGGAGCTGTCACCAAAGCGATCACAAAGCTCATACAGATGAGGGCTAGTATCATCTTTACCTTAGAAAGCCAACTGAAATTGTGAGTCTCCTGTTTGGATATTTATACTACGCTCAAAATAATGGACATGTGTTTCTATACATAAATTTATATAAAGCGAACGAAAAGCACCTAGCAATTTATTTACAGGTGTTAAAGAAACATTTACTTAGCTGTCACCAAAGCGTGCGCCAGGTTTATAAAAATGAGAAATGCTTTTATATTTGATACCTATACCTTTTAATCAAATAATGCAAATGTGCATTTCTTTATATCAAGGAAATTTCTTCAACACTGATTGCAGGTATCGAGCCCGTCTAGTAATGATTTTGACTTTTTTAAGGCCCCTTTTACTCATAGAGTTGCAATAAAACGCCATTAATACAGAATGCAATATGATGTTTTCATTTATTTCATTAAATTTATATATATATTTTTATTTTATATAACTTTTTCACCGGAATATCAGTAAATGTCAGCATAAAAAGGATTGATACAGATATCAATGCACCTTTGCTTGGTTGTAAATAGGTTGTAATTTCCGCCACAACCCGAGTATTCAAAAGAAATGCACACCCTTGCGCTTTTCGAATAGCCCCATAGCTGGTATCTCTGGCTGCAGTTGCCGTAGTCGGGTTCTTCTAAACAGAAATCTGCAAGAATCAGGTCAGATAGCGTTCGCCCTGTTTACGTTAATAATAATACCAGGCATAGCTGTCACGAAAACCAGCACAAGGCTCAAAATTATTAGTACCTTCATCTTAAACTTGAAAAGCTAACTGAAGTTCAGTAAATCAGTTGATTGGATATTTATACATTGACCACGTTTCAAGTAAATGAAAATGTGTTTTGGTCTCATATATAAATTGAAACCAAAACACAATCATTTGAAAACCAAATCATTCTGAGCTTGTTAATGGGGAATAAATTACGATAGTAAACTATAATACGAAGTTTCCGGAAATGTTTTCCGGTAAATGGTTGTAACCTCATTCAAAAAAAAAAAAGAAATAATAAAAAATATAAAATAACTCTATTTCTCAGAGTATACAATACATTTTTATTAAGAATGAGGTGAACATTAAGCTTGCCTTTGAAGATTCACTTTTCGCGAAGGGATAGCTTTAGTCCATTTGGATAAGCTTTTGCGTTTTAACTTTTCAGGCGACCAATCGAATCTGTCGCAGAACTCTAAGCAGGATTCCTTAGAGTAGAAGCGGTTTCGATTGCCGCCGCAGTTGGAGTAGGTGAATGTCATGCACTTGCCAAAGCGGTCATTGAAGTACCACAGACTTCGGCGTCCCTTGCATTTGCCGAATTCTGGTTTCAAAACACAGATCTCTGAGGGGAAATGGTTTACCTTTAGCTGAATGGATATAATTTTATGTTTAATGGGATTTAACCTTTACGCATTTCAATTTCCTCCTGCTGATACATATCGTCCAGCGATCTGAAAAACTGGCTGGAAACGAATACCAGGAACAGGACTATCAAAGTAGCTAGGCGCAGGCAAAGCATTTTGAAATATTCCTGAAGTTCCAGCTACTGACTGACGAAAAACCTAAGCACTTCGTTTTATAGTCATCCTACCGCCGCTCAGTTATAGTTAAAACATCTGAGGTTCTGTTTCTATGCGAATTATCTTTTCCACCAACTGTGTGAAATGTGTGAATAGTTTGGGAAAGCGAAAAACGTGTGTGGTGTGCTGGGGCCGATTGCTCAATGAGTGTGTAATCGACCGGTTGGCGAGCATGCGAATTCAATTAAATTTCCCAATAAATTACAAGTGCAGAAAGATATGCTCGTACGGCGACGAAAAATGAGTAAAATAATCGCACGCGTTTCCACGACGCTTCAGTTTAAATGCATAAAGTAAAAAAAATTAAAGCTAGGCAACTTGACTTGTCCGGGCCCGGCGTTTAAACCGGTACTTAGCACCCCGATACGAGATTACGCAAGTGAAACACCAAAACATCACCTTACCTCACCTGAGATCGCCTTAGATCGCTTGGAGATCACATCACACATACGCCGCATGGTACGTTGCCGTAACGAACATGAAAATGAAAATGAAAACATCGGAAAAACGCTCGGCACAACTGAAATTCTAGATCAAGGCCACGCCCGGCTAGGCCCATAAATATAAATTCACATCGATATCAATGTTGAGCACACGCAAAATGCGTAAACTAGTTTTTTGGCTCCCGGCGGAGGGAGGATATTGGAGGGTTAGAGGGGCGGCCGATTCCAGGCAATGCCAGGCAACACGATAAATTGTCAGGCGACTGCATTTTGTCACATTCGGCTATTTTGCATTTGTAAATTACAAGACAAAACACTTAGCAGTCACCCGAGGAGATAGGAGCGGGCGTTACCGGGACCGGCACAAATTTCGGTTGCCACAAAACCCAATTACACACGAAAATGTAATTGATTTTTTCCATGTTAAGTGACTACTAAATGCAATTCAATTTTATTTGTTTTATTTATAGCAAAAATGGTCTGGGTTCAACACTACTTTACAAATAAATCTATGGTTAGATGGCCGCTACATTATTACTCACAAATGTATCTTTATAAAAATATAATATAAACACTTCCTTGGAAGTATATTTGTAAGAAAACACTACAAATTCCATCAGAAATATGTCAACAAGTTTGTTGGTTTGGTATTTAAGAATGTTAAAAAAATATAGGTAAACTATTCATTGGAAAAGTTATAATAAAAGTAAATACAGAAATTATACATTTACTGTTGAAAATGCCAAATAAATCAGATATTATTTTCAATGCCAGCTAATAGCTTGTCCTTAGGGTTCTGATTTGAAAGCAAATCGACTATTAAGTTATGGCACAGCATTAACTAAGTGAGCAGCCGCAGTGGCCTTCGCTTTGGCCGGCCTTCTATAAACAAATAATATAAATTATTAATAAATACAGTTAAGTTTAGAGTTCGGCTTGCGGCCATGACAATTTGGCCGGGAAACCAGGGTAAACCTTTAACCGAATTGATTGCACATAATTCGAATTATTTAAATGTGGCATTTGACTCTTTTTTTTCGCCACTCTTGGCCGACACTTGGCAATTATGGTCATTTGAGTGACCCTTGGGGCTGCCAAGGCCAGGAAGTTGAAGCCCGAGATGATGGCTTATCGGCCAGGCAAAATCTCTTGCCACTTTATGATTGATGACAGTTGGCTTGCCCAGTGTTATTTTTTTTCTTAGTTTTTTTTTATTTTGTGGGTCGCACACGCAAATGAACCACATGGAAAATTGTGCAATTATTGCTAATAAAAATGTTTATGAACGTTACCTGTTACCCGATGCCAGCGATGCCAGCGATGGCAGCGACGATTCCCCATCCTCAGACGTCTGGTGATATGAATCACCATAAATCTAAGAGCGGTATAAATATTTATCGCAATTTTATAATCATCCCCAGCCAGGACAGGCCGAGACCGGCCGAAAAAAGCTGCCTTTGCGTGAACTGACTAACAGCCTCCGCGTGAGAATTGCACTCGCATCGAAATAGTAAAACAAGTCTGACATGTGGGTATATGAACGAGGTAATACCCTTAGATGAATAAATATTAAGAAGCAAGAAAAGGAACTAAGCATGATGCTTTTATTTAATGATTTAGAGAGCGAAGGATTTAATACGTGGAGAGCAATTTTTATATGATTTTATCTTATAGGTTTCCTTAAAAATAATATTCAAAAAGTATCAAGGCTTAAAGACTTATTAGACTTAATATAAAACCCAACTATTATAGATTTAAATGTCCCAAAATGTAAGAGTAATCCGCATATCTGACCATAGGCCAAGTTCCATGGACATTTTATGACAGGCCAAGTTTTACCATGACGATGGGAATGGCTGAGATAGAGCAAAGCGAGAGCCACAGCCAAAGCCAGTCCGGGAGAAAAGCAAAAAAGATCCGGCCGTGCGGGAATTTGGGTTAATTAGCAGGAAGCAGGAGGAGGCCCCACCAGACCCCAATTGATCCAATAAAACGGGCAACGGCATAACGCATCGGAATGCCCAAAAACTTGACCCGAAAAGGCAACGGCAGCAGAGGTCTGAGCATTGGCATTGGTTATTGGACATTGGATATTGGCGGACATGTCCAGGACGCCCTGGCCGGCTCTCGGCTCGGTTCGACGTCATGGTTAATTGGGCATTCAAATGTCAAGTTCAATTTTGGGCCACATTAGTGTTACCTATAAAAGGGCCGTTCGCTCTGCGCTCTGCATAAAATGAGATTTATTGTTGCATTTTTCCATCTGCTCCGGTAGGTAGGTAGCTGCTGGTGGCAATGGTCCAGTGATCTGGGCCTGGCCCAAAACAATTGCCCAGGCCTTGGCCAGCAGTTGTGGCTTAGGTGCCTTTTTATCGTTTTGCCTTTGAATAATTTTCAGTTGCGGGGCTCTCGTATAAATTGGAATATTGTTAGAAAAATGCAAGTAAAATTTACAAATTTACATTTTATGTGTTTGCGAGAGTACTTGGGTTTTGATTTAGTTTTATTTTTACAGCCTTTGGCTTAAGTGACACGTTGACATGCCACTTCCGCTTCGGCTAATCGGGCTCAAGTTGGACGACTTTTTTATCAACAAAAAATAAACGAAATAAAAAATGTAAAAAGCTTGCAATTAATTTCAGTTAAATTGCTTGTCTTTTAACTATTCTAAGTGCAGTTAACTGGACCAACTAAAAAAAAAAAATATATATATAAAATCAAATAAAGTGCAGAGGAAAATAAACGAAATCTGAAATCTGTGCAGCAGCGGCTGGCTGAGCTTTAAATCACAAAAATTATTTCGGCTGGAACTGGAGTTGGAGCTGGGGGAGTGGGGGCTGGGGCTCGGGGTTGGGGCAT
Source organism: Drosophila anomelani (assembly GCA_035045905.1). Classification (NCBI taxonomy): domain Eukaryota; kingdom Metazoa; phylum Arthropoda; class Insecta; order Diptera; family Drosophilidae; genus Drosophila; species Drosophila anomelani. The sequence goes on along the minus strand of JAWNOO010000007.1, from coordinate 8,858,311 downwards.
AAATCAAACGATAAGTAAATTAAAAGCCATAAATTTGCAATTAAATTTTAATTTGTGCAAATTGATAGCCATCAACGTGCCGAAACTGCCAATAAAAAAATTATGCCGAATAAATCAAGAGCTTAGCGAAATACTTTGATCCAGAATCTGGCGTGGAAATGCTTAAAAGTCAGCTGGAGACAAATTATGGCGTGCACCTTATGCCTGAGTGCCGGCAATTTCCCAGGCATATGTATATCTATCTCTCCTCCAGCATTTTGCAATTATGAATCTGCCAGCGTTATCTGGGTAACAGATTCGTCTTGGCCGGGCCAACAATCAAATTGCATTAGCAGGGGATCCCAAGCCCAGTCCTAGTCCCACTCCCGGTCCCAGTCCCAGTCCCAGTCCAAGCCATATAAAATGCCCCTGGCTACAACCTACGCATTGTGGCCAATAAACAAAAGTGTGAAGGTCTCTGGTCGCCGGTCTCCCGGAGGAAAAAAGGTGCAACACGAACTGTGTTGACCCTGAGGATCCGAGCATCTGATGTTGCCTGTCGTTGTGCCTGGTCACTGAACATTATTGGATGTGATTAATTATGCTGACATTAATTCGGCTAATAGAAATATATCTCGTTGCGTTGAAAATGATGTTGACGTGATTGTAATTGAAGTTGTTAGTGGTGTTGTTCCTGGTCCTGGTAGTAATGTTGCTGATCCTGCTGCGGCATTGCCGTTGCTGTTGTGCCCGCCGAATGGCTGTGTTTGCCTTTAACCCGGCTGGAAAATTGCCTTCACCGCTGCGTGCTGTGCAGTTTATTGCAAATTTGTTTGTATTTATGATAATTGATGGGAAGAAATGGTGAAAAGCGCTTATGAAAATCCATTTTGGCAGCGAGCATTAATCAAAACGATAATTGGCGACTGTTGTTCCGCCGTTGTTTGCTTTCACGCCAGCCTGGCATCGCCTCGCATCGCATCGGATAATGATAAAGCCGATTTAACTTTGGAATCAAGAGAGAGCAATTTGGGAAAGTTCTGGTCTGGGGGTCTCCCGGTCTGGCGGTCTGGCGGTCCTGGGGGTTGTGGCAGCAATTAAGCAGCAATGTCCCGGCCATATAATCAACTCGACTCTCGAGTCTGAGTTATTTGCCACTCAGCGTCAACGTATTTAAATCAATTACAAACAGCAATTTGCCGCCAGCATCGCTTCTATTCCCCTCCAATCAAGGCATGCGTTTGTATTACAGATGGGATGACAACCTGCAGCACCAGCAGCAGCAGCCACAATTGCAGCAGCAGCAACAGGTCCCGCGTGGTCGTGTTAAGTACGCGTGAATTAATGTGTTGCCAGAGTCACTACGTCTTTTGCCCCGAACTGGCCCAGTCTCCGGCCACGATTGCAGATGGCTTAGCCCCCTCCTTTCTGGCCTGGCCAAGAATTTAACAGCCAAAGCGCCGCCCGGCTAACAGGCATCAGCCGCAGCCTGGTAACCAGGCGTCGCGTAATTTACGTCGATTTGATGTTGCCAACATAAATTTATCGCGCGCACATTTTTCGCCAGCGATTTGTTGCTGGCGTCGCCTTCATGTTGTTGGGATGCTGTCGCTGATGATGCTGCTGCAACACGGTTATAAAAAATTTCTAAAAACTCGATTAAATCCTTATAAATTCAAAAATAAATACTTTAATCTTTTATCTTTCTGGACATAACAAATATTTATAAATGGTAAAAATATTACTTTTTTTTAGCTGATCCTTATTAAGCTCAGTTTTCCTTCAGATCCTACAAACTTTTAACTTAAATATCCTTCGAAAATCAAACTACTTTCTTTCTGTGCATTTTTTGCTGCTGGCGTGCTTTGATTTCGCAGAGCAGCAACCAACACAAAAATGTCGCAATACAATAATGAAAAAGCAAGGAAAATCATGTTGGCATGCGGTGGTTGTTGCTGCCATTGCCGTTGCATTTTCGTAAGCAACATTTCTGCCAGATATTTTTATTGACTGAAGAGGCCGCAACAGCAGCAGCAGCAGCATTAGACTTTTTGAAGAGGCGCCTGCGTGCATGAAATATGGTGCTTTGCCAGCCACATGTGTGCATTTGTAGCGATATTGCTGGTGTTGCATGTTTGTTGCCCCCGCCATGAAATGTTCGAGGAGCAGGAAGTCGTTTTGCGTTTGCGTTTAAAAGTTGCTAGTGTTGCAAGCATCTTGCTAGCAGGCAAGCCACCCTCCACTTCTTGTTGTCAAAAGGATAATGTGAGCTGTGATGAAAAGTCACAAACTTTGGGAGTAATTTATTAAAGATGTTTAAGGGTTGGTGTTTCATCTTTAATATCATATTTTAGAAATATTTCTAGGGCAGGTTTTTATAGTTCTTCTTCCATGTTTTTTATTAATAGGTCTTGAGGTTTTATAAAATATTTTTAATTTATATTTATTTATATTTATATAAGCTTCAGTTTCTTTTCTTCTTTCTTCTTCCTACCTAGCATCGGTCCTTATAGAGCATCAATAATGCTGTTTTATTGATTCCCTGGCATTTCCCAGATATGTGCAACTTGTTGCCAGTCTAAGCCGGCAAATGATGTCATTAGTACAAGGTACAGCACGCAATGGGAAATTAAGAAATTAAGTGGGAACAGTTAGCAACTCAGCAGCATGTTGCTGCTGATGGTGCAGCTCTGCTGATGTTGCAGATGCTAGTGCTGCCCCTGTTCAGATACTGGTGGTGCTGTCCTGAGGGCAGCACGCCAGTCTAATTGCAAGTGGATCAGAGAGTCATGCAAATTGTTTTGCATGCAAAAATTGCTGTGAACTAGCTGCCAAAGAGGAGCAACAAGTAGCAGTTGCAGTTGCAGCACCAGTGGCTTTTGCTGGTGGGTGATGTTTGGGCCCAGCTCCGCCTTCCCAATTACAGGCGATATGTATTGGCAATTGACAATTGGGGTTGATCGGAGCCGAGAGCGAGTGATTTATGCACCGGACCATTTAAAGTCCGCGGCGGTTCCATAAACAAATTGTCGCCGTGCTCTCTAAATGGCCATGGCTCTCAGCCGCTGCTGCTGCTCCTACTGTGGCTTCTACTGCTGCTGCCATGAAATTGAGCTGTAATTGAATTGCAGTTGCTCTGAGGATACTGGGCTTCGTTTAGTTTCTTTTTCATTTTGTTTTTGTTAGTTTTGGCCATCTTGCAATTTATTGCACGGCATTTCACAATTAAAACACCAGCCTGCCAGCCAGCCAGCTAGCGAGCCACGTCATTAGTTTTGGCCCCAAACAAATATGGCCATTGTGTGTGTTTGTTACGAATTCAAACATTTTAACATTTGTTTTGGCCCGCTGATAATTTGCTGACTGGCATTGCAACAATGTTGCCGCGGCCCAAAAGCCAAGCCGATCGATCCATTTGCCCAATCATTCCAGTCGGTGTAACATATTTCGTGGGAGAACACTCAAGTGCAGGTTAATATTACTTTTAAATATGGTAAAATATAACAATTAAAACTAAGAAATCTAAAGGAAAGTATGCTCAAAGTATAAGTAAAATACCCGGAAGTCAAAGCTAAGTGAATTAAATTAAAGACAATTAAAGGCTTTAAGCGCACATCTTCCCAAGGCTCTATCTTTGAAATTATTAAATTATAAAAATAATTATAAAGAGCCAAATAGATGCAGAAAGTTGCATTATCGTAAAACTCCCAAGTTTTTCGTTCGATTATACTCAAATTTTCAGAGTACTGTAAATGAATATAGACATGGTTGGATATCATTTACCAACTGAGAGCGAACCTATCTGTCCGAGGAAAATTACAAATTTGCCAGTAGTGGAGCACACTTCCACTGGGCCGGCAGTTGATCTATAATTGCCGAACTTGGAAAACGCTTTTCGAGCCGCAATGCAATGCCGAAAAACCAAACTGAAAACCAAAAGACCGAAGACCGAGCCCAAGTATAAATATCATTGTCAAATGCGCTTTTAATTGATGTAGACAGGCACCGAACACATTGGACAGCCGAGAGCTGGACACTCGAGTTGGCCAGGCGGCAGGCTCGACTCTGGCGATCTGACAAGCTCACATTAGCAATAAAATATCTAATTGGCGGACCCCGATCCCCAATCCACTCCTCCTTCGCTGTGCAAAATGAAATTTCATTTACCACCCGGACCGGGGTAATCGAGACTTTTGTTTTAAGCGGAGATTTCTGTTCAATTTTATTTGTTGCCTGTCGGTTGGCTGGTCGTGTGGCTTGTACCGCTCTATAAGGCGTGATTTATGCCTTCCAATGGCGAATTTATTTCGTTTCTAATGAGTAATTTACACAAAATTGCATTAATTTGGCGGCCAAAGCCCAGGCCGGCGACAAGTCATGGCAAATTTCTGACATTTTCCTGATTTATTGGTATGCAGCAAGCACCTAGCCCAAAGCCAAAGCTGAGCGTCAAGCGTCTGAGATTTTTCTGTATTGTCCAATTTGAATTGGCTTCATTCTTTTAGGCCCGGCCAAGAAAGTGTTGCCAATTAACGCAAACATAGCGGGCAGCTGTGGAAAACTCGGCGTGATGCAACAATTTCCATATGCGAAAGCAGTGCAGTGCAAATACTCGCCAGGCATTGCCCGAGGAGATGATTTAGTGGCCCGCCATCTAAGGCGCACTTGCATGTGGACTTATACGAGTCTATCTGCGGGATACACATTTTAATTAATATGTACAAGCATCACCTAATGAAGCCGCTGCTCCAGACAGGCGGCCAAGACGTGACCAACACGGCTGCCAGGTATTTTTGGTATTTTTACAACACCCCAGCGCTGTACCAGAGATGCACCGAAAAAAAATTATTAATTAATAAATGGGAATCTGTTACAATAAGTCTTTAAGCCAGGGTCAGGATAATACACGGCGAAACTAGAAAAGCTTCTTATAATTTGTTTATGAAAATGTAAATGAAGCTTAAAGAAATTTTTGTTTATGGAGAGTTCCTTAGTTCATTGAGGATGAGGATTCAAAAATGTATCTATAGAAAATATTTAAGTAAAGCCTTATATTATTTATCTTGCTCTCTCATCTTTTCTTTAAGTGTACAGAGACAGAGAAAGAGATGAAAAACATTTCCATAGCGAATGCGAAATGCTGGAAAAATGGTGCGAATGCGAATGCCACTGCAAGGTGGCTTACATTATATGGCGAAAACACCTAAGGCCATGATTTATAGTTTGTGGTAAATTAAGAAATTAAAATGCTTTTATGGTCAACTCTGGCCAATCTGCGCAGCTTCTGTTGGGAGCTGTAACACCCCCCCACCAACCACTGTCACTCTGTCGAATTAATTGCCAAAATGTTTGATAAGATTATTTTTTGAATAGGCTGGCGACCGCCCACACGAAAAATACCTGCAACCTGCACCCCCAACAGCACCAACTTTTTTCTTAATTAAAATTTCAGTTGCATGTGTCTAGCCTGGGCACAAAAATTGTGTTGCTCAAAAAGGCAGAAAATTGTTGCCAGATATTAATGTGGCTTTGTAATTGGTTTTTCTCAAGTCCAAGTCACGTTAAGTCAATTAAGAGAAATGAATTTTCGTATACGGTATATGAACGAATGGATGGATGGATGGATTGCATGGATTGGCGGTAACAGTGGCAATTCCAGTTGCATAACACAATGGAGCACCCCTGCTCCCTTCACACGTTGACAAGGAAACTTCTATCATAATTAATCAAGATGCATTTAGAATTAATATTGGAAATATTATTAATGAATGCCATTATAAATACATTGTTTAGAATATATAATATATTTATTACAAAAGAATATAGGATGCCTTCTGAACAAAAATTAAAAAGTATAGAAAATGCTTTTGAAAACTATAAAAAACTCCTAGAATATAAGGTCTAAAATACTCTTAAAATCTAAAATAAGATCAAAAACCAAGTCCCAAACTAGTTTCAATTGATCATAAATCCAAGCGAATAATATATATTGCATAATTGTCGCAGTAAGTCGCCGCATTTCATAATCTAGAAATATAGAGAAGATCTCCGTGGCAAAACCTTGGACCACATTACCATTTAAGCTCCATTAGCAGCGCCAAATATTTGAGTTTAATTGGTTCCTGCGCTGGCAGCAACAAGTTGAAACGAAACGAAGACGCAACCAGCGTGGCAACATGGCAGGCACTGGACTCTCATGTTGCGCCATTGCGCACTTGTTGCCATCGAGGCAATTGCTTGTCCAAATTTGGTCCGCTCCGCAGTTTCCCCCTGCGAGAACAAGCTCGTTAAACGTTTTCCTATTGCAATTGCGCTATAAATTCTACCAAAAATGTAACTAATGAAGTGTTATGAAAGGTGCTCATAAATCGTTGACTTCAATTGCCCATGGTCACAGGGAGCAGGGAGCTGAGGCATTGCGGGGCACATACGATGAGCCAGAGGAAAGATGAGCTGAGAACTAAAAAGCTTTTGGATGGAAGAGAAGCGGCTTGGGCGTGTGAAGCTTATCTCAAATGGAAGATTTGCTGACGATGTCACAGCATCAAGTTCAATGTCTGCATCATTTGTTACCCTTTGATTGGGGCAAGGACGATGAGTTTTCCAGACTGGCAGGGAGTCTAAATTTAATATTGCAAATTTTAATATTTTAGAACAGGTGGATATCAACTTAGATATAAGATTAGATATCAGCTTTTTAAGATATTTGTTTTTATGTAAATAATAATAGTTTTTTAAAGGTTTTAAAAATGAAATCAATAACACTGACATATAAATAAACACATTACGCAGTAAAATAAAGAAAATATCAACTGAATTTGGAAACTTTTGTAAAAGTAAAACAATTCCTAATAACTTCTTCAATTTCTGATAAATTAATTAATAAAATAATAAAACTTAAAAATCAGTTAATCTACCTTAGAACTTACCCATCTATCTTCTCTGCAAACTTAGTCCAAGGTATAAATTATTCGCATATATTTTTCCAATCGAAATACGTATATTTTCCTTATCACCATTCCGTTTTGCTTTGATACTTCACTCTTCGCTGTGGGAGACAAAGGCAAATGGAAAAATATTAAATATATTTCGACTGGCGGAGTGTGAAGATGTTACCCCAATGGATTCCTCTACCAATTCTCCTGCTTCTTCTACACCAATCCGGAGCAGCTAGCTTTTGCACCAAAACGGATCAGTGTGCCCTGGGTCAGGAGATTAAGCCAGTAGCCGCCCAGGCACGATACGATTACACGCGGATCTACCAAGTTGAACTGGCCAGCGAGGAGCATGTTCGGCTCTTCCAAGCCCTGGAGCTGGCCAGCGATTCGTGCTCCTTCATGGGCCATGCTCGAGTGCCGGGCCAGAAGCTAACCATTATGGTGACGGCCGGCAAGGTGGCTGACTTCGATGACCTGGTGCACAGCTACAACGTGACCCATCGCATCCTGAACCACAATTTCCAGGCGCTGATCGATGCCAACTACCGCGAGGTGGCTCCCGAGGGCACAACACCGGAACAGTTCGACTGGAAACGCTACCATCCGCTGGAGAGCATCTACGACTGGCTGGAGAGTCTGGCCAAGAAGCGACCCGAGGTGGTTAGCCTGCTGGAACTCGGGGCGAGCACTCAGGGATTGCCCATTAAAGGTGTGAGAATCGCTTTCGGCAAGGAAAATCTCACGAGTGTTTTTGTGGAGAGTGGCATCCATGCGCGCGAGTGGATTGCACCCGCTACGGCCACCTATTTCATCGACCAGCTGTTGAACTCTGAAGATCCAGTGGTCCAGGAACTGGCTCGCTCCCACAACTGGCTGATCTTCCCCAGCGTTAATCCCGATGGCTACCGCTACACCTTCCAGGGCGATCGCATGTGGCGCAAGAATCGCGCTCTCTTTGGAATCTGCCGCGGAGTGGATCTCAACCGGAACTTTCCCTTCCACTGGAACGTGACGGGAGCGAGTGGAGATCCCTGTCGCTATGACTACTCAGGACCCTCCGCGGGCAGCGAAGTGGAGACCCAAAGGATCGTGCAATTTCTGGAGCAAAATGTCCAGTCGGATCGCATTCGCACTTTTATATCGCTGCACAGCTATTCCCAGATGATCATGTTCCCCTACGGACACAGTGCTGAGCGCGTGGAGAACTACCAGGACCTGAAAGAGATTGGCCAGCTGGCTGCCCAAAGGATTAAGGAGGTCAGCGGACGAATCTACAAGAGCGGCAGCATATACGAGACCATCTATCCATCGAGTGGCGGCTCCAAGGATTGGGCTCATGGACACCTGAAGATACCCATCACCTACTCGTATGAGCTACGTGGACCGGCGGATAGCGAGGATCTGTTCATCTTGTCCGCCAGCGAGATTGAGCCCACGGCCGGCGAAGCCTTTGCTGCACTCCAGACGATCGTGCAGGAGGCCGGCAAACGTGGCTATTACCAGTGATCGGTTGCTCCGGCTTCAGCTGCAGCAATTCCGACTCCGACATGGAACTTGGATCTGATGGGGACGATGGAGCTATGCAGCGATGATGATGATAAATGTCGTCTGGCCTGGCAGTTCACATGAAAAACACATTACGCGCCATCGTTTCTTAATGCTAAATAATGATGGCAAAATCATGACACAAAACCTCATAATAATGTTGGTAAATCAAAGCAAATATAGTCAGACTCGAAGCAACCTTAAAAAAATAGTTGCAACTATTACAGTTACGATGCATTGTTATTGTACACTTCTTGCTATGATGGGTTCCATTGAGTTTGTTACCTGTTTGGTAAAGTTGGGATATAATACAATATACAATTAAGACACAAGAACAAGTTATAAATTTCAAAAGAATATACATAAGCACCTTTCTTGCTATTTTTACATCCAATTTCATGCATTAAAACATTCCCCAAAACACTTTCAACCTTAAGAGTATGTGGCAACGGTGTCCTAGCTGTGAGGGGGTTTCCTGGCCATGTCAGAACTCAGTCTGGCAGCTGACAGGCAAGTTATGAACCTGCGCAGCCTCGACAGACGGACACAATATGCATGTTGCACTCTTGCGCACACACAGCGGTGCAACATGGACTAGCAACAGCACCACCAGCAACACATTGCTGCTCTACGAAGTCGCCGACGTTGTAGACTTGTTGACGGCAATTGTCGAGTTTTTGTTTTGTTTTCGCCTCGTTGTTATTGCTGTTGTCGGTTGTTGTCGCTGGTTTTGTTGTGTTTTGGCCATTATAATATATAGTTGGGACGGCAGGAGAGCTATGGCAGCCACACATGCCAGACATTGGCCGGTTAGGTTAATAATGTTGCTGCTACGAGGAGATGTCTGCCGCTGCTGATGTCGATGTGGCCCAGCGATATTGATGTTGCCATAATCACGATCTAATTTATTTACAAATTGTGTTGAAATCATACGTTCAAAGTCGTGTTTAAAAGGTTCTTTATGATTTATGCCAGCGTTGAAAAGCACCGCAGCAACGGCAACAACAGCAATAACAATAGCAAGAACAATTGCGATCAGGAAAAATTTCTCACAGTCGCAGATGGCCTGAAATTTGTTTCGTCTGCTTTTATGTGCACCTCTAATTGATTGGGCAAGTGGACCAAGTGGAGGAGCGCGAGCCTAGGTAGTAATAGCGGCGGCCCGCAACCAGGAACCGCGGCTCTCCGAGAGCCAGGCTAATTTAGATTTATGGCGCAAATCGCAACTTGATGCGTGATGCCGCCGAGACAAGCCTGCGCGATCCTCCTTCTCCTCCGCTGCAGCACATCTTGGCCACCACCTCCACTCCTCCTTGGGTGAGTGTTGCATGTGGCCATTTGTCATCGGTCGAGGATCGTGTGCTGCAGCTGCGATTTCAGTCCGTTTCAAACGGGCACGACGCCAGGGCCCCCAGTCAATCCTTCTACCGCTCCTCCTCCTCCTCCTGCCCAGGTGAAACTCTCTTTCTCCCGCGGTTATAATCTCGCAAATGTTGATAAATTGAACGATTGTTGATTTTCACGCTGCAATTGCCGGGGGCTGTGTCACTGTGCCAGGCTTGGAAATAAACATATCAACATGATAAATAAGAGACCCATAAGCGGTGCCGGGTTATCAGCAGCGTCCGCACCGGACGGACACTCGTGTACCCGAAGGACAGCCTCATAAATCAGCAGCAACCTCCTTCCTTCTTCTCGCAGAAAACAAAGAAAAGAAATGGAAAAAAATTTGTGAGCCGTTTTAATCGCTGATTTCCGCTTCACGAGAAATGGAATGGAAATAAAAGTGCGAGGAAGAAACACATACCCGACCAAGGTATGCTCATATGTTGGCTAGCAAACAGGTTTGGTCATCGCCGGCGAACTTTGGAGCCAACCCTCGGGCTCTACACTGCACTGCACAAATGAGATCCGCACACACAGCCGGGCTCGCGTTCTCGGTTACTTATTGATTTTGTTTATTGAATTATTTGTGGTTTTGTTTCTGTTGTTTTGTTTGTTGTATTTAGAGGGCAACTCCTTGCTAGTCGCTCATTGGATGAACAGTAAAACTAGGTTTACAAAACTTTCGCCTCGGAGAGGTCGTCCAGGGGCTTGCTGGGTGGCGGGATCTTGTACTCCGTCTCGGGCGTCTCGTAGATCTTCTCCTCCTTGGGCTCCACAACGGACACGTTGTCGGGCAGCGGCTTCTTGGGGCCGATCTTGTTCTTGGGATCGTAGGGCAGCATGATCTTGACCTTGATGCCGAGCACGCCCTGGCGCAGCAGCACGTGACGGGTGGCGGTCTCGACGTAGTCGTTGCACGGATCACCAGAGTGGATCATCAGGCCGTCGACGAACTTCATCGACTTGGCACGCTGACCGCGCAGCTTGCCGGAGACGACGACCTCGCAGCCCTTGGCACCGGACTCCATGATGAAGCGCAGCACACCGTAGCAGGCACGACGGACGGCCAGTCCTCCGGTTAGCTTGTAGCGCAGCGACTCAGCCTGAGCGATGGCGCACAGGCCACGGGTGGCCACCTTCTCGGCGTACAGCTCGATGCGGCCGGTCTCGAAGTTGAAACGCTTCTGGACCATGGCGGTCAGCTCGCGAATGCGGCGTCCCTTCTCGCCCAGCACCTGCTGGGTCTTGGTGGCCATGATGATGATCTCGGTGCGGGACGGGGTCACACGCACCTCCACGCCGGAGTAGCCATCCTCGGCGAGCTCACGAGTCAGGAACTCGTTCAACTCGGCCTTGAAGATACCATCGGAAACGAACTGCAAGCGGAAAGAAAACCATTTATTATTACCACCGATCCAACTTGTTGTTTAGCGCTCTCCACGCTGCAAAGACTTTGGGACGCCCATCCGTTTGAGGTTATCTCTGAACCGCCAGCGGATGGGCACTTTCCGGGCGACTTTTTCACACAACTCCGGGTCGGCGATGGGCGGACGGTCGCGGCACGGTATCCCGGGCATTGGGCAGCGATATTTTCATCAAATTACCTTGCGTTTCTTAGAAATTGGCAGGCTGGCGTTCATTTTGACAACTCGTTCGGAAACGTGGTGCAGAAAAGAAAGAGAAAGTGTGACCGGCGCCGGTCATGGAAATAAATCCGAAAATATACTAAAATACATACAAATATGGGTAAAAATACCGAAGTTGTACATATGCCAGAGGGTGAAAAACTTTGCTAGAGCAAACCCTCACTTGTGGCATCACTGCGCTCAATTGCTTTCATATGGATTTTCAAATGATTTTCTAAGGTTCATCCAAATAAAAATAGATTTTCTCTGCCAAAAAAGCTTTTCCTTGCGCAGAATAACTACAGAAACGGAAATTGACTTTAAAAATCAGTCTGGCAGCTCGGGTGTCTTCAACAAATTAGTGTGACAAGGTATTTTGGAATTATTCAATTTTATATGCGCAGGCGGTCACACTTCAAAGTTGTTTGTTTTTTGATTATGGAAATGTTAATTAAAAGCTAATTATGGACCGAGATCGTCGTTTCTGGGCCGACTTTATTGACTTATACAGAGCGCTGCCCTCGCTATGGCGCCGTGGCACCAAGGAGTATAGCGACAAGTCCCTCAAGGCCAAGGCTTATGAGCAACTGGTGGCCAAGTTGCGCGAACGGTTCCCGAAGGCGGACCGCCAAACGGCAATCAAGAAAATAAATTGCTTTCGGACGAATTACAGACGGGAGAAGCGTATGGCGGAAATGCACAAGCGGACGGGAGAGCAGTGTTCCACAACCCTGTGGTTTTTCCATCAATTCAGATTCCTGGATGAACCACAGCACCACAAGAGAAGCCAAGAAATGTACGAGAAGGAAGCGGAGGAGAACGATGACCAGGACATCTACAAACCTTGGCAGAAGCAGCTCAACTACAGGGACTACATTGAACACTACGACGAGATGCTGGTGGACAGCGAATGTGACAGGGAAGAGAATTGGCTGGAAAAGAACCATAACTTCTGGCAGGAGTTCCTGAAACTTTACGAAGGCTTACCCTCTCTGTGGAAAACGGACAGCGTCGCGTACCGGAACAGACAGCGGAAGAGCAAAGACTATAAGGTTCTGGTGGACAAGCTAAGGGAAGTCTATCCCACAGCGGCCTCCAAGGATATGGCCAAACGCAGGATCAACCACTTTCGCTGTGAATTCCAGCGCGAACACAGAAAAGTCTTGGATGCTAAGAGCTCCATGTTGATCTATGTCCCAAAACTGTGGTGCTACAATCTCTTGTTATTCCTAAGAGATTACCTGGAGAATAGCGATGATCTCACAGAGGAAGAAGAAACTTGTCAGGTGAGGAATGCAAGAAAACTAACTTATTTTGTAACTATTTATTTATTTTGTTTTTCAGAAGACCTACCGCGCTGTCGATAATTCCAATGAAGCTGTTTGCTGCTCTGAATTTAACAGATTTAAAAATGCGGTAAAGATGAACCTATCTCATATTTATAAATATAATTAAATTTATTAAAAAATATTTACAGACACCAACAGAGTTTCCAAGTAGCACATCGAGCCACAAATCAAACAATTCCACTACCTTCGAGGACCCCATAGCCTTATCCTGGAGTGTCCAGTACAATGAAATGGATGGGCATCAAAAGATCCTGGCCCGGAAATTAATAGGAGACATCTTGTTCCAGGGTTGCCTGGGCAACTTAAACGTGGAACTAACCAAGACCGTCCAGAATGTGTTTAACCCTTCACAAACCTAAAAGGTTGAACTGTGAGGAATAACATGCACTTAAGTGACCTTACGCTATTGCTTATAAAAATGTGTTAACCAGAATATAGCTTATATTAGTTGACTTGTAAGTGTTAATTGCCGTCCAAAGGTTTCAGGAAAACTCTGTTTTCTATGCATATAAATATGCCATTTTGGCTCATTATTAATTCTTAGTTTATATTGAAAGTATTTCACTTAAATCAGTGACCTTCTTACGTTGATTACTTAAAAATAAAGACCCTTCAATATCGCTTCCTGTATCTGCGGCATTAAATATTGATATTGGCAATTATTCCAATTATCTCAGGCATCTTGACACAACTGTAACCAAGACTTCTGGACTCTGGCAAACACCAGACCAGAGCCACCAAGCCGAAAGCGTTGCAATTAATTAAATGCCGCTGGGTCAGCAAGTCAATAAGGTTGAGGTAAAAGCCCAGTTTGGACCTGATTACCCCCTCTGTACACTTCTACATAGATTTAGCTTGCCAAGCCATTTACATTTATTTAACAAAAATATGAATCCCAAAGAAATATAAAAACTTAATTTAGCTGCTGGCAATATTCTTTTTGTTATAAATAATCTAAAACTAAACCAAATGATAAACCCTATCTAATCAATGTTTTATCTTTGTGTCAGTCAAAAAATAATTAATCTATGAGCTGCGGGAATGATAACTCTCCTAACATAATAGTAATCATTTGCGGTTTGTCTGCAGCAATTGTTGAGCTCGATTTTCCCGACAGAATGGATAAGACCCCTACCGTTTGTGACATCTGGTTAGTCATTCGCTCGGCTGGCAATAATAAACCGTATCGACTGACACAGACGTCGTCACACATCAAGTGAAGTGTTTGGCTGCTCACAATCGCAATCACAATCGACTAACATCTTGTGTTTGCCGCCTTGCCGTTTACCAACAAACCGGCAAAGCCAACAAACAATATTTCCGCACACAAGCAGGCAGTAAGGCAACAAGGCAGCGAGGCACCCAGGCAGACAATGCGACAAAGCGACATCAATGTGAATTTCGCATTCATAGACATTTGCATTGACACGGCCGCGATATGTGATATGACTGTGTGTCTCCTGGTGATCCTTTCCCCTTTTCAGGCCACACAAAGCGCACACAATGCGTTTAGACAGCGATTGTTTGGCTTGCTTTCTCGTCCTTTTGTTGGCGTCACGCCCCACTATTCTTTGGTTATCCCACCCGCTCCACTCCTATCCGCTCGCTGTGAGTGTTGCAGTTAGATCAACAATGGCCGAAAGGACCCATTAAAATATGGCCGACTGGCAGTTGAATTTTTTATGGAGTTGCCCGAAAGTATCCCACATAAAACTGCACCATAGGTGACCCTCTTCGCGCGTTTTTAAACGCCCATAAAACGCCCGGTCACATGTTAACCGCAATCTGACTTTTTATGGGTTTTCCCATTCCGAAAATTGATTATTAGATAATTTTGTTGTTGGTACAAGAAATAGCAAAAGTATTTGTTTTATTCTGGTTAAGGATTTTCTATTTTTTTAGAGTTTTTATTATTGAATTTGATTTATTTCTTGTACATAAATAACTAAGTTGTAAACCGCAAGTGGAATTTTTGATTAAATAGTTCAAATAGTTAAGTATTAACCTGAAAAATCAAGTTTTAAAATATATATTTTCTTAATTATTATAATTATTATTGTTTCACCTCATATTTAAGTTTATAAAACTATGCATAAGACCCTCTTTACTCGTTCTAAAACTTGCCTTCAACGCCAACAATTGTTAACCGCAATCAGCTTTTTTATGTGCTTCCCCCTTACCAAAAAAATTGATTATTTTTACAGCCGGTGTTAGGCGAAACTTATTGTCTAGTTTTATGTTACTTTATTTTTATTTTTGGGTCATGCACGTGCCAAAGCCGATTGGATTTACATGAAAATCGCATTCATAGTTGAGTGTTTTTGGGTTGCATCAAATATGCTGTATGCTGCGGTCTCCGGGAATTTGCGGTTTTTGGTTTACTTTTTTATTTTGCTTTTGAAACACTTCGATTTGTTTTGCCAACACTCGGTTATTATTTGGCACTTACTGGCGGCGGCACTGCTTTTGCTCCTTGTTCTCCTCCCCATCCCAACGAGAGGAAGACATCAAAACTGCGGAAACGGAAGATATTCCAGGCATGCAGCCACAAAGTGGGTGTGGAGAGGGGGGGAGAGGGCGGAGAACGAGAGACTCCTCCCCAGCTGCGGCACCTTTCCACCGGCGATAAGAGATGCCAGCTTGATGAAGTTTTTGGCGGCAATGCCTGGCAGGAAATCACTTTCGTTGCGCGGAAAAAAAAGAGAAGACCGAAGATGAAAATCGATTGCTTTTGGCCATCAGCGAATTCCATATGCAGATTCATTGGCCAAAAAGGTAAGCAATGTAGATGAAAGGCGGCCAATTTGTCATCCTTCGCCAACGATTTTTCAAGCGAAATAAAGGTATATTCAAGGCTTTACTTTACTTAATGGATTGACAAATAGTTTAACATTTGCTTTATAAAAAAATGTATTTTACAAGGCTCCTTTTGGTTTCTATAAAATAAATTCCAATATTTGCTTCCATTATAAACCCATAAAATAAATAAATAATAGTAAAAGCATTTAACAAATTAATCAAATCGATTGCTTTTGCCCATCAGCCAATTCCATATGCATATTTCTTGCCCCAAATGCAGATGAAATGCGGCCAATTTGTCGTTTCCCATTTCCCACCCACCGATGGCGCGCGTCATCTTTAAGCTTCGCATTCCTTTAATGGCTTATGCCCGGGATTGTGTAATGTATGCAGGTGTGTAAAACTTTTACATTGCACGTGTCGGCAGACACTTAAATGTCGAATGAATAATTCCGCCTGCCACCGTTGTCGGTGGGAGCGGCAAACTTTTATTGCTCTTGGCACACGAGCAACTCTCTGTGAGTGGCAAGGAAAACACACAGAGCAGCCAGCAGGAACAGGTGCCTCAGGATTGCCAAATAACTTGAAGCAATTCGCATTTTGCCAGCTGCTTAATTGAAGTTCACAGGAAACTAAATGATGCCCAAATCCGTCTTACCGGAAGTGCTTAGCGGAGAGTGCATTGCACTGCCATCGAACAACGGGGCGTATACTTGATGCGTCCGATGGCCAACTGACTGAGTGGCTAAACACAGGCCTGTGCCTGTGACGACTTATCAGTAACGACCTTTTCTGTGGCCTTTCAGACATAAATACTCACTCAGTGGAAGTGAAAGGTTTATGAAACGAAAATAAAAAAATATTTTACAAAAGTTTTGCGCAATAGTCGATGATTTAATGCTCTTTTGTGACGCGAATTGGATTAATATTTAAAGGTTAGCGAGGAGATAATTTATTCATAAACTAATTATGTTTCTTACTTTTAAAAATTTTTAAATCAGTTAGTAGAGGAAAGTTTTTAAAAGCAAACTAATAATACAATTGTATTCATTTAATTTAACCATGTTTTCTAGCTGCTTTTCCGAACAAATATTTATCTATTAATCAGATTTAAAAATAATATGCAAAAAAAAAACCATCCATATCCTTCCACAAACATAACAAAATGTGTCCTTTGGCTTACACAAATGACAACACCCGGTTGTTTGACTTGGCGACGTTAGGGAAATATTTACAGCTTGAAAAGGATTTCTTTTTTGTGGGCATCACATATGTTTATATTTGCATTTGCGGCTGAGGCACAAAAACAGGGATTTTCTATGCGCGACTCTGTAAGTTGTCCGTCGTCCTGGCATGGGCCATGAAATTGATTTTAAATGTGAAGCTGCCTAAAGAGGATGGGGGCCTGAGACCTGGGACTGTGTGGACTGTGTCAAAGGACATCGCAAACAGTCGGGAGCAATGATGATGATGATGATGAAGATGAGGATGATACCAGCCAGCAGTGGAGGTGATGCCACCGATGTCGGTGTCGGTGTCGTTGTCCTCGGATGAAACCGCACGTATGACATCAACTGGCAAGTCGTTAGTGCGGATTTAACTGGCAAAAGAAAAGCCACACGAGCAACAGCAGCAGCAAATCAAAGCGAGTGTCCATCAACATTATGGGGACCTTCAACGGCCTCCTGCACTCAAAGAAAAATAAAAAAAATACTAAGGAAATATTTTAAAGGAAGAAAAGGAAAACAAGCAAATACAGGTGGGCAGAAAGACTCTCTCCCTTTCTCTTCTTTTTCAATTCCTTAAAACTTAATCCTTAATTGAAAATACATTTTCTAAAATCCAGTTTTAGCTTTTTTTAATGTACATTTATCTCGCTTATGCACACAAACACCGGCCCCGCCCCCTCTTGTACGGGAAAATGGAAAAGCGGAAAAGTGTCAGCGCTTGTCAGAGTGCGGCCATGGCCAGTGCCAGTGCCTGTTTGTGAACAGCGAGCAAAACTCATTATATTTCTGCTTGCCGCCCCGTTTTTCTCGGCTTTTCCAATTGAAAGCGCCGGCCGGTCGGTCCTTTAATGTTTGTTTCTGATTCAGTTGCCGTTACTGCTGTTACTGTAACTGATTCCTTTTTTTTTAATCGCACACGCATATTTAAAAAAATACGCAAAGGGCGTGTGCTTCTGTCAGGTCCGGGGCTTTGATGTGTCAAGCGTTCGATGTGGAGGCGGGGACCGACTGGAGCTCGAAATTAATAACGTTGGACGCTACAAATGCGGAATTTGCATACAAAGGCGCAGGACACAGCACTGACAATGTAATCGGAGCACAAGTGTCCCTGTGTCCTCACCCATTGGCTTTAAGGCGACCTTTGACGCGATTTTAAAGGTGAGGAGGTTGTGCCCCGGCTGCTCCTGGCCAAAAAATTTGCATTTATCGACAGGAGGTGAGGCGGCGGGTAACTCTCATTAAAATGTAATTGCCCATTAAAAGCGAGTGGAGGCACCTTGGGCTTCCTGATTTGAAGAGCTTTGGCTTTTTGTGTCCTGTCCCTCGCTCCCTCTTTGTTTCGAGTTGTTGCGTTAATTGAATCGGCGAAATGACAAGCAAAACGATTCCTTTTGTATGCCCACGGGCGGCCAGCGATGGCCACTTGTGCACTCGTTACGCATACGCTCCGTGGGCCATACAAAACATGGCCCCTGGCAGTGACCGCACATCGGAACAAAGCATCCACTCGCAGGGGCCACTCGAAGAAAATAAGAGCTCTTCAGTATTGTTTTTGTATTGCGATTTTTGGAAGAATGTTTTGACTAAGCAAATTTATGATTATATATTATTTGCTCTTTATATTAAGAGAATATTTAGAATGTTTTCAGGATTTTGGTTGCTTTATTCTTTTTATTTTGTATAAAACTCTTAACTCCCTCCCACAAATTACATATTGTATTACATAAAATATAATTTTCCAACTTTTTCCAAGTGCATAGTGCTGAAAAACGTTATGAAAATTAATTATTTAAATTAGTTTAACCTTATTATTACCTGTTTCCTGTGCACTTTCACCCAATTACATGATCATCATCAGCATTTTCCTCATCAGCCAGAAGTTTTCGTGTCGTAAACAGTTTTAGTTTTCCATTTTTGTGGTGCTTCTGTATGGCTTGACCCCAACACAGACTGGAGAAAAAATGAGAGGAGAATGCAAAACACAAGTTTCGTTTTTAGTAGCAGTTTCATTCACCATTTGCATTTCACTTCGATGGTCTGATTCGATGTTTGCCGGCTTGACAGTTTGTTTGGCCCACTTTTGGTTGCTAATTGTTTGGAGAATGGCAACTGAAAGCTACAAGCGAGCTAGAATTGATATCCTAAAGGGGAGGAGCACCCTGCAAATTCAAGCGGAAATCCCTTTAAGGTGCAGCTTTCAAATTTCCCTTATGGTTTTAGTTGCCTTTCTTTTGGCATAAAATATCTTACAAAGTCGTGACTAATGAAATGCAAACTTGGCGTTGTATTGACACCCGGGGGCATAAATATTTAAACCTAATTGCAGCCGCAAAGCGTGCTTAAATCATTTTTCTTTAATGTAATGAGGGATGCCACAGCAACGAGGACGACAACAACAAAACTCAATATGGTGTAAAAGGATTTTCTTGTACAAGGGATAAGCCTAGGCATTGCATATTAAACATGCACACACACAAATATGAACATGGAGTGCCACAAAAGCCAAGTTAAGTCCGTTGGCACAACCATTGCGCATACGCAGTGTTGGCCCTAGCCTTCGACTGTTTTAATGAAATCATCTGCCCCAAAAAACCTGGTCTAAATACAGTTATTAATTCAATTCTAACAACTAAAACTCAATTTGGGGGCCCACTTTCGTCCGGATAAAGTTAGCCTAAAAAGTTATCCTTATTCGTAGAAGCTTTTACACTGCTCTCTCCACGCGAGTTGGCATGTGTGGCCATGTTTGCGATTTGTTTGCAATCCACTAGCTGTCGAGATGCAACTGCAACTTCAGTTTGGTTGCCACGCAACGGCAGCCAATTAACGCCAGATCCAGGACAAAATCCTTCTGATCCGTCTGACCGCGTATGTGTGTGCCGTTAGCCCTGTGGCTGTCAGTCCTAATTACCCGTCTGACTTCTCTAATTTCCAGCAGATTTTTTAATTAACAAAGCTGCAAGCCGAAACCAAAGGTGCGCAAATAGACAGAGCAAAGGCAAAGGCAAAGATATATAGTGTCGGAAATTAAGAGTGACATTTCCGTAAATTTAATTCAAGTCAAGAACGAAAATCCTGAATTTGCAGTGCCTCGAAAAAGGGTTTAAGAAAAGCTAATGCAATTCGGTAAGAAGGTCTCCTTACTTTAAAAAATAATGAATAAGCCAATATCCCACATTAAATGCCCTTTGAAATGTATATGGTTTGAGTATGTAATCCTTATAAAATTCCTAGGATCATTGAAAGATTACTACAATCAATCAAAATTAAGCCACTAAATCTTCCCCCGCAAAAATAAAATTTTTGGTCACAATTTCACACAGAATATTGTAGAGCCACAACAGGCATCCACGAAATGCCGAATTCTCATTTAATTGCAACCACAACCGCACTAAGCTCTATGAAAATGCAAATGGCTTGCACACGGACATACTTTTGGACATGTGCGGAATTCGAAATGGTGGACAACAAATGGGGCCAAATAATGTCCAGTCTCGTTTTGTTGCGGTTGGTCATTTTCGATGCGATTATCATAATCTAGCATAAATGATCAAGTAATTCAGTTTCAATTCAATTCAGTATGCCTTTGGGCCACTTTTAACTTCGTTCTAGATTTAATTCTATTTTATTTTTCCGCTTGCCAGACTGACATAATTAATCACACCGAGCATGGGCATTCATTCATTGTTGGCCAGAGATAACTGTCAAAAACTTTAATTATATTTTCAGCATGACAAAGACGAGGACAAGGACAACGACCGTGCAGCAGGCATGGAGGATAAAGATGTGGCTGCCTTAGAGCTCGACAAGTTGCCCGACAGAGAAACACGAGTACGTGCCGCAGGCGTCAATGAGTAAAAAAAAAGAGAAAAGAAAGAAATCCGCAAATAAAATCCGAAAAATCCGGAAACCATGAGAAAAAAATCCAACCAATATAGCCAGAGTGAATTTCTTGTGATTTGGCTGCCTGGTCAGCTGAAATATTATATTCACTTGGTTCACTGACAGGGCCCACCAGTTGCGTTGCTGCTGCACTTCAATAAAATCAAATTGCCATTCAATTTGGATTGTCAATGCCAAGTGCCGAGTGCCGAGTGCCAACCACCTATGCTCCTCGGCTGTCCATTGTTATTTTTATTTCTGCAAATTGAAAACGCTCCGCTTAATCCTGACGCCTGGCAAGCCTGGCGGAAAACCCATCACCGCTCAACATCAATTAAAAGGGAAAAAGAATAGCGTGGGAAAATAAAAAGCGTTACGAGAGCAAGCAATCTGCCGGGATTTACTCCGGCCAGTGCCTTACCCTTCGTAGGGGAAAAGTTTCAGAACCCAAACCTCCCCAAATGCCCCAAACTGTGCCAATTCTCAGAAATGTATGTGGCTACGCTGGGAAAAAATGACAAAAATTACTCATTTAAAATAGTTTGTAGACCTTCTTCCCTTTTTTAAACTATAAAAGTTAATTTCCTTTAACTAAAGTACCAAAAACCAGTGATAATTTACATTTGAACAGTGTTTAATCGATTTGAAGTCAAATACTTTCTCCTCCAGCAGCTGCTATGAAGCTTAAGAATAATTTTAAATATATTTTCCCAGTGTATTTATGTGTATATTATACGTACAAGTACTCGCATCACTTGATGGTATCAATAAAAAATCATTTAATCGAGATTAAGTCTGCAGCGGAGAACGCCAAGCTGGCATTGATTGCATTTTAAGTTGCCGGGCGAGCGTGTTTATAGGGGAGAGGCGGAACGCGCGCTTTCCGACTAACGAGCCTAACGAAGTTTTCAATGTAATTCAATTGCTGGAAAAGAGCGGAAACGGAAACAATGGCGCTGCCATCATCGCCATAATTGGCCCGTCAATCTCGTGAGCTTCATTAGCCGTAACGGCTTAATGCGCGCCAACCGGGCGTATGCGTAATTTTTGACACTGCTCCCTGTTCGGGACAAACAAAACAGGCGACAAACAGGGCAATTCAATTAGCCAAGCGAACAACAGCAATAAGCGTTGGCCAAAAGTCATTTGAAGAAGACAGCCCCCCAATGATGGTCGATGGTCAGGTTCATGGTCAGGAAAAAAGGCAGGTGAAATGGTATGGAGTATTGGGTAGTTGGCAGCTGGCACGTTGATTGAATTGCCAAGTTTGTTCGATGCGCGACAAATTCAATTCGCAAGGCATACACCAGTGCTGGCCATCAACAATTTGTTGGGATGTAAATAAAACCCAAAAAATTGGTCAAAATTATAAATAAATATTTAATAATAATTATATTAATAATAATAATTTAATTTTTACAGCAATGTTTCTTATATTGATACATTTTCAGCGATTTTTATTTATTTTTTGATTATGAAGACAAAGTCAACTATTTTCTTTTTTTTATTAAATCAGCTGGAAATCTAAGAAGGTAAGTTAAGTTAAGTTGTTTAAGAAAATATTTATTTACTAAGCCATCAGTTATTCAACAGCCAGCACTATCGCACTTTTCCATGATCCCAGCAACAGGCTGCAGGCAAATGAAAGGACATTCTAGCATATTCGGGCATGTGTATGTGAGGGGAATAGATGCGAAGGATGTTGCATCGGGCAGGTGATGGGTGACGGCTAATTGCTTTGGAAATTGCATGTGACGAAACATATGGTTTATGTAAGGAGGATGTGGCCGTGACACGGCGCTATCTGGCCTGGCTAATTGGATTATGGATAAGCCGATTTTAACATGAGCTTCGCAGTTGGCGACTGACATCGCCAGATGCAAGGAGTGAACCGCAATAATTTCAAATCAATATCAATATTTGTGAGTTACGTAAGAAAAAACAAATATTGTAAAAGATGTAAATAATTAGTATAGAAATTTTATTTGTTTAAAAACAAATTAATGGTGATAAATTTAATATTAAATGTCCTTTTCTCTGCTACGCTATTTTTGTTCACAATTCCTGCTTAATTATAGGCTTTATGTTTATCTCTCTATTTTCTATTTACCTTAACCTTAAGTTACACAATACAAAGCCTATAACGGACCAAATAATACCTTCTCTTATATCTAATTTCATTTTTCATACAATCAAAATAAAGCAGAATTAGAAACAAATGGCTTTCATTGACTGAAATTGTAGACATCCGAAAATCACAGACATAATTCCCTGCTGGATTTAATAACTCGTGATTTTAAATTAATTCAATCTGCTCAACTTTATTACGATTTCAGTGAAATGCCAAAGAGCAGGTTATTTTATTTTAAACAATGTTGACTTTCAGTTGTTCAACTCGCTTATTTGAGCTTCCAGGAATTTTAACAGAGAAACAACTTTGTTGGGCAATATTTCTGTTCGAATTATTAAAATTTAGCAACAAACAATATGTAGTACAGAATTTAATTTAATTAAAAATTGAAATTACATTTAAATTTGTTGGTTTATTTTTGTACAAAGAATATGCATGCTTTGATGGATTCTTTTTGTTTTTTGGCCGAAAATGTAAACTTAAATCGATTTGTTATATAAACCAAATCAGATTCATAAATCTTTCTTTATTCCTTGAAATGGGGAAAATGTATTCCCAACTCTTACCCCTACACTTAACGATTATAATCCCGCTTCCGGGATAGATCTAAATAATGTGTATCCCTGGGCACACCGTATATCATAAGGCCAACTTTCATTCATTCAGTCAACGACAATAGCCCCATTGCTGGCCGTGTTTGTTTATGCCTCGTTAAACTTTTCAGCCGCACGCATAAAACATAAAGCGCTTTGCTAGCGCAGATCAATGCCTCATGTGCATGGGGCATTGGGATGCTGTGGGCAGGAGGATGGATATATGTATGGGTTGGAATGGGGGCTTACGCTGAAATTGAATTATGGCGCACACAGGCACACAAATAAGTATATATATTTCTGGGGGCAGGCACATACATACACATATACTACATTCGCGTGACATATCGAGCGAGACGCCATGAAATACAATATCTGACTCTGAAGTCGCAAGAACTGCATGGCGCGATTTCGATGGCTTCGTCGTTTTAGACTCCTAACGGTAACGCAGCTATCGGTTCCCTGGCCCCCTTATGCCGTGTCTTTAGCCTTTGGTAAATTACACTGCTAGAAAAATGTAGAAATCTCTGAACTAAACCCCTTTTAATTTGAAATTAGATTGCAGATAAAATTCAAAGGTTCTGCAGGTTATAATAACATTTTTATTATTATTCCATTTCAAATATTAGGAAAGAAATTTATATTAAAGTATGTTTTTTTTCTTAGTGTATTCTCCCCCCTTATTCATCCATCGAATGCAAAACGGCAGCCTCACAAGCCGGGGCCAGCCACATTGTTAGACTCTTTCATTTTCAGCTTCACATTTCTCTATCTGCCCACCGCCCCTCGTTCTCTCGCTCATTCTGTCTCTTGGCTACTGCCACGCCCCCTTGTGCCACCTCTACCTCTATCTGGGTTGTTGTTATTGTAAATTATGGCCGCAGCCGCAGAAAAATAACAGCAAATAAAGTAAAAAAACCCAAGCGGTGACTAGGGAAATAGGATGAGAGATGAGTAAAAACTGAGAAAAATATTCCATAATATTATTAATTTCAAATATTAATAAATTTAATATTCATCTCCTATTTTATAGAATATAAAAGTCATTAAAAAGTCATCAATTACAAATAGCTGAACGACTATAAAGCCTGGGGCTTAGGATCCCCAAGCTATATTTATGTATAATTCAATCTCAATGAATCTGAATTTAATCTTCTTATTTTCCAGTGTATCCTAGTGATAGAGAGATGCGGAGGAAGGAGTGCAAGCAGGAGGGGAAATGGGACCAACAACCTGTGTAGGAATCCTGGTCCTGGCATCCATCGGTTTATTGTTTCTGTTCCATTCCATTTTATTGTCGTATGTCATACAATGGCGTAACATTTACATTTCCCATTAAACTTTTCGCTATCAGTTCGCTCGCTGATGCTGTTTTGTAATGCTGAATGTTGTGCAATAAATTTAAAACGCCCGGTAAGCCATTTACCGAATAAAAAATAAAAGAAAATATGTCCACAGATTCCATAAAAGAAGTCAAAGAGTGCATGTTTCCGCTCACTTAGGCGCTCATAAGTATGCAACATGAAACTGTTTTGGGCACTACAACAGGAGTAAAGAAGGCGAAATATTCAAGCTTACAGGAGCACAGAATTTTTTAGTTTTTAATATATAAAAATAAATTTTAAAAACAATTGCTATTAAGCCCATTTAAAACATTTTTAAATGAGTCAATGCCTCAAAATAAATCTGCATTTATAAAACTAAATTTTGTTTGCATAGAAAACTAACCCTTTGAATGCCCAAAATGTGTAAACAAGTGATATTGATTCAAACGACAAAAACACAGGTGAGCTTGGCGGATGGATGGAGGCGGATTTTTCTGAGATGCAACAATTTGTCATTGAGTTGCAGGCGCAGCGGAAAACTAACCGAAAAATAGTTAAACAGCTGCCGACGACACGGCAAGAAATATAGGAAAGGACGAAGGACGATGGCTTACCGACGACAAAAAGCCGAACGCCGGACCCGAACTGAAGACGAATATCGTAAACGGGATTCGCACGACCAACAGTTGCTCCGCCTTGGCCGTGGTTTCTGTTGCTGCTGCTGGTGGTTCTGCTGCTCCTGCGGCCTTTTGCCTGAATAATAGACACTGTCAGCCGCCGCAGAGTCACAGTCCTCGCTCGTCCTTTGGACTGCCAAGTCGCGTTTTCAGTCGCTCGCTGACCGCTCGTAGAATCGCCCGCGAATCGCTGATAAATCGCCAGTTTTCGAGTGAAGAACTGCTTGGGGTTTCCCCGTTAAATTTCGTGATAACAGAGAAGTTTCCACAATCAAAAGTTCAAAACGATTCAACTTTAATGCAGTGCTGCAGTTGAGCCCAGAGCCCGTGCACGTAAGTCGCATGCAATTGAGATTTATGGTTGACACTAAGGGGACACCTGCCGAGATTGCGCCATCAATCTTGGCCATCAATTAGATCAATCATACGCCTCGTGCGCCCATATCGATTGGGAGTATGTGGAATATTGATTGGCGAAAATAAACACTCAACCCTGCAGACAGTCGGGCCGCGTGGAGGCAAATACACACAATGGGCTAAAAATAATTGCCAACCACCGACCGACCAGCTGACTGGCAGGTAACCGAGAACCGAACCCCATCCTAAAGCCAGGTAGAAGCAAATCCAACTGGAAAATCA
Source organism: Drosophila anomelani (assembly GCA_035045905.1). Classification (NCBI taxonomy): domain Eukaryota; kingdom Metazoa; phylum Arthropoda; class Insecta; order Diptera; family Drosophilidae; genus Drosophila; species Drosophila anomelani. Next base: position 8,832,214 of record JAWNOO010000007.1, on the reverse strand, counting down.
TCCTTAAATTAAAGGCCAGATCAAGGCCATGAGACATTTCGAATATTCCGTAAAAGTGGAGCCAATCACTATGCCTCAATTCGAGGAATTATTGCCAACGATTGCTAGAGTTCCTTCACCTCTTCTTACCAACGGGCGGGCGGCCAATGCTTCCGGTTCAATTATTCAAACGGCAATCATTTCACAATTGGTCTTGCACACAATTTAAAATTAGCATGGGAAGTACATACTGCAGGATGAATTAGTTATGTTGCATTACGCAATTATGGCCTGTTGTTAACGAATTAACATGGAATGTGCCAATTTGATAGCGAAAATATGAATGTGAAACAATTGTATTTCCTTTTTATTCAAATTTCAATTTAAAAAATTAATCATCTTTTTTTGTATATTGTCCATTTTTGTATTTTAATTTTTTTTTTTAATAAATTTTTATTGATTGTTTAGTTGAATAAAGTAAAGTTATTAATACCTTCTGATGTTTACATTTTTAGAAAAAAATACCTTCGAATATTTCAAATATTTTTTGTTAAATAAATAAATGTATTATATTCTTAATAAATAAGTTCATGCAAGTAACCTTTATTTTTAAATAATCCATTTCTTCAAAATTGTATATATTAATTTGTACTTGAAATGAAATAATGGAATTATTATTTATTAATAATAATCTTTTGTGTATCGGTTTTATCACGATTTACAATATTTCTATTTTATATATAAAATAAATATTAAACTAAATTAAAAATGTTAATACAAAAGTTATTAGAATGTTCATTATTTTAATAAGAAATTATATGCAAAAAAGAGTTCAACAAGAATTTTGTGTCATAGTTATTTATTTAAATAAAAAGACATTTCCCTAAAACTTATTTTCATTTTTAATAAAAAGGAAACTAAATAATCCTCACATAAATATTTAAACATGCTCAATAACTTCCCTTAAAAATACGTCTCACAGAAAAATAATTTCACAGAAAATTAAACCCCTTGAGGGAAACCCCTGCCAAGTTACATACGAGTCAAGCAACAAAAAATTCCAATGAATTTATTCAATATGTCCTAGTGGTAAAGAGAACCACCATAAAGCCAAACTGAAAACTTTTCAGCCACTGAAGGCGGGTCGGTGGAGTGGCAAAAGCGGATCCGGAGAACAACGACGATGCCCGCTCATCCCACCTGTGGTCCATCCTGCTTGCAGGATCCTCTGTCCATCCCCACTCACTTCCGATTCGGCCACTCGATGTCCAGCTGTGTCCACGCTTAAGCCAACTCAGTCGCCGGCAATGCGGCGGACATGTGCCTGACACTCGTCAATGTCAGCTGATGTGGGCTATGGGATATGGGGCTGTGGGATATGGTATATGTATCTCCGAGAGTGGGAGTTCTATTCTGCCCCCCTCCCTATGCCAACTAAGCTCGCTAAAATCAAAAGCGAAAATCAAGACGCAACTGAAACTGATTGGGAAGGAATTTGCTTTAAAGGCATTCCGGGGTCTGAACGGAAAAATCCGGAGAGGAAAATCAATGTCCCCTCGAGCGGCATTCAAGGCACTCGGAGGCGGCGTTTAATGGGCGGTGGGCGTGTCAGCGCTACTCCCCACACACTTAAATTACAACTTCACACACTTGTAACGAATAATAAAGGAGCTGAGCAAAAAAAAAGGAGAGTGCAAAGAAAAAATCAAATAGCAACGAGGCCAAATCCCTCCAACCACTTCCCTTTTGGCGGGCGGACCTCGTCATCGCCATCGTCATCATTCTGGGCAGCAATATTTTTACACAGAGGAAAATGTATATTTATTTAAGTTTTTACTTTAATTATATAAATTGGGAATCACTACAAAAATTATTTATAAAATGATCTTCTAAACTGATCTATTCGTTTTTGAATTTTTCATAGTTAGACAATAGTGACAGTGACAATAAGACAATAATGATAGGGATTTAAAGAATATCCTTTAAGAGATATCCAAAAAAAATGTAGTAATTTTTGTCGAAATATATATTTCTTTACACAACCTTAGAGACTTTAAAAACAAGTAAATTATTTCTTAAATTTTCTAAAATAGGAAAACAAAACAGTAGGAAGAGTTACATTTTTTTTTCTAGTGCAGCATTACGATTAAGGAAATTTCTGTTCTCTGTTTCCGTTGCTATTTTTGTTGGTCCTGTGCAATGTTTTCGGGCAGCGCCTACATTTCTGCGTTAGCAGCGGGCGGCGGCGCTTTAGAGTCCCCAGCGGACTGATTAAATTCTTATCCCCCCACCGAACCGCCAACCGACCACGGACCACCAAAAGCCCGGGCGTTGCTCTCTCCGCAGACAGGACACAAAACACACAGAACGCAGGACTCGAGCCTGGCGGGATAAGGCGCTGCCACTGCTGCATGCGTTTAGTGAGACGCGCAAATGATGAAATAAATGAAACTAATCCAAGAGAAAGCCCAAATGGCAAAATATTTACATTGCCAACCGCACTGGCCACAGCACAGTGGTTTGGAATGGTCTCGAAAATGTCTCAGTATTGCAATGCCTTCTAATTTTATTTTGCAAGGGAAAAGGTCTTAGAATATCCTGGTATATAAATAGGAGTACCTAGAAGGTCTTCAAATAATTTAATAATTATATTTATGTATTAAATAGATAATATATTTATATAAAATTCACAAAAACATAGAACATAAAAGATAATGTTTTATCACTAAACGAAGTTAGATGTTGATATAATTTGATGGCTTTAGCTTTTCATAAATACGAAGATACATTTACTGTAACTTTTATGGTAGTTACTACCTTCTGAATCTGTGAATCAATGTGCAGTATCTCGCCTGAAGTCCCCTCCCGGTGTTTCCTACTTTATTTTTTTTTTGTATCCAGCCACCCGACGGTGTGATAAACATCTTTGCCAAGTAAGCAACAATTTTTATGCCCCAAATTGGGTTCTTTTCGGCCCTCTCTCTCCTTTTTTATCCCGTTGGCCAGGAGCAGGAAGGCTAGTGGTTGTGGTGTCGATTTCGGTGGTGTGGCGGTTGGATGGCATAGTGGTGGAGGTCCTGGTTCTCTGCTCCTAGTCCTGAGAAGTCGATGGCTGATTGGATGACGAGGCGGCTCAGCGCGTGCAGGCAAATATTTTTAATGATTTTCTGTGTTGAGGGCCAGGCAAAAGGTTTCAGTTCGGTACGGCTAAGTTCGATCTGGGGGCGGTGTTATATGTTATGTGTCTGAGTTTCGTTTTACGCCCCAGTTAGTGCAAAACTAATTATATTTGGAACGCAGGAGGACGGAAAAAGACGGTTAGCTTGTCAAGGTCAATCATTTTTAGCCCAGGCTTTGGGTAATCCATCTTTACTCGGAAGATTAACGGTGGTCGATGAGCATATATTTTAAAGTATTAAAGGAAATGGGTCTAAAATTTGTTGGTGATTTTGTTTGGGACTTCCTTAGAGTCTTATGTTTTTGTAAAATGTGCAAAAAGTGTATTTATTTTAGTAGAAAAATATTTATTTCCTTCTTTTGAAGATTTATACAATGAAATATTAATGATGTTAAATTCTAAATGTGTTTACAATTACCCATCAAAAAATATTTATTTGATGACTGAATTTTGAAATGAACCTAAAATGTGCTCCATAAGCTGTTGTTTAAGGTAATTCCCTAATTTGCCATTTACCAGCACATGCTCCTCTCAATTTCTAATGCTCATTTGATGAGTGAGCTGCGAAGGATGTTCGACATATTTAATACCTGGCTGCCTGTGTTCGCACCTGTGAATTCTTATCACGTGCGCTCACATGCGACTGAACTCGAGTCTGTTATCTGTCAATGTTTGTTGCTGCTGCTCCAGTTGATGTTTCAGTTGATGTTAATGTTTCTGTTTCAGTTACTGTGTCCTCTGCCATTGCTAATGCAAAATTATGGGCTTCTGCTTGAACACGCTCTTACATTTCCGTTTCCGGCGCCGCCATTCCCAGCAGCTGCCAGAATGTTGGCTAATTCACATGTCGGCTATAACGGGGGCGTAACCCTTTTCTAACGCCCCACATTTCAGATGGACAGACGGCCAGGACTGGTGAATGAATGAATTTTTTTCGCGCACGCATAGAGTTGCCTTGGAATTTGGATAGCCATCGCCCTGCCACGCCCCCTTCACTTTAATGGACCCTGCTTTTTGGGAAGGAAGTTAATTAGGAAACACATGCATACAAGCGTATCTTTAATGCTTACAGAAATAAATCTATATAAAAACATTTATTGCCTTAAAATGTTTCTCCAATGTGCAGCTTAAACAAAAATTCAACTTTCAATTTGGCACAATTTCTTTAGTGCTCTTTTGATATTTAGAAAACCATCTTCTATCCACAAGCAAAAGTAAATAAGTTCCATTGCTCGATGGTCAGTGGTCAGTGGGTAACCGCATCCAGAGACCTTGGAGTTCAGGCTCCGAAATAGCCAACACTTGGCCAGCCAATTAGGCCAGCTCAAGTGGTCAGTTCATGTGGACTTTGTGCCGGCCCTCATCCTTTAAGCCGGAGAAGCAGCTGCGGCCTACTACTACAGCAAGTGTATATGCCACCCCCCAGCCCACACAACCTCTTGTAAACCCTTTTTGCAGGCAATTAAAAAACAGTTTTCTCTTGTTTTTCCCCTGTTTTTATACTTGCTGTTGCTTAGCAGTGAGTGGGGAAAAGCATAACTTATTAATTAAGGACATAACGGAAATTCCAATGCAAATGCAGCTTTAATTAAATTTTGTAGGGCGAAATGATTAGCCTCAGCAAATGAAATTCTCAGTTAATTGCTGAAGGGAAACCAATAAATAAAGGGTTATGGGGCAGAGCAGAATTTAAATTTGCTTATTAAATTTATGAATACATTAAATTGTAAATAATGAAATAATTTATTAAATTTAGGAAATAAATATAGCAAGATATGGCTAATAGAAACCCATATTTAATATTTTTGAAAGGGTAAATGGTTAACCCATATTATGAATGAAGTATTTACCTCTTTAAAATAACCTTTCCTCTAGTTGTTATCGAATTTGAAACCGAAAATAAGTCAATTACATAGGTGTTTTCAGAGTTATTACTGTAGACAATGCTGCATTTTAATTTGCTTATTAAATCCACTGCCACACGCACCGCATTTTACTGCTGACAGTTTCAATTCACAAATTACAACCTCAAAGCGCAATTACCAACACGCGTCCGAGTCCAAGCACACGCACACTATATAAGTATGTACATATATATGTGCCCAACTGGGAGACAACAACGAAATCCAATTTGGGGTCTGGCCCCATCTCCAGTTCCATATTTCCAGGACCCAAGCCGCAGAAACCCAAAGCACGCCTCAAAACCTGTTACAATGCCGCAACTCAAACGCAGAACGAGGATCTGAGACGCAGAGGCAGGCAAGGACGAAGACCAGGCTGGGTAGTGGATGAGGCTGATTCTGATTCTGAGGTTGCAAAGGGGCAGCAACCACAAAACTGGCCATGATTCCCGTCTCCTGTGTCCCGTATCCCATGTCCTGTGGCTGGCTGGCGGACAAGGGCAAGCCGATTATCTTTTCATGCAACATTTGTAAATCTAAAAAGTTAAATGGCACTAATCTAAATTCCACAACAACGACAACGACGACGACTTATGCCCCGAAAAATGTTTCGACGAGCCATATTTGCGTGTGTTTGTGTGTGGGCCCAGGACGAGCCCTCGAAATATTGCAGCCTAAGCGCAATATCCTTCTGGGTGCTCCCATATGCGCCTATGTGGGTGTGTGTGTGTTGGAGTGTCTGTTTGGGGTAGCTGCAAACATTAATCTGGTATCTTATGATGTTGTCCTTTTTGGGGCCGACATTCAAACGAGTTCGTCGACTTTCGCAGTCAATTGGTCGGTTTTAAAATGAATAGAAATTAGCATAAAAGGATACAAATCAATATAAGCTTTTATCCTGGTAAATTGCACTTTGAAAAATGCTTATAAAAAGAGTTTGAAATGTTAGTTTTGTGTCTTTAAAACTTATAAGAAACATAAGATATAAATTTATGCTTTTTAAAATATTTCACGAAGAAATAAAAAGTTTTGAAAAGTAACAAATTGATTACAAATATTTTATTAAAGTTCATAAGAATCTTTTTATTTACGGAAACAAATTAATTATTCAATTCTCAGAAATAAAACCATTTCCAAATAGTTTTGAATATTTATTTAAGTTTCTTATAAATTCCCCTAGACTTTGTGCAGAAACCTTTTGTTCTCTCATATATTTTCTAATCTGCTCTGAAGCAGTCTCGAGCTTTTGGATTAAATTCTTTATTTTAAAGGGACGTTTCCCATTTGGCTAAGAGCATTACCAAATCGGTTGTGACACCTTCTGAACTTTGTACTTGTTTAGCATTTTGCATGTTTTTCCGTTTTTAAAAACATTTTCCCATTGTGGCTGCTGACGGGCACACATATATAAAGCTGAGTTTATCTCAAGAATGTAGATTGCCTGTAAAATATTTAATTACACTCTGCGGCACGACCACAGGCAGGCAACACGTATACGCCATGTGTGCGACACTAAATGAGTGTGCCCTTCGAGTGTGTGTATGTCTGTGAGAGAGGGTAGACCTTTTGCCTGCTAAATACGTTTGTGCACTGGAAATATTTGAAATTTAGTTGAAACAATTCTTTAAAAAGTTTTGTTAAATATATTTAAATATTTTATATGTATTTTAACTAATAAAATCCTAAATTAAAAGGCGAAAATACAGTTTAAAAGTAGTTTAAATTTACTTTTGACTAAAATCTTGTTCTTTGTGTATTTGGGTGTGCGGGTGTTCGAGCCTGGCAATGGCCAAGTGCTGGTGTAGAGTGCGCTACACACGAGTGACACTTGTATACAGCTCTGCAAGTGTTGATGTGTCTACAGCATATACATACATATATATATCCGAACACACCGCTTTGCACGTGTGTAGGTAGCTGTTTGTGGCCTTTGCACAGTTTACTCTGTTATTTATTTGCCCTCACAGATGGCGTCGTGCCTGTCAAATAGTTGAGCTCTTCCTGAATTTTTAATCAACTTCTTTGCCACATTTTGCATATGAAATAGGACCAATTGAGCCCTCGCCTCGCCTCCCTTACCCCAGCCCCCTGACTGGGCTTTGTTGCCTTGTTGTGCCTGTCGGGGGTGTTTCCTTTTGGGCCTAGTCATTCATTAGTGACTGGGCCACGTAAAGTGGCAAAATGCTAATTATGTTTATTGAGCAGCGCGCGATGGCAAATAATTCAAAAGAAACGTTAAAAAAATACGATGAAAAATATACAGACATGTGCACAAAGAGGAAATTTGTTAACTTCAGGTGTTTGTTAGCTTAAGAATTTGGTATATAAATCAAGAAAAAAATTCAATATACGAGGGAAAAGAAAAAAAGGAATTGGTTTAAATTCCTTAAATATTCTAGAAAAGCCCGATTGGAAAATAACTTTAAAAAGTTACATTTTAGGGTCCTAAAATTCCACCTGACTTTTTTTATTTGCCTTAAAAATAAATTAATGAGCCGTTTTTTTATACTTTCTTCTTTCTGTGTAAATATTTATATGTTTATTTTGTATATTTTTTTGCTTTTTGTGTTTGGGTATGATTCCTCGCAATTCTGTTCACAAAGGACACGGGACTGAACACACCTAAAGGAGACAACAGGGAAAATATCAACAACAACAACAACAAAACCAAATCGGCTTTGACCTTTAATGAGCAGGCAAATGCGGACACAGACGCGAACGCGAAAGCGGACATGGACGCGTGCGGCTGGCCGCATAAAAGTTTTGCATTTGATTTGCGCCAAGGTCGTTTTATAAATAAGCCCCGACCGCAGACCACCCATCTTGCCACCTACCGGCAGACATCCTGTCGATCAGAGCACGTCAGTGTGGCTTGGCTTGGTTCGGCAGCCAGGTAGAGCCGAGCAGCCTTGAGCACACCCAGCGGCGGCAGTTGGACCTGCACCTGCCCCACACCTTATCCCAATACCATTCCCCAACCATCCAATCCCAACAACAACACAACCACTTTCAACCTCGGATATCCTTGGGTGTGGCCAGTGGCGTGCCTGGAAGTGCTAAATGTGAGCCCAAACAGGATACACTGGTTAAAAAATGAGAAATCTTGAAAAGTTGATTAAAAGGTTTTAAACCGAAATAGGGATTTAACAAGTATTACAATTTATTTTAGAAAAAAAAATGAATTAAACAAATGGAGTACAATATAATATATTTTCATTTAGAGTAAGAAAGTCCACTATTTTTCCTGTGTAGCTCCATCAAATCCTTAGAAAGACCATAATTAAAAGCGACATTTGTTTTTGGCTTTAGCGGCTTTAGAAAGCTGTTGCGATTACCAAACTTAAATGGGCCGTTTATATTTATATATATATATATACGCACCTATATAAAAAAAAGCTGGCTGGAAGAGTATTCGATGTGTCTAATTAATGATTAGCCGCGGCTTAATTAGAATGCCAGCGATTGCGGCTGACAACTGAGCGATGCTGGCTGTTGGCTGATGAGTTGGCAAGTCGAGCTTGAAATTGCCTGCGGGCTGTTGGGAATGAGGGCGAGATTAATTTAACCAGCACAGGCAATTTCACTTTGCAAATTGCATTTTACTTCTAGAGCGGTGCGGCCACGTGGCGGATGAGTTATGTGGCCGGCTAATTGCAGGCCTCCTCCGTTGAGTTTATAGAGAGTGACGCGTGAGCTGTAATTACCGAGCTTTCTCAGGTGGTTTCACTTGCAATTCACCTGGGCACTTGAATGAACATTCGACTTTTGTTATCTACCACTCCAACCCCGCCTCCCTCCCATAGGATGAGTTCCTACTGCACCTGCCCGAAAATGACCTCAGCCAAACGTTTGTTGCCCTTTATGAAGGTATATTTAGATATTGGGACAAAAAGAGCCGTCAGGCAATATTATTTTATTATGAGATTTAAGACAAGATGACTTTAAAAACAATAACAAAGAAATAAACAAATAAAAATGTTAATACTTTAAACCTTCTAATAACTGCATTTAATAATAAAAGCCCACTTATTGACGAGAAAAACCTATTCTATTAATTTATTTAATAAAAACCTGAGAAACTAGTACTTTAAATTAAATTTAAAATATTTTCTAAACAATTTTAAATGCCATAAAATCATTGCATTAATCAGGGTATCCAAAACCCCGCTTTTATCAGGTTAAATTTTTTCCCTTCAACGTTGGGTTTGCGTGCTGCAACCAATTTTCATGTTAGCCAGACAAACAATAACAGCAAGAATTGATTATAGTCTTCTCATAATTTATGCTTATTAAAGCCCTTTATGCCAATTAAAGCCACTCCCCTTTCCCGCCGGCCAGCTGATGTTGTTTTCGATTTATAATTTTAATTAAATTTTATGTGTGATTCATTTTTGGCAAAATTTAAATAGAAAATGGAAAATTGGAAAATTGGGAAAACCATCAGGCAAAGGCAAATGACCTGAGTGGAAACTGTGTGGACAAAGTTGCGGTTTGGCTTTTAGTCCTGTCGCCACCATCTCTCTAATTAAGTGACAGCCTGCGGCGAAGTCCTTCAACGACTTATCGATAAATTATTAATTCAATGACAGCAGCCTGCGCTTGGCAGGATATGCCCAAATGGAGGCAAATTGAGAAATTGAAATGCAATTAAATGCACATTCAGAGCCGGTCATACGCACTGTTGCCCCCGCAGAGGAAACCGAAGTTGATGTAACATTTAAATGGAAATGAATCCGACTGCATGGCATGGCATGGCAAGGCTTGGCTTGGCTTGGCACGGCACGGCAAAGGCATAAAGTCAGTCGTGCATGATTTCATTCAGCCAGTCGAGCATCCATTTACACAGCCAGATTGCTATTGACATCTGTCCGAGTGTGGCTAAGTAAATGGCTTAAAGCGGCCAGGCAGCAGGCAGACTGGAGGCCAAAACCGAAAGTGTTGCCATGGAACGTGTCAATGAGTTGCTGCTAAGCCCTGTTTCTATCTCTCCTTCTCTGTCTCGGTCTTAGCCCTTTTGTTATTATTACTTTGCCAGCACACTCGACATGTTGCAGGCTCATCATCAGCATCGCATGCAAACAGAAACAGCAGCAGAAACAGAGGCAGACAAAAAGCATCCTGATAAGAGCCGTGTGCCTCGAAAGGAAAACACAAACAAATAAACAAACAAACACACTGGCTAACACACACCTACACACAAGCCAGCAGCAAACAGCAAAACGGCAAAAGAGGACAGCCAAGCGGAGAACGGAGCTTACCGAACGGATTATTTGTTTTCGCCAGCTTTTGTTTGCCTGCTGGAAAAGCCTTCTCGCCTGCTTTCATTGCACTAGCTATTTTTACCCACAGATGGAAAAATATTACTCACGAGATGACTTTATATTTCTAAAAAATTGTAAAGAAAACTGGCGAATTTTTAAATAAATTGTACTTGAATTGGGTCCTAAATAATTTACAAGAATTTGAATTAAACATTTTTTAGTATCGAGTTTATAAAAGTTTATTCAGAAAATCAATTTATTAGCCATTTTAAGAATTAAACAAACCTTATACATAAATAAAAACATACCAATAAAAACAAAAAATAGCTCAGGACTTTATATATTATATTTCTACAGCACCATCTGTGCATAATATATATCTTTTATGATTTTCCGTTCGAATATATTTGCAATCAGGTCGAACCATATCCTGCAACTGTCTGCCTGCCTGTGGAAGAGGACCTCTGCCCTAAGCAGAGAGTAAGAAGTCAAGCGATATTAACTTATTTCAAGCGAAAAGGCTGTAATAAATATCTAGCTGCCCACAGCTGGCCTAGTTTGTGGCAATAAATCCCCGGACTGGCCATGTAAATTAACCGCCATCGAAACTTATGAAATGTGCGGCATTAGTCCCATCATCATCATCACCATCATCAGCAGCAGCACCATTATTATCATCGTCATGGCCATCGTTGGCAAATGTCAGGCTGAAATTAGTTGGCCAGTGCTCTTCGCCTCATCAAAAAAGGATGGACCCAATGATGATGATGATGAGGCGTTGAAGTGGAGTGGCCGGTGGCCGGTGGCCACCAAAACATATCCAATATGAGCATGTTGACCGGCCAAAAAGAGCAGCAACAGCAGGAGCCAGGCAACAAAAACACCGAGACCCAAACAAACAAAAAATGTCCAACACTTTCATGCTGTGAGTGTGAGTGTGGGAGTGTGCGTGTGTGCGCTAGCAGGACCCCCGATGTCCAGGACATAGGGACACCAGGGGGGGCTTGGGGGCCGGAGGTCGGAGTGATAATCACAGTCAGGGTCGGTAGCTGCGCACATGTTGACGCCATTTCTGTGTCACCCTGACAATGTTATTAAAAATCCATTCAAAGTCCCCACACGTCAACGTGGGAGTTCGAATAAAAAAAAAGGGAAAAGAAAAACCAGAAGAGGGACAGGAAATGCAGGGAAAATGTGGGAAAATCTTCAATAGCCCCCGTGTGAAATGATTTGCCTTTTGGTTTTGCCTAGCTAATAATTAGGGAAAAATGAAAAATATCAATCACTGCCATCTATTCACCATGACATATTCTGTAAAGCAAATTTTACGCCTACAAAGCGAAGAGAATCAAGATATAAATGACCAATTTAAAGCAAATTTAATATTTAAATACAAAATTAATACTTTATAAAGCTTAAAACCTTTGGACTTTATGAATCTTTTGACTTGAGCCTCTCTTAGTAATTTAATAAACCGCAAGTTTCCAAGTATATTTATCCTGCGAATAAGCACCCTAAAACCACTTACAAATTATAATTTTCCCACTCCACCGAGCGTCGAATTTCAGTCAGTTTATTTTCGGGACCCAGGCTCTGGGCTCATCAAATAAGCCAGCCGGCAACTACGATTATAGAATGTTGATTGTGTTGGGAAATGTGTTCAGTTCATTTCGATAATGGGCAATAATTAGACAGGCATTAGCATAATATCGATTCTGGGCCAGGATGATGAAGTGACTGGGGTGAAAGGAAATGAAAACATTGCCAGATGGCTTTTAATTTCCTGCCGCCGGAATGCGGCCAATAAAACCAAAACTAAAGCCGACTTATTTTTGTGTCAATAGGCGGCAAGTAAGCCCGCCCAGAAAAAAAAAATAAGAAAAATAAACTACAAGCCCCAAAGGGTGTTGAAATAAACACAAGCCAGCCCTGAGATCCTTTTTGGCCAGCCGGATTTGCTGCGGCCGGGAGGCGATGAACTGATTAAATTGTTGACGGAACCGTTCCATGGGATACCCCGCAGGAAACTAATTCCGCCGGCCAACTGAGCAACTTTCCCCCTGGAGCTGCCATTGAACTTTATCGATAAGCATCGTCCGAGGGTATAGAGGGAATATGAGCAGGAGCCACGAAGAAAAGCGAGAAAATCGAGGAAAAGGCAACTGCTAGGGGAGATCCTTGGCTGGGCTAAAGGGAAATACATTTTTATGGACAATTTGGTTTTTATGTCAATTTACTGCTGTTTCCCCACTGAAGACACAAGAAAATTCATGGAGTTAACAGACCCAATATCAATTCCATACACCCCAAACTCTAATACACTTAGAGGAAATTTATTTATTTATTTTTAATGGTAGGTAGGATTTGTATTTTGAGTAGAATTCTGTTTTAGAATTAAGTAATAAATACTTACATATACATAAAACCTGATTTAATCACTTCTAACATTGTCTACAGCTAGAATAATGCCATAAGAAATTTAGTGCCTTTCTCTCAGTAATATTTATAATTCCAAATATTATATTTCTGATACTAAATTTATATAAAAAACCGTAAAATTTAGAAGCAAAAGCCTTTGGTCTTACCAAATAATCCCTTATTTACTTCGTTCAAATAGATATCTAAAAATAAAGAAATAAGATAAAATATATAAACAATATTATACATTACTCATCAATATTTGTTTCGATTTCTTATCCGTTTTTTTTTCGAGTATATAAACGCGTTTTGCCCCAAGCTAAGTCGTGCGCACATTAAAATGGGCGTTGAGGGGCGCATCCTGCCGCCGTTCGTCTGATTGGTTGTATTTGCAGCATTTGACTTCATCTTCGGTCGGGGGGATATTATGGCCGCCACTGCGACACGATGTGATAATTGCCAACAGCAGTAGAAAGCACTAGCAGTGTCAGTGCCAGAACCAGAAGCAGAACCACCAACCTCATCGAAATCGCCTCTCGCCTTTAGCTCTTTCCCGTTGGGGGAACGACATCTGCCTTTAAGATTTCAGCGGGGTTTAAGTCTGCCACAGTGCCAGGCAGCTGATGACTCTGGCCGGGATTAACCATTGAGCTGCTCATAAACCAGCGACTAAACATCCGCGAAAGCCCTTCTATGGATACAACTTAAATTGAAAATGTTTATTGGCGAATTTGTAACAGAAGTTCTAATAGAGACAGAGATAGAACAAGCGTTAAATGCATTAATAAAAGTTGTCATCTGGTAGCAGAGTATAAAGAGAACGGACTGCTAACTCTAAAAATTAGTTACGTCCAAGAGTTCAAGTCGGGTTTAAGTTAAAAATTACTACTAAGGGAGGAACTGTAAATGGTTGATTTTAAAAGGAAAATAATGAAAGGAAATACATGAGAAAAAATAGGAAAACATGAGAAAGAAGTGTGTGAGTTTGGATTAATTTTAAATAAGTCTTTAAAGCAATTTCATAAGGCTTACTAAAAACCTTGAAAATCCAAAGTAATTTAAATTTACAAAATCTATACCAAGAAAGAGAATAAAATTATTTAATTTAACTAGATATAAATTCGATTCGGTTTACCATAAAAATTAATGACTTTCTTTTGACAAATATACCCCAAACACAGCATCTTGATTCCTGGGTATTAAAAACTTTTCCTTCTTTATTTAGTGCAATTTCACCGGACAAGGCTTTTCAGATCCTGCACCACTGCCCCGATGCCTCCGCTTAGTCCTTACTCCATTATCCCCTTTTTTTCCGGCTCGCCTTTCTGCTTGTTCCAGCATCTGTTTTTGATGCTGCACATAAAGCGGCGGAAGAACATTCAACATTTTTACTGTTAACATCTGTGTGGAGAGTTGCGGCGACTGCTTCTTCATCCTGCCACTTCCTCGGAGCCTCTCTTTCGCTCTCCTTTCGTTAGCCCGATGTCTGGTGGCCTCGCTTTGTGCGTTAGCTTTTTATTAAGGCAGCATTTATAATTCATTTTGCGCTAATTTCGACTATATTGTTGATGGCAATTGTTATCTGTGCCGCCGCCTCCTTTCCCCCCTTGCCACACTTGCTGTCTCGGGTGCCTCTGCAGGGGAGTGTGTTAGTGTGTTTGTGTGTATCTGTGTGTTTGCTTTTGCAGCATGTGTGTCAGCCATTTCTCATTTTTATGTGTGGCCATGTTGTAAAACCAAATTAATGCGATGTAGTCTCCTCCGCAAACAGCAAAATCAACAACAAAAACAACAACTGACAACAGTGTTGCATGTTGCTCTATCTCACGCTTCATCACCCCTCACTTTCCACCCACTCTCTGTCCCTATCACCCTCTCTGCAGTTTATATCTCGTTTGTCTAAGCTGAAATATGACTTCCTGGCAACACGTTTTTACATTTCCGTTTCCGCTGATTTAATGCCACAACTGAAATTATTACCATAAAAGTAAGCAATGCTGACGGAGCACCAAACGAGACAACGAGAGATGTGGTTAGAAAGTGGGAATGTAAGGTGGTTTAGAATGTGACTAAATATATATGTATATACATATGTTATGTATGTAGGTATGTTTTTGACAATTACACGCTGCGGCTGGGAACTCTAAATAAATCCTTAACGATGCACTGGGACTGAAATAGGGACCGCGGCTTAGATAGATTCTACTGATAGCCCAGTAAACCACTACACTTGAAACAATGTATTTTCAGATCTAAAAACTACAAATTACCAAAGGAAAATTGTATTGTATTTCAACAAACTGTTAAAAAATATTTAAGTTATTTATATTTTTCTTCGCGAAATATGTAGTTTCTAAATATTTTACAAAATATCTATCACAATATCAGTACAGCATTCCCTATATCTTATCCCTTTAATGTCCTTCCTTCCACTGGTAAAATATATTAAATGCCTTCAATTACATTTCAAAAATAATTATCAAGGACTACGAATTAATTTCGTTGCTCTTAAAAACATATAAATTTTAGCAGGATTTTTTTCCCAGCACCTCCATCTCAGGCATCCCTTTGTTGGTTGTCATATCGCCGGGGTCCGTGTTGCTGCTGTCTCTCTGTGGCATTTTCCCCATCTATTTGTACGTCTGCTGTTTACTGAAGCGTTTTTGTCACATAATTCGCTGCGGCGAAAGGACGGCGAGGCCGCCGCGACAGTCATAAAATGTTGCCACAACACGTAACTTGGCGAATGCCGAGCACATTTTTCATAATTTGATACATCCATAATTACGTAATGCGTTGACAGCGTTTTTGGCAAAACACAAAAAAAAAGCCCGGCGATGCTGCGTTGAAAAACAATTTATGATGGTCCTTGCTCTTTAAGAAATTCCCTTGGAGATTTAATTATGGTTACAAATTATTTTATTATATTTATATATATTTTTTATTATTTTTTTTCCGCCTAGGACATTCATTGTGCGCTTCAGACTGGACTGTTTTGACAGCTGTTCCGTTTGGCCAAGAAGGTTTTTTAATTAAAAAACCATTTTCACTATTTCCGTAAACGTTTTGCCTTCTTTTCTTAGCATAAGTTATGCATTGGCGGAGCGAGGGAAAAGTATTTGTGCGGCAGAATAAATATTGCATTGCAATGCAAAGTCATCGGAATGCGCGAACCCAGCTGCATATTTTTGCCAAATTGCTAAAATTCTACCATAAATTAAAACCAACAGCAAAGTTCTTTAATTGAGTGCAAATTAAAAGTATTTTTTTTTTGTTAAAATTCTTTTATAAATCATTTCAGAAGCTTCAATTATTAAATATTACAAATAATTAACAAGAAATTCTTTTAACGTATCAAAATTGCTGTCAATGCCAAAGAGTTAAAAACAAAGTTCTTTGATTAAGAACAAATTCAATTTATGGTTTTAAAATTCCTTCAATTAATTAATTAAAAATAAATTCAGAGGCGTCACCAAATAAATAACGCAAACAATTAAAAATAATACAGATTCCTTTATCGTATCAATACCGGAAAATAATGTCAACACCCGAAAAAAGCATGTTCACTAAGTGGTTGGGTTATCCAATAGCCGGGAGCACCTTTACCGCCGGAAATATGTCCGCAACAAGAGAAAGGAGAAAACATTTCCCACGAAAATCACTGATAGCTTGGCGTGGGTAAAATTGAAAAGCCAAACACACACAAAAAAAGGTCGATCTGGAAAAGCGAACACCCGCAAAAAAATGCAACAAAGTAGAGCAGCGAGAAAAACATGAAAAATAACTTACAAAAGGGAATGGCGGGAAAGCGTGGAAATGGCAATGGAAATGTGAATGGGTAAAATGACCCCCAGCCATATATTGCAAATTAAATATTTATATACGGATTTAGCCAAGGAAAATCCTTTAGCGGATTTGCATTAATCCGAGGGGCAATTACTGCCACTCGACAGCTGTTAATTATAAATAATGCAGTTACAGCGGTAATTAAGGCAATTGCATTTTCAATTATCGGACAATAACTAAATATTGGCCATGTCAAAACCAACAACGAGTGGCCATAACACGCCACTAGAACAAGCTTTTCCAGGATTTCCTGCAAATCCTGCGGATGAGCAGGAGGAGGATGAGGAGGTGGCGAAGGCACATTTGTCATGACGGCGGCAATTAACATCCTCCAACAGCTGCTACCAAGGATTCAGCCAAATGAATGAGTTATGTCTGCCACAGCGGCAGCAGATTGAGTTGCACTTAATTAACAAAGGCAAAACTTTCCGACCCAAGATGACCTAAGGTCTCCGTAGAGATAGATACAAAGGGAGTGAGCTGGGTCCAGGACACAACAGTTAGTTGGCTAATGAAGTTGACAATTAAAGCAAAAGTTTTCAACGTTGAGAAGCCAGCTTGGGCAGGATTTATTTTTCTATACTAAATACATAAGCCAAGAAAAGGCACTCTGAAAAATGTTTATCTTTAAGGAATTTAAAGAATACGTTTCAATTCCTTATTTAATTTAAAGAATACATTTAAATTCCTTAAAGATATTAATAAACCTATTTTGAGTAAGAAATTAATATAAAAATTAAACTATATTTAAAAGATAAAAACTCCTATTACAAGATAAATTCCTATTTATATCCTAGTAAGTTTTTTTATGTAAATCCATTCAATAATATGTTTTCCTACGATATCCCTAAGTGTATCTTGCTGTGTTTTCACCAAGTTCCTTGAGTCTGGGAATTGCCTCATCTGGGCAAGACGGAGAGATGCGCTCGCCTCGCTGCCTAATTCAGCCACGTAGCTGGGCATTCATAAATCTGTTGCATAAACTTTGCCGAGTGGCAAAACAGGGAGGCAGGAGAGAGCAGGGAATGAAATCATAGCCAGGCACATTAACATGGCCCCATGAAAGATGCATGAGCCGCACAACAATGGGGCAGCCGGCAACAAGGAGGAGGCAGGAGCCAGGAGCCCCAGCAACCGGAGGAGGCTCCTCCTGCCGCCTGTTCAGGGTGTGCCAAGAGCTGTGGCAGGAATATTCCCCATGCTCGTTTCAACCGCCTCGGCACGTCAGATACTTTATGCGATTATAATAAACTAAACTCTATAAAGTTGTCATATTCAATTCCCGACCCATGCAACGGCATAAATTAGGCTTAGTGAAGTGGGCGGTAGTGGCAGCTGCCTCAAAGCTGCAGTTGCGTGCCAAAGCAAACACACATTCACATCGATTGATCGATCGGTGGCAGCAGTGGCACATGAAAATGTCAGCACAATTAAGCCCACTGAATCAATTTACGCCTCAGCTGTTTGCCACTGGAAAGTGTCCGCCATTTCGGGGGTTTGAGTGCTTTGGAGAGGACTCGTTTTCACTCCCCTCTCGTGGGAGAACTCATAGCTACACGCAAAATTGTGTATTGCGCATAAGCCTTTAAGACCTGTTAATTGAGTGCTTATCGATTAACAAAGCCCCTGACTTAATTACACAAAGCCACAAAGGGAAATATAAACCAGAAATTACAGCCTAAGGGCTGTCCAAAGCCTACTATTATAGTGAGTTTAATTAAGTGTGGTTGTCCTATTATTTTTGTTATAAAAACAAAGCTTTAGCTAAGCTATTATTTCTGTAAATAGCTCTTTTAGGCAGAAATTGTGTAGATTAGTAGGAAACGAAGAGAAATTAAGGAGTGTTTCATGTGTTTTATATTTTTTTAAATAATATATAAATAAGCTATACAAATATTTAAATTAAATCCGACTTTATCTCTTACCAAGCTGTCATCCAAAAATTAAATTCTTTTACCTTTTCTCATAAATAAGTGGTGTTTCTCTAGCTTTTATAATTGTCCCACAACATCCTTCGGGTCCAGAATGGAAAGGGAAACGCTGGCACAAGCACTGCTTATAAGAACATAAAATATGAGCACGTCTCGGCTGGGCTACCGCCTTCCCAGCAGGACATCGGCAGCAGCAGCAGCAGCCTCAGCATAATTAAAGCCGCTGACAAGCCATGAAAGAGCGGTCCCAGGACAGTGGGGTTACCTCTGCCCCCTAAATTCAGTGCTGCATGATAAATGGCATTAATAAATTCGACACGGTAATTGTGTATTCCGAAAACGCCTCATAAAAGTCAAATTTCAACTGGGCATGCCGCTGCTCCTGGTGCTACTGGCGCTGCATATTGCGCATACGCAGCGTTGGCCGGCAGGTAAAACATTCAATTAGTACGAATGCCAGGACAGGAAGGCCAGGAACCACCAGACAGTGGTAGTAGCAACAACAGCAGGAGCCAACAGCATCATCAAAAACGCATCAAGCTCATTAGGGGAATGGAAAAAGGAAGGAGCCACAATTGCGGGAGAGGGTGTGCACTCTAAGAAAGTTTATAAAAGAATTTTTATACATTTTATTTCAAGTAAAAACTTCAGAACTATTTGGATAAAATAAAATTTCAATAAATTTCTTTAAATTTAAAAAGATTTTAGATATAATTCTCATGTTATAACCTCTAAAATACAATTTTTATAATTTAGAACTTGTGGTTTTTTAATTTTTGATCTGAAACTCTTGAAGTATATTCAAATTCTAAACAAAATTAATACTCTAATGAATAAAATGCTTTTCAAGTGTAGCAGACACGACCAAAGCGAAGCATTTGCTCTGTCATTTTATGGTTTGCTGCGACACGGAAGTAGCTGCGTCCTTTCGCCACCCCTGGTGCTGCCACAGTTGCCACTGCCACTGCCACTGCCTTTTGTTTACATTCCGTTTCGTTTTTCGCCTGAAATGAGCTCGAAATGACAAGGCAAGGCAGGAGGCAGGCAGGCAGCAGGCAGTAGACGGCAGGGCACAAGGACGAAAAATGCGACAAACTGTGCCAAGCAATTTTCAGCTCGAATCGTTTGTGCCCATAGTTTTTAACGTGCTCTGCTCTGCTGTGGTTGTGGTGTGTGTGTGTACGCGTGGGGCAATTTGCAGCAAGTGTCGCACAAACGCATTTTGCAGTTGTTGCATTAAGCCAGAAGGCGGCAACAGCGATTACGGTATTATCATTGTCATAATCATAAAAACATATTGCAATGGCAGGACCCAGGGGAGGGAGGAGGAAAAGGAAATGGAAAAACGGAAGGAAGCGCAAATTAAGAAGGATCCTGGGTTTGTTCTCGAGGCGCACAGTAAATGCTCTTTATTAGTTGGTACAAAATTGAAAGGACGTTTGACTTAATGGCATTTTTTTCTGGTTTTAACTTTTATTTTCTCTTATAAAAAGTAGAAATGTAGAGGTTTTCCTGTTAAACTTTCACTTGATAGTGCTGTAGGGCTTCTTAATCAAAGTAAAGAAGTAGTAATTAATGTAATTAATTATTTAAGTACATTAATAAGACGCTTTCTAACTATTTCCCACTCATTAGAAAAGCTAACATAGCTCATAAAATAAAATATATAACAAAGTTCCAACCATTTTATTGTCTAAGCCCTTCTCAGCGCTTTCAACTCACCTGAAAAGCAGTTAACCCAACAAAATAGACACTGTTATCATACTTAATCGATCTGTTTTCAAGCCGCAGATTTTACGCTCTAGCATCTTCCTGCAGCCATTGCCGGCAGCTTTTTTTTGAGAATCTTCAGCACTTCTGGATGCTCGTGCAGCAAGTGTCGCTTACCATTTTGTTGTCGTGCCCAAGGGGGATTTTTTTATGCCTTCGCTGCTATCTGGCTGCCGGATATAAAAGCAACAACAGATTGCACAGCAATAAACGAGGCTGTCGACATGCATGAATATATGCCAGAGCACAGTATGTGTCTCTGTGTGTGTATTTCACATGCCACAAAAGACAACGCTAAGTGGCCTGGGGCGCAATTTTTGCCATTGGCGCTCGTTAAATTTGCATGTGCATTCCCTCGTGTGTGTGTGTGTTTGTCGGTGTGCAAAAAAGTAAACGCGCAACAGTCTCCGAGAACGATTTGCGGTCTCTGGGTGTCTTGAAAAAGCGCTTTTCAGTACTCGCCGCGGCAAGGAAGCGAGCCAACCTTCATTTGGCATGCAGCAAGCGTGTCAAGGACAAGTCTGATGCAGCCACCGATTCAACAAGACAAGCCACCCACCACCGGAAAACCAACCCACCTTTCACACAAGCCACTTCTTACCCACACACGTTGAGAAAATATTAAGAAGTTGGGTATTTTAGAGAGTATTTACATATTTGTTTTATTTAACAATATGTTATTCTTTGATTTGCAATAAATAAGCAAAATCCTTATTATTTTTACATTAGTTATCTCCTAATATATCTTTTATTTTCCATTATTTTTACACATTCAAATTATACCATTTAAAACCCATTAAATTTAAATTCTTTCAACTGTACTACCAATCGTTCTCGTCCCTATAAAAGAGCTTAAATTGAAATTGCCCATGTGAGCCAGACAATTGACAAAGCGTCGCATCCCGAAATTATTCATCACGTTGCGCGTCGTCTCTAATATTTATTTAAAATTTTAGTTTGATTAAAATGCGCGTGCCAAGTAGTTCCCAGGGAGTCAACACGAGCAGCCAGCTAAAAAAGCGAAGAATTTTAATCCCAGATTCTAGAACGTAGATGAATTAAACAGAAGCTGGAACAGAGCTCGAAATAGAAGTGGCTGTGGCTGTGGCAGTGGTAGAAGTAGAGTAAAGAGCCTGAACGTTTTGTAATTAAAACTTGCCGGGCGCACTTGCACAAGTTGATTATGCGGCACATAGCCTTCTATTCCCTGGCCATTTTCCACCGGCTTTTCCCCCAGATTTTCCCCATCTCTTGGCCAACTTGGCCAGAGAATGCTGTCAAAATCATAATCTGCGGCCGGGGCTTGGGCACAAAAGAATGCCATTGCCGTTGACAGTTTTTGACGCTCCAGAATGCCAAACCAGCATCATCAACATCATCATCATCGTCGTCCATACCTTTGGCATGAAACGTTGGAATTGCTGGCGAGGATTATGGATGCAGCCTTCAAAGGATATTAGCGCATGATTGGAAGCCGCGCTAACCGAAAACTGCAGGGTCTTTGTGCAGGCAATTAACGCGAGCCCACGGGTCCTGTCCAGCAAGGATGCCCCTATGGTAGTCTTAACGAAAAATCTAAAAAAAAAATTGAACTAGAGTCGCCGCACCGCACCGGTTCAAGGGCCAATCAAATTTTGGGACTTCCATTATTTTTTCTGATGAATCTCGTGTCCCTTTTGTTGGCTTGATTAAATTACTTTTCATTATTTGCCAAATAAGAGCCAACAAAAAAAGGGATAGGATATGAAGCAGCGCAAAGGGAAGCATCAGTGGCAAGGACAACGGCTGGCTTACACATTTAATAAGTTTATTAAAAGGCAAAAAAGCAAGAATGGCAAAAGGCAAAAGCGGGTTATTATGGCAACAAGCGAGCTCTCGCTGGCTGGTAGAATGGGGACAATCTTATCTAACAAGAACCCCAGATCTCAATCCCTTTTTTATTGCCACCCTGAAACACCTGGCCGGGGGGTGTGGGAGAAAGTTGCGCGACATAATTGCTGATTTAAGGTGCTGCCTTGCCTTTCCTCAACGCCCTCCCTGGGTTCCTTTGCCATTCAGGCAAACACATTGCGTACATATTTCACTTTCCGAGCGCACGCCAAGAATGCCAACAACTTTGAGTTGTGCAAACAAAGCCAACGGCTTCGCTGGAAACTCAGTAGCTCCTTTGACACTCCCCCGCTGAAAACCCCCAGCGAGTGCTTTGAGGATATATCCTGCCATTCAGGCCTTGTGTCATTCGTGTGGCAACCTCGATTCTGTTTTAAGCCCAAGCCAATGTCCGTTGCAGAGAGATGTGAGATATGAAGACACAGAATGCAACAGACCACGGTACAGGTTGCACACAGTACAGTAAAAAATTATTTAAATTTTTTTGTATATTTAAAAAAAAAACAAAGGAAAAAAGAGTATGATGAATATTTAGAATCCTAAAATAAAAATGATCTAAAATTTAAAATAGTTTTTAAAAACGCAACAACCTCTTGTTTTTCCTTCAGTGTAGTCAAGCTTAAAGTTTCCATGGAAGCCGGAAACTGCGAGGAATTCCTCACCTCCTCCTCCAATCCACCAGATCAACGCTTTGATCTTACTGCCTTCTGCAGCCTTCTGTTTTTGTTGTGCGGTCAACTGGGGGAGTCTGGCACTTCCAGGAAAAACAGTGAGAACGGGAAATAGGAGCAGGAAAAGCTGAGTCCAACTCGGTGGTCAACTAGACAAAGGCTTAAGGTCCTTAAGCGGGATTATTACTTCACGTGTTGTGTGGCGAGAATGCCGCTTCTGTGCCACTGGGAGCTGGTAAAAGGTTCTTACGACATAGTTATGGCATAGTTAGGGGAACAGAGCCACCCGTGGGGTTATTGTTTACCTACTGGGACCTACATAAGCGAAAGCTTATCTAATATCGCTTTGATTATTGCTTTGTATTTCCAATATATTTACCCTAAATATAGCTCAGCACTTATTTTAGATTATTAACAAGTGGTTTCCTGGTAAATCGCTCTAAAAATAATCTCCCAAAAGCCACCTTTGACTACCTGCTAATTGTAATGCTTTTTGGCAACCTTTGTGGTTCTCAGACACAACCCATTTCAAGATTTAAGCACTTCCTGGCGAGAACTTCACGCAATCAAAGCGCTTAACCCGCACACTCTCTTCCAAGGACTGGGGCCTCAATTAGCATAGAAATTGGGACTGGGCTTTGATTTGGGTTTGGTCCCGTTTCGGGCTGCCCTCGATGACAAAAACCGGTGGCGACAGATCCTGACAGCTGTCAGCCTGGGATTGTCGCATGTGCTGATGGATTAAGGAGGCAACCTTTCTTGCAAACTAACGCGGTTACGGGATATGTCTTGGTTGTGGCAATGTTTTGGGAATTAAATGAAAACAAATTGTCTCTACTAATTCAATTTCCACTCAATCAAAGTGCCAGCGGACGTGCTGTCAGGACACAACAAGGATACAAGCAACACTTTCAAGTGGCAGCCTGCAGCGTGCAGCGTGCAACCTGCAACGTTGGATAACTTGATTGTCTCTTGTGGAATTTGCCTGCCAAGAAGGCGCTCCACAAGTTTGTCTATCGATTTGTTTCGAAATTATATTTGAAAAGTTGAAAACTCAATTTCACCCCGTCGCTTTATACCTTTTCGTCCCCATCGGCGCGTTTTAAAAATAGCAAACAAGGGCGAAAGAACTTTGGCGGATTCCTCGGGCCAAATGCAACAGTCAAGAAGTTGGCCAGCCTCTGGCCCTCCAGTGACCTCGCCGGAAGGAAGTTAGCCCTGCCTGTGAATACAAGCATTTAGTTTTAAATAACATCAACAGGGACCAAAGAACTAAGCGATTGAAATACAGAACACCCTACACAATTTGAGACGTTCTTGTTTATGCATTTCTTAGATTGTGAGTTTTTAATTAACATAATTATCCTCACAGTTTTATTTTATATAAAAACTAGAAACTGTTTAAAGTGTCTAAAGTTTCACCTCGCCAACTGTCCTTCTCAATATAATACCCCAAGGTATTGAAAAACTCAAGAAAATCACTGAAAGAGCCAAGAGATACAAAAAAAAAAAGACACCGAGAAAGCGACGCCGGGCCGAAGGCCACTCGAAGCTCAAGTGGCAGAGCCATAAGCAAATCATGGCATAACATAATGAGGCAACATAACAGAGTAGTACAACGGGACAAAGGCGGCACTGGGGGGCAGGAGGCGGCGGAAAGGTTGCCAGGAAGCAACTGCCACAAGTAAATTGCATCGCCAGTCGCCGGTTGCCAGTTAACGGTTGCAAAATTAGTTTAAACTTGGCGGAAGCCAAGACGGTCACCAGGAGGACACTGAAAATTAAGCACTAAGATATTAATTAACTTAATACATTTAAAAAAAATGTATTATAGGAAAGTAATTAAACAAATCCCAACTTGAACTTTGTATATAAAATATTTATATTTTTTTCTTAAATTTAAGATATATTTTCTCCCAGTGCCGGCCAAGACTAAGAGCCGCTTTTGTTGCCTCTTGCAGACGCTGCACCTGACCGGAGACAAGTCCTGCCATTCCGAGGAGGCAATGTAAGCATTCGGGGACAAACGTCGACGACAGCAGCACATTAAGGAGGAACAACTTGAAATTACCATTAAGACCGCAGAGGAGCGGGGGAGTGGAGAGGAGCGGAGCGGAGAGCGGGCAGCGGGAATAGGACCAGGACTGACGTGGCGTGGAGAGGAGTGAGGAAGAAGAAGAGCTATAGGGAATGCGGTCGCTCAACAAGTCAACGGGCCCCCAGGGCGGCGAGGAAGAGGCTGGCCTCAATGGCAACTCCAGCGACTCCATTTATACCATCAAGAATCAGTGGATAACCGACTGGTGAGTAGGATTTTTCTAATAAATGATTTCTCTTTAAATAAATAAATTCTTAAGAAAATACAAAGAGTCAGCTTAAGTGTTTTGCAATCTAAAGCTAATTGGTTTTCGTCCCGCTAGGCGTATACGTAATATTTCTTAAGGAAACAAGGCGGCTACGTAATTTTTCTTGAGGGTGAAGATTAGATTATTTTTTTCAATTTATTTTATTTACTTAAATATTTAGTCGTTGAAGTTTGTTTCTAATAGAAAAAGTTCCCTTTATTATCTACATTTCCAGGAGCCTCCGCAGGGAACGCGAGAAGCTATGCAGTATCCTGTTCAAGCGAGTCCTTACTCATGCCGAATGCAAGCGTCTCCTGGAGGCGGCCAAGATTTATGGCGAGAGCAGTGACTTTGGCTCCTGGTCAGTCAACGATCAACTGCAATGGTACCGCAATTTCGATGCGAATCACACCAACGTTTTACTGGGTCTCAGGGACAATTCCTCTGCTGGCGGCAGTTCTACCCTGGCGGAGTCAAATAGCGACTCGGAAATCCTTGGTCCAGTCCTGCCGCCCTTTGCCCTGTGGCAGACGATCCTCATTGCCATCTGTCTGGCTATCTGCATAATCCTGACGGTGGGCGGCAATATTCTCGTACTCCTGGCCTTTATTGTGGACAGGAACATCAGGCAGCCAAGTAATTACTTTATTGCTTCGCTAGCAGCCACGGATATGCTGATAGGTAAGAGTGAGCTTCAAAGTTAAAATATTTTTCAAGGATTGATTCTTATAATAATAATTATATCTTTATATTTTTTACTCTTTTCAGGAACCGTTTCGATGCCCTTTTATACGATATACGTGCTGAAGGGCTACTGGGATCTGGGTCCCATGCTATGCGATCTGTGGCTCTCCGTGGACTATACGGTCTGCCTGGTGTCCCAGTACACGGTTCTGCTGATCACCATCGATCGCTACTGCTCTGTGAAGATTGCGGCGAAATACCGAAGCTGGAGAACTCGAACGCGGGTCATCTACATGGTCACGATCACGTGGATTATACCCGCTTTGCTTTTCTTCATTTCGATCTTTGGTTGGGAGCACTTCACCGGCAAACGGGACCTTCTGCCGGGTCAGTGTGCTGTCCAGTTTTTGAAGGATCCGATCTTCAACACGGCTCTGATCATTGGCTACTACTGGACGACTCTAATTGTGCTCTTTGTGCTCTATGCCGGAATATATAAGACGGCCTACGATATGCAAAAGCGCAGTGAGGCAAAGCAGCGCAAGATGCAGTCCATGGTGGCCCTCAGTGCGGGAGCCATGTCCGGCATGGCGGGTCATGCAGCCGGCATTGGAGTAATCGAAGAAAAGATACTGAAGACTAAGGTGGAACTGGCCGGAGATCAGACCGATTTGGATAGTGCCTGCACCACGGTAATTAAGCGGCTGAGTGGTTCTGGCCAGGCCAATCCCCTGGCCACGGCTACGGAAGAGGTGGAGAAGATGACCCCGGAACAGCGAAGGGCCTCGGCTGCTAAGATCCAGGAAGAGGCCAAGAAGCGAGAGGCTGCCGTTGAGGCGGAGAAGAGCGAGCGTTCCAGCAGTCCCGCCTTCGACTCCGACGAAGAGTCCTCGGTGAACCAGGCCCAGCAGCTGATCACCCAGCAGAAGCTGAACAACATGCGGAAGCGCTCCTCCATCGGCCTGGTGTTCGGCGCCCAGGCGGCCCTGCTGGCCACCCGAAGCAAAGGTAACTTGCAGAAGAGCACCACCAACTCCAAGTCCATCGAGGCCATGCACCAGTACCACCAACACCACCAAAATCAGCACCAACAGGGTGCCGGTTTGCAGCGGGCGCAGAGCAAGGAAGAGGTGCGCTCCGTGCACCACCAGAAACAGCACCATTACCACCAGAACCAGCACCCGGCAAACCCACCGCTGGACCGGCCCAAGCGCACCTCCTGCTCCACTTTGTCCCAAATAGCCGAGCATGATCGCCTGGTCGACCTGTCAGCCCCTGGCCCAGTTCCTCCAGTTTCCGGCTCCTGTGACCCCCTGTCCCCCGTTGATCTGGCCCCGATCGAGGTGCCCAGCGACGAGGTGCATCCGGGTCTGGTGCAGACCATCCTGCCGCCCCCCGACGCCTTTCAGTGTCCCACCCCGCTGTCCGACGACTATTCGGATCGTCCCTTTGGCAACAGTTCGGGGAACAGTGAGTTGGCCTTGACCTACGACCTGATGACCAACTCGGAGCTACGCTACATGGACGAGAGTTCCGCCATGCTGGCCAGTGTGTCGGCGGCGGGGAATGCCAGCATTTCGGCAAGCAACAGTGTCCAAGGAAAGCCATCACCTGTCCTGCCTCCACCACCGCCCGCACGCAGAAATCCTCCGGCGAAACAAATTCCCGGCCAGATCCTCAGCCAAACCCCCAGCCAAAACCAGAGTCCCAGCCAGAGCATGAGCCTGAGCCTCAACCTGAATCCGAATCACAACCAGAGTCAGAATCAGAGCCAGAGTTTGGAGGAGGCGGTGGCCATTGAAAAACGTCTTCTCGTCTCGTACACAGGCATCGAGGACTTTGCCAAGGTGAGGCGCGAGAGCTGCATCGAGGCCATCTGCCTGCTGGATGTCCCCGGGAAGCTTGTGGTGGACTGTCCGCACCGACGGGCCTCCAGTCCCATGGAGACGAGCAGCAAGGATGCCATTTTGTACTCCCCGATGCCGCCACCTTTGTCGCCCAAGGTGAAAACGCAGACGCCCACGCAGACGGGAACCCCGGCGACAGGTGCTCCTCAGCAGCCGCTGGAGAGGATCGAGGAGCGGGAGACCTCGGATAGCAATACCAACAAGATGCCATCCACTTCTGGAACCACCAGCAGTACAGGTGGCGGCTTCGGCGGTGGCACCAGTGGGGGTGACACCACCAAGCGAGAGCCCGAGGAGGAGGATGCCCCCATGGAGGAGAAGGGCCTGGCCGCCAGTCGTAACTCCAGCAAGCGGGCCTTTATCCACTCAATAGGGAAGCACTTTAAGAGCAAGAAGGCCCTGCCCCTGATCATCGGAGTGGGCGGCCGGCAGAAGTCCAAGTCGGAGAATCGTGCCCGCAAAGCGTTCCGCACGATCTCGTTTATCCTGGGCTGCTTTGTGGCCTGCTGGACGCCCTACCATGTCCTGGCCCTGGTCGAGGGCTTCTGCAGGAATCCGCCCTGCACCAACGAGCACCTGTACATGTTCTCGTACTTCCTCTGCTACGCCAACAGCCCGATGAATCCCTTCTGCTACGCCCTGGCCAATCAGCAGTTCAAGAAGACCTTTACGCGCATCCTCAAGGGGGATCTGCACATGACCTAAGCTGTTGTTGTTTAAGAGAGAGAAAGGATGGTTGAGATAGGCCAGTGGCTGAACCTAAGGATCTACCAAGGATATCCATTTAGCATTGCACTTTCCGTGTGCGAACCAGGCCCTTGTGAGCCCCGAGAGCCTGGCGCCTTCAATGATCCCAACCCGGAAATCTCCTCCCCACTAGGCCTCTAAGTTTTCTATCCAAAGTGCTCCGCTAAATGGAATTATCCTGGGATCTCGGCCACTGGCAAATCAAGTAGAACCGAAGGACACTCATTGAATTCAAAATTTAATCGGTGCGAGAGGAGTGGAGTTATTTGTAAGTAGCCAAAGGTGTGTGCTATAGTTAGTATCGTTCTCGGGAGGGGGATCTATCGGTGGGATACATCTATGTAGGTCTAGAATGGCACTAAGCGGGGCGAAATGTTTTAGACAATAAATATTTTAATGTTAATAACCAATATATGCTAACCACACAAGATATATGATAAATAATTAATGATAATAACAAAATATACCTTAAATAGTGTAACCTAAGAATAAACAAATTAAACGAGACTAGAAGCCCCAAGAAACAATAACACTCATATACATATCCCTGAAGAATATTGACAAGTGTGTTGTTTTTCTGTTGTTCCGCAGTATAAATAATAATATCAATGGTAAACAGACATATGAATGGGGTAGCCAAAAAACAAAACAAAAACAATCCAGAGAATTACTAATCAAGCTTAGACCCTCTAAGGGAGCTGGAATTTGGAGCCCTCTTCAGCGGTAACACCTCGTCGAATGCTTTCAAACAGAGGTACATACCTAGTATTTTGAGTTCTGTTTTTTGTAATAAATAATAAGAAATAATAGCAAAAAGTGTGTTCATCCGTTTTGACGGACTGTTGCCGCTGTGAGGCTATAACCAAATCGATGTTAATCCTGCAGCAGATATACGATTTTAAGAATACAACAAACGACCCATAAACCCTTAACCACTTAATTGTCTATGGAAATAAATCATGAATAATTCGGAATTTGATGAGTATGCTACATACACCGATACACAGTACACATCGTATAGCCACAAACATGGATGTCAATTTTTGCGCAAGCCAACAACTTTACTTATACGTATATATCGACGTCTCTTCGCGCCTTTGCCAAGTTGCCTAACTGAGTTCACTCTCATTCCAGACACTGTTTGTCCTTTGTTAACCATTACATTTACGTTTTGCCAATTCGTTTTCCAGTGAGTAATGTGCTAAAAACAAGTTCTTGCCTTTGTTGAACGTTTCCTTTAGCACGTAAGGTGATAAGTGTAACAATAACTAAGATTATTACTAAATAAATACATCATGAATGAATCAGTGCATTTCTTTACGAGGCTTAAAAGGGTCTTACAAGCTGTTGATCTCTGAACTTTGCTTCATTTCCTCATTTTTTTAATAATTTCTTACTAAAAACCTTTGCTTATAAAGGAGGCATGTTGTTTAATTTAATGGAAATAAATCTATTTTGGTAAAATTCTGGTTCAAAAATACAGCTTGACTTTGGGAAACCAGAACACTCCAGGTGGCCTTAGTGTTGGAGAATGACTGCTTTAAAATTCAATTCAAATTTGAATCAAAAAAAGGGGGGCAATGAGTGCGAGTGCGGATCGCCACGCTTAGTCCACGATCCGCAGTCGATGCGCTCGGTGGTTTTCCAGTGAAAGTGCCAGTGCCAGTAGCCGCTTCCGCCCCTCAGCTCCGCTTAGCTATTGCTAGCCCACTTCCGTCGCCCACCGCTCGAAGTCCGCCGATTTGAATATCCATCAACCTTTCGGTGACCCGCCCGGCTGTCGTCATGGAGATATTTCTGCGCATAATGGCCTTCATTCTGAATGCCTTTGGCATTTTGGTGACCAAAATTCTGGATCTTGTGTTGGCCCCCCGAACGCCCAAATATCCAGGCATCCGTAATCCTTTGCTGAACAAATCGGTCATCGAACTGGCCACCCAATTGCGACGCGGCGAGGTGAGTCTCCAAGTCCAATTGCGTCATTCACGGGGACATTTGCAAAGTCATGTTCTTGGGGTTTTAATTGCAGATATCATCGGTGGAGCTGGTTAGTGCGTATATTGCAAGGATCCAGGAGGTGAATCCCTCGCTGAATGCAGTCGTCGAGGATCGCTATGAGGCTGCCCTGCAGGATGCCAAGTTGGCGGATGAGCTTATTGCCAAGGCGAAGTCAGATTTCGACCGAGTGGCACTCTATACAAAGTATCCTATTTTGGGTATTCCCTTTACAGCCAAGGAATCTTGCGGTGTTAAAGGTAATTCACCTTCGATTGAACTGAAAGATTTCTGCGAATATAAATAATTATGTAATAATTTTCTGATGTAATTACTTTATCAATTTGCTAATTACTTCACAGGAATGTCCTATGCGGTGGGCAGTCTGGCTCGCAGAAACATGAAATCGCCCAAGGATGGCGATGTGGTGGAACTTGTCCGTGCCGCCGGTGGCATTCCCCTGCTAGTTTCTGCCACTCCCGAATTTTGCATGAGCTTCGAGACGAGTAACAATATCTACGGCAGAACTCTGAATCCGTATGACCCTCGACGCACTTCCGCCGGTTCTTCGGGCGGTGAGGGATCGTTGAATGGTGCAGGAGCCACCACATTTGGTGTAAGCTCCGATATCAGCGGCTCCATCCGGTTGCCAGCCTTGTTCTGCGGCGTATTCGGACACAAGCCCACTGGTGGACTGACCTCAGTCAAGGGCCACTTCCCATACTCTTTAACAGACGCAAAGTTTGCCAAGATGTTGCAAATGGGTCCGATCACTAGGTTCGCCAGGGACTTGCCTCTGCTGCTGGAAATCATGGCGGGCGACAATAAGCACAAGCTGAATATGGCGGAGCCAGTGACCCTCAAGGAAATGAAGGTGAAAGCTCTGTGAAATTAATAAAAATAAAATTTAATTTATTTTCTTCTTGGATTAGGTCTACTACGCCCACAGCTACTCGGGCTTCAACTGTCTGACCCATCCAGTGGTGGACTCTGAGATTCAACTGGCCATCACGAGAGCCGTCCAGTGCCTTGAGAAAGGTGGCGTGAAATCCAAGAAGGTAAATATTTGAGATAAATAAATTTCAATTTAAATATTGGAGTTTTCTTAATTTTATTTACCATTTAGTTGGATCTCAAATTCCTAAGCAATTCTCTGGAGATCGCTTTGGTGGGACTGGTGGATTTGAAGGGTATGCCCAGCATCGTGACCCAGCGGGCAGATCGGGATCCCTCCATGCGCCTGCTGCTTATAGAGCTCTTCAACAGCATCATCGGACACTCGATTTTCACCAAGGAGGCCATGTTTCTGGAGGTGATGAAGAGGTTTAATGGTCTGATGGCCTCTGGAAACATGGAACAGTACCGGGAGGAAGTAGAAAAGATCAAGGTCCACTTGAATGTAAGTAAACTAAACCTTTTCACAATAAACATTATTTTACCTCGAACGCTTCAATAGCAACTGCTGGGCAACCGCGGTGTCCTGATCGTGCCCACCTTCCATACGAGCGCCCTCTGCTTCCACACATCGCTGGTGAATGTGACTGGAATCGACCACATGGTGCTCTTCAACATCCTCGGCCTGCCCGCCACCCATGTGCCTATGGGCATTAACCAGCGGGGATTACCTATCGGATTGCAGGTGGTGGCGGGCCAGTATCAGGACAAGCTCTGCCTCAAGATTGCCGCAGAGCTGGAGGCCGTTTTCCATGGCTGGGTGCCGCCAGTGCCACATGAAGTGAAGAGCAAGTGAAAATTATCAGGATCATATAATCATTAAGGTTAAAGGTAGAATTTATTGGAAATTAGTAGTTCATTTATATAAAGTCGAAACTTGTTTATATCTATGCGTTTCTTTGGGTTTATTGTGGATGTAT
The DNA here is from genome assembly GCA_035045905.1 of Drosophila anomelani. NCBI lineage: Eukaryota > Metazoa > Arthropoda > Insecta > Diptera > Drosophilidae > Drosophila > Drosophila anomelani. Next base: position 8,799,817 of record JAWNOO010000007.1, on the reverse strand, counting down.
GAATTATGTATGTAAACTAAATTAGTTTGCAAAAATTATATCGGCAGAATAAAGTTGATATATATTTTGTGCCGGAAACTAAGGTGACCAAAACAATTAAGGAATATTTTAAATGTTCACACTGACTTGTGTTGCTTGCAAAAAATTGTTTTAAAGAAAAATAAATTCAATATTTAAGCAGAAATATTAGGCAGAATTAAATTTAAGGCAAATACTCAATGAGGAGAAAGTAGACGCCGTCAAAAACAGATAATTAATATTAAAAAATAATTTTTACAATTAGATATATTTAAAGAATCCAAAATGCTTTTTTTAATCAAAAAAATTATCGATATTTTAGCAAATTGGTTACTCTAGATTTTTATATCGACGCTTAACTTTTTTTTTGTCACTAAAAGCGTCAGTGAAAAATACATTTCCTTGGAGCATTTTTAAGTGTTTTTAACTTTTAAATTTGATTAATTGCATTTAGAAGTGGTGGTAAGTACGGTAGCAATAAATACGCATAGAAAAACCTCTATAATGTCGGATTTTCTGTAGTTTAGCATTTAAAACATGTCTTTTCCTACACGTGGTTTTGGAGGCAACAATTTCCGCCGAACACGTCGCCGAGACCGAGATTACAGTATACCTACGATTAGGTTTGGATATTTTGGAGACCCACCAGAAAATGTCGACCTTTATTGTACCCCGGAGGCTGTTGCTTACCTTTGCCGATCTCGAAATATAGATCCAAACCAACCTGATCCATTGGGGTTCCACCGAGCGGAGCAAGTTTCGCTTCCGGATCCTGTGCCTCATAAGGAATCTTCCCCAGACAAAAGTGTTGCCCCACAACAGGACGATGTAACACCTCCGGATACTTTGTCTCTACCGGAAGTATCGCAGCAGGTCAATGGCTCTCCTTAAATTTCAACATCCGGAAGCGGCCTTGATCTCAACGTTTCTCCTCCGGAGTGGCCCCCGCTGAGCAATTTCGTCCAACTCATCCAGTTCTACATCTTCATTCGACTTAACACCATTACCCGATACGTCAGGGTCTTCGGATGAGGATATCTGAAGAATAATTCACAACAATATAGGATGAAAACACATAATTCATAATCATTTTTGAAGCTGATATTCTCCAGTTTAACTTGCGTTATAAAATATCCATTAATAATAAAACTATAAAAGGTATTTAAACAATTTTACTTTATTTGAGTTTGTAACCAAATTATATCTCAACTAATCACGGAAAATAGAGATAAAGGTACATATTTAGATTTATTTAAATTAACTTTCAGAAACGTATAAAATTTCAACTGATTATGAGCTTTATTTGATCCACTGTCTTGGGAGAGGAATTCCTCTCTCACTATTCCGCAAGCTTATAAGCGTTTGTGTTCTCTGGGTGCCCACTGATCCGCATATCGCGCCCCACACAGCCCCCTCGTCGTCAACTCTGCTTGGCTCTCTTCCCACGATAACTCTGTCCGGTTTCGCTGGCCGGCAAACTTGATTTGTTTACGCTTTTTGCTTCATTTCCTTCCCTGAGTTCGTCGCGTTCGGTTCATTTGATTCTTGCAATGGAAATATTCCTACGGTTTCTCGTTATCTTTGTAAGGGCGATCGCTTCCATCGTCTCCCCAATTTTGGACAAGTTTGTTTATCCTCCGAAAGCGGAAACGGACACTCATACCACCGATTCGGAATCGCCTGCTGACCCTCAACGTCCAGGAGCTGCGCAGTCGTCTTAAATCGCGTCAGGTACGAAATTTACAATTAAAATCTCCACAGTAGAGCTTCCCTACCTTAAATTTACACTATTTTTTAAATACAAATTTCGTATAAAATAATTTATTTGTTTCTTTATTATATATATTTTTTGTTAATACAATTTTCTTGCTAGATTATTTCATTTTGTTCCCCCTAAAACCTTACAAAAACAAAAGGTTTCTGAGTAACCTCGCACATAAAAAATCAAATAGTTCATTAAAAATGTAATAGCATCATATTTTTCAATTTTGAGTTATAAAAACAGCATTTACCGCATTCTTAATGGATTCGTAATTACAGGCACTTAAACCAAATACCTTTTTTATATTAATATGCGACTGTAATGTTTTGATTGTATTAAATTTACGAAATCATTTCCTAATCAGAAAGTTCAAAGTTCACAGCGATAAGCTGCTTTTATATATAACAAATATATCTGAAAATAATAATACCTAATGATGACAATACTTTTTTCCCTTTTTAGTTGACTTCTGTGGCGTTGGTGGGCGCATATATCGAACGTATCGAGTCTGTTAATGCGCACTTGAATGCTATTGTCGAATCTCGATTTTCGGCTGCTCTCGAGGAAGCCGCCAAAGCTGATGACCTCATAGCCAGCTGCGAGTCCCCAGCAGATGTGGAGAAGCTCTTCGGAGAGCGTCCGCTACTCGGACTACCCGCGACCATCAAAGAATCCTGCGCTGTCGGCGGCATGACCTTTTCAGTGGGCAGCTTGTTTCGCAAGAAGGTCAAGGCCCCGGCGGATGGGGAGGCGGTAAAGCGCCTTCGATCCGCTGGAGCTATTCCCCTCTTGGTCTCGGCCACGCCGGAGTATTGCTTCAGTATTGAAACTGACACCTTGCTGAATGGCCGCTGCCTGAATCCGTACGATTTTGAAAGGACGCCAGGCGGAAGTTCTGGAGGAGAGGTAGATTGTACATCAAATATACATTTTTTTACCCCTGCTAATCTGTTAAATATTCTGTAATATTTTCAGGGATCTCTGATTGGAGCTGGAGCCTCACTTTTTGGCATCGGCTCAGATATTGGAGGTTCAATTCGCATTCCCAGCTTGTATTGTGGCATTTTCGGACACAAGCCCAGCGGAGGTGTGGTCTCCACAAAGGGTCACTTTCCCAACTCGACAGACCCGAATATCGAGCACTACTTGGTAGAGGGACCCATGACACGATTCGCTGAGGATCTCAACGATTTACTCAAAGCAATGGCAGGCAAAGACAAATCAGCCAAGCTGCGCTTAGAGGAGCCTGTCCAATTGAATCAAATCAAGGTCCACTATGCACTGGGCTTTGAAGGTGTCAACGGTCTGATGCATCAGCCAGTGGATGCGGATATCAGGAACGCCATTTGCAGGGCCACAACTCATTTAAGTAACCTCGGCTTAGATGTGCAGCGAGCCAAGCTACCGAATCTGAATAATTCCGTCGAAATGGCTTTATCTAGTATCGCCAAACAGGATGGTATGAATTATCTTTTGGAAGTTGAGTGTCCCGATGAGAGTTCGGGCTTGGTGGGCAAGATTCTGTGGGAGATTCTAAAAAGTCTAGTGGGCAAGTCGTGCTACACCACCAACGCTTTGACCTTTGAAATCATGCGACAGACTAATGCCTTTATGTCAAGATCAAGGGTCAATAAGTATCTGGAAGAGGGGCACTACCGGATCGGCGAGTTTCGAGTAAGTGAGATTATTCAACACGCAAGATTTTACTAGCTTTTAAACATGTATTTATTTTCATTTAAATTCGCATTCTCTTTATTAAAATGAAGTCACATTAAATATAAATATATTCAACTAAGATCTTAATAGATTTTTCTTAAAATTTTCACCTGATTCATATACTTTGCTTGATTTTCAATTAACTTTAAGCCTAAAATATAAATATTAGTTTACATTTATGTACTAGATGGCTTAAAAAATACGTCGTTCGCACTTTAATTTTCTCATTTGTGTATATGTCCACACACGCTTACACAGCAATTACAATCTTTTGTTAATAACAGTGACATACAAATCTAAAGTTCAAAGATTTTTGCCCCTCAGGATGACGTTATAAGTTTGCCATAATCAGAATCGTAACGGTTATTAAATTAACCAGATAAAGATAAAGATTAATAAGAAATATAGTTTTTATATTTGGAACCTCATGGTGACGCAGTAAAATAACGTAACGTAACAATTAAAATATTAACCTTTTTCTATTAATATTTTTTCTTTCCATTTAAAGGATCTTCTCGGAGATAATGGAGTGTTGCTGTTTCCCACCTTGAACTTACCTGCGCCAAGGCACAAGTGGTCCCAATTTTCACTGTGGGGCGTGGATTATTCCCTTATCTTCAATCTACTCGGCTTACCGGTAACTCATGTGCCAATTGGTCTAAACGAAAGGGGAATACCCATTGGATTCTCTGTGATTGCGGGACCAAATCAGGATCGCTTGTGCCTGCGAATGGCCGTGGAATTGGAGAGAGCCTTTGGCGGATGGCAGCCACCAATTCCCCACGATTTTAACGATTAAGAAAGAAAAACTGGATTCTCTGCTAAACTCAGGATAAAAATGTTAAAGATTACCTAAAATGTTATACTTTATATATGTATTTACTTAATTACATTTGCATCTTGTACAATATTTAATATTGTTAAAAATTTTCAATGCATTTAAGGTTTTATTGCATCCGCCCACCAATCCACCTTCAACCTTTTCTCTTGTGTTTCCCATGAGCAGTGTGCTGCCCCATTAAAAGTATAAAAATTAATTGTTATTTACCAAAAGTTTTCGATTCTATCACCCGCCTAAGCAACAAATTTGTGCGCCCACTTCTCTGAACTCCTTTTTCCGAAAAAACATTTTAATGAGAAAACAATTTTGTTTCAGCGTTGATTTCAAAATCACTTCTCATGCTTTGATTCTCTTCTCTTTTCTTAAGTATTTAAAACACCTATAACTTAATTCTGTTTGTTTAACTGCAAATGTAATTAATTTTATATACAAAACTCTAAAAACCAAAACAAATAAAACTTTGTCGAAATAAAATTAAACAGTTTGTGCATAGTAATCAGATAAAAATAAAACAAAAAACACAAGCAATATGCCTATCATCTGCAGCGGATCGTTTGCGTTTGGTATCCGGCACCTTCGGAGTCTTGGGCGTGGGATCTCACTTTTTGGGACGAGCCGACGATTGCCCCGCTTGGAGCTTGCCTGAGTTTCCGTTTCCGCATCTTCGAAAATGGCCGTGTCCAGGTTCGCGGAATCATCCTCCGAGATCGTGAGATTTTCGATCGATTTGATGTTCTGCTTATGCGGGGTCTTGTAGCTAGTTTTGCATGCCAATGATCGGATTTTGTAAATATATATAGTTTGTAAACAAAAACTACTCAAAATTCGACCAGGGATGGGCGCCTGGTGCCAGAAGAAGCGGGACTTATCGACTATTTGATTTAGGGCGTTTGGTGCTGCGGATAAGAAAAGCATTACAAGTTCTGCAGTAAATTATGTAGAATGTAAGTTAAATTCCCAATCAGACGTAGGGACGGGATATTCTCTTATACAATATCTTATACTGTTTTCTACATTTATTTTACTTATAATCGGACCAAAAATGAAAAAAAAAACTGGTAAATAACTTCGAATTCTGTAATGTTAGATTCCATAAGCAAAACTCTGTAATGTTAGATTCCATAAGCAAAACTCTGTTAAGCTACAGCTACTCTAACTAACATGGACGCAACAGAGGAGGCTAACAAAAATTAAAGTGTGGCCGAAGCGGAATCTTTAGAATATACAGAGTGGCGCGAGTGGCCTTGGCGCAATATAATCGAAGATAATCGACAACAACAAAAACATCGGTAAAAACATCGATGGGCCCAACCGGTAAAAGAAAGTGGGCATGAATCCCCAATCTGTAAAAGAAAATCGATATCCACAAAAACATCGATGTTCAATGCCGTAAATAAAAACATTTCAAATGGTCACACTGCTGGCCTATACCCTTATATCTTCATGTTCATGTTCAATTCACTCATTCGATTCAACGGCTCAACGACTCAACGAAGCAACTCGGCAAAGAGGAACGAACGCGAGCGCCGGTCCAAGTTAATTTAAAAATAACGTTTGTTTTGAAGTCGGCGGGTTGAATTTTTGTTTCCGGTCCCCGAAACGAATCGGAAATTGAATGAATGTGATAAATATACAGTGGAATAGCGCGCCATGAAATAAATAAGGAATATTTGATTGAAATCAGAGTGTCGAGAAACAACGGTGTCTGTTTATTTGTTGCTGTTGTCATTTACTGTGCTCGAAAGCAAAGAGCCGGCGAACGGTTCAACGGAGTAGAGCGCAAAGCGGAATCGACCAAAACAAAGTGCATGCTAAAACAACAAGTTTTCGAAAATGTTCGAACTGGAGGATTATTCGAGCGGCATACACGAGGGCTTCTTCAGCAAATATGCGGTGAGTGCAAAGCGTATAATATATAGTACAGCTTAATAAGGTTTTGCGCACAATTTGCCGGCCGGCCGCACACACACATGCTCAAATGCACACATGCACACACACACACACCAGCGCGCAATTTATCGGCAAAATTCAAAATTTAACGTTCGCTTCGCGTCGACAAAGCAGCTCTTGCGTTCTCTTTTCCTAGTATTTCCCCCAGGTCCCCACTCTCCACTCGCGGCACTCTCCACTCTGCCCACACTTCGCAACCGTTCTCATTTTGCCACACGGAAAACCCACCACTGCGGCGAAACTTTGGTTCCACTCGCCATCTCGCTCGCCCCTTTGCTGACTGATTCCCCCCTCTCGCTCACACCAGAGCTTTGTTGTTGACTCGGCGCTTCGCTGTCGCCGCGTTTAACGTGCAATTTTGAATTCCAACTTCGCCGCTCTGGGGCCAGTTGGCAGTGTGTGCGTGCGTGTCTGTGTGTTTACTTTTGATCGTTAAGCTTTGAAAATCGTCTTTTCGCTGTTTGCCGTTTCGCTTTTCGCTCAATGGACGGATGATTAATTACAACCGGAACAGCCGCCGATAATAAATGATTGGGCCTGGAAGTTCTATGCACAGAACGAGACTACTTCCTCATCTTCGTCCGGGTTATTAACTTGGCTAGCTAGCTGGAGGCTCGCCTGCAGTACGAACGAACGTCTTGGATTCCAATTCACAACTGTTTTGCGGCTTAATTTACTTTAATTTCTTTACCCTCAAACACTAAGAGTTTCTTTTTTTGTAGTCTCATGCGCAATTTACTTAACTTATTTATTGTTTTGCCACCTACAGCGGCGGTTAAAATAGTAGAACAAACTGAAATTATTTGCACTGAAATGCTATTGTTTTAATGAATTCGTTGAAAAGTACACACAAGTCCAAGTACCATATCCCCCAGAGTATAATGAATATATTTCGCTTTAATTTTAAGGAAAATGTCAAGGGAATTGCCAAATTTATAAAGATAAGAAAACCAACTTAAGGAATTTAAAGGGAATTTTTATATAAAATAAACAGATTTTTCAATTTATTTTCATTAATGGGATTTATTTAGCAACAGGAACTTCGGAATGAAGATGACTAGCTTATAGTGCTATGAACTTGTCCCCAACTGTGGACATTTGTAGTTGTGTGTGTTTCTCTGCTGTTGTAGTTGTTGTCCGCCGAGTTTTCGTCTTGGGGCCTCTTCTTCATGGTTTTTGCGTTTTAAACTTTTTGAAGGCCAAGCGTTCACCTCGAACCTTTTGGCTTTTTGCTGTTTTAGCCGCCACAGCAACCAAAAGTGGTTAATGATTTTCGCCAAGGAGTGGCTACTAAATTATAGTTTCAGTATAAAATAATCCTTTGATATTGCAGAGTACTAACTGACCTCCAGCAAAGTGGGCGGAATTGGGCAACTTCAGTGGAATACCCAAAGAGTAATGGACTTGAGAAGCATGTGCGCCTGTTAAGTGCAACATGCTAAACTCCACACACACACACACACACCCGCAACACCCGTATTTTCAGGCGCCACAAGTGTGTGCTAATACCCAAGTATCCAAGTGTATGTGTAAGAAGGGGAACAAAGAAAAACAAACAAAATAAAAAGTGCTCAAAGCGAAATGAACGTTTTATCTTGCTATTTTTTGCTGTTCCAATGAGTTTGAATGTGTGCGAGTTGGGGCAAAGGCAAAACAAAAGAAAAAGCAACAGTCCGATTCCCACATCAAAAGCTTTCTCACACGCTCTTCCTCGCGCCATCTCACTCGCTCTCTCTCTGTCGCACCATTCTCTTCTTTTTCTCTTATGTTTCGGCAACCTTTGTTGCGGCAACACACGGGGGCAACAGAAAGAAAAAGACCAAAATCAACGCAAAGTTAAAAGGCAAAAAGCCAACCAAGAACAAAACTTCAAAGTTCAACGCGCTTTCCATGGGGATTTTTAGTGCGGACTGGGAATACCTACCCCAAAAATGCACACTCACACGTATGCAGTGCGGGTGGCAGAAAGGCCAAAGCGAAAGAGAGGAGGACATAGACACTTGTCTGCCAGTTATGAGCGCCCAGCTGTATGCCGCATAGATTTTCTCACGGCCCAAACACACAGACACACAAACTGCCAAAAACGGGCAAACACATTTAACCCCCTGTTTCAGCCACCCGCACTAGCAGAACCCACCCGAATGAGGCTGTAGTTATTTTGTGTAAATTGGGAAAACTGCACGTGGTGCCGTAGAATTTGATTAGTTTACTAGTCTCGAAATTCGTTATTTGAATGCTAAAATAAATTCTTTAACAACATTTTGAAATTAATAAAAAGAATACTTGATTTTATTTCCGAAACAACATTTCTTTCAAGAACATTAAAAGATTTTTTTCTAAAATTTGTATGTCATTACTGTTTTTTAAATGTACCTTAAATTGTTACTTCTTTTCAACTCCCTAAAAAATAAAAAAATACAATAACTTTTTAATATTCGCTTAGGAAATTCAGCTTAAAAATAAAGCAATATTTATAAGAAACGAAACCCTTAGTTCTCAGATATAAGAATCTTTCTACCTCTCATACATATGTATGTGTATCCACAAGATACTTTTGGCAAACCCAACTAATTAGCCAAGAAAGAACCTCGTCTTAACATCTGGTTAGGGGCAAAACTTTCCCAAAGAGAGCAAAAAAATCAGAGAAATGGATTTCCAGTTTAAATATAAACTTTTGGTTAAATTTCTTAAAACAGATGCACTCTTAATGAATGAAATAACCCGAGGAAGACAGCCCATATTTCGCGCTAACCAAAAGAGATTTAAAAACGATTTACAACTGGCAAGGATATACCTTTTTCTTAAGGCAACATACCTACATCGGATTTAAGATTTGGCCAAGGCTCAGCTCAGGCAACCGACTTTTATTGCACCATAAAGTAATTTACAAATGGGCGCTCATGACCTCAAGGAAGATTTGTGTGTTGCCCAAGAAATTGTGTCGTCTGTCTACCTGAGGATATATATATATATATTCATTCCTCCCCTTTTTTTTTTTTGTGTGTCATCTCATCAGAGCGATTCCTGAGGTGAAAGAAGAGAGGTGCTGTAAAAGGCAACAAAGGGCAAGAAGCAGATGCAAGCAAAATGCAGGAAATGCGGAAAACATTGAACACAATTGGGTGAGTGACGAATCCTGGCGAGGAAAGACCCAAAAGATATCCCTCTGCTGTGCCGCCTGGTGCTTGCTCCTTGGTTCGTTGCACAACTTAAAAAGGTCAATATGCAGCTGCAACTGAGCAACTCAGGAGGGGCCCCCCCTCCCAGTGCACTGCTCTCTGCAGAGGGGGTTAAAAAACAGGAGGGGGCGGGGCTCTTTAGGCCTTGTCGAAGTTTCACTGACAACTTTTGCACTTTCCCCTTAATCCTCGGGCTTGCTTGCTTGCTGCCACTTTTGTTCGCCTGTTCAATGCATTTTTATTTCGGCATATTTTTTCCAGAATTTTTTCCAAGGGAGGGCAAAAAAATAAATAAAAACTCATGTTAAAAGAAGGCGGAGAAAAAGGAGGCATTCTTAAACCTGCCGCCTTGGTGGACATTTTTGGCCAGACCTGTGACTACATATTCTGGGCGCCGCATTGAAAGCCGGTTGATTTATTAGGGCTCTGGATTTTATTAACCCTTCTCAGCCGCTCAGAGTAGCTTTCCCTCAATGTTCACCTTTGAATGAAGGAAGGAGGTGTGAAAAATGGAAATGACTTTGCAAACACCGGAGGAAACCCAAGCTGTAAAACTAATTAGAGCCAGGAAGTTCGTTTTCCGTTGCAATGCAAAACAGTTTGCAATTCTAGAATTAAATCCAAAGTAGGCACCACAGGAAGAAGTACTGCAGCAAACACAGTAGTCAATCAATAAAGATGAAGAGTTTTTGTCTTAGAAAATATAAAGTTCAAAAGCATTCATTGCTATCTTAAGTAGTTTACTATATTTTATTCAAAAGATATTATTTATATTTCAATTTATTAAGTAAATATTTTCCATTTACATTTAATTAAAAAAATATATATATATTATTTTCCGCAATTGTAACCCTTGTGGTTGGTTGGTTTTTCAATTATTTTCAATCCTTCGATCACTTACTGTACCGCCAGTACAGAGAGAACTCTAGAGACTTATAACAACCCCTGGCTGGAGTTGCAGCTGCCTGCGATGAGCCCTCTTCCTCTACCTCGTGCCCATTCTCTTCCAATTTCAACTGCTGGAAACTCGCAATTCAACAGAGGGCACACCACACACCGAAAGGTTATCACACAGACACACTCATGCTGTGCTGGAGGGTGAAGAGGGAACCAGCCGGGGCTGGGGCAGGGACAGGAAAAGGAAAAACTGAGGGAAAGAGCTAGAGCGAAACCCTCAATCATTCCATCACTCCCATAATGGAGCGGTCTACGGGCCAGAGCAATATCATATCATCTGTCGTCCTATTTCGATTGTAATGCTCAATTAATGGGCTGCGGGGGTGGAAGCGGAATATGTGGAGTGAGGGGAGGGAGGGGTTAACTGCCAGCAGGGGCAAAAGGGTTAAAGGGTTGCCAAAATTGCCAGCAAAAGAAGGATCGGCATAATTCAGCATGAAATCTGTACGAATTTGGTGAATCATATTCCGATTGGGGTAGATTATGGGCAAATGGGGGAGAGTTTTCCATGAAATGTGCTCTAAGCAGATAATCGAGAATGTGGAGTGATAATAGGGATAAAAGAGCACTAAACAAACTGACAACTAATTTGTTTTGATTGGGTCTGGGAGGATTACGTACATTAATCATATTATTATAGAAAGTGAAGAGTATTTTTATAGGGAATATATAAATAAAAGTTACAACAAATATCCCGAATCTAAGAAACCCTATAAATAAAATAAAACAAATGTGAGTGCAGTTAAGAAAACCTTTCACTAAAAATGTTTACCATGAATTTGGCAGATGCAGTTTTATACTCGTCCAGAGTTCACGCTTGGGTAAATATCTCAAGAGTCCTAGTTGTTCCTATCAAAACATATGAAGATATTCTATCTGCAGCTTGGTTCTCCTGTTATTGTTAAATTTTCGAATCCTCTTTCCAAATTTCAATGATTCCTTACAATAATAATCGATTGATAAACGAAGAAACTGCCGAGATGAGCCAGCTGCTGCTGCAGCTACTTTATTTTCAGCTGAAGATTGCCAGCTGCTGTCCTGTCCTGTTTCTTTAGGCTCCCTGACTTTACTCTTCCGAGTTGGCCCTTTCTCGGTTGGGTTGCATGTTGCATGCATTGGTGGCTGCATTCGAAACGCAACAATTACATGCTGCTCTCGGACTCGAACGAACATTGGCCGGATGAGTCTCTTGGGTCTGACTTATCGTACAAACACCTGCCGTGGAGGTAATTTGATTGTATTTCGGCCAGGATACGCCATATGGAGGCAGCGTTGCAGGTGTGTGGACTGCGTTGCGTAAAGCCCATTTTATTCGGCAAGGAAAATGATAACGCTCTGGGGAAATCTTTGTGGGATATCGAAAAAATAGATAAATCTTTAGATGAGAAGTTTTGCTATGGTTTGTAAATCGCTGTATGTACATATCTTCTGTATAATTTATAAATTCCTAGAAAAACCTAGTAATTTGGTTTCTATGGAAAAGTCCTATAAATCATGCCTAATAATTACTCTTAAGGAATTAGGGTCTAAAGAAAGATTTTATCTTATCCACTTTTTAAAATGTCAATTAATTTAATAGGGAAATTTGAGTTTTACTACTCAACATACATATATAAGTTCGATTTTCCCTGTGTATAAGTATATGGGCAATTGCCTGCTGAAAAAAGTGGATAGAAAAGTGGCCATGGGGAAAGGAAGGAGGCACTTGAATGGCACTTGAAATTCTGAACTGACACAAAACCCTGGGATCCCCAACATCCTGCCTCACTCCTTTTCGTCTCCGGCACATCCCGTTTATTTTGCAGCAGACAGGCAGTGGGGGGAAGAAGAAAGGGGGACAAAAATAAAGGTGCGTTCTTTTTGGGGGATTCCCCTTCCTCCCACAATAAGCACTCGATTGTCCCTCTGTGAGCCAGGCGCCTGCCTGCACCAATTTATGATATCCTGCTAAATTATGCAACTTATCATTCTCGTGTGGCGGCGTGCGCTCTATATCATCCGTATATCCCTTTGTATCCTTGTATTCCTGTATCCCAGTGTGTATGCTCTTGTCTATTGATTTTTCGGCGTCGCCTCCCCGCATAATAAAAACATGCAAAGGTGGGGTCACAGGAATGACCCCCAGGTCAGTGTTTTGCGGCTGTGCTTCAAGGACACCGTGACATTGGCAAGCTTGCCCTCCCACTCCCCATCTAACAGCAACACAGCAGCGCCACCTTTTTTAACAGCCCGAAAACAGTAGTGATGAAAACTTCGGCCTACTACTAATTTCTGCTGCCTACTACACTTTTCGCACAGTTGCGGCAAGAAACAAAGTCTACAGCAGAAACGGCGAATATGGCGAAAAGCAAAAGTGCCCATGGTTTCGCTCATTCTGCTCCGTTTTTCTGTTCTCACACATACTCGCCGCATGTTTTGTTGCCTACTGTACGTGCAACAAAGGTCGTAGCAACAACTTCGCCCCAGCCACTCTCTCTCGCTCACTCGCTCTTACTTGCCCTGCTCTGTTTCGCCGCGCGCACACACAGAGCGAAAGAGAGAGACGGAAAATATACAGAGCGAAGTTTCCCTGTTTTCTGTTTTTGTACGGCTTTAATTCCTTTTTTCCCTTGCCACTTCGTGAGGTATATGTTCTGTGTGTGTATGTATTTATTCCCCTTCGGCTAGAGAGCTAGGAACATGTTGCAGCAACATTCTATCCACTGGTGGTTGTTTGCCATTTATATTCCCCTCAGGAAACTGCAAAAAATTACTGGGAGTATCTATATGTGTGTGTGTGATCTGCAAGTAAATCTAATTCAGAACCACGATATGAGTCACTTCTTTGAGGGGGGTAAGCGCCACCCCACTCCAGTCTACAGTCTCTCCAGTCTTCAGTTCGAACCTCATTTACAATGCAAGGCGCAAATCGCGAATCGCGACTGCGATCCCGATCCCAATCCCCTCGATTATTGCATAAAACTTTCAATTTTTTTGATATCCGGTTTGGTCACTGTTATTGTTATGTGTGGCCTTCTCTGGACCTCGACTCCTTTTCCGCCTACTTTGTACGAGATTATGTTGGGTTCACACAGTGATTTACAAAACAATATAACCATTTATTGAAGTCCCGATGAGTATTAAAAAAAAACTTAAAAAACGACTTAAAATTTAATCTTCAAAAAATAGACAGACAAGAAATTTTTTAGTTTTACATAATTCTTGTAATACATTTTAAAATTGGTTTTATAATTGGGTAAAAGAAATGATAAATAAAAATATTTCATAATGTAGATTTTTATTTCTTTAAAACCGTCTATTTTATCTTAAAATTCCAGAAAATTCTTTGTAAACAAAGTAGAAAGCAAAAAACAACCAAATACACTTTTTTGTGACCACAACTGTGTGTATGTACTTGTAATGTTTTGAATGTTTGCCACATAAATATACAGATTTATGTGTGTATGCAGCACTGGACCCCAGCCTCCCGGACCAAAGAAAAAAAATGTTTACATGTTGCCGACTTTGCCGTTGTTGTTGGGTTCGGTTCTCTGGTGTTTGCAACATGAGTTATTTTCGTTGTTGTTGCAGGGAGTGCTATATGCAACTCAGAAATATCCATCCCAGTGAACCCCCGGCCATGTCCCTTTTCCCTATCCATTGCTGTCTGCTCTTCGTCGCCTGTTTTTGTTTCCTTTTTTTTTTTTTTTAACATATTTTGTTTTTTGTTCAGCCTTGCCTGCCTTGGCGCGTAAAAACTGGTTTTGAACTCGGCTCGTCTCGGCTCTCCTGCTCCTGTGGTCCCTCATTTATTATTGTTGTTTTCGTCCCAACTTGATGATGATGATGATGATGACTATGTAGTTGTTGTTGCTGGCTCATATAGAAAATGAAAACTTATACGACGAGATCCCCAATGTGTATCTCTGCACGGAGATATCGGATTCGGACTCGGCGATCCGAGAGACGACTTGTGTTACAGATTTAATCATTATGATGTACGAGTATGTGGCTCTGTCTGTGTGTATGCCCAGGAATGTTATCCCTACGAGACATTCAAGGGAAAATCAAAGCGCGGGAAAATTCAGAGTTCATGTTTGTGTAGGTAGGTAGGTAGGTTTCTAAAAAAGTAAACATTTCTTGGATGTTTTGATTTATGCTTACAGCAGCGGAAAGGAATATTTATTTATATATCTATGTATGTAAATGCATAGTAGATACATGTGTACATACTTTGGTTCATTTCATATTTTATATGTATTTAAGAACAATTTCCTTTGATTATTTATCTACTTTGAAAATTAAAGAAATTTAAACCCAACCCAAAGTTGGTTAAAAAACGTTGAAAATTAAAGAGATTTAAACCCAACCCAAAGTTGGTTAAAAAATAATATATTATTCTCTTTGAAAAATCTTGAAAATTAATAAACTAAAATTATAATACAAATACCTATTTAAAAACAAACTTTATAAAGGTTGCCTAGGCCAAAGTTATTCATTAGAAAAATGGGAATAAAGGAAATGTTACAAAATTGACATAAAATATAGAAAGCTTTAAAAGAATTATTACAAAAATAGTTATTTAATTTTTATTTAAAACCAACTTGGGGCTTTTCAATATAATATAAACTATTATTAAAACTTACAAACTATCCCTCGCAAGCAGTGTAAACACAAGGAAGCAGTTTCCTCACACATTTTGGTTGTAAAGTAGGCGGAAATGTCAAATAAGTTCAAAGTTGTCTTTATCTAACTAAAGGATATCATCAATTGACTTTTGAAATATTCAAATATTTAAAGAATTTTTCTAAAATATGTATTTCACTTCGCTTTTGCAGGACGCAGCTGGGCCCTCGCTGGATTTCTACGTCTCCGACTCGATGCAGGAAATGCTGAATGTGGACATCCGTGCGGAGATTGCCAATGTGGTGGGCAGCTCCAGCAGTGATCTCACCTCGTCCCTGGATCACGCCCTTGAGGCCATATCCGCGATAAACAATAGCAGCAGCACAGGGAGCAGCAGTCTGCCGGTCTCCTACAATGCCAACGCCAACTTCCTGACTAGCAGTGCTCTCCATGCCTCGCCAACAGCCAAGTGGATGGGCTCCTCGGCCAGTTTCTGGTCCAATTCGGATTACTATGCGGATCTGGGTGCCTGCGTGAATCCCATTTCCGTTATGCCGCTGATAAACTCCACCGCCGGATCGTCATTGGGTTCACCGCGACGCAACAAGAACGCCACATCCGCTCAGGGAAGATCGGGAGTGGTGCCGTCGTCGCCCTCTGCAGATCGGGATCACCACAAGTCACACTTGACCTTTTCGCCGGCCCAGATGAAGGTCAGCGCTGGATCTCTGCGCAGGGAGCAGGTGATGGCACATATACCCAAACAGATATCCGTGGTCACAGGCACAGGCACCACAGCGCCGGCCACGATGGCTACCAACTCGGCTCTGCAGCGTCGTAACTCTTCGGCTGTGGATGCCGTACGCAAGGATTTGGCCACAGAGCTGCGCAAGGCTCAGTCCTCGAGCCCGGTGCCCAACAACCTGGAAGTGGAGATGGGCAAGGGCAAGGGTGCCACCACAACACTGCTCACAGCAGGCGGTGGATCCACCAACACCATTAAGCTGGCACCTGGCATCGGCGGACTGACATTTGCCAACAGTGCTGCCTACCAGAAATTGAAGCAAACCTCTGTGGCGAAGTCACCAGGCGGCATGTCGCCGGGAGGGATCATCAAGCGGGAGGATGGAAACAAGCGAGGAGGACATCAGATCAGCAGCACCACACCAAAGAGCATCGCTTCGGCGGCCAATTCGCCGCATCATCAAATGCAGAACAACTGCAACTACAGCCTTGGATCGCCCTCCTCCCTGTCGTCCGCCTCCTCGGCGGCCCTGTCGCCGCTGGGCAATGTGAGCAATCTGGTCAACATAGCGAATAACAACAATGCGAATGGAACTGGCGTGGGTGGCCTGGTGAAGCCACTGCAGCAGAAGGTCAAATTGCCGGCTGTGGGCAGTCCGTTCCCAAAGCCAGCGTACTCTTACTCCTGCCTCATCGCTTTGGCACTCAAGAACTCGCGCGCCGGCTCCCTGCCCGTCTCTGAGATCTACAGCTTCCTCTGCCAGCACTTTCCGTACTTCGAGAATGCCCCCAATGGCTGGAAGAACAGTGTGCGTCACAATCTGTCCCTGAACAAGTGCTTCGAGAAGATCGAACGCCCGGCCACAAATGGCAATCAGAGGAAGGGCTGCCGCTGGGCCATGAATCCCGAGCGCATCAACAAGATGGATGAGGAGGTGCAGAAATGGTCCCGCAAGGATCCAGCTGCCATACGCGGAGCCATGGTCTACCCGCACCATTTGGAGTCCCTGGAAAGGGGAGAGATGAAGCACGGATCAGCGGATTCGGATGTGGAGCTGGACTCGCAGTCGGAGATTGAAGAGTCTTCTGACTTGGAGCAAGACTTTGAGGACACTCTGGTGGATGCCATGCTGGTAGAGGAGGAGGAGGATGAAGACGAGGAGGAGCACATGCTGAGCGAGTTTGAAGCTGAAGACGAGCACAATTCGCACGCCAGCATGAATCAGTCGAATAACCTGCCCATTGACCACGAGCTGCTCGTCCAGAAGCACAATGACTTTGATATTGAGGTGAGTCCTAGAACATCATTCGGTTACGAATTATCTGTATTTATTGGTTGTCTTAAATTCCAGGTGGATGAACTGTACGATGCCATCGATCTTGAGGATGACAAGGAGGCAGTGCGTCGCCTGATCAACAACCAGTCGCAGCACATCATCGAACTGAATCCAGCCGATCTGAATGCCAACGATGGCTACCAGCAGCAGCCACCTGCGAAGCGGGCCCGCGTGGACATCAACTATGCCATCGGACCCGCCGGCGAGCTGGAGCAGCAGTACGGGCAGAAGGTGAAGGTGCAGCAGGTTGCGCAGCTCCAGCATCAACCGCCCACCTACAACCGGCGCAAGATGCCGCTGGTCAATCGCATTATCTAGGGCGTGGGCAGAGCCCTCTGAAAAGCATCCATGCTGCCCGCTCCCATTACATTAAACACTTAGTGCTAGGTATTTGCATTTAAGGCATCCTTGCTACGCTTACACGTACTCCCTAAGAGTCTCAACCCCCCTTATTAATATCCAATATCGGATATCGAATATCAGATTTCAGTTTTCGGTACAAGGCTTCAGCCCGAAATATGTTATTCAATCCCCCATTTTGGCCGCCGTTTGATTTTAAATCTCGATTCGAGCCTAAACCCGAGCATGGAGAGCAAGAGCGCCACTTAATTTGAATATTTTTCTGTAGTCTCCCCTCGAATAAATCTTTATTAATCGTAACACACCCGAATTTACAGTCCGTTTGCCTGACGCTTGAGCAGAAAATAGGTTTTCTCGATCCCATGACGACGCATGAATCATGTTAATTATTTTCCATTCGATTATTTTCCAACTTGATCTCTCCATATTGACAAATGAAGGAACTATCCTCAGTTTAAGTAACTAACTTGACAATGCATTTATATGACCTGACCAACGATTCCACTAATGGTCGTAGAATAGTTACTATGTGCAACACACTACAACGATTATTTTTGACAACGAAATGTGAACATTAGGTTTATGTTTCGACCTTTTTTTCCCCGCTCATTAAAACCACAAGCAACTATAAATACACTTTTCAGCCTAAACTTAAGAAACGATCACACATACAAAACAACTTGCCGGTCCAGTATTCGTATGCGAGCTATAAATGCGGAATTTTATACAACTTTTTGTATGTAATGTACATTATAATTATAATAAAACAAAGGGAAAACCCCACAAATATTGTTGGAAAGTACAGTCAATTAAATAATACGATTATTGTATTGTAAGGCAATTCCAGTATGTAAATAGTTTTTTACGCATAAAGAAAAACTTGTATACTACTCCCGTGCTTAGCTGTAAGTGTAAATTGTAAGCCAAACCGAGAATTCCAAATGAACCGACGACTCACACGATCCGTAAAACCAATAAGACTTTTGAACGAAGCGTATCCCGACATGAAATCAGTCTCAGATTTAAAATAGTACAAAGAGCCAACCAACTAGGTAACGGATGACCAGAAAAAAATAGAGCCATGGCTGGACACCGTTCTTGTTTTGTTTTTATATCGTTTTTCCCCATTTCTGCTGTTTCGAGTCACAGCCCATCTTTGCATTCAAATTTTCCATTAACGACGAACCAACAACATTCATGCATTTCTTGTTGTAATACTAGCATCTAAGTAGCATTTAACAAATTAATTATATTGTACGACCTAGTAAGGCATACTATGTAAATGACTATGGACTAAGAAAGGACAATTTTTGTATAGAGTTGTTAGAAAATCAATTGACAGAGTAAAATTGAAACCAAAAAAAAGACAAATAAAAAAATAAAATAAAAATACCATATTTTGTAGTTTTTAATGCGAATTATTGTGAGAGCTGACTTCTTCATTCAACGAAGCTTTTGAAGAACAAAACAAACCAATGCTTAAACCAGATTTCGAGTCTTATTTTCCGTTGACAATTTTTATTTCACATACATAAATAGTTTTGACATTTTAAAATTTCAGTTTTCATTGTAGTTTTTTTATACCTTTTGTTCAACAACCAATAGAACTTAGGGTAGCTAAGCGATTTGCAGTTTGAGCAGAACCAGTTCCCTCCGAAAGGGAGCTCTAGTTATTATCATTGGTTTCTTGTGCCATACAGAGCGTATAGTTCAGATGTGTGTGCTTTACGACTAGACAGTTTGGTGACAACGTTGCAGATTTGTTGGTCTGAACGTCCTCTTTTCAGTTGGCTAAAATGCTAGTTTGTTGACTTAAAAAACTGGCCTCGCTTGCTGCTTGTTGTACTCGTTGCCCAAAATGGCATAAAATACTATTGATAAGCGGCTGACTTTCTCTGGTAAAATACATGCTTCTCGTAATAAAATGATTCCTTGTAGTTAAAATATACATATACATTTATGTAGCTTTATGTATATACTTTAATATATATATAATTATATGGTAAATTGTATTGTTTCCAAATTGAGTGTTGATTTTTGCACATTTAAGGCCTGTTGTTAACTTAGCCTAGAGTTGGGTTTTGAGCCGAGTGTTTCGTTCCCTTCGGATTTGAGCAAGCTGTTTCGATGTGAGCTATAACCTAAACACCTTCCGATCTATTCACCTGAGTGCGAGTGTGAGGCTACATTTAGAGTGTGTGTGTGTGTGTGTGTGTGTTGTATGTGCGCCGTGCGCTATATGATATAGAAGATCGTGTTTTTTGAAACCAGACAAAACTGATGAATGTATCGTTATCGTTACCGTAGAGTAGACACCTGCCAGTTAGGCGTTAATTACAATTACTAATGCACATTCACTTAGAAACTAAAACATATATCCTACGAATACAGATCAGGGCAGACAGGGCCAGACTAGCTGACTTTTTTTCCCTTGCCTGCTGCTTGCTGGACGGCTGTTCACTTCGGTGCGGGGGCAGTCCATTACTCGTAAAAGCCATAGAAAAAGCTCTCTTAGACAGGGAAGGCTCCTCTGGCCAATAAGAAGCCATTAAAATAATAAATAATTTGGAACTAAGAACTAAATCTCTGGTATGTTGTACTAATACAAAATGTTCTAATAGGTTTGCTTTAAATAAAAGGTTTTAAAATAAAATTGGACAACTTTAGTCACTCCAAAATAAATAAAAATATTTAAGCATGACTTATATCCTTAAAAATGTACATAAAAGATTATAATAATCAATAAAAATGACATTTCCCAAGCATCCAAAGAGAGCTTTTTCTACCTTCAGGAGTCTCCGGAGTCTGCCTAAAAACTAACCACTATAATTTCGACTGACTATGGGGCTAGGGGGAATGACTTAGGGCTACAAAACTAACACACGGATATGGATACGGGTACGGTTACGGATATACAACATGGTTCGACTACTAAATGCAGAGCTGAATGAGTTGGTGACAAAGATTAGTTGGTACGTAAACACTAAAGATCTTCTTCCACTTGGCGGCGCCTCATTCCTGCTTCAGTCGCTTGGCCTCATTGCCCACGTCGCCACCACTGCTGGCCGAGCTTGGTGTCGTCTGCTGCTCCGTGTCGCTGGTTATGTATGCAAACTGGCACTCGAACTCAAAGTCCATATCCTTTTTCTGCGTTAAATCACACTTTTTTATATAAGTTAAACATCAAATCCAGTGGAATGTCTTTGTGGTCTTACCATTCGCTCGCAGATGACGGCAATGGCAGTCTTGTGCTGTGCCTCGGCGATCTTGTGCTCCACCAGGTAGAACATGTACTCATCGAACAGCAGGCGGATCAGGTGGAAGCTGCCGAAACTGGAAGCGGATCGGAGTGTCAGGTCCCGGATTATCATTGAGCTGTAGAAGCTCCATTTGAGCAGGAACTGGCGGGCAGCTCTGGCATAGCTGGGCTTTCCGTTGTACTCCTCCATGGCGGACTCAACCACCAGCTGAAGCCAGCTGGCCCACTGTTCCAGCGAGCTCTGCTGCTGAAGGGCGGCCTTGAAATCGTTCTCCAGGCGCTGCACCACAGCGGGAGCACACTGACTCACCCAGGCGGCTTGCTCCTGTTG
This sequence comes from Drosophila anomelani, assembly GCA_035045905.1. Classification (NCBI taxonomy): domain Eukaryota; kingdom Metazoa; phylum Arthropoda; class Insecta; order Diptera; family Drosophilidae; genus Drosophila; species Drosophila anomelani. Next base: position 8,778,758 of record JAWNOO010000007.1, on the reverse strand, counting down.
GAGACACCCAAGAAAATATTAATATTTTATAGTATAAAAATTCTTTTCTTATAGAAAACTCACCTGCACATTATGGAAATCCACTCGGTTGAGATCGCTGAGCATCTGAGAGATTTGGGCACCATTCTGAAGTACCGCTCGAGCGGCCTGCGCCAGGTGATTCAACGAGGTGTACCGTCGCAGTGTTTGGCAAAAGGCCGAGACGGCACTGGTCTTGATCTGGGCCAACTGCTCCGGCACGCCCATCATGCTCTCGCACAGCCATATCTCCAGATTCTTGGCAAAGTTGCGGATGGCCTGGGTCAAGGCGTTGGGTATGGAGCGAAGCACATCCGGAATGATGACATCGACGGTGTTTTGATAAAACTGATAGTCGACCTGGATTGATAAGAGAATATTAATGAAATAATTATTTAATTTAAAATAAAAAGAGCTATTTGATGGCTTCTTTACTTTTGGTGAAATCATTCCGCTTGTGAAAACCGGAACACTCCGAGGCAAAAGGCACTCGGAACTAGGTATCCGAACCCTCCCTACTCCCTACTACCCACACCTACCTCTCGCACAAACTTCTGCACTTCTGCGCAGTGGCACAACAGATACAGCTTCGTCTTGCTCAAGTACTTTTCCTCCTCGCACTCGTCCAGGTTATTGTTGTCGCTCGCCCGCCAAAAGTCGCGTAGCAGAAACTCCACGGTGCCAAATTCCAGATTTAGCACAGCGTCCAGGAAGGACTCGCAATGTTCTCGGTACAAGGCCCGGAATGTATCCACATCCTCCAGCGTTAGTTCGCTATTGAAGGTATGGCTCAGCTCGATGGCCGGGAACGAAGGCAGGGCACTGCTTCCATCGCCAATGTACTGCCGAATTGGGAGGGAAAGGGAGAAATTCAATCAATAATTGGTTTTAGTTTTCAGTTTTATATTTGGAAATTTACATTTTTATCGTCGTAGCATCAAGGTGAATATTTTATGAGCTTTAAGAGAGCAGGCGGTATAGAAACATTTTTGATATCCTTTTTTTTTTTAATTTAAAATTCAGATATAATTAATTTATAAGAACAACAGAGGCTTTAAATTAAATTTAAAGAAAACTGAAACCTAAAGCTACAAAAATTTAGTTTGCCTACGAAAGTAGTAAGTTATATTTTTCATTTAAATTTTGTGACACCTTTAATAAGTCAAGAACTCCCTTAATTTGATATAATGGTTTTTTTATACAACAAAATATTTTTTCAATAAAAAAAATAATTTTTTGAATGTGTAGTCCTCATAGAAATACATAAAATCTTTTTTTGACTTCCTAAAAAATCAACGTTTCAAGTATTTAATCCTCACCTGTATGCAAGCCTCATAGGTCTCCGGCTTGAAGGTGTGCTTCTTGGTGCCGCTATGGCGCTGTCCCGGGCCGCCGGTAAGACCATTCGAGCCCATCTGGCCGGCGGTGCTGCTGCTCACGCTGACCAGGGCACCGCCACTAGAGACGCTGGATCCACCCGATGATGGCCCATAGCCTGAGCCCAGCATCTGTTTTTCGTCCATCGTTTGATGATTCAGCAACGAGCCTGGCTTGATACGGATGCCATAGTAATGGTATTTGGAGTTGCCGCGCGTGCCCAGGCGACGTGTACGCAGGCCGGAGAACACGGAGCGTATCAGCTTGCCGAAGCTGGCTGCATTCACGGGCTCCAGCTTCTGTTCGCTGCAATGCTGCATGTAGTGGTTGTACAGCGTGCTCCTGGGCAGGCTCACCCCGTCCGCCGTCTCGTAGTTGCGCGACAGCCACTTGATCTGGCGCGACAGAGCGAGACAGAGAAAAAGAGAGAGAGGGAAGTCTGTATTGGGGATGCTGTCCGTAGGGCGTATCCATGGATGCACTCACCGTTGCCGAGGCAATCTTGTTGCTGCTGCCGAGGGCACTCTGCTCCGAATCCGGGGAGGCGCCCCCGCCGCCCGTGCCCATGCTGCCGCCGCTCGCCGAGTGCGTTGTGGTCGTCGAGGTGGGCGTCTGGGGCGTGCTCTGCGCCTCCTGAATGTACGCGACCTCCTGCACCCAGTGGCGATTAGTTCCGTTCACGTTCAACCGCTCTGCCTCCCCATCATCCCGCTCCCCCCACTCCCGACTACTCACCGTCAGGCTGTGCGGTGAATCGCGTCCGTGCGACTGTGACTGCGACTGGGACTGTGCCTGGGATAGCGAGTGTGCGGAGCCATTGAGTAGCAGACCCTCCTCCACCGGCACCAGGTACGGCAACGTTGTGGAATGGGCTCCATTCGAGGAGCCGCCCGCCGATGAGGTGGCTCCATACTGACCCGTGGTCGAGTAATACGCTGTCTGGCCGTTGCCCTGGTAATCGCCCACCGGGCAAAAGGGATACGTCCTGGAATAGGTGAAAGGAACCGATAAGGTCGAATCACTCAATCATTGAAATTGGCTTCATGATTCACACTCACATTTGTGTCTGGCTGGAGTTGCTGTGGTACAGCTCCGAGTCCACATATTGCACTTGGTAGTTCTGCTCCTGTCCGGAAACTGGAAGATAGTTAAGGAAAGAAATATAATATTAGTAATAGGAAATGGGCTAGAAGGATATAACTAAATAATCTATAATTCAGCTTAATGCTAAAAACACGCAAAAATGTTTTTAAAAATAAAAAAATAGTATTTTCAGGGCTTAGCCCAGGCCAGTAATCACCCGGTGTCACTGGGCCATAGGGCATCATTTACAATAAATTTTCTTTATTTAACCTCTCGTAAAATCAAAATAATATAAAAAATACATTTATCCGACGGCAATTGTTATATGTTTTTTAAAAGCAGAAAAGACTTCCAACTTTTGCATTCACTGCTTTAAATACTTTTTCTTAAATCAAAATATAAAGCAATTAGTTTCTCATTCACAAAAGAATATTTGAAATATGAATACCAGAAAGGCAACCTCACTCTTCGTATATACATACATAGTTTACTTAATAACAAACCACAAACTTTGAATAGAAATTATAGAGGAGACCTTCTGTGTAAATACTCTTGATTCAATCAACGAAAGGAAGTCTTTGGTTTGCCAATTCATTGATGAAGACACTTGACACTCTCACTGGCCACATGCAATGCAGCAGCAGCAGCAGAAGGCACCTCTTTACTACACAAAAAGAAATTAAAATGCTTTTGGGAGTCAATTTAGAAACGGAAATCTTAAAATAATAAAAAAATATCAATACTATGTTAAAATTAAGATAATAAGAGTTTGTTTAAGAAGAAATAAATCAAGTTTCTAATCACATTTTATAAAGAAACTAAAAGATTATAATGTCGAAATATTTTTTCTTCTTAGGCAAAATATTTCACAAAGTCTTGGCTCTCTCCAGAGCTAATTTGTTATTTGAACTCTTCCCAAATTTTGTGCTGTGCACACACAAAGTTTACATTTTCAAAACCCAAGATGCTGCCTTCAGAGCCTTAATTATAGTTCAAACTTCGAACGTAAATCGAGAGCATTTAAACGGGAATAAGGACAGACAGATGCATTTATTTACCACCGCAATAGGACAAGTTGTTGTGGCGTCGATGATGATGATGGTACATGGTGGCACTGCCTCCCGATCCACCCGCCGACAGCACCGAATTTGTGGCTCCAGCAGCTGTGGCGCAAGCAGAAGCAGAAGCTGAGGAGCACGCACTGACTCCACTAACCGTGCTTGATCCCGTTCCCGCTCCAATCCCAGAGCAGTTGCTGTAACTGGCAGCTGTGGCGGTGGCCACGAAAGTCTGGTGGTGATGGTGGTGGTGGTGATGATGCAACTGCAACTGCAGCTGGGCGGGCGGCGGTGGTACGGACGCCACGGAATTGGTGGCCACGGTTGGCTTACACCGGCACTTCTCCAACAGATTCGAGTAGGCCACGGCAGCAGCGGTTGTGGGGCTAAGTGCTGGCGGGGCAGCCGTTGACTGGAACTGCTGGTGCTGCTGGAGCTGGAGCTGCTGCTGCTGTTGCTGCTGCGGCTGCTGATGCTGATGGTGGTGGTGATGACGCGTTTGGCAGTCAAAGCCGTACCGCGAATGCATTCGTTTGGCCGGAAGTGGTGAGCGAAGGCTACTAAAATTTGTTGGCTCCTAAATCCAGCGAGGCGGCTGATCTTAGTGGTTCTCAAATGATCGATGAGATTAGTGGATTCGTCAGGTTGAGCTGGAGATGTGGCAGGATGTTTTCACTGGTCTTAGAGAATTCACACATGACAAAAGTCTATTAACCAAGTTTCTCAGAGGATGTACCAATGATAATGTTTTAATGAGAAAGAGCAGGACGAGAAACCCGAAACTCAAGTTAAGGAGTAATCATTAAGTAATCGTAATATCCATGGAAATCCAAGAAAAAGGATTCAGAGTTTGGAAATCCAGGAAATCCTTTTGGTTCCCTGCTGAATTTTCAAAATGATCCAAGTGCAGATATTTTATTTAAAGATTAAGAACTCCAAAATTAGTATCCAAAGCTGCCTTATTTATGCCTGATCATAATTCCAATATCAGAAATGGGTAAAGATGTATTTCTTAGCTTCCAAGTTGAGGTTTTTGCAAATGAATTTCAGCTATAATACTGCACTTGTATTAATCCATAAATCATTTACAAGTTAATCCAAAGATAAAGTCCATATAGATGACAATCCAGAAATGCTCATCCAAGAAAGAGGTTTTCCAAATGAATATCCCAAAGTTTAAAGTTCCAGCAATGTTGATTTAATAGTTTCACTATCGATCTCCAACGAGGGGCATTGAATAAACTCAGTCTAGGAATCCACCGGTGGTGTAAGCGGAGAAGCTACTACCTGGTTGCTTCTGGCAACCAATGGCCAAAACTGGCTCAGAAAGCGAAAGTGAAATCCTTGACCAAGCAACCAGTCTCCATTCAGATTTCTCCTTTAATCTGTAGGGCGGTGCTCTCTTTTGCGTTTTGCTTTTCCGTTTTGGGTTGCGATGGAGGATACGAGGACCGGATGCCGGATGCTGGGTGCTGGATGGCGTGGAAACGGAGCAACCAGTGCCTGCGAACGGTAGAATTACAACTGAATCCAAAATCAAATGTTATCCTAGCAATATGCCTCCGAAAATAATGATGATGGCGAAAACTCACGACGACGACGGCGGCGCAGCAACGAATTAAATTACAACAACGGCGGCGGCGGCTGATGCTGCCGCTGCTTCTGCCTCGGTGGTTGGGTTGCCGGTGGGTGGTTGCTATTATGATCCGTACCGATGCCCGTAGCGAGTAATCCAACCCAGACCCTCCAACAGGTCTCCCTCCTCCATCGCCAAGCGTCGTTGTGCCTGGCTAATTCCGGGCTCAAAGTCGCATTTTCTGGGATCTGCACAAGTGGTGGTCGAGACTGGTGTGGATTCGGGGGATGCTGCTGGATGATGGATGCTGGATATGCGAGCGGGATGGCAACAAGGCAACAACAGGGCGACGGTGTCAAGGCAACGCCGCCTGGCCAATCCCACTCCTCATCGGTTGCCAGGCAGCCACTGTCTCTCCCTTTCTCTCACGAGAGCTCTCTGTTTCACTTGCGCTCAGCAACCCCTGAAGCAGGATGCTGAGGGATGTGTATCCTGGCCAACCAAATCGCTGGCTGCCATCCAACCCGAGGAACAGTGAGTTGTGGGTGTTACCATGGCCCAGAAGAGGGGGCAGAAATATGGATGCCAGTTGGAGTACGTTTCTGAGAGATGTGGGTGGCATGCGTGGAATTTTTCCATATTCTCCTCCGTGGTCAGGTCAGAAATTTACGCATTTTTTTTTTTCTGTCTGCCTTTCCTGCTCCCTAGCCTTTGTGCCGCTTTCGTTTCACATATTAATTTCGACTCTCCTTTTGCCAGCGATACGTGTCCTGAAGTTGCTGCGGTCAGCTTTGCGGACTATATTCCTCCATCCTGCCATCTCCCACCGCTCATCTCTCCACTTTTCCGTCCTCCACACAATTTTCCCTTTGACGCGTTGCTGTAAACTGTAAATATTAACAGGTGACCCTCGGGGCCAAGTTGGCAATTTGCGAGTGGAATGGGGAGGTGGGGGTTGGGAAAATCAAGCCGCAGGACGGTTTGCACTCTGACATTTGTCCTTTAAAGTTGCCAAGGCAAAGCAGAGGTCGGTCTCTCGTTTGAGGTGCCTTCAAGTGGACCGCATTCTCGCCAAAACATTTGGGCTCTCAATGACTTTGGTTTGCAGTGCAAAAGCTGTTTTGCTTTCGTAATTGCCTTTTGGAATAGACCAAGATGGAACTTTTAGCAGATTGAAGAGCAAGTTGGGTGATAGAAATCCGTTCAACTGGAATGGATCTTCTTTGCCATCGAAAGATGGAGAAAATAAAGCGACCTGTATACTAACTTGACATTCAGATGAAGTTTAATCAATGATTAACGTCCGCAATAAACTTTATTTTGAAGAATTAATAATGATAATAAATGATAATTCATGAAATAAAAGCAATATAATATTATAGAGGATTTTTCTTTTATTAAAATACTCATTTATTTATAAGGATCGTTTAAAGCCCAAGGTTGCCTCAAGGTAATACATAATTTCTATCATTTGTATTTCCTAAGAGAGAGTAAATATTGAAGTCAGGTGAATAACGATCTTAAGTTTATAATATAATATTTTAAAAATTATGAGTTGAAGTTTTTGAATTATTTGTTAATTTTTTTAATTTAAAGCTCGATACGTATGTACATTTATATTTTACATGTTCTGTATGAGTGCAATATTCTGTTTTATAAATCGGATCAACACAATCGTAAGAAAAATACATTTAATAAAATCGATCGGACACACAAAGTACGATATTTTCTACTTCAACAGATGAAAAAGATAGCACAAAAAATTACTATAATTATGAATTTTAAGAATAATGGTTTCCAATAACGACAATAATCAACTTCGGAAACATCTGTATACTTAACTCTTTGATTCTCAACCAAAGATTAATCTCTAAATAATTGTTTGACAAAGAACTTCATTATTGAAAAGGTAAACTATCTTCGATAGATCAAATTATGATGAATAAACTTTTCTAATATTTCGAGTTCAAAAGGTTTATTGCAATACAGCCACTTGTGTGCAATCTGCGCCACTTGTCCAAATTCCCAGCTCCCAAAGCCACTCCAGCTGAAGCACAAATTTGCCAGGATAAGGGATAACAGACAAGTGCAGGACAAAGTAAATAGGAAAAAGTAGGAGGTAGAATCCCAGCTGGCTGGCTTATCCTATCCTGCATCTATACTGCTACAGCGTCAACAAACAATTAACCTTTTTGTAAGCCGGTCACTCACTTGCAGGGATGAGCTGCACATGGATGGGAGTAAAGCCCAGAGTCAGAGGTGAGTCCCCTTTGTAGGGCTTCAGTGGCGTGATTCCTCCGGCCAGATAGCATTCAGCAAGAATTATGAACTCCGACGACAACGACTCGCTTTGACAAATAAATAAAATAAATTTGCGCTTATCTTGATTGCCAGCACCAAGCTCGCACAAATAGCTTTTTGTTTGGCGCAATTAAAAGAAGCCCGCCATATGCGGCAGTTCCCTGGCTAGCGCGGAGAACTCAAGGATCTTGGTAACCACCTCCCACCCACAGTTGGCCAACGAGCCAGCGAGCCACCTAGCCAATCATCGACCAACTCAACCAACCACTTCAACTGGTACGGATTCCCGTTTTGAACTTTTTCTATTTTTAGTGGCTCTCTCGTTATTAAACGTTAAGCTCGTCATCTTCTGCCTCGTCGATTCGATGAGCACCCATCACAAATCCGTATCAATTGAAAAATACAATACAACATGTATTCGTGGAAGGTGGAAGATATATAGTATATGTAGTATAAGCGCTTCCCCCTCGAAATATGTTTGTTGGAAAACACCCACAACCGGATAGAAGCACGGATACCCTTCAACAGAGGAGATATGAAACAGATTTCGCATCAATTTTAATTCAGAATCAAGGCACTGGGAGAAAAACAAAACAAACAAATAAAATAAATACGAATTAATTTATATTCTTCGATAATACAAATATTTTAAAATTAAATGCGTTATTTTTTCATGTTCAGAATTTTGATCAATGAAAGTTTGGAATATTTTCGATATGATATAGTGCTTAAGTCTTATCAAGTTACTCATAAATAAAAGGAATAAATAAATTGAAATATACTCAAAAATTAAGCTAGAGTTTTAAATTTTACATAACAGAAGTATAAAGAAAATATTTTCTCATTTCCATATATATTTTTCCGCAGTGCTACGAGTTCGTGAGCCTTTTATCGCAAAAGGAAGGTATTAGTTGACAGCGGGAGGTTATTAGCGAGTCGTCGACTCATCCACGTGAGCACCAAAAGGACCTTCCCACACCCATTTTATGATATTCCCACTCCCTTCGCCCATTCACGCACCGTGTGAAGCCCTCTCAATTTGTTGTGATTACCCGATGATGTTGCCATCCGGATTGGGATTGAAATGATATGCCCTCCTGCGTATCCTCGTTGGTGGTGGTAATTTGCGCTAATAAAATCAAGTACGTGGGCAAACATGCCCCCTTCGGTTCGACCCTTTTTCTGCTCGGTGTGTCCGATATTTTGTTAGATAGTTGCAAAGCCGCGGCAAAGTGTAATCTCGATTAATTCATTGTGCGGCGCTCGAGTGGAATATAATAATTATGTGTGCGCACCGGAGGATATAGCGCCCTGTCTGGGTGCCGGAGAATCCCAATTTCGAGTTCCAGCTGCACTTTGCCTCTTTGTTGCTTTTTGTTGCCTTGCACGTGGCTCTCGGATGGCTGGATCTGGTTCGTGTCGTGTGTCCTACGGACAGGTAGTATCTGTCATTATCCTCTGCGGGGTGTGCGCCAGAGATATTCAGATAGTCGTACCCATCCATCTGTCTAACCACCCAACCAGACAGGCAGGCAGCCAGCCAGCTAGCCATCCATCCATTCATCCCAGTTTCAGTTTCCAAATTAAGTCGCTTTAATTGTGATATCAGGCAAACGTTTAAAATACGCCCGATTTTAAGCTGGTCCTTGTGTTCAGTTCGTTCCTCACTCCTCCTGTGCCCCATCCCCCAAGGGACATGTTGATCCTGTCATTATGTTTGTTTACAAAGCCGCGACTTTTGCTGTTTGTTGTTTCCCGTTTGCTGGTTTCCGCTTTGATTTCCCGGAACCAGGAGTTTCTGTTTCGGGTCCGGATTTGCCGTCATCACCCCGTAAAAAAAAAATAAATCGGTAACGCGAATCGTACGTTTGTTTTTGTATGGCCCTGCAGTTTTTCTGGTCATTAAAAATAAAAGAAAGTGGCATCGCAATTGATTGTTATCCATTCAGTTTTCGCACATGTTTTGCTTTTGTTTTCGAATCAGCGAGTTTTTAGCCAATAAGCAGCAGCAACAGATTTGTGGAGATAAGCATCTGTTAATTGGTATCTTTAAGGGGATTAATTACTTTACTTGTAAAACTTGGAATGTGAGAAATTAATTGGGATATTTTACGAGGCCTCTGTAATATAGGGAGTCTCTCTCGACAGTCTGATTATAAGGACATGCCTAAAGCGAATCGAAGGAAGAAGTTAAATACTTTAACTACCTGTTTGTTTTTTTTACATATTTAATATGATATCGAAATAACACATCAATATATGGCTGATTATTGTATAAAACTGATTTCTGTTCTTAATCAAATTCTGTTTATAAATCAATAATAAATCCTCTTAAAAGTTAAAAGTTTAAGCTGATTGCTGTGCCAAAATAAGACTCCTTTAAATAAATCTGATATCTGTAGAAATTTTGATTCAATTTCTTTATATTAACATTATGAATAACTTATTTTTAAGAAATATTTATCAAAACTCACCCGTCACAGTAATAAATGGCGTTCCATCATCATCCTCGGTGGCCTGCACCACGGTCACTTGCCCGTTGGCCACCTGCTGGGCCAGATCCACGCCATCCTTGATGGCGGTAAGATCAGCCATGCTATGAATGGGTATGGAATGGGTCACAGTGGTGCCGTTGGGCTCTGTGGTTGTGATGGTGCCAATGGTGCCCCCGTCGCTGCTGCTATTCACCACATGCCCATGGATGTGGGCCTCGTTGCTCGAGTCGCTGGCATCCATGGGCAGGACGACGCGTATCACCTCCAGTTGGCCGTCGTCTGTGGTAATCGCTCCCGTGGAGTCGTCGTCCACTAGTTTCTTCTGCAACAGCTGGCAGTTCTGCAAGAGTGGGAGATATTTTACCTATTTATCAAGGAGGGATGATAGGTAAGGTGAGAGGTTTATTTTAAATAATTCTTGTATGGATTTAGCACCTGGCTAAGGATTTGGGGAAACTCAAAAGTCAGAGTGTATTTACATTTGTGAAGTGATTTCAAACCCACCTGTGTCATGACATCCTCCAGGGTGGCGGACACAACGACTCCATCCTCAGTGCAGAACTCAAACTCGTCGGTATGCGGCGTTGAGGTGTCGCTAGCGGCACCGGTATTAGTGCCCGTGGTGGCACTCTCTACCTCGACGGTCAGCTGCTGCTGCTGCTGCTCCTCCACAGAATCCACCGGCGGCGAGGCAGCATCCACAATGGCAGAGCGCGTCGAGATGATGAATTGGCGCTGCGGAGCCAGGCGTGTGGTCATTGGTTTTGTGGTATTTGGTTTTCTCTGTTCGTAAAATATTTATCCAGGGACTGGGGCTGCACCTTTGATGCTAAATTCGTTGACTAGTTGCGTTCGGTTCTGTTTCCTCCAAGAGTTAAGGCAATGGCGGTATTTAGGTTAAGTTTGAGGCTCTCTCTTAGGCTCCTTTAAGGTGCTCCTTGTGGATGCTGCAAGGGAAAGTGAAATTTCACAGATTTAACAAGGCATGTTGTTGTCGTCAATCAAAGAGCAGGTCTTCTTCAATAAAGAAGCAACATCATCCCCCATTGTGTGGCAACACCCCCACCACTCTCCCCTCTCCCCCTGGCTCCATATCCTTTGTTATCCCCTCCCCAGCGGTGTGCGATGGCGGCGGTGGTGGTGGTGGTGGCTTCGCTGCTTCCGCTGGGGCGTTGCTATGAAATTAAACTTTTCGCAGGTATTTCTCCGTGCTTTGATTTCCTCAATGCTTTGTTCTCCTCGCAGCAGGAGCAGCACATAAATATCTATATATAAATATGCGAATATGCACAGTAAGGGAGCGAAGGGTGCGGGTAAGGTACACCTATTGTGTACAGCATCGTTTTTTTCCCAGTCGGCCATTTTGATTTACTTCCGATTGCTGCTGCGGCATCTTCAAGGCAGTGCCTTTATTTATTCTTTTCTATAGCATACAATCGAGGGCATTGTTTTGGGGAAAACAAAGGACAAAGGCGTCGTTGGGTCAACATATGGGGAGGAGTAAATTTATAATTGCCCAAATAATAACAAGTAATATTTATAGCCTTGTTTTTTTTAACAATTTAAAGTTTGTATATGAAAAAAACAGTATATTTTATTGCATACAAACAAAGAAAAGTAAGTTATCTGAACTTCTGACATTAAACGGAATGGAAACTGCCCCTCTTTAAATCCTCAACTTATCCCGCACTATTGAAATAATTATCCTTAGTGAGATAATAGCCTGGGGGTGCAGCTTTCACTGTACTTACATCGGCCCACACCAGGGGATGCCATTTCTGCCTAAAGCTACGCCTCTGGCCAATTAAATTAGACAAATTGTAATTGTTGACGACACAATCAAAGGAAATCATTTAGTCAATTTCATTTTTTATCAGTAACATTATTTTTTTAAGGCGGTACAAGTAAGTGAAGGCCTTTTTTTTCTTTGGAAATTTAAATTTATTTTTTTTAAGCGAATTTTTAATGACTTTTTATTCTGAATAATGATTTTTTGTAGCTTTAACTAAATTATTTTTGTGCTTTAAACGGTTTGTTACTGTTTATATTAATGTAAAAATTAAATCATATTCATAAATGGTTTCTAATTCATTAAATAACGTTTAGTTTAGTATAATTTTAATGTTTGTTGGATTGATTTATCTATTTTTGGATTTGCTGCTGCTTTTAATTCAAACTAAATAATTTGTTGTTTAATTATTAATTTTATTTAATTGTTTAATAAATTTTTGTTAGAAATATTAAATAAATCTTTCGCTGTGTTTAATTTTATTGCTTAATTTTGCTTATCAAATTGCAAACTCACTGAAGCTTATAAGATTTTATTTATTTTAGTTTAAAACACTTTATTTCAATTTATAAATTTTAAATGTTGAAACCAAACTTATACTTAAACAATACACGCTTTTGCAATTGTTTATAATATTTAATTGAGTTGAATTGATTGTTTGATTGGTCTTAAGTTTTACTGTTTAATAAAAATACCTAATGTTCGATTGAAATGCATTTTTCAACGCTTTCTAATTAAGTTCTCCCTTTCGTTTAGTTACAGTTTAATTTGCCTAATTTAGAGTTTCTAGATTTTCACACTTTCTGCGCTTTTCTTGCCACTTTTGCACTCTTGCACTTGCCACATGCACTTGTTCACAGGGCAACCGGCTCAAAGTAAATAAGGTCTGGAGAAAGCGCCGCTGGCAATTCATCCCGAAACTCAGGGAATTGAACTTTGGGGGGTTATTATATTATTATAGGGACTGTCGGCTGGGGGTATCCCCCTTTTGGGAAAGCGCGGACAGAGCAAACGACCCGGCATACGTCACTTCAGGTCTGGTCCTAGACTGGGAGTCGGGCTGAAAGTTGTTGTTTATAAACAATAAACGAAGTTGGCAATAGGGGGGGAGTTTCCCTAATGGGCGGCAGTTGTGGAAACTGTCTGAGGGAAGAGGGTGTAATGCGTTTTTCCCCGGTTGGAAATGAACTCCTTGGGCTTTCAGTGCACAAATCAAACGGCGTGCGAGGCGAGCTCGTAAATTTTGACGCGTGAAAAGTGCAGCTCGCTCGGGGTAAGTTTTCAGTCACGACACCCACACTGGCAGTGTTTACACCTGCACACCGGTCCACCTGTACAGCACACACATACACACACTATATAAATCACTAGGGACGCGCAACGCCAAATTATTGATCAAATAAATATTCTTTTCGGGATTCACTATACTCTCTCTCGTTTTCTTTGGTGCTCTCTGGCAGGATATCTGGTCTTTACCGTGTTTATATAGCGGTTTATATATAGTTGTTAAAGCTGCTGCGGTGTGTTTAGTTCGAGCGTGAATATGCAACTACGGCGGGGAAAATATTTCAACCAATTTGACCGAGGAAAAACCCGGCAGCAGCAGCAATGGCAGTGGCAGCGGCAGGAACGGAAACAAAAGCAGAAACGCATACAAACTGCAACTGGAAAACAGCAGCAGCAGCACTCGAAACACACTCTGGCAATGACAATGGCCTGGCCCAAAAGGGGGTTGGTAGTTGGTAGTTTTTGGTAAATTGAATTGGTCAAAATGCATTCGATGTGGCGCACAACCAACCTGCTGTCAGAGCAGGCAGAGCGAGATGGGTATGCATTTGAATATTATTTGAATTTATTACAAAAGAACAGTAGGAACTGGCTAAGGGGAATTTAGTTATTGGTTGTAACCTAAGTTAACAGTAGAAACTGCATTAAAGAAATCTATTGTTTGGCTTTCAATTTATTTTGTTTGGAATTAAAATTTTATCTAGAACATTAAACTAAAGGCTTCACTTTATTTTACTGAAATGTCAAATATGTATTAAAAAGTTTAGCCGTAAAAGCATACAAAAAATCCTTTTAAATTGCAAATATTCACGCTTTGTAAACTTTTTTAATTTGAGTTTTAATTTACTCATCAAAGTATTCATAAAAGTTGTGGCTTTTCAAATAATTCTAATGCTTTTTGGTTTGGTTAGAGAAATGTTTTTTTTTATTAATCCCAAAAGAAAGCTAACTGAAATGTTTAAGAGTAAATTATATACATTTGAAAGTCACAATTTAGTTTGTTAAAAAGGTTCAAAACTCTCTATTATATACTCCACATATCCTTCAAATACCTCATTTTTAAAGCTGTTTTGTGTTGAAGTTACTAACTTTTAATTTTATTTTGATGATATTATTTTACTTAACTATCTTTAATTCATCAAAGAAGAAATATTTATGCATTTTTAAATACAATTTTTATAATTTATTTATGTTTATCATTACAACCAAATGTTGTTGACACATGTTCGGGCCAAGATATACATAAGTATAGAAAGGCTAAAGGCCGGCATAAAGGAGAGGAGAGCAGAAAAAAAAGGACCTTGGAGTGGGTAGCTGCAGTTTCTGGCTAGTCCATGGCATTGACCCTTTTTTTTAGATCCTACCCCTAAGGTAGTCTCTCCGTCGGCAGCTGCGTTGGCATAGGGACAACGTAACAGAGAGAGATATAAAGATACAGGCCCAGCTGAGGGTCAGGATAGGTGACTGAAGCTCAGACAGCGTGACGCTTTCCTCCTTGCATGTGCCTAATATTCGTTTATTCAGTTAATGCCTGCAGCAGGTAACCTATACTCGCGGGTGGAATAGCTACAGGACAACATGTGTCCTGGCTCAGGACGAGGAGGTGCATAGCCAGACAGTTGGTGGATATAATTTTATTGTCAAGTTGAGACTGCTGCATATTGTTTTTTAAACATTTGCTTGTAACCTTTCAATTTAAAGGGAAAATTATGTAAAGAATTAAGGTTTAAATTCTAAAAATATTGTCTCTGTGCTAAATGAATAGGTAAAATATGTGAATATCATAGAAATTTGTCTCCTTTTCAATTTCGGTTACAACTGATGGCCAAATTGACATTGACATTCATTACAACGGACGCGACTCATCAAATGAAAGTTGATGAATGTAATATGGCACTCGCTTGCGGGGCGTGTGCGGCATGTGCCCTGTCCCCGCCCCCTTGACCGCGTCCTTGCCCTCCATCCTCATCCTTATTCTCATTCATATCTACCTTCCCCCTTCTCCTGTTTGATATTGCCCCCTCCCTTCATCTATCCTTACAGAGATGAAGACAGAGGCAGTGAAGCAGGACGAGTGGCGTGGCGAGGCACCAAAGCGGAAGTGCCCAGCAGAATGGAGAAGGAGTTGTACTATACACTCCACGAAAATTAGTAAACTTTTTGTCAAAAGAAAAATGGGAAAATTAATATAAAAATTTAAGATTTCATAAATCTTTTTTAATTGTGCAATAGTTAGTCAACTTCCTTGTTTAGAAATGTAATATATAATCTTTACATATCTCACCCCATAAATATGCCAAAAGAATACGATTTTAGTAAACACGGGGTTATCTCAAGTCAAGAATAGTATGTAAAGTGCTAAACTTACATAAACAATTATACTAAATCCCATACATAAATTCTTCCCGAATACAAGATTATCTAGACACAGCGTAAATTTACATATATCCAATTACTCATGTACGTTTCTTCCATTATAAAAAGAATCTAGACACTGTCCTCAGATCAGTTGGCATCGGGAACCATCAGCATTAACAATGTTTAAGCCAATTTTCGTTGGCTTTGCTATTATTGCTTGCCACCTGGCAGCTGGATCATTTGTTCCTGCATTCCTGGACAGGTTGCCGGCAGTTCCTACATTTGTGGACAGATCTATCCTTGCAGTTCCTCTATTTCTGGACAGACCTCACTCTGAAGTTCCTGTAGCCGAGACCACAATGGACTCTCCAAAGCAAATGTCAGAATTAAGAGGCATCTGCTTCACGGCCTTGAGAATAATGCTTGACCAGACATCTACTGTAAAGCAGATTAAAAATTCTCCTCAAGTAGAAGAGACCCCAAGGTTTTCAGCAGATTGGATCGAGGTTCTTCTACATTGAAACAATTGAGAATATGAGTTGGTTTGCGGTAGAAAACGCCTCTCAGCAGATGGGCGGCGAATTGGCAACGATTCAGGATGAAGATGACATTTACTCCATTAGTATAAATCTGCAATCCAGGAAGTACTGGGTGGCCCAGAACGGTCCGGTACAAAGCAACTACGGGACCGATATGGAAGGTAAACTGGAGGATCTATGTGTCTATCTGGACCGGTCTTACATGGATCGTGAAAATTGAATTATTTGCGAGGCTGAGGAGAATTATAATTAAATATGTTTTTGTTTCTTTATATAAAATATACCCAATATTCTAACGCACAAATATAAATATATGGACAGCTATGATAATCATTGAAATCCCGCCAGTCCGAGGAGGAATAAATATACCTTCAGTAGAAGATTAAGTTTAAACACAAGGTTATCTCAAGTCAAAAACATTATATAAACAAATCGAGCTTTTCAACAAATTGTGCGCTCTTGCCTCTCTGCAGTTCACTTTAATAGATCGGCATCAGTGGTCACCATGCTCAAGTGCGGATTAATTTTTACTTGTGCAATCATTGCTTGCCACTTGGCCTGTGGCTCCGTCCAGGGGAGTGCGGAACCTGGCTCTCTAAGCTTTTCGCGGGATCAAATGAGACAACTGAGCGGCATCTGCAACACGGCACTTGGACAACTGCAGAAACAGACTACCAATCCTCCGGAGAAAGTGATTCCATCGGACTTCGAGGAGATTGGAACGATGATTACCTGCCATTACTGCTCAGTAAATATCCCACAGCTATTGGATTGACATGAACGACCTGGTTGCCAATGGCAAGTACGTGTCCTGGAACTCCGGCAAGCCAGCATCATATTTCAAATGGCGTCCCAATCAGTCCGAGGAAAAATTGAATAATGAGCATTGCGTCGATCTATTCCAAGGGGAAATGTACTATGACACCTGCTTCAAGAAGAACCTCTTTATATGCCAGGCAATAGAGAATTGAAAATTATATTCATAAAGAAAGCAACCTAACATACCTAAATACAGATTGTAGCTACCAGAAAACTTTGAACAAACAAGAAGAAACAAATTTCCTTTATATATTATACCTTTTAATGAAGATTAAAATTATACACAATTAAATAAATATTCCATGTTATCATCTAAAAACCAGGGCACAACGTCACTCTGAAATAACCCCGCAATCAGTTTCCTCCGAATGATTGCGACCGTAGCTCCTTATCTTAAATGATGTGATCCCTAATTCAATAATAAAGAGCACTGTGTGGATCATTTTATTTATTGGGAAAAACCAGGCCTTCTACCATTTCGAGGATTTAAAAACTTCAAACTATAAATTATTAATTAGAATCAAATTGATCATAATAAATCAAAAAGGAATTTTTTATAAGAATTCCCTAATATAATACCTTTACCTAAAAGTCTATTTTAAAAGTATCTCATATCTAGGATACTATACAAATCATTAAATAATATTATAATACCAATATTAAAACTAAAATAAGTTCCCATCTTATTCCCTGGTTTAAAGATATAATTCCCGCAGTGTATTTTGGAATAGTAGATGCCTGGTGTTTACACCTGGCGCTAGGACTCGATGTAATGTGCAACCGGCCATGGCACACTCCATATGGATGTGGCACTTGGCTTGGGACGGGGGAGCTCCTGCAGGGTTGCAGGACGAGATGGGTTCAGGGGGATGGATGTCTGTTTTTTGGGTTTTCCCTGAGAGGACTCGACTTAATTGTCTCTAAATGGCTGGGCGCCGTGGCTGGGAAAAGGCGCAAATGAAAATGCGGAAAAACCGCTGGCCTGGGTTGGGTAATTTTCTCATTTTCTCGTTCAATGAAAATTCGCTCGTTGAATGGAAAATGAGAAAAGTTCTAAGGCTTTTGATCTTTTTCGATTTGTGGCTTGTGGAAGTTTTTTTCCTCCCATTTTATTCGCTCTTCATTTTTCCTTATTTTTTACCTAATAATTAGGAAATTGTGTGGTTGGTATATATATATGTATTTATGTATACAGGTGTATGTATATATGCCGTGCTAGCATTTACAAAGAGCTGCAAATCTAGAACTTACCATATCGACAAAGGTAAAGGTAGCTGCTTTTGGCTATTGAAACTCCGTTTGTTTAGTGAATCATTTTGAATGCTTCAGGGAATCCGTGGGTTTCTTGTGCCTTTTCCCAAGAACTTCTTTTGCCGAATTGCTGCGACGTTTTCTTGGTGGGAATCCTTGGGTTTTTCCAACTGGATTACGGCGCAGTAAAGGGACCGGAAGGAAATGGCTCTCTGATTCGACGTAACCGAATTGTTTGCGTTTTTGCGGTTGCCTAGCAACAGATGACACGAAAAAAACAACAAACATTCGGCGCGCTGACATTTCCTGGTCCTCGAATTCCAGAGGTTCCTGCCACCATTGAATTAATGCACTTTTATTCCTACGCCATTGGCTGAATCACATTCCTTGAAAAATTACTCTTTATCGGACTTATTTGCACGTTTTAAAGTAAAAACAAAAAATAATAATAATAACCTCCGACCAGCTGACTAGAACTGCATATCGATATTCAGATATCGATATTACAATCGGCACCATTGTTGATTTTAAATTAACTTTTAAATGTTAAAAATTAGCGGAAAAGATATTTAATATTTTCGAAAATATACGAAAAGAATTTAAGCTGAACTATAAAACCTAACACAAGTGCAACTACATTTCAAAATGGACATATAGAAAGTGTTTTAATAACTTGAATGAAACTGGTAGAAAACTCTGCCCATAAGAGGAACGTAAGAAATCAACTTGGAGTGGGCAGAATTGTTGTATTTACAATTCTTGTTTTAAAATTTGAAGTAATTAAAATAAGTTTACGGCGCTAATTTATTAATGTTTAACAGGCAACAGTGTTGATAAATTCACCGAATTGACAGTATGTTAGCTAACAGATCATATGTTAAGTTAGCAGTGTGGCCTATCGATATCGGTTTTTTACAACGCGCTAATGAGCGGGCTTTTCGAATCCGACAACTTAGAAAAATGCTAGCTGCATAGTAATTGCTCAGTTATTTCTAGTTAAAAACAACTTTCACACATATCGCATGGTACAATATACATATTTCCGCCTTTGACAAACGTGATCAATTCGCTGTGCATTGTTCGCTAATTAATTTGTTGCGAATTGCAATTTTAACACTTGCGTTAATTGCGCCAGCAAAAAAATAAGACAAAAAAAAAAAAAAACAAAACCCCTTTGCGAGTTGGAATGAAGCAATAAAAGTAGCTGGCAGCCTCTTACGTCCGCTTGTTTACTATTTTTTTTCAGCTTTGTTTTTCGTTTCTAGTTTTTCCGTTTTTGCCGCTTAATTAGCCAGGTGACTCGGTGCTCGGCAGGCAGGTGAGTGAAGTGCACACGTGTTGCACATTAAAGCCATAACCTGGAATTTATTGCACTGCTCTTGTTGCTCTTGTAGATTTGCTTTTGTTTTATTTAATTCAACTGCGTCGCAGGTTGAAAGGGGGAAACAAGGGGTATGGGGCTTGTCCCGAGGTTAAAAGATAAATGGCGGGTAATGGATGTTTGTAGTTTTTTTTCTGCCAAGTCCAGTGCGTTGACAAACCATCTAAAAAATCCAGTCATTTGCATGTTATTTCAGGGACTTCTTGCGGTTGGCAACCGCAGGAGGTGTGCACCGGGAGGATATAATAGAACCTAGTGACCTATAAAATATTTGTTTTTATTAGGGCAAATTTTAATTAATTTAAGAAATCTATTATAGGTCATATTTTACTTACAATTTTAGTAACAATAGTTAAAATTTATAATCTTTTCAAAACTATTTAATTATCTACCTGCGTGACATTCAATTTTTATTTTTAGTTCGATAATAGTTGATGAGTTTTTCTTGTTTATTTCCATGAAATATTTCCGGTAGTCAATGAAGGGGCAACATTCCTTCAAAGAGATAGTGTCAGGCAAATTAGTTTACTCAGGCTTTGTCGTGGAATTCTTCATTTTGTTAATACTCTGTGACAGGTGGGTAAAACCCCTATCAAAGAAAAGGAAATGCATTGAACCCCATGGGATTAAATAGCAATTTAATGATGTAAATAATAAATGACAGATGATTAATATTAGTTCTAACCTATTCTACAATTAGGCTAGCAAATGAAAATGATATATGATAGATTCCTGTGGAAAATAACCATGGGAACTTGTATTTTTCCCAATGAAGTTATCAAAGTACTTGAATAAAACAAATAATAAAGAAATTCCATGACGCTTGCAGCTTTATTTAAAAATATTTTAATGAGCTCAGATAATAATTATATGATTATTTAATTTTCTGAATATTAACAACCAATTTAACAACCTTTATTTTTGGCTGTGTGCCAGAGTTGGACACGCGTAACCTACAAGTACCTGAATGTGACCCATCGGGGAGATATGTGTACATAGAGACATAGAAAAGAGGGGGACAAGCAAGGGTCAGGAGGAGTCACAGCACGTTTGCCACGGTTTCTGTTACGTAGTTTTACAATCGTTTTAGGGTTGAGGAGGGTTGGCTTCCAGGGGATGGGGATGATATTGCGACGCGAGAGACACTGCGTCAAAGTCAGCTTTCAATGGCATTTCTTGTCCACCCACGTGCATATGTAACCAACAGAGGAAAAAGCATAGATACAAAACACTGCTAAAAAAATAATGAAAACAAGTCAAAAGGATTAAAAATCTTAGTACATTAAAAAGTATAAAATAAAATATATAAAAATAAATAAAATATATAAAATAAAATAAAAGCCGATTTAAATAAAATATATTTTACGGATTTCAGGAATATATATTAATAGGATTTTATTAATTAGCAGCTTTATAGACTTATATTAAAAGTAAGCTACCTATTCTTACCACTTATACTCTAGCTTATTTTGGTAATTTACTATTTTGCAGCCTTTTGTTCAGTGCACTATCTAGGGGCAGCTGTTGCAGCATGTTCGTGTCTTGTGGCACTGTCGCAAAAACGTTTGTTCTCGCCGTCTTACCATTAAAACGGCCTCCATGGCGTATGCGTAACGTGCTTAGCCCCTGGCGGCTGATTACATCAGCTAAATGCGTAGGCGGTCTTTGGGGGTACGGGAGAAATGCAGAAACATCAAAAACAGAATGGCGATGTCATGAACAGACTGCCAGGCGAGACACTAGCTGCCTATTCCGATTTCTTGCACACGATTTGGCATATACTTGTATGTGTAGCAGAGCATCCCGCGTAACCCCCGACCCGTAACCCTCTTTTCCATGGAGCATGTATCACATGCAAATTCAATTAATGCAAATGCCATTACAGCCAGCAACTGTGCACATATCTCTCCCGCCTGAGCGGTGTGTGGGAATGCATATAATTAACTCGACTTCCTCCATGAGCCCCAAGTCGGGCTTGGAAACGAAATAAAGCCAAACAAAATACAGTGAGACTATTGTATTTAACGATATTATTTTCCTATAAGATATAGCTGATTATGAAGAGTGGGTCCAAAATATGGCTGAACATATGATCAAAATATACATAAATCTCCATTCCTTGTAAGAATAATTGAAACTATATTTAATATAAGATAAAAATTCTAAATATTTATAGTTTATAGCTTTAAAATACATTCCTACTGAGCTTCTAAAAACAAAGCTTTTATTAAAAAGAAGTCAAGCAGATTATTTCACAAAACTAAATCACTATTTAATTTCCAACTCATTAACCCTTTCAAACTGAGTTCGATTCATTGAAGCCTGACTGTGGCACCAAAGTCCGGACTTTGGAGAGTAACAGGCGGCGTCACCTTGTCGCCGTTGTTGTTGCTGCTGACATCTCGAGCCCAATAGGAAATTCAAAACCGCCTTTTGCCTTTTTTGCTTGAATTATCAACAGCAGCAGCAGTAGAAGCAGAATTCACATGCAAAACGTGTAACAATTTGTGGGTTTTACATAAGCGGGAGGTGCTGGGCAGAAAATAGAACTCGTAACCATAGCCAGTAACCGTAAACAAACACGAAATCAATTAAAAGCAAATGAAATTCATCGCGGGCAGGCAGGCTTGTGAGCTAAAAAGATAATTTCAGGCCGTCCTCCATACGAGCTGTAAAATAATCCATAGATTTAACTTGGAAAAATCAATCTATAGTGGGGTTAGGCAAATTAATTGTGTGGTTAAAAGAATTATTATTAAAATTGTGAAAAATTTGTAAAACAGAAAACAGAATATAAAATGGTGATACAAAATTATAAAATTATATTTAATTTAATTGCCTTTTTCCATGATTTTAATTTTTATAATAATAATAGCTTCTTGGCACGCAAAAAATCTTGTTTTATCTATAGCATATTTTTTGGGGCATATTTTGAGTATTTCCATTTAATTAATATTCGAGTGAATTTTATTCTAACAAGTCAATTCCTATTGATGAGAGAATCGCATAATTCCCTGGAATCTCACAGATAGGAGTTCCGCAGGAAAAAATTTCGATTTTGTTGATTAATTTTGAGTATGTGACTGCGACTAATTAATGCCAGGCCCTGAACATGCATTTGCTCCATGACTCGGCTGCTATTCACCTATAAACAGCAATATATTGTATGCTTGTGTGAATAAATGCCGCAGTCTATGTAAAATAATTTGTTGTATTTTTATTTCTATTTGTCCAGCTGCGGGCGCACGTGTCGTTGCCCCTGTCCCTGTCACTGTTTTTCTCTCTCGCTCTGCCAGTCTGTCCCCGGGGCTTTTTATAAACATTTCTCGAGATTTCTAATCTACATAACAAAAACAGCAGCAACAACGATGGAACACAGCTACAATGGCGAGATAGATAGAAGTATCAGCAGCGGTAACAATCGCAATTTGTGTTCAAATATATTATAGCTCTCAGACCCGTTCCACTTGAATCTGTTGTTTCGGTTTAATTTCAGATTATTTTCGCTTTTATTTCCAGCTAGTTGCTTCTTATCAGGATTTTATATGGCATTTCGTACGCTGTCACTTTATTGTTTTTTGATTTCACCTCGACTTTGAAATTGAAATTTCGCAAGCTGATAAGCTAAGGGCATATCAGCCATTTAATTCGGTTTAAGAGTCAGCCTTTCATAAGGAGTAGGGTCTATTTTTGGTTCTGTCAATTAAGATGGATCACGATTAAAGGCTAATCGCTACGCTTCAGCTAGCCCAGCACACCCCATTTTTTTGATTAGCCCTTCGTTGGTCTGCTGATCGCATCAATGTCGTTCGCACCTGTCCCAAATTAAAGGTGCGAATTACCTGGGGTGTGTGGAGGGGTGTGCGTTATTGCACCAACGAGTGTTAGAAGTGAAAATGAAGCTTTGCCTCACGACTATTTGTGGTAGTCATCAGCGTTAGATGCGTTACTCAAGACACAGTGGGAAGAATTATACAAAAATGAGTATCCAGTATTATTTTTAATGATTTCTGCTATATATACTATGATGGGATATACATTTCTAGCCTAACAAATTAATTTAAATCATTTTTTCGCGTAAACAAAACACGTTTCTGAGTTATATTGTTGTTTTTCCGTGTGAACGAATATATTAAAGCAAGTTTGTGGCATTTATGCATTTATTATTGAGTAATATTTATTAATAAGGCTTTTGATCAAGTGATTAGTATTCGTTAAGTTATGATATGAAACCGTGAAATATGTGTTAATAGATCTATTAATTAAAATATCATAAATAATATATCAACTATTTGAATTCTTTATATTTTCTGCAGTTTTTTGCGGTTCTGATAGAATGTAAAGTTCTGATAACGAAATATACACATCAGTACATCTATATTTAAACTTGTTTACGTTTTATTTAATGTTCCTGAGCTCCCAGCACACGGTATTTTTGGATTCCCCAGTCGAAAAACAAACAAAGGTGGCTTCCAAATAGGTTTCACCAGGTCTGCCAAGTGCAATTGCTATCGGTTGCTGAGGGGTTTTCCTGTGGCTTTCGTGATTACTCTACGGCCATGCAACCGGGGGGTGTAAACAATAATAAAATAATACAATAATAAAATAACACTATAACGCAGACGGGGATATATACATATATATACATATATAGATAAGGGGCACACATGCTACTGGAAAACATGAAATCATGAAAGCAATCCACAAGTGCCGGGGCCTGTCACTCCATTTTGGTTCGGTTTCAGCTCTGGTTTGCCCTGTTCTTGCTCCAAATGATGAAAATCCATTGCCATTGCATTTTATTTACGTGGAAATTCACTGAAACCACGTAACGCTTTCGATTAGTAACACGTGACCGTAAAAACGTCCGGACCATGTGAGTAAGTAAGTGTATTACAGCTGCGATAAGAAGAAGGGGCCACATGAGTAACGGTGAGCCAGTTTTCTGTAGCTATTGCACGTGCCCGCCACCGGGGCGTATGTGTAACTTTTCACAGCGTTCACGTTACGTATACGCCATGCAATCCAATGCCTAATGCACGTGCCGACGCCGCCGCCCTGCAATTAAACCGAGGAAAAGAGAGAAAGAGAGTGAGACAGATCAGCTAAATGCCGAAACCAAAACAAAAACAAGCCCCAGGCCCAGCCCCAGCTCCAGGGCCCAGGTCCCAGTAGCAGGCATAGACTTATGCAAGTCCAGTGCCCAATTGGACACATTCATGTCATTCGTCATCGCGGATCACGGTGCACGTAGCTCGGAGCACGAATTTCGGATTACGGGCTACTACGGACTGACCTTTAGGGGCAGCTAAAAATAGCCAGAAACAGCCATTTAAATACAATCAACATGCTGGAAAGCCCAACACAAAGGAACACAGTTGAGCTTTGATTAAATGAATTTTATAAGTGAGCGTTTTAAAAGCTGGAAAACAACCTTTAAAATCTGGAAATATCTGGGAATACCCAGAATGTGAATGGTGAATTAATTATAGTTCCAACACCCTAATTTCCCTTTTGCTTCTTTATTTATAACCTTAAACCTAAATAAAAATGACAATGTTTAGATTTATTAAGCTTAAATGGATAATAAATTATATGAAAAATATAACAATTTAAACAATTCAAATAAAAATTCCGATTATAATTTTTATAAAATTGTATTTTTCATAGTTTTGGTTAGGGAATGCAAACTGTAAAATCCGAAATCAACTTAGACACAAACAACAGCGTTTTGTTAATGCGAAAACATTTCATCAACACGTGACCAACAACAAACTTGAGCGCCGCCTTGGTGTGTGTGCTGTGGAATGGCTGACTGAGAAATTCACGCTCGGCTCGCGTGAGAAATTACGTCATGTGCCACGAATTTTTGTGTTATTATTTATTTTTTTGTTGCTTTTTGTTTTTTGTTTGCCACTTTCGACGTGTCTCGATTAAAAAACCGAGTGCCGGAGGGAGAGACGGATAGAGAGCCAGAGTGCGATAGGGGCAACGTTGCGTATGATTATTATTTCGTTTAGCGGCTGTTGCGCTCAGTAATGAAAACAAAATGTCGGCCGAGTGGTAGTTCGCCCGGCCTACGTGTGTGTGTGTGTGTCCGATTGTTGTTGCCAAGCGCTCTTTATCAGCTCACCTCTCTCTCGTTGAGCAGAGAGCAAGAGCGCTACTCAGCCGCCGCCCAGTTGACTTGGTCGTTTCGCTTTGGAATTTGTCACGTTCACGTGTTTTATTGTATGCCGCCTTGAGCTTCTGCGTCGTGTTTTTTTTTTATTATTATTATATATATTTTTCTTTGTTTTGTTTTTTTGTTTTTCGACAGCAGATACAATGGCACACCATCATAACGGGATCTTTGAGGTTTGATCGCATCCAAAAGATACATAAATAAAATATAAAATAAAGCAATGAGCATATGTACATATCTACATACATGTGTTGCACTTATTTATGGGAATCGTACATTTAGTGGGCTCATTAATATAATTCACACGCAACTAATTTATGCCCGTCTAGCAACAACAACCACAATGCCAACTGTGTGTATGTGTTGTGGTTGTATAAGTGCCGTGAATTTACCAGTACAAGCACCGAGTTATAGAGTCGTCTAGTCATCAAGCCCCCGAAACGGGGCAATCGGTGGCACAGTGGTGCGGGTGGATTGAAAAGGTCACGATACGCTCAGCCGAAGGTCGTGTCGTGTAAGTGGGCAGACTGTCTGAGGCGTGACTTCGAAAATACGAACTTCAATCAGTTGGAACCCGTTTTTATCGAGGATCTCCTGAGATCTGGGGTACTGTATCATAAATGTAAAGTGGAGTTCCCAGAGTTGACTTTACTTATGTATGTAAACGCCTGAAAAAGATATTTCCTTAAGATACAAATATGTATTTTATTAAATAATTTTAAAGTTTTGTACATTTACATTTCTTTCTTCATATTCATATATCTTTATTTCATTAATAATACCATCAACATTAAAAACAAAAAGATTAACAAACAATCTGGCTAATTGGGCAATCTTTCTTTTACTAATCCCCCATGAGCCCTCAATCTCGGTGGAGGATTTTGTGACAGTAAAATATGGAATTTGGTCCCACTGTGGCAATCACGTTCGCCGCACACGAAATGCGATAACACACACACCCGCACAGCTGGCACAGGCACACGCACAGTGGAGATTGAGGCAGCCGCAGCCGCTCTCTGGTGTGTTATCTGCCACCACCCCCCGGCGCCCCACACGCCCACTAACACATGTTGCTCTCTCCCGTCATCGGCAGACACAACAGTGTTGTCAGTTTAGGTAATTTAAGGCAAAAGATACAAAACCATAGATAGAAAAGGTTAGCCAAAATAGGGCTTCTTTTGTATCTTGCATCTTATCTTTTAGATATAAAACAAAAGATGATATCAGCAGTTTTTGGAATCTCCAGAATTTAGGAATAAGCTTAAAAACAAGGACAATTTCCTTGTGTAATATGAAAAACATTTCCGCATTGGTGCTTATAAAATAAACAAAATTAAATATCTCAAAAATTATTACTGAAAAATGATTACCTAGCTGATTTTCAACATATTTTCATCTATTAAACTGTGAATCTAAATGTATATTTTTTCGGTTTACCATATAATAGCTGATTTCTGCAAAGTATCTTTGTATCTTATACTGGCGGACAACGCTGATGCACGTCATCAATGTGTAGCTCTCGCTTGCTGGGCTCTTTTTTTGGGGTCTCGTGCCGCTTGCCGAGTAGCAATTCATTCATTTCGTTTTTGCTTCGGGCCGCGAACGGACGTAAAAAAGCGGTGAAAACGCCACAGTGACAGTGCAAAAAATAAAAAGAAATAACCAAACCAAATCCAAAAAAAGAGGGAGAGAGCAAATAAATTACGAACAAATAAAAAAAAAACAGCAAAATTAGCTGGAGGGGCAACAACAAATTTGATATATGTATCTGTATCTTTAATAGTGAAACACGCACACACACTCGCACACGCACGTTGCCCGCTCGCATCCGCAGCTGTATCTGTGTGTATATAGGCGGCTGGTAAAATTCCACTGTGAAACGAAAGGAAGTTATTGTTGTTGCATATTAACAAAACAAATAAAAGTGTACTCTGCTCTCGCTGTGTGTCGTAAAATCTAAAAACGTGTAACCAGGCAGGTGCAAAATAACATAGGAATACGAGAGTTGTACTGCAGAAAATACATAAAACAAAAGGCGGGCACGTTTTTCCACATTATTTGTTTTCTTTGTTTTTGTGCCCCGCCGCTCACGCAAGAGAAATAGGAGCGAACGAGGAGTCGCTCAGGGAGTCTGCTCCAACAAGTGCACTTTAATTGCTGCTCCAAAAATAGAATAAAAAAATAAAAAACGGTTCGTTCGGGTGAAAATAACGCGACGGTATCGCTTTTGTTATCGCCCACACGCTGCCCCGTACGCACACACACACATTCGGACATTCGAGACGTCCTGATAAGCGGCAAGAGTAAACATCCACACTTATCAGCATTTTCCACTCGTTCCAACATAAATATAAACACACGCTTCGAAATGCCATTCTAAATTTGAAAGAAATCCGGGAAATACAAAGAAAAAACGTACCTAGGCTCGCCAGCCAGCACAAAAAGATACATTCGCCCTGCAACCCAATTCGCCGTCGCCGTAGTCACAGCAGTCGCCTTCGCCTTCGCCGCATCGACAACCTGTTTGCTCGGCCATAACTCGCCCCGGCATTTATCTCTCAATTATTTCTGCATTGACGTAAGGAGCGCAGACACTTCCACCATTCCACCGCAACTGCAGCAAACGACGGCGACGCAGCAGCAGCAGGAGCAGCCTACGGTCATACTGTCCAGGAGCGGATTCAGAACCGAAATCGGAGTCCGACGAGGATCGGGGAGTGGATCGCGGAGGAGCAGCGGTAGCGGTAGTCCCACCATGGAGCCCTACTGGAGCGAGGCGAACGGACACGCCACACATCCGGTTAAGTATGAGAGGTAGGTATGACAGCCACAGATCCGCTGGACTGCTGCAAGTCGAATGAACAATAAAATCAAAACAATGCAAAAATCAAAAAAATCCGAAATCAAAATCGAAGCCAAAAACCCAAAACTCACTTTCACCTGTGCGCGTTTAGCTTAAGCACACAGAGAAAAAATATCACAAAGTGTAACAGCAATTTGCCATTTCAAAATAATAAATAAAGAAAAGAAAATGGTTTATAGTTTCCATGAAATATATTTAAAGCCAAATTATTTTGAATTCTTCAACTGAGAATAAAAAACTTTGCTTAATTTCCATTAAAATATTTTTTATTTAACTAAAAAGATTCAAGATTGATAGTTTTTTTATATCATCCGATTTCAAACTTTAACTTTTATGGAATCCACATTAAGTATATATTTTTAATGTCTTACTGGATTGAGGTAAGGGAAAATTTAGTTTATTGTAGCCTATTTTGTGAACTTTTTTCTCTGTGCACTAATTAATGGTTTAGTGTAGATCCTAGTGGTTTTAGCCTAAGTCTCCGCCTCTTTTATATCATTTTTTTATAAGCGTGTGTTCTTGACAGGATCGGGTGTGGATCACTGGGAACTCTTTTGGATCTTAATGCGTGTGTGTGTGTGTAGTTTTTGTGTGGGCCACGTATTTTTAGCCACTGAGCTAGAAAGCAATTTTGAATTTGCAAAACAAACGCGAAAATCGGGCGAAGAAAACGTGGGCAGACACTGTCGCCGGGCTATTATTAGTTGAGATTTTTGCTTTACTTTTTCTTTATTTCATCTTAATTTTTCTGTGTTTGCCAAAACAAAAAATAAAGAAAAAAAAAACAAAAAATTGAAAAACAAAAAAAACCAACGCACGACTTGCCAAACGTGATGTTCCGTTGATTTTCCCTGCGAGGTTTCCCCTTCCACCTTCCCAACGAATTTAATTTTTTGAACTTGAATTTCGTTTAAACGTGCCCGAGTGGAACCCCAAAAAAGCTGCGTTGGTGTGGTCAGAGTTTCGGTGAATACGTTAAGGCGTTGGTGCGGCCAGGGGCAGCTATAAATAGTTTAAGAGGAGTGCTTTTCCTTTTAATTTTTAACTTATTTATTTCATTTAAACTTGGCTTAAGCTTAACTAAGTAGAGTCGAAGAGTTCGGCGTTGCTGTGGTCGGAGTTGGGATAAGTAACTTAAGCGGACTTTTGTTCCTGTCTGCTAAATGTCAACGGCCAAAACGTGGCTATAAATATCAGTTAACCACAGCGTGGCAGGCCCTTTCCCAACTCCTCCGATTGGGGGTTGGATGGGTGTGCTTTTCACGTGTCTGTGTGGCATTGTGAGGGTGTGGGGGGAAGGGTGTATTGTGGGTGCCAGTCGGTGTCCTTTTGAAGGTCAACAAGTTTTGTGTTTCCCCCATGTTTCTGCCGTTCTAGCTGCTGTGTTTTTTGATTGAGCTTTGTATTTGGCTATTTTGGTATTCAGTGACCACCACCATGGCTCCTGGGACCGTTTTCCTCTATAAATACACAAGGGCTAATCGAATGAACCGCTCATCAAATATGCAGACCAATTTCATTGGCCTTAGCTTTTGTTTTCGTTGGGGTTTTCGATTCGGTTCGTTTCGGGTTTTTTCCAGTTTGTTTTTTTTTTTTTTTGTTTTTGGGGTTTCTGCTGTGATTGCTTCTTTTTTGTTTTGGTGGGGGGAAAGTTACCCATGGCGTATGAGTGATTACGTATACGTCACGTGTGCCGCCTAGTCGGTATAATTAGCTTGTAAACATGAAATTAATGATCGAAACTGGTTAAATACATTTTTAAACAATCGGCTCGGTACGAATTTAATCTTTGCACGCGTAATCAAACGACAAAAAAATAGAATAAACAGTATAAATTTGGTTTGCCCCTGCGGTTGGATGCCTTATCAAATGGCACTTGGGGTAAACATGCGTCTTCGTCGCCGCTGAAGTGTTTATAATTTGCATTACGCGCTGCCATCTTAATCAACACCAGAGTCAAAAAATAACAGAGAGAGAGAAAACTCACAAATATCTATAAAGATAAGCAAACACGCGATAAAAAGCAAAGCGGGCGTGACGCACAATCGCCCTCGGACAATATAGTGTCTCTCTATCTATATCTATATCTATAGCCCCCATGCGTATCCATCAAGTGTCCAGAGTTGTCAAGCGTCAGTGAGATCTCGGGTTTGTTGCACGACGAGACAGTTGCTAAGCCCCCCACATGGAAAACAAAAAAATAATAATACACTCCCCCAACCCCATTTAATACTCAGCTGTCTCTCGTTGTTTTCGATTTCGGGATCTTGTCAACGACGCCTACATACGATCTAAAGACCCTGACCCAGTGATTAGTGTTATTTACGATGGAAAAATCCAATGGAAACTCAACAAGTCCAACTACTGCACCCGCCTGAGAACTCTGAGAAAGTGTGTTTGTTTGCTGGCTACGTCTGTGTTACACGGATCCAAAACGGACTCCCTGTAGGCTAAGCAACTCACAGATGTTCAGCAAGACAACACGTCTAAATAACCTTCAAGGATATGCCAGATCTACCAAGGATAATGCAGTGAAAATTCGGGAATAATTACGCATTTTGGCAGACTAACTTCACTTGAGACTTATTTCTAATTAAATGACAAAGTAAAATTCCGAGTGTCAAATTGCAATTAAATTATTTGCATAAATTTAAATGTACTTAACAAAGGTGAATACCCTGTAAATAAATTCTAAAAAACAACAATATTTACTAATTAATTGTCAAAATTCCCATATAAACACAGTTGTTTATAATTCTTTCACTTTTTCGATCCAATATATATTATATATCGTGTTTATCAACAAAACAAACAACAAACGCATGCTGCAGGCTATAAATAGCCTGAGGAACGGAGAGTGTTATAAATTATATGGACAGATACACATGTATGTATATATCCGCCTGCGTCCGGGACGAACCCCGAACCGATCTCGATCTCGAACCGATCCGCATCGATCCGTTTCGCTCCATTCCGTCGCCGGTCTTCTTATCGTCTTCGTCATCGTCATCGCCCGCTCGGTTCGACGTCCATTGGCATTTGAGAGGCGGGCACGTAGACCCTGCAACGTTCACGTTCCATGCCAAGCTGACCCCCTTCGGAAAACCCCCCCTTGCAACCCCTGTGAAACGTGCTGCAGATATTGTGAAATTCACATAGTATATATATATATAAAGGTACGGGTATGTGGTGGATTTTCGTGACTGCCGTGATTAATGCACTTCGCTCGATGCTTTTTGGCGGGGTCCGCTGATGATGGTGGCGATGGTGACTCATGACCACTGCATTTGATTGCCGCTAAACGATTTAAATAGATGGATTTGAGTGTCTTTTGACCCAGTTATGGCGAGAGTGCGGTGCGGTTCATTCATTTCATCTGGGGAATGCGGATGGGGCTGGTCCGGGGAAAATGCAAATGAATCCGGGAGATGGTTAGTGTGAGTACAGATCTGGGATGTCCGATTAGCATTGGAATTTGGAGCGTACGTGGGGAAATCCATTTTTAGTAAACATTTGCATATGTTAAACTGTGTAATAAAAGTTAGCAGTTCCTTATTGAGCTATTACTTATATTATTGAATAGTTTTTGTGAATGATTTGCTTAGAATAGTTGGAGTAAAAGAAATTATGGATCTCAATTATATTATATATTTCTGTTTGTCTGGAAAAAGGGTCTTCAAATAGGTAGTTTTTTTGTCCAATTACTAAGCTATCAGCCATGTATTAAGCATAAATTCTTAAACTTAAGTATAATAAATATTTATATACTAAAAGCTTGGCTTAGTATTGCACATAACACCTTAAAACTTTGTGAGACAATTTTATAAGCCAGACTCAACTGTGTGCTCCACCATTTGTGATTCATTTTCCTTGAAACAAAGACAGCTTTATCTCATCACCCGAAGCTACAAGATTTCCATTTACACATTTCCAGTGAATCTTGAAAATTCGATGGTACAACAATTGTGTGCGTAAAACCTCCTACAATTGGCCTCGTATTTGTATCTATGTGTCTT
Source organism: Drosophila anomelani (assembly GCA_035045905.1). NCBI lineage: Eukaryota > Metazoa > Arthropoda > Insecta > Diptera > Drosophilidae > Drosophila > Drosophila anomelani. The sequence continues at coordinate 8,746,363 of JAWNOO010000007.1, read as the reverse complement.
TGTGTGTGCGCCTTTTGTATCTGTATCTTTTTCATATACTTATATACACATGTATCTGTTTATACGCGTACTGAATTGTTTTTCGCTTAGACAGCACGCCAGAGAACCATTTGCAGGGGAACGGACTGTTGCCCTCGCCACCGCAATTTCGTTTCCATTTTCAGTTCCTCGATACCCACTCCCATTCCCGAACCGAATCCAAACCCAAACCCTGTTGCCGACCAAACCATCCGGCACGTGCACACGTTTGTGTGGGTAAAGTCTGAAATTGCTGCGAGTCGAATTGCGCTGGGTGCTGCAATTTTTCGGCGCTCACATTTCTCTGGTCTTTGCACTTTGGCCAATAACAATTATATCACGTGCCCGACGAAAAGTAGTTTTGCCTTATATTCCCCGTCTGTATTTATCTGAATATTTATGAGCTGTTCGGCAATTTCAGTTTCCAGTTTTAGTTTCAGTTCCAGTCGGCGGAATCTCACGTGATGGCGCATCGCTCACCTGACCGCGCAGATGCAACATTTCAAGCGTAATTGGCGCTAATCTAGCTGGCTATATATTCGTGATAAATCTTATCAGCCAAGCGCAGCCTTCAAGGTCGACGATCAGGCGAGAACCAGACCAGTCCAGCCCCAGACCCGCCCACTTTGTTAATTATACACTGGCACACAGGGGCACACACAGATTCTTCTATTCTATTTATTTTGATTTATTTTTTGTTGTCTCTCTGGGGCTTTGGCGTCATCACTTGTCTCGGTTGTTTTCCGCTCATGCTGCCCTCGGAGATTTCACAATTCAAAATCTGAGACAGAGGCAGCGCATTTCCATTGCCCAATGTCGATATGGAAATTTTTGTGACACAGATCGGCGGCGGAAACTGTTGGCATTGACTGCCTCGGATTGTCCACCGTTAACATCTGGGTTGTGTAAATAATTACACAGTGAGAAATGATTTCTAATAGCACTAGAACTTAGATTTTTATGAGGTATCATCTTGCAATCATGATAAATATTTGTAGGCTAATAAAATGTACAAAATTCTGTAACTAAAATAATGGTAGTTTTTTAACCTTTTCGGTTACTTTACCTTTAATTTTTTGAGTATTAAATTGATTGACTTTTGGTAATTTTCTCTTCTATATATGGGCATTGTTATGCTCTTAGCATCGACATGAATCACATCTGAGTGAGTCAACAGTGAATGACACTTGGCTGTTGATTAACTTTGGATTTTTTGGTCATCAAGATATGACTGTCCCAAAGCATTGTCATTATAGCACATCTCAGAGGACGAGGGGGATTACTTAGTAATCTTAACAGCTTGTTTTGGTGTGTAATTCCTGGGAATTTCCCGCCATCGACGCAGATTAAATGAACCGCCAAGTACAAGTTGTATTTGGCTTATATCAGTTTGCTCTACTATTTATGGCACTCGAAATGACCAACAATAATGGTATAAAAACAGAAAAATAGCTAAATAACATAATAAAAAGGACGTCACGTGTTGTTCTGCAATCTTATCATTATAGGGTTTAACTACCCGCGATAAGGGCAGGAAGTGATTAGACTCGAATATCAATGAACCAAGTTCAGAGATATCACAGCTAGCGTGTGCACACTATATTATATATTACTACGGGCCAATTATCACCGACTCATGCGTAGACAAACGTGCCAGAAGCACTGCACTCCCTCTCTCTACGTAATGTAGGATCCGGATCGGGGAATGCTGTCCATGCCTTTGGCAGCCCACGGCGACTGATCGGAGCTGTCGTCATCGGTGCAGGGTCGCGGACTACCTGTGGATCTCGCCCTCGTATTTGGCGTACTTGTCTTTCGGTGCCAATTACTTAATAGTGCGATGACAAAAACGGCTGAGAACGTAAACAAAACGCAAGCCATTTCACTGGGCCAGCGCCATCGCCATCATTTGTGGGGGGTGGCGGCATCTTGCCAACTTTGGGAATTTCGGGGTATCTCTTGGGGTTCTTAGTCCACATATTCTCATGAATCAAGCGAGTGATTCTTGGGGACTGACGTTGTTCTCAGACCCTGCTCTTTTGGCCAATGATGTAGAGTGCGCCAATGAGTACACGCCCTGTTCACGGGATTGTTTAAATGCGATTTCCCGATGGCGCAGACTCCCAAAATTAAACAAGCCTTCGCAAAAAGACAACAAACTGATGAACTCAATTAAATTGTATGACAAAGAACAACGGGAGATTAATGTAAAATTAATTTTTAGATAAATTAATCAACTTTCAGGTTATTTAAATATAAACTAGGAGTGTTGATCTAATTTATTTATGTTTTAAGGAATGGTTCTTATTGGTAATTGTTATTTTTATGAAACAATATCTAGTTTAGCTAACAAGTTATTATAATTAAAATATTCCAACTAGTTTTACTAGCAAATCAATTATTTTGCAAGGAAAGAAAATCAATTAAATTCAAATCAATTCAAAAAAACTACGCATATTCTTTTGGATTTTATGATTAATCTTTTTCTCATTAATAATTCTTGGTTTTCTTTCTTTTATCCTTCTATAACTCCCTGTTTCTATCTAAATCATGGATAAATATTGTCCCAAGTGCAGTCGTCAACCTGACCTTACCAAGTGCCACGCCCAGTTCGAAATCACTTTTGTGTTTGCATTACTCATACGCAGTGTGAGCCAGTGAGTTGAAGAGCTGGTGGACCGATAATTGGCCACGGTTTACAAATCGAATTCAGCAAATTGTGCTAAACGTTGAGATGAAAACAAGTTGCTGACGCCTTTTTTTCGGAATGGGGCGGGGCCAAGTCGATTCAAATCGGATAAACAAGTTCTAGGCGCCGGGGACTGGTGCGTTCTGGTATCTCTCGCCATGTATACTATGTGGACGGATAAATAACGCATATATATATAGTATATGATTTGTTTGTTGTCGCCCCGCTTATCGCCCAGAGCCATGACACTTATTATTACGAGCAGCAGCAGCAGGCCACTTTATTTTATTTTGGTTTCTAGTGCTTTCGAGCCGATTCTCTTGGCCCTCTTACCGTCGTTATGATGTGTGTGCGCCTTTGTTTTGGTTCGAGAAATTGGCATTCAATGGTTCTGTTAAATGTAGAATCGTGTAGGATGTGCTCTCTCTCTGTGCATATAGTTTACTCTAAGATATTTCCTCTGCGGCGGCGCTTGGCAACCAATTTTCTGGGATTTTTTGTTGGTGTTCTCGTTGTTGTTTTACAAAAATGTTGTTCGAGTTTTTGCGCTCAACTTTTTATTATATTTTTGTTGGCACATGGCAATAAAAACGTGTAGAGTCTAAAATTAGATGGCCCGATATGTAGTAGTATGTATATATGTATATATGGAGTACACATGTATTAAAAACGTGTGGCATCTGGCGGGGCAAGTTCTTGAAATAAAAATATTTTAAAATCAAATGCTTTATGCCAGTAAAAATGTTTTTATGCAGAGTGTGATTGATGGGTTGTATTCAGAGATCTTGTCGTGAAATATATTTTGATATAATTATAATGATTTAAGACCACAATGTTCCTTTTTTTAATTGGATTTTATTTATTACAAAATGTTAACCTAAAGAGAGATCCACACCCGATTATTGTAACTATTTTTTTATAATGTGCTTGTGTTAATGTGAAAGAAATACCTAAGTTCCTGGACATAAGGACTCTTCCTGGAATATGTCCCTACTGCACCAACCAACTAAGTATTGTATGCTAATTGTAATTTAAGGCCTTTGCACCCTTTTTTTACTACAACACAAACAAAACAAAACGCTCGTTTGATTTTAGCCAAGCGACCGACCACTCGGCCCAAAAATCCAGCTAGCTGAGGGAGAGAGCTCCTTGAGACGCACTCACTGATTGATTTGGCTGAACCAGCAACATGTTTAATCCTTTATTCTCTCTGTTCCATTGCAGCCTTTATTTCTTTATTTTACATACTTTTTCGCATTACCGAATAAATAAAGACCACAACAAACCAATTAGTTGTAAACGCCTTTAACTATTAATCTTAGGTTAAATAGCTTTAGTTACTACTTCTAAGTCAGGCTAAGTTATGCGCCTAATAAATGCATTACTAAAACGAAAAAAAATACCAAAAATCTGAACAAAAACGAAATTCTGATTGATAAAATCAACAAATAATATAAAAACATTTTTGAACAAGATTTGGACTTATCTGTGTTTCTTTATCCTTCCCCCTTCTTTTTGCATATCAAAACGAATTATAGCGAAGCAGCTGTCTCCAGTTTTCCTTATTGCACAGAATCTAGTTTAAATTTTTCAACATCCGCCACGGCATACAGCGAGGACGATGCTGAATATGCCACCGGAAGACGTAATAAGACATCGAGGGTAAATATTACAATTTTAGAGAGCGAAACAATAAAAAAAAAAAACAAAAACAACTCGCGATCACATATATTTTCGAATTCCGAATCAATTGAAAAAATAAAAAAAATACGAGCACTGAGACAAGATCAAAGGATCAAAAGAGCGTTTGAGCAGCGCAAGGATGATGACGCCCACGCCCACTAGCTATCACACACTCTCACCCCACCAACCACCACCACCCACTACACACACGAGCAATGACCTTGAGCCATGATGTCGCCACCCCCCGACCATCGATCGACGCAGCCAACACTTTTGACCCTTTTTTTTATTGTTAGCCGAAATTGATGAAAGAATGATAATAAAGCGAAAAAAAGAGAACCGAAAATAGTGAAAAATAAAGTGAAATGAAATAGCAAAAGAAAAACGTCTCTCAGCAGAACAATCATTTAGGTTTAGGGGTTGTAAAAAGCCCAAAAAGTCCCATTAACCCTCTTAATGGGATCTACCTAGGACCCCTTCGTAAACGTCACTAACCAAACCTTATGTACAACTATCTATCCATAGCAAGATCCGCTCTCCCATCGCATTATCGAGAAGCGGAGAAGAGATCGCATGAACTCCTGCCTAGCGGACCTATCCCGCCTCATTCCGCCTCAGTACCAGCGCAAGGGTCGTGGCCGCATCGAGAAGACCGAGATCATCGAGATGGCCATCCGTCACCTGAAGCACCTGCAGAGCGAATGCCAGCAGAAGGAGAGCGACTACCGAAGCGGCTACATGGATTGCATGAAGGAGGCGGCCAAGTTCCTCTACGATGTTCACATGCAGGACTTTTGCCACCGCCTGTTGGGTCGCCTGCAGGAGCACATCGATGAAATGTTCAAGAGTGAGTCTTTAAGCACTTTAACCGAATGATTCAATTAGCTAACGCCTGTGTTTTCCCCTCCAGCGGATTGCTACAAGTCAACGCGCAGCTGCCACATGCCGGACAACGTGAGCGCCTCGAGTGGCAGCCCCCATCAGGCATACCATCCTCCGCTGTGCCACCTGCGCGACATGCTGGGCGCCGCCTCGGCCTCGGATGTAGAGCACAGCCAGGATCACAACGACGTCAAGGATCTGAGCTTCCGTAACCATCTCAACCAGCTGCAGAGGAGCCAGCAGGCGGCGGCAGCAGCAGCAGCCGCTGCCGTTGCAGTAGCCAATGGCAGCTCGAACGGCGTTCTGGAGTCGAAGGTGCCGCTGACCAATGGATCAGCCAATGGTGGAGTCTCGTTAGCGGGAGACAATGTGCCCAGTAATTCCACGGGAAACGGAGCCGGTGCGGTGGCCGGTGGCAACAACAACAACAACAGTAACAGCAGTGGCAGCAACAGTAGCAGCAATGCGGCTAGCTCCACCACCTGCCCGCCGGCACCCAAGGTTACTCCGCTGGCCGCCCATCAACAGCCGCACCAGGCGCCCGTGATCACCTCCACAGCCCCCCATCACCATCATCACCACAACACGGACAGCAGCCACCACGACTTTGAGTCATCGAGGGAACCTATCCTCCACACAGACACCTCCAATATGCACTCGCCGCCGCCCAGGGATCTGCTGCTGCAGCAGCATCCCCATCTGGCCCACAGCCATCACACCCAGGACAGCCTGCTGTCCGTGCGAATGCGCAACTACTCGGAGTCGTCACACGAAGTGGAGCACAACAATAACTACAAGTACAAGAACCACATCAAGGAGCGCTTCGTCCACGAACTGCACGACGAAGAAACAAGTAGCGAGCACTGTCCAGTGGCTGCTCACCTGCAAAGCGATCACTCGCACATGCAGGCGCACTCGGAGCACTCGAAGGACGGCACGGAGCCGGAGATAGCCCCCATTATGGCCAAGAAGCGGAAGCTGGCCGAGGCAGCAGCCAATGGTGAGATACCGCTGGAGGTGCACACCGAGGCTAGCGGTGCAAATGCGAATCCCGCCCGACTGGACAAGCCATCGCCTTCGTTCAACTTCAGCGACATCAAGGACATCAAGTCGGAGCTGCACAACGGCAATTCCAACTCCAGTCCGCTCCTGGCCAAGTTGAGCGCGGTGGCGGCTGCCGGAGCCCAGCTAAGTACTCCCAGCAGCACCACCGCTCCACTGCCGCCAAGGCACTCCTTCACAGTGCCCATATTCGCGCTCCATGGCCAGGGCAACTACTATGTGCCCCTCAACGTTGACTACAATGCGCTGGTGCCGTACCTGAATGGCATGGATCTGCTGGAGAAGAGCTTCACGAGCATGCCGGTGGTGCATCCCATCAACATCAATGTAAACTTCATGCCCAGCACACCGTCCGCCTCGCTGTTGGCCGCCGCTGCAGCTGCTGCAGCCGTGGCTGCTGGAAAGCAGCAACAACCCGCCGGAGCGGGGATTTCCCTTTCCACTAGCTCAGCGGCAGCCCAGGCGGCCGCAGTGGCTGCGGCAGCGGTGGCCAAGGCCAAGATGGAGCAGGCCATGAACCAGAGTTGGTAGGATGGGAAGAGCAAGAGGGCAGGCGACGGGTCAGCAGATGGAACAACTCTACCTCAGTACTTCTGTGAATAATCATCAAATGATTAATCTCAAAACAAAAACACTAAGCAGCATCTGCGCCCACATATAAAGGAGAAAGTAAGGAAAGAGCAGCGAGGAAAGCGAATTCTTGGGGGGGTGCTTCTGATAGCTCTAGGGATTTGGAAATCGTAAGAAGTTGAAAGAATGTGGGTTAACCTAAAGTTAAAAACTTGTTCCAAGCCAAGAATTACTTAAAAAGTGTAAAATAAATATTTATAGATCCCTTATAGAACGAAATTCAGTATAGCATACTTTTAGACGACACAAGAGTGGACTTCAAGTATCTGGAGATTTCAGAAGCGCCAGGCTTTATTTTTTTTATAAATTGGTTTGATAAACCAATAAAAAACTTTATAAAGAGCAGCAAACATTTTGTTTGGCTAATTAACTATTTTTGAACAAAGCATAAATGTCTATTATTAAAAAACCAAACATATATGTATGTATGTGTAGAATATGTATATGTATATGTATATGATGCCAAGAGTCAGTCCCACGTAAAAAGAAATCTAATGGATTTTAAAACAAAACTAAATGTGAATTAAATGTATTTTTTAGAGGTTTAACGTTTTTGCAATTTAAATAAGTGTTGTGGTTTCAAATCAGGTAGTCTAATAATGCAAGCTGATCCCCCGGGTCAGGCAAATATAGTAAACAAATATATATATGTATACACAAGAAGATATATAGATATATAGTAAACCACTAGTCAGAAAACTTGTAAGAAGACGTACATAAACAAAACAACCAACAAAATGGGAGGAAAAACAAATCAAAAAACAAATTATTTTTAATTCTATGTGTAAATACTATTCGCAAGCAAATTGTCCTTTGTTTAAGTTTGTATTTTAGTGACAAATTATTTTAAGTTAGTTGGTTTAAATGTTAAAAAACAAACAAACAAAAACAAAATACATTAAAAAAAAAAAACAAATTAAAAAAAACCCAAAAACTTTTCTATTCAAGAAAATGTGTACCACATTTCATTCTCGAAATGCGGATATATTATTACTATTATTATTATTATTATTACTATTGTCTAACACCTAAGTTGATTGTTTCTTTGTGTTATTGTTATTCAACAATTAAATGCAATTTCCTGAAAGTTGATTAGCACAAAGATATAGATTATAAATGTTTAATAACACTTCTTAATGTGTACGATTACTTTTACTGTGTACGGTACTGTTAATATACAACTATGTTACTGTTTAATATATTTTATAAATGTATACAGATGTAATAAAAATGTCAAAAAATTAAAACCACTTTTAATGTATGTATGTATGTATGTATATTTGCCAGTGCACTTGGATAAACATACATACATACATACATATGTATGTATCTAGACCTGAATTGGAATCAAAATGTTGAATTCTGGACCTTTTGTCCTCCTCCCATGAGTAGATATGTACATACGTTATCTATTTATGTACCTAGTATAGAGTCTGAAATTATTATGATTCACCTTATTTTTGCTTAGCTTGTTTGATAAAATTAGTACGATTTTTTTTTTGGAAAGTTGACAAACTTATTTCTCTTAAATATTTGTTTTTGCCTTCCGCCGGGTACCAGGTATTACCTCTCATAGGTGCTTCTGGTTTTTCCATGAATTTGATATCAGTGCTCACCGAACAGGCAAGCGGGTAAGTAAACAAAATTTTTGGTGCTAAAGTACAGCGGCAGAATGAGTCTGAATTTTATTTTTTAATCACTTTGTTGCTAAATTCTGTTTATTTTTTTATTTTTTCTATACTCTGAATGTGGTTTCCCATTTAAAAATTTTCAAATTGTATCGCTAGGCGGATCTCATTGTTATTGCCCATTTGGCAGAAAAATACATAAGTATGTACATATGTATTTCTACCAGATCACGTATGTATCAATGAACGACATATATGTACATATGTATACAAAAGTAATAAAAACAAGTAAGAAAGCTACAGTCGAGTGAGCTCGACTGTGAGATACCCGCTACCCATACTTAAACCAGAAAAGCGTCAGGACGCCAGAAAAAACAGTTGATACAATTTTGAACATAACAGACAAATGCAAATGCAAGTGTAATATAATCACATGCATACAAAAATACATACATATGTATCTATGTGTGTAAAACCGCGATATTATTGCATTCAAGCGGCTAATAATTATTACCATTTATTAAAATTGCTTCTCGAATATCTTATAAGATTCTTTTCCGAACACAACCAAGAACGGATAAGAATATTTAGTTGGTCTAATTGGTCAACCAAATGAGGCATGCTGCCCGCAGCCGTTTCTGGCCATACAAAATTATTTCTTTAATAACTTCGACAATTTTTATCTGATCGCAACCAAATTTTCAGGGATTACACCGACTATAGTTTTTAATATACATATCGAAATTCGCTCTAGCTTTAAAATTATACGCTTAATACGCTTTTTTATGATTTGCGGGGGCGGAAGTGGGCGTGGCAAAAATTTGAAACCAACTTGATCTGCGTGCAAGCATAAGAAATACTGTCGAAAAAAAATTAGAGCTCTATCTCTTATAGTCTCTGAGATCCAGTGTTTCATACGGACAGACGGACAGACAGACAGACAGACAGACAGACAGACAGACAGACAGACAGACAGACAGACAGACAGACAGACAGACAGACAGACAGACAGACAGACAGACAGACAGACAGACAGACAGACAGACAGACAGACAGACAGACAGACAGACAGACAGACAGACAGACAGACAGACAGACAGACAGACAGACAGACAGACAGACAGACGGACATGGCTAGATCGACTCGGCTGTTGATCCTGATCAAGAATATATATACTTTATAGGGTCGGAAATGCTTCCTTCTACCTGTTACATACATTTCCTGCCGGCACAAAGTTATAATACCCTTCTACCCTATGGGTAGCGGGTATAAAAATTCTCGTTTATGCTTCCCGCCAGAACTGCTTGTGCACTTTGAGAAATAAATCGATACTTAAAATTGGAATTAACATTTTGTGCTCGCCCCCAAATTTATAAATGTGTTTGCTGAACCGTTGAGTCAGCGATTAAGTTGATTGATTTAATTTCTCCTTTTCAAATTGATCAAATTCGGCGAATTTTATTTTTGGGCGTTGCGTATACATATGCTCCACTTAATTGTCAATATTATCTTAACTCTCTACCTCATACAAATTTGTTCTCTTTATTATTTCTTTGGCCGTTTGGTTTTTCTCTGAAATCTTTCCAGGAATTGAAATAAAATTTCGGTAAAAGCGTAGAAGCATTTCGTATCTACATATATGTATCAGTGATCATCGGACAGCCAAGCGAGTAACATTGCAAAATTTTGGCAGCTAAAATATACATATACCGGCGGAATGAAGGAATCTCTTTGTTTGTTCGCAATTGTTTGCTGCTTTTTGTTGGCTGGCATCCAAGCGGATATTTCGAATTGTGATTATTTCGATACTGTGGATCTTAAGAGTGGCTTTAAATTTAGTAATGGATCGTTTAAGTACGAGGAACTCATTGTTCCTGCCCATCTGACAGGAGAATATGACTACGAGATCACATACGATGGAGAGAGAAAACCGGTTGCCAAGCACATCCGTGGTTGTGTGTGCAAGCTAAGGTCGTGTATACGCCTATGTTGCCACTCCAAAAAGCTAATGGACAGTGATGGAAGCGGGTGCTCTCTGGATTATATAAACGAGACGCTCAGCTATGATTACTCTCTGAATGTGACACGAGAAGATGGAACCGTGGTGAAGAGGCACATTCTTGAGGATATCATACTGCAGCAGGAACTTCCTTTGCCTTGTCAGGGCCATTATTCCCTAAATGCAGAGCTGTCCGATGACGATCGCTGGACTCTATTTGAGGTTGGTATTGTTGTTCAAGTTTGTTTCTAAATAAATACCTCAAGTAAAATTTGTTTTCAGAATGGAACATTGCTCCGTCATTTCGATCAGGCTTTTCTCTCTAAGCAGGAATATTGTCTGCAACCTCAGATGCATGATGATGGTACAACCTACAGCCTGGTGCCATATAACTGTATTATATTGCCATCTATGACCATGGCTTATGGTAAATCTAGTTGATATTTAAAGAGAGCTCACATTTTCTAATGTTTTCTGTTTATTTAGTCAAGTTAATATCCGTGGTGTGTCTGGCCTTAACAATTGCCATATATTTGTGGCTGCCACGATTCCATTGCCTGCATGGCATGTGCTCTGTTCTCTACTTCGCCTGCCTTATGGTAACATATCTGTTGAATGTCTTCAATATGTTTGAACTACCTCAGAAGAGCAAAGTCTTGTGCCATCTTAACGGTAAATTTAAAAGGTTTATCTACTGAAATAGTGACTGAAACTAACAGTTATCTTTATATCAGGTTATGGTGGTTACTTCATGGCCATGTCCACCTTTCTCTGGCTTTCCGCCATCAGTTTCGATATTTGGCGACATTTTGGCCTGGTCAATTCCCAAAAATTGCAAAGAAGCAATCGGTCAATGTTCCTTTTGTACAATATCATCGCTTGGAGCATAGCTAGCATCTTAACATTGGCTATATATTTGGTCGATCTGCTGGTGGAATTTAGCGAAGACATCTTACTACCTGGAGTGGCCGTATATTCTTGCTGGATCAACAGTAAGAAGTAACGTCTCATTCGATTTCAACAGTACTAAGATATTGTTTTTGTTTCTTTTTAGCTGAGAGCTGGTCGGGAATGGTATATTTTTATTTGCCGATCGCCATCCTTTTATTCTTTAATATAATCATGTATATTTCGACGACTCGACATATTCACCAGGAGAGCAAGAGTAGGACAAAAGTGCTCAGCAAATTTGAAGAGAAGCAGAGTTCAAGAAACAGAGCTAAGTATGTCTCTTTGATTGCTTAAAAATAAGTCATATACATTTATTGCGAGAATTCTAATCTTATCTCTATGGAATATAGTGGATTACTCTATTTTACTATGCTGAATTTCATTAAGATTTTGAGCAAGTAAGGTGAAAAGGTCATTTAAAATCGCGGCTCGCATTTTTAGTAAAGGTTTTTCATCATCAACATGTCAAATACATGTGTATGTTTGTAGAAAAAAAAATTCCCAGTTCCAATTTAATATTTATATTAAGTATTTAATCAATTTCTCAATGTTATATTTTCAGCTTCGGCATATACATATATTTGTTCATCATTATGGGTGGATGTTGGTTATTGGAAATCGTGGCCTTTATCTGTAAAGTTAAAAACGTATTAGAGCCTTTGGTCACAGTGAATGAAATTATAAACTGCAGTCAGGGCATCATCTTATTTTTGGCAACAATTTGTAACAAGGAGTTGCTCAGAGATATACGTGACAGGTAGGCACTTACATTGAATAATTAAAGTATTATAAAATGATTAAAAATGAAATATTATGTTTAGGATATCGGGAAAAAAGACGACTGGCATTGAGTTGGAATCGTGTAACATGACACAGAACTATCCTCTGATGCAGCAAGGAAATTAAAAACGGACTTGAAGGTTTTGATTTTGATTTGAGTTAAAATTTTTCACCAGAATTTAAAAAAGTGAAAGCTTAAAAAAAAAGCTGGATAAAATGGTTCCCATAAGTATGTTTTAATTAGTCATAAAACATACTTATAGAAACCATTTTATCCAACTTTTTTTTATATATTCTATATATAATTTATAAGTATTGTTGAGAATTCAATAAAATTGCCTTATCACATAATTAAAATTCTTTGTAAATTAAAAAAAACTGAAATTATGTTGGAATATATTACAGTATTCCCAGAAAGTCATCAAGTTCATAAAACTTGGTTTTATAATAATATCGTGCGGTCATATTTAGCATTATTACGTGTCGAGCGGCTGCACGAGCCACACGTTCTTTTGTGGGTACAAAAAATAAAATAAAGTGAAACTGGAACTGCAATACTTGCGGAATGAAAGATGCATAAATACATACTAGCGGCCTTTATATCGAGCATCCTTGTGACCGGCATTCAATGTGATGGCATTCCGGACTGTGATTTCTTTGATACTGTCAACATAACTGACAGTTTTAGCAATGGTGTTTTTATATATAAAAACCTAACGATTCCTGCTAACCACACGGGCGTGTATGATTACGTTATTAATTCCGATGGAGGCAGAGATCGAGTTCCCAAACACTTCCGAGGATGTGTGTGCAAGTTAATGCCGTGTATTCGTTTCTGCTGCCATCCCAAAACGATGGTGGAAAGTGATAGCAAAGGGTGCTCCAGCCATATGGACGAGACTCTGACCTACGAGTACATTCTGAATGTTACCAACAGTGATGGAAGAACCGTGCAAAAACACATTCTAAATGAAATGATTGTTCAGGACGAGCTACCTTTTCCTTGCAAGGAAGTGTATCCACTAGACGCGGAACAGGATAAGGATGATGAGTGGACTTTATTTGAAGTAACTAAACATTTAGGTAATATCCTTCAAATTAAGAGAATTTATTCTTTGTAGAATGGATCCCTTTACCGGCACTTCGACTTCGAACATCTCTCCAAGCAAGAATATTGTCTGCAGCCGCATGGGTCAAGTACTGGAAAGAACTACACAATCCTTACGGCTTTTAACTGCGTTATCAGGACACCTCTGGTTACAGCATATGGTGGGTTATGGCAGCGACAAAAAGCACATATTGATGTATTTCCTTCTTTCAGTCAAGTTGTGCTCAAGCTTCTTTCTGTCCTTGACGTTCTTGGCCTACTTGTTGATGCCGAAATTCCGATCCCTACATGGCCAACTCTGTAATCTATACTTTCTGTGCCTGATTTTCACCTTCTTGCTGAATAGTCTAAACATGTTTGAAATATTTCAACAAAGTCTGCTTTTATGCAAAATAAATGGTAAGCCAAGAAATATTCTCAAAAGTTGCTTACTTTAATATTCAATTTTGGTTTAGGCTATGCTGGTTACTTCTTGGTAATTTCCACTTTTATGTGGCTCTCAGTCATCAGCTTCGACATATGGCGAGGATTATCGATACGTCGGGTTAGGGACTTTAACAACAGCGGCCGCAGAAGCCTTATTATTTATAACGTTGTTGTTTGGATCACTGCCAGTCTCCTGACCATTTTCATAAATCTGATGGATGATTTTTTAGATGAGGATAAGTATTACACTCCAGGTGTGGCACTATATTCCTGCTGGGTAAACAGTAAGTATTTATTTAGGGATTAAAGTGTTTCTTTAACTCGCTTCTTTTTAGCGGAATCCTGGTCGGGTATGATTTATTTTTACTGCCCAATTGCGATCCTGCTACTACTCAACTGTTCTATGTTCTTCCTCACATCCCGGTATATATATACGGAGAACAAAAGCAATCAGAAAGAGCTAAGTCGGTTTTCACAGCAAAGGAAAACCAGGAATCGTGCCAAGTAGGTTATCATTGAACTCTTTCCGATAAAGCAAAATTACTTAAAGTGGCATACATATGTACATACATATATTTCCAGTTATCGGACCTATCTGCGTTTGTTTATTATTATGGGCGGCGTCTGGTTACTGGAAATCATTGCCAATGTTTGTAAGCTGGAGGACGTTCTCCAGCCTCTAGTAATGATTAATGAGTATGTAAACAGCAGTCATGGAATTATCGTATTCCTGGTCACAATCTGCAACTTGGATACGATCAGATCAATTAAAAAAAGGTGGGTTTAAAGGTTTAATCAGGAGCTTTTTTATTCACATCATTATTCAGTTTCTTTCGCAGCACCATGAACAGGGAGAGTACAATCACGGATTTCTCCAGCAGCAGCCGACATCAAGAAACCAAAAAGTCGGTTAGAAATTAAAACACTTTGCTTTTTCATAGTTAGGTTATCTTGTATTTGAGCCAGCATATTATTGAACGACTTGTAACTGGCAGAATATTTTCTTTTAATATATATCTATGTATAAAGTAGGTCGTATGTTTTATTATTAAACTTGTATATTTTTCACGCGACTAACTAAAGAGATACTGCAATTACTAGTACCGTAAATCGAAATGTGTTCCTAACTAATAGTAGAGTCAATAGCCGAATCGATATCCCGAATATCAAAAAGTATATGAACGAGAAATCGCATGTGTAAGTATGAGCAGGATCTTACAACTAGATTGTAGGATCTCTTAAATGACTTCAGTCGAGATGAAGACGCGTTTCAACCGTTTTGAAAAAGCGTTTCGTTGCACTTATTAAAGTAAGTTATTTTTTAAACTAAAAACTAAATACAGCACACGTTTTGCTGTTGTTGTTGTGTTTAGAACTGAACTAGATAAGAGCGCAACCTTAGTGAGTGTCTTACAACTAATCAAACATTTTTGCAAGATTTCTTTCCCTTGAGGTAAAAGCTGGTGATTCCCATAGTTTCTTGTGACTGAAAAGTTCAGGCTTTCTAATGAACAAATTATTTGAAAACATCACTTGGTTGTTTAAAAAATTAAAACAAGAAATATAAAATATTATTAAAAATGTAGAAATTATTAAAGAAGTGGAAGTTAAATAAAATATATAAAAAATAACTAAAAGGGGTAAATAAATAAACAAATATCACGAAAAGATTATTTGCAACAAAATTTATAGGTAAGCCATAAACTTATTCTTCTAAGTCACATTAAACTTTGGTTTTCCAGCTTTGACGATTAAAAAGAAACAATTTTTCCATCCTGCCCAGTGTCCAGGCATTTAAGCATATTTTCAGATCGTCCCCTGTGGTGTGCGCTTTAAGTGGAACTCCACCATGTTATCGAGGTCGCTTATGTACGCCTTGGACTTTCGTATATCAGAGTTGAGCACGCGCAAATTTGAGGCGTAGTCGGGGAGATTGAGCCTCATACTTTGGGCCATCTCTTGACCCATTTTCCTGGCTAGCTGGGCGAACGTTAGGCGGGCCTTGCCCAGCCGTTTTAGAGGACTGAACTGCTCATGCGTCTCCATAAGTTCACCGTAGTCAAGCACCTGCCACTGGCCGCTCTCCGTGTTCCAGGTGAACAAAATGCGGCATTCGTACTGCCTGTTGTGAAACACACAATCCATCCGTCCGTTGCAGTGCAGACAGTTGGCCAGAGGATGATCCCGCGCCGAGAACTGCGCTACCAATAGGCAGCCGATCGTCTGGCTGAGCGGGCAGACACTGACAACTTCGTACGCCCAGTCGTAGAAGACATTGTACATCTTCTGGTGCTTCTGGCAGAGCATACTAATTACGTAGTACGTGAAGGTTTCCAGGTCGAACGAATGCTGGGTGATCACAACGCTGCTGCTGCTTGCACGCAGGCGCTGGTAGGACGCCTGCGATATCATCTGCATCTCTGAGTAGCAAGAGCCGTGCACCTCCATGGGCAGCGAGGTGTGATAGCCCGGCGATATGCAATCGTCTGCGGGAGATTAAGAGGTTATATTCAACTTAATTTAATATTTGAAATATAGTTTTACTAACCCTCTTCGCTGGTGATCACCGAGGTGGCGTCATCCTCCTCCACATAACGACGACTTAGCTTCTTGGTGCACACCGGTTTCTCTGGCATCACGCCGCCCAGCATCGGCATCTCCACGATGCGAGGCTCCTCACGTCGCGGCGACAAAAACGACAAACCGGCATTGGGCGACATGGAGCCGCCTATCTCGAAACGCTTGGTCATGGTTACCTGCAGTGGTGAGAGAGCTCCCAGCGGACCTACTGGCTTGTAGCTAAGCATTTGCTGAGTGGCCTGCGACAAGGGCGGCGACTTCTGATTGAAGATTTGTGATACCGTGTTAGCATTCCGACTGGGTGAGCGCATCAGCATGGAGCTGGAGGGTGGTGAGCGAAATCCCAAATGGGGAGGCGTCTGGGCCGGCTGGGAGGACGGATGTGGCGATGAGGAGGGCGAGGCGCAGGGCGAATTGTGAAAGAAGTGAGCCGTCGGCGAGAAACGATGCGAAAAGCTGCGAGCCGCAGAGCTGGCGGCCGAGGAATTGAAGGCGCGACCCGCCAACCGGACCTTTGTAAAGGGTATGATGTTCTCCGAGTTGTCCTCCGAGAACTCGTATTTTTTTTCCGCCAGCCGCCGCTTGCGGAACGTGGAGATCTTCTCGTACTTCTCGTTATCTTCGGAGAACTCGTAGGCATTGGATTTATCAGTCATGGAACTTGAACTGGGTGTGCTCTGTGGGAGGGAAGTTATTTATACAGCTGAAAGAATTTAATAAAAGCCACTAGAGTCTACCTGCAAATCTATGGTGGTTATACCGTTGCGATAGGATTTGGTCACTATCCGCTGGTTGCGTCTGCGCGACTGACTAGCTTCGTTTATATTGGTTGGCTTAGTTACCGGCAGGGTAGTCTCTGGCAGGGTTAGGCTGCTGGGACTGGAGTGCGGTGTGAAGATGAGCCTTTCATACGCTCTGGGAGAGCAGCAGTTACTGCCAACGGTTGGCACCTCGTTGTTATTGTTGATAGCACGCTGCGACAGCTCCGTTTCGATGTCACTGAAATCGGCTATGATGCGAGCCACGACACTTTGCTCGCTGCCAGACTCTGCTTCCGATCCCGAAGCTGTAAATGCTGCCGAAGCACGGTCCTCTTCGCTGGAGAGCAGAGTTCTCGGCAGCAGGAAGGAAGGAGACGGCATCGAATGAGCCTGAGTCTGAAGACTGGGCAGAATCATATTCTGGTGGGGCAGGTAGCTACTGCCGCTGCTGCTGCTCGAGGTCACGGCCGGCGTGTCCACATCGATGCGCAGCATGTGCATAAAACCATTGGAGATGATCAGAATGCGCTCCGGACAGAGCAGATTGATTTTTGGCTCGAATACAGGGTCCGATTCAATCGAGGAGTACTTGGTGTGCACAGTCAAGTGACAGTTCAGGCAGTGCGCATTATAAAAGGAATCTGGTGAAGAGATTAACAATTATAACTGTCTTGATTCTTGTTTATGATGATAATGACACTTACATGGACCGTCGTCGTTGAGTTTCTTGCACTCCAAACAACCCAATTTAGGAACTTTTACGTATGTTATATAGCTGTCCTCGCCCTCTTCAGTGGCAGCCCCATGAATGACTATCATCTGGTGCTGGGCATTCTTCCACTGCGTCATACTAACAGTCTTAATGTTATCCACCACATGGTCGTCGAAGAGGCGACGCGAGAAGAAGTAGCGCAGATGCTTGTGGGGTTGGAACAGCCAGAAGTAGAGTCTGTGGGGGAAAAATCATTCATTATATTGTATATAGAGAACCCTTTTCAAAAGCTGTAACTTACGTGTACTTGTAGCCCACATTAAAGGAGTAATGGTTCAGCGAGGAGCTGTCATTGCACACCACCCGGTGGCTAAGCATGTACTGGCCGCAGGCTGTCAGTCCCATAAATATGTGTCTGCAAATGGAAGCCCAGCTTAATAGGTAATCAAATGGCAATCGGTGAATAGCCACTTACCCCTCCATCACATTGCTGGCCAAGACGTCTTTGAGGTAGAGCTTTAACCGATTTGGCACTCTGTCGTAGGGAAGCTGTGGCTTTTGGCAGGCTCGTGAGGATCCAGAGAAGAAGCCAGTGCGCTGAGAAAAGATCACAGGGAAATATAAAGGAATAAAAATAGGCCGTAATATACAAAATCTTTTACAAAAAGGTTTTACAATAATTAAGTAGCAACGTAATAGTAGTGTCTATGAATAGTAGGTTAGAGGTCATACTCGGTAAACTTTTCATCATTAATAGGAAGATTAATAAGTAGGGATAAGGATTTTGTACTTTATGGGGTTGAAATAATATCGAGTACAACGGAATAACCCCCGAATTCCATGATTAAGGTCATAAATAGCTTCGACAGATATACAATAGCAACTTCTATTCGAGATCTGGATAATACTTAACCCCTAAGTGGTCAATACTCACTTCCCTGTCGTACAGCATCTGCACCAGATTCCGGGTCCTGGCCCCAAAGGCTGGCGTGGCTCCACGGGCCGGCTCCTCCGCGGACTCGTCAGAGCTGTCCATTGTGGAGATGTCGTCCTCGTCAGAGGACACTCCCGACAGCGACTCGACATCCATTTCAGTTCCTTTTTTGCAAAATCAGACTTATTGTAATTCCTTCTTCGTTATTCCTATCCTCCTTGGGGAAAACTAGGCAGCGTTTTCCCGGCCGAAAAGCGCCTAGGTCCTCGGCTCCTAGCGCCTCCTCAGCTGCTGGCAAGTGCTGGCTGTTCTGCTCATCGGACTCTGCTGTCCCTTATCCGTAGCCTGAGTTGGCCTTAATTACAGCACCATCAGTTTTTCGTTATAAATAAACCGAATTTTTTAATCACAACTTTTTCTCTGCGAATATTTGCCGGCGGAGTGACCAGACTAGGCCAACGAACATATGCAAGGGGCACTAGGCGCCCGTTTATCGACTGTTCTTGGCGCGAAATTTCGAATAAAGGAAATGCGTTTATATTTCCCGAAAGTCATTTAAATTTCTTATTCTGTATGTCTTTTTAAATTTTTATTTTACATTTATAGATTACTTGTTTAAGCTAAAATTTAAGTCTTATATGCATATAAAGTCTCTATTTTCGTAAGCATTAATCCGAATAAAATAAAAACTTTATTATTGATGAATTTATGTTAAAAAGAAATTGTTACAAATAAAAATAAAAGAGATTTCCCTTTATAAAACGATAAGATTTTCAATTTAATTTATGACTTCTATTTAATAAAATCTATAAGTTTAAAAATTCATAGAAAACAATCAAAATCAAAATTTGATTAAAACTAAACGAAATCTTGATTGTTAATCAAACCCATTTAAATTCCATAAATTTATTTTTAATTGAAAAGATCGAGGTGATTATTAATACATAAAACAAAAGCCTTCTTCTAGCTGACCCAAATATGTTGTGCGTTTCATAAATGTGGCAACGTGACTGCATGTTCATTAACCCCACCAATGGCTTTTGTGGGTCAATTCGGTTGCGGAAGCCACTGGAGAGCTCACCATAACCCCCGCCGAGACCCAACCCACAATCAATGCCGGGTTCAGTGCGCCGAGGGCTTAGGAGCTGGACAAAGTACAGCAATAACCAGAGCACCAAGAACCAAGAAATTTTGGCATTTCGGCATAAAAATGACGAGCATGCCAGAAAAACAGCAGCAAAAAGCCAATTGCAGGGATCAGCGATTTTTGGGCAGAACGGAGCGGAGTGTGGAGCAGCCGATCAGCCATCGGCGATCGAGGAGGAAACCTGATGCGCTGGCAGCGGCCATTGAACGCTGCCCGTGCTTATAAGAGCTCCCCGGCTCCAACTCTCAGGTTTTAGTTCTTGGTTTGAAGGTGTCGCGATTGGTGAAACAGTGTGTAAAGTGCCTCGGAGTCTCGATCGCGTCCTGAATTTATATCGAGTTATCTAAGGAAATAGTAGCCGTGATTTTACACCCAAAATCTTTCACATATCACAGTTGCTGTTTCTTTTAGATAGCTCTTTTGTAAGCAGCCTAGATCAGAATCCGAGTTAAGTGCAAGTCCCCGAAGGACCTACCTAGTGCCCCCGGTTTCAATTTATGGGATACACACAGTTCAGTTTTGTCACCTTTTCGATCCTCATCACTGGGCTTTGTTTATCTCATAAGAGTGAAATTTTATCAGCAACGGGGGTGATTTAAAGTAATAACTATGACTTAAAGGAAAAGGCAGATACAAAAGAAATGGAATTAATGGAAAGTCAAACTTGGTATGAGAGTTTTCATGAAATTGTACGAGGTAATTGTTTCTTAACTTTTATTTGTCGCCAAGATTGTGTTAATTAGAGGAAAAAATCCTTTAGTAGGTTTCCTGATTTGGTTATTTAGAGAAGATTTTAGGCAAGGACTTTTATAATTTTCGTTTAAAATATAAATAAATTAAATCATTAAAGATCTTAGTAATGTTTAAAGTTGGTCTACATATTACTTTAATAGTTTTCTCACCATCATTCTCCGTTTAAACTTGGCTTTATTTAAAAGGGCATTAACGATGAAAGTCGAATGATTTTGAAAATATAAACTGAAAGGGATATTTTTACATTAAATAATAAATTTTTTATTTTTCATAATTTTCTATTATCATTTTTATCTATCTATCCCTATTATTTAAATAAGTTAAACAAATTCCTATTTTTATTGGATACCAAGATTAGGGCTTACTTTATTGGTTTGACCAGGTTTTTTTTTGGGAAGCACCGCCACAATTAAAAACTTAGGGGACTACAATTTACAGTGTAGAAATGCAATTGGAATATAGTACAAATAATATGACATATGGGACGCTTAGGAGAGCATCTTGCGGATCATGTAGTTCAGGATACCGCCGTTTTTATAGTAAGTGATGTCTACTTCGGTATCAAACCGCAAAATGGTCTCAAAAACGGTGCCGTCAGCCTGAAAATAGAATTTTTGACAAGATTTTAAGAAAACTCCGAGTATATTCAATATTTTTAATATATATTACCTCCACCTGGATCTTCTGACCCGGCTTCAGGCCACTCTCTGGCAGCGCAATGTTGTAGACCTCGCGACCATTCAGATTCAGCGTCTCGGCGCTCTGTCCCGGCAGGAATTGCAACGGGATGATGCCCATGCCCACCAGATTGGAGCGATGGATGCGCTCGTACGACTCCGCGATCACCGCCTTCACGCCCAGCAGGAAGGGACCCTTGGCTGCCCAATCCCGAGAGCTGCCGCTGCCGTAATCCTTGCCCACGACCAAAACCAGAGGAGTTCCCTCCTCGCGATACCGTTCCGCGGCATCGAAGATGTCCAGCTCCTCCTGGCTGGGAATGTGCACGGTGCGGGGTCCGGTCTTGGCTACCAGTTTGTTTACCAGGCGAATATTGGCGAAGGTGCCGCGGGACATGATGGCATCGTTACCACGTCGCGATCCGTACGAGTTAAAGTCCCTGGGCGTGATGTTACGCTCAGCGAGAAATCGAGCGGCGGGCGAGGTCCTGGCAATTGATCCGGCCGGCGAGATGTGATCTGTGGTCACGGAGTCGCCCAGGAAGAGCAGGCAGCGTGCCTTCTGGATGCTCTGCAGCTTGGGCAGGTCACGGGTCATGCCCTCGAAGAAGGGAGGACGCTTGATGTAAGTGGAGTCGGCGCTCCAGGAGAAGAGCTTACCCTCGGACACCTGCAGTGTCTGCCAGTCCTGGGAGCCTTGCTCAATCTTGCCTGCGGGTGAAAGAAATTAAAAAGTAATTATGGATTTAATGAATAGATGAATATATGTATGAATTTTATTGAATTAAAGTACTCACTGTACACCTCCTGGAACATGGCAGGAATCACGTGCTTGTTCTCCACTTCCTGGATCTCCGATCGAGTTGGCCAGATGTCCTGCAGGAACACATTCTTTCCATTGGCATCTACGCCCAGCGGCTCCTTTTCGAAGTCAATGTCCACTCGTCCGGCAATGGCATAGGCGATGACCAGCAAAGGACTGGCCAGGTAGTTGGCTCTGGTGTTCGGATGGATGCGACCCTCAAAGTTTCGGTTGCCAGAGAGAACTCCAGCGCAGACGAGGCCGTTCTTCTCGATGGTGTTTACCACGTTCTCCTCGAGGGGACCGGAGTTGCCAATGCAGGTCATGCAGCCGTAGCCGACAATATCGAAGCCCAGTTTCTCCAGATACGGAATGACGCCAGACTCCTTCAGGTAGTAGGTCACCACACCGGAGCCAGGGGATAACGAGGTCTTGATGTAGGGCAGAATGTTCAAGCCCTTCTCCACCGCTTTCTTGGCCAGGAGACCGGCACCCAGCATAACCGAGGGATTCGAGGTGTTTGTGCAGGACGTAATGGCCGCAATGACCACAGATCCGTGCTGCAGTTTGTAGGTCTTGCCATCGTCCCACTGGAACTCACCAAAGGCAGCCTGAGCCTCTGGGGCAATGGCAAAGCCCTTGAAGCCCACCTAAGGAAAGGAATTAAATTGTTCAAAGTTGTATAAACAAAAGAATTTAGCATGTAGTTCAGACTTACGGGACTGGACAGGCAGGACTTGAAATCCTGGGGCATGTCCGAGACCGAAACGCGATCGTGGGGACGCTTGGGACCCGAAACCGAGGTGACCACCGTCGCCAGATCCAAGGTGATGCTCTGTAAATAAACTACAAATTAGTAGGAGAACCCAATAAGGATGTTAAACTTGTACCTGGGTGAATTTGGGGTCTTGGGCGGCATCAGCATAGTTGCGCAGCTGCTGGGTGGCCTTGAGATATTGACGAATGATGTCAATCTTCTTCTCCGAGCGATCTGTTGTGAATTACATATGTCATTAAGAAGAAACCTCAAAGCGCTTACAGAGCCAACTTACTCGTCTGCTTCATGTAGCCAAGAGTATTCTCATCGATGGGGAAGTAGCCAACAGTGGCTCCGTACTCCGGGCACATGTTACTGATCGTAGCCCTGTCCGCAATGCTGAGCTCGGCCACTCCGGGTCCATAGAACTCCACGAACTTGCCCACAACACCCAGCTGACGCAGGTGCTTGGTGATGGTCAGCACCAGATCGGTGGAGGTGACCAGCGGGCTCAGTTTTCCCACCAACTTGTAGCCAATAACCTCGGGCAGCAGCATAGAGATGGACTGTCCCAGCATCACGGCCTCCGCCTCGATTCCGCCCACACCCCAGCCCAAGACTCCCAGGCCGTTGATCATCGTGGTGTGTGAATCAGTGCCCACCACACTGTCGGGATACAGGATTTTGGAGCCATCGGTGGTGTCGTTCTCGAACACCACGCGAGCCAAGTACTCCAGATTCACCTGGTGGACAATGCCAGAGCCGGGTGGCACGATCAGCATGTTGTTGAAGGCCTTGGCTCCCCACTGAAATCGAAACGAAAAACTAATATATCTTGCACAGTTTGGCATAAGGCAAACCCACCTTCAGGAAAGTGAATCGCTCCTTGTTGCGCTCAAACTCCAGGGTCTGGTTCTTGGTCAGAGCATCAGGTGTACGGGCAAAGTCCACCTGGACCGAGTGATCAATGACCAAGTCAGCGGGGCAGATGGGATTGATTTTCTCGGGATTACCGCCCAAATCCAAGACGGCGTCGCGCATGGCGGCAAAGTCCACAACAGCAGGGACGCCAGTGAAGTCCTAAAATGGGAAATTTTATGTGAACAAGTTAACTAGTTGAGAAGTTTATGTCTGAAGCTTACCTGCAGGATTACACGAGCGGGCTTGAAGGACACTTCCACATCGTTGGATCCCTGCTTGAGGGCAGGCGACCAACCCAAGATGCTCTGCACATCCTTCTCTAGGATATGGAAGTTGTCACAGTTGCGCACCGCCGACTCCAGCAGCACACGGATCGAGTATGGAAGTTGATCTGATTTAGGGGAAATAATTAAAAATTAATTACTAAATTTAATCATAAATACAATGGAATAAGTACATTGCTTAAAGTTAAAGCTTCCCTTCTTAAATTCAACTTTTATTTAACCCTTTTGTATCAATTATAAACAAAAGCTACTGTATTATATCGATAGGATTAGATAAGGGGGCAGTTTCGCAAATCATGATGTAGTAAACATGTATGAAAAGTCACTTTTTCAAATTGCGTGACTGAAAACAATTTACTGAAAGTTACTCCACTTAATTCAAGCTTATATATATATATATATAGATATGAATTTGATATTAGTAATTGTAAGTGTGATGTTTACTAAAAATCTTGGTATTTATTTTTTACATTCAAGTATTTTCAACCTGAAATAGAGAAAAGGTAAATATTCCTTTTAAGATAAATAAAACTAAGAGAATATTTGGACAGTAAATGTGAAACGGAGAGGAGCACTATTCAACAATAGGCTCAGAGATGATTCAAAACTATAATATTTTAAAAGGTTATAATAAGGAAAACTGTTTTCTGGGTCGGGGTTTCATTGCCAATTAGGAAATACATTTTTTTATCAAAAAGTTTCTTGCAAGTACTTTTAGCCAGTTACCTTTGTTGTGTAATTTAAATAATATAAATAATTTTTATATAATTTCCCTCTTATAGAGCTCCCATTTTACTTGCTCGAGAGATACCAGTCATCGCTGTTACCACCACCTGTTATCACGAAGCACAATGATTGCGTTTGCTTAGAACTCAATGATGGGTACCGGCTGATAAGTAGGTACTATATGGTATACCATATGTGTAGTGGCCATTAAAGAAAACCCTCACCTTAGACCGATGCTTGGACACGCGCTGCTCCAGTGAAAAGATTCCACGCGACTTTTCGGAAGCCAAGCCCCGACCGGACCACGACCCCCGAAAACATCAGATTTGTGGCGATAAGTGTGTGGGCACGTAACATTAATAATACGAATTAAACTCCATACAGGCACACACAATGAATCGTTATCACCGGTAGACGAGCCCCATTATGAGCCCCAATCATCCATCGGTGATAACTTTCGCTTTCGGCGCGAGACGAGCTTGCGTTTGCCCCGCTTTGGAAACTATAGAAAAATTCACTTAAGGCGGCGGGCAGCACCTTCCGATTGACACTGCTCGGACTTGCAAATTAAGGTGTTCGTTCGCATCGCTTATTTTTTCAGCTTTTGGGGTCAAACTCCACTTTCAACAGGTTACATTCCGCCCCAAAATTAGCCTGATTATTTACACTAGTTAATGCAACTTTGTTGGAGTTACCACGTAGACACCGCCCCGCCCACTTGCGACCAAGATCTTATAGCCATTGACTTACCATATTTGCTGTCGATGGAGGCGAGGTCAAAGTACTTGTAAGTGGTGCCGGCCTGCGAGAAAGTTTTCTCGAATTGAGCGAAGGGATTGGAGCCTGTGGGTGTGCGAAAGGGCGAAAGTGTGTTATGCAAGCCGCAGGACAACGAGATCTGACTGTGGATCCTCTTAAGCTCTTCCGATTTCCACTTTCCACCTACCTGACATCTTATTGGGACACTTTACTGAACTTATTGCGGACGAGCAAAGTTAGAAACTGATTGCAGAAGCGAGTCGTCGTTGGATTGAAACTTGCCCAGTTTTTCGGTATCGATTACGCTACGGCTGGAAACTTGCATTTATCGATACTCATCCGTGGTGCTTTTTCCGCGCTCGATTTCTTTAAATTTAATTTTCAATTTAATTTTAATTAAACCTCAATTAATATTGCTGCCCTATACATTGTATTTATTTAAAATATGTAATAAATGTGTCTTATTTTTAATTGTTAAACAATTATATACAAATTATAATCACTTATAAAATGCAGAAAAAAGAACATTTAATATTTTTCCCAACTAAGAAAGCATTTTGCGAACCATGTACTTCAGGATGCCTCCGTTTCTGTAATAAGCAATGTCCACGTCGGTGTCAAAGCGCAGAATAGTCTCAAAGGCAGTGTCATTCGCCTGTAAATCAATCAAAAAAATTAAATAAATATTTTCTATTATTATAAAACGTTTTACTCACCTTAACCTGGATCTTCTGTCCTGGTTTTAAGCCACTCTCTGGCAAAATAATATTGTAAACCTCCTGACCATTAAGCTTCAATGTCTCGGCACTCTGGCCCGGCAGAAACTGCAGCGGCATGATGCCCATGCCCACCAGATTGGAGCGATGGATACGTTCGTAGGACTCGGCAATAATAGCCTTGATACCCAGCATATGCGGACCCTTGGCGGCCCAATCTCGGGAACTGCCACTGCCATAATCCTTGCCAGCCACCAAAACCAAAGGAGTTCCCTCTTCGGCATACCTCTGAGCCGCATCGAAAACGTCCAGCTCCTCCTGGCTGGGGAAGTGTAGAGTGCGGGGCCCAGTCTTAGCGACCAACTTGTTCACCAATCGAATATTTGCAAAGGCTCCGCGAGACATGACGCCGTCGTGGCCACGGCGAGTGCCATAGGTGTTAAAGTCTCTTGGTGTGACGTTCCGATCGGCAAGGTAACGTGCTGCTGGTGAGGTTCTGGCAATGGCTCCTGCGGGGCAGATGTGATCCGTAGTGATAAAGTCGCCCAGCAGGAGCAGACAGCGGGCCTTCTCAATGTCCTTCAGCTTGGGCACCTCGCGGGTCATGCCATCAAAAAAGGGCGGACACTTAATGTAAGTGGAGTCAGGGTTCCAAGAGAACAGATTGCCATTGGGGACCTGAAGCGTCTGCCACTCCTTAGTGCCCAGTTCGATCTTGCCTGGGAAGGGAAAAAGAAATAATGATGTATAAATAATATTATAAATTTCATAAATTTATAAATTATAAATGTATTTACTTACTTAGTATGTGTCCTGGTACATAGAGGGAATAATATGCTTGTTCTCCAGTTCCTGGATCTCTGATCGCGTTGGCCAAATATCCCGGAGGAACACATTTTTTCCATTAGTATCCATGCCCAGCGGCTGCTTCTCGAAGTCAATGTCCACTCTTCCGGCAATGGCATAGGCGATGACCAGCAAAGGACTGGCCAGGTAGTTGGCTCTTGTGTTCGGATGGATGCGACCTTCAAAGTTCCGGTTGCCAGAGAGAACTCCAGCGCAAACCAAGTTATTATTCTCAATGGCATCAACCACTTTCTCGTGAAGTGGTCCGGAGTTGCCGATGCAAGTCATGCAGCCATAGCCAACAATGTTGAAGCCAAGCTTCTCCAGATAAGGAATAACGCCAGACTCCTTTAGGTAGTAGGTAACCACTCCTGAACCAGGGGATAACGAGGTCTTGATGTACGGCTGGACATCTAGTCCTTTCTCTACGGCCTTCTTGGCCAGAAGACCGGCCCCCAGCATCACCGAGGGGTTCGAGGTGTTTGCGCAGGATGTAATGGCCGCAATGACCACAGATCCGTGATGCAGATGGTAGGTCTTCCCATTGTCCCAATTTAGTTTTCCAACAACTTTTAGAGCCTCTGGGGCAATGGCATAGCCCTTGAAGCCCAAAATTAGTGAATACTTACAGAATTGGACAGACAAGCTTTAAAATCTTCTGGCATGTCCAAAACAGAAACTCGATCGTGAGGACGCTTGGGTCCAGAAACTGAGGAAACCACTGTACCCAGATCCAAGATAACTTCCTGAAATAATTATGATATTAGTTTAAGAATAAAATTAAGGAGCTGTTGCTGCAAACCTGAGTGAACTTGGGATCTTGAGTTGGGTCAGCGTAGTCCCTAAACTGCTGCGTCACCTTTAAGTACTGCCGTATAATGTCGATCTTTTTCTCCGAGCGATCTGAAACATGATTGTGATATTCATTTGTATTTTTTCATTTCTTTAAAGCAAACTCACTTGATAGCCTCATATAGCTGAGGGTGTTTTCATCCACTGGGAAGAAGCCAATGGTGGCTCCGTACTCCGGAGCCATGTTACTGATCGTAGCCCTGTCTGCCAGGCTAAGCTCAGCCACCCCGGGGCCGTAGAACTCCACAAACTTGCCCACCACACCCAGCTGACGCAGGTGCTTGGTGATGGTCAGCACCACGTCGGTGGAGGTGACCAGCTGACTCAGCTTTCCCACCAACTTGTAGCCAATAACCTCAGGCAGTACCATGGAAATGGCTTGTCCCAGCATAACGGCCTCCGCCTCGATTCCACCCACACCCCAGCCCAAGACTCCCAGGCCGTTGATCATTGTGGTGTGGGAGTCATTTCCCACCGAACTGTCGGGATACACGATCTTGGAGCCATCATCGGCTTTATCCTCCACAACGACTTGGGCCAGATACTCCAAATTTATTTGATGTATGATTCCAGAACCGGGCGGCACGCAGATCATGTTGTTAAAGGCACTAGCAGCCCACTACAAGAGGCAATGGGATTAGAAAATCATTCAAATTAATAGTTGATATGACAAGTACCTTCAAGAAGGTAAATCTCTCCTTGTTCCTTTTGAACTCAACAACCAGGTTCTTGGCCATTGCATCCGCAGACCGGGCAAACTCCACCGGTACCGAGTGGTCTATCACCATAACCGAAGGGCAGATGGGATTCACTTTTTCGGGATCACCGCCAAGCTTTAAGACAGCCTCCCGCATGGCAGCAATATCCACCATGACAGGGACTCCATTGTAGTCCTGTAATATATTAATTAGGTAGGTGGTCGTTTTACCATTTTGTGAGATCGACTAACATGGAGAACGACACGAGCGGGCTTGAAGGGGACCTCCACATCGTTGGATCCCTGCTTGATGTCCGGCGTCCAGTTGAGGATGCTCTGGACATCCTTCTCAGAAACTTGGAAATTATCACAATTACGTACGGCCGACTCCAAGAGCACACGAATCGAGTAGGGCAGCTGACCTAATTTCGGAAGACTTTATTTATAGAATCCACAATTTCACCACTCATCACATTCATTGAGGAAACACCTCAAGGGAGCAGTCTTATCACTTCCATAGAAATATTCCGCAGCTCCAAATAGATGGACTTCCTAACCCTTCTATCTTGGGCTCATACGTCACCCGTAACTAAAAGCTGATAACTGGGAATTACGGAACCTACTGGAGAGCCACGCGAATCCTTATCGCAAAGAAATGTTTGGTTTGCATGGAGGATTCCATGATGGGCAACTACTTACTATCGATAATGATCAAGAGATAACTAATGAATTTTATTATATGTACATATAATTGAGATCTGTTAAGGGAAAATCTATTTTTAGAAACGGTTTTATTAAAATATATATCATATTTTTCAAGTCTTTCCAAATGATTAGGCGATTTAAAAAAATATTAGGTAATTATCCCAAATACATTATCCTTTTGAGAGAATTATAATCAATAAAATTAGTTTATATTAATTATGTTTTAAATATTTAACTATTACTCAAAGATTTTTTATAAATTTTTTTTGGCACTATTTAAGAATTTCACAAATGACAATAACAGTTTTCTTATTGCAGTAAAAAGAATTATGCAAACAAATGTTTAGAATTTTTTATAATTAGCTAGAATACCTCTCAACTACAGGTTATGCATACACAAAATATTTAAAATCACTTTTAAGTCTGACTTTAAAAAGAAAAGCTTTAAACAGAAAATCTTGTAAATAAGGCAACTTTTTGTTTGTAAACAAACTACTTACTGTATCTGCTATCAATCGACGCCAAATCAAAGTATTTGTAGGTCGTTCCAGCCTGAGTAAATTGACCCTGGAACTTAGCAAATGGATTTGCCCCTGTAACGTTATATAAATTGTATTCATTGCTTTCTTTCTTCTCTTTCATTATCTTACCAGACATTTTAGTGGTGTTTTTACACTAGTCGGCATAATTATTTTGACGAAAAACAAATGGTGCAAATTTGTATGTAACTTTTTAATGGTTTAATATAACTCAATGAATTTTTTTTCTGTTTTACTTAGTGCTAATACAAACTTAAAAATAATGAATTCAACATTTTGTCATTTGAACTTGAAAAAATATAAGCTAAAGTAATTTTCATGTGGTGGCATAAGTATTTTGACAAGTGAGTTTTTAATGAATAACAAAGTTTAAACGTAAAAAAGTAAAGGAAAAAAAAGAGAATTTAGTAAAATATATAATTTCCCTTGGTTTCAATAACTTTTTGCAGACGTCGGGGTACTGAATCGATTAAATTTTGGATGATCTCTGGAGATATCTCTTCCCAAAGGGAAGTGATCTCAGAAATTGTCTCCTC
The DNA here is from genome assembly GCA_035045905.1 of Drosophila anomelani. Classification (NCBI taxonomy): domain Eukaryota; kingdom Metazoa; phylum Arthropoda; class Insecta; order Diptera; family Drosophilidae; genus Drosophila; species Drosophila anomelani. The sequence goes on along the minus strand of JAWNOO010000007.1, from coordinate 8,715,802 downwards.
TCGGGTTTTATTCAACGATACTTCTCTTTTGCGTTTCACAAGAGACCAGACGTTTTCAATTATATTTAAATCTGGACTTTGAGGTGGCCAGTCCAAAGTGGGAACACCAACATCCTTCAAAAATGTTGTGATCATCTTGGCTTTGTGGCATGGGGCGTTATCCTGTTGCAGGATAAAGGATTGTCCAATAAGCCTGTCTCCAGAAGTAAAGGCATTATCATTTAAAATCGACAAATATTGGCCTTGGTTCATAGAGCCAGTGACAGGAACGAAGTCACCCAGTCCATTATACGCCACACATCACCAGAACATCACAGAGCCTCCACCATGGCTTACTTTTTGGCAAACGGGCCGCCTTTTTTGCCTTTGTACCATTGGCAATCTTATGAAAACTTTATTTTTTGATTAATTATACTCAAAGGAGCTTTCATCTGTCCATAGAACGCTTCTCCAGAACTCCTTTGGCTTATGGAGATGTTCCTTTGCGAAAGACAATCTTTTAAGCTTGTTTGCTTTCGTTATATATGGTACGTCCTTGGCTTTGTAAGTCTTAAAATCATATTCTTTTAATCGTCGACGGACTGTGCGCTCACTAATTGGGGTCTCAGCTGTCAAATTAAATTGATCTGCTGCAGATTGAGGCTTCAGAAAAATATTTTTTTTAAATTCCCGTACAAGAAGTCGGTCATCACTGACCTTTGTTTTGCGTTTAGCACCTGATCTTTTTAAATTACACATGTCATTATGCTTCTTAAACTTTTTAATTTGGTAGTGCACAGTTTGACGCGACACATTATACTCGTTGGCAATGTCTTTGACTGCTATTCCAGCGTTAAACTTTGCTACCATTGAAGATCTGGTAACTAAACTTAGCTCAGCCGTTTTACCCATGTTATTTAATAATTTTTAGTAACTTTATATTTCAAAAACAACGTTTAATATTGACCAAAGTTAAACACAGAAGTTGTTTGATTCTCGCGTGCTTTAAAGTGTGAAAATATTTCCATAAAGACGCTGTCAAAATACTTGTGCCACGCAAAAAACCGTTGTCCGCATGCATTTTTATCAACAGAAAGTGAATGCTAACGGTAAACGAACTAAAATTTGGCATGCACATAGCTAAAAATAGATTCTTTGTTTTGCGCTTCATTTTCGCACCGTTATTTGGCGATTTCAAGCAATGCTAAGCTCAATCGTCAAAAAGAGTCTTTCGTCAAAATAATTATGCCGACTAGTGTATATTTAACTTCAAAGTTTATTGCGGTTTTACCGAACTTACTCAGCTGGAGGAGTAACGACTACTCTTATATACGATCCCGCCAACGTTCATTGCGTATCGATAATTTCATCGCCTGGCACAGTCTAGTAGGACCGTTGATAGACGACCTAAGAAATCCAATATTGTTTTTAAATTTCTTTGGTATTTTACAGATAGTTAGATTTATCATTTATTTTTCCCACGCGCACGTTGTATTTCTTTAAATTAAACAAAATATAATGAATTTACCGGAAAAAGTGGACGTACCCAAGGATCAGCTCCGCCAGATGAACTGCGAGTTCAATCCTCTATCCCGCTGTGATGGATCTGTGATGTACAGCCAGGGTTTGTTTCCATGCCGGCTTTTGTAATTGAACAATCTCTTAAAGAGTTTTCCGGTTCTTAAACAATTCCAGGAGCGACAGTAGTTATTGCCGCCGTGCTGGGACCCATCGAGGTGAAGACTCAGAACCTGAGCATTGATGGCAGCTACCTGGAGTGCAATTACCGGCCAAAGGCGGGACTTCCCCAGGTGAAGGAGCGCATTCGAGAGGCCACCATTAGGGATATCCTGGAACTGGCGGTCCTAGCCGAAGCCCATCCGCGTGCTAAGATGTCTGTGCAGGTGCAGGAGCTGGAGGATCGTGGCAGTGTATGAGCCCTAGCTCTAGTCTATATATAAACTAATTTATAACGAAGATTTCTTCCACAGATCGATGCCTGTGCCGTGAATTCCACCTGCCTTGCCATGCTCATTGGTGGCCTGCCCCTGAAATACAGCTTCGCGGCGGTGCATTGTATTATCAACGATCAGGGAGATTATGTCCTGGATCCAGACCAGAGTGAGGTGCGTCACCAACGCGCCAGCTTCACATTCGCCTTCGATTCCGTCGACGGAGACCTGTTGCTGGTGCAGACCAAGGGGGCCTTTAAAATAGCTCAATTCAATGATATCGAGAGCCTGTGCCGCGCCGCGACTGCGGAAATCTTCAGCTTTTATCGCAGCCAAATAGCCAAGTATCACGGCAGGAGCGAAGCGATAGCGGAGAAGGTGAAGGAGCAGCCGGAAGCAATGGAGGCGTGAGGAAAACCACATAATAAGTTACGATTAAAGTTTGATTTATTGCGTAAATCTCTCTTCTCTTCTGTGGAATCCGCCTATGCTGCTGATCTGAAGGGGTGTTCCCTTGAGCACCTGGGAGTTGGATTCCTCAATTCGGGCCACCACAAAGTCACCTACAGTCATGGGCTTGGTTGCTGCCCCACTTTGTTCAGTGGGAAGTTCCATATCGGGCACAATCACCTTGATATTGGCATCGTTGCGACCGAACCAGTGCGTGTCCGACCGCTTGCTCTTGCCCTCTATAAGGATAAGCTGCTCCTGTCCCTCCATTCGACGGTGCAGCTTGGTGGCTTCCTCTCGGAAGGCCAGCACCATGCGCTTCAGCCGCTCGTTTTTAACATTCAGTGGTACGTCGTCCTTGTAGCGCCGATGGGCTGTGGTCTTCTCCCGCATGCTGTAAGCGAACAGGTAGGCCACGTTGTATTGCACTTGCTGGATGAGAGTGACGGTGTCCTGGAATTCTGCCTCTGTCTCGCCACAAAAGCCGCAGATAAAGTCGCTGGAGAGGCCCACGTTGGGCAGCAGCTCCCTGATGTGGTGCACTAACTCCAGATACGCTTCCCTGCTGTAACCTCGCCTCATCCTCTCCAGAACTTGAGTGTTTCCGGATTGTGCGGGTAAGTGCAGCTGCTTGCAGACGTTCGGCCGATCTCGAATGACCCGGAGGACCTCATCAGAAAAGTCCTTCGGGTGCGGGGAGGTAAAACGGATGCGCATCTCGGGTACAGCTTCGGCCACGGCTTCTAGCAGCTCTGCAAAGGGAGTTCCACCTTTTTTGGGTTTGTATACGGTGCTAAAACCTGGCACGGGAGTGGCATTAGTAGCTTCCCTGGCCTCCACAGCACTTCTGGTCCCGGTAGGAGTTGACATTCTGACCCAGCAGGGTCACCTCTTTTACGCCTTGCTCCGCCAAGGCCTTGACTTCGTTCACTATGGATTGCAGGGGCCGGGAACGTTCGCGTCCGCGGGTAAAGGGTACAATGCAGTAGGTGCACATGTTGTCGCATCCTCGCATTATGGAGACAAACGCTGTGGGGGATTCCGAGTTCAACCGAACGGGCATCACATCCGCATAGGTTTCATCGAGGGAGAGAAGTACATTTATGGCCGAATTGCCGTAGTGGCGGGACACTGCCAGCAGTCTGGGTAAATCCTTGTAGCTGTCCGGGCCGGCGATCACATCCACGCACTGTTCTTGCTCCAGCAGTCGTTCCTTTAGCCGCTCCGCCATGCAGCCCAGAAGGGTAAGCTGGAGTGGATGCCGCTTCGGGCTTCGCTTGCTCTTCATCGCTCGCAGGTGCTTTAATCGGTTCCAAATCCTCTGCTCTGCTCCATCGCGCACGGCACAGGTCACCAACATGATGACATCCGCCTGCTCCGGCTCCTGGCACCGCAGGTAACCCTCCTTCTGAAGTATGCTCCACACCACTTCCGTGTCATTGGTGTTCATCTGGCAGCCGTAGACCTCGAAGTGCACTTTCCGCCCCTGACCATTGAAATCGACTGCATTGAGGTATGGAATACTGGTCTCCACCGGCTCCTCTTCATTCAGTTTCAGCCTGGCTGCGGGTTTAACGGCGAAGAAGTCCTGCAGGCCAGGACCTCGTTCAATCCTCTCCAGAAATGTGGCACGTGCAGCCGGTTCCGGTTTGATTGCGGCTTCTCCTGTTGCACTGACTGTCACGGTTGCTGGAGCCGACGTGGCTCCTTTGGGGGCAGTGGTGGAGGCATGCCGCACATGGCGTATGAAGGCCCGGCAGCTCCTCTTCATGTTATTTCAATTTTAATTAAAAGTTAAATGTGGGAAATGGATTTTAAAAATTATGCAAGTCTTGGAGATGACACTAAACAGATGGTCAAGTTATCGATGACAAAGGAGGATGTGTTAGTGCTAAATTGTGCCGCTAGGAGGCTAATACTGATTTGAAGTGCAGAAAACTTCCGTTAGACTTTGTAGAGTTTCAAATAGAAAATTAATTAAAATTAGTTACTATTTTTGTTTAATTTTATTTAAATAATATAAATAATATATTTAATAGCATATATGATTTAACGAAACCTATAAAAATGGGTAATTATTAAGAGTAAAACACATTTTCTGCAAAATTAGGCGTAATTAATTATTTAGATACTTTAATCAAATCGGCTAATGCGTACTGTCTTCCTGCACAGATAAACACTCAAAGGCATCACACTGATATCCGTCTGGCCGCACATTTGGGGACAGATTCGGCCCAAACACGGCTCAGCCGTAAGAAATTAGCCTCGGCCTCATTATGAGCTTATATCGTGGTCGTGTTAATAATGCCCAGGTGAAGACAATGCAATTGCAGGAACCACCTTCAAATACTACTGCTTCTCTCTCGGTTTCTGTTTCTGCAGCTGTATGCCGACACTTTGTGGCTTTGTGGGTCAATAACTGAATAATTGCATTGCCACCGAGTGTAGGCCATAAATAGAGACAAATTCGTTGGTATGCCAGTCGATAATATTACTAAATTTAATTAATTACAAGAAATAAAGATAGTGTAAATGATATTTATAGTTTCTTTACTTTTTCTTTACTAAAGCAAAACATTAGTTTCTTTTGGGGATTACGATTTATGCTTTATTTTAAGCTTAGAAAACTCTAGAAAATACTTCTAAAAACGATTTAAGCTCACAGTTTTACTTGAAGTGAAAATTAGTTCCCTCTTTTTGGGGGAATATCACCCGAATGTCCCATCAAAAAGATACATAGAAAACTAGGAAAGAAGTAGAGGCAGCCGCTGGCACACACATATTTTGTAAACACTTACAAGCACAAATATTTTAATGAAAATGAAATGAAAATTCCACTTTCGGCCAAAAGAATTTCGTAATTACAGCGAAAAAATTCGGTAATTAAATTCATGAAGTTTCTGTCGGCGAATCCGGAGGGAGCCAAAGCTGAAGCCGTTGCCGGCAGCCACTTGGGTGGCCTTACTCGCATCCTTGTAAGTGGGTCTGGGTCCTTTCTGCCAACTGGGCCTTCTGCTTTCCGCGTTCTGTTGGTTAAGCATTTTCTTGTATTTTGTCGGCACTTTTCCGCTAAAGTTATTTTCCCATGAGTTTTCCCTCTAGTCCGCTGCTATAAATCTTACAGCTCGCTTCGGTGGGGCTTGGGATGGGTAGGGGCGGGCTTGGGAGTTGTGTGTGTTTTTAGGAGGGGGATAGTCGGAGGTTGGAGGAGGAGCAAAGTCCTGCTGGCTTGTGTGCATACGCCGAGGAGCTTAAGCTCAGGGCTAGTTGGCCAGCAGGAGTTGTGTATCTCAAGGAAACTGTCAATAAATAATAAATAATTCAATTGTACAAATGCGTTCTATATTTAGTTGTGGCAATTAATCCGACAATTTCACTTCCGAACACGAACACGCCCCCGACAGTTGACAATTTGCGAGAGCTTTTTAATCGAAAGAAGTCCTGGGGAATGGCCAGTGCTACAGGATCTAAAATAAAGTGCAAAATAAATTTATTTCCTCCAGAGATTGAGTTGGAAATAAATAAATAATGCTTGGAGAAGCGAAAGATAAATAGCTGGAACCTGATTATCCCTTTAGCTTTTACTTCTTGAGTTATAAACCAGGTTTTACTTATTTGTTAATTTAATCATTACATTTAAATCAGTACCTAATTTTCTTTCCTAAAAATACCATTAAAAATTAACACAAAAATTCTAACTTAACTTTTGCTTTTGTCACAAAGGCAGTTTTTATACCAAGAAACCCCCCTAACCCCCCGTTAATACAAATTTGAATGTTTAAATCCCACCGAGCCACACCTTCGTCAACCTTCTGGCCGCCCCCCCTCTGCGCCGGCCGATTTTCACCCACTTTTCCGCATCGGAACCCTCCACCGAACCCACCAACGACACTTTGAGGCCCCATAACGCGGGCACACGCATAATGATCCCCTGAATGGCTCAATGCGTGGCAACGCGCGCGCCAGCCGGAAAAAGTTTGCTTACAGCTTACAGATTTCTATTTTTCGGAAAGCCATTTTCCCAACCCTTGGGGGCGCATTTTCCGATGCAAGATGCCGCCCACCGAACAGCGGGAAAGATGCTGCCAAGGGGGGTAAGTGGTGTTAACGGCTCTGCTGAGAGTAATTCTCCCCACGCAAAAGACAAAAAAAAATAAAGAAAAAACAAAGAAAGGCAAGCAAATGTTAATAGAAAATGGTTCCTTGTCGCCGTCGTCTTGGTTGCCGTTAAATTGAAATTGTCGCGGAAATAAAAATTTGCATATTTTAGCATTGATTTTGGTTCGGGACTGCCGCCACTCCCTATATGCCCCCTAGGGAACCCTGTCGGTGGTGCACTCCATAAATTATATTGACTTAAACTTATTTCAAAAGAGAGATTTAATCGGGGCTTAGTTAGGGAAAAATTCTAATTCTTTTTATTTTCAATTTTTTTTAATTTTTGTTTGTATTTGGAAAAATATTTTATGGAAATATAATATAATGTTTTACAACCTAGTTGTAAATTCTTTACTTAAATTATAAAAGCAAGTTTTTAAATCTATAAAATGTAATCAAAAACTTATCCCTACCATCCCACCCGTCGTATACGCAATATTGCAGTAAATAAATTAACTTTAAATTAATTACAAGCTGGTTGCATAAACCAAACAAAATCCAATTGACCAAAACAGAGTGAATAGGGAGCGTCCCTGTGTATTTCTCATTACTGACTGCCAGTTCCAGTTGCTGTCTCTAGTAAATCCTGACGCTGTCACAATAAAATCCACTCAAGCTAAACATACGTCAGCGGTGACGAGCCTTGGTCCTGGCTGAGTCCGAGTCCTAGCCAGAGTTCTAGTCCCTGGCCAAGTCGTACAAATTTATGCCCCAGAAAAGCAAAAAAAAAAAAAGGAGAAGAGCAGGCAATCTCCTCCTCTTTGGCGCTGCCAGTAGTGAGTCCAAGGCGCAGGATATAATACCAAACTGCTCATTGATTTATTTACGAGCTCCTCTGATGGCCCAGCAGCTGTCCATGGGCGGGGCAGCTGCAGCAGCTCTTGGGCGAAAGCCAGGGATGCAAGGTCCTTGGAAGGAAGTCCTTTGAATTTAATTCCTTTTTTTGAAAGAGAAGAAAATGGAGCTAAACAGCTTTAGATATTTGTTAATAATTATTTGGCTTCCAGGTTGAAATTGTTTAAATCCAGGAAATTAATCTTTCATTTTAAAAGTTCTAATAAATTAAAATATATTTTTTATCCCGAATTTTTTGTATTTATTGTAAGTTAATTTCAAGGATTGTTTAGCTGGTTTTTGCTCATAACCCCTTTATTTTCCATCCCTGCCTCACAAATTACAGCTAAATTCTTGCTTTTCCTCGAGCTTCTGCTGGACAAGGCTGCCATATCCCATCCGCATTTTAGCATTTTGCCGCTCCCCGATTTTCCCTTGTCATTCCCCTCATCCATTGACTTTGTCCCTGCGCCTGTGACTTACATAAAGTGTCCTCGACTTCCTCGCAGAGGCGGCGAGTCATTTAGGCGCAGGTCGTAGATCTTGCCAGGCAATGGCTTTTGACACTCAATGTGAGCTTCGGAGGCTACACTTGAATTTCTACGCCATTAGAGCAGCAGAGAGGACTTTAAGGACACTGTATGCCGGAGGCTGGATATTGGTGGTACCTTTGGCTGCCTGCGGTGTTTGCTGGTAATTTTCATTGTCACGTGGCGGTAATTACCGGTGTTGCAGACACAAACACAGACACAATCGCAGCTGCAGACACGCAGCCAGACATGGCGAGACACACAGAGGCATAGACATTGAGTCAGTCATGGCCATGGCTTTGAACTGCAAAACGTTTGCACTGGAAAAAAAAACTTTATTTTATTCGGAAAGGAGTGCAAGATGTCGGAGACCGAATATCAGAAAGTTAAGCTTATAAAAAATGAAATGTTTTGGTTTATTTTGAAGAAATGTTTTGGAACTTGATTTCATAAAACATTTCCTAATAAGAAATTCAAATATTTAATATTCTATCTACATAATTATTTTATTATTAATTTTTTAAGGTAGCTAGCTTAATTATTTTTGAATTTAAATATATTTATTTAAAGTTACAGAACTGTGTTCTTCTCACAATTGACAATTTTCAACTGCAGTGCAGCGACAGGACTCGATTTCAGTCAGATTCTGTTTATTCGTATGTTTATCTGTGTGTGTGTGTATGTGTGGGCTATATCCTGTGGCGTCGCGACGCGCTTTACAATTTCAATTCATTGAATTTTAACAGCGCCTGCAGCGTCCTTGCCAGCCTGCCACCGAGAGAGCGAGCCTGCAAGTTAACCGAAAGTTTGTAAAACGTTATGTGCAACATTTGCTGGTGCGGCCATAGAGGGGACGTGGAGCGAGGCAGATCCTGGGGGCTATAGTCCTGATCCCAGGCAGCGAGGTCCCATTGTCAATGGTTTCGTGCAGGTCGGCCGCTGATATTAAAACGTGTTTTATCACCCGCCGCCATTTCGCGGCCGGGTATTCATTCCAATTGCGGCCAGATTGCACTTTTCAAGTGCGTGTTAATGCACTGCGTGTGTGCGGAGAAGGGCGGGGAGTGTGCGGGATCAGAATCGGAATATGGGGATGGAGTTTTAGGGGAACGGAACTTAAAGCTGACGCAGCCCCCCAAAATGGCTATTCAAATTAGAGGAACGAGCTGGCAAATGTCACAGCAGCAATCTAAACAAAAAACCGGAAGAGGACGAGGATGAGAAAGGAAGCCAAGCAAAAGGGTTGATGGCCGAAAGGCACAAAAACAAGTATTTAGAAGAGTGCACAAAAGGGAAAGGGTTAATACAGAGGGAAAATGGGTATAGTTTTTGTATTTTATATTAAGCATTGGATTTTTAGTATGTATAATTATTTAAACTGATTTTTAAACATTTATATCACTTTATACAAGAGATAATATAAATAAATTTAAATAAAAGGTAAATATAAAACAATAACTTTCAGATAATAATTTAATTCATAAAGCAAACAGAACATCTTAGCCAAATGCTTCTTAAGTTAACATTAAATAATTAATAAATAAAGTTATACTATAAAAAGTGCGTGTAACCTGTTATTTTTATACAAATATCTTAGGTTTCTTTAAAGTTGTATTATGTAAATATTTAGATTTTTATTCTTTATAAATACATTTTTTTCTTATTAAATAAAAAACAGTTTTCAAAATAAGCAGAGTTTTTATAATAAAGTCAATCAAACCTGATCAATTAATTATTGAGATGCAAAAATACACTTTTTATTAAAAATTTGTATCCTTAACTTTACTTTTTTAATATTTCATAAAGTTTTTTATTAAATTTAATTTCTAAAACATTCCTTTTTCCTGCAGTGCTTGTGTTTGGGAGCTGTGTGGCGAGCCAAGTGCGTTCGTCTGTGTGTGTGGTGTATCCTAGCAGCAGCTGTTGTTTGTCCTTCGCCGCCATTTTGTATGTGTGTGTCTGTGTGTGGGCATCCCTTTCGCTACCGAGTCGCTCCCGAGTTTGTTACATTTTCGTTTTGCAATTTCATTAAATTCCAACATCCGCCATAAATCTTCCACTCTTCAGCACGGCTTCTGTGCTTTGAAGCGATAAAGGTATGTCTGCTTGTTTGTCCTGCGAGTATCCTGCGACTATATGTGTGTGTGTGTGTGTGAGTGTGGGGATCCCAACGTAACCCAAAATGGCCGTTGAAGTGGTTGAAAGCGATTACGCCGACTGCCAAAGGTTGACACACACGCGCGGGTATCTCTGTGTGTGAGAGAGGAGGAAGTGTGCGTGGGGACCTGTGTTTAAATGTTGTATGAATGAGCTTTGCGGGGGACACTTTCCTTTCCACTTGGACCCATACGGGGGACTGGGAGTTATGACCAGTCCCCTACTACTGCCTAGAACTTTAAGCTGCCCGACATAAACTTGCCTCAGTTACACCCAGATGCTCAATTAATGTCCTTGCTCTTTGACAAGTCATTGAGGGAGCCCTTGATATTTATTCCGCCCGGAAAACATATAACTTAACAACGTATTAAAAGGGCATAAAACGTGTTCCACTTCTGCCTTTGCTATTTATCATAGCGCAGGGAATTCCCCGGATTCCTGCATGCCTCTGGCTGTGAATCTCACTGGGTTGATGCCTCTCATCATTGCCAGTTCATCGACATTCCATGGCTCTTGGTATGCAAAAACATTATGACAAGCGCTGGCACCCACTGAAACAAGCAACCTTTCCACCAATTTCCATTCTCCATTCCCAGTCAGGGTACAAAAATAAAGAAAGGAATGGAAAAAAGGCTGAAGACGCAGCTGGTCCGGGTTCGTCTGGCGCTTATTAAACTGAAATCCCCGCCTCAAGTGCCTGCTGCCATTGCCGGCTGCCTGCAGTTAACAATTTTTGCAAGCCACCAAGCAAATTATTATTGTTTTTCTTTGCCAGCCGAGCTTTGGTCGAGCTTAGAGTTTGCAGTTGGAAAAATAAATGGTTACCGACAAGGAAATGCTCTTTAAAAATATTGAAAGTATAGTAATAAATATGTTAATTATTATTATACTCATAAAAATATATAACTAAAAAGGCAGTAAAATATTTGCCAACTTATATGAAGACTTTTAAAGCTTAAACATTTTAGATCTCTGTCTTTTTTTGCACTACTATTTTTTATATATATATTATTTCTATATATTTTTATACATTTTCTCCGTGTTCCAGTTAAGCCATAAGCAGAGCGTGTACTCTTTGTTGCTCTTGGTTCCCCTAACTCCTTGCTGCCCTTGTGGCCATAGTCTGTGCCTCCTTTAACCATTTGCCGGCTCCTTTTTCCAGCTCTGGCTCCTGCTCCAGCTCCTCATGCTTGTCCTGCTCCCTTTTGGAGCTTCGCGCGTGGCGATATAATTGAATGTCTCAGGTGTTTTGTCAGACATTGCTTAAGCCTTTGCCGAGGGATTTTCAACTGATGTCCCTTGGCAGCGCGGATTGCCTTTTTAAAGGTCCTTAAAGTGCTGCCTCCCCTCTAGGCAGGAGGCGGGAGGATGCAGAAGGAGTGTCGTGAAAAGGTTTCAGCTGTGTGACATTCAAATCCGCGCCATTTCAGTCCACACCCACGATGCCGACACCGATGCCTTCACCTGCCCGGCCTAATTAAAACATTCATCTTCATTTTCACCTTTTGCCTAATTAATTCACACAAAAATCAACTAAATTAATATGAAAACCAAGCCAAGAAGCTGACAAGCTGCTGACCACCCCGCCTTATTGCCTTTTGGGCTGTTGTTGTTCCTGCCTTTTCGGACGCTAACGAGAATTAATGGTTTGCAGTGTGGCACACAATTACGACAGGGAAAATCTTAGGTAAGCAGCGCCGAAATTGTCACCAGGCTCAGGGCGGCGGAAAATCAGGGGGCGAAAAAAAGAAGAAAACGAAACGAGAAATAGAAGGAAATACAGCTCCACATAATTGGCTTTGCGGGGGCGGCTGTGTCAAAAACTGCTCAATTTACGCGTCGTGAAATTAATTTATGCCCAATGCAATAACCTCGGCAACGTCAATAAAATACATTAGGGCCAGGAGTCCTTAGGTGGGAATGGGTCCTGTATTTCAGCCAGGCCACAGGGATGGTGGCTTGAGGCGATTCTGCGGGGTATGGTCTGGGTCGGTTAGTTGGTCTGGGACAGACGGTTGCCTAATTGCGCTTTGTCAATTTGAAATTAAAATTGCCTTCGCCAAACACACACACGCGTCCTGAAGGGATAAACTGAGAAAAAAAATTGTATAGTAAAATGTTTGTTCAAATATAATATATTCTAGCAGGCAGGCAAGTCAAAATGTGTAATAAACAAACTATTTAAAAACGCAATAATTTGCTTAATAAACACAATAATCTTGTCAGAAACATAGAGAAGATGCTTTGTTAGAGAGCAGTTTCATATGAAAGCCACCTCTGTTTCATAGCAAGTTTCATAATTCATAATTTTATTATTACCTTTTTATTATTATTTAGTTACCTCTATTTTCCCCCAGTGTCCACGCATCAACACACACTCTTTGGCCATCGCTCCACACGGCGAGCGTAAGAAATGCGCCTTGCAAAAAAATTTCCATAATTTAGCGATCTAAATGCAAGTGGCGCAATTGAAGCGTAATTAGACCCTGCCAGTCACTCACCCCCACACATACGCGGAAATAGGGCTGGCGCTAATTGGTTTCTGGTCAGGATCGCTGGCTGCAGGGATGCAGGATTCAGAATTCAGGACCTGGGCCAGCTTTCATCGGTGCGCCGCCAATTAAAAACGTGCCCACATTATGCTTTATTGACTGCCCTCCGCCCTCAAGGATACTCCCCCATTGGCACAGGATTCTTTCGGTTGTATCTTTCCAATACCCAAAGGACTCGCTTGCTACCTGGCAAAACGGGAGGGAAAAAAAATACAAAATAAAGGGAGCCAAGGGAAGGACAATGGTGGGCGTGCCTTTTAGCAATAATAACGTCCTCCGACAGCCATAAAACAAATCATACGAGTTTATGGTCACCTTACCAACATTGTCCACTGCGAAACTTTATCTTTTTATATGCGGCATTATTGCCACAGATTAGACACGGGATTTAGTACAATGCCCACACAGGTGGGGAGCCCAGAAGGAAGAGGTCCTTGTACGCATATGTGCGTATCTACATATAGGGGTTACCATTTTTTCGATTGCCAGCAGAACGAATTAAATATGACCATTTGTATAATGGCCGAGACTCGAATGGGAACTCAGAGAGAGAGAGAGAGTAACTCTGATATCTAATACAATTATGGCCGGGGGACTGGCCAGATACTATGTATATATATATCCGCATACGTATGCAAGGATGTGTCCAGGACAAATTCGAATGCAAAATGCATGACGTTTCCTGTTTAATTTTCAGCCGGGTAAGTGCTTCGGCTTAACTTCGGATCTGCTGAATGGCCAGCCATGGCAGCACACACAGAACAGGATTGGTTTGGGGATTGGCCTGGGGTTTGTGTGAGGGTTTTGGGTCTAGCCTTGGATGTGGGATGGCGGTATCTGAGATCCACAGCCTCGGGGCATATTTTTCACACAATAAAGTCTTTGGGTTTTTATTTATTTTATTTAATTCTCGTGTAAGTATCTTTAATTTAGTTTCTGGAGGTCCTGGGCTCTAAATTATATTTATAATTAAATATTTAGGCTACAAAATAAACTATATTTTGCATCACTATATATCTGTATAAATATGACAGCGAGAGGTGGGTAAGCTGCAGGACTAGGGACAAACGAGTGGAGCCCGCTTAAATGAATTTAAAGGTTGGCAAAGCTGTGACTTGCTCTCTGTAGTACTCATTCGCCCCCTTGATGGGCAGGGGATGTGCCTCGGTGTTGAACACCCATTTGTCTAGTGGCAGCACCGAGTCATCCGAGAATAGCAAATACAGATACTTTAGCGTTTCGGCCAGGAAAAAGCTTTGCTGAACATCGTCCTTCTTTGGCTGCTGGTGGTAGACATTGCGCAGGCCACAGTATCCATGATCCGTGCGGCAGTGCTTCTCCAGGGCCAGGACCCCCTCCCAGCCCCAGTCGCGATACTTTTGGTCATGGGTCAGGCGCCACAGCACAAAATAGCTCTCAAAGGTCTCCGGCCGCAGGAGATAATACTTCTCTTCTGATCGCAAGGCCCGAGCCTCCAAAGCCTCGCTGAATCGGATGCTCTCGGGTCCCAGTTGCGTGGGCGTTCGTATATAACTCTCGTGGCAGGTGTTTGTGATGCTTTTGCCTACCTCCATGTACCTGTCCTTATAGTTATTTTGCCTCGTGGCAGCCGCCAAGGCAAACAGGCCGCCGGAGAAACAGGCAAAATGATCCATCTTGTGCTCTAGCCAACCGGATTTCAGTTCAGAGACGTAGAGGAGTCCACCGGGACTGGTGCGCACCATCTTGTCCAGAATGGCCAGCATGGCCTCGTCGAACATCTCGCGTGCCTCCTCGTCCTTTTGGCCCGACTGCAGCCAGGCCTTCAGCAAGTACTCGTAGAAGCTGTCGCCCAGTCCGCCCAGGGACATGTGATGCAGTCCCCACTCGCCCGTTTTGGGATTAAGGTAGTTGGGATACAGGCCATTCGGCTTCTCAATCTTCTTGAGCACCTGACGAATGGCTTGGACCCGTTCTCGATATATCGGATTCCCAGTTATGTCGCTCAAGTAGGTGAATTCTAGATGCAGGCTTCCGAATTCGCCGAGGATCGAATTGCCGCCGGATACCCAGTTGTGGTTCCTGGCCATGCCGGTCTTTGAGTTGACCAGGGCATATGGAATGCCCGTGGGCGTTTGGAAGGCCGGCATCAGCTTGTTGGCAATATACTGAGCCCGCTTCTTGTACAGCGGATCCCCGGTGAAGGCATACAGCGCCAACATGCCACCGATAAAGCGTATGTTCGTCTCGAAGACATTTAGCTCTTCGTCGATGGTTTCCAGCGAGAATTTGCGTTCTATCCAGTCGCGACCCTCGCGATACTCCTTCTTCAGCCCCATAATGTACAAGGTGTCCAGGCCGTCCACAATCGTGACGCCCAGATTTAAGTTGCGGAAGATGTTGCCTGAATGGGAACGCCGTGTCAGGGGACGCAGCTCATTCTGGCCCCATGCGTACTGTTTATAATTGTGCCAGGCGTGCTCCATCATCTCTTTGACCTTTTGGCGTCGCTCCTCAAGCGTGGCATTTAGCGCATCCGGTGCCTTATGATTGCCACCGCCTCCGAGCGGAAGGGGCACCTGTTGGGCGGGACTGTGGTCGTTGACTACGTCATAAGAAGGTTCTCTTACCTGACCGTACGTCGATTCACGACCCCAATCCTGCATTGTAAAATCCGGTTGTGGTGTTCCGGCTTGATCATCGTCAGTGGCAAGTGTCTCGTCCAATGTGTCCTCCAGTTCATCAGGAATCGCTTGCTCAAGGCGCTGGCTACCATCAATAAAGTCCGTATCCTCACTGGAATGGGAAGCATGGCCTTGGCTAGCTGTGGGCGGTGAAGTTATGAAGATTTCGGGCCCGGACTTCTGGAAGTGCTTGTAGATCCGCAGGACCCTGTCGCTGCCAAAGTTATCTGGCAGTAGGAAAACGTTGGTGAAGCAGAGGAAGCTTAGGGTTACCAGCACGACTCCAATCAGACATTTCTCACGCAAAGTAAAGATCGGTTTGCCTCCAATTGGAATAATGCGATGCATTATGTGTCCTACTCGAAGTCTCCCGGAAATTCTTTAATTTTCTGTTACTTGTTTGTATTGCTTGTATTTTTTGGTGATTGATTAATATTTAATAGAAGACTTGCTGTTGTTATTATTTTTTTTTTTAATATCTTAAAACTGTACTGTAAGATAATACTACTTAAATTGAACAAAATCTTAAATAATTATAACTACATAGGAACCTATTTTGTGTCCTTTTTAGTTTAAATAAAATTGTAATAAAGTTTTCATAAAAAACACTAAGCTTTTAGCTTTATTACAGAACAGTTCTCTTTGCCTTAATTTGTTTTTCAACATTCTTGACACCGACCGAATTTCGTACTTAAAGGTATCTCTTACCATTTTGTCTTCTCCAAGTAGGACAACTGCCACCGTAGATTCTAATTTGATGAAGTTATTTGCGAACCAACTGCCATAAATAACAATTTTTTAAAGAAAACGGAAAAGCGACAAAAGGCAAGTTAGCAGCGAAAGAAAGAAGGCGGAGGAGTATTCGGCGGTGGAGGCGGCGGCGGAGCAAATGTAAATTAGAAGCCAACTGTGACTGTCTAGATAAGAATGTACTTATGTATATATCTAAACGGGGAATGCGGGGGACAAAAGGTGGCAAAGGAAGCTGCCGCCCGGAATGCGGTTCGTGCTCGACTCCCGGCACTTCGTCGCGGGGCACCAGTGTGCGGCATTTTATTTCGCATTAAGAGATTAAGATCAAAATTAAAATTTAAATTACCACGCGACACGCTGTGAGTATCTGTGTTTGCTTTGTCTCTTCCAGCTCAGCTTGTTGCCCTTTTTGATTGCCTTAAATTGCTGCAATGGGCGCCGGGAGTTTGCTGGATTCCAGGATTCTTTTTGCTGTTCGCAACTGAAATCTTTGGCGGGTATTTAAAAATGGCGAGAGTGTAATTAATTTGTGTGAATACTTACCTGGCAGCGGCAATGAGACTCGTTGATTGACAGACAACTTAATTGGGTTTCTCGGAAATCTTCCCCGTAGAAACTTGCAATTAGCTAGCTCGAACTTTGTACTGAGTACTAAATCCTTGTAAAGGATGCCACCACCGTCAACAATTTAAATGCTGGCATGGAGTCTGCAACTACAGATGTACACGGTGAAAAATGTAAATAAATATAGAAATAAAGACAAAGAAAATATGAAGCCCTTTAGCTTTAATGAGACTTTTCAATTATTATTATTTAAAGGATAAAAATGAATTTAATAAAATATGCTTTTAGGAATTTACAGAGTTTCCTTCATTTCTTTTGTGTAAGATTATTATGCTCCTTAAACAACTTCAATCAATTATATCAAATAATTTAAGATATATATATTTCCATTTCAATTTTATAAGAATTTTTTCTTGTGCCTCGCTGTTATTCTTCAGAAAGTATATGTAACCAAAACTTGCCTCAATGTCAGCATCAGTTCAGTATCAGTCTGCGTCTGCGGCTGAGACACAGGCTGAGTCCTGAGTCCTGGCTGCCTCATTCCACCTGAGCCACATGCCTCACATCCCCGCCCCCCACCGAGGAGAGAGACAAAAAGGGCTGCAAGTGACGCAATGCAAAATCCTTACCACAAGCTCTAGAAAAATTTATGAGCACTCAAGTTGATTCAATTTAAAATTTCTCCATGCGGCTGCTAACCCAATCCCTTGTTCCTTTCTTTTTTATTTCCCTTTTTGGTTACCCCTTTTTGCCCCTTTTGCAAATTTTCAGCCTTCAGTGGCAGCCCCCGAAAATGTGACGCTGACGTCTCATTTTTATAATTAGGCTAAGCCCAGGCCCAAAGCCAAGTTGCCAACTGTGCCTGCTTTCCTCTGATTTCCCTCGCTTTTCCACACAGCTCGTTCTGGGTCTGTTGTTTTGGGCCTGGCTAATTGTGTGCGAGCGGTGGTGGGGCGGCTTGTCGTTGCCAAGGTTTTTTCTAGTGAACTATTTGTATATATACTTCTTTTTACGATAAAAGTGCGGACATACTTAAAAAAATAGTCTATAACATAATAAATTTAATATAAGGTATGATAGCATTCCAAATCGTATATAATTTCTCTTGATAATTGCAATTTACTGATTTTAATAAAAACATATTTTTTGTGAGAATAGAGAAAAGGAATACAAAATAATTTATGATAATGATATGACACTATAAATAATATTTATAATATCTCTTGAGATTCTTATTTTTTATATTTATAAATCAGTTCTAAGTACAATTCTGAAATATCTAATAGATAACGAAATATTACAATAT
Organism: Drosophila anomelani; assembly: GCA_035045905.1. Classification (NCBI taxonomy): domain Eukaryota; kingdom Metazoa; phylum Arthropoda; class Insecta; order Diptera; family Drosophilidae; genus Drosophila; species Drosophila anomelani. The sequence continues at coordinate 8,697,904 of JAWNOO010000007.1, read as the reverse complement.
TTTTTTGCGATGTTATAAATATAAATAAAGTAGATATCTTCTATATCTATATATATATTCTTATATATTTTTGTGCTCCAACCAAAATTTAAATTAAAACAATAGTGTAAAGACAGTACAATGCCCTAAGAGATGTAATATTATATTTTATAAGTACTACAATTTGTTTTACTGTGCAAATTCGCTTTCCAACAAAGCATAAACTTTGCCTGTTGTTGTTTCGGACATTTCGGTGGAAATATAACAAAAAATTAGCAACTGAAAACAACGGCTGATGAGAAGCAACTAAATTTTTACCTGGGAAAACGAAAAGTTTTTCGCAATTTTGAGTGGCATCAATTTTGACATTTACCTGCAGCAACGCAAACCGACCATGGGAAAGTTTCTTGCACTTTTCCCGCTAACTGGGCACCTTTCCCTAAGCCGATTTCAAGTAATTTCAGCATTAGATTGCTTTCTTTTTCGGCTGGAAGTTGCGAGGCGAAAACTTTTCTTGATATGCCCAATCAGGGCGGGCAGGAATTATTAAAAAGAAAGGGAAAAAACAACATCAAAAATAAGGAGAAAATGCAGGGCAGGAAAAACTGCAACTAAGGTCCGGGGCATGGAATGTGTCAGGATGTATAAGTCTGTAAAAATTCCAGTTTGGCTTTTGTTGTTCCCACACACCATTGTTGTTGCCGTTGTTTGAGCTGGAAAAGTTTTTGGCGCAACGGGTGCGGAAGTTGCAGCTGGAAAAGCGGGGGCGTTGGGGGGCGGAAGTGGCGCATGCAAAGTGCAAAAGCTCGTTGAATATGACCGGGCATTAAAGATGCCATAACCGTGAGTGTGTGAGCGGGTGTGTGTCTGTGTGGGTCGGATGTCAAAAGTTTTGTTAAGTAAAACCTCATGTGCATCTAATTAAAAATATAAAAAACTTTATTTTAAAGCCGCCAAAGAAAACTTTGTCTCCTGCGGAAATGAGTGTGCATGCCTGAGTGTGTGTGTGTGGCAATAAAGCGCACGGATTGTTGCCTCCTGCCTGCCGCTGTTGTATTTAAAAGTTCCTTGGCATGTTTATCAGCATGCATGTGTAAAAGGATTTTTCGCAAATGAGCTGCCAAATTGGCGTAACTTGTAACGTTGCTTACGTGAAAGAAGGTGAGAGCCCCATTCCCGCAGAAAAATTATACACAAAACACGGCGAGCAGCAAATGAAAAGTTTTTGGGAAAATCCGCATGCTTAATTAGTTTCTTTCCAGCGCTGCAGGAATTGTCAAATAAATGGAATCGAGGCGGGAAATCGTCAGGAGAGTTCATATTACATAAGTCTTGGTTTACAATTTGGCAAGTAATTAGTGTTGGGGGTTAATGGAAAAGTAAATAAAGGTGTATTAAAAAAACTTCATAAAAAATAAACGAACAGTTGAAATTTAAATGTTAAAATTAAATTTAAGGTCACAATTCCAAAATGGAACATATTTCCAAATGGAAATATATTTCAAAAACGATTACTTCTCTTTTTAATAACAATCCTAATATTTTAATTTCAGGTCTAAGCTTATAGGCTTCCCATTTCCAAACCCCTTACCGCTACCAGAAAATTTCCTGAGCCTCGAAAAATCAGCTGCTAGCGACAAGTCAAGAGCTTAATGGTTTGCTTTTGACAACCAAATGCTCACTAACAACAACGGGGGAAAGTATTGGCTATGTTTCTGGCTCTTAAGAGGGGGACTCTGAAGAAGGATTCAGCCGAGGGCGGAGGACTTTTAGTCACATCCCTGACCGTAGCAGACAGATCCACTGACAGTCACAGCCGCAGCCCGTTTGAGTGACTGACTGTGCCTTCGACTTGCACAGAGGCAGGCCATCAGTGCGCTTGATTCTCTCTGGTCTGGTCTGGTCTGGTCTCTAGACCCCCATCCTTGTGGTTGCGTAACTCCACCGCCACTCCCTGCTACCCCTTGAGGTCATTAATGCAGCTGGAGGCTCGTGAGCCCGCCTTAACCCTTTTCGGGGGGGTCAAATCCCAAAATGCTTTGCATTTCTGCTTTGCACTGGTGGCCGCATGTCCTGCGACTTTTCCAGCAGGACCCCTCACACTCGGCTGGAAATTTTCCGGACTGATGGAACATCCCCTGCCCCCCCGGATTTATCCTCATGGATCTCACCCCCTTTGGATTCGATGGCGGCCAAAAAAATAACAAACGAGCACAACATGAGCTGAAAATAAGATTTTTGAGTCATTTCGTTTTGTTGCGTTTATGTGTGAGAGGGTCCTGGGAGTGTGTGACTGTGTGTGTGTGTTTGCAAGGCAGTTGTCCTAGTCTTGGTGACATCGTCTGGCTGACTCTGCGCCTCACTGGCTGATGTATTCATGAAATCGTGTGATTAATGGCTCGCACAACATTTGCACACACTGCTCCTGCTGCTGGTGCTCCTGCTCTTGATCCTTCTTCTCGTGCTGCTGCTCCTTCTGCATCCTTGTGCTCATCCTCGACAGGCGGCGTATCTGTCTGCGTGCAGATAAACATGCCCGAACCGCTACCCTCTCCCCGAAAGACACTGGGCGAAATGAAATTGAAGGACTCTTGGAGGGATATTCCTGATCTTTGTATATAGTTTGCATTATTAAATTACTTTCTTGTACTTCATTTTATTGCTGACTATTTAGATTAGTGTTTTATTTTTCCTAATAGAACATGCAAATATTTTCCAGTGCCTTTTCAGTGTATACCATTTTTTTCCTGAGTGCATCCACTGCCAATCTCCACCAGCAACTGCTGCGCATGCAAAACGAACGAAGGATGTGTGGACCGGGTGAAGGAGACGGAAAGGACAGCGGCGACTGCGACGACGACGACGACGACATTGGTCACAAAAATTTTCCGGCTCTGCGCGTTTGTGCCATTTTATCAGAGCTGGCCGAGCCGCATGAGGCGTTGAAATTAACAAACATCCTGTGGCCCCCACGTAGTCGCTGCTCCACCCGGCTCACATCCTGGCCGAAAACAAAAATGCGTCGTAATTAAACCGAATTTAATTGCTTTACCCCCTCCCCAAAAAGGATCTCGTTCCTACGCCCTGTGCCCTTATAACTATGCTATAATCTTTGACACTTTTATTGCGGCTCTAAAAGTTATTAACTTGATTTAATAAGCGCCTTGGACAGCATCAGCAACAACGCCACGAAGAGTCGAAAGGAATTTGAATGTTTAGCATTTTACAGTTTTATCTGAGGGGAAAAGTTTGCCAAATGAATTTGATCGCCTTGGCATTCAGAACGTGGCTTTAATTAACTCATTTTTCATTGGAACTGCCAGCGGGGGCCAGGACGACGGGGATGGAATCCGTAAGCCGTGTGGGCGAGGGGGTTAGGTAATCTTATCTGCTAGGTGGGCGGCTGTGGAACACCAGAGTCACACCAGTGCTAGACCGGAGAGATTTCTAGCTCGCGGGCGTTGAGACTGAGGCCATCACTCATCCGGGGGCCCAAGCCTTTGTCTCCCTGCTGATAAGCCCAAGGAATTTCCCTTCAGTCCCCTTTTTCTTTGGCCTTATCAGCGTGAACAAATTTGAATCGGGTATTTGAATTCGGAATTTCCATGCCGAATTATGCGAGGCAGCGTAGCTTAGCTTTGGACTTTAATTTACATTGATTAGCTGGAGGAGAGCGGGCAGTTATTATGGCACTTTTCTTTACTAAATAAACATAAACACGACTGGGACAAATATTATCCTTATTTTGGGAGTCTCTTGAATAATTCCTGTTCATTTCTGTGAATATTTTCCTATCAATAAACATTGGTGTAGTGCCTATTTCATAGTTAAACTATATAAAACTTTAAAGACCTCTAAAGATTCTTAACTTTTTCTCAACTTTCATCTTAACCCACCTTTTTCCTCACCAATTTGAGCATAAGTTGAGGTAAATTGGCAACAAAACGTGCTTTGACAGCCCGAGACAATGGCTTTGTCATCGCTGAAAAAATAAGGAAAACCACAAGACTGCTGCCACAAGTTGTTTAATTTTTAATCAAGCTCAAGTTTTTGCATGGCTGCCATTTAGGTGGGTCAAAGGTAAATGCAATTCCGGGCTCGGACCCTCCCGAGAAATTCCAAGATACAGCCAGACACAGATGCAGACACTTTTTATGGGCTATAGAAGAACCTCAAAATTGCAGATTTAATTTTATTTTATTGCACTTCTCTTGGCCAAGGAAAATTGTTTCTTTATGCTGCACGGAGCTTCATTGTCCTGGCGACTGATGGCATGGAAGAGATTGCCAAAGGAATTTAATCAAGGAAATATTTCTGGGGACACTTAAAAAACTCAACTTAAGTCTGGGGGAAACTAGAGAAGTTTCCATTCCTTCTATAGATGGATTTTATTTAGCTTTCTGCATCGAATGTTGGCTCATTAATAAACATAAGCAACAAATTGCTCGACAAAATCAAAAAACCAAAACCTTTTGCCACTCACTGAGCAGTGAGCAGTGAGGATTGAAAAAATGCCACAAAACGAGTATAATATTTGTAATCAAACGCAGTCGGAGTCATAATAATCAAGTCGTAAAAAACAAATCCATTTTCGCGCTTGAATAAACAGCCAAAAGCGAGACTCTCCCAAGAAGACGAGGACCTCCGCTAGACGACACTGGGTCGTAAGATGAGCAGTAAAAACAATAATAGTAATGGCGGAACATTTTTACACCTCTTCCACGGCAGCCACAAAGGGGATTCGGGATCTGGGATAACATTTTGTTGGCCAACAGTCTGGCCATAAAAAAAAAACAGTAGGAACAAAGCTGGAGTTGAGGTAAAGGCTATGGAATACCCAGCTTTGGCTTTATAGAAAACATTTCATACTTTCGGGCACTATTGTCGGAATCCAGTTAAAGAGAACGAAAATAGGTACTTCTTTATCATAAAAATACATTTTTGTTGAAAGAATATCTAATAAAGATATGTATTTATAATTCAATAATAAATATAACTGTCTTCGCTCCTTATTATTGATTCTAATATACCCTTTTCTTTTCTACAGTTACAAAATCTCAGTCACAAATAGCTCAATGGTCTTGATTTTGGTCAAAAATTTTACGACGCCAGCAAGGATGACAACCTGTAAATTTTGCGCTTTATTTAACAGGCCAAATGACAAATCTGTGCATCAAGACTGAGGGCCATTTAACGATCGTAAAATCACCCATCAAACGCTGTAAATTATAATGTAATAGAAAAATAATAAGCGGAGTCGAGATGCATTGACGATGTTATCACCGTAAATCCGAGAGAGAAGTCGTAAAACGTGAAGCGCAGGAAGGTCCTGGCGTTAGTTTTCACACCCAAACGGGGAGGGGAGAGAAGGAGAGAAAAGCGGATGCAAAGCTCTGGGCATCATTACACTTGAGTGTTTTACAACTTCCGTTGAGTTGAGTTCTCCAGGGCCATAAAGCGTAATCTTCATGTTTTTATTAGGACGGTCTGCTGGTTGCCTGGGCGGGTTGTCAATGGCATTGAGGACATCAAATTGACAGCTCCTTGGAGTCGTAAAACTCAGCCACTGTCTGGTCGGTCTGCCGGTTGGGTCGTAGTACATATGTTGGGGGTAATGATTGTCACCGGCTAAACAATTAAATCGAGGTTAGGAATGGCGCATAAAAAGCGCATAAAAAGGACATAAACCCAGACCCCCAAGCCCGACACAATATAAACAATGATAATGATGATGATGACGATGTCGTCAACGCATCGTAAACATTTTAAGCTACGGTTTATTTTCATTTGGAAGGACGAAACCGAAAACATGACCCCTACGATGCGATCTGTGGCCTCGTAAAACTCTGCTGATAAGACACTCGCCGCTGGCAATGATAATAAAATTATAAGTCACCCCACTTATACACACATACATATGTGCCGGGATCCTGGGTTTCTCTTGGGGAATTCCCTTCTTTCCGCTCTCCAAAGTGCGCTAATCAGCATTTAAAATTAACTAAATGCCCGCCTCTTAAGCCAAACTTGATGAGTTTGGCCCTTGGCCCCGCCATCTCGTCTTATCCTTTGCGGCTGTAAAACCAGGTTATATAACATGCTGCTATATAGTCGAGATGTTGGGCCGTTAAGTGAACGGAAGATGCGTTTTTCATGTAGCTGCAAATGGTCGGGACCAGGAATGGGGCGAGGTCTAGAGCCGGGGCATGTGTTAACTTGAGTCGGCGGCCATAACACTTGAGTGTATGTGCCAAGTGACATTTGATTGCTCTAGTTCCCAGTACTGAGTTCCAGGCTGAGTTAGATAACTTGTGTGGTGCTAAGTGCTAAGCTTCTGGCTTTTAATGTTCCTTAATTGACAGATACAGTTTGGACTTGGATAATTGCCATTTGAAATCAATAAGAGGGATTTTAGTTAATGGTCATCTGTGGTTTAATCGGTGAATTATGTAAAGAAATTAAGTTTAATTAGTTTGCTTTCTTTATTATTAATTTATATACCTTTATTATTACTAATAATTTATTAGTAATAACCTATTTTTTATTTTCTTAAATAATAACTCATGAAATTGATTTGTTATTTGTATTTAAATTAAGTATCTTTATCTGAATAAAACTAATCAAATTTAAGGCATATTTTCGGCCCTGTTTAATCAAATGCTTTATATTATACATAAATAAAGGATTTTAATAAATATTTAGTTTATAAAAAGTAAATCCTTTACGTTATAATTTATTTATAAGCTTTCATACCTACCCTTTATACATGTTTAAGATATAGATAATACAACAATTTCTTATTATTTCTTTTAATTTCTTATAAATTTCTTTTCATTTAACTTTTTTTGTGTCCGTTTTTTGTATGACTACTTATGTATTTTATACTTGAGGTATAGAATTTAATAAATTTACTAAGATATTATAATCTATGCCAAATTTAATCATTTTTCATTTCATTTATTTCTCAAATAGTTTTTATATTGTACCTAACATAAATTATAATGTCTTACAGATTGACTGCCAACTTAAACAATAAATTTATTTATTTTTTTGCTCTTTTATCCCTTTAAGTTTTATTTTACAATTTTAATGTCTTTCTATATTCCCTTTAAGTTATTTTATCTTTTGCCTCCATTTACCTTATTCTGGTTACGCTTTAAGTCCCATTATCATATGGCATCCTCCGGTTTTAATTGATGCCCAAGTTGGAGAGTGCGTGCCAAGCACACACACACATCTACAGAGGACACCCCACAAAAAGGACGCTTACTTCCGCCATTTTCTATGATGAATTGCTACTTTGGCTCAACACACACACTCGCACACCCTGGAGCTCTCCGCAGAGAAGATGCGCAGACAGGAGAAAAGTAGAAGCGAGATGAGCTGAGTACATATCCAGGCAAAGCTAGGAAAAAAAAAACAGGAAAGACAGCGACAGGACCTCGCATAGATACACATTTATCCAGCTGTCAGCGGGACGAAAAAAGGAGTGCAGCAGCTCCGCCGCTGGGTTTTCCCTATTTCCCCGCTGCTCTCCAACCACCGACTTTTCCATGGACAGGTGAGACCGAAACACTCGCCGAAAGGGACACGGGAAGTGCACTTTCCGGGACTCCGGGACTATGGGACACAGGACACCCACACACACACATCAGGGTGCTTTTGCGCTTATTTATGTCTGGCAATCATAAAGCGCCGAAAAGAGAGCTATATAGGGGAGAGAAAGAGTGAGCAGGCGACTGCAGGTTATGGCCTTCTATAACTCAGAACTCAGAGCTCGCAGCTCGGAGCTCACAGGACTCGCAGGACTCTTGCCGCCTCTTTCTGGCCCATGTCCGCGTCCACTTTCGTTGGCTCCTGCTACTTCTCCTGCTGCTGATGTATTCCATACAAATTGCAGGTTTTAGTGTTTTTATTTTCGCCCTCCAAAAACAGGGGTGAAATGTCCTTTCGGGGTCTGCCTGGCTAGGTGGGGGTGGGGAGTGGGTGGGTGGCAGGCCAAGTGGGCGAGTGGGCAGGCGCATCATCCATCAATGGCATTTGCGGCAAGGACAGCGGCGAATGCTCTCGGTGAGTGCTTCTGACGTTTTTGTGTCGCAGACACAACAACACTAAATGGGAGAGGGGGTGGGTCAAGGATCTGGATCTGGATCTGGCTAGCATCCCTTTTATTATTATTTTTTTTTATTGCTGCGCGGCGAAGTCAAGCAGCGAAATTTGTACTATTTTTTGATGCAAAATAATGTGTATTTTAATAATAGCATAATCTAAAAATGTATTTAAAGGTTTTAAAATGATTTTAATAAAATCATTAATTATTAAAATGTAACTAAATATGGTTAACTTGTATAGATTAAAATTGACTGACTTATTAATTTAAAGGATTTTATATATATATCATGAACTTTTGAATTACAAGAAAATATTCATGTTAAAGTGATGAATAAATTATTTTAAGAAGGTGTAAAATGAACTATTAAACCTCTTTAGCTTTATATTTTCATGTAAGAGACTCTAAAAGTAAGTTTTTCAATACAAATATTAATAATATTATTGTTAAATAATTTATAATTAATCTTTTTTCATAGTAACTAATGGTTTTTTAATAAAAATAGAACCGATTTCGAGTGACAACCCCTTTGCCCAATTTCAAAACATAACTTCGCGTTTATGTTCGCTTCGCTTGTCATGTTCCCCCTTTTCCCTCTCTCCTTCTATTGCTCTCCTCCCCCTTGCCTATGCTTGCTATTTGTAGAATAATAACATAAAATATGGCTGGCCTTGAACAATTTACTTTTATTTTATTTTTATTGCCCAGGCAGCAGCCCAGCCTCCGTGGCAGCTCTCGGCTTCAACATGTGTCCTTCCTTCTCTTCCTGTGAGTGCTATGTGTGTGTGTGTGTGTGTGCTTATGTGTGCATTGTTGTTGCGCCTCGCTTTTAGCTTCATTAAATTTATGTTGCAGCACCCGGGCTTCCCCCGCAGCCAGCGCTTTACACCGAATATCCTGGAAATATCCTGGGCCTAGTTGCACGTGCCGCGTGGCCGTAAAACAGATCGTAAAAGTTTATTACTTGCGGCTTTTGTTACTGTGTGTTGTGGCGCTCTCTCTCGCTTTCTCTGTGTGTTTGTTGTGTTTGTGTTTGAACCGCCGTCGCTGTCAGCTGTCAAATTGAATTTGTTTATATTGCCAACACACACACACAGAGAGCTGGCCGCTCCAACAGGTTTCATTTTCACTCCCAGGAAGCCGGAAATCATTGCGTCATGCTGATATTTTGTATTTTAACGCCTAACCCCCCAGCTCCTCTTGCTATTGGCCACGCCCCCTTTTTTCCGGCGCTGTCATCCTCAGGCTTTTGTGTTGTTTAGGCGGCCGAAAGTCGATTTTTGTGTTGGTTTAGGTCAGTTTAGTTAGCTGCCTTTGACAGCTCAAAGTCGAGGTCAACTTTTGTATGCCCATCATCAGCTGCCTCGCTTTGTATGTGTGTGTGTGTGCCACTCTGTCTGTGTCTGTGTGAAGGATATTTATGGGGCCGCCGGTCGAGAGAAGCGCGCGGCGTCCCCTCGATGCGACGCGTCCTTGTCAGTTGCCAAAAACATAAAAAATCGATTTTATTATAGCCGTCAGTCTGGGCCGTCGTCTATATAGATTTTCTGTCACTGTGTTTCCAGATATTGCCTCTGTGTCTGGGTGTTGTCCTCCTCTCTGTCTGTGGGTGTGTGTGACGGGCTTAAATTTCTGGCTTAGTTTAGTTTAGTGAAAGGTTTTAAATTTCTCCCAGCGACAACAGTGCGTATACGTAATGTGAGCGAGTAAAGTATTTAAATACAATAACTTAAAGAATGTACGAAATATAATCTTCATTTAATTTTTATACAATTTAAATGAGCTTAAAGGAATTTTATAATATTGTTATGAGAATTTCCATTAATTTCCTTAATAAATGATGCAATAATAAAGGTCATAACATAAGAACTTATAGTTTAAACCTTGAGTATCAAAGATATGATAAGAAACCGTAGAGTTTCATCAGTATTCCATTCATTATCAAGAAGTAAAGCCCCCAAAAGAGTACAAAAAATAAGACCAAAACAAAAACCGAAAAAAACATAAACAAATCTAATCAAATATTCACCCGCTGAGCTAAGCACGGGAGAAAAAAGAGCGAGAAAGCTTTGGCAAAGCTCTATAAACACAAATTAATAGAAAACAAAAAAGTTTGCTAATCAAGAAGAATATTATTTGTCAGTCTGCAATATGTTGTCGAGGCAGTGGAACGCAAATAAACAAATCGCCAGGCAGGTTTACCAGCTGCAAAGGGGTTTGGCCAATAAGGTAAATATGCCAACAAGTAAATCATATTAAATATAAGTTTAAAGATATATATTTTATAGGCCGCCCCGTCGAACTTGGAGGAGGCCAAACCCTATGCTGATATTCCGGGTCCCAGCAAATTGCAATTAATAAGAGCTTTTCTACCGGGCGGTAAGTGAGGCAACCAGAAGCTTTCCAGTTTCCGCACTCTTAAGAAAAACTCTTTGGAGAATAGCTGAGCTCTTAACATATTATCTTATAGGTCGCTATAAAGACTTACCTGTCCATGAAATGTTTCTCGATCTGAACCGGCAATATGGCAGCATCTTTAGGATGCCCAACATTGCTGGCACTGATTTGGTGCTGACCATGAATCCCCAGGATTATGCGACCATTTTCCGAAACGAGGGTCAGTATCCGCACAGGAGAAGCTTCGAGGTAATGGATTACTTCAAGAAGGTTCACAGACGTGAGGTTTTTGATGGTTATGATGGTCTGACTTCGGGGTGAGTTCTATGATTTATGTTAATAAATAAATAATTTATTATATTAGTTAAATTATTTTAGCAACGGTCCATCCTGGGGTAAGATGCGAACGGCTGTAAATCCGATACTTCTGCAGCCCCGCAATGCCAAACTCTATATGAAAAACTTGCTGCAGGTCAGCGATGAGTTTCTAGAGCGGTACGTTATATAAACTATAATCCCTGAAAGCATCTTTAAACTCTATATATTTTTACAGCATTCGCTCTATTCGAGATCCCGTAAGCCAGGAAATGCCTGATGATTTTGCCATGGACATTCGCCATTTGGTGGTGGAATCCATTTGCTCTGTGGCCCTCAACACACACCTTGGCATTCTGGGGGAAAATCGGGAAAACAAGGAGGTTAAGCAGCTCATTTCAGCTCTCCAAGATGTAGTGGAACTGGGCTTCCAGCTGGACATGATGCCACCGTTCTGGAAGTACCTGCCCATGCCAAACTTCAAGAAACTAATGCGTTCTTTAGACTTGGTAACGGACTTTTGCATTTTCCACATCGAAGAGGCACTGAAACGGATCGAAGATGATGCCAAGGCGGGAAAACTCACAGAGCTGGGCTTGGAGACCAGTTTACTGGAGAAGCTAGCTCGTTTTGATCGCCAAACAGCTGTGATTATAGCCATGGATTTGCTGTTTGCCGGAGCGGATCCGGTGAGTTAAGATATCGAAAAATAAATTTACATATAATATAATTTTTGATAATTTTCAGACCTTGGTATCGCTTAGCGGCACCCTGCTTAGCCTGGCCAAGAACCCCGACAAGCAGGCAAAACTTCTTGAGGAGATCAAGGGCATACTCCCCAAGAAGGACTCTCCACTGACCATGGAAAACATGAATAATCTTCCCTATCTCAGGGCCTGCATCAAGGAAGGCATCCGTATGTATCCCATTGGTCCGGGTACACTTCGTCGCATGCCCCACGATGTGGTGCTCAGCGGTTACAGAGTTGTGGCTGGCACAGATGTGGGCATGGCCTCCAATTACCAGATGGCCAACATGGAGGAGTTTGTGCCCAATGTTCGTAAATTTCTACCCGAACGCTGGCTACGCGATGAGTCCAACTCAAACTCTCACCTGATTGGGGACACGGCCACGCCCTTTATGTACCTGCCCTTTGGCTTTGGGCCAAGAGCCTGTGCCGGCAAGCGGATCGTGGACATGATGATGGAAATAGCCATTGCCCGGCTGGTGAGGAACTTCCAGATCGGTTTCGAATATCCCATCGAAGATGCCTTCAAGGCGAGGTTCTTTGTGCAACCCAATATTGCCTTTAAGTTCAAGTTTGTGGACCGCAGCGATTGATATCTATAAACTATTAAAGGAAAATATGTTACTCAGGGAAAAGACAAGAGAAAACAATTGTATATCCTTTTGATCATTAAATACTCCACCTTATAATATTGTATTACCAAAATAAAACCTACATTTCAGATCACATAAGTAAATATTAAATTTCAAGAAGGGAATATTAATTCTTCTTCTTTTTCTGTAAGTGAACTCCTCTTAACTGTGTGGCTAAAGACTTTCGAGTGCTTCTGGTCACATACACATGTCCTGCCTGCTGGAGTGTCCTCTTGAGCTCAGGACAGCCACCAACATCCACTTGAGGCTACGTTTCTTTATGGCTTTCCCCCAAATAACGATGGCATTTTCCGACATCTGAAGAGGATTCTCGACAGGGATGATGTTACAGGAAAAATACTTGCAGATGTTTATATGGAGTCTTGAGAGAGGTTAAGAAAACATTTGAGTTTTAAGGTATTTCAATAGGGATTTGTATTCAAAATATATCTTAGATATAAAATACATTAAAATGTAAGTTTACTGAAGCACAAAACTTTAAAATATAAAGAAAACCGTTTTCCGTTTTAGAATGGCTTAGGAAAATTAAAAGTAATCACTTTTAACTATAAATTTTCCTTATTTTATTTATTATTAAATAATGTTTTCTATATTAAGTATATATATTTATTTTTAAAACTATCATCTATAAAAAATCATAAACAAATTATAGATCTGCAGTGGAAAATATGCCTGAAAGTATGCAAACTATTTATAAACAATTCCCGAAGATCTCTTAATAGCGCCATCTATATCTAATATTGAATTATTAATAGCTTATGGATATAAAATTTATATTTAAAAATATATTAAAATTCTCAAAAAATAATATATCTTAATTAAGGATACCAGTCTTTTCCCTCGCGCTATCCAACTTAATTTGTACTTTAAGCTTTAACTGTGGACAGCCCTCACTCATGGAGGACACTTCCTTTGTCCCTAACCCATTTATTCCAGCATTCCTTCGTCCTTCGTTATCGCTTGTAGCTGGACAAACAAATGCGCCGACATAAATAATGCAAAAGTATTCATTTTGACATCGAATAGACAAAGTTGCATTGAATTTTCATGTTTGTTCTTCTTCCGCTGGTCCTGGTCCCAGGTCCTGTTCGCTGGCTCTTTTTTATTTCTTTCACTTACTTGTGCCGGTCTTATCGGCTACCCTAGTTCCCCTGTCCCTGTCTGAGTGGGGACTCCTGCTCGTATGTCCTGGATTTTATGCTGCAGACCGGACTCACTCGTTGGCCGTCGTCTTGTGCATTATTAAAACTATTCTGATGGCGCTTCCGAGGATGGGGTCCACTTGAAATGTCAATGCTGGGCCCCGCAGATCCTGGCTCCTTTGCTGCTTGCTGCTTCCCTCATCCCGCTCCTCTTTCTTCGCTCATTGCTCCTGTTTCGAGTGCATAAAGTTTTATCGGGGGGAAAAACTTTACCCCGCTGCTCCTGCTGTGTCACGTTTCCTTGGCAAGGACTCGGAACTTTTGCCCCGGGACGAAATGCATTTGCAATTGCATAAATGAACAGCCGAGAAGAGGAGCCGGGGCAGGGGCAGGAGATGGAGACGGAGCAGAAGGAGGCGCACAGACGAAACGAATGGAATTCATTATTGGCCAGGAGTTGTCCTGGCGAAGGTGGGGGGCGTGGCCGAGGTGCTGGCCTTTAAATTGAAAATGCATGTCGAGTATCGGCTGCACACACAAATCACAGTTTCAGCGCGCATTTCGCAATTTTCGTTGCTCGGCTCCAGAGAGGGGTCCGACCAGGGGGGCGGGTATTTGCACTTTATGACATGTCACCTTCTGCCCCGTACCCCGTGGCCCTGGCCATAAAGTGAGCAATTAGACAATGTCCCAGCCTACCCCGACTCCTGTAGGCCTTCCTGCATCCTGCATCTTGGCAATTGGAATTTCGGCTTTTCGCAATGAACTTTGACTTGCCATCAACATTGGAGGGGGCTGGTCATGTGCACAATGAGAAAATGTAGTTTAATTTATCAGGTAAATATTATTTTTAAATAAGTGAAAGTTTAACCTTTAGCAATCCTTTATATAATTCCTTGTTCCATTCCTTAAATATACTCAAACAGGTTTTTATGGAATGTGAACCTTCCTTATAAGATTCATGACTTAAAGATCCCATTGAATATTTAATCATTAATCGAAGTTTTAATATCGCATATTTTTTTTGTTTTTACCAGTGCTTAAATATGGTCCTGGGGTAGCTCCAGTCCTCCCATGCCGCCGCCTCCTTGTGGCACATCTTGTCACATGACATGATGGCCGTCCATTGCCGAGCTGCCAATTTGCAACAGCACGGGCGTGGCAAACGGACCACGTCTAATGATGGCATACATAACCTGGCTACCCCGAACGCCTCTGCCTCCGCCTCCGCCTCCGCCTTCGTCTCTGACTTGGCACACGCCCACGTCAGGTCCTGGGTGCTTGGTCCTGGACCTACGCCTGGTCCTGCTCCTGGTCCTTGGCAAGTGTCATGTCACACGACGCACTCGGCTCGGCTGGCTTGTCAATTTCGCAGCTGGGCGTGGCCGGAATCCTGCCTTGAGCCCCAGTGGCAGGCATTAGCATGTTCCAGCAGGCAGAGTTTAAAAAAAAGTATCAACATTGCAGGACAATCCCCCGTCCAGAAGCAGTCGTCCTTTCCTCCTTCTTGCCCGACCTGCCACCCCCTCCGAGGATGGCGACCCGCCCTGACAGGCGTCCATGATTAATGGTTGTCAATGGCATTCCGTTCGGATCGGATCGGTTGGGCCTGGGCCTGGGCTGGGGCTTCGTTTTTGGGCTTGGGCTTGGGCTTCGGCTTGACTTGGCCTGCATGCGGAAAGTAATTTTGTTATTTTAAGAAAAGCCCTCGCAGGCTCTAAGGATTCTGGTTTGCAGGAAATTGATTCACCTCCCCCCTCTCACGAATTCGTTTTTTTTTTCCAGACCGCTGCCGCAGGAATTCCCCAACAAGTCGCAATTTCGCAACCTTTTGCGCCCCGCGATGTACGAAAATACAGGATGCAGGATGCCGGGAGACGCAGGATACGGGGGCTAGATGGTGTTAATGGCATTGGAAATTCGCGTGGGGTGCGGGTAGAAAAAATTTAATTTATTATTTCGAAAAGCAAAGCATTTCTAATCGAATTGTATTCCAAATATGCGTTGCATGGGAAATTGAAAAATTGCGGCCCAATTGGGTGGATTTCCTTTCCTCTACGGGGGAAAATTTGAATTGTTTGGCTTTCGGTGAGGGGGCTTTGGGTGGGTGTGCGGGTGGAGGTTGCATAATGCTTATCAGATTGTTTGGCATTAATGATGTCTGAGAAGGGAGGAAGCCGGGGCATCGATACGAACATTGATGAACAGGCACTTAAGGAAAATGAATTAAGTGATAGCACAAAGAAATACAAAATAGTATCAGTTACTCATTATCATATTTGTTAAAGGTATTACGAAATTTGGTAGATCAGATATTAAAGTGTTTGTTGATTATATTTTTATAATGGAGAAAAGGAAAAGTTGCAATTATTATTAGGAGAGAAACACATAGTATTAGGGTTGCTTTTAGAATAAATCATCGGAATCTGTTGAATTTTTCTTCGGCTTTAAATAAAATCAAGCTTATATAGATTTAATATTTAGCTAAACCATTTAATATGTAATTAACATCAGATAATGACAATTATTTATTTTTCTCTCTTGATATTAAGTTACTTTTTTTTATAGGAAATGTACATGTTTTATAAATGGTTTAAGGGCATTCAAAGACAGTTTACATTTCCATTATTAATCCATGAGTTATGGTTACAGATATGGATATCTATTTGTAATAATTAAATGCAGAAATATATTCTGTAAACAGAATGTAACTATATTTTAATTATTTATAATTATAGTCATTATTATCTGTCGAATGCAAAAAGGCCTAAGGCGAATTAATTTAAAGTTAAATTCGAGACCAAAATCACAAACAATCCGTCACCACTTCATGTAGCATTTTTCCCTTACATTTCGAAACTTGTTTTTAGATTTTTTCCCCCTGCTATGGGTTAAGGGGGGGGTAAGGTTTGTAATTTTTTTTTTCGAAATTTTTTTTTTATTTTTTATAACAATTGCACAAAATGTAAAGAATATTGTGTAAAAGTTGCAAGTCAATCAAATTAAAATTAACAAAGTTATAGCCAATTTAATGGAGGTCGCTTAGTGTGCACTGCATGTGCTCACAAAACTTTGAAGCGCTCTCCTGAAAAGTAGCATTTTCCAAGTCGGTGAACACGATTACAGAAAATCTACTGATCCGATCGATTTGAAATTTTGCACAAATATAGTTTAACTAATTCTACAGGTACTCACGTGGCCCTTTTTTTAATTTTTTTTTTAATTGTATTTTTTTTTAAACTATTTATCTTTTTTTTTTAGTAAAAAATCGGACTTTTTGCTTCAAAATGACATAAAAAACCAGAAAAAAATTTAAAAAATAAAAACGCTTCGGTGTTACCTCGGGACATTTATCCCTTAAGTAATACAATTTAGTTTTTTTAAATCGCGTGATCCTGTAGGCTGTAAGGATGTTCACCGCAAACCACCTTTTTTCGATGGCGCCTTAGGAAATTCTTAATAGCTCTTAATTCTCTAATTGTTTCTTAACCAAAAAATACTAGTAAAATAGTCGAAATATTGTGTTACTTTATGGTGTTTAAATTTTTACGCTAACTTTATCCGTTTCGCCACAAAAAATTTTTGAAAAACGGCAATTTTTGCACCGAACAAACCTTACCCCCCCCTTAAGGGTTAACTCTTTAAGCTGCTCCCCTTAAAGCGCCCGCAGATCACTGCTGCTGCTCCTCCTGCTTCTGCTTCTGCTCTTGTGTATATATTTTTATTAATTTTCCAAATGAATTCCTGACAACGACAAAAAGACACAGCGACAACGATGACAACAGCAGCGCCCGAAGAGAGCAAGTTATCCTGGAGGCCAAAGGATAACAAAAACAAAAAAATGGGGGCAGCCATTGTCGGCCAGTGGCAGCCCGCTGCTGTTTCCCCTTTTTTTCTGCGATTTTATATATTCTTTTTTTTTGGTAACTGTTGGCGACATTATTACGTTACTTACTTTACGCCATAAATGTTGTTACGTCATGGCAACCACCATCGCCCCCACATGTGCGCTGCTAAAAAAAGGACAAAACAATGAAATGAGAAGGAGGGCAGGATGCGATGGCTGCCATCATTGTTATGTGAATGTGACGACTTTTTGACTTCCGCCACGCTGATGTGTTTCCGTTTCCTGTTTTATGCACAACTTTCGTCCGTCTTTCGACTCGGCATCCTTTGTGCTGTTTTGTGTTTCTTCATTTTTAAAAATGCTTGCCGCTGATGAAATGTAGCCAAGGAAGGATAACTGCCTGACGATTTCACGCCGCGTTGATTCGAGCCTCCTTCCGCTTTTCCTCTGCTTCTGCCTCTGTGTTCCCCAGGATCTATATCTACCCAGCCTTTGGCTGGGGTATGTGTATGTGCATCCTCAATTTCCCTTTTATGTTATTTTAATTTTATGTTATTGTTATGACACAATGAAAATAAAATTGAATTGACACTGATGTCCTTGCTTCCTTTTCAGGGTCTGGAGCTTGGGGTCTCAATGATAAGTATATGAACAGAGAGAGAAATTTGCGGACCTTAATAAAAGAAATGTAGGTGAAAATTGATCAATCAAGTATGAAATTAATATATTTTAAAGAAAATGTAAATAACAAATTTATTTACTGGAATACTTCATTGAGTATTTACTTAAATTCAAATATTTCGATTTGACATTTTTGGTATTTAATTTATTTTAATAAGAATTTGTTATTTCTTATATTTATGAATATGTATATTTATAAAATCAATATACTTTAAACATTTTCTCTTTAGTTTCAGTTTACTTTAAAGATTAATAAATATTTTTCTGAGTACACCAGAGAGCTCCCCTGGAAAAAATGCGAGTGTGCCAGTTGCCTGTGACGTTTTTATTGCCCGGACACACGAAGTCCACGTCCAAGTGGCTGGCAGGCAGACACACAGGATCACAGGATATTCAAATGGGCCATAAGTGCGGTTAAAGCGCTTCGCTCGCTTGACTAAATCTCAATCCCAATCCCTATAGCGAAACTGAAACCCAGTCCGAGTCCCAAATCCGGCACAGAACTTTCAATTTTTGACGCTGCCAACTGGCGACATGACCTCTCACCCAATTCCGACCGTTAAATCCAACCTCCCCCAATCGCTGACAATATTATTTGTCGCGCAGGTTCAAAACAATATCATAAAGTAATTTATATGCCTGGCGAAGGACGAGGGCAGGACGAAAGGGATCGGATTGGGGGCGGACGACTGCCACTGCCTCCGATGATATATGGGCGAAATGGCTTTTTAATGACAACGACGACAACAGCAGCTTGTACAAATTACAAGCCAGCTCATACACACACTCACACGCAGGAAGAGAGCGAGGTCCTGATTGACCGGACCTCCTCCTCATGCAGTAGCAGCAGCATGAGATGGTGCTTGGTGTCCTGCGTTAATTTGGATCGTCTTCGGTGCTGCAGCTGCCTGATAAATGGGTCACACGTACGGGTATCCATCGGATGAGTGGATGAGTGGTAGTCGGTGGCCAGATGACTGGATGAGTGTTGTGACGGGGCGCGCGACTTCATCAAAACTTGTCCCACTAATGGCCCTGAGATTGCCTCAACCTCATTGATTACACTCCCTGCTCGGGGGGGCGTTCGATTTTCGATGTCACTTTAAGTGGAACTTAATGGTAAAAATTGAGGGAGGGTTCCTGCTGGAGGATTCGGGTATTAATAATAAACATACAAGTTTAAGGTGAAGTAAAGAATAAAACAGAGAAAGTTATTAATTACTCAAGGCTTAAGATGAGAAAACCTTCTTAACTCTCTTTAATATATCTTTTCTATATAACTTATTTGAATTACTAAAAGTGCTTCTTGACCCTTTAACCCTTCTTTCAGATTTAAGAAAACTTGCTTTAAGATAATCCCTGTAGGTTTTCTAGGGGGAGTTCGATTTAGGTTCTCCACCGTTCAAGTTGATTTGACACGAACATTTATTTCGCTCACTTTTAAAAATTCATTTGGCCGTGACACTTGGCCGGGACATGAACGGCGAACAAAAAGCCGTCCGTCCAGTAGGACGCAGCTCCTGGGTTTCCGAAACCGAATCCTGCCGCTGGCCTCTGGCTTCTGGCCTCGAAATCGGTCTGGCTCTGGTCTGGTTTTGGCCTGGGCTCAGAGTCACAAGTCCGACGCTGGCCAGGCCAGAAATATCCTGGAAATATCCTGCCCCGGCCTGGATGGTGCGGCTGTTGTGTTGGCTTTGCGCAGATAAGAGAATTGTCCTGTCAACCGGAATGATATATGCGCCAGCGCATTCAAATTGGGCTAACAGACGAACCAACGAACGAACGGCGGACTGGCCGTGCGATTGAGGATTTTCCTCCTGCCTCCTGCCCATTTCCATCTCCAGCTCCACTTCGCCATTTCCATCTGCAGGATGTGTTTTTCTCGCACATCAGCGTGCGTTTCCTATGGAATCCTGATGATAGCCCATCCCCCCCGCCCAGAACGGCTTCTTATATGCGCTGCCTGGCTGTGGGGGCATGGGTATCCTTTATTTTTTTTTTTTTGCTTCTTTGGCTGCTGTTTTATTTCCAGGACTTCGTTTTTTTCCGACCGGGTTTGTCGAGTTGAAAAATTGGTGTGAAAATTCAAAAGGAGCTGCGAGTGTGGGAGTTATGCGAGTGAGTGTGCGAGGGGTGTTGCGAAATTACTTCGTGTGTAAAATTATGCGAATTGCGTATGGCGCAAAAAAAAAGAAAGGAAAAAAGTGGGAAAAGCTTACCAAAAAAGGAGCAGAAAAAGGTGAGCGAATATTCATGCACGTAGCTGTGGAAAACGGGTCTGGGAAATGGGAAAATGGGGTTGAGATGCGGGCCTGGCATCTCACTTTTATTGCATTTCAACACTTGAGTATGCGCGCATGCAGAATTTCTCATAATAAATGTAATAAATAAAAATGTAACCTGAAATGTGACAGTTTCGTTTGAAACAAGTCGCGTGGGTGCAGAGCTGGGACTGGGAAGTGGGTGGGGTGGGGTGGGTGGAATATATAAATCCGTGACACCAGAGGAAAAGAGAGTAAAAGGAAAACAGGTGAACCCAAGTGCCTCTCAGCCGCATAAGTTATTAACCAGCCAAGGGTATCCTACTCCGCGTTGGTGTTTTAAATATTGCACAGGGCTCAAAATTAACTGAGAATAACTGACAGCACGGAAGTGGATTCTTCTGTTATCTAGATTTTTGTACTTTGTTGTTTCGTTGAGCCAGAAAGGAGTTGAAGGATGACATCATTGAAATTAAGCTTAGTCGCTTTTCCTCATTGCTTTTCCTATTCTCGATTTGAGTGATGTCAGCCTCTGGCTACACATTTCCTTAAATTCCCTCAATTATCGTCTATTGCTCGGGCATCCATCCTTCCCATCCTGCTCTCCCCTCACTATTAACTTGGCCTTGCTTTCAAATTTGTCAAAGTACGCAGTAAATACAACAAAAACCACATACCAACTCTCACAAATCAGACAAACAACCGACTTGAAATAAATAGAATTCGTAAAAACGAATTTGTGATGTTCTTTTTTTAGAAATCTTAAATAAAAATAAAAATATTTAAGAGTTTAAGTTTTTATTCAGCAAATGCTTGGGAAATAAGTTTTTGTGGATCCTTTCAATGTCCTTGAGGCTAGAGTAACAGCATCTTCATGTAAACGTCTCCTAGATTTGTGACTCAATTTTATGGTTTATCAGCTTTATTAATGCTTAATCTAGCTCCTTTTATTAATTAGTTAACAAATACCGAATGGTATCCATAATTCATTACATATAAATTTCCAAAAAAAAACTCTTTATTATCTTTCATAAATACATCACTTTGTAGAGTATCTCAAGTCAATGATATATCCCAATTGTTTCATGCAAAATCAGCACAAAATTTTCAACGCCACAAAGAGCAGCGTCATCAGTTACAAGTTAACAAGGACGAGACGGGAATATCGGGATTCGACGAGGGCATGGTCACACGAGCGATGGGGACAATGAAATAATTGACGCCATTGATGCCATTGCCAATGTGAAGCTCAAACACCAGAGCCGGCAGCCAACAGCCAGCAGCCAGCAGCCAGAAATCTGAAATCTGAAACAGACTGCGGTGGAGAAGGGAGTTGCCATATTCCGGATGGGCCACACAACATTCTTTGGGAATTGAGCTCATTATGGCATCGGCATCGGCCAGCATCACGAGCAAGCCACGCTAGGACCACGCCTCCATTAGTGTAAAAGCCATGGCCCACGGCCAGGTCTACGCCCCAGTACCGCCCCCTTGCACGCCCCTCGAACAGGAGTCAGACTTTCCATGAAGGCGTGGGCAGGATCAAAGGAGTGGTGGCTAGCTGTTAGTCCTCCGGCGGCCTAACGATTTCAAATTGCGTCAAAGATGAGATACTATATAGCGAAAGCAAAGAGCAAATGGGTATTTTAGGATTAAATATCAGAAGGATAATATATCCTTTAAATATTTAGGCTAACTTCTTGAGAATAAATTATATTTTTAATATAGAAAAGTTAAAGAAACTTTATAGACTTTATCTTGACTTCCAGAAGCTTTCATATTCTCAACTTATCCTTGAGACACCTTATCAAAAAGTATTAATATCTGACATATTATATATAATCTAATTACTTTTTCTAGTTTCAGCCAAGTTTAGGTCACACAGATAATACTCTCGATATTCCCTTAAAGCTAGGTATTAATACGGGCAATTCCGGGTGGGTGTAGCTTGGTCCTTTTGATTCCTGTTTCTGTTTTCTGTTTGGGCCAGCAAAATGAGCGCCAAAAGTGCTCTTCTTAGGCGGGAGATTGATGCCCGGCCAGCAAGTGCCATGATGACTGCCAGGCTTCCACTCCTGCTCCTAGTGCTACCGAGGAGAATTTCTGGTCCTGCTCTATCGAGCGTTGCGAGGATAACCCATTGCCATTGCCACCACCCATTGAGGCTGCTCTTTGGGGCGTTCAGGCTGAATAAATGGGTGTAAAGGGCAAACAAAATGATTAATTGCCCTGAGCTTTGATCGCCTGCATGCACAGCATAGCAGCAGGAGCAGGAGGAGGAGCAGGAACGGCAGCAGGAGCAGTGGCCGTATCAGGAACAACAAGGAGTAGTGGAAGGATGTGCCCAACAAAGGGTGCAAAGGATGTTGATGTACATAGTTGTGTACTAGGCAAGGATATGAGAACGGGGCCCGGTTCAGCTCAGTTCAGTTCAGTCTCTGGCGTTATAACAGAACGACTTTGCTTCCGTTTGAATAAACAAACACGGAAATGTAACCCTTGCTCGTACAGCGACAGCACTGGAAACAGGAATGGGAACAGAAACAGAAACAGGAGCTGGAGTGGGAGTAGGAGCAGGAGCAGGAGACGGGCTGAAACTAATGCTGACCAAATGGCCAACGGCTAGCTCAAAAACTCCTCCCACTCAGCAAGTGTGCACTGGAAGAAAATAACTAAGGAATTAGTGTCTCAGATTGTCCGAGGTTTTATAAATATTTAACGAACTTTGCAAAATATTTAAACATTTCAGTCTTACCTTCACAAATTCGTACAAGAGGTTTAATTAAGATAAAAAGGTTTTTGATTTAAAAGGGATTAATAAAGGGATTAAAAGGATTATTATTTAGTGTATAAATAAAGAAATTGGTAAATATGAACTTTATAGAGATTAAATATTCATTTAATAAATATTTAGAAGGAATTTTTAATAAATAAAACACAAATTTTATAGATATTAAATAAAAATTAAAAGCAATCAAAAATATGGATATATAGTTCCCCAAATCTCTATTCAAAATTAAGAAAAAAAATGTTAAAATTTAATAGTATTTTGTAAAGTATATTGTAGGAGTATATAACCCAGTATCTATTAAAAAATAAATTAAATGCTTGTGGCAATAATCCAGGTACATATGTACATAGTATATCTTATGCAAACTGCATCTATTATCCCATTTTTTTCTGCGTGTTCCTGGGAGTAAGCTAGGCAAAGTATCACTCAACAACAAAGCGCATCGCAGCGCGTTTTATCCTTCGAAATCCTCTAATGAGAAGGGTTGAAAATTGCTGCGGTCGCTGCTACTGCTACCGCTGCCTTTTGCTTCAGCTTTTGCCTTGCTTTCGCTTTGGTTGCTGCTGTTTCTCGTGCTGATAACGTGGCCAGCAGCGTTGGTCAGCAGCGGTGGCAGGATAAAAGGATAATGCGGGTCTGTCCAACGTCCCCCCTTTTTCAGCCTCTCTTTGGGCCCAGCCCTGCGTTTGTGAGTGTGTAATGTAGCATGGCAGGACTTTCTCGGCCGCTGCTGAGTATTTGTTTTAAAATTACATAAAAATTGCTGCGCGATGAAGAAAAAAGGAAGGCAAAAAAAGGACTCACTGTTGGCAATATGAAAAGCACATTTTAGTGCCATAATTTCGCAGGACATCGTAAACTACTTAGAGCTAGGCCTAGCCGAGCAAAATTTAATGAAAAACGTTTGCCCAGCCATAAACATTAAGAAATTTTAGCCCCGGCTCCCAGGGCGAACCGGAAGGACCTAAAGGGAGGGGGGTCGAAGCCGGGGGCGTGGCTGGGCTTGAACCGACGATAAGCAGACAAATCGCTGAGAAAAATACGCAATTTAAATGCATAACACACACAGGACATGCCTAATGCCAATAATAGAAAAGGAAATCCCGTCACAAATCCTTCGAGCGTTCCCTGGGCATGCGAAAAAAATTATGTGGCCTACGTTATGGGGCAGGCACGCCAACAAAACACAGACACACCAACACACACACACACACACGCAGTGGCAAGGATACACACAGATACATATGTGGAAAAGACGTTGGAAAATATAGAAAGTAATCTTGCGAGGCAAAAAGGACGTGGCCAACCACCTTTGGCGACATTTTGTTGCAGATTAAGTTCTATTCGCACATGGCTGACTTGAAATACGATACATGCACACAGAGATGAAAATTGTGGGAACGAAAAATATTATTAGAAAAATATTTTAAGAATTTTAAGGATGTCATAGAAACAAAAGACACATATTAAAATAGCTATTTTGAATATTAAATACTTTAAAATTAAAGTGTTTGCTGTTAATAATTTATTTTAAAACACATTCATAACAAATTTATATTTAAAAGCATGTTTTATGTATTTATAATGTTTGAAGATATTTTATCAGTGCACACACACACACACGATAGCCCCGGAAAACAAGGTGTGTGTGAGTGTGTATGGGTGCCTCAAAGTAATTGGGACATCCTGCGAGCATATAAAGTGGATATAAAGTAGCAAGAGGAAGCTGGAAGCAGGAGCAAGGAGCAGCCCTAAGGCACAAACATCGCACCGGCTCTCTGGCATTTTTATGCGTTCGAATGTCGTCGTGCCTCATCCGCTTTTCCGAGCTGCGTCCCCGCCTCCCCTGGATTTTCCCCCTCACCCCACCATTCGTTATCCCCCTGTCCCACGGCTGTCGGTTTGCCGGGGAATTATAACAATTTTCATGCTACTTTTCTCTTTTTTATTTGTTGTCGCGCCGAGCTTATGATTTCTGAAATATGACATACGAAATGGGGGATTCGGATGTGTTATGATGGAGGGTGAGTGGAGCAGCCTTCGCCGAAATATATTAATAAATTCTTATGCCTCATATTGGATATGTCCCAAAGTTTCCCTATAACTCAGTTATTGTTTCTGCAAAAAAATGGAAAGGAATAACAAAAAACTTCTGATTGCTTTTTGGTTCGAAGCTAACCTTAACCTTCTATATTGGAAATTACTTTTATACAGTCTTTAAATGTTTTTTATAGGTGCTAAGAGAAATTAGTAAAATGGTTGTTAAAATATTTCTAATATAAAACTAAATTTTCAGAATATATCTTTTCCGAAAAGCCCTTTAAAATCTGTAGCTTTTCTAATTGTATCCCCGTAATTCCCTGTCGGATTGTTTGCACTTGAAACTGAAACTCTTTGGCCCACTCCTCGTTGCCTGGCACTCGTCAGCCATCTATATCTCTGGGATTTAGTGTCAGCCATTGTTGCGGCATCGACATTGTGGCCAGCAGCCGCAGGACATGGCACACAATCGCCCGGCAATCCAGCAATCCGGCGACACTGCAAGTTGCAAGGTAAATATAATGCAATAGATGGAATTTTTATCAAATATAAAAGGAACGGCATGCCGGACGAATCCTGGAACCTGGATCCGGGATCCCGGGAATCGAATCCCAGATCGTTGGACTGGCAGGCCAGAAGCCATTTGTCAAATGCGTGGAATCGTTGGTCGGAGGAGCGGGAGTAGCCGGCGGAAAAGCGGAAAATGCGCGACGCTGAGCCGCAGATAAAACCGTTTCGGAAAAGCACAAAACAAACATCAAACGGGCAAACAAAAAGCGGGCATGAATATAAAATGCGACACACACTGGCACACACACTCAAAACACACACTTAAATACACAGGCGGAGAACAAAAGGATGCGTGGCCATATTTTTCACGCATCGCTCAATGGAGATAGAGAGAGTGCGACCGAAAGAGAGAGAGAGAGTGCGGGAGCGGGCATATCCTTGCGCCATAATGGGATTATGGCCGATTAATGCATTGACATGTAACGATTTTCGATTGAATTTATCGTTTTTCGGCGGCTCGAGCCATTTTATTCATTTACGCCCACACGTACGCTTTTGCAATGATATTTGCACGCACGTATACAAACATTCCCCCCATCGTCCTTTTCCCCCGCTCCCCAGATGAGTCTGTGTGTGTTTGTCGCTGCGGGTGTTAGAAAACAAAAGTGGAATGAACAACAGGACAACGACAGGACAACACGGCACAATATGCAAAACAAAACCATCATCAAATGTTGTCGCTAGTTTTTATTTTTTGTTTTTACTGCGAAGTTGGTGGGAGTATGTGAATCCTGGCAGGATTGACTTTGCTTTAGAATTCAGAGAGATTATTAGCATCATGTTTTTGCCACTACTTTTGATTTATATATATTTCAGGAAATGGCAAATAAAGCAAAGTATTTCATTGCTTATTACCTTACTTTTTTAGATAAAAACATCATTTTGGTTAAATTAAATTAATGTCATAATTGGTTTATATCCATCTGTATTCATTATAAATTAAGCCAAACTATCAATTATCCACTTGACTTTGGCAGAGTATCCTGCTGTGTCCTGTCTTTCCCCGCTGAAGTAGTGTCCTTCCTGCGATTGTTGTTACTGGTATTGCAACTGCTATTACCATTGTTGTTGTTGCTGGTGTCAGTGGGCTGCCAAGTGCATTGTTGTTCGCGCTTTTTTAGACAATTAAAACTAACAATGCACTCTGGCCAGCGTGGAACAAAGGAGCCCGAAAAAGGACCAAAAAGGACCAGGGGCACTGTGCCGACTGTGATTAACACATGTAAAGCGTGGCAGTTGGCGAAAACCAGCGGGGGATGGAGCAAAAAGGATATGGCAGCACATGGGACTGTGTCCGGGCTTGACTTTATCAATTGAGCATCATAAGCCTCGGTGGTGGAAGTCACCGTCGTCCCCGTCGCCTGTGGTTGCTCTCGATGGTGGTGGCTCCTGGGTTCCCGTATCCTGAACGCTGAATCCTGTATTCTCCATCCTCAATCCTGGATACTGCTTCATTTTCGCTGCAACTGTCGCCAGTGGCGTCGATTAAGTCGTAATTAGATTTAAGGATATGGCACCAGCGGCCCAGCAAGATGATGAATTTCTCCGCAGGCTCTTGCTGTTGCACAGAAAGAAATATATTTGGGAAATTTTAAAAGAAAATGGGCGTAAAATAGAAAGAAAAGCTTGTATTGTTAAGTTTTGTAAATAATACAAAATGTAAAATGTGATGGAAAAGCTTCTGATTTAGAAGAATTCAACGAAAATTTTCTAACAGAGATTATGCCCGGATTAAGAAATATATTCATCATAATTTAATATAAATATTTTTTCGACTGCACTTCCTGCTGCTGTTTGGCGTTTCGCACCCCAAGGGCCTGTAGGATATGGGAACGGTCAAATGAGCAGTCGCTAGTTGGCAATCGGCAGCCGGGCGGCTTATGGCATGTTGTGCGACGTTATCAGCGGGAGCAGGAGCGGAATCAGGACCAGAAGGAACAGCAGCAGGAGCAGCCACCCCCTGCGTGTGTGTTAATCAGCGTAATGGTACCATTCCCCGCCTTGCCTGCCCAATCCCCGAGCTCACATGCGGAGCCAGCTGCTGGTGGTCCCTTCTCTGTGCTCCGTAAGCTGGCCACGATTCTGGCGACTCCTTCGAGTCCTGCGACTCCTGCGACTCTGGCTCAACTTGCGCATTATTAGCAGCAGCCGGGGCATCCTTTTGTGTCCTTGCTGCTGCTGGTGGGCACTATTAGTGCGTCCTTCGCTCGCTGGCTGTGTCTGTCTGTCACTGGATTTATTGCAATCATTAATCTTCTTTGCCGGACCTCACCCCTTATACTACTTGCCACCCCCTGCACTGCACTTTCACCCCGCCCCCGCCTTAAGGACCTTTCTTCCACAGCCCCTCCTCTGCTGCCATGCGAGTGCGAGATTTTATTAAATTTTTGTTGCTCCTGCTTTGATTTTATTAATTTGGCCTTTGGTGCGTGGAATAGCAAGCAAAGTAACTATTTAATGCACTGAGGGAAAATAAGGGTAAGGAGGAGTGTTTTATTAATAGGAATTTAATAAAACAAATATTGTATTTTAATTTTAACAGGAAAATCTCATAATAAGAATCTATAAAGATGTGGCTTAGAAGTTACAGTAAATATTTAGTTGCTGGACTGGCATATTTAACAAGTAAATTAAATTACCCTAAAATATCCATATATTCTTTAATGATTAGTAATTGAATTCTTGCCTTAAAATAAATTCTTTACTATTAAAATAATACATTCTAAAGGTTTTTCGTAGTGCCAAGAGTCAGGTTTCTTAGCCTGATTGACGTCTGCCAGAGACTCGCAACATTGCTCAGTTCTTGGCTTATAATTGCTGCTCACTTGAGGGTATGTGGCTCTGGGGGTGGGAAAATGGAGGGGGGGAAGGATGGAGGGGGCTGGGCTGGGGCTGGGCCAGCAAGTGACTGGTCATTAATCATGGCGATGTTGCAGCAACCGAAAGCATCGTTCGGGGGTTCGCTTCTAATGCAAACTGCAGTCGTCCGCCGGCGACTTTAATTACTTCCAGGGAGTTTTCCCTAACTCTTTGCACCCTTTCCTTTCCCCTCCCTTAGGGAAAGAGCCGCAGGTTTAGCAGAAATTTTTTAAAAACAAATTACATGCATTTTTGGTGTTTTGTTTGTGAGTTTCTTTTTTACTTCTCAATTTAATGAAATACTCTTGTGGCTTTTCTCTTTGGCAGGACACTGACATTTGTGTTTCCGTTTTTATTTTGAATGCTTACTAAGATATATAATATATATATGAAATTATACACAAAGCAGTAAATCAGTCTCAATAATTTAAATAATATTATAAGTAATTAAAATTATTTTCTATATATCACTAATGACAAATTATCATCAAACAGGGGAGGCCATTCATTGAACATTCTTAATTTTTTAATATTAATATTAACTTTTAATACATTGTACTGTTTCTCAATAAAATTACAAGTTCTAAATATAACATTCTAGCCTTATTAAATGTTTATTGTGGCTTCCTAAATATATTGTTTAATTTACTTTTTGAATTTATTTGTTTATTTGATGCTTTCAGTATCCAAATGTTAGGCCATAAAGCGGTTTTGGGAAAACGCTTTAATTCTCACCTCAGACCCCAGAAAGCTCCGATAAGGTCCTGCCTCCCGCAGAGATCCTGTCCAGGTTTCGATTTCGCGATTTGCGATTCGCGGGCGGTTTAAACGGGTTTAACCCACGGCAGTCGGCAGTCAGCGGGGGAGACCGCAGTTATTTATTTATTTACATCTGCGTGTAAACTGTGTTTTTTTCCCCCTTTTTGGTTTTCGTTTTTGTGCGGATGCCAAACGTATTTCCAATTGGTTTGTGATTACAAAAGCGTATCGGGCGAGTCATGATGTGTGCAAACATTAAATGGCGTCACTCCCCCTTTCCAGGGGGGATAAAGTGCGGATGCCATACGCACACGGATGCGGATATATGACGCGTATCTGTATCTGCGAGATACATTCCGAAATAAATACAAACAATGCGAGCATTACACGCACTTCGCTGTGTGTGTGTGTGTGTGCCAAATGTGCGTGTAATTGCAAATTCAATGAATTGTTTACATTTCTTTGCGCTTGTTTGGCATCAGAACCGAGTCCCACACCCCCTCTCTGCTGGCCATGTTCCCTTGTTCACTTGAATTTCTCAGTGCTGTGCACTTTTTTTTTCATTTCATTTATAATTCGTGTGCAAAATTAAATTAAAGCCAACTGACAGCCGGCGAGCAGCAGAAAGCCAGCGCAGTTCCAGACCCTCCGCCCCCTTTATTGCGTTTTAGCTGGCAATCATTTCCATTAGCCACGGCAGCAAGGCAGCAGGCAGCGAAAATTTCACATAATTCACAACTGGAAAATTGCTGTCAGCCAAGAGAGGCCCAGCTCTAGCCCCCGCTCCTCATCACGCATGCATCAAAGTGCAACAATAGCAGCGCAGCAACAACAATAGCCATGGCAAGCAATCAAGACGGCGCCCAACAAAAGGCTAATTGCAATTTGACTGCGTTTACTCGAACAAAACTTTGGGCCCCACCAACAAACCAACCAACCGACCAACCAACCAACCAGCGAGCCAACCTAGCAAACCCATCGAAATACCAAATACGTGGAGCCGTTGCGCTTTCAAATTGCTTTTTTGCCATGAATAATTTAACTTTTTTGACTTTCGATTTAGAGAAAAACACGAGAAGCCGAAAAAAAGGAGAAATTCCTCTGACATTGACAGGACGAAACGCAATTTCTGCCCCGTCCTGTAAAAATTCCAAGGCAACTTAAATGCAGAGAAAGAAAAATTATGGTATTTAAATATTTAAGCAAAAATCCTTTGAGCAGTTAATATATTTATGAAGAACGGCAACAACCTTTGGATTTATATAAAAATTGTATTGCCCATTTTTAGATTTTAAATATACAAAGGACTTTAAGGTCTTCTTAAGCTTTTATTGTATTGTAAAATATGTTTCTATATCTCAGTGTGAAATTGAAAATCGTTCTTCCTCCGCTTGTTTTTGCCGCTGGTGGGAAAATATTTTTCCTTTGCGTTCCTAATAAGTAAATTGGCGCAATTTGCCACACGCGCCAAATTAAAAGGGAAGCCTGGGAAATAACCAGCTGCAGTGCAAGGCAGTTCTATATATGGAACTCGGCAAGCCAGGACTAAAGAACTAGAGACTAGCGCACTGCAGGACTGACTGACTGGAGGAGAGGACAGGATCCCTGGGGTCACCAGGGGCAGCGAACCCTTCGCTGCTGCGATTCATTCATCATTCATCATATTAAGTGTTTTATTACACTCGTCCCGGCCCCGACCCTGTGTCTCCTGAAGGATCAAATCCCATTACGGTAATTAAATCACATCCATGTGAAAATTACATAATTACAACTCGCACACACAGACGCTCGCACGCAGCGCGAATACTTATCCACTTATAGTTCATATGCACAAGTCCATAAACGTATTAAAAATAATTTACTTAATGTCAGGGCCCCGCCAAGGAAGGAATTTTTGAAGCGCCCAAAATGTAATTCAACACTTTGTCAATTAGTGTGCCGCCTCCTGGCTTCCCGAACTTTTTCCCCCGGATTTGGGCAAACTTTTCGAGTGGCAAAACACTCCAAAAGGGTGACTGATCCGAGGAGAGGCCGAAGGATTTCGGATTTGGATCTGGCTTTGGTCAACCCCTCGAATATTTGCACACACACTCGAGTCGCGCCCGGCTGGCACCCCCAAAGGATTTCGACCACATTAACATTGGTAATTAGAAAAGGGGGAATTCTGGCTGAGTTTGACTGGGCCTTGGCTTTGGTTTGTTATGCTTGGAGACTCATTACAAGCAAAAACATTTATCAAAATAAACTTTTGTGGGGATTGGATTAGTCCGCAGTCACGTGCCTATGTGTTATGGAGAAACCTGGCCTTGGTCTATATACGGATTTTTGTATTTGTTTAAAGTGTAGCTAAATTAATTCAAGTTCATAATTATCAATCGTTTCTAATTTATTTTGGAGGCAATTAAATAGCTTAATGCGTTTTATTTTACATAAATAAAAATAGGTTTCTTATTAAATTTATTTTTGATAATTAATTATTTAGTATATGAGTAAGTTTTAATCTAGTGTTTTTTACTGAAAATATATTATTATCGAATTCAAACTCTAAGTGCACCAGTGAAGGTGTCACAGTTGGACAGAGAACATTGGGTATCGATTAGGGGCAATGCTTTGTGGCAGGCCGCAGCCAAATCAATGCTAATTTCAGCCAAGTTATGGCACCGCAAACGGCCAACCGGAGAGAGCCGGAGACGCCCCCAAAAGCCGCCCACTAAAACATGCAACGCTTGCAACGACAGGTGAGCACACACACAATTGCGGCTCAAATTGCAGGTGAGTGGGGAATGGGTGCCCCTGTCCTGGGTGCCCAGGTGAAGGCAACGACAATAACCAAAATGAATGCATTTCCAAATCTAATCATTGCGGACCTGCAAGGCATATCCATAAACCAAACGGAAAGCGTGAGCAGTGATAACTCAGACGGGCCTGGGCCTACTCCTATTTCTATTCCTATTCCCATTACAACATGGCAGTGGCAGGAGGTGCTCCACTCCGCCACACTCTTTGCCATGATCCCAACTGGCCCAAAGCAGGGTATCTTTCGGATGCTCGAAATGACAAAATCATAATTGCTTTTCCACAAATTCTGTGGTCACAAGCCATCCAGTTCCCCGTCCAAAAAAGAGAGCCCCGACCTGACAATGGTTTAAATGTATTGATAATGCATATTATGCGAGTGCAAAATTAACAGCCAACCAACGACGAAATGGAAGCCAGACAGTTGGCAAAATGCACAGAGAAAAAATACAATCAAAAAGGACTACGAATTATGGCATAATTTAATATGATTCTGTAAATAAAGTATATTAAATGTTGAGGCAAAAATTTATTTTAATAAATATACCCCATTAAGTTTATGACAAATTTTCTTGACAGCTATTGCCTCAGTGTACCAACTGCTGGCAAATTATACAAAGTGTCCAATGCTTCCCTACAGGATGCGGTTTTCGGATTCAGGATTCCGATTCCGAAAGGGGAGGCGATTGGGAAATGGAAATCCGAAAGGGAATGGGAATGGCAGGCGATGGCAAAGAGGCGTTTTATAATTAAACCACAGTCAATTACAGACAAAAGCGTCACTCAGGGCAGTCGTGATAATTGGGTTTTCATATTGAAATTGGCCAGAGTAGATCGGCCAAAGCATTTAGCCTTGGGCCCGCCCCCTGTCTCCTCCTCTTCCTTCTCGTTTGACTCCCCAGCCACGTTTGTAATTGCATTTCGCGAATATCACGACTTAGCGACAGCTTCGGTGCTCCTCAGATCGACCGCCATCTCAGTTTTTTGCCCGGCCGCCACAGTTGACAATAATGCTGCGAATAATATGACGAAATGTAGAACATCACCGCCGACAATGGTCATTGCGATGCGGTCCCAAAACGAGGTTGAAATCGAACCGAGCCGAAACCAGACGTCCACCAGATCCACGTCCACGTCCATGGACCGTCAAACATAAAAATTGACGACAAAAATTGCCGGGGGAAACACATGCTCCACATATTTGCCGGACATTTATTGAAGTTAAGTTCGCTGTGCGGGGCATAAATAAAACATAATCCCTTGCAGCCGCGATCGGGCTACGGATCGGCTTGAAAAAAACTCCAGGAAACGCTTTAATTTTGAAGGTGGAAGAGGTGAGTGCTCTTACTTAAGAAAAAATGGGATTGATTTTAGGGAAATAATAAGCAGTTTATGTTTATATTTTTAGATTTGTTTATATTTAAGTATTTTATTTGTAATTTAACGCAGGTCGTACCCAGAAAGTGCCATACAAGACTTCAAATTTAATTAAGATGGTAATTTTTCGTGTGGTATTTTTCGTTATTTCTTTAATATTTGTGCTTAAATTTATATTCTATTTTAGCTATTTTAAAACAAAAACCGTAATAACCTTCTAGAAAGAGTATAAAATCTGCAGCAGCAACGCGGAACGCAGAACCCAGCGGCTCGGCAAGTGGAAACAATGCGCGCCTGGCCAGAAATCTCGGCAAAACCTGTGCGCATGTGCAATTGATCGAACAAGACTGATGGAGCAACTGGGATTACGTATTCCCCCGATTTCCAGTCATCCCCCGCCCCCTGCTCGGTCCGTTCCAGGTTCCCAG
Organism: Drosophila anomelani; assembly: GCA_035045905.1. NCBI lineage: Eukaryota > Metazoa > Arthropoda > Insecta > Diptera > Drosophilidae > Drosophila > Drosophila anomelani. Next base: position 8,664,154 of record JAWNOO010000007.1, on the reverse strand, counting down.
GTTCTCCAATTGAGTTTGCAATTTTTTGCAGCCGCGGATTGAGCAGGATTGCCTGGTTTAAGCCCGGTTTGGGTCGGGTTTTCAATGTGGCTGCGAATCTCTGGCTTTTAGCCGTCCGCCTGGATGGCTGGCTGGCTGGCAGAATTTATTTAATCTGCGGCGGCGTCGGCGGCGGCTGCTCAAAGCCAGCGAAATCAACGCATAATAATTTTTCACATGACGACGACAACTGGCTACTGACTTACATACCCGAAAAGCGCATTTATCAAAGGATCGGTCGGAGGAGTCGTAGGAGCCCCTTGAATGAATTTCTGATATTCTGGACGGAAGTCGTACCGGTCCCTGTCCCCGTCCCTCCTGCATTAAGAGGCAGAAAATAAAGGAGGAGCAGGGCCGCACTTTGGGGACAGATTGAGAGGTCATTAGGTACATACATAAGTGAGGAGGTGGCATGATCTATGCGAGGACCCAAAAGATATCGGGGGAAATACTTATTCCGGAGAACCCATCGCAGGAAAAGTGCCTCTGACCCATATCTACCTTAAGCCGGGCAATGATAAATTGGGCGAAAGAAAAGGAAATTAAAAGCCATAAGGCCCGCAACTAGATTAGGAAAGGAATAAAAGGAAACGAAACCAGAGGCCGGGAAAGCGAAAAAAAATAATGAAAAACAATGGAAAAGCAAGTGCACAGAAGAAAAATTTTGGTAGAAATTGTTCCCTTGGAAAATGTGGTATACAAAATTCTCTGCTGACTTTAAATCATCTAAAACTCAGAATAATTATCTTACCCTTATCTAAGCTTACTTAAAAAATAGTTGATAAATTTTACTAACACATTTTCAAGGGGCTAACATGCTAATAAAGAGAATTAAAATATTTACTAATTAAGTAATGATTTTCTCAGTGCTTCAGCGGAAATGTCAAAATGGGAACAACACACAAGAAGCGCGGAAAAAAAGGCAGAAAGGATAAAAGTAATTAAAGCCAGAAACCAAAGGAGCAGCGGCGCAGGAGACAAAAGCCAGGAGACAGGAGCCAGTAGATGAGGGCCTGACAGCCCGAAAGTATGTACGCCTGGAAGGGGAAAGGGGGAATAAGCGGACTAGGAATAGAGAGAGCGGAATCCAAGGAGAGTCGCCAAGTCAAGGAACCCGCTACAGGACACTCCGGGGTAACCGAATTCCACGCGCCGCATTTTTAATTATAAATTATTCAAATTCACCAACATAAATCATTGGCTGCACGCAGCCAGCCCAGAGAACCAGAAAAAAAAGAAACTGAAAACAAAACCCAAGTCCTGCTGATTCCCTTTGTGATTTTCCTTCTACTTTTTTCCCAGAGCAGGAGGAGGGTGAGAAAAGCGGGAAAAGTGGGCAGGACTGTGGCTTGGGCTTCACACGCATCGCATCGCATCGCACCACATTCGCAATAATCCTGATTTATTGCCGTTTTGTAGTGATTGCACAAGATTACGCGACAACAAATAGATCCTTCATTCCGCCGCTCAGTCAGTCACGAAATGCTAAATTGTAATCAAACAATGGCAATGGCAAACCCAAGTCAAGCCAGGACCAAATAATACAAAACCAAAAAAAGAACGGAGCCCAGCTCGCTGCGCTTAATTTACAAAACAAAAACAGGGATTGGAGAGATTGGGAGGAGGAGGCAGGCGGAGATCCGGAGATCCGGGGTTCGAATGCCAGCAAATGAGATTTGAATTTAAAGATTAGGCACTTTGGCATTCGTCCTGCCGCGCGCGTCCTGTTTCTGTGTGTCCTCCTCCTGCCCTGGTCAAATGTGGCTGCAACTTTTTGCCGTTTACCTTTCTGTACTTTCCTGGCCATTGAAACACTGGAAAGAAATTCAATAAAAATTTGGGAAATCTATTGAAATTTTACATAAAATAAATGCCATATAAATTAATTACAAATTGTTAGGGTTTTTATGTACTTCAATGCTTAAGTTAATTACTAAAAATGTATGGTACTATCGAGTTCTCTCTTTATAAACAGCATTTTCTTATATAGTTTTACAGGCCTGTTTTGTATTTAATTATTAAAAATCTCCCTTTAATATATTTTATTACATTTTCCTCAGTGAACTGGAGGGGGTATAAACACACGCAGAGCAAAAAGATAATGCCAGACAATGGCAAAAGTTGCTCGACATCACCCCAGCCCCATTCTGCCGCCAGATAAGCGCACAGAAATCATTAATTATCCTTGTTTCTTGTTTTGTTTTGCCTGCCCTGACTTTTGATTTGCTCCGAGAGAGAGTCCTTTATTTTTTCTGTTGCTCGTGTTGTTGTTGTTTGTCCCCGTGCTAAGCGAAAAAAATATTGATTTGTTTCTAATTTTAATGAAAAATTTCTGCCTTTTTTCGGCTTCTCCCACGCTTACGAGCTCCCTTAATTTAACTTTTTTTGATGAGCACTCCCGATAGTCCTTTTTCCTTGGCTTTTCCTTGTTCTTCTGTTATTCCTGGCTTTCTTTTTTTTCGTCCTGCGGGTTATCGCAGTCTTGTGCTTGGCTGCAGCAGCGCTGCCCTCGAAAGTGTCACGCAAAACCATTTTCCAAAACTAATGATGGAAGGTATTTTAATTATATTCCCGGACTCCCACTCCTCGTGCTCGTTTTTCCTGCTCCTGTGCATTGCTGCAGAAATTTTCTTATCATTTTCATTACTCCGCTGTCTTGGCTTTTGCTTGACTGATTCTGATTCTGTTTTTGTTTTCCCATTTAGCCGGCTTTTTTCGACGTTCCTTTCTCTGCTGGCCCGGCTGGCTGGCTGGCTTGCAATTTGCTGGCCAGCATCATTAGTAAGATTAATGAGCGAGTGCCAAGAAATGGCAACATTTTAAAGATACTGCTACAAGGCGATGGAGTAGCGGTTGGGTTTGGGTTTCGGGTTCGAGCAGAAATGGTAAAAAGTGTCCTTGCCCCCTATGTTGATTACAGTCGCACCACGTGCGAATTTATATGCAATAAGAATTTGAAAATATATGTGGACTATGTGGGGGATTCCCCAACAACCCCCACCAGCTACATTCCCCATTCGGTATCTTTGTGTGTGAATGGTTTGGAAACATTTTGAGCATTCGCCTCGCCGCACAACAAATTTGGCGTCGCGTACATTTCATGCATACCAAAGAGCTAAGACATGCACTGAAAATAAGTTATAACGAGTGTTTCAAATGCATTTCTTTCTTATTTTTCAACATTTAAATATATAAAATAACACATTAAAGGCTAAAAACTGAATTTATTCAGCCTCTTTTATCAATTATTCTTTTGGTTTCAAGATATATCCTTTAAAAACTTCACCCAAAGACTCCTTTTTTTTTAGATTGAAATTAATTGAAATTCTCATAACATAAAGCTTTTATTTTTCCAAGTGCCCCAACAGAAGCATCCTGAGAATCCTGACTAAGAAAACTGGTGCTGGAGCAGGTGCCTCGAAGGATAACACGGGGCTTGCAGCTCAGGTTTTGGCCTCACGGATTGGGTTTGCCTGCGAGTGGGTGTGGAATTGGATTTGGGTTTGGGTATGGGTTTCTCCTAGCTGTCGCTTGTTTATCTATTTTACTCGCCTTCTTTTTTTCCTGAGAAATCCGCAAGATTAAAGCGGGAATCCTGTGCAGCCAGCCGAAGGAGCAGGAGGAGCTCAGCTGAAATATTTCGCTTTGCACAAATTGAAATCCAAAGTGCTTTCAGCCTGGCGAATTGCGGTGCTGCCAGGAGCTGCCCCATCCTTAGCCATATCCTTATCCTGGACGAACGAGCGAGAACACACACCTTCCCTCTTATGTGTGTGTTTGTGTGTGAGCCGCTCTCTGACAGAAATATTAGCATTTGCGGTTTTTTCTTTTAGGCCAGGAGTACCATGGGTATTACTGGGGGGTTACCTGAGAACGCTGCAGGTGTATGCTGCCATAAGGTATATGGAGATACAACAGAGAATTTATTACAGAAATCCCTAAGAACATACTAAAGATTAGTAAATAATTTGTGATATAATTGGGGAAATTATAAAATAAGTCTAAAGATATAAGATTAAAGTTCACATCATTATCTTTCCGTTAAGGATAACCCAACATTTAACCACTTAACCTTCCGCTCCTATATCCCTGCTTATTTTAGGGTCTCGCCTTCGCCTGGCACGTTGCCGGAATTTATGCGCATTTTGGTTAATGCCCGAGAAATTCCCCGAGAAGGCCCCGTAAAATAACTCGCAGGCAACCGCAGTAGACCAAATAAACCAGGACTAAAAGCAGAGAGGAGCCCACCTCCAGGAGAAGGGCCAGAAGTCGGCAGCCACGCGCCAATTGCATGACTCCCATTCCCGGTTCCCATTCTGGATGAGATGCCCCTTTGATGTTGTCACTTCAGCGCGCCTGTCATAATTACCAAAGTGAAAATTATTAATTGGGACGTTTAAAGCAAAACGTGCATAATTGCCGCCGCCGCTGCCGACTACGACTATCCGGCGATGTCCGCCGAGATTTATGCCAGCGCGGCGGAAAAATTGTCTAAAACGTCGGGCACCGAATTACGCGGAAAAGGCTGTGGCAGCGGCGGCATTTGCCATTTCTGCCATTTTGCCATTTGCCACACTAATTGCGTATGCGATAAATCTTGTCAATTAAATTATAATGTTTGCATTCGATGCGCAAAAGCGCTGAAGATGCAGCGGCAGCAAAACGATCTCGGCGATTATCGGGTGTTTTATCACCTCGCGGAGAGACCACTCACTCCCCTTTCACCTGGCCTGCTACTCCTCCTCCTGCTTCTCCTGCGGCTGCCTGGAATCCTCCATAATCCGCACTCCCTACTATATAATTAAAATGTTCACAAGTGCCAGAACGCATTGGCATTGGCCGCCGCCGAATGGATTGGCCCGGCGGAGATGCTGACAGCGGCCCGTGGCTGGAATTTTGAGGCGCATTAGTTGCGCTGCATTTGCTGCTCATAAGAGATGCAATGCTTGTTGCACCAGTCCCAGGTAACCCTCCTTCCCCCTCTCCATCAGGTTGCCCAACTAACTTGCCGGTTGCCAGTTGCCACTGCAACGGGCCCAAATTGTATTGGCAGCGGCGCCGACTCCTGCCGCTGGATTCTCGAGAATAGCCACACGTGAAAATGAAAATTAATTCTTGATTAACATTTGGAAATATTAATGATTTATTAATTTTCAAAATATTTATTTTATTCTAAACAAAGATATTAAATTCTTTATAATTATCTTAAATAGGGAATAGAGTTTTTCTCATCCTTCTTCATTTCTCTCTGTGTGCTCTCTGACTGCTCCCGTTTCAGGTTGTGCGAACCAGTTGGGCGCATAAATTTCCAGCTTGTCAGCTTTTGATATATTTTCATAAATTGCCAGAGTGCATTAATTAATTAAGCGAGCTCCATTTTTGGTTGCTTCCAACTCGCGCGAGGTCTTCATTTCAGATGCGCCCGGAAGTAGGCAGCACATTTTGGGATACATTTCGTTGACAAGGATGACACGATGATTGGGGAAGTCCTCGATTATAAATATTTGGAGATAAATTTCGATATGTTTTAAAAGTATATAATTCTATTTGTACTATACTATATCTATATTTTATCGATCTTCATGTTGGATTTAGTTTCCAAACTAAATTGTACACTTTTAGATCAAAGCTATATTTTCGTTTTTATATTACCAATAAATTGTTTAGGAAAAGCTGCCTTATATCCAAATTAGCTAAAACTAAACTAGAATTATAATGGAGTCTGTGCCATTTTGTTAAATTTGATTTAAGCTCTTGACTTTTTAATAAAACCAAAATCGAGGGGCGGAGTTTCCACGGACTCAGCGAGCGGCCAAGTGGAGATATAAAAATCAAAAACTAATTACTCTTTGCCGGATAATTATCCGCTTTATATAACAATTTAAATAATTTGCCTGCCGAGCGGAACGCGGGGAAAAACGACACGAAAATCGTAGTTGATTGTTGAGATACAGGTAAGAAGCGGCAACAACAATTTGCTGCACGCCATGGCCAACAGCAGCAGCAACAAAAGCCACATCGAAATCAGCCACGAGGTGAGCCGAGGAAATTCCTTTAAAGTCGGAATGTCAGCTGACATTCGAGTGTAATTTTCGAAACTGATTTTACATCGAAACCAGTTAAATTGTCAGAAAAATCAACTGTCAACATGTCAAAAAATCGTTGACTATGCAAATGCACAACACACACATCGCATCGGAAAAGTGGAAATTCTGAGGGGAGTTCTGTCTCCCTGTCTCTGTTTCGGTGGAAAATGCGTTACGAAGGGAAGTGGAGTGTGCATGCGTGTGTATCTCCTAGATACGTATCTCTAATAGGGACAGATAAAATTTGATTTTCCTAAAATGAAATGTAATTTCTCGAAACCAATTTTGGGTTCCACTAGGTCCCCCTCAAAGCCACCTAATTGGCTGCCATGACTGCGAATACTACAACCTGGCTCACATTACCTAATTACGAGGCGAAATATGAATTTGGAAATGTATCTGAACTCGAACCCTTTGTTCTGGCCACAACAATGATGACGATTCGGGGCTAAAAACCACAAAGACGGAATCCAACAACTGTCAAGACAATGGGACGCTCGTTGAAAAGCTGAGCAGACAGACAGATGCGACAGATATATCCCCCTTTCAAACATTCAGATCGTGTGTGAGTGCGAGCTGTCAACAGTGTTTAATTTTCGGGGGTTCCCGGGGATCCAGGGGTCCCAGTATGATTCCCTCTGCCGTGCCACATGCAATGGGTTCTGGATATTACCAATGCAAGACAGATTCGAAATGCACTGGGAAATTAATTAAAATAATATAAGCCTAAATTGTTACAAGACTCACAAAGGTTTTGCCTTGAAAGTGCCAAGTTAAAAGATACAATTGGAGTTTTTCTTATATCTTAATCTAATCAGTAAACTCTGCTAGTTTAAGTATGTGTAGAATGCAAATAAAAATATCAGAAAATCAGTTTCATATTCATTTTTTTCTCTCTGTGTTTTGTTGGCCAAAAACCGCAATGCACTTTGACCAACCAGCCGGATTCACGTTATTACTATCAGGCGACGCATCCCTTCGGGTTCGTGGTTCCTGGTTCCCAGTTACTGGTTAGCAACTCAACAAGCTAACAAATTAACACAGGCCAGGCTTTGTGTCACGCAAAGGGTCAAGTAACGGCGGGATGTCGTCCTGCGTCCAGGGATGTCCTGCACTTCCTTCGCATGCAAATGCGTGTGCACTCGCAGTCGCAGTCACAGTCAGAGGGCCTGCGGCTGCTTAATGGCCACACCTGTTCAATTAGTCAATGTAACCACAAATTCTGGTTAAATTATCGCATTAAAATGTTCGTGCTTGACCCCGGCTGAATGTGCGTGCCCTGTCCGAGTTTTCCCGCTCGGAAACTCAGATGGTTGTTGGTGGTGGTCGAAACCCACCTTTCGGGAACAGAGAGAGCACTTTGAACTGCCGACAGTTAATCAGCGCCCCCAAAACCTCAAACGAGGCAGCCTAAATTGGGTTTACAAACAAAGGTACTCAGGTGCAGTTACAGGTTGAGTTTACAAATTCATTTTCAGAGAAAATATGGTAAAGAATATGAAATATATATTTTAAATTGATATTTAGACATATTTATAAAATTGATTGATTTAAAAATATCACGAAAAGATTCCTCTTTCCATTTCTAATTTGATTAAATTTTCCCTGAATTATTTACATTAACAAATTATCCCTCATTATTTTCTTTTTATTATCTTCAAATGGTAGTTAACTTAATTCCTTAAATTTTAAGTGCCAAATCCAAGGTACAGTTGTGTCTCCTTAATCGCAAATTATCAGCAACAACTGACACTTACACCGGCAACGACTTAGGCATGCGTGTCCAGGTCCTGACCATCTTTTCCCTTCTCAGATCGGTTTGAGCCTGGCTTATGAGCAGTGCATGTTTGTCATCAAGCAGGAAATAAATGAAAAAAACCATGCAGAATTATGAACAACATTGTTGGACCGGGAATTGAATACTCTTAAGTAGAGTGCATATTATATTCAGTAAAACATAATGTTATGTTTTAAAAGTAAATAAACTTCAGTATTTAGTGAGCTTAGCTTTATCTTTATAATCCCTAATATTTATTTCCCCTGACATCTTTAACACTATACACTCTTAATGCTAATCTTAATAGGTTTATATTATGATGGGAATTAATATATGTACCCTCCTTAAGCCATAAACATATACTTTCTTGCATGGCATATCCTAGCCGAGGGAACCTTCTCGGGCAAGGACATGGGACATGGAAACGAGTTTAGGACTCTCGTCGCGGTGACTGGACTCTCCGTGGCTTTGACAAATTATCAACTGTCACTGCTTAATTTTTGGCGCACTCGGACAGAGTATTTTTTGTGGCTTTTTTTGTGGATGATGCGATGAGTATTTGTGGATCTTCTGGCCGCGATCCAGGTAGCACTCAGGTAGGGCTGGGTTGCCTGCGGTCCTGTTTTCGCTCCTTCTTTTTTTTTTTTGTTGTTTGTATATTTTATTTGTTGCATTTTTATCTGGCAAACCGGCGACTCACATGATACTGATATCGGGGGCTTCATTAATTGAGAATTGTTGTTCGCCGCGGTCCTGTTTTCCGGTTCGCGTTTTTCCATTTACATAATTTATGATAAGCAGGCGCGCGGCTGGGCAAACAATAATTTTGAAGAAATACATTAATGCAATCAACGCAAAATGCAAAATGGGAATGGATATGGGGACAGGGACAGGGACGCTGTCTGGAATGCAGCTTGGCTCTGTGGACTCTGATCTCTGGATCCAGATCCCACTGGCGGCTGCCATTGAAGACGATGAGATGCGCTGTATGCTCCCCTTCGGCGGCTTAATTAAGTTGTGCACAGGTGGGTTAATGGGGGCGGTGGATCTAGGGGGGGCCTTAGGGGGGGTTAACATGGGGTAAGGTTCCAGGAGTAAGGAGGGCAGGCGGTACTGCCACAAACAGTTCAGTTGATGAACTCTACGTGTGAATATATTTTGCACGCAGCGGGCGAGCGACACTTGCCAAAGGCTCAGAGCTCTCCAAGGCCCACACTCCCGATCATTACTGCACTCTAAACACTGAAAGAAAGTTCTTATAACATCAATGTAATGATTAAAAATTGTATTAAATGTTGAGAATGTTAATAAAAATTAAGCTGGCTTTGTAAAGCCTCAAAAATATCTTTAAACTTGAATTCTTAGCTTCACTCCTCCCCTTGAACATATTAGAAACCCTCTAAATTTTCTTCAAGTGCACCTGCTATGCCGTTCTGCAGTTCCGTCTCCTGGCCAGGCTGAGGCTCTCTCTCCTTGTTTGGTGTGTTCGGTGCGATTGAGTGCTTTTAAGTCATTTGTGTCACGACATGCTAATTTCACATGAAATCTCTCGCCGACGGCTCGGCTCCACCGTTCTGGGTTCTCTATAGCTAGAGCTGGACGTGGACGTGGACCTCAGCCTGGACCCCGCCTGGTGACTGGTGCCCGGTGCCTGGTTGGGGCCATGTCTGGTGGTTTTTCGGCCTCGGTCTTGACAAACACACACACTCTAGACACACTAGACCGGCAGGCTAGACATCAACAACGTCGTGCATGTCCCGGCCACGTTCGCATCCACATTATGAGGAGCAGGTAACCCCTAAGCCCCTCCCCCCTCTAACCACCCATTCTCCCAAAGAGGAGGACTAGGCGTGGAACACGGTTCAAGCGGGGGGCGGAGCGACAACGGCACCTGGAGTGCAGCACTCAAGTGTACTTGCGGTTTTTGCGTCCATTGCTGCCAATGACATTTTGGGCCAGCTAAAGTGCAAAATTTACCGGTGCAGGATGAGGGGAGGGAGGAGGCGGGACGGCTGCTGCACCAGGGTTCGAGAGGGGGCTGAATGGATGCCTGGGCAGCCGCAGAGTCAACGCCTTTGCGAGAACAATGCCTGCTGACCGAACTGAAGTCCTGGAGACCCGGCCTGCTGCAAGTGGCTGCTGCTGCTTGGGCTTTGGGCTTTGCAGTTGGGAATATGTGGGGGAAAACCCACAGCCCCGCCCCTGATTAGACCTCCTTGGTCGCCGGTCGTCGGTCGTCGACGAGGTTGTCGTCTGAGTCGCCTGCTGCAGTTATTAGGTTGTTAGTGGCATAGTCCCTGCCATTCTCATCGATTTATGCACTTCACAGCATCTCGTAATGTGGGTTTTTTCGCACCCCCTCCCTGCTCCTGGCCCCTCCAGATCCCACGATCCTGGTCGTGGTCCTTTCCAACCAGATCCTGCTGGCCACAGGGACCTCTGCTGCGGCCAGTGTCGTTTGCTTAATGGCCCGAACCTGCTCACAGCTCGATTTCGGCTTTGTCTTGGCCACTTCATAAACAGGCGGATTTTTGGCTGATGGACCTGGCCGAAAGATGCCCGAAAAATGGGTTGAGATAAGGATTTATGGACTCGCTAGATGGCATGGTTTGGAATTCGGAATATTACTTTTTGGAAGAACTTAAAGCTAAGATTAAGTTTGTATTTAAGGAAAACTTAAAGGGCTGCCTAAGGGGAATTTAATTCTAATAAAATCATATATAGTTTTATATTTTAAATTCATCAATTTATTAACTAAACATAAATAAAGACTTTCGGAATTTTGCAATTTAATTTATGTACATTTATCCGTCACTAATGAAGGCCAATTAATTTGAGGAGAATTCAAGAGTCTAATTGCCTAAAAAACGAACATTATAAATCAAACTCAAGCTCCAAGCAGTCAGTAATTCCTCCACGACGAGTGCACAAACTATAATCGCTGACATTTGTGGCCAAATATATATATAGTTTTCGGATTTAATGACGGGAAAACTCAATACCCAGAGTTCGCTGCACCTGTAAGTGTTTTTAGTTTGGGGTTTTTCTGCGGTTCTCTTTTTTTTTTGGTGTCATCCCAAGACGCGCTGAGCTTTCCTTCCTGGCCATCCTGTTCCCAGAGCCAAGATCGTGCCATAAACCATCTGACTTTGGCCCAGTCCAGGCTCCAGCTCCGGCAACGGCAGTGAAGTGGAGCCAATGCCGGCGGCAATGTCTCTTTGAAGTACGCCAACTATCAAGATCTAAACGCAGTCATTAAGAACAAACAAAACGACTTTATGGACAGCAAAAAGTACGAAAAACTGCGGAAAGGAAACCGAACCGATCGCAAACTCCAACTGAGGCTCTGTGCCAATCGATTGTGAGCTGAGCGGAGCGTCTGGGCGATCTTTATCGAGCTGCAGACAACTAATGATCTAATAAAACCGAAACCCAGCCAGTCGCAGATACAGATACGGGGAGCAGTTGGCGTGGATTACCAGGCCAAAACGGAGCTCGGAGCCCCGAAAGACAGGAGCTCAGTTCAGCTCCCGATTGCGATTGCAAAAGGCAACAAAAACCAAAAAAAAAAGAAATAAAGACCAAGAGCAGCGACATGAAAGAACAAACGCTGGAGCTCCAAACGAGCCGACAAGTGGAATCGCGGGAATCGCGAGGATCCAGCAGGGATCTGGGTATCCGGGGACCCAGGGAGATGGCACAGAATCTGAAGCGTTTATCTATGATCTTATATCATGTACTTTCGACATTACAATTGCGGTAAATGCTTCTAGTTTTTAGTTACAGCGCGTACACGAGGCAGCAGCAGCTTTATCAATGGCCAGCAATCATCGCGCAGGCGAGGACTCAAGCCTAAGCTCCTCGAGATGCCCGATCCCCTCAGTCAGCACACAGAGAAAAATTTAATTTAATTAGGTGTAAATTATCTTAATCTTAATTCTGTTTATTATTTACCTAAAAATCGATGGGAAAAATAAGATGTAAATTTAAAGGCTTAATTTTGTTTCCAATCCCAATGGAAAAATAAGTATTTATCCTTTTATTAAATCTTAAAATACGAAACTATTTTCTTCGGGTGTACCGCCAGTCTTGGCGGTAGTCGCACAGCGTCGTCTTTGGGTCTGGGCTTTGATCCAGAGTTGGAGTCACAGTCGAAGTCAGAGTCACCGTCAGCTCAAGAGTCTGTGGCTGAATCCTCGACTGAAACGGAGACCGCGACTCCTGTTTGCTGGCTCCGCATGCAAATGCAACCGCCGGCTCCCGATCTGCATACCAAAAGGGGGCTCAGGTCTCATTCTTTGCCCTTCCCCCCTCGAGGAGGATCCCCGAGAATCTCCTTACCGAGATCGTTGGCGGCGATTGTTTGTAGCTGTTTCGGCGGACACAATCGCAGTTGAAGCCGCCTCGTAGCCAGGGTACGCAAATGCGGCTGGCTCGACGCTCGCCGATCATTTTGATATGGTTCGATAACAATGAGGCTAAGGATGAGGCTCAGCTCAGCTCAGCTTGGCTCTGCTCCGATCCCATCCCGATGCCGAGACCTAGCGGTTACTGTCTGTCCCGGCCACTAACAAGCTGGACCTTGCGGAGCGTCCGGAACCGTTGAGGCTTCAGTCTTCGGTTCGGCGTTCCTCGACATCGATTCAATTCGATTCGTTTGTTTCTTTGCCGCCAAATGGAACTTGGATGCCTCCCCCTTTTTTTGAGTTTTTTTTTGTAGTACTTTTTTCTCCCTTTCTGGCCCGGCGTGGAACCGTTTTTATGGCTCTGACTGAGCCAGGCATATTATCATAAATATGTATCAAATTGACGTTGCATCTTCTTGAATTTTCATCTCCTGGCTACTTGTCATTGTCTTTGATTTTCCCTCATTGTCCATGGCCATTGAACTGGAGGATGCATTGGACAGTGGACGGTGGACATTGGACACGAGCTGCTCTTTGATAAGCCGCCGCCAAGTTCCATTTCATTTGTTCTCCTCACTTTTTTTGGTGCGCCTGTCGAGTGCTGGTGCCTTATAGGATTTGCAACAAGCTTTTATTTCTTAGTTAGGAAACGGTTCTAAGTATTCCTGGAATGGGGGGCAAATGGGAGTGGAAGAATGAGCTTTAAAGGAGGTATTTTTAGGGCATTTACTAGATAGACTTTGCATGATTTCTATTTGGGTAATTGTTTAAGGAAAAGCGATTTAAAAAATTATTAAAAATTAGATTCTCCATGTTGATCTGAGCTTCTGGTTCAATTTCCCCCAACTGGTCCACGCCAATCACTCTGGGAGAACTTTTACCACTTAATTCGCGGATTGAACTACCGGGTTCTGAGCTCATTTATTCCGGTCCTCTCTCTGACTCTACTCCTCCTTCTCCTCCTCCTGGAACAGCTGTTTCCGCGCGCAAAGTGCCCACGGCCATTGGACATCGGTGGCTTCTGTGGCCCGTCGCTTTTCCAAGAAAATTAACTAACCCAACAGAGAGGCGCCCCCCATTCGCATTCACATTCACTTCCTCGATACAGCTGCAGTTGCAATTTTGAGTTGCAACTTGCCAGTTGCAAGTTCCCAGTTTTCAGCCAACTAGCGATGATAAATGTTCACTTAATCAGCATTTAGCGTAATTTCAGCTTTTACAATTTCTGGCCCAAGTCCGCTCTTCGTTCTTCGTTCTTGGTTCTCTTATCTGCAGCGGGTTCTCCTTTTGGAGCAGGGACGCCTTGGTCTTGGCCTCGTCCGGACTTGGACTTGGTCCCGACTTGGCTCCAACTGCGAGTTAGCGACCAATTATTTATGACATGAAATTACAAATTCATTTTGTTTAATTTTTCACAAATGCTATCGTTCGCTTGATTCCCTCTCAGTCGGTGTGTCTCGGAGCTGCCTGGCACCTGTTGACTAAGTCGTTGCACTAAGAGAAATTACAAAGTAAATGACACAGTCTGTTTGGAATACGAACGTTAAACAAATCCTAAACTAAAAGGCAATAATTAAATGAATAAATCTAAAGAGTTTCTAAAAAATTTATGGTTTTCCTTACAATTTCGGAGCCATTTCTTTGTTTTGTTTTGTAATTTGGCAATATCTATTATAAATTTATATCAAATGTAAACAAATAAAGTTGATTTTCTCACAGTGCCCTTTCAAGAGAGCGTCTGTCATTTCTATGGCCGCTGTCCTGGCCCCTTTGGTGGTGGCTAAGGTGTGGTCCTGGGGCCATATACTACAACGGCAGCCGGATCGGCTCGGCAAATATGCACCCCGGCGTAATTAACTCGGCCTGGAATCGTAAGTTAGTCACCATTAAACAATTTAAAATTCTCAACAGCGCTAGCTGCCGTAGGAGAATGGCGGAGATGCGATTCGGAGGGAGGGCCTTGGCAGAGCCAAAGGTAAATTGCAATTAGGCTTCTGGCTTCTGCAACATCGCGGTAACAGCAGCAGCAAGAGTTGGCCAAGGAAGCGCGGCGTAGGCCCATTCGGTTGGTGTATTTTATGGCCTGCGGCCGCCTCTGTGGGACTCTGGCCAATGTCTCCGGCCAGCGATGTCTGGGTCGGTTCTGACGGGGGATATATACCATATATATATATATATGAATATGTACATGAGTATGTACGTCTGCGTAGACGATGACGATAATTTCATAATAGCCACGGGGGCGTGGCACATGCAAAAGAGCGAGTCAGCAGCTACGAGGTATAGGAGTATGCCAGAGGAGGGGAGTTGGGCTCGGGCCCAGACTAAGGCTAAGCCCCATCAGCTTTTGTACAACTGCATTAGAGAGAGGCACGACACGGGGTCCCATCAATTAAAACTCGCCTCACGGCATTCGCAAAAATGTTAATAACAATAATAAAGGCAACAAGATGTTGGTATTGGTGTTGCTTTTGCTGTTGTTGCGTTGCCTCTCTGCTCGTGCTGTTAATTATTAAATTGCGTTTTTGTAGCCACATTTCATTTGAGGCAAGGTTTATTGAGTTGTGTGTGGGGCTGGCTTAGCTTAGACCTGGAGACCCCGGAGAGTGTTTATCATTAAAATGTCGTCTTCTGCAGTTCGCATGAAATGCTGGCCACTTGTCACTCCATTCCAAGTACTCGGCTTTATCTCGAGCACTTTGGGCCAGAGTCTAGTTCAGACTGGGTAAGATTCCCCCAGCTTAGACTGCGGAGAGTGAGGGTGCCACTTTTATGGGCATTAGTGCGACTTATGTTGTTTGCAACAGCAGCAACTACTGCTGCTGCCGCTGTGCCCCCCGCAGCACCATCAGACATCCGAGGTCCTTTAGGCGAGGTGTTCATGCGTGCGACACGCCGAGCAGGTTGTAAGGATCTCAGTTGGATGGGGGCCAGAGGTGGCTGTGGAGCTGCTCCTGTCACTGCATCACATTTGAATTTCAAAGTTGGCCACTCTCTCTCCCCATCCAACCGACAGTCACACGCAGAAATTTCATATGAAAATCCACTTTTTCAGTTTATGAATTTCTCAAAAAGCTCAAAATGACAGTTGCTCTCGTTGCTGTGGTTCCTGCTCCTGCCCCAGAAACCCCTCCCTTACATATGCAAATGTACAACGCATTTCGTTAGAACTTGTGCCAAGTGGCACTTTGTTCAACATATCAAAGGATTGGTTGGCTCCCTTCTTTCGGGTTCTTTCTGCTTTGCCAGGGGTTGTCCGAAGAAAAAAAGGAAAACCTTATAGCCAGCAAAGTGAGCGGATTACGTTAGCAACCTCAAGTTTTGGGCTATAATGGGATGACATGGTGTCCCCCAATCAGTTGTGTATGGTAATGGACCAGTTTGCGGCGAGTGCTGCGAGTATAATTCAATAAACTGGCAAACCACTTGACTGAAACGGTAATAGATTCATGTAGTTTTGCAATAAATTCGTAGCAAACCATTTATACAACATTTTTGGGGGAGAAAAAATTACATGCAGAAAGGGAAATTCAATTGTGAAGGAAGGTAGAAAGTTATAGGAATTTTTGGGGTAAATTTTCATATTGAATCATTTTATTCTTTTCTTCTTTTCTTATTTTTATGCGTTAACTTTGTGATAGCTAACCTTTTGGGTTTCAGTTTCAGCTGAATAAATTCTTAGACATAAGCAAGTAATCCTTTCTTTATTTCCCTCTCTAATTAAATGGCCATTCTAAAGGAACAGGAATGTCTAACTGCTGCCCTCTGAATGACTAAGAGTCAAATTTTCGCGACAGATACGACTATATATTTAAGGCTGTGGGCAGCGAGTGATGCCTGGAGTCAGGAGTCGGTGGGATGATGAGTGTCGAAAGCGGAGGAGCTGCGGAACTGTGGGACTGGGAGCACCGAGCGCTTATAAGCATTTTGTGTGCTAAATGGTGGGAGATACTGAGGGATTCCAGAGGGAACGAGGGGTCAGGGTGGAGTGTGATATACCAACGACAGTTGCCACATGCTGTGTGTACTGGTGTGTGTGTGTGTGAGTTGGTGTGCATAATGCGGGAGAGCCATAAATTACATTTGTAGGCGTTGGCAGGTGTCGCCAGAACTGTCTGGAATCGCGATAAATCTTCATGTGAAATAAATTTCATAGAAATTGCTCCACTGAATTTCGTTGGCTGCCTTTTGGCCGACTTCATATTGTTGGTAGCAGCAGAACAGTTGCACAGGCCGCTGTCAGCGGATGTGAAAAGTCCTGCTGCAGGACAACTCCTCTCAGCTCAACTCCCGTAATAAACTGGCTAAATACAGAGTTTTCTACACAAAAGCAAAGAAATGTTAGGGAAAATTAGCTCGGAATTACTGAAGAGCAAAGAAATAAGTTTTTATGAGAGAAAATATAAAGTATTTGTTGGCTTTTATATGGATTTAAGCCCAGAATTTACTTGTGATTGAAATGATATGATTTTAGATAATAACTAAATTATAATTCTTTATATTCCTGGTAACTACTTGTCTTATTTTCCCTCAGTGCACTCAGACCAAGCTGTTGCACTTTTTTTGAGTTTTCCATCCGGCTTTTTTGCCGTAGATTTTCGGTTAGCAAAAGCCGCCGGTCAGACCGAAGAGTCAAGTCTGAAATTCCGGCGGAAGTGCGCATGGAAATCCCTCGAGTTGCAATTGCACTTCCAGCTGCATTACCGAGAGGAGGAGGACAAGAAGGAGCCGCAGGAGAAGGTGGTGCGGCAGATGGAGATGAAGGAGCAGCAGCGGCAGCAGCAGGCGCATAAATCATACGCACTGTCAAACAGAAGTGCTCCAATTGTGGCCTAAAACATTTGTACCACTCACATGACAAGCTCCATTTGGGTTTCAAACGCGGCGCTCCCACTCCGCTCCCAAATTCTGCTCCTTCGGTGACTGCAACTGCAACTGCGACAGCGACTTGTACTTACACACTGTGCTCGCATGTAGCTCATTTTTTATGATCGATCAGTCCATTAAATAATGAGCCAGCCCGGCCCGAGTCTCAGTCCAGGTCCAAGCTGGAGTCCGTAGTCCGGGGCCCAGGGCATGGCTCTCTGTGTCGCTGTCTCGGACTGCCATTTATCGCTCCCCAGACTCTTGGACCACCACTCCACTCCTGACTTCCACTTCGACACGGTGCGGTTTGAATTCCATCGTGATTTGTAACGACATTTATTTGCTTCAGCGAAATTAGAGACAGCGGTGCAAAAGGAGGCTGGCCCTATGCCATTGGCTTTGGCCAGGCCCTGGGCCTGTCCCTATTCTTGCACAGAGGAAAAAGTTACCTAAATTTAGTAATAATAGCTTTTATTTTAATAATAGTTTACAATTACACACAAAACCCAAGTAAACTTGAAGTTCAGAAGTCTATATGAATATTTCATTCATGGTTTTTATTTATATAATTTTATACCTTAATTAATACCTCCTGAATTATACATTCAATAACTTTTTTTTATCTGTATCTACATGTGGACTTTGCTGGCTCATCCTCATCCTAGGCCAAAGCTCCATCTTCGTCTCCATCTCTATGTGTGCATCGATGCGATGGAGCACCTTAGACCAGACCCGCCGCCCCTCCATCCGCTCTGGCACATTCCCAGATTCCCAGCTGCGGCCTACGCATTTCCTCCCCAGGCCTGGCGTCCTTCCATCCCATCCTGCCAACCTCTCTAGCATCTTGCTGTGTTGATGGCTATCGCGGGATGATGAAGTCGGGCCCCAGACGGGCCATCATAGCCACTCACTGCTGCTCGTTTAGAGAAATGTGGCCAGAGGTGGATCATGGCTGGAGGATCATGGGGACTAGAGGCTGATTAGCCGGTTAATTCAGTTAGGCAGGCATTTTCGCATTTTCGCCCTATCATTTGCCTGCTCTGGGTGTGGCTCGCATTGCAGACTTTATTGTTAGCTGATCGCAGGCGAGCTCTAAACGCTTAACTGATGGCATTCCGATTGCAGATGAAACTGCCAGTGGATGTACAGAGGGAAAAATTATACAAAATTGAAGGGAATCTTTTGATTAAGCTATAAAATAATTATAAACTAAAGACCAGAGTACGTTTTCGTTGAATAAATGGAAGAAAAATCTGGTAGAGTTCTGATATTTATTATTACTGCGAGGCGCATATGGCGAATCCCATTTGAATTATATTTATATTTTCCCCAGTGCAAAGCCCCAGATTGGCAAAGATATTTGCTAAGCCCAACTGCACCTTCGCAATGTCAAAATCATTTCCTGCACATTTCTCACAAGGCAGAGACAATCGACCGGCGGGCGGCTGGCGGTGCACTTGTTGTCATCGATTCCCCTTCACCGGCATTGAATTCGGTATCGAGTAACCACCATGCCGTCGAACGACTCAATAAGATGAAATATATGGCGGGCAATAAAAATCGGTTATAATGCTTTGGGAAAACTGCAGCCGCAGTCACAGTCGGCCGTAGCAATGTTGCATCCGATGTTGCTGATGTTGCTGCTGTTGCATCTGATGTTGCTACTGCGACAAATGCCGACAAAGCAGCATAAAGAGGCGCCGCGATCTTGGCCAACTTCGACTCGGCTCCTGACCATCATTAAGAATGCCATTTGTACCAATAAATTCGAATGGCCGCAGCGATCGAGGTGCTTCGGCGGCCTTTGCGGCCTGAGCGATCGATACGGCTATTAAATTTAACAATTAGAATTTATCAATGGGTCGCGGCGATCGCTCAGATTTAATTGTGTCAGCCGGCAGAGTCGGGAAGTCATAACTTGGCCACTAAGAGGGATAAAAGGGAATGCTGCCAGCATGCCGGCGACAAATTAGGCGCAACACCGCCACAACTCCAAATCCGTATTCGAAAGCCACAGCCAACATGGCAATTTCCAAAATTACATCGTGATCGCAAACTGCGAATTGCCAAGAGTGCAGCAAAGTTCAGAGCAATTTTGCTGGCAACAAAACGGCAACAAGCGCCCGCCGACCGACGGACATGGACACCAGCAACATCGCAGCAGCAGCAGCAGCAACATGAAGAAATTCCTCTGGAGATCTCGGTGAATTCAAATTGCTTCGTGTGCAAGAAAATTAGTCTTGGCCGGCTCACCGATCCCGATCCCGATCCCCAGTATCCCTATCCCCCATACCCAAAACCGATCCCCCCGGCCAAAAGCCAAAAGCCGCTCTGCAGCCAATAAGCGGGGTCTGTAGGTAGGTAGATATATATAATAATAAGAGCAAGTTGGCGGCATCCTCCGCTCGGCGCGCAAAACTAATCAAGGGCTAAAGCTAAATCCAATCCGATTGTGCCAGCAAAAAGCAGCAGGCGCTCTTAGTCGGTCTTAAGCTCAAAAAAAAGGAGAAAAGGGAACGGATTTCTAGTGAGTATAGCCGGGACTTATATACTCTTTCGGGTTTTAATGAAACTGATATTTAGATTTGAATATATTCAATTAATTCAACAAGCTGGCGTTTTAAAGTTCTTATAATGATGATAACAAATACCATAAATAATAGAGTTCCTAATTAAATAAGAATCAAACCTTTAAATTTTTAACTTTATCTTAAAATTGTAGAACACTTTTTTAGGGCATGAAAGCAAAACTGGCTCGGAGCGATAAGCCGTGGAGCCGTGGCAGCCATGTCTGTCCCTGTCTGGTATCAATGGGTTTTCAGCCAGATCCCTCCACTCAGCCACTCAGCCAGTCAGCCACTCTGCCATGTTG
The DNA here is from genome assembly GCA_035045905.1 of Drosophila anomelani. Lineage (NCBI taxonomy): Eukaryota > Metazoa > Arthropoda > Insecta > Diptera > Drosophilidae > Drosophila > Drosophila anomelani. The sequence goes on along the minus strand of JAWNOO010000007.1, from coordinate 8,644,108 downwards.
GTCAGTTGGGCCTTGCTACGGTTCGGTTTGGGGTTTGGGTTTTTGGCCCGGGGTTTGGCTTTCTGGAACGGGCAACTGTTGATGTTTTTAGGCGGTCGCACGTCGGCAGCAGCAGCAGCAGCAGAAGTAAAGCTGCAACTGCAACGGCAACAGGAACAGGAACGGAGGCAACGGCCACGCTCACTACTTGCGATTCGTGAAGTAATTACTATAATTACCTTCAAGGTAGATTTTCCAAAACGATGCAGGCAACCGGCCATTGGTAGAGCCTCGAAAAGCCGTTTGGCCGGCCTGCCCCTTCTGGCTTTTGTAATAATTTTGTTGTTCTCTCCATGTTCCATGTTGCTGTTCCAGCTCCTGCTCCAGCTCCAGCTCCAGCTCCATCTCCAGCTCCAGCTCCGGCTCCGGCTCCTGCTCCTGCTCCCTACACCAGGTTGTTATTATTATTATATGATACACCATTGCAATGGCCTCGGCCTCCATGGCTGCCAATTTCTTGGTCTGCTCGTTGGCCCCACTTGGCTCTGGACTCTTTTTATTTTTTCTGTTTCCCCCGGACTTAATCGGAAATTAAAGCTGCCACGACTTTAGGTTTAATTTTAGCTGCAGTTGGGTCTCCATTTCCAAAGAGAGCTTGTCGTTTGTCTAATACGAGTACGAGTACTCCTACCTGGGAACATCTTTGCCACGTAATTGTCTAGCTCATAAATCATACCGAATTTCTTTCTTCTTGCCACACATTTCCCTGTAATTTCAACATAAAAATAATATGGAGGAGATGGGGGAGAAGCATTTCACAGACTGCAAATTGGTTTCATAAACTGACAAGGGGGTCGATGGGAGGGTTGACCAATGCTGGAGGCCATTCATTTTAGGGCCTCATCATGGTCTCTTCATTTAAAACTTTTTAAAAACTAAGAATAATCAGGAAATGTATAATGTATTCCAATTGATTTAATTTTCAAAGGAAACATTTAGAGTGCCATAAAACTTTTAGGGTTGATTTGCAATAACTTGCTGGTTTTAATTTTAAAGCCTTGTCATGGCCACTGCCTCTTCATTAGCCAACTTTCTGCACTTTCCCCTGCTGCTCCTCTCGAAATCGAACCACCAACTGCTGCAGAAACTTTTACATCATTTTAAAACGGTTGCTGGCTAAAAAAAATGGAAGGAATGAAAATGCCAGCATTTGTGAAAGTTCTCCGGCAGTCGAGTGCAGCCAGGATTTTCCCCCTTTCGGCATTGCCCTGACCCTTGTCGGAGAATTCGAACTAACTACACTTTAATGTAATTCATACAATTTCCATTTGTCTAACCGTCCATTAATCATTCGCACGCTGCTGAGCACGGCCACAGCCAGGGGTTGGGAGAGGCAGAGATGTAGAGATTGACTCCCCGAACCTGGCCAAATTTGAAGCTTTGTTTACGTGTGACAATCGGGCGACAAGTTGGAAATCAAAAGCATCTCCGCCCGCCGCCTCGGAAAGTTGGCCCGAAATTTATTCATTTGGCCTGACAAGTTCTTGTGGGGTTTTTCTGGAAAGAATCCAATGCGGTTGGCAAAACTTATTAGGCGCAGTGAAGCATGCCCTGCAAATTGGTACACCTTGACGCTTCACTGGCTCCACAGGATTGGGAGAGGCGAACTTCAGCCTTTAAGGCCAAGACAAAAGGCGGCCAAAAGGCGGCCGGCATGAAGAAGGGTGAGACACTTGCCCAGATACAGATACTTAGCGGCGATAAAGACAACGCTTGATTATGAGAAGCCAAGCAACCCACGGCTCCGGAATTTATTTGTGTTGTTTATTTATTTATGAGCTTGTCCCTCTCGCCAAGCAGAAACAAAAGAAGAAGCCCAGAATCCAGAACGCAGAACTGAGCACCCAAATCCCCGGCAGAATCACTCAAGTGCGAACGGAAACGGGCGCCCAGAACTTCAGAACTTGGTCCTGCCATCGGGCAGGAAATCAGCGATTAAGCAACCAACTAACCAGGAACCAGTAACCAGTGACTCAGTCACCAGCAAGGCAGTTGCCATTACTACTCACAGGCACTAAGGAAAATGGGTATAAACAATGTACAAACTCTGGAAAACTATTTTATAAATAAAATGAAAATTTAAATTAGCTTTCTATAATATTTCTCTTTTATCTAAAATATTTTAAAATATATTTGCTTTTTCTATATGTACTGCACTTAAGTTACTAATATTTTTCTGAGTGCACTCAGTTCGAATCCCTGCCTCCCAGGCATCCCCGCGAATGGAAGTGTGTAATTTTTGGTATTAATTGCTCGGGCTCGCCAAACTTTCCGGCTTCCAGTTAGCCTCTTCAGCTGAAATAATAACAATGCCAGAAGGTTCGAACTTGAAGGGAAGTGGACGAAGAGCTGGAGATGGCGATGGCGATGGAGTTCCATTGGAGGCTTAGGAAATAATTGTAGTATCTCCGTGTAATTTGCTTGCAGCAAGCGGACACGCCCCTCGACAATTGGCGGGGCGGCTATTTCAATCTGAAACCCCCTCCAAGCCAGGGGACTTCGAGGGGGCAGGAGCCCTCCTTAGCATATTGACTGTGACCTTTTGGGACGTTGGTTTCTTTTCTGTTTTGTTGTTTGCTGCGGCGGCAGCTCGAAATTTATGCTCACATGGCGCCTCCGATAAGATCGAGAACTCCTTGCTGAAAGTAAATTTCAGGCAGGGGCCCCTCCTCCTCGGCAGCAACAACAGCAAGGACAACAACAAGGACATGTCGCTGAAAGCATTATCAAATATTATGCATATTTTGCGAGCTCCAATATACATTTTTCCTTTTTTTTTGTGCTATTTGGAGCTCTGCTTTAGAATGTCTACAAAGTTTGCTTTATCTCATGCATAAATCAGTTGCTAAAATAAACAAAAATTGTATATGAGAGCTGACAGGAGTCGGCGGCGGGGCTTTCAGGGCTTCCCGGGCCTGGGGTTGGCCAAAAGCAGGGGGTTCCGTGGGTGGAGATTTCTCCGGGGGGACTGGAGAAATTGGAATTTGTGCGAGTGCGAAAAAATCGCGCTCTGAAGAACTTAATACTGAGCCAAGACAGGCCATGATTGCTGATCCCAAGTCGACGAATTTGCATAGAGCTGGTGACTCACTGGAACACTACCGCATTTGAATTCGCGGAAATATGACAAATGAATCTCACAATCACCATCGGGATGGGTTATCTATGCACTGAAGGAAAAAATGGAATAAATACAGAGACAGTAAATATTTTGAAGTGTTTAGAAAATTGTTTTTTTAGGGAACAAATCTACTTAAAATGGAATATTAACTAATATTAGCATATGATAGCATTATTTTAACCTTTAATTTCTAGATCCTAAAGATAATGGATTTATTCATTCAGTTCAATTTTTTATTAATAGATTAATTTATTATTGACAATTTATTGAAATAAACTTCTTAAACTTCGGCTTGAGTGCAACGATTTTTTCTTTAATTTTTCTCCGGTGCACAACTCTTGACTCAATGGCGATATCCGTTAATACCCTTCAGACTGCAGGCCTGTACTTTTGTGCCCTTCATCCTCATCGGATGATGATGACGCTGCTCCTGCTGCTGCTGGCTCACTCTTCAGCGGAAAAGCCCTTTGCCGAGGCCTGCCGCTCTTTCACGTCCGATTCCTTTGATGGGGCGCCTGTCTCTAATGACGCCTCCCACACAAATTAAGCTAATGCGATGGCCCCAGCTGCTTCTGCCCCTATTTCCCACTTTTCCAGCTTTTCCCGCTTTGTGCCAGCCTGCTAAACTGCACTTGTGCTCCTGTCAGGCGACGGCGGCGGATGAGGATGAGATGAGATTGCCGGCCGGCGAGCCTAAGAGAAATGAGCCGAAGCCGAAAACCAACAATCAAAGCGAGTGAGTGAGAAATGGGAAAGGGGATGGTACACTCAAGAAAAATACTTTCTTAACATGCTGAAAATTATATCTTACAAAATATATTCAATTTAAGATATACAATTTTCTGTAAAGCCAAAGAACATACATTTTAAACTGTTTATTAAAAATACATTACGTTTAATTGCAATTTCCATTAAATAACTCCGAAATTATCTCAAAATACAGTATTATTTCCTTCATAATAGCTAAAGATTTTCTTCCAGTGCACAGTTATCCAGCCAAAGGCTTGCAGGAACCTCCTAATATGTCCGTTCTGGACGGGAACGTGGTCTGCGGATCCTCTCGCCGGTCGGGGCCGTTCATTTCGTGTCGTTTTGGTTCTTGTCGTTGTCGTTTGTCCCTTCATTTTGACACGATAACGCGCACGGTTCCTGTCCTGCCTCCCATGGACTACCAGTAACCCTTCCCGAGATCCTCCCTCCTCCCCCGCTCGTCTTTCCCCAACCCCCACCATCTTTGGCATTGCGCTGGCGCTCGACATCTCATAAAGTACATGACAGGACATTAGAAAACACAAGAGCACCAGCCGACGCCTCCACACGAGCTGGAGTGGGCGGACGAAGGCGTGGCACATGCAAATTCTGCATCCACATCCAGCTCTAGTCCACATCCACATCCACGTCCACATCCACATCATCATCATCATCTGCATTTGGCCAGCGAGGCGAGCGAACGTTTGTCGTAAACATGAAATGGGTTTATATCGTTGCTAAAATTATTTGACATTTCTTGGACTTTGTGCATTTTTACGAGCACCAGTTGACATTGTTGAGGGAGCCAGAGATCCCTCTACCTCCTCGGATCCTCGGGCCTCCGCCGGTCTTTGGCCTCGTGCTTGTTGTTTCTAAAGGCAACAGAAGTCATCAAGTCGGGGATACTCTTACGAATCACAAGGGCAGATGAAGTGTGCCATTCGTTGGCCCTAAATTATGTTGGGAAAGAGTGTGAAGTAAACATTAGATGGGTCTATTCTTCTGTTAAAGATTATCCTAAGGGAGCTAAGAGTGAGTTTAGGCGTCTTTTTTTTTTGGGAATCATTGATAAGTCTTTCGTGCCAAAGAAAAAGATTACTTTTGACATGCTAATGTTCTTAATTTAACATCTCCTTTGAGTTAATTACCACTTTAAACTGACTTTCACACTTGTACTTTATATTACCTAAATCTATGTTTTATAATTAATATTTAGTTAAGTTATAACAGCAAGTATTTCCAAGAGCATCTAAGATTCGCTGACAGAAGGCATTGCGTCTTTGGCCCCTTGTTTGTTCGTTCATTTGACTTATTGTTGGGAGCCTGGCGTTTCTTGTGACATGGACGTGGACACGTCGTCCGGGAAGGGGGTTGGGCTGGAAGCTAAGCAGAGCGAAAATCGTGGGCGTGACATTCGCTGGCTCTTTCTCTAGCTCAAAAACCCAAAACTCGGCGAATGCGAGTGCGAGTGCGACTGGGTCTGGCAGACGTTGACAAGAAAACGCCATTTTCTGATTGAATGTCACACAAAGGCATAAGGGGAGGGGGAGGAGGGCTGGAAGTGGTTCAAGACTGGGCAATGTCGTCTTGTTTGGCGAAAAGCGAACAGAAAAGAAGGGCCAAAAGGGGGGTCACTACTTGGCTTATCAGCATGCACACGAAAATGGCCAAAAGGGCAGGCCAAGTCAGCCAATCGCAAAACGCAACAGCAGCTGCTGTTGCAGCAAAAAGCAAGGGGGTTAAGCAGGAGTTCCGAGAGGGGATTTTGGCAAAGAGGTTTTGGAGAGGGGGAGAGGAGGGAGGACTACGGACGGAGGACTACTTTGTAGCCCGGAGCAACAGCAACAAACGCCGACAACGACGACGACGACGCCACTTTGGACATGCGCGGGCGCCCAATCTTGCATGCAAATGGGGTTCCCCTTTGCCTTCAGACCCCCTTCTACCCACGTCCCTTCAATGCAGCCCCCTCCCGCCCTACTGCTTACCCCCCTCCTCCCTTCGTCGGCGGTGGTAGGTGGTGGTGGTGGTGTGCAGAATGTTTGCGTGGCACGCAACATGCAAACATTTTTGAGTTAACTTCGGCTCCACTCTTTTTAGCGCCTGCCCCAACCCCCTCCGTGCACTACGCACTTTTGACTCTTGATAGTGTTAAATGCCACACACACAGCACACACAACAAAAACAACAACATTAGCAGCACAACACAAGCAACAATGCAGCGCATGTCAAGCGGCAATGCCAAAACAAGCGAAATTTCTTTTTAGGCACGTCGCGTCGCCAACTGCAACTCATGGACGGAATCTTGGAGTGGAAATGGATGTGGATGTAAACGTGGCCATGGATGTGGGGGAGATACGAGTGCAGAGTTATTGGAGGGGGACGAAAAGTGCACGAGTGGGTGGTTACGTGGGTGGCAATGGCGCCTTCATGAGAGCGGAGGCATCGCAAATGGCAACATCCCAGACTATACATTGAGCTCTGTGGAATGCAAGAGGGAGGATCTCCTTTTAGAGCCTCAAAGTGTAAACAACAGACTGCTTAGACTTAGGGGAAACTCTATTACATGGACTTCTAATTAAAAATAACATCAATTTGGAGTGGAAACATTTCTGTATAAGTATTTAAAGTAAAGGTACTTTAATTACTTATTATTGAAAAGGATTTATTAACATGATACTTATGATTAATTTTTATTAATTTACTGAATAAATAAAAATTATCCACTTAGTGTTTATTTAGGAAGTCCTTCTTATTACTTAAGTGTATACTTTATTGTTTAATTTATTTTTCATTTTAAATATAAATTAGCTTTAAAGTATTTTCCATTTAATCCGAATAACTTGAAGGCATTTTACTTTGTAATACTTTTGATAACGAAGCTCAGTTTGAGTAATTAATTACAAGTTTGTTGCGACTAAAAAGAGTGTATCATTGTCCTAGTTTATAAATATTGACAGCAAATATGAGAATAAAATTTGACCAAAGTAAAAGTAATATTTTATTGCCATCATTTATTCAGTACTTTTAATTTGAAAAAGTAAAGCATATTTTCCTGCTTTAATTAGCAGCAACTCCAGGTGGTCACTTTGCCAATTAAAGGTTAATGAAGAATCGCCTTTTAATTTGTCACTTGGCTGTCGCTCGGAGCGGCATTTTCTGTGTTTTTGAATCGGGGCCAAGGCAGAGACCGGACCAGAGTCGAGCAGGAATAATTATTAATTTAACAAACGTCGCATGTTGCACAAAATAATTGACAAATTTTCATATTTAATTGAGGAGCGAAGCGCAGCTGCTGCTCCTGCTGCTGTTGTTGCAATTTTGTCTGTCACCAGGGGCTGAAATTCATAAACAATGCCACTCGTGAACACACTCATCCACACACAGATGCGGCTGTCAGACAGGATGATGTGGAAATGGGAAAAATGGGCTGGGAAACTCCGAGCCAGGAGTGGTCATCGAAAGGAACCAGAACTGCTGCTGCTCTTTGCGGGTAAAAATTGCGAAATTAAGCAGAAAAAATATTAAAATGCTGACACGTCCGAGAGCAATCCCAATCCCGATCCTACCGATGCTACATTATTATGCATTATTATTATTATTTTTGGCATGGCCTGATAATGCAGCCCGCTCTCTCTTCTTTCTGCAAATGAAATGCACACACATAAACACTGGCGAATAAATAAAAATTGAAAAATTATGCACATTATATTAAAAAGCCAAACAAACGACAAGCGGAAGCGCAGCCATTTAAGTGGAAGTTAACATCCGTCCAGCCCAGCCTCCTACCCAACCCCATCCTTTGTTTAAAAATAAAATAAAATTGCATATTATTTGCGTATCGGACATTTCAGTTGTCATTTCATTGTCGTGTTTGTTGCTGTTAATGCAAAATAAAAAGCCCCCCTCGACCACATGCGCACACCAGTGTCAATTTCATGCCCCACTGCAGCCTTTCCCTAATGCATCCAGCCAGATTACGGACCACTCTCCCACACCCACATCCACATTCGCATCCATGTCCACATCCTTTTCCCCGTCGGACAACTAACATTTTAATAGCGCTCATGATTTCCGAAAATTGAAAATAAATTAGTTGTATATCATTTTCGGTCAGTTGTGCTTCTTTTTCATCCCTCAAAACCAACCCAGCAACCGGTTTGCATAATTAAACTTTGGCGTATATCCTGTCCCCAAATTGACATTCCGAGAACTCCAAATGTCCACCGAATCAGCAGCCGAAAAAGTTAGCTTTTTAATGGTAAAGGTTCGAGTTAGATACCCTAACTTGGGGAGAATATTAATATAATTAATTAAGGTTCTTAAAACGAATATTTAACACCGAAACTTTACTTATAAAACAAGCTAACGAAATACTTGTCATACTTACAAATATTTATGTAATTTACACACATAAAAATATACCTTTCAATACCTTTCATTTAACCCCCCTTCAAAATCCATCCCCAAATGCATTTTTGGGCAGGCGGACTTGTCCTCTGCCTAATTAGCAACGCATATTTAAATAATTTTCAATTCGATAAGCAGACATTTTTAACTTGAGCTGTCAGTTGGCGTTAAAACGCCATTTTGTTTGGCCAACCCAGACCCTACACAATCCCACCCCATCCTACGTCCTGATAAATGCCGAGGAGTGCTAAATTATTGTCAATTCAGTTTTTAATTTGTGCAGTTTGTTGGAATTTTCGCAAATAAATGCAAAAGTCAATACGCTGGCGGTGGATTTAATTGACTGCCTGCAATGGCAACTCAATACCCTCCTGCTCCCTGCCCCCCTCATTGGCTGGCTCTTCAAATTGTCAATTAAGTTTTATTTAATGCCATTTGCCAGCCCAGCTTTTTGAGGTTATGTACGGCCCTGGAAAGTATGCAATACTAATGGTAATTGCTCTGCCCGGCCAGGCCGCCATTTTGAAAGGACTTTCTGCCGAAATTTGTGCAATTTTCACTAATTAAAAATTAGAGTAGCAGCTAGAAAGCTAGAAAGAAATCCACCTGGCCTCCGCTAAGATGTTTGGATGTTCAATTTTAATTAAACTCGAAGCCGGGGCTAATTAGAAATTGTTTGCAGGCCGCGAACAGATGCCCACGAGAGAGGGGCATCCCCAGCCGAGCGTAAGATCCCGAAAAAGCCCAATAAACAAATTCCCCGACATGTTTAACACTTTCCGCTGGCAGAGCCCAGGATACACAAAAATTAAGGACCATCTCTCTCTCTGGCCTTTGTCAGTAACCGGAATTTGGGATTGGGGGCAAGGCAAAACTTTTGTGTAAATTTCATTTCGTTTGGCGATTAGTGTCGCCTCTCGGGGCGGGTTTTCATTGTTGAAATTGTTATGCGACCATTAAGACATTTTATAATTCTTTATGGCAGCCTGCCCCCCGTCCAGCTGGAAGTGAAATTCAACTAATGGCAAAATGAAAGAGCCACCGCCACGCCAAGCCACGGGTGGTGCCGAAAGGATGTTCGCGGAAATTAGCATTGAGTGGCAAAGGATATTCCCCATTGTTCCCCTTATCGCAGAGTTGGCAATATACATAAACCGATAATTCGCAGCTTCCTGAGCCGCATATCAATATGTTAAGGGAAAGGGAGGTTAAGTCATCTACACAGGGCAAAAGTTGTTGTCATTTCAGTTTAAATTCTATGATTTATTTATAAAATAGCCTGGAAAATATTGTTTAATATATGCCCTGTCTATGAACTTTCCTTAACCTTTGAATATAAAAGCTTCTTAAGACTAAAAAAGAAGAATCTTAATAAATTTTCCAATAGACATTAATGAACACTGAAAGTGTTTATTTTATTTCTGTAAAATCTTATAAATAAAACGTTATTTTTATATTTTTTACAATGCATTTACGTACGTGCGTCTTGTAGAACACATTCACAACTCAATTATCGCACGCTCGCAATGCCGGCATATAAAAGGAGAGCGAAGGAAATAAAGAAAGTGGGGGTGAAAGTCACCCCTTTCTCCTTTGACTGGTGGTGAGGTTGATTTACGACACCCAGGCGGCGTCACCTGAGATTAAAAAAGTAAAAAGCTTGTCGAAAGGCTGAAGGACCAAGAACGAACAGAGGGAGATGGCGGGGCGAAATAAAGGCATTAAAATCACTGACAGCCAAAAGGATTGTGCCGCAATCACACAAGGACACAGGGATACACACGCATATCGGCGAAAAGGCCAACATCATTGGCACCATATGTTGCGTAATTTGTGTTATTGCCACATATGCAAAGGCGCCTGTGTGTGTTTGCAGTATTGCGCACTTTCTTTAACCCCTAACCCTTCAACCTTAACCCCTCGCTTGCTGTTTGCGGTTGCCCTTTTCGCAATCGATATTTAGTTTTTAATATTAATTCCGATTGCTGCATAAAATATATAGATGGCACTGCACTCCATTTTAATTGAATTCGCACACACTCGCGGCACACACACATGGTGTAAATACCGCTGTAACTGAGGGCGTGACAAGGCGCGAACACACACATCGAGACAGTTGCATATATAAATTACCTCATCGCCGATAATTGCAGGCCATCAATCTTGAGCACATCACACAGGAAAATTGTCAACGCGCGCACAAAAAGTCATCAGACACGAGCACTTTTCCAGCTTAATGGCCAAAGAGGAGTTGGTTACCTGCGGGGCAATCGGTGAGAGGGGTGCTCCAGGAGGACACCAGGCTGTGCCCATATAGGTGGGCTTCATTAGGGATCCACTTACCTGGCGAAGGCACCTATGGGTGGCAACACTCGCCAGCAAAATGTACCATTTATTAGTATAGAAAGAGGAGAAATAGGGATATATTTTAAATATTTATTTTATTTATTAAATAAGGACTATATTTACCATATAGTCTTCTTTGAATTATAATTAAATATTTTATTTAAATAAATAATGCTTCTTGTTGCCTACTGTAAGTTCTGTATAAAATCGCCTCTCTTGTAATTTTCAAATATGTACACTGTCATAAAAGGCGAGGGAATCAGTTAGTTAATCGTATGTCTCTTGAGGTATATATAATCATCCCTCGCAGCTCCACTTTATATAGTTTCCTTGGAGTCTGGAAAGAAAGAGAGAGAGGGTCTCGTTATTAGCCAGCAGAGTTGGTTGACAGGCGCTATGTCTTAGCCCGCAGCTGTCTTGGACTGGCAATTACTCTCCACTGAAATCTTATCACGCATCCTCCCATGCTCCATCCTCCAGCCTCCCAGCCTCCCAGCCCACTCCAACGACCACTGGCACCCACTCACGCACATCATTAACAAGGCAGCTCCGTTGGCCAAATTACTCATTAGAAAATGTAGCCAACAGCAACATCTGGGTGGGTGGCAAGTCCTCATCCTCAGCCTCAGCCCGATTCCCAGTGGCTTCCACATGCTGGAATAAGCGAAGGCCACCAGCCACGACTAACAGTAAACACTAGATGCACTGAAAGAAAAATAAGAGCTAAAATAGAAGAAGAATATTTTCAAATTTAATATTTAAATTATAGCAAAGCCTGAGCTAGGAGCTTAGAAACATTTATTGCACATACAACAGAGAAAACCCTGAAGTATAACTATTTCTCTGAGTGCATAATCCGCCGTGGAGGGTAAAAACTTGACGACGGCAGCGCAGACTGCGCCAAAAGTCAAATTTCGTAGATTGCAATAAATCAAATAGCAATTACACGAAATTAGGCATGTTTTCTCAATTTTGCACACACACACGAGAGCGGTTCGGTGGGTGGGTGGTTGGTTGAACCAAGTCGATGTGTGTGGGCTGAATCCCGAGTTCGGAATACTGAAATCCCGGAATCCAGATCCCCGATTCCCAGCCCACATGGAGCATTAATTGCAGCAGCAGCTGGGGCCAGAGAGAGAGTGTGCGGAATTGGTAAAAGGGTTCACAGGACGGCCAAACTTGAACTTGTCTGGCGGTGGTTCGGCACGGCAAGGACTCTCGTCCTCGAAGGTGTGGGGGCGGCAGCATATGCGCCTTTCGGCATTCTAATTATGTAAACTTTGCCATGTTGCTGCGTTGTTCCCGCAGCTGCAGCTGCAACACTGAAACACTGAAGCGACAACGGCGACGACAGGCGGACATTGCAGGCACACATAACATGCACCGAGGAGAGATGCTCCACTTGGCCTGCTCCTCCTTGGATCTCTTTACCCCATAAAATCCAGTTCCCTGCTTCGATCTTGTGCCCAGCGGAGTGCGTGTTTCGAGCATATTTATCTTGTGGCTGCAGCGTTCTGGATTTTTATTACAAATCAATTGAAGCATCATTAGCATAATTTATACAAAGCGTTCGCTTAATGAACCTTTTGGCCAGGGGGAGTCCTGGTTTACACATGAGCGAACCATGAGGAGTTCCCAAGGTAGAGAAGGTTGCAGTTTAATTGCTATTTTTAAGTCTTTTTCTTCAAGTGTTTCAGTTAGTCTTTGGTTTTCTCGGTCTCCGATGGCCGCCTAATCACGATCATCAGTCAAACGGCAAATCCGATCCGCCGCTCCAACGAACGATCCAAATCCGCCGCTCCAACGGCGCCCTGACACGTTGACTCGCCTGTCTGAGATGCCAGTCTTCCTGGGCTCCACTTGGAGACAGAGGTGGAGCTGATGTCGAAGTTGGAGCTGGAGTTCCCGTGCAGGCCCAAGCCCAAAATAGAGGACTGGCGTATCGCGAACGGCGATCGGTCACGTAGCGGCAGAGGTGCCAGAGGTGCAGAGCCGAGGGAGTGGAGGACCCAGGAGGTGGAGCTGGAGATCCGTGGCCAAATGTAGCGCCAATTGCTACGCATTTGCGAGCAGCGAGGCGCCTATAACAAATGCCAATCGTGTCGCGGACGACGCCAGCGATATTTAATTGTTTCTGCGGCGACAACTTATCGGGGAATTCCGATCGGAATTTTTAATTTCTGCAAGGTCTGCAGTTGGCAGTCTGCAGTCTTGGCTGGATTTCGACTCGGAGCGATCCCCCCACCACCCCTGATGAGTGTCACTGCAGAATGTGCCTGGTGTCGCTGCTGGTGCCGCTGCCGCTGCCTTTGCCTTTTCAGCTTTATGCAAATATGAGAGACGGACAAAGAGCGAGGCCAGCATCTGAAAAGTTGGCCAACTGTAATTACCTCTGCAACTTTTTCACACCTGTTCAAACAAGTTAATTAACAGCTCGCAAAACTACTTATTAAAATACAACAATAAAAAAAAGTACAAGAGAGAAGAAAAGGAAACAACGGACGCAGCGGAGCCTATGGGAAAGTTTCTAATTAAATGATTGTCATCTCAACTGGGCAGAGAGTGGACAAATGGACGCTGACCACCGAGGAGGAGCCGGGCTAGCAGCTAGTATTATTTCCAGCTGGGAGTCGGCTGAAACTCCGAGATTGTAGTGCAAACTTTTGTCATTATGCAGGCAGAATGCGCGAAACAAAACAAACAAAAAGCTGGCGATAAAAAAATGAATATAAAAAACATACTAGACAACGAACGAGCTGAAATTATTAGCAAAGATGAGGGGCAGATGGTCAGCAGTCCAGGTTTTGCATAATCCCTGGCACTGGGAGAAATTTCAAGGCAATCCAAGTGCGAATTTTGTGGGTAAATTAAATAATTATAAAGGGAACAAAGATGATAAAATTGTGGGAAATATTTAAATATTTTCCAGTACAGGCAAGGACCCCGCAATGAGGTCATCAGCAGCATCGTCCCATACATCATCTGCAATAAAGCGATTCCCCTGGAACAGACTCGTGTCTCTCCCCCAACTAAACCCATAACATCCACTCCAAAACAGAGTGTGAAAAAAGAATGCTAAAAAAAGTGGCTTTGCCTTGGTTTGGCGACAAAAAATTAACGATTTTTTTTGTTATTTTTTATATTTTTTGCCATGTTTTGGTGCCGTGTGTTTGCCATTCAATTAATATAACTAATGAAAAAGCTGCTAACTTTGGCCAGGCAACTGGAAACTGCCAGGCCAGCGGCCGCGGCGTCTCAATTAAGCTGCAAGCGGCGGCGGGAAATCTCGCATCTCGGACTTGGCTCCATCGCGTAATGAAGTTGCTCCACGACCCAGAGTGCTTTGCTCTTTAAGGATTGGCAATGGGATTTATGAGATGGAGTTGAGAGTGTGGGGGATAAAATGTCAATCTTGTAGATGTAGATTAGTCAGCGCCAGCTGGATGCCGAAGTCGAAGTCGGAGCCTTGACCGCTCCGCTTGATTGGAACATGGTGCAAAATGCCAGACGACCAATACCCAAAATGTCAGCTGAAGACAGGCAAACCTTAGAAAAAAGAGAAAATTTAGCTGTGTCTGTATGTGAAATTTAAAAAAATAAAGAAATTTGGGTAAGTATTGAAAGCTATGGAAAGCAAGGTTTGACTGCTACCAACTCAGTCTGTAAAATATAGAAAATAACAATGATTATCTTGAGGAATCAGATCAGCATATATATAATTGCATTAATTTATAGCTCTGTGGTTTATGTTTTGATTTAAGGTATAAATTTAATTTAAAACTAATTACAATTCCTTTTGTCAAACTAATAAACTTGCCTTGACCTCTCTCAGGCCAGAGCTCTTCCCATTGACCTTTACCTAGTGTCACTCTGTGTCACTTTTGGCCTCTTCTAGGACCCCCAGGAGCTTCATGCAAATGTCCTGCCTCCGTGTTCACTTTCTATTCATTAGGCTAAAAGCCAGGAAGCCAGGAAATCGATGCATTTCGAATGGACTTGGACTTGGCGGCGACTTCATTAAGCGGCCTTTTCGATTGCAGTTTGCCGGCGCGCCAAAGCGAAACTTTTTCCAAATGTTTTGTCCTTGTTTCGAGTGGGTGTGTTCGATTTCATTTGCCAGGGGTCGGGGATAACAGGACTAAAAAAAGAAAACAACGCCAGTGAAACCCCAAAAAAAAGGGTTAAAAAAGCAATAAATAAAACAAGTGGCAGCCACGGCGACAGCAACGATATTTGGTGAGTTAGGAGTTCGGGCGGAGGAAGGGAGTCCTGTGACAGGCAAATCGCCAAACGAATACCGTGGGGGATGCTGAGCTCGCCACCCCCCTTCCCCATTGCCACAGCCCCTTTCCTTGTGTGTGGCAGTTTCATTTTGTAAATTTGTTTTGCTTGTTCCGTTTGGCTTCATTTCCGTTTCCGCCGCCAGCTTTCTCGATTTCCATTTGCCAGAAAGTGAATGTCCTGCTGCCATTGCCCAACCCCGCCTGTCGATAAGAAAGTGCGTGTGAAAAGGGTTCCAGTTCGAGCTCCAGCTCCTTCTGGGCTGCATAAATTTGAATTATAATACTGCAATGGCCAGGACTCGGCCAGGAGAGTCCTGGCTGGCTGCAATTTGTGTGCGGAATATGTTCCGGCATATATTATGGAGATTTCGCTATCCTATCCGTTTCGATCCGATCCGAGCCGATGACTTCTGCCAATGCATGATATACTCGCACATATCCGAGTGGGGATTTGCCTAAATCAAAAGTGCGTGCTCTTGAATTTATCAAAGGTGGTGCCTGGACCAGTCAAGGCTTCATCCTTGGTCCTTTGTGTTTTCTTCTTCCCTTTCTCATTTTTTTTATTTTTGTGGTATTTTTTGTTTGCCGTCTGCGGTTGCGAGCTTGTTTGTTTGGCAAGCGCCGTGATTTATGGCTCAAAGTTTCGGGCAGCGCGTGCCAAGTCCCCGGATTAGGAAAACTGCCCCGGAATCCGCACAAATTGCTGGCCAAAAAAAAAAAAAAAATAGAAAAACTATGCTCAGACTTGCGGAGAGTGCAAAACATGACACTCGGCGTTTATGTTAATCACCTGCCCGAAAGCCCGAGCAGCTGCAGCCCATCTCCGTGGCATCATCATCGCCATCTCCATCGCCATTGCTATCTCCTCCTGCAGCGTGGACTCCTACTCCTCCTGCGATGTTCTACAGCCATGTTGACAATGACAAATACGCACACGAGTCCGCAAAACCACTTCATGTATTCGTATATGCATATGTGCAGTGAGAGAAAATGTATAAAAAAGGTAATTGGTCTTTAAAAGTGATATAAGGACAAGCAACTTAAAGAATTATTTTCTAATTAAATTTTAATCATATTTAAGCAAAACAAAATATAAACATAAACAGAAATTGTATTGGCAACTATCTCACTTCTTTGTAAAACCTCAAATCAGACTTTCAACTATTTATATTCTAATTTTATAGTAGAAATATATTCAAAACTAATCCTTTTTATAGAGTTTCTAATCTTTATTTCCTGTGCATTATCCCAGAGACACTTTTACACTTTTTGGCTGGCAGGAAAAGTGCAGCTAATGAGTTGAATTGAACATCGCTCGGGAACTCATTAAACCAGCCAGTTGTAGCTGTGAGCTGCGAGATAATGATGAATTTCCATAAGTCGCCGCAACAGAACGCAACTCGCCCATTAATCTTGCCCGGAGACATGGAGCGGCAACGGGAACGGGCTGTGGCTGTGGCTGAGGACGAGGATGAGGATGAGGTTGGTTTAGGATGTGGCATATAGTGTCTGGGGTTTCTCCTTAACTCTATATATGTACATTGAGATGAGGATGGGAACCGAGGTCTGAGGACCGAGAACTGAGGATAGAGACTCTGGCTGCCCGCTGTTGTGTTGACATGCGTATGCGTTGTTAATTGCGAAAAAAAGGATTACCAGCACAGACGGTGACTCCGACTTGGGGATTACATGTCAGCGTTTAGAAAGTTTAATTTTGCCAATAGCTCTTGAGATTTGCATAAGAGATGGAGAAGGCTGAGACGACAATGGTGGAGTCAATAGATAAAGACAGAGGAAAAGTTTGAAAGGAATTTAGATATAAAATAAAGTAGGAAAAGGCAAATTAAATAAGAAACTAATTGTAAAACAAATACGTAATCTTAGCTAAATCGAAATATGACCTATTCCCGAATACAAAATTAGGTATTACCCAATTCCCAGCTAGTTCTCTACTTAAACATTATATTTGTAAACACATTGCCTGTTCTTTTACAGACCCACTTCAGCCATATGGAGGTAAATATAAAATTGCACCCTTGGAAATAACTCCATTGTGGTTGCCGTTAATTAGTGCCAATATGAATGGGATTATCGACAGGGTTTCCAGTTCCTTGGGCGCTGATCAACCCCGTCATGTCTGTATTCGCTGGCAACCCACATAATCCGCTTCATATTGGCCACAACGAATGTAATCGGGTTTCGGTAACTCTAGCCAATTCCATCGATAACACATCGCTGGACTTTTGTTCTAATCCTACCCACTCCGGCTCCTTCACTGGCTTGGGTTTAAATTTCCTCGACCAGGACCCTTTTTTTGCCGTCTGACATTTCGGAGCACAATGTGCTCCCGCCCTGCGATAATTAGTAGACAGGCCCATTTAGAGGTTGCCCTTTTTCCGAGCACAAGGACCAACGAAGGGACCTGAAGGGATATTGTGCCTGGCGCGATGACCATTTCGGTCACGACATAAATCGTACGTCGGAGCGTCGTTTGCAATTAGCAGCGTTACGTTGTCGAACTCTTAATCAAAAGTATTGAGACCCAAACATTGTTGGTCCTTTTATTACCCGCACACACACACACACCTCTCTCAGTTTGCGGAAGAGCAACAACAAGCATGCGGATGTCCTCTGACACTTCCTGTTTTTCTTATTCACTGATTTTTATTCGCTGTTTGAGGATACGCAAATGACCCATTTGGGGGATGTTATTACAGCAGCGTCGGCGACGAAGTCGTTGATGTTGCTCCTTTGCTACGCCCCTTTTGCCCTCCGCCTCATTCCACCCACCACCCCCTGTGTCCTTGCCAGGACATCAAGCTTGAGCTTTGGGCTTGGCATAACGGCACATGCCAAATGGGCACATAAAAAGGATAAAGAAATTATTTTCACATTGAATACAAGAGCGCACTGGCATCGGGATAAGAGAGATAAAGAGACAGAGCGAGAGAGGTCCTGTATATAGGCGGGGATCTTGGCTAAAACCATTCATGTAATTTTTACAGCGACTTCCTTGCGCTTTTCTGGCGCCTTCAATACATTTTTTTGCTTTATTTTTGCACTTGGAGAAATGCTGATTAATTTGGTAACTCTTTTGATACATTCCTTAATAGTTCGCAAGGAGTAACAGCTCCTTTTGGTGTTGTAGCTGCTATTATTGTTGTAATTGCTATTGTTGTTATTGTCATTGTTGTGGTGGCATTGTTGCGGTCGGAAGTTGCGCATACGCCACGTGGCGCCCGTCGCACTCAATGCGAAAAATTGCAACGCGTGCCAATAATTAAGTCGTCGTCTTGTTGGTCATCGTCGTCGTCAACCTTCTTGGAGTTCCTGAGTCCTGGAACCTGGGCTTTCGGTCTTGGCAATCAACCGTAGAATCAACGCTGAGAATCAACCCTTCTTCTTCGGGCTTCTTTCAGGGCATCAAATTGCAGGCCCTGCTGGCTGACTGGCTGCAGTTGGTGTCCTTTTGTTATCCCAGGTTATTCACAGAGTGTCCTTCTGGCCATTGTGAATTCACAGCCATTGTGGTGGCCGCCGTTAAATTTTTGGATACGCCCTTTGTTGTTGCCTGCGCTTTTGTCTGGGGCATTCTAAAATTAAATGCACAAAAGGCGGATTTTATTTCATCAACAAAACGCAAACGAGAAACGGGAAACGGCAGCTTCTGTTGTTTGTTAAAGCATTCGCCCACGCAACGCAGCAGCGCCGGCAACAACAATGCTAAAAACGACAATCAACACAACAGCAATAACAACAAAACGCAGCAACAACAAAACACACCAACAAGTTGCGGCAGAAGGAGACATTTTTTTATGCTCTGTGCTCAGTGAGCAAAACCCACCGCTCCGCAGCCTCCGACCTTTTCCTATGTCCTTTTGCTGCAGATAGAGAAATGTGCTATATTTTCGATATTTTATAAATATTAGGTCCTTAAAAATGGAAAAGGAAGTCAAAATTTTCCCTTCAAAATGAAAAGTAAATCCTTTTTTAAATTTCGGAGTGTGTATTTGGAATTTTGGAAATATATCAACTTTATTTTAAAGGTTTAATTTTTGGTTAATTTGTTACAGTGTCCTAGTCTTCCTGCCAGCCGCCTGAGGCAGTCACCAGATCCCAGTACCCAGGACCTTCACCTCAGCCTCCTCCGCTTGCAACAACAATTCTAGAAACAGACGTTCCACTCAACGCAGCTGAGCCCACCGTTCGTTCCCTTCGCCCCTCAGCTTGCTCCAGCCCTTGAGTTTTCCCCGCCTTTCCCTCGAGTTTCCCCTTTCAGAATTTCACAAAGGTAGAAAGAGAGCCGAGCTCTGGGTAACTGAAATCTGCAAACTGAAAACAGAAAACTGCTGCGCTTTGCATTGTTTTCATTTTGGACCTCCGAGGCGAGGGGATTTTCCAGTGGGTTTATTTATTTTTCATATCCCCGAACTCCGCTCTCCTCCCCTCCCAGTCGAAAGTGAGTGCATTGTCTGCCTTTGTGTCCTGGAGGGGAATTTGAATTTGGATTCCGTTTGGCTTGCCGTTGGGGGCAAAAAACAAACATACGCTAAATGTGCCTGGGCCGATGATAAATCGCTGCTTATGCAATCGAGTGTTGGCAGATTGGCTCGAGTGGCCGAAAGAGGCTGCCTGTGGGCCACTTCCTTAAGTATTGTATATCCGGCACCTGGTGCTACCACTCACAACGGCAACTGCCCTGTAAGGAATAGCACCTTTCGAAAGTCAATAAGCAGGAGAAGGTCATTAAAATCAATTGTTAATTGGAAAAGAAAGAAAAGTACTCTAGGAAATTACTCTATTTAGTAATGCATTATTTGGACCCCCACAAAAATGTCTAAAATACAGAAAAACTAATGAAAATTATGATAAATGTAAAATCTTAGCTCGTAAGTTTAAACCATAAATGATCTTAAATTTCAAAGAAGCCCCCATTCAACAAGGACACCCTTTAAATCCAGGTTCTTTAATCCGTTAGAACCACATTTCCCCAAGTGTATTTCCAATACCGATACCCTACACCCTACCCAGAGGGTGCCCACTCATAACAGTTCCACTCGCCGGCCGAAACTTTCGGCTGCCGGGAGCACTTAAGTAATTGTAACTACTTGCCCTGACTGATATTGCCTATTTCACAAATTATTATGAGGCCCATTTGGAGGCACATTCCCCTTGCCATTATCCTCGTCCACGTTCTCGTCCTCGTCTGTCGCCCCCATGTCCGCCTCCGCCTCCGCCTCCGGAAAATCCCCAGAGCTGGAGATGTTGTTGTTACGCCTGTTGTTTAACGGCTTGATGCCAAAAAACGACGCCAACGACGCTATGAGCCTCATCGCATTCAATTATTTCGGCATTGTGCGCCATTCCGGTGTGGCTCTGTCTGTGCTGTCTGTTATCCAACTGTCTTTCTAAAAAAAAAGAACCAAGAAAAAGCTTAACAGAAGGTGCAGACCTAAGATACTTCTTAAAAATATGAAAGGGAACCATTCATTTAAATTTGGAAAGGTTTTCTATATATGCAAACAAACAAAAATATTTGTAGAATTAATTGATTAAAATTATAATATCCTAAGAGGGTTCTTTATATCAAGCATTCTTCCTGCTCTAAAATACTTTTCCTGTTTCCCAAACCCAGGGTATCATAACAGAAAACCCTCCAGGCTGATAGTGGGTGGAAGTGGCTGCTCGAGCGGGCGGTGGGAGGGCAAGGCCAAAGGTTGAATTGGTGCTCGGTGCGTACGCCGGAGTTTAATCTTATCGGCCGGCTAAGATCGCTCAGAACCCGGGTCCAGAACTACTTCATTTGACTCCGGCACCAGGACTTCCCCTTCCTCGCTTCGAGTATCTTTTCCCCGTGAGTGCGGCAGCGTATTGCATAATTTCACAATTTTCCATTTGATGCTCGTTTTGCGCCGGCACCGCCACCGCCGTCGAGATGTTTGTCTAATCAACTGTCATTTGTTTGACGTTTCCCTCAGGGAAGAGGACAACGACAGCGACAAGTCCGGAGAGGATGAGGTTGGGAATCAGACTGGGAATGCCGGCACTGCTAGGAAAAAATGTGTAATACAAAATTGAGTTGGAATATTTAAAAAATAAACTAAAAGAAATAAAATAACGAAAGACTTTAAGCAATATTACTTTTTGTTTAAGAAACAAAGATGCTTGCTTTCTCAACGTCAATATGCTCTTAAAGATCAAAAATCTTAGCTCGAATCCTTACAATTTTCTCTCTGTGCATATAGGCTTGCGAATGAGAATGAGGATGAGTATTCGGATGAGTATTTCGGATGAGTCTGAGACCCAAAACGCACCAGGACGCAATGCACGGCTTCGTCGTCGTCGGCGGCGGCACTCTTGTTGATTGCTGCGGGGTGTGTGATGCCCCGTGCGGCGTCCAGGGGTTAAGGGGTGCCACATAGCCTGCTGCAAAAAAAAGTTAAAAGCCAAGAGAGTGTTCCCCCTCCGCCTGCCCATCCCCCTGTGGCAATCCCAGTGACAATGAAGGCAAAACGTAAACGCAAAGCCAAATGTTGTTTTCAGTGAATTTGATGACTTTTATGGGCGCCGAGACAAGAGACAAGAGAGATCAGACGTTTAAGATGGCCACGGGGTTGCCCGTTGTGCCCATTCCGGAACCGCTTTTATGCCGTCATCCCACTGTTGCTTAGATGTGTTTGCCATTGTTTGCCGTTGGCCAGGGCAATTGGCTTAAGGCGCTTAAAATGATTTCTAATTAGCCGGAAGTGGGCATAAAAAATTTGAGATAGGGTGGAAGCACTTGTTTACCTGCCGGGAATGGGTGTTTTCTAAGGGCTTTATAAGCTATTGATGTAATGCGATTTTAGTGAGACTTTTCTGAAGGTTTAATGGGTCAAGCAACAGAGTTTTATATTGGATATTTGTATTAGCGACTTGTTTGTTTTTGTTTAACTTAAAAAGTAATGTTTTGGCTTCTAGAATAAAATATAATAAATAAATGGCATCAGTCTTATCAATCATATGACTTAATCTTCTTTTAATGATTATAAATCAAATATATTCAGCTATATTCCCACACTTGACTATATAAATTACAAATCTTTTACATTTACATGACGCGCATTTGTCGCCGCTCTTCAGACTCCGCTCATTAGCGGTCCGAACGTGATGAGATCTGGGCTCTTGGCCCTCTTCGAATCGTGGCACATAAATTCCAATTATGTCAAATGTAATATTTTAATAAACACTTTCGCGAAGGCCGAGAAAGGGAAAGAGAAAAGCTGCGGAGAGGAGCCAGCGACGACCATAAATCTCGTGGCTCTCGACGACGTCAGAACGGGCGAGCGGGGCAATTAATTAACGCCTCATTAAAACCAACCCAAGCGACCCAGACTGGCCAAAAAAAATAAGGAAAAAGTTTACCCAAACGCTGGCCTCGAATGTGGGAAAATGCTGGCCACTGCTGAGCTTTGTGTTTGCCAAACCATTTGGGCCAATCTCTAGCTCAGTTACTCTCCCCACCTGACAGCTAACGACCGGAATGGTAACACTAGGTAGCAGCCTAGATTTTACCTGAAACTTACCAGAATATAAAAGTAAAGACAGGAACACAACATTTTTCAGAGCATTTTATTGACATTTTTAGAGTCTGAAAAATATTTACAAAAATGGTAATAAATGGTAAAAGTTTCTAAGGAATTAATCTTTTTTTGCTGGTTTTGCCTAAAATAAATCTAGTTCCCTGCAAGCTAGTGTAACTCTCCAAAGATCACTCCATTTTAGCTCCATTTCAGCTCCGGTTTAGATTCAGATTTTTGTCCAGGCAACGGACTTATCAATGGCTCAATCAGTCCGGCTGACTGGCTCACATAATGGCTTGATAAAGAGTTGGCAGGAAAACCCCAACCACCTCCCCTGGCCAACTCCCAGTTGTAACATTGAAAATCAGCTCAAATTGCCATTAAGATTTTTCGGGCTGGCAAAGGTAGATAGCGCATGGCACACCGGGAGGGAGAGGAGAGAGAGAGAGGGGCAGGAGAGCGGCAGGATAATGCAAAATGAAGTTGTTTTGTTGGCCAGGATTGGTTCGGTTTGCTTGCGCTGCTTCAAAGGGTTGCTGCTACCCCCAACTCCTTGGTATCCTGGATTCCCAGGGGCGACATTTTGCGTTTTGGTTTATGCGTCAGATGGGCTAAAGTCAAAGCCAAAGCTAAAGCCAAAGCCACGGCAAAAGGAGCCGTCATTGTCTTGAGTTTCCTTTAGCATTTCCCCATTTCCATTGCCTTTTTCCGCTCCCTTTTCTCCCTATTTTTCTTTTTATGATTTCCATGGATAAAAAATTGCATTTTTAATTATCAGCTACGCGCCCGCAGGTTAGAAAACTAATTCCCAAGCAACCCCGAGATGCGAAGACTTCGTCGAGCTGTCTTTCGCCTTGAATTATATCAAATATCTCTCTGCGAGAAGAGGGTTTAACCTTAGAGGGGGGTATCCATGGAGGGGGGTTCTACAGAGGCGTACCTTAATGGGCGCTTTTCCTACCTGCCTGCATTGATTTCCCTTGTAGAACATCGGCAATTATTGAACTTTTAACGGTGAAATTTGCATAAAAAGGTGCTCTAATTGAATCCGCCCCGGCAAAAGGATTTCCCTTCCATCGTCTAAAAGGAAAGGCAGGAAAATTAAAAAGGAAAAAAAATAAGGCAAGCGGGGAAAATAGGAAAAGCTGCTTTGGGTCTGGGCAGCAGCAACTCCACCATAATAAGAAATTCAAATAAACCGCGCGCGCTGTCATCTTAAGCTATGCCACGCCTCCCACTGGAGCACGCCCCAAAGTGCCAACCCCTGGCTAGGATAGCCCTCCCCCCGTCAGGATCTGCTCTGCCCCTCTCCACAGCCGGCAAAGTGGGTTTGGCTAAACTCAAGCTTAGCTGATGTGCCATGGCCACACAGAGCGAAAGGAGGATGATGATTTTTGTAAAACTAAAAGCCTCATTTATATTTTAATCACATTCAATAATAAAATATTAAGAAATAAATTATATACATATTTTTAAAGATTTTTATTAATAAACCTTATAGTTTTATCTACAAATTACCTTTAATAAAATTAAATAAGGAAATATTTTGTGGCAGTGCCGCCCGCATTGGTCCTCTGCCCCCATTTTCGTCCTGGCTCTTCTACGGATTCAGCTTTGGCTTCGGCTTCAGCTTCAGCTTCTGGTCCTGCTCTCGTCGTCGTCGTCCTTGCGCACTTTCCAGTCGACAGGATTTCTCAAAGATAAGGGAATTGCTCTGTCAAGTAAAGTGATATATGGTCCGAAAGGACTTCAATTTATACAATTTCTCTTATTTTTTCGCTACTTTTTGCGTTTGCTTTTTTCCCAGCTCCCTGCACCCCTCCCCCCTGGAACCCTGTTTGTTGCCCTTTTTCCCGCAGTGTTGATATTGGGTTCAGCTCGAGGATAGCAGGACTCTGGAGTTGGTGTCCCAGCCTCCTCCCGCCTCTCTCACTCTTTGGATATTTTGGGGTCTGCTGCGTGCTCGACAAAAATGCGAATTTGCGAGTTTAGTTTATTTTTCTGCTTTTAGACAATTTTCATTTATTTGTTGTTGCCGAGAAGGGGTGAGGCGGCGGGGTTCTGGGAAAAAGGCAATACGTAAAATGGGAAAATAGGAATTCATGACCTTCGGTGTGTGCTATAATTTAATACACTACGTCCAGAGGATATTTTCCGCCTTTCAGATGGAACTGGAAAGTTGCGGAGGTCCCTCGATCTTGCAGATTAACTGGGGAAAAGCCAGCGATAAAGAAAAGCCCGAAAAAGTCATTAGCTAAAAAGAGTTACTTGAAAGGAGAAGCAAATAATTGCTGGATTTTGAGAAATGGGTCTTTGATTTTTGTGAAATTAACTTATAGAGAAAATTTACGATGATGAAATATATAAATTTATTATAGCAACTTAAGCAAACATCTTAAATTTCATAAATATCCCTAGCAATTATTTATTTGATTAACAAAATAACAAAATTATAAGTCACTAAGAACACAAAACCACCTTTAAAGCCACCTAATAAATGCTTACAAATTAAATAAAAATATTTACAAAAAACAAACCATCAAAATGATAAACAAATAAAGACAATCCTCCTGATGAAGGGCACTTGGCCAAATACATATTTTAATTTTAATAAATAAGCAAAATGGCGACTCCTAGATTTATGCGGCTCAGCCGGCGACGCCAATAAATGGAGTAGACGACAATAACGACCACATCCTGGAGCTAGAGCTGGGGAGGGCGCATGAAGGACTCACAGAGGCTGGGGATATGGAACCAATTTACGAAACGAAGGCAAAAAAGGCGGAAAAAGTCGCGACTCGTCTGCAAAGATGAACTTCAAATCGGGCGAAAAATGAATAACTTGCTAAGTGAATGGGAACAGAGTCGCGGGTCGCGGCACCCTGGACTCTGCGTGTATATCCTTACACTCGCATCCTGGCTGGGCTTTTGGCGGGAAGGAGCTGAATGGAAACGGCAGCGCCAACGGAAAGGAAAGGATCTGTCAGCTGCAGGCCAACGAGATGAGAGCCTGCAATTGACGGACGCATTGTGCGGCGGACTGTTTTAGGACTCAGCCAACAAAGGCGCCTGTGCTCGCGCAACAGGGGACGTCCCGTCCTGCCACCCCCTTGAACACCCGCCCCAGCACCCATCTCTCCCTGCATCCAGGCCGGGGTGTGTGCTGTTGTTGCTGCTGGGATATTTCGGCCAAAGCCTCAAAACCATTCGATTGCTTTAAACGCAAAAATAAACCAGTGAGCCATAAAGACATGCAAACACTCGGAAAATGTGGTAGAATATTTAAACTGTTTCAGAATTTAATTTAAGTTAAATATCAAGAGCATCCAGAAAATATCAAGGCTTAGAGCAATGTCGAAAGAATTAGACAAAAATCCTCAGGCAACTCTCGAAGTAAAATATAAGTAATTGAGTTAACTTAGAACATTAATTATTACAGAAATTTAAAAGCTACCTAGAAAATCTCATTCTGTATAAATCTAGGAACAAAATAGACTGTTGCATTATTTTCTTGGAATTTTATTTCCAGCAGACTTCTTAATATTTCCCCCAGTGCACATTTATATGTACGCTCTCCCGTATGTATGATGCAAAGGATATTGTCGATGGCACACAGACAACGTATTTGCGTTAAATTATAATTAGAATTTCTTTTTTATAGGCAATCATCTCATCTCCAGCCAGCACGAGTGTGTGTGTGTGCGGGTGCCTGTTGTGTGTGTGTGTGCCAGCCAGCCTTTTGTTGTTGCTGCTGTAATGTGTCCTTGGGGCGTCGTTTAATTGCTTTTACCAATTTGATTTTCAAGTGCCATTAAGCCGGGCACGCCCCACATGCCACGCCCCCGCCTTCTCCTCCTCCTCTACGCTCCACGCAGGAAAACGAAAGCGAATTTTCCACAACTGCGAGTGGGAGTGTGGGAGAGTGTTCCAGGCAACAGAGGAGAGAAAGTAACGCGCGTGCTTCAATTAATTGGAAAATGAATGAAACTCGCCAGTGCCACAGTCTCATTGTCTATTTTCGGGGGAAAACTCGAATGCGGAAAATCGGAAAAGCGCGGGCCTCAATTGGGAGGAATGACAGTTGCAGCGTCGCGACGCTGCCGCTGCTGCAAAGCGAAATTCCTCTAGCCGGCGCATAATTAATGGCGTATGCTCGCGGCCCTCGGCGGGAAAAATTATTAATTGCCACAACTGGCAACTGTCGCCATGTTTGCCGAACACCGAACACCGAACTTTGGCAACCTGACGCTGTCGTCGCGTTGTGTTTTCAGCTGAAATCTGACAGCCGTCTGGGGTCCATATATGCCTCCAATATGCCCCCCGTCATACATTCCCGTAATCCCGTGTCTCGGTACCTCATTCCGTATCCCGTATCCCAATCGGAGTCCCCATGCCCACACCCCATGCTCAATCCCATTCCCTCTGCCATGTCATAAGTCGTATGCAACACAGCGGCTAATTGTTAGCAGCTTCCTTTGCCGCTTATTAATAGAAAATTAAAGCAATTATCAGAATATGGCAAGGAGATCGACTGCCTGTGCACGGAGAGAAATAATTGGGGAATTGGGATTGTAAAAGGTAAAACACGGTTTGAAATCAATTAAAATATTAATTACAATATTCATATGTTGAAGTTTATTAAGTTTTCTTTGAAATAAACCTATAATTAGAATTAAAGCACACATATTATTCATATAAAAATACATAAGCTATTTACTGATGCAAAAAAACAACCAATAACTCATCGTAAATCTGCAATTCTTACTCCCAAAAAAGAATTCTTTTCTCCTTGTGCCCCTCATGAGTAATTCCACAGCCACATGGGCAGCAGCAACTCGCAACACGCAACACAAATGACAAAAACACAGCAGCAGCAGCAGCAGCGGCAACAACAGCAGCAACACCAAGAGCACCGTGGCAACATCGAGGGCCACGGCATCGCTCCGTTGCATTTCGCATGAAATTAATTACTTTTGGCACTTTTCATTGAGCAAACACATTCTTTTTTGCCGCTCCTTCGGAATCCCTCCCCGACTGCTGCTGTTGTTTCATTCAGCGATCCCGAAATGAAAAATTGTTGTAAGAATTAATTACGCGCCAAACGCAGCAGCAACACAAAATTCGAAAAAAAAACAAAAGAATTGGAAAAGAAACTACGAAAAACAGGAACAACTGCAATCAGAAGTCGGCGAACAAATCATCATTGGCCCCGCTTCAAATGCTCGCCGAGCACTCAGGAATTCATTCATTTATCCAGTGGCACATCCATCGATATCCACACTCAGTTGAGGTCCATTTCAGCACTGGGAGAAAAGACTAAGGCACTTTTAAGAGACTTTAAAATAACACAAGTTGCTGAAAATGTTTCTTCAAGAAGAATGTTGTTACTAAAACACTTTCTTCTTATTATATAAAATTTTAAAATACAGTTTTCATGTCTTAGTTTCTATTGGTAGATTTTTCCCTGTGCCTTCGGGCCTCATTCTGAACATCTATCCTATCCATCTCAGCTCTGGGATCGGCACTTTCAATGCCATCTCGGACGCAGGCTAATTAAAGTGGTGTCCACCCACCAAAGCTGCGTCCAGGGCATCCTACATTCACATCCCCATCTTGGCCAAGAATCCAGCTCCAGCTCCAGCTCTCTCACTGTTTCTTTCTCTCCGTGGAAGGTCTGTCCAGCTGTCTGTCAGCGCCTGACACTAACCCTGGCATGGATGGAACTGCTGATCGAAGTGGAGATGCAGATGGACATGGAGATGGATGTGGATGTGGATGTGGAGACCTGGGCAAGGAGGAGCAGCCTCCTTTCGAGGCGCGGCGGCACTTTTGTTGCAACTTTTCCTGCGACTGCTTTCAATTTGCGATTTTTATGCGATTTTTGTTGCTTCCCGGATGTAATATGGACGAAATACGCTGCAACTGAAGCTTAAAGAAATAACTTTAAAAGTTTTAATCGAAAAATTACAGAAAATAATACTTTCAAATTTAAGAAACCGAATAAGGAGCTGGCTGATGACAAACCTATATCCTTTCTCATTTATTATGAACAGTAGAGCACTTTCGGAGTCTGGGTTACCCAACGAGAATCACCCAGCACTATCCCTCATATAGCTATCCGATTTTACGAGCCAGCGGCTGACGCTTCACATATATTTATTAAGACTTAAGGCCACACTTGAAGACTTTCCTCCCGGCCCTCCTCTGCTCGAAAGAGGGCCTAAACCCTCGTCATAATTATATTTTTGCTTTACGGCCTGCAAAAGTGACCAGCCCACCGAATAGCGTCTTGAGCCGTGTGGGCCATAAAACAGAAACTGTTGCATAAATGACACCTAGAAAGGATGCCAGGATGAGGTCGAGGGTGGGGGGTGGGGGGTGCAGCAGCAGCCGGAGTTTATTAAAAGCGTTTTTCGTTTTTGCCGACTCTTGGCTGGAGAGGTGGGCCCCAAGCCTGTGTTTGGGTTCGGAAATAATTCAAATAAATTGACAGCCGCACATTACGCAATGGCAATGGCCACGTTGCAGCACCAGCAGCAGCAGCAGCAGCCAAAAGTGCAGCGTTGCACTTTTGAAATGACCACAAAAACACGAACCCCCCAGGGCAGCGGCAGTGCAACATTTCGGAGGGGGATGGGAGCACCAGAACCAGAGCAACACGCACTGAGAATGCAGAGACAAATCTAATTGCCGAATGCAGTCGATGCGAAAGTGCAAAATCATGTCAACAGCAATTTTCCATTGTTAACTGTGTGTTGGCGACACATCGAGCAGCAGCAGCAGGAGCAGGAGCAGCATCAGCAGTGAAAGAGATGGCAGCAGGGCGCCGAAAGAGACGGCTAGATAGAGAGCCAGAGCCAGCTAAGTGCAATGTACGTATACTTGATTATGGTTTTATTATCATCAGGCAGCGACGGCTGACTGCCAGCTCCTCTTAGCCATTTCTTTGGCTAATTTCGTGGCGAATCCCGGGCACTTAAATTTGAAAACTAAACCCAATCCCCAGGCGCCCATCCTGGCCAATCCTTGGCATCCTTGCCATCCAGCGATATCGCAGGAAAACAGCAGCAGCAGCAGCAGCCAAGCACAGATTGCCACGTACAACTTAATGCGGTCTAAGTGCAATAATATTACTTTACTTCATTTATTTTGCGCAAAAATATAACAAAGATGTGACAGCCTCGAAGAGGAAGAATGGGGGTCTCTCAGCTGGGAGCCAGGGAAGCGATGGAAGCGAGGACTAAGAAAATGCCAAGACGATGGCAAACAAGGAAGTTGCTGATGTCGATGTCGCTGTGAACCTACAGAGAAAGGAAATTTGTATAGGAAGGAATTATTTTGAAGTTATTTAACAGGTTTTTAGACCCTTCTTCAGCTGTTCTTAAAGGTTAAAGTTTAATAATCCCTCGAAAATTAAAGTTGTTACCTTTATAGATGTTAACGTAAGCTATGCTTGTTTCGATTACATAAAAATAACTATTTGTCACCTATTTCTTATTTTAAATTAAATTAAATTACATTAAATTCTCATATAACAATATTATAAACAAATATTCCTTAATTTCCTTTCAGTGCTTAGTTTCTTCTTATAGTTGCTGCTGCTGCTTAAACTGAAACTGAAGCTGGGAGCTGAGCACGCAATAATGATGATGTCATTGTCAATGCTATAACAACAACAAGAACAACGACAACATCTACAACAATGTCACTCTGGCAAAAACAACAATGTGAAAGCAGAGCAGCTGTAACTGAATTAAGCATTAAGTGCGGATATATAAACAACCCCACCGAAAAATCCGTCCATGTGTGTCTCATCTCAGCAGCGTCTCATCCCGCTTTCTGTTTTGTATGTGTGGGTTGTGCGGGATCTTGAGAATATATACGTACATATATAAATATATATATCTCGCAGAAGGGGACTTCAACGGAAGGAAGCATCAAATAAAATGCAAGCCACAACTGAAACAGCAACATCATCATCATCATCATCTTCGCCTACGGTTGTTGCAGCTCTCGAGTTGAGGCAGCCAAAAATATGCAAAGATTTTAAGAAATTATTATAGTGACTTTTATAATATGGAACAACAATAAGAACAACAATTTGTTGACATGCGCACACATCCTCGGCCACAGACATTTGCAATTGTTGTAAAGTGTCCTGTTCTTGCGAGACTGCAAACATTTTCCTTTAGTTTTCAATATAAATTCTATTCTGCGGCATGTAGCTACATCTGCAGTATAAAACTTTCTTATTTGCCATACACTCATGTTTTAGTTTTCAATGCCGGAAAAACCTTCCAACACCCCCTTTTAAAAATAATGCACTGAGGAATTTATATACATTTTTAGAAACATTTTTCAAGATTGGAAAGATTAATGAATTTGAATTGAATTTGAAATAGAAATTCTTTTATAAATTCCTGCTAGATAATCAAAATTAAAATTTCTTATGATATTATTTAGTTTTTTAACAATTTACCATCAATAAAATGACTTGTAATAATTATGATATTAATATTAGTTTGTCATTTCCTATTTTCCCTTTTAAAATATGAATTAATAGTTATTTTTTGCATTAGAAGCCCTGCAAATGCTCTTTCTTTTCTGTATTTAAAATAATTTAAAAATTCTTAGGCAGCTTTATTTATAAATAATTAATTTAAGAAGCACTGGAACGAACATTGGAGCTTAAATAAAATACTGAACACTATTAGTTTCTTATGTTTTTCTCTCTGCACTTTCATTCAAATGTATTTTTCGCTTTTGGCAGCTAAAACCGACAGTGGGCGTAGGTGAGGGCGTGGCAGGCGTGGCAGCCTGCATTGACAGCATTTATATAAATTTTGTTGAAAGGTTCTCGTCCGAGAAAAGGCTGAAGTACACACACTGCCAGGGTGTGCGTGTGTGAATTCAAAGTGCAAAGAACAGCCATTTTTGATTGCAGTTAAATGCATTAAATTTGATTGGTCGTACATCGGAGTATATGTATGTGCACATAAGTCATTATATATTGACACATAAGTAGACTGTCTTAGCGACTAATTCAAAATTAAATTGCTTTTCGTTTGCGGCATTTTATAAATAGGATGATAGGAAGAGGAGGAGAAAGCGTTTTAAATAATTAAATTGCCTAGCCAAAAGGAAAATGTGAAATGTGCCTAAATTAATAATGGAAAATAATTGGAAATCTCTGAAACACACTCGCACAAATGTATCGCCATCAACCCGATCCAAGAAGACAACAAAAAGATGCCAAAATCGCTGCGGGAGTCCGGGAGTCCAGAAATCTCTCGAGTGGCCCATAATCTGATCATTTAATCTGCATTGGAAATCATTATACGCATTAAAGTCAAGCATCCCGAAATCGGAATCGCAGACAACGAGCTCAGCCCGCAGATGGAGCAGCAGCGGCAGCAGCAGAAGCCACAGAAGCCACCACGGAGCAGCACCACAGCCACATCCCCATCCACAGCATCATATATGGACCATAATTTATGCCCGCCGATTGTTTCGAGCACATTCGCACACTTCACAATCTGTTCGAGTTACATTTTTATTGACAAATTGCGTTGATTTTTGCGCTGGCGGCGGATGAGGGCCCTTTCCAGATTTCGTATCTCTCTCCATATATCCCCCGTATCTGTGCCTGCAGGCCGGCACATCGATGGCACTTCAAACTGCAAACGACCGGAACTAGCAATTGTCAATTTGATGACGCCGAAGCTGATGCCGCTGTTGGATGCTGGATGCTGGATGATGATGCCTCCCGCACAGCACAAAACACCGCCGAAACGAACTGAGCCAAACCATCGACAGCTCGACAATCAAGCAAACAAATTCAATTATGTAAATGCAGACATCAGCACGGAGCCGGCACAGATACAGATGCCAGATACCAGATACAGTTACAGATATAGCTGCCGAGAGACACTGGGAAATTATGCCAGGAACGTACGATGGGCATATAGTAAGTGGGACAAGTACACGCGACACGCCGCGATGAAAGTGCAAAGCCAATCGAGACAGAAGTCAGCCCCATGACATATTGAAGCTGTCCGCTTGTCCGCCCACGCGAGCCACGGATAGCGGACTCTGGACAAGGGACAGCAGGCCACGGACAACGGACTAGTGGACACAGCGACACACTGGACCAACGGACAAACGAACAGCAGCCTCCGGACACATAGAAAAATAATTAGATCTTTCCTACAAATATTCTATGTAAATTTTGTTAAAGTTTGTCAGGTTTATTAATAATAAATTAAGGGATTATTAATAATGTCTTGCTGTTTAGGAAATCGAAAGATCTTATCATTGTCCTTAGAAATTTGTAAAAATTCATTACCACAAAATAGATTTATTCTATGCATGAAATCTACCTTTCTTAAATTTTAAGTAATTCCTCTCCGTGCACTGGGCAAACGGACAGCATCCAGCTGAGAATATCCGACACTGGCAGTGCACTAAATTTTTCATTGAATCAATTGTCAAAACAAAGTTTTTGGATTGTCGCCACACGGAGATCTCAGAACGCGGAGCAATGCCGCGCCGTTCGTGGTGTTACTTTCAATTGAACTTAATTAAATTTGTAAGTGAATCTAGTGCGGGCCAGGCGATATCGTCTGGCTTTTCCAGCTACCCCGCATTCCGGATTCCCCGAGTCGATGTCATGTCCCCCAGTCCCAGTCCCAGTCCCCGGTCTCAAGCCCACTCCAAGTGCATTCGGCATTGTCTGGGGCGACAATTTACATAATTTAAGTCATTTAAATTATCCGAAAACATTTCAATTCCAGCTCTCTTACTCCACTTGACGCCTACGCCATTGTCTGGCCGTCTGAATGATTTTGCGATTATGCAAAGTGCATTAATGAGCCTCGGACCTCGCTATATAGCATATATATATGTATATTCTAGCTCCAGGCTATGTCTGAATGAATGGAGCCACGGCTGAATGAATGAGCGACTGACTCAATGGATAGCTTGAATGGATAGCTCTCGCCGGGATATCAAATTACAGGCCAAAGACAATGGCTAATGCTGTTAAATAGATTTTGGCCAAGGGAACTTGGAGATGCGATGCCAATGAATGCCGAATTAGAAACACACAAAGGGAAAGCTATATTTAAAAAGGGAGCTGGAAATCAACCCACTTTTAAATTTAAATGTAAACTTTACTAGGAATTCTATATCAGCATAACCTGTTCTAACTTTATATTCCAGCTAGATTTAGGATATCATTAAAGCCTCCATTTGACCCTTGAGGTCGCTCTTGCCACCCCCTCGTACCTCGTTCGTTTCCCCTTAGCAAAAGAGCAAATCGAAGTCAGAGTAAGGCAATCTCCCCCTTTTGGAACAGACAGAAATTGCTCATAATACGCTCGCACCTGCTTTGATCTGGCCGGGCATTTAACCCAATGCCGATGCTGATCCCACTTAAGACCCCGGCTGAACCCGCTGAACCCCCCCCAGCTCAGGCTCAGACTCAGGCCCAGGTCGCACTTCCTAGAGAAGATACGCGCCGACGATGATGCCATAAAGGAGATAAACCCGTCGCATAAAATGGTGTCACATATGCGCAACATTAATCTGTTTTGAAATTATAAAAGTGGCGAGTGAGCTCGGCAACAAAGTCAGGGCGGGTGAAAAAAAAAATACGAAATTAAAATAGCAACCCGGTGCCAGCCCAGTCCACGGGGGATGAGATGAGAAGAGGGCTGTGGCTTTGTAAGCGCAGTTTACAATGTTTTCGCTCCCAAATCATATTCATATGCAAAGCGAGGCAGTACAATGGCACAAGTAATGATGCCAACACCGAGCGTGACATTATAACACTTGGAAAAGGGAAAAGGGAAACGGGAGCAGGGCAAAGGGGATGAGGATGAGGTGGAGGGTAGGGAAAAACAGGAACAGGAGGCAACAATAACGAGGGAATTACGAGCATCAAAATGCGCAATGAAAATAAATTAAAGTTTTAAAAACAAGTAGATGAGACAAGGGTAGAGTGTAAGGACTAAGGGATACCTGGTAGGTAATAACACAAAAAACTATTATAATATATAATATAAACAAAAAATAATAAAAGATTAGAACCATGGCAAGCATTATTCTTGAAGATCTAGAAAGATTCCTGAAATAACAAACACTCTTGGAGTTCTGTGTATAAAAACAAATGATCCTTTCTTGAATTGCATAAGCTGTTTTTAAAAATCTGAAATATATTTCTTTATATTATTATACTATACAAATTTCTTTTCCCTTTGGTATACCCTTTTTATATTCTGTAAATCCAGGGTATAGGCAAAAAAAACCAACAGCCAGGGGATGTCCTCTGCAATTGTACACACAATTTAAATAACTTTGTGTAGGTGGACATAACAGAAAGTTTTTTCCTGTTTTTCATTCTGGGTTTTCTTTTTTGTACTACTTATTTGGGGGGAAATAAGAAATTTGCATAAATTGACAGCAGAAATTTTTATACGCCACCGCATAATGACCACTCGGAGCAGCTGTAAACAGGTCGTAAAAGTAATTACAGCCGCCGACAGACAGAATTGTGGGTGGCATGGACATGGAGTGTAACTGTAGCCAGAATGAGGGGTTTCTACGAGTGGCCGGCCACTAATTATAGGCAACTTAAACGCAACTAATTTTCACACTTGGAAAATGATTAAAACTCCATTTATCTGCGTGTGTGTTTGGTGCGTGTGTGTGCGAGGAGCAACAGCGTGAGATCCCAGATCCTAGGGAGAGGCTAGCCACCAGCTCGACACCTTGGCTAATTAATATTAATTGAATTTCTTGGTCAGCCATTGGGTCGGCGGGTGCGTGGAAATCCACGCAGCTGTTCTCCGTTAACGGGTGCCACTCGATTGGCAGAAGGGCATTAGCAGCGGATGCCAAAAAAAAGAAAAAGGGAAATACTGGCTGGCCCTTTAACAAACCAATGAAGTGGAGAATATCCCCGGGTATTTGGAGCTGCACTGTGGAAAAATATGTCTAAACCGCATTCGAATAACAAGAAGGGAAGATCATTTCGAGAGAATGAAGTTTCTATATCCCTAAAATCGATCATAACTAAGCAAAAAATGCATTAAATTAAATGATTTCTTCACAAAGAACTTAAATTAAATTAAATTAATTCCACAACAATTCTTCGTACAGTTAGAAATGCCAATCTTACCTTGGCTAAAGTATTTCTGTTGAATCCAGAAGGTGTTCCTTTATGTACTAAGTATTTTTTGAAGTGCCTAGGACCAGTAGAAATGCAGTTCACACCAACTCGTAACGCAAGGCTAATGCCGGCTCTAAACGATCACGAAACCAAAAGCCGGGCGGACGGAAGTCGAGCAGATGAAGCGTGCTTCGCACGAACATTTCGGGGCAATTATAGTTCAATTATATCGGTCGAGAGAGCGCCAGGCGAGAGATATATATTGACCATCGGGCATTGGTCCTGGGATAGGGCACGCAACGGTCAAGCGGGGTCAGAGTGGAGTTTGAGCCCGGCTGACAGCTGGCAAATTGCGAGAGGCGGACCCACGTCAGTTGTCAGGACAGTTGCCGGGACAGCAGCCAGGATATTCCGCAGAGGTCAGGCAGTGAACCCGTTAACATATCTATGATATCCCCCCCAATCCCAATTTAAAAGAGGTTCTTCGGTTTGGTTTTCATAATCTTTTATTTCATAATTTATTACAATTGAAAATTATGTTCAATATTTCTGTTCTCATATTCTGTTTTTGTTTTATTTTAGTTTGTGTTTTGTTTTTTCGCCCTTGTGTTTCCCCATTGGCCATTGACCACTATCTTTTGACGGTGCGGGGAATCAGGAATTCGTTAATTGGTTTTTAGTTCTTTACATAGAAGCTTCAATTAGTTAATTAGTTTAATGATACTGTTTCCTTTCAATATATTTATATTTAATTCATTCTGGCCTTTAAGTCTAGCAATTTAGTTAAAGTTAATTTTTACACGCACAAACATTTATTTAATTCAATTCTCCATATAAATATATTTATAGTTTTTTTTTTTTTGGTTTTTTTCCTTGAATGCTTGGGGTTTCCTTTGTTTTAATTTATTGATTTAATTCTTGCATCGATTGGAGTTAGCTCTCCCCTTCTAACTCCTATGCTCTTGCTATCTCGCTCGCTCGCTAGCTCCCTCTCTCTCCCTCCATCCCCAATGCAGTATCTATTTCTAACGCTTTCATTCTTCTGGGTTTACTTGATGCTGTCGCGTGGGTAAGTTGTATAAACTGTGGTTCTCTCCTCTCTATTTCTTGTGCTCTTTAGTCTATGCTCAGGATTGCATTGTCCTTCTCGTCCTGTTAAGATTAGTTTATACTTAGATGTTTTATATTTATAATTAGTTGTAATGTACTTAAGTGTGGTGATCTATGCAAATGTTGCGAATTGTATTTACAGTGTTCTTTAAATGGGAGTTATCAAAAATGTACAATATTTATTACATACATTACACTCGAATATGTAAATTTATAATCGTATTATCCATCGGAATAATCATAATAGTAATTAATAATAATGTTGCTGCAGCACTTCTTAATAATCATATTCATAATATTTACGGCGTATACATTAAAGTTTCGAGAAAAATCACATTTTAATTTAAATTCTGACACGAAAATGATCTCAAACGTAAAAAGCCTCCATCCTTCGTATATAGTACAATGCGTATTATAAATCGTATAACTCATTTATATTGATTGCGGATTATCGCTCGGATATTGCGATATTGCCTTCATTTTATACCTTTTTCCCTCAAATCAATTTTTAATTTACAAGCCTTCATCGCTCCGAGGGGGCGAGGCAGTTATCTCTCGTGAAACTCTGGCCAGACACTATATATCCCCGATCTGTGAATACTATAGAGAGAGGGGCATATAAAAGAAGCTCATACAAAATACTTGGAAATTCTCCCGGATTTGTTCCCCAAATCCAGCCATATTCCTGGTTGCCTTCGAGATACTTTCGCACCCGCCCCCTCTCATCGGTTCGACTGCATTTGGTTCCGTTTTCTTAAGCCATAGTGTATGTGATAGATATACTATTCGAGATTTATTAAAATTTAGTTAGGTATAACTATGTTTAGTTTATGTTCTGTATATAGACTCGTATACATCATTCGTTCCTCCTCCACTCTGGGTTTCTCATTTAAGGCGTTCTGTACAATTTGCGTTTAAACGTTTCTCAAGTCAATGGTTGTTGTGTCGATTATTTAACTACTTTATATATATATAGTCTAATAAATTACTAGCGATGCGTACTCGTACTCGTATATCGTATAGTTTTCTGTTGTATAATTGTGAAAATGTTCAATTTGCCTTCAAATTCAATTTTTCAATTACAATTTCTCAATTACAGCTGTTTGCGGCTAGCAAATTGGTTGTAAATAAATTTATCGCTTCGCTCGTTTAGGTGCAAAAAATTCGCATAAGGTTTTCGTTCTTGGGGGATTCTTAGAGAAGTTCGTATACATTTTTTTCGAGTGATTGTTTCGAGTGTTAGATAGATGTAAGTAAGTAGGTGTGTCTGCCAAAGAAATGTATGCAAAGAAGCTCAAGTTTCGTTCAGAGAGCAGGCCAAATAATCCATCTTGTTTCGCGTTAGGTACTCGTCAATCGTGATCGTACTAATAGTTAATAAATTCCAAACTGAATACTTAAAGTTCGATTTGTTGCCCTCTGCAATTACGTATATTCGTTACCATTTAAGATTAATCAGATTTACAAGCAATGTAAATTCAATTCAGTTCCTTAGCACGAAGTCTGCCAAAAGAATGCACAAAATAATGTGGGTCCTGTTTGGGGAAGATATATCTCTTTGAGAATATCTCTCCATCCCAGGATATACTCCATAAAATAAAAAGTCCTTGCCCCGCTGGAAGAAAATGATATTTGCACAAACCAAAAGTCAAATAAAAACACAAACAAATGGGTTATTTTTTCAAATATTTTCTCATATATGCATTTTGTTGTTTTCATCAATAAATCCTCTCTCGTACAATTCTATTCTCTTGCTCGGTGTTTTTTGAATTAGTTAAATTTAAATCATTAATTAAGTAAATGTAATAATAATAATAATAGTTAACTAAGGATTAACGCATACAAATTAGAATATATAAATAAAAGTACAGTTTAAACGTAAGCATAATTTATTATTAATATTACGTATACATATTCAGAGCTATGTATGTAGATATATGCCTATGCCATTATTTGTATCGTATTGTTTGTATCTCGCATAAAATCCATACATATATATATATATTCAAATCGGTCCGCGGTCTGCGTGTGCTTCAATTGGAAAATAATACTACAAAATCCGCACGCTCAATAAAAAAACGTTAAAACAAATTCCATTCAAATCATAGGTCTCCTTCCTACATCTTTCTTACTAAGTGTTCCTCTTTTCTTTTCTTTTGTTTTGTTTTTTTGTAAAAATTAAATTCCATTTTGTTTTTACTTAAGTGTTGCAAGGCGTAAAATTAGAAAACAATTCAATTTATTTAAATTAATCATCTAAACGTAGGTTATATAGTAGTTTAAGGGTAGGGATAGGGGTCCTATTGCCTAAACGTAGAATTATATAGTTTTTCCTTTATCGATTTGTTTTTTATGTACATATACATATATACGTATGCGTAGGGGTATATAGAAAACAAACTGACTTGTTACATATAACTAAAAATGAAACTAAGAACTAGCAAACATTCTCGCAAATTAAATATATATATTCAAACTTTCATCGAATTTCTGGCTGCACTTTAACTCGGGGCCTGGGTTGGTCTTTGTTTTTCTAAATTCAAACTATAAAATTTATTCAAAAGTCGCTTAAAATGTTGAGGTTTTCTGCTGGTCGGCGCCTAAATTCATGCTTTAAAATTTTAGATTCGCAGCTTCGAACATAAAAATTTGCATTTCAATTTATCTGTCTGTGTGTGTGTGTCTGTATCTGTGTGTGCTTGTTTGAGAGTGTGTGGGTTCTGGTTTTATTTTGTTTATTTTCCTTATAGCTAAGCGTTTCATTTTTGTTTATGCATAAATATCTTTTCTTGTTTTTACTTTTCCCATTTTGTTATTTATGTTTTCTTTTCGTTTTTTTTAGGTATACACAAATAGTTTTCTTTAAAATTTCTGCTTGCTTTTCATTTGTTGTAGTTGCTGTTGTTGTTGTTCATCTGGTATTCTGCTGCTGTTGTTGTTGCTTAGCTAATATCATTTTACTACAGTTGCCGTTGTTGTTGTTGTTGTGGATTACTTGACTGATATTGCATTTGGGATTGGATTGGACAGGACCTACAGGAGCTCCAGCTCCTTGGGCTCCCTTTCAGATTTAGTTTAGCTCCTCTCTCTTACGTTTTTTATTTGTTTTTTATTTTTTTTTCTTTTTATATATTGTTTTTCTGTTTTGTTCAGCTCCTCTCTTCCAGTTGTTGGTAGGTTGGTAGTAAATTTAAGCTATGATTTTGGCTTGATCGCTTCCGGTGCGCCCCAAGGGGCCGAAGGATTACGAGGATTACAAGTGCTGGCCGTAGTACTCGGCGGGCGGGTAGTGCGGATAGCCCTGGTGGAAGCCGGGATCACCGGGCGGACGGTGCATCATATGCGCCTGGCTGTCCATCATGTAGCCCATGGCGTCGTGGCCATAACCGGAGGGACCTGGATGCGGTGTATAAACTGTGCGTGAGTCACCAAGAAAAGAGAGAGAGAGAAGAAAAAGATGCACATAATTAGAAATTGCGTTTTGTAATTAATTGATTGTTGTTATTGGAAAGTAAGTGGGGTTCTTATCCCGTTAGGGATATAACCCTCGCTTAGTTCTTAACTAAATCAGCGCACATTTCATAGTTATGGATATTTTTCAAGGTTCAGAGAGATAATTACCTGCTCGGTTGGATTGATCGATCATCGGCTGGACGATTCTTCGCCGCGCATTGATGAACCTGTTGGGGGAGAGAAGGAAAAATAAAAAGGTTTAGTTATAGTTTTATAAAGAAAAGATCTTAATCTTTAAATTTTCTTCTAATAAAACCCCTTCTAAAGTGAGCTCTTCGCTCTATTCGTTGCTCCCAACTACTGTTCGTCGCCCCTTTAATTAAACACAACCGAAAACAAGCCATGAATTATGCATGAATTGGCCGGGATTTGTGCCGGAGCCGATGCCGCTGCTTTATGTGGCCAACTTAGCCATAAACCAAACCAAATCTCCACGAGAGTCACACTTTTTGCGGCCCTGCAACGGGGCCAGATCAATGGGCCATGCCGACTTTGGTTATGATTGTCGTTTAATAAATGCAATAAGAAATAATAAGCAGCAGCCGGCCAGCCGTTGATCCGCAGGATCAGTGGCAATGCTACAGAAAACTACAAGCACAAAAAATCACAAAAACAAAACGAGGAAAATGATTAAAGCAAAAAGCCGCCAGAGCAGAGTGACAGTCACTTGCCTTTCGACGATGTTACCCACAGGCTTTGACACGGCCTTTAAAAAAGTATATATCAGCCAAACACGGCACAAAAAAAGGCACCGAACTGGGAAAAGGAAAAACATCCGAGGATTCAGTTACAGAAAGCACTCAAAAAATCATATACCTCAAAGGAATTTAGTTGAATTTCAGAAATACTTTTAATTTATTTCTGGCTTATTTTTTACAGTGTCAAACACTCAGATACAGGATACAGCTACTCGCATTAGCCAAAAACCAAGTTTAGCCAAGGTTAATGCACCCTCAGAGCCCCAACTTCAACTCCTTCTCAAATGGGATCGCCCTCCTTTTGACTTTTCAATTTGCAGTTCGTTTGGAGCTCGCTCGCTCTCACTCTGCTCCCTGATTTCAGCTCATTTTAGGGCGGAAATTGTTGCAACGCCCTGAAATCGTTTATCAAAACGACAAAATGGAATTGGAGTTCCGTTCTGGCATATATAGAGATTTCTTTTCAGGAGCAGAAGCAGCAGCAGCGACGAACGAGGCTTGTAAGCTGCAAATCGATTTGCCCGCTGGCCGCTGCTCAGTTGATTGGAATGATTGCAGTTCTGGGGAGGATATCAGAAATCTGAGAAATCTGAGCTATATGGAGCTATCTGCAGGGCAGAGTGCCATACCATATATCTGTGTAAGAGAGAAAGAGATTTGGCCGAGTTATTTATGTACTTAGGCCATAATTATAACTTTTCCATCTGCAGCTGTAACTAAGCGTTAATATTTAAAAGTTCTCGCAAGAAAGTGAAACTTTTTCGATTACCAAAGTTACTTCTGCTGTCTGGCCATCTTATTGGGTGTTAATGGACTTTCTCTGGTCATTTGAATGGCTGCTCCTTAGGCTGAGATGCTTTCTTTTTTTCCGACGCCTCAAATTGCGCAAAAATAAATACACATTTAGAGCCAGTCCTGGGTCCCCCAGGATTAGAAGACTCCTGGAAATCCTCCCAGAAAGGTGTCGCGTTTGCCCGCCTGCCCATAAATAACCAAAAGTGTCAACATTTTATTTTCCTATTTTCTCTTCTCTTCTCTCCCTTGCGCTCATCTCTATTCCCAGGATTGCCCTTGGTCCCTTAGTCCTTGCTCTGGCAACGCAGCGTTGCGTGCCTAAGCGAATCGGAAGGACAGAAGGTCCTTTGGCCACTATTTGTTAATTTGCAGTGTGCTTCGGTGAGCGCGAAATTCAATTTAATTGAGCTGAGTGCCTGCCAGCAGGAGCAGCTCTCACACATTTCTCCCCGGATTTTATTATGGCCTCTGTCGCTGTCCCTGTCCCTGTCCATGTCCCTGTCTCCCGGCTTAAAAGCATTCCTCGAACTGCATAAAAGATTCAGCAGTCGCTTTTAACTTGCTCCCAAGCTTTTCCATCTCAGCTAGTCCAAGTCCAAGTCCAAGTCCGAGTCCGAGTGTATCTTTTCGTATCTCTCACTGTAAGTCTGCAGTCTTTTCCTGCCGAGTGTCAGGTTCTGCCGCCTGTCGCATAATGTGCAAAATTTGATGAAGTTGCCGTAGTCAGACAGACGCCTAATGCACTCCGGTATCCTAGGATTTCCATTCCCAGTTACCAGTTACTGGTTGTGAGTCCCCTGTCCCCCTCCTCCTCCTCCTCCTCCTCCTCTTGGCCAGCTCAGGCAGGTAACAAGGCCCATAACTTTGTTTTGGCCACATTCTTTTGCACCTCCTTCAGGCAGGTTCTATTTCCTCGGCGTGGGCTGCCTTGTAAATTTAGCTTGGCTTGCTGTCTGCTCTGGTTTTTGGTTTTAGTTTCGGTTTTAGTTTTCGGTCGGCAAATAAAGCGTGTGAGTAATGGACAGCCCAAGGGGCATCTTTAACCATATTATGATGTTGTCTGTATGGCTGGAGATAGCCGATCTGCTGGCATATACTTATGGTATGTGATGCGATCTTAGGCTGATGTACTCACCAATTATTCACTTGCAGTATCGTTAGGCCAGTGTCCTGGGCCAATTGTTTCTTCTGGTCTTCGGATGGGTAGGGATGCTGTAAATAAAATAAAGGAATTATTTCATTAATAGGTTTATTTTATTAAGAATTTTCAGTAGTTAAGTTATGTGAAAATCAAGTGTGAGTTGCTGTACTGCATAGTGAACAAAATTTACAATCTATCTACCAAAACTGGCCAAACAATCGATCAATCATGGCCGCAATAAAACCAAATGGGAACCTGTCACCCCGCAACTGCACTTGAAACGCAGCGTTTTTTCCATTGTTATCAGTTGCAGTGCCTCCGCCTTATCGGCAGTGCCACTCAGCAGTGTCCTCA
Organism: Drosophila anomelani; assembly: GCA_035045905.1. Taxonomy (NCBI): domain Eukaryota; kingdom Metazoa; phylum Arthropoda; class Insecta; order Diptera; family Drosophilidae; genus Drosophila; species Drosophila anomelani. Next base: position 8,600,815 of record JAWNOO010000007.1, on the reverse strand, counting down.
ATTACTAGAGAGGGTTCTTTTTTTCGGTAGTGCATTGGGAGCTCGTGTCTAGCGCCAAATGGGCAAACAAAAGCCACCCCGGGAGCCGTCCACTTCCCCATAAATCTTGCGGCCGAACCGCCGACACAGTGGCGTCAGTGGGTAAATAGTTCGACTAAAGTGAAAGTGCCACTGCCCCCGGCACACCGCCCCAACTACTGCCTTAACCCTCTCTAGCTGGCCAGCAGCTAATCTAATCGCTGGCCTGGCCTGGCGCTTATTACAATTTGTTTTATTTGCTTAGTTGTTGTGCACTTTGTGTTGACTCAATGATTCCGATCGCAGCACAAATTCACTTTATTAATGCTTGTTTTCGGCAAATGCTCAGCAGGAAACCCCCCTATCAGTCTTTGAAATTGTGTCAGAAAACATGAAACATATGAATTTACATTTATATTTGGGATTTGATATAGAAAAGAAATCTTTCTTAACTAAACCTATTTTTTAGTATACAAATTACACCTTTAAAATACTTTCTCCAATTGAAATATATGCATTTTTAATTTAAATATTTTTCTCTGTGAAAAAGTTACTAAAAAAGGGTTAAGCCAGTCACCTGGCTGCTGTCAAAAAATGTATTCTAAGGATCCCTTGCTACCTCTTTGTTTGGCGGAAGTCCGCGTCAAACGGATTTGGCTTTGTTTCGCCCCTCGAGAACAAAAATCGGTATATTTTTGTGCGCGTGCCCGATGGAAGGAAGGAGCGTAGGACGAAGGAGCAGAGCTGCCTTTGTACTTAACCCTCTCAACCAGCCGCAATCGTTTCCGGCAGCTGTGGGCGGTTCCAGCTTTTTTGGCACTCGTCACCCGTCTCGTCCGTTCGATAATTGTGATTGTAGGAGAACAAGAGAAGGACATTCGGCAAATGCAATTGCTTCGAAATTTACGTAGGACCTCCGAAAAATATATGAACTGTCATTTATATATATATATATATGGTACACATGAACATATCCTGGGGTTATATGTATAAGGCGGGGCCCCAATTCCAATCCCAATCGAAATGTGCAACGCTGCACATCCTTGTCTTGGGTCTGCGTCTGTCTGGCCTCTCTGTACATGTCCTGTCTGTAATGCAATTTAGTTGCCGTTGTTGTCCTGCACACAGAAAGGCTTGGCCCGACTCAGTTTGGCTTGGCCCCGACTTGGCTTGGCTCTGCTCCTTAAATGCATTTGCCTTATTGTTTGTGTTTAATAAATTTTAGCCGCTGTCCTGTTGTTCGGCTGTCCTGCCCGCCGCCAGCAATATTTGTTTGCTGTCCTGTCGAGGCCAGGACTTTCAGGCTGACACGCCCGCACCTCGGACAACAACAAATACGAGACCGAGAGGAGGAGAAAGAGGAAGGCTAGTAGCTACCAAATACCAAATACTATATGAAATTTGCGTATTGACAAATAAACGTAGGAGCCATGTAAATACAATGGACATGCCAATGGCCATGTTCCTCATCCTGCACTCCGCCCGGGCTCGGTTCGTGCATATAAAATGTTCAAGAAGTCAGAAGGCATAAATTACATGCAGGTAAATTAAAATGGAATTTATAGCATACTTTGTGGCGCACATCTATTTACAGAGATGGTTTTCCCCCGGATCTAAATTGGGTGTTAGGAGGTTAGGAGGGGATGGAGCTGCTGCTCAGATGCAGGTGGAAAAGCTTGTTATTGATTTGATTTTGCGGCCAAACAAGAGCCGAGACATCTGGCCATAGCAGGGGACAACTTTGTGGTTGTCAATGGTAGAAAGAATGGGTTGCCAACGAGGTATAATTAAGGTGGCTAAGAAAGCGATGGGAAATAACATATATTTTGGATTTTATGGCCAGGAAATATAAGTTCATTTCCAGTCAGGGATAAGCAGGAAAAAGTTTTTAAAAGTTTTTAGTCAACTACATGAATTTTCTAATAATGATAATAAAGATTTCTTGGAATAATATTTAAACGAAAGAAATACAAAGTATTTACTTTGAGTTCTAAGTTGAAGAAACCTTCTTTATTTAGTTTATAATATAGATTTTATACATTTCCTATTGCCACCTTTTTATTAAGGCTTTTAATCAATAAAATTCGTATCCCGAAATTTGGGTTAATCCTTTAAAATAAAGACAATAAATAATAGAATAAATTTACATTATTCACAAAGTTATATATCTTTTCCTATTTGACTTAGGTTGAGTATTTTCAGATACAAAGAACAAATAACTTCTCTGGACGTGTGAAGTAAAGAAATACAAGAATTTCACACCGCACCGAAGTAATTTACAGCGACAGAAAGATTTCTCAACTAACTAAAAATACAACAGACTTGCCCCAAGACTGAGATAATCCTTTTGCATATTTCCATATGAATACCTCTTGTTTGATGGCTGCGAGGAGCTCAGGTCAAGTTCGTTGACTTGTCCGACTCTTTGAGGATCAGGAGTGCATATATATCATTTGCCAGAGCTTTTCTTTCAACGCCTACGCTTTTCGCTCCCTAGAGCAATGCTCCCTGCTCCCTGCCCCTCGCCTTCTCAGCTGTCTCTGTCTGCTTAAGCGTTTTTCTTTCAGCTGCACTTTGTTGCACCAATTAGACTAATGAAAGCAATTATGCATTTCGCACTCACACACAGAGGAATGAATACAGATGCACAGAGCAGTGCATAACATGTCAAGTAGAAACAAAGTCCATTTGGTTTATTAATTTACCATACGACAAAATAATTAATTACTGTCACGCCTTTAAGTTGCTTTTGCCATGTCGTATGTACATTGCCGTCTCTTTCTGCTCCCCATTCACTCTCTCTCTCTCTCTGTCTCTCTGATTTTGCTGTCTTGTCCCTGTGGCAACTTAACCCGCTCCACTTTTTCGCCAGCATATTTTCACTTTGTTGTGTGTTTATTTAAACTTGGCAAATGAATTTAAAACAATCATCGCACACACATGGGCGGGTGAGGTGGTGGTGGTGGTGTAAGGGGGTACGAAAAGGGGGTGTGCCTACTCCTTTTCCCCCTGCTGACAAGTGGCGGGGCCACCAAGGCCTACGATGCGAGAGGCCCCCTTTCATTGGACCCGGGCCCAATGATGTCAACATGACTGCAACGCCGTGACACATGGCACAACAAGCCCAAGAAGTCTGCGCCCCCTTTTCCCGCTTTTCACCTCCCGCCTCATCAAGGGCACTGAGAAAAAATTAGCGATATAATTTAAATAAAATACAAATGCTTTTATTTTGAAGATAAGTTAATGTTTCCTTAAAATGGTGGGTCTGCCCCACCCATATTATTGTTTTCTTAAAAATTCTATAAACTCTCCTACTCAATTTTATTCTCAGTGCATGCTTTCCACACACGTAAAGACCCCAACAAGCAACCAAGCGATGCCAGCGATGCCGACGCCATTAACAACGCCAAATGCGACGCCATTTGTGAAACAAGCCAACGGCTACAACAGCAACACCAGCAACTGCAACAACTGCTGCAGCTACAACACCGAACAGCGAAGGCAACAGCAACAACGATGGCAGCAAATTGCAGCCGCGAAAATTGCATTGCCACAGCGAAGAAAAGGCGACTGTTGGCCATTATGAAGATTTTTTCCAGTCTAAACAAAGCCAAATGAGTGTTTTCCCCCGTCCTCCTCCGAGCTGAAAACCCAGTTGATAAGGTGAGCCAGAGACCTGGCCACGGCACTAATCGCAAGGCTGTGTCCCCATCCTCAAACTATATTCAGCAGAAGGATAGAAAAAAAGGAAATCATTATAATTTGCAGCGTTGCGGAAAAGAGGTTTATAAAGTTATGAGGATGCCCTACGCTTGGCCGGTTCATAAACTGGAATAGGAAATGCTTAAAGACAAGGATCTGAGGGGGGATTTAATATAAAGCTTTTTTGTCTCACATTTAATTGAAAAATGCTCAAGGCACTATAGAAAGTAATCGAAAGAAGTCTTTGAGATTCTTGGAAACTATAGTAAGTATGTAAAAGAGAATATTTAAAAAAGAAATAAGATGAGAAATCTTTACGAAAAACTACAAAAATAATTTGTTTGAAAGCCTAAAGGCTTTGTTTTTTCTTACATTTTAAATGTATTTTATCTTGAACTTAACAAAACGTTATATTTCATATCCTTTATTTTAAAGAAGTGCATTTCCCTGTCGCCTCGATTGAAATTCTTGAAAATATGCCACACACTAAGCGCCGTTGCAACATGACTCGCTGACAACAATGCAACTCTTTCACCGCGGCTGCACCTACTGCCCTGCCCCTGTTGTTAACCCCCCTCTGCTGTGGGCTTCTTAGCCCCCTCTGGTGCCTCTCCTCTCCGCTATGGCTTCCTTTTGGCCATTTTGCCAGGGCTTAACATTTCGCGCTTATGCGCATATTTTTTTTCGGGGGTTGCAAGTTGCAACACCAACGAGGCAGTGAGGCAGCGAGGCAACGAGGCAGCAACAAGGCAACATTAAAACGTAGGCCCAAAAAGCAGAACAGCAACGCCAGACAGCCGGAAGAAAATTGCATGCCAGAGAGGGTTAAAGGCAGAGGCGGAATGGGTTAAGAGGAAGGCGGGGAGCGAAATGAGAAAATGAGAATGGGAACGGGAACGGACCTGGGGCATATGGGTGCATACACATGTGTGCTTCGAGTAGGCGGAGCACGCGAAATGAGACTTTTTTGCTTGGTGTTGTGCCATTGCTGATGTTGCTGTTGCTGTTGGTGTTGGTGTTGCCCGTTGCCTTGGTTGCTGTTGTTGCCGGCTGTCTGCAATGCGCGCCAAATGTAAACAAAATATTCGCGCGCCTGCCATAATTATGGCAACCAGCAACAACAGGCCGCCGCCGCCATGCAATGCCCTCAATGTTGCCGCCGCCGCCGCCGCCACCGCCACCAGTCTGCCTTTTGTTTTTTGGTTGGCCAGTCAGTTAACCCAGCCCCCCAACAACAGCAGCTCTCCCCCGCCCCGCCGCCCCTCTTAATACGGGAATGCAATGCACTTCATTAGCACCATCATTGCGGTCTTATTTGAGGTCTCCGAACGGGAGTCTTATGTTGAATACTGAAAGCGATTCTGATTTTGTCACTAGATTATTTCAGCTGCTAATTTTTTAGGATTATTTCGCGCTCCATAAAAGCTAACAATGGGAAATTTTTAACCAGCTTTAAGTGTTAAGTATTCGACTTCCCAGAATGATGTCCTTATAAGTTTTTAAAACTCTCATCTATGTAAAACACTTTGTAATTATACCCCTATTATTTCCCTTATAATTTCTCTTTTATTTTTTTCTCCCCACTACAAAGTAAGTCTTTCCAATGAACTTATCACTCATCGACACTTCGGTCTGTCAGTTAATTATTCCAATTGCCAACCCCGACATTCACCGATAAATCAAATTGGCAAACATTGCATTATCCCAGATCCCAGATCGAAGGCCTTTGAATACAAAATTAAAGTTTTGAACGCAGGTTCTCGTGGCGTAAAAGAAAAACAATTTCCCTAATGCGTTGAAAAACTGTTAATGGCATTAAGCCGGGTGTACAACGGAGTCAGTCAAGGATGTAGACGAGGATGTGGATGTGGCTGTAGATGTGGAAAGACGAGACGCTGCCGCTGGGCAAACATGAGTGATGCGCTGATTTAAACGGCAATTCATCAATGTCACCGAGGGTGTGAGTGGGGGGGAAATGGGGGTGGCTGGGCTAATGCTTCTTCCGTTTACTTTACTTTCCAGTCCAGGGGTTGGAACTGCTGCCGTTTTAAAACGCTTCTTCTGTTACTGGGGGCCAGAAACCCCAGAAACGCAGCCTCAACTTTAATTTCCGATTCGCTGGCTTATCGCGCTGGTCAGCTTTTGGTCGTTAACTTTGGCCACACACACTCGCTGGCGAAATTCCATTAAGATTTCTATCATTTTACATACGCAGCAGCACCACCGGCAGGCGGGCAGACTCACAAAAAATCCCCCCTGACAAAACTAATGGCCAAAAAACGTAGTTGACCCGTCCGGTATAAAATCTTATAGTTTTGTTTGGGTTTTCCTAAGCCGCAGTCGAAGTCAAACCCTTGCACTTGAAAAAATAAGAGAGGAAAATTGAGAAAACTAAGCTGTCTTTAAAAAAAATAATCTATATTATTATAGATACTGGTTTTAACCCTTAGATATAAATATCAATAGCTGCTTTAGTCACACTGAAATGTTTTCCCATCTTTGATCAGTTTTATATTGCTTTAGAAATCTCTTTCTCTGTGCATGACCACCTTGGACTTTTCCCCTTTTCTTTTATTTTTTTATTTTAGCTGAGCTTTTCCTGCATCCCTCTGCTTAACATAAAGTGGCGCATAACAAATCTGTTTATTTGTATTACACATCCGCTGGCTGGGCCTGGACGGACTTCCGTTTGGCATCTCCCAGCTAAGGAACTTTGAACTGCAGTTTCTTCTGGCTTTGAATAGTTATTGCCACTGGCAATTTGTTTTTAGTGCCGCATTTCGAGGCCGTTTAGGATAGCTCTTTGATGGCCCCAAAAATGGAAATCTAATTGGACGCGATGACCGGTCAAAGAAGCTTTGCTTGCAAAGGTTTTCCGGATGGGTCCGAAAGGGTATTTCTTTGGCCTAAATGGCTAAATGGATGCTTAGGCCGATTGAATGGACTGCGATTGAGTGTGTCAGTTGGGGCAGGGGAAAAACTCTCTTCAGCCTGATCAAGTAGAAGGCACACAATCTTGTTTGCATTTCCCACCCTAATGGCCATATAATCAAGGTTCCAATGGCGCCTCCCCGGACTGCTATCGTTTACATCATTGTGCACAGGCTCGTTTCCTCGCCCTCTTTTTCCGCTTTTCCCTCCTGCTATCCCCCCGCCTCTGTTCTGCCTTTCCCTCCCACTCTGTTCCGCTTCTTCCTCCCACTTTGTGCCACCCATTGACGTAGGCCATTCATTGGAGCCCATGCGGTAATCTTATCAACCTGGCGCACATTGGAAAAAAAATACAAGGAAAATAAAACAATAGCTACACTGGAAGAAAGAATATTTAACTAACTAACTGACTCATAACTAATTTGAAAATGTAAATAAATAAATCATGAGGTTCTTTTATATAACTTATTATTTAATTTACTATTTTTACTTATTTTCTTTATTATTCCTTCCCTTTTCCTACACATTTCCTACTATTTTCCCTAGTGTACCTAGACCACAATCCTTATCAGTTAGCACAGACCGACTGTGGGCTGGTTTTAGCTTCTAGTTCAGTGGTAGGTGGGGCTAGCCCCTAGCCGCAGCCAGTCAGAGATTCCCACCGAGATTCCGATAAGATCTGTGACGTGCCGGGAAGCCATTGGCCATTCGGTAGTCGCTACTCTGTAGCATTCGCTAGTCGGCAGTTTGGTATTTCGCTGGCAGGTGAAAATGTAGGTGTACTCACCGTTAAATGCTGAAACAGCCACGCTCTCAATATGTTGGTTGCTACTTTTGGGAAAATGCCACGTTTCTTTTGGTTCTTTTTGCCGCTCGCATCGTCGTCCTCCTCGCCGGTACCTTCTCCACTACCTATGCTGGCGTTGCTGGCATCACCTGGAAAATATGGAAAATGGGCAAGAAAATTTGTTAGAACGGAGCTCTAGTAGGCCTATGTCAATATTGTCACACACACTATAGCCCCAGATCCCGAACCCGAACCCAAAGCCATCTCCAAGACAACTTCTGTGTTTGCTGTTCTGGTTTATGGCTGTTTGTCAAGTGGGCATAAAATTACTCGACTTGGCCGTAACGATAATCATATGGATGACATTGTTTGGGAGTGCAGGTCCAAGACTTGTTTATAAACAAAATTAATATTTGTCAGGGCTGCCGCTTTGGCTGTGGCTTCAGCTTGAGCATCAGCATCAGCATTAGGCTTTAGATTTGCCTTTGGTTTTGGCCTTTGCTTTTGGCTTTGGCTTTGGTAATGTTCGTGCATAATTTTTGGTTAATTTAAATTCCCCAGGCTTTTATCTTTTGTTTGCCTCCGGGGCCAAGCATTTCCGCCTATGGCCGAGGCTATGTTTTCCTTTTCATCATCATCACCCTGGATGTGGATGTGCTATGTGGGATGTGGGATGTGGATCTCCCTTTTGGGGCTTTGTATATTTTTGTTTAATATTAAGTATGTTATTTGTGTGTTTACTTAAAGTTTTAGTTACACTTAAGTAACTCAAATGCCAGCAAACAGGAAGCCCGAATCGCTGCGCACATGCAAACAAAATAAACCAGACCCGGGCCCAACTCCTCTCAACTACAGATTGCATAATTTCACGCTCCTTCACAACTATGATGATGATGGTGATGATCATCAGATTTTTCGGGGGGGCCAGAAGGCAGGCCCAAAACAAATATTGCCCAACGCGTCGCCTATGAATGTCTAACTCGGTTCGGTCGGTAGGTAGCCTTCGCCTCTCCGCCTAATTCCTTCATAAATTTTCCATGCTTTATCTTTTGCACAACACCTTTGGCATTTGCTTTCGCTCCACCTTCACTTTGGCTGCTTTTCATTAATTTTTCAGTTAACTCATTCATTAATTTTCACACACAGTAGCGCCCCAGACATACAAACATACAAACATATATCCAAACACATTCATTCCTTTCCATGGTGGCAGACTTCACGCCATTTTGCGTAAACCGGAAGTTCGTTTTGATTAATTTAGTCGCCGATGGAGACGTTCGCCTGGCGAGTGGTCAGAAAAGTGGGCAAAGGGTGTGGGGGGATTTTCCAAGCGAGCCATAAAACAAAACCCGATGGCAGCGAACCAAATAAAAAATACAACAAAAAAAAAAGGCCAAAAAGAAAACCTGAGGAAATTCGTTTGAGAATAAACAGAACAGGGTATACCCTTTAAGCAAATAATGAGCTATCTTTAATGGGTTTCTAACGCACTTAAAGAGACTGGAAAAAAATATTTAAAAATACATTTAAATGGAGGAAGATCTGGCCTTTTCTTGTGACCAAATAAAGCTATTAAAAAACCGAAAAAGTTATTGGAAAAAACACTTTATTTTATAATTTCTAGCTATCTATATTATAGACCATATTTCGAGGCCTCCAAAACCTAACCAAAGAAGAAATTCCAAAATCAAATAAAGCTTTAATAAATACTCTCCCTTGAGATAAGGAGCCAAACAAAGTCACTAACCAAATCAGCGGAACACCAAAACCGGAAAAGTTGTAAAATTAATTTACCAGAAACGTACAACAACAAAAAATAAAGAGAAAGAGCTGGAAAATCAAAAAACAAAAAAAAAACTAAAAGAAAAATCCGAAACAAAAGAAGTTCCCAAAACAATCACTTGTTGGAACCTTTCTAGCGCCTCGCCCCCAAAAACCTTTTGGGCTTTGTTTGCATAATTTAGCAATTATGGAAATGCGTTGAGTTGGCCAACGGAATCTGGCCAAATGAGAGGGCTGAAAGAGCCAAGGAGGCGTCCATTACACAAGCTTATCGAGCACTGTGAGCTGCACTTTAGCCGGGGAAATGCGAGGAGAAGAAACTAGCTGCTGGCACTTAACAACTTCATTAAAAGTTGTTTATGATCCTCGAAATTGATTATTCCACTCATATGGTAGAGAGCGGCGAGCGGGGAGTGCCGGATCCAAGGGAAGAAGGCACTCAAATCGCGACGGGCGCGCGCTTAAGAAAACATGAAATTGATTAATGCATTTGCCTGCAACATGGTCAGGAGGAGAGTTGGATGCAGATGGGTCTGGCTGGTGGACTGGTGGACTCGTCTGGCTCTGGCTGTGGCTGTGGCAGCGCCTCTTCTTCGGCGGTATCTGCTGGTGATATGTAAATTCCTTCAAGTGGATTGCACTTTACGCCGACTTTCGGCTCTGTTTCGGTTCGGTTTCTGCTCTGCTCTGCTCCCATTTCAGTGCTTGTGTTTTTTTCTTCCCTTTTTTTCCTGAAGACCTCGTCCCCGGCCACAATTAATCTTTGGCCAGAGCCGCATCTTCTTCTGGGCGCGCTTATTATTGTTATAATAACGATGTGCAAAAGCACTTGTGCCACTTGAAAGGGCACTCGTGTTTCCCCAGCTGGGAGGGGAAAACCGATTAGGATGCGTTTTCGTAGCTTTTTCCCAAAGTGCTTTTCGCTGTATATGCGATAAAGGCGCTTGCATTTTTTGCTTTTAATTGAATTGTTAAGCGCAGCGCAAAACTTAATTAATTTTCACTATAACTTGGTGGACTTTATGGGGGCCTCCGATCCGGCTCTCCGCTCGATTCCCAATAAGTTTGCCTCCGTCCGGTGGTTCGGAGGGCAAATAAATTTGATGGCATGGCAATTTTCGTGGGTGGCTCTCGCACACAAGCATTTTTATTTATTATTGGCTTAAAGGACGAAGGATGCAAGACGCAAAAGCAGACAGACATATATATATATATATATATATATATATATACTTTGTGTGTTGTTATTATTGCAAAAAACCCTCGCAACCAACAATCCTGCTTGCCACATTTTCATGTTTGTTTTCTGTACTTTCTTTTTGCTCTCATTTTTTTGTGCTTTCTTTGCTGCTGCTGCTACTGCTGCCTTCTACAATTGCGCAAAATTCCAATTTGCAGTAAATTTTGCGATTTTTCCTTTATACGGACATACAAAACATTTTTAGTTTCCTGCTGGCTTTTCCTTCTCTTCCTGCCCTCCTTCCTTCCTTCCGCTTTCCCGCCCAGAATGCAATTATAGACTAAAGCTGACAAAACCCCGAAAATGCTTTGAGTTTCAGTTCAGAAAACTTGCCCGATTGATTAAGATTTCAGCAGAGAGACAGAGAGCAGAGAGCTCTAGGATGCGTATAAACTTCCCCATCTGTGACTTCAATTAGTTCTGAGTTCTTGGATATGTTCTCCTCTTGTGCCATCTCAATACGAAATTCCATTTGAGCAGACACACAATAAGTAAAATACTCGTACATCTCGAACAGGCTGCATAAAATTCAATAACAAAATGCACTTTTCCACCCGTCAAGCTGCTGCAGCAGGAAAAACAAACAGAATTGCTTTTCCAGCGAATGGCGAACGAGGGAGATGGTTATATGGCCAGGGCTTGGTCTAGTCTGGCCTGGCCTGGCCAGGCAAAATATTTCCCAACTACTTGACTGCCAGGGAGAGGGGAAAATCGTAGCAGTTTTCAATTAGTTTTTAAATAAACTTCCCTCTTCTTCGGCCCCCTCCCAACGCCCACGGTAAGAAAACTTTCCATTTTCCACTGGGTGGGTGCGAGTTTTTCAGTTTGTTTATACAAATCCATGCCAATCGTCTGTCAATCATTTTCCAATGGGAACGGCCAACATGGCGGAAGTCTGCTTAAGCTCATCGGCTTGCTAGTACTCGAGTCATTCTTTTTTTTTTTTAATTTTTTCAGGCTGCCTAACTAATTGAGTTTTGCCCGATATGATAATAAACAGCAGCAGCAGCAGCAACAGCGGCTGAGCAGCACGGTCTAGGCCCGTTAATTGAATTCAAAACATGTCAAAAGAAATCAGCCAGCAGCTAGCTGGGTGGCCAAAATGAAAAAAAATGAATGAGAAGAAACCCCTCAGCATTTGTCAGCTGCAGCTCGGCAGGCCAAACACTCGACTGAGTTGGCCCTCAAGTGTTGGCCAAGAAGCTGCGCTTGAGCCAAACACTTCAGTGCCAGAAATGCCAGAAAAACTCATGCAGAGTGAGAAAATTAAGCTTTCTATGGAGAAATGTGTGGAAATTTCAATTCGAATTCTGCTTAAGATGGTTGGCATAGATGTCAGTTTGTTTAATCCTTAAAATAAAACTATTAAAAGGGGTCAAAGTAATCTCTTATTGAGTGTTTCTGCTAGTTTAACATTTTCTAGTAATTACTTTGTTATAAAAAACTAATGCAATGCAAAAGCTTATAAAACCTTTTACCATTTACCCAAGTTTAATATTTATTTTCCCAGTGCAGCTTTACCAGAAAGTAAACCCCAGCAAAGAGAAAAAAAAGGAAAAACAGAAGCACGCCTGACAAAAGCCCTGAAAAGGGCGTCATCATGCTCATCCGTCCAGAGCTTGTCAAGTGGGTGGCTGTACAGTAAACACTCGAGAACCAGAGACCCCCGAGAAGTGAGACCTCCGAGGTGTTAGCCCGCTTATTAGCCAGCATCCGAGCTTGGCTTGATTTATGGCCCGGCATTTATTGTTTATGAAACGTTCCCCTGGAATCCCCCTGCCGCGGTGATAAACACGAGCAATTCATTTCGTGTTTTTTAGTCTGCGATGCCAGCAAGTCAAGTGATATGCATACGATCGGCAAATTAATAAGGCTTAAGTGCCGCACTGGCAAATGACTTAATTAAACATTGAATAATCAGCCAAGTTGAGCTTTGCCTCGATCGCCTGACAATGATCTATGAAGTGCGGTTTTGCGAAAGATAAAAAATTGGCCAACAATCCTTTTGCATATTTCGAAGGTTCCCAGAGAAACGTGAGGCATTGCTTAAGGATGGTATTTTGTTGTTTGAAAAATCGATATATTCAAGTTGTCGGTTTTAAATTTGATATTTAATTGTAATTCAACCAATCACTGCAGTTTGACCAGTAATACCACTTCTCTTGTGTGTTTTTTAAGTACTATATGCCGTGTGCTCACATTTCGAGGGGCCCTTGGCCAAGTGTTTTTCCATTTGGCCATTCGATTTCCCGACGACGACTGGCAATTTTCATGTGCCGTGCAAAGAGGGGAAAAAGATGAATAAACTGCAAATTATCGGAGGCCGCAAAATGATGATGGATCACCCAATCGCGCATTCGCCATAAAACGGCAACAAGTCAATAAGAACAACTACGGCTCAGGCATATGGCGGGGACCAGACTCCAAAGTCAATAGCAATTTTTGTGGCAATTTTTTTGTGATTTTTTTTTGTGTTTGCTGTTCCCAGGCAGCGTACACAAAAAACAGTTTGAAGTATTAACACAAAAGCCGCTTTAGCTTTTGGCTTTACCAGCCAAACATACACATGAACATATATATATAGAATAATATATATATAGAAGGGGGTCTTTTTATGGAGGATTTGTGTGATCCGCTGCAATATACCGGCAACCATCATCATTGTCGGCTTGTTGCATTGTTTTTTTGGCCACGAAAAAAATGGGGAATAATAATAAAAATAATAATAATAACCACGTTGTTGCAAGGAAAAAAAACACAGTTGCTGCTGCTGGATGCGATGCTGCAACATGTTCATGCCTCATTATTTTCGTACGGATTTTTGCGGTTCGCCTTGGACTCTTTGGATTTCGGTTCTCATGCTGATGCTCAGGCCTCATTCAATAGGCTTTTGCTGGCAAAAAAACAGGGATAAAATGGCTGGCAAAAAAAGAGTTTATTAAAATTCCAGGCCAAAAAGAAACCAACACATGTTTTCACGCCTACGAGAGCCGTCGAAGAAAGAGCGCTAAAAAAAGCTGACGGAGCAACCGCCTTTTATGCAGATTAGCCATATGGAGCCGGAGACCCTCCTGCCCGCCATATGCAAAATCAAATTATTCAAATTCAATTATTGTCAATTTTATTTATTATTAATGCGCATAATTGTCAAATTTGCCAAATTTATGAAGCCCGCGGAGAGCTCTGTATTTTTGTTTCTCCGGATTGGGATTTTTTTTGTTCAAGCTTTATGCAAATGGAGACAACGAGATTTCGGTGCGCTCAATCCGCTTGAATTTATGAGACATGTTGAAATGCATCTCACCTTGCCTTGCCGGGTTGGATCCAGCTCAAAGCCAGAATATCGGAATATATATAAAGCTGCTACACAGGAACTCTCGGAGAGCTCTGAAGTTGATCTGCCACCAAGGGAGTTGGCTTTGGAAGATTAATGGCAGCGGGCTTAATTTGTTTTTTGGGTGTTCTCGGGTATTCATTACTCTTTATGCACTCGCATTGACACCTCTTCGAGACAAAGTAAGGCAAGGGTATTGGGACAGGAAAGGTGATTGACTTTGACTGGGGTTTTAAAGAACTTTTAAGTAAATCAAATGGTTTTCTCATGTTGAATTGTTCTATTAACTAATTATTAATATTTCCACTAGAAATGATACTCTAAAACCTCCAAAATTGTAACTTAATAATTTCTTTACTAAAATGAAATATCTTCTGCCTAATTTTTACCTTTATAAATTCCATTTTACATTGTATTTCCCTCACCTTTTGTTCTATTCCCCTAAACCCTTTCTCTTTTCCCATTTTTTAACCCCATATCTTACATGATATTAAGCAATTCATAAGCGTGTAATTTCGTTTAACACACAGCAACAAGGAGAACATAAAAAAATTTAAATACAAGCCGAAGGAAAAAAAAAGTTAAATGTCTGCAGTTGATTTTTTCTGACGTCAAAATTGCAGACAACGCCGCCAAATTCAAGGCGGTCCCAGACATTGGGGATGTTCTGCTTCTTCTTCAGCTTCCTTGGCTTTATCCCCCCTCTCTCCCCCTATCTCCCTAGTTTTTTAATAACACACTGAAAATGCTTTTTTTAACAGCATGGAAATTATAACGCATCAGTCACGAAAACACGAAGACAAGGAAACTTTTGCTTGCTCTCATTTTTTTCGCTGCTCTTTATTTCCTGTAGTTTTTCCCTTTCCCTCTGGGTTATATCTTGTTTTTCTCTCTGTACCACCGCTGTTTACCCCATTTTGTGTCGGCCATTTTGGAGGGGAAAAGTCTGGCCAGAAAGAGAGAGATAGCAGGAAAAGCCGGAGGGCGAGCGAAAAAAATTCGCATTTATTCCAACGTTGTACTTAGCAAAATGGTTTATTAGATTGGAAAACGCGGAACACAACACAGAAAAAGTGTATAAAAAACAACTCGAATCTTTTTTCTAGTCCCCCCCCTTTAGCTTGAGAATATGCAAATCAAGTTAACTAACAGACGGCATAAATTAAAAAATAGAAAAAAGAACTAAGGAATCTAGATGCTAAGATGGGAGATCAGATGAAATGAATCTCTGAACCGCTCGGCAACTGTCCAATAATAATGAAATATACCCCGAAATATACTCGAAAGAAATAGACGAAAAAAAAAACACGCGACTGTAAGGGGTCCCCTTCCCCCCACTAATTTCAAATTTGAATCTTTTGGCTGTGACCTTTGGGGCCCATATCGATATATTTTGGTGTGGATGTGTGTATTTTTCTTAATTTTGAAAGCGTATTAAATTACGAAGCGAGGAGCGACCCCAAGCCCAAAATTGAAAGAAGAATTTCAAGTATGTTTAACCCAAAACAGAAAGAAAAAAACCAAAAGAACGAAAATCGAAAACCAAATCCGAATCAGAAACCGAAACGCAGAGGAGTCGGAGATGGAGTTGGAGTCAGAGTCGGAGTCGGAGGCTCTGGGCTTAAAGTATTTCACAGGAAATCTTCGGAAACGCAACCCAACAGAACAGCAACAATATGTTCTACACATTTCTTTCAGAGGCCCCGACTCCTCACCCCCGCTCCTGCGGACTCTACTCTGGCCCCGTGTGAGAAATCGAAATCCCAAAAACTAAATCCTATAATGCCTGCGAGGGGCGCACACACAGAGAACCCGACCCGCACTCACGCACGGCTACATTTTGAAATATCTCATCGTGTGTGAGTGTTCTCTGTTCGGTTTGGTTTGGTATTTCTTTCTTTTTTTTTTCTGTTCAGTCGTTTTCAGTCGTTTTTGTTTCACATCCCCACCCAGGTTCCTCAAACCCCAAGACCCAATCCGACCCGAAACAGAGCGTGCGCTCACTCTATAATAATGATAAGATGGCTCTTAATCACAAAATTTATATATATACGCATCGGCATATATGTACGTATGTATGCCCCGGCATTTAGTTGTTCCTTCAGCCCAAAGTCCAGAAATCAAGGGATCGGAAAACTGAAGACCGAGAGCTGAACCAAACTGATGATGGGTTATGCGCGTTTATAATTATGGGTCCTGTCATTCCCCAACTCAAACTCTACAATTTTCAGTTTAGTGCGGGACAGAGATGATGGCCACGGTCGTCTCTCTTCCTCAGTCTCCATTTTGGCAAGACTTAAGCTGCCCCTGGAATCTGATTTCGGGGGCGTGTCAGCCTTATTCCATTGGTAATAATAATTAAGTAAATAATTATATAAAGAGAAAACTCACCGCTTGCACTCGTTCCAAAGTTGTCTGCAAAGAGAAAGAAAAGAAGAATGCAAAAATTAGTTAATTATTTAGGCCACAAAACCACCTGCCTCTAACCCAAATATTTCTCAAAACTTGACTACAATAAATCTTCTCATAACCCAAAACCCAAAATCCCAAAAAAATTGAAAAATTTCGTGCAGACTTATGACCGCAAATCGTTGTTGTTTTTCTCTGAGTTTTTTTTTCCGGCTATAAAAATATGAAATATATACATTCACACGCCGAAGGGAAAGGACGTGGGGCGGCGGCAATCAATCAAAACTATGTGAAGCCTGTGGAATCATCGCCAAGTGCGAACCAAAAATATTTGGAGCAAATCAAATGCAGCCTCAAAGAAAACAAAAGATAATGCCCGTTTCGGTTCCACCATTTTTTATTATTTTATTTTATTATCTCTTTTTTTGAGGGGTTTTTTCTAGAGCTGGGCCATGATTTTATTTTTGGCTTTTTCGCACGCAAATCATATTTTTTTATTTCAGGTTGTTAGCCGAATTGTGTTTTGTTTTCTTTATGGTTTTTGAAGATGTTTTTATGATTTAGCTGGGGGGCATTATGCAAATCTAAGGTAACCATATACAAAATATTTAATCTTTCAGAGATCTTGGCCAGAGGTGACTCCGATTATGCGACTTTGGCCATCTGTTCACTGAAAGAAACCCAACCAAAGGAGGTAAAGGTATTCTTTTAAAAGTAAATTCCCTTAATTTTTACCAGAATCAACTCTCATTAACTCCAATTTAATTGAAAATTCCTCTCGGGCAAGATTATCCAGTTAAAAAATCTCTCTTTCCTTACAAAGTACAAAATACTTGATATTTTTTCTGGTTTCCACCCATCTCCTTGGTGTCATTTAGTCAGTTTGTAATGACATGGCTAAGAGTATTTTGTGAACTCGGCTTTTGAGGTTGTTGGGGCCCAGGCTCAATTGCAGCCTTGGCATCTCTCTCTCTCTGTGTTGGACGCGTTCTTCTTGTCATTTAAGTCATCGAACACGCATTGGTACATTGGAACACGGTGTCGGTGTCGGGTTTGTTGTTGTCGTGCTCCAATGTCTCCTTCCTCTTCACTGGCAGTGGATGTCAGTGTCCTGGAACGGCCATCATCAGTGAGCAGTCCCTGTCCCTATCCCAGTCCAAGTCTGAGTCCGGATCCCAATTTCCAGTATGGTTCCAGTGTCGGTTAACTCCCCAAACCCCCCTCGAGCAGTTCATAAATAATCGTCTTAAGTTGATGGCAATGCGGTGACTGTCGACGATTGCTGGGTGGCACTCGCTGCAGTTGATGGCACACCGTAAGAAAAATATAAAGCCTTCATTCTCGATCTTTTATTATATAGAAAACTGACAAATTGGCTTATTAATAAGCAATGTTACAACGTTTAAATACAATTTTTTAGCTGCTTTATGTAGAATTTCTTGATAACCCTTTAATTATTATATTTTTCACTTGATTGTTTCTCTCCCTGCAGCTTTTCGGCTTGGCTTTCTGGATTTAAGCCCGAATGCTTAACATTGCAGTTCGAAAATGAAAAGGCTTGGGAATTTATCAGCGCTTTGCTGCTGCTGCTGCAGAAAGAAAGCAAAGGCGACTGGGAATCGTTCAGATATTCCGAAAACGTTTCAATGAATGTCAGCAACGCATTGCTTCAATTTTTCCCCCATCTCAGTTCGGTTCTGTACTGAATGTTTGTTTTTTACCCCCATACAGAGAGTGTGTGGTGTGTCGTGTCTGATCCCATTTTAATATTCTAGATACTTAAATAAAATACGTGTCTGGCCTGGGCAGCAAACGTTTATTGTTTGTTAATTGATTTCGCAGCCAAAGTTCTGGTTAAAATGCAAAGTGCAGCTTTCCTTCCACCAACAAAACGAAGACAAAACTTTGCACACACAGAGAGCCTGCTGCTGGCTGACTGGGCATTTGGTATGCAAAATTTGTTTGCCTTTCGGCCGGGCCAAGATCGTAGCCGCCGCTGCTGCTGCTGCTGCTGCTCCTCTTTTCTTGTTCATCTTCTTTGGGGCTGACTTTTGGGCGCAATTAATTTGCAGACGGCGAATCAGCCTTGAGGCTTTGAACAGTTGACAATTGTCAAGGACTGCGACAACTTGGCGGCGCGACTCAGTCTTGTCTTTGGGGTTTGTTGTTATTTTCCACTTGGGACCTGACAGCTGACAGGGGACTGGGACCGGGACTAGGACTGGGACTGGGAGAGGGAATCGACTTTGTCTCGGAGCCTCGGACTTGGGTCATTTAACGGTAATTACCAAAACGCTGGCTGGCCGCATAAAAAGAGCTTTCCGCGAACGTTGGCTTGGAAAATGCTTTTGGCCGCCTTTTTTCTTTGGTTTTTGTTGGTGTTGTTCTTTCCTGTAGTTTTAGCCGACTTTCCGAAGAGCAGCCAAAGAGTTGGAGCTGGCTGAAAGAGCAGCTCAAGTGCCGACAAAGCCAAAGCGGCCAAGTGAAGCATAAAAATGAAGCACCCAAAACGAAGAAAAACCTCAAAAATGGCACAGACACAAATAGAAGTAGAAGTTGGATTACACTGGGAGAAATCATTTGCATAACAAGAAGAGTTTTAACTTGATAACGTTGAGTAATTTGAGCTAGAGAGTTTCTTTGATTTAATTGGATTTCAGAAAGTATATCAAGTTCTCGATTTACTCTTACTTAAGTTTATAACTTTAAGAAAACCCTGAAACCCCCTTAAATAATATTAACTAAAAAATGTAGTAGAGTATTGATGGAGTATTCTTTTAGTGTAAGAACACCGGCACACGATTTTCCATTTGGCCAGAGCCGAGCAGCCCCGAGACTCTCGAGCGCGACTCACAGTCTATTTATGTGACTATTGAAGTGGGCTTTCTGTTCGCTTTCTGGGGGCCTTCCTCTTCAGAGGAGAACTGGAGAACGGAGAACCGGAGTCGAAGTCTCGTAGTCCCAATGCTCCGCACTCTATAATACTCCAGACCTGAAGAGACTGCGGCGGCTTGGGCTTTGATTTTTGCTTGATTTCTTTCAAAATCGGCTCTGCAGCAAAATAGAGATGCAGAGCAGGGCTAAGGCCCCGAGAATCTTGGATGAGGCTCGAGTGGAGTTTCTGCTGCCTTTATTTTATTTTATTTTTTACTCTTTTTTTTTTGTATTTGTTGGTTGCATGTGCAGTGACTGTGACGCCATTTTCAGGGCGAAGCGTATGCAAAAGAGAGGTAGAAGCCAGAAGACTGAGGCCGAGGCCGGAGCTGAGGCTGTGGAGAACATGTCCAAAGGCAAACCGCCAAAAGGATAATCAGCAACAATTTAGTATTATTACACCACGTTTCGAAGCCATCGAAAAAGCCAGAGAGGGACAGGCAGGAGGGAAAAAAGGTGGAGCACACAAAGTTGTCTGTCAGAGACTCTGCTCTGGGCCCTCTTTTAAGCCTGGCTGAGCTCTCGAGTATGCATTTCAAAGAAAATCATTATTATCGATGCGGCAAGAGGATGAAAAAGAGGCACTGGATGTGGATGAAGATGAGGTTCAGGTTGAGGTTGAGGCTGGAGCTGAGATGGTGGCTGGAGGAGGAGGAGGCGAACCAAACGAAGTGCCTTAGGTCTTGCCTTTCGGTATTTTCACGTAGTTCGTAGATTGAGTTTCAATGGAAAAATGATTTGCAAATTGACTTTAACGAATTGCCAGAGCGAACGGGGCAGGTTGGGCTCTTTTGGGCCATGTTATGGAATTTTGATTACAGCATTTGCTATTAGAAGAAAGCTACGGCCATGCCGCCATGTAATTGGCACGCATTTCGGGCCCCGACTCTGGACCCGGCTAAAAAGCCACTCCACTCGGGTCCACCACCATCACCATTCAGTAGACAATTGAAGGCGTTCGTTCGCTGGGGCCATGTCGATGCCATTTTGATGGCCGTTTCATTGGCATTGGCTGTTGGCCAGGCTAAGGAGAGGGGAGGAGAGTCCGAGACCAGGCCAGAGGAGGCTCGGCCACTCAAGATACTCAGGGCCGCAGGCGGGATGTCTGATCTGATCCATGGCCGCCGATCAGGCGCACTCTCTTTGGGAGATCACTGGCAAAAACTTAATGAAAAATTATACAAAAACAAGAATGATTTTTTTGTTTAACATAAAAATAATGAAACCAGAGTTTAAAGGGACCTTACATCAAATTTCCTGCATATTTTCTTGATAATTCCTGGGAAATATAATAACTATTAGAACAAAACTGTATTACTTCCTTCCAAATCAAGAATATAATCCAATATTTCCTTTAAGCCACCTTTTCTCTCAGTTTCCCGATTGAAACTTCGACTGGAACTCCTTGGCGATGGAGCCTTTTGGCCGTTGGGCGATGCCAGTTCGTATATCATTATAGAAATTACCTACTCTCGGCAGCAGCCATTGTTAGTATTTGCCATTAACGTTAACTCTCTTGGCACAATCTGAGCCGCTTGATCTCTCTGGCTTTTGAGGCAGCATCGATGGGGCAGCAGCAGCAGCAGAAATTAAAAAGCAACCCACCAGGCAACCACAAAAAAAAAATAAGAAAACAAAAAACTGTCGGGCGGAAAGGCCAGACCAAAAAATGATGTTGTAAATTATTGAAATCTAATGGAAACGTTGACGTCAGTTGGTCTCGTGATGATAGCTCAAGTCAGCTGATAAGAGCCTCCCTATCAGTGTTTCCCTCACAGAGACAGATAGTTGCAGGCGGGAATATAGAGGGTTTAATAAATGTTTCCTAGAGATTAATACTTACCAGGACTACCGAGGAAGACTGAGGAATACAATCGCCGGGAGGCGTCTGCATTGCGAGCATCGGCAGGTGAGGACCATTCTCTTCGACACCATCGCCCTGGAAAAGATAGAAAAGCCGCTTGTTAGAGATATATAGTAAATACTTAATTTCTAGTTGGCGAAAATAATGAGAAATGAAACAAGGAAATTATAAAAAATATCACGTATTTACTTTAAATTCCCCCCAGAATTACTTTTTAAATCAACCAAACTCATCATGAGTGCTTAATATTAGACCAGTGATAACAATAAAATTGTTTAAATAAACCAAAGAAACTCTGCTGTAAATTAATGTCTAAACAAGTTAGTTATCAGGAGACAGCATAGGGCGCACCCTGGACAATTATTAATTCAATTTTCCGCGTAGTAAAGCCTTTCGGCAAACGAACTGAAACTCATTTCCAGTTAAGGCATCCGTACGCAACATTAAGATCTTGAGCCACTTTAAGCCACCAACTGACTGACACAATTCGCAACACTTGTCAACTTAATGCTTTTCAACCGATATTGACAGCACGGTGAATATGTTAAGCCAACGCATATATCTTATGATATTTGTGAAAATGAAGAGGGGGCGAGGTATTACACTCTGAGAAACCAACATGTTAGGAAGTAATACCAAATGAATACTTGAGTTAGAATAACAAATGACATATAAAAAGAGTCTTTCCAGTTCCATATTTATTTTAACGCAAGTTACTTTCCCTTTTTTTTACTGTGTATCTTGTATCTGGGATTTACAGATAGTTGTCTTCGCTTTCGTCAACCTTTCTGTGAGTGACAGGTGCGCGCCTACGAAGTAAAGTCTCTTCCACCTGGCGATGGTAACTCCCCGAAACGCTCCGTAATCTCTGAATGAATAGGTCTCCCCCTCAAGGCCAAGTCTCCCCAAGCCCCCACCCAGCCGTTGCAGCTTATCAACCGAAATTGGCCACAAAATATAAACATAAGAACCTCAATGGACACTTTAAGCGCATAAAACTTTAAATGAAATACGTAGTGTAAGAAAAAAAAAAAGCAGGGCCAACACGGAATGAAAATGGCGCTAATAATAATTTGGTTTATTGGCTTTAAAGCACAATGGAGGCACAATGCGAGGGCGGGCGAGAAAGACTGGCAAGTGGAGAGGCGGAACCCTGGGAAGCAACCCTCCTTGGCCAATCTCCCGGGCAATTTCTATTATTTTTTTAAGCACTTTCTTGAGGGCAGACAACCAACGCACCTTTATTTAAATTTCCTTTTTTTCTTGTACTTTGCCTTCTCTGCTTCTGCTCTTCTATGCTGGGCAGTTCGAGAGAGGAAGGAAAAACTGAGGAAAAGCCAAGGGGGCGGAGGCAGGCGGCAGACTGCGCTTCGTTTTCTTCTTAATGGGCAATTTTCTTGGTAGTAAATGGGCACGTTTTATGAACGCTTTTGTGGGGTGTTTATGGGGTGGTGCCCATGCCCAGCCACCCCGCCACCCCACATTTCCACCTCCTCTTAGTGCCACGCCTCTTTTTTCGGGCAAACCAAATGCAAGTCACTTTTTGTTTTTAAATGGAATACTATTAAATTGCCACTGACACTGCACCTGTCCAATTAAAATGTAACATAATCTGACCGGGAATAAATTTGGAGGAAAAAAACAAAAAAATAACAAACATGACAGTGAGAAAAAAAATTATTTAAATTACAATTGGTTATTAGTAAGAAAACCTCCGGGTTTTATATCAGTGGTCGGCACTATCACAATTGCAATCCAAAATTGCATATGTGTGAGTGAATAAATGACTTCTATGGCCAGATATGATGCTGGCAGCGCTGCCGGCAGAGGCTCTTCCAACCACATGTGGTTGCGACGCGCCGACCTCTGTTTTATATTAATAAATAGAGATCTAGCAATATATATTTATCTTGTATTTCATTTTGTTATTAAAGTATCGTAAAACTGCCTTCAATTTAAATATTTTAAATGTATTATTCATTAACTAGGGATTCAAATTATCTTTATTTATTATTTGTATACCAAAAAGTTAATAACTACCAGAAAATATGATATAATATGATAAAACTAAATATTTAAATTAAAAAAATATCCTAAAAAATTAAATTGAAACCCTTATTTATCACCTAACAAAATCCTACTAAAATTGATTAATTTTTATTGCCGTGCAGCCAACCAAAATCAATAATGAAATTAATAGAGTTTTCTGGGTGCCAACAACAACAGCAACAGAACCACGACAAGCAGGGCAACAACCGAAAGAGAAAAAAACACAAATTGTTCGCACATAAATCTTTGCACTAAAAAATTTTATTGTCGTTTTTATTGTAATGAAATAAAATAAAAAAAAGTCAAAGCAAAACAAAAATACAAAACAAATGCAAAGCAAAACACAAGAAAAGCAAAGGGCAACAGAGACAGAAAACAATCAGGCGGCTTTCGGAGAGCGAGATTCGCTCTCTCCTTCTCGCTCGCGCGTGCTTTTCCCCTTGGCGAGATTATCGTATCGTAAGTTAGCCGCTTAAATATCGTAAGAAGGCAGCACCATTTGCCATCTTCCCTCCTCTTCGCACAGCTTATATTCGCTGCGAGAGCGAGCGAGACAAAGCTAGTAAAGACACTCAAGTGCAAGGCGAATTTGATGGGGCGAATGAGGCGAATTGCCAGTCAATGGGCGCGAGTATTTATATTCTATTTTTTTGCGTCAGGTTAATGATTTTCGATTTTTACTCAGACTTGACTAATTTGATTTTGTCCCATTATTGTTATTTTTTGTACCTTTTCTTATGCAATGTTAAATCAATAAAGCAAACAAAGCAAATTCGTTTTGGTTTAAAGCTTAACAAAAATGCCTTGAATAATACGAGTATTAACCGAAAAATGCCACAATAAAAAATTCAAATAAAACAACACATGACTCTTTCGAATTCTTTGTTTATGGGTCTTTTAAATGTCACAATTCTCAATTTTGAGAATGTGCTAAAACATTTATGGCGAGCTTGTTTCAGAAATGTATTTTAAATTATTTTTTTTGTGTCTCTCGTTCGAAAATATGTTTCAGAAATGTATTCTTAATTAACTTGGCCTGTTTTGTGGGCCATTTCTTATTTTCTTGTATTTATTTTTAATTGCTCTTTGTCTTAAAATTATTGTTGCTGGAAATTATTTTTTTAACTTTATTTTCATTAAGATTTTTATTGGTTTTGGGTTTAAATTTGTTTTAAATATTATATATGAGACTCAATTTATTTTTTTAATTTGTATTTTTATAAAAAAATACTTTCAATTATTTCCAAAATATATATTTTTATGTTTTTCACTTTGTCAAATGTCTTGCAAATTCTTTTTTTTTTGCTTTACTGCTTTGAACTTATTTTTAAAGTATTTCAAGTGATCTTAGAAATGCTTTAAAAATAATCTTAAGTATTTTATCTTTTTTCTTTGCTTTTATTTATATTTTAAGTTTGTTTTGTTGTTTGCTCGCTTGATTTGCTTTTTGGCCTTTTTGTCGGTGAAACGCAACGAAGCATTTTCTATTTTTAGTGGCACTATTTCGGTGGCGACCCCATTCGCTTTTCAGCCTCTAGCTAAGTGTGTTCTGCCCCTCCCCCTCCTCCTGATTTTCCCCCCGAATTTCCACTAAAGCAAGTGAAGTGCCCGTGGGCCTGATAAATGGCGCTTAGACATTGATTAGATGCCCCAGAGCTCCGAAATGCATTTTCCTTATCACCCATGCACTTCTCATACACTCACACACTCGCGCATATAACACACATTATAACTAACACCCATTATGACCCACCCCCACCCCACCAACTTTTAGACGAAAACTCGAACCCCCAACCCCAAAGCCGGCTGAGTCGAAAAAAGAAAAACAACAGACGCAACGAAACGAATTTTCCATTTTCCATAGAGTTCACTTCACCCCAATGCCAAAGTCTCTTCAATTCCGTTCAATGCAGTTAAAGAAATCGAATTAAAATAAAAGGATAAAGGATTAAAGAAAATATGAAAGGATTTAAGGTTAAAAGTTAGCTTGCCAATTGATTAATAAACATGAGAACTATGAAACAATCCATAGTTAGACTCTTTACTGTATTAATTTATAAAGTTTCTAAAAACTGACAAGCACTTTCATTGAGTAATAAAATAGTTAAACAAAAAAGAAAGCATATTCCCATGTTATTACAATAATTAAGGAACCACTCACAATGACATAATTTTCCCCACAAAAGTTTTATTCTCTGTGTAAATGTGTCTGTCGCTGTGCCATCCGTCCGCCCGTCCGTCCGTCTGTGTGTGAGCCGTTCTGTCTGTGTCTGTGTTTAGATAAAATTGTGTTTCGAAAGTGACAGTTGAAATGATTTATCACTTGCCAGCGACTGCAAGGCGCAAACGCCAACGCGCTGGCCCGCCCCCTTGGCGCAGCCCACCATGGCTGTCGTCAAAGTTTTTAGCACAAGCTTCCCTTCAGCAGCGCCGCCACCACCCCCTCTTGGCCATACTCCTGCTCCTCAGAAAATGTTTGGCATTTTTGTGTAGAAAAATTGAAAATTGCTTTTTTCGTCAGCAGCCCCAGCACCCAGAGCCCCCTTCCCCCCTCCCTTTGGCGTCCTTGCCTCCTGGTATCTCAGGCAACTTCATCTTTCCAATTTTCTACTATTTGGCTTTGTTCCCTGCTCGCTCGTTGTTGTTATCTGTGAGTTTTTCATATGAAAATTTAATTCCACAACCCCCTCAACTTTCTGGGGATCCCCCGCACCCATTTCCTGGCCCACACTTTCCGCATTTCCCATGCGAGCTAATTTAAAAATTTTTGTAATTTTTTTCGCTTTGCTCTTTGGAATTTTTGCAATGCGCGACAAAATGATTTATGCCGCTGCCTGGGCGAAATTAAAAATATTACAAAAAGTCCAACAGCAATGTGAACACATTTAAATAACATAAAAAAATACATACATATATATGTATGTAGGCACAACACACGTCTGTATATTTGCATATACTATGGCTTTAAAATGAAATTGTTGCCGTGTGGAAATTTACGCTGGCTTTTCTCAATTTTTATGCCCAACAATTTCAGGCGACATTCGAATAGCACAAATAGCAGGCCGCTTGCAAAAAATAAAAACGAAACAACAAAAAAAAAAACCTTTTTAAAATAAAATACATAAACCGCAACAATTTTTCAACATTTTGCACGTGTAAATTTTCCAATTGGTTGAACGCGCCAAATGAACGAAGGGGAAAAAGTCTCGCGAAAAATCGGGGAGAGAGGCAAGCAGAACAAAAAGCTGGGAAGGGGAAAATGGCAGGCTGCAGAGTCGGGCAGGGAAATGGAAATGGAAAATGGGTGGGCGATTGGGTAAAAAGCCGGGTGGTTTCGCTGGGCGTGTCTCCCTTATTAAAGGTCTATCTCTATCTGATGGATTCATTTAGTCAGTCAGTCGGCTCTTGGGGCAGGTGGGCAAGTTTTTTGCACGAAAACTAAAATGATGGCAGCGAGAATTATGGCGGAATATGAAATTTGCATAGGTTATGCTATGGGAGACTCTCTCGACTCTAGACCCTCTCCCGGGGTGGCCCTGAAAACTGGGAAAACAAGTTGGGAAAACAGGTAACGTGTGAGTGACCAGCAATTGTTCCGGTCTTGAAAGTCTGCATAATTTTTTCTCATTCGATTAAATGAATATTTTTGCATTGCCGTCGGCGGTTTTCAGTTCTCAGGTGAGCTGATTTCAGTATTATTTAATATATTTTTAACTATGAAAATAAAGTAATAAATTAAAATAAAAGTATTTAGGGGGTTCAATCTATTACAAAAACGTTGAATTTAAAAACTTGATAGAAGTTTCTCATTCCCGAAATAATATTTTATAGTTTCAGCTTAGCTTTTTTCAAACAAAACTAAATAGAAAAAAAATAAAAAAAATTTGGTATATTTTGTAGCTTTTAAATAGGTTTAATCTCTCATGATAATCATCCCAATAAATTCTGAAACAAACTAGAAAACCCCAAAAGAACTGCTACTTTCTTATGAATGAATATTTTGGTTGCATTTTCACTGAGAAAGATTAGCTACCAAAAATGGATTAGATATAGTTGCCAAGTTGAACTCGGTTTAATCTTCTATATATACTCGTACGTAGGCTTTGATTGCCTTTATTGAATTCTTTTTGGCCAACATTAAAGCTGGCCAGCTGGCGTGGAAAAAACAAACAAAAATGTTGTTAACCCAAATTGCATTGGCATTTCATCTCTGCAATCTTTCATTTAGTTTTTCCTCATTCTTTTTTTTTATTTCTTGGCTTTTTGTGTAATTATTCACATGCACCGAATGAATTTTTGTATTTTTTTTTCCTCTTTTAGTTCACCATGATGGCCGGAAGGTGGCGCTGCTGCAGCTGCTTTACGAGCACAAAAAAACAAAAAAAGAAAAATAGGAGGAAAACCAGAGCAGTTATCTATTTTGTTGCTGCTGCAGTTTGGCTGGCATTTTCCGCTGCCGTTTTCACAGCATTTCCCAGTTTTTTTGTTGTATTCCAACCAGCCATTTTTTCGCGTTGAGGAATTTTGTTGCTTGCTTTTGTTTTAATTTAAATGAAAAAGCTTTTCGCGCATAGTTATGAAAATAATGGCTGCAAAAAGTCGGCTTGCATATAGACAAATGTATGTGTATATGGGATAGCCAGTTCTAATGCATTAAAGCCGGCTAAGTGGTTTTAGTTTGGCCTTAAAGTGATTTGTTTTGGGATATTGGAAAGCAATTTTTGTTAAATGAAATAAGTTCAAGAGTTGATATATATTTAATAAAAGCATTTTAGTCATATAAAATAATAGAAACTAAGAATGAATTCATATTCCTAAATTAAATCTGTATTTAATGTTTGTTTGTGATAAATTCTTGCATTCCTGACGGCGGCTGCTTTAATTTGAATTTTTATTTTTATTTTAAAGCCGCATTTTTCCCCCGTTTGTGGGGCTGGAAAAAAATTCAATAAAAATAAAGGGCCACACCTCGAACATGACTTGTAACTTAAGCTATGGAAGTCCGTCGTTCCTGGAGCCTGTGTCATCGGTTTTGGCGACATCCTTTTGCACCACACATATCGCTTTACACTTGAAGCGAATTTGAAAGTCTGGATCGAGTCGCTCGTAACTCTTGTCCCCCCCCCTGTGACTTCTCACCGTTTTCCTGCCCACACAAGCTCTTCTCATTGGCTTTATATTTTTTTTGTTGTATTTTTTGTATCTGGCCCGCGACTAATATAAACGTACAATGGACCAACTTAAGCTGAAATGACAGTTGCGACATGTTTGCGTAGGCGTGTGCGATCTCCTGGACAAACGGACAGATGGACAACGACCCAGGCCAGCAAATGTTTTGGTATTAATTTTTCTTGTTGTTCCTTTGGGCATCTGGCCCCTCAATCTCTATATATATCTCTCTCTCTCTCTCAGTCTCTGTGTGTTCCCCAACCAGAAATCTCCAAGCTTCGAGCTGACAATAAACTTTATCGCATTCATGTGAATGCACTTTATGACACCTAACCAGGCAACACAACAGCCCTCGAAGGTGGGAGAAACTTGTTTACCTGCCCGCAATTTCCACAAAGAGCGAACAAAGAATTTTGTTGCGGATTTCGATGGCGATTTTTGCACGACTGATTTGAATTGAAAGACTTTGATGAGCTCTACATATAGTGCAGGGAATATAAAGTATTATGTGCAGAGAGAAAAAATAGTCATGAAGAAAGATAAATAAAAGAAGTTAGAAAGAGAATTTGATGATTTCAGGAACTCTTTTTAAGGCATAAAATATTTTCAGACACTTTAAACCTACTAAAATTAATAGAAAAATTATTGTTCAACTCAAAAACTTATATAGTTTATATAACAATATTGTTATGATTTCTTTTGCCGTGTAAAAATGGTTATTTTGTGGTCGTCTGGCTGGCTCGTGACTCGTACAATTTCAGTCGTCCGTTTGACGGTCACGTGACCCTAATAAATCACAGAATTAATGTTACGTAAAATGGAGTTGGCTCGGCAGCAAAGTCCAAAGCGAGGTCCTGCCGAATTGCTAAAGTCCTGCGCTGCTCAAAAAAGAAAAAGCCACCACCAACGTTTGAGTGGTTAAACTATATGCCGTACCGGAAATTGAAAAACGTTTGCGGCATTTCTGATAAGGAGAGCTCCTCCGGCGGCCTAAAGCCTCAGCTTAAAGATCAACTGGTCAAAGCCCTGGTCCTTGTTAATAAAGAAAGTTTTTAAAATATTTTATATATGCTCTTAACCCGCCGCAGCACACACAGTCACAGAAGAGAGAAGAGACAGAGATAGCCGGCAACATTACGGCCATTAAAAATACCCAAAACGACAACGACAATTTCCTCATTATCGTAAAATTTATTCAAGCAAAATAAATTCATTGGTCGTTAACCTTGACACTGGTTTTTCTTTTATTTTTTTCCCCACCGCCCCCCGACCCACCCATCGTGTGTGTGTGTGTGTGGTGGTTTGGTGTCGTAAAATTCATGCTATGACGCGTGTTAAATAGTCGCTTGTCAACTGGGAAAACTTTGGCCCGCCAGCTGTAAAATGATTTTCCCAGACAGCCCCTGAGCTCCAGATCGCCTCAAGTTCGACTACATTAAGTGTAGGCAGACAAACAAATTGTGATTACTGGCAGAAAAAAAAAAGAAAAACAAGAAAAACAGAAGCTTAAGGCATCTGTAAACCAAGCATGACTTTCATTATTTTCGTTGTCTGCTTGGTTACCAAACTACCAAAAATAAATAAAACGAAATGACGGCCATAAGTATGCTATACAATAATCGATAAGTGTGTGTGTGTGTGCGAGTCCTTGAGTTTGTGTGTGCACAGGAAACACAAAGGAATCTTAGTAATTCTTGATTTAAGAGTGAATTATTTTTGTTTTATTGCTAAAAATTAAGTTTTTAATTGTCGAAGTATTATTAAAGTCGTTTTAAATATTATGTTTATTACATTTTCTTAGTTAAAGATTTTACTCAATAAATTCCAACTATTTTTCCGGTGTATCCTTGTTGTTTTTGCTGCTTGACTGCGTTTTCCATACACACACACACACACACTCTCGCCCACAGACAGCCACGAAAAGAGAGCGATTTGTCATGGGGTTGCCGCGAGTTTTCGGGAGTTTTGCATTTTCCCCAGACCGTTTTCCCTTGGGCTGTTTTCGCTGGCTTAAAGTGTTAATGTATCTCTCATGCTGTGACAGTTTCGGCATTGTTTTATGCACCGAGAACTTGTTGAATACCTTCAGGATTTATGGGCTTTTATTAAAGCCCTCCACCCAGAAACCCCTACGAAATCGGCTTTAAGTTCTGAGCAAATTAAATTTGATTATCACCCTCGAGTGATGGCCATAAAACCAATTCATATGTAAAATAGCAACTTCTAGACTCCGAGACTCAATATATCCCCTCCCATATATAAATTATAGCTGTGACAAAGGAGCACGACGAGAGCTAGGGAAATAGGAGGATAAATAAAAAAAAAATGAAACTAAAGCAAGCCATATAGAATGAAGAAAAGCTTTTTTCATCCCAAAAGCTAGCTGCCTTTTGGCGTGTATTTGTGTGTGGCAGCTGTCTGTGTGCGTATTGGCGAAAACTCCGACCAACTCCGACTGCTTTTCCCTGCTACTTTCCCTCTACTAACACACACATACACACACACACACTCCACTCCCTATTTTCCTCTCAAGCTGTCGTCGTCATTTCGTTCTTTATATAAAACCCGAGCTCGGCCAAGGAAAATGCTCTCATATATATTTTTTTCCTCCTTTTTTTCTGTGTTTTGCTTTCTTTTCTACTGCTTTTTTCCTATTTTTCTACATTTCTTTTATTTCCAGTCAGCAGAAAAAATTCTTATACACAGAAGAGCTGCGTTTCTGCGACTGGAAAAGCTTTTCCCCCCAGCGTGTGTGTGTGTGTGTGAGAGCTGGAGCAGTCAGCTCAGTTTTCTTTTGAATGATTCGATGATTTTAAGCGCCTGCGTTATATGAAAACCAATCGCATCAAAGCACCCCATTAAATTTCATCGTCAGGCATATATCCTTGCCGAGCACACAAACACACACTCGCACACCCATCGAGAACTTCTACTGAGGTCCTGGCAGCTGCTGCTAGCCGATATTCTTGGCTCCTGGCCACGTCTGCATCTATGGACGTATTCCTCTGTCTAAGCCCAAGGCAATGGTGGCTGCTGCTGCTGCTCCTACTCCTGCTGCTGCTGCTGTGTGCCATGTTTGCTATGTGCCGGGGAAATCCGTCAGAAAAGCGCAGCCGCTGCAGCTGCTCCTTCTCGATTTCCTCCATGACACCCCCTCAAACTTTCCCTCCATCATTATGTGCTGACGGCGTAAATGGCTCTATCAGCACATTGTGCCTTTGGTGCCTCTGACATGTGAGCCTTCGAACTCAGGCTGTGCTGTGCGGTTCGGAGCGAGGCCAGCTTAAAGTTTTTGAGCACATTTTGAGGCAATTTAAAGTGCTGCTAATGGCTTTATATGAGACGCACACACAAAAAACCATGAAGATGAAGAAAAAATATACATAAATTGCAAGTCATTTTGGAAATGGGAGTTACAGTCGAACCTCTTTAAATGCTAACATTTATTTAAGGCATTTTTTTCTTTAAAGAAGATATTTTTAATTTATTTTTATGGGAAAGTTTAGCAGGAAACATATAAGTTTCAAATTACTAGGGATTTGTATGGCTTTACTAAGCATTTAAAAACATTTATTTACAAACCCAACCAAATATTTAATTTTAAATTGATTAAGAAAAGCCCTATTTTAGGGATAGGTTTCTTTATATTTTCTTCCTTTGAAAAAAAAAATTTTGCATGTCAATAGTTATATTTCTAAGAACTTTACTCATTAAACTCTTTCCCAATTTAGTTATTGACAAACGGCTTGGAACGGGGAAAGTTCAAGCTGCAAGAAGTTCCACTGCCTTGGGTTTTCAGACAAGTTGGACTGTAGTTTTTAGATATAAACGTAGTATATATAGCCAGTTGCTATATGCACATAGTCACACAGTCTATCACTGGCAAATGCCGCCATCTTCTGGCGTTCGTCGTTTGCTTTATTTCCAGTTGGTTCTGCTCCATCTCCCATTTCCACTCCCCTGCTACTTTCTTGCTTTCATCCTTTATTTTTTTATATATATATTTTTCCTCTTTTTTATTTTTGATGGCAAACATTTAATGGGTTTTTCAGAAAATTGCATTTTCTTCTTTGGCACTCTTTAGTCTTTTTGTTTAGCTGCTACTTTGCAGTGCGAGAGGGGGTGGTGGCGGAGTGGTGGGGCTTCTGGAGCTGCTGCTGCTGCTGCTGCTGCTCATGACCATGGCTGCCATATTAGATTTTGAATGCATTTCCGCTTTTTGCCGCAGCGAGGAAAACTTTTGTTCGCCATGTTGGCTCTCACTCTCTCTCCTAGCCATCGGCCCTCTCTTTCTGTTTCTCGTTCTCGTACTCTGGGAAATATTTTCCACTGACTGACAGCTGTGCAAATGGGCGGCAACAAGGACGAAGGAGGCGTGCTGCAAGTTTGTCTATCTCTCCCCAGTTATCCTGTTGTTGCTTTTGTTTTCTTTTTTTGTATTTTGGGTGGGAGCTCGACGCTGCTTGCATTAAAACTTTGTTTCATTTTCTACTATTTTTGCCTTTTTGCTTTTGCTTTTGTTTGATGAAAAAGTCCAAGTTGTTGCGCAAAAGTTTTTATGCAAGTTTTGCTATTTTGGCAAATGGATATCCTTCTGCTACTCTGCAACTTCTCCCTTCGATTATGCTGTGGTGGTGCCGCTGCTATCTATGTTACTTATATGAAAGTTGGTCAGACACATACTCCGGCTATATACAGGCACCCAGCTCTTGCTATTGGCGGGAAGTTTAATCAAACTTTGTCGGTGGTGGTTGTGGGAATAAATGAAATAATGAATTAATAGGAAATTCTTAACTCCGCACACACACACACCTTTCAGCTATGCGCACACAAAAACCGTTGCATATTTCAGGGCGCAGGCTGCATATGCAAATGAAACATTCCACACATTCCCCCTCAAAGGCAAAAGGCCATTAAATGTCAAACCCGCAGACACAATGGAAAAAAAAAGAAGCCAGCCAGCAGAGAAAAAAGCAAACAACAACCAACCCGTTTTCGTTGACCAAATTAAAAAGCCATTTGGGCCTAGACAAGCTAACAGACTTTTGTGCCAAGTTACCTTTAACGCAGAGAGAGAAAATTTGGGAGTTTCGAGACAATTTAAATGATTTATTTACAAATTTAAAATATTTAAATTGAAAGTCAAAATAAATCTTTATTATAGGAAAATGGATAAGAAATTCAAAGAAAATCAAACGGAATCTGTAACTTTCATAGTTTAAATTGGTATATCTTAGTATCCAAACTTTTCCCCAGTGCCCGGCAATTATAACCAAACTATAAATAATTTGTTTTGAGAAAAATCGGAACCGGTTGATGGGTTTTATGAGTGCCAATCAAAGTTCATCGATTATGCGACAGCAGTTCGTCTGCTTTGTCAGTTTTCGGCAACGGCGGTGACGGTGATTCCGATACCGATCCGATCCCATTCGAAATGTGAGGCATATATCTTTAACGATTCTCAACGGCACTAAATCTTCAAGGACAGGGAGCTGAAGTGAGTTAATCATGAATGATTTAACGATTCGTAGACCATTTAATTGCCATTCAGCTCGGACATGACAGCAATCGGTGATTAAAGCCAAACGAGACAAAAACAATACAAACAGGCAACAGCGACACCAAACAGTGTTCGCTTTTAACGACTTGACAAAGTCATTTAAGGAATTTCTTTTGACAATTTCTGAGTTCGAATTGAGTTGAGTTGAGTTTCCACTTCACTTTGTTGATGGAGGAAATGGATCCGGCGGCGGCACCTGTAAGTTTTTTGGGAGCAGCACGCGCCATTTTGCTGGAAATTGAAAACGTGTCCAACATCGAGACATCAATTTTTAAACAGAAGTAATCACTTTGTAAACGCCGGGAAGAGACGCAAAAAAATATATATTTATTCCGGGATATCCTTTGGGGGTTGGCTGGGACTAAGCCAGGAAGTCAGGAAAGCCAGGCAGTTGGGGAAACCAGCGACCAGGGACCAGAGTCCTGCTGGTCCTTCTGGGCCTTCGTCCCTTGCTTACTCCGGTATTAGCAAGTACGCCTCAAATTTCTGGGGTTCGGAGCGCTTCGTTTCGCTTGATTTCCAAATTTCTGCACGTAACAACGTAAAGTTGCAGAAATTTTTATACAATTTGTTGCATGCATAATTCACGAGGACAACAAACTCTGGGAGGGACCTCGGGATTTATGTGGGTTGTGTGTGTGTTCGTCTGGCTAAAGAACTTTCGGTGGCTGCCAAGGAATTATGATGAGCCAGAGAGCAGGGCATCAAAGAAAGTGACTTAAACGGTTTGGGTATTCAATTTGGGGAAAGTAATGGCTTGAAACAATTTCAGTACACTTGAAGAATAATATTTGAGCTTTGAAAGTAAATAAACTGGAATTTCTTGCATTAAAACATAAGCATAATTAATCATTTAGGTTGTTTTTCTTCAAAAACTAATACTACCTATACCATTAATCGAAGTTAATATCTCACAATATCCTGTGTGTCTCCCCTTTAATCCATTTTATTAACTTGTTAACCGCTGGCCATATTTAAGACTTACTTTAAATTAAAGTATTCTTTCTGGCTAATTGATGGCAAGGCAAATAGCAAATAAAATCAAGAAATCCAAATGGGAGCCCATCAAACAACATTAAGACCCCGTTAATCTATTGGAACGAGCGCCACCACACACACACAAAAACGCACATTTAATTGCCGCACAACAGTCTGCGGGACACACTAAAAACTGAAAATCCAAATAAGCTGAAAAATTTATTAAATTCTCATTTATCAAACATCATAAATCACGGTCGCCCGACTGCGTTGTATTTTATTTCAAATGATCTATCAACAGTTGCCATTCCAGACGCTTTTATGACTAGCTAATTTGGTTTGTTTTTGATTTTGATTTGTCAGTTTATTGTGGCTGGCTGTCAATGATTCTGATGCTTCGCTCGTCCCTCTTTTTTTTCGGTGGCTCAATGAACTATAAAAAACTAATGTTTCAGCCGCAGAAATTCGCTAACTGTGCGCTTGACAAGTGAATGAAAGGCCGGAATGATGTCAATCTATCAAAATGCGAACCAAAAATACCTTCCCCCCTTTTAGCTGGCCAACATCACACACACACACCTCGAGGCCTGTCAACTTTTACTTTCGGTGAGTGTGACCTTTGCTAACTGTCAAAATTTGTTGTCGCCTGTAATGTGTCCAAAAGTGCACTGAGAAATATAATTGGATGAGATGAGATAGAAGTTCTTGTTGTTGAAGCATAAATATTTCAGATATTTTAGAGAGTTAAAAAGTTACACATTCCTCAATTAATTAATTTTATTTGTAATCCAATTCCTTTCTTAATTATTTTCTCTACGTGTGTGCTATTGTTAGTGCTGCCTTGCTGCGATATTGCTGCTATATTTGCATTTGACAGCTACTGTCGGACGTTCGCTGCCCTCACATTTTTCGCACTTTTGCAGCAGACGGCAAACGCAAAACGCGGCTTTGAACTACTAAATCATTTTTGACAGTTGGCAGCGAAGCCGGGGAAAGCCCCCAGTTGCTGTCTCTGTCGCACAGTGACCTTGAGAACCGTTACACACACAGACACACACAGAG
The DNA here is from genome assembly GCA_035045905.1 of Drosophila anomelani. Classification (NCBI taxonomy): domain Eukaryota; kingdom Metazoa; phylum Arthropoda; class Insecta; order Diptera; family Drosophilidae; genus Drosophila; species Drosophila anomelani. The sequence goes on along the minus strand of JAWNOO010000007.1, from coordinate 8,564,996 downwards.
AGCTATACACACAGACATTTTTATTCCGCTGGCGTAGCCTTTGTTTATGCAATAAATTAAAAGCAATAATTTTTCATCTTGAGGCAGCAGTAGCTGTAGCGGCAGCAGCAGCAGCAGCAACAGTTGAAAGTTCGCCCGCTGCGGCACAAAAACATTAATTTTACACACAAACACACGCCGAAAGAGAGGGGAGCCCCAGCGCGAAAGACAGAGATGGCCAGAGAGGAGGGAGTGATAAAGCACCGCCATGGCAATGGCATTGTTTTTAACTCGCTGCGGCTGCGCTAAAAGCGAAAAAAAACACACACAGATAAAAAAAGAAATGCAGGGAAAATATATGTATTAAAAAAAATAACAAAAAATGCAGAAACAATAATTCAAGCTGTGCTCCACATACACAAAAGCAAAACGGCAAGCTACGAACTGCAGGTTCAATGGACGCTGTGCGCCTGCGCAGGGTTAAACAAATTGCAGCTGGCTGGCTGTGTGTGTCTCCCTCTCTGTTCCACCCACTTGTGCCGTCTCTGTCTCTGGGTGTGTGTGCGCTGCTGTGTGTGTGTGCCATTAATTCTAGCGCTCGCCGGCTTGTTTGACAGTTCTGACAGACGATTATTTAAAGTTGTGCTTAAACGCTCCACTCCACCACGGTCTGCCCGGGACCTGTCCCCCAGTCTGGCCTTATGCTCTTGGCCGTGACTGTCTGCCCCCGCCATCCAAAAGGAGAATAATACAAATTACACTTTTGGCATATTGTTTGGCTGCTCTCCTTTTTGGCGAGCCTAAAATAAAAGCGCTTTTTGTGGGTTAGTAGGTCTCTCGAACTTAAATTTTGCACAAGGCTATGAAAAGGTAAGACCAAAAATGGCCAAAGAGGAGTTTTTTAGAGGCCAAAAAGATGTAGTTTTTGGTAGTAAAAAATCGGAGAAAAATATCACAAGCCAAAAGGAATTTGTTAACCATTTCTCTAGCATAATTCTTTTAAGATAAATACTTTAAAGCTTCTAATTTCATACATTTTAAACCAAAATAATGTTAAACTCTTTATCAAAAGGTTTTTCAATGATTTCTTGCTCGATTTTCCACTCTTTTTTCACCTTTTCCTTCAGTGCAGGAAAAACAATCGAATATGAGTTATATTTGTGCGGCATTACACTTGCCTTTTAACGATTTAAATGCTTTGGCACGCCATTCTTCAATTTAACGCATCATAAAGAGGGGAAAACTGCATCCTGAGCCAGGGATTTTACGACCCAGAGGAGGCTGCTTAGTCAAAGCCAAGTTTACAAAAAAAATAATAATAAAATGCAAAAAAAGAAAGACAAAAAAAAATACAGAACGAAGGAAAAACCTCACATGGAGAGCCGGTCGGTCGCCGATCATAAATCAAATTTCAATTCACGTGCCGGGCGCTCGACCATTCGTTTCTGTGCCTCATGTTCATTAATGAAAGCGAAATGCGCTTATATAATGCCGGTAGAGGGACGACTATACTATACTATACTATATCGGACATCATCGACATCAAAAACTGCCACTGATTTTCGCTGAGGCAAAAATTGGCACAAGTTCATCATCATCATGATGATCGTTGGTAGTAGGATGAGGGCGTGGCCAGCATGCACGTTGAAAGCTGCGAGGCCCAAGAGACCGCCGCCACCGCTGCCGATCCCCAATTTATGAGCCGCAGACAGTATCCGTCCCCTCGGCCTTTAATCGATTGTAGTTTTTAATTAAAATTTAACTTTATAATGATTTTTTATCAGCTGTCCGGCGCGCAGCGTCCCAGTCTGTTTAAGTCTAAATTAAAAAGAAATTTCTCATTTTGAGGAGACGGCAGAAACAGGAAGCCGCTAACCGCGACCAAACTGGGCGTGGATCGGGCCGGAACGTGATCGCGAACAGGATTAGTGACAGGACATCAAAAGAACGCCAAGACCAAAGCCCAGGCGATCGATCCATATCGATGGCGAAGCTTTGATTGATGTGCGAACTGAAGGGTAGCACGTGTTTGAGAATGAAGTATAAATATAAAATAATATGGAATTAGGGAAAGTTGGAAAATTGGGAAATGAATGATCGAAAAGAACAGAATTTCTTTCTAAAATATAAAACCCCACTTAACTCTAGCAATCTACTCTATATAGATGTGTTAAATGACTTAATGTGGAATGTGACTTACCATCATATGTTAGTTCTGAAGGATTGAGTGATGATAAGAACTTACCATCTGCAAATAGAATAAAGAGAGAAATATATATTTAATAAATTTCAATTATAGATGAACGGAAGCTAACCGCATCCATTAAACTAATTAGCAATAAATAATGATTTAGGATTAAACAAAAGCTTTTTTTAGGTATTTTCATTTGCATTTTTTCTGCTAATACCCTAGATAAATAAATAAAAGGTAGATTGGTGATAATATAAACATTACCAGTAACCTAAAGATATAGATTCTTAGTCTCTCTTTATTTAAGCTGCAAAATAAATCCTATAATCTCTTTAAGTGTAAAGCAAAAGCGTTAAAATATCAGAATATATATACATTTCACGACCCGAAATCTGTGAGGTATTAAAAATACAGATACAGATATTATCCATGAACACATTTCCCTCACTTTTCCGCCATAAATGAAGCATTAAAAACGCTTAATTACATGCATTTTATTGTTGCTGCCATTGGGAACGAGATATAGTTTTTGTGCGCTTTGTTTGGCTTTTGTTTCTGCTGCTGCTACCTTTCTGCAATTTTTGGTTTTCCTGCCTGCCAGCTTTTTTTGTTGCATTGTTTTTTGTTTTGGTGCTTGATTAATTTTATTATTGTGCAGCATTTAATTTAATACGCATTGCGGCGCATAATGTACAATAATTATTTTAAATTCACTTTGACAAGCACACACGCACGCCCTCGCTAACCACGCTTTCATTTCGCTGTTAATGTTAATTTAATATTTTTACATTGTGCCCGTGTTTTAATTTTTGCCTGCGGTTTGCCATGTTTGTTGAACTTTTTCGCTTATTTTTTCGCTTTTGTTATCATAAAACAAAAATGCAAATTAACGCAGAATCCTCTTCTGCTGCTGCCGCTGCTGCTCTTCATCTCTCGTTTTGTATTGTTAATTATTTATGGCTGTCATGGTATATATTTATTTTTTTCCTCTCAATTTCGCCGTGTTTTATCTTTTTCTTTTGCCGCATTTTATTTGCACGCATTTTATTTCAATAAATTATTAATTTTGTATATGTGTGTATAAGCCTTTTTTTGCAAGTGATTTCCTTGTGACATTTTATGGATATTTTAAGGCCATAAGCATTTGCAAAGTCAGCTCGAAAACTTTTTGGTTAACCCAACAAGTTAATCCCTAAAAGAATAGCTTACTACCTCCATTTATTGTAAAGTCACTAGGTGTAATTTTAATTTGGTTTTTACGACACAGCTGGAGTTTTTATTTTAGCCATTTGTTGTTGTAAATAAATCAATGATAATTAACCTTCTGCAGCGCGTAGAAATAATTTTACTGTCAATGTTGTCACCACTGACAGTCGAACATCTTAAATCATTTTGTTGTTGGGGCTCTCTTTCAGGGTTTTTATTTTCGTTTTTGTAGACTTGATCACAAAACGAAATTAAAAAGCGCAACAGCGACGGACACTAAACACGGCTAAATGATCAACGCGCCCCGAAAATGCCAAATGCGCCAAATGAAATGCCAATTCGCACTCAATTGGAGGTAGCATTGGAGGAACTGGCGACAAAACACCTCTTCGCCAGTCGTCCTCCTCGAAGATGTCCTGTCTTTTACCCCTTGTTTCTGGCTCTTGCTTTGGCAATGCACTGGTGGAAAGCAGGGATCGGTTTAAACTTGATTTGAAGTTCAGAGAAATGTTGATTTTAACGGTATACATATATTTCTTCAAGGATTCAATTTAGATTTCCTCTTTCCAAAAAGCTCTAAATTTTCCATTTTTTATGAATTATTTCCCTTATATTATCTCATTGATTGCCCATCAATATTTCCCCCAGTGCATTCCTTCTTCGCTTCTCCCTGATGCGTAGACGTCAAAATGCCGCGGTGGCAATTAAATGCCTTCGACGCTCATTGCCAACGCCTCAGACTGGGCGACTTGGACTTTGAGTCCCCGGGTTTTTAGGACGGTTACGAGGAGGAGTTGGAGTTGGAGTCGTACTACGAGCTGCCCGTTTTTGAGTGGCTTTAGTGTCTCTGCGGACGGACGGACTCTGGGGCCATCCTCTCTTAAGGTACCACCTTGAAAAGTCGGGGCCACAAATAACGCCCAAATATGGCGCAATTTCATTCGCAACGCAGCGAATCGATTGCTGATGCCACCGCACTGCTGCTGCTGCTGCTTTCAATTCGTTGCGTTTCGATTTATTTATCACCTGTCGTTGAAAATTGAAATTGCATTCGCCTCGAGACTGGCAGACTGGGTTTTTGTCTTAGTTTCATTTCGATTCGATTCGTTTTGTTTCCTTTCGTCTTGCAGGTAATCATTGTCAACAATTAATGAACAGCCATTGGTGGGCGTGGCGGTCGTTTAATGAACAAACCACCAAAGAGGCGGTTGTCGGTGGTGCCTTTTTCCACTTTTTTCTGTTTAGGTTTTACTTTTGTTTTTCTCTCGTTCCTCTAGATATATATTTATAAATTAGCCGAGGCCTTTTCCTATTAGAATGGCCAAAAAACTCATCAGCATAATGTAAGATGTTGTGTTGCTTGGGGCGATAATGAGCCATAATGGAGTTTCGGTCGAAAGGAGAGGGTCTGAAAACTGGTTCGAACTCGCTGTGCTCTTAAGAGCTCTTAATGCCGCCGCATATACATTTTTTTCCAGCTTGTTTTTCACTTTTTTCACCTCTCCTTTTTGCATATTTAAAAGCTTGATTCCGTTCAGACCGAACATTGATCGACTAATCAGCAAAAGGCAAAGAAAGTCCAGTGGCGCACGGGGAGGATGAGGGGTAAAGGGGGCCCCAGAGGCGCACACAGCTTATCAATGCACTTTGCCGTGCTACACGTAAACTTACTTTAAACGCGCCAAACTTTTCATTGCCGATAAGAAGGGTAACCTCCGACGAATCCTTGCCTCTAGACTGATAGTATTACATTGAGGAAAAATATTGGAATTGAAGAAACCAATAAACAAATATATCTTAAGGGAAACGGTTTATTTAGAAGTTTAGATTGGAGTCTAGGTAAGTCTAGGTTTCAAAAAAACTCCAATCAAATTGATTTAACTTTAAGGAGAGGTTTTGAAGTTACAGAATAATTCTCTATTAAACAAAATATATTTCCTCACCATGTTCCCTTCAAAAACTTAATATTTTAATATTTAAATCTCCCTATTTAGCTTTAAATTTAAAACTTAAAACTCCCTTTTTATGATTCCCTTAGTTTTTCCCAAGTGCAGCCATTGATTTCCATCATTGTTTATGTACTTTGCATGCTCCTCGGGTGCTGCTCTCCTCCTGCACTTGATTGGCAGGGAGTTTTGGCCGGGAGTGGAGGGCTCTGCTCAGGAGCGGAGTCATTAGAGCGGCAATTGGCCAGGCCAAAAGGCTGAGCGTGTTCGTGCCAGCGGCGCGCGCTTCAACGCTTTTTTTTTGCCTTCTTCTGCTTTTCAGTTGTTTTGCCAGCGATTTTCCTCTCGATTCCAAAGTCTGGTCTTCGGGGGACTATTGGAGTCTAGCTACGGAGGTACGGCCTGGTCTTGTGGCATGCGGACTTTTGTAGCAGACAAAATTGTCGACAAATAGTTTACACAGGCATGAAATTTTGCTGCCCCAGCGAGCAACAAAAGAATGTTGTTGCTCTCGGCCAAGTTGTTGTTGTTGTTGTTAGTGCCTTGGCAGTTGCTTCAGTTTTGTAGTTGCCGGAATGCAGCAGCAACATTTAACATTTGAGTGTTGTCTATGCATGCAACACAAAGTTGCACAGGGGGAAAGCATGATATCTATGATATATAGTGAAGTAGTTGCTACTTTAAATTGAAATACAAATATTTTGATTAATTTTTTTAAACTCTATTTTCATGTTTTCAATACAAGTTAAAGTTCTTTGAAAATATTAAATCTATTCCAGTGTTGCAGGGATTTTTAAATCAATGTAAAATCACTTTTAAACTCGTGTCATAAATTATATCTGAAATAAAAATCCTACTCTCCCAACATAACATAAATTTCTGACTGTGCATTGGCAGAAAAAAAAGAAAGGCATATACATAGTATGGATTATGGGTGGCATAGACACAAGTGCAACATGATAGCCACCCAGCCAACCACCCACCTGCCACAAAATGTTTAATTAAATTATGTGAGCAACGCAGATATGCTGCCCGAGGATTATGCATTGTATGCGGTCATTAATTCATATCAAAAGGGTAATTGAAAACCGCATAAATTAAACAACCATAGCACATATCAAATAATAATAATAATAACAAAAAAATGTATATACACAACAGAGCAATCATTTCTTCTCCCATTTTTTTGTTGTATTCAAATTTCTTTTTCTGTTAGCCGCTGGGGAATGTGCCGTGACATTTGGCTGCATTATAGTTTAATCTTATTAAAATATTTATTTTATTAAAATATGCATGCAATTTGTTAATTTAACTGCTGCGTTTGCTGTTATCCAACACCGCGAGTGCCGCCCCACCGCCCACTACTATTTTATTTATGCAGAACTCTTGGCTTTTTAAATACCCTGAAACAGAGGAGTTTTCACTTTGAAGAGCAGGAAATAAAATCTTTAAAAAACATTCAAAGCAAATTATTTATGGAAAAAGAGGTCTAAAATGTTAATAAATATTTTGTTAAATACCTTAAAAACTCTAGACAAAAACTTCTATAAATTCCTATAGGGTATTTAAATGTTCCACTTCCCATTTTTGCTACTCTACATTTTTTTTAGTTGGTCATCACTGATTTCGTGCTTTTATTGTGGCAGCCACTGCGCTTAATTGCATTTTGTATATGAATTAATGAATTTTTTATCAGCAACAATGCACCTACACTCGCACACACAGAGACAGATGTGCTATATAAGCCTCTCCACATGCATGTTTTATTTATTTAATTTTTGTATTTTTTTGTCGTGTATTTTTTCTTGTCATGGCGCCTGATAATGCAATGAAAACAACAAATGCGCCAACCGCAGAGCCTACGTATTATTTTTTTTTATTTTTTAATTCACATTTTTTCGCACCGCCTGCGAATATTTAATTACATTTTGTGGTCCAACCAATAAAAGCCAACCGGGGATAGACATAGTGTCAGTTTGAAAGCCAGTTAATCTTTTTAATAAAACACGGAACTCTCCAAGGAGCCCGGCCTAGCATTTACCATATCATTAACAGCTCTCGGCTGTAGGCTGAAGGCTATAGGCTCACTCGTATCGTATCGTTAGGATCTTACTATATAGATCTAGATTTCCTAGGAAAAGGGTTCTCGGGAAAAGTTCCTGCCTCTCTCTGTTTCATTAAAATGCAATTAATATAGGCTTTCAGCACGTTCTGATGACTTTGGGGACTCCAAATTATACCCGGACTAGCAACAAATTAGGGTGCGCCTATAATTAATAACAGTTTTCGACGCAGATAAGCGGAGAGTGGGGTGTGGAGTGTGGGGTATGTGCCAGGCATTTCATTAACTTCCCATTACATATAATACAAAACGAAGAGAAGCCCCGAGGTCGCTGCAATTGTCCCAAAAACTCGGCCAACGACACGTGTAAGCCCAAAATGCACACAGAAGTGCACGCAAAGATACACGGCACAAAAAAATTGGGTTTCAAATGTAAGAGATATTAGGGAAATCTATAATATGTAGCCAAAAGAGAACAGATTGAAAGTTTATTACCTAGTAACTTTCTTGTTTATCCAGCTAAATCCAATAAAAAATGCTAAAATCAATAAAAGTTATACTGTATACCCAATGACCCCCATATCACTATTTTTTCCCCGTGTATAGACACCTATAGGGAGGCCTGTATGAGTCAATCCATTAACGTTTTGATAAAAGATCTTTATGACGACACTCGAAGCGACGCCGGCAATCATCATCATCAGGAAAGAGCCACAGAAATGGCTTTGGTACGTGTTGGCCAGAAGACACACATCGGGTGAAAAGTAATTGCGTTTAAATGCGTTTACATTAGGGCCCGAAAAGAAACAACACAACTAACACAAACAGACGTAATGCAAGGGAACTCCAACTCGAAACTCGACCTAATTGCTGGGTCTGTGATGACCAAGGACAATTATTACATTATACTTGTAATGGCATTATTAATGCCGCCTCGGCTCGATTGTTTTTACGCCATTTCCCAGGCGATAAGCCAGAAATAAATCTCCCTTGGCGACTTTACGACAGCCAAAGGCCGCCGTAAAAACTCACCCATCACACACACACCGCACAACACACTCGCCCGCAAAAACTCAAAGGCTGTGGGATCCCCAACTCCTCAATTCTAGCTGCTACCCCTTCATAGTTTCCTTTTTTACGACTTTTTAATAGTTCTCACATAGATTTTATAGATCTCGGCTCCCCGAGCTTTGATGGGGCTATGGTATTTGTTGTTCTTACTTTTGGCCAGAGCGCATAAAATTGATTTCCTTTTCCCGGTTTCCCGAGCCACCTCCTTCGCTCGCTGCTGTCATAAAATTTATGTTTATGTCGTAAAATGTAGTTCGATTTTGAGCAATCAATGTGCGTGTTTTTTCATACTTTTTCCCTTTTCTCTTTTTTTTGTAGGTTTTCTGTTTTAGTGGACCAAAGACCACACCAGGTGTGTGCAAAGGGTTTTCTTCGCAGACTCAATAAGGCAAAGAGACAAGGAAAAAAATAATACGCAACTTTCGCTAGCCAAAAATTGTCGCCTGGCTGATATAAACAAACGACAGACATTTATTTTTATTACACACCTTTTTGGGGTCGCTTTTCTTCGCTTTCCTCGCTGTCCCTTCCCTTCAGGAGGGGGATGATGACACTTGGGTAGTAGATTCTAGTTATTCTAATGCACATTTCATAGGCAATTCCAAATTAGGCAATGTTTGGCAATGTACTTGCAGGACTCGCACCCTCCCCGTACATCAAGGTGTGGCCTCCCCTGGCATGGGTGGGTGGTTTCGCACTTTCCTTTTTGTCGGAGGGTGCTGCTTCTTGCCTTATAAAAAAGTAATTTTCTCATTTCTGGGCGCCCGTCCCCTCCCCCTTCCCCCTCGGCCCACTCTCGAAGTTCGAGGCTTTTTGTATATTAGAAGAAATGGCTTTATTTATTTCTTATTTCTTGCGAAACGAAATGAGGAAAACTTTTTGCCGCCCGCTTTCACTTGAGTTCAGTTTCGGTACTACTACTCGCTTTTCTTTTATTTTCACTCCTCGTGTGCCTGAGTTTTCTTCGGTATTTTTTTTCTGTTTTCTGGTTGGGCGCCCGTTAAATTGGCAAGTTTGTTGTGCTAAGTTTTTCGGGGTCTCTCTCTCTTTGGCTGCCACTCCGAGGCCCATAAATTAGACGCACAAATTAGAAATTATGTGCGCATTTAAATGTGAAGAGGAGTCGCTCTGGATCTTTCCCAATGCCCTCGCCCTGCTCCATATGTTGCTCCGTCTCCGTCTCCAACTTCCAGCTAATGAAATGGCAGTGGGTTGCAGGGGCCTTTTAGTCAAACTCAATGAATATTTGAAGAGCCAGCAAACGAATGGCGAATGGCAAATGGCTCGCAGAAAATACGGCAATACGGAACCAGAGTAGGAAAAAAACGTATAAGGAAAATACCAGGCGAAATGGAACTTTTGTGCCACGGCGCCATTTGGCGCTACAAAAGATATTTTTCCATTGAAAGCGTTCGTTATATGGCCGAGTTGGAAAACAACAAAAAGAAAAAGTTTAAATTTAGCACAAGACACATGTGTATACATCTCGTCCCTGCAGTGGGTGTGGATCATACTTGCAAGTCAGGCAATTTCGCATTTTGCATTCTGGGTTCTGCGTTCTTTGTGCCGCTTGTAATTTATTTATATTTATTTTTTTGGCTGGAGACAATTGTCTGAGAAGTGACTCAAAATTGCAGACGGTTCAATGATCAGCTGGTTATTATATACTTAACTTGAAAACATATTTTAAAGGAAATTTCAAGTTCAAACTTTATATACTTCTTCCTCAAAATTTAATTAATTGAAAGATTCCTCCCATGATCATCTTTAGTCCCTTTTCATGATCAATTTTCCATACTTTCCACACATTATCAAATAATTTTCATTAGGTTTTCCCTTCCCTCTCTCTCACTTTATGAATTTCCCCGGCCTTTACTAATGTCGTTTATCATTAGGCTAACCCACAATTTCCATTTCGCTGAACAAGAAAATGTATATATAAGTATACCTATATTTACCACAATTTTCTACACAATTTTGTGTACAATTTTCTTCCTGTTGACGCCTGATAATTTCTTTGGCATTACAAAATGTCAAATTTTCCTCACAAAACGCCCATCCGGACACGCTTCCAACCAGGTGGGCGGACGTTATTTTTGGGTATTTTGGTAGAGCCAGAGGGAAAACGAGGGGTGATTCCCCGTTAGTTAAGCTAAGTTAGTAGGTGGCATACCGGTGTGTTGGTCAGGTGAACAGAACCACCGACGGACCACGCCCATCACTCAGCCACGAGGCGCATAATTTGTCATTGAATGTTTGCGTAGTCTTCGAGTTTTTGGGCGGAGGGGAGCTCCAGTCACGCCCACTGCTGTTAGGGGGCGGTAGAGTACACAGGAAATAAATACTTATAGTAGAAAAAGAACAGCTTTATGGGTATGGGTTTTAGAATGTCTAAATTCTAGATTAATAAAAGGAAATTTAAAAGCTTTTCAATCCCTTAAAAATAAATTTATTTGTAACTTAAAAATTCTCAGGGAACAACCATTTTTCGCCCTCTGTAATATATGTTTCCAGTAGGTGTTTCAGTGGCTTTGTTATTTCCAAACCCAAAAAACAAAACGGAAACAAGGACTCTACAAAGGGGCGGACGGTAGATGGTTCCAGTGGGGGGCGTGGCAAGTCAAGAGGTTGTTGTCCAAAACACGAGCAGCTTAATTTGCTGGGTACCATAGCATTTAAAAAGCATTTAAGGTACAGTGGGGAGTTGATGGAAAAATATTCACTGGACAAAAAATAGTTTATATTTTATATAATAAAATTGAACTATAGCTTTCTGATTGTTTATTAAAATGTTATAGATTCTCTTTTGGAAAATGAAGAATTTTATGATATGAAAATGGTTCGGTTATTAGATGATTTCAATATGAAATTAAAACAATTTTTTGCCTCGTGTTCTTTCCGTATTTATTCATATCTCTTTGGCTTGTCATTGATTCGGATTTCAGCGAATCGGAATATATATATTTAAGAGGTCGTCCGGGCTCAGTGCACACACAAACACTTGAGCGGCGAGGAAGAGAGAGAGAGTACCAGCCGTATAATTATAATTGCTGATAAATGCTTCGTACTAATAAACACCCGGGAACAACAGGAGGAGGAGGAGGAGGAGCAGGGAGGCGGAGGGCCGAGCAGCAAATCGGGATTGGGATTGGGATCGGGACGTGTGACGCTAATGACACTTGGTTTCGCCTGGTTCGTCGGGCAAAAATGAAATGATTTGTGTGAGAGATTGCATGCCGCGCAGTGATTTGTGATTTGTGTGTTGAGAAATGCAGTTTTAAACTGCGAAACTGCAAAACTGGCAGCTTGATAAGCTCCGCCACTGTCATCATCAGCAGCAGCAGGAGCAGCAGCAGCTAAGGCGGAGGCAGCAGCATACGGCACTTGATAGCTCTATTAATGGCACGCCACCAGCACATAGCGACCTCTCTCTTTCTGTTCCATATTACCGTCTCTTTCTCCGCTTGGTTGCAGTTAAAAGACAGACCGAAATGAATGCGAAAATAATGAATAATAAAAGTCGGGAGTACATGGCATTTAATGTTTCCTCGAGAATGAATAGCATTCCGAGGTTACCGCCAGAGATAACACGGAGAGAAATAAATTGCTGGCCAGCCAAAAAGTTATTGATAGCGAAAATATAAGATTTCATTTAATGACAAGATGACCAGCATAAAAGAAGCTTTGCATTAATCTAACCGATCCAGAAAAGCACGCTAGCAAATGGTAACTGAGAATAAAGATTAGCTGAATCTTTGAGATACTTTTTAGATACAGCTGATCGATTGTTTCTGTTTTGAAGGAAAGCTGTTTATGTTTTGGTCAGTGCCAAAACAAAAGCAATCGATCAGCTGTTTGCTCATCCAAGGTCGATGATTGCTGCTGGAGCAGAAGAGAGAGCGAACAGCTGATCCACTATTTTTGTTTTGAAGGAAAGCTGTTTATGTTTTGGTCAGTGCTAAAACAAAAATAGTGGATCAGCTGATTCGCTTATCCGCAATTATAATTTACAGAGTGTTCGTCCGGCTGTGTCAAATTTATGCAACCACCGGTGTGGCAGATCCATAACTATATTACGGCGATAAGTGTAAAGCTAGACAAATTTCGAGTCAAAAGCGACCACCCATGAAACACGATGCCAACACGAAAGAGACGGACACACCACACTCTGTACGGAAGTTTGCATTTTGTTCGGCAGACTTTTGAAGCAACCCTCAAAGACTTCTTTTGGTGTTGCTTGTTTGTCAACTCCCGGCGACCTTCCGCCTCGTCCTCCCAACAACAAAAAAGGAAAAAATATATATACACCCGATGCTGGTGTTGATGATTCCGTTGATGTGAGGGTTACGAAAAAAAAAAAAGCTGGGAAGACAGGCTGCCGGGAAATTCGATGCGCATTCTATTCATTGGCGTGTCGGCCCAGAAATATGATAATGCGTACCGAAAAAAAGCAACAGTCAGTTCGTAAATTTTCATTGTAAAATAAGAACAAGTCTCCGGGACTTCAGGCTCTTTAGGGGATGAAGATGTATTGCCTTTGTGTGAGCCATTTGACGTAATGTTACATAAGCTCTCGGTACTGTTACTCCCATTCCTCATTATGGAACATCGCATTTGTGTTTCAATTTTTACGATTGCGATTCCGAATCAACCCGAGCGGAATCCCAAAAAAATAGAAACGTGCAGCAGCTGGTCGGGCACGTTTTGTTTTTGAGGTCTTCTCGGGGGTTAGGGAATCCAGCAGATACCCCCGAACAGATACGGGCAATTTCTGCCAGAACCCAACCCATTTAAAAGGTTCTCCCTGCTCACCATTCGCCTTTCTTCGTTTTTGTTAATGCGTAAAATTTTAATTTCATTTTTTTGTGTCGATCGACGCGTCTGCTTTGGAAAAATTGTGACAGCATTTTGACAAAAGAGTTAAAAAGTTGTGGGAACCATAAAAAGATGGATCAGCAGATGCTGGCGAGGTGTGAATTATCGAGAAGGGGACTGCACATGAATATTTAAAAGGGTGTTGGACGAACATTTATATGATTGATTGGAAAAGGATTATAGCAAGTCGTTTAATTTTTATAAATCATGAATGGAGTGAACCTAGCATAGGTTTTTTAGGTGTGATATTATTTAATTGGATTTATTTAATTGATTTTCGGTAGAAATTTAACTGAATTGTATGTTAGGAATTTTCTGCCTTTGTTTTCGATTTGTACCATTAGAAATTATTTCAAATGCACATGGAAGAACTCCAAGCCAATCTCAAAGCGTTTTCCATTTCCTTTCCCAAACAATACAATTAAAAGAGGGGCGGGGCGAGTGAACTAAAAGTGATGGAAAATGCTTTCACATCACAAAAGACACAGAGAAAACTCCCAAGGCGGCCAAGTCCAAGGGAAAAACTGGGAATGGAAATCCCTGAGAAAAACTGTCAACGCAAAAACACAAATGGAAATTGTCTAATTGTGCGTGGTAAGATAACAAAAGCAGAGTTAGAGCTTCCTGTTATTGTTATTTCTGTAACACATTTCATCAATGTAAATAAGCTAGAACAACGGCGATGGGCGGAAGATAATCGCCTTAGTCGTAGGAAAAACACTGCACTTCAGAGGTCAAAGGGTACTGAGAGAGATAGACAAAGAGAGAGAGTAGAAGGAGGGAGCAGGGTAGGACTTAAATGCCGCAGTGACAAAGACAAGCTGCCACGCATAACACATCCAAATCCACATCCCTTATCCCCGCTCGAGGATGTTTTAAAACTGTAACAATTGGCAATTGTGTGGGTCTTGCGGCTTGACGAACTTCCCGAGCGGAAAGGATAACACGCACTTTTCGACGTCCCAGCCCAACCCCCATGAAAGTTAATTTACGTCACGCAGCATTTTCAATCAATGTCAGCAGCGGAGGGTAGGCAAAAATCCTGGAAGGACTAAGGGGTTACCCTTACGCACACACAGACCCCCCGCCGCTTCTGTTTATTTTGCTTTTTCAATTTTATTTTTATTTCTCTGACCCCCGGAATTGATCTCGTTTTGATTTGCATTTAAGCAGCGGCGACACTTGACGAGTTGCCGTGTAAATAAACAGATTGGGTTCTAAAAACCATCTTTGGCTCTTTAACGAGGCATTAACGCTGGCATTAGGCCGCACATCATCCAGAAATATATATTTTTTAATTGAAGTCATGGAGTATCTGAAGTTGATGAGGGTCGTGGATAATTACAGTGTCTGCTTCGGGAGTTTTGGTTATTTTTATAGGGAAATTCCTAGACAGGTTAACGCCCCAGCTTAGAAGAAATGTTAATTGAATTATATAATGATAACTGGCAAGGTTTTTCAGTTGAATTTGGTCACAAAGGATTAATTTCTACCAAATTATGCCTTAAATTATTCCCTCAGAAGATCTTTAAGAATATTCCCACACTGCCCTGACCTCTCCACACATATTCATGGAATTTCCAGGATGCGCATCCTTGTGCAGTGGAGGTTTCGCTTTTTCCTCCTCGTTTTCTTGTTCTTTCCTCCCTCGGCTGGGGCATGAAATTCCTGTCAAAATTGATAAAAATCACATTTTCCATTTGAATAACATTTTACGAATTCGTGCATAAAATTACGACAGAAAAATATTCCCTTCCCCTCGCCGCTCCCTTTTTTGCAATGGAATTTTCTGCAGCTCCGGAGAATATTCTTTGGTAACGCCGCATTCCACCACTACCAGCCACCTCCACGTCCACTCCCTCCTACCCGCTGCCTTCTTCTGTCTACTTAAAATGTGGAAAATATCTATTTTCTACGCCCGAAATACGCAGGGGCAAAGGGAGGGCGTGGGGTTTGCCATTTTCTTATCAGCACGAAGAAGCAGTCCCCAAAATTAACATGGAAATTTCGCGCGCCGGCTGAAAATTATTCAACTGTAGATAATTTTCATTGAGTGGTGGCGAGTGTGGAGTGCACAAACTTGAACTATGCCAAAATTTAATTTGTCTACAAAGTCAAGCGACATGTAGATAAATCAATCAAAATGGCGCGCACACACGGGCACATAAAACTATAAATATATATATATATATACAAATGTATGTATATAGATACTACATCGGCGAAACTCGAACACACAATCGTTAAAGTTGCCCGGTTCGGCGCGCTTTAAAGTTTTGTAAAAATTTGACGTCAACGTCAATGGATTGGCTGCGGAACGCCTCCTACTTTGTAGAGACCACTTTGTGCGACCCCCTTCCCTTTCTTTTTGCACTGAGAGAAAATTAATAAATTATTATATATTGTAATATATTTTAATTGGAAGCTAACCTTAGTTTAACACAAGATTTCAATCAGCTAAAAAAAAACATATACAAATGGGAATGGATTGCCTGAGTGCTTTCTTATTTATTAAAATTTTATAATATTTATACTCACAAATAATTAACCCAAGAAGGCTTAAGAACTTAATAAATTTATATATTAAAACTGCCAAATAATGACTGGAATAATAATTTTTAATGGAAATCTTTAGTTAACTTTTCTTTCGAATTTTTTTCCTGTGCTTAAATTCTTCTAGCAGTGAAACTGCATTATCACCTTGGGCCTCCCCACACTCATTTTTTGTTCATCTTTTTCCCCATATTTTTTAAAATAATTTTTTTTTTTTTTTGTATTATTTTTGAGAGCAGACGACGAGTGGCCCCAGAGTGTCTTTTTCGAGTGCTGTTTTGGCCAGGGCTTTTGTTTTTTTCGCTGCTGCCGCCGCACAAACAAAGGGGAAAACAACGCACTCGCTGCGAGTGAAGAAAAAACAAAAAAACGAGGAAAACAAAATAATATTTTTGCCTATCACCATAAATAATTCACCTGACTCCCGCCTGCCCCTGATCCATACCCTGCCCCCGGAGAGAGATCTTCAAAAAGAAGCGCCAAGTGCAAAGTCAGTCGCACTCTCGAAAAATATTGAGCGAGTGAAGAATACAGAAAAAAACCTACAAGAAATACACATAAAACTCTTTCTTCAAGTTGCAACCTCAAGAGGAGTTTCGAGTGGAGCTGAGCTCCGAGTTCCAAGTTCCGATGCTCAAAGACAGGCAGTCTAGGGTCTCAAGACCCCGGACATCTGAGGGCTGTCCCTCTCCTGGGAAGTCGGTAAGTCTGTCTGGGTGCCTCCAACTCCAGCTCAGTCTCAGGTGTTGTTGGGCTTGTAATTTCTGTAGTTGTTATTATTGTTGTATGTGATGGGTGTACTTGTTGTTATTGTTGTTTGTTACTCTTTTGTCAAGTTGTTGTACTTTATTCAAAAAGCTTTGGCGGCACTTGAAACTGAAGCAAACAACATAATCAAAAGTGGAGAAGGGGGAGAAGAGGGGAGGCAGCCGCCTCAAGAGGTGTGAAGTGTGTAACACATTCAATAGGGATTAAAGCCGATCGAAACTGGCTAAAATCAGTTAAATGGGTTTAACGAATTGCTTGTAGGTTCTCCGAGACAGAAATAAATTGTAAAATTATGGATTTTGGCAGTTAAAAATTTGTTGGGCATTTTTTAAGATAACAAAATGTGTGATTAAGTTGGGTAAAATGTATTTTTTAGAAAAGATAAATATGTCTTTTACCTCTAAGAATTTTTAGAATAAATCCAAGTTCGATTTAATAAGCTAAGAAAATCTAAGAACCTTAAAAAAATCTCCCTAGTTCACCAATCAAATGCAGAGCTCTTAAAAAGCTTACTAACTCATTTTAAATAATTAAAATATTTAAAATATTAATTAATATAGACGACTTACCAGGGTCTGATGTATCTAGGGCAGGTGGCTGCTGTGACAGTGGACCGGGAGTACTACCAGCGCCCGGCGATCGGGCGTCGTCGTTCATTGCGCCGCCATAGGACAGCGATGAGCTTGGCGGCCGCTAAAAAATAGAAAATAAATAAAAATTAAATATGAAATATAGAAAACCAGGTAAGAATTGTGTGTGTGTGTGTTGGGCATGCGTTAGCTGTTTGTTAGAATTGATTACAAATTGGTTATAAATGTCGCTTTAAATTGACACGCCTGGCCATTAAATGAGCCAGACGCTTCGCTCTGACCATGGTTCGGCTGGCTGTCCGTTTTGGCCGGATTCTTCCTGGCCATAATATTGTGGACCCCGTTCCCTCTTCCTGCTCTCCCCCTCTCTCTGTGAACGTGCAGACACGACTGTCAAGTTGTCAAAAGTGCCATGGCCTGGCCATATTGTGGGCAAACAAATGTTCAAGATTGTCGTGGCCTAGGCCTAGAACAAAATACAAACCAAAACCGACAAGCGGCCAGACAACATCGTGTGCAGAAATAAATATAGCTATATATATATATAAGTTATCAAATTAATATGCAGCGACTGGCTCTGGCGATCTGACCGTCTTCTAACTAGGAGTAGAACCAACTTGTCTCCATCTCCATCATCATCATTATTATCATCATCGGCAGCGGACAAGCCAGGAAAAACAGGCAACGACAACGACGGCATACTAAAATCCTATGCAGAAACCAAAAATGTCAATGTCCAGATACACATATATATATATATATATCGGATCGAATCGGTTTGGATCGGCGGCAAGAGCAATTTAAATTCTGCTAATAACAAAAATATATACACATTAATTTCATGCACGTGCACCACAATTTTTAGCCATAAAATTATTATTTTCCCAAGCTCGTAAAAATTCTTGACTTTCGAATACGATAAATATATATATTTATTTCTTTTTTGGCTCTTTTTTTGATTCATTGGGCATGCCGAGCACATCATTCATGTGTTTTCGCTAAATATTTGTTAAATCGCATATTAATAGCGCCCTGCTATAGACAATTTGTGGGTTGTTGGGTTTAATTGTTATTGCCGAATTGTGATTTGTTAATGGAATTAATGTGATAGCTTTAGAGAGAGAGCAATGAACTGTTTGGTGTATCTTAAGATACTTAGATACTAGTCTGGGTTAGATAGAGATACAGGCAAGAGGCCAGTGATAGGTTCCTGGCATTATTTTGCCTACTTTCCATTTCAAACACACTCGTGTCGCCGTAGCAAATCTATTAATAATTAGACAACACTGTCTGCATTTTAAATACCACCTTCCCCTTATTTCTTTTTATGAGCCATAAGGTGTCTCTTGATAGTCGCATAAACAACTTCCACCATAAACGGACACGATAAAGCCTCTGCCGCCTGCAATTGTAGCAATTGTCGTTGCTTTAATGGCTTATAAACAAAAGACAAAACACAGCCAGCCACAGCCCAGACTTTAGACTGACCGCAGGCCAAAAACGAAACTATTTAATTAGCCCAGGGCCGAAATCAAATAAAATGGTCATAAAAAGCCAAGAGTTGGAGCGGGAATAAAACCAGAAACTTTCCTTTTTTTATTCGTGTTTGTAGCCCAGCGAAATTCGATAGGCTTGACGGTCGGCAAAGTCGCATCTTTCACACTTGCCGCACACTTTGCCAGGATTCTGTTTCTTGAACTTTATTTTTTACAACCTTTATTTTTTTATTTGGCGGCTTCCGAGGCATTTGAAAGTGTATCGAGTTACTGGGAGAGAGAATCCAGGGAACACGCTCGAGTGTTGGCCTGCTGCTCCTTGAAGAGGACGAGAGCCAGCGATGCGTGCTTTAATTACATTTTCAATTAGCCAGGATGGCCCGCTCCACAAATTAAGCTATCGAATTCCTTTCGCATGTCCTGCGACAATTATTAACGAATATCGGTTTTATTTAAATGATGACCTGGTCGGCCGGGGACCCACTGCTTTTAATATTAATGAAAGCGAATCGAGGGGAGCTCACCCCGTCTAACCCCAATTCCATTTCCACGTCACGTAATGCTCCCTCTCATCGGGAAAACTTTGTTCACCTTTTCTTTTTTGGGGGCGGAGATTTGTCTGGTTGGGGGAGCGGCCCTTTGGGTGCATTAAAATGATCAAGAAACAATTTTCGTTTACCTGCCGGGAGCTAAATTATTTATTTAATGCCCATCTCCCCGGCCTCCCATTTCCCTCGGTCGTCTTGCTAAATTTTTGATGATTTCTGGAGTGGAGCGGCGACAATTGGGTGAGCGGGCGAGGCAGTGGACGAGACGGGTCGGATGGGGCGGCTGAGACAACGCAACCGCAAATTTCTAGGGCCAAGTGAGTCATAAAAAAAGTTACGACCAAAACCATCAAACTTTACACTGCAAGGAAAGCGTTGGAAAATCGTTTGTGGTCTATATGGTAGTATATATTTATATTTCGTTAAATGTTCTATAAAATATATTTCAATAAACCATTTTCCCACCGTGTACATTACAAATTGTTAACGTAGAGTGAAGAGAACTTTGCACAATTGTTTTCGGGCTCTCACTCACTTCATTACGCTGGTGCCAAGTTTAACTTGCGGTCAGTCTGAGAACTTTCCATGTGACTTGGCTAAGTCGGCTCAGCTGCGGCAGATAATTGCCAATGGCTAGGGGATTCGGGCAAATATCGACGCGTGTCGCGCTGCGTTCCACCCAAAAGTCAAAACATGCAATTTTCACCGAGCCCTGTAATTTAGTAAAAATCTCTGTCACAGCTCCTGACCGGCTAGGCTAATCACTACAATCAACAGTTTCAGGACCCTCCTGCTCTCGAAACTGGGAATTCCCCGCCGAAAAACTAAAGCAAAACAATCAAATTATGGCTCTAACTCTGTGTGTTTTTGGTGCGTGGGAAGTTTTTCCTTTTTGCCAAAAGGGGCGTGGCACTCGCAGAGATTTCCCTCCCTTTTCCATTCCAGCCGGTAATTGCCCAGCGGCGATTGTCGTGCATTTGACAGGAGTGAAGGAGTGGAAGGGGGTAGAGGATTCCAGGGGGTAAGTCGAAGCCTAACCCGCGGCGGCCAAACTCGAATCCGAATCTGAATTTGAGTCTGGGATTAAGCCTATGCTTCAGGCTCATTTCACAATTAAAAATACAAATTATAGCTAAGCGGGTGAAGGTTGCAGGATCAAAAATAAACTACTATTTACTATAAACACATGAAAAAAATAGAAATAATTTTAGATATCAAAACTTTCCCTCCGTGTATCTGTCATTACGGCCTGAGTTTGTTTATCCAACGCTTTGCGAAGTGGACGTGAAACATATTTTTTCTATTTGTCCACAAACACTCAGGAACAAATTTCTCTCCCTCATTTGATGAGCAGCACATCCTTAGAGCAAATAATTAAATCCTTTTTACACGGCCGCTGCGAATGAAAGTTTTTCTGTGCGGTTTCTGGTTTCGCAGGATTTTCTGGGCTCTGGTTTGGGTTGGGAAAATGGAGGAGGAAATGCTCAATGGGCCTCGATGGGCTCGATGTGCGGATGTGGAAAAGTGAGTGGCAGCGAGTGGAAGTTGAGCCCAAACCCCCCCAAAAACAATCCTCGGAACAATCCCTCCTGGCTGTTTGTTTTGATGGATTTGCCCCGTACAAAAGCTTTTGTTTGTCTGCTTGTGTCATGTTTGTTGTTTTGGTTTTGGCTTTGCTTCTGGTTTTGGTTTTAGCCAGGCCACGGTGCCGGCAGCCCTCGAGCCATTGAGCCCTTGGAATGCTTAGGCTGAAGACTCTCGCTTTGGCATTGGGTTTCTGTTAGCCGGCTGCTTAATTAACGGTATATAACAACCCCTGCACTTGAGCAGCAGCAGCAGCAGCAGCTGCTCCACCCTTTTTTCCCCCAGATTTTCCTTTTCCACCTTTCTCCCCCGTTGTTTGCCCCCCAACACCCACTTTTTGCTGTTGCCACCTTTTGTGTATTTAATTGCGCGCATGGCATTTAATTGTTTTTCAAATTTGCTCAAGTTGTGTAAAGTGTGTGTGCTTTCATGTGTGTGTATGGTGTGCGAGCCATTTTGTTGGGGGGTTGAATTTTTAATTAAAGCCGTTGTTGGAGGTGCAAAACTCCTTGGAACAATTCAATATGGCTGACTGAAGTCTCCCCCCGATCCCGTCTTTTGGTTTGCAGCCATCACTTTTGGCAGGCAAATTGCTTTACTTAGAAAAACACCCACACATACATATAGAAGAGGTATAATTTCAATCAAATGGCAAGTTAATTACACACAATTATTGTGCACACACACCGACAGACAGAAAAAAGGGCTTTAAACGCTGAAGGAAATTAAAGGTGTTGGCGAGATACTTTTCATGGCTTTCAGTAATTAAATATTTGAATACAGCTATTTTTTTCGATTCTGTTATTAATTCTGTAAGCCAATAATTAAATAGACACTTTTGATAGTTTAACAAAAAGGTTTTAAGACATTACATCGAAAGCTAAGCTATTTGCCTGACATTTACATAAACTTAAGGTGCTTCACTTTTCGCCAGTCATCGGCTATCAGTGCTTTTAATTAAACACCAATAATTACACACATTTGTGCGTCAAGCTGCTAATCATATCTAAAGAATTTCAACCGGACGACAAATTAATTTTCTAGTGGGTAACATTTTAATTTCATGTCGAAACACTTGACATAATTAAAACTAAACCCATACTTTTTGTTCAGATACTACTCGGGGGACATTACTCATACGCAGCAGCAGCAACAGCTCCCTTGTGACCATTATCTAACCGAAATATATATACAAAAAAAAGAAGCATGGACAAATCTTCCTATGCTACGCTGCTATCAGCAGCCAGCAAACTGAAAACCCCGAATAACAATAAAGAATGAACCACGATGAATGCCTAAAGTACAGGTCTGTGATTAAATATTTATAAGCGATAACAGCGAAATTGAAGTAGGCAGCAGGTAACGAAAAAAAAAGAAAATGAACAAAAAAATTTGGAAATCTTGTGCAAACAATGAAATTAGTATTT
Source organism: Drosophila anomelani (assembly GCA_035045905.1). Lineage (NCBI taxonomy): Eukaryota > Metazoa > Arthropoda > Insecta > Diptera > Drosophilidae > Drosophila > Drosophila anomelani. The sequence continues at coordinate 8,542,700 of JAWNOO010000007.1, read as the reverse complement.
TGATAATAAAAATTCAGAAGCTACCTGAAAGGAAACTACTCCAGAATCAGGCAAACACAAAAAAGTCAAGAATAAGTAAGGTAAAATAATAAATAGATAAGGCCCAGGCCCAGAGGCAGTGAGCCACGGCAAAGCAACCCGGTGGCGCGCAATTGTGACTCTATCAAACTTATCATTTGTTTGCCTTTGTGTTATTATGTTACACAAACAGTGGAAACGTTGAGACTGCATGCTAGCCGTGCCCCAAAATAAACAGGGAGAAATCCCGGTTGGGAGACAGGAAAAAGAGAGTGCAGGAAATGGGGCATCCAAGATCGGATTTATCTGTTTAAAACTGACAAATCTCAGAGATATCAATTTAAGAGATTCGCTCAAGCCGCCAAAAACTTGATTCTGAAATCTCTTTCTTTTTTGCAGGACTGCTTAGAATATGTTTCTATTCTCCTCCATCAAATTATGTAAATACAAGATTACTTTAAAATAAAGCAATCTGAACCAAATCAGGAGAGAAAAAATCCCATGCCAAGAGGCAGGCGAATAAAAAACAAGCGGAAATGGAGCAAATGGAGCTGCACGCGATTTTGCATTTTCGCAGAGCAATGCAGATCGGGTTTATCTGCTCCACAAATCTCGGAGCTATCAATTTGAACTTTTCGCTCACACACAGCCCGAGATTAACTGCAGAACTTTGGACTCTAGTTTGTAGATTTTTCCCATTTGTATTTTCTTTACTTTATTTTTTTCCTGTTGCTGCCTTTTTAATTTGCACTTGAGTGCATTTCTCGCTGTGGCTGCCATGCAAATAAGATAATTATTCAAATGGCATGTTTCACACAATTCCAACACAAATTCCTGGGGGAAGAAACGGGCTGTGTGTGTGTGTTGGTGGGGGTATGGGGGGGTTAAATCACGAAAGGCAATGGAATCATTTTCTTGCCGGCAAAAGATATCAAGATAGCCACATGCAAATGCTGCAGTGATCGCGAGAAATAGATTTGCATAAGAGCCTGGCTGGCTTGCTGGCTGGCTGCCTCACTGGCTGGCTGGCTGGAGAGAGACTTGCATGTGAGAACATTAATCGTGTAATTAATTTGATGCATGTGTATGCAAAGTAATTTCATGTAAACTGTCACGCCCCGCCTCCTTAGCCAGTCTGCCCCCCCTTTCTGGTGGCGTGCTAAAAAGTCCCCGCGGGACAGACGAAAATCCAGCGGAAAGACAAGCTAACCAAACCGAACCCAAGACCCCAGACAGTGTCAAATAGATTCCGCAAGGCGATAGAGACGACACAACCTGGCCCAGAGATTAGCCGGCGGACAGGATCCCGGATCCCCAAGGCCCCCGATCCCACAGAGCGGACACTTCGTGGACGTTTCCCTGTCAGCGACTAACGCAAATCCCCCGGAACAGCAGAAAAAACCCAAACAGATAGCGAGACAGCCCCAAACATTTCCATTTCGAATGCCAGCGAGCTATGGCCAAAGATTTCATAGATTGCATTTGGCACAAGGTGTTGGCCAGTTCCTTTTGGAACTCCGGCCGATAAGCTGACAGCTGAAATTAGCCCGGCCAAAGAGGAAACATGCCCAGAGACGAGGCATTACAAGGATTTGTCGCTGTCTGGCGAGTCATGACTAGAAAGAAAAAAAAAATAACAAGAAAAACAGAAGAGGTGGAGATTCATTGGAGGGGTTTTTACTATGAAAGGCCCCCGAAAATTGCCAAGTCACTGCAGCGGGCTGGATAATACGAAATTCATACAGTATTATTGATATGAACACTCTGATAAATGGCCCAGAGTGACTCAAATGTAGATCAAAGATTCGCGCGAGCTACGCATTCCAAATAAACTCCCCCGTTGCCTCTAGACTTTACCTTTACCAGAAGGGGAGTACAGAGGTAAAAATTAGTTGAATAATTGAACTGGGTTTACTTATTCATAAATAATTCCATTTCCTCTTTAGATTTGGACTAGGTTTCAGTAAAATTTAATTGTTAGAACTCTACACAAATTTTAAATAAAATATTTATCATTAAATATGTTAATTCTCACTTTGAAATAATAATTTTAGAGAGTTTAATGGAATACTAAAAGAAAATCGAGATAAGATGTTAAATATATTAGCTTTCCTTATACATTTTAGTTATTTATACAATAAAATCATTTAAGAATTTAAATTAATTATTTAAAATCCTATACTATTTCCCTCAGTGCCTTGAAATCCGCATCTGAATGCGATCCAAACACTCTTGTTTTGAATTTTTAGCAAGTCATCTTTGCCGCGAACTTCAGCACGGCGCTTTTGAGTTCTCTGTATTATTTCATTCTTCTATTTTTTTTCTCCACTTTGAGATAGTCTTTTGAATAGAGGGGCGGTGCGGCCCGACTCTTTAAAAGCCTGGCCAGAGCCAGAGCTCTGACTGTGGCGGCAAAATTGTCGCATCATGGCCAGTGCGAGCAGCAGACTGGAAGACGACGTCGCCATGGCCATGACATGGCACAAGTTCCGCCCCTGGACACCCATTTCCATCTCCGAAACGGAGTGTAGTCACACTCCCCCTTGAACAGCATTTCCCCCGAAAAGCCTCTCCAGAAAAAAAGAGTACTTAAGGTTGAATCATGCCGGCCACTGCCAAATCAATTAGACCTGGTCGTGAGCCTCACTTTTTGGCCATTACTCGCCGTTTGTCAGGCCCCGCAGAGGGCCATAAAAATTAGAAAATTTGATTATTGCAACACGAAACATTGCTCTCACTGCCCGAGATTCACTTTAGTTCGGTTTTTGTGAGGGGTTTCGCCGGGAAGGACGTCCCACTGGGCAGGGCCATTTGCATATTATCATGGTTGGGCTGAAAGATGCTCTAACAAAAATTTCATTACCCAAACCGAGCCCCATCGGTAGCGATGAGTTTAAATGAGTTTATTACATCTTTTGGCGCCTTTTGCAGCATTTAGTCCCGGGGTAGAATAAAGTTTGTCAGACCGAGAAAAAGGGGTGAACGATAATGAAATTTCCATAGATTTGCATAAAGCAACGAGTCGACTCGCCAGAGTCAGCAGTCGGCGAGATGCCCTAAATTAGATAATGTCTAAATTGGATTTAAAACACGCATTTTGCGGGTTTCCACCAGCCAGCCATCACCCATTGAAGACCCATCGAGACAACATCAAAATATCATTAGACGGCTTTCTGCTCTTCGTCGTTTTTTATTTTCCGCTGCTGCTGTCTGGGCATTTGAAGGGTTGCTCTCTGCCCCCGGTTCTAGCTCTGATTTGTATGCAAATGTTTTTGGCTGGTTGGCAAGAAATTTGATTTTTCATTTCGTGGAAAACAGGTGCCAGACGGGGTGATGCCCCTCTCTCGTTCGCTCTGCCAGTAAGCCGATTATAAAGCGTAATTAAATTAGGCGGGAGAACCATATAAAGCTTGATTTTCGACGAATGGAAAGTCACATTACGAAACATATGATAAAAGTTTGGGAAATTGAAATGGTTTAATTGTAAGTCATTTAAAGGGATTAAGGAAACCGAGAAACAAATATTTATATTTGAATATAGAGTCAGATATAGTAAAGAATATAGATTATATAGATTTATTTTCGGCTTTTTGCATTCTAAGTATTTCAAAATATTTCTTCAAACGTAACAACCTGTTAACAACCTGTTTTACTATCCTAATGTTCCATTACTTATATATTTTTATATCCAGAAATATTTTTTTTATAAACATACAACAATATAAATGGTAACTCTAACATTTTCTTAAAATATTCTCCTAATTCTTCACTTTTTCTTCTACCCAAAAGAAATAAATTTTTACAAAAAGCAGCCACCTAAAGGTGTTTCTTGACTTTCCTTATTTCTTTTTTAATTTCTCCCCCATTGCCTTTAACTACTAAATTACTTTGGTCGACATTTCATGGGTTCTTTGTGTGACTTTTTTTTTGTTCTTTATTTTTCTAGTTGAACTATCGCCAAGTTAATAAATCCTAGCGCTGCCCACATTGTCATTACGTCATTTGCATGCACATATACGCAGCGTCATTGGGGCGACCATTACAAGGGAAAAAAAGGAAAGAAAAAGAACATGTACTAAGCTAATATACACTTGGACAAGTTCATAAACTTTCGTTTCATTCAGCCCACCCCACCTCCCCTTTGCAGAGGTCCTTTCCTTGTTGTTTTTGTGTGGAGATTGCGTGGCATTTTTCGCATATTTCTGCTGCACATTTCGTGCAAAACTTAATTATATTAACTGAGTTATTTGCGGCATTTGGCGCGCTCTGCGACTCCGGGCTTCGGCCCTCGAGAGTGGCTTTGCACGGCAAGAAATAAGATACAACAGAAGCCTATTAAATATTGATAATATAATTAACTATTTAGCATTTTATGTTCAAGTTTAAATTAGAAATTGCTTAAGGAACTAAAAAGGAGCTAAATCATTCAAGCTTTTTAACCCAAAACCCCTTTCTAAAGACTCAGTTAATCTTTAAACCAGTTAAATAGTTTCAATATTATTTCTAATAAATATTCTCGATGTTATACCCCATTTTCCCTCAGTGCATATGTATGTTGCAGGTGTTGTTGAACGACAAAAATTATGACAACTTAACTTGACTAACTGGTGTGTGCCTGGTGGGGGCTTGGCTGGTGGAAGAGAGAGGCAGCTAGTTGTTCGCACCTAAATGGCCAGAATGACGGACGGAAAACGTCTGGCCAAGATGGACGGACATGTTGGGGCAATCAACAACATAATTAAAGACAACAAATGCTCAGGCTCTCCGGATCTTTCTTTCTTTTTACTTTTTTTTGTATATTTTTTCTCCTTTTAGCTGGCAGCAGCGATCCTCCTTTGGTATGCAACGAGTTGCAATTAAAAATCAATAAAATGCGTGATTTTTGCAATTTCTGCGCTTGCCATTGCAATTTGTAATTGCCATAATTAAAATGTTGCCCCCTCTGGACCAAGACGTTCCCGTTTGCCGATCTCAATCTCGATCTCGATCTCTCGTTCCCCTGATTTCTCTTAATCAAATTTTCACCTCCCAAAAAAAGAATAACTCAGAGGAGTTGGAAGTCAGATGATGGCAATGAGATGCAATTAAATGCGTTTTCAAACAATTTCACTTTGGCAGAGGGTTGTCCACAGTCCTCTCTTTCTCTGTGTGTTTGTGTGTGTCTGTGGAAACCACCCCGACGAAATCAGGCAATCAATCACAGGGACCGCCGCATAACTCACCCTTGTCCAGGACCTTTTTCGGTTAGGGGGCGCAACAAATCGGATTAACTCCGCCAGACTGTACCGAAATCCACGCAGGCGCATTTCAAGGATGCCCCGCAATGATTCCTCAGCACTGAATTCTGATTCCTCAGCTCTACATATATCTCCAGGCTGATTCTGAGTTAGGGGTAGTTCACATAACAATTAACTTTTTTGTTGAGGTTTTTTCTTTCCACTGTTCAACGGGGCGTGTCCGTCCATCCCTAAAACTAGATTCCCAAAAACGAGCAATCATCTCTCTCCCGCAGATCGAAATCTCGGTTCCAGCTGCGTTTGCTGATCGTTAGGCAACACTACACTACAATCAGGGGGAAGAGAAATGGAGGGGATATCACCTAGTCGTGTCAGTTGGCTGTCAAAATAATCATTATCGATGGTCCACCGCCGATAAGGAAGAGATCACGATGCCAGCGAGGATCGCTGAGATGTGTTTTGGCGATTGTCGGAGGCTACTAGGTTGAGGTGGCAAAGGTTGTCAGCCAGAGATTTGACTTTGGACGGGTTCTACAAAAAAAACTATGCACTGTTCGCAAATAAATGTTTTGATTCCTGGCTAATGATTAATTTCATTGAATTAAATACTTTTGAATATTATAGATAGATCTTTTTTGAGTGTAAGTGAGTGTTGCTAGTAGCTTTGTCTTTAGCTAGCTGTCTCTCGCTCTGCCCACAGTCAATTGAAATTCTACGCATTCCAACAAACAACAAACAAATGCAGGCGGCACACTCACACACACCCAGGAACACACACTCTTCTAGTAACACACACTGAAACCAACATACAGACAGTTGCATATATAGAATTCTCAATTGCTTTCGCATCATTACGTCTGCGAACAATTTATTTTTATAAAAGCGAAGCGACCGCCGCCAGTCCAAAGTTGGCGTCATCATCATCATCACAGCCTCAGTCGCTTTTCCCTGCTGCATTTTCCAACAGCAACAGCAACAACAATGATCACGTTCAAAAGTGCAGCAAGGGGGAAAATTGAAGGAAAATACTGAGGCATGAAAGCGGCATAAGAAAATCAAATAAATTTTATTGTATAAAAGCAGCAAGCAAGCAAAACCCAAGCAAAACAATCATTGAGCCTGCTAAGGCTGTAAATAGTTTACAGTTCTCTCTCTCTCTGCGGTTGCTCACACTTTTCCTTTGGGCCGTTGCAATCGATCGCAAAATTTCCCCCCACTTTGGTTTTTCTTTTCTTTACTTTTTGTATTTTCCTTTCCTTTTTTCCTTTTTTTATTTTTTTGTTTCGTTTTTGTAGTATTGTAAACAATTCTGTTGGCGGCTGGCGGCCACATCATCATCATCATCATCAGCCAGGCGGCCTAGCTAAATGGGTGTTGAGTGCAAAGTGTTTGTATTGCCACAGATTCCTCCCGTTGCCCCGTAATAGCCCGCCAAATCCCCCGAATAAACCCCATCGAACCCCACTCTATAGCGAGTGCAATATGGTCTCGATCTTCGAGATCTCGATTCTGCATCTGCAATGGCATCTGCATCTGTATCTGCATCTGCCTCTGACTCTGCCTATGTATCTGAAATCCGTATCGGAATCTTTGGCCCGACCGTGTTAAATGCTCGATAATTTCGGTGTGCATACTTTCCGCCTTGGGGGATGTCGTCCCATTGAATTTGGGTTTTCTTTTTATATTCAGTTGATTTGACAGTGAATTTCAGTTTGATTTTATTTAAAAGCAAATTGTTATATGCCTTTGGGTGTGCTTAAAAACCAAAATCGTGCTATTTAACTTGATTTTCTGATACTTTTTGATTAATTAATCAATTATTTCTATAAATTTGTTTCAATTTAAAAATCGTTTGTCATAAATTAAATCTCTCTCGAACTCTTATTTATATTTTCCTCGCTCTTGCTAATGGTTTTCTTAATTATCTTATAATTTCTGTGCATTTATTATGTTTTATTTTCGCTGTATAATTATTGCTTAAATTTATTTTGTTTAAATTGCGCTTTTTTTGGTTTTTGGTGAGTTTTTGGCTGGCGTTCAGTTCCTTATTTTATTATTATTTGTATGTTTTTTTCCGATTCTTTTCGGGTCGCAGCGGGAGATGCATCTTTTGTGCTGTTTTGCTGGGATGCTGCTTCTTGATCGCTTTGTGTGTCTTTTTAATTTTATGTCTGGCCTTGTGCTTGGGCACTGGCGAAAGGGGGGAATGGTTGTGGAAGACTTTTTGGAGCTGACACTAAAAATACAATTTTAAAATACGAAAAATTCGAAATCAAAGTGAAGCCAAGAAAGAAATCATACAAAGGCCATGGCCAAAAGCCGGCTCTTTTCGTTGTAGATTTTTTTTTCGAGATTTTTCATAATTTTTGCGCTGACCACAAAAAGGCTGCTGCTGCAGCAGCAACAACAACAACAGCAACGACCACCATGTTAACGACTTTAGCTTTCAGAGACCTCGGCATCATCATCATCATCATCATCTTGGCTGGGCCACCTCCCTCCCCCTCCCCTTGCTCTTGGCCATAATATAGTACATTGTCTGCCGGATCGTTTCCTTAACTTAACGTTAAAGTTTCATTTTCGTTGCCTTTGCAGTGATACCAAAAGGCCAGGAACAACACAAGCCCGAAATGAGACTTTGTCCAGAAAAACGAAACGTTACACAGAGAAATATTGATAGAAATTGACATAAAAAATATCTATTTAAATAATATAAATACTGAGTTAAATTCTAAATTAATTTCATTAAGTTCTGTAGTTCTTTACTAGAGAATTTTTATAGATATATTAATTGTTGATCTAAAAAATGGTTCTTTAAAGAATTTTCAATACCAGAGGCATCCCCAACTTTTGACCTTTTATACTTTATTTTAATTATTTATTAATTTCCAATTAACACTATATTTTTCTCCCCGTGTAAAAGCTGCAACAAATGAGTTTTTTTCTGTACTTTTTTCTGCACCCCTCTGATGATTTTTGAATTGATTTGTGTTGTTAAATATTAAATTCTTATAAGTCATTTGCACTCGGCTTGGGCTTGGACTGGGGCTTGGGTTTTTGAGGCCCAGAGCCCGGAGCTCCCCGGTCTCTGGGACTTTTGTGTGGCTCCAAAATGACAGACAAGACGGTTGGGTCTCTCGTCTCTCCGTCCGCTGTCGCTTCCCTCCAGCCCACATATATCATTTACACTCGGCCAGCTCGGAGGAGAGCTGGCAATTGGAAACGGAATCGGAATCGAATTCGAATTCGAGCTGCGGACCCCGGCTCAGTCAGACATTCAGTCAGTTCACAGCGGTCGGTCGGCCAAAAATGGCAACGGGGCAGCAAGCATCTCAGCATCTTGGCTGGCATGACTTCCCCGCCCCACCCCCCTCTTCCCACCAGACATACTGATATATACCCCTCCGAACCACATCCAATTTTTCTGGGGAGGGGCCCGCTAGGTGGGGAGCCTGCTGGCTCAAACAGAAATTATATTTTCAAGGTGTTCTCCAGGTGCCTTAATTTTCTCGTATTTTTATAATTTTAATTAACATTGCTGCGGCGCTTGCAATTCGCTTTTAACACTGGAAGCGAACGTTGAAATTAAATACAGTCGAACTTCTTTAAAAGGAATTTTTGGTAATAATAGGAAAATAATTGTGAAAGTTTTGATTAAGTTAAGAACGACGTGAGGAATGTTTTAGGTTTTTAAGGAAGGAAGAACCTCTCAGATCATTTCTCTTTTAATTTTTTTATTAAATTTTAAAGTTTTTAGAGTAGGTAAAGTTATAATTTTTAATTATTTCAGTAAATAATGAAATATAACTCTAATAAATATATACAAAATATGCATTGAGGAAGTTTAACTGTCTTTTTCAATCTCTGATTTCATATTTAAGCGAGGCCTGAAGTTTTTATTGCCATTTTATGGCATTTTATTAATATTTCTCGACTTTCTTCCACAAAAAAAAAAGGAAGGAAAACATTCAATAAACACTCACGCAGTGCACAAAATGGACTTTAAACAAGTGCCACATGAAGTCGGAAAATTTATATGAGGAGAGCTTTAAGTAAGTCTCCAGCTGCTGTAGTCTTCTGCCTCCTTCTTTCTACCGAAAGACTCCGAAGACTCTTTTCTTCTTGGGCTCCTCTCGGGCCCAGGCAGCTCCTCGTTTCGGTTGCATTCATTACAAGCGAGCCAAAGGTTAACATGCAACGAACGAGCCAGCGAACGAAGGCAACAACTGCTAAAAAGCTTAAATTTCACAACACGCTTCGGCGGCAGCAGCAACAGCAACAACCAACAACAGCAGCAGCAAATCTACAAGAGACAGACAAACACACAGCATCAACGTTCCTCGTTGTCGTCGTCTTCGTCGTCGTCGTCTCTCAACTTTTGCGTTTGAGCATTTAAGTGCCAATTAATAACAATTTTTATGAACCGAAGAAATAGTTGACAACACGGCATCGCTTCGCTTTGCTTCCCGTCTCGCCTTCCTCGCCTCTGTCTCGTCTGCAATGAGCGTTGCATGCAACAAGCAACATGCAACACGAAGTCATACCGCTCAGCCGCTCATCCGCTCATCTCTGCTGGCCCAGCCAAAGCTCATTTGAAAACACATAATATCGTACACTTTATGAACAATTATTATATAAGTTTTATTAGCTTGAACAGCCGAGAACGGTAGAGAGCCGAGACCCCTTAATTAATTTGTGATTTTTCTGCCTCGGCAACAGCTACTCCAGACTCTAATCAACTTAAGAAGCCAACATCACTTGGGGTAAAAAGCCAGCAGCAACATAAGCTGCCATATAGGCAACTTTGAACAGGAAATGTGACAGCCAGTGAAGTGAGGATCAATTTCAATATCAAGAGGAACAGGATTAATAACAGGAAAAACTAGAAAAGGAAATGTGGCAACCTAGAATCTATTTAAAAGAAAACTCAAGATTAGACCTTTAAAGTTAAATAGAAATATATTAATAACACTCTATAAGTAAACTCAAATAGAGGAATTAAATCCATTACCACCAGCAACTCCTAAGGAACACAATATCAGCATTAATGGTAGGCAAAAACCCACCCCTCACCGACTGTGTTCGTCCTTGTTGCATTAGAGGCAATTTATGCCGGCTTATTGACAGGACCAAAAGTCTACGCGCCAAGGAAACCCAATAAGCATACGAAAGCAAAGCGGGACGACAGGCTGACTTTGAAACATTTGGCGACATTAATATGATTTAATGCGTTAATTAGCGCCCAGCGGCAAACAGCACCACAGCCAGGATATTGCAGAGGGTGCGAAAACCAGCAACCTGAGAGCATCTGACGCAAAGTGTTTTCCCGGAAAAGTATGCTATGTGCGCCGGCTGGAGAGACTAAGAGAGAGAGTATTCCCCAAATCCCCGAAGCGGATTAGTAAAAGCAGTGGAAGGACTTGGCGGCAAAAGCTGGTGTCTGACTGGTAAAGCCGCGAAGGGAGCCCACCAATGCCCCGTGTGCATTGCGTAATTGACGTCAATTTTGTTTTCGCACCGCGCATACCAAAAGAAAAGCAACAGCCCAACAACAGTGGAAAATAAATAAATAAAAGCCAAGCCAAAAGGAGGGCTGCCAGTGGGTGGATTTTTTTTTGGTCTTATCCCATCGTCGCCGCCCCGGGGAAATCCAATACCCCGAGACCGAGAAAATAATTTGCCAAAATATAGAAATTGTGTCGCCGTGCAGAAATATGCAGAGATATACTGATATATTGAAAACTTGAGGCCAGAGCCAATAAAACAGGAGCTACGACAATTTCCAGGGGGTGGCACATCTCAACAAAAGCAGAAGCAGAAGCGGCATGGGCATCGGCATCGGCATCATATTTCATTTATTAGCAGCGAGCGTGGCAGGCATTTTTATTTATGCCCCATAATGCCGGGCATATGTGGCCCAAATGGGAATTGCCTTGCGCCGGATAAGCATTGAGGCAAACTGAGGCACTCTCACAGCTCCGAGAAGTCTGAGGAGAAAATTTCTAAAGAGTAAAGGGGTGGTGAGAGGCGAGCAAGTTCGCTGAGTGCTTGCTTGGCAAGTAAAAGTAGCTTAGAGATTTATGCAGCATTTGTTCCATTGAAAATTTTTGTGTTAAGCTGCACTTAGCAGTTCTCCAAACTTTTTGGTTAATTAAAAGTTGAAGCTAAGAAATAAAAAGGAACTTACAGGAGAATGTAAATGGAGAAAGGTTTATTTTAAGTACAGGTTTTTGGGATGTTTATCAAGTCAGAGAATAAAAAAAGACATTTTAAAATTGTTTAAACAATTATTAAAAAAGAAAAGGATTCATAATAATTTCTCTCATTGAAAATATATTCAACAACATCTTCCCGCATAAAATATTAACCTTAAGAATATATATTTAAACAAACACAGAACACCAAAGACACCCGCAAAGAATGTGACTTTAAAAAGGACAAAGCCAATTAGGACATATGAAATAGGATTCTGAAAACCCAGCTAAAATAGGCCAAGGCAAAAAAATACAAATAAATAAAGAAGTTGGGTTCCTGCCGTGGCACGTGCGCTATTAAATATGCAATAAATTATTTTTGCTAGTTTCTGGCCGCCTTCCCTGCCTCCTCCTCCTCCCACTGTGGAATTCGCTAAGCTGCCTGCAAATTATAGAAAATCCCCCAAAGACGCCCAACCGCCCCAGAGATGTGGGGATAAAGAAAAAGCCAATGTAAGCAATAAGCAGGAACACCATTATCTAATGCCCGTCGCGCCATTCAGGCATAAAGCCTCCTTTCTACATTCCTCCTTTCCCTCCTCCTGCCGAGCGCCTGGAAAACTTCTTAGGCCCGAAAATAGTGCGCAGGAAATAAAGCACAAAAAGGCAATAAAAATAGCTGCTGCCCCCCACACACGACGACGACTATTTTGTAGATGCTGGCCGCACAGCTTCCGGGCCAATAGAAATGCCAGAGCGTTCAACAACAAAGGCCAAAATCCAAGAGATCCAGCCAGCCTTCCAGAAAGGGCCCCCAAATCCTGGGACTGGGCCCTAATGGCCAAGGCAAACAGACAGACAGACAAATAGACAGATAGAAACGGAGACGTCGCCAGCAGCGGATTTAAGTGCAAGTGATTTATGTGTTTGGAGATGTGGGCGAAAGTCAGTGGTCTGAGTCGAGGCTAGAAATTAGCCAAAAGAAGAGTCCAGCGAAATTGCAATTTTTGGCTCCGAAAAAAATCAATCAAAAGTTCAATGACGAAAAATCAGCAACATGAGAAATACAAGAGGAAAAATCTTATAAGAATTTGATGGCTTCCTAAAACAAAACTTTCTCTTTGTGCATTTAGCAAATATTTGTGCCCTGAAAAAGAAAAAGGGTTAAAGCGAGCAGGAACAACTCAAGACAAATTCAATTAGCAGCGGTCAGTGGCTACCCTTTCAGTTATTTGAATCATAGGAAATAGATGCCCTTCAAGCTGGATTCAATTACAAGTTACAAGTGGTCAATACCGGCTAAGCGGGCTTAAGGCCCCCTTTTATATTTTCTCTGTGGTCAGTTGCGTGTTGGGTAATTGAAAAGCACTCAATGGGGTCAAAGGGATAGGGATCGAGAGTTGGACTGGGAATCGGGGTGGAGATAGGATCAACTGCTGACTAATCGAGTTTAAAACAAGCGTAAATTGTCCTGGCCATTCCTTTTGATATTCGACCGGACTTCAGTGGCGTTTACTTGCGGTGCCAAGTGCAGCGAATACGCCGGGTAATTAATGGTAATTGTCCAAAGCTGAGCTCAGCTGAACCCACATAGGGCTTCCCTCAGGTGAGCAGGGCATAAAAAAATATATATATCGAGGGCCAGGAGGGAGGAGAGGTGCGCTGCATTTGCCTAATGACACAAAAGTAAACCGTCCAAAGGCGAGCAGCGACTTTGTATAATTTCCACCGCCTTTTCGTTAAGCTCTTAAACCGATTTGCAGCTTAGTTGAATGGCCAGGAGATAGAGGAGCGACATCACTGCAAATATTTCACAAAGCCAAAAACGCAAAAAATGAAACCGAAACTTCGTGGTGTGTTCATTGGAAAAAATGCCTTAGGGCCAGACAAAGACGGTGTGTGTGTTTTTGGTTTTTGTTTGGTGGCTTGTCTTATGGCATTTTTACGGCATAAATTTCCATTGAATTGATACTTTTTTGGATCTCTACAAAACCCACAAAAAAAAGGGTTGACACAATCAGGTAGAGTATTTCCTCCTGTCGGCCACTGTCCTTTGAAGGCACAAACACAACACTTGAGCCACAAAATTTCATTAAGATTTCAAAAAGGCTTTTTGCTACGATCGATTTCTTGGAATTCCCCAAATAAGAAGCTAAAATGGAAATATTCTATAAAATATTTACGACTAGAAATTAAGTTTTGTGGGCAAAAGTTTTTAAATTAGATTTGAAATTTATTTTTTCTGAGCTTTTGTAGCCTCAAAATCAGAGAACCGTCATTTTGGCATGTCTCTTCACACCCAAACCAAAGATTTTGTTGACCCAAAAGGTATCGCATTCAACGCTTCGTCTACAAGCCTTGCAATTCCCCTGAGCGAAACCAAATTCTGATCAAAAATCCGAAACTAACACTAAAAAAAATGAGGGAAAAAAGGCAAAAGATCAGCCGCAGACAACGAAATCTTGTGGCAACTGCATTGAAACATTAGCAGTGATGACATTTTTGCGGTCAGCCAACCCCCGGATCCACCCTCCAAAATGTCTGGGGATCGTCTGGTCTTATGGCTTTTGTTGGCTGGGAGAAATTCCTGCCAACGCGACACTTCATACATAATAACAAAAGATCGCAGGGATCGCAAAAGGCCAAAAAATTGACAACCACACTAAGCTGTAGAGCTTACTGGATACCCTGTAGGTGTTTGCCATAAGTCTAAACCTATTTTCTAATAAATTCTTGTATTTCTAAGCTGCTCCAAATAATAAATTCTACAAATTCCCTTAAAAACCTCATAAAGATACACACCAAACCCGTCAATAATGAACTCATTTAATAATCCCATAACCCGAGGGTATCTAGACCTTCGTTGCGTTCAATTCAAAAAACCCATCAAGCTTTCAGTTCTCTGCTTTTTTTGTGTGGCATTTGTAGGGCTTTCGTTGCCTGTTGGTTTATTAATTGTAGCCTTGGACTTGGCGATGGTCCGTCTTTGTTTCACAAATGAATGCACAAAATTTCGGGACAAGTCTGCCCGCTGCGGTTTCTTTTGGGGCCACAAAACGCAGACAGTATGACGACGTCGAAAGCCGCAAGAGCCGAAAGCTGAAAGCCGAAAAACAAACAAATACAAAAAAGCCAAGGCACATAAAAGTAAATTATAAGAAAGAAATCCTTTTTGGCTAACTCGTGTTTCTCTTTTTGAGGTGAGAGTGCGGCTAATGAGCCAAAGCCAAAGCCAAAGCCGAAGTCTCAGTTTTGGATCCTTCTTTTTCTTATTTTTTGTACGTGGGACCCCAGTCTTCGATTTCAGAAAACCCGTTTGGCAGAGTTTTTCGGTAAAAGGGAATGGATTGACTTAATGCCTATAAAATTATAGGTTTCTTCTTGGACGACCCAGCTTGGAAAATTGTGTGCAAGCGTTTGTTTTGGGGCGTTGCTCGAGAAATTAATACAAAAAACTCAGCCATCACGAAAGAGCATTTTCCCCACTTGCTGGAAGAAAATGCCTTTGAATTGGTTTGACTTTGAAGAAACCCAGAAACACGCCCCGGGCAATCACGCAAAATGCCAAATTACATGTAGCCACCATTAAGGCAAACGAACTCGAACTCAAAATTCATCTAACACGCACCCAGAAGGGAAAACACCAGGCCCAAAACAAAAAAAAGAGTCATTTAAGGTGTTTCTTACACGCGTTCGTTACCCTCGTGTGGCAGCTGTCCAAAAACGATCGGATGAACTGCTCGAATTTCATAAAATTCCTGAGATTCAGAGGCACTTATCCTGGCGTGATCCTTGTGGGCCGCCGCCTGCAACTGGCAGCACCCCCCATCGAAATCCTCCCTCTGCCAGCTAAGAGGCTTACACGTGCCTTTGAATTTTGGTTATTTTTGTTGGTAATACGAGCCAAACCGTTCTCAATTTACAGCCGCTGTTAATGGAACAGGAGTAGGGACCTTGTGTCCAGTCCAACAGGGTAATATCATCACAAAAATTGGGTCAATAATATATGTTCAAATCGGGAGAAAATTGTGTTACAGTTGCTATAATATCTGAGGAATATTATAATCATATATAAAGGCATATTAAAATATTATTAATATTATAATATAAATGTTATAAATTTGAATTAACTTTGTGGCATAAAATATGTAATAAATATGGGTTGAGTTTTTCTTTTCTATTCCAACTTTGACCTATTCTGCGTTGAAAGTCACAATATGTAAGTTAATACAATTTTAAGCACTTGTTTTAAACACTTTTTAAATAAACTTTACACCAAGCAAAAAAGTTAAACTCTCTTGAGGTAATTTCACAGACCAAAGGTCCAGGAAAACCTAAAAGAAAGTTAAACCAAAACTTAGACAAGATTTTCCCGACCAAGAAGCTATTTCTAAGCGCGTCTGAAAGGGTAGATAGGATCCTTAAATATATCCATTTTAGGGTTTTCAGCACCTAAAAAGTCCAGAAAATCTAGAAAAGAACAGAAAAAACAAAAAAAGAAATCCAGTTGTAATGGTCATCCTTCTTGGTCTTCCAGTTGTTAGATGAATCTTCACTCTCGGCTCCCAGTCCTCCAAAAATGCTTAAATAACTAACTTAAAGTTAGAGAAAAAAACCATTTCGTTTTTGTTTTATACTTTTCAAATATATTTTGGTTTTTTCATTTTTTTGTTGTTGTTTGTTTTCGTTTTTGTTTCTTCGTTTTGTTTTCATATATTTATTGGCTAACTCTTTAAACTTTACTCTGTAGTTCTTTTTTGTTTTGCTTTTACTCTTAATCCTTCCTTGCTTTAATTATATTATTAGTATACAATATAAATAATTAAAAATATTACATTAAAATGTATTCGTATATCGTATAGAAGTTGCTGGTTGTTTTTGTTTGTTGTTGGATTTTCATTATGTATATTTTACTTTTCCTTCTCTTAGTTTTTGATTGCGTTTTCTCTCATCGTCATCGTCATCTTCTTATAACATTTACTTTCATTTTACAATTTTGCTAAAAACTAAATAAAATGTTTTGTTTGTAAAAACAATAATAATAATAATAATAATTATTAAAAAATGTATGCTCAAATTATTGTTAATTTGTTTATTTTGTATTTCTTTCTTGTTTCATATATTTTAAAAATAGTAAAAAGCAAAAAAGCGCCTTCTTTCGATTTTTAAAACATATTTACGTATATATTTTGCATCATTTTTTAAATTTATTTTTTTTTTGTTCATATTTTTATTTTTTATTATTATTTTTACTTGCGTTATATTTTTATAAAATATCACCTAAAGCAATTACGTATTTCAGTTTCAGTATTTTGTGTTTTTTTTTGTGTGTGTATTTTACGTTTATTTATACAATGCAACAATAAAAAAATGTTTGCTTTATTTTTATAATATTTTTAGCAAAACATTTAATACAGAAAATCATAAAAAAAAATAATTGTTCAACGAAAATGCAAAAAGCTCACACAATAAATCATAGGAAACAAAGTTTTTCTCTCCTTTCTTGCAACAGTTGTTTAGTTTTTTTTTTTTTAACTAAAAAGCGGCGAATTATGCTAACAGAAAAATTATTACATAATTACAGCAATTTTTCGAGTTTAAATTTAGTTTCTTACATACAAGGTTTTTAGTTTTTTGTTTTTGTTTTTTTTTAAGGGTTTGAGACAAAGTACAACAACTATTTTAATTTTCATAATTTTGCAAGAAAGTTTTCCCTCATTTTCTTGGTAGTTTTGAAAAAATAGTACAAAAGCTTTGTTGTTTTGTTGTTGTTGTTGTTGTTTAGTTAGTTGGCTATATTAAACCGCTGGGAAATCGGTTCGACTATAGTCTAAGTATACAAATGACTGCCCATATAGCTGAAGGAGCTGCTGCTGGATCGACTGATCGCAGCCCGATTTAAGTACATTTTTTTGTATTTTTGTATTTTGTAGTTTTTTGTTTAGTAGTAGTTCTCTACAACTCAAAATAGTAGTAGAAGTTAGCAGTAGAAAGTGTTTTGGTAGCTAGAGAAGAATTGGTAACTCTCGTATCCTTTCGTATTGCAAGTTTAGGGTTCAGTGGGGGCATGACTAAGAACTATATAACGTACGCTATAGTATACAATTGGGGGGCATTGGAGGGTAGCGAGGGTTCTCTACTACCCCCTTCTCTCCATCCTCATTCTCATTCTAATTCAATTAAATTACATTTAGCTTTCCTCCTGCTCGCTATATTTATTTAATAATAATAGTATCGCGTAGTTTTCGATTTGCTTCGTTTAGTAAATGCTTAAAGTTTGTTTAGTTTTAGTTGGTTTGCTGTTTGCTTTACGTATATCAATTGTTCTTGAAAGTAGTTCCTCGGCTCATTTAAAATGTCGATCGCTCGTATCCTCAATTTAATTAAATTAACTTTAAGTTTCTTAGTTGTTTCTCGTATTTTTTGTTTGTTTCTTTTTCTCTAGATAATAAACAATAATGTTTTATTCGTATACTTTGCATTTGAACTCAGGTTTTGGGTTTTTGTTTTGCTTTTCTGGTATCTCTTTTTTACGTATATGCGTTGCATGATGAGAGTTGAAAACAAAAAGTGATTAACGAAAATATCCTTATATCTTCCTAAACTTTCTCTTCCTCCATTGTTTTCCTTTTTTCTCGTTTTATTTGGCAAGTTTCGCTCCGATGTTGTAAAACACACGAAGGGAAAAAGGACGTTTTTGTTTTTAGAAAAATCGTATACACGTTTGCTAAATTGAAAAATTCCCGAAATTATAGAGGAAATTATAAATTTCAAACTAAGCATTAGAAAATATTTATGTATATGTGGGGATAGAAGTGTCTAGGGATTAACTATACTCTCTATCCTTTTTTTAAGCGCAGCCTAGACTGAATTTTAGTTACAAACTACATGGCTAAGCTTTATCTCTATATTATATCGATTTTTCCATATATTTATAGAGAACTGATGGGGGGATAGGGTTAAAATCGGGGCTGGACTAGAAGTCCGCCTCGTGTTTGATGCGATAGCTGGCATAGGTCTCCTCCAGCGGTGAAAAGTCTTGGGTGCTGGGCTGTGTTTTGTGTGTGATCATTCCAAGTAATTGGCACAGATTTTTGGGTAAAAGAATTGGGGATTTAATGATAGGATATATAAAGAGAGAGATGTTAGAAACTGTTTTCTTGGGGGTAGTATTCTTGTGGGCTGTGTGTCTGCTTGTTGCTGTTGTTGTTACCAGAGAGAGGAGGGACTTTTTGGGGGAATATTTCAAATATTTACAAGTTTACAAACTCAACAAAAATCAAATCCCGCCGACTAACTGACCAGGCCCGCGAGATATCGGGGACAGAAGAGTCAGAGGCCGGGTTTTCGTATATCATATAATCAGTATACATATATAATATATGCGTATTGGGTATTATATATATATATATAGTTTCTATATAGAACTCTATATAGAGTTATGTGTGCATATGTAAAAATGTTAAAAATTGGTTAGATTTTGGGGGGTTAGTAAACTTTCTCATAATATAAGATTATTACTTCAATTCTTTTTGATTGGATTTTTTTTTTTTGTTTTTTGATTTTTTTAGGGGTGTTCAGTATTAGGTAAAGGGGAAAATAATCAAAAATAGTTGTTGGTTGGTTGGTTGGTTAATGGTGTGTGTGAGTGTTGTTAATAATAATTAATAATATATTGGCGAGCTATATGGGCCTCTTGCAAAAACGAAGTTCTCGAACATTTTCATATTGTTGTAATTTAGTTCTCAATTACTTTATGCTTTTCATTTTCATTGTTTTCTGTTTTCTTAATTTTTGTTTTTTGTTGTTGTTTCTTTAGTTGTTGGTACTTTTTACAAATTAAGCGAAATTGTTTGTTGCTCTAATTATTGTTGCTCAGTTGCTTTTTGTTTATATTTTTTATCATTTACAATCTGCTTGAGATATATAAACTGATATTTGTATTTGTTTTTGTTTATTTTTTGAGAGGGTTTTAAGACAGGCTGATGGGCAGAAAAGAGCAGCAGCGAAAGGGGGTAAAAAATGCACTCAAAAAGTGCATTGTTTTTGTCTTTCATTACTACTTTTTTGCTACCCACACATCTGTTGTTTGAACTTAAATTTATGGCATTTACTGTACACAGAAGGAGGAGAGCAAACAAATTTTTGTGGCCGTGGCAGCAACGGTAGCAACATTAATGGTTTGCCTATATATATATTATGATATATATATAGATACACGTTCGTAGTTCAGTCGGTTCGTTTTGCGTTCGTTCGAGTCGGTTATCAGTTCGATTTTCGTGGCCGAAGCCTCGTTTTTTTGGAAGCTCGTTTGTCGCTGGTACGTTACTTATGTCGGTTACTGTCCTCCAGCCGATGTTTGTTGCTGCCGTGTGTGTGCGTCTGTAGCTGTCGCATTGCCATGTTGCTGCCTTGGATGTTGCTGCTGCTGCTGGCCGGCTCGTAAAACTCCTCTGCTCTCCTTTAATTTTTCGCTTTTCTTTTGGAATTATTACTGTTTTGTATGAATTTGTTTTTCTTTTAATTTGTAATAGTTAATTTGTTCAGCTTTCTTCGCTTATTTCGGATTCTAATTTACAAAGTGTGTGTGTGTATACTATGGGTGTGTGTGTGTGTTTTTTTGGATTTGTTCATAATGACGTACAACTTCTTCTGCGTTCGGATTTGGATTTGAATTCATCAATATTAATATTATGTATGTTTTCTTTTTTTTAGATTTTTGTTTGCCGCAAAACAAAGCAGCAACATTTTTCTGTTCTTTACGGTTATCGGTTATCGGTCATCGATTATCGATTGTGGCATTTTCGATTTGGCTTTCGATTCGCACTCCAACTCGATTCGATTCGATTCGATTTCGTACTGATTGATCGCATTGCAATTATTATTATTATTGATTCATTTTAATCCCAGGGCATTGTGAGCACCCGCTTCGTTTTTGCAAGAAGGTCGTTATCGTACTACGAACATGGGTGCACCACCGCATTGTAGCTCGCCAATATAGGACCATGTGCTCCCGCGAAGGGGGTACTCACAACGTCTGGTGTACTAGCTCCATCGGTGTGCGACGTGGAGTCGGCATTGCTGCGCCCTTCTCCGTTCGCCGATCCCAGCTCCGGTGGCTTGGTGGTGTCCCGTTCGTCGATCACTAAATCTATTGGCATTTTACCCTTTAAACACGATATATACCGGTGACAGAAGTTATCGCATAATTCGTGCACCTGTCGAAGGACGAGGGTTTTTTGTTTTATTTTTTTGTTTTTTTGGGGGAAGAAAAGAGAAGAGAGAAGAGAAGAGATCATCAGTTGTGTTGTCGATTTTGTTTTTTAGTTCTTTGGAGATTTTAGTGGTATCTCCAGAGAAAGGGGCGGTGGTTTAAACGAAGGGGGTGCGGTGTTTTTATTGGGTGGTGCTACTCCTTAAAAGGGGGTTTCTCTATAAATTCTAAATACAGATATTTTACAGGGGCTTAATTTAAAAGGATTTATTAAGTAATTAATATATAAATATATAAGTAAAGATATCAAGAGATTTGAAATAGTAACAAAAGCAGTCTAAATGATCGAATGGATTTTACTTTAATTTATTTTGTTTTCTTTTTTATTAAGAAATAATAATTTGATATTTAATTGATCCTGTTCGATCATCTATCTGTTGTATTTAATAAATATTTTATAGGTCAGCGATTAATAAATATTTTATTTACTGAATTTGTTTTCAATTTACACTTAAAGCGAGCTCAAACATTGCCATACTTAGCGCCATCGCATTCTTGCCACAACCAACTCAAAAAACCGGCTCATCCGCGATCCCCGCCCCCGCAAAATGGCATGCAAATTGCTTTTGATGCGTTACCTGCTAAACTCCAACTCGAAAACTCCATCTGCAAGTCCAGACGAAGGAGCCGGAGACCCAGACCCAGACCCATGGCCATGATGATGGCACTCAAAAATGGCTGAGGGACAAAGCCTCTCTCTAACCAAAGGCCCATAAATATGCATAGAGAGAGAGGTCCGAAATAATGCACTGGCCGAAAAGGAAGTGGAAGGAAGGAAGGCGGGCAAGCTCAGTGCCTCGGGGCACACTTTCAGCCAGGCCAACACAAGCCAGCCAGCCAACCGAGCAACAACATCAGGCAGCACGTGCAACACTCGCATTAGCAACATGGAGATGATGTGCACTGAGGAGAATTTCTGTTTCCAAACGAAAAATCATGATTTCTTATTTATTTTCTGCGGGAAAGTTTTCTTTCAGTGAACAGTAGATCGTTGTGGCGTCAGAAGGAAAAGGGCCCAGAAAACTTGGGCCAAAAGAATGCGTTTTTAAAGCCCTGTTGTTGCTGTTGCTGGGCTGTGTGTGTGTGATAAAACAAATGCGATAAGGCCAAAGTGAGTGTGAGTCAGGCATACTATATGCAAATATGCAGGCAACAAAGAGAGGAATGCAGCCGCCGCCACGGCTAAAAAGAAATTAATTGCACTGGGCCATGGCTGGCAGACACAGCAGCAGCAGCAGCAGCAGCAACACCAGCAACAACAACAGGGTGCTCCATTTAACCGATGCCTGGCATTTAATTTACGAAAAAGTGCGCGTTGCTTATGCAAATTGTTTGTTGTTGCTGCTGCCGCTGCTGTGCCTTGTGCTGCTCCTGTGTTGCTGCTTCTTGACTTCATTTTTTTGGCCTGCGAAAGCTGCAACGGCGGCCAACGGGGCTATTAACTTGTTGCCCATTGCCCAAACTTGTCAAACTCGTTTGCAGGCTGCTTTCAATGTTATTGTCACCAAAAAAAAAACACACACACGCAAAAAGCTCAAAAAAAAAAAGATGATAAAAAGCAACGGCGGCCTGCAACTGGTTTATGACAGGACAATGTCAAATTTGTCGCCGCTGATAAGCCACAGTGCACACCAGCAGCAGCAGCAGCAGCAACATGTTGCTGGCTGCCAGTGTATCAGTTTTATGATTGCATTTGTAGCTGTCAAAGCGACCATAACAATATCCATAAAGCTTGCAATTAGCACGCCAGCAACATGTTGCTGCTGGTGCTGCCGCTGTGCGCCCACCAAATTGATATGTTTATGATGCCCGGCCAGATGCCGGAGAGCATCATCATCATCCTCATGGCAAGACCCTTTGGAGACTCAACTTTCGATGCCAACTGGCTGATAACTTTTGATTAATTTGTCAGCATTGTATGTGACATATTCGAACGGCTCATTGCGATATTTATGACTGTCACAGAAGGCCCCCATGTTGATGTTGCTGTTGCACATTCCCTGTTCCTGTGTTGCTCTTGCTGTTGCACATTGGGTGGGCCCTCCGACATGCGGACATGGACAGGGGCAAGCCACCAGCTATGGTAGCCAGAAGAGGGCGTTCCAGCCCGCTCATTTGTACATCCTGTTAAGCAAAACTTTTCACAGCAACAGCAGCAGTAGCAGCAAGCCCCCTCTAGTTGCCCCTCACAGCTTCCTTCTATGTAATTCTAATCTCGATGCAAATCGCTCCAATCTGCGCAGTGGTAATTCTCGATTTCCGCTCATAGATAGCCCCAACCGTTTATAAGTCTACACGCAACCCACTCTGAGCTGGGGTCTAACAAGTTTCCAGAGCTTTGTAACTCTTCTACCCTCTATGTGGCTCTGACATTTAAATGAAATGTAATTAATGGTAATATGGAATGCACAAGTCTAGGATAGCAGAGAAACAACTCTAGAAAAGCAACACCTTTACTTCAAATCATTGAGAATATCATCTCTACTTGGATTTTTGGCAGATCCCTCAGCTTGCATCATCCGTTTGGCTATAAAAAAAAAAATAACAAAAACTCTAAAAGTATACAGCTGTCGCTGGCAATGTTGCTGGCGGTGTGATGGCAGCAGCGATCCCGAAGCGATCTTGGCCAAGCCATCAAAACAAGGCCCCCAAATTGTTGTTGTTGTTGTTGTGTGTGTGTGTGTGCCCCCATGCCGATTCCGATTCTCCGATTCTCTGATACCCCCTGCCGGCGGAGGAGCGTGTGCAACTTGAGTGACCCAACGTGTTGTGTCTCTGACTCTGACTCCGGACTCCATCTCTGTCTGGGCTGTGTCTTTTTGTCCCACTGTCCATCAGGCGGTTAGTCCCACCGTCCCGTCGTCTGTTTGTCAATTGCAATGCCTGCCTGCCTGCTTGAGTTTTTTGTTTCTCCCCTTATATTTTTTGCTGTATTTTATTTTTTGTATTTCATTTTTGTATTTTATTTTTTTGCATGACTGGGGAGCTAAAAAGCTGGAGGGACTGGGAGCTGTGTGACTCGAGGCCCAGACTGCGACTGAGAAACTGAGACTGCCAAACCAGTTTTGACAGACACAAGTCTTGAAAACGTCTTTTTAACTGATTCTGTTCGCTGTAGCAACAAATATGCACAGATACAGATATATACATATAGATGTTGTATTATTTTTTTCTTTACTGTTCTTTTTTTTCCAGCCCGCACATTTTATTTAAGTATCTTTGCATTTATATTTATTTTATACACCAAAAAATCGACCGCTGCATTTTGTTGGCTGCATATAAATGAATGTGCTTTATTTTTTGTTCGATTTTTTTAGCAAAGTTTTTTATCCTTTTTTTTATAAATATATATATATTTGGTTTTTTGTACAAGTTGCTACAGTTCTTTGTTGGTTTCGTGTTGTGTGTCGCAAGCTGTGTGAGTGACAAATGACAAAACAAAAACCTGTCGTGGTCTGCGCCGCCGCCGCCGCTGCTGCTGTGATGTTGATAAAGATCTTGACTGTTGTTTTGTTTTATATATATTTCTTTCTTCTTTTTTTTATTTTATTCATTCTGGCTTTCTATACAGGGTGCTGCCACAAATTGCAGCTGGCCAACTGACTGACTAACTTGGCTTACTGCACCAGTTTTGTACGTTTTGTTTTGCATTGGACTTAGAAAGCGTTTTGCCAGGCTAATTGCACCTTGATTGACTCTTCTTCTCGTCTGTTCGATTACTTGTCATTAGCCTATATCTGGATGGAAAAGGTACTCTCTTCATGAAGCCTAAAGAAAAGCGAAAAAGAAACCGAAACGGATCTCACATTCCACAGCAAATGACTTTAACTCTACTATATGATAAATTCCCTAAGCGTTCTGCTTGTATCATTTTATGCACACAAAA
Source organism: Drosophila anomelani (assembly GCA_035045905.1). NCBI lineage: Eukaryota > Metazoa > Arthropoda > Insecta > Diptera > Drosophilidae > Drosophila > Drosophila anomelani. Next base: position 8,518,091 of record JAWNOO010000007.1, on the reverse strand, counting down.
AAAATAAACAAATCAAAGATGAAACACACTGGGAAAATGTGTTCTTGAGCATTAGAAAATAAAAATTTATTTATAAAAAATAAATATTAAACATTCATGGGAAAGGAAAAGGTTTTCCCAGGCTTTCAAAGCTTTTAATGTATTTAAAAGTTCAATTAAGACAGAAAATAACCTTTTATATTATAAAGATTTATAGATTATTTCCATTATATAGATTTTTCTTTGAAACCTGCTTCGATCAGCAATGAACTCTGATGATATCGGCTTATTATAAGCACTAAAGCTTTAATACTATCTGATGGCAATCCAGGCATGGCTAATATCCATTTATAAGTCATGTTCCTTGGCCAAGATTTGTTCTTGATTAGCTCTTTTCTCAGTGTGTTCTGTCTTGTGTTTTGCATAATTTCTTACTTAAGACTTAATTGAAAAAAAGAGTAAGAGACGGGTTTTGCTGGTGCTGCTGGCTGGCTGTCCCAGCTTAGACTTAAACTCCGGCTCTGGGTTTCGGTTTCAGTTTGAGTTTCAGTTTCGGTTTAGGTTCGCTCCACGCTTCGTTGCGCATTTGCCTAATTAATTTTCTCAGCACAGCAGCAGCAACAAAAACAAAATAAAAATACAATACAGAAAAGAGGGGGTAGACCGGCATTAATTACGACCACGTTTGAGGAACAACTTCCATTAAGTCACAGAGTCAGAGAGAGAGACTGACACGCACCCGAAGCTAGCAGCGCTTGCTTGCATATTATTTGAAATTAAAACAAATTAGGCAACCTGTAATTTTTCCATTTAGACAATAAAGTGTCTAATAATCAAGTAGGTGTTGGGAACCCTCACTCCCTCCTCTTGCGGCATTTTAAAACATTAGAGAAAACCTCCCCCACTTTGGGAATATAATTTATGTTTGGCTTGGTGTTGGTTATCTAGGAATTTTTGAGTTAGAAAATCGAGGGGGAAGTTCTGCAGTCATCACACCTCATGTATCAACAACAAAGGCAAAGACCGAAATACAAAAAAAACTGAATGCATTCCATTGTTCAACTTGCATTTTTTATCTTACGCATGAAACTGTAACCAAACAAAACTACAAAAAACACCTGCCGCTGGTGGCCAAATATTTGTGGTTTAGGCCACATCCTGTTATGCCTAACAAATATTTCACTCTGATTGCCAATTAATTCAATTTTCAGCTGTACTGTGTGTGTGTTTCTCCTTTAATTTAGACATTTTGCAAGTGTATTAGACAAGCTGCAGATATATGGTCGCCTGCTGTGGGACTCTACATATATCCCCAACTCCAATTCCAAAGCCCCCTTCGGAACATGGCTCAATAAAATGTCAACACAAATGTTGGTAATTGAAATGCGCGCCCGTTGGCAACTATTTGCCGTAGTCTTTTTTCGCGGCGTTTTATATTTATGGGCCTGCTGGCTGGAGACTGTGTTTTGGGTCCTGCCCGGGTTCCTGGTTAAACATTTTGGGTGGTCCTTTTGGGGCGTTGATAAATGATTGCCGGCGACTTGGCTGGGCAGCATGGCTGGCTGGCTGGCTCTTTGGCTTTTTCAGTTAATTGCAATGACTAAACAAATGCTGCCTTGATGAGGTTGCATAAATGGGCTTTTCTCCCGATATTAAAGCTATAAGCATGGCAATGTTTAAGCTGGCTTAAAGCCTTCTAACTTAACTTAGTTTTTGGGGAAAATTTACTTCAAAAGAAAGGCGTTACTTACTTTTTCTAATTCTAAAAGGTGAAACCGAAGTACTTGTATTGCTTGCACCATCTGTAAAGAGAGAGAGGAAAATGTAAAATTAATTAGTTTGCAAATCAAAGAGGTAGAGCAAAGCTGTAGTAATCTTTTTGGGAACCAAAGTAATTTCTTTTAAATGCTCAATTAATCTATAATTATTAACACTACACACTCCCCTTTGGCCCCCATAAAACGTACAACTACTGGATTTTCCTTCTGCTGACGGTGTGTGACTAGACCGCTAATTAAAACATCAGCTTGACATTTGACATTTTTACGATGCTGCTAACTGCTGCTGTGTGGCCTGCGTTTGGTTTTGGTTATTGTGTCTGCTTCTGCTACCGCCAGGAATTCCATTTAAACCCAAGACATGCCATAAACATTTTTATAGCAAGGGGTTTTCTCTCCCGTGTTTTTATTTTCCTTATTTTTTGTTGCTGTTCCTTTAAGTGAGTGTTACTAAATGCACTTTTAAATGTTCAAACACGATAGCGGATAAAGGGGGAGTGGCAACCACAGGCTGGCATGCCAAAATGATTTATGGCCAAAGTACGCAGACGCGAGCGGGCCCAAAAGATAGACGCACACAGCCACAGGGCCATGGCCAAGAGAGACGGCGATCTAGGCAGAAGTGAAGGAAACTAAGAGGGGCTGGCGGGGGGGCCTTCACTGATTTTGTAGTACAACTAATAAACTAATCTGCAAGTGCATAAAATTAGGGCCACCAGAGGCTGCAGCAACTCAGCCGCCAGCGAGTGGGTAAGTGACACATTTACGACTGCCGGCAATTAAAATTAGTTTTGCCCATAATCTCTTTATACTCCGCCAGACTTTTGCTCCACTATATATTCTCCTTTTTTATTTTTGTATTTATCTGCCGACTTTAGCTTAGCTGCTACCCAATTGCACGGCTCGTTTTGCATTCTTTTTTTGTTGCACTCTTTGCACGCGGCATTTCCGTCTTGATTTACATTCTGCTGGATGCTGGATGCCGCTGCTGATGCCCTGCCGCCAAAATGATCTCTTTTTGGTCCCCCCACTGTCCTCCTCCCCTGCTGGTCGTAAAAATTGTTATGACTCGGAATGCCAGAAGGAACAAAAAATACAGGCAAAAAATAAAAGATATAAGGAGCAGACTGCCAAAGAAGAAGGATCTGCCGGGTCAGTTGGATTAATGTTCTATGTGGAGGTATTTGTGGTTTAAGGATGCTTGGTACACCTTGAGAAATGGTCAGATTCTAAATTAAACTATTAGGAAAATAATTAAAACTAAGAGATAAATATATAGTTTAAAATAAAAAATTCTTTAAAGTTTCAGTTTTACATGAGCAAAAGTAAGACTAGAAATAAAGATTAATTTATTCTACCTGCTTTTATTATTTATTGATGTAATTTTCTCATAGTTCTCATTTAATTTCTTGAATATATCTTTCCTTTTAAATATTTCCTTATTTCCCAGTGCACTCTGACTCATTTTGACTCTTTATTTGTGGCCAATCCTCAGAAATGTGGACTCTATCTGAATGCTCAAAATCTCGATGCTCTTTTAACGATCATTTCCCTTGGCAGATTAGCATGAGTTCCCGTTTCCCCTAAACTATAATAATGCTCCATGAAGATCTCAGCCTCATCAGCATCTCGTCGATGATCATGATCAGCGTCAAGGTTGCTGCTGGTGTCTGGCATTTGCCTTGGAATGCATATTCTACTAAAGTCAAGACGTTGGCTCCATTGTTGTTATATATACATACATATATAGTTTTTTTTTTTCTTTGCACACCCAAGGCTGATGCTGCTGCCCAGGCAGCCCATTTAGAGAGTGCAAAAATGTCATATGCATCATTAAATCGTTCTGCTTCATATTGTCGTTCGCATGGGTTCGCTCGCTGCTGGCCCTCTGATTTTCCCCTGACTATATATATATATATATATATATACCCCCCAGAGAGCGAAAAGTATGGCAACGCTGTCCAATAAAATGACTAAACAACTCAGTTCAGTTCGCGCTGGCGAACAAATGCTCATAAATTGCGTTCGTTTGGCGCGCTTTGCTCTTTTGCTAAATTCACTGTGATTTATTCTAAATAAAAGAAAATTATTCAATTGTCGTTGTCGTTTTGGGTCAAGGTGATACCCACACACAGGCACACACAGGCTACATTCAGCATAAAAAACAACTACAAAAAAATAGCCATGATCTTTGGCTTTGGCAACTTGCTGCCAAGGAGGCTGTGTGGCAACTATGTTGCCAGCTTTGGTTTCTTTGATTTTCTTTTTTTTTCGGTTTGTTTTTTTGTAGGTTTTTTTTTTTTTTTTGTTTTTACTTACCAGTGAGTCGACTTCGGGATCTGCGGTATAATAGGGTTTCTGTGATCTTATCTGCAAAGAGATAGAAAAAGAAGGACAATGGTTAGTGAGTGTTAAATTTTACAGAGAGAAAAAAGTCGGAAATATAAGTTTTTGGGATCTTTAAAATTCACATTTTCTCAACGAATATTATTCATTAAATTATTGGCAACATAATTTCTCTTTGTGCAAAACATTTACCAGCTGTTCTGGCCTAAAAACCAAACCCTCCTTTTCGTTGGCACTCTTCTCTTGCTATTTTATGATGGTCTGGCTGCCGATAAGCCCATGCCAAACCAAAATATTGTACACATTATAAAACTACAACAGGCAAATCGGTTCCATGGCATGGGAAACGCCACATTTGTGCGGGGCTCATCATCAGCGGACGGACCCAAAAAAAAAATAACGAGTCAAAAACCCGGAGCCCCCGAAGAGGTGACGATGCGACTCGCTGTGACCATAAAAGAGATTCTCGCTTTTATAGCAATCCCAGCCGGAGCACACGTAGATATAAAAATAAACCACACACTTAGATAAAGATCACAAAGGCAATATCTGGCTAGATAAAATGCCACACAGAGACCGTACGACCGACCGGAGAAGGTCATCATCACAAATGCTGTGCGAATTATTTGATATTTTTGTTGTGCTGTGTTTTGGCTCTCACGGAACTGAGCTCTCGGATCTTCAGAAATTCAGACTTTGGTTTTCGAAGATAAACATATACACACCCGCTGCGATATCTTATATAATGGCTGAGGGACCTGACCTTGTCCAAATCCATGTGTGTCTGTGTTTTGTGTTGCGGAGTTGTTGCTATTTTGACCACCCAGCCACATGCAACAAGGTTGCATTGCAGGCGGGAGGTCCAAAGGCGGGGATTATATACGGTTTCGGGGATAAAAGATGTGACCCTGAAAGGGGCTAAGGGAATTATGGGTCTTGCAGTGTTTGAGGTAAGCCCAGAGAAGGGGTTTAGACCTCCCTCAATATCTATAAAATGATTTGAAACTTGGTATGCTAATTCAAAAAACTGTAATTAAGTCAAATATATCCACTTTCTTTAATAATTATTATTGACTTTAAATGTAATTCCTCTTTAAAGAATATCCCATAAACCTTCAAACTCAATTCCCAATTAAACATAGGCGCGACCTTATGTGTTAGGCTGCCCTACTGATCTCCTATGGCGTTCAAGCTCTTCTAGATCTTCCAGCAAAAAAAAACCATATATATAGAGACACACACAGACCCGAGGTCCAGCGGTCCAGTAACGGCAATTTGAAATCAACTGAGGCATGTGCAGCTAATAATTACACACTTTGCACACGGACTTACAGACGGACAGAGGGACTTGGAAGACTCGTACTCGTATCTAGATATGTGGGCACTTCCATACCATTGTACCCGATGGTCGTCGTATGAGAAAAACGCCCCATTGTGAGGCCAACAACAACAGCAACAAGATAATAGCAAAGCACAAAGCACGGCCATTGAGGAAAATCGGAGGGGGGAGCTCAGAAGGGTGAAGCTGAAAAAGCGAAGCCAAGTTGCGTGTTGAGTATTTTGCAAAAGTTGTTGCCTGTTGGCTTTTATGTTGCATTTTCAAATGCTGGTTGGTCGAATGGTGTGGCACTAGCACACACACGCTCGCACACCCAACACTCCACACACCGCATCGATATACAGATAAAATGGTAACTCGCCAAACTGGTTTCTACTATGCAGGCCCGTTCGGTTCGCGCTTTTGGCTTTAACTGATATGAAGAGAGCACAAGTTGGCCTGGCATATTGCACGCACTTTGGGGCCTCAAGAAAAGAAGAAAACAGAAGAAAAAAAATGGCCGTTGGGAAACCTTGAGAAGTCCCCAAAAACATACATCTCTTCCCCACGCTAATTGAAGTTCCTCAGCATAGAGACACAGATATAGGCAGAGAAGATTTTAAAAATATATAAATCATGTGGGCAACTAACTAAAATGCACAGCATGAGACAAGTCTATAAATACAAAATGTTCAGCAGTTGGGGCGTGAAAATGAAATGGAAATAGGAATTGGATTTGGAATAGGAATAGGAATGAATATGAAATGATTTTCCCCCCAGACTTTCCATCTCTCCAACATGCTGCAGTGCGTGGGCGTCTCTCTGCAGCTGACAATTTTATATTTATATTTAGTGTCCAAATACAGGGAGAACCAACAAAAAATTAATGTTTTTTGACAGATAAAACGGTTGTCTTTAGGGAAATTTGAATTAATCCATCAATATTTCACAAGGACCTTATTATTACCCCAGTTAAATCTTCAAGATACTTTTTACTTTGGAAAAGGTTTATATTTAGGCACAATTTTCTATCATTTTCCTTAATAAAATCATTTCAATAAATACTCTTCCTGTTTAGTTTACTTCCCCCAAGTGTAGCGCCATATATTTTGTTATATTTTGAATCTGAAAACTCATCGAGTGGCGGATATCGTCACGCGCCCCAAAACGGAACCTGAGAACCGCAAAGCGAACCCCATTCCTAATCAGTTTCACATGAGCACCTCATAAATTTCTATTTCTGTTTTTCGTTGTTTTTGTTTCTTTTTTCTATTTATTTTTTATACTGTTTGAGGTGTTTTTTTTTGCGAAAAGAAATCACTACTGTTTAGATACTGCTCTTCAAACGCGCCTTTTTTTATGATGCCAATAAATGCAATTATACAACCGGCAAAAGGTTTACAATGTGTCGCCGCGTCTCCAAATCGTTTGGCCCCAAAGATACAAAAAAAAAATATATATATACAAATAAAATAAAGCCAGGGAAAAATAAAAAATAAAAATCGAAACTTGCTGCTGGCGTAGGTGGCCATAAATTTCCCAGCTCTAGCGATTGTGGGGGAATTTTGAAATCAGTACCATTTCATCAACCACGTGCTATCATCCGCTGTCATAAAAAAAAAAAATGAAGAAGGAGGAAAAACTATACAGATATACATTTATATTCGGAGGACAAATTATGATTCAATTAGGAAATTTCCTCAGACAATTATCGAAATGGGAGAAAGCTAAAGCTAGCCAACAAAATCTGGTGGTTCATCATCATCAACAGCAGACGATACAATGTTTTCCATTTTTTTTTTTTTTAGTTTTTTTATTCACCTCTCTTGGATGGGTGGACTATATTCTTTTTATAATGCCAATACACAAACGGTTGGGCATGATTTTATGGCCAGGTCGCGAGGCAATAAAATCATTCCGAGGAGATAGGGACAATAGTACTACATATACTACAACACAGGTCTTTTGGTCTGCAGGCACTTGAGTAATGTGGCCATAAAGCCCCGGTTATAGTAGTTCCAGTCAGAGTTTTTACCCGGCCATGGGGCCATAAAGCAATTTATGCACCACCGACGGGGCGGGACGACTTTTGGAATCAGCGCGCACAGTAGCCAAGCCTTTCGAGTTGTTGTCGCTGCCGTCAAACGCCGGCTGACGATCGACAGGCCGCTAAGTCTTTGGCCACTTGAGAAAAGAGTGCAGTGATAACAATGATAACACAAGGTGAAGCCAGCAAAAACCAACAACAAAGATTCGCAAATAGCTGAGTAATTGAAGGTTGGTAGGGAGAACCACTTTCAGAAAAAGGGGAAAGTAGGGAAAGTATGAAAAGTGTGGGTTATATGAACCCTAAGAACGAACCCAAGCTGAAAGTTCAAAGTTCTTCTTTGGCTAAAGAAACACTCCCTCTTATTAAGTTGATCTAATTGCGGAGCCAAAAGTCAGCGGGGTATAGGAAAAACGAGGCGCCTAAATTGCAGCACGTAGCCACATTATATTATTTTCATTTCCATGTTGCGTGCCACGGCGCCAGCCTCATGCGGGTTTCCCTTTTTCCCCCCTCATACCACCCCTCCCAACATTATAAACAAACAGAAATACCAACAAAATATATATATTTTTGGTAGCTAGAGATACCGACCGAGACCGACCGAGTGTCTGTGGAAATGTTATCTAGATTTTTTTTTTTTTGTAAGGAAAAAACAAACCAAATTAAAGTAACAGCCAAAGATGCAGATAGTGGACTCTGAGACATTTTTCACATAGATTACACTCTGGGCTTTCCAACAGGGAAATGAAGAAGAAAATGTTGTCTAGACTCGAACAAAAGTGGTGACCGCAAAGGTACAAGAAGTGCAACATCTCTTTGCTCAGTCACTGCGAAATTGCACTTACCTCAAAGGCGGTCGAAACCGAAACTGAGACTCAAAACCGAAGGCTCGAATCGAGACAAAGCCATATCGGGTTTCTCACACCTACACAATGGGGGGGCAAATGGAACCACACTTTTAGGTACCTAAAAGCTTGCACAATGACCAAAAACCAAAAAAAAAAGTATATATGTTACAGGGTCTTGAGTTTTTAGGGGGTCTTAAGAGGGGGTGAAGTTTCCTAAAATTCTATTTAAAAAAAATCTATTTATTTCCTATAAATTTATCGTACTAAATATAAACTCTTTTGGATACTATATTTAACTCAAACTTCTTTGCTTTAATTAAATTATTTAAATAGCTAAGAGTTAAAGCATAAATCGAAACCCAATCCCCAATCTTCATTACTTTGAACCCCCTTTATAATTTCTTTTTCTCCACCCATGCTCGCACAACAACCCACTCATATAAAAAACAATAATTTCGTTGTAATACAAAACCAAAATGAAAAAAAAAAAACCAACCAGGGGAAAGAGAGAACTTTATTTGCCTAACCGATGACGATGATGTTGTTGAGGAGGTTGGGGGGGACAATGTTTAATGTCGTTGATTACTTTTGCCCGGCATCCAAACAAACCCAAATAGAACACAAAACCAAAGCTGTTGTTGTTGCTGTTTTTATCTATATCTTTATAATGGGCGCACAATATCGGTAGTAAAACACAGAGCCACAGCAATTGAGGTGACACAAGCAGAAACTAGAAACAAAAACCAGAGACTAGAGACCAGAGACCAGAGACCCCCCTCCTGCACATATATCTATATCTATGAATGTATATAGTTTCTTTTTATAACCCCATGAGGCGAGTGTGTGCGTGTGTGTGTGTGTTGCAGGCGGCAGATACTACACTCCACTCCAGATACTTCAGTTTACGACCCAAAAGTAAACGCAGCACTGTGGCAGCTACCGCTCAGATACACTACATCTAACGCTCTTCCTTCTTTTTTTTTGTGTAAGCAAACATATGGCAGAAAGAGAGCGAAGCCGACGACTATGTCAATATTTGCATTGGCCAAGAGATTTCTTGGCTGCCTCTTACCTGAACCTGAACCCTGAAGTAGAGCCCAAGAGAAAATAACACTAACATAGAGATAATTGTAATGATGTTACCCCCAAACATCCGGTCTTAAGCTGATAATTGTGTAAGTAATAACAAATAAATAAAAATATAAATAAATTCGAAAAAAATGTTGCTGTGACCCCTAAGAACTTTGCATATTTTGCACTTTCTGCTGACACAATTTGTCATTGTGCGCGCTTTGCTTTTTAATTGAGAACGTTTAGGCCAGACATCTCGTCTCGAGGACCGCCGCTCATAAATCATTTTGGTTGAAATTTTCTCCCATAAGTAACGCCACATAAATAAAGGCGCAGCGAAAGAGTGAAATATATTTCCTTGGCAAAGAGAAAAGCCATTTCACACAGAATAAACCATAGAAGATCGAAGCTCTATTAATTCATTAGATGGAAGAAATGTGGATGGATATCCATTTAAATTTCTGGGGTTCGTTATCGTTTTGTGGCTCTATTTCTTCCTAATGTATCTAACAGATACACACATGCGCTGGCATATATAGAGCTGTTAAAAAGGGTCAAACTACTGAACAAATATTGAAAGTCAGCGTGGTCCGAAAATGTTGCCATAATCCAAACAGAAGGGAAAGAGAGGAGCTGCTGCTGCTGCTGTCGATGCTGCTGCTGCCAGGCAGTTAACTAAATAATCACATTTAAAAGGCGCCAAGTGGTTCCATAAACAAATATTTGAAGGGAATTTGGAACGCATCTTGTCTGCCGCTGGCCGCTTGGCTGCTGGCTGCTAATGGATTGTGGCTCGTATGCAACTGTTAAGTAAATAATCTTGGAAAATTCACCCAATTTCTTGTTTTCCCTATACCTATATCCCCTCCTCATTCGGCGGCTGTGCCAAATCAATTCACGCTGTGCAATTGCGGCAATCAACATCAACATTTCCTCAGGCAAATTGAATGCAACGCAGTTTCGAATCGAACAAAACAAAACTTCAACCCCCTGACACTCCCCACCTTTCTTTGTTGTAATTTCTGGAAACAGTTGCGTCTGCGCGCTTTTGCTCATTTCGCAGTTTTACTAAAAATCAAGAAAATTAAATAAAATAAAAATAAAATAATAATAACAGAACGACGAACCTTTTGTTCTCTCCCAAAAACAAAAAAAAAGAAATTCAAAACCCGCTAAGGGTTGCCAGAGAGATCCTAAAAAGAACAATGCTTTTGATAATACAACTAGCAAGAGGGAAGGCAACTGGCAGAGAGATTAAAAAGGTACCAAATTCCAAATAAAAAGGTAAAGGTTTCTGTATTTTTTATCATTAAAAGAACAAAACAACCGAAGAACCGAAGGAATATTGCACAAAAGAGATTAAGTTCCTTTTCTTTTTCTGTGTTCTGTGGCCTCCGAACCCCAGGAAGATATCTTCTCTCCTATGGCGAGGAGAGGAGAGGAGGATCGAGAAACCTTCGGCAAAGTGAACATTCCAGAGGATCCGTGTGCTCCTGCTGACAATACAAACACAAAATACGCATTCGAATCCCAAACCGAAGCGTAACCTTTCATACCTGATTATGAACCAACCTCCGCCTTCATCAGAAAATGCAATTTACGAAACACAACAGAAAAAAGCAGGGTAGGGGGGGGAGAGAGCGGAGTCTGTGGAAAAAGGTAAATTGCCTTTTGTAGGGAAAACCCAGAAAAAAATATATATACCCGTATAATATTGATTGGTATTAGGGCTTAACCTGTTCGGTCTCGGTTAGACTTAAGTTACCTGCCTTCTGGTCAGTTTCTTGAAATGTTGTGACAGGACAAATGTCAAGGACAGACTTTAGAGAAAGGCACTTCATTAATCACCGAAATCATTCTGCTTCAGCAACATGCAACAAATCAACTCGTCGCATGTCCAAACTATTAGCCAAAATGTCAAGAAACGAGGCTCTCATGTTATTCATTTAAAATTACTTTTAAACGAAATCACATGTAGGGTGTGTGTGTACGAGGCTCCTTTGTCTCATTTTGGGGATCCTCCTCACTTAACAACAAAGAAATTATCAGACAACGAACTTTTACTGGGCATATATATATACATATATACATATATATCTTGGGTATATTCCTCATTTGCATCACATGTTGCTGTTTGGTTTTAAAGAGAAATTATAAAGCGTTTCCTTAGCTGCATCATTAGCAGCGCCAACACCAAAAGTCGCCTAACTAAGAGGATCTTCAGCGGAGATATATATCAGGGGGAAGGGAGAGAAATAAAGAGAAACACAAATATATAGGGAAAATAAGGAAAATAAGGAAAATATCACCCCTGCGACTGGCGTTGGCGTGGCGCATTTTACGCAGTTGCTTAGTCCAAATTAAAGTGAATATATATATAGCATAGCGGGAGAGTGCCAACGAAGAGATATATCTATGCAATCTATCTATATAAAATGCATCGGCATCATCATCACCAGCAGCAGCAGCCGCAACATCAGCAGCAACAACTGCGCCAACAGAGGCTACACTCAGGAAAATAGACCTAACGGAGCATACCACTAATAAAAAGACAAAGAAAATTATAAGAATCATTTGAATAATTTTTAAATAAAGTTTTTAATGGTTGTTTGGTCCAAGTGATTCCTTTCATGGCAATAAATTCCTATTCTAAGCAAAGAAAATTGTGCAAAAAATGCTTATATTTGTATAAATAATTTGTAAATCTATAATTCTTATAACTTTCTTCTTTGTAAAGATCAGCAGTATCTTCTTTTCCGGTGTACAAGTAAAAAAGTGCCAAAGCCTTTTATTTTTAGCCCCTCTTCTGGGGCGAAGAAAACGACGCGATCTCTTGCTCCTCTGCTCGTTTGTTAAAATTCGATGGGCGAATGACATTTTTGAGTTATTTTTGTCAGCCCGACAACGACAACGACGAAAACAACCACAAATATACACTCAAAACACCCGACACACAGCCAAAAACTACACTGAGCTGAACCAAAACTGAACTGAACCGAGAGAGCGAAAAAATAAATAAATAAAACCGAAATAAAAATGCAAAATGCAAGCGACAACTTAGTTGTTGACGTTCGTTGAATGATCAACAAATGTCAAATGGAGGATCTGTCTTGCAAAAAGAAAAGAATTTTAAAAGCTCTGAAGGAAGTTTAAAACCTTTCCAAAGGTTAAAATTCTTTAAACCATTTAAAGAGATTAAATTTGAATATATATAGTTAAGAGCTCCCACTAAACTCGTCATAAAGATCTTCTCCTCCTCCTTCTCCTCTGGTGAACCATTTGTTCAGAGGCGTTGCATCAACTTTATGTGACATTTCATTGACAATCTGACAAAAGTCTATCAAAATCTCACCCAACCGAGAACGGAGAGCATCTTGATAAATGTGTGGTGTTGACTCTGAGTTTGGTGTTCGAGTGTGTGTTGTTTTTATGTTGTTCTTGCGGTTGTTGTTGCCCCGTTTTATTGCCCATAGCAGGAGCCTGTCAAAATTCCAAATGGACCATAAATAAAAACATCATTTTTATAATATTCAACTGGGGGCGTCATCATCATCGTCTCTCCTCGCCGCTGCAGTTGTTGTTTGCCAAATATATATAAAAATATATACAAAAAAAAAAAGAGCAAGCAGAAATGGAGCCATTTTTGGCATCATCATTTGGTTCCTCTCAGCGATCTTCAACTGACTCGTAAAAATAGCAGCAGACTAAGGAAACTGGGGAGCAGGATGTAGAGCAGCCGCAGAGCTACTTGCAACATTATAATTTGTATGTTAAAACATCGTAAATTATTTAAATGTCAGTGTGTGGCAAGCAAAGTTTCCCGGCTTCTCTTCTAATTTTTTTTTTTTTTTTGTCTTCAGTTTTATGAACTCCAAATAAAAAGGGGGGCAGCGGTGGATGTGTCAAGTGTGGGCAGCGCCATTCTCAAGTCACAAGGCATATTTGTGACATATGTTGCCGGGATGCGGATCTCGGATCGGGGATGGGATGGGATGTTGCCTCGTTGTCAGCGGGACAGGACAGACTGTAATTAAGTGCAGGGACTGGCTCCGCTTATTGAGAGAGAGAGGAGAAGCCGAGGAATCGATCCTCAACGACCCATCCTCCTCTTGGGGTAATGTAATCCGATCATTTAGCGGCTTGCTTCGTTAAGTTCGTGTGCCGCGATTTGGCCTCTTGTTGTTTTTATTTTTATTTATATTTATTTAGTGGCCACATGTGGGCCATATGTGTTTCCCTAACCCCTACCCCTACCCCTGCCCCAATACCAACGAGATAGAGACAGCAAAAATCGTCTCCGATTTCAACTGCGAGCTGGAGCCATTATTCTTACCTGTTTACTGAACATTGCAATATCCTCGTTGAACGATTCCGACGAACAGACATCGCCACCTTGCACCCCGGGCTCCCTCGGCGTACATGTGGCCAATTCGCACTTCTCAAAGATCAGCGCCAAAAGCGGGAATAGCGGATGTCTGGAAGGTACAATAAAAATGGGACATATAATATATAAGTATATAAAAAATAAATGGTCAAATTTCCAGGATGTTTTCGATAAATGCAAATGAGCAGCAGCTGCAGCTAAAAACAAAATATAAATCTTACTATGGGTACTATAAACCGAAGTATTTTTCTTTATTTTAATAGTTTAAAGTCAAAACTCTGAAACAAATAAAGATCACTCAAATAGCTAAAGTTATTTATATATTTTAAATATTATTCTTTACTCAAAACTTTCCTTTACTAAAAGTCCTTTCCTTTGGTCTTATTTTTCTGGATTCCCTCTAAAGGCTCAGGACATTTCCTGCCCAACAAAAATGCAAATGAGCAGCTGCTATTTTCTTTTAGTATCTTTATCTGTATCTGTATCTGCATTTGTAGCTGTATCTTGGACTGCACACACAGAAATAATCCCCCTCTTTATGCTGACGGATTAGTTCCAACAACTCAACATGATTTGACCATTTTTTTTTTTTGTTTTGTTGTAGTAGTTTTCCCTAACCAATTTCTCAATTTCGTAGCTCTTTTTTCTTCACGCACAAATTGCACCTGAACAAAATTAGGCGGGGACTACGGCTAACCCAAAAAAAAAAAGAACAGTGGAAAAAAAGGGAAAAGACCAGAACCCGAGAACCCATTAGATGGCACACAAAAAACTGACCCCTAAGAGAGGGGGTGTCGACCTGCGCTTAACAAACTATTAATAAGAGTCCGTCCGCGTTTCAGGCTTTTACAGTTGAGTGCGTTTTTTGGCCCTGGACACCAAAAATAAAACAGGCACTCATTTGCGATGACGTGGCGAAAAGTAAACAGGAGCAGCTGAAGAGTTGCGGCTGCCAAGAAGGTGTTAAGCTAAGAGCACAGCTCTTTCTTTCTCTTTAAATTTCGGGAAAAAGGTGCCAAAAAATAAAAAAAAATAATAATCATAATCATAATAATAACAGGTGCTCAATAAAGTCATGTTTGTTCAGACACTCGAGACCAGGGACAATCATCAAACAGTCATCAAACAGCTGATTGAAGGCCTCTCCTCATAAGTCATTCATGAAATTCCCTTTCAAAGCAAATATTTGCACAAAAAAAATGCAGCGAAAAAAGCGAAGAAAATCGAGGGGAGCTCGAAACTAAATAAAAAACTGAACAAACAAGGCACTCAGGCAGCTGGCAAAACAGTTGCAACACATGAAAATTGCCAGGACACGCAATGACACACGAAGACGATCGGGTTAGAAATGAAACTCCAGAAAAAAAGCTGTAAAAAAACTCTGAAAAAGAAACCACAATTTTGGCAAATTAACACCAGAACCGCAAACTGCAGCTCATTTTCGGATGGGTTTTTTTTTGTTTTTTTTCTGTTCAGTTCTTGGACTCCCTAATGCCTAAGCACGTTCATGTTCCGTGTGCGTCACTAAACACCTGAGACACACCCCCTCCCAGGAAGATAGACATTTTAGGGGCCTCTCCTTGGCAAACGGCAAACCCATAATTTTGTATTTTGTGCAAAACGCAAGAGGATCACGCCCATTCCTATAGGTATAGCTTCTGGAGGATCTCATGTTCTCATCCTTGTTCCTCTTTTTGACTGATTGTGAGTTACGCGTGGCATGAAAACGATGGCGACTCCCTCGCTCGAGATGAAAACAGGTGGCTAACAGGAGTTGGTAGTTCGGAGGGAACATGCCAAAAATTATAAATCGATAAGGAGCGACTCATTATAATTAAAATTCAATCAATAAATATAATTTAATGTTCCATATTTCTGAGAAATCAAATAAACATATTTCGAAATTGACAAATTCTTTATTTCAACTGATCTTCAAATGTTATTAAACTAATAATTTCTAAGAAATAATAAAGCAACTCACCTAAGCCTGGTTCTAAATGATATTTAATTTTTATTTATTTTTCCTCTTGAATGTACAAACTAATATATTTATATACTAAAAACTGATACTGTGAATGCTCTTCAAATGTTCATTGAAGAATGTTTTTTATTCTAGCTTAATCAATGACAGCTACTTGACAGCATTTAGTTTTCTATTGCCATTACTTCACACATTTTTTATATTTTTAATCAGAAAGCAAGATCATCTTGGGGTCATCTTAAAGGGATTGTTTGCTTTTTTAATTGTCAAAAGTTTCAGCTATTTTTTGTGTTAGTTGTTTTGTGCTGTTATATACTCACTCATAAATGGCATCCTTATCACGTTTATGTACTTCGGGTATTGCGCCCATTAGGTGATTACCGACCGGCGATACATGACTAGGTGTTCCATGACCCCCGGCCCCCGAATGGTAGCCGTGCATGCCCACTGTGGCCGCCGCCGCAGCGGCGTGCGTCATATGCGGAGAGTGGTGCGAGGGGAGGCCCTGCAGTCCGGGCGGTCGGTGTCCGGCATGTGGATCATACATGGCCGCTGCAGCGGCACCGGAGTCCATGCCGTAGCCGTGTAGGCCATCGTCATACTATAAGGAGAGAGGAGAGAAGAATTAATAGAGAAAATTTACAATTTTATGAATATTTAAAGTAGGCTTAAGATTCCTCAGAGTGTTGTTATTGTTTATAAATAATTAAATACCTAAAATAACCTCTAGAAACCCCAAGTAATTTCTCTAACTGCATTGAAATCTTCACATATTTAAATATATTTTTCTAAATTAAAGAACAAGCCAATAAACCAAATTAAAAAACAACAACAAACCTCAACATTTGTCGACCTTGTGATTACTTTGCCGCCGCTTCGACATTATATGGATATATACTCAGGCATTTGCCGCCGACACAACCCATACATACACCTAATATCTATACATTTTCGGTTACCTTTACTCGTCGTCTCTTTTCTTTCAACGTTTTTTGCATATTAATTAAGCGCAAAAAAAAAAGCAGCAGCAGAGACGATTTTGAATATTATCAGTTAATCTGTCCAAGTATCTGAGTGCCGAGTGTATTTTTGTTCTCTATCTTTTGGGTCGAAAAAAAGTTGTACAACAGTTGTTTGTAATCGCGCAATTGCAAACAGGTTTGTGTGCAATAATATTAACAATAACACCAAAAGCAAGAAATAATTTAACTAATTTTTGTACTTATTAAATTAGTAAAGATTTAAGCCAAGCTGAGAGAAAAGTTAGAGCACTTAAAGTACGTTTCTTTTTATCTTGTAGATACTCAATCTTTCTAGCTTTTAGTTGTACTAATTTTTCTCCAGTGTATCTTTGTGTGAGATTTTTATCATTTGTACTCAAGTGGCGTCCGTCTTGCTGAAGATACACTCTTCTTCCCAGCTCTTTGCTTCTCCGTTTCACACTGCATAATTTGAGGGAACACGAAAAAGAAGTTGACAAAAAGTGCAGCGACAAGAAATGATGGGAGGATGGATGCCTCCTCTGTGTACCCCTCCCCCCTCTGCTCACTCTTCATCAAGTTGAGGTTGATTTTTTATCAGCCTGGAAAAATCTTTGACACTAAATGAGCAATTGACTTGCCGTTGAGAGTTCGAGGGGAGCCAGAGAGCAAACGAGTTGAAGTGCGAAAGGGGGTAAATTTTTAGCGAAAATGTCAAGGATTTGCACCTGGAGGAAGGAGGTAAAGAAATACGAGGCAGGCAGGCAGGCAGGCAGGCAAGCTGACGAGCATATCTCACAGATACAGTAGCCGCATCTGTATCTAGACTTTGGAGAAATAGTGCAGCAGCTGCTGCTCCTCGCAGGTGGCTGGCTTTGCAGACAAAAATGAACAAATATCAAAGAGAGAGAATGAGAAGCTACAGCTACGATTGTCAACCTTTGAGGCTGAGAGGCAATCCTTGAGATACACACCAGAGATTAGTTTTAGTCGGTGGTATGCCGTCCGTCGTGCTGCTGCCTCCGTTTTGGCGTCGTTTCTGTTGCTGTTTGCACATGCACGAGATACAAACTCATAGATACACAGCGACTTGTCCGGGTTAGTCAGTTCGCTTTTTGGCCGGGTTTTTCGGTTCGCTGGGGCTCGGTTCATGGCTGTTAAACTATAAAGTTGTTATGCTAATTTTAGTGTTGGTGGCAGCCAAGCCAAGCCAAGCAGCAGCAGCGGCAACCGAACGTTGCTTTTTCTTTGTTTTTGTTGCTTCGATTTCTTAGCCGCAGAGCTCTCGGTTGTTGTTGGGTCCGTTTAGAAATGAGGAAATTGTGGAGCAAAAGCCGTGGCAACAAAGAGATCTTGAAAATTACCACAATTTGTACTTGTACATAAGTAATGTGGGAATTTGAGACCCCAAATAAGACGACCAGAGGGCCCCCAGACAATGAGGAGTAAGAAATCGAACAGGCAAATACACTTTAGGTCTCTTTTTTCGGTTTTGGGCCAACTTTGATTGATGATCTCCAGCCGGGGCTCAGACGAGACTCTGTCGCTCTCTCCCCCTACTTTTCCCCGCTTGCCTTGTTAGGTGACCAAGCCATTGACCTTGTTGAATTGGTGGAAAAGCTATAGCTTGCCCGGATCAATAGCAGAGAGAACCAACCACCAAAAGCAGTCGAGGAGTCCTGATTTTGACAAGTTCAGCGTCGAAAATCCTTCAAAAATTTATGACAATCGCTGTGGGTGGTGCTGTGTGTGTGTCTGTGTGTGTGGGTTTGGTGCTCAAAACTGTCAGTGACAGGCGCTGAAGGAGCTACGATTTCTGTTTTTCTGTATTTTTGGAGCAGCCTTTTTTTCCATGAGGGGGAAGTTGCGTTTTCCAGCTCTTGTCCTAGTTGCTGTCTGTCTGTGTGTGTGTGTGTGTGCTGTGCGCCATGAGTGTGTGTTTTTGTCGTGTTTCGGCGACATTAAGTCATTGCTAAAAGCCAGTCAGCCAGCCTACTACTTCTGCTGCCAACCTTACCCACCAGCAACAACTCAATTGTACTTCTTTTTTTTTAAGGCCCAGCTTTAAGTGCTTATAAATAGGGGGAGAAATATGTAGATTTTAGCTTTAAGTTGGGTAGTCAGTTTAAGGATATAGAAGGGAGGCTTTAACTGAGGCTTAAATTGATTGCCTTAAACTTGGTTCTTGGTTGTAAGACTTTTGCCATTCTAAATAAATTTGTATTCGAGGCTGTTACTATTTATTTTACATTTTTGTGATGAATTCTTTGAAACTGGCAAACCAAAATCCAAATTTCTGACTCATAAATGCAGTTTTCATTTTCCAAAATCTCCACAAAGGTAAATGGTAAATGGAGGCTTTAAGTTTAGGCCCCCAAAAATGCATAGTAAGAGAGCTGCTGGGGGCAGTAACGAAATTCTGCATGAACTTGAAACTGAAAATGTTGCACAAACCAAAGCCAGGAAATGGCCGCACCAGCAAGGACATTTATGGAGGGGTTTAAATGGCTGGGAAACACCAGCAGGGCGGATAGTGGGTGTGGGAGTGTGCGAGTGGGCTTTATCTGGCGGCGCCTAAAACTGACCAAAAACCAGACGCCAGCGGCAGAAGAGTTATGAATGCGAGTGCAAAAATGCAGCCAGACCGTAAAGCGAGAAGCAGATACTATATATATACATGTGTGTGTGTACTTTTGGCCAAAATGGTGACAATGGCCGCCATTATACATAGTCATAGGCCACCCTGCACCACCCACAAGCTCCTGCCCCACATAGAGGCCTCAATATGTTTGGTTGTACCACCCGACTTCGTTTATCGATTTCTTGCCCCCTCAACACTTTTCCTTTTTTTTTATTATTCTTTTATTTTCATAACCTCCCCAGAAATACACAACAAAAATACAGAAAAGAAGGAAACCTTCTTAATTGCGCTGGCGCGGTCGAAGGCCTAATCAAAATTAATTGTTTATCATGTTGTATTTGAATTTCTTTCTTTCAATTTCTTCTATATATATATATATCGTATCTTATATATATTTCTCTATAATTCTCCCCTTTTTTTTTTCGAATTTTTGGCTTTGGCTTAATTAGCAGACGAGCCGCAGTTGTAGGTGTGTCCCTTCGAACCAAGTCACGCCCAGCTTTTGTAGCTTTTTTCCTTGTTTTCGTTTTTGTTTTTGGTGGGATGCCTCAAAAGTTTTTTATTTGGTGTTAGACAATTAATTTTTGTTGCGTGCCTTGGTGTTATTTTAATTTACAGTTGCAGGCAGCAGCAACAACAACAACCCCCACCAATATTATTAACTTTTATTGCTTATAATAACAATATTATCGAGCAGGCAAACATCAAAAGTCGAAAACGTGCGCTAGTTTTTTTTTCTCCACTTAATTTATGTCTAAAAACAAATACTTAAAACAAGCAAAGAAATAATAGCCAAAAATATATATGCATAAATTTTAAAGCAGAAAAATTAGATGATGCTCGGTAGCCAAATTGAAAGCGACCAAAGGCAAAGCCAACAACAAAAAAAAAAAAGAAATCTAAATGAATTCTTTGGCGTTTTAACATTTATCAAAAATCAACAACAAATGACGTCAGGCCGTGGCATTTATTAAATTAAAATGAGCCCCAAACTCGCGGACACAAAAAACTGGCAGATGATTAACAAAAAACCAACAGAGCAACAAAAAATATCTGTCCAAAAAGGTAAATTCAAAATACAAGCAACAAGAAAAAAAATATAGCAAATCAAAAATAAGTCGAAAGAAAATATATATATATTTTTAGATGATTTCTGGGAATTTAAAGAGCACACCAAAGGCGAAGACAATTTAATGGGCGAATATTTAAAGAAAATCATTTGAAATTGTTTGGAAAAATCAAGTAAAAGTATAGGGAAAATGGTTCACAGTATTTTCTAATAAAGTAAACACAATACATAAGTCACCTTTAAATGGTATATAAAATAAGAAAAATAATCAAATAAACTCTTTTTTTTTTGGCCAACTTTAAACTCCTTCAAAAAATTCCTCGCTTTCTCAGATATTTAATTAAATGGCTCTAAGAGGACTCTGACTTTCCTAACAAAAATTCCAAAAAAGCGGCAAGAAACAAAAGTCTTTGGGGAGTTGGCAAAAGTTACTCAAAAATACGAAAATAAATTGCGTGTTGATGGCTCATTTAATTTAATGAGCGGCGTGCAACTTGTCTAAATGATTTTTCCTCTACTTTACAACACACACCAAAAATTGTTTTTTTCTTTAACTTTTGTTTTGGTTTTTTGTTTTGGAGGCGCAGAGATCTTTTCCAAAGTCTTTTCTAGCCCAAAAAAAAACTGTAATACCATTTTATATCGAGTCGAAGGATATTAGCGAATCACTTTGACTTAATGTTGGGGAAATTACTAAGTAAATTATTTAGAAGAAAAAGACTTTTTAGGCGTAAATGTAAAAAGAAATGAAACTAATGAAAACACTTCCAACGGCAGCCGCTGTGACCTCGTCAAACTTGGCAACTATGTGTGTTGTATGGCTAAAAACCTAAAGATATACAACAACAAATGTAAGGAGAGAAAAAAATAATAATAATAATACTACAACAACTATAGCACCAGCAGGCACCGCCGCCGTCGACCCAAGGAATCAGGCACGCAATTTGATCATTAAACATGAAGCTCTTTAGCACACGGAAAACACAACATTGATAGAGAGATGGTGGAGAAAGAGCGGAGCTCATGTGGATATAGGCCCCATATAGAGTCTGGTCCCCCCGAGTCCCTCTCCATGCAGAAATATGCATATGTAATTTGTTTATAAATATTCCCTCTCAGCCTGCTGCTTGCCGCTCAATTTTCGCTGGCATGTGAAGTGTCTGCAGAGGGAATTCTCAACCCAAAACGAAGATATATATCTGATATATCCCCCCCAGATAAGAGAGGCAAGAGGAGAAACTCTTTTCTGGAGCCGTGACTCATAGAGAAGGGAAGCTGGGAACCTCGGAGAATTGCTCACTTAATTAGAGAAGAATTCGCAGTGAAGGTTAGAAGGCGCGAAAAAAATAAAGATCGAACTGCTGGAGAATGATAAGTAAAATGACAGAGAAACTTGAGATATTTTACAAGTTAAAACTGAGAGGTGTTTTCCAAAGAATTTAACTTCTGACAGTTTCTAAACAAAGTGTTTTAAATACATTTTTTTTCATGGTAAATCTATTAATATTTTGCTGATTTTTAGTAACTCATTAAAATGAATTTACCTTTAAAATCTAATTTCATTTTGGCCATTAAATTTCCTTTTGTAATATCCCAATGTTTCCATTAACTTTTGCCTATGTTTTCGGCCACTAAAGTAAACCACAATATCATCAACTGTGGCATTTTCCACTGCTCTACTCTCCTTGATCTTTTCTATTTCGATTTTACTATTTCTAAAGGCAAATACAAAAAAAATATATATATATAAACGAACGAGAGCACTAAACTGAACACACGATAGACGAATTATATTTTATGCCACAAATTACAGTGCGGTTAACCTTTAAATTAAAATAACACCAAAACAATTTTTGTGCAGGCAATGTGAAGGGAGGAAAGGGAGGTGAGGCTGCATGCAGCAGCTGCACATTGCACATTTTTATACAAATTGCAATTGCAATTGCACATTTTTTTCCCGCAGACTCTCTTCTTTTGCTCGTTCTTCTCTCTTTCGCTCTGGCATAAAATAATCAAATTAAATATATATAAAAAAGCGCGAAAATTGCTTCCCGCCATTTTTCCGAAATTATATTGTGGAGAGACAGAGAAAAGAAGAGAGAATAAAATTGTAAATAATAAAACCGCGGAAAACACAGTGTGCAATAAAATTATATGCATCAAATGCAACACAGACAGACAGGGACCACAGAGAGAACCCGTATATATATCTCGAAAAATTCATTTGATGGAATTGAAATGGCGCGGATTCGGGTAAAAGAGCCGCAGGAGAATTACATGGGTTAACACACACGGAGGGGGTTAAGAGCCTGGCATCGTGTATTAAACCACAGGCGTAAATTTATTCGCCAGTAACACACAAAGACACACACATGAAAATCACCACTGAAAATTCCCGCGGGCATTTTGCATTTCATTTCGTTACGTTTTCTTTTTTTTTTTCTTAATTTTTCCATTTTTGGTTTATTTTTTTCTTTGCTCACAAACACACACACACTGAAATACCTGCGCTAATTGGTAAGGTACACTATATCTTTAAATGTATCTGTATCACTGAATGTATCTGCGTCTTTATCTATATATTTCAAGTCTTTTTTCGCTTTTGTTAATAAAAAATCAAGTTCACTTCGCATGTCCCTGATAATCAATTGATAAAGTCTAACTGCGATTTGGTAATAATATTTAAGAGAGTGGCCTAAACGCCAGAGAGGAGGCGGAGACTGCCGGTCACCTGATTAGCATATAATTTATGATACAGATGGGATTGTACAAAAATTATTATTACTCCCTTTAAGCTAAGGCGAGAATTTATGCCATATAAACGTGATGGAAAAATGATGGAAGAAGGCCTGCAGCATGGTGCCTTTTGAACTTATTTTTATAGGAAATCTATAAATTTTTAATGTTTTTTTTTCTGAAAATGTACTCCCAGTTTATAGCTGCTCTGACCTTTGTTTCAAAGTAATTTTTTAACACCATATTAAAATTATGAGATAACATATTTAATGAAATAAATCTAAAATGACATTATTAAAAACAAAATTCTCCGACAAATATTCCAAGAAATCTAGCAAAACATTAATTTACTGAGAATTGGTAATTATTTTTTATGAAATTTTCATGTTTAAAGTCAAGACAATGTCACTAGTTTTAAAAAAAAATTTGAATGTAATTCCTATAAATCTAGAATCTAGAATCTGTCGGAATTCTTCTATAACAAAATTCCTTAAAATGTGATTCACTTTATCAAACATTCTTCGTCCGACACCCTGACTTTGGATGCCTACAGATTCAGTTAATTACATAAACTTGTACAAGAAAATGACCCGCATAAATCAAATGTGATTTCTTTCCTACTCCAACACACACACACACACACTCGATTCTGGATCGTTTGGTTAAATTTCTCGGCTCGATAGGGCCTCTCTATTAATAAATGGGGAACAGTGTGTATTCCCCATTGAATTGATTAAAATGGGGAATATTAGGGAAGGTTTTATTTAGGCAACCATGCTTAGGGGGGCCCAAGAAGCTATATAGTATAAAGTAATTTTCAGATTTATAAAGAAATTGATTGGGAAATGTAAACTACTAGAGATATATAATTCTCTATGCCTTATTTCTGTTCCAAAACTCAACTAATAGATCATTAAAATAATCATTTATTTGGAATGTTTTTATGAATGGCAATGACGTAGATTTGAACTTTTAATGAAATATATGATTTTAAAAAACTATTCTTGTTTATGAAATTTTCACTAAGAACATAAAAATCAATTTTAAATTATAAAGGTATCTTTAACAAAATCGACAGGAAAAAATCCATAACACCATAAAAAGTCTATATATGATTCCCAACTGATAAATATCATATTATTTTCAACTTTATCCTATAAATGTGTGCCGTCGGCTTATGAAACCTCCTCAGATTCACCTCAAAGGACCCTCAAAAGAACCTCAAATGCCGTCGCTACTTTCTTCCTCGAATAACAACACTCTCTGTAGGAACCTACTATATATTTTTTTCGATCTTTTAAGATTTAGAAGTTTGTTACTTACCCTGGGCTGAGCCATTAATGCTCTGGGAGCGACGTCTAACCCGATTTGTGCCACTTTTGGAGTAGAACCGACAAATTGGGGTCGCAACACACAAATCGACGTCCCGCTCCGACGCTTCCCTCTGCTTCGTCCTGCGTCGCTGCTGCTGCTGCTGCTTCTATATGCTTTAGGGACGCTTTACTGTACTTTTTGGCTTTCCAGTTCTTTGCCACAGTTTAATTTGTATACTTTTTGTTTTTACTTTTTTGTATTATTTGTTTGCTTGGATTTTATGTTTTGCACTTTTACATCTAATTTTCGGGAAGCTTCTTGCTTCGATTTTTATTTTTATTTTTTATTATTATTTCACAGGCACATTTGTTTAGATTTTATGTATTATTATTACGTTTTTGTATACTTGTTGTTGTTGTTGTTGTTGTTACGCGCGCGTTTTGTTTGTAGGAGATCTGTTTTTTGCTTAATGTTTCCTTCTTTTTATTTGTTTTATTTTATTTACATATAATTTGTGTGTGTGGTTTTTATTTTTATTTTTATATAAAAATCGTATACAATTTGTTGTTAAGTTGCCGTAGTTGCTGTATTTATAGTTGTTGTTGTTCTTGGTATACTCATGTATTGTTGTTGTTGCTGCAACATAATTTTTAGCTGATTGTTGTTGTTGTCATAAATCCATGGCTCGTCCTCTTCTCGTCTCTCTAGATTTCCTTTTTGGGTTTCGGGACTTTTCCTTGGGATTTTTCTTGTAGTTGTATGTAGTTTGTTGTTGTTGCTTGTTTTTCGTATACTCTTTTTCCGTTTTGTTTATTTTATTTTTCGTATAATATGCGCACTATTTATCACAGCTGCTTCTACATACTACGTTACTAGAGTTAAACAAATGAAATTGTTTCTTAGCAATAATTTTTTTTGTTGTTTTGTATTTTTGAAATTTTTGCTGTTTTGCGACGGCAAAAGTTTGGTTGAATACAGAGAGTGAGTGGAGAGATATTGCGGGGGGATCGGCGGGATCCCCTCGTCTAAGTAGCTGCCCCCTTTTCGGCAACAGAAAATATTGAATAGTTTTTCGCTATTTTCTTTCCTTTCAAATTTTCATTCAAAATTGTTGTTTTTCGCGGTAAAAACACTAAAGAACGTAATGCATCACGTAATGCTAAGCTAGGCTGTACGGGGAAAAAACGCGCGCGATTTCCAGGCGTAGCTTTTCGGTTGTTGTGTGTTTGGTTTGCTGCTCGCTTTTTGTGTGTGTTTTTTATAACGGCAATAATAATAATAAACTTCACCGACGGCGACCACGACGACTACGCTCCGCTTCTTTTATTTCCTTCATTCGCTTACGACGAAAACGGTGAACACGCAGAGAACGCAGAACGTAACACAGAGATACGTCGTATCACGTTGGAAGCGAAAAATACACTGTGCGGATACGCGATACATTGGGTGTCAATCATTCGCCGCCGCCGCCGCCACTGCCGCTGCTCGCTCTCTCGCTTGTCGGCTCGCTCTCGCGCGCTCTCCCCCTCACACACGCTACATGCAACAATTGTGCCATTAAGCCCGTTTGGGCCATAACTCAGACGGTGCAAGCGGGACGAATATAGTGCGTTGTTTATTGCGCAGACTCCGGCGAATTGCCCGCTTCGCTGTTTGCGGCGAGAGAGCGCAGGCGCTCTCATCCTGGCGATGACTGATTTGTTGGTACGCCTCTCTGTCATACACACACTTGTCACAGTCATACAGCCCAGCAGGCAGGCAGGCAGACACACTCACAAGCACACCCACCCCCTCTCTTGCCGCACGCTGCCGGCGTCGACTGCGCTCTTTTTGCGCAACGTAGCGTTTCGCCGCGCGTTTGAAATTTATTTGGCTTTGGCCAAAAGGAGACGGCTTATAGGTTTTTGGCCGCTGTTGGCGTCGCTGCCATCGGCCGGCGTCGCAGTGCGTGGCGTTGAAAATCAGCAAAAACCAATCCCATTTGTTATTTTTCGCTTGAGTGGCAGTTGGCAGTTGCTCTTGCTATTCTGGCTCCAAGCTCTCTTCGG
Organism: Drosophila anomelani; assembly: GCA_035045905.1. Lineage (NCBI taxonomy): Eukaryota > Metazoa > Arthropoda > Insecta > Diptera > Drosophilidae > Drosophila > Drosophila anomelani. Next base: position 8,491,548 of record JAWNOO010000007.1, on the reverse strand, counting down.
CTTTCGCCGCACCTTTACAGGTTGCGTTGCGTTGCGTGAGTGGGAGGGGGGGTGGAGAAAGGGGCGGCGGGCAAGAAAGAAGGTTCCTTCGCCGCAGCTCCAAAGTCTCCTTTTCTGTTTTGAGCGCTTTTCACTTGTCCATCAGCTTTCGCTCAACGTATTCGCCTCGCTTTTTCGCTCTCACACACAGACGACAGCCAGGCACTCTCCTTCACACGCACACAGGAAAATAAATAGGCAACGCCTTCGAAGAAAAGCAACTAAAAAAAGGGGGAGTAAAAGAGAAGAAAACTGGCAGCTTTTTTGCCTTGCCATAACGGTGATCTGGCCACTTTGCAGGACATGATCCTGACAACAACAATAACAAAAGCACAAACAGCTGTTTGTCGGCAGGCAAAGGAGAAATTCAGCTCTCCCCCTCTCTCTCTCTCTCACGCTCCTGTTGGCGCGGCAATAACAAATAGCGCGGCGATAAATTGCCGAAAAAAAAAACATTCAGCGAAAATTGCATATCCTGCAGGTCACTCGTCGTCGCTCCTGTACGGCCCTGTCCCTTGTTATCCTGCTCAGTTTTGTGCTGTTCCGTTCTGTCTGCTTTCGGTGGCTCGGATTAAATATTTTTTAGGATTTTTTAAATGCTCTTACGGGTGGCGGAATTATAAATAATTAAATTAATTTTTAATAGGTTTAAGTTAATGGGAAATCCTTGATAAGATTTTAATTTGATTTCCTAATAATTAAACACATAAAAATAGAAGATTTGTTTTTTAAAAATACTTTTAAAATATTTTTTAAGGCGAAATGTCCAAATTTAAAAATATTTTAATATGAAATTAACCAAGTAAAAGTGATGTTTTTGATGTTAAATTTTCTTACGAGACTTAAATTAAATTTAAAAAAATTTTACTAATTAAATTTGATTGTTAAAATTGGTTATCCTCTTTAAAAATTGTTTTTAATCTTGAAATAGCTTTAAAAATAAAATATAAAAATACAAAATGTCATCGAATTCCATTGGAAAATTGAAAATAATTATACAAATTGAACAAACTTTCATATGCTTCCTCTAAAATTTCTTTGCAAAGAAAATCTTAGATATTTCTTTACATTTTCATAATAAAGATAATCCTTCCCCATTTGATAGCCTTTAACCTCTTGAATAATGTTTACTCCTTCCTCGAGAGTATTCAAATTTTCGGTTTGCAATATATTTTCCCAGTATTGTTGCTATTATTGTTGCTGTCGTCGTCCTCGTGGCAGTTTAAAAAGCAGTTAACACATATTCCCAGGCAATTTTTCACCAGCGTATTTTTGGCTTGGCGCTGCAGTTGGCCATTACGCCCGAAAGAGATGGGGCTACAGCTGCGGCGGGCGCGAAGGAGACAGAGCGAGAAAGCTTGGCCGCCGCCGCCGTTTTTAGGAAAATGAAAAATAGCCTTGTTTGTTTTCCGGCGCGCGCGCTCGCCAAAAAGGATTTCCCGTGTCTGTTTTCCCCTGGTCAAAAAGATGATGTTGCACTTAATCTGGTTGCCATTTCATCTCCTGGCAGATATCTTGAGGGGCGTGGTGGGTATGTAGAATCGGATCGGAGGAGGTCTGTGTCCTGTCAGCACTCTGACAAATTTATGAGACTTTGATTGATTTGCGGTCGCCTTTTTCGCCTCGATTCTGGTGTGTCTCTTGTGCGGCTTCGCGGGAAATCAAGTGTAATTTATTTATTTATGTTCGCAGCGAAAGTCAAATGAAATCGAATCAATTAAATGCAATAAATTAGCCGACTTTTTTTTAGTGTGGGAACTATTTGGGGATTCGCCTCTCAGCGGATCGCTCAATCTGTCTATTCAAAAGAGCTAAAGTTCAAGGTTGACAACGTCGGCAATCGGATTTAAAATAAAGACTTTTAATTAAATAAATATTTCATAGCAACTTGGGTTTGTTCTGCTAAAACAAACTGATAATTGTAGAAAGTGTTCCTGGAAACAGATAACAGGAACATAATGATGAATTCTAGGAATTTGGAACAAAAAATAATTTACACAAAATACTGTTTGGAATTTCCGAGATTTAATTGTTCCTTGTTAAGAAATTTCAATGATTTAAATCAAACCCCCTTTAAATAAGTCTTTAATTTAATTAGAAAGAAATCATGTTAGAAATAAATCTTGAAAGAAAATGTTATTTAAAACATAAAATTAGGCTAAGTTTCCAATAATGAGTGCCAAATCAAATAAAGAATTTATAGAGATAAACATCCAACCTCTATAAATTTTTCTACATATTTTAGAGTTCTTTTTCTTTCATTATTTATTGATTTTTAATATTTTTCTTAGTTTAAATTATAAATGTATTTATAAATAAACAATAAAATAAGAAATAAAAATGTAATTAATTCGCTTCAACTTTAAACCAACCAAAACTTTCGGCCAAAAAAAAAAGAACAAAAAAGTAAAACAAAGAAAAACCCTGCAGAAGTCCAAACAAAACAAGAAAAAAGCCTCTAAAAATTCCCCCGTATCACCGAGGCAAGTTGGAATTTAATTTAATATTTAGAACTTTTGCGAAATTGAAGGGACCATGAAATTTAAATCACCGAAAAAAAAGAGGAAAATAATCAAAAGGCGAGCAGAAGAGGTGGCAGAGGGAGGCCCAAAACCCCACCCACTGCGAGCAAAACAACAAAAAACACAAAAAAAAGCAAGGCAAAGGAATCGACTCGGGAAAACCTCAAGGAAAATTGCATTTGGAAACTTCCAATCCCAGACGAGCGAGCGAGAAAGGGGCCTGAGTGGAGTGGAGTGAAGAGTGAGTGAAGGGGGAAAGCTCGGGTCGGGCTCTCACTCACACCAATTGGGGGGCAGCCAATATGATTTAAACACTCACACACACACTCTGGCAGCGACGTCGACAGAGGGGAGCCCTCCTTTATGTGTGTGCGTTGTGTGCATGACAATTCATCTCTTTCTTATAAACGCAATTTATCAAATGGCAAACGACGAGCGAGCGACAGCAAAAGATGAAGACGACGACACGATATCAACTTGATGTGGCAACATCTCCCTCGCTCGCTTGCGCTCACATCGCTATCGCCTGCTCGCTCGCACGCCGCTCAAGCAAAAAACCAAGGCAACAACAATCAGCAACAGCAAGAACGGAAAAAAATGGCACATGAAGAAAAATAGGAGTTGCCGTCGGCTCTGCTTCTTCTTAGCCGCCGTTGCCGTCGTCGTAGCCGCCACTGCCCCAACAGCAGCAGCAACAACAACAACAACAACACAACAAAGTGACTGAAACCGCCATAATCTTGACAGACAAGTGCACTCTCTCAACACACACACACACAACCAGACACACATACAACCAGAGAGTGACCTCTCTTTTCGCCGCACTTTTAATGGTTTGTTTTTGTTTGCGAATTCGCCGAGGAGAGCGGCCAGAGCGAGATGGCCAATACGGTGGATGCCACAGAGCGAGAGGCATGGCTATGTTTTATGGCAACGCGTTTTCGAACAGCTGTTCTTGTGGTTTGAGAGTCACCATCCAGCGGATATTTATGCTGTCACAGTTTTTGAGTCACTAGGTTGGAATGTTTTGATTTTGGAATTTATTTGTTATTTTTGATTTTATATTGTTTTGAGTTGTGATTTATACGTTTTATTATTTGGTATTTAAGAGGAAATGTTTGCTTTTAGTTTTCGCTTGGTTTTTGAATTTTATTTTGATATTTATTCGTTAGGAATTATTATTTTTATGTGAATTTCTTGGTTTAGATTTTTGAGTTTTAAATTATTTTGTTTTTTTTATAGAAGATTTTGATTAAAAGAATTATTAAAAAATTTTTCCATATTTTCTAATTCCATTTCGAATTTTAATTTTCTCGATTTTAATTTTGGGCTTGCAACACGGAATTAACACCAGATTTACCTGTGCATATTTACCTGCTTTTCCAGCTTCATTCCTGAATCCTCCTTCTGGCCTAAAACTGATTTATTTTCACTCTGTTTTGTGACTTTCAACGCTTGAAAAGGACCATAAAAGGCTTAGGACACTTGTACAAAATTCTACCTAAATTCGAGGACTCACACCCTCTACGCTGAGAGAAAATCTATAGTTACTTCTTAATAATTTTTTAATTTGATTGCAAAAACATTTCTAGAATGATTTCTCAGCATAAAAATGTTAAAAAACCTTTAATTTTTATTTCTTTCCCTGCCTTAAAGGTCCCGAATTTTTCCCTAATATTTCGCTTGAGTCATCATTCTTCAGCCTACTTTAACTCTCTTTTGGAAAATATATAAAAAATCGATGGCAGAACTTTGCTGGTTAAACAAATGTGCCGGGTCATCCATCCAGGACGATTTCCTTTTTGGGCACTCGCTCTGCATTTGACAGCCGCCGACAAAAGTGTCAATTTCGGTGCTCATTCCGGCCAGAGCGCCGACGGGGTCGTGTCAACAAAATGCGGCCTAAACAAGGCCAAAACCAGCGAGTGCCCTCACGCCCTCACAGAAATTTTCAAGGACACCAGGCAGAAGGTCCTTTATGGCATTTTGTTTAATTGAAGGTTTATGTATAATTTCCTGGAGTCTATGAAGTTTTATTTTATTTATTTCTTTTGATTGCCGGAAGAAGTGAAAGAAAAAACAGGTAAAATATTAATTATTTACTTTTCATTAGAAAAAACCAATTAAGTAGCTGTTTAACTCTTTCACTTCCTTAAGTCTCAACTGTAGTTTGTGATTTACTATTATAATTATTATTTTATAAATTTTACCACATCTCCTTCATATATTTCTTTATTTAAAATAAAAACGAATACCTTTAACAGCTTTGAAAATATATACTTTAAAGGGTTCTCAACAAACTTTTGCCACAAAGTTAATTTCCTTAAAAATTAAATACATTTTCTTAAACGCACTTACCTACGTCCATGGTTTAAATCATACTTTACCTGCAATAGAAAGAAAATGAGAGAACACAGAGTTAGAAAAAGGATATATTTTCAATAGATTTAAAGAAAAGTCAGTAGGAAAAATCATCATAGGGAAAATCTGAAAAATCTTAGGGAAAATGCAAATGAGCGGAAGGCAAAAGGGGATTAAGAGATGCAGTTTTCTTTCCTGCCCGCTTGTCCGTTCGTCTTTTGTCCGTTTGCTGGAACATGTGGACTCCAAGTGGCATCCCAAGTGACTCATCCTCATCCCTCTCCCCGCCCAAGGAACACGGTGATCTTTTCCTTTCGTGGCACATTTGTCGGGGAAATGTTTTCCTTCTCGAGCTGCCTTTTTGATTGATTGCCTAGGAAAAACCCCTTGAAACTGTCAGGGGAAGAGCGGGGGGAGTGAGACCTAGACCCGAAGTGAAAATCACTTTAACACAGATGGAGGAAATCGTTTTCCAATGAAAAACTACTTAGCGCTTAAGGGGGGGATATTGTGGCATCATGTTAATAACTAAATTAAGGAAAGAAATACCAGAAAACCGATCACTTGCTATACCAATTCATTCCCTAAATAATGAATAGAAATTAGGTATTTAAAAAGAGAATATTTTATGATTGTTAAATTTTGTATTGAAGCAAAATCTTACAAATCTTAGACTTCAACTTTTTTTTATAAAGATTTATTAAGTTTTAATTACTAAAACCACTTTTTCCCAACCATTTTTAGATTTTTCCTTTTTTTTTTCCTTAAAAATAAATATTTCTATATGGAAACTCCATCCAAAGAAAACTCCTCTTAAATTCTATCTTCAGTATCTCTTCATTTGTCAACAAAATATTTCTTCTAAAAAACTAATTCCAAAAAAAATCTCTACCAAAATACCATCAAAAGAAAACTTATTTTTGGTTATGTCGTGAAAATCGAATTGGAAACACAGCCATAGAGGAAAAACTAAGAAACTTTCAGATGAAGAAAACACACAAAATAAATAAATTTATGTGCATTTCCGTTATTTTCTTTTTTTTTAAAGAATTTCTTTCTTGCTGTTGTTTTCTTTTTTTTTTTTTGTTATTTTTTCCTTTGCTTTTCCTTCCGCTGAAGTAAATAACAAATATTATTATCGCATGACCAACAGCAGCAGCCGAAAACTGAGGAAAAGCAGCCAAAAACATGGGTCAGTCAGGGGTCGAAAAAGTAGCCAAAAAAAGGGGGCTTGTGGTGTTAAAATATGGTATTTTTGGGGAGATTTGTGGGCGGTAGAAGATTGCCTGGGCGTGGCCAGCAAGTAACCAAGAAAATTGGTAAATTTGAAGTTGCAACGAAAATAAAGGAAAAAAATAATACAAAAATTTAATTTAAGGACATCATATTAAATAAATAAATTAAAGGATTTAATTAAATTTGTTTAAAAATGGTCTCCAAAAACTGAGGTTATTTTTCTCTTTAATTTAATTTCAAGGAGTCTTTCACAAAATTTATCAAAACCAGGACCTTGGTTTCCCCACAAAAAAGAAACATTTAAAGAAAATCTAGAACAGGAAGTGAAACTGTCCGTTGGGAAAGACTCAAGAACGGAAGCCTCTGTCGTCTTTGTTGCATGTTTTTGCTGAGAAAAACAAACAACAAACCGGCAACTCAATGAAATTATTAATGGTCAGCACACAAAAATGCAGTTCAACCAAGGGAAACAGTAGGAGAAATAAAGGAGGAGCAGGAGGAACACTGAGGGGCAGGAGGAGCCAAGGAGTAAAGGACCTCTGGAAGCCACCTCCAGGCCAGGACAAACTTCAATGTGGTCAGTAGTCCGTGGCTCTTTGGCCGCCGCCAGAAGCTGCAAAAATAAATAAATAAATAAACAAGAAACTCTAATTAAACGCCGGCCCTCTCCTCTGGCACTTCGATAAGGCAACGCTTACCAATTACTCTGGGCCAGGATACATTCTCTTTCCCCAACCTCTTTGCTTATCGTTTGGGTCACAGTTTTGTGGACTTTCAGGGGACCTCGGACTCGGGCTTGTTAAAAACTTTTGTGTTCCCAAAAATTCAATCTGTTTTTGGTCAGCAAAAGGCAGTCAAATTAAGATTTGGAAAGAGCCGAAAAGTGCAACAATTTGCACACATTTTGCGGGATTTTATGTTATTTTGGGTTGTCTTCAAGGTCAGTTTGTATAAACTAATGGATCAAAGGGAAAATCTAAGGAGTTTAAGGATGAAAAAGGACTCTTGATAAAGTCACCAAACTTTATAAAAATTATGGGTGAAGTACAGAATTTTTTATAATGAAGAAAGAGGATTTTATTTAATAGTAACTTGAGTTTTTACATTTTAAATATATAAGAGTTTACTGATTTCTTAATGTTTATTGTTAAATTGTAAAATATTTAATACAAGTTTACTAGTTTCTGTGAATTTTTTGTTTAAATTTAAAATTTAAAAATATTTAAGGTTATTGTTGCTTTAAACAGAAAGAATTTTATGGTAAAATAATTAAAGAAAAGAGTTTAGCACCCTTTAGCCATTAAATTCACACCGCTTTCTGGGAACTATATTATTAAATATTATAAAAAATTATAAATTAAACTCCTCCCGATATCTAAAAAAGAAAATTAAGTTTTTGTTGTAATTTTACATTCAAAAACTAATTTATTTTAATCTCTATCTTATTTCATCCTACTTAAAATCCATTTATAGCTACCTTAATTTAACTTTACTATTAACCAATTAATTAAAAGTGTATCTTCCTAACCCCTTTGACCTTTTTATGTGTTCAGTTTAACATTTTTGAGGTTCGCAGTTTCGCAGCACTGTCTTTTCCTCTTAAATCTTGCAAAATGCCATAACAAACCGAAAACCAAAGCAAGGAAATGCTGCCAAACCGGCTGACTAAGCTGGCCAAAAATAATACATATATATGTATATATATATATATGTATATATAAGCATTTGCATAACACAAAAAAAAGACGAAGAAGACCAAAAGAATGAAACGAAATTTATAAATTGATTTCGAGCTGCAACTAAAAATAAGTAAGAACAAAAGCCGAGGGCATCGGAAATCAGAAATCCCAAATTTTTGGAGAATGAGCGAGGATTTTTGATTTTGCCGCGACTCTGCTGTTTCAGCAGAATTATTGCATTCGAAATATTGGCATTTACGTCAAATTAAATTTAATTGCCAGCGAGAAGTCGAAAAAGCATGAAAATCAAATATTAAATAAAAATAAAAAAGTTAAGCTGAACAAAAAATGACTCAATATGTATAACATAAAAATGAGTAAGTGAGACCCTTTAAATAAGCTTAAAACTTAGATATTTATGTCACAAATAAACCATTTATTTTAAGATTCATAAGGAAATATTAGTATTTAGTTCATAATTAATATAAAAATAATAATTAAAATGTTTGAATAATCATAAAAAATAAATAAATAAAAATATGTACGAAAATATTCATTAATTTTCTAATAATAAAAAAATAATAAAATCAGTTAAATTGTATTATTTTCTGCCAGTATTTTCAATCCCAACGTTATTCTTAAAAAATTTTAAAAAGAACCCAAAAAAAACTTTCGAAAACCGCTGCAAAAAAAAAGCAGCAAAGAAACATGCCCGGCATTAAGACGACAGAAGAATTACATTAACTCCGAAATAAAGAACCCAGAACTCCACATTTAGACCTTTTTATCGTTCCGAAACGACGTTTTTAAGCTTGTTAATTGCATTTCCTAATTATCAAAACTCATAAATTGCAATTTATGGCAATCGAAAGCCGGACTTTGGACAAATTTCCCCTCTTTTCCGATGCACGCCATAAAAACGAAGGGGAAATTTGGCCGAAGCTCAAGGAGAAAGAAAGAGAGAGAACGAAAGGCCGACAGAGAGAGTACGAGAATTTCCCCTCTTGCAAGTTTACAACATTGGAAAAACTCCCCGCCGACTTTCCACTCACTGCCAATTGTTGTCTCACTCTCTCAGCCACAGCGAAGGGGTGGTGGGCTCTCGCTGCCATTATGGAAAGTGAAATGGATATATAGCGACTAATGCGCCTGCACACAACAAGGTCGGCAATAAATCAAAAAGGAGCCGCAGCATCTGCAGAAAGGAGAAAAAAGCCCGCTTTCCCAGAAATCAAATCAAAATGCCATAAAACAACCGGGCCCAGAGCAGGCCCTCTCGCTCGCACTAGGGCTTACAACAAACAAACAACAAATGAATTATTTGCAATTAATTGAGCGCAAATTTGCAAAAATACGTTTGATTTGAGTGTGTGTGCGTGTGTATCTGTGTAATGATGGATATGCAAGTGTATGGCCTGCTGGCGATCTCTCACTTTCTGCCAAGTTAAGTATACGCCCCGTGTTTATTTCCTTTTTTTTTGGGGAAAATCTATAAAAAATACGAAAATAATGCCCCCATTTTTTTGTTTATTGATCAATTGAGTGAAAATAATATTGTTGGAGGCAAAATTTGGCTAATATTTCGAATAATAAGAAACAGAAATGACAGAAATTTGTTTTTTGATTAATCAAAAATTGTTTGTTTGGATTTCTCTATTATAAAAATAATTTTATTAAATGTTCATAAAATAAATTTCTTTGAATTTCTGAACTTAAGTTGATAGGCAATTTTTTTTTAGATAATTACAGCTTAACTTTTGACTAATAATTATGATTTATTTTGGAAAAGTTCTTAAGAACAATTTTAAGTCTAATTAATTGGGTTTTTAATATTTTAAAATTTCTTCGTTTTATTTATAACCAAAATACTTAAGAAAATAAATATTAATTTCCTCTAATAGTAAAATAAATATATTATTTCCAATTGTTTTATTTATTTTAGAATATGCTATTATATTGATTTATAGTAAATCATTAAAACCCCTATTATTATATTCAGTACTTAATTTTACCATTAAATTTAAAACAACTTAGTTATTTGCATAAAAATTGTATAAGATTAATATCATCATAAAATGTCAGGTTTGAGTAGATTGATTCATTAAAATGCGGTTTAAGATTAATATAAATTTAATTAATGTGACTTTAATACGTGTTTTACATGAGTGATTATTATATTATTTTATATTATTCAAAAGATTTATGTGAGCTATCAATAAATTTAATAATTAAACCAAGTCATATGTTAAGTTTATAATTTCTCTGTCTAAAAAAAGATGAAATAATATTTAAAAGATTTGTATTCCTGTTAAAACCAATTACAAAGTGATTACTAAGTAGATTAACCCAAAGATTACTAATTATCGGCTCAGCCACAACAAATGCGATGATCTCCCTCGTCTATGGGGAAAATCTTTACACAGAAACTTTTTTACGACTGCCGAGATGGACAGTTTTGTGACTTTATGTCTATAAATTCAATGAACTCCCAGCCAGAACAATTTGTGATGTCAATTCCTGATGTTTACACACGCACACCCAAGCCCAGGAATTGTTCAACTTTCACATTTTACGAGTTTTATATGGGCCGCTCGCTCCGCTCGGTGCGGCGGCGATGATGACGCCTCGAAAGGCGATGATGATATTTTCACTCGAGAATTTTACGAGCAACAAATTGCGCTACAAATTACACGATAAATAGAAAATTATGACGAGGAAAACGTGGACGGAGACAATGCGGCAGCGAGCCAGCCCTCTTCCTTAACCCTCGAGCGACCGTCGTAAAAATGACTCCCCTGGTTCCCTAAATGTTCTCATGTCATTTCAGCAATCTTTCTTTCTGGCTTCCAAGCTGTTGAAATAAAGTTTTGGCCGGTGTAAATTCAATTGTTGCTTCCCAGTTTTATTGATATTTTATTTTTGGGCTAGGTTTCGGGGCGAAAGGAAAGTCGTAAAGTTGCAAAATCGTTGAAACAATGGCCAAGTTTTAACGAGCGGAACAACGAGATTTTTACCTTTTTGGAAAGGACTCTCAAAGAAGTTGAGGTATACACTGAAGGAAAAGGCGTTTTGAGAACAATAAAGTGTATAGATTTTCAGATAAATTGCAGGAAAAATATTTGTAACCTTTAAGCTTTAAAAATTATTTCATAAATTCTTATTATATTTGTTATTTAGGTCCCAAAAATATTTTTCTCTGTGTAAAAGATGTATAATTTATGGAGTATTGACCTTGTGCTCTTCAAGGACCTTCGGGCCATTATGGGTTGTGTGTGGACTAGCTGGCAATGGGTTAAGCACATATATCCCTTTACATATACATATATCCAAAAGAGGTCGTATATTTTCAGTTAATTGGACATTTCACACCTCGCCAAAGGCAGGCAACCTGCAGCCTGCAACGTGCAACATGCCGCATTAACGAACCTGTCATAAGTGACAAGTATTCCGCTTAAAGTTGAGCAACTTATCGGCCATTTCATAAAGCATGGGGTTATCTATGGCCTTAGTGTCTGGCCTGGCTTATAGCCCAAAACTGCATCCTTGGCCACGTGGTCAGCATTGACAACTCCCCGAAAATGTGCACCTAATTGATGGGTTTCCCTTACCTTCTCTTCGGACAGGTATTTTGTAATTAAGCCACTTGAGCCCTCTACAGATTGAGTACAGTGGGACAAATGGACGGGCGGACGGTGGGACAGATAGACATGTCAAGTTTCGAATTGAAATATATTGCAGGGGTAGAAAGGCAAGCAAACAAAAACAAAATAAAAAACGCGGGACAAACATTCTAACGCAAAGGTAAATGCTTTTTTTGACACTGCCTAATGCGACTTAATGTTGCGGTTACGCATTCTTAGTGGGAGTACAGTGCGTTTCAGCATTATAAGAAGCAAATTGGATACATTTTTCATAAGGGACTTAAGTGAGAAATTAATAGTTAAAGTTTTCTATTTTTCAGGCGAAAGATCAGCATCAACTATAGTAACTTATCTCGAAAGTACAAATAAATATATTTTAAACCAAGTAATGGTAATTATTCAACCTTACACATTCTCCCCATACTGTACTATATTTTATCTATTATTTTTTTTGCTGTATGTCCCGAAAAATAATCATGGGAAATACCTTTCAATGGAGAATTGGAATGGAACATGCAGGTCGCTCTATGAAATCCACTCAATCATTCGACTTCACTTCATGGAAAAAATAATGAAAATAAAAAAGAATGAAAACGTTTTAACTGATCGCTCAATCACTGATATACATGTGTCTCTGGGCAGGGAGATATCTATATATACAAATAAATATATATAGCTAGCCTGAACGATCGGTGGGTGGTAAGACGCTGCCTGAATTGAATTCATTGTTTAGCAGCGATTTGGTTAAGTCACCCGCGTGATTGTTTGCTTTTCTGGCCTGATAACTAACAGCCCCTCTTGCCCCCGCCCCCATCCTGAGCTCACCTGAGTTCAAAGGCCAATCAACAGGTGACGAGGCAAGGCCGGGGGCTATTTGTTGTCTTTTGGCTTCTGTGGGAAGATTTTTACCTATAAATTTTTATATTGATAACCTTTTACTTGAATTTTTATTGGCATGCAAAATTTGATGACTGATTTAATGGGTTTCTCTTTTAAAAAATTGCTGATTAATAAAAATTGCTGAGAAGTTTAGGTTGAAATACCCTAGCTTAAGTGTCTGGAAAATATATTTATAAATATAAAATATTGATTCAAATAATGGAAAACTTTAGTTCCTTGAAAACTTTTTATATGATTAAATCTTTTACAAAACCCAGACTCCCTCTTGGTTTATCTTCCAACTCTCCATTATATAAGCCATACAGACCATTCCCAATCTAAATGTCTGGATAAAACTACTGTTAAAACTAACCAGGCTCAAAAGAAATCCCATAAAAAATATATATATAGAGAAAAACAACCAACTTATCCTGCCTTTTTTTGCAAGAAGCAGAGGCCGGACAGAGCATTGCGATCTCATTTTTACGATCGTTGGTGGGATCGTAAAATGTCTGGGGTGACCGCTTGTGGAACGTTTAATTGATGCTGAAATACTGATACTGATAGTCTCGAGCCAAAAGCCATTTTAATTGCATATAAAAGTGGCTTTTATGATAGGCCTTCTATTAGCAAAATAAACTATTACGTGTTAAATCGCACGATCCTAGTGACCATTAAATTTCGTGTTTTTTTTTTTTAGCTAAAGTTGTTAAAATTCAAGTAGGTTGCCCTTTTGTCAAGGGGGGAATTCCAAAAAAGTGCATAAATCCAAGGATGAACAGGGGAAAGGGGGAGATAACGAGATTTTAAATATTGGAAACCAAGAAAAATGTTTTAACATCCTTTTTAAGAAAAATAAGAAGTACTATTGATTTATATAGAAAAATGTCCGATTTTAATATTTAAATTATAATTATAGGTGTTTTATGAACTACATTTTATATATTTTCTTTAATTTTTAACTCAATGTCTCCTGTTCTTCAGTTTATTCTACATTCAGCAAGGTGTCTTGTTACAACCATGTGCAACCAAGGATGGAAGTCAGCCAGGGGAATAAAACCGAACCAAGTGTTTTGAAATACTTACAGGCAGGCTCTTTCCATATCTATATAGAGAAACGAGGTGCCGAGGTCCCGAGATCCCAAGATTCTGAAAGCGAAAGTGAGTTTTTCGGGGTAAATGAAATTAACAACGCATCCTTTGCGCATCGCTGATTGTTTTGTTTCAATTTCTGGTTGCGCCCCTTTGCGATCCAGAAACCGAAAAATATATTTTCAGAGGGAGAGGAAAGAGAGAGAGAGAATAAGGACCTTTAACCTTAGGTTCCTCGAAGGAACATTTTTTCAGGGGAAATACTATAGCCAAGAGCCTAGATGTCCGCCTCTACCTGAGCTCGTGAGACCCCGCCGCGACGGTGGTTGTTTCTTCTGCCTACTTTGACGACAAGAAGTCAAACTCTCGATTTACGACCATTTTGTTTGAGTAATTTCGTCCTTAGTCCTGCGTCCCTACTTGCCACATGCTCGGCAGTTGTGTAAATTGTACAGTTTTTACTTTCAGCTGTCGATCTTCGCTTGGGAGTGTATAACAAGATCCGATTCCTAGTGTGACTCAATCCCACAGCTCATCATAATATTGCCAATTCAATTTTTCTCCCTTTATTTTTAATTCGGATTTTAATGGTCGCCTTTTACGAGTTGTCGTCGATGATGTAAATATTTAATGCTCACCGCCAGCGAGATCGTAACCATATTTCATTGACTCATTTGCCTGCTCATTTTCCCAATCAAATCAAAAATCAGTTAAATAAAAACACAAAAAAAAACTCTATAGGAAAAAATGTAGAGGAAATCAAAGCCAAGGAAATGTTCACGATTCAATTAAACGATCGTAAAAGTTCCTCTGAATGGCGGAAAATAAAAGTGGAAACAGAGTTGTTAGCCCCCAAAAAATGTTAGATTGTCGTAAAATTTCCTCAAATTGTTGTTAGAACATAAAAATCACCTTAAAATTGGTAATAAAATCAATCGTAACATAACTGGAAAGGGGGGGACTGCCTATTGAAAGTTCTCCTCCCGCATGTTATTGTTTGTTATTGGGGGAAACCCCTCGTAAAAATATAACCAAAAAACCATAAATAGTCAAGGTGATAATAACTTTATTTTAGACAAGAAGAGCAGTGTCACTGGCCAGTGGAAAAGTACTAGAGGAGATAAAATAGGCAAATATTTTGCTATAATTTTTGCACAATCACTTTTGGTTGAAATATTTTAGCCACTTGGGTTTAACAAGAGTAAATATTTTGTGCCTTTTAGCCACTGTTCCTAGGATATTCAAACATATTTGCATTTAGTTTGAAATAGTCAACAGTTTACCTGTGTTTTGTCTTTTCTAAAAAATATATATTTATATATTTGAGGCGGGACATTATTTATGACTTTCAGACTACGCTAAATATTTGAATGTCTGATCTTTTTCTATATAAAAAATTATTTCCTGTATTTATATGTATGTATTTTCCCGACATTTTTATATACGAATTTATCTTTTAACTTAATTAAATATTGATATATTGTAAATTAAAAGATATATTGCAGGGATTTTAGAAAATGCAAATTATAAATTAAACAATTTGAAGACTTATACCACGTTTGCTTGAATTTAAGCAACGCTATTCAATTAATTTAAAACAATCTATGTATATTCCAAACCCCCTTCAATTACCATTTAAACTAAGCTCCCAAAACTCCAAAGCAAAGCCCAAAAAAAAAACTCCAAAGAGCAATGAAAATTGAAAATAACGTGGCATGCAACAGTTGTACGCACACTACGTGGGCCAAAATCAACATCAAAATCAAATTCATTGCATTGCCAATGGTTCATGACCGGGCCTAGACACACACAGAGTGGCCTCCTAAGTGCGGCGAGAACGCGAAAACCCGTTAAGCATCAATTTTGACGCATCATAAAACTGCAATGAAGTGATAAGTGCCGCTGCTGCAACAGGAAAATACAGTTGATAGATATTCGCAGACAGAGAGAAACAGCGGGAAAACCAGAATCTGCAAATGGATATTGACGAACTTCCCCAAAAACTGAACTGAATGGGGAACAGGCAACCCGTATCTGAGCGATAACAATGCAAATGCAATGGCACCCACTCTCGCTCTGTGTGTGAATCGTAGCCCAGTTAAGTGTAGCTAAAGCACTGAGAAAAATGAGTTAAAGAAGATAAATATTTCATAAAACAAATTAAATTAGATTTATTTGTATAATTTAAACAAATTAAACCTAGTAATACTACAATACTCAAATTGATAGAAGGATATTAAAGCCTTGAAAATAAAACTCAAAAGCTTTGCCTACAAAAATTACTAAATTGGGCTTTTTTAAATGAATTTATTTTAAATATTTATTCTTCACTCATTTTAAAAAATATTTTATTGGTTAGTTTCCTATTTTTCAGTGCATGTCAGACAGCAATCAAACAAAACCCAGACTTTTATGAACACCGCGGGAAGTTGACAGCTTGCATCATTGTCATGATATGCGAAAAACTGTGAAACTTCTGCCCCTAGCCACGCGCTCCTTCCGCCCCAATGTTTTGCTACCTCCCTCTCCCCTCCACTATAAATGTATTTTCGCGGGTTGGCCAATTTTATAGCCTCGCGTGAGCAATTATGTTTATGGATATTGGTAACGTATAAATGACACAACAACAAGAAATAATAATAACAATAACAGGGAATAACCATAAGTTTGTTGGTTCTATGGAGAATAACCATATTTTTCAGATGGATTTTTTGAGTCTGAATGTTTTAATTGAAGTTTTATAAAGTTGTAAATTTGAAGAATATTTTGTAATGATTATTTCTTGCATAAACGTTGGGTAAATATGTATTTTAATATTAATAGCAAAGAGAAGTAAAGTTATAAGGAGAGATATATTTTCTTGGCTTATTATTTTTCCCTTTTTTAATTCCTTCCCCCATCTTGATTGGAAATCCTTCTCCCAAAATCAATTGCATCTTGGTGTTGCCAATCTCATCGACTAATTGACTTATAGCCACAGACGGCGGCCGGACTCTCTCTCTGCGACTCTTAATCAGAGACACAAATCCAACAATCCGGCTAACACACACAACCATGGCATACATAAATTATCTTTGGCACACACCTGTCAGGTATCTGCCCCGGTGAAGGGAAGGGAAGCAAGGCAGGCAACACCTAAAACGAGGCTCGTTAATTGTCGGAGGAGAGACCCAGGCGAGACCAACTGGTTGCCGCATCGTAAATCATTGGGGAATCCATCAAAATGCGATCATTGTATCGAGATTGCAGCTAAGCCCCCTTCCCACCCAACATAATTTCAATATTTTTGCACTCGAAATCGGGGAAGGAGGAGGAGCTGACGAAGGGGAGGACCCTGGCCCGACTGAACCAATTGACAACTTAATCCTGCGACATGTCAGTGGAGGCTCAAATGAGATTTACGCGGCTCGCAAGTCGGTTATAGCCTGGCCCATTTGTGTTGACTCAATGAAATGTTGTTACCGATTTTTCAACATGTCGTCGTCGAGTGCTCGAGTGTGTGTTCGCTCGCCTTGATTGACAAAGTACAGAGGTGTAATTATTTTTCATAAAAAACTGTTGC
Organism: Drosophila anomelani; assembly: GCA_035045905.1. Lineage (NCBI taxonomy): Eukaryota > Metazoa > Arthropoda > Insecta > Diptera > Drosophilidae > Drosophila > Drosophila anomelani. The sequence goes on along the minus strand of JAWNOO010000007.1, from coordinate 8,474,537 downwards.
ATGTCGCTCCAAAAAAATAAAGAACAGAGTTCTCTCCATTCCGTTGTAAGTTTTCAATCAATTTGCACTCCCCGTGCCCCTTGGTCAGGCCCCTGCAATTATGTCAGCGTTCCAAAGGCATAAATTACGAGACCAAAAGCGATCATGCCCAGAGCCAGAGAGATCTATCGGAGCGCCAAAAGATCTTTCGGACATCAACATCGCGATTGGCGGTGTCGCCATGGCCGGGGAAACGATCTAGAAAAACAAATGCAAATGCTGCACTCGAAGAAAAATTAAGCAACTAATTTATGGGAGATTGGAAAGGCTTTGAAAATGTTTGATAATAATTGGAATACAAAATGTTATTAAAAAATTAATTTCAAAAATTACACAGCCTAATAGGAAGTCCCTAAACTCGTTCTTAATATTACTCTGAACTCTTAAATATTTGAACATAATTTTTCCTGGTGTTTTCTACATCCACAGCTGCCTGCCTTGGGCCCAGTCGCCCTCCCCTTTTTTCCCAGTTGGGGAGACTCATTCCACCCGAGATCGTCGTCGGCCCATAAATCTTGAGGCGGCGGCGCGTTACTCATGCGCAGTGTCTCCTCCACGAGTAAGAGACTCCCAGACCCAGACTCTGCGACGGTCTAGGGAAATGTTTTATAATCGCATTGCGACTAATTATCGTATCTGAGGAATTATTATTGCGATCATGAAGGCGATTTGCAAATTGCGTGCCTGCGATTCAGACGCTAAGTGATTAGATTTGATTCTGGGGCATGCCTCTTCTGAAGCTATAGATATTTTAGGGTACCCTGTCGGGAATTTGATAATTTTATGATTTAAATAATACTTGTATGTACTTGAAATAGTTTAAAATATTCTATATGATATTTTGAGAATTTTACTAGCACAATATTAATATTTTATATCAAAGCTTTATTAAAACTTCAGTTGCTTTCTTCAAAATGCCATTTAATTTCTTTAAATAAAAGAATAAATATAAAATAAAATGGAAAAAATTGAGCCTAAAATATTTATAAATAAATTTAAGTATTTATAAATCTTAATATAAAAGGAACATAAATAATTTACCCAAACTTGAAGCTCTGTGCTTTTTTTAAATATTATTATTTAAAAGCTAGCACACTTAAAATTTCATCTTTTCCCCAGAAAACTTACCAAAAATGATACCAAAACATTCCCCAAATATTCCATAAACAATTAATTAACTTCCAACTAATATGCCCGACAGTTTATGAAGCTGCCATGGATGTATATGGCGCATATCGTCAATGATCGTGTTTTACTGCACTCTTCTCGCATTTACTATTTGATTAACCACCAGCCCCTGCGGCCGAGAGCCTCCCCTCCTCCTCCTCATCCTCAGGGGCTGCTGTTTGAGGAAAATAAAAACTGAAAAACCAAAAAACTGAAAAAACCGAAGCCTGGTCTTGGTGATTTGGCTTGGTTGTCTTGAGGCATTTTATTTGGCGCCATAAATCTATCAGCGCGCGCCGGCTAACTCGAACTCGAACGCGTGCGCATGCGCAAACACTGGACCTCACCGAGGAGAAGCAGCCGGAGCCGGAGAGCCTCTCGAAGATGCTGATAGGCCCCCGAAGATTTACGGCCCAGTGATCGGTGAGGGCCTGTGAGCTGCGGCTAGGAGAGATCATTTTAAGTTTATGATACGAAATCAGATTGCTTTATTGTATGCGAAATGCGATCGACCCAATTGGATTGCAGCTCCGCTTCTCGGCACGAAATTCATTTATATTTATGATTTGTGAATTGGTTTTTATGATGATGTTGTTACAATCGTCGTATTTTAACCACTGAATGTTACATTTTTTTTACAGCCTTTTGCCCGAAAAGTGTGAATTTGCCACTTCATTTGAGAGCTTGTAAAGGCATAAATTATATTGTTTTGGGGCTGACGAATACAGAGGGAAGTGGCTACTTAGGCGCAGTTTTTATGGCCATGTGAATGGGAACAAACGAAAGTCAAATGTCAGGATCGAGAAGTATATATAAAACCAACACACTTCTTAGATGAGGAAAGTATGGCGAGGGACGCACAGAGAGCAGAAAAAAAAAACAAAACAAACAAACAAAATATATTAATGACTTATCAAGGATAATTTGACAATGGGCCATAAATCAAATCGCGTAGCCCGCTCGTTGGCCCAAAACAGGGCGAGTTGCCTCGTTGGATCACCCCTCTGCTCTGCCTTGCCTCTTATTTGGCTACACGGCAAATAAATTAATTAAGGAAGCACTTTGCTTATGAAAAAGTTGAGTTTTGAAGCGAATATTATATGAGAGAAATGAGAAAATTCATTAAAATATATACAATAAAGCTTACTGTTTGTGGAAAATAATTTAATATAGAACAAATATAAAATATGTATGGGTTCTAAATCATCATTCTAATATTTTAAACTGGAAAATATCCTAATCTCTCTAAGAATTCTTCTTAAAATGTTATATTTCTCCTTTAAATTCCTTTTACATTTTTTGTTCAGTGCATTCTGTGACAGCATTGAAACCACCCAGAGCCATTGGAATGCACCTCCGAACACACACGCCAAATGGCAAATGTGAAATGTGATGCTGATGCTTAATTTCTGGCCCGAAAGGAGTTGGAGGTGGCCCAGAGGAATGGCGGGGCTATAGCCTGTGGTGGGCCAAATTGGATGCCCAGCTGTGTGGCTGCAGACTGTGCCATAACTTAACACCTTCGCTGTTGTCTTCGCCGGAGTCGAGAGTTGAGAGAGAAAGGAGAGATCAGGGGGTGAAGAAGCTGAGTGGTCATGGCCAATGCATTTGCATTTGTTGGGGGAGAAGGGGTTCAAAAAAACACCAACAAACAGGGTGATTTTAAGGAATATTAATAAGTTTATAAAAATAAATATAAGTATGTTAATTAATAATGATAATATATATTATAAGACCAATTTAGGATTATAAACACTAATGATAACTCTGTGTATCTCTTGTTTATCTTAGGTTTCCTCATAGATGGACCTGCCATTAGTTTTCCCATTAGTTTGCCACATGAACAACTCATTTGAAGTTCAATTTGCCTGCTCTATGGACTCCTTGGAGTTACATTATGACATCAGCTGGTAATTGTGATTAATGCTTCTCCTGGGCCCTGAGACACCCGCTTTGAAATGGCCAAAACATCTGCGGTCCAGTCTCCCAACACAAACCCCGTAAGCCTCATGTGAGCAGAGTCTCATGTTTATTGTGTTTCTTTTTTTCTATTTTTTTGTTTATTATTTTTTTTTTGCTAGTTTTTCTGCTTGTTTTTTTTTCTGCTGGATCATACATAAAATATGATTGCGTTTTCATTTGCATCCATGTTTGTAGGCAGATTGAGTTTCCTTTGAGGGGCGCGAGCTTGTGAGTTTATGAGCTTGTCAATTGCCGGAGTTCCCCAAGACTTTTCCTATTTATTTATTTGCATATCATGGCCAGAACTGAAGTGACCAATAACAATAATAATGGCCAGGATAGAGGAAGAGAGAGTGGGCTCTGCAGTGAGTACCATTCAGATCAAAGTAGAACCGAATCGAATCGAATTGAATCGAGGTGCAGGCCTCCACCTTCGGCCTCACCTGGAAGTCACCTTCGGCGTTTCGTTGTAATTAAGAACATGTTAGTTGTAAAGAGGAGGTTGTCGCTGGTGCTGCCGTGGGGCCCGCACCTTATATGGCCGTCGATGTTGTCCCTAAGATTTGTTACACTCGCCAAAAGTATTTTTTAAAATGTGCAAATGGGTAGGGCGTAAAAAGAAAGCTTCTTTAAAGAAAGGTTTAATATTCAAAATATCTTCTCCCAGTGTATTTCGCCCCCGAAACTCCTTCTGAATAGCCCGACTCGTGTCTCGTTGCATTTGCAAATTTGTGGCGGCCGTGTGAAGTCAAGAGGGCGAGCCAAAGTCAATTGCATTCTTAACCCTTTTGAGCCTGATCAGCTTGGCAGACAACAACACCAACCGAAACAGCAACAACAACAAATAACAGTACAACTCTAATTAAAAATTAACACACTTCCAGAGGGGGGTGTTACCACAAACATTCGTTTAATCAGACAAAAATCAAGTCTATTATGGCCAGGCCTTTTGGCCAAAGTCAGCAGATTGGCTGTATCTGCATGAAAAACGTATAAACAGCGTCTCATTTGAAGTCATCATTAAAAACGACGACGACGACGACGGCGATGAGGATGAGGATGAGGATGAGGACGAGGTCTGTGGCTACCCGGAGCCTCTTTCTCCTCCTCCTCCTCCGATCCGAGCAATCCTCTCTTGGAGGCGCACACTTGAGGCCATGTAATCAACGTTTGCTTACTTCATTTAGCGCGCGGCGAAAAGAAAAGCGAAACATGCATACAATCAGCGTGGCTTGCAAGCTCTGGCCAAGCGGGGACCCAAGCGGGCCAACAACGGTCGCCTCCAAGAGATCTGAAAACTGGCACTGGACATTGCGGACATGGGACTGGGGACATGGGACAAGGAACGGGGAATGCAGAATGGAGCTGCTTAAGTTGGACTTCAAGTCGAAGTGCACGGAGGGAAAAATATATATAAAATTTAAATTTGAAAATATATTAAAATAATTTTATAATTATTTATTGGGTTTTCAAAGAGTGTTAATCTATTTTTATTACTGACAGGACATTGTCGTGCCTGGAAGTTAGCTTGACAAAGGTATGGCCTACTTTTTGGCGTCCCATGTGAGGAAATATTTTAGAGAGTTGCTAAAATATGTTTTGAGCGTTCTAAAAATTAAAAAAAAATTAATAAAATCAATTAAAGTTATATAAAATAGTATTTAAACATTTTAAAGACCATTTAAGCTTCTTGAATCGCTTTAATTGTTTGGTATTTATTGTAATTACCATTCGAAAAAAAAAAAATAGCTCCCCATTTAATAACAATAATTATTTTCCAGCAGTGCCCTCAGAATATCTGTGGTTGTAGCCTCTGCGCCTTTGCTTGTTGGCAATGATGTATTTTTGATTTCGTATCTTATATTACCAACAACACAGAGAGACCCAACAGCAAATGCCAAGTGTGAGGCTCGACGAGCTGCAAAATCCACAGAATAAAGCCGGGGACCAAATCCAACTTGAGTCCAAGGAGCATGGGAGGGGGAGAGGGGAGAAAGTTGATTTCAGAATTTTTATTTTTGATTGTGATGATTGTGCATTGAAATTTGATACATTTTGGCCTGGTCGAGGGGAGGGAATGAGGAGAGTCGCAATGGGAATGGGATGTTTGCCAGTTGCATGCAAAAATGTTGGCTAGTCGACAAGGCATTGGCATGGCCAGAAACTACTAACAACATTAATAAGATTGGCATCTGCTGCTCGCAGTTCAAATGTAATTTCTCATCAACCAAAGTGGGCTGACTTGTTGCAGACTCCGAAACGGGGTGTGGTCGCCACCATCTCCTCTCCCCTTTGGCTCTTTCGATTGCATTCTGGCCATAAAGATAACTTTTTCGTGTTATCCCCAATGACCAAGTGGATGCGCGGTGGGTGCGGTACTTGTGCTGGTAGCTGGTTAGGCTTGTTAGTTGCAATTGATAAGCCAAAAGATTGCAAGTAACGAGAAGATGTCAAAGGAGCAGAGAATTTGTTGATGGGAATATGATGAGAAGACAGCGAGCTAAGGGGAAAGTAGGCACTCTTCATTCCAATAAATGTTGCTTATAAAACTCATTTAGAGATAGTTTTTCCTTAAAAATTATACTTTTTAACTTAATCTTGTAATTGACCCAGCTGACTATCATTTCATGACATAAAAACCCAACACTTTGATATCTAAATTATGCTCTACTTGCAGCTGCTTAATATATTAAGAAACTACTAGTTTAATTTCTTATAAAAAGCTTTAAAAACACTTAAAATTAAGTATCATTAAAAATACCTCGTGGTTAAACATTGGCGGCTTGCATTTTAAAAGCATTTGCAAAAGTTTACGACTTATTTATAAGCCAAATGCTAGCCTTCAGTAAACAAGAATATTACGTTTTTATTACAGAAATTAATCAAGACCAGTCTGACCAAATTTGTTGATTTAGAGACTTTGTAAGTGATTACGTGATAATAAAAAAACAAGTAGCTGCCTAGGCTATTAATAATTTTCATGGTTAATTGTTAAGCACTAGTTTTTTTAATTACAAAATATTTTCCTAAAAGAAAAATACCTAGTTTTCAGGAAATTAATTCCCAAAACCTCTATTGGCCATCTCCAATTACTTTTATATCTTCGATGTCAGCACGAAAGAAGCTCTAAGAATGCCATAAATCTTGACCTGAAGAAATGCAATCTCTTCGAAGCATTGAAAATCGAAATCTTTCCTAAAATGTCGTCTATCATTAAAAGGTATCAGGGGGTATAGAAAATGTCTAAGCCCTCAGCTGCTTATGTTAATGCCTCCCCTCGAAAAAAAAGGAAAAACACGTGTAGAAAACCATGCGATATGGGTTATATGGAATGGAATATGGATGGGCGGGCTGGAGACAATGGGTTCGAACAATATTTTCAACACAATATGAAAGAGGAAAATAAATCAAATTGATTAAATTCGAACAGCGAACAATCTGAGCCTCGGAAGGGCGAACAAAAAGCCAAAAGCCAAAGCCACAGCCAAAGTCAAATCAAAGAAAGAACGAACCCCGAGACTCATTTAAATAATAAACCACTAAAATCGTAGAGAAGACAACGACGACGAATTTAAATAAAAAACCGTTCACAGCCTCCGCGAACAAAACCGAAAAGTAAACCATTAAAAATTACTACTAATGTGCACCTTACACAAAAACACCGAAAGAAAGAAAGAAAGATCCCCATTTTGGGGATCGGAGGAAACAAAGGCCACAAAAGTCACGAATCTGGGAATCTCCGGCTAATGCCCAGAGAGAGTATAGGAAGTATCGGGGTATCGGTTCGATCCACTGCGGCGACACTGGTGGATTCCAAAATAAACGACCGGCGATTCATCTTCGGGAAAACCTCTTTGTGGAGCCGACTCTGGGAGGTGACACTGTGAGGAATAACTATACTGAGCTTATGATTATTTAAATAATTAAATATATACTTCTCTGAGCCATCTGAAGATACTCTAATTAAATACTTAACTACTTTGTTTTCGTTTAGTGCATCCTCTAATCCTCTGAGAAAAGGCAGGAACATAACGAAACATAAATTGCACAGGGTGGAACGAACTGAGGTGCTGGGGTAAAACTAAAACCACTTAACTTAATGAGCATCAAATATCTGACTTCCATGTATCCGCAACCCATATTGTTTTGGCCGCAATTCTCGATACGAATCTATTATTTAAGACTCTACTCTGGTGCTGCTTCTGCTGCCGCACTAACATTTCAATTAATAAACTGCCCGCTCCCGGCCACGCAGAACTCCCGGCCAAGTCCCACAGCTCACCTTCCGAGCAGTCGGAACAATAGCTAAGTATAATCACTTTGTTTTCACCTTTGGGAATAGCCAGTGACAGACGCTGTGGGTGTGGGGGGAGATGTGGGTACAGGCACTGAGAAAAATAATCACATATTACCCATTAAGCTGACATTTGAGAAGGTTTTTACATGTGAACAACATTTGAGTAACATTTGAGTTAAGTCAGAGCGACGAATAAGGACTTCAAGTTATTTATCCTTGACAACATTTTCTTTTAGTGTCCAGGTGGAGTACGAGAAAAATAGTTACTAGATAATGGCACTGGATCGGGTGGCCTGGGAATGCTTGCTGTTTCCAGTTGCACATGCCACGTGCAGCCAGTTGGCGTTGCATTTATGAAAATGAGCTCTGTTCTTGGGGCAATTTGTAAACGAGACAATTGACCAAATGCTCATGGTGACTCTTCTTTTACCTCCGATGTGTTGTGGCCATTGTGACTTGATTGCCGGGGCCAGAGTTGGACAAAGAGCAAAGTGTAACAGGTGACACATTGTCATCATCACATACACACAGAATTGTAAAAGGTAATAACCCTTTTGCAGCCACTCAGATTTAATGGGTATTTAAAAAATTGTTTCAATAATATAAAATAATTCAAATAAATGCCATTGAAGTGTAGATAATGAATGAAATTGAATATAAAATTTTAGTAGAGATTTTTAAGGATTTATCATTCTGCATATTGAAAATATGTGACTAAAAAGGCGCCTTAAATTAACGTACTTAATATTTATTAAACAGAGAAGTTAATACATTTAAATGACATATATAAGAGAGATCTAAGAATTTAAGCAATTGTTTTCCGCTAGATTTCACCCTTTCACTACTTGCTTTTCAATGTCAATTCTCTGGCTAAATGCGACCCCTCCAAATCGGGGGACTATAATCCATTTCGATTATCACCCACTACAACAGGATGGCCCACTCGAATGGCCGAAAACAATGGCCAAATGCCCGGCTCAACCTGCCAATCTCCGTTCGCTCGCTGTTGTCGTCGTCGTCTCTTTGGCCACAAAAGGCCCCCAGGTGCCGTGGCCAAAACTGCAACTGAAAGTCATCCAGGCTGGCGGTTAACAACTGAAACGAGCTGAACTGAAACTGCATGCCCATTTAGAGCGACTTGCCAACCGGCAGGTCCTTCAAAAGAGCGGCGACAAAAAGGCAAAGCCACCGGCAGAGGTTGGCCAATGGCGGACAATGTGGCGATCCACAACGCTGAGGTAACAACAGCAGCAAAAACAAGAGCAACTGGAGCAACAACATCTATAGCCACTGCGATGGCGTGGTAATAAAAGTGAAATTAACAATCAACGGACGCTTTACGGTTGACATTTCACATGACAGGCTAGTAATGCGATTTAGCAGGATAAAGGACAGCAGGCCGCGGCTTGGAATGGTTTTGTTTTACTTTCAGCGGGTCGGGTTTTTGGCCCTGTCAAGCCACTGCAAGTGGGAAGTGCAGGGAAATTGTTGAAAACAAAAACAATAAACGAACAAAAAAATATATACAATTAAAGTAAAGAAACTAAATGGTGAACTTTTATGCAGAGGAAAGTTTCTTAAAAACAAAGGAATTCTTATTAAAATATAAAATATTTGTTCATTTTTGGTAATCAGAAAACTGAAGCTGGCTGATTATTTTTCTTCGACTATAGCGAGCCTTGACTTTACTTCCTTTTTTGTTTGTTTCACACACAAAATAATCGGATTTTTTTTTCGTTGAAGAGAAAGTTAATTAAAATAATGAATTTTCCGTTGACAAATGTCTCTCGCCTGTCAGAAAATCCCTCCCTTTCCTCCCCTGGACTCTCTGTGTCACATTGCATACTTAATAAATGCTAATAATAGAGTTTTAATTAAATAGATTATATACATATGTATATGTGTGCATCCGTGTTTGTGTTCGACATTTGGCATTCTGAATTTTGGCTTTCATGCTGCATTTGCATATTTACGTGTTTGCATGCACCATCGGATCCCGGCGCCTTGGGATCCCTCGATGGCATTTTGTAATAAGCAAATTGATTTAAAATTGTCAGCATGGCCCAGAAGTCGTGGTCCGGCCAAATTAGATTCTGCTATGCGGAGGCGGATTGGCTATGATAAATATTAGATAATGTGGGTGGTCCAGTGTCAGACTTTTGAGGCAATTATGCGGTAAGGTGCCTTGATTTGACTTTGGTATTTCTAATGACATTTGAGTAGTAAGCCAATAATGAAATGCCAATGATTTGTTGAGCACAAAGGTAGTTTTATTGGGTTTGTGAGGAATTTGCAATGAAATATTCAAAGTAAAAGGGTATTAAAAGTGAGGTATATCTAACTAAAAATTTAAAGGTAGGAAAATATAGTTAAACATAAGAGTAAATGAAGGTAAAATAACAAAACCTGAGGCTTATTACAATAAAAAAGTTTAATGATTCTGATGACTTCATCCATGAACAAGTAAGATACATAGCTACAGTGGTGTAATTCCCTATATAAATATGAAGTAAAGAGATCTCTGTACATTTAATCAAAGGACAGCCACGTTTTCCAGGATCCTTTTAGGTCTATTTATACGAGACTATATTTCTTATAGACTACTAAAACGTAGTATTCCTGGACAACACTCAAACCCAAAAGTCCCGATTAATGAGGCTTGATAAATTATTTTCTATTTTTATTTGAGATTCTAACTTAGGAAATTACAAATACCAATACGTTTGGTATTTTGTTAAAGGATTTACCTCCCAAAACTTGTAAGATTAATAAGCTCTCAAATGAGTAATATTTAGATATTTGAGAGTAATATTATTATTAATATTTAAAAAACCCCTTTCCCCACATTTAACCCTATAACATCCTTTACTTACCAATCAATTTACCAATCCACCAGCCTGTGTTCTCCCAGAGCTATTATCCACCGTCTTTGGCCTTTGTTTGTATCAGTTTAGTATCAACTAGGAACCATTAAGTGATTTGAGAGAGTCTTGGTTGCTGCGTGTAAATCAAACTTCACTGCACCTTTACATTGTGTTTGTCAACAATGTTTTTGCAGGCAATTTTCGCGATTTGAGCCACTGTCAACTGACAGTTGGAGCTGTCAAAATTGGCAGCGGAGAGCGCCGTTGGTGGCCAAAACATAAACATGTCAAGTAAAGAGAGCCAGAAGAGAAAGCATACGGAGAGAGTTCGAGGTCCTGCGAGAGTGACAGTTCGTGAGAGAGACACCGGGGAGAAAGTCACGCGAGGGAGAGAGAGCCAGCGAGCGAGCGAGAGTGCAACTAAAACACTGTGGGAATTTCTGAGGGGGGAAATGGGGATTTTCCGGGGGGGTCTACGGGATAAAGTCTACGGGACTCCCGCTTTCCACCGCTGGCGGGTAAATCCGCTTAACACTTTCTATCGGTAATTATGGGACAACTCCTAGAGCCTGCGCCATCCTTTAGGACATACAATTGTCCTGGCGTTGAGGAGCATCCACAAAGATGAGGAGCACCGACGACAACGTGGCGGCGACAACGATAACAAACGCGTCTAACATGGCGACGCGATGTCCTTTCTCCTGTCTCCTTTCCCGCACACACTAACACACGCACTCAAAATTTCTAATCTCGCGACTCCACCGATTTTTCAGGCCAAACCAGAGATAATAGTTGCTCTCAAAGAAGATTTTTATTTAGCAAAACATTAGCGTTTTTTACATTTTCTATTTTTTATTATTTTTCGTGTTTTTTTTTTATTTTAGTTGTACTATTTATTTATTTATTTTTATTGAGCCTGGCCAAGAGGAGCTCCACTCGCGTCGCGTCGCGTCGAGTTGCGTTGCGTTTTGTCAAAGAGAGCGAGCGACAAAAGCCAAAATCTCACAGCATCTCCCATCAGCGATACCCAAACCCAAACTCGCACCAAAATCAAGGACCAAAAACGTTGCCGCCATCGAGCCACACACACGCACACACACAGTCACCGTGCGCACGGCGAAAGCATCTCTAAAACTTTTCGGCCAAAGAAAATGGGTAAACGGAAAAAAAGAGTGGCAAAGACACACAGTGCCACCAACGTGGGAAAAGTGAAGTGAGCATCAAAGCGCACGGGACAGGATAGTTTTCAACCCGACCAGCGGTGCACGGTGGGTTGTATTGATGTTGCGAACCCCACCCGGCATCCTCCCGCCCCCATTGCCACCCAGAATCGTCCATAAAAAGCACCCATCCCCCCTCGGATGGGCCAAAACATTCTCTCCTTTGGCAGCGGCTGCTGCTGCTGCGTCTAAAACCGAAAACAATAAAAAGCTTCAATGGAAAAGTTGACTGAAGTCAACACCACCTTGGAAATGCTCTTAAATATATTCAGATAAGATTTAAAGATTAATGATAAAATAAAATATATATATTTCGAATAAATACAAAAAATATATTACAATTAAATAAGGAAATTATTTAGGATATTAGTTTTCCAAAAAGGATTTTTTTAAGCCCTTTTATTTTGTAAATAAAATGTCTGCATATCCTTTTTAAAAGAAAATGTATAAGAGATTTATGAAAAGGTATAAATACCTTAGGTAATACTACTATATATCCTCCTTTCTATAGTTTTTGTATATATTCTGAATAGATTTTTATCTGAAAATTATTTATATTTTAGCTATAAACATATAAAGTTGTATATATGTATTGTAAAATATATTTAATAAATTTGAGTTTTTTCTATATTTGACTGTTCTTAAACTAGTTAAAATATTTACTTATTTATAAATTTTTCCTCTACTCAACTATTTTTTTTATTCACCAAATAGAAAACCCTTACAACTTCAGGTCAACTTGTAGGCTGCATTAATAGTGGATAGCGGATGGGCCTTTTCTGGATACCCTTAAAATATTAATAGAATTTTTCCCCTTCACCTAGGCGACGCACAATAAAACGTAATGTTACAATTGCAACCCCTCTCGCCTGATAGAAACTCGCACACCCACGCACGGGGAACCCTTCGTTGATAAGGATAAGGATAAGGTTAGCCCCGGCTGAGCCCTGGCTGTAGGTACAACAGATGGGATTTTTGCATAAATAAAATATTTATACAACTGAGCGTTGCCAATGCGCCCATCGATTGCCATATGCCCTGCCGGGATGCTGGGAGTCCTGGTGAGTCCTCTGAAACTGGGGGGCACAAAAAAAGCCGTAGAAGAATGCCAAAGCACGCGTTGACACTTTGTGCTCAACACTCGCACATTCGCACACACACATATACAGGCAGGATTCTGCTCTCCGGAGAATTCGCTCCGGGCCCGTCATCAACGTATGTCCTGCAGGCCCAGAGCGTGCTCTTCTCCCGAAGTGCCGGAGTTGTACATTGTAAACAAAGGATATGTGCGAAGCATCTCTCGTTAAAGATGCTGAGCGGAAGCTTCAAGTCCTTTTCTCACTGCGCAGATAACACAGAGAGAGAGTGCTAGGCTAGGAAAAGCATGGGAAAAGCTTGCGGAAAAGCCACTGGCAACTGGTAGTCCGCCTATCGATTTTGCTCACAGCGCCGCCGCAATTTTGACAGCTGTCAACGCGGCGGATGACACTCGGTAGTTCAAGGATCCCTGCATCGAGCGCGGCAAGGTAAACAAATTGAATTTGAAGCGCAAACTGCAGGCGCAATCATTTATCAAACGCCCATCGGCCGATAAGCAACTGGACTCTGGTTATCCACCGGTCTGCCAAACAGGAGCCAGGAGTCAGGAGCCAGTCGAGCTGGCCATGGCAATTAAACAATGTCAGAAAGCATTTAGCCGGCAAATGAATGTCACCAGGCAGGCGGCCGAAGGATGAACTAAAAAACTACAAGCGAATTAATGAGCTGGGTTCTCACAAGGCACTGGAAAAAATCAGCTGATATTGAGAAAAATATCATTGAAAATGTAATAAAATTAGTTAAATGAATTATGATTTTATTTTAATAAAATATTTCTCATTTAAAAGGAAAGTTTTTCCTTACATCAATTCCTAAATTTTGTAACAATTCAAAACAGGTCACTAGAAACTATTCCCAAATATTTCAAAATAATGCCAGTTGATAATTTTTCATTTCTAAACAAAAACAAAATGTTAAAGGACCTTTTTTCCCTCTGTGCATGGTCAATATGGGGGAATTCCCTGGACTCGACACGATCCCCTTGACCGCTGTCAGTATGAATTTTTGATAATTTAATTAGAGTGCCGCTCGGGATGGAGGGAAGGAAGGAAGGCTGGACAGATGGTTGATGGTTCGGACCAGTGGCAATTGCTTGTAAAAATGCGGCTGACCGCGCAGCCCAGCCCCTTTTTTCCGCTTTTCCGGCCACGCACACACACACACACACATACCAGGCGTTACAAAGGGAATTTTCATAATTAAGCAATTACCCATTTTCACATTTTTTCGAAACGCAAGTTGAGTCCTTCGAATTGCGTGGGCGTTGTGCGGTCACTTAGCTGACCGCTTCTCCATTTGTTCTCAGCCTCGGCCTCGGTTTTTGGCCAAATGTCATAACTGGCGGATCGGTTGGTCGCTTTAGTTCCCCGCCTAACGAAGACGAATTGGTTTTTTATTCAAATTTAATTTATGCCTCGCCAGCCAGGCCAGGCCAGGCCCTTTTCCTATGGGGAGTTGTGGGGGGTTGCCCATTAAAATCGCCAAAAAACAATTGAGACACGTGATTTCTATGGGCCTCGGGCCTCCAATGTGTCTCTCCATTGGCCTGTGCGTGTCTGTCCATCATAACCAAGGTTAAGAGGGGGGCGTGGCCCCAGGGTGGCAGGCTGATGTCAACTAAATATCATCACCTTAAAACCCCAGGCAGATGGCACCAGCCAGATATAGCCATGCTGGCGACATGGACACGGCGTTGGGGATATTTGTTAGGTGCAAAAAATTATGTTTATTCGTGGAACGTTGGGGACGTTGGCCACTTCATCATAACGACATTGGACATTCGTATCTGTTGGTCTGATAAAGATCTAAAATAGCTCAGGTGAGTGGGTGGAGCCAGACAGGAAATTTAGGATATCACGAGTGGGAAGGAGTCAGAGGTTGAGTGATAAGTTAGTCGTGATATCTTTTTATCGCCAACAACATTATAATTAAGTTTTAGTTCGGGGAGGGAATAAGGTATTTCTAAAGATATACTAGCATTTTTTAGCTTTAAGTTATAATAAATATAAAGCAAGACCCTTAAGCAATATTTATTCAAAAATTTAACTGCATTCTGTGAATCAATGGAAGTGATTCATACGCTAATCAGAGCCCCTAATCACGTTCCCACGCCACTGGATCCACCTTCTCTGGGGGCCAGGTAAACCGACGAGGCACTTGTCCCTGTGATTCCATCATTTGCGACAGAAGTGGAGCAAAGAGGAGTCGGGTACCCGTAGAGTGGGTGTATAATTACTAGACTAAACAATCAGTGCACATTCATGGCGCTCCTGCCGCTGCTGCTGTCGTCATTGACATAATGCGACAAGGCAAGCCAACGTCATGGGTTCCTCTACCAGTATCTCAGCCAGAGATAGCGACCACCGATCCGACTCTGCCACATATATAAATTCGTATTGTACAAATAGGTGGCCTGACAAGATAACAAAATTACTGCCTTCTAAAACATACCCACTCTCTGCCGCTCAGATATTGTGATAAAAATTTATAGTGAGTGAGTGAGTGAGGGAGGGAGAATATAGTAGTAAAGCGTCCCAGATTTATTGCCCCGCAAATCTGTCAACGTACAGAGCCACCGGGCAAACATGAAAATATTTGAGTTTGAGTTTACCTCGGACGCACACTGCTCTCTCGCTCATTATATATAGTATCTGGGGATCTGTTTTTAGGAACATATATTTGCATAGTGCCAGAACAGTAGCGATAAAATGTTAACTCGCCGATTAGCGTTGCAGCCGTGGCTAGCTCTAAAGTATCCGTATCTGTATCTGTGTGTTCGAGTAGCTGAGTATCTGTATCTGGACAAACAATTGCAGTCAGTCTGCTGCGGTTTCTACTGCTTTTGCTTTTTTTTTTCTTCTTGTGATTTTTCTGCTGCCGCTTCTGCTTTTGCTTCTGCTGCTGTTGCTTCTGCTTTGGGTGATAAGATAGCCTTTGGCTGGAGCCGAAAATCATAAATTACAAATCATTACGCAGACGGCAGACAAGAGTCGTAAGGGTTTGGGGGGAAAACTGTCAAAAAACCGTCGGCATCTTCACACGGCAAGAAAATTAGAGCAATTTTAATTGGACATTACAAAGAACAGTTGAAAATTATAGTCACAAATCCTAATTTGTTATTAAAAGCATACATCTTAGAAAATTATTGGAAGGGAAGACTTTCAAAGAAAGACATTTGACTAAAATTTAACCGATAATCCTGTGTTCCTTTCGAGTGTTTTAGGTATAGTTAGAGATTTTTTACATAATTTTTTATATACTTTCAAACATATTTTCTTCCCGTGCATTTATTAATCGTAGCTTTCATAATGCAGGACGATTTTTGACATGTACATGAATTAGACGAGAGGACCCCAAATGAGTTGGCCACGAAACGAATAAAAATGAAAAAAACTGACGGGGCAAGGCCATAAAAAGGGTAGTATAACGATTAATTTTTTCCACGTTGACATTTTAGCTTAATTGCACTTCAATAATCCCGAAAAAATACACGGCCAGTAAAACGAGAAAACAGAAAACAAGAACAGATACAAGGCACAGACTCAGGTTGAGGCAGAGGCCGAGGCAAAATGGCAAAAATGCGTAAAAGGGCATGAAAAGCGGCAGCCGACAGCGCAGATACAATTTTAATCCCACGGACTTTTGCTGCATAAGCACTGACCGAGAGAAAAATAATAAAAAAAAAGCAACACAACACCAGCAAGGCGAAAAAAAAGAACCAAGTATCTGGAGGGGTGTCCGGCGTATCCAACGGATCCCAGGGCACGTTGTCAGCAGATTCGAGCCAAGTTGCAAGTGGGCCCAAAAGCGGGCACAGAGTACCGCTAACAAAGTTGACAAGAAGTAAAATGTCCGACGGACTAATTGGCTTAAACGCTGGCAAAATTTATTTAAGCACATTAGTGGGATTTGGTTTTTGCCATCTCGCCAGCTACATACGTGCATGTGGCTGTGTATCTTATGGATACGTACATATGTCACAGTATCTGGCCGCATTGGTTCACTTGACCAGCTGGCTTTGGTTTGGTTCTTTTTGGGTTCTTCCCACATACATGCCGATAAGTAGATCCGTCGATGTGGCAGCCGATATTGATTTAAACACTCTTCGTTTTCAGTTAGGGTTCATTAGCCGATTGGGGTTTAAATACTTGGCTTCAGATTGGTTTAAATTATATGTGTAATTTTTTGTATTGATTTCCGGGAGCTGCATGAATTAGTTCTAATTTAAGGCCTTAGTTTTTTTATGATGTTTTGGGTGTAATAAATATATTTTAGTTTAGAGCTAATAACCTACATTTATGGAATAACAATACTATAAACAATAAATGCCAACTAGTTGTCATTTAGATAAAAATAAGAATCATATTATTTATAATATTTATATATAGTTATCCATACAAATTTTAATTAAATTGTATTTAAAATGGATTTAATAAAATACCGTATTTTTTAAAAATTCTTTTTCTTTTCAGAGATTTAAATCAAATCCTTCTCGAATATAAAAGTAAATCCCACTCAGTTACCCGGCCTATCCATTTTAATTAACCCCAAAGCAATTGTCACTTCTACAGCGAATCTCGGCGAAGCATAAATCATTCAGCCCCCAAGTCCGCCCCTGAACACCATTACCCCTCCAAATACCCTCGACAAGCCATTATACCAATCTTTCCCCTGCCTTACGCAACTTTTTTGTCACATGCACAAAATATATATCCGGAATTTACCTTTTTATTTAATTAGCTAATTTCGAGTGACCTCAGTAATTGGTTGAGATATAAATAATTAACTCGGCCCTTTGGAGAGTGCAAAGTGCAAATGTATCTCACGGATACGCAGTTGAGCTCAATACATTTTTAATAAAGTGGAGGTCGTAGCATTTGCTCTTCTTCAATTATTCAAAATGGGAGGGATTCCCCCTTACAGAAATTGCTTTTCCAGCTCTGTTATAAATCCAAAAACAAAAAAAAAAAAAAAACCAAAAATATATATTTTGATCTATTGCCAGAATGCCCCCGAATGTTTTTCCCCCATAAACCAAAATCGTCGCATTCATACAAAGGAAATTAAAAATAAAAACAGCCACCAATTTCTCACGCTTTTGTAGATTCAGATTTTCGATTCTGATTTCAAATTCGATTTCTGGACTCTATCCTATATCTCGCTCGACCCCCAAAGACACTTTCTCTTTTCAGTTTGTGAGCATACATTTCACACCCTCAAAAATAGAAATTATCTTTGTGCATTTACGCAAGTTTTTAATGCTATTAGTTCCATCTTAACATCTCGGGGCCTTTCAGATGCCATCATCCTCCCTTGAAGTGAACCAAATTGTCTGTTTCTGTTACTGTATCTTTGTATCTATCGCTCTGTGAGTCCTGCCTGTGACTGTGGCTGTGCCTGTGCCTTTTATTTCAATTCTATTTTCTATTTTCTATACATCCACTGCGTTGCACTCAACAAGAGCGCTGGTCTGAACGCAATTTTGTTGGCAATAAATCACCAAAAGTCGACATTAAATCTTTTTTCCTTCGACCGTTCCTTTCTTCTCGGTTTTTCTCCGTGGCAGTTGCTTTCCGTACTTTGCGTTTGACTTTCACACAAACAGAGAGCAGCAGCACAGTGCACATGTCCCGGGGATTACGATTAGACCAAAATCGGGGTAGCGCGTTGTCCTTTCGACTTGTTCTTTTTTTTTAAGGTTTACACTGGGTAAGGAATTTGGAGAGGAAAGTCACTGAGGAGGATCACTTTCCTTCTCGCATTTCACTCCCTAATTTGGCATATTGTTCTGTGGATTTTTGGCTTTATTTTCAGATTGGATATTCCTTTGAATGCGTATTTAAATCAATTTAATTTAACTGTTTGCCATAGAAAAAACAAAGATACAGAAGTGAATCTTATTCATTTTTTCATATTAATTATTAACTAAAATCATATTAAGTATATAAATAATACATTTGTCTTGTATTTATTGTTATAACACATTAACTTTCTGCTTAATGAGGTTTGTATTAATGTTTTCTGTAAAATTCTCTGTAAAATAAAATATAAGTAGCACCCAGTTTCTTTTAAAATTATTTTATAACCCCTTTACAATAATTAAAATTTCAAAAGAAATTTATAAAATAGGCTTGTTAAGCATTTAACTACATATTTTCTCTGTGTTGCTAAGAAATAAAGGAACCCGAAAACAATTTCAATTTGGATAAAAATTAAAATTCAAAATAAAAAAGGGAAAGGGGATTGCCTGCTGCTGATTAACAATTTTTGGGTATAGGCCACAGAATCCGTTTTACCAGGCCGAGCAGAAAATGAAACATTTCCGCGGCGGGCGGCGGCGACGGCACATTAGCACTTTCCGAACAATGGCATTGGCCCAACTGGCATCCATCAGAGGCAATTCATCCAGGGAATGGAGTCGGAGTCGGAGTCAGAGCCGGAGCTAGAGCCCTCGACCTGTCACGGATCTGTCAGCCGGGGTGAGACTGTGAACAATCGCAGGAAGTTCGAACAAAAACACAGCCTCGGAAAACAGCTTTCCAGGCGACCCTCTCTCTATCGCCCTCTCTTATTTTTCTTCCTGCATTTTGAATTCAACGAAGAACAAACAACAAACAATTTCGCGCTTGGAAAAACAAATGGTGAAGGCAGCCAAAAGAGCAGAGCAAACTCAACATGCGTTCAACTAATAATTGTCAAAAAGTCAAAGTCAATTTTGTATTCAATGGATGCAGCAGCAGGAGTTGGAAAAGTGATGAGAGTTTAGGAATTTTTGAGCTAGATATTAGGTTCAAAATTTATGTTTTTAAATATATGAATATAATACAAATTTAAAAGAATTTTTAAGAATGTAGATATTTTTAAATGTGGTTTTCTGTGGCGCTATAATTTATGTTTTTAATTCTTTTAATTATTTTGCCATAATTTAATAGAAATTTTATAAAGTGTATTAGAAAAATACTGCATAATTTCAGTTTCCCAAAAAACAATTATTCATTCTTCCTGTAATTTAATTATTTAATTAGCATATTCCCAACTTAGCTCCTTTTTCTTGCTCAACTCTAATTCATTAAAAGCCAGGACTCGCGTGGAAGGGTAAACGAAGGATAAACCTGAATTTTGTGACGAGTTAGGCGGCTCAATGTCAACCACCAACTGCAGGGGTATCCTTTACTCATATCCTTGTGTATGTTTTTTTTTTCTTCTGCTATTCAGTTTGGTGCCGGCCAGCGATCTCAATCAAATGTATTTTGTTGTACATTGACATTCATGCGCTTTGCCGCTTGTCTGTCAACAATTAGCACGCTATTCATCACGTCACTTGGCTGCTGCTTTTTGGCTTTTCGACTTTACTGGGGGTGAGGGGAGAGTGCTAGAGAGAAGGGTCAAAGATCCGCATCGAATAAATATACGCAGCTGCAGCAGAGTATAATGCGGTTTCCGTTTGCCAATCACAGAAAATCACATTTGCCACAGATATGCCAGGTTTGTAAGTATTATTAATCTGCGGGACAAGTTAACCTATTTTTATGGGAGGTTTGAATAAATAAAAACTATTTAAAAGTAGTATTATTTTCTCTTAAATAAATATGATATTTATAAGCGTTGCTCATACATTTTTTAATTATTTCTCTATTATTGTAATATTTTCTTGGTTTATAAAAATCTTTAATTTTCCCAGTGAAAATACCTTTACTATTTAGCATTCACATTTGCCCTAAAATATTACAATTCCCGCTGATAAGTGGCCCCTATCCGAATTAACGATTTACATAATTAATGTGAATACCATTTTCAGGATCTCTGACTAATTTGTCTGTCAATGTCTCCAAGTGATCTTCTTGACTCGTATGAATACTTAATGACAAACCCTCTATCTCCACCGAGTTCAAGTCAATAACCCAAATCGAAATCGACCCAATCCCAATTCCAATCCCAATCCGGACTAAATTTAATACATTAGCTCATTTGACCGCATCGGACTGGAAACTCATCGATTGTCGGGTTTGAGTATTTAAAAGTCAAATTTGGTCTATTTGATTTCGTTGATTTAACTTTCTTGCAGCAGCAGCAGCCGAGAGAGAATATCCCATGAACTTGATTTGACTATTCAGAGGGCATTCGTTACGGATGATAATGGTGACCTTTGTTTGGCCAAAAATTCCAGTGGCTCATCATTTGAACAGTGCGTTTCGAAACTGTA
The DNA here is from genome assembly GCA_035045905.1 of Drosophila anomelani. NCBI lineage: Eukaryota > Metazoa > Arthropoda > Insecta > Diptera > Drosophilidae > Drosophila > Drosophila anomelani. The sequence goes on along the minus strand of JAWNOO010000007.1, from coordinate 8,453,687 downwards.
GATCAGAAGCAGTCACAGGAATCCTTGTAGAAATTGCAGAGTTTATTTTAAGAAAGTGGTAGGAATTCTAATTAAAATAAAGCCAATTTTAGGTATTAATATTAAACTGTCAATAAGAAAAATGGAATATTTATTTTACTAATATTTTTAAATGCAAAACCATTTATTAATTAACCAAGATATTAATTCTATTTATTAAATTCTCTTAACTAAAGCATAATTTTAATAAATACATAAATTTAAGGATAAGCTTCATCATATAAATAATAATAATTTACTTCTTTATACATTCGGAAGACACTGTTTATAGCTTCTAGAAATATTTGGCTTTCTGCCAGATCTTTAATTTTAATTAAAATATTTAATTTTTGTGACTATTTTGCTAATTGAGTTTTTGCACAAAAAACCGTTCTGTAAACATATGCGTCAGCATTCAGAAATAACTTAGATCGGCGCTATCTTTTCTTTGTATTTGTTGATGCTTTCGGATTAATTTAAAAGTATCGACTTGGCTTAGTTTTTGAACTTTGCAGCTTCATTTAAATTTTTGATTGGCTTCCCTCCCGCCAGAAACGAGCTCGTTTTGCTGAAAAGTTCCGAGAGATCCGCCGGTTCGGACCTGGCTAATGAGCAAATGGCGTTCATTGATCGCTTTAAATTAATCTTTTTTTAATTTTTTTCGGGGGTTACAGATTAGACGCTGTCGAAGCAAAAGTTCAGCGCAGTTCAGCTTGGCAGCCGCGGCCGCAGCCACGTAATTAATATGCAAATTATAATCCAACCGACTCAATTCCCAATCGGCCGGCCTCTCTCAGAAGCACAAAATACAAAACATACAAAAAAACAAAAGGCCAAAATGAAAAAACTTCAAGATGAAGATGGACATGGTCCATCCAAATGCGGTTAAGATACAATACATCTCCGCTCAGCCCCCCCTTCGGGTACCCCTGACTTTGTACGTGTTATCGGCTGCGGTCCAAAAATGTTTCGAATAACTAATTGCCAAGTCTCTCAGGTAGCCAAATTATCCGAAAAGCCAAAAACCGGGCGATGTTCGATGCTCGATATGTGCAATCAAATTTGATTTAGCCGCCCCGACCGATATTTATTTATGGCCACATACTTGGCTTTGATTTTCAGCTGGCACAGCAGCAGCAGCACCAACAGTGTGGGGCATAAATCTGTTAGTTGTAGGGGGCACTGGGGAAAATCAGGAAAATTTCAGTCTTTTCAGAATATTTTCTAAAGAAAATTAGCCATTTGCAATGGACTAATATTCATATTTAACTAATAGCTTTTATATAATTCCTAAAACCTCTGAAGGTTTATTATAAACCTATTTTTTGTACACATCATCTTTGTTTAGACCTTAAAAATGTATGATGGAAGGTAAATTTGAAACTTAAGTAAAGATTTATTAACAATTTAAATCATTTTACTATATAAGATTATAGAAGCTTGAAGATATTTTATTTTTTATTTCCTTGATAATATTATTATTCTAACTGTATTGAGAGATGTATCTTTAATAGATATATTTTAATAAACATTATCCTAAAATAAATCTATAATCCATTCATTAAAATATCCACGTCTTTAAGTATTATAAATAATTATTTAATTTAGATTTTAAAGATGTTTAATATCAGTTTTCCCAATAGAATCCTTCTTTTCTCTATCCAAAATCCAGACTTCATATCTATATCATTTTCTCTCTGTGAATAAGTCGTTGAGAGGTGGATCCTCTTGGCCGCCATCGGTGCCGTAAATAAGTCTGATGGCTGCACTTTTTGGCATGTCGGCAGACCCATTGCGGAACGCCCCGCATTTGCGCTAATGAAAATGGATCTGCTTGCACGGCGCGCCGCTCAATTGAGTGTGTGCTCTGTGCCTGAATGTTGAATTTATGCTGTGGCGACAGGTGCCCCCGATGCCTGATTCCCGATATTATCCTGCATCTCACCTGGCCTGAGGTCTCGTGTGCGTAAGCAGCCCCCAAAAATATTTATAGGGATTTATTAGGGGGAGTTCAGGGCGGCCAAAAGGAGGCACAAATGTTGTGGTAGGCAGGCCATAGGAGGAGATTCTGTTGGGCAATCTCTTTACAAATAATTTATCTCACATTTTTCAAGGCAAATTTATGAAAGTTGTAAGAGTTCTTTAAGGTAAAACATGGAAAAAGTGTTTAGGAATTTATTGAACTCACTGGATCAATATTAATTACCTCAATCATAAACTAAAGTAAATGGATTTCAGTATTTACATATGTATGTATATTAAAAATGTTTCCTTCCTTTAGCCAAATTTAAAAGTTTAAAGGTCATTGAAAATCAGCTTAAAATAACCTACCCAAAACTTGTAACTATTTCGGCCAGGAATTCCTTGGCCAACTCTGAAATCCGCCACCCTCTTCTCTCCTCTCGTGCGGATTGCAGATTTATAATCCCCGCACAAGTTTGTTGATTTTTCTCTTTACACCAAAAAAGCTGTCAGTTTTGTATGCGCATACTTTTCATGAAAATTGTTTTTCAAATAAATTTCCCACCCACACAACGGTCCGAAACAACAAATTCTGTTTTGGGATTGATTCGGTTGTTGGATCTTAGAATTGGGATCGATGGATCCAAGTTTCGTTTGCTTTAGTTTACTGTTTGTTTATTTAGACATAATGCGCGAAAAGTTGGAGATTGGAGAGGAAGATCTCCTCCTTTGATCTCTCTGCAGAAGAGTGGTGTTGTGTGTGTGAAATATTTCGTTGCCCTGTGATTAATCAAATGTTTTAGAGCCACGCGCAGTGGCAGGAGAAGGTATTGAGATCGGATCCGGGCAGAGTGCTGAGGGATGTAAATACAACAAAAAAGAGGATTGCCTCGAAAATGGATACGAAAATATAATTAAATATTTATCAAAATGTGTACGGTAACAGCAATCCGAACACTTGTCTGCCTTTTGCCCTCTGCCTTCCTTTTCGGGCTGTCAAAAAGTGACATTTCCCACATCAACGACGGACTCCGTCCCATCCCGTCCCGATCCGATCCGAGTGGAATCCTCATTTTCGCTACAACAATTTAACATTAATTCGCAGTCAAATAATGTTGCATTTTTTATGCGCAAATGTCGTCGTTGTCAAGTGCCAGCGGAAAGGGATGCCAGTTTTTGGCGAGGGGGAGTTTCCAGTTTGAGTTCTGGCCCAAAACAAAATGGAACTCTAACGGATGTATTAACGCATTGAGTGCCCTTCCCCCTCCAACCCCTGCTGGTATATATGTTTTTCTGCTATACAGTGTATTAAAAAAAAAAAATAACAAACGAAAAAAACAAACAGGGCCTGCACTCAAGCTGCTGGTGGTTGGCAGCCAGTTGCTCATCCAACCAAAAGAGCCACGGATCCGGGAATACTGGATAGAACGGGGGATCCGGCGTACAGGGAATACTGGAGAAGCGTCGGCGGGTCTGGCAAAATGTCAAATGTCAGAATTTGACATGCGTGTGACATATCAGTGGCAGCTTTTACATTAATCAAACTCCCTTTTTCTTCGGGCCCACAGAAAACGGCAACTGAAACTGAAACAGAGAACCCTGCAAACACTGGGCAAAATTCAGTGATAATTAAAAAGAAATTTAGTTATATTTTAATAGAACCTATAAAATGAATAAAAATATAGTTCAATTATAATTTTGAAACTAATTATTGTTTTAATATATAATTCAACGTTGATTCGAGAATTAACTTTAATATTGTGACTGATGCCAATCCCTTTTAAATAGCTTTTTTCGATCACACTTAAACCCTTTTATCTCAGTGTATGGTCAGATCCGAACCCAGAAACCACCGCCAACGATGATGATGACGAGGACACAGAGACCGTTGAGCCACTGAGAACCAGAACGAGAGCTCGAACTTGAACTGAAACTCGGGGCCCGCTGACGAAGATGCTACACAATTGACACATTGAATTAGGGACATGACGCCTTCTGTTGCTAAAACACACAAACCATCCATCCATCCATCCGAGCATCTGAACCATCCACTCAAACCCTCGACCCAAACTCCCTTTTTCCATATTAATTTGCTCCGAGCGAGTGCCGTTCATGCTCTTCACAGTTATAATCGAATAATCGAATCATGTGAAACTTATTTTTGGAAATGCGGTTTTCGCTCGTTACGCTCTATTATGGATTTCGATAGGGCCATGGAAATGAAGTTGAAGACCGTGAAAATGCATGCCATTCAGGCTGCAGGGCAATTCGAATCGAAATCGAAAGGATTACAATAGCCTCGAAGGCTGTGAGACGCGAAAATTATATATTTGGAGGCTGGGAAATTACAAATAGAATTTTTATACAATTACAGATGTTCCTTTGAGGTGTTGAGGCTGAAAACCAGATGATAAATTTCTTTTAGAAAGCTATTAAAATTAATTAGACTGGATTACATATGCGTCAAGGGTTATAAATAGTTATTTTTGCATTATAAGGGGGTTTATTATCGTTTAGATACAAGAAGATATATAATATGGGGTAAAATGTTTGTAAAATAAATAGAGATACATTTAAAACCATGCTTTTAATCAATAAAAACTCCCTCAAATATAAATAAAACCTGCATTACAGTTTATTTTAAATAATCTTCCTCATTAAAAACTATCATTAGCCACTACTGATGCATTTAATCCAACTCGAAACATTCATTTAACATTTAATTTCCACAAAGTGAGCTCTTCATTAGAGTTCCGCTTTGTCTTCATCACCCGCAAGCAAGCCTACAACAGTGGCAATTGTTGTCAATCTAAGGCTCATCAAATGTCATTATAGCCGCTACTTATCTACCAAGCTTCAATTTAGATGGAAATATCAAAAATATCTCAGGGCTATGCTGGCCCGCATGCGCTGTCAACAGGAGGCGTTATGGAGACAAATCCTGAGCATTAGAGTGGACCCACGTCAATGAAAGCGAAAAGAAACGTTTTGCCCATTTGCCCAAATGAGAATGTCAAATCATTTGTCAAACGTTTTATTAGCCCAATGACATTGTGCATGCGTGTGTTCTGTTTCCCTTCCCAGAAACAAAAAAAAAAAATAAAAAAAATAAAAAACATATAATTAGGAGGAGGGGCTCGTTCAACGGGGGGCCTGGTTTGGATCTCGTTTTTGTTGGGGATCCGAGGCGTAACGATCCATCTTGAACTCTTCAGTTGGCCAGACGCCATGCCTAGTACTTGCTATGTGCTATATGCTATATTTTTGTGCCGATCCCCCATCATGCATGACGAAATGGCGTGCACAGTGGAATGCGGAGCGAATTTAACAAAACAAATCTGTGCCATGAGCTACACTCAACCAAAAACGAATATAAAGAAATCTGTCCTAAATCGCTTCAAGTTATATAAAATTCTGAAAACCTAAAGGAAAGGCTTAAAAATTCAATTAAAATGAAGCAAAGCATAAACTCCACCTTTCTTTAAGGTGTAAAATATTGAAAAGGAAAGGAAATTTCAGAGAAAAATTTGAGCACATGCATGAAAAGCAACAGGGAGGCGCCACGTAAAGCTGAGACAATGGCCACACCAGCCGAAACCAAATCCAAATCCGAATCAATAAAAAATAATAAATAATCACTCGGAACAAGCGTATTATTGGTGCTCGCTGGGCGCTACTTGGGCAGCCGAACAAACGAAACTCCCAAATAGACATAAATCATGGGCCAGTCGCAGGTCGTCACAGAGCATCATCATCATCTCCTTGGCCATACAGTTTCCTCATCTTTTTTGGCCGGCGGCAACCTTCAAACCGAGCATGTGGTGCTCGCCAACATGTAGAACATGACGTGGGACAACAACAGCAACCACACCGAAAAATTCATCCACATCAACCTGAGCAACTTCATCTCAAAAACTCCATCTTCTACTTGAGCTCGAGATACGCTTTGGAGATTCGATGCGATCTGAGAGGCTTGATCAGGTTGCGTTGACCACACTGTGGGAAATATTAACTATGATTTTATTATTATTTATATTTTCTAAACAGGAAAATATATTTAATATAAATTAGAAATAGGTTGGAGTCTCATAAAACATTTATTGAAATGTACAAAGAGCTCAGTGAGTAGATTAACGCTTATTGCTTATAATTTTTGTAAGGAAAGTTTTCCTTCGGAGATAATTTATATTATCTATTATAAAAAAGGTAAAAATGTATATTTCGAATCTCCTAAAATGCTCTCCTCCTTTTTATGTTAATAAAATACTCATATTTCTCAGTGCCTTTTACGATGAAATTGAAAACGCTCTTAATGCTCTTTGATTTATTATCTTCTTCGGTCGTCTGCGGTTTCGTTACCATTTTTACCATTTTTGGCGGACAAGTGTTATGAATCAACATTTATGTGGGCACACACACTCGCACGCACTCGTGCTGAAGGACCTTTCAAAGGAAATCCTCCAGTTTTCTGCCCGTCATCTTCGGATACTTCGATCTCCGCTCACCGATCAAAGATCTTCGGTGCGTGGCGCGTGCAAGGGAATCATGAGAATTGTAAAATTTTTGACATATTCATTTTGAGACGACACCCGAAAGGTGTTACATATCCATCCATCCAAGCGAATGCAATGACATGCATTTATGCAACTCTGCCGGGGCTAATTTGCTATGCCAACGGGCCATCACAATATTGTTAAACATTTGTCTGCTCGGATCGCTTGTCTTAAGCAAATATATCGAAGGGAGTGAAAATAAATTTCAAAACGGAAATATTTAGTTTATTGCCGAAGTCGGTCAGCGGGATCAGGTGCAAAGCCAGCTGCAGTTTGGAAATTATAAAACAATTCGCCTGAAATGCGCATTGGCGGGTGCATTTAATTATAATAATTTTCGTTGGCCGCCTGTCCGCTTCTGCCGATCTGCCGGTGCATTTAATTATAACGAAAATTGCTGGCAACATTGCCATTTCAGCCATTCCCCCAGCCTTTGTATCTCTGTATCTGTATCTCTAGATGTATCCATGCATCTGAGATCCTTTTGGTTTTGGCTTGGTCGCATCTGTGCCGGCTGCGGATCTCCATGGGGCGCAGCTCATCTCGGCTCCTTAACTCTTTTGGCCGAGATCCAATTGGCTTGCCTTATAATTTTCCGGCAATTTACATGGCAGAAATTATACTGCGAGAACGAGAGGAGATCAAGCACTGAACAACAGGAATGGGTTTAAAAACCGGTTTGGAAAATTACTGCAATTAATTGGTATTGGATTTGAACTTAGAAATTAGTAAAGGATTTTCTCACAGTCTTTAGTCTGTGCGTGACATAGCTTCTGTTTTTTTAAAAGGAAGTACTAATAAAATGCAGGAAATTGTATTGGAATTCCATTAACTGAGCTGAATTAATTTAAACGCTTTTAAAGCAATACTATTTAATGATTTCTAAAGTATTATGTTGATAAGAATACTCCCTGTTCGTTTTAGACGTTTTTTCAGGAAATAAATAAAGTAGTTTTATCAATTAATCAGCAATAATTATAATTTTTGCTTTAATTAGCATATCTATTATATTTCTCCTGTTACTTAGTGTAATTTTCCTGACAGTTGATCATATCTGAGCCAGTGGAAATTTCTTATGAAAACTGATTTGTAACTCGGCACACAAAACACACTCGCTAAATCCTCTTCCGCCCCTAAATCCACACTCCACCACCGATCTCTGATCCTAGCCTCGGCAAACATAAACTTAATGCGAAAAGTTTTCAATTTAACAAATGCCGAGAATGCACGCTGAGTCGGACCCGGCGACCCAAGTGGTCATGTGGCCAACATGGCCAAGTTAGTTGCCACAGCAACACGGGCAGAAAACAAGGATAAATAAAATCATTTTAATAGATATAGTTAATAAATACTTATAAACCAGGTTTATTAGAGATTTTTGCCGAAATTTTAATCACTAAAATCATGGTTATTATTTTACTTTATTTGGTAAGCTTTAATCAAATATTTTTATAGGAATAAAAGTTCCAAGATTTTATTTTCCATAATAAATATTATTGAAGAAGAATTACTGTTATTATTAAACAGTCTTTAAAGCTCTTAAAATGTGTACTTTCGAGAAACAAAAATAAGTTAATGTTCCCTAGAAAAATAATAAAATAAACACCCAAATTTTATATATATTTTCCCTCTGTGTTCTGGCCAAAACACATCCGACTCAGAGCCAGTTGCAGTAGCCATGTACCAGCCAGTGCAGTTGGTTCGGATGAGCTACTGGCTACTGGCTGATAAATCACGAATGCATTTGAGTGCATATCAATGGGCGGGGATCGAGGGAACTTGGAGCCGAGGGGCTGCTGTGTTTAGTTTGTAATTATTTTTACGCTCTTTGCGCGAAATTTGAAATTCATTTCATAACTCAATGTAATGGCGACCGCAAAAGCTCAGCTAAACGCGCGCTTTGGCTCAACTCAGCCGGCCATGAGTGATGGGCCAATAAACTAAATGATTTTATGTCCCCGACTCCGGCGTCGCGACAGGCCGAGTAATGAAAAATAATTAGAAAAGCTTTTAGTTCGGGGGGTGACTAGAGATCCCCGGCTAGTAAAAGAAAGATCTCTGTCCCGGAACCCCAGCTTGTTCAACCTGAGCTTGAGGTTGACTTTTCAAATCAGCATTACCGGCTAATTGCTTGTTAAATGGGCAAAGTCTGAATGGGAAATAGGTCCGCCAATGGAATTTGCAAATCCCAATGAAACAAAGAATAATGCTAATCAATGCTGATCAGTCGCTGGAATGAGCACTATGCTCACAGTCAGAGATATATGACAAATATCAATCGCAAGTGATTTATTTTGCGGAATTTATAGAGAGGTGAGGCTGGAAATATTAAGTGAAAATTGCTGGGCTAGACTTGCATGTGATATAAATTCCTTAAGAGATTTTTTTATTGTCTTGATAAATAGTTTCTATTCAATTTAAACAATTTGTCGTGCTTTTGTGAGATGGAATTTTTAGATATTTTTTATATTTCTTGACTAAGAATTGATGATTAATTATGTATATACCCAGTTCTTCTTTTTCATTTTGTTTACAAGAAAAGTATAACTAAAATTTTTAAATTAATTTAATTATAATTTCTGTAACAAACACCCTTAAATTCATTAAATTGTTTGTTAACAATATACTTAATTTGAACTACTTCTAAAATGCCAATAAATGTCGCAAATCATAAGCTTTAAATTGCCAATAAAATCCACATCATATCTCCTCCTAACAAAACTCCACTCTGAAAATCTAAAAATAATCCCGCAAAACCGAAACAAATTGAATAAAAAGCCTTTTTTTTGGCGGCACTCGCGGCCAAAAACTAAACATCTATTAGAGTTAATGCCAAACAAAAAGGTTAAAAAGACAAAAGCCGAATAAGAGATGCCGGTAATAATGGGGCATGGCAGGGCGAGATACAAACAACAAAATCAATTACAAAGCGATTTCTCTTTTGATAACATCCAGCATATATGCAAAGGCTTCAAATCGGTAATTGAATATATTTACACAGAGGGAAAATGCGTTTTAAAATCCAAGAATAAATAACATAAGATTTATGGATGACCCTTTATGAAGCTGTAAAGAATTCAGAAACTTCTATTAAATGTTTAATAGGTTTTTTTAAATAATACATATATTTTATATTATAAATATTGTTTATCGGCTTCTTCCTTTGATATTTTTTATGTGTACACGTTTTCCCCAAAGTGTAGAAATTCATTTGACTACGAAGTACTTCTCGTCAAGATCTGGCACCGTGGATTCTGCACATTCACGCCGCAGACGCGGTCACAAAGCCACCAAAAGCACCGCCTCTGACACATCTGACAAAAGTTACATCGAACATCAAGCCAACTAATTGAGTGCCGATCACAATGAGCCATAGAGATCGCTATGGGACCTGCTCTGGGATCTGGCATCAGGCATCTGGGATTTGGAGACGGGAATGGGCACAGTATGGACTGTGGACTTGGCATGGGCATCTGGGTCTCGGGAATCGATGGCCCACGGGGCTGAACCGTCTTTTAATGTGAGCACCTATGACGATTTTAAGCAGATTACAGTGAAATTTCGATTTGTGGAAATTTATATAAAATTTAATAATATATGTTATGCCCTCTAAGAAACTTTTATGTTGAAATTTCAAATTCTATGTCTATAAAAATTCGAATATTTTCTGGTGTTTTTTATCTAGTTTATTTGAAACAAAATATGCGTTTATGTTCAAAAATTACTGCAATACTGTCAAAAAAAAGAATTGAAATTGAATAGGAACTTGTTATATTCAGAAGCACATACTTTTTTAAGTAACTATGCATGTATATTTTTCGTAAAGATGTTTTTCTAATCACAGAAAAATATCCTTTTTATTCATATTATTCCTAAACATTTTTGTTCTACAATATCCAAGTTTTTTTTGTATAGTTTGTACTGTAACTCAAAAAGTATCTGCAGCCCAAATCAATCTTATCAGCCTTGGATGTGTATGTGTGCGTGTGTGGTTCTAAACAATCCAACCGCACATACAACACTGGCGGCTGTCACCTAAGCTATTAACCTGATTTTCTAGATTTTCAATCAAGTCGAAAAACGAAAAAGACAAAAACCCATCGAAGCCGAAAAACGAAAAAGACAAAAAATGTTCACAAAACCAAAAATGAAAAAAAAAAATCAGAAAAAAAGAGACACGCACCGCACACACAAAAGGGAGGAAGAAGGAGAAGGAATGCAGAGCTTGGAGCCGCCATATCTACATACCAATAGGTAGAAACGGCCACAAAAGGCCCATAATCCGGTATTGTATCTCGTGGATCGTTGCGGACTGGATCTGGATATGCTGGCTTAGACCGCTCGGGACAGAGACGGACATCCCCTGGCATTATTATAAAGTCAAATTTTGTTTCGTTTAAATGCGATCTTTACGCCGAAAGCGTGTGTCCCTTTTTCCCAAAAACCGAAACAGACAAATCCGAAAAAAAAACCTTTGAAGAAAGAGCAATCCAGCAAGTGCCTGAAAGAGAACCGAAAATTGAAAAACAGAAATCCCGAAAACAAAAAGGCATTTTTTGATTGAAATCAATTTAAATTGTTTTCTAGAAAAGCCGCTGGGACACACAGACACAAAGGGGTGACCCACAGATAGTATCCATCGGATACATGTGCGGGTACAGGTACAAACAATCGCCGATAGGATGGATGGAAGGGGACCCGGGAATGGAAGGGTTCCTCTCCAATGGAGACGGAGATCAATCCTGGCTCACATCGTATCAGGCAAATATAGTCGTGCATGTGTCCAAACTGTTGGCAGCTATTTAGATGGATTAACATAAATCCCAATGCACGAAAATCCATGTGAGAATTATGGTTCTGTTTTGGGCAAAGCCGATATGGTCCATGGAGTGGGGATAATGTGTGGGAGATGTCACTGGGACAGCAGAAAGGGGGAAACCCACTGAGTTATTTTCATGAAAAGAAACTGATTATGTTCAAAGTTAAAAACTTAAGTTCATTGCTTCAGGAGAAGTGAAGGATGTTTGTTTAGTTAACTTTCAAGGAGAGAAAATAACACCTAAAATATTATAGTAAATAATTGTGTTCCTATTTATTTAGTTTCTGTTTTAAATTTCTAGTAGTAAATGTGTAAAAAAAGTATTTCTTGCTATTTTTGTATTGCCATTATTTTTATTTCTCTTACAAATTCTTACAATATTTAGATCTTACAAAAGTACTGAATTAATTACCCCACAAATCAAGTTAAACCATTCATATTCAATCAGCAATCTATGAATCTATTTCTCAGCCACCTGCGTTCTTTATCTTCCTATAAATTTATATATATGGCATAGTAAGCAGCCTACACAACCTTACTTGATATCTTTAAAAATCTATCAAAGCTCACATCCATCTGTCTAATTATGAATGCCAGCTCCCACAGTAAATTCAATCAGATTCTTTTAAAATCTAATAAAAGCCAGTGAACAAGAAAAGACAACCGAGGAGACAGACAATGGTTATATGGCCTTTGGCCAAATGCGACGCCCTCGTGGATGGCCATAACTTGGCCGATTAGTATCTCTGCTGAGAAGTACTGCCATTATGATGCCAATTCGAAGAGCTTTACGTGGAAGTGGACCATAAAACGGGCATAAATGTCGCCGTGACTCAGTTGGGATGGGTTGACCGCACACACACACACACACACACACACACGAGACCTTTCCGGCGGAAACGCAGCTTAAATGGCAATTAAAAGTATAACTATAACTATTAGATAATGCCCCGACACGGAAACACGGCGTAATGATGCTTGTAAAACCATACGCATCTCAAATCCGAATCCCCCAGTCCAGGTGAACTCCTAACCCGAAACATTAGCTGGGAGCACAGGTGCCTGGGGGCCGTAAACTGACAACTTTCTGGACAAGTGTCAGGGCGTGTGATTTATGCGCGCGTTTACCCAGAACTCGAGCGACTTCGGTAGGAGGCAATGGCAATGGCAACGTCTCAGGTGAAGCCTTCACGAGGAAAAACAAGGGAAGGCGCATGCGCAGCGACCTGCAGGTCGCACAGTAAACAGTGGACAGCGGACGGAGGACAGTGGACAAACGGACAAACGGTCACTGGAGTGGAGTGAGAACTGCGGACATGGAACAAATGTTAATCGCTTTAATCTCTCGAGTGCGCCGAAAACATGCTGCCAAATGTCCCATCCCGGCGACACGGCAACGTTTCCGTCACATTGACGCTCTTGTCCACTGAAAAAAACAGCCTTTATTGCTTAAAATGAGCAAAAGAAATGCATTTAAATATCAAGAAATTGGCGAAAATGTCTCAAATACAAAACTAATAGCTAAGGTTTATATTAAAAACAAATTTAAGGCAGAAGAAATACTTAAGAAAGATAAGATGTAAGAATTATACAGAAGTTGACAATTATAGCGAAACAAAGACAAAACTCTTTAAGAAGCAATAAAAATTTGCACTTTCAGATATAGATAAAGATTAGAAATATGTAAAGATAATAAATATAATTGCCAAATATTATTTAAAATTTCAGAAATATTTAAAATCGAACTGCATATTTTTTGCCAAGTGTCCAAGCGTCCTTTTGCGCAATTTTCGGCTAACCAATGACCCATGTGTGTGTCTCTGTGTCACCCTGAAGACAGCGGGGAATGCTGAAGAATTGCCGAAAACAGCAAAGAACAGCAGCAGGTTGTCCGATGGCCGGATTGTCCAATGGCCAAGGAATGCCGACATTCCCAGACCCGATAAGCCCAATCGAAAAATGCATTATCCGAATTTTCAGGGCCAACAAACAGATGTTGCTGGCGAAGAGAGCGTTCGGTGGGTGGGTTTTGGGTTGCGGGGGAACCCATAACTTATCCCTGGGTATGTTTGAAATATTAATGACCTCCTGGCCGGCCAAGAGCAATCAAAAGTCATCGACAGCCAACACTTAAAATGAAAACAGAGCCAGAACCGACCGACACCGAAACCAGGGAAATGTATTTAAATTCTGAGCGAGCCGAGAGGAAAGCCCCAAAGAAACTCAACGCGATGTGAAGAAGAGTTATGGACGGGCTGAAAGTCAGGGGAGTGGGAGTATCTATCTGATTTAGATGCAAATCAAATCGAGAGCCGGAGTGAGGGAGAGAACAAACTATGAATGTGGTATTGAATGGCTTATGGATTTCAGATTCCAGATTTCAGATTCAAATTTAAGACCTTACACATTGAGTATTTTAATGTGGCGGCCACAAAAACGAAAGAAATTCAAATTGGCCCGATCGCATTTGGCTTGACCCCGCGCTCGGTTCGCTGTGTGGCATCTCAGCGATGGGTATCTGAAATTGTGTATAAGACTATCAACGGACACATTTATTTCATGTTTATGTTGATATTTTCAAATTTGATAAAAACAAAAAAACACAATGCCGAACAAGAAGATCTCGCATTTCGTTTCGTTTTTCCTTTATTTATGTTAATGCAACGGCGGCAGCAGGGTGAAAGAGATTGTGCCTCATTATCGTCATTCTTGTGGCAGTTTAGTAGTTCAGTCCACCGGGAAATGATGCACAATCTGAGTAGTTTGGTGTCACTTTTGTGCGCTTTATTGGCAGGAGTGGCGCTCTGTCATATATAGGCGATTGATGGATGCATGTACCCCCTGAAAACGAGCTTGTAACTGGTATTTGAGACGATAAGTCTTGGAAATGGAGTAAATTGGGTTTGTTGAGAGGGAAATTACTGAGTGTGTCTTGTTATCTGTAAGTTAAAGATACTTGTAGATACTTTTGGTGAGTGGAAAGTGAGTAGGGAGTGCCTTGAAGCTGGAGATCTTCTATTAATAAGGTTCCAAGTCAGAGACTTAAAACAAATACAATTTAAAAACCTTCTGAAGGGATTACAAATTATCAAACATTAAAAAGGAAAAACAAAGTTTACTTCAAACTCTTCCTTAAAAATGAATCTTCTTAATTTTCAATAATTAAAATAATTACACATTATATATAATTTCATCCCATAAATCTCCCCCAACCCAAGCTGATCTCGTCCCAATCCCAAACCTTATTCCGATGCGGCCAATCAACTCTCTCTCTCTAAAAGGTATAAAAGAAACTTATTTAAATCGAAAAGCGCATATGCATAAATATTATTTAAGTTGATTTTTTGCGCACAATTAAAATAAGGAAAAGAGGAGAGGGAAATCCGAGGGAACGGGGTTTGAGGAACTGGAAACCGAGGGACGCACTATTCAAATTAAAAATCGAACGTAAATGCGGCTCACAGCAGGATGCGCGATTTTGAGCCTCGGAGCTGGGAATGGGAAATGGGATCCAAAAGGAGAGCAGGGGTGCGACGACTGATTGTTGTTGGACGGACCAACCAGACAGACCAATGGACGGACCGAGGGCGACTGCTGGGGCATATGATAATTTAAGGCTGCACAACGTCATGCTGTTGCTCCATTGCCATTTATACAAAGCCTGCAAATGGAGATGGAGATGGGGTTTGGGGATGGCTATTGGGATGAAGGGGGAAGCTGAGAGGAGACACCATCCAAACCGAACGATTGAAGCCGCGGGATTGCGTGTTTGCGTCTTATGAGTGACTGCTGCCCGCGCCGCATGGGATGGATGCGATGCGATCCGAACCAAACCGAAGCGATCCGTGTGCCAGGCCCTCCATTTGGGGGCCGCCGACTGTGCCGAGCATCCTTTGATGTGCTCCAGCCAGCCGGAGGTGCTCCCCAAAAGGTGCACGAGCAGTGAAAGAAAATATTGGGCACTATCAGTCATAATTTAAACTAATATTATTATTTCAAATAACTAAGAAAGATGGAAAGCTTTTTCAGAGGAAAATATACTTTAAATGATATTCAAAATGGTATAGATTTTATTTAAAATGTATATTAACTTTTAATTTATTTAAATTATACTTTTGGCTGAGTGTTTCCCAGACACTCTGCCTCTTGGCTCATCCCTCCCGTTGCCTTTGATGCGATAAAAAATTAAGGCGATAATGGAATTGAAGCAAATGAGCTGGCCAACATTTGTAAGATTGCCCTTGGTTCCGCTCCGAGCCTCCCTCTTGATGGACCCACCTCCTCCTCAACCCTCCTTTAACCCCCCATCCAGATTGTCCGGCCAACTATGCAGCTGTGCGACAAGCAAAAATTGGACAAGCGACACGCAATTTATGTCAATGTGCGCACCCAGCGGCCAGCCCACACGGAAAATTCGCTGTAATTAATAAAGAAAACGGATCGCGAGGCAAGAAATTATGTGAATTATATGAGAGGAAAATAAAAGAAAAAAAATTACAAGCAGGGAAAACTTTCGACATGTCGCTGTGTGTTGTTCAATTTACAAGCCACCTACGTTGCGCTTGACAAACGGTTGGTCATAAAAATTAAAGAAAAATAAAATCGTATATTATGCCTCGCCGTCCCGGGGGATTCCCCCCTCGCACCACACTTAATGGAATAATGTTGGCCCGGCTAACAACTTCATTTCGAGAAAAGAGAGGCGACGCGAGGCGACACTCATACGGCATAAATTTGCTAGACTTAAGCCTAATTTATGCCGCGTTTCGAGCCTGGCCCGAAAGGGTCGCCAAGTGTATGTGTATATATGCAACAAGTATCTTTCGGATATACGTATCCCTCCGTTTACCCCAACCAGTATTTCATATCCCTCCGCCAGGCTAGGCCCAGCCAGCGACTGCATCTGCATTCACAATTAAACAATTTCCACTAAATCTCGTTACTTCCTTGGCAATTTGTTACGCGCGGCAGCAAAGTTATGTGACGCTGTGCCATAAATTCATGCGCCAACCGAGCCTACCCCTTGCTGGCCCCGCCCCTAAACCGCTCTTTTGGAGGCCACCCCCCGTCCCTGGGTGCCACTAAGTCCCCTTCCCTCCGCTGCTGCTGCTGCTGCTGACCATCCAGTGGCTGTGAAATCTCCTGCAAGCGGCACTTAAATCGATGGATTTATGTAGCCGGGCACGCCTGCGCAGAAGGAACTGCATCCGAATCTGTAGGAATCTGTACACTCAGCAAATAAATATTCTGGTGACTATATATATAATTTTATTATTAAAAGAGAATGTTTAAGCAAAACAGAAAATAATTCTCAGCCCATGAAAATTTTTAAGAATATAAAATCACTTCAAAAAGTCTCATAAAATATGAATATTCAGAAAATAATTCATAGGTATTATCAGGATATCTCTTCATATGTTAACTGAACTTTACCTAAACTTAACTTTATTTCTCTGTGTATAAATCTGTTAAAATCTGAAGGGATCGGTTGGTAAGTCGACTTGGTTGCGAGCTCCGGGCGAGCATAAACTCCGATTAGGCGACACTCGGCAACGGGTCATCACCTGGTATGAAATATTCAGATTCGGATTCCGCCCCCTCAATCTTCACTCTCAGCAGAACTGACCCAATGCCCGAGGCAACTCTGAGAAAATAATAAAAAATACTCAAGCAGAGAGTGGGTGGAGCTGCGTTGTAGTTGCAACTAATTCAAGTTCAATTGCCTATTTAAAAGGGGAATTAGCTAAAAAAAAATAATAATAAGTTTGTGATTAGCTTGTTAAGTGCGATAATTCCTAAAATAGGCAGACTTAATTGGGCTTTAAAATTCTTTATTATTTAATAATACAAAAGTAAGCCTGGTTTTTTAATCCAAATTAATTAAGAGAGCTATAATAAAGAATGTATTTTAATTAAGAAACAATCTACCTGCCTTTATTTAGATCTCAGAAGTTATTAAAGCCTTTAAAATAGTTTATAAATATTCAGAAAAAGTGAAAAACAAAACTTAAAAAATTTTAATTTATTGAATAACGTTCTTTGACTCCAATTAAAAAGTTATCTAGAATATATTATATAAAAACCAAAAAAACAGAATGGAATTTAAGTACCTTGTCAAGTCGCTTGATCATTTATGCATTATCATTGTTATTTAATATTTTTTCTATGTATTGTGTTTTTATGTGATAAGATTCTTTGAAACGATTAGGTTCAAGCCTATAAGTTCTTGCAAAATCTTTTGAAGGAAAAAGTGAGTCATATCGCTTCGCTAAACAGTTTTCTAATAATTTCCCTAAATATGGTTTAATTTCCTAGAAAATTCAGATCTTTGCTACTATATTCTTTTCCATTTGCCCTGAAAAACTCCTTTAATCAAGTCAAATCAAAGACAGACTAATGTTATCTTGGAACGTGAAAATTGTTTCGCAAAATTTGCGTACTCTTTCGAAATACCAAAATTTCTGGAAAAAGTTTCTCGTCCGCAAAAAGTGGAAAGCGGAAAGCGGGTAAGGCGGGGTCAACGGAAATTGGTTGGAAAAACAGAAAGGAAAACAATGTTCCATTGGTCAAACCGGCATGTCTGTGCGACAGTGCATAAAAATATTTCAGAAATGTTGCATGCAACACACACACGCAACGCAACAGAAAACTGCGAAAGGCGGAAAAACGAGCCCAACTCTTGGCATTTTCTGTTCTGTTATCAAATCAAAGCGTCTTGGGTCGAAGGAGGAGGAAAAACTCAAACCGAAACGAAGGCAAAAACTTGCCTTTTTTTGATTGGAGGGGAAAATCTTGCGAAAAATAATTTTAATTTATCACTTCCGCCGGCCATTGTGTCGTTTGCCGGGTCGTTCGTTTCATTTCCATTCTACATTGCATTTTCCCTCCCCATCCTCCCCCTTAACTTTAGATGGTAATCTTTGCATTTCTTATATGCCATGCATGCTAGCTACCATTACCAGTGCCATTAGGCCCGGCATTGCCTCCATTATACCGCCCCGATTCGGCGGAGGCTTCTCCATTACCATTACCATTATAGCACCAACTGCCGATTGCTGTAAACTGGGTGCAGTATACGTAGTATTCTCTATTTTTTTGTGCCACATTCACTATTCGTCTGTCGGTGCTTTGTTTGCGCCTATATGCAAATGCAATTTTCGCAGCTAACGGTGTGCGCGCTCTTTTGAGTTATGCCACTTGAGGGGGGTGCTGGACCCCACGGATACCCCCACGAATACCCCCTTGATTTGGTCTCTCTATGGGGTTCCGTCGGGGCTTGGTTACGGGCTTGGGCTTCGACTTGGGCCAATGAGCCTTCGCCACGCAACACTGGCCACAAGTCTTGGCCATCAGGAGCGGAATATATCGGGTATTTGATAATTAAATACAAATAAAAATGGAGGAACTGACTAAATAAAGGATATAGAACTACAAATTATTAAGATATATAAATTGGAATATAGCTAAACTATTTATTAGATAATAAAAAATGTGTGTAATTGGTAAAAAAAAAATTTCGAAATAGACTAAACTTTATGGAAACCTAAGAAATGTAAGAATCTACCTGATAAAATTATAGAAATCGAAGTAATAACCTTAATACCAATTCCCTCTTGCATATTAAATATTTTATTTTCCTTTTTCTAAATAAACCGCTCCCGCTTCTCGTCACCTTCTCGTCTCTTCAACGCCAAGTGTTGACCCTATTTTTTCGGGGTAGTTACGTAGTCACGTCTACCAGGCCTAAGTGCCCCCTTGCTTTGGTAAATGGCGTAACATTTTTTGCATGCCGCGAATGCCCCTCTAAAGGCCATTTTGGCCTGGTCTTTGGCGGGGCCCTTAACGTTGTCGTCATGTTGCCAAAGACATTTGCTGCAATTGCTCTGCACTCGAGCCTGTTGGCTGTTGGCTAGCAAGTTAATTTAGCCCTAGAGAGAGACGACCAAAAAATATAACAACAACAAAAAAAGGAGAGTAAAAGGTAAAACAATAAGAAAACCCAGCTGCCTGCCATATTCTAGCCGTTTTTTGTTGTTGCTGCCGCCCCGCCGCTGGTGCTGGTGCTGCTGCTGGGGTAATTAATCATCAGGCTGGTAAGCATTCGTGTAAGCGCTCTTATCGCTCAAAACACATCTCAAGTAGTTAATTTTAAAATGCCCCACGTAACAGGCTGCAAAAAAAAATTAAATAAACTTGGCAAGTATTTTCGGGCAGAAGGGGGAAGGACTGGAGTTGGCTTGTCAACGCTTTTGATTGACAGCACTTAAATATTTTCGCCAGGCATTTCTTTTTTCGGCCACACCCCCGCGCTCTCATGGCTCAAAAGGGGGCAGCAAAATGTGTGTGTAATCTACACCCACGTGGCTTTTATTACCTTATTTTTGTTACCTCTTTTTTTTTGTGTTTTTTGTTTATTTTTTTCAGGGTTAATTGGCAAGAGCAGCGCCCCCAAGCGGTGGCCGGGCGTACCCGCTAGAGAGCGGAAAATTCATAGCTGCATTTTGGTGGTGGCTGTCCTACCTCTCGCTGTCGCTCCCACTATGGCCGTCTCTTTTCAAATATGGCGGCGGCTGCTATTGGTCGAGGAACCGGAAATGGGGCGTGGTTGCTCCACACTTTGGTTTCGGCCAACGAATGGGAGGCCAACGAATAGGCGCTTTCATGAAAAGCCAAGCGAGCAACAAGTGGAGATCAATATTCGCATTAAATCAAATCGAATATCCACCTTTGGAGTCGATTAAAGCCAATCAAAATGGACTTGTTTTTGGGGGGATTAATATGAAATAAATATTATATTGGTAATGGGTTAATTGCTTAGGGAAGTACTGGTTTCCTAAGGTGTTTTAAGTTGCTAAATTTTAGGTAAATACTCTTTTTATCAACAAATTGTTAACAATTTAATCCATTTGTTATAAGACATGGAATATTGGCATTAAATGAAGAATTTTATAAGGAAGTAGTAGGCTTTGTGAGTGCTTTTACGTTGATTAAATCAAATTAAACTCTTTTGATCTCTAAGAATTTTACATTTTGATCACAAATCATTATAAAATAATAAATAAATGAAGTCTTTGACAAGTTTAAGGAATAATTATATTAAAACTGTTCTAACTCAATGAGCTAATGTATATATAAAATCAAAGTAAAGTTTTAAAGGTTAAATTAAACAATTTTACAAGTCGCAAAGAAACCTCAAAATTTGGCTCTTAACAAAAATCACAGGTTGCAAATATTATTGAATTCAACCACTTGAGTTTTAACAGCATTTAAGAGAATTTTAATAAACGTTTTTTTTTTAAATCAATAAAAATAATCTCATTTTGACTTTTATCGACGACTAAAACAAATCAAATCTTTTGATTTCCCTTAAATTTTCTTAAAATAAAAATACTCAACCACAAACCCCAACTAAATTAAATCAAATAATCTACTTTTGAGCCAATTTGATTTGCCTTTGACAGAGGCAGAGGGGGAAAGGTGCACACTCAGGTTGGCTTAAAGCTTACGGCTGTGTGTAACCAACAAAACTGCAATGCGATATGGCAATTTGGCTGTCAGTTAGCCGCTCTCTGGGCCAATTAACTGGCCCGTTCTTATTGTTATTGCAATTTCGTGGCCTCAAGTAACAACAACTGATGATTTTGCGGTTTTCTCTTTGGCCCCAGTTGTTGTTTGTGTGTAAACAGCAATTATCTGATAAATGCCCTGGCGCTGAAAAATTGATAAATTGCTCATATAAACGTTACGCTATGATTATGGCATTTCACCAGTAAATCGACTGTTACTTCTACCCCTTATATTTTCTATATATATTTTCCGATATCAAGTACACAGCTGACAGATAATTGCCATCAAAAGTGATATGTCTAGGAAAGAGTTGGCTGAACTTTAAGTGGCAAAATCTAAAATGTTGAAGTGTAACTTCAAAATGATGGGCTTTAGACATAAGTTCAAGTCATGAAGACATGAATTACACATCAAGTGCATCTAGGTTGGGCTTTAATTTGAGTTTTGTTAGAAAATGTTAAATAATTTGCAAAAACTTAGTTTTAAACCAAATAAATTTGTCTATCTAAAAATCAGAATCAAACATCTAATCTGATAATCAATAAAATAATCATAAAATTCTCCCAGAAAGTCAATTCATTTATTTTAAATTTCGGCAAAAATATGAAATTAATATTTTACAAGCTCTTTTCTTAGGGATAGATCTTAATCGTTACACCCTGGTTTATTCTAAACGATTTGAAGCCAATTCATCGTTGACCCAATGACAAATAGCCCATTGACAACCATAAACTAAACACAGCCAGCGAGAAACCCATCTCTTTGGTAGATATATGACTTGAAATTAAACATTCTGACGCTGCCAGACGAAGAAGCAGTCGTCTCGTCAGTTGATCAGCAAATCCATCATGTTCGAAGGGCTGCGTATATTCTTGGCTAATTTGTAGCAGTTGTGTGTTTATGTTTGCCACAAGACCAAGATCTCTACGAAGAAGAAACAAGAAGCCAGCGACGATGACGAGCAGCGTCTATCCTAAATGCTGGAAATGAAATTGTTCGATTTCGATTTGGATTTCAATTTCCATTTGTTTATTTATATAATTTCAGTCAAGCTCAATTAGAAACACAAATACACAAACGAAACGAAGACGAGTGTGTGGTATAAATATCATTTTCTCCGGGTCTCGTGGCGTTGTTTGGCTTTGGCTTTGGGCTTTGGGCTGGCGCTTTTAGGCTTTTATTGATTTAAAAAAATGAAAAATTTATGTTTAAACAATGCAGCCAATGCAGGGAGTTCCATTTTGTGGAAAGCACTGAGAAATTTGGTTCTTTTTGTAGGAGATAAAATAAAGAAATCAATTTCTAAGAGGAAATAATGAATAAAATACTCATAAGATTTAGTCTTGGATCTTTTTCTATAGATTAAATACTCATTAAAAAATACAATTCGTGGATAATCATGGTAGTCTATAAGACAATAAAGAGTGCAGCTTGGAGAAGCTCTTCTCTTAATTTTTAAACTTCACTTTTTGATTATGTTATTTAATTTACTCTTATATTTTAAATAAATATATTTAATTTTTTCCTTGTGCATTTTGTGGCAACTGTAGTCTCCCCCAGCCCCGATGCCCCACCCATTCCATCCGTTTTTGGCCATTGGCGCCACCACTTAAAAACAACATGAGCCGCGCAAACAGCACGCTAGAAGCTTGGCGGACTTTCAAATGTAAATAAATAAACAAACAACGGCAACAGCCAAATCGAATTGAATCGAATACTCAGACTCGTACTCGTACTCATACTCCTACTACTACTGGGCCAACAGTTTCCTCCTTTGGGATCGGAATACATATATTGAAATATATATCAAGGGGAAATCGAGTGTTTTGCATCGTCGGCAAAATCCCTTTTGATGCCTTTGGGTCGGCGGAAATAAGTTCACATAATCAAAAATGCAATTGGCGATGAATGCCAGCAATGCAACAATACAAATAAATTGCAATCATTCATCAAAAACAAAAGACTTGCCGGCACAAGACTCTGGCTGGGTTTCAGTTTCGGTTTCTGCAATATCTCTTTGCAACTTGCAACTTGCAACGGTGGCAACATTACCACAAACAGAAGCCACAGCGGCTGCTGCAATTGTGGCACCTTATTTGGGCAATTGGATGAAGGCGGCGGTGGGGAGCATACATGCTCATATATATAGTGGGACCTAAGCTGAGATAATACAGTGGTTTCAGGGAGTTACTTTGGTTTAGATGAGAAATATTTGTACGACTGTTTAACTGAGTTTTATGAATAATAAAATACTAAATTGAAAATAGAAAATAATGCTTGAATGTTTGCTTTATATTTTTCTATATAAATAAATACAAATGTTAAGCAGAAAGATACAAAGGTACCATCCACATTTATCTTCCAGCTTTAAGCCTTTTTTAGACATTAAATGATTATTTTCTTATTATTATTTAATATATATTTCGACATTAGATATACCAAAACAAATCTTAGTAAAAAATATACCCAAAATCCGCTTAGGCCAAGACCCTATACAAAAATTTGCATTTGCAGCTGCAACATCTCAATCTTTTGTCTCTCCCGAAATGACACCTTTCCGGGCGATTGGACCTGCGTAATCGGCTAATAACACCCCGGTGACCTGATCTGGTTTAATATACTTTTTGGCCCTAGCCAGCGACCACTGTGCCCGGGCTATAACAATGTGTCTTGTGGCGTTTTCTACGAATTTCCAGGAGTCAGAGACGGAGTCGGCCAGATCAGCTCATAAAAGGAGGCACTCAACAATCAAGCATGACGAAATGGCCAAGCGGCTTTTGGCCTTTTCGTGCCTTGTGCCTTCTGGTGTATCGTTGGATTGTTGTTGCCTTTGGTTTTAGCCGTGTATGCAAATGCTGGAGGACGCCGTAGAGTGAAATAATGCGCCAAAGGCCCGATCCGCAAGACGTCTGTCATTGTCGATGTCGCAGTTGTCGCAGCGGATTTGCCTTTGTTCATTGGCCGCAAAAGTCAATTGTGAGGATATGTGTCCGAGACTCTGAGGATCGGAGGATCACAGCGTAGTATATCTGTGGCAGGCGCAAAGTATCTCAAACTGAAGTTGAGGAGGAGGCAACAGGGATTAGTGGATGGCTCCTGCTGGGCATCTATATAAAAATTTGACTACCGCTTTCACTTTGGCCTGCGACCCTGACAAAAACCGATCTCCTTTCTCGCCTTTCTCTAAATATTTTGATGGCCTGTGTGTTTATATGGATGTGTGTGGGTGCACAGAAAGAAATTGGGAATAACTTGATACTGTTTTCTAAAAGTAATTTAACTTGTTGTCAAGTTAAAATATATTGAAATACTTAAGACTTGATTTATGATTAGTTTTTTGTGTGCAAATGATTTATTTATGACTCCTTAACTTGATGGGTTTATTTTGCATATTAAATTAAGTGTTTTTCCTTTGAAATTTATTATTATACATTTAATTAATGTCTGAATATTCTTTTATTCATTATTTTCCCTCTTAAATATTTCCCCCAGTGCATATGTGTCACACATAGCACTGCCTGGCAGTGTGTGGTCCAAAATACGAACTCAAATCCAAACCCAGATCCGTGTAGCAATCCAAAAGTGAAAGCATTTCTTTGGCCACTTGAGTTAGCCATTAACCTACCGCAGTTTGTATATAGAACACAAAAGAAAAAAACTACAAAACAAGAACACAGCCAGACACAAATTAATACTAATAAAAACGGGAAGGGAGCAGAGCAAACTGTTAGGCGATTTACGACTTCCTCAACATCCTGCCTCATCTCACAAAACAGAAATCAGGAATCGCAGCTCCCAAGATTCCCCAAGGAAACTCCCTAGACAGATAGACATCTTGAGTAGGGTTCAGATTCGGAATCGATGGCTTGAAGGCTTTCAGTCAAAGGCTTTTAATTGATGCAAAAACCGTTGGCCATCAACAAATTAGTTCCAAACAGTCTCGGCCAAAAGTCGCCAAATAATTTAGCAACCAAATCAGCAGTTAAAGCAACAAAAAAAAAGGTAAAGAAATAAAAATAAAAACTAAGAAGAAAAAAAAAACAAAGGAAGCGACCTCGGCGGAGAAACAAAGGCTTCTGTGATCAGATTAAGTGCTTATAACATGGACATGACTCCATTGACCAGCACAGCATCCATTCCATCGCATCCTGGCGGTAGCCACCGCGGTTGTTGCAACTTCCAACCCGGCAACTTGCAACAACTTTTGTAGATCCCCAGACATATAGATACAGATGGCTGCCAATGATGCCCAAAGTTTTCTTGTTCGAAGAGTGTCCCCTGTACTTTTTGTCGGCATTTGCCAGGCAGCAAGCTACTAATTCGGAAAAGTGAAAATATAGAAATGCAATGATTTTTAATTTAATAAAATTTATTGTAAGCTTTTAATTAAGTCACAACTTCCATGCTACAGATTTAAATTGAATTTAAAACAATTTGGTCAGAAAACCTATTAATTTTGAATTGAATCAAATAAATGGAAGACTTTTCTTTGATTCTATAACTAATAATATTATTAATAACAATATAGTAAACAAATCTGAACAAAAGTAGCTGATTTCAGGAAACCAAAAGGCTTAACCCTCAAAGGTAAACGAAGCCAAAAACACAACACAAACCCACACACCTGATGGGGACACTTACAGGAGCAGTAGCAGGAGGAGTCCAGATCTCTGCAGTTCCATCTCTGTCTCTCCCCCAATTCCGACCAAGAAGCTGCTTCCCTCAATTGGCGGCATTAAACGAGGCCGAAAGCGGAACCAAAAGGCCAAGTGCTCCGATCCGATCCCATTGCAATCAGGCTGCAAAAAACTGGGAAACCAAGGATGGAGGATGGAGGATGGAGTATAGAGTCTAGAGGATGGAGACCTGATGCGATTGTCGTCGCCACATGATGCCTGCCCACTCTGGCACATCTTGGCCATTGTTCTCGCTCAGTTTCAGGCCAAAAACTAAGCTGAACGAACACTGGAAGCCAGCGAAATGTAGCAAAATGTTCTTCTTCGCCCCGTTGCTGTTGTTGAAAAAAATGTCAATATTCTGATTCCACGAATAAAAAAGCGCCGAACCCAGCCAAGGCTCAGCTCCCCAATCCGCAGAGGTTCCCCCAAAACGTAATCCCAGTACCCAAGTACCCAGTTCCAATCCCAAATCCCAGGCATGATGTCGCAGTGCCTCTGACGTTCAGTCCATCTTGCTGGGCAGCTTAGTTGCATCCACCTTCTCGGAGGGACACTGGAAAGTAATTCTTTAAAAATATTCTGGCTTAAAAAGAAATATTTAAATATACTAAGTTGGTAAAAGAACTGAGAGATTTGTTTAATCTTTTAAAATATATATATTTCTTTGCTGTTTTTGTAGAGCAAAAATAATGTTTAGTACTATCCCCAAATCTTTTTGAGGAATTTAACAATTCCTAAGAGAGATTGTATAGTCAAAAAACAAATCTTCTGAAATCCTTTCCTTAAAAAAACTCAAGTTAAGTTTAAGCAGTTTTTTTGCTGTTATTTATTGCTGTAATCCTTTAGAAACATATACTCAAATTTGTACTGCATTTAATATAGTTTCCTTAAACTCTCTCCTTTTACCGGTTTTTTTTTTCTTTAATTTTCCTGCAGTGCAGTTCAGCTGCCCCCATCTCCCTGGCAGATCCATTCTGCGTAATTCAGTTGCAGTTGAGATTGAGCCGAGCCGCAGCGGTCCAAAATGGCGGCAGTCAGGATACAAAGGCAAAACCGACTGGCGGCCAAAAGTTAAAAGCCAAAAGCTGGCTAAAGGCTAAAACTGGCGGCAGATCAAACGCAAAATGGCCCACAGTTCAATAGGCTTTGTGCCGAGCTGAGACGGAGGAGACTGAGAGCTGAAGACTGAAGACTCTCGGCTGGGAAGTAAGTCGGCAGGCGGCTATAATGCGCTTGGATATGCAAAATTGCATTGAAATTTGAATTCAATTCAAGGGGCCAATGGCCATTGGCCTTTCTGCTTTCAGAGTTCGGACTTTTTAGCCCGCTTGATTGTGCCAAGCTGGCCAATTTGAAGGAAATCAAAAACTCTGCCGCTCAAGGAGGCAGGCTCTCCATCGGCAAATTACGCAACTCGCCTTCCCTGGACTTGTAACTATGTAAGTATCTCACAGCTGCCGCAGCTGTATCTGCATCTGAGTAGGGGGATTCTGTCTCGAATCTGAATTCGCATCCAAATTCGAAGCGGTAGCCAAAAGGCGAATTTACATGAGGTTGCCCACATAGCGGAGGCCGGGCGAAAAATGAGTCGCTTAATAGCCGCCGACAGTTACAAAGTGCCAGGCAATTGTGGCAAATACCAAAGCTTCCAGGTTCAAAAACACAGACAAAAAATGCATTTAAATCTTGGGAAAATAGTTGAAAATTAACTTTAGAGGTGGAACAGGTGCCATGGCTGCTAATTTAATATTTATATATTTTTCTTTAACCAAAAAAGTAGTTAAATATTTTATACGGAAGAAAGATTATGAAGGTCTCAATATATTGTGAAAGAAAAGAAAGAAAAGGATATATTTTTTGTTTAATTATAAATCCTTTAATTTAATTTATTTCTTGATTTTTTAACTTTAAAACTAAGGTTTAATTTGTTATATCTATCTAAGAATTAATTACTAATTCTTAAGATTTTTCCCCGTGCATCTCTGCAACCTCTTGCAGATCGCATGGGCGTGTTGCTTGGGGGCGTCTTTCGGTTGCATTTGCCTTTCAATTTGCCATCGAGCTGGCTACACCTCTGGGCGTTCCAAGATCGAAAACTCGGAAACTTTGAATCTCAGCTTCATAAGGCAGCCAGCTGGCCCCCGAAACTTGTGGCGCAATCATAATTGCAACAAGTTGTCGGCTTCGACGACTGGCGGTCAAACATTATCTCAAATCAAGGCTGCAATATAAAGCCTGATTCGTATTCTCTTTGTGTGATCTTGATATGTTAATTCTTTTATGCTAAAATTGTTTGTGGGAATAATGCAAAAAGGTACAGCAGGAAATTAAAGAGTTTGGCAAGAAGATAAATCAGGGGTTTGAAATAAAAAAAAGGAAGTTAAGATAAGAAGATGCCTCATTTTGTATGCCTTTAAATGCTAATTTTTAATAATATTGTAAGTATTTTTAATTCTGTTTAAGTTAAAAAGGATAATCTCCTTAAATTCATAAAATGCATCTATAAAATTAATCAATTAAGAAAGCTTTTCATAAGCTAATTTCTCAAGATTTTTCCAAACCATTTCCCTGGCTCACAGCCCACCAATGTCTCTTTAATGGCCAAAAACTTGCATGGAAGTCATTCAGAACAATGAAATTGCCGCATTTCAGTTAATAATTGCAATTGGCCCGCAGGGTGTAAAGGCGGCAACGGCTTTGAACACTTTTTAGCAGGGCTTCTGCAGCAACCAATTATTAATGGCCATGTTAACAGCAGAATCCGTGGCTTCAGACAATATCTGGGATCCCTTTGGGTTTGGGATGTGTATAGGGCTGGGATTGGGCTGAGAAAAGTTTGCGGCTGTCAGTAGGATTGAAGGACATGCCAATGAAAGCCTTGCCTCAATCAGATGGAACCCTTTTGGTTTAGGACGGACTACGATGGGCACAACAAACAAATCTTTGCTGTCACGGGTCCACCGCCACAGTTGGCATTCAATTGCAAAGAGTGGAGGGACTGGGGACGTGTGTGAATGGATGTGCGACTGTGGAATCTCTCACGTTAGTTGGCTAGCTTGTTGCGGATATGAAACATATCTCCGGTTAGCAGGCAGGACATTTCCGCTGGCCCAATCCCAGTCCCAGTCCCAGTGCCCCATTCAGCTGTCATAAATCGCATGTTCGAGAGTTGGGATTTGCGGCAGGATATTGCCCAAAAGGATACGCGCTGCCCGCTCGACTGTGTAACAACTTGATGGGCATTTGAATGCAGCAGCCTCGTGTCATTTAGTTGCCACAAAGAACTGCTCTTCATTCCCTTCCCAATCCCATTCCTTTGCCATTCCCCTCGAATTAACCGGCAGAACATTTCAATCGTGTGGCCCAAAGTGAGACACCTGACACTTAAGCGCCAGCAGATCGTTGGGTTTTCCCAGGGATCCGGATCTGCGGGCTACGGCGGGTTGATGAGCATCCAGAGGCAGGCATCCATCCCGGCATCCGCTGGCCGAAGGCGTTCGTCTGACAAATGAGACAAAGTGACACAAGTCAATCAAAGGCCACGAAAATGCGCCGCTTATAAATTCCATTCGATTGCCTCTGACGCGGCCCAATTTACTGCCCACTACAGTTAAAGAAAATCTTTGCATTTGTGATGTAAATAATAAGTTGCTTCCCAAAGGGTCTTGCTTAATAAAGAACTAACTTTTTATGTGTTTCCTTATACTTTCTTTAAAGGAAAACATAAAAAGATAAATATATATTTCATAATCTCAACAATTTGTTTAAATACTTTAATTTCCCCTTTCTTATCCTTTTTAAAAAAATGCACTTTTTATTTTTCCGAGTGTCCTAAATCACCGGGGCAACGATGCGAGTGGGCCCCTTGGGGCCGAAATGTATTTAAATGAATTCCGTCAGCGTCAGGCGGCTGGCCCCAAGTTCAGCCAAAGTGATGGACGCATTTAAACTGTCAATACGCATCCAGCTCAGAGATGCCCTTCTCCGTCCAGCCTCGCCAGGAGCAGGCCAAGACAACGACGACGAGCTGAAGTGGCGGAGACAATGAATCCTGTCAAATCAAGGCGACGCGAGAAACGCGCAGATATTCAGAATCCAGCAACCCACAGTATCCCCCGGTATCCAGTATCCGCCAGATAGCCGATAAGAAGGACCGCCAACCGCCGACCAGCGTCCCTTTTTTTCGAGGGAGGCGGGGCGGCAACCACTCAGGTTGCCAAATCCATTAGAGTTAAATAAATTTTGATTTTGAATTCAATTTGCGAGTTAACTAGGTGGAGATGCGCTTTGGCTTGTCCAGCCGCCCAAGTGGGTGGTTCATAAAGTTATGGGGGAAGGTCAGAAAATAGGGGAGGTTAAGAATAAGGTTTATAATAAAAAATATATTACACCAAAACACCACTTAAAAACGAGTTTGAAATGTGAAAGAAAAAAGTTTAGGAGAACTTTTCTAATAAAATGTCATGGATGTTTTTTAGTAATTGTATTTAATTAATAAGTTTAACAATGAAAACGAAGTTTTTTCATTTTGTCCTTGACCTTTTGAACATTTATATTATTTAAATTAATTTCTACAAAATCTGGGAAACTTTTCCATTAAAACTAATAAAATATTCCCTGAGTCTTCTCATACCATTTAAGTTGAAACTTTCGCTCAGGCTACCCTCGTCAGGTATTTCGGTGCCCATTATTTTGCAGCTCAGCGATTTAAAAGTTCAAAGCAGAATTTGTTTTCCAGGGACTCTGGAAGAGCTTTAACCTTTTAACAGGGGTTCTTCTTCCAGGTTATTAATATTGTACAATAGGAAAAAAAACTAGCAATGTGTACTTAAAATATATTTAAAATACATTCATAAAGTCATTATTTGTATCCAAAGGTATTTACTGAGATATGGGGTCTAGCCAAGTACATAATATATCATTTAATTTAATTTTTATAGTTAATATTTAACAATAATACTGCTTATTCAGGACAGTCTGTATAACGTTCTGCTTAAAAGCAAACGAGAGAATTAAAGGAATATGCTGTTTTTTAATCTATTTCTTGTATTTCATTACCAATTTTTCGTAATCAATTTTAATTAATCCTTGGTAAAGTATAGCCCCCTTAATAAAAAGTCCTTTCCCCCTTTAATACACACCCATGGCTGACATCTCAGGAGCGGCGAGCGAGGACAGGCGGCGAGCCGGCGACAAGTGATGAGTGAATGCAAAGAATTTGAATATTGTGCCGCGGCGGCAGTTGACATAAATCGTCAATGACAGCAACATCGCCTCCTTTTGGCCTTAAACACGCAACCGGGGACGAAGGGATTCAGCTGGGCTGGGGTCTGGGCACGGATCCAGGGACAGACTGGCGATGGGTTAGGGATCGGGAATGGGCATGAGGAGTGCAAGTCCATAGAACACGACAGACAACTGTAATCCGCGACCTATTGTATCGAGGATGATTGCTCGCGGGTCCGTTTGGGCCTGTCAGCGGCTTTCAAAATCAATTCTAATCGATTTGGGACACTTTGACAGCGCTTATTGGCAGCGTGCGCGTGGCCGCGATACCAAAAAACACACACAAAACCCGAGCCCCCAAAACACCTTTGCCGAAACATATTCCTGTTTACTTTTAGTTGGGGGGAAATGTCAACAACGTTTTAGTTTAAAATGGTCAAGAGTTTTAAATAAAACGGAGGGTGGGAGACATCAGTGCTGTCAGGTAATTAACTGATAACTGATTAACTGATAATAATTATAAATATTTAAAAAAATTGTAATAATATGTAGAACGCATTATATCAAAAGAATACTACGAATTAAGATTGTAAATATGTTGTAACCTATCCAATTACTTTATTAATTAAATATGAAATTAAATACATAAATTAAATATTTAAGTATTTTAGTTTGTCAAATAATATATGGTCCTTGCCTTT
Source organism: Drosophila anomelani (assembly GCA_035045905.1). Classification (NCBI taxonomy): domain Eukaryota; kingdom Metazoa; phylum Arthropoda; class Insecta; order Diptera; family Drosophilidae; genus Drosophila; species Drosophila anomelani. The sequence continues at coordinate 8,422,162 of JAWNOO010000007.1, read as the reverse complement.
GCATTTTTGTAATTACACTAAGCCTTCCTTATCTTTTTCACACATTTTGTAATTTGTAAAAATCGGTATAATCTTATTTCCTTAATTAAAGTTCGATCCTTCAAAAAACCAAGAATAATACATTTTCCCACCACTAATGTCAACAACATTTTGGCTTAAATGGTCGAAATAAACACAGAAAATTAAGAAAAAAAAAACATTATAAAAAAGCCATGCGGAACCAAAATAAAAACAAGAACTCTGATGTGCTGCTGCTGCTGCTGCTGGCAGCATTATCACTATCTCAATGGAAGCTGATTGAAAACAGATAATTAAAATCTTCTAATTAGGCGGCATGTTCACGCACACACACACGCCGTACCTTTAACCACTGTCGGCTGTCAGTAGGAACAAGTTCATAAATCTTGCGTCCAACAAATCGTTTTGCAACATGGTAGAACACATTACACACACACGACTCAGCAGCCAACAAAAGACCTGGCTGGCAGGGAAAAAAAGCCTTGCAAAAAGTTGGCCAAGACGCGGCTGCTGTGTGACAAAGTTGGCCAACGTTTTGGTGGCCAAATTATGGCTGGGGAGGCGGGTTGTTGGATCTCTTTTTAAGATCCGATCGCATAAGCCCCCGCTTATTCCACCTGAGCCTGAGGTTCATGAGAAGAGAAATAAATCTGCGAGGGAAATGGCCTAATATCAAAACTTTGGTTGTAAGCATTGTCCAGTGAATTTATTTCTTTGAATTTTTTAAATTTATTTATTCAATTTTTATTAGGATTGCTTTTTTATAATGTTTTTGAAAATATGTTTTAGAAATAACACACTATAGATAATACAGGTCTACAAAAATTGACCTTACAAAAGTACGGTGAATAAAACCTTCAGATTGTGAAAGATCTCGGTCTGTATATTGCTAGTTCAAAAATCAAAAAAATTTCTCACGTACCAATTTTGAGGAAATCGCCCTCAAAGTACCAAAAATGACCTATTTTGGCACTTTTCAAACGCTAATAACACAGAAACCGCGCGTGTACCAAAGTTGAATTTGGACTTAAATGAAAGGCCAATCTTTCCCCTTTCAGATTTCAGATGGGTCCTGATTTTAGGACGTCAGGTTCAGGAGCTATATCGCTTTTTCTGAACTAACTTTTGAGCCGTTTTTTTGCTATGTTGTAGCCCTGAAACTAGAACAAATTTTTTGGGAGTTACATCTGAGTCATCACATTTTGTACTGAGTTCCAGGGCTACAACATAGCAAAAAAACGGCTCAAAAGTTAGTTCAGAAAAAGCGATATAGCTCCTGAACCTGACGTCCTAAAATCAGGACCCATCTGAAATCTGAAAGGGGAAAGATTGGCCTTTCATTTAAGTCCAAATTCAACTTTGGTACACGCGCGGTTTCTGTGTTATTAGCGTTTGAAAAGTGCCAAAATAGGTCATTTTTGGTACTTTGAGGGCGATTTCCTCAAAATTGGTACGTGAGAAATTTTTTTGATTTTTGAACTAGCAATATACAGACCGAGATCTTTCACAATCTGAAGGTTTTATTCACCGTACTTTTGTAAGGTCAATTTTTGTAGACCTGTGTAATCAGCTCTATGATTTTGTATTTATTTAAACGAAATCAGTCTAAATATCTTTTTGAATTATAAAAATATAAAAGAAGTTTGGTTTCCTAATTTGTACACCCTGGTTTGCGTCCGTGCTTTTCTTATTAGCCCAGTCGGTTAGTCAAAGCAGTGAGCAAGCAGTTCCCAATTTCAGAGATACATGGACAAGCAGTCAAAAATTAGCCAACACAGTTCAGTTAGCTAAAGTGGTCGATATATCGATAACGGTTGATCTCCCGAATAGGAGTTCGATTTAAAAAATTGCCCTGCTAACTTGATGGACGTTAAAGAATACAATAAATATAAGTTTAGCAGAATAGGGGCGGGGGGATACGTTCATACTGAGATAAATCAAGCTTTGGTTAGAACTAAGCCAAATAAAGCCATAAATTAGTTAATTTTAATTAATAAATATGCAAACTAAATAAAAAAATTTAATTTTGTATCATTTTTGACAAGTTAAATGATATAATATGCATTTATTTTACATTTACATATTTTGTTGGTTTAAAAATCCGCATTTCATTTGTATTTACATTTTGAATGATATTAAAATGTTGCATACATTTTTTAAATAATTTATTTGTTATAAAATTTTATATTTATTTTTAAAAATTTTTTAATTATAGACAACTTGGAGAAATTTTTCGATATGATTAGATACCAATGCATTCAATATAAAAAATGTATCAATATTTCACTTACAGATTTTCCCATTTGTATTTCTTTCTTCTTTTTTTCGCCAATTCTTGCCACTCGTTTAAAACCGCGCGAAAGAGATTTTTTATTTTCCTTTTTGGCCAAGTTTCTTGCACACACACACTAACACAAATATGAGGGGACTCCAAAACACATATGTATACATCCATAATGGCGGGTGCTGCTTCTGGTCCGCAGGAGTCTCAACTGTTTAAATCGCAGGTTTAGCGGCTTTAATTTGATATAAACTTGGTAACTGTTTAAAGAATGTCTTCCCATTTGTTTATCACGTATGCATATAGTAATTTTTTATGTTAACTTTTGCATTTGCACATTATGTTTTTTTTTCTTATTGGGTTTCCCGCTCTTTTAATTTCAATGAGTTAAAGACGCCTATTTGGAATTTACACAAAATCCTTTAAAAATGCACTCGTTTACTGCTTCATTAAGTGTTCCCGCACAAGGAGCAGTTCGTTTTATTGATTTAAAAGTTTAGCAGGTATTATTAAACGTTTGTTTCGGAAAAGGATTTTTAGCTACAGCAACTAGAGGTGGTGGTCGATCTTCGTTTTCTTCGCTTTTGTTGCCACTCGAAACTGTTTCACACTTGCCACTGGGATTTTATATTTGACACTAACGCGTTCTTGGCTTTGCTACACACAATTGGAAAAAACGTATTGGCGAATGATGTTTTAATTGCAGTTTTAAGAGGTTATATTTTAATTTGTCAAATCCTTTGAATACATGTATCACGATCCATTCATTTTTAGTTTCGCGTTTTCGCTCATCTTATCATGTTTCGCTCCTGCGTCGTGGGAAATCTTTTGACACTAACGCGATCTTGCCAATGCAAAAAAAAAATGGCGAATAAGTGAAACAAATTACAGCAGCACTACATGCTAAAAAAAAAGATTTGTGCTCAGAAAGAACTATTAATAATACCTACAGTACCTAAATTATTTAACTTGCTGCGTTCTATGTCGGAACACTTAAAATATCATTAAACATCTGAAAGTGAACGCTGCTCTCCTTCCAACAGGAATTGGGCAGCAGAAAACGGAATGAGAAAGAAATCATTAACTTTGCAATTATCGAAGTACATTAAATAAATAACTGCACACATGATATAAAAAAAATAATGTTTTTAAAACATTCAGTGAATTCTGCTTCCCATGCTTATGTACATATGTATACTGTGAAAATGCCGGGAAATTGATAGCAGGAAATCTGATTATAGAATTTCTGATAACACCTTGCACGCGAAAATCTATTTATTTCGAGGAGAATGGTCTATATACTTATGTATATATGTATATATGTATGCATTATTTGAGTATTTTTCACATATTTAATCAGGAAACTACATTTCAATTTCTAGGAAATGGCATTTGCATCTGCATTTGTGCATTCGATATGCCTATGGCTCTGCGTACTGTCATGCCCTCAGCTGATTGCACGTACATATGTATGAAACTTTTAAAAACATTCATTTTAAAGTCAATTCCAAAAAATCCAAGGCTCCCAAACCGGAAGGCATCTCCAGTAGTACCACAAGCAATAATTTGAGGAACTGCATATATTTTTAGTAATTATATACATTTCTCAACTAATTTAATGCATACTATTTATTATTAAGCATTAGCTATGCTGCTTATAATTTTCTGGTAGATCTTTACGCCCTTCAAATAGGTCTCAGCATGGAGAAATTCATCGTGATCGTGCAGTAAAACCGGAGTGTGGTTCATGGGAGAGAATCCCAGGGCTGGAATGCCCGCATGACGGATGTAGCGACTGTCTGTGCCGCCGGGGAATACCTGTAGGTTGATCGACAGACCGCTGAAATAGTAATTATAGCAAAATTAGTACAGTGGCTTCTTAAAAACTTAAAACCAAATCCTACAGCTCATCCGTGGCCTTCTTGAAAGCTAGCCAAAAGGGATTAGATGCATCTGTGGCCGTTGGTGGAATGTGTCCCTTGCGCCACTTCGATCCGAACTCAAACTCAATATCGCCGCCAGCCTCGGCGCACCATTTGTGGAGCTGACGAAACATGGATTATTATAGGTGATAAATCAAGAATGATCTCTGACCTACATTAGCCTCGAACTCGATGATATCCGTGTCCAAGGAGAGGCGACAATCAAAGGTGGCGGTCATGTAGGGCGGCACCACATTGCTCTGGACTCCTCCGTTCACGGTGGTCAGGTTAATGGTGGTGACATCTCCTATGTTAAGCTTGGGATTATCGTTCAAGCGTTTTACCTGAACCGCCCGGAGTTCCATCATTTTGCCCACCAGAAAGCTTAACTTCTCCCCCGCGGTATTTGGCATCAAGAGCAAACCATGTCCGGCTGATCCGTTGATTTTGAAAAATAAACCTGGTAAAGAAATAATAGTAATTAAGAGAACCTTTGAAAAAAAGAGAGTATTTTCCACTTACGTTTCACAGTTCGTTCAGCATAGAAAACGGAAAACTCGGCGGTTGGTGAAGCTATTCCTTCGTCCAAACTAAACCCAATGTTGAGAGACCGAAATTCCACAGAATTTACAAAGGGTAGCATTCCCTGTCTTCCGCCAACTTCTTCATCTGAAATATCCAATTGTTTGTATTAATATTTTAAAGCAAATTAAAATTATTCTCACCTGGTACAAAGGATATGTGAATGGTTCTTTTCAACCTCAAGCCACTTTCTTGCAAAGCCCTTATAGCTGCCAGATACTGCATTCCCACACATTTCATATCCTGTGCTCCCCTGGCGAAGATCCGACCCTCTTTATCGATATCTGCTCCGAATGGAGGATGTGTCCAGTTTTCGGGAAACACGGGCACCACATCCATGTGAGAGTTGAGCAAAATGCTAGGTAACTCCGGCTGCAGACCCTCCCAAGTCAAAACCACCACAGGATTCTGTTCATTTAGAGGATAAAAAACCTTGATGGGTAACTTCAAACCTTCAGCCTGGCGCTTTAGAAACTCAAGGCAAGGTTCTGGGATATTTTACATATTTTATTAATAAAATATATTTCTTTTTTTCTTAGTACCCACTGTAATTCGGCTCAGGATGCACACTTGGAATCCTCAGATACTCCCGAAAGTACTGAATCTCTTCATTGGTCTCCCACTTTTTGGTGCGCATTGTGTCTCGTTTGAAAGGTTGAAAAAAACTAAATTTGAAACTCAGACAGACTACTGGATATATTCTATCTCTTCAGCCCGTTTATCAGCAGACGAAGGTTTTATCTCAAGGCATTTCGATCGTAAACACAAGCGATAGCTGCTGCTAAAGGTTTGACAAGACAGTATTCATATTATAAAAGTTATCATGGATAACCCAGAAAAACACAGAACACAAAATAGATTAAATTAACGATTGCTGATGACCTTCTTAATGACCCTAGAACTCGAAAATACTTCCCCTAAAGTAGGGTTTATTAGGTATTCGGCTAACAAGGTATCAAGTCATAATCGCATTTATTTGTAGTATAATTAAACATATACAAACAATATTAAAAACAGAGGTAAAAAAAATCTATACATTTGCCACATTGCTGATAATTTTCTGGTATATATGCACTCCTCTAAGATATATATCTGCCTGAATGAATTCGTCGTGATCGTGGAGAAGCACAGGAGTATTATTCATGGGTGAAAAGCCCAAAGCCGGAATGCCAACCTGACGAATATATCTGCTATCAGTGCCGCCAGTAAAAATTTCAGGCTTAATGGAAAGTCCCCTGAAAGGGAAAATAATAATAAATAAGGATCTTAAATACAACAGTAAAGAGTACATACAGCTCATTGGTGGCTTCCTTGAAAGCTAGCCAAAACGGATTACTGTCATCGATGGCAGTGGGCAAAACTCTGGGTTGCTTTTGCTCGTAGGTGATCTCTATGCCTCCACCGACATCATCACACCATTTGTGCAGCTTTAAGGAAAAATAAAGAAACATTTTTTAAAATTACATTCATAAATTTAAGATCTTAGAATAACCTACATTCGCCTCAAATTCCTGATGATCCACATCCAAGGCCAGTCGACAATCAAAGCACACAGTCAATAGGGGCGGCACCACATTGCTCTGAACTCCACCATCAACGCGGGTCAAGTTAATGGTGGTCACATCGCCTATAACCAGTTCGGGATTATTCTGCAGCCTTTGGACCTGCAGTTTCCGAAAACCCATCATCTTGCCAACTATGTAATTGAGTTTTTCTCCCGCGGTATTTGGCAGCAGAAGGGAGCCATGACCGGCAGTGCCACAGATATGGAAATAGACACCTGTAAGGTATATATTATTATTTATATTTAAACCTTTTAATTATTATTTTACTTACGCCACACAGATCGCTCTGCATAGAATACAGGAAACTCCTCGGAGGGTGATGCCAAACCCTCGTCCATGCCAAAACCAACATTCAGCTTACGGAAATCCTCGGTGTGCACAAATGGTCGCATTCCATGTCTTCCGCCCATTTCCTCATCTAAATGAGATATTTTTCGAATTAGAAATTACTGCTGAAGAATGTATCCTGAGACACTTACCCGCCACAAAGGATATGTGGATAGTTCTCTTGAATCTGGCGCCATTCCTTTTCAAAGCCCTTATAGCTGCCAGATACTGCATTCCCACACACTTCATATCCTGTGTACCCCTGGCGAAAATGCGACCCTCCTCATCGATATCTGCTCCGAATGGAGGGTGTGTCCAGTTTTCGGGAAACACGGGCACCACATCCATGTGAGAGTTGAGCAAAATGCTAGGCAACTCCGGCTCCAGGCCTTGCCAGGTCAAGACCACCACGGGATTCTGTTCATTCGCGGGATAGTAAACCTCGATGGGCAATTCCAGTTGTTCAGCTTGACGCTTTAGAAAATCCAGGCAGGGTTCTGAAGAGGTTATCATAAAATAATCATAATATATTATTAAAACAATCTCAGGCTTAAGTGCAATCTTATCTTTGCAGCATATACGTATGTGTATTCTCTTGGAAATATACATATAACAAAAGCTGCGGTATCTATTAATTAGTGAACATAGTATATTACAATTAAATCAGAGAAATATTCTAAACACTAAGTAAGCTTGAGTTTGTTGTCCAAAAAATATAAAAATAACTAAACTTATATGACACTTTAAACTGAAAATGATGTATTGTATCTCTTATCTAACAGATACTAACCGTAATCCGGATTAGGATGCACACTAGGGATGCGCAGATACTCGCGAAAGTACTGGATCTCCTCGTCCGATTCCCATTTGCTGGCCATTTTGCTGAAACCTCTAATATGGACACTATAATATAGCCAACGATCCGCTGCAATCGAGAGCTGGCGACACACTGACTTGTGTTAGCTAGTGTCACTTCCCCCTCCATTTGCCATGCCCTACCACCAGTCCAGTAATAGACTTATCTCTCCACGATCGTAACGCCAACGCGCGCTACTGATAATTTTATCAAATTGAGCATAAGCGAGATATTTGGATGGCGGCAAACGAGTTTACACCAATGTCGCTGAGGAACGATTACTTCCCATGGAGGGGGTTAAACAGTGGGTATTCAGTGGATAGTTTCAATTAAATAACACCATGAACTTCTGTGGCTATTGAGGGCTCCCTGTAAGCACTCGGTGTGAGTTGTTCCCTCGGTGTTATCGTTGGAAATTCGTTTGTAAATGTATTCTAAGGTCGGTCATTAGCTTGCATTATCGTGACCCATGATCTCTAAACCTAGAATACAACTTCGAATGCGAATACAAAATATATTTGATTTATTTGTTACATTTACAGTTACTCCATACATCGTGTATGTACATCAGAACTTAGGGATTCACTAGAGACTTATATGCGAAAAATACCGAAACACGAATCACGAGGGACGCCTCAATCCTTGCGCTCGAACAGGACGGGGAATGGCTTGTCTTTTGGCGCCTGTAGCCAGTTGTCCTCCGAATACTTGACGTTGTTCTCAGTCTCGATCACGTGGAACGTGTAGGCATGGCGACTCTTCTGGGAGCGATTTGGCTCGCTTTTGTGGACCACATTGCCGTGGATAAGGATGCAGGTTCCTGGAAATATATAATTATATTAATAAATTTATTGAGATTCTTAACTTATAAAGCTATATTTTGCACTCACCTTTGCTGACTTGCATTGGCGTGAAGCTGGACTGCGGATAGATGGGCGCCGCCCGGTCGTAGACCATCAGTTCGCTGGCCTCCTTGTCCGGATTGCGGATGTAGCGCCTGTGGACACCGCTCTTGTGCGATCCCTTGATGAACTGCAGACAGCCGTTCTGCAGGGTGCAGTCTTCGAGGGCCAACCAGAAGCCCACCGCCGAGTTGGGATCGGTGTGCAGGAACCAAGAGTCCTGGTGCGGAGTCACCTCACCGCCCACGCCTGGGTTTTTGTAGATATACATGCTCTGGCAGACGGCAGGACGGTTGTAGTTCAGCTGCCAGCAGATCTCACGTACCCTGTTGCTAAAGGTAATGGCATTGAAGGCGGGATGCTCCACATGCAGGGCATGGCCGACTTTGTTTAAGGCAATCATCGGATCCACCAGCAGTTGGCCCTCCTCGCCAACGGCGCCCTTCTCGAAGAAGTAGCGAACCTTGTCACCGGACTCCATGAAGTACAGCTCCTTGCCCTGGGCATCCTCCGCCTTGATGGTGCTAAAGATCTTTCGGTTGGTCTGTGGCGCCTCCATGCATAGAGCTCGTCCAGCCTGGAAGAGAGAGTCCACCTCCTCGGGGGTAAGGAAGTCCTCGATGACTATGTAGCCGTTCTCATTCAGCTGGAAGTAGGGAAGCGGGTGAAGGTCTCTATTAAATCTTTATTTATTAATATTTAATCTCTGAGTGGAAGCTTATCGCCTGCGCCGTCTGGTCTGGCGGATCTTAGGGACAGACAGTCCGGGGACGAACAGTCGGACTCGGACTACGCTAGGGGTTTGTTATCGCATCGTTTGACCGACTATGTAACGGGCACGAGCTAACAATTATGAAGTCAACTTATCGACAGGGTATGCACTCGGAAAACAACATTAATTCATTTTAAAAACAACTTCCTTAGTTCTTTCATTTTAAATATAATTTTTTCCCAGTGTACTTGTGCTCTTTGTTCACCTTTTCAAATGTTTGCTAATTAACAAATTCCTGTGCATGTCAAAACGTTAATTCTTTCTGACAAAAACCGAGAACCGTGCTCATTCATTGAAATCAGTCAACGAAAAATTGGAAATTTGTACATTTTGTTGTTTTCATTTCTCTAATGCCAAAATGGCTATAACAAAAGACCTCTCAAATACCTTAATATTTGGCCTAAATATTGACTGTTGATTAATCCATCGGCATTATTCATTTCCTGGCAAAAGGGCAATACGATTTCGGTTTGGTAAACAAAAGATAATTATATATATCATCTTTGTTGTGGGTGCTCTCCCTATCTCTCTAGTTTTTCGGTGTGTGGTTAAATTAAATAAATTTAAATTGCTTGAGCGAGAAGATTTGAAAATGAAAGGCGAGAGTAAAAATAGTCGCCGTGACTCAAAGGCCCAAACCCACGAGTAAATGAGTCCCGAACGGGCGCACACCTGAAGTGATTGAAGATTTTCTTTTGGGGGGAGGAGTGGATCGGGACAGCAGTCGATCTGTCGCTAAGAGATCGCCCACAAATACATCATACGCCGTGGGGGCCCACCCTTACACAAGTGGGGTGTCTTGTTAGTGCCGGTGTGCGAGTATGTCTGATGCCATTACAAGAGGCGTGTGCATGGAAAATTACCCCAGAGGGTCAGCCACTGCATTCATCACGTATGCTCCGAGTACACTCTCATGTGTCATAACATGCTGAGCCAGCTGATTTTGTAATCGCTTTCAATTTGATGAAGCCGCTTGTTTGCGCTGTTTTGCATTAATTTCGTAATCCACATGTTAAGTCACAGCTTTGTTGAACTAGAACTTGGGCTTGGCTAAAGCACAAGTTTGTTGATTTAATTGAAATGTTTAAATTATTAAATCAAGAGGGTTTTAGTTCAATTTAAATAGCTGTGTTTGTATATTTCCTTATTATTTTTTATTATGTTATAAAAGTCATCAAAATATTATTTAAGGGAAAGTCGTTGGACAGGTGAATTTAGATCATTTAAAAAAAACTAATTAGCTTTAAAATCTGTATATTTATAAGAATGAAGCTTCTACCAGATACTTTGTCAGTTAAAATATATTTAAACATTATTTAATTAGGTATATCTCTCGTTTCCTAAACTTGAAACTCTTTCTATCTTACTAAAAATGTAATTCCAATACTGCCAAGTTTCAAAAATATACTTTTAATTTAAAAGTTTTAGATTAAAGAAACTGTATATGCCTCAGAATATTCAATCACAATTTGGTATTTTCTAGTTCGCTAAGATTTTTTCATTAATTTTATGCTGGAGTCTGAATATTTAATTTATTTGCAAAACCAGTTGGTCAACCAACGATTCTAGACCATAATTAAGCCGCATTTTGTGACTGTAAATCACTATTATGAGCCGCACATGTCGTCTAGAAACAAGTCTGGTAATTGGAGTTCTCAATCCGTTTATTGTTTAACCAATTTGGTCAAGAGTCTACCGAATCCAAAAACATTTCCTCAATCGGCGAAGCATCTTGGCTGCTTTGTCTGCAGCAAAACAAAAGAATGCTTTTCCGCAGTTGAGTTTTCCGAGCCAACGAAATGTTTATGATTCGGTTGGTTGTAAATAAACCGATGACACTGCTTCACAACTCACCCCATCCCTGGATACGTATGACTAACTAAGAGTGCTTCCAATAAATAATACTATAATTCCGAAATAGATTCACAAAATTCGGCCGAAATCCGATCAATGGATCGATCGATCGATTCAAGAGTACCCACCTCGTCCAACAATTTGCTGTGCATCTTGGCTGTGTGTGTTTGTTTGTGAGTATTGTGAGTTTTGAAGACTAGTTAATAAAATTTGACTTTTGTTTTCGATTTGAAGAAAGCGAACTGTCGAACTTTCGTTTGGCTGCTTGCTGTGCTCTAGAACGCTTGTATTCCGCAGCGATCGAGAACGTTTCACTCAGTTTGGCGTATCTTTTGAAACTGATCGGTAGAGAAATTTTCGAAAAACGCTTGAAAATATCAGACGGAAGTCGGAGCGGGAGAGGGCGATCGAAAGGGAAAGAGAGCTCCCACGCGACGCCTAAGCGTTACATATTCTATATATAGCATACACGCAGAAATATTAATTATTATTATATTAATTGTTATTAAATATGTATGGCTTATATTTTTATTATAAAAACATGTAATTATTTCTTCTCGCTTGCAGTTAAAATTTACTATTAATAATAGAATCATTTTATTAGTATAATTTTTCTAATCCGTTTTTTATTTCAAGACCTTTTATCTGGTTTAAATTACCACCAGGTCAAATATACATTTAATTTTACTTTTGAATAATTTATTAATATACTAATTTTTATTTTCATTTTTTCCACATTTTGATAATTTATTTTTTATATATTTTTTATATGAAAATATTATTTTGTATCTTTGTATCTTTTACTAATACATTTTTATCTGTGTACGCTATCTCTCGCGCAATCATTCGCTCCCGCTCTGTTAGCTAACAGCGAACAGCTCTGTTAACGATCAGCGCGTGTAGCTCTTCTGGTTTTATTCATATTTCTTCAGTTAGTTTGTTTCTTTATCAGCCTTAATGTGTGTCAGTCTAGCCATTGACTTTAATAAATAAATATGACTTTAGTTTGTCCACTGGGCCGGCACAATTTACTCTTCTGGTAAATTCTGGTCTTTAAATGAATTGTATCTCATCTCTGTCCCTCTGTATATGTATTTTCATCTTTCCTGTGCCGGCTTTGATCCACAGATCACCAGTCGGGGGTCTTACCATATGTCTGCAACTTTTTGTTTATTCTCAAACATATGCAGATATGTACATATGGTTGGTATTTTCACTGAGCATGATTTGTTCATATGCATAGATGCACTTCTGTGAATTTCCAAATACACTGAAAAGAATTCAGTCATAAATTGTACCTTCATTATTTTAACAAAGGAAATAGTCGGAACAGAAAAATGGTTTTGATCAAAATTATGCAAGTATTTAATTGAAGTCTTTAAAAATTTATTAAATGTTCAATTCACACTTTAATGTATAAAATACCATGAATTAAAATTCCCATCATATTATATCATTCTAATTAACTTGTATTTTTCCTAAGATTCTGATAATTTATAAAATATTGTATTTTATTGATATTTATTATAATTAAAAGAACTCTATAAAATATTAGAATGTGAGCTATGAAAAAACCAAAATAGATAGTTTTGTAAAAGCTAAACGCCTTTTATTTTTGTTGGTAAAGCAACTAATATTTCTTTCAGTTTATTTAAGTGTGTCTATGCGCCAGTTAATTGCTGTCTGTGCGTGGGCTGCTATTCGTTTGTTTTTATTTTTTATTTTTTCGTTGGACTTTTGTAACTACGATTGCCTCACTCGGCTTTTCACGCTGCGCAAGAAATGTATGCAAAACTATTGTTGCTCTGCGACTAATTGCAGATGCCTCAACACAGCGGTTAACAAAGCTGGGAGACTTGGCTATTTTATAATTTAATGTAATTACTTAGTTTTCGGAAGCTGAAATTTACTAATTTAATTTAGTCACCCAATTACGTGTCTGAGTTTTTGGGTTAAGCAAAGATAAAATAATTTGTAGAGCTAAAACTATATAAAGTAGAAATACAATTAGCATCAATTTGAGATTAAATGAACTATACAGTTCATTTGTTAAATATATTATTCTTTATAGTGAAAATCTCTTCACTATTAATAGGTTTTTATTATCAGTTAATTATTGTTATTTATTTTCAAATAAAGGCGTTTAAATTTGATATATTTATTTATTTATTTTCCAAGCTTCAACACATTTTTTTAGACTAATAATTGAGGCATCATTTTCCCCCTTTAAATAACATTTAAATAAATATAAGTTTCAGCTGCATGAGAAATGCAAATATGCTTCCATATTTGCTCTTCTCATAAGTATAGGTTCAAGCCTCAATGCCTATTGATTTTGCTATAAATTTCCTTGACAACTTAATTCCGATCTTGTCGGCCGCAATGTAAATACACAAATATTTACACCTCTTCAATGCTGAGCTGAGGCCGGGGCAGCCAGCTTGCACAAACAAAGGCCTTAAGTGCCACTTTTTAGACTGCACCTCCTCGACCCATCCATTCGGCATTCATCATCATCCCACTAACCCAAAGGCTGCGACTGGTAACCAAGTAACCAAGTAACTGACTAACAACCAAAGCAAATGCCATAAAGCGTCGCCAAATGAAAATGGCAAAATGATAAATAAGCATGCAGGAAATTTATGCCAGCCAGCGAAAACAAATGGCATACGGCTTTGACTTAGTACCGAGTACTAACTTTTGATGCTGCAGTCGCATTCGGATTCGCATTTATTGCAGCTTCACACAAGATTAATTACACGACCGTCGGCCATAAATAAGGCAACCAAATTACACAAGGAGAAAATGCTGAAGAAGCCGTGATATGATGAACGAGGTCTTTGAATTCATGAATGCAATGAATTACAATAATAATAAAATAAAAGTTAATTATTGATAGAGTTTGATAAGAAAGAGCATTAATCTTCACCTTAAACCTATTTAATCCTAATCAGTAGAATCTGTAAACTTATTTACATCTCCATAAAATGAATTATTAATTAACAAAAGATATATTTTTTGAGTCATTCAAAATGTTTAATATTTTTCTTGTACTATTTTCTTTGCTGTGCATTTGCAAATGCAAAGCATAAAAGTAAGTGCATGTTGTAAAATTCAAATTAGAAACCATTGCAGAGGCATCGGCATCTCCACATTCACAACCAAGTCCACATCATCAAGATTCGCGGTGACCTTGAGGCGCCGAAGAAGAAGACCTAGGAGATGGGGGCGTGAGGTGGTCAGGTGGAAGGAGGGACAGCAAGGTGTTCGCAGGTGAACAATCAAGTCATAAACAATGTGCAGCCAAGGGGCTCCCACTCCAACACCCTCTCCCCAGCCTGCCTCCATCCAGCGATCTGCCGGCCAAGGTCATCTCTTGGTTCTTCTTGTTGGCTTGCTGGCTGTGTGTGCGACTAATTAAATTAATTAACATTTGAGGCACGCGATTGGCCTGACAAAACAAACAAACTGATAACAAATTCAACTTTGCTTTGTTCACTTCACATTGTGTTTTTTATAATTTTATTTTGTTTCTTTTTTTTTTTTTTTTGGTTATAGAAGGTGAATGTTATTTTCGCTTCTGCTGATGAGTCTTGCGGCTGATTAGAATGTGCCCCGTCAGCGGATCATAAATTAAGCTAAGCTGCCTTTCCAATTTGCATACCCTGTAATTATCGCGGACCAAAGTGGATCTGCTCATTATCATAAGCTGCCATATAGTTGGAGTGTGGGATCCATTAAGAAAACTGCATTAATTTTATATTGTGGATGCTTTAAAATTATAATCAGTGTTTGATTATATTAATCTGTTGAAAGTATTGAAGGATTTTGTATTATAAAACAAGAAAAATATAGGTAATTATGGGAGATATGAGATGAGGTAATTAATTACTTTAGGGTATTAACCTCTTCGGTTCACCCTAGGTCCGCTTTCTTTTCGTGATTATTTCCCAAATAGGATGTTAGCCTCAGTGCTTAATATACTCGCTTTATTTTTATTAATTCACTTTATTTATTTGGGACAGGCCCCCATGCCGACAGGAACGATTTGAGCTTGACCTTAGCGTAGTTTTTTTTTCACACAAAGCGCCTTGAACAACAATATTTAAATGCATGATGCAAGTGAGAGGAAATGCTGGTGGCGGCGAGACAGGAAAGGGAAATAGCAACGATCGCAGTCGAACAAATAATGCACTCGATCCGAAACAACTTTCTCCGCACCCAAAAGATGATGAACTGCTCTAGGTTTTCTGGAATTATGATTTTTCAAATGTTCATATACTCCTTAGATGCCATAAATCAACGATAAATTCGCATAACAAAAGCTAATTACGCGACACGGCTCTCCGAGCCTCAACATCATCATCGTGGTTGGTCGGATTTGCTTGGGATTTTATTATTTGGGAATCTTCTCCCGGGCTCATGCATAATTTTTGGATCAATCAACCCGCCGAAAGAGCGGCTTTGAGCCATAAATCTAATGGGGCCCCCACGTCGCTTTAGCCATCATGCAAATGCGAAAGTGGCCAGAAGAAGACCAGCTGGGACCAGCTACCAAAAGTGGTAGCTAAATTATTAATGTTTGTTCGTGTTTTGCCTGGTTATCTGGCTTTTCGCCGTGCTGGTTCGCTTTGTTCCCAATGTCAGTTGAGAAATTAAAAACTAATTTGATGGCAACTCAAATGTACGCACGTTGAGGCAGTCCCACACTGGAAAGAAAATATATTTTAATGATTTAAGATTCAAGATTTATGTACTACAAATCAATTCAATAGAGATTTAAAATGTTTATAATATAAAAAGATTATTTTAAATACTTTGCTTGTTCGTTATATCTAAGCGAGTAAATGTATTTTAGTCAAGAAAATTATTTTATTTCAATAAAAAGAATATCTAGCAGAAATTTAAGCTTTGAAGTATCTAGGAAAAATATTTTTTAAATACTATACTTATTCTGTAAAAAATTTACAAACTCAAGGGACTTTATTTTAATGCTTATTTCTTTTCAGTGCAGTTTTAACTAAAAACCTCCATTTGTTTTTGGGGAAAGAGACGGGATTTGGGACCGTCGGAGTGGGAGTGGAAATGGGAATGGTAGTGGAAAAGAGGGCTGGAAAAGAGGCTCCCCCTGATGGCTCCACCTTCGCAGCGAGTTGATTATGAAAGCGTTTTACAAAGGCAATATTACTTTTTGTCCGCTGGTTCGTTGGTCCGTCGGTCTTCAAAGTGAAAGAAGCATTAAAAGCGACCTGAAACATGATGACTTGACTGTTGGTAATTTATACGAAATGTGCGTTTTTGCCTCATTTCAGTGTTTCCCGTATTTCCCTTATAATTACACGCTCCCCATGCATAATCACCGATCACGTTCACGGCAGCTGTCTGTTGCAAAAATTGAAAATAAATAAATAATAAATAATCAAAAAAATATAAAACTGTATTCGGGCCAGTTTAGCGGAATCTGTTGAAACCTAATTTGAATTTGCAAAAATCATAACGCCGTTTCGGATATATTAAAATCATCATATCAGCCAGAGGTTATTGATTCGCCGTCTTGCCTATTGTTGGCTGCACAAAAGGCGGATTATGGCCAACAAAGCTAAAAAACTGAATGCAGCCCCAAAGCCAGACAAAAGCACCATCTGGGGGCCTTGGCCAAGAACAAAAGGATGCCCAAAACTAGACTTGGATCTCGCCTTGACTTCCTTCAATGTCGTCGCTCTTTGTTGATCCAAAAAAAAAAAAACAACCAAAGTTATCTCTCCAATTATTCCCATTATATAGAGCCGGAGCCCTAATTGAATTATGTAAGCGGAAGAGGCAAACAGTTAACAAGCGGTTTACAGCTTGACCTTTTGGGCTCTTATTTTCCCTTTTTTCTTACTTTTCGGTGGCCCCAAGCCAACACGAGCGATCTCAAAAAATCAGTGAACTTGGCAGCGGATCACGAATTGCCAATCTGCTTTCTTTCACCTTCGAACCGCCGAATTAATCCATCAACGGCATTGGGTTATCTAATCCAATAATTGCCGGGAACAATCGAAAGTGCAAGTAAAGCAAGAAAGAAGGTAAAAGAAATAAACCAAAAATAAATGTTTCCTTTATTTATTATTTAATCGAGTAAGTGAGATATTATCAACACTTGCCATTAAAAGCGATTTGCAAGCACAACACTTGGCCAAAAAGGGCATTAAAAAATCAATTTGTAGTTAACTAGCGCAGGCGAGTATTTAATTAATTAAACAACTGCCAGAGGAAGTCCCAGTAATCAAAAGTAAAACCAGTCAGAAGTAAATATATTGGAGTAATTCAATTTTTAAAGATTAGGAAATTATGCAAAATAGGGTTCTCTTAAGGAAAGAAGACAAAGAAAACGAGCAGAAACAAACCTTTTAATTTTTTTTTGCCAAATTCGAAAATATTTAGCTGTGGCCACTTGACGGCTTTGAGGTTCTTACGACCCTTCTGCAGTCAAGTTCGTTGCTTAAGTCTTTTGTTTGTTGTTTGTTGTAAATCACTTATTTCGAATTTTTGCGTTAAAATAAACTTAAATTACAACAAAAATTTAATTGGTAATGTATTTTATTAAGTTTAAGTAGCTAATTAATTATTTTTGAGATAAATATAAATAAATTTATAATTTTAAAGGACTTAATTGGTATTGTTTTCTATTTAGTTTGAGAAAGTCCTTGTGAATAACTTTAATTTTATTGTTTTTTATTTAGTTTCAAGAGGTGCGCAAATGTTATGTAAGTAAGTGCTCTTAAATTGAATCCCAGAAAAAAAACCATGTAAATGCAAACTATCAACTGTCTTGGAAATGTCGGTAAAAAGGAATAAACGCAAATTAAAAGTCCAGGAAGTGAAAAACTGCTTGTAATGCCAAATGGAAGAGACACACAGAAGTGGGTATCAGGCGTTCGATATTCGGCGAATCACTGGGCTCCATAATTTGACAAATATAAATTGCATTAGCAGTGAAACAAGTTCAATGCGCAGAATAACATTTAAATAAATACAAATACACATGAGAGCTGGCGACGAATGACAAGATAAATGACAGAAGGTGTGCAAAAAAGTGTATTTAACTTGGCCGAAAAGGCAGCCGCGGCGGAAAGGCGTTTGAAGTTTTAAAGTTTTTGGCCAACTCTGCGACAACGCAATAATTATGCCCGACGCTGATGAGACAAGACGGTAACAGTCGGAGCCAGAGCACCAGCAGCAACCACATTGGGTCAGAAATGTGACCAGAAAAACAAGTCAATAAATTGATAAGAAATTGGAATCAATTCGTTCAGCTAGACTCTTGAAATTTACTGACAATAATTTAACTTACTTTAATTTAACTTAATTTAAGCCATTTTATAATTTTTCTGGTGCTTTTGTGAAGCTGTTTAATTTATAATAAGGCTTTACTTTGCGCTACAAGATCTTCTAGTCATTAAATTAATTACTGATTCTCTAATTAACTTAATGCCAACAGCATCTTCAGTTTGCTGAGAGAATGACAGTTGCCAGTTAAAAAGTCATCAGTAGCAATAATAATAATAATTAATTCTTAAGTAAGGAATTAATATTTCTATTAACAAAAATCAATCAGCAACAATAATAGGAAACAATTCAAAACTTTTAAGTTTCTAAACAAAAGCAGCTGTAAAATAAGCTACATTAGATATAAAATATATTTGATATATTTACCTACTTACATTTCTCACATTATCAATATTTATATTACCAACAGCTAAAGTTAACATTTTTCTTAACAGCAGCAATATCGGTTAGAGAAACATTTATCACAAAACCAGACTCCCAACAGAGGCGAGAGCGGCACCAAAAAAGTTTTTCAACTCGACTCCTCAACGCTGACAGCGCAGACGCAGCGTCGTTGGCGATCAGTGCGGTTTTGGAGTTCGTTGCGTCCGGTCGCGAGATCCCCAGACAGTGGAGGCCCCCCTTGATCCGTGCAACCGTGGATTTCGAATTCGAGTGGCGAGTCGCGAGTGTCAGGCTTAGATCCTCATAAGAGATCTCTCTCTGTCTCTCCTCCAAAGTGTGTGTGTGAAAGCCAGGACAAGCTTTAGCTCCTGTCGCTATAAATTCGAATTATATTAAGGGCAGCTGGCCCACACAACCAACAATTAATAAAACACAACATAACCCACACACACTCTACACACACTTCACACACTCCAAAGACACAAGCTACGGCCAACTCCGTTAGCCATGCTGGCAGTGAAGGATAAACCTTGGCGTATGCTATTTGGCCTATTGGCCGCATTAAGCTGTAAGTACCCCCGGCAATGATTTATAAGTGCCATTGTGATGCAAATTGAACGGATAGAGATGCAGATACAGCCAGAGATACAGATCAGATGCAGAAGAGATGGAGATATAGATACAGAGAGGGGCTAAAACTAGATTAGTGGCCCGTATTTATGGCCATGCGGGCGCCTCATCGGCCCAGACAATGACAACGCCAATATATGTATGGTACATATATTATATATCATCTTTTTCGGATCTCGAGTGCGGTGTCAGGCAGATGAATATTCATCAGCTTTTGGCTATCATAAACGCTGACCGTTGAACCGCTGACCAACCGCTGACTGAACCAACTTCACAATTGTCCCACTGACTGACTGACTGAATGACTTGCTGGCCAGATGCATTAGCATTTCCACCCGAGATTTGCATAAATTGCTGCCATGTTTCCTTGATACCATTTCGGAGACCTCCTCGCGACTGGAAAAGCCGTTGGGAAAGTAGGTCTCTGGGTTGGTTACTCAGTGCGAATAATTAAGAGGGTTCACGGGAAACCGAATAGATTAGCTCAAATTAAATAGGCGTTTGTGCATTAATAAATAAATCATTAATATTTCATTTGAAGTGGAAATTCTGGTGAATGTGCTAAGTGTTACGATTTATCGCTGAATTATCCTACGAAAGTTGGCTTTTAAATAAATTTAAAATAAATAAATAAACAAAATAAATTAGGAAATTTGCAATGACTTTAATAACAAAGCTTAAGTGAGTTTTGTTTAGGCGAAACTTTCGGTTGCTAGATATATCTTTTTGTAAATTTTAAATGAAGCAAAAATTAAAACAAGAAACACTTCATTATCATAAATAGATGATATTTTGTGTCTGCCATTTACTTCTATTTGATTTTGCAACCGCAGTCGAGATGCCTCTGTGGATGCTTGGCAATTGAACCCAACCAGTTGGCGGGGTTTTTGCTTGGCCAATAGTTCGAGTGAGTCGAGTGTGCCTGCCTAATGGCTCCGTCTGACTTCGGCCCGATCATCATTAATAAGCCTGCGATTGCTCGATTGCTTTTAATTACACCTTTGGCATTTTGCATTCGATCGGGCTGCGCTCCAAGTCGCTGGTGATGGATATGGGGGGATATGGATATGGATTCTGGGCCAGACTAGGCCAGCTAGGCGGAAATCGACTGGCAACTGGTCCAGGTTCTGGCAAACGAGAAAGACTCGTCCGTGGTTTTGGTCTGCGCGAAAATTTGGAGCAGCCGAAGCCATGGCCACCAATCGGGTTGTGTTAAAATAAAATAAATAAAAATAAAAATAAAATAAGAAATAACTGCAGGCCATGGCGACCGTGTCGCCCCGACAAACCAAACCATTTGATGGCAGTTTAAAAAAACCAAACGTGTTTATGGCCCATGCAAAAAAACAAAGCACCAACAAACTTATAGCCGGCGGTCGCAACAAAAAAGATTGTAATAAAACACAAATAAATTGAATTTGTACAACAACAAAAGAAACAGCAACAGCAAGAGCCGTGCCGTGCCAAGGTGAAGTGGGAATTTTTTCAAAACGAAATTCGCCAGCCCACAAAAGCAAACAAAGTTGGCCCATTAAAGTCGGCTTAGAACCATTCATCTTCTCAACAGAATTAGTTCCCATTAAGGTCTGGCTTTTTGTTGTTTGTATCTCTGGTGTTTTGGTGTTTCGGTGTTACACGCCCCACGGATTTTTGGATTGTTTTCAAAATTTATTTGCCGTAAATCCGTAAATCCGAAACTTCCTGTGGCCACAAAGAACAAAGGCGGAAGAGAGACACAGACAATCCAGTTAAAAGCTGTGACGCACCGCTTGCCTTAGATTTGTGTTTGATTTGTTTGTTTCGGTTTATTTGTTTGCCTAGAACCCGTTCGTATGCAAATTTTTTAGATACACTTCGGTGAAATATTAATATTAAAATGGGCATTATAAATTTAAGCAAAGAGTGAATTATAAAGCGAAGATTATATGAAATTGTTTAGGCTTCTCTTGAGATTTTTTGTATTTATTTAAACAAAATATTTTATTGAACATTTTAAAATATATCTTTTAATTCTCTTATCAAACATCTAAAAATCTAACTAATACCTTTTCTTAATATGAAAGAAAGAAAAATAATTTTAAAAAAGTCAACTTTTTTTTTTCTGTGTATTAATGAATTCAGATTAATATATATAGATTATTTGACTAGTGCACGACTAGTTAAGTGATTGCTAAGTGGCTGAGAAGACTTTGTGCGTCTTCATTGCCCACTGACTCAGCTCCCGCCAAGTTTGTTGCTTAAGTCTTTTGTTTTGACTGCCGACCGATTCTCATTGCTGGGTGTTTGTTTCTATTGTTGCAGGCCTGGCCAGTTTTGGAGACGCCGCCTATCCGTATTACGGCACTAAGATTGGAGCCTTGACCCGCCTGCACCATGGCGTTTCCGGCGATGTCTACGCCGTGGACTCAAGGACCATCTTCATCAAGAAGTTCAATTACGATGGCGAGGCGCCGGCTGCCTACTTCTATGTGGGCAATACGGCAAAGCCCAGCAACGAGGGTGCCTCTCGGCTGAGGGACGAACGTGGTGGCACAGCTTCGCTGACCCGCCGCTACCGGAACAAGGATGTGACTTTGTCGCTGCCCGAGGGCAAAACGCTGCGCGACATCAAGTGGTTCTCGGTGTGGTGCGATGAATTTGCGGTGAACTTTGGTGATGTTGCCATCCCAGTCAACTTGGACTTCCCGCGGCCACAGAAGATCAACGCGCTGAGAGGTGTCCACGGAGTGTCCTCCGATAATATTGTGATTGTGGATGCCCAAACGCTTCTTGTGCCGAATTTCAGCTACGATGGAGAGGCTCCAGGTGGGTAGTAACTTGCAATATTTATTATTATTGTGATTAGAATCTTCAGGCAGAATATAATAGGTGTAAGAATATATATTTTCATTTAATTTAATTGATTAATTTTATATATATAAATAATATAAATGAGAGTAAATCCAATCGTTTTGGCCATTAAAAATTAAAAGATCGTTAATATATTTTTATATTCTTCTTTTTATTTATGTGTTAAAAGGTATTTAAATGGCTTGAAGTAAATTGCTATTGATTTTTTATTGTATTTGGAATATCCCATTTAAAACTCTTTAAATTCTTGTGACGCATTTCCATTTACCAATCAAAATTCTCAACAAAAAGGCTTTTGTTCAAGGGGAATTCACACTGAAGTTCGCTATCATTGTTTTGAAAATAATACCCAAAGAATATTCTGGATAAATATTATTCTCTATATTTGTTTATCGAGTTCGCTGCCTTAATAAGTTCAATTAAACTCCAGGCAATTATCGGTCATAAAAAGATTGTAAGTAACAATAAAACCTCAATTTTCAGATGCCAAATTCTGGGTGGGTCGGGGCCAGCGTCCCACGCCCGAAGGCCTGCGTATTCCCGATGAGAATGGCAAGGAGAATCCCCTGCGACGGTACGAGCGCAAGACCATTGTCCTGACCCTGCCCGAGGACCTGACCATCTTCGACATTGGCCACTTTGGTGTGTGGTGCGAGGCCTTCACCGTGGACTTTGGCCATGTCCGCCTGCCCGAGGGCCTGAATGTGCCGCCCTCGCTGAAGATGCTCGGCATCAGTCCACAGGTAAAGAAGAGCGCCAGCCAGATCCTAAGCGAGCTGAAGCGCTGATCTTCGATCATCGATCATCGATCACTGATCACGGATCGGGTGTAACACTGTGTGTAACTCTATTTATGCAATCGTATTTATTGTTGAGTGTACTTTATGCAAATATTTATCAATCGAATCGAATCGAATGAGAGATCCGGCAACACGAGTCGTGACCGGAAATGCCTAGACTGTAAGCTAAGGATGGACGGCGGAGAAGAGATCCGAAATATATATATATACATATATTTATATACATATACATATGTGCAACACATTCAATAATATATATATGTGTCTATGTACTACTCACCTGCTTGTTATTTGTGTTTTGTTGTCTTGAACAGCTTTTGCTTGAGCTCTGGGAGCGTCTTATACAAAATGAAAACTGTGTGGGACCGAATCCTATATGTTCCTCGAACCTCGAATCCACAACACACACTCGCACACACTAGTACACACAGCAGAATACGCACACCCCCCACACAACACAACACAATACAATACACTCGCACACACACACACACACCCCTGTGATCTACTAACCTCCAAGCGAAATCCAAAAAAATATATAAAAACAAAAAACATTTTTCATTTTGTATAAAAAAAAAACAAAACCATTTCAAAAGCAAAAATCTTTCGAATACAGCAAAACAAAAATGCAAACATTTCGAGTATGATCAAAATTATGAATTTTTGGCCACGCTTTTCTCCTCCCTCCTACCAAAATCCACCACCACCCGCACACACACCCGCACCGCACATTCCCCAATCCCATATCCCATATCCCATCCTATCCAAAACCAAACCCGATCCAATCGAAATCCTTCCTTAAACGAATCTCTTCCAGTCGAAGCTTAACTGCGAGGTGCTCTACGACGATCTGGCCTTCGAGGTTCGCTGGGCAGTGGCCGGCGAGAGCATCGTGGTCCAATTAGTGGCCAAATTGGGTAAGTTTCCGGGGGCCATAAGTTATAACTAATAGAGATAAATGAGGAAGGTATTCCGTCACTGACTTTAACTCAAAGCCAAGTTGACAATGGGGAGAAGTGTGAAAACTGTACGCAGTTAGCTTCGTGTTAATTATTGAAAAGAAAGGTCTTGGGCACTTGAAAAAATTAAGATAGTTTTATATTTTAAATTTCAAATTATTATTTGAGACTTTTATGTAAGGATTTACTTATTTTCTTGAAGATTTAAAATATTTTGGGTGCATTGTCTTTAAGAAATTATACTTCTTTATAATATAAGGACATTTATAGCTAATGTTTCCTTGATGAAACAATAATAAATGCTTAAAATTCTTATTATTTATAAAAATACAAACCTAAGACTACAAAAAACTTTGAATTCCAAAAGCCCTTTTGCCCCGGACCTATCCCATTTGGTGACAAGCCTTTGCCAGAGATCCACGACCTGAATGGTGCATCTGCTGATGCTGCTGCTGCTGCTGATTTATGAAGCTTTGACATTTTCTCGAGTACAGTTAGCAGGGAGAGAGGAGGGGTAAGAGGTTGGGGGCTTGAGATGGCAACAATAAAATCCAGTTAGCATCCAAATTGACCGATCAGCAGCAGCAGCAGCAGCAGCATCCAAGGCAGCATCAGCAGAATAACAAGTTGCGAATTATGACGACTGGTTTTATTGCGCAACTCGGAGTGCTGGCTCCGATGGGTGGACAAGTGGGGATAACCACAGATACATCTGCAATCTGTGGGCATATCAAGCACACTTTGGCCATATCCAGCCACTGGTCTTACTCTCCGAGCTGGGGCAATTTGCAACCGCTAAGAATGCCAACAGGAATTCTCAGCGGGAAAAATAGACCTCGAGGACCGGTTGACCGGGAAAGAATTGGCCAGAATTGAGGCGAGCGACTTTCGTTGATTGCGGTGCCAGTGATAATTATTGGTGCACTTCCCCTAGAATTTATAGATGCACTTTAAAAAAATAAATCCACTCACCTGAGCTACATTCCCGCAGAGCCCAACAACTACATGTCCTTCGGCATCTCGCCGAACAGAAACATCAGCCAGATGATTGGCGCCGATGCTGTGGTGGCCTGGGTGGATCCCCAAACGGGCAATGGCTTCGCCACGGACTACTTCCTGGAGGGCAAGGCCCAGTGCTCAGGCGGACGCGGTGCCTGTCCCGATACCAAGATCTCCGAGAAGACCAACTCCATTCGGTTGTTGAATGCAGCCATGGTAAATGGTTACTCGATTGTCACCTATCAGCGCTCTCTGGCCGCCACGGATCGCCTGGATCTCCCGATATCCATCACGGAAGCGGAGTCGGTGGTCTGGGCCATTGGACCGCTCAACGATTACAAGGAAGTATCCTTCCACACGTTCTACAACAAGCACCTGCATCAGATCGAATTTGGACGCCAACCCAAGTGGAATTGTCCCTTGCCCGAAGGTGCTCGTCCCAATGGCAACTCCTCCGAGCAGGAGGACTCCGCTCCCGCAGCCCAGAGTTCAACGGGTGGAGCCGGGTATCCGCCAGCTGGCAGGCCCAATGTAGAGCCCGAGGAGGAGTTCTATGAGAATCGAGCGGAAGCCCTGCACCGCCAGCCGCCCCAACGGCGTCAGGAAACCGCCATCATCACGCAAAGGCGACCAGTGCCCACGCCAAAGCCCGTCGCTAACAGCAATGGCGCCTGGGACATTCCAGCGATTCAGTGCCATGAGCCGGAGGATGGCGTGTTTTACGCCCAAATGGGTCCCACGGGCGGAAAGCACGGTTATCCAGCCATTACGGGTGCGTATTATCCTTTTATATAACCATCACGTATATCTAAAATCCTGTATTCCTTTAGGACACGTTGGCTGGGGCATTTCCTGGTACATTAATGGCCTCTTGATTCCCGAGATCCATGTGGTGCGCGGCAGGACCTACACCTTTGTGGTGGAGGGAGGCAACAACCCGGACATTCCGGCCAAGTACCATCCTTTCTACATCAGTGACGATCCTGTCGGAGGATACGAGCACAAGCGCGAGGAGGAAAAGAAGGTGAGAACTCTTAAAAGACAAAAAGGAATCTTGTCAATGAAATCTCTCCCTTTGCAGGCCGTTCGCATCTTTGCTGGTGTCCATCGCTCCCGCTCGGGCCAGGTCACGCCCACGGGCGTGGGGCGCCTCTGCAACTGGACACCGGATGTAGAGGGTCCCCCAGCGGATGACTACCAATCTTTTGGCGCCTACCAGCGCACCCTGACGCTCAAGTGCGATGCCGGAGAGCCCGGCGTGATCAGCTGGAAGCCGGACAGGAATACGCCGGACACCGTGTACTATCACTGCTTCACTCATCGCTACCTCGGCTGGAAGATCCATGTGCACGACGCCTGCGACTCGGAGGCGTCGCCGGGACTAAAGGGAGCCGCTTCCGAGCGGCACGAGATCCGATTGCCCGCAGAGGCTGCGGAGCCGGCGCCCGTGCACGAGGACTACGCCGGAGAGGCGTCGGTGCGGCACGAAACCAAGGTCAGCGCCAACGATAATTTTTTATTGAAGCACCAAACCGATTTGATTAAGAACCACAATATGAACGGAACACCGCCCAAACTGAGCTTTGAAATAACGAAATCTTCGGAAATAACCAAACTGATTTCAGATGGCATCCGCGCTGCTGAGGCTCTCGAGGAGAGCTTACTGAGGAACCCGAATCTGAATCCCCATCCCCACCAGAACCAGAACCAGAACCTGAACCCGAATCTGAACCCGAAACTGAACCTGAAACCGAATGTGACCCCGAATGAGATCAGCTCGCGACCCGAGATTTTGCTGGGCGAGACCCATGCCCACAAGCTGAATGCATCTCCATCCGCATCCCCATCTGCACCGTCACCTCCCTCCCTCAAGCTGCCTGTCTACGCGACTGGCCCCCATCTCATTCACCATCCCCCGCACCCACTGCATCGCCTGCACCACCATCCGCAGCATGCCCCCCATTCCATCCATTTGCATCATCCAAACCTAACCGCTAATCTTCCAGCGCTGGCCCAGAAAACCATTGGGCTCTCCGAGTTCCTGCGTCCGCCGCAGAACGCTCCGCTCTTCCATCCGGTGAAGCTGCCGGGTCGTCGTCCCTTTCCCGCTCCCATCAAGAAGGTGCCGGCCTCCCGGCCCATTCTCCCTCAGCAGCACCCGCATCTGCATCCGCATCCCGCGGCTATTCTGCAGCAGCCTTCATTGATCGTAAGTCACTATCGAAAGCCGGTGCCGGGTCTGCTGAAGCCCTTCATCAAGGAGAAACCCTTTCCCCTGCAACCTTTGGCCGCTTCGGTTTTGCTCCTCGGACAGCCCACTGAATTGGGCGGCGGCGGATTGGGATTGAACCAACCTCAGGGGGAACGACACAAGTCGAAGGGTAAACCCAAAATTCCAGTTCCCTATTTGGACCAAGAGCCCCAGAATTCCCATCAGAACTCCGCTTTCTTTGGCCCGCCAGGCAAGGGGGAGCGGGATGCCAAGCCAAAGGCTACGCCTAGTTCCACCTTAGCGCCCACCACCACCACGGCCACGCCCTTGGTGAAACGTATCCCGGTGAAGGAACCTTCCCGCGAGGAAATTGCTAAAATGCGCCCGGCAGTGAATCAGGGTTTCAAGCCCGACACAGTGATCGTTGAGAGTGGCTTCAGGCCCATCATGCGGACCGATGGCACTGGCGTTCAGTTGCCCAAAGAGATCATTGACCAGGTGGCCCATCGTCGTGAAGATCCCGGCACCGAGATCGACGAGGTAATGGAAACGGATACGCTCTTCCTGACCGCTCAGCAGGGCGGAAGTGAAACGCAAAGCTTCGAGCCCATGTTCATACCCTCGCCCCTGGACAGCACCAATGCCTCAAAGTATCTCAAGGTGAAGATCAAGGAAGTTACTCCCACGGCCTCGGCGTTGAGATTGCCTTCGGCAGCGCTGGAGCATGCCCTGCCCTCCGCATCGGAGCTGCGAAAGCCCACGCTGGATGAACTCTTCGCCGAGGAGATTGTCCATGATGATGATTTGGAGGAAAAGGAGCTGGAGCTGGAGCAGGAGCAGGAGCAGGAGCGTTTTCCCAGCAAATTAGATGAAGAGGCTGCCGAGAACACCACCAAAAAAGTAAACCCAACAACTCCAAAGGAAGCAACCACCCGTAAGCAGGAACACGAATTCCTAGAAGACCTCTTTGGGCCCGAGGAAGACGACCTCTATGCCGATGAGATGGAGCCCGAAATGGAGGCTGCAGAGCGTGTTGACACCTACTACCTGCCGCCGGACAACCGAAAGATTCCCCATGCCAGCCTGCCCAGTGGAGCGCTCTACACCTTTGATGGCAAGTCCGTGGTGGATAGCAGCCTGGTGCTGCCACCCAAGCTTGATGCCCCCGACAATGGTGGTCATGTGCGACACACCACCTACGGACTGACTCCGCTGGAGCAACTAGTTCGCACCACGCCCCAGTTTGGAGCTTACCGCGGAGAGTTGCCAGAGGAATTCCGAGCCACGGAGCCCCAACCGTCGACGGATTATCCTCGGCCAGCTCCGTTTAGTCGAACTTCAACCACATTGTCCGGATTCTCCAGCAGCAGCAGCAGTGGCAGCACCATTTATCCGTACTCATCATCGCCCGGAACATCCACATCCATATCCACATCGACATCGCAATCGTCATCATCGCCATTGTCCTCATCCTCGCTGAGACCCATCTCCACCAAGCTGCAATTGCTGAAGCCAGTTGATGGCAGGAGGAGCGCGTAGGATCGCAGGATCGTAGGATTGGCAATAGCGAAATTATACAAGAAGCTAGCATTTAACCGCCTTTGGGATGTACTCATAACCACGTTACATTTACTCGTAAACCTGTATTAGCCGTAGTTTTCCCTTAACAATTATGATGCTCTTAATTTTAAACGAACGCATGAATTTTATTAGCTAAGCTAAACGATTGTGTTTAAGCCGCATTTTAGTCGTTGTGAAATAAAACCAAGAATTAATCTGAAACTAGCTTGCTTTTACATTTTGAAATTAAAATAGTAATGGAATAAAATGGAAGTGAAAATAATTATTATTATTATTATTATTATTATTATTATTAATTATGAAAAAAATTATTAATTATGATTAATAATATACATTTTTTGAATTTTAATGTTAACCGTCTGTAAAGTTATCGATAATTTAAATGTTTCCTTTAGTGGGACCAGTGAACATTACATTTTCCGATAAGTTTTTAGCTTTTCAAAGAAAAAGTGTGGCTGGTCACCTTATTTGGCTGCTCTGTTTTTGTTGCTGAACTTTCAATTTGTTTAATTCTAAACAATTATATTATGTCGGCGCAATACCAGCGCTTTCTGCGAGTTCTTGAAAAGTGGCCAGCGGAGAAATCAAAAGTCGGCAGGTAAGCATTGTATTATTAACGAACAACAACACCTGCACCACACATAACGAATGTTCGTTCTGGGCGGCCACTGGAGATTATCTAATATGTGGAAATTCACTTTATTTATGTTTAAATGAAATGCAATGCATTGCAATGTTAGTTTTGATTGTAATTTATTAGATTAGCTTTGTATGTTGCAAATATGGAGTAATTTCTTTGATATGCGAGGCCTTTTTACCTGCCGGCGCCAAGACACATGAGTTTCATCAGCTGTTCTCGTTGGCCTGTGGAACGTGAGCTTCATTCTGCCCGTTCTGTTGTGGATCGCAATTACTTGAACTTGGCTTACAGGGCTTACATGGTCATCATTGTCTTACCTGTTTTGTGAACGTTCAGACATTGTGTTAATTAAAATTGTGCTAAAGATGGCTTCCAAGTTTTCTTATCAACTGGAAGCGCAGGAATTTATTCTATGCCCTCATGGCGCTGAGATCTTGTAAGTTTTCAGATGTTGTCTTTGGAACCAAGTATGATCTATACTCCGTTTAACTAATGAATTTCGCTATATAATTATATAATTGGTGGACAATTCGCACTATATTCCATAGGTTTCTCAACAAATATCATCGTCACATGTGGGAAATTTTGTGGCAATTTAGAACATATCATGTTTAAGTTAGAATTGAAAACTAATTTCTTTCTTTCTTTGGGCTTTAAATGAAATAGTTGTTCAAATTATAAATGTTAAAACGTTCTGGAAATAATTATAGTCAACAGTTGGTGTACTTTATGGCAATTTTCGTTTTCACCGCCCAATTAAATCACAGACCTAGTAACAGCTTCTAGGAAAACCGAACCATCTGCTAGCTGAGCTGCTTGGAACGAACATCCGCCACAGAAAACACAAACACACACACAATATCCCCCCATAAGCCACTGCAATTAACTTTTCTCTACTCTAAAAAGGGATCTCGGCGAACAGATCCGCAAGCAGGTGACCAAGCTCACAAGCCTCGAGAGCGGAGCGACTGAGAAGGAGCTGGACCGCCAGATCGCGGCCCTCGAGAGGCTCTCCAACAACGTGTACGCCAAGAAGTATCCCCGCCTCCACGAATCCACGGCAACTGGCTTGACGGCGGCCCAGTGCAGTCAGGTTTTGAGCTCAGAATTCCTGCAGTATATCAACGAGGGAGCTGGCTCCAAAAGGAAGTAACCAGGATGATGAAGCGACTCTTAATCCCCACTAGACTGAGACTGGAATGCTTGAGACAAAACTCTGTTGCTGCAGAGGCGGCAACAAATCCTCCCCATGTACCTGTGCTATGCGATACCGCCATCGAATATCTGCAACCCATTCCCGGGGGAACCTACTTTGACATGACCTTTGGAGCTGGTGGTCACACGCGACGGCTCTTAGAGAAATGCCCCGAGGCGAAAATCTATGCCCTGGATCGGGATCCTGTGGCACATAAATTAGCCAAAGAGATGAGCGAGTCAGAGGAGTACAAGGGCAGAGTGATTCCCCTTTTGGGCAAATTCTCCGACATACCGAAGCTTTTCCAAGAACATGGCCTGGCCAAGCACTCTGTGGACGGGATGCTCTTCGATTTCGGCTGCAGCTCGATGCAGTTTGATGAGGCGGAGCGGGGATTCGCCATCTCCAAAGACGGTCCGCTGGACATGCGCATGGATGGAGGCCTAAGCGAAGGAGTGACAGCTGCCGATGTGCTGGCCCACGTGGAGGAGGGAGATCTCGCCAAGATTCTGCGCTACTACGGCGAGGAGAAGGCGGCCAAGAAGATAGCCAGAGGTTTGATAGACGCACGCAAGTCGCTTGTAAAGATTCAGACCACGTGGCAGCTGGCGGATATAGTGGAGGATATCCTGGGCAATGGACCCCGAAGAGATAAGCTTCAAAGGCCCTCCCACTCGGCTACCAAAACCTTCCAAGCCCTCCGCATCTTTGTAAACAATGAGCTGAACGAGATCAACTATGGCATGGTGTTGGCCAACGAAATCCTCCGTTCGAAGGGCCGCCTGGTCACCATTACCTTCCACTCGCTGGAGGACACCATTGTTAAGCGTCACATCAACGGGAATGTCCAAGCGGGAGCCGCCAATGCCCTGCCCCTCAAATATTCCAGTCACTTTGCCATAGACGATCCGGAGGTGTTGGAAAGCCTGACCCAGTCCAATTGGATGCAGTTGCATCGCCATGTCATCGTGCCAGATGCCGAGGAGGTGGCCAAAAACACGCGCAGTCGTTCCGCCAAGCTGAGAGCAGCCGTCAAAATAAACTAAGAGCAATGTCAATAAATTCCGCCGGTCTAGTGTTACCCCTCTAAATCTGTTGTATCTCTCTTTGCTCTCCGTGTCGGTTTTTCTCCGGTTATCTGTCCAACCAATTGGCACCTACTGATAAGACGAGTTTATCTATTTACCGGAGTTATTTGTGGCTCTCGTGCAGAATTTGTTTGGGCTCGAGGCAGTTTTTTTGTTTAGTTCGATTAGGAAATGGCTGTTAATTGTCAGGTAGGGAATTGGTGAGCTACAGTGGGTTCGGTTTGGGTTTTTGTTTGGTAAAATTTGAAAATTAGAGCTAAGCTAACTTTTTAGAATCCCAAATAAATAAAACTTTCTTGTTTATTTACACGATTTAATAGAAACTACGAAATATTCAAATTGTTTATGAATATTTTCAATTATTTGTGACTTCTTTATTGTATTATTCTCATAAATTGTATAATATTTACAAAAATCATTTAAAAAATATTCCACCATGTCATTTATTTATTTCTTTTTGAATTACTTCGGAATCCATATATTTTATTACCCTATTCCGCGATTATCTCCATGGTACAATGTATATTTTTATGATCTTGTTGAACTTTTGAGTACTGCTTTAAGTGCCCGTATCAGTAACATATTGATTTGATATGGAAATCACTTTTGCCAGCTATTTTCCACGATCGAGCAGCCATGTATATGTATGTATGTATTTGTGTGTAGGTTTCCTCGTCCAACTTTCCCAACATTTTGCGGTTGTTTTCCTCGCAGAGATGGAGATCATGTTGTGGCTCTTAGAGCCGCTGATCGCATACGTCAGCCGATGTTATTTACGGTTGCCAATCGAAAGATTTGACCCACGAGAAACCCAAAACCGATTATCTATAGCAGGGCTGCTGATAAGGGAGCGGGATTAGCGTCGGAGAGGGGCTGACCGGCGCACCTAGGCTATAGATAGGAGCGCTCGGCGGCCACTCAGCTCAGTTGCATTGCGCGATCCGAGTTGGCGTGGCTACTGAGGAGGTGGCATTGGGTTTCCAGTTCAAAATTCTTTACGGAGCTACCTTTACGTTTCAGCGAAGAGAGGACAGCAGAGCCGGTGGTCAAGATGAGCGAGGCCAAGATCATATCGGGCACAGCGGTGGCCAAGTGAGTGGCGCATCCCAGGATCCCAGGATATGCCTAATATCCTTTCATCTTCATTGGCAGATCCATTCGCGAGGAGCTGCAAAATGAGGTGACGGCTATGGGCAAGACCTCGGCGAACTTTGTGCCCGGACTGAGGATCGTTCAGGTGGGCGGACGTGAGGACTCCAACGTGTACATTCGCATGAAAATCAAGGCGGCCACCGAAATTGGAATCGAAGCCGTCCACGTTAAGTTGCCCCGATCCATCACCGAAGTAGAGCTGCTCGATAAGGTGAGTGGAATTATGCAACAATCGACCGCCGAGCAACGAATAGAAATTATTGAATTTGCCTTTGCAGATCAACGAGCTGAACGATGATCCTCGCGTCCATGGAATCATTGTGCAGATGCCCTT
The DNA here is from genome assembly GCA_035045905.1 of Drosophila anomelani. NCBI lineage: Eukaryota > Metazoa > Arthropoda > Insecta > Diptera > Drosophilidae > Drosophila > Drosophila anomelani. The sequence goes on along the minus strand of JAWNOO010000007.1, from coordinate 8,388,927 downwards.
GGACTGTGATACCACCATCGATTCGCATCGGATTACGGATGCCGTGTCGCCGGAAAAGGATGTCGACGGTCTGCATACGGTGAACGAGGGCCGCTTGGCCATCGGTGATCACGGTGGATTCCTGCCCTGCACGCCCTGGGGCTGTTTGGAATTGATCCGCCGCAGCGGAGTGGAGATAGCCGGTGCCCGGGCTGTTGTCCTGGGCCGCAGCAAAATCGTGGGAACCCCCGCCGCCGAGCTGCTCAAGTGGGCCAATGCCACGGTGACGGTGTGCCACTCGAAGACCCGCAATATTGACGAGATCACCCGAAGTGCAGACATCCTTGTGGTTGGCATTGGCGTGCCCGAGATGGTTAAAGGATCGTGGATCAAGCCCGGAGCCGTGGTCATTGATTGTGGCATCAATGTAAAGCCAGGTGAGAGATGCTGTTTCCGTACCTCTAGATAAGATTCGGCTACGAAGAGTTTCCCTTAGATTTTTCAAAATATTTCCATTTGTTTTTACGCTTCTCGCTTATCAATGGGCTTGACCTCCCCGGGGTGGAACTCCTAACCCCCTGCAGAGATAAGAAATGATTTTGTTTTGAAACACTTTCGGTCTGAGACTTAGTTAGGGAACAGCATTTGATGGAAACGAACAACCGATTTTAACGCCGAGTATGACATTCCAAGCCTAATCCTTTCCAAATCCTTGTAGATCCCACGAAATCCAGTGGCACACGGCTTGTGGGAGACGTGGACTACGAGGCAGCCAAGCTGGTGGCCGGATATATAACGCCAGTGCCCGGCGGCGTGGGACCCATGACAGTGGCCATGCTGATGAAGAACACCGTGCGATCGGCGGCCCGAGCTCTGGAGCGCCACTTAAGCACCCAATGGACTCTGCAGCCCCTGCCCATCCAGCCCCTTCGCCCCGTGCCCAGCGACATAGTGATTGCCCGTGCACAAAAGCCCAAGGATATTGCCTGGCTGGCCAAGGAGATTGGCCTCGAGGCACGCGAGGTTTCGCTGTATGGCAGCAAAAAGGCCAAGATTTCGCTCTCGGTCCTGGAGCGACTGGCGGATAAGGAGGCGGGCAACTACGTTGTCGTGGCCGGCATGACTCCGACGCCTTTGGGAGAGGGCAAGACCACCACGCTGATGGGCTTGGTGCAGGCTTTGGGAGCTCACAAGCTGAGGAACACCATGGCAGCCCTAAGGCAACCGTCCCAGGGACCCACATTCGGCATCAAGGGCGGAGCCGCTGGCGGTGGCTATGCACAGGTCATACCCATGGAGGAGTTCAATCTTCATCTTACGGGCGACATCCATGCCGTGTCCGCAGCCAATAATTTGCTGGCTGCACAGCTGGACACTCGCATCTTCCACGAGAATACCCAGAAGGATCAGGCTCTGTATGAGCGATTGGTTCCCCGGGTCAAGGGAGTGCGGAAGTTCAGCCCCATCCAGCTGCGGCGTCTGCAGAAGTTAGGCATCACCAAAACGGATCCCGACTCGCTCTCTGCGGAGGAGTATGGCCCCTTCGCCCGCCTGGACATCGATCCAGAGACCATCATGTGGGAGCGTGTGGTCGACATCAACGACAGGTACCTGCGCAGCATAACCGTTGGTCAATCGGCCACCGAGAAGGGATTCTCTAGGGAGACCCGTTTCTCCATCTCGGTAGCCAGTGAGATCATGGCTGTGCTGGCACTATCCCGATGCCTGGAGGACATGAAGCAGCGGCTGGCCGACATGGTGGTGGCCTTTGACAAGGCTGGCAAGCCGGTAACCGCCGATGACCTGGGTGTAACTGGCGCCTTGGCCGTTCTCCTTAAGGACGCACTGGAACCGAACCTCATGCAGTCCCTCGAGGGCACCCCTGTCCTGGTGCACGCCGGACCGTTCGCCAATATAGCCCACGGCTGCAACTCCATCATTGCCGACGAAATTGGCCTGAAACTGGTGGGCAAAGATGGGTTCGTTTGCACAGAGGCTGGATTCGGTTCGGACATCGGCATGGAGAAGTTCTGCAATATCAAGTGCCGCACATCCGGACGCAAGCCCAATGCCATGGTGCTGGTGGCCACTGTGAGGGCCATCAAAATGCACGGAGGTGGTGCACCTGTCACTCCCGGATCCCCCTTGAATAAACAGTACACTGAGGAGAATCTTGAGCTGGTGCAGCAGGGTCTGCCCAATCTTCTGCAGCACATTTCCAATGGCAAAGCCTTCGGCATGCCCGTCGTGGTGAGCCTGAATGCCCACTCAGCGGACACGCCCGCAGAGCATGAATTGATAAAGAAGGCGGCGCTGGAGGCTGGCGCTTTTGCAGCTGTGGTCTCCACTCACTGGTCGGATGGAGGAGCTGGTGCCGTTGAGCTTGCCGACGCTGTGATCAAGGCCTGCGAGAAGGGCAACAACTTCAGACTGCTTTACGACCTGGATCTACCGCTGGTGGACAAGATGAACAAGATTGCTAGCACAATGTACGGAGCTGGCAAGGTGGTCCTTACTCCTGCGGCAGAGGACAAGGTCAAGCGGCTGACCGAGGCGGTAAGTCAAGTGCGTTCTCTGGAAACAATATTTGAATTTTATTTTGTCTTCTGTCCAGGGCTTTGGCAACCTGCCCATCTGCATGTCTAAGGTATCGGGTTCATTGACAGGCGATGCCAAGATCAAGGGTGCCCCAAAAAATTTCACCCTCAATGTGGAGGATGTGTACGTTTCCGCCGGTGCAGGCTTTGTGGTGGCCATGTGCGGAGAGGTAACCAAAATGCCGGGACTTCCCACCCGCCCGGCCATCTACGACATTGATCTGAACACGCAGACCGGAGAAATCGAGGGTCTGTTTTAGACTAAAAAAAAAAAAAAGATTATAGGACAAGGGTAACGCTTCATTCCTGCTGATTCCAAAAACGTTTTCACATTTTAAATGCATATTTTTTTATCCAAACAACCGATCTTTGTTTTCTATCTAGATATAAGTTTAAAAATGTATAAAAGGTTTTGCTGTCCCGCCCAAAACAGATGCTATATATTTTATTTTGTTGTTTATTTTATGAAACTTTTAATATGCTGTCTGTAAAGAAGTCTGAAGTTGTAAATAGTACATATGTTTGCAAATATAGTGGAATTCCATTAGAAATGTCCTTTAATACTTTTGAATGAAGTTCCACTGCTTGAAACAGGAACATTAAGACTAGGTAAGTCCTCATCACCTTTGCGTTTTTCGGCCATAATCTTGAAATAACGGGCCACAATGTCCTCCACATTTGGCCTTAAAGGATCCGTCGACAACTCATTCTCTGCACGCGAGACTATATTTGTGAGCAGCCCTCCGGCTCGACACAACTCAATGAGCCTGGTGCGGTTGACCCACTTGGAAATACGCTGAGGACCGCAAGGCTTGACCATTTGAGTAAGCTCGTAGAAGTGTTCGTAATTCTCGTTCATCTTGCGCATCTGGACCAAGTTCATTTTCGGAATCTTAAAGTATGGTCGCCTGATTATTTGATACGGATCGAACTGCTCTGAAAAGTTTGAGAAGCGCACTGAAGGCCAATCCAGCTGCAGAAGTGTGTTGTACAGGTACTTGGGATGTCCCAGAATGCCATGGGACACATCGATCAGGGAAAGCTGGGATCCGGGCACAATATATTCCAGTTCCATCTCAGCAATGCGAATGTCGGTGCCTCTGTACTTGCGCTTCCCTATCCACAGTATGGGCAGGTCCTCGGGAAGAACTATCTTTAATTCCTGAACCAAGGGCGATTCCTGAGCACGATAGTTGACGTTCTTCTTGTTCCGGCCGTAGAGGAGACTGCGCTCTATAGGCGAGAAGACGGAATACTCCTCGTGGGCAGGCACAAAGTGCTCGGAGCAGAAGAGGCGATTCATCTCCATTTCGATAACAAAGTATGCCCGACGATGCATGGCGATCCAGACTATTTGGATGAGAACGGCCAGGAATTTCTCGTGAAAAAATTTGTCTTCGAACGTTTTTGAGATTTTAGTGAGTATGTTGAGATGGTAGAATTTGGCCATGTTGTCTTTGTCTCCTAAAATCTCACAGTAGTTGCGGGCCACCAGCATGCGATACTGCGACAAGTATGCGGAAAAGGTGCGCTTCATGTCATTGGTCTGCTCACTCTGCATCTGGGCCATCTGGCCTGAGACCTCATCGCGACGAATCATCAAGAACTCAACCATAAGCAAGTAGTACTGAAAGTATATAATAAGGGAATGGACCAGTTGATTCACCTGCGGCTGGTGGATAAAGTCAACAAGTTTGTAGGTCAGAAATTTGGGTGGCATCAGATAAAGGACCAGATCTATTATGTCTTCAATTATAATCGTATCACCGTCAAACGTTTCCTTCTGTCGCATATACTCCTGTCGGAAGATAAGCTCCTCCTCCTGGTCCATGGTTCGCAGGAAGCTGAACCCGTTGGTATTGATGAATCGCTCCCTGGCGTTTTCTAGATCGTTGTGGGGTTCGAATTGAAGGGAATCCATTTTCGAATTCCAGGACCAGGTGCCGCTAAGGTATTTGGGAACGTAGTTATCCACATGTACGCGCTTCATTGTGAGTTCGTTAAGGAGTCGGGTATGGATTCGGTGTAATGTTGTAGTGTTTTTGAATTAGGAGTGTTATTTTATTGATGTTCACGCGACGAAGATTAGTTGGTTTATGAATTCCCCTATTACTTTCAGGTTTAACCCATTCTGACATAAGGTATCATGATGGTGCGATGGAAGTTTTCGGAACTAAACGTAGCTAATCCCATAAAATATAGATGCATGTATTTAATCAAGCTTAATATCAATAAATGGATGTATACATTATAAAGCTGCGAGGAAATGCAAGATTCACTTTCCAAGGTATGATACATATACATATACATATTCGTGCAGACGTAATTAAATTGCAGAAACTAAATTTTGTTAAAAGCGACGAAACAGATTACTTTTGCGCGAATGAACACTGCCCACATAACTAATTGCATCTGCGTCTGATTTTCCATCATCTTTTCGTTTCTTAGACATATCCACGATGTATTTCGATACAATTTGATCGACTCTTGGCCCAGTGGATTTACTATTCAGTTCCTTCTCGCAGCGCGAGATTATGTTGGTTTGCAGACCTCCGGAGCGATATAACTTGATGATGGCTTTGCGCCTCAGCCATTTGCATATATGAAAATGACCGACGGGCTCGAAAACATGAAGGAGATCATAGAATTGCTCATAGTTCTCACACATCTTGCGCATCTTGAGCTCATCCATTTTGGGAATCTGTAGATTAGGTTGTCTGATGATCTGGTACGGATCGAACTGCTCTGAAAAGTTTGAGTAGCGCACTGAAGGCCAATCCAGGTGCAAAAGGGTGTTGTACAGGTACTTGGGATGTCCCAGAATGCCGTGGGCAACGTCGATCAGGCAGAGCTGGGGTCCGGGCACAATATATTCCAGTTCCATCTCAGCAATGCGAATGTCGGTGCCTCTGTACTTGCGCTTCCCTATCCACAGTATGGGCAGGTCCTCGGTAGGGACTAGCTTTAACTCCTGAACCAAAGGCGATTCCTGAGAACGATAGTTCCTGTTCTTGTTGCTCCGGCCGTAAAGGAGACTGCGCTCTGTAGGCGAGAAGACGGGATACTCGTCGTGGACAGGCACGAAATGGTCGGAGCGGAAAAGGCGATTCATCTCCATTTCGATGACGAAGTACGCCCGACGATACATGCAAATCCAGACTATCTGGATAAGAACGGCCATGAATTTCTCGTGAAAAAATTTGTCTCCGATTGTGTCGGAAACTTTGACGATCATGTTCAGATGGTAGAACTTGGCCATGTTGTCTTTGTCTCCTAAGATCTCACAGTAGTTGCGGGCCACCAGCATTCGATACTGCGACAAGTAAACGGACATGGTGCGCTTCATGTCATTGGTCTGCTCACTCTGCGTCTGGGCCAACTGGCCAGAGACCTCATCGCGACGAATCATCACGAACTCAACCATGCGCAGGAAGTACTCGAAGTATATAATAAGAGAGTGGATCAGTTCATTCACCTGCGGCTGGTGGATAAATTCAATAAACTTGTACGATAGATACTCATCTGGCATCATGTAGAGAACTAGATCACGTATATCCGGAATGTCCACGACGTCGGCGGCGAAGGTGTTTTGGGGTCGGGCAAACTGCTGCCGGTAAATGAGTTCCTCCTCCTGGTCAAGGGTTCGCAAAAATTTAACACCGTTGGTGGTGATAAACCGCTCCCTGGCGTTTTCTAGATCGTTGTGCGGCGCGAAGTGGAGGCAATCCTTTTCCGAATCCCATGACCATATGCCGCTTTTGTACTTGGGGACATAGTTATCCTTATGGATCCGCTTCATTTCGATTAGTACAGAAATTGGTATATAACAGGTTACTATAAGGGTGTAAAAAGTGCAATGATGAATATAAAGGTTTTTTTTTAATTTGGGCTCTCGAAAATCGAAGTATGACGATGTAAGGGGGATTAATTAAAGTCCATATATCTGACTTTTGAAAAATCTGACACGTATTTAAAAGCTATAGTGGGATCTACAAATTTCATATTTCAATTTATTTTAGTTTGTGGGGTCATAACGGGAAACGAGTGAAAGACAGAAAGAATGGGAGAAAATCTACCAGCAGGAGCAAGGAGCAAGGAGGAATCAGTACGATCAATAAACGCAACGTTGAGGGCACAACGACAAGAAAAGGTGAAGATGACAGCGGGATTAGAAGGGCGAAACGTGTAAATAAGGAGGGAATATATTTATACCCATTAAAAGTTGTATTTGTAACTCAGATATATGAACCTTATACGTACAAAAAGATTTCTCCAGAGGACTCTTGTCTCATAATATTTACAACAAGAAAGGAAGCTAACTTCGGCTCACCGAAGTTTGTATACCCTTGCAGAGTTTAAACAAAAAATTAAAAACGAAATTCTGAAATAATAATTTGTTGCCAAATCTCAAATTTGATGGCAATGGTTTGAAACACGGCTAAGCTATGGTTTTTTTTATTTTCCTGATTGTTCCTATGGAAGCTATAGGATATAGTCAGCCGATTTTCATGAAATTAAAATCGAAATTCAGGAATACTAAAATATGGGTAACTATCAAATTTGGTGAAAATATGTTGAAAACTGACAAAGTTATAATTTTTTTCGTAGATTTTTCCGATTGTTCCTATGACAGCTATATGATATAGTCGTCCGATCCGGCCCGTTCCGACATATGTACGAGTGAGAGTATATAGAAGCCTAACTGCAAAATTTCATTCAGATAGCTTTAAAACTGAGGGACTAGTTGGCGTAGAAACGGACAGACGGACATGGCGAGATGACTCGGCTGTTGATCCTGATCTAGAATATATATACTTTATAGGGTCGGAGATGCCTCCTTCACTGCGTTGCACACTTTTGACTGAAACTAATATACGCTGCAAGGGTAGAAAAAGATTCATATTCCACGACAACTGTGTAGCATTAGCCTTACTGTCAGTATTCAGTATTGATAATAGCTTAGGTTTTTTTTTAAACAAACACTTGGCGAGCTGGCGTCCGGTGTGTGTTGTGTGGCAGCTCTGACCCAACATGTTTCGGCGTAACATCGCTCATCCGGTCATTCGGCAGTTTATCCTGCGCACCGCAGTTCTCAATTATCTGGGCAAGTGTCTGCAGAAGCATTGGAACGACTGGAGTCGGCTGTATGCCCAGCTTACCAAAAACAGATGCCTCAAGGGCAAGGAGCTTATCAGTGATGAGGCCCGCCAGAAACTCTCCCAGCTACAGTCGAGGGCGGCCGCCTCGCATCGCCTCTTGCAGCGCGAATACAACGAGCTCTTCAACTACATGATGAATAAACCTGATCTGTGGGATAGTCCGGAGTACTTTAAAGCCAAGACGGCACTAGGGGCGGCCAACCACAACCTACGGACGTTTGTACCCAAGAAGCGAATGGAATAAAGGGAGAGTTGCCAACGGCAGACATGAATTCCATTCCATAAATATATATATATATCTATGTACATACAGAGCAACGGATCCAACAGCAACTATATAACTATTTGTAGAAGGGAATCTCAACGCGGCCGGACTTCGTGTTTACCGCCTCCCAGCAGGTGCAGGCGAAGGTGGAGCGATCCATATGGTCAGTGTAGAGCTTTCCATCCAGATGATCCATCTCGTGCTGGGCGATTCTAGCATTCCACCCGTTCAGTTCTAGTTCGCCTTTGGCTCCGCTTTGGTTCAGTCCAGCGAGTTTTATACCCTCGAATCGCTCCACCTCCGCAGAGAATCCTCGCACACTCATACAGCCTTCGGGATGCTTTAGTTTTGTGTAGTTGGTCACCGTCAGCACGGGATTGATAAAGACCTAAAGAGAATAATGTTCCTATATATTTAATTATGTTCTTTGGAGAGGTTCATCCTCCAGCTTACTGTCAGTGGCAGCTCAGACATCTGACGGGACTGATACACCGTTTCCGGTAGCGTCTTTCTGATTCCCCCCTTGAACTCCATAGCTATGATCCTGAGGGAAACTCCGATTTGGGGCGCCGCAATGCCCACACAATCGAACTTCCTAAGCACCTTGACCATCTGCTCCACTATCGCTTCGATCTCTGGCCCGCCTATGTGTTCCTGTGGCACCAAGGCAGCCTGTTGCCGCAACACCGGGTCTCCGATTTGAGTGAAGTGGTTATATGGCGGCAGGTTCGTCCGTTCCGTTGACCACAGCTGCTGATACCACTTCCGAAAGGACTGGCTGGATGCAGAACTTGTGCCTAGACAGCGTCGGTATATCAGGATCGTCTTGCATAGTTTTATTTGGTGTTTCAGCAGCATTTTGTGTTATGTTTGGTTTTTAACCTCCTTTTACGAGGGAACAGCTGACCGACCGGCAACCGATATGAATAGGGAATCGTATATCGATAGCAAGGATTTCAGTTTGGCGCGTTCCGATAATTCTAGAAACCAAATTTAAAATTAAAAATAAAATGCAAAATACTTTTATGATAAATTTTAGAAATTTTATATTTTTGATTTATTTTGTTTCCTGAACACAAAAAAAAAATTGTTTTTATATAATTCCCCTGATTTTCAAAAACAAAGCTCAAAGTTAAATAAAAATCTTAAGCAATACAACGGCAAGGTTGTTCACTTGTGGAACCAAATGGCTGAGCGACCCTCGGCGGCGTTTATCTGCTCCCAGCTGACGCAGTTGAAGGTGGACACATCCATGCGATCCACGTAGATAGTTCCATTCAGGTGATCCATCTCGTGCTGGGCAATACGCGCACTCCATCCCTCAAGCTCCATCTCGGAGGGGGTGCCCAGCTTGCCTATACCTCGGATTCGGACCTTATCGTACCGCTCCACCTGAGCGGAATAGCCCCGCACGCTCATACAGCCCTCGGGATGCTTGTTTACCTGGCTGCTGATTATCTCCAGCTCTGGATTAACGAATACCTGCAAGCATTTGATTTAGGATGAGAAAGCTAACTACAGATAATGGGTTGCACTTGGAAAATGATTACTTGCATTATTCAAACTACTAAAAATAAGATATCTCAGCATTTATTTACTTGGAATAAAAGTTGCAATTATTTTAAAAATATATAACGAAGCCCTTTTACTTGCTTTATTTGTAAATATTGTAATAATTATAGCGCACTTACCGCCAGGGGAAGTGTAGCCATCTTACGCTCCTTGTAAATCTCCGGCTTAAATTGATCCTTTTTGCCCTCGCGGAATTCCATGACGATAATGCGCAGCGGTACTCCTACTTGTGGCGCTGCCACGCCCACGCAATCATAGTGACGTAACACCTTCACCATGCGATCCACGATCTGATCTATCTCCAGGCTATCGATCTCTTCGGGAGCAACTTCCTCGGCCACTTGGCGCAGCACGGGATCGCCAATCTGGGTGAAGTAGTTGTACGGAGGAGTGGCCATTATTCCGGTCTCAAATGGGGTCTCTCAACTGAATAACGTTGCTCGATCAACTGGCTGGGAGCTGTTGTCGAGGTGAGCAGATTTCGATGCGATAACCTTATCTTCCGCACAGCTGATCCGGCTTTTTCTATAGTTGGAACGATAGGTACACGTTCCGGAAACTGATTAGCCCTTTTCCAAAAGAAATATTTTTAAAAGAATGTTTTTACATTTCAATTTTAATTTGAAATACCCAATGTTTTTATTTTCCCAAGTACTGCTGCATTCGTTTAACAATAATTTTGAAGTATTTCCAACAAAAAAGTTGCAATAACTTAATCGAAGTAGTATTCGAGTTGAGCCTTGTTCTGGCTTCTGTGCTGAATAATGCTCCCGACGCGCGAAGACGTTATGCTGACCAGATCCTCGGCATATGGCGATCCCTTGCGCAGCCTGTACATAACCTTGAAGTAGTGGGCAATGATTTGGTCCACCGTGAGACTGGGCGTAGTATCGGTCAGCTCCTTCTCGCATCTGGACACGATGTTGGTGAGCAGCAAGCCGCCAGAGCGATAGAACTGGATGAGCTTGTCCCGTTTAAGCCACTTCATTAGAGTCGCTATGCTGTGAGGCTCGTAGATGCGGTATACCTTGAAGAAGTGCTCGTAGTGCTCGCTCATCTTTCGCATCTTGAGTGCATCCATTTTCGGTATCTCCAGGTATGGCTGTCGGACGATATGGTATGGATCGAACTGCGGGGAGAAGTTCGAGTATCGGACGGTTGGCCAGTCCAGATCCAGGATGGTATTATACAGAGCCTACAGGTGAGAATGCAAGGAAAACTTAATGGTCTCTAAAAATAACATCAATATAACTATAATTACCTTGGGATGCCCCAGGATGCCATGAGCCACATCGATCATGCGCAGCTGTGGCCCGGGGACGATGTACTCAAGCTCTATCTCTGCTATGCGGCGATCTGTGCCTCGGTACTTGCGTTCCCCGATCCACAGAATGGGCATGTCCTCTTCGTCCACATGCTGCAGCTCCTGTATGAGAGGCGATATCTGGGCGCGGTAGTTTACAAGCTTATAGTTTTTCCCATAGAGCAGGCTCCTTTCCGCAGGTGAGAAGTGGAGATACTCCGGCCGGGTCATCACAAAATGGTCGGATCGGAAGAGGCGGTTCATCTCCAACTCGATGACGTAGTAGGCCCGACGATGCATGGCAATCCAAACAATCTGTATCATCACGGCCAAGAATTGTTCGTAGAAGATCTTGTCGCGGGCCATGTCCGAAATGTTCACGATCTCCTTGAGGTGGTAATAATCGGCCATGTCGCCCTCGCCCTTCAAAATCACGCTGTAGTTGCGCGCCACCAGGATCCTGTACTGGCTGAGGTAGATGGAGAAGGTCTTCTTCATCTCGATGGTCTGCTCGCTCTGGATCTGGCCAGCCAGCTCGTCGCGTCGCACCAGGACGAACTCCACCATACGCAGGAAGTACTCAAAGTAGATAATGACGGCGTGCAAGAGCCGGTGGACAGCCGGGCGGTGCATGAACTCCACGAAGCGGTTCGTGAGCAACTCGCTGGGCATCAAGAAGAGCACCAAGTCCCGAATGTCGTTGATAACCACCGTGTCGGAGTCATAGGTGCTGTTATCGCGGATGTAGGCCTGCCGGAAGATGAGCTCCTCCTCCTGGTCGATGGTGCGCAGGAACTTGTAGCCATTGGTGGTGATATACCGTTCCCTGGCGTTCTCCAAATCATTGTGCGGTTCAAAATGGAGGCTGTCCTTCTCCGAGTCCCAGGACCACTTGCCGCTGTAATACTTGGGCGTATAGTTATCCACATGGACCCTCTTCATGGTATCGTGGGTATTTTTTGTATATTTTGTATTTGATTTATTTAGTTATTGTGTTTTTTTAGTGTGTGTATTTATTATAAGTTTTTGAGTGTGTGAGACTTTTTGTAGAGTGAAATTTTGGTTAAAAATTTTGAATATAACATGACAGAAAAATAAATGACCAAAAAGGTTGCTGTAAGTTTATTCATAAACTAAATAAAGCATATATTTATAAACAAAGCTTTCAATAAATATTATATTTCATGTTGTCCCAAAAAGCAATTAAAAGTTTCAAAACAAAGCCCGGCTTGGCGGTAGAATATCAACAAAACTGCAAAGCTTTTCATTGTTTACAGAAAGCGGATTTCCATTGGCGCGCTTTTCCTATCTCGGCCTGTTGCCTCTTGAATCGCGTTGCCCCAGGTAACTGACCAGGTACAAAGCGGCCCAAACAGAGAGCGCGTTCTAACAATGTCACTAGGCAGGTGAACCACCACCACCACCATCGTAGTGCCCTGAGTGTATTTCTGGATTACAATGGAGCGTTTAGTTCCCGGTGGACGTTCGGCGGTGACAGTTGGTATATATGCTAGTTGAAAAAAATCCAGAATATAACCCGATTTGGGGATGAGAAATGCGGGACAAAGTGAAAGCCCAAGCAAGTGACAAAAATCGCTCATAAATAATCCAGTGAAAATGAAAGCATATCGCAGAGTTCTAGTGATTTTCATATTTTTGGGCCTCCAAGGCAATGGCAGAGCTACGCAAAAGCCGCAGCTTGGCCAGCCGCTTATACAATTAAGTCACGGTAAGTTGAGCATCCAGCGAGTGAAATTTATTTGTATTAAACCAAAAAAATATACACTGTGGGGTCCGATGTGGGAGCCAAGTATTTTGACCTTTAACGCTTCCCTTGGCTTACGCATTATTTTGTGGAATTTTGTGGTCACCATCCGGGCGAGTGAGTACATCAAAAAAAGAATTTGGGACAATCAATATGAGTTAATTGCGAAACCCAGAACTGACCCAAGTCATTCAAGCTGCCAAATCAAGGCAGGTGTACAAAGCGTTCAGGTTAATTGCATGGCCAACACGCAAGCAAATTGTCAAGTTCCTGTTTTCCTTCAAATATTTTTTTTGGGTCCCTGCTAATCGATAAAGTTATTCTATTGTTGTCTCTGTAGAGAGAAGGGGGTTAACCGATTCGAATGCAGTAAAAAACCACTTGAAAGTCAAGCATAATTTCTGCGGCGGCACAACTGCATTCGCTGCGGGAAATATATGTTGCCATTAGAGTAATTGATCAAACAAACTCGGAATTGGGAACTAGGAACTGGGAACTCGGAAATCGAGGGGTAACCAAAAATCAAAGGGCAGTAAAGTAAATAACAATTGAAAGACCGAAAAAGCAGAAGGCCACGATGAATCATTATGATGTAGAATTTCCCCTAAGCCCTTTAAAATGTATATTTTTAACCTTACTCCTCTCCATTTATTAATTTAAAAATGATTAAAGCTAAACACCATTTCCGTCTTGTTGATTTTCTATGGAAACGGGTTGAAAGTTCAAGAAACTTGCCAGGGAATAATTATAGTGAAATGACATGACATTTTTCAGACAACACCGATGATGATTATCCAGAAATTAAGGACGAAATTCATTTGGAAGACTTCTTTTGGACTGGCTCAGGCGATGGTCCACCCGATTTCCTGAAGAAGGTACACACCGGTATAACCAAGGGCAAGGATGTAATTGTCAAGACGGAGACGGTGGTGGCCACAGTTTACGTGGATGGGAATAATGTAAGTTGGACTTGACGGTGCCCTAAATAAGCCGGTTCCTTAATTGCGATTGTTATCTAGGAAATTGATATTCCCATTTGCATTGACTGCAAACCGGACGATGGGGGCGGTACCTGGGGCATGGGTGGAGGTCCTGGGATGCCACCTCTTAACTATTCCGCCACAGATCGTCGTTACTGGCTGCTAACGGTAATGTCTGGCTTTTATACCGCCAAGGATAATCCCACGCTCGAGGAGAAGCTGGCGCGTCTATATCGCCTAGCTTTCACCAGGTAAAGTTGACTTTAAGTTGGCTTTAAATATAATATTTAAAATGTATATTTAATTAACAGACAACAGACCCGTCACCTGGGCATAAATGGAGCACAGCAAATCGAGGGTGTTAATGTGCCAGCACCACGCGAGCGTCGCAAGTCCCTCAGTAGACCCACAATAAGACCCGAAACTACTACGACGGGATCTCCAGCTGATGATGTGGAAATACTGGACATGCAGGATGAGGACGATGAGCATTATATCAAGAATGTAAAAAGGCTAGGCGATGACACTGAGTGGACTAACTCCGAGGAGCAGCCAGGCCAGGAGGAGGAAGAGTCACCAGAGGTAGCTTCCATTGGGGTCACCACCCCAACACCGCCAACGGGCAGCACTGAAACAACGATGGATTATGGCGCATACGTTACCCTGATCCCTTGGGAGCTTTTGCAGCAGAATGGGAAATCGGAAAAGTTGCGGGAAATGCACGAGTCCTTGTTGACTAAGCAACCGCTGGTGTTGCAACAACAACAACTACAGGACCAGAAGCAAAAACAGGAGCAGCACCAAAAACAACAACAACAACAACCGCTTTATAGGGACGAGCACGTCAGAGTTGTCATACACAACCTAACGCAAATTAGCGAGGCGGATGTGCAAAAGTGGAGCACAAACACGCAGGTGGAGGGTCCCGGCGCCACGGAGGACATCAACTACGTCAACCTCAAATTGTAAGAACCTCACAACTTGCCGATTTTGTTTATTATTTTCCGAATTCGATTGGGCTATTGAGTGCTTTATACACTTTACGAAAGAAATTTACTATTTTATGGGCTTTTGCATTTTATAATAAATTTTTTTTGAATGTTACTGGTAAAGTACATATTCTAAGACTTAATACAAATTATATTATTTCTTTTATTATTGATTATTTATTTTATTTATTTATAATTTTAAACAGCTTTGTATATAAAGCTCCATCTTAAATGGAAAATGTCTTCGTTTACTGTTGCTCTTTAGATAAATTTACTAATAAAATTTTAATAAAGTTTGAAGTTTTAAATAGAATCTGTTTTAGTAGCTTAATAATATTTAAAATATAAATTTCTTGTATATAATTTTTCTATCAGCAATGACAGACCCATAGCCAATCAAACAGAGCTCATTTACACCGTTTTGGTAAATGGTCGTCCTATTTTGGCCACCACAGCAGCCAAAGACATGGAGCTGGTCAGTGAAGACGAGGCGGTCAAGACGTTTGGACAGGCGGTCTATATGAAGTCGGAACGTAAGCGGGAATAGGTTTTTCTTTATTTAATATAACTATATTCCAATTATCCCTATTTTCATAGCCTACATAAGAGAACCCACAGCCACGGCCCTGGCACCAGTTCCACGCAGTGGCCAGGCTGGCTTCTTTAATTCCGTGAAAAATAATGTGGCCTTGGTGGTCATTAGCTCCTTGGCCATCCTCCTGCTGATGCTCCTCCTTGTAGCTGTCCTACTCCTTGGAAGAACTCGAGCTCGACAAAGGGAACTGAGTGCAGTGAACAGGTAAGAGGATATAATTATTACCTAAGATATCACAATCATCTTTAATTTAATTCTTTAATTTATGTATAAGTTCACCTTTAAGCAGACTAACTTATTTTTAAGTTCAATTTACAGGAATTCCTCCCGCAACGAACTGCTCTCCGAGGGTCAATCGATTCGTCCCACAACGAGTGAAAGGACCGAAGGGGAACCAAGTCCGGATCGTCGTTCACGGGAAGTTGGAGTGCGCAACTATTCGTACGAGCGGGAGGCACGCATCAGTTTTCCAGCTCCGCCGGCTGAGAACCGTTCCCGTCGTCGCGATTCCGTTTCCTCCTCGACGGACAACACCTCCGACTCTTCGGTTTATTGTCCCATTAACCCGCCAAGTGCCGATGTCCAGCGGATACTCGATGACAAGGCGGCCCGCTTGTTCGATGGCCACAAGAGGCGGCATCAGTACGATCGAGCCGAGGGACATGAGGAAACGGTGTACACTTCTGTGGTGTCCGAGAAAAAGAGTGACAAGTCCAGGCACAAATCGAGGAGGCGTTATCTCAATGAGAACCGCGTGGGCTCACTGGAGACGAGCCCCGTTCAGGGATCGCTGGCCGGTCACTCCTCCACAGAAGAGGTGGAGTCGCCAGAGGTTCAGCGGCGCAGCTATGAGAACTTCCAGAGGAACGAGGCCTACAATCCGCACAACAACTATCACAGGAACAAGCTCTTGACCCAAAAAGCCGGAACTGGAGTCGTCTCCCCAGAGGCCATCAACAAGGAGATCGTTGGGAACATGTCGCCGGATACTGCCAGCGTGGGCTCATTCCTTTCAATGGCCTCCGTGAGGGCGTTCCCGAAGAGCGCTCTGCCAGAGCCACTGAATCGAGTGCTGGATCCCGTGTTCGTGACCTACTATGACAATGTGAATGCCGTGGCGCCGCATAACTCCACGCGATCGCTGAGGACCCTCTCCCAAAAGGGATCCAAGGATTCTACCATTGCTACCATAGCCAGCTTCCCGAGTCCCAAGGCACCGCGCACTGTGCGCTCAGCCTCGCACAGCGATAATCCGGATCCCGGCGTAGTCGGTCCCGTCGTCTGGGAGCGGCACAAGAAGAAGCAGAGCCAGGGTGAGCCGGGTGGCGGGAAACCAAATCCCAGTCCCAGTAACAAAAACGGCAAAGACGACGGCGACGCAGCCGCCGCCGATGAGGACGATGGCGACGTGCGATTCGGAGCCGAGTCGCGTTACTAGGACAACCCGTAGTCGTTGATTAACTAACTGTTATTGCTTGCACACACCAGACCCGTAACTAACAACGTAGCTAATAGCGATTGCGACCTATGTTACCTCTCCACCACCTGTAGTCCCCCGGAAAAGTCCGCTCCCTTATCCCGTACTCAACCTCTCTCTCGAATCGATCTTCCCCAGAGGCCCTGACCTACGCGGACTACCATGCCAGTCCGCTGCACAATCCCTCGGCCATCCGCAATCATTATGAGGGGCTCCTCGAGGGCGCCCTCCAGATGTACTCCAGCCAGGACGACATCCCCATGCCGCTGCCCACGCAGAATTTCACCAACAGCCGGCGGGCCACAAAGCGCGAGCACAGAGGCTCCTCCGCCGGGTTGCCTAGGTAAGAAAGGGACTTTAATCAAGCAGAACAGATAATAAAAAGCTATTTAATATTGTAGCTTCCATCCGGAATCCAGCAGCAGGATAACTTCAGATCGCCCGGCCACTGCCCAGCCGGAGAAGACCTCCAAGTCGGCGCACTCCACGCAGCCACCATCACCGACTTACAGCGCCTGGGGCGGCGGTAGCATGTACAGCTCCCACTCTACACTGAACCGGCCCCTGAGCGCTGGTCCCATCCATCGGGTGGAGAACCGATTGGATATATCCGGTCAGTCAGCAACGGGCACGGGAACAGCGCCCCTTATAGAGGCCATACAGAGCGAGCTGCGAAAATTCAAGCAACAGCAACAGGAGGAGTAGTTCTCCGCAATTAATGATCTTATATTTGTCATGTCGATGGAATGTCATCTATATCTGCATATCTGTACCAAAAATGTTGGCAATTCATTTAGAATAAACTTTTCTTAATACCAAAAAAGGAGCTCATCAATCCTTTTGTGAGTTGAAATAACCTCATTTCAGAGAGTTTATCCAAGGAAATTTGATTTAAAAAGCGTTTAATTTTATTTCCAATTAATAAATTAGTAAAAGAAAGTCATTATGCTGGTTAGTTTACTTGTTTTATTATATATTTATTTACACAATATTCGATTGCCAGTAGTAGTAGTAAAACACACAAAGATATTAAATACAAGCTCTCACCAGCCCATGATTCAGTATTAATTTTTATATATTTGACCGAAAAACATATTTACTTTTTTGTTTTATACCCATTACAATATTCAATTAGAAGCGTTCTCTATATATCATTTATCAAAATTAATTACTACGCTGTGTCTTTGATCGGAGTGGAGTTCGAGTGGGAGTGAGTGTGGACACTTGAGTCTAGTTGAATTCCTTTTGTCCCTTGGCGTAGGCCTTGGCGTCCACGCTGCGCTTGCCGAGCCGAGGGCCGAACCATAGGCCCGAGGAGGCACTGGGTCCTGTGCGCTTGTCCAGCACCTGTTGCAGGGCCAGGAGGTGGGCCCACTTGCGCAGCTCGGCATCGCCACCGCGGCCTACGCGCGGAAAGGCCACCAGACCGCTGGCCCGCTTTTGGAAATCCATCTCTGGAAATGGTAGGTCCCCGGGCATTTAGCCAATAAATAATCACCACAACTCCGGCTAACGACTCACCGTTATAGTCCTCCGGGGAGGCATCGCCGTAAATGCCGTCGAGGACCGCGGCGTCCAGTCCGTCGCGCAGACTATTGGCCAGACTGGGATCTCCACGACCGACGCGCGGAAAGGCATATAGCCCCATATTGGCACCTCGACGATTTTTGTCGTGCTCCATTTCTATATAAATATGGATTTATCATGAATTAATTTAATATTTTAAATACAATTACAGGTTTAGGACAATTTTTAAATATTAAAATACGGAAAAAGAAGGAATGCATGCTGAGAGAAATTCATAAAATTCATTTTAAATAATTTGATAAAAGTAGAAATTATTTTTAGTGGAAGAAACTTTGAGGAAGGAAGCGGTTTCCCTATAAAATATTGTTAATAAAAGGTATTTAACTTTATTAAGAAGGTATTTATTTATAAAAAATATGATAAACAATTAAGACAGAAGAACCATTCATAAAATATAGAAAAATTGTTTTAGAATATTTTAGAAAGGAGGAATAATAGTCTGGGACGGTTTACTTGTACTGGTTTACCTTTATCTTTCAAAGGTGCTGCAAGTTATGTGTAAAAACAAAATTAAAAACACTTTATGAGCTATAATATTCCATAATTTAAAAATTCCCAAAGACACAAATAAAATTAACATTTTACAACTTTATAATTTGCTCTAACATCTTTCGTAAGCCTCAAAAGTTAAATATTTAAATTTTCCGAGTCAGTTAAAGTCGGTTTTAAGCCTAATTCTCTCACCTGCCGCACTGAATTCTGCAATAAGGACAAACACTAGGATGGCGTTGACCAAGCTGGACATACTTAGCATAGATTTCATTTTAAAGCAAAATTTGTTAAAATGTCACACTTTTGTAGGGCTAAAATATAAAAATATTTCGCACTGATGATTCTCTCGGAACGGTCACTCGATTTCTGATTGTCCTGGTCGAAGTCCAGGTTCTTTTATAGGCCAGAATAAGCGTCGGGGAGACAACCGAAATAAATTGCCTCAGGGACAACGGGGCGGCTGATGAATGTTGCTGGCGCTGTGGGATGCAAATAGGTGTTGCTAGCAACAGGTGGCCATCCCCCCACTTTGGCAACATGTTGCGGCAGCATGTTTCAGATTCGTTTATTGCTCACACAGACTATGGACCTTAAATACTAACGTAACTATGCTACTCCTGGCGGAGGAGCCGCCCTAAAGCCATCCGGAGATCATGCGTCCCGTGACCGTGGACTTTCCGCGCTCTCCACCAGCTGCGGCGCTGCTCTGACCCACTTTGATTGCCGGCTTTAGCGGAGCAGCAGCAGGTTTCTTATCCTTGTCATCTCCTGGCTTCTTGTCCTTATCATCTCCTGGCTTCTTGTCCTTGTCATCTCCCGGCTTCTTGTCCTTGTCATCTCCCGGCTTCTTGTCCTTGTCATCGCCTGGCTTCTTGTCTTTGTCGTCCCCAGGTTTCTTGTCCTTGCCATCGCCCGGTTTCTTATCCTTATCCTCACCAGATTTCTTATCCTTGTCATCGCCTGGCTTCTTATCCTTGTCATCGCCTGGCTTCTTGTCCTTGTCGTCGCCAGGTTTCTTGGCATCCTGACCGTTCTTCTTGTCATCCGGCTTGCCGGCCCCATTGGTGGCTTTCGTTCCCTCGGGAGCAGCTCCCTTTGCCCCTGGTTTCAGATCAGAATCGGGCTTGGCACCCGCTGGAGCCGAGGGAGCTGCACTCTTGGCAGCTCCATTGGTGCCCGCTGGCTTGGAGCTGTCGGTCTTGGCTGACTCCTCCTTCTTGCCAGCTGCCTCAGGTTTGGCAGGTTCACCGGACTTTGGAGCTGATGGCTTGGTGTCTGCGGGCTTTGAGGGAGGAGCTGGAGCACTTGGCTTTGGCTGATCAGTTGGCTTGGCGCCATTACCATTGGTGGCAGTCTGGGGCTTGGGAGCACCGCCTCCGGGAGGGGGCTTCTGATCCCCTGGCTTGGCACCAGGAGCTCCTGGTGGTTTCGAGTCCTTGGGTGGCTGCGACTTGTCTTTGTTCTTGTCATCCGCTGGCTTCTTATCATCGCCCGGCTTCTTCATGGTTCCTTCTGGAATTTTCTTATCCTTATCTTTATCTTTATCCTTATCGTTGTCACCGGCTTTCTCATCCACATTCTTGACGGAGGCTCTCAGCGCAGCTGCTGCCATCATGGAAACACCGCCACTCGGAGTCGATTTTTTGGACTGCAAATAAAGTTTATTAAAAAAAATAATAATAAACTGAGAAATAAATATTAAATTATACCCCAGAGGCATCCAGTGGCTTTTTCTCCTCTTCACCATTGGGGGCGCCCTCATCATCGCCCAAGGAAACCTCGTCGGCTGCCATCTTCTTCCTCATGAACTTGACGTAGGCCACTCTCGTGGCACGGGTCACTTCACCCAGGTTGGGATTGAATTCTGGTAGGGATTAGGAGGAATTTATAGAGATTTTAATAAAGATTAACAGCCTGTTCTGACCTATCAACTGGGTCTGGTTCATCTGGAGACCCTCGTTGGCCTGCTCGATGATCTTTCTCCTCAGACTGCGTTGGCTGTGGCGCTGCATTGACGACCGCTTGCTACCTATAGGATCGGCGGCATAGGTGTTCTTCCTGGCAATGGCATTCCAGTCCTTGTCTCTGTAAAATATAATTGGGAATTAATAAATGAAAATATATGAAATTTATAAGGACTTTACCCCTTCTGAGTCTTCTTTCTGCCTATGACTTTGGCTAAAGACGAGAAGATGTCCCTTCCGTTTTCATTTTCGTTCATTTCCTGTTTCAGATTCTCCACAAAACCAATCTGGAAGTCCTTCAGGATTCGCCGTTCCATCACCTTGCCCTTGGTGGTTCGTGCCACTCCTGAAAGTTGGAAGAGTTCAACAGGAGTTTCTTTATCGCCTGTGGAAACTTCTCCTTACCCTGAGTCTTCTTTTCGATGTCGGGAACATCCCAACTGTTGTTTGTGAAAATCTCCAGGAGTTCGAATCTTAAAGAGCTAATGTCCTGGCGCACCTCAATGATATCATCCTCAGTAATGCCGTAATCGTCCCGCCGCCGCTGCTCCGCCGTAACGTAGCGCCGCACCAGCAGCTTCATCACTTTGTCATGTAGGACCTGTGCCCGTTCCATCGACTTGCGCTGCGCGTTGGCGTAAGAGAAAAGGAGAGAGTGGGGTTGAAAAGGATGCAGGACATTCGTGGTGTTGACGCACAGCAATCTCAGCATGGGCTTGATTGAAAATGATTTGCCTTAAGATTTGTCTTGATTGCTGCGATTCTCACTGTGACTGAGCCTTAAACTCAGGGATAAAGGATATTTAAATCATGAAATTTTCCTCAAAAGCTTTAATGTTTAGTTAACATTTTTTTTATAAAAATTAGCAAATATATTACCCAGAAATTTGTAAGAATAAAATGTTATTAAAGTTTTATAAAGTTGAGTAAAAAATTCGGTTTACCATAAAACTCTTGGTTCGCGACGGCCGCTTCCTGCCCAGCGTTTTTCTCAGCATTTTCATGTTGGGACAGAGATTGAATGGCGGTGGAATGGTGCCGCCATCCTCGAAGTAGCTCATCCACAACTGCGAACGGGCAAACTTCCACTCCGTGTCGGCTCGCTCCGAGATTATCTGGTACGAGTTGGACATCATGGCAATAAGCATGTTGAGGAGCACAATAATGTTGATCACCGAGTAAGAACCGAACATGAGCAGGGCCCAGAACCGAGTGAAACTCTTGATGCCAGCCAGGTCGAAAGAGACAAGATCCACCAAGCCAAAAGAGGCCCAGAATAGCGACTGCGATGTTTCAAATAAGCTGAAAATAAAGTAAAGGTTAAATTTATTATATTTAATTTAGAAACTAAAGAAAACTACATAGCTTAAACTTAAGTTTTTATTTAAAAAAACCCATGAACCTACTTGGAAAACCGTCGCCAAATAGTACAGGCCTTCTCCTGGTCATCGAAATCCGCCACATCCGGATGCAGATGATAGCACTTGTTCTTCTCCAGCTCGGCATAGTACCACAGCAGCTGATTCAGTCCACAGCCAAAGGCGAACAGCACCAGGGTGTAGATGAAGAAGAACTTGATGATGTCAATTATCATCCTTCCCAGGGAAACTTGCAAAGGACCCAAGTGGGGATTTATGGAGAAGATGTGCACAAGTTTCAGATACGAAAAGACCATGCCAGCGGCAAAGGCGCCCTCCGATAAAAGCATGGGATCGAAGGGATGCCAGTGCTCGCGCGGGAAGTACGGATCTATGCCTCGGAACCAGAGATCTCGCTTTAAATATATTAAATATTAATTATTTAATCACAATTAAATTCTCCGCTCCCACTTACATGCACTATAACCCAGGCGGTGGCCCTACAAAGTATCCACGTCACATAGAACATATTCGATATATAGTCGACTATATTCCACAGATCCATTATGTACTCAAACAAACCGTCCGAGTACAGCGACTTGAGTTCCTCAAATATCAGAGCCATGATATAGGTTATTATAGCCAGTTCTATGGGTCCTGGCAAGGAGCCACGTTCGTGTTTGCGCCAATCCTCCAGCATGGTCAGCATCCAGGGAAAGGCCAGAAGTTCGAAGGTGATTTGCACCACTCTCAGAGAGGCGGCGCCCAGAAGCACTAGGAATTAATAATATTTTTAACACTCAAAAGGATTTATAACGCCAAAAAGGACATCTACTTAGAAAGAACATGTAGGAGCAGGAATGCGTAATGAACTTGACAAAGGGCTTGCGCATAAACTTGGCTCCATCGGAATCCGGGGCCAGGATGTACTTCAAACTGTAAATGGGAAAGCTGCAGCCCAGTTTCACCACATCCATGAGCTGCTGCGAGGCCTGTTTGCGCCGGAAGCCAGGAAGTCCGTCATACCAAATGGCAGCCAGTAATTGTTGTACATTGGGATGAGCTACAAACTATTAAAAAGATTTAAGGATAATCAATTATTTATAATAAATATTTGTAATAAAACTCAAAGCCCAAAACCCACCGTCTTCTGCTTATATCGAATGGCTAGCTTCAATCGCTCCAAAGTCTGCCGCTGGCCCGGACACCAGATATCGTGGGACGGCTCATGGTTAAAGTTGAGCATCACCTCGAGCTCCATGGATGTGCGTGCATGGTCCAGGAGCGACGTCCCGAAGTCCTGCACCATCTGACGCATCTCCTGTTGGGCAAACACAAACAAAGGTCGCATTCGCAGCACTACCCATGCTTACATTGGCTACAACTACACAGTGGAGATGGTCTTGCGTACCGTGTATTCGGCACGGAACTCCGATTCCATGGCCTGCAGGCGCTTCAGTTCCCAGGACAGCTGGAAGGCGGTCAGGACAGGGTCCCTTGAGCTGAGTGCTATCAGTGAGCTGGCCGAGAGCGCCCTGTATGCGTTGATTCTTGACTGGGAGTGGCGCAGGGAGTCGGTGGTCTGCGAGGTCACGCACTCGTCACAGCCGCACCTGAAGGATGGTTCAAAGGGATCATAATCTGATTTAATTTCTAGCCTAGTATTTTTTTCATTAATTAAATATTCTTTGACCTCTTATTTCCCCTTCATTTCCATGACCCTGTATCAATTTTCACCCTAAGCAACCATTTGGTGCTTATAATTAGAACAGCCCCTCCCTCAGCTTTGGGTTTTGGAGCTGCATGAGTGCAATGCGCGATGGACAAACACAGGAACGTGCCGGACGGAGGACGAGGTGGCTCACCAGACACAACTCTCTACTCACTTGACATCGTGCGGCATGGGCAGCGTGGCGCCGCGATCCAGGAGTATTTTCAGTATCTCATAGTTGTTCCGGTGGGCGGCCAGGATGAGGGGTGTAATGTCCACAGTAAATGTGGACTTGGAGCGGTCCACCGCTTCCCAGCTCTGGCAAGGTAATGATAATGAGTGACCAAGTCACGTAACCTAAAGGCATATAACCTACGTAGGGCTGACCCTCCTTGTGGTTCGTTTCCTCCCATTGCAGCAGCTCCTCCACGGCCTCCACGTACTCCTCGGATATGGCATGCAGGAGAGCATCGCCCACTTCAATGTTGTTCTCCAAAAGGATCACCATCAGGTCGAAGTTCTCGTTCTCGATGGCCGAAATGAGGGCTGAGCGATTCATGGGATCGGTGCAGTTAATGTTGAACTTATCCGAGCCGAGGTACTCCTCAAGGATCCTTTAAGGACGAAATTGTTTAACCAAAGGGAAGCTAAGTGACGGTGCTGCCAACAGCTAACAGTTCCGAAAAATAAATTAAAAACAGGACAACAAAGAATATGCGAATTAAGGATAAAGCTTTTCGAAAAAGTTCTTAAAACACAGAAAAACCTAAAAATGTGGCAGCACCGACTCTAAAGGAGCTCGTGACCCTACTTCTTGACACCCGGAAGGTCACCACGCTCGCAGGACAATATGAAGTTCTTCTCCACATCACTGAGTATGTACTCCTCGGCCATCATCAGGTCGTAATCCAGGCGCGAGCCGAGAGCCTTCTCGGCATCCGATTCCGTAGTCGGCGGCATATCTTTGCTATTTATTTCTTGTTTTATGCAAAAGATTGGCTTCTTCACATCTCACAACACTCCGGGGGATTGAGTCCCTGCACCGCGAGAGTCCTTGCCGTAATCCTTTCGCGCACTGTATCCTTTAGTGTTCCGCCATCGCGTGATGCTTAGTCTCCGATTACCCGCACTGGACTGGCCAGAAGGCGGCAGCCACCAGACGGTATATTCCACTAATTACATTAGCGGCGGACACTCGGATACTTGGAAACTCGGTCAATGTGTAAGGCGAATCGCAAGTCAATGGGCCCATTTGTGGTCAAGCGGTAGGTAGTTGTGGGGCTGCCCACCCGTGTGGCAGACACCGATTTTAGCATAGGTATTTGGCCATAGTTGCCCATGTTACCTGGCGGCTGCACGTGATGAGCCCGCAGCACATTAGCTTTCTTCGATTTTCGAAGCCCTAGCACCGGGATCGGTCGGCTTTGATGCATAAAAATCCATACGAAGCAAGTGGCTGTGTGGGGGAATGTGTTTTAGAATGTAATTACTTAATATTATTCTCTTTTAACAAATCAAGGCTTTAAGGCTTTTTTGGGGGGAAGAGAAGAATAAGTTGAATGACTTTATTTGCATAACTAAGGATAAAAAAGGGAGTGCTTTACAGAAGGATTTTAAATGTGTATAAAATTGTATTTAGTTTTGTATAGATTTCTTATACATTTTTTAATGAAAAACATGTACATTGTACTGATTCACGTGACTCTTTTTTAAATGATTTCAAGTTACAAGTCAAGTCTTTTGGTACACTTCTAATTGTTTAAGCTTTGAATGGTTAAAAATACAATTGCAATCTTCCAATATTTTGTTTATTATTTATTAATTTAAAGGAAGCGAGAACAGCGAGAAATGTGGACTTGTTTACAAACCTTTAGTCTTTGGTATAAAAACTCCTATTTTACCAAGGCATCTTCTGTTTGCTCTGTTAATTATAATTATAAAAAACTACTAATAATATTATTTAATATAATAGGTAAATTAATAGCGATTTTTTCATACTTTTTAATAAATACAAAATAATGTAAAACCTTCTCCAATAAATCAGTTTTACCAAAGTCTATAACATTTTATTAATACAATCTTTAAATAGCTTGACTTCTCACTCCAATTATCATCCTTGTACCTAACAAAATAAATACTTTTTAAATAAATAATAAACTAAACTAAAAACTCTTTTACAGGCCAATAACAATAACTATTTCCTAAAATGCTGTTCAAATCTAGGCGGCATCGTTTAAATAGCAAAGAGGCAGCTTTTAAGCTTCTTGGCTAAACTCACCACACCTGTGCCCAACTGAAGAATTTAGAAAGATGAAAAAACCATATTATTTAGCACCTTTTCCCACTGGGTCACTGATTAACAGATTGATGATTGATTAATATTGATTAATCCCACACCTTAGAACGAACCTAAACCTCACTGAGGTCCCCAGCTCGTCCTTGAAACCTTGAATGTTGAATGCTGCCTGCCTACTTGAGGGTGCTCGCAGGGCTTTTTGTATGTCAATGCACTTGGAAATAAATAACAGCTCCTGCTCCTGGGGGCAGGAAAAAGGAGCAAAGGAACAAGCACTCCTCCAAGGAGCGCCCTTTGAGATGTGTGTTTGAAGGTGGAGGGTTCGGGAGCGGAATGGAATGGCATGGCATGGCATCGTACGTGTTCAAGTTGTTCAGCGTTTTTCAGCAGGGTTAATGCACCTTTCATTCTATGAGGAATTTCGAAATTAAAGCCAGCGCTGCAGCTGGCGACTCATTAAGTGCAGATTAATTAGTGTGGAATAATGGAAAAATATCTGACATGCCGCAATGGTAACGTGATGATACCTGGCAGTATTTTTAATTAATAAAATATTATTTATTGGCAACGCGTGATTATATTGAGCCGCTTGGCGCAAATAAACTCTGATGAAGATGCCTAGTTTCCTCGGAAAACTATTATAAATACGAGCAATAACATTTTTCTATTTAATTTCTTAAATTAACTTCAAGTTTACCCTTTTTCCCAGTGCACCATATGGCCGCACTCAATGATACATTGCCCCTCAACAGAACTCCTGCCTTATTTAACTTGACAAGAGCCCTTGTGAGTTATGTGCACAATTTTCAACTAAACGAGGAAAAGGGAAAGAGCACATTTCCCTTGCTTTCCATAGCAGGTTGCACTTTCACTGTTTCCACAATGGAGCCTGCAACATTTTGCAATCTGAAATAATCTTGCCTTCTCACATAAATACATAAAAATCAAGCTCCTAGAGTACTGATTTCCTTTATGGCAACCGATTAGACAAGGAGCGTGAGTAAATCAAATAGATAATGATTTTATGAATCGAGGGCGGTGAATAGTATTTGCCTTTTGAAATTTATTAAACTGTCAATTGATTATGCGAATCATTGAGTACGGTGATTACTTTAAATATTTGTTTGTCTTAAGTGACTAAGACAATGACATTGTAAATCGCAGTTAATCTGTAATATTTAAAAAATAATTTATGAGGATACTGCCATATGATTAGGTAAATCATTGTTTGTTTTTATTTTATTTTTTTGTTTAGGTACATTTGTCAATATTATAAATAGTTTTGAAGAAGAGAAATATCAATACTTTTTAGGCATATTTTGTGGACTTTTGTTTAATATTTTAATACTTTTCATACATTTTAAAGGTTATTGTATGTTGTAAAATATAAATATGACAACGAATTTAAAGCATTTTGTACTTATTAATAACAAATTCTATTTTTAGATTAAATAAATTTGTTTAGCCTATTCTAAAGATCCATAAAATAATACTTCCTCAACAGAGGTAAAAGAATCCTCAAAAATCAATTGTTAAAAATGTTTTGCTAAAACATAAGCTTGAGATTCTTCATGCTTTCCGTTCAATTTCGAATTTCTTGTGTTAAATTTAAGTGTCCCTTTTCATTCCTCTTAAATCCTTTTGAAACAAATAATATCCCAGCTAAACCGCTAAAAGAAATACCATATTTTTTATGCATTCATTGATTTTTATTCAAATATTTAGTAGGAGATGCCGGTGTTGTCGCGGATCCAGTCCAGGTATCCGGTGACGCGGCTGAAAACGGCAGGGTGTCCGGCCTGGCAGCCAGCACCGGAACCGAAGGAGGTCACTCCAACGATGCGGTTGCCGTCGTGTGTGACCAGGGGGCCGCCGGAGTCACCGCCGCAGGTGGACCTGCCGCCGTCGGTGTTGATGCAGATCATGTTGTCGTGCAGAGACCAGAAGCGGCTGCAGTCGTCGTGGGACATGATCTGGACATCCACAGACTGGAGCCAGTCGGGCAGCGGGCTGCCGTCATAGGTGCCGCCCCATCCGGAGGCAACGGCCCACCAGCCGGCGTAGCTCTGGTAGCGATCGTTGTAGCTGGGCAGCTCCACCTTGTTGACCAGGCTCCAGAAGTCGACGTGGGGAGTACGGATCAGGGAGATGTCGTTGTGCAGGTTTCCGCTGTTGTAGTGGTGGTGCTGGACGAAGTCACCGCTGCCAACCCAGTGGGAGAACTGGGGCTGGGTGCGGATGCTGGCGCCGTAGTTGATGGTCACGCCGTTGGCTCCGTTGGTGCAGTGAGCAGCCGTCAGGACCCAGGTGTTGCCGATGATGGAGCCACCGCACCACCAGTTGCCGTTGCCGCTGAAGGTCAGGCCAACAATGTAGGGCACCTTGCCCTCGTAGGCTGGGTAGCCGTTGGTGATGCGACCCTGGATGTCCTTGACGGGCACAGGGCTCAGCTTCTGCTGGGGAGCAGGGATGGCGGTGGCCGCAGCCACGGCCAAGGCCAGGAATACGAACAGTTTCATCTCGATCAAGTCTCACAACTCATGCTTTTCCCTGGCCGACGGCGGCCTTTTATACCAAAAGAAGTGCCCTTATCTCCCCACCTTGCACACATCCCCAAGACCTCGCATCTGGTCTACTCATAGGTAAAGCTGGGGGGCAGTAAATCTCGCCGAGTTCCTGTCGTGACCAAACCGATAAGGCTGCCGGCACAAGTGCCTTCTTTTTGCTAAAAAATACGACTCGCTCTTGACGCTGGCCACAGGAGGTCTAACTGTAACTCAAGTTCTTAAGGGTGTCAAAAATGTTGGGAGATGGAAGTTACTAGATTTGGAAGTAATTGAATAGGCGGCTTCATAAGAAGGTACCTAGGATATGGTTTTTAGGAGATTGGTAAACTCTTGCTATATTTGTCATACTTTTGAGGATATGAAAACGAAAGGCATTAATATCTGTATTAATTTAATTGATGTATATTTTTATTGCCATAAAGAGATTGAGATTTTCCGTCGGGCTTTTACGTATGTATAATCAAAACATAAAATAAGTACGAAACTTATTTCATTTTAAGCACAAAAATACTATAAATTTTATAATGCGTATAAAGATATTCTTCTCGAAATATTTTTTAATAATAAAAACCATTTGTCAATGTCAATTTAACTATTAATAGCAAATTTTAGAATTTCTTGTCAGTAATATTACTCATACGACATGTTAGCCAGATATATTATTTTCTAAAGCCAAACAAAAGGTTACTTTAACATATTTAGTGTTTTATTATTACCATCATCATTATTAGTATTTTTATAATAATGATAATTCTGATCTTAAAAATCCTCGCCTTAGAATATTAATATTTTGTGGTTCTAATAATAACAAAATATTTCTTGGGCTTAAGATATTCTTTCAATGGTTTCTAAATTAAAACAAAACTGTATAAAAAGCGAATTAGTGCTAATTCTATTAAAGACTGTTTTCTTTTTAATTCCCAAATGCTTGTCTCCATTTTATTTTAGTTTATTAAAATATAACATTTTAAATATTTTAATAATAAATTCCAGTCTCCTCCTTGATCCATTCCAAGTACTTGGTGACACGAGTGAAACCAGCCGGAGCTCCCACCTGACAGCCATAGCTAGAGCCAAAGGAAGTAACTCCAATCAGCTTATCGCCCTCTTTGGTGACCAAAGGACCACCGGAATCGCCTTGGCAGGTGGACTTTCCATCGGGAGTTTCCACGCAAATGACATTGTCGGTGGCAGTTTCGGTTCCATAATAAGCCTGGCACTGTGAGACGGAAATCACCTGGACCTCCACAAATCTCAGATCCTCGACCACATTGCTGCCATCGTAGATGGCACCCCAGCCGGAGGCCTGAGCCCAGGAGTTTTCATAAGAGTTGTAGCGATCCTCAAGACTGGGTAGCTCTATCTTATTGACCAGGCTATAGAAATCCACATGGGGAGTCTTGATCAGGGCCAAGTCAGCGTCGCGTCCGTGATATTCTGGGTACATGATCAGGTTCTCCTTGCCCACGGTGTGCCGGAAGGCAGGCTCGTTGTAGTTAATGGCACCATAGTATAGGGAAGCCTCGTCGGCACTAAGATTGCATTAATAAATTTATTTAATTAATTACTTTATATCAAAAACCTACCCATCAATGCAGTGACCAGCAGTGAGCACCCAAGTGTGTCCAATAATAGAGCCACCGCACCACCACCAGCGGCCGTTGCTGTTCAGGCTCACTCCCACGATGTAAGGAACCTGTCCCTCCGTCGCCTCATTTCCGTTCGTGATGCGACCCTCGATGCTCCGATGTCGGATTTCCAGATCCCGTGGATGGACAGCCGTGCGGGGCAGAGTGGAAGCGCTGCAGACCCCAAGGAAGGCCACCAATAGAAGTACGAATGCCGTCATTTTCACAGACTAAACGTATTCCGATGGTGGTCATAGGATTATATAGCTCAAGCCGATTCTTTATCAATGCAAATATAAGAAGCTAAATCTTATCAAGCGTGAATAGCTGTCATAGTAAAATCCAACCATAAATAATGCCATATTTTAATAGCAAATACTTGAGAAGGTAGTGTAAAGTTAAGGCAAAAGTTTAAAACTTGGAAAATAACAGCAAGCAAGTAAATTAAAATTTAAGAAATAGAAAACACCAAAAGCCAAAAAGCAAAGGTGGACATCAAAGCCAGGGAACCCAGTTAAATTCTTCGACATAGAAATTGCCATCGAGGGTCATGCGATATCCTTGAAGTAGCCCAGGAAATAGTGCAACGTAAAACAAAATACGATTATGGCAATCAAAAGGGAAGTCCACATTCGGAACTACTCCACAATGCAGCAAAGTTCAGTTGCTCTTAAAGCGAAACTCGATATGAGTTCTGAGAAAGCCACAAGGCGAGTGGGATGGATGACAGCCCCACTCATTAAGAATCTATTGGGACTGGACTCCAGTGGTCTGTGCTATGTTTGCTATTTCCGTGCTCCTTCTTGACCACTTCGACCGCATATTGCACTGTGGAAAATCTCATTGGAGGAAACTCACCACAGGCCGAAGAGCTATTAAAGCCGACCCCCGACGCGCCATGAGTCAGTTTACGACTCGGCGTCAGGGCTGTCAGATCCTTTGCGCGCGTCACGTCTCCCTTGAAAGCACGAATAATATAATTAAAGTTTGCGCGCGTCCTTTCCACTGAACGAACATCCATCCCCATATAAAACTGGGTTCCTACAGGCAGTGCAAATCACAAAGTGCAGGAGGCATTAATTAATTTAATGCACCACCCGCTTATCCTGGGAGTACAAAGCCAGAAACACAACACAACACATTCTATGCGGCGGCGAGTGATTGAGAGTTCAAAGAACCGCTTTAAAGGATACCTGTGCCCTGTGTCCTGTGTTTGTGTGTCCCCTCAGTGTTTGTTTTCCGTGCACGCCAACCATAACAACAGCAAGACCCACGATTAGCGATTAAGGTGGGGCGATTAAGTCATCCTCCCGCAACATCATCCTGCGAATTGGTTTTTACTGGTTTTCAAGGAAATAAAAAACTGTAAGTTCCGGAAATCAAGTTTAAGATTTAAAATTACTACAGAGCCTTATACTTGAATATAGTAATCCAATTAGGAAAAATACAGGAAAATGCCAGAAGAAGGTACTAGGATCAGAAATTAAAGTACTTTAAATCGTTTAAATAAAAAAATAAACATTAGGTTTTTAGCTTACATAAAACTTTATTCACAAATTCCTTCAATTAGAATTATTTTTGAATGATAAATCAAATAGTATTAAATCCTGATTTAAATCCTTTGAAACAATTTACAATCTGATGTATCTTATTAATATCCACAGCTTTGAGAATGTTTACAAAGTTTTTAATCAATCTTTAACATAGCACCTTCAAAATAACTGCAATGCCTTTCTAAAGATATAAAAATCTAAATTAAATTAAAAATCTAAAGAAAACCATAGCTTAAAAATGTAATCCGAATACATTTCAGAATCACCAAACCAACCAGAGTCCAATATCGCAAACGAAATGTTTCATCTCAACATTCGCACAGAAATTCGGTTGTCTATAAGTGACTAGACTAACCAACCATCATCCAATCAGGACCCTATACAAGCCCCGAATCCCCAAAAAGAAGCCAAAGCTAGAGCAGGATGCACCAGGTACTCAGCTACGAGACCGCGGTGCGGGCCAACAGCTCTCGCGAGTTCCGTGAATACGTCTCCAAGCGCACTTGTGCCTCCCTGGTGCTAACGATTGCCTTCTTCATGCTGATAACAGGTGAGTGCCTAGTGATAGGGCGACGTCAAATAGGATCTTAGCCGCTAACGAGTCCCACTTGTGTGTGTCCCCCAATTCCGCAGGATACTTGCTGGGCAATTTCGTGGCCGAGCGCAAGTATCACATTCGCCAGATGACAAAGAGCGTGATTAAGGACGTGGACGGCGAGAGGTCCGTGAAGCTGAACAGCGAGGAGTACGTCAGCCTGCAGGAGCTGCAGACGTATCAGAAGACCAAGGGCCAGTTACTGGTTTCCGCCCAGGTCCTGGACAAGTTGCAGCAGCAGGACGAAAGCGAGCGTTATCTGGCCACCTCGCTGAACACGGAGATCTTTAACAAGTACATATCCTGCACCCAGGACATACCGCCCAACACGAATATCGCTGCCAGCCAGTTTATCGAGCAGCTGGTTGACAACACGGTGGCCAGGCAGCGTCACTGCATGCGGATTATCCAGGTGGTCATCGATAATCACCTGGCCAACAGCCAGCTGTAGGGGGTGAAGGATGTAATAACGGTTTTGCGGGCCCAAGTGCAAAATGTGACATTATTGCGAAATTATTTACATAAATGTATGTGCTTCTAGGTGTGCTCAATGTGTGTGTTTCCAGCTAATTAGAATGTAATTTTGTATCTCGTTGGTATAGTATTTACTTGCCCTAGTTTTTTTTATACATGTCAGCATTTAAAGCAATCTAAATGAAAATTAAAAATAGATGTTAAAATGGAAAATAATGTTTAAATGGTTTTAAAAAAAATCTGGGGGTGTTATTTATTTAGGAAATATTTTACCGTCAACGAACAATTTTATTTTAATATTTAGTTATATAATATAAAATACTTTAGTTGTCTGAACAATTAATTTACTTTATTCTTTCTCTTCCGTTGAATTATATAGACGATACTTTGGGTTAACACCTTTAATAGGTAAAAAGTGACCTGCACTATTAAAGACCCACTCTTGCAGAGGAATTACCTCATCGTCCGAGAACAGCAGGAACAAGTACTTGAGTGTTGCGCCCAAGAAGTAACTTCTTTGCACGTTATCCGATCCTGAGGATTCATTATAGACATCCTGGATGCCAGCATATCCGTACGGTATCCGGCAGTACTTTTCCAATGCCAAGACAAGATCACGTCCCCACTCCCGGTACTTCTTGTCGCGACTCAGACGCCATAGTTTCAAATAGCTCTCCACGATTTCCGGGCGTAGCGAATAGAAGGTTCTTTGGAGGGATACAATATCTTTGCGCGCTTCCTCCGAGAAACCCATCTCCTCCGGACCCAGTCCAGTAGGTGACTCCAAATAGAGATCGTGACAGGTGTCGCCAATGCCAATGCCAATCTGGGCGTACTTTGCCCAGTGCTTCATCAACGTTTGCTCAGCTCCCAGGGCGAAAAGACCAGCCGCAAAGCAATCCGACTGCCTCATCCGATCGGTTCGTATGCCGTCAACGACCTCCGGTATGTAGATCACATCATCCACGGTTATTTCCACCATATTCTGCACCACCGCCAACATGGCATCTTTGAAAAGCTGCAAAGTTTCAGAATCGTTTCTTCCGGACTGCATCCAGGACTTTAGCAAGTAGTCATGAAATCGGCTTATCGAGCATCTGGAGTTCTCCCATCTGCCATATTTCGTGCAAAAAGAGTTCGGGTATAGGCCATTCGGCTTATGCATATCGGCCAGCACCCGACGAATGCCGTAAACTGCATCTTTATAAACTGGATTTCCGGTGATTTCGCTCAGATAGAAGAACTCCAAGTGCAGGGCCCCAAACTCCGAAATGCGCGCCACGTCGCTGAAGTATCTTTTACGGAATTGGTCATCATTTGGTAAAACGTACCGCTTGGGTACGCCCGTGGCTGTCTGAAAGGATGGCAGTATCTTATCGGCAATGTGGATAGCCTTATCCATGTATAGCTGATCTCCAGTTAATGCGTACATAGTTAACATCGGTCCCAGCATCCTAGAAGTTAGTTCAAAAATAGACAAGGCCCGGTCGACGTTGTCTAAAGTGAATGATTTTTCGATCCATTCCCGTGACCGGTTTAACTCCTTATCCAGGCCCATCACATACAGGGTGTCCATGCTTTCTATGATTGTTGCACCCAGTTCCTGGTGCCCGAATTCGCTGCCGAAGTTAACGCCCCGAGAAATCGGACGGAATTCATTTTTGCCCCAAGTGAATCTCGCATAATTTTTCCAAGCGTGCAGCATCATCTCCTTGATCTTTTCCCGCATTGCTTCCGGGGTTTCCTCAATGGGATCCTGACCTTTTACTTTATCTTCTTTTTCCTGACTTAAAAACAGAGAAATTAGAACGGTTATTAAAATTGCCACGGCAATGTAAAGGATTTTGGCAAACTTTTTTGTAGAATGCCATTTATTATGCGCCCGACGAATGGCAAAAAAGAAGAAATACATTCCGATTCAGAGTTATATTGTGCTTTGAACAAATTGGAAACGATAAATGGCTGTAATACTGAACTTGACCAGAGCCACTAGGTTCCGTACACTTGTTTAAACATTTGGTATGCCCTGCAGTTTAAGGTGGGCCTTATTTTCTCCGCTTTCCATCAGTGATAACATCAGTTAAGATTATACGATTATAATCCTAAATACAAAATATAATTGATAATTATCTTTAGTTCCAGTAAATATATTATTTGGATTTTTACAATTTATATTTTAATAATAAATAACCTCTACTGTGTAGATATAATATTGCGCATTTGCCGAATGGCCGTGACCAGACGCGGTTCACAACCGCTACTTAGGGTCAAGTACTGATCCGGAGCGGCCTTTAGTAACGTTAGGATCTGAGACAGCTGCAAGTTAATGGACAAGCCCAGCTCCTCGAGGACATTGGAAAGGTACTCAATGTCCACACTAAGCTGCGTGGCCGCTGAAGATGGCAGAGACTTGATTTGCAGTATCTGCGTCTGGTACAACACGCAGCATTGCTCCACGACGAGGGACAAAAGGACATCGGCACAGGGAATAGCTTGCGTATACTTAATGTTGCACACCTCCAGAGCCTGCTTTAGCAAGGACGATGGTGACAGCAATAGAGGCTCCAAGTGCTGCGGCAAGGTAAGCAGGTACTGGCCAATCTGGGTGATACTCTCTTGAGGAGCAAAGCTAAACGATGGCATTTCAATGCCCGATGCCCCGTGCTCCTCCACCGGTGGACGAATGTGGGCCAAGTGCGTCTCGATCGGCTGCAGTAATATATTGAGCGTAATATCGTGGGTTTCTGTAAAATGACTCTTTAGCGTTGTGTAGATCTTCGGAAAGATTCCAAGGCTGTCGGTGGCTTCCGACTTCTTTTGCTGGTAGTCAGCTATGCTGTTTAGCAGCTGGGTGCGAGCCGCATGATCGCAGGTCTGGAAAATGGTAATTGGTCCTCGGCTGGATGGCTTGGCCAGCCGACTGGCTAGAGTAGTCATGCGTGTATGCAAATCCTGTTCGAATTGATGGAGCTGGAGCTGAAAATCAGCCAGGCACTGCAACTGTGACATGGTGTACTGCAGTAGCGACCAGTTCTCGCTCTGCGCCGCATAGCTGCTGGATCCCAAACTCAGTCCAATTTGCCGCTGAATGCGACCAAAGCTCTCCAACTGCCGCTTGAAGATGCCATTCAATAGGGTTATGAGTTTGCACAAGGCCAGATCACTGGTTATAGAGGCACAGCGCTCGCAGGCCTCCTTCAGCCACTCATAGAGCTTTCTGGTGCTCTCCTCCAGGTGGCGGACACCATCACTGGGAGTAGCCTGGTTGGAGGACAGCCGATCCACCTGTGTCGATAACTGGGTCTCCTCCAGCCGCGGATATTGCTGAATAAACTTGTGAAAATACTCGAACACCGCCTCGCCCAGTAGACGATGCAACTCCTCAGGCAAGGTAATGTGCGATTGCTCCAGCAAGGAGTTCAAGTGCAGCACAAAGTTATGATTTACTTGGGCGAACAGGGCCAGCATCTCCAATCTCTCATTGGACGTCTTTAAAAGCTGCAAAATATGCGCATCCCGAGTGGGTTGGAGTGCTGGCAGCAGCTCGGCAATTACCAAAAAGGGCTGCATGCAGTCCTCGCCGAAGAGGCTTGTGCACCACTTGACCTGACGCTGACAGTGCTCCAGCAACTGATCGTAGTACAACGTGAGGAACTGCTGATGCTGTGGTTGCGTTTCCGTTCCTTGTAGCTCAAGAGTTTGTTTCCACTGCTGCTGCCAGAAGTTCTTCTGGACAGCTCGATAGTATTGCTGGAGTTGCGGTAAACGCTGGATGCTTGTGAAGATCTTAACGTAGTGCTGCGCCTGCTCTAAGTTGCCCTCGGCAAAGCATTGCACCACACTGGGCGAGGCCAGTGCCTCCAAGCGATTCTTAAAGTCCTCCACTTGGGTGAGGCGCTCGGCGTGTCCCGGCAACTGTTCCTGCGCAACCAGGGACTTTTGCAGAGCCATCAGCTTGTCGCAAACGCCCTAGAAATTAATAATTAAGACAAGGATTGCTTTTAAAGAAGTGACATTAAATACCTTTAGATCATTGCGCTCGAATCCATCCTCCAGCTCGGCCAGCAGATTCCCCCATCCGTCCGACTCCTGCAGCGACTCCTTGGCAACTTGCAGGCGCTGACTTTTGGTATTCAACCGTTCCAAGGTGGCCATGCACTCTCCAGTTTCGCTTTGCACTGCCGCCACCTCCAGTCGCATAGCACTCATCTTCTCCTGCAAAAGGCGAACCTCTCCCTGCAAAGCGACAGACTCTTTCGCGATTCGGGGCATACTGGCCACCACCTGGCGACTGGACTCCTCTACTGCATTGTTCACCTGTCAATTAAGGATGTTTTATTATAAACTTCTTAGGCCGGAGGTAATCCAGAGCTCACGTTGAATATGTACAGCTGTAGCTTGGGTACGTAGCTCCGGATGAAGGACGAGGCAGCATCGCTGTCGTCGCGTCCGTTCTCCTCCACGAACTTCTTGTAGTTGGCATTTATCCACTCCGCAGGACTAAAATTTGGCTCAGAAAGAGCCGACACGTCCATGGTGACGTTGTTTTCGTTTTCGGGAAGGAATGGTATGACCTTATGTCGATGAAGAAATAACGACACACTTGGCGCTAAGACTGGAGCTAGAGATGAGCTCTGGCTTTGAATTTATTTATATGTTTTAACATTATAATTTATTTGACCTTTAATCAAATGGTTTTTAGATAAACAGATTTAATTAAATATCTAATTTTATTTTAATTTAAACCTATTATTTATTCTCTAGCAACATTTGTCGTGCGCATGACTTGTCACGCACTCATCACCAAACCAGCTTCTCGATTCTCAACATAATTTTTCATCACACAGGGAATATTTTGATTTTCAGATATATTCTTGTGATATTTAAAACATGTCACTTGGTAATGCCGATCCTTGGCACGTAAAAAATCCAGAAACTAAGGAAACCAGCTCGGAGCCCACTGATAAAACTGACAGCTTTGAGGACAACTTCACGCCCGCAAAAGAGAGCACAACGCCCGCAAAGGACGCGGAAAGTCCCACAGGACATGAACCTCTGCCGGACTCTAGCGACTACTTAAAGCTATTAGGTGAGCCTAACCCAACGGTTACCAAGATACGTCCATTACAAAATATTATTATTTTTCAGAACGGAAACTGGCCCGTGTACAAAAGGGCAACAAACTACTGGACAACCTTCGGGACAAGCGGCAGGATTGTATGCGGGGATTACTGGAATCCGAGGGAGTGCCTATTTCCATATTCGAGCAGTTCCTTGAGCTTGACACACCCATTGAGAGCGGTCGTCTTCATCGCCACTTGCTGCCCGTCCAGGCTGTGAACGTTGGGGAAACCGTGTATATTGTTGACCACGACGCACTGCAGCGTTCGGAGGAGGAAGAGGAAGAGCATCAACCGGCAGCTGAACACTAACTAAAATCACAATGAATTCCCTATTCGGCAATGTCTTCTTGTTTCTGACGGAGCTGGCCTGGAAGAGTCGCTTAACCATACCCGTTTTGGTCACAACCGCATTTCTCGTGATGGACATCCGCCTGCAGATCGAGATTAACATACAGTCGGGACAATTTGTGAGTTGAAAACAAAAAATTAAATGTAATCTGCCACATGCTGGTCTTTCTTTTTCGTGTGCCATCGTGGATTTGTCCCAAAACATTGCTTTTAATACTTTGGACCGGACACTGGAGCCACGAATCTGGAAACTCTAGCTCAATACTTTGATTTCTCTAAATACGTTCATATTTTCAACAGAACCCCAGCGATATTGACGACGATGATGGGGCCCACGATCACGGTATGGATGAGAGCGGGAGTGACAGCTACACGGATGATCTCGAGGAGTACAATAGCGAATACACCAACGATGATGGCAACAATAGCGAGACTTCTCACTACAGCGTGGACATCTACGATCCCTGGGGCTCCGACTGGGAGGCAGAAGACGAAGTCGAAGCTAACTACTCGCGGCAGGTGTCGTTGTAAGGTACCAACACAGTTTTAAATTAGGCGTAATTGGGCCAGATAAGCTAGCTTTATATTATGTACATGTATATACTCAACAATATCGAACCCCTATACTAATATTTAACCATTTCATGCAGAAAAAATAAAACAATCATCGTTAAGGGCATCATCGGTTTATTTGTCCGTTTACATGTAGAGTTTGATCAACTCGTCGCTCACAGCCGACGGCGTCAGAATTCCCAAATCGGTGAAGAGCAGTGTGATGTAGACGGGTGGCGTGTAGTCCACCATTGGGTGCACTTTGCTCACATCGTTGAGGTGCTTCCGGGAGTACTATAATTAAGAGCAGCTTTAGTCAGGTTTACAATATGGAAATTATACAAAACCTACTTTATACTCATCTGGCAGATCCCGCTGGTTGAGTGGATATAGACGAGAGAATTTGAAACTCTCGGATAGAACGTAGAAGGGCTTCTTCATCTCGCGGGCGCATAGCCCCATGGTGTAGGAGCCAATCCTGTTGATAATGCCGCCACTTTCCACCACTGCTTCAGCACCCACCATGACAAAGTCCACTGATTCCATCATATAACCTGTGGCCGAGTCCAGAATCAGAGTGCAATCAATACCAGCTGCTTCCAGTTCTCGCACCATCTCTTCGCTGCATGCCAGATAGGTTTATGTTTGGATTTTTGGGAGGAAACTTGAGTTACTCACCCGGGGTTTCCAGTGCCGCCTTGCGTCACGTATACATGGAAAGACTTCTTGTTTTGCGAGGCTGTAATCAGGGCCTTTAGGACCACACGGGATCGGGAGTGCGTCAATATGCGGCAGCCATCACTGATAAACCGCTGAGCCTGGTGGGCAATCACCTTTAAAGGGGTTACAATAAGGATTTATTAAATTTGAGAAGACTTTTCATTGCTGTCGATCCAACCTGCCGTGAGTTGAGCAGCTTGGTGAGAAAGATCTTGCCGCGATGCAACATAATCTGGCGACACTCCTCCATGTGCTTGTCGTCCAAGCTGAGCGTAATAAATCGGCAGAAAAGCTCTCCGGCGGACACGATGGCAGCAATGGACAAGTCTGTGTTCCGCATGGCGGCCACCGCTTCCCGCATGGTTGTGTGTAGGATGTGAATGGTGCCAACTGGGAAAAGTGACACAAAGGACACATGTAATGGGTAACAACTTTACAGAATAATCTCAAACATACACTGTTTCTTTTCCAGGATCATGAGCAGCGTCCTTATGGCCGCAATGCCAGAGGAAAGGTCCTTGTCCTCCTCCAGCAGCTGCAGGAAGTATTTGACGACATCTAAGGGCGGATATTTATGAACCATAGTGTCAGGCTTAATAAATATACTCAGCTTACCAAAATTCTGATTGTTCTCTGTAATTTGCGGCATTTTGTTGAAATTGTAAGAATCCGCCAGTTGCTTCACGTCAACAAAATTGAACAGCTGTTTGTACCTGAAAACAGCTGAGCAAAGCAGCATTTTTAAACACTGGATAACATTCGCCGCCATTTCCAACACACTGCACCGGCTCAGAGTGCTGCAAAGGGGTTTTTGCTCCACACAGTTTGGCAAGCGCTGTGCCCAAAACGTAAACAATCAAACATTGTTTATTTTCGTTTTTTTCGGCATAAAATAAAAACTAAATCCACAGCATGAAATTCAAGTAAATCGGCAGCAACGCAAGCGAAGAGTCCCACGTGAGTCAGCAGCAATAGCCAGGTAGTCGACGGGTAAGGATCGTTCCCCAACGGGTGGAGCCACGCCACCATGTTCAAATTGGAGTCCTACATCACTCCGATTCTTCTGAACTACGTGGCGAAGTATGTGAAGAACTTCCGCGACGAGGATGCCCAGGTGTCGCTGTGGGAGGGCGAAGTCACCTTCCACAACTTGGACCTGCGGCTGGAGGTGCTCGAGGAGGAGCTTAATCTTCCCGTGGAGCTGGTCTCCGGTCACATCCACGAGCTGAGCATACAGGTACCGTGGACCAAGCTGATGTCCGAGCCGGTAAAGATCGTCATCAACACGATCGAGTTCGTGGCCAAGCTGCGGGACAGCGACAAAGAACAGCGTCGCGCCTCGTTCCAGGAGCAGCGCAACAATACGAAGCGGGCTTCGGCGGAGCCGGCGGACCAACAACCCAAGAGCCCCACCCCGGCCAGTAACTCCAGCGTGGTGAACAAGATTATCAACAACATCACGCTGCAGTGCCACAACATCATCCTGAAATACGTCGAGGATGACATCGTGGTCTCCATGAACGTACAGTGCCTGAACTTTACTTCCGCCGGCGAAGACTGGAAGGCCACCATGGTGGACGTGCATCCCGTGTCCGTGGTCATGAGAAAGTTGCTGCAAATATCCGATTTGACAATCTGTCTCGACAAGCGCAACACGGCTGGCCGGATTGAGGTGTGCCAGGAGCCGGTGCTCTATCGCTGCAGCCTAGAGTGTCGCGTGCTACGAAAATACAACGCCAACACGGTAAAAACTTCGAGCACCACACGCATAGGAGTGCTCACCAAGGCGTTGGACATCAATGTTTCTTCTCTGCAATTCCCAATGGTAATGAGACTTGTGAAATTGCTCCTCGAACTAAAACCGGCTCCATCCGAGGAGGAGCCGGCAAAACCGGCCGACCAGACGGAAGAAACGGCCGAAGGCCAGGCGGCACAGCAAAGCGCCGAGCCCACTGAACAGAGTTTGCTTTGGCGGGCCTGGAACTTGTTGCCCAGCTTTGAGGCTGAGGCGCCTCCTACTGTGTGCTGCGATAGAGTCGGTCACGCCTTCGATATAGGCATTTACGCCGAGGAGCTGAACTTTCATCTCAAGAACTCGGAGTACTTCACTGATCACAGTATGGGAGGCATCACGCGTATACGCTACACCCCGATTCTGCGAGTTAGCCTGGGCGGGCTCTACTACGAGCGGTCGGAACTGAAGGAGTGCGAGTGGACGAATGTCAAGGCGGGGTTGTCCAGCATGTGCATGGAGCCGCTGGGTGCTTACCGAAGCGAGGACCATGTTGATCGCACCCTGGTCAATACAGAGGCGGTGAGTAAAACGGCGTTTTCATTACAGCGAGAGAGATTTACCTTTATTGTTCCTGCAGTTCATGGACGAGCGTTCCTTCATCGATAAGAGCCTGTTCGACGAGCACTACATGTTTGCTGAGCGCACGTGGTGCAGCTACAACTACGAGGACTATGCTGCTCGGAACACGGATGAGTATATGCTGTTTCGTAGTCCTGTGCTGGCCTTCGACATAGTCGAGTACCGGGTACCACCCAAGACGAACCACCCCAGCCACCCGGTGGCCGAGAGCCAACTGCGGGATTCGGGACTCCGGACTCAGTACCGTCTGCTGTCCGCCGGCATCGCCTTCCACTTTTCCCAGTCTTTTGCGCAGGTTAAGAATGTAATTACCGATTTAATTCGTCCTTACGATTACTCGGGATATCATTCAGAAACTGTGAGCGATGTGAAGGCTCTTGAGGAGCATGCCGACATGACCGGGCCGGACTTGGAATACCTGGTGGCCCTGGTACCCACCTGCAACTACAAGATCGAGCTGCGCAACATCGTCGTTCAGTTATATCCGCGCCAACAGAAGGAGGAGACATCGGCGAGTAACCAGCACCAACTGACGACCACAGTGAAGCAGTCCCTGTTGCCGTATCTTCAGCTCAAGATCTCCCTGGTGGAGGGCACCATGTGCGGTCCAGCGGATCCCAAACGCCTTACCCAGCTCATAACTCATCTGCAGGACAAGCCTCGCGAGGTGGTCAACGCCTGCTACAACTGCTACAGCTTCAACCTCAAGAATGTGACGCTGATGATTCTGAACACCAGCCCGGACGGTGGGCAGGCCAAGCTTTTGAGCATTCCACGCATGCAGGTAAACTGGAACCGCCTGCTGCTCCCTCATCTCTGGCGGCAGAACGAAGCGGCGGCCCTGGAGAAGGCGGAACTGAAGTCAGAAATAATGGCCTTGGAGTTCTCTAAGCGCGAGTTTATCCTCGCCAAGCGCCTAGTTCCGCTTATTTTGAGCTTCGACGGCTCTGAGCTCTGTTCCCTGGCCCATATAGTGTCCCAGGCTAATGTCCATTCCGATGTGATCAAGCTGCAAACTGTGGGGACCAAGCTTAACCTAACTTACCACAAGTATAACTCACACTTAGCTGCCGTTGGTTCACTACAAGGCATCCAGGCAGACGTCGTTCACACCAAGATGAATGCGCGGTACGTTGTGCTGTCCACCTCGGCGAATGCCAACAACAAGTGGCTAGAGACGCAGCTCCAGTTCCCCCTAGAGGAAGCCAACCAGGTAGAACAAAACAAGGAGAAGGCGCCCGGCACTGTGGTGTGTCTCTGGATGGAACCATTTCGCATCACGAACGATATTTACCTGCTGCAGTTTCTCAACTTTTCAATTCAAAGCGGCAAGCAGAAAGCAAAGGAAATTGGTGAGAATATCTTTTACTTCTTGGTAAACAGATATGTGAATAAACTAATTTTCAGTAGCCGATACCGAGATGGAGACGCTTAGCCAGACGGAGCCACCTATCGCGCCATCCCTCTCCAACTATTCCACCATATCCGCCATGAACGATTTTCAGCCGCGTCGCATCAGCAGGAATAATAGCCGAAAAATCTCTGTGCCCGAGGAGACCGTCCATCTTAGTTCCGAACGCGATGAGAGGCATACCCAGACGGAGCCGATAAACCCAGTGAAGAGCAGCAATAAGCCCAAAGCGGCTACATTTGATTCAACGCAGCTGGTACATCAGCTAAGTAATCTAATAGTTCTGGTAGAGATCGCCCAGGCCCAGGTGGATGTGTGTGAGGCGATGATGCGAAAAAAACCAGCAGAAACGGATGTTGAGTACACCTCGATCCGCCTGCCCATTGTTAAGGTGAAATCAGGCAATTGCGACTCCATTCAGCGTGGCAATATCAGATCTGTAGTCTGGGTGGCCACCAAAACGGAGCTCTTCAAC
This sequence comes from Drosophila anomelani, assembly GCA_035045905.1. Taxonomy (NCBI): domain Eukaryota; kingdom Metazoa; phylum Arthropoda; class Insecta; order Diptera; family Drosophilidae; genus Drosophila; species Drosophila anomelani. The sequence continues at coordinate 8,345,018 of JAWNOO010000007.1, read as the reverse complement.
TGGGTCATCGACTTGAACGAGTTCAATGTGTGCTACTGCCGAGCTAATGTAACCGAGACGATAGTGGCTCCGGTTAGGACCACTATAACCCTGGCTCTGTCCCATAGGACCGAATCAGAGGATGCAAGGAGTAGCCAGGAAAAGAGAACCAAGTCAGCTGAGGAATCGTCTGAACAAGGCACTTACTCAATAAATGTTCATGTAGATATGTCGGCCATCAATATATTCGCTCAGCGGGTAAAACCGTTGCATGAGCACTGTCAAATCCTTTCAAAGGCGTACTCTTCCCTTTATCCGGATGAACCTGCTCCGAAATTTAAACCCGCTGAAATGAAGCCTAGACTTGAGGTTTACACTGGCAGTTCGCAGAACTATTCGGTGATCAAGGAGTTCCTGGAGCTGGATCCCAACTTTGAAGCACCCAAATCTCAAGCTGGTAAGCCAAAATTCATTAATGCGGAAAGGAAAAGTATTATTATTATTTTGTTACAGCTCCCAAGGACTCGCTTGTTATATTCTGCCAGTGGACCATACCTAGAATATGCTTGGAAATGGAGAACTCCGTCAATACTAAGCACAGTAAAATCGTCGTGACCATGGAGGATCTTCTCCTTAATATCGACAGACACAGTGATTTCACCAAGATTACCACAAAAGTGGAAAATTTCGGTCTCAATTATTACGAGGAGAGTCATCCACAGGAATGGGAAAGGGTCGAAGACTTTCACATCAAAATGCTAGGAGATGGTGGCACAAACTTGCCTCTATTCAGTGTGGTGGTCACTACAGTCAGTCTGCAGGATCTTTATGCAAAGATAGGAGCAAGGAATCCCCACAACAAGCAGCATACCATCTCTGAGGTGCTCATCGACGTACAGCCCATTGAGATGGTGTTGGATTTGGATCAAATAACCGAGTTTATGGTACCACTGTGCGATGTCCTCGAGATAATGAAAAGTCCAAGCCCTGAACAGAAGGAGTCAGTTTCCAGCCAGATTACCACGGTTCAGGACCTGCCCATGGTGCATTTGAACAGCAAGGGCATCTACGTTTACCTTCCCCTATCGAAGGCCAGAAAAAGCTGCAGTGTTTTGTTGCTCAGGGTTAGTACATCTTTTACTTCCGATGAGATTTTCTTGTGCACTCTTTAGTTTATTTATTTATATATTTTGTTTATACAGATCGAAAGCATTCAGCTAACGCCGAGCCTTGAAAATCCCCTAGTCCGCCAGCTCGTCCGCCCGGATATTTACCAGAAGGCCGCAGAGCTGAACATGCTAAATACTCCAGGCGCCTTGGTCGAGGATCGTCAGTATGAGCTGAGCGTTAGGAAGGTATCCCTATCCACCGGCAACTGGCAGCAAACACAGAGGTATCGGCGCGAGAAGAGCTTGGCCAGCAAGCACAACAACCCCGCCTTTGAGTGGAATAACCAGAGCCAAGCTACCGAACTACATCACATGGAAATCTTCAAGGATTTTGATTTCATCATGATCTATGCTCCGGCCATAAGCTACGATCGCTACCTAGTGTGCGGCCAGAGTGTGGAGTACAATTGCGTGACGGATTTTGTTTCCTCTTTAAACACACATCAAATCGGCCTGATTAGCTGCCTCATAGTTCGTATGCAGCGGCTAAATTGCATCATCGATGGAGTCTGTGTGCGGAAGAGTGATCTTGGCCCCAAAGAAAAATCCCACCAAGCATTTGGCAAAGTATCCGAGCGTAGAAGCACCAGCGATACTGCTCTGTTGTCCTCTTCCAATCCCAAAAAATGCAGTCAAAATTTTCCGAATAGAAAGAATTCTAGACAGGATCTAACGGAGAAGCAAAAAAGCTCCAGTTTCTTGGACGTTAGAGGCAGTAGCGACATATTTTACGGCTCTTGCCAAAGCGATTCAGGCATCAATTTGTCGGGCAGTCGTGGAAAGGGAAATCAAAGATCTGCGCCAGCTTACGACTTGCATCGGGGCTATCCTCGCAGCGTGTCCTTCGTGGCTGGCATATTCGTGTTGAAAATCTACGATGTACTGGATATGGAGGATCTGGAGGTCTTGGAACGTCCGGCAATGAAGCCGCTTCTTTTGATTCTAGTCTCCCAGCCCAGTTTCATGTCCACGCAGAACCTGAAGGCCTCCGTAACTCAAGCTTCGATTTTTAATATCAACGTAAATGTGGCTACTCCTTCGGCAGGGGAGAATAACACGGATTTGGATCAATTTAATGAGCCCATCTTTGATACATTGCCTGGCCAACTGAGCAGCTCGGGGATTCCTCCTCCACTGCTCACTATGAGGACCCAGTACGATCGCCTCCAGCAAAAGGAAGTGGATGTGGAGCTGCGAAAGCCTATCCTGCTGCGATTGTGTGAGTCTAGAGTTAAGCAACTGGCCAGTGATGTGATCCGCATCTACACGGTTCTCCACGAGACTCCATGTTTTGCCGTCCGCAGCCAGCGTCCAGTGGAGGAAGGTTCGCAGCTCCGCCAGATGAAGGCGAACTGCTACAACGCTGACAGGATGCATTTATCCAGTGATCGCATTACCATCAAATTTTACGATGAGGATCGCTCGTATAAGTGCAGCTTGGTGTGCCTGGACTTTAGCACTCGCATCAAGTTCAGTACCAGACCTCAAAAAGCTGTCATTAGGTCCACTTTGGGATCTATCTATGTACAGTCCGGGGGTAAGATGTTGCTGCATCCGTTGCTGATGCGTATGTCAGTGGATCTGGTCAGTGAGCCGTGGTGCGACGAACTCTTAGTCAATGCTACCTTCAAGCTAAACTACCTGCACGTAGATGCAGGTGCTCTGAGTATTCTGCAACTCCAAAAGGCACAGGATGGTGTCAATCGGATTCGGGAGTATGCCAATGAGGAGTGGCAGCAATTCCTTCATCGTCGTCCTGCACTGGGCACTCCGGAGGAAATAGCGCCCTGTGATTTAATCAAGTGCACGCCGTCGCATGAATCTATAGAGAGGTTCAAACGGCCCTTAAAATCTACTGCTGAATTCTACCAGGATGATCTTAGGTAAGGAAATTTCTGTACCATTGATTTGTAGTTAACTTTTGCTTTTCCTTTTTCAGAGCTGGCGCTTTTCAGTTTGTGTACCTAAACTCAGAGTCCGTGTTGCCCATGCCCTACCAAGTGCAGATTATCAAGAAAAACTATGGGATTATTTGCTGGCGCTACCCGCAGCCCCGCCAGATGACAAGCATCCTCATATATCCAGTGCCCATGCCAGTAAGTGATTGGTTTAAATCGGATTGATTCCTCATTAATATTATACTCTATTCCTGTAAAAAGGTCAGCCATCCCATACAAATCAGATGCCGCATGGAGTACTTTAGTGAGACCCATGAAACCTTTCTGCACTACTGCGATTTCTTGCTCTCGGAGACAGCCACCAGGCAACTGACGCCACCGGATCGTCCCATCTGTGCCACTATCTGGAGGGTAGTCATCTTGCAGTCCCTGATCGCTGTGGATGGCACTTGTTTTGAGGTCGACACGGATGAGGATCTTTCGGTACACTCTTTGGTAAGAGTTTTTCTGATTAACCTATCTCACATACGACTTCTTTTAGATTGAGTACATCCACTCAGACTTCAAGGCAGACGAAAATAATGACTTTATTTTGCATCCCAAAGTTCTGGTGGGTTGCATGCGAATCGATACCGTCTTTCGGCCCGAGAGAGTTCCAAAACTACAAGTGTTGCTCTGCTGTCAGGACATCGAACTGAATTTCCTGAATCAGCCAGATGTCGGCGGTGAGCTGCCACCACTTCTGAAGGAGTATAGCCTCAGGCAGACCAAGGAGACCAGCCAAACCTTTCTCACGTTGCACGTAGAAGATCTGCAGGTGCATTCCACGATATATTCCAGGAATGATTTCAGCTTACAGACCGAACTACGAAGCAGAGTTAAGTGCTTGGACTATGGTTTTCTCAATATGCTGTACATTGTGGAGCCAATGAAGTTCACTAGTTACGCAAGAGTTACCCCCCGTCCCCGTTCCTCGGTGGAGGCTAATTTCGTGGTCGACAAGCTGCGCTTGAACTGCGGCCCCTATGTAATTCACACCCTGCTTAGTTCCAAACAGCATTGGCAGCAGGTGTTGCAGCAGCGGGAACCTCAGCACGCCTTCATGCCGAAATGTCTGGTGGTGAACCGGATGCAGACACCTATTCGATTTGGCCAAACCGGCACCGTGGAGAGAATAACTGTGGGGCCCAGTGAAGTGCAGTTCTATCACTTCAGAAGTTGTTCTTTCCGGCAGGAGCTTACCTTTTTCATCACGAATCCGCAGGCGAGACAGACTGTAGAGTCGAGTGACTCCGTTCACATACCGCTAAAGTTCGAGGAGGAGCACAAGGTGCAGCACTTGCGAGTGGGAGACTACTGCATTACCCTCAAGATGGCCAAACTGTCGGCGACTCAGATATATATCATGATCAAGGGCCAAATCGAGTTGATCAGCATGGTGCCTCACAGCCTGATTACAGAGTTTCGCGTGGAGGGAGCCTGCTACGATGAGAACGGCCCGCCGGAACACCTGCTACCATCCAAAGGGAGATCGTCCTCGTTCTACCAGCAAGTAACGCGAAATGCTGACATTAATATGCGGTAAGTTTAAGATATTTTCAAGAATTAACAGAATTTAATAAACATTTTCTCTTCAGCTTGAAGCTAAGCGCCGGTCGGGGTAAAGGACGCACTGGTGACATTCCTTTAAAAGCCAACAACAACAATCTGCCTTGGCTGGTAAAGGTGCCAACGCAATCTCCACAGCAATTCATTAGCTTGTGGGTTCGGATTCTGCGTGAGGACATAGTTATGGAACATCCAGCCGAGGACTTTCAGCCACAGAAAATACTGATCTGCATTTGGCCCATCTTTGAGGTGTGTAATATGCTCAGCTGTGATATCCAGGCGACGGAAAGTACCAGCGAAGAGAGCGCCACCATCGAAGCAAAGGGCGGAAGCTGGGCTTTGAACACGGCCACCACTCATTGCACCGAGCATACGGTGTCCTTTAAGTTTTCGTAAGTTCCACGAGCAATTTGAGTTGCGAAATCCTTCCTAATTAATATTCAAATTGTAGATCTCCGGTGCGGGCTTCTTCTGAGAGTCAGTATACGCTGATGCTGAAGACCATGGACTGGCACAAGTTCTTCCATTACGATTCCAACGTTTGGACGATTGAGAATGCCCTGCACAAACTGAGCGAACCTTCTAAAGTCAAGTGGCCACTAAACGATCCTGAAGAAATGCGCCTGCAACGCCAGCTTATGCTCCCTTGCCAAAGTCCTTTTGATGTCAGATACCAGACGGGTGCGACAAGAGAGTTTTCGTGTACTTTGGGACTGGATGTGACTGCCTGGGCCATGTTTATCAATGCCACAGGGTTGGATGTGAGCCTGTGCACAATCAAGGAGCCGTCACGCATTCACCTTAAAGCAAATAGTTTGGAAATGCTGCCACGACTAACCAGTGCATTCTCCATTCAAGTTTCCTTTAATTCTGAGTGGATTGCTTCAACTCCCATTTGCTTGGAGGAGCACTCGGCAGAGAAAACGGATACCAAAGCCGGAAGAATCATGTCCTTGCTCTGTAACTCCTTTGTGGATGTAGTAATAGTCAACAAGGAGCAAGTGTTCCGATTAATGCTGGAATACAAAACGGAAACCAACTGCCGCCGTATTTTCAAATTGCGTTCCAAGTTCGTGTTGACCAATTTTACGGATGTATCTCTCAATGCTTTACCCCTGGCCATGGATCACAAGGAAACCGCCAGGCGCGAAGAAGTGGATGCTTGTGCAATTGCCAAGTCACCCCGCAGTCTGACGTCTGCGGATGCAACCAAGAACTGGTAGGAAGTATATTAGTTTATATAATTTAATCTTTATTAATTTAATATTAATTTCTTGCAGCATTGGTACCTGCCTGGATGTTTTCTATGATCTTGGGGCCAAGCACAACTGTGATACCGCATTCGTGTACTTCGTTTGCTTTAGTGTTGGCGGCCATCGAAACATTTCCATACCCATTCCTTTGGCCATACCATTCGCCAGACGCTGCTTCAGCTTGCAGGCGGGATGCGAATCTATTCCCCTGATGATCACTCTGATTGAGAAGGACAACGTGCATTATCTGAACGTATTCCGGGACACGGCACCGGCCATTATCATCAGCAACAATACAAATATCAATTTTATAGTGGCCCAAACGAGTGCCTCGGAGAACAGCAATGTTAGCTGCACGAATTCCGAGTTTGTGGGCAGGCACTTCGAGTGGAACCAGTTGGTGCTGGCCCACAGCAAGTGCTATTATACCCCGCCGCAGATGTATGCCAATTTTCCGGACGTGGAGTTCACCATGTGCAATCTATCTTTGGCGGCATATAAAGGTAGGAAATTGTTATTAAAGTATATTATAATATCATATTATTTATTACTATTCTCTTTATGATATTCAGACAAACAGTGTAGCAAGAACAAGATTGGATGGTCGAAGCCGGTGAGAACCGACAAGACGTGGCAGAAGGTCCTTCACATACCCAACCACGGCGATGTGAAAGTGGTGGTTTGTGATAAGCATCGGGTTATTCGGCTGAACATCTATTATATAGCTCAGCAGCTGGAGTTTTCGGTAAAGGACTTGCGATCGCGCCTAACCAAGCCAGAAAATAGTTTGGTGGCAGCCGAGGAGGAAGTTCTGCTTGAATCAGAGGAGAATGCACCCGTAGAGCAGGATCCCCTGCCGAATATGGTAGCCTGTGCCCACTTCAGCGAGGAATGCGAAACAAAGTTGCAGACCAGGATCAAGGTCTTCATCAAGAGCTTCGTGTTCAGCCTGCAGACGGACAGTCGAGAAAATGACTATTTGAAGACCGAGGTGTGCAATATCTACGCCGACGATTTAATGGCGATCTATGATGACATCTCCGATGATGACAAAGACGATCGGCGGGAGCTACGCTTGCAATTGCCCAACCTGCAGGTGGACAACCAACTATATTCCAGCGGAAAATACGATTTCCCGGTGCTGCTTTGCGCAGAGAAACTGTACAAGCGCAACTGTGCCCTGCCCCAGGTCTATTACCTGGATGCCGTTTATCAGCAGCAGGCGATACGTGCTCCCGTGTCTCTGTTTACGTTTGTCTTCTACCAGGATGAGTTGCAGCTGCAGAGTGTTCGTTGCGAGATTCCCCCGTTTCGTGTCTACATCGAAGACGCCTACCTCAACCAGCTGCTGGAGGCCCTCGTGGAGTGTGAGCCGTCCAATTGTGTATATAGTCCGGCTGTAGAACAGGAGAGGATACTCCTCTCTGCCGGGCATGCCCTGCTTCCTGACCAAGTTGTGGCCCAGTCCATGTACATATCGGAGCCATTGCGTCTCAATAGCTTTACAGTAGAGCCACTGAGTCTACTACTTTCCGTCCATACTTCGTCGAGGCTGTACATAGCCTTAGATCATTCCCCGCTCTCTTTTTCCCGCTACGAGCGGCAGCAAATCCTCACAGTTCCTTTGCGATTCGGTCAATCGTTGGGCCTGCACTACCTCAGCGGAGCCATCTTCGGCGCTGGCTGGGTGGTTGGCTCCCTGGAGATATTGGGCAGTCCTAGCGGACTGGCTCGCTCGTTTAGTACCGGCCTCCGTGACTTTGTTTCCATGCCCGTGCAGGGACTCTTCCGCGGACCCTGGGGCTTCCTGGTGGGCGTGACCCAAGGCTCTGCCTCTCTGCTGCGCAACGTTACTGCCGGAACAGTGAATTCCGTGACAAAGCTGGCCGGTTCAGTGGCCCGGAATCTGGATAGGCTGACTCTGGACGCAGAGCACATCGAGCTGACGGAGGCCAGGCGACGGGCAAGACCCCAGGGCTTTGCCGATGGGCTGACGCAGGGCCTGACTGGGCTGGGAATCAGTTTATTGGGCGCTGTTGGCGGATTGGCTCATCACACCTTGGAGGCGCGCACTTCCGTAGGGTTTATTGCTGGCATTACCAAGGGCATTGTTGGAGCGTTCACGAAACCAATCAGTGGAGCTGCCGAGATGCTAGCTCTCACGGGCCAGGGCGTCCTCCATACGGTGGGTTTCAATGCGATGCCTCAACAGGTGGAGCCGAGTATTACGAGAAACGTGGCCCTGCATGGCAGTTCCTCGCGCATTTGGAACTATCTGCCTGAGGAGTTGAGCCACGATCAGATGTTGTTCTTCTGTGAAATTACCCTGCTGGTCAACACACAGCTCCGTCCGGCTCTGGTGTTCCTTACCTCATCCGTGCTGGCCATAATGCAGCCTGACAGCGAAGACCTAACCTTCGCCTCCCCTGTTTCCAAGGTAGATGTGACGGCGGACCGAGAAGATTCATCGAAACTCTACCTTAGCTTGAAATCGGAAAAGAAGGATGACCTAGAGGGGGTGAGCTATTAATTATATTACTTATTTTTTTAAGATTTGTAATTTATTGTGTATTTCAGCAACTGAACTATACCAACGAGCGCATCATGAAGTTCCTGAACGCCTCCCGACTTCAAAGCATTGCCAACGATTCGCTAAATGACTTGCTCCAGCTCCACGAACAGGATGTCGACGACAGAATCCAGCGCCAATCACAATGTATCTTCTACATTAAGCCCAATATAGGCGAACATCTGATCCACTACCTAAAGGTAATAGGTCGGATAAAGGATTGATGCCACCCACACGTGTCTGGATTAGTCTAAAGTATTCTAAGAATCATGTGGTTGTTTTATGCCAAAAAAGACATTTTTTGTTACATTTTTAAAATAAAAAATTGAAAAAAAGCAAACCACAGAGGCTGAAATAAATAATATATAGCCAGTGTCCAAGGGCGACTTCAATTCCAGCAAATCTAATTCAATAAAATTGGTTTTTCGCTTAAACCGCCCCAAAGCCAAAACAATGAAACTTAAAACTTACAGCTCGAACGTGGATGCAGCTTAATCATGGCCAGATAAAGCTACCTAAGGCAAAGCCATCGGAGATTGGAAGAAACTTGTAAAAATTAACCTGTCTTCCACAAAAACCGCCGAACGGAAGCGCTTCCCATTTTTTCGAGTTAAATATAATTTGCTTGGCTTTCTAGCTACACATAGGGAAATATTTTGAATGCACTTATCAAGGGTTTATTGTAGAAAATAATATTTATAATAAAGTAGGGAGAAGCAAAAATAGAAATCAATATTAAATTTACATGAAAAGTGGTTCCTTTTTAATGAGAAATAAAATATTCTAATAATTTCTTTAAGGCATTCATAATTTCATAGAAAAATTCTTATTCAAGGGCCTCTTCTTGTGTGTGAATATTTTTCTACGTGTTTGTTGCTAGCCTTCCGGGTTGGCTGCCTGGTTTTGGCCTTGTATGTGTGCGGCGGTGCACGACCCAAAGATTCAATTATGGGCGGTTGGTGGCTGGTGGCGGTCGGCTCTCACCACAGCTTTGGCCCGGACCAAGTCGCTTATTGAGCCCCCGGTTGGCCTTCTTTATGTGTTTGACATGTCTCCGGAGGGGGTGTGTGTGGCACAGATTTGCACACGGAATCCGGATTCCGGATCCCGTGGATCCGTGGGCCAAATGTGTGTACGTCTATTGTTTTATGTTTATAAAGGTGGGCATTAAACGACTCTACTGTGCCTCGCCCTAAAGTTGGCCCATTGTGTCCGCTTCCGCCGCTTGTCCCCGGTCGCATATTTATGCAGCAGACACACACATTAGAGCCCTGCGATGCCAGTGATTTGCTCTCATAAGTAGGTTACGACGACTCCTTCCAGCCCGCCATTAAGCTGAAGCCGAGAAGGTTCCTCATTAAGGAGCTACGGACCTGACCAATACAACCCATGCGGCTTTGATTGAGGCCCAGCTAACGACCTGCATTTAAAAGGCTTTTCATTCTGCACTCAAGTCCTGCTCACACATATGTGCAAAAGTGGCCACAAGGCCATCGACCAATGCATTATGGCGACGTCTCCATTTGTTTTGTGCTTTATGCATGGCCTTGGAGGCACAGGCAGAGGCACAGTCGAGAAGAAAGGGTACTTATTTAGTATGTGCCATTAAGATAAGCCAATAGCTGGTCAGTTCAGCAAGCCATTTCGCGGCTAAGTACGAACTAATCCTGAAATCTTATGCCCTTTGTTTTATGCCTTAATTATATACCCGCTAAATGGGGTTAATTTTTCGCAAATAATATGCATAATAAAAGTCTGAGACTTTTACAACTTTCAAATGGAAATTTATAGCAGCAGCAATGTAATGCCCTTTTTAAGTCTACAATAAACTAATCTGGCTTGGAAAAACTATGATAAATACAGAAATTAAAGCTTGAAATGTTAAAACTCAAATAAATAACGTTAAATTAAAAATCATGTTTCCCATTTCTGTGTTCTTCACTCGAAAGCTATTACTTTTTGTTTCCCCACACCAAAGCGAAGCTTTAAAAACCTGCTGAAACCCCATTTAGACTTCCTGCTGCCATCACAAGGGTCTCTGGCTACACACTTGAATCCTGTTGAGCCTCACTCACGCATATGGAAATGGGAAAGGAAAGTACACACATTTAAGTATATCTGGTCAAAGTAGAAATCCGTGTGCCTCTCGCTAATGTATGGTAAATTCTGGGAAAACAATCCTCCGGTGATTTAAAAAACAAGCTTTTTCCGCCATTTTTTTGGCGGGTACATCAAAAATAATAAGGGGAGCATTCGACTGTTACCCACTCTGTATTCAGCTGAAGTTTAAGCTTTAATATTTAAACACGAAAAATAGTAAAATTCATAAAAAGTAGACTGTGAACTATGTAAATAGTTTCCCTGGAGAGTCTTTAAAGGGTGAAAACCATTCACTTGTCCAATAAATCATGCCAGATCTGGAGTATCCTTCATTTCTACCTGTGGCAGGTAGGAAAAATCACCGAATTATTCATAACTTGTAGGAGTAAAACGGCGGGGAATTAAGTGTGTTTGGGGTGTTTGAAATACGAGTACGTTTACGCTCGGCTGGTTGGGGGGAGGGAAGTGGGAGCTCTCAGCGTCAAGGCACATAAAATAAAATGAAATACACAAAAAAAAATCAAATGCAATTTTCTCTAAAATGGTTACTGATAAAAAATTGATATGCCAGCGAGAGCCTAGATGGCTTGTGGGCATATATGAAGCCGTTAACACACGCACATATGTACTCAAATACGGCGTTATTTTTTCTCCTTTATTCAGACTGAGAGATGGTGCCCTAGGCAGTTGGATTATTCATATTTAAATACGACTTACAGCCCGGCTGAGGAGGGCTGCTGCCGCCGCCTAGAGAGCAAGACTCGCACTTGGCACTCCAAATATAATATAGATGGAATAGCTGAGCAAACAGTCGAGGCGGAGGCTGTTGACAGTCTATTTGTCTATTTGTGCATACGGAACACCACCAAAAACCGGAAACCGAACGCAGCTTGGAACAACGTTTTGATGGAGCAAGACGCTTTATTCGCAATAGGTTTATATATTCAGACATTTATATTTACACGCACATATACACATTCATAGTCATTTGTTTGGTTTTTATTACAGCTTAAGCAAGCAGCCGTAAGCAGCATTGAGAACAATTAAAAAACTGGGCCTAGGAACCAATCCGAATATTTACAAGTTGCACGTTGTGGATCAGTGGCTTAGTTAATTCTGTAATTCCGTTATTCTGTAATGATATAGCTAAACATTAAATGGACATGCTCTCGGGAACAGCGATTCTCTTAGGTGTCTGAAAATGTATTATAATTATGTAGAATTTATGGTAATATAGTCTTTCCTCGCACGAACCTATGTAAGTGTTTTGTGAAGTGTTTGAGTTGCATTAAGGTGGAAATTCGAAATTTTTTTGGGTCTGTGATATGTCAAGGGGGACTGAAATCGACAAAATTGTTATCCTAACTTAGTTACTGTTTCTTTTAGAACGAATTGAAGTCTAGACTAGGGTGTTTCAGGTCGAACCACATGGTAGAAGTATAAATTCGAGAACTTAAGTTAGCTTAGAGCCAGGTTTTGTCATCGCTTGAGTCCCGTTCCGTGCCTTGATTCCCCCGCCGGTAGTTGTTGTTGTACGGCGACGAGCAGACAATCTGGGTTTGGAGCTCCATAGTCTCAGGCGGAACCACCTGGATGGCCGGCTGTCAGGAGAGCAGCTGAGTGGTATTGCTGTTGGAGTTGCTGCCAGCATTGATGGCTGTACTCTGCCCCGACCAGCGTTGCTGCAGCTCATGTTGGTAGGACAATCGCTTCCTGCCGGATTGGTTCTCAGGCTGCTGGCTGTTCCTCAGCGTCGCATTACGAGGAGTGCCTAAATAGAAATAGAAACAAAGATAATTAAGTTGAAGCCTCATTACATCCACCTGAGGAGCTTCAAACTCACCGCAGTGCGAAATTCGATGCGACTTCGGTGAGCTGGGGCAGGTGTAAAGTATCGATTTCTGGGTATCTATCAATGCGAAACTCATTAGTACTTATTATACCATTCCCTATCTCCTGGTTAGACCTACCATTGCGCTTAATGCGATTGTGATCCGGGGAGCCGGAGCAGGAGTAGCGGGACGTCAGGTTCTCCCGCCGGCTGAAGGGCTCAGTGCCCACACGGACAAACAGGCACCAGCGAAAGACCATTTTGAAGCCGTAACGAAAGCTGCAAGGATACGAGGTAAAAATAAATAAATAAAATGGCATTAGCAACAGGTATACAAGGCTTTATGGTTGCAGTCCTGAGTACACTTGTAATAAAACCTATTTCTCTCCCCTAAACTAGACATATTTAATCGTTGATTTATGACTAGCAAGTCTGGCCATCCTTGGAATACATCAACTTGTTCTATTTACGCAACTGTTATGGCTTCTTTTAGTACGTCGACCTAGACAGGAGTGCTCGGCCATTGTGGCAACTTAATATCTCCATGTTCCCCTGGGGCATAAATAAACCCTTCATCGTGGTCGTTGTCGTCATCATTTGCATATGGGGCGCCATCAATTGACAGGAGCTACAGGCCACACGTGCTGGCTGTTTCATTTTTTTTTTTTTTGCACGGCGTGGAGAACCCATTATCCCCGGGCCAGCGTGCCACCATCAGTCAGATATCCGCTGACTGAGCGGAATTAATTGCAATCCGTAACGGTTTTCCGGCCACGGACGCGCGAACACCAACTGCCAATTTATACGCGTCGGTATGTAACCTATATTTTCCATATACTATGGTCTATATACATATGTGTCTTTGTTTCAGTGCGGATATAGGAAGTTGGAGGGTACAGTGAAGGTGGGTTTAATAGTTCCGACAATTCCAGTTTTGTTACATTGTTTTTTGTGATATTAAAAAATATAATTTTTGTTTTTTTTTTTGAAGCTGCCACAAAGGTGAAAGTTTAATTTCCGTAAAATACTTTGTTTTGGCTTTCCATGAAAATGGGTTTTCATATTTTAATTTAATTCGGCAACAAGTTTAAATCACTTTTTGTTTATTTACAAAGCTGTCATATTCCTGGTTTTATTAAATTTTCACTTTGACAAGCTTTTAATATTTTAACCCCAGCTGTAAGTTTGTCTGTAATCATGTTGTCATTCATATGATCAAGCTGTATTCCAACTACAACCACGGAAACCACGATGACAAGCCCATCTGCTTCCGGGGAGGAGTCCTGCGACTGCGACTAATCTGTCGAAGGGTTTCCTGCTGAGATGTCTCTTCACTGGCTTAGTGCACTTAGTGGCCTAATGTTGCTAATTCAACCGCAAATTACACGATTCGTCGCGGGTTAAGGCAAGCAAACTAACACGGACATGGACAAGAGGCACTACCACTCACCGGGAATTCATCCAGCAGTATATAATGGGATTGTACATGGAATTGCTCATGGCCAGCCAGTAGATGGCCAAGTAGAGCTCCTGGATGAAGGGCGCCTCGGTGATGGCCGGGTAGCAAGATGTCACAATGAAGTAGCTGTGAAAGGGCAGCCAGCATATGGCGAATATCAGGACGACGACAATCATCATCTTTACCACCTGGGGAAATGCAATATATTTGAGGTATTTAATTGTAATTAATTGATTGTAAATAAATATAAATAAATTTCTGGAAATAATAACAAAACAGTAGAGAATACTTTAATAAGTAAAGCATTATATTATTTATGTTCCTCTATGCTATACTTTATGACTTCTTTATGTCATGATTTATGAAAAAGCAATAGGAATAAATCGATTGGAGAAAATACTTTACGATTATTCTATTATTTATTTCTCTTTTTTATTGCTTTAAAACTTTTTGGAAAAGTAGCATAACTTCAGAAACCTAAGGTAAAGTCCATAAAAAGTTGTAACAGACTGCCAAAGAAAGTTGAATAAAAGTTGAGGTTAAATTTTAGCCAAGTTCAAAGAATAAAGAAAACAATAGAAAATATTTTTAGCCAATTTAGTTTATAGAAATTAGAAAAACAATACCTTTAAAAAGGGATTAATAGTTATTACTATAAAAACTGTGTGTGTCTTAAAAAAAGGCTTTAAAAAATCACCCCACAGAGCTGACAATCTCGGGCAAAGCCACAACCAGCTCTAATTACAGTCCAGGGAACTGGGAATTCCACACTTACCCGTCGCTTGCTCCGCACATTCTCCACCTGCCGCGGCGTGCACTCGCCGATGGTCTTGGAGCCCCAGAGCTCGATGCCCACGCGCGAGTAGGTGACCGTCATGGAGATGATGGGCAGGAAGTAGGTGAGTATCATGATGAGGATATTGTAGCTGCAAAACGGGGACAAATCAGAGATAGAGACAGTCGATCAGGGGACAGCGTGTTTACAAGCCTTTCAGTTAGTCGGGCAATGCTTTTAAAATCCCTATCGCTCCATCGCACATTGTTGCCGGCTTTCGGCCTTTGTTTTATTTTTTATTGAGCAAGTAGCAATTTGGAATGAATCTAAAATTAATGGCCTTGCATGTGGGACACAATGCATAACAGCACCAGGGGACACAGGACACCCACAGCTACGAAATTGCCATACAAAATGGCTGTAAAAAGCAACACGTTTTATATGTTCCTCTTCCTGATTTGCCGCCGGCAAGCATAACCATTCAGCTTCCGGGTGTTCGGTGTTCGGGGTTCGGTATTCAACCGTTCTGGCATTTGTTTTCTGTTTTTATGGGAGCGTCTTGGTTCAGTTGTGTCTCCGAATGTCCGCTTTTATGACCCCATCCCCCGGATTATCCTCGCAACCCACAACGACTTTCCCGGAATCCGATTGTCTCTGTGTGCATGTGCAACCTCCGGCATGACTGACGTTCTGATTTTTTGATGCACAACTCCAAGTTGCTGGGAAAACAATGCAATTGTGCACTGAAGAATATTAAGTGTGGAATATATACTACTAACTCCGTTAATTTCAGCATCATTGAGACCATTTAACGGATAGATTCCTTGGAGAAAATCAAGTCTCAAGAATCACTTTTTATTTAAACAAAGATCTCCCATAAAGAAAGTCATCTAAAATTTTGTATAATCCCTTTCTTCCAGTGTTGTGCTCGCACCTAAATCATTCCTTTGTCCCAAGCTTCTGTGTCACTGGGATTGATGACGATATTGAGAGCCACTACAGCCATAAATTTGGCTTCGCGTGTGTGTTTTTCGGTTGGTTTCGGCATACTCACATGGTCTCCAGCCTCGAATGATTGGTTTGGCCATCGGGCCACTCCGGATAGCAAACGGTGCGCGAACTGTTGCCCTTCTCGGGCACCTCCTCCGTGCGGTGGAAGATCATCATGGGGCAGGAGATGAGCGTGGAGACCAGCCAGATGGCCGCGGCAATGGCCAAATTGCATCGCTTGCTCATCCGTGGCTGCAGCGGCCGTATGATGGCCACGTATCTGCAAAAAAGGACAATATGAGAGAGTTGCCATTTAACACAATTTTCTGGGAAAAGAGAACCCGGGGCCCGCCATAAGCTGATTATAGGAATGCACGGGGTCATCCGAAAAAAAAAAACGCCACAAAATCAAATTAAAGGCGGTACCCGGGAAAAGCCGAAAATTAATTCAATCTCCTGGGTTTTGGGATGCCTCCGAGGAAGGCATCGGAGCATTGGATGCCGGCAGGCAATAAAGGCTCGAGCCATTAAGTGCGGGAGTTTATTAGGAAGGCAATAGCTGTGGCTAGAATATCATTTTATACGGTTTTATTTTATTATGTTAAATACATATCATTTTGAGACATATTTTTGTGCAGTCATTATATTCAGTGAGGTAACTTGTAGATAAACGATTTAATCAATTGACCAATTTGTTCGATTTATGCACCAAAGCTTTCCCCATAAATAATTTGGTTTCCAAAGATGTGTAGCATTATGCATACTATATGCAAATGCCAGTTATTTTGTTGACTAGACAGTTCAATTCGCTTTGGAGTGGATAAATTCTCTTCAATAAATCGTGTTATTCTGTTTAAGTGGCTGGAACATTATTTATTTATGTATTTTTCAGGAACATGTGCATATTTTGATGGGTTCTTATTTCGAGCCTTGTGACAGGCCAACCATGCATGCATATGGAAATCCTATTAAACCGAATGGGTTACATTGCCAGTGCCCCTTGACCGTGATTGATAAGGGTGCATCTGCATATAACCGCTCATAACCCTTGATCCTTATCAAATCGAAATCCTCCCTTCTGCCCCACAGCTTACCTGTCGATGGAGATGGCCATCATGGTGAAGACGGAGGCGCAGATGCTAAGCATGGCGATGAACTGGGAGAGCTTGCAGTGGAACTCGCCAAAGGGCCAGTCGTTGTCCAGCATGTAGTAGTAGCTAAAGGTGACGTTCAGGCTGGAGACCATGGCATCCGCAATGGAGAGATTCACTAAGGAGAATAAGAAGTACAAGTTTAAATATTTATTTATATTATTTTTTAAATGAAACTCCCTAAACGAGAACCTATATAGACCATTAGTCTGAGTCTTTTTTGAGTGCGATCAACTGGAAAAGTCAGCGGCAAACAATCACTCTTATCTGTAAGCAAATTATGCGAAAAAAAAAAACAAACAATAACAGATTTTTCTAATTACACAACCTTGACTGGTCGCAGGAGCAAAAAAAGATAGCCTGAGCACCTTTTATTTATGCGTTGTACATTCATAATTAGTGAGGAATAAAGTGCACTTTCACTGGCTTTTCCTTTCCATTACCTTTTCCGCTTTCCCACGGAGAGTGGCAGCCATATTTTCTTTTTTTTGGCAGCCATATCTGCCTTGCCTGACAATCAACAGGAAGCGGGGTAGCTATAGCGATGCCAGCCATCATTCATTACTTGATACACTTTTATGGTATTTCATTTGCATGGGCCGATTTACATGCCAATGAATCAGACAGCACAAAGGCCATGACAGAACAGAACAGAAAATATATACCAAAACCCAAAAAAAAAAGAAAGAAAGAAAGAAAATGGGGGAGAAGGAAAAGAAAAGTCCCCGCCTTTGTTTACTTTTCATTATCTGCTGGAGATAAGGCAACGAAGGCGCCCGAGAATAGAATAAAAAGCAACACGAAAACGACAACAGAGAGCACCTACAATAAAACAAATGTTCACTGCCGAACATTAGCCCGTGTCCTCATGTTATCCCCGATTCCACTGGGCCCACGAGTCCTGCGACGCCTTCGACACCAGCGACGCCTACTCTAGGAGAAGATTCGACACAAGGCGACGTGTCGCATTCTAACAATCGTCTTGACTGCTCCCGGGGCCGTTGACTATAGCGATTGCCATTTGCCCCGAGGCCCGGACCTGTCAGCCACGTAGCCGAATATCGATTCTGGCCCATTTTAATTAATAACAAAATGGTGAACTTTTTAAGCGAAGCATTCCCGCTGGGAGAACACACTCTCCCTGGGTTCAGGGGAGCGATCATAGCTGGTCAGATCTGTTATGTTATATTACTAATTAATATATAATTTTAAAAAGCCAAAAAGCTAACGATTTTAATTAAACCTTTAAGCTACATCTTTGAATTTTGATTTTTATGCAAATAAAATAGCCAAAAGGTCTTTAAAAATGTCCTCTAAAATTTGCATAGCAAACAAATAAATTGGTTTTAAATTATGTGCTCCATTGAACTGAAATAATCTACATTTTGATTCTGTTTATGCTGACTTTAATGAAGAATGTTTACTGTTTTCTTATTGAAAAATTTAAACAAATTTTGTTGATCTTTAACGAAAAAGTACAGAGACTCCTGCTCCGAATCATGCCCAGCACCAACGAACTCAAACAAAAGATGCAAATACGCATTGATAATGAACCCAAAGAAGATTATCATCCGGTGACTGGCTACCTACCTACCCCCGGCCCTGAACTCGAACCCAGCCCAAGCTGGAGCTCCATCAGGGCGGGTTCCAGCTGTCTGTGATGTGAATTTGAAATTTTCATGCCCAAAAATGATTAAAACGTCAGAACTTGTTACTAATAATGATTGCCAATGTGTATTTATAAATGCAAATTCAAAATGCCTAAGAAAAGCCTGTCAGCTCAACGGGCATTTAGTTTACTTAACAATAATATTAATAATAATAATACTCATTACCAAGTCAGATACTGGGGATGAGAGAGGGAGGTAACTTTTCTTTTTTTCTTTCTCTTTGTTATTTGTTGGATCTGGAAGAGGTGGCTTAGAGGTAAGTCTCTGTCTCAAGTTACTTTGGTTATTCTATTGGAATAATTGTGCTTGCATAATGCAAGCCATCAGCTATCCGCGTAGGTGGAAAGTTCTGACGAACAACTCATCCTGCCATCCTTCTATATCCTCGAGACATTGGCAAAACTTGGCTGGCACTGTGAACTCCGAATGACATTATGATTATATTGTTAGTGGCAGCACAACTTCCCTGAAACTTTTGACGAGCACAATTTGCTGTTTCTAAGCAGGCATTTAAATTATTAAGAGTGTGCTTAGCACAAATTAAATTGTGTGTGGGTTTGACTCCAAATTAAATGCACTCGAAAACGTGACTCAAAGGCGGATTCAATTAACAAAAGCCCTGCTCAGTTCATAACTTGATTTTGTGCCCCAAGCTAAGGAAATTAAAATTAATGCCATCCCAGGACTCGTTCGTCTTCACTTAGTTCAAAATCTGCAATACTTGGAAGCACACGAAGCTGCCAAGTTTATCTTCATCTTCGAGGTGCAACAGGGTGCAGGCAAAATGGCTGACTTTAAGTGCCTCACGGTGCAGCAGCCATAAATGGGAAATCGGCAATCCGACCTTCCTCCTGTCAGAAGAAGACTTAAATACAGCCTTCGGGGAAGGGACAAGGGCTCGTCAACCTTGTGGCTCTAACTAAACACAAAAGGGAGGAGGAAATAAGTAATTGGGGAAAATGTCTAAATTAAAAATAGTTGCAGTCAAAAATGATTAATAATTTCAGCTGAAAGAAGCCCTGTTTAAGATGAAATTGATCAAACGAAATTCAAGTTTTTAGGGTATTTACATTATCTTTGTAATTTATAGCAAAGTCTAAGGTTAAAAGAGAGCCACAGCCATCGCTCATCCAGTCAGAAAAGGTAACTTAAACCCTATCAAAACCAACTGGCAAACATGGCGTATGAGTGATTTTTCATCGCGTATACGCAGTGTTTGCACACGTGACATCTGCCCAACTCACTCACCTATAAAATAGTTGGTTACCGTCCGCATCCGCTTGGTCGTCATCACAATCCAGACAACAATTAGGTTGCCGCCGGTGGCCACAATGACCATGCCACCGAAGAGTATGCTCCACAGCACCTGGCGCCACCACGGGACCACGAATGCAAAAGAGCCGGCCGTCTCCATGGCCGCCGCCGCATCCTTATCCGCATCCAGGCCGATGGTAGGCAGGCCTGTGGATAGACTAGAGCAGAAAAAGGGGAATATGGGGAACATGGGGGATGTGATGGGGAATTAGTGACATTGAGATTAAGTGTGTGTTATGTTTCACGGCGTCGTACCGCCGTCGTATGCCATAAACGACTGCCAAGTGGGTGATGTATCTATGTAAGCATGTGAATGGGGGTGTTCCCAGTAAATCTACATATAGGATTACTGAGAGAAAAGGTTGTATAAATTCAGACAGCTTAATCTTCATAACTAAATGCAAATGTTTTCATTAATACTACTTTATAAATTGCTTTCTTTCCACTAAATTTAAAGGCATTTCCAATTTGAATTTAATTTTCTAGGTTTAAATTTAAAGGCTTAAACTTTATAAATTTTCTTCAGTGTAGTTATATGTGCGACTTCAGGATGTAGTCGCTATTAAGCGTGTGTAATTGTGCGTGCGTTGACAAATCCGTGTTTTTCTGCAGCGCCGTCTGCCACATAAAACATCGGCCCCAGATCCAGCTCGGATTCGGGCTGAGCCGCAGGCGGGGATGAGGGCTTGGTCTAGGACTGCGACTCCACTCACTCATCGGCGGCTGTCGTCATCTTTTTAATATTTTGTGTGCTCGGCTTTGTTTACTTAGGTTCGCATCTACAAGAGTGTTCAAATAGAGGGTCCCCAGGAATGGTTAAGCGGAGGGGAACGACGACCCCTGTCGGTTGTGTGTCCTTATTGGACACACAAGCCCAAAAGACAGGACATTTAATATGCACGCAGTGTGTGTGTGTGTGTCCTGGAGATGGCACCAAATTGGCTAGGTAGTCATTAATGCTCTGTTTATTCACTCTTCAGAGCAATTAAAAAGATGCCCACATAAGTAATTCTCACTTTACACTTTACGAGCGCCCCGTTCTCGCATGACGAACTGCCCGGGGATTTACATAAAACCCCTCTGGTTTCGGGCTCCTAATGCAAAGAGGATTATTGATTTGTTTTCGTGGCTGAGGGTGGCACACAGATAGGCCTCCGCCTGGCCTCTAAGAAATGTGAAAAGGGAAATGGCTGGCAACGGAGGCAGAAACAAATTCATGCAGCCCCCGGGCAAGGAAAATGTCATGGCAAACAATACAAAAAAATGTTGCTACTATAATGCCGCTTTCCCCTCCACAGTCCCCCCTCCTACCACAGCCTCGTCTCTGCTATTGATGTTGAGGTTTAAATAGTGCACAGTTGCACAGGATAAAGGAGTACATCGGTTTGGGAAATACCACAGGATTATTAACAGTTTTTCATGCATCGAATATTAAGAAGCATAAAAGGTATCCTGGTTTTTCTGTATATCTGAAAGGCTCATTGAAGTGCAAGTAATTGGGGAAATTTAAAATATTTTTGGCACGAAATAAATCCATTAAACTCACTGTAAGTGTAAGAAAAAAAATTAACACTGTAAAGAGTGTGAAAAAGGTACAGCATTTATTATGTTCTTGGTATTAAATTGAATTTTTATATATAATATACTTATATACTTTTTCTGAATTTATTTTCCTAGCAATAATTTTTGGTTTATGAATTTAATGTAATAAAATCATAAAATCTTTACTAAAGCGGATTAACTATTTGGTTTAATATATTTTTATGAAACATCAATAACTTTCTAAGCATAAAACTTCAAAAGAAAACAAATATTTTATATGTCATAAAACCCATATGAGAACAGAAGCAGTTTCAGCAAATAGTTTTAATCTTCTTTGCTTTGAAACCAAAGCTCCCTTTGTGAAGATTATTTTTGTCTAAGGGCCTTTAGCCAAACTAGGGTATATATTTTTCGTCCTGCTGAATTTAGGCATCTCCTTGTTGCCTTTTTATTTGCACATAAATCGGACGTAGTGTCTGCGCAAACAAATAAGGGCCTCAAAAAAATAAAAAACCGAAAAAAAAGGAATCGGAATGGAAAAAATCCGACAGCAGGAGCCAATGAAACTGCGCCAGTCGTCACAGAATTGAGTGTTGAGCACAGCCCGAAGGATATGATATGCGCAAAAAAGGAGAGTCATTCGGCAAATGTATTTTCGATGCGTCAGACGCAGCCATATCATAATAATTATCCGACTTTGAATGCCACACAACTCCATATACATATAGCGGCAGTAAATTTGGGACATGTCTAGGAAAAAGTTGCAAACGCCTTTTGCAGCCGCTGCTAGGCAACCGAATATAATAGGGAATACAGCTCTATAGAATATAGTATATGGAATATAGACGAAAATAAACGGCAGCACTTTGGAGGCCCGCAGTTTCTTTATGTGTACAGTATTTATGTGTGTGTATCCCGCCGGCATTAACTTTTCCATGCACTCAGAACATTGGAAGGCTATGAAATTGAGGACACAAGTTTTTGATTTTAGAAAAACATTTTTTAAACCAAGATAAATATCTTAAATCACTTGAAATTCCTTTGATTAGAAGGGAGAATCTGGTAGACTTTGCACCATTTATATTCCGAGTGTATCCTCTATTTGCTCTCCTTCGTTATATATTTGAAACGGAAGTGAAGAACCAACACTGAGCGAACTAAACGGAAATGCTCGACTGAATGACTGAATGGCGAAGGCGTCATTAGAGATGCATGTCAGTGGAGGTCGAGGAGGATGAGGCGAAGGCTCAATCACGGCCACAGCTGAAAGAAGCCGCGAAAGCGGAGGAGCAGGAGGTCGGCATCATCATCAGGACTCATCAGAAAGCCACGGAATCCAGAAGTTATGGCCTCCCATTTCCATTGGCACAATGCAGTGGCTGTGGCAGGGGGTATTGGATGGTTTAGCTTACTCATTAAAAATCTTCTAATGACGGACTATTAAAACATTGAATCTTATTTTATTTTTATCTTTAAAATAATTCATTTTAAGTTAGCTTTAGCTTAAGCTGGCCTTGTTTATTTAGGTTAAGATTGAAACCCTCCTAAAAATAGTCACATCAAAGTACAAATAATTTTAGGTACTATAAATTCTGACTTGAAATATTGTCTAGCCTGCTCTGTGTCAAATGATTACCCAGACATTTGCTTGGTACTTATTCATTCCCTCAATCTTCCGAGCCATTAAACGCCATATACATTATTAATGAATCGCGTCTGGAGCCCCCCACTAGACCAAATCCTGCCTACGCCACTATTTACCAGGACGACAGTGGGCATGTGCGTGTGCTTCAACATTAATTGGGTTTTGTGTCATAATTAGGCTTTAGGAGGGAAACTAGATCGGGGCTCAACTCACGTTTGGCTGTGATTGAAGGAGCTGCCGGTGGAGCTGATGAGGCCAGTGGACTGGGCAAAGTCCTGGCCCAAGTCGGGCAGCGGTGTGTGATTGGTCACTGCGAGGACACTGCTCATGGCGGAGTACAGGACGGCGGAGGCGGGGGTACTCCAGTTGCTCCACGAGCTGGCGAGCTCGGCGTAATCGTCCGTCTCGAAGTCACTGCTGCGGTTTTCCATGCTTATTTCCTTTGTTTGTGCTCCTTGGTCCTTTAGCTGGGGGCTCTCGTAGTTAATGCTTCGTATCCCTTTTCGTTCTCCTATTTGCTTTCCATTTGCCAACTCCTCGACCTGAAAAATGCAAAGGGAAATGGCACAAGGCCCATCTAATTTCATTTCTGGCATTCTTTATTTTGTTAAGTCTTATTTTATTCTCGTTGGGCGATCTTTTGATGCTCATTTTCAGTGAAAACTTTTCAGATTCCCAACTCCTACGTGCCCATGAAGGTATTCATATCGATTTTGATTTCTTCTTGACTTTGTTTCTTTTTCGGGACGTGACCCGGGTCCCATCCGAAAATCTCACACTCTTCCACAGAAGTTTCCTACTTTCCTGTGGCTTCCTGCGGTAGTTCCTCTAAGTAATCTGACTTAGGACTCTGCTCTCTTCAAAGCGAAAGACAAAGTTCCCTTAAGTGTGCAGCCCCTGATGAGGCCTCGTCCTCGAACTGGTAGCCATTAGTGACCCGGATGGATGCCTTGGAAACTTTTTCGGGGCCGCTAAATGCCGGTGATTTGTCCAGTACGAGAGTTCGTTTTCCATGCTCGAGACATTAATTAAAAAAAATATGTTTGGCCCAAAGCATTAATGAATAGAGCCAGAAAAAAAAACAGAAATTGTTGCTAGGAAGTAGAGACCTTGAAAGAAGATTTCAAATCTAAAAACCTTCTTTGAACAAAAATAAATGTTATTCATTCGGGATAATGTTATTTCCTCAAATTGAAACAACTTCCAAGGCAGAATCACGCCTGTCTGATAGACTAAAGAATGAAAATGTTTATTTGTTATAAGAGCAATCCATCTCCTGATTCCTTCCAAAAATAGAAGACACATAATTGATAAAAATGAGGCCCAGAGGAGCTTTTTGTCTTTACGCCTCCCTTGAGCTAAATTCACCTGCGTTTTAAGTGAAATAGACAATTGTTTCAAAATGGCAGTGAACCTTCTTTTGCTCTCTTTTGGCCAGGACGAACAGCAGAAGAGGACTCGGCCGTCCTTTGACTAAGGACAAGATCTGTCTCTGGCAGCCCGAGATAATTGCGACGACCAGTCGCGTCACTTGAAGTTTAACAAAAACGATAATCCAAGTAGCTGCTTTATTCCCTTTTCGGACCATTTTTTTATTACTTCTCTGGCTGCCACACTTTGTTGCTACACTTTTCTTTGAGCAGCGGAATTGTGCTTTTATTCAGGTGGAGTTGACCAGGTGAAGTGGACCTGCCTAGGTCAGCATTTTTGCCAAAGTCAGTGAAAGCCATAAAAGTAGCAGCTAACAATATTCTGGTTAGCAGGGTGAGTTTAATTGGAATCAAACTTTACATATAAATATATAAGCTCATGTCATTAAATTAAATTAAAATTGGAGCCCAAATAAATGCATTCTGGCAGTCTGTTTATTTGTATATACAATGGCTGTACGAAAGGGAATTAATTTTAATGCAAAAGAACTTACTAGATATCAAATGTTTATTGTGCTTAATTGTGGAACGAATATTTAAATAGTTTGAAGGTAAAACACATTTATATTTAAATCATTTCAGGAGACTTGAAATATGGTTGGGAAATTTTAAAATAAATATACTTTACTACAAATTAAGATCTTAATTAATTTGTAACAAGAAGAAAATTGTTTTCGTATAAATATACTTCATAAATGGATTATATTCTTTACTCTAATTTTATATTCATAAAAAATACTTTCTTCTTTTAAACAAAACCCATTTCCTTAAGCTCAACAATTTCTTGCACTGTTCTCAAATTTATGTGTTGGAAAAACATAAAGTTTATCAGTTCAGTCAATAGTTGCGAACCAATTCCCGTTCGCGTTGAAACAAGGCTGCATCGCTGGCCGGTGGAGAACGCTCTCTGGAGGAGGACGCTGTGCATCGAAAGCTATTAAACAAACAGCAGAAATCAATTGCCGGCAGCTTGTCTGGCGGGGAATGATTACCGATGGGGAAAACAAAGCATATGCCGCAAACGAATTAATAAGTTCCCCATTCCCATGCCGTTGGCTGTTGGTGTTTTCGAAACTGAAGTACGGACGATGACGAGACGGCGATGCACTCGTAATGAAAGGCAAACAATCTTCAAAAAGAATGTTGGCCATAATTGGCAGATCGTTTGTTTCCTAGACCCTAAAAATAAACGTACGCGTACAGGGTGTTGGGTATAATTTTATAGTAAATAACTGCAGTTGGTTTAATTCGTTATTTTTCATATTTATTAGAAAGAGCATTGTTAAAACTTTTTCAAAACCTTCAAAACCACCATGTTTTTTGCCCTACTGAGGCTTTTCGCCCTCCCAATTGACTTAAAGTCGAACCGACCGCCCTTTTTGACTGATGTCCGTTCAAATTGCGTTTTCTGCAATAATCGCAAAAAATTAGATTCGCATTTTTGGGCTTTGGAATTTCAGTGAACTTGAAAAATGGCCAAACTGTCACGTTCCATGGGCAGCCACCGAAAAAGTGATGGAAAGTGCTGATACAGTGGCATTTCGTGAGGGTTGCGTATACGCCATGTTGTGCCATCACACAGACACACACGAACACCGCCACCGTTCTCGCCAGCAAAGCCAGTTGTAAACTTTAAATGAATTTGTCTTGCTGCCCGACAGCGGCGATTGTTTTCCTAGTTTTTCACGTTTTCCCCCTGACTTTTTATATATTTGTATTTTTGTCCTAAGGCCCAGAGGTAGACACGGCGCAACAGTAGCCGAGGCAAGTTGAAAGCTTAGCAGCCGTTGAGTTAAAGTGTTCAAGACACCGGCGGGCTCTTTAAAATGTCAGTGCAAATACTTTGAAGTGGGGGCTCCGCCGAACTCTGAACCAAGTTGCTAAAATGGGGAAATACAAACTAAGCTAAAGTGGCTTAAAGGTAAAATTAAAATTTTGTTTGGAAGAAACTAAGGAAAAATTGTTTAAAAATTGTTTGGCGAATTATTTGTTTTCTTTGAAAATATTCTTTAGCTGCTAATCCGTATAAAATTTTAGGCGGCAAGTTGGTTTAAAAATTTCAAAATAAAAATAAAATCTCCGTTTAGATGTCTAAAGGTTTTTATGTCTTTATGTTTCACACTTATTTATCCAATGTTTGTCAGAAATTAACTTATATCCTGCCATTTATTCAGTGTAAAAAATTAATTTTTAAACTTTAATTTAAATTGTCGCCGCTTAGTGACACATGTTAGATATTGATTATGCCACTATACATGTGGCCTGAACTAAAATAAAATTCTAGATATTATTCCCCCTGGACCTTCGACTCTCCATGACTGCTACTTAGGGCTTGCTGTTGTAGCCTGCCACATATTTTACAGGAGCGTGGAAAGCACATGCAGCGTTCATTACGGCGGAGAATAAAAGGCTGCCCGGCTTCGTTCTGTTCTGTTCTGCTTTCCCCACTTTCACTTTCCCCGCTCCACTGCCTCGCTGCTTTCTCTTTTTTTTTTATTTTGTATTTGACAAGTCAAGTACTCGTGCAGGGAGAATAAAGACAAGTTTAGTTGGTGGGTTCTTTGTGTGTTGGTGGCGTGTGTGTGGACAGCCCAGTTCCCTGGGCCTGCACCATGAAAAAAACTAAAAATTTACACTAATTAATTTATAATAAATTAAGAAACTTTCGGGTAGTCTTATAGGAATTTTTCTTACGAGTTTTGATTGATTTATTTTGAGGTACTATGAAAATGTCATATTTTCTTCTAGTTGTTAACCTCAACCCCCCAGAAATCAATGGTTTTATAACTAATTATATTACTACAATACATTTTGTACAATTTTCTAACCTTTACCTCCCTAAATCATATTTATTCAGGAATACATTTCGAAAAAACCATCAGTTAATTGCCTATATTGAATTCGCTTTCCCTTGTTTCTTTTCAGCAATTTATTTATCATACTTAAAATATATTTTTAGAAATAAACAAATATCTTGCTGAGTGTACACCCCCATGTGTGTATGTGTGCCACTACATATGTATGTCAATTTGAGTTGGGGCGCTGTCCTAGTGGCCTCCCCTTCATCCTCCAGCCTCCTGCCGCCACGGTCTAGTTTCGGCCAGCACTCGCAGTGCTTTCGCTTCCTGCCGCCCGGCCTGTACATGTGTATTTCTAAAACAATTTATTAAAAAACAAAAATATGTATGAGCAGGGCCAGAGCTGCAGAGCTAACCGAAACGTAATAAGCGGAATGCCGGGGCTGTGGAAGTGAACTTGAATTGTAATTACCAACGCCTTTTTGCTGGCTTAAACGAGCGTTTTTAATTTCCCCACAAGCACAGGCACAAGCACACTCGCACCTACCCTCCCCTACACTCACACACCACACACTGAACAATTAAAAACAAAATGAACATTAAATATATGGAGCTGCAAATTGGCCACATGCGCCTCCAGTTCCTCCTCCGGAATCTCAGCAGCCGGGGTAAAATTCATCAAAATGATTGTTTAATGAGCTCCAGTGCTCGGAGCAAGAATTCATTTGCGAGCTGGATCTTTCTTTCGCACCTTCCGCAGGCAGCCAGAACAATAACATCCACAAAAATTAAACAATCCCCTTTAATATATAAATAAACCCCGGTGATAAAGGCGTACACACAGAGTCTGGGCAAAGTAAATGCACATATAGAAGCCATAGGCAGACTGGCTGTTGAGGCAGGACAAGTTATTTTGGCGAATTTAATTGTTCAAGCGATTTGCGTTTATTTGCTGGTTCTTAAAAGTTATTTAAAATAGGATGAGCCTGAGAGGGAGATAATATGTATAATGAAATCGCATTTTGCGGATAACGCAGGCATGGGTAATATTTACAAATGATTCAGCTTGGGTCAAAGAAAAATATTTTCAAATGAAATTCAGAACATCTGCTTATTTTTCAGTGACGTGATTTCGTTGGGGCAGAATCCAAGGGCTTGTGACTGCCACAAATACAGTAGTTATCCGACTTTTGCTCTTTTTATAACTCGAAATAAAGAGAAGATTTTTGTTATTTAAGAAAACCTTTATGTAAGAAAACTTTTATTCTAAAATTCTTCACTAAATTAAAATATTTAAAATATTTCAAGATTCGAGCAACCTTTGTTGTGGTTTTTCCTGCCGAAGTACGACTGTATTTAAGCTGGCTCAACATTAAGTGACCAGGGCTTGTGCTCATATCGTAAGTATTATGTGCCATTTGAGGCTATATCCAGGGAACATAAAGAAGCCACAAAATCCTCAGAAATACTTTGGGCCCACATACGACCTGTTGTACGGCCAATTGCCTTTGTACTACGAGTGCTCGTACCATTTTACCAATTACTACTACCGCTGGACATAAACAAAGGTAGAGGACTGAATACAGGTAGGAATACAAGGTAAAAGTGGCCACAGACAAGGCATTTCAATGTCTTATCTTATCAACCGGAGTCTATCAGTGGCGGCGGCAACGCCTGAGTTCTGTGCCCTGCATACCAATACGAAAATTGACTGGGCAAAAAGACCAAGGCGAGGGGGGACGAGGCGCTGGACTACAATAAATTTTCACCCCAGCAGCACCCACTTAGTCAATTTATTGCAATTATGTGTAAATTGAGGAACAAAGCGGAGACAGGCGAAGTGCAGAAAGGCAAACTACTATACATTCTTAGGGTCTTTTCACACACAGAACGAAATTTTGAGATTGAATGAGGTGTTTATTTGGATTTATTTAATATAAGAACGAAACTGACTTAGTAGATTTTAGATTTATGTGCCAGAAAATATATATTTTGAGCTTCAATTTAAATGGATTAATAATATTTTGTGTGAATAATACAAATAATTTATTATACAAATTGATTGAATCAAAGTGTAAGATAGTTTTATATGAATATTCAGATAATATAAACTATATTTTGTTGCGTGCAGTGACCTCCACTTTACCATTTCACTCATCTCTTTGATTCGTTTGGCTCTCCATCGGATCTGGGCAATACGGAGCACAGAGGTGGAGCCAAAGGGGCATTTGGTGGGTCCAGACCACCCCCTAGGGTATACAGTATTATGTATGTTCCCTCCAGAGCTCACCTAAACATCAACTGATTTATGTTCTGAATGATTTAAAGGCTCGTTTTGACCGGTAAATACAAAGCTGCCGCATTCAAAATGTTTACAGTGATTTTTGACCAAAATGTTGCGCCTCGCATTAGAATTTCTTTTTTGAAATCCCAGTCAATTAGGTGGTTTTGTTAAATAACTTTTCAGATAAACCTACAAACCAAAGCTATAAAAATCTATTAAAATAGGCAAAAAAAAAATGTACATCT
Organism: Drosophila anomelani; assembly: GCA_035045905.1. Taxonomy (NCBI): domain Eukaryota; kingdom Metazoa; phylum Arthropoda; class Insecta; order Diptera; family Drosophilidae; genus Drosophila; species Drosophila anomelani. Next base: position 8,315,308 of record JAWNOO010000007.1, on the reverse strand, counting down.
ATAGGAATTTATATAACAGGGCTTGCAAAAATGCCAAAAAAAAAAACTGCCAAATAATTTCTCTGATTAGATTAGATAAGACTAGTAATCAAATACATAGACTAGCTACTAAATCATCACATTTACAAGTTATCTAAGGATTAAATGATGTGTAGTTATAATTTAGGAAATGTGCTATAAATTTGCATTTCATTTGTAATTAAAGTCGGTGATAAAAGTACATTTTATTTATACAGCAGCTAAAGCCTTGACCCACTTAGTGTTAAATTTAACAATGTATCTACTTGATTTGTATTAAATTTTATTTTGTTTAATATTTTTATTAAGTTTTACCAGTCCGAAATCTTTCAAGTTTCCCGAGTCAATTTTTTGATTAGATTTCTAAAGTTCCTAAACCAATCAGACGGTCAGACCAGAACTTGGTTAAAGGCTGACAGGGTTTTTCGGATTTTTCTCCCCCTTAGAATGTTCTATGCATTCTGCCCCTGACAAGGACACTGCATAGCTCAATGGAGCTGCATAAAAGAAGGACGAACTAAACTGGACACCGCTAAAATATGTACATGATTCACCGACTTGTTTAGGATCGCATTCATTTAAATTCATACGGTATGGGCGAGATAGTGAACTTGTGTGTTGTCCAGCTGAAAGCCGAAGTTACACACATGTCTCCGGCGCCAGTGGACCTGCCCTCCGTATCCTGTGCCTCTGCCTCCTCTGCCTCCACCTCCTCCTCTTTCGGAGAAAAGACGTCAGCAGCAACGGAGGGCGGATGCCGCATCGGTTTCAATTTAATTAAATGTTTTGATGCATGACAGCACAGCAGAGTCCAGGACCAGTCCAGCACCGGACATACGGCATTTATTACTTATTCGCATTCGTTTAAAGATCCCGCTTCGTTTACGCCTCCGTGGAGCCTTAAAGGCCTCGACTTTCTTTTTTTTTGTGGGGAGGCCAACTATTTGCCCCGATTCGCCAACTAATGGATGCCCCCGGCTTAGACGCACTAATGCGAGAGGGGAAAGCGTTTCGCGTTGAAAGGATTTCAGATTTCAGTTTGCCCAGCTGACCATCGCTGGCTAGGGCTTGGGCTCGGGCTTGCGGCTTTTGTGGACCAGCCTCCATTACGGCCAAGATTCGGATGCGTCCATTTGCCCAAAGAACAGCCGTTTATCCGGCCAGCCAAACCACTCACATGACCAAGTCCTTTTTGGCCACAGCCAACCAGGCAAGAAACCATCTAACATAATGCTCTGCGGCTTCACTAATCATAGTTGACATTAAATATTTAGAAGCTACAAAAGTTTCGGCAGTCCTGATTGAGTTAGCAGGCTCTCGGCACAAAGCGGCAATTAAGTTTATTATTCTGCAAACGGATGCCCTGGCATTTGGCATTACTTTTACTTTCACTTTCACTTTTGATTCAGGGGCTTTAAAGTAGAATTTATAAAAAGGTTGCAAGAAATATTGTTAAAAAATAGCCAAACGGATTAAAGCTCTCATTTCTTTCGATTTTATGTTGGTTTATAAAAGGTCTAGCCATGAATTTCGGTCTATAATGTCTTTAAAATAAGTTTAAATGTACATATTCTTGTATAATATTTTGTAATAGTGACTAGAATAATAATTCTATTGTTTCCAATTAACATCTGAAAAAATTCATAATTTCAGGAAAGTTATTGCTTTGAACTTTCGCTCTAACATCTACCAAATAAAATGTTATCTACATTTTTTAATATTTGTTACTAGTAACGGGCTTAATAAACTGTTTATGTTTCCTAAAAAGTATCTAGTAAAACATTTTAGTTTGAGTTAAATTATAGCATAGTATTAAAACTTTACAGGCATTCCTTTTAGATTCTTCAAATTATAATTGTTTTATTAGAAATCCATAAAATAGTGTGATTATAAGTTGTATCTTTAGATTTTTAAAACTAAAGAAATTCAAACAAATAATGAATTTATAATATTTAAATAAAATTACATTAAATAAAGCTTGTTTCGTTTTTTAATTAATCTCATAGTTACAAATTTCCGTTGAGTTTAAGCGGATTATTAACCAAAATAAAACAAATACCTCTTTAATATATTAAGGTACTAGAATTTTTAAACCTGTATAATTTATTATATATTTAAAATTAACTTTAGATAATTAGTCAATTTATGTTGTTCCTAAAAGTATTTTGTAATTGCATTCCTTTTATATTCTTTCATTCATATTAACAATAATTAATAGTAATAATATTTAACTTGTATTCTAAATGATGGCCTTCCTTTTAACGCATTAGTGCATGCTCAGAAGAAAAATCCAAACGTCTATCCATTTTCACTCCAATTTTTTCAGCAAACCATTATTTTATGAGGATACAAAATCCCTAAAATCACTTAGTATTCACACGACTTTGATAATTCCTACGATATATCTAAAATCAGAGATCTGGCCAGAAATTCCTTCCATCGACGAAGACTCAATTGAGCGTGTTAATTTCTGGTTATCCCTTAACTATCTTTCGCTTGAATGGAATCGTGAAACTCGATGCTCAAATTGAGCGGAAGAATTATGAGGGGGATAAGCCCGTGGCCTCCGGTTTGATCTTTCAGATTGGGTTTAATCGCTTGATTAGGCTCTTGAAGTAATTACGTTTCGCTTTTGTGAAAAGTTTCGGCGATAACCTAAAGTTGTCAACAAATAGCAGTTTATTAATTACTTTGCCAACACAATTTCAGGATAAACTTTTGGCAGCAGACCGATTTGACTTTTCGCAATGAGTAAACTTTAAAATTAAACATTGTGTTTTTTTTTTGGGTGATGTGGTAAATGGGAAAACCAAAGCATATTGTTACTTAAGGCGTTGGGGGACCACTTACCAGGAACTACTAGTTTAGTGGGTGTTATATTCCCCCCTTTGGTTTTCACTAAGCGGCAACACGGCGTATGAGCAATGTCAGCCAATTCGCAGGCAGCCGAAAAACAATGGAATTGTATTTAAAAATAAATTCCGCTCTCGCCTCACTTGTTTATGTTTATTAGTTTTAATCAAAACACCCAATTTGTATATTCAATTTAACGGCTAGTTTATCGCTTCTGCGTGTTTGTTTTAAAACGAAATTCAATTTCTTTTTATTTTTATAAATTTTTATTTGTATTCTTTTTTCAATCCATCGAAGCTGGAATTCAATTACGCCCGGATTCGAGTGCCGCCGGCATTTGGCCCTCCGTTGGTAAGCCGATTTTCCAGCATTTTTTCAACACACTATTCCGAAGCGATGGCGCTACGGAAAATATACCCACGGCCCGGGTCCGCGTCCGCTTTCCTTGCTATTTCGAACCGTACGCGCGCGAGTCTGCCGTTGAACTGAACTGAACGCAGCGTTTTCCTGAGGCTGAGGCTGTGCGAAGTTAAGGGCTAGGAAATGGCGGGGGAGGGATTGGATAGGTGGCGGGGGTTTGGTTACTCGGACACGAGACTACGGGGGACTCCCAGGTTCACAATTACTCTGCCCGCTTGTTGCACATATTTAACTAAGATATGTGGCCTTTGGGGCAGCGGCACACCGAGTTTTCCCAACATTAATGGATTTTCCTTACTTTCCATTCAAAATCCGTTCAAATCACACGCGAAATCAAATCTCACCCGCCCAACAGGGGACAGAGTTGCCAAGTTTTCCTCAAGGCGCCTGCGCTTTTCCAGTCTCTCTTCGCTTTTCTCTCTGTTTTCATACGTTTATTCGTAAACAATCCGGAATCCGGCACGTGCAATCTACGGATCTCTGGAGAACACAATAAAATTATCTTATCTTTACAGCTTAAAGTTAATGCTCAGATATATTTATAGCATTTATTTGCAATAGCTTTTATTTATTTACTAACTCATTCAAGTTAAAATCAAGTCACAAGGTTTTATTTATTTTATTTTATTTACATATTTTATTTTTATCAAGTTATATCATTAAAATATCCCAATTTTCCCCAGTGCTATGCGTTTTGTTTGTTGCTTTAGAGCCAAATGACTTGACTCTTTCACACCAGACAGCCGCAGGTGTTGGATGCGGATACGGAGAGGCAAAAAATGTCTTAAGTAAGCACAATACACAGAATGATTTCCCCGGGAACGGGTTCTGACGGCTTAATGTGCTGGCGTAGATGGAATTCCGAATCTTCATTGGCTACAAACGCATCAGTGTCCAATCAATCACCTTAGCTTGACCCACTCTGGTGCAATGGTAACCGGGTTAGGCTAGAAGGCACTGGCGGAATACTTATACGAAATGATGCAAAAATAATAGGAACTCGATGTCTGATATAACATATTTTTAATTCTTATTTAATTAGTTTAATATATTATTATACATATAGAGATCATAAATGCATCTATTTAAATTATACCAAATCTAAGAGGGTAAACATTGATCTAATCTATTTAAAATTTAGCATTATGTATGAGGTTATATAGATTGCTTTATTAAATATAAAAAATCTATTTATTTGTACAGTTTTTAAAAATTTTAAAATTATTTTAGATTCTTTAAAAGTTAAACAATTACCCGCGAATTCAAGTCATCTTTTTAACCATTTTGTGCAGTCCATTGAGGACATCCATAATCGTTATGATGTGCTGATGGAAGGTCGGAGTTTGCACTGTCCAACGTCCAATATCCCGAGCAGCTGGGCATCATTAACTATCTGCAAGTCCCGCTCGTTACCAGTGCCTTGCCCTGCTGATGACCCCATTTAATCAACGCTAAGCCCTCGTCCAGTCGCCGCGTCCTGTCCTGCACCGTCGCATCGGCGGGGCAAAAATGATAATTTGTTTGTCAACATTATGCTGGCAAATGTATATTCGGCTAAATACCATCCTGCCGACAGCATGTGACAAGTGGACTCGCGACGGAACAGGACCGAGGTCCTCGGGACATGGGACAGGCATTTTTGATTGATGACCAGGACCGCGGGAGCTGTACGGCCGCGCTGAAAATTTAATTTTCTCCACGATATCTTGTTGCGCGTCCTGCTGCTTTTAAGTGCACGTCATTTGACTAACCTCCTGTCGCTGTAAATGTGATGGATAAATTGGAAAAACCGCCGCTCAGTCAAATGAAAGCGAAAACTGGGAAGAGTCCGCTTTCCGTTCTTACAAGTCATAGAAAGTTAAAAACTCAGCTGAGCCGAGGATCGCTTTGAAGTTCCTAAAGCTCGTTTTCCCAATGCAGTCTATACTGAAGTCTTTAGGATTCAAGGCACTAGATAATGTATCCTTCAAAAATATTTATCAGAATATTGAATTCTATTTAGAGCCTTACTAATTTTAATTTCGTAGGAATGCTTAATTCACATATTCTAGTAAGCCAATAAAATCAGAAATAAAATCATTATAAAATCCTATGAATGTCCTATAAAACATCCTTTCTAATTTGCATTTCACTGATGCGGTTTTAGGCCACCTTTACGCATGAGTGTTTTTTCCGGCAATTAGCAGCTTCCGTGCTGACCAACAGTAGGCCTACAAATGTGGCTTTAAAATTGGATTTTCCCCATTTCGTCATGTTTTAATTTCCCATCAGACTGCCACATTTTTCCAATTACCCTTTGCCGTTCCAAAAAAAAAGAACGTGGCCAAAAGTCGGTGAACTACGTAAATTTCGCGCAATGTTTTGTTTTGCATACTTTTCCAGCGAAAGTTTCATCCAAGGTCGGCCCATAAAATTTCATTGGGCTCAGGTGTCACCTGGCCGGATCTGAGGTGTGGGCGTGAAATTTATGAGCAACAAAATGCAAACATAAGTTTCATAAAGCCAAAAACTTTATTAAAATATGCGACTGTGCTGAATTCTCTTGGAGACTGTGCTTCATTAGCGCAAGTTAAATCTCCATAAAGCACAGGCAGCTTCTTTCCCTTTTTTTGGACAGCTGCTCGTAAGGGAAAATAAAACCTGGAGACCCAACAATCTGAAAAAACAGAAAGGAAAGCGGCAGCAAATCAACTACGAAACGGGGGAAATCCTGAGCAGATTGGTGGCAAACTTTTCCGCTCGCATGTGTGCGCGGGATCCGATGAAATATGAAGGTATCGTCGCCATCGTCGTCGTAGGTAGTAGTCCATTTTTCAGCTTCTGCGCGCACGAGTCCTCCGAATCGAGAGTCAGTTACTGGATTACAAGTACACCGTCAAAAAATATCATTGGTTATCATTAATATATTGAGTATAAAACACACCAAAAAAATTTTTAAAATAAACAAAAACTGAACACACATCAACTACTGGAATTATTAAAAGGTTCTGAGGATATTCCTTTTTCTTTATTTTATATAGTCAACTCTCAGTGCTGAACTGCTAACAGTCGTATTGCGTGTCCTGCGATTCGATTTCTGAATCAATGTTAATTATGCGTCTGGCTGAACGGCCTGAAACTGTCATCCGGCCCAACCGCACTTTGACTTGTTGCTCAGTTGGTTTGCTGGCCTCTTCTCGAACTCCCGGATGTTCCTTTTTTTTCTTTCATTTTTTGAACTTTGAACCCTTAAATCATACAACTGCCAGACACACTCACATCGCGCCGACTTTAAACTGCCGCCATTTATCAAGGACCCCGCCAGCTAAGCATCTAATCAGCATCCCATGGCCCATGTGCCTTTCCCAACGAATCAATGCGAATCGGCTTCTGGCTGAGTCGGCGGCAACTGGGACTACACTTTAAGCAAATATTTAATTAAAGAGTTATTCGATTTAGTGTGTGATTATTATAAATAAATAATATACCAGTAAAAATATATATAAATATAAGTATAAAAAGGAAGTGTAAGAAAAAGGATATTCAAAAGTGATTCAAAGGGGACTTCCTTGATATTTCAATTTATTATTTCCTTTTTTTCCTGTGCTATTCAACCCTGAGTGTTTGGTACCTGTTGTAGACAAAGTTTATGTTTCCCGTTCTCATGTTTTGTTTTTTCAAGTGTAGAAAGTGTGGTGTTGGAGATGAGGACACCTCCAGACTGCCGCTCGTTATTTGTATGCATGTTCACAAATTGAAGTGCAAAGTTTCGGAATGTGAAACAACAGTTCGTCAGGAGGCCAATGCGGCTGGGGAGTTCCAGGGACACAGGGAGAACAATGCCACAGTGGGGTCTCTACAAAGCGATCTCTTTTTGAGCTAGGTCTTCAGTTTACATTAAATTTCTTTCACTTTGAAAGCTAGATATCCTTTAAAGAGAATCGAAAATAAAATAGTAAATAAAAAGACTCTAGGAGTGATGATATTGATACAGAAAATACTTCAAAGGATCGCTGTTAACTTTCGCCAAAAATTATACTACACTTTGCAAGGATAAGGACCTTCTATTGCAGATTTAAGAAAGTTCAACTTAGGGATTCCCCACTGTATATGTAAAACATTGTCGGCACTAGACTTATTGTTGCAAAAAACTTTGATTTGAGTTTAGATTGTAGACACAGTTCGAGGCTCCACCGAGACCTGCAACTTGTATGGAAATTGTTGTCTGCGGTGTTTGTAATCTAGCAAAGAGATTCGTGCTTAAAGGTAATCACTGCACTAGCTCTAGTTTTATTTACAAAAATCAGGAAAGCTGTAATTTACCCTTTTAGGGATTAGGCCCTGTTGAGCGGGATATTCATTTCGTTTCATTTAGCTAAACACTTGACCCACTTAAATTTTCATTTACCTCAAGTGCCCTAGCGCCGGCCACTCCTCTGCCCTTGGAAAATGTAACAAGTTTGGGATTTACGACAAAGAAAACAAAGAAAGGCCCAAAGTCAGATTTAAAGTAAGGGTAGTTGCGGAATGTTCATACAAATATTTGGGCGCCGTAAAAATCAGCTTTTCAATAAAAGTACAACTTGTTACCACAATGGCGACAGTACTTCGGGGACCTGGAGGAGCACAGGGCCTGGTCCTTTTGGGCTCGGCCAGTGGAGGGAGACGGGGCAGGAGCTACAATGTGAAGACAAGCTTCAATTGGCCGGCAATAAAAACTTTGTCCTTGTCCGTGGCTTAGAAGCCGCACTGAGGAATACGCCCCAGGACTCTAAGATGCCAAGAAAAATAAGCGAAAACTTGAGGGACGCTGGAAGGACCTTCTGCTTCCTTCCTTCCTTGCTTGTTTCCTTGCATCCTGCCGCTAGTGGCATATTTTCGTAAAAACCTAAACCTAAATCTACAAACTGGCGTTTAAAGCGACATCGTCGCCTTCAACGTGAGGACAGACAGATTTATTACAGTTTAATTCGCCGGACTGCAGATGGAAATCTTTGACGTTAACTCGCCTCGTGGCGAGCCACATAATTTGGCTGCTTTTGTTTGTTCATATCCTTTTTTTTGGGAGTGGGTGGGGGGTTTCACTGCAAAACTTCTGGACAAAGTTCCATCGAAGTACAGAAAAATTAAGAGTTTATATATTTATTTACTGTGGCCCATAATGAAGCCACCATCCCGGAATGGCAAACGCAAGCCATACCCTTGCACCAAATTAAGTTGAGCGTAAATGTGGGCCAACCGGATTGCTCAGAGTCTCAGTCCTTTGGCATCGAGAAAAAGGAGAACTGAACTGTAGGTTAGCCACCTTTACATACCCTGTACTTGAGTCTAGACAAATGAGGTTTTAATTTAACTAACATAAACAATGAAATGAGAAAATATTTTAGACTTTTATTTGAATTTAAAACGAATTTCTGATCTAGTAAATTAATTAAAATTGTGTTGCAAAAAATAAGTTTAAACCTTGTGATATATATTATGACATACATACAATATTTAATTGATTTCCAGGAAAGAATGTTGTTACATTATTTTTATCCAGTCACAAGTCAACCTAAAAATCAATCCATCCAACTTACCTACGATTACGAGGTATAAAAAGGATAGGAAAAAAATATAAGAAGGGTAAAAGTATGAGGGTATGCCTCCGCGTTTAATAACGAACTGAGCCGAGCCAAGCAATTTGCCTGTCAAGCTGAATTCCCCGGAATGGGTGCGGAGCCAGGAATTTAAAGGGATAATATTGAACAAATTACGCTACATCTCAACGGAGGCGCGGATGAAAAAAAAAGAAAAAAGAAGCTGCAAAAAATACGATGAGCCTGTCGTCTGGGGGCTGGCAATACTTGAGCATATTTTCCCGGCTCGAAATGTTCCCATTTTGTAACGATCATCCTTAGATTCAGCTTAGGAAGCCGGGTGCTACGAGGCTTTTACAGGAGCCTGGCACAAGTCGCTTTATCCCGACAATATGGTAATTCAAGTCGGAATAATTTAGCATAATTGGCACACAGACGAGGACGTTCAAAGCCGCGACAGAAGCAAAAAAAATAAACTGTAGACGTGTTAAGATGAAGTTATCATACTCTATTTCAGACAATTAAGTGGAAAAAGCGAGGTCATATCTTAAAAAAGTTTGTAACGAAAACAAGTTGAAAATAAAATTGGTTCTGGCTTAGAAAATTTAGCCTTATTTTGGATACCTTCATAGGGTTTCAAAATCAAAAATAATTTAAAACTTTAAACGAAATATATTGTAATTTATCTTTTTATCCTGTTATTAATACATACCTAAGCTTATTTGTAAAACCCAGCAGTTTAGGGGAAAACGTGCAAAACGTCGTCTCATTAATGCCATTTTCTCCAGTCAAGCCCTTAACCCTTCTCTGAGTCAGCAAACACCTTGCCCCCGAATATGCCCACTGACCTCCTGCATCAGTCTGGAATTGGAAAGAGACCTTATCTGGGCAAAGAGTAGCGCCAGCATCCGAATCACAAGCAGAAGACGAGGTGCTGCGTGGCAAATTGTGCAAATGTTCACACAATCGGAGGCAAATGAGCTTAGAGTTGTGAGTTCTGCTTGGCTTCGGGCGCAGACGACGCGCCATATTAAATTAATATGCTTCAAATGTGCCGCAGCTGCCTCTGCCTTCCCATCATCCAGCATCCTGCGAAGTCCTGAGTGCTGAGTCTTGAGTCCTGAGTCCGGAGTCCCGGACCCCACCACTTGTACTGCTAATGTAATTTTTCGCGGCCAGTTAAGCATATACTTGGAGAGATTGCCGCAGACAGAATTTATGCTTATTAATGTGGGCCGCATTCCATGGTCAATGAAGGCCACAACTTCAAACGCTGTCCACTCTGCCATAAAACAGTCTGAAGGAGAGCTGTCTGTTTAGTTATTTTATGGCCAAAAGGACAGCTGAAGATGAAGGGATCTTTAATCATTTAGTTAGTTATTTAAAAAAAAAATTATAGAAATATTAAATTTCATATTCTTAAATTCCCTCTCTGAAGATTAAGGTAATAATTGCTTTAGAAAGATGAATGTATTTAACTAGATAGATATTTTTGTTTAGAATTTATAGAAATATTTATTAAATAACATAAATACATTGTCTGAAACTATGATTACTCGAGTAGGACATTTTTTCTAGCTACTTCAAAGGAAAACAAGTATGCTGCTTTAGCTCCGCATTAAAGGCCTGCTATTTTCTGTTTATTTTCCCCCCCTTAACTCTGCAGTAGCACTCCATTTTCCGCTCCCTTTGGCAGCAAACTCGTTTATCACAGGACAACCTTATGAACTTTTACGGCCACTCCGTGCCTTAAAGAGCTGTGCATAAAAGTTGTTTACTCCTTGGTCGCTCCATGCCACAAAATTGTATTTGTTTTCACAAGTTGTCAAACACTGCTTACAGATTTGCACATGTCACGCCATCGCCAGGTGACGACGACTCCTCGACTACCTTAACCGAAAGTTATGTAAGTGTTTCATCCGCATGTGTCGCGTTGAAAATTGTTTTCCCCCCTGTCGCCGAGGCATCCCATTCCCTGCCTGCGTCCTCGATCCCTTTTCATCCGTGGCGGAATTCTGGGCAGGAATGCTGACGAAGTCTTGCCTACTTATCGGCGTCGGCAGCCATGTCAAAAGTCACTCACAAGTTAATTTCGTTGGTCCTCGTGGCGCACCGGGTGTCAGTGGAACACTCACCAAAAAAAATAAATGTATATATATAGTATTTCAAAAGGATGTGGCTGGTCTAAAAGGTGGGCAGAGAATTCTAGGAAATTTCGTTTATGGCTCTCGTAAAAAGTATAATTTAAAATGTGTCAAAAAAGGTGGAAAAATATGTTGGTAAGATCATTAAAGGATGTAAAAATATGCTTTAAGGTCAAAGATATGGAAGCGTAGCAGGAAAAGAAGAGGTTTTTTAATATTTAATACATTTTACATGCGTTTTTTAAGTATTTATATCATTTATATATATATTATTTTTTTAGATAGAAACTGAATTGTTATTTCTTTAAATTTTGTATAAACCTTTTTTTAATAATATTTAATACATTTTACATGCGTTTTTTAAGTATTTATATTATTTATATATATATTATTTTTTTAGATAGAAACTGAATTGTTATTTCTTTAAATTTTGTATAAACCTATTTTTTATATAAACATGAGAAAATTTTTATCAAGGATACAAAACCTTAAAGCCTGCCCATAAATAAACCATAAAACAAACTGGTTATCCTCATGGTTTTCGTAACTTTTTGAAATTTCCCTTTGTATACTTTATAAAACTTGCATAAAATTTTACAACTCATTTACAAAAGTGTTGTAATCTTTATTTTTCTGAGTGCACAGATGTCTCTTTTTCGTATGGCAACGAGTATATCATGGCACTTAAAGAAGCTGTCTGTTTGCGGGCAACTGAGTGTTGCTTTAAGGTCCTGAAGAAAAGGACGAGAGAATTGGAGTGAACATTTATTGGCTGCATATTCATGAGCGCAAGTACTTTTTAGTTGATTTGCATTTTAATTTGCAGTCCCCCCAGAACTAGGCTAAGCGGGAACGCCTCAGAACTTTTACTAAATTAATAGTAATTTCCAATTTCAAAGGATAAAACGCACTACCATGAGCTTCCGTGGCGACTTCCGTCCTTTGTGGGGCCAGACAACTAATTTATATTGCAATTGACTCCATTATGAATTCAATTACGCGGTTGTAAGCCGCAGAATGCCCGATAATTTATGCTACGTCAAATCTGCGAAATTTGCATAACACAGACATCGACATAGACACAGACACAGCCATCCACGTCGCCATCAAAAGCCAATGAATATGTATGCCGCTTTTGTGTGCTCATTATGCCGCGCACCTTTCGGTCCCGGCATTTGTGTGTTTCATGGCTGGTATTTATGGCCATTAGTCAATAAATTTTAATTGATTTCACAGTGCAAAGTGCCTCGAATGTAAGTTACAAAAGGAATATTGTTTATCGAGTGAATTTAATGTACATATAAATATATTAGGTGAAAGTCGGTAGACCAGAAGGCTCTATTGTAGGCTATGTAATCGGGCTATTATAGTGGAAATTGCCTAAGGCCCAGCACAATTTGGTTAGCTTCTTTGTTTAAGGTCAAAACAAGCGTAGTAATTAGTACCATAAGGTACATATATGTATATGTGCTCAGAATAATGGCACAAAACATGAACTCAAAGTAATAATTATTCAGTATTTACAGGATTATGTATGTCTTTAAAATAAATACATTAAATAAACCAGAAAACCCTGCAAAGTAAATTAAATGTATTATTATTTAATGGAAGTGTGCGGTATGTAATTAATGTAGGAGATTAAACTTGTAAAAACATTTTTGTTTAAATTAAAATACAAGTACAATTTTTTAATATTTCCTAACCTTTTAATAGATATTTAAAGGCCATTAATTTGGCCTCAATTGTGAGGCCAATGCAATTTGTTTACCCTCTGACTTACGTGCCACACAATATCCATTTTAATTATAATAAATGTACAGGACCTTTAGTATGCAACAAGGATACGAATTTCAATTTCACACCTCGTTGGAGGGGCACAGGAAAAATTGAGTTGACTAGAAAATGTGGCCCACTCGAAGGAAGATGAAGACCTTATCCAATATGTTGTCAGCCTGTGTGTTGCGTGGGTTTTTCGGTTTTGTATTTGGTGTTTTTGCTATTTGATATTTGGTGTTTTATGTGTGCCAGTAAATGTCTTTGTGTGTGTGTGTGTGCGCCTTCAGGTTGTTGCTCTTTATTGGGGGAAAAAGTTTTAGATTTTAGATATGGATAAAAAATGAATATGAAAAGTGTACACACCCCGGCCAAAGCATTAAATATGCAAATTCCGGATGGGACCGAACCGTGTCACAGAGATTTTCGAGGGCTTAGGAGTCAATACATTATCGAGTCACCCGTGATCCCGTGACTGATGACCTTGGGTACCTGTATTAAGGTGGACCCGGACCAGCGGCACTTCGATGCCATATAATATTTCAATTATTTGTAAAAGCCAAGCCAATGCGTGGGACAAGGGAATATCGGATGGCAGACGTCACATTTACCATTAAATTGCGCTGAAATCTGAACCAGGCGTATTCCTAATGTGTTATATAACCGTGTGCCACTCCAAGCCCTGATGTATGACATGGGTGTGCTAGTTTGACAGCCACACGGCCCATGTCCTTGGGCAACCCGGGGTCCTTGGGAAAGCGAAGCCCTCACCCACTACACCCACAAGCACACAGCGCTCTGTTCCATTTCGAAAGAGCCGAAACTCTCGTCAAAGTTGTTCGCGGTGTGTATGTGTGTGTGTGTTTCTCTTTGAAATTAAACGATTTAATTGCATTTAAATTAAATAAAATACGCGTGCGAAAAGTTTTACATTTTACGCATTCATTGGCGCACACAGAGCGGCCCCAAATCAAATCACTCAACTCAAGCATGACAGCCGACGGGGGAGAATAGCACTCCATCTTCGTCTCAGCCTCCAATCGAATTCTTATACACTGAAAATATCTTAAAATATTGAATGAAAAAGATATAATTTCTAAAGAAATCTTGAAAAAATCACAAAAGAAATACCTAGTAAGACAATTGGATTTTTATTTATACTATACTAAATGCATACTGCAGCCCTTTTTAAAAACATATTAATGGGGGAAAATATCCAAAGGATAATTCTTGTATAAAAAGATTATGTAATGGTTCCTGAAGACTGCAGATGCAGAATGCCAAGAAGGCCTTTAATCAAGGATCTTCTATTCATTTTGGTATAATAAATACATTAAATACAAAAGACAACTTGAATAAAATCCGAAAATAAAATCCAGAAAAAATCCCAATTAAAGAATTCAAGACTTCCTCTTATATAAATAAAGGAAAGTAGGATAAAATTGTAGACTATTATTTAGAGTGCAAACCAAAGCTCTTGAAAAGGAAAGGCATCCTTAAGGTGGCTGCTGTTGGGTGGTTTCTATCTGGTTTGCAAACACCTCTCGTTCCCCTTCCTCTGGTTCACCGCTAATTTCGCCTTTGTTTGTGGTTTCTGTTTTCGTTTGTTGAGCAGCAGAAAAAGTTTTAATTGACTGTTGCGAATTCGCCGCGGAACCGCCTCGAAAATTTCCCAACTTGACTTCCCCGCTCGCTCGCTGCCAGCCCAAAGAAGGAACCCTTTTCCATCTACAGACACACATACCTACCGACCTGCCCCTAAAGTTGTTTGCTTTTATATTTTCGGTTTTTTGGGATTTTCGCTTTTTAATTTATTTATTCGGCGACGATCCCTTTCACAGGTGTGCGCCGGGAAAAGCGAAAAGCGCAGCCCGCGGAAAAAAGATAAATGTGGCCGGGGCGAACTTGACACGAAATTGGTTTAAATATTTGCCAACCGCATTTCCACACTTAAGCCTTGCTTATTTTTAGGGTCTCTCCGGTGCCGTAATGTCCTGATTAAAGCCATTTAAATTTTAAATGAGTTGAAAGTGCATCAAAGCGTTGGCCTGTGTGTGATATGTGTGTGCGATGGGCTCAATGGCACCTGAGAAATTTTACCTGTCACATGGGCGCAGGTGAGTGTGCGACTGTGAGTGAGCCTGTGACTGGCCCAGTGTTTGTTTGTATTTGTGCATGCATCCGTCAATAAGGCAAGTGAATTAATTACGCAACTGTGAACTTTCCTGGCTGCTGTTTGTGCACATAGAAAATTTAAGGGGTTATTTTGTTTAATTATTTACTATTTGGAATATTTTAAAAATTATTAGGAATGTCATTACAAAATTTGCTAGTTTTAGATCTTCTTATCAATGAGATTTGTTGTCTCTCGTGGAGGTTGATAATAAAAGGTCACACGGATTTAGATAAATTGATTCGTTAGGTGATGAAAATTTAGATTTTAAGGATAGCAGGTTCATCCATTATCTTATTATCTTTATTTTCTGTTAGATCTACCTATAAGATCACCCTATAATTATATATAAATTACACAAATTAAAGCATTAAATAATATATTATTTATGATTATTAAAACCCTATTAAAAGTTCACAAAAAAACAATAAAATTTCCAGCTTTTTTATAAATTAAAACTAATTTCTGGCAGTGTTCGATTGGTGCAGCAGTTGCATTTGTTGTTGCAGCAGCTGCTATTGACTGCCTGTCTGACCAATTATGGTGCAATTAACACACTTGATTGCTTGGAATCTCTGACTCGTTTACCGTTAACAGCCTCAGCTCCTTCCCGTTCCGTGCCGCCTCCTGCTGGCACCTGCGAACGTGGGCTTTGACTCTCAGCGCAAACATCTCAAAGGCAACGCTGCGTATACTTGATGTGGCAGGCCGAAGCCGGCCAAAGCTTGTTACTGCAAACTTTTTGGCTAAAACAACTCGGCCGTAAAGTCAAATTGCCAGCGGCCAAAGTGTGTACTTGTGTGTGTGTTTCGGCCTGCCAAAAATACACCAGGTTCCGGAACCTAAACCCATCCGCTTTGTGGATTTTTATGCGAAAGTGTCAGTGGCAGCAACGGGTTAACTTTATTATCAAAGGGCGTGGCAATGCCGGAATTTAAATACCGAATCAAATTTGGCACCCTGAATGCAATTGAAATAAATGTAATTTCATAAATGGGCATTCGTTGCCGGGGGGAAGAAGACATCCATCCGTTCATTCATCCATCTAAACGGCGGGGATAATAAAAGGTGTTCCCGGGAATAAACATTTTATTCGAGCTCTCTATTTGCATAGCATTATTCGGAAAATACCCCATGATGAGGGCTGGGAGCTATGCTCGGATACTCGTGGACTCGATTCCGAAAATAAATTCTGGCGCCTTGGGTAAACACCGAGAATTAAAGTGTGAGCTGTATTCATTTCTTGACGAATGCGAATGTGAGCTCCTCTGATTGTTTCGATCAATAAGCCGGCGCGCTCATGATTGTGTTTACTGTCACTTCCCGTCTAATTTGATTGAATATCCTGGCCAGGATATATATATAGGCCCAAAGCCAACAGGCTCCTCCATGCAGGCATTAAATATGAGTCCAATGGCCGTCCAGCCGAATGCCACAAGTTGTGCGTTTAAATAATTTATCAAAATAAAAATCCGGAAAAGGGGCATATAATCCCACTCGGCTGTCCTTATCCTTTGTGGGGTCTTCATTGTGATGAACGAGCTGCGTATGCAAAGGGCTGAGGGGCATCAACCAAGGGAGTAGACTTTCATGAGATTCCCCAGAAAAAAGGGGTTTAAATATTGCTCAACTAAGGTATAGGTTTTGAAATTAGTTATCAGGAAACAAGGGTTAACGGAACCTTTAGGGTAATGTAAAGCCCCCTGTTTGATACACCCCTGGCATCAATGGCATGACACTAAACGGCAATGGCAACAGGAAAAGGAAAATAAAATGAAAATGAAAGGGACCTGGCCCTATTATGTTGACATTCTATTCCGTTCTGTGGGCCTCTCTCTCTCTCTCTATAATTGATTAGGTTCGGCTCGGCCAATAAAGCTCACCCACTTAGCGGAAGGGGAACCTCTTTCCCTCCCCAGTGGGTCATTCAATACACGTGAGCGAGTGAGTGTGCGTGTGGTGTGGTGTTCCTTTGGAGCCTTACAATAATTTATGACCTGTACACAGAGACATTAATCTTTATTGGAATTGAAAAGTACATAGGTACACATTGTATGCATTGGGTTGACAGGCCATTTCCCCTACGACGACTTGTTGAAATCATAATGCGGATCGGATGGATGTGTGTGGGTGTGTGTGCTTCTATTTCAATTTGCATTTGAATGAAAGGCTCCCAAAGGATATGACTCCCAGCAATTATGTCAGGTTAATTAAACTTGATGCATATCATTAACGACTTGGTAGGTTAAAATGAAAATTGGATCCGGCCAACCACTTAAAGGCGAAATTTTATCCTAGACGAAAGTCATTATGCACTTTGAGAATCTGTAGGGGGATTAATAATAATAAACAAAAATATATTAATAATTGGACAAGACATCTTAATTGCATACATTTCATTCTATCTGAATGTATTTTATTTTTGTAAGCTATTATTGGAAGAAATTTAATCAAATCTTTAACACATATTTTGTCTAATGAAAAATGGTTTTATTATTATCATCATTAATTTGTTTAGATTTAATTATTTCCTTTCTAGGTTCATTTCATATATTTAATCAAATAAATATTAACCAGTAACCAGTTAAAATAATATTCCTTTAATTATTAGGTTAAAGATACGTATGATTTTAAACTCTCTAGAAATTCCCTGAGTGTGTGTCTGAATTTGAGGCCACTGGACATGATTCAATTTTTCATAATTTGCATTTATGCAGATTGAAGCTAAAATCGGGAGCGCGGCTCTAACTGGGCCAGAGGCTGTTTTTCAGTTTCATTTTTCCACCGGCTTTAGAGGTCTTCAGCGGATGGGTGTGTGTAATGTGTGTGGACCGGCGTTTTCACAAAAAATAAAATATATATATACCAAAGATTGCAGACGGACCTGGAGCCAGTCAAGTGTTGAGCTTAGACACAATTTATCAGCTGAACGATTTGATTTATATGGTTAGACATGGCATGCGTCACGTCAAGGCTGTTGCGGTTGCACTTGTAGAAAATATGAAATATAAGTAAAAGATAATATGGAGATAAAAACTTGTATTTTAGTTATTAATACAAATGAAATTAATACAAATAAAAAGAGTTTAGTTATGATAATTTCAAGATTTGGACAAGGCAAAGAATAATTTTATATCTACTAAAGTCCAATCAGTTTTGGAAGTTCTTTATATATTTTAAAGACATTTTAAATCTGTGTAATTTGTTATATAAGATACAATTTTCATTTATCATTTATCAATAGATAAAATATGAGTTTAAACAGCAAAAACCTAAACCATTTGTATTAATAAGTATTCAAAGTGCATTTAAATACATCAAAATAGATAATGGATTTGTATATTTATTATTAGTGGTGTTGCTGTTAATCCCAAATAATATCAATAAAAAATTTAAAAAAAAATTTAATAGAAATCAATACACTTAAACTTTTTAAATACTTTTAATTTTGTTGTTTTACTATATTTCTCATTCTGATTGCAATTTAATTCCAAGTGTAGGTATCACTCTTTGTTTCAGGCTCAATTTTCATGATTATGTTATGTGTGTGCTTTATCTTTGCTGCCATTTGTGGAGCACTTGCTCATGAAAATGGAAAGTATATGACTGGCGAGAAAGAAAAGAAATTGCGGCCCACTGCGATGTTAATGTTAACATGCATGCCTAAACATAAAAATTATAACCACATACTTGCGCTTGCTTTGATTGGGACTCTGACTTGGACTTGGCATCGGACTTGGACTTGTACTCATACTCGCACTCATACTCGACTTGTACTCGTACTTGTACCTGCTAGATCTGGTGTGAATAACCCCCGGGCAACGATACGTGCGTGATCATAACCGTCATTCATCTCTCTTTTCCCCGGCAATTGTGCGGGTAATTAGTTGCCACGCCAAACAATTTGCGACAAGGAAAGTAACTCCGGCTGCTTGTCACTTTGTTGCGGCATTATTGAAGGCTTAACCCCATTAGCTTGAATTGGCGCACTTGCCAATCGGCACCGCAGATCGAAGAAGTAAAAACAGGTAGACAAGGGCCAGAAGAAAACAGAAGAAGACCGCTCAGGCCCAACTTTCGGCGAAGAACAGCCAGCGAAACTTTTACCCAAAGCCGGAGAAAAAATAAAAAAAAAGCCAACTAAAAAGACAACCTCAAACAACAAAAGAAAACAAAGTCGGACAATGTAAACCCATTCACGAAGCTGGGCTCTGGAGAAGAGAGCATCTGCATCTCACATTTTTAGTACCTCCTTGGCTTTTAGATCAGTTCAGAGAGAGAAATATCTTGGAGATACTTTCAAATCCTTTGGCGAACAAGTAAATTATTTATGCAGTTAAAGACATTATACGACATTATAATATTTACTTGTATTAATCTTAATACAAATTGGAAATCAGAACATGCTTTTCCCGCCTTAAAATAATATCCAGAAGATACCTCTGAAGATCATCGACTAATGGCTAAAAGTGCTCCAAATTGTTTGCTGTGCATCTTGGCAAACCAGTTTCACCTGCAGAGCAACCCCCGTCTGATCTGGACTCCACAAAGAGAGAAGGTGGCCTAAAGCCTAGGCAGCTCAACTCCGGCTTGGCCCGTCTTGGAGCCAGCTTCAGTTGTGTTGCGACGCTCAGATGGAGCGGACTTAGCGGAAGTAGAAGTGGAACTGGAAGTGGAAGTGGAACGCGCTGCCCTGACTCGACTTGGACTCCACTCGAACCGGCGGTTCGCTGCGAAATTGTTACCGCTGCTGCGCATGCGCAGACGCTGTGTTGTGGTTGTACTTGCTGCGGCTTAATTACTGAGGTTTCTTGTTTGTCTGCATTTTTCCGAGGTGCGCGAGCTCGCGTGTGTCTTTCTGTGTGTGTGTGTGCGTGGAAAAAGCATTTTCCATCGCCTCTGGGAAAACATTCTTGGCCCAGCCTGGGAGCTTTCTTTTTTGTGTATAACAAAAGAGAAGTGGGCAAAAAGCCACAAATGTAAACAAAACTCGGCTTGTGCAATCGCCGAGATACAAAACAAAAGACCGCGATTCGAGGTTCCCAAGATATAAGTGCAATTTACAACCAAATAGAGGGGAAAAAAACACACACCGAAATGTAAGCCAAAAGTATAAATCAAAATACGGGTGTCATGAAACAGGTTACGAGAAGAGAAAAACCAAGATGTGTGATTAACATATTTCCCATCAAAACGTTTACACGCAACGCAACGCGAGTGTCTGTATCTGTATCTATAACCATGTACCTGTAGCTGTATCTGTGAAACAAGAAGTGGATCCGATCCCATCCGATCGAACCCATCATGCACTGCCCAAAAATAGCAACTAAAGTAGAGAGCTTTTTAACCAAAATGAAACTGTTCTAATGGTTACAGTTTAATAATCAAATTTGGTTCGAATTTGTTGGAGTTTTTATATAATTTAATAATTATTAAACCGAGAAATCCCCTGGTGAATAAAAGAATACAATATTTAAACTTTCAAATATTTTACTTACCAAACAAGCAAATAATAAAGGATTTTTAAGCTTTAAGATATGAAATTTAATATCACTCCTTGACAGAAATATCCCCAGTTAATAGCCCCTTAAATTACATTTAATTTTTCTTTGTGTACCAACCCATTTCATGGGGCAATGCAACCTTGAAGCTGTCTTCGATATCGAATCGCATATCGCATATGCATTTCAATGAGTAAAAGACCAAAGTAAAAGATCGCTTTTTCGGGGAGATTTTGAAACCCAGCGCGTTCGTTTTATGGACATTATAAATTTACATACGTTAACTTGCTTGTTTTGTCTGTTTGCTGGTATCTCTGCCATCTATGAGCAAACAGGGGGCGCAGTTTCACATAAAACTGGCCAAATACCTTTCTTGATTGCCCATGGACCGCAGAGTAAATAGCACAAATAACGCGAAAACAAAAATAATGCAAATAGAAATACGGCCAGACGTAAAAGTATTTGTATTTTAATTTTTTTTTTCTTTTGGTGTCAGTGCGCATTAAAAAGGCAAACAGTAACCAATGAACACGGCCAACAGCTCGAGCAACGGTACAGCTAATGCTACGAGAGTGAGAACCAAGACCAAGAACCGAGAATCCAGATTTCCAGTAGGAGAACCAGAAGAGATCACGGCTCCACCGAACCGTTCATGCGCCGCCAAAGGCGTTTTCTATATTGGTTATATATGATACAGTCGAACATCTTTAAGTTAAAACTGACTGATAGCACTTCAAAATTCGAATTCTTTAAGTCATAATAATCAAGAGATTAATTAATATATTTACCTTAGGGAATATGAATTAATGTAATAAGGAAATATGGGTTGTTTTTATACAAAGCAATACATTCTGGTTGAACTTGCTTTACATATCGAATTCAAGTTCAAATTGCAAATAAATATAAAAATAAGTTCAGGTTCTTAGTTACTGAGATAATTTAATTATTTTAAACTTCCTTAAAGCGTATCAGTAAACCTTCAAAATATAAAAATAAATTCACTCAAGTTCTCTGTAAATTTAAAGCCTAAAAAAAGATTTATGTACATATATGTATATAGTTTTCAAGAACGCCTTAGCTCGACCTAAAAATAAAAATAATCATCAACATTTCATTTGGTTGCAAAAATGCAAAATCCAATTGTTTTCAACAGCTAAAATACACACAAAAAATGCAATTTCAATTGTAATTAACCATTAAACTTTCGGTTTCAAGGTTTCGGTTAATAAAACCGCCATAGAAACCCCTATTGAATGTCTCAAGTATGTCAGCATTACCAAAATTACTCAGACTCGCTGTTCTTTGTTAGTCAACCCGCTTGATTATAGCCTTTGACGTGGTGTCGATATGGACCTTGGCGGCCATTTCGGCCATTGTTGTTGGCCAGAAATATGTGGCTTGGAGCAAAATAGAGGGAGACATCGACATTGGTATGCAAATTAAATGTTCTAAGCGAATGGGGCTCCAAAGAGGAAATGTCCAAATACGATACGATACAATATGCCGCCACACGGCGGATATCTCTTCTCGGAACGAGTTTCACCGATCACCGGAGCAGATCTGGTCGAAAGCCAACCATAATAATAATGCCATTCTTCGATTGCAGCGAAATGGTATCGTGGAAACAGCTGCCAAATGGGGGGCGTCTATTGCTGCTCCTGATCGGTTGCCTCGCCCACTTGACACACCGGTCCCTGGCCTGGCGTCCATGTCCGGAGCTCAGTCCCGCCCTGCGTCTACCCTGCAGGTGAGTACTTAGACATGAATATTAAACGTATTTTGTGGGTTAATTGGTTCAATATTGTGGGTTAAGCTTACAGGAATTTAATAAATATTAAATTAATGTGAAAGAATATGAGTTCTAAATCGATTTTTTCCTTGGATCAATTGAGAAATTCACCAATAATTAAGTTCAAAATATTTTTTTCTAATAAATATAATGTAAAGAAAATAAAATAAATTTTTTTAATACAAAATTATATATTGTTTGTGGTGCCTACAAGACAGCGGTTTCCGCTGCAGGTGGCCATTATAATAATATCGATAAATTGCTGACAACTGAAAGGCAACGATTCATTTGCCTTTGTTTTGCTGCTAATCACCGACTGGCGACAATTACAGGTGCAATGTGGTTCCGTTTGCGGCGACTGGCCAGTTGGGCGCCGTGGCCATGGACTGCGATCGCGTCGTCTTTCACGGCGATGCCCCCCAGCTGCCGTATGGAGCGCCCATTGTGGCGTATACGCAACGTCACAGTGGCCAACAGGTGCTGCCAGCCCAGGTGAGGCTTTGGATTTTCAAAGGAAATGGTTCAAATAAACATAAATATAAACATCCTCATTCACAGACATTTGGCCAGCTAAAGTTGACCATTGAAGAGCTGGATTTGTCCAACAATTTGATCCGCAGGATTCCGGAGAAGGCTTTTGATGGCCTGAAGGATTCACTGAACGAACTGCGGCTGGCAAACAACTTGCTGGGCGACAATCTCAATCCCATCTTCTCCACCGCCGAGCTGCATGTGCTGAAGAACCTGCGCATCCTGGATTTATCTGGGAATAAGATCAAGTTGATCGAGGAGGGTCTGCTCAAGGGCTGCATGGACCTTAAGGAGTTCTACATCGATCGCAACAGCTTGACGGCAGTGCCAACAAATTCACTGAATGGACCCAGTGCCCTGCGACACCTGTCGCTGCGACAGAACCAGATTGGTAAGACAGAATTGTCAGATTTTATTTATTAATTAAATTAATTCATTTACCAATTTCTCTAGGAAATCTTCTTCCCGCCTCTTTCAATGCCCAGCGCCAGCTGGAGATCATCGATTTGAGGCACAATGTCCTGCGTAGCATCGATAGTCAGGCTTTCAAGGGACTACAACGCATTCGGGAGATCAAGCTGGCCGGCAATCGGATTAGCAACCTGAATAGCGATGTCTTCGAGAAGCTGAGCACGCTGCAGAAGCTGGATTTATCTGAGAACTTCTTTAACCAGTTTCCAACAGTCGCTCTGGCAGCGGTTCCTGGCTTGAAGCACCTGAATCTATCCTCCAATATGTTACAGGTATGTATTAACTTTTCTTACTTTTGTTTTGTATAAAAAGCCTAAAACCCTAATCATCTTCCTTAGCAATTGGACTACACCCATATGCAGGTGATTAGAGCTCTGGAAACCCTAGACATCAGTCGCAATTCCATAACTACCATAACGCCAGGAACCTTCCGAGAGATGAGTGCCCTAAAATATTTGGATCTCAGCTTGAACTCGCTAAGAACGGTAAGTGCTTGTAAAAAACAAAATCCTCGATAGCTAAGAGCTAACAAGAATATTGTTACAGATCGAGGACGATGCCTTAGAGGGTCTAGAGAGCCTGCAGACGCTCATTATCAAGGACAACAATATTCTGCTAGTCCCCGGCAGCGCCTTGGGTCGGCTGCCCCAACTCACATCCCTCCACTTGGACTTCAATCGAGTGGCAGCTCTCTCGGCCGAAATCCTTGGCTCTCTGCAAGCAGGGGATATAACCACCCTTTCGTTATCCAGGAATGTCATTCGGGAACTGCCACCCGGCAGCTTCCAGATGTTCAGCAATCTGCACACCTTGGATCTCGCTGGAAACTCCCTGGCCCTGATAAATGCGGACACTTTTGCGGGATTGGAGAGCACTCTAATGGCCCTGAAGCTGTCGCAGAACAGGCTGACAGGCTTGGGAGGAGCTCCGTGGGTACTGCCAGAGCTGAGGAGTCTGGATTTGAGTGGCAACACCTTGACGGAGCTGCCCAGTAACATCTTTGAAGAACTGGAGAATCTTCAGTCTCTGAATCTGAGTGGGAATCACTTGATTCCATTGACCGGAGTGCTCTTCAAGCCCCTGGCCCGCTTGCAGGTCATCGATTTGAGTCGCTGCAATATCCGCCAGCTGAGCGGAGACCTCTTGGCCGGATTGCAGGACCTCAAGCACATCCACCTCAACGATAACCAGTTGCAGGAGCTGCAGGATGGCAGCTTTGTCAACCTTTGGAACATTAGCTCCATTGATCTGTCCAACAACCGCATTGGATCCATCCGTTCGGGAGCCTTTGTGAATGTTATGAAGCTGCAGAGGTTGAATCTCCGCGGAAACGAGCTGTCCGCCTTCAAGGGGGAATACTTCAACACCGGCACTGGCATCGAGGAGCTGGATATTTCAGATAACCAGTTGAGCTACCTGTTCCCCTCCTCCTTCCGCATCCATCCCAGGCTGAAAGAGATCAAGGCATCCAACAATAAGTTCTCTTTCTTCCCGGCGGAGCTCATCGCCTCGCTGCAGTATCTGGAGCACATTGATTTGTCCCACAATCAGCTGAAGACCATCGAGGAGCTGGACTTTGCCCGCCTGCCACGACTACGCGTCCTGCTGGCCTCACACAACCAACTGGACATGGTCAGCGAGATGGCTTTCCACAATTCCACCCAGCTGCAAGTCCTAGACTTGGCCTACAACAACTTGGACAGAGTGGGCGAGCGCACCTTCGAGGGCTTGGTGAGGCTGGAGCAGCTCAACCTGGAGGGCAACCGGCTGACAGAGCTCTCGGACGGCGTCTTCGAGCGCACCAAGCTTCAGATGCTGGAGAACATCAACTTGGCCCACAATCGGTTCGAGTACGCACCCCTGAATGCCCTGCAACGGCAATTCTTCTTCGTGTCATCCGTGGACCTGAGCCATAATCGAATCAAGGAGCTGCCAGGCGATGATAGTATCATGGTGAATATCAAGCGAATCGATTTGTCCTTCAATCCGCTTTCGCCCAGAGCTGTGCACAACGTTCTCAACGAGCCAAAGACAGTGAGGGAGCTCAGTTTGGCTGGCACTGGCATTGAGCAGTTGGAGCTCCTGGAGACACCCTTCCTGCAGTTCCTCAATTTGTCCCATAATAAGCTGCGCAATGTTAAGCCAGAAGTCTTCCAGCGGGTCACTCTTCTGGAAACTTTGGACTTGTCCAGCAACCAACTTGAGTCCTTGGACGATCTGTCCGGGGCGTGGCCTCAACTTCAGGTGCTGCAATCTCTGGACGTGTCCAACAATAGCTTCGAGATCGTCTCACAGTCCAACTTTGGGCAGCTGGAGATGCTGCGTTCCCTGCGGCTCAGCCACTTGCCGCATTGCAGCAGGATCGAGAAGAACGCCTTTAAGCAGCTGCCAAATTTGCTAAGCCTGGAGGCGTATGATCTTCCCCTGCTTGGTTACCTGGATCTTCAGGGCATCCTTGAACTGCTGCCGGGCCTGGAAGCCCTCGACATCGAGGTGAAGGACTCCACCATTGGCAGCGAGCAGATACAGCCCCTGAAGCATCCCCGTCTCCAAAGCCTGGGTATCCGAGGCGAGAGACTAAAGTCCATATCCTCGGGTACTTTGGCGGGTCTGAAGAGCAGCGACCTGAGTGTCCAGCTACGGAATACCTCACTCAGTGCACTGCCTCCAGCTCTGCTGTTCCCGGTGCCGCGATCATCCCACCTTAACCTGGACGTGGAGGGATCCCAGATAACGGTGCTGGTGCCGCAGTTCCTCAACGCCTTGGAGGATCGAAGGGCCAGTCTGCAGTTGAAGGGACTGGCCAGCAATCCGATTGTATGCGACTGCAATGCTCGGGCTCTCCGCCGCTGGCTGCCCAGCTCCGGAATGCCGGATGTCACCTGCCAGGCGCCAAGTTACCTGGCCAACAGGAAGCTCATCGAGGTCGGCGATGACGAACTCACCTGTGACGCCCGACGAATGACCTCCTCCACGTCTAGACCCACTGCCACAGTGCCCCATCTGCTGAAGACCTCCAGTCAACTGGTAACCCGCAGCTCCACCACCGAAGAGCCGCTCATCATCTGGAGCCTAGAACCGACGCAACCGCCGAGCCTTAAGAAGATCAAGACCAAGGCGCCGCTCATGAAGGCCCAAGCTCCGATTATGAGCAACGACGATACTTTGATCATTGGCATTGTGGGCGGGGTGGTGGCCTTCATAGCCATACTGATCATCATTATTTGCATCATCCGGCTGCGCATGAGTAATGCGGAGTACCAACAGAGTGCGGCAATGATAGGCATTCCGGCGGGCATGCAGATGGGCGCCCACAATGCCGCCTACAACTACAAGAACGGTGCTGGAGCGGGAGCGGCGCTATATGCGGTGCCTCCGTATCAGGCCAGTTACGCCACCCTGCCGCACAAGGCTGCCTCCATCCACCAGTCTAGCCAGAATCTCTCCCAGCGTCAGCAACAGCAACAGCAGCAGCAACAGGTGGCAGCGGCGGCGGCGGCCTACTCGACCATGTCCCGCATGTCGTACTTCAGCGGAGCCGGCGTAAACGCCGATGGAGCCGAAAGTCTGACGCACCAGCATCCGCATCAGCATCAGCCCTACATCATATACTCGGATGACAAGGCCTACAGATAGGCAAACGCTTCCTTTCATTCCCACTTAAAGCCCATCTGTCCACTTCCTAACTCAGTCAGTCAGTCAGGCGCATCGCCGCTAAAACAGGTTCTACATTATCGCCACTCTCAGCCAACGTTGTATATAGTCTTAAAACCATCTAACTGTAACCCTAACTATATCTATTGTCTTAACCATAATTAAGTGCAAGCAAATCGCTTATGCGGAATAAACAAATCTAGAATAATATATAAATGATTTTCCTTGGTGGGTTATATGTTATATTTTCGCATATATCAAATGGAAAAATTATCATATTTCATAATATATAATTATAATTATAAAATATATAAACAAATAGAAGATTACCACATTTCTGATATCTGAGTTAGTTAAATTGAAAACTTACAAGCCTTCTCACCCTTTTCTAAATATAAAATACAAGAGACAGAAACAAATATTTATGATTTGAGCATTTTTAATAATACAGTAAATTTCTCATACAAGGTTTCATAAAAAATGTATATATGCATGTGTATAAATATGTTATGTATATATATATATGTATGCAACTTCCAGATCGCCAATTCACAGTCTTTCTATTCCATATATTTCACTGGATAACAACAAAACAGTTATCCTTCAATTTAAATGCCAACAAAAAAATGAGAGTATAAAATGCAAAATGTTACACTTATCAAACTAATTAATATATAAAAAATAACTTGGCCATAGGATACTTATAGGATGAATAGAGAAAAGAAAACAAATCACTTTGGCAAGTGGAGGAACAGGTAACTAACGATGCTCTAATTTCCAAGTTCATTAGGACCTTAAACGTCACATCCCACAGATGTCTGGTTAGGCCATTTGCGAGTATGAGGTATACAGCTTGTAGTTGCGACGCCGATAGTAGATCATGAGGCCATAGCTGGTCACCAGCAGAGCGATAATAATCAATATGAGTATGCCTGGCAAATTAAAATGAGGTATTTTGATAATTTCAAGTGATAGGGACGCCACATGTATTTACTCACCCGTCGCCGCTCCCAGATTCGCTTCTTCATAGGTCATCATCATCGTGGAGCGTTTGCACTCACGCTGCCAGTCCGTAGGCAGCACGTCCTGATACAGTGCCGTCAATTTCTTCAACGGACATGACGGTCCGCAACCGGGAATGTCCAACGGCAGAGGTTCAGCTGTGGTGTTCTTGTAAAAAACAGAAACCAATGGCATGTTGTTGTCATCTATCCGTAGCTCCACCATAATGCACGCCACGTAAGGGGGACTATGGAGCTAAGAATATCAGAGAAACTAAGTAAATGAACAACTCATAAAATGGTTAACAGTTTAACTTACTTCAAACAGTTTGAGAGTGTTGAGAACATTGGCTATTGTTGTATCATGCGCACTATAGATCCACATGGAACGATCGGGCTGCAAGCGCCCAGAGGCCTTATCTTCGATCCGTTGAAATATATCCTTCAGCAGAGGACCCGCTTTCAGCCTGGCCAGCTTGCGGGTATACGTGTTAATGGCAAATGCTAAGTTTGCGGCATATGTGAGCTCCTCGTGACCGTACACCTTTTCGGTCCATTCCGGCAGTGTCATGTTGTACAGGCTCTCAATAAACAGTGTGTTGTTCAAATAAGACGCATCAAGGAACGTTTTAACAGTGCGGCCGCTTTTCTCGCTTAAGTACGCAAAGAGATCCTTGTATTTTTTGGCAAGAGCCAAAAACTCTGGCGAGGACTCAAGAGAGGCCATCTCGTAATCGTAGGCGGGACATGGAGCCTTGGCCGCCAGTATGGGATCATCCTTCTCGGGCGTGGTGTGAATGGGTATGGGCTGCCATTTAATGGCTGGATTCCAAACGTCTTCACCTTGGGGCTCGTAGAGCCCAGCCAAATTCGATTGGGCGCTCATTAAGGTACGATCGACATCGGTGGATTGGACATAGATGTCCTCGTTGGTGTACCTCGAGCTGAGCAGCGGTGAATACCGTTTCCGCAGCCATTTGCCAAGGTCATAATGCTCTTGTTTGCCCAGCTGTGTGCGAAGACGAAATTTAGTCAAGGGAATTTGATATTTACTTAATATGCCGTAAAAGCTGCTTTTTATGTGCTTAACGGGTTTTTCAAATACATAAATAGAAATCGGGTAGTACTCACATTCGTTAACTGGCCCCATCCAGTGGTCCAGAACTTCAAATTATTCCAGGGATCTGTGGGATACGGGTCGACTGGCGTTCTGTCGCCGTGGCGAAATATCTATTTTGAAGACAACTTTTTAGATAGCGAGCTTTATACGCACTCCCATACAGCAGCTCTTACCACATGCACGAACTTCAGCTGCCCTGGCAGTTTGGCCAACAGGTCTGGGCGACCTTCGACATTAGCATACGTTTGGTGGAGCGCAGTCCCCATGCCAAAAAAGAGCATGCATAGCACGGCTATTGAGAGCAGGCAGCAGTGCCGTTTCCACATTTTCACAGCCAAACTTGTCCACCTACCACAACGACTGTAGGAAAACATATGTTAGCATGCGGTGGGAATTGGGAATCAATCCAGCTTCGGATGCTATGGGCAAAGGGTCTTACCTCAACTGGCGACCTGGTCGTGCGTGCTTTTCATATATATATGCGTACCCCTGGCCAAAATGAAGTTTAAACAAACGACGAGCTTCCTTGTTTATAAAATCGTTGACAAATTTGATAACCACAAAGAAGCAGTGTTGCCAATTGCAGCTACCAAAACTAGCCAAATCGAGCTAAAAACCAACTAAACTTGCATATTGCATTTAAACATTAACAAATTGAAATCAGCGTTCTGAAATCTGTTATATTGAAGCATTCGAATTGTCTAAAAATGTAAAATTCTGTTTAAAACAAGTGCAAGCACTTCAAAAAGTTAACTAAAAAACGCTTTAAAATAGATGAGTTGGCAGCACAGTTACTCTGTCGATTAACGATTGTTGCAATAACAAGCGGGAGACTGTTGAAATTAGAAATTGAAACGAAAGCAGGAGCGACTGGTATTTAGATTGTATTGATTGACTCGTCGTATCTAGTTGCACACAATTAATATGATTATTTAAGTATTGCATTAAATATTGAAACAATCTTAACTACGAATAACAAATATACTGTTGATGTTGGTCTTAAAAGTACGGCTATAGGACAGATTAAAAGAGAAAATAATAAAAAAAAAAAATCCCGTCGGCTTAACTAAACGATTCTGAGCGCGAAAGAATGGAAAACGAAATTCGGCTATTACATTATTAATTGGAGTTGGGAGTTTGTAGTTCGCGTGGGCAGGCTAAACATCGCTGTTGAGTTGCGCTTGCTTAAAACCTTCTATTGCCGCCCATATTTGGTCCAGGCCGTGGTCCACTATAGCTGAAAATGGAAACACGTTGCTTATGTATTACAGATTGTCTTTTCGAACACAGATCGTCTTCACTTACCGGTTTCTTTGGCTTCCCAAAGGCGGAAATTCCGTGTGATATGCATTGAAGCCATTCTGATTGTGACCCTTTCCCAATCCTCCTCCTCCTCCTCCACCCCGCTTGTTGGGACCTCCGCCTCCTTGTTGGCTATTGTGTTCGTTGCTGGCTGCTCCACTGCTGCCACGCCTGGCATTGAAACCGCCGCCTCCATTGTAAAAACCTCGTCCACCCTGTGGGTTACCTCTGAATAGGAAAGAAGGCACGCAAATCAACTCAAAAGATCGGGTAGGAGCTAACTATTAACATACCCATTGGCGCTGGCGTCCCCGCGACTGTTCGAGCTTATAGGTCCGTTTCCAAAGCGTCCAAAGCCCATTTGCTGATGCTCCACCGGCAAGGCAAAGCCACGGCGATCCTGATGCACATTACCGCCTGAGCCGCCTCTTTGATTCAGCGATCCGCCACCGCCGCTGCCGGAGTTGCCTGCCCGAAAGTCATTGCTGCAGCTGCTGCTTCCGCCTGCTCCAAACCCGCTCGTCGGACTGTTCCTGAAGTTCCTTTTCCCAGCTTGAGGGCCACCGTTATTGTCCCATCGACTGTTGCTAAAGCGATTGCCTTCGCTGGCTCCTCCTCCTCCCCCAAACTTTCCGCCATGGCCTCCGGCAGCGAATTTATTCCTGAATCCGGGCGCTTGAGACCCAGCCTCGTTGCTTTGCGGCGTTCCCTTGCTGTAGGGAGCACTCCTCTGTTGTCTGTAGTTAGGTTCGTTTCGCACAGGTCCAAATTTGTTGGCGTTGGGTCCCCGGGTGTCACCCACATCTTTAGAGAACCGGCCGCCACCGCCGGCTTCATTGCGGAAGTTCCGCTTAAAGCTGTTACCGGGCGCCTCTGTGGATCTTTTATTTGGACCACCACTTTGTCCTAAATGGGCGCACATTAATCTTTATATGAAAATATATCTGAGATGAGAAGTGTATTACCCTCAGAAGGCCTGCGTCCCTGATTGTCACCGCTGGCCGGTGGACCGCGGCCACCGTTTCCAGGGCCGTACTTTGGCCTGCCCGCCTCCACGACGATGGCCTGGCCCTTAAAAACGGTACCGTTGAGGGCGGCTATGGCCGCCTCCGCCATGTCCGTGGTCTCCAGGTGAACGAAGGCGCACCGATTCATCACGTCACACTCTACAACCGAGCCGTAGTTGGCGAAGAGGCGACGCAACTCCTCCGGCTTGCAGCGCGGCAGGCTGCCAACGAACACCTTGGCGGGCTACATGGATAAAGCTTGCATTACACGAGTTCTGCCCCATCCGCCTGCGGCAATCTCTTAAACTCTTACGTACAGTAGACATGTATTTTTAAAAAAAATCTCTATATATTTTCGGTTTTTTCTTTTATCACCTCTCCCATCGCTATCGGTATCGATGAGACCTGAAAATATCGATGTTTGCGCAAATAGTTTCTGCAGAAACATCGTATAACGATTCTACAAGTGAAATCATCGATGTATCGATAACTTTGAGCTAAACAACCTCGCTTTGTTTACAAATTTAAATATTAAAAATATATAATATCCAGCAGCTTATGCACAAATGTGGCAACCTGGAAATGAGGAGGGTTACTTTGACAATATGGAGTTTAGCAAAAATGTGGTCAACATTCTCCCGAGCGTGGAAATGCTGGTGAGCTTCAATGGCGACATGACGCGATCCAATAGGCGGGCGTGCCTACTGTACGCAGAGCGGATGGACTTTAAGGAGTTGATCGTAAGTCGAGGCAATGCAGAATCTACAGAATATAATAGCCATTATATCCCCCTGATCCACAGCAATTGCGTTTGGCTGAGAAAGCCGACCAGCGCCGTATGTACATTACCACCGTGGACGCCGC
The DNA here is from genome assembly GCA_035045905.1 of Drosophila anomelani. Lineage (NCBI taxonomy): Eukaryota > Metazoa > Arthropoda > Insecta > Diptera > Drosophilidae > Drosophila > Drosophila anomelani. The sequence goes on along the minus strand of JAWNOO010000007.1, from coordinate 8,283,129 downwards.
CTCCTTTCATGAACTGAAGCAGGACCAGTCGTTAAACGTGACCTTCTCCGGCTTTATGGAGAATGTGGTGCGGATGCTTAAGGACTGCCAGGCTGGCAAACTGGAACTGCATCTGTCCGCCAGGGACCAGAGCCTCACAGCCACCCAGAGCCACGACTACCACCTGCAGTTCGTAGAAATTCGGTCCTTCAAGAACCTCGTTCACCTGAGCCTCCCCTGCCGCTCAGCCCCCTTAAACACCGTTCTCTTCTACATTAATCTCATGCTGGATGCCTCCCACACCAAGCAGTATATGCTGGAGCAGAGTATTCAGCAGATTCAAACAGAGCTCAACTCCCAGCGTTCGCACATGGATCGTCTGGGAACGGAAAACAGCAATCTCAGAGAAGCCTTAGCGGAAAATAACAGAATGCTAGAGGAAAAGCACGCACTGGAGATGCAGCGAGTCCAGGAGAGCCTGGCCAAGGTCAACGACCAACGGGGCTGTGAATTGGAGCGGCATCGCAGAGCGATCGCAGGTGTCCAGGCGCAGCTGGATAAGGCTACCTTGGACAACGCCAACCTGAAAACAGCCCAGGAACAATGCGAAAAACGATGTCAAACGCTGGTCGAGGAGCTATCCTGCTGCAAATCGCGCGTGGGTACCCTAAAGGAGCAGAACGACAAACTCCATGCAGACATAGCCAATGCCAGGAAGCAGGAACGCAAGCTAGAGTATAAGATCGAGGATCTCAAGCAGCACACAGCTGAGCTGCAGGAGCACATTCAGAAAGGTAACAAGGAAAAGGTATGACTGAATTGCATTAACCTTATCAAAGGACTAATATTACCGTGTTTTTAAAAGGCCAACATTGCCGCCGAGCTGGAAGCTGAGAAGAAAATTCTGCACACCAAGCGCCAGGCTTTGGAAATGGCCTCCGAGGAAATATCAAAGGCCAATCAAATAATCCTCAAGCAGAGCCAGGAGCTGCTCAACCACAAGAAAACCATCGCCTGGCGCACTGAAGTGGCCCTCCAGCAGGAGAAGGCCGTTCACGAAAAGGAGCAGCTGTTAGCCATGCGAGAAGATGAGCTGCGTCAGGCACGAATAACTATTGAAAAGCTAAGGGAGGAGATTCCCGAGCAACTGCAGTCCATGCGTCACTTTGCACATGGATTGGAACAAAAGTATTCGAAACGTAAGGGATTTTCCTTTATGCCAGATACATGTATTTCACCAACTCTTGTCTACTTTCAGAGATCCTCACCCTAAAAGAGCGACTATCCATTCCCACTGGCAAGGAAAATCGACGCTAGTTAGTCTTAGTTTTTAAGTTTCTCGTTTTTATTTATTTTATTTTGTACGCCTCCAGTAAAGGTATGTAGATGTTCGACTCTAGTCATAATCCTCCTGCACACTCTCTCCCGCATGGGCAGTGGCCACGTTCACCGCCTGGCTAATGTCTTCGATTTGGTTAAGTTTCAGTCGCTCGCGTATCAGTTCCGCAATCGCTTTCTGGGTGCGGCGCTCCAATCGCTCCAGCTTTTTGCTAGCATCCCGCTTGAGGTCCCAGTCCGGTTTTCGCGGCGCCAGATTGGTTATATCAATCTCGTCGATCACCATTGGCTGCTGCAGCAGACTTAGCTGGTCCTCTACGGCGGTTTCAATGCTCCCCGTGGGCTCCTGTGCCAGGATCTCGCCTGTGGTGTTCTCGTTTTGTGGTTTGTAGCTGCGGAATATGGGCCTGCAAACCGAGACATTAAGTTAATTATTGTCTTTATAACCCATTAAACAATATTACTTTGGCAAGTTCTCAGTGGACTCGGCGGCATTCTCTCCTTTATTTAGTGCCTGTTCGCGGAGCTTTTGCAGCCGCTCCTTGCGTTTTAGAGATTCCTCTGTCAAGCGGCCTACGCTATTGTCCATTCTTTATTTAACTTTTATTTATGCCAATTTCAAAAAAATCTTCGCATTTGTTTACGTTCTAGTTAGGGCTGGTAAAACTTCGATAACACTAATCGATGCTCCAAAAGAGCCTATGTTAAATGTTTACATCAATATGTTAGCAACGAAAAAATTATTTTGAATTAATTTATTGTCATTCTTTTTAATATTATTTATTTTATTATCAATTTTGCAATTAACCTTTAACTATTTCAAATTACAGTTTAAAAATATATTATTCTGTAAGTAAGAAAGGCATCGCTCTCATTATATCATTAATTTTATTTTTGATTTTGAATATATCTTTGATTTTAAATGATAAAATAAAACAAGTCTTTAACTTCAACACTACAAAAAAGTTACAAGCCTTAGCACAATGTTGTTTGATATTTAATTTGTCCTAATTGTGGAATCTCCACCACATAGTCTAGCACTTCAGTCACGTTAGTAGGTATTCCATGCATCTCGTGCCTAAAGAAGACATTATAAAACTATGTTTGTTGGAATATATTACTTAAAACTCACCCCATCACCAATAAACACTTCTTTGGAAGCTCAAAGTGACCGAATTCGGGGATACCTGCAGATCCCTTATAACCAACCATTCTATAACCCTCGGCCTGCTTCGACAGAATAAATTCGAGAAGAATTTCAGACTTTACTTTAACGATGCTGAAATATTTACCATAAGAGAAAGATATACAATTATTTAATTTATTTCTTACCTTAAATTGGCAGAACTAGACTCTTCCGAATGTGATTCCTCTGCCACAACCAGAGAATTAAATCCAAACTTTTCGCAGGTTCGTTTAAGTGCTGCGAAATTGATTTCTTTGTCAAGAAGGGACGCCACCAAAATAACTTCCTGACCAGCCGATTGTTTTGGGCTTACTTCCGAGAGAGTGAGTCCTTCGGAAAGGTTTTGAGGTGGTGTGACATCCTTGGATGATTGCGATTTTTTTGCTTTAAACGCATGGCGAGCCTTTTCGTATTTATTATGCGGACGAAAACTTACACCGATTTCGTCGAAGGGCGCATTTGTTGTATACAATATATAGGACGAAGCTTTAGAGTTTCTGTTCAAGATTACGTCAGTGAGCCAAAGCCGAGGATCACTTTGAAGCTCCTGAAGTCTGTTCCCCAACGAAGTTTCTACAGAGTTTATCAGGACTTCTGCGAGGGGAATAAGAATTCTTTAAACAGAAAAAGTTAAATTATTAAAATGTCTATAAAAGTGCGTCATCATTTACCTGAGTTTTCCACACTCGACAGCAAGTTTATGGAGAAATAACTGTGCGAGAATGCGCGTAGAGTGACAACCTACCATTGTATACGGTAAAAGTTGGGAAAACATTTCAGATAGTTTGTTCTCTTCGTTTAGTTTTACCAAATTTTTTAAAATAAATATATAAGCGATGGAGAGATACGACTCCTGTTGCGTTGGTTGCAAACTTGGTAATGCTTCCAGCACCCAATCGATGTTTTTCACACAATCACCTACCAGGAGCTCATGCATAAGTTTAATCCCGAGATGATCGCTGGGTAACAACAAAGTCTCCAGGGATTTCGAATCATCACAATAGTCGCGAATTTCAATCAAAGCAAAGGCAATTCTAATTTTTTGTCGGTGGACCTCGGAGTTCTCAGTGTAATGAGGATGCTCAATCGACAGCTTTTCATTAATTCTCAGAAGTTCTTTAAAAATGTTTGATTTCATTTCAGCATTTCCGAATTTCTTTAAATTATTTATAGCACTAAAGCGAATTCGTGCATTTTGTTCGAAGACATAAAAGAGATTGTATGAACAAGCAGCCTCAATGCTAGGAGAATGTTAAAATCGTCAGAAAGTATGCTTATAAAATTGAAGTGGTAGTAATATCTCACCGTTCCAATCCTCTTGTGGGTTCTCCATGAAGCAGCAGTTTTAAATACAGGGATATACTTAGTTTTTCTTCTGGTGACCATCTTATTTTTTTCTGAATAAAGGTAGTTATGCAGCTTTCAAATTCCTCTTCTGTTAAATTCTTATATGCGTAGCTAAGAATATATTTACTAAAAAAAAAACGTTTCAATAATATTAATGAACAAGTCTGAAAGGTAATAACTTACGCATCAACATAACGTCTCACACGCGCAATCAGAGCGGGCAGTACGTTGTCGTCCCTTATTCGTTTCTCATGTGCTCCCAGTAAGAGTGCTAAAGCATGCAGCGTAAGACATGTGCCCTGTTCCAGCAGTTGCAGGGCATTCGAGTTTAGTTCCTCCAACTGGCTCCATGATTTTAGGTTCGAAGTGAAGAGGTCCACGCACCGTGCCTTCAGAAAGGAAATCTCCTCATCAGTCTGGCAGTCTAATCTGTCCAGCAAGTGCTCTTGCATCATCTCGAGACTCGCTCCCTTCTGAAGCAACGATGTGTCCACGTTGTAAAACTTGCGGTAAAAGTCCAAGAATAGTGATTCCCGGTTATCAGCAAAAAGAACGAGGCGGCAAAACCCATGTTTATGTTTGGGGAGAGTTTCCATCTTCAATATTAAAGTTTCTATAAACTCCGCTGTCAAATTTACAGAAGGAAACAAAAAATCATCACAACAAATCATGTCAAAGATGATTTGGTTGAAGCAGTCTATATGCTCCTCAAAATCTAAGCATGTTTTGATTTTATCTATTAAACGGTGGGAATCCCAAAATAAATCCCCCTTTTTAAGCAACGACTCCATGCTGATCATATAATCTCTCAAAGAGAAACCGTCGATTGTGTCCTGAAATAATAAAGTAAGATCATTGACTGTAGCCTAACCCAATTAAACTTGTTTACCTCAAACAAGTTGATGATATCTTCCTGGGCTCCCCATCGAAGATCATAGTTATCGATGTCGCGAACAATAAAACACAATTTAATAAACAGCTCCTTAGGAACATTATTCACTTGTTCAGAATTTAAACTGCGTATCCAGAGGCACAACGGAACGTTTTCCCAAGGAACTGCCACTAACGCCTCCAGAAGGAGTTCAAGATTCCCATTCGCCACAAACTGCTTCAGCTGCTCTACTTTGAGGGAATTGTCATCCTCGAAATCAAACAACAAGCTCTTGTTGGTGGCCACAAGGAACTCTGGAAGGAGGGTTAACCGGCAGAGCTGCTCAACGCTCACGTTGGTCAACAAATATTCCAGGGTCTTGCGCAGTACCTGAACTCTATCCTCCAGCAGGAGTTTGAGGAAAAGGATGCGCAGCCAAGAGAGCCAACGCTCGCCGAGATCACTAACCATCAGCTGCAGCTGTGACAGCTGTTCCTCCAGAGTACTCGCAACCAGGTGTGAATCGTGCTCCTCGAAGTCTGCTATTATAGCCGCAAAGGCGGTCCACTGTTGGACACTGCACTGCAACAAATGCAGTAAGGCTTCGCTATGCTCTCCACCAATTTCACACATCACTTGGATCTTGCTGATCAAAAACATTGACGATTTCCGATCCTGGGGCTCATCCGACAACAAAAATCTTTGCGTGGCATCAAGCAGTCGCATGAAACAGTCTGCTCCTAGCACTCGCACAAAGTCGTTGAACAGGTGTTCCAGAATCTGTCCGGCATACGGATCACCATCATTTAAAGTCCTGGCCAGGAGTTCTTGCAACAGCAGCTCGCCATCGTCGGCAGGGATTCTGCGCACCTGCAGTTGGACGCAAACGAGAGCTCTGGCCAGCAGACGGCGGCGCGTGGATGTCTCTTCCTGGCTGCCAGAGATCACAGCAGAGATTACCTTGACTATAAGTTGAGTGCTGCAGATTAGGTTGTTCTGCATAAGTTTGTTCATGCTCTCAAGCACGTGATTCAAGCCCATCTCGTGGTCCCGGAGAATCTCCACCAGTTTGCACAGTAGCTCATCCCGCTCGGCCACTCCTCGCTGCAGACTTTGATCGTCCGCGTTGAAATCCATTGTTATAGGTGGTTCCGTCATCATTAAACTTGTCGCAGAAAGAAGAATTTTCCACTTGGGCTTTCCCGAATTATAAAATCAGTTTTGTCGATGACAAAACCATTCTGTGCCAGGATGATCGATATGGATATGATACAACATATATCCACCGACTATTCGATTATAATCGACATTCAACTTTGCTCCTTAAATATCCGGTTTGTAAATACTGATAATTTAATGCAAATATATACATTGCTACATATATGTGTTGTATTCATCCCAAAAGAAAGCCATTATGTGTGACTTTAGTTTGCGAATAAGATTTCCGTATTCCCTTTTTGGTTTTTCAGTAAAATAGGTACCCATTATAATAACAATGTATGCTCCGTTTATAAGTATTTATTCAGATATTGATATTGATATTAGCAATTTAGATACATATGCATAGGTATTTTAGATAAAAATGTAAAATATAATGAAGACACTGAAACTTAGGCATATAAGAGATATTCATAGTGTTTGTTAACAAAAACTTTGAGTCAAAAAATTTGCTTCACGTTAACAGAAAATGCGGTATAAACATAATTTAATATGTCGTGCAAATATGTACATACATACATATATACATATGTATGTACAAATAATACCTTTAATATTGGAAGTCAATAAAAAAAAATACACATAAGACTTCAGCTCCACTCTGGGCCAATAATAAATTGACAAATCAATCGGATTTTAAATCTTTAAATGTATTTATTCAACAATATATTATTTCCTTAATTTTTCTTTGGCTTTTCCCTCGCATAGGAATCTCTCATTTGACCTTCCGCTGGTGGGTTATGGTGGTATCGGCGACATCCTCTCTGCACTGGTCCTTGTCGCCCCATCCCCACACGGGATGGGAGCCATCTCCCGTCCGTTGCACCCGCCGTCGAACTAGATCCGGGGACACACTCTTTAGGTCGTAGGCCCAGCCCAGCCAGGCAAAGAAGTTGATAAAGGCCGTCGTGATGTCACGGGAGTACGGACCCAGCTCGGCACTCTTATAATCCCACGGAAAGACGTGGTGATAGTTGTGGTATCCCTCGCCGAAGCGCAACCAAATGAGGAAGCTCTCGTCGGTGGGGCTGATCTTCTTGTCGTATGGCCGCTTGCCGTACATATGCGCCGAGCTGTTCACCAACCAGATAAGGTTCAGGGTGGTTACCCAACGGAGCAGGGTTATTACGTGCCAGGAGACGTTGAGCGACTCGCCCCACAGATACATCGGCAGCACTGTCGGCATAAGGAAGCAAATGAGCGGCATCAGGAGCATGTAGTACTTCTTCTGGAACATCACCAGGCGATCCTGCTCTAGGTCGGAGAGGTCGATCTGCTTGCCCTTTTCCACCACCTGGGGATGCTTGCGGACGCACAGCCAGCCTATGTGCGAGAAGAACCAGCCGCGCTCCGAGTTGTACGGATCGGCGTCCGTTTCCGCGTACTTGTGGTGCACACGATGATCCCGAGCCCAGATATACACAGCATCCTGGAAGGCCAGCGTGTTGAGGAACAGGAAGATCAGGCGGAGGGGCACGTTAGCCTTGAAGGTGCGATGAGCCCACAGGCGATGGGCGCCACCGGAAATGCCCAGGGCCGTGACAATCACTGCGAATGGAAAGATCAGAACCGTCGTCCAGGTGGCCTTCGTCAGTAGCAGCCAGACGCCATACAACGCGGATAGATGAAGGATCACAAAAAGCACAATGTTGAGCCAAACTAGCTGCAACTTTCGACCGTCCGTGGTCTTCAGCTGACCGACATCCTTGATCAGGCCACCGTCGACGGTCTCCGCATCCGACTCGTAGAGCACTCCGGTTGTATCTTTGCTGTTCGGCGGCATTCTGGCCTACGTTTGAGTCTGGGATTGTCCCGGCGTTTTACTTATAACAAATTCCAATAGGCGGAATCGAGCAGGTAAAGTACACTTAGAGTTAAGGTAGGTTAATAGGTTAATAGGAGTATAAATAAGTAGACTACCTCAATGCAATAAAGCGCTAATTGTATTGATAGGTCAAAGGCAAACACCTGGAAGTGTAATTAATTTCAAGAAGATATAATAGTATATGCGCATATTTAATTTATTTTAAACTCTTAAATTCGAACGCGAAATTCGCTTTAATTCCCTTCGTAATTAATTAAATCCTACTAAGGAACAGGCTTAAATTCCTAAATATGTATGTATTTATCATTTCTAAATATTTTACAATAATTACATAACCTTTAGTAAAAATAGAATTATTCTATATTTTTCACTCATGCATTTCTCACAATTTGGAAAGATTTTATAATATTTTTAGATACTCAAATATTGTCTCAGTGGAATGTGTTTCCAATTTGATTTTTATTGGGTGTATCCGTGTATATATGTATATATATAAATATACATAGCTTCTCTATAAGTCCAGATTATCCCCTATTTATGCATCGCACGCGAATTCAAAAAGACGCGAGTTGAATTGATAATAATATTGAAAATATAATCACCTCCGCAAATCAAGCATTCTGAATTGTATAAAAAGAAATAAAAGCTCTTCGTTTATTTATTTTAGTTTGTGAATTGAAATGGTTTGGTTGTTGATAATAATAGAAAAACGAATTCAATCTTATTCTCAGTGCATCTGGCTTGGATCCATATCCATATCCTTCACTAAAATGTCATTGATAAGACCAGACGTCCTTCTATATACATATATTTGTACATATGTATCTTCATACATATGTATATGGTTGCCTCATTCTTTGGACATTTATATAAAGTTAATGTTAGCAATGATTCCGATTCGTTTTTGCTATATGATTGGGTTTTCATATAATCCTCTTTATTAATAAAAACTACATCGGAATCCGTGGCTGCTCTATGTTTTTTAGTGATTACAGATTGATCATAGATCTTTTCAGATTGTTCTGCTGAGGAATTTAACATATTACATATTAAAAAATAATGCAAATTATAAATAAAATAATTATTTTATAGTTTTCTCTTTATATATACACTTATAGTTTCTTTTAAAGATGGCAATACTGCGATTAAACTATCAAAGTATCATTTACAATTTTTTAATATCAGCAAGGGCTTTGAGCCCACTGTATAAAATATGTTTATGTTGCATTTTCTGGAGACGTTATTAGCCTGTGTGTATAGTACTTGAAAGCAAAGATCTGACTCCAAATCTTTGTTTACAAACACAGTGAATATCGACTATACATAGTCCCATTATTTGCTATATTTCACCAATATTTTCAATGCATAACTAAATTGCTAATTTTGTGCAAATCTAAGGAAACTAAATATTTATAAACTGTATACATATATAGCTTATAATGGGTAAATACTGTAAAAGCATCACTGATATTGCTGATCCGCAAACTAAAGTCTCAAATAATGGTGTTCTTTTAACACAAAACATATATGTATGTATGTATGGATACTTTTGATTCAAATTATCAGCTTACAAACAGCATACAGCATTACAAATAAAGTTGGATGTCGATTATAATCGAATAGTCGATGGATATATGTATGTATCCATATCGATCATCCTGGCACAGAATGGTTTTGTCATCGACAAAACTGAGTTTGTATTTCGGGGAAGCCCAAGTGGAAAATTCTTCTTTCTGCGACGAGTTTGATGATGACGGAACCACCTACAACAATGGATATCAACGCGGACGATCAAATTCTGCAGCGAGGAGTGGCCGAGCGGGATGAGCTACTGTGCAAACTGGTGGAGATTCTCCGGGACCACGAGATGGGCTTGAATCACGTGCTTGAGAGCATGAACAAACTTATGCAGAACAACCTAAACTGCAGCACTCAACTTATAGTCAAGGTAATCTCTGCTGTGATCTCTGGCAGCCAGGAAGAGACATCCACGCGCCGCCGCCTGCTGGCCAGAGCTCTCGTTTGCGTCCAACTGCAGGTGCGCAGAATCCCTGCCGACGATGGCGAGCTGCTGTTGCAAGAACTCCTGGCCAGGACTTTAAATGATGGTGATCCGTATGCCGGACAGATTCTGGAACACCTGTTCAACGACTTTGTGCGAGTGCTAGGAGCAGACTGTTTCATGCGACTGCTTGATGCCACGCAAAGGCTTTTGCTGTCGGATGAGCCCCAGAATCGCAAATCGTCAATATTTTTGATCAGCAAGATCCAAGTGATGTGTGAAATTGGTGGAGAGCATAGCGAAGCCTTACTGCATTTGTTGCAGTGCAGTGTCCAACAGTGGACCGCCTTTGCGGCTATAATAGCAGACTTCGAGGAGCACGATTCACACCTGGTTGCGAGTACTCTGGAGGAGCAGCTGTCACAGCTGCAGCTGATGGTTAGTGATCTCGGCGAGCGATGGCTCTCTTGGCTGCGCATCCTTTTCCTCAAACTTTTGCTGGAGGATGGAGTTCATGTACTGCGCAAGACCCTAGAATATTTGTTGACCAACGTGAGCGTTGAGCAGCTCTGCCGGTTAACCCTGCTTCCAGAGTTCCTTGTGGCCACCAACAAGAGCTTGTTGTTTGATTTCGAGGATGACAATTGCCTCAAAGTAGAGCAGCTGAAGCAGTTTGTGGCGAATGGGAATCTTGTACTCCTTCTGGAGGCGTTAGTGGCAGTTCCTTGGGAAAACGTTCCGTTGTGCCTCTGGATACGCAGTTTAAATTCTGAACAAGTGAATAATGTTCCTAAGGAGCTGTTTATTAAATTGTGTTTTATTGTTCACGACATCGATAACTATGATCTTCGATTGGAAGCCCAGGAAGATATCATCAATTTGTTTAAGGTAAACTATTTTAATTGGGTTAGGCTAAAGTCATTGATCTTACTTTATAATTTCAGGACACAATCGACGGTTTCTCTTTGAGAGATTATATGATCAGCATGGAGTCGTTGCTTCAAAAGGGGGATTTATTTTGTGATTCCCACCGTTTAATACATAAAATCAAAATATGCACAGATTTTGAGGACCATAGCTACTTTGATATAATTTTTGATTGTACTAACTTCACAGGGGAGATTAAAGAAACTATAATAATGAAGATGGGAACTCTCCCCAAAAATAAGCATGGGTTTTGCCGCCTGGTTCTTTTTACTAATAACCGGAATGTACTATCAATAGACTTTTACCGCAAATTTTACAACGTAGACTCATCGTTGCTTCAGAAGGGAGCGAGTCTCGAGAAGATGCAAGAGCACTTGCTGGACAGATTAGACTGCCAGACTGATGAGGAGATTTCCTTTCTGAAGGCACGGTGCGTGGAGCTCTTCACTACGAACCTAAAATCATGGAGCCAGTTGGAGGAACTAAACTTGGATGCCCTGCAACTGTTGAAACAGGACACATATTTTACCCTGAGTGCTTTATCACGCTTATTGGGGGCACATGAGAAACGAATAAGGGACGACAACGTACTGCCCGCTCTGATTGCGCGTGTGAGACGTAATTTTGATGTGTAAGTTATTACCTTACAGACGTGTTTATTAATATTATTGAACCCTTTTTTTTAGTGAATATATTCTTAGCTACGCATATAAGCATTCAACAAAAGAGGAATTTGAAATGTGTATAACTACCTTGATTCAGAAAAACTTAAGATGGTTACCAGAAGTAAAACTAAGCATATCCCTGTATTTAAAACTGCTGCTTCATGGAGAACCCACAAGAGGACTGGAACGGTGAGATATTACTACTACTTTGATTTTACTTTCTGACGACTTCCAACATTCTCCTAGCATTGAGGATGCTTGTTTATACAATCTCTATAATACCGCCGAACATAATGCACAAATTCGCTTTAGTGCTATAAATAATTTAAAGAAATTTGGAAATGCTGAAATGAAATCAAAAATTTTTAAAGAACTTCTGAGAATTAATGAAAAGCTGTCGATTGAGCATCCTCATTACACTGAGAACTCCGAGGTCCACCGACAAAAAATTCGAATTGCCTTTGCTTTGATTGAAATTCGCGACTATTGTGATGATCCGAAATCCCTAGAGACTTTGTTGTTACCCAGCGATCACCTCGGGATAAACCTTATGCATGAGCTCCTAGTAGGTTATTGTGTGAAAAACATCGATTGGGTGCTGGAAGCATTACCAAGTTTGCAACCAACGCAACAGGAGTCGTATCTCTCCATCGCTTATATATTTATTTTAAAAAATTTGGTAAAACTAAACGAAGAGAAAAAATTATCTGAAATGTTTTCCCAACTTCTACGGTATATAATGGTAGGTTGTCACTCTACGCGCATTCTCGCACAGTTATTTCTCCATAAACTTGCTTTCGAGTGTGGAAAACTCTGGTAAATGATGACGCACTTTTATAGACATTTTAATAATTTAACTTTTTCTGTTTAAAGAATTCTTACTCCTCTCGCTGAAGTTCTGATAAACTCTGTAGAAACTTCGTTGGGGAACAGACTTCATGAGCTTCAAAGTGATCCTCGGCTTTGGCTCACTGACGTAATCTTGAACAGAAACTCTACAGCTTCGTCCTATATATTGTATACAACAAATGCGCCCTTCGATGAAATCGGTGTCTGTTTTAAATCGGATATTACTATCTACAAAAAGGTTCGCCATGCGTTTAAAGCAAGGAAATCGCAATCATCCAGGGAAGTCACGCCATCTCAAAATCCTTCCGAAGGACTTACTCCCACGGAGGAAAACAACTCAAAAAAATCCGATGGTCAGGAAGTTATTTTGGTGGCGTCCCTTCTTGACAAAGAAATCAATTTCGCAGCACTTAAACGAACCTGCGAAAAGTTTGGATTTAATTCTCTGGTTGTGGCCGAGGAATCACATTCGGAAGAGACTAGTTCTGGCAATTTAAGGTAAGAAATTAAGCAAGTGGATTTTTGTACAATATTTTCTTATAATAAATATTTCAGCGTCGTTGAAGTAAAATCCGAAACCCTTGTGGAATTTATTTTGACGAAAAAGGCCGAGGATTATAAGAGTGTTGGATCTAAGGTCTCTACTGGTGCACCCAAATTCCAACATTTTGAGTTTCCAAAGAAATGTATACTGCTGTTGGGGTGAGTTTTAAACAATAGATTCCAGCAAACACTGATTTATAATGTGTTTTTCAGGCACGAGAAGCATGGAATTCCTGCTAACGTGACAGAAGTGCTAGACTATGTGTTGGAGATTCCACAATTCGGTACATTGGATACAAATTTGGGAGCAGCATCGCTGCTTATTTGGGAGTTTTTCAAACAACGTTCTACGGCGGCTTAAAACTTTTTGTAGTATTTAACTTAAATGCTTTTCTTTCACACTAACATGCTGTAGATGAACAGATATGATATAATTTTATGTTACACATTATGCTTCTGAAAGCGATTATCCAAAGTTCATTTTCCATATTAAAACCTAAGATATATTTGAAATCAAATTAAAATTTATGTTATAATGATATCTGTGGTCTTTTTACTTGCTGAATAATTTATATGTGGAAATTGTAATTTTATATAATAATTAATTTTTATAATAATAGATACATGATCAAAGTATTCCCCACAAATCGACAATCTATAAGATAGGAAACCTCCCAAAACGGACGATCGCTAAAATTTTCAAACAAGTCTATTCGCAAGCCATGGATATTCGTTATGTGTTCTAGTTCATAATCCTTAATTGTTGAACATTAAGTAAATCAACCTAAAACTATTCCCCATTCATATCTTTAGCCATTTAAGGGGTATTCACAATGGCGGTTATCTCCGCTGTTGCGAACAGGTGTTTGTTTTGGGACAAATGTTTGTTTTCTAATTTAATCCTTTAGTGCAAAATACAAGTACAAATTGTTTTCTAATTATTCTCAGTAGTTAAGAAAGAATGCCGTTTTGTCGATTGGAAGAAGGTATCTTGTTCATTCGGTTGGAAGAAGGTATTTTCAGTAAGGGGAATTCCCCAAACGTTCTTGCTCGTGTCAGTGTGACCAGACGGAATCAGCGCCAAAATCTGTTTATTTTCCAACGAAGTTCAGCCAAGAAACTAAAACAGAGAATAGTGTTAACAACTGAAGCGCTGAAATCAGTCGGCAAAACGATTCAAAAACCGAAACCGGCAAAGTCTACTGCTAGTGGAGAGCGAGAGAAAAACTGGGAAAAAAAGGCAAACTAACAAACGCGGCAAGCTGTGAGTGTGTGCATTGCGAGATCGAATTAAACAAAAAAAAAATAAGTGTGCAAGGAAGAACAAGCAAGCGAAAAGGAATTCGTGACTCTCGGCGAATGCTCTGCGTCTCTCTTTCGCCGCTCTCTGCCCCCGTGCCTGTGCCAGTGTGTGTGTGAACGAGTCGAGTCCACAGTCTCCGTGTGTGTGGCGGCGTGCCTGTCGTGTGCGTGTGTGCGAGCGAAAATCTGCAAGAAAAGCAACGCCAAAAAAAAGAAGAGACGCGAGGAAGCGAAGTAACGCAGTGGCGTGTGAATCATCTCCAGAAAAGAACAGCTAATCCGAGTCCAGCAAGGTAGCAAGGAGCATGGAGCAGCACGAGGACAACTACTTGCAGAACCGCCTGGCCGAGAGCCTGCAGATATCCGGCGGCGCCGGCGAGAACCATTTGCTGCATACTCTGGCCGATCCCGCCGGCGGCGACCTCTCTGCCGCTCCGAAGTCTGAGCGGGACGGCGATGGCGACGAGGACGAGGAGTGGAAGTACATACACGAGGTGCAGCAGACCGAGAAGCTGCTGCAGCAGGAGCAGCATCCCTCGGACACTGGCAATGGCTTTGGACAGGATGACCTCATCCACGGCAATGGTTTGGGCAACGGCCTGGCTGCAGCCGCCGCCGCCGCCGCTGCTGGTCTCAATCTGGTCTATGAAGAGGAGGACGTTGAGGTAATCAAGCACGACGGCGACCTCTCGACCAACTCCAACACCACCACATCCACGGGCGAGGTGCTACAGCATCAGGAGGAGGAGGAGGAGCAGCAGCAACAGCAGATTCAGCTGGAGCCAGAGCAGCAGCAGCAATTGCAGCAGGAGGACGAGGATGAGGCCAGCTCGGTGGCCACTACCTACGGCACCAGCAGCCTCAGCGAGAACAACCAGGAGGAGCCAGAGCAGGAGCTGGCGCCACAGCCAGCTGCTGGTGCCCAGGAACTGCTTCTCGAAGCTTTCGACGACAAGGAAAATGCCGTACCCGCTGAGAGTCACGAGGAAAGTCACTCGCAGCTGAATCCCAATGCAGTAGCCTTTGTGCCCAGCTTTGGTTCGCAGCCATCGTCGCCACTGCCCAACAATGCCGGCGAGGAGGCCATGCTGGGTCTGATTCCCCGCCAGCTGCTGGCTCCGCTGGACGATTTAGTTGCCGAGAGTCCGCGCAAGGGGTCCGCCCGCGAAAACATGGATGCTATCGCCGTACCCGATGAAATGGAGTTTGACATCGAGGCGGACAAGCGACCTCACGAACTGGAGCAGGAATCGGACATCTTTGGGGCCGCCAATCTCGAGCAGCAGCTGCTCAACGGAGCCGGCAACGGGGAACCAGTTGATACGCTCGACCATGGACCTGAGACTTGTGTTGATCTGGACGTTTCACTAGAGCAGTTGCCGGCTGAGGAGGACGTCATGAAGCAATCAATCTACGCCGATCACAACGCCTCCATTGAGGATATCCTAAACTCTGTTCAGCCGCTGCCCGAGCAGATCGGCGACGAGAAGGAACTGCTGCACGTGGAAGAGAAGGAACATGTATCGCAGTCTCCCTCCACCGAGGAGTTGCAGTTTCAGCAAGAGTTCCAGCAGGTCCGTCACCAGCCGCCCTTCTTTGGCGGTGCTGGCGAGGATCCCATGCAGGCCTCCTTCTATTTGGAACACACATCTCTGGAGGCCCAAAAGGAGCAAGAGCAGGAGCTTGAGGAGCCGCTACAGCAGCCGGCTGACTCCTCCGATCCCTTTGCCGAGCAAAGCCTGCTGCTGGACACCAGTGCACCGATGTTCAGTCCTGAGGCCCTTGAGCCTGTGGCCAAGTTGGAGCTGGAATCGCAGCAGGCCGACATTGTGGACATCACACCATCGCCGCTCTCGTCCACCGAGGAGAAGCATCTGGTCGAGGACACCAAGGAGCTGCTTGAGGAGGAGCCGAAAAGCGTGGAAATCGAGGCAGAATTTGTTAAGGAGCAGGATTTGGAGCTGGAATCCAGGCAGGAGCCTGCTCTGGAGCATCAATTGGAACCGGATACCCATCCCTTTGAGCCCCCCTCGGTCGGAGCTCCTCCCCAGGTGAGCTGTCAATTTCAAATATAGAAATTCTCAGGGGGGACGGAAAGGGAACGGAGATGACTCATTCAAAGTGCCAAAAGTCATCATTATGCACTCGTCATCTGCAACCCCGAATGGCAGTGCGTGTCCTGTATGTTTCTATGTGTGTGTGTTAATTTTTCCTGCCACGCTTCCTGCCCCGTATTGTTGGCCTGTTGTCCTTGCTTCTCACCTGGCCAGGCCAGGCCGGGCGGTAAAAGGAGAAATCATTAAATTTGTTGGTATACTACTCCTTTGTCTCTACTCCTGACATGTGCATTTTCTCCTCTCGCTGCCTGTCCTCTCTCTCCGCTGCTCTATCATCTCCCTCACAGTGCGCTGTCCTGCTGTTAAACCACGAGTAGAAAGTGAAATGTGTTGGTGCCTCCCGGGGGGGTTTTCAATATTTAAATTAAAATGTGTGTGCATATATAGAGCGGGATAAGATTATTTTAATGACTTAATTAAATGTTTATAGCTTTCTTTTTCACTCTGTCTAATTTGTTTGGTTTTCAGTTGCAGAATTTATTTGGAAAATATATTTGAAATGTTGAAAGCTTTAAGAAATTTAAAACATCACTTTTACATAAAATGTTTTCTTATAATTTCGATATAATTTTATAATTTTCCACCCTTTTTTACACTTATATCTATCCTCTAAATTGAGGCCCCACTTTATAATGCATTTTTATTCTGGGGTGTGTTCCCTCGACCTGCTCACGCGTCGCTGTCGGCGTCGCTGCTTCTGCGCTCCTTTTTGCCTTGCTCCTGCTCCTGCTCTCCATCTGTCTCGGTCATGTCCTCGCCCTCGTTCCTGTCCACCTCCTCCGCCTCCTCGCTCGCTCGCCTTGTGTTGGCTGCATTCGGGTGGGGTTCGTCGTGTGCTTGGTTGCGGGTCGACTGCCACTCAATTTTTACACTCAACAGGACACGCAAGTGCTTTCCCATTGCCCGGAGTCGTTGGTGGTGTTAAGGTCCTGGCGTAATCCCGGGGTGTGGGGGGTTTCCTCTGGGTTTTCTGTGCTTTAAATTCCATTTTCAAATAATTAAGGGAGGTCCACAAGGGGGTAGTTTACATTTTATTGTCTTACTTGGTTTTGGCCACTTTAAATTGTTGACCTTTTTGTTGGACAACTAAAATGGATATTCGGGGTGTTTTTTTTCGTTCTTGAAATCTGTGGGGAAACAAAACATTTAAAAGCTATACAATTTTGTGTTATAAATTATTTTAGAAAAATATAAATAATTTTAAGCTTAATTTTTACCAATTAAAAACACCAATCTTTTAACCAATTTCTGATTTTTTTTGGGGAAAAATAGTAATGAGTTTTACCAATTTCTTTTTTAAGTATCTAGTTGGAGTTCGATATCCGTTCCAATTGGGACTTCAGTTAGTTGCGGTCAAATGCACATTTTCTTGTATGTACTCGACTTGGGTTCTCTTCGTCCTCTCTCTCTCTCTCTCGTTTCTGTCTGCAATCTGCATGACCAGCAACACCAACAACATGGGTAACAGTAAATGGCGTTGCCAACTGCGGCAAGAGTTGGCAACCTTTTCGCTTGGTTGCAAATTCTCCGGCTCCAATGCACACACACATACACAAGCAAACACCAGAAGCACAGACACGCTTTCATAATTACAACAACAACAATAGCAGCCAACAGCTGCACCAGAAAGAGAAGGAGCGAGACAGCAATAACTTTGGGTTCATTTAATTGGGTCATATACGGTTTTTCGCTTGCATGTGTATACAATGTTTTATGATTTTTTTGTTGTTAATTTTCTCCTTTCTCTTCCCTCTCTCTCTGTCGCTCTTTTTCCCAATGTCTGCTTTGCATTTGCTTCGGCTGACCCATTGTTGTTGTTATCGGCACTTCCTGTGGGAGTTTTGTTTTGTGTATAATTTACGCCCTGCAACTTAACTTTTTCTTTGTGTTGCACTGCTTCTTTCCCACTCTTTGCTCTTCGTTGCATATTATACATACATACATATTTATGTATCAAAGTGATTTGTGCCGCTTGTCTCCTTTTGCAATCCCTTTTTTTATCAATCCGTTTTGGAGAATTCTCTCTGCCTCGCTCCCCTTTCTTTTTGCTATTTCGCTCTCTTTCCGTTGACCCCTGCATTCATTCTTTTTTTTGCTTTGATTCAATTCCGTTTCGTGCCGCATACCAATTATTATTACTGTTTATAAATGTCAACAATAAGAAACAACAAAATGAGCGTAGCAGACAGCTTGTCACCACCGACAACAACAACACTAATGTTGTAAACAAATCAAAAAGTAAAACAAACGTCAAAGAAACACGGAAACAACAATAGTTTTTATCAAAAAAAACACACAATTAGGCACACTGTTTGGTTTTCAAGTGGTGTGCGAGTGTGTGTGTGTGGTCAAGCGGTCATTAAGTTGTAATTTTAGATTGATTTATTGACAGATACAAACGATGATTGTCTGTTAATTAGCAGATGATAGAAGCCAGCGGCGGTCAGATACAAATTATGATAATTTAACATTCGAGGGAATGTTCCAAAAATAAATAAATATTAACTGAGAGATGAAAATTGTCGGCTATCAATAATAAATGTTTGTATTAGTGCCCAAGGCATTACATGCATTCCAACACTCACTGCACTTTGAACCATGTCACATCGATCATGCCACAGGCTCTATTTTTAAATTCGCACATTATCAAAGGCGCCAGCCTCTAATCAGATGATTAAAATCTATAAACAGAGGGGTTGCATTCTAATTTGTAGGCAGACAAACAACTGAACTGATAAATAAATGCGCAAATTAGTTCACGCGTCCAGGTTATGACTCAGTTTCCCAGAGGAAAACTGGCAGAGAAAACGTAAACTCTCAGTTTGGAACTAAAAACAAACAAGGCCCCTGAATAGAATTACAATTTCAGTTTCCAAATTCAAATACAAATTGTATTGTTGAGGCAACTTTCGCTGGTGCAGCAGCAGCAGCGGTTCACACAATTCGCATGACATTTGTTGAAACCTTTTTGGTTTAATTAAAATTTATACAATTTACATATATGTACATCATTGTATCATTGTGTTAGATGGAATGATAACTGGTCTCGAGCCAGACCGCATTATTATACATTTTTTGCTCTTATAGTATTTGTTATTGTTTTTGCTGCCCGCTGTCCGTAATTGAGGGAATTTGTAATTTAAAACAGCACAAAAAGTGTATTAAATGTCTGTGGGTATGACTAAGCGACCTCCAGAAAATTTGGTGTATATAAAAACTGAGTGTTTGTTGAAAATTTCAGAGGTTTTATTCGCCTGACCCCTAAGCTCGTGGCTGCTGTAAAAAGGGTTTAATTCGCAGAAATAGGGAAATATATGTACCGTACGTGAGGGTATAACACCGAGATCTATTATAAAAGTTTTCACTATACAGAGATACCTGGATAAATAAGAATTATTTGAATTGTAACTTTATAAAAATTCCAGGGAATTTTAAAATAATTTCTTTAAATTCTTCTATGAAATCTAGAAAATAAATTATAGTTTTTAGTGAACAGAGTTATTAGAGAAATTTTTGTAGGATTTTACAAATAGTTTTAAAAGAAGAAAAAATTAACGAAAATTCTACTTGAAAAATAAAACTCATATTGAAAACTAAAAACTTATTTTAAAAAAATGTAATTCAAGTAATTTTAATACCTATTTTAAATTAGGTTACTTCTTAAAAACATTAAAAAGTATAAACTTTTAGTATCATAAAATAAAAAAAAAATAGACCTCGACAAATAGTAATAGTTTTTCAATAAAAATCAATGTTAGCCCAGAGTAAGTGGCTGTAAAAGCCAAACAACGATTTATGGCCTGCCTTACAAAACGTCTAAAAGCCTAGAGAAAACCAACTGGAAGCATTGGCTCCAGTTTCTTGCAACTTGCGAGAGAGAGGGGAGAAAGAAAGAGCTGACTACAGCTTAGGCTATAATTAAGTCTGAAAATCCATTAAGATTATTAACTCAATTAAAATTGCTGCTCGCTTCTTCACTCCACCGCTGTTTTTTTTATATATTTTTTGTATGTTTGCGGGTAATTTAGTTCACCCATACAGAGGGGGGAGATTGTAATATATTTTTTATGTATTTTAGTTTTATATTTTTTTTTCTTAGCAATTCAGTTTTTTTTTAGTAGGCGCCACTCGATGGCTATGGGAATGCAATTGCCATTGACGGGCTATGGTCTTATTTTCCCTGTTACTGTGCCGGCTGCTCGGCCTACGCGACGCGTCTGCCCACACAGGACAAGTGCTTAGAGATGCAGATAGTTAGATACAAACTACCCACCTTTGGCCGTATCACACACATAGGATAGACGCCCAAAATAAAAAAATATACTATATGTACGTATAAAGTACTTCTCGAAATAGTCTCAGAAAACGAAATAATATTTGTAGATTTCTGGTGTTAATTAAATATCGAGCTTTTCGTAAATTTTAATTTGGCGAAATTGGGTCTTTATTTTTAATAAATATTTAGTAAATTAACAGAATTTAAATGTAGTAAAAAGTACCTCATTTTGAAACAAAAAACAAAAAATATTGCTGATAACTTGGTTTTTTTTTTATACTTTTTAAGACTCTCTGGCAATTTGTTTTAAACATTGGATTAGCAACGCTATTATTCTGACCGTAATTGTGTGCCTTTCTTTTGTTTTTGTATCTGTGCTGTGCACATTGGATGGTGTATCTGAGCCGAAACTCGTTTCATTTTGCGGTTTCTCAGCAGCGACGATGAGGCCCCAAAAAGCCAAAAAGCAGAACAATTGCAGGCCGAGACAAGAAATCTTGCTGCAATATGAGTGGCTGCTGCTGTGTGGGTTGACTTGGAGTGGAGTTGATTGCCAAAAAGGCACACGGAGGAGCACTTGACAACGCTTTGCCAATCCAATCCACAATCCCCGCCATCCAACCTGAAAGCAGACAGAGAGTAGAGGAAGGAGTTCCTGAGTCCAGGGCCAAACTCTGGCAGACTGAGACTGAGACTTGACGATTAATTGCAGCATTTTACATTTCGAGTTCAAAAGAAAATGCTTTCAGCATCATCGTGGTGAACTGCTGTTCGGCAGCAGCAGCTCCTCCGCTTGTATCTTGCAGATATAATATCTCATGCGGTCTTTGGCCGCTATATGTGCGTTATCTAAATTTACATTTCTTGCCAAATACATATATATATTTTTTAGCTCATACAGTTAAGGAGAATAAGATAGGATTTATATTATATAAAATAATATTTTTAAGGCAAAATTGCACCTAATTGTTAGCTAAATATGCCAATATTTATCTTTCTATTAGCACTTCAGCGATAATATATTGTTGATGCTAAATATACGATGCTAGCCAAAGGTGTTTTCCACTTTTAAAATATTTAAAAAATTATTAAATACTTAAAATTACATTATTAAGAATTAGATCTCTTTTAAAATATATTTTTTGTACCGCCACTGTAAACGAACAAACGACACTTATGAGCGCTCTGCACTTTTGTTGAGATCCAACGCTCGGCTGACTTCCTCATCCACATCCTCCTGCTGCCTGCCGCCTGGTCAGTGTGTGTATTTATAAAAATGTAAAAATGCAAAAATCCTCTGCCAAGTGCCAAGTTCAATAGCTTTTCGTACACCACACACAGAAATTCGCGTACAGAAAATAATTATTCAACAAAAAAACGAGAAGAAACAACGGGAGACAAGATGTCGCTTAGCATGTTTTGGCCCCTGGAGCGCTGCGATGGATGGATTCTGGGATGGATTGGGCAGCTTGGGTGCTGGAAACGGGGGACTAGTAGTAGTTGATGGCTCATGGAGGAGGAAGAAGGCTGAAAGCAGAAGGCATCGTCTCCCCTCCTGGCATAAAAATAGAGTTTAATCGTTGCTGGATTGTGGAAGTGGAAGTGGTGGGTTGTTGGCACGAACCCATGCCTTGGGGTGTGTCACAACAACACCACCACCACCACCACCACCACTAGAGGCTTCTGAAAAAATCGAGAAAAAGTGCTGTTAATTGAAAGACATTCCAGAAGGAGGCCAAACTATCAACTCCACTTTAGCCATCTATCTGCCCCTCGAAAACTATCCCCAAGATTGATGTTCTCCTTGCCACACGAGTTACCGAACCTATTTGTCATTTAAGTGCCATCCATCCGCTCTCGATGGAGATTTAATGAATGTCTAACAACACATAACCGTTTTGGTGACAATTATTACCTCACGGAGGTGGAAAAACGGGGCCTAAATGGCCATAAAACTGGTTAAGTTTAGCTGGAAATCATAATAATTTTGGTCACATGAGAACATGAAAACGTAGAACGGAAGCTAGAAATAGTTTTTGCACTGGAAAATATATCTTATAAATAATTCGGAATTATTAAATTTATTCACAAGACTTGCATTTTATTGTCTTATCAGTCAGTTTCTTACTCGAACAAACCCCCCATTAATCACACTTGAAATCCCATAAATATTCTCCCGATAATAACGCACAAAAATGACATAATAAAATTGACCAAAACGATAGGCAATCTTCTATTTATAGTTTAAATAATCAACTGGAATTTATCTTCTAATGCCACACAAGTCGAGGCAATCCAAAAGATAGTTAAAAGAAAGAAAGGCCTCTATAAACTTTAGTCATACGTGGAAGGAAAATGAATGTCTTGCAGCCTGGAGGGGAGCTATGATCGTGTTTGTCATAAAAGAAAATTGTGCAAAATAAATTCCGAGAACAGCGAACCGGTTGACTATGACTGCTTTTGGGCACAACCTGCAGGTCAATTTACTTTAATTAATCATAGAAAAAAGTAAGGAACAAGTGTGCAGGGAATAAGTCAACTTTAATGACAGAAACTCATTTGTTTGGTTTGAATTTAAGTTGAGCAACAGAGAAAAAAAGACACAGGAGCAGGATTAAAATGAACACTGAATTTTTAACTTGTTTTTATATATAAATAAATTGTAATAAATTGAATTTATAAATTTTTTAGTATTTCCCAATTTAAAATGACAACCAGAAACCTTTCCTGGCCTCCTTTTTTCCCTCGAGTGTGGTCAAGAGAGTTACCTTTTTGAATTGTTGAGAGATGATAGCGTTTTTCCCTACCATTTTCCCCCGGCAGTGTGAAGCAGCTATACGCTGCTATACTTTGGCCATTAGCCACAAGGCTTTTTGCCTTGCCTTGCCTTGCCTTGCCTAGAGTTGGGGGCCAATGCTAAAGAACTCATAAAATTAAAAAAAAAAAAAAAAAGAAAAGGTGGCAAGGGAGCGTTGCTCTTGGCCATTTTGCTGCGGGCTGTTGGCTGCTTCTTTTTCCAATTGCCAAACCGAAGCAAACCAAGGCAGCAATGTTCGTGTGCAGAGTTGGCCAGGTGTTTTATTACCATTTGCGCTATTAACAATTTCTTTTGGCCAGTGCTCGCTCACTCGCCCGTCCGCCGTTGATTCTTATTTTCTATCTCATATTTTGCACTATTATGAATTTGCTAGTTTGACTCCGATTTTCCTTCATTCTTCGGCTGTTGTGCAGCGTCCATCGTGCAGGTTACCGTTTTGATTGTTAATAGGGGTTTTCGTTCGTTTTATGGCCAAGACTTGGACTTGAAGTCCGAGTTGGAGTGTTGGCCAACAAAGCCAGTCAATTTCATGGCTGCGGCTCCATTCTAATGTATCTATCCGACTGCAATGCGGTTGCCAGCTATCTGTATCTCGCTTTGTAATTGTATCTTTTCGGTTCGTTCTTGGTCTTGTTGAATACTTTCACAAGAGCAGAAGAAACTAAAACAAAAACATAAGAAAATGCTAAATCTGTTTCATGTCGGCGCAATAATAAAGAAAATGCAATGCGGCTGGCATTTTTCCTTTATTTCTCTCCGCTTTAATTCCGCCAAATGGAACGCTATATCTTTTGCTATGCATCTTTATCACATTTAACCAAATGGATTTATGAGCTACTCTGGGGCAAACTAATAAACACAGAGAAACAGAGAGAGAGAGAGGCCAATCCCAAAGCCTTTCACTTGGCCAAGAACCAACCCAGCGAATGGAACTCTGAACAGATTGATCATCGATAAAAGCATTGGGGAAATTAAATGGAATAATATAAGGCACTTGGCTTTTAATGGCAAGGAGATAAAATTGAGTGGAAACGAAATAATTGAAAGTCACACCCTTTTTCAATACAAATTTGTATTATTTTGTAGCAAATTTTATCTTAATTTATTACTTAGCAATTGGGTTTCAAGTTATATTTTCTGTTAAAGCGAATGAAATACAAACTTCAGTTTCATTTTCGCATAAAGTTTTCCTCCCAACAGACGTGTTAACATATCTTTTCCATATTCCCATCTTCCTATGTCTGTAATCCGATGTTTGTCTCACAACTTTTTTTTTATTTTTCGAATTTTCTCTCCATCTTATAAATCCAAAATGAGTTTCTTGTAATAAAATTTATGCCTGAACATTTTGTTTTTGCGGTTTCCTAAGCAAATTACAAAAAGAAAAAGAGAAGAGCGAAAATTGCGATTTTCTCATATTTATTTTGGACAAGCCTTTCACAAAAATTTTCCTTCTCCCCCCGGCCCCCTTTTGCCCAAGGGAAGTCAGTTGCTAGCGACGAGTGTGGAGAATGGCATCAGCCCCGAAACCACAGACCCAGAACATGGCCTCAGTACGATTCTTCCCCAACATCATCATCATCGTCGCCATCGCGCCATCAACCTCGAGGCAACGTCGCGTTGGGCTCTACTCCTGGAACTTGGGAACTCTCCAAAGTACAAAACAAATAAGCGGAAAAACATAAAGCAAGAATTTTAAAACATAATTAACTTTCTATTCTTTAACATTTCCATGCGTTTTTTTTTTATTTTTTTTAAGTTTTCTTACATTTTTGCCATGTTTTGGTTGTCTAATGATACCTCGTAAATAATAATAGTAATAATTACCACAAACAGCCTTGAAAAGAGGCTCTTGGAGGTGAAGTTTAAAGGGTATTTGAAGGCTTAAATTCTGAAATATATATGAATTTCAGAATAGAGATTGTTTTATATCTAAATAAAGTCCAAAGTTTGCCATCATTAATATAAAATTACACAAAAACAAAAAGCTTCTTATTTATAATTCATAAACAATTAAACAAGATGTTTTGAGCTCATGAAAGAAATGCATTTAAAGGATTACCTTTGCCTATTTTAAAGCAATTTGAAACCAGAAACACTCCTAAATTTACTTGCTTTGCAAGAGATTATTATTTTCTCAGTGGATTTACTACAACTTCATAATCTTGGCCATAAGCTCATTATCATTTGCAACTTGGTTTCGCAAAATTTTTCGGTTGCTGCTGCTGCTGCTGTCTTAACTGTCTCGTCGTCTGTGGCATCCCCCTTCTCCCTTGGCTTTACTTTTTCTTGAATTGTTTTTTTCGTCTGGCTTGCGAAAATGTTGCCACGGCCGTTTGCCGGTTTTCCTACACAATTTGCGCTGTGTCTAGTTCTTTTATTTTATTTTTTTCCCTTGCTGTTCGTTCTCTTTTTTTCCTTTGTTTGGTGGTTTATTAATTTTTTTCTTCTGATATTTATGCCAGCGCTATAATTCATTGAGTCTCAGTTGTGAGCCGGTCTGGGTTGAGTTGGCGTCCGACCAAGTATCGCTAATTGTCGAAATTATATTTATGACGGGCGGCCAGCCACGCCCACTTTCCACCAGTTCACCAACGCTCATTGACATTTTTCGGATGCTGACTAAGCGGAATTTCATTTGATTGCTGCGAGCCAGAACAAAATTTATATATCTTTGGCAGAAAAAAAAAAACAAGAAAATGTTGATTACTCAGAGGAAAACGAGATCTGAAAAACAAAAGAAAAGAATTCATAAACTGAGGTGGATTATTTCTTAATGAGAGTGCAGAACTTGGCAAGGTTGAATTTAAGAAATCTTAAGTCTAGGTTCTTGGGTTCTTGAAAGTAACTCCAAAATTGGTAAAATAGAAGTTACCTGGCCCCCCTGGTGACTGCGTTTCTTACAAGCCTCGGTGCAATCGCAGCTCTCTTGTAGAAACAGGAATGATGAAAATATCCAACCATTTCAATTAATCACCATTGGAGATTAATGATGTGCGGCAGGGGCAACCCCTGCAAAGCCACAAAGCCAAGACACACAATAGGATAATCACATACAAAAGCCGTGCAACGTACAACGTGCATCATGCATCGTGGGTCTATATTCTATTATATATCTATGCTCGTATGCCGGCAACATGTTGCGTGTTGCTGCCGTTGCATGTGCATGTGCGCTGCACCTTTTCTGTGTCTGAACGTCTGTCTATCTGTCTGCTTGCCAAACGATTTCAACATTTATTGCTCATCATAATTGCCGCGGCACAGTTAACCAGGCAGAGACCCACACGATGGATCCACTGGCCAGCCGCCAGAGGAGCTACTTCAAGTATCTATGAAAGCATAAAGAAAGAAGATATATTTAGTAGTTAGCATACTGTTGGTATTCAGAAGCTATAGAACTTTAAAAAGTATCTTTAAGTAAGAAAGTTAGGATAATAATGTAAAATAAAATATTATAAAGATATAATTTCACATCAATTTTAATATTAAATTATGGTATTCATCTTTCTAGAATTTAATAAAACCAATACTTGACTTTCTTCCTCTAAAATTTACTTTCCCTTTGTCCCATTTAAACTTCAAAAAATATAAATTTTTAATAGTTTTAGTTCGATATTTTTCGTATTAAAAAAATTTATATATCTTTTATAGCTGAAAATTTCACTTCAAATGTAATGAAAGTAGGGGAAAACTCTGACTCATGTACGATTTGCATGAGCATCCGCTATTTGCCCGCAGAGCAACTTCTGTGCCTCGTTTCATTTTCCTTGCGATTTGTCAACATTTTCGCCGGTTTAAAAATAGAAATTACATAGACGCCGCCGCAGCCCCAAAAGAGCAACAAGCATACGCAACACATGACTACACGCACTGGCAAAAAAGAAAAAAAAAAGTATATAAATTAACGCACACACGCTTGGAGGTTTAATAAAAATGCAGAGAGGTCTTTCTCGCTTTATTTGGCATTGTATTTAAAAGTTTGGTTCCGCCACCGGATCCCCGTATTCCCTTCCTATCTTTCGTTTTCTAGGGGAAGCTACACTTGGGAAAATAAGAAAAACAGAATAAATATACTACAAAAAGGTATTAATATCTAAAAAAGATTCTCTGGAACTTATGATAGATTAAATAGAAATCTGAACTATATGAAAACCATTTCGTTGAGATCAATTTCTGGTTCTTAGAGCTCATTATTCCCAGTGCAAACCCTCAGTATCATCATCATCATCATCTTACGCTTGGATCATCAGACTTATTGAAAAATACCGAGACTGTTCCACCCGTCGTTAAGCTTTACGCATAATAGAACATTTAGCTATTTGATTGTTATGTGCCATTATTATAATCACTTTGTGCCTTTGGCCAAAAACAGTCGTCGGTTGTCAATTGCATTCCATTTTTGTCCAGAGGCCTAATGGCCACCACCAAGTCAGTCTGCCTCCTCCCCGTATCTCCTGATCTCTTTATGTATGTGTACCTTCAATCCAATGGTCACTGTACCGACTCACTCGTTCCCCTTTTGGGTTTCTAACGAGCCATCAAGAGACATGTCGAACGTTGAATGTCGAAAAGAAAAAGAACGGCGACAGTGAGTCAAATACCAAGTGATTTGTCAGACAGTCCAAACTGCCTAACGTGAATCATTATAGAGGCTTAACTGAAACTGAACAAAATATTGTTATTTGTTTTCATTACAAGATATTGGAGTAAACTTAAACAAGTAAGAAAGCTACAGTCGAGTGAGCTCGACTGTGAGATACCCGCTACCCATACTTAAACCAGAAAAGCGTCAGGACGCCAGAAAAAACAGTTGATACAATTTTGAACATAACAGACAAATGCAAATGCAAGTGTAATATAATCACATGCATACAAAAATACATACATATGTATCTATGTGTGTAAAACCGCGATATTATTGCATTCAAGCGGCTAATAATTATTACCATTTATTAAAATTGCTTCTCGAATATCTTATAAGATTCTTTTCCGAACACAACCATGAACTGATAAGAATATTTAGTTGGTCTAATTGGTCAACCAAATGAGGCATGCTGCCCGCAGCCGTTTCTGGCCATACAAAATTATTTCTTTAATAACTTCGACAATTTTTATCTGATCGCAACCAAATTTTCAGGGATTACACCGACTATAGTTTTTAATATACATATCGAAATTCGCGACTCTAGCTTTAAAATTATACGCTTAATACGCTTTTTTATGATTTGCGGGGGCGGAAGTGGGCGTGGCAAAAATTTGAAACAAACTTGATCTGCGTGCAAGCATAAGAAATACTGTCGAAAAAAAATTAGAGCTCTATCTCTTATAGTCTCTGAGATCCAGTGTTTCATACGGACAGACGGACAGACAGACAGACAGACAGACAGACAGACAGACAGACGGACATGGCTAGATCGACTCGGCTGTTGATCCTGATCAAGAATATATATACTTTATAGGGTCGGAAATGCTTCCTTCTACCTGTTACATACATTTCCTGCCGGCACAAAGTTATAATACCCTTCTACCCTATGGGTAGCGGGTATAAAAATCTTACTCATTCGCAACTGAATAGAATCTTTAAGGTTTACTTGTTACATTTCAGGGAAAGCGTGAAAGTGGGAAATAAAAATACAGAATTTTTGCATATGCATATAAAAGTCAAAGCAGCCAGATTTCCATTCAATAATCTTATAAATTCACCTTTATCAAGAATACCCTGTAGTTGCCCCCAAAAATCTGCGTATCTCTATAAATTGCCTTGCTTCATTCTCTGTGATTTAAATTTTATTTGAATTTATAGCCACCGACCTCCGCATACACCGCATCTCGTCATCCGATGTTTCCCATGCAAATGTTCGCCATCTGTTGAACTTGATATTTGCGTTTATTTTCACGGCTGTTCCTTCGTTTGTTTCAACAATGAAAGGTGCTCTCATTTGGCTCGTTTAACTGCCGCCTATTCCCCAAATAATAATAATTCTCACTCTCACCGCCGGTTCTCTCTCTTAACTTTCGTGCAATTTCATCATTTGCTGCGCACTTTTCGCAATTATTAAACAAAAAAAAAAATAGGAGAAGAAAAATTTTGGCATGACTTTGGTGGTCGCCAACTAGAAATTGTTGATGTCATCGTTGCGATTTTTTTCTACCTTTTTTGGTTTTAAGCACAAATACAATCAGTCAGAGAGTCTCTCTTCTCTGACCAATACAAACACCCACAATTTGTTGAACAAATCAAATGTTGTTGTTTTTTCCTGCCGGTTTTTTGCGAGTGCCAAAATGATTTGTAAATAAAGCTCGAGAAGTGAACACTTAAATTTCGAGAAACCTACAGTGAAATCTCATTCATAATCCGATTGTTTTTTTACTTGAGGTTTTTTTTGTTGTTTAATTTTTTGAGGTTGATATTTTAGCACTGATTATGTATTTATTTATAATACTTAGGTTTCTTTTTTAGTTAATATTGATTTTTTTAAATTCATATTTAAAAAAAAACCTAATAGCTATCAATAAATATCTTGTTTCTAAATGATTAACCCAAGCTGTATGCATGAGCAATAGCTATACTATTTATATTTGTCAAGTATATTATTTTTAAAGGAAAAACAAACCCGGCAAAAAGCAAAACAATCAATTAACTCACCGGCCGGCACTTTTGGCCAAAGCTTTTTGCCATCAACAAGCCCCTGGAACTGATAAAATTCCAAACAATTATCGCAGCTACTAAAGTGCACAGAAACGAGGGGAGAAAAGAGTGAACCAAGGGAAGCTGTTGGTTGGCTCTAAAAATGCGCTATTTTAAAACGCGTATTACCTCATTTTTTGGCCATGATTGATTGGCAAATGTTGTACTACCGCATCGGCTGATGATGATGATCATAATAATGGTGGCGACGATGAGTCATGGTCAGTAACTAAAGCAAACTCGTACTAAGCCAGCAATCCTCTACTCTGACTAAGCCGAGTTTTTTTCCTTCTATTTTTTGTGTCTTTTTGTCTTATTCGCTTCAGCTCACTTTTAACCCCATTACGCTTGAGCAACAGTCCAAGCCGAGAGTCCGCAGTGGAGGCCAAAACGGAGCAATACACTTGGGAAATAAAGAAAGCTAAAGCCTATAAAAATGTGTACTTAGTTGTTAATAAAGACATTTTAAAGCGGGTTAAAAAGTTCTTATAACAATTTAAAAATTACAATCTAAAAGAAAACTTGGTAACAAAAAGGAAACTGTCTTTGCATTTTGCTATAATTTTTAACTGAATTTTACTTAAAAAACTAGAAAATCTTTTTTGTAGTAGTTAAGCTTTAAATTTAAATAATAACTTGATACTGCAAAACTAGATCACTATAAAAACTATAGATTTTTTTCGCCAAGTGCAGCAAAAGAAAGTCAGCGCCGGCCAGCCATTCCGCGAGTGGGCTAAAAGTGGGCAACCTAGCAACTGGCGGGAACAAGGAATTGGGAAATCCGAGGGCCAACTGTAGAGCGGAGTGAAGTGTTGTTGTGGAGCTGCGCGAACTGCTGGGCACTGGGAACTCAGGGTACCCAAAGGGGAACTCGGAGAACGGCCACCGACCGATGGCAAATGGCCCCGGCTGGTGGCATTTACTGGTCAATGACATTTTAGAGTTTCAGAGCGCAATGCTTTTGTGCTGTGCGGTCTTTGCGTGATAGAGGAAAAGTGCCGGAAAAAATGTTAACGCTACATTTTCCGCCCAGCCGTTTGTCCTCCTCCCCAGGCCCCAATCCCAATCCCAATCCCCGACACCTGCGGTGGCAGAGTCCAAAAGTAACGCCGAGTCACACCACTAAGTCACTGACACGTTTCCTGCCGACCCGCTTCTTTCTCCATTTCCCCATTTCCACCTTTGTGCCGCGTCTCTCAGTATATATTTTTTTCATACTTTATAAGCACTTGTATCAACGTTCGAAGGTAGATTGTAGTTATTTTGATCTCGATCTCCGGACCCTGCCACAGATAGTTCTCACAATTATCTAGATTTAGCGCAATAAAAAAGCATTTGCATTGGAAATGTAACACTCTTTCCAGAAAAGTAGTAAAGATTTTAATAAATATTATAGAAAAAGTACAAATTCTAAGCCAGAATTAATAATATTAATATTTTTTATAGTCAAATTATTATTATTAATATATGCAAAAAAAAAATATATATATATTTTCAGAGTTCTAGTTCAAATTATGAGACGAACTTAAAAACTTTACTTGTAGAGCTTGCCTGTTGCCATAAACCCAGACTGAACTATGATTTCCCTTCCGTTTTTTCTTCATTTCTGGCCTGGCCATGTCATCGTTGTTGGTTGCCGGCTCCCTGCTTTAGTTTGTTTGTTGGCAAGAATGTCATGTTGCCTGCCAGCCGCTTTCTCACTTTCACAAGTTCTGCTGTCGCGCTGCTGCTGATGTCATTATAATAATTTGTATGCATTGGTAATGAGTGTGTCCGTGGCGTGTCAACCCCCGGGAATGCGATGCGCAGACGACATCTGAGACGAGTAATCGCCAGAGTTGAGAGCAGGCGGAGAATGGCAGACGACACTCCCCTTAGTTTTCCCCGAATTTTCCAGATCCACAGAACCAAGGGTTGAGGGATGCTCTTTTCTTAAGCCCGAGGGTCTGACAATTGATTGGAAAAAAAAACATGTGAACTTGCTAGGCAAGTTGTAAAAGCAGATACATTTTCACAGAATTTTTAGGCTTAAGAAAAGCCTTTCTTTATCCCTAAAAAAAAGTTTGTGTAGTTCTTAAACTTTTATTTTAAGCACTGGAAACACAATTTTGAACTCTGTAAATTGAACTTTTAATGGTCTTTTCATACTCTAATCAGCTTTTATTTCATATTTTTTTCTAGATTTCTTCTCTAAAATTATTTTTAGTTTTTAGGAACCATATTTATAGGGCTTTCTTAATACCTCGATCTTGTATAATATAATAATTTCTTGGCTGACTTCTCCATAATCCCTCTTACTCATAAAGGGGCATACTTTTGATATTATACATTCACTGTAACTTCCCATATTTATTTAGCTGGAAATTCGTCTTGTTGTGTGTGTGTGTGGTGTGTATTTGCGGGGTCTGATTTATTTTCGTTGGCCTCTCACCCAAAGGCATGAAAATACTTTGTAGCTGCATCTGCCAGATATTTTTACGAGACGACATGGACGCAATAATGCCATAAGTAACATTTTCCCTGACGCACAGCGCTAACGGCAGTGCCACATTTTGTGTTCGAAGACACTCGAGGAAGGAGGAGATGTCTTCAATGGGATGGCTCATTGCATTTATCGATTTAACAGAAGCGAGAAGTTGTTTTTTGGGGGGCGCAAAATGAATGCTAAGGACCGGGAGGGGTCAGACACAGACACAGGCCAAGTGTTGTTTTGTTTGTCATTGTTTGGTTGGCGATGATGATGATGATGTTCTACACTTGAATCATGCTTTTGGGTGTTGGCTCTAATGAAAAAAAATAAGGAGTATTTCTAGCCTTAGTTAAAGCCAAAGTATCGTTTCAACCTACTCACACATTTCCTTGTCTCTCTTACAGTTGGAGGAGTACGCTGCCTTTAATGCAGCTCCCGGCTATGAAGCTCAACACGATGAGGATACAGTGCCAGCCGTTGAACCGGGCATTAATCCATTTGCCCAACCCTTTACGCCCGCTGCAAGCTTGGAGTTGGAGGAGCCAACAGCCGCTCATTTCGAGCCGGAAACACAGCTGCCAGCTGGCAATGGCTTCACTGAACTTCAGTTGCAGGAGGAGCTAGTGGAAGAGGAGCAGTACACAGCCAAGCCAGATTTCGACTCCCAGTTCTTGCAGGAACAGACAACAGAAGATCAGCACCAGGAGCAGCAAACACTTAGCGATGACTTTATTGTGCCCCAGGAGCAGCAGTTTTCCGCTCCAGAAGAACAAGTGCTACCACCTCTTGGGGAGTTTGTGGCACAGGATCAACAGTTTATTGCTCCAGAGGAACAGTTGCTGCCCGTGGCTAAAGAGTTTGTTGAACAGACCACTGCTGCCGCCGCTGAAGTTGCTGCCGCTGCTGCTGCAGAGGAGCCCGTGGTTGCCCAGACCGAAGAAGCTGTGCTTCCAACTAGCGAACCCGTGGTGAACGACCTTCCGGAAAGCGAAAAGTATGAGGAGCAGGCAGTGCCCGTGGCCGAAGTCGCTGCTGTCGCTACTGCCGCTGCAGCTGCTGTGACCGTGGCCGCTGTGGCTGCTGCTACCAAATCCAAGGACAGCAAGCCCAGTCCCCCGGAGGCCAAGAAGCCGGCAACTAAGGCTGGACCCGCTGCCAGTAAGCCCAAGCCAGCCGGTACTGCAGCTTCCTCAGCGATCAAGAAGACCACAAGCAGCTCTACCACGACCGCCAAGACGACTGCAGCTGCTCGTCCTCGCACCGCTCCCGTTGCCACTACCAAACCAGCGACTTCAGCTCCGCCAACGGCAGCCACCCGGAAGCCATTGAGTAGCAGCGCTGGAACTGCAGCTAAGCCATTGGCGTCCCGGACAGCCTTGAGCAGCACAACAACCCGACCGGCCACGGCTCCGGTGAGCAAGCCGACAGCTGCGGCATCCAAGACCACGGTCAGCAAGCCAACAGCAAGTGCTGCCAGGACTACGGCTGCCCCACGCCCAGCGTCCAGCACCACGGCTCGCAAGCCGGCCACAAATGGAACCGCATCGGGAACAGCCAGCGGAACAGCTGCCCGGAAGCCAACAAGTGCACCATCTAGCACCAGATCGACTCTCAGCTCGTCGGCTCCCGCACCCAAGGCACGCTTGCCTGCTTCCTCGACAACAGCGTCGGCGGCCGCGACCAAGCCAAAGGTTCCCTCACCACGCGCCGCCAGCACCTCCACCACGGTTCGGAAGGTGGCTAGCACAAATGGAACCTCGCTCTCGGCTCGCAGCCCCACCAAGCCGACGACCAACGGATTGGGCAGCAAGACCAGCAGCTCCACTACGACCACCACCACAACTACAACGATCACAAAGACTTTTACGGCCCGCCCGGCTCCCAAGTTCAACCATTCGACAGCCACCAATGGAAGTTCGACCACTCGACGACCACTGGGAACCACCACCAGCTCCACCTTGACAGCAACCACGGCGTCGGCATCTCTGAGAAAGTCATCACCTTTGAAGGCATCGCCGCTGAAAACTACTACCACAAAGCCGCTGACACCGAAAGCCAAAGAAAGCGCCACAGCTGCCAAACCATCGCCGGCTGGACTGAAGGCGCGCAAGTCGACACCACTGAAGGGATCCACACCCACTCCCATCAAGGCACCGGTTGCCGCTGCACCGCCGGCCGAGCCAGCTGCAGCCACCAATGGTGAGGCCAAGGAGGAGGAAGTTATCAAGCAAAACGGAAACGGTGTGCATGAGGTGGAGGAGGCCCAGGAAATCCAGGAGCAGCCGCCGATTCAAGATCAAGTGCCCGCTGGCGCTGCCGAAGTGTCCCTGCTGGATTTCTAGAGACCGTAGCGCCCAGAGAGATTCCAGAAGTAAACCAGAGCTGAAACTACTTTACTAATATTATAAAACATATTAAGCAAAAGTATTTAGCACGAGAACCGAAAGAGAAATTATAAAAAAAAGAACATAAAACGAACAGAATAGAAGAACTGATGATGATGCATCCGGCAGAGGCGACTCCGAAAGTAAACGCAGAATGCCAACCAAAATTGTGAATTGCTATCCATTCAATTTATTTACGAGATCGATGACATCTTCGATATTTCTTGCTAAATATATTTATATTATATATTAATGTATGTTGATAAAGTACACCCAGAGGGAGCTTGAGCGAAGGTAACTTTTGTGCTACGAATGATGGAAATATTACGACAGCGTGTGCTCCGT
Source organism: Drosophila anomelani (assembly GCA_035045905.1). Lineage (NCBI taxonomy): Eukaryota > Metazoa > Arthropoda > Insecta > Diptera > Drosophilidae > Drosophila > Drosophila anomelani. Next base: position 8,247,979 of record JAWNOO010000007.1, on the reverse strand, counting down.
TTTCTCTCGCTCATTTATTTAAGGTTTTTTTATATTTTAATAATTGTTCCTCACCACGCTCTGTTATTTTTTGCTCATGTTGTGCTAAAATTTTTTGTATCTTTGTACTGTGTCAGCGAACCGCGTCGAGAAAACCAATTGTCATTATATGTATACTTTTAAAGAAAACCCATTAATGGAATAAATTCCAAAAAAAAAGAACTTTGAAAGCCGAGAAAAAGGTCGAAAATTGTCATGTAGCAAGAACCAGAGGAAAGAAAGAAAATAAATGAAAATGATAATCCAAGTTTAACTGTAGCTATTATAGTCGGCGTCCTAAAACGTAAATAAACGACAACTAAACAAAAAAATAAATAAAACAAAACAAAAAAAACGAATCAAAACTAATCCAAGAAAAAGGCAACGTATGTAATTTGCGCAGCTGAAAATGTAGACTGCTAACCAGTAAAAAAAAAAAGAATTAATAAGAACCTTAAATACTGATCAAAGAAGAATTGATGTGTTTTCACTCTGTACTTCCTAGCGCACCCTTGGATTCTACATGTTGTATACGTTCCTCCAAGTTTACTTAAAACACAACACCCAAGAATTGAAAAAACAAAATTTGTTGTAGCACTCAGACATTCTTACTTATTGGTTATAAACAAAAATTAAAACTCTTAACCCAGTGTATTATTATAATTTCAACAAATGCTAAAAATCTCTGAATGTTTTCTGTTTTAAAGGCTAATTTTATATCCGTTTTTTGCTCTCCTATGTTTTGTGACCCAACGGTCCAATGTATTATTATTTTATAATTTGTTAATTATGCCACACGAAGAAAAAACAAAGAGAACATCATCACCAATAAGCAAGCAGAACATTTAATGTAATCCCAGCACCCCACTCTATAAACACCACACCCCCTTTCTCTATATACATATTGTATGTTTAAAACGATATTACCAATTAAAAATTAAACAAAAACGAACAACAAAAAAATACTTAAAAACAAACGAATAGTCTTTTGATTTGTTTTATTTTTTAGTTTCATATTTTAAGTCTTATTTTTTAGTTCTTATTCAGAGACGATACATATATATTTATGTGGAAGGAATGAGAGATACCAAAGCGTCAACGGCTCGAATTTATTGATACTGAGAGAAACCAATTTTGCCTGCTTTTGTGAAAGTAAAACCCGAACGGAGGATTTTTTTAGTGTTTAAGTTGCTAGAGTTGAAAGTTTGCCTATACCTACATACACATATATATATATATAAATCAAATATACAAGAGATATAGAAAGACCCGAACGCATAAAAGGGTATCCAGCGAGCTCTAGTTGTCTAGTTTAGAAAGAGAGTTAGTTACTCGTAGTTGATTTGCTTTATGGTTTCGCCCAAAATCCCGCCCCAGTGCCCTTCACTTTCATTTGCCTTATTATTAGTAGTGATTTGCTAACAACTAACTAAAGCTTAAGCTAAATTACGATAATTACATTTACATCTATTGAAAAGTTAAGTCGAAAGCCACATGAGAATAGAGAGACTTAGACGCAGCCAACGAAATCCATAAAATATGAAACCTTCACGGCCGCAATTAGTTTGGCTTGAATGGGCAAAAAAAAACAAAAATAGCTCCCGACCATTATCGTCAAGTTCAGAGACAGACTGATTTAGTGATTCATAACCGACCGACACTGCCCTTGGGGGTCTGTGGACCGATCTGGATCCGATCTGGACTCCTCATCTCCGGTTGACTGGCTGAACTTACTTTCCGTTGGATTTAGTCAAAGGAACGTTTCTTTTTTATATAAATATATTTACACATACACTTTAATTGCATGGAAAAGTTCTTTAAAAATTAACAATTTCTGACAGTGAAAGCAGAAAGTATGATGATAAAAACAAACGAATAACTAATACCTATAATTTATCGAATTACATATACAAACAAAATTATTAAAAAAAAAAGAATACAAAACTAAATACATATAAATAAACCCATATACAACTATCTATACCATAAATACTTATATCAGACAACAAGAACATATTTGTGAGCGTGTAGTGACAACAACCAAAATAACAACAAAAACTGAAATTAACAGATATTACAAGAAAATTTATTACTAATAAATGTTAAATATACAAAACAAAACAAACATTTAACTGGCCTTTTAACAGATTTTAAGCAATTGGGGGTATCTAATTTTTTGTACTTAAAAACTAATAATATTTAACATATTTCAAAACACTTTGAGATGATAATTCGCTCTTAATGACGACTCATTTTATTGAATATTTTTTATTTTGTTTTTTATAGAATTGATTAGAGGATTATATTTGGAAAGACTCCCCAGATTTGCAAATATTAAAAAAACTGCAAGAAATTCCCTTATAAAAATATAAATTAAATTTTTGATTGGGATTAAGCTAAAATATTTTTTCTTTGATTTTATATTTCCAATATCTCAAAAGTTTTTCTTTTTATCCTTGTTGATCTTCGGACTTTAGCTTGTCAGTTAAATTACTAACTCTTGAGAGCAGAATAAATTTTGGATTAACAAAAATATATATAATCAGAATAACTAATGCTAATAGTAAATAAAAACAATTTTAAAACAACATTTTTTAGATTTTTCTTATAAATTCTTGCTCATAAGAAAGTCCGTCATTAAAATTAATTGATATTATTATTAATTTATCCAAAACTGCAGCTAGAAGCTAAGAAAAATTTCATTTACATTTAAAATTTATCACATCGAAGTGTCTATTGCTTTGAATACCCTTCCTCCTACACTGCAAACTTTAATTAGTCATCGTCCGGTCTTGAGCACCTCCTCTGGGCAGCGCCATTAAAGCCAGGGCCAAAGACAACCCTCAGAGGGCGTTATGAATTGGGCTCATTATGGCCAGTGACCTAACCAAGCCCTCACTTCAGCAATGCAGTCCAGTGGCAGTGCCCCTTCTCATCATCATTGGGCCGCCTCTGCTCATTTGCATTATGGCCAAGATGGTATGAAACAAAGGCGCGATGTGGCCAAGGCAGCAAAGGGGTCTGGCGAGGATGGGGTGCAATGGGAGCGCCATGCTGGAGAAATGAAATGTTTGCGTGTGGAGTGCGACGTCGTCGTCGCTGGCTCTCTGCCTTGCATGAATCACTCGACCGGCGACATCGTGTGCAAAGTGTAATGAATCACTTGTCCGCGGGTAAGAGGGAGCTGCCTGGGCCCGCCGGTTCGAGTACCCCCCACAAAACAGCAAACACACACACACACACAGAAGAACACTTATAACCCCATTCACTTACTTACCAGCCGGTACGTGCCGGTAATTTACAATTTGTTCCCGCCCCCCAAGTATGGCCATCTCCAAATGTGCCAACACACTTTTGTTTACATCTATCGAAGCTTCTTAATAAGCTCAAGCTGTTGATATCGTCAAAGAAGGAGTTATTTGAGATTTTTAAGGATTTAAAAAGGATAATTTAAAGACATATGAACATATTTAAGCTTAGAGGACCAAACAGTAGAGGAAAATCTCTTCGCTTTCCCGTCTAAACAGACCATTTTTATGATCTTTCAATAACAACTTGTAGAGTGAATCTTTGTTATGCGATCCTACAACAGAGGTAGGTAACAGATAGACCCAAAATTAATCAAGAGAACAGTTTTAAATGATGTACTTAGTGGTTGAGATATTGCTAGTTAAAAGTTTAAAAATATACAACTTCAAATGATTTTGTGGGCTCATGTTTATTTGTTTTCTGTTCATAAAAACAGTTTAAAAAATACGGCTACTATTAATATTTCCATACAAATGTTTGTAGTGGTGGGGGGGGGGAAGCTCTTACAGTCTAAATCCACTGCATCACGTGGCATTGGATTAAGGGGGGATCTTGTGGCCGTGATAATGGATAAACTTATGACTAAACCAACTTCGGTTGCTGTGAGGTTCTAGAACCTGGGTCGCTTCACAAACGGCTTGGCACCGTTCTCCTGATAAGGGCGCTTGTTGAAGGGTTTGTTGCCAAAGCTCTTGTTGTTGCCGAACTTTTGGGGCTTGCCAGAAAACTTGCCAGCTGGGGGTGCGGCGGCAGGACCGCCAAAACCAAACTTGTGCTTCTTGATAAATAATTTGTGCTTCAGCAGCGAGTTGGGCTCTACAAACAGGGGCTGGTTGTTGAGTACGTGCTCGTTCAACAGGAAAGATTTGCAGAAGGCATCATCTGAGGTGAATTTGATCACGGCCTTGTTTTTCAACATCGTGACACTTTCAATTTCACCGCTTTGGCTAAATACTTCGCGCAACTGCTCTTCGGTCGTATCTAAAAGAACAAATTAAGGTGAAATTATTTTATTTTTGACCTATTACGATGATATTTCAGTTATATTCAACTCACCATTGGTCAGATTCGTCACCAGAGTGGCTTGTCCTGAGCTGGCCCGCTGGAAGCGCGACAGCTTTATCTCCAAGTTGTTCACAGTCTTGCCGTTGAGCTGGGCCAGGGCATTTGTGGCGCCTTCCGCCTTTTTAAAGGTGATAAAGGCCAACACCACCTTGCTGCACGCCACATCGGTAAAGTGCACGTCAAACTTCTTGAATATCTTCTCAATGGCATCGGAATTGTAGGACTCGTGCTTGCCCACATTCTCGAGGATCAAGGTGGTCTCTGGGGTCTTCTCCGAATACGATTTACACACTTGTGGACGCACGGTAATGTAGCGCGAAAAGAACTCGGTGCTGTGCAGCTTGAGGGCTTTCTGGGCGTCGCTAGCAGTGAAGTAGCGCACAAAGGCTTTTGGGTTGCCCTTGTTGGCCGACAGGGTAACGGCATCAACAGGACCGATCTGCTCGAAGTGGGCCTTGATCTCGTCAGAGGTGACACGGGGTCCAATTAGGCTCACCACTACGGTCAGCTCCTTGGTTTCATCCCTATCGCGCAGCAGGGACACAGCCACCACATTGCCGCCCAAGGTCAGAGCCTTCTCTTTGGCTGCCAGAGCAGCCTCGGCACCAGCAGCCGTTTCGAAGGCAATGATCACTTTGTTCTGGCCCGTCTTGTCTGTAATGCGGCTCACAACGGAGATCGGCCCGAATTTGGTGAAAAGACCAACCAAATCCTTGTGCGTGTATTCTGCGGAAGAAAAGATTACATTATTATTTCCGGCATACTTTTTGTAATGGTTTTAATATATATAAATAATAAATTGAAATTTGTCTATTTACCTTTCGGCAGGTTACTGGCGAAAACGATTTGATTCTTGGGCGTTCCAGGAGGAATCTTGCCCACACGTATCTTCGGAATACCGCCCTTCTTGGCATCTGACTTCTCGCCATTGGCCTGTTTTTCCACCTTAGCCTTCTTGCCAACAGGCTCCTCCGCGGGGGCCTCGTCATCGGAATCTTCGTCATCATCTTCACCGGCTTGCAGGTTGTCGATGGAAGCCTGGCCAGGCTCCAGCTCATCATCGTCATCATCACTGTCATCCTCGTCGTCTTCCTCTGCCTCGTCATCAATAAAATCTCCAGCATCTTCAGCCTGAGAAAAGGTAAAAAATTTTAATTTAAATAAAATTGGAACTTTAAAAAAATAGAAATTTTCTACCGCATTCATTTCATAGTACAGTTAAGGAATAGTCTGAATTTCATATTACTAGGCTTATATTTTATATTAAAAAGTGAAATAATACATATATAGCAAAAAAGAATAACAACCATGTGCGTCTTTAGAGCTATGCCACTGACTGCGGACTGTATCTATCAACTACAAATAATGAACACATGGAAACATACTAAAAAATTTACAATTAACATTTACTAACATGTAATTAAGATTAGGAATAAATAAATCAAGTGTACAGGCTTGTATCCTACAGAGGTTAACACATTTCTGCCCTGTAGATAATGTTTGCGGACAGAAACACATGGCACATGGCAACAGCGTCATAGCCCCCGCCGCCCGAGTCCCAAAGACGGGTGAACACGTTTTTCTCGCACATACCTGGGAGTCGCTGTCCTCCTCCTCGCCACCATTCTGCTCCTCATCATCGGAGTCCTCTTCGCTGGACTGTGGCACCTCCTTGACTGGCAACTTCTTGCCCTTCTTTGACGGCGACTGGGCCACCAGCTCCTCCTCCTCTTCCTGCGGCTTCACGGCCTTAGCTCCACGCTTGGCTGGCTTCTCCACTCCATTCTTGCCCTTGGCGGCTACAGCTTTCTTTTGGGCCATTTTGTTGCGTTTTTGTGCTTCTGCTGGTCGAACTGATCAAAATCAAGTGAATTTAACACAAAAATGTCGCCGCCGCGTGCTTGGTTAAATGAAAATCGAAAAACACGTGGGACAGACGAGTATATCGATATGTTTTAAATAAAAATAAATATTTTTATCATCATATTTTTGTAGTCTGATATATCGATATTTTTAAAAATATATTTTTGATGATTTAATTTTATTTTAATGTAAAATTTTAATAATTTTACAATATTGATTATTTAACATCTGAAATACCTTAATAGAATTTTATAAGAATAGAGGCTCAAAATATCAAAGCTAGTTTATTTCAAGCGAAAGTTGCATGCATTTCATATAGTAATAAGAACATTTAACTCTTTTTCTGTTAAGACATTGAAACCCGTGTTGATTTTGTTTTATTAAAATATTTGAATATATCAAATATTTATTATTTAAGATAGCAAATAGATCAATTTTATCTTGTCAACTGGGATCATAGTAGCAGGTAGCGTAGTACAGGGAGACGTTAACCCTTCAGGGAGACAGTTAAATTTTGATCAATTTAATAATATGGATATGAAAATAATTTGAATTCATAGAATTTTAAGTTAATTGAACATCAAATAAACTAAACTTGACTGAAAATTAATTAAATTTAAAAATGTATTAAGTTAATAAAATTAAAAACTCTTTTAACCAATTGTGTGAAATGAAAAATTAAATGTATGTTTTTTACATTTGGATGTAGCTATTTGCATTTACTTAATACTATTTAGTAATGTATATTTGTTTTAATATTTAGTTTCTTAGTTTCTTGAATTAGAATTAGAAACCGGGCATCACTGGGGGTGATTTGACATAATGGGCATCACCGGGCATTTGACAGACTTGCAACACTTGTCCTCTATTTGTCGCTTCTTATCACTGGTATACGAGTATACACATAAAAAATTAAATTGCAGCGCACACATATATTTATAAAACGTCGCGACGAGCGGATAAGCACTAGAGCAGCGGCGAAAGGATAGAGACGGAGTAGGCGGACGCTCCAGGAGCACACACACAACCACCAATGAACACACTCAGCGCCAACACGAACGGAGGTGGTGGAGGAGGAGGCGGAGGCGGAAGTTCTGGAAGTGGGGGAAGCGGAGGAGGAGCAGCAGCACCTGGCAGCAATGGCTCCAGCACAAATGTGACAGCTGCCGGGAATGCCGGCGGCGACGAGGCTGGCGGCGATGCCAGCTCACGGAGGCAGGCGACGCGCGTCTTCAAGAAGAGCTCCTCCAACGGCAAGATCACCGTGTACCTGGGGAAGCGTGACTTTGTCGACCATGTCACGCATGTGGATCCCATTGACGGTGTGGTGTTCATCGATCCGGAGTACGTCAAGGATCGCAAGGTGTTCGGTCAGGTGCTGGCCGCTTTCCGCTATGGACGCGAGGACCTCGACGTCTTGGGCCTGACGTTCCGCAAGGATCTGTATCTGGCCCACGAGCAGATCTATCCGCCCATGCAGCTGGAGCGCCCTATGACCCGCCTTCAGGAGCGGCTGATCAAAAAACTGGGACCTAACGCCCATCCCTTCTACTTCGAGGTGCCGCCTTACTGCCCCGCCTCCGTTTCCCTGCAGCCGGCCCCCGGAGATGTGGGCAAGTCCTGCGGCGTGGACTACGAGCTGAAAGCCTTTGTGGGTGAGTCGTCGCCGTCGTCGTCGTAGCCGGATTGTTCGTCTTGGTGTTGGTGGGTGTGTCCCCTAGCAGTCAGTGTCCATTTCCATTCCGGGGCGGTCAGGCAAAGTCAAAATCATTGATGAGCGAGCCAGTGCAGCCAGCCGTCGATACAGGCGTGTGCATTATGTGTACATAAAGACGTAGTATCTGTTTATTTCGCATATATGTACATATATGTATCTTACAGTAGAGCCTCAGGGAACAATTTTAATATTTAAATGAAAGAATTTTAATTGTAAATATTGTTTTGAATATTTGTTAACTTGCATTTAGGGTTAGAGCCAGCTTTTGGGGTGGAGATCATTGTTTAGATTGATTTTAAATATTTCATTAAATGTGTTAGGGAATATTTGGCTTATTTTTAGGGTTTTAAGAGACTTAAATAGGGTGCTTAATCCATTTTAACCATGTAGAAATCAGGTTATGAGGTAAAACCACCCATTCAGGTTATTTCTTTATTTTGGGTTACAATTACTTGAGCTTGGCTTGAACTTGTTGACGTTTGACCTGTGGAAGCTTGACTGTAAATGGGTTATTTGTATGGGTGTGAGGGGTTTTTGTGTAATTTAGCGCATGTGTCACGCGGTCGGGTACGGCGGGGTTAATTAATCCAGCTACGTCGGAGGGGGGCTGCGCAGCGCAAAAATGTCATTGGGCTTGGGTGACGCAGCGTCCCACCTAATTGGAATTCGACGCTTCTAATTGGAATCCGACTCGGCCGTAGCGTCCCATTGTTGTTGCTGTTGTTGTTCGTTTTAATTAGGCGCCGCAGTTGACTTTGCTGACGTTTTGTTTTTTGTTTTTTAATTCCATATCCATATCAACACTCGCTGAATGCTGAAATCGATTCTGGGAAGCTTTTCGGGGTTTCTATTTTCCGCTTGCCTTGCTTCGTGCTCTTTATTTTGCAATAATTAACAATAATAATAATTAATTTGTAAGAAATTAATAGCAAACGTTGCCTGCTCAGCAAAAATACAAGTTACACGCGCATATTTGCGTTTCGCACGCGCACCTCCCCAATCGTTGAGGTTCCTCCAGCCCGTCGTCGCCTCGTATTTTTACTCTCTGGAAAAAACGATTCCCTCGCAATAATATGTACATATATACATGCATATGTACATATGTTCAGTAAACATTACTATCTATTTGGTTTGCCTTGCTTTGTTCGTTAATTTTTTGGTGGTTTTATGGCCCCTCTGCTTGGCATTCCGTTCTTATCTGTCGGCCAATTTGCGAGCGGCCATAAAAAGATTAATAATGAAAGAGCAGCGATGCCAATTGGCATTTTGGGTGGGCTTTTCTATACATCCAAATACATATATATTCCATATGTATCCAAGGGATATTGTGCCTGCACTTCTTTATACAGTGATACAGTAAATAATAAACATGAATGGAATGTTTTTTATCTGGGAAAGGCGCTTGCCGACACTTGTTGCATTTTTCCAAGACGATAAATTACTATGAATGAACATAAAATAACAAATATATTATTTCAAGGCAAGGAACCATTAAAATTAATTACTACTGTTGGAGTAAATAAATCATAAAGAACTATAAATTAGGCAAATATTTTCCATAAACCAAATATTCCTAATTATAGTGATAAAACCTTTATCTTTGAATTTTTTTAGTGGGCTATATATTAGCTTGTTTTATCAGCTGATATTGTTAGCTTTTTGTAATCATAATGTTTATATAGAAAATATTTAGATAAAAGCTGACCTGATTTGTTTGGTGGGCGTAAATTATTAATATTTGTATTGTAAATATAAATATGGAAAGCTATAAATTATTAGATTAAAAAACGAAATTGCATTCCATATCCCATTATCTTTAAAAAAACACTATTTTAAAAAAAATTCTAATATTTGTCGATCTCAAAGACACTTTAAAAACTAAAACTTTTTTGCTTTATTAAACAGAATATCGATTTATTGAAGCTAAAATCCATTTTATTGAAATTATTTGTTATGCTTAAGCTTAGTAAGTTAAAAAAACTGGAAAAATCTATTTGGTAATTCGAATTGATCACCTATTAAATAACAAATAACTTTTCCCCATCTGAACTCTAATTTGACTTAGTTTCCCATAATTAATAGCCACTGTAGACTGTAAAATATCGAAAATCCAAACAATATGTGGGATTTTCTATTCAGTAAGTAATTCGCAGAAACGATTTCTCAGCCATTGCTTTTATTTACTTGACTCTGGCGTCTGCTGATTTGTTTATTTAATGCCTCGCTTCCATGTTCTTGGCATAAACAATTAGATTGTGGGCCCCCTTGACGTAGCACGATTTATGATCTTCCGAATGGAAAGCATTTCGTTTAATTGGCAACCCAATCGTTTGGCCATGAGCCGCAGTCTTTTTTTAGCCCTGCCAAACATCTTTATGTTTCGCCGGGTTTGAAGACTTTGCGGAATGTGGAATGCGAACCGATCGTTGCGGTGACTCAGTCACTGGACCATGTCTCGTCTCAAAACAGTGACGCACTGAACGAATAACGTGTCGGGGGAATGCCGTGACACACCCCCTTTAAAAAGCTTTATGAAAAACTTCTTGGAATGTCGTTACTAATCGCTTTCTATCCTTCATGTTAGGCGAACACGTGGAGGACAAGCCGCACAAGAGGAACTCGGTGCGCCTCACCATACGCAAGGTCATGTACGCCCCCTCAAAGGCCGGCGAACAGCCTTCGATTGAGGTCAGCAAGGAGTTTATGATGAAGCCGAACAAGATTCATCTGGAGGCGAGCTTGGACAAGGAGCTGTACCATCACGGCGAAAAGATATCGGTCAACGTCCATGTGGCCAACAATTCGAATCGAACGGTGAAGAAGATCAAGGTCTGCGTGCGCCAGTTCGCCGACATCTGTCTCTTCTCGACGGCGCAGTACAAGTCGGTGGTGGCGGAGATCGATTCGGAGGACGGGTGCCAGGTGGCGCCGGGCTTCACCCTGTCCAAGGTGTTCGAGCTGTGCCCCCTGCTGGCGAACAACAAGGATAAATGGGGTCTGGCCCTGGACGGGCAGCTGAAGCATGAGGATACCAATTTGGCGTCCAGCACACTGATCACGAATCCCGCCCAGCGCGAGAGCCTCGGCATAATGGTCCACTACAAGGTGAAGGTGAAGCTGCTGATCAGCTCACCGCTGTTGAACGGTGACCTAGTGGCCGAGTTGCCGTTCACGCTGATGCATCCGAAGCCCGAGGAGGAGGAGCATCCATTGCTGGGCGAGCGATCGCCGAGGGCCAGTCTGGCCGGTGGACAGCCGCTGGTGAGCCTCGGAGATGGCGGAGAGGCCGGATCGGCAGCTGGCGGACAGTCGGCACAGGATGTGCCCACCACCACCAATCTCATCCAGCTAGACGATGACGAGGCGCAGGATGATGATATCATATTCGAGGACTTTGCCCGCCTGCGTCTCAAAGGCGCCGAAACGGAGGCCTAAACGGGATCAGGAATCCGAAAACTTTGATTTATTGTCCAAACTACAACAGAAAATATTCACAGCATTTTCGGCACTTTTGTAACATACGAAAATGATAGAGGAAAATGTAAAGTTTTGATACCAATAGCCAAGTAGCCGCGGTAAACAATAGTTTGATGTAAGCTATTTGATATGTGTAGTAGGCCATACGTTCTAGTATCTATATAGGGTTTAAGCTGAACAAAGTGTACGAATTTTAAAATGTGAAATTGTTTAACAAATACACAAAATCGACACGGAACACACTTACACACACAAGGACATAGACCTCCTGCAAACAGTTGAAACGATGCACAAACATTAAATTTATTTATATAACCGAAATGTAAACTATTTTGTATTTCCTCATTTTCGAAGGCTCAACAACGCGCAAATGTAATTCCAGACCAGAATCCAATTGTAATATCCGAGAAGACAAGCTTTAAATTATATTGTATGGCAGATTGCACACCCTTAGTTGAAACAATATCTAAGTGTAAAGAGAGTAATTTATGTAATTACAGAAAAGAATAAATGAAAAGAAAGCAAACTATTTTGTTACGAAAAAAGCAGCCAAGATGAAGTCCTGTATGATTTTTTTAAAGTAATTTCCTAGTTTCTCTATTTTTGTAAATGCAATACCGGAATTATAATACACAAGGTACAAAATATCAGTCTTGCAGAGAGCAATTTTAAAGATTTGTTAAGTAGAAATTTAACAAAAGCAAAGCCAATTTCTTGTAACAACTATAATTTATCGAATCAACTAATGGCTTATTACCTTTCAAACCATTCTAGACCATGATTAACATTAGGTTGTTCCGATCATTCATTGATCTTACTATAATTGGCAAAGTCCGAATCGAAATTCCTCAACGAAAAATCGAACATTACTTTAGAGATACATTTTTGGGATTAAATCAATCAATTAATAACTAAAAAAATGTTCGCAACAAAACATATTTCCTAAAACAATGGAAAGCAAAACAACAACACAAAGAGCGAGAGTTGAACAAATTTAGGTTCCTTTCATTTGACGGCGGCCGCCTTCTAGTAACGAAGAATAAATATATATATATATAAATTCTAAATATGTCTAGGAAGAATAAATGGATAACACGAAAAACAAAATACGCAAATATAAATATTGTAATCTAAGGCTTTTAAATGCGAACTTTAGCTCGAATTTGTTTTTAGTGCCCCCTTCCGACCCGCCCGAAGCGACAGCTATTGGAATGCATTGAAACAATGTTGACCATGCGACAGAAATTTACACACAACTTAACATACATATTTTAAAATGCATTTTTATAACGCGTATATATACCATATATGTATATTTGTACGTTAACACCGATCGATCGTATTATAGGTTTGTTAGAATGTTTTTATCAAGAGAGAGAGAGCATGGAATAAAGCAGTTAATTTATATAAACGTGCATTACAAAACTGGTTAAATGGATACAATATGCTAAAAGAAATATATAAATATATTAGAGCAATTACAATTTATATAAATGTGAATGGCAAGTTGCATTATTTATATAGAATTATGTGAATATGATGCATATATGTATGTAAAAAAGATTTATACTCTAGCTGGGTGTAAGTTAAAGCATTTAATTCATAAAAAAATCTGTGTGTGTGCATGTCCCTTAAAAATCAGCAATATCACTAGTTTACACAGTTGCCACTGATTTTCGAACGGTGCAGTTGGGAATGGATTATAATAATGAGCGAAGTTGAATTTAATTATTAAATAGTACAATTTGTATACTTGTTTTAATGTATAAATCAATTGTAAAGGTGCCTAAAGGTATACACCAAAATATTTCAGATTTCCAGTTCAAAAATTTAAAAAATTTTGTTGTTTAAATTGATCTTAAGCCCATAGCTATTTCTGATAAAACATTTTCATTGTTTTTGCAGCATTTGGAATTGATTTTAAACATAACAAAATTATTTATAATTTAAATTTCAAGAAACTTGTAATTATCCAACTGCACCCAAATCATCATATGGCAAATACTGTGGAAGAAACATTTTTGAATTTTGTAACCTAGTGAAACATCACTGAAAAAAAGAATACCAAGCTAAATTTAAACATAATTTTTAATGTTTTTATATAAAAAATCTTTTTATAACTAGCATACATATTTATATACATAAATTATATATGTAGCAAAGTGGAGAAGCCCTGCACACAAGAGAGATACCCAGATAATGAGAGGAATTCATTTTATTTTTTATTGTGCGATTTTTGTCTAGTACCAAGATGCATTCAATTTGATAAATGTTTAATTTTAATGTATGAAATATACAAAACTAGGCTACAAAATTAGCAAGTTAGGATACATCCAGAAAAATAGTTAAAATGCTAATGTACGAGTATTACATGTACCTAAGTACCAGGAACGCTAAATATATATATGTGAATACCATCTAGTATATGTGAACGAAGTCGAACATTGATTGATCTAGCCACCCTAGCCCACGGATCCGAATATGGAATATGGAATCTATAACTACCTACCTATGACTAATCAAATCCAAAAACAAAACGCGAAAGATTGAATGTTGTTTGTTTAATGTTATAAAATACACACCGACAAAGGCAAGCATCATTTAAATGGATAAAGATGACATTGTTGGCCGGCGGCACGTTGGAGATGCGTAACTGAAAAAAACAAACATAGAAAACAGGAGTATGAAGAACTAGATTCTGAAAAGCTTTAATCTAATACATTTTTATGGATATTTACCATATTGTAATACATATTTGGGTTCGTTATATCGATATATATACCCAATCCCATGCCACTACATATAGCACCCACTTATGCCTCCAACGTGTCCATCAAATAATTAATATTCTATACAAACAAACCAACATATATACATATATGTACCATATATGCGCATTATGCAAACAAAAAAACAAAACAAAAACCAAACACACGGCAAAACAATCTATTTAATAATGAACTCGCAATGCAAATGCAAAAATACATACTTACGTATTTATAAAAACCAATATATTTATTTTTTATTTGATTGTCAATATTGTTGCACCATTTAGAAAATAATTAATTAATGAATTATTAAATATTTTTGATGTCCAGGGGAGAGCTGAAAAGTAATTGCAACAATGCTGATTGAAAAATGCCACACAACATTCACTCGTCTGTGTGCATTTGCATGAACAGTTTGATGTTAATGTGAGCTACTGAATAATTATGCAATAATAAAAAAAAAAACAATAGAAATTCTATGGAATAATATTATACATAAATAATCTGCGCTAGCGAATGGCAACTGCGTGCGAAGAGTAATTTGAATAAAACAAAGGAAAATTGTTTTCATACTTCTGGCGGCCTGTGTGTGGTTTCACTTTTCCTCATTTTCCGTGAAAAATGCGCTTATTAGGGATTTTAATTTACGATTTAATTTCTCGGGCTGCGTTTTGAAGAGCTGCCCAAATCTTTGGTAGCCCATCTGACCCGAGGAGTGGTCCTTCGCCCCGGGGAATCATAATTTATGCATTTTACACAACCTGAATAATTGATTAATGCACAACGGACTTTGGATCACCGCTGCGGTTTAGATGCCGGGAGCGGAAGTCGGGACAGATGGTCGTCCAGATGAGTTGTTCGGCGAACGGAACGGAACGGAAAACCGCAATGTGGAAAAGCCATTTGCTGTTTGCTGGCTTCCTCTTTGCCACCGGTCCACCCTTCTTCACCTGTTCCGTTTTGCGGAAAATCGCTCATAGAGCCCAGATATTATGAGCACTTAAAACGGTAACCAGCAACGATGTCCTAAACAGAGGATTCGCTGCGGTCGTATCTTGGCAATATGTCAGTCAGTCAGAAAGCCAACCTGGGACGGAGTCCAGCGAATCTGTCGCTGGAACTCGAGCAGCAGTTCTTCATTTCCGGTGCAGCTTAAGAGCCGTGATTCCTTCCCGACTCCTTTCATTCTCGATGTATACGAGTGCCGGCACGGAGAGAAAATGTTCCCTTGGCTTTATAATTTGCAAGATTTTAATAAATAAAAAATGATATATAAAAAATTATATATGTAAAAATTATGCATTTATATTTTATTTGCAAATCAATCCTTAATATTATAAATTCTTCTTTTTAAAGATTTAAGCAATAATAGGAATTTGTTCAAGTGTAAATGGAAACTTTCTGTTTGTGAGCAGTGGAAAAAGCGAGGAGCAGCAATCGCACAAGCAGCGGAAGTAGCTCGCCTGACCCAAATCCACCCATAACCCAGACCCAAACCCAAGCCAACTCAGTCCATCCACGTTCCGGAGTCGCCTTCTGTCTTCTGTGCTCTGCGGCTGCCTCACCTTTCTCTCTCGCTGCTGCTTTGTACACTGTATGGTTTTCATTTCCGGTTTCCGTTCCTGTTGAGTTACTTAAGCGGATTACAAGAGCGCCGGCAAAGGAAGCCCCGGCCAGGAGAAGGAGTTGGCCGTCGAAGTCCGATCCCTGTTTTGGCCTCCACCCTGTATTCCTGTTTTGACTAACAAAATGTGTTGAATTTTAATTGAGATTTATGGGCTCCACACCTGAGGCCCCGTGGCCCCATCTAGCGCTGCCTCATTAGCTTAATTATACACGTATTGAATTTCACTTTCCGCCAGCCCACGCGGCGTATGTGTAATGTATTCATAGTTAAGGTGCCAAGTTACTGTGTTTGCTCTCGTTTAATTTAACGATTGTCTTAAGATACTAAAGTGTTTTTTTAGGACTGCCCCAGAGCTCATTAGTTTCATTTTTAATTATTTTCCTCTTTAATTGTGCTAAGATACTTCTTCCCAACTAAAGTGTAAGACAACTCAGCTTCTTTGCTTGCTTTAAACTTTATTTAAATAATTGAGCCAGTGGAGGCCTCTCCGCCTAGCACTTGGCATTCTCCCAGATCTGGGCCTGGGACACGTAGTAGTTTACCAGCTCCTGCATGCTCACATTGGCCAGCATATCGTTGATCTTCGGGACGAAGAAGTTCTGGTAGAGGAAGTCGCTAATCTTGGGCTGGATCTGCTCCAGGGCGAAGGGCACCATGATTTTGGTCCACTGGTTCCAGAAGTTGTTGGTCGAGATGTCCCACAGAGCGTTCCAGTTGTCCAGCTCCACGCCGGCGAGGTACACAGTCTGTTGGAAGTCCACCATGCGGAGTCCGTTGGAGTTGGTGTTGGCGAAGCTGTAGCTTCCAACGAAACGCAGGTCGAAGAGGGCCTCATTGATCACATCGTTCCGGCGAATGGGCATCTTGAAGCCTCCGATGTTGATGAAGCCATCGACCTCGGCGAAACCCAGCATCTGGATCTTGGGGAAGATCAGGTCGTAGGCGGCCACTCCGGTCTTGCCGTAGTCGCTGTAACTCAGAACCTGGAAGCTGTCCAGGCCCTCGATGCGCATGTTGGTGGCATTGCCCGCGATCTGGAGATCATCGTTTCCGAATTGGAACTCGTAGAAGGGAATGCTCAGTGGGGCCAATGGAGGGATGTTGCCGTAGCCGCAGGGCATGATGCCCTTGAAGGCCTTCAGGAAGCGGGAAACTGAAGAGCTGAACTGAGCGGCGCCGGCCTGCTGAACCACCGGAGTGGCGCTGACGGCGGCCAGTCCCAGGAGGGCCACGATGAGGAGCTGGGAGCAGGAAGCCATGTCGATCGCTGAACTGGTTGCTGAGCTGTTGTGTGAACTGTTGGTGAATGGTCAGCTACTGAGGAGCCACAGCTTTTATAGGGGAATCCTTATCTATGTGGGTGGCATAAGTCGCCTGCCTTTGATGGATGTTCTATCGAGGTAGTCGCACTTATCGGAGCGTCGGAGCATTGATCGCTTCTACGTGATTCACCTGCTGTGGGGTGTCTCTTTGGGGTTTCCTTGGCCATCGTTTGACCAGACTGTGCACAGCCCGATTAAAGGCTTACGAGGTGCCATGCGCTCCCTGCTTGCCAACAGAGTTGAAGAAGAATATATTATTGATTGTTCTTCGCTGGTTGTCCCTCTGGAAAGGTGGCCTGATCAAAATATATAATCTGAAAAAATATATATAATCTGGCTTTCTGTTGAATCCATCCATTTCTGTCAAGTGTCTTTGGGACATAATGAATTGGATTAATTTATGGTCCCAGGAACCTAATTACCGAGAAGAACCAAGTCGTTCTGAGAAATCTTAAGGGTTTAAAAACACTGATAGGCACAATCGAGTACTTTTTTTTAAATATTTAATATTTAAATGAATTCCTAAACGACAATAAATAATTTATTATTAATTATTTAGTTTGATGTATTTTACATATTACAAATCATTAGAAATAACCATAAATTGTTTAATATTTTATAAAAATGGTTATCAACAATTTAATAATTTTAAGTTTAATATGTTGTGGAATCATTTATGTTTTTCTTTATATTTACTTATCATATTAATATTCATCTTGTTCTATTATAATGGTAAAATGAAGCAATATCCACGCAAAATTTATAAAAAAACACTATATAACAATTTGTTTAACATAAATAAGATAAAACACATTTTTAGTTTTCACAAAATATTTAAGCACTTTTTATCCTTTTTTCCAGATATTTTTTATTTCACACTTATTTAACATTTAACTTTAGTTTGCTGTGTGTTTGTGGTAAAACTTTCGTTGTAATTCTTCATTATCTCAGATCCCGCTGCCCTGCTATCCTACACGTTAAAAGAGGAGGAAAAGTAAGAGTTGAACCGATATACAATTTATTTCAGTGTTCCGAGACTAATAACTCTTTTGGTACTGAAGACCTATCAGTAAATTAAATCAGAAAAACCCCAAGGCATTTGCTAAGTTAAGGAATTAAATTATTTGAACAGTAATTTGATGCACGAGGCTGTGCACTGAGTTTCTTAAAAATGTAGTTTCCTAGAATTGGCCACGTTGGTGATTAACGGATTCTAAATTTGAAAGTTTTATTTACATATACATATCTAACCCTTTATTTTCGGCTCGTGTAGCCATTCCGAAGCGCCGCCAATCAATTCGATATTAATTTCGGCCACACAATCACCCCGATAAGACTCCTAAGGCGGTGTGTAGTCTGGCCCACTCACCCACCAAGGAAACCCCTGACACTCCACAAGCAAGTGACTCACCTCGAAGCGATCAATGATCAATGCTTTAAGGCTCCGATTACCTCGATAGACCATCCATCAAAGGCAGGCGACTTGTGCCACCCGCAGAGATAAGGATTCCCGTATAAATGCTGTGGCTCCTCAGTAGATGATCATTCACCAACAGTTCACACAACAGCTCAGCAACCAGTTCAGCGATCGACATGGCTTCCTGCTCCCAGCTCCTCATCGTGGCCCTCTTGGGTCTGGCCGCCGTCAGCGCCACTCCGGTGGTTCAGCAGGCTGGTGCCGCTCAGTTCAGCTCGTCGGTTTCTCGCTTCCTGCAGGCCTTCAAGGGCATCATGCCCTGCGGCTACGGCAACATCCCTCCATTGGCCCCACTGAGCACTCCCTTCTACGAGTTCCAATTCGGAAACGATGATCTCCAGATCGCGGGCAATGCCACCAACATGCGCATCGAGGGCCTGGACAGCTTCCAGGTTCTGAGTTACAGCGACTACGGCAAGACCGGAGTGGCCGCCTACGACCTGATCTTCCCCAAGATCCAGATGCTGGGTTTCGCCGAGGTCGATGGCTTCATCAACATCGGAGGCTTCAAGATGCCCATTCGCCGGAACGATGTGATCAATGAGGCCCTCTTCGACCTGCGTTTCGTTGGAAGCTACAGCTTCGCCAACACCAACTCCAACGGACTCCGCATGGTGGACTTCCAGCAGACTGTGTACCTTGCCGGCGTGGAGTTGGACAACTGGAACGCTCTGTGGGACATCTCGACCAACAACTTCTGGAACCAGTGGACCAAGATCGCTGTGCCATTCGCCCTGGAGCAGATCCAGCCCAAGATTAGCGACTTCCTTTACCAGAACTTCTTCGTCCCAAAGATCAACGATATGTTGGCCAATGTGAGCATGCAGGAGCTGGTGAACTACTACGAGTCCCAGGCCCAGATCTGGGAGAATGCCAAGTGCTAGGCTCAGAGGCCTCCACTGGTTCGATTATTTAAATAAAGTATAAAGCAAGCAAAGAAGCTGAGTTTTCTGGGAAAATTATTACAACTTACAACTTTAAATTAGGGGAATTAAGGACTTGTTTCTACATATCCTGTAGAGAGACAAAGTGCTTAGAGGCTTCAATTATTCTTTTAATAAAATAAAATAGTTAGTAAGCTATTAAAAACGGTTTTAAAACTGTAATTTAAGGCGTATTCTATATAGTTGATATCCTATATTCAAATGTGAGAATATATTTTGTTCCAACAATCTTACTTTTTGAAGTTTTATAAATACACATTAAGAACAGTAATAATTATAATAATATGCATGATTAAATCAAGGAGTTCTGGCAATGGTTGTAATTGTTTTCCTCAATGCTACTTTAAAGTTATACATTTTAACTTGTCCATCCCCATGTTGATCCAAATGTAGTCATAACCTTTGCCTGCCTCATTAGTGAGTTTAATGCGAAACCTACTTCTCAGACAGATGCATCATTAGGCATCATCCCACACGGCGTATGTGTAATGCATTCCCAATTAGAGAGCCAAACGCAGTTTCGTTGCTTGCTAAATATTATATTTCACTCGAAGAGAAACAGTGACGGCCTCTAAGCCTGGCAGTTGGCATTCTCCCAGAGCTGAGCCTGATTCTCGAAGAAGTTCACCATCTCCTGCATGCTCACGTTGGCCAGCAAATCGTTGACTTGCGGAACGAGGAAGTTCTGGTAGAGAAGGTCGGTTATCTTGGGCTGCATCTCCTCCAGAGCGAGGGGCAGCAGAATCTTAATCCAGCGGTTCCAGAAGTTGTTGGTCGAAATGTTCCACAGGGTGTTCCAATTATCCAGCTCCACGCCGGCCAAGTACACAGTCTGCTGGAAGTCCACCATGCGGAGTCCGCTGGAGTTGGTCAGGCTGTTGGCGAAGCTGTAGCTGCCCACGAAACGCAGATCGAAAACAGCCTCGTTTATGACATCATTTTGACTGATGGGCAGCTTGAAGCCACCAATGTTGATGAAACCATCGACCGCGGCAAAGCCCAGAACCTGGATCTTGGGGAAGATCAGGTCGAAAGAGGCCACTCCGGTCTTGCCGTAATCGCTGGCACTCAGCACCTGGAAGCTGTCCAGTCCCTGGAGACGGAAATTGGTCACATTTCCTACCACAGTGAAGTCATCGGTGGTAACCCCGAACTCGTAGAATGGATTGATCATGGGTGCCAGGGCTGGGATGTTGCCATAGCCGCAGGGCATGATGCTTTTGAAGGCCTGCAGGAAACGGGTCATCGACGAGGTGAACTGCGCTGAGCCCGCCTGCTGAACCACCGGAGTGGCGCTGACGGCAGCCAGACCCAGGAGGGCCACGAGGAGGAGCTTGAGGGAGCTAAAAGCCATGTCGATCGATGAACTAATTTCTAGCGAATGGTCAGCTATCGAGGGAACTTTGCTTTTATAGGGAAATTCTTATCTATAAGGTATTTGATTGGTATTTGATCGATCGTATCGGCTGCTTATATCACACCGTACCGGCCTTAAGCTTCTGTCCACTCAGGCTGAATCACCCAGTCGCGTGGCCTTATTGGGGGGTTCTCCTCAAGGCGATCCATCGTTTAATTAATTGCTGATAAAAGTAGTAACAAGATATGCTTTCGTGCTCATTAGGAATTCGAGGAAATGTTTCTAATTCTTTAACATCATTCCAGGTAAAAAATTTAAATACAAATTGAAAACCTTTGGGGATTATTTCGGTTCTTCCCCCATTGTTGAGTTTTCAATTAACGCAAATTATTCGGGCATTCGACATAACTTTGCCCTCATGTTCACATCACGCATCCATTAGTGGCAGCCATCGTTGCTGACTGATTGGCAGTGGCTTTCGAAGGGCGCTAATACCACCTGACTCTCGTTAGAAACTCGCCGCCCCTTTGGAGGCTTCTGTTTCTGGCCAGCTTTGGATTTTCCGCAGCTACAAGGCTTCGTAAAATGTTCGATGATGGGTTTTGAGTGCTTAATTTTTGTTGATTTTTTTGGTTGCAGACATTCCAGGACTAGTTAGTTGCTATGAAAGGCATGTTAGTAACTTGGCTTTATTAGTTGGTTCTTTTTTTTTTTTTGGAAAAATATTCATAATCATAGGGAAGTTTTCTGCACAATAATAAAAAATAAATTATAAAAATATATAAAAAATAGATGAGAACCTTGTTTAATATTTCAAGTATAAAGTTTATCATTGATACATATTTTATTAATATTTTTAAAGAGTTTCTTACTTAGAAGCATTTCGAAATCAAAAGGTTCCGCATTGAAAATGAAAGATCTTGAACATTATTTAATATAATTAATTCATCAGACTTTGCTCCTGATAAACTCTTTCAAAACCCAAAAAGCTTCTCCTACTGCAAGTGCATAAAAATACTTCATCAGTTTAAAATCCCTGTTTCAACTTCTTCATTTTCCCAGAGTGCGAGTATTTTGGGCAGTCCAAGGTTTTTTTTTTGTGTTCTGTTTTCCCGCTCCCTTAACAATTTTTTTTGTGTATTATTTGACTGCCTTTGTTTCAACATTTTGATTTGGTTTCTGGTCGCAGAGGTGGAGATGATGTCAGCACCATTGATGCTTTGTTCGGACATTTCACTTGAAATGCAAAAGTTCAATTTACTGCAGGCGCCAGCCAGTGTGCTTTCTTTTCTTTTACCTTTCCCTTTCCCCTTGCCCCCTCCAAACGCACCGGAAACAAGCTGCCACGCCCATTCCCATGTCCATGTCCATGTCCATGCCCATGTCCACATGCTCACTATACCATATTCCCGCCCAGCTTCCGCTGGCCCACGCAGGCAACAAACATGTGTACCTGGCATGAAACAAAGCAAATGTGAACCGAGCTCCTCCTGCGCTGGACAGTTGTTACCGCTGGGCAAAGACGCCGAGTCTCAGGTCCCAGGTTCAGTTGCACAGGTCCAGCGTTTGGTTTAGTTTCAGTCTCGGTTTCTGGCCAGAGCCAGAGCCTTTGGTTCCAGGCATCCAGCTTCCTTTGGCTCTCCCCTGGCCATGAATGGTGTTCTGTGTGTGTGATTGAATGGACTTTGAAGGTACACTCTGTAAAAAATTGTTGATATTAGCAATCATGAAATAAAGAAAAACTAAATTTATAAACTTCAAATATAAAGCTCTTAAATATTTATATATTAATGGGTATAGAAAGGGACATTTTTCAAGCAGTTTTCACAGCTTATAAAAGCTATAAGAATTCATAACATATTCAAACAATAAATTATACCATAATTTTAAAAATGAATATATATATTTGTGGTTTTATGTCAAATGTTTATTTGTCTTCGAAAATATATTTCAAATTATGCTCAAATTATATTTTAAAAAGTAATGAAGACAGGTTATTTCCTGACAAGTATTTATTTTTTTATTTTCTATAATAACTTTAACAAAAATATTATTTATTATAAAAACTAAATTTTTTTGTCCACCTAATATCCTACCTATAAATCCTGAATTTCTCTTATAATTTTCCTCTTAGTGCAAGGTGTGATTGAATGGACTTTGAGTGTAGTACAACACTCGGAGCGGAGCTGACGATGACCACTATACCATGTTGCCGTTTTACCATGCAAATGCCAGGTAAAAACATTTTTCGGACACAGCTCCAGAGGCGTTGGCAGGGGTTTTTCGAATGTGGCAGTTAGGGGGAAGGGTGTGCCCGATGCTGAGCACTCGAACAGCTGCCGTCTGCCATCCGCTATCCGCCATTCCGCCAGTTTAGCCGCCGGCCATCGATGATGAGCGCAATGTTCATAACCTGACCCACCTCCGCCCCACCTCGAAGGAGTGTGTGTGTTTTCCGGGGGATGCGGCTGCGGATGCGGATACGGATGAGAGTGAGAGAGGGGGATGAGAGTTGCTGGGCTTTGCATGCTAATTCCCTGCAGGTGAACATGGGCTGGAGACGACCCCGTGCCATGTGCCCAGGGGCTTAACAAGATCCGAATTCCATTTCTTGTATATATACACTGGCAGAATCAAGTGAATCCCTAGGGTTATATGTTAATTTTAGAAAAAATAGAGTAAAACTAATAGAACAAATTTTTATTATTAAATTGAAGGATTTGTTGGAGATATTTATGAGGCTATTTGGTTTTTTGTTAAGTTATAAATATAAATAACTTAGTTTTCCCATAACAAATTTTCACTAATGAAATGTTAACTCCTTTAACGAATTAAAAGAAAAGGTTGGACTACATTTTTATAACCTAACAAGGGAACACATAAGGTCATTCAAAAGTTAATTTTAAACAGAATTTTACAGAAATAAAATCCAAATTAAATACAGAATTTTAAGTAGGCTTTTAGAGTGTTAGATCTATTTAAATTAATTTTTTTCGAGTGCATCCACCCCTCACCCGTTGAGCTCATAATCTTTTCCTGTTCTGGACAGATCAAAGTGACAACTGACCGCATTACTTTCCTGTATATGCAGAATATGCGCCAGGCCCCGCTCTGATTATGGGACTCCACTTCATTTGGGCCACAACAAAGCAGGGCCCACAGCCAATTTGGTTGGACACACGGCTAATTGGCCCCAGAGTGCGTGTGCTCCGTCGAGTGGTTGTCCCGGGTGGCAGTTGGGAGATGGAGTTGGATGGGTGTTCTTGATTATACTTCCGCTCGCCTAATAGAAAGTGCGCCGCAAAAACCACATTATGCCGGCGTCTTGTCGCCCTCGAGTCGAGAAGGATGAACAGCGTCTATAAGGCACCACCTGAGCTGGGCTTCTGATGCTCCCATGCCATTCCTTGACAGGATGGGGAGGGAGCGTGGTTTTGATGCTTGGCAAACCACAAAACTTTTACCGTTTGTTTTGGTTTGCCCGCCCGCCGGCCGCCGCTGCTCCCTGGCCCACATGTATTGGCTAAATTAATATTCTCAATTGAAAACTTTTCAACAATAGTTGTTCGCACAAAAGTTTTTCAAAGCCATTACACAGGGGGAAATAATGAATATTTTAGTTGGTATATAATTTTGTAAATTTATTATTTATTTTTTTAAATTTATTTAGTCTTTAAGTAATTCTTTTTTTGTAAAAGCTGAACTTGTGATTGATTGATTTTCCTGGTAACATTTACAAAGCAATATTGCCTAGCTTTATTATTTTTTCACAGACGAGTATCTTCGATAGTACTTTTCTTTCTTATTTAATAAGAGAATATTATGTAAAAAATGTTAAAGAAGTGCTTATTTTTAAATAATCTTTGTCTTTCTATCTATTTATAAATGCTAATGGCTATAAATATTATTAACTGAAATGAAATTATATTTTATATTGAAACTTATGGTTAATAAAAAGTTTTGATTATGTTTTCATTCTTTTTTACCACATGTCTTATTTAAATTTAAATATATTTCATTCAAAAACATATCTTGTATATTATATTAGCAAAGATATTTTAAAAAAATATTTTAATAGAGCTTGAAAATTTATTATTTGAAGCGAAACAAAGTTACTAGAAGATTACACGTTTTTAATGGAAATAAAGTATTTTGTCTTGAAAAAGATATTAATTATATTAGCCATTCCATAAGTATTTAAAATAACCAAACATGGAAATATATTCCATATAATTTGCCACTTATTTTCGTTCAGTGCAATCTATTGGAGGCACCGCAAAACTTTTGTATGCGGTTTTTGTGTATTCCGTTCTAATAAGTCGCCAGCTATCTAACAATTCAAATCTAAGAAAATTTCAAAATTCAATTTGCACATCAGGGGCGCCCGGGTTATTTGCGGGGATCACAACAAAAGCAGCAGCAGCTCACCTCATCATCCATTCCGAGGAGTCCCTTGCCTTCGCCGAACCCCCAAACTGAAGCCCCACGAACAACGAGCAACCCAAAGCATTGCAGGCCAACCTCTCAGAGCGGCAGGCAAGTGAACAAACATTTTTGAAAACTTGCCTGAATAGATTATTAGGAATTATCAAAACTTAATTTAGCTTAAGAGTGCTCAGCATAAAAGGGGGCAAGCGGGCAGATGCGGGTGGCTAATGAATCACCAAGCGGTAGGTGGTGGCAGTGAATCACAGCCAGGTGACAAACAACTGGTGGTGCAGCGCCACTTGAAAGGCGGCTTTTGAAGTGGTTTTGTCGTCGCAGAAACTTTTGACTTGGCAGGCAAGGCAAGCCCATTGATCTTGCACCGGCTTTGTTGTGGACTCTTATAAATCCGGGACTAAGCGGCTTAGGCGATGGCTCCTTACGGCACTTAAGAGTTTAGTACAAACGATTTAAGCGCCAACGCAGCAGTTGCAGTTGAAAAGCTATAAAAATACATTTGAAATTAACAATTAAGTACATTTTTTATATATTTTCAAGTAAGATTTGTACTTTTAAATCTCAAATTCTCACTTATTTCTCGCTGATTTCCTTTCGCCATTATTGCACAGTGTGCAGACATAGACGTCGATGTGGACGTGGGACGTGGATCGATCTAATGAGGCTGCCCAGCTGGCGGCCCGGTGTGCCGTCTCCAGCTGGGTAATCGGCTTCAATTAAATCAAGCCAAACGACACCGGCAATTGAAGCGTTCCAGGCTCGTTCTTTTGTGTCCCAGCGGACACGGAGCTGGCAGCTAAATAGAGCGGCAGCAGCACAGCCTTGGCGACACCGGGAGGCCAGGAGGATGCCGCCTTGTCCTTTCACTCAATCTGGTGTTAATAACGTGGCGGAAAATTCACGAACTGTGGAAGGAGGAGGAGGCGATTGAAGGAAAAGTAGCAGCAGGAAAGAATACTTGAGTTACCTTTACCTTGCCCTTGTCCTCGTTCTCAAAGTCGATAATCGCCGGGGCCAACGGATGTCCAATTAGTTGTGAGCCAGCTTCCGGCTCTGGTTCTGGTTCTCTCTTCCTGCGGAGATGAACCTTCTGATGCTTCTGCTCCTGCCACCCGCTGGCTATTCTTGGCCAGGCATCTCATCCGCCCGCCTGTCAATTGCAGCGCGCAGATTCGTTTGGAGGCGCTTTTGCGACCGGTTCATCCTTCATTGTTGTCCATGAAACGCCGATGGCATAATTTTCAGATTTGCTTGCCAGTCAATTGCCAGCAATTTGCATAGATTGATGGGCCCCAAAAGCGCCCGGCAACGCATCGCATCGCACATACATTTGCTGGGATTTAAGGGACTTATGGCCCCGTGCGCCTTATCCCTGGTTTATCCGGTCGCCCTAATCAATGCCTATTTGCGCCACGAAATCCTTTTTTGCGAATTTTTGAAGCGGTGACGCGCTTATCGCGGCAAAAGAATTGAATAAAGGATTTACGAGCCTAAATTGAGGCACAAACTTGAGCCATGTCAAATGCCAGTGTTTCACGGCGAATGTGCGTCGCGTGGGTGCCTCTGAGGTGAGTGCACTCACAAAAAATCAAGAAACCGATTGACAAAACTCTTACCAATAAATAAAAAAATCAAGCAAAGCTTTAGAATAATTTAAAAAATTAAATATTTGTATTATTTCCTCTTGTTTTTCCTTCAACAAATCATTGAAATTAATTCATAATCTCGTTCAGACAGACACTGAATTTTAAACTCCTTTGTCTTGCTCCTTCTGGAATATATTTTTTCGTAGTGCATATAAAGTATGTGTGAGCATGGGTCCCTCTCGTCCTGTGTGTATGTGTGACAGGAAGCCAAACAAAAGCAACATGTGTAACTTGTACGGCCTGCCAAGCGTCAAAAGGCGAGAGGCTGGAAAAATCTATTAGAACGTGTCTCGCCTGCCAACCCGCTGCTTGTCTCTCCGCCTCCCCGGCACCCTTTGCGGACACAGCACCCCCTATTTTTCACCCCCCAACCCCGGGCACCATCTTCCGTTTATATTTCACCCGGGGGCATAATAAGCCTCGCTTTTCCTCTCCTACATATATTTCTTTTTTTTTTTTTTTTTTGTATTTCCACGTGCGTGTGTGCCAGGCAGATATTTACTTATGATTGAGTTGCGTGGCGGTGAAAGTGGAAAAAAAGGCAACGCTCGGCAATGGCAACCCTCGAAACAATTTGGTAAGAGATTGCGGTTGCTTTACTGATTTTCTCACCCATTTTGTGTGCGCTTTTTACTGTGCCCCCTTTTCAGATGCCGTGCCGTGTGTGCGAGATGAAAATTTAAATTGATTTTGCATTGTTTGACTGTCATTGTTGTTGCCCTCAGCACTGGGCGGTTGTTGTTTCCCTGTTTCACCGTGGATTTCCACCATTTTCCCCTTAGGTTTTTTTTTCTGGCTGATAAACGCCGAGCTAAAATATTATAGATTTCAATTTGTGACTCGTAAACGAACGAAGAGGATCTAAGTTTTCAACTTTATTTAAGAAATTTTGCTAGGTAAAATTTTAAAACATTTTACGAGTTTTGAATAAAATTAAATTGTAGTGCTTCAAATAATTTAAAGAGGTTTATCATCATAATAAAATTGTGTTGAGTTATATACACGAATACACTTTATTCAGGCACCTTTAAGCTGACAACTATAAATATTCTTTTTAAATTAAGCTTTTTTGAAGAGATACCATGAAGTATAAGAGAAATAAAATTATTATAAAATAAATATGTATATACAAAAAATTATAATCAAATCGGAAACTTAAAAATCCATAAAAAATGTAATAGAAATTAAGAAATGACAGCCATAAGTATCAACTTGGTCCTATAAAAAAATTAACCTACAAGATTGCCAAATATTAAGAAACCATTAAATAATTTAAAAAATTCAATATGTGATTGAGCTTTCTTTAAAAATATTCTATATTTTTAAAGGTCTTTCTCTTGAGCTTTGTCTCCCATCACTTACCCGTATCTCATTCCATGTGCTCTTTGTTTATGTTCTGGCCAGGAATCATTTGTTTTTATATGAAATTGTTTTACGCCGTTGCAGCGATCAACCCTTGGCCTCCATTTAGCCTCCTCCTCCTCCCTCTGCTGATTACAACTACATAAGTGAATCTTTGGGGTTTTCCCCGTTTTTTTTTTTCTTTTTTTGGGGTGCTGTTTGTTCTTTCGCCTTTCGCTGTTCATACAAATGTTTATCGACTTGTGCGTTGATTTTCCGCTTGCTTTGGTTTTACAACACCAGCAGAATCCCCATCCTTGTGGCTCCCTGAAAGCCCTGGTCGGCGTATCCATGTCAGGAATGGAGCCAAGGCACGTGCAGTAGTATAGGGTTAAGGCAAGTGTGTGTGTGTGTGTGTGTGTGCGGTTCGGGGGCTTGCCGAGGGTTAAGGCTGTTACTTTTGGGCCTATGGATTGGTAATTGAATTTATTGTTTGACATTCAAAGTACCGTCGAGTCAATTACGCTGGAAAATTGGTATCAAAATATTTACGAGCTGTTTATTGCATTACGCAAACTTGATGCTGCCTCCCAGGCAATCGAGGCAACCAAAGGAAGCCTCCGCCCAGAAAAAATGAGGACCATGGAGGGTAATGCAATTTACATGTTGATGCCGGGGCCACCAGATAACATATCTGGGGTTGCCGGCCATATATACATATATAGATATATTGGTAACAGAAAAATTCGGTGGGTAAATTGCCGAAGTGTAAATTGGTGCGTCAATTATATTCACGAAACACTTTATTCCTTGGCTGCAATGAAAAAAAGAGAGGTGAAATTTGTTGATTTAATTGCGTGTGAAAATGATTTCCTGTATTTGGTGTAATGTTTAATTTATTATTGATGAAATAATTGTAATAAAACCAAGAAAAATATGTGTCTTATAGGGAGTTTTTTATGGTATATGTAGAAGTCTATAGAAAGTATAGGACTTAGAGAGGAGAATCGTTGACTATATCACATCTATCATTTTCTTACCCTTTCTTATTTGAGCCTCCTTGGTGGCCAATTTGCAGCTAAGTTTGGCCAGCTCCAAATGGGCATTCTCGTAGCCCGGCAGTTTATCCTTGCAGAAATACCCATTGCGGAGCTGCGGCGGCAAATGCTTAAGGATCAGCTCAATGCACTGGGGATGATCGGCCAGACGGTAGTAGGCCCTAACTACATGCTTCAGAACACGCGCCTCTACCTCCAGTGTCAGTTGATATACCACTCGGGCCAGAGTGTGTATCAAATGCATCTTCCTGGCCATTGTATTGCCAACAAAGCTTAGTCCCACCTCGTTCTCCAAGATCCGAAACAGGGCAAAGGCGCAGAGCACCTTACTCATGCTGGAGCCAAATTCCAGATTATGCAGGACATGCGGCATGAGGTCTGTGCCCAGGAAGTAGATGACGACTTCCTTCTGATCGGATTTTAGAAGCCCACAAATGACGCCCAACACGGAGAGACGCACATGCTCCACAGCCTGGGTTTGTGGTGACAACTTCAGCATCGGCATCAGGTAGCTCATGAACTCGCAGCGTATCAATAAGAGGGCGATGCAGGGGTCGGAGGCCATGGCTTGAAAGAGTCCGATGGCGGCGCAAATGCGCTGTGACTGTTGGCCAGTTAGATCGTTGGCCAATACCGAAGGATAGATGGATACAATCTAGGGGATAAAAATAGATAAATAGAAGAAATCATGGAAATTTAAGCGGAAGGAGCTTCCAGAAGTAGCACCCTAATTTTTTCCGCCAATCTCTCAGGTCTTTTTGGGTTTTATTGGAAAAATGTTACTCCACTCACCTCCTGCAGCAGTCCAGCCACAGCTCCAAAGGAGTGCCACAGCAGATGTCCCAGGCTTTCGACTTGACTGCGCCTCTCGGAGAGCTCCAGCATGGCCACGAGGCGTCCTTCCTGGCTGCACAAATCAGTGATCCAACCGTAGATACGCTCTGCCTCCATGCGTTGGTCCATAACCGAGGTTGGTGTATTCATTATTACTTTTCCAAATGAATTTCAATAGGCTTGGAATTTTGTAATTTCGGAAACTAAGAGCCAGCGTTGCCTAACTTGACAATTTTTTTAGTTATTAAAGTTAATTGGTTGGTTTAACTTAGCTTATAATGTTGGTGTTATGTAAATCTAGATAGATCAGTTTTAATTAGCAGTGGAGGGCTTTTAAATAATGATTTTCTTACACGTTTTGTTGAAAATTCTGCAAAGGAAATACAGTCACTGTCAATTTTAGTGTTAAGAAGCGGCAGTATAAGTGACGATAATTTCTGAAAAATCGAATGTTAATCGAGAAAGTGGTTTTCTTAATATAAAGAAAGTATCAGTATTAATAACTTGAGTGGCGCTTAATTTAAAGTGCTTTCTGTAAGTTCAGCAATTATTAAAAAATAACTTTAAGCCCATAATGAAACTTAGTAAGATAAGCAAACCCTTTAATAAATTACTCCGATGCAACAAGTTGTGCCCTTCATATGCCATTTGTCATCTTTCAAACTGGAGACTTCATCACTGAATGCTACTCCTCGGTGCGGTATATATCACTCCGAACGACGACTTGGCCATCGGATAAACGAGCTGATGAGTTGCAGTTAATTAGAGGGAATGCATCAAACTACCAGGAAGATGTCCCCTTCCAGAAGCACTCCTGCTCCTACCCAGAGACTTACCCCCTGAATTATGCATAACAATGAGGGACAACAACAGCCACATGGACTAAGCCATGCAATTAAATGCAAACAATTTGCCATAATTTATGTGCGGCAACAACGTCACCACGACGAGTCTAATGCAAAACGGAACCGGAAATCTGTTTCGGTCTTCTGCATGTGTGGCTTCGAGTGTGTGCCACTCTCCCTATCTTTCCCTGGGTGTGTGCGTGGGAGTGGTGTTAATTGGCAGAAAACAACATTATTAGAAGAAAAAATCTGCTGACCCGTCGTCATTGGCACTAAATTTGCCTTGCTAATTTTCAATGCAAACAAAAGCACTAAAAAATAAAAATAATATAGGAAAGTAAACCAGCTGCGTCCATTCCCAAATATTGTACATTTGCATATAGTATTGCCAGTTCAATGTACACGTATTAATTGAATTAAGTGATGCATCTATAATGCGCAAATAAACCAAACTGCGTGGACAGCACTTTTTTCTTATCCCCCCAGCGATCTTTTTGTTTGGCTCCCCCCGAATTATTAACTGCATTTTCTGGCTAATTAGCCCGGTCAGTCGCAGTTGCAGTCCGGATTTCCGGTTGCATTGCCCTTATTCAAAGTATCGCATCGATTTGGCAAATTGCAAATTTCACGCTACGCCAAACAAATTGCCGAACTTCGATGGCAAAATAGTTAGGAGTACAGCGAGACCTGGAATTGGGTTTATTTATACCTCTTAAATGAGAATAGTTTGGAAAAAATAACAATAGTTTTTGTTATATTAAAAGAGTCAACAAAACTCACTTAAGAAGCAGCTTAAAATCGTTCGAAAACCACTCAAAACCCTTTTCCTAAACTAATCCAAAAGCTCGATTTGTAATCACTCTAAAAATCGCTTCAAAAATCCCTATAAAACTTAATAAAATATCTTTAAAAATTGCTTTAAAACTCTCAGAAAAAAAATAAATTATTACAATTACAAATCCTTGAAATATCATTGAAAAAAATTAGGACAAAATCTCAAATCCGAATTAATAAAGAACATCAGAAAACCCCTATTAACTCCCATAAGGAATTCTGCAAAATGATATTGCTGGGTAACATAATTTGTCTCGACCACATATACCTCAATCAAAGCTAATTTAGTGTTCCCCCAGGTAGACACGGGCCACCCACAAGGCTATTAACTGCAGCCGAGTCAAACCGGAGGCCAAAATTGCATTTCGATGCAACGCACCACAGCATCGAGTCACCGTCGGCGCCCTGGCATTTTGTCTAATTTAAATTAATATTATGCCTAGCTGCCAGAGGCATTTGGGCTTTGTCCTTTGGTCCTTTTTGGACAGCACAACCATGGAGTGATTGAGGATGGAGAGTGAGGGAGCAGGACAAGGCAGATATGGCCATATGGCCATATAGACAGCCCTTTTGGCCATTGTTCGACGGCCACGGCAAATTGAAATTGAAACTGCAACCGGATGTAATTGGGCTTGCATATGTGCGTTCCGTTCGCTTGGGTCGGGTTGAGTTCGTTTAGGTCCTGTGCGTCCTGCTGCCGCCTGATAATATCATTGATAGCTTTTGCCACAATTTGTAACCACAATAAGTTGTTGCTGGTCAAAAAAGGATACTGTGCGAGTATGTCGAGAGGGGAGGGAGTGTGTGTGTGGGTGTGCGGTGAATGGCCACTGGAAATTGGAAATTTTAAGCCGCCTTTATCTGTTGAATGGCTTGTTGATTATTACCGAAGCTGGCAAATGGATTTGCAGTTGCTTCATCTGTAGAAATTAATGAACCAGGCATACATCTGCCCAGCAGGTACTCGTATTGTCTCTCGGGCATACATAGTTGATGCGAACACCCAAGGAAAAGGGTTTGGGAAATGGATTTGTAACCACAAAACAAAAAACTAAAATCGACTATTTTTGTTTTACATCAACAACTTCCCTTTAAAATAAAAATAGTTGATCATCGCTCTTTCTCTCTCTTTTGCTGCAGCAGCCGTCAACGGCCTTGGATGAGCGAACAGCTGATTGACTATTTTTGATTTGATCTGACCCAAACATAAGCAACTTCCCATCAAAACAAAATCAGTTGATCAGCTGTTCGCACTCTTTCTCTCTGTTGCTGTTTTTGTTTTGGGAAGTTGTTGATGTAGGCCAGTAGGTCTAAATTATTAAATAAAGAAGTATAAATAATTTAGTATAATAGTTCTTTCCTTTCATTTGAAACATTTTTGCAGCAGAAACACGCTTTTAACCTTACTGGACCTTTTGCAGTTGCCAACTTTAGCTTGATTAACTTTTAGCAAAACACAAAATGGACACTCAGAAAAGCCCCAAAACACACACTAAAACATTATAAGCCAAAGGTGTCTTTACAACCTGGCTGGCATTATCCAAAACCCAGTCAGAGACGAAACACGGCAGCGTTGAAAACAAAAGCCCGTCAAGGAGAAGTTTGCTACTCCTGGAAAACTGAAAAGTGTCGCAATTGTTCTGTGACTTGTAGCTGTTTACAATTGTTTAACTTTGGTCAATAATATCACCTGTGCCTGCTGTCCCACAACTACTAAACAAAACTGCATTTAGCGGGGGAGGGACACACAAAATAGAAATAAAAATAAAAATAATAGTACTAAGCGGCAAGCAGCTCCAGAAGGATCCTGGAGGAGGCCAAGTGGCAAGTGGCGCGGTAATGCAACAAGTACAAACTGCACGTATTTACCATTTACTAAGTATTTTCTATGACTTTCTGCCATTGTTTCTTTTCCCCTTCCATTTTCTCTCTCTGTGTTGGCCGGGGTTTTTTTTTATTCTTTTAGAGGTTTACTCGAGCATTAAATAAGTCGAAAACAAAAAGCAGGCAAAGGGAATAGGAATGGGACTGGCTTTGCTGCATTGGCTATGCCCAGCTGCCTGGGAACAATTGTCAACAGTGCGCATTGTTTTGTTTACAACATGAAACTTTTGTGCTTAACTTTGGCTTTGCCAAAGGAGCATTAAAAATAATTTTCCTACCCAGCTGAGCAATGTGAATGGGGCTACTTTTGGCCACCGAACATTGTTTATTTAACATTGGAGTGTGGCTCTAAGGAATAAATATTTTCAACTTGATAAGGGCAAGGCGCTGGAAAGTATGCTACGATTTGGGGTTGAAGGTTGAGGGAAATAGATTTTGTAAACCCTTTAGGCCTTGACGAAATTTTAATAGATTTTATAAAGGTGTATTTTTCGGGCCAGAAAATGAGAAGTATTTTGTATTTATATAAATTTGTTAAGATATTTTATTAAAGTACCTATGCATAGTTGTAATCCAAAAAGTGCTCCCTCAGGCATTATTATACTTTCATTAAATGATCTTCTCATGTTAAATATGATTTCAAGTTACTACCTTTCAATCTTTAAATTAAATAAATAATTTCCCAATCTTTTCTTGCGATTTTCCTTAGCAGATATCCTTGCCAACCTCTCGTTCCGCTTGGAAAAACTTTAATAAGTTTGTCATTGGCATAACTTTAGCAGCCATGTGCAGCAGCAATCAAAATTAATGTAAAGCGCACATCTCCAAACTTTAATTAAGTCAAACGCGGTAACAATGTATGCTAAACCTTGCGTATCCGCGGCATCACCGAAAAATATATGTTCCACGTTTTTGGTTGGCAATATAATTTTGAAAACGATAACTGACACTTTCCAGGGGGGGTTGATGGAGGGTAATGGATGCAGGGGGGATTGTCATTAAAATGTTTCCGCTTAGGGATAATAACGATAACCACTGTACCTACATATATAGCCTACCGCCCATTGTCAGTCGCCGCTGCTAATCAGCGATGATGCCAAAAGGCATTCATATGCAAAACAGAGACGAAGCGATGCGACGCGACGCGAAGCTCACATTATTCATTGCAAATGGCAAACGGAAGGGATACCCACGGATACGTGTGTGTGTGGGCTTACCGTCGATTCCGGGGGGTGGGGAGGGAGGCAAACTTTAGCGGCGCTTAAGGTAAAATATAATCAAAAGCCGTGAAAACATTTTTACACGTCATTAAACTCAAATTCAACAAACCATGGCAAGCCGTATGTTACAGCATCCCACGAATCGCACCGACATACATATACCTTTACAGTCCGTCCTCTTAAAGGGGATTTTTGGTTATTTTTCGATTGGAAAATGCTGAAATACAGCCCTTTGCCTGTTATCTAAAGTCTTACGAAATATATTTTCACTTCGGGAAGTACTCACAGTTTTCCAATTTTCCTCTGTAAAATCTATCTTAACATAAGAATGATATTTATTATTCTAATCTATTGTTTATAGTTTCAGCCATTTCCAGTGTTTACTTTTACCTGATCTTCCCTTTCTTAGTAAATGAAATTTATCTTTTGGTTAGTGTTTTCTCCCATCGAAGCTCTACTGTAAAATCAAATGCCCCAAGGCGGCCACACACACAGAAGGAGACTTCTTACAAGCTTGCAGAAGATTGATGTGCCTCGGTTGCATAAATAAATTAAAGGCTCTCCGGCCCAATACGAGAGGATAATTTTCAGTGCGGCTGAGTTTTGTGGGCGGCTCATCATCGACCTTGGTCCTTGTCACTGTCCCTGTGTTGGCAGCCATAGTTTTCTGTCGAAAACTTCTAATTACCGTGTAATGATTGCAGTTAACACACAGACAAACACCCACAACCACCATCACTTATGAATAATGACTTTTCCGACAAGTTTACAGCTTCGTCAAAGTTTTCTGTGTGTGTTCTTTAGTTAAATTGAATTTAATTGAATGCAACAAACTAATTAAATTCAAAGTGAAGCCGTTTATTTGGGATTCGGGGAAATCAATGAAATTTGATTTCCAGTTTAAAGGACAATCAATGGCCCCCAAAGGGTCCTCTGGAGCATAAACCTTTGAATTATTAATTTTTAAGCTCTCGTCCGGCACACAAAAAGAGTGAGATGACCCAAGGCCCTTTGATTTGGCCTGTGTGGAGGGGAGGGAGGTGGTCAGTGAAGCAAAAGTAATAGGGTGGCGCCACAGTCATCCTTCCCACATATGCTACCACGCTTGGCTGCGCATTATCCGAAGGGGGCAGCATTATTAAAAAAGTCCGGTGAAAAACCTCGGCAAAAAAGATAACAGCATATTGATTGAAAATCACATACATTATGCATTAATTCCCTTCCAACTCGAACTCAGCTTTCAACGATTTCGATTTTGATTTCGGAAATTTCAAAAATAACACAAAGCTGATTATTTTCATGCCACATAGACAGGCAATTTGTCCAGCTGCCAAGAGCAGAATTCTAAAAAAAAAGATACATACAAATAATGCAAAACATCAACCAAAAAAAAAAGAAAGAAAACAAAAAACCAGTCCAACAATTTAGCCCCAGGACCGCTGACAAATGGAATAAAAGAGAAAGAGAAGTTGCCAACTGTCAGTTTCCCCGCCTGGTTGCATTGTTTCCTTTTACCAATTTCGGTTGCCTGTCAAATGAAACGAATCAAGATGCTCTTCTTCAGGGGTATTTGCGAATTTATAATTATAAAGATTTATTTGAAAGCGAATTCTAACGTTTTTTGGGGCATTCTAAGAGTATTATTTAATTTAAAATAATTTGGGTAATGAAATCCTTTTTTTTTATGACACATTTGCCAGCAAAAAATATATTTTAACTATTATTTCCTAAGGTTAACAACTTTTCTTTTTAAATTTAAACAAAACACCATTTTTAAAAAGCTTTTTGTATGTTTTTAATTTTATTCTTGCGACTAGTATTGCTTACAATTAGTTTTATTAAACTTTTAATAACTAAAATGCACATTAAATCAAATCTTCTACCATAACTCATACTTCTACTGAAAATCAAGGACTCTTAGAGCATAGAAGCAACATTTGTATCCCATTTTACAACAATCTTTTCACTTTGACAGGCGGCGGAGGGACATCATTAAATTATATTATCAGTTAAATTGAGTTTGGGGCAACAAATCAGCTCAGTCCACTTGCCACTCTTAGCATAATTGACTAAAATGTTTTTACAAATTAATTAGAGGCAGCCAAATTAATTTACATGCCAAAAATGTTTGATGCCAGGGCCATATACATTAGCTAATTACAAATTGACTTTATCAGTTCGGTTTGCCTGTTGTATTGTTTGCCGCGGTGCCAGGGCTATGTCCTTCGTTGTTTTCCCTGCGGTGAAATGTTTTTTTTTTGCCTTTTTCTGTGTTTTATATAGTAGAGTGTTTTTTCTGTTGACACACTGCCATAGGGGAACGGTGAATTTTAACAAAATAGCGACAGCAAAATTAAATTAATTGAGCACAGGAAGATCTTTCTTTGTTATCTAGCTATTGGCGAGGCCATCGATAATAAGTTGAAAAAGGGGAACTGTATCGGTAATTTGATTTAATTAAAATATACTGGCAAAAGGAATTCGTTTTAATGCTTTGGTTTTTTTTAAGTTGATGTGATGATTTCATCAGATTAAATAATATAAAATAAGTTTTAGAAGCGCCAAGATTTTAAATTTAAATTTAAAAGATTAGTCCTTTATTTATTTATTAGAAAAAAATGATTAGAATTATGTTGCTTAAGAAATATGTATATTTTATGTTTATTTCCTTAAAAATCAGATTTTTTCCATATAAAATAATGTTTTTAAGGAATTATGAATATTTTTTGGCTGTTTATTTCCTTACAAATCAGCATTTATCAATACAGAATAATGTTTCTTAAGAAATTTTGAACTTAAATTAAAGCCAATAAAAGCAATTACACAAATTCCACCCAATCTCGACTGAAGTAACTTGCTCAAATATGCTTGCATAAATATTAATTGATAACCAAGGAAATTCCCATTGCTATTTTCTATATTGCCTGCCATTCTTGGATAAATTTCTGGCCCAAGTCAATTTTATTCAGCCCGGCCACCACATGGCTGACCACAAAACGTTTTCAACAACCATGGAAACCCAAAGATAAATACTCGAACGGGGACTGGGAGCTACTGCCACAGAAATTGTCTATGAAATTAATCACTTGACAAAGTTGTGCAATTTGCGTAGCCAAAAATTAACTTAAATGTTCGTTTTTTGCATGCACAATTGGGCACACACACAGAGGAGCGAGTAACAATGTCGGGAAGTGGGCATTGAGAATGTCATTGCGGCTCCTC
Source organism: Drosophila anomelani (assembly GCA_035045905.1). Taxonomy (NCBI): domain Eukaryota; kingdom Metazoa; phylum Arthropoda; class Insecta; order Diptera; family Drosophilidae; genus Drosophila; species Drosophila anomelani. Next base: position 8,209,708 of record JAWNOO010000007.1, on the reverse strand, counting down.
CGTGACTACGCTTCTCTGCCTCCTCGGCATCTCCTGGCCAGTGGCCACAAACAAGGCACGATACGGCCGGGGTCTGGAGGCAGGAGGTGATGTGTGTGTGTGTGTGTGTGTGGGTTTTGTCCCTGGCCTAAACCATTGAAAAACCGAAAATGTATGGCAATTAGAGTAGCTATTGTGAGTACGGCGGAATGGTGCACTGGAAAAAATATATTAACAGATCTTAATTAGGGAATTGTTTACTTGTATTTAAGTTTTATATGGTTAAAGTTTGTGGGATTCTGAATTATTAATAATAAAAAGTATTTTTAAAATGTTTCTTTTACTTTGAAATAATAATAAAAAAACGTTAAGATTATTTAAATTAAATAAATATATGTATATAACTTTATTTTTTACTGAAGCAGATATCTTTTTATAAGCTTTTATCTACCAGAAAACCCCCTTCGACGTTGAATTTCCTGCGAGTGCATACAAAAATAATGTTACCAACGGAAGGCAAAGGCATATGGGGCGGACAAACTATTAGAGAGCAATCCCAATCCCAAGCCTAGTCCAAATCCCAATCCCTATCCCAATCCCGATCTGAATCCCGTGACTGCGTGCTGTTCATTTGGCCGCATTTTGTGGCAGCCAGTGCAAATGGCCCTTTGCTGTTCTCACTGTGTGGAGTAATTTTTCAAAAAAGCGAATGGAGTAGAGCAGCACGAAGGCTGGTTGGGAACGAACAAAAAAAAATGGCCACCTTCATTGTTATGCAGCCTTATTGTTATTGCATAAAAATGGCCACCACTCACATACACACACACTGGGACACACACTCGTGCAACAGTTGCAACTGTAGTGCAATTAAGCGACGCAATTAACGTGGCGCAGTGTTTAACCTGTTACGTGTGCTGGCCATTTGCTTGGGAAAAAGGGTTTGGGGAGGGAGATTGGATAGGGAACTCGCTGGGATTTTCTAAATTTTAATGCCGGCCATTTGGCCCCGGCTTCCTGGCACATGGCCAACTGCAATTGCCCGCCATTTGCGCGCCCACAATTGTCGTCATTGCCAATGGGGCTAAATGGCCAACAACCAACGGGCAGCGGCCAACGGCCAACGGCCGATGGGCAAAAGGCAATCCAGTTAGCATTTAAGCATCGCCATTTTTCACATGCTCATTTTTTGTGAGCACAGAGTTAAATGCATTATTTTTAACACCAATTGTGTAAGTGGCCCACAGCCGATAAATTGCCAGTAAATGCGTGCGAGTCCTGATTGCCTCAATTATGTTAATTATCGTACGTGCAAGCCGGCCTTCAACAGCCTGCTCCTGCACCTGCTCCGACACCTGCTCCTGCTGCATATCCTGCACTCTCAAACAATTTAATTATTTCCACTCTTAATGAGTGGCAGTAAAGTTTAATCAAGTGGAGTAAAGCTGTGCATTAGAGTTGATTTTAAATTTCGTAACCTAATGCCACTATTGGGGTTTTATTAAGTTGCTAAAAACTGCACTGAGAAATTAAAATGTGAACTGGAAATAATTAAAAAAGAGTGAGATTGAATAAGTTATTAGGGCTATTCAAGTTGGATCTATTCAATTAAGATTTAACCAAAGTTATACAAACTTATTTAGACTTTATCCTAATAAAAGAAAATTATGGATAAATCAAAATATTCATACATTTCTTATACAACGTTCATTTTATGTATTAAGTCCTCAAAGTAAATGCATATTTTTTTACCTCATTTACTGAGAAATAATTCCAAATTTAAGGCATTCAAAAAATCTGCCTTAAAAATGTTGCAACTTTATAATGTTAAAATTCAGCAAAAGAAACTGAATTTCGTTCTTCCCACAAAAATTTACCATCTTTTTTTTTGTTTGAAATGTAATCATATTTAACCGGATTTTCTTCGGTTCAATGCTTATAATTATAGAAATGCTGAAAAAATAGCCATTCGATTTTAATGAGTGCCAAAAAAATTATGACACATGACCTGAATGGGGAAATATTTTCCATTTCAGAAATAAAATAGAAAAAATATTTTCGCCAGTTTCAAATAACAAAAATCTTCATTTTTTGTTTTTCCATGTGAATATTAACCAAATAATTACCAGGGAAAATCCTTGCAGCCAAAAACGAAGCTTATAACCACAACCGAGAATGTATGGGCATAATTTCAAGCAGATATCGGGTTTTGCAGTCCTCACACACGCACACACAAGGGTGAACGGAGGCGCATCCATAATTATCTAGTTCTCCAGAGCACTGCGCATGATTTAATTATAAGTTCGTTGAGGCCCAATTAAATATGCGAATATTTTTTGGCAGTGGCAGTGGCGGTGGGAAATGGGAAATTCGCCGACATGGCATAGTTTGCTCTGGTCGCATGCACAGCTTAATTAAATATTTGAGTGAGCTTAATTATGTGCAAATTACAAACAAAATATATATTAAATGTTAATCGCATTATTGCTTAGCTGCAGTATAAATATTTGCTTTCATTTTGGGTGGTATTTTTTTTTATAATATATTTTTTTGTTTTGCTTTCTGGGCAACATATCAAATATTCCATTATGGCATTTCGTTGGCTCCATCATAAAAATTCATAACCCACAGAAGGTGCACGCTCGACTGGAGCCCCCACAGAGATAGCTATCGAATATATCCATTTCAATTATCTGACCGGACAGGAAGCTCGCAACAAAAAAAAAAATAAAATGAAAATGAAACCTACTGCAATGTGTGAGTATGTGGGCATATATAAAAATCAAAATCAAATCGAGCGAAATCGTGCGTAAGAATTAATAATTTCCGTCGGGAGCCAAGGAATTGTGTCCGGAAATGAAAAAGATATATATCCTATAAGAGTGGGGGAAAGGCAATAGCAATAGCATATGCTCCAGGAGTTAAATGGAATTTTAATGGCCCAATGAGACTAATAACTAATTCATGTTCCTAACAAATGGGGGTACTGACAAACGGTGCTAACTGAACTCATTATCTTTACGCTAGTTACTTACTTACTCACTGGCACAATGGCCGTTGATTAACTCGTTCGTTTTGCCCTCGACCACTTAGCATTTACCATTTACCATTTACCATTTGGCATTTACCATTTACCATTCAGCGTTTCCAATTGCACACACGAGTGACTTGGGCGACGGCCCTCAGCTGACCTTTTGCCTGCAGGTTATGATGGTGCGGAAAAAATTGGTTGCCATCGCCGGCAGGACTTATTGCATTTGCGCCGGACAAGGTGCCATTTGTTCCAGCTCTTTGATGACGGACTGGCGCTGTGGGCCAAATGGATGCGGATGGGTAGGAGGTCCTGCGAGAGGGCTTATTGCAAAATCCCCTGCACGGGGTCATAGGGGGGTTTGCACTTTAATTCTTTTGTATGGAGGCTAAGGGAGAATGCTTGTGTTATTCCATTAAAAAGAATCCATTTTAATCTTAAATGTATTTTATACTTTAGAGCTTGAACTGAATTGTAATTTATTACGGAATGTTTTATTGATAGATTATTAACTTTTTATTATTATTATTTCTATATAAATAATACATAATTTTAACTTGTTCTGAAATTTTAAATTATTCTAATGATTATACATATTTATATAATATATTTACAAGCAATTAAAGCTTTAGTTTTTATAAATAAAATATAAACATGTTCAATAATGTGGAAAATATATTTGTTTGATTTACCAATAAAGTCATTAAAGGATTAATAACAGTTTTAAAAGCCCAGTGCAGTGTTCCTTTTTGTGAATTGCCAACAATTATTTTATATTTTATTTCAATAAAACCTTACCAGCTTAAATTTAATTCCCAGCTTATTTATTGTACAAAAAAATAAATGCACGCTTTATGCTCTATATTTTTCCAAAGGAAAGAAATATATACAAAAATCTAGAATGCAAGTATTTAAAGCTATAAAAGGGGGAATATAACAAAGTCAAAAAGTGAAACATTTTTTCTTGATCCTTTGTTGCTTATTTGCTATTTTGTTGTTTTATAAAATTGCTCATTTTATGCACATGAGTGGCTGCACGTACCCCTATGGACACTCTATATAAACACCCTTTACCAAAGGGGTGGAAAATTGGCAGGTAAAGCCTTGATGTCAGCTATCCCCTTCCTATTTTCAATATTTCTTTTCTATTTTCCTTTTTTTTTTTGTGAGCCAGACAGCTCAGTGATTAGAAAATTGTGGCCATCGAGGGCAACTTGACTATGCAGGAAGTGCCACAATGGCGCTAAGTGAGTGTCTGCTGTGATATTATTATTGTTATTTTACGTGCCATCGCAGGTGCATGAAATTGCACATCAAATTGAGTTATGACCGGGTTCTAATTTGACAGGCGTTGAGGCGTGCTTATTGCGTGTAAATGATGCTCGAGACCCCCCTCTCTCCATCAATACAAGTATCCTTCTCAAAGGTGCTTAATATACTTGTCTCAATCCCCAACCTGAAAAAATCTCAGCTGCAGCTACTTTCTACTGGCTTTGATTAACAACCTTAAAATGCCAAAAAGAGAGCCGAAAAGAAAAAGTTGGATTCGTGGATTTAATTAATGGCCACGATTTATTTTCTAATTAAGGTTTTGGCGAAAGGTTTCTCAGCTATATTTCTGATTGATATGGAATCACTGGAAAACGAGTTGGAAATTGTTAATAAAAATAAAAATATAATTAATATAAAAAAGCCAAGGATATATGTATATGGAAATATAAAGTTAAAAAAAAAAACTGAAGAATGCAAGCGGCTCCTCCTTTATTTCTTTCTTTTAAGATTTAACCATCACAAGTCATTAATTTGATATAGAATCTCTATCATAAATATAAAATATGAATAAATATTATAAGAAGTTTACAAATTTAAGGCATTTTGACTGATATTTCCAGGAAATTTCTTCCATAAAGTGAATCATTATGAAACTTTTTTCTCTGTAAAACTGAGAAACTGGGAAAATTTTGCTTTACCGGCTAGGACCACACCGCAACTCTTTTGGCCGGGGAAATTAATTCGAGTGCGTAAATTACTTTGCAGCCACCTGAGGTGATTGCCATTGCAAGAGCGAGGGCTCACCCCGTGGATGTGTGTGCGACTTAATTGAAAGTTGGTGGCATAGGCTCGTCCCTGCCATCCCACTCCTCCAACCATCCATCCATCTAGCATCCTGGCCTGTTTTGGTCCAGCCTGATAGCCCAAAGTGCTCGGCTTGGCGGTTGATTTGCGGGCAAGAAAAGTGAAAAGTGCCGCCCAGGCATCGGTTCTGAAAACTGGAGTTTTCCTTTCCCCTTCTAGTTTTTGGCGGCCAGGACACAGGACGCAGGACTGGAGGTAGAACACAGCTGTGTTTTTACAACCGAATTGCTGCCATCGAGCCGTGGGTGTTTTGCTTGGAGAACGGAAAAGGACTCGAGTGAATTTGAAACGGCAAAAAGCGACGATTTAAGTTGCCTGTTTTAAGTGGCAAAACTCTTTAAAAAAATACTGTAAACAACCAAAAACTTAGCACCGACTTTTGTTTTAATAAATATTGTTACTGGTGTGAAAGCGCAACTAAAAAAGATTAAGTCATGACATGCTTAACGAGAGGAGATTGTGCAATCAAGGACCTCAATCAAGCCGCCAATCCAGACAGCACATCCAATTAACTTTTGCCTTTTGTCTGAGCAAAGACCGGGTCCTGTGCCTGATCCTGCCCCGGCTTCACCAGCTCCTTTTGCTCCTTCTTGTGCTGACTGCACGTCCTGGTGGAAGGATTAGGGGAAGGCTTACAAATGTGAAGACAGCCAACATGTGTTACCAGCTGCTACGGCTTTAAGGCAGACCCAGAGGTTACTATATTTATGGCATTAGGCGACTTTTTGTGGGTGGCCATTGCACTTTTGGCCCTTGATCATAATGGCGCTGACATCCTGCCCCCCGTTGCCTCTGTCCCTTTGACACACACGCTCACTCTCTCATATGTATGTATGGCTCTGGCCTTTTGAATCGACTGCATTGTCCACTTGAATGGACCCACATGTTGCACCGACAAGGGACTCTAGAAAGTCCTGGGGAGCGGGGGGGAAATGATTGTTGAAAATAAAAGCTCACCGGTGGTACACTGACAACACCATCGCTGGAGTATTATGACAACAATTGAGCCCTTAACTACAGTCGAGTTGGTTGCATTTTAATTAACAAAAAATCCGCCCGCAAATGTACGCTACAAATTAGTTAGCTTTAAGGTTTTTCCAGCATTTAAATATTCATGAATTCTCGATACTATTGAAATAGGTTGACAATAAAATATATTTAATAAATTCGAGCAGAGAACAGTGCGGTGCATAATGTTAAGTTGGGTTTTTAAAAAGGTAATAAATATATTTGAGGAAAATATTTTGAAATTGTATCTAAAATTTTGGGAAATTATGGGATTATAGCTTAAAAGGAAATTTTATATAATGTATCAATAAAATAATATGGATAAATAACATATTAAAATTATTGTATAATCCAATTTTTAATATAAATAATTACAAATTTAATGGAAGTGATTTAGCGAGATTTTCAATTCATTTAAGATGATTTCTTACCCGTTTGAGGTCATGTTATATGGTATGAATTATAATTATAATTGATAATTATCAATATTATCAGTAAATGTATTTTTATATAAGAAAATTTGTTTTTTATTTATTAAAATTTGTATTATATTGTTTCGATTTATCAAATTATATTGACGTATCGCACATACATTTCATATGTCTCAACGATAATGTACCGACGTTCCCTTAAAATATTGCATCAGTATCAAAATATTGATTATCCTAAAGCTAGTAATATCGAAACATATATTTAAAACAATTTTTTCAAGCCCATTTCCTGCTATATTTAAGTAATGAAACGCACTGTTCCTTAAAGTTGTGCCTGCTGGCCCACAAACACTTACACAATTAGTGTTGCATATGTTTGTCCTGTTCGGTTATTATTTTCTATTGTTTGGAGCTGTGTGTCGTGTGTGTGTGTGTATGTTTGCATATTTTAAAATTCCGTTTGTGTGTTAAACGCAGCAATTAAAAATACAAGCATGAATTAAACTGGCTTACAAAAATGCTCTCAACGAAACGGGTGGCAGGGGGGTTGTATATATACAAATACAAAGCGTTAGGCAGACAGTCGCTGTCGCCCACCCAGCTTTTCCACGCTTTTCCAACAAACCACCCCCAACCCCACATCCCACAATTTCCGCCCAGCCGCAGCTCCAAAAAACGCGGAGGACGAAGGAAACGCAAATACAAACTGATTAAATATGCACTTTGCAGCTTGGCAAACGCGGAATAAATTAAAGTGTTAATTTAACATGACACATTAGTGCAGCCACACTCACACACTCTCGCAAAAAGGACTCTCCACTCGCCCTCACACTTTGGGTGCTGAGTTAGCTTTGCCTTTTGCCCCCCTACCGACTTTGTCCTGGCACTTGGAGAAATAATAAATATTTATGATTGAAATTTCAGATTTTTAAAGGTAATTTAAAGAATCGATCCAAATTATATTAACATTTTTGTGTGAAACTTTTGCTTCATATTTTTTTTGAATGCTTATAAAATAAGATATTAATTATATAGCTTTAAGAATCATTTGCAAAATTATCTTTAAAGGCTTATTTGTAATTTAAAATGATCTAATAATTATGTTCAATATTTTATCCAAGTGTTTCGCTCACTTTTGGTCTGTGTGTATGCTCCTTGTTTTTTGGCCAACTCGTCCTGCTAATGAGTCGGGGTCCTGGCAGAGCTACTGGGATTAGTCGGCGGACCAAGAGCGTCTGCCAACTCCCAAAAACACCTGCCTTTCCCCCCTCTGTTCCCTTCAACGAGCGGCAAGGTGTTTGGAGTAATTACGCTCGCGCTGATGTATTAGCATTTTAAAGCGTAATTATTGTGCTGCATGTTAAGTGGCTGGGCAAAAAATCATTCGAAGCGCTGCTTTTCTGTTTACAACGCTGCTGAAGTGGCTTTAATTGAATTAGCGGTTTGTTTAGATGCCACTCGATCGTGTAGGTAGGTACTTCCCTTTGGCCGATGGTATAATGCGTTTAGTTGAGTGCCGCCATCAAGTGTTTGGTTTGCTGAGCGCAAAGCTTGTCAGGAATTTGTGTGTGCGAGTGTTGTGTGTGGTCTTTTAAAAAAAATCCAGTTAATGAAGCACTAAGTTTTGATTTATGCACAGCCAGAAAATGGGAGAATGATTGAGTTTATGGAGTAAAACAAGGCGGTTTTTAGTTACTTTTCTAGTTTTGCCTCAAAATAAATAAGAATTAAGGCATAGACTTAATGTTCTACACTTTTGTGTTAATTATAAAATCCCCAATAACATCTAAGAATATAAACTAATTAAAATTTACCCCTATTTTGTAGGACTACATTTTCCAAATTAATTTCCTGTATAACTTTCAACCTCTTCCACGCTATAGCCTAACCTTTCTATCACTTCCTAGAAATCCCTTTAAGCTGAATGAACGATTTAACTAATTGGCTATTGATATATGAAAGAGAATCAAGTATTTGCCTGGCCATAAATTGGAGTGAAAAGCCAGGCACTGTAGTGTCCCTTTTCAGGAATCAATCTGCCGTAACTAATAGCGGCGATTACGTAGTTTGTTGCTCTCCTAAGTAAAAGGATTTACACACACAGTGTGTGCCCTTTATATGCCATTTTCAGGAGCAGGAACCCGATGTCCTGGCCCAATGGCCAGCAATTTATGCAGCTGTCAGCAGTTGCAAACGAAAAACCAACCGTGGGACTTGACTTGAGGTACTCTTTTATTCTTTGCCATTCATTTTTTAATACACTTTTAGGGGGACTTTTAAATCGGAGAAAGTGCAGGTACTAAGGTTCTGTTGTTATCTATAAATTAAATACAAATTTTTAACATGATTCCAGCAGATTTCTTTTGGGTTTTATAAAATGAATTATTTATTTAGATAAATTGCTAAATATTTGTACAATTTAATCAAAGATCTAGCCACAATCATACCCTTTATTTTTAAGCCCCTTGCCATTGTAGCTTTAGCTTCGGTTTGTTTTGTATTTTTTTGTAACTTCAGGTGGTGATTAAAGGTAGTCGCTTTCTCTGTGAGAAGTGCAATGCCATAAACATCGGAGGTAACTAAGTAGCGAAGCCATTGGTCACGCTTAATCGCCTGCTGGACGTAAGCGAAAAAAGCGGGAAAAGCCGGAACAGAGGAAAAGCGAAATCAAGTATACGCGTCATGTACATAATTCCATGCTTTGGCGGCGACACTGAAATTGCAGGGCAGAGTTTACAGGACACAAGCCAGGACGCAAACCAAACCTCGACGGGGACTCAAAGGCGTGAAGGTAACCACACACCCACACACACATCCACTCGTTGAGGGAGAAAGCGACGGTGAAATGAAAATAATGAAAAGCAAAAGCACCCTGGGAGTTTTATAACAATTGATCACCTGTTACGTTCATTGGTAATTGCACCCAGAGCCATACTAAATATACAGACACGCACACAGGTAGGTGGCTCTATCCGTGCATCGCCGTGGGTACGAGAGTGTGTGTATGGGCGTGAATGGGTGTGTGGGGGGGATGCACTCGAGGCACCCAATACAAAGCACACCCGAAAACCTCCCAACAATATCCATGGGGACAGCCATGACATGGGCATCCCATGCCACGCCTTCACAATCTACTTTTGAGCACTGGAGAAAATATAAGATAAATTTTAAATAATACGAATGTATATGTATTTAATTATTTATTATATATATATTTATATTATATTAACGTTGACTCTATAATCTGCCTTCTTAAATAAGTGGTTAAGGTTTTCCTTTGGGGTTTGAAATTCGTCTTGTTGCATTTCTGGTTTCCGTTAGAAGGCTTTACAATTTCGGTTCTTAAATATTATTTTGTAAATATTTTTAATTTTAATTAATTATTGCGCATTTTCCACTTACGTTGAGGCTACAGAAACAACGAGCTTAGCAGACACTTCTTTCTGAAATTAAACTATATTATAATGAAAAAAGGAGGATTTGTCATACATTTTATTTAAATTTTTATATTTTATAGATCTTTTAGATATTAATTTTAGTTTTCCCAGTGCAATGTCAGCTGAACTCAGTTCCCCGCCCTGCCGTCAATCCAGCCAAGCCCTTCCCTGTCGTGGTCTTTGCCTTCGATTGTCGTTGGCTTTGGATTTTGTGCATGAGGTCAGCTTTTGTGTTTGCCCAGCCCAGTCCTGTCCCTCTGCTCCATCCGTTCGTTGGAGTACGTCCAGGACGTACGTATCCACCCCTGTGATCCCCTGATGCCCATCCTCCCAGCCACTCGCAGTGGGCAATGCATTTTGCCCATTCCCACAGCGCTTTTCTGTCGATGGCCCTGGGACATTTGTTACAGTTGAAATGCGCTCGTAAAATGTTTTTTGAATCGCCCCGCAGTAGCTCCTCTGCTACTACTGCCCCATGTCCTTCTCCTCTTTTTCGTACTGAGTCCTGAATCCTGGATGTGCTTCAACTGCGAGTCGATTCGATTCGAATCCAGCCCTGCGAATGCCAACAAGTAAAACAAATTGTTGCATTTTAATGTGTCGGTCCCGTTGAATATTCCAGGTGCGTGTGTGTGTGTATTTGCAAAAAGGTGGAGGATTTATTGAATTTTAAATTTTAATTTGCAATTTTTCAGAGAAAACAAAATGGCTGAGGGTCGGAACAGTTGATTGAAAACTGTGGCTCCTGGTTATCATAAAATATTAAGGATTTCTTTACGTGTTTGCAGTTTTAAAATAACTTAACTGGAGTTCTGATTTCTCTAATTGGTTTAATTTTTTTATAAGCTTCTAAAAAATATAAAAACATTTCTCTTTTTAAACAAAGTCCTTTGGCCAAAATGTGTGTGCTTCTTTCTATTGGAGTTACCTTTTCTGAGATATCAATAACTGATAACAGTTTGTCCGAATGCCACGCCCATTCGCCAACATCCCGCCTTTCGGGGCCACGCCCACTGCCCACTAGTCCGCCCTCGAGAATGGACTGCCGCTGTGTTTATACGGCTGTCACTTGTCAAACATGTTGCTCCGCTTTGTGGTCATGCGAAGCGTCAAAGGACTTCCGTGGATGGGGAACAGGTGAGAGGTATGTGGGGACGGTAAAGGTGAGATACAGGTGAAGGTGGAGCGAGGCATTGGACAACAGGATTAGCATTTAGTTTAGTTGGCTTTGTTAGCCGACGGTTGCCTCTTGGCTTGGCTTCAAGTTCGGTTTGATTTGCCTTCGCCTTTTGGCGAACACACACACACACCTGCACCTGCGGCGAATGTCAGTGCAACTAAATCAGGTTTACCTCCCCCCCTTCGACCTGGAAAATCCCCAACTGAAAACCCACTACCCCATGTTGCCGTGGCTAATTTCAGTTGCTGTCGCCCGAAAGCATTCGGCAGACGTTAAAAACTTTAATAAAATGCGATGACGACGAGGACAAAGGCAGGTAAATTATGTTTATTATTTTATGTTGCTGTGCATTTTTTTTTTGTTTCTGTTGTTTCTGCTCGAGCGGGAATTTCTCTTATTACACCTTTTGCCTTGGATGAAAGTCCTCGGGACGTTTCGTTTGAATCAAAGCCTGCAGGGCATTCAAATGCCTCTTGTCAACATTTTTGCTCATAGCCTCCCTTGGTAAACCCAGGCACTGCGAGAAATAAAGCGGACATCTAATTGGCTAGGGAAAAGTATGAATAAATGCAGAATTCTTAAAGCTGAATTATTCTGACAGGCTGAAAGAGTCCTTACTAACATTATTTTGCTTATCTCTTTTTTAAGAATTCATTTCTACCATATTCTTTAGAACATCTTAAAATGCATTTATAAATTTAGTTTTCCTAATTAACTTTTAGTTGTTTTTCTGCAGTGTCCTTCATAAGTTGTATAAGATCTTCGGCCTCAGTCTAAGTTCCACGTTGCCCCCTTTGGGAGCTTGTATTATTCTTTTATGCGTTTCTAATTTCATTTAGCGACATTCGACATTCTACAGCCTGCCGCAGTGCCGACCAGACCCCATCCCACGCTGTACCAGAGGTGGTCTCCTTCAAAGTTTTCTCAACATTTTCCTGAACATTTTCCCATTGCGTCTTTGGCTCGTGCCTCTGCTGCATTGTTGTGTTTTCGTCATTCTTTGCTTGTGTATTCACCTTTTTTGCTTTCACTGTACTCTTTCTGGGGGTATGATGATAATGCTGATATTTTTGAAAAGTAGTACAAACCTATCATATTGATATATTTATAAATCAAAGACTTCAACTTTAAGTTTCAGGAAACTTTCTCATTTGACAATAATTGCAGATTCTAAATTTATGCAATTTATAATTATTAATAATAATTTATCTTTATAAAATTATTAAATAGAGTTTTAAATGCATTCTTAATTTGTTTATATATCTCATTCCATATTTCCCTACTTTTCTTTTATATTTTTAAAAGTTTTTATATCCCTAGAATTTTTACGTGCCTGATGAAAAAATGTATTATTTAATGGTTAAAAAATAACCTATAGAGTTTCTCAAAACTCAAAAGAAATTTTCTCAAAAGAGTATTCAAACTCATATTAGCTTCTTTTAAAAATTCCATTCAGAATTTTTTCTCATTTTGCATTTGGCTCGCCCCGCACTGTTGGTGAGTATTTTCTTTTAATTTTTTTCCCTCCCCCAAGTTGGCAGAAATTAGATTAGAAATATTGCTACCAGCATTCTGCTGGCTTTGGTTTGCTTTGCTCTGGTTTACTGCTGCCCCCGCAGCTCCTGCTCCTCGTCATTTTTCAATTTTTTTTTTTATTTAACATTTTTTTCTTCGCTTTATTAATACGCATGTTGTGGGCGTGTGCTGATTTTGCATGGCACCAAACAAGAAGAAATGGTCTTTATGTTTGTTTAATATTTTCCATTGGGGATGCCGTTTCAGTTCTGAAATTATGTTTTAATTTAGTTCAGCGTCGTAAACTTTTTATATAGCTGCAGGCCAAGGCCCTCTTTAAGCCCCCGTGTATTGCAATTTTCTCAGATTTTTGATTAAATTGTGCCCAATTAGGAGAACTTGGCTTGACATGTCGCTAATTGGAGTTTGAACTTTTTAAATTGGTGGATTTATTTTTTTAATTCTGGATGGAATGTCATTAAAATGGGAGAGTTATAACTTCCTTGAGCATTCTTATAATAGGAAAAGATATACAAACAAAAAGGGAAGATAATTTACTTATTAATTAAAAATTGGCACCTTTTGTTAGTGACATAAAGCCTTGTTTTAACAGTTATGTAAAAATTATATATTAACTGTATACAAAATAATGATATTATAGACTATTTTCATAATTTTTCGGGAACCTTAGGGCTTTCAAAATATTCATGAATAAATATTATTTCTTATTCATTAGATGCTATCATTATTTACATTTAAAACTATGATTTTTATTTCTTGTTCCTTACCTCAAATATTCCTTTAACTTTAACCTAATTTTAATATTCTCAGTTATAAGTAACCCACTCCAAATAGTGTCACAGTTCGCGATGCAAAACAATAATAGCAACCGCACCCGAATCCGTTTCCCAAAGTTCCCCACATTCCCTAACTGAAACCACGAAACTCCGCCGAAATACAGGGAATCCTCCTTGCATGCCAAAACCAACAGATCCTGTGCTATCAATGTCGACATATCCCCGATATTGGCAACTGTTGTGGCAGCGCTTGTGGCCAAGTAATGAATGTGCTTCGATGGCCCCTTCAGCTTCAGTTGTCTTCAGTTCGATTCGATGTTATTATGTGTGCTCGGTGGTTACCACCTCACCTCATCCCTTTGCACATGTCATATTATCCCTCCGATATCCAAGACAGACACATACATGTATATGTGTATAATTGTTAAGCTCTAATTAATCCCGCATTTAGCTGTTGTTGTTGTTTTGTTTCGGGTTTCGATTACAGCGGGTTGGGTGGGATTGATGCACTTTAATTTTTCAGGCAGAATGAGGCGGCACTTCTAAATTAGTTACAGCTTTGGATAATGCTTTAATTAATTAAGAAGTGAAATGCCATTTAAATTAAATAATTAAATTGATATTTTAACCATGAGAGAAGATAACATTAAAATTTTAACATTATTAAAAGTCACTTTCTGATCAAATAAAATCTAAATGATAGATTTTTTATTCTAAATTTCTTGTTAAGATAAAAATGCTCCCGCCCTTCCCGTATGTCCACTTACAATTTGGGGCACATTTACTTATTTAAATTAATTGCAAATCGTTTCTCAAGAATACTTTATCAAGTGTGAAAAACAAGTTTATGCCTCAATTAATTTCCATCATAGAAATGGATGTAATTAATTTTGGCTCCAACTCCGGGGCAACCTTTTTCCCACATTTCCACCTCTCATTCTCTATCTGCCTTTTAACCAGTTTAGTTAACATATGAAATTTTCAATTTCTAAAAGAAATCATTTCACAGGACCTGGGCAAGGATGGAAAAGGGCACACACACGTCCATGAACAAAGCACAAAGAAGGCAAATTGAATTTCAGGTCCCCGGTCAGCCAGGATGTGAACCCTTTTTGTTACTTTTTCCTCGGACTTTTCGCTTTTTTTCCCCTGCTTCCTGTTTCAAATAAATAAAGTGCATTTGGGAGAAAAGCGTGTCTTGAAAGGCACCCACCGAGATGGATGTGTGCGTGGGCATTAATTAAAAATAAAATTATATAAGAGCTTGGACCTTTGCCATCGTCCAGAGATCATAAATTAAAAAAAGGAGATACTTAAAAAAAAAATAAAGGCAAAAGCATTCCGCACAATGTAACCGAATCGTATGATGAGCACACTGGAGGAAATGATGTTTTATTTAGATTTAATATTAAGTTACAATTTGTTAGGGTTTTAAATTTTGGGATTAACAATTCCTACTTCATGATTAAAGTTTCTTAAAAAAGGCATTGAATCTGGCATAGAATGAGATGAAAAATGATACCTTTACAAATAGAAGAACTTCTAAAATTTATGACGATAAATTTCAACAGTAACTAGCAAATATTATTAATTTTTATAAAATAATTTTCCACAGATTTTTAATGAAATGTATGACTTTTCTTCGGTGCAGCTTAAAATCGCCCCCAATCTTCTTTTTCCCCTCGGCTTCTGTGTTCGGTTCGTGGCTGCCATTTGGCAAATTGAACTCGTGTCCAAGTTTTAAGCAGATTACAGGCCATTAAGCATTTTTTCATACATACAAGAGGAGTTTGGGGTGCGCTCTCTTTTCAAACAGTTTCTGCGTTTAGCATATGTGAAGTCATATAAATATTTTGATAAGGGTTTGTCGACCCAACCGACTGCGAACATATTTTGCTGGGGGCCCACTCTCCCTCCCCCAACATATGGAAGGGTTGTGGACCTGGCTGGACGTTTAATACCCATCATGACTTTTAAGTTATCTCCCCGACTGCTCATGCAACCCCTGGCTACTGGGTTCAAATTAAAAATGGCCCATATATTGCCCATATAAATATATATGTATATATATATATGGCCTAGTGGTATCAGCAACTTCAAAGTAAATACATGGCTAGTTCTGGCTGACCTTTTTTTTGGCATAACTTGGCCATAGCTTTTTCTGTTTCTGTGCAAATCCCAAAAGTGCCTGCTGAAACCTTGTCATTATTTTTGACAAATTAAATGGGCAAGGCAGGACAGACAGGGAAGGGTGAGAAGTGAAATGGAAATGGAGATGGAGACAAGAAGCGTACCTGTCATTCGCATTTTATGCTAATTCAGTTCATTAAAATACAGAAAAATGGGACATGCATTTGCGCTCAGTCTTTGAGTTCGCCCTTCAGAAGCTGACACAAAAATTGTTACAATTTTGACATTTTAATTCATTTCTGGATATAAAGCGGATACACAGAAAAATATGTGTCACTTAAGGCTTCAAGAAATCTGTTTTCAAAAGTAGGAATATTACTATAATTTAGATTCAATAATGATTATTTATAAACATTTACCAAAATGGGTAGAATTTTCGTTATTGCTTACCTTTTTTAATTCACATTTTTTATTTTTCTTCCAGTGCACTTTAGGTAAGTGGCTACCATGACATCCTAAATAAAAGATTTAGGTTATGGGATAAGTTTAAACAAACTTTTTAATGCAAATCATGGAATAATGGTTTGAAAGGTATGTAACTTATAAGACTAAAACTTTTAGATACATTTTGTGACATTATTCACAGAAAAAGAGGTTTACAAAAATTATAACAAGGCATAATATTTTTCATTTAAATAAATTTAAGGTTTTTCTGACATTATTTAAGCTTACCTTTAATATATTTATAACCTAGTGTAGATATAAATAATAATAATTTAATAAATTTATAATTATTGGGAACATTTTCGAATGTCTGCTTTAATTAATTTAATATTTTTAGAGATCCCAAAACTTGTTCAGTTGAATTCATAACTGACCGCAATTCAGAGCAACTATAAATTAGTTATACATTGTCTGTGGCATAAATCCACATGAATGCAAATTAACAAGCCTGCAAAGTATGCCATGGAGGTGCTTCTCAGCCAGGTGAGCGACAGACAGTTGGAAAATACTGGCAACTGCCAAACAAATTGCATATGTCAATTACAAAACTGGCGGCCAACGCCGCAAACAAAGTTTTAAAACTTCATTTCTGCGTGTGCCAGGCAAGAAAATCATGGAAAATATGCAGGATGAGGCCTAAAGGGGTGGAAATGGGATGGAAATCTGTGCTGTGCGACTGGCAAATCACTGTTGCAAAAACTGTTGAAAATTCCATTAAACTTCGCGCAAATAACCAAAGGCGTTCAATTCGAGTCGACGTCGTTTATATAATTTTGTTGTTTGGCCAAAACAAGTGGGGTTTTTGGCGCTAAAGAGGGGTCAAAAACAAAAAAAAAACATAAAGTTGTGTACGCAAAACTTAAAACAAGCCAAGGAGTAAGTTCGCGGTTCCAACTTTATTTTCCTTACCGAATTTCCCGACATCGTTGGATATATTTTCATAGAGTGTGAGTGTGCAGTTTGGTTGAAATCCAAGGAAATTAACTAAAGCTTACTTAATAATAAAGCTGGATAACTGGCGGGCTGATCAACTCGTGTTTTTTTTTCATATTTATGTTGCTGCTACAGAGGATATGCATGTGTGTGCCTGCCGGGCATGTTGTGTTGCTGGTTGCATGCTGCATGTGGCATGCCTCAAATTATGTATGGTTTTCTGTCAGGAGAATTTTCTATATGAAGACAGGGTTAAGGGTTTTAACTTAAAACTTTTAACTGAGAAAGACCCTATTATTGTGGAATAAATAAAGGTACAAAAATTGCTCATCATAAATTTAGACTAAAAGAAGGAATTTGTTTAAGTAAAAAATGCTTTTAAGTTCTGTTCTAGACTTAATTCGAAATTATTGATAGGTTTTCTATACTTGTAATATATATATTGTTTGCCCTGATAATTATAATATTAATACATTTTCAAAGCGAATTCGATTTTCCGAAATATTTTCTTTTGTTTGTCTCAGTTGAAAATAATCCTTGAAAGTCGAGTGGCAGCGTTAATTTAATTAAATGCAAATCCGACAACAAAGTTACTGAGCACTAATTAGCTCTCAAGTGGCCGATAGTCTCTGGATAACAAAATCCAAGTTTCAATTAATTAAGCATTGCAAAAGGTGACCTTAAGAAACTGATTGAAATGACCATTGAGGCCACTCAGGCATCAAATTGATTTTGGAAATTGGGGGGAAATCTGCTTAGAGCCTTTTGCATATTCAAAATGCATATGAATAGATTAAATTTGTTTCATTTTGGTGTAATCAGACGGAGACTGGGACCCTTTCCAGCGAAAAATTGATTTGTAAATCAATGAGTTATCGTATCTCTTCTGGCATCAAATCAATTGCGTTTGCTAATTCAATTATAATTTATGCTGAGTTTCGAACAGATGCTTAAGCCGTAAGACTTTCTATTCGGTATTTGTTTTCTTGATTACACTGAAACAAACTGTGTTATTTTGTATTATTTTAAAGGGTTTCTATAAACTAGAATTTAAATTTAATATATTAATGTGCGACTTTTCTAAAAGGTCAGTATATTGAAATCAGTTTTCATAATAAAATAAATTCAAGAAATGAATTTTTACAGGATTTCATTTATCGTAAAACCAATTTAAAAATACTTTGTTTTATTATATTTAAAAACAAATAAACATACTTAAACCTTTTTTTTAAATTTTTCTATAAATAATAACAAAGAAAACCCTTTCGAAACCTTAATAAAATTTCTTAAAATATCTAAAATAAAAAGCTTCTCAAATATTTTTATCACAGTGTCGATGTAATAAAGTGGGGGAGCCTGGCTTCCATTCAAACAGATTGATGTTGCTGGGGCCTCGTCCGATTGCAGACTGTAATTTGCATTGAACATTAATTAATTGCATATTATGGACATGCATAATGGCAACTAATACGGCAAAACCAATAATCAACACAACAATGGGTAAATACAAAGGACCTCTGTCCTATGCAGTTGTCGTCGTGGCCTTTTCCCTCGAGTGGGGGGCAGGGATTATATATATGCACATACATATATATGCATCGAGTGGATTCCGGCAAATGTGATTCAGATGTCTTCGTGTGTATTTACCAAACAGGACACTTTGAGGACCCAATCACAGTTCCACTTCAAAAACTAATGCAAATTAAGGAGCAAAGCAGCAGCTGCATCAGCAGCACCGGCGCACCAGGCAATGGGAATCGCAACTTTTTCAATTAACACAGACAATTATATTGGCATTGGAGTGTGCTCGAAACTTTTATCATGGCCCAGATCCGCTCAGCTCAGCTCCTTTTCAAATTGTGGTAAATGATTGAGGCAATTTACTTGGCCAAGTTTTGTGTAAGAGCCAAGAACAACAACAACAGCAAACGAAGGAACATTAACAAAAGCACAAACAGCAGGTAAACTTAATGAGTCTCGCAATTTAATTCAGTTGTAATACCCGCTAATTAAAATAGTTTAAGGGTATATTGTGGGTTTTCAAATACTAGATTTTACCTAAGAATATTACTTATAATTTTTTTAAATTAATAAAACAGCTGAGTGTATTTACATTTACTGAAGCATTATTTGGTTGAAGTTTAAATATAATAGAAAAGGGAAATTGATTGGATCCTTCTTTTAATAAAATTTAAATACATTTAGTGGATTATTCAAAGCACTATGATCTTGCTGAAGTATATAAAACAATTTGTAAGCAAGTTTAATTTGCACAAGGACTTAATTAGAATGTCCTTTAAGTATAAAAAAAACTTAGTCATTTTTATACAGCATTTCCTCGACTTTACACTGTTAATATATTTTTAAAATAATTAAACTACAGCAAGAGGTATCTCATAGTCTCAAAAGCAACTTACTTACAACTCACTTAGGGCCTTGCTATATATTTACAATATTATTTCATCATTTCACGCTTGTCTGGCCTTCATCAAATGGTTAACTTTATTCTGCTGTCCAGCTAATTGTCGTTTTTCTCGCATTGTTTTTCTTGGTATTTCGTTTTAGTTCCCCTTCAATTCCTTGCTTAATTTTTAAACAGCTTCTGGGTAACAGTTGTACAGGATGGAATCATCACCATCATCATCGTCTTCAGCTCCAGCGAACCCGAGCAGCTGCTCTTGGGTTTTGGCCCCAGTTTTCTCACAGTTATTCTGCTTGGCCAATGAGCCGCCGGCAAGTGTACACTGTGTGTGTTTAGTTTTCTCGACTCCAGTCCGCTCCGCTCTGCCATTTGTCTAATTGAAATAAAATGTTTTTAATCAAATATTATTCCAATTATGCACAGAGAAAATAATGGCATGGAAACTTTCAAGTTTGGCTGTAAAGAACTTTGTTTTTCACAGAAAAAGGAATTCACAGGAAATTATGGAAGAAAGCATGGGAAAGTGATGTAAATTGATGCATCATACATTTAATGTAAAGTTTATTTAAGCATGGGAAATTATGCAAGAAGTTTTGTGAATTTAATGAGTAAATAACATTTGTATTCATTTTATTAAATAAAGTTTGTAAACTATTTTTAGTCCTTTAAGAAAATTTGCAGGTTAATAAGCTCTTAAGATAATATTTCTTATAAAAGATTAAGCCACACACTTTCGAAGATATATTTTCAATTCAATTTTAAAAGGAATTAGTAAATGGGTTGAAATTTTCTCATCCTCGATCATCTCCTCACTCCATAAACGCTGCACAAAAGAGGCAAATATGTGAATGCTGAAATAAAATTGAATTTGATCACACTTTATGGTACTTCCGACGGACCTCTGCACACGCACTTGAGGCAAATTAACGGCAATGGAAAATGGGAAATGGAAAATGCCTGGCACATGTGTGTGCCACGCCCACCACCGCAAAAGGCATTCGAAATATGCCATTAAATTTAATTCAATTACGAAATTTCATACGCGCGACAAAAGTTGAGTGTCTGTGCAGTGGCAGGTAGCATCTTTGGGGTCCTTTTCAATCGCGTTTCAATTTGCCATTAACCCATTATGGTTCAGCGGGCAATAATAAGCGATGGCATTAGTGGAACGGCGAGGGCGTAACCTCCTCTGCATTATAACGCAGAAATATGCAATAATACATAAAAACGAACTATTGAAGGCGACACAAAGCGCTCCTTTGAGCGGCATCGATGAGCGGCTGGATGTACGTCGCAGCCATCCACAGGATACGTGAATACCACCAGAATTTCCCCGGAGGCGGGAAATTGCCAGCGGGATGCCACAATGATGTCCTGAAAGGTGTGACGCAATTCAAAGGAAAAGCAGGGGTATTTTTCCCAAAAAAAATATGTCTGCTTTGTCATAATACCCTCAAGTCAGAAATGGGAAGGCAAAGGTGTGATCTGAGCTTTAATAGAGAAAGAAATAATATTTCTTTAACATAAATTTTATTTTAGTATTACTAATTGATGAAAGACCTACTTTTATTCCATAAAAATTAATACTTTTTTAACAAAATTTAACTTTTTTCAATTTCTAATCAATTTTCCAATATGCATTCCAAATTTTCGCGAAAAAACTGAAAATATTCTTGGGTAAAAAAAAAAACTTTCAAAGGGAAAGCATACTGCAAATTTGAAGAACGACTGCTGCCGGTCGTAAACATGAGCTTTTTGTGGAACTGTTGGTGGTGCAGAATTTTTCAATTTTCCAGCTTTTGTGTGTCAATAAACGTTCGATTCACGAGCATCAGCAAAGTGCCTACAACTGCCAATACGGGTAAAAAACCAAAAATGAAAACACACTCACGCACACACATTACACAAGGATGCATGCATAGATGATATGCCGCCATTTTTTTGTTAGCCTACCGATGTTGCTTTATAATCATTGCAGGCAGGTGGGCAGCCCACACCTTCGCTTGATTCGCCCAAGAACCGCCAACAATGGAAACAACAAGAGACCAGCATCGTTAGTGGCTTTCCACCCACCCAAGATCACCCCTCTGTGGGTTATTTTGCACAGCAAAAAAAAAAACTAGTTTTAGTCTTGAGTTTTTTAATAATTGGAAAATTGTATTTATTAGGTCAACAAAACCATCAAAATATTAATAACTAGTAGAGGTAATAAAATATTAGTTTGTAACCTTCTCTCTCATTTTGTTTAAACTAAGTAAGTTGAGACAATAAATTCTATACCTTTATATAAGTTTTAATTTAAAAGAAAAGTATTTTTCACAGTTTAAATTATTATTATTCATATTTAAAAATATAAATTTAATAAATTCTCTCTTCAATATTTACTGTCTAATATTTTTCAGTGAATCTATTCGTTGCTTTTTTTCAGGTGAGTGGCTGTGAAATTTTTTCATATTTTTTTTTAGCTCGACGACAGCGTTGTCCTTGATGCTTGTAGGCGTTGCTGTTCGAGCCATTAAGCTGCTTTGAGCAGCGAGTGGCTAAGAACGCAGCATCAGAAATATGGCAGGGCCCTCACTCGCTTCCTCCCATTTACCCCATCCACCAACCACGAACATCCTTGTCAACTGCAGTTGCAGCATCAGTTTCTGTTTTAATTTCCACCGTCGCTTTGTCGAAGCCTTCAAAAGCGTTAGAAAATTTAATCAATTTCCACCTGGAACCCGTCTTTGATGCGTTATTTTTCACGTGTCAAACCAACTGTCATGAATGGTGGGAAAAAGAACTCACTTTTCCTTTGAACTAAACCCTTTTTACATCATTGGCAGGTTGCTTTAAGGTTTAGTAAAAAATTTAAAACAATTTTAAATACATAACACATACTTTTATGAAAAAGAAAAATCATATAAGCATAAGGATTTATAAAATCTTCAATAATAAATTAGATAAAAGTAATTTTAATATTATTTCTAGGCTTAAATTCGATCATAAAAACCTTTTAGCAGCCGAAAAACAAATATACAAAAAAGGATATCCTCTGAATAATTTTCCAATGCAAACGAATAATATTCAGACATTTTCCTATAAAAACTTTGTCAACTAGGAATAGTTGTTGTTATTCTTTTTTCCGTTTTTGAAATGAGCAAAGCTCAAATCTCTGGCTGCAAAGCCCAAAGGACAACAAGTTCCGTGCACTGCGGCACTCAACTTCCGCTTTGTGTAAAATATGATGGCAATATCTGGATATTTTTTCGCCCCCTCTGCAAGCACTTCAACCTCATCTTCTCCTGCTCCCATTCTGTCCCTGGCGTAGCAAGGACGGACCATCCCAGGATGGAGTATCAATCAGGATTTAACAAGGAAATTTATGCACTTGAGATAGACTCACATGCATACACCCAGTGGGCCCCTGGCTATACTCTGTGCTCTTCATTTTGCATTGTGTTTTGCATATTTGAATAGTTTTTATTTACTTGAACTCACAATTGCACTTTTGCCATTACTTTGGCTATTATACTGACGCTTTTAACATGTAAGCCGTCAGCAGCAAACATTGCATCCGTCTACAGAAAGAGAAACATATTGTTGGGAAATAATATCTGATTTAATGGGAACTTGTTTTAGACATTAATTGTAGCATTAAGATTTGAGTTTTCTGTATAATGTTAAGGTGTGAAGGATTTAAATAAATTGTTTATTGGATCATTAAAACAAAAATCATAGTATGGTCTTTGAAGAATCTGATTATAATTAATTCTATATTTTCATAACAAAGATACTCATATCTATTACTCTATTTTTAATACAGAGAGCTACCTTTTGGGTTTTTTATATGTTTTCTTTCAGTGTATTTCAGTGTGTGCCTGAGAGTGAGTGGGCAGAGTGTTTCCCCGTGTGTGTTTTCATTATTTATGCATAGGTGTTGGCTCTCGAGTCTCAGTATATCTCTCTTATTCCGCTCTCAGTCTTATGCGTGTTCCTTTGCTTTGCATATTTTAAGGGACAACACAGTACTTGCCAGGATATGTGTGTTCATGTCTGCTTCATCCTTGATGGCATTTATCCCTTTTTTACATACTAGAACAAAGAACAAGGAGTCAACTACAGCCCGTGAGTGCTGCAATTTGAATATGTTTGTGACTCTCGTCTATCAGCTATTTACACCTGGCAACATATTAGTTACATTGTTCTTTTAAATTAAAATTAAAACTATTTTGTATGTTAAATTATAAAAAATTTAGGGAATTTCTACAAGAAAACCATGTCAAGACGTTTGTAAGTTTCATGAATTTTCAATAATTATAATTGTAAATCGGACAGAATTTACAGAGAAATCTAAAGCATGTCCTTGTAACCAATTAAACTGAAGCCAAACGTACATACTTCAACTTAATTACAGCCTGCCTTGGGATATATACATATTTCCCCAAAATTTATGTTGCAGTCAATGTCTGTTGTCCAGTGTGCATCACGGCAGGGGGGACTTTCTTGGCATGAAATTAAATAATGTCCAGTAAACGCCGTAATTTTCTATCAACATTTGCTTAAACTCCACACAATCCTCATAACTCAAAGCTCCTGCAGCAGCAGAAGCAGCAGCAGCCTGGCTCCAAGGAACCCCTTGGATGGCTGACTGCCTCCCCCAGCCCCGCTAATTGCATCCGACTTGAACTTTTTTAATTAAAAGAAGCAGCAAGAAGCCCTGACAAACGCCTCGCCATAAGCGGCAACAAATCTTGGTTAATGTCGACTGAGAGGCCCCCAGACCGCCATGACAAATACACCGACCATTTCTGCTCCTACACTTTACATTTTCTAAGCAATTTATATATGAATTAAAGGAAGGGATGAATAAGGGCTCCAGCTCCTGCACTTGACTGTTATCTTGCGTAATTGCGATTCTCGCCCAGGCAGGCAGTCGGCCGTCCCTAGAAAAAGGTGCAAAAAATTGTTTATTGTTGCAGTGCAGCGGCAAAAAGTTAATTGAGTTTACTTTGGCCATGGGCCATGGGGCTAAAAACGTTGACAAAGTTGCAGAATTACAGCTGCAGCCAGGCAAAGCTCGGTTCATTTATATGACAAAGCGAGTCGAAATGGAAAAAATGCAGCAACAACAAAAAAAAAATGGATCCACAACCCGGCTTAATGATATTGGAAATTACATTTGCCATCGATTGTTCGATACGGACTGCCAATTAATTCGATTGTTGCATTTTCATTTCCCCCATTAACCCCCCGGCCCCCCTGCCAAACACTTTGAGCCTCTCGTTTGAGCCAACAAATTGCCAGCTCTGTATCGCCTTCCGTTCCTTTACGGCCCTCTAATTGGCAAACATTTTTCCTGTTTCTGTTTTCAGTTTTAGTTTTAGGGTTAATTTTGGTTAGGGAAAATTTTTGAATTCGATTGAGCTTTTCCCTCTTGTTTTTTTGGTAAGCCAAAAGCCAGCATCCGAATGGGGTTTATTGAAGAGCTGATAAGTTTTGAGTGGATTTACTTATTTGGTTATTTCCCATGAATTCTATCTCAGTCGGCTTATGCTTTATATTTAAATATTTAGCTTTGTTTACGTTTATTAAAGTACGGTTATTAGCTTTTATTTAATAATTTATACTAGCTGGGTTTATAATTTATGAATAATTATGGTTTTTATTGGTAATAATGTTTAAAATTATTATTATAAATATTAAAAAGCAAATAATAATTCTTAAAATATTTATTTGGTATTACATATTTATAATAAAAGCCTATAACATTTATTTCTTTAATTTTTTCCTTCGAAAACAATTTCTTGTACATCTTTATTAAAAGATCTAAGTGGAAATCAAACTTAAATTCAAACAATATATGCAAATATTTACGGCCAATATTTTAATGAAATATCTCAATTAAATTTCAATTAAATGCTAGAATTGGAAGTTCATTTTAAGCTCGAATGGCTGGCTTGCTTCTAATAAATGCTTTGAATATTCATTGGGCTCATTTCAACTCCCCTGCCGTCGTCAGCACAAAGCATTAAAATGGGGCATCCAGGTGAGCAAGCCACAGCAAGTCAAGGCTGCATAGCTTAAGCCCCCAGCCAGAGATGCTTTCAGTGCACGGAAAATAATTAAAGAAAGCTTATTAAAATAGTTAATTAATATATATAAAATGTAAAGTTAGCTATTTTTTATATTTTAATGATTTTTAATATAAATATTTTAAATGAACCTTCAAACTGTTTGAAAATTATGCATTACTTGTTTAAGACCGAAATATCTATATTGCTTTGAATTTACGTGTAAACAAACATCAACTACTAACTTCTAATTTATATATCCTCCTTGAATCTAATATTAATATTGCTTCCCTGATTAATTTAAAACTACTTATTTTCCTCAGTGCATATTGTGATGCCAAGAAAAATGTGGAAAACCCAATTGATTGCAATTTTCGCAAGGTATGCAGGTGAATGCTGCTGCCAAAAGTTATTTGCCCAGAAAATATATATATGAAATATTCATTCTAATGATGCAGGACTTCGGCCTGTGCGGCGGCATGAGTATAAAGGAAAGTCACCCCGGCAAAAAGGCAGCCCCGAGGTTTCCTGCGGCGACTATATGGGAATCGGTTTGATGACGACCATGGCGATGATGCTGCCTGCCTGCTTGCCTCTCACCAGGTGGGGTGCGTCCCGATGGCAGAGGGAAATTGGTGCATATGGCCAAATTGGTTTCGATTCAATCAATTTTTTTAATATACAGCCAGTCGGGGAAACAGCTTGAGAAATTCAATTAGGTATGCACATCAATGGTCAGGGCCATGATGGTGTTTTCGTGCTCCCCAATGACTTTGCTCCCTCTCCCCCCATCTCGTTGGCTTTTCATTATTCTCTGTATGTCTAAGTTGGTTAGCTCACAGAAATCGCACACAAGTTTTGCATATTATGAGAGAATATTAAATGAAATATAGATTTAGGAATAGTGGTAACAAAGGAAATACCCTTTATAAAGAAATTTTTTGATTATTATTAAAGATTATTAGATTATTATTTAATTAGATTCTTCATTTATTAATGAAGTTGAAGTATTGCTAATAAATAATAAAATAATTTTATTAAACATATTTTATGATGCACTTGTATCGTGTTCTCAACGTAATATAATATTTATAAATATATGTTAAGTAATTATATTAAATTTACGACTTATTTAATGATTTTAACGTATATTTGCCATCAACTGAGACTCTAGAAGCACAACTATCCAAAGACTCTGGACAATTTAAAAATATTTATACATTTTTAGATGACTTTTACTTAGATATTTTATATTATAATTTCCATTATCTTACAACCCGTGTAAAGGTTTTATGAAAAAGAATTTATTTCTAAATAAATCTATAAAATTTCAAAAGCTTTAAAATATATTCTAAATCTAATAGCTCTTTGATATGTATTTATTTCTAATAAAATCCAACCAATTTACAGATATTATAGCCTCTAATATAAAAGGGAATTAAAAAGCAAGTCCCAGAGATCTCAGCTCCTTGAATAAAACTTCCTTATAAGCTGGCTTAAATACTAGTAGCCTTAGCCGCTGTTCTTATAATGTCAAATACTCGGTGTTAGGATCAACAGCGGCGATGACGGAGCAACAGTCCCGTCACGTAAATCCACAAAACCGCTGGCTGGCTGGCTGGCCTCCCATCGTTATATCCTTCCCACAACAAACATACATACATATAACCATACATATATGAATATCCTCTGTCTTCGGCTTATATTGTGTTTTTGTTATTCCAGCTAGATTGTTATTGTTGTGGGGGGAAGGAAATGTAGGATGGCGGGAGGCAAGCCCTGTGTTTGTTTTTGCGTTTTTGTCTTTGTACTTTTTTTGCTTTTCGAGGGATTTTTGGGCCCTGTCGGCATTTTATTGTTTTTATATGCTCAATTTTAGTGTTTTTGGTGCTATTGTTGCCCATGATGGTATTGCTCAAGAAGCCATGGAGTAATTTATGTAGCGAGAAGCACTACTGACACTTGGACGACACTCAGCTGAGATAAAGAGGATAACAAATTGCGCTCATGCAACAGATTTCCATGCGAAACACACAGAGGCCAAGCGCACAGCTGAGTGAACGGGAGAGAGAGCGAGTCCTGGAGAGAGACATCCTGCGCAGGGAATTGTTGTTTGAATGGGGGGAAAAAATGTATTAAAAATTATGCAAATTCTTAAAGCTGGGAAAAAGAATGAATTTAGACGAATTTAAAAATTTATTGTATTTAAAAATTTACTTTCCTGATTAGATATTTGTTTACAGATGATTTAAAAGGATTTCCCTAGCACTTTTTTTGAATTTCTAGCGCCAAAAATTGCTTTGCGCACTTTCCCGCCTTAAATTCACCACACAGCTGAGAGCGAAAGCAGCGAGTCTCCATGGCTTTCTCCCGCTTTCTCTCACCCACACACGCACACACACTCATGGGGGGACTGCTGACACTCTCCTGCTCTCTGGACTTTCTCTCTCTCGCTGTGAGCTGGTTCAGTAACGAATGTCGAAGGTGCGAACAAATCAACACGGTTTGCACACTGCACGCTGCGTGGCATCAAAATAAATCCAAAAAATTATAAAAACCCCTCGAATAACCGGGAATTTTGGCCCATTGGCCTTGTGAAGCTTTCGGTTAATCGTGTCTAACATTTGTGCTTCGAAAATCGCCGCGAATCGCACGGGTTTTGGCTTCGAAAATTACGGCATCAGGACATACGCCAAAAATCGCGTCCTACGCCACGTTTCGCCTAGGTGTGCGTGTCTGTGTGTGCCTTCTCTCTGTGTGTGCGTGAGTCAGTGTGTTTCTGTGTGAGAGAGAGCGCGTGGCGAGTTGTGAATGTTGCGCTTGTATTGGTAGCTGCAACGTGCTACGGGCTTAAATAATTTATAACATTATTAGAGCCAAAAACTTAAGCCCCACAACAAATATTGGGGCGGCAAAATATAGGTATAAATAAATAAGGAGGATAGAACAAATAAATATTTGAGTATTTAGCTCGGCCAAACGGACACTCGAAGAAAATGCGGATCCCTATGCGGTCGCGCAGCTGTTGAAAATGCCAAACGCCGGCGCCAAGGACTTTTCACGGTTTTGAACACATGTTCAAAAAGGCGCCGAAAAGTAGGCAACAGCCCTCGAAGGCTTAAGTCAATAGTGGCCTAAAAATGAGCAAAGTTTGAAAATTAATATTAAATAAATAAATATTATTAAGTCAAAGATAAATAAAGGATAAAACAAAAATAAAACCCAAATCACACTGGCCTAAAATATTCTCCAAGAACCTACAAAACACACACAGAAAAACCCCAACCTAAACTAAAAAAAAAAACTAGTAAAAAAACATTAAGAACGCTACAAGAAGAAACCATAAATAAACTCCAAACACTCTTCAACAAAAACCTGGCACAATTAAACACTTAAAAACTAGCAGAAAAAAAACAGAGTAATCAAATACCATTCAGAGTGTCCTGGCTTTCGTTTTGTTTCAAGGCTAAGGAGCTTCGCGATACTCCAGCTATTCACTGTCTCTTTCTCGCTGGCTCTCTATCTCGCTCTTAACGTTCTTCCCTCTCTCTTGCACTTGAAGTGCCACTTGGCAAAAGCAGAGCGCACGTGCAACGCCAACGGGGAAAGTGAAAGCACTCGAAAGTGACTTTTCAGCACGCTTCTAACCGGCTGACTAGTCAGACCCAAGACAGTGACTACGGCATTATCCTTCGGCCAGGACTCTTGGCACCTACGAAACCCACCTGCATCCACCGCACATCCAACCAACCAACCAACCAACCACCTATCCATCCATCCACGCCAGCCCAGACCTGGCACCATCATAATCTAAGCAAGCAACACCCCGAGCGAAGTGAACTGAGCCAAACCAAAGGAAAGCACCGAGCATCGCCCACCGAACCACCTAGCACCTGTCACCTGCCCCCCAACCACCCACCTAACGCCACCCACCTGACCCGCCTAACCGCTAACTGGCACCTGCTCACGTGCGGGCCTACAACGACAGCCGCCAGGACGACAATAGAAACGCCAAAGGAATGCGCTCCTAGCGGGAAAACAAAAAGGTAAGCTTATAACAGTGTCCAAAAAAAGTATTCACCAACAATTCATGCAATTATTTAATAAATATTTATTATATATATATATATGTATATGCCTATATTAACTTGATACTTCCTCTGGGGCTCAATGATATGCCTTCTCTGGGGGCAACTGTCTAGCTGGAAAGCTTCAATCATATTTTATTCATACGTTTCTGGGGACACAGACTTAACGATTTCACTGTGTGTGGTTGCTATTGCCACAAACAAAAACCCAGAGACAAAATGCAATTGCAAGCTATAAAGCAAAAAAATAAATATATATCTTTGGCGTCATATGTTCGCTGGCATATTTGATGGCCAAGAGCCAATGGAATATGAGCTGCGCCTGGGAGATCCTAGATACTTCATGACGGCTGTGAGTGTCCTGTAATGCATTTCAGTTTCCGAGTGCTGGCGTCCGCTGCCCATTGTTAATGCTAGTGTCAGTCAGAGCAGCTTTATTTACAGATAAAACAAGTCTGAATATTAACTTTTTAAAGATTTTCAAATTAAATTCAAGTTAATATTAAATTTAAAAATTAATATAATAAGATCAACTAGCTGGACGATCAATAAATGAAGTCAAAATTAATATTAGCGTTTTTTAGATTCTCGATTTAAATTCAAGTTTAAATAAATTCAAAAAACTAATGAAATGCGATCAGCAGGCTGAACGTACGAAACAAAATGTCAGAATATAAAAGTTTTCAAGTCAATATTAAATGTAAAAATTAATATAATAGGATCAACTAGCTGGACTAGCTAATGAAATGCGATCAGCAGGCTGAACGTACGAAACAAAATGTCAGAATATTAAAGTTTTCAAGTCAATATTAAATTTAAAAATTAATATAATAGGATCAACTAGCTGGACTAGCTAATGAAATGCGATCAGCAGGCTGAACGTACGAAACAAAATGTCAGAATATGAAAGTTTTCAAGTCAATATTAAATGTAAAAATTAATATAATAGGATCAACTAGCTGGACTAGCTAATGAAATGCGATCAGCAAGCTGAACGTACGAAACAAAATGTCAGAATATAAAAGTTTTTAAGTCAATATTAAATTTAAAAATTAATATAACAGGATCAACTAGCTGGACGACCATTAAACGAAGTCAAAATTAATATTAGCGTTTTTCAGATTCTTGATTTAAATTCTAGTTAAAATAAATTAATAAATTAATGAAATGCGATCAGCAGGCTGAACGTACGAAACAAAATGTCAGAATATTAAAGTTTTCAAGTTAAAAAAATTAAAATATTTTAAAGACAAATAAAAAAAGAAAATTAAAGGAAAATAAAATAAGGAAACCAAATAAAAAACCGGAATTTATTATAAATACATTTTACGAGCTAAGAACTGTTCCCTTGAAGGGATGTCAAACGAATGAACAACTTTCACTATCTTGCTGTCGAAGTTAACGATGAGATGGCATTTAAAAGGCAAGGCCTACTTGACTAAATATGGCGATAACAATATTTACGATATAATCCTTTCTACGATGTGTGGTAATGCCATCTACCAGGGTTGAAAGTTCCGGAGCTGCCAATTGAATTAGCAAAAAATTTTTCATACCAATTCGATTATAATTTATTAAAAGTCTGTTTCGCATATGCCAATTCCTAGGTATCCCTAAAATGGTAGATTTCAAGCCTAGAACCTAATAAATTTCTCTATTTTAAGCTTGCACAAATATTTAGAATTGAAAAACAAACAAAATAAGCAGTAATAGAACTCTGCTTAACAATTATTTATATGACCCAATTAGCTAAATTTGGTTTCTTTTTGTGTTACTGCCTTGCGGTTGCCTGCACTTGCCAGCGGCGCGCTGTGAGACAAAAACAGGCGGCAGCAGGAGCATCAACGGCAGCATCAGCAGATCCTGGCAGCAAGGCAGCGCACTCGTGGCATTTCTTCAGCTCCAACTCATTCGAGTGGCTGCCAGTCGTCTTCTTTTTTCGGGGGTCTCTGGAACCCGTGCCCAAGCCGGAGATGTCATGTCTTGCTGTCAAATCAAATCAACTGTCGTGGCTGGGACTGTCTGCCTGGCTGGTTTGCCATTCAACGACCACTTGTTAGTCTGTAATTTTCACCCATACCCAAACACACACACTACTGGCATACTTCACCCACCCACACAAACCTTCACACACACACATGCGCGTCAACCGCAGAGACACAAAACGCTTACGCTTCTTGCTCGCTTGCTTGACTTGCGGCCCTATGATGCTGTCTGTAACCCCTGCCCACCCCCCGACCATATTTTTGAAAGCACCACCTCCCCCCTCGGTTTTCTAACCCAAAAAACCACCCACTTACACCCACTATCTAACCCCCCTCTCCTGCCAGTGTCCACGTTCTGTTGCTTGTCGTGGCTTTTGTCATTTGTTGAATCTTCGCGAACTTTGCCTTAGTCATTCAGAGCATGCGTTTTTTTTTTTATTCGCTACAGTGGGACTTGGATAAATTATCCTGTGGTTAAAACTACATTTAAGACTCTGCTTAATTTATTTAAAATATTTAAAAAAATGTTTGTTTACATAAATATAAATTTTCAGCACTTGAACTTGGGCAATTGATTTGAAATCATCAAAAAACTCAAATATATCTGTATATTTTCTTAAAAAAATTTTTAAAAAAGATTTAAACTATACCCCCCTTAAAATTTTTATTAAAATTAATGAAAAATCTTTATAGGTTTTCCATAAATTCCAAAAATTTCTTAGCTTAAAGACAAGTTGGAGTTATAGAATTTAGACTGTCTGTATGGCTTTTTTGGTTTGAATACTCGTAGTATTCGCTCTCTTGCGTTTATTTCAGCTCACTTTTGTGTTGTTGTTGTTTTTTTTTTACCATTTTCTCGTGCACAATTTCTCGACGAGTTTTTCCAGCTCAGCCGACTCATGGCTTTCTTTGTTTTGATATGGACTCGCTCTCTGTCCCTCTCTCGCTCCGTGTGGGTGTGTGGAAAACTCACCACAGTTAACAGCTGAAGCCCAATCTCGTCTCGGACGTACCATCATGGCCAATGCATGGGTAATTGAATTCTGATTTCTTGTCCAAGCATTTCGATGTCCGTGCAATTTGATAATGTGGCATGCAGCTGCTGACCCGGCTAATGTCATGGCCTCAACCTCCCCATTCCATCCTTATACTTTTTACACTCGAACAACGTGATTAGTGTGTCATTCGGGGCACGTGACTTGAATTCAATTTGCATGCTCTACGCTTTTCAGTAATTCCCTCCTTTTTTTTTGTTGCGTCCTGCAGCTCATTTGCAAACAATTCGAATGACAGTTTTATGCATTCATTTCCATGCCATCATCATCGTCATCATCATCATCATTGTCCTTGTCGTCGTCTTCAGCGTTGTCATCTGAGAGCGCCTTAAATTTATGCCCTCCGGTTCGAGTTCAGCCATCGACAGGGTGATGAGGAGAATGGGCTTAGAACGGAACCCGGCTGAATGCATTCGTGTCCGCAGAGATATGAACTTGTTGTTTGCGCCTTTGGGAGCACAGAGAGAAATGTGGGAATTATCAGGTAATTGAGGGAACTACAGAGATCACTATTAAATGTTTAACCATAAAAGAATTTAGTATCTTCTCTGACATTTTTTAAAGGGTTTTTATGCCTTCTATATGTCTGGAGCATCCTAGATAATCTTTAAACAAGTAGTGCCAAAGTAAAGCATAATTCAGAAAAGTCCTTGCATTATTTTAAAATTTAAATAATATACTCTTTTTATCTTTTTTAGTATCTTTATAACTCTCATATAACGATATTTTCTGTACGTCATTATGACCTGTTTGAGTCCTTTAAAAGCTCATGATTTTCTAGATAATTTTTTACAAATTACATCATGTTTTTCAAGGTGAATTTTCACCAGAATTTCCCTCAGCGTAGCTTTCATTGGCAGGGCCTACAAAAGGCTTACAAATATTGTCAGGCGCCTCTGTTATCTGTATTGTCTTGTGTGACTGTGTCTGTGTGTCGCCTCCTGTTGCGCGGAGCTCGGGGAGCTCCCAGTCCACTCGCCGGCGCCCCTGTTTTCTGTTTTCCATGGCATACATTGCACTGGCCCACACCCCCAAAAAATATGGCGAGCAACAAGCGATTCATTGTTGTGGAGGATCTGTCGGTGGAACCACCTACATACCTCATCAGCTGCAGATACACCCTGAATCCCGAGCTTCACACCACCCTCACTCATCCCTTTCCATACCAATTGATTTCTATGTGGGTCACCATCATCTCTGTCATAGACCGAAAAACTTTTCGCTTCTGCTCCTCCTCCGAGGCGACATTTCAATTGCGGTTTCACTTCGATTCCCGACGATTCGATTGCCGTCGACACACACAGTCAAGACGCTGTCACCACTGATATCGTAGTAAAGTAGTATCCTGCCACCCAAAAGCAACAACCAGCAACAGCAGCAACAACCACAAGTCGAAGTAATAACAATATGCTGGTGTCGTTGGTAATATGGCAGCAATTTTCCCGGACTGCACTTTGGCGGCAACGCCAACGACGACAACGACAGCGGCGGCAACTACAACTATGGCGGCTTCATTGCAAATTGAGTTAAGTGCCAGGCCACATGCAATGGGGGCTGGCAAATGGCCCGGCTTTCAGGCTAGTGCACAGTGCACAAAATATATATTAACCCTAATAATAATCGTGGCTCTCGGGGAGTATTTAGTGGAGGCAGTGTCATGAAGTAGGTTAGCGAAAAGCATAGACTAACTTAGAGCCTCTGCTTACGGGATATATTTTAAAGAGAAATTAAAAGCGTCAATCTGACTTTAAAAAATTAAACAATAAAGTTGAAATTTGACAACTGAGCAGAATAACTTTTTAGATAACTTTACTATTAAGAGTAGTGAGTTCAAGAGACAGCAATTTTCTCGCAGTGCTCTGTGTAAGTTGTAAGTGGGTCATATTATTTTTTTTCATATTTTTTTCGGTGGCCTGCGGCTCTTGAGACGCCTTTCAAAAATTGCCTGACAGCCATGGCAGGGGCACCGATTTCGTCCTGCCCTCCAGCAGGCAGAGGAAAAAAATATCAATTGGAAACAGGACAGAACTACACACAGCCATGACTGACGTCATATCGGGCTGTTAATTAACTGGCATTGAATGTGGGCGAAAGTGTTGATAAATAGCACACACACATATACACTCACACATCGCCCTTGTGCATTCTACCTGCCATCGGGGGGTCCTGGCAGCCATTGGCAAAAGTGTGACAATGGGACCAGATAAATCTTTGATGGGGCAAAATTATTGAGTAGCCATTATCCCTTGGGCAGATATGCAGCAGCTTTAAGCATTGATCAATAATTTCTGCAGCAGCAAGGACATTAAGCAATAATTTAAATTTTGTTGGTATGTTTGGTTTAAATCAAGGTGGACTGCAATGGTTAAAAAATTTAAATTAATGATTATTGAGAAGGAAAATTGAATAGCGGAAATTGCTTTGTTATAGTAAATAAATATATAAATGAATAACAAATGATTTGTAAATTATTTATGCGAAATTCTAATTAAAATGTAAGCATAAGAATGTGCTTTTTATACATTGAATGGGAGCGTAAATAAATATTATATTTTAAACTTAACAATTCATTTGGAAATTAATAGAATAAGTTCTTGGGCAAGATAATTCTTCCGCAAAAATTTAATTAAATTTAAAATGCATTAATAATTAGCTGAATAATACAATAAAAACTTTGTAAAATTTAAGAGTGTTTCTCCTATATTTCTTGAGATCCTTTTACTTAACAAGTACCTAAGCTTAATCTTTATCCAAAACCACTAAAACCTTAAAAATGCCTTCTTTCTTGATCGATTACTCGAGGCCGTAATCAACATACTTGTAATTTTTGTGAATATCCTGGAGCTTCTCCTTCATGAACTGTATAAATAAACTGCTTCAAAAATAAGCAGAATTTGCATTTTTATGCCATTCCTTTTGTCGGCCAACCATTGTGCCCGGCGCGACGGCGTCTTTGGCCCCTTTTTTTGCCGGCTAGTCATAATGCGCTCCCCATCCAGCTGGCAATGATGAGCGCCCGCTGCGTTTTAGCATTTTGGCGCAACTGTTTTTCCTTTTTCCACGGTTCCTTTTTTGCTTTTGCTAACCAGCAACCATCCCATTCAGCCACGTCCCAGTTGCGGGACTTGATATCAGGCAGCAGCAGCGATGCCAGTATCCTTCGCAGCTCATTATACGGCGGCATGCCTGCAGCCTCGCTTCGTCTCCTCCGGATTCCCTCGGCTCGGTTCGAAGCTCCCAGTTCCCAGTACCCAGTTCCCTGGGCTCAGTGTGTTTTCTGAACCGTAGCTGCAAAGTATGCAACAAATTTGGTTAACTTTTTACTAGTGTTAACTTTTTAAACGCCTACGCCACGCCACGTCCCCTTCGCTTTTCCCCAATGCTCTTGCTGATGCGAAGGCTGAGACTGCTCCTGATGCCTCTCCTGTCATCATTGTCGAAAGTTTAACTTATGTTTTGCATAACAATTTGCCGGAGAGGTAAGTTTTTGACAACGAAATGCAAACAGAGGCAAAGTTTTATAAACAGCAAAATCAAGAATCTATTGAATATGCAAAGGGTAATTTTAATTGGTTTTTGTAATAAAAGGGATAATGATAATTAAGTTATATTATTTGGACTAAGTATATTCTTTCTAAGAATTAAATTGAAAAATAAATGGTATAGTTAAGTTGTAAAAGGAGAAAACTGCAACCAAATTACGAAATATATTTAGAATATTTTTTTTAAATATGAAAGCAGCCTTCTAAGATTTATATTTGATCAATTAAGCCTGAATAAAATATTTTTTTAAAGTTTATAAAATATTTCAAACCCTTAATCTTATGAAATAAATACAGAAGATTCAGAATTTTTTCCCAGTAGATTGCATATTACATTTGTTGGTGACAGATCGCACAATCGCCTTTGGGTCAATCGCCAGGACTCTCCATTTTGGACAGCTCTGGTTATTCCAGTTGCGGTCAAATTGTTGTCGCAATTGCTGCGGTAGCGTTGTTCTTGGCCTTTGTGTAATGAATTCATCAAGCCTCGAGGCGCTGCGAACGAACAGACAGTTAGGCAAAGCCCAGTACAAGGCCCCAGCACGCCCACGCTTTTCCACGCTAATCAGTTGCAGTGCGTGCGGTGGGGTCAGGGGTCAGGAAAATCCGGTGAGAGGGCTGGGGGACAGGCAACTTTTCCCCACCTGACCTGTTCCGAACTGAGCGGAAGGCCTGTCAAAACAGTCTAACCGCCGGCTTGTCAATTTTGGTTTTGAAGTTTCACTCGACCCCGCCGGTGGTTTTAAAAGTTGCCATGCTCCTTGATTCATACGGAACAGTATGATGAAATCGGGCTTATTTGGTGGGAATTTTGTTATATAATAAAATATATCTTAATTTTGGATTAACAAGCATGTTGAGAGAGTTCTTAAATAAGGAAAACGTTGGTGGATATTATAATAGAGTTTAATAAAGTTTTGTTTTTTTAAGAAACTAGCAAAGACAACGAAAGCCGTGGTAAAAATATATATTTCTTCGTACTCTCATTTAATTCCTTAAAATGTACTAATTTTTTAAACATTTGACACATTGCTAATATGTATATAAATATTTGTATATACAGAAGATTAATTTAATTATAAAATTGAAATTTATTGCATAGAAATATATTTTTAGAATTTGGTTCAGTGCTGAACAGTTTTTTGAATTAGAATAAAATGTAATTAATTCTGAATGATGGGCATCCCTTACTCCAAACCTCATACTTCCATTCTTATATCCTAGCTCCCCATACCCCATACCTCCCCGCGAAAAATTCGTCCCGCTGTCCGTTTTTTGGGGTCAGTTCGCTTAACAATAGGATATTGCGAACAATTTCCGTTACGCGGCCGGATGTAATGGTAATCAATTGATTGTTTTATTGTGAATTAATTGTGGGCATGCACATGAGCAGTGGAGTTGTTGCCCTGGCTTCGTACCTCTGATGGCTCCTGTTGCTGTTCCATTGTTTATTGTTTTTACGCAATTGTTTGGCAGTTGGCCCGAGTGGCCTTTATCGCCCCTTGCCGCCCCCATTCCCCACTTCTGGGTGCTGCTGTTGATTTAAAACAACCAAAATGCGAAATGAGTTTTGCGAACGGAAATTGTATTTTTGGTTAGCAGGCGGTAACGGTCTTTTGTTATTTGGTCCGTTTCGCTTGATTCAAGTTTTGTTTAGAGAGAGAGTTAGCCCCCGGCCAGATTACTTTTTTGTGAGTTTATCGGGCAGAAAACTGATAGACCAGGCTCAGTACTCAGCTCCATAACCGATGCCCCCCATGAATGACTAAAGCCAGAGAAAGTGTGGCCGAAACTTGTGAAAACAATTGAAAGTTAGTCAAGGATAAGCCAAAGATATGGACAATTATTTTCATTTAATTGAAGGTTGAATTTCCAGGAAGAAATTTATCTTTCGAAAACATCTTTTCAGGCTGTGTAACGACTCGAAACAGAGTTATTTTGTTGAATAAAATATTTGTGTAAACAGAAGCCTTCACTCGAAGTTTAATTGTCACAGGATTAAACAGCTGAAAATAAAGATGAATAAGTTAATTTTTCTTCTTAGTTTAGTTATTATTTC
Organism: Drosophila anomelani; assembly: GCA_035045905.1. NCBI lineage: Eukaryota > Metazoa > Arthropoda > Insecta > Diptera > Drosophilidae > Drosophila > Drosophila anomelani. The sequence continues at coordinate 8,171,423 of JAWNOO010000007.1, read as the reverse complement.
ATTTATATAACAACTTACCTTATAGATAATTTACACCAATATTTATCTTAATTATTGAACCCCTTCGAAACCCTTTTTACATCATATCCGTCAAGTGCTTTGATTAACCACCAACAGGTCGTATTATGGCCCAGTTAATGAGTGCAAGACTTAATAGACTCATCTCTCACTCACTTAATAGGCCGAAAAAGAAAAGTTATTGAAAAACTTTGCTCTACTTGACTTAATTTTTCGACTCTCATCAGTGGCAGCAGGCTCAGGATGTGCGTGTGTGTGCTCATGACAAATGACAAAGTCATGGCCAAAAACTTTGGCCATAAAACAGACGTTCAACCCACACCCGAACCTTCTCTGCTGGTGACAATCTGTTTGCATTTGTTGCTCCCGTTTACTGTTGATATTGTATTATTTTTTCCTCTTGTTTGCTCCACGCGACTGACGGCGTCGTCTCATCATCATTAACTCATCAATGTCAAAGTTTATCAAAGCGGCTGCGGCTGCGGCTGCTGCTCCTATGGCTTCACTCCTGCGGCTGACTGAGCCAAACCAGATTTAGCGTAAAATTAACACAATCTAACGTGCGACGATGCTGCCAGAAGGATATGGTGGGAGGTGGAGGAAGAAGGAGCTCGCCGACTTACTGGAAAATCAATTTTGCGCCGCCTGTCAACCGGCCCGGCACTGGCGATGGCGGTGCCCAGATATGGAGACGATGCCACGCTTATCCTCGAGAGAACTGTCCTGGATCTGTGACTGTGACTGGGACTCTCTGACTGTGTCATGGCTAAATCAATTATATGCTCGGTTACTCAATCATCTACACTGCAAGGATGCCAAAGTGCCTGGGAATATTAACAAATAGAGGTTTTTAATTTATTAACAAATATTTCATTGAAATGTTAAGGTAAACAAGACCTATATTTGAAAAAGAATTATCTAAATAACAATACAATTTTTAGAAGGATTTATTTTTATTACAAATGAATGGATTTGCTTTTTTAAGACAAAGAAAAAATACGTAAAGCTCTTGCTCTTAGATAATAATAAGAGTTTATAGCTTTTAAGACACTATTTATTATTCAAACAGGCTTAAAAAGAGTTTTTAAGACCCCTAGAAAACTTTTACATAACTTATTTAGTATTTACTCCACATTCTTAATCTAAAATCTTAGTAATCCGTTGATTTTCTTCCTGTGTAAGCTATTTTCAACACTCAATTTCAACATTCACTTGATTGTTAATTGAACGAAGCGTGAAATTTTATAATAGTTAGATTATTATTGGCTCAGTGTCAATTGAAAAACGTTGGCTTAAATAATATTTGGCATTTATCGCCTCGCCATTTTTTTTATGAGCATATTTGTTTTTCGGTTCAATGCGCTTTTTTGACAGCTTTATCACACGCACGCTCGCTCGCACACCCAACCACCCACACATTCGCGCATTCGTATCCCTGAAATGTTAGTTTTTGATCTGCGCCATTGTTGCAGCTGCTTTCGTCACGTGTGTCTGGCTGTGTGGGTGCCAGGACCTCCCGCAAATGTATGCTACTGTTTTCGTTGTGCTTATTTTTCATCGGGTATTGCAACGTATATATTTAGACGTGGCTACAGTGCGTTTCAATTATGATATATTTATTTCTTTTAGAATTATTTGTTTATACAAATGTTAAATATATGTTTCTTGTTTATTACTTATTGCATTTGATTTATATTGTGAAGTTCTTAAGGCATTTACAATCAATTTACTTATTAAATTTGATTTATTTCTTGAATTTCGATTAATTAAAACATTATTTTACAAAGATTATAGTTATTTTGTTTACAACATTTATATATTTTAAAGAACCTTTAATAAATTATACTTTATTTTCTTTTTTACTTTATAGAATATATAGGCTTTTACTTTGAAAAAAGTGTTATAAATTGCCTTAGTCTTTAATAAAAAAATCGTTTTATAATTCATTTATTCCATCTATATTACAAGCCATCTGAGTCCCAGGTTTATATCTTATTTAAGGGTTTATTTCAACGACAGTGGCATATGACTTTTTCGGTTGCGACTCGCACTGTGTCCACTTGCATTTATTTGTAAGCCCCCCCCTGACAGTCCCTCTATCGCTGCGCCAATGCATAATATTTGCCATCGATTTTTGGCTTTATTGTTTTACTTGTCAGGCAGACAACAACTAGAAAATGTTGCAACAACTTCACTTGCTATGCAGGCAGCGTTTTGTGTTTGCATTTTGCTATCGACATCGACATAAGAGTATCGGAATCTGGATATATTTTGTGCGTGTAACTCGAGCGATTTTATTGCTCTATTGTTGCCATTTTCCCCATCCTTTTTTTAGCCCTTTCATATGTGTCAATATATATATATGTATAGTATATATTGGCTTTGTATTTAATTGCTATGGAAATGAGAGTTTGCCTCAAGGTGAATTCAGTAAGCCAATTGGCCGAAAATGTCAGGGACAGGACGCCAAGTCAATGCAAAAAAGCAGTCCAGATGTGGATAAAATAATTAACATGTCATTGTCTTGCCATTGAGTAAATAATCCCAGTACCTTGAGGGCACACACAAAAATCGAAGGCAAAGTCGTACAACAATTATTTTCAATAATTGTTTTTACGACAGTTATGTTCTGCTGTAAATTATATTATTATTTTAATGTATTGATGGCAGCAGTTAATATTTAAGCTTGTCTTTAAGGGATTCTTTTTTGGCCAAAGGCAAATATACTTAAAGCCCAAACTATCTTTTAAAATAGATGTAAGTTAGATAATCATTTAGTTGAAAATGCAGCAAATTATGATAAGAGTTTCTTATTTATAACAAAATTCAAAGAACTTTCTAAAAAGTCAGTCAACTAAAAGAAATATATGAAATATGCTTCCACGAACTCATCCAAAGCTAAATATAAAAGCTCCATTGTACAAATTGTAAATCAAGTTAAATCTCTGAAGTACCTTTCATGTTTAAACGCTTTGCTCCTTGGCAATCAAGTGTACTTGTCTCCTGATAAGCTTACTAATCGCTCTTAGTTTCTCGTTACTTGTATTGTATGCTCATCCTTCCTTTCTTCATTACAAATTGTTAAATTAATCGTAATTAAGCCTTGTGTGGAGACAAGTCAAGTTAAGCCGATCAAGTGAGCCTCTGAATTGAATAGAATTTCTAATACAATGCAAATACTTCAATCAATTTTTAATTAAAAACTAAACAGCCATGAAATCTTCCTTCGCTAATTGCTTATATGTGCGTGGATTTGTGTGCCTATATATGTACATACATATCTGCTATGGTCCATATCCGCTTAGCGGCTTTACAGACGAACGTCATAAGCAGCTGCCTTCCGCAACCGTCATTATCATCCTCGATTATAATCAGAATCATCGTAATGACTTCGAATATCGAATAGCTGCTTAAGCTGGCTCCCCGCAAATTGGCCGATGACGCCTCGCCAGCTGGCCAAGTCCTCGCATTCGGATTCGGAGTCATCAGCTGCTGCTGTGCTGTCCTGGCAACGACACTCAACACCCCGAGAGCCGAAGAACCATCTAAAAAAGGGGGGTGAGAGGCTGACGGCAAGTACTGCTACTCCTGCTGGCCGACTGGCCAACCCCCCTCGTTTTTGGCGCAATTGACGTCAGCTTTGTTTTAATGCTAATTAATTAAATTCATTCAAATTAACAAGGGACGGTGGCTAAAGGAATACCCAAGCTGGTCCCGCTTTCTATGGCCCTTCATCGCTGCTGCTCCTCCTCCTCTTGATTTGCAGTTCTTTTTTTGGTAGAGAGAAAAAGTAGATTTGATTATAATTTGAATTTAATCACTTAAATAATATTAAAATAAATAAATAGAAGAGTATTCATAAATTAAATACATATATATAGGAATAAGGTCTGAAGCAAACAGTACATTTTGGTTAACATTAAAATTTGCAACTGAAAATTAAGTGATGTTGATGCCTGGCGGTGTATTTCGATACGAAAATGTGGAAATTCAATGTCGTAAAAATATCTTGTTCACTTTTATATCGAAAAGATCTTAAACTCTGATATATCATTCATTTTATTATTCATTTATATTTACCTCCTCTAAATCCTTCCCTCATATTATCGCCTCAGTTTTTCGCCAGTGTATCAAAGCATTAATTACCAATTTTTGTGCTTTGTTGTGTTTTGTGATTTGCGCTTTGGGTCTCCCGCTCACCGCTCCCCATTTCCTCGCCACTCCACTTCCTAATTGAAATAGAAAATAAAAAAAAAACTGATTAACATTTGGCGTTGAAGCGACGGCTGCTTAATGAGCGGCAACAGTCAAGATGAGGAGGGACGTGAAAACGTGAAACGCTCATATTTCGCTTGTAATTCATTTAAATGAAATGCACTCAACCTGAAATGCAGCCAGGAGGGAGGAAGGTAGGGAAGCCGATTAGCGGTCAGATTGAAATGCGTTCGTAATTGGTCAGAAAGAGCTAGGCCAACCGGAATCGTCGAGGGGCTCTGATGGGATTTTGTGGTCATTAAACTTTAGTTTCAGTTTAGCACTTTGGAACGCTCCCTCGCTCGGAGTCCCACAGTCTAACAGTTCAGTCGGTTGGCTGGGTCCTGGCCTTTAATGCGGCCAAGTTAATGAGATTAGGATGTTTGTTGTTGGCTCTAGACATAGTCAGGGCTTCGGTTTTGAGGTTTGTCTGCGACTCGCAGAGGCAACTCCTTAATCATCATCAGTGCATAAATCAATTGTATTAATAAATTAACAGACACGGCAACAGGGGAACAAGGCCCACAGCACTCTACTCCGCTCCAGATCAGCTCTATCTCCATCTCCTGCTCCTTGTCCTGCTCCATCTAGCAGCTCCATCTTCTGTTCCTGGTCCTTGTAATATCTCAATTAATTATTTGTGTGCGGTCAAAAGCGGCAGTGTGTGTGTCTGTATTTGCTGCAGCGGATATGCCATAATGTTGTCTGCCACATTTTAATTACACATTAATGTGCGCACACCGAAACCCAAAAAGTTGTATAAACTAACATTTTGTTCTCTGCGGTTTTACAAATGTGATCACATCAACAGTAATGAACAGAATATAAATGCCGGATGGAAAAACCAGCGAAAATGAAAAGGGAATATAATGATAAAGGGATACTCTATACAAAAATTATTTTAAAAAATTATATAAAAAGGTTTAAATGAGAATAACTTTGCGTTGTTGTATTATTAAACCTTGAAAGTTTCTTAATAAATTATTTGCTTAGATGTGTTTATAAAATATTTATAAATATTTAATTCTCTCAATTAAAACACATAAATAATAGGTATATGCTTAAGACTAAGACATCAAATATCATAAATTCCCTTTTTACCTAGAAATATTGAGGACAAATACCTAAAAGTGAAAAAATGTAACTATACCTTTTTATAAAAGAATATTTATTTCCAAAACTAGCTTTAAAAGTTTCCTGCAACCCTTCTCAATATTTAATATTCTCAATATTTAAATTTTAAATTCCAAAATATCACTCATACGCCCCGAAAAAACTCTGAAAATAAATTATAAACTTCTAAATCAACCGCATATTCAACTGTATCAAACTTATCTGCACTTCTCCCTAGTGTATGTTATTATTTAAATATGCTTTTAACTTTTACTGGCACTTTGGGGCTAACAACAACAACAAACTTTCGGTTCAACTGCAGTTAAGCAAATAAGTAAAAATTACAATAAATTAAATAATTAATGTAACTCGTTGTACAACATACCGCGGGGGGAGGTGAGAGGAACGAGAACTGCATGTTAATTAATAGTGACTGGGCAACACATGGACATGTCGACCAATTAAAATTAATACACCAATAAAGCAATTTGATCAATAAAGACACCGCGACAGCCGCAGGCCAAACAATGAGCACATATTTGTATCCTGCGGTTAGGATCCGCGCTCCCTGGTTTTGTCATGGAATTTTGGAATCAATAAGCGCGGCGGCGTAGCCAATAGAAGGCATCTCGAATATGTGGCGGCGCTCAAAATTATGCAACACAAACATTTTTTGAACGAAAGGCGAATGGAATGGGCAACGCGGCGTATACTTGATGTGCAGTACACATGCCAGCCTGCAGAATGCCAAGCACTTAATTATTTTTTAACACACTTTTTAACGATTTTTCTTCTGTTGAGTTGCGTTTCATTTCCCCGCAAATAGTTTCCCTGCCAGTCGTATATATTTTTTTTTATACCCATATACTATGTGTGTGTGAATGTATATATTTTATGTTTTTTTGTTAAGTTTTCGGGGGCGCCCAGCTCTGTTTGTTTGCATTGGTAATGAGTTTACTTTGCCTGTAAGTTGCGCAAACAGACCGCCGGCTCACCTCGGCCTGGCTTCGTGCGGTTCTCTGTGGCTCAACCTCATCCACACTGAAGAAAAATGTATATAAAAATTAATAATATTTAGTTTTTGAAGGCGAGGTAACATTGGAGAAGAGATTTCTCACTTTGGATGACAAGGAAACCATAATTAAAAGTATCTTGGCAGCCTTAGTTATCTTAAATATTTTTCATTTCATTTTGAAGACACTTTTCAGACAAATCCCAGCCTCTGATAATTTTCTAAAGGTTTTCGACACTTCCTTTGTGGGGAATACAAAATAAAACCCTAAATACAATACTGATTTCTGCAATATATTTTTATCTGTGCACCGAAATGGTTATGGGGGCAATGTTGGCCAAAAACCGTAGAGGAACTTGTGCATTAAACTTTCGTTTTATTGTAAAGTTCTGTCAACAAAAATCTTTGTATACCGCTTTCCCCGCGCAAAAATAAATTGTGTGTGTGTTTGCCACATGTGTTTTTAGTTTTTCGGTTGTTTCTGCAAATTGCTTTGCGGTACGTTTCTCCCCTCTAACTTTTTGAAAAATGTATGAACATTTTTAATTAGTATTAAAAAAAGTAACGAAAAAAAAATTATGTGCAAATATGCTGTCCGGTTTTTTAAGAATTTTATAACCAACGCTTTTACGGCCGGTCCATGAAAGTCAGCGAAATTTTTGTGACTCGCAGCGTTAAAACAAAAATACAGAAAAAAAAAAACTGTAAAAGCGAAGAGAAAAGTGAAATAAATCAACGCTGCCGGGGTTGCTGAGGTTGTTTGGCTTATCAGAAAGGTTACAGAGTTCCAGGGGGCGAGCCGGGGTCAAGCATTAACACACTGCATCGCGATAAGCTTGGTCAGGTGCTGACCTGGCTTTATTCCGATATCGCGATAAACATCTGGCGCCGGCACATAAATTACATCACAAAGGAGCCGCCGCAATCGGGATCTCCGTTTGAAGCTGGGCCTGGTCCTTTATGCGGATATCAATTCATTAAATGATGCGCGCGATTCAATGAAATTAGCGACCCGCAACGGTGTTGACAAGCCATCGCTAAGTAGACAATTACCAGGACACGCCAACGTCAAAGGACTTCAAACGGCTCAAAGAAGGAAAATAAAAAAATAATATAAAACAGCGATGGTGGTGGAGGGTACTATGAAAACAAAATCCGCCACTAAGTAGCAGTACTTATGACATAATAGCTTTGGCCAAAGACAGTGGTGCCAACATAAAGCATTTATTGATTTAAAAAAATACAAGCCATTAATTACAAGATTAAAGGCGGAAAAAATACACATATTTCAAATGATCAAATTAATATTATGTAATGGCAAAAAAATATGTTGGCAATTATCGAAACAGGTATTAACAACCACAAGTTTATTTTGTTTACATTAATGTGAACTTTAAAGCGCTTTCGATAGGTAATTGAACTTGAACAAATAAATGATTAATTGCTTTGCTGGCAGAAAAAAGCTGTTTATTTTTGATGTAATAGTTAATTGCCGTCTGATAAAAAAATAAAGCAAAAATAAATATGAATGTCTTCCATTGAAACATATATGTATAAAAGGATAATTATGATTTAAAATGATTCGATGCTAATAATTTTTTAAACCAGTAATTTTTATTTGCTTTTAGATACGCAAAAGGTTTAAAGGAAAATTTAATTTAAATATTTGAATGCTGACTTAATCCATGAAGCCTTTTTAGGATTTAAAAAATTATGCATGCTTTTTATATTTGATATTATCCTTTTTTATTTTGTGAAGCTTTTGAAAGGAAATTTGTTTTAAGTTTCTTGATTATCTAATTTTGAATACCCTTTTAAAATAATTACATTTTTTGTTTAAGCTTAAAAAGCCTTCTTTAGCATTTTTTATGCCCAAACAAATAGATATTCAAACCACTGTTTTGAAGGACACATTTTTAAGTTCCTACCTGGCCATCATTCGCCTCACCTGTGCCAGCTTCGTCTTTGCTTATTCGCCCTTCCAGCCTTGTTTTTGTTTTCCTTTTATCCATATTAATATATAAGTATACATTGCTTTCATTGTATGTCCTTGTTGATGTGTGTGTATGTGTTGTGTGCTGGACATTTTAGGTAAATTAAAAAATAACATTATTATTATTTTGATAGCACACATTTCGGGGGTCGGTGCTTCCTTTACGTTCTGTTTACTCACGTCAATCTCGCCGTTGCGGAAGCCAAAGAAGACCATTTAACGATGTTTGTGAATTAAAAATAATTTAGATTCGCTAATTTCCTTAAAAGCAAAGAGCACTTAAGAGGAGTAGTGGGTGATGTGCCTGAGAACAGGACCTGAAGGACCTCCCGTCGAGTGTCAATAAGCCAAACACTTTGGCCTGTTTGATCTGCATTAGCGTGCGAGTGTGCGTGTGAGCCAATGTTTCCAATCAAAGTCCGGGGCCATATATCATCATCAATTGTTGTTGGGTTCATGGGGCCATGGTCATTGGCTTTGACTCTGGCTGTGGCTGTGGGTCCTGGAGTGACCCTTAACCTCCGGAATGTGCTGTTAACCCGCCGTCTGCAAATCCGGGCGTTGAGCTGACAGTGACAAAGCAAATGTCAAATTAATTTGATGCCTTACTTAGGCTTCCCTTTCCCTCAAGGAAACGCTGGCAAGTGCCACAGGAGTTGGTATTGCGCACTGGGGGAAATTGGAGAAGTTCTATAAGAAAATAGAGAGAACAATATAGTTTTATTATTAAATAATAATAAAAACGATATAAATGTTGCAAGGGAAAGAGGAAAAATATTCTTGTTTTCACCTTCTTAAGCCAGTTTGTATTTAAAGATAATTGATTTCAAACCTCTTACAAAACTACCGAAAAGAAAGCTTTGAGAGCCTTAAATATATATAATTTGTAAGACAGCAATCGATTGTTCAGGAAGCTTCTGGAATGATTTTACTATTTATTTTGAAAATTGTGATTTAAAACCAATATCAAAACACCTTTAGGCTCCAATAAATCCCCTTTTAATATAATATTTTTCCTCTTTCCCAAGAAGCACACACTATTTTTCTTACCGTGTAAAAACTTCAAACGGCGGGCGAGTGTCAAGGTATTTAACACGGAGTTTGGAGACGGATACGTGGCTCCTGGACCTGGATCCGCACACCTGGAATGCTGACTGTCAATTTCATTTACGTTTTCAATCGATTTATTGTGTGACCGACCGCAGGCCACGCCCCCATACGCCCACTAGCGCCCCACACTCACACATTTACAGACACATGGATCAACGGGGAGGGGGACCACGGACACTCAAAGGCAATATTGGTCAGATTTTTGACAGCTCAAATTGAATTTGCCTTTTGCTGCTGCCTTTTTGGCAGCACCACAAAAAGTGAAATGTTGTTTGCTTGACCGCCCTGAAAGCTGAGGGAATTCAGGGGCTGAGGCAGGTGAGGTGTTCCCCCTCGTGTGTGTGTGTGTGTGTGTGTGTGGGTGAGTGTACGGATGAGGGTGTGTCAGGCTGTCAAGGTGTGAACACATTTGGCTTTTGTTTGCTGCCAACCGAAAAGACACGACGATTTGTCTCACTTTTTTGATCGATTGTTTAGCTCCTTTTCCTTTTTTCGATGCTCAGCCCCCTCTATAAGGACTAACTCTGGCTGACCGCACAACATATTTGTCATACTTCCATTGATGCTAGCCCTGATTTGTTGTATTTTCATGTCCTTATATGAGGTTTTATTGAAATAAAAACAGAGATTCGGTACAAAAATAAGGCAAAGGGATTTCTGTTTGTCATACTTCATTAATTAGCATTCCTTTTCATAAATTATTTACTTGGCATTCCTTAAAACCATGTTATATGTAAGGCCTTTTTAAAAGTGTGCAAAATCTGTTATCAGTGCTTGTAAATATCCTTAACATTCCTGTAAAAGTCTCCAACTTTGATCATTTATTCGCTGTCCGACTCAGAGTCGGAGGTATCAGAGGTGTAAAGCGAACAGTAGTGGACCATAAAATCATAGGATGTGATGCCTGGCAAATTGAACACCGCGAAGAAGCGAACCATCAGTTGGTTGGCCAAATGCCTAACCATTGTGGCCTTAGCTAGGTCATTCCAAGGGAGGACGCAGCCGGATCGGGACAGATAGTAGATGAAATACACAGCTTTATATTTCGGCAAAAGAAAGTCTTTGGTGAATGTGAAAGCAAGCAGCTTATCGAAAGCCAACAATGCGGATGGATAGTTCTTTCGGCGGAATGATAAGCTGCTACGAAGGATATCAATTAGCTGGTCGAATTTTTCGTCAACTCCTACAGTCAAGGAATTGTGATCTGTTGGGTACATTCCTTCCTGTACAGGTTGCTCCACGAGCAAAGATTTCTCTTCGTCTACCTCCGCAGGCACATCTTCGTGGCAGTACTCCTCCTTGCTGGATTGCCGTTGTAGTGGTTCAAATTCGTAGATGAAACGTGTATAGATGGACGAAAGCAATCGAAATTGATCCATAAACTGTCCGATTGTGTCCGACAGTCGAATCACCGAGGCGAAATGAGAAATTAATTGTTTAGCCAGAAGCTTCACCTGGTTCGCTTCGTTATAGTTCAGATGGGCTGTGTCGAGGTAGCATATTTGGTAGATGGAGTTCACGGCCTCAAAGTTACGCACCAGAAGGAGTTCACTGAATGTGATTTCGTGGAGTTCATGGAGGGCCAACCGGGCAGCAGGGTAGTCTTTTTGGTTGATTCTTAAGCTGTGGCGTAGATTATTCACCAGATCGATGAATTTTTTTTCTACACCTCCATTCAGAGAGTCTTGATCACTTCGCAGTCCTTTCAGGTACGTAATCATCATCTGCTCCTCCAGGTTGGTTTCCCCATAGCCGATTTCGTCAAGGCTGTCGGTGTCCTGGTTGAGTTCCTCCTCGCTGAATTCCTGCTGGCTAAATTCCTCCCTTGCGAGTTCTACCTCCCGAAACTCTTCCTGGTTGGGTTCATCCACTCCGAGTTTGTCCTCTTCGAGTTCGTCCTCTCCGAGATCCTCCTTGGCGAGTTTCTCCTTGGCGTGTTCCTTCATGCAGCCTTCCTCCTTTCCTGGTTTCTCCTCATTGGATTCCTCCTGGCTTGCCTCCTTCAGACCGACTTCCTCTTGTCTTGCCTCCTCCTGGATCTGTATCTCCTCCCCGTGCTGCTCCTTTTGATCGCTTTCGCTCAATAGTCGATAGGAATAGGCTCTGTTTTCTTTATTTCCTTCAACACTGTTGCTCAGTTTTTCTGCAATAATTATCGCATCTCGGAATTCCAAAAAGTCCAGATTCTTTTGCGTTATAAATTTGCTCTTGCTGCTTTCGCTGTATGGCCAGATTTTAGAGTTTTCAACCCTTCGAGTGTCGTCTGATTCTAGAAAGTTAACCATGGAATGAAGGCTTTGCTTCGCAACTATTATTCCTGGCCATGCAACGTATCCTTTCGCCTTGGCAAACACAAGATCTCCCTCGCTAAAGGAGTCTAAAAAAAGAGGAATGAATAAAGATTATTATTTATTTTAAACAGTTGATTAAATAAGACTTTATAAAGTGGAATGCACTCAGATACTTGCTCTTTATGAAGCATTATTATAGATTTACGTTGTTACTCCTTAAAAAGGCTTAGTTAATATTAATATAAAGGTAAACGATTATATTTCTGACTCCATTTTTAAGCAAAATATACATTCTTTGTGTTCGATTCCCTCCCAGTTAAATTTAGAGTCAAAATAAATACAACAAACCGTTTGATAAACTCAATTTATTTCATATTTATTAAGCCATTTCAACTCAATTTAATCACCAAATTCCCTTAATTTCCTTTCAGCCGTTAAAGACAAACATTCCCGATTGCTTATTTGGTGAGTTGCCCTGCTGTTCAGTTCATTTGAATATAATTTCCAAGTTTTTATAGCCCTAAGTACACGCTCCTTAAGATGCACTTAAACCACATCCCCGCAACGCACTCATAAATCTGTTGGTCTGATGGAACGCTTTTAAATGTCCTTGCTGGCTGCGACTTGGGATGGGGCCGGACAGCATGGGGCTAAAATTGCCAAAAATGGCCAAAATGTCTTTTTAGTGGACTGCTTTGTTTGGGTTATATAAATGCCGGCATTTTAATGTTGTGACTGTGGCTGTGTTGGCTGTTTTTTGTGGCTCGCTCTAGCTTTTTCCGGCCACACATTGGCCAAATGGCCATGCAACATGTGGTGGCAGTGGCTGTGCCAGTGGCTTCTTCTAATTTGATTTATATTTATAAAGTCGCAATCATTTGCTTTCGATTACCGGGGTAATAATAAAGCGTCGTTACATTTAAATAATGACCGAGTCGACGTCGGTTAATGGTTATGAAAATTCAATTATAACCCAGCCGCAGACGCTGCCGCATGATGGTCCACTTCGGCGGCGAAGTTTTCTTTTCGTTGTTTTCGCTGCCTTTGCCTCTGCCTTGGCTTGGCTTGCCCCCTCTGGCTGCCTTCTCTCTGCCTTCCACATAAAACACGTGGCAAGATTAATTGTGGCCGGCTGTCGTACATTACAATGCGTATACGCCGTGTCGTACATGTGTAAATAAGCACAATGTGCCACTGCCACTGGGTGTCCTTGCGCCCTTGTGCGACTGCTTTTTTGGTCATCATATTTAATTCAAGCATAAATTTTTGCACGCATATAAAAAAGGACGCGGGGCAGGACAAGTAAAAAAGAATTAATACGTTTCGGTTAATTTATGTGGCCCGGGGCCTAGGGGGGGGTTTGGGCATGAAAAATAACCCAGGCTGGACGCAAACCAATGAGCCACAAACGACCGTGACTGCCTGCTCTTGTGCTCCTCTGCCACTGATGATGATGATGATGATGGGAAATGGAATGAAGGATGGAGTCTGGGGGGCTAGCCGGCCTGCCCGCCAAGCCGGCCTGCCCGCCAAGCCGGCCTGCCCGCCAAGCCGCCTTTGTCTCGTCACCCTTTTGGCCTGGCCGCCATTTGGCCGCCTTTTGTTATTGCAGTGTTCGGGGTAATTACAAAGTGTTTTTCGCGGCAGTGTGGGGATTGAGTGGATTCGTGGTGGAGGGGGGAAGGGGAATAGCTGCCCCACCTGACGGGCTTTGTTATAGCCTCTCGCTGCCGTTTTTAATTTGTCATAATTTTTGCCATAGACTAGCCACAGCCACGCTCTTGGCTAATTAGCCAAAAGATAGGATAGAGGCTTAAACTGGATAGTAATAGCTGGAATTTAGGATACCTTTTAAATTGTTTTAATAATTATTTAAAGTTCTCTTTAAGACGGTAGTAGTTCTTTTAATTATTATTTTAAATAAAATATTTTAATGTGTAAATTTTAACGGATTTGTAAATGTCTTTTTAATTCCTCAAATTGGTACTTGTTATATAGATTTTCCCAGCATTAACGGTTTATTTATTCATCTTATTTATTTTTTACTTTAAAATAATTTTCTTTTAATTCCAAAAAGTTCTAAAAATGTATCTCTTTGATATAAAAATAAAGTTTAAAATCATGGTTTTCGTAACTCAATATTGAAAAGTTTTTAGTGTTGAAAAGTCTAATTAGGTGTTAAAAAAAATGGGTCTGTTTTTTTTTAACTTGGTGGCAAGGCCTTTATCTATACTAATAAGAATACGAATAGGAACTCCATAGTAAAGATTGCACAAAATTATATTGTTTACAAAGATCAAAAACTGAATTAAAACTTACCAGTATTATCTTCATTAACTTCCATATCTTCCATACTCTCAATCAATTCGCAATCACACGAAGTAGTCATTATTGAAAACGATCTCAAAGCCCTCTTAGCTGCAAATAAAAACAAAGATTTCCCCCATTCCGGGTATCAGAAATTAGATATTGTTTACCTTTTTAAACTGTTTGTGTTGAGATATGCGAAATAAATAAACTGAAACTGCAGAAACTCAATCGCCAGCATGCGGCATTAATGTTTAAACCGCCGAAAAACCATAATCGCCCTAAACTCATCATAGGACCTGTCGCCGCCGCACACACACACACACACACACATGGGGCACTATCAACTTGATTTTTGTTTTTTATGTTAGCCAATAAACCAAACCACCGACTGCAACACCAAATAAACTCTCGAACTCAACGGCAGTCGGAAAGAACTTGCACATGTTCACATCATCAGCAGGACAAACCGAACAACGAAACCACATAAATCAATGTCTGAAGAAGAGCCTTTCCCCAGAAACATGCCACAACACTTTGGCCAATCTCTGTGTGCCACACTCGCCGAAACACAACAAAAAATATCACACCGAATTCTGAGTTTTCCTCTAACGTTCTTTGTACTTACTTGTAATGGTTGCACTTGTTTTTAAAAGAATTTTAAAGTGAATACCCTGTTGCAGGCGTTCCTTCCAAGAGAATTCGTTTGAAAAAATGTGCTCAATAAGCCGGATATATACATTTATGTGTGTATGTATATATATCTTTGCTTTTAATCGATTTATCGGATAAACCAGGGAGCCATAGCTTGATTTGAGAGGAAGTGTTGAAAAAGGTTTGATTCGCTTTGTCAGGGGAATTTTAATTAAAAAGGGATTAAGGATGATCAAGGTTCCTTTGTTCCTGACTTGGGAGCAGGATCACAACACTTTCAAGGATAGAGATAGCCTAGAACAATTTTCTGATCAGTCGCCTCAGGGAGCCCAAGGTGATACCTCCTTTGCCACAACTCTATATTTTACAAAACTATAAAATAAATGTAAATAAAATTATAAACATTGTATACTTTATAGATGAAAAAAATATATATATATTTTTTTTATTATCAAATTTTATTAGATAGTTTTAAATCAGTTAAAACTCTGTCAGGGCAAATTTAAATAGTAGCGCCATTCTGAGTGGGTTATGTAACGGGCGAATGTTTAAAATACAGAAAAAAAAGTAATTAAATAAAGGGTCTGATTTACTTTAT
Source organism: Drosophila anomelani (assembly GCA_035045905.1). Taxonomy (NCBI): domain Eukaryota; kingdom Metazoa; phylum Arthropoda; class Insecta; order Diptera; family Drosophilidae; genus Drosophila; species Drosophila anomelani. The sequence goes on along the minus strand of JAWNOO010000007.1, from coordinate 8,156,073 downwards.
TTAAACTATCCTATAGCTTTCTGTTTAAGAATAGGTTTTTTTTTAATGAATTTTTTAACTCTCATTGTGAAAAAGAAAGAAATATTTGCCATTCACAGACAGTCGCCAACAATATGGCAACTTGTTCCCATAAAAAAAGTCCTGGCTTACGATCAGCTGCACCTTTGAAATGTTTAAATTTATAATTAAACAATGTACTTTGCGATCAACGCAAGATCCAATTACATGCGGAACTCAGCTTGGATTGAGTACACAAGGGCCGGATTGAATATCTTTAAGGTAATAATAATAACAATTTCTAGTTAAAACAAAAACAAAAAATTCCATTTGGATAACAATAGTACAAATTTGTTTACCTTTATAAATTGTTTGTTTTGATATAAAGAAAGGAAAGTTTGCTTAACGATAACCGGATGGAAAGGTGGCGCCTCTCTGTGCTGATTTGCCTAATTTTATCTTTAATGTGGATTATGTAAATTCATTTATATAAAGTATTTAAAATTTAAAGCAATATTTTCTCAGTGCTGGCCTTTATAGGAGTACCCAGACAGTTGCCTAAGCAGTGACAGAAATTGTAAAGTATTTGATTTGTGCTTATTTAATTTGGGGAAATATTCGTGCAGAACGCATTTGCCAAAGGCAGCTCCGGACCGAAACCACACACACTGCACACCACACACTTCGTACACCACACCCTAGGAGGAGGAGGTGCCACCCTGATTGGTATAAGATCTCCCTGGCCCAAAGGCAGAGCCCCCGCTGCCCCACCGGCAAAACCCATTCTCCACTCTGAATGCAGATGAATGTTCTGTAGATTTCGAGTACTGTCAGGCCTATACTTAGATGTCATCATTGCCGACGACTGGTGAATGGAGTTGGTGGGTGGTAGCAGGAGGCAAGGGGATGGTGCTAGTGGCACATCACCCTCATCATCATCATCATCGTCACTGGCAGTGGCCATGTTCATGTTCAATTAGTGAAACGGCATTGCACTTTGTTCATATAAAATGCCTGCGAGTCTAATTAATTACTACACGATTCACGATGCCAATGCCAGATGCATTTGAGCCAAACGCAAACCCGATTGGGTCACAGGTGAATCCGTGGACTGTCATCTTGTCCAACCTTGGAACGGCAACATTATTAGGCCATGTCCAGCGAGAGGTTGCCGCTTGTCAGGCATTATTCACAGAGAGAAATGGATTCAAAAATAGGTAGAAAATGTTTATTTCTGTTTAAGAACTTCAAAATGTTTAATGTTTTTGTAGAACATTTTTATTTATGTTTAAATAAATCAAAACTTGTTGTTTATTTATAGTAAAATATTTATTAAATGAAGTAATATTTCTAAAAGTATTTTTTATGCATATATAAAAGTTTGATAGAATAGAAAATACAAAATAAAAACTATTTCCATATAAATGGAATAATGTAGGGATCATAGGAAATATTGATAAATTGAAGCAAAAGTATCTATTAATTTAATTAGCCTAAAAAACAATAAAAACCAATAAAGCAGATTTAATATATTCTCTAATTTTTCTTTATCTGTAATATGTACACCTATCGGCAGACAATGAAGGCTTTTGCGAATCAAATTTCTATTTTGGTTAGCGGCAGAATATTTGCGATTGCATTTCACAAAATGATTGCAGAACACAACGGCATCATAATCAGCACGATGGAAAATGGGGAACTCTCTCTCCCTCTCAACCTGTCAGCTAAATGTGCACAGAAAACTGTATGAAAAAGTAGAAAATTGCTGCAGCCCATTTGCATATTGAATTACATTCATTGTTGATGTTGTCGTGCGTTAAATCCTTGTACAAGAGCAACCCCTTTGCTCCTGGCAACCCCCATGCCCAGGCCCAGGCCTTGGAACATCCTGTCATATCGTATGTGGCTGAATTTCCGGCTGGCATTGTCCTACCCAGCCACGCCGCCTTACTTATTTATTTTCAACATTATTTTCTTCGCGTTTTTCGCGTGACAATACTGGCAATTGGCAACTGCCACATGCCACAAGCAAATGATATAAAATATTCAGGTATGCCAACAAAGGGGAACCAAATACTCCGAGTTTCCTAGAAAAAATATACCTGGATGTATTGTAAGAATTTTTTGCCCAATTTGCCATTAAAATAAATTGGCTAAAAATGTTATTAAGAAGAGAGTTATGTGGGACTAAGGAGTTTTTGGCAGAGGGAACATTTTATAAAAATGCAACAATTAGGAAAAAATTGGATAGTGTAGAAGTTCAGAAAAGCTCAAACTAATTTGTGTTTAATTAAAAAATCAGGAAAATTATTGGCATTTATTTTAAAAATTATTTTATATGAAAAAGAATTCCCTAGAAACAGCAACAAGTAGTTTAAAGAACCAAAACAAGTTTTGCTTAGCCTTTAAAATTAATAATTGTATTTACTTCCCTTTCCAAATCCCCGCCATTTCCTTTAAGTGTTGGCCCTAATAGAAAACTTGAACTATTTATCGCTTTGGCCAACAACTATTTTCACACAGCCATTAAGGTCTCCGGAACTTTTTTGATGAACGAAATCTTTCGACTCTAATGAAATTACATCAAGTTTTTTGGGAGACTAACTTGCTTGTCGCCTCATGTGCTAATCAAGGCAATTTGCCAATGACAAAAATGTTAAAACAATTAGGATTCAATTTGCAAGTTTTTCAAGCTGCCCATTTCCGTTTGAGACTTCAAGTCAATGACAACTTTGGCCCAGAGAAGAAGCCAAGAAGGCCATGTCCATGTCCATGCCTATGGTCTGGGGGGGGCTAAAACCATTTGTCCAAAAAGCATTACAAGGATTTAATTTAAAAGTTTGCAACACTTGGCTGACTGGAAACAGTGGCATGGACACACAGAGAGAGAGAAAGAGGAGCGTTCGGGAGCAATTAAAGCACATGCAGCAAATGAAAATTTTTAACTTAATATAGAAAACGATTCGGTGAATGAATCTGAGTGAATTGCTCTTGGCCAGGCGCATTCTTTTTTCATACTCTGGAATTTTTAAAAGAGGTGGAATTATTTAACTATAATTCCTCTTCGGCGGCTTTTAAAAATGAAATATGAAGTTTATGTTTGTAAGAAGATCAGAGTTTAAAATTCGTTTATTTATTGAGGTTCTTTTATTTATTAACTGCGTTTTCAGCTTCTTTAAAGTTGATTATTTAGCAATGTTTATTTTAGATATTTTTTGTGAAAAACCAAAGCTTAAAATGAATTTATTATTGGGTTTATTCCTAGGTCTATTTTATTTATTATTATATATTGAAAGCACCTTGAAAATTCTAGTTTTTGAAAGATCTTTATTTTATTTTGATTAAAAATAAATGTTAAGTTGTATTTAAATACATTTATATCTTTTTCTAGGTACTTACAAGTCGTATAATATTTCTAGAAAAAATTGTTTTTAAATTTGAGTTGCAGGGAACCAGCTAGAAAGTTTTTCGGGGATGGAGAACATTAATTAGAAGCTGCCACGCTCGGCAGACACGCGTCCAGGTGCCTAAAAAAAAGAAAGTTGCCAACGTGCAACAACATTTTCAGGGCCGAAAGGGAGCCGGGGTGGGAAGTTGCCAAAAAAGTTTCTCAGTTTGTGTTGCGTTTGAGTTTGACTTGCAGTTAAAGTTGATTTTTTATATACACAACCAAACACACATACTTTCATGGAGAGAAAATTACTAAAACCAGTCAAGGAGTTAATAATAATAATAAGCGAATAAAACGTTTTAAAAATTGTTTAAATTTTAAACGATTTATTATTGAATAAAACATATATGTTTTTTTACATTAAACATGCTGAAAATAATATATTTTCTTTAAGTGCATTGCCCTTACTGGGAGTTGCTTTTAATTAAGGCCATGCGTCAGGCACTTAAACCAGCCTAAGAAGGCTTGGGAGGTTACAGGTGGGGGGAAAGCTGCAGGTGGTTCGCCGGAAAATGCATTTTGCCAGCCAGCCAGCATCATTAGCCTTCTCCTTCTGCTCCTTCCACCAGGTGCTAACTTTTAAGCGTAACATTTAATTTGGCGCTGAAAAGGAACCAACATATGCAGGGGACAAGGTAAGGGTTCGTGGGGGGTCAGTTATAAATAACGTAATCTTCACGCACGTAATTCAAATGTGGCGGATGGGGCGTGTCTCGGTTGCGTCTCATTTAGCGCACGTAACCAAATAATGACCGAAATGATGCTCCTCGCTGATGGCCAACGCGGCGTATACATAACGCGGCGAAACAGGAGTGCGGCGGGTGGATGGAGGAGCAATGGAATGAAATGGTATGGAATGGTGGAAAAAAAGAAAGTAAACTGCGTGCGTATTGTAAATAAAATAAAATGTAACATAACGAAGCGAAATGTTTTATCAACGTGCCGTAGAGCACTAAACAGGAGTTGCACTGAGGAAAATATGTATATGGTTTCATACTGGGAAAATATAGGTTTATTTATGGTACTTAACTTCAAAATGAAATAAAATATATCTGTATATAAGTATTAATCTACTAAAAATAGAAAATAAACTATTTGAAAGCAATAATTAAAATATAGGTTTTAATTTTAATATTAAATTGTAATATAAAGAAAGCGATCTAAACTGTTACGTCCGAACTTAACTTTTGTTTTAAATGTCTAATATATTTTTTAACACCTTTCAACTATATTAAAGATTTTAGACAATTGTTATAATTTTCCTAATTCATAAATACAGTCTTAAAATTTCATTTAAATATTTTCTAAGGATACAAAAATATTTTTAAGTTCTGTTAACATTTTTTCTTCAACATAAAATTTGTCCCAGTGCAACTGCTTCCACTCACCTCCACAAATTTCAACCACTGACAGATGGCTCGCTGACCAAAGCGGCGCCTGTGGTCCACTCTAGCCGCCGCCCCACTCCCCCACAGGCATCACCCAGCCTCGTGAATCGGCGGCGTTTTGGTAGTATCCCCCCGCTGATTATCGCTTCTCGTTCATGTGATATCTGTTGTTGTAATTGTTTTGCTTTGTCGTAAATGGGAAGGAGCTGCTCTCCGAGCAGGAAGATAGATTGCAATTGCCACGGGCCATTACCAGGATGAAATGAGGAAGCAGGGAGCCGGCGGCGGGCACAAATTTCTTGTCATTAAATTAAAAATAAACGACAATATTTTATGCGCCTATAAATATGCAACGGCAGAAGCGGTAAGCGGAAAGTGAGCAGCTGTTGTTATTTATTTATGCGATTCCTTGTTGTAGTTACACGTTTTAATGTCTTCCTTATACAGGACTCCTGCTCCGTGTCCATTCTAGAGCACAGGTGTGTTTATAGAGACGGAGAAAAAGGCGGCTAAGGCTGGAGGGAGTTGGAGAGCTCTAAGCCTCGTCCTAGAAGAATTTATATCTGTTTGGTTTTGCTGGAATTTTGCCTGCCTGTGTTGGTCGTAAATTATGTTTAGCAATTGGCAGCAGGAAAGGGCTTGGGAAATTGACATTTTGCAATTTGCATCAAGCTGCAACTATTGCAGATGAATTATTGATGTACTTGTAAATCAACAATAAATTGGGATATACTTTAAGGCAAGATATTAGCTTTTTCATTGGGTATGCTTTCCTTTAGGTTATTTTTATTTTACTAAAATTATGTTTATGGGTTATTAAATATTTTTATATTTTTCTAACAATAAAATAAAATGAAGAAAATATATACAATATATTATATGTATATTTGTTGCAGCTTTCCTTACTTAGAAAACATACATTTAGATTTGTTCTGCTAGAATTCTTGCAAGTCGTTAAAAATGGCTTTCAAAACGTGCACTAACTTCATATATTCCTTAAAAAAAACAAAGAATCCTTTGGCTGTCGTTCTGCAACTTCAGTTTTAATTTCGTATTTTCGGAAATTATTTTACAACTCGATTTCCTAAGCCTTTTTCAGTCTGTTTCTGAGTTTTAATGAGTTTTCGATGCCTTCATCTTGCTTTCATATTTCTCGTAGAAATTTTAATAATCTTCCGTTTTTCATATTCGAAGCTGTATTTCCTTTCACAGATTGTGCAAACAAAAATATCAATAACGAAGCTTGGCAGGAATTTCTGACTTACAACTGGGACTAAAACAATTTTTGAACAGGATTTAATATCTCAGACTTTAGAATAAAACCTTGAATTAAAAAATATGCTTTTTAGCATTAAAAAATATATTATTATTAACAATTATTCATTCCATCTTGAACCCAGTTAAAATATATTTAATAATTAAATCTAAAGCTTCTTCACATGCCATCAAAAAAACACACACATTATTTATATGGTTGAGATTGTATTTATAGTACAAAAATATATCGCAATAATTTGTTCTTAGCAGTCTCCATCCATTTAACCAATAAAAACGAATCAGTAAATCTACTTCTCAGGGATTTTTACAATTCTGTCTTAAAGCTACGCCATTGCCATCCGGATTCTCCGATCCCATCTCCAGTTTTGTATGCTGGAAGACCTTCGCCTCCGCCTTCAGTTTCCTCCTCGCCACCTTGGACTCATTCCAGGGCTGTGCCTCTGCTGTGCCCCAAGTCAGGAAGATCACATTTCCAGCGAAAAGAACGCCGGCAACGAGAAGGAAGACCACCTGCCATTGGCTGCGCTGGGAGGAGTCTGTGACAAAAACGCCGACAATCAGTGGCGTGAGCATGGCCACCATATTGGTGAAGCTCGTAAGGATTCCGGCCAGGATACCAGCATGATTCGGCGACAGATCAATGGTGTTCAGTTCGCTGCCAATGGTGGCTGCACTGCTCAGACCCACACTGAGGGTAACAAGGACCAGGACCAATGTATTCTGACCCTCGCCCACAAAGGCCAAAGTCAGCAGTATGGAGGCCGGCACCCAGAGGGCCACGCTTGTGTACGTCTTCCTCAGTGCCGTCAGACTAAGCCAGTTCTTCTGGAGCAGGACATCCGCGATGATCAAGTACACATAGCACATGAACCACATGAGCAGGAACGGCAGAGCCGAGTAAACCGCATTTCTCTTCATGTCCAAGTGCAGGACGCCGCTCAAGTAGGTCGGTAACTCAGACTGCATGGTAACCAGGCCAAAGGAGTCTGCACATCTGGCACAGAGCAGGGCAAAAACAGGGACCGAGGTGAAGATTCCTTTCCATGGTATCTCCATTTTCTTGGGCGGATCCTTGCGCTGCTCCCGCTGCAGATCTCCGACGATGTAGGCCTTCTCCGCTTCGCTAATGCACCGGGCTTCGGAGGGCTTATTGGCTCCCAGCAGTAGCCAGAGCAGGCACCAAACTAGGCCTAAAGTTGCAGCTGAGTAACTGATCCCTGGCCAGCCTAGGGGAGATCCCGCTATCATTCCTGTACCGAACATGGCCATGACATTGCCGAAATCGAAGCCTGTGTAGGCAAAGGCTCCCAGTCGCGTTCGTTCCTTTGTGGGACACCAGTTGGAGAGATGCTGGTGGATGCATGGCCAGGTCACCTGGCACAGGCCCTGCATCACTCGGATGCCACAGTAAGCCCTCCAGCCAGCGGCATAGACTCCATGAGGCGTCAGGGCACTCAGCAGTGAGGAGCCCAGAGTTCCCCAGAAAAGCACAGCCTTAGATCCAAAGCGCTTGCACAGATAGCCGGCGGGAAACTGGGCCAGAGCCGAGCCCCAGTAGTAGCTGGACAGGATGTAGGACTTTTCCTCCGTCGACCAGTTGTAGAGCTATAGAAATCATAGAAAAGGGAAAAGCTATGTGAGTCAGGGTGCCGGTAGCTGCCTTTTCGCTTACCCACGGGCGTGTCGCCATCTTCACTCGTCGTTGTCGTCGTCGAGGATGTGCCATTGGTCATGGCCACCACGGCAAAGCCCACATTCAGCTGATGGATTGTGCTGGCCGCCAGTCCAACGAAGAGCAGGGCCGCCTGCAGGTGTCGCATTCCCAAGCGACTGCCAGCTTTTCCTGGCACCTCCTCCATGTCAGCCATTTCTTCTTCTGGATTTTATTTTATTTATTTCTAGTTGTCTTTTTGGCGTATTGACAGCCTCCGGAGAAGCTAGAAAAGATAAATGACAGTTGGGATTTTATTAGCAGTTAATTTATTGCTATTTTTTGTAGCGAATTAAATGTTAAATAAAAGTTTACCTTACAAATTTTACATTCACAATGCTTATTCATCAAAAACTCTACTTTTATTGCTTGTTTTTATGCTCTCAGTATATAATTTCTTATGTCTTGAATTACTACCAATGACACCTTCTGCTTAACACTTGTCAAGAGTGTAATAGTTTTTAAAAATAACCCTTTAAACTGCTTACTCTATAGTTTGCTGATTAATTTACAATTTTTGCGGAGTGGATTTAAGGTTACATGGCTAAAGAATTTGCTTATGAAGCTTATTGCTTTTTGTTTTCATTTTAAATTTAAGAAGTTTTATATTTGGCTGACTTCAGCATTTTATATATTTAACATAATTAACCTTATCTTTCTAAGGAATTTATTTCTTTGAAACATGAGTTGATATCGAACAAGATAAATTTAGATTCAGATGCAAAAATTCTTTTATTTAATATGAATTTTAGGTAATGAAATCACTAAATCTGTCTTAAATTAGCTTTATAAACCAACCTTATCATTGTTTTTAATACAAATAACTTAAATTTATTAAAAAAAAAGTCAATGCAATTGTGATTTTAAATAATAAATTTATTAAAAACTTTATTAACAAATTGCAATTCTTGGGAAATGAACTATGAAGTGTTCCAGAAAATTACTAATAAACTCTGTTTTTTATATGATTTTCCAATCAAATGATTATTTAAATGATTTAAACACATTTCTATATCTAATCAGATTGATAAGAGAAAAAAGCAGCCAAGCGAAGTTGCAAGCTTTTCGCTTTTTGAATCTGGCCCAGCTTTCATTTTGACCAAATGCAATTGCAGAAAATTTGTTGCACTTCTGTCTGGGCAAACACACACAGCATACACACACCCCCCTAATACACACCCCCGACACCCTTGCCCCCCTTTGGCCGGATATTGCTTCCATGAAATTCTCTTGTTTGTTATTTTCGATATTTTTCGGGTTTTGTTATTTTTTGCGATTTTTGTGCTATGTTTGAGATTGTTCCTGTTGTTTTGCCAATCTGCCTGAGCCCGGACTCGAGAGAGGTCCTCCGCTCTCACATTCAGTTAGTGTGCAAATTTCCTCGATAATACCCATACGCAATGGGGAAACAAAAACAAAAACGAGAATAAAAGAGTAAAAACTGAATTTAAATCTCAGCATTTACAATTGTATCAGGGCAGCTAACAAGATACTTTTTCAGTGCCACCCAGATACACCCGCACACACACTTTGTTTTTTTTTTTGTTTCAATTGTTCTAATAGTTGGCAACGTGTGGACGACTGCCAATCGTCGAAAGTTGGGCTGTCGGTGTTCGGTGGGTGGTGGGCGGTGGGTGGTGGCACCACCGCCACGCCTGCTGTCCACCTATATAAATGCCGCTCAAAATAAAAACAATGACATAGATGAGAGATACAGGAAAGTGTATCGAATATGAGATATGGTGTACGAGTTGAAAGGAATTTATGAAAGTGATGGAAAACTTACATTTATTTTGCAAAAAAAAATCAATATTATTATCAAGTCTTTATTTGGGTAGTGCTTTTCTTGTTAAGAAATCTTAAGCTATTATACCGCTTAAAATTAAAATAAAAATGTATCTTAGAGTTTAAAAATACGTTTTCTTTGTTTCTTTGCAATTTTATTGGCCTATTTTTAGCTTTTAGATATATTTTTAGGCAATAAAAATAACTTTTAATTTATGTATTTTGTTTTAATGATAAAAAATTACCAAAATATTTAAAATATATAAAAATATAAATATGTTTTTTATATGCTTTTAAAGTGTTTGCTATTTTTTATTATTAAAATAAAAAACATGAATTCAAAGTTCTTTTTATTTACATTTTACGTCGCTCAACTTATCAGAATTAATGTTAATTTTTTGCAACTACAATTAATATCAATTATTCTATATTATATCACTCCATTTCCTTTTTGATTTTCAGTAAAAAAAATCCCATTCATTATCGATTCAGTAATTGATGTAATCACCTTAGATAGCAACCGAAAATGTATACAAACTCACATAAAACTAAGCTCATGTTGTATACATTATGGTTATATTTTAGAAAGGAAGACAATGGGGAACTATATATATTTTTTGGGGGAATTTTATAAATACATATAGATGTTATTTATATATATTTAAAACTAGAAACCAGGGATGACAAAGGCTGCGTGGAAAAAGTATATGAAAATAATCTTGACCTGCTTACCACTTCAGATATGCCTGTCTGCCAGTCTTTTTGGCTTATACAAACACAAGCAAAATATTTTATTATCAATGTGTCTGGTGATAAAAAAATGTTTAAAAATAAACAGTTTTTGATTCCACCGGAGACCAGATTAAACAATATACAAAAATTTGGCCTCTAACTTAGACACGTGTCGTCGCCCAAAAATCATATTAGTTTTTTTGATTTAATTGGGGGAATTTTTTTATGTTTTAACAGGGTTAAAGGTCATCGAACTGGCTTTTTTGATGAATTTTAAGATGATGCATTTATTAAAGAAATATTTTCTATAGAACTCTTCTTGGACTTCATTGTTAATTGAAGATTTCTGTGATGATGAAATCTTCAACTCTTTTTCAACTCCCATTTTGAATGCTTTTTTTTTTTTCTGCTGATGAAATCTTGAATAAATCCGAGAAATAATTGCCAGAACAATCTTTCATTTGCTTTATCATCAACTTGTTCTTTTTTTATGTTTTGTCGACCCTTTAGTAATTGAAACCTTAATTGTTTATGTGGCAACATAAACAAGAAAGCGACATTCCCGCCGGATTCAGTGAGTATCGGGTGCAGAAAATAAAATAAAAAAAACAGATCGATTCGATGCGTTTAGTTTAGTGTCCTTGTCTGTGTATTTAGATTTCAGAATGTGCTTTTTTTTTGGGGACCAATTCTGTAAATATTTGCACACTCGAAATTGTTTAGTTTTGCATTTTTGTGCCACATTTTCCAAATTACTTCAAGCCATTTTTCTGGGATCGTTTCACTTAAATTTTTGATTTGCATTTTATTTCAATTTTATTTTTTATTTAAAATCACTAAAGCCACATTAAATTCAAAGAATTTACTGCAAGTATCTCTTGGGAAGTATGCAAATATTTTTGTGCAACATTGTTGCCATTGCTATATATGCAAATATCTGCATTTATTCACTTGTTAACCGAACCTTTTGTTGCTGTTGCTTTTGTGTACTATTAATATCTGATTTTAATTTGGTTTTTGTTTTGATTTTGTTGTTCGACCCGTTTTTCCGATTCCAATTTGCCGCGTGCTTGTTAGATAGCGCTTCTTTCTTCGATCTTTCTATTTCGAAACTATTCCATTAGTTTTTCTCTATTTGCTGTGCGCGATCGCCTTGCTCCCGCTGCCGACTGCCGATTGGCGCTCTCAATTCTACTTTATTTTATTTTATTCGAAATGCGACCACGCTGCGACGGCGGATCGTTTGTAATTATTTTCGTTCTCTGTTCTCTGTGCGGGAGAATCGGGAAATATAAGTCGAGCACTATGGGGAATTTTAAAGATTTTTTTTCGGAATAAACTACATAAATATATATCAATTGATAATATGGAATTCCTACCTGGAAAATATGTAAACATACAAAATAATATTCATTAAATGTATTAGAAAAATTCTGTTAAAATTAGGATAAAAAAATACAAATGTAGTAATTAAAAACGAAATAATTGTACAAATTTTCGAAAAATCTGATCATATTTTATAGTACTTTTTATCTTTTAACAGCTGTACACATAAGAGTCCAGTGTAAAAATATTAATATTGAAAATATATTTATATATATTTTTTTTTTTTATAAATATATGCTCTTCATATGTAATATACAATTTTAATAAATTTTTAAAATTTAAACATATAAAATTTCCCATAGTGCCCCGGCGGTAGCGTGAGAGAGCGAAAATTTGGCGATCGTCTCGTCACGCGTGAGTCAGCACGTGGTATCAGTTAGTGGCAAGAAAGTGACGTCAGCGGAGATCCGAGGGAATTCTATAGTTTAGAATCTAATCGTACAATAAAGGTTAAGATAGTAGCATTAAAGTTAAGATTTTAAAGAAGCCAATATTTTTTTAAATTTTGTTTAAAAACTAAAAAACTAGTCATGAACCCATAGTATTAATTTTATTAATTTAAAAATAAAATATATACAAAATAGGACCTATACATTTAACTGTGACAAGAACTTTTCTTATCTAAATGGGAAATGTTTGCTTTTTGATTGCTACATTTTTGGCTTCAGGTTTGTGACATTTTTTTACCTTGATTTATAGATAGAAAAAACTGTTTATTGTAATGTTTGTTATTCTCTATATATTCATTTTCATATTTTACTCAAATCAAGTTTATTTATCTAATTTTTCCATATTAATATTATTTTTGAAAACTTTTTATATAAATTCCAACGTTTTTCATAACCCCTCCACAAGCTCATTGCTACGAAACTAACAAGAGCTCCTCGGCCATTATTTTTAGTATATTTCTGTTGCCACGATCAGTATTTTTGCTTGGTGTGAGACGTGGGATTTTTCGTGTTTCCATCGAAATATTTCGTACGATTGGGATTTCGCGCCCATTTTATCCCCATACATCTCTTCTCAATTACCGATTGCAAAAATTCATTGCAGCGAAACGGCTAAAAATAGCTTACAAATTTAATGTCACATAATAAAACAATATTTGAGGAATATGTCTCTTAAAAATAATGTGCAGGTATAGGAGTTATTAAGAATCTGCGGAGTCTCCTTTGGCTTGCATTATGCATCCCAAGGTAACACTAGAATCATCCGATATCAGAAAAATTTAATGCCTTCACTAAAGGATAAGTGTCCCGAGGTAGTCACATGTACCTTATTTTAATTAAATGTTTTCTACTATTTTATAAAAATTAAAAGATTGAAATTGAAATATTGATGTTTTGTTTAATAAAAAATTTACTTAATAGGTTTAACATATTCTTTGGAATACAGAGAATTATAGCAAAGATAATGGCTTGGAAAAGAGAGTTAGCGGATCTTAAGTTTATTGCAGAATTCAGTTTACATTTAAATGTGATTTTTTTTTTCGAATTTCGTGAGGCCGAAGTGCCCGCCGGTCTGTCCGTTCAAAAAATAAAAAATCCGTCGAAGGGTGACTGGTTTCTCTCTGCAACAAGCACTGGTCACACCTAAACAACAAGATCTTATCCGCGTTGCCAATTTAGCTATTTTCCCACTAGATCTGGCGATTATCAAAAGTATGTGTACTTCAGCTCCTTTATTACCAGAACAGTTGGCACCGATCGCAGAACGAACTGAAAGCGTGCAGCGCGAGTGATTTAAATTAATTAATACTTGATTCGCCGACAGCTGTTAATGCGCATGTGGCGCCTAGAAAAGTCACAGAAAATAGCGAAATAAACGTGAGTTCTGCAGCCAAAATCAAACAACATAAAAAAGTGAAAGAAAATCCTACGGTTGCAAGAGTTGGAAGCGCGAGAACAAAGCGGAGCTGTGAACAAAAAAAAGCGCGCAGTTGACGAATTTGTGGAAATAATAATAAAGTGAAAACACACACGCAAAAACGTACACAAATAACGTGGGCAATTATTGCCAAAATAATAGTTTGATTTTGATGTCAATTTAAAGTTCGTTTCAACGATATTTTCAGTCGACATTCGGTTTCACGTCATACAACTTTGTCCCGTTTTACTCTCGTTCCGTTCAATTTTTATTTTTTCCCCGTGTCCTTCCATGTACTCCTTCCGCGCGTACATCGTCTCGTCTAGCCTCGTTTATGTTCTTATTGTGTGTTTTTGTATTTTAATTGGCGGCTGACCTAATCACGGAAAATACATAGCTCAAAATCCGGGACGATACCGCCACCGGTTCGTCCAGTGTTGTGTCCAGTTTCCAGCGAAAAGGAAAGGAAAACAAAACAGAATACCGCGTGGAATTCTCTGGAACATCGTGGATGTAGATCTTCCAGATTCCAGTGAAAATACAGTGTTTGCTCGCAAAAGTGAAAAAGTTTCAAATTGGCAAAAATAATAAAATTAATTGTTTGTGGTTTTTAGCGAAGTCATAAAAAACGTTCTTAAATCTAGTAATTTTGTAACGTACTTTCAAAATTGTAAAAGTCATTGTTAGCTCTAATTGTGAAGCTTTTCATTACAAAAATAGTTCATTTTCAACGAATTTCTTATAAAAATAATGTTTATTTTATTTTTATTATTATTTGTTATTTTATTATACTATTATATTAATCTGATATTAGATTATGAACTTTAAAGTTTGGAATTTATAAATGTTTGAACAAATTTCCTTTTTTGAGTAATTTTGTTTTTCCGCCAGATCCCGATTTATATAAATAATCTTAAATTTTTTATTTACAGTGCTTATTATCATTTGGTTATTATCCTATATTTTCCCGTGCAACGTACCTCTTCTATACACAAACGTATCAAAATCATCAAAAGTGATCAAAAACTAAGTTTTAAGAAAACAAAATAATTTCAACTACGGAATAATAATACAAAAATATACACAGTGGATACCGAATCAAAAAACCATATCAATATCAAGAGAGCAAGCTTGCTGCCATTTGCTCAGCCTTTGTAAGTTTTAATTTTTAATTTCGTAATCATTTTTTGATTGTATTTATCCTCGCCTGCATATTATTATAATATTTACTTTTATTTTCAACGATCTCTCTGTTTATTAATACATTTTTTATCATTACCGCTTTGAACCCTTGGCCTGCCTGATTCCGAAATTCCGGATGCCCCAACTCTATTTACCTTTTGTTTTACCTGCTGCCCACGCACTCTAAATAACCCCCCTTTTTCTCTCTTTTTACTTTCGCTGTCTCTGTCATGCACTCATTGTCCGTGATTGCGTTTTTGTGTTTCTTTCACCTTTTTTTTGCTACCTCATTTTATTTTGAATTCCCTACAATTGGTTGGGTATGTGAGTTCGTCCTGGGGCTAAAGAGGGATTTTATTTGTGGTTAGATTTTGAGGCAGTGAATGTCTGAATTGGGAATTGGGAAACAATAGAAAATATCCTGAACAAATTTTAAAACAATATTCCCTTTATTTATTTTATTTATCAATTAAAAAACTCAATGAAATACGTGAAAGTTGACCTTGGATTTGAAGTACCTTAAAAGTCTTGAGTGATTTTTAATTTCAAGATACTTGTACTTTGATTACAAATTGTTTATTTGGTTTTCTTTTGTTGCTGCTTTTGTTGTCTTATTGTGCAATTCCACCAATACCATCAACGATCTCGTCGCGTCCCAGCTGATTCCCCCTTTGTTCTCTCTCTGTCTCTCGCTCTCTCTTGGCCCTTTTTTGTTTTGCGCCGTGTTTTGTTTTTGTTTTTATTTGTCGAATGCTGTGATTATCCGTCGTCTCTCTGCAGCTATCTTTTGCATAATTTCGCTGACTCACTTTTGGCATGCTCAATGTAATTTTCATAATTTTCGGTTACTGCGATCCCCCGTTTCTCTCTTCCCGTGGTTTGTTTTGCTTTGCTTCGCTGTGGTTTCTGTGGTCTTGACCACACACAGATACACACCCACAGACACTCACACACGCTACACCTGACTTTGACTGCCGTGTCGGCTATAGGTTTTTCATTTTGTTGACATTTTTGAGCTGTGGCTGCCGTTGGCTCGCTGGCTTTTGGTCAAACGGGAGCCATCCCGCGGGGGTCACTGAAGCTATTTATTCTGTTTAGTTTCTGTCGCGGCTGCTAATGAATACCAGTGGGGGAGTCTGAGTATCTATGTGCAACATTTTGAGTTCCACAGGAAAAACATTGAAAGATTTATGAATGATGATGTGTGTGTGTGTGCTTTGGCTCTTTAAGATGTATTTTTCTGTTAGCTTTGAAGCTTCTTTATTTAGTATTTATATTTATTTTCGTTGGGGAATTTTGAATAAATAAAAGACCCCGAGACTCTTAGTTTATATAAAAAAAATATGATTTTCTATGAGTTTATTTCTAGTTAAAGAAAATTGATTGGAACTTGTCTTTAAAATTTAAAAATGTTTAGAAATCTTTTTAATAAACTTGGTTAAAAATAAAATACTGTAAATTAGAGCAACATTTATGCGTTTCCTATTCTCAAATTTTCTTTATTTATTTTAAAAGTTATTACAAATGCTCATATACAAAAATAGAAATAGTTTTAATTTCTCTATAAAACTGATGTCAGGTTTTTGAATTTTTTATTGCTTAAAAGCAATAGGAAGTGACTAAAAATTCATTAATGATTATTTTTGCTTAACGACCTCCCGTTAAAGTCCCGCCTACGCACAACTTGAATTGCATTCGTAGCGAGTCATGTTCGTGTTTTAAAGAATAAAAAAGTTTACGCAAAAAACAGTAAACAAAAAACCATGAAATAACACACAGTATCCAGTGTCGTACAACTAGCGCCGTTATTTTAGACACAAACAAGTCATTTAAAGAGGGCCAAGTGGGGGGCTCACTCCCCCAGCGGGGCTGCGGGGGGAGGTTGCAGGGGCGACGCGACGCCGAGTCAAGCGTAATTTGCAAACAAAAAGCCATTAAAATATCAAATTAGCGTCTGGCTTTGGATGTGCGAGTACGGGATTTAGTGGAAGTCTCCAATTGTTGTCGTCGCCAGCAATGCCACGCCTCCGTCCCCCCCGCCTTCCGGCCTGCCTTGTCCATTTGTTTTGTGCAAAATCGAAAGTAAATGAAATGTGGCACCCGCATGTGCTGCATTCAGTCATCAATTTGTTGATTAACAGTTGTCAGTCCTGTACACACCCGCCCACTCACCCAGCCAGCCCTGCCTGCCCGCCCTTGCCACCCCTTACAATATTTTCTTTTTACTCTGATAAAAGTCGCGTGTGCTGCGTACACTAAGAGAAAAAGCACTGAAAAAGGGCTTGCGTTTAATGTTAATTATCTGAAGGATTTTTATATTTTAAAATAGCATTTAAAACATTAAATGTAGTTAGAATGATGTTAAATTTTAAGGGTTTCCTTCAGTAGAAAAGTTAGATCCATAAATGTGCTAAATATATGGATATGGAATGGATAATAAAGGTAGTTGCTAATAAGTATCATTATTAAAGTCATTTCAGGCCGTATTTCTATGTTATTAAATATCAACAAAGGCTGATCCTTCTTTATTTTTATAAAAAAATAACCTAGATTTTAGGTCAATTATTAATTCATCTTGTAATATTTTTCTCTCTGCATATATAGTTATATGGTACATAGTTACCAGTGGGTTTTCGTTAGTTTTCTTATCAGCCATTAGAAGAAATTGTTTCTGTTCTTCGTCACACAAAAAAACAATGGGTCTCGTTTGCTATTTCTAGATAACCGAATTTACACGCCGCATTAAACTCCATTTGTTTCACTGCCAAGGCTGAATGCGTGCGGTAATAAAATATAATTAAAATAAAAGCATAACAGAAAGGAGCGAGATAGAACCAAAACCGAACCAAAAGCCAAAGCTGAAAACACGTTTTACCTGTACTGCAATCGAAAACTGAGTCACTGGGTTGAAGGAACTTCGCTTGGGGATGAAGCCAGTACAAAATGGTTTATATTTTTTTTTCATTTGAGAAATCCAAAAAAATAAATGCGACAAAAAGCGGACTAAACGGGGCGGCGGCAATCAAATCATCAAGAGTAAATTTATGACGGTCTGTGGCATACAGGCCCCTTGCGCAAACTGCGTCGAGAATAAAGCCGAGATCAATGGATCGTATCTTTCCCAGAGACCGGGATCTCCACAGACAGAGACAGAGACAAATCTCCCTGCTCCATATTTGGATGTGAGCTTGTGTCATGTTGTCTCACTTCCGCCAAAGCGCAAAAAAGCGATAAAGTTCTGAGGTCTGGGGAGCCACGCTTGCGCATTTCGGTTCGGGGTTCGGTCTTCTCTGCGGTGATCGTACCCTTCCCCTACTCGTAGTTACTCGCACATATATGTATATGTATGTATCTGTACGTACATATATCCAAACGCGTTTCATAAATTATCAAGTTGAATGCCCAGTTTCAAAATTTCAACGGGCCTGACCTTGAGCACAAATTTTCGGGGCTTCGGGCTTCGCTCTCGTGTTTTTAAGTGTGGCGCGATTGTATCTGCATATGGTTTCTATACCCGGTATTCACTTGGGAGGGTATGCTGAGTGGTTGAAAAAAAAATTAGGGTTTCTTTGCTCATCTCTATGGGAAATGAAACTTGTGAGATGGTTACCAATTTATCTTAGCTTGACATAATCAAGATCACTGAGTAACTAACAAAGCTAAAATTGTTACATAAAAATAGACAATTAATAACACCTTTTGATGGGTATTCTAGAAAAGATAGAATTTAACAAATTAAAGCTTATTTTGGTAGTAATTTTTTTGAAAAATCGTGTCCTTAAAATCACATAACATAAATATAAAAAGACCCAAGAACCAGAGATTTCCTACATAAATATAAATACTACTTTAAACATATTTGATAAAAGAACAATATATTTATTGGGTACCCAAAAGTCGAAAGATAAACCCATCTCCGTGGTTTTGTTTCTACAAAAGTTTGTTATATATATTTGTCCGATGTTTGATTGCTTCCCAGCTAAGTTTTGGTTCTCTGGTAGTTTCTCCATTGGTGTTCTCCTCCGCTCCGAGGCTTTCAAGCGTTGCGATTCAGTCTGTTTCTCACAGCTAATGGTTGCTGAGAGGAAACAAAAAAAATCGGAGGAGGCCAAATCTTAGGGACAACAAGTGCGCAAAGCCTTTTCGCTTTGGTTAATTAACGCAGCCATACAAATTAACTAACGCACATGCGTAACCCGAAAAACAGACTCGGCTCAGAAATGATTAATGATACTCATTTTTTGTTTACCTCGACTTTACTCTTTGAACTTGGCTCTCGAGCAGCAAAAAAGTGCGTGTGTCTGGTAACTGAAACCGGTTTGGGCCCTCCAATTTGGCACTCTAAAAAAATAGAAGAAAAAATCAAGCCTAAGCCAGTGGGAAGGTCGAGTTGATTAGGATTGATGGTCTATACACCCAACCATCTAAGGCATTCAAATCTTCAGTTTATATATCCAAATATATATCTGCACAAACAAATATTAGATTTAATTATGTCTGGCGTGGAATTTTCATTGATTTTCCAGACGAAACTCGTAAAACATGAAAGGCCAATCAGCTCGCACACTCCTCACAACTGAGATGAAATAAGAAAATCTGCTTCGGAAAATACCCAACGGACCATCATCATCATTATCGGGTTGTTTTGATGGTTGGGGGGTTGGGAGAGGGTGGCCAATATTTATTGATATTCGGCATGATCGATCTTTTTCTGTTTGGCTTAGTTCTCGAACCTCATCGCCTCTCCTTGTGCCACGGGATGGGTTGAGTGTAAAATGCGTCAATTTGTTAAGGTGTTGATGTGTGTGATGCAAATGAACACGGCCTATGATGATGATGATTTTGCCTGTCATATTATGGGGCATTATGCGGCCAGTGTGTGTGTTGGGGGGATGGGGAGGGTTTGGTGGGGGGTGCATGCATCAATTGGGGGAGATGTGGCGCATAATAGACCGCTCAAATGGCCCACAAACCGACGGACACAACACATCAATCGAGTGAGGTGGCGATGGCCGTGTGTTGTCACTCACTCACAGGAGGGGGTGGTGGAGGGAAAACCCCTCTACAATTCTCAGCAATTTACCATTGATAATTGTACACTGGAAATGGGGAAATCGATTTGAGGTTTTCCATTAATTGAGTGACAAGTTAAGATAAATATTTTGGGTACAGATTTTGACTGTACAAAAATCAGATAAAAATTATTAAAATTTCACTAAATCAAATCATTAGTATAAGCAAATAAAAAAAAAAAACATTTA
Source organism: Drosophila anomelani (assembly GCA_035045905.1). Lineage (NCBI taxonomy): Eukaryota > Metazoa > Arthropoda > Insecta > Diptera > Drosophilidae > Drosophila > Drosophila anomelani. The sequence continues at coordinate 8,136,036 of JAWNOO010000007.1, read as the reverse complement.
GTAGCTGCGAAAATTAGCTACAATCTATTCAATAAACAGTGAAATTAAATTTATAATTATCTCAGAGCAGCTCAATCTTATCACTTATCATGTATCTTTGATCGAGCTATAAATTTAGAAGCAAACTTTAATCGTTGGCTAGTACTTTTCTTTTACCGTACATTCGTTTATTTTTTATCAGGCTGCACGTATGTGTCAAACATAAGCTTGACAACTTAAATACCACACACATTACCTATATATGCTACAGATTGTGTGTGATTGTCTGCGAGTGTTTGCCGTTTGATTGATAAGAAAGTGAGACGACAGCTGTTCGGTTGCTGGAATTTGTTCAGCTTCTTCGGTTGCCGGGTTAAAAAAAAATACAAGAAAAGAAAGGGGGAAGCACAAAAGGGTTTTTTAAGGGGTGATTGGGAAGTGTACGACGTGTTGCTTCTATGGGGTGCAATTAGGGGTGCAATTTTTGGACTCAAATGTCAAGGGTTCAGTGTCAAGAAATCTTAAGGAGTGCCCAAGGACACTTTTAAATAATGTACAATCATTTGTAACCACATAATCTACTATAATATCTACATCCAATATTCATAAACTAAATCCAATATTTTATATCAATTTTCTCCACATATACACATCATAAGTTAACCGCCCAATAAAACTATCAAACAAACAAATCAGTCTGTATATAAACAAATAATTCATCAAATAAATGAACACGCCGCCGCCACACATCCTTTCTATACTTGGATGTATAGTGAAATTCTATATGCCTATGTACATATCAAAATTATATATATTTTAATAATATTTTATGCGCTTGCTGTTGTTGTTGTGCTGTTTCACTTTTTTTTATTATGTTTTGTTTATTATTTGATTTATTTATTGGCCACCATCAACACACACCTATACTCACTATATACTGCCTGTCCCTAAAAGCTGTTTGCCATCTCTCTGTTCCCCCCTCTCTCTTCTGCACACTATCTCTGTCTATCTCTATTTCTCTGTCTTTCTCTTTCTCTCAATCCCTGTCTCTTGTTTTGGTAGCCTGTCTGGGGCCTGTATCGTGGGTGTTGCGCTATTTCGAAATGTTTTCTAAACATTTATACAATAATTTTAAATGCCATTTTCCCAATAAGAAAATATTCTATAAATATATTCACACAAACTAATGGGGAATATTCCTCTTCTTCTATTCTATTTTAAATCTTTTCTATTCTATCCAGTTATGGAAAGTCTTTTTTAATAATTCTACAAGTTGTGAAAATTTAAAATCAGTTTCGTCCATACTTTTCTGTCCTTAAAACTTATGCTGGATGAATGAATAATTCCCTTTCAGAACTAGAAGAAAATTATAAAAATAAAGGATTGAAGAATACTGTTTATTATCCTTAAAAAAAACAATTCTTTTTTTATTTAATCTATACAAAAAATCAGCTAACCATTTTTGATCATTCTGCACTCTAAAAAGTATGCAATATTTTTTATGAGCTGTGTGCCATATTTAATGTCATTAGCTTGCAATTTGCATAATAAGGTTGCCCTTAAAAAACTTTCTTAGCTTCTTTTTTTAATAAGGCAACTTATGTCAAGGTTTTCCTCAGCTCATTTTCCAAAACAAAAAGTTTTTCCTAACTATTTTTCCTGTTACCTAGTACTCCTCTCTCTCTTTGTCTTTCTCTGTCTCCCTTTCTCTATCTGTGATTCCTCATTTCTATCTGTATCTCTACCTCTGTGTCTGTCCCACTTTCTTCTTGCAAGCTTAACAAAGATCATGCCTTGCATTATCAATATATATATATATTGTATATTTGTGTACAAATCAAACACCACCTCCAGAAATCCCAAGATATATATTGATATATAAACGAAACTTGTTGTCTCATATCGGAATTGTTTTATTCTCTTTCGATTCTTACAGGCGCCCGTCCGCTCCCCCTTCTACTAGCTACTAGCACCACAAAAAAATAGGAAAATAATAATAACAAAAAAACAACAAAACCAATACCACCAATCCAACAGCGCAGTGTGTCGTGTGCAGTGTCAGTGTTTCTCAAAATCAAAATTGAAATTAAAATTCAAAATCAAAATCTCAGGCAGGCACAGCAAGCCGCATAGAATATATTGCTAAATAATACTACTTGATGTGTGTTTGAAAAATAATCAAAAAGATATCAAATCTTTTTGTGTTGACATCCCAAATGTGAGATGTCTTAATCCCCGAGCCTTAGGTGAATGTCAAATGCAAATTTATTAGAGTGCTCTCTCGGCTCTCTGGTCAACGAAATTAATTTCTTTGAATATCCATTAAATTGTTGGCCAATTACTTGCTTGATTTCCAGTGAATTTGTGTTCTCATAAATAATCAGTAGAAAGAGGGAAACCATCTATAAATAACCCTATCGGCTCTAATATATATTGTGTATTTTAAGTTTCCTTAATTTGTATTTTGTATTGTGTGTGTGTTTCCCTCTACTAGCCTATGGCTCATTCGAAATAGTTAGTTTTTTGTGGCGGTATCAAGAGAGTTGCTATATCGAGCCGAAATCAAAATCATTTATCACTAAACTTAGAAGGCGCCAGCCAGCGCTGAATGCGGCTCCACATGTGTGGGTTCTTCTAAAGTGGGTGAGTAAATCAGCAGCAGCAAATCTTATCACATAAATCTACCCATATAAAAATATACATACATATATATATATATATCTGATTTCCCTTTTTATTTTAAGACATTCGGAAGTATCTATGAGGGGGGCAGCTGTCACATAAATTCATTCCGGGCGTTTTCGACGTTGACTTTGAATGAGAAAAGAAGGTGGCTGCTGCCTGCACTTTTGTGGCAGTTATTAAATATATTTCTTATGCATATCAAAAGACAGTGCGTTTCGGTATAAATAAGGGGTTTTTTTAAATGTGTTTCTATTAATTGTAAACTTTTTTTTCAACATGTTAATACTCTTAATATGCTAAGAATATTTATTTTTAATGGGGTTTAATATTATTATTTTTCTAAAATATAATTTTAAATATAATTTAATATTTAAAATATATATATTTAAAGAGATCTTTTGGCTTTCCCAGCTCTTAATAATTAATCTTTAATACAATTCTAGCGTGTTAAAAATGAATTAATCATCAAATACTTGGGACTTTTCCAAGACTTTATAATCTCGTTTCGCACTGCATATATCCAAGCTTGGCCTTCATGTCTTGGTTTTATTTTTTCTTATATTTTATTTGATTCTCCTGCTGCATATCATTTATGCAGACGCAGACAGAGGGCGACTGGCTTCTCTGCATGCTAAATAGAGTGAGCTCGAGTGGGGTTCCACTGAGAATGCCAAGGAATACGAGTAGTTAAACTTGCTTAGGAGGCGACACGCACATTGCTGGGTAAAATTCTCCTGTCCTCGACCGGGCAGAAGAGGAAGAGAAGGGATAGATAACTTTGGGTCATGAGTTGGGGTTTGGCTTGAGGCAACAGCTGCTGCCGCACTTGAAGTTTGTCTTACAATTGCAATTGCATTTCGGTGGTTTGCGTGAGTTCCCTGCCAAAATGTGTTTGTAATTGACTTCTATAGAATTATGGAAAAAATGGAAGAAGAATTGTGAGAAGGGAAATGGAAGCCAAATAACATTAAATAAACTCTTTAACTATTATTTTATTTATTTAACTATTTAACTATTTATACTTAAGTTAGTTTCCAGGCTGTTTTTCTAGATTTCCCACCATAAGCTTTTTGAATTACAAACTTTTACTAGATTCAGAGAGCATTACAATTTTCTAGTTTTCCAACATTAAACTCTATGGTTTCAGCATTAATTTCCCAGCAATGCTTTTCAATTATAATAGCTGAAAACCCTCATGTGTACATATAAATATATTTCATGTACAAAACTGTAGCTATCGGTGTACATAATCTTTTATGTATTTTGTTTATAGCATTTAATGTCATCATATTCCGACAACGTCGCTTTAAATGCACTTAAAAAAAAAGCGGAAAAAAGAAACCACACGACTTTTGTTGCTCTGTCAACATGGTGGCTTGCATTTTTTATTTTTTCTAGCTTGATAATGATGCGAACCAAACAAAAACAATGGTATTCAGGGAGAAGTAGCGAGCGGGCAGTGCAAATAAATTTGTGAGCTTTTGGATAAATAATTTTTTCTGTAGGAACCAGCAGAAGCAGCACCCAGCGAATGACAGAGTATTGGGCTTTGGCTTCATTATGGATCTATTTTTTTTTCCTATTTCCAAATTTTTAGACTCCCACGCGTTTCCCATTTCAGTTGTTTAATTTTTTTGGCTGGAAAATAATGAACTACTTGAAACTCCCCGAACTGCCCTCAAGTGCTGGAAGCAAAACTATGAAATGCGACACAAATGTGTGGATGGGCAGCTCATAGAGACCCATTTACATGGCCTCAGCAGTTTTAAGTGCATTTGGACATTAGCCCGACCGACGAGCAAGACAAAAATCTCAGAGTTGCCGAGGGGCTACTACACACAGCTTGTTTGCTTCTCTCCATCGCCAGCATCAGGCATCAGCTCGTCCCCCGCCTTTCGTTGTATTTTTTGCAGCCAAAGCAATTTTGCCTTAGAATTTATTTCAATTGCTCTTAAACGAAATAAACTGTTCCGATTGCGATGTTCTCTGTGGGTGAATACAAATGCGAATGCGACGACATCATCACCATCACCTAGAGCAAGTCATTAGAAATGTGTGGCCCACGCACTCCGTCTCGAAAGCAATGAGGCAATTTTCACCAGCAAAATGTCATATCCATAAACCCAGGGTTTTTATGTGCAGGTAGAGAAAAATTAATAATTTTATTAAAGCCATCTGAAGGGCAAAAGGAATCTTTTAGATATTAACTTGGTATTCATTTTTTAAAAGATTTCAGAAGGATTTTAAAATAAATATGCAGAAAAAATATGTATTTTCTTTTCTAATAAATGAAGATGTTACCGAACTTATTTAATTCTTAAAATTAGTAAAAATGTAAAAGGGAATATTTCAAAGATTATCTCTATATATTTTAAATTTTGTATTCCATTTTATTTCAAACTGAAAAACTCTTGGGAACTTGTTTAAATTGATTTATCCAGAAATCAAGCTTAATTTCAATTATTATACATTTACTTTTTAATGAAAAAACATGGTTTTAATTGAATTCATTTATATACTCATTAAATTACTTTAATTTCACACATTTAACTCAGCTTGAAATCCCTTTTATTCAATTTTCCCTTGGCCAATTGTTGCAGTTACTGGCTCCGTTGGCCTGGGCCAACTATCAGCAATAAAATCAAAAACTTTAATTCAACAAATTAGCCAAACAGCAGGCGCTGCCGAAAACAAGCCAGAAAGCAGCCACCACCACCTGTTGCTGCTGCTGCTGCCCTTCCTGGTCTGGCCTGTGAGAAGATATCATTAAATTTCACTTAAGCTGTTCAAGGAGCCCCAGACAACTCCAGACACCGAAAACAAGAACGACAACGACAACGGCAATTCGTGATGTCGTTGGGTGGGGCAGGAGGAGGAGGAAAAGCAGGAGAGGCAGTCCAACGAGCTCCAGCTCCAGGCTACAGGCGGTAGCAGCAGGAGCAGCAAGTGCCAAAAAAGTGGTTTAGTTTTTTGCCTTTGTTTTTCGCCCCCATTCCCCGAGACATTTTCCGGCGGAGGCGCGTGCGGCATTGCATTTTCCCGGGATTTCCCCCGCTTCCCCCCGTCTCTTTAGCTGCTGCTGCTGCTGCTGCAGTGCGTGCGAGTTGTTGCACTTTGCGCTTTCGACCCACATTTGTCTCTGGTCGGGATTTTCGCCTCGGAGTGCCTTCGTCTGCTTCTTGCACTCTGTGTCTCCGTTTCGGTGTCTCAGATTTTCTTCTTTTCCTCTGAGTTTGTGTTAAGCATTTCCTCGTACAATTTAAATACCCAGTGTTTGTCGAAGGCCAAGGGGTGTGCTGAAAAATGAGTCTTAAAATGCCTGATCAAGGCAAAGGCTATTTCATTTATATATACATACATAATTAATATAAATTTCTTGTCAAATGGTTTTATAAAAACATTCTAAGATCTATTTTGCTTATTAAAATTGTATGTTTTTGTTTATAGAAGCTGAAAGGGTAATAAAAAAACAAAAGCTCTTTTATAATTTCTCTATTTTTATATATCAAATTTTTTGTTGTATAATTTTCCTTTTTTAAATAATAAATTAAAGGTTTTTAAGTTTAAGTATCTGGTATTTTAATGTCGACTCTTAGACTGTCATCTTTCTTATTCTTTTTGTTATTGTTTGGCTTGGAATTTGGCTCTTTTGTGTATTGCATTCAATCTTTACTCGGATGCTGTTGCTGCCAGGCATTTTTGCTTCAGTTTCTGCAGTTGCTAGTTATGAGAAGGCTGCTGCTGTTCTTGTTGCTGCTGCTGCTGCTGTTGCTCATGTTGCTGTCTGGCATTGCTCGTTCTGCTGGAGATGTTGCTGCCTTATCCACCAATGTTGCCCTTAAATCCTGTGGTTGCTCTTCTCCTTTTTTTTTGGCTCGTGGCCCTGGGTGTTGTGTGTGTGTGTACGCTTTTCCAAGGTTGTTTTCCACTCGGTGGCATTTTTAAATGAAGTTTAAGCTGGTCCTTTTGCATAATGCACTGCATTTTTGGTCAAAGAGGCGGAGGAGCAGAAGGCTGGGAAGTATGTGGAAGATGTGTTGCCGGAAAATGCCAGAAATATTTGTTTGTCTGTTGTCTGAAAAACGAGACTTACAAATCATGGTTACTGTTCCTTTATTTACTGCAAAAAGACTAACAATTTTCTTTAATAAACTCTAAGAAATTTAATCACAAGCAGAAAAATCCTGGTAGCCTTTGGCCAACTTTGTTCATTTGATTTGCTTCTCTAATTTTTCTTTCCCTATTTTCTATTTGTATTTATTTTTCCATTTCAATTTCTATATTGCGTGAGCGACATTTTATATTTGCCAATTTTATTTCATTTGCACTACTCTGGCAAATTGATTTTTGCCTTGCATTCGGTTGGCATATTTGATTTGCTTTCTGGGTTATGTTTGCCACACTATTTATTTGTGTTTTCAATTAAATTTCTTGTGTTGCAAATAAATAACATTTCTCGTAGCATTTTCTTTAGCTGGTTTTTCACATGTTTGAGCATTTCTTTAGTCTGGCTAGAGATCATTTCTTGGTCTGCTGACAAGATTTCAATTTGACTTATGGTGGCCTGTCGCCTTACACGATGGAAACCACTCGTTCTTCTGCTCGATCTTGCCGCTCCTCTCTCTTATATATATATATATCTTATAGCACGCGTATCTGAGGGATTGCCGACTATGCAGCAATCCTACAGCTAACACATGTCTGGCTAAATAATTGAGATTTCTGGCATTGTGTGTGCGCCAAGTATTTGGCATTTTTCCTCATCTCTCGATGTCATCCAAAATCGGGCATGCTGCCAGCCAGGGGCCAATTTCTACTCCTTTCATCTCCCCATCAGTAGCAGCAGCAGCAGCAGCAATAGCAACACCAGCAGCAGTAGGGTTTCTTGGCCCTTTTGTCTGATTTTGTGCTCAAAACTATTTCGGGGTGGTCCATTCTTCGGCTTCACGGGATGTCAATGTTCTTGGCCTGTTAGTCATGGAATCAAATATGCACAATTTGTGCTAAATAGGCAAGACAAGCAGATAAATATTTACACAAGCCGTTCGGAGCGACTTGGCTCTTGTCTGATAGTTGCTGGAGGGTTGAAGAGCCCTGCACTTGAGCAGGCAATGAACCTAAGGTTGGAAAATATATTCCAAGTTAAGGAGAAGAATCTCGAGGGCTAGGAATATACTTTAAATAAATATAAATATTTGATTTTTTTCTTTATAAATCAAGTTATGAGATTTTGTTCAGCAAACAAGCAGTTTTTTGGATTCATTTTGGTTATCTTCAATTTATAACAGATGGCTAATTCTAGGAGAAATAAAATTTTCTGCAGGAATTCAATTATTTCACAATAAATTCTTGTAATATTAATTCTCTAGAAATATATTTATAAAACCTATAATTTTTTCTCGAGAACTAAGCTCGCCAGACCAGATCCGCCCCTTACTTTTCTCGGAACATCGGCAATCAATATTAAATAACTTTGGTGACAACATCAAATGTCCGCTGGTCGGTCACCCACGCCAAAGTATTCCCCTATCACTCTCGAAATTTACCCCTTTTTTCACCATCTCGTCACAATGCTTTCTTTATCAAAAATCCAAAATTTATGGTAGCAATATTTTTCGTTGGTTGCCAGTTGTGTGTTGAAGTGTGCCTGGCTCATTAAGCGCGCCTAAATGCTCGTAAAAATCAATAAAATTTTGCACAGATTTTTAATGGGAATTTAGCGTGTAAAAGCGAGATGGAAAGGTTAATCATTTTAGATAAGGATGAGTCCCATATAGTTGACTATATATATGTTTGTAGGGCAGCTCGTGTGCGTGGTCTTTTTGATGATATATATTCGTGTTTGCCGTTGGACAACAACACCAACAGTAAGCAAGCAAGCGAGCGAGGCAGGTAAATAGCAACAAATTAGATAAGCGATTTATTAGCAACAAAGATACGAGGCAACAACAATTGAAACGATTACAGCACAGCAACAACAATGTAAATATAACACATGGGAAAAGGTTTTTAGCCTTTGTATGTGTGTGGGCTCTATACAAATTACCTTTTTACAAACTATTAAACGCTTGGAAAGATTTCCTTTTCCCACTTTGCTGTGAGTCCAGTAAAAAGTTGTTTGAATGAATTTCATATTTACCCATTTGATTATAGTAAGTGACTCACTTTTTTTACTAAGTGATTAGGGGAAATTTCTAAGATTTTTACTATATGAAAGAGTATTAAATGGAATCAAAAGAACAGATTGATGTGAAGATTTAGAAGTCCTTTGAATTTAAGCTTTCTCTGAGTAAATTTAAAGAGAAACTTTCAGTTTGTTACAGGATATATGCGCCTCTTTTGTGATAATTGATTTATAATAAATCTTCTAACAGTGTTTATTTAAATGTTTTAAATCGTATTCCTTTTGTAATGAAAGAACTATTAATACCAATTAATTTTTCAGTAAATAATTCTCCTCACTGTGCCTAAATTAGCTTTGTTTAAATATCTTTCGTTTATTTCGTTTTATTTATCTTTTATTGTATTGATCTATTATTTTAATCACCCATCCCATACATTCTGCTTATTTATCTACTTCTTTGCTTAATTTCCTTGCTAAAAATTTATTGTGGCTTTCGCATTTATCACACGATACCCTGTTTTGTTCCCTGCTTAAAAAAGAATCTAGCTGCTAGCTGCTTGTGTAAATAAACGCGTCTCGAATAACAACGAGAGGCGAAAACAATTGGAAATAAAGAATAATATATCAACAGGGTCAGTGGTTTACAAACACACAAAATAAAGAGACTTTTGCCAATTGTGCTGCTGGCAGCGGAAGTTTGCATGATGATGATCTTTTCTGGCCCCTTTTCTGTTCTTTCCTGGACTATTTTCCTAGTTTTGCTAACCCATAAAGTAGTATTTAAATAGGCTAAGGATATCCTTAAGCTTAAACCGCACCAAAGAATATGTTCTATTTACCTTTTTCTTTCGTTTTAGGTAAGTTTGTTGTTTTGTGGTTGTCTGGGGGCAAAAACAGTTGTTAGCATGAGTCAAACTGTAAGTGAACACACATCAATTTCTAAATACATACAAATATATTTTATTTCTTAAAACCTAATATCCTAAGTAGACTTAAGAGCAATTCAGCTGTAAATGCATATCCAATGTCAACAACAGAGAGCTAAAATACAAAAAGAATTTCACAACATTTTTTGTTGGTTTTCGGAATAAGAAACAAAAAAATTACATATAAATATTATTGGTCTGTGGTGGCTGTCCGTCTGCCTGTTCATTTCCTAGAATATTTTTCATAGCCGCAGCAGCAGTAGCAGCAGGCAGCCATTGCCTGAAGCTGGCAGATATTTTTATATTTTATTTCGATTTGATTTTTGCTGTCGTCGAAATGTATTGTACATTTTGTTGCCACTGCAATTGAATTGCAAATATTTGCGCTACAATTTCTTCTCAGCGCGCCATAGATAAATAAATGCATTTTCAATTGTATTTTATTAACAGTAAATAAAGTTTCAATTTTCACATATTGCGTATACGCTCAGTTCATTAGATGAAGTGCCATCTTTCAAGCGGCTTAAAACAGGACAGGCATTTCCTGCATCTCCGAAATACAATAATAAAATTTCTAGAATTCTATTTGTGAGAGTTTCAGGATCTAAAAATAATGTTTACGATTCTATTTCCTTTTTCATGTCGCCCGATAATTGGGCGTGTGTGTGTTGTCTGCCAGCGGGGCTGACTTAATGCGGACCTCTTGGCGGTCATAAGTCAATAGTTGGGGACGTTTTAATGGCTCTTTCGCCGTGTAAATCTTGGCGCTAATGAAAACTTATGAATTCGGTCCGTCTTCCTGCCTCGCGCCATTCCATTTAAATTGTGTATATATAATTCATGTTGGGTTTTATGGCCGGCCTGCTCGAGATCAGAATATTGTCCATCACAACATGCTGCCGTTGGTTGGTTGCATTTCCACGACCATTTTAACGACCATGTGCTTTTCCATTTTCCCCGCCTATTTTCCTGGCTCACCCCCCTCAAGAGCTTTTATGGCCCGGCTGGTAATGTTTTATTAATTGAATCGTCAGAGTCGGCGAGTGGTTTTCAGGAATTTGCATAGATCCATCTAAAATTGAGAGAGAAAGTATATCTTCTGAATCATTTCTCCGGCACGATATCGTGACATCAATCTTGGAGCACGCGTCTTCCAACAGACTGCTGTTTGTATTTATCCTCTCGCTTTATCACGCCATATGTTTACAATCACTGAACAAGCGAAAAAAAAATTGAGAAAATAATGCATATCTATTGAGGAGGGAATTAGAAAAAATTTCGTATTCAAAGGAAATAGTTTAAAGCCCGTTTTACACATTCAAATGAATTTTTAAACATATTTATGAGCATAAACATACATTTTGTAATCCCTAAATCCTTTCATTTATCGCTTGTTTTCATGAATTTCCTTATTAACAACCAATTAAATTGACTTAAGTGATACCAAAACATTTGAACATGATTTTCATATAGAATCTTTTGCGGTTCCTCAAAGGAAAGATAAATGAACATCTTTCAAAAGATCTATTTCCCACGATATAAATGTCAACTATAAATTTGTGTCGTAAGGCGATCAAAGCTCTTTCCACCTACTTAAAAATTAACCTCAAGAGAAAAACAAAAAGGAGGCAGTCAAAATTTCCAATGTCTGAATTTAGATTTTGATATTAATTTTTGTTTTATTTTTGCAAAATCACCGGAAACAGCAGCAAAATGGATTTTATGGATGTAGCCATAGTTTTGTTTTTGCGGCGTATAAACAATGCAACAAATTGTATATTTTTAGTGCCATAATTATGGCATGGATTTATGGCCGCCACAACAATGCATACACACTTGGCCGTGTGTATATTAAAGACCATTATAATCGGGGGGTAATCTTTGTCGGAAAATTAATGCGACCAACCAGAGAGTGGCTAATGTCTCGCGAGGTTTTAGCCAAATTATCAATTCAAAGTGGGCGCCGTCTTAAATAAAAAATGTTCTATATGTTTTAAGGAGAGTTGAGAAAATGAATAAAAAACATGGGTACAGTGCGTTTCATTTTGAATGAGATTATTGTATTCGATTTATGGATTCTGAATCGAAAGTTGAATCATAAAAATAAAAATTTTAGGAACATTTCTGGAGAGTTGTAGGTATTGCTTAGTGTCTGTCCCGTAACTATTTTATTCTTTTAATAATTAATTAATTATCTTCAATTTCCATTCAATATTATTTATTATTTTCAATTCCTTTGACTAATAGTTTCCACTCGCACCGTCTCCTCCATCCTCAATGAAATATAAAAAAAATATATTTAATATTTTTTGACTGTGGCTTATTTGTCCACTTGATCTCACACTTGTTGCTCATAAAAAATGCCTTTTTAAATATGTCTCTGGGAAAATATTCCGTACACTATTCTATATTGTCTTAGGCGACGGCGTGGGTTGAGTTGAGAATCGGTTCGTTTGGTTGGAGCGTGGCCAAGTTATGCACTTCTTGACGCCGAACCAAAAATAAATCGCGACGTGGAAATAAAAAGAAAATAAATTTGATATGTGCATATAGAAGAAATATAGAGAATGTGCCAGAGATATAGTTGTCCGATAAACTAAGAGGCAACGTCCACCCAACCGATTGGATAGCAAATTAATTTGCCATGATTTCTGATGATGTATTAAATGGTTTTATATGGTTTAGAACGTATGTATATGAGGTTCCACCTGTGTGGAGTGAATTATGCGGAAAACTATTTGCTTTTTGGCATTTTATAGTTATTAATTAGGAATTTCTTTCTTTTTTAATTATACAAAAATTTGAAGAAATAAATTATAAATGTTTGAGGCATGCTGCTAAAAGAGAGTTTCATATTTTTCGACCTTGTTTATTTATGGCTAAATTTTTGGTCAATTAAAAATCCCTAGTTTAGTTTATTATTTATATATTTATATTTATATATATCGAAAGTCTTATTTTTTTCCCTGATGAAAACTCAATTTCTTGGCCAATTCTCCGTCTTAGTGCATTTTGGCCTGATGATGGGTTTGAACGGCCTTTTAGCTAATGAACTTTGGGAGGCACTAGTGGCAGCTATAGAAGCAGCATCCAAAGCTGGAGCTGGAGCTGCATAATGAGCTATTATGATGCCTGAGCGGAGCTGCACAAGCTTCGGTGTGTGGTGGTGGCTCCTTGGGGCCATGGAATATGGAATTAAGCAATGTCCATTTAGCATTTGAAAGGCTCACGTTTGACCCAGTGTGTGTGTGTGTGAGTGTGCGTGCTGTGGCAAGGCTTTCAACAATATTCTTCCCACCTTGCCTCCACCAAGCACACACACGTGCGCCAATTTGTATGCAAGCCTCGGCGCCTCTCAGTAGCTCCTTTGGATCCTTCACTCCCGGCTCCTTTGGCTTGCATCACGTCGCTAAACGATTGCGCTCTCGAGTGCAATGAGGTCGCTTCTGTACCTCGTCCTGCTTCCTCCGTTTTGGAACAGCTGCTAACCCGTTTAAAGAGCGCTCCGGAGATCAGAGGGCTCTGGCTAGCGGGCGGGTGAGGTCATCTCCTTCGGTTGTGCCCCATCAGTCCGCTAATTGCGTTTGCGCAGACCAATTAGTGAGACATCCAGCTGGGATATGTGCCAAGAACTGGGTTTTAGGCCAGGAAAATGTTTTAAAAAAGGATGAATAGTATTTTTTGTTTGTTTATTTGATTAATATTTACTAAACTTGATTAATTTTCGTGCCTTTTTGAACACATCTTTTGAGCTTTAACTAATATTTTTACAAAACTCAAGAGCATATTACTCTTTAAATATTTGTTTTTAATCAAATTGTGTCATTAGGTTAACGGTTTTCGAAAATCATGTTTTCTTTTTCGCAGTGAACACAGAAAATGGAGCTAATAAAACTTTAATGATCTGTTTTCCCCCCAACTTGTGGCAGCGGCGAAAGAATAACCGAGAAGTTAGTCTCCTTTTTTGTCTCATTTTTTTTTGTTATTTTTGTTGAGTGGGATTTTTGGAATCACGTGTAAATATTTTCACACAACTGCAGTCGAGCGTAATGTATTTAGCTGTACGTGCCGCAACTCCAGTTAGTTGGGCTCCGGCTAAGGACGAGCGAGGACTTTGGCAATCGCAATTTGAAGTTATAATTTATTTAAGCATCCATTAAGGTGCACATATTGATGATCCCACCCAGGATGTTTCCCCAGCTCTCCGGGAGCCACTTGCCAAAAAAGTGGTTCCCAGCTCTCCGGGAGCTGAGTGCAATTGCTACCTCGACAACGCCCGGGCAATTACTTTTGAGTTATTTGGCTTAATAGAAATTCAGCGAGCGTGCCGTGTTTGTCTTGTTCCAGCCATTACCCCCACTTCGAGTACTCCGACTCGAACTTCTCCGCACTCTCGCTACGTTTCCAGTGAATCCCCAGGACTCACTTTGATTTTCATAAGTAAATGTTGGACCATCTTCCTAGCCAAAAACCTAACGAACTTGTCTCCAGAGAACTGTGGGCGGGGAGAGGTGAGAGGTGGGAAGCAGTGAGTTGGGGGACAGCGCGTTGAGCGCCTCTGAGAATCGATTATGAATTATTTGAGCTGGCCGAAATGACTTATGAGACACAAAAGAGGCCAAAAGACGCACAATGGCCAACCACACACGGCGGAGGCAAGTTATCATTGTTGCACGTTCACTATGTGTGTGTGTGTGTGGGGGGTTTTTTTCTGAGCGAAAAAGAATGCTTAAGGGCTGCGTGATAAATTTGCTGCTTTTGTCCTGCGGTCAAAGGATACTCTTGCCCGCCTGCCTTTTGTTGCCATTTTGACACTAATAAATTGAACAAAGAAAAAACCGCACATACTAAAGCAACAAAAATATTGATATTAATTTTTTCGCACATTCCTGTCCCGGTGATTTATGCCCCCCACTCAACGCATTTTGATGAATTTTCAATTTCCAATTTCCAACATGCCCATAATTTATGCTCGAATAACATTTTTACTTACAATGAAATTTAATTTTCCGTTTTCCTCTCTTTTGCTTTCAGGTAAGTTTGCACTACGACGAAAAAGAAAACGTAAGTTGAAATAATTTTTGGCCATTAATTTATTTATTAATTACCTCGAGGGGGTAGGATGGCAAACAGAAAGCGAGCAACTTCCTGGCCATTTCCGTGGAAACCTTTTAAATAATTAATAATGCGCAACGTAATCGATTTTCATATAAATTGAGATTTATTTCGCCCGTCGACGAAAAAACCAGCAACAGTACCTAATTTATTTTCCCCAGTTGCGCATTTTTATAGTGCAATTATCACGCCTCTCTCCCCAAAATACATGTTTCCACATCCAGGATAAAAATCCTATAAATTAGTTTAGGCAAGCCGAAAAGCGAGGCAAGTCGGTTGGGGGGAAGCACGACCCTAACTACTTCTATTTGGACAGTTGATTAATCGACAAACGCATTATGTTTTCCTAATGTCTTTTCCGAAACTCAAATGGGATGGTGTGTGTGTGTGTGTGCGTGTGTGGGAGGGTCCTTTTGTTGCCCCTTGTTGCGGGTAACCGATGCCCAATTAAGTCGTTGCTCAAAGTGTCATCAATAGGCCTCGGAAATTGGAAATTAATTGCCAGCAAATTTGCCCTCCAACTTGTCTAGGTATCATTTGCCACAAAGAGCAGATAAACGATCTATTAGGTTGAGACTTTTTTTTAATTCTTTGCTCTATTAGGTTTCACCTACTTGGCTAGCACTCGTTCCCAACATTTTCCTTACTTCTCCCCACATCTTGAAAACTTTTTCTTGGCAGTTGCTGGCTGCCCTTAATTGTTTCAACTTCAAAGTTAATTTTATTCGGATTAAAGTGAAGTGTATGCATTGCCTCCTTTCATCCAAAAATGCAGTTGTCATAAATCTTTTGCGTGACTTTAGAGGAAAATGAATGAATGGGCGGAAAAGTGGGGAGGAAAGAGAGCAGCAGCGGCAGGGTGCGCTGCTTGTTGTGCTCAATCAAGGCGTCATGGTGTTGCCTTTTTTTTTTCTCAACGTGTGTGCAATGGTTGATAGTTTAAATGACATCTGCGAGGGTTGAAAGTAAAGTTAGTTAAATATATAAAATCATTTGAAATAAGAAAATGAAGAATATCTTTATAGGAAAGTCTTCAGAATATAATTTTAAGGTGAAAAATTAATTTCGTTCGATGTTGATCTTAAAAATCTTTTAATATTATTTCAGCAATTTATATTTTACTATATTATTTACATATATGTATTTCCGTGAGATAATCCTAGGATCAGCCCTTCCTAAAGTGGCTTTATTTCCCCCACCGCCGTTCATTGGTCCCCTTCCTCAATTGCAGTGGCGTCGCTGTGTGCCCCACCGGTTGGCTTTCCGTCACTTTTATTTCTCTCTCTGTTTCGCCTTTTACTCAATTATGAAAAGAAATTATTAAGTGCGAGCTGCGCTAAATTAGCGCGCAATTGAGTGTGGCCAGGGGGGTGGTGAGGTGTGTGGAAAAGCGGGGAATAAGGTAGAGATGGGGGTGTATAATATAAGGCAGCCGGCTTTTCTCTGCCTTTAATGCGTGTGCAGTGTCTTTGGTTTTCCTTGGAAATACTGTAAATAATATTTAAATAATTTTTAAGGTAATAATATGGAGGGTTTTCTTGTAGATTATGCCCAAAATTTGTATAGAAGCTTAAAGCATATTTAAAATATTTTGTTTTTAGGCTTCTTTCAAGACAAAATAATGGATATTTATATAGGTTTTTTTAAGGTTTAATGATATATCAACCTAAACAAAAAATAAATACAAATGCAAATAATACATAAATTCAAGTAGATCTTGAATATTATTTCCAGTGCATAAGTGGCCTGTCTGTCAGCCTGTGGCCTGTTGCCTGTTGTTGGCTCATAATTTTTGCCACATTTCTAGCCAGACTCTGCCACACGTACAAGCTGCCACCAGGCCACAGGCGGCCCCTCGGTAACCGAGGGGCAGGGATAGGGATGGCCGTAGCATGTTATAAATGGCGCATATTTTGTGCATTTCATTTGCGTGATTTGCCAGCCAAAATGTAGCATTTTCCTAGTGAGCTCCCCGAGTTCCATGCAAGAGAAATGTCTCTGCATTGTCCCACCGAAGGGAAGATATATACCCGGACTGTGCCTGGCTGCTTGTCTGCCTGCCTGCCTTCCGACTGCCGCCTGACGGATGATGATGATGATAATTCCGGGAGGCGAGTGGAGTACAGGGAACCAGGGGGACCCAACAACTGACAGACGGCAAAGGCACTTTTGCATTCAATATCCAACAGGTGGCACTTTGGCCACAGCTACTTAGTTTGGGAATACTGGGGATTTCTCTGAATTCTGCTTGGACGTCTGCCAAAATGCATTGTCTCTGCCGTCTCTCCGTATCCGTGTGACTCTCATCGCTTCGGGTTATCAGAGCGAGCCAAGATGGATGTTTAATTGACCGCAAATAGAAACTATAAATTATGCCAACGAAAGAACCCACTCCGTCTTCGACTGTCTGATTTCCACACACACACACATTTTAAATTCAGATTCTACCGTTTGCTAATAGGAAAATTGCCTTAATGAGGTTCGAGATTCAGCGGCTGAGAGAGAAATCATATGGCGTGGTGTCATTATTAGTCACAGCGATTGTGAAAATTTACAAGTCTGAAAGATATTTGTTTATATTTTTGTGATTTATTAAGTAAAAATAGGGAATTACCTTTTGTTTTGTGACCTTTGAGGGTTTTTACATAGGTTAGTTTACAGTAAGAAAGTATTTAGATTGGCATTTTGATTAATTTATTTCTTTGAGAAGTTTTATTATTCTATTATTTATTTAGGAATGTATAAAACTTAGCTTTTTGAAGTGAGAATAATTTATTTTTTCACTGCTTAATAATTTACTTTGTATTTCCCTCGAGTAATACGATTTTTCTCAACGTTTAAAGTCAACACAAATTCTGCTTAAATAAAATAAACAAAAGCCAGGCCACTTGGAAGAAGATACAGATCATCAGAGCTCTGAGACGACAGATACAGTTCGAGATCTCACATTCACAAGGAGACCGAACCTCGTCAGCTAAATATTTATGCATGGGCTAGAGATCAACATTTGATCATCAGTGATTCCAAGGAATTGGAAACTAAAATTGCACAATCCTCAAAAACGAAGCTAACTTATTATTCACAAGATCTTTTCGTCAAATGGAATATGAGAGAAGCTTTTGAGGGGTTCTGTTGAAAAAAAAGGTGATGTCTGATGTCCGATGGCTGGCGATTACATTTGCAGTTCGTGTTGATTTCCATGTTCGTGTTTATTATGCGATTCAGCAGACCAAAACATTAGCAATCTAAATACGAAACATATTCCCCTGAAATAGAAGAGAGTAAACAAATCGGGGAATACGAAAAAACCTTGTAAAATTCCATGATGTTTGTATCTTGAGGGACGACGATGACGACGACGCTTTCTTCCATCACACAGCTGCTCTTTAGCTCGTGACTCAGATCCCTTAATTAGAAGCATGTGTTTTTGAATTACTTTTAACACGATTACTTAATTCCCTGCTGTGTTTAGACTTACTAACTTAATGGCAAAGTGAATGTAAAGAAACACTAATCGAGAAAATTCTTGGAAGAAATAAAACAAGAAAAGCTCAAGTCATGCTTCAAGAAATAATAATAAATGTTATTAGAGCGTAGAACATTATTTTTGCTTGACAAACTCCTCGCATGTGTTCTTATGATTTCCAAATTGGTGACCAATTCATTAGATTTATATGTCAACTGCAATCTGCGGCTTGCCACTTGCCACATTCTGCGGCTTACAAGTTGGATTGCGCAGTTACCCGCGGATTTCCCTTTGCATGTGGCAACCCAGAAAGTCAGTCAGTCAAGTCAAACAATCCGTATTTAATATTATTTCAAGAGCATTCAATTTTGATTACTTTGCTGATTCGAAGTGACACGGATACGCGCTAAGTGCCTTCAATTGCTGTCGATCTCTGTACCGCCTTCGTTTCGATCTCAATTTAAAAGAAAATATAGAAGTCTGACATGTGCAGCCCCCGTTTCATTTTGCCATCCAACTGTATATTTCCGCTGCAATTCAATTATGACAAATTTAGTTGAATAATAAACTGTAGATTAATTACACTCCTTGTCATTTGCAGGCGGACAACCTGCTGACAGGACAATTTTAAAGCCTTCAGAACTTTTCCAACGGATCTCTATCCAAAATCCCGTCTGAACTTACGCGCTTTTCCCCTGCCCATCTCCCCGTCAGCCATGTGTGCATGAGTTTTTCACATTGTTTGGCATTTTATGAGCGTGAAATTAAATTAATTAAAACTATACAGCGTTCCCGGCACACACTCCCTATGAAGGGAGAGCAGAAAAGCTGTCGGAGGCGTGTCAAACTTGGGCATATAACCAATTTTGTGCTGCAGGAACATTTTCCGTGTTGGCCCAACTAGCTGTCTGTTTGGATTTTCACCTGGATGCTGTGTGTGGAAGGGAAGAGGGAAGGGGTTTTAGTTTGCAGGATTTTTTCCACGGCAGCTTTATTGGGAATACAGGTTATTATTTAGCTGGTGAATGGATGAAGGCAGCCAGAATGCAACAATTAAAATTCAGTGAAAAAATGTTGTGTTTTCCATGCAAACTTGAATTTTCTCAACAGCAAGTTCTCAAGAATATTATCTTTATTTTTCTATTTATAAGTAGGTTAAATATTAATTTAAATCTAAAGTACTTCCCGCACGAAAATGGCCCTATTGAGCGATTCTTTCAATATCCATTCTAATTGGAATTACTAAGTAAAAATATTCCCCTGGCAAAACTTGAATATTCGATGCAAAATTTAAAATAAATATAAATTTAAAAATATTGTCCTTTCAAATAAATATAAAATTTCCTTTAAAAAATGTTTCAAATGAAAGGGAACGAAATCCGCCACTGAATTTTCCCAATTAATGGCCCAGTCGCAATTCGATACTTGCTTGAATGAATTTCAAAGAAAAATGCATGCATTTATTCACACATACTGACCAATATTCCGAGAGGATTTAAACTTTTATTTGCCATTCAGATCGTGACAGGTTGAGCTGTAAATAAAGGGGATTAAGATTCAGCTTGTAAAAAAATGAAAAATGTTAAGAGATATATTGAGAGAAAGCTGGACAACTAATTGCTTATATCTGTGCGTGGCAAGGACTAAGCTGC
The DNA here is from genome assembly GCA_035045905.1 of Drosophila anomelani. Classification (NCBI taxonomy): domain Eukaryota; kingdom Metazoa; phylum Arthropoda; class Insecta; order Diptera; family Drosophilidae; genus Drosophila; species Drosophila anomelani. The sequence continues at coordinate 8,116,089 of JAWNOO010000007.1, read as the reverse complement.
TTGCACGGGTATTTGTGCAGGATGTCAAAGGTGCAACAACTAAAACGCTGACCATTCAACACGTCAACGGCGGCTTAACTTGTTGCAACTCCGGGAAGCTGGCAACTGGGAGGCCAAAAGCCATGGGCTTAGCCATCCGACAGAGTTACACCTGCAGCTGACCCATTCATTTGACCTGTGGCGAGGTGTCCTGATCACAAAAAGGTCCTGGCCCTGGTCCTTGTTCTGGGCCCCCAAAAGGGCTGACTCATAAATTATGTAGAACGTGAAAATGCAGCCAGGTTAAACACGTTTTCTGTCAATTTAATTTGTAATTAGTCACGGCGCTCATTTAAAAGCCCGCGTCCAGGGAGCTGCTTCTGGCCAACAGCCAGCCCAGCCGAGCTTCTTGGCTTTAATTGAAATTGGCAGCTGTTAAACCCGCAGCCCAAAAGCCAGCTACTTGCACGTGATTACCTTGCTAATTATTGTGTGAGGCTCTCCGAGGAGAGAAGGAGCACGACCCAAGTGTCATCATCCATCTCAGCCAGAGTTCGGGCCCAAAGGCTGGCTCAGGTGGTGCCGGGCGGTGACTCTACGTGCCACAAAATTCACTTAGACCTGTGTGCCTGTCTCCCGAGACCCTATCGAGTCGCCTCTATTAATAGTCGCATGCTAATCAGACAATAAACATGATTTCGCTTCTTCAATTTGCATTCGACGGCCAGTTGGTTATTGTATTTGCTTTACGGAAAGCACAATGGATATGTTTTTATAGGTACTTCCAGTACTAGATGAGTCAGTGTTTTTACAATCTTTAGAAATACAGAAGAAAACCTGGTTTTAACCCTCTAATTTATTCATGAGTATTTTATTAGAAATATTTATGGTTATAATTATAAAGAATTTGTTTAACATCACTAAAGATTGTTAAAGTCGAACTTTTATGGCTTGTTTTTTAATGATTAGTAAGCATTAAGTTCTCATAATAATTTATTTTCAGGCTTCTGTTTTTTTAAACTTATCAAACTTATACATATTTAAGTTTATTAATGAGAGAAGCTGTAATACAAATTATTTATTTATTTATTATAAATTTCAAACTACTCACAACTAAAACCCCATTAAATGTTTAAGCTTGTATTTACACCAATAAAAACCCCCAACTTTACCCAACTAATTCCTGGCAACAGCTGGTTTCCTTCATATAAATCAACTTGCTAAAGTTAAGAACTGAGCGCACTGACAGATATAGCGTAAAACACTGTAGGACAAGTACATCCGCTTGCTGTGGTACCCCTACCAGGAAAAACCCCATAAAAAGAACCGCCAAAAGCAAGTGAACAAGTTTCGTTTCCTTTTCGCCGGCAGACACAAGAAGAAGCCTTAAAAGTTTCACATGGCTTAGAACGATAAAGCCCAGCCCCGAAATTCGCTTGAAAAACTAACATACAAATTGCCCCCAACGACACCGACGACGACGACATCATGATAATAGTTGTTATATAATTTCATTCAGTGGCGGCTTGTGGTTGTGTTGTCTCCGTCTGTAGCATGTTGTAAGTGTGCCGAGAGAGGTTGTTGTTTTTGTTATTCGCTATTTTGCCGGCCGGCAGCCGGTTAAAAGTAGTTGGACAAGTTTTTCCACTTCCACACACTCACAACAGGTGAGCTCATCACCTGTGCAAGTCCGCGATCAGCTGTGGCCCCAAGTCTCCAAGCAAAATCTCTACAGGCGAAGAGGGAAAAGAAAAACACAAACAACTAGAGTGGTGGGGGTAACATGGGGCCTTTTTTGAAGTCATTAATTTGACGATGCTAAATGGGAATTTATGTGTCTACTGCAGCGAGGCAATTTCTCATGCACAAACATTTTTCAACGCCTGACAGTTAAGACCGAAAAGAGTCACTCGCACAGGCCCGAAACTCGTTCGTGTTCTTCAGATGTCATTAACACTCGTTGCTGCCCGGCATGACCAAAACAAAGAAATAAACAAACAAAAAATAAACCCACAACGGAAAAAACAAAAAAAATAAAATATATTAAACAAGTAGAGAACCAAAAATGGAGACAAGCAAAAGTTCTCAGAGGCCAAGACCCTCATTACGCAGGCTTTACTACAAAATTATTAATAACCAAGTTGCTAGCTGTCTACGTAAAAGGATCTGAAGAGTCCGAAAATGGTGTAAATGGTATCTCGTCGATAGACAGTGCGTTTCGTGGCTTTAAAAGAAGGCGTAACTAAACCTTTTTTAATTTTGGGTGAATTTATTATAATTCAATTAAATGAATGTACACTTTTGAATGAACGAATAAAGTACATTTTTATTAAATCAAAATCCAGTTTTTTAAATTATTTTATTGATTTTCGTCTTATATTTTTGCTCTGTACAGTTTCAAATTGTTCATCTGATTTATGCCAATGCCTTAAACAGTTTTCGTTATTAATTTCTAGAACAATTCTCTGCTGGATGAATCCCAAAAATGGCATAGTTGAAAAAAGAGCACTTGATCCCCTTCAGGTTTTTTTTAAGTCTCACTGTTGATGTTTATTTTCAGTTTTTTTAATCTATAACTCAGCTCAACGTGAAGCATTTAATTTCACACTATAATGAAGCTCATTTATTGCCAGGCAAACAATGAAATGAGAGGAGAACCTAGAGTGCGCTCAATGCTTTGTTAGGTTCTTTGAGGCCTTTGTTTTTATTTATCCAATTTATTTTTGTTGACAACTCTATAGCTTTCGACCTGTTGCGCAGTCGCGCAATCCAAGGCTAATAGGAATCCAACTCTTTAATATGTATCTGGCGTCTTTTCTACTGCAGGTAGGCAGTCGTCTGAGCAAACTAATTTTGTAAAAATATTTTCAGTTTTTTTGTTCCAAACAAATTTTTGCTTGGATGAAGGAGAGAGAACGTGGCGAACATTTGTTTGGGTTGCCTTTGCTTTTTTTTGTTTTTTTTTGTTTGTTTTTCGTGAGTTTTTTGGTTGTGTCTTCCTTTTGCATGTGTACTTTGTTGGTTTTGGTTTTTTTCCGACTAATAAATTGCCAAAAAAATGGTTGCCAAAATAAGAGGATATGCCAGCTGATGATGTTTAGGATTTAGTTTGGGAAACTCGAAGATGTAAATACCCAGCATGCACGTAAAATAAAGGGAATTTTAGTTATTTAAATAAATTCTTTTAGGAGCTCTTTCCCATAAATAAATATAATCAAAATTACTATAAACAAAACAAGCGTTTCAGATAAATATTTCAATGAAGTCAAATGTATTATTTCCTTTTTATGTTCAAATCCAAAAAATATAAAATTTTCTTGCACTTTTTAAATTTTTCCATCCCGAAAAGAGAAAAGAAAAGACAAGAAAATCTCCAGAAACGCAAACTTTTCTCAACGAAACAGTTGTCGGAAGTTATTGCTCCGAATATCATCAGGTGTTTTCATTTAATTTGCGAAAAATGTTTGTCTGCAGTCGGCGGGGCTTGACTGGTGGCTGGCTGGCCAAGATGAATGTTACGTATACGTCTAGGTGGTTTGAGTGTAGCTTTGGGTGTGTTCCTGCCTGGCAGATAAAAATGATTGAAGGCAGTGTGTGATGAAAATGAAACAAAAGAAAAAAACCCATTACAATTCATTTTCCAATTTTCCCAAAATATACGAAGCATCTTATCACTGCAATTGCAGCTTCTGTTTCGGTTGTTTCAAAATTCTGCGCCTCATTTGCAAGCGGAATCGGATTGCTTGTGAGCAGGCACCTTACCTGTGTGATTGCATGTGTCCAACACCTAAACCTAAACCCGAACCGAAGCCCAAACCCAATCCCGGGCCCATTGTGCGTTGACATTTTTAATTACACACGGAACCACACACACACACACAACACGCGATGCGAGTGCCAACTGAGTCGCTGCGACGAATGCTAAATGATGAATGATGTTGCTGTTTCTGCTGGCCAAATTTTGGGGAGTCTGCTTGGATTTCGCATGCAGCATATGGAATGCAACTTGCACAGCGAAAAATCGGGGTTTAATTTGGTGAATTTAATACTTTGTAGACTCGAAGGAGCATCTAGTGGCCCTTTGGTCTGCCTTTGGTACATTCTAATCCACATAAATGAGCCGATAAAGGCATCGATTTTGACAGTTTTTGGAGGAAAAATTCACGATACAATCTAAATATACAGCCACATTTTTCGTAGTGCAGGGAAATTGCAACTTGCAGGCACCAACTGAGCCGCCTTGCCATCTGGAGGAGGCTCACCCAAAGCCAGGCGAAAGTAACAGCATTACTGCCGTTTCACACACTCTGTCCGCCACCCTTAGTCCCTACTCCTCCCTTCTAGAAAAGAGGAGATTGGTGCTCCCTCTACCCCCCCTTTTAACACAAAGCCTTTGCCACCACCCCCTTCAGCCAGGCAAATAAAGGCGACGCGCTGGTTTAGGACGTGAGTGGTAGATCAGATCAGAATGCAAAAAGGCGAAATCCGTTGACAATGTCCTGATGTAAAGCAAACAAAGGACGATGAGCCGGAGAACTGAGAACTGTGAAGGGGTAGAGGCGAGGTAGCGAAAGATACAGCAGCCGAGGGGTAGACAGAGACGAACTGAGACTGAGACTAAGACTGGATTTTCTATGCTTTTCTCGCTGCCTCCTTTTTGGTTGCTGCTTTCAACACTAATGCAATTTGATGCGGCACAAAACCGCACACATGCACTTTTACCAGAACACACCCACACATGCATGTGTGTGTGCGTGTGAGCCAACAAAAGCCGTCAGCACTACAACAAAGAGCTGCCGCAGCTACAACAACCGGGCAAATCCTTAACAGAAAAGGATTTTCAACACATTTGCTTGTGCGTTGCATAGTTTTAGGCACTGCACGGATCCCGCTAAGTCCCCAGACACGCCCACACAACCACAAAAACACACATACACCCCGTTGCCGCCTCCAAATTCGCACATCAAAAATGCATGGCTCACAAAAACTGGCTATTATTTCGCACCTGGCCATGACCAAGAGCTTTCTTTTAGGCCACAGTGATGACAGCGATCTATTAACTAAAAATGTTTTTGGAAATTGTATAAAATTTTAGATAAATTTAGTTAAAATAACAGTCAATCTTAGCAGAACTTTTGGTGAAACAGACAGACCCCCTTTCTGCTCAGACAAATATTTCGTTTAATAAATTGTAAATATTTTTTTTTCATTTTAAAAATTTAAACAATACAAAAATGCAGTTAGCATCACTATTTCCCTGCTGTGCCCTGGCACCAGTCTTATCATTATCATGGTCGCTTCCTGTTCAATAGCCGTCCTTTCGCCAACCTTTTTTGGCGTGAACTGAATTTATGCAAATGCCCGCATTTCGCCTTTCAATTTCGCTCGTCTTACAATTCCATTTCCCTCCCTACTACCCCCCATCGCTTTTCACTTTTCCTTGATCTTGATGTTGCAACAAGTTCGGTTCCCGTTCCGTTGTGGGGCTGCAACTTCTTGGCGGCAGCGTGTTTTCCCAGCGCATTAAGCCAACACCGAGTTTTGTGAGTGAAATATGGGCGTCATTCTTTGCATAAAGTGCCAGCTCAATACGAGAGGAAAATCCTTGGCCACAGGGCTGCCCCACCAGTCCCTCCGTTCCGTCCGCCCATCTCTCTCTCTCTATTTACTTTCACTTGTCATGCTAAATCTGCACAATTTCTTGGTAAGATTTCGTTATTGTTGCCAAGGCATCCGCAGTGGTTGTGATTGTGGCAGTTACTGTGGCTGTGCTTGTGCTTGGCTGTGATTGCAGATTGCGGATTGTGGGTGGTTTTGCTGGGCTCTCTGTGGTACGGCGGCTGCTTAGTGTCACAAATCTAAACGATTTGAGCTTTTTAATGCGATTTGTGTGCCTTCTACTCTCCTCCTCGCTGATTGATGCACTCCTTGTCATCGAGTGCATGGAAACAGCCAGATAGCAAATTTGTATTTGTAAAAAATCTGTTGATTGAGGATAAATCTGTGTGGAAAAATATGTGCTTAAAAATTAGTACTTCTCACGTTTAATAGTTTCTTAGCTTAAGGTACTTGCAAGTAGGAAACTCTGACAATTTGTTATGTTTAAAAGAGTTGTAGTTCATGCAATATTTTAAGCAGTAACTGAATGACTTTAAATTTATCTTAAATTTTCTGCTTGAATTTTTTATTTTTACTCGGATTTTACCTTCTTCACAAAGCAAAACAAAACAACAAAAAATAAAAAAGGTAAACTGCTTCATTAATTAATCATTCAAACGCAAAAAAAAAAAGATCGATTGTTGATTTATCGTGTTTTGTTATCTATTTAAGAGATTCTTCCATTGATTATGCAAATTGATTGGAAGTAATTGTACTCATGACCAGGTTCAATGCTCTTGGCCAAATGGAGTCGAGTCGAGTTGAGTTCAGTTGAGTCAGCGGCTAGCGGCAAAGCGAAAAGCCACCTGTTCATTAACCAGTCACCTTTGTGTTTCAGCTGTATGCGATATCAGTGCCAGGGGCGCGGCCATCCCCTCCCCGTTTTATTTCGCCAAGTTCTTGCACTTGGAAAAAAAACCATCTGAAATGAGCGAATGGATTTTGGAGTTAGAAAACGTAGTTTAAAATTTATCATTTTTAATTTATTTTCGTGAAAATTTCTATAAATTTCGTTAACAAGAATTTTGATGGATTTATAATATCATTTATATAAGAGTTGGGGATTACCTTTGATCGTAAAATTTTAAAATGAAATTGTATTTATTTTTTAGATCTTTTTAAAGAAAATAATATTTAATTCCATTTAGATTTTTGTTCAGTGAATGGTGGCCCCGTGCAAAAATGTTCGCTTGATTTGCTGCACGATTGGCACAGCTGTTGCTGCTGCTGCTGCCTTTGCTGCTGCAGTGGCAGTTATTGCTTTAGCTTCTCCTGTAGTTGTTGTTGCTGTGGGCTTAATACCCTGCAGCTGTGTAGATGCGTCGCGCATGCCCAGTCAAGTGGAAAACGCAACAACATCGACGACTACGTCAGCGACAAATGCCATGAACTTGTTGCAGGTTGCAATTGTGATAGGTTTGCCGCTGTCGTTGTTACTGTTTGCTCGCTGGTTCGGCCTTCAACTTCGCTCAACTGAACTTAACCGAATGATGTATGATTGTTGTTGCTGCAACTGCTCATTAATCATTGTTTTCGTGGGCGGTTGGGCGTCCACCCTCGCTCGAGCTCCCCTTATCCCGCAGGCCTAATTGCGCATGCAGCTTCAATGGCAACCGTCCCGTTACGGCGTTTCGCTCTCATTGCTGCCATATTACATTTATTATCCTGCTCGAATGGCCGCGCCATGGTTGTGTCCACCACGAAGCTGGACAAATTAACGCGTGGGTGGACGGTTCGGTCCAATGGGTGTAGCATTGCGACAGGATGAGGACGTGGGCGTGGCAGGGCGACTGAAGACGGCTCGAGTCATGCATCAATGTCCCTGATGAAGAGGCGAGAGAGATGGGGAAAAGAAAACACTGACAGGAAAGTGCTGAAACTTAATGAATTTCATGGAATTAATTTAGTGATTGCTACAATAGATTTTTAAGGCATTTTATTGACATTTTGCTTGAGATTTTATGTTACTAAAAATATATAAACTGAATATTTAAAGTAAAGTTTATAAATCCCCAAAATTTTGTTTGGAAAACTTCAACAGTTAAGACATTTATTGCAAGAATATAGCGTACATATGGCAGCCAGATGCAGACTGGACTCTGGCAGAGGTTCATATACCACTCTCATTTCTCAATTCTCGATTCTCCGCTTCTCCACTTTGGACATTCTCCCTTTCCCCATCCCCATCATTTTCTCCTTTCGCCAATTTCTGTTGTTGTGTCGCGTGTCAGCATAAAAAGCCGGCTACAATGTTGGAAAAAGTCAGTCAGGCAACGTCAATTTCCGTTTGTTGTCGTCATTAAAATGCAAGCCAAGCCATGCTCCGTTGCACTTTGCCACTACTTTTGATAATGATGACGACTGGGGCAGCTCATACTCCAGCAGCACCAACAAAAACATTAAGTAAAACACAAAACAAAACAAAATGCTAAAAACGAGTTGAAATTCTATTAATTAGTTTGCCATGCTGCCCATGTAAATGACACTTTTGTAGCACTTAAAGCAATTTGCTGTGAAATGCGTAAACAAACTGACAGCCGGCTGACAGTCAGTGAAACGGAAGGTGATGGGGGAGAGCAAGCTACACTTGAAATAAATATTATTGAGGGTTAAAATATATTATTATTGGGAGAGGTATCTTTGAAATTTATGTTGTGCAAACACAAGTTAAGAAATATTAAAAAAAAAGGCTTCTGAAAGATTTAAAAATTGCAAAAACATAATAAATGAAAAGGTCGAAAAAATGTATAAATTTCTTTTCTAAATTTATATTTTCTTTTGAGTTATAACTTACTTATGGTACACAACTGTTTCCATTTTTAGCCAAGGATAATTATATTTATGAATATTCACTTCAACAGTAAAATTTTCATAAATCTTTGCAATCTTGCCTTATTTGCTTTTGAAATGTTCCCGTTTTTCCATTTAATATGTTTTACAAATATTCTTACAGTGTGATTGAGGTGCCTCCAAGTCAAAGTGAGACATAAATAGTTTTGTTATAATGCCTAGAAAAAGTTGTCTTTGGTAATCGATGCCATTGACAACTCATTGATTGCTGCGGCAAGGGGGAAGGAAAAAGCAGGGGAACCGAAACGGCAACACGTGCCCCTTCTACTCGATGCCTAGGACCTCCCAGGTTGTGAGAATGAAAAGGGGAGAAGAAGCTCGTTTGCTGACAAGTGTAATGCGATAGGAAAATTGTTTGCTTAAATGTTTTTACCAAAAAATTTTTTTAGTTGAACACAAATTGCTGAGGAGGAGGAGGAGAGAACGATGGTTTCTAAAGGAAGGCAGGCAGACAAACAAAACCAGAAGCAGTTGCCGCACTAAAATCGAGGCCGGAAATTGAAATACTGTCGTGAGGAGTGTGAGAGCGGGCATGCAACTATTTTTATGACGTTCACTGTGCGTCCGTGTCCCTTGCCTACAACCCCCTCCTTTGGCCATAACACATTGTCCGTTTTCTTGTTGGCTGCTGGGTTGTTGCCTTGCCCAAAACTGCTATGCCAATGCAAAAGTTTTGACAACATTCGCCACTTTGTCATGCCATTTTAATTTTCAACAATTTCCCTTGCACTGCAAACAAAAATTGTGAAGATCTGGAGGATCAATTAGGGAATATATTTCAGACTTCAGATTAATTAGGTTTATAATTGTTATTAAAATGGTTTCTAAAATCCAAGTATATGAAAGGTATATGATACAAAAAAAAATTTACAAAAAAAAGAGCAAAGAAAGGTGAAAATTAGAGTGATAATTTTGTTTTTTAATTTTGTTTTTAGTTTCTATTAATATAATTTTTTCTGCGTGTTCCTATATCTCATTTTTTTCTCTCTATTCGCATTTTGTGATTTACTTTGTATTTGTTGTTGCTGCTCGCTCGCTTGCCACTATTTGACGCTGCTCTTTATTCTTGCAGCTTTTTATTATTTTCTTTTTTTGCTCGTCTTATGACAAAGTCGAAAAGTTTTTATTGGTCGGAAAGAAAGGCGCAATGGCAATGAATGGGGGCTGAACTGGGAAGGAGGCTGGGTTATGATTTATTTGCCGCCCGAAACGAAGCTGAAAACGAAAAACGAAAAGCAAAGTGCAGCGTGCAACGAAATGAAGCCATCAAAAACGTTGACATCGTTACGCAAAAGCGGAAATGACAATGATGATGGGCGCCAAATGAAACGCTGGTCACGCCCTGCCCCGGGTTTTCCTTCGCCCCGAATGAAATGAAATGCAATGCGGTCGTGATTCGTATGTGTGTGTGTTCATCAAGGAGAAAGGATGTAAGAGGGGGGAAGCGATTCCTGTGTTGGCCGCCATTAAAACGCGCGAAATTGAAAAGGCGAAAAATTGCAATGCCAACGGTAAACTGAAAACTGCTGGGAAAGTGGTAAAAAAAGGGAAAATAAAAGTTTTCATATGTCAGAGGTGAAACTGCAGCAGCTGTGGCATTGATTTGGTTATCAGACAGACTCAATCTCCATGTTTTTATTAAGATTTATTTATATTTACAGTATAAAGGATTAAGGAGGATAATAAACAAAATTCGATTCTCATTTGTCTTTAAGCTGTTTGATTTATACTTCTCTCTTTTGTTTTTATTTAAATACAGATTAAATGATTTTTAAAGTTTTCTAAATCTATTATATTTCTGTATGCAGCAGCGTTAAAATCTACTTAAAAGTTTGGTTTTAAAAGAAAATACAAGGAAAACTTAAAAAGTTAAAACGAATTCTTGCCTGTTCAGTAAACAGTAAACTGTTTTTATGGCAACTACGCAAAGTTGTTTATTAAAAGGGATTAAAGATGCTCTTGGGAATAAATTGTGTGCACAGTTTTGATGTTTCTCAATTTTATATCTTTCTTTTCATTTTTTCAAGGGTTTTGTTGTTTTAAGTAATGAGTTTGCTCCAAAGTTTTTGATTATCGGAATGAAAATTGGCTTCGTTAACAAAAGAAACAATGTTTTTAATACAAAGAAATCTGTTTTTTTATAGTTTCATTTAAATATTAATTTGAAAAGAGAAGTAAGGAGAATTAAAATAGTAATCTGAACCATTTAGCTTCCTTATCTAAATGGATTTATTAGTTAATTGAAATCTTTAAGCTTATAATTTCACCTCATACACGCTCCACCCTCCATAATTTGCCAATCCTTATCCAAATCCAACTAACCAAACTCTATCTCTCTCTCTCTGTTTGCATTCACAGGTAGCGACCATGATGTCCTGCCCCCTTCCCATGCAATTACCGATACCGATTCCTTCAATACACAAAACAGAATTCGCACCGGTTCACATTGGAGTTAAGGTAAGTTGATACCTAAACGCTTATTACATTTATCCATTATCCATTATCCCTGCCTGCTATGTACATATATCCTTTTTATAACACACACCTTCAGCCCTAACTGGCTGCTCTCCATTTAAACATTTGTTTGCCTGCTATTATTAAATAGTAAATTAAGCGCATAAATGCGAAAATCATGCAAATCGACGGGATGTGTGTGGAACCCGCTGGCAGAAAGTCAACAAGTGGGGCAAAATGCTAAATGTAAATGTTGCCAGTCAAAACTGGAGCACAAAAGAGCACTGTGAAAAATAATGCTAGGTTCTTTTTTATTATTATTTAATAGGAAAAATCATAATTTCAAATCTTTTTTTTGTAAGATTTTAATTCAGAAATTTAATTGATATTCAAAGCTAGTAATTTGTTATAAAACTATTTAAGTTTGATGTATTTTTTTAAGAAACACAATGTATTTCTCATGTCTTGAACAATTTGTTTATTTTCATAATATATCTTTATAAAAACACGGCAAATTTTCTCTCCCTGTACCACACACATGTCAAAGAGCTTCTGCGGTCTATTGTTGACATTATTGCAAAACATATAGACATACATATTCGTACAACCATGAAGGCAGCCCAACAACAACAACGCAGATATTTACGTGAAATAATGGGCGGCACTAAATCAAATCGCTCTAAGATGGAGGCGCCCTGTCGCCACGCCTCCTCTTCCGCCCCTCATTTGACTACAGCTTTAATGCGAAGTGATCACATTTTAATGATACCAAAATGCAGTGCACATTGTTGAAGAATAATGATGTCAAGCAGTTTTTCGTTGAAGGAAATACTGAGCGGAGGAGTTTCAAACATTCCCACGAATTTGCGACGGCGTCACGTTTGATAAATGCTGCAGCACATTTTTCTTGATTTTGTTTGTGGTCCCTTTTATATATATATTTTTTTTTTTTTATGGTGTCTCTTCGCTCTCGCCCCCCGTTTAAATGCCATACATAAATCTATTTTTGAATGAAAGCCACTCGCAGGATGCGTGGCGTATGCGCAATATTTTTCCCCCGTCGTCCAGCCAAAAAGGATATTTTCATGCGTTTCGTTCCGTTTGTGTTTGTGGGTTGGTTTGTTATCTGCAAAGGAAGCTTTTGCTTATTGTTTGCATAATGGACGCTCGTTAGCGGGGGTGAAGTCCTTTAAAAAAGAAGTCCTTCAATTGGTGGGGGGAATAAAAAAAAAGAAAGAAAAAGACAAAAGTATAAATAAAACTCGCAACTCGAAGGCTTAACCAATATAAATGCGCTTTTAATTTGTTCCTCTTTTTTGTTCTTTGTCAGCTGTTGTTGTTTGTTTAATAAATGACACACAGAGCAGCCTGCAGTTCTGACAGGATGATATTTTCCTTATGGAAAATTAAATATTTTCAGCGGAGAAAAGACTGTAATATTTTTAAACTAGATAACTACTAGCTACTTATATGATGTATTAAAATCAATTTCAGTTTTTTTAAACAATTTAAAGAGATTAAAAATGAAAATCTCAATTTACAAAATGCTCTTTTAATTTAGCACCCTTCTTCGTTCTCATTATTTTTCCTGACAGTTTTACAAATGACAGGCCACACAGCCTGCAGGACTACATTCTCAGGGCTTTCTGCAAAATTAAATGGTTTTCTGCCCACAAACCCACAAAAAATATATAAGCAAAAGTGTTTGTCACTTCAAAGGACAAATACAAATTTGCTTTATGCCCGGGATTTCCTTTGTGCGGTTTCTTGTGGAATGCATTTGATATTGTCAAAACAATTTGTGCGACAAACAGAAAATCCGAAAAATAATTGATCGAAATATGCAGAAAAATATGTTGTGTGTGCTGTATGCAACTGACACCACCCCGACTGCCCTCTCATTATATTTTACGTAATTTTCGAATACCGAACCCTGCAACTGGTGATTAAAAAACAATCACAGAGTGTCGTGTCCCTTCATTTGCATTCTTTCATTATCCATCAGCTCAAAGGTTAATGAGTAGCCAATAAATCGTGATTTATTAACAAACAAAAACGCAGAAAAACAGAAAATGAGAGGGAAAAATGCCACTGCAGCTTAACCGCTGACAGGCTTTCACAATTATGAAAACCAACCCGGCTCAGTTCGGTTAATATCCCGACTAATTAAGGCAAATCGCAACACGCAAAGTAGTCCGCTGATAACCAGTTCATAAAAAACAAAAAACGGTAACTGGAGGGGGAAAAGGAAGGTATATATTTAATAAAACGTCGGCGGGCGGAACAACAAAAAAAAAAAAAAGAAAAGAATAAAAAAAATTGCCTGAAATTAAACGAGCTGCCAGGATCCCGCTGACTGCCGCCGCCGTTAAACCCAATTTCCTGCCCCGAGGTGCCAGCGGTGGAACTTACACTTGACCGCGCGGCATAAATCACGAGGGGATGGCCAATGGCCCCCAAAACAAGGGGGAGTGGTTGGCCATCTTCGTAGGCCATAAAAAAGGCGTTTAAAAAAATATCGTGTAAAGGTGAGGCCAGCAAAAATAATATTTAATAACAAAGAAATGCACAAGACAATGAAAAAAAAGAAATCTGGATTTTATGGGGCAGAATACGAGGGGTTGGGGCTGTAGCGAGTTCTTCTCTTTTTTAAGAATTTAATTTAGTTTGTAATACTTGAATTGCTGGCTTTTTATTTACTTGAAGAGTACAATTTCTGGCAAATAAATGAAAATAAAAACTGAATGCAGCTAGCAGAAATATTTTAAATATTTTCTGGCTTTTTTATTTGTGATTCTTAACCATAAATTAAAGTGTTTAAAAATGAAATCTTTTCTTTCTTTATTTGATTATCGATCTTATCAATTATCTCAGAATTTCTAAACTATTTTCCTCTTAAGATTTAGTTGCGGATTAGAACGCATAAGCAAATCGTTTAGCTGACGTGGCTTGGTTCAAAGGCCTTCAAGCTTAAGGACTTCCGGCATCCCTTCAGTCACAGCAGCAGCAACAGCAGCTTGTCCAGCAGAGCCACTCAGGTGTGCTCAGCTATTCCCTTTGCCAGCTTGGAAGATGGTGATGATGAGCCCACCATTGCCATCCGCAGTCACGTCCAATTCACCCACTGACCCCACTATCCCGACCATTGCACCGCGAACTTAAAGGACAAGACAGAGGGCAGAAACCGGTGACCGAGCCAGGAAATGATTTCGTTCTTGGCGTTGTTCTTGTTGTAGTGATATTACACTGGAAAAAATATCAGAATTAGAATGAGAATGAATAAATAATGAAAAATAGAAAGATTTAAAGATATAAAGAATTTAGATAAGAGAAATAACAAAATAAGAGAGGGATTAGGAACAAGATAGTAAGGCCCCAATAAGTAGGCAATACTTTTTATTTTCTAATATTTAGAGTGTTTTTTGATTACTTTCTTTATTACTGTTATTGTTATTAAATATTCTTAATTTTCAAAACCTTTTTAAAAATCTTTCAATGTTTCCTTTTGTGCATAAACTGTTTCTTCTTTTTTTGGAAGCGTCTTTATCTTGCTAGCTGGCTCCTTCTTGTGCTGCCCGGCAGCATACACTCGCATTTGTTTTTCTTATGCTTTCTTATTAATAATTTAAGCTGTGTTTTACTCCGCGATGAGGAGGACAACGCATTGTTTGCCGAGTAATGTTTGTCTGTCTGAGAATCTGAGAATCCTGCTCCTGCTGCTGCTGTTGATACAAAGGATTGCGCCCTCGCTTACAGTTTTTGGGGCGTGTTGTGTTAAGCGCCCAACTCTCCCCCCTCTGTCTTTCTTTTTCCTTAACCCATCAGCTCTCTGGCTTCAGGTTGTTTTATTTTTTATTTCCACTCAAATTGTTTTATTTGCAACACACACACACACACATACACAACCAGGGAAGACCCCAGACGCTTGGCTTTATTACGGTGATTTTTCTTGAACGCATTTCGTGAGCTGCTGCTGTCTGCTCTGCTCTGCCCCCCTCACCTTCATTTTACCTTTTGTAATTTTTATGATTTTATTTGGCTGCCTTGGCCCCCAAACTTTTGATATGCGTTTTCCCTCGCATTTTCCTTTTTCTTTATTATTGTAATTCATATAAAGGAGCGAGAAGAAGCGAGCAGCCAGCAGCCAGTAGTTGGTTCTTCTGCTTTTCAACTCATTCCACTCAATATTCGCCTTTGTGCGATTCGTAATAAGCAAGAACAACAAAAGGGAAGAAAAACCTTTTCAAGAAATTAAAAGGGAAACTCAGGTGGAGACCGAAATATGACGGTAATGGGGTGGGGAAATCCTGAAGCCATGACCGAATATCCGTGGTACAATGCACATTAAACACGCGCAAAAGAAAAAAATATTTAAAAAAATGTTTCAACGAAAAACTACCTTAGTTTAGGATGTTAATATTATAAATGCTGAAATTTTATGTTTTTAAATATATTCAAAGTTAGCATATGGATCTTCTGTATGTTTAAATTACAGAATTTATAATGAAATATATATTTAATTCAAATAAAAGAACGAATTTTTTAAAGGACACTACTAGTTCCTAGAAAACCTTCATACTCCCTTAATCTACCATCACTGGGTGCCTTATAATCCACCAAGGAAACCGTCTTTTGTTGTCCTTTTGGCTGACGCTTTTGATTCCTGGCATTGTTGCTCCCTTCTCAGTGTTCCTTTGGCTCCATAACAGGCGTTAAAAATTATAGTTATTTAGTGGGATTGCGAGAGCACGAATATGGAGTTGGAATATGTGTATGTTTTTGTAAGTGTGAGGCAATTCGGCCACCGAAAGTCTCAAGTACCTTGGCACATTAGGCATGCACGCATGGCCATCTTTTAAAATCAAAATTGCGTTGGCCCATTAGGTCTCTCGCTTCTTCCACTGACATAATAACAACAAAAGGCTAACGGCTAACGGCTAATTATTCCCCCGTTTACGGCCGATGGCAGCACAAAACAGCCGTTAAACGGAAAATATATATAATATTATATTTTGTGAGCTTCCTCTTGTTGTGTGCGTGTCCAAACTATTTGGGGCACGCAACTTCCAAAGAAAAGCCGAGAATAACATGAGGACTTGGGGGCAGCAACCCGCGTGCTGTTGTTGTTAGCCGTGGATGCAAGACAGTTAACAAGCTGCTTGTTGCTTGTGGCATAAGTCAATTTGGCCGAAACAAGCACAAAACAAAAACTATCCGCAATGAGTAAGGGGTACAACTACAAGATAGACACAAGAATGAGGCAGAGGCACTCAACGAAAATGGGTTTGGTTTTTGGGGAGTGTTGTGGCTTAAATAAATATAGAAAAATATTAAACATTAAAAATGAACAAAAATCTTGTGAATGACAAGGAGCAGACTTAGATCTATAGCTGCTTGAAAGCAAAGGTTGCACTTTCTCCCTAGTAACCGATGCTTGAAAACCTACAATTTGCCATTAAAACCCTTTGAGAATTGTGAAGTTAAGAGCTTCGATACTTCAGGGTTTATGTGCTTTAATCTTTTATTTATTATAAAAATTTAAAATATCTTATCTATTTATCATATTTCGAAATATACTTAATTGCAGCCATATCCTAAAACACTTTTTCCTAGTTTTACCCTTTCTTCAAGTGCATATCGTATATTTATCTATGGCCTGCATAGCCATATGTCTGTGGCCATTGAAAAGGGATATACATTAATTTCAATTAAGGCGTTGCGAAACGCCCCATTGCTACTTGTCCTCTCATTCGTGCTGCCCTGCGGTCCCAAGTCTTAAAGGTCCTCCCCGTCGTCCTTCCTCCTGTTTATTCGTTGTTCTTCCTCTGTGATTCCTTGTTCTTCTGCTTGTCAAGCGTGCGTTTTACTTACTATTTCCAAGGGGAAGTGGAGTGTGGGGATGTAGTGAGGGACCTGAGAGCATTATTTATTATAGTTGCACACAAAGGACAACAAGGACAACAAACACATACACACAATGGATTCACTGGGTGGCAGGGCAAAGGAAATGACATGAAATGATGCAATTCCCAGGTGTCTCGTTAAAATTTCAAGATGAAACATTTCCCAAGAAGAATCGAAAGTCGAGAAAAAGGGGATGCTTGAATCGAAAGCTTAAAGAGTAAATTGATTTATAAATAAATGTTGGGTAATTAATTAAAGAGAATATCCATAAATACCCAAAGGATGTGTTTCTAATATTTATTTTTTTAATGCTTTAAATAAAATAAAATACTTCATTTGTACATAAATTTCTAAAAATTCCTTAACTTTAATTTGAAAACTCCTCTGCCAGGTATAACTTTCACACAGAGCGAGACTCTGGTCCTCTATTAATCCTTATTAGTTGCACTTTTCTAAAAAATATTCGTCGAACGGTCGAACGTCGATGGAAAGTTGAATGAAAGCCCTACTGCAAACAAGCCAATTACTGCGGGACACTTTTAGCACTGGCAGGGGAGCGTAGTCAAAGCAGGACTTACCGGGGCATCAGGTGCGCCTGGTGGAAAGCGGCTTTAACCCTTAACAGCCCCCCAAGGAAGCCATTGTCGGGAGGACCCATAACACACACACACACACAGCACACAACACACATCCTTGGCAACGTTGACTTTGGCTTTACAGTTCAATATTTATTTTCGCGATTTTCACGCCGTGTGCAGCAAAAAGATTGCTTTCTCTGCTGAATCATGGTACACCGAAACGGAAGATGTCCTTCGTGCTTCGATGGAAGTTGTCGTTGTCGTTGTCCTGGCCGTTGTCGCATGTGGACACAACAAACACAAACGGACACATGCGTTAGATGAGCTTAAATGTCGCCCAGGCACTTCAGGCTCCTGCTCCTTCCCCTGGCCTTTGTTGTCCTTGTCGGCAGGTGTGCGCCTCGCCGAAAATGCGAAGGAAACTTGTTGACCAAAAACTGCAAAAGACAAACACACCAACGACGAGAACGACGACTGAGACACAAACACAAACAGTGGAAAACTTTTCGGCAAGC
Organism: Drosophila anomelani; assembly: GCA_035045905.1. Lineage (NCBI taxonomy): Eukaryota > Metazoa > Arthropoda > Insecta > Diptera > Drosophilidae > Drosophila > Drosophila anomelani. The sequence goes on along the minus strand of JAWNOO010000007.1, from coordinate 8,098,151 downwards.
AAAAGTGTTGGGCCAGAACAAACACATTGGCCAAATAAGCATTATGAAATTTGCAAAAACTTTTCAATTGAAAGCGAAACGCACTGACAACGGCGGGGCGAAAGTTTTTCGGGAGTATAAATGCAGAGGGAGAAAAGAATTATAGATCATTTAAGTCATTAATTATCAGAAAGCATTCTAAATACTTGAAACTATAAGTAGAGAGCTGAGATGAAGGGTGTCTTGTCTTTAAGTAGCAAAAGTGTTTTCATTCTCAACCCAACTTTTTAAACTAAAGAACCCATAAACTTAATAGAAATAATCATTTAAAGTCTCCTAAAAATAAAGAAGCCTAATTTTTTTTGTTAGTGTCTAAAACACCTTTAGACAGCAAAGACTTTTTTGGGGCGCTGCGATTTATTTGCATGTGTGCCTATAAATTTGTAATAAAAACTGCAAACGACCGCAAGGACTGGCGCGGATGGCATCCCTAATACAGTCATCTCTGGTTTTGGGGGAAGCGGAGTGTGCCGAGGACATTCCCAAATACCCATCCTTTACATACACTTTCCAACCCCAATACCCTTTCCTTCTTCGCCATTCGCCAACCCCTCCTCGATGTCGTTGTTGGCTTTTGTTGTAACTCATTTGACATTATTATGTGAACTTTTTATGGCCTCCAAGGCTCAACACGCGCTTCAGAGCTTCAAGTGTGTGAAGACGAAGGAGAAGGAGGAGGAGGACAAGGATGAGGTGGGCAAGTCCTAGGCTCACACACAGAGACATCAATAAATTTCCATGTCCTCCTTATAGACGGGGTTTCTCTCAAAGCTTTGGGTAATTATTATTCTGGTTTATGATTCGGTTTTTGCGACGCCGTCTTTACAATTCTCTTTATTACACATCGAAGAGGAGAAGGTGTCGTCTCGTGTCCCGTGTTGGCATAAAATTTTTACTCGCCTTACGTGTGCATATATTCCGCCCTATATGTTTATGTGCAATATATTAAAGAGTTCTCAGTTCTCAGTTCTATGGAAAGTAGGCCAAAGTCTCATAATTTTTATGGCGGAGCGAATAGTTAATGAGCTTCCCATGTCTGGTTGTGTGGATTTGTCGGCGGCTCTTTTGTGGTTATGGCCATTGCTCTAGTCCTGATTGGACTAGTTAACTGAATGAGTCCTGGCCTGGCCTGGCCTGGCCCTCTTAAGGAAGCCAGCAAATCTAATCTTGGGTAGATAAAGGTCGCCACAGGATGATGCTTTAATGACATCAAAGTGTAGCCAACAATAAAATGAATAGGTGAAGTAATCTGCCATCTGTGGGTGTGTGCGAAAAAATATTGAATAAATGTGTAAGTTTTTAATATTAAAAAATGTAGTAATCAATTGAAGAATATTAAATAAAATAATTAACCATGAAAAGTATGTTTTTCCGCATGAAAATAAATTGAAATTAAACTTATTTCCATGTAACTATAAACAAATATGTGTTGAAACATTTATATAGAATTAATTACTAACTTTTGGTTTTATAAAATGTATAATAATATATTTGAAACTCTATAATTTCAAGTCCAATTTAAAGACCACTCTTGTACTATATAATATCATCTCCCACTGTACCTTTACCCTTATCTTCTCATCATATGGCTTTGTCGCTCTCGTAATGCCAAACATAAAATTCAAAATCATAAAAAACGAGGAAGGCAGGCAACAATAACAGCCCAGGATTCGCATTCGCATAGAAAGCAAATACAAATATTGACATTGGAAATGCGATTGCTTTGGCCAGGAGATTTCCGCGTGTATACATATATGCTTTTTTTTTGCGGGGTTTCCAAATGCCGTAAATGTGTGTGCACTTAAGGAGCTGCTGCTCCGCCAAAAGGATTCCCTTTCGCTTAGCTTTTTTTTCATCTGCCTTGGTCTTACCTTTACGATGCCAATATAAATTTGTATTTACATTACAATAATAAAAGCCAGCCGAACCACGCACAAGGCTATTCAATACGGGACAAACTTGCAGCAGCCGCAGGACCGATTTCTGATTTATGGCACTAAAAGTGCACTCAAGTAGCAGGAAAAGCAGGAGCAGGAGCAGAAGCAGGAGCAGCAGCTTTGCCTGGCAGCCAGGCCCCGGCAATATGGCGACGTTTTTTAATTCCGCAGATAACAAAGCACTTGTGGCCGCCAAGCGAATAGCGAATGGAGCAATAAGCCGGGCCTCTCACGGCCTCTAAGGGTCCCGATGCCAATCCGGATACCACGCCCACTCCACATGCAGATAAAAATCAAAACTTAAGCGCCAACAGAGTGCAATGTAGGAGCAGGAGCAGGAGCAGAAGCAGGAGCTAGTGTAGGACTACAGCTAGGAGCAAAAGCTGCAACAGGCGCTGCGATAACAATTTCTAATAAAACCACATGACAGCCATTTGCCACGCCCCCACACACAAATGGCGGAGACTACACAAAGAAAAACAAAATCCAAAGATTTAAAGTAGGGAATTTCTAAATTAAAGGCATCTAAAATATAAAAAGCTTTTATAATTACCTTTAAAATATTGATTTAATTGATAGATAGATAGTTTTTAGTTTATTTTCTAGTTCCTTTCATATTAGTTTGATATTTTCCCACAGTGTAAGTGTTAGTGGTACCAATGCAAGGATTATTGCGCCGATGAGTTTGCCTTGGCCATAAAGTCGTATTATGCATGGATGTGAAAACCAGACCAAGGCTCTCAGCATGCATGCAGGCAAAGTCAGGCTGGGGGGCCAGGGAAATTGGTAATATTTATTGCCCAGCGCGTACACATGGCGGATACTTGATGTGGCACAACGATTATATAATTGCTTAATTACTCACAAAGCTCTTGGCAAAAAGTTGGCCACTCGAAAAGTTTTCAAGCCGCAGAAAATTAAGCATAATATTCAAAAGAAAATAAGTTCCCACCAAACTGAACCGCTGTCTATGCCAGATTCCCAAAAAAAAAAAGTTAAAAAAAATCATGGCCAGAAATCGGCGTGAAATACTCGAGGAGAGCTCAAGTGGGCGGCATAAAAAAGTGAGCTCCTCAAAGTTTCCTCTGAGTAGGAAGAAAAAAAAGCAGGGAAAGAGGAAAAATCGGGAAGAAAAGATGGTAGAAGAACCCTTTGCTTCTTTGCCTTGCAGATTTCTGGCATCATACTTATTGCTTATTGTGTATGAACTTTTTGAATGGCGCGGAAATGAGTGAGAGTGAATTTGTTTATATTCCGTTTTTTTTTTCAGTTCTTTTCCCGAACAACCAGTCTTGCCTATTTTTCTGGGAAGGGTGTTCTCTCTCCTCCCTTTGTTTGGCGGCCCACGCAATTTGTCTTAAGTGGCCGCCGCCACTCTGCCACCGCTCCCTGTTGTTCCCCTTTCACCCATTTTTCCAGGGTAAAAACCACCGAAACAGCAAACCCGCTCGGTTGCGTGTGAAAAAAGCGTAGAAAACGGCATAAAGTATGCAAAGCATTTGCATTTAGCATTCAACAAGACAAACACAAAATGAAGTGCGAAGCGTCGAAGCCGCGACAAATTTTCCAACTAACTGGTAACCAAAAAAAAAAAAAAAGGAAATACCAGGACAACAACAAAAAAAAAACGTAAAGGGAAAAGCACGAAGAAAGGATGCGTAAAAGTCGGGAAAAAAAGGGTTGCTTTCAGGGTCCTCCTCGCTGGCTTTTGTGCTGACAAATTCAGGCGTGATAAGTTTTATGTGCGCTTATTTGACTGTTTTTAAATAGACCCACGAAAGGATCAGAATGGGTGTGAGAGGACTGCTCGGAGGCTCGAAGGAGTTTTAGGCCAAAGTTAAATAATTGATGTTGACAATCAACAAAGCAAATAAAGTAGAAGTAGAGGGGCGTGCTCGGGGTGTTAAACGAAATGAATGAATAAACGCCTGGGCGAGGAAGGACCTCCTCGTCATTATACTTGAAGCCCTTCTTCAACTCTTTGGCGGTTTATTCGCGAGCTAAGCTGTAAATTCGATTTAATTAAATGTATTTTAAAATGATTTCTTAAACAGCAAGAAGAATATATTATAGGTTCTATAAAATATATTTAAGATGATTTTCAAATACATTTTTGGGTAATATTTTACAAGGAAATGTTGAAATTTCCTAATTAAATACCCTTCCCTTTGCTTTGTCCAATCATTCAGAAAGGTAAATGCCATTGTTTTTCTTTTCTTTGTTGCTATAAATATTAAAATCTTATTAACCAAACCAAACGTGCCGAAAACAAAGTCCAAAAAAGAAAGAAAAACGCAAAGGGAGCAAAGGATAAAAATGTGTCAATTGGGAAATCTATTTTGCGGATTTGGGAGCGCACAACACCACTCAATCAAAGGCTGAAATCACACATGTCTGGGCTCTGACTTGGGGAAAAGGTGAACAGAAGCTGCGAAGCGGGGCTGTGCACACCTGATTCCAAGCCCACAGCCACGCATATTTAAGTAAAACTTTGCCGCCGCCAACGTCGTCGTCGTTGTCCACACATAAATAAAACATTTGCGGCCTGCGGACCAAAGGAGGAAAATGGGAGATGGATGACCCATTGGCGCAAGATGACAGGCAGCAACAGAGGATAAGTAAAAGGAGAAGGAGGAGCAGGAGAAGGCTCAGGAGCAGCAGCAGGAACAGAAGCAGCAGCGGGCCGGATGCAAGATACAGGAAAATCCCTTTACGAGCCAGCGGAAGTGCGTACAAAATGATACAACCCCCGCCCGCACTCTGCGCCATTTCACTCCACACCCGAGACTTGGTCGCCGGGTCGCCGTGTGCGCTTGGTCAAGCAGATAGTCCCCCGCATCGGTATGCACCCAGAAAAAAAAACAGGGGAGATGTGTACACTGGGGAAAATGGTATTCATAATTAAGACAATGCAAAGCAGGGATAATCGATTGACTTTGTAGTTGTGAATTTATTTTGATGATAGTTTCAAGACATTTTCTTTTATATAAATATTATTTAGAATTTTATATAAATTCTTCTTCTACTTCAATCCAATTATCTCAGTGTAGAAACGCTTTTGAGAGACAGCGGCCAAAGAAAACGTCCACGGTTTGAGGACTTCTTTCCAAGGGGATAAAGACGAGGATAGATGTGGGAATGGGAATGGGAATGAGGATAGGAATGGGAATCGGAATAAGGATGAGGACGAGGACGACGACATGGCCATTTCAGCGTGCAGCAAATTGAAATTGAAATTGGAAGAAGCGAAACGAAATGAATTCTGGTGGCGCTAACTGGCCGGCCAGCTGATGGCCGTCCTTCCGCCGGCTTCCTGCTGCGAAAAAGCTAAACTGAACATTGAACTGAACTGAACCTAAAACCTGAGTCGAAACGCATTTGCTGGTGGCATAATTGGCGCTTATTTCCTGGACAGATGACGACCACCTCGTCGACGTCGTCTCGTTCTTGGCATTTCATCAAATGTTTTTGCGCCTGTCGCTTTTTATTGGTCACTGGAGGATGAACGCTGAAGAAAGGAGGGTGTCCTGTCCAGCCTGCACTGTGATTGACAGCTGGGCGAAAGAAAGAAAGTTTCGCTTTTTTTTTTTTGTGGGCGAAGGGGGGCGGCACGGATTATGTATAAATCTCAATAAATTTCAATAAGCAACAAAAGTTGTTGTGCCCCCCCGCCGCTCCTCTTTCTCTCTTTAGCTGCTTTTTAGCTGCCTTTAAAACTTTTTATTTCTGGTTCTCTCTTGTATTTTTTATGGCCCCCCGAAAGTTGTTCTTTCTCCTTTATAATTCCACTATTGGTGCACTCGGTCTCGGTCTCAGTGTGTGTGCGTAACTTTATCAAATGAAGCGTATTAGGGCTAAAACTTTTAATTGGTCAAAACGGCTGACAGATTGTGCGCTTAAGTGACTTTTCTATATATACGTGATCGAAGGAGTACCCAGCAGACAAAGTGCGGACATAAATCGGATGGATCCGAAAAATGTCCGAAAAAGATATTAAAAACGGACATAGAGTCGGATATTCCGCATTATGCTCGCTAAATGCTCAAAAACGTACACTAAAACGAAGGGCAATCGGAACTATGCCGTCCCTCGTAAACGGGGCGAAATAGTGTCGTTAGCGGACACTAAAACGTACAGTGAGCGGGCATATTGCGGATTTACCGCACTATGTTCGCCAAATTATCAAAACCTGGCCCGAAAACGGACCGAAAACGGACAAGTTATCGGACCCGTGCAAGTGTCGCAAATGTCCCGCTGGCGGACACGGAAACGTATAGCAGGCGAAACAAAATCGAAATAAAATTCAACGGTAATTCCCCTTCCTTTCGATATGTGAGTTAGCTTTGCCTCAATAGCCGAGTTGGTAAGCAGACGGTCTGCGAATTCCGGGACCCGGGTTCAAATCCCGCACGCAAAAATGAAAGTAAGCTTTTATTTGGGTTTTATTTCCTAGTCATATGATTTAATAACAATTTATATCTTTATAATTACAGATTTAAATAACATATATTCTTTCAGACCGTAGCTTAGGCGAAACTTAGTTAAGTTGAAGTCAAATTTGGGATTTATACGAAGTTTAATAAAGTTTCCTTCAAGAGTTAAAGGAATAATTAGGACTGAATTTAATTAATTAATTTTAATTTTTTAAAATATCCCCGATTTTTTATCTCAAACAATACCAAATCTGTATCGTAAATAATATTAAAAAACTATCTTTAAAGATAAGAAATCGACCCGCTTTTGATATTAAAAAAGGTCCGAAAAAGTATCATTTTCGGGTTCCGAAAATGATAGCTTTTGCTGCCACAAAACCCATGGCAGATGATTTACTTTCTTATCGTTTTTGAGTCCGAAATCGGACGTTTTGTCCGCCTGAAATCCGCAAAACTATCATTTTTAATATTAAAAATGATAGCTTTTGTCTGCTGGGTATATGCAGCTTCCTTTGCGTGTGTGCAAAAGTTGACTTTTGCACTTTCTGGCGAGTCCAAAACAAACTAATTTTAATCGGATTTTGTAGATGTTTCTCTCTGGTCAAGGCAGTTTCTCAAAGCATTTCGTGTGGTTTTTTGAAATCTGTAAAGTGGCATTTTTGTCATCTAAAAGTGGTAACATTTATACCATCAATTAGAACCTTTGTTGAAGTAAGTTTTGGAAAAATAAGTAAAAATTGAATTGACACTGCATGGTTCCTTTGACTCATTGAAGTTGTAAATATTTATGCATATAATTATAAATTAAGTGTAAATAATTGCTTCAATATTGACCAAATACCTTAAAATTATCCCACCTCAAATATTTATATTTAACCTTTCCAAAAATCAATTAAATAGCCATCTCATGAACAAGCTGCATTCCCAGACAATAAATAAGCATTTGCTTCTGTCAAACACTTAACTTTAAGTCAATCAAGCCGTCGTCTCTCGGCAGTCAAAATTAGAGTAAAATACTTGAGGGCCAACGGGGGGCGACTTTCCGCTCACAGAGCGTGAAATATATATATCATCATGTTTTTGATAAAATATGCTGAAAATGAGATAAGCAGCAGAAATCCCATTGGTGCTTATGGCAGCGGAGACAAATGCACGAGCACACACACAGGAATTGGACGGAATGGAAAGGACGAAGACGCTGGCGAAGTCGAAGGAGTCAGGAACACTCGCGTGGATAAACAAACATGGTGGGATTGGGACTCTGAATTGGGATTGCCAGATTCGTGTTGGTCCAGCATGCCAGGGATTCAATTTCTCAAAAGGAATTTTTGAGCACCAACAAGAACACAATGTGGCAGGCAGGCAGGCAGGCACAGACATCCGCAGACAACAACGGAACAGATTTGTCTAGAGGGGGGAAAAAAAGCAAAAGTACGTAAAGCAAAAGGTTACCGAAAGCAACTGCAAGTAAATTACAATTTAAGTGAATTTTTCATGGTGTCGACAACAGCAAGTTAGCCCTTTTTGCTCTCAAGCCCCGCAAACAACAAGGGGCCAAGTGCGAAAGCAGTCAAAACCTCAATGAGTGAGAGAGCCCGCCCCGAAGATTTGTCGGGTGCAAATTGAATGAAAGTGGCAGAAAAAATGTTGCTAAATTATGCAGCAGCACCAAGAAGCATCTTCTGGCTCAGAAGAAGTTGACGGGCTGCCTCCTCGGTGGCTCATGGTGAAACATCCTTGATGTATCATCGGATAAGCTAATTTACTCAGATAAAAGGCAAAGGGGCCAAAAATTCAAAGGAATGGTTTGCAGGGCCCTCCTACGTCAAGCAGCTTAAGTCTGAGCCAAAGTCAAAGCCAATCTTTCTCTCTGGAACGTATAGCAGCACATTTTAACTCTTGCACTGCGGCAAAATTAGTGGCACATTAATTCTAACTAATTAAAATTAGATTTGAAACAAGTTATAAAATTTAACATAAATTTATAATTTTTATTTAGTGAAACCAAGTATATTTTATCCTGTATATTGGCATTCATTTTCATTTCATTTTATTTTTTAAAAACTTTTGTACTTATTATAGATTTTTTACTTTTAAAAGTAATATTTCTGCCAAAAAAAATTCAATGATACCTTACATACTTCTCCACTGCATCCTTTAGACATCCTTTTTAGTGATTTCAAATCTCTAGAGAGATTTCCAACTCTGTTGATTAGTTACAGTCTTAATTCCCAGTTCCAAATGATGCCCGCATACTTTGATTTCAGTTTAAAGGGATTATCCGCAGTGCAAGGGATAGTTTAAACACACACACACTCAGGCACATCCCCACCAAAAGTTTAACCCACTTCAAGGACATGCGTGTGTGTGGGTGTGTGTGTGAGCAACAACGTTGTCAGCTCGCTTTAAAGCTAATAGCAGCCACTTCATTTGTGTCACTCGATGGCACTTCACACGTGACAATGACAACGAGGAGCAGCAGCAGCAGCAGCAAACCAACAGAGAAACACACAAAAAGACACACGCACACCCAAGTGGGGGGCGAATGTGTGTAATGTGGTGGTAAAAACAGGGGGCGTGGCTTCCCCGTAAGTTTACAAAATCTCCAAAATAAATACACGTGGGATTTGCATTAGCAGCTCCTGCTCTGACTTTGTATATATATATGTATATATCTGTTCCTAATGGCATCCAACATATGCAAAAAGTAACAAATTATATGGCACATTTACTCCTTCGTGCAATGGGACCGTGAATGTGAACGTGAATGGGAATGTGAACGTGAACATGGACCCTGTGACCCTCAAGTAGCAGTCACGCAGTTTATTAAATAGAATTTTTCTAGGAAAAATGTCAACAAGATTAGCAGTTGACAGCGGATTTGATCTAATCTAGCATGTAATTGTTTGTGCTTAAGTACTGTCTTCTCTTCCGATTATTTATGGTTTTTTATGGAATTTATTTATAATGAGGAGCAGGGATTGAAGATTAATTTGGTGATATAAATAAAATATCAGGCTTTACAAAGCATAATATCAAATTTTAGAAGCAATACATTAATTTTTGAATTTGAAATAATAATTATAACAATTAAGTGGCAACCTTATATTTATCTCCTTAGCTCTCTTCCCTTGAACCTTAATTTTTTTGGTTCGTACCAGCCTAGGGCCACATTTGTTAACCATTTATAATTGCCACCAATTATCGGTTGATCTTTGTGTTTAATATTTTGTAAAATATATTAAATATAATCTAAAAACTGAGAACGTACTAAAATTGCGTGAAATGAAGCTATTACATGGCAAGTACATTATTTTTTTCCACCCACTACTGCATTTAGCTTAAACTATTTTCTAACGCTTTAGTTTTGATTTGTCGCCGGGATCACGTTAACCTGCTAATTGGCCAATTTGTGTGCGTTGTTTAGTCAAACGTTATTGAGCCGTTAATTAGTCAAATTAGTTGATGTCAGCCCGATAATTTTGGGCCTGACAGACGGACGGACGGACACACTTCATCTCGGCCACACACAGCGGCGGTGAGGGAGGCGACTCTTCACGTGTGCCAAATGCGATTGCAAAATGTTTTCGCTCATAAAAGTCAATTGAGTGTTAAATTATTTTTAATGAATTACACGCAGTCCGAGCGAGTTTCCCATCAAGTGCATTCCTGGGAAAATGAGGAGAGGCAGCACAGAGAGTTGGCTTTGGCTCTTTTGGCGCCTTGAAATTAACACTTCTCAACCTAATTTGATATTCATGCATTTCTCATGAGAGCGCGACAGAGAGATGATGACGCCGTCAAAAGAAAAACTTTATCCGTGGCAGCAAAGTGTTGGGCGGAAAGTTGCAAGGAAAAGTGTGAAAATTCCCCTGCCACCCCCCACGTGATGGCTCCATTTTCTTCCCTGCTGTTGCGTTAATTTTTGTAATGCTTCTTTTTGGGCTCTCTTTCGTTTTTTTTTTTGGGAAGAAGTCTCTTTAATGATAAAAGCCAACAAGGGCGCAACTGGGCTTAGTCCTTTCCGTGAGCGACTTTTGCTGAGGCCTGGCGTGTAAGCCTTTTTCACGGCCTTGTTCAACATTTCTTTGCATATAATTAAAAGCCAAAAGCAGCGCGAAGCTCAACTTAAACTGACTGCCAATTTTGTTGGGCTCTTTTTTTTTCTCCCATCCCGTTTCTGATGTAATTTTCAGCCACAACATATTACGGCCTTTAAGCTGGCTTAATGCCCATCATTGGCTATCCACCTCCCGCTTTTTTCATACACTTTGAGCATGAAATGGGTTTTACAAAAAAATATTTTAAAACTTTTAAGATGTTTTGAGAGATTTAAGTTGTAGATTCACCTACTTTTTCATTATTTTCTTGAAGGAAACTGATATTCTTGTATTTTCATTTGTAATTAAATGTTTAAAAATCGTTTAATAATTATTAACAAGAAATTGTTTAAAATATATTTTATGGAATTTATTTATTATTTGATCTTCAATATTTTTCGGAATTTAGTTTATTATATCCTTAAATTCTTCGCTGTGTAATTACACTTTTCTTTATACTTCTTAGTGGCTGTCATTACTTTAATCCTCTTTTGGCGTCCTTGAGCGCATCTAATCGTTAGTTTACCTCCTGCCCCCTGTTCATTCTCCCCTTACCCCAATCGAAATTGATTTGAATAATTTATGCTTGCTCTTCATTTTCCTCGCTTTTCCGACAAATTTTTATGGTATTTCCTCTGGAGATTTTCCAATTTTACGGCAAATTTCGGTATGGAAAATGAAGAGAAACAAGGCCCATTATTTTCGACCCCAACCCCCGAATGCTATTAGTGGTAATACCTTATGCATGTGTGTGTGTGTGTGAGTGGGTGAGAGTGTTTTGATTTTATTTGCAACCCCTCGTGCTTTTCTTCATTTTAATTTGCATTCTTGGCCCTCGCAGGAGTTGGGGTTGGTTTTTTTTCGGGTGGTAAGTTTGTCACAATTCAATCAGGAGGCTGTTTTCCTTTCAGTTTTTTTTGTTTTTCTTTTTTTTTTTCGAAATTCGGGGGCTTTAATAAATAAATACGAGCACAAAATTACATTTGGCCCCCGAGGGGAAAAGGCAGGAATCCACTCAATAACTCGCAAGGTGAAATTTTCCTTTAGTCTGTCTCTCTTTCTCGCCCCCTAATCAACAGCAATTCACTTTCGCTCTCTCAAGTGATGCTCATATGAGGAAAATGCGGAAAATCAAAAAGGGAGTGGGTCGGGGAGGAGGATGGGGGGAAAATCCCAAGAACTGAGAGAGTCAAAAAATGTGATTTGAATTTTTGTATTGCCTTGTTTCATTTCTCTTTTGGCCAATTTGCAAATTTGCACAAAGGGGTGGCAGTGGCAGTGGCGGCGGCGGTAAAGCAAATAAACAGTTAATGCTTTTATGCAAATTTATGCCATTAACACAAATAAGCACACACACACAGTCGAAATTTGAAAACAATTTGTCACTCAAAAGTCACTTTTGCTTGCCATTTCCCTCCTCTTACTCCAACTTCTCCCATTATATTTCCCTTTGTCTTTTTTTTATCTACAAGCTTCTCCTTTTTCCGCACACACGCACAACCACGAGTGAGTGTGTCTGGCAGGAAGAGAGTACCAATAAAAAAAAAGAATAATCAAAAAACTAGAAATGATTAGCGATTGTGGATGTACTCTAAAAAAACTTTTATAAAGTGTAATTTTTTTCTTGCTTTAAAATGGGAAAATTTTTTTTAATAATATGTTTAGTTTAGTCTAAAACAAATTTTAAGTATTAAAAACATTTTTCGTATAATAAAATATATAATTTAAGCTCACAAAATTCTGTTTTTAATCATGTATCGCTTTTAATGAACGTTTAAATATTTTTTTAATAGCAGTTCCTTCAAAAAGCATTGACTAAAATATTAGTAAAGAAGTTAACAAACTCCTAAACCATAATACACTTTTTTCGAATCAAAATACCCCCAGAAAGAGCATTAAAGAAAGTGACAAGTGCAGAAGTTAAATAAAAAGCCCGGGAAAGTGAGCCCACTAAAACCAATGATAATGAAGATGCCTAGTCAGTGTCTTTGGGGGATGGAGGTGATTTCAAAAAAAGGAGGGGTATTGCGGTATTGGGTTGGTTGTGCCCCGTGTCTGTGGCAATGACAACAACACTGCCAAAAATCAAAGTCACTGAAAATTAAAAGTAATTTGTTTGCTAAAACACCCAAGACATTAGGCTGCTGCTGCTGCTTCTGTCAGGGGAAAATTGAAAGGGCAGGGGGCTTGGGTTTTCCTCCAAGGGGATACGCCCAAATTGAAATGTGAAACTCATGCCAAGTGGCAAGGAGACAGCGACGAATCCACTAAGTGTGGCAGTTATAAATAGAGCTGGTAAAAAAAAAAACAAAAAAAAAAACGTGAAAAGTAAAAAACAATAAACTGCAAATAATGTTCAACAGTCGGAGGTAGCTAGAAATGAAAGAAGATTTAATATAAATTATGTAAAGAGCTAACATGAGCTAAATGAGTTTTGGTTTTGTAAAATATGAATATTTAGAATTAATGTGAAAACTTATTAGCTTATTTTAAAATAGTTTCCTATTAATTTGTTCTCAGAAATTTATTTACAAATAATCCCATAGTTCCATAATCACCAAAGCTTCTTAGCTTATTAAGCCAATATTTATTTAGTTGTCCCAAAAACTTGAACGCGTCTGTACACTGAACAAATCAAAGTGAATTCTCATTTCTCCTGCTTTTTGGCTTTGGCTGTGTGTGTATGTGTTTGTGAGTTGATTTCTCCCTGGCAGCCTGGAAGTATGCAATGAACAAAAACGCATTAATAATTGAGGAGCTTTGGTGCTGCCACTTCTCAGTGCCCCCCCCTCGAAAAACCACCTCTCTCCCTCTTTTCCTGCTCAATGCCACCACCCATCACCCATTTCCTGCTGTTATTTTAATGCAAAATATATATGTATATATATGGAAATTACATTTGATCTTTTATTTAAAGTTGCTGATTAAATTCTGATTTTATACTTCCTCTCTGTCTCGTTTCAGGTGAGTTTTGTGGCCTTTTGAAACGATACCATGTTTTACGTAAGTTTAAAGTTTGCGCGTATATAAATCAGTAGTACATCCGGGCAAATTATGATAAATTATTATTTATTCAAAGGGAAAGTGCGAAAAAATAAGAAATCTATTTTCATTAGAAGGTCTGCCAGTCGAATTTTACGGGGATCTTACTTCCCTCCGAAATTTGCTTCCCCTTATTTATTTATTATGCTAAAGTTTGGCCTGCGTTGCCTTTTGTTGTTACGCCCAAAGTTTGGCATATTTTGAGAACTTTATTATTAGCCTGATGTTCGCCCTAAAAGGATGATGATTTCTTGGCGATGTGCGATTAAATTTGAATACTTGTGAGAAATTCTTGCAAGGGCTCATGGCGGCCGTCTCTCTTAAGAAGCATTTCAATTAAAATGCCAAAAAGGAAAATGCCATGTCGAACGACATAAATTTTTATATCGACCACAACAGTAGTTGAGGGAAGAGGGGGGAAAAATCCAGCCTGCCAGACGATGACGACGACTTTTGCTTAAATGCTTTTGTGGCAAGAGCACAGAACATGGCAAAAATGCAGTCCCAAAACTGGTTTTTATTGCAACCGCAGCGGCAGGAGGAAAGAAATACCTTTCGCAAATGGACTTGTTTGCCTGCTGGCTGGCTTTGACTTTGCCTCTTGAACTTGGCCAAAAGCATATTGCATTTGTAGCACACGCTCCTCGCTTCTCGCTTGACTTTGAAATTTGAATGCAACGCTGCGCCGGCTTTTTTGTTTTGGCCACGAACGCGAGCCATGTGGGAATGCGCTGCCCCTGCTTCACCAACTTCATTAGGGTCAATAAACGCCAGCCAGCACATAGATGGATAGATACTCGTGCAGATTCATAGATACACAGATGCAGATACTAAGCTTCTATGGCCATATTCATGGCTGTGTGGTCGCGATCGTGACAGGCAGCAGCTGAAGCTGAATGCATTACTCCGAAGTTGGATGGCTGTTGCCAAGCTGAATGAACTGGTTAAAAGCGAATTCCAAGATAAATATAATAACTGGGAAATTTAAGTGAGCGTCGGGAAAATACTTTGTGGGTTTTTAGCTAACATGAAAACTAGGCTGAAAATGTAGTTAAAATAAATTAAAAGTTTATTAAGTTTTCTAGCTTTGAAGTTTTCACAATTATAAATTTACCTTAATTACTTTTCTCATGAAAATTTCTTTCTTAAATAGGATGGTTATTATTATTTAAATATTAATTAGAACTAGTTCTTAATTTTTTTTAGAACTTTCTCATAACTTTGGGTCAAACAAGCTTTATCTTTTCTTTTCTAAAAGTAGTCAGAAAATATGCCAGAAGAACCAAGTAGTAAATCTCCTTTCTCCTCTAAAAAATGCCTAATGCAAATATTTATCATCGGCAGTATAGACACTTGGCACTTATTTGTGAATTAGTGAAAACCATAATTTTCCAAGCAAGTCACTCTCTTCTCAAGAGAACTTGGTTCCCATTTTCACCCATTTTCTGCCAATAGCAGACGCTGATGAAACCACGTTTTCTAACCAGTTGTTGTCTGCGATTTTTGTTACAAATTTAGTTGCAATTCATGAGAAATGTTACGCTATGCCGAAGAGGCGACGCGACAACAAGTGTTGTAACTTTTCTCATGGCCAACAGCGATCAGTCATCAGGCGGAGAATTCGTCGTCGTCGTCGTTGTGGCCAAAATGGTCAATGTACTCGTATTCTTCCCAGTCTTGGGAGCCCCAAGTGGTTCAACTAGTCTAGCGGCTCTTGGTTCCTCTGGCTCTTTGCCGTCTTGGCCATGACCATGGCTGCTGTTGCTGCTCTTGGCCCAGACAGAGGCAAGTCGGAAAACGCGACTGGCTGTTAGAATCTGCATTCTTGCGAGGCCATTCAAATGCCTAGCCAGCCATAGAATTTTCACACTGAGGGAAAACTAGGAAATGGGTAAAAAGAGTATTAAATTGAAAGAATATTATTTTGAACTACAAAAACCAAGCAGTTATTAATTTGTCAATCTTTAGAAATGTTCTAAACGGATATTATATATAAATTCTTGCAAATATTAAACCGAACACTTAACACTTTTTTCTTTAAAATTTAACTCCTATCTATAAAAATATATTTAATCTGGATTTTTCTTAATGCATTGCCACTTAGACTGCGCGTCAGTGTTGCTTGGCTGTCTGCTGCGCTGATTTGCCGCCGGAAGTTGGCCAATATAGCTGCTCCGCTTGTTGGCCAACTGACGGCCCCATTGCCAACATCTCCCGCTTGCCACTCTTCTACTGATGTTAGCCAACATAGCTCCGAAAGCTCCAGTAGCTGGTGCCCCTCTTTCGTCCTTTTCGCAGACTGTTGGCCAACATTGAAGCCTTTGCCCCTCCAGTGAGAGAGCCAGCGAGCTTTTCTGTTGGCCAAGTTGGCTGGATATTGCCCCTGCGTTTGGTATAACAGTTTGGCAAAGGCATCTCCTAAAACCGGTTTCCTCGCACACACCAGTTGCGCATTTATTATGCATGGAATCGTGTGGCATGCCACTTCTTCCTGTTGCTTCGCCGCCTTGTGCTTTGTGTGCCAAGTTCTGCTGCTGGAGGTACCTTTCGAACCTGAGTCTCCGAACTTGGCTCAGTGCCTGGCAAAATCAGCTAAAAAAAAAGCCTCGCTTTTCGGCCCCGATTGCGATCAGTTTTCTGTGCCTGTGTTGCCTCTTTTCTCTTTCTGTTTTTGTCTTCGGCCTGGCTCGTTAAACCTTGGCCTTGAGGCCCTTAAATGGCGCGCTATCGTCGAAATAAACAAAAAGGAAAAATGCAACAAGATATAACAAAAATACGAGAATAAAAATGCGAAAAAAAACGAGTAAGAAAATTATTGGCAGTGGCAGTTGCCAAACTGGCTTTTGGTCAGCTTCTCTACTTGTATTGCCCTGCCAAGGATATTATTCACTCACTGAAAGGGGAATATATACATTGTTTATTTTAAAAATGTAGGCTTTTCTTGATTTTATTACGTTCTAAATTCTATTTTGAACATCAAGAGAAGGTTATAAAGTAAAAATAAACTCCCAGAAACCAATTGAACGCTAAATAATTAAAATAACCCTCAATTTAAAGCCTTTTTCTCAGCTTTAAAACTCTAAAAATAATCCCTAAAAGAGAGTCCTTAAAAAATCATCTATCTAAACAAGTTTCCAAGTTTCTTTTCATCCTGATAAAAGGCTCATCTATCCGCCAAGTTCCCTGTTCGTTGGCTTTAAATCAAAATCATAGCTTGGCCTTCGCTTTCATTGTCTGGCTTACTCTTTATTTGTTAGCCGGCTTGGCTTAAAGCCAACTTGAAGCCCTCTTTTGTGGCCATTTTTTGTGGCTTGCTTTTGATTTCATTCAAATTCATTGTCTTGCCTTTGCTATACTTTTTTGGCAAAAAAAAAAAAAAGACGTTTCGGCTAATGAGCTGCCGTTAGTTTTTATTTAAACTGAAATCTGAAATGCACTCGCCGTAAACGCATTCTGCGGGCAAGGAGAACCGTAAGCAGCACAATAAATCACAATTTAAGCGGTGCAGCCAGCAGCCATAGTCTCAGCCGGCAATATAATTCCTTCCAATCAGGGCTTCTCCTTCTTCTTCGCCATTTCGGGTTTCCTTTCCGGCTGCAGCGAAGGCGAAGGTCGCCAAAAAGGTAAGAACTCCGCTTCGAAGGCAGCGTCTTATTATCTTCTCCATTGTTGGCGAGATGCTGCTGGTGCTGCTCCTTGTTTCTGCCTTCATCTCATCCAACTGCCTCGTGCTGGTCTAAAGACTCCTCCAGCTCTTCAACGGACTTGATTTCAGTTACCAAATTATTCTACAACGACTTTTGACTCCATTTTTCGGCTTGGTCTGCTGATTTTGGGGATACCCTGCTTTTATGATTGGGTATGTTAAGTGAAATTTTCTTAAATATTGGCTTATTTCAAAATGACGTAGCATTTATCTATTAAATGCTTTGTTTAAGGTCGATCGTATTTATTATGGATTTTATAATCATAATGCCTGCATCTGATGATTTTCTAGGAATATTTTCTTTAACATTTAATAATTTTAGCGAGTAACCTTTAGTCTTAAGGGGTTTCACCTTAATTCTTTTGGCTTTGCTGCTCCTTCATGTTTCCTTGTTCTTTTGGTTAAATTGAAATTAAAATTGCTTAAAAACCCTTTTGGCCTGTTTTCTTTTTTCACTTTTTCTGATTATGAGAGGATTCACCGAAAAAACCCCCCTAGACTCCTTTTATTCTTCTATTAAACCCAAAAGTTGCTCTATTAACTGGTCAGTCATTGTCTATTTAGTTGCCGTAACCTTTTCTTAGAAAAATAAAAACCCATTGTAGGTGGAATAATTATAACAAAAGAACACAAAATAAATGTGTAGAGGATACCACTGATCCTTTTGAAGGACTCCATTTGCTCTCTCTTCAGAAGTTAAACCAAATATGGCAAAATAGGCAGCTTTTCAACGCCATTCACACTTGGCTCAAATTAGGCATATAACAAGTTTCCTTTTGTCAAATACAAAAAAAAAAGGAGATGAAAAAAATGTGGGAAGTAGAGAATGAGAGAATGAAATGAAATACTTCTGTCAAGTGGCAAACATAATGCTTTTCTGGCCAAATCACGCTAATGAAAAGCTCGGCCGACATCAATAGCCAGGAATCGGGAATAGCAGGACTCAGGAAGGGACTACTGCGAGGTAAATAAACTTAAAAAGTGCCACTCGATGTGGGGTTCTGGTTAGCTACACGGCAATAAATATGAAGTGAGTTTGCTGAAATTATTATTTATGAAAGTTGAGAGCAAAAGAAAAATTTTTTCAGAAATTCGGAAGTAGAAAAAATAAATAAATAGTTAAATTTGTTGATGATTTCCTTAAAAATATATTTGTTACATATATTTTTATAGAATGAAGATTTATTATACATACTCGTATTAAGATGTAGATTAACATCATATAACCATTAAAAACAAGATGGACATACAGTCGGGTGTCCCGACAGTAGAATACCATGTACCATTACAAGGCGCGTCCCAAAATTATATAAAAGAAAGAGAATAAGAATAAAAAACTGAGACAAATTTACATATAATGCAAATGTCTTCCCATTCAAGAGCAAAGTCGATAGCTCAGTGGGTAAAGCTACACATACATTTTTGTAAGCAATTGGCCTGGGTTCGAATCAACCGCAGGCATAAGGATTTTTTTCATTTTCAAAACATTAAGTATAGTTCTTTGCTTGCATTTTTTTATTTTTTAGTATTAAATACTGTAATTATTTTAATGTACTGGAAAAAAAAAAAAAAAAAATTGCTAAAAATAAAAAAGATTTCGCTCGTCGCCGACGGGATTCGAACCCGTGACAACTAACATTTGAAAGAGACTTCAGCTTAGCCAGCTGCGCCACCAACCAATTCAAAATGAGTAACCTTATTTTCATAGTAATGTGAACATAAGTAAAATGTTTAATGAACGTTTTGATTTATTTGGAGCCCTCTGCCTGGGCTGCCTCTTGTACACGTAATGTGTATAAAGTAAAAAGCCTATATCTCCGCTATTTATGGCACGATCGCAATAAAATTTGGACAGTCTGTGTATTTTGATAAAATGCATTAAGCTTTTTAATATGGTTTACATAACTTTATAAATTTCGGAGATATACGTTTTTTTCAAATAGCTCCTCCAAAAAGGGGAGCAGCAAAAATTTAAAACAAACTTGATCTGCGTGCAGATATAAGAAGTCTAAATCCCAAGTTTGGTGTCTCTAGCTCTTATAGTCTCTGAGATCTGGGCGTTCATACAGACAGACGGACAGACGGACAGACGGACAGACGGACAGACGGACGGACGGACGGACAGACGGACATGGCTATATCGACTACTTTAGTGGTCCTGACCAATATTTAGGTAACTTTTGGGGGTCTGCCACGCCTCCTTCTGCCTGTTACAGAAAATCGCACTCGCACAAAACTATAATACCTTTGTACCTTTGGTACATGGTATAAAAACTAACTAAATGGAAGCCTGGAGATGTTAATAAAAAATATAAATATTTAGGCTCTCGATCCTTTTGTTTGTTTAAATAGATTTTCTTTTGACACTCAGTAGGAATATCCTCTAGAAAATCTTAAACCTGCTCTTTATTCAAATGTGTTTCAATTTATATTAAATATTTCTCTGTGTGTACTATATACGTATTGGTTGAGTGGTCATTCAGTCAGTCAGTCAGTGTGCCAGGATATGCCAAGTAGTTGTCGCCCATTGCCTGGCTTCCTTTTGGCCTCCTTGAGCAGAAGGACGACGCCCTGGTGGGTTGGCCCAATCCGCTTAGTGCGGCCGGCGACTTGCTCCTGCTGCTGTTGTTGTTGTTATTATTGTTGTTGCTGGCCTTATTGGTTGTAAGTGGTTACAATGAGATTATGCTTCATTACGCGAGAACGCCAGGACTTTCCGACTCGCTTTCTTGGCAAATCATAACGAGCCATTAGCGTGGCGATAATAGCCCTAGCCTGTGGCTGTATATATTTTTATATATTTATAAAGTATATGTAAGCACTTGGCCTAATGGACGACGTGGCTTCGCTTCGATTGATGCAATTGCAAAATGTTTTTCCTGCCTTTTCCCTTTTATTTACTTTATTTTCCTTTTTACTGCACCCACAAACACACACACTCAGATCGAGGAAGAGACGTTGGCATTTCAAAAATGCAGTCTGCGAAAATCCTCAGACTCGGTTGATGATGATGAAGCTGTTGTGGTCGCTGATGCAATGATGCCTCTGCTCCTGCTGCTGCTGCTCCCCTTTTCCCTTTCCTATTTAACCCCGGCCTCCGTCCCGGTTTCCCTTGATACCCTTGTTTCCTCCGATTTCTGGCCCGTAATTCCACCAATTCTCCGCCACAGGGCCGCAAAATGCCTGTCGTTGCCAAAGTTGCCAAACTTGTTTCATTTGCGGTCCAAATATAATTGCGACGGCGTCGAGACTGGGCTCTTCGCTCGATTTATATGCACTGAGATTAAAGAGAGGATAGGAAATACGAAAGAAAATATTATTTAAAATTTAATTTTAGAAAGTGAAATGAGACTTTTTCCACTTTTAAGTTTAACTCTAGAGACCTTCTTAATATATTTATATTATCCAAATTTTTCCCTCATTAATTCTTAATATTTAAATATTTTCTTTAACATTTTTGCACTGTGTGCACTTTGCTCTCAGATCTACCTTTATACCGGCTCGCTCCTTTTGACTGCTGCTCTGCCTTTTGGTTTTTTTTTTTTTGGCTGGAATTTTGTTATTGAAAATGTTTCAATGTGGAAGGCGTTCATGAGAGATTGCATTGGTTTTTGGCCCGTGTTGTCTGGACCGGGTGTGGAAATCGAAATCGGATTCGGAATCTGAATCTGAGGCTGAGGCTGAGACCGAGTCTGAGCTGCAGTGCTGAGCTTTGGGTCAAGGGTGGGTCAATGAGTGAAAATAAGGGTTTACGTTGAAGAAGCATTTATGTTGGCTAGGAGAAAATTAATAAGAGGGGGCTGCACCATAAATATTTACTGAAATAACACAAAGTTCATGGCCAAAAAAGGGAGGCTTGTAGCCTGCAACATGGCTTTCTCCCCTTCATGTTGCATGCTCCACTGAACTGAGAAAAAGATTAGAGACTTAAAGGGGGGAGGCACATACTCTGGGCAATTATCTCGTTGATGCCATGACAAGATCGAAATAAAGATGGGCACTGCTGACCAAGAAAAAATGATTATAATTAAATCTAAACACAGAGATCGTTTCACGAGCCATGTTCTACAGGGAATTGCACTGCTCAATTTGCATTTGCCCGAAGATTTTGCTTTCGGCACCATAAATTCGAGTTAAAATAAACCAAGTGACAGACCCAGCTCACCATAATTCTATTGCCATGTGGTTTGGTTGGTTAGCTGGCTTGGCTTGGAAAAGTGGAAAGTGGGGGGCAGTTCAGAGGCGACACATACCAGCGGCGACTTATGGCCAAGAGCAGCGTCGCTCGATAGGAATGCCGTGAGCCAAGTTAAGCCCCAGAAGAAGCCCGAGAAGCAGGAGAAGCTAGCTTGCTCTTGCAGCTTGCAGCTTGCATCTGCCTCTGTTTTCCCCCCTGTCTGTCTGTCTGTGCGCAGTTTTGCCATTTATTACACTTGAGATAAATAAGGTGTTCATGTTGGGATTTATTTATTTTACTTACTTAAAATATAAAGTATTTCCTACAATTTAAATAAATAACAGATTTGTGTCTAGCAAACATGATTTCTTAAGGAAATATTTCATATTTTGTTTTAAATTTAGTATCAATTTATTTTAAACATTTTCTTTCACTGCCTTAAGAATGGCCAAGAGTGAGATAGAAATGGCTAGAGTAGAAGGCCAGCAAAATGGGGTATAAGAAAAAAAGAGGAATACTTGCTGCAGAAGAAATATTCGAGTGAATTAAAATGTGGCAAGTTGACTGTTTCGTGCATTTCGTTGTTGCTTCGCTGACTTGGTTTGGCTTGGCCCAGCTTGGCTCCTTGCCTCGTCTTCCACTCATTCTCCCATTGCACCATTCCGCCATTTTACCAATCCACCACATTCGCTCCTTGGGTTTTTTGTTGGGCTCTCTTTGGTGGGTCGCCAGATTCGCTTGGCTAGAGCTGCAACTTCCAGTTGGACTTGGAACTAAGACTTTAGTCAGAGAGACTGGGACTGGGACTGGGACTAGTAAATGCTGTTACCGCATATTTCTCTTCAAAAAGCATTCAACTTTCAGGCTCTCCGAATGTCGTCTGTGGCTTGAAGGCTTTGCTTGTTGTACCCTTAAAAAGGGTGTATTTATTTGGGGAAATTTAATTAGAAGTTGTGGAAATAAAATAGAAGAAATTGTAATACAATGTATATTTATTTCATAATTTAAGGTCTCAATTCCTTAAGCTTCAGGTTCTTAAGTTTGTTCTTAAAATAGGAAATGGAAAGATTATTTATATAATTTTGTATAATTTGAATAGAATTATTTATCACATTTCTATCTCCTACCTTACCACTAGTAATCCTAGGGTACTTGAAATTTCGGCCACTAATTCTTTCAGCTTTTCCCCCATATTGCCATGTCAGTCTCGGTGTTGGTCTTGGTCTGCCAGCTTGTTGCACTTGAATTGCCAAAGTCAACGGCACTGGGGAGCTGGTCGCTCTTCTTGGTCGCTCTTCTCCTCTAGCTGCTGCCAGAGCTTAGCTGTTGGTGGGTTCTGGCCGAGATTGAGATTCATTGCCTGTTGCATGCCTGAGCCGTTCGACTAACTGCTGCATTGCCTCCCCCCCCTGTTGCCCGTTTCTTCGCCAAACATCCTGCAGAATTATGCGACTTTATACAGAGAAATACACATAAATAAGCAAACAGCAACATGCACATACTTAAGGCTTTATATATGCGGCATGTTGCTGGCGTTGCAAGTGGCTAGTTGCTCGCAGACAGCGACTGCAACTGAGACGATCTATGCGGCTTTGTTTGCGCGATGGCTGTACTTGTTTGGCCAACTTGTTGATGCAACAATGTTGGCTACAAGTTCACATTTCCCATCTGCAATCCCCCTCGAATATCTGCTGCCCTCTCTCTTTGCATTATCAGATTTTACAGCCAATTGAGCCGAGTTTTATGTAAAGCATTTGGGCCATTGCCGTTTTTGGCAACCAATTTTTACGGCTTAATCAATATTTGAGCTTGAAATTTATTCTTTTTTACTTTTGCCTCGCGCTTTTTTTATGCTCTCTGCAGGTAAGCTGCGTTTTACATTTCTTATTTTTTTTATGTTGTTGTTTTTCAACTACCCATAACAGTTGACTGTTTTTCTTTTTTGGGGCTAATACGGGCTAATACCAAGGGGCCAAGAGAGCGATGGATGCCTGAGGAGGGTTGGGTTCAAGGGGTGCAAAACAAACGCAAATCATTTAACGAGCCCGGCTTAGAGATTGGTACGCATATTGTTTTATATGTGCCCCATGAACGTTGAATCCCCTTCTCACTTTACACTGCACTGAAAATATAGAAAATATCATAGGGAAAATGCAGTAAATATTTATTTATTATAATACTTTTAAAAATTTAATCATTGGCTTTAATATTGTCGTTTTAAAATTCAGTCTTTTGGTTATATTTCGCACATTTACTTCAAAACAATATTTCTCGTAAAAATTGTACCTCATAAATTTCCTTAATTTTATATGGCATTATTTCGTAGTATATTTAGCCAGTTAAACTCATTTTAACCCTCAGTGTAGTCACCATGAAAGTTGGCAGCAAATTGCGCGTAAATCCCATAAACCGTTTACAACTACAACAGCTCTCATCGGGCGTCATCGATGACGATGACGATGGTGATGACGATGGCTCCATGTTGTTGTTATTGTTATTGCCATTTGTTTTTGTTGCTGCTGATGCCACAACAGCCGCTTGCAACAATAACAAAGCGATTTTTATGCACACAGACATTGGCTCGTCGTCGGTTTTAACGCTACTCTGAAAGCGCTTTTCTTTTTCGCATTTCATTTTTCTTTTTTTTTTTTTGTTGTCGAAAGGTGGAAATGTTGAATCAACCCGCTGACAAAGCTAAAACCCTCGCCTCGGTTTACGGACTAGCCAGGCTAAAGGTTCTTAAAAATAAAAAAAGAAAACACAAGTACCGTAAATGAAATTTATTTTTATTAGTTAAAACTCATGGCATTATTTGCATGCTGAGGAGGCAGAGGGGGGCAAAAGTGCATTAAGGGATTTGTCTCCTTTGGAGAGAGGATATACACTGTCGCTCTATAAAGATGTTTTATATCCCCTTCCGATTGTAAGGGCTTTAAATATTAAGATGCTTATTGGAAATAAAATCAAATTGGCCCAGATTGCCATAAAGGTTTATCGTTAGAAAATTAAAATGATTTATTATTTAAATTTTTCTATGCTAAATATATTTTGTAAAAGATATTGTGAAATATTTTATTTCTCAATCAAAGAAATAAACCCTTTAGGGATGTAAATATGAAATTTAAAAGCGAAAAGAATAAAATTTGTTATTTGGGTGCATCATTTTTGACTTTAAAACCATTTAAGTAACTTTAGAAATGTTTTTTACCAATTGATTGCATTATTTAAAGCCCTTAGGCTGACATTTAACGACTTAATGTTTTTATTTTCAATATTTATAATTTTGTTTTCTTTTACTTTTTATTACTTGCATTTCAGGACTCATTTTAAAACTGAAGATCCTATTCTCAATTCTAGCAAATAATTTTTTATATGAAAATTCATTGCTTACTTTACCAATAGTTTAGCTTAAAATAGGAGTCTTAACAGAGTGACTCTGTAGGACCTTTTATCAACTATTATTAATAATTTTGATAATAACAAATGCCCAAAAAACCTTCCCTTACTTAGCAGAAAGCTCTGGTGCCAAGCTTTTCCTTAACAGTGGCTGAAACTACCCCTTGGCATTCTGTTAAATGGCAGAGCTTCCCCTTACAACAAATTTCTACGAATTTTTACCCCTGATTCTTTGGGGGGCTCAACACCCCTCACACACTACCCTAGAAACACACACACACGGCTTACAATACCCACGCATAATTTGCACCTTGGCGTCATGCGCTCTGCCGATTTTAGGAGTCGACGTCGGCTTTTTGGCCATCGGGAAAATCAGTCGCCGTTGTCGTCGTCGTTGTGCCTTTTCCGTTCGTCAGCTTTTCCCGAACAACGCGCTTTCCGCGCTTCGGCATTCTGCGTTGGTGCGTTTCTCGAGGGAAGAGCCGGGGGGGGTGGCACTCACTCGGGAAGCTCACCTGACAAGCCGAATGGGCCACCCACCAACAGCACCCCCTTTTTGGGCCACATTTCCGAAGCAGGTGTAACAATTATTATTTTCTCGTTGATTTTGCTGCCGACGTCGTTGTCGTTTTGGCTTTTTTCTCCCTCTCGCTCTCTCTTTCTTACTCCCTCACTCGCTTGCACCTTTGCACCTTTTGGTGTGTCCTTGTCTCGCTTATGCCCCTTTGGGTGGCGCACACGCATGGCGCATGCATTCGCTGTCTCACGTGGATGTGTGTGTGCGTGGGTGTGCGAAGTCCGAGTGTTTTTGTGTGTGTGTGTGTGCCAGTAATGTTACTGCAACAATTGCGATTACAATAGTAACAAGAACCAGAAAGGGAGAGGGAGTAGTAGGAGAAGCAGGGGAAGCAGGGGAAGAGGGCGTGAGTTTTAAGGGGGGGTTTACCTTTCGGGGTTTTAGAAACCGAAGTTAATACTCCTCCAGTTCCGATCCTCAAAAGCCTTATATCCTTGTTCCCCTTTTATAGATTCTGCTCATTATTTAGTAATTCGGTTTTATTTGTTTTTAAAATGAAATCAACATATTAAGGCTACTTTGAATGTAATATTTATAATCAAATCTATCTATTTTTGAATTTATCTATCTATCTTACCCTTTAAAAATATATCTTAAATTTTGGTATTTGTAAAATAAACAAATCTCTAGGATTTCTTGATTTGAAAACACCCGGTGCAACTTTTATAGTATATTCTTCCAAAGATAGAAATGTCGCTCAATACTGTTTTCTATAAAAAAACCTCATCGAAAACATAAATAATTACAAAAGCTTATAATGTGATCTTTAATGAATCATAAAAGTATCTCAATCTATTTGATTTATCCTACACAATCTTATGAATATATCTTATGAATATTAAATATCTCTTCATTCCTTGACATTATTTTTGTGTTGTATAAGAGCTCTTCGGCATTACCTCGTAGCTAGTACTGAACAAAAGATACTTGATAATTGCGCACCTGAGGAGAGCAGGAGAAATACGAATTAAATCCCACTACAGCCGGCAGGTAGCAGCAGCAGCAGGTTAACAACAACATTTGAGGGCGAACAGAGAGAGAGAGAGAGAGAGGAGAGAGCACCACAAAGGTGTGCTACTGATGACGAACCACTTTTTTCCCTCTGTTCCTGGCCATATTTTCTCCGCCAAACCATTTTTTCGGAGTCGTCGCTGCCAGGAGGAGAAATTCCAAACGACGATGAAGCCGATGGCAATGGATTCTTGGTTCTGGGTTCTCGGGTTCGTGGTGTTGCCTCTCGTTTCTCGGCTTGGCTCGGTTGGATTTCGGTTTTTGCGGGCCCGAAGTCCGGTTCTTTGGAGGAAGGCCCACTGTTGCTTTATTTTGGTTAACAACACGCTCCTCAGCCGCCGTCGCTGTCGCAGCAAGCGGCGCTGTCAACGCCGGCGTCGGCGCAACAGATTCACGGACTCCGAAACAAAAAGGTATATTACCTTAGAATGCCAGTCGTTCTTACTTCAGTCTTCGTACAGTCTTTGCTTTAACCCGTTCCAAACTCTGTCCGCCGCTGGCTCTCTATAGGAATAATATAGTAGTACTCGTCTTCGTACTCGTACTTGCCTCGTGTCGCATCCGTATCGTATCGTATCGTATCGTATCGGTGTGCTGCTCCGTGTTTCCACTGATTCTGTTCAGTTATCAACATCATCATCATCATCATCCGTATTGAAAGTCCGGTGGTTCTACTCTCGCCGTCGCAGTCGCAGTCTCAGCTGAAGTCAACGTCGCTGCCAGCGTAGAAAACACACAGAACGAAAACCCACCACCACATCATCATCATCGCAGAGCACACACACCTCCGCTGGCCAGGCGACATCATCCTCTAGTAGTAGCCGCAGTAGCAGTAGCAGCAGCAGCAGCACGGCAGCAGCAGCAAAAGCAGAAGCAGCAGCAGCAACTCACCTCCGAAAATTTCAATATCCAAATCAAAGTCGGGTTCAAATCGAAAACGGCCGCAACAGCAGCAACAACGCAACGCAACGCAACCTCTCAGCACGCGGATAATGATAAAAAGAAAATAACACGCGCAGTTCACATTCAGTGCCCGACTTGAACAGATCACAGCCACTCCCGAGAACTCTAGAGAAATTCTATCCACAAGCCAGAAATAATAATAATAAAAATAATAGTAAAATCTCGAAAAGAATCAATCGAAAATCCGAAACCCGCTTCCGGCTTTTTTGCGCGTGTGTGACCGAAAACCAAACAAAGCAAAGCTAAACTCTAATTTTCATTTTCCCCCAGTGCTACTTCTCTAAAAAATGTAAGAAGAAATACAAAGTAAAAAATAATAAATACAAAAAAATTACAAAGCCAAGAACAAAACAGTATAAAGAAAGGCTTACAATATTTTGTGCTCCCCAAGAAAAAAAAAAAACAGCAAGTAATAATTTAACAATAAACGAAAAAACGAGCCGAGAGTTCGTTGCTCGAGAAGCGCTCTTCAAGTATCCGAACTCATCGCTTCTTATAGGCCTTGGCAACAACAAGTTCTGAGCCATCAATCTCTCGCTGGTTCTTTGGCTGGCTCACTCTCTCAATCTTCTGAAGACACTCTTTTTTTTCATTTTTTGGTTTAAGCCAGACACATAGGCCAAGAAATTTCAGAGCCGGCAAAACGCACAGAACAACCCAACAAAGAAACACGTTTTTGTGTTTGGAAAAAAAAGGCAGGGGCTGAAATAAAAGCAAAGCAAAACAAAAAACACAGAAAAATAGCAGGCGAAAAGTAAAAAGAAAGAGGAGTAGAGAAGCGAGGCGAGGCGAAGAGTAGAGGGGTACAAAAAACGCAGACGTAGCCGACTTCTTCTGGCCATAAAACCTTATGGCCAAAACAGCGTTCCAATAGGCCGCACACACAGCTCGACTCCGCTCTTGGCCACTTGTCGCTATTGCCATTGCTATTGCTATTGCTACTGCTAAGTACGCATCCGAATAATTCCCGTAGTTTATTTTTATTGTTGTAATTACACGTCTGCTGTTCGCTCGCACTTGGCCTGGCCCACGCGGCCAGCCATGGGCTTGAACTCTCGCTTCGCTCCTTACCTGAAATTTCTACCTCTTCTTGAATTATATTATTTTTATTTTTTTTTGCACCAAGCCAATGTGTGACTCAACAACAAAAACAAAAAAATAAAAAACAGAAACCGGTAAAGCCAAAGAAATTTCGTGCGTGTGTTAATCAGAATCTCCGCCAGCCAGAGAGCCAAGAGCCAAGAGTAGCTTCAAAAAACGTGTTTTTTCACAACACAACAATAAAAAAGAATTAAATTATTTACACACACTCGAAATAAGAGAGAGAGTCAAGGAGAGCACAAAATATTATTTAAGCAAAAACGCGAAATATTCCATACAATTATTGGTTCTTTTTTTACTGATTTTTTTGTTCCAGAGCCATAATTACAAGTCTCCGCAACTTAACAAAACAAAAAAAGAAACGAGCAAATATTTATTGTAAACAAAAACAAAAAACAAAAACTCTTCTTCACTCTTCATCCAAAACTTCAACCGACTCTGACTCGACACTTAATTGGTAATAAGAGCAAATTATTATTAAATATTCATGCCCATTGTGTCTCGTTTTTTTTTGTTGTTTCTTATTTTGTGCATATAACTATTATTCATTCGTTTGTGTTTAATTGTTATTCACTTCATTTGGTTTCCCATTTCAACAATATATTTTGCTATTTTTTGGAGCTTTCAAGTTTGGCTTTGAATTGGCAAAAAATCTACACAAAAATGTATAAATAAATTCAAAAATGTTATCAATTTATTTGTGAAGAGCTTTTCATTTGATTTACATTTCAACATTCAATTTCATTTATACCTCGCAAGGTGAAAAATAATCACACAAATTCTCTGCCATCTCTTGACCAGCAATCAGAAACTGAAATAGAAATGCAGGACACAAGCCCAATATAAAAATATATATCTAACGAGAAATCAAAGCGAAAGAGTTCCCTGGTATTTTTCTAAGCCTAAAATCCGGAAATCCCTCTCCACAAAAACCCAAAACCCGCCCTCAAAGAAACCCATCAGCCATCAAACAGAAACCATTAAAGAATCAAAATCAAACCCAAAAGACAACAAAATATTAGGAAAACAAATAGAAAACACACAAAACGAGAAGCAGGCAAAGAAAAGAAAAAAGTGGTGAATTGTTGCTAAAATCAAGAAAATCTGAAGAATTTCATTCGATACAGAACAGTATTTTAAATTATATTTATTCGAATTAAGTGTAATCGAAGATTTGCAAAAGATATTTACAAGCGAAACCGAGGAAAAGAATTGTGAATTTTATATAAATTTATATATACATATATATCCAACATATATCTATATATATTTGTATGTTCGGTTGTTAATTTTGAGCGTAATTTAAAGAGTGCTGGGGGTAGAAAATCAATTAACAAAGGTAACCACAAAGGGAAATCCGCAAAGCGATTAAGAGGAAAGGAAAAAGGTGATAGCCCCATAGCTACGTGAAGGGATAACCGCGCGAATAAAGGTTGTTAAATCGAAAATTAAGTATAAATATTTACAAAAGAGCGAAATCAACCCATTTTAAATAGAGCAACATATCAATCAATCAGCGCATCAAAGGGGATGGACGGCAAACGATGGTAAAAATCAAACGGAAATAGCCAGGAATGAATTAGATGTATAAATAAACCCCGCATTAGTGTTTGTCCAACACAAAAAAAAAATAATTAAAATCATTAATTGTCTATGCATACTGACTTCTGAATATCGGTTGTAACGAGGCGTGTTTTGTAGAGTCAATTTGTAGATATTAAGCAAGCAGCGTCAATCAAGAGACCCAATCTCGAATCACTTTCTCTCAATCTCTCAATCACAAGTAGCTTAAGGTAAGACGGGGCTTTACGATTTTAAGGGAGTTTTTGGGGGATCGCCGGGTCTAATCAATGCCTCGATCGACAAGAAATCGCGTTTTGACAATCACACGAAATTAGCGTATTTCATATATATACACATCAGATCAGATCAGATCAGTCAGTCAGCAGCAGCTACTGACTCTGACAATATAGGATTTATATATATACATCTCTACATCTGTACGGCATATATTTATAAAGAACTTTTGCTAGCTTTTAGCACACTTTACAGATCCTAAATCGAACCTCTATTCTACGACAATCTCTAGCGACAAGAAACCAACTTTCCTCTTGGTAAAACCTTCGAGACTTAATCCTAAATAATCTACAATCAATCGACCTACAATCAATCCGAACTTTAAACAATCTTCAAAGCGGTTTTCAAATCTCTATACAACACACATATTTACAATCGTCTAAGGTAGTAGTGATATATTAATATATCGTACATTATAGGGAATACATTAATACTTAAAGTACGCTCAAAATCAGATAGTAATAGTGGTTACATGCTCTATTTTTTTCTGTCCATCGACTTATTGTAGCAACAATTCGCATAAAGCTTAACGACACACAATTGGCATTATAGCATATTCTTAGCAAAAGAACATCGAAAACTAATTCAATTGGCATTATATTCGATATATAGATAACAGCAAACAGAGCTCATATATATATAAAAAATATTATATATTCACCAAAACACACACAAATCAAATCCTGTGCAATTATCCCCAAACTCGATAAACCACCCGTCAAGAAAATACCAAAAAAGTAACAAAAATCAAAAACTTCGAAACGCGCCAAAAAAGAATTCAAGAAAAAACATAAATAAGAAAAGAAACACTCAAAAGATAAACAAATACAAGTGCTAAAAATAAAAGAAAAAAACAAGAAGCGGAGGAGATTTTTAATCAACATTTGTTGCCAATAAAACTGTCATCATTGCCGCGTTAACAGAAACCACGGCGTCAGCAGCGATTGCAGCGCTCAGTATCAGCAGCAGCTCTCAAGCGTCGCTCGCCGCCAGCGCCAACGCCCCTGCCACGCCCACCACGCCCACGCTCACACCCACACCGCCCACGCCTACGCCCACGCCGCCCACAACAGCAGCGACAGCGACAACGGTAAAGAGCGAGATCGTTGCCACCGATTCGGCCGAGTGTTCCCCTATACAAGATTTAATCATGGTAAGCGCCGCCCAAAAGAAATCCGATCCTAATCAGCCTAAAGATAACCGAGAAATCCGAGCACAAAAAAGCATCAAGATATCAATAATTAGAATCGCAAAATTATCGCCAGAAAAAATGAATATAAATTAATATCAAATTCGAAATCAGTATCAGGAACCACATATCTATCTTGATCGAGGCCATAACTACTTATATCCAACTATATAAAGAGCAAAAATATATATGAAACCTGTACAGTTTACTATGCAAAAAGCCAACTATATTCCTAAACTTAATTTTTTGGTTACCTCTCTCTCTCTCTATCTCATCTCTCGCTAAATCTATCTACCATAATTAAGCTATCTATAAATATAACTAAAAACTAAAACTATGTATTTCGATCAATTTCAAATAGATCTGAAATGTGTCAATGGTGATGGTTTCATTTACTTCTAAGTTGTAAATATTTTAGATTTTAAGTTGATTTGGTTTGTTTGGCGGGAACTAGTTTTAGTTTTAACGATCACTTAACACCTTGTATATATATATATGTATGGTTTATTTTTGGGTTGTGTTTTAGGTTGCCAAGCCATTGACATTAAAATCTAATTAAAAGCCGAACACATGATTTGGCCACGAGCAAATAAAAAAAATAAGAAAAACTTTCTCGACTTCTTTTCTTCAGCCTCACTTTCGCATTGTGGCCAAATTGTGAGAGGAGGGCTTAGATCTTTTGAAATTGATCAACAAAATCTCTGTGCCACACTGTCTCTCTGTCCCTGCTTCTGTCTCTATATCTGCCTCTGTTCTTGTCTCTATCTATATAATTTTATCTCTGGTTCCAATTGTAGTTTTAACTATCCACTAGTAGCGCTCGCTAAGCTCAGCTCTCTGCTCACTGTCTCTCTCACTTCTCTACTATCTTGATCTAAGATGCCACTTTTAAATCACTTCCTGTAGCCCAAAAACTCTTCTTCTCCAGCTGCAGATACCCACGAAAAATATAAAACACATTGATTAAGCCTGTCGATTCTGAACAATTTATGTGGAATTGGAATTGAAATATACGTAAATTGCAGAATTGCTTAGGTTATTATTTATATTTTGTGAAATTTAAACAAAAGTTTTATATTTTCTCCAAATTCCTTCAAGATCTTAAATATATTATTAAAAGATACATATGCAACTTGAAGTTATAAAAGCATATACAAATATTAGAAATAACTGCCATTTATAAAAGTTCTTTATAATATCATATTCAATTCCGTTTTCACATAATTTTGTATCTGAAAGAATCTCAGCTCCTGGGTTACATTACAGGACTCTCCCCCACTCAACACACACTAAACTTTTCAGTTTGTTGCAACTTTACGTTTATTATTATTTTTTGTAAGAAAAAAAAGAGAAAAATAAAAGAAAAACAAGAAAAACCAATTCAAAAACCAAACTGAAAACCCAGACCATAAAACCAAATACAACAAATAATCTGAACCTGAACCCACCACGCACAGCAAATGCAATTGTTGCACGCACCGCCGTCCACGCATCCGCATCCTCCACATCCGCATCAGCATCAGCATACGCATCCGCAACAGCAGCAGCAGCAACAGCCGCATCAGGTGCATCCCTACCAGGCCATGCAGGTGCAGCACCAGCATCAGCAGCAGCATCAGGCGGCAGTGTTCCACCAGCAAGTGGCAGCCATTGCCGCTCAACAGCAGCAGCAGCAGCAGGCGCAACAGCAGCAGGCGCAGCAACATCAGCAGCAAATGCAACAGCAGTTCCACTACCAAGCCCAAGCTCAGGCCCAAGCCCAAGCCCAGGCTCAGGCTCAGGCTCAAGCTCAGGCCATGTTGCAGACATATATGCAGCTGCAGGTGAACAGTGTCCCGGTGACGCCCACCAAACCGTCGGCGGCAACAGTGGCAGCAGTGGGTGCTGTGGGTCCTGTGCCCATCTCCGTGCCGGCGCAATTCTTCGCGGCGCCGAGCACACCGCTGACGATCATTCCGACGATCATACCGGCCACGCCCACTTCGGCGGCCACCACACCGACCAACAATGTAAATAATACAGTTAATCTATCAGCCGTAACTAGAACTACTACCACTACTACTAAAGAGCAGCCGCTAGCAGCCGGCGGTCATGGAATCCCAAACGCTGGCCAACAGCAGTACCAGCATCAGCAGGAGGCTGCCGTTGGCTCCATATTGGGTCCGGCACCCCTGATCCTGGCCAGCGTTGGGGGTTGCAGCAGCGCCAGCAGCGGCTGCAGTTCTGCATCTTCTGATTGTTCTATGCCATCGCCAACTTCACTACACTTATCTTCTCCTAAAAAGGTTTGTGTGTTCACTAAAAAAGAAAACGAAAAAAAAAAAATGAAAACTCTTTGAAAACAACTCTCTCTCCTCCTTCATCCATATAGATTAACTCTCTTTTTCTCCATTTTTTTAAACTAACTAACTCCTTGTCTCCCTAACTGCTTTGCCTGCCGTTTTTTGTGAAAAACTAACACTTCTATATCTTTCTCACTCTGGTTTTTCCATCACTCACCAACGTAGAATTTTCGTAGAATTTTCTCATTTGCTGTTGTAATCCTGAATGTTGTAATTTTAGAATTTAATAAATTGTAAGATCGTTAAGTTAGACCTAATATATTTATACCTCTGACACCATAATATCCTACTTGATATTTCTTCTATTTTTTTGCTCTAGGAAGAATGTATATTTTTCTATTTGAAACTTTAATTTCGTAATTTGTCTCTCAATTCTTTTAATAGCTATTGAGAATCCTGTATATATAATTTATATAATATTTGCCATAGTTTAGAAAATATATGCATCTGAGGGTTCCTTCTAAAATATAAAATTCTTCTAATATAAAAATTAATATTAAAAGAAACTACAAGGGACCAAATTTATAATTAAAAACTTTTCGTTATTTCTCAAGAAAATCTCCCCTTTCCTTAAACGATTTTCTTTCCCTTTTTAGCCCTCCGCTGTAAGGGTGTGAATTGGAAGACAATTAAATGCCAATTAAATAAAATTATATATGAATATAGGGCGAAGGCCGTTTGGGTTTCTTTTATCCTCCACTTGGGCTTTTTTTATTGGCCCACGTCCGGCTCAAGGATCCCTTTTCTTTTTCCCTTTTTTTTTTCCTTGGCTTGTGTGAGTCAATTGCGCGTAATAAAATAATGTGCAGCCGCTCGTCCAGCTGACCAGCATACAAATGAGCTCCTGCTAGCCGATCGGGTTTCTATATAAATTCCGCACGAATTTATGGACTCAATCTCAACTTTGTGGGAAGTTCTAAAGGTTTAGCAAAAAAGGAAAATAGAAAAACGGGGGAAAAATACAGCAAGCCTGACTGACTTTATTATTTTATCAGTCATAACTATCGCGTTGCAGGCGGACATTAACCGCAATTGTTTGGCCAGCACTTACACTTTGTCCCCGCCAACTTTTCCGGCTGGACTTGGTCCTTTTTGCCTC
Source organism: Drosophila anomelani (assembly GCA_035045905.1). Taxonomy (NCBI): domain Eukaryota; kingdom Metazoa; phylum Arthropoda; class Insecta; order Diptera; family Drosophilidae; genus Drosophila; species Drosophila anomelani. Next base: position 8,063,182 of record JAWNOO010000007.1, on the reverse strand, counting down.
CTCGTCCTCGCCGGGCCACATGTCGCCCATATTGATTAGTTGGCGTTGAAAATTCCGCTGCAATTTGTTGGCGCAAACTGCAACCGAGTGCTAGTGTTTTTGCCGTTTTAAACCTCCCTCCAAAGAATGGCAATAGAACGGCCAGTTGTGTGACCCTTTGCTCCTCTTTCAGTTGTATTTCCCCAGTTAGTTTTTGCCACTGTGGCCAGTGTCGTGTATCGCCCCCGTATCCTGTGTCCTTTGTGTTAGGTGTCCGAGTGGCGGGTGTCCACGGTGCGTATGTGTGCTCTGTTTGTTATTCTATGGAACGGGGTCTGCCACATTTATTATCGATTTATCGCGGCCAGCAAGGAGCCTCCGACTCTCATTAATGTTTAAACTGAACTTAAATGACTCTGTTATAAGGACCTTTCCCCCCACCCTCCACATACCCACACTCTGAACAACGTTAAATTATCTGTAATTGATTTTGTTTAACATTTGCCACTTCCACCCACATTTATTTAAATCATTTGATTTCCATTTGCTTCAGTTTCCATCTGCATTCGGACATGAAAATATTTTGTGATTAAATAGTTTTCACATCGATGCTCCTGCTGTGTAATTATTATTGTTTTAAGCACACAAAAACAGCACACGGCTCCGTTTTATATTTAAATTGAATTCATTTGTACGAATATTGTTTGCGTATTTGTACGACACAACCGCTTTTCCAATTTCCACCTGTAATTCCCATTGTTGGCAAATATTTTCCACGGAAGCAGCAGTGAACTGCCTAAGCAAATAAAACTGAAACCGTCACTGAAACTGAAACTGAAACAGAAAGCCGGCGACAAACAACCCCAAGGTGCTAATAAAGCACCACAAAAACCGCAGGATAAACAAGGATATTGACAGTGAAACATGAAAGATTCCACTCTCTCTTAGGGTAAATAGAAAATTTTTCAAATTAGGCAAGACTCTCGGGGGGAAATAGAAATAAACATGTTTCGCTCAAGTGTCGCGCAAAACTCGCTTTGAAGTGTCGAAGTCAGTCAGCCTGCACTTTTAATAATATAAATAATAAGCTGGAAGCTGGCCAGAGAGATCCCGAGGATAACTGCCGGCCCTCGGCCAACTTACAAACGCACAAATAAACTTTTTAAATTTAAAAATTCATCAAACTTTCAAGCCGCGCACGCCGCCAAGTCAAACAAACTAGATGAGCAAAAGACTGACTGCTGGGGTCAGCAGGGGAACAGAATCAACAAAATAATAATAAAAAATATGTATATATAAGTATATAGATGTGAGAGGGAAAAATTACATTAATCCGTAATCGAAAAACTTGACTCGGACCTTGGAACACGGTGGAAAAGTTTTCCTCGCCTCGCGTTGAAATTTATAACAGCATTTTTTTTTGTTTGTATTTTATTTTATAATAAGCGATTTACAAGCGCTCTTGCATATATAATATAAAAAAGTGTTTTTCAACTACAAAATTTCAATTATTTTCCCCCGGGGGTTGTCCGGCAATAAAATAAATTTGAAATTTAAATGCAGCAAAGATAAAGTCTCCTACTAAACCCCCCTTAGAAAAAAGTGTGTCAAGAAAATGGGACAAGCAATATGTTGCCCAAAATAAGTGAGGGCAGGCGAAAAGGAATTGCTTCGTGCTTGCATCAAATTGAGATGAGAAAATAAAATTCAATAAACTCTTGTTAAGCACGCAGCCAGCAACAGCAGCATCGGTGAGGAGGGGACAGCGGCAGCTGCGTGCTCCGAAACAGGACAACGTTTTAAATATTGACAGCTACCAAAAAGGGGGGAAAGCCGTCGTCCTGCCTTTCCTGATGACGAGGCTGCTGGGTAAATAGATAAATCAACCCCAGAGACATGTACACCAAGCATTTTTGCATTGATCAAAAGGCTGGGCACCAGCAGCAGCAGCAGGGGGATTTTTTTTTTTTTTGTGTGGGCTTGGACTTAGTCGAAGGACACACAGGACGCAGGCATTGTTATGATTTATCCGGCTTCCTCAATCGATTTTCGTAGCACACTTTTTGGGGCTCATCACAAAGAAGGGTCTAATCATAGTCCTTGATTGTATATAGAGACTTTAAATGATTCTGCCAGATTTTTCCTAACAAATTTTGCTATAAACCAAATGAGTTTTTAATTTTTAAACTGCCCAACTGTCAGTATTTTTTTTAATCTTAATTAAATTAATGATTCGCCGGCCCACTGTACGCGTGTCTTGGTCTGATTTTGAGCTGGAAAATTCTCCCCTCGCCTGGCGCTGACAAACAAATTAAAAAGTTATGACTAAAAACGTTTCGCGCGCTCGGCAATGAAATGAAATTTGTTCGCTCGGACAACGCTCCCTCTCTCTCGGAGTATATTCTCCAGTATTCTGCAGTGTTCCTTGGCGATGCCGCTGGCTAAATTTAAATTGCTTTTGTTGCGCTTTTGTAGTTGTCTAGTTGGAGCAGCTCCTCCTGCTCCCTATTTTCCCGCTCCCAATGATGATGATGATTTTCCTTTTTGCCAACGCAAGTTTTCTTTGTTGTTTGCACAAATAGTTTTTGTCGCCAACCCGGGCAGCCATAAAAAAATGCCAGATTTTCTTTTGAATGGCGCGGCGCGTGAAAGGAGATCTCTAAAAAAATAAAAATAAAATAACAGAAAAAATAGTAGTAAAAATGTGTGTGTGTATAGCTGCGAATTAAGTTTGCAGTTAAACGGCCACGGCTAAGCGCATTAAGAGAAAAGTTTTTGCATCCAATGGCGTTTTTTCCCATTTTCCCTTTCCCCTGAAATTACTACTACCACTAATATTTTTTTCTGCTGGTTTTTGGCCAGAACTTTGTTCCGAAATCATTAAAAGCTTAAATGCAGCGACCAGCCAGGAGGAGGAGGAGTGTACGAATATGAATATGAATATTGAATGTGCGGCGGAATGAGTGACTGAACTGAACACTGAGGCCATTAAAAGCGACGTGCCCTGCCCTTGTTTTACCCGCCCCTCCACAAAAGCCAACTTGCGGGGTTGTAACTTTGGCTTTTACGAGCGCAGAATGTTTGCCCTCCAGTGCACTAATCCACCGAGCACACACCGGAGCAGCAGCAAACTAGGAAACTGGGCAAAACTACTGGCAGGGAGCACACAGAGAGCCACCACCACCCCACATGTGAACCCAAGCTAACCGGGCACTCACTCACTCACTCAAACTGGAAGCGACAAACTAACTTATTAATATGCAATGCACACTTTGTTGCTGTATTAATTGCAATATTAAATTTCCACTAATACTCGCTTAGCAGCAGGGTCAGGACTATGACTCGCCTTTGCCTCCTGCACTGGCCTAAAAAGCTTAGTATTAGTAAATAATTACAGTCCTTAAGAAAGTAATTATAATTATATTCCTTGTATTTTAGGGAGCAAATCATCTAAAGGATACTGCCAGGAAATTTGTTCTTTTAAAAAAGATATCTTACCTAAAGAAAAATTAAACAAATTCAACAGATATTTGAGAAGAAGGTTGAAACTTTCTAAGCCACACTTTAAAATAATAATTCATTAATTTACATGACTAAATTAATATTTACTCATTTATTAAGACAGTTATATAATTATTCATGCTGTACAAATCTTTAAGAATAACCCTATATCTACTGCAAATTCTTTTAGATTTATTATTTTTAAATTAGTAATTTCTCTTAGTGTCTTGCCTAGCTTGTTCCGCCTGAAAAGTTTCGCCGCAACTTTTAGCAGAGGTAAAGTGAGTTGAAAACACCTAGAACCAAGTAATTATTACATGTTTACGTGCGCCACAGCGGCGTGTATGCCCTGTCGCCTATTCCTATGCCAGGATACGAGTGTACTTCCCATACTCCTTCTGGCCAAAAGGATGCGTGCGTGTGTGTGTGCATGATCCTTGGTTCATTCGGCATGCGGCACGGGTGCGCTGAAAAGCGATACTAATGATAAGTTCTGCTTGCCAGGAGTCCGTCAGCGAAATGAACTCAATTTGCTACGTTTTACATTACCACGAGCCCAGAGCCAGAGTCTCCGGACATCATTTCCATACGTGTGTGGAAATGTTGGTTGATGTTTTTGGGGGGAATTTTCGTGCTCGGTTGCCCGCAGCTTGTGATGTATGCGGCTGAGCAGGGGAAATTCTGCGTCTGGCAGCTGGAAATTGCACTCGCACAGAGAGAGAGAGACGAGAGTTGAAAAAGAAATCTTTCCAAAATTTTATAAATGTTTAAAGGTGCAGGTAGTACCTGCATCGATGCCAGACATAATGTTAGCTCAAGTTGGCAGTTAACCAAATTTACACACTCGCAATCTGAGAAAATGAGAGAGGCTGCAAGTGATTTCATTAACTAGAGTTGGGCAAACACCGAGCAGCAGCAGCAGCTGCCTGCGAAATTAATTTGTTCAAAAATAAGTTTTCCGAGGGCAAAGTTTTTCGTGTTTGCATAGCACACTTCTCCGGGCTGATTAATATCCACACAGACACTGCCACTATAGCTCGGGGAACTCCACTCCTTCTTCCGTCTAATTATTATTGTAGAGCGTGGAATATGTGTGTCAGGGCAAAAGTTGTCGGAAATTTGATTGCCCCTGAATTATGCAGTGTGATAAATATTTTATTTTCAAATAAGAACACATGCCTAATGCCTAATTTGTGGCCCTACTTGGAGCAGGAGGAGTTGAGTCTGATTAAATGCATCTGAGAGTTGGGAGCGTAGAGAGAACAATTGTCACCTTGACGTCGTCAACATCAACATCAAATTTTCCGCTAGTTTTATATGCATAAATGCAAAATGCCAGCCAGAAGGCAGACTTTTGATGAGTTGTGCAATTTCCCAGGCAGGCCAGCCAGAGTCAGAAGAACAAAAATAGAAAAAAAAAGGAAATGAAAATGAAAACGAGTGAGGGAAAAGCCCAGGCTATTGTCGCCTTTTGCCTTTTCAAGCGATTTTTCCTTCTAGCATCCGGAAAAAGCCGAAGACTGCGCTTGATTGTCTGTGTAAATGCGGCGCCAATTTTTTATGCTCATAAATGCAGAAGGCAGCAGGCAGACCAGCAAAAGCGACTGACTCCACTTTCCACTCAAGTTCATTGTATTTGCATGGACGACCCCCCGACCCTCCGTTTACCCTGGCATATTTTCTGCTGTTTCATCATTCTCATCAACAGACATTGCTCATACGCCACGTTGTGCTCGGTGGCAACAAAAGCCGAACTGGGCAAAAGCTGCAGTTCATATAATTTTTTCCTTCTCTATATATTTTCCATCTCCCGCTCTCCTTGCTTTGGTCCGAACCAAAACGTTAACAGTATTTTCAGCATTTTCGAGACAGTTTGTCATAATTCCATAGAATCTACTTGGCATTTTTTCTCGTTTGTGCTGGAGCTTCCTTCTGGTGGCTTCGGAGCTTCTTCTTGTGACGTTTTATTGTGTCAACATGACAAATCGTCAAGTGTCCGGAGAGAGAGAGAGAGGATTCAGTGGGGGGCATTGTTGGTAGGGGGATTAGAAAAAATACGGGTTTCCCCTTATTTAATTTGAAGGTGGTCTTTAATGGTCTAAATGGATGGTTGCACAGAGCGAAAAAAGCGAAAAAGGGTTGGTTTATGAATTTATTTTAAGCTTCTAAAATTATGTTTATGCTTTAATTTATTTTATAATATTTATTGTCATTTATTATTATGTTCAACTCCAAGAGAATTTTAATATGTTATTAAGATTATTTTTAAAATAAAGAAAAGGTTTGAAAAATATCTTTCAGTTTGTATTTGTTTAATGGCTTAAATTTTGTATTTTAGGAATATGATATTGGAATATTTGTTGAATTTTTGTATGCCTAATTTTGTTATCAAATTCATTTGTATTTATTTGTTTACAGTTTTTATGTAGGCCAATTTGTAAGACTATTTTTTCAGTGCTGCTTTTCCCGTTTAGTAGTACCCAGTTTATACCTTTTCTGCAAAGCTTGACCCTTTCACCTTTTTTTCTCGTGTTTGTTGCTCCCAGATTGGTACCGGGGATTTGAATTGTTTCACTTTTTATCAGTTGGCCCATAAATTCCATCGCTCAATTACAATATTTGGAGCATCGTATGCAAATTTATGAGCATTTTCATTTCGATCAATTTACTTTGCTACTATTTCTCGTCCTTCTCCAGCTCCACCTCCTTCGACTTTCCACATCCCGAAAGTCAAAGTGTGACTGCCGGATGTCTGAGTTATATTTATGCTTTTTACGGCCACCTCCGAAGGAGTGAAAAATTTATTCATTGAAGTTTTTACAGTCAACTACACACCTCCTCAATGCGGTTAGCCATCGCATCATCATCCACATCCTCCTGAAGCTGAGCTGAGCTGAGCCCTGTGGTTGTGTGTGTTGTGTGCTCCTCCATGGTCTGACGTAATCATTCATACTTCATCAAGTTGACCCCCGACTATATGGCTTGCTTTTCTATTCAGACCTCGAAGCAGCAGCAACAGGACCTGCTGCTGCTCCTCACTGTCCCTGCTTCATTGCTATGCAAACTGCTCCCAATGGCTACGTTTAATGGTCAAGTGTGTAAAATTGCATAGCAAATCGCTGGAATGGTGGAAAAGCGGAGAAGGAGCAGACAGACCAACCGACCGGAGAGGAAACGATTCCGGGACACGACCATTGCTCTTAGATAAACATCTTTGCCATCTGTTTTTGCTCCACTTTGCTCAAGTTTTCCATCCTAGGGTACTGGGTACTGGGTCCTGCGACTGCTGACTGAGTTACATATTGATGTGATTTACCACTCATGTCTTTGGGGCCTTCTCTGTCTACGGCAAATTGTTTTGGAATTCAGTTTCGAATCGATTCTCCTTGCGGCATGATATACACGCCGATACAGCCGATTCATAGCACATTTTATGCCTCCGTTTGAGGTCCAATTTGAACGTGTGTTTGGGGCCATAAAATATCGAAGGAAAAATAAATTGAAACTTCACCTAGAGTAAATTATGGTTGAGCTTCTGGTTGCGGTATTTGTGTCTTCTTTTCTCTAGTAGTTTATTGTCAGATAATAATTGGAGAAGGTTTTCAGATATAAATTAAAGCAGTAGCGAAAATGATGCATCTTTTATTTAATTAAGGAACACATTTTAATATTAAAGCTCAACTTTTAGAAGGTCTCTTAGCCCACCTTTACCTATTTGTGAAATGCTAATTTCTAGCTATTTTCAAAGTACGTGGACCTCTGCCTCTTCATCAATCAATTTTCAAGAATTTCGTGAGTTGCCAGGGCAGCTCTGTTGCCTTTCCCATTGTTGATTTCATTATAATTTAGATTTGCATAACCGAATGTCTAAGCAACAATTTAGCACTGGGGCCCCCAACGGTCCAAAATGGACGCCAGGGACTCCTTTTCACTGTCAATTGGTCCAAGGACTCCAAGCTGAGTGGGAGTTATGGCCGCCTCTGTCTCAGTTGAGTTTCAGTTCCGAGTTCATCATCATCATCATCGTCATCGTCTTTGGGGCGGAGTGTATCAATTTTGGGGGCCTCACATTTCATTAGCTTGTCAACATTTGTGTAGCCCGACGAGCCTGTGATGTGATGGCCATGTCTTTGACACTTCAGCCTGCGGCGTGCGCCTCAAATTGTAGTTGCCATGGCCATGTGCCACAGTCAGAGAGCCACATCAAGATGCTTTGGCCCAAGCAGTGTTGCCCCAGCTAACGACTGGGGGATCCAAATAAGTAGCCAAGTGTCTGGGATTTATGGGAGGATAAAAGTATCTAAGATTTTGTTGAAGAAGCCCCAAAATAACATGTGTTTATATGAAGTGCTGCAAGGTGAAAAAGAGGAAAGAATTAAACCTTTTTGGGAAGTTATTAAAAGAGGTAATAAGCAAGGAAAAGAAAGCAAGATATTAGTAATATTTTGTCTTAAATGAAACATTTATTAGAAACTTCTTTCAGCATGAAAAGGTTAATTTATTTTAATTGTAAAATCTATTTATTTTAATGTTAGGTATTTTTAGTTCTTAAGCTCCCTTTAACCCCTTAAGACCACCCCCAAAACCAGCTAGAAATTGTCCAATTAAACAGCTCTATACAAGAGGTGGTTGCTTCAGTTGAAGTTGTTGCCCTAAATAGTTAAACTGCTTAGCGAGTGTCTTGCGATTTGGCAGACTATGCCACATGCTCCGGTTGCTATGCAAATCAATTTCCCCCCCGAAGCTACGAGTATTTGCTTTGCTTTGGCCTGTGACGGACTACGAAGTTCATTAGTATTTTGTTTAGTTAACTTTACATCTACATATACATATATATATATATATCGGCAGGGCAGGCACTGGCTAGGCTTTTGAACTTTGATACCCAGAGATTTTCGAAACGCTTTTGTGCTCACTCAGTTAATTTGTTTTAATTGCCATAATTTCATCCTGCTGCTGCTCTTGCTGCCTGCTCGCCTCATTGCCTCTTTGATTTTCATGCAAATTTTAAAGCGCTTAAATTGTGGCGTACACACAGAAGGGTAGCTCAGGGTGGGTGGAAGAGTCAGGTAACGAGCTCTACAAAACGAAATCCTTTTTTAACAAAGGAGCAGGAGGGAGCAGGAGCAGGGGAAATCATAAATTTTGCCCAGAAGCCATATAAGTGTTCAGGAGAGAGCTCAAAAGCAAATATGCAATACGCTTGCTATCGATATGCCGAAATCTATGCTCCTGTCGAGGTCCTTTTTTTGTGTCCTAGACAAAAAGAAGAATCCCCAGCATGTAAGGAGAGACCTACGAACTCCTGCTCCTTCTTTATCCTTGCCCCGAAAAGTATTTTATTTATTTCTGCCCCACACAAACACACACTCGCACACGGACATATTATCGGCAAATGTTATTAGGGCTGCTCGCTCGCCTCCCCCCGAAGTATGCAACAGTTTTTTGGCTGCTCCTTTCCCTTGTCCTGTTTTTGCTACATTTTTTTGCCTCAGGACCTGCGGGCAGACAACAACAAACAACAGGCAGCCAATTAGGCGAGCCAAAAATCTGGTTAACTGTTGCTTGACTCCGATTTTTGGCAGCCAGCCAAGAATTTTCTTTATTGCAGTTTAATAGGCTAGCCAGGGTTTCTTTATTTAATTTTTTTGTTGTATTTTCTGTATTTTTTGTGGTTGATAGATAGTCAAACGCATTAGGCAAATCGTAAATGTTCCAAGCTTTTTTTTTCATTTTGCTTTTTCTCCACTTAACGCAAATGATGTTGATATAGCCGATAGACAGGGTAACTTTCTTTGGGGTTTCTTTTTTCCAGCCTCACCCCAAGCAAAGAAAGGGAATTCCGCACATAAACACACACTTTGCCACACGGCTTTGTTGTTATGATTATTATTGCTGTTGTTGCTGCTCCTGCTGTTGCTGCTGCTGCTTCTCGGAGTTTTTCGCAGCAACTTGCTGTTTTTCTTCGGCACAAAAGTCGTTGAGCGTTAAAAGCAAACCCAAAAATGTTCTACAACTTTTGGTTTGAGTCTCGCCACGAGTGTGTGTTTGTGTGTGTGTTGAAACAAGTTAATGTAAAAGTATTTTTATGCTTTGAAAAACATTTGCCAAGCCAAAAAATTATAAAGAAAATAATAAAGGCAGAACAAAAAAGAAAAACCGAAGCGAAAAGAAAACAAAACAAAAAGTAGAAATAGGCAAAAGCCTATGAAAATATGGCAGTGGGGAAATTTTGCGGTTGTTGTTGTTCTTGTTGCATAAATAAAATTAAACATATAAGAACTACAGAGATAAAAATAATTGAAATTTGAAGAGCTTTAAATTTTTAATAAATAAATATTTCATGTATATTTATAGAGCTATAATATTTTAGAGGTTATTGTCAGATACCATACAAGAATTTATTTATTGGTTGATGAACATTGCTATTAAAATATTATATTTAATAAATTTAATAATGAACAATTTCTAAAATAAAAAATATCCATATTTTTGGGTATTAACATTAGCATTTTAAAAGATTTTAAAGATATATTCAAGTTTTAGGCGCTGAAATAATTGATTTAAAACATTAGGGTTTTCTGAAATAAGTTAAAATTGTTTTGTGATTTAGAATCTCACAATTTGGCTCCCATTAATTTCTCTGTGTGTAGGCAAACGCCCGAAATGCCTGTTGGTCCAACCTCCTTCCACTCCTCTCCCATTCGCTATCCTCGCTCGCATCATCAATGCCGAAGTGGGGGATTCCCATATTATCGTCATGGATCAGCCGCATTCGCTGTAATTTTGTTATAGGCACCGGCACGTGTATGTGTGTGTCCTGGGTGTGCGAGTGTGTGTGTGGCACAAGATAAATGTCTATTTAAATTGTCCCTGCTTCGCATCTAGCTGCCGTCCTTTTGTGGCGTCGATTCCTCAATGGCATGGCCATGGCAATGCCACTTGACAGGAGAGACGGGCACCCAACCTCCTATCCGAACCACTTGAGCCACCAACCGACGACCGACAGACCGACCGACCGAGGACTCCTCCCTAGTTAAATCTTTATTGTTATCATAATTTGCTTTTATCCGTGCTCAAAGCTTGTCGCATGGCAGGTTACCTAACCAAAGCCCATTCATCCTGCAGAGCAGCAGTTGTAGCGGGAGGGAAGACAGCAAAAAAAAAAAAGGAATACAGAACCTGAACGTAGACCCCGAGTTCGCATTTTTATCGTAATTGTTTTCGTGCATTTTTTTTCTGCTGCTGCTCTGCTCCGCTCTTGTCTCGCTGGCAAAGCGGGAAAATGGAGCGTAAATAGCATTGAGCTCTCTGTGAGGCTTGTTTACCATTTTCCGGGCTTTCCGCTTGCTATGCAAATCAATAAAAGTTGATAATTGAGATTTCTTTAACAAGATTTCGGGTGTCACAATGACAAGCTCCTGTGCCTTACGATGTCCTGATGATGACGACGATGAAACAGATACCGAAGGCCGGGGGAATATTTAAATTATAAGCGCCGGCAGACATCTCTAGGCGGCGGTGTGTGTGCGTGTGGCAGTGACATAAATTATAATTAGATGGCGAAAATAGACCTTGAAAAATGATCCCTGGCAATTTCCTGGAAAACGGTGCATCATTAAATGAATTAAGGGAAATCTATACGAGTATCATAGAATAATTATATTGCTCGTTAAATATTTTTTCGATTACCTTGCTTCATCTCCTTCTCTCTCTCTCTTCTTTGCATAATTTGATTTATTGCGTTATTTATGATTTGTGAATAAAAAAAAAAAAAGAAAAACCACCCTACCTAGCCACCCACCTCTCTAGTCTTTGTCGTATGAAATTTGAAATATATATATTGTTGTGTGCCTCTAGATAACCCAGAGATTGTTGTAATTGTCCAATGTTTTAGATTTAAGCAAAGGCCAAAGGCCAAGAGCTAAGCACTCTAACTAACTAATTATTTTCTTTTCTCTTTTGTTGCAGGTAAGGATCGATGAACAATATATATATAAACTAAACTATTTGGTAAGCACTTTCGATACTTATTCAATACACTCAAACTCGACTGGGATCAGGAGGGCAGGCAGAGCACAATTTCAATTTGTCCCATAAGTATCTTGGGGGTTCTTATTTGTGCCAAAAAATAACCCGCTTCATTTGGCATTGTGGTGGCAAGCAGCCCGAAAGCAGACCGGCAATTGTGTGCCATAATTGAATTTTAAATAAACTCCGGCAGACACGCACGAGAGTCGATTGCAGTCGGAGTCGGAGCAGGATCCTTTTCCACTCCTTGGCACTTGTCTACTTTTTAAACTGTAAATAAATTTCATCGAATTTCTTCGCTGCCAGGACACCCGCCTGCCAGCCTGCCTGCCTGCTGACAAAGACGTCTGCCAGACGAAGGCTCCTTACTTCTTGCTTCGTACTTCTTAGTCCTGGCAGCTCCAGCTTCTTGCCGCATCCTGTGCCATAAAGTATGCAATTTTATTTCAGTGCGACCGGCACTTACCTGGCATCACAACTCCTTCCTTTTCTCGGTTTTTTTTTTTATTTTATTTTATATTTTTGTTGTGCCACCGCCTTTGTGTTTGCCGCCTGAATGCCATAAAATATTTAAGTTTACATTTCTCGCACACACACACACACACACCTTCTACGTATACGTTTGGGGATCATCCTCCTTCCTGTTTTTTGTTGTCTCGTTGCATTGACTGCTCTAGACTGGCCATTTTTATAACTGGATTTGCCCAGTCAAGATTTCTTCGACTTGACCACACACACAGAAAGAAATATTAATGAAAAATATAAAAGAAATCCCTTAAATAGGCATCAAAAACTATGTTAGAAAATATTAAATATTATTACAATTTGTATGACATATAAATACTGATAAATTAATGGCAGCCTTTTCATAATTTCCCTTAACTTTTGCCAGTGCACAACTGCAACTATGTTTGTCTGGCTGTTTAATATTTGCTCAGCCATTGTCATGGGCAGAGCTTCACTTTGCCTTTTGCCTCGAATTCCGCCTTCTCCTTCCCATTTGACCTGTGACCCAAAGCGAACCAAACCGACCCCCGACCTGAACTGAACTGAACTGGCTATTTGTGCAGCACTTGGCTCTCGGTTCGACCGACTCTCGAGCTCTGATTACCGGCAATTTCGTTTTTCCTCACTGCAAATATAATTAAGTCAACACACACACACACACAGAGACACAACAACCCAAACAGAGGACGTGCAGCAGATATATCTATGGCAAATAGTGCGAGCGAGTTGCATGTGCATTTTATTTAAGAGTTCAATAAGTAAACTTTGCACCAGCAAACCAACCATCCGACCAACCATCGGGGCCAAGAGTGCAGCCATTAGGTAATTAATTTAACACTTGGCCACACAAAGCCCGGCCACACGGCCACTAATTGGCTTCCATTTACCAATTGAGACAAATCCGGCAAGGGAAAAAATCTAGAATAAAGACCGTAGAGCTATGAACCTGATTGGCTGATGGCTGATAGATGGCTGCCCAGATAGAAGAGGCAGCTGCTACTACGTACAGTAAGTCGAAATCAAAGCGACGGTAGTCATTAATGCCATTTTGCGGAGCATTTAGGGTTCTCTCTCTCTGTGGCAGCCATGGCAATACAGTAGTTTATAAAGAAAGAACCAGGACCTGACATCTGAAACGCTTCAATGAACTGGTCAAATGTGGAAAAGGGTCAGAAGACGTTAAGGTTTTGTGAAGTATGTGTGTGTGGGTTGTACACTTTTGGGGTTGAGTGCTCACTGAACCTGCTCGAAATTAATGTGCCACGTAAAAAGGGTAATTTCCAGAAGCCACGTCAAAGGTGCTGCTGCTTGGCCAAGTTCCAAGTTCGGGCCAGGACTTGTTGCGTGTCTTGTGCACTTTTCTCCCCGACATGACCCCATAGTCAAAGTGAAGTCAAGTGCAAAGGAAAGTAAAATATTTTCCTTTCAAAAAAAAAGACAAGAATGAAAAGGGGTAGAAAAAAATTAACCATACACAGGAGAGAAAATAAATCAAGTTAGGAATAAAATTCTCAGTCAATATTTTAAATATGAATAATTTTTATCAATAGTTAGTATTTTAGCTCGTTCTTCTCATCATGCACATGTCTTACCCTTGGAGTGTTGTTTTAGAATTTTAAACAAGAAAAACTTCTTAAGGTATTACCTTAAATTGTTCATATGTCTTTTCTCTTAGTGCTTAAAGTAAGAAAAGGGTAACAAGTGGGGAAAAAAAGAGCCAGAAAACATCAAAATAGACAAGCTGCGAAACTTTTGTGATACCTAAAAGGGCGCTCCCCCCCGCTCATTAAGAGGAAAGTCAAGGAGGAGAGTGATGCGTTTGGTGGCGCCTTTGGCATTAAACTCATTAACGGTAATTGCAACCTTTTTTTTTGTTGGTTGTGGAGCAAGAGAAGGCGCGCATCGCATTTTTAAAACGCAATTTTGTTAATTAATTTTCGCACACGGCGCGACAGCTTGGCACATTTTCACTAGCATCACAGACACACTCACTCCCATTGCCAGTCGTTACCGGCATTAGTCGATGATTTGGCTTTGAATATGTTGTCAATCAGCAGAGGAGCCCCAGCGTCCTTGACTCGCTCGTCTAACCATATATATCCTGCCATTCGTTGCCACTTGTAGCTGAGTTTTCACTTTGGCTTTGGCTTTGGCGTTTTGGCGCTTTTCGCTTTTGGCTTTCAGCTTTTCAATTACGAAAAAATACGCCCCGCAGCAGCAGCGGAGGTGGATTCTGTTCGGATTCGGATTCAGTTGGAATAACGCGCTTTGGCCGCTGGAATCAAAAGCCAACGGATCCGCCTCCTGTTGCTGACACTGATGATGATTGTCGCCCCGAGGGGCGGTCCCAGGAATAGGGGTAAAGAGAGTGCTCTACACTTGAAGGAAATATCAATAAATTCTGGCATTCATTTAATATTTTTTAGTTTAGTTAACAGGAAGATTTTTGCCTTAATTGCAATTTAAAATCCCTGCAAGTCTTTAAATTTGAACTAATTTTTCCCTTATTTTTTCCAAGTGTACATTCCTCTTACTACTTTTCCCATTGGCCTCCAAATAATTTGTCTTGCGGCCAAATGTTCTATTATCGGTCGGTGTGTGTGTGTGTGTTTGAGCCACTGAAAAGCGAAAAATAATATCCTCACTTGTAGCGCACTCGAGAGATGCCCTGCCCAGATACAGGACGAGGGCTTGTTCCCAGACCCTCGAGGCGGTTAACTGAATTTGAGTGAAAAACGAAAGGAAAGCCCAGCCCCAGCCAAAAGGAAAAAAAATAGATCCAGATCCAGGAGCAGCTTAAGGAGCTTCTGTGATTTATAAGCATGTGCTTGCCAACCTTTCGCTTTTCACTTTTCCACTCCTTTACAATCAGCAGTCCTTTTCATGGGTCAGTGCAGTGCCTAGACGGGGAGGGGGGAAAGCTCCTGCTCCTGCTCCTGTCACTGTTGTTGTAATCAAGTTAATTGCAGGGATACTCAGACACACAGCGAGCGAAAAGAGAGAGACAGCGTAAAAAAAGAGAGCGAGTAATTATGAGTAATTGCTATTAATATAATATAGCCAGGAGCCGGCCGAAAGGACATATATTCATAGCGCCCAAAGGCACGCAATGAAAATATAAAAAAAAATATTACAACAAACACCGCACACAAGGCGCGTATAAAAAAAAAAAAAACAACGAAAATTATTCACAGAACGGAACAGAATACATTTGATTATAATCTACGTCAACAGCAGCAGCAGCAGCAGTAGCACTGGCCTGCAACAACAAAGAGGGTTGTTAGCCCTAGACAAAGCTCGAAAATTGATATTAATTTTCCGCCCCCTTCTATTTTTTTTTTTTGTTTTTCGTTTTTTATCCTGAGCCCATGGAATGTCCATAAAAACAAAGTAAGAACAAAAGACCCAGAAAGAGGAACAAAATGTTACGAGCCATTTGTGAGCGCCTTGTTATCGGGACACGCCCACCGCGAGCAGGAAAGCGGGGGCGCAATGTGTTTCCTTGGCATTAATTTTTGCTATTTAGCAACGCAGGAAAAAAATATCAAATTAATTAGCAAGGCTTTCGCTGCTGCGGCGATAAAAAATATAGAAGGCAACCACAATAGCGCAGTAACAACAAACATTTTTTTGGCTAAATTAAAATCTTATTTTCAGGCTGGTTAAAGCCCAAAGGAAATGTCACAAAAGCAGGCCAACTGACCGTGACCGATTGGGAGCACAAAATGAGATGGTTAATTTCGATAAAGGGTTTTAGGGAGTCTAGGTCAAAGGGGATGAAAGGAAATTATGGCCCAGAATTTATGAGTATTTATTTTTAGACTCCATAAAATCTTTACTAAAATACATCTTAGCCACAGGAATTTGCCTAAATTAAGGACTACATTTCAAGGCTGAGTAACTGACCATGACGGATTTGTAATTTATCTAAGAAAGGCCGAAAGGGATAACCTGGAAATTCGATTTATGCTTTAAAGAGGATGTGCTTTTTCAAAGGATCCTTCCGATTAAGGCTCAGCCCACATAATTATACGCAATAATTAAGCAATGTGTGTGTGTGTGGCTAAAGAGATGCCATTTGTCAATCTGACATTGACAAACTCGCTGGTCTAGATTAGAAAACACATGGGCCCCGGGGTTAGAGCCATAATGAGTGCGAAATGTAAACACAACAAATGCCTGCGGTCTCTTGGCCCACAAAAACAAGGACTTGTCCCCGAGCGAACTTGCTTTTGTGGCCATTTCAATGCATGTCCTTGCCATTTGACTTTTGCCTAAACGCTTCAATGACTTAATTATATCCTAAATCACAACTGCGCGCATTTATCTGTTTCTTTGTTTTGCCAAAATCTGTAATCTGTCTCGGGGAATTTAACTGCCAGCCACGGGCAAACTATTTTCCAGTTTGATAAAGCAAACAAAAAGGGAAAATGGCAAAGACCAACCAAAGTGCGCTGGGAAAAACAGGGAAAGTGCTATTGCAGTCAAAAGTTTTTAAGTGTTTATTTCAATTATTGTTTGGCTCTGCGTGTTGTCTGCTGGGTGTGTTTTTTGGCTTCCTACGCCAAAGGGGGGCGGGGGAAGGGCAATTTAATTTTCTGCATTTTCGGGGAGGGAGCAAGAGGGAAGAAGGGGGGAGAAAATAAAACAGTAAACAATAACAAAGACTAGTTAAGAAATGCAAAAGTTTTTAGCGTGAAAGTTGGGTCCTACAGGACGGCGACTCCCCTTTGTTTTCATTTTCATTCACGTGCAGTTACTCAATTTTTGCGCTTAATAGCGAATGCACACAAAGAAAAATTAAATATTTAAGGAATTACATTTCCTGATCATTTTCTGTACAATTTAAATGTGGAAAAAATATATGAAAAATATTTTCTGTGTCGAAGCAAACAACACATAAAAAAGGCAAAGAAACAAATGCAATATCATAATTAAAATGAATTAAATTGTTGCAAAAAGTATGCTTTAATATTTTGTTGCAGTGCCATAAGCCCTGCTACTTAGTGGGGAAAAACTCTACTCTCCTTTTGTACTTCTTCCACTTTCTCGCACATGGACGCTTTGGCATAATTTAATTTTACACTTTGCAACTAAAGCAACTAATGTTGACGCGCTCTGGCGCTCTGGAGTTGTTGCAACAATGTTGCCCAACATTGCAGGAGAGAAGAACTTGGCCAAAACCTCAACACCTCCCCACTGCTGTTTGCCGCTTGCTGTTTGCTGCCGTTTCCCCTCGAGCCTTTTTGGCCTGCGTCTGTTTAGTGTTGCGTGTCGCCATATTGTTTGCTTTATGTCACACACTCGCCAGAACACAAACGCACTCACTCACTGGTTTATTTGCTCCGCACTGCCATATATATTTTACTCTCAGGTAATTGCGGTTTTTATTTCACAAAAATAATAATAGCTGCACCTTTGGGGGTGGCAAGGTGTACATATGTACGTACGTACGTGAGGATGTGTGTGTGTGCTGGATGGATGGCTGTCGGAAGTTGTCAGGCTACAACAATGGCGACAGCGATAGCGAGCGCCATCTTAAAGCGACCACAAAAACACACAACGGAGGACACGGAGACCACTTTAAAGCCAACAGCTGAAACGCTAATAAGACACACATGCAGACGGGGATCTAAAGGCATCCTGGCGGAGGATGTGTGTGTGTTGAAAAACAGTTGCAGTCAGAATAATAGCAGAACTGGTGAGGATTCCAAGTCAATCTTTAGAAAAAGCAAAGCATTCTTCGAAACAACTTAAAAAAAAAAAATTTAAAGGAAGATATATCTTATTTTGGATGTATTGAGGGAGCCTATTTAAATTGTACTAAAACAATACTTTAAAAAAAAACTAAAACTTATATTCAAGGTTTGCAATAGTTTAAACAATACCAAAACCCATGTAACTTTAATATTTATTTTGCTTACATTATGCAAAGCCTATTTCATGCTATAAGTACGTCCACGGCTGTGTGTGTGTATGCCAGCGAGTGTATGTAGTGTGTGTAGCATAAACCCTGTTAACACACTTAACAACAAACAAAGCTACAAGCAACGCCTGGACGGGCACACACCTCCTCCTGAGCTCCTCCCCTCGAGCCGCCTTTCTGGCCCCCAGTTTTCCAACTATGAGCATAACTTTAATGCTCATTGCTTGGCTCGCTGCCTTGACTTGGCTCGGCGCCAAATTTAAATGAACTGGGTCGCCGGCTACGATGACGACGAACTGCAGAAGAACCCCGCATTCAGATGAATGTATGTGAAGGGGGAGGGTGCGAAGCGAAGGGGTTGGAGCGTAAAGGAAGCTGGCTGGCAGGCGGAGATAGGTGCACTGTGAAAAAGAGAAATTTTGAAAGAAAAACTACCCGCATTTTAGGAAATTTAAGGTTGTGAATGAGGTAGTTACGGTCGTAAAAACCAATTAAAAATGGGTCTACAAGTATGCTATGATATTTTAGAGTACCTTTGGGACTTTAACCAAGTTTATTGCCTACAAAAATAATGTTTTAAGAGGTGTGTGAAGTAGTTTCCTTTCAGGATTTAATATTATATTTTCCCCTTGGTTTTTTCTTTTTATTTAAATTAAAATTGAAGACATATATTTCTCCCAGTGCCTGCCGCCTGAGCTATGCATTTGCATGGGGTCTTAATTACATAATATCCGAATGAAGAAAATTCGAAATGCCCAGCGGGCTCTTGAGGCCAAAACAAAAAGCGAGAGCATGAGCGGTGTGTGTGTGTGTCGAGTTGAATCAGAATCAGAATCCAAATCCGAAACCGAAACCGGGGCCCCAATACCGTTTTCCGGGTCGGTGGGAGTTTATAAACAATAGTTCA
Organism: Drosophila anomelani; assembly: GCA_035045905.1. NCBI lineage: Eukaryota > Metazoa > Arthropoda > Insecta > Diptera > Drosophilidae > Drosophila > Drosophila anomelani. Next base: position 8,044,331 of record JAWNOO010000007.1, on the reverse strand, counting down.
TTTGTGTGCGCTCCGAGGCAAGGTGGCCTTAACCCGTCGCGACCCGCCTTAACCCCTGTTTCCCAGCTAACCCGCATAATGTGCTTACGCTTCATCGATTGACCGTTGTCTGTGTGTATTTGCGTATTTGCGCTTATGTGAATGTGCGAGTGGTGGTGGGGTGGGGTGAATAAGGTCGAAGGTGAGCTCCTGCCGATCAACGGGAGCTGCTTCTCCTGCGTGATACTAAAAATGTTAATGCAAATCATTGGGGAAATCAAAAATGGCTACAGACCCCCCCATATCCCAAGCTAAAAACCCTCGAAGCTCTCCAGCCTCCCAAAACATCCAACCTCCAAAGTGCAAGTGAAAATTGTGGCCAAGATTTTCGTAGTAGGCATCCTCTCTTCATGCAATTTGCAAGGGTTTCCCAAGTGGCCTTTCCTCGCAGCTCCATCCATCCATGCGCCTCCCTTCCTCTGCCCCCCTGAGTTTGTTGTCAAATTTGCGCAGCAGCAGCCGCTTCCAATTGCAGTGGCAAAGTCATTAGCATAAACGTAGAGCGGCGAAAAGTAGCAAATCCATTAAGGCTCTAGAATGGATCCAGGCTCCAGGCTAACAGCAACCAGAGTCCTGGCTTCAGGATACACAAGGCATAGGCACACTCGACACGAGCGGCTGCTGCTGCTGCTGTTGCTTTTGGCAACTCTTTAAAGATTTATGAAGCGCCAAATATTTATTATGCCCGCTTTGCAATATAAGGCAGTCGAGCACGCGAGCCTCATCTTGGCACGGAAATAGTCCATGGCAAAGGGAGACGACCATCCTGCTAAGCCTTTGGTCCTTCCCTGTCCCCTCGTCTGTCTTCGCCCTACCAACCCGCCCACCTGCCTTCCTGGGCCGTGCGAACACTCTTTGAAATTGCAAAGCGGCGCAAATAAATAAAAACACATAAAAAGTAGGCAAACGCAGAGCCATGCCAGGAGAAGCTCAGACTGTGTGAGCCTCAACGGCAGACAGAGCTGGAAAATAAAAGCAAAGCATAAAATAAAATAAAACGCAGGCGGGGAAAATGAAATGAATGAGAGCGCAGCCCACGATGATGGGTCCAAGGAAAGCCAACAACAGAGCATTGAGAGAAATATTGGTTTAAAATCATAATTTTTTATAATTTATAAAGAAGTTTCAATTCAAAAATTACTTTTAAAAATGTATATAAAAAGATTAATCAAAATTGTAGTCCAAAAAGTATTTAATATATTTTAAATTAGGCTTGTTCTTGCTTAGACAAACTTTTAATATGGGTATCAATTGAGCCATAAAACCTTGAGGCCTCAAAAAACAATACTTTAAATTTTAAAGAACTTTATTTACTAATTTTCGCCAAGTGTACAAAAATGCAGAAGGGAAAGCAAAACAAAATCAATGCGCGAAGCAGGCTGAGCCCGAGTCTTAGTCGCACTTTTACTTTTCTCTTTCCGGGAGGATAGGGCTGTACGGCTGAGGGTGTGTGTGTGCCACTTCAACCCTTTCAACAACTCAAGAGGACACGGCTCCTGCAGCAACCTCTTCGCGTGGCGTTGAAATATGTGGCCCCAAATATGAAAAATCTTCGCACGAGTCTCGCCCACATTCATATACTCGCATATATATTTATATAGCATATTTTTGCAGTAGAATCAGCAACAGGAGATGGAGCACGTATGTGCTGGGGATCCACCCTTGTTGCCCGGCAGTTTGTTAAAGTGTTGAAATATGTCAAACATCGTCGAAACCATTTCATTTGACTGAACTGGGCGCGACACATTCGTCGTCGTCGTCGGCGGCGACGGCGGTGGCGGCTGCCCTTTGAGCGAATGCAAAACGCTTGGCATATTTTTAGGCGCACACAACCAGTGACTAATGATGATGATGTGTGTGTGTCTGTACCCCACCCGCGACTCCTATGTCTCTGTCTTCTGCGCCCAACTAATGAGGCGCATAAATTGTACACACAAAAATCTCCACGCTCCAGAACAAAGTTGCAAATTTTATGAGCTGCGCAGGGTAAACAAGCTGTCAGCAAATGTTAATACACTCTGAAAAAATATACAAAAATAGAAGAGAATAATTAAGATTATTAATTTACAAACTTGCTTGTAATTTTCCTACTTTTGTTTTAGTTAAAGAGAAGGAACGAGGCTTTCTTAGTGACTTCCTGTGGATTTTCTCAAGTGGACCATAGATAATATCTCTCCCACACATACATACATACCATATGTGTAGCTCTGACTCCCCCTTTCAGCTTGTCTACGAATTCAAGCAGTTAGAGACAATTTAATTAACGCATTTTAGCTGTCTCCCTTCGCTGTCGTCTGCTTGTCATTTGTCATTTGTCAAGTCAGCTGAAGCTGTTGCCTACTTTCGGATGCTCCTCTTTGCTGACGGGTCAAAAACGGAAGAGCTCTACTTTCGCGGAACCCGGAATAGAACTCAGAGATCCACCAAAGGCCAGTGCCCAGTCAAACGAACAAAAAATAAAAAGAAAAACAAGAACTAGAACTGGCAACTGGGCCTAAAAACCACCGATTCGGTGGCGGGGATCCATTGCGCATCAAAGGAGCTGACGAAATGCACGTCACGCTCCAATTTGCATGCCACGCCTTCGTGCTGTCCTTCGAGTCCTTCGTCCCCATCCACTCGCCCACTCATCAGGAAGGACGAAGGATAGCAGCCAACCAGGCCACATTGCCAAACAAAAAAGAGTTTTGGGAAAACAAAAACGGAGCAGCGAACCCGAGCCAACCGCAATTTGGTCATGTCCAACTCAATTTTCGTTACGTAAACTGCATCATATGCCGGGCATACGAATAGGACTTTTCTGTTAGACATAGCTTTTCAGTGCACTTGAAGAAAAGTGATTAGATTTGGTGGAAAGATAGCTTAAGAATTAGAAGAAATGGGATAGAAATCTTGGCTAATAGTAGGTGACTTTGAAACAAATAATAATATACAGAAATACATAAATTCGAAGTGCCTACAAAATTGATTTCAAACCATGAATTAAGGGAAATATGTGGTTTTTTCAGCTATTATAATATTTTTCCTAATAACTATAGTTAATCTTGTACATTCTCAAAACCCTCTATTAGCATTTTCTTATGTGTAAAAGTCAGTTTCCACCTTGCATGTACATATTTTGTTTTCGCTGGCCAAAACAACGCCGCAAAAAAATAAATAAATAAAAATAAAACCGTAAACGAAAAAAATAATTCCCCAGCCGAGCCTCGATGGCGGCTTCTCAGGCGCTTCAAATTTAATTAAACATGCACACGTGAGCAAATGCAAATAAATAAAAACTTTATGGCTTTTGGCCATGGCCAGAACAGAACGGCGTTGGAAAAACCAACCGGCAAACCGTGTGGGCAGGCTCTCGGCCATATGCGTGCGTCTCAGCATTGAGCTCTCGTTGTTTGGTTTTTGTGTTTGCTGTTAGCTGGTTTTGGTGTTTGGTGTTTGCTAGTTGGCGTGCTTATAAGTTTTAAATTTGCACAGTTCAGCCAGGCGGCGAAATAGAATATATTTTTTCGAGACACTGCGAGAGTCCCACACGTTTTAAATTGAACGGCTTTTCCCGCTTTTCCCGCTTTTCCCGCAGGTTTTTTGTTGCATTCCGCGAATGGATGATTTATGCAGAGGCAGCTGCTACAGAAAACAGTGCGTTGGCGGTCATACAATTTAATTGAAATGCACTTAAGGACTTAGGCTCTCCCCCTCTCTCGCACCTCTCCCTTCGATGTACTACATTTTTTAATTACGAGGCGAACAGCAGCTTTGCATATGCGATTAAGGGCTTAAATCCCATCAGCAGGCTGCCCTGTTCTCATTCCGATTATGCAGCTGACAAATGTCATTTTCTAAAATTTTACAACTCCGAAAGTGCAGAAAACTCATATGCAAGCCACATGGAAAATTTATGGTGAGCATAATAAAATAGAACAAAAAACAATTTAACTTTTGCCAGGACATTGTGGACAAAAGGGTCAAGAGAGCCAACCCGGCCAGCCGTGTAAATCCTGCTGCTGCGGGATTTTTGTTAAAAACTGCATAATTCATAACTGCAACTGAAAGGCGAGGGAGGGAGGAAAGGAGTAAGGGGAAAGGGCAAAGGGCAAACCCTAGGACAATCATCAGCCAGCATTCAGCTCGGAGTCAAGCCGCAAAAGAGCTGGTCGGCTTGGCGTGACCCGGCACTGCCCTGTTGTATTTCATTTAAAATTTACAAGTTAACAATATTAAATATTAACAGTTATTTATGCATTTTTCGGCACAAATCAAAAATTTACATACATGGCAGAAAGTTTCCTCCTCGTCGGCGTCGTCGTCCTCGCTGGACCTCGTCGGATTCGTCGGCCAGAAGATGAATGTGTTGATGGATGCCAACCATGGTCCTGGCATGGCATTTTTCATATATGCAGAAGCAGAGAGACATATTTATATATATATTTGCCATTTGCCACATTTTATTCGACAATATTCTCTGGTCCTGTGACTCTGATTCCGATTCAGCAACAGCTACAGCTTCAGCTTCAGAGCTTCTTCTGTTGATTTAAATAATTTGCTTTTGGCTTTTGTGTACTTTCTGAGTGTGTGTGTGTTTGTGGGAAAACATTTTTGGCATATTATGTGTGCTTTGCTTTGTTCATTGTTTGACTATGAATTTTTGTTTATTTGCCACAGCTTTTCAAACCGGCTTAAATAATAATAATATTCCTGCCGCTGCTGCTGTCGGGCAAACAACAAATCAATCTTAATTTATTCAAATTTATGGCCGCAACTTGAGTTGACTTTTTGTTGCCGTGACAATTCCGTTGAATTCGAACGGAAGCTGCCGAACAATGCGAAAAGTTTACTATAATTTCTATACAAATATTTAGCAGTAATTTCGCTTTACAATTTTCTGTATTCTTTTTTTTACGTTGTCTTCACGACTGTCTAGGCATTGGCCAGACGAGTGTTGCTTCTAATGCCTCGGCAAATATTTACTAATTTCTAAGCTGCAAAGTCTTGGCTGGCAAAAACTTTTACATTTTCTGCCAGCCAAAAACTTACAAAGCCGCCCTTTTCCCGCTCAAATATGCAAATGAGTTGAGATCCGAAACTTGGCTGCTGTAAAGTGCCTCGAAAGTGGCAACAAACAAGGCCGGCAACAAAAAGCATTAGCCTAAAAAGTGCATTGCCGAGGCAGGGCTTGGCTCCTATTCCAGAATTCCGCTCCAGAATCCGGTATCCATGAATCCAGCTTCCCCGAATCCCGGCTGCGGTTGCAGAGTGCATTTTGAGGCCTGTTCCCGCCCCCCCGCACACGAGAGTCAAGGAGTGAAAAATAAATGGAGTGTGTGACTGGCAAGTGGCCGGGGCCCAGACCCAAAACATCGGGATTACATTTACACAGGATGTCGGCAGGCGAGGTCGGAGCAGGGGCAGGGAGGCGGGGCACGACTTTTGGTAATACGATGATGGTGCCTGTAGAGATGCCCTCGTAGTCCAGCCTTCGCTAGCTCCTGAATCCGCCTGCATCCCTGCGCCTGCCGGCCAGCCTTCATTCCCTTAGTGTGTGCTAGCCGCGAAAATGCCAACAAATCATTGCCAGGACAACCAGCCAGGCCAAAAGCAGAGCGGAGCGCATACACAGTTAGAAATTGGGGTATCTAAAGTAGGTAATTAAAAAAGAATTTCAAGATAAGCATTTTTATTCATGAATTGATTTTATGGCCTTTAAATCTCAACGTATCTAGTACCTAAATGAGAATGCACTTTCCAAAAGGCTTTCCCTAAGTTTTTATAGGGTTTAAAAATCTCTAAAAATGTCCAAGTTATTTCTCAGTGCTGTAGCAGCAGGCGGCGGCAGACAGGCATCCAGCAGCAGCTAACAGGCAGAACATCATCATCAGTCTGCGCCTAAGCCGCATTTTGTGGATTCAGATGTTGCAGTGGCACACTCTCCCACACACGCACACTCGCACACCTACCACCTGCCGTGTACCTGCAACAAACGAGGTGGTTTCTGCCAAGTGATTTCTGGTCTAATGTTTTTTAATGTTGCTGCTCATGCAGCTCATGTTGCAGCCATGTGTGCGACGCTGATGATATTGTTGCTGTCGACAGCAGCGGTTGCTTTGGTCAGCTCACCGTTGTTGTCAAGTTGAAAGAGTTGAGAGAGGGGAAAGGATGCACCTGCAAGGACACACTTTTCGAGTGGAGTGGAGCAGCAGCCCGGGCTAATTTTTCGCTCTTTGTGTTTGAGGGAGAGACGCTCTGAAGTCGAGTCCATTAGCATTTGACAAAGTTGTCCGGCGGTTTGGCCTCACAACCCCTCTTCCTCTATCCCTCTCTCTGTGTGTGTTGCGGCTGTGTTGCCGAATTTGACACAACATTTGTCAAACCGCAAAATGGCTGCCACAACGTTACTTTCATTATGCAAAGGGTCAGCCAGACAAACAATGGCATCAACAACAGCAACAACAGCGTTTCGGTTTCGCTCTCACTCCACAGCAGAACAGAGATCCATTCATCCATCCACACATACCCATCCTTATTTTCCTTAACCCCTTAATGACATTTGAGTTGGCTAGCCCCGTTTGCTGGTCAGAGCCTGGCTAATAAGCCGCGATTTATCAGCTGCCAAACAGGACAGAAAAGTCCTCGTCATTATTATGGAAAAAAATATCAACAAAAAGTTGTAATCAAAAAGTGTTCTTTTGGTAAAATATTTAAAGAAAGGGTGTAACAAATACGGTTTTATATATTTTTTAAATATGCATAAAAGAAATATATTTATTTAAGATTCTGTAAGAATATTAACATACATATATCTCTACCATTTTCCACGTTGATTACGATAAATCAGTAACATTTTATCATCAAAATCCATATAATATATATCCGCTGTAAATGAAAAACAGAAAATATACTCCAGCGAATCGATCAGTCAATTCATATGCATATTTTTGCACTGAAAATCGCATTACGAAGCATGGAACCCCCGGCGAATGCGTAATTTTATTGTTGGCGGTCGACCAGGAAAATTGTATTGCGAAAATTTGCCAAACGCAATTGTCACAGCGTGATTTAGTTGGCCAAAATCGATGACAGGACTAGCCAGCCTGGGACAGCACTCTCTGCTTGTTCTGTGTGTGTGTGTTTTTGGGGGATGAGAAAGAGGAAAAGAGGAAATCAATTAGTGCAAACATATTTGGCAGTGCGCTAAAAGCCTTGACGGATGATGATCGATAAATTAGCGAGAGCCCTCGGGCGGATGTGTGATATTACCACGTTTATGTACATATGTATATATATTTATATTTATGAACTGTGGGGGAATTATTTATTTACAAGTTAACGCTTGACCGCCTGCTGATGCTGTTTCCCCCCCCTCTGTCAGCTGATAAATATTTGATGGGCCTTTTTTGTTGCCATCCAGTCGGCGAGCCTTGTTTATTTAGCAACAATTAGCAGCTTACAAGCCAGGCGTATTATTGATTTCCATATGCATAAGGATTAGCGAATGTTTCTCTTTTTATTTCTCTCATATTTCTCCCCCATTGAAGCATGCAGCATTTTCTATGCAAATGTTGTTGGGGTTGTGAATGTGTGTTGGCGGGGCAATAATTAATAATTTAATTGCTTCTGTTTATCTCTTAATTAAAAGGGATTTATTTGACCATTACAATACGAGCACACAAACAACGCGGGCAGGCAGCACCACTTTACTTTTTATCGCCTTTGCTAATTAAGTTCCATAATTAATGACTCAATATACAATACATGAGCTATATATACATATATATATGTTATTGACAATTGAAGTGAAGATATTATCCCCTTACGGCTCCCCACACAAATCTGACCACCGCACTTGTCGATGAAGATGACCACAAAAAGTGATTAGGGACCGGACTTAATTAGATTTGATTGCTCAAAAGATTTGACAAAACCAATTGCAATAAAGCAAATTCAACATGCTAATCAAATTGTCTCTCTCTCTCTTCTCTCTCCCTTTATTTACAGGTGAGTTACCCACAAGATTATGGCCAAATGCCGGCTCAATTAGTAAGTAGAAAGACCGACAAATTCCACTCCACTCCACTCCATGTCCACTTCCACTGCGGGTCGAGGACTACAGAAGGCCTGTCAGCGGCAGCAGCAGCAGCACGCCCTCAAGTATGCTACACTAATTTAATTTCAAGGCATATTTGCAGCGAGTAGCGTCTTTTCTGCCTATTTGGCACAAACCTAATTAGCCGCGAAAACAATGGCAACCAACCGCTGGCAGCGTAGCCGCCCGCTCTCCGTAAGCTAGCAGCCGCGTAGCCCCGGCTAATTTCCATAATTGTTATTATAGAAATTCAGCAGCCATAAACAAAAGGTTAGTTACTTGCCTAATGACTTGAAGTGCGTCCTGCTTGGGGGCTCCAGGACTTCGGGACTCTCTGCTCTCAGCTCCCTTGACTTGATAAACATGTAAATGCGCTTATCATCCCGCTTGGCAAAAACTTTTGCCGAGCTCTCTATCAGTTGATTTTTGAAGTACACGCTAAGAAATAATCATTTAGCTCAATTTGTAGGAATAGAAAAGGGATTTTTGCTGATGCCTTGAACTAATTACTGAATTAAATGGTTTAAAAATGTGAATATTCGGGTTAAAGTTGCAAGGGAATCAATATATTTTGTTAGTTTTAATATAAAAAGTTGAAGAAATACTGCTTAAAACTCAACTTTTGTCAAGAAAGAGACTTAAACACATTGGTTCTCCGAACTAACCAGCAGCTTTCTTTAATTTTTCTTCGATTTGAGACGTGAGACAATTATTATTACTTGATAAATACTTAAAATTAACAGAAAGCCCTTCAAGGTCTTCCTGATAATCCTTCAAGATCCTTTCTTGCCGTGCACATAAAAACCGTGTATTCATAACCCGACAAAGGAGAAACATCTCACCCAATGCGAAAATGATAGCTCACAACTTTTCAACTATTTGCCAGGATGGTAGTAGGGTGTGGGTTGTGTTTATATTTTCTGTTTAGTCACCCTGCCACAGGGAAGGAAGAAGGGAGGACCAAACAACCCAGCACTAATTAGGCTGTGGCGTTGAGCGTTGATTTTTATGCGCCTCAAAATTGAAACGGAAGAGCCGGCCGCCGCACTAAACGCTTTTAAAGACAGATCTTAAAGGCTGTTCTAGGAACTTTTACGAGGCGCAGACAGCAAAGGCCCAAGAAAAGTTGAGGAGGGGGAACAAAGTCGAGGAAAAAGTCGGCCTACAAAAGTTCTACTGCGTTGTTCGCTGCCCGTTGAACTTTACAACTTTCGCAATACTTGGCCCTGCGCCGCATTCAGTTGTTTGTTTTTGCGGACTTTCGGGCCGTGTCCTGGACAAAGTGACGACTTCAACCGGACGCCTTTCAATTATTAATGCCACTGTGTGCCTGTGCCAGTGCCAGTGCCACAGCCACTGCCATTGCCATTGCCACCGCTGTAGTGTAGTTTAATTAATTAATTTGACAAAAGTTTCGAATTGAACTTCAGCAACAGTCTGGCTGAAGTCGGCTGACTGTCGGTCTGCGGCTTTAAAAGCCAGTCTTAAATAAGACAAATCAATACAGAAAATAACTCAAGAGCACATAAGAAAAGGAACACAGAAAAATTCAGTAGAGAAACAATAAATTAATTGTTATTTGCATGCAAAGGCTTCTCTTTTAAGGCTCGAAACAATGGCAAAGAAAGGAGGCATTCTTCCGGCTTCATTCACATTTATTGTTTTGGCATTTTTGCTACCTGACCCCGGCTAGCTTATGGCTATTTATGAATCTATAAATATTTCAGATGAAGTTTTCATTAAGTGCATATGTATGAAGGGGCAAATCCTTTGACGTCAAATGCAGTTGTTGCTGGAATTTTCTCGACTTTATTTGAGCCTTGTTTTGCTTCTGAACACACATATTTCTGGGCAAATTCCTCTGATGCCTAGATTACGAATTTAATTAACAATCTGCTCTTAGCTTCGCCTTCGCCACCACCACCACCACCACCACCACCTGCACCTTTTTGTGGGCCAAATCGAAGTTGCAACAGGAACGGCAGAAGCGAAACAACAAAAGGGCCTGGCGCCACGACCTCAAAAATGTTTATGCCGCACTTCCGTTACTGGTTTTGCTCTGCTGTGTTCCTGCCGCATGAGTTGGCTATAATTAAAAATGCTATTACTGCCAACTTCATATAAATTTTTAATTAGCAATTTTTGCTATTTTCCTACTTTGTTGCGGCTCGGCACTCGCCCACCCAGAGCCCAGACCATTGTAGCTGCTGGCGAACTTTTTAAATTAGCACTTTGTTAAACACCCTGACGAAAAAGGTAGCATCCAACTCGGCTCTCTGGCAATGTCGGCATAAATTGTTTTTTAAAAGGATTTCGTCCATTGCCCCTGCTCAGTGCTCGGTGCTCCCTGCTCCCTGCTCCCAGATATTTTTCCCTTTCCTCCCCCCTTGCCGGATTTGTTGCGGGGCCACAATTTTTGAGGCAACCAAAGAACGCGTGCCACGGCAGCTGTTCGCACGCATTAAGCTCGTTGTGGTGCGGCAGCTGTCATAAATTTTTTAGATAACAACAAAAGCAGGAGGACATGCCACATACACGGCAAGAAAAGTGTCCTTTATAGCTTTTCCTAAATTATTCAGCATTCTTAGGGCAGGAAAACATAAAGAATATAAAGGTTTGCTGACACTTTAAACCAAACGGAAGCCTTCTTAAATCTTTAAAGGTATCTCAGTAAGAAATGTTGATTATATTTTATGGAAACTTACAGTTATTTCTGTTTGTGTACCAAATAAAGGCGCAAATAAAACCAAAGCCTGCTTATTTGCGCTTTAAAACTTGATTAGCATGCAAAAGGGGCGACGATGACTCTTGGCTCTTTGGTAATTATTAGATTTTATGCATGGCCGCCGTATTACCACGTCTCCAACGGCCATAAACAGACGCAAATATTGACAATTATGGCCTATAATTTGACACCCATCGGTGGCAGAAGGACACGCTTGAAGCCAAAAGGGTTAACAATTTAAATTAAAAGAGCATCAGTCAGCCGACGCTCTCACATGTGCATATACTTTACGATTCAGCAGCTTTTGTGTGTTATTTGCCATCCACCCACCCCCCAACACGCACTTTTCATGCATTTTAATTAAAATTAAGTTCATTTTTATTACCACCACAGACCGAGAGAGAGGGAGAGCTAGTTCGTTTTGGGCGCAATTTTTACAATTAAATAAAGATTTTATTATCATATGCCAGCACGTCTTTGTCTGTAAATATTTAAGCTGCAGGCAGGCACCAGGCAGAGCGTATAAAATTTACTGAAGGTGTCGCGTCGGCATATTTTAAAAGCGTTTTTGTTACCACCAGAAGCAGCAGCAGTAGAAGCAGCATCGCGCCAGTTTACTTAGCCAACACACACACACACAGGGAACAGAGAGCAAGCGGCCCTTCATATATGCAAATTTATGTGACATTGCGGCAAGCACGCGTTCACTTTGGCTTAAGGCTCTGCTCTGCTCTGCTCCTCGCCCAAAGGAATTTCCGGTGTTGTGTGCGGTGGCTTTTGTTTTCTAGCTGACGCTGCAGCAGACAAAATGTGGCCCAAATGTATGCAAAGCTTTGTTTAAAGTGTCATACAAGCGATACGAGCTGCTGTGTGTGTGGTGTGTGTTTTTGTGCGACTTGTTGGCAATTTAATAGCTCCGCGACCTGCTCCGCCGTTTATGCATATTTAATAGTTGCTATTTTTGCTAAGTGCTCGAAATTATCGTCAGCAACTGAGGCATCCACCGAAAATCTGTCGCTAAGCTCTTAAGAACATGAAGCATTTCAGGGGGTGTACGAGTGGCGAGTCATTAACAATGCACAGGGAAAAAAATTCACCTGGAATATTTAAGTGTTTCTGGATGATTTACTGAAAGGATATTGTACTTCCTCTGATGTAAAGAGTATAATGAGACAAGTTAAGTCTCTAAAAAATAGATAGAAACAAGATTTCTAATAGAATTTTCAAACTTTTAGCTTACATAATCCTTGAAAATATTTATTAAAGAAATGTTTATAAGATCTAATAGCTTTGCTATGGAATATTTTATATAATTTCGCATACTCATAAATTTTCTATAAATAACAGTAAGAAAATAATATTTTCCTATTCCTATTTCTGGGCACATTGACACAAAAACCCACTAATTAAATGTCTGCCAGGCCTGTGCCCTGTGCCTGTGCCTCCGAAAAGTTACTCTCGACCCTCTGACTCCCTGACAAGTTACACAATTAGCAGCTGGCAAACCGAAAGTTGCTCAAACATTTCAATGAATTCTCCAAATTCTACTCGGCTCTGCCGCAGAGAAAGTTTAGCCACCGAAAAACCCATTTTCCGGGGCCCAATTCCTCCTCTGCAAAATTTTCCATCAGATGCTAATGAATTGCTGTAACTGACTTGCTTCTAGTTCCGCGTTCCAGGATTTATGCCATGAAAATTCAAAGGTAAATAGCATTTTTACCCTGGCAGGGTTTGCGGGGGAGGGCAAACTTTAATCAAGCGATCCCTTTGTTTGCCAGCCACGCCTCCTCTCCTCTATTAAGTTTGCATCAATTTCAATATTCCCACTGTTTTCATTTAATTTCAGCAACTTAAAACTTAATTGTGCGCTTCCCTTCAAACCCCTCAAAAGGGGTTTTTTTTTTGCTTTTAAATTTGCAAAAATTAAAGCAAGGAGGAGGTCCTCGCAACAGGTTGCCACAACACAATCTCTCGTTTTGCGGGGAGCGAGAGAGAAAATGCCGGGGAAAACACCGAGTTGAGATTGCAACGCAGCAGGTCCCGGGTCGGGTCTTGTAATTTGCAGCACAGCCAGCGACAGCGGCAATGATAGTTTCCCACCGCTTTTCCACCTCCAAACCATCCTCCTGCGACTCGCTTACTTTCCGTTATGAATAGCCATTGGAGCAGGCGAGGAAATGCCAGGAAAATGCAGGGAAACCCTGAGTACTGCTGCTGCCCCCCTCAGCTTCATCATTTAAAAGCGCATTAAAAAGTTTTTAGATTAATTTCGCTTCTTGTTTTTGCCACTGTTTGCTACTTACTCTTCACTGCTGACGTTTTGTTTTCGCTTAATGTGGCGAATTTTAATCCCAAATTGCTGAAATTTAAAACTCGGTGCAATCCTTAGCATTATTTCTGGGGAAAATATGTTTATTTTTTGTGGATACAACAATTGCTCCAGTTACTAATAGGTTTTTCGTGTTCAGGCTCCACATGCAAAGTGTAGTTGCTGCTGCTACTGCTGCTGCACTGGCAATTCAATAGCTTTTACCTTTTCAATACACATTTGCCAAATCATCAATATTTTTCCTCATCTTGCATCTGGGGAACGATACACAAGCATCGTCCCAAAGTGAAGGATGATGCACTTGGAGAAGTTGCAGGCTAGGAAACATTATTAAAGATTTTGGAAATTATTTTGAAGCAATATAGAAATCTCTAAAAACTTTCATAAATTATTTTAAGAACCTCCTTAAACTGCCTAAAATCTCCCTAAAACTCTCTTTAAAGTTTAGGACTATTTTTTGTAGTGTCATTCTGGGGTTAACAATGTTTGCTCTGTCTGCCAAAGAGGTAAAGATGATCTGGGGGTTGGGGTTTTTGCCCTGGCACTAGCTTTCACAATCATTTTCAATAAATTTATCTGCAATTTCAGTGGATCCCTCACTCACACACACACACACACATTTTTAGAAAAGAGGAGCTCCTTGTTGTCGCTCGAATTCAATTCCAAGCAGATTTATTTTTCCACCCAGTTTTCCCATTCATAATTTCCATCAAAAGAGGGAAGCCCCGCTCGTATTTTTTTGTGGGGCTTTTGCTGCTGGCTCTTCTAATCCGTCGCTGATAATTCATAGCGCAGAATACATGTGCGGCCAAATGTGATTTTATTTGGGTCTCCACTTGACTGAGTTCATATATATTATATACTCTACCGAATCCTTTTTCGAATTTAATTTTTATTATATTCATTTCTATGCGGTTTTCGGGGTCGACCTTTCTCGCCACAAATTATACGCAATTAAGCAAATTTGTCTAGGTCTCCGAAATGAAAAAGGAGGCAAAAAGAATCAAAGCTCCTTGGTCTCAGGTCACTGATTAACAACCCCGACAGCCGGCAGCCGGCAGCAATCCTATGAAAACAAATTGCAAAAAAAAAGGATAAATAAAAATAAAGAACAATAACAGGGAGCAACATGTAAATAAATGCAAAGAAACGGAAAGACAACTAGGAAACGAGTCTCTACAATGCGACGCCGTCGTCCTTTTCCATGCACTTGCCAAAAGTGGATAAAGAAAATATTAAATAAAAATAAGAAAATGTAGAAAGAGGCTTGTTTAAGCTTAGATTTAAATTTTACATAGGTAAAGGAATTAATATTTTAAAACTACCATACAAAGCAGATACTTTGAAGCTTCTCAAAGTTGAATACATTTCAAAGCTCATATTATTTTTTAAATAATATTTTTCATAGATAAATCTTTACAATATCTGCAGTGTATGATTCCAGGGTTCACGTCCGGTCTGTCCTGCGGTTCTCCGAGAGATGGCGTGGAGACGTGGCGGGGGCGAGTTCATTTAACTTACGGCGCGTTTCCGATTTACCGCAAATTTGAAAACCAACAAACAGCCAAAAATTCGCCCAAAGGCCTCTGCTGTGCAATGGTAAACAAAAGGGGCAAAAGCCAACAAGTAAATACGTAGCTGGGCGATAGGGAAAGTAAGGGATAGCAAACGGAAAAATCCAAGGGAAGGAGGGTGGAGGGAAAAAAAATACAGAGGAAAACTCCGTTGAGAAGCTGGGGGAAAATTTGTAAAATTCAATTTTCACTCAACCCTTTATAGCATTTTTTTTGTGTGTTAACACTTTTAACTTTGAATTATGCAAAAATTTCCACTTCACTTTGCACATGGCCAAAAAGTTTCCTCCTTCTGGCCCGTTGATTTGTTGATTTCCAACAAATATTTGTGAGCTTTTCCGATAAAAAAAAAATATCCCAAAAAAATTACAAGGAAAAGGGATGGACAAGCGATGACTGTCAAACGTTGTCGTGGACCCCATCGTCAATGAATCATGGCGTCATTCCTTCTGTCACCTATTCCCCGCATGCACAGATATTTGTTCTGGTCGGTCGTCGTCGTCGTCGTCGTCGACGTCTGGCTTGATTCTTTTATGTGGTCGTGTCATCCGTCATCTCTCTCTCATCGGATTGGAGGATGTTTTTTTCTGCCCCACTCTCGTTAGTGTCACGGGTCAACACTTCCGGTTCACTCAATCCGTAATCCTCCTCCGCCAGAAGCGTCGACGACATACCTTTTGTCTACGCTCCTTCTCATTTATCATTGCACTTGGCCCACTCTCGGTTTAATATCAATTTAAATTTCACAAATTTCATTGCCAAAATGCGAGGCGAATTATTCATGACCGCCCTTCATTAGCCATGTCATCGGCCATCATCATCGACATCATCATGATGGTCATCAATGTTGCATTATATTTAATGGCAATTATGAATATTGCACACACAACCGGGATTTTTTCTAGCAAATTAAATGGATCAGTCCCGCAAGAGGGACTCTTTCAATAATTTAATTGCCCAAAGAAGAGGCGTTGCAAACATAAAATGTGTATATGTATGTATGTCGCTGCTTCGCAAAAACATTAATAAACCGGAAGCACAGCACGAGCTCTCCTGGCGGAAATGGGCGAGAAGAAAAAAAAAACACCCACAGAGGACACCCGCTGGGGCCGCGGGGGTGTTTCCCTTAACACACAAAGTCCAGGCCGCGGGTTCACTCGCCCATCATCAACAGTTTTGTATGTTTATCTGTGCGCGAAAATGCATTTTTGCATACAACATACAACATAACCGCAACAGATGCGGTCGCTTCAATATAAATGCAGTTACAAATGGCGGACCTCCTCCAATTTTTTCGCCCCCTTTGTGTGTGTGTGAGTGTGTGTTGGTCATTACAGGGAATTGCGTTTGCCAGTGTGTGTGTTTTTATGGCCTGGCCCCCGTGTGTGTGCGTTTGCCTGTTTTTTCCTTGGTCATTTCCGTTTTTGTTGGGCCTGCCTGCTGCTGTCCATTATGCCGGCTGTCCTCGCTCATCACCAGGCGGGCGGAAGAGTGCGGGGAATAATTCGGAAAAGGGGTTACCCGAGAGAAGTCCTGCAACAATGCAGCGGTCATTTGGCTGCCCTGACTTTTGTGGGGCTCATGTTCACTTGGCAAAAAATCATAAGCGATTGTAAAGTTTAATTTACATAAAACTTGGATTTGGGGGGAATAGGTTATATATCCTTCTAAGGCTCTCCTTGAAACAGACCTTATATTTGCTTATTAAAGCTTTAAATTTCCGCAAAAGGTTTAAACAATTTTCACTCTCTTAATTTTCCTTCATAAATTTTCTCCCAGTGCCCGTCTAGTTGCATTAATAAAATGCATATGACAGACAGCAGGGAAAAGTCTGGACAAAGGGAAAACGTGGAAAAGCGATCAGTGTGTTGAAATATACACACATACAAATAACGCTAATTATGGGACTTATAGCCAGGGCGATGCACCTTTAAAGCGGATTTCTTGTTAAATGCATTTCCACCGAAAAGCCGCTTTCCATCAGCTACCACAGACACACATTGACCTGACCCCCAGGTACACCCCACACACACACACACACATGATGTGTCATTCGGGCAGGACAAACACAATCAAAGCGCTTTCAGAGCCGGCTAATGAAGAGCAAATGCAAATGGTTCCCTCTCCCCCGCCCTCTGTATAGATATATCTCTGCGAACATCTCTCTTTCTGCGGCTCATTAATGCGCATAATCAAAGCGGCAAGAGCAGATTCTGCTGCACCGCCAGGAAGCAGGCAGCAGGCAGCAGAGGCAGCATATTTGTCACATGATTACCGTATCAAATAACACGCAGACACAGAGACAGACAGGGATTTCACGCCGAGGCCGAGACATGGGGCTATGACTAGCTGCCATGCTAAACCATCCGGCAGCCATCCTCCGATCGGATCGGTCGTCATAAAGCAAATTTCGCGTTTCGCAACTGAAAACCACAAGCACCATAATTTGGCACTATCCACAGTCGCCAGCGGTGCCTGTTCGCTTCGGTTTGGTGCGGTGTGGTGTGGTGTGGCGCGGTGGCCCAAAGAAGCGTCCAACCATTCCATCACATTCACTCAGCCAAATGTCTAAAATGCACAAAGAGAAATCATTACAGAAATTACTTTAAAGTGAGCCTAAAAGCAGGCTATGAAAAATATTGTCACAGCAAGGACCAAGGACCTAATATTTGGTGGCAAACTTTAAAATATTATTTTTAAGAGATCTCGTATACCATGTTTTTCAATTAATTGTTAAGAAAATGTAGCTTCTACTCGTATATAATTAAGGCCACATAAATTCCCAGTGCAGGCGGGCCATCCTTGCCTGGCAGGACGAGGCACGACGAACAACAGGAGGACCAGGCCTCGGTCAGGAGGAGCGGACAAAGACAGCCCGCAAGCGTGTGGCAATAGACAATGTCTATGCATATTTGTCATATGTGCAGTCCCGGCTCGTTGTGGTCCTGCTCTCACCCTCTCACACACACACTACTCACACACTCACACACAGTCAAAGGCAGACACATCCTGCCAAAACTGAAATTGAAACTGTTTAGAGCCGTTGTTGTTGGCTGCTCTCTCGGTCTTTGGTCTGTGCTGGCCTCATCGCCTGGCAGGCAGATAATTTGCTTGAAAACCCATTTTCCGGTTGTTGTCTCAATGTGTCCTCTGTGTTTTTGTGTGTTTGAGTGCTTTGTTTGACAACTTTCAGGCCGTTTTCAGTGATCACTGTCACGGAACCGGCAAGGATCACTTCAAGGCTTTGAGGAGCTGGCCTTTTTTTTTTTTTTTTGTTTTCTTCTTGTTTGCCTATTTGTTTGTCGTTATGACCGCCATGAAATTCAGGTTTTTAAGCTGTGCCGCACATGTTTCGCGCTCTCAAAAACCTCTTAGGACAAGTGCAGCTTTGTTGCTTTTACGGCCCACAAAACACACTACCAATTGTCGCTGTATTTTGCACGAAACGCGAACTTACCTTTGCCACTGAGCATAAAAGGGGTTGTGTATTTTTAAGTGGGCTTTTCTGTTTGGGGAAACTTTAAAGCGGAGTTTCATGAAGGTTTTTCTGTAAATTAGGGAATTGTTTTCGGTAAATAATTCTTTACACAAACTAAATTGTGTCTTTTGAAATAAAAATTAGCTAAACTAAAGTTTCCAAGGCAAAGGTTTAACATAATAATGAGGGGTTAGCAATTGCTGATGCATTATTATCCTAAAGGAAGCAGTTATCTCTGGACCAGCTTCAAACATCCCTATTTTTTCTCTGTGTATAAAAAACGCGAAAGAAAAAAAAACATAACCGTAGGGCCTCACATCAAACGTGGCCCAAAATGTTGGCCGCCTTAGGAATACAGCACTTAACGGCATCGTTGGCTCGGCTTAAGTAGTCGCTGCCGACAGAGACGGAGATTACTGGGAGAGCAACAGCCGCAGAAGGAGCTGGAGCAGCATCAGGACTAGTCACGGTCTCCTTCTTAGCTATTCCATATTCATAATTGCTAATGGAATATGCTGTGACAACCGCAATGATGACGAAGAGAGAGAGAGTGAGTAGCGAAGCGCCCCATCATCATTATCATCATTCTCGTAATGACCACGATGACGATGGTGATTATGAGCTCACGGCCCACTACAAAGTGTTTTTTGCACCCCCTCTCCCCCCGCCACCATGGTGGAGAGAACTCCCTTACCTCACCCATATATTTCCCAGAGCTGTTTTCGTGGCCATTCCTGGGAGAAATTAATTTGCAACTTGCGAGACATTTGGCTCTGGCGTCTATTTACATTGTATATATTACGTATACGCCATGGCTGCTCGACTGCTTGACTGCTTGGAGGTTAGGCCACAGCTGCTTCTCGAAAAAATGTGGGCTAATTTCTAGTCGCCGTCCCGTCACCTGCAGCTATTTTCACATTTTCTCTTCTCTTTTTTTTTTACCCCCATTCACTTTTGGCCGTGTTCGTTCTTTGTTTCATTTTTTTCGTTTTTGCCAAGTTTTTGGTGGCTGGCTGGCTGGGGCTCTTTGTTAATTGGTTCAGTCACCTGTCTCTTGATCTGCCAGTCAAGCGCACACGACCCGTGGAGTCGATGGTCGCACCACCAACGCCATCGCCATCGCCATCGCCATTGTCATTGCCATAGTCATCAAAGTGGCACCACAACCGGATGGATGGTTGAAGGCGACAACGCTTGCAGGAAAATACGAGTGAGAGTGACGCAGAGGAAAGCCATGGAGGAAGGAAGGACGGAAGGAAGCCGGATCCTTGGGCCCGCTCCATTTGCCAACCTGGCCAATGAACGTTTTAGATTACAATAGGTTAGGGCAAGACCAGGGTGGTGTCCTGCCTGCCTGCCTGCTGGCCACATTAGCCAGTGGTGGCTCGACCGCAAAGTTAGCGCCCAGTGCCGCTCCGCTCCGCCGTCCGTCGTTAACTTAATTGGCCATCACCACCCACTTTGCGGGTTTTTATGGTGGCGTCGTCGACGACGGCGACAGCGACAGAGACCCAAACCTAAACCCCTGCCGAACCTCCGGGCCCATGCCTCCTGAAACCCGATTTGGAACCCCCCCCCCCTCTCTCTCAGTAACTTTGGCTTTGTCGACGCGTCGGCTGTCACATTTTTTGACATTTTTATTCTACATTTTTTGCTATTTAGTTGGTTGTGTGACCGCCACTGCCCCTGTGGGCTGCTTCAGCTATTTTCTATTAGGGGTTCATTTTTTCATTTCTTTTTATTTTTGTTTTCTCTCTTTTTTTTGTCACCTGGCCGTAATGTTGTGGCATTGCCTACTTTTTAGCGCAGTGTCTCAGCGTTTATGACGGGGACTTGGGCTAGGAAATGCACTGAAGGAAAGTTTATAATATTTT
This sequence comes from Drosophila anomelani, assembly GCA_035045905.1. Taxonomy (NCBI): domain Eukaryota; kingdom Metazoa; phylum Arthropoda; class Insecta; order Diptera; family Drosophilidae; genus Drosophila; species Drosophila anomelani. Next base: position 8,024,235 of record JAWNOO010000007.1, on the reverse strand, counting down.
TCTCAACTTTATTTAATTAATTAAATTTTAATTAAATAATAATTTATGTTTTTTCTGCCTTAAATTAATTAAATTTTATTTAAATTATTATTTATTACTCTCTCTAGTATTTATTACAATTTTTCCTAGTGCATAATCGACTGGGAATGTGAAGGCTTCTCCGTTGGCCCTGTCGTTTACGCTCGGTTTGGCTCGGCTTTCTATTTTTTGTGATTAATAGGTGTGTTAATGGATGTCATTTTGATGTTTCCGCCAGACGCATGTCCACAAAAACCAAGTCGTCCTGCCTCGTCGTCCAGCCATCATCCTTCCCGAGCCCCCGCCGTGACCTCCCGCCCATCGCACGCTTTTGGGCCATGCTCAGTTTTATGTTTAATTTGAGCATTTCTCGCTAATTTTTAAGGCTCGCCATTAAATGTAGATAATTTTTTATGCTTTTCTTTTGGTCGTCGGTCTGCTGGTCGCCCAACGTCCATTGCCATTCATTTACCATTTCTATGCCTAGGTTTATGGCCCCGCCCCCTTTTTGTGGGCGCGTCGTAAAAGCGAGAATGTAACGAGCCAGCGTCACGAGCTTGTTGCAAGTTGGCCTCCGCTTTTGGTTTTGGGACTCTCGGGCTCAAATGCTGCCCCAGTTGTTAAAGCCTTTTATTTGCTGTCGTAGACAAATCGTTTAGGTATTCCTCGGCCCTCGCCCTGGTCCTGGCCGTATCCTTTGCTTTTAATTACTCGCAAATTCGTTTTTAAAGTGCGCTCGCGAGTTGGCCAAAAGTGGCCAGCGGCACGAAAGGGCTTAAAATCAATAGCCAGAGTTTGTGTGGTTGTGTACGATGGTGGCTTTAAAAAAATATGTTCTCTCTGGTGGTACATGGCATAAAATGCAACATGTTTTTCGCCACGCCTTCTTCTGTTTTTATTGCCCTCAACGCAAAGGCACACACAGAAGGGGTTAAGATTATAGATTCAAAGATTTTCTTTCTATTGATTGTAAAAATATATTTAAAATATTTATGTATTTACAAAATATTTCTCAATTTTGATTAAGAATTGAGCTTTATGAAAATATAACCTAAATATTTATTCGAATCCTTTCAAATGCTAAGCTTGTGGCCCCAACTGTCTCTCCAGAAGCCTCGATGTTGCAGCAGGCGCAGTAATCGATATGTAAACATGCGAGTTTGCGTTTCGTTGAATGCCAAATGCACAGACGGGGCCAGGCGCAGAGGGTATAAACGGGTTGTGCTGTGTGGGTGTTTCGGTGTGTGTGTTCGGGGGTGTGTATAAATTTAGAAGCAAACACGCCGACAAACCAAAAAAAGCAACAACGACAAACACCGCCAAACGCCAGAGCAGCGACAGCAACAAGCTGCAATCGCTGTGGCATGCAACATGTTTTTATATATAAATCAATTACTTACCAAACATGACGCCAGCGGAGAGCGCAGCATAGGGAGGTGGCACCCAACCATGGATTTATGGCCATAAAGATGGGAATCCTTCTGTGCGGTGCGTTCGTGCCACTCGGTTTTGGTATGTGCAGCAGCAGCAGCGCCGCCGCAAGTCCATTAAAGTTATTCAAATTGTTCAGCAATTTGATTAATTCCCGATTGTGCCCGACCGACGAATGTGCCGCTCGCTATCCCAGAACCATAACTAACTTCGTTACGGGAATTGCCCTTCCATTTTCTCTAGTTCCCCGCGTAAACGAATTAACTATCTTTAAGCCCCTCTATATAAAGCTTTATAGCCTCACGAATTTAACAAGCCAAATCGAATTAGCAGCCGCGAATATTAATTGAGCTTTGAGCGGGGAGCAGCCTGAGTGCCCTTCCAAAAATTAGAGAATCAACCGAAATAAAAATTGAAATTGACGCGTCAGATTTCCGGGAAGGGAGCATGGATGGCATGGGGCAGAATCCTCGAGGGCTGAAATTTGTCAACAGAAAATTGTTCGGCCATGAATTGATATAAATGTGGGGCCCGGCGGCGAATAATGCGCTAAATAAATTGCGAAAAATTACATAAAATATTTAAGCGCATTCAAGTGTGGCGCTATAAAAAATGGCGGGGCATTAAAAATGTTTTTTACCCTCCGCATTTTTTTTTTTGTTGGTGGGAAGTGAAAGCAAAGCGAGCGGCAAATGGCTGACAGGCTGGGAAGGAGGAGGAGGAGGCGGAGGTAGCTGGGGAGAGAGTCAAGGTGAATAGACAGGCAAACACACAGACAAAAGGAAAGGACGGGCAAGGATAACAGCCAGCAGCGGCAAACAAATTATTTGTACACATAGCCGTGGGCAAATAGCTGCCTGAATATTAGACATTTGAGAATTGGCATGGCGAATTTTGTTCATTGACTTGCAACCCCAGCAACAAAGCTGTCACACAACAAGAAATATTATTGGAATATTTTAAAATAAAAGAGAGAATTACAATATTAAATAATAAGCTTATGTTTGATATAAAAGAAGAAAAGAAGAAGATTGAGGCTTAAGGGGGTAGGATTTGTGGCCAGAATTTAAAGGAATACCTCTCAGGGCTTCTTTATTATTTCTAGTTTTTCAGATTAAAAAGTTTTAGTTTAGATTTTTTTTCTGCCTGTGTGCACCTGCCATGCAAATGTGAGGAGGAGCAGCGTGTGCTGCTGCCTGTGTTGTCTTGGGGCGGAAGCTCTTTAAAGTCGGGCAGACAGAAAACAAACCGAAATGTTTGTTTCGCCGTCGTTTCCTCCCAGACTCAGACGCTTTTAATGCATTTTTTATTGGACTGCTGCCGCACAAAACGACAAGCAAATAGAGAAGGCCATAAAAATAAATAAGGCACACCGTTTCGGGGGCTATGGTGGGGCGGGGGAGGGTGTTGTTTCTGTTCTTTTTCTTTGCTGGGTGGTGCTACACACACACCCTTCAATAATATTAACACCCACAAACCCAAGGGCGAATCGCGAGCACAGCATATTTTCGCTATTGCCATTGAGTGTCCAGCCGCCATAAATTTCAATGCTATTGAATTTTGTATGAACCCCGAGCACACAGAGCTCAGGGGTCCACACAGGTCTCGGGTCAAGCTTTCTCTCTACTCCATACGTGCTTCGTGGCCGCTTTAAAAAGGTATAATTTATTTTAAAAGAGATCCCCTCAACATATATTTATATACCCCGACCCAATACGACCGACCCACTGAGCAGCTGGGGTGGGAATCAATATCCCGGCAAGATTTATGCCGCCCGGTAATCGTTGCTAAGGTCAGGACCAGGAATCTCTGACTGGGCTCATTAGGAATGCCAAACGGCAAATGCTTGTCATTTGCATATATATATACACACGCATGCCAAAAACTCTTTATGCACTCGGGGAAAAGGGGTATATAGTATTGAAACATCAAACTAATCTGTTAGTAAATCAATAAAAGATTGATTTGAAAAAAAGAAACCACTTTCCATATTTATTTAAATTCATTCACCTGCAATTCCCTAAGAATTCCAACTTACTCAATCCATAACTGCCTTTATTTTTCTCATATTCCTATACATTATCCCCAAACTTTTCCCCAAGTGTCCCCACATATATACGATGTCGCATTACAGGCGAGTGAATATCTTAATAGAGAGCACAAGTCGCGTGGCGCGAGGAGCAAATAAAAAATTGCCAAAACTTTCGGCCGTGCGTAAAGTGTTGGTGGGAAAAGTGAGGGGGGCAAAGGGAGGAGGGTGGCAAAAGAATATCAATGAAATTGTCATACACAAGTAAATGACCCGAGATAAAGAACGAAGCCTGCAAAGAAAAAAAAAGTCAGCCAAGAAGTCGCCGAGGAATACGGAAAACGTTGAAGGGGAAAAACGTTTGCTACCTTTGCGGGCTGGAAGGGGATGGAGTTTTTCTACTGCATTTGCTGTCAGAGAGAGTAGTCAGTGGCAGACAGAGATACAGACACTCAGATACAGATACTCGGGGAACACATGTTTTGAATAATTTATGCGGGCGGGCGCTCGAAATGTGCCCGCCAGGAGTTTCCCAGGGTAAGGGAAGCAACCCCCCGATTTTTCCTCCCCAAACCAATTCCTTGGCTGGCACTAGGCCAGGCAAAGTTTTTTGCTCTCTCGCACACACATCCACAGGAGAGAAAAAAGGTGATAAATGCATAAGCAGGAAAAGTTTTGCGCCTCCTTTCGATTTCGCTTTGTGAGGGACCAGAGTCGACACTCGAGTGGCAAGGAAGAAGTGTGGAGTGTGGAGTGCGGTGTGGAGTGGAGTGGAAGTGGAGTATACTAATAGCGAAATTGCTACAAATCGTTTTGGCCAAACTTGCGCAAGTTTATTTTCCTCACTCAAACACACACACACACACACAGTCACGTGCTTTCCCTCTCTCCTTCTGGTAGGCGAAGTCATTTTTTCTCGCCTTTCGACATTCTAATTTAGCTGCGCTTCAAATATTTATGCAAACAAATTGAAATAAAAAGAGTTCCCGTCTCTCGGAAGCAATAAAAGCCGAAGCGTAAATATTTAGTGGTATCCAACTGGCACAGACTCCTTCTATTAAAGGAGCAGCTACTACAGTGCTCTCTCTATTGTGAAAATGGTTTTAAAAAAAGAAAGCATACTTATTAGCGTTGAATGAATTTATAGAACTCGAAATTTTAAATTATCTGTTGTGAGCTTAATATTTGTTCAATTAATGTGAAATTTGGTAAGCAGGTAGATAGTATAATTACCTCTTTCTACCACTAAAGAAGGTCTTAAAAAGCTTAACTTCTTCTGAGCCTTCACTGTTGCTTGAATTCCTCCTTCCTCTTTTTTGAAATAGAGTGAAAAAATATGAAATAAAATGTCTGGCAAGGAGCAAGATGAATACTCCCGCTCTTAGATACAAGTATTTCATATTAAACTTGAGCACTAAGCCGGTGACTCGTTCTTGTTGCTGTGGTTTCCATACCCGCCACTTCATCCCATTCCCAATCCCGACTCACCTTGCTCTTGGCAAGGAACCGCAGCTGTTACACTTTGGCGGCATTTTCATATAATTTATTGCTGCTGCTGCTGCTATTGCTCCTCCATGGCGGGCAGGTGGTTAGCTTTGGGTTAGGTTTGGTGGATTGAGTAGGGTTTTCCAGCTCCATATCATCCTTGCCTATGCGGTCGCAGCTACAAGTTGCGTTTATCAACTGACAACTAGCTAACAAATAGCGTGGCCGCCTGAGTGGTTGTCTCATTTGGGCCTACTAATTAAAATTTATTAGATGCCCGCCTTCCTGCCTGGCTGGTTGGCTGGCTGTCTGATTGTCTGTCGCTTTAAAGACTTGCTCTTAAAGTCATCCTTGAAGCTTGGAAAAACCATAAACAGCTGCTGCTGCTGCATGAGCGGCAGCAATAATTGTTATTTCAATATAGGAGATGAGCGCTCTGGGGGTGAACCGGAGATTGCCGCTTTGTTATGGCTGCAGTTTTCCGCTGTTGTTATTTTTACCTACATGTGCAATTTTTTGCACCAAGGCTGGCATTTCCCAAGCTTTCCCCCCTCTCACATATTCTATATGTGCCATCGTCGGCGTCGTCATCGCCATCATCAATGATGATATTGTTGGCGGAAGGCAGGGACTGAGGGGCAGTCGATAGTCGACATCAATGAACCGATCCGGTGCACCAGCGGAAATATTGAGTCGTATCTGTGTCGCGACCGAAACAAACACATGAAGAGGGAGACAGATGGGGTCGAAATAATAGCAAGTTAAATATAATATATATATTTTTTTTTGTATATTTAAATCATGAAAACCCCAACCCAGCTAAATGTAATCATAATCTTCCGAACAACCAGTAAAATTATTAATGATTTCTTTTGGAAATCAGTTTCTGGCAGCAGTTAACATCCTTGACTTATGTTTAATAACCCTTTTCTTACTTAATATTTAATATCAAACATTTCTCAAGGAATCTCCGATGAAGTAATCCCTGAAAGCCCTCTCTGTAAGCACTTCATCTCCAGGGCCTTATGCTTATGACCGCTGCTGTGTTGTACAGCACAGACAGTCAGACAAAACGAAAAGCCTTTAATCGACAGCAACATATTCGATTTTAATATTCATATGCCGTCGTCATAAATTCATGACAAAGAGAGCTGTGGAGCACAACAGAGAGGAGGCCATGCAATATATGAGGGCGTTGATATGATGTGCCTGCCCGTACGGTGCCGTGCCCCCTTTTGCCTACCCCCTTAGTCTCTGCCCCAACCCGCACCCGGAGTTATTATCAACTCGGTGTGTTCTCGTTGCTGAATTAAAGCCGAGGCAACTGACTGGATTGCTGACTCACTGCTTCCCCACTGCCTTTGTCCCTCACCCACTTGCTGCTGCTGCTGCTGCTGCTGCTGGCCATTTTGTGGCAAATGAAATTATGATAGTGGACGACGACGAGACAAATCACAAGTCATGAATGGAGAACTAGAGGAGAAGCAGGGAAAACTGCTCATTACGCAAGAATATTGGTACGAGGACGACGGACTTGCCTTCTAATTTGGGCACTTTTATTTTTGCCTCGTGTCCAGGCAACTCCTCCCTGTGTGTCCTGTTCCCCATTCCTTTTCTTACCATTCTTTTCTCTCGAGTAATAATACCCCAAAGTCCTTTTTTCGACTGGATAATCACATGGTGGTATGGGTGTGCATATCATTTGCCTTGCTCTCAATTACACATGATCTCTGTGTGTGCGTTTGCGTGAGCTCAGCTTTTCAGCTTTGCTCCCTTTTAAAGCGTCTTCGAGTAGAAAATCGCCTGTGAGAGTCGCAATGTGAGAAATTAAACAACATCAACCCCCAAAGAGAAAGGCAAGGCCGACCGACCGGGTCCAAAGGGATGGACAAATATGGAAGAGACAATGCTACAAGCATTCTGCACTGAGATTAAATTGGGGTTGAAATTTAAAATTTAAAAGTCTTTTACAAAATGTAAAGATTATTATTCAAATATTAGTGTTCTCCTTTAATTTATTGTAAGAAAAAAAATGAGAAATTTCCTTCAAATAATTTTTCCTTCAAAAACTTTTTCTCTCAGTCTCTGAATTGCTCATTACAGCAACAATAAAGGCAAAGCAAGTGTAGGCTTTTTTGCTAGCTTCTGATGACGCTGACACCCTTTGCTTCCGTCTCATCCGTACTCCGTATTCCGTATTCCATATTCCCTCCTCCGTATTCCGTGTCCGTCAGCGTGTGGCGCACTTCAAAAACTTAACCGTTAGGCATATGCGTGATTATCTTTCCACCGCTGCCTCGGACAACAACAAGGGCCAGCAACTGGGGGATGGGTTTCCAGCTAGCAACCCTCAGAGGCAACAATTGCGCGCTGACCCAGTTACCCGGCAACAAAGGCGGAAGCAAAGGAAACACGCTGAAAGAGGGACACAACCAACACACACACCACACACAAACAGAGGAGACAAGAGGGGACTGAAAAAAGGCACATGTCATCATAGAAATCAGTGAGTGCCCAGAAAACTGCCCACGCCCTTCGGCAATGGGGCGTTGCTTACGTTGGGGTGTGGAAAATCTAGGGGGTGGCGCTGGGAAAATTCATTAAAATGGCACAGAGGCGAGACAACAATGAAACGGTCCACTTGGGTTCTGTGCTCCTCCTCCATCTCCTTCTCCCTTCGGGAAACTGGACAGCAGCTTATCGTCCTGGCCATATGTGCCACAAACGCACACGAGGCAGGCAAGTAGAAGGGTAAGGAGAGGTGGCTCACACACACACACAGGACTCCCAGTTGGTAATCAAATATTTAGCATACTTTTTAGAAAGCATATTAAAATAACATTTCCGGTCAGCTTGGCAAAAAGGAAATCGTCGCAAAGTCCGAGAGTCAGCCCAACGAACAAACCCAACTGTGGAGGGCATTAGCCCGGGTTTTTGAACCGTGTAATGCACACCACCCACCCAACCTCCATTACAACACTTGTGCCAGCCGCCAGCCAAGGATATATCCCTGGGAGAGAGCTGGGAAATCCCTGTAGCATGCCACGCACACTCGCACACACACAGTGTTCTGGCACTTGGGGAGCGTTAATGTGCCATAACGAATGCATTAGAGACCGGGTACTAAGTAAGCGCAGTTAGTTGGCCACCCGTTAGTTTTCGCAAAGGGGCAGGGCATTTAAAATTTAATTACCCGACACAGGATGAAAAAAAAAACAGCAGTAACCAATATGCATTACCCTAATAATGTCCGCAAAATATAAGCCCTTAGGCAATGAAAAAACGTATGCTTAGTCTTTTTTTGTGCCTCCAATTACATTTTGGTCAGGAAAACATGGCAAACGGAATTTATTATTAGGTTTTAGCTTACATTAAAGCCAACAAATGGATTTATAAAAGGGAAGTAGTATTGGAAAAGTGTTTAGAAGAGTTTAAATGGAATTATTTAATTGAAATTCTTAATTGAAAATTACAAATTCCCTTTAAATGATGAATTAAAATGTTAAAAGAAGCAAATTAAAATAAAAATACGCTGCTTCATATAAGTATGCTACGATTTTTTTGCCACATTTTTTTTTTTTTGGGAACAAGTAGAAAACATATGTTGAACACAATGCACAGCTTCTGCTGATATCATTACTCACACGCACAGAAACACACCAATGGCAGACAGTGAGCTTCCGGTTTTCCCGGCTTCTTTTTTTTTTGCTTTCATTCGTTTTTTTTGTGTGTGTGTGTGTGTGTGATAATATCAAGTGAAGTGCTTCTGCGGTTTGTCTATGTGTGTGTGGATGTGCGTTTTGGCTTTTCTTATTATTCCTATTACCGCATGTTGTTTTTGTATTTAAGCTAATTCCTTTATGTGTGCGGATGTATATAAAACGTGCAGCCATATAAAAATAAAAACCAAATAACAAATAAGAAAACAACAACAAAGGCAACAAGCCAGCAGAGCCAGCAGGCAAAAAGCAAATAAGCCAAAAGCGAAAGCAATAGCAGAGTGGCAGCAGCCGAGTAGCAAAAGCGCGCAGCATGATGATAAGCCAAGTGGCGAATTCAAGCGTAGTCAGCATTGATAGCTGATGTCTGGGAGAGAGGGTAGAGGGGAGCTGGTAGCTGGGGGAGGCATAAAGGTGCCTACTTCACACAAAATTACCCTTTTCAATTTGTGCGGTGTGCAGAGTGTGTCTGTGTGGGGTGTGTGAGCTCTCCCCCTCAGCAATTTCTCCCTCGTTTATTGACTTTTTGTCATTGCCGCTAATGCATAGCAGCAGGAACTGAACAAACACACACCACACACACACACACACACACAGTCGCATCCTGCTTAGCACAATACAGTCAGCATCAGCAGTAGCTGTGGAGCTCTGTAGCAGCTTTATTTTTATGGGGCGCATTACATTTAATGTTTGGCTTAACTCGGTTACTCTCGATGCTCTCTGGGAATCCGACTCCTGGCTTTTGGTTTCGATTCTGATTCACACACGGTGAGAAAAGAAATAGGAATATAATAATAATCATAATAGGCAAATTATTTGTCACGAGACAGAGGGTCTTCAGGCTGTAACTGATCTTTCTATGATCAAAGTTCAATATGTGAAGATTAGAGAATCTAAAGTGTCATCTTTGAAATTTATGTTGTCGTTGAATAAGAAGAACTAACTTTTATCTGTAAAATGTATATTCATAAGCAAAAATGTTAAACTTTTGAAAGCGAAACCACAATTTTCCTCAGTGCTTGCTCCCTTCGTTGGCTGCTACTTGTGCTTGAACTTCCGCTTCTGGTTTTGGCTTCGACTCGTTGTGTGAGTGCGGTAATTAAGTGTCACATGTAATTACAATACACTCATGTGCTTTGTAATTAGAGTTTAGCGCTGCAATAAAGCAAGGAAAAAAAAAAAAAGCAAACAGAAAGCAGAAACACACAAGCAGGAGCACAACCAGGAGCGATACCCGAAACGAGGACCTCAATGCGCTGCTGCTAAACCTGCTTAGCTGGGCTAATTCAGATGAATATTTTCCCCGAGCTCTGCAATTATTTGCACTGCTGTTTTTTTTTTTGTTTTAATTATTATTATTTTGGGAGGAGATTAACCAAAGGGGAGAGCAGCAAGTGGATTTAGTTTTGATGAAGCTGCTGCGGTGGTCAGTAAATAGCTAAGCTAACACAAGCATTATGATTACCTGCTGCAGAGTCCTCCGCTTGCCACAGTAATTTCCACTTACCCATCAACCCTGTTGACTCTAACCAAACTGAAGAACCAAACCTAAACAAAATCCTTGTTACCAAGGCCCAGCAGTAGCAGAGCCCAGTTCCCAGTTCCCAGAGAGCTGGGTAAAGAATCGCTGTAATTTATTTAACTTGCGTAAATATTAAATATTTATATTGTTCTCTCTCTCTTTTATTTTTCTCTTTTTATGTACCGTACTCGTATACGTATATATATATACTTCATCTACTACAACTACACACCACCACTACTACTGAAAATAAAACCATCTGTAACCATCTTCAACTTCTGTCTGTGCCTGCCCTGCCGCCTGTGCCTCAACTACAAAAAACTACAAACAAACATGAAAATATATACGAAAATGTAAAAAAAAAAAAAAAATAATAATAATAATGTATTAACCAACTGCCTGTGCCTGTGCCTACTCCTTGCTCCTGCTCCTGCTCCTGCATCTGCATCTGTATCTGAATCTGCTCCTGCTCCCGCTCCTGCATCTGCATCTGTATCTCTGTGCCCGCACCTGTAACTGTGTTACTGTAAATCAGCGCGGAAGCGACGAACTTTTGAGTCAAGCAGCAGTCATGGCGCCCGCTTCCGACAATAACAATCAGGACCTGGCCACAAAGAAGGCCAAGCTGGAACCGGGCACCGTTCTGGCCGGCGGAATTGGTAAGTTTTCCCCCTCAGCTCTATATCTATCTGCCTCTGTGTCTCTCCTTTCTCATTTTACCTTTACCTTTACCTGCTAGCTGTTACCTCTGCTTCGTCCTTTTGTCTTGGCTTAAGCTTTTACCTTTACCTTCACCAGTTTTGCCTTTGTGTCCCCTGAGCGACGCTCAAGTTAAGTGCATTTTGCAGCCATAGTCTTGGGGGCCCGTGGATGGGTTTTGTCTGCCAATTAACCACGCCCACTGGGACAATCGGTGACACGGGAAGAAAATAAGTAGAAGGCGAATTCTGACTAGGAAATATCATTTAGAATTTAATATGCTTTAAATTTATTTATTTTATATATAATATTTATTTTATTATATTATTATTCTATGGTTTTAATGCTTAAGAAATTATAATCAATTTGAGAAGTGTCCAAAAGTTTTTATACTTTTGGGCATCATTTCAATTGATTTTAATATTTTATAAAATATTTTTATAAACCAAAACTTTTTATTTGTAACTCAAATTCGGTACAATCTATTTCCCTCTTGAATTCAAATTTTTTTTTTCGCCGTGCAGCATTAGACTTAAGCCTTCAACTTGGCCACAAAGTCGCCATGGCACTTGAGTGCCCCAATTGAAGGTGCGCGCGCCCGCGCTTTGATGCCTATAGCCAATTAACCTACTAATTAGCATGGAAAACAAGTCAACGGCAAAAACATTCTGCTAGCCTTCTCTCCTTTCCCACTTTGTGGAAATTATGAAGGGGAAAAATGGTGGGTCAGAGAGCGGCGAGGCTTTGCATTATGACCGGTGGCCGCTGACTGGCCACGCACTGTGTCGACACATTAATTAGCCGCACAAATACACATATTCGGTGGCGGTGGTGGCAGCCCCAAAAAAACCCACCCTGCATATGACCGCCGCAAAGTAATAAAGCTAATCAAAAACCGCACACCAAAACCCGACGAAGCCAGCGACGAAACTGAAGCGAAACCAGCAGAATGAACCACACATTAGGCAAATATTTGACAGGCTCGCAGGAGCAGGCAGGCGGCACAGGCAGGCCTCGCTAACCGAAAACTGTGAGCCCACAAAAATCCAGTGAGCCACAAAATGATTGCCAGTGTAAACAAATCAATAGGCAACAATTTCCGCTGCTGAAATTCAAAAGTAATCGACTGCCTCCGCACGGCGATTGTTTTTTGGGGTGAATTTAATTAACGCCACATGCAGTCAGCCACCGCCAGGTTGCAGAGCCAGGATATGGTATCGATATCCTCTTTTTTTTTTGGTGGCTTTGTAATGGGGGATTTTTGAAAATGCTTTTGCAATTTCGCTGTAATTAACAGCGTTCAGTGCCGGCAGCCACATGGCGGCTGATGGGTGTACTGGTTCGTTGTTGGGCGTTGTTGGGGCTTTATATGCCACAAAGAGAAGGCTTGAGCATTAGCCGCCAGACAGTCAAAGGTCAGCGGGAAATAATAAAAAAAAAGTAAACCAAAAGGGAAGGCAGAAAGGGAGTAAAGGGAGCAGAGGAAGCCTGTGAATGGCAATCGACGGAAAGCGAGAAAAAAAAAGGAGAGTGTACGCAAAAGCGGAAGCATAATATTTATTTATTACTTTACAAAGGACTTTTCTATTAATTAAAAAGCAACAAGCAGACACACACACAAACAGAGAGGGAAGGAGACTGAACAGGAGAGATGGCGGTCCACCTTTACACCCTTCCATCCTTCCTTTTGGCGCCCCTTTTTTTGCCCATTGTGTTCGATGGCCGGCGCACAGACGACGACTTTGACCCAACGGCATTTTGGTGGCCACCACTCCGCCCTCCTCTTTTGACACCTGCCACCTGCGGCCATTTTAATTTTCCACGCAAAGTTCTTGAGCAAACACACTCACATACACCCGCACACACACAGAAAGGAAGAAAGAGCGAACGCAGCCATTAAAGTCGCGCTTTAAGCGGAAAAGAAATCCATGGAAAACCAATGAATTCACATCGCACACTTAAAGCTCACACAAAAGGCAGAAATAATAACAAAAGGAATTGCTAAATAAATGTATAAGGACACTTTTATTGCACTGCAAGAAAAGAGGAGCAGGATCGGAAGGGAAGAGGGGACAGCACAACACAAAGGCCAGACAAGTAAATAGCAGGAGACCGAAAAGCAACAATGAGCATTGTGTGGTCGAGCCTTAGATAAACACACGCACTCCTCCACGTTCAATTGTAAGAGTATTTGTGTGTGTGTGCCACTAAACCAATACATCGATATCCCCGCACTCATACACACACACTCACGTTTATTTCCGTTACACGGACTCCGCAGGACATGCAACAAATTTTTCACGTAAATGTAATAAAAACACTTTGGCATGTGCAACGCGTATAGAGGGGGGAGGGGGGACTCCTCTGCCACGCCCATCCACTTGAACTGAGTGGCTGCCATTGATGAGTGTGTGTGGTGTGTGTTGGTTTAGTGTCCTGGTGTGTGCGTGCGGCGATTGAATGAAACAAACACATACACTCGCTCTTCAAGTGAATGGGAAACAAGACTTGGACTAGGACTCGGACTCAACTCAACAGAAGCTAAATTTTCGGCCTGCTAATAAATAGTTTCGCTTGATTTATTTGATTTTTTATTATTAGGAATATTTTATGCCAGGTATACGAGACCCCAGGGAGTCCAGAAACAGTACTAGCTAATTCCCTGAAAGATACAGGCAAAGAAAAATCCACTATAAAGAAAGTAAAAGTCATGAAAGAAATATTAACAACTATAATATATTTTAAGAGTTAAATTAAAAAGGAATTAAGATGGGAAGTTGTGAATTTTTTGCAGTAGAAATTGCAGCAAGACAAGCTCCCTAAAAACACACGATTTTCTGCCTTAAATTGTCACTAAGCTAGTCCTAGCTTTTACCAAAACAAAATAAGAAATTAGGAAGAAATGATTACAAGGCTCACAAACTATAAAACCTAATCCTTTAAAATGTTATATTATCACCACATTTGTGGTTATATTTTTCCCTGTGCATCCGATGGCGTGGCCATGTCGCGTGTCCGGCTAAAAACATCAAGCGTGGCCAGAACCGTGTTTTGCTTTTGTTGTCGCCACACAACACAACACCCACCACACACACACACCTCCCGCCGTTTCAGTTTGTTGTTTATTGTTACAGCCCTCACACATGCATCGCAGCCACGCTGTTTGTATAGTCCACCAACATTTGTTTGTTTATTGACCGATTTTGGGGGCTTAATGGTCAGCTCACCACCTATGCCATCCGTATAGGTGAAAAAAAAAAATACAAGCAGAAAATATATAAACTGTAGCGAAACTCCTTCGCTACGCAGCTGTTGCCGTTTGTACATATATATGAAAAAAAAAATATTCCCGGCTTTTAGCACGGCTAATTCCTGGCCCAGACAGGCGAGAGAATATGCTAAAAAAATATCTATAAAATTTGTATATATCCAGAGTGTGCCCTTGTTTTCATTATGCATGACCGGTAATCCCTTGAGCCGCCTGCAAATCTCGAAATCAGCTTGAACTCGCCCGCTGTGGCGTCATGCCGCCAATTTAAAGCTCAAGTGTGTGTCAGGATGGCCAATCCCTTTTGCTGCTGGCCAAACACTTGAACGTTTTTATTGCCATAACCAATAAGAAGCGACAGTTTGGCAAGTGCTCGTGTCCGAGTCAGAGTCCAGTGAATCCTTGTGAATCCTGCGCGTGCCGCCCAGTCTCGAATATCATTCGCACGTCTCCTTCGGTCTCTCTACGCGTTGCGTGTAAATATTTTCGCAGTCAATAAAATAATATTGTCATAATTTTTGCCTTCTCTTTTTCCGTTTATTTTTTTCTGTATCAATATTGAGACAGCATTGAAAGGAGTATAAAAATCCGGCCAGACCAAAAGGCAAACAGCAATTGTCAACTGGTTTGGCATGCTGCCTGACTCGCTGACTGTGTGCAGCCATTTATGGCAGTCACTGTACGTGAGTGCGGTTAGTGGCAGTAGACTTTCAGAGCAGGGCTTGGCTTGACTTTTGGCCTGACTTTCGTCGCGAATGTGTGTGCGATTTGTGTGTGTGCCATTTAATTAAGCATACGCCCAGTTGGCCGCTCTTGTGTGCGTAATTTTAATGCACAAATGAAGTGGAAAAAGTTTTGCCAGGACCAACAAACCAAAGCAATGCTCACTTTGCTCCGTTCCTGATTTTTGCTTGCTCTCCTCAGTGCAACTCTGTTGACTCATAACTTAAACAATTGATATTACTTCTAGGGCTCTCACTGCCCAAAAAAGATGTTGATAAAAAAATTATAATTACCAGCAAGACATTTCGCTATAACAAAAATTATAATTGCATTGCTTAGTATTAAATGAAATGAAATAATAATTTCTTCTTTTAAAAATGTATTAGAAATTTAAAAGCACTAATTTTTAATAGTGGACTCGCATCCTTGGATGCAGTCTGGTCCTGGCTATGGGCTGTTTGACTGAATGCCACTTGACTGCACACAGACATGGAGAAGTCCTCCTAGACTGCATCCTGCCAAATGCCACTGCATTTCCCGCTTAAGGAAGCCTCCCCATATATGTATGTGTGTGAGCGTTGAAAAAAAAACTATTTTCGTAATTGAAATGCAATTAAAATTTGTAAACATCGTCGACATCTCATCGTCATCATCCGGACGAGACCCAGCTGCGTACGTTGACTCCTTGCATTCGCTGCCAGAGGACCCGCCCTCCGCTCCATGACAAATTTTTAATGAATTACATTTCTTGCGGGTGTTAGGCCCGAGCTGCAAAAAGAAAATCGTTATTTTCAATTATGGCTCAAAGAGAGAGAGGAAAAGAGAGCACGTCTGGAGCCGGAAAAAATGAACACAGAGTATGCAAAAGGCGGCCGACTGTGTTTGCCTTTGGCATTGGGTTTCATTTGCTGCCAAAAAATTGTGCCATGATTGATTATGCGTGGGCGAATGTTTAAATTAAAGACAAGGCCGGGCATGGCTGTGCAAATATCATTAAGTCCTTGGGCAAACACACAGACAGCAGGGCTGGGAGACAGACATCCACACACAAGTTTGCCCAACAATTTAAAATTTATGATGTGTGAGCTTGTAAAAATCTAATTTACCATCGCATAATTAAAGGCGCTCGAACGCTCGTATTTATTCAAATTATATATTCGAATGTTGACACACCCAAAGGCAGAGAAGTTTTGGGTTAGGGAAAGGGAATCACAGGAAAATGGAAATGGGCAAGGGCGGAGTTTATAGACAAACACTGGCTGGCGTCACGTCATTCTCTCACATTAAATCATTAAATGCCGCCGTGTAAGCATAAATTTAATTGTTATTAACAATCAGCACTTATTTCACGCCCTCCTTTTATCCCGCCTACCACACACACTGGCACACAAACACTCGATCCTGGGGGAGAAAACCCTTTTTCTTTTGTTCAACGACTCGCTTTTTCCATTCATTTTCATTTACATTTTTCGTTTTGGGGTTTCTGTTTGCTTTATGAATTTAAATTGTCATTAATTAACTTCATGCGAGGTGGCGAGGCGGCGTGGGGAGGAAGGCGAGAGTCGTTGCAGAGCAAATTATTACACATACGCCGCATTGGCCGCCGGACAGACTCACCGACTGACCATTCATTACGGCCCAACCATCGTCGTCCGAACTCAATTACAGTTTGTAAACTTTTCAATTAGCTATAAATAGTTTATTTATGTATATTTTTCGTGCAAACTCATGCTGAGTGTGTGCCGAGTGTGTGTGCTTAATTGAAAGCGGCTGCCTCTGGTTTTTATGTGGGTTCGAGGCGGTCATTAATACCGTTGAGCTTTGGCCGCTTTCGTCCTTGCAGCAGCAGCAGCAGCAGCTCATTTTAACGCCCAGCGAAGCGAATGATTGCTATTCATATCATCATTCTCTTACGGCACATTGACAGTCAACAAGCATCGCACATCGCGTATCGCACGCGCCCAGAATCATCATTATCGAATGCAAATTTTTATCGCCACTGCACTTTTTTCGCTTTTTATGGCCAGCCAGAGCAGTTAATGCATTTCGGGTCTTGTTGATTTTAGCATTGTCCTGTAATTACCCGCGAGTATCAGTGGAAAGGAGCTCTCTCTTTCGCTCAAACAGATGGTTTTAAACTCATGATTAATTCGAAAGTTGACCACAAATTGCATTTTATTGTTTGCCATGCAAATATTTGCGGCTGATTTGGGTTATTTAACATTGGGATGTTAATTAAAAAGCAGCGATTTCATAACTGCAAAGCAAGTCTAAATATCCGCAGGCCATGAACACGTGCCAAACTCAAATTGCACAGCTTAGATTTGAATAAAAACATAAAATAAAAGGACTCGGAGCAAGTTCTTATGTGTTTTCTAATTAAAATACATTTTAAATACCCTTTTCATGGAGCTTTCATTGTACTTGCATCAGCATTTGGTAGCTGTCATGCTCGTTGGCTGCATTTCCGGCTGTCGACGCCATCTTCCTTTTCAATTATGGCCGCTCTGCCTTTTGTCAAAGCCATTTGAACGGCCGCAGGCGCTCCTCCACTGTCGCCTCTGTCGATTCCTGGCTCGTTTTCACACCGCGTTTTATTTGCGATCTGGAAACAAATGTAGCAGGGAGAGGAAAAAAAGAAGAGCTGCCGAAAACCGAATTGAGTTGAGTTTTGTTGATGGCAAAACGTCAAAAAATCCACAAATTCTACTAGTTTTTTTTTTTCTCTCCTATTTTTCCCCCCGTGCATGATAGATACTTTTACATATTTTCGTCCTCGCCCCATCTCGTTCGACATTTTTTTCCGGCAACTGGCCCAACGGCACTTGATTTGTTGTTTGTCTTTTGCAGAACATTTCCGGTACCTCGCTTTTTATTTAGTTTCGATTTCCAGCAGCAGCAGCAGAAGCAGCGTTTTTGCCGTCGTTTTTGGCTGTTATTTATGGGGGAGCCGGCGAGTGATGGAGCAGATCTCATCGCTCTCTCCGCACTAGTTTGCCGCCTGCCCATCCATGCCCATTGATTTTTAATAAATTTTTGAGCTGCCTTTTCGAACGGTCGATTGAATGAATGCCGCCTGGCCTGGCCCCAAACTATAACGACCACCGCACACAGGTCCAGGTCCCGGTCTCTTCCCCGGCTGCATAATTTCGTTTCAGCTTCATTTCCGTTTCGAACTAATCAAAAAGTGTAATTTCCGATTAGTTGTATTCAGCATTGACCGGCTCTCAGGGAGCGAGCGGGGGAGGCTCATTTCTGGAGCACTTTTGGAGGAGAGTTCACCGAGTGCAGTTCGAGTCTCGAGCCTCTGAGCCGACTTTTCCCTTTTACTTCAGCCACAAAAGGTGGAGAAGGATGGAAGAGGACCTTTCTGTGGCCCGGTTTTCCTTGCATTGTGTAATAAATCGGCACATTGACCCCCAAGACCACCGTCGTCTGCTGCCCTGATTGAAAGTGGGGAATTGGTCGGATAATGACCCTTTTACATTATGAGTTATGAGGGCGAAAAGTTCAGAGAAAAGAGAGTCAACTATCAATTTATCTCAATCTTGGCAATTCGTAGCTCACTTTTTGGGGCCAGCAAGGTGGTAAATTGGTTAGATTTTTTGGGAAAATCTGGGATTATATTGCTTATGAAACTAGAGATTATTTCTTTAATTAATTAATAGAACGACTAATCTTCTACTTTGCTGGCAACTTTATCAAAAATAAAGGTTTGTTTTCCCAGGTTTACCTTTTCCATTAATATATATATTTTTTTCCTTTATGTAAAACTTAAGCTTTTTTTTCACAAATTTATTTTAGATTTATTTTTAAAACAAAGTTTTAAACTTTACCTCTTCAAATCGGTTTTACCTTTAAAACAACTCCCATTTCACTTTAAATACGAGCATAATTAAAACGACAGATGGACAAAATCCGGAGTGGCAGACCACGTTCACCCGTGGACTATCTCTGACCATGTGCTTGTTGGCTTGTTTAGCAAACAGTCCAGGTGGAGGATGAGCCTTCGGCAGTCTGGGACTGTGTGTGTGTGTGAAAATCAGTAGAGGGGACTGCATTGCATTTGCATATGAACGGAATGGTCTCTCCTGCAGGTGCCACAAAAAAATAAAAAGCGCACAACAGACCAACACATTAACAGGTGTTGACTAAGCGCCAGACAGATCCAGAGCCATCCTGCAGTCACCGCCATCCCGCCGTGCATCTACCACCTTTTGCAACTGCAATTCACCCATAAAGAGTGGCTAAAATTTGTTTATAAAAATTTAAGGTACTTTTGGGACACAGTCAGCGAAGGAAAGCGTTCACTAACCGAAAAAAGTGTATGAAAAAGTATGTTCAATTATAGAAAGAACTTGTCTGAACTTTAATTATTAATCTTAATTAAAGTTTCTTATAGTTTATAATAAGATTTTGATTTTAAGAACATTCCTATGGTTTGCAATGCAATATTTTTTCTCAGTGCTACGTCAGGGATATCCCCGAAATTTGGCTGCAATCGCTTCCAGGGCCAAAGGCAGCCTAAAATCCCATTTGTGCTGCACTGCACTCGGTGGGCGGTGGGTTGGGGGCTCTCCTGTCCGCTTTATTTATGCAAAAATAACAAACAAGTCGAGTTTTTGGAAGGGAAAAGGAGCTGCAAAAAGTCGGACGGGGGCACGGAGAAGGGAGCGAAGCGGAGTGGCTAAAAGCCTCAAACGTTGTCTGTGCGCCGGACATTGTCGCCGTGTTGCTGCTGGATTATTCACAGCCGTTGAAAGTGTGCAATGAATGAATTTATGGTCCTCCGTCCTCCGCCCTCCGCCCAACTCCCAAGCTTAACTGGGCAAACGGTATACAAATGTGGCAGCATTTGGCCATGTTATCAACGTTTTTATTTCGTCCTCTCCTCTACCGGCAAATAAAACCCAAAAATAAACAAATTAAGCGAAGCGCGGAAGCGGAAGTGCAGACATCTCTGGCCATTAACTGAGCCGGAGATGGTTCCACAGAGAGACAGAGGGAGAGAGACACAGAGAGACCAGCAGGGATTGTCAGCTGTTTAATATTTCAATTGGTTAAACAATGTTCGCTTATTTGTTCCCCTTTTTTTCCCATTTCCCATTCCAGCCAAGGCCTCCAAAGTCATCCACTTGCGCAACATTCCAAACGAGTCCGGCGAGTCGGATGTGATTGCCCTGGGCCTTCCGTTCGGACGCGTGACCAACGTTCTGGTGCTCAAGGGCAAGAATCAGGCGTTTATCGAGATGGCCGACGAGATCTCCGCCACGTCAATGGTGTCCTGCTACACAGTCAATCCGCCCCAGATGCGCGGCCGCATGGTCTACGTGCAGTTCTCCAATCATCGCGAACTGAAGACGGACCAAAGCCACAATGTAAGTACAGACAAAACAATAGTTAAATATAATATTCAAAAGGAATATGATGCAAATTTAATCAAATAATTTAAGAAGTAATTTATTAATTCATAAAGGTTTTCCCTTTTGGCTTTTTGCTTTCTCAAATCATCCCCATAATCGTTTTGGTTTAAGTTTTCTGCTAGTAAACCCTGAAGACTTTGCCCTCTAGAAACCGATATCTGCCTTTAGCACAACTTCCGGTCTTAAGTGTTATTAATGTGGCAATTAAGTTTTTGGCCAAAAAGGAAACAAATGAAGCAACTGCGATTTATATGCAAATGTGGGTCGCCGCCCCGTAGCTTCAGCGGGAAGAACCCTCTGATTAATTACACTTTCTGGGCGACTTAAACCCTTTCCCTGGAGAGAGATTTGGACCCATCATAAATGCACACACAACCAGACGCACACACGCACTTAGGCAGGACATCTCTTTGTGGGTGCTTCTAAACCAATTTCTAATTTTAATTTCGTAAGCCACAAAGTCACTGGCAAAGTTTGAAAAGCTTTCAAATAAATACACATGGGCGCACACACAACGAACACACACACTCACCCACATTGTGGCACAAAAGCAACAGTAAAATGCATAGTTTTTGGGGTTTTGCGGACACGCAACCCACCGACACACACATCCAGAACAGAGAGATAGGACTCTCGGATACATAAATACAAATGAAACCACACGCATGCCAAGGAGACAAACGAATCAGGAATGGAGATGCCAGCTGCTTAGCTTCGAGTCAAAAGCATATTTTGATTACTTAAATGAAAGTGGAGGAGGGATGATAACCGCAACAGCAGCAGCAGCAGCAACAGTAAGAGCAACAACAATTGGGCCAAAAGAAGGCCCAAAGCGAGCTTGTCACCTTTTGTGGGCTGTGCGCTGCCACCTGACGGTCTGATGGTCTGAAAGTCTGCTGCTGCTGGAGGCTGGATGCCTGCCGCTGATGGTGGCGGTGGCTGGGGTGGTGAGCCCAAAAGCAAACTACTTAAAAAGAGATCGCAACAGCAGCAACAACGAAAAAAGGTTAAGAGGCTGCAGCACCGTCAGCACAAGGGCCAACACGAAGTACACAAGAAGAAAGTTTATTTAAAAAAATTCAGAAAATTATAAAAACTAAAGATTAATTAAAGGAAATCTCAAAGAAAAATTCGTATAATTAAAGACAAGCTAAGGAAGGATAATGAATATTAGTTCCAAATATAAAATTTGCCTAAAATGCACATTTTCTCTCTCAGTTTCTTTATTTTTAGGTTTTTTAAGTTCTTTAAAAAACCCTTTTTAAAAATATAAATTTTATTTATAGTGTAAAGGCATAGCCTATGACTTGGGTGGCATGGCAGCAACAATAGCAGCAGCAGCAGCAGTAACAGGCAGCAGCAACACCAAACAACACAAGCAGCTAAACCAAACAATACAGTTACATTTCACTGATTACCTTTTGGCTGTGGCTACCACAGTAGGTGTGTGTGTGTGTGTGTTGGCTGGTTGTGTGGGCAGATTTCTCTTGTTAACTACTAATCCTAGTAAAAGGCCTTGTTGGTGGCCCCGCAGACGACAACGTGAGACAAGTCAGACGAGTGGAAAAGTCAACGCTGCCGCCGTCTTCTCTAGTGGAAAATCTCTTAAAATGCAGGGGAGTGTGTGTAATCTTATGTGTGTGTGTGTGTATGCTGCTGCCAACATATTTATACAATTTCTCATTTCATTCAGTTTTTTCTTTTCTGTGCCCCATGTCCATTGTGAAAATGTCTTGTCTTGGCTCCTTCTGTATTTTTCCCTCCTCGCCGTGTGCCTTCCCTCTGTAGCTGTCTCTTCATTGGCTTTTGTGTCTTCTTCTCGTCTGGCTCACCTGTGCCGCATTCAGTTGATTGTTTGGTGTCCTGACTGTTCCTTTTATTTCTGCGTTTTGCGTCATATTTCGCCGCCTGTCATTTGCTATTTGTTGTGTTGCTGCTGTCACTAGTGTTGCTGCTGCTCCCGTTGCTGCTCCTGCTCCTGCTGCTGCTCCTATTCCCGTTGCTAGTGCAATGTGGCAAGCTGGAGATAAGATGCTTAGCGAATTGTTGTCAGCTCCTTGAGGAAACTTAAGAAATCATATATGAGCGGGCACAAGGAGCTGGCGCTGGAGCTGTTGGAGAAATGTCAGGAGACTAGAAAGACACGAGAGAGACAGCGACAGAGACAACTCTTTCGTTTCTTTTTTTTTAATTCCCTCGTTAGTTGGGTATTTCCGTAAATACCAAATTTTCCCCAATTTCCTGTTGTGTGTGCGAGATGCTTTAAACTAGAGCCGGAGCAGGGAGAAAATCTATTTCATCTACAAAAGAGGCGGGACGAGAGAGACAAATCCATTGCATGGCCTTAAGGGATTTTAACCCCACGCACCTGAAGGCAAAAGCTGCGACGACAGGCAGCAACAGCAAATCAGCAATACAGGATTTCCAAATCATCTGCTTCCCTCTCAGAAACACACAAGAATCTTATATTCGTGCACTGGAAAAAATGTGAAAATATATCTATATATCAGAGCAAGTTTTCTGTGAATCCTCCTGCATTTACTATATTTAATTTTTAAATAATTATTTTTGGAACTTCAAGAGGAGATTTCAATGCTGCGAATAATAATAATACCTTTTGGATCTTTAAAATGAGATTTCTAAGCTGTAAAGATCTGTAAAGTATCTTAAAATAAAGTATAAAGTAGCAACTTTTCAGGCGTTTTAAATACACATTTCAATCTGTAAAATATCCCATTCTTTAGGGTTATTTGTTCAGTGTACAAATGGAGACATCTAGTCGCACACACATGTGCGATTTCAACGGCTGAGTGATTGCAAAGGTATAGAAAATAAAACAAATAGGATGAGGATGAGGGAAACCCAAGCAACAGAAATGAAAAATCCCGTAGCATACTTTGCAGCAATCCCCACTCCTAGCAGCTCCCCGACATTTATGTTGGCAATTTGGCAGTCAACCGGCAACGCTGCCGTATATATAGCTGTAGCTGTAGCTGTTGCTCCTGCGTAACAGGATTCTAATATGTCATGTCGCAGGGATGTCCTTTCACCTTTTGCCACAAGCAAAAGTAGCAACATCCTCCATATTCCCCATCCCCCCGAATAGAACTCTCTGCGGAGCCCCTGGTTTCCGTTTCTATTTTCGCTGATGTCTTATTCTAGCAACTTGCGCTTCGACGACCCTTGACTAAGATGCCAGAAATGAAGATAAATGCACTGGCAAGTTCACGCGGTTACGACCGCAACGAGAGAGCTGCCCACAGAGCCACTCTGCTCCTCTGTTAAGTCCCCAAAAAGTCCCCCTTTACCGGAGAAAAATCCCAACCCCAAAGGTCCGCAACTGGCATTGTTTAGTGGGTTTCAAATTTGACATGTGATTGTATTTTCGGTGTGTGTGTTCTTTTGGGGGCGACGGCGCATCTGTTGCCTGAGTTTTGTTTTTCGGGTAATTTTGATAAATTAATTTTTGAGCCTGGTCTGTGGCCTCTTTTACGGCCAAAAAGGGTTGACAGCCACTTGGGGACGAGGCGCCCCAACCGTTGCCTGGAAAAGAATTTGATTGAAATATAATTTCCCCAACACAATCCCCTCGGTCTAATCTCCTGTGTAACATTTGCCATTCCTCTGGCTTCATTAGATCCGCACAATTGATTAATCGCTGTATGAATGCCCAATGAAGAGATGCCTAGGGCCTGGAACATGCTACTCGGTTTTCCAGCCTCCATGGGGGTCCGAGTCGAGAGTCGCGCGTTCAAGTGCGAACAGCAAATTCAGGTAATCATCATAATTGGCAATCGGCGCCCAAAACAGCCAAACAGCAGGCCCACCGGCAGAAGACAATCGACAATGGAACCGATGCGAGTTCTCCGGTCCACTGCAGCTCATTGAATGCACTTCAAGTGAAGGCACTCGAAGAAAAAATTAGGGTAATTTGAGGGAATTCTAGAAAGAAATCTTAATTGAAATAATATCTTTAAAACTAGAATACTTTGTAGCTTTATTTCTTTTACAAGGATTCAAAATACAAACCTTTTTCTGGCTCCTAATTAATCATTTTTAGGATTAAGTGTAAACCCTTGAATTTCCCTCAGTGCTTGTTGCAAATGCATTTCCCCGAAGCACGCTAGTTTGCATGTGTTTGCCGATGTTGTGCGAATTGCATGTGTTAACGGTTCTGTTGTGTGTGTGTGTGTGTTTGCTGGCAGGTGCTGGCTTTCCCTTCAGTGATAAGGTTACCTTGTAATTAAATTAAATTGCCGACTACAGAGACGACAGGACAAGGATAGAGACGGAGACCGAGCTGCATTTTCCGAACGCCTCTTGTGGCAAAATCAAACAATGAAATGCGAAAAACCAAACCGTAGAGAAAAGCACAAAGTACACGCGCAAAGGGGAAAACCCCAAAGGTGACGGACAGCAATTGTCAATTAATGGGGCACACACGTGAAAATTAGGCGGAAACACGAAGGAGGATTAATTTACAGACCCCGTTTGACACCTGGCAAAGGGGGGAAACTAATACAAATGTCAAGCGATTAAGCCGCAGAAAGGATCAAGCTGATTAGCAAAGTCTTAGGCGGAGACGTCGCCACGTCTATAAATAACACCGAAAGGGGATAAGAGTTGTACATTTGATTTGGTGTTAATAATATAAACCAGGCTCAGCGACACAACACACACGGCTCGATGTGTGTTATTTAATTTGCTGCCTTGGCCCAAAGACAGGCTGTCAATGCCTGTTTGGCAAAAGCCCAAGGAGAAGGAGGCGAGAACAGCGAGGAAAACGAGCTTATGGAGCCTTTACTTTTGGCACGCTATTTGTCTAACTCTCAGGGCTGTGCAGTTAAAGGATTTCGCCCAGGCAAATAACTTCACATATCTCTGAACTGAGCGCTGAGCTATCTGCTGCTTCTGCTGCTCGATGTTTATTTTTCTATGCGCTGTTTTTCTTTCCTGTTTTCTGTTTTCTGTTTTCCCATTTTATTTTCACGTTTACTTTTACCCCACGTCCGCGTCTGCCGTCGAAAGGAAAAGTAAGCTAATCTTATTGTTTTCCCAACAGCAACAGCCGGAGCAGCGTATGTGGTGGCGATGCCAGGGCTCCTTCTCCTGATCCTGATCCTTTGAGTTATGCGGATGCGAGTGTTTGCTTATACTTGCGCCGCGCTAAAGCTTTTTGCCATTTTGATTGGCGACGTGTTGAAAATGGATTTAAATTACATTGTTTCGCCAAGGACGTGCTAGCATGCCTGGCAGGATAACAACTGCTGCAAAACCCCCGAAAAACCGACAGCCAACAACTGACAACTTTATGTATGCACTGACTTTTCCAGCGGCTGTGTCAATATTTTCATTGTATTGATTAGTTTTGCATTACCGAAAAGTGGCCTTGCCTGCTCAAGGATATACATAGGAGGTGGGGGAAGGAAAAGAGTTTCCTTTGTTTTCACAGGCGTATTGACTTATCCCTTTTTTGTAGGCCAGCGGATTTTGCTACTTTGCGTAACTCGTATTTATTTATGTGGGAATATGTTCGCCAAAAGGCTTTTAACACACACTTTGTGCGGTTTGCTATTTTTGCTTTTATTTGCCTTGTGCATAAATAAGACAAATATGGTCATGTTTTTCAGCCAGAAACCGCAGTTCTTTCGGAGGCTTGGA
This sequence comes from Drosophila anomelani, assembly GCA_035045905.1. Taxonomy (NCBI): domain Eukaryota; kingdom Metazoa; phylum Arthropoda; class Insecta; order Diptera; family Drosophilidae; genus Drosophila; species Drosophila anomelani. The sequence goes on along the minus strand of JAWNOO010000007.1, from coordinate 7,998,257 downwards.
CTGACTTGGCTTGACCGTAAAAACCAGGCAGCAGCAGGGCAGCAGATAAACGACCCACAGCAAAGTAATACATAATCCGGGAGCTCAGCTTTAAAACTTAACTACACAAGTTCATAACTTGTAGTGGTTGTTGCCCCGAAAAACTTTTCCCCTGCAAGCTCCTTGGTTTTGGTTCCTCTTTTTTTTTTTTTTTTTTTTTTTGGGTAGTACTAGCCATGGCCCCTTAGTTTCCCAACTTGGCCCGAACACTTAAGCCAGCTCTCGAAAAGGGGCGACGACACTTGAGTACTTCTTCTCTGCCTCCTCGAAAAGGACTCACTCGCCTGCAGTTTAAAGTGTGCCTGTCAAGGAAAATGCTGGGGGGAAAAAGGTACTCAGTGTGACATTGCAATGAAAATAAACTTCCTGCCTGCCAGAAAGGAGAAAAAAGCAGTAGAAGAAGGAGCAGTAGGAGCAGCAGCAGGAGCCGGAGCTGCTATGAAACAAAAATATTTATGCAAAACCTTAAGTGAAAGCAGCGTCAATATTTTTTCGGCGCCTGTCGCTCTGCGGTTTCAGCATTCAGCTTTTGCCTTTTGTCAGCCATTTTCCGGGTTTATTTCTTATGCAAAAACCGCATCAAAATCATAAAACAATTGCCGAGTTCTCTTTTCAGCTTGTTGAATATGGCAAAAGTTTTTCCTGCCATTTTCTCCTGGGCCTATGCCAGTGAATGCTCTCTAAAAGAGTGAAAACTGTAATAAATATACTTTCTTAAGGGTGATTAATATATTTAAAAAATAATAATAGGTATAATAAGGAAGTATGTGAACTTATTCTCTATTTTTATTAAGAAAATTATGATTTCCAACCAAATGATTTTATTAATTCTTAGATAGAGAACCTTTACTGTACTTGAAAAATCTCTAAAGTATCAAATTTCTTAAATACTTTTTGGTTTTCCAGCATATGTTGCCATCTAAAAGATCTCCTCGGTGCAGGGTGCACTGCCACAGGAATCTCTGTTTAATGCATAATAGTTTTCACCAAAAATCTATAAACTTTTCACAACTAAAAGCTTGAGTTTGGGGGTAGAAAAAAAAAGAAACTCGGATAAAGTTTTCCGATTATGATTTAGCAAGTTGGAGCCGGTCGTATCCCCATGGTTTTCCCATCACGACGACGTTAGTTAAATGCTTGGGAGACGACGACACGTGTGTCCTTTGTCCAGATTTTCCCACTGACAGCCACACCGGGGATCGATCGATAAATGTGCTTATCAGCAACTTTGTCGATACTCTTTTTCGCTTATCAAAGCGCTTTTGGCTTATCAAATGTGGCATTTATCGCGGCAAAGGTGAAGGGAAGTCACCAAAACCATTCCATCGATATTAAATTATAACAATGTGGTGAGTAGTGTGTATGCTGGGGTGTGCGGGGTGTTTGCATATCTAATCAGGCCACAGCAACAATTCGGGATAGGGAGAGAGCGCACACAATTGACTCATTAACAGGCAAAACCGCGACAAGCAAAAGCCCAATACAAACACTCTCACACGCACCCAAAACACCCAACCATTTGTTATGTTTAATGATGTTGCTGGTTGTGGTGGTGGTCCCTAAACTTTAACCCTTCCACAATGCCATTCCTCACCATGTGTCCGGCAAGGATAATTAGAATGGCTTAGCCTAATATGCATGCAAGTGCTCCCAAACTTTGGTTTGACTTTGGAGTCTACAGAGCGACAATGGTCCTTTATTACACTGCGGGCAAAGGGGAACTATTAACTAAATAAATATGAAAATTATTTCTGAAAATAGCAACTATTTTTCCCTTTAAATTAAAATTAAAACTATTATTCAATTAAGTAGTTGTAATGCCAGATTCCTCTTTAAACTTTCCTCTCAGTGACAAGTCCATCCATAAACAGGTAACTAGTTTCGCTTTGCTAAGTTACCCTCTGTGAAGTTGTCACAGGGCAAAGTTATGCACAATTATCAAAGTGCTTAAACGCCTGCCAATTGGCCACTTGACAGGCAGTTAATGTTAATCAACTTACTTACTGTTAAAACAACAACAGCAAATAATCCCCCCGACCAAAGGACAGCATGAGTAATAGATGGGCTAAGGCAAAACGCTAACCAACAATTACATTACAATTTTTACACAATCAACGTCATCGTCATCATAATAATCAGGCAAAGTGAAGTATCAAATTACGCGCTGGCAGAGAAGGAAAGCAGAAAGAGGAAAAGGAATGGAAACCCACTGATGGCATCCCACAGGCATCTCGAGCCGGAATGGCAATCGAAGATGAAGCAGCCGCATCATCATCATGCCTCCTCTGCCCATGTCCCATTCCCATGCCCCACGCTCCATGCTCCATGCCCATTCCCATGATATATATCTAGTGTTAGTAGGGGATAGTACATCCCACATACGCCCCGTTGTCTACAACACACACACAGACACAAAACCGCGTCTCGTCGTCGGCACTCTCTGGCAATTCTAATCAATTTTTATTATTTTTACAAACTTTGGCAGCCAGCCGAAGGAGCTCACGTCGACCTGCTCTTTGTTTCGAATGGTAGCGGAATTTATCTAGGCGAAGGCAGAAACAAATAGCACGCCTGGGGAGGATTTTTCCCCGAGAACTTTTCTTTCCACCCATCCTGTTGCGCTGACAAACGCACAAAAAAAAACGAAAATACGAACACAAAATAAAATAAAATAGAACGCGGCGCAGGCACAGGATATCATCGGGGATGCCAAGGAAATCGTAGGAAAAATCAGAGGAAAATCGAGAAGGGGGGCAGGTGGGATGGAGGGCCCGTGGCCATGGGCGGTCGAATGTGTTTACGTTATGATTTTCGAAATCAAAATTCAGCACGAATAGGAATAAATTTACTTCCGAATGTCATTAAATTGTTTTCCGATAGAACGTGTATATTTCACGCAAGAAGTTTTTTGTTGCTCACTAAGAGGAGGCGGCCCATTCTGGCCCGTATCTGGCATCCGCTCCAGTATCCTTGTCATTGGCAGACTCCTCCATCCTCGCTTCCTTTTATTATTACGATACTTGATATTATTGATTTTGATTGAGATTTATGTCGGCGGCCACGCAGGAGGATATCCCCTGTCTGCCGTGCAAATGTTTAGCATATTTCTGCACTTGAAAAATATGTCGGGGAGAGTTTAATTGAATATTAAGTAAGCGGGTGATTAATTTTAATATTTTTGAGGTATTTAATTAATTGATTATAGGTTCATTTCTATAATAACACTCTGAAAAGCCGTAAAATGTGTGGGAAAAATCTTTTAAATTTAAAAATGTGTGCTCATTTCCATTTAAAAAGTCTATTAAATATGATTTGTTTAATTTTAATATTATATATTTATAATTTAGTAAGATTTGCCAGTGCTTCGCTTCTTGTTCTGTTTTTTAAAGAAAAAGTTGCCCAGCTGCATAAATTTTGTGCACTGCCAGCTTCGCTTCGCTATGATTAATGCGCAAAAGTTTGCGCCTTTAACTAATAAAAGTTTCCGGCGTTGCCGTCAGTAAATTGACTCAACATCTAATTTTTTCCCTCTTTTTTATTTCTTACAGAATTCGGTTGTCCAGAGCGACTACCGCATCCAGTCGCCGGCGGGCGGCTCCCCGCTGCCCTTGTGCGCCGCCAATGCGACCAGCAACAATGCCAACAGCTCCGGCGATAGCAACAGCAGTGGCGTGGCCATTTTGCAGAACAACACCAGTGCCGTGAATGCGGCTGGGAACAACACCAACTCGGCCGGAGGACCCAATACCGTGCTGCGTGTGATTGTCGAGTCGCTCATGTATCCCGTATCGCTGGACATTCTGCATCAGATCTTCCAGCGTTACGGCAAGGTCCTTAAGATCGTCACCTTCACCAAGAACAATTCATTCCAGGTAGGAATATTGAATTATTAATAGCTTAAACTCAGTTAATCATTGCTTCTCCTTGTCCGATTTGCAGGCCCTCATCCAGTATCCGGACGCCAACTCGGCCCAGCATGCCAAGTCCTTGCTGGACGGGCAGAACATCTACAACGGTTGCTGCACGCTGCGAATTGACAACAGCAAGCTGACGGCGCTAAATGTGAAGTACAACAATGACAAGTCGCGGGACTTTACGAACCCCGCGCTGCCCCCGGGTGAGCCCGGTGTGGACCTGATGCCCACCGCCGGCGGACTGATGAATACCAACGATCTGCTACTGATCGCCGCCCGGCAAAGGCCCTCCCTAACAGGTGATAAAATAGGTAACACAAACGGAACATTTTCCCGATTTTTCATTTATGTTTATTCTACGCTTCAAGTTGCTAAAAAAAAAAACACACACAGCTACACGCTCACTAAAACTATAAACATACTAAATCCAGTAATTACACTTAAAGAAAATACGTAGCTATGCTTTGTTTCCACTATTTTATGCCTTTACACCTGCTATCGATTCGCATTACGAGCTTAAGTGGCATGCAACTAATCAGGATAACGCACAACTCTGGCAAAAATCGACTAACTTTGATTAATTGGATTGATTTCAGTCAACGGCCTGGGTGCCCCGGGAGTCCTGCCACCCTTCGCCCTGGGCCTGGGCACTCCGCTGACCGGAGGATACAGCAACGCCCTGCCCAATCTGGCCGCCTTCTCGCTGGCCAACAGCGGCGCCCTGCAGACAGCCGCTCCTGCCATGCGCGGATACTCGAATGTTCTGCTCGTCTCGAATTTAAATGAGGAGGTAAGTGTCCCTGTTTCAGAGCTTTAAAATTAAAGGATTTAAGATCAACTTCGTAGCGTTTTTTACACAACTGATAGATTTAATAAATAAGATTTAAATCTCAGGCTCTCTAAATACTATTTAAGGCATTCAACTTTTATTTTTTAAAGCGATACTGATTAAGAGTTTAATTCTGATAAGTTCCCAGATATTTTGTATATGATTTTCCATGCTAATTAAAAAAATAAATAAACCAAAGTAACTTTGATAGCAGTCTATTATAAAAAATTTTTTGATTCCGATTTTAAAATGAAAAAATTCCTAATGTAAGCCCCTAGAAAATAATTACAAATAAATAAAATATATTAAAATGAATGACGGTTAAAAAAATGCCCCTTTCGTCCATTTTTTACAACTATCTATATAATGATTAACCAAAAGGATTTCAATTAGTTCACATTCCGTGTTTGTCCACATTTTTTCCTACAAGTTTGCATTTTCATTTGGCATTTTTTATATAAACAAACATATATCTGACAAAGTTGTTTTAATTTTACATTTATTTACCATTAAATCATTATATTATATTTGTACTCGTATATTTATTATATGTGTAGTGTATCGGGGAATCTGTTCCCCAAACTCCCTCCGCCTCCGCGTCAGCCTCTACCTTTACCTTTCTCTCTTTCCCAAGCCAGATTCATCATCTGAGTTCATTTATTTCTCTGTTTAACCTTTGTTTTATTTTATTATTTGTAAATCATCTGAAACGAAACTCTCGCTAACTGACGACAAACTCTATTTTCTCTTTTTCTCTGTAGATGGTCACGCCTGATGCTCTCTTTACCCTCTTTGGTACGTCTGCACAACCGAATTACTACTACTCTATTAATTGCCAGTTTTTTTTCCGAATTTTATTTGTTTGTTGTTCCGCTCGGGCAAGGGTAGACCCAGGACCTTGGGTTGATTCGCAGAGATTGAGATGTCCTTGAGCCCTTTACTAAACTCTTTCTCTATCGCTTCCTTGAGTAAAAAGCGAATTTCCCCATTGTCCTATCTAGCTTTGGCCAGTCACAACAACGTATCCCACATAATATATATATATTTACGCTCCTTGAACAATTTATAAGTAGTTTACTTGATTATTCATTGAATTTACACTGTACGAATCGAGCGAGGCCAGCTCAGGGTCCTATATATCCCTTTTCTCTCCTGTTTTTTGTACTTTTTTTTGTGTTTTTGTTGGTACTTCCTGGGCTTTGGCATTTACGCCATTTACGTGCAATCAGCAAAAGTGCCATGAATTATTTATGCACTTCGGGATGCCTGCCAGCCGCCAGCCTCCCCCTCTGCCCTGGGTTAAACAAAGCAATAGCTGACAAAAATGTTTAAAATATTGAAAAAGCCTTAAAAAACAAGACAAAACCCCCCCGTCCAGGACACAAGGTCAGGAATTTGTGTATGCAGCATTCGTTTGGCAGTTTGCACATAAAATGCATCCGCCATGTGGGAAATATAAAATGGAAGAGCCATCAACCCAAGGCTGTAAAACTTTGGACCTCTAGTTTTTCTAGGCTCTGGCTTAAAGCGATCCTGTAACCCCGCGGGAGTAAATAAATTCAGAGGGCAGCTCCGATCAGGACATAAAATCCATTTAAATGGCTTTCGCATAGCCAAAGCCTGAACCTTCAGCAGATGGCTTTCTAATGGCTTTCCATCAGCCAGCTTGGAAATGGAAATTGAAATAGAAATAGCAATAGAAATAGAAACCGCTCTGGCTTATATCCATTTATCCTGTCATAAGTTCTGCTTACAAATTGTAAAACAATGAATATGAGAATGCACCTACATATACAATACATACGCATATATATTAAAAACATGTAGCTGGGGCCACTGGCAACAAGTGAGACCGCACTCAGGACTCGCTGCTGCAGTCCTTGTACCTACATCCTGTTGCTTCTTCTGCTGTCTGTGTGAAATTACATGAATTAAGTGTGTGCTCGTGGCCGGGCTTCCATTGTTGGGGTTCTCGTCGCACTACCGTGAGGCGTGAGGTTGTGAGTGTCTAAGGACTCTGCCAGGACTAAAATGCATGCACAAAACACATGCTTTAACATGTGCTCATCCTGCCACACATACACACACACACACTCACTTGCAGGCGGCACAAAAGATTGAGTGCGGAAGTGCATAGCTATAAAAATGTCCATTTATTTAGTTATCATTGCGCTTGTTGCTGTCGCCCATTGTTGCTTTTGCTGTTGCTTTGCTTAAGTGTGTGTGCACTGAGCGAAAATTTGTAGGATTTTAAGGTATAATAGAGATCCTTAAAAGGTTCTTAATTTATAATAAATATAATACATAAAATTTGATAGAAAGAAAGAAATTTAAAGCAAGATGTAATCTTAAAGATCTTTATTTTCGAATAGGAAAATGTTTTAAGGTTTCTAGATTAGTTTATAATATATAACATTTATCGGGAAATCAAAAGGTTGATTTTAAAGCCTTGTTTTAACTCTCTAAAATTAATTTAGAATCAAAAGTAAAACGAGCTTTACAATTAAGGCACCCTTGCCATTATCTAAAAATCTATTTAAAGTAGAAAATTCTTAACTATTTCTAACCCTGCATTTTGTGTGGTTTTTTGCCCTTTTTCTCTGGGTTTCTTTCACTCTATAATACACACATATATATAGTGTGTGCACCTTTTTGTGGCACACACACAGAAAGCCACAGCCATGATCATTGTGTAGTTTTTGCTGGCTCTTACAATTGAAATAAAATTTACTTGTGACTTTTCGTAGCTCGTTGGCTTGGTTAGCCGCTCGCTCGCTCGCTTGGTTGGTTGGTTGGTTGTTTTTCTCGAATGGCAAGGAGAAGCAGGAGCAGGAGCTGGCACAGGATTGTATCTCCTTGCTAGTTTTTCGTCGTAGTCGTCTGTCGTCTGTTTGCCAAATGAATTTAACTAACTTTGTAAAGTTAATGGGGTTTGCTGTTTGAATTGCTGTCCCCGACATCCTGCTCCTTGCCTGTGTCCTGAGTGTAGTTTATTATTTTATGGGATTCCCAGTTGACTTTTCACTTGCGCTGCATTTCTCCATTTCTCTACGTTTGGCTTGCTCCATTATGTACTTGATTTAATTACCAAAACACATCGATTGAGCAAGTTTTTGTCCGGCAAACAAGCATGTGTGGCGCATAATTGCAGCATAATGGATTTTGGTTGCCACACAACTCATACAAAGGGAACTCGGAATTCCCAGTTCCTCCCTTATCCTGGAGATACAATCTCTGGTGAATTTTTTGTCCCATGTGTGTGTTGTTTTTCTCTCTCCCTTTCTCTGGTGACACAAAACGGTTTGTTTGTGGCCAGAATCCCTCCTTTGTTTGCATGCAAATGCATTTAATTTGAGTTTAAATACCCAAATATAAACTTTTGCCAAACAAACGAAACGAAATGGAGAGGTGAGCTGAGGCAGGAAACAACACAGGGGGTTAAGCCGCTTGAACTTAACCCTTGTGTGTGCGGTTGCTGCCTTTGATTTATATTTACAAATTGCACTCTGAATTCTGTCAGCAGCAGTTTGTTGGTAGAGAGGGAGGGGGCTTTTCACTCAAAGTAAACAAAACTGTTGCCGAACGTATTAATTGCTTAAAAATTGTTTCTGTTTGTGGGAGATTTGTGCAACAGCCAGCAGCAGCAGGAGGAGAATGGGGGGAAAATCCAGGGAAAATCCGATCAGTGCTGCAACAGCTAAAGTTACGGCTTGGCAGCTGACTGCCTGCCTGCCTGCCTGCCTGCCTGCCTGCCTTCCTGCACTGCTAATAAAGCTTAGATTGCTGATTAAACGCTTCGAAGGACTCAGAGGGCCAAAGCGGAAAAGCGTAAAAGTAGGAAACTCCTCCTCGGATACCCCATACGCCCCGTTGCACACAGACAGACGACGGAGAGATGTCGATAAGTCGAACGTTAAGCGTATTATTATTGGGGTGCCAATAGATTTAGATAAACCCAAAGGGAGCCAACCAGCCAGCGTGTAATTGACGGCCAGAGACACTCTTCTAGCGACTAGCAACTTGCGACTTGCGACTTGCTTTCGACGGGCAATCAGCCAAATGGCAGGCTAAAATTTTATGTAATAACCTTTTGAATTTCAAAGTAGCTCTAAGCAGACAGGGGACAGACAGAAGCAGGGCCAACGGAAGCTAGCTAGCTTAAACGACAAACACACAGCTACACTTTAGGAAAATCAGCTAAAGATCTTACTTAGATATCTCCAAAGGGTTTTAACAATTTTAAGACCTATTAGTTAGTTTTTAAAGCACACAAAAAGCTTTAAAAAAGTATTCAATCTATAAAGAAAATCTCTGCCAAGTCTACAGTTTATGATCTTAAATCGTTTATCCCATTTATAATTCCTAAATAACAATGATTTTCGACAAGTGTAGCTGGCTAAGAAATGGCAAGCAAACCGGCAAATGGCATAACGGCTGCTTTTGTTATGTTAATGGCAACACGCAAGAGGACACGTAACAACAATTTCCATATGAGGCGGGGCCACCTTTTGCCTGGGTGGCGGTGAATTTAGCACTTCAAAGGTTCGGGGTCAAAGGGCGCGACCAGGATCAGGACCGTAACTGTATGCGGTTCGCTGCCTGCGCTCACCTGAACGAACGCCAGTGTGTGTTTGCATATCAAATAATAAAAGTGGCAAGCTCGGCGCAACGCCAAGCCGGAGACAACAAAACAACGGGAACGCACTTCAAACGCGTTTTTGGATTGATCTAGCCGGTAAAAAAAACGCAGTAACAAAAAGGCCCAAACCCTGGAAAAGTTGGCCTGGATAAAAACCCTTTTCAGGCGCCGCCAGTAGGCAGTCAGACATTTTATTAGTTTTGACAGCGCTTTGTTCGTCCTGCGAGAGAGAGGACTCAATTGAAAGGACCTAAAGACCCCACTTCTGGGGCATGCTCTCCAGACACTTGACACATGCCGCTTAGCCTGTCAAGCATTCAATAAGGTCCTTGAAGGCCCAGAAATCACCCCAATCTAACCCGAAATAGCACCCTCCCCCGCCCCAATCGAGGGCTGGGATTGAGTTGCCCGTTTGCATAACAATAAAAGAAAACTTAATCAGTCTGCAAATCGTCTGGGAAAACACAACCCAGAACATGGATACACAAACACCCATCGCATATGCCATTGTAATCCGCTTATGTAATTGTAATGACGTGATAAAAATTTATAACATTGCCCAAAAATATTGTCGAAACGTGTTTAATTGAATTTTTATGCGTTTAGCCAGAAAGAGAGAGAGAGTGCGCGAGATCCGGCTCTGCTTGGGTTTTGTGCGAAATAATTTCATAAAATTTTATGCGCTACATGTTGCGGCAGCACAGAGCGCACAGAGCAATGCAATTTGATAAAGTGCCCTGCTCTCCGCCCCCCCTTAAAAAATTAAATCCAATGTGCAAATAATATCAATGAATTTTTCATAAACGCTGCTGCAAATCGCTTTCAGAGCGCAAATTCGCGTTCGGAATGTGATTAAATGGAAGTCGCAGTGAATTGAAACTGTCGATTCAAATTCTAAATTCAAGTGACGGCGGTAGGTGAAAAATTTAAGAGGCGAAAAAAACTTTGCAGCCAGCCGCCGCATAATTCTTCATCAGGAAGATGCCCAAGCACAGGACTAATGGGCCATCGGGGAATCCCGGGCTCATGTCTGCATATGTTAGTGTCGCTAAACCAAGAAAAAAAATATATATAAAAGTACGGAGAATCTGCTTCTTCGATAATAAATTATTATCAAGTCTGTCGGTGGATAAGTCTGGGAATACCATGCCGAAGCTACGAAGATGCCTGTGGGTGTGGGCGCACTTTGCATGGCAACCGTATTGCTCATACGCCCCGTTGCATGCCAAACTTCAAGTTATGCTGGCACTCAATACGCTCCACTGCCAATACCTGCAGATGTGGCTGTCTGCCGCTCTAGTTCCGTCTCTGCCACAGCTTCTGCTGCAATTGTGTAGCAACCAAACACAAAAATTTTGTGCTGGCCCAAACCAAAAGAACGAAACGAAATTGGCCGGCATTTTGGCATAAGTCAAGTCGTCGTCCGGCGGATAACTGGTAACAGAGAGAGTCAGTCAGTCAGGTGGCCAGTCGTCTGTATAAAATGGATTTACTGCCAACTGTTGAACTGTGTGCTCTGTCCTGAGAGTGTGTATGTGTGCGAACTCCATCCTTTGCTGCTGCTCCCCCTGAATCCTTCTCGTACTATTTACTACCTGCATTTCCATTGCTACTTTTGTAACTTGTTAGCGCACCGCTCGCTTCGCTACGCTCCGAGTGGCTGGCATGGCCCTCACTTTTATGGCCACACAGCTTCCTAAGTTGGGGTGCACAGCAAGAAATAAATATGGATATGAATATGGGGGTATTAGGAATTTTTTAAAATTTAATTTGGATACATTAAGGAAAGAGTGGTTCCTAAAAATACTTGCAAGCTAACTGAAGGCCTAGAAACCAGGAAGAACTATCAAATTTGTTAAGTAAAAATATGAAAAACTAGTTATTATTTATTTATATACAATTTAATTTCCTATTATATTATTTTTAGCAAAGTAAATTTATTTAAATGCCTCAACAGGACTTTTCCTAGAGTGCATATTCCTTTATTTTTTACTTATTGTAGAGCCAAGGTGTGTGTGTGTGGCTGGGAAGTAGTTGAAAATTTACTTTGCGCATTATTCGATTTGTTGTCTTGGGCAGAGGACTGCACTTTACATTGTTTGCTTTGGGGTCCAACTCGGAGTCGAAGTCGGACGGTAGCCATTGCCCTTTGGCCACCAACTCGAGCGGCAACTATTTTTTATGCTCGATGGCAATTTGCGCCCAGCTTCAAATTTGCCGCTGATTGGCTGCACAAGTCACCCAAGGACCTCGGAGCGCAAGGACCTTCGGGCAGCTGTCAAAGCAAAGGGTCCACTGACCGCCGGATGTCCACTTAAATTCTTAAAGCCATCTGCTAGACTTAATGCAGTCCTTGTAGCTGAGTCCTGGCTCTGGCTTAATATTGCATAGTTTGCGGGGCGCCGGTAAAGCCATAAAATACAATTCAATAACGCGTCCACCAAAGCCGCCGCCGGCAGCGCCGCCAAAAAGTTGCACACCTTGTCTGACAGCTGTAAAATCCGTGGCCTTAAAACCCGGGAAAGGTGGCTTCTCCTCCTGCAAGGAATCCTTAGCCGGAGTTCGAATTGAAGCTCGTAAAAAATAGCGCAGGAAACTTATTGAGCCAGTTATGAGTTTCTTCGTACATGATACTAACGGCTTGGCCCGCGGCAATAATGCGAGTGCCTGGCTGCCCGGTATCCTTTGGGCAAAACGAGGAACCAAGAAGGTGGCGTGGGGAAAGGATATATCTTGCGTACATGTTATGGCTTTTTGGTGGGGTGTAAAACTTTTCCAACGGCCTCCATAAACCGCTTCGAGCTGTCCGAAAATGCAACCTACATCTCGCGAGGAGCTCAAGGAGCAGGAAAAAGCTTTATGCCATACTTTGTCCAGGTGCAAGCTTAAGGTAGAGGATTGAACTTGAAAATTACAATCTAATATAATGAAATATATATTTTATGATAATCAGCAGGGTTATAAATTCAATACAAAAGAGAAAATAGTAATTTTTATAGACAGGCGCGGTTATGAAATATAATTTCAAGCTAAACAAAAAAGTGTTTCCACTTAATAAAACTAAAATAATTAAAATGAAGCAAAATCTTTAATATTTCTACATAAAAACAGATCCATTTTCCAAAGGTTCCTTTTAAGAATTATCCCAGTTTAATGCATTAAATCCTGGTAGATCCTTTTTAGTTATTCCCACTGGCCTTGCCTCGATTTCGTACACCAAATACTTATCCAAACTCCAACACACTCCTCTATCTCTCGTATTACTTTACTGGCAACAACGCTGGGATATTAGAGCCCAGTGGCAGCGAATACTCTCGTATACTCATAATCCTCAACCGTTCTCCATTTTCCCCTCTTTTCTCTCTCTTTTCCTTTTTTGGAAAACGCAGGTGTATACGGCGATGTGCAACGTGTAAAGATCCTGTACAACAAGAAGGACTCGGCACTCATACAGATGGCGGAGCCCCAGCAAGCTTATTTGGGTAAGTCAAACTCAAACAAAACGCACTTTCACCCCGGGAAACCGGGGGGAAACACACCCACACACCTACACTACATACAGACCCGGCACAGACACCCACAGCGAAATGGAAGTAATGAAAAATCGCAGGCTGTGAATCCTGGACAACAACAACAACAACAACAACTACAGAACAAAAAAAGAGCAACTGCAATTTGCAGCTTGTTTAAAATGAAAATTCCAGCAACATGAAATTCCAAACGGCGGTGCATTCCTTTGGCAGCCGTAACCGTTCCCGTTGCAACAAACAAAATGTATTAATAATAAAAATTGTTAAGGCGTTGCAGGGTTGCGGGGGGGCGGGGGCGGAGACTGGAACGGAGTGGTGGCATAAATGAAATTTTATAAGCGCTTTATTACCAGGAGGCGCAACACCTGGTCCAGTTTTCCACCCATTTTCCGACCAACAAAGGCATCCGGTAGCCGGCAGCAGCAGCAGCAGCCGCACGACGGGACATGCCAATCATTTTATTGCATTTATTTGTGTGCACTTTGGCATTGTCAGGCAAGAAGGACACCCACAGGACCTCGTCCTGCCACCTCTTGCACACGCATTAAGCGAAATGAAAATTGTCGCGTTAAGAGCAGCCAACCGACGTGCCAAATTCCACTTTATTACAAAAACAGCAAGGCGATTGGGACGCCTGACAGCCGCCGACAGCGACACCTTTTTCAATTTTCATTTCGATTTGGTTTTATTCCATTTAACACGCCAACAACTATACTATATATATGTATATATATATCGTGGGCTGGCATGGGGCTCACTTCCCCAATTTCTCCACCTTCTCAGTGTTGTTTTTACACCGGTCAGAGCAGCGCCAGCACTCATTGTTCCCACTCAGCGGGCTCGCGCTTCCTTCATTTGTGCTTTTTTATTCGCAATTCGATGGAAAAATAACTCAAAAGCTGTCAAAGTGCAGCGGCCCTGCTGGATGGCGCTTAATTGAAACGGACAGCAGCGTGAAAATTCCCCCCGATTGTTTTCTTTATCTTTGTCTATGGTCTTAACTACAGTGCGTCTTTATACTGAGTTCTTTATCATTTTACAGGTGTAAATATACAAAATAAGAATGGTTATTAAATGAATCCATAAGGGAAACTAACAAAATAATACTAGGAGTTCGTTTAAATACTTTAATTAATGCCAAAGATTTAATCAAGACCAGGACTTCACATTATCCTTGATAGTTGCCTTGAAATCATATTTATTTGCTTATTAAAAACACACCCGTAAAACCCCTTTATATTAATTATAAAATATTATTTCGAAAATCTCCCCACACAGCCCCATTAAAAGCCATGAGTTTTAAGCATAATTATCATTTATTTTATATGCCATAAATATTAAGTGGCTACCGAAAGAGTTATTAGCTGCTTATGACCAATGAAAGCACATTGTGCCGAGCTCTGAAAATCTGGTTGAACAAACGAGCGCCATCGGAGCGCGTTAATCGTTCGCACATGTAATTTATCAATTATATTTTCCGTCACGATTCCATGACATATTCCCACACGAGAGCTCTGCTCTGCTCTGCTCTGCTCGGCTCGGCTTGGCTGTTGTTAATAAAGTTTAAATAAATTTAATCTGTTCAATAAATGCAATGGTCGATCGCAGCGGAAATTGCCAGCAAATTGCGCGCGACTGGAAAAGCGTAAGCTACTGCATAATGAATGCCATCAACTGTTTATTGATTTAAATATAAAAATAAAAGGGAAATAAGTGCAGGTCGTCGCACACGACAAGTAATGTCTGTAGGGTATTCGCCATTCCGCAGTTTCTGGCAGCAGCAGCAGACTGTGCGACCCTTGTCACAGACTGTGGCCTCAATTTCCTTTTATTTTTATTTATTCAATTTCGCCGTAAAAGTATGCTTTGTCCCTGTACTCAATTAATTTTTTAATTATAATTATGTAAATATGCATATTCCCTGCGATGCGATGCGCCTTGCAATCTGCTTTTGGCGCTGCTCAAAAGCATTCTCACTTTGAGATTTTCTTACTTAATTAATTGTGTTGACAGAGGACGAGGGGGAAGTGGCAGAAAATGACTGCGGAAAAGCAAGCTAATCAGCAGGAGCTCCTCTTCCAAATGCATGGGTAAATTTCAAATGCATTTCGTGATATTTCTGTCCCCGTTTTGTGTGTGGTTCGTTGTGTGTCGCTGACAGCCAACTTATTTCGGTGGCGTATACGCAATGCGCAGTGTTAATTGAATTCGTCCGAAAAATTGACAGCGTTTCGCGGGTACCACAAAATACCAACCCCGTCGGTTTGCCAATTGCAGTTGATAAAACTATTGTGCAGCATTTCACGCAAATGAACCGACAAAACCAAAGCCAGTCAACTGTTTGACCAAACAAGCAAATTATTGTAGAGCCAGAGGAAGTCGACAACATTCCTTCCGCTCCTAACAAAACAATAGAGCGGGAGGGAGGGCTGGTACTGGTGGAAATTCGAACCAAATGCCTCGGGACATGTGAAAATATTAATGGGCATGCGGCAGCATATAGACTACTAATGTGCCGCAAGGGCTGGCAAATGGCAAACACTTCCGCTGCTGCCTTTCGCTATACGTTTGCCAAGCCAGGCTACACTTTAACAAAATTTACTAACCTTGTGTTTTTTATTAAGGTTGTTTACAATTTTGGATTAAAGCTTAAATAAGAAATTCATAGAATTCAATTAACAATTCCCACAAATCTTTCACAATCCTAGAAACAATGCATTATCCTACAAAATAGCTTCCAGGAATATTAATTAGGATTTTGTACAACATTACCAAAGAACTTGAAAGAAAATTCTATGGGAAATACCACCTTTCTATATACTAGAAATCCCCCCACCCAATTTCCTCAAGTGTAGCCCAGCTACCTGGACACCAGGTAACAAGTCTGAAATGGAAGCTCCGTTTGGGGCAGGAGTGCGCACTTATGCACTCATAAAATATTAACAAATTCATTCGTTACTTTGCCCAAAACTCTCCGCCAACAAACAAAGACGATTACCGAACAAGGAGAGCAAGGAAAGAGCAGGAAACATAAGGCAGGAGTACGAGCAGGATACACAGAGGGGGGGCAGCAAAGGAATCAAGAGCAAGGAGGGGGGCTGCAGGACACAGGGAACAGCAGCTGTCCAGGGTCACCAACTCACCCCATGCATACGAAAGTGTCTCGTAAGGTGGTGTGCGTTATGGCGGGGGCCACACACAAAATACGGCTACAATTGCACACTCAGCATACGAATTACAGCGTAAAGGCGCAAAAAACTTTTCCTTTTTTCTTTTTCTTGTTGTAAATGAAGTCAACGGAAAATGTAGGTGTGGGGGTGGTGTGGGTGGCAAAGGCCTGGGAAAAGCGATGAGAATCGGAGGCCAGAATGGACACTCAACTTTCAGGGGGCCCAAACAAACTGCGACAGCAATCAGAGGGCGCTGAGCTGGGAAATAGACAAAAACACACAATGAAAAAACAATAAGCATGCTAGGCGGTACACGGAAACGAAAATTGTTGATTTAAATTTAGATGAAATGTTGAAACTTTTAAATCAAATAAATAGCAAAAAATACACTACAAATTGGGTAAAAAAGGTTCTATTCTCATTGTCTTCTTAAAAAACTTATATTACTTTTATCTCTATTTAAATATTCTATATTTTTCCGTGTACTTTATAAGCTGCGTCCACTTGCCGGGCAGTTTGAGGTGTGTGTATTATAATGGAGCATTTGTTGGGTGGCAACTGGGAATCAGAATCCGAATCAGAATCGGAATGGGGGAGAAAGGAGTACGATGCTGGGCGGGATTAAGTTTTTGCGCAACTTATTACCAACTACGGGCAGAGGCAGACACAGTCGCAGACACAGCAGCACTACTCCCCCTGATACTGTCGAATTTATAGGCATACTCACAGCTGTGTATTCTCCCCTCTTTTACTTTTAGCAAATAAATTTACTGCTTTCTGCCGAACAAATTACTACAAAATATTTTGCATAAGCGTACGCATAAAGGCATTTGCAATCAAAACAAACAAACTTGGGCAAACACACAACGTACAGACAGGCAGACAGCACACAGCACACAGCAGCATTCTATTGCCACATATATTATGGTCGATTACGCATACGCCATGTGTGCCAGTGCCAGTGCTAGGAAATATAGAGCTTAGTGAAAGTTTTCCTTGGAAACTGGACTTCTTGGGCTGTGGACGACTTTGGGTTGACAATGCTAAGTGACTGTTTGAATGACTTGGCGCCCGACACTCCGTTTTTGGCCACAATTAATTACGGATACGGAGAGTTGAGGATGTTTTGCATAGTTTACGATCCAGAGATAATAAAGTGTCTGGCCGGGGCGGGCCGTAGATCATAGTCAAGGCATTGCCGGACATTAATCGTTCAAATCGTGAAAGTTACACAACTAACTTGAAGCCACTCACCTGAGCCTTGGAGGACCACACCTTCGTTCTTACTTCCTTTTTTGCATCTGGAGCAGGAGTTGGAGGATAGAGTATTTTCTGAGTGGGGTCTCCGTCTCCCCAGTGAATGGTGCTTAAAAGTCTTAAGCCCAGAACTTCATGCATAAAACAGGGCACAAAAACCCTCAAAAGCCTCCTCATCTCCGAGTCATTTCACTTACTTTTCGAGGTCCCCTTTGAACACTGTCTCCCTCGTTTTTTAATGTTTTTGTTAGTTAATAATGATTTGTTGTTGGTCAGCCTTAGCCTCAGTCTCGTAATTAAAAGTTTAAGATACTTTTTCGGGCAGCAGCTGCAGCGCAGCACTCGAGGGTTGTGTAGGCAAAGTACCCTTTCCATTTCCAGCCTCGGCACATTAATCTTTATTACAAGTGTTTTGTCATACAGCGAGTCCTCAAAAAAAAAAAAAGAAAACGAAAGACTTGGAAAGGAAAGGATGTTTAGGCCATATGAGCAACGGGCTTTGTCACTGCTGGCGTCGCCTTCTCTCCTTTTATTTTACAATTTATTATATTCCCGGTGACCGAGCCTGGTTTGGTTTGGTTTCATTTTTTCTGTAAAATCATTTAATCCATTAGGCAAACAATAAACGGCTGAGTAAGCATATTGCTTCACAATAAAACACTGGCCAGCAGCAGTGATAAAATGTAATGTAATTTATTAATATAATGCACAACATGAGAATTGAGAAAAGTTTCAGACCTCTAAGCCTTTAGATGACGAGGCAGAAAGATCTTCTCCCCTCTGGAAATTAAATAAAAAAAAGAAAACATAATCGAAAACTTAAATCGAAATGGGAAATGGAAATTGAATTGTACTTAAGTACATCTTACTGCACATGCATTCCATTCCATTCCATTCGATTCGATTCCCATTACATTGCATTGAAGAGCCGCAGGTGTTATGACTGCCCGGAATATGAGAAATGTAAGGCAGAGGAGACCAGAGGGGAAGTAGAGGAGGCAAGGCAAGTAGGAACCGCCCGAAGATGGCGAACTTTTGTTTGGTAATACTTTTACGGCCAAACAAGCATTTCAGCTTGTATAAATCACCAAAGGCAGACGACATTGATAAAGTTGCAGTTACATTTCAGTATGTAAATATTTGCCAGCACTTATTGCTGACTTTGTTCGACTTCGACGACGAGGACGAGGACGAGGACGACGACTGGCGGCTGGCGACTGGAGTCTTTGCACTGCACTGGGCGAAAAATAGAAGGCATAGATTAGTTACTATATTAATTTCCTATATAATAAAAAGAGTTCTTTTAATAAATTTAATTTTTTAATTTTGATCTTGCCAAAAATATTCTTTTTTTCTCAGATAACTTTTCTATTTGCGCGTATATTCAATTTAGAGGCTTCCCTTGGGAGAAGCAACAACAATTTTATGGCTTGTGGCGCAGCATATAAATTGCATTGCTCCGGATACATTTATAGGCACACCAACAACAAACTTATCCTAACAAACAAAGAAGTTTGCAGTCATTTTAACATCTTCTTTTTGTTCCTTGCCTTTACAGCCATGTCTCACCTTGATAAATTACGTTTATGGGGCAAGCCGATACGTGTGATGGCCAGCAAACACCAGGCCGTGCAGCTGCCCAAGGAGGGCCAGCCGGACGCAGGACTCACACGTGACTACTCCCAGAATCCGCTGCATCGCTTCAAGAAGCCGGGCAGCAAGAACTACCAGAACATTTATCCGCCATCGGCGACACTGCATTTAAGTAACATTCCGTAAGTATTCCGCTTAAAGGTGAACACACAGGTGGAGGAGCAGGTGGGGCGGCAGGTGTTTCTTGGGGGCAGCTGCTCCTTGGAGCTTCCTCGATTCGGCGATGGCACGACAAGGCAATTACAATTACCGCTATGAGCAGCAGACACCCCGCGTGGCATCCTCCTCGTCTGCCAAATATGACAAAGCACCCCGCTAGCTTGGTTTCTACAAAGGCATGGAGATGGAGGAGGAGGACTGGAGGGTAGCCTCAGCCTGGCTGGTGTTGTCTGCCTTTGCTGTGTGAATTTATGAGTCGAAAAGCCCCTTGGAGCGCCTGTCGCCCTGCCTCCCTGCCAGGCGGTATCAATGAACCAGCCGCACAGCGGGGCCACGCACTGCCACCATTCACCATTCACCATTTAAACGAACACCCTTAAATCGATGACTGTTAATTTTAAACCTAACCAATACCAATTTTCTTCATTCCATTCCCATCCACAGCTCGTCCTGCTCTGAGGATGACATCAAAGAAGCCTTCACCTCGAACAGCTTCGAAGTCAAAGCATTCAAATTTTTCCCGTAAGTAATTGGCATTTGGTTAGCAGAGAAATAAAATGCTTAATAACATATTAAAGTGTGAAAAATCAGGCGAATGTGATTAAAAATCGGTTTATATTTTATGTGCAGCATTCCATTTCTCTGTTAACCTAAAGACTTCTATAAATAATTTACTAACAAACTCTACTTTGAACTTACAGCAAGGACCGCAAAATGGCGCTGCTGCAGCTGTCATCCGTGGAGGAGGCCGTTCTGGCGCTGATCAAGATGCACAACCACCAACTCTCCGAGTCGAATCATCTGCGCGTGAGCTTCTCCAAGTCGAACATCTAGAATCCGATCCGTAGTCAGGTTCACTGAACCTGACTGGGTGCAACCGGCAGCTACATGCACCACCAGCACCAGCAACACCACCACCACCAACACACCACGCTACAGGTCTATTGGCAGCAACAGATACAATCTATAATCCGCAGTACAAGGAGGATGCATCCGCACTTTAACTGATAATTAACCCCATCGAATCGAATCGAATCACACACCACACAGACCCCCAAAACCCAATCAATTCAAAAGTGAAGCAACCCAGCGGCAACAATCGATGTATGAGCTATACCAGTTTTAATCAGAAGGAAACCGGCGGGGATACCCCGACTAAATTGCAAACCACTAAATAATAAAATATATTTGAAATTTAACGAGGAAATAGCATTTCAACTTACGGCACACGCAGACAACAGAGAAACTACTAACTAAAACAAAAAACAAACAAACAAAACAAGAACCCACTAAACAATCAGCAACATCGTAACTTAAGCTTAACTTTAAAACTATAGTTCATAAGTATATTACATTGCATAACATAAAAAACGAAAAACAGAAGCAAAAACAAAAAACAACAAAAATATATAAAGAGTAGAGAGTAAAGTAATGAGAGGAGCTGAGGAGATCGTAACTTAGAGATATTTTTAGTGCACTGTACTGTGTTTTGGTTTTAAAAAACGAGAGAAAGTCAGAAGGAAGAACAAAATAAACAAACAAAATGAAAGAAATTATGTTAAAAATGAATTAAGGCAAAGAGTTTTATTATGTACATGATGCTGTTATTATATTTTAAATGAAAGCAACTTAACTTTAATTTTTTACAAAGTGTGTATGCAACTTTGAAGGCAACAATCGCATAAACCGTAGCTCGTAAATGTTTTTCATTTTGTTAGACTTAAAGTGAGTGAAAGCAGGAAAGCAGGCGGAGATTAAGACGCGAAGAGAGAGTATTTAGAAAGACCGAGAGTCCCGAATTGAACATTGAATTAGAGCCAGGTGAAGTCGATGTGAAGTAATGTTAAATGAAACTTAAGAAGAATGTATTAAAATGGAAATAAATCTAAATCCAAACCCGAAACCCATTCGAGCCTAATGAATCGAGAACTTGGACACACATTGCGAAGACATATATCCTTGGCACACAGACACACCTGCCCTGCTTGCGGGCGAATAATAATTTTAACTGGCAGTTAAATTAACGTAACGCGTACGTAAACCCTATGTGTGTGTATGTAATATGTAAATGTTGTTAAGCTAGCGCAAATTATACACAAAAACGATCAAAACGATATAAATACATAGCGATTAGGCGTGTGTATTGAACTACAACAAACATGAAACAGGAAATTAAACAAATTTTAAGCTACAAAAAGAAGTATAATCTCAAAAACAAGAAAAAAAAATACTAAACTAAAAGCAAAAAAAGAAAACAAAAAAGAAAATCAAAAGGAAGGTAAATTATATTTAATCATAGGCATATACTGGTAAAGAAAGACATATACGTGTTTTAGCAAAAACAAAACTGAATGATTTTTTGATAATTTTACAAGGACTCCCCACAACAACAACAGACAACCCACACACACACACACAGGCGACACAGACACACACCCACAGATACAGACAAATATATGAAAGTTTATATATATTTAGAAAGTGAAATTATTTATACGTTGGCGCAAAAGAACAAAAAGAGCATAGAGAAAAGGGTTAGAAAAAAAGATCTAAAACTAATTGTAACTTACAAGGATATGGATTTAGTTAGTAAGCATGAGTAGCAGTGATCGTAATTTAAAATTAAAAACAAAACAAAACACAAAAGAAACAAATCACAAAACAAACCAAGAAGCGACGAAGACAGTAACAATTAAATGAATGAATATATTTAAATGAAAACAAGAAAAACGTGTACGAAAAGCAACAGTAAAATATTGTAAAATGTAAAATTTATTGAAGTACTATATTTACAGTTATCAAAACAAGTCGCAAATGTGGTTAAAAAAGAAAAAGTGGCAAAAACAAACAATGATGTAAAACGGAAGCTAAAGTAATTGCAAACAGGATAATGCAAAGGATAAGGAGAACCAGAATGAGCTCAGTTGACAATGCCTCTACCTACATTTTCCACGCAACACAGAAAGCTTACCAAAAACGTTTTTGAGCCAACTCTAGCGTTTCATATACACATAATGCAAATCTAGCTATCTAAACTTAACCTTAACCTTAACCTTACAACCTATATTTATCACACTTACATATGCTCTATGTCTATGTCTACTCCTTATATACATATATACACTATATACACGTTTTGTTAGCGCATCGAAGCCAGGTGAAGCGATATGATGATACGATATACCTATATCTATATCAGAACCCACGACTGCTAGAATTTCAAACGAGAACTCTTGACAAATCAAAATTTCATAAAAGTATTTAAACGAACTTATAACTCTACGACAAACCGAAGCAGAGCCACGAATTATATAAGTGCACAACATCCCATTCCCTCTCAGACTTCAACTTCAACTCAACTACAAATCGAGAATGGTTATAGAGGCGAAGGGATCCTTTGGCATGCAGCGTTCAAAGAATAATCAAATATTTAGCCCAACGATATAATATAGATACAATGGCGCCCCACTGCGTGTTAATGTTGAGATAGTAAACAAGAGACACCGAGAGCAGCAAGCGAATTAATAGAACTAATACCGAAAACTACAACAAACAAATAAGGAATATACATTGCAGAAATGGAGTACACCTAAACAAAAAAGTATTACTTTACCAAGTAGAGAGTCACACACAAATAATAATTAATTTACCAATTTAATTGAGAGCCCCAGCAACAGATCAGAGATGTTTCAGTATAACAACCAGAGTTGCATCCGAACAACAGCCAACAGTTTTAAGTTGCAATGAAGAGATTTTACCAAAACATAAACATAAAATGAAGACTAATCGTGAATTAAAACATATATATATAAATAATATATATACAGAGGAGGAAGAGGCACATGTTCCAAGTGTTGTGAGGCAACGCATGCATGCATACTTACGTGCTACTTTTACAGATTAGAAGGAAACCAGATATATATGTGTACATGTAATTGTAGCTATAACTAAATATTAATGTATCGAAATAGCGATTGCAGCAGCAGCAGCCAGAGAGTTGAAACTAGACACAAACACAAACTACAATCAATCAATCAACATAAAATCAAAACTAAAAGACGTAGAGAAACCGAAACCAAAACCGGAACAGCAACAGTTTTGTTTTACGGAACAACCAGAACGCGCAAAACATATACAACATGAACAGAAACATATCAGCATTGTTTGACATATAAATGTGTAGTTAATTTTGAGCTGAATTCTTTTTTTCCCAACACCTTGTCAACCAACCAACCAACCAACCAACCATCCATCCATCCAGATACTTCAGTTTCAGAACCCACACACCACCTAACACAACACCGGGTTGTTGTAGGCAGAAAATAACACAAGAAGTTGGCATTAAGCAGGTGATTAGTATATTGCATGATGAAAATTGTTAGTTTTTGGCAAAAGTCGATGATAAAAATAATAATAAAGTATTTAGGGAGAAGGGATGACGAACCGCAGAAAGCATATAGGGAATTTGTTCAAAGTTTTGGATGATAATGATAATGAGGCACAGGCGATGACGCTTTGGAGAGGACATATAACCAAGTTGAGATGCATATTAATAATTTGTACAGCTTAACAGTTTTTATGTTGAATACGTTTTTTTACGGAACGAACAGAGTTTTATGGGTTCCTCCTTAGTAGCGGAATTTTTTTACGTGTGTGGTTTTTAGCGCAAATCAAAAAGAGTTGTTACGTTGTTATGGTTTTGTT
The DNA here is from genome assembly GCA_035045905.1 of Drosophila anomelani. Lineage (NCBI taxonomy): Eukaryota > Metazoa > Arthropoda > Insecta > Diptera > Drosophilidae > Drosophila > Drosophila anomelani. Next base: position 7,974,363 of record JAWNOO010000007.1, on the reverse strand, counting down.
TATTTGTTTTTTGTACAATTAGACAAACGTGTATACAACCTAATATACAATAAACATAAACATGTACTTATAGTTAGCGAAATCTGTATGTGTTTGACATTCGAATTGCGTTTCCGAGACACACACACACACTCACACAAAAAGAGTTAAAAACAGGCAGAAGTTCCTACTTTTTAGTAAAATCGATTAATAATACATAACTAACAGCAGACAACTTGCAGCAGTGAATTTATTATGGAATACACATAAAACCTAAACATAAACAATTGCAATTACAATTTCAATTCGATCGTCACTTTCCGTTTTACTCGCTTGCTTTTTTTTAACGTGTATCGTATTTCCTTGGTCTGTCTAACACACTTGTGAATATATATATCTGGTGCGCGGTTTTATCATAGGTCAGGCATTATTGCAAAATTTAAATAGGGTCCAAGTTTTAAATATTAAACAATTAAAACCTTACGATGGTACGTACGACTAAAGATGACACAAAAAGAGCATGGCTAGCAGTCAGTCAACACATTTGTTTTTCAATTGGTACCCAGTCTTCAGGAGAATTCTTAAGGATATAATATAATGTCGATCACTAATCACTAATCTCACTACCCCTAACCCCCCTGTGAATCGTTGCAACTGAGAGAGAACTTAGCAATCTGCCCTTCGAATCTTGAATCTTGACTCTTAACTGCTTAACTAGCCCAACTGCGAATATATAGACACGCGAAACAATCAAACTTGAAGACATTTCTTGAATCAAATTTTTAGTATACACCAGGCAAGAACACTTTGCTACTTTTGTGCTCTCTAATTGTACAACTTAAAGGTAATACAACAAATAATCATTTTACGCTCTTAACGCAAAACGTAAACAAACAAAAACTAAAACTAAACTAAAGCGAAGCGAATCGAAATGGCGATGTTTATGTAATGCAAGATTTTTCTCACCAAATTTTACTACAAATCTCTTATGTGTATTGTATATAAAATGGAAAACAAAACAAAAACTAACGAAATCGAAATGAAATGAAAACAAAATGTATTGATATATATATTTAAATGTATTGCGATTGCGATTGCAATTGCGATTGCAATCAACATGAAACAGCGTCAACGTCAAACAAAATGAATTAACATCATCCGAAACCAGCAGCTACGCGACTCTTAATTAATTTTTAAAAAAAGCTAATGATACATTTTCATATTGCAATCGAATTTGACTTGACGACGACTTGGCACAAAGTGAAATGCGAAATGGTATATTATGAAAAGTGTATTGTATGTACGAATTACGAGCATTGTGCTTGCTGAGCTGAAGATACTTAGAACTAAAGATTAATAACTGGGGACACGACGACGAGGCAGTAACTAAGAGTGGAACTGGAGGCGCCGCCGCGTGACGTTGCGTTGGCATCGAAAATATTCAATTGAGAGGGCGCAGCATTGAGATTGCAATGATATGAGATGAATATTTGTTATGTTACAAGCATTAATTAATTAATTATTATAATATTAATTATTATTGAAAATATTTGAGAAATAAAGATAAAATACAAATGATTCAAATCATTAAACAAATGTTTTTTCACTTTGATAGTTCTTACGGAAACCCTACACTTACTTATTGTTAAGTTTTTAAGCATTATAATTATTTTTACTATAGTTTTTAGAGAAAAACAGAGGGAGAGAGTGTGCGACTTAACAGCTCACAACTCACTCGCAAAAGCTATGTTTCCTTAGTTTCCTTACTCTTTTATTGTATTCAATGTCTTAAGTTTTAGATTTTCATGTTCACTTTATTGTATTTTACTTATGAGCTTATTTTTAAAGAAATACAAGAAATTAAAAATTACATTTTGTTTCATTTTCTATTATTAAAATGAATGAAAAGAGAAGCCTTTCAGCCGCAACTGTTCCCAGTCCCCATTTATACCATTTCCCATTTATACCATAACCAATTTATACCAGTTTGGCAATAAAGAGGTTTATCACCTGGCTAAATCTTTAGCATGAAATTGAAAGCAAAGCAAAGGTAAGGTTGGGTACTTGGCTAGAAAGGAAACGGAAACTATAAAATTAAACGAAAACAAAAACGGAAGCTGGCTTCGGCAATTAGGTAACTGCACAAATGGACCAACAAAGAATAAACTACACTTGCCCCAAAAAGTAGGCAAGGAAAAATGAGTTTTAGGATTACTCTAAGATTAAATATAATTAATTTGCCATTAATAAAAATATATAACATTTTGAATATTGTCAAAAATCAATTGGAAACGGAGAAGGGCTTTTTGGGAATTAATTATATTCTATTTTGTTTAATAAATATCAAAACATATAGACTTAAATTCCTTACAATGTCCTTATAATGTTTTTAAGAGAAAAAACCATAATAAATTTGTTTAAAAAATGGTTAACTAAACTATTGGGATATAATATGGCACCTCTCTTCCAGTAATAATTCGCTCCCAAAACCCCGCCAAGCAATAAAAGTCCAATGAACAGATATTTTATTTATATGTATATATATTTTCATTAAATAATGTAACATCGCTTTATTCTCACGCAAAGAACGATTTGGGGTTTAGTTTTTTGTATTTGGTTTTTGCTTTTCATAATTATGAGATAATTATTATTGTTATTTTGTTCGGAATAAATAATAATGTTAAGTTTACTTGCGCTTTCGCTGGGCAATCACACGATGCACGGCGCACACACTATATAAGTAATTGCAATGGATTTCCGCCTTGTGTCCTTGTGTCAAATTATTCACTTGTCAATATATATCATTTTTATCGCTATATGCAAAGTATATGTGTAATGTAGCGCCCGGCTGGGGCTTTATGTCTATATTAACGTTACAATTTACTTGTTACTTGTTCTTGTTTGTTTCTTTGTGGCAGTGGTAAGTCAGAGTATTATCCGTTCTAACGAATCCTCGCTAATGTGTCGTCTCCTCGAAATGCTCGTTCGTGTCAGTTGGTTGGGTTCGGTTCTTTCGCTTCCGCTTCCGTTGTGGCTTCGCTCTGTCTGTTTGCTGTCTGCTTATACAAGTACTGAGAATCGCAATACGTATATAGAGATATATACATATGTTTATTATACCATTAATTGTTTTTGGGTTTCTAAGCAATTAGTTATTAGGAGAGGACCAAACGAAGAAGGCGCTAGTTGTTAATATCCTTGATAGCAAACGGAGAGATCTAGATGTACGTTAAGTTTAATTTGTTCTTTTCGCTTTTATGGTGGGTTTAGAAAATGATTTCAAAATACGATCGGAATTAATTTTGACATTAGATTGTATTTTAGGGTAATGTTAGCGCCTTTATTCCGCCTGCCCTTCGATAGGTTTTGAACTATTTGTTAGACTATTTCTTATTGCATTTCATTATTAAACTTGCATATTAAGTAGGTAGCAAAATGCTGGTGGTAATATTTGTATTATTTCCGCTAATATTTCACTATTACTTTAGGTTTCCTTTTTGTTTTTATGATTACACCTTGTTAAAGTTCAATGACGCGCTAGAAAAGGTTTCTCAACTGAAGTTCTTGTTTAAAACAATGCTGAAACTAAAATGAAACTCTGAGACTTTTCATGACTTTGGGGATCTTCTGCAAAATATTCGCATATTTTCTGGGTTTCTCTGATTCTCGATTATCTACGATATCTTTTTGTCAGTAGAGATCTTCTTGTTGGTATCCTTCGTTCACTTCTTGTTTTATGTTTTGGTTTTCAGTCTTTTCAACAAATTGATTGCTTGGATTTTTTGTAAATTTGTTTGCTGGATTGTTCTTGTTGTTGTGGCTGCTGCTGCTGTTGTTGTTGTTGTTGTTATTATTTGTTCTTGTTGATGATGTTGCACAAGAGCTAAGGATTCTGTTTGAACTAAAAAAATGCATTTTGCCTAACGTTTGATGGAGCATGCTCGTGATGTGTGTGGTTACCACTTAGTTTGTAAGTTTTTCTTTTTGTTGTTTTGTATATTACGCCTACTTTGTTATAACTCGCTAAAGCCCTGAGCATTTGGTCTCCATTTACTTGTTAAGTTCGACAAAAGAAATCTTTGCCCCGCTCGAAAAATCGAAAAGTCGAAAAATGGAAAAATCCCCGGTCAAAGCGTTCTCAAAGGTGGGGGTTGGGGGGAGTTGGGTTTTATGGGCAAACGAATCGAAACGAACGAAGGAGGGATCTCTTTGTGGAAAAGTAAATGAAAGTTTAGGCACATTTAATACATACATAAATTCACACATTCACTATTTTTATATATATATATATATATATATTTATATACTTAGGCATATGCACTATCCAACTTATCCGGATCCAGATCGTAGCTGAGCTCTCTCCCATTCAAACTGCCCGAGTTTTCCCTTCTCCGAGATTTATTCGAGTCGTGAACTTAAGTGGAGGCCGAACCTGTGAACCTGTATTCGATTCTATTCGTATGCGTATTATCGTATGCTGTATGTATAGCCTTAGTAGTTACTGCCGCTAATATTTATAAGTGTTCGATATTGTGCAATACATTTCGGTAAATTAGTTCGATTTCAATTATCAATTCATATTTGCCAGCTAACAGTTGGATTTGAATTCGTCATCAGTTAATTGGTGTGTTTAGTTTTAGTAGTAGTTATTCTCTAAATTAAATGCATATACAATTTGTAGTACTTGTTGCTTGCGTGGTTGCCTGCCAATCAATCAATCGTGTTTAGTTTAGTATTTAACTATATATCATACTATGTATTATGTAGTTGCTGCTCGGCCGCTATTCATTTTAATTTAGGTTTTGTATACATACTTTCTCTATATACGTGTGAATACTTTGCGTTAACAATTTACCTTACCCTCCTCCCTCTTCTAGCGGCTCCAATTTGTTTGCTTTTACTTTGCTTTTAAATGTACGATATGACACAGTGATATATATTCCATAGTGTATGCTTCTTAGGGTTGCTAAAGTACAAGTACAAATACATATCATCGAACAGGATCGGGGCCCAGAACAAGCGCAGCACTCCCTTCAAGCGGCAAAAGCCAGGCATATAGCATCAGCGTTTCCCCAAAAGCCCTAACCTCTTCCACCACCAACTGACCAGCTCCAGCGCCTACTATCTTTGCGTTCCGACTTAGATTCTGCCACACAGTCTGCCACATCTTAGGGCTAAGCTAACTACGTACGACTAAGAAGCCACAACAATTCGCAAATCAATCAAAGTGCTGTCTGTCCGACTCTATAGTACTCGCTCCTCTACTAGTTAGTATCTGGTATTTGTAGAATATGTCTCGAATTTGTAACCTTCGGGTCGGGGTCGTTCAACGATTAAAGCTTTTTGGGGGGTGAACAAAGAGGGATTCAGGGGGAGTCTAGGGGGCATCCTGGATAATCTCTCACGGTCATGGGTTATGGGTTAAGACTAGTGTTTAAAACGAAGGCGACAGCTGTAGTAACATTGACGTTTCTTTGGTATGTGTTAAACGACATTAAAATCCTAAAATCAATAACCAGGTTCTGGGGCAGCTACAACTGAACACGTTTTCCGCTTTCTCGCCTCATTGTATTATTTAAAACTCTACTCGCTATATGCAATAATTAACAATTCACTATATAAAAATCAATTTGCCTCAACTAGATGTATGTTTTGCCTATGCTGTGGTTTATAACTCTTTGGTTTTGTGTTTTTTTTTTTTGTTTTGTTTTGAGAATCATGTTTAACACTCTCCGTTCTCCGTTCGTATAAAATAAATCTGACAACAATTAACCGAATAATTTGCTATTTAAAAATCTTTAATCTTTCGATCGATATTACTCTGTATTTAAATATTAAAATCAAATAATGCACAATCTTGGCTATATCATTTGGAGTTAATTGATGAGAAATTGGAATATGAACTTGAACTGTATTTCATCTTGTTAATTCAGCTGAAGGAAGTGGCTGTGTGATATCCCTTCCTATATCCTTCTACTCAGTGAAGTGATTATTGCTTCCTATGCTCCCTGGCTGGCCTAATTAAATAATACATTAACGCTAGGCTATATAATATATATAACTGCGATGCTGCAAGGCCTAGGACTAGAACTAGCTCAAAACTGACCGACCAGACTGAATACTCTAGCTAAAGCACAAACGTTGTAGTAGTACATTGATTTCTTTTGTGGGTATTTACAGTTTCGTAGCCTTCGTTATTGGGGGATATCTTTAATGCGGATTTTATAAATATGTTTGTTCGGTATGTATGTAAATTTGTTATACGATTTTTTGTTGGGGGTTAAGCACAGTATGGCCAATACGTTATAAAAAAGCTTTGGTAATCATAATTGCAGTAAAATCCGTCTTAATAGCAAAGCGTCTTTAATTTTTTGTATTATTTTTTATAGTATATTTATTTTTTTTAGCATTAATTTTTGTTTTTTATTTCATTTTCTTCTTTTTTGTCTGTTTTTTGTTAGTTTTTTCTTGTTTTTCCATCGTTTTGTATAATTATGTTTAAATGGTTATAAATATTATACTGTACTGTATTGTATATTAGTGTGTATATCAGACTTTGTTTCATACAAAAACTAAGCACATCGATTCGTCAATAAATTCATGTATTTGTATGTATCCGTGTGTGGTATGTCCGGGCATATATGATCCTAAGATCCTTCGATCCTTCGACCACATATGCCCCCAGTATATATATGTGTATAAGAGGCGTAGAGAAACTGTTGTTTTAGGCAAGTATATTGCTCAAAAAGTCATCCAATAATTCGATTTAGATTCAGATAGGTTGCCATATATAATATATATAGATAGAGAGAGAGTTGGTCATATTGAAACACACATAGCACACGGTAGCCACTGGGCTGTGGTTAGAGATTACGGCTAAGAGGACAAGGTGTGTGTGTGGGGTATGTACAGCGTTCTAAGGGGGGGACCCGGAGGGAGTATGCAAAAATATGTCATCAGCGTTTTAGTTATAAGTTTAGTATATATGTATATATATAGAAATTGTCTGGGGTGTGGTTTTTGCTTGTCTCTGTTCTGTTTTGTAAAAATTAAATGCTCGTTCAACCTTTTTGTTAAATGTTAATTACTTGTATACGATGCTTGTTGTTATTCTCATTTATTATTTATTTATTCATACATACTTAGTTCATTCAAAAATACTGTTTCGTAAATGTTATTGAATTCGGATTTATGTTAGCTGAATGCGTTGTTTTCTTTTTTTTTTTTTTTGAGAAGTTTTTAAGCAGCCAAGGCGCTAAGCTTCCATTAAACACACAGATATTACTTCTTATTCCGCTTGGGTTGGGGCTGTGAATTCGTATTTGTTCGCATTTATTGTTAACGGTTTTATATTCGTTTATTTGCCTATTTTTCATATCTTTTTTGTATCATTTGTATCTTGTAAATTTGTAAACTGTAAATACTTCAAAAGAACACGACGTTCAGCATTTTATGGCATTAATTTTCGTACTGCAGACTACGCTTATGCGCTTTTGAAATCAAATTCTTAATTTTCTTCGTATATATTTACCACTATTTACAAAATTATGATTAAGAAAAAACTAAAACCTGGTTAACTTTTTACTAAATATAACTCAATTTTAAAATAAATAAATTCTACTGTGAAATTAGCATTTAAATTGAAAACTTTTCTTCGCGCACAAGCGTAGCTTTAGTATATTTTTACCCTTTTTATTTAACCACATCGAATGGTGCCTCCTCACTTGAGATCATCGTACTCATCGCTACCGTTCTTCGAGTCACCCGACGACTGGAATGCCGCCATCACAGTCGTCCTGTGGTGGTTTCCCTTGTCAGCTCCTAGCTTTTCCTGGTTACTACTACTACTACCGCTGCCACCTCCGCCGTTCTTCTCCGACGGCTTCTCGTCGAAGGCGTCGAGGAAGGGATTCGTGGCCGCATACTGAGCCCGGTAGGTGCCCAGAGTGTGGTAGTTGTTGCCACCGTTGGCAAAGGGACGCGAGCTGCTCGAGGAGCTGCTGGTGCTCGTATAGAAGTCATAGCTGTTCGTGGATCCCGTCATGGAGCTCACCCCACTGCTGCTGGCAGTGCCCGCCCCAGAGCTGGAGTGGTAGGAGGAGCTGCTCGCCGAGGAGCTGCCAAACAGAGCTGCCCCTGTCGAGGTGGTGCCATTCTTGGGCAGGGTTCCATACAGATGCATGGTATTGTGGTTCCCATTCCCGTTGGTGGTGGTGAAGGGACTGGGATTGGTTCCCGAATGATTGTGGCTTCCATTCCCATTACCCAGGCCGCTGCTGCCGAAGAGCGTGCTGCCATAGCTCCTGTGCTCGGAGCCTGCTCCCGATCCCGATCCCGTGCCCGAACCCCCGCCCATTCCCGACTTACTGCTACTGCTGCCCGAGTGCCTGGTGTCGTTGTTGTAGGTTGTGCTGCTACTGCTTGCCCCTATGTAGGTCTTGGTCTCCGTTTCCGAGGACGAGGACGAGGCCAGGCTGTCGAAGAGTCGCCGGCCAGTAGACACCAGCGAAGACGAGGCGGTGCTGCTGGCCACCTTGCTGGTGGTGACTCGCGATGGCGATGCCTGTTTCTGGCTGTTCGTACTCGCACTCGAATCCGCCGAGCTGGTGGTGTACTTGCTAATGGCTCCAGTTATGGCTCCAGGCTTGGTTGAAGCACTCGACGAAGCATTGGGCGCCACCAGTTGATAGGTGCCCTTGGGCAGTCCGTCGCCTCCGCCTGGCGGCGATGGTGAGTCCGGCGACTTGATCGGCGTAAACTGCACCCTCGGCTCTCGCTTCAGATACTTGGACATCAGCTGGCTGGTGGTCATGGCCTGCGACTGGGCCAACAGAGCGTTTGTCGAGGCCGACGACTTGTAGGAGACCAGATCGTCCGAGTCATCGGAGGAGGTGGTGGGAGCCGAGGTGGCCGTTGAGCCAGCACTCAGCACCGTGGCCTGCGACGAACTGGAGCTGGAGGTGGCACTCGACTTGTTTCTCATGGCCTTGTAGTCATCGCCGGTGGATAGGCTACTGCCAGCGTTGGATTTACTGGGCGTGTAGCTGGTGCTGCTGTGGCCATTCCCATTGCCATAGCTGCTGCTCTTCTTGGCCGCATCCAAGCTGGAGGAGTACTTGGAGCTGTAGCTGGATTCCTCGTTCACCAAGCTCTTAGACAGCGATTTGTGCGGTTCATAGAAGTCCACATTGGATTTGCGTGCCGTTATTCCGCCGTTGCTGCTATCTCTCTCCCGGATGCTGCTTCCCGAGGCTGCTGCCTCCGGTTGGGTAGTGGGCGTGGTGATCTCAATGGGCGCATCCTTCTGCAGCGGCGGCTTCTTCTGCACAATGGAATAGGGGCTAGATGGCTGGTCGATGATCTTGACTTGCTTCACGGAAACGGGTGAGGCACCGCGCTTGATGGTATCCGTGCCTACAGAAGGATTACAAAATCATTAGCGAGGTAATCTCTGAGAGCTCTCATTACATGCAGAGGGGGCAGCAGAATAATACTTACTTTTACCCGATCCGGATCCGGAGCCCGAGCCGGAGCCCGTCGATGCCGAACTACTGCCGGGGGAGGGTGTGCCTGGAAGTGGCAGTGGCGATTGGTCGGGAATTGCTGAGCCCACTGAGGCCCCCAATTGATAGGGCTGCAAGGGATTATGAAAGCGGAAAAAGAAAGAGAGAAGGGAGCAGGGCAAACCCGCCAAGTTGGTTAATCTGCGAATGGACTTCGGATAGCTAAGACATGGAATATGGGAGCATGGATACTTGGGGTGGGGAGGGCGCAATACGTGCTGAGTCTTTGGGTAACGGTGCAGGGAGAATTTTATTAAAATTTTGACTAGATTTTTGGGGTGTTCGTAGGAGGTAGTGTGTGTTAGTGTGTTAATGGGTGTTCTTCGTGTGTGTAGTCTGAGTGTGTGTTACTGTGAGGCGACACATTCAACGGACATATTAATATATCATAGCGACAAAGGACAATTTCAGTACGTGCGCGGTGCAAATTCTCATAAGGATGGCGGCCAATTCGTAAACCAATCGGGGGAAATGGGGTTATATAGTTTGGGGATTATATAGTTTTTGTATAGGTATTTGGTTAGGGCAAAAGCGGTGAGGTGCGGTGATCTGAGGTGAGGTTTTGTACATGCAAACGAGGTAATAACTTAAGGAATTGACGCTTAAAATGGGTAACTTCTTTTCTAGATTTAAATCGGAGTTCGAAAAGTTGGTTTTAAGGGAAAATTCCTTAATGTGCATGAACGATGTGCAGGTGATATAGATTAAACAAAATAGTAAAGGATTGTGATATATAAATAATGTGCTAAATTAACTCTGAATATTTATTACTTTATCCCCATAAAGAACAAAACGAAAAACCTCAAAAAGCTTCAACTGAATGCAGTTAGAAATTGAAAGGCTCAATAGGTAGTGTTTCCCAAACCCATCTTTGTACTCTAGTCTACATCAGCAGTGCTTTGAGCTTACATATAATGGGGGAATTATCATGAAGGGAACTTCGAAAAGGAAACTAAACCTGCAACTGGGACTGAACACTAGTCCTGGGAGCGGGTGGAATGCACAAAGGATGGTGATGATTGATGGAATTATTTTACAATGGCAGTGGTTAGCATTTACATGATGTGTGTTCTTTTTTTTTTGGGTTCGGCAAGTGTTTAGCATACAGAGATGTATGGATAATACATATTGGACATATTGGATTTGGTATACAGAGATAGAGAGAGGTGGTTGGAATAGTCGTTACGATTATGTTATTTGTTACCAGTAGTGGGCCAATCATGCTTAACACGCCGTTCAACATTTATCACATCGCTCAAATCATCATCATTATTACCATCGGTATTATATTATATATCACACTGACATGTCGGAGTATATATATTTAGATATATAGATATATGTAAGTCACAATTACAACGTCTATCGATCACGGATCACAGCAAATTATAGGTTTTACTTTATGATATTTGTTATTGCTTGGCAATGTTATTCTTGTAAGAAGCTCAAATCAAATCGACAACAGATATAATGCTTGGTTAGTTTCAACAGTTAAGTAGGAAAATATATATTTGTATCATCATCGTTTGTTTTTTTTTACTTTTGCAGAACGGTCAACAGGAAAAGTTAGAAGAGCAAGAAAATGTTTCTGAATGGTTGTGAAGTGTTTTCGGTATATCTGTTAGTACGTTTAGTGGGGGGGGGGGTGAAAATGATAAATAAATAAATAGTTTTTGAACCTATTTGAGTAATAAATTAATTAATTAATAAATTTTTTGGTTAAATGTTATAAACTAAGGATTTAAAAATAAATATAAAAACAATGTTTCTTGATTTGGTTAAGGTTTCTGTGCTGTGAATTTGAAAACAATTCAATTCGTTAACCACAAACAATTATTTTAAATTTACTCAATTTTTTGTGATAGAATTAAAAATTAACAATTTAATGCACTTTAAAATATACATATATATTTGGAATAGAGCCTTCACAAGTAAAGGTTTTTAAAAAATAGATATATCCTAAGCCTGATTAAATCTAGTAATTGTTTTATACCAAAAACAAATGAATACAATTAAATAATCACCATTGATAAATTAACAATTGTATTGTAAACTAGAAACCATAAACTTTTAAACAACAAGAAATCTTCCACCCTAACCATAGCATCGGACATAAAAAAAAGAGTGCAATGTGTTGTGTGTTCAATGTGGATGAGGTATGTTCTGTGGGTGTGTGAGTATTAATGATTATTGTTAATTGTTTTCATCTTGTTTTCAATTGTCAGCGTATCTCATTGTTCGCATGGCTGTTCTGTTGTTCTGCATGTTTACTGTGTGTGTCTGGTTACTGTTTGTTTACCTGTTGCACCGCTTGTTGCAAGGCTCGATGCGATTGAGCTAACTGACCCACTACTGATTGATACAGATGACTGTTGGCTGTGGCTGAGAGCTGAGGATGGCCTTGGGAGAGTATGTTGGTTACCGAAGTGGACGAGCGCAGTAGGTTGCCCGCCGCCATGAGCTGCGCCTGCTGCTGCAGTAGAAGTGCCTGTCTGTCCGCTGGCAACGCACTGACTTTGCTTCCACGCTGCCCTGTTGACTCGCCGCGCCGACCTGTCTACATAGGACTCTGTATTAATCAATATTAATGTGGACGCGAATCGAGGTCATGTCGGTGGCTGAGTGGATGTTGGAAAGTGGATACTGGATATGGGTGGAGTGGGTTGATTTTGCTTTTATACAGTGAGGTGTCACGATCGCCACTTGTATTTAATATTTACTTTTAAAGTTCTTTGTTATTATTTAGGGATAAACCTTTATTGACATTTATAAAGATCTTTAGATATATTGCAATTGTTTAGAGATATTTAAAATATATTTAAAGTTAAGAACTTTCGAAGTGATATTAACTCGGTTGTTTAATTAAAAAAGGATTGAAATATTTGTATTTTAAATAATTGTAAAAATTGAAAATAAAATCTATGATCGATTGACCTGATCCAGTGGCGATCCTGGTGAGTCTCGGACTGATATGTGGCGATGTGTATGTCTTGTGTTTGTTTGTGGATTGCATTAACAGCTAACAGTGAGAACGCTTCGAGTGCCGCACTTGAGTTCAAGTTCAAGTTTTAATTCAAGTTAGGAAGAATGGTCGAGCTGGGTGGCGGAAGACTTGGCTTGGAAAACAGCTGCTGATGCTGCGATGCATCCAAAGCAGAAACGAACAATAAAAAAAAATGGAATAAACTCTTGCAATTGTGTGTCTGTGTTTGCTAAATTGTATTATTCTCTTTTTTTATCGGTTTGGAAATCTATGTCCTGTGTGGATTGTGGTTTTTGGATTGCTCTTGCGGGGATTGCTTGGTCTTTTGAGGGATCGGACACTGGGAGTACGTTACCTGAAGCAACGCCGGCCATATTGCTCATGCTGCCGGCGGTGGCCAGTCCGCCCACCATCATCGCCCCAGCAGCGCCGCCCATGTGCTGCGCCAGCTGCTGATGCTGCGCCTGCGGCTGCGGCCAGATCTGCAGCAGATACTTGAGCACCGCGATCGGTTGGGCGTGATCGATGTCAGCGCCCGGCTGCGCACTCGCCGAATGCAGCATCAGCGGTGGACCCATCACTGTGGCCAGCGCCTGGGCGGACATCTTATTCCGCTCCGAGTTGGAAACGACCAGCGACAAGTGGTCGAGCAGGAACACCAGAGTGGCCTAAGTGCAATCGCATTAAAAATCTAGTTAAAATGAATTTTTCAAACTGAAAACTTACCCTATTCGCCCGCGGCAGGCAGTCGAGGATGCTAAGCATCAGTTTCGCATTGCCCTCCGGGTCATCTGGCAGGCAGACAGCTGAAAAAGGAAATAAATAAAGGGTTTTAGTTGCTTCTCCTCCAGGCGGCCCTGTCCTGGTGCTTACCCAAGGCATCCACCGTCATCTGGAAGAGACAGCGCGTGAACAGCGGCTCGGGCAGCTCCCTGAGGTAGTCCTTGAGCACGCCGGTGATGACGTTGATGTCAGGAACATGTTCCGGGCTCAATTCCACGGCACGGCTATTACGCTCGAAGGCCTCGCGCAGCAGCCGCTTCTTGGTGGCGGAACCGCACAGTCGGTACAGCCCGATTATATCGAGCCCCCGGCGCTCCACCTCCTCCACGCAGCGCCTGAGGACAATGGGAACTGGCGCACATCCAGGCGCACCCTTTGACTCCCGGTTGACCACCGTTTCCAGATCGGCGCCGAAGAGTGTTGGATAGCCAGCCCTCAGGCTGGGCAGTCCCCGACGCTTGTAAAGTGCCAGTGGGTCGGTGTGCCGCATCCGGATGTATATCGTGCCCCTAGGTTCCACCTTCAGGGCCAGCTGATGGAGCGGAGACTGGCGCAGGATGGCGGACAGCGAGATGGCACCGCGATAGCAGAGCTTGTGCCGGTGCTGGGGATCCCAGGAGTAGACTAGCACGTCCAGTTGCTTATTGCCCACCAGGTCCAGTTCGAAGGACTCGTCCCAGTCGAACTGCAGGTCACCGGAACGCACCACCGTCCGGGCCTTGTGTACGCGATCGCACTCGATGACACAATACAGATCCCTGGTCTGTCCGGGCTGTGCTGCTCCTCCGCTAGCTCCCTCGGGTGCCGTTCGCAGGCTGCGACCGGCCAGCAGATGAATCCACAGCATGCCCGAGACACCACCGATATCCACAATTGGCTTGTCCAGCTTGTACTTGGCAAACTCCGCCGGATTGATGTCAATCTGACGATGCTGGCGCGGCAGTGTGGCACTTGGCGTGGGTGCCGGACTCTGGTGGCCACCGGTGCTCATGATGCTGCCGCTGGGACTGGCTGGGCCGGCGGAGAGCTCCAGCAGTTGTCGCATGCGCCGTATGCTCGGCGAACGAATGGAACCCGCTCCGCCGATATGTTGCGAGGACATGGAGCGCACAGGCAAAGCGGAAATCGGGCGAGTTAAGCCCATATTGCGATCCAAAGTGCCAGTGCCAAGGATGTGGGTTCTGCTCGAGTAGATGCTCTCCGTCTAGTGGGATAGGAATCCATAGATTTATAAATTTTAGATAAATAAAAACGAAATTATACAACTTACATTCCGCAACGCATCGTGGATATTCTCGGCGCTGCAGGAGAATCGCTGTGCCCGGGGCTGGGCAAACATATCGCGGGTCATCCGCATCTGTTCCGCAATCGCCGAGCTGCTGGGTGCCCTCCTCAGCCAGGCGCGGTACTCGTCCGCCGTGAATATCGACGGACTGGCGGTGATCCGTTGTCGTAGATCTCTGCCACGCCGCACATCGAACTCGGGCGCCGAGGTATTGCCATCGTTTTCATCCACCAAGCGATCGCCCATTCGTGACCGAATGCCCCCCAATCTTACGCCGGGACGTTCCCTGGGCAGTGAGTTGAACTTATTGAGATCAGCAGTTCCGGCCAACATGGCAGCGGCTGCTGCAGCTGAGCCCGGACCGGGTCCCGCTCCACGCGGCATGCTGCCAATGGCGGGGCGATTGTAATAATAGTAACTTGGCCGCGGGCCAATGGTGGCCTCCGTGTCGCTGGAATAGTCCAAGTTGGGCCTGGAGCGACGTGTCAGCGACTGAGCTCCACCAGCTGGGGGACCGTACTTGGATACACCGCCGCGCTGTTGATCGTAGCGTCCGTAGCGTCCCAGGGTACCGCCCACTCCCACGGGCATCGGTGCTCCGCCAGCTGTGCCAGGCTTCAAGCTGGAGCGGAGCAGCGAGTGCCGTCCCAGGGAGTTAGAGTAGTCGGCATACTCCACGCGAGGTAAGTGCTGATCCGAGCCGGAACGCGGGAATCGAGCATGCTGCTGGGCGAGGCCTACGTTGCCGGTGCCCGTGGACATCCTTCTCGAGGGACCCACCACAGGCGGACCACCCGGCTGTCCTGGGTAGAAGGCATGCACCTTCTCGGCCAGACTCTCCAGGGTGCCGGCATTCTGGTAGTAAGCATGCGATGGCGCAAATGCATGTCCCTTTGTCGGCTGCTCCGTGATCACCGAAGATGGCGGAGGCGGTGGCTTGTAGCCCCAGTTTGGTGGCTCGCCCATGGCTCCTCCTCCACCGCCCCCGCCGCCACCGCGGGTATTGTAGTACATGTCCAGCTGCTCCGACTGCGGACTGTAGTTGTTGAGGCCCAGACCCAGGCGAGATCGGGATTCTGTCATTTCGCGGCCATCTCCTGGAATAAATTGAAAAGAAAACATCGAATTAGCATGGCGAACACGGCGTAAATTACAAACTACCTGTACGTCTTTCACGTGATGAGCGCGGCCTCGGCATCCGGTCCGTCTCGTCCAGATCCTCGTCCCGCAGATCCCGCTTGATCACCACCACCGGCGGCGGCTTCTGCTCCGGTCGCGACAACGTCGGTGGTCCCGGTGATCCCGTACCGCGATTGCCGCGCCTTTGACGTATCGCCAGCACCAGGCGGCGCGGAATTGACATGATGATAACGACATCGTCCAGCGACATGTGGGTCACATCGACCAAGTTAACCGCCAGGATTTCATCGCCCACCTAGAGAAGTTTTAAGGAAATTAGGATGTCTTTAAAAAGAAATCCTGCCTCAAGCTTACCCTTAAGCAGCCGCTGTTATAGACCGCCGACTCCAGGGCAATCCTTGAGATGAACACACCGTCGGTGCGATCTGCCCCGTTGCCCTCGCGGATGTACAGGCCCAGCGTCTGTCCCGGCCGCTTAACAATCTCCACCAGCTGCACCGTATGCCTGCCATCCGCCTTGTTCATCAGCTTGTGGGCAGCGTCCACGGCCTGCTTGCTGCCCATGCAACGGGGCTCCAGGATGCGGACTATCATCTCGCCGCGTCGCTCCACCGCCTCCAAGGCCGCCGCCGTGTTGGGATCGTGATCATTCTCGACGGCCTCTATCTGGCGGAAGATCTCGGAGCTGATGCCGCTGACCTTGCGGAAGTCACCCTGCAGCATCACCGGATCCTTGACACCACCGCCGCCAGAGTTCGACATGGAGCCGCCACTCTGGCCACGATGGTTGCCGTGGTGCTGCTGCTGCTGCTGGTTGCCATGGTGCTGCTGGTTACCCTGATGGTGGTGGTGCTGCTGCTGGTTGCCCTGGTGGTGCATCTGCTGCTGCTGCTGGTTGCCCAACGAGGACAGCTGGTTGGCGGGCAGCGGGCCGGGCGGAGCGCGTCCCGGGCTGGCAGTAACATCAGGAACTGATCTTCCATTCTCCTGCAAAAACAAAAACCAAAAAAAAGGAGGTGAAAATATAGTTAGTTTCTCGTTAGTTTCGTATTCATTCTCGGCGGAGGAGCTTAATGCAAATCTCGAGTGCAACGCGGCGCTGCATAAATTAAACTAATTGTTGCCCCAGCTGCTGATGCTGGTGCTGCCACTGATTCCAGCTACTGCTGTTGCAGCTTCTGATGGCGCTCCACTTAAGCCGCGCTAAAAGATTTAGCTTTGCATTAATTAAGCTAATTTTGCGCAGTTTTCTATACGCTTCAGGGATGTATTTCTATTTCAGTTAAGCTGAAGGCTATTATAGCTTATATTTAAGGAGATTGCTTTTGTAATTAACACAAGTTCATGGAAAACTAAATTTGAGTTCTCTATCCTTAGAAACTATAATTAAACGCAGGGTTTAAGCATTACAAAACTTACTTTTGTTGAGTTTAAACAAATGTTTAATAAGTTCAATAAATAACCTTAAACTAAAGAAGTTAGTGTCCTTCTCATTTAACCATTTTTAAATATTCAACGGTCAGTTTCTTTCAGCTTGACTTTCTGCTTAGTTAACAAGTCAATTTACTGGCAAAATGGTAATAAGAGTCCTACAATTCCTGCTGTCCTGTCAATCAAGAGTGGCCTAGAAAGTGTGTGCAATAATTATTTCGTCAGAGTCACCGCTTACTTCACTTCTTGCCACTCACGCCAACTGTAATTTCTGTCAGTGGCACATCAGGAGACCCAAGGATACGACGTCAGGAAACTGGCTGGGGCTGTACTCTACCCGGCACGTGACGTTCACCAACGATGATGTCACACGGCGGTCAAAAGTTGGAGGAAATCCCACCACTCCTCCCATCCAAAAAAAAAAAACAGGACACGGCAACAATGTGCAACTTTGATTTTCATGGGGCTCCCCGAAAAGCGTGGTGTGGCGAGGGCGCCCATGAAATTGGTTTTAAATGAAGTTGCCTTTTGGCCAAAGCTAAACGAAGTTTTTAATGGATTAATGTAAGGGACAAGGAGGGGGACACGACGTAAATTGTGTGGTCAGCGCGGAGAAGTGCCTGCAGTTGCTCTTTCCCCCATGCTCTGCGGTTGCCCAAAAATCATGTTCGCAACTGCCTGAAAAAAAAAATTAAGGAAGAAAAAAAGGAATCTTTGAAATTGCAAAACTTTGACATGTGTCGGTGTCTATCTCTCACCCCTGCTGGCCCCTCGAAACTTGCTCTATTTTAGACCCCACCCCACCCCCCGAACATTGTTGCTGCTGTTGTGTAACTTTTGTCAAACTTGCAGCAGCGGCAAGGACACGAGGAGCAGATGTCGTTAGGACGGAAGTTTTGGGCGTCAAAAGCATCTGCCTGCGTCCGCGTTGCTCTTTCAGTCAAATGGGCATTATTATATGCTGTGCATATTCCATGAAAATCTGCCTGCACTGCTAGAAATTATGAATACCAGTTGAAAATATATAATGGATAGTTGGTCAGTTAAGAGGAGCAGAGAAAAGTTGCAACGAATATTTGTGTTATCTAATAATAAATAATAAATACTAACTAAAAACATTCCTAGATATTTTTTAAAATATTTATATTACATTTATTTATATTTTTGTAGTTCAGAAATAATTATCATTTGAAATGTAAAACATTTACAATAAAAGAAACACCTTTATAATCATCTTCCTGCAAGAATTACATTTTTTATAAACTCATAAGTAATTCAGTTTTCTCAAATGTATAACTTTGACAACTTTCGAGGCACTTTCATAACTAAAACTTATAATTTTTTATGGGCCAAAGTGCAACTTTGGTCTAGTTTTCTTCTCAATCTAATACCCCGTGGCAATTGGTATGAAACTTTCTGTTGGTCGCTTTGCTGGCATTAAACTATTAAAGTGTGTTTACTGTAATGGTATTTCGGTGTTTGTTTGCAGTTCGCCAACTGCAAATGCATAAGCATATAAATAATTCAGCCGAAATACCAGGGCATCATTAACACACACTCACACACAAAAAACTGGTCATTTGTGCCGCCCACTTGCGTGAGTGTGTGTTCCAAACTGGGCGTGGCTTTGCCCGAACAATTGTATTCAATAAAAAGGACCTGCCTGCTTTGCCCAGGCTCAGGCTCAAAAGGAGAGAAGAAGGCGGCGCATTGTTGATGGCACCCTATTGTTGTTGCTGTTTACTAACGAGAATGCCCCGACTACAACAACAAAGGCAACTGGAACGAATTACTACAACAATGAGAGCAAACAGCAACATTAAATAGTAAAGTTAAGTGAATCGACCATTGAAATACTTAGCAAACTATAGAATATTTTCTTATCTACTAGCTAAGATTTTGAATATTTAAGGTGGAATCTATAAATGTTACCTAAGGACATACACACTTTTCTAGCATTTCTTTAAAATTCAGCCCCAAAAAGTAGGCAATTATTTTTTCGAGGAATCAAGCAACTCTTTTAAAAGGAAATGAAACATTTTTCGTGTAATGCTAATATTTGTTATTGTAATTTGTAATATTACAAGCCATAAATGTTCTGTTTTTCTGTGTGATATATCCCCTTTGAATATATCCCAAAAAATGGATTTCTTAGCTCCAAAAAAAAGGGTATATGATCCTTTGTATTTTCCCAGCACCTGGCACAAAAACAATAAATATAGCCAGTGTGCATCGCGTGCAGGTTTGCTTAGGCCTGAGAAGGAGGTGCAAAAAAAAAAACACAGAGAGCGTTGCCTCTAAATGGACACATGAAGTGCCAATGGAACAGCAAACACCCCCTCCGTCCGAAGCTGTCAGCGGGAAATTTATGCATCCACATAAGGGCCAGCCATGGCAGTGTCCTGGCCACTGGCCCTCGTTTTGCCCTTTTGCCTGCTCATCCCCAGCCTTGTGTTCCCTTGTCAAGTTCAGTGTAATCATTTTCCAGACTTGCCTCGCTCTCTCTTTGTCACACGAAAGTATTAAAATTCAATTATTCATTCTTTTTCCCAGAAATGGCACGATGCCCTGGCATAAGGGTTTCCTTAGTTTGATACTGGGTTTATATATATAAAGTTATTATCTGTCAAGAGTCAGGCATTGAAAAATAAAGTAAATAAAGTTACTGAAAACATTGTTAAGCTAATGTACTTATTTAGGCCGCATTTCTAACAACTTTAAGCAGCCTTAAGCAACACAGGAACTTCATTCTTTTTTTTTTTTTTGGTAGAGATTACCTGGTAATTTTACAAAGCAATGAAAGAGAAATAATAGTTCTTTCAGAGCATTACATGCTTCTACCGTAAAAAAAACTAGCCTTCCTTCCATTATGTAGTTTCTTTTCTTGCTAAATTTTTCAGCTGCATGACTGAGGGCGTTTTCCACTCACTTTGCCGCCATAAGTTATTTACAGCGAGTCGCGTACTTAATTAGTAAGTGCATAGTTTATTAACCGGCAAATCCAATAAGTTAGGGGGACCTGGAAAGTGCCATGGGGTAGGTGAGTTCAAGTGAATGCAAATTACCGGGGCGGGTTTAAATTAAGCGTCTTTAGGCAAAGTCAAAGTCTGGCGCACATGTGACTCAGGCTAGACGAGGGAGGAGGACTGAAGGGGGCTGTCTCCCCCAGTTTAAACTCATTTCGACTTCATTATGTTCTTGCTGCCGCTGACTAAGCAGTGGAAGTCTACTGGAAGCCGCCGTCAATCCCGCCCAGATCCCCCAGGCCTCTGTCACTTCCCCCCGCCCGCAGGGTGGTGACGACAACTAATTGAAAATCCTCAAGACATCACATATTGAGGACTGACTTTGGCAAGCTTTTTTAATTATGGATGATTCTTCTTGCAACTTGGGAGGAAAAACTAATTTAGGAAAGCAGAACTGAAGAGAAAAAAACATGAAATACAGGCAGGGATAAGGCATAAGGAATAAGGACTAAGGACTATGGACTAAGGAGCAGGAACAGGAAGCCATTAGAGGAAGTTGCGTGACAACACAAATCAATAAAATCGTTTTTAGTGCCTTGGCGGCAGCCAAATAAAAAATAAACACCCGAGAAACGGAAATTGACTAAAATTGTAATTATGTCAAAACAGACGCCATTAACTATCAGTAACTGTTGGCCAAGGCAGAAATATTTTGAATTTCTGCCACACTGTACAGGGAATATTAACAAAGACACAAGTTATATGAGGAAACTTAGAAATGTACAGTATATTTTAACTAGAAAAAAACAAAGATTTGCATTGGAAACCTTAGGCAAAGCTAAGTTTTTTTTTCAAGAAGAAATCCCCCAAAAAATAGGCTATATTCTTGTTAAGGGTATCCACCGCTCAAAAGAATTTATTTTCCTTAGTGTAGCCCCTAAAATTCATAGGCATTAGCCAGGTCTAATCACTTTTCGGCAGGTTGTGCGGTGAAAGAGAGTGCGTCATTTCCCCGGGCCTGGTTAATAATTGACTAGCCATAATTGTAATGACTGAGCCTCGGTTCGATTTCGAGCTAACCCCCCACCTCGGCTGACTTGCCGGCCGTCTGCCAGCTGTCCTCCTCCTGCCCTGAGTCAGTCAGTCCGGTTGATTGATTGACCCACGCATTGATTGATTGTCGGCGGAGCGTGTGATTTAGCATGATGTGCTGAACCCAACGAACCCGATATCCTTTTGCCTTTTGTCTAAATGCCTTGGGACGCTGCTTCCCAGGCTCAGATTGGCCAAACAAAAATGAGAATAATTGCTTTGACTTAACAGCGCCTAGCCAAAGACATTGGAATTGATGAAATTGATTCTGTATCGCCTGGGTCGTGTAATTAATAATTCCCGGAATAGTAGCAAGTCATGTTATTTGTCTAATGGTGCTCAAACTGATCAAATTACTCATCGCTATTCATGGAATGCCAGCCCAGGCTTTTGATAAATTTGTCTTGGCCATCAACATTGAATGCTTTCGAATCGTGCTGCCTGCTGCCCACTTAACCACTAAAAAGGGAAGGAATTTTGGGGAATTATATAAAAGTTTATGGAAAATCCAGCATAACATTTTTGTTAACAAATTGTATGCCATGTATCCAGGGCTTCCTTTGTTTCTCCTCTGGGGCATTTGGCCATTCATTTGGCATTCATAACGTTCGCCACACACAAACAGAAAAGCATTTCCTTGGGCTAAACTATTCCAGGAAATAATGGAACAATGCAAACCGAACCGGACGGGACCCAACCGTAGCGAACCGAACCGAACCGAGACCAAAACCAAATTCCACCTGAACCACAAACAAAGGGCAAATAATTATAAATTTAAATGCCCAATGAAATTCCCTGGGCGGGAGGCCAGGCGAAGCCAATTACACGTCACCCAACCCAACCCGGCTCTCGTCTGGAATTTACCCAATTCACTGACAACGATTACAATTAAATGCCAAATGCACAACATTCTCATTCTCTCGGTTGCCCATGTTAATAATAGTTGTCAGTTGCAGCTGCGCTAATGTCAAAATATGTGGCACAAGACCAGAGACCCAGGACATAGGCAGCCAAGAACAGGGAACGATCGATGGGGGGGATTCAGGAAAGAGTTGAAGATTAGGAATAAAGAAATTGGAATATAATAAATATGTTAATAAAACTTAATAATAAAAAGTCTTATTTAAATCGAAATAAATAAAATATTTTAAGATTTTTAATAGTTTACAAAATAAAGCAAAGAATCGAAGCTTTAAAGGGAAGAGATTACAGATTTGCTCCTCTTCGTTATTCAATATATCCTGCACCTTCTTTTTACTTAAAGCTTTTATAAAGTCTTTTCAAACAGAAATTCAATATTTAAAATCCTTATCTTCCATCAGTGTTCATATCGCGTGTGTCCTGTACCAGGAGCTGGTGTCCTAAACAGGAATGAAAGCAGGAACGTAAGCTGGAGCTGTGGCTTGACTCGAATCAGATTGGATGGCTTCGGATTGGATGAGAATGGTAAAATAGGGAGGGGTCCCTTTGCTGGTGCCGGTCGAGATAACCGCAAATTAAGGCAAACAACAAAGCAACAACCACGACGACGACGACAACGCAAGTGACACAAGCCGCATTGTGGCGGTGCCACTGACAGCCAAGGAGCAGAAGTTGCTGCCTGCTGGAGCCCGCACTTTCATGGGCGCACCCGGCGTATACGTGATTTATTGATTAAATTCAAATTTGCTGGCAAACACAATGGGAAGTGAATGCCAAGATGGCGTCAAACGCATTCCAGGCATCGCATTATGCAATTAGATCCGGACAGAGCCGACAGGATGCCAGGACATCAGGATATCAGGGCATCAAAGGCTCCATAAGCTTCGTGCGTCGTACGCCGTATGCCTCCTCATCCAATCAAAAGTGTCGAGTGACAGGATGAAGCGTGAAGATATCCCTGCCAAAGTCCCGAAGACGGAGTGGGCGATGTGCAGAGTGCAGGACAAACCTTTCACTGGCTCCGGCCACTCACATCACTCACGGGCACAAGGACACCGAGAGCCTGGGAGCTGCAATTGCTTTTTCTGTCGACTAAAAGGCTGAAAGCCTGAAAGGTTCGAATTGCACTCAAAAAATGAACATGAAATTGGTGAACATATAGGAATTTCATAGAATTTGAATACTTATGTAGTTGAATTACTAAATAGGAGAGAAAAAACTATTACACTTCATATCCTTAGCTTGATTGTTGTTCTTTCGAAATATTACAAAAGAAAAACCTAGAAATTATGCAATTAAAAAATACATTTTTACCCATTTTATTTAAATTTGTAATAAATGAATTCAAGGCATTTCCCTATGTTCCCTAAAATTTTTCAAGTGCCTGAAAAAATTTAATTACCCAGCCGAATGGAAGAAGTGCGCAAACAATTTTGTGCCTGCCATTATCTATGCAAATATTTTAGCGCCCGTCGTCCCCTCCCAGGACCTGCATACTTAATGGGATTTTATTTCAATATTTCAAGCACCCTCAGGATCCGACGGGCCAAAGTAGTTGAAAGTTGCAATCTGCGAGTGTACGTGTGTAAATAAACAAAAAACGATTATAGTATGTCTAAGTGGGTTCTCTGATTGTGCCCGCCCTCGAGGCTGCCCCAACTCCCCGGCCAACTCTCCAGTTTGTTTCACTTTATCAACACACAAGTTCAAAGTTTGCTTATTTATAATGCTGTGTTTTTATTGCCCTTCTTTTTTTCGCTGCTTCACGGTTTCGCAGTTTTTAAAGTAGTTGATTCGGTTGGGCAGATGGTACATTGGCCTCTGTAACGCATAGCCATGAAATATGGATTATTATTTGTTTAACGCATATTTATTTATTCATTCATCCGCATGACTGTAAGCCCAAAACAGCTGCGGTCAGCAAAATAATATTAAAATGGGTTCAAATAAATATTTAAAAGCGTTCACTGCCAACCAATAATTACAAAACAATGATGAAGTAATGGGAAGTTGTATGAATTTTGAATATGAATGAAATAGGTTACAAAACATTCCTTCTATCATTGACATAAAAAACCAATAAAGCTACCAGAAAATCTTGTATTTTTTAATCATTTTTCCCTTTATTTTTTCAACCGCAACTGTAAATAAAAATTGTTTGCTTTCCAGGGTAAAACAACTCCGATATTAAATTTTATAAAAATAAACAAAACCTGCAAAAATTGCACACGAAAAATAAAAGGGGAACAAACCGTTTATGGCTGAAACAAAAATGGAGAATGGAAGTTTGAGTTTGGGAGCTTAAGCGGCTAAAAGTCGCAACTGGGGAGCGTGCAAAAGGCAATATTTATGCATACCAATACTTGGGCATAAATATTAAAGTGAAATATACTCGTGCACAGAAAGTATATATACAAAATATATATATATATGAAAATGTCATGCAAATTCGTTTGCTTTCGACTGCCATGCGGAGGAGGAAGAGGAGGAGCGGGTGGCTCTTTCGCTTCTCGGCATTCGGTTGGACTTGCGTATTTTATGCAGACTTATGACATTTCCAGCGCTTTATGGCTCCTGCTATTATTGATGTAGGTGTAGTTGTGTGTGCGCCTCCCTGGCATTTTCCGCACAACAGCACAACAGCCGCTACACTCACCGCACTAGCATGATATTGCAAAAATATTTCCTTTGAAGCCGCTCTAACTCAATATGGCTCTGGATGATGGCACAGAACTCAGAATCACTTAAAGCTCAAACACAAAAAACGAGGTACTTCAATTTTTAAATTTGTATTCATATTTCTGTTTCAGTTTGCAGAATTTATTAACACACTCGAAGGGGGGTTTTGTTTTTTGTCGAGTTTCCTGTTTCATGAACTCTTTTGAAGGCAATAATTCTAGATAACAAATTATATAAAAATAATGGTATTTATATTACAAAATTAACTTTATGTAATATAAATAAATATAAATACATATCTCATTTTCTAGGCATATATTTATTTGCAATATTAAGTATCAGAAAATATCTTAAAGTCTATGATTTATAATTTTTTGTTCCTATTTTTAGCAACTCTTTAATAATGCTTGCTAAATAAACTCACTACTAAATATTCATAATTTTAATTACTTTCATAAATTAAACTAAAAAGTCAAGGTTTATTATCTTTATTAACTAAAGCAGCTTTAAGCCATTTTCCCTAGTCCTTATAGTATTTTTATCTGGCTTAAACAAATTAGCATTTGTATGGAAAATGAATGGGCCGCCAGTCTCGAATTTAGATTATAATCCTAAATCCCATATGTGTGTACGGCTCTTTGATGATGTCGAAACCCAGGAAAAAGGCACATAAATTGTGAGCTCATTATGGCAGTACATTGGATTTTCTTGCCGGTATTTGCAATGGCAATCAAAGTGGGCTTTCCTCCCGGGGGCGTTGGCTATGGCGCTGGCGACGGTTATGTCGATGTCAGGGCCAGGCAATATTACTTAATGCTCTATTAATAAATAAACCAAACCAAAGCCCACACACAAGATACACACACTCACCTTGCGATGGCTGCTTCTGGTCAGGAAACATCCTGTGGTGGCGCTATCGCACATTAATTTTGTTGCAGCCAACTTGCTTGATTTCGCGTCGAAAGGTTATATATCGAAATATGCCTATATATATTCGTGTATAAATATATATAGAGGGATATGTTGTGTATCACGTCACACACGCACTATATCGCGAGGATATGTTGAATTTTCTAATTTAAATGATAGTTTCGTTTCGCTTCGCTTCGATTCGTTTCGATTTGATTTGATTTTGGTTCATATACTTAATTCGCTGTATTTTTTATCCTTTCTCCTTTTGTTCGGTGGTTTCGTAACGCTTACTTAGGTTATAATTTGATACGTATTTTGTTGCTCCCGCACACGTCCTAAGGCTTAGTTCAAATTGTTACATTTCATTTCGTTTTGTTTCGCTCGGTTATGGGTTTTATCCGCTTTCCATTTTCTAAGCACACAAGAGCCATGATAACTGTATCTATAAGTGTGCTTGTCTATCGGATACACTGAAGAAATATTTATTTTAAGGGATTTTTATACAATGGGAAACAGTAGAGAACGTCTATCACTGCTAACTGAATGTTTTATAATATTAATAACTAAATAATGGGTCCTAAAATACTTTAAAGAAAGTTCTAAAATGAATAACCCAATGTTTAATATACAGTAACTAATATTCATCTATATATTTTGTTTTAAAGATATTGTTTCTATCCTATTTATCTCAGTGTCGATGCCTTGTGGCACAGTGCGTGTTTGTCTGTGTGATTTCCTTTTCTCCCTGCCTTTTGTTGCCAAGCGAAATATTTATGTTTGCCTTTCACGCTTCACTGCCAATGGCAAATGGCGAAATTGGGAATGGCGGCTAGTGGCTGGCGGCTCTCCATCTCTCGCCGTTTGCCAAAACGTTTTCAAAATTTCTACACAATTGATTTAAATGGCTCTTTAAGTGCGGTCGGCCCGGACACAAGCCCAAAACCCAAAACTGGGCAGCGAGCCAGCACAGTAAATGTGCAGCTGAAGAGTAAGTGGAACCGCCCACGGCATCGAGTACTTTACGCCTTCCAGACCGGCGAAAATAATTTCGCCGGGCCGTGCAAAAATTTCATTAATTTCAGGCATACTAAATTAAAAACGGGGCAACCCACCCAGCACAGCAAAACACCACAACTCCAACAGTACAACAAAAAAGGGCCAGGACTCTACTAATTTGCGGAGAACAAAGTAAAAAGTTGGCAAAAGAAAAATGGGTTTTCCTTTCTCAAAGGCGTGGGTGGGTTGAGTGTTGAGTGTTAAAAACCATTACTGACTATCAAGAAAAATAAGAAGAAATAAAACAGTGTTGGGATTATCCAAGTATAATCCGAAAGCCAACAAGAAAAAGCTGACAATTAAATAAATTGCTTTTGCAAACTATCGTCCAAGAAAATGAGAATTGCTTTGGAATAAATTAAAAAAGGTTCCAACAAAAAAAAAACTACAATTTATGTGAGCTAATTTATTCTGTATGATGTTTGCTTTTTATGTTTCAACAAATAATTACCATGGAAAACAAGAAAATAAAATAACATTAATAGAGAAAAGAGATACTGCAAATTCAATTTATTCATTTTATCATTTTAATTATCATTTTTGCGGCAAGGCAGACTGGTTTGCCAGATTCCTGGAAAATAATTGAGCTGTCTCTGGCTGATTTTCTAGGCTCCCTTTTTGATATCACACTGAGGCTGGATGAAGGAAAGGCTTTTACTGCGGCTACACTAAAAGAAAACACTTGAAATTGACCTTAAACCTAATCAAAGATTTCTTTATAAAATTCTATAAATTTTTTTAATAAATATTAATATTAATACAAATTTAATAATAAATAAATATTAGAAAAAATAATTTAAAAGACTTAAACCCAGAATTTCATTACATTATTTCCGCACTGTGTAGATATAAACAATGCCTTGAGCTCTAGTTACATTTCCCGCGCGGCTGCTTTGGCAATATAAACCGTGCGGAGTCGTGGTGCGTGGGTGGCTTGGGCTTTTGTGGGTGGCCTCCAGTTTTTTTTTTTTTGGGCGTCTTATTCTGCAGACGTGCTAAGACCAACAGCGGCAAGTAAATGCCAAAAATTACATTTTGCCACTTTTGCAGACGGAAAGATGAAGCCCCGCATTGCGAATGGCCTGAGAGTTTTGGCGAAGCGGCAGAAGCGGAGGCCACGCGGCGTATACGCAATGTGGCCCGAGCTACGTGGGTTAGAGTTGTCGAAGATAATGGCTGCCTTGGGCCTGTGTCTTGTGTCCCCCTCTCTTTCTCTCACTCTCTGGCTGTCTCCTTTTGGGGCAATCGTCGGGCTGTTGAACCTTGATTGTGTGAGTGTGTGTGTGTGTGTCTGCCCCCTTTTGTGAGTGTGTTGGCGTGGGTTTTTGGCTGGTTTGGGGGTGTTTTTCTGCCTGGGTGTGGGTGTCCTCTGTGTGTGTGTGTGTGTGTGTGTGCAAGGGGGCGTGAGCGCGCGCATTTAGCAACAAAAAATTTTGTCTGTATATGGGACAGTCCAAAAAAAAGCAAAAAAAAAAAAAAAGAAGTGTAAGCACACACAAAAATGAATAAGTCGTTGAAGAAATTGCGTTGAGATTGGTGGATCGTTGCGTATACGCAGCGTTGTCTGGCTCTAATAAATTACATTTCGGTTGTCACACGCACAAGCACTGACACACACACCAAAAAAGAGACGCATTGAAGGACACGTGCACTGGAGTTGACTATTTTTGGCGCATTCATTTTATATTCAGCGAAATCTCTTTATGTATTTCAAAGCTATAATTTTTAGAAGTCTTAAGAAAGGCAATCAAGTTTAAGGAGAAAGGAAAAACAAGCAAAAAATCTGTAAATTACTTTTATAATCATATTTTTAACTTAAAAAATATTAATAAAATAATAAGAAGCATACTTTTTGGAAGTCCTTTATAAGCTATCTATTGCTTAATCATAAATAGTAATAGTTTCTTTATGAAAAAAACTCTTTTAACAAAAATGTAGAAAGAGATTATAAAGAGATTTCTGGTTTCCTGCAATTCCATTATCTACCGATTTACCTAGTTTAAGCTTAGCTCTTGGTTCAGAAAATATATAATATGTATGTATTCCCAAAGACTGTTTTAATTGACTGACGTTTTCGTTTCTATTCTGCTTTTTATTTTGTTATTGATCGAAGCAAAGCAATTTAATGCGACATTTAAGTTTTATCGTCGCGTTTCGTTTGCTTTTCTGCAATCAATTTTAGAGTCCGCCCGCAGCGATGACGATGATGTTGATGACGATTTCCTTTTTTTTGGATTCGTTTCTCAGAATTTTTGGTTTTCCGTTGAGCGCGCGCGTTTTTCCAGCGCCGTCCCCTGCCGCGTGCGTGAAATAGTATTGAATAAGTTGCTTTTTAATGAGTTTTACTACACGCCACGAGCTCTGCAGCCGCACTCTATATACACACTGCTCTGTGTGTGTATATATATATATATATAAAATCGTATACTACTACGCACGCACGACGCTGCTGTTACAACGGCATTAATCAACGACGGACTTTTCACGATTTTCCCGAGAAGAAAAGCGTCCGACGCGCTCAACTGAACTTTGCGTATTGAATGCGCGCTGGGCCCGGCGAGCCAACTCCGAATATCCGGCACTCGGAAAAGTCGGCAGGCCGAAGTTGCTGGCGAAAAACATATCCATTCTCGAAATTGGAGCAAATACATTTGCAAACAGGAAAACTCTTACGCACACTCTCCCGTTTTTGTTGGGCAACATTTTCTTGTGTAATGGGAGCGAAAGCTTTTCCAGCTCGGAAAACTTCGGCTTTCATTTCGTTTCGTGTGTCGTGTGAGCTCTCAGTGTGTGTGTATGTATTTGAATTATTTAACACGAAAAAATTGGCAGTCGGGATTTGGGGAATTGTGTTTGATACGGGCGCCAGGATGCTAGCAGCGGGTCCTAAGGAGGGAAAGCGGCAGCAGCAGCAGCAGCTGCAGGAGATGTCTGCTGGGAACGACGGTGTTCCGGCATTGCCAGATGTGATTTTGAACCGAGCGGTCTTGAACTTGTCCAAAATGCCCAGGACATTCGCTTGGCATAATTGATTGCACAAGCTAAACCGGATGATAACGGGTGATATTAGACGGAAGCAAGACAATTGGATATATTTTGAGGGGATTTGTTACAATAAGTGTGAAGAATAACTCTTAAATATTTGTAGCATTAATTAAGTATTAATTTTTATATACAGACAAGTATTTCTTTGAGGGATCCCTGATTTTATTCAGGAGATACGTTCAAAAATTGTATGATTTAAATACAAAACGAACTTTAAATGTTGTAAATGTAATTTCAAGTGTTTTGTCTATTTATTCGCATTAAAATCAACAAGAACCAGTCTTATTTTAAAAGAGATTTGAAACTTAAATATATTTTCAAAAGAAACAGATTATAGAGCCCATAAATAATTACAAACAAATACTCCAAGATTAATTCCTTCGAATATAATAAAAAAAGGAAGACACATTTAATTGCACATCAAAAATCGGACGAATCTTGTCAAAATTATGACTCTGTGAGAATGCAAAACTGAACCATCGCATTATTTATGGTTGCCTTTATTTAATTTTGATTGACCCACTCCAGGCTTAAGCCAATTCCCAACTGACAATCAGGATACAAAGCTTGTTTAGACATCGATACTGGAGCTTTCCCTCGATGAGCTTCGTTATGTTTTCAATGCCCAATCATCCTGTTAAGGGCTTTTCTTCGTAAGGCACAGACAGCAGCATCTTGGCCTGGCATCCTCGATGCTAAGTGAATCCCCACTCAAATCGCTTCCATTGGACCACTTAAGCCTTCACTTGACTCCCACACCCAATAACCACACGAGAGTGTCCCTAATCCCGACATCGATAACAATTATATACGTATATATGTTTGTATGTAATATATATGTGCTTTGGTCCTTGGCCTACGACTATTTAGGGAAAATACTTCTCCACTCGAAATGAAACGAAATGCCAGCAAAACAACAAAAAATGCCAATCATGACCCAACTCAAACAAACGTTCCGGGACCACCGGCTGCCATGACAGACAAACATTATGAATGATAACGGTAGCGGCGGCACAACAATGGCCAGCAAATGTTTGTTTATCAAGCCGCTCGAATCAACACAAAATAAAAAAAAAGAAACAAAGCTGGAAAGCGGGAAAGCGAGAGAGTGGGAAATTACTGGGGGCAGCATTATGAATAATTTTAATAACCCAGCGCCGATGACACAAACAGATAAGAAATTGCCATTAAAAACGCATTACAATTGATAGAAAGGGAAAAAAAACTGTGCAAGGATTGCAGATAAAGGACTATCAGTGTGTGTGCAGAGAGAGAAAATAAGTCATTAAAAAAATAGAGGAGAATTAAACCTTTAATATTATGTATTTAAAAAATATGAATATTCTTATCCTTTAAAATATATTTTAAATTTCATATTCTGTTAGATAAAAGTTATAAACAAATTATACATGTTTAAAATAACAGTTTTAAACCCTTTTTATAATAGTTTTGAATAATGAATCTTAATCCTTTATCCTTTTTTCCAAATAAATATTTATTTATATATTAAATGAAATTAAAAAATTCTCCATTTACAACTTAGTTCCTTGATATATATTTTTTTTCTCTGCTCCGTGTGTGGGTCACAGGTCACATCATTCATAAAAGCTGCAACGCACACACAACCATCCATCCACCACACACACAACACTCCCTTCTCACCCACACACTCACAAGTACATAACACATATCGACACCACACCACACTAATGTGGGTCAGTTTGGTGAGACGCTGACGCTTCTGACCCACCAATGCAGCCAATCCAACGGCAGCCAAACGCTGACAGGCAATCAACTGTCAGGCTGAGCGACATGCAAAATGCAAGATGAATGCAAGGCGAAAAGCGTTTCGCAAGGAGCAGGCATTACAACCTGCGACCGCAACTAGGCAAACACCAGCGAATCACCCACCAAAAACCCCCTCTTCCCCCTCAAAATACACACCACATTACGTATACGCAATGGAGTTTGCTCTACGCCACGTTACGTATACGCAACGTTGACGCCTGCGCGGATAAGTTGCGCAAAGGAGAGCCACGACGAGAGCAGAGTATGCGGTGTCCCGGCCGGGTCATCGAATTTATCCGTCCGCACGCAACGACAGCCGCCGGATGCGAGCGGCTAATAACAAACTTCCGGAGAGGAAAAAAATTCTTTGTCATCGGAATTTGTCAAGCGCAGCAAATTGAGTTCGCGCGCTGCCTGCAACGGAATGGGATTTCAATTGGGAAATTTTGGGAAAGGAAACAGGTCGCCAAAACTTTTTGAACTGTCGAAACTAGAGCTAGAGCAATAAATATAATAATGAACTATATTTTACATATTATTTAACGGATATACTGACTAAGAAACACTACATTTCTGGAAAACCACTTGCGATAATAAATATTAGAAAATATATTATGTCCACTTAAAGCCTTCAGTTCAATTTATATTATAAGTTAAAGGTCTATATAATATACACCCACCCGCAGTATAAGGTTTAACCTTTAACAATAATGTGCAAATACTATAAATAAATAAAATCCCTTCCATCAACTCTTTGTCAAGTTTATCGGTAATACATATTTAGTTCTGGGAAAGGTCCAAAGTACAGGTAAGCCTCTTCAAGCCAAAGTTGGAGTGGTCAGGGCAACAACAAAAAAAGAAAATAAAATAACTGCCGGAAAATCGGGGAAAAGGCAAAGGCAACCGGAGAGTACCAGTTGGATTTTGATGCGGCTTTGATGCTGCTGCCTTCGAGTGAATTATGCAAAAGTTTTGCCTGCTCTTGCGTGAGAGGTAAGCCGCTTAGCGATTCGAGTTCAAAGGTAAGCCCCCGGACCCCGACGTTAAATTGCCCTTTAAGTGCCTTCATTGGCAATTAATGCCGCCAGCATTTGCGTTCTCCTTGGCACTAGACTAATTGCAGTCGGCGTTAACAACTAATCGCAATTGGCGTGGAAATGCCACATCAACTATGTATGTATGCAAGCAGCCGCCGCCTCCCACCTGGATTTTCCACCCACTCGGATTTGAGCCCCTACCCACACATCAATCACATTTGAAATGTAACTGGCTGTGAAAAGCCTTGGCACAATTTGGGACATGTCTTCGCCTCGAGTGTTTAGCCTGTTAACGTGTCCGCCCAAGGCCTGGCTTTGTTCTCGCCCCGGCTAATTGATGTCATTTTCCTGCCTGTCTGTGGTCTCTCTGTCTGTGCCCTTTCAAGTTTCGTCTAATAATACCCAAAGTTTGTAAATGCCCGCAGTATAAATGTCCTTGCATCATTTCAGAGAGAGAGGATTGCACACTAAATGTCAAGACACACGCACAAGTGAGCCGCGCAAGGCAGTTTATTTTATGGCCAAGAGAACATTTTTAATGAATCAATAAAAACATATTTTTATATGGGGGAGTTAGCAACAAGGCAGAGTTAAGGTTGACATTTAGGTAAATGGTAGTTATAAATATTATAAATATTGCATTCATGTAAAGGTTACCTTTTTTTTTAAAAAGAAAGTGCCTTGAGGGAAAGTTTAAAAAACAAAGCCATTTAGTCCAAACAGAATCAAATATAGCTAATTCCTTTACAAAAAAAGGCATCTTCTATTTTAAGCCATTGTTATTACTATAACCACTTACTATTCCCACTAAACTCAGAAATTCAAGCAGAACAGATCTGTTTACATTATCCTCATCAGAGTTACCCATTAAATTCTTACCACACGAACCGCTGCCATGTTTTTTACACAATTTTTTTAAGCTAAAAAAGTGTACCATAAACTTTTGCTTAACTCTGGCCACTCTAAAGAAGCACAGCCAAGCCGCAAAAGCCAAAGAATTATAAAAAAAAACAACTAAAAAAGTTACGATGGGGTGGAAAATCAACAAAAATGAAAATGGTTCGTATTTCTCTACTACAAAAGCTTTTCCCCAACACAGCGAAAGAGAACGGGAGAGCTGAGGTAGAAGAGACTTTCCCACACAACGAGAGAGAGAGAGAGAAACGTTAACCCACCCACCAACCTTAACCCGCCAAAGCCCCTCGGTATCTGTGCCAAGCAAATGCAAAATACGTTAAAGGTACGAACAAAAAATCAGGGAAAGGCTCGGGGGGAAAAATCGGGGGGTTTCTGTCGAAAACGTAACGAAAATCCACAGCAAAGCAAACAGAAAATTTGAGCAAGCCAAAGGGGTGGGCAAAGGATGGGTTAACTGGGGGTGCTAAGGAGGTGTAAGGAGGTGGAACACACGCAAAGCCACGACCTATCCACACAACAATCGTGTGTGGTGGGTGTGTGCAGGTGCTGGACGCAGCCAAACACTTGGAGGAGGCGACTTGGCGCAGGCAACCGAGTTTACATGTGAGTGGCATAAACCGCTTTTAGTGCAACATCCACACTCAGGCACACACACGCACACCAAGATATAGCGGCACACACAGATGATATAGCGGCATTCCACGGATGCTGCTGCTGCCTCCCGTAGAAAGGTTGTTGTGGGGTTAATTTCGTTTTGGCATTGCAATTTCTGCCACTGCCACGTCTCCCAGCTCCGCTTTCCTTTTTTGCACTCAAAATAAGATAAGGGGAATATTTTTTAGAGATTTTACAAACAGAATATAATTTAAATATATTTTTTGGAGATTTTAAAGCAATCTAAAAGGAGATAGTTTCACATATTTTAGGTTATTAAATTCAGGAACCATTCTCTTGGAAACTTTTTAATTGCAAAGAAAAACAAAGTATTTTTTAGACCCGAAATATCTTCGGAAAAGATCATTATTTAAGAAATAATAAACATTTCTGTGTGTTTTTTTTTTATTTTTCATTTAAAATCTTTCTAAATAAATTAATAAATATCCCACATTTCTCTCACTGCACTCTCTTTGGCAACTGTGTTTGTTTGCTTTCACCGTGGAGTGCCCTCAATACGAGCGAACATAGATTGCATAGAGACCTCCATTCCATCTCTCGCCAGCTCGGGCTGTTGATGTTTTCGTGGACCAAAAACAAAAAAAAAAAATAAAAATAAAAATGAAAATATGTCATACGCAGGCTACGTTTTCCACTTAAATGCCAACGGCAAAGCCCCAGCTCAGTTCGGTTAAATCCGGCTGAGCCGACGGGCAGCCCATTATCATTACCACAAGGCTGAGCTAATTCCCGCTCATCATTTTAATGGGCCGCCCTGCTGACGGAAATAATTATAAATAAGTTAAGAACGGCACAGAGGTGGGACCCCTGGGGGTCGGGATCTCCATGCCCTGGTCCACAGTCCTTGGTCCTTGGCCGTAAGTCAACTGTCAAATATTCATTTGCAGAATGTTCAGGTCGCGCTGCAAAGTATAAACACGTTCGACAGGACCCTGTCTTCCGATGGGAACAATGACAGGCAAATATTTTACGTGCACGCAACCAACACCAAGTATACAAAACTCTTCGATGAATATGGAGCATTCCAATATGTCGACTGTCGACTGTCGACTGTGAGTACTGTCGCTCCTGCCTCCCGGCTTGTATCACTTGTGTAGTTGCGTAAGACTTTTGCAATTAGTTGCAAATGAAGGGCACGTAGTAGCTCAAGTCGAGCAGCAGCTAGCAACTTGCTGGGGAAAACAAAAATTTCAACGCACGTAAGCATCCCTAACAAGGTAAGCAAGAACGAGAGACAGTCCTTGAGCCAGTTGTCATATAAGTATGTATGTAGTACATTGCTCACTGGGCCATAAGCAGGTGGAAACTTGGCCGGAGATAAGCAAATTCCCTGTGTTTGCATAGTGGGGAATTTGGGCTAACTGCTGACTCAATTAGTTCATTAATTGATTGCAATTGTAACAAGGTTTGTATTGCCAAGACAACATCATTTAAGGACTTTATAAGGCACTTGCCAACAATAGCCTCTTTCAGACTTTTTTCTGTAATTTTTCTGAGATAGTTTTCTGGAATTTCTGGAACCATAAACAATCATAACTTAAATCCTGATCATTTCCACGACCTATTCCCTGATTTCTTCCAACTGTCTTTGCCCTGTCAAAAGAGTATCTACTTGGCATTTGAACGTCTTATTATCAAATTAATCAGGGTGCCGGTGAACTGACTTCCCCGAGGGCTTCAGGTCCTTGGCTGCTTTGGCGCTTGGTCTGGTCCTTTGCTCCTTGGTTCTATCGCCCTATCACGGCGCTTTCCAAGTCAATGCACCTAAAATTAAGCTTATTAAGCGCCAAGCAAAGTAAAACTTTTTGCGCTGCGTTGGCAGCAATTAAAAAAACCGCTACACCTGCTGCGTTGCCAATTAATAGTTTTACCTCGCTTTTATTTTATTATTCTCTATTTTTTTTTTCAAAATCATTTGGCAACTAAAACAATAGAGATGGGAGGGATGTGAGACTCTAGGAAGTGCAGCAAGGCAGAAACGCTTTTTCTGGCGAGCAAATTGCAAAGAAAAAGAGAGGAAAAGCGCTGAAAGTATCTGAAGGAGGGAAAAGGGAGAAATGCTGTGCCAGTGTTTGTCTTGGCGAAAACTTTCTGACTCTGCATTGTATCTGTAAGAACGCGGGCACTGGGGAAAATATCTATTAATTTCTTTATTGAAAATTTCTTTAATTTAATGCCCTTAAAGAGATTTTTATTACTTATTTATTTCATGATATATTAATAATTATCAAAAACTATAAAATATTTTATGCTCAATATAAAATAAGGTTAATAAAAGGGATGTACAGTATCTTTTCCCCTAGTGCATGCAACACCATTTGAATTTCCATCTACATCTGCAGCTCCCGCTCCTACTCCTGCTACAGCTTCTGCTCCAGCTGAGGCAATATCCTTATCTGCATTGAGCCAAGAATGCTGTGCCAGTCGTCGCTCCTAGTTCCCTAGTTTCCTGCCTGCGCGTCTTCTCCCCAATTGTTGTTGGCAGCTTCAAAGGTGGCCAGGCAACTGAAACTCAAACACAGCCGATGGAGAAAGACTCCAAGAAAAGGACAAAAAAAAAAGAACTCATAGACTCCAGATTGCGGCTGCCTAAATGCCCGCCATTTATTTGTGAATGGCACTCGACAGACTCCAGGCCCAAAGAAGACAGGATAGGAGTCTGAGCTTTAGGGGATGCTTTATGCCATCATCTTGCGCCATTTCGGAGCACTAAACGTGCCGCTGCATGGCAAACAAGTTGGGGAAAACTTTTCGCAAAGCCTCCAACGAATACATCAAGGGGCCGATGGCCACAACCGCAAACTATTTTCATAAACCTCCATCCTCCAGGCAACTAATCATTTAAGCAACTGAAAGCAAGTACTCCATCAATTTATTTCCACAGTTTTGTCAACAAAAACAACATTTGAAAGCTGCAGGAAGAGCTAAGGAAATGTAAGAGGAATTCTTAGCAAGCTGCTTAAATTTAAAGTTTTTATTATAAATAATTAGAATTATATATATATATTAATATTCGAAATAAAATCCTAAATCGGCAGCATCAGTTCACCTGCAGTTTTAAAAAGATTTTGAATTTATTTGTTCTATTTTCTTTACCTTAAAAATGCATTTAAATATTTACTAATTTATTTTTCTTAATAGTTTCCCATAGATTTTATTCAAGCATAAAATATTTTATCAATAATCTTTAACCATTTTCACATATTTTATTCGGCGAAAATGTATCAGCAATATAAATGAATTCGATTTGGTTATGCGGCACTTATAAATTTATTTACAGCACTTTAACTTTTAAATTTAATACGAATTTAGTGGGAAAACCGCCTTTGTCAGTCAGACTTTCAATTAAATTTCAAATGCAGCCAATGTGCTGCCACTTTCCATCACTCATGCATTGTTGCACATAAATCAAAATAATTTACTGCCTGGCCTGGCCCGGCATGCACAATTTATTGAAATTCCGCCAAAAAAAAAAAATAATAAAAGAGATGCTGCAGATGCAGCAACTGCAACTGCCACTGCCACTGCCATGGAAAATCGGATGGATGGTTGGATGCTGCACAAAACAATCCCATTGAATGGTTTCGATTTCGCAAACCCCTCCAATTTGTAATTCAATATGCTGATTTCTGGGGCTCACTCCCCGCCATGAACCGAGTGCAATTGCCTGTTTGGCTGCCAGTCAACACTCGTATGCCAATAGAAATGCCAACGCGTCTCACTTGACCAACTTTTTGCAAGTGCCAGGAAAAGCGGAAAAGCGGAAGGGCGGAAAAGCGCAGCTTGGCGAAGAAGCAAAGCAGCACAGCAGCAGAGGAGCGGAAAAGCGGCTGCCTGCTGGCAAAGTATTGGCAGAAAAGTTTGACATTCTGCCCGGCAGCGTCTTATTTCAATTAAAAATTGTTTAACAAATCAATTTACAGAGCCTGGCGCAAAACTGATTAAAGCCAAAGCAGCTATTAAGGCCAAACAAGAAACGCAATTTAAATGAATTTTTCAAAGATGCCTCGAACTGTGAATACCCTTGCTGAAACTCTAACAAAAGTAAAATCAAGAGAAGTTAGTTATAAAGTGAGTTAAGTTATTTATTTAGCTCATTTTGTTTCATAAACTATATAAGAAATTCTTTAAAGTATTTAATATTTTTTTTTGGTTTCCAATATTTTTTTTTTTGTAAATAATATTCCTAAAAAATGGCTCATTATTATTTCTCTTAATTAAATACATATTTTGGTAAATTTATCAATTATTTATTTTAATTAAATAAATATTTTGGTAAACTCATGTATAATTTCTTTAAGTTAAATAAATATTTTGATAAACTTGTTTATTATTTCTCCTGCAGCTTTGATGCCTCAAGGCACATCCCTTCGAAATCCCGAGGATTCTCAGCTCTCAAAGGGAATCGAGCAGTGCAAATTGAATTCCTTGGCAGGCCAGGCCCGCGGGACGATTAAGATGGCAGCTTCATCTTGGCTGGTTGTCGGTGCAGCGGGTAAATTAATTTATTTGTTAAACTTTCCGATGTCAGGGAGCCAAAGTCAAAGTTTGCAGCGCGGCGCAAAAAGAAAAATAATCAACTATAACTAAAACAAACAGCCAGGAGTGTTGGGGAAAAAGGAGGAGGTCGGTGGTGTTGTGTGAACAGGGCGTGGCTGTGGTCTAAATGCGCCGGCAACCGCATCTCCAAGGACTTATCCGCAAGGACTTTATCATAAAGTTTCGCCAAGCGGCTGGCTGGCTGGCTGGCAAAGTTCTTAGAAGACGGCTAGAGATGTTGGCTCTTGTGAGGATTACACTCGGGGAAAAAATTAATGTAAAATAATTCTAATTATAGAAGCAATATAGCTTTTAGGGATCTAGGGACCTGTATTGACATAATATACGTATTTTTAAAAGTATGAATGATGGATTATCTACTTAATCATGACATGTAGACATAAGGTCAGCATCAGTATCTTTTCATAGAACAATATATAGAGATGTTAAGTCTCCACCAAGAGTTTGTTAAAAATCAAATAACAAATCCATAAATTAGTTAAATTACAGAAAAACATGAACACTTTCTTTCTATTTAAATACCTAAAATAAATATTTATTTGGCTGCAAATTCTCTTGCAGTGCCCTTTTGGCATTAAACACAATCTAGAGGAGCACCTCTGCTCAGTTAGGTGCCTAATGAAGGGGCAACCCCATGGAGGAATAGGTGACTGCCAGGTGGGAGCTGTCGAGCAAATACTCTTATCCATTCCACTGAGCCCCGGTTCCCAATCAAATTAAGTGCTGTCGGGCAGCGGGATTAAACCCCTTTGTTCAGCCCAATTACTCGGCATTCAATCGGGAGTTCATTTCAAAAATTGCATTAAACTGTGCGGTAACTTTGATTAAAGTCCGATAGATGGTATGCCCCATGCCGCACGTGTGGCGTGTAATTGAATTTGTCGCCGGGTGTGTCAGTGTGTATCGAGTGTGTGTATCGCTTGCATTAAAAAGTGGAGAAACATGTTGTATGTAAACACCTCCGTCCGCCCACTTCAAAAGGTGGCAGCCATCGCCCCATGAAAATTTCACCAGAAAATCCCCATACCCAACCATATACGCCTCTTGTGGGGCAACGGCAGCAGCATATAAATCAGATTTTGCAATTAAGCCTTCATTGAAATTCAGGCGTAAAATGTAAATTTATTATGGCAACCATGAAGGCGACGAGGGCGTGGGCGTGGGCGAGGGCGAGGGCGAGGCCTGTTTCCCCCAATTGACTGACAGATTGAGTCAGTTTTCCCGCACTTATGTTGGTAAAAAGAGAGAGAGGGAGTAAATGTTCTTAAAAGATTGCTCAGTCATGGTTTAATTGGCCCGCCAAGGACAACCACAGCAGATAAATGATGAAAAAGGTAAAACAATGGGGGTATACAATTCGTCAATTTTCTCAGGAAATCAATGCGAAGAGAAGAAGGAATCTTTATTACTGAAGGAAAATGTTTGATTTTATTTAATGATATATTTTATTTTATATTTAAGATTGGTTAAAACTGCTTATTTAAATTGAATTAATTTACTATTTTCTTATGCAGTTTTAAGTTCTTTCTGTGAAATATGCATAAAATGGAAGTTCGTGACATCATGGAAGGCGAAAGCAGTTAAACGATAATATACATGAATGACGTAAGGTCCATCAATTTTAATGGCTTCTGTAAAACTACTTCCAAGTGCCTTTAAGCCCCTTTTATTGTGGAAAAGGTTGCACAGACTAAATTTTATTTTTAACTATTTCAAGCATTTACCCAATTCTATTTCTTTTTCAGCAATATTATTTCCATATATAAATCCTCAAACTATTTATAATAATTAACCTAACTATATTAAGGATAAAAATGATAAAAGCTGTCACACCCCTGTAATACTTCATTAATTATATCCTTAACAATTTGATGTGACAAAGGTTATACTTAAAATGTCACAATAAAAAGGTTGAGATCATGCTTAAAATGTTCTGTTATTTAAAAAGGTACTTTTTAAGGCTTTTTGAACTTAACATAATAATTTGTATTAATTGTCTTTACATCTTTGCTTTTAAAACTGTAAAAAAATCATTGCTTTTCTTACCTTTCTACGTCCACAACAAAGCATTCTTCGCACACGCGAATTTCCAGTAGCTGCTTTCAATCGAGTAAACTTCTTCTTCCACTGCATTTATTAGTGGGGATCCGATTGGGGAATATCCTGCGTCCTTTCCTCGTTCCTCTCGCCTTTGGGTGGGGTTCGTCGTTCAAAAGGCAACTTCTATTAATTGCCGTCTGTTTACTGGGACTCGTATAGCTCGAGTTGGTTGCTGCGATGGCATTTGGTCAAATGCTGAACACGTTCCGTATTTGGTTCCTTACAAAAATGCGATATAAAAATGCAAGTTCGATTTATTCGTTGCTCGATGTGTGTGAGTAGTTCCTGTAAAAAAAAAAAAACACGGAAAAAGAAGAGGGAATAATGAGTTAAAAAACGAACGAGCGAGTATTTACTGTCACTTCATTGTCAACAAGCTTGCACACACTCAGAGACAAACACACTCGGTCTATTAACCTGACAGGACCAAGGACAGTGTGTCAAAAATATTTGTATTCAAATTGGATTTTTAAAATATACTTAAGCTTGACGAGTATGGTTTTTATTGTA
This sequence comes from Drosophila anomelani, assembly GCA_035045905.1. NCBI lineage: Eukaryota > Metazoa > Arthropoda > Insecta > Diptera > Drosophilidae > Drosophila > Drosophila anomelani. The sequence continues at coordinate 7,932,940 of JAWNOO010000007.1, read as the reverse complement.
GTTTTCATCAAGAGATTACGAGAAATCAATAAATAGTCAAAGTATAATATTTAATTCCCCCTTTAACTAGCTATTTTTAAATAAAAATAAGTCATAATTTTATATCAGAAAGCCTTAATTTGCTAAGAGATTATTTTAGTAGAATTAAAAGACTGCAACCTGCAAACCTGATGATAATGCTAGAACCATGCATCATAATTTTGATGTTTTAATTATTTTGCAGTTAATTTTAAATCGAGTTTTTGTTTAAGTCGTGGTAAAATATAATTAGCAAACACTTTATTTAATAATTTGTAAATAAATCCATATTGATTGCTTCACTGTGCATATCTTTATGTATGCGTAGGAGTTTGTTGAGTGTATCTGAACATGTTTAACTTAATGAAGCTTTACACTTCGCGAGCCTGGAGCCACGAGCCTGACATGTGTCATATGCATTTGCTTGACAAGGCATTCGAGCACTTGGACAGTTTCAGACCCACCCCCCCTCCTCAACTCACAACTTCAAACCCCCCAGACCTCCCCTATACCCCTCCTGCCATATGCATATATCGAGTAACTGTCTGCGTCTGATTTTATAGCGCTGATAATGCAATGTTTGCCCTGCTCCTTAGCTATTCTCCGTCCATTGGCAAATAAAATGTGGTTCGCTTAGCACACACACAGTGTGTGTAGGGTAGGCTGATAGAATGGAAATAGGGACAGAGGGGGAAGCAGAGAGGAGAGAATACAGCAGGACATTCCTCGGTCACTGTCTTCTCTTACGATATTGGGTCACCCTTAAAAGTATGCTATACATTTTACAATATTCCGATTTAGAAGAAAACTAAACAGAAAAGAATTCTTTTTTAAGAGAATATATAGAAAAAGATGATAATTAAAGATAAAAATGGGTAATAGATAGGAAATGAAAAAAACTTGCAATATATAAAAAGATATCTGTTTAAAGAACTTTATTTGAAGCATAAAATAAACACATGTTTAAGAACATATTTTACATACTTGATATTAAAAGTAAAGTTTATAATTAATATATTTAATATAAATCAATTACAAATTTTAAATTTCAATTTATTTCTTCCCTCTATTCCCTTCAGATTTCACTGTAAATTGCAATAAAAATAAATTGAAAGCAAATGTTTTGTGACATGACTACCAATTAATAGTTGCCAGCTTATAAAATAAGGTCGCAGTTTGCATAAAAGACTTAATACATATATAATTCTTGGTTCTTTACAGCCTTGGCAACTTGACAAAATAGGCACACACTCACATAACATAACGTATAACTATCTATTTATGGTAATGAAGTGGCCAAGCAGACAGCCTGGCTAGCCTTTAGGCCTTTGGGGCTAATTGTGTTGGCCTGCTTTTACTTGGCTGAGCCAAACTAACTAAGAAAATTATCGTCTAAGCTAAGTAAATTATCGTCTAAAGCGTTAAATGGCTCAGCGTTTAATTTGCAAGGTAAAGGAAAAGGCATTTAAGTGATAAAAATAGATATTCTCTTCATTTAACAATAAGTTAACTCTTTTAGTTCTGTTTCCCTATGCAGCAGGACTCTGGCGTCCTGGCTTTTCAATTAATGTTGATATTATTTTTAATTAAAAAGCATTTTCTATGGCTGGCTGCTCTTGTTCCTGTGGCTCCAAAATAAAAACGAGAATAAACACAGAGAGAAAGTGGCAAAAGAGATGCGGAATTGTTTAGATAAACCCCAATGCTCTTGGACAATATGAATAAACGAGCACATATGTACATACGAGTATCTATGTAGATATGTCCATTTTCATTGTTGTGGGAAAGGGGAATGACTCGTGGGGCCCTTTGGAATTAAAGTTATTTATGCTGCCAGTCCCTGAGATGATAAACCTCTCAGACACGAGACCTTTGCTAAAAATTGTTTAATATGCAAAGAAAATAATATGAAAAACTTTTAATAAACTTTTAATAAATGCAAAGGATTGAATTAAATTTAAAATATTATATTTCAACGAAATCTAAATTATAAACCATCTTAAAGACTTGAAAATCACCTAATTTTTTACTTATAAATTTAAAGGTATTTTTATTAGTACAATTCCCAATACCTTTAAATACTCTTACATTTCCCTGTAAATCCCAATACTAATAATACTTCGTCATCATTGGCAGGATGGCACTAATGATCATTGTCATCGCCATTAGGGAGGCACGTAGTAACCCAAACTAAGCCAGTGGCAGCTTGGCCTGGCACTTTGCCCACAACTCCAGCTGAGATTTTGTTGCCATAAAACACTTTTGTCGGGCCTGCATACAGATATATACTTGACTTCTACTGTAAATCCCCACAGAGCCCCTCACTCCCCGCCGTAATTGCAATGAAAAATGTTACAATCGTGCACAGGACATTCAGATGTACAAAGAAGAATGTGGAGCCATGTCCTTATGCATATGCAAGGGGTCCAGCTGCGTCAGTGACAACTGATTTCCTTCTTTGGTGCCTCTCTTGGCATCTCAATGCTAGTTTTAGAGATGTCAGCGAGGAAAAGAAATATAATTTAAGCAGAAAAATATTAGAAAGAGGATTTTGACATGCTATAAAATCAGCAAAGAAAAAGAATATGGTATAAAATCAATCTCTTTTTAGGGATATTTTCAGAAATCTTGCCAGTAATACAAAGGAATTTCCTTACATTTAATGGAAATAGCAAATTATATATAGATATGTTTCTTATCAATTTTGTGGGCTTAAAAATAGTTTGAAATCCTAGATTTAGCTTCGATTTTGTGAGATATCTAGACTCTTTTATGGGTTAAAATTTAAAATTCAGTTCTAGGACTTTCAACAACCTAAAATCGCATCCTCGAGAAAAACTTTCAAGCTGACATCACTGTCTGCAACATCCCAGAATGCAACAGAAAAATTCCTATTCATAATTTCCTTTGCAGTGAGTGCACCGCATTTGTAAGGAGGAGAGGGCAGTAGTGAGTTGGCATTTGTTGGATGTTCAACAGAAGGAGTTGCTGGCTGCAGCCAGAACATGCAGATGATACAAGATACTTTGTGTCACAGCAACAGCACAGCGACAAAGTATAGCAATCAGCCAAGAGAGTTAGAAATGCTGGCTGGAGTGTTGATGAAACAGCAACAGCAACAGCAGAGGCGGCAGCAACAACGCTTACATCGAGGACAACGTTTGCCGGTTCGGTCGCCAGTCGCCGGGAATGTTGTCTAGGCACGCATAAAATTTATTATAATGACATCATAAATTCCGCCGGCAATGATTCTTCCCATGTTCATAATTCAAAGAGCGTGTGTGTGCGCTTACATACATATCTACATAAATGAGTGACAAAGCCTTGGAACGCCCTCGGTTCGAGCGGAAAAAATTGCAAATCATTTATCAAATAATAAAAAACAGACAGGAAAAACATTGCAAAAGCAAAAGAAATGGCAAAGCTCAGCAGAATTGTTGAAGGATCTTAGCCGCAGGAGCTGAAGTTTCACTTGAAGAAAAGCCATTCATAATAATGGGGTCAGGGAATAGAATGGAGCTAAAAATACTTGAGAATATGTGCTGTTAAATTTGGATTTACTATAATAAAAAATAGTATATATGGAATATGGAATGGGATAAATAATTAGAACATATATTTTTCTATTTATGAGAATTTAAAACAAATATGGAGTGTATTTGTGAACATCAATTTGAATTTATTTAAAAAGAAGAAATTTTCTAGCTGAATCTGATTTTGAAACCATAATTGTATTATACTTTTAATTTATTTATTTATATTTCTTTAAATAAATTTATTCGTTGTACTTCATGCATGTTTTTAGTACTCATTTCAACAATTATATACACTTTTGTCAAGGTGTATATGGCACCCCATTTAGGCGATGCAACAATATTGACAACGATCCACCGTGGAGGGCACGTCGGATATATCGATTGCTCTTTTTTGGCTCAATCCTAACCCCATCGCATTATTTTGTATTGTTATTGCTGCGTTCAAGTTTATCCGTACAACCCCTCTTCTAGCCGGATCCCTTGTCCACACATTAACTGGCATGTAGCACCCGCCGAAGAAATAACCACGAAAACAGAGAACCACCACCACCACCAACGGCTAATGTCGCAGGGGGCTGGCACTCCCGCACCCACAGCCGCCACTCCCACACCAACGACAGCAACACCCCCTCAAAGCCATTTCGATTCATGCGAATGCACATAGACTCACATGCACACAGAGGAAAAAAATGTACCAAGTAGTAAATTAAAAGGATATCCTTAGAAATAATTGAAAATAATTTTAATATTTTGATTCAGGATAAAATCTTCTATCAACCAAAGGTTTACAGAACTTTAGAGCATTTGTTATATTTTTTTGATTAAAACTAGTTTAAAGAACTCTGTAAAGATTCTATTTCCTGTGCATCCGATGCGCCCCATGTGGTCTTTGTTGCCCATTTCCAGCACAAAGTTGGCACGCTGCTTTGTCACCAGGCGACAGTGCAACATGCCAGCCGGCAACATGCCACACCAAAACTTGTAACTAGCAACTTGCAACTCGCAGCTCGCCACTCGGACTCCGTTAAAATGCCAAAAATATGCACGCAACCATAGGAACTGGAAAAGCAGCAGGAGAATCCACGGTTTTATCTAATTAGTGAGTTTAGAATCAAAAGGATGGAATTATGGTTGCACACAGCCATAGGACTCCGCCATTGAAGCCACACATACTGCAGTTGGTTGGCATTAAAGTATGAGTTTTAAGCGGATCAAAATAAAGTAATTAGGAATTTGAAGAGGGAAAAAAGAGTTTATTTGTAAACGTTAATCTACAACTAGTTTAATTCTACTTTATAAATGGGATAAAGCTTTTCTAACTGTTTTAGTTTATTATGTTAAATGTTCAGCTTGGTTTGTATTAAAAAATAAATCATTTAAGGTTATAATAATAAAGTTTTTTGATATAGTTTTCTTGTTTTAGCAAGCTTGTTGCCAAAAAGTTGCTTTAAAAAGTTTTCTTTGGCTTTGTCTATTTTATAGTGCAATTTAACAATAAATGCCTCCTGAAATATTTTCTTTTCTCTTTTATCCCCTATTATATATCCCACATACAATGGACTTTAAAAATTGAATAAACAATAAATAAAGTCCCAAGTGGCAGCCTTAAATTGGTTTCCATTGAAATCTCATTTATGTCCAAATATATGGCTTCGGTTGTTGTCCCATTTTTTTTTATACAGGTCTATAATATTTTTAGAGCTAGTTTTTGTGGTTTAGCTTAAATTTTCTTTATTTTCATGGTTTTTGGACCCCACACGAATTTTCCTCCTCTGTTTGCTTGTAAAAATTGGAGCAAAGCTCTTAACTCTGAGGGTAGTTTGCTGGGCTCTTGGGGGAGTTATGGGAGGGTGAAATAAAATGACGGCTTTGAGCAAAGAAAAAACGACACAAAAAAAGCATTTCTGATTGTTAATGTCGCGGTTAATGTTTTGCTTTCTGTATCTTCTCCCCAGTTGTATACTTTTCCCCCTTTTTTTGTATCTTTATTTTCCTTGTTTTTACGCCTGTTGGTTTCTCGGATATTTCAACTGCACTGGAAGGAGGAGTGGGAACTTGAAAGTCTTTGAAGCTGGAGCATCACCGCAAGATATTACATTTCTCGTCGTTTTCTCCGTATTGTTTTGATGAAACAAACGCCGCGTTTTGATTGGAGCGCAGGAATTTCATTCTTAATTAAAAAATAAAATAATTGGAATTTCCCGGGGCAAATGTAAAGGAATCCAACTGAGAGCCATAAAAGTCGAGCAAGAGTTTTACTGTTTCAAGTTAAGAGTTTTCGATTTTAATTGCTGGAAGGCAACAAGACTTTATGTTGGATAATTGGAAAGGTTGTTATTATTATTTCTGTATGAAAATGGGTTTTATTGCTAATAAAAAACTATTGCCTACAGGCTATATAATCTTAAAGCACGACTTTTAGGGAAATCATTCGTACATTTATTTTGAATGGTTTAGTTAAGTTTCATCTATATATATAAAAATGGTGGCAAAAATGTTCGCATTATCATCACAAGAGAACGGCTGGACCGATTTAGATCAAATTTTTTCCAGTTGTTTGTATTTGCCAGAATAAGGCAAATACATAAGAAAATTTTGGTAAAACCTTCTGGAAAAGTCGCTAGAGGCTCAAGAGTTATACACAGTTGATATAAAACTGTTATTGAACAATAGAAGGCGATGTGGTGTTATTCATAATATAGTGTACATATATGTTTAATTTAAGTCGAATTTTAAAGTTGAGCATTGCAAGACAGAAAATTTCATGAAATAAAATTGCGCATCAGATAAGTAATTTTGTCACTTCGGAGTGATGGTTATACGTATTATTTATATGTTCTATACCTACAGTCAGTAAAATAATGCCTGCTGTTAGACGATCAAGACTTGGACGGCGTTCGCGCAATGCAATAAGTAGTCGGAATTTCCGTAATAGTCGGACGCAAGAGGAAAGTGGAGTTTTGAATGCATCGGCACGTGCTCGAATGGCACTGCATCGCGCTGCGCAAAACCCACCTCAAGCCCGACAAAATAATAGAAGAAGTCGAACCGCAAATGAAAACTTGAATCGCGCTGCATTCGCATACAATTCTGAAACACCCTACAAGGATCATAGCTGCGTTGTTATTGGTTCATTGTCTGTGGTATGTCAGCATTGTAATGCACTGAAGTTTCGATTGGAAACCCCCGGCTTATGCTGTGCAGGTGGTAAAATTGAATTGCCCGTTTTGGCTCATCCACGAGAGCCATTGTATTCGCTACTTTATGGAAATTCAGCCCAATCAAACAGTTTCCTAAAGCTTGCACAAAAATATAACGGATGCTTTCAAATGACGTCATTTGGAGCCGAGGTTGTTCATCAACCAGGCTACAATCCAAGTTATAAGGTAATGGCGTCTCTCTATTATCAAAATGAACAACTCCAATTTTTTTTAAAATTGCATCCCAATATTCAGATTCATGGGCAAATTCACCACCGAGCGGGCGCTTTGTTACCACCACAAAACAAAGATCATAAATTCCTTCAGATCTATTTCATTGGTGATTCGGTAGTTGAACTAAATCACCGCTGTGCAATTTACACTGCAACTAAACGTGAAATTATAGAACAATTGCAAAATCTTCTCCATGAGCATAATGAATTGGTCAGGTTGTTCAAAACCGCATTGGATATAATGCATAATGACGAACATAAAATCATTATCAGCGCTGACAAAAGACCCACTGGTAGCCATGCAAGACAATTTAATGCTCCCACTATCAATGAAGTCGCAGTGGTGATTGTTGGTGAGAATGTGGAATCACGCGATATTGTTCTTAAGCGTCGGGATGATGGCCAATTGCAGAGAGTTTATGAGACTCATCGGTCATATGATGCTCTTCAATACCCGTTAATGTTCTGTCGTGGAGAAGATGGGTATCACTTCAACATAAAGATGGTCAATCCAATGACAGGTTTGTATACATTTCTTACATCACTTCTTTTTGATTCTACAACTAAGTTTGAATTAAAATTTTAGGAGAAGAAACGAATAAGAAGGTTAGCTCTATGAATTTTTATGCGTATCGATTGATGATTCGACAAGATGTTGACAATCATCTGTTAAGATACCGCCGTTTGTTTCAACAGTACTGTGTCGACATGTACGTCAAAGTAGAAACGGAACGTCTAAATTTTATTCGTTTTAATCAGTCGAAGTTGCGCTCAGACGAGTACATCCACTTGCGTGACGCAATCGCTACTGAAGGACACGCGGCCAACATCGGTTGTTTGACCATTTTCCCAGCTACTTATGTTGGAAGCCTGCGCCATATGCATGAGTATGCACAAGATGCGATGACGTATGTCCGAAATTACGGGCGCCCGGATTTATTCATAACGTTCACGTGCAATCCAAAATGGCCCGAAATTATCAATCTATTGCTTCCAGGACAAACATCAAGCGATCGACCTGACATCACTGCACGAGTATTCAAGCAAAAGATCACAGTGCTTATGGATTATATTGTAAAGCAGAAGGTTTTTGGCGCAGTTCGTTGTTGGATGTACTCGGTTGAGTGGCAGAAGCGTGGCTTACCACATGCGCACATTCTGCTCTGGATGTTCGAGAAGATCCGACCAGATCATATTGATTCGATTATTTCAGCCGAAATACCAGATATACAAACTGATCCCGAGCTGTATTCCATTGTGACAACGACCATGATCCATGGCCCTTGCGGAGTCCACAACCCAGAATCAATATGCATGGAAAACGGAAAATGCACAAAACGGCGGAAACCATCAGTGAAAACGATGGATATCCATTGTATAGGCGTCGTTCTCCAGATGATAACGGCAAATGGATTGAATTAATGGTGAAACGTAACGAAACAAACGTAACAGTAATCGTGGATAACCGCTGGATCGTTCCATATTGCCCGCTTTTGTCGAAAACATTCTCAACGCATTGCAATGTTGAGTACTGCAACTCTATCAAATCCATCAAATACGTTTGCAAATATGTGAACAAAGGGAGCGACATGGCGGTGTTTGGCATTGCTGATCCGAATGCAAACGACGAGGTGACGAAATTTCAACTTGAACGCTACGTTAGTTGTAACGAGGCCATTTGACGGATATTTTCATTTCCGATTCATGAACGTCACCCGACTGTCGTGCACTTATCTATTCACTTAGAGAACGGCCAGCGTGTCTACTTTACGGACGCGAACGCAGCGCAAAGAGCAGAACGGCCACCAGCGACAACGTTGACAAATTTCTTTTCGACATGCGAAAGCGATCCGTTCGCAAGGACTTTACTATATTCTGAGATGCCCCGCTATTATACATGGAACGCTGCATCGAAGAAGTTTCAACGCCGGAAAAGAGGTGATACTGTTGCTGGCTTCGCTGATGTCTATTCGACTGATGCGCTCGGACGAATATACACAGTTCATCCAAGTCAAGATGAATGCTTCTATCTTCGCTTGCTTTTGGTGAACATTAGAGGTCCTACATCCTTCGACTCGCTGCGTACTGTAGATGGTGTGCTGTGCGCCACTTTTCGGGAGGCTTGCCAACGTTTGAACTTGCTTGAAAACGATACTCATTGGGACTCAACGCTCGCCGATGCCACTGTATCTGCGTCAATGAATCAAATCCATACATTATTCGCAATAATCATAGCTACGTGTCATCCGTCGAACCCGACCGCATTGTGGGAAAAATACAAGGACCAAATGGTGGACGATATTTTGAACAGAGTACGAAGGACAAGTTCTAATTTCTATATTGACATTAACGAAGATATGTACAACGAAGCATTAGTACGGATCGAAGACATATGCATGCTCATGTGCGGCAGTCTACTATCGACATTGGGAATGCCAGCGCCAAATCGTTTAGTGCACGATACATTCAATCGGGAATTTCTACGGGAGCAACACTACAATCAGGATAACCTGGCCGAAAGAGTTCGAACAAATGTGCCGCTTTTGAATGCCGAGCAGAAGAAAGTGTACGATTCGATAATGAAGGTTGTTGATGATGAAACGGGAGGCTTATACTTTATCGATGCTCCTGGTGGGACAGGCAAGACATTCGTCATTTCGTTGATTCTGGCAACGATTCGGTCAAGATCCCCATGAATATTCTGACGGTTGACCAGCCAACGTGCACGATGAGCAAGAATTCAGCGACAGCAAAATTGATGCGAGAATGCAAAATCATCATTTGGGATGAATGCACGATGGCGCATAAACGAGCTTTAGAGGCCGTTGACCGAACGATGAAGGATTTAAGAGGTGATTCGAGACTATTTGGTGGGGCTTTGATATTGCTGTCCGGAGATTTTCGCCAAACGCTTCCCGTTATCCCGAAATCTACGGCTGCCGATGAAGTTAATGCATGCCTAAAATCGTCCTCTTTGTGGCGATATGTAAACAAGTTTAAATTGACCAGGAACATGAGAGTCGCATTGCAGAATGATCCATCCGCTGCTGAATTCTCGAGACAACTGCTGGCGCTCGGAAATGGTGAAATTCCTGTTGATGTTTCGACTGGACTAATATCGTTCCCAACAAATTTTTGCGAGTTTACATCATCGAAAGAGGAACTCATCACAAAAGTGTTTCCAGACATTGCAGAAAATTATAAAAATATCGACTGGATTAGTGAGCGGGCAATACTAGCACCGAAGAATAAGGACGTAGATAGTTTGAATTTCTTTATTCAAAGTCAAATCGCTGGAGAACTTCATTCATACAGATCCGTTGACAGCGTGACCAACGAGGATGAAGCGACCAACTATCCGATAGAATTTTTGAACTCACTGGATGTGCCAGGAACTCCACCGCATAATGTGCAACTGAAGGTGGGATCAGTTATTATAATGCTGCGGAATCTAAATCATCCGAGATTATGCAACGGTACGCGGTTGTCCGTTAAGAAACTAATGAACAACGTGATTCAAGCGACTATAATCAAGGGCAAGTTTAAAGGAGAAGAAGTTCTTATTCCACGAATTCCGATTATTCCAACAGATCTTCCATTCCAATTCAAGAGGATTCAGTTCCCAGTTCGATTGGCATTTGCGATGACAATCAATAAATCGCAAGGCCAATCGTTGGAAGTTTGCAGGATAAATCTGGAATATCAATGTTTTTCGCATGGACAGTTATACGTAGCCTGTTCACGTGTGGGAAAGCCGTCATCATTATATATATTTTTGCACCAGATAACAAAACAAAAAATATTGTTTATCAGATCGCTCTCCCCTGATTTCGAGTCAAAAAAAAATTTAACAACACATTTGAATAACCAGTGTTCTATTATTACTATGGGGTTATATGAAGTCGTGAAATTGGGCCGAGACAAAGTTCGCAAGGTGCGCTACAAAAAAATTTAACCAAGACAAAAAACATCAATTAGGGGCGAGACAAGGTTCGCCGGGTCCGCTAGTTTAATTTAAATATGTTGCATGCATATTTCAAGTCAATAATAATTAAAATAGTTTTACATTTTCTGGAACATTTAGTTATTCATCAATAAAACTCGGATGATAGCCAACAAAAAATATAAAGAAAAACTTTAATTTTAATATAATTATATACATTTTTATATATAATTATTTTGTTTAATATAAAACTTTTTCTTTTAATAAAAAATAAACATATAATTCACAGATTTACCATAGACAAGGATCTCAGTTTAGCAGATTTCTATTAATAGCCAAATCACAACTTCTAAATTTCCCCAAGAAAAACCCCCTTTTCTTAACCACCTGAAAACATCCCAATTTTCCCTGGACCCACCTGCAGTTTTGGGAACTTGACGTTTTTCGTCTAATCCGTGCCAACGTCTGCTGCCCAAGTTATGAGAACATGAGATCACAAATTGCGAATGACAACAACATGCCGAAGGAGGGTAGGGATGCGGCGATGATGGACCAGGATGACGATTGGGAGGAGGAGCAGGAGGATTCCAGTTGCAGTCACCGGTCGTAAATGTGTGCCGTGTTGTAAAGCTGAGGATGCACTTTGCTCTCTTCCTTTTTTGCTCTCTTTCTCTCCCTCGCTGACTCTGATGCCTGCACTGGGTCCTTTCCTCTGTATTCCTTGCTCGCTCTTTTATTTCGGCTTCGATTTGTTTTAATTTCCGCTGATGCTGCTGCTGCTTCCGGGGCAGTGAGAATATGCGATGATGCAAAAATGCAAGATTGCGAGGCTGGTGGCTACGTTGTATTTTGTTACCGTTAGAGACAAATTGCCATTTCGGTGGTCATTGCATCCTTTCTCTTCTCTGTTCGCTCTCCTTTATCCTTTCGTTGCCTTTCCACTACTTTCGTTGGCCGTTTCACAATTTTTTCACCACCGCTACTGCTGCTGCTGCTGCTTTTTTGCTGCGGCATTTTTTGCGCAATTTGTGAGTTAATTTCAACATGTTTTGGTTCACAAAAAACTGCAACTTATCTTTGCGTTTTTAATTGATTTCTGCGCGAGTGTGTGTCAGCGAGTGTATGTGTTTGTGTGCGGTCAGTGTGTGTGTGGGTGCGCGCGGGTGAGTGCGAGGGAGCCAGCAGCGGAATGCGTCCGTGTGGCAGCGCGAAGCTTTCACAACTATGCGAATTTCCTGCGTACGAATTTCAGTATAATAAAATATCCTGTTCCGTTTATAGAAGCACCGGAGAGAGTGGGAGAGAGTTGTCCTTTGCGCCGACGCCGCGAATTTGGAGCAACTCACTGCTGCTGGCGATAACACCAACACGAATACCAATGCGACGACCATCCACCACTGCTGCCTGGTCCTCCCTGTCTCTCTCTCTCTCACCCACTCCAACTCCCCAATGCTTTTTTCACTTTATTGCGGCGGGTTTTCATCGGTTTTTCCGGCACTTTTGCTATGTTTTTGATATTTTTCAGGTTTTAGTCATATTACAGGCGTGTTTTTTATGTTTTTGTCCTCAAACTCTGGTTGCATTTACTAAAATGACTCAAAAAAATGGAGAACTGGGCACAGGAAACGAAACACTCGCAGCGAACGATGAGCGTAAAATGCAACGTGCGAGAGGGAGATGCAAGACTGTCAGATTTTACCGGCGCAGGCGCCGGAAGCGGACCACTACAAGGACTAAAAACGCTGAAAGTTGGTATTTTTATTTAACTGTAAAAGGTTAATGTATATAAATATGGTTATATTTTTTATTAAATATACATGTTTTTAAATATATAAACTAATTTAATTCTAAAATGCTTATAAAAATAACGCGCGCATTTCAAATATTTCAGTCTTTTAAGTCGTGAGCCAGTGTTGCCAGACTTTTGTTGCGCTATATTTGAAACGCTGTATTATTATTATTATTTTCTTAACTCATTAAGCAGGATTACATTACAAGATTACATAAAATAATTACAGATATAGGAGCTATTAAGAATCTTTCGAGTCTCCCAAAAGAAATATTGGTATGAAGAATCATCCGATATCAGAAAAGAATATAGCTAGAATATGGTTTTTTAGCTATAGGCTAAGTTGCAAGCTTCATAAGCTTTTCAGAGATGCCAGATATTCCAGATATAGCTAAACTGGCAACGTTGGTTAAAAGTGCAATATTTTTAGGCAATTTATTAGAAAAACACAATGTTTATGCATAACAGAAACCTGTGCAGGCTGGCCGGTGAGTACATGAAGAATTAAAGTAATTCTCCGCTAACTTGTATTCCAAACAGGCAACCTGGCCGGCAGTGTCCGACACTTGAGTGGACAGCCGCAACCGAAGACTGCAATTCTAATGCTCAACATGGGCGGTCCACAGCACACGGACCAGGTGCACGACTACCTGCTGCGTATTATGACGGACCGCGACATGATCCAACTGCCCGTCCAGAGCCGCCTGGGGCCCTGGATCGCCCAGCGGCGGACGCCCGAGGTGCAGAAGAAGTACAAGGAGATTGGCGGCGGATCGCCGATCCTCAAGTGGACGGAGCTGCAGGGCAAGCTGATGTGCGAGCAGCTGGACAAGATCTCACCGGAGACAGCGCCACACAAGCACTATGTGGGCTTCCGTTATGTGAATCCGTTGACTGAAAACACGCTGGCCGAGATCGAAAAGTGAGTGATGTAAACAGTAAAGTAGGTCATGAAATAATGCTTCCCCTTCCTTTAGAGACAAACCGGAGCGCCTTGTCCTGTTCTCGCAGTATCCACAATACAGCTGCGCCACCTCCGGCTCCAGCTTCAACTCCATCTTCACCCATTACCGCAACAAGTAAGTAAATTTTCTAGCAAAGATTTGCTTGGATTATAAATTTGTTTTTGCTTCTAGCAACCTGCCCTCAGACATCAAGTGGAGTATTATCGATCGGTGGGGCACCCATCCGCTGCTGATTAAGACCTTCGCCCAGCGCATTCGCGATGAGTTGGCCAAATTCGTCGAAACGAAGCGCAACGATGTTGTCATTCTCTTCACTGCCCATTCCCTGCCCCTGAAAGCCGTAAGCCGGGGCGACGCATATCCCTCGGAGATCGGGGCCAGCGTGCACATGGTTATGCAGGAGCTGGGCCAAACAAATCCCTACAGCCTCGCCTGGCAGTCCAAGGTGGGACCACTGCCCTGGCTGGCACCCGCCACCGATGATGCCATCAAGGTAATGCCACCTTTTTCATACGAATTTATATATTAAACCTATATTTTTTCTCTATCCCTTTAGGGTTATGTCAAACAAGGCCTTAAGAACTTCATCCTGGTGCCCATCGCCTTCGTGAACGAGCATATCGAAACGCTGCACGAACTGGACATTGAGTACTGCGACGAGCTGGCCAAGGAGGTGGGCGTGGAGGAGATCCGACGCGCGGCAGCCCCCAATGACCATCCGCTGTTCATTGACGCCCTGAGCAACATTGTGGCGGATCACCTCAAGTCGGAGCAGGCGGTCAATCCCAAGTTCCTCATGCGCTGTCCCATGTGCTCCAATCCCAGGTGTCGGGAAAGCAAGCGCTGGTATCAGCAGCTCTGCTCGCAGTAGACTGGAACAGGCGGCACCTGTATGACAGGTATTCCAATGCAGCTGCGCCTTACATTTTTGCATTCATTTTGGATTCTTAGGGGATTGATTTTCACACTGGCTTCGATTGCTTTAACATAAATAAAAGACACTGCGCAACAATTGCAAATATATGTACATATGTACGAGTGGAAAATGTATAAAATCGTTTGAATTAGTATTCCATTTAGCGTTGTAGGGCAAAGGAACAAGTATTACCTGGTAATCCAGAGTGTCAAACTTTAAAAACATTCAAAAATTAAGAGTAAATATTTACAAATTTCAAATTGTTTGTATAAAATTTCAGTATGTGTCATGTAGAAAAGAGACCAGACAAGCTAATCCGCTCCGGAGGAGCTCAAGACCCGGAATCGAAGTCTACCGGAATCTGTGAATCTATACAATCGCTGGAAGTCCAATCGACCTATATTTGCGAACCAGCGCCCAGTCCAGCGGATCTGCCAGCGCATACCCGGAAGGCATTTCTCCGGCAGATGGTCAGTGAATTGCCGGAGAAGGTGCGGAACAGGATACGGGCCCTGAAGCTGAATCAGCTGCAACAGGTGCGCATTTCGGAGCAGTTCTATCGGGAAGTCTATGAGCTGGAACGGCGATTCTATGGCCAAAGTTGCGCCGTTTTCGATGCGAGAAGAAATATTTTGAATGGAATTGTGGAGCCACCGCAGCAAAGTGAAGGTTCCTACTGGCAAGAGGATCCGCATGATTCCTCACAGCTGGACTTGGAGAATAACGAGGAGCTGCGTCAGTTGAGGAGCCAAGTTCTGCCTGTGCCGGCGGATGCCTTGGGCGTCCCTCGATTCTGGCTGACTGTCTTTCGGAATGTGGCTTTGCTCTCGGAGCTAGTCCAGGAGCACGATGAACCGCTGCTGGAGTGCCTGCAGGATGTGCGTTTGGGCTATGATCAGGACAGCTATACGGTCAGCTTTCAGTTCCGACCCAATGGCTATCTGCACGACTCCTCGCTGTTGCTGACGAAGAGATACTTCCTGCAGAACTCGGCGGACCAGGATTATCCATTCCTCTATGAGGGTCCCGAAATAGTGCGCTGTGAGGGTTGTCACATCCACTGGCGGGATGGCTTTAATCTAACTTTGCAAACCGTGGAGAGCCGGAGGCGACGAAGTCCTCGCACCAAGGTGATGCCCCGCGAAAGCTTCTTCCGGTTCTTTGCCCCACCTCAAGCCATGGACTTGTCCCTTGCCGATGAGAAGACCAAGCAGATCCTGAACAACGATTTCGAAGTGGGGTTCCTCCTGCGCACCCAAATCGTCCCAAAGGCAGTGCTCTTCTACACGGGCGATCTGGTGGACAGCTTGACTGAGTCTGGCCCGGACAATGGCTCGATCTCGGAGATGGAAGGGGATCAGGAACAGGGTCATGTTCTAGTATGAGTTAAGAACAAGAATATTATGCAGCAATATGAATTATGAATACTGAAAATTCTTTATTTAATTAAAATGTGATGTACATATAAGTAATGTCCTTAATTTTATGGCCGCCAAAACCATCTTAATGCTTCGGATATATTTTGTCTTAAGCTTAAAGTTTCACAATTTATTTTGTTAGTGTTTCTAAAAATGGGAAATTTATTTTTAAAAAGTAAGTCATTGGCGCTGCCAGACTTTACAATTCAAATTCGCTTCGCCGCGCCAATTCGCCGCACGTGAGCTCGAAAACAGCTGTTCGCCGCCAGCTGTTAGTTTTCGTTCTGTTTACCTCAAAAACGTTTAAATTTCGTGATTTTCCCCTTCAAATGGCCAATAAAATTCGCAGAAGCTGGTCGAGCTATTCCCCAGCTTTTCTCCTGTATCATCTTGATTTGCTGGCACCCCCATCCATTGACAGCGCCAGTGAAAACTCCAACAACAACATTGCATAAGAAGGAAGCTTCCTTTCGGTGGGAAAATTGGAACTTCGACTTTGTATTTATTTATTTATACCCGGAGCCCCCACGGAAGTTAATTAACCCCACCAATTGATTGTACATATTTTTGCCAATTGATTTTATTAAAATCGATTTGAGGCAGAAATTGAACGCTTTTGGCCTGCGCATCCCATCGTACAGCGCGGCACAGTGGCTACACAGCTACCAGGACTGCGGATCGAGAAATCTTATCGCCGAGAAGATCATAAATTAATTTGGAAGAGTACACTCTAAAAATGAGCAGGTACCAGGTACAAAGCAAGAGCCGAGGAGCCACATGTGGTGGCTCACCGGGCCCAGTCTACGGCGTGGTCTCGACGTTGGACGACGCCGCTCCGAATCCCGCGGATTTCAACAGGTAAGCGACCCCAAAAATCAGATTTTTTTGCTGCCATAGGCTTGATTTTGATTTTCTGCTGACGCTCTTTTCAACGATAAAGAGCGAAAACCAGTTTGGAGTCGGGCTTTAAAGCTTTCTTTTGGCTCAGTATTTTTCACCCAATTTGGTTTTATGATTAATTATCTCATAAAGTGACGGTGCAACATTAACCCCGTAAGGTCATAGATAAGCTTAAAACTATTAACTACTTATTGGGGGAAATGTTCATATAGTAGGCGTTATTGTTTCTGAAAATACATAGTTATGGGCACTGTGTCAACCTTAATTATTCTCTGTGTAATAAAAACGTTGATAACTTACATTATTGTTCAGTAAGGAATTTATAGTAGTCCGATTTCCCCTTAAAAAATAATGTTTTCCTATAATATTATTATTAAATAGAATAGAATAGTGAAATATTAAAGTTATCTCTAAAAAAAAAAACTCATATTCTTCATAAAACAAATAGTTGCTTGTTACGGAAAATTGCTTTAATTATTTTATAAAGTCTGTAAACGTATAAAAATCTTTAATCACAATATAACATGAGGCCGAAATAGTTGCCCAAAATAGTTGGACAACTTTATGACCCTAAAACCTTATCAAAATTTAACCCATTTCCTTTCTAAGGGGCTTAATGGATATTATTATTATCAAAATTTAACCCATTTTCTTCCTAAAACTGAATTTTAATTCTTAAAAAAATTTAAGTTTTGAGCTTGAGATTTAGAACCCAATCCCATTTTAAAGCATTCCAGATTTATTAATCTATTTAATAAATATAAGAGGGCTTCAGATATTTTATAAAATTGCAATAGTTTCTGAAAAAACTAATATTAAAATGATATTTTTAAAAGAAATAGGTATTTAATCATTTAGGTCCCTTTATAAACTTCATCTCTGTTAATCTTCATACTAAAAATGCTATTTCAAGAATTTTATTTTTTACAAAATGATAATTAAATTTTTCTACACAAGAAAATTCTTTCCAAAGAAGGATAAAGTTTTGTAATTAATAAAGTGAGTTATTGGTGTGGGTTAAGTGGATTCACTTTGCAATTGCGATTCTTATCGTCTTCAGCCAGATACGTGCAGACATCGGCACTCCATGGAAGTATGGTCACAAATTAATTGAATTAGCAGATTAGATGCGGATCGTATGTGACCACCGGCACAGCACTCTATATCACTCGAAAATAAGATTAGCGGTGAGATAGATATATCCAAAGAACTTGAAGTTCTTCCTTTTATAATTGGCTATTCAATCAAACCATTAATGTGGGGAAATTTTATAATTATTTTCGATAAGTGATATTTAAATTAATGCAATTAAAGTTGTTGTAATAAGAGAGTAGGAAATAAACAAACTTACTTTGATTTTAGGACTTCAGCATGAAAGAGCTTTCTTTTAATAGAATAATTATTTTTGAACCCTTTTGATGGAATTTTGTATATTTCAGTATTAAGCATCCCAAAGATTCTCATAAATATTTAATTTATTGTTTTAGTGTATTGAAATTTATTTGTTATATTTTTTCTTTGTGTAAAAATTCCCTCAGCCTACAAATATGTAATGTTAAACCACAGAACCCTCTTTTAATCGCAATTACTCGGTTATCTGTCCAAAAGACAAATATAATGAACTGTAAATGCCACAAGCTGCCTGATAATAATGAGTTTTTAAAACCTTATCTGAAGCATTGAGCAAAAGTAATACCAAATAAACGTTTCTGATTTGTAGAGTCATAAACCTAGGAAAATATCATATAGTAGTCTACAATGTAGCCAGCTTTAAATAGTTTTATTGCTCTAGATTTTAAGAGAATATTAACCGTTTTTTGTTTCTAAATTATTTATTAAAATAATAATTTTTTTGTTACACCAAAATTCGGTATGCCAGGTAAAAAGCAAGACAAAAACTTTATCTAGAATCATTTATAGTGTTCTACTGACCTGTATTTTATGTATAAAGATAAGATACACCATGTTTTGGATGTTGTAACCCCTCGCATCAGTTTTTTTTATCTCATTCGAACTTTTCTTATGGAAACTAATCTCTAATCTTTTATCTCCACCCACAGATGCCCTCCACTTGAGGTGAGGAAAAGTGAGCTGAGCTTGTTCCTCAACTGGGGAACCCCCAAAAAGCAAACCATGGAGTTGGGCTCGAAATTCAAAGGCCGCAGCTGGATCGTCGACCTGTTGGCCATCTTCTTTGGCATCGGCACCTGGCTGGGCGTGAATGGAACATTTATACAATTACCTCTGCTGGTGGACGAAGCCCCGGAGGGTTGGAGTCTGCCCTCCTACCTCAGCGTGATGGTGCAGATCGGGAACCTGGGTCCTCTGCTCTACACCGCCATCCAGAAATATTCGCCGAAGAAGCTAAACGACGGCTGGACCATCCATGGAGTGCTTCTGGTAGGCGCCATTTCCTGTCTGATGACCGCCTTCTTCTACAACCGAACTGCTCCGGTCGGAGGCACGGATCACAGTGTGGCGCTGTTCGTGCTGACATGCTTTACGGCTGTGAATGCCTGCACCAGCTCTGTGCTCTTTATGCCCTACATGGGTCGCTTCAAGGAGCAGTACATGGTCACCTACTTCATTGGCGAGGGACTGAGCGGCCTGCTGCCCAGTGTGACTGCTCTGATCCAGGGCATCGGTGAGAGTGGCGAGTGCATTTTGGTCAATGTAACCGAATCCGGAGATCCAATCTACGAGCTACAGAAGACGCCGCCACGTTTCGATACCCGGGTATTCTTCCTCATCCTCTTCGGCCTAATGGTGCTCAGCTATGTGGGCTACACCCTGCTCAATTCACTGCCCGTGGCCAGGCGAGAATATGCCGAGGTGACGGTCACCGAGGGAAACAAGTACGTTTACGGAGAGGCGGACAACCAGCAACAGACAGACAAAGTAGAGAAGCTCACCAAGGGGCAGTACACCTATATGCTTCTCCTAATCGGAGCCATCTCGCTATTTAGCAACGGAATGTTTGGCAGCATTCAGTCCTATTCCTGTGCTCCGTACGGATCCAAGGCCTACCATCTGGCGGCCACTCTCAGTGTGATTGCCAATCCGGTTGCCTGCTTCATGGCCATGTTTCTGCATTTCACATCGCTGCGTCTCATCACAGTGCTCTCCATATTGGCGGGTCTGCTGACCAGCTACGTTTTCACCACAGCAGCCCTGAGTCCGCTGCCACCGCTCCACGACCAAACAGTGGGCGCGGTGCTGGTGGTCACCGCCTGGACCCTGCTGTTGGGTATCGTTAGCTACACAAAGCTGGGCATCACCACCGTAATGCGGGCGCAGGGCGGCCAGTCACTGGTCTGGGTGGGTGCCATCACTCAGCTGGGCTCGGCAATCGGTGCGGTGGCCATATTCTTTGCCATTAACTACTCGAATCTGTTCCAAGCCGCAGAGACAAGCTGCTGACCCATCCAGGGATCCAGCGCGATTTTATAGATGATTTTACTGTGTACTAGTTTAGTGTGTGATATTTTCCCTTTCCCACATGCATGTATTTCCATCGTCACAATGAAGACAATACCTAAAAATACCTGAATGGCGAGTCATATAAATCTGATTGCTGGAGGTGATATCAGAGAATACTGCGTAGCATGGAGGCGGCTCAAAATATTTAAGCATTTACCTCTGTATATTATTAAGAAATGCTGAAAAAAATAAATTAGTTGTTAAATTGAAAGTTATTCTTTATTTTTATATTGAAATTTTGGGACATTTGAGAAATTGTATTGGATTTTTTTATTAAAACAAGATTTTGGAGAGTATTTCTTTATAAATATTGCGACTTTGGGAGTTAAAAGCATGAATATCAAGCGTTATGGCACTAGGCAACCTATTCATCGGTTCAGAAAAGGAAAATCTATACTTGCCGATTTTTTTAGGCTTAAGGGTGGGGCTCGGTCTTCTAGCTTAACATTCTGTTCCGGATTCTGGCTTGAAGCCAAGATGATAATTGTTAATTTTACAATTTAAATATAACCTTTTAATATATTTATAAATAATCAAGTGTTTACTGTTTAGTTTGTGTAATATTTTCCTTGTGTTCTCTCATTGATTCAATGATGAATTAAATTAAATATGTATATGTTTACCATAAGTGACTCTTTTATTTGTTTAAAATTTAACTGCACTGTTAGTTTTATTAATATCTTGTTTTTATATACTTTTACAAATGTATTTTAAAGAATATATACCAGGTTCAAATAGAAAATAATGAAAAATTAAGAACATTATATACAATGCCACATGTAACAACCTATTTATTCATAAGATATTGTATCTTGTTTCATTGAGAGAACAAATAATAAATCATTCAAAAAAAACAATTAAAAATTAATCAAATTAAAATATAAATAATTTTTACACCATAAAAACTTTACTACTTTTTATTCGTTTCCTGCAAATATAGTAAACAAAAGAGATATCTAGTAGGCTACTCTAAAAATTACAAATTTCTGCATTTGACAAAACTTAATTTTCCATTAGAACTTAAACTTTTGGATGGTATTTTTTGTATTATTTTTAAATAAATTTTTAAAGAAGCCTGAATTTAATATAGAGTACTTTAGTTACCTTGGGCCCAAGGTGAGGCCACTTTTCGCCCAGTCTTAACCCACTGTCGCTGGTTGGGCGAACAGCTGTTTTGTTGGTTTCTCGGTTTGTATACTTTCTGAAAAACATTTTGATTAGGGGAGCGAGCAGCGATGATTAAACCAGTCCGTCGTAGGTCCGATTTCGTGGCTATACTTTAGCAACTTTAAACTTATTTTCACCATCATTTTCTGGCTGTTTAAGTGATTGTTTAAATGTAAAAAATAAGAGTTTGCAGCTCGAATTTAAACACAAGATTTTATCGAGTGAAAAAGTGAAGAGTAGCAGCAGCAGCAGTGGCAGTGGCAGCAGTGGAGTGTGAGGTGAAGTGAGGGGCAATGATATGTGTGCTTCGCTGGCCCCCTGGAAGCCACAGTGAAATCCAAACTCCCAGCCCTACTCGCTCGCCCTGTGAGAAACTCCAAAACAAATCCAAATCCTTATCCAAATCCCAATCAGCATTATGAGCCTGTGGCAAAACCTGCGCTCTTTGGAGACCCGGAATCTGGACCTAGCCCTGGGCCAGCGGGAAAACCAACTGGTGGCTGGCCACCTGCCCGCTGCCATCTTCCGGCAGCGTCTCAGTGCCGCAGAGAATCTCTATCAGCGCAACCTAACCGGTCACTATGGCTGCGTGAATGCCTTGGAGTTCAGCCAAGGTGGACAGTTCCTGGCCTCCGGTGAGTGGTGGTGCCGGCAACCTGTTGGTATTCCGTCTCTTTTCGAAGCTAACTTTATTGTCATCCTCCAGGTGGCGATGACAAGCGGGTTTTGTTGTGGAACATCGACCAGGAGGTAGTTTCTCAGTTGGGAAAACCTCGTTCCATGAACGAGAAGCATGCCAGCAATATTTTCTGCCTGGGATTCGACATCCAAAACTCTTATGTACTATCTGGGGGGAATGATGACTTGGTCATCCAACATGATCTGGTCACGTAAGTGTCCCATTTTTTATTGCAATTTTTATGGATTTTTTAAATACATTTAAGGGGTTTCTTTTTATATTTTAAATTTAAAAAATTTTGTATTTTGGCTTCGATGAATAGTAAAAAAATATTTATAAAGAAACATAAAAAATGTATTTATAAAATAGTATAATAAGTACATTAGGAAAAGAATATAATTTAATTTGTTAAAGATTAATAGTCTGAACTGGAAATAAATAATATAAATAAACAGAATGAACAGAAATTAATTATTAAACAAAATTAATAGAATACAGTTTAAAGATTTAACTATACAATTCGAATTGTAATTACATTAAAATTAGAAATTAACAGAATAGAAAGAACAGAACAACTGCCAAGAATTAACATAAATTAAACATTTTAAAAATGAATACAATGAACATGAAAGAACAAATGAACTATTTTTTAAATGAATAGGAACTCATAAAATCTATAGAAATAATTCACAAAAATTTTACAATACATGGTAATCATTAATTTTTATTCAAAAATATTTAATATTTAAATTTGATTTATTAAAATGGAATTTATATACAAAATTATTATATACAAATAAATTAATAATATATATATTTTAAACTCCTTTTTCCCCCATTAAAAGTGGCAAACTCCTGAACTACTTCTCGCACGACGGACCCGTTTATGGCCTGAGTGTGGACAGAACCAGTGGCCATCTGTTCAGCGTGGCCACAGAGCACGGCGAGATCCTAGTCTATGACTTAAGGGTAGGCAAATCCGAGCCATTGGCCATTGCCAAATTCAAGACACCCTTCAATGCCGTGGAGTTTCATCCATTAAATGGCAACTTTCTGGCCACAGCCAATGCCAAGCGAGGTGCCATGCTCTGGGACCTGAGGCATCATCAGCAGTGAGTTTCCATTAGGTTTTCCAAGCTATTTCAATTTATTAATTATCCTTGTTCTTTATTCAAACTATAGGGCCCTGTGTCAGTACAACTACATCCCAGAGTCACCCAGCTGCATGAGCGTTCGCTTCAATTGTAATGGTACATTGTTGCTGACCCTGCACCGCCGTCTTCCGCCAATCCTCTTTAGCCCGGGATCACCAGAGCCGGTGGCCACGTTCTATCATGACGAGTACTTCAACTCCTGCACCATGAAGAGCTGCACGTTTGCAGGGCCACACGATGAACTGGTGGTCTCCGGTTCGGATAACTTTAACATGTTCATCTGGCGAATGGATGGAGTGAATTGTGAGTTAACCAAGAAAACGCATAAATAACATATAACTTATATATGTTCTTCTTGTCTCAGTGGAGGAAAAGAACCAGTGGGTGGACACTCCACCGGTTATCCTTACCGGTCACCGATCCATAGTGAATCAGGTGCGCTACAATCGCCAGCGCTGCCTGCTCGCCTCTTCGGGCGTGGAGAAGATCATAAAAGTAAGTTGGAGGAGGCAACAGGAATCCTTAAATTAATGCAAATCCCTGCTTCTCCTTAAGCTGTGGAGCCCCTTCGCCCAGCAGGGCTGGGAGGGATCCCTCACCCAAGCCGAAGAGCTGCCCTACTGCACTCGCGCCCTGCACCGGAATGCCTCCGATCATGTGTCCCAGGACTTTAGTGCCCGCAACACGGACGAGGATCAGGTGATGCTGGCCTTCTTTGACACTCTGGTGCAGCGTGAGCTGGAGTCCTGGAGCACTGTGGATAACCAGAGCAGCTCCAGCAGCAGCTCGGACACCTCCACAGAGCGTAGTGAGCTCAGCTCGGCCTCGGAGGAGCCTAGCGATGAGGAGCGCGAGGACCAAGATCAACACAATCACAATCAGCCAACGACCAATGATCAGGAGCAGGAGCAGGAGAACGAACAGGACAACGACACACCCAATGTCAGTGAGCTTAGCTGGCAGACTCATCCCAATCGCATCTTCTACCTGATTGCCAAGAAGCGGCGGGCTCTGCTCCAACTGGCAGTTAGAGGCACCACCGGGCAGCCGCGCAGCGTGGACCAGCTGCTCCAGCGGCTACTCGGTGAGCAGAAACAGGCGGCCACACAGGCCCGCATTAGTGACTGGCTGGAGGAGACGCATCGCCTCTTCGGTGACGATGAGCTGCCCACCACCTCGGCTGAGGCGGCGGCCCGGGAGCAGCGTCGTCAAACCCCCAGGAGTCCTCGCAGGACGCAAGAACTGAAAGCTGGTAAGAATTATATATTTTTTCATGGAATATATATTTTAAAAACATTTAGAAAAAGGGATAAAAGTCTACTTATAAAAGGTAAACTTCTGACTTAAATTGTGATTATTGTTCCTTGGCAACTTGCTGCTTTTGCCTCGCAGGAAGATCTCCGCCAGACATACCACGGCAGCCAGTAGACATCCTATACACAAAGCATAGAAGGCCAGCTGGACGTCGGAGAGGGTGAGCACCTTCCAACGCCCCACGTCCAGCTCAGCCAGATACTCAGGAAACCGCTGAATGCTCCACTTGGCCCGCTCCTTGGTCTCGCCCGTCCAAAGACCCACGATTCCCGCAGCCACCAGGCGCAGGACAATCCGGTTCACCTCCTCCAAATAGGGCGAAGGACGTGGCAGGACGTAAGCAATGTGATAACTCTTGGGACACTCGGGTATCTTGTGCACTTTCTTAGTCATCACATAACGGATATCATTGAGCTCCAAGCTGGCAGAGCGGGTTACTCCAGCGAAATGTCCCCTCCTAGAAACCATTTCGATGAGTCGCTCCTCGCCCTCGGCAACCAGCATCATCTTGGCGTCCAGCCGTCGATATACCGCCGAATCACTGCCATAAAAGAGGTCATCCTTGAAGGCTGGATGCTTGATATATATGGGTAGTCCGCGTTCATCCAATTCCCTCATGGTATTCGTGTCTCGATAGTACAAAGGTCGAATGTAAACAGTGGCCAAGCTGGACTCCAGAAGGGCACCAAAAATCACGCTCACCAAGCACAGAGAAGCCACAAAAATGCGCTCCGAGTGAAAGGGTGGAAAGCGGACAATGTTCACTCGCACCCAGACCACCCAAGTGTCTATGAAGATGCGCCTGCTGGCAGCTGTCGTTAAATAATTGTCTCTGCCTTGTCCATTATCCTGGATCCTTTCGATGTTTAATCTGAGATTTAAGAGTCGCAACAAAAGCCAGACTAGGGCTCCTAGGAGACCCACCAGCAGGAAGCAAAGCCACACATCCGTGTGGACAGCAAAGAGCGGCAGAATGGACTGGGGAATCCTCTGAGCCTTTTGCACATACAAACACAACTCGTCCGTGTAGACGGCGGCACTGAATTGAATCTGGTTGGTGAGATAATCCTTGACAAAGAAGCCCGCAAAAATGATGTCCACCTCGCCGCGATGGGCACGACCCACGCCGCCACTAAACGAACCATCCGGCAGGCGACCACTGGAAAAGAAGAGATTTAAAATACAATCTGAAGCTTATCCTTCCCAAACTCACCCAAAGAACTCATCATCTGGCCATTGATAGTCTGGAGTAAAATTTAAATGTTTGGCCACCGTCTTGGCCAACTTGACATCCGCTCCTGTCACACTCAATACCTTCTGGTTTTCGCCATCTCCCAACACAGCCGAGTACACAGAATCGAAGATGTATATTCGCAAAGGATAACCATTGAGATTCTGATAGATTTGTCCATAAGTTTTAGGATCCTTTACAACCAAAATGCTTTGCTGGAAGGGATTGTAGAGGAGAATGCGACCTCTACTCAGTTCGATATAGTAAATGCGGCTATGACCATGTTGCAGCCAGATTTGAGCCATGAAATCCTTTAAAACCTGATCGTCTTCAGGTAATTGGCTCTCCAAGGACAGTATATAAAAGCCATCGGTATTGATTAGGTTATTCCGCATCCTTTGCATTTCTCTGACATTTGCAAAAAGATAGAAATGATGTCGCATGACGGGGAAATCTTCCTGCTTTACATTCTCCTCCTCCTCATGATTCACACTTATTTGTAAAGAGTTCCTTGGCTGCTTTAACACAAACTGCACAATTCCCAGATCTGCATCTCTATAGCTCCTCAAATGGAGCTTAAGGCCACCCTCCAGTTGGGACAAAATGGAGGCAAACACCTGCCTGTAGTCGTCGTCCGTATTATTGGCCTGACCTACGGTTCCTCCCACAAGGGTCAGCAGCATAATTAGCTGCAGAGTCGCCGACATATCAATGGTTACTGAACCCGCGACTGAGATTGTGGAGCTAACAATAGGACAGGACAGAACACAAAGGATACGGGAGGTTTGGGGTTGACATCCTGCTGACCCAGTGTTTGCTTAGTGTCAGAACCGTTGACACCTTAGGGCGTATTGCTACCCACAATTATTGGCAAGTGTCTGGGGTTTGTTGACTCTGCTCCTACAACGCCATGACTTCCAGTTGACTTGATGTTTATGCTTAGGTTTAGTAGGATTTTGGGCACTTGAATCGTTAGATTCCAAGTTTCCATTTAATAGAGTTTACACTTCATTTCAAAATTAAACAAGAATATAATTATTATATTCATTATTACCAGTTGCCAGTACAGGAAACGAAGTCCTGGAGATGTATAATGCCAGGAACTCGTTGAATCTTTATATTTAACAACATATGAAACAATTTTAAAATTAGAAATTCTATTGATAATTGTACATTAAAAATTTACCAGCCGCAAGCTTAAGCCTTTGTGCTGGATTTTATTTCTCCCTAAAACATCGTGCTCCCTTCAAATGCTTGTATTTAAATAACAAATATTTCGCTTTAATTTCATTCATGGCTTTTGGTAATTAAAGTTACAACTGACAGAACAGGCAGAGCGCAAGAATATTCAAAAACTACAGTCTTAATGTTAACATAATTCTTATTTATCATTAAACTAATATAAATTATAATAATTTGCAAACTTATAAAATTTTATAGTAACACTGAATATCTGAATTTATATTTTCCAGTGAACCCATTGCAGTCCACCCTTGGGCCAAGTGATCGCAAGCGCAAAAAATTACATCAACGGGTTTCAGTCCTGAAACACAGACGTACTAATCGTCGACAACTCGCTAGATCCCATCCAGACAACGATAGTGCCGCCTCCCACGACACTGAATACTTGGAGGAGGAGGAGGAGGAGGAGGCTGAGCACATAGAGGATAACAATAACAACAATAACCATAATGCCCATGCCGACGAGGATTCCTCCAGTACTAGTAGCAGCGGCAAAAGCACCTGCAGCAGCAACACCAACACATCGATGACCTCCATGGAGGCGCAATTGTCTCAGACTCCCAGCACATCAAGTTCGTTTCCCCTTCAGGCAGAACCGGAGGCCAACAACAATAGCCAGCTGACTTCGAACAACAATCATCATCCCAAGAGCCTCGTCAATGGTTTGATTCCGGAGATGTGCAACACGGAATCGACTGCTTCGACAACATCTTCGTCCATTTAGGCTGGACGCCATACACATAAACATATTTCATTTAAGCTAAGATATATCCCAGCTTCATTGGCTGAACTTTCACACAGATCTGTCCATCGTTCATTTGGATCTCCTATAAAACCACCCGCAATAATTATAAAGGCATAGCTTTCAAGGAAATTGTTAATTTCTGAACGGTATTTTCAATACTAAATTTCAATTAAAAAACTTAAAACTTACATTTTCGGTCGATATATGTATAATTTCCTACTGTTTCCCTATCATTATCACATAACCTTCTTTTTTATCATCTGTTTTTGCAAATAAATCATGTGATTTAAAGGTTTTTGAAACTGGAAAAACAATCACAACTATTTGTTCATAAAACAAATCAAAATTAAGAAAGTATTTTCGTTAGATTTATTTCTATTCCTTCAGTGTTTCCCTCCCCCACCATCAACTAACCAGATTTACTTTTTAGCTTAAGTCTCGAAACAAGTTATCGTTTTTTACTTAACGCTTCTCTGCCTAGGTTAAGCCGTACTAAAATTAAAATTATTTAAAATAAATCCAAGCCGTTGTGTTATTTATTACTCACTTCATTTATTGATTGTGGAACCTGTGTTTTTGTGTGTGTGTTATACTTGTGTCTACAATAATACAATAATTTATGAATACATAAATATAAATGTCTCGAAAGAACCAACAGAAACGAATGTTTGCTTGCCTAGGTGTGTGCGTGTATGCGCTGAACTTTGAACTTGCTTGCGAAGATTTAACATAGATTAGAAACTACTCTTAAGTCTGGGATAATTGGATGTTTCTTTAAGCTTAAGCCTACGGAACAAACTGAACTACGGCTAACTAATTTACACACGATCGGCTGGGCTGGCAGAGATCAGCTTTATGATGGCAGCAGGCTCAGCATGCGGCGGCCTCCCCCTCATTCATGTCGCTGGGCTTGAACGGCAGCTGCATTTCCTTGCAGCAGCCCATCACGAATCGCTCCAATTGACAGCCAGCACTAAAAAAAATTAAAATGATATTAAAATCAAATTCCAAAAATATAGAAATTCTGGGCCCACTCACTCGTATATCTCATTGCCCTCCACGTTGTACATGTCGCAGTTTTTGAACACCAATTGTATATCGCTGAGAACCTCCTCGTTTAGCTGATAGGCGCCCATATTGAGCTTGGATTTGATCTTGGCCAAATCCATGGGCGTCTTGATGATCTGATGATAGTCGGGCACCTCTGATGTCAGCACTGGTCGCAGGAAAGGCCAAGCCGCCTTGTGCTTCATGATCTGCTCCAGCAGATCGTATAAGGCGGCGCTGTTCAATGGCAGGTTGCTCTCGTTCGTCCGCCGGCCGCTCCGCCGGTGATTGTTGTTATTGGTGCTGCTGTTGTTATTATTATTGCCATTGCTCTGGCGGGCAGACTTCTCGAGGGAGAGACGCATTGAGTTGCGGGAGGAACGGGAGCGTTTGGCCTGCGGCTCATCCTGATCGCCGCCATCATCGTCATTATCGCCATTCACTGGGGTAGAGAAAAGAATTAATATCAAAAAATGTAATGAATATTTATTAAATAATATAAATACAATTTATTTATGACAATTTTTGACTCTAAAACCAAATATTTTATGGTAAATGTAGACTCACTGTGACTATGCCGGCGTCTAGGACGTTGCGTTTCCATGTACTTGCACTGTTTGCATACAAACTCTGAACGCGGCGGTCTCTTCAGATGGACGCATTCCAAATGATAGTACAAACTGCAGCGAACGCAACGGATTTCGCTGCCATCGTAGAAGCAGGTTTGGCAGACCTTTTCCTCTTCGCTGTTTGGCAAGAGATTGAAAGTTAATATATTAAAATTTTTGTGTATAAAATACAAACTTACCCATCTTCCTCCTCCTCGTTGTCCACCAAAGAAGCCTCATCTCCAGCTTCGCTGCTCCCTACATCGCCATTGAGCTCCTCATCGATTTCTTTGGATGTGAGTCGCTTGCCGCGTAAGCTTGTCCGCAAACTCCTCGCTGGACGACCATTGAGCTTGACTGAAGTGCGGGATGAGGCCTCGCTTTTGTTGTCATCAGCTGTCTCCTCTTCTTCCTCATCCTCCTCTTGATCCTCCTCTTCCTCTTC
The DNA here is from genome assembly GCA_035045905.1 of Drosophila anomelani. Taxonomy (NCBI): domain Eukaryota; kingdom Metazoa; phylum Arthropoda; class Insecta; order Diptera; family Drosophilidae; genus Drosophila; species Drosophila anomelani. The sequence continues at coordinate 7,902,910 of JAWNOO010000007.1, read as the reverse complement.
ATCATCATTGTCATCCTCCTCCTCCTCGTCTTCTTCAGGCTCATCATCCTCCTCGTCCTCGACAATAAACTTGCGCTTCTTTTTGGCCGCCGCCTGCTTCTTGTCCTTCTCGTTTTGGGCATTCTTTAGGCCGAGATCCTTGACGCAATCCTTGCAATACCAGTTGCCCTGCGGCACGCTCCTCAGCTTGGGCTTCATGCAGAACATATGTGTGCCGCCGTTGCACTCGTCGCAGAGCAGCATCTTGTCGGGATCGCTGCCACGCCGGCACACCTTACACAGCGACTTGTTGGTGGAGCGTCGCCACTGGATGCAATCGTTCAGAACATTCAAATGCAGGAACACCTGTGAAAAGCTGGTGCTCTCCATCAGCGACACTTCCCACTGATGCAGACGCCCCTCGCAGGCGAGCTTCAGAGCCTCCTGCTTGGGATCCCACTTCTTCATGCCGTAGGGTTCCTTAAGGAAACGCTTGCCAATGGCCTGCTCCACTTGAAGCAGAGCCGAGGCCATGTTGTGCACCTCGCTGGGTATTTCAGTCTCACTGGTCACTGCCTCCTCTTCATCCTCGTTTTCGCCATCTGCAGCGGGTTTTTCATCTGCTGAGGCCACCAAAAAGTGGCCAGGATCGCGATATGGCTTCTTGGCATATTTACCCATCAGCACTCCATCTTCTGCACCCTCTGCGTGATCCTCATGTGACTCATTGTCTGTTGAACCATTGGCCACCTCATCCTCTAGCATGCCGCCTGGTCCCCACTGAACCTTGCCCTGGGGATCGTAATGGCCGGTGAGCAAATCATTCCGCCACTTCTCCATATCTTTGACCTTCAGCCGGCCAAGATCTCCTGTGTATATATCGGTTTCGAACTGCAGGAGGCGATCCACCAGATGCAGGCGCATCACTTCATTCAAATCGGTGCCTTCTGGGACTCCAAAATTTGCCTCGCCATACTTCCGATGGGTCTCCGAGTGCATGGTGGCGAGGAACTTCTTGCGCATCGGTTCACTCTCCAGTTGGAGGACCTCGGTGGGGCAGGTCTTCACGTGCTGTTCGATAAGCGAACGCATCACTGAAAGCTCTTGCAGGAGCTCCGCTTCCCGCAGACCATTGGGATTTAGAGCCCTGATTAGGTCATCGATCTCCTCCGGCTTGTAGATGTACGACCATCGCTGCCTCTGGCCATTCTTCGGATCATGGACAATGCAATTGTGCTTATCGCCACTGCACATCATCAATTCGAACTGGGTAGGAGCTGTGGGAGGATCCGCATCCACTTCCATGGGCTCCACAGTGCCGTTCAAGCGATGCTCCTGGTTCTCCTTGTTCTCCAGCGACTGCTTATTGCTTCTCCTGCTCTTCTTGTCATCTTCTCCGTACAGTTTCAGCAGATAAACACGCAAATCCTTGCGATTCTTGGGCAACTGAGCCTGATGCCGGATCTCAGATTGGGATTTATTCAGCGGCGGTTGCTCCAAACACGTATCCAGGCTATCGGGCGAATGCTCCACAAAGATGCCCGGCATGGACTCCAGCACGTAGTACTTCCTGTAACACCTATCCATGCCGAGGTAAACCAGAAAGTTAAAGAGCTGCGAGTGGAGCTGCAGAACCTGCTGCTCGTGCTTGCGATGCTGATGATCCGACTGGGCGTGCAGCTCGGCAATGCTCTTGTTTAGCTTGTCCACCATAGCCTCCTTCTTGGCCGGCTCCACGCCACCGATGGCCTGCTGATGCGTTTGATTCAGCTTCTTTTTGTTGACCTCCACGGCAGCAAGACGTTTGTTCTCATTCGAGATGAGGGATCGCAGTTCCTGCTTGGCCTTAGCCGTCTGCTCCAGACGCTCCTCAATCAGATTAATGGTTCCCGAATAGGTGAGTATCTGGGACATCAGGCAACGGATTAAATGCATTATATCGCTGAACTTGAGCTGATAGACGGGTTGGTTTCGTAGTGCTCGTAAAATGTGAGCGTGCTGAAGGCGCAGCTCCAGGCCAGGGTCCTCTTTCGACGAGTAACCATTGCGGTACATCACCCGCCAACGCTCTGCCTTCTCGTTCACCACAGATCCGGAGCCCAGAAGATGCAGACGAAGGACTTCACTGAGGGTCAATGCATCTAGCGGGAGTTCGTTTACTTTGAACGAGAAGTGCCTCTTGGAGTAGTAGTGACATTGAGCGGCCTGCGACATGCTGCGATACGGCTCTGACTGGTGATAAATCCGATCAACATATGTCACAGCACACTCCTCCTCCTCTTCCTTTTGCAGGTCGAAAACGGTGCCCAGGAGAACCAGTAAAATGTCCGACAGCGGACCAGCAATCTCTCGCGCACTCAACGCCCGGGTCATCTCGTAGAAGCTGATATTCTGCCGGAAAACCTCGATGCCAGAGAGTAGGCCGGAGTAGGTGTGCATAAACTCGCGCATCATGAAGGCATCGCCCAGCAGTCGCTGGGGCAGGAGAGTGACAATCTGGTTGTAGCGGGGCAGTAGTTTTTGATCCGATCGCTCCAGGTCATCGGTCTTGCGGAGCAGCGAATTGCATTCGGTTTCAACGCGCTCGATCAGCTGCGCCTTCTTTTCCGCCTTCTCCCGCTCCATTTGCGCCATCCTCACTTGCTTCTCCAGCCGCACCCGCTCCATTTCCTCCGCCAGCGTCTTGGCATCCGCCTTGGCCTTGGCCTTTGATTTGGCAGCCGATTGCTCATCGTTCACAATGTATTTGTTTAGCGTCGACTGTTTCTTGGCATCGGGCTTCTTGATCTTGGAGGGGGAATAGCGCGGCATTTTGCCGATGAAAATTGTGGAGAAATTCACGCCGGGATCCGTCACATACTGCTTATAGGCATCGGCTTTGGGCCGCAGCAACCCATCCACGCGCGTCACATTGCTCTTGACGAACATGCTCAGGTTCTCCATGTTGAACTCCAGGCGAGTTCGTCGCAACTGATTGAAGGGCACATCGATCTCTGTGCTGGCATCGCCCTTGAGGGCTTGCAGGCGATAGACCAAAGCATCGGTGTCCTCGTAGATGCCATTGCTGGGCTCCGGTATACTCTGGTTCATATTAATGCCCACCACCTTGTATATGGTGTTCTTCTTGCCCATCACCGTCACCTCCTCGCCGATAAAGTAACGCTTGCGCAGAAACTTGGCCACCAGCAAGTTCAGTGTATTGACCGCCGACTGGCGGGCATGCTCGACCACAAGGAGCACGGGCGCCCGTAGACTATGTTTGAACTGCTCCATCTTCTTGCGGGCCGCCCGCTCGCTCTTCCGGGCCTCCTCGAAGGTGAGGCTATCCTTGCCGGTGGCCTCGCACTGCCATACCGTCGAGTTGATCACCATTACGTGCCGGAAGTAATTACTGCAGGAAAGTTAAAATTTTCATATATAAAAATGTATTTATTTAAAAAAAAAAACAGTAAGTATAAAAATTAAAATTTAAAAATAATTTTACAAATAAAAACTTTCGCTTGGCGCGCTCTTTTTCTCAAGGGGTGGCAACGCCTTGGAAACAGCTGTCTCTGGCGGCAGCTGTAAATGTTCCCGCCACCGCCACAGCGTTGTTTGTGCCCCAGGCCCACGAGACTCGCACACACACACACACACATATACACACGGTATAACCCACACACAGCGAACATAGTGATGTACGCTTACGTACATCATATGCATGCGCTCGCAGCGTCGCTTTGTTGTATACTTTAGCGCAGTGTCCGTTTTGGCGTCGCTTTTCGATGGCTGCAGGGGCGGGGACCAGGATGGGGGCGGGGTCAAGGGAACAGGATATATAGGATGCACTTACTCGTAGTCGCGGAAAATGCGCTTGGTGAGGTAGCAGCAAAAGACCTGGTCGTTGTCATGGAATGTATCGTTCTTGCCCTCCTTCTGATTCAGGTCGAAGCCGTCCCGCTTGCAAATCGGCATATTGACAGTTTTACTTTATTTTCGCGAACACTTCAACAATAATTATCCCCTCGATGGAGGCAACGGTTCTTTAGAAATTTCACAACGCCAGCCAGCTAGCCAGCCAGTGACAAACTCAAAAGGCGCCGAAAATTTTCACGCCTTCTTGGACATGCAAAATAAAACGGTTTTTTCACAGTTGGCGGGTAGCGATCCAGCGCACATTTACACGCGTTCGGTGGCCAACACTATTTTGACACTTTTAACTATATTGTTGTCGCCGTATTATAATTATTAGTGTTGGATTGTTAACTTCTTTCAGCACGGAAGTTTTTCACGCGCGAATCTTTTACTTTGCCAAAAGCGAAAATGCAAACAATGTTACCGCACTCGGCCGACGCGAAAAAGCCAAGGGATGCGGATGGAGCGAATAGACCGAAAGAAATGATAAGGAAATTAACGAATTTATATTTAGTTGTTAAGCAAACAAGTAACAAGAGCGTTTATTTTTTTAGGTTTTTGAAGCATTGAATGCTTGTATTATAATGAAATCTCAAAAGAAGGGATCGAGATCTACTAGTTTCATCGATCACAAAAATATCGTTATTAAAAGTATACAAATATTCGAAGGTCGATCGTATTCGATTAATCATCCAAAGTTGTATTGTTCAGTGAATTAAATATATATTTTTGCTTTGCCCAAAGGGTAAATTAATTGAAGACTTTGTAATTCTTAGACATTCGACAGAAATCTATGAAAAATGAAAAAATTGAGGTATTAGTTCGGTACTAGCATCTGCGAATCCCCCAACCAATAGTATCGGCGGTGTGGCCCCACCACTAGTACCGACGCAAAGAGAGAAAGAACACCAAAAAAAGTTTGCGGAAAAGTGCAACAGCAACGCGATTAATTGCTTAGCCAGATGCTGCCATTGCATATAAGCGATAATTAATTTAAAATAATTTAGAAAATGGCACTATACCTAGCGAGGTAAACAACGGCGCGGACTTTCATTCTCTTCTTGTGGTCTTCTTCCTCTTTCGCTCGCTTCGCAGCAGCTGCAGCAACAGTAACAACAATAACGAGGCGACGTTTTTTCTGTGGCGAAAACTGTACGCAGAGGGGCGGCGAGAGGAGAACGAAGACGAAAAAAAAAACACACATGTAATATACAAAGTGTGTGCGAATGTTTTATGAGTTCTCCGTTTTTGTTTTTTCCGCCAGCTAATTGCAGCTAGCTTTCGACGAGTGTGTGAGTGAGTGCGAGTGCTTGTGTGGGACGGGGGAAGAAACGCGTGTCCAGGAAAAACGCGCCAACAAAACTAGAGCCAACCCCACTGCCGCCCGCCCACTGATCACGCGCGCCCCCCCTTGGCTCCACACCAATGATAATGGTGCGCAGACGAGCACGGCCCGCCAAGGAGTCGAAGGACGCCAACGGCGGAGCAGCACTTCCCGAAGGACAGCCCCTAAATGCGGCCGCCGCTGTGGCGGGTAGCCTGCTGGAGGATCAGTATTTTGCCAGTCCGAAGCGGAAAGACTGCCGCCTGATGAAGGCCAGCGAAAATCTCAATCTGCCGGAAGCCACAGCGGCCAACAGAGGCCACCATCATCACCACAGCCACAACAACAAAGACAGCAAGGCAGCGGGCCGAACAATAGGTGAGTGTTTGCGTCGCGTCGCCGCGTTTTGAGGTTAGCTTACATAGCTTACATATTGGCCATCATTTCAGGGGTGCCTCTGGCCACTCGCTCGCAGACGCGCACCATCGAGAACTTTTTCAAAGCCAACGCTGCCGCCGCCAAGCATACCACAAATTCGGTGCCCATTTCCACAGATAACCACCAAGCAGAGCAAAAGACAATACAAGCGACTGGCGAGAAGGAGTTGAAGCTGCAGGACGAGGACCTTCACCTGGTAGACGAAGAGCAGCTACACCTACAGCTCGCCGATGCCGATGAGGAACTTAAGCTATCGGATGAGCAGCTCAATGAGGAGTTGCAGCAGGTGGTAGAGGAACTCTTGTTCGATGGCAGCTCTACCGCATCCTCCACTTCGCCTTGCCCCTACCAGCATGAGGTGGCGGCCATGCAAAAGATACAAGAAATCCAGGATATCCAAGAGATGCAAGAGATACACGAGATCCAGGAGGTGCTGGGCACCATGGCCGACTTCCAGACACACCGCTCGACGCTGCGGGACAGCCACAGTTCCACGCACAGCAGCAGCACCGATAACATCTTCCTGCAGGAGCCCGTTCTTACCCTGGACATTGATCGGACGCCCACCAAAGCGTCCAGCATCAAGATAAATCGCAGCTTCGAAGTGGCCGGCGGAGTATTTTCATCGCCGCTCAATGCCTGCGTGCTTAACGGGCGCTTCAATCAGATTGTCAGCCTGAATGGACAGAGAGAGGAACCGGTGCTGCCATTACCACACTTCGAGCTTGACCAGCACGACAGCAGTTCCTGCGATAGTGGAGTGGCCTGCGGAATAACTGGCAACACGGAATCGCCAGCGGCGGGAGCGGGAGCTGTGCGTCGCCGGAAGCCAGCCACACCGCATCGCATACTCTGCCCATCGCCTATTAAGACCGCATTAAAGGTGACTGCGGGCGGCGGGTTGATTAGCAAGGGAGGAGGAGGAGGAGCTAACACCGATTCCCTGTCGCCGCGCAAATCGCCACGCAAGCTGCCCGCCACTACGGCAGCGGTGGCCGCCTGCAAGTCACGACGAAGACTGAACCAGCCAAAGCCACAAGCGCCTTACCAGCAGCCAACACAACCACAGATAAAGAAACCACCGCCACAACAGCAGCAGCAGGACGACATCGTTGTGGTGCTTGACGACGACGATGACGACGAAGAGGAGGAGGATGAGGACGATTGTCATGCCCTGATGAAGGCCGCCGAGGAGCGGGAGAACCAGAACAAAGCACCAGCCACAGCCAACAGTAACAAAGTGGGCATTATGGGCGTAAAAGCCATGCTCAAGCCACCGCCCGTTTCCAAGTCGAAGGCCAAAAGCAAGGGCCCAGCGAAGGGCCAACTGCCGCCGCTTCCCTTGGCAGCCACCAATGGCAATCGTGAGATGACCGACTTCTTCCCTGTCCGAAGAAGCGTACGCAAGACTAAGACAGCCGTGAAGGAGGAGTGGATGAGGGGCCTGGAGCAGGCCATTCTCGAGGAACGCTGCGAGGGTCTCGAGGTGCGTCACTTCATGGGCAAGGGCCGGGGTGTGATCGCCGAACGAGCCTTCAAGCGCAACGAGTTTGTGGTGGAGTATGTCGGCGATCTCATCTCCATCAGCGAGGCCTCGGAGCGGGAGAAGCGCTATGCGCTGGACGAGAACGCCGGCTGCTATATGTACTACTTCAAGCACAAGACTCAGCAGTACTGCATCGATGCCACCGTGGACACCGGCAAGCTGGGACGCCTCATCAATCATTCGCGTAACGGCAACCTGATGACCAAGGTCGTCGTGATCAAGCAGCGCCCACACCTGGTGCTTCTGGCGAAGGACGACATAGAGCCGGGCGAGGAATTGACGTACGATTACGGAGATCGGTCCAAGGAGTCGCTGCTACATCATCCCTGGCTGGCCTTCTGAGGTCGAGCGGTTCTCGAGGAGGAAATAGGGGATGCGGTTCGGCCTTGAAAACAAAGACTACTTTTTTTTGTACCAAGTTTAAGGCAGGGAATCTTTGAGCTCGAGGAGTTTCACAATAGCTTTTATATACGTAGATTGCATCGCCTTAAGCCAGAGAAGAAGGGAGAAAACTGTTTTCATGGACCGATATCTGGAGACCTGCTCCTTGGGCAGCATCCCCGAGCTTAGATCTTATTTTTTGAGGAAAAAAAGTATGAAAAACTGTTAGTTCAAATATCATAACGGATAGCGACACTCACACAAACACACACACACACAGTACACCGCCCTCACATGATTGAAAAAGATGCGGTTAGATCGCTGGGACGATAAGTAACCGAAATTATGGAAATAATCAATGAAGGGAATAATATCAATTTTTCCAAAAAAAGAGATTCAGCGAAAGAGCCTGGCAAAATCTCGGCTAAATGCAAATCGAAATTAATAATAAGAAAATACATAAATTTAAACAAAGACCTAGACTTTAGAATGACTCAAAATTGATATTAAAACCTAGAGATTTCCCAACTAGATTTCCATTCGGTTACCCAAAGATCCAAACCCAACACATTGCATATTTTTTGGATTTGTTAGCGTTTCATTATGTTTAGAGCAAGGCTAAAATTAAGCAAAGATAATAATTGTAATAATAATAATAATAATTACTAACGCATGTAAAAGAATGAAAAAAAAAACTGTTGACCATTTAGAGAGAGAAATGATTTCGGAAGATCGATCATAACACTATTTATAATTAGATATTTATATTAGATACATGTGTAATTTCTAAACTATTATTATGTACTATTTACTGCCATAGAGCTATATAGACCGCCCTCGCACCCGCAACACACCCTAGGAACTGACACTGTATCGTTGATTTGAATCATAAAAACCACACACAGCACTTAGGACATCCCCATTAAACACAAGGCTTCTCCAGGAGAGCAGTGCTTAGTGCTTCGAGTTACTTGATAATCTCTCTACTCACATGCAGGTTTCAAACGCATACTCACGCCACATAATATAAAAAAATATAGTTCCCCGTCCTTAGACATCCGGCTTAACATTGTTTTTGTCCCCAAAAAGCAGAGCTCGTTAAAATCGGTTCCACTTGCGCTATTTTGGCGAGCTCTGCAATACATTTTTCTTTTATTTCTATATATTTTTCATTTAATGCTCCAATATTGAATTCATTTTTCAAATAGGTTAAATTTTTATTCTTCGCATATCCTTTTAATTATACAATATCGTAAATACATATACATATTATATTTTCTAGTACATAGTTAATTAATTTTATTTAAATCAAGCAGCAACCATCTCTCTATAATCATGTTCTTGTTTTCCTTTCATTATTGACTTGGCGAAAATAAAACAAAACGAAAATGAGAAATCTATTCTGTAATTTACAGGTTAATATCTAAGAACATATACACTTAGCTTTAGTTGATAAATTGTTTATATAATTTCCAGACACACCCACACACGCAAACACACACACACACACATTCAACTTAAAGTGCGTAACACATAAAGTAAAAAATAAATAAATCAAAAAACACACATTAACAAAAAAGAAAACAAACAAAATCAATTAAGAACTGGAGCGGATTGGGTTTCGGTATATCCAGCATGCATTTTTCCTGGAGATCATCATGGCAAACTGTACACTCTATCATCGTCTCTGCACATTTACACTTGGAATGCAATGGGAGTTGTTCTATCAACTAACGAATCCTAAATACATTTACAACGTTAACTATGTTCGCTTGGTAAGGGTTCTCGTTTAAGTACACAATATAGAAAAATTCGCATCAGGCGGGTTGGGGTTCGAGTCCTTTTTAATAATATAGGTGGCCCCCGCATTCGCTTTTGGAGTATTTTTTTTTCGTGATAAAGGAAGTTCGTTCATGGAATGGTTTCTCGGGTTTTTTTTTCAGAATCTGATCGCAGCGAAATGTGAGGATTGCAGGTAAAACTATAGTAAAGCCTTCTTTAAAGAGGGTTTTTCTTTTCTAAATAAAAAATGATTCCTGAAATACTCCTGAAAACTGTATTATGATTTCTTGTGTTTCGCTCTTGGTTATCTAATGGCTGATCTTAAGTTGATATATTGATATGATCGCAGTACCGTAGACGCACAAGCTAGTTGTAAAATTTAGCAAAGCTTCAGGCAACTTTTCAATAAGTTACAAAATTTCAACTTATTTTTGAAAATATTACTAAAACATCATTATTTTCTTAATTTTTTTTTCGAATGTGGCATATTTTTAGAACGTATTAAATCAGAATATACAGTAAAATAATCCCTTTTATAAACAACTTAAAAATTTTTTAGAAAAATAAAATGACAAAATTGCATTTCACAAATGAATTAAATTTCAGAAAGGTTTAAATAAATTATAAAATATATATTTTGGTCCAAGACCTATGTCTTAATTGTTTTTCTTTTGTTTTTAAAAATTCAAGTAAAAAATTAATTTTGTAATCCAATTATTGCACCAAGGAATCTTTTTTTGCTTTCTCAGTATTCTTTTTTTTTTTGTCTTAATTTGGAAATCTTGATCTACGATCTACAACAACAACAACATTTATGCACAACAACAACAGCGTCAACAACGACAACAACAACATGAAAACACAGCGCTTGCATCGAACTAAGTACGTGTGTGTGACGGTTTATGGTAATTATCAGACGGATTCATAATACTGACTGTCTCCTACGGGCCACCTTCCTACCCTTTGCTCTACGTAATCCCTACGTGAGGATGGTGGCTTCGCCCCTGCCCCCGCCGCCACCCAGTGGAGGCTGTTGCTGCTGGCGGCGATGCTGCTGCTGCTGCTGGCCACTCCTCAACTTCTTGTGTCATTTCTTGCCACCGCCAAAGCTCGGTTTCGGCAGAGCTCCCATGAACGCACCCGCATTCGTGGGCAAGGCCGGTGCCACAAAACTGAGATCGGGGATTAGGGAGATGCGCGGTGCCACCTTGGCGTTGCCAATTTGGAATTGCTGACGCTGATGGTGTTGCTGGTAGGTGGCGGTGGTGCCCACACCCATCAGGCCGCCCGCAACGGGCGCCGTGGAGAAGTCGTGCATGATGTGAATTTGCTGGGGAATTGCTGGCACATTGTTGTTGTTGTTGTTGTGGTTGGTGCTGTGACTGGGAACCAGATTGCTATGGTGCTGGTGCTGCTGCTGTTGGTGCTGTGCTTGGTAGAGGCTCAAGGGATTGTTGTAGAAATTAGCTGTCTGCCAAGCGCCCGAATTGAATTGCGGCGCCGGACGAACCGTTGACGCCACTGGAGTGCTGCTCACGAAATCCGACCAATCATCGTCTTTGGGAGCGGCAACGGCTGCTGCTTGTGCAATTCCCTTTCTGGGATTGCCGTTGACATTGTTATTGTTGTTGGTGCGGGGAGAGTTCTGCTGGGGCGTTGTTGCCACTGGAACTGACACAAAATCCGACCATTCGTCATCCTCTTGCGCCTGAGTTGGAGCCGGCGGTGGAGAGGGCTTCTTCTTGGCCACCGAGGCGCTTATCGTCGGCGGCTTGGCGGTCTGAGATGAGAATAACTCCTCGATGCGGGCCATTTCCTCGGCATTTATGCTGGCCAAGGCATTGTCGCCCCACTCTATAGCGGCAACTGCTCCTGCTGATGATGATGATGCCTTCTTGGCCAGTGGTATGGCCTGTGGCAGCAATATGGCCGGACTGAGAATCATCTGTTCGCCGAAAGTGGGCGTATCTAGCCTTGAACGCGGCACTGCAGGCGTCGATTGAAAGTCACTGAAGTCGTCATCCTCCGTCGCTGCTGCTGCCCCCTGAGGTGGAGGCATATCGAAGCTACTGACTTTGCTGGGCGAATCCAGGCCAAACGGCGGCTTATACTCCACATCGCGATACTCCTTCTTCACCACAGTCTCATCAATGATAATGCCAGTGGCCGCCATTTCGTAGTCGAAATCAATAGGCGACAGCGTGGTGGTCTTGGCCACCGCCGTATCCGATTTGGAGGGTGTATAGATATGGGTCTCCTTCAGCGGCACTGCGTAACTGGCAATGGAGGAAGAGCTGCTGCCCATGACCTCCTCCTGCGCTGGCAACGATGATGGCGGCTGGGTGGGCGAAGGGGTGGCCCTCAAATTAAACTGCTCCGGCTCCGACTGCTGCTGCTGCTGCTGATGCAGCTGCTCACCGCTGTTGAGGTGGTGGGCAGGGCTGTCTGCTGATAGAGCAGGCGGTAGCGTCGCTGCTGTTGGAGCAACAGCTGCTGCTGATGCCGCTGCTGGGGATTCAAAATGATGGTGGCTGGACAGGGACTGGGATTCTGGCTCTGGTTCGACCTGGGCCTTGGGTCGCTCTTCCCCGTTGGAGACGGTGCTGCAGGAGAACCCTTCCCCATGAGCCTGGCTAGGCCGCGTTTCAGCTTGGCTCGCTTGGGTCCCGGCGTCTGTTTCCAGTCCTGCGGAAAGTAGAAGAAAAGTGATTACTGCGGGGAGCTATCTTTTGGTGAGGAATTTAAGAATAAATTTAATATTTTACTTAACAATATAAGTTAATTAATTTTCTTATATATTAATATTTAATGTTTACATTTACAGTTATCTGTTGTGTTGCTTGCTTCAATAAATATTCGCTTTAATATCGATAAATATCCATTAAAAATAATTTGTTTTTAATCTTTTGATTAATAATATTTATATTATATTTATATACGATATTGCTCAATATTTAGTCGATAATTTAGCCGCCCGATTAATAAATATTTTCATAAATCAAAATATATGTCAATCAATATATGTCAAAAGCAAAATTTAGAATAATTTAAAATCTAACGGCTAGCGGGAGTTATAGCTTTTTTCAAAGCCAAACTGACGGAATTTTAGGTTTTTAAAAACATCTGGTAGCTTCTTGTATTTTTATATTTTCAAAATGCCACACATTAAATACATAGCAGTATTTTTGCCAAGTGTGTTGCCCAGAAATACCCATAGATTTTATTGTCATTCATTGCACTTCCAATTGAATAACATATAAATATATTTATTCTTCGATTCTGCCGTATAATGAATATATTTTTTTTTAACTTTCACAGAAGATTGTCTAGAAAGTGTCATATTTTGTACATTCAGAGAATTTATATATGTGATATATCATTTATAAAAATACCGTTTCCAAACCCAGCTTTATATTTCAGCATTTATCCAAATTTTTCTGGCGGTTTCTAGTTTTTTTTTCATGTTACTATAGCTCTATTTTGACCAGAAGAGTTGGTATTCAAAAGCACATGTACCGCAGAGAATTCTTATAATCAGGTGAACTTAAATACGAATCTATGTGAGACACAAACTAAAACAGCATTCAGCAGATTTTATATAAACTGATAAACGATAAATATGTACAATATAGCATACATAGAATATAAATGTGAACTTGACCCTTGTGCGTTGACAGTGCTCCATTTTCGGACTGATAACCAATGCCGTCACCATGTGCTAAAGATAGACACTACCAAGCCAGCATGTGGAAGATCGGTTTTAGAATAAACACCATGAGGAGTTTGCTTCGAGTCGCTGATATGATTAAAAAAAAGCTTCCAATTATGGGCGACTCGAAAATGACTTGAATATAACTCGAAAATGAGTCATACATGTTCGAAATCATTCATTTATAAAATAGCAAGAGAAAAGAGTCAAATAAGACTCCAAAACAGGCATTAATAATAGGCATTAACGACTCTTTTGCAATTTTCGCGGGTAACATACAAATTTCTCCCGAACGAAGCATCACTTATGATCAGAAAACGAGTGCATTTATTTTGAACATATAGAAGAGTCAAAAAGCCTAATTTATGGTCAACTGGTTGTTGGAAATCAGAAATACTGATAGAAGTGATTTATGAAATACTTGAAATGACTAAGGAATAAAATCAATACTAATACATTTACACACTTAAGACACTGACACCTCGAAGAGTCCTTGTTTTGTATAAGACCTCAATGATAGGGCTACTGTGCGTGCAAGGATCATTAAGTAGCCTTTTACATATACACAATTGGTGCTACCTATTGTCCAGAAACTATTCGTACCAGGGTCAATTTAGAATTTAGAGAAAATATATCACAGTTATTTAATGACTCGATCACTTGTTTTTTTTTTAGCTTCACAACGAAACGCCAAACCATGTTTTCAATGCAGCTTAAGGCAACTGCAATTTGCCTCCTAGTCCTAGGGGCGGCTGTACAGGGGCAGGAGAATGCAATGCTGCAAATACCGCCATCATTGGTCGAGTGCTACAACACATCCTTTTTTATGAATCGGGACAACCGGTTGCCTGCCAACATAGACACACTCATTTCGCTTATCGAGAAGGTTGAAAATAACTACGCGTCGACCGGTGTGCAAGCAGATATTCGAACAGTAGCCGTATCCTTGCTGCATCGTTTTCGTCAAGATGGTATTGAAAAGGCTGTTGGCATTAATGCTGCCAATGGCGTCTTACCATACAGTCCCAAAGGATTCCAGTTTCCAAAGCTCAGAATCTTGTTGTCACACCTGATCCCGGGCAATGCCAATAGCTTTCCCAACAGTTCGTTGACCAGCGTAGAGCGCTGCTCCCTTCACTTTATGCTCTCGAGCACATTTGATGCGAGAACGCGAGGCGATGAGAATACAGTCTGCAATCAGATCTCAGAGTACCGGGCTCAGCGACTTCCGCGGTCCTTGGATGACGACTGGGTCTTGGGCATGGAAGGGTTCAGCCAATGTCCCGTGGAGGATGGACTTGATCGTACGCGCTGGGGAACAGTGTCAGCGGGAACCGTGATTGCTGGAATTGCAGCAGGCGTGCAGCAGAAAACTATTCAAACAAAAACTTTGCTCGCCCTGTTAGAGCGGCGTGGTCGGTGGCGTAGACAGTCCCAGACAAGGAACAGCATTGACAATCGATGGGCAGCAACTATAGCCGGAGACTTGGCCGAGGTGGCATTACTCCAGGTGCCTATGTCTTGGGACAATGCAGCCTCAGTTGGAGCTACTGGTAGATGGAACGATACAGTGCTACCGCATTGGTACTTCTTATCGCAACGAAACAACCTTGAGGCGACCGATGCAGAGATCCGTGGTGGTCTTGATGGCCTTATTCTGGCCAAGAATGTCGCCAGCTGGAGAACTCAGGCACCTAGTCTGAAACTTTCTCAGTTGCTTCGCATGTATTACTCCACGAATGGGGTTCTGAGTTCAGGAATCAAAGCCTGCAACAGGCAGAGTCTATTTCCAACCGTGGCGTCATCACAGGAAATGGAGGCCCAGACGGCTGCCTTTGCTCAGGTGTTAGAGCGTGCGATGCAACTACGGGTTCCTATCGATCAAACCCGTATTCCCGAGTTTGCCGGTAACGCCAGTCGCTCACTGGTGACCTATGTGCGTAAGTAATATTTGTTTTATCGCGGAACCACTCTACATTTACTCGTTTGTAATTTCGATATTTTAAACAGTTTTAAATCCATATGCTAAATGTACTAAAAATCCCCTGAAATGCCAATATCGGTGTTCGTGTGCAATTACGATTTCTTGTCCCTCTTTTCCTCTATCAGAACAATCCCTCAACGATGTGTCATGTATGGCAACCACGAACCTGGACCTGACGGATGTCATTACTCCAATGACCAATTTGTACGTTTTCCTGGACACTTCATGGCAGTACAGCAGAATAGTTGACTATGTGGTGTAAGTCCTTGCAAAGGTATTTCAAAACTTGTTCCTTAATTTAGTGCACATTACAGGTATATTCTCCAGCAGTTAAACATTCACCCCTATGCCAGCACAGTCACCATTCTCTCGGCCCAGGACGGCTCGGTTATCGTAAACACCACAAACTATATCACCGATGTCTATCAGCAATGGAATGTGACTACCCAGGCGCAATGTAAGTCACCTTCAGGAGACACCGACCGAAGCTAATAGTATGCCGTTCCAACAGATAATCAGGGTTTCAACCTACCAACTGTGTTGCGTACTATACGAAACCTTACGCAGAACTTAATGTATGAGGAAAGGAACAATTCAAATTTGAGTGGTCATTCTCTAGTGGCTTTAATGATTCCAAATCAGGCGATCATAAATTATGGAGACTCAAGATACGCAGCTACGGAAATCCAGTATATTCAACAACAGATTCCGGACCTTCGCTTTATTTACTATGGCGGCGGAAACATTGAGCGGTTCTCCAGCTTCGTTCGGGATCCCTCGCAAGATCTTTTCTCTCTTACTTATGGCAATACGATGGCTACATCTGCGGGACCCGTCGCAAAGCGCATCATTCAAAGTAAACGCAATATATTTTTACAAAATAATTCACTGATAATAAATTTATTTCCAGTTCCCCGACGAGTAAGCAACCCTCGTTGTGGGTCGAAGCGGTACACCAACAGCTGGGGCACTGATCAGACGGCTCAGCACGTGGGGCCAGGAAAGGTAAACTTTTACCGAATTTCTGCAAACTATTTTTTTGGAAATGGAACAAACCGGTATCTGACCATTCGGTCTCAGAATGGAGGAACGTATAACATTTGCACCTCTCGAAGCTATTCGTGGCCCCAGCAGAACTCAACGACGAGCTCCCCAACAAGCGCAATAGACCAGACTTGCTCGCAATTAAGCGGAACCAGTTTCAGCTACGATCTTTCAAGCGCTTGCACAGGATATAACACTACCAGCCAGTGTCCGGACCTTTTTTTCTCGGTCCAGGCCACCTCCAACACAATGTCCTGCAATGATGATGCCTGCCAGACACCAGACCAATGGCGTTACATCATGTCTATGGTCAATATGGGATCCGGCCTGACAGCCAGCGTACTAACAATGCTATTTGCCCTGATCTTGCAGCGGTTGTTGCTGTAATTGGTGACTAATTTTAGTAATACAACGGCAGAGTTCAAATATCTTCTTATCTTCCTAACCGCACGTTTATCTTTTCGTTTAAGTTGTATGTTGTGAAACGTAGCGAATAAATATCCCCACTGCAACTGCTGGTATCCATTTTATTTAACTGAATTGAACGTTAATCAATGGGGGGGGGGGGGGGACTGACATATGTATGGGTTTGTTAATTAATAGATATTATTAGTTTAAAAGCTATTAATTATTGCCGGGAATTAGAAATTTAAAAAAGTTAAAAAATAAATATGAGATTTATAATTAAATAAAAATACAAATTAAATAAGAAATAATATTTATATATTTTTGTTTAGCTAACAAAATTGAAATAAAATGTCAAAGCAAAACTGACGGAATTTTAGTTTTATAAAAATATCTGGTACCTTCTTATATTTTAAAAGCCTAGTACACGTGGCTACACCAGAAGCAAAATTTTCCCCTTCTTTCAAAGATATTTTGTTTTGCGGTGGATGTTGACGCTTGACCTGAGTCCACGTGGGGTTCTCAAAATAGATTTTTTTGTCCCCAGTAAAAAAACTTTTGTGTTGGGGCCGAGAAATTAAAATTTCCAGTAGTGTTTCTCTCATCGCCGCAAATGCCCTTTCTTTCTACGGCTCAAAGGTTGACATTTTAAAAACGTTCAAAAACGTAGAAGCTAACACGGAATCAAAAAATTATTTAAGTCGATTGAAAGTGGATACATATAGCTACAAAATGACCTAAAATAGAACAGTGTAAACCAATGGGTGGCACTCAGCGCAATCCATAAAAAAAATTAAGAATAATTACCCGCCACACCTGATATATGTGACACAAACTACAACAGTATGCTGCTGATTTTATATAAACTTATAAATGATATTTATATAAATAGAATATATGGCATATTAAAGTGAACTTGACTCCATTTGCGTTTGCAGTGCTCCATTTTAGGACTGATAGAAGAATATTTGTCAATGACGTCACCATGTGATAAAGATGTCCGGAAGTGCCCGTTTACAGGGCAGGTGGTACCTATTTTCCAGAAACTATTCGTGTCAGGGCCTATTTAGGATTTAGAGAAAATGTGTTATATTTATTTAATGACTCGATCACTTGTTTTTTTAGCTTCACAACGAAACATCAACGAAACACCAAACCATGTTACCAATGCAGTTTAAGGCAACTGCATTTTGCCTAAGTGTGTTTCTAGTCCTAGAGGCCGTACAGGGGCAGGAGAATGCGATGCTGGCAATACCGCCATCATTGGTCGAGTGCTACAACACATCCTTCTTTATGAATCGGGACAACCGGTTGCCTGCCAACATGGACACACTCATTTCGCTTATCGAGAAGGTTGAAAATAACTACGCGTCGACCGGTGTGCAAGCAGATATTCGAACAGTAGCCGTATCCTTGCTGCATCGTTTTCGTCAAGATGGTATTGAAAAGGCTCGTGGCATTTTTCATGCCAATGGCATCTTACCATACAGGCCCACAGGATTCCAGTTTCCAAAACTCAGAATCTTGTTGTCACACCTGATCCCGGGTAATGCCAATAGCTTTCCCAACAGTTCGTTGACCAGCGTAGAGCGCTGCTCCCTTCACTTTATGCTCTCGAGCACATTTGATGCGAGAATTCGAGGCGATGAGAACACAGTCTGCAATCAGATCTCAGAGTACCGGGCTCAGCGACTTCCGCGGTCCTTGGATGACGACTGGGTCTTGGGCATGGAAGGGTTCAGCCAATGTCCCGTGGAGGATGGACTTGATCGTACGCGCTGGGGAACAGTGTCAGCGGGAACCGTGATTGCTGGAATTGCAGCAGGCGTGCAGCAGAAAACTATTCAAACAAAAACTTTGCTCGCCCTGTTAGAGCGGCGTGGTCGGGGGCGTAGTCAGTCCCAGACAAGCAAGCGCATTGACAATCGATGGGCAGCAACTATAGCCGGAGACTTGGCCGAGGTGGCATTACTCCAGGTGTCAGTGTCTAACGGCAATGCAGCCTCAGTTGGAGCTACTGGTAGATGGAACGATACAGTGCTACCGCATTGGTACTTCTTATCGCAACGAAACAACCTTGAGGCGACCGATGCAGAGATCCGTGGTGGTCTTGATGGCCTTATTCTGGCCAAGAATGTCGCCAGCTGGAGAACTCAGGCACCTAGTCTGAAACTTTCTCAGTTGCTTCGCATGTATTACTCCACAAAGGGGGTTCTGATATCAGGAATCAGAGCCTGCAGCAGGCAGAGTCTATTCCCAACCGTGGCGTCATCACAGGAAATGGAGGCCCAGACGGCCGCCTTTGCTCAGGTGTTAGAGCGTAAGATGCTACTACGGGTTCCTATCGATCAAACCCGTCTTCCCGAGTATGCCGGTAACGCCAGTCGCTCACTGGTGACCTATGTGCGTAAGTAATATTTGTTTTATCGCGGAACCACTCTACATTTACTCGTTTGTAATTTCGATATTTTAAACAGTTTTAAATCCATATGCTAAATGTACTAAAAATCCCCTGAAATGCCAATATCGGTGTTCGTGTGCAATTACGATTTCTTGTCCCTCTTTTCCTCTATCAGAACAATCCCTCAACGATGTGTCATGTATGGCAACCACGAACCTGGACCTGACGGATGTCATTACTCCAATGACCAATTTGTACGTTTTCCTGGACACTTCATGGCAGTACAGCAGAATAGTTGACTATGTGGTGTAAGTCCTTGCAAAGGTATTTCAAAACTTGTTCCTTAATTTAGTGCACATTACAGGTATATTCTCCAGCAGTTAAACATTCACCCCTATGCCAGCACAGTCACCATTCTCTCGGCCCAGGACGGCTCGGTTATCGTAAACACCACAAACTATATCACCGATGTCTATCAGCAATGGAATGCGACTACCCAGGCGCAATGTAAGTCACCTTCATAAGACACCGACCGAAGCTAATAGTATGCCGTTCAACAGATAATCACGGTTTCAACCTACCAACTGTGTTGCGTACTATACGAAACCATACACAGAACTTAATGAATGAGGAAAGGAACAATTCAAGTTTGAGTGGTCATTCTCTAGTGGCTTTAATGATTCCAAATCAGGCGATCATAAATTATGGAGACTCAAGATACACAGCTACGGAAATCCAGTATATTCAACAACAGATTCCGGACCTTCGCTTTATTTACTATGGCGGCGGAAACATTGAGCGGTTCTCCAGCTTCGTTCGGGATCCCTCGCAAGATCTTTTCTCTCTTACTTATGGCAATACGATTGCTACATCTGCAGGACCCGTCGCAAAGCGCATCATTCAAAGTAAACGCAATATATTTTTACAAAATAATTCACTGATAATAAATTTATTTCCAGTTCCCCGACGAGTAAGCAACCCTCGTTGTGGGTCGAAGCGGTACACCAACAGCTGGGGCACTGATCAGACGGCTCAGCACGTGGGGCCAGGAAAGGTAAACTTTTACCGAATTTCTGCAAACTATTTTTTTGGAAATGGAACAAACCGGTATCTGACCATTCAGTCTCAGAATGGAGGAACGTATAACATTTGCACCTCTCGAAGCTATTCGTGGCCCCAGCAGAACTCAACGACGAGCTCCCCAACAAGCGCAATAGACCAGACTTGCTCGCAATTAAGCGGAACCAGTTTCAGCTACGATCTTTCAAGCGCTTGCACAGGATATAACACTACCAGCCAGTGTCCGGACCTTTTTTTCTCGGTCCAGGCCACCTCCAACACAATGTCCTGCAATGATGATGCCTGCCAGACACCAGACCAATGGCGTTACATCATGTCTATGGTCAATATGGGATCCGGCCTGACAGCCAGCGTACTAACAATGCTATTTGCCCTGATCTTGCAGCGGTTGTTGCTGTAATTGGTGACTAATTTTAGTAATACAACGGCAGAGTTCAAATATCTTCTTATCTTCCTAACCGCACGTTTATCTTTTCGTTTTACATAATTCTTATATTTCTCTTACTTATGTTGTATGTTCCAGGTTCCAGGGATTGTTAATTAATAAATATTATTAGTTAAAAAGCTATTATTTACTGCCGGGAATTGGAAATTTAAGAAAAATGTTAAAGATAAATATGAGAATTATAATTAATTTAAAAATAATATGTAGATATATTTTTGTTTAGCCAAAAAAAAAAAAATTAAACAACTAATCAAGTAAAAAGCCTACAAGATCCTTAAACAATTATTTGGGGGTCCCCATTGGGGAACCTCTTAGTTGGGAATCCCCAAAGGGGATTTGAATCTCGAACCCTTAATTGGCAACGCTGCACAACAGTTGAATCTTAAAATTAGGAATATATTTATATTCTTTATATTGGTTATTAGTATAAACTTGTTTTCAAGCTAAGTAAAAAGGTGAAAATGTGGGAGGAAGGGTCTACTTTGTGCTGGCGGAGATTGGTTGCTTTGTTGTGCAAAAGTAACAAGAACTAGGGGGAACTGTGGATCGTAGGGATTGAGACAAAGCATGGAAGTATATATAGGCAACTGAACAGATCGACAAAAAATAAAGAAATATAAAAGGTGGAAACACAACTACGACACACGCACAGAGCCAACGAAACTTACTAAAATCCAGCAAGGCGTCGCAGTGGGCAGTGAGATTTGTGTTAATTATTGTATTGTTTGCATAATTGTTATTATTCGTATGGTTATTATTATTATTATTCATATGTGAGAGTGGAGGAGAGTTGTGGTGCAAATCGTTAGTCAAATTGTGATTGTTTTGGGGCATCAAATCCATCAAAGACATGTGCATATCATCCAGCGGAGCAGCGGCCATATCGTTGTCACCATTATTATCACCATCATCATCATCGGTATCATTGTTGTTGTTGTTATTGTTATTGGTGTGTTTAGAGGTAGAGGTAACAAGATTTATTTTATCAGCATTAGCCACCATCACGGTTAGTAGTTGGTCTAGTTGTTCCAATTGTAAAGTCTGTACATGTGATTCTAAATACATTTTGTTATCGTAAGGATAAACTTTTTCTTTGATTGTTTGTTTATAAAAAAGTTAGAAAAACTGTGGCACAAGGGGCAACGAAAAAACAAGGCGAAACCGAAAAAAAGGTACAACGCAAAAGAGGAGCAGCCAATTTCAATCGAACGGCAGGCCAAATCCGGGAAAGCGTGTATGGTGTTTTGGGTGGTAAGAAGGATATGGGAAGGCAACGAAAAGCGAGCGAGCGGTTGTTGGGTGGCGGCAATTTCTCAATTTACGAAACTTGTGTAGCGGTTAATTTGCGGCAACTATACGAGAAAGCAATCTCTCAAAGAGATCTGTAAAAACACTCACCCTGATGATGGCTGCTGCCGCTGCTGGCGGTGGGCTCCAAGGTGCTGACGGTGGCATTGGCTGACGCCGTTGGCTTCAGCGGTTTAAGAGGATCAAAGCTCAAGTTGGCTGCAAAACGCGGCATCGAAGAGTTCCACTTGTCACCAAAGAGCTGAAAATAATAGAAAAATCATTATTTTTCATGAACTTAAACTCAAAGCTATTATAAATCAAGATTCCTAAAATTCCTCTACACTTACTATATTTCTCGAATCAATGCCCAGTGATCGCACAAGGGCATGCCTCATCTCCGAACTGCCCCATTCATATTTCAGAGCTCGAGCATGCTCAATGGCACCAAAGTTAAAGCGCTGACATTGCGCCAACGGCCGATGTTTGTCCAAACTCGTATTATCCATCTCTTTGGTCTGAGGAAACATCATCTCCAGGACTGGCTTGACCCGCTCGTCAAGGCTGAGGTGAACAGTTGCTGGCGGCGGCGGTGGAGGTACTTGAATGGCAGCCACAGCGGGCTCTGAGAAATCACCAAAATCATCATCGTCGTCTTCGTCATGGTTTTGGATGGGCGTCGTCGCCTTTACAGGAGTGGCAAACTCTTGGAAATCATCAAAACCATCATCCTGAGGAGGTTCTACGAGAGTAACTGCGTTAGCCTCTGAAGAATCTCTTGTTGGGGCATCTGTTTGATTGGAATCAGTAGCTTTCGTCTGGGATTCCTTAATAACCTCAGGTTCAGCAGCTGCGAAATCCGCAAAGTCACCAAAGTCTTCGAAGTCGTCGTCATCTGCTTCCTGGGGCTCCGTCTGGTGTGGCTTAAGCTCGGTAGTAATCTCTGTGTCAGTGAAATTCTTTGGCTCCGCTTCGAAGTTGGCAAACTGAAAGACACTGCTTTCCGTTGACTTCTCCTGCTGACTGGTGGTTTCCTCTCTTAAGCTGGATTTCTGCTCCTTTAGTGGTTCCCTTCCTTTAAAGCTTTCATCCTCTGGTGACTTTTTCCTAAGATTCTTTTCTGCATCGTGGACACCGTCTCCATTTGGTAAAGTGGGTGTGGCAAGCACCTCAATGGCAAAGAAATCTGCGGCTCCCTCGCGTATAAATAATTCTTTGGGCTTCTTTGGCGAACACTCCTCGTCGCTGTCATCTGAGACATCCTCCAGTGTGACTTGATGGCTAAGGACGACGTGGGCTTTGGTTATGGGCTCAGCAACTGCATTCGCATCCGTTTCTCCCAAGGGCGAGAGTGTTGAGGCAGCGGATACGCTTTCCGTGGAGTACAAACTGAGACTGTCCAGCTTCAAGGAGGGCACAGATTCATTGGTATTCGTTTCCTCCTCATCCTCCTCCAAGTGTTCTATGTGCTCCACAGTCCCATTTTGCTCTGCCACTTCCTCATCAAGCTCTAGGCTTAAGGGTGGCGGCGTAGGCGGTGCCGTTTCCCTATAAACGTCGTAATTGATCGACTGCTTTACTTGGTAATTAAAAGCCTCAGCAGTTTGTTTATTTTCCAGCATATCTTCCGGTGGCTTTTCCCGGTATTCCGTTATGGGATCCGGCGATGGAAGAGGTTCTGAAAGGAAGGGAAATAGTTTAATCAGTAAGTTTTTTTAGTTTTAAAAGTAAAAGTGACAGTTTTGTGTATTTCTTATTAATTTTTACAGGGATGTACATGGTACATGTTTTAAAAATTAATATTTTATAAAATCGGTTTATCGTTTTTCGATTTTGAATCTTAAAAAATTGTTTAAAAAGAAAATCTCTTTAGCTTAAATAAATAAAATTTGTATTGAATGAAATAATGAATCCAGTAAATTTTATAATGAAAATTTTTACATTTTAAACAGTTTTTTTAGTGGATTTTTGGGCAAAAATATCTCTGGCACCCCTGATGAATGTTTGAATTATATTAGTAAAAACATTTAAAGTCTTGAGAACACTAAAACTGATCCTAATTTTAAATATGTATGTAAATCTCAAACTCTTGAATACAGTCCAAACTCATATAGAATTCAGTTTGGGATATATTCCCCTTTTTCCAGATGAGATCCCCTGCTCTGTTTACCCCTTTAAGCTTACCTTTTGCACCGCTGACTAAGCCAAACTCAGAGTATTCGTCATTTTCGTCCAAGTGAATTGTGGACTGCAAACCGGAATCGTCGTCCTCCTCCCCGAAATCGATGGGCGGCGGTGTGCTACAGAGTAGCGGGGGTACGTTCACCATTATTCTGATCGCCAGCTGCCAATGTCAGCAGATCCTGGCAAAAAAAAGCGAACGAACACTTCCTGTTCGTAAAAAAAAAAAACACAAAAAACAGGGAACGTTTCGGTGTCTTCCCTCCCTTTCGCACTCCTCTTTATCTATGTGCGCGAGCGTATGTGTGCAAGTGTGCAAGGCAGGTGAGAGAGAGGGGGTTTTTGCCTGTGTGTGTGAGCCACTCAAGGTCTGTGTTGGAATTTTCTTGTTTGCATTTAACACGCGTCAATTTTCACTTGTTCCACGATTTGTACAAAACAGCCGCAGTCTTGTTTTCCGAAAAATTATGTGTTCTGAATTTGCAAATTTCCGATATTAGCTGAAATTAGCCATGTTTTCGGGAAATCAAAATACTTTTTTCTTAGAAGTTAGTGGGACCGCGGCTGGTCCGAAATAACTATAGACTTATTATATACTGAAAAATGTTGCTGCAATTTTATTTGTACCTTGCAGTGTGGTCCACCTAAAAATACCACGGAGTTTTAAGGGAAATTTAATGAATATATTTTAAAACAAATGAACTGATTTTTAAAAATATGGAGTGTAAAATATACAACAGGCAGCCAGTTTTTTTTAGTTAGTCGAAGTTTTAAAATTAAAATTGTTTGAGCGAGCGAAATTTCAGTTTCAAACTTTTTTGTACCAAATTTGGTATATGAAAATATCGATAGGTATCCAGCATAATCGACCTAGCTCCCATCTCTCGTTTGACAGCTGTTTTAAGGTTATACTTCAGCTTCGATTTTGGGTAATTTTCGCAATTTAAACAGAAAAAGTGGAAAAGAAAATAGCTTATAAGCTTTTGCTGGTGTAGAATGTACCACAGATAACGCATGTGTTAAAGTTTGTCACTAAAGTCATCCCTTTTCTTGCAGTTTCTCCCGTTGGACCATTACATAACTCCCAGAAAAGAACCATGTCGCAGGCTCCCGTTCGCGTTTCGCCGCTGATCAAGTTCGGCCGCTGGTCGCTGCTTCTTGTGGGCATCGCCTACGGTGCCGCCCACCAGAGCCGCCTGTCTAAGAAGGAGGAGAAGGTGCGCGAGATCGAGGCCCAGCAGAAGGTTGTCCGCGATGCTAAGCTCGCCGAGGAGAAGAAGCGCAGCGCCGAAGCCGAGGCCCGTGCTTTGGCGGAGCTCTCCAAGCCCACGCCCAAGAACTAGGCTGATGCAGGATCCAAGATCCTTAGTTACCTTAGCTTAAAAAACGAGATGAAAAAACAACAACAACATTTACACACGACACACACACACATAACATTCGTCTGAAAGGAAGAGGAAGAGGATGCGCCGCAAACACAATCTATCGATAACACGATCGAACTGTTCTTGCGTTTTTCTCTGATGTTTGTGCGAAAAATAATGTTCGAAATTAAATGATTGAAACAAAACAAAACTAATGTGTAAATAATATCAAGTGTTTGGTGAATCAATGGTTTGAAAATGATACCTGCGAGGATTGTGCTTCGATAGCGAAAGAAAGATATCAACGATCACAATGGTACGAATAAAATTGCTCGAGGGGAACCACTTTATCCAAGTATTTAAATAATATAAAATCCCTTTCGGATCGTACTCATATTTAGCTCAGCTTTTTTACAAAGGTATTCATAAATATTTTCTGAAAATAAGTAACTTATTAGAACAAATCCTATTCGAATTGCTTAGAGAAATAGAGATATCAAAAATTCCCTTAGTATAAAAGTTCCCCCTATCGCATAACCACTGTAGCACCGATTGACCCAGTTTTAAAATGGCGCCAACAGCTGATTGCAAGCGAAAGCCGGTCTCTGCTTTTTGTTTATTTCGCAAATCGTCGCTGATTATTCGTCCTCGGCTGTTTGATCGATACTTCCCCCGCTTCGGAGCGATTCCCGAGGTGTTGAAACACCTTTCGTGTGGGCCCGGCCATCAAATCACGCAATCCCATCGAGGACATGCCATCACACACTCCTTGGCCAAGCCGCGGCGATGACAAACTTTCTGGATCAGTTGCCTCAGCACATCAAGGAAATCGCGGAGCAGGGTAAGGGAGGGGGTGTTCCCGAAACTTAGTTCAAGTGTCGCCTAATGCCACTTTAACTCCAGTTAATGTCCTGGCCCCGGAGGAGGTGCTGACAACGCCAAAGATCCGCTTTCTAGACACGCGCACCAAATCGCTGCACTCGCTGGTGCGTAAGTGCACGCCAGAGGATGTTCGAGTGCTCAAGGATGCGGCGGCCAAGTGGCTGGCAGAGATGCCTCAGGCAGGTGAGGAGAAAATCCTGCTGGAGAACATGTTTACGTAATAACTAATTTATTAATATCCTTTTAGCCGACTCCCTGTTCAAGCCGCTGGCCAATGTGAGATGGTCGCGTGTCTCCTTTGGCTGTTCAGCCTTGGATCGCTGCACTGGAGGTGGCGTGGTCACTAGAGGAATCACCGAACTCTGCGGCGCTGCGGGCGTAGGCAAGACGCAGCTCCTACTGCAGCTGGCCTTGTGTGTCCAGCTGCCCACCGAGCTGGGTGGACTGGGCAAGGGTGTGGCCTACATTTGCACGGAAGATGCCTTTCCGGCGAGACGGCTGCTGCAGATGAGCAAGGCCTGTGAGAAGCGATATCCCCAGGAGAAGCTCAACTTCTTGGGAAACATCTTTGTGGAGCATCATTACGAAACTGTGAGAATAAATTGTAATAAATTGGTTTTAAAATACTAAACCTTAACTCTTCTAGGAACCTTTGCTCAATTGCGTGAAGAATCGCCTGCCTCGCCTGATGCAGCAGCATGGAATTGGCCTGATCATCATTGATTCCGTGGCTGCCATTTTCCGGCTGTACACCGATTATCTTGAACGAGCCCGGGAGATGCGTCGATTGGCCAATGCTTTGTTAACCTATGCGGACAAGTATAACTGCGCTGTGGTGTGCGTGAATCAGGTGGCCTCCAGCGGCGTCAAGGAGGAGATACCGTGCTTGGGACTGCAGTGGGCACACCTAGGACGCACCCGACTGAGGGTGTCACGCGTGCCCAAGCAGCATAGGGAGGGAGATGAGCTGTTGACCGTGAGAAAGCTGGAGATTCTATACTCCCCGGAGACACCCAATGATTTCGCCGAGTTCCTTATCACCGCCGAAGGCGTGGTTGATGTTCCGGAGCCGCAGTTCACCCGCCCGCCAGCCAAAATGCGTCGCCTGTGATCGATTGAATTTTAATGTTTATTTTGTTTTTCATTTCATTTTTTGTTTTTGTTTAATTTGTTTGAATTTAAAATGTGTTATGGCGGAGTCTATTCAGCCATTATAATTTGATTCTATTTTAATTTAATTTAAAGGAATTTGCAGACAATTAAGCAATGTAATTTAGTTAAAAGGAAATTGTTAGTTTAAGCTATTTTTTTTTTTTGATAAAAAGTATAAAACGGAAGAAAATGTAGTAAAAAAGTATTTTAATTTGTACAATATTTCAGGGAGCAATTTGATTTCAATGAATCCCAGTATATTTAAAGGAAAGGTTTTTAATCAAAGGATTTTAATTTGTTTCAAGAATTTATTTTGCAAATTCCTTTAAATTAAATTATAATTGAATCTTTCCCGGGGCTATGTCATTCTCATTTGTTGCCTTACTTAATTTTGTACAAACACTCAATAAATATGTTTCATTCAAATTGCCATTTACAGGGTAGCACAGCTTACACATACCATATAGTTTATATAGTTCAATTAGTAAAATCAATTTTGTAATCGCCTCGTATACATTATCACATGAAATTCTCGAAAGTTTAGATTACAATTATAGAATTTTTGTTTGTTTTTTGTATTTTCGTATAGTTTGCAGCTCTCTTTTAAATGCGACATTTACAAAAGCCTAGGACTCTTAGCGTTAAGTATATATATTTTAAATAAATTAAATACAAGCCTAAGGGTGAACGGATTACGCGACAATTAAATTACAATTAGGTTTACATTAAGGGGGTCTTCACTTATTTTTCTTTATTTATGTTTTTTTGTGGGAGTTTTTCATCATTATTGGGGGAAATGTGAGCAATATTCGACGTTTTTGGCACAAGTTATGGTAATTTGACTGTCTCTCCGGGCTTATTTCTCTAGATTTCCCGCATTGTGGCATCCGGATCCTGCGAGTCGTCATGCGGTTCCGTAGAGTCGCCATGTTCGCTTGCCGTATCCTCCTCTTCGTCCTCGTCTTCATCCTCCCCCGAGGACTCGCTGTCCGGCTTGTTGTTGTTGTTGTTAGGTTTCTTGTCCTGGGCTTCGGGAATTGGTGGCTGCAACTTGTTGGCCATTGCCAGAGCAATGGATATTTTACTGGCCGCCAGCTTGCTCTCGAAATCCATTTCCGTTAGCTGGCCATTTTGAATGGCCGCACGTTGGAGACTCAACTGCAGTTCCCTGTGCTGCGGCGACTCCTCCAGCTTGATGTCCAGCTTTTCGGTCTGTTCCAAGGGTGCTGCCGGTTCCACGGTCAGGGGAATCGCATGCTGGTGCAGACGTTGATGCAGCAGCTGGTTTTGCAATTGACCTTCATTGTTGTTATTACTATTATTACGCTTTTCGCCGGCGGCGGACGACTTGTGGTGATGATGATCAGCAGATGCTGTTGGTGATTCAGGTTCTGTCTTCACCTGAATTGCTGCCGCCGCCTTAACGGTCTTCTCCAGCAGCGCATTCAATTGTTTCTTAATCTTTGTTGTACTTTGCTTGCTATTAACATTGTTATTTAGCGTATTGTTGTTATTATTATTGCTGCTTCCGCGATTTGGTGACTTTGGAGACTTTTTAATCTCCACAGCCGGTGTAGCTGCAGCGCTGCCAACTGTCGGCGAACCGGCAGCTCTCTTCTCAGATGACTCGTTGCCCCCTGCAGTGGTTGCTCCTGTCGATCCTGGCTTATTGGCATTTGAGGACTTGTGCTCCGCCGCCTCGTTATTGGTGACATTATCCTGTTTTTTCCACTTGGTGCGACGGTTTTGGAACCAAATCTTAACCTGAAAAAAAAAGAAAAATAAAAAGGATTAGCGATCGATACATTTTGCATTCCGATAGTTACGGGTCACGATCAGTGTTGCAACTTGCAACACAGTCAGTTTCATTTCCTGCACGGTGACAAGTCGCGGGTGTAAAGTTGTGTATTTCGAGCTTAAAACAAGTGTATTTCGGTGCGTTTATTAACAAGAAAGCTTCCTGAAAGTGGCTGCTATCAAGGATAATGGAAATATCAACGCAAACGAGGTTTTTAAGTCGTATTTGCAAAAGGAGAAAAAAACGAAGAAAATGGCGCGTAAATGAGTGTGTGTGTGTAAAAATTGCGCGAAAATCGACTGCGCTTTGAGAGTGTGCGTGTTTTGTGCATACAATTTTATAAATGCGATCTTAACATAGTTTAAAAAGATTAAAAGGATAGTACACCACTCTTAGTAGTTGCACAAATTTGAGTATTACACGCAGTTTACAGCAGCAACATTTTGCATTGCAGCTACAGCAACAATATGTGGAGCGTCCTCTGCCCCCTGTGTATATGTGTGCAACTTGTGTACTTGATCGTGTGTATGTTACGCTTAAACAAATTTGACTCGTTTCAAGATTAATATTGATAAAATAAGGTAACTACTAATAACAATGAAGCTTCTAAAATGTGTTTGCTCTCATGGATAATACGAATATCAACGTTTATTGGGTTTTTTAATCTTATTGGCAGCCACGGAGCCTTAATCCAACATGGCAGGTGCATGTGTGTGCGTAAAAATTTCGCGAAAATGGACTGCGCTTTGAGTGTTGCGTGTTTTGTGGATAACATTTTACAAATGCAATCTATTTTGTTTAAGAAGATTAAATAGATAGTAGACCACTCTTAGTAATTGCATAAATTAGAGTACTACAAGCAGTTTATAACAATATTTTGAATCGCAGCTACATAACAGTAACATTTGAGATCGTGTGTATGTCAACATCTTAACATTTTCGACGCGTTTCATGATTGACAAAATAAAATTGAATTTAGTGAATAAAAGTGATAAAAAAAATCGTGTTTCAAAACATTAATAAATTATTTATTAAAAATGGAACATCGATTCCTACAATTATGATGGAAGTAAGCAAACTTATGGTATTAACCAGTCGGTGAGTTTTATTAATGACCATTTTTCCTATACAAATATGTACATATTTTTATAATTCTATATTATCAAAAATATATATTTTTCTATTATAAATATAATGAAATGGGTTGCATAGTTCAACTCTTATTCTTAAATCTTAAATCAAACTGAAAGATCCTCTGACTTTCTTCCAATTCAAAGTAGAAATTTCTCTTAATACTTGGAGGGAGATCCACAAAATGAGTGAGTCAAGAGGCAGTTCATAGCCACATAATTACGAATGTTTATGCCCCATTTGGCCTTATTAGTGGGCGCACAACAAATAACTCGAGAATTGTGTATCCTCCCGCGGCTCGGAATTATTCGAATATATACTCGCAACACTTCCGCCCCGTCAGTCAGCCGCTGTTTTCAATTTTTTTTTTCGGAGTCCAAAACAAGAGCAATGATGAAATGACAGGCGCACGTCAAAAGGCAAAAATCGACCCCCTTTTTGCTCTCCCCCCATAACTTTTGACTGAGGCCAATGGCGCAACATAAAACATTTGGCTCTCATTTTCGTTTTCATTTCCATTTCATCCAGAAATGATGGGCCAGCTAAATAAATGAAAAATCTATTTAAATCGCGCACATAATTAGTATTTCAGCGGCAGTCTGCACACGGAATAAAGATACAAATGCACTGAGAGAAAGTGATAGTTCTACAAGTGTTTTAATAGGCATTAAATATGATGTTTTTATGTTTTTAAATAATCATATGCAGTTTTAAGAGAATAATAATAAGAAATTAAAGTATTTTTTTTATAATTTTAAATACTTAAACAAGATTTATTCTTTACAAAAAGTCGATACTGATTAATGCATTAGTGACTTCTTGCTGATACAGGTAGTTTTTTACAAGTATTTCAACATTTGTGGACTTTAATACTAGTTTTTCTCCCAGTTCTGGGCATCAACGCACACATCAGCCTCTATCCTTTGCTATATGACATGCTCATTTTCCCCGAGTGGCGGAAAAATTATGAAATTAACATGAAAACGCCACACACCTCAACCTCATCCTCCTTTCCCCACACACGGACAGAAAAAATCAAATTGAAAAGAGGAAATGCTCAAGTACACGCTAAACAAACACAAGCACATACTGAATATGCACATTCTTAAATCTAAATACCCAAAATTTTCATATTGAAAATCAATTAATTGATTGCCAAATATTTTCGAACACACACACACTAGTGTGTGGAATTCAAAATGGTTATATACTTGCCGATGGATTGATGCATACGCAAATTGTTTATTTTATGGATGAAGATGGATTATGAGTGAGTTTCCTCACCGATTATATTCGGCCTTTTCTCTCAATTGGCCATTACTCATCCCATGTGTGTGTGTGTGTGTGTGTGTTGCGACCGCCACCCCGTTAATGTTCATTAGATACATTCATAAACAATAAAGCATTTCCCGTGTTTACCTTATGCGCACTCTTAATGGGCCAACCCAAGTGGATTCCTTCCTTTCACCTCCAACTATAAATGCCTGAATTTTATTTTTATGGCCTTTCGCGGATGCGGGCCCTCATCATCGTCGTATTTAATTGTTGATTACTTGTATTCTCAAGTGCTTTTCGGCCTGGCCAACTGTGCGATGCGATGATCTAATTGATTCTTGAATTCCGAATCGGTGGGATTATTAATGTTTGGGTTGGGGGGCGCGCAATGCGTTATTTTTGTAAATATTGCATAAATCTTCATTAATAAATTTATTTCTATACCATTTCGTTTGTGTTGTTGTTTAAATTCTTCCGCTTTTGGCTAGAGATTTCGTAGACTTTTCATAGCGTCAATAAAGTGCCTTGTTTGTTATGTTTTGATCTCGGCACTAAACCTCATTAAGGCGAAACGTGGAAATATATATATAGTATATTCCTAAAAATATCCATCCAGAACTTGTCAAGCGATTCATGGCCTCCACTGCCTCCGATGCCCCCCTTCGCTTTGCTTTTGGCGACCCGCTTATGATTTATTGACATTTAAGAGTGTCTGCGTGAGCGTGTGGGGCAAAAGATGACAGAAACAGAGCGCATAAATAGCCCAGAAGCCAAACACAAGAGGGAAACACGTAAAAAATTGGGAAAATCGATTTAGATTTTTAAATAATTAAATACATTTTTCTGAGTATTTTTTTTAAAGAAGAATTCCAAAAGGAAATTGGTAATAAATATTATTAAAGCGTCAAAGAGATTGGCTATAAAAATCATCTTAATTGTTATAAAGAAATATAGAAAATTCTGTTTCTATTGATCAGTGATCCATGACCTCTTTTTTATTTTTTTCACACCATTTTTGCCTCATTTTTTTGACAGTGCAAATGGCATTCGCCACCTAAATAGGTTTATGACAGATGCGTTTCTGTTATTTCCCTGGCCGCCGTCTTACACATGTATTTCAATCAACGCCAGAAGATCTGAGAGTCGCAACAATCCTTAAATAGTCTGTGCCCAGTCTGCAATGTAGCTCTCTTTTAACCCATGCTATTAACCCCCCCACAGGCTTTGTCTCGGTCTGTGCGTGTGCTTAGTATAATTAATTTTCACATTCGCTGCGCACTTTTCAAAAATAAAAACGAAAAGGAAAATGATGTCTGGCCCAACAATGAGCAGCCAAATTAGGATGGCCGAGTGAGTGCTGGGGCGGGGGGCCAAAATGCTACTTAGTAATGGCGGCTGATGTACATAATTCTTTTGCGTGCCAAGAAAAAATGCAACAATTTGCCGCATTCCCTTCTTTCCTTTTACAAATAATTATGTTTTAATGTGTAATTTAGTATATTCTTCTGTGAGGTTTGTTTATTTGTTTTTGGTGTTGAAAAAATTATGATAATGGCTCCCAGGAAAGGCAGGTCATAACTTACATGGGGGTCGAACTAAGCTCTCGGTAATTATGCATCCTAGAAACCGTAAATCAAATATTGTATACACAAGCTGGCAAAGGCATTACCATTACCAATTCCCCAAAAGCCACCCATACTCAGCCTTGGTCGATTCTTGCTGTGTAACGAAACACTTTGCTCGTTGCAAATATACGCATTGCAATGCCATTACTAATTAATAACATAATCACTGCATTGCCTGTCATTTTGGATTATGTTCACAAGCGCACACGCAATGGCCACCCACCGCCCTCATTTCCGTTTCCCACCCCCTTAAATAGGATCCTTGCCAAAAGGGTAAACAGATATTAAGGGAATTGTGCTGGCAGTCACTGGATTAAGCAGTTAGTCACAGTGAGTTCAGCTGGATTAAATCGAAGAGGATTTATGGAATTTATTTTGAAATTCAAAATTTTATTATAGCAATTAGAAATGGTGGTAAATAGCTTAGTTAACAAATTATTATTATTTTATGTCAAAAAATTGGAAAAAATCAAAGTTAAATTCCCACTTTTAAGCACACTAAAAAATAGAACTTCCCAAGTGAAAGTGAAATCAATTTAAACTTAGTTAAATAATTAATATTACAATGACCACTTTGAATAATTCAATATAATGAATATTCATAATTCTAGCTACCAAATCCCCCATCACGATGACTCGCTTATTTGCTCCTGGCATCTCCTGCCGCCTTAAATGCGTTGTTTATTAATTAAATAAAAGCAAATGCAAATGCAAACTGATGCCAAGCAATGACGACGAAACAATGCCATTATATCTCTCCGGAAATCCAAAATCCAGTGAAATCTGCAACCCCTCTTGGCCATATTGTAGTATTGTTTTCTGAATGTTGGGTTTGGGCATTAAATGTATCCAAGGGGCAAAATGGAATTTATGCAACATCATTTTCATGCAATTATTACACATATTTATGTAGTTAATGCAATCGAGAGAAGAAGGGATGCTGCCAGGAATGCCATAAATCTGTTTGTAATGCAACTAGAGGAAAGTCCAACTCAACTTAAACACGAGCTATATATTTCATTAGAATTAGAATACGAGTCAAAGAAGACTACTCATTTGAAGCCATGTGTGAAATTAAAAAATTCAGCGATGAAAATTGGCATTGCCAGGGATCAAAATGTAATTTTCTATTCGCAATTGCTGAAGGAAAACTCAAGAAAATAAATAAGCAAAATGCAGCGAGAGAGGGACGGGGAAGACTAAGCAATTTAGTTGATGACTTTGGCATCTGTATGTCGCCCGAAAACACACACATTTTGTGTTGCCATAAAATGTATATCTTGTATTTCCATTTGTATTTTTAGTTTTTATTTGATTTGCTTTTGCGGTTTTTAGAATTTCATTTTATTTTGGTTAGGGTCCAAAGTGGCATTTTAAGCAGCATAAATTATGCTTATTAGCTAGCTTTTTGGTTCTTAGTCCAGATTGTTTGTTGTTGCCTTTCGCTTTGCCCAAAAGTTTTTAGCCAACTTCGCCCTCTTGACTTTTAATTGGCTTATTGTGTTGTTGGCTTGTCTAGAAGGCTTTTTTATTTTTTTACTCTTCGCTGTTCTTTGACTGCCCACTCACAGAAGCTGCCGGATTGTGTTCTTTTCAGCCAGTTGGCTTTCGCCCATTAATTACTTTTCTGGCCGCTCAAAGTTAATTGTCCCGAAATTGTTTCATATATTTCATCAAAAAGGCAAAGCTGTCAACTTCTGTTGACTTGCTAATTGCCAAGTGTTTAGCCCTGGCAGCCGCACCGAAAAAATGCTCTCTCCTTGCTGGCAAAAATAAAATAAAATTAAATTCAGACACCGCCCACCAATCGCCGACGACGAAAGCGATCGTTTTTGTCTACGCTCCGGCGATCGCGCATGCGAAAGTGATAGCGATAGGGGAGCAGTCGGCACACGCGATCGACGGAGATGGGAATATCTCTATCTGAGAGATCTGCCGACATAGCCCCGCCCTCGTTGTTTATTTTTGTGTTTTTTTGTTTTTGTTTTCCCTTTTTGAAAGCGTTTTGCGCGAGTCGCCAATCAAGGCAGATGCTGCCATTAGGTTTTTTTTATATGTTCATGCAAAATAAGTGTGTATCTATTTAAATAATAATAAAAAACGATTGGTAGAGATCTAATTTTAGAAAGGTATTTTGAATAACCTCTCACGTGATGGGATTTTATGGTTTTTTTTTCAGTTTAAATTGAAATATTATAGTTATTTTCCTTATAATAAAGAGTAATCCTCTGATTTTATTTATAGAATTATTTATATAGCTTTAAAAATTAAGTAAGCAATAGGAAAAGTTATTGAAACTTTTTAAAAAATATTATTTAAATTTATAAATACTTAAAGTAATTATATAAACTTTAAAATCCTTTAAATAACGAATAGTCCTATTTCTAGAGGAATGCTTTAAACATAAAGAAAAGATTAGAGAAGGAATAAAAATCTATTCAAAATTATTATTTACATTTCCAAATAGATTTAAAAAAATGTATAAAATGTTAATTAAGTGATCAATTAGGTGATTAAGTGTCAATTAAGTGTTTTTCAAATTGATTTTCAAGCTATTTCTGGTTCCAACAAAAATGTGTCCAATATTGTAAAAATATATAACTTAATTTTTCAAGCATCTTAAAATAATATAGAGGGATCAATTTATTTAAATATATTATTTAATCCATTTCAAATTCGTTTTCAGGACCCCCACAGTTTTCGTCCAATGAATTTATTTTATCGTTTTTCCGCACAAAGTTTTTGCTTCTAAAATAATTTTCACAGCAAAATCCTTTTCTGCGGTGACCACTAGGCGTATGCGTAACAATTTAATTAAGTTGCGGTGCCCAATAATACTAATAATAGCAAATTGCATTTATTGTTTTAAATTATGCACTCAGGCGAATACACACAACGACAACAAACTTTGACACTTTGAAACTCTGTGGTGTTTTTTGGGCTAGAAACGTACCATACATGAGGGTATGGAGCAAATATAATAATATATAACTATCAGTTAAACAATATTTATGTATTAATTATAGAGAAAATAAAAAAGGCTCTATTTGCATTGCTTAAAATTTCAATTTAAAATGATGTTAAAAGCCCACGCTGCGTATGCTTTATATTTGCTAAGCCATTTTGTGTCGGTTGTGCATTTGTGTGCATTAAATTATTCATGAATTGATTAAATAATTGCCGACTAATAAAATGTAAATTAGCTTTAATTAGTTAATTAATTAGCCAAAGGCAGGCCAGTGTTCATTACACACACGACCGTGAAAGTGTCGAGTGCTTCTTTATAGATTCATAACGAATGATTTGATTTGATTCGTAATTGGATTAAAACAAAAATTTATTGCAACGAAGCGTAGCGCATATTTCTGTTTGAATGCCGATAAAGTGTTCCATCAGGTTGGAATGCCATTAAAATATTAATTGCCTAATGGCATTCGTATAAATGCTTTTCCATTTCCAATTACAATGCATAAGCACTTTGTTAATAATAAGTATCAAGCCTTTTAGAATGCCACTTTTTTTGTTTATTTGTATTTTGTTTTGCCTGTGAAGGCTCATTTTATAAGTTGTTTGATATTTATTTTATTGCCAAAGCCATTAAATAAAAAAACGTAATGGCTTTATAGCCTGCAAATGGCAGAATTATGTGTGAAATGCATTCAGACATTCTCGGCTGCAACTGATTGATATCAATGGCAATATTAACAATAATAAAGGCACAAGGGCAATAATCTCCAGCTGCAGTGTCCTTGTATAAAAATTAATTTAACACAGCATAATTTTTAGCCTTTTCAGCCAACAGCCAACGACATAACCAGGCCATGGATGTAAATAAGCTTGAAACCAAGAGCTGTGCATGTCCTAGTTGGTTCGGTCACCCATTATGTGGTGTCCTCCAAGATGAATTGCCATTTGATTTGTTTGTGCTGCTTGTGGCAGCAGTTTAATTTAATTATCGCATTTGTCATTTGGCCAACTGCCACTGAACGTGGCCTGACTGCCTCCTGTCCTGTCTGTCCTGCGGCCCCAGCCACAGCATCCACCGACCATGCAATTGACCATATAAACAAACAGGCCAACAAATAGAGAGGTCAGAGCTGCAGAATAGGCATTTCCTATGAGTTGTGAGTGGCTATTATTGGGGCTGGTTCAACCTAAAAGGGTTTAGTTTCCGGTTTAGTAAGGATTGTTTTTGTTTATGGCATTCTTGGCTTTTGTTTTGAGTTTTTTGTAAAATGAAAATCTAAATCTTTTGGGAATTTGTTTTACAACTTTCTAGTTATTTTGCTTAGAAGTCATCGCAAGTACTTTCTTTGCATCTTAATTGCCTTATTTAACTATAACTCTTAACTTCAATGGCACTTAAATTGAATCTTAAACTAGTTCGACAGCAAATAAATCAACATTTAGGTCGCACCTGAGTGGCCATTACATTCGGTTTTATGAGCAAACGTTGGTAAACATTTAAAATGAAATGCCTAATGCAAATTGTTGAGACAGTAACACTGCAGACCGCAAACGAACGGTTGCCAGCACACGCCCCTATGTTGCAAGTATGCTATGCGACATTATGCGGCAATATGCTACACGGAAAAGAATTTTCATGAGTTTTTAATTTGCTTATAATAGAGTGTTTTTATGGGATAAATGTTGGAAATATGTAATTATTTGTTGAACTAAATTGAAGATTTTTGAGAAGGGGTTTTAATTTTTCGTTTTGAAATAGATTTTTTGTTTTAAATGTGATAAGCATTTGCGTGTAATTAAAAAATTTTGTATTTCTTTACAGAGTTTTGAACTTTTCAATAAAAATCAGAATACTCCTAAAAAATGGAATCATTTTACACTTTAATATTTTTTGGTGGCAATTTCGACTCTATTTCCATTATAATACAAAAACATAACATCTGGGATAACATTTTGATCTTTAGATTAAGAAAATAAAACCCACACATGGTGATGTTCAGGACTTTTCTTTTTCTTTGCTCTAAGATTCCCTCTTATTGTTTTAGCTAGTCGAGCTTCTTGACTGGATATTTGCTACCAACATTACTATAAATTTAATTATTAAAATAATTTTTATATAATTTTTTCGGTGCACTTCTTCCCCCTCTAACCCTCCTTCGCCGCCGGCACTAATATGCAAATGTAATTTGCTGCGTTTGGCGCGTGACGTTCGTTTGGTAATCGCAACACAATTACAATGTTGTCTGTTTTGCAACTGTGTGGGTGAGTGTGTTGCTGTCTATGTGTGCGTGCGTGTGGCATGCAACGCCAGTGCTGAGCTGGAGAGGGTAGCTGAGAGGGTGGTGCAGCAGCGGTTGCAGTTGGGACAGCCGCATCTACGCGTAATTAATTGATTTTTATCTGGCTTAAGGCTATTTTACAGTTTGTTGATGACAGACGATGCAGACCGAAGCACGGGAGAGTGCCTAGGATGAAGGGAAGGAGAGGAGGCACACAGAATGGGTGAACGGGTGAACCAGTGGCACTGCGCTGCGCCCGCTCCATCTCTGGATGGATACACTCGATGCCAGAGGGCAACAGCATATATGCCAACCGCACATTATGGCCGATGTAGAGTCTATTTAAAGCCAATTTTATGACTCTCACTTTGTGTCCTCCTCGTTCGTTTCGTATTTTTGCTGTCTTTATTTTCGTTTAGTTTAATGAGGTAACTACAGTGGATAATACAAAAAATTCTGAGTTACTTTATAATACTATAGTTTGTCTTCTAAAAAAGAATATTTTCTAAATATCAGAACAATATTTCTAGTTTTGCACCACTGTGCATGCAACATTGTATATTTCCCTTGACTAATTTCTGTCTAAATTAAGTCAGAACTTCAAACAAAGCCACTATAAAGTTATTTAAGGAAATAAACAATACACTGATCTCCTGATTAAATAATGTGAAATAATTATGAGTTTAAAACGCCACTGAGCTGGTGCTAGTAATTACCCGAGGAGTCGATG
Source organism: Drosophila anomelani (assembly GCA_035045905.1). NCBI lineage: Eukaryota > Metazoa > Arthropoda > Insecta > Diptera > Drosophilidae > Drosophila > Drosophila anomelani. The sequence continues at coordinate 7,863,827 of JAWNOO010000007.1, read as the reverse complement.
GTAATTTGATTCCAATTAACGTAAATCTCTTGCTGCAAACTTGATATCCTGTGTGCGGGTCCTGCTTGTATATGTGTGTGTGAGCTGCATTCAGTGGCGGTCGATGGGAAAATTGGCAAGTGCCAATGCAAATGGCCAGAAGGCTTAATGCCTGGCCACAGCAGGATACACTCGCACACGCTCACGCACAGAGAGCGAGAGCCATGTCCTGCAGTTAATTTGCTGATATTATTGCTGTGATTAACACATACATGTTTATGTGCCCTGACCATGTTTTATATATAAACAGTAAGGCACAACGCACACACGGCAGGCAGCCTGTGGTGTGGGTGGGTGGTAAATCTGTGCATTGCACTTGAATTGACGTCGGTTTCTCACGCACACACACCAACCAGCACATATACACACACAGGGAGATAGAGAGAGAGAAACATGTCCTTTGCCAGAATGATAAATGGCAGGACCAAGCGGGCTTATAATATTAATAACACAGACAAAACACTTGAACATGTCGACATGCATAACATTTTGGCTCACACAGACAACAGGACATCAAACCAAAATACAGAGCTAGAAAATTGGTTAAACCAAATTGGTAATAAAGTCTATGATTGAGTGCAGAATAAAATTTATTTATTAATATTTATGTAAGGAAAGGATTGCTAAAATGCAGATAATACTTTCTCTTAGTTTTTCACACGATCTTTATAGATTTTATTTAAAATTCAAACTTTAAAATACATATATAAAGATCACAACTAAGAAATAATAAACTTTCTATCAAAAACCAGATTGCAAAACATTAAACTATTATTATTTTTCAATATTTAAATTTTCTATTAAATTTCTCACCATGTATTACACGCACATAGAAGCCAAAGTGCTTAGTGTTTATGTGTATATATCAACTTGTAATTAATTGACTTGATGGAGAATGTAATTTAATTAAGCAAGCATTTCGATGTGACTCCTTGCCATATATATGTCTGTATATGTATATCCTTGTTGTTGCTATGGCCAATTTGCTTGGTTTCCATCTACATCGACACATTCCTGCCGCCACCATTTTCCGTTTTCCCTTTGCCCCTAACCGATGCTCCCACCACCCACCGTTTGTGTTTATCCGCTTGGGTCTTTTGCCATGGCAGCCAATTAGTCTTATGGCATTTGAGTTGCCACACGGCGTATGCGTAACGTGAGATTATTAATGCAAATCGGGTTTGCATTGACAGGCCACAATTTTGACAGCTTTGAAAGGATTGAAGAGGACATAGAAATGTAATGGGTGCACATTTATGGGGTTTTACTACAGAAATATCAGGTACTTTGCACCTAATTAGCCACATTTGTTTAGTGTTTGAGAAAAAATATTTTGTTGTTCACTTTTATTGCTTTTTACTAACCTTTTCACAATCTTTTTAAATATGATTAGTGTCTCACTTTATTTATTATCAACAAATTAATTGATCAAAGTCTACTTATTATTTCCTTGCGTCAAGCAAGGAAGTGCTCCCTAGATTATTTTCTTATTTGCAAAAAAAAGGCCTTAGTCAATTTATTGATTCGTGGAAAAACGTTTGAGAAGGTAGGGAAAGGTTATCAAAGGTCAATCTAATTATTCATTGGCAGGTAAGCGATCACTCATTCATTCATTTTTTAAAAATGATAACAGAATGTGAGATTATATTTTACTATTTGTATATTATTTGACTTGCAAAACATTGAATAATACTTTGAAATATAATAATACTTTGATTAATTAAATTCTTTTAAGGCTTCTTAATTTAACTTTAAGGGTCAAGAAATTCTTGAATTTCTTATCAAAAATATTGCCAGTAAAGGCTTAAGAAAGTCTCAACAGCTTAACCTTCGGTTATTAAAACCCCAAGCAGCTGTCAACTGCAAATGCAGATAACAAACGACTTTCGGTGGTTTGCCCCAATAAGTATATCCCGTTTAGGACTCAAAAACCGCAAAAGGAGCTTATAAGCCCAATTCGCCAACTAATTCGACTGAAATGCTTAAGTTTTTGATTAATTTAGCGCCGCTTAAAGAGCAAACACACATCGGGCAGCATCGTGTGGTTGTACATAAATTTTGTTGTTGCCCTTAATTGGCTGACAGCAGTTGGGCCCCCGGGCATGTCCTTGCGAAGTTAATTTATTCTAATTAGTCAATAAATCTCAATTTATTTCACAATCAGGCAAAGCAACCCGTGTGAGTGTTGCTTGTGCTTGTGTGCGAGTTTGCTTATGCTTTAAGGCATTTCTGGCTGGCAAATTGCAAATTGTATGCTCGTCCTGCTGCCACTTTCCCCCCAGCCTCTCAAATTACATGTTCGGGCAGCTGCTGCAAGGGCAACTGCAAGTGCAACAAATTATATATGTATATACATATATATATAATTTGGTATAATAATTACTGAGGCATTAAGCAGCACATCACACCTTGCTTCCTCTTGTTATGCGCTTCAATTAAATTACGATAAATTTGCAATGGCTGCCGGGGCCATATTCATTCCGATTCAGCGCTGAGTAAATAACTTTTGGATTATTCTAAAAGCAAACAGCTAAATCGTATTAATTTAACCAATTATTTTATATTTATTTCTGAGTATAATGGGGTGTTAGAATTACACAAATATGTATCTTTCTTTTATTATTTTGTATTTGTATAAATCTATTATTGTCGGATATAAAAATTGTTCAAATATTTAGTTACAACATAATAACTCACAATAATATTTATTTGATATCTCATTCATTTATTTTTGCCAGCCACTGTGCCCAACCATTTAATTTTCGTTTTTATTCGCAATTTTCCATTTCAGTTAGCCGAACAAATTAGCCAAATTAACTATTATAAGCATACGCACAAAATACACAAACAATTGAATATTTATGGGTAAATATGCGCATTAGATTGGGATTATTGAGAGGCAGAGAGACAGGGTTTTAAAAAAGACTTTAATTTAATTAAATGGCCACAATGGCGGCAATGCTCTTTGAGCCAGCAGCACATAATTTCACTTTAAATAAACCCAATAATCCCACGAAAAACATAATGTTTTCCAATAAATTTGCAATGAGTAGAAAAAGTAACTCCTTGTTGAAAATTAATTTAAACTATTGGTATTAAAAAAAGAAAGTAAAACTACTTCTTAAACGCCGTTTAATGTACGAATTTGATGTACGAATAGTTAGCCTAAATTGTTGTTTTTATTAAAAATTCTTTGTCTCACCTGTGTTTCGGTAACCATCAGCAGCTTGGCCATTTCGGTGCGCTCACTGGAGCTGAGATACTTCTTCACCTCGAACATTTTCTCCAGCTCAAAGATCTGGCGTCCGGTAAAGGTAGTGCGGGCCTTCTTTTTCCGCCTGGCATCGGTGGATCCTGAATCGGAATCATCTTCGGTTGTCTCCAGGGCACTGTTAGCATTGCTCTGCGGCTGCAGCTGCTGGGCGGGATTGGCACTGGCTCCTGGTGAGCTATTGGCCACCAGCTTGTCCCGCATAAGACTGTCGCTGCTGCCTGTTGGACTAATGTCCGGCGGTAGGGCCACCGTTGCGGTTGTGGCTGGCGTCAACTTCTTTTTCTTGGCCGCCGGTTTGCCCGAGTTTTCTGCAACAAAAAAAAAAAAAAAACAGTATTTATTGACTCGTTGCCATTTGCATTTGTATTAGCCAATGGCCATGTGTTTGCCTGGCTTTTATATCGAATCGCAGCTGTTTAACCTCAATTGGGTCTCTTGGCTGGCTGTCATGTCATAATTGCTTTCGCAATTTGCCTGTTCCCCCCCGTCAAATGTAACAGCATTTGACTGGGGCAACTTTACTGTCTTCTGTTATGCATTTTTTTTCCTTCTTGGCTTTTACTTATTTATTCTGCTATTGCTTTTAGCTTTTATAAGCTGTTTATAGGGAAGTTTTGATGATTCTAATGATACAAAGTCAAAGAACTTTAGAAAAAAAATATTTTCTAAGCTTAAAAAAATTGTGGGGGGAGTACAAATGTTAATTTTGAGCTTAAAACTTTAATTTTATATACATTTTATTTATTTGTAAAATTTAATTTAGAGTTAAAGAGTTTTATTTGAATTAAAAGAACTTAAATAAAATATTTTTAAATACTTTCCAGCAATATCAAATAGTTAAACAATTTAAGATCTATTTAACAGATGCAAAAAAAAGGCTTCTAAAATTAAAGCTAAAAATTAAATTAAGCTTATCAAAATTCATATTAAATATCTATTAAGGTATTCTTTAATAGTTAATCCTTTTGCAGGGCATTTATTAACCCCACTTTGGTGGCCAATGGCCGACTTGTAATGCCGAGTGAAAACAAGTGTTAACAGGGCTATATAGGCTATATGGTTTTGGACTTGACGGCGGGGCCGAAACGTGTCTGGCATGAGTCGTTCGTTCGTTCGTTCGGTCGCTTGTTGCCTGGACAACTTCAATTACCAATGCATAATTGAAATCTAATTGACAGTTAAATGCAAAACGTTCGATATAGCTGCCGCTGTTGCGCTGCCACTGCGCTGTCGTTGTCGTTGTCGTTGTCGCATTGCTAATACGCCGCGTGGGCCCCAAAACGGCCTCATATGGCCCACTCGCAAATGCATGACACTGTGATTAATTAGGCGGGGCGGACGGGTGGATGCATAGACTGGCGGTTGGTCGACATCAGTGCCATTGCCGCCGTTTGTTTTTCACGCTCGTCTCCTCTATGGCATTGTCGCCGCCACTGGCAATTGGCAATTTTCACTATCGAACAACCAATCCTCCCCTAACCACCCACCCTCTCCTTAGAGAAATGAGAAGCCGCGTCGAGTCGATTCCATTGGAGTGTAAAGGGCGCCCCAATGGCGCGAAATCAATAAAACTAAATGGCAAAACAAAAGCGAATGCAAAACAAGAATACAAAATACAACACGGGAGGGGGGAGCGAGGGCTAAGCGTTAAAAGCCCAATAACAACAGGCAGGGCAACTTGTGCAATTAGAGCACCAACAATAAAAACTTTGCACAAATGTTTGTTTATATATTTGCCGTGGCCGCTGCTGCCACTGCTGCTGCTTCTCCCGCCGCTCTTGTTGTTCTTAACGCCAATTGGCAATTGCCATGTCATTTCCATTAGGCCCAGTTGGCGGCGGGGCATTTAAATGTCGTTTCGCCAAGTAAACAAACAAAATAAAAGTAAGAAGGTTTAACTACAATACCCTAAACTGTACACAGAAAACTTTACACTAGGATATAGCAAAAAACAATAGTATTATGTTAAGAAATTTTCGAAATATTAGGATTTCAGGAGATAAAAACTGAGGTATAATTATAGCACGAAAAATATCATGTTTAATATAATTTTAAAAAAATATCATAAACTGTGATATAGGAATTGTTTAGTACTTAAATAATTGGCATAATTGTTTTGTATAAATTCATTTATCAAATTATCGTAAAATATTGATTTCAGCTGAGACATCGCAAATAATATTATAAAATGTTTTAGGTTTTATACAGCAAAGTATACTCCGATATGGAAGCTACATTTTAATAATTTTATTCTCTGAAATATCTGAAGAAAAAACCCAAATATAATCTCTCTGTGTAGCTTTGGCTTTGCCCGTTTTGATGGCAGTTCCATTTATGGCAGCTGCAAAACAAGTAATTAAGCGAAAATTAACTGATGACTGGATGTGTCAAACAATCGGATGTGGCGGCTGTCCCGAGTCTGGAAGTTCGTCATTCGATCGTCTTGCTAGTTTATTGTTATTGTGGTTGTTTTTGTGTACCCCCCAAGTCTGCTACGTGATTTTAATAACAATAAAAATTGTACACAACATTGAGCAATTATCGCGGCAAGCTAATAGAAAAAAGAAATAACAAAAAAGAAGCTGCTACAAAATTATTCAAATGCTGTTCTCGCCGATTTGCCATTTTGTATTATAATTCTTGTAGTTGTTGCTTCTGCCATGTGCATAATATTGCTAATTGCATTTTCGATACATGTATGTTGTATATTTTTGTGCCGGGTCGGCCTCTCTTTCGAATTAAATCATTTTAATGCAGCTTTCAGTTCAAATTCAAATTGGCAACCAATTCGCTTTCACAAATAAATACAAAAATAACAAAGCAATCAGCCAAAAGTGCATCTAATTAAATTTTGCACATTTTGTTAAACAATTACATTTTCAATGGCTCATTAATTATCGAAACCAGCACAATGATGAACTCATATACGTATAAATATATTTTTGTATTTATATATTTCACAAGCGTTTTGTACGGTAATTAAAATGGAATGCACAGGAAACATTATCAGCATTATACAGAAAAAATCGGTTTATTTGGTTTCAATATTAATTGATCTGCGAATTGGTTTCTATAATAACCTTGAAATCGATTGAAATTTCATTATTTAAAGATTATTCGATTTTAACATTAAATTCTCTGAAATCTGTATTTTAATTGTAATATTTTTTTTCGTAAGCTTCTACGAATTGGTTTCTATAATAACCTTGAAATCGATTGAAATTTCATTATTACAAGATTATATTGTTTAACATGAAATTTCCCCGAAATCCATTTAGTTTCTTATCAGTTTTTACTTTAACACTTCAAAGAACTCAATTGAATATATAATTTCCAAAGAAAATATGTAAATAATTGAAATGTTAAAGATTAATATTTTTCCCTAATATAATTAAGCTATAAATGGGCGCCGAAAAGCATAGAAAATTGAGTAGCTGACAGACGAGCCAAAGCTTAACTGGAGTGTGGTAAATTCTAATGACCTGGCCATTAGTGTTGCCAAAAAAAAAAAAAGGCAGAGACACTGCTGAACTGGCACGAGATGATGATGCCCGATGGGCATCATTTACGTTGGCATAACACGCATACGCCGCGTTGCCCGCCGTACGCTTCGGTGAAGCGTGTTGAGAGCTCTGCGCTGCGCTCAATTGGCAGGCTCGTCGAGCGTTGCCATAAGAGCGCACATATCTACCTATTCGGGGCGGCGCCAATAGGAGCGATCACCTCTTGGTGGAAAAGCACTCTAAAAAAATCATTGCTTAAAAGGGATTATTAGAAAAATAAAATTAATTTAAGAGAAGTTTGGTAGATTAATTTTCCCTTTTTTCTGTTGAATCTTTGAGCTAGCATTTTGAATTATGTTTTGCTCCATCATAATAGTTTTTTTCTTCAACTCAACAATATACAAACTCTTCAAGGTTCATGAGATTAGAAAAAATCCAGATGTTATGATTCAAAACAGGCCCGATTTTCATGATTAGCTTTCTTTAAAATTCCAATTTGTAGCTATTCTATCGTACTATTTCTGTTCTGTGGAATTCAAATTCTAAATCTTTTGAATGCTTACCCTTCTTGCTGGCAGACTTTCCTAGAAGTTGGCTCTGCTTGCCAGTCGCCATGGGTGAGTTGTTGCTGTCGCGCGACTTTTTGACCACACACAGATTCAACGGCTGATCGAGCGGAGTTGCTGCTGCTGCTGCTGTGGCTGCTGTGTTTGCAACAGTTGTTGCTGCTGTAGTGGCTGTCACAGTAGTTGATGCCGTTGCTGCTGCTGCTGTTGTTGCATTGGAGGAGGCACTCTCCTCCTCGCTGGCATCGCTCATCGAGATGGAGACACTCCTAATGGGCTGTTGCTGATCCTGTTGCTGATATTGCTGCAGGATGCTGCTTGGTGACTTGGCCGGACCGGTGGGATCAAAGGCGCCCTCGGGCGTGTCCCATTTGATCAGGGTCATGCCAAGGATATCGGCAATGGAGTGAGGTGTGGGGCGATTTGGTGGGCGGGCGTAGACATGGGCATGCCAGTTAGTGGGGGCTCCCGGTGTGGTTGTTGCACTTGCAGGTGTGCTGGCAGAGCGTCGCTGTTGCTGCTGCTGCTGTTGGGTATGTTGTTGTTGTTGCTGCTGCTGGGGTAGCACTGAGCTGGGCCTAGAAGTTGATTTTCGATAAGAATAATCAAGAGAATTATGGATATATCAAGATATCATTTAAAATATAACTTTTAAGGTTAATCATCCTCACCTGGGAGCCACCGCCTCTAGTTGCTTCTGCAGGAACGTGGTTGGCGGACTATCGGGTATCATTGGACTACCACCGCTTGCGTTCGACTGGCAATTATTGTTGTCGCGTACCCGCAACAGGTTGACCAGCTTTTCCTTGCTGCTGGGACTCACCATAGCCGTGGATGTTGGCGGAATGGTCAGGGGATTACTGTAAACATAGCTGGTGGCCATCTTGTTCAGATCGTAGGCGGTGGAGTGCTGCTGTTGATGCTGGATGCTGGACTGGTGCTGCATATGATGATGATTATTATTATGATTATGATGATGATGCTGCTGTTGTTGATCCTTAACAATGCCGTAGTTGTGCCCCAAGGCACCGCTAACCATTTCCGCTGCCACCAACTCCGAATCGCGTTCAGTTTCGGGCATCATTTAGGCCACGCTGCCTGTGAAATAAACGAGGGAAAAAATGTAAGTTAAAGTCAGTCTTACTACGTGAAAGATAGGGAACTGGTGGGAAGTTAGATTAGCTCGAACCAGCTGCGCATTTGTCGTCAACTTGTTAATGGTTTGCCTGCCAACTGGCACCGCCTCCCTGCCTCTGCCCGGTAATGTAATTTGTGAACGAACGCCCTCGACGTGAAGGCCAAAAGGCTTCGTTTACTACAGCCCCCCCTTTGGCTTCCACCTTCAACTTCTTCATCCTCCTTGGCCCTGAGACCCAAAAGTAATGCAATAAAATACAGCGTCAGTCCGTTGCCACTTGCTGCCCGTGCGCAACTTACACTGGGGGAAAACTCTTGAGAGTTTTTAGTTTAAATGATTTTTAAAAAAAGAATTTATTTAAGAATGTTATATTTTATTTTTTCTGGTAATTTGGCAAGCTCAATCAATAATAATTATTTTAAAGCTAAACTTGAATATACAGAGGCCTAAAAAAATTAAAGTATTAATTTATTGTTAGTTATTTATTATGTCTCGTAAGATTATTCCATTAAAACAAAGAATATTCCATCAAAAATGATTTATTTGTTTTTTATGATAAATAAATCATTCGTTAAAGATTCGTTCACGTATATCCTATTATTCTATTATTCTTCTTTTTATGTGTCAACTGTTGAAGATATAATTATAATTAACAGATATTTGTTAGATCCGTATGAGGAATGTACAAAATTGTGAAATTTATGATGACTAATAATCGTAGTAGAGTTTTTAAGAAGCTAATGACCCTTAATTAGGAGTTCTTCGATTTTTTTAAAGATGGTCTGTCTGTAAGTATAATAGAAGCTATGTAGTACCTAAGAAAGATTCCTAAATTATGATGTTCTTTGAAAATATGCTAATTGATGGCATTTTAAATATTATAAAAAAAAGTATAAAAACAGGGAATTTTATAGAAACAATTTTTTAAATATTTAAATGACTACATTTTGTAAGAAATAGTAAGAAGTATTTAGTTTTGATATAGTTTTAATACTTAATATTGATACGTTAAATTTTCTAAAAAAGTACTTTAAAAACAACAGTGTAGTTCAACTTATTTAACTCTACGGCAAGCCTTGGCTTCGGCTGCTGAATTGGGTTGAGTTGAGTCGAGAGTTGAAATGGGTTGAATGGGGTTTGAGTTCAGTTTGGGGGTCAGGCGTAGCCTATTTCCTGGCGCACTGCGTTGTGATTTGCATAACAAAATGTTGCACAATCGTTGCGAAAGAGAGAGAGGGAGAGTATGAAAGGGATAGAGAGAGAAGAGGAAACGAGAGGAAGGACTCAACTAGGCGGCACATACGTTTTCAAGTGCTGAATTCAGCGGGGGGGGGGGCAGAAGGGCGCCGTGAATGGGCAATGGGCGGTGGGCGGTGTCGCACAGCCTTGTACATTTGTCACTGTGAGCGTGCGTCTGCATCTGTGTTATTGCGAGTGTGCTGGCTGCAAAATTTATGGCACAGCATTTGAGTGTGACACAATTTAACTTAATTCGTTAAGTCAAAAGCGTGTGAAGCGTACAAGGAGAATTATTATATTATATTATAAATTTCAGTACAAGATATTGTCAACAGAGGGTCTTGGGGCGAGGTTTTAGGGAGTCAAGTGACTAATTTTATTTAAATAGATTCCGTTTTCGACGCTCTTTGTACTAAAAAAAAGAAGAAATACAATTTATTTTAGATTAGAAACACAAATAATCCCAGAATAAATGTTCAATTTGATCAAAAATATATTCCCATTTTTCAGAACAATCACACCTTAACAAGCATTAAATAAATTCCATAAAAAACCCCCTGCATCATTTTTAAACCACTTAATTTGCAAATAAACAATTTAAAGTTAATTTGCTTGGCATTTGCGCGGCATCGTTATGCCGTTGTAACAACTCATAACTGGCATATTCCCCGAAAGCAATTTAAATTAATACAAAACTGCACAGCCATCACACACACACATACACCCACACTGGCTGTTGCCACCCAAAAAACACCACCCACTTTCACAGTCCGCGTCGCTGTTGGCGCCGCAGTTGAAATGTCAGATTCAAAGAGCGCGCGCTCAATAAAGTGATGCGTGCTTAAATGTTTTTTATTACCGTTCAGGGGGCAACAACAACAACAAAAGGATGACACGAACCTATTTGCCACACTCGCACACACACACACACACCCATTGTGCTCTCTCTCAACATTGTGCCGCCCACTAGCTCTTTCTCTCTGGCTCGCGTGTTGCCAGCAACATGTTGCCAAGGCCTTGCAAAATCACTTAAAGCGAAATAAAATAAAATGGCAAAAAGCAACAGCAAAGCCAATTCAAAACGGCCAATGCAGGGAGGTCGAAGGTGGCAGAGGTCGAGGGAGTGAGCCAAGAATGGCAACGAGAGAGAGACAGAGCGAGCAGGACCAGTGGAGAAGACGAGAATGTGTGCTGTTGGCTGATTTGGGGGACATATTCAAGCAGCGGAAGTGAGGCAGGCAAGCGGAAGAAGTTATTTCAATTGCCTTGCCAGCAAGCGAGCAGGAGAGAGGGGTCAGGAAGTGAGGGAAAGGTACGGTGATAGAGTGAATGGTAGAGAGGCAGTGCACTAGAAAGTTAAATCTAAGCCTAAAACCTCCCAAAATGGATTTGAAGTAATACGAAATGATAGATAAATATTTGTATTTAGGGATTCTTTTAATGTATATAACAGTTAATAAAATAGAATAACAGTTCTTAATCCTATAATTCCCAAATCCTTTTTTTTTAATGAGCTAAATCTTAACTGAAAATAGTTCCCAAATCATTATTATTATTGTTTTAATGATTTTTAAACAATTATCCCCAATATAATCACCATTATACATATATTCATTATTTTTGATTTAAAATATTTTATATTTTATATTTTATTGTATAACCCTTACTTTTCTCTCAGTGCCTGCGATAAATGCCGCCCAAAAAGAGTGCCTTGCCCTGTGGGCACGTTCAGTAGCTTAGCGAATGGCTGCGTGTGTGTGTATTAGTTACCTGGCACGCTTCTGCCTCGGCCCTTACATTCACTTCTCCACATCTCCAACTCCTCCGCCTTCTACCCTCATCAATTCCCTGCGTCCTTTGGCCCTGTGACCCCCCTCCTTCAAACCCTAAACTCGAGCTGTGTGGCACAGGACCCAAGTGTCGAGTGCCAGGACGAGGGCTAATGGCATTTAAGTTCTGCCCGCACGGCACATGTGTCAGCTCAGGAGCGCGCTGGATGGGAATGTGCGACGGAAAAAAATATATATATTTATACTATATGTATATATATTGTATGGAATGTTAAAGATGGTGGTTATAAGGGCAGAAACTGAATGCTGCAGAGAAGCCATTGTGTAAGGTTGACACTAAAATAGCTAAGCGAAAATCTTTGGCACTTTATTAGTGGAGGTTTTCTATATGAACTTGTTTATCTTTTATTTTAGTACATTGATAAAAAAAAATGCAAGCTCGGTATAGTCGTAGTATAATAATCTTTGCGTCTTAGCATTGTTTAAAATCTATCTAAATGCAAAAGTAAGACTTAAGATCTTTAGTTGCCTCTTAAAACATTCCCTAATAGACTTAACAATTTATTTATAAGACTTGACAATGCGCTCCTGTATCTTAGCTCAAATGTTAGCTTCTTGCTTATTGAAAAGTCTACATTTTGGGAATTTTGACAACTTTCTGCCAGCCATATTTGGCCTCGGGGCTTACGAGATGGTTTTTGGTCCCGTCTGTCTCTCCTCCTTGCCAGTATTTTGTCTATTTTATTTTCATTTTCATTTTATTGCATTGACAACAACGCAACAGCACACATTCCACAGGGTCAGGGGGACAGAACAGGACAGGCGGGAGGACATCATTTTGGTAGATGTGCTGTGAGGGACGCTCTGACTCTACTTGTCTGACGTTTTGTTGGAATTTTAACAAGCCACTCTCGAATCATCATCATGGGGGTCTGCTTCATTTGGCCCACGGCGGCTTTCGTCAGAGTCTTTGGGATCTCTCTTTCTATCTCCCTCAAACATTTTTGTTTCCCTTGCCACTTGTTCACTTAGCGAAAAATCATTATACTTTAATTTCATTAACTCAATAATTAAATTGATTGTGTAAAGAAAGAGTTTTATCAATCAAATAAATTGACTTTCCATAATAATTAGCCACCCAATAAGTAGGCTATGAAATGTTGTGATCCTTTAATTGGGCTTTTAAGTTGACTTTTAAATTTTTAGTTTCGAGTGCTTGTGTTCTCTCGTTTCTTTTCCATGTTTCTCTTTCTTTCCCACACATTCTCGTTCGTCATCGTCTTTGCTTTTCAGCTTTTGGTTTGGCATTCTGGCTTTCTTCGTCTTTTGGCCGTGTGTTAGTTTTGACGTTAACTGCGGCTGACTTTGTCCGCCTCCATTTTTGTATCTTCACGCCCCCGTTGCCGCCCTCTTTTCCACCAGCACACACATACACACCACCCTTCCCTTTCGTACCGCCACCTTTCTGTCGGTTCTGCCTTGTCAGCATAATTTAATGTGCGTTTCCTCCGCGTCCTGCCCTCTTCCTTGCCGTTATTCTTTTGCTCTCCGCTGTCAACCTGGCAGCTAAAGTGTGTAATTCGTCATTCACATTTACCAGTCCCCCACACCAACGACCTGCACCGAATTCCCCCCTTGGCTGACTTTAGCCTGTGCGTCATTATTTCGAGTCATGTATACCTTATGAATTGGAGGATTTTATAGGGAGATTTTTGAGTATATAAAACTGGGTAATTGTGTTGTTAAATATTATATAATAACTAAATTAGGAGAAGGTCATGCTCTTAATACATCAATTTTTTGCAAATATCTGAGAGAAGTAAATATAACTTCATCACTATGATAACATTTTCCCTGATAAAATATTTAAAATAATATTTAAAAGGAGGAAGAAAAGATTTACTTATTTATAAGCCTTCTTTGGATTACCTTCCATATTTTTGTAAACTGTTTATTCAGCTTAAAGCCAAGTCTGAACCTAATTAACTCCTTGATTTTATCTAGTGATATGAGATTTTATTGTAAACCTAGTATTCTATGAATTTATTGTCTGGCTAAGTGTTAATATTTATCATTTTAATGGCATATTTATTATTAGATTTAAATAAAAATCATCAAATTAATAAAGATGAAATTACAAGAAGCTTTTCTCTCTGACTAATCACGGATATATCAAGAAATTCAGCCCAAAACAGAGCCCTGAGGCACTTGCAGAATTTTTGACCTAGGGGAAAAGCAGGCGGGAATATACCGCTAATTGATTTTTATGAGGTGTTCTAATGAATGTCCTGGGCGGCTCATAATTGCCCTGGCGAAAATGTACACAAAATACACACACACACCCCCCATCTCTCCCCCCAAAAACACACACAGCGTAAACGCTATTCCCAACATGCCATGGCGGTGTGCGCATATTTCGCTGGTAAAGTCTCTGAATATTTCATAAAGTTATGTGCTCGCTAATTAAATTGCCGTGACACGGGCACAGGATACAGTCTACAGGATACCGAGAACAGGTGAGGATATGATGGCAAACATTTCACTATCGACAGCCTTGGTGAGCCGCTGTTTCCTTGCCTCTCTCCTAGCCGAGCAATTTTAAATGAATTTACATTAAGCTTTACCGCAGAGACGACACGGAACCGCGAAATAGATTCCTTGGAAAGTTGGCTCACTTTAATTGTTTTCAATTTCGCCTGGCTTCGTTATGTACTTACATGCAATAGTTTTATTTTCTTCTCTACTTTCTCACTGAACAAAGTTTGCCCTCAACAAAATATATATAAGTTAATAAAACATACACACGAGTGGAAATTAAAATGAAATAAACTTTTACTTTTGCAGTTTCAAATTGGGTTAGCACTCTGACCGACAGACTGCCAAACAATTGAATCACTATAAAGTTAAAGTTGTTGAAACTTGACAACTCGTCCGAAGGCAACATCAGCGTGTCTCGAATTCCAATCAAATTTCCAATAAAATATACATTTATACGTAAATATATATGTATATTCCCCACTCGAACGATTATTATTGTCAGCTATTCTTGTGTGTGATTTTCCTGAACTCTGCCAAGTAGTGTGTTCGATGAGGATAACTTTATGGAATGGTGGAAGCCAGCATGGCTGCATAAATAAATCATAAAATGCTGAAAACGATTGTTGGGTACGAGCGTGGGTGTGTGTGTGTGAAAAGTGGCAATTGTTAACTTTTCCCGGGTTTTGTGTCGGAAAATTCGATCCAAGCAATTGCAGCGCGAGAGTTGCAATTTAGTGAATGTTTTATTCAAGTGTTTTTTTTCGGTTTGTTGTGGGTTCCGGCTTATCCATGATGGCAACAGTATCGCATTTTCCCACATATGTATGTAGGTGAAAATAGCTAGTTATGGCTGACAAAAATTGGATAAGTAAGCAGCTGACTGTTCAATTTATTATTATTTATTTACAAACGATTTGCGATAAGTGGAGTGTGAGAAAAAGTGTCGTCTTTATTGCTCGAAAAATTTGATTTGTTTTGATTTGAGAGGGAATTCGTCTTGAAAGGATTGTTGGCTTGATTTGTTGGTTTATTTTTTAGATATTTAATGTAAATAAGTTTGTTCGTTATATTTTGCAATCTTTTAGTTACTGAATATTTATATTAATTTTTGGTTTTAGGAAAAATCTTGGAAAATGCTATATAGATTTATTTAATCCCATAAAATAAACTGTTTATTTTATTGTTCTTGAATTGTTTACTAAGTAATTGTTTTCCCTGTTTTACTTCAAATAAATAGCACAACTCCTTGAGTTCCAATTTATAACTGATTGCCTAGATTTTCACCACTTAAACGATCCTTTACGCTGCTAAATGGCCAAGGATAATGGTCGTACACATACACCCACATCAAGGTGGAATCACAGTCCCTCGTCAGTTAACATTACAGCTACTTTTGCTTTAGCTTTTGCGGGTAAAATTCCGGCACACACTCACATCCTTCCTTCTTCCCTCGCACATCCTTGGCACACCCAGGCAAACACACACACATTCACTCACTCACTCACGGGCAAAATGGCAGCCATTCGAAGCCAAATCTGCAGAGCACACAAACATTACGAGGCTATTTTGAGCAGAAGCATTTAAGCTCTTCAATCTACAATTCCCGGGGCGATGTCTTAAACTTTTGCCACTGCTTTCAGTGCTGCTGCTGCTGCTGCTGCTTCTGTTTCTGTTGCTGCCACTGCCACATCCACTTCCACTGATGTTATATTTATTTATTTTTATTGACAGCATTATATTTTATTTATTATATTGAATTCATGTCATTGTGCTGCCACGACCAGTTCGGGGCCAAAATTGAGGAGTTTTGTTTGGGGGGCTGGAGGCCAGTTTATGGGGCAAGGGAGTCATTCGCTGCCACCGTCAATGGCACGTTCTCTCAACTCAACTCAACTCAACTCTCGGAGATGTGTGTTTGTGCCATTATTGTCAAGTCAGCATATAAAGCAGCCAAGCTCAAACTGAAGGGTGTGCGAAAAACAACTCCCAAAAATACACACAAAAAGTCACTGCACAAAAAGCGATAACGAAATGTTTATAATATTTTTCATAGCCTATTTATTAGGGTATTTTATGTGAGTGAAAATATATAAGAAGTAAATATTATATTTCTCAACTTTAAACCTATGAAACTCTTTAAAATATTTTTTGCTTTAAAGTTCTACAAAAGTTTCTACAAAAACTTAAAAACATTAGATTATTCGCTGTACAAATATGCATTTAAAATACAAAATGTTGTATATATTTTCCTTTCAGTGTAACCATTCGTAGTTGGAACGGAAATCGTTATATAAATCAAAGACAGATTATAAATGCTGCGCAATTTTCAAGTTATTTTTACTTGATGGCGCGTCTGCGAGGGTTGTTGCTTCTGACGCTTTTTCCGGGGTAAAATTCAGGATAACTGAAAAAGGTTAGGTTACTTTGCCGTTGATACAGTGAAGCTTGCGACAAGTGACATCTGTTGTTGTTGGTCAACTGCTAAAGTCATAAAGACACCGAGTGAGGGAGTGCTCATTAGCAATCGAAATGAAAGGAAAAACGAGTGAAAATGTCACCTAATTATGTTTGCATTCTCCTCATATAGAACTGCCGCTGAGCCGGAAGTGCCGGCAGGCTCATTTCCGTTTGAAATGTTTCCTGTCATAATTTTTTCCCCTCACTGCCTCTGTGGTCTGCATCGATTTTCGGGGCGCTCGGTAAGTGCGCCAAGAATAAGTCAAAAACTTTGAGGCAATTTGCTTTTTAAAGCTTTTACCACCAAGAGTCCTTGGATTTGTGAGTTGTGAGAAAGGGAGAAGGGGAGGAGATGGGGGCAGAAGGACGTTCGCTCGCTTGTCATGGCTTATTTCACTTGAACTTTGGGTCAGCAAAGTTGGCCCCGAAAAGTTGGCGTGCTCAAGCTTTATTTTTTAATTTGCTGCGGCATTTCATTCGCTAAACGTTTTTGGTTTTTTTTTTTACCCCCTACTTTTTGGCCATTAGGCAGCCGCTCCTTTGTCCACGAAAGCAACAAAAAAAAAAGAGAGCTCACCGCAATTAACTAACTGCCTATGATTGATGATCTTTTAAATGGACGCGCGACAATGGCCCCTACATTATTATAATTCTCTTTTTATTTAGAGTGCGAGAGTAGAGTGAGTCTTCAAGTGGGTCAAAGGTCGCCAGCCTCTGCTAATTGTCGTTCAATTGTCATTGGATTCAGTTGGATCGGATTGACTGGCTGGCACTGAATTGCATTGCTAGTTCTGCTCTTAATTGTCAAATGAATGCATATGGCCGGCATGGCCATGGAATGTTTTAAATTAATGCTTCACTACTGCCATGTGCCATCGATTATTTATTGCAGTTTACCCAGTCTCCATCCCATCAAATTTATCCATCAGTCAGTCAGTCAGTTAGTCACTTAGTCAACCAATCAATCAATCAATCAAGCTCTGGGCTCTGGCACATAAAATATGCAAAAAACTTTTAACAAATCAACATAATAAAATGTGAAAAGTTTTCACAGCAATTGGCTTGAGCTGGATAAATTTTCTATCGATATTTGTATATTTCCTAATTGGAGTTGGCAAAGAAATCGGATTGAATTGATTTTTATTTGTAAATTGTTAGGGGAAAGTAGGGACAAATGTTTTGGGGCTTTTCTTGAATATTTGTTTTCTAGTAAAGCAATTAAAGGAATAACAAATTCAATTATAAATATTTGGTAAGGCAAGACAAGTTCAGGAAAATGAAAAATTGTCTTAAATACATAGATCCAGGAAATAATTATTATTAAAATAAAATAAAAATTATATATTTCTCAATATTTACACTATTAATATTCACATTGTTTATTTGTGTTTATTATTATTTCGTTGTTTGTTATCCTTGATTATTTTTTTATTGAAAACTTTAGCTACCGAAAACGGCATTCAAATACTTTTTAGAACCTTCACATTTAAATTCGAACCGAAACGTTCAACTTGCGAGCGGTGAATAATCTAAATAAATAAAAACTAAATATGAAAAGTGAAGAAAAGATGATTGCCCCTTTTCAAACTGTTTCATAATTCAAAGCGTAATACTAGAAGCATATAATGTATAATCTTTCTGTCTAGGTTTAATATATTATGACGTCACTTTTCCTACCTCAAACTCAATGCGCAAATTACTCACTCATTTCGAACGCAATTGATAAGGTGTGGAAAATAAAGAAAAAAATTAAATAAAATAACGAAGGTATTATTCAATACCGATTGTAATAATATTAATTCTGTGAGTGCGCAATTTTCTGGGGGAAATCCCCAGCTCCAGCTCTCTGGCTACTGCGAAATATGATAACTCCTTCTGTCAGACAATATTTGGCATCTCTGCGCAACGCGATCTCGTCCCTGCCGCCGGCCTGAAATATGAGTCAATTATACTTCCGTACGCATAAATTAATGATTAATTGCAAAATAAATTGACTTGCGTCACTTAATTACGTGGCGCGGCGAGTGACACTGGAGAAAGCTGATAGCAAAGCGGGAGGAAAGGGGCGGCACGGCGGCAGTTGTCACGCCCCGTGCAAAGCTCGTCAGTTGTCCGCCTGTCAACGCACTCGCACACTTGCACTGAGAAAAATTCTACAACAATGTTACTTTCATGGAAATATTTCGTTTTGTGATCCAAAAGTCAAATTTATGTTAGGGTTTCAGCATAAAGGGTTTCCTTATTAAAAAGTAATATTTAAAAAAATATTCAACTTCCAATAGAATTTATGTTTAGTTTGTGATAGATTTATTTACTTTTCGACATTTAGGGTTTAAAAATAAAATACACAATTTGGTACAACAATGATATTATTCAATTCCTTAAATAGACTATACCAAAATGTATTGCAGTAAGAATTTTTTTTTTAACTTTCTCAATGAAATCCTTAAATTTCTCCTAAGTGTGCACCAAGTGCGACGAACACATGCACAGTACGGCAATTTCTGCTGTTGACATTCACAGTCAAACATGCTTAATTAATGCCAGCAACGTTGCCATCTCACATCCCCGACAACGCGACAGTAAATGAGAGCCGAGAGCAGTATGACAACATTAATGCGAACATTAACAAAAACTGCTGGCGCTGCTACTGCCACAGTCAGTGCCTACTCCTGGCTGTTCCAGGCTGCCTCCTGCCTGCTGCTGGCTGCCAAAAATAAACACTCGCCGGCATCATAATAATGATACACGGCCAAAGCCGAAGTCGCAGGCTCTCGAGTGAGTGGCCTGATGTGGCACTCAACATCGCTCGTCTGGGTTCCCATCATCACCATCATCTGCTCCACCACGCGCTGCTCCTTTCTGCTCCTTGATGAGCAGTTTCCGATGAAGGTCTCCATCATTATTCCATCCCTTCTCATTCCCATAACCATTTCCATTTCCATTCGCAATCCAATTCAGAGAGACTTTCCCTTCATTGTCTGGCAAGATTCTCATAATTAAGCACAATCAAATACAGTGGTTAAGGGGTGCAATTAATTCTTTTCTTTTCTACAGTTTTATTAAGGATTTATAAATTGCTCTCAATTTGAGTTTATTGCTTTAATTAGAGAATAGTATAATTCGATATCTATCTATTTAAATATTCCCTAAAATGTGATCTTAAAAAAGTAATTCTGGTAATTTATTGAACTCTAAAAAGAGGTTAGACTCTTAAATTCAATTAAAAATCATTGAGATATAGTTAGAAAATTACGAAAATTTATAAAAAAAAATAAACAACAAATGCTTTAATGTCCTTTTAAAGTTCTCTAAAACCCTGATACGTCAATCAACAAACACTTTAGACTCTTCCAAAGCCTTGCTTTTATTTCGCCTAATTAACCCTTTGGTACCACTGTTTCGATTTCTATACGAGAAAATCAATAAAACCTTTGCCAAAATGGCTTTCACACCATTCCAGTTTATCCGATTTCCCCGCAGACTCAAGGAGCAGCTGCCCTGGACTGGGAGGATGATGAAACAGGGACTGACTTGCGAGCAATTAACGCTGAATTGATACGCACTGAGCACGAGGCAAGGCATTGAACCTTGTTTCGCTCTCCCCGTTCCCCGTTTTAAGCGTTGGCATTAAGACGTAATTAAAACAACGCCAAATGAGAAGGGACCTCCAGAGGGGTAGGGGACAGAAAGGAGTCAAAAGATTATTTGTATTTAATTTCAAGTACACGCTGCCAGGAAGCCACTGACAACGACGCTGCTGCAAAGACAGTTTTACTTCGTCTCGTGCGAAGCGCGGAGCTGTACATAAAACTCAATTATAATTAAGCATTTAAGTGGAAATAAGCGAAGCTGGAGCAAATGAAGCGAAATTCGTTGCGATGACAAGGATGCCGATGCTGAAGACGATGCCATCATCCCGCCCATTTTTATTAGTGGTAGCCAGCAGCACCCTAATTGCTAAGACTTCCCACTCTTAAATTTTCGTGGGCTTAGGATGAGGAGGGTAGAGGATTTAGGGCGTGAGGGGGGGCGGTATTTAATTATCGTTCATCGCTCATCGTTGGCCATTTGTTCGGGGATGTTTTATTGGCGGCAAACACTGAGATTAATATTTTTAGAGAGTTTTGGGAGTTGCTAGTGGGAGTCTACAATAATATTAAAAGAGCATTTATCTACAAAAAATACAATTAAAATTTATATTGCTTTTAATTTAAACAAACTAAAATCTCTTTTCCAAGCTCAGTTTTAAGTTCTTCAGCCTCCAAAATGAGGATTCTGGTTAATATAGCATACTTTTTAGGGCATTTCAAATGGAATTACAAAATGTTTCAGTGCATTTAATTTTTTATAGTACAAAATAGAATAGAAACTATACATTTTATCATCTCATTAATTTTATGTCTGTCCATATATTTTATTAATTATATTCCCCATTTAAAAAGTGCACTTTTTCCCCTCAGTGCATTACCTTTTGCCAGGATATTGTTACATCATCGCTGTTGCCATGGCTGCCAGTGGATTAATTGTTACGTTAACTCATTTAATTTACTTGCATAATGCAGCCAGTTTGCAATCCGAGCCGAAAAGTATCTCAATTAGTAAAGGCACTAACTAACGGACAGGTTCGAAATATCATGGTCATCAGCGTCGTTCATTCTGGCCAAATAGGTCAGCCATTTGGTATCTACTTGTATTTATTTCCAGCCTTAATTTTGCTGGTTTTATTTTTGGGCCAGTCAAGTGTGTAAATATGCACGGCAACTGACAACCAGCGAATGAAAATTGGGGAAAAGGAAAATGGACGACGACGAAGAGCAGAGGATATCCAGGGATGTGAAATTTTAATGAACTTTTAAACGTAATGAAAGTAATTTTCAAATTGCAAGCTCGCAGGAGAGAGCAAAGCGGGGGAAAGGAGCGAAAGGGCACGAATGCGGCTTAACTTATTTTTTTGCCCCAGTGAAATTCAATTGCGGCAGAAGTCGAGTCCTGGCAACTTTGTGCTTCGTCCTTCAGACAGACGGCCTGAGTCCAAGCCAACGGATCCCAGATCCACATCCCCCGCCCCCCCGCAAAAACCCACCGGGCGGTGGCTGGGGCACTCGAAATGATTTCGAAATGGCATTGAATGTAGCATTTAATTTGTGCGCCACAAGCGGCTATGGCGGCAGCTATGGGGATGAAGTTGTCGGTCCTTCGAAATGGTCCCTGGTCCGGTCCGCTTGGTCTGCTCATGCCAGCTATTTATAACTGTTTATTTGCCGTGTGCCATTCACAAATACACTGGGAGAAATGCCAACAGGTGGGTTAGATCATCAGGAATAAGTGGGTTTAGATTTTGGTAAAGGTATATAAAGTACTGAAACCTTTAAAGAAAGCTTATCGAAATACTAAATTGCTCAAAATTTTGAATAAAGTGTTGAAAAATCTACAATTTTACTCAACTTTTTATAACAATTTTTACAAAAATGTATCAAAAATGTTAATTTCCCAGTGTAAAATGCAGCTCTCGGTCTGCCTGCCACTGAAAGGGATTAATTAAACTGACAACTGACGTCTGTGGGTGGCCGCCGCTCTCATCGAGCTCGCTTCGTTTGCACAGTCCACGGTCCGCACGGTCTTTGAAGCCCGGAGTTCGGCATAATTAGTTAAATGTGCTTTGCCATAACAATGCGAAGAAGAGCTGCCGAAGAGCCCACCCTCTGGCATTTATTTTAATTTAATATATCCCGGCATAAAGATCATCTTCTCGACGCGACGCAAAAGAAGTGCTGCGTAGCTCTCTAATTGCAGAAATATAAATTAATAATTAGCCTCGGCGAAAAATGTGAAATAAAATTAATTAAGCTTCAAGCAACAAATCAGCCAAGGATACCCAGCTGCTTACATTTATTTGCAGTTAGTCATTTCCGTATGTGCTGTGGACAAACACACACACACATACACAAATTTGTTAACTTATCTCCTGAATAACACCCACTTCTCGTGCCCCAAAGCGACCCCAAACTCTCATAGGAAAAAAAAACCTTGTGCCGCTCATTTGCCAGCAATTAAGAGCAGAGACAGACGCTTCAAATGGCGCCATCTGAACTTTGTCAAAGGACAGTGGGGCCTGTCTGGGTTTAACAGGGGTTTTGTAGATTTATTTTTGACTCTATGGAATTTATATGAAATTTTTATGGAATAAGTTCTTAAGGTCTTCTTTAAAGAAGTCATTTTTAGCCTTTAATTTTCTTAATAACAAATTTCAAATTAAATGTTAACAATAATTGTAAAATAAATTTGTAAAAAAGTTATTTGGTGGGAAAAACATAAAAAAGGAAGGGATTTTATTATGCAAATTATTTAAGATTTTCCCCTGAAAAGCATTACTTTTATTAGAGAATTTACGACCCTTTCTTTTGAATACATTTTACAAGTTCCTTAATTAATTCCTCAAATAAAAAACCCAAAAGCGATATACATTCGAGTCCCCACTGTACATTTGAAGGACTCTTTACCCCTCAAGCAGACACACACACACACACGTTACTCGTGTGCGCGCGTGTGGGTATTTTAATTAGAAACTTGTACATTTTGCCTAATTTGACAAATTGTTTTAATATAGTGTGCAAACTTTTTCGGCTGCATAGCGGCGCAAATTAGTTTTTCCCGTTGCCGGGGAAATTGGGTCGTGACTTTGTTGAATGGAAAACCAATCAAATGCGGCTTCCAATGCAGCCCTGGAAATTGTGCAACATTTATGCGGGCCGAAGGCCTTGTTAAGGACTTAACACCCACCATTCAGAGGATTAATAATACTTATAGAACAATGTAATTTCATTCAACAATCCGCCGCATGAGGTGTGGGTGAGCTTTTAATTGTTGGCGGAAGTTTAATGTTTGTAACAATTAAATTTAGCATGGTTATTAAGCTGTAAAGCTGGCTATTTAAAACATTTAAAAGTTTTATTTTCAGTTTTCTCTCGCTCTCTTTATTGTTTCTCTAACCGAAATATGTACTTTTCGTATATTTATCAAGAGTATTAAAGCCAACATTTGGCTGTATATTAATTGCAGTTATTTTTCAGCCTTTTGCTTTACGATTTCTGTTCCTATTTTCCAACCCAATTCATCATCAAACGGATTATTTTTGGCCGCTAGCAAAATAAACAAGAGCTTTGCTTGAGATTTATGCTTGCAATTTCGTCAGTGCACACAGATTTTACTTTATAGTTTCGTTGCTTTTTGTTTACAATAATTCAGAGTACTTGGAATCGAACAGATATAAGTCATTGGAGGATAATTACAAGGAAAATAATTACGGGAAATGGGCTTAAACGTTTGAATTTGAAAAATCAATTGACTTTAAGATCTTGTAAGAATTTAAGAATGTAAGAATGCTTTTAATGGAAAATGAAGATCTTATTTAAGAATCAGTAACTGCATCGGCTTCATCTTTGATGGTTAACTTCTTGTAGAGTTCACTGAGTTGATCCTTCTTCTGGACCATAGCCAAGGCCCTTTGGTAACGCTCCTCCCAGGCCGCTGGATGGGATTGGGCCAGCTCCTTGAGGGTTCTCTCCACCGCTGCCTTCATATCCTTCTCCGGACTTTCATGGTAAAGCAAAAGCAAGTCCATGGCGCGCTTGACAAAGGCTTCCCAGACTTCCTTCTCGTGCTGGGACTCCTCCTTGGAATCCTCCTTGAATTTGGGCTTCAGTTTACCCACAGCCAAGGCAGCCAGGCTGCGTATGCCCGCCGAAGGATCATCCATACGTTGCATGGTGGCATAGGCCAATGGCTTCAGATCCTCCACGGACATTTCACGGAAATAAACCACAGCTTTGATGGCATAATGACGTGTTGTTACATTGCGATCCTCGAGTAAGCTAGGCATATGCTTGGCCAGGGATGGGAGGACCTCCACTGCTTCCGATTCTGCTCCTTGGGCCAGAGCACACAGTGTGGCCATGGCCAGAGATCTCATGGCCTCGGCACTGGAACCCGCCTTCCAGGTCAAATAGGGTTCCACAATCTGGGTGACAAACTCCGCCAGTATCTGAGTGCTCTGCTCGCGCTCGATTCCCATGGTTTCTGACCAAAGTAGCGATGCCATCGACAGGCTACTAAATACCTTGACATGAGCACTATCGCAGCAATGCTCAAAGACCAGCAGGACTTTCTTGATGAGATCCGTCATATAGGTGGCTCGTAGATGACAAATATTAATCAAGCCATCCAGCAGCATCACAGGCTCGGCAGTGTCCTCCAGTGAAGCATCCAGATTCTCAACATCCAGAAGGGCCAAATGGAACCAACGTTCATGTAGTTTTCCCACCGAAATCTGTTCTAGTTTAGCAATTCTTTCTATGAGGAGTTTTCCCTGACTCACATCTTGGGAGAGGGAATGTTGCAAAGCATTCACTTTGATGCCACTCACATATACATTTTCGTAGAGCTCCTGCAGCTCCTCCTGGCCCGCATTGATGTTTAGGGATTTATCTAGCAGGGTATCCAGAAGTTTGATTATGTACACCTGGAAACCTGGCTTTAAGGTGTGCGAGTAATCGGTGCTTCTAAGCAGCTTAGCTATTTTCATCAGTTGCTCATAAGTGCCACCCAAGGCTGCGGTGAACATGTAGTAGAAACATCTCATAAACGACTCCCTGGCATTACGTTCCAAACCATCAAAACCATGATCAATCCAGGCATCATACATCAACAAGCGTCCCAGCAAATCCGATACCTTGGCGGCTTCTGCAGCCACTTCTGCCACGGGATCGATGCAGACATGAGCTAAATCCCCGTAAATCTCAAAGAACTTGGCTGTCATCGCTGATTCGGCATGCAGGACAAATTGATAGAGAAGCTTCAGGGAGTGTAGACGCACATTATCCTTCCAATCGCTAGTCTCACGGGTAATCAATGTCAATAATCTCAACGAACGCTGGACCAAGCCGCGACATCCTACAGTGGGCCGCTTCACATCCTTCGGATAATTCTCCACTTGAGGATCACTTATTTCCTGTTTGCTCAATTCGGCTTCATTTTCCTCGTAATATAAGTTTCCGCACTTCAACCACTGTGGATAAATGTGGCTCAAGACCTCCGGGGAATCATCTTTCAGGCAGCACAACACCAGCGGCAGGATCCTCTCAAAGAAGGAGTAACGATCAAGGAATTCCAGCAGCATAAGGATTCCCATCTGACCCACTTCGCGACGAACCAGAGGCATGGTATCCATCAGGAGGGGAGAGACCTCGTTGAACAGCCTTCGCATGCTATCGGCACTGGCATCCATGTGAAGACTCAGCCTTCCAATGGCCTCCACGGCCGAGATCCTGGCCGGGGCATGTTTGTGATTCAGCATTCCATACAGAGCCACGGCCAGACCCTCGGTGAAGGGACGCAGCTCCTGGGTATCGGCCACCTTGGCGAGATCCACTAAAGTAGCGCAGCCCTCACGCTGCACCAGTGGATAGTCATCCTTGATGGACTTGATCAGGACTTTGGTCACCTGCGGATAACACTCCCGGAAGACGCCCACATTGCCCATCTTAGCATACTGGCAAATCATCAAGTGCAGCTGGCCAATGTAGAGCAGGCGAATCTCCTCACTTGGCTCCACTGTCTCGGCCTTTCCCATGCGCTCGGACAAAGTGGAGACCACATTTAGAAGATGAAAATCCATGGGAGGCAGGCGCTTCAGGAAAGCATTCACCGCCTGAACGGCATTATCACGAACGCTCTCGAAGCGATCGTCGTAGGACTTCAACAGGTGCAAGTAGAGTTCATCAAAGCTGGCGGCAATTTCCTCGGTGCTCAGGTTTTCATTGGTACTCTCCAAGAGTTCCCGCAGCTCCTCCAGAGCCTTGGTCTTCTGACGGCGATCAGTGCCCTCCAGCTGCTCGCAAATCTTTTGGGTGTCGATCTCGATGGTCATGATGCCTGGGTATTTGATAATTAGGTTCTTAGGGGATTTATATTGATTTTTCTTGTATTTGTATTTAAGAAGATTTCACATTATTTTTATCAAAATTTAGAGTTATTAAATTTATATATAAATATTTTTTTCGTTAACTTTTCTTTCTAGTTATATATTTTTTTAAGTATAGGGAGTTTTTTTAGTTTGCATTAATTTATTATTTATACTTGCTTTACGCTTTTTCTTGCTTTCTTTATAAAATTTATTTCTCTCTAGTTATGTTTTCCGATTTTTTAGTGGAAATTTATTATTTATACTTGCTTTATTTTTTAAAGTCTTGTTTTTCCTAGCTTCCTTTATATATTTTAAGTTGGCAAATATTTATGATTAATTTCTCCTCTTCAGTGGCAACTTTGAGATACTTTTGCGTAGCTTCTTCTTCTAGAAGATACTTTATCGCCGGCTGTTCGTTCGGTTTGTTGTTAAGCCTCTTCTTAGGTTCTTCTATCAGCTTTTTGTTTAGCTGCAAAACGAGAATGTGAGAACGTTGTTAATCAAACAACAAACAACTAAAGCACCGGTTGCTATGACTACATACAGTTTAGGCTAGAAGATAACGCACTTTTCCGGCTAAATTGTTTATTTTGTCCAAACACAAAGTGCGCTTGACAACGTGCCGGCGAGAAACTGGGGGATCAGCTGTTTTTTACCTCCAGCTGGTGTCAGAGTGTTGCAAAATTCCGAGTCCCAAAGTGTGTTGCAAAGCTTGATTGTGGCGCGTTTTTTCAAAAAATGATTGAGCTCTTTTTACGTTACGTTTGTTTGCTTGCTGCCCCACCGAGGGAACGTTTATTTGCCGAGCTAATTAACGAGCCATAAATGAAATTTCTGAGGAAACCTGAGCTCAGCCAGCGGGGCAATTTGCGGAGCAGAGCGGCTGTCCTTTTATGAGTTCGGCTCTGGGGCGGCGATCCATAAAAAATAAAAGCGAACAGCTTGCTTCGCTTATCGCTGCGACCGGCTATCTAATTGCGTTGTCGTTTCTTATCAACATCAGTCCGTCCCAGAACGACAATATCTAAGATTGATTGCACAGCTTTGGGGGGTGAGTTTCACCGTTTGACTAACTGACTGACTGACGGACGGACTGATTGATTGAGTGTGTTTGATGGAAAGGAAATCACATAAAATGTCTATTTTTATCGCAAAACTTAATTGCATTTGTGGGTCACCGAAATTAGGGTTATAATGAGCGCACACGAAAAATTTGTGGGCTTTATTTTTTAGATAAGCAGCCAGAAAAGTGGTATTAATTCGGTATCGCATGATATTATTAACATAATTAAGCGGGCTTTCGGGGGATAAGGAATAAATTGGTTTTCAGAAAAAAAAATCGTGGGAAGATCTTTTAGCTGGAAATTCGTTTGTATTTATTTTAAAAATATTACGTAAAAAAATTAAACCTTTCGATGAGTTCATTTTATTAAGCGAAATTATTTTAATTTATTTATATTATTAATAGTAAAGCAATTTAAATTGCATTTAAATTTTTCCTAGCAAATAAATTTTGTTTACAAATGGAAAACATACATTTTTTGAACTTTCAATTAAAAATAAATAGTTGCCATTAATGGGACTCACAAATAGTGATTAGGGGTTGAATAGGTCTGTCAAGGTGTTAAGGGTGTTAACAAATATATATTTTTTGTCTTTAAAAACAATCTTTTACTTAAATCTAAAGCATAAACAAGTGATTAAGGGAATCAAATGGATTGTAAGGGCTTGTAAAATAATAATGTCTTGAATTAAATACAGTAAATAATAATTAAAAGAACAATTTAATAATAATTGATAAACAAATAATTGAAGATATTAAAAATATGATTAAGCTCTTCTATTAATATTATTGTGGGAATTTTTTTTAAAGATATTTCCTGTTTTCACCTATTTTTTCAATTCCGGCATCTAAAGGAATGTTTGCCCTGCTTATTAATCCATTGATTGTGATGGATACTGTCTGCCCCTCGTATCCAAAGTTGATCTTTCCATTTGAATTTCATTTAATGCCTTTTTCTGTTATTTCCTCATTCAATTTCCCTTTCGTTCATCATCCCCACAACTCTACTGTGTGTGACTGAAAGATTGGCGTGGCCAGGTCGGACGGGACCGGCCGGCATATTTTATGAGCGTTTCCCTACTCTCCGGTACCTACTGTCAAAAAGCGTTGTTGTCATTTTTATTGAAAGCCGCCGTCGGTGTCGCCGTTGCCGTTGCTTTTGCGTTTGCCGTTCCCGTTGCCGTGGCAGATACAGATACGCGGACAAATACAGATACATTTACAGCGGCGAACTCATAAGTTTTGCTGCTCCCATTTGTGTGCACAATTCGATTTCATACTATACCTTTTTATTTTTTGTTGCTTTTATTTTTCTCTCCTGCGATTTTACTTCTTTTCTTTACTTTTTTTTTTTTTTTTTTGTATTTTTGTGACGGCAGGCGGCACACGCTCCAAAGCAATTAAGCGCATGAATCAGGTTCGTTCGGTTTTTCAGGGCAGGGCAATGTATCTTTGTATCTGTGTATCTGCGTATCTCTCTGTAACTGTGTGACTGCGGCATGCGTTTTTTATATTTTTATTTTTTTTTCTGTAGGGGCAGACAGACAGAGACACCGGCACAATAAACTTAATTGATATGAAATGAAGTCATTTGGCAAAATCACTGGGAGAGTAATGGACCGCGTTCATTCAAGTTGATTTGATGTCGGGCCAGTTTCGGTTCAAAAACAAAGTTATAGCCAATATATGCAATATATGTACAGTTGTGGTCACTGGAAAATATTTTTAGGGTAATTTGTGGAATGGTTCTAAGAGGACTTGGGTTTAATAATAATTGTTAGAATTGAAAAAGATCAATATTTATTTAAATTTTGCTTTTGAAAAAGGATTAAACAATGTTTAATAATGTTTAATAAATTAATTAAGTGGAGATCTCTTTTTATTTTTTTTGTATTGTAGAAAATAGTTTAAAACACATCCAAAACATTAAATATATATATAAATTTTTCTATAATAATAGAATTATACGTTCAGGACTAATACTCCTACTAATATCTGTCTCATTTTTATAACTTCTACACAATTCCATTTACGAATCCTAACTATTGTTCTACCCACAATTGTTTATATATGTTTATTTTTGCTGTGCAAATTTATTTATATTTTTTTTATCGGCTTTTCGAAAGCAATTGAGCATATGCACACGTATGCGGCTATATTTACATACATCTCCATATGCATGTGTGCGTTTTTCAAGCCAAAAAAAGAGTTTCAATTAAAAGTTACATATAAATTTTTTGTTTGCCGCTTTTCTGGCCAAAGCTGGCCAAACTGGCAAAAGTGCGGAAGCCGTTGAACCAGTCCCCCGGACTGCATTGGTCCGCAGATAAAGCCAAAAACCCAACTGGCTCATAATGGTCATAATTATTAATTAGATACACGGATACATGGCTGCAGAAAACTCGACTTGCGGTCCAATTTGCACGCTGTGCGAGCACTTAAATGGACTTGTTACTGAATGCAAAATGCAAATTTGCCAATTGATATTGATTGAATTGCAAACGGCGGCACAAGCATACACATATATAGACTATAGACTGGCACAGCCTTTGGCTGGCTAATTAGTTTTATTTTTCAACTGTCCGCTCAAGTGAATGACGACTACGACGACGACGACGACGAGCAACAGCGTCACTCAACGCAACGCAAAGCGGACTTGATTGAGTGAGTGTTTGCCAGGCTTATGCCTCGATTTCTCGGAAATCGTTGCCGCCTGATTAGAAATGTTCCAAATGGACCCAACCGACTTGACTTGACTTTTGTCGCAAAAAAATACAAAATAAAACCAGAGCACTTGCCCACAGAGCTTCACATTGAGCCGAGCTCGAAGCCAGTCCTGTGCTGTTCCCTATTTATTTGTATTTCGTTTTCTTTTTTTGCTGCCATAAAAATCCACCATATAAGCAAGTGCTGTGTAAGTGGCTCCCCAGACTTTTCGCCAACCCGTTGGCATTTCATATTAATGTGCGCCGTTTAATTGCGTGACTCATCAGCGGAGCTGTAATCGCCGGCTGCCATCATCAAGCGAGGCGGCGGCAGCGGCTCTGCTTTTGCCATACGGAGTGTTTGTGCTCTTAGGGAGTCTCCGGGTTGTTAAGAGGGGGGTTTAGAGGAGGAGGAGGAGGGACTGGACTGTGGTGGGGTCTTTGAGCTGGAGCCGACTGAAGTCCGAGGAGGAATAAGAAAGTTCAGCTTGTAATTAATAAATAAGCAGAGCTGCCAGCAAAGGCCCTTAACTATCACATTGAAAATGGATAATTTATGATTCAGTGTGCTAATTAAAGAGGCCTAATAAGATTTGAATATATTTTTGTGTTCGCTATTAAAGTTTAAATCAATCATTAAATTGTTTTTGTGGCCTATTAAAAAGAATTAATTAATAAATTGTTTTTTAATCATATTAAAATGTTTAATTAGTGAACGCACATGGTTATTTGATCATTAAATTCCTTTTCTTAAGTGAATTTATTTGATATTATTTTTGAGAATTCATTGAGTAATGAAATAACCTGCAAATTGTCTACATAATTTAATCATCAGAAAAAATAAAAATAAAATTCGAAATTTCTATACAATTTGTTGATCATAAAATAATATTTTCGGCATTTAAAAAAAATAATGCAATAGAAATATAATCATACATTTATCAGTTTAAAATAAATACATAACAAAGAACCCTTAAAATATTCTTTAAATAAATATTTTCCGTTCGTAATCATAACAAAGATCAAAAAATAATAAAAATGTACTCAGGAATTTTTTTTCTTGAGAAAACCCATTTAAAGATACTTTTATTCAATATTAACACATAATTCCTTTTAATTTCTCCAAGTCCCAAGTCTCATTTAATGATTAAGCATTTTAAAAATGTGCAGAATCAATTATTGGCATTATTCAAATGGATTCATTTGTTTATGCATTCTGCTTTTAGCTATGGCCATTGCGTTATTTCCATTATTTGTTTATTATTGCCATTATTAGCGTGAAAAAATGCAGGCAGCAGCCTCTGTGTGTGTGATGTGATGATTGTAATGAGAGCTACAAATGCTTTTGCTGTTTTTGCATATAGTTTTCCCCTATTTACATTTTTGCGTAATCGAGGCGGCCGGAACCCATTCAAATGCCAAATGGCCGAGAGCCGGACTCTCCGACTCCCTGTTTGAGTTCGAGTTCTGTTTGTGCAGTCGCATAGCTGCGCGAGTGCTATATAGCGGATCCAGACTGACCAGTTTCCATACTATTCCATGCCATGGCAATCCATTCATTCATCGCGTCAAGTGTCAGACGTCTGTGTCAGTCAATCAGAGAACGGTTTGAGTAACAATTTAATTAATTTCAGTACGTAATGCGAACCTGTTGTGTGCCGCACCAGAGAGATATTAGATATTATGCTAGATATAATACATACATATATCGCACCGCACGCATATTTCCCTGGCTCTGAATGAAATTGCCTTTTAATTATGCCTAATACTCATGACATGACTCAATTAAAGCCCATATTCGGACGATGACTGGGTACAATTTGCCTGAAAGATACCAGAGATATCAAATGGCAAGAGAAAGCCAGTTTTGCACTCATATTAAGTTTTTGTTATCTCGGCATGGTAATTAGCACACACATACACGACTAGAGCATCTGTGAGGCATATCTGCTTGTAGTGTAAGCAAAAACATTACCATAACTAAAGGCAATCACAGATCGAGTGAGTGCCTTTTCAAGCGCAGAAGTTCGAAGCTTCGGGCTTTTAATTGTTAGTCAGTAATGGAAATTAAATGTCTGCTGGCTAATAAATTGGAAAATAAACGAAGCTCTTGACTAACATTCCATTTGGCATTTATTATGGCTAGTTAGGTCGTTAGCAGTATGATAAACCAGGTGAAAATGAGTGCTTTGCTTTGAGAATCAAATTAAAACGGAGAGATATTTTTTGTTACCATAGTTATTTTGATGTAAAAATTGTATTTAATTTGTTTAGCATTAAAAAAAAAACGAAAAATTTAAATAATTTTAATTTAATTTATTTTTGAGAAAATTGTGCCAAGCCTTTAGAGTTTTTAGAAAGTATAATCGCGTTTTTATCAGTATGAATAAATGTAAATCATCAAAGAAAAGTAAAGAAAAAAATCATAGAAATAAATACAAAATTACATTTATTTTAATCTAACTGGAAAATCCTTCATGATTAAAAAGCTCTCTCGAAAGTACAAAAACAAAATCTACTAAGTGGGAAACCCAGAATAAATTTATTTCGATTTTGCTACAGTCTGAAAAATATAAAAACTTGGAAAGGCATTTAGATTTTTTGTAAGAAAACTGCTAACACAAAAATCACATCAAATTTAAAGATAATTTTTGTTAGAGATATTTAGTGCCCATCCTTGATCCCAACACATCGATTTTCATCCTCTGTGACAGAGTTTACACTCAAACAAATGCACAGTCATTGATAGCTTCTGTTTCCTTAGCATGATTATTATTATTATTACGGGTTCTGGTAATCATTTGTTTACATTCCAAATAGTTGCAGCAATTGTCAGGGCAATGTTTTCCCCGATTGCGATTACTAAACCAGTAATAAATGCTGATCCAGGCCATATTGCTCACCGACGAGACTTGGGAATGGGAATTGGAAAACGGAATATGGGCGACAGCAAAATAAATACGATTTTGCAGCTCATTTTAACGTAGTCATCAGTGTGCAGGCACCAAAAATCAACAACATTTACCAGTGGAGTTTTGCCGCAAAAAGCAGCGGCATCATCATGAAATTGAAATTAATTATATGTCAACAACGTGATTACAGAGAAATTTAACTAATTTGATATCGTTGATTTAAATCATCGAACCAAAATGGGTTGATGTGATAAGAGTTTAAGTAATTTATCATGTTCGATGGGTCAATTTATTTTTGGGAATTCCCAGTAAATATAGAAAAAGAATTTCATAAAATATTCTATATACTGCTGCTTACTATTAACTATATGCTTATCTGATTTTGAAGGTTTGTTGGCCTATTTTATGAGTTTTTGTCAAGAGACAAATCCCCTTTCATTTTAAACTTGACAAGTTAACTTGAATATTCAACAAATTGACAAGAAAAATATTCTAGACTAAGATAGTTAGAATTGAAAGTTAAGACAGATGTCAATGGTATTAGAATAATATTTATTATTTTATTTCAACTTCTTAAAAAGGGACATTGTGTTCTTTAAAATACAGCAAACGCTTACATTTTTATAATTTTTAATTGAGATTAATTTTTAGGTCAAGGGTCGACAGCTCCCTATCAATAAACAGTATAGTTTCCAGGAAATCTGAACAATTTTTCTTTTTGTTTGTTTTTGTGGCCGAATAAATGTTTGTGTATAAGTATACAAATAATAACACGTGTGACCCGGTAAGGTAATAAAGGTATTGATTAGAATCCGGCAAGCCTACGTTTGTGATACCTTATCAGCCCCTCGGCTTTGACCTGTCTTTATAGTGAGATTTCTAGGAATTCCCTGAAATCAAGGAAAAGTACTCGCTGCAAACTCACCTGTGAGGGGGCCACTCGGGCGTATGAGTGATGTTGTTCTTAGTGGTGTGTTGGTATCCAAAATCCAATTAAACGATTCTCACTGTTCTCACTCTCCTTGTAGTTTCGTGGTAAACGCCTTTTATGGCCAATCTATTTATAGTTGGCTTTCAAAGGTCACCACCTTATGCTGTGTGTGTGTGGGCGCACTGTGCTTTTTTATACAGTTTAATTTCCTTTGGTTTTTGCTTTTGTTGTTCACTTTTTTGTTATCCTTTTCGCTGACGTTTTACATGGCTCGTTGGTTTGTGTGCTGCTGCTGCTGCTGTTGCTTCTGCTGATTATAATCCTTAATTAGTCTAACGAGTTGCAAATTAATCCACTTTCCCTAATTAAATTGCCTTTGGTCGCCACGCCAGAAAAAAAGGCAGCGCAAAATGCCACACAAAAAAAAATATATAAAATAAACGATACAAAATAATTGACAAATGAAAGAAAAGAGAGACAAAGACGAGAGAAACGGAGAGAGTAGAGATAAATGTAATTAATTCATTAGCCAGCCAATTGACAATTATTGATTATTGTTTTGCCTTTGCCTTTGCGCTTTTGCGAATTAATTTTAAATGTATTTTGACTGGCCTTATTTCGTGTTGTTTTTTTTTTTGTTCAGCATTAGCTGCACGTCGTTCATTTATTTAATTTTTAATTATTTTCGAAATGCGTTCTGGTTTCATAATTGGCAGCCCATTGTCTCGTCTCGCTTCTATCTGCATAATGCTTTTGTAATTTAATTAAATTTATTTGTATTTCATTGTGCAAGCCTATGGGCCGCGATCTCTTGCCTCACACTCTGGTGTCTCGTGTTCATTTATCAATTCGTATGTTTTGGCCTCGTTAAAATATTGAAAATGTGGCGAAATATTTAATTTGCCAAATGCGCTTAACTCAAAATATATATATTAAGTATACACATGATTGTTGCATTTTCTCTTCTTTGTAAGACCAAAAGACAAGTGAAAACATTTGTTGGCTTTACATTGTGTGTATTTATTATTTAAATTGCTTGGCTAATTCCTGGCAAAAACTAAATTAAAATAGTTTGAATATATATATAGTTTTGTGTGACATTTCAGGAAATCTTCTTTTGTGACAAAATACCGACGGCACTGACCGAACAATTAGCTTAGTGAAATGGCAAAAAATTTACTGAGGGTCACATTTTAAAATTCACTTTGGTTTTTGTTTTTATTTGTTCATTATTATTTTTTAACTGCTTTTTGCTTAACTGGGTCTCGATTTAATTGTTTTGCTTTACATTAAACATTAAATATATATATTTTTTTAAGCTTTTCAGCTGGTTGTGTTGAACTTTTCGGAACTTAAATGGCAGCCTTAGCGTTTTATATCCATTATATAGTTTATTTATTTGCTTTTACTTATTTATTATTAATATGAGCGAGTGAGCAGCAGCGACAGCATTTATGGCCTGGCCGCGTAATTAATGGGAAACGAACACACGGCCGACCATAAAGTGGACTTCAATTACGTTACAATCACACTCGCAATCACATTCATAACACTCACAATCACATTCACACACTGAGCCAAATTAATGCTTTATTTATAACACCTTTTTTTTTGTCCAAACGAATTTAATTGAGTAATTGAAATATTTTTCCTTCCAAAATGAAAATGTAAATGCAAAATTTCCTTTTTTGCACTCGCTGCTGCTTTATAATTTATTTATGAGAGCCACTTGTGTGTGTGTGTGTGTGTGCCAAATAAAATGAATTGAAAATCAATTGCCGGCAGTGCGGCTGCGTAACCTGTCAGCGAACGCCTCGCGTTGACAAATTGCCGCACTGTCCAGAGCGTGCGAACCTCCAATAACAAAAATAAAAAAATGAAAAATACTGCAAGAAAAAAAAAACAAACACACACACACAATACGCAGCGCAGAAAAGCCGACGCCGAAGCACACACAATGGCGGTGAGGTGTGAGCGGCCAAAGTATCTTGCAGATACGCCAGCCAGCAATTAGCGTCAATAGGCAGAAGTGCTTACACGGCAAGAAAAATGTGCAAAGCAGAAGATGTTTATTAAAAAATGACAAAAAGAAACTAGAAAATACGGGATCAAACTTTATTTGTTGCAATTAAATGATCTTTGAAACGAAATTCTAATCAAATTTAGAAAATATTATGAGATAATAATATTCATTTTAAAACAATCAAATACTTTTTGAAAGTCTTTTTGAAAGATTGAAAGATTAAAATATTAAAGATGACATTAGATCTGACTTGCTTTTGATTCTGTATATCCCTTTCTTGGAAGTATCTTTTGTTTGTTACAACAAAATCTTTTATTTTGAGTTTCCTGTTAACTTTCTTGTAAACCAAAAGCTCAATATTATGGCATACAAAAGCCAAAAGTATTACTTTTTAAAGTCTTATTTCAACTTGAAGAATTGATTTTCTAGAAAATCTAAAAGTTTTCTCAGTGACATTAAGTTTTTTTGTCGCTAATAATTCCGTTGATGTTGCTGCTGTGCTGTGCTGTGTTGTGTGTGCTGCTGCTTCTGCTGATATTGCTGCTGTTTCGGCTTTGATGATGAGCTGGTTAATTGTGCTGACCATGTTGTGCCGTCTTATAAACTCGATTGCTGATTGCCGACGGTGGGAATCAAGCGACGCGTCGCCGCACACAAAATAAACAAATTAATGGGGAAATGCCAAGCGAAAAATCATAAAAGAAATGAGGGGCGCGTAAATAAAAACAAAAATCGACTAGCAAAAAGAAGAAAGAATCCCAGACCGATATATAAATACCCAAAAAATATTGTATGTATATATGTACATATATAGAGAGGGGATATCGCATAATGGCGCTTGACGTTGCCCCGTTTACCCGCGCTAATTCTTTTGACCAGCAAACGCGACAATAACAAACAGACGACGAAATGCTAATTAGTTTCATGTGTGACTAATGGATACAAAAGCGGCACACTGAGAGATCCACAGATACAGATACACATGCGTGACTTGTTGTTATGGTTGTTGTTGTTGTTATTATTGCTTTTGTTGTTGTTGGTGTTGTTGCGGCACACACTTAATTAAAATAGTACACTGAGGGGGTCGATTGTTCAGTTCAAGTTGAGTTACCACCAGCAGTCCCATTCTTTTCTATGGCCTCATGGCTAATTATAATAATTTTTTTTTTTAATTGAATAAGAGTCTGCTGCAAGGGGGAAGTCGCGATTTACCGGCAAAAATTGAACGCCAAAAACAGACGAAAAGTGTCTCAAGGGGGGAAAACTGGATTTCCGAGTACGAATCCGATACCGATACCGACCACGACCACGACGGCAGCGATTCTGAGCGACTTGTGAGTGCGAGCGCTATAAAGCACGAAAACGACGACGACTGAAACGACGACGACAACAACGATGATTGTTGCTAATGTTGCTGCTTGTGCTGCTGCTGCTGTTGCTGCTGCTTGTGCTGCTGCTACTCTTGTGTGTGAACTGCGCCGTGCAACTATTTAACGACGACTGAATGTGGCAATTATGTATCTAGATACATTTCGGCCAAACGCAGACACTGTCTCTGCCTCTGTCTCTATAGCTGTGTGAGTGCGGGGGTTGCTAAACGAGGAACGAGAACGAACCATCATAAAACATATTACTATAATTACAATTATGGTGCGCAGAGAGATACGGATGCGAGCTATACTATAGCCCCACACAGATAGAGATAGATAGATACACACAGTTGCCGCGCACGTGAACATAACGCACGGCAATAAAACACAAATTTTCATATGCATTACGGCTTAATTGTATCTCGTTGAACGTGCTTTCGGTGTTGTGTTTGAATGCCGAGAAGCGCTCATAAATTTCGGACAGGCTGGGGGCCCGAGCATAGCAACATGTTGCTAGCGTCATTCGTGGCGTATCTTTGAGTTTGAGTTTTTGTCGAGTGAGAATGGAACGGAACGAAGCGAACGGCTGTGATGGTTGTTCCCTCTGCTCGTTCTCTGGGCTCGTCGTTGTTGGCATGATTATTAAATGCTGAATGTGTTTTATTGCTTTGATTGTTGCTGCCTGCCTGCCTGGGCGCAGCGTCTCAGTTTATCCGTGGTACACCAAGGGAAATGGGTTGGGGCTTCATTTTTGGTAGATAGGAATTTTTAAAACAGATTATTGATACTGAAGATATATCTTTTTTAAATCAATCCTTATAATTGCTATTAAAATATGTTCTTTGAAAATATAAAGTATATAATTACCCTTGAAGAATGTATCTTCAGAGCAGTCTTAGGAACAGTCAATTAATGACATTGCTTCTTAAGATACTATGATATCCTAGAGATATTGTCCATCATTTTAATGATAAAATATTTTTTAATAATCAAATGCTACTCAATACTCTCAACACTCATTTTTAGTACGTCCCCAAATTTTTAATTTTGATTCAATTTTAAGTCCTTAAATATTTCCAGTGCATATCTTTTGCATTGCAAATTGCCGACGTTCGCTGGCTGTGTGAGTTTGTTTTTAATTCTCTATAATTGAGTTATATGTACATACTTTAATAAGTTGGCGGCGGATGCTGTTGCTCTCAGGGAGTTCATGTTGCTGCCGTGCTGCTGCTGCTGCGGCTGCTTGACGATGTTGTGTGTTGCGACGGCGTTTAGCGCTAATTAATGCTGAGCCAACGGCTTTTCAATGGTTTTTATTGCTTTCGGCCTTTCGGTTCGCTGGCTTTGTCTTTCTCCTCTTAATTGCTCACCGAGATTTATTATTTGATTAATTATTGAGATTTCGTTGCCATATCCACCGCTCTCGCTCGTTCACATTTCGAGCGGAGTCTGAACGGCCACGAGCCACCCCGGCTGGCTGCTGCCTCTTTCCAATTTCTTTAAAAGCTTTTTGCTTTTGCTTTTGCTTTGGTGGCTGTTGCTCTTGCCGTTTGCCGTTGTTGGCAATAATTGGTGTATAATTTCATTTCCTGAGAACGTCGCTTTGGGTCACCGCACACACAAAAGCCATTCATTGTCTTTGCAGGAATGTGTCGTAATTCAATTTGTTGTTAGTCAGCAACGTGAGTGTGTGCGTGCCTTTTTATTATTATTCTTTTTTTTTTTTTTAATAATTATAAGTTATACGAAGAGGGGCGACAGCTCAATTAGCTATAAGGGTGCGATTATTAATGGGGCGATGTTATGCTTCTGATAAGGCCAATTACTCATGGCCATGAATGTTTGATTGTCGTTTATTTTTGGGTTATCGCGAATTCTATATTCGCGAATGATTAATCTGGATTCAATTGGTATAGCAAATGAAATTCCAGTGATTATAATAAATTATAATTGATGAAATAACATATTATACATTTAAGAACATATTTGTTTTTTTCAAAATATTTATTCTGGAATTCAGTGTAATTGTAAAACTAATTTTAAAACTCTTAGAAAAATCTTTTAAAAATTGGGATAATGATTTCAATTCTATTTATATGATCATTAAAGTATTTAAATCATTTTTTTCAATATATAAACTAATTATAAAGTGTTTGCCCACCGAATAGAATCAATTATTAGCTATTCCCAGCTAGCGTCTGATAATAACAATCATAATTAGGAAATTTTTTGATTTTTTGAAATTTGGTGTGCTGTTTTGATGTTGTGGTTTTCCCGGGAACCTAATCTGCTGGCGGTCAGATGAACCCAATGAACTCTTATTCGCGTTTCGATTGCCGGAGCAACAGTTTAAGCCCCCAGCATCATCATTAGGGCATCCAATGGCAGCAACAATAGGAGTCGCCGCCGCTTTACAGCAACAAACACACACACTCTCACACAGAGCAACTGAAACGGCGGCAATAACAATGGCCAAGCTGTGAGTGCCCTGATTGCTCATTTAAATTGTACGGGCTGCAAATTGAATTGAATTGAGGAGGATTCGCACACACACTCACAAAAAGGGATTGAAAAAAAAAGGGCGGCCAGAAAATGCTAAAAATAACTGCGAAAATATGAAACAAGAAATAACATCAACAAGATGCTGATGCTGCTGCTGCTGCACAAAACGAAGATGAAGCAATTTAGATACACTTGAATAGAAGCGAGATGAGCGAGAGAAGGAAGCGAGGAGGAAACGACGAGGAAGTCACTTCAAATAAACACGGATGCACAGGGGGAAAATGTGGAAACTTTTGTCTTTTACTTGAATAAAAAAAATCTAGCTATGACTCAGAATGAAAAATATATATATTTATGTCTTGGTATGTATAAAATTTAGCCAAGAATTTATCACAAAATATTAAAGGAAGCTGAAGATAGTTTTTACCATTTTATGAGGGGTTTTTTTTTTTAATATTTATAGCTAACATTTAAAAATATTTACTGTGATTATATAAATAATTAGGAATTTTGAAGATTTAAAATTTACAAATTTCAACTTTAAAATATAGATTTTTGTATAGAAAATGCAAAGATTTTAAGCTATTTTAAGTATGTTACTTCACTTTTAATTAACATTTAAAGATATTTTTGGGATGCTAATTAGATTCATTTAATTGAATAATATTCTTATGCAGATTTATTATTATAATAATCATAGAAAATATCTTTTTTTATTTATTCAAATTTCAACAACAACCCTCTTTACGCACCCAAAAAATCCTAGTTCTCTAGCCTGTATTCCCTTAATATTCGTAAATTAAATATCAAAACCTTATGCTATTTGCTTAATAAATAATCCCAAAATACCTAAAAGAAATCCACTTGAGTTGTGTTTTTTTTTTATCTCTGCATAAATGAAATCATGTTTTTGAGGCTGCAATTCAAAACAAATTGTGCGTTGCATGGGGTGCGGATGATGCCGCTTCTGTGATGATGAGATGCTGCCTTTACACTCAGATTGGCACACACACGAAAATTGCCTTACTTCCCAGCCAGCAAAAAAATGAAAAGAGTTCACGGAAACACGAGCGTTCTGTTAGGTTCTTTTCTGTTTTGTCTGTTTGATGATGTTGCTGATGGGATTTGAACCGACGCAACAACGCAACGTAACGCGATGACGATGGCAAAACGGCAACGTTTTCGGTCGTTAACGCAAAACGTCAATTTACAACTGCGAATGTGATTGTGAATGTGAATGCCCAACAGCGGCAAACAAGCTGGGCAACATCCAAGCAGTCACGGCAACATGTTGCATGTTGGCTGTTCCGGTGTTGCAGCCAGAGCGGTTGTTGGTCGTCCTTAGTTCCCTTCGGCTTCGTTGTTGTTGTTGTTCGTGCCACGTTGCCTTGGCGAGTACAAGCAAATAAACTTATTATAAATATCTCCACTTAAGGAGACGCTGTGGGGGCCCATTTATGCTGCAGACACGACAGCAGCAGCAACGGGCAGCAGCGGCAACATCAGCTGCAAATGCGCACACGCAAAGCTGAAATTGCTCTCACAAATACACTGAAAGAAATATGATTCGAAAAAGGGGAGTTGAGGAAGAACACTGTTCTACATGCATCTAAAAAGGCGAACTCAAGAAGGAACTAGAACATGAGATTCACTTTCAAAAATTGACAAAAAATAACTACTTTTATATTTTTAATGTTTAATATTAAAGTTAAAAAAATTATTCAATTAAGTTTTAATTATTATAAATATTTTATTTTATTTATGATTATTATTAATATTATTTGGCGTATTTTATAGATAAGAAAACGAACAAAGCGAACGAAATGAATTTAAGCCTTAACAATATCTCACACAAAAAGCTTCTCTTTTGCGCAGCAGCGAACAGCTGATCCACTTTTTTTTTTGTTTTGCTCTGACCTAAACATAATTAACTTCCCTTCAAAACAAAAATAGTCGATCAGCTGTTCGCTCTCGATCTCTTTTGCTGCAGCAGCAATCAATGACCGTAGATGAGCGAACAGCTGATCGATTGTTTTTGTTTTGGCACTGACTGAAGTTGTTTAGAAACCAAAAACATTTGATCAGCTGTTCGCAGAGCAAAAACAAAATAAACTTCAATACAAATTTTTATATAACTATTAAAACTTAATTGAAAAAGTTTT
The DNA here is from genome assembly GCA_035045905.1 of Drosophila anomelani. Taxonomy (NCBI): domain Eukaryota; kingdom Metazoa; phylum Arthropoda; class Insecta; order Diptera; family Drosophilidae; genus Drosophila; species Drosophila anomelani. Next base: position 7,821,651 of record JAWNOO010000007.1, on the reverse strand, counting down.
AAACTTTAAAATTAAACATTTAAAAGAGATTAAAAAAAAAAAAAAAAAAAAAAAAACAATCTGTTATCATATAAGTTTCCTGATCAGTGTAAGGATGGCAACAAAAGCATTAAATGATGACAACAACATTGCGCTTAATGGACTGCCGCCTTTGCGTCTCAATTCAAAAGTGCATTTATCTCCGGTTCCTCAGAGTCTCTCTCTCTGTTGCACAGTCTTCCCTTCTCTTTTCCTCTCTACTCAGGCCCTCCCCCTCTATGTATATCCCTGGCTCTGTCTAATAGCCTGTTTGCTCTTGGCTTGCGTTATAAATCCATTATAATAAAATCATTTTGTTGTTTTATTAGCTTGGCAACATGTTGCCAGCTGAGCTGCTGCTGCTCTCTCTCTCTCTGTGGGGCAGAGTCAAGTGGCCTTGCAACATGTTGCTCGGCTCATAAATATTGCAAGTGTTTTCAATTAGCTCACATTCTGTGACTTTCATATTAAATGAGAGCGCGCCTGCTCGCTCTGGCACACTGACAGAAAATAGAGCTCAACATTTAAATAAGAATTTAGAAAATTTACGAGAGAAACCAGGATAACGCGATTTTAATTACAGGGTTTAGGAAATGCCAGAAAACACTTTAAATAATTAGGAACATTTTTGTACAAACAATAAGTACATTTTTAAAATTTGTATTAGTATTGGCTTTTATTTTAAGACAATATATTTATACTTAGTATTTCACTTATACATATTTCATGTTTTTAACATATACACAGAATTTTAATGGTAATAAATAAAAAACTTCTTTTTGTACACCCAATTTTCATGACATAAAAAGTCCCTAAATAAATTTTCCCAGATTATCTTTGAATAATATACATATTTTCAAAATGTCCTTCAATATTTCCTATTTTGCTCCTATTGCTTTGTTAATCATTTTTCCAGTGCATTTGTTTGCAAGTGTGGGTGGCTGGTGGTGTGCTGGAGTTGATTCCAATTATAAATTGCATGGCGCATGTGGTGCAATTAAAAACGAAACAAAAACACGAGAATAAACTGCTTTGGCGGAGGAAAAAAGGTCAAAGTTTTTGAGGTCAGGCAAATGGCAAAAAGGAGCTAGCTGAGCTCAGCCTTGCAATCAACGCACTTCCGCAGCGCAGCTAGTTTTGCACCAAATCACCCCGCTTTTCCCTGGGTTTTTCACCTCCCTCCCCAGGAAAATGTCGTTGTATCCATTTGGTTGGCAGAGTGACTGAGTGTGTGATGTGGATACGATTCTGATTTCCCATTCTGTGCTTGTGAAAGCAATTTCCGCTCGTGTCCGCAATTAAAAAGCAATATCATCTGGAGTCGACGTAAACACAGAATGGAATTGAATTTTTATGATGTGTGTTTGTTAAATGGTTGCATAAAAGCCAAATATTCCAGACAGGCTGCAAATGCAGATTGGAATAAAGATACAGATACAGTTATCGTTACACTGCCATTTGCCAATTTCGAATGCATTCAAAAGTCACAGGCGCCCAGCTAAAATTGTTTCCGTTTTTGTGTTTGCCCATAAATGTACATACATATATCTCGGCAAACAAACAAGAAAACGACAGAAACAAAAAAGAAGAGTCGATGCTGAAAGAAATTGAAATAAATGGAAATAAAATGAAAATGCATTGGCGAAAAGGGGACTTGTGCCACCCTCACCGCCATCGCCTGGGTGGTCTGATGACCCTCTTGCTGCAACTCTTTTGCTCACTTTTCCTTGTTCAACTCAGCTGCTTCCTTTTTTAGTTATTTTTCTTGTCTGCTGATGTCTGTCGGTGTGTGTTTTCATAGCCATGTGTTTCATTAGCGTATTTATGGAATTTTTATGCGCTTTGCGACATTTAAAATGTGTGAAATATGCATGAGGGCTCGAGCTCTGGGCTAAATGTATTTTTCCCAAATTAAATTCCTCTTCGGAAGAGTGATCTGGGGTGTCAATTTGATTGCAGGACGAACGCTACGATGAGCAACATGAATTTCTATTAGACTTAATTGAAGTTAATGGGAAAATGGAAGGGATTTTTGGTAGTAAAATTGCTCATAAAAGGTTTTAACCTTTGGGTTTAATTAAATAACATTTGATTATTATAATTAAAAGGGACCACAAAAATTTTTTTCGCCTCTAATTAAAGCCATAAATTACGTTGATAAATGAATTAAAATAAAAGTAAATTTTTATAATAATTTGTTTGTATTTTCCATAGAGAATTATTAAACAAAGCTTGACTTAAATAAAAAACATAATTATTAGTAAAATTTGTTATGAAACAATGTATGCCCATCAATTTTCAAAGTTTTTCTTAGCTAATATTTGACTTAAAATTTCTGTAATTTCTGTAAGCGACAAAAATGGACTTTAAGCATTTCCTCCCTTTACTGAAAGACCTCTGATTTTTATTCCCTTTGAGATTTTGGTAAAAACTGTCTCCACTCCCCCCACAATTTATTGTACAAAATGCTTCAACAAATGGTTAACTCGTTCAACCCTGTTAACCCGCTCATTAAAAGTCGCTCAAACCCTCACGCGATCGTGGACAGCAGAAAGAATAAAGGTCTTGTCATTTTTGCATAAATGTTCACTCAATAAAATGTCATAATTAAAAAGTATTTCCTTCGTTGTTGCTGCTGCTGCTGCTGAATGACCTTAATTGCTGCTGAACGTGTGGCAGCGATTCGAATGTGCCCCATGCTTTTGTGTCTGGCTGTGTGTGCGTGTGGAGACGTTGTGCTGCAACTGTCAAATGAATAAAATTAAGTGTAGCACTGACTCCGGACTCCAGACTGTGGAGTCTGCAACGGCTGCCGGTTGCTGCCGTGGAAGAGAGCAACATCAACTGCTGGCAGGATATGTTGTTGCACTAATTGAATGTGGCATGCTGCAGCGGCAGCTCCACCATCACCACTGCCGCAGTTTGCAACAGTATCTGTGTCTGCCACAGTGCTGGCAAAATTTTCCTCTTAACATTAATAATTTTGGGGTTTTAAAAGGGATTTCTAGCAGCACATTTTGCAAATAATAAAGAAGTGAAGTAAGATTTTAGCTATTTTTAAGCATCCTTTTTTGGTGTAAAGGATTTTTTCTTTATTTTTTAATCATTTAGTTGATTTGTGTTTTATTATATATTTTACAAAAATCAATCTTTTCCAAACTCGAAAATATTGAAATATTTGTATGCTTTTATATTCTTCAAAAGTGCTTTAGATACAATTATCTATTTTCTTTGAAGTAACCTGATGACATCACTGCTTTTTTGGCTATATCTGTATCTGTGAGTGGCACACAAGTAGCTTCATTTTGCGTCACAATTCGCATTCACATTCACAGTCGGTTTCGGATTCGGATTCGCATTTTAAGTGCAATGGCACACACACAGATTGCAATTGCCGGCGATGCTGTTGCTTTTGCTTCTGCTTTTGTTGTTGCTGCCTTTGCTTTTGCTCCCGACTGTTGACATGGCAATGCAATAAAAGTTTGTGCCTCAGCTCAGCAATTTCTGTGGCAGCAACAGCAACGGCAAAAGGCAGCCGGCAGATGGCAATTGTTTCCCATTATTGCTTATGCTGATGATTAAGAGCGACTGAGCGCCAGCTTTTGGGGCCCAGAGGAGCTCCCAGCTCCCAGCTCTCAGCTTCCGAATACGAATACAAATACATATACGAGCATGAAACACCGCTCCGTACCTCCTTCAAACCACACAAAAGCCATTCGCCCAACGGCAGATTAAAATGTGTTAATGGCCCGGCCAGCCATCTGTCCATCTCTCTCCCTCGCTCAGAGACAGAGACAGAGCGAGGCGGAATCACAAATTGCCATCAATTAAGATCGCAAAATGCCAACTGAATCACCCAGAGAATTCACTGTCGCATCGCTTTTTGGGGCCATCTTGCTCGTTGTTGAGTATTTTGCGGGCTCTCGAATGAAATATGCAAATCAATTGTGGCCTATGCAAAATTCATCAGATTTATGAGAATATTATGGAGCATTCAAATATTAAACTGCTGAATTTATGATTTGAGTTTTTATTTTTGGCCTTGTTAACTTGGTTTATGTTCAAATATTTGTTGTATTAATATTAAATTACTTGTTTAATGTAATTACTGATATTACTGGTTTAATATAAATTCTTCAATATTGTTTAATATAAACGATATTAAGTCACAATAATATATATTAACCACTAAAATTTCAGCAATATTTTTCCACCTATATTAATTCATCAGTAATCTTTTAAACATATAAATTCATAAAAAACATTATAAATTCAGTACTATAAATTCATAAATATGCATTCACACATTATATGAATTATGAATGAATTATACGAATTATGAATTCACCGATTATTCACACAATTATTCACCCATAATTTCACCTAAGAATCCACAATGATCTCATTGATTCGAATCCACAAACAAAATGCAAGCTTTATCCGTGAAAATACAATTGAAAATTGCCCACAAAAATGACCTGTAGATAGATTTTCTAAATGAAAATGCCTCAATATTAGAAAAGCATTTACTCACCAATGAATTGACGGGTAAATTCCATTAAACATTAATACCCAGACTAAAAGTGCATTGATTTCCAGACTAAAAATGCATTGATTTCCTTTAATTTGTATGCGAAAATAAATATAATTTCAAAGCATTTATGGAAAAGTGTAGCCCAAATCAAGTAAGCAATTTCTCAAGTTCTTTGTCACTCTTGATTTGCTAACAAGTCATTGCATATGCCAGATATTTACTAAAATATGTACATATACAAATTAAGAAGTTTTGAATGAAAAATAAAACTTGGCATATGTATGTCCTTCTGTGTTTTTGCTATGCTTTGCTGCTGGTGTTCGGCATTCTCTCTGGCTGAATGCCTTTCTGATTGTCTGTGGTGGCGTTTGGTCTGTTTGTTTAACCGGCAATGGCAATAGCAACAAAGGCAGCGTAGAGCAACAACAAAGAGCAACAAGACTTGGGACAAGCCAATAGACCTTCCTTCAATTCCCGGCAAGCAGCTCATAAGCCTGTTTATACGAGTTTTGTCTGTCTTGTGTCTGGTCCTGGTCCCCTTCTCTGTGTGCTCTGTGTGCTGCTGCTGCTGTTGCCTGTTTACAGGAAATTCCATCAAATTCCTGTCGGTTGTCGGTGCAGTCAAATGAATAATATAGTACCGTGGAATTAGGTTATTACACTGAAATAAAATGCCAAAGGGGAAGTGTGTAAGCCTAGTCAAGTAATTTCATTAACTGCATTTTTTTTGTGCTGCTCCAACTTAGAGTACCCACTTATCCTTGATTCTTGATACCAGCTTCCTCATTTCTCACTAGAGGTGAGTGTGATTATTTAGAATAAACTCTGAGCAGATGTTGCCATGACTCCAAGTAGCTGTTGCCGTTGCCAACTAGCAAAATACAAATCGCTCGTTTGTATTTAGACAGCCGACTTGCAGGGGGTTACAGTGGAGGAACTTGGGTCTTGTCTGCTGAATGCACACGCCCACCCACGCTTCTTATGTCGAAAAGTATCTTTAACTGATGCTCAGTTTGCCATTCTGGCGGATGTTGTTGCTGCTTCTGCTGCTGTTTATGTTGCTGGCGTACTTGGACTTTATTTTCCAACAATTTGTGTGTGTGTGCAATATGTGCTGCCGGAGCCTTGGTAATGGCACAGTCATAGCCCCAGACATTTCCTCCTCCTCACAAACTACAAGAACAAAAAAAATAGTAGTAGACCCCCCGCCCATATTCTCCATGGGCAGCAAAAGTCAAGGTATTTTACTTGTGAATTGTTTGTAAGTGGAAAAGTTTCTGCACACGTTTCCCCATAAATACAACAGAATAAAAACGAAATATGTAAGTCAGTCAATGTCATACAGAAGCTTAGATACTCTAGACATGAAGACAATAGGGGGATTACACAGGAAATAATTTTGATTATTTCTTTTGATTATTATTTGATAAAAAAATTGTACTAGTACAATGGAAATCTTGGTATTCTGTAGATTGGTTTGGCTCTGTCGAGTCTTGATTTAAAATCATTCAACTTTATCTGATTAAATTTAGGTAAATTTATATTCTACTTTTATTATTTAAATTATGAGTTCGAAAAAATTCGTATATATTTTAATAAAAATTTCAATGGCCTTTTTATATTTAAATACATTTTTTTGAGCGAAAAAGTATATAGTTTTACTCAAGAATAAATGGCAAAAAGATTATAAATCAAGATTATACTTTTATTTTCCTTAAAAAAAATGTACATTGATATTTATTTTTCTGTGTGCAATCCCTCTACTTTTTAATCCTAAAAATTCCCTTGAAGAGTATTTGAAATTTTCCTAATTTTCATATTAAAGTTCTTGCGCTCTGCCGCGTTGCTGTAATTGTTTGTACGTAAACTTTGCTGAGTAGACAAAATCCCGGCCAGTTTTTCCAAAGGGGGAAAAAGTTAGAGAGGGAGAGATTTCATAAGAATTCACAGTGACAATAATTAATGCGAACTTAAATGTGTATATATGTATGTATAATTAAGGAGAAATTACAAGAATTGCCTCGACATTGAAATTATGCCAAGGCACATGTAGCATACATGAACTCGGGCCACTTTTTTTTTGGGGCTACGTTTTTGGGAGACAAGTGAGTTAAAAATCAATTACTCAACAGTGGCCAAGGTGGCGGAGAATTCAGGTGGTGGTTGTTTCTATGGTCATAGATCAAAGACACCAAGGACAATAGTGGATGATGAGAAGAGTGGCCAAAGCGGCTGAGCATCAATCACATTTCGTGCATTCATTTGCCCGCCAGGGAAACAACCCCAAAAATACACAAATCTAACTCCAACTCAGAGACGGGGCTCAAACAATGACAGAAATGGGGGAAAATGTGCCGTGCCACTCGATTGTCAGATTGTTGCACGTTCTGCGATTCTGCGACGTGTGCGGCATTTGTGTTGATTAATCAACCCTTTGCTTGCAACATGCCATAATTACGTTTTAAATGCTGCTGCTTCGCCCCCACTTTTGTTTTAATTTCATTCCAGTGTATATAATTTTTTTAAAATATCCATACCCCCATGCCCCCCGCCCCATGTAAATGCAACAATTAGGCGGACAAAGCCTAACCGAAAATCAATTCCATTCAATTCAATTCAATGAAATGCAATGCAATTCAATTAGAAGGCGCACGGGCGTGGGGTTATGGTATCTCGAATCGAATCGAATCGGATCGGATCGGTTCGACAAAAACAACATTGTTGCATGTGGCCTATACCATTTGCCACACCATTTACCATTTTGCAGAGCCAAATCACAGAGCGGCCAAAAAGCAAATGCGAAAGCTCAGCCTAAAAGCAGCCACAAAAAGTTATGGCAGCAGCAGCAGCAAACTCCACCCACACTTCCTGTCAGGGTCGCCCCACAAATTGCCAGCACTGAGAGAAAATTATAAGTTAGAATTGTAATAAGTAAAACGATTTGTATTAATCTCCTTTACAAAACAAAATTTGTTTTAAAATATTTTTAAAAATTTGTAAAAAAATGATTAGTTTTATGAGTAAGCCACTTAATTCTTCATCAGTAACTATTTAAGTTAATTAAAATATATAAAAAAATATTCTCCTAAAGAGTCTTTAATCTTATAAAACAAGAAACCTTCATATATAGTTTATATATTTTATTTAAAATTTAATTTTTTTAATCCCTAATATTTTTATAATTAAATTTTTAGTCTCAGTGATTATGTTGCGGGCGTGGCACATAATATAGCTGCCTGTCTGTTGCAATAATGGCCGTAAATTGCCAGCGCTTCTTGGGGGTTGATGTTGGGTTGATGTTGCAATTGCAACACTGCAGCAGAGCAACACTGCAATAGCAGCAGCAGCAGCAACTGCAACTGACTGCACTGTATATTTGTATATAGAATGCAAAGTGTGTGTGTGCCGCCTGTGGTATGTGAAGCACATTTAGGAAATTAAATACGTTTACCTTCACTCTGTGAATGTGTCCCACCCTCGCCCCCTCATATTCTGGGAAAAGTCCCATCCCTGCGGCTTATGACGCTGCCAACCCACAATTTATAAGCCTTTTGGCTACATTTTGTGGCTTTGATTGCAATTATCTTTTGCATTTTGTATTTATTTGCTACACTTTGGGCAATTGTCCGTTTCGGGCGGTCTTTGTCTACTCCGGCTACCAGTTTGGCCACCCGTTCATTGTGGCCATTGTCAGTGGCCAATACGTGTGTGCGCCCTATAAATCCTTTGTTTTCGTGGCCCCCGACTGAGTGGAGCATAGGGGGAGAGTCATGTGTGGCTTCCAATTTGAAGTTTATTAATTGTCAATTTCATGAATTTTTTGGTAGGTAGCCTTCAGGCAGCCAAATCAAAATCAAAAACCTTGATTTGTGTGTGAGTGCAGAGTACAAAAGTGAGTCTTTATTTGTTCTGTAAATGCTTTATTAACAGTATCGATGCCTGTGAGGTTGAATTTAAAAGGATTTAAGGCTTCAGTAATGAAAATGTACAGGAAATCTTTTTATTTTAAATCCTTTACCAACTTTTAAGATTTTTGTTTGTGTAGAAATAAAACCATAAGCTATCACGCTGAGCCTTCTTGTTGTTTGTTTATTGATTAATATAGAATCCAGAACTTTGCATGTACTTAAATTATGTAGGGGCGGCAGTTAAGATAATATTCCATTTGGTGAGTTGAGAAAAGAGAAATCAGAAGTGTCCGGATAGTTCGCAAAGTGGTCCAAGTCATTACAAGTCAACGAAGCGTCTTTGTGAGTTTACTATTAGCCTTCGGAACCCAGAGGTTTTTTATTTTTATTTTTTGTTTTTGCATCAAAGCTTGGAGTAATGTCTATGGATCGATCAACAATGATACATATCTTAAACATTAAATATTTAGTTTTACCTGTTTTATAAATCTCGGCACATCTTTTGGCTTTCACGGTGTTCATATTAAAGCTTTCCTCCATCTTGGCTTCCCCGCACAGACCACGGCCAATTAGAACTGACCCCAACGATCTGGCAGACCCACGCCGTTGGGATAATTCTGACTGGTCATGTGCTCGGCAAGGTAGTTGGCAAAGTACTCACTTCGCTGCTCCTCACTGACGGCCTGCATCGCCGCCCGCTTGGCATTCAGAAAAAGCGTGGTCGTCTCCGACGGATACAGGTCGTCTCGCAGTGATGTCTTTCTGGCCATGGTAAAGATGCTCCTTTTCTTACGCGGCCTCAAGGGTCGCGGCAGGGCGTCATAGCCCTGCACCACCTGGATAAGAGCGGGGTCGAGGGGCGCATTATAGATCCGTCTTTGGTTTCGCCTCAGCTCGTGCGGTCCATCATTCCCAGCATCCCCTGCGGCCGCATCGCCAATCTGTTGATTTTCGACCCTATCTCTTTCTTCGATGTTTAGATAATCCTCCATGGAAGTAGCCGAAAGCGTAAGTAAACTAAAACAAATAATACGACTCAAAAATAAAGTATTTTTTTTGGTTTTCTACTGAACGATACGATGTTGTTTTGTGTTTGTTGTTGGGTTCTGTGCTTTGGTTTGTTCGATTTTGAATTGGCCAATGTGTTTGCTTAAGATTATATTTAATTCGGGGCCTACTTAGGGTCAAACAAAATATTTCCCAAAAATAGTTGTAGAGAAGTCTAATGAATAAATAGGAGTTATGTTTAATCAAATGTTTTATGTATAATATAAAGAATTAATTCTGTAACAATAATAAGCGTTTAAGGGATATATTGATTCGAAACAAATATAATCTGAGTGAAATGTTATCATCGTGTAGTTCGAGTATAACCTTGTCATTTCGCAAATCCCATTTGGGCCAAAGTTTTGCTGTTCGAAACACTCGATATGATACAAATCGTGAGTGAGTGAGTGTGTGTGGGTGTGTATCCATTGTCCATTAGAAGCAGTCATATCCATATCGGAGACGGGGTTGGCAAATGGAGAAACGCTGTCTGACATTTGCTTGCCCCCGAGTCCCAGTCCCAGTCCCAACCCCCCGAGTGATTGGACACATTTAGCCCTATTTAGTCCTCCCCCCCAACCTCTTGGAGTCATCATTACAAGCCATTTAACGCGGCGTAATGTTGCCATCGAGTGGAGTCCACAGCTGCCTGCTTGTGTGCCCGTAATGGGGGCACATTACGAACTGTAAATGAGTTCATTACGGGGCCTGCTCAATTAATAACTTTTCGAATTGCGTTTAAGCAATCGCATTTCGGAAATTGTTTGCCAGACAAATCACGAGACGGGTGCAAAAAGTTTTTCCCTACTCTCCACACCCCCAACCCCAGGAAAAGCGATGGCGAGGGGAGAAATTAATGAAGTGGGGCAGCTGCTGCTGCTGCTGCATCCAACAAGTTAGCTAGCAACATGTTGCCTGCTGTGTTGGCAACATTTTGAGCGGCGCCGACGCAGATGGCAGCACTTTCTCCCTCTCACACCTGCCCTCCCCCCGCTTCCCCCGCTCAATGACCTCTCTTGCTTACGGAACAATTTATTATAGCTTTGGGTCTATGACTGTGTGTAATCACATTGTTGCCATTTTCACTTCATTATTTTGCTTTAATACGAGCAAATTTTGTTTTACTGATGCACTGCAAAAAAATTAAGTGTTCTATAAACTTATTATATTCAGTTTTCATCGATGATTTCAAATTGTATTTATAATAATAATCTTTAGAAAATAACTGTATGTGTGTAGTTTTAAGAACCTGATAATCATGATATTTATCACATATTTTAGAAATTTAAAATTAGATTATTAAATAACGTTTAAATATAAATTTATTCTTCATTTATTTCAAAATATATAAATAGGTATTAAAAAGTATTTTAAAAAGAATATTTTAAAAGATTTTTTAAATAAATTCAATTAATAAGTTCCTAATTTGTTGTAGATTTTCTCTCGGTATGTATGTGTCTGTGTGAGCCATATCCTTCGGCTTCTGTTTGCATAAGTTTTCGCTGGCCATCTCTCTCTCTCTCTCTGTCTATCTGTTTGCCTCTCTTTCTGTTGCTAGCCTTCTGCCACTCTGTCGCTTTCCTTCGGACTGTTCAGGACTGTTACAGATGGTTAAGCAACGAGGCCAGGATGAGCTTCACTTCTCGTTTCTCGCTTCTCACTTCCCTTCTACGGGTTATCAATGAAGAAATGAACATGTCCCTGCCGCTCCGTCGCTTCGGGGCGACCTTGCTTGTGTGTGTGTGTGAGGGTGGGTGGATTCGCTGGAATGGGTCCTTCGTCCGTCTATGTGTGTGCTGGATTGAGCTGTGTGTATGGTTGTGTCTGCCAGCAGACAGTAATTATAATGCCATGTCCAGCGTTAATTGATTCAATGAAATATCTCCAGCATGGCCATTGTGTCCGTGAAAACTTCTGGTCAATAATACATACATATCCAGAAAGATTGTTTTGTGTTTGTATGTGGCTTATTAAAAGCCCACATTTAATTGGACTAACAATTTTGGCAATTAGGTTTATATATTATTGTTATGTTATATTATTATCATGGTTCGTATATTCATCTTAAAATCATTCGCTATCTATCTCTAGATCCTTAAATGGAAGTCATCTCTCTTGCTCTCTTTTTTGCAATTGCTTGTACATTTCAGGAAAAGCATGGAAGACGTTCAAGGTCCTTCCGAAAAGCAAACAGTCCCACAAAACCGATAGCCCCATTTCGCCCTTCGTTCAAACTAAGCGGTTCTTTTGATTCAGTTTTTTTAAAGAAGTCAATTTTTTTGCAGACTTTAAGTGAAATGCTAACCCCTCTGCTTATTCTGTTTATTATTGATTCTGCAGTGTGTTCTATCTATCAATACCTCCAATAATAGGCAAGCACACAACTCGCTTAGTTTTGATTATCAAATAAACACCATTGTATAAATAATCATCATCCGTGACAGATGTTGTATAACTAATGACCTCTTTTAAGGTGTTTCAATTAGCTGCTGCCTGGTGTGCCGTTAAACCAAATCCCCAAACAATGTGAAATCATAAACCAAATATTATGCTAATCAATCCATCAATATTTAAATACTCCCCTCGGGCTATTCCACCAACCAGTCTCGACGATGAGGACGACGACGACAACAGGAGGCAGCCAGCCAGCTGCCAGCTAATTAAATTGAATTATTATTGCATTTAATTATCGGCCATGCCCGGCATTCTATGGCCACATAAAATGTCAACTGCATTAGCATCATCATTATCGGGGCAGGGCAACACTTTCGGGCATTGGCATCGGCATCCCATCCGGAATCCCCAGCATCCCAGAGCTCCTGCCTCCTTTGATCTCTGCCTGCAGCAGCGTTGCGCTTGTTAAATTCAATATAGGCGAGCATAATTTTTATTTATTTTTTTTTTTGTCTGTTGTTTTGTGGGGATACGGGTTGGTTGTGCGTGTGTGCGTTTGTCTCTTGCTTTTATATTTTCGTTTTTAATTACTTTTGCGCTATTTTTAAGCTGTCTGCGGGCCGGCACAACATTCGAAACCAGGTCCCCTTGTCCGTCACCAAGTAATGACAGAGCAGGGACACAGTTGGAGAACCAGTCTCTCCCCAGTCCAATGCATCTTTACTAGGTGTTAATTTATTTTTAATTTTTATTATTTATCAGCGCTATGGGATCGCTCTGGCAGGCAGGCGTTGCCATCAAAGAGCGCCACACAAAATACTCAGACGTAAGTGGATCACTTTGACTCGCTGGGCATTTTATGGATTTTCATGAATCGCTCAAGCAAGATGGTAGAAAGTCGGCAGGAATTGTTAATATGGCATTTAAATAAATTATATTTTTTGTTTTTAAGAATATTAATCATTATAATTTTGATAATTATAAATAATATTTTGCTTAGAACATTAACTTTTAGGGTGCGACAACCGTCAGTTTATAGTTTTTCCTTCTCCTTTTTTATTGTTTTCTTAACTTTTCTTATGTGGATTGTTCTTGCTCTTCCAAATAACCGAAAAAACCTAAGGGATCTCCTTGTGGCACCTCGCAAGAGCAGCAAAATATTCCATCATCATAACGCTGACGTTTCTATTGCCATGCGCCACTAACCCGAGGCGAACCATTCCATGCTCATCCACATTTTCGGCACCAATCTCCATGCCTTGGCCCCGGCCTGCTGCCTGCCTGCACTCTCGCATGCAATTAATATCATTTTTATGTTCTAATGACATTCGCTGCGCTGCATTTCTTGTGCGTTTAGCGAGGGAGAGCCAGCAGCAGCAGCAGGCGTTCCTATATATTCCTATATATTCCCCCATACCCGAAAAACATCATCGCTCAAAACGGCGCACACTGGGGAATTTGCCCTGTTTTTGTGGCATTAATGTGTTTATTAAAAGTTTTTAAATTTTGGATATTGAAGTCTTAACGTATTGAGAATATACCAAAGTCTTATGTTACATACCAAAAATGGTATTTTTCCAGTCCAGTATTAAAATACCAGCGATTGAAGTCAGCTGTTAGAAAATTACATTTTGTGTGCGCATTTTGGTTCATTTGGTAGTGCATTTTCCAATTAATATTTCTCAGAGGTTAAAGCACCAATCGATAAAATTTAAAATGGATAATAATGCCTCAGGTTTGTACTATTTGTTAATACTAATACTTTGACAAAATCGTGCGTGTATTTCTAACAATTTGTAATTGAAGCAGGTGGTGTCCGTACAAAGCTTTCGTAATAAATGTTCAACTTTGGCAAAGGTTTTAAAAAAATGTCCAGACTTGTCCAGTGAGTGTCTATATCCATGTTGTAGAGCCATGTATTCCTAATTCAGAACATCTAAGTTCAATTGCCCCTTTTTGCCCCTTTTTGCGTAATTCCATTTTTTAGGATGGATGTTTTCAATCAGCAATACGGTGCTGCTGGAATAATTGCCACAAAAACAGAGCAAATTCCCTTCGATTTCTCGCAAATAAACAGTGCGATCACGCCCATTTTTTTTACAAAATGTATAAAATTACCATTATTGTCGTAAAAAGAAAACAAAATTTTTTTTTTAATTTTTACCATAAAAAAAAATTAAAAATCGATTAAAAAAAGGCGGAACCACGCCCATTTTTTCAAAAGATCTTCCTTTCTTTATTATTAACTTAATTCAAAAAACAGAATTTAAAAATTTTGCTTTGTTTTTAAGATATTAATTAATGCCACAAAAACAGGTCAAATTCCCCACTGTGCGGCGTGGCAGGCACGAATCTTTCAAGTTGTAAAAACGCCATTAAATTGGCAGCGAAGTGCATGCCAGTCTGCCACAATGATGATGATCACTCACAGGGCAGGCAGAGGAGCTCCTCCTAGCCAGAGTTTCTTTCGGCCATAAACCAACCGAGAAGAGAAGAGACTCTGTGGGCATTGCGTAGGGCGCCGTCCCATTAAAAGGGGTCCGAGACCCTGGGCCACACTTTTAATTTACTTTATTGACTTTAATTAATTTGTATGTTTTTATTTCGATTTTAGTCAAAAGAAAAGAAAAAGGGGAGAAAAAAAAGAATTTTGTTTCACGTTCGCTGGCTCACTTTTGCTCTTTTGTTGTAACATAAATATCATAAATATTTCGCTGCCGCCCCAGCCATAAAATATAAAGTAAAGTAATAAAGCTAAAAGTGTATAAATAAGTGTTGTAGAAAGCGGCGGTGGGTGTATTCCATGCTGTGGTCTGCTACTGTTCCAGCCACGATTGGAATCTTAATGGTCAATAAAAGCCAATTAAATGTTTTTAATACAGTCGAAGCTAGCGGGTTGAGATTGGGATTGAGGCTGGCAGAATGATCGATCAAAACACTGGAAACTGTTGCATAAATCAACACTCCAAGATTATCGAGGAGATACACCAAGATATAGATTTGTGTGGGCGCCTTGACGCACGCACACACACATACACACCACAGAGCTATTTTAATTGTCTGCAGCTTGGATCGGCGGGTTATATCCACTCCATATATCCCCATTGCCAGTACCCACACCCACAGTGCTCCTTCTTTTCCGAAACGATGACAGCAGCCCAAAAGTCGAGTTAAAATTGCTACACGTCAAAGAAAAGTAAAGTTTTCTTATTGGTTAAGATTTAAAATTTAATTGAAATTAAAAGAAAATTTTAAAAGGCTCAGACAGTTTTTTATATATATTTTTTTTAATGTTAGTTTTGTTTACTAGAGAAGGAATATATTTTTATTAAAGGTTACATTCATGTTTATTTATATTTTACTTAGCATTTTGATATTATTCTAATTTATAGTTTATGTTCTGCTACTTCAGAGCTCATTTTCCTTTTATACATTTCTATACAAATTTTGCTAATTATATACATAAATTGCATTCTAAATTATTATAATTTTAAGTCTTCGAAATATATGTTTTTTTTAAACCCTAGATTTCCTTTTTCCTATGTTGCTATCTTAAAGTGTTTAATAATCATTTTAACATTTCTTCTTTTATTATAAATTTAAATATTTCAATTATAAGGAAATCTTTTTAACGATTAATTTTGATTTTTTTAATTATTTTGAAGCTCTAAAAGAGTAATATTTAAATTCCAAAATGTACAGATATTTTCCGAATATTTTTATTTGTATTAAAGTTTTCTATAAACTAAAAAAGAAGCTTAAAGATTTGTCAAGCCTCTTGGGTAATTATAAACAAATTTATTACTTTGTCTATCCTCTGATTTTCCCCTCAGCAATTTTCCTTTCAGTGTCCTGTCAGTTTCCCTTGGTCCTCGTCATTCTTCTGCTGCTCGGAACCGCCTGCATCTCTTTAGCATCGACATCGAAAACGACGTTCCGTGTTGACTTCTTGGCTGCCGATTTGAGTGCCGCTCTCTGTCTGGGCTCCACTTGCGTGGCTTTTCCGCTTTTCCCCCGTTGGCATACGATTTTCCCCCTCCGATTTCCCCCCCTTTTGGCCACTTGCTCTGCCTGCTGGTTGCTGGCTCTTCGTCAAACACAACAAATCGTTTTCATTGCCGGGCAAAAGCATTTTCAAAATTGATGCGGTGTCTGCGTTTAGGTGGAAAATTGAATTTTCATTTTCATTTTCATTTCGCTCTGGCTCTGTCGTCGTCGCCGTCGTCTGTCGTAATGCTTGATGGCGTTGGCGATGGCGATGCTTGGGGTGTGTTAACTTAAATTTGATGAGGTTGAGGTATTTAAATAAATTGTTGCATGCGTTCTGTTTGACATTTTGTTATTTTCGCCGTTGATTGGTGGAGTTGCTCGCTGGCCCTCGAGGGGGAAAGGAAAAAAAAAAACAAAAACAGGGAAATGTCACCCGCAGTCAGCCGATTATATTTTTTGTTGTATTATTATGTTTTCTGGATTGTGTGTGTATTAAGTGGCACCTGCTGGGAAAAAGCGACCAATTTATCATATTTCCAGTGACTTTATAAAACATCTACCTGGTTTTTCTTGCTATTAAATTGATAAAATAATATTTAATTAAAGAAAAACGAATTTTCTTAATGAAAAGTAGGGAGTGTGATAGATTTTAAGTTTATCATTACTTAGTTTGAATTTATTTTACAATTAATTCTTTATTTTCAATAAAACAGCACCTTATTTAGGTATTTCAAAATGTTTACTTTTATTAATTAAACAAATTTAGCAATGAAACTTGTTTAACTTTTAAAACAAAACTCACAACAAAACGATTAGCTTCCCCATTAGGTTTTATGGCCAAAATACAGCCATCTTTATCAAAGGTATCGATTACTCTCAGCCTGTTTAACTACCCATTAACCCGTCTGATAAATCTTAAATCAATTATAAAAGCGTTTGAAAGAATCTTGAATCTTGGCTAAATTATAAATTATCTGAGCGCCGCCAGACAAGAGCCCATCATAGTCGGCGTCTTGTGACTCAATCAAAAGGGCCAGACATTCCTAATTGCAAATGGATATAAGGGCAGTGGGCGGGGCTGCTTCATTAGGTTATCTGGGGGGTGGGGGGACAGTAAATAGAGTCATCAGCAGTCGATAAACGTTATCGGATCATCACATTTATATTGCTGCTGATTAATGAAGGGCGAAGGCGAACGCGAACGCGAACGCGGACGCAACTCTTGGAACGTCAACTGCCGGCGGCTGTGTCGTTCATTTAATTGCTGCTGCCTTGGTCTCCTCTCACTCTGTCGAAGACACAAAGCTGTAAATAAGTCAAAGAAGCGGGGTCCAGGAGCAGTTAGCAGTTGATTCCATCCTTAAGGTGTACTGGGGAAAAATATATATTTATTTTTGAAACATTTTTATAAATAAGTACAGCCATTTTCAAGACAATCAAACTCTACACAATTTAAATATTTTTATTACAAAATGTTTGATGCAATATAAAGATACTTTGTCACTTAATTGATAACCATTTCCTTGGACTTATGTTGAGTTTTTTTTCAAGTGTTTGCAATTACCGCTACTAACCAGACGGCAACTGTTACCGACGGGCCAAGTTGCTCTTCCTGTTGCTCCTGATCTGATGATGGTCTCTCGGTCTCCTGGTCCCATTGTCCCTCTCTGGCCCGCTGTTTCTTGCACTGCCTGTCGGCACTTAAACGGCTGGCTGCAACATTCTTTGCTGACAACGCAGTAATTAAAATTCAATTGCAATTAAAAGTGCGCACGCAAAACGGGGCAACGACAAACAAAGTGAAGGCCGCGAGGGAGATGCAGCAGAAGAGCTGCCCAGGGAATGGGGCGCTTGGCGAAGTAGTATAAAAGTAAGATCGAGTATCGACTCTTATATCAGGGAAATCGACTAAAGGCTTATCCTACATTTGGAAAAGATTATATTGTTGTTTATTACAATCTTTGATTTTGATAGATTGAGTTTAAGTTCATTTTTAACAAATATTTAAAAATCTTTCACTTGTTAGGTTCTTAATCTAAACCCAAAATTTCTACAAATATTGTTTCAGATTTTATATTGCTATTTTTATTATATTTATTCTTGTTAAATTATTTTTAGTTTAATAACTTTTTTGTTTTTAATATTTAATACCGCTAATATACCCCATAAAATCTGCTATTATATGGTATAGAAATTTGTCGCAACGCCAACTTTTAGCCCCCTTTGGAGGACTGCCTCAGTTGTCGATTGCCTCCATTGGTGGCCTGCCTGGCCCTGCCCTGTCATCGTCTTTCGCCATCTCCGCATCTTTAAATGCTCCTCTGACTTCTGTCCTCCCGTTCCCCAAGCCTTATCCCCCGTTCTCGACGCTCCTGTATCCAGTTTCGCTTTTTCTGCGCCTTTTCCAAGAGCGCATTCTTGCGTAGGCGTTTGACGTGCCGCTGATTAGCCGGCAGTTGGTAGTTCTTAGCACTCATTTAGCATTTGGAATTTTTAGTACGATTTTTACTACGATTTTTGCAAAACAAAAAAATAAAACACTTTAAATGCTTAGTTGAGAGCTTAAATTATAATTATCTTGTCTGAGAACTCAATTTATTTTCAAATCTTTTAATTTAAAATCTTTAAAAAAAATTATTTATATTTACAATAAATGTAGTCTTTAATATATTTAACTTTCCATTCAAGGGATCGTTTTTTTTAAATCCAAAATTGCATATATTTCGGAAGCTTTTTTATTTGAAATAAAATAATATTTATTTACTTTTGCAATTCAGTTCATTTGAGTTAAATTTGTAAATTATTTCCATAGAGCTTTCACTGTACTTTACATTTCGTACTCTCAATTGATTTAAAAACTCGATTTATCTGTATTAATTATCTCTACTCAATTCTTTCATTCCTTTTTATACTGCTTTATCTTTATCTATAATCTTTATACGATTTTGGCTTTACCGTTTCTGAGTGCAGCTTTGTGTGCTGCTTTTTTGGACTCTCAAAATTTATTCAAAGTCTTCAGTGTCTGCAGTAAAGTTGTGTATCATCATTTTACTCAAGTTTTATTCATGTTTTTAAGTATTGTTTTTATTTCCGTGCAAGTTATAAATTAATAAAAATAAAATGAAGCCGATCAAAGGTGATATGTCCGAGGATGAGGAAGCTGCATCGCCAGCGGCTTCCGAAGAAGATGAGGAGCTGGAAGGCGAGGAGGAGGAGGAGGAGGTGGAGGAGGAGGAGGAGGAAGATGAGGAGGAGGGCGAGGAGCAACAGGAGGACAAAGATATGGAGGTTGAGGAAAATTCAGCATCCGAAGATTCCGTCGATGAAAACAAGTCACCCGATCGGCATCCCTATCCCACTCCGCCGCCCGATGATGAATCAAAAATGGCGCCACTCGATCTCCTAGTCAAGTCCAAGACAACAATTAAGTCGATGTCTATGAAAAGAAAGGCACCCTTAATCAACTTAGCCCTAATGGCCATCGAAAACCTTAAGGAACGTTCCGGATCATCGGTGCAAGCCATAATGAAGTATCTCAGGGAAAATGGTCATCCGTGGGCGGATAAGAAGAGCCAAACCCGAAGCATGAACAAAGCTCTCAAGATGGGCGTGGAAAACGGTCAGGTGGTGATGGTGAAGCGATCCTTCAAACTGACCGAAGCCTCAAAGAAGGCCAGCATGGCCGTGGAGAAAATGAAGGCAAAAAAGCAGCTAGCCAAGGAGAAGGAAAAGGAAAAGCTAAAGAAGGCCAAGGCCGCGGAAAAGGAAAAGAAGAAAGTAAAGGCAGCTAAAAAGGCAGAAAAGGAAGCGAAAAAAGCGGCAACCAAAACGGAGAAGCCAGGCAAGCCATCCGAGAGGAAAACCAAGCAAGTAAGACTAGATTTTAACCACATTTCTATAGATTATATAACTAATTCTAGTTCTCTCTCTCTACAGGCCAGCAAAAAGAAGAAAACCGAGGACGGCATCAAAGATGTTCCACCAAAGGCTAAGACCGCTGCCTCTGTTGCCGCCAGAGCTCTCCTGGATACACCAACCGATGATAAAGAGCCAGCTAAAGAGACGGTCAAGGCCAAGCCCAAGGCCAAGACCAAGACCAACTCTTCCGAGGCCGGAAAGCCCAAGAAGCCGCGTAAATCCATTGGCACTCTGGCTCAAACCAAGACCTCCATGCCGAATGTAAAGTCGGTGAAGAAACTGGTGGCCGCCAAGGCTATAACCATGCCAGATGATGAGGATATTGGGGAATTATCAGAGGCCCAGGCGTCATCTACGCCACAAGCAAAGTCACAAGGAAAGCGCAAGCGCAAATTGTGATTTATTTTATTTATTTTAAATCAATTTTGTTTATTTGTTTACTATAAGTTTATTCGTTTGGATTTCTGTTTTAAATTAAAATTTAATATATGTTTATAAGCCAATATAAAATCAAAGTGTTTCATTTATGTTTTTACTGCTGAGATGCTTATATTTTAGTTTAATTTAGAATTTGAGTTATATAATATATACAAGTTGTGGTCATGATAATTTACTGGTTAGTTTGTTTATTTTTAATTACTTAAGTACTTATTTCATAAAGTTTACTTCATAATAACGTAAATTTACCAATGAAAATTTGATTTATTTTTAAAATAATATCAAGACAAAGCGATTAGCTTTCCCATTTAGGTTTTAGCCATATATATTCCTCTTTCCCTTGTCCTTCCTCATGTCTCATCATCATTTCTAGGCTCTCCTCTACACAGTCTCGATTTTTTCGCGACTTTTCCAAGAGCACATTCTTGCGTGGGCGTTTGACGTGCCGCTGATGATTAGCCGGCAGATCTCATTAAGCATTTAGCATTCGGAATCTCTTTTCGCCATATGCAGACACTCGAGACTGAGCACTTTTAAGGCGAAATTAGCAAACGAAACAAACATTTGCGGAGCAGGTCTTTGGGTATCTGGGAATTAAGAGCCAAGTACCAGCGTAATTCGCTTTTTCGCATTTTAATTGCCGTCGTTTCTGTTGCCTTTTCTCAGCTTTTCTCAGGGCTCTGGTGTCGCCAGGGAAATTCGTGGAAAATAATTGAGGATTTACAGACAAATTATGAGGTGTTGGTGGGAAATAAATAACAAAAGAAATTTTTAATATATTTTTAACGATTGTTAAATTTTATACACTAAAAATTTTTACATTTACATTCAATAATAATTTCTGTTAATATTACATTCTAATAAATATATATGTATATTATTTCCCTTATTTTTTAGAGTTTCCTTTAGCTCTGTGTAATGATTGTAAGTCAATTATACAGACACAATAAATGCTTATATATTTTTGTATTAATTAACTCAAAAATATGGCTTCAGCTACCATTGACTTTATATTAATTCCCCTGAATTTTAGCCTTGTTTGGAAGTGTCAGCAATTATGTATTAATCCAAATTAAAGGGAAGAACTGCAGGCGCTTTGAGCTGATATGTCAGTTATATTTATTTATTCGCCAGCTGTAATTGCAATATGTTAAATATTTCACAAAGTATTCGCGCAACGGCAACTTACATACATAGAATTGTAAATCAGTTCATGGCAAAAGTTGCCGCTGCTATTTATGATAATTGTTTTTCGGTTCATTAATTTATTGTGGGCACTGTTTGGCATGCGATCAACACAGAACTTCGCTGTGGAGAGAGGGGAGGATGGGTGGTGGATGCCAATGCAGATAATTAATTACAGGCTGCGTTTAAATACAATTTCTGCTTTATTATTTGCTCATTTTAATGTGTGCGTACACGGGGGGAAATTGTGGGGCATTATTTTTAAGGGTATAATAAGAAGAATTATTTAAAAATTTTTACTCTATTTATATATACAAACTTTGATTGTATATAAGGAATTACTTTTGAATTTGTTTTGTGGTTTTCTTATATTTTCAGGTTTAATCGTTTCGGCTGAAGGTTGATTAAAAAAAAAAATTTCTTTTTACAGTGGCAATATTTGCATAAAAAAATCGGTAAGTTTCATTTTAATGATTTTATATACAAGATAAATTTGATTTACATATTCAAATTAATAACTTTAAATTTATAAATTATTAAGAAATAAATATATTCTGTACTTGGTACCTATATATTCTGTACTTGGTACCTTTGGTACCTTTACCTTTTTTGCATTCTTTTAAACACATTTTAATTGGGCTTAAAAATTCTACGGGTTTCCTCTGAAGTATCATTAACTTTCTAAATAAATTTAAAACAAAAAGTTATATTTTTTAAGAAGAAATTTTATATTTTTATGGAGAGGAAGCTATATTTTTTAAGAAGAAATTTTATATTTTTATGCAGAGGAATCTATAATATTTTTAATATAATATAATCAAAAGTTTTGAATACCGTTGTGACTTTTTTGAAGGACCTAAATTCTTTAGATAAATTTATACCAAGATGATATATATTTTATTAATGACCATGAGAAAAAGAATTTACCAACAAACTACAACAACAAACTACAACAACAAACTTTTTAAATTTATTTTAATAAAAACTGGTGGGCTTTTTAACATTTAACTCTTATAAACATTATTTAAACCTGTTCTTAAATCCCTCTCTGTAGCTTACATTTCCCTTAAAAAATAAGTTTCTTCTTTTTGGGAAACTTTTCTTTCTGTGCACCCAGTTCATGATCTGGGCTATAGTCCCGCATAATTGTCACGCCGCATTTGTGAAATAATTCTTAAATAATTTCATCAATTACGTCGCCCAGCTGCACAGTGTCGCCTGCCTTTGCTGTCTTTTCTGCTTCACTTTTTTATTTCTTTCATGGCATTTTTTTTTTTTAATATTATTTCCCCTTCCCCTTGCTCTTGCCATTTCAATTATGTTGATATTTATTTTCATATTTAATTTAACACAGAAACCGAGAAGAGGGTGCGAAAGATAGAAGGAAACGTGTCGCGGCGGCAGAGAAGCATTTGGAAAATCCATTTTACAGTAAAAACCGCATGCATTATTTAATTTTTAAGTGAAATCAATTACAAGCTCGTTGAATATAGCCCCGGAGGAGGCAGGCAGGGAGGGAGGGAGGCGTGTCTGGCCTGGTCTGGTCTGGGCAGGGCTTTTGATGTTAAATGCCAGCCGCCGTGCGTCGCCGTCGGCGGTGGTGCCATCGATGGCGGTGCGTTCTGTGCTGCAAATTGCAGTTGCAGTTGCAGTGGCAGTGGCAGTGGCAGTTGCAATTTCAATTGCCGGTGTGTTTGTGGGGGCGACGCGACGGAAGTGCGCATAAATGCAACTGCATTGGGGAATAAATAAATAAAAATATTTTGTGCCATTAAATTTCAATTAATAACAAGGCAAACATAAACACACACACGTGTCGCCTCGCGTCGCGTCTCCTCTCTCTGCAATATTAATACATTTTGGCAGTGGTGCGTGCACGGCGCGCTGATTGCCGCAAGCCCATGAAATTAAGTCACAAATTAATTAATTAATGCAATCAATACGTTGGACATTTGCATTGCCAGGCAAAGGCTGGCCAGGCTGGCTGGCAGGCAGGCACGGCACGGCACGGCAATCGATGTCACTGCATGTGGGCACAACATTGCAATATGCAATTTGCAATTACAATTATGCCTTTGCCTGACTGTTGCTGCCAGCAGTAGTTTCTTGCACTCTAAATATAGTCGCAACTGGGCCATTAAGGTCGCCAGCCGGTACACAGAGCAAAACGGGAAAGAACTTAATTAAAATGTAATATTGTCCAAGATTTCTGAGGTTTGAAATAGTAAAGATTTTTGAATAAAGGTTTTATTTTGAAATAAGAGATTTCTTATTAGGGTTGCCATAAAAATCGTTCTGGATTAAAAATCAATGGCAATGGTAATATAAATTAAGTCTTAAGAAATGTAGAATAAATTTAATGAATCTTTTTTTTAATTAATAGTAATTAATTTTACTATCTGATTAGTAAACTGATGAATTTAATGCCAGGAATTTTGTTTGTAAGCTTTTTCAATTGATTTTAAATCCTTAATGAGTTCTATTTAATTTCTTTATACTAAAATGATAATTTTTTTTATGGTCTGCATAAACTAATTAGAACCGCCGACTTTGTTTCAATTCTGAAAATAGGACTGATGTATACAAATATTTTTATTATTTATGAATATATTATTATGGAAAAAATCGACTCTCGGGAAATACATTATATATTATTTAAAGCTCGTTATTTTTTTGTATGCTATTTTTCCAAGTGCCCAAAATTGCCTTCGCCCATGGTCTGGAGCTGGAGCTGGGGCTGGAGTCTCTCTCTGTTCCTCCTCTCCAAGCACACAATCGAGCAAACGCCCCAACAGGAGCCCGGCACGCCATGGGTGAACATAATTTTTTAATGGACTTTTAATGTCTGTCGCATGAGCGCGCGGTGGAAAAAGGGAGTGTGATTGCAAGTGCGCCTCCTCGAACGGCGTTTTTTTCGGGGTCAGTTTTTCAGATTCAGTTTTTATATATTTTTTCCCTGAGTTTTTCGGGCCGGCTGCCTGGGCACAATTAGCGACCGTTTGTCCCGCGACATGTGTAAAAAGCAACCAGAGAAGGGGGAGAGGCTTGGAGGTGGCGTCTCCCTCCCGTGTGCCGTCAATTTATTAGTCGACGCCTCGCTCGCTCGCTTGGGCGGCAGTCAATTAGAGAGCAAACAAGGCTCCAATAAGTTGGTAGTATTACCAACGACGGCTACAAATGTGATAGCCGTGGCTAATGGACTCGAACGGAACTGGTTGCTCCAAATGCTAATAGAAAACGAGCTTGGAGCCTGGTCAGGTGCAACATAATAAAATTATTAATTATTTTATTGTTAGTGGTTGAGGTTTGAGAGCTAGGGAATTGTAATTTAAATACAAAAACCTTGCACAAGAAGTTCTAGTGAATTTTCATGGGTTTTTTAGAAAGTATTCAAATCGAATTATTATTCCTTTAATTTAATTTAAACACCCTTTTTTACAGACAAGCAAACATTTAAATATTTATTTTTTTGTTAAATTAAAATTTTTTTTTATATTTTTATTGTTGTTTTTTTTTTTGTTTTATCAATAAATTTAAGGAATACTTTTTTTTATATTTTCCCTAAAGGCAACGCTTATACTTTGTAACTTTAAAAAAAAGTTTAATAATCATTGTTTTATTTTAAGATAGCTACGTGCTTATTTTTTTCTTATACAATTTCTTTTAATAACTAAAATCAGAAAAGAACACATAGGCGCCATCTATGCATACAGTTTTGCCATTCCTGCGCCACCTGTACACACTTGCAACCCATTAACCCATACGCCATCTAGATGTGGCGACTGTAACAATATCCAAAATCTGTAAAATGTATGCTTACATTACACTGTTAAAAAATAATCGAAAGAAATTAAACTTCTGCCAAATTAAATAACATTTATTTTTGTATGAATATATTATCGATTTGTATAGAATAATAGTTTAAAAATTTCGTAAAAAATAAGAAAACTATAAGAACCGAATTGACATCGAACCCAGTTGACATGTAAAACATCATGCAACTATTTTAACCTGAAGTGTTTTCTCTGGAATTTTAAGTTATTTAATAATTTAATAACTATTTTAAAGAAATAAACGCGAAAAAATTCAAAATTTGTAAACAATATAATTAACAACTTGAATTTCCTAGGAAAAACGAAAGAAAGTGAAGAAATTATCGCTTGTTTTTCCCAAGAACAAACCCTGAAAATTAAAATTATACTCCATGTTCCACAAGATAATTAATAATAAAACACAAATATTTTTGTTTTATATTTTATCGCTTTTCGCATAATATGTACTTTTATTGCGTTTTGCTTGATGCTTCGAATATATCCGAGTTACAGCTCTGCTCTATATATACCCCTTGACATTGGTTAGTTTCTGTGTGTTCTTTCCGATCCTTCAATAGGTAACTCGTACACTCGATTATAGATTTATGTGGTAGCGTATGTATATAGACACATATAAAACTATAGTATATATTAGAGTTTATATATATATATAATGTATTGATCGGGGATCTTAGGGCACATCCATAAACTAATGATAGTTGGTAATAATAACTCCGATACATATAGATACAATCAATATTTCCAGCCAAATCGATCAACTTACTCCTCGAAAAACGTATTTTATTGAGTGGCAAATACCTTGTTTGCCTTCTGGTTTGCTGTTCTTATTGTTGAGTGTATTTGGGGTTAGTACTTTTAACTTAGATTTATAAAATTTGACTAGTTGAATTTGCTTTACACATTTTTAAGGTTTGCCTTTGCTGTTTTCTGTATTCCCGATAGATATACATACATACATATTTGTATATATTGATACTTGTTAACATATTGCCGAGAGACTACAAACTAATTAACATTAAAGACATTTGGAGTGCCGTAGACTTTAGCGGGGGAAATCCTCATTAAAGATACATAGATACTTTTGTGATATTTACGTCTCTCTGTCTGTGTGTGTTGGTTGAGTATTTTGGATATTAGATTTCACTTGTCCGTACAATATAAATTATTTCCACATATAAATATAATACAGTAAACTATAGGTAAAAGCTAAATCGAAATAACTAAAAACTAGGAAACCTAAACTAATTTTGTATTTACAAGATTAAA
Organism: Drosophila anomelani; assembly: GCA_035045905.1. Lineage (NCBI taxonomy): Eukaryota > Metazoa > Arthropoda > Insecta > Diptera > Drosophilidae > Drosophila > Drosophila anomelani. Next base: position 7,795,120 of record JAWNOO010000007.1, on the reverse strand, counting down.
TTTTCTCTCTTTATGGTTCGGCTTCATCTCTCTTTTTTATTTTTTTTGAAGGCAGGATGTGAAACTCAAGCTCTTGGTTTGTGGTCCTTGGGTTTGTTTTGTAATCGTTGGGTTAAGCTCCTTCTCCTTGTACGTATAAATGCGTCAGGTTTGCGACAAACAGCGATCTTTTCTAGAATATATTGTGTTTATCTTTTAGACCTTGCTTTCGGGTCCATCGGCAACATGTTTGAAGGCCAAGCGAATGCGGGACAGGTAATGAGAGCAGATGTGTCCATAGTTCTTGTTGTACCACTCGGGTGTTTTGCCTCTGAAAATGGGTGGAAATTTTTGTTATTATTTCTGGAGATTTTAAAACATTAAAAGAAGTCCTTTAAAGATTCGAAAAGGATGCTTAAAGGGATCTTTTAAAAAGTTTATAGGTTGATCCTATGCCTTTTTTATGAGTTTCTAAGGGATTTCATTGGCTAAAACTCACTTGACATCCACCCTGGCCAGATGCATGACCCTTGATCTGCCGCTGCCACAGGGCTCAATTAGGTAACGAGAGGCAAGTACCACGCCCCTTACAGCCCCAAAAAGCGGCTTGGCCTTGGCATGATCAATCGAGGTTTCCACTATCACGCAGGCCCCGCGCGGCAAGTCCGTTTGCCAGGAACTACAAAAAACGGAGGAAAAAATATATTTAAAATATATTCAAATTTATTAAAGAAATAAATCAAGGATTACTTACCGCAAAACGCAAAAGTCTGTGGTCAGCTGACCATCCAACGCATACTGATAGATCTCAGTGCGATCGTCCAGCTTCTTCACCGTCTGACACTGCAGCAGATTGGCATCCCAGGAGGCTCGCTGTTTGATTATATACTCCAGGACCTCCCTGGGTGGTCCCTCGATTTCCGTGGAACAGCGCCAGAGCCGCAGGGGATGGCCATCGCCCACCTTTTTGTAGGCAATGTCCACATTGCTGTCGTTCAGCGAATTAACGCTAAACCAGCCGCGGGTTCTGGGGGAGAGATTAAAAATATATATTTAATGTAAATAACTTTTAAAGGGTTTTTACTTGAGTAAGGACTTACTTCTCGCGACCCTCCTTGATGGTGGCACTGGTGCACTCGTACAGGTAACCCCGCCAGTTGTGGAACTGCATGCCCTCGCCCAGGGCCTCCAGAGGCACTGGCTTCGACTCCTCCATATAGCTGAAGTTGCATTTGCTCAGCTTCTCCTTGGCCGCTGTATATATGGGCTTATAGTGTTCGATCATAAAGGAGAGGCATTCATGAGAGGCCTTTGCCTCCGCCAGCTCCTTCATGTCCGGCATTCCGGAACCTTTGCCCTTTCGCCGCGGCGAGGCGGAAACGGAAGCCGAACCCGTCGAAATGGATGAGTGGAAAATGGATTGGGCCAGGCAAACGCCCAGATTATTGCTGGTCATTTGATTCTGTTGCGAATTGGCCGCCACAATGGTGAGGAATTCGAGAAGGACATAAAGGATTTCGCGGTTCTCATCGGGCAGAAGGAGCACCGCACACTGGACAGCATCCAAGCGAACTTCCGCAGGAAGATCTATAAGAAAATATTTATGAAACTCTAAGAAATCAATCAAAAGTATTTTCTACTCACGTTGAAAGATGGCCACAAAGGTCTCGGACATCTTGGTGGTCAGCAGAGATTCGGGTAGCTCGCGGAAATACTGCTTCAGCATATCGGCCACATCGTAGGCCTGCTGCAGATCAAAGACATCCATGCATTCGGCGGTGGTGTCGCTCACCTCGATCTGTTCCCGCAGCTTAATAATCCTCGACTTGCCGCCACTCTTACGGAAAATTCCAACCTGATCCAAGGCATTCAGCTGCAGCCAGCGGAGGGCAGCCCGCATGGCCAGGGGTAGAGTCTGACCACTTCGCTGTAGGATCAGCAAAAGCGGCACTCCAAACACCTTTTTGTCCTTGTAATCCGGCATCTTGATCTTCTTGATGAACTTGGGCAGCTCCCAGTTCCAACCCGACCGATGGCTGGGACAGTATCGCTCCATGTGTCCCGTGAGCGTGACCAGGGCCAACTTGCGTATAATCTGCAGCTGACCCGCTGACATGGCGGCAAAGGGAATGCCGCTGGGATCCTCCTGCAGTGGCTCGATTTTCTTGGAGAAACACTTGCGGAATATCATATTCGGACGCTCCTCCATCTGGAAACTGTGCCAACGCACCACGGGCTGGCGCTTGGATGAGCTACCACTATTTCCGGCAGCAGTTTCCTCCTCGTTCTTGGTCTCCTTGCGCGAGGTGCTGCGCGAGCGGAAGGATGAGGAGCGGAAACCATCACGTTTCTTGGGATCCTTGCCCAGATTCAGGGATCCGCCGCGTGTCAACTTCTTGATCTTGACTTCGGTGGTATTGGAATTGGCATCCTTAATGAGCAGCTTTCGTCCCTGGTGGCACTCCGAGTCGGAATGAGCGCCAATGTCATCGACCTTGCCCGAACGCTGCAGGAAGCGTCGGGCCTTGGAGGGTTTTCGAAGCGAGAGCTTGCCCCCAGTGGAGGACTCCTGGCTGTCGCTGTAGTAGGATGAGGAATCATCCGACTTCCCCTCCTTCAGCTGGGACATGGGACTGGAGAAGAAGTGCAGGGGACTCGTTCGCATCGATCGCGGCGTGGTGGGCGTTCGCTTGGGACTGGCGCGATTGGGACTCAGGAAGTTATCGCTGTGACTGGGCACCTTCAGCTCATTGCCGAAGAACGGCGCCTTGGGGAATGTGTGCATCGGACTCAGGGCCGAGGGTGAGGGCGGGGTGGAGTACACGCCATCGGGCATCTTGCGGAGGCTACTCCGCTGACCCAGCTGGGAAAGATCGAGAACCTGCGGTCCGCTAATCACCACATTCTCACGATTCTGTCGCTTGCGACGCCGCGACTTGATGGACTCGACGCGACGTAGGAAGGCCTTAGCCCCATCCTTGAACCGCTCGCTACCCGTTCGCCTCAAGCGACCGCCATCGGAGCCATCGCCCAGAGAGGAGCCATCGGTGGCTGCACCGCCGCCACTGCCACCGCCGCTGACTTTACTGCAACCTGGAATCATTAGGGTAATGCCAGAGCCTTCATCCTCAAAGCGATCAGGACTTGACTCCTTCGAGGAGCTTTCAGTTTTCTCCACATTCAGGCTAAGATGTCCTGGCGGCGGCAATTCCAGGCCCATCTCTCCGATCCTTGACCAGCGACGAATGTGCGGTTGGAATGTCCAGTTTTCGCTCAAAGCAAAGTTCTCATCATCCGATTCCTCCTTTTGCTAAAAGGGGAAAATATTTACAATAAGAAAATAAATAGGAAATTAGGTTAAAATCTTAAGAAAATTATTTATATTTATATCTGGAACCTATTTGGATTTTTATAGCCTTTAATTAAACCGAAAATAATCTCTTACTAAGTTACGTTACAAAAGAAATCCAAGCTGTTTTTAACTTTTAAATAACATACTCTTTGATATTCTTTTAAATATCATTAAATTAAATTCATAAACTTACCTGTGGTGTCTGCGGCTTGTGCGACTGATCCAGCCGCATGGTGGCACACCGATTAAGGACACAGAGTCGACGGTACAGGGACTGCAGCTGATCGTTCTCCAGATTTGTGTGATCTTTGGCTACATTATTCAAATCAATGGGGAACTGATGATCTGCAATAGGCAAATAGGACAACGAAGAAAGGACAACTATTAGGCTGGGTTTTTAAGCTTTTAATATATATTTTTTTTTTGCGACCGCACGCCTCGACGACGCGTGAAATTCTAATTGAGAAAACCAGAAAAGTCGAACGCCCATGGCGCCAGCGATCATTAAACGGGTACGGGTACGAGTACGAGTGCACGGCGGCGAGTCGGGTTGCTTCGTATATATGTATATGGACGATATAGGAGTCTCAGCTAGATTTTCACAGCGTTTTTCCACATATTTGCGTGGCCAATTCGCACGTAGGAAATCAAGTTCCAAGGCGACCGCCGCCACGACCACATCAAGCACAGAAAAGAAAATATAAAATATTGCAAACCAAACAAAAAAATAAATAAAAATTCTAAAATAATTATTAATCCCTGTAAAAAACTCTCAAATCCCTTCCTAAACATCTTCTGAAACCAGTTTTTCTTAAAATTAATTATTGCCTAATTAAAAGAATTTTCTTGAAGTGCATCCAGACGTTTACATATGTCGCGACGCGTCACACAGATTATAGGAAAAAAAATCCCTGATACGGGCAGGCCACCGCAGATACAGATACATGGACAGCTGCAGCTGCAGATACAGATACACCTCGGCATCCGTAGGATGCACTGGCTGGACCTGAGACGACTGCCTGGAAAAGCTGTTGCCGCTATTGTTTGTACAAATATTGTTAGCATTACAACAATATTTTGTTCTTCTTGAAAAGCCATTCATGGTTTGTTGAACTTTTCAGCTGAAAGTAACGCCCCAACTCGTTCTTTCTTTCCTTCGGAGGCGAAGCTTTTTATAGTTTTGTTTACGCTCCTCGGGGGAAGGCTTTCCTTTTGGCGCTCTTGGCCCTGCTGTTGGGTATTTATAAGACCATTTCGGATGCTCCTCTTTAAACATTCAAGTGTTATGTGTGTGGTGTGTGCGTGTGTTTAGCTTCTAATTGAATGCACTTTGATGCCACTGGGTGAGGTGTAAACAAAGATTGGGAAGTGTGCCACCAGGGAGTTTACCTTTACCCCAAAAGAAAAACTCCATTGACGTCAGAAAGAAAATAATATTACTGGGAACTCGGTGTAAATTTCCATGTCTTTCTTTATATATTTTTCTTGTGGCTTTTCACAGTTTACAAGAGTGCAAGAGAGCAGGTCTTTATTGGGCCAATTATATGATTAATCTTTTTTCTCAGCCAATGACGCAGATTGTAGAGAAATTCGAATGTAATTAGGCACAATTTATGGCTGTTTTGTGGAAAATATAGAAGCAATTAGCCTGGAATCTAAATTAGGAAGCGGATTTCAACCGAATATAGATTTTTATTGTGATCATCCAGCAATTACACCATATAAAGATCACGTAATATATATTGTTTAGATTTCATAGAGTGTTTTCAAATGAAAAATCTTTATAGGTGTAAAATATTATTTAATAATATTTATTTATTAATTAATAATTTTATCTTGATTGAAAAAATCATTTAATATTTTATAAATTCACTCATTCAGTACCTAAGCATTGGGCTCCCAGGGAAACAAGTTCTTTTGGACTGGCAAAAAATCGATTGGCTTGACTGCATTAAACAAGCCTCATGAGCTCTTATTGCCCTCTTAAGCACTCCCATATGATCCTGTCTTGGCGCAGGTCACACCCTCGAATTAAGTCTGCCACTTTCGGTGAATAATGTGCGCAAGAAATGCACACAAAAGGCAAACAAAGAAAGGGGCAACTCCTTCTCCTGCTTTTTTGTTACCCTCCCTTTTTGTCCTGGGCTCTGGGCAAATTAACAGTCGCTTACAGCCGGAACACCTCCTTTCAGCGGCAGCGGCGAAGTCTGACTGAAAATGACAGAGCTACGGGGAACACACACCTACGGCATTTTAATTTACAGAATTTTTGCAGAGCAATCCTCGAAAAGAATGCCCAGGAAATGCTCAGGAAATTTGAGCAGAAAAATCTGCGCATGCGCCGCTGCCTTGTTTACACGAAACTCATTAAAATACGCATTTATCATGTTGTCCCCGGTCATGGGGAAGATGGTCATGCAGATGGGGATTTGGGATTGGGATTGCGATGGAATTGAAGTTGGCTCTTGGGTTGGGCTCCAGTTTAAATGGCCGCACAAATTATTTTGCAAGTTGAGAATTTTGAATTTCTATCACTCAGGAAAAATTTAGGCATTTCAAATTATAAACAGTCATCATTTTTAAGAAGTCTCTTAAGTTTTAAAAATAAGGTGGCAACGCCTAGGGAATAAGGTTAAAAAATTTGAAAATATCCCAATTTCCAGGAAAGAGGTTCATACTTTTTATTTTAAATATAATATCATGGTATTTAAGTCCTTATAATAGATGGCCATACATTCTGAACGTCAACCTCCTTAAGCTCAACGTGCTGTAAATTCATTCGGTCTCTGCAAGTGAACGAGTTAACATCTAATAACTTGGGCTTTATTTTGAATTGTTTACTTTATTTTTTTTTTTTTAATGAATAAATTATATTGAATTAAAAAAATTTGTTTATCACAAAATTTAAAAAAAAATGTTTATTGTTTTTATCTTAAGAGCTTTCGAATGCCATCGGCCAGACGTAGACATTTTTTTAATTTAATTTATTTCATATATATAATTAATTATTTATTCATTTTTTTAAATCTCTTCTGATTTTAGCAGTAGTCTGCGTGTTTTCAGCTCAAGTAGATGGATAATTTAAACTTTAGACTCAATGTTCATCTTCTTCGGTAGTCTCGCTGGAGGTTTGATTTTCATTTAGTTAATTTGTTAAATAATTAACTTTGATATTCAAATATATAAATATCTGGGCAGTTTCATATAATTGTATTTGTTATTAAATTGTTTATTATTTTTAAATTTCATATTAGTTTATAAAAATGATTATTTCGACTTCAACCACGAGTTTTTAGTAAACTCATTGGAAGACTTTAATTTCCATTTCTTTTATTTGGTTTTGTAACATAAATATCTTGTCAGTTTAAAATAATAAATAGCCGAGTTTTGTGTCTTGGGTTTAATTTTTTTTGTTTGTCTAATTTGATTTTTAAATGATTTTCTTTGGTATTATAATACAAAAATATTTGCTATCGTATCGGATACACATTGAAAAAATTTGTCAGTGTATTTGATTCTGGGCTTGAATTTATGCAATACAATTCGCATATTTCAAGGTCGGCGACGGGGCGCCTGCGGACATGTCCAAATTGCGGGCTCTCCATTTCAGATTCACTTTTTGTTGTTGTTTTCTTTGCTTTAGCTTTTCACATTTATGCCTTTGCCAACTTTTTGGTCATAATTCACAAAAAAAAAAAAACATTTTAATTTTTTTTTTAACTGCAAGCTTAAGAATGTTATTTTCGGGATTGTTTGTTTCGAAATATCCGCTTGGAGCTCATCAATCTGCGCGGCCTTCGGGCGTTAAATGCGTTGCGACAAATGCTCCGGAGAAGGGTCGCCTTCGCTTGTGATTAAGGAAATCAAATAAATATGCAGCTTGTGTGGAGTTCATCGAACTTGTGCTAACATTTCGGGGACCCGTCTTCAAAGGCCAAAGCCCTTTCTTAAGGAACAACAAAAAATATACCGCGAAACCATTTTAATTTTCGGTTCTGTGCCAAGTTCTTATTTTTTTATACGAAGGTGGTCCTCATAAATTCTTTTGGCCTGCGTGTCCTTTAGCCTTTTATTATATTTTATCCCAGATTTTGGCTGCTTCTCATCTGTATTTTTTGCGTGCCTTGCTTTGGGTTAAATTCTCGAGATTGCCATGATCTGGTCGGTCGGTTGGTTGGTAGGCGTTCGCTTTCGTTTTTCTTTGGTTGATTTTTTTTCGGTTGAAAGGACTTGAATCAGATCGGATTGGATCCACTCCGCCTAATTGTTGTCGCGGCTTTTTTGCGGCATGTTTGGGATATCAAATTCACTTAGCGCTTTGTCTTTTGCCTGGTGTTGAAATCTTTAGACATCGTGAGGCGGCACTTAAAGTGTTTGTTCTCGAATTGTTGCCACGTCATAAATGTTTTGTTTTTTTCTTCTTGTTTTTGTATTCGGCCCCTACTTGTACGCTCGGCAAAAGTGAAAGTTCGTGTAATACAATTAATAAACCGCCACTTGGAGAGCGTTAAGCATACAAGACTAAATGGCGGGCATGTTGGTCAAGTGCCTGGGTCGCCGCTGAAGCTGACGCTGCTGCTGCTGCGTCACTGACGATGACGAGACCATCAATTACCGACCACCAGCCACTAGCCACTAGCCACCTTCCACCACGCCCCCAGGACAAAAGCTCGTGCTGACACGACACACACACTGAGAGTTATGGGGGTTCTTTTCTCTTTGGAAATCATAATACTAATTGTTTAGACACAACTTTGGAGTTGATCAAACTAAAGTAAAATTATAATTTGGGACAATTTATGCTATATAAAGTTCTCAAATTTTCATTTCCTAAACATCTTTACCTTAGAATTGGTCAAGTTTTTTATATTTTAACCACAATTTATATATTTTAAGCTTATATCCGCACTTAAAATATCATTCTTGTAAAATAAACCCATTAATTTCTAACAATTGTACATTAGAAAGCACTACAGTAATCTTTAATTGTGTAAATCCTGATTTATTTCTGCCTAGAAAATGTAAAATTTGTTCTTCATCGTTTTCCGAACCGTTTTTTCTGGTTAAAGTAAAATGTCTTAAAAAAGAAATATTTAATAAATGAAACAAAAACTATATTAAATTTATTTAATAAAGAAATTCTTTAAAATTCCCAATATTATTGATTTATTTCGATACTAGTTTTCCTGCAGTGCACAAAAACTGCCATCAAACGGAAGTGCGTGTCCTGGCATTGGTCTTTGCTACTTTGCCATGACGAATATATGTGTGTATTCTAGAGGATGTGGTTCGCACTTACCTTCGTACATCTGCGCATATTGTGGAAAGCCGGCAGCTCTCAGCCATTTGCAAGCCTCCACGGCTTCGATTTCTGCAAAAAGAGAGAGGGAAGAGAAAATTGGGGGTGAAAATGCGTTTCAATATTGCGTATACGCAGCCAAGGCAGGGAATTAAATTAATTGTAATTAAATTGCCTTCGTCCGCGAGTCCTTTCAGCCGGATCAAATTCAATCCGTGAGCCACGATTCGGTTGCGGTTCAAGATGCAAGAGTCGCGCCAGGGTCTGGCCATTGTTCGGGTTTTGGGGTTTTCACGGTCACTTGATGGATTATGTTGTAAACCGTCCAAATGAAGCTGAAGCGGTTTAAAATTATGTAGCTGCGGTCAGTCGACGACATGCTCTTAAATTGTTTTTCTCCTTTACCCTTGAGGAGTGGCAGTGACATGAAAGTAAAAGTTTTCGCAGAATCTTTTGCGCAACTCTTGAAAGTGAAGTGATTGAGGAGATGTGTGTGTGTGGAATGTGAAGTGTCAGTCAGGCTGAAAACAATGGGACCTTAAATCTTCTTCCTGTCATTTTTGAAGATTTTTTTTATCAAAAGCAATTAAAGTGGGTTTATTTTTATTTTATTTTGAAAGAAACAAGTTATTTCAAAGAAGTTAGAAGAAATAATTTGTCTTCTCCGTAAATCTTTGACAAAAAAACACAATACTTAATGCTGGATATGAGAGCATCAACCGCATTAAATTGCTTATTTATATTTGGCTAATTCCAGTTAGACACAAAGCCTGATGACAAAGAAGGCACTGAACCGCAAATAATAAATGTAAGTCATATCTTTTTACGAGTCCAAAATCCCAAAATGAATTTCAATCGAATGGCAACGAGACGGCAACCAATTTGTGGATGAGAAATGAAGAAGGAAACCTAGGCAGTTGGCCTCAGCAGCTATTTTAAATGCTAATCTGTTGAGTTGCAGGATCTGGCGACGGAGCTATTGATTTTTAATCAGCCTGAGCGACAACATGAAACAGTTTCCGGCTGCTTACTGCCAACGGGGATGGAACTGCCAATGGCAGAGGGAATGGGTGGGTAGGGGACCATGTCAAAACAGGGGGACTCCGGGCTGAGTGAATTATTATTGAGTTTTGCAAGCGATTAACTTGCACGAGGATACTGCCAGCGATGCCAGCAACTCAAGCGAAGCGGGCACCCACCACCACGACCTATCCACCTGTCCACCTGCTCGTCCAGGTTGGTTGGCCTGGCTTCCTTCCTACCGCTCCAGGTACTCTGACTCTCTGTCTCTGCATTTATTTATAACCGAGAGCAACCCTTTGGCCATCGATTTATGCCGCTGGCATTCTGACAGCTGCCGGGGCCGCAACTGTGAAGTCCGGACGGACGCATGACCCGCTTGTAACGGATCTTGGCAGTGGGCCAGTGAATCAAAGTATGTGTTTGACCCACTCGACCTGGTCAAGGAATTATGGCTAACTGTATTACACAATTATGCATGCAAATTGCAGGGGTAAATAGCTTAATATTGGCTCATTAACGTGTGGTTGGTAGTGTTATATGGTATATAGAGTAATCATTACTAATATTCAAAGTAATCATTATGTAATTACTTTGAAAATTATCCCTAACTAGCAAGAACTTTAGGGATAACTTGTAAAATAAAGCCATGAGGCTTAAACATTTGAGAAAGTTCCTTAGCTACTTTTTTTTATAAAACATTAAAAAAGATGGGCTTTCTTTAAAAAGAGTAGAGATATATTTTTTGTTGTTTTTGTTGCTAAAAACCAATTTAAATTAGAAAATTCATAAAAAACCTTCGAAAGTATGGCAAAAAATGATTTATTTAAGCTTTTCTTATCACATTCACTTGACATTAAGTTGCAAGTGGAGAGACAAGTCTTAATATATACCCTTGCACATTAATTATCCAGCACTTGGCAACTTTTGCGTTGGCAAATGTTATTTTTCTGTAAATGCCACTCGAGCGTTGTATAAATTGCGCATACGCCGCGTTGACGCTGCAGGCTCAAACTCATCTAAAAGCCATTTAAGGCGAGTGTAGGTGTGAGTGGGTGTGTGTGTAAAAGGCTCACTCGCAGCTTATTGCGTCAGGTTCAATATTTGTTCTTGTTTATCCACACACACAGGCAGAGACTCTGGTGCAGGCACAGGACCGCCCAGTTGTTGTCCTTATTGTCCTTTGGTGTCCCATTCCACCCACTCGCCTCCTTCGGTGCTGTTAAAACATTTTCAAAACAAGCGACGCGTAAATTCATGAACTTCACCTGCGCCCAGGATAATAATTATTCTGATGGACCCAGGACAATGTGTATGTGTGTGTGTGTGTGTGCTGGATGGGCGTTTTGGAACATGAGACGATGCTGATCGGGGCTTACACGGAATGTCGGAATGCCGGAAAGCCGGGATGCCGGGCTGACCTTAAGGCTAATTACATAAACCAAAAAAAAGTATATATATATAAAATTCCAGGCATTCCTTTCTCTGCCTTGCGTTCAATGTGAACTCTGCTCTTTAAATTTCCGATGATTATCTGGCTGCTATTAAATTTCATAGTCTTGAGTTTTCAATTTTAGAAATATGGAATTTGCATAAAAAAATGAGATGATTCCAGGACAAAAGATAAAGAGTGCTGGACCTTTTTCGAGGAACATAAAAATGGAAACTAGTTTAAAAGTTTTTGGGGGTTTGTAAAAGACAAGAAGGTCTTCAAAATTGTAATAAAATTAAGAAATACTGGAAATATGAAACCATCAACTAGACTTCATTGTCAATTATTTATTTCTCGTTTTTAAATTCAAGTAAAATATGTTCAAAAGTATGCAATTATATCTTTAATTAAGCAACTATTTTAAAGCCTGATTTAAAATGAATTAAAAATCTTTTAAAGAGGATTTTCGATTAAATAAAATAAGCAATGTACTCAAATCAAATCAAAAGGAATTAAATCAAATCAGTCACCCAATAAATAAATCAAAATGATATTTCCAAACACCTCAATTCACATTTATTTCTCTTTACATAATTGCATTAAATCTCACTTTTGATATTAGTTTTCCCTGGCCAGGCACTTTGCATAGATAATGTTGACTGGAATTCAATTTCTACCCCTTTGTGTTGCCTGAACTAGAACTTTTTGTTGTTCACTAAATTTGTTTAAATTTTCAATTAAAATTTGCATTGATTTTTAAGAGCACAGCAACCCCACAGGCACCGCAATAAATAGAAAGTCAGGGAAAAGGCATTTCACTATTTCTGGTTAACAGAGGGAAGGGTGTGGGTGTCAATGAAAGCAAAGTTCCTAACACAATTGCCGTAGACTTTATCCTTGAGCCTGTGTGTGTGTGGGTGCGTGTTAGTGACACGCTTTTGCCTTTGTGTATGGGTGTGCTCCAGAAAAATGCAGCCAAGCAGAGCGAGCTGACAATGTATGTGAATGACAGACAGGCAGACAGACAGACAACCACTATCACACACACACAGAGACTCGATTATGACCAAGTTATGTAAAGGGTTTTCTATTCGTTTGCATTTAGAGCCCGATTCTAGGGAATCTGTTCCAACAAATGCATTTTATAGCAGTCCTGTCCAGTCCAGATATATATCCTTTGTCACGTGCAGCTAAAACTTTAATCTAGCTTTATGTAATTAAGCGGATAAAACATTATTCTCCCTTGGTAAGATATTTACTGGGGAAATAGGTATTCCAGAGAAGTGATTATTAAAGTCTAAAAGGTTTTAAGGTTCCGCAAATTATGCTTTAAAATTTGGTTAGTATTTAATTTCGTTGAAAATGTATTTTCAATATTTTACGGAACACTTTAAAGCCAGTTTTAAATGTATTTTAAGTCTTATTAACTTGCTCGACAAGCCTTAGATTAAAGTATTCTTACTTTACTTTGAACTGTTTTTGCCCTAAATAGGAATATTCCAAAAGTTTTATGATTTATTTTTCTACCAACTTAATAACAACATTGACCTTTTTCCGCATCGTAAATCGAGTTCCAGCTGACATTAATTGATAGCTAATTCAATTGCCTCAGGCTGGCCGAAACATTATTCAGCAATTTTCATTAATTTCCCGCTAAACGGTTTCATATGCCAATTATGCTGCCATATAAAACACTAAATTACATTCAACCCCCCGGGGGGGAGGTTATAAACCTCACAGAGCGAGGCAGAACAGAGGAAAACTAAAAACAATGCAATTTTACAGCCACTCTGTGTGTGTGTGTGTTTATAGTAAATGCAAATGAACCGTGCATGTTGGCAAGTAGATAAATAATTCAATGATTGTCGTAGGTGTCGTGCCATTAATTAATTGTTGCAAACAAAAAAAAAAGAGGAAAAGCGTTTGCTTAAATGTCAAGAGGAACATAAATTTTGGTCACCTTCAGACTTCGAGACGCTGAGCACTGGCCAAAGCGGATTATTAATTATAAATTGCAGCCAGAAATAACACATGAACTTGTAATTTTCAGTTTGTTTTCAAAATAGAGTCGTTCGTGGGCTTGGTTCCTATGGCCAAGTATAAAGTGTGTATAAATAGGCACACGCACAACACACACTCCTTTCCTCTTCACTGGGCACACAAAAGCCTGCCAGCTTTTCAGCAGGATCAAGCTATTTATAAAATTTGCCGAGGCTTCGAAGTGTGCGTGCTTCCTTCTAACCAACTCCCTTTCGTTTTGGCTAGAAGCAGCAGCAGAAACATGGTTGCAACAAGTGGCAGGAGACGTCAGTTTAATTTGCTGTAAACTCAACGATGGGCGGAGCAGCCACTTACTTGGCTCTGGGGGTTCTCAACCATAAATGCCCCGCAATTACAGAGCCAACATAGAGCCACCCCATGGGAATTCCTTGGCCAAATATAACAGATCATTGAGCTTTTAATGTGTTTTTAATGTCAGCTTATTATATGCGGCATATTTCCTGCCGAGCAGCGGGTTCGCTTCGCCTTTCGCACACAATAAATATCAAACAAAATTCGCATTCGCAGCAAAAATAATCAAACAATAACAAAAGATAAAATAAAACAAAACAAAACAAAGCAAAGCGGCGAAACGCGAATGGAAAGTTTATATATTGTTTCAACCCCAAAAATGGCAGAAAAAAAAAGATAATTAAATGAGTGTTTAGAAATGAATATGGGTTTTTAATAATTGAAATAAAGGAGGGGAATTATGTATCAGTTTGAAGGCGCTTACTTGAAAGTTACCTTAAAAATTCAGGCGAATGCTTTTATATAAATTTAATATGTGTATCTTGGGAAAGAAATACATCTCCTCCAATGAAAAATTCATTCATGTTTGCTCTTACAATGAAATTAAGTAAAAAACCAACTGACTTACAGGTGGGTTATGTTTTCTGAGAACTCAGAGAATTTTCCTTGGGGACAAAAGCGACTTGCCGTGCACTTCCTCAATCGAATATAGACAGCTTGTAAAGGCCATAAAAATGCCTTTCCAATTGCCCATTCAATTTTGTGTATACAATTTAAGAGTCATTTATATATGTTATGTTGTTCTGTTTTTTTTTTTTTGGAGGCACGAACCGTGGAGGCAGGTACCAAGCGAGTTATAAGTAAAAACAATTTCCCTGAACTCTTTGCTCGTTTTATTTTTTTACTCGTTTATGAATATACATATTAATTGTATAATAATTTTTTTCCATTTATTACTACACGCAAACAATTTTCTTTATTTAAATGAATGGCTTTGCTTGACTGGCGCGCAATTTCACCAGCCTGGCCTGGCCCGGACGGTGCGGCTGATGGTTATGATGATGATTGTTATGATTATGACGGCTATGGTCAGTGGCTGGATATATATGCATAACACTGTGGGACAGTGACTGACTGACTGACTGGATGATTGACTGGACTGGCGACGGGCTACTGGCCAAGCGGTGACAGGAACAGCACACTTGTTGCAAATCCTATTCCCATATTGATACACATAGCTCCCCATGAATAATTCGATTTAAATGCGAGGCGTCGACTGATAAGTACAAGCTGTGCACTGTGCTCTGTGCTCTGGAAATAGCCATGCCCCGCATTCCCATTACCAAAAATAAATGGTGGTTGGGGGGTTGGATCGGCGGCTGTTTTCTGGCTATTGTGGGGTGCGGAAAAATAATAAACAGCCAATTTTCTGGCCACCAAACGAGTGGCGCGCGCGCATTCCTTGCCACCAAAGAAACACAATGATCCAGACACGCATTTTTCCATAATTGTATACAAATAAAGATTTTCTTAAATAATAATTACCAATGGTCGGTGGGCAAAACAAAATTGCCCTTGAAGCAGGGCCACATTGGGTTAAAATGGCTCGAAAGTAAAACCCATAAAGTTTCGAAGAAAGAAATTTGAATTTAATATTTAAAAGAGTATTTTCTTATATACTTTAATAGGTTTTTAAATAATATTGCCTTTTTGAAGTAAAGCTTTAAATAAAAATAAGGTTTTTGTCTCCTTTTGATAACTTGTATCATAATTTTTATAAATTTTTAAATATAATGAAACTATGTAGTTTCAGATCGATCATATCGAAAATATTTTATATTTTGATATAATGAAATTTTGTATATTGGCTTTCGTGTCTAATATTAATACAATATCGATATATTGATATTTTCTGTGATTATTTTTTTATCAAGTGTTAAGTCTAAAATTTTGATATCTTAAATAGTAGCTACTTGATAAAAAGCTCTTTAAATAGTGAAACTTTGACCAAATTCCCAACTTGAATTCTGTCCTAACTTCAGGTTAAATTCCTTGAAAAATTCCCATCTTTAGCCTTCCCTTTTCGCTGACTGCAGTTTCTCCTTGACATCTTCTTAAGGTGGTTAAATACCGCTAACAGGCCTCACCTGCAATCTTGCGTTCGCGCATTTTCCGCCATAACGCCTCGGCCTTGCGCTTGGGCCAATTCTCGAACTTCTGCGAGAAGCTCCTGAAGAACTTGTACTCGCGTATGGTGATGGACATGCGACGCTGCATATTGGCCAACTTTGGTAGCGCCGTCTTGAAGTGCACTCACAAATGTTAGGAGCAGAGAAAATAATTAAACTAATTGCTGCCTTAAGTAGCAGGTAATTTACACGAAGCACTTAAAGCACTGATATATATTTCTTTTTTTCTTTTCCCTCTTCTTGTATATATCTTTTTTTTTTTGATGTGTTTAAATTTCCGTTACAACTGAGTCGGCGGCGTCGACGCGCTCCACCCCGAGTGAGTTATCCACTCGCTGCGGCCACGAAAATCGACAACCGTGCACGGCGCCTGTAAGAGCACTAATGAATTTGCCAACGTTCGTTCGTTTCGTTCGTTCGTTCGTGGGAAAATGGCGAGATTCGTGGCGGTTCGGGCGGTTCGTTTGGCTGCCTCCGAAGTGGCACACGGGGCGTATGAACAACGCCAACAGGGCGTATGAGCAACATGCTTCTTCTGTATGCTTCTTGAAGGGCTAAAGGTATTTGTATTGTTTTGTTCTGTGATGAGGAAAAAAGAAGGGAGGCAGGACGGCATGGCATGGGAGCAACTTCCTGGCCATGTTGTAGAGTTATCGGCGCCACAATCGCTTATTATTATTTTGCTGTGGTTAGTTGGCCAGGGCCAAATGCCCGGAGGCAGCCGCCGCACACAAATAAATAAATAAGTAAATGAATAGCTGTCATGTTGTTTGATGATGATGATAATGTTGATGATGATGATGATGCTTCTTATTTCATTTCCATGTTCTGTGGCAAAAGGACTCGACTCGAACAAACACAGGCCCAGGGAATGTCAGCTTATGTTTTAGTTTTGTGTGTGTTCTCTGTTTTATATGGCGGGGGAAGTAAGTAAAACATTCATTAAAATTTATACGTAGCCATGTGAAAGTTTCACAGCCAGACCACACCTGTTGCTCATTGTGGGCGGCAGCAGTTGTGGCACAGTTACACTTATGTGTGCGAATGTGTGTGTGTTTGCCCAAGGTTAAGCTTTTACATTTTCTTTTATGATTTATGAAGAGCTGAATAAATGGCATTATTGTCCTCTGTTGGCAGAAGCTTTGATGATTCAGCCGCCCAGCATTTATATAAAACAAGAGAATAATAGTTGGAATAATAGTTGGAATAATAGTTGGAATAATAGTTCTCTAATCGAACAAGTGCAGTTCCATTGCAGATCCCCCAACAGCTGCAATTGGTTTGTACAAGAATCAAGTTTACTTTTCATTTATATTTCCCTTTCAATTGAGTAAATAGGAATAATTACGAACAAATCATTGCAAGTCACGGCTACATTATATCTCATTAATCTCCTGCCATTTTATATATATACTTGATGCGGAACACACAGAATATTATATGCAAAAGATAAATACAACATTGTGTCTGGTATTAAATATGAATGCGGGGCAATTTGTATTTTGTGCAATATATCAGATATAAATCACAGTCTATACATACATATATGTACATATGTGCTGTTAATCTTTTCAATAAAATAAACAGCACTTGGGAGGCCCGCTTCCGTTATGAAACAATAATAAATGGGAAGCAACAGCAGCAACAGTGGCAGTAGCATCATCTCGCCGCTCCTTAAAGCCTGTCATTATTATTATAGCCAGCACACAGGGCGTATGAGCAATGCAATGGCACACAAAAAATTGGCAATATAAAGACGCGTAAAGCGAGATATATATTATATGATAACTGAGATATATACAATATGATAACAGAGGCCCTGGCATGACCATCAACCTTTGCCAGAGGTCAGCCGCGCGAGACGTCACTGTAATGACGTCAGTAGCAGCGAGAGGAAATGGCAGGCAAACACACTCGCTTAATGGTCATGAAATGGCCATCTCTTCTACTCTCTTCCTCTCTTCTCACTTTTCCCTCTGACGTCATTGGTCATTCGGGGTTTATTTATTTTTTTTTTTCGAGACTGCTCCAAATGCCAACAACTGGCTTTGTATGTGCATAATTCGTTGCGAGCAGTCAGGCTGCAAAATCGAAATTGAATGAGTCCCAGTCAGCAGCCAGTTGGAGGCCACTTGGGCCTCCAGTTTGTGATTCAATTCTTTTCTTCGTCCGCCGTTCATTTATACGCCATTTTTAGCACAAAGAGTGTGCCATCATCATTATCATCATCCAGCGAACTCTGGACAAGAGGCTGGGCATATGTGGATAGATATGCCTATGTGCACGGTGGGAAAACTATTGCAAGAAGTAGGATTCGGGGAATAGGGAAGAAAAAAATAATCTCCTAATATAAAACTAGCTTCAAGGCTATGTATTTTTATTTAAGAGTCCAAAACTGCTTGGTTTTAATTCAGTTTTAAATGGTTTCTTAATACTATATTTAGTTGGGAGTCCTTATCTGGGATAATAAATGCTTTTAAATAAATATAGAACTCAAGAATATATTATTGTATTTATAAATGCAAAACTTCTTGGTTCTAATTCATATTAAAAAAGATTTCTATTTTTTTAATTGGAAATTTTTGTATGAAAACCTCAAATATATAATTTTTGTTTTAATAATAACAATGATAATTTTTATAAATAAATATATATAAATACATTTTAAAACATTTTGAACAACAAATAGAAATGGTAAATAATTTAGTGATTTCCTTAAGAAAGAGATGTTCTCTTAATCCCAGAAATTTTGTTAATGAAAATAAAAACTACTTTCAACACTTTCTCTCAGTGCCTTCACACCACTATTGTTTGGTCTGCGGAATTGACAGATTGACAGCCGTTTTCGGCTGTGGTTTGGGCTTCGGGATTGTGCCATTTGTATTGAAGTGTTGACGGAAGTGTTGGAAATTCGCAAAAAAAGAGCAGTTTGCTGGTGCTCTTGATATACCCAAAGAACATGAAAGTAATTTAAATGACGAGAGTAGGACAGGCATTGAATTGTGCGCCAAAATGAAAGCAAAAGTTGGAAATTGGAATTGATTTGCTGGCCAAACAAAGCCGAAAAACCCACAACCCACCCTTGCCCTGCTGCCATCACATTTATAGATCAGCAGGAGCAGGAGCGCGCATAATTATAGAAATTATGAATCATGCCGGCGGACAGACTGTTATTATAAACCACTCAGGCTTAATAACAGACCGCTAATTGGCTGGCAGGACCACCGGCGCATCAAATCAGGCATTCAGCCTTGATGCACATCCCTGGACCGGACCGGGCCATTTAAATAACTCATTTAGTTGCGGCTCTCGGACCTCGGTTGATGCTGTTGTTGTGTGGCTTAAAGAGAACTTGTTGCTCGTGGCTGGACTCACCTGCTAAATAGCGATCACTCTGTGAACGAGAATAGCGCAGTGTCTGTGGAGGAGAAAAAAAAAAACGGAAGATAGAGAATGTCCATTAATGTCTGATGATCAAGGCAATGCGAGGGCGGCTTTATAAGTGCCAGGGTAGGGGTATCCCTAAGCGGATTGGTGAATGGTAATTCTTCTCGGAATTCAGCAAGGTGAAAAGTAAAACAAGATAAAGTGCATGCGAGCTAAGAGGCTTCCTTGTTGAAATTTACAAGCAGAGCTGGCACTTAATAATCCCTTCAAGGTTAAGAAGTCTACTTTAAATATTTTTCTACATATTTCTTGCTGTTTCGTTGCTGTTACATCCTTAAACGAATTCCCTTGGATCTGCCCTCGCTTTTCCTTGGATTTGTTTCAGGGGAAACACTCACCAAATGCTGTGCGGCAAAGTCATCGAATCGCCGGCTCATCTCGCGCTCCTTGAGCAGCAGCGGCGCCGAGTTGGACTTTGTGGTCAGCTCCTGGATGCCACCGGAGTCACCCAGGCCGCTGTGCAGCGATGCACTGCTGGGCGATGGCAGCTCCACGAAATGATGCAGCTGATGGGCAGCCGTGGCCGTGGGTGAGAGCAGCGATTGAAAGGGCTCCTGGCGTAGGACAAGCGATAGTTGACCTCGCTCCTTGTGCTTCATAGCCGTGGCCGGATGATAGTTGGGCAGAATTTTCATGCAAGGCCGTTGCAGTGGTTGCGGGGAATGGTAATGATCCAGGGAGTGGCTACGTTGAGTCCTAGGCACCAGGATTGGTGGCGGAGCGGTGTATTTCCTGCGTAAAATCACGGGAGTGGCGGTCACACCACCACCACTGGCACTGCTGGCATCGCCATCGGTGCAGTCACAATCGCAGACTCCGAATTCATCCTGGCATTCGTCGTAGTGCTCAGACTTGCTGCCGGCCTTATCCTTTTCCTCGTCCAACATGTCATCCTGCGACTCGTTGGCTGCCTCGCCACCGCTACCGCATTGGCTGAGGACCTCTAGGAGATCGGGATCATCGGAGGAGGCCACAGAGCCACTCTTCTGGAACTTGATCTTGCGCAGCGCGTCCAAGCTGCTCACAGACTCATTATCCTGGGCACTGCTTCCTCCGTTTCTGTGATGATGATGATGATGGTGGTGGTGGTGGTGATGCAGGTGGTGTTGCATTTGGTGGCTCTTCCAATAGGACATGTCCTTGGGTGGCGTTGCCGTGCCAATGCCGCTCTCATTATTATCGTTGTCCAGTCCCGAAGAGTCCAGGGAGATGCCCGACTTCCCGGAGCTCAGCACACCCGTTGCCTCTTCGCAGGCCGAGGAAGACGAAGTGGAGCTGTAAAAGTAGAGTAGGCCGAGGGTTAAAAGACATTGACAAATCAATTTATATATACGGATAAACATTACACTCAAAGAAATTTAAGGGGATTTTATATTTAAATGTTTTCGTGATAAATAAAAAAAGCTGAGAAAATATTTTTCTATTGATAATTCTCAAACAGTTAAAGAAATTATAAATTTAAATCAAAACATCTTTCCCAATTTAATTTTCGTCGAGTGTAATTGTCTCTAGATCAATGCCACTCACTTATTGTCTTCATCGACGGCGCCAACGCTGCGCAGAATAGACTCCTCCGAGGTCCAAATGGTCGAGGTGGATCCTTTTTTGGTCACATCCACCAGATAGCCGGGAGTGGCGGAGCCTTTTACCACCGGATGCGATGAGGAGGCCGGTGACGATGAGGACGAAGACGAGGCTATGGACGCCGGCGGCGGGGTTATGGCATTTCTGCTCGTCAGCGCCGCATGATTAATGCCCACCCGTTTTGGCATCAACATCGGCTGGGAGCTGGTGGTGGGGGCCGGCAGCATTGTTTCCATGTCGCCGCTGCTCAATTGTCGCTGTCGCCTAGATTTCAAATCCTCCAAGGTGGTCGCCGGCGATCCACCTGTTGAGGTTGCCTTTGCCTTTGCCGTTGCCGTTGCCTTTGCCTCCTCGATTTTCAGTGCGCTTTGGAAATTTGTCAGCTTATGAGTTGTTGGTGTCGGTGACGGAGTTATCGTCTCCGCCAGTCCATTAAACGGGGGGCAGGCCAGGCTCTTCCTTTGGCCAACCGCAGAAGCAGCACCTCCTGCTCCTCCTCCGTAGCCCAGTCCGCCGCCGCCGCCTCCTCCCTGGCCATTCGGCGCCGACAGGGTGCGCATGTAGGCAACATTCGATTTGGTCGCTGGAGATGCCTCGTTGCGTCCGCAATCAAGGTTAAACGATTGCAGTGGAATGGTGGCCTGAAAGAGACAAGAAATGCACTTAGAGAATTGATTTTATGGGGGAAAGGAATATTATATAATAAATAAAATAAATTCAAATATTTCCCCATGGTAAAGAATTCCTAAACATTCGTTCTAGTCAAGACTTTCCCTTGTTTTGAAGATTGTTATAGACTTTGAACTTTAGTTTTCTTAAAGTTTAAAGTTTAAACTGTATTTTTTCTCAAGTGCATTGGGAAGAAGAACGAGCAAACTTATTAAAATATAGTCAGTCAGGTTTAATAAAGAAAAGTCGACACTGAGTGCCGCTGACAGTTTCGAGGGCCGCAACCTCAACCTCCACGGGAAAGGACCTTGAATGCATAATGAGCGCGCGGGCCTGTCCCAGCCTCCGATTCCTTACTACCATACCAGAGACTCTACCGCCTTGTTGGGAAGCCAAAAGGCGGAGACAATGCGAAAAAAGGAAACATCAGTGGAATTTTCAGACATTGTCAAGTGGGACGCTTAGGCAGTGCAGGAATTTTCGTATTTTATGCAAATCTTTTTGGTCAAAGCTAACTCGTCGGGCGGCTTTTTTTGTTTTTTTTTTTTCTTAATTCTGGAGAACCTGGCTAACCTGAGGAACAAAAAGCAATGCCGCGACATTTCCCCTATTGTTTTGGTTTATGATTTATAAGCCGCTTGTGATAACAGCCACTGTCGCGGCTGCTGCATTCTGGGAACTCTGTCATGGCTTGCACTGTCCCCTCCTATATTCATGGTCATGGCTCCATCAGGGGGGATAAGTGCGTTATGTCAATTCGATTTACAAGCCTTTGGCAAGCGTTTGACAATTTGGTTTTCCGCTAAAATGCATGGCAGGAAAAAATGGAGGGGCAGTAGTAGCAAAAGCAACAGCAGCGGCAGCGGCAACAGCAGCAACAGGCGGAAATTGATTTAAATGATTTATTGGCAAAAAAAAAAAAGATAAAAATGTGTATGAGCCTCGAGCTGGTGCAGCAGGTTGCTGTCGCAGCAGCAATATTGCTGCTGTCGCAGATATTGCTGCTGCTTTTGCCGCCGCTGCTCCTGCTCCTGCTGCTGGTTCTGTGTTGCCGCAATTCCTTGGGGGCCTTGGGCGAATTGTCGGCCAGTGAAATTGCAGGCTCGCAAAAAAAAAATGTGTATCACGGGGCTGATTGGAGTTGCCAGTCGAGTTCCCCAAAAGCAATCAATATGAAATAGCCTGGCTTTGTACTAAATTATAAACGCATGAATTTAATACCCAGCATTTAGGCATTTCCAGTTAATATTTAAATTGCAAACACATGTTTCCTTAATGCATTGCAATTAAGGGATTTTAATCTGTTATAGTTTAGCTGAGAGAACAATTTCCGGGTGTGGGGATATTGAAATAAATTTTTAGCTGCCAGAATTAAATATTAAAGGATTATAATAATTACTGCTAAAAGTATTTATTTCTTTTACTATCTGACATGAATTTAATATATTGGCGACTACTAATTATATTTAAATAAATAATTAGACCGTCAGAAATATTAAAAAAAAAATAATAATAACAAAAAACGAATACACAAAATCCACCGGAATATTTAAAATATATTATTCAGCTTATAGAAAGTCTCTTCCTGAGTTAGAGTACTTTAATTTTAAACAAAACTTGAAAAAACTGAAAATTAAATAAAAAACCCAAGGAAACAACATCCCCCCAAATCGAGAGTACTAAATGCCAGCTCCGGGACCAGACGACGCCCGTCTAAAAATGGTCACAGGATGCGGATGAGTGTGAGCATGAGTGATCCGGGGGGTCCTTTGGGAGCATCCACATCAGCAGCAGCAACAGCACACATCTGTTGCCGTTGTTTGAAATCAAATTTGTAATGCATTATGGAGCAGTCTCGAGTGCCTGTTACGGCGGCGTCTATGAATTATTAATAAAGCCCCGGCCAGCGATGCCATCTGAAAAACTGCGTGTTAATGAGCCGCCAACTCTCGCCGGCGACGCATTAATTGGGCGTCCAGATCAATGTCGTTTATGGGCATAGTAGTAGTATCGATGCAGCATATGGGCGCCATATACTAGTGTCCCCCGATCAGATCGGTTTTGGGAATGAAAACTTTTACCATTTTACGGCCCGGCTACGGAGATCATCTATCAGCCTGATTAATTTAGCGATTTTATCAAGGCAACCACAGAAAAAATTCTCAATGCCCAATCTGTTTTACATATGTAAGCAATTTCCTTTTCCTATGATTCTTCTCTCTGTGTGTGTTGTGATTGAAACTGAAGCATTTTATGGCTAGGGAAAATGAAAATTCAAATCAATTTTATGACCGAGGCAGTAGAATCCGATATCCGAAACGCTGACAAAGACTTATTTAAATGTCATAAAAATGTGAACATTTCTCACAAAACAACAACAACAACGATAGAGCTGAAAATTGGGAAATGAAAAATAAATGAAATGTTTTCTTCGGTTAGTTAATGAAAAATGCAATAAAATGAACACAAAATGACACATAAAAATGGGTTCTCGCTGTCTCTCTGTCTGGGTTATCAGTGGGGGGAACTGTAAATGCTCCTAATTGATCATAAAAAAAAATATATTTATATATATATATACAGCATTTGTTTACTACTACTACTGAGTCAATGGCTTCGATATCGAAATGGCTGAATAAGCCGAGTGACAAATGCACTGGGCAACGCCTCGGCAGCGTTCCACTTTTATTGATATGTGACCCAGAAAGTACCGGGTCTTTTGGGTACTATATTTGTGTATATATATATAGTGTATACCCCCGATCATGTCCGGCCAGACTATCGCAAATCGATTGGACATGCCCCTGGTCTGGGGCTCGGGTAAATGAGTGAGCTGCCCGCGGTCACGCATGCGCACTGATAATAATTATCAAATCAAAACACTTAAACGCCTGACCAGCCCATCGCGTCCTCCTCTGGACATTGTTCATGGTTCTCTTGTTCCCTCTCTCTGGAGTCCTCCTCCTGCTCCTGCTCCGATCTCTGTTGTCCATCGTGTTTGTTTGCCTTGCAGTGATTTGCAAGTTCTACTTAAGTCAAAGTGTCTGGAGCTCGTTGAGCTGCGTGAAAAGCTTTTTGTGTGTCGCGGCCTTTTGTCTGGACAGCCGTGCCCCCCAAAGATCACTTGGAAAAATATCTAAAATGATTCATTAATTAAAAAAAAAGAGTTTAAGAATAATTAACCTCAACTAATAGATGTTTCTGACTTTCTTCTATAATTCCCAAAATGTTGTGTCTTGTAAATAGTTTTAACTTTTGGCTTTTTTTCTTTTATTTATTTTAATCTTTCTTTATTTTCTTGATTAAATTCCCTTTAAAAAATTTCCCCCAGTGTGCACCTTGTGCAGCATCTTGCACATCTTCAGCATCTGCATGGTTCATCATCATTAAGCGCATTGCGTTGGACGATGATGATGCCCTCCTGCCTTCCTGCCACACACAACATACAAGATTCACTTTCGCAGGGGAGAAACAGCCGAGAAACAGCCAAGAAACAGGCGATCCCCAAGATCCGATCCCCATAAATTGGGGCGTTTTGGGTTCCGCTGGGTGTGTGAGATGTACACAGAAGCTGTGTTGACAGCCGGAGTGCAGTAAAGTGGAGTGTTCTCCTCTCTTGTGGATTTGCTCCAGGGCGGCATATTGACCCAGTTGCACTCCTGCACTCCTTTCGAACGTAACGATATGAAACGAAACGAAACGAAAAGCTCAAAAAACTGTCCCGTGCTTTTCGCTACCTTTACTTTTATACTTTCATTGACAGTTTTGTATTTTGCTTTTTCTTTGTCAGATTTTTAAAGCCGAGCACGCACTTGTGCCCTCGATGCTGGCCTTTGATTTATGCTGCCGTTGGTAGCTCATAAATCTTGCTCCTCGTCTCCACTGACTGATTGACCGAATGAGAATGAGAGTTTTGAGTTTTGCACGGGGACAGTCACTCAGTCAGTTAGTCAGTTGGAGTCGACCACATTCTTTGCCTTAATTAGTGCACTGGGCAACGGCAGCTGGAGCAGCTTAAGCTCTTTTAATTGGCACTTTTACTTGGACGATTAAGGCAAAATATGACAGCTTCAGTGCCTGGCACTTTTTGTTTTTCGGTAAAAAACAACAACTGGCCAAAATGTGCCGACTATTTCCCTTGAATGTTTTCACATTTTTATGACCAGTTGGAATTTTCATTAACTTTAAGGTGGGATTTATGCATTTCCATTTCACTTAAGGCAACAAATTAAATAACTTAATGATCTATATTTAATTTTTTGGCACTCTAAACCTATCTTGACTTGACCTCAGCTGTATTTGAAAATGCAGACTTGCTTTCCTGTTGGACATTTTTAGAACGAAGATGAAAAGGAAAAAGGGAGCCCTTTTTACTCTGGGGAATACTGCAGCTGAAACTCATCATATCGATTGGTAGCAAATATTGCCAGTTGTCAACGAAAACAACAATGGAAACCCCAGTCTCAGTCTCAGTCTTAGCCCACCTTTAGCCCTTTTCCACCTCAGATTCCCTCTCCGACAGACTTTTTGTGGGTTTTTTGGTTTTCGGTTTTCGTTTTTCGGTGTTGATGTCGTGTTTTTCCACCGACGGCGGCCCGGCACGCGTTTTGAAAATTAATATTTGTCTTGTCTTGCAGCAAGTCTGTGCTGCCTTTTTGAGGTTTTTCCACCCGATAATCGGAGGAGTAGGAGATCCAACGTAAGCGAAATGTATGCTAAGCATATGCAACAATATGAGAGACCGCAAGCTCGGTGCCGTTTATGAGCAGTTTTGGCTTATAAATGTTTTAATTAGATATATTTGGTTTGATAAGCCGGAGACAGCTAACAAGTTGGTTAGTCTGTTTCGGGGCTTATGGTTTATGGGCCTGAATAGGCACTCTTACACACACTCCAGCGACTGCACAAAGTGGGTCATTGAGTTGGCCAAACACTGCAGCCTCTTGGCTAGAGAGTAAACACAAAGGCACTGCGAGAAAATGAGCTAATGGAAATGATGAGAAATTAAGTAATTTAACTTTTTAAAAGTTCAGGAAGTTTATGTATTTTTTTGGAGAATTGTCTTCAATAATATCAACATATAGATATGGCAAGTTGCAAAGGCAATTAATTTTGTTCCCTAACATTTAACACCTCACAAATTTATTTTTAAAATATAATTTAATTAAATCATTAAGATTTCAGAATTCTCTCCTGATTTTTAAGTATTTTTTGAGTGCTGAAGCAAGACTTCCTTTTTCAGGGTTATCATCGAGTAAAAGTTGCCAGCCAGTTCCCAATGAACTTTGGCTCTTTTCTCTGATTGCAATTAGAAAATCTTTTACGACCCAAATGCCCGGCAATCAATCTCCAATTGTCTACCAATCTATCGCTCAAGAACTGCACTAATTAGACTATTTTATTACACATTTTATGGCGCTGGCGATGAAGCCCCCCGAAAAATGCAACAAAAATCCCCCTTCGTTCGAGCAGAAGTTCAAAGTTTAACTCGTTCAAGTGCCAGCCACCGAGTGACGACTGTCTATCAACGTTCTTGGTTGCCTGCTGCTGGCCCTCCTGCCCTTTATTCCTCATCCTCGTTTCCATTTTCATCTCCATCTTGATACCCCCAACTTCCCGGCTTTGCTGCTGCCCATAAATTTCACGCGCTTCAGTTGCGCATCCGGCGAATGGATGGATGGTTGGCTGACTGCCTGGCTGGCATACTGGCTGGAACATATGGCAGTTCTTGAAAGAACATTCTTTGCCCCCCCCAAACCTTGTTCTCTCTCTCCGTCTGAGTGTGTGTGTGGGCCACCGAAAAATTCCGCTGATGCGTGTGCATGTTGACAAGATTGTTGTGATTCAGATTAAATGCCTTTTGTCTTTCTGAGCGCATTTTATCTAACCCAAATTCATAAAGTATGCTTGCTGTTGTTTGTTCGTTCGCTCGCATGTCGAAATTGAGGCAGCGAGGAGGAGAGAGATTACATGGGGAATTCCAGTGACTCGAGATTAGGAAATCCCAGTCTGAGCTACAGAATTTATGAATACTCCCAGGGATAATCCCGCATTTGTAATGTAAATTGAAGTAACTGATTCTTAAAGGGGGGCTCAAGTCATTGTTCTTATAATAATTATTCTTCTGGAGGCATTTTTCTTCGAATTTAAAAATAAACATATTTTGTACACTCACGTGTTTCTCTGGCTTCAAGACAAGTCCATTCTGCTGCTGCTGCTCCATGATGGATGAGCCCTTGCCATAACGACTCTGTATGGCCGCTGTGGCTGCTGCGGACAGGAGCATGGGAGCTGTCCTGGAGATGGGCGAACTGCTGCCGGAATTAGAGCCGGAAGCAGATCCACCGACTCCGGCCAGGTGTGCCAGGTGCGGTGGCAGCTTATCAGCAGCCATCAGGCTGTCCAGATCACGTAGAAACTTGCAGGCCCAAATGTTGACATCGTCCGCCTGGCCTGCAGCAGGAGCAGAAGCAGGCAGGGATTTCCTTGGACTCAGAGGCGGCGGTGACAATGCCCTTAGTTTAGTTGTCACTGGCTTGCCCGTCGATGTTGTTGTTGTTTCAGTTGCTGTGCCCGATGTTGCTGTGGTAGTGCTGCTGTCAAAGCCACTATCTGATTCCGTGGAACGAGACAATTCATCAAGCTGCTGGACTCCAGCCTGCGATAGCCGCTCCTCCAGTTGGTCGCGAAGCTGCTGCTCCAAGCGCTGGACCTTGCGCAGCTCGAAGACCTCGTTGATTTCCCGCTGCAATTAGAATGGCAGTTGTGTTAGTTGACAGCACTCGAAGAAATACAAGAAATATATTATAATTCTTGTATAATTCTTTTAATTCCCAAAGGATTTTTCAGCTTTTTATAATCTCTTCTCTTGAATTTCTCCCTTTAACCCTACTCGCAACCAGTTTACACTTTATTCCCTTTCCTGTAATTATTTTTCCTCTCTGCATAGAGGACACATAAATTCCGGACTGCCGCTAAGATTAGGTTTTGATTAGCACTCTAATTGCATACATATATCAAGGCAATGGTCTATTAATCGCGCCCAGAGCGCCACAGCCTCTTCTAATGGCCCCCGACTATGATGTATGTTTGCTTAATTTGCCCCGCAAACACAGGGACAGGGACAGGAGCAGCAGCGGCATATAGCAACAGAAATAGGAACAAAAAGAAAGCCCAGGACACGACCAGGAGACTCACAGAGACATGGGCACAATCAAAGACAAATAAATTAGAACACGACCGACCGACCGACCGGCCGAGGTTGCCTTTTTCCACACTCGTCGTCGAAGCTGGGGAAAACAGAAAACTGCAGCCACGAACTCTTGGCAACACGACTCGCAGGAGGGAATGCAAATAAATTGAAATGAAGCAATTTGTTAGCCAGATTAAACACAACAAGCGGGAGAGAAGAAGCCCAAAAAATAAGGAAAAAAAAACCAAAACCCAAAGGGAAGAGAACCCGGAGAAGATCAGACAGATGGAGCCCACAGGGCTTACAAAGTCAGCGAATTACTTAATTAAAAATCGTGGCCCAAGACAGAGAACCAGGTCTGGCCGCCCGATTCCTCCAGTGACATTAATAACGTGCAGTGCTCATTACTCAACAATTGTGTTTGTTGTTGGTGCTGGAGCCCGTTTCTTTGCTTTATTTTTTACCCAGAAAGGCTGCTGCTGCCCTCAGACAAATGCGATCGAACATTAGCAGGCAATAAATTCTGAAAAGGTAGCCCAGTCGCCGGTCTATACCTTCTTGGGGGCTTTGAAAGAAAGCCGCTGCTACTCTACGATTTTATCGCCGCCGAGAGTTCTCGGCGGTTCTCAGGTTGTGCGGCTAATTTGTGAAGGCGGAGGCCAGGTCACAGGTTAGGCAAACAAAAGAGCTGGACAAACGAATTTAGCCCACTGATTTCGATGGTTCGTAACATAGAAACTATGACGTATGAGGGGTAGTTCCGTGCCTGCGGTGATCTCAAGTGGGCTGCTGCTGCTTATTTCCCAGTTCGTCGTCATACAATGCAATTGCTTTTTATTAATTTCATGCTTCGACGCTCTGGACAAACAATTGGCATTGCTGAGGAATCAAACATGAAACACTAAGGGAAAATGGGAGGTACTTTTATAAAGAAATGTGTGATAAATTATAGGATTTTGGATTAAGAATATTTCCTCAAATATTAGTTTTATATAAAATTGGTTAAGCTCTGTTTTTTCCCTATCCAAGAACCCTCGAAACAATTATTTTTCTCTGTGCTCTCATATGTGTGACCAAGGGTCTCTTGGACCACGACCAGCCGGCGTATTCCCAAAACTCCGCGGGCAGCTCCTTCGCGGCATCCTCAGCATCCCCAACCTCATCGTCATCACCATCAACTGGTGGCTATAAAAAGCTTGTCCGCTCGCCAGCAACTTTCAGTTTCAGTCTCTCCGTTTTTCTAAGAGCCAAAAACGCAGCGGTCGCCGCTGGCTGGCTTGGCTGTTAGCTGGTTTGGTTTCTTGCCTGTATCGCTGCATCAAAGTGGCCGACGAGGCAGCAGCAGCAGCAGCAGGAGCAAAGAGCTGGAGAAATAAAAATTGGAACAGCCTCGTCGTCGGTTGAAGTCTGGCTCTGAATAGCAGACGCTGCAGCAGCAACATCGGCAGACAACATGAGACTCACGTTGGCCTGGCTCAGCGTCTGCCTGGCGATTTATTGCGGCGGTGGCCATGGCCATGGCAATGTGGTCCTATCTCTGCCACCATCGCTTATCGCCACGGCCACGAAGGCGGCCTTGAGCCAACAGCAGCAGCAGCAGCCGTTGCAGCAGAAAAAGGATGCACGCGTCCTGTTCGACATGCTGCCCAACTCTCCAGCGGAGAATTCGGAATCGCGGACACTGTCTGAGGATTTTAATCGAAATGCAGATGATTTAGGGGACCGGCAATCAGCGCCGCAGGAAATTGTACCAGGATTGGGCTTTGGATTGGGACCCAGTGGTGGTGGTGGTGGTGGCTTTGGTGCCACGCCTCCTCACCGCTATTGGAGCAATCGCTGCCAGGGTCGAGCGGGTGCATCCGCCAAGTGTCCGCAGGAGTACTATCGCACCATGCTGGCCGCCAGGTGAGAAGTTCAGGTTGAAAGCCAGGATGTGGGTGGCCCTCAGAGGTACAGGAGAAGATGCAGGAGAAGGGGAATAATGGCAGCGGGTTCAAGGCTGCACAGGAGGAAAGTTGAGAAAGTTTCGCGCCTCGTTTCCGCTTTACATGTAAACCAATTTATCAGCCAAAGTTCGAGTTTTAACCCTTTATAAAAGTGCTGAAGTTTTTAGGAATATTTATAGGACCTTTAAAGTTTTTTTTTTAGGAATTAGTTAAAACATTTAATATTAATTGCTTGTAAAATGCATTGAAATAGGTTTCATTTTAAGGAAAATCAGACTCTCTTGGAGTAGAACCATTTTTCATAATTGAAACTGAAGAGAAAAGTGCAAAACTCTCTTTCATTCGTTACAGAAAAGAACCTTTAAGATGTTATTTGCTGATTTGCTTGTGCATTGTAGGCAATGCGTAAAAAATTGAGAAAGGATTAAATTTAAATACAACCAAATCCTTGCTTTTCAGATCGGCAAATAGGGTAACCTATAGTAAAACCTCACCAGACTTTTAACTCTGATTTAATTCCAAGCTAAACCCGACTACTCAAAGGGTTAATGCTAACCCTTCTCAGGGCGCCAGGCATTGCCAAAAAAAATGTAAAAAACGACATCGAAAAATAAAGGTTAAGACCGCAAGAGCGGCAACAAATCGTCGACAATTTGGCTGTCGGCTGGGAACACGCAAAACCAATTAATGGGCGTGAAAAAATCAGTACGAACGATTGCAGTTTTGTTTCAAGTCAGCCAGGAGGCCGCTCGCCAACGTATGTTGATTTATTTTATAAAATAACAACTGTCAGCAAATTCATTGGCCCGCAACGAAATCGAAACGAAAACTGCATTACGAGTTTCACTTTTCATGCCAGACTCCCCGGATATATATATAACTTTTTTCACTCCTCTTTTGTTTTATTTAACAAAAAACTGTTTCTTTCTTCCGCTGCGGCTTGTAATTAGTGCGTGGAATATTATCTTGTGTTGAAAAATTATTGGGCGCTGCTATTAAAATCGAATTAATCATGTCTCTGGCTGAGGGACTTTATAGTAATAATTATTTTCTTTGTGTTTGTCTTCGTTGATTTGTTAAATGTTTGATTAATTGGCCACCGAGGAGACCCGCATAACGTTCGATGATGTTTTGCTCTTTGCTTAATTTGTAATTTTACACAATAATTTTCATTGAGGAATTGGCTCAAATTGTGTGTCGTTTGATTGAATTGGATCAGCCCTGACAGCTCCAAAGAGTTAAGGCGATTATTTGGGTCACATGTCTGAGAGATGTTTCGAGTGGGAGCCACAGAAAGAAGTTCATCAATTTGCTGGTGTCGTCTCTTGTTTTTCCCTCCCAAAAAAATTGAAAAAAAAAGAGAAACTCCAGCTTAAGACATGTAATTGAAACTCATGGTCGCTGCCCACGCTCTTGTCTGGCGGAAGAGAAAAATGTGAAAATGTGCTGCTCCTTAAAAGTGTACAAATGATGAGACATTAATCACACTATAGAAACCCAGAAAATCTTATAAATATTTTTTATTAGGAACAAAGAGGCCCTTGCCCGCCTACACTTGCAGCTGAGCTCCATGCAGGATTCCGACTCTGAGGTTAATTCCTCCGATTCGGAGGAGGAGAATGACAACGATGATGACGAGGATGAGAATAGCAATGAAGTCTTTATGCTGCTGACAGGCGAACAGGATCTCATCAAGTTCCTGCACTGGGCCATGCAGCTCCTATATCCTATACAACGGGCTCCAGCCAATTTGAGTGATGGTGCCGCCGAGAACTATTATCCAGGAATGTTTCTTTGGAAGAAGCTGAACCTATCTGGGCACCTGGAGCCTCCACTAATTGTGGATGAGCCGCAGTATGTGTTAGTTCGCAGGGAGAAGCTCTTCGATGGCTATCAGTGGGGAGGTGAGTCTATGAATATTTTCTATTTTATTTAATTTAACTTATAAAATTCTCTGCTAAAATTTCCAGATGAGGTGAGCAAGGAGAGTGATCCCTTTATACCGCCCCGTGGTCGCAAGCACAACTCTCCTGATCTGGACGCCCTAATGAATCGCCTTGAGCCTTTTGTTCCAAATCGTGGCAAGCGCGACAAGGTCAAGGATCTGTTTAAGTATGATGACCTCTTCTATCCGCATCGCGGCAAAAAGCATCGCAACCTGCTGTCCGTGGACGACGATCCCTTCTTTGCCACCCGGGGCAAGAAGCTGCAGCTCCGGGATCTCTATAATGTCGACGATCCGTTTGTACCGAATCGCGGCAAGCGCTTCTGGCGGGGAGCAACAACAACAGATGACGACAGGCCGCAAAGAATGTCAACGCATAAAATTAATGGTTACGATCAATCAGTCAGGCCATCACTGTCAATGGAGGATGCACAGGCTCCTTCTTGGCGACTGGCCGCTAATAGATTGCACCCGACAAGATCAATGTCAAGTGCCGATCATCAGCAGCAGCCGCAGCAACAGCAATTGCTGATGTTGCCCCAACAACATGTCCACTTCATTGGCAATCCCAATCACATGCGCCAGCAGGTGAAAACATTCTCCTCCCCCGCCTCCCCCTGGACAACGAACATTGGCGTTGGTGGAGAGCGCCTAAGGAGATCTTTGCCCACGAGACACAATTAACGCAATCGCACCTTGGCTAATCCACTGGTAAACTCGGACATGGACACTTATTCGGCCAATTTAAACATTTAAATGCGGCGGGCGATATTCGGTTTAGGTTTTCGCTCCTCAGTTTCCAGTTTGGTCGGCTTCCTGGGGGCACTGTTTTTCCAAAAACAAAACAAAAAAAACTCATGTAGAGAGAACTATACATAGCACACAATAAAGTAAAGCATGCAATTGATTTTGAGAGAGAAATCGAATCGAATCGAATTGTATTGTGGCGAATTGAAGGTTACACCAGTCGGTTGCCCTTGGTGGAGGCCTTTCTAGAATGGCACTGCGAGAAAAAGGCAATATTTATGCATCAGAATGTTAGTTTCTTACTCTTTATAACAAGTTTCCTTGTCGCAAACCCCCTAACCCATTGACCAATATATATTTCTTCCTGTGTTCACCGCAAAGGTCTCCTTGCCTGGCTTGCCCTTGGCTATACTGCCTTGCAGTCCTCGGGTATTGCCTATTTTAATTGTATTCATTGGTTAATTTATCGCTAAATGCAATCAGCATTGTGCCGGTCCAGACGGGGATTGGAGCCACAGCTGCAGACAGGCGGGCGTGGCACGCAGTTTCGATGCCACAGATGCGATATGCTGGCCAGATATTGTAGAACAACCAGCAACATCAAACAGATGCTAGGCTGTGTGACTGCAAAGGTCAGACTCAGACTCTAACCAAGGGCTCTGTAATCCCCCAAAACTCACATCAATCACGCTAGAGTTTTAGCTTATTAAAATATACAAAAAATCGAAGAAAAATTATATGGGAGCAACCAATTTTTCCACTTCAGCCCATTTCTGACATTGACATTGACCACAGCACAGCATCGACATATCAACGTCAAAATATTTGGTAAGCCAGCACACAGCGTAGCGACCAGCTTGCCTTTTTGTTTTTCAACAAATGACCATTGAAGGTCATTCGCTGGCAACAACAACAACAAATTGGTTAAATAATACCATCGACTTTTGGCTTTTTTTCTTCTTTAATAATTTTTGTTTTCTTCTTTTTCTGGTAGGTAGCCTGACGTCTGAGCAAGCGTTCGGTCCAAAAACCCCTGAAGATCATTATAAATTTCAATGGCACTTCACATGGAGAAGCCAGTATGCATATAAATATATATACATATATATATATATTTGTGTCTATGTTTGGTTAGAAGAATGCATGCAGCAGTCCATAAATATGTTTACCATTTGTTCAACTCTCCTCGACTGGGCAATGACACTTGAAGTGGTCAATCGCAGCTCACAGCTCACGTGCAGCAGCTTTACAAGCAGCGGCGGCGGGGGGAAAAAAACTCTGAAAGGTAGTTTGTTCGCGTTTTCCGGAGGACTGAGTTTTTATTTTTGAGTTAGGTGAGCTTAGTGCTAAACAGATGTGACAGCTTCAGA
Source organism: Drosophila anomelani (assembly GCA_035045905.1). NCBI lineage: Eukaryota > Metazoa > Arthropoda > Insecta > Diptera > Drosophilidae > Drosophila > Drosophila anomelani. The sequence goes on along the minus strand of JAWNOO010000007.1, from coordinate 7,760,657 downwards.
GGAAATCCCACAGAAGCACATTTTGAATGCAGCGTTCTGTTGTAACTTTAAATATTTAAAAACTTTTTAAGTGGTCAAGCTTTTTATTGGCATTTAAATATTTTCTGTTGTCAAATTGGTGGTTGAGTTGCTGAGTTTTAAGAATAAATGGAAGCTGAATATGTATGAAAGAAAGAAAGTTCTAATTTTTTAGACAATTTCTTTGCATATTTTGTTCGAAAATAATATTAAATGTTCGACTTTACAGGACATTGAAGCTTTTCCTACTTGTTGAAATGCATTATTTTACTAGTTTTAAGTTTTATAAGTTATCTTTCTATGTTTCACTCATGATTCTGCACATAAAAACTTTAAGTCCGAATTAATTTAATTTATTTTGTCATATTTCTTAGGATTTTCAATATTTTTCTTGCAAAAAAAAAAAGGAGAAAGAGCATTGCTCCCACGCAAGTCTATTGAACCAAATGTGTCACAGGAGTGAGGATTGTACAAATTAAATTCCATTGGCCTTGTGCGCTTTCAAAACGCCAAAACCAAAAGTCCCAAGTGGCAACATGGAAAATAAAACAAAATGAAGAAAAAGAAAGTCTTCGGGTTGCGCGATTCCCCCAGCTTGTGAGCTTTGGCGTCAGCAAATTGGCTCAATTTCTGTGGCAAGGCCTTTTTGTAGTTGCTGATTTGCTTGTCGGAAAATATCAACGCATTGTCAGCGATCCGTTGACAACTTGCAACATGCAAAGCGGCAGCAGCAGTTGCAACTTGCAAACGCGGCAACTGTAACTCTGCAATTGCATTTGTAACGCGATCAGCATGAGTAGCTGGCAGCCTGTGACAGCGGCTTAATTGCTGTCTGCAATTATGATTGCTGCCGGTGAAATTGTAGAAGTCTACCTCCCCTTTCCTCGCATCTGAAATGCTTCACTTTTGCATCAAAACTTCTCCCACTGTGACCGTTCGATTCCTGAGTCTTTTTTTACACAAGGAAAAAATATCGATTTCGGTTGGAAAAATATTGTTTTGATAACTTTTTAATTTTAAGTTGGTGTCAGCTTCTAGTCTGAGATCATCAGTCATCAGCTTGTGGGTAGAACACCTCGCTTTTGGTTTATAGTGTTTCGGGATCAAGTTTCTTTTTTCTTCATAAATTAATTAAATAGAAATATTATAAGCCAAAAAAGACAAAAGAGTTCTTCCTAGGTAAAGATTTTCCTGGCAATATCTTTCTTTAATGATTTAATATCCCAAAGAAATATTTAATGGCTTTATTAAAACCAAGATTGCTTGACTTTTTCTTCCTGTGTTTGAGGATTTCTTTGTTTTGCTGAGGATCAACTCCCCGGTTGACGAAAATAGTAACGTGCAGGCAGGCGCTGCCTTTTATTGCCATTTGTTTTTTGGCCCGTTTGCCCGCTTGACGTTGACAAAAAAACGTCATTTGCAAATTGGGCAAAGACAACTTTCTCTAGGCAGCTGCTGCTCCTGCTGCTGCGCCGGCGCATTTTACAGTCGCATTCGCCGAGTGACAGAGCCATTGCATAAAGCCATATAGATAAACCCAAAGGCGAGTCGTCGCCCACATTCATTAACAGCATTCGCATAATTGGCTGAAGCAGATACTTTTTTCTGGGTTCATCGAACCACCAAACACCACCACCAACATCGACGAAAAACTAAAGCCCCAAAATAAGAAACAATCCCTGGGCGCAGCCTTACGTCTCAATTTCCCAGCTTTTTTTCTCATATCTATAATTAAAATCGTTTGAGAACACACGCAAACCCAGTCGCGTCTCGTCTGATTTATCAGATTTCAAGCAAAATAAGGAGAAAAAAAGCAATATTTATACACGTTGTGACGCTGAAAGCTTGATTGATGCATTAAGCTTACTGCTTAGCCACCACACAATCGTTGTCGTTGGTACCGATGTTGACGAGCGCCAATTAATGGCTGCTTAAACGGGAAAACTCTGCCCCAGCCGGGCATAGCCTAGCGCTTGTCCATGTAAAATTATGGAAAATCTGTGCAAAAGCCAGCGCTAATTGATGCAGGAAGCGCGACGCAGAAAACGAGTTGCTTGGAGCCCCGCCGAACACGCCTGTCATGAATTCGCTTCGTTTCGTTTTGGTGCGTCGTCTTAAATGGGTCAGGCGGTGATTACCGCCTCCACCTAACGCATTTCATAACTACACTTGAAAAGAAATATACAAATAAATGGAGAAAGCCATGCCTGATTACCTTATAATTGTTTTAAATCTAATCCAGCAGTTTTTGTTCATGCGAAAATTAAATTATTGTTATGAGTTCCATTTCATATTGTTGGTATAATTATGAATATTTATAATATTTGTTGCATAAGAGGAGATTCTTTAAACTAATATCTGATCAAAACACCATGGTTTCAAAGGGGATGATGGAAAATCTAGATATATCGAAATTTTATTGATATTTTATTGTTGGGTTATTGTGAGATAAATCGATGTTTTGTCTAATTTATATAATTTATTTCTTCTATAATTTATTTACTTCTATATATTATTTCTTAATCATCTTTCCTGCAATACCTTTAACCTACTTTTAACGTTCCATTGACATTAACCCAACCTGTACTCTCTTTAATGACCCTATTTTTTTGGGCCTGTGTAGGCAAATTAAGCCTAAGGCTAAGCGACAAGCGTCTTAGCAGTCTTAGCAAGTAACGGCAATTTCCAGCCGGCAAAAGGCAAAAAACGCTGCACTATTTGTCATAATAAATGTGCACAAAGGCAGGCGACCAACCGACCTATCACCCCTCCTCAACCCTCGCCCAAAGAAAGCTGCGTGGGCAGAGCGCTGTGACACGTTTTGTCATCATTAGGCACAGTTGCCGGCTAATAATTTCAATTTAGCCAAAAAATTAGTTGTATATATGGAGGGAGAAGAGGGAGAAATATGTAAAAAGGCGTTAATAACCGGCGGTGTAAGGCCATAAGCTGACAGCCCACGCCATTGCCACAGAAAAAACTAAGCCAAACTAGGTTTAGTTGGGGCTCTCTCTCAAAAAAAAGGGGCGTCTATGGGTGTTGAGGTGATGACACTGATTATAAAATGCAGCATATGCAGCACAAGGCATATGCCACATGGCGTGCTTCGTTTATATGGCCATAAAGCCATCCCAGTTGATCAGCGACGATAAAAACGCCTTGCTCTGATTTTGGAGCGTTAAGAAACGCAGTTAAATCGCTAGCGATTTGGCCGCGATTTGTGGGTGCTTTACTTTGGCAGAAAAGCGATGGAAAAACACTTTAGTTATGAAGTTTATTTTTATCTAGAGCTTGGCAAATGCTTCAGGCAAATCTAGGTACACAGGAAAATATTATAATAAAATGTTTAATTCAGAAATAAACATATTTTCCAAAATAGATTGAGTTTTGATTTAAATAATGTTGAATAAAGGAGGTTTAGATACTTTTTATTTGCAAACTTTTTATATACTCTGATTGCCTTTTTTAAGTGCAGAGAAAGCTAAGGTTATTTAACGCATTTAGTAGTAGTTATCTTCGTAACCCTAATGGCGAAAAATAAATGTCATGAATAAAATGTGGAGAAACTCCTTTTTGCTTTAAATTTTCAACGATCAACAAAGTCATAAAATCACAGGCGATTTTCTAACAAACTCAAGCGATTGAACTTTTATGCATTTTCCAGTAAATAAAAGAAATTTTGCAGTTTTTAGTGCCCTAATTAACTCAAAAATATATACAAAATTCCTTATGAAAGTGGAAAATATATTTTTCCACAGTTTTTTCCGGCTGCAAAGTTTAATGTTTAATGGGGCTAAGCCGACCACTGACCGCTCCGCAAGAACCATAAACGCATATGCCGGCTAAAAGCGCGTGCGTGCATGGCTTCCGCCTTGAGCAACAAATAAACAAAATAATAATAATAATAAAAAACACAAATATTATCCGGCTATGAAGAAAATTCATGCGAAACAGTTATAAAAAAAAAGACAAAGAGCGGAGGAAAAAGGCGATGAAAAACAGAAAACTAAAGCTGCGGCCATTGACGTTGCCGTCATCGTTGATGTGTATGTGTAATATTGCGCTTTCCGGTACAGAAACATAAAATTTTATGTACACGACGACCGCTGACGATGACTACGACTACGACGACGCTGACAGCGGCAACGACAACTCTAACGACAGCTAAAGCGGCAAAACGGAAAGTCGGGCGTGCAACACTGCGTATGCGTTACATATTACAGCTGACGACTAGGCGGAGGGGTATGAGCATGGGAGTGTCAGTGTGCTTGCGAGTGTATTTGTGTGTGTGTTTGTTTGCCTTAACACATTTTTCTGTCACGCAAAATAATCATTTGCAAAATCACACCGTGTTGACAGGAGGGAAGCAGGGGTTCATTGAAAGACTGCCACTAGGCCGGGTCCCAGGCGCAGTTGAGTAAGTTTGCAGGGAGAGAAAGTGGGCAGTAGGTCAAGTAAGGATAGCAAAAGATCATAAAATCATAAGAGAATATAAAAATAATATTTTAAAAATAGTTTTGCTGAACAAAAATCTCTAAATTACTTGTAACTTGGAATAAAATTGATTTCTTGCTCTTGAAAAGCTCTTATTAACTTCCTGACTGATTAAAAATATATATTTTTCGCTGTGTATTGTGTGCTTGAATTTTCCTCCTAGGGGACACACATAAATTGCCGGTTATTATCATGTGAAAATGCCAGAAATTGAATAATGTCATTTAACTGACGGAGACAACAAGTAGAGCATAGCCCAATTCTTCTTCTCCCATTTTAATAAGAACGGAAAAGTGTTTTGTTTCTCATAAACCCTGCTCTTAGCATATCCAAAACACTTACCTTGACACGCTCCAAATAATCCTGCAGGGCTCCATATGGATCCTCACCATCGACATCCAACAGGTCTAGGCTGTGTGCCAAATCCAGATTGTCCAAGGCGGCCAGCTCAGAGTCTGCCTTATCGACAAATTGCAGCTTATGATGGTGAGGATGATGATGAAGATGATGATGAGGATGCGGATGCCCCTGAACGGGCGCAGTCTGTCCCAAGAATTTCTTATCAGCTGTCATGGTGTTGGCTGCATTTGCTCCCGTGGATGTTGCTCCTGTTACTGCTGCTGCTGCTGCGGCTGCAGTTGCAATGCTTCCGTATTGTCGAGTTCGCGGCATCGTTGCACAACCGGTGCTAAAAACGCTTGGAGCGGCAGCGGCAGGAGTAGTCGGCCGGCCATCAACGTCTACGCTGGCCGCCGCATCACTTAATCCCGATTTGTAGCGCGTCGCGTCAGTGGCGATTGCTGACGTGCCGCATGTTGCTGGTGCCGCGGATGTGGCTGCTGCAACATCAGCTCCGCCTGTTGCTGGCGGCACAGTCGCCTTGCCGTTGATAAGCGTTTGATGTTGCTGCTGTGCATTGCTGCTGTTGCTGCCACTGCTAATTGCACTCTTCACATCGCCTGTCATGTTGTTTTGATTTGTATTGCCATTGCACTGCATTTTAGTTAACTTCTTGACTTTGTCATGAGGCCGCACCGGCTGCTGGGGCTCTGTAAGAGTTACGGAGAAATACAAGATAAATAAATTGGAAATATAAAAAAATTGTAGAGAATGAAAGTTAAGATATTGAAGAGTTTTTTTTCAACAAAATGCTTAAAATAAGACCATTATAAATCTATAAAAATTGCCTTAATATTAGAAAGTATATAATAATTAATATTTACTAAACATTAACTTGAAGTCTTCAATTCCCATAACTTTAGTTTCTTTAAGTTGCCAGTGAAAGACTTCCTTATTTCAGGATAAATCAATAAAATATATTTATCTACCTAAAATAGTATTTACTTGTAAAAAGTCTCAGTATTTTCCTTCCTGAAAAAAAGTATCTGACTAATCTTAGCATTTTTTGCGACTTGCGGCGCACCCCGAAACAATTTCCCAATAAATTTTTGTAAGAAAATCAAATAAAAGCCAACGCCAGCTGACTGCTTGAGTCCAAATGCGCGAAAATTTCTGCGCTAATCGCTTTAAATTGTCCACCAAATGTGTGCCATTTAAATTGTCATAAATTTTGCAATATGTCTTGGGTTCGTGTGTGTGTGTGTGTGCCTGTGGACTTAACTCCTTTTTTTATTTGCCAACACATATGGCCTGCACAAGCGAATGTTTTAATTAATTTCGCAGTGGCGCGCCAAAAATTGCCAGCAATTATTTACATATTCGAATTTATTGCTCACACCACACTTGGCCATTCCCCGAATGTTTCCACATTATTTATCTTCACTTTGCGTTCTATTATGGAGTTGGGGAGCCGAGCCTATAAACATTTATTTCACTTTTAAAGTTGAAAATGTGTCACTTGGTTAAATACATGGAAATCGCCTTGATATTTGGGTATGGGAAAATATGAGGGGGGATTTAATTTAATCAGAAAATATTGTGGGAAAAATATGGCAGGGTTTTATAGTATTTAATAAATTTCAAGACATAACTATTATAATTTATTTTTAATTAAATACAATAGGCTAAAATGGCATTTAGAGCCAAATCAAATTATTTCTTAATATAATTCAAAGCCTTGTGCGATTCAAAGCAATATATCTTCAACGAAGCATCTTTAAGTTCCCCATTTCCTCTATTCCGCCACATTATCATAGGCCAAAAAATCAATTCTCAAGCTTTAACCCACATGAATGTCAATAAATTCCCAGCAAATCGAATTGATATTCGCATAGGGGCTAAGGTTATTTGAACTTTGTCAAACGGAAGAACTCCGGACGCCTCCGAACCGGCCGGCATATGTATGTCTTTATATCTCTATTTATGTACATTCGTATTTCTTTTATTTTATTTGATTTTTTTCCTTCCACCCAGTTGGCTGGCGGATAAGTGAAACGGTTTAAGAGTGACTCTTGTGGTGGTTGCCTGTTGATTTTATAGGTTTGATTTTATTTTTGTTTTTATTGCGCATGCGTGCGTTCGATTGAGTTTTTTGATTAAAATGTCGCCGCCACCGTCGAGACTTGGCGACAGCCAATACCGAAAAAACAACAGCAAGGGGTCTCTCGACTGACTCTTTACTATACACAGAGAAAAAAATTTCATTTATGGGTGATTTATTGGCTTATTTCTTCTATGAATTTAGATATTAAAATATTTATTCAAAAAATTAAAAGGACAAAAATTAGAGCACCTTGGAATCTACAACCTTTTTATCCCAAAATATATTATGTTAAGCCTTCAGGTTAGCTGCAAAATATATTTCTGAATTAAAATCTTTATTTGTTGATTTATTTTTATATAAATTTCAACATTAACTTTATTTCTTCTCATGCACTTCGCTTCTGCTGGTCAGAGCTTGGCATTTAAAAATTCTGAATCGCATGCGTTACACAACGGCCCGTGGCGAGCTCGTAAATCAGCTCTCCAAACGAGAGTCAGTCAGACAGCGACCGAATATTGGACAGACAGACAGACACAGAGACAGTTGGCAACATTTTATGGGGGTCTCTCTGCCAATTGATCGTTTTGGGCCGATTGGCAGGCGGCCAGGCCAGCCACAGTCAGGCCTAAAAAATAATCTAAAAAAAAAATATAAAAAAAAGCCAGGCCCACACTCGGCTGCACTTTTCTTCTTCTTTTTCCTTAACTGCATTTCAATTGTGCAATGCTAACGGGACTTTTGGCCATAGGGACGCGATATTTTATTTACCGCCGTGTGGGAGACGCGTCGAAAGTTCATGGGAGGTCTTCCCCCAATTTCGATTGCAATTTTCCAGTCACCAGTTTTTGGCGACACATGTGAGTGTATGTGGTTTACATTTTCAACAGAGAAGGAAAATGGTTTGTATTTCAATTTTGTAATCTTAAATATACATTTATAAATGTTCACATTCTACCTTCATTTATAAACATTTTAAATGCAATTTAACCACTTGATGACCACATTTCATGACATACTAGTTTGCTCTCGGTTTAAATGCCAACGGAATGTCGCAATTTACTATCCACTTTGCTATATAGTAATTCTTATTTTAGCTTTTATTTGAATGCCTAATTAGCGGGTTAAAAAGAGGATATGTACATAGACTGGCCAGAAATAAAATTCGTGGTTATTGTTCTATTTGATGATTGGTCATAAATTCCTCTCCTGTTTTTTTTTTTGTATTTTTTTGGGAACCCGTACTCGTTCTCTATGGCCTCTGCAAAGATGAACAAAGACAGCGAAAACAAAACATTTGTACGCATTTAGCTTATTTGCTTATTTACTTGAACTCGAAATAAAATTGTTTGCTGGGTGTGTCCGCTAAATGGCCACTGTCCGTCCGTTCATTCATTGTGATGGGCGTGTGTATGGTGTGCGGTGTGTGCCTTGCTGATTGATTCGCTGGCTGAGGTCACTGCGACGTGATTAATTGCCAATTGCCGGTTGGCGTAGGGGAGGTGTCACTGTGCCTAATTGAAGACAATGCACAAAAGTACATGCTGGGAAGTGTGTTCTCCGTTCCGTCTGGTCAATATTTGCCTGCAGCCTGCAGCTATCTGCTCCACCTCCCCCTGTGCCTGGAGACCTACCTCAATGCATTTCATCTCAACTGGAGACTGTGCAGGCTGGCGACTGGCGCGGAATGAGTAAATAAATAAATAAAATGAAATAAGCACAAGTGAGCTCACCTCACCGCTCGCCAGAAGCTGTCAGCTGGGGCAAAAATGGACACTTGGACACGCGATTAGCGGGCGATGAGCAAGAGACCCAGGGTAGCCAGGGAGACCATGGAACTAACCCATGCAGTCCCGGAGAATCCCTTGCTGAGCTGACGTGTGTCGGTTCGGGACAACGTCTTCGTCTTCGTCATGCCGATCAGCACAGATCACAGGCGCCCTCAGACGCCGCCCAACTTAAGTCTGCTCTCTAGACCCTATCCAAAGAGTTTTATCCCCAAGACTTTAAGTTTGACATCTAATTTATTATATAAAATCTTTAAAATAGAATTTTTCCCTTCTTTTCAGGTTTATTAAAAGCGGTTTTAGCAGGAATTATTATAAGTGAGTTTATAGAAAATTGTTTCTTTCCATAAAATATGTTTTATAATAACTTTTGAAAAATGTAAACAATATCTTTAAGCTCTTTAAAGAATCTCCTAAGAAAGGGTACTCAAATAGGCCATTTTCTTTGTATTTTTACTTCCCAAGTTAGCCAGCTAAGGGCAGTACTTTGGAGTTGTCAGCCTCTGGGGCTTGTGTCTCTGGGAATGACTCCAGCTCTGGCGGCTTTCAAGCCTCATTTGCCTATCAAAATGATATAATACGCACTCATGACGTCGATTGCCGCGTGTGTTGTACGTGTTTCCTGTTGCACCTTTGTCGATTTTGTTGCTGTTTTTTGCTTTATTTTTAACTTTTCTTTATTTTTTGTGCAAAACTGCGGGGATATTGGGCGTGGTTCGAGTCAAATGGAGTGCACTTTACAACTGGTGACAAAAAGCTGACCGAGGAGTGTTTTTCTTTTCAGAGTTTGGGCCGCAAGTGCGTTTTTTTTCCTTTTGTAAGCTGCACCCAAGTTAACGACTTTCCCAATTGCCAGACCAGACGCTTTAATAATAAAATTTTTACTTTATTATTAGGCAGAAAAAGAAGTAGAGTCGGGAAGTTTTTTATATGCCGCTTAAGTGGCTTTTTATTAAGCATTGCGGCATTTAATTGATTTGTAATAGATTCGACTCTCATGCCAAAGGTGTGCCTATATTTGTGAGTGTGCCATGTTAACGGAAACCGAAGGCTCCATGTCATGCATAATTCATTACAGAAAAAAACACAAACTGCAGTCGGTAAAAAATTTAGTAAAATGTATATAGAAAAAGTCACCAAGACACGCCCTTAGCAGCTGGCTGGATTTTCTATAAATTTCCTGTTTATGTCAATAATTTATTTATTATTTTGTGTTGTATTTTAATTATGCCTCAAATTGCCTTTAATTGATTTCGTTGAATTTGTAAGTAATTGTCGGCCAGTGCAAAAATGATTCACATGCTTGAGATTTATTCTCTGAAAACAAAAATGTAATTCAATTTTGTGTGGCATTTATGTCTTATCGGTGGCATCGGCTAAATACTTGGTATTTTTCACGATATTCCACGTTATAATAACAGGAAATGACGAGGATCTGAGCTGGCTTTTTGATTCACGACGACCTTCGTTTAGGATTGGAGAATGAGGCACTCGGATTACTCTCAGAATGAACGTAGTTTTAATTAATTCATTTTCTTATCTCTTTATACATTATATTTTTCAGTTTTAATGACTTAAATATAATTAATTAATAATAAAATATGGTTTTAGTAGTGTACTTTGAGCTTAAGTCCGATGGCAATCGGAAATGGCCACAGAAATTATTTATGGTATAATCCCACAGCCCGTCGCACTTCCTTTCATTATTTTCCCCCCAACAGAACCCTTGCTCTGATCAATTAATAACAATAACTGCTGCTATTAACTAGCCTTGATGAGTGTGTGACACTCTGTGTGTGCCTAGCCCAAGTCCAATAGTTCCCACAATATGTGGCGACACTGCCAAAGCCGATGCCAAAGCCAAAGCTGATTAAGTAAACTTACCATTTCCTGCCGCAAAGGCGGCGATGCGCTCCCTAACCGAGCGTCTGGGCTCGTCATGAGCTGCAATGCTGCTGCTGGTGTCGCTGTTGCTGTTGCAGCTGTTTGGCAGCAACACATGTGTTGCCGTTGAGTCATGGCTAGGACTTCGCTTCACCATTGTCGTTTTGATCACAGTCTTAAGGCGGCTGGGCGTGGTGGGACGCGCTGCAATGCGGGGCTTAGTTGCAACTTCAGCGGTTGCTGTGACTGTTGGTGCTGCTGTCAATGTTGCTTTATCGCTGCACAACACTTCTGTGGCAGCACCCACAAACTCTTCTGTTGTTGCTGCTGCTGCTGCTGCCGATGTTGCTGGCAGCCCACACTCGCCAGTTGCCGTTGCTGTTTCGGTCTCGGTTGCTGTCGTAATTGTCATTTTATTCTGCGACGACTTGGGTGAATCAATTTTCGAGTCGGAGCTATTGCTATTCGTTTGGGGCTCGGCGGCGACGGTGTCGGGTAATTTACAATAATTACAGCACTGTTGCTGGTTGTCTAGTGTATTTTCCTTATTGCTATGTTGCTCTTGCTCTTGCTGTTGGTGTTGCTGCTGTTGCAAGCTAAGTCTTTGGGTTGGTTGTCGTTGCTGCTGCTGCTGCTGATCCGGCTGCTGCTGTTCATTGCCACTTGGCGGGCTCTTTGTGACAGCGCAATTTTTAGTTGCTGCTGCTGCTGGTTGTTGTTGAATGTTGCTATTGCTGCTGCCTTTGTTGTCCTGCCGCCATTGTTCGTTCAGATTTCGTTGATTCATTAATATCAGCGCCACATTTCCGTCGTCTTCGGCGATATCATTGGCCTCATCATCCACATCTCTAGTTGTATCGGTATCTGACGCTGTCGCTTTATCTTGGCTAAGATCGTGGCTAAAATCACTGCTGCAATCTCGACGCCGCCGTGGCACATCATCAATATAAGTGAATTCGCTATCATCGACGAATATATTTCTGGCATGCAGCGTATTAACCTTCTTTGGCTGCTTGAGGTTGTAACGCCTTCGCTGTGGGCAGCAGCAGAACTTTACCAGCGATCTGTGCAGCGCTGGCGGCGATGTTGGCGACAATGTCGGCCTATATGGCGTCGCCGGCGTGGCAATGTCAGCCCATTTCTCGATCAATGCCAGCTCGCGAGCATTGGACATTGTCGTATAGCCATGCAGGGTGATTCTGGAAATATATAGAACGCAGGAATATATGAGTTAAATGAAGAAATAACCAATATTTACAATTTTATGTACTCAAAATTGGTCTAGAAAAGGGCAAATAATTTATAAATCTAAAAAGAAGCTTAGAAAGGTTGAAAAACCATTAGATTTTTTTATTAAGTTGTATAAATATCACATTAAATACCTTAAAAATTGCCTAAATTATTATTTCGTATTAAATTCTTTTATATTTCTACTTAAGCTTAAGCACACAGTAAATTTCCACAATGTTGCACTGTAGTTTTGACAAAGAAATTTCTTTTAATTCCGCGATGCACCTGCTCTTTATTCCGATTTAAACAATAAGCTTTGTGGGGATTCTGCAGGTGAATATCGAAAAGGAAACCATAAATTAATTACACTCGCAAAACCGAAATCAATTAACCACATTTCTCAACGCGTCTCAGCTTTTCACCGAAAACGTTTCCTCATTCCTGTGCCTCTGTGGTATGGAATGGAATGAATGGCCAAGACTGGACTGGACTGGAGCTCCTCCGTTGAAAGCCAATTCGCTGCGCACATCACAATCACAGCCGACTTGGCCAGCGACGCCATCTTTGCGTCATAGCCACATCCAAGTCCAGGCCAAAGCCGGAGCCACAACGTGTTTTAATTGCCAGCCGCTTTTTGCGCAACACTTTCCACGGGCACCGGGCACCGCCACACCACTTCTAAGTGACCGCCAAAATGTTGAGCTGCTGTTTGCAGCTTTTCTGTTTTTTATTTTCTTTATTTTTTTTCCCCTTGTGCAGCCTTTTTTCCCTGGTTTTCTGTTTGCTGTTTGCCGGCAGAAAGCCGGCTGTCGATGCATGATTAACTGCCCGTGCAGAGCTGCAAACTGCATTTAATTGCATTCGCTGCATTCGCGATATTTTGGCCGCAGGGCACTTGACAGCAGGTAGCCGAAATCTCGGAGATCTCTCACAGATTCGGGATTCCAGATTCCAGATCCCCGAGTAGCACTCAAATGCCGTTGTTAGCCGCCCGCCCACCATAGCTTTCAAGCTGTAGTCACCGGCTGATTAATTTGTTGTGCCGGAAAAGTGCATGGCGAGAAATTTAGGATGTGATTTTAATCATTTACTTCTTCAGGGTTTTAAATGAAAAATTTGAAGTTCATAAAGTGTTTATTCTAGAAATTAAATCATATATTTTATATCATAATTAAAAGATCAGAATACCGCCAGCTAAAGGGATCAAAAACATCTAGAAATAATTTAAAGAGTATCAACATTTTCTTGCTGTGTCGAGAGCGGAAAATGAATTTGCATATGGGCTGGTTGCGAACTCGACTAACTGCTACCTTATTGGCCAGCGGTGTTGACCTTTTGCCATGGCTTCCACTAAAAGCTTTTCGCCGTGAAAGTTTCTGCCTTGGAAATTCCTTTCACCACACTTTTTTCTCCTTGCAACGGAAAAGCATCTCGCGCTGCCGCCTCGCCGGACACTTTGAGTGGGGGTGGGCGTGGCTGCTGTCAAACGTTTGACAAATTAATTTCAATTGTTTAATGCGCAAACATACACACACGGGGCTTATCTGCCACTTTATCTATTGGTGTTGCGGCAGAGTGAAAATAAATTAACAATAAATAATTTTAATTATTTCATGAAGATGTCAAATTACACACGCCCACGCAAAAGGCCAGGCCAGGCTCAGACCAAACTCTGTGGGGATTTATCTATTATTTTTTCTCTTCCCCTCCCCCCACCCACTCGACTCAAAGAGCCTGAGCCCGCCGGGTCGCGTTCGCCGATCTTTGCCACTTACGGACGGCTGTGGCAGCAAGCAGCTTGTGGCACAGCTGCGCGCTCTCCGTATTTATGATTATTTTCCATTTTATTTTATTTATTAAATTTGTTTGTTTGCCAAAGCTGCCCGGCCCGCCGCCGGCACTTTTCGGGCAGCTCTAATAGGATTTGTTTGGAGGATAGGAGCTGTCCGAGTCGCTGACGTCGGACGTCACACAATTAAGCCCCCAAAAGCGTCCCAGGTCCCCAGTTAAATTTCTCTCACTCGAGCTAGCTAGCCCTATCACATTTCATCTGTGAAAATTACATGAGAAGATGCCAGCAGCTGGGCTACCAAACGATTTGTCAAATGGGTTTTTTGGGCCATAAAAACAGTGTGGGATGTATTCCATTGACAACGGATTAAGGGGCATGAAGATCAGGTGTAAATATTGGGTATTTTTAGATTAAATGTAAAGTATTAAAATTATTTCATAACTGCAATAACCAAGAAGTTATATTCATTATTTCTACTTTTTCTGTGTAAATAAAGACTTGGTTTGTCTTCAAGAGTCTACCCTGTACTCTTTATCTTGTCTAGAGGATATAAAACTAGGGAAATACCTTTATGACAATTGGATTAGTTGAGATAGCCCCATGATCTTAGCTTTTTTTGGGTGTGCCCCTTCTTATCTGCACCCCTTCTTCTGTCATAATCTCAGCCTATAAAAAAACGATCGTAAAACGACAAAAGACATCGGAAAACATAAATTAAAAAATATGCAACAGCAGCAGCCCCTTTTTGCTTGTATTTTCCCATCTGCGTAATAAATCCGAATGCGGTATGGGATATATGCTTTATTTGTGTTATTGTGATTTATGGGCATGCTCATGCCGTGCTCTTTGGCGAACGAAATTAATATTGAAAAGCTACTAAATCCAGACTTACGCATAAATTAAATGTTAAGTAGGAAGGCTGGGTCCCGGCCGCAGCCCCAACGCCGGACTATTTTTGTGCAACAAAGGAAAACAAGCCAACGAAAATCGAAAACAAAACAGTGAACAGCGAACAGCTTCTCAGCTTCTGGGGGCGATTTTCTCGCATGTTTAACCCGTGATTTATGGCATCGAGTGAGCCAGTGAATAAACACAACATTTTTGCACATTTGCAATGCATTTCGATGCATTTGACATCGTAAATAACTTGCCTCCAATAAATATGTGTATATATAGAAACATATATAAATAAATCCATATGCGCATGCGTGGCACGTAGACCCAAGCTGGTTCGATGGGGCCATTTATTTATGAAGTCTAGACTCCCGATTTGGCGTACTTATAATTAGCATACATACAGTCTCATATCGGGCTATATATAGTGGCTAAGTAACGGTGTAGCCAGAGTTCTATGAACTATCAGATATATATATATCCAAGGGGTAGAGCCCGCCGGCAACTGTCGTCTTAGCTAATTGAGGCTGACCGCGGCTTAATGTCAGCCAGTCCGTCACTTTAGCAATCGGGCAATCGATCAATCAGCCGACCGATCACTCGACCAATCAATAAGTCAATCATATGCACGGCCAATCGGCAGACTGCATACAAATTGCTGCAATTGTCTATGCAATGGCTTTTCATAAGTGCATTACCATCGTTGACTTGCCTGGCTTGGAGTGGGAAAGTTTCGCTTTTCGTCGCCGGGATTGCCGGGAAATAACATATTCGATGGATTTAAATACGCATTCGTTTTGATGCACCGATCTTAGGAGGAAAGTTTTCGGGGGCCCAGGGCCAGGCAATCAAGGCGACATTAGCGCTCTGCCGATGGCTTTACCAGTTGAAAATAGAGAGGTGCAGTGGGGAAAAATGTTCAAAAAATCGGTCTGATTTTAAAAGCATTTTCTTTATGATTTGCTTGAAAAATGTCAATAAATTAAAATATTTTATTGAAATGAATTTTTAACTTGATCATCAATTAAATCATTGAAATTCTTTCTAAAAAGATATTCCCAAACGTGGAACCATTAAGCTTTTATTAGCTTCCTAAGGATTTTCATTGTAATTTGTATTCATTCTTATTTAGCTTCAGTTAACTTTCTGATTTTATTATTATCATTTTATAAGTTTATAAATAATAATTATTTGTTATTAATTTATTAAAGGGAAAAGTATACCCGTAGCTAAAATTTTCACTGTGCATTGGAAGCTGTAACTAAGGCTTTTGCCAACCGGTCAGCCCGATTGCCTCGTACGTTGTCTATTAATGTTGCCCATTAACCTTTTAACTTCCGATTGCCAGTCTTTATATATATTTTTTTTTTGGGTTTTTCGGCTGCAATGCGTGGTAATGACTCTCTTTCTCCGCTTTGTCTCTTGAGCTCGCTCTCTTCACGCAAAAATGCGCAGAAGCCAAACGTTTTTTTCGGCATTTTTTTTTTTTTTTGCCAATTTCCCAGTTGGCCATTTATTATTGGCAGTGGAGTCGAATTTGTTGCCAATTTGTTGCGCCGCAAAAGTTTGTCGTTCGCCGTCGTTTTTCGGGTAGCAGTCTTCCAATTAATTTCCGCATTTCCCAGAGACAAACTTGGCAATTAATTTTGCCGTTTGCATTTCTTCAACCTTGTTGGCCTGACCTTTTGGCTCAAGTGATTCACGCCAACGCCACACACGTCACAGCGTTTTGGTCTCAGTTTCGCAGCATCCTAACGATGGTCCTTTTTTTGGCTTCGGCCTGACTGTATTTTTTTGTATATGGTTTCCTTTTTTTCGTGGCTCTCTAAGTCGGCAATTAATCAAAGCGCCTTTGGCCACGACGGACAAATACAAATCCTTTTGTATGCACTCGCATTCGGTCGTATATGGCTAACGACTGACAACGCAAATGGCTTAAATGACAGCGGGCCGTGGTCGCGTCATGAGTCAGCCTATGGGCAACGGTAACGTAACGTTAACGTGGCCAATGCGTTCGCATCTTGGCCGTTTTTGGGCGGCTTCTCCCCCAACGGATCGGATCCTATGGATGATCCCACAACAACCACAACAACACCCCACTTGGCCAAGTCGACTCGCCTGACTGACAGACTTCGCTGACAGGCAATGCCAAAGGCCAGAATCCAAACAGGACGGGGACAGGACAGGCCGGAGTGAAGGCTTTTTATTGAAATTAACTTTGTTGCCCATTTGTATATCCCGCTGAGCGCATAATAAGTTTGTCAAAAATTAAACAAATAAGATGGAAAATGTTAAAGGAAAAGATCTTGGAGAAAAGAGTTTACTATTTTTGTCATAAAATAGTTTGGATTTTCTTTTTTAAAGTTCCTTCCTTCTGGGCTTTAAATAAATAAAAAATCACTTATTTATGCTGAAAACCAATTTACATAAGCTTTAAACTTGGCTTATAAATCAAACAATTAACCCCAACATTATTTTTTATGTGTTGTAATCTGTAAAAATCTAAATATCAAATGGCAGTTTACACGTTTTGCAATTTGCCCGGCAGCATTTTGATTTCTCAAATTCAGTTCCAGTTTTGTATTTCAGGGACAAGGACAAGGACGCCTTGTGCAAATACACTCGACTTGGCAAAATGTTTGCTCTAGCAATAATTGGCGGCATTATTGACGCTTTCCGATAGCCACTCAATGCCCGGCGATTACCGGCGTAGTTTATGGATCGCCTTGCCTCGCCTCACCTGTTTTCGATTGAACTTCAAATGGGAAAAAATTCACAAAAAATTCAATTCAATTGTTGGCCCCCATGATGCGTGGTCGGGGTCTTTTTTGGCAAAGGCCAAGTTAATGAAAATATCATTACAGTTTAGCCCAGAGCGTAACAATAAACAGACTGGCGAGCAAAAAGCCGGGGCTTGGCTCAGTGCGGTTCGTTTCTGTTCGTTTCGCTTGGTTTATTGACACATGAAATATGATCGCTTCTTGTTAGGGAGTGTGTGTAGTATCTCTGAGATTTTTTCTTTATTTTTCTGTACTTTTTGTTTCATTTTTTTCTGACTCTGAGGTGCGTGCCAAGCGGGCATTATTCAAGCAGCGCTCAGCGAGTCAAGAAAGCTTTGCGCGTGCGCGTCAAAAGTGTCCAAGTCCCCGGAGCTGGATACCCTTCCCTCCGCTCCTGAACTGGTGTCAAGATTAAGCGCAAAAGTGCGCAATCTTTGGGCAGAGTGAAAAAATATATTTAAGAATATATTTAAAGCAAAAATTATGTCACATTAGAATATTTATTATGCTTTTTATTTTATAACAAGAATTCTATACATTAATTTCTTTATCTCGTTGATATTCTTCTTAAATTCTTCGCTTTATTTTCTCAAATTAATTATTATGAAAATCCACAATCTATAAAATTAACTCACTCTAAACCACGAATTTTTAAGTATATTCAAATAGAACAATATTTTTATGTTAAATCTTTCGACATTTAAAACATAAAAATAACCAAAATGTACGATATTTTCCTTATTTATTGTGTACCATATTTTTCTATGACTTTTCTTCTCGATATACACAAAATTTCTCTCCGTGCACAGCTGGAACACTGAGGCAGCCAACTGCTGTCAATTTGACAAATGCTGCTGGCTGCACGATTGTGACAGTTTTAGTGAATTCGTAATTAAGCATTCGCGCACATGCATAAATAGCATAAATATATTAAGCAAATACAAAGCCAAAGGCACTGCCTACCGACTGTAATCCTCAGAGCTGCCAGCCAGGATGACAAATTGCCCGAATGTTTTTGGGCCGTTTGAGCCGTTGGTATGTGTCGCTATCGCTATCACGTTTATTTTTCTGCATTTGGTAATTAAAATAATGCACAGCAAAAGGTGTCAAGGACTTTCGACGTCAAGTGAATTTTAAAAAGATTTGAGCTTTGCGCTTAACTCGAACAGCATGTGGTGGCACGTTTTTTGAGTTTGGGTATGCGGGCTGCCACGGTGCGTATGCGCAATATGGCTGGTGAAAAGGTGATTTAAATGCTTCGAAAATAAGGTGCTGATTGTAGATATGCTGGGGTTGACTTATATTTGTTTTACTGCATTTTTAATATGGTCTTTAGTATGAGATTTATTTAAGTAAATTGTTAAAAATAATAATTTGTTTCCTTAAATAATTTTAAGTTTAGGCATGTGGGCTGCCACGGTGCGTATGCGCAATGTGGCTGGGTTAAAGGTGATTTAAATGCTTCGAAAATAAGGTGCTGATTGTAGATATGCTGGGGTTGGTTATTAAGAGATTACAGGTTGGATTTTAGGGTTTACTTATTGGAACTGGAAGGGGAAGATTTCAACCAAGACGAAATATAATTTAATGAAGAAAATCAAATGAAATTTTATTAGAATGAAGATGATTTGAATATCTTTTTGTGTGAAAATGATTGTTTGCTTTATTATCTTGACTTATATTTGTTTTTCTGCATTTGTAAAAGGACCTTTAGTTTGACATTTAATTAAATAAATTGTTAAAAATAATAATTTGTTTCCTTAAATATTTGTTTGTTATTTCTTGGTATAATTTTTTCAAATTTTTCTATCTTTAATTCTTTTATTTCCTATCTTTATAATTAAAAAGCATCAAATTTAACCCACTTAAAATTACGAAACAACCTTGAATTTAATTGTTTTACTCATTAGCCAAGTGTCAGTAATTTTCGACAACGTATTCTATTATCCAGTTGACATAATTATTTTTTCAAGCCTTGTCTCCGCAATGATCTGGCTAGCATAACCGTAATGAACCAAGCCACGCCTCACAATAAATGTCAACGCTTTGGCACGTTCAGCTGGATTCCTATTTCGTATACTCCACACTCCACTTGCCTTACTATATAGTATTTGAATATATATACTCACAACCGGGCACGTATCTAAGCACGCGATCTGCACCGCAAAAGGCGAAAACTGTTCAAAAGTATTTGCATAATTTACCTGCAAAGAAAACAACAGACACATAAATTATAAATATTTTGTTTTACTCATTTTTTTTCTGTTCGCTGGCGAAAAAGTAAACGTTTTCTTAAAAACAAATCGTATGGTAATAATATTTAAAAGCGCAGAGCCACACCTTTTGCAATAAATTGTGTACATTTTGCCGTCGCACACATAATAATTAAATGCACTAAAAAATGAATTAAGCGCGCTGCGATGAACTGCCACGGGATGCGGAATCGAAACCGAAATCGAAAGACGTCTGCACTGCCGGCAACTTCATTGATAAATAAACGGGGAAAAATGTTTTCCCCGAAAAAAACCAACTAAAAACCCACCCGAAAAGTTTAAAAAAAAATCTCTGAAAAATATGTACGCCCTATGGCGGGGCAGCTTGGCTGCACGATGCTTCCTGCACAATATGCAACAATTTGTTGCACGTCCGGATGTTTACAACAAAATAAACAACATATCGCGCGGCACAGCATTCAATTCCCATCAATATCAAAAAAATCAAAATCAAAAAAATTGTAATTCCAATTTGAATTTGACTCCAGAGAGATTCCCCAAGCCTGCATATGGATATATAACTTGTTACAGATTTGTTTACCCGCTGCTCTGGCTGGCTGCGCTTTGAACACTGATCAAAGTCCCCTGGTGAATTTATTATATAATCATTGGCAGGCCCGGCCATAATTGGCCGCAATCAATCAGTGATTGGTGATCGGATCGATTGAAATCGATGAAGCGCTAATCTGCCTGTTGACCCATATCCATTGCGTTCCAAAAAAAGAAGTACAGAGATGCAACGCGTGGGGGAGTGCACTGGCAAAAGAGGTTGACTCTGTTTGGTATCCAAAAAAGTTAAACATTTAAAAGACCTAAGAATTTGTAGAACATTATTTCCTAATTTTACATATTTTAAAATTATAAATCAAACTGTTTGGAGTGCAGTTAGATCTTTCAAAAAGAAATTATCAGTATATGGGAGTATTAATGTATAATTCTTGCTGCTGAGTTTTCTGCAAAATGTTTCTTAGTTATTTAAGGGTTCTTTTGGTAAAAAATATTCCCTTAAAGTTCACTGTATTAAGCTGTTTATATTTTCTCCAGGTGCACCACAAAGTACAGGTGAATGCACCCGAGTTAAGTATTTTGTTTACTAATGATCGCCACAATGAAGTACCGCAAGCTGCATTTTCCGGGGCATTCGAGATCTGTTTGAAGAGCCGTAATTGTTCTCTAAATTATTTGGGCGAACGACTCTTTGGTTGTGGAGGGCTTGTCGCCACCGATGTCTGTTTGTCTGGCTGTCTATATGTTTGCGGCTTTTTATGTCTGTCTGCGGCTTTCGGGTCGTCATAATGAGGTGCCAAACATAAATATGAACAGGGGATTCTTCTACCATGTGGACGAGACATTTTCTTAATGCCCCCATCTACCTAAGTCTGACAACGACAAATGTTGGGTTCTTTAATGAGATTTTGGAAATCTCAATCTCCCAAGGTGTTTCCAATGCACTCAGAGGAAAATAGAGGTAGGGAATATGAGGAGAAAATATTGAATAGTTGGAAAACCTAAAGTTATGATCACATATTAAACATGTTAAATACTTCTTGAACTTAAAAAGAGACTAGGTATTTTCTTTATTACTTTTAATCGAACAGAAAATGTATTTAAACATTCAACCTAGCACTCCTTGTTCCAAAATCAAGCATAAATCAAAGTGTAATTCTGTTAATAATTAATCACTTTTCTCTGGGTGTGTTGCAAGTCTAAATCTTTATTTTCTCTGTTAATTTCCTGGCCATCTAAACTCGAGTGCCCCTAATGAGTCGCCTAGGTAATGCAATGTGGTTAACCCTCTGAAACCATAACTCATTCTTGTCTCTTCTGGCTGCTAGAAAAAAAGCAAACACAGCTGCTGCTGCTGCTGCTTGAACCAATGAAGCAGACAATTGTTTAGACATTGCTGGTGCCCCGAAACTGAAACAATTTACAAATAATAATAATAATAGTGGGATAGGAAAACCATTTGGCATGGCTGCAAATTGGGGACGCCTCAATTTGTTTATAAATGCTTTTCTGATCGAATTTCGTCTTCTATTTCTATCTTTTTGGGCAAAAGCCTAGACTGCTGATAGAATTGTAACAACTGTCGCGGCATAAATAAAGCTATTATGATTTATGCCGGCCAGACGTTTTGCGATTACGAAACTCGTTAGAATGCTGCAGCCACGGGCCAATGGCTGGGATCTGGATCCTCTGTGGATTTGCATGTCTAGCGCCAATAATTCTAAGGCGTGCGCTGCGATGAGATGATACTCCGTCCACCAAGTGAGACTCCTCTTCCAGCCGGCACCTCTCTCCATTTCCGATTTCGACATTTGATATGGCGTGAGGCTATATTGGCAATCTTCTGTGGGCCCATCATCCATTGGCTGGTTGATTGTGAATGTGCGTGGAATTGTAAATATCTGCGATTGCAATTGCAATTAAAAGAAAGCAAGAGACGAGGCTGAAGATGAGGATGGGGATGGGGGTGAGGATGAGTAGGACTCTGGCGAGGACTGTTCCCCCTGCCAGCTGTGAATGCAATCTGTGAGCATGGCTTTTGTGCATGTAAGCGGCGGCGCTTTTTATAAGAATCGCTTATCAAGCGTTGTTGCAACTGCAAGTGGTTGTTGCTGTTGTCATTGCAGATGCAACATTCGATTGCAAAAGGCAACACGCAAAAAAATTAAATCACAGAGAAATAAATTAATGAACGAATCAGGAAATACACTTTTTTTAACAAAAAGGTAAAGGAAATGTTGTGAGTTAAATAAAAGGAAGCTTTGGTTTTTTGGGATAGCGGGATCCTATATCAAAAACTAATATCAGATTTTCAGTCTTTATAGTATAACATTTTACCAACCCTCCTGAAAAAATTACAAATACCCTTTCATAATGCATAGTCTATATAGAAAACCAACGCCCTGCAAGTGAAAATTACTGTGAGTCATGGGACTCAGCCGCAGAACGGCCCACAGACAAAGGCCTCATTAGGCGGGGTCTTTGGGATCTCTCTTTCTGGATCTCTTGGTTGTTGGTAACCGGGGGACTGGGAACTGGGAAGTGGGAACTAGGGACCTGGAGGAGACTCTATATACTCCGGACTCGTTTCAATTTCAGTTTCAGCGTTGGCGTTGAAAGCTCGTCGCGTCGCGTTGCGAGCACTCCTCTTTAACTACATAGTTACAGTCATTGTAGGATCCGCACGATCATCATTATGGTCATCATCATGTTGCGCCCATAAAGCGAATTATGCCATTTGCGTAAATTATTGTCAAGTGGCCCCGGCACACTAAATCATAGAGAGATGCCAGGCTCCTGATGGGGGCACGGATAGTGGAGCTGTGGCTGTAGCTGGAGCTGTTTTTCACGCCAATCAAATGGTTATGGCTTATGGAACCTCAAAAACATAAAACAAACTTCTTACTCCTTCGCTTTGGCGGAGAAGTGAAATCAAGAGTTCAGGGGACTGGAGGTTGACCCACAAAATGTATGGAGCGATATCTGAAATTCATATTTATTTTTGCCATGGCCTATTAAAATATACAACTTTATAACTTGTTCCACTTTGTGTTTCGTGCTTCGGGACTCTGGAAGCGGGACCACAAAAACTTTCTTATTAAGAATTATATATGCAGGCGTAATGAAAAGCCATAAAAAATGATACTTATAAGAGGAGATGGAGCGGCATCCAGGCTCCCTATTGCATTCTTTTTCCTTCTTTTTTTTGCCCAAGAATTTGACCCAGAAATGGAAGTTGCAGTTGCAGTAACGCGGAAGTGCTTTTTTTTACAACTCCTTACTGCTGCTCCTCGGATGGTGCTTCGATGCTGATGCTGCCTTTCAGCGGGTATAAATAAATTTAATGACTCAATTTGTAATGAGAAATGTGTTGCTGCTGCTGTTGCTGCTCGCTGGAAAGATCACTGATCAGCTCCACTTGCAGAATTTGTCCATAATTCCACTTAAATTGAAGCTCCCGCCGGCTGCTGTGTTGGTTTTAATCAAAGGACCATTCAGAGAAGTCCATTTGCTTCCACTTAAATTAAAATAAATTACATAATTTGCAAAACGAGAGAGTTCTTTGTTCTTAATGAAAAATGCCCGAAAAAAATATGCAAATTCATTTCGATTCCTTAACGTTGACATCATCCTGCAAAAAAAAAACAGGTTACAGAAATTTTCTGATCATATTTGTTGCCTTTGTTTGAGTTTTTATTTGAACAATTCAAAATTCTTTAAAAGGTATTTCGTTTACTCATAGCCACAGGCTAAAAAATTTACAAAAATTTATGACAATAATGTCAATAGGCCGTAGCACATAAACGCTGTTAATTAACATTTATTGTTTGCTGATACTACAAAGAAAAAAGGCAAACAATAAAGGCAAAAAAATATTGAGCAACAGGGAAAGAAATAGCTAGGAAAAAAAAGAAAAAGGGGGTCTTTCTGGCCATAAAAAGGCATTCAATTTGCTGGCCATAAAACTTTATGAAGGTTTTGTGTATATATTTTTGTCCATAGCTTTGTTTGCTATTTGAAATTGGAACTTGAGCAAGCGATTTGCTAAAAGCAATGCTAACAGCAAGTATTAAATATAATGTATATGCAGTGTATAGAAAACAAAGGAGTTCTAATCTACAATAAAAAAACTCTATTTGTTTTTCTTTGCCTGATAAGTGCTCAACCGACTTTGCTCGCTGCTAATCAGCTAAACACAAATGAAGTCTGGCGACTGGTAATTAACCCAGTGCATTTTTGACCGCTGCCTGGCTGCATAAAAATTCTTCTCTTTTTTATGGCTCACAAAGCAATTTAAAGGACTGACAAACCAAATTGATATGATTGGAAGCAATCAGTTGGGCAGAGATGTCTTGTCTTTGTCTTCTCCTTAAGGGGGATTTCTGGGGGCTTCTCTTTTGTTGTAAACAAACTAATTAAAACTGACACTGACAGCCGCTGCGGCGGATGACAATTTACGCAGCTGTCTGGGGTAAAAGGGAGCCCTAAGCTGGAGTATGTATGGATCTTCCCTTTTCCTTTTTTTGTTGCAGTTTGGCTCAATTGAAATGTTGCACGCACAATTGCCGAGGCTCCAGCAGCATTAAATGCACTTCAAAGATGCGACATTCAAATGGAGTTCGAGATGAAAATGGATGGGGAAATGGCGATGCAATTCCAGCTATGATCATTTAAATTAGCCGCTTACAAATTGGCAAATGAGGCAGTGGCAACATGCGGCCAACAGCTGTTTAACGGCAACACACACATGTTGGCCATATTTTCAAAATCAAAATCCGAAAGAAAGCCAGTGCTACACTGGGGGATGAATTAAATATAGAATAATAAAGAGTGATGCGGATTGAATTATAAATTTTAAAGCACAAGCTCATTATATTCTTTCTTTTTATGTCCTTCATGTCCTGCAAAAATGTTAGCAATTTGTGTGCACACACACCTAACACACCTATGTATGACAGTGCACTATGGGGAATTTGCCCATTTCCGTGGTATTTATTAATAACTTCTAAACTAAGTAAGATTTTTCAAAACGGTTTTTGTATTATTGTTATAAACACCAATAGAAATATTTTTGGAAAAATGGGCGTGGCTCCGCCCTCCCCTGACGAAAAAAAATATTATAACTTTGTCAGTTTTTAACATATTTTCATCTAACTTGAGATATAGTCATTTTGTATTATTTTAGAATTTCGGTTTTAATTTCATGAAAATCGGACCACTATATCATATAGCTCCCATAGAAACGATCTAAAAATTAATAATTAATTGCTTCATATTGTATTTTTTCCGTTTAGCATGTAAATTTGAGAAAAAAAAAATAGATTTTGCTTTTTAAATAGTTCTTATGGGTTATAAAATCTACAAAGTCAAAAATTGCTTTTTTTGGTTGGAGTTGTCCGTTTCTATGCGCCATACATACAAAGAGCTGGGCCCATGAAAAATGAAAGTTACCTCACAAAAAACGAATTTACTCAAATTGTGCGGATTTGTGCACATAGAGACAAATTGCCTTTTATTCTTAATTAATGGCTCTACGACATACACTTGGACTTACACTTATACGACGATAGGTATTTTTTGTAACTCCAAGTAAAGTAAAAATTTTGTTTTTTTTGCCCTTGAAAGCATTTACAAAATTGGCTATATATTAATAAGACACGAATGAAGGGAAGTATTATTACACACAATACATAATAGAAACCCGTATGATTGGTGTCCTTAAAAAATTGAAGCGAAAAGTTGTGTCCTTTTTGAGTTATGCACTTTCAAAGTACGAATAAATAATTGCCTATTTTCAAGCAAGAGTTGTTTTTGGCTGCAACAGCTGAGTTTAACAGTCGATATATTTAACAGTGCGCTGTTAATTAACATTTCTGTTATTGAAATATGTAGAGCCATATATTTTTAATATGTTTACATAAAAAAAAACCAAATATTGATAGTTTAATAAAATGACTAAATACCACGGAAATGGGCAAATTCCCCATAGTGCAGTGGTGTGTGAGCTGAGGCTGCTGACAACGACGACAGTCAGTCTGGCAAGACATGCAAAACGTGGGCAAATAATTATACACGGATAGGCGATCAGCTAGATGTGGTTTTTTTTTGCGGACTGCCATTGTAATTGTTGCCTATTTGGTGTGGTGGTTTAAGCGTAAATGCAAAGCAGCTGAACTCAGGCTTAACCCAAACAATGCTTGGCCAAAAGTGTTGAAATTCAAAACATTTCTCAATTATTTAGGGGAAGTTTAAGCCAAAAAGCAGGCATATATTATTAGTATGCTCAAGGGAGTTGCTTATTCATATATTTTATTATTTATTCCTTTTACTAGTTTTGTAATTTGGCTATTTTCTGACTTGTTACAGTTAGGTAACAATTTGCCTGCTGAGGGTTAACTGGAAAATTGTTACACATTTTCGTTATTGTTGTTGTGGCCCCAAAGCTCTGCCTCCAAAGACAGGCAACACCGGACCAATACCGGTGACAATCATAATTTTTCATAACTCAACCGGTTTTTCGGCGCTCCCCGAACTGACTGACACGTTTATGTGGCTAGCAGCTTTACATTTTTTTGCAGTGTATGCGTGCTGCTGCACATGCGCACAAGTGTCGTCGGCGTTGGCGTCTGAGCCTGAGCCAGAGAGCTTGGGAGCTCTGTGGAGGAGCCAAGCTGGCCAATACGGCTGAGATGTTGGCTTGAACCGTTGCACCGTGGCGGGCGGGTGAGCGTGGCGTCGTGCTCATTGCACAAAAGAATAATGTGGCATGTGCTTCGGCCTGTAATTACCCGGACTCGGCCTCTCCTCTCCGCAGCCGCAGCCGGATTGTGTGTGGTTGTTGTTGTTGTGTCTCGAGAAACTGGCTCTGGCTCTCGTAATTAGCCACATTTTTATTTTGTTTTGTTTTGTTTTGTTTGCTCTCCATGAAGGCCCTTGGGCCAAGGCATTTTTTGTTTTGCATAAAAGCGAGCGATGTAAGGCGAGGAAACCAGATTTATTTTTTGACTATCAAGGTTGCGATGTCAATCAAAATTGGCTTAAAAGCTTAGAATATTGTAATTAATTAAAAACATATATTTTTTACATATTTCTTTGAGAAAAAAACTACTCAATTTTAGCTTTGACGAAGCACTATTAATGCTTGAATTATTTAAATTTAAGATATTTGCCACAAGATCTTTTCAATTAAATTTATTTTAATTTTAATAGGAAGAACCTTAAAATAAATCATAAAATTGCCTCCAAAAACCAACTTTGACATTATTTCTTTTAAAGTAATTCTCTCTGCTTGGCATTTAAGGCTGTTTGCTATTTTATTTTTTGGACATTTCTGAAATGTAAACGGCGGAGAGTAGTCTATAATTTTCAAACATTCAAGTGCCCATCACCAAGACTTGGCAGACCCATTTTTCTTGGAGGCTGTGTTGTGAAAGGAAGCTGTTTTTGTTTTTGTACATTGCATTGCCAAAATACCGAGCAACTTGACCAGCATCTCAACAGAAACAGCAGCAGCAACATTGGCAGAAACAACGGGCTGTTGCAGCGGCAGCAACATGAAAAACTATTGCAGCTGCAATTACTCGCACTTCAAAATGCCAACATTTTGCACAAAGAGAATTTTTCGCTGTTGCTGTTTTTCCTAGGAGATCAGCCGCAGCAGCAGCAACAATAGCGAAACGTGGCAACATCAATCATTTTGCATTTGCATGCAACAGACAGTAGCCCAGCAACAACAATAATCTATAGTGGACTGTGGGTCAAAATATTAATTTTAGGGAACAAATATGATACATTTTTAAAGATATTTAGTAGATTTTATTTAATATGAACGCCAAAATGTGTTTATTTTCTTATTAAATGATGCCATTTCTTGAGATCCAAATCCTTGGTTTTGATTACTTTATAAACTAATGATACATTTATTTTATAAATAATAAAAATAATATAAATAATAAATAAATGAAATATTCCAAATTTACATTAAATACTAGTAGGGAGAGCCATAAAGCTACTTTCTTTTTAATTTAATCAAGAAAGTTAATATTTTTTCGTGAAAGTTGTGCACAATTTTCACACAAATACCTATTTTGTTTTAAGATTTTTATTTCTCTCCTAACTTTATACATTTTCCCAGCATCATTTTTGTACTATTTTTGATCCACAGTGCTGTGGGAACGGCATAAATTAGCTGGAGGCTTTGTGTTAAGTTTAAGCATTGCACTTGCCTCCACAGACCCCTTTTATGTTCCAGGCCTTTTAGCCTGCTTCGTGGTCTGTTTAGCTTCATGGGAGTAAAAGTGTTTCCCTGAACTCTTTTGTGGGGCCGAACTGAACTGACTTTATTCTAAAGATACACTTTCGCTGCACAGTTGCAAATAACAATTCGCTTGGTGTATTTTATTACCAACCCAGGCAGAGGCATCATGACTCATGACTCACGACTCCAAGACTCGATCCACGATGCGTTGTCATCTCAACGAGCTCGTCATAATTGGTATTTGGTTTGCTTATTTTTATGGTTCGCCCCAAAGGTGTTTCCCAAGCTCCCACACAAGTTGCAGGCTTTTTATGGCGGCTCTACGGACACCCCACAGACTGTCCACATCCGGCACTGACTCAGCTTGAGAATATAGAAGTTATTGCAAATGATGGCTAAGATATTGTGGATTTATTCTTTGCGAAAATTATTTAAAAATGTCTAGAGAATTATTAAGATTTTTAAGAGGTAATTTTCTCTATTCTTAAACCCCGAAGTCTTGGCTTATTTGTGTTAACCATATAAAAGATGCTGACATAACATTTTGCAGGCGAATGATTTATGCTAAATCCGTACAAAAAATCGCATAAACGGACAGGCTTATCTCAATGAGCTGCTGCTGCTGGCCGCAGACATTGGAGGAGCCACCACCAAGAGGCACAGACTTTTGGCCACATGCGTGCCTGCCAGGCGAAAACGACAAAAAATAACAAACAAAAATGTAAAAAAAAAAAACCAGACAACGAAAAACAACAACAGCAGGCAAAGAGGCGCAGGCAGCGATATTGATAGGCGCAATTAATTATACGCGCCTCACACTGACAGTAAGCGTTTTGCTTTGGTGGCACCGTAGAGATCCCAACTCTCCCTCTCTGAGCCTCTCCTCTATCTACCCATTCTCTCACACACTCCTCGATCGGCGTATCAATGACCAAATGACATATTAGCCTTCGTCTTAGTGTAAAAAGCCGCGATAACTTTGGCAGACTCAAACGCAAACGCACACGCAATGTGCCTCCTCCAAGAAATTGTCAGAAAAACAACAACAACAAGGGAGGCATATATAAAAGCAATAACAAATACAAAAAGCACATGAAGAAAAACCACAACGACAACCTAAGAACGCCACGAGCGTCGTCTAATCGTTTATTGAACTCGAAAAGCGAACTCAGAAAGCAACAAACATAATACGCATACGCAGCGTGCGCCGGCGATTGAAGCCTACGATTTTGGTTTAGTTTTGTTGTTGTTGTGGTTGTTTTTTTTTTTTTTTGGTTGCGGTAAAGTAGAGCAGACAGTGTCCAACTGTGTCGCTCTGCTGGCCCGCTGGCGGCGTTGAGAGCTGGAAATTACGATCCGAATCCCAATACCGCCCATCCCACTGCCACCGCCACCACCTCCAACTCATCAAGCGCACTCCCCGCAGAGCTTTGTGGCTTTGATTAGGCGGCAATCGGAGTACACTTAAGGAAAATTCGGGGAAAATATATTATCAGATTAGCATACGTTTCAACTAGAATTTTAGATCTAGATCTAAATCGATCCTAGCTGCCATGAGATTTCTGCTTCAATTCAAATTCTTGTAAATTATATTTCAATTTATTCACAAAGTTTGATCAGTCCAGAGGCAACATGTTCTACTCTCAGCAATCAGGTCATCCAAGGAAGCTGATTTTTGATACATTCAATAATCAAAGAGAAAACCAGGAGGATAATGTAAAGAAACAAAATGTTGAACGCCAATTCCGGCGTATTTCCGATCCCAATGACAGCTGGGTCTTGGTCACAGGATTTCCTCAACCGGCCACCGATCGCATACTGATGACCTTTCGCTCAGTTGGACGCATTGTGGGCAAATACTGGTCCAAGGATGGACTCCATCTGCAGTTCTCTAATCCCTGTGAGAGTGCCCGGGCCCTTGAGCTGGATAAACTATGCATTGCTGGCTATCCTGTGCGCATCCAGGCGGTACCTCGGCTCTGTTGTAGCAATTGTCCCACTTCACCCAGTTGTCCCAGTTCTCACTTACGTCAAATGGGCAATGGTTTCTGTAGGAATATTTGCGGGAGGGAAATGGAGTCCTGTAACAAGGAATTTTCTAGAAACTGGCTAACAACTTTTACTAGGCTTCTGAAGACTTCTTTCAAATAATTTGTAGATAATTTTCCGAAAGTATTTCCATGCTAAATCTTTAAGTCATTAACTTGTCATAATAATTACTGTACTTAATTTGAATTGCTACCATTTTTTGCTGTGTAAATCGTATATGCATATGGATTATGCCGAGGGTGGGGAGTAGGAAGTCGATGTGCACGTTTCGTTGAAATATGAGTAGCTGAGTGACTTTATCACGGTGGCCCCCAAAACAAACAGAGGAGCCCGAAGAGGCAAAGAGTTAAAGAGGTAAAGAAGAGCCAAGAACACTGGAGACTGGCGCCATTGATTCCCATTGCATTCCCATGAAGTTGAATGCAACTCCCACGCTTTAAAGTAGCTCGTTTGGGGTATTTGTCACGTCTTTGTGGCGGCTTGAATGGCCGCTTTCCTAGGAGGAAAGTCGCTTCAATTTCATTGGCTTTATTCAGCCCTATTCTAGTCGAGTTCTCTTGCAGGTTTATTTACGAGTACAAAGCGTGTGGCGTCTGACTGGAATTCTGATAGCCAGGGGAGTGGCAAAGGGCAAAGTATATAAAAGAGTGAATAAATGGTTATAAGGGTCTTTATTTAGGGCTTAGAGGTTACTTATTTAAATTTAGAGGTACAGAATGGATGAGAAATTAGGTTTTAGCATAATATTTTAAGTTCAATACCAATTTAGATCCTTAATTCCCTTTTCTTTGAGTGCAATTTCGTAATTTTCGTTACAAAAGCGCTTTCAACATTATTTAATAAGTACTATACGAGGGCGTAGCTTGCCGCTTAACTGCTTAACAAAAAATAAGCCAACCAAAATCGATGGCAAATTGTCAGTTACTACTGTGTAATCAGCCAAACAATAACAACAATCGAGCTCAGGCAAAGGCTTTCAGCTTTCAGCTCTCAACTCTCCACACTCCACACTGATTTGCTAAACAATTACGAGTACGTACGCTCACTTCCAGGCCGTACAAGCACTTTAGATAAGAATCTTAATAGAATTGCAAGGCGAAATGCAATGCAAACACAGAATACCGAATACAGAACCTAGAATACAGCAAACAGATACAAATACAAAAGCCGGGAAGAGAGTTGCAACCTAATGATATTTATCAGCGATTCATACAATTTCCATGAGGGCATCATCATATTTACAAGTTAATATTTACGCTAACAAGATTTTCTCGGCCCCACAACAACAAAGTTGCTGATCTAGCCACGGGCTCTACTCGATCTACTCCAACTCTTTTCGGGATCTCGGATTTCCCCCTCTCCCTGCGCCACACAAAAGGATCGCAATGGCACACGGCTGCCGAGATGGAGATACTTAGATACAAAGGATCGGAGTTGGTTAGGAGGTTTGGGGGAGGGAGCGACATGAGTAGACAACCAGAATGCTTGTTAAAGCCCACAACATGCTGATTTCATTAAAGATATCGCCGGATGGCACTGCAATCGCTGAAGGGAGCCACTTTGCATGTGGCAGCCAGAGAGCAAAACTCAAAAGAACACTGGGAAAACAAAAAGAGTTATCAGAAGCTTTAATAATTATTTATTAATTGTAATTTCTGGATTATATATTAAGCTAAAATTTATTCTGAAGTCACCAGGGACTTAAAAACCCTTCAAAGGGAGCATTTATAAGGCAACAAAATCAGAGTAAATTTGTTTAATTAAAGTTTTTAAAGGAGCAACCCTGATTTTACTTATTTTAATTAAATTAAAATAAATTCTTCTCTTGAAATTAATTTTCTTTCAGTGCCTAGAATCATTGGCTCCAGAAACTCATGTTTCCCTTGATGCAAAATCTGTTGCTGATGCGAAAGTGAAGCTTCGAGTCTAATGAAAGTCGCTGCAGACTGACTGACTAACTGACTGACTGACTGAGCTAACTTGGCCGACTAATAGCTTTGGCAATAAAATGGCAATTAAGTGCCTTTACGGCCGTATCCCATCATCCTGGTCCTGGTCCTGGTCCACAGCCATGGGGCATCCTTTTATGCCCCGTAGTTCGGGCCATAAAAATACTTGTTTACGCATGTAACAACAACTCTATATAGAGTCTAGGCTTATCCCACCAAGTCTGCGGTTTTGGCAGATCGCTTTTCGGACTCATCTCAGTCTTTCGCGCCTCTGCATTGTTTATGTTTATTGGATGCATAAGTTTGTGCTATTTTATAGTTTTATATCGCTAACACATGTCGAATGCAATTCTGCCGTTGGGCGGGCCCAGTTTACGTTTATTGATTTTAAGTGTGAGTTTATGCTATGCCCAGCGCTCTGTGTGTGTTTGTGGGGATAACAAAAAAAAAAGGGAGGCCATAAAACGCAATTCGTTCGGCATGTCAACTTCATAAGCAGCGCAGACGAATTAACGCGTCTAGGATTGGGTTCCATGCTGCGATTGCTAATGAAAAGGGGAACCGAGGGGATTCTAGGGGGGAGTATAACCCAAACAAATCAGAAGATTAAAGCAGATCGCACCGTGAAGATCGTGTTTGGATTGACTTTATGGTCAACTGGTGACTTGTGAGCAGCAGAACAACAGCACAGCAGACCCTTTAGAAACCCTTTTGAGTTGCAATTTAAGCATAATCAGGCCAGTTAAGGCCAGTTTGATGGGTTTTTTTATGTTCTGTAGAAGGAAATAATGGATTTATAATTTGTATTCCATTAAAAAAGGGGTTCTTTTCGGTATTTAATTAGAAATTAGCCAAGATTTATTGCTAAGCTTTGAATTGTATTAATAATTTAAAAAAGAGTGAAAATAGATTTAAAGAAGTATGATTTGGCAAAGATAACAACTTTGTAAAATATTTATTTTTAATTAAGAACAAAGACTACTTAATTCCACATTCTTTCTCCAACTTTTTGGTAGATTGCATCTTCCATTAATTTGCTGTTAATTTGTGATTTTCTCTGACTGATTTCTGTGAAAAAAATCCATGACAAACCAATTTGAATCAAAGTGGATTTCAGTGCGGTTTTTCGATGGGCGGTCGCATACACAATGACTGGCTCTTGTGACTCACTGCGTATGCGTAATATTTGTAAACAACTTCAGCTGCCTTTTCTACACTTACTTACTCTCTTTCTCTTCCCTTCTTTACTCGGTTTCGAAAATGACGATTTCCGTTCTACCTTTTTCTTTATCTCTATCGCTCTCCCTTTACGGCATTTCAATAGTATTAGTTATCGAAAATGTTGTTGATTTGCCTTCTTATTGCTTTTTTGGCGCAACCCGTTTGGAAATTAATGCGAAATTGATTTGGAAATGTTTGACTTTGATTTGAGTCAGCCCCTAAAACTTCACGGGAATCTTATATTGCAGTAAACACAAATGTGGGCACTGGGGAATATTTTTTGGAATTATAAAAAATTTATATAATTCTATGGAATTTTGTTCTTACATATTTACTTGTAAAATAGTTAAAAATCAGTTTGTGAGGGTCTTGTCTTCTTACTAATATTTATTCTAGATTTTGTTA
Source organism: Drosophila anomelani (assembly GCA_035045905.1). Classification (NCBI taxonomy): domain Eukaryota; kingdom Metazoa; phylum Arthropoda; class Insecta; order Diptera; family Drosophilidae; genus Drosophila; species Drosophila anomelani. The sequence goes on along the minus strand of JAWNOO010000007.1, from coordinate 7,726,677 downwards.
ACTATTTTATTTAATTTTATTTTAAGAAAGTGTTAGATACTCTTGACAGAAAACAAATTTTTAAAACAAAGAAAGGTATGAATTGGCTTAGTTTAAACTATGAAAAATTCTTTTAAAATGTAGTTTAGTTTCCCAACATTATTATTTTATTTGTTATATGTATTATTTTATTACTGTGTGAATAAATCGTGTGTGCGCTTATTGAAATGCAAACAGTTGGAGAGCACTGAGCACAGAAGCTACATGACATGGCAGTGCATATTTGCATAAGAATTAGAAATCTGCGGCGTGTCGGCTCGAAAAAATCTGACTTTGGCGCGCAGAAAGAAACAAAATCTTGTTTCGGCCATATAAAGTCGGCGGGGCATACCGAAAATAACTCCGCAGACATCGGCAGCAACATCAACAGCAGCAGCAACATCAGGCAGCACACGAGCAGCCTCAAACTCGTGGCAACAGCAACAAAAATGGCAACATTAGCGCAAATTTCAACGAAGCACAATTTGAATTTGAGTTTTGGCTTTGGTTTTGGCCATAGCGTTGCCTTTTTGTTTGCGCGACACTCAAACACGTTTGCTGTATATATTTATTTTTGGGCCTTTTTTTAATATATAGAAAAAGAAAAACAAGAAAAGCAAAGAATTCCCAGCGAGCCAATGACTCCGAAAAAACATGTGTTGATTAACATAAATGATTTCTGTGCGAGGCAAAGCCTAGGCTCGAAAAAAAAGCCTGTTCGTCTGCCATCTGTAAAATGTAAAAGCATTTTTGGAAATCTTTATTGCTGTAGTTTAGTTGTAAGCGTCAAAACGCAAAAATAAACTGTAGAGTCTGGCAAATATTTATTGACTTAATTGGCATATTTGCTCTGCGCGAAAGTCACTTTTTGGAGTTAATTAAGAAATTTGTAGCATACCTTTTTGGTTGCAATTTTCATGCAAAATATCCCGACGATGCTGTCCCAGAGCTGCAAAGAGAAAGCCAAAGAGAAAAAAGGTCATTTAGTTTTCATTTGTCAACTATAATCAATGCAAATGTTTAGAGGTTTCGATATTTCGGCGGGGCTTTTGTTTAGTAACAAAAAATATTGGCACGCACTGCGTAAATATGCTAATTTCGCGTTGTTGTATCTTTCGCATGATAAATGTCTTGACTAAATGCATAAATTTTAAGCCGAGTTGAGCAAACACACAGCTGAAAGGTTGCTAGGCCAGTTTCGTTTGCCCAGCTGGACACTAAAAAATGAACGAAAAAACATGGTCCAAGTCTGGGCCATAAACCAAAAAGCAAATCGATAATGCAATAAGGCATAAATTAGCGGGTGATGAGCCTCGAAGTTGATGAAGAACATGGTTAATGCATTTGTGAAATGGCTTTTGATGGGGATTTTATTGCCTGTGTTTATATTTTAGGAAATTGTTATTAAAAGTCTTATTTTGTGGTTATTTAATTGCTAATTTTATATTCCAAAAGTAAACTAATTATTCTCAGAACAGTTCCTATGAATTCTATATTCTTTAAAGCCAGTAAAATCCTTAAACGTCGAGTTTTTCCAAAGAAACTTGCTGAATCGTTTATCGTTTAATATTTCCCCATATCTTTGCTCTTGAACAAACAATAGAATTTATTGAATAGATAATCCCTTAAACATATGTTTATTTACAATATCCAAACAAATCAAGGCCAAGACCCCGGTGACGTTGATTGCGAAAATGTCTCATGTATAACTCCCAGATCTGAGCAGAGCATCTTGCACAATTTTCTTGCCTTCGCTTTGAATTTTCCCCCCATCCTTAGCTTCGGTTTAGCATTTTTTCCTTTTGCAATTCAATCAGCTGGACATATAGTACATACTATATAGCCAGGCCAACGGAACGGAGCGGAACCAGACGTCATTTGGAATACAAATCGCCCGATGTGGACGTGGATTGTGGATGTGGCACATCAGGTTTCGCCATGGCCGTCACTCAAAACCAGTAGAATTTCTAAACTGGTCGAGCTGACTCGACTTGAGCGACACAAAAGGCCGAGTGAGCGACTAACAATGCATCCCGCATTGTATACCAAAAATGTATAACAAATTCCGGTAGGTGCGGAGTGCTGTTTTTACTTTCAAATGGCATTATTCGTTCTTTTGTTCCATTTACTATACTCCTGAAAACCCGACTCAATTTGCGTGTGTTAATTGAGACTAAATGGCTGGAATACTGCAGAAGACAGACGGCGGCCCTAGTGCTTTGATTAATTATAGATAGTCCGTCATAATTTACGACTGTTAATTTGCTGCAAGTGTTGCATGCGAGAATCCAATAAAAAACTGGAAATGTTACACAATCTATAGGCCATGGCATCTTGAAATGGAAAGGGAGCCTCAGAGATCTGATGTTTTTCTAACCCAGAAACAGAAAGAAAGCCAGCAGGCAGGCAGACAGACAGGGGGCAGCCCACTCGAAGAGTTGACAAATCATTGCCGCCAGATTTACTTTTCAAGAATTAATCCGCCACAAACTTTGGAAATTACTGCAGACTCATGGCCTAATCAAAAGTAAGAGTTACCCAAATTGTTCATCAGCAATGAAAATATTACAAAAAACGAACCGAGACTCTCTGGGGGCCCGAATTAACCCATATTTCAGCGAGGAGATGAACGCAGGCTTAACCCCCCGGCTCAAGAGCTTGCGTGCCTAGAGCCCATTGATCCAAGTGATCGAACAGCAAATGGCAGTTGCAACTACTGCGACACACCTTCGAGACAAAGCAAAAATCGAAGAAAAATGGCAAGAAAAATAGGAGAAATAGAGATAGAAATAAAAGCCAAGCCAAGTTGCAATAATGAGCAACTGCCAAATGGGAGATAAGCCTGTGTGGGTGCCTCAGCCACCTGCATTTTCCATTTTCATTTTTCCCATTTTGATGCCAATTTGAAAGCCCGCCAATCCAAAAACTCAGCTCAGCTGCCAACATTGCCATTCGATCGCAGCATGTGACTGCCAAAATATTGCATTGTGTGCACACGATTTCGTTATGCATTTCAAATGCAAATTGGTTTTGAAAGGTAATTGATCCCCACCGGGCCAAGCTACCTCCAGTCAATGACAGAATAATTCTCTGACTTTCAAATGCTGTCGCAGGAAATACAAATCTCTGACAAAAACAACACAACAACTCTGAAAGAGACCCAAAAAATATATTTGTGGACTGATTTCGTATGCTGTCAGCGATCACAACGAAATCATGGAAATTAAATAAACTCTGCACGATCTTTGGGACATTTATAACTTTGAACTTGACAGCGTCTGACTAGATGTCACTATAAATACAGTCAGACCTCCCTGATAGGGAAACTTTGATGCATTTTTAAGTTATCAAGTCAGAGCATAGGCTGTAGGGTTAGTATTCAACTTGATAGTCATAGAAATAAGTCAATTTCTATAAAAATGAAATATAAATGGCAAAGAGTGTCCCTTACATTTCCAAATACAAATTCAGCTATATTCTGGGTTGTCATACACTTAACAAGACCCACTGTACCCTCCAACTTAGAGGCTTCTCTATCTGACTTTCGGTTGATATGACAGCGTTAATTGATTTTCATTTTCATTTACATTTTCGGAGCTTCTTCGGCTTTCCGGGGCAGAGCCTCTCGCTCTTCAAAGAACTCTAATCGGGCTGAATGGTTCATTACGCATGCATAGAAGCGTTACAAATTAACCCAGTTATTTATGATTATTTCGCTTTAAATTTGGGTATTAAAAATGATTTAGCTGCCATAACAATTGGTGCGCCCAGCTCCGCCGCTCGACTGAATCTGGATCTAGATTCTAGAAGATCTTCAGATGCAACTGCGACGGCGGCGGCGGCGGCGGCGGCGGCGGAGGAGGAGAGATCTCTTGTAAATTGCATAATCACCCCAGCTGGACGGATCTGCTTGGATATTCTCATCTAGCCGGGCCTAAAACGTGTTCCCAGCCGGCTGCTCCATTTTAGACCCTCTCCAGCGCGGTAATTGCCTTGGCAATTTGCAATTGTGCGGCTCTGGTTCTGGCAGATTGATGCCTTAGTTTGATAATGGCCAATGTCGGAGGCATGCAATTTTAACGGTTGCTCCTCGGTGGTGTCGGAATGAAAGAGGAGATGTTCCCGCTTTCGGAGATGATAATTCCCAAAAAACAAAAAAAAAAAAAACCTGAGAGAAATAAAACAAAACAAAGGGCAACAAACTTGAGAACTGCGAACTGGGAAAAACTGCAACTGTGTCATGTGAGTCACACGATGACAAAGATGATCCCGATTTTGTATTCCCTTCCCAAAAAAAACAGCAAAGCAGTCACGTGCTCTCTTAGCCATATTTCTCTTTTTTATCGCCCGAGCTCCTATTGTCTGCTCTGCAACAAAAAATGCATTTAAAAAACGATACAGGTGACAGAAAATTAGCAAAAACAAAGTGTTATGTGCGACAGCTGAAAGAACGACAATTAGGCGCATTTTGTGTGTGTTTCGAATTTTCTTTTTTTCCTGCAGCTTTTCTGCCTTGTCTGTCTGCCAGTTTTGTGGCTATTGCTATTGCATTGAATTCCCCCAAAAAACAAAAAAAAGAAACCGAAAATTGTGCAATAACAATTTGCGCTGCACAAAAATGCGCGAGCAGCTTGGTCAGCTAAAAAAAAGAAATAACCAAAAAACAACAGCAAAATCGAAAACTGAGACAAGTTGCGTGGCGGCTTTTGTTGGGTGCGTACACTTAGATAAAAAATTATGAGGTTTATTTTGGTTTTATTTAAAATGGAAAACAGTCCGTAGATAGGAATAGACATTCGTGAAGGTACTTCTTACATTTTGGATAGAATTTCCAACTGATTCTAAAAGCAAAGTGGTTGGAATCACTCTGAAAGTTGTTTAACAAAGGATATCAGTATCCCCACTCAGACTCTTTCCTGAAAGAACTGCAAGATATATGTATATGGTTTTTTCGAACAATAATAATATTTATATTCTTCGTTTTTGAATTTCTAAAAGAAAGCATTGATTTTTAAATTGATTTTTCAAGAAGGTTCAGCAGCATTTATTAAATATTTTCCAGTGTAAATGCATTAGATGGGCGGGGGTGAGTGTGTGGTTGGGGGTGTGGTGTGGTTTTTGTGGAGCTGCTTGCTGCTGCCTCCAGTAGTGGCAATTGTTTTGGCCTGGGCATAATATTTGAGACAGCGACTCAACTGTTTCACACAGTTCATTAAGCGAAACAAATAAATAAATAGAGTTTAATTGTGCAATCGCTGATAGAAATTGTCAACGCAGCCGCCTCTTGCCATCGAACCATAAATGGGGAGAGACGCAATGGCCGATTCGATGGGAAATCGCTTTGAGAGGAGTGAGGGGAGTGTTAATAGCTCTGCAGGCCTAATGAAGGTTAATGGACAAGAAAACGTGAAATGAACCAGTGGAAAATTGTCAAAAAAATACATTTATATATCACGGAGTGTGTGGGGGCATAAATCATGCAAAATGTACAGTTAATAAAACGATCGAATTTCATTAATTGTAAATTAAGCCCGTAACCAAAAACGCACACCAGAAACAGCTAGCAAGCGGGCGGGCGAGAGAGTGGGAGGCAGCTCTGCTTATGGGTTGAGTTTTCCCCTTGGCTTTAGCTTTTTCCTTGGAGTTTTCTTTGGCTTGGTTTGGTTTTGGTTTCGGTTTGTCTGGGTTTGGTGTTTCTTCTCGGGGACGAGCCACGACAACGACGCGGAAAATGTGCGACAAGGCGACGACGACGACGACTGTGATGGCAATGGCGACAACTGCATGCCAAGGAAAACGCCGCTCAGCGATTGCGTTTTTACACAGAGAAGAAATATGAATAAAAAATTGTGATTTAAAAAGGAATTCTTATATGACATTTGGGAATTTTGTAGCATTTTTCATTGCTTTCACATAAATTTATAAGTACAATTTCAGATTCATATTTAAGGAAACTGATCAATGATGAAATATAATGGAAGCATGCTACTTGTCTTGAGACAGAAATCATATATAATATAAATTATATATTTAAGGAATACTAAATATTATTCCCAGTGTGAAACCCACCGCTTTGGTGGTGCATGGCGTGGTGGTGCTCTGCTGTGTTGTGGTGCGTGGCCTGTCTCTGGTCTTGCGTTGGGCTGTGTGGTGCAGTTGAGCCGCATTGTTGATTGGTGGCTGCAGTCCGCCGGCGACGTTAATTTCACTTTAACAAACATTTCGCTTGTCTACTGCGGCCAGGCCAGACCGCAAATGCCGAGGCAAGGAAAAAAAGCAGACTTTTGCGGCCTGGGTGACAGATCATATAGAAATGTGTTGCATTTCTAATCAAAACGATCGATCAAACGGTAGTTTTGTTTGAGTTTTGTACCCTGCATCCGCCCCCCTCGGCATGAGTTATGTATCACGCACATATGGCATTTCATTTGGTCTGTACGCCCCTTCTCTTGTTGTTCCTCTCCTGTTTTTTCCCCTTATTTTTCTCCATGTGTATTTCGATTTGTCTGTCTTTCTGTGCTGTGCGAATGCCTCGGTTGACATACGATACTCAGATACTTTAATAACGGTGGCCTGCATCTGTGTTTGCTTTACGATTCCATTTTGATCGATCGCTGCTGAAAACATAATTTGGTCTTTGGGTCTTTAAGGAAATGCTGGTGGTGGTGCCTTCAAAACAAAAAAAAAAGTCTCAATTACAAATGAAAAGGAAAGGGGGAAACCCGAGGTACCTATTACTGCACAATGCTTAATGGCCCAGCTAATAGCCTTCATCCCTAACCCCAACTACAAAGCCTAACCCTAACCCCTAACCTTTAGCAGCAGCCTTTAGCCAGCAGCAGCAGCAGTGGCAACAGCTCGCTGCAACAACCTTGAAACCACACTATAAACAATCAAAAACCCATTAACGCCTGCTCCAAAACCTTTTAGAGGGACCTTCGCCGGCCTCGATGTTGTTATACGAGTATTTACCAACATCATTACGATGAGGCTGCACATTTTCTTAAGAACTATTACAGCAACTAGACAAAATTACACAGTGCCACACATATGTACAACTGCAGTTGGCAGAATAGGACGGAAAATTTCAATAATTTTCATACTTTTTTAAATATTTCAAGTGAAAAGATCACGTGATAATAATCTAAAGTTAAGGCTGGGAGCTTGTATTTGTCTGATAAACATAAAAACGTACTACACAAACTCATATAAAGCCGTTTGGTTAGTACAAAAGATGTATTTAACTATAAACAATATCATTATATCATATAATCAATGGCTTTTGTTTTATTCAAGATTATTTATCCTAAGATAATCATGCAAATTATGGCTAATTATTTATTTATAGACAAATCATAAAAGTATGATTGCATAATTCAGGTAAACAATACAGCTTAAATTATTATTAAATCAGATAAATTAATATCCAATCATTTCAAACAATAGGTTTGCTCTTTAACCCTCGCTGTAAGGCCTGCATTTAATTTCTAAATTTAACAACTTAATTAAAGTGTGCCTTATTGAGTTAACCTTAGCTGTGAGATGAAGATGGAGCCTGGTGTGTGGAAGTGGTTGCCGTTGATCCTCCACCCTCACAGTAGGGTTACCCTTTGCATCCTCCGACACGAAATAGAGAAACAACATTTTGTATCTTTACATTTCTAAGAAGCATTTAATGCCCAAGCGGGCATTGCGTGCCGCCGTCTGAGCTGCAGATACACAGATGCAACCAGCAGATGTTTGTTGGCTGATTCAGATGCGGATTCTTGTGCCTTTGCTGCTGGGAGTAATTTCAGCTTTGGATCTTTGTAGCTTTGCCTGGGTGCTGCTGCTGATGCCACAAGTGTGACTATTAAATTGGCGGCGGTAATTTGAAGTTGTTGCTACGTACACGTACTATCCGTACGAGTATATATACGCCATGGGCTTGGTTTGGGTCTGGGTCTGCTCGGGGACCACACATCCACAGTCTGTGAGATTGCCGCTTTGGGTTTGTTTGCTTTTCCTTTTTTTTGTTCGTATTTTTTTCTGCTTTTTTTTTTGTTGTTGCTGAAATTAACCCTCTCGATTGTGTGTGTGTGTGGGACATGGAGCACATTATGCAACCGCTGCAGCGTCGTTGCGGCACATATGAAAAGCGAGTCTGAGAGACTCGCCCGCCCCGTTCTCGGTTCAATTGAATTTTTATGACGAATTTTAATGCCCCCAAAATCGACAGCGGCTGCTCTTTCTTCCCCTGTCTCTCTCTTTCTCTCTCTTTCTCTACAGGCAGAGAAAATATCACCACAAATCGGTCATTGAGTCGGCAGTTTTCACAAGAGTAATGCATATGTTGACCCATATTAATAAAGTAAATATTTGGGGAAATTCCGAAGAATTAAAATTGGGAAAAATCCCTTACAAACTGGGAAAGTTTACCATAATTTTTTGCTGATTAAATTAAATTAATAGCCTGTGAATCTTTATATTATTTGTAACCCACTTAAAATTTTAATTGAATAATAATTTTTTTTTTGTGAGTGCCATCAACTCGGCCACCCAGCGTTTAATTGCCAATCTTGAGTGGTAATTAAAATCAGCATCCACGACTAGCCTCGGACAATCGCCGAGCATCTTATTTCCCATTCCAGATCTGATCTGATCTGAGGAGGCTGCTGCTGCAGTATCGCCAGCAAAATCTGATTAGCGACCTACGCGCGACATTTGCAGACTTATGGCGGCGGCATTTTCAGCATTTTCTGGACTGTCAGTCCTCGGTGCTGGCGGAGCTGGTGGAGCTGTCAGGCGTTGCCCACACGCTTCGCCGGCGGCTGTCAGAACGGTTTAAGGAGGCTGAGACTGCCGCCCAGCTGTCAGATGACCAGTTGACCAGACGGCCATCGGGTGACAAATCAATAGCCAGAACGTAGGCCGAGTGCCAGGTATGCTGCTGCTGCTGCCGCTCCTGCTCCTGAAAGACTCAGAGACTTCCAGCTGAAACTACTTCAGTGATGGCAGGAAGATCTCTTTGAATAAACAAGAGAACTATAGCTAAATTATAGCCTGGAAAATAGTGTAGATTTACCCAAGAAATTTTTGCTTTACAAAAGCTATCAAAGGGTTTCAGTCTCGTTGCTTAAATTTAGAATTTCATCATGGAAAGGACTAGTGTAGTTCAAAGAAATAATATTAATAAAGAATTTTCTTTAAAATGTATTTAGATTATAATTTAATTTATACTAAAACTATATTTCTGTATCATAAATTCATTAAAATCAATCCATTTTCTAAAGAAAGGCTTTCATGTATCCCCCAAAAAGGATACATTGTCAGCACTGCCCAGTCTTGGGCTCAATGACTGCCTCAAAGTCCACCAAGTGTAGGCATTAAATATGCTGCTGACACTCTGAAATCGGTGGAAAATAAGAGATTCCCGTAATCAGCTATAAGACATATCTCGCTCAGTGCCCAACTAGCTGCCAGTTGATATTGCGACATGATCGAGAATCTCCGTTCGGGCGTGGGCTTTTCAGCTTTGCAGCTCATTAAACGGCTTGGCTGTCATGGTTTTACACAAAACAAAAAATATAAAAAACCGAGATAGAGAAAGGGTGAGGGGTGTGGGGAAAAGCCAACTGAAAACCAGAAAAATATGAGACAACGACAAGCGTTTTGTAATGTACCAAGTTTGATGAGTTCAAAGACCGAACGTAAAAATACAAAGACCTCAAACGGCGCGAGCTCACTGGAAATCGTAAGAAAATATACATTTTACAACTGGCGGCGGTTACAAAAAAAAGAAAAAAAGCTAACAAAAGGCGGCTAAGGTCAAGGACTTGGGGAAATAGACTTCAAAATAAGAATCGTGAACCGAGAAACGGAAATGGTTCGGTCATTAGAGCAAGGTTTCTTTTTGTTTTTTTTTTTTACTCATTTTTCGGCAGTTTGTAACGATTATAAACCTCGGAATGAGCCCAGATCCCACTGGAGATTTAAAGCCCTCCATTAAAAGCTGTGTTCCAGCTGACATAATTTGTTTCGATTCGATTTGTTGTGTGAGTGTGTTTGCGTGTGTCTGTGCAGAGGAAATACTAAAATTGATTTGCATTTCCCCTTTTTTGAATCCCCAATTGAGCATTGAGAATTCCGTATCTAAATTATGCGCTTTGTGCCGAGGCTTCCTCTTCGAATGGCCTGCGAATGCAAATTTTCCCCTTTGTCTTTTCTTGATGCGCAGGACGTGGCCAAAACTGTGGAGCACAAGCCAAAAACGATGGGGGGAAAACTAGGGGGATCTCAGACGCTTATCTTGTCACAGAAAACTCGGATTTGCTCCCCTCTTTTATGTTGCTTTTTTGTTGTCTTTGTGCCACACTGAAAGAGGCTGAGCTAGCGACGAATTGATGTATGTTTACAGTGGGAAAAATGATGGGATTATGATTCCATTCTTAGATTTAAGAATTAAAGTTTCTGACATTATTATTAATTATTCAGTCCTATCCCAAATTACAGAACGTTCGGAAAAGTATTAAGTTCTCTAAAGATCTTCAGAACTTTCTCTTTGTGTTAACGCATAAAAGTAGGCAATTATTCCAGCTTCTTATAGACTTTATTCCCAGTGCAATTTATGCTGCAGCTCTGGGGACAAAAAAATAAATAAATAAATAAATAAGACAAGATGGAAAATAGCGCATTGATACCGACGATGGCTGGTCCCGGGCATGGCCTGGTCTGGCCTGACTGACTTGATACATTGTTGGAGGAAGTGATCTCATCGTAAATTACAAATTACACAAAGTCACGATATCAATTTCAGATATACCCGATGTGTTTGTCGCTCTTGCTGTTTGTTGTTATAATTAAATTGTTGTTATTTTTTTCTCTCTCAGCGCACCCAACACAAAAAAGAAATGTTCGAAAAAAAAATAAAGACTCTTGCCATGGAAATTGATTAATGTATTTAAATTGATTGAGCGGAGCGAAACGAAGGAGAAGAATCGGATGGAAGAAAAAAAAAAAAAAAGCCCACCAAAAGCCAACTAATTGTAGAAGAATATATATTCCAAAAAAAGCCGAAAAGCCACACAAAAATTTACATAAATAAACAACAAAATCGGTTTCGGTTGAGGGTCAAACACCTACACCGAACAAACAAGTTAACTTTGCCCCAGCACGAGGTTCATTAGGAATATGCATATAGATATTTGTCTGCCCTATATATCCCAGTTCTCGATTCTCAATACCCAATTCCGGCTGGCGAAAGGTGACGACGACTATGCTGACCCATATGCGGTGAAAGCCTCTTTAATCAGCGACGCGGGATTTTGCCTTGATTTTCCATGGAAAATGCAACAAAGTGTCTAGTCATGGCCTAAAGGCCGGCCCCAAAACTTTTTTGTATGCCATTAACTAACAGTGGCCCATTTTCTAAGACAAACACCCATGCTGATCTACAGCCAAACCTCGACGCCCCCACAACCGACGAATGGAATTTTAATTGGAATTTCATTTGATGGCAAACCATAAAGACCAAATCCGATCATCTGGTTACTACTTCTGTCTTCTTGCGGAGATAACAGATAAATGCAGAATTTGTAGCATTTCGATAGTAAATAATAGACATTGTCGGAAGCGATAACGTAGGTCGGGTTCTTTGTTTGTTTTTAGGTAGATAAAGTCGTTAAAATATTTTGAGATTGATTGCAAAAGCTTAGATATTTTATATATAATTGATTGTTTAGTTAATTCTCTGAAAATTTGCTTACAATTTCTTTAGTTTAGTACTTAATTTACATTTATTTTTCAACTCATTTAAATTTCAGCTTAAGCCATCAAAGACCCCAAATTAAAATCTCACACATTTCCAGCTGACAATTTCGATCAACTTTCGTCTATAAACATTCGATTTCTGTTGATTTTCCGTTGAGCATCAAATGCATTGCCAAATATTATTGGAAATATTCATCGCATACACAAATATCAATGAAGCTAAAGCTTAAACTCAAAGCCAAAGCCAAAGCTAAGGCCTGAGTCGCGGCTTAATTAATAAAGCAAATACAAATATTTTGCTATTTGCCTGCTGTGTGCATTAAAGCCCAGTCAAACTTATGCAATTCGAGTGCAACGACGACAACAACTACAGAGACGGCCATAAATTTACACATTGTCATGTGCGCGGGTCTTTTGTGGGATATTATTTTTTCTCAGCATGTTTTCGCCTTTATCAGTCCAAGTGTCGGTTGCTGTTGCAGCCTTTTCTAACAAATTCTGTCGGCGAATTCGTGAAATATTTGCGTGCACAAGTGTTTTTATTTCGGACACTGTCAGTCGAGAAGGAGCTGGAGATACGAATATATATACATATGTATATATCCATCCACCTGGCTCTCGAGCTTGTAGGTGTATCGGTAGATAGGTTATGTCACCTGGTTGCCGGGAATTTTAAAGCCTGACAGGTATGTTGCACATGCAACCTGCACCAGCTGGGTCCACCTTAAAACCGACCTTCAGCATTTGGTAACTTCTACTGATGATTTCAGAGATTCAGCGATTCCTTGGCCACAGATGCACAAGGTCAACTGCATGAATATAATAAAATCTCCAGTTTTTATGTCCATTACAAATCAATATAAATCGAAGAGTTATAAAAAGCTGGGCAGACCATAAATAAATAAGAGCCCGTTCACAATGAAATGTCCCAACTCTGGAGGAGAGCCGCAAACTGGAATTGCCGGGTGAATGGCTGCTGCTGCTGGTGCTGGTGCTGCATTGATAACCACCACCGGAGATGTGTGCTCTCGCCTAGCACATAAATCTTTTCACACCCAGAGAGACGATCGCCACAAAACTACCGGCCAACAAAGCTGAGTACACTTTAAGAAACTATCTATGATTTTGAGCTGCCAAGACAAGCGAAGATTCAGTTATTAAGCTCAGGTTTATGTTCCAAATCGATTAATTTTATATATTTAAAAGAATTTACTTGATTTTTTTTTTGTAATATTTAATTATTAATTTATTTCAATAAAACTAGTAAATGAAATGCAGGAACTCCTCAAAACCAATCCCAAATTTTCTCCAAGTGCAGCCAACCGGCTTTGTATCTGCGCAAAGTGCATGTAGTTTTGAAATTTGAGCTACGCATGCGACGACCACAACCCAACCCAGCCTCAGCAGCTAATTACTAGACCAAACCAAGTTCTGGAAATGAGTAAAAAAAATATACAAAAAATAAAAAGGAAATAACTAAAAAAATAAAGTAAAACCCCCGGCACGTTGTGTGATTATCGCTAGTCATAACTTACGACAAAAAAAGCTGTCCCAGTCGCGTTTTTGTGTTTTTAATTGGCAAAACGAAGCGGCGTCATGATATCATATTGTATACTAGAAGCGATAATCATTTATTTTTAGCCAAATTGACAGCCACCGAGAGCGGGCCGATAAAAATGGCTAATTAAAGTGCGAGAGGAGAGGGAAGATAAGCGGCACACGGACCAAGATACGCACACGGGACTATAGCCTCCGGTTATACATATATATTCGTATTTCTGTAAACAAATCGAGGCAGCACTTCGGCTTATCAATCTCAACTCATTTGTCGCCTGGTGTGAATGATTGCCACTCGACGGTTCAAGGTTCATAGCCAATGATCAGTGGGGTTTTTTTTAGGAGAAAAGGAATCATTTTTACTTATTTGAATTTTTTTTTCGATTCATTCATGCCAACTCACTTAGTTCACCTTTTCTGAATCGAAAATCGAATCGAAGTGCGTACAACATTGCGTATGATTGACGGGTGAGCGCACCCAAGGAGAAATTAATGAAAAAACCTAGAGAGCAACTTGCCGTAATATGAAATTCACCTTAGAGCGTGGAAAAACGCACGGAATTCGTAATGAAAAGGCAAAAATAAAAAACGCTACAAAAATGAATTGTAATTTCAATGTTTTTTATGTATACGAAGAGAGTCTATGCTGGCGGATTGCGTACCTCGAAAATGCTGTAAACATTTTGCTATTTTTGTTGGAAAACAACAGCGGTGCATACACGGCGTATGCGCAATCCGAGCAGCTTTTTTCCCCATTTTCGTTGTTGTTGTTGTTGTATTTGAAAACGCATCGTGTCGTATGGCAATCAACGCGCACAGCTGGAAACTTCTAAGTTTGTTTACACAACAACAGCGGCATCTTGAAATGGGCAAAAATCGAGAGAAAAAAAGTAGAAGTAAAAAAAAGCTTAAAAAATAAATGATTTTCCATTTATTTCGACTGCTTTTTTTGGGCAAGTCCAGCGAATATTTCTGCTGCTGCTGCTGGTGTTGTTTTCGTAGTTGTTAACATTAACGAGTTGCCAGGCAGTGAACACACCACAAAAAAACCAAAACATAATAAAAACTTCCATAGCCTAATATTCGTACGCATGGAAGGCGGCGGCAAGGAGACTCTATCAAGTAATCCCACTTTGAAAGTGAAACAAGGGGCCTATTAAAATATTAATTTATGTGATATTTCATATTTGGGAATGTGGAAAAATGGAAAAATGTTTTTCGCAAGGCCTGAAGGCTTGCTGGGAATTTCTATTTTAAGATAATTGGGTATTTCAAATGAAATTTAAATGTTTTTTCTTCAAAATAAGGGGCTTAAAATCTATTGCTAGCTTGGAAAATATATATTTTTGAATACTGTATTTGGCTTTGTCTTTCCTTCAAACACAACCACCCAAAAAAAACATTTATTTTCTGGAATTCCTATCTGCTGCTGAGAGCCAGTTCATTTGGGTCAACCCCGGACTGATAGCATTGTTCAGTAAGTCCAGCTTATCAGGGCCGAGAGTGTCTTGCTGCCATTAGTTGTCTTTCAAGCGTTCGATTGCCAAGAAGCCTTACTTTGTTCAGCAGAATGAAAATTGTTCAGTTCTTTGGAATTGTCTTAATGTGCTTTTTCCTTAACGGCACTGTTGATGGCAATTTCTCGCCACGTAAGCAATCTCTTATTTGTTTATAACAAGGTACAGTTTAATATTATTAACATTTTAGCTGCTGACCCCAAATTGACGCTGAGTCGTCGATTACTTTATAGAAAGAAGTCTGGTGCAGAATTGGACTTCGAAAATCCTGTTGATTATGCTAGAACTTTACTATATAAAATGAACCTACAACATCTTCATTTGGAATTAATGCAGGCATCTAGCACATACGAAGGATTACTCTTTGAGATGAGAACATATGATCAGGTCGCAGAGATCATGGAGAGATGGAACTCACTCGATTCCTACACTGCCGGAAAGTTTTATAGGAACTTTATACTGGAGCCAACTAACAAACGTTTTACTGAATAAATTATTGCAATGATTGATTTTATATTCGGAAAAGATTGAAAATAAATCAATTTGAACATTATTTTTCTGTGTGTGGATCATATCTTATCTCTAAGTAAAGGCCACCAAGTTTTCCAATACTTTCATTCATTCACGGAATTCCATATGGCTTCCATGGAAAGTTTGCTTATCAGAAGGGTATTATTATTATTATTATTCCTGATAGCAAGTAGTACGTCAGCGATTTGCTTTTGCAGCTGCCTTGAAATCCGAATACGACTACGAACTACGAAATATGAAATCCTATCTGGCATTCCACATTCACCCACATTCGGTGGATGAGATATTTAATGCAGTCGCCGAAATGTAATTCAATACTCCGGAGCCCGAGTTCATGAGTAATGCAATGCGATGCATCCCACCTTGACTTCATTTGCCGCTTCTCTTTTTACCTTTGAAAGTTGCAACGAAAACAGAATTCACACGCCGTAGAAGGGAGAAGAGAGTGAGAGAGAGGGACGGCGGCGCTTCGCTTTTTTTCCATTCAATGTTAAACCGAAAGGTGAACTTTTGGGGCGAGAGACAGACAGACATAGCCAGACGAACAGGGGGACAGTGGGAACCCCAATCAAATGCTATATCCCACCATAAATCACTAATGACACCAACTTTATCTGTCTGTTTAAACAGCCATAAATTCTACACTACAGGAAAAAAGCAAAAAGAGGTACAAACTAAAAGGTTCTAACACCTCCTCTTACTGCATTCATAATTTATGCCATCTCCAAGACAGACGCTCTTTGATATCAAATTATTTTCGCCGCCACATGAGTTATGATGCTTAGCATCCGCCAGCCAAATTGCCTCAAAAAAAAAAGGGGACTCTAATCCCAGTCCAGTTTATATGCGATATATATATAATTTTGTTGTTTTTTCTACATTCATCTGGGTCTTTTGCTTCCTGTTTCAAACATTATAGTAATTAAAGGTAGGCACTGGAAGAAATATATATAGTATATAAAAACCTCATAAAAAGCTATTTAATTAAGACACCAAATAATCCAAAAAATAATATAGGGATTTCTATGCATTTTTTCAAATTAATGTGTGGCTTTTGCTCCAGTCACTTCCAGGCTATATTCTTATCGCTAATAATTTTTATTTTGCATTGTTTGAGCTAAAATAATCGAATAAATTCAAGCAGCTATTTTTATAGTATATACTCCAGTGTATCCTTGAACAAACTGGCCGCTTACGTAAACCACAAATTTCGTTGTTTTGCATACAAATTATTATAATTACACTCATAAATAATGAGAGACAAAAGTCTCGTTGCTCACAAAGATTAGCTCACCGATATGATGGGGCGCACATTAACATCTCAAAGACCGACGATAAGCTAACCGAATTGGGTCTGGGATCTGGGGATTTAATACGATTTGATGCGTTTTCAAACCGATAATCGAAAGCAAATTGAATTAATAATACGCGGGTCCATAGCTGTCAGCATAACTTTGAGTTATTGTATTGGGAAAAATCGTCATAATTTCCACTAATGTGCCACGCGAGTGACTCTTTCTGGGTTTCTATCGAATAGAAATTGGTTTCTGTTTCTTTTCAAATTTTCTCACTCTCAGCCACTCTCAGCTGCTTTGGTATGCCAAAAGTGGTTGTCAAATAAAATGTCTGGTTTATGAGACAGTTTAGCGATTAAAAACGTGAAGGGAACGAACAAAAAATCCATTGAAAACTGCGTTTCGATGTCAACGAAAGAGATTAGAAACTGAACCCGTGGAAAGAAAAAAAAGAAATATTAAAAGGGGGCAGCAGCAAATCGAAAATTATATTTAAATGTAAATTAAGCGCGTCCGAAATTACTAAATATAAGTTATTTTAGTGTTTTAAGTAGTGAAAGTAGTGGCGCATGGGAGTGGGTGCGAACTGGGGCTTAAAACTTGTGGAGTTTTAGAGTTGGTTACGTAAGGCCCCGGGGCTTCTTCTACTTTATAATTAGGGTCTTAAAAAGGGTCGGATGTGGGCGGGTCCCATGGCACATGCACAATTTCCAGTGTGTTTGTGCGTGGAAAATTTATGCAGGTATCCCTATAAATTCAAGGGTGAGTTGTCAGCACTTCTTTGGGGGTAAGTAGTATTGTTTGTTTCCCTTTGAGAGACAAAGAAATATATATAGAAATAAAAATAAAAATAAATTGAAATGGAAGCAATTAAAATGTGAGACCAGCATAAGGTTTGCAGGGGGGAAATACCACCATGATCGCTCGACAATTCCCTTACAGCTGTGTGTGTGTGTCTGTTTATCGCCAAACATTCATTTCGTGTGCTCTCAGCAACCACAAAAACTCATTGCTAACAAAATGATCGACGATAATGCTGGAAAAACAATGGCAACAGCACAGCAGCAGCAGCAACAACATTGTACCGCTCGAGTCTCCAGAGCCAAGACAATGTCCCGCATTTAGCGACAATTAAGAAATCAAACGTGGCCTGTGCTAGGCAATTGTAATGAAAACCGCTCACCAGGAGCAACCAGCAAAGCAGCAACAGCAGCAAACAACTAATAGCAGCCACTGTGGCATTTGCAACAGTAGCAATCCCTGGATGACAGGCCACGAGTCCGACTTTCCACTGTAATGCAAATGTGCAATTAAATTGTTGACGGTGCCCGCTCCGTTTGGCTTCCAATCAAAATTGTGCGATCGTAGGACCAGGGTCTTTCAGAGAGATCAAGTGAGCGTAACGACAAAAGCGCTGGCAATAAATTGTAATTAACCTTTTTTCTTTTTTTGTGGGCGGTCCAAGCCCATAGTTGAGATTCCACCAACAAAAAATCTACACCGAAAAACTGTCATTAAATAAGCATAAAAATTGCGGAAATCCTAAAAAATAAAATAAACGATAAGCCAAGAGCTCAATTTGATGTGCAAACAATTGGGCTCACTTATTTGCCAAATTAATTGCTCGTTTTTGGTTTTTTTATGAGCCATAATTAAATGAATTTTAATGGGAGCCAGAGAGCAGCCAAGTTCTCGGCATAGCCAAGTGAACCCAGCCCAGATATAGAGTACTTAACATAAAGCAGCATGAAGCCACCACATATGGTTACAGTTCAGTAATTTTCATTTCATTTTCGAGTGAAAAAATCTATGAGCTGGAGAGATGTGTATCTGTGGGTCTGCGACTGTATATCTGTATCTATACCCATACACACATGCTGGCACACACGAAATCGCAGCGGAATCGGAACGGGTGTGTCATTATTTCAACTGAATCCATGCCACATGCAATGCATAATGCACAGAGAACAAAAATTAGGGAAAAATCAAGGCGATAAGGAATGAAAATATCTATGTTAAAATTATATTCTTCATATTTTTGTTTAATAAAAAATTGCATCTTTAGCCTGATTATATTAAGTAAACATGAAGAATCTTTTTTCCCTAAATACCACTCGCTTAGGGGTACAAAAATCAAACCTACACTTCATCTGGCACAAACTCAAAAAAACAAAATATTAATCCATCCTCTCGAATTATATTTATTTTATAAAAATTTTCCGCACAATATTTATTTCCATAAATTAAATTTAGTACCAAATTAATTCGATTAAACTTCTCTCTGTGCAAAGATCGCTGTCTCTCGGTTTTGCCAACGATCCAGGGACGTCGGGACCAACGTGGGCAGGCCGAAACATTTTGACAGAACAGTTAGTCAGCTTGGCCTTTTGAAGACAAGGTGTTGCAAAAATCAATAGAACACTTATTTGGCCACACTTGGCAAGCAATTTATTGTTCGGTTCAGGCCTAGATCGTTGCATAAATTAACAGTCTGTGGGCCAGCTTGCAGCTGCTTGTATCTTTCAGATACACAGAGGGAATGTATCTATGCTAAAATCTCGATGCCGCGCAGGTTTCGATGGCAACTAAAAGTCTACAAAGTAACTAAAAGCTGCTAAGCTTGTGCGCAATTAGAATACCCAAAAGCCGGTTGTTGTTGCTGTTGGTAGTTGCTTTTGCCATTGCTGCTGCTGCTGCGATGTTGCTACATGGCTACACATGTTGCTGGCGGAATAGTTGGCCAACTGCTGCCCGGTTGTTTGTCCGTTTGTTTGTTGGTTTGTTTGTTTGTTAGCTTGCCATGCATCTAACTAGCTATCTATATTTGAGCAGATTGCGCTGCTAACCTCATTGCAATCGAGAGCCGGCGAGCTCTCTCAGACAAACTGACTGGCCCAAGTGACTAACTGACTTCAGTTGAGTGTTGCACTGACTTGTGCACTGTAATCAAAGGGGTAAATCGGAGGAAAATTACTATAAAATCTTAACTGGGCTTCGTGGGAGTTAAACTAGCTGCAAAGATGAACTTCTTAGGTCTTTTAGCTGTGAACAAATTATACTCTTTGTAGTTGAGAGTTGATATTAACTTACTTTTTTAAGAAGAACCTTGTATCTCATGCTGTAAAAATGACTATTCTACCTATAAATCAGGGAAATGTTACCATTAAAACAAGTAATGAGTGTCCTGCTCACCTAAAAATATTTTTTAATAATTTAAAATATTTTTAATGCTGTCTAGAAGTTAAACGCTCATATAACTCTCTCCCATATTTCTCTCTCTGTGCTGGATGTTGCTGCTGCAGTTGCTGGTTTGGTCAGATATCGCCCCAACATTTGTTGGTCACATTCTCTGGCCAAATCCGTGTGTGAGTGTGTATAAATTGTAAACATGCGGACAAGTGTAATTTAGTTGTTAAGAGAGAGAAAGAGAGATCGGCAATGAAAGAGAGAGAGTTCTCATTGCATTGACAACGCGCTGACTTGTACAAATTGAAATTTAAAACGCTCCTTTTTGGCCAAATGCCAAACTGGTTGGCTAGTTTGGCCAACCAAAGTGGCTCGACCGCCTGCCACATTTATTTAAATTGCAATTAGAGTGCCAGACGCGACTTATAATTAGCTTGTTGGCGGCTTAATTAGCTGGCTCACACACACGCGGCCTAAGAACTGGATGGATGGCCACAATAGATGGCTAAGAGAGCCAGCTTTATTGGACTTACTCTCGGTGTGTGTATGTGAATGTGTGTGTGAGGCTGTGTTTATAAAGCTGAAAGTCGTTAACCTTCGTTGTAACACATTCATCATCATCACTCACCTCGCCAGCAGCAGCAGCAGCCGCAGCAACACGCACTCACCGCAGCAACTACAACTCACACACAGCTGTAAAAAGAAGTCGTCTTAATCTTAAACGACGTCTCCATCCATCTCAAAAGGCAGCATCAACATCAGCTGCTCTTAGCCAGTCCTCTGTGTTATTTTCCTTGGTCTTTTTGTTTGCCTGCATTTGAAAACAAGCAAGGAAGTTGACTGAGCGAATGACGAATTGACGAGCGCTGAGCACTGAGCACTGAGCCCCGCTGAGCCTCTTAAGTAACTCACAAAGGAACCAGAACCAGGCTAAATTCCAACTGAACGGAGGGGAAAAGCTACAGCAGCAATGGAAAGCATTCGAAAGTGTCACGTCTAGAACTAAATATGGGGAAAATTGGGAACACAACAAACACACGAACACGCGGAGACATTCTCCAGTGCGTGGCTCGTCTTGACACTTTCTCGAAGAATGCAAACAGTGGAAAGGTTTGGCGGATGTTTGTCCAGACCCGAAAACAAGCAAGACTAACTGTAAACCATCAAACTAATGCCAACAAAAAGAGGCAACAGCAGTTGCAGCAGTGGCAGCTGTAGGAGGAACCAACTCTTCCCGAGTGAAATAATTAAAATTCCTTGCTCATAACTTCCGCAATTAAGGCTGGCAGACAAGAGGCCCAAGGAGCAGGGCAGCAGTCCTACTCTAGGAGTCCACGAGGTGCTCACATCGAGAAGCCGCCACATCAGCGGCAACAGCAGCTAATTTCCACGCACAGTTGACGCGATCCGAGGCCACTGGCCAACATGTGAGTTGTGAGTTGCACTTCACAGTGCCAGGGCCCAGAACAAGTGCACTGAGAGAAGAGCATAACAATTAAAAAGGGAACTGTTAAGGCATTTTTTTCAGTTTCGAATTGCAGTCCTGAATTATCACAACTAAGTTTAGGAAAGATCACAAATTCTCTTCAAGAATTTAATTATGTATTTAATTTTTAATAAATTCCAAATGAAATTCAGACTTTGCAGTATTATCACTGGTCTTTAAACCCATTATTTTCTGCCAGTGTCCGGTTGGCTGACTGTCAGACATTTGCAACGCTCACCGGCAGCTAGCTAGCTGACTGTCTGCCACTGCGGATCGGCTGGGAGCGGTGCTGAGCGGAGTGGCGAGTATCTTTGAGATACAACGCATGCCACACGGAACACGCCTGCACTAATGAAGTAATTCATTGAACCGTGCTACGCCGGCGTGGCCTGCCATTGCCATTAGTTTAGTGTTGGCTGCACTCGCCGCTGTCGCTGCTCCTGCTCCGATGCACTTCACCCACTCTGCACTACCCCTCAGAGCCGCCGCCCTTTGTGTTTATGCCTGGCATTTTAATGCCGCTAAGCCCTAGCCTTGTTTGTTTGCCATGAAAGGAGACAGACGGCGACTTGTGCTGCTGCTGCTGCTGTTGTGTTTTTGGCAAACATCTGCAACTGCTTCAAGAATGTCCGCTCTTCCTGGATGGCACATTAGATCACTCTCTGACAGGCGGGGCCAATCGCTTGGACAGTTGACCGCTTGACCTCGCCTTTAAAAATGAAAACATCGAACCAACTGACGACGGCAGCCACTCCTCGGAGGGGGATATACCCGATCGCGGGTATTATCGGCGGTCCGGCCAAGCCCATTGAGAAAAATGTCTTTGATAATTAAGCGGGTCGTCGCCGTTGGCCGATCGTTTCCCATCCGCGTTCTCCTGCCCGATCTTTTAGAGCTCCGGCAGAGCACTCCCGAGCTCATGGCACTCCACTCCACACCACTCACATTCTAACGATTGCACTTTTACCGAAAAGCGCAAGAACTTTATCTGGCATGCCGCTGGACGTTGCCGCCAGTCAGGCAAATAAAGTAGCCTCGAGGCATCCAGAGGAGAGTGAAGTCAACTCACTGGAAAAAATTGTTCATAAGGAATAATAAGGATTTTCTTTAAGAAAAGGAAAGTCAGAAGAATATCAGTTGGGAAAGGAAATGGAGAACAGGGAAGTCTTCTACTTTTTTTACTTAAGAAATATTTCTCTCGATCTCAGTGTAAGTTGGGAGAATGGCTTGAAGTGGTCAGTCGCATCATCTTAATAGAAATATGCGTATATTCGAGTGTGTGTGTTTGTGTGACGGTGCTGCTGTGTTGTGCATATCAAAATCCATTAGTGGCTTTTGTAGAAATAATCAACAACGACAAAAAAATAAATGTGAAAATAAAAACAGCAAAACTGCAAAACGTCGTCGGCAGACGATGCATCTGCACACCCTCCCATCCTCTCTTTCTAACTCTTCTTTCACTGCGGTTTTAGCGGTGGCCATATCCATATATCCATATCTGTGGCCCGGCTAAGTGAACATTTGTAATGGCCAGTCAGGCGGCCAGTGGCTCGTCTATCAGCAAACGCGTTTGTTTGGCTGTCCACACAGCGGACTGGCGGATACAGATACAATACACAGAACGAAATAGAGGTTTTTATTGAATATAAGGAAAATAAAGTAAAAATGTAATTCCGTTAATTATACCCAAAGAAAGAAGCATAAATATAGATAACTGATGATTATCTGGGCATAAAAAGAAACACTCTCATGGGTATATATACATAAGTTTATTACTCTAAAAACCATAATAAATGTTTATTTATATAACAAAATTAATTATAGGTTTCTTTTAGTGTACATCTATATATGTTTCTGTAGGAGTACCGACAAGAGAACAACAAACTAAAGCCTACAGAAATTGGCTGGCATCTAATCACTTGTTTTCGTTGTTCATTTCAAACAGAGCGTGTCGCGGGCATTTTGTAAAAAATAAAAATAATTACAGAATGCGGTTGGTGCTGCTCCTCGGCGGACGCTCTTCATTATCATGCCGCGATCCAGTGGTCGCGATCGGTGGTCAGTGCCTCCTCCTTCAGCAGCCATACACCCATCCACATAGTTGTAAATAATTGCATTTAATTATAAATTCTATAATGAGTGGAAGCGGCGGGGTATTTTTTATTATTATTTTCGAACTCATTCAGCCCCACTGGCGATTAAATTTATCAGCGTCAAGTGCTGGTGATTGACTTGTCGGCATGCAAATATGCTCGCATATTTGCATTTACTTGTCGGCTGTAAATCATAACTCTCGGCTAGATAATTTACGGCCCTGTCGCGGGCTTAATGTAAACAACGTCAGTCGAGGTGACGTCAAAATAAGGCTTATACATTGGCATTCCTGGCATGCCTTTTCTGGACTCTGGATTGCCGTTAATCCCGCTCTATATACATTCAACACTATCCATTCATAAAACTTTGGAAAGTCGTTAAAATCGCACTACCAAGTCTCCGCGGATATTATTTATGCCAGCTTATGTGCAGCCCAGATTTATGCCCATTTCGACCTTAACCAATTTATTGGGGTATTTATAAATGGCGACATTTGTAGCCTTTGCAACTCAATCGCTATATAAACTTTTTACGATCCGATGAAAATAACAGGCGGCCGGCATGAAAAACGTGAAAATTAAATCAATTCGGACAGGCCAGATGGAGCCAAATGCTGATTGCTGCGGATTTGTTATTTTATGGCCCCAAGATCAACGCTAATTTTTTGTTTTTCCTTCGCTTTACCATAGATATATCTTTTTTCGTCATAGACTGAATTATAAATCTCTTGTGAGGGAGAAAAAGAAAAACATTCAACTAATTCGCTGGCAAAATTTTGGCAATTGTTCAAGGCTGACGCACAAGTCAACCGGTGGTCATCGTATGGCGGATAAATTACGAACTAATTTTTGAAAAAATGACTAATGCCATTTCTTGTCACATTTGTGTATAATTAGGACTAAGACTGACCCACAAATCAAGAAGGGATGTCAATAAATTAATATTTTCTTTGCAGCTTTTGAAGAAGAAAGGTTCTAATTGTTTTATTTATAATTTCTCCTCTATGTTCTAGACACAATTTATTTCAATCAAATAATTAAATCTAGGAAAAACTCCCACACCAAATCAAGATGAAAGTTCTGGCCAAGTTGAAGCTACTAAAGCCACTGAAGCTACTACCAAATTAAAGCAGCCAAGTCTCTGGAGCCCCTCTGCGCATATGTTTCTCTATTTGTTTGGGTTTCTGTATGTTTATTTATTTGTATTTGCTTATCAGCGGCAAGGCAGGCGGCGTCTCTAATTAATTTTTTCTTCTCTAAAAATCGGTGGTAGTTCTTGTTGTTGCTTTTTATATATCCATATATATATATATATATGTGTGTATTTTCGATGGCCAACACAGATCCGGTCCGTAGCTGCCCACATGCTCGTGTATATAGCCGGCAAACTAATTAAGTCACAAATACATAACGCCACGTTTTATCAGACCAAAGATAAAAATTACAAAAAAGTGGGAAAAGCTAAAAAACAAACCGAAACGAGAAAGAAAAACCAAATGGAACTAGCCCGGCGCTATCAAAAAGTGACTCTCTCTAAAACAAATAGAGATTATCGAGCAAAAGACCCAACAACAAGCACCTTTTTTTTATCAGTGGCTAATGACCGCCAGTGATAAGCGCCAAATAGAGAAAATATATATGAAAAGAGAGCTCAACTCCTTCGCACGTGTGAAGCAAAAATATTTAAAACCAAATAAAAAATTCAAATATTTCCGATCGGCCATCGAACGGCCATCAATCACCGCTCTCAAGTGTCCCGCAATAATATTTATAATAACTTTAAAACGATTTTATTTCGCTGAGGCTGAGGCGCGCTGGGGCAAATGCCTTTCAACGTTTTCAATTTCATTTTTTCGGGGGCCCCCTTTAATTGCCGAAATCAATTCAAAAGCCAGTTGAACGCGTTAAAAGCAACTACAGAGGCAGCAAATAAACAAAGTGAGGTGAGGTGGGGTGGGGGGAGAAGAGGGGGGGTACGATACAAAAAAAAAAAAACAACCAAAATTTCAATAATTATTAACAAGACGACGGCGAGTTCATTAGCGCCGCGGGCAAACTGCTACAATTCTTTGTATGTGTGTGGATTTTTAATGAAAAACACAAATAAATGTTGGGTAATTAAGACTTGTCTTTCATACAATGTATGGTGCTCTGCTGGCGGGTTCTGGGTGTCTAAAATAAAATCACTAAATGAACGTAATGTACGTGTGCAGAGAGAGAAATATCAATTGATTGGCTCATACGAATTTTTGATGTTTTCATAACTGAAAGATAAGATTCCTATAGTTATTTTTGGAACTTAATTGTGGGTAAGAGGGCAGCTTATTAATTTCAATAAATGATCGATTTTAAAGTTAATATAAATACTTGAAATTGGTACTAGAAGAGGTCTGATATCCCAAGCAAGATTTCTTACATGTCTCCAAGATTTTTGTAAAATCTTACAACTCCTTCAACTCAATATGTTTTATTCATATTTCAATTACTCCCTTCCATATCTATAATATCTGTAATTAAAAGTTTAAATAAGAAGTTTCCCTCTGTGCATTGTTGGCTAAAGGCGTTCCAAAACTTGTTCGACAACTTGTTTTGGTCTTTACATATCGACTAGAATCGCGAGTCAGCACTACCATATGCGATAATGCTGCTGCGAGCACATGATATAATATAATTGGAATGCGCCGCAAACACACACACTCACAGACATGGGGCACTACTTATATTCGTTCGGAAAACTATCTGCTGCTTTTCCACATCCCCACACATTATCAAGTGCGGCTCGTAGATACTACTATGGCTGGCTTACCGAGAATCATGCTTGGGCCGCAGTAAATTTCCATAAATTTACATGCCATAAATCAAATTGAAAATGTGTTTTCCTCCGATGATGATCGTAGCTCTTTTTCCTTATCTCCAAATGGCTGTCTGTCTTCTTGGCAAGGGACAGCCCGCTGCTGCCGCTGTTGCAAACTAAATACGCTTCTTATCAGTCGAGTTCAGTGCAGTTGCTGCTGACAAAGTGCAGTCAACTCGGATCTCTTCGAGCTGCATTTCCCCACCCCGTTGATGGGCGATGACTAAGTTCCAAGCTCTCTGGTTTCGCAGAGACAAGAGCCCACGCACTGGGAGTTTTCTGTGTTTTTTAGTTTGTTGCTTTTTTCTTTTTTATTTATTTGGTTAAACAACGACGCCGCAGAGCAGACAGCACAAGAATGGCAAATGCTGACGCCGAAAGCGATGAACTCATTCAATTCTTCATTCATGCAGCGGCACAGAAAGAAGAGTAAGTGAGAATGAGTGTAGTTTTATGAATCGACCAGGAAATACTTGGTATTTATGGAGGTTTGTTGAAGGACCATTCTCCTTTATAAGAATTTTTTACAATTTTTTTTAGTTGCTTAGGAGACGACACAAAATGTACAGAACTATCTTTTGATCAAGAAAATGAATTCCAAATTTTATACTGGTAGTTTTTAAAGATCCTTAGATTCAAACAAATTACTTAAACTTGTTGAAGACTTTATAAAGTTGGTATTACCCCCCTAATAATCTCTTATATTTTTGAAAATGTATGATTTGAAAGGCTGAATTGCTTATATACTAAAATTAAATTGCTTAACAAGTTCATACAACAAAAATTATAACCGAATCTTAACAAGATCGTATAGGAAAGTCTGCTTAAATTACTCAATCAGGCAATGATATATTACAAACTCTCTCAATAATGGTTTATACCCCTCCAGACTCCATATTTCCCAGGTATTTAAAGCAGACAACAGTCGCTTTATTGACTGCCCGCTAAAATGTTCTGAACCCGCCTAATGGACTCCTCACCTGTCTCTGGGCGAGGGAAAAGGCCGCTGCTGCTGAGGCAATAAAACGTGTAAAACAACAGGAAATTTTGAGTTTGCAATGAGGTTCGATCGTATGACTAATTCGCACACAGTTCGGTGTTAAAGTTCACAAGATACATTTGCACATGCTAAGTACGGAGCAGTTTTGCACTGGATCCCTCGTATGTACTTTTCAAAAAGCAATTGCAGCTTTTACTGGGCAATTACGTCACCGACGAGTGGCAAGCGTCTTTAGTGCTGTCTGTCAGCTTGTCAAAAAAATGAAAACAGCAAAAATTATACACTTTTTTGTGTCGAGTTGGACCCACTTTCTTATTGCATTCGGCAGACGACGGCTGATGTACGTATAAGTATGTCTCTGAGTCAGTCAGTCGATCGCATATGGCGCTATTTACTATATTGGCTACAACACTTGATAGCACTCTCAGCGAAAATGCACGTCTACGAAAAATGTTAAACTCAGCTTGAAAACTTACGATTCTGACATTGAAGAGACTACTACTCAAGTCAACCAACCTGCAAAGAAAGGAATTATGAATAATTAGTTGATAATTTAAATAAGAAAAGAAGTAGCTGTGAATAAATATTAACATTCAAAGTTATTTTTGGTATTAGCAATTCTAAAGAGTTTCAGAGGAGACTCGTGATTGAATGGGGTCGGGGATTTCACTTTCAGAGATGAGATCATTATGGGTGAGGGAATAAAATTATTTCGAAATTTGCCAACGAAAAGGTGATATTTATTGGCAACTGTAAAAAATAAATATATAACCGATAACCCCAGCACATGCCCAAGCCGATTAGACTATCAGCAATGAGATCATTCCACTTAAACGCTAAGGTCATTTGCCATTATTTTTTACGATGGCGCCTCATCCATCTCCCAGCTCATCAGATTCTATCAGTATCTCAAGAATATTTACACATTTGTATAGGAACCTACAGCGTGCATATAGCTATTATTTACATTGCCAATCGCGCGTTTATCACGTAGCCATGATTCACACAAATTCTAATCGCAGTAAAAAAAAACAGCGGAGGGTTTGCAATAAAAATTACCAGGGAAAAATTAATCAATTATCGTGCGCGAGGCAGGCGTGTAACTGAAATAAACAACAAACTTAATTAAAAACCAAAAATGGGGCGCAAAAGTAAACAAACCGCCCACACAGAGAGCACGACACTCACTCAGGAACTGCAGACTGCACAAATTGAATAAAAAATCGGAAAAATGGAAAAAGAAAATCACAAAAGCAAAACAAAAACAAAGTAAAATTTAAAAGCGAATTGCACTTCAGCGTACAATGGCCATAAATATGAAATTGTATGGTAAATTAATGCTATTATAGCGTCTAAAATCCAACACACAAGAAATAGAAGAAAAATGCTTAGAAAAAGACCAGCAACAACGGCTAAATAAAGAGCCATATTTGAAGACCTTGTACGTGGGCTGCCTACACAACCAGTTCGCGGTTTTCAGTTTATTTCAATTTTGTGTGTGCCGTGTGTGTGCGCCGCCAGTCTGACTTGGCCCAAACCAAGTTGGCCCGGTCTGGGCCGGCCAACTCCATCTCCGTATACTGCCAGCTATAGCTTCATCTGTGCACAGGGAAAAATATGGAAATATTCTAATAACAATTTAGATAAAATTGGGGAAAATTCGATGCTTTCATTAAGGAAATATTGTACTGAAATTTAAAGACAGAGGAAAATAATAGATTGAGATAGTCTGGGGATTGAATTTTGAACTGATACTGAATATTTAAGAAATGCGAAAATAATAATAATAACTTAGAAGCAGATTATTGATAATAACTACATATATTGAATGGAAAAGGAATATTTTGTAAATTATTTAAAAATTTGGAGCCCTAAAAGTTTAACGTTTAGCATTTTCAAAGACAAAGAAGCATTAAAACAGATATTTTCTAATTTTCCAATCCCGATTAGCAGGCTATCCTTTTTCCCTGTGTATTTACTATACTATCGACTGACTATAGCAGCGTTTCAGTTTCTTAGTTCATACGTGTACACCCATATCCACATACATATGGCGGCAGCACTTGATTTGCATAACAAATGCAGCACCAACAACAGCAGCAGCAAAAGGCAAAAGCCACATCCAAAGAAGAAGTAGAAGCGGCGCAGCTCCAGCGAGCCGTGCCAAAAACAAAAGCCAACTAAATTGTTGCAAAAAAATAAAAAAGTATATACAAAATATGTTGTATATGTAGCGAGTCGTTCAAAATTCATCAAATGCGCACCCAAGAGTCAAAAGCTCGTCGCGCTCAATTACCAGAAATTTCACTCCATTAAGACACACACCTCGCGCGTCCATAAAAAGTGAATGTCTATCATTAAGACAATTTTATCCAACGCTTTTTCGTGGTTTTTCTTCTCGCAATTTTTTTTTCTTTCTCCCGGTGTCTTGTTATGTCTATTTTTTTGCTGTGTTTTGCATCCGCTTGAACCAGCACTTTTCCATTTCCGCCTTAATGCCAAATTAATTGAGCCTAATTACGGCCAATTGAGTGCCACGGATTAGATCATCGGATCATCAGAGCAGGAGAGAGATCACCTGCGGTGACTGAATTAGTGATTTTTTGCCAAAAACAGAGAGCTGTCCGAATGGCGACGGGCTAATAATAAAAAACGAAATTAATAACCAAGTTCGTTAAGAAATGCTAATTTTGCTCATTTTTAATGACGCCGCGCCGCTGCGACACTGCGTCGCCCTTCGCGGGCAGGTGAGATAATGCCACCATAATTTCTAAGGTGACAAAAAAATTGACACCTACGCACCAGCTGAGACGTGTCAACTGAAGACAAATTGGCAAAATTTCAAGTATGCCATAAAGGGAATACCGGTCAATAATTCTACGTGTCCAACAGAAGGGGCCCTTGGGGTGTTACATACGCATTTTATTGAGGTGGAAAAATTGGGGGAAAGGGCTGGACTGGGGGGATTAGTTTTGGGGCCATTAGTCAGCGGGCGTCGATTGCGTAGCACGGTTGTTGTGTCCGCCCCGATTTGTTTGCATTTTCACATTTATTTATCAACAAATTACGCTGTAAACAAAAGCAAACAGACCGAGCGAGCAAGCCAACAAGCGAGCGAACGGACATGGATGTGAGTGCCCAGTGCTAGTTCGTATTTGTACTATGGCACATACCTCAAAAGTCCGGCCAAAAGGTTAATTATGCAGCAACGACTGGGAATTTTACAATACTATAAGTGCAGAGTGAGAAATTGTGGGAGAAAAGAATCTACTGCCAATATAAGTTCTTGAATTATTTGAAGCTGCTTGAAATCCCACAAGTTGTCTTTGAAAAAGAATATCTCAGGGTGGATTTAGAATTAACATTTATTTAAGATAGGCAGAAATTAAATATTAAATTTAAATATTAAATGTATCTATTTAAATTCATTTAAAAATATATTTTTAAAGTATCTCAGATTTTAAGAAGATATTTATCTCTTTGAAAATAATATAAGGTAACTAAACTATTTAAAAGGTCTTCCCAGTAACCTCATATATTTAGATATATTTATGTATTATTAACACATTCAAGTCGGGTATTGTTCTCTTTATAAAAAAATCTATTCTCCATCCTTAAAAGCATTTAAAATTAATTATTTCTTCACGTGCACGTACACAACATATTTTTCTTCTGGCGAGAGAAGTTAGTCAGCTCGTCAGCGCGGTTCGTCAATCATTTTCTGGATGGCTTACATGAAAATCGTGTTTGGTTTTTTCTCTCTATTTTTTCTTTCTTTTGATTTTCAGATTGTTTTTTTTTTCGGTTTTTTTTTTTTACTCTGTTAAACGTTTTCACTGCATTTTTACAGCCAAACAAATTTTTTGACAAGCAACTGACAGAAATTGACAAGCGGCCGAGCAATGGGCCAAATGCTTTGGGACCAAAAAGAACTCTCGGAGTCGATGTGAAAGATGGTTCCAGCTGTGAAAAGGTCAACATTCAGTCTGGACTGTAGACTGTAGACTATAGACTATAGACTTATGGACATGCTGCTGGGACTCTGTGTCGTGCAGAGATATTGCCTCGTTCGTTGTGTGTGTTGCCTCACTTTCGAGCCGAAAGAAATGAAAAGTGTGGCCTGAGAACCCGAGAAAGGCATTTCTTCGGGCTAATATTGACAAATTAAATGCAGGTTAATGTGTCTTTAATGTTTTCGTTTGCTTCTCCGCCTTTCTCTATCTCTCTTTCTGGGGCTAGTTACTGGATAGAGAGATTTCAAGATCCTAGAAAATCCATTCCATTGATGCAACATATGTGCGCGCCGGCAAGTAAAAATACACAAAGATCGGCGCGTATCTTTAAGAACCAACAACATAAAACGCACAGATACACAGCAGATACGGTTTACGGATACGGTGCAGAATGTGCGTGTGTGAGTGTGTGTTTGGGTTTGTGGAAAAACTGGCAGCCAAAGGCAAGGCAATTCAAAAGTCATTGAGGCGCAAAAGTCAAGCATAAATATTTCAAATAATGTTTGCTGGCCCCGCTGGCATTGGGTCTTGGATCTTGGATCTCGGGACCCGGGTCTCTGCTCCCCTCACTCTTTCTCCCACCAGCTGGGTGTGTGTGTGTGTGTGGCATAATTTGGTGAGAGTTCGAGTTCAACAGCTGAACAAAAACAGCACCGAGCACATTAACTTTGAAATAAGAACAACACCATAGAACTCGAAACGATACAGGGGAAGAAATTTCAAAAAGTTTCAAACAGTTTCATTTAAATATTCCATAAAAACGTGCTAATACCTAAAGGAAGTAGAGAAATCTACGGTTTTAAATCTTATTTAAAAGATGTGCATAAAATATTGTACCAAATTTGATACGCTACTGACAATACTCCCTCTAAAAATTCTTTATTATCAATTTTTGCTGTGTACAGTCCAGAGAATGGAGAATAGAGAACCGGAGAATTTGAGAATCAGAGGGGAGCTCACACCGCAGGCTGATAGGAATAATTTCAAAAGCAGACACACAGAGAGAGAGAGGCACCGGCGACGGGTGTTTCTGTAATAGACGATGTCTACGCTGATGACCTCAGTTAAAAATAAATAATGCCTTACATTGTTTGGAATTAGTGGCTGCTTTTTTTTTTGTTTTGTTTTTATTCGGGCTCCAGATTGTGTAGATCTCTCCCCGAGATTCTTTCTGGCCGTAAGTTCAGGGTGGCGCTCAGTGGTGATCGGGAATCATGGAGCTGCTGCCGACAATAAAGCCAACATGGGGCGCCCAAACAAATCATTTTGTCAACTCGGCCGGTGTGCACGGCAGCTGGCAGCGGAGACATATGCATATTTGTGTAAATTCTTGTACGACATTTATCACACACACGAAATTGATGAACCTGCCCCGCCTGATAAATGTTTTTCTGAACGGCAGACAGGGGAAAGCGATCAAGTCGGCAGAAATCTGGTAGAGATTAACTTCTAAGTGAGTGAGAGGACACAAAACTTGTTGTTCTCTATTTTTATTTTTAATTAAACAGGCAGTTTGGGAAGATTTCAGGGAAAGATTCTAACTTAAACTCAGGGATTGAAGGCTTTATTTCGTGATAGTCTTTTTTATATAAATATTGTGAGTGCCTTCAGGCTCTTTAAAGACTCCAAAAAGAGGTGTTTACCTATAGATTTTTGTTGGAAAAAATATATTGCTAAGAATCCTTACCAACTGATTATTACATGCAATAAAATTATAACAAATAATTGCATTTGCAGGACTTTTTTATTTTGAAGAACAAAAACAATATAGTTTCAATTTAAATTTTATTTTCAAT
Organism: Drosophila anomelani; assembly: GCA_035045905.1. NCBI lineage: Eukaryota > Metazoa > Arthropoda > Insecta > Diptera > Drosophilidae > Drosophila > Drosophila anomelani. The sequence goes on along the minus strand of JAWNOO010000007.1, from coordinate 7,693,583 downwards.
GGAATTATTAAGGAAAAAATCCTTATGAAACATTAACCTTATCAATTTCATGTAAATTTTAATTATTTTAATAAATTAAACTCTGTTTATGGGGCCTTTCCCAGCCAGAGGAAGAAACGGAGCTAGCCGAAATATTGTTTCAGTTTTATTTACCTGAAATTGGCTGGTTTATCAACCACCAAGCACAAGTGTTTCGTTGTGAACTTATTTACATACATATCGGTACATATGTGGGGTAAGACGCAACAAAGGCAGACAACGAAACAAGTTTATATACAAAGGTAGATATATAAACATATAAGGTGGCTTTTGGCTATGGCTATGCTGTAAAATTAAAAACAAAACACAAAAAAAAAGGGCGAACCATATCGAGAGCGTGGCTGTTATGGCAGACAAAACGGGTCCCCTGTGCCGCTCAGGGGGTTAAGCGATCGACGCCGCCACCGCCGCCGATGACGCACCATATAGAACCGGAAATTTCGTTATTTTAGCCCTGGGTTCGCTCCGAGTTCTCAATAACTATGCAAATCAATGGGCAACCGTTGTTGTGCACACGGTCGCCATTCCCATGAAATCAAGAACAACGGCAACGAATTCAAAAGCAAGGTAAATAATACAAACAGGGGGTAAAAACTACCACCCAGCAAGAGTGTAAACAAAGTGCACGGCGATTAAATGATTTATGAATCGAAAAAACTGCAGCAGCAGCGGCAGCGGAAATGCTTAAAGAACCCAGAAAGCCTAGGCCCAAAAAAGTGATCGCAGATAACTGCAGAGAACTTGAGAACTTGAGGCTTGAGTGATGAAAGAGCGCGTCGGGGCAGATAATGCCAGCGACTAACTAACTGTAAACATATATTATATAGGTTATCACTATCGTTTTCAAGTCAAGTCAGCGACTGACAAGATAAACGAACTAAGAACTAAGAGTTGAGAACCCAGAGAGACCCAGGTGTATCTGTCGAGTGAAAGTAACCTACAGCAAGGGGGGTAGGGACTATCTCCGAAATGTATCTAAGCGCTGACGTTTCGTTCTAGGAACTCCCCCAAACAGGGAGAGAGATACACACACTCATAAGCCCGGCAGATCTGCAGATCTTTATGGGTTTTGAGATATCTCCGAGTGTTCCTTATTCCTCTTTTGTTTACACACCTCCGCAGATAAGCTCTATTTACCTTTTTTAGATGCGTTCGCGGGGCGAGTATCTGTAACTTTTTTGTTTCACAACACCAACGAAATAGAATTTCGCTTTTCGTATAGATTTCACAAAAACTTTTTTGTATAAAGATTTATTTTTCTATTTATATTTTCAATAATTTCTTTGCTTTTAATTTCGAATCGTTTCGTTTTTTACTTTTAATCACTTTTATTTAAACCTTTTATATTTTGTTTTGCGCTCGTTTTCAACAACAACATTTCGTCATGTTTTTGTTTTTCTTTTTTATTTATTTTTTCTATGGGGCGAATAAGAAAAAATTTTTAGTAAGCGTAATCGAAAACAAAAGCACAACATACGCGTTCTCGGTCTCTCACGAATTCAGACCGATAGAGGTGGGCAAAGGGGGATTGGTGGGAAGGAAGCGGAAGATAGGGGAAACTGAAGCACACACACCGAACACACACCAAACGGAACCGAACCGCAAAGAAAACTGATTTTTATGCACTATTTAGCTTTATACTTTTTCCTGTTTTTTTTTTATTTAATGTAAACTCTCAATATGGCAATCCACAAAAAGAATCGGTTTTAAGAGGAATTAAGTAGGCATGTTAAATATTTGAAAAATAATAATAATTTTTCATAAATATGTGTATGAAAATAAAATAAGGTATATACAAGCAAGGAAAATTAATAGGAAACTCATGTTTTCCTCAGTTTATAACAAGAATTTTTCTCGATTTCTTTATTCAAACTTAAAAATTATTAATCAATTTTAAACTGCTTTTAACGTTTGTATTAAGGCACTGTATTTATTTAAATTTGAAATGTAGCCATTAAAATACTTAAGGAAAATATATAGTTTATTTGCAGATTTTCCTTATTCCTTTCTTTATTCTTTTGAATCCCCATTCAATTCCGTTCAAAAACTGGATAGTTATTTTTTCAAAGGTAAAACTGTAGAAACCGTGCGAAATTCAAGCAAAAATATGCAAGAGCAGCATGACAAACGATGCGTTTGTTTTGTTTTCAACTGCAATTTCCGCGCTCGGTTTTTTATTTTATTTATTTACTCGTTTGGAAGCGAAAAACAAACGTTTTCTTTCTTATTAAATCGAGGGAGCAAAAGAGTAAGGTAATCCATATGTGTGTGTGCCTCTGTTTATCGCGGTTTGGGTTCGGGTTCGGTGTTGGTTTTGCTTTTGGTTTTCTCCGAAAAATTCGTTCACGCCCGTAACCCATTCATAAAGCGAATCCCACAGATACACTCGCGCTCACACTCACAGTTTCGTATCGCGGTATCGAACTCTCGGATATTTGGAACTTATGGATCCAGAATCGTTATTCTCGCAACTGCCTCTTATTTAGACTGTTCACGACGACGCTCTGCGAGCGACTGTTTGAATTTTTTCAAAAAGTGCGCCATGGTGCTCGTGTGCCTTCGGTTCATTGCGAGAAACCGAGAAATGCTCGCTTGGAGTGCTCTTTAGTACATCTGAGAGATACTCTTAATGCGCTGGTTTTGTAGAATCAAAACAATGATTAAAAACTCAAATATTAAAGTGTTTTAAATAGCATAAGTTAAATTTATTTGGATAATATTCGTAGATCCTTTCTTCAATATTAAAATACAAAAATTAAAATTGTAACTTTTTACGGTCTAAGTTACAATTTTAATTTTTGTATATATTTTTTTTATAAATAATGTGCTGTAAATAAAGGGCTGACGAGTCTAAACTTTATTGGTTAGTAGAACTTATTTTAGGAATAATATTCTTGTTTAAAAAATTCATAAAAATTGTAAAATACTCCCTCGAACCATGTTTTGTACCTCAAAGATACTTTCTCTTAATGCTCTGAGGAGGCGTATCTCATAGATACTCTTTACTGTTAACAAAATATATTTCAGCTCACTCTGCGCCATAACAGCTCTTTTTGAGCAGCTAACAGCGCCGATCGGAACCTCATCAAACATGTTGCAGCTGCAAGCATGGAAATTATTTGAGACTTTTTCACATCATTGAAAGTAAAACCAACTGAGAAGATACTGAAATGAGAAAGAACTCCAGCTGAGTGCACCAAAAGAAAATTTGAGATCAGAAATAATTAATTTTAAAATGTGATTTATTCTCAGTAGGTTTTGTAGTAAACATATATAGCATTTGTAGGAAAAGTGTTCAATAATATTACATTCGTAAGATTACAAAGCAAGACAAATGTTTGTTGGCTGTTAAGATTAATATATAATGCTATGAACAAGTAGGTAATATTACTTTAGAAGTTAAAGTTCTTAGCTTCAACTTTTTCGTCTTTAATAAAGGTTTTCCCAGTGTTCATGAGGGTTTTTGTGTGTAAATTTACACACTTTACGCCGCTAACAAGCGGTGATAAAACCCCATGTTAGAGTCTCTCCTATGGCTTATTTAGTGTGTGTGTTTTCGGTTTCTGGATTTTATGGACCCGCCGCCGCTCTCATCTTTGTGCAGTCTGGGCGTCGTGTCGTTTATCGTTTGTCTTAAATCTTTCAGGCCTTATCAGTGGGGCATTGTCTTATCTTCGGATTTATGGCTCGACAGGCATTTAATAGCCGACTAGTTCCCGATTCCAGGAAGGCATCTTAACACTTTCGTTGTCTCAATTTGATTAGCGCCTGCATGGACTTAACACTTTCCCAAACTTTGGTTTAGTAACTTTTAAACAAAGGTTGGAAGTTAAGCGGAAGAAAATATTTATATAACTTAAGAGTTAAGAGTTTCTTCATTGCTCTAATCTTGCCAGAGAACAGTTTCCAGAATATATATATTATACACGCCTTTGTTTTATATTTTCCACTTCATTAGTTTCGCCTGCCAAGGAATTGAAACTATCAATTAAAGCCGAAAAGACTGCAAATTACACACCATTCGGTTTCTTAGTTAATTATAAAGAAGTCTTTGTTCTTAGGCTAATTTAATTATAGTAGCCTCTTTATTAATTTAGCAAGCCATATTTAAAGAGTTCTTGAATTATTTAAGTATACCTATTAAAGGTTTCTATTTATAATCATAAATCATAGAGATATATAAACTGCAACTAATGGAGTTTCCTCAGCATTTTGTTGAATGAACCTGAAACAGCTAACAACAATTCGTCAGGATTAGCAGTGTCAACTCTTTCCTGTTTTGGTTCTCTCCCTCTTTCGCCATGTCCCTCTATTAGCTTTTCTCTTTCGTTTTCTTCATCTCTTCCCCCTTTTGAAAATTTCATAACATTTTGAGGTGTGTTCACCGGTCTCATCCTTATCGTAGGTGCGCATCAACGTCACAGAGGGATTCCCATATCCCCTGTCCCATTTCCCTCGTCGAATCCCCAGCAGATCTAAGTACGTGCCCGGGTTCCCTTGCCGGCCTTTGAAATCGAAACCTCCGACAGAAGACACTCCATTGTGTTGAAATCTAAGCAAGCGTGCGAGGAGCTCCCCAATCCCGATCCCAATCCCAATCCCTATCCCGTCCCGTGTGATGGGCTGCATGCTTGATCGATAGCGTCTGGTCGCCTTGATTTCCAGCGAAAAGGTAAACACAACAAAGGCAAAAAAATAATGGAAAATAAAAAGCGATGCCACGCAGATATTTTCGGGCATATTTTAAATAGTTTTCAATGCCAATGGCAGCAAAAGAAACTTGGCTTAGAGTGTGCACCGAAAGAAATCGAGATTATCTGTTAGATCTTTGGGGTTTTCTCAACTTTCAGCTGTAATTTATGATTTTATATTCAAAATGAGATGAATTTTAACTTAAAGCTTTAAGCAGATGTCGGAAATGGTCTTTAAATAATTAATTATGAAAGAAAACCGAGTATAAAATTGTAATAGGATCAGGAAAACATGGGAAAACAATAAATTAGGTTTTTATTTCCATTTTATATTTAATTAAATAACTTTCTAATGATTTTACGTAGTTTGTAAATTAAAAAGTTCAGATAAAATGTCTTTATTTAACCTAGACATTTTAGTAAAATATTCTTTTAACATCTTTCGCATTTAAAAAATCACCCAAACCGAACGCCACCTTTGATCTTATGTTTTCTCCCCGAGTTCACTTTTTCTTTATGGCATAAATAATGCGGTATGAAATGCGATAAACAGAGTTATATATTTGCACACAGCGGGAAGCTGGGCAATAAAGTTGTATGGGGATTTTCCAAAAGCAAAATCCAAACCAAAAACGAGCAGAAACCGTACCGAGACGAGTGAAAAGTGCCATAAAAAAGGCAATGCTCGCTTCGCCTGCCTGCACTCAGTCAGCGACATCGTTCTGTTAATGGTCGCACTGTCTCCAAACGGTGCGATATGCAGATATTCGGGGGATGGGAATCCGAATGTGAATGCCCCTCCACCCCAACACCCCCCTAAATGCATTTGCGCCATTTGTTTGGCCTTGCCTCGCCACTCGGCTGATAAGTCAAGTTTTTATGGACGCGCGCGCATTTAACTTGATTATAAACGACGGCAGGCGGCCCCGGCCCCGGTCCGGTACCGGGCTATATAAAATCGCTTTTCATTATGGCCGAGGCATGTGAAATTAATAAGCCTGGTCGGCTAGTCAGCTAATCCAGCTGGGCGGGCCGACATTTTGGCCGAAAAAATCTCGACAGTTTGCGCCGCCAAGTTCGTTGCCTAAGTCTTTTGTTTTCGTTGTCTTTTTTCTGCTGCGGCCGCTGCTGCGAATAAAAATCCGTCACCCGCTGTGCTTGTTTGTGGGCAAACACACAGATCCCAAGTCGCCTTAAATGTTCATTAATTCAAATTGATTCTAATCGCGACGCCTTCATTAATCTAAGCGCCACCCCACGCACACCGAGACTGCATTTCTATTGACCGCAAATTACGAGTATTTATTGATGAGCCTCGCTGCAAATTTTGCTGCCGGTTTTGGGTTGCAAGCCACAATTGCATGATTAATGGGCGGATACCTGGAGAGTGTTCAATAGCAAAGATCCCTGGATCCCTATGGCTGCCTCTGGGCACCTCTGTTCTATGACAAACGAGCGTATTTATGGCTCTATTCGTACCACAGGTAGTCACGTCTCGCCGCGGCGCGTGTTTGCCTTTCGCCTTTGGGGTCCTTGGCTATTACTATTTCACTTCCGCCTGCCAGCCACTTGCTACATGGCGGGCAAACAAGGAACACACATTTTAAGTGCTGTTTGTTTGCGATCGGGAAGCAGACAAAGTCAGGCTGACTCAGGGAGATAAGTCTCTTTCAGATCCTTCAAATATAACAAATGCCCGACGGAAAGCAAACAGGCCAGGCCAGGCTATAAAGTGACACCTCGCCCTGGGATAGCGAGTGACTCAGGGCCGTGTAAATACATAAGTATCTCGAAGAAAAATCCCTGTTACATGCAGAAAATTTATTATGAAACAAATATAAACAATATATAATATATGCAGAAATTAAATTAGAAATTATATTACTATTATGATAATAATCTCTTAAATTAAATATATCACAATTATTTGTACTTCTCACAAAGATTCAAAAATTTTATCCCAGTGATATTTTCTTAAAACAAAGAAAAATCCGTCTGTGCATACACGACCAAAGCTGGAGCATGTCAGAGTCAGCTGCTTTTTGGCCAAAGGCAGCCGAGAGGGAAGCTCGCTCAAGGTTACCGCCAGCTTTGGGTCAAGCGGTCGGCGTGAAAATCTTGTTAAGCATTTAATGCCAATGAGCAAATATAAATCAACATGACAAATGACAATAAATTCTCGGCGACAAGATCGCCGCAGCCTTAAAAGAAACACAACAAGGGCGACCAGAGTGTTGCGTGGTACTTGTACTTGTACTTCCAGTGCACGGTGGCTGGGCTTATGGGTATTGTTGGACAGGCCATTGTTGCGGCTACGAAATCTGCATAAATGGGTCAGCGGCAGTCAGCCAGAGTGTCGGTAGATTTGCTACCTTTGTGTACTCGTTACGGAGCTCAGTCTTCAAACTTGAATGAAACCGTGGCTCTTCCCTTTTTTTTTCAGACACATAAACTATGAAAAAGGTATTTTAAGTATAACAGGAAAAAAGGAACCTTCCAGTCCTAAGCTTATTATTTTTTTGTTAGGTTGGTCGTAAGCTAATGTTTCTTCACTTCATTTTCATGAATTTTATTATTTATTATGTGTTATATATTATTACTCTTTATGTACTCTGGTTTCTTTCATTGAATGTCTTAGTCAGAAGCACAAGTCCGCCACATTATTCGATTCTTCGATTCATATTATCTGTATCTTGTTAGCCAGATGACTGCAAATGGCTGTCAACACCAGGCTGCTGCTGGCTGCAGACTGAAATGCGCATTCCAGGAAGCTCATCTTTCTAGAATTTTACAATGTGCCAGTCTATGGTTCGCGGGTGCTAAGTTCACAGCATCCACGAAGTTGTGAATTTGTGCATCCCAAGGTTGTGCTGACAACATTAGACCCTGAAAGAGGCGGCCGGAAAACGCGCTGACAGCATGTGGTGAAAACATTTAACCCGAGAAGAAACAAGGCGGACCAAGGGGGGAGATTTGGATGCGGATGCCGAATCCCAAGTCTCCGCTATAGCCTACACACACATGAGTGCTTGTGTATCCACACTCGATTATATTTTCGTGGTCTTTCGGTGGAGCTGGAGCCGCCGCCGTGTCTGCGCCGGATCAACTGGCTTCGTAATTATAGAGAACGCTTGCCGCCGCCGCCGCCGTGTCACAGTTGCCACATAAATCAAACCACTGGCGGAAAAGTCAGTCAGCCGGCCGCAGTGGCTGCTGTTTCGATATACCAGCTACACCTAAAAAAAATCTTGGCAATAATGCAAAGAAAATTTAATTCAAATGAGAGTTATATTATTCACTTATCGCTTTAATTAACCATTAAGCAACAATTAGTGTCGCAAGTCTTAGCATTAGGAAATTAAGAGAAATGTCAGTATAAAACCAACTTGAAAATGTCTGACTAGCATTAGTCTGCAAAATGAATTTGTTAGCTGTTTTGGTCTTCATCCTTTGCCTGGGATCTCTTAGCTGCTTCGATTATGGTGTAAGTACAGAAGTACAGCTGTATCCTGAAGCGTTTACTAATTGTACATTTTCAAAGCTTTTGGAAACGACACCGGAAATTAGCGAGCACTGTAGAAAACAAGAGAACGTAGGCAACAAGGATATCAGAGACTTGAGCGACACGAATATCAAGGGTTACTACCATTGTGTATACGAAAAGCAGGGAATTATTGTCAATGGGCATTACGTCGGAAAAGTTCACGCGTGTAAGGATTTAGACAACAAAGAAGAAGACAACAAATTTGACCTGGCAGTGATGGTGCTTATTTGCAGTCTGCACAACCGGCAAAATTAATTTGTATTGTATCAGTGTATTCAATATATTTAATTTATTGATAAATATGATAAATATACAACTGTAAATTTAACCGATGCCTTAATTCCTTTTTCGTTTTTTAATATTTCGCCCGCTTAATAGTTTGCCAATTTACATTATTTCTGAAAAGTCAATTTTAATTCGTATACAGTACATAAAAGCTCTAACTTGAACTTGACTCTAACTTAAAAATATTTTATATGTATATCGCTTTAATCTACCATTAAGTTATGCAACCATTTTCAACATAGCAAACCAGAGCTAAGCATATAAGAAAATTATTAAAATAAAATATAGGCTGGCATGGAAGGTGGTTCATTGCACTAAGTCCTTGGCATAGCTTAAATATTTACTGTATCCCCCTGTAGATTGTAGATTGATAAATATATGAATTTTAAACTGGAAATTTAATAGATGCATTGATTTATTTTTTTTTTTCGTCTTTTCTTTTATGTTTGGCGCGTCTAACAATTTCGCAATTTAGATTATTTCTGAAACAGTCAAACATATCATGCAATGTTTTTTTCTTTCAAATCTTTTCCCTACAATTTCAAACTCGTATATAGGAGGTACATCACCTCCAAACCGATTTGACTTTAACATTATAAATATATTTACTTATCGCTTTGATTTACCATTAAGCAACTGGTTAGGTAAGCATTTATAATCTAGCAAACCAGAGCAAATCACATTAAGAAATTAGTAATTAGTCAGTATAAAACCAGCTTGATAATGTCAGATTTTCAGTAGTCTGCAATATGAATTCGTTACCTATTTTGGTTTTCATCCTTTGCCTGGGATCTTTTAGCTGCGTCGGTACTGAAGTAAGTAATGAAGTTCTATCCTGAAGCGATTACTTATTGTACATTTTCCAAGCTTTTGGATGCGGCCCCTCAAATAAAGGAGCTCTGTAAAATAGAATCGAACGTAGGCGAGAAGGATCTTAGAAACATGAAAGATGTGAATGTCAAGAAATACTACCTTTGCCTATTCCAAAAGAAAGGAATGATTGGTAATGAAAAACAACCGATGTGTGAGGGTGTCACAGATGACAACAAAAAATTTAAGCTGGATCGGAAGTTGTTTAATTGCACTATGTCCAAGGTATAGCTTATATATTTACTGTATCAATGTATTAAATTTGTTAAATAGATTGATAAATATATACATTTAAAACTGTAAATTTAAATGATGCATTCATTTCTTTTTCGCCCGCTTAATAGCTTCCCAATTTATATTATTTCTGAAACAGCAAGCCATACCATGTAATATTTTTCCTTTTAGTCAAATTTAAGTTCGTATACAGTACATAAAAACTCAATAAAACCGATTTTGACTCTAACTTGAAAACGTATTTATTGATCGCTTTAATCTACCATTAGGTTATGCAACCATTTTCAACCTAGCAAACCAGAGCTAAGCACATTAGAAAATGATTAGAAATGTTAGTATATAAACAACTTGAAATGTCTGACTAGCATTAGTCTGCAAAATGAACTTGTTAACTATTTTGGCTTTCATCCTTTGCCTGGGGTCTCTTAGCTGCTTGGCGTATGAGGTAAGTACAGAAGTTCTGTCCTGAAACGTTTACCTATTGTACATTTTTAAAGATGGTGGATACGGACCCTAAAATAAGCGAGATCTGTAAAGAACAAGAAAACGTTGGAAAGAAGAATATTAGAGACTTGAAAGACACGAGTCTCAAGGGATACTATCTTTGCGTGTTGGAAAAGAGAGGAATAATTGTAAATGGGATTTACGCCATTGTTATACCGATGTGTAAGGGTCTCGCAGATGACAACAAATATGAGCTGGCATGGAAGGTGGTTCATTGCAGTAGGTACAGGACATAAATAGTTACTACTATATATCAATAAATTAAATATATTGTTAAATATATACTGGAAAACTGGAAATTTAATAAATGCATTGATTTGTTTTTTTCTTTTTTTGCTTTAATGTTTGACGTGTCTAACAATTTCCCAATTTTGATTTGTGCTGAAACAGCCAGACATATAATGCAAAGTTTTTTCTTTCAAACCTTTTCCCGACACTTTCAAACTTGTTTTGTTTAATGACTTTAACATTCTAAATATATTTATTTACCGCTATAATTTACCATTATGCAACTGGTTAGGTAAGCATTTATAATCTAGCAAACCAGAGCAAATCACATTAGGTAATTAGTAATTAGTCAGTATAAAACCAACTTGATAATATCAGATTGGCAGTAGTCTCCAAAATGAATTTGTTAACTATTTTGGTTTTCATCCTTTGCCTGGGATCTCTTAACTGTGAAAGCGTGAGTAAAGAAGCTCTATCTGCGTAAGCGTTTAATGACTTTACATTTTTAAGTGGGTGGAATCGACACCTGAAATCGCAGCGGAGTGCGAAGAAAAAGAAGGCGTTAGCGAGAAGGATCTCCAAGACATGGACGATATGAGTGTCAAGTGCTACTACCACTGCGTATATGAAAAGCAAGGAATTATTGCCAAAGGGCTTTACGTTGGTACATCTCCAAAGTGTAAGAGTGTCAAAGATGACAACAAATGTGAGCTGGCACGAAAGGTGGTGCAATGCAGCGTATTAAAGCTGCGATGATAACTATTTAATGTATTAAAGTATGAAATGTAGTCTTCAGTTCAGATTATTTCTGAAACAGCAAGCCATATAGTGCAATGTTTCGTTCTTTTGGGGTTTTTTCCGTTACAACACATATTAAACTGGTGTGCAGGATATCTCTAGGTATCCAAACTAATTTGGTTTCAACATATTCTAAGTACTAAATTGTCCTAAATTTCGTATTACTCTTCTTGGGATACTTTTCTGCCAGTGCACTTGCCACGCGCGACTCAGGCCTGGTGGAATCATAACTCAAGACCGCTCCAAACTCGCTCGCCAGCCAGTTTTCGGCTTTTGTGCTAAACTTTTCGCACGCCACTAAGGCCGCGAGTGGCCGTGGCAGTGGCAGCGACTTGTGGCATCCGTCTTTGTAATTAGGCGTTCATAATTAGCCGGCTTGAGCGATTTTTTATAACATAGGCAAAGGCGTCACTCTCACGGGCTTTAGAAAGTTTCTTTTCCTATTTTTTTTCTTTTTATTTCTCCATTTTTCTTACTTTATTATTATTTTTTCTATTCGTAAACTCGCTGATTATTAGCACGATAGCATTTAATTAGATTTTCGGCCGGCGGACTTGGTGGCATTGTGAAAGGCAGCCCCGAAGCTGGCTGAGATCTGGGCGCAGTCACAGCTCATTAGACGCCAACGCTGGGACTATTGTGTTTTTTTTTTTAGCATATAACCGTTTCCGTTTCGGAGGGAAAAAAATCAGCAAAGAAATCTTAGAAAAACTTGTAATTTATCGCTTGAAGCGGCCTTGATCGCAGATCGCCGGACAGCAACGGCAAAACGAAAATGTTGCAACGTTTGTTTTGCTGATTGTTTTGTTCATTTGTAGCTCTGGTGTTGGGCACAACATAATCATAAAACTGTAAACACGAAATGCATAAATTGCAAGTCGCGAGAGGCATCGGCGGAGGCTGCACTTAACCCAGTTCGCTGGCCGGCCAGCCATTTAGCATTTGCAGCATTTAACAACTGCCGCGTCGCATGTTGCGGGCCCATTGATTGTGCTCCGTTCGAGATCCGCTGACTAGACAAACAAACCCACTGCCTGCCGGCACATAGTATAGGTAAATCTACTAACTATATATATATATATATCTCCGGGGTCTCAGGTGCGCCACCAGGTGACAACGGCAAGTGCAGGGCGCGTTTATGGCTGCCAGCACGCACAAAAAGAGCACGAAATAGCCTTTAAAACTTAAATATATACACTGTGGCTTTCAGACAAGTTTAGCAGAAAAGCCTGAGAGTTGGCAAATGAGCCAAGACAGGAAACACTGAAGCACCCAGGGGAGCGTACATGTTTTATTGGGAAATAACATTTGGAAGAGTCTTTGTTTCTAGCTCCTAAAGGCTGCTTATAGTAGAGAAATTCAAACCAACTAAATATGTACTTGTTTCCAGTGCATGTCTGCCCGATAAGACAGAAGCCTTGCCACCTGGAAGAGTCGCCGGCTATCAGCTGCCTTATCGGCGAAGCTGGCCCCTATGCCGCCGCGAGGGTGGCCCAAGTGCGGTAGCTGGCATGACAGCAGGATGCATTGGCATTCGCCAGACAGACACACAGACAGACAGTGCACCACAGTAGCCCCACAGGAAGCATGAACATATGCCAAATGGTAATGGGAATGGAAATGGAAATGCAAATGCAGTTGAGACAACGACAATGGCTTCATCACCTGCGGGCAGGCAGACAAGTTTGGGGCGTGGCCCGAGTGCCGCCTGGCTAATTTCTAAACACAAATTTACCCATCCGCCCCAAATGTACAGTTAGAGAAAAAATAAGGGGGAAGCGAGCAAAAATGAAAACGCGCGCGCCAAGTTGTCTGCAAGTGTTGCACATCGCACAGATGCCAGCGCCGCGATACAAAGCCAAAAGGCCACCAGCAACAACAGCAGCAACAGCAGCAGCATCAGCAACATCAGCAACATCAGATGCAACAGCAGCAGCAAAAACAAAAACAATGGTGGCAGCTGCTACCGCCACAAAACATAATCTCTGGCGATATCTCAGCAGCGGCATTCGTGTGGCTTCCTTGGCCGCCACCTCCCCAGCCAGCCACCCTCTCGCTCATCTCCTCCCTCTAAATATTCACTGGACTATGGTGAAATATTAAATAATATTGACCATAAATCATAAATACTGCCACAGTTTTATTTTTTAGTAAATGCAATAATTGTAACCAATTCAAATAAATAAAGACTCTTATGAAAATAATTGAAATTTTTGCAAGAATTTGTCTGTTTCTTTATATTAGGTAAGATTTAACAGACTTGTCTCTGAATCTGTAGAATATTTTATTTAAAAAAGGTTTAAAAAAATAGATTAGAAACTGTTTAGAGGAATGTTTTTTGAAATGCTTAATTGCATTTTTATTCTTAATAAATACCTAAACATAAAATGAGTTATTCAGTCTTAAAATCTAAAGTTAATGTTCTTTTAACTTTATTTATATATTAGTTGAATAAAAAATTTCTTTAATTCATTATTTTCCCAGCTAGTTGCAGTTCCTTTACCATTGTGAAACGTCTAAGTAGCTTCAGCCGCTGCCGCCTGCCTGGTTTGTTTTTATTATTTTTCCTTCGCTTGCCGTTGCATCGCCGGCGGGCCTATGGTTTAGTTTGCTTTTTTCCCCTCTGAGTTTTTGTCCGTAACTAATAAAAATTTCAATTTGTACGCTAAACGGTTATTGACGTATTACAGCTAGCGAGTTGGCCAGTTGGCCGCCACATGAACATCCAGCGGAGCAAACGGCCAGACAGGGTAGAGCTGGAGCTGAGGTAGCAGCAACGCCTTCAGTTATTGTTTCTGCTGGTTCAGAGCAACGCCTTCGTAATGTTTTATTCATTGCGAAACTCCAGACTGTGTGAAGCTTTCGCCAAAAAAAAAGGTTACCAAAATACAACGTGAAAATGCAGCCCCAATGAAAACTCATAGTTCGATTAATTTGGAAACCCATGTCCTTGACATTGTTAAGAGGCCGCACCTGGTTATGAAAATAGAGTCTCAAAGAGATTCCACTTCCATTTCCGGCCGCAGGTTAATTACAGTTGGCCGCGCAACCAAATTATTGCCTATCTTTATGGTAATTACAGTAACTGGCTTAATTATATAACCCGAGTGTCTCGAGTTCGTGATTTTTTGTCTGTTTTTCTCCCTGACAATGCGGCATGAAATTAAGTTGAAGTACGCCTTGATGTCAAAACCGATTTTCAAGGGGCTTGTCGCTGAAAAAAATATATGAAAAATATAAAAAAAACGCCTAAAATTTAGCCAAGATCCAAACGAATTTGTTGAGGTACGCAATTAAGCTGATTTGCGATTTGCCAATGCTAATTTTGGCCAATAAAACTTGGACAAGCTGTGGGAATATCAATGAAAACGGAGGTCAAATTACCACGAAAATAAGCAAATATTTGTGAACCATGAATACAAATTTATATTATCATATTTATAAATGGCTGACTATTAAATTAATTAAGTATAATAAGCATTATCATTAGCTAAAATTATATACTTTTGACCTCAAGTTAAAGTCTACAGAATAAATCATATTTTATGATAAAATAGCAACAGCAAATGAGAATTTTTACAAGTTTAAATACACCACTTAAGGACAACCAATTTGCATATCTCCTTACTCATTCAGGACTGGATTTTACCAGTCATTCTTCAAGAAATCAAATCTTGAACCCGGAAAGCACTTGATCGTAAATACAAGGCCTTCGCACGGCTGCCAGTTCGTCAGACAAAGGCTTTAACTCCAGCCAAAACTGGCCACAGTCCTGTTTTTATATACCTTTTTTTTTGTGCCTCCCCAAGCACTAAGCAATTAAGGCTGTCCCGGCTCGTTTAATAAACATATATTTTCCATTTAATTAACTTCCTTAAATGTTTAACATGTTTTTTACATAATTATTGCGCGCTGCGCCTCCGCGCGGCAAATTAAATGAAACAATGACAGCGGAGAGCTGAAACTGGGACTGCAAATTATGTGGGTCACCCACCGCAGGCCAAATGCAAGGAGATCAAGCGAGCGATGGACATAAAAGGCTAAACACATCCAACTGTACAGTCGCATAAAGATCACGATTAAATGAGTGCACAATTGGATCAAATTTGCGCCAACAGTCGCGCTCCAAAGGGGCCCCCAAACGAACTTAAGCCGAGGCCAAGACCGAGAGGCTGTTGCAGAAGTTGCAGCTAAAAACCCAGCTCCCAGGCTCTGTTCAAACGGCTCATAAAGGTGCAGGCTCCTCTTTGTTGCAGTTGCTGCCAATGCACAAGGAGAAATTACGAGAAGAGGTTCTTAATTTGATATTTCTTTGGTAAAATTAACCCATGAATGCAATATAAAAGGGAAATTAACTATGCAAAATAATGAGATGAATAATCCAATATAAAAAGTTGTTATTTTAAATTAAAATATGTGTTGTTAACCACCCACATTTCTCCCAGTGCTTAGCCATGGCAGTAAAATTGAATGCGTGTGGGTTGCAATGTGACACATACTGTCATTATTACCAAGCAACAACCTCTAGCGGCCAACGGCAAAACGACAAAACACCAAAAAGCCAATGCGACCAGGCCAACTCGGTCTCATATTACAAACTGTGAGCAGTTTGGCGGCGGCTCGTTACGAGAAAAAGCCAAAGCCCGAGCTCAAGTTGGAGCCTGGCTCAGGGAAAAAGCCCAGGCTAAAAGGAGTATTTGGCCTAAGAAATTTATGCATTATGCAATGTCGTCGCTTTTTCAGGCTAATTTCTGTTTTCCTCTTTCTCCGTGGGCGACAACTCAGGTTGAGGGGGAAGGTGTGCGAAATCTGAGAGCCTCATCAAGCAATTAACAGATCGGGGGGAAGCTCTAAAGAGGATATGGCTAATTGGGATTTGAGGAAGATGTAAGGGTAGCGGGAATAATCATTAGATTAACACCTAGGAAAACATACCTAATTGGCAATTCAATTAACCAGGTTTCTAGACATTTTATTACATCTTTATTATCAAATAGCATTTCGAATTCTACATCTGTTACAGATCTTATCATTATCTTTCGTTTGTCTGCTTCATCTTTAGAAAATATACATTTTATTTTATAAACAAAGTTAGTACCAAAATTACAAGCTTTCACTTAGGCAATTCCAACACAATAAATGACAATCCACCTCAAGACAATTTATAATGAACAAAATATATTTCCCAACGAACTCGGACAACGGAGCATTTGAAGCATTCCATAAGTTTAGCTAACAACATTTGAAAGTCCCCCCCCGGCGGCGGTCTTCTTCGGAGCGACACAATGCCCACCCAGACTAAGGTGAACTAATTCAGAGTTATGCCAGCCGAGCAGACACAAAAAAAGTGTTTCTAATTTTTGCTAGTGAAAGCCAAGAAGGCAGCCGCTGTGCCTCTGACTGTGGCAGCGGCAGTGAAAATTGCAATAACAACGACAAACATTGCCACTGATTAGCCGGTAGCCGGGAATCCTGTTGCCTGCTGCCCGATGACTGTTGCACGTTGCCAGTTGCAATGTTGCTGTTGCACCTTGGCAAACGGCAATAAATTTTGCACTTGAAATAAAAACTAATGCTGGAAACTGTAACATAAAGCAACTGTCACACATAAAAATATCAAACTAGCTTTCGGAGGGAATGAGAGCTGGAATGCACACTCACACTCACAGTAACACACTCACAAAGTTGGTGTGCTTTTGCTGACTGACTGGCAACTGTCACTTTTGGCCAAGTTGCATGTCCACGGCAATTGCTACCATTTTCATTTCGTTTTTCCTCGGCCCCGGCGTTGACAATTTTTCCTTCTCTCCGACTGTCTGTCGGTGTGCCTATTTCATTTCCAGCATTTTCATCATGGAGATGGTAGGAAAAACTATCAATTTATATATATCGTTTCCATATCATTTGTATAATTTTGTGGGGTTCCTGATTCAGATATAAAATAATTCAAGACATATAAATTATATTAAAGAATCTTACAATATTTCAGCAAAGATTCTATCTGCTCTGTTAAAAAGCTTATTTCAAGCATCCATAGAAATATATCGTATTCCCTGGACGACACCCATCCCTGAGACGGCATTCAACATTCACCCATCGGGCGTCGGCTGCGTGGGCTGGGAGCTTAGTGAAAATTGGCAAAAATATTTGGTCAAAATGTAAAAGTTATTGCAACCGCTGAGAGGGAGAGATAGACTGAGAGACGGCGAGGTAAAGTCTGGCAAATGTTAATTTACGATTTCAATTTGGCGGCCACATAATTTATGCGCCTTAATTGAGCGGCCCCTAGACAAAGGAGGCGGCTCGGCTGAAGGGGGTGGCGTCTTACCAACTTGAACTTCACAAAAGTTATGACATGAAAGTCGGTTAGTCACGTCTCTTGTGTTGCCGTCGCAGCCGTTGCATGCTGCATGTTGCATTTGACACACATTCGAATGCAGGCGGGATTGGTACTCTGTGCGGCTCAAGGTCAACCGTTATGGCTCATTAATTCCAGGCCAGGCTGTCATGACGCGCAGCTTCCCCTACAGTTTCATGTTGCATAAACGAGGCAATTGAAACGAATTTAAGTTAGTTGCCAGCAGCTAATTCAAGGGCATGCTGGCGCTGCTGCTGCCGGAGTTTGCAGCAATTTATTTCAATTAGAAACTCATGAGGGTTCGACGCTCGCAGCTTTGTTACATTTTGTTGGGTCTAACAGGCTTTGTTGTGGGCGCGTGCACGGAATACACACAGAAGAAAAATTATGGAAAAGGGTTACTGTACACTTTCCGATTGAAAAGAGTTGCTAGAATTTCTCCAAGTGCTGAACGGGCTCAGCAATCGAGTTCAATTTGAAATAAATGAGCTGCAGGCGTGCAATTCCCAGTGCAGAAGTTCGTCATTAAAGGGCACTTGGGCTAATCAAAAAGTATTTCCAGGGGTCACCGAACTAAGCGGTGACTCAACGCAGCTAGTTATGGGGAAGGAAGTTATGACCCAACACACACAACCTTCAAACAACTTTCCTAAAACCCACCGAACCGTGGCCAATCCACGGACCGTTGCAGTTGCAAATATCCAAGATCCGCGCGATTCGAAAGATCCGAAATCTAAAATCCCCCGAATCGTCGACACCTTTCCCGCCTTTCGCTCTTGGCCACATGGCTGCAGGTTAGTCAGGCATATCGGCCACACTGGCCACCGACTTTCCCAAAAGCCGCGAAGGGAGTTTATTTTTGGGAAAGAAAAACAAACTGAAATGCAATCCTCGGCTAATAAGCCACGGCGAATGCCACCTATGTGGATTTTTCGCTGCAGCCACTCTCTCTCCAATTCGCGGGCATAATGATGCAAATTTTGGCCATGATGATTGCTATGATGATGCAATTGCAATTCGGAAAAATAACCGCAATTGTGCGACCCAAAGTCTGGCCCAAAGCTTGGCCAGGGTCCTGCCACTGCCACACAATAAAGACGCCTTAGATTCGCCATGGAGCTCCCACTCTCTCCCTCTCTCTATTATGCTAACTCGATTTGGGCAAACAGTCCGCCAAATTATTGTTATTATGCGGAAATGCCAACAAAAAAAAAAAACAGCCCCAGAGATAGCTACAAATTGAGGGGGGAAAAAAATGAGTATCAAACTTCAAGCGCTTACGAAATTGGGCGCAGAAAATTGGCAGCCGACAATCTCGCCATCCATATGTTTAATGGCAAAATTTGGAGATTTTTTTCTCCGTTGGTTACCATTTTTCATAGCTCGTTCAGAGCCGATACAAATCAATCATTATACTTTGCAGGCAGTGTAATTTGTACCCTTTTGCTTGTTTTCACTTCCTATTAAATTATATTTGGCATTTAACGAAGCGAGAGAGGTGGGTGCACCGCACCGCCAGCCACAATTGACATCAATTACAAGAGAGCTGACTCCCGGAGCCGTTCCCTCAGGGCTTCGCAGGAGGAGTAACCTGGCCCCTGGGACATAATACCTCTCAGCCAGGGAATAAAGGCGCGGCATTGACAGCTTTCTGGGCTGCATTTTGACGCACGCCCGTGGTCCTAATAACAAATGCAACAAGAAACATTGGCCAACAACTAAGGCAAACTCTCCCAATTTCAGCTGGAGATACACTAAAAGAATCAGCGTGTGGAATGGTTGAGCTGTTTGAAAAGTATAGAAAAATCAATGCAGGCTGTTTTAATAGTTTGCCGCTTGCTTCGAGTTTTCGTTCTTACGACCCTTGGTTATTGATTCTGCAGTCAAGTTCGTTGCCTAAGTCTTTTGTTTGTTATTTTTTATTTGATGTGAACCATTTCCTAAGAAGTTTTGTTGTAAAATAAACCAAAATTAAATTAAAAAAAATTAATTTGGTAATGTGCTGTAAGTATTGACTTCAAAAAGTTAATTAATTATTTTTAAGAAAACTAAAAATAACTTTATAAATACAACGGACATCTAATCAAGCTAAGCCTTTCCGCTAGTGTGCCAATGCTAACGAGACCCATTCTGTATATTTTCGGTTTCTTAAACGTAAATTGTTAATGAATTATTTATTAACTAAAAACATTCCAATAATTTATGGGAATTTATGATGTTTTTTATATGAAAATGAACAAGTATATAAAATGCTAATGGATATTTTACAAGTTTTACGTATTTTAATATCCTACAAACGGTTTTATTTAAGCTGTAAATATTTTTGAACCTAAATTACTGCTGTAACCTCTCTACGACTTCTCTTAATGATTCATAATAAATTTCTTTTAGTGCACGGTCTCCAGCCTGCTCGACGTGATTGAGTAATTTCGATTGTCTTGTGGCAGAAGTTTATCAAGCCGAATAATATTAACGACATGGCCCGGCTGCTGGGCTGCTGCTGTTGGCCAAAAGAAAGGCAAATAATGCAACGGCCGCACGTCATTTATGGGTGCAATGGTGTGCTTTGCCTGATAATTTTTTTCGGGTGTCGCTGGGGCAGCGTTTTTAATTATGTTGCAGCATGCACAGCCGTTGCCACTAAAAAAAAAGTGCATTAAAATACGTATATATTAAGTTGAAAGTCTGGCGGCGGGGTCCTGAACTGTGGGCCAGCATAAAATAAATTGGTTTTTACTCACCGATGATTGCCAATCCAGGGAGCAAAGCAGGAAAACCAATGCTGTGGCTGGATTCCATCCATAAATCAAATCGGGATATATTCATATAGCAAGTTCTAAGAGCAGACCACAAAAAAAATTGTTGTTCACTTTGCGGAGCACCTCGACCCCAAGGAAAGCTGATCTGCTTTATCGATGGTTTCTTGCCGAAAACTGGCATTCCGTTGACATTTCTCCAGCGTGCCGACTTATCAGTGTAACTTAATATAGCGTCGTTTAATCAACATTCTTCGGTAATTTTTGTGGATTTTTCGGCATTTTTTGCGATCACTGCGGCTTATGCAATTGAATAGGAAGGGGTTAAGGTTACACAACGAGAAATTATGTGCGATTTTATAGGTTTTTAAGGCAGAATTTAGGAAGGTAAGGGAAATGTCACATTAACGTTTTAGAGGACTTCAAAATCAGAAACTAAAACAATATTGCGACTGAGGATTTTAATTTGTTCTCCATTAATTTGTTTGTATTATTTATTAATATAAAGTTGCACAACTGAATAATACTTTATAAATAATGCCATTTTATTATCCAATTTAAATAAATTCTTTCTGCGCACGTATCGATACATGCTGTGCACTTTTTCAACAACTGCGTGCACTTTTCAGATATCAAATTTCACCGGGTTCCCCCATATGCATACCATACATAAACATTGTATACCACATATGCCCTTTAAAGCCCTTTAAAAACCATTAACCCGCTGCGGCGCAAATTAATGAAGTTAAGTGACCGAAAAGGGTTGCGAACGAGCAATCAAAAGATTGAAAGATACAAAATGCAGACACGCTTAACAACAGTTAACGTCAGCGAGGTTACTTGCAGATGGGCTGGCTGGTAAAATTATTAATTAAATCATTAACTTAATAAATTATGAATTAAACAAGCCAAGGAGAGGGATTGCTCAACACGCATGACTCATTACAAAATCGAGCAAACAAATACAAATAACATTGCCTGGCAATGTGCGAAAAAGCGGCAGCAATTAGCATGTGGCACTCTGGCTGCAAAACGCATTCGCCAAACACTTTCCCAATCATCAAAGTCATTCATATGCCTTTCAACTGCACGCGCGTGCAGAGACAGTGCACAGTGGTTTAAAAAGGGTTAATTTATAGGCCAAAAAATATGCAATATATAAGCAATAATCAACGACTACTTAGGTGCACTTTGAAGAAGCATCGTTTTGTTAAAACCTTTCTTCATTCCTTAAGCGTGTCCGACTACACGCATCGTTTTAGTTCTGACTGAGACTAAACTTATTCAATTCAATTCAATCAAATAAAAAGTAATCCCAAAAAGTTAGCTGTGTACTTTAAGCACTGTGCATAGGCCTGTGTGCCGAATGTATCTACAACATACAAGCACACGCTGTTGATATATTAATGATGATTTCTCGTTTTTCGTTCGTGTCTATTTGAATTGCATGATTCAACACTCAGCATCGGCTTCGGCTTCAGCAAAGGCAGCGGCAACTGCAGCTAATGTGCCGCACTGCGTATCTGTATCTGTTTACATTGGCCCCTATCTGTATCTTTGCATCTGTTTCTTTATATCTTTGGGGGTATCTGCATCTCGTGCACGTAGCTTTCAGCTTTCTGCTTTCAGCCTTACGGGGGGGCGTTACTTTTTTGTAATCCAATTAACGCGCCCGCTGCTCAAATGAACCATAATTCCATCTCCTTTGTAACGCTAGATATATATTTTCCATTTTATTGACTGTTTGCATAAATAATAATCATGCCGGTTGATTATCCGTCGATTATGCGGTGCTATGGGAAAGGCAAACTGTGCGAAACTTTTACTTCTGGCAATCGAGTGTGAAGTGCTGCCACCGCCGGTGTATTGAGTATATGCAAAAATTGTGCAATCCCAGGTAGTTGCACTGCGTCCCCTCACTGGCCAAGGTCGATTTATAGTTAGAATTGCAAACGACGATCTAAGGAAATTATAAACAGTGAAAGAAAATCAAAAACTAAGTTAAGTGACTTATAAATGCTTTATTGTTGACGTATCCTGGGAAATAATAGCGAAGGGAATAGTTGAAAAATTGTACTCTTCTTTCTAAAAGTTGTGTTAAAAGAAAGTATATTGTTTTAATTTAATTTTCTTAAGAATTATTTTTAAATAAACACACCTTTCCTCAGTGTACTATCCAACCGAACGAATTCAAAACAAACTTGCCCCAAAAATCAAGTCAATTCGAATTGGCGAGCATTTAAATTCATCCCCGCAGCTATGATATTTTAAGATCGCTAGACAGACAATCATAAAGATGATGATGATGATGATGGGGAGCAGACGCAAGCAGAGATCTCCCGAGGTGAGTCACACACCTTTTGGCACCGGTCCCGTCGCCGTTGAGTGATTGGTCGTTTGAAGATTTATTCATGCCGCAAATGCAATGCAAAATACGCGCAGAGTATATTTCTTTGGCATTATTTACGTTCGCCGCTCAAGACATTTGACGCTAAATGCAATTTAAGGCCAATAAAACAAAGCGTTAAACTCTCATTTGAATACACAGGCTCATAATGCATGCGGCGTCATATCGCCAGAACAGCGGGCAATTGCTCAAAAAAAAATCAGAAAAAACAGCAGAAATTGCCTCAAAGACACACAAAAAGATCGCCAGAAAAACAGAGCTAAATTTGCATACAAGGCTCCGGCTCCGCTAAAAGCCTGGGAGTGCCAAGTCTGGGGTTCTTGCGGCTCCCTCGAGGTGACAACGAATCCAGCGTTCAATCGGACGCCATCGCATCCGAGCTGGATTTGCAGGGAATGCCACGAGTATTGATGCCTGACACACTGACACTGACTGGGCTTTAGCTGGATCTTGAAGCCGTAAGCTGTCAGTGCACTTTGAAAATTCTAAATAATAATTTTTGGGTTTTTGCTAAGCTTAAATAGAGGGATAAATATTTTAAGAAGTTCAGTTATCTAAATAGTATTTAGTTTTCGATGAGAAATGTTAAGAAAACACTTCATATTAATACTATGAATAATCCTGCATACTTCTTCGAAATATTTTATAAACTTATTAAATTTGTATGCTTTATTATGGAAGCTTGCCTTCCTTTTATTTTTAGATACATTTCCATACAATTCTATTTAACTTTACTCCTGGAAACACTATTAAATTTGGCTCTATAAAATTCTCCCAGTGCATAGACCTGAAGCTTGAGCTGTGACTGACTGAATCTGAAGTCGAGGCTGCGCCTAATTGATTAATTGCAAAACAACAACGAAACACGATTTGCATTTGGATTTCGATTTTGGATTTTCGATTTTTGTAGCAGTATGTTGTTGTATTTTTGTGTTTTTTGCTTTAGAATGCAATTGGAACTGTCAATTTGCATTTAATTCGGCGAAAATAAATTGCCGCCTGACTCACGACTTGGCTCTGGGGCAAAAGCGCCTGCAATTTGGCGTTTAAACTGTGAGCAAGGCCGAGATTATACATTATACTTTTCTGATCTGATATGTGTCGCAAAAATCGTATAAAGCCGTATTGTCTGTATGTTCGATTCGATGCTACGATGCGCTGAATAAGCAAATTGATTTTTCCAATATTGAAATGCTAATTAAAGCGCGCTCAAGCCCAAGCCATTAATAATATTTTTTTGTCAGCGCTGGCCTGGCCATGGATTGACCTTGCCATAATAAAACACATGCCAGTGTCGCATAATGCAGGGGGATTACATGTTGGCTGGACAAGCGGCTTACAATTTACATTGCAGTTAACCAACAGTGCCCCCCGTAAAAGCCATCAAAGTCAGTCGGAAAGGCAAGAGAGCGCAGCTGACCGAAGCAGCAACAAAGTGTCGATGTTAACATCAGGCCTGCGACAAAGTGAGGCAGATAACTGCGGTTTTTAATCAAATCAAATGCAACGGCACAGCAGTGCCACAGTAATGTAATAGTAAACAGGGACAGCAAACTACAGGCGTACAGATAGGGAAAATATGGTATTTATTTAGGTTTATATTAAAGTCTCAATGAAAGTTTAATCGAAAGTATTAAGAAAACATTATTTTCTTTATTAAAAAAACAGAAATTTAAATCATAGGAACAAGGCTATCCTTGACTGTTTGGATTTGTTTGGCAATAATTATCCTTATACCGATTTTTTAATGATTAAAGCCGACTTTCACATAGGTTATATTTAAGTCTTTGGAGTATTAAAAGTTGAAGTCCTATTTTATGTAAATACATATAATTTCCCTGACAAGTTAGTATTAAAACTTTATGTTTTCCCGCTTCTTGTTAATAATAATACTTCGTAAAACTTTATTACCCACACCTTCTTCACTCTTTTCCGTTTCCAAAACGACCCTTTCTTTTGACACTTTTTCGTCGATAATCGTTTCCAATAATTATACACATTTTTTGCCGTGCAACAACAGTGCCTGAGACCAAATGGAAAGTGTTAAAAATCTGATAATCATGCGGTGGCGATGTTTTTCACATGCCTGCACACATTTCTTCCCGCTTTTTGTTTTGCATGCCGCTGCTGCCACTGCTGCTGCCTGTCAGGTAAATGAACTTATAATTGGCCATAGAGCGTAGTATGCCTCAAATGTGTTGGATGATGCGTTTCTGCAGCGCCATTTTGCAACGCGCGCGCCTCTATGTTAAAAGTTTAAATAAAAATACAAGCCCTGGCGGTGGTCCCGCACTCCAAGGCGAGGCAACAAAGTTGCAACCGTCCAAGTGTTGCCTTAAACAATTAAAATGCTGCAATTTTTCAGCACATTTCAACGATTATCGCAGCTGCCACACAGAGCAAACAGAAAGTGATAAATACTGGCATATCGATGTGAGTATATCTCTCTCCCCGCGATGCGATAACACCCAGTCAAGGCAAGGCTAAGCCGAAGCCAAAGGCGAAGGCGATGGCGGCGCTGAAAGCCGGGTAGCAGCCCGCTAAAAAGCCTGGCTCAGCTGTGGCAAACTTGAGCAAAATGATAATAAACTTTCACGCCCATTAATTGGCTTCGCATATGCACAGGCACAGGCGCAATAAAGGTCAGGACAATAGGGCAAGCACAAGTATTTGGTAGAAATTCGCCTTTTTAAAGAAAATATTTAAGTGGAAATATCAGAAAATATAATAATTTAATGCAAATAATAATTCAATTCATTCCCAACAATAATACCAATTATTTCAATACGAATTAGGTTTCAAAACCCCAAAATTTCACCCCTATTCATTTACCCTCTGCTGTGCAATGTTTTATTTGCTGTTGCCCCAACTGGCGCTGACCACTTTTATAGCATGCAATTCGTCAGCCAAGCCAAGCCGTCTGGAAGCCTGCGAAATGCTGTGTCCCACCTGGAATTAAAAACAAAAAAAGGTCATAAAACAGCCTGATGGACGGTGGGCAGAAATGCAATGCAAACAAAAGTAAAAACACTTTCACTGCAACCTTGAGATATACTGCCTTCGGCACATCTCACACATCTCCGGGATCTGTCGGGGACGACGATCAGTCGTTCAATTAACCGCATTTATTTTCGACTGTCGGTGAGTGATTTCATTTCAAGTTCGATTACGCAAGCGCGACGCCGAAAAAAGTTCTGTGCGCATGCAAAACAAAAGACTTAGGCAACGAACTCGTTCCGCCTGCTGCAGTCAGTCCATTTCAATGGACGAAATTAACAAAATCATATATCACAAGGCGGTTGGGCAGCTCAGGCGACCTCCCAGCAAGCCAACAGCAGTAAGCAGGAAGATGGAATATATGTGGAAGATGGAAGATGCCTCCAGCCGGTTATCCGCTTGTTGTTGCCTTGATTTATGCCTTGCACCAAATGAAATGAATTGTGTAACCTTTTCCGCTGACTCGATGGCTTCTCACGAAACACGGAAAGAAATTAAATTAACAAAGTTAGCAATGCAAAGTAATACTGTTTAGTTTGATTTGATCTTAGACTGTGCAAATGAAGGTTCAAAATAAGGAAATTAGAATAAATTTATACCTCAAAACTATATACAAATTATACTAAAATTCCCAGTTATGAATTCAAAATCAACCTTATTTTTGGAACTGTGCACCAACAGTACAAGACACAGGGCGAGTTAACGCGAAATTTCTTGTTTTTCGATCGTGGGCAGAAGCCCGGCAGTTGCCCCTCATCTCCTGCAGCTCCTGAAGCTCTCCCCATCTACATCTGCATCTGCAACCAAAGGCGGGGCTCCTCCGCAGATGTAGATGCGGCTTATCGCTGGCGGCGCATCGCGAGCACGTCGCGGCCATAAAGCAAATCAAATTGCAACAATTGTTGGTAATATGTTAATAAATTGTTGGCCCAGCAGCAGACGAGAGCAGCCTCACTTTCATTAAGTTGTGTGCGCCGTGTGTAGCCCCGAATGAGCTTCGTTTAAATCGAATTTATTACCAGACTTGGCCAGAAATCCCTGGGATGCGATTGAATTGAATTGGATGGGATGGGATTGTCATCGCCGAGGCGATACCCGCTTGCCTATTTCATCAGCCTCAACTTTGCTGACTAATTCTGAAAGGCAATAGACATTCACTGGCATAAATATTTAGCAGTTTTCCCCTTAGCAATCAATGCAGTTAGAGAAAAGTGTCTATGGGAATTAAAAGGAATGTTTAAAATCTTTAAAAATCAATTGGTTCTTTCTAACAGATTTGTTTTGTAATTAAACACCATAAAATGTACATAATACCTTTCAATATTTACTATTATTGGTACGCTTAGTTAATTGTTTAACAGGTATTTTAATTATATTGCAGTTACCAATTTGTTTATTTCAGCAGCCACTTGAATGAGCTATAGACATTCACTACCATAAAGATTTAAAAGTTTTCAAGCAGTACTGTGCAGTGCAGAAAAACAGGGAAAACTTGTATGTAATAATCTAGATTTATATTATACTTTTCAATTAATAAATATAAAATTGATTATTGCTCATAAAATGTATATAAATTTCGAAGAAACGGAAGGGGCTTATTACAATTTAATCATTTTATTTATTCTTAAAGCCTTATTCCAACTTGTTAAGTATTTTACTAAAGATTCCTGTAATTTCCCACCAATTTTCACCTCAGTGCAGCAATTAACATTGCAAAACGCATTGGAGACGCTCGATTGCAGTTTCGTTTTTCCAGAACTTCACCATCACCGTTTTACCAATTTATGTAATTACGAAAAATTATAGAAACCACATGTCGCTAATGGCTGCTCGATCAGTCGATGGATTTGCTGTCGACCGCAAGTATTCTCATGCCTGTCAATCGGCGCGCCGATCGCGAGGCGGCTTTGAAGCGCTCGCGGCGAAACTTATGAGCATTAGCCGTGAGTTTGGCATTTTAGCCAAATATGGTGCGGGATTTGAGCGGCGATTTATGTGATTTGTGCGGGATTTTGGCAAATGCCGCCCGCCTGCTAGCCAGCTAGAGAGCTAGCCAAGCCAATTGACTTGTTGTTGGCCCCGGTAATACAAAAGTTTATGGGCTAAATCGCATTTGTTGGACGGAGAACCAAAGCGGCTTAAATCCGGCACAGTAGCCGGCATGTGTTGGCTTTTCTATTCGGGGAGAAACGCAGTGGCAGCTGCCATAAACTTGGGCATTAATAGCCCCGCTCTCTCAGCCCCCCGTCCCCTTTCGTGTGGGCAGTATGGAAAATGAAACGAAAATGTTAAAGCTAATGTCAACCCGAGGGAACTTGGAGCGGAGGTCAAGGCGAGAGGTTGAACACTCGCTCACTCACTCCTCGACCTTGATGTCCGCGGAGAACAACTTAATTTTTTTTAAGTTGTATTTTTCTTTCAGCCCAAGCAAACAAGCGTTGCTGATTTTCCACAATGGTTCGTCGCCCCCTTCATCCTGTAATCCCGCAACCATGAATTATGCGCTTGGGCCAACAGAAACCATTTAACGAAATGAGCAGCGCGCAGGCACAGAGCCATAATCATGGCAGAACCTTGAAGTGCATTTTTAATGCCAGTGCTTGTCTGATAAGATTAAGTCATGAAAAGGGCTGGGCTGGGCCGGATCCTGGTTCTCCGCCGGCTGGCTAGCCGCTTCTTGGCCGGGTTGTTAGCACAGGGTCCAAACGCGCTGTCTGCGAAAGTACTTAGGCCAGGTCTCGAGAGTGTCTACATGACTCTCACTTTTAGAGCCGCAAGGAAACACTATAAAAAAACTATCCATGACTTTAGTAAGAAGCTCTTTAATTTAAGAGGGTCTAATATAGTTTAAAGACTATAATATTTTATTATATTTTACATGAAATTAAGGTAGGACTTCATAAAAAGTAGTAGTTGAATATGATTTAATTTTATTTTTTATAATACGTGAATTACTAAAGAATATTAGAATATTAAACTATTTAAATAAATAATAAATAAAACAGTTGTATTTATTTATAAATAAAACTGCCTAAATTGTTTCTATTTTAAAGGCTGTTATTCTAATTAAACACAAGAAGGAGCGTAAAGTCAAACTCTAAACAAAAGACTTAGGCAACAAACTCGTTTTTGCAAAGTAGTAATTTGTTAACAAAAAAACAAAAAATGTATTACCAAATACATGTATTATTTACAAAAATATGGAAAAATGTATTTATTTTCTGTGGCAAACTATAACAAGCTTTTTATACTCTTTCACCTTTTTCCCTTTGTCTCAAATAAATTACGAACTGTTCAAGCGGTATCCCATTTAATTAATTATTTTTATTTTCTTACCTTTTAAAGCAATACCTTATAAAAAATGTTTAATAAAACATTCTAATTAATTAAACAATTTAATAATTGACATTCCCTTTATTCAAGTGTAAAGGGGGTAAGCACTTTCCAAGGCATGCCGAAAGAGCAACATGGTCAATGTGGTTAATGCACATTTAAATGTCGATTTTGCAAATTGTTGGCCCGTTGTTGTTCAATTCCATTCCATTTCAATTTCAATTATGTTGCGCAATGCGTTGAAATTGCGCGTACTTGTTGTTGTCCCTGTTGTTGTTTTCGCCAAAAAACCGTCATTGGCTTTTGTTGCCCCTTGGTTGTTGTTATTGTGCCTGGCTAGCTTTGGGCCCAAAAAATAAGCAAATTGTTTCCGCGTGTTGCAGCTTAATTGTCTCGAACAACATAATTCGCCTTCATTTGCAGTCGAGGTATGTGAGGTAATTTCAATTTGTTGCCAAGCCAAACCAAGCTGTCTGAACCGCCGCCAGTTGTCCGTTAGCCAGGCAAAT
Source organism: Drosophila anomelani (assembly GCA_035045905.1). Lineage (NCBI taxonomy): Eukaryota > Metazoa > Arthropoda > Insecta > Diptera > Drosophilidae > Drosophila > Drosophila anomelani. The sequence goes on along the minus strand of JAWNOO010000007.1, from coordinate 7,664,030 downwards.
TCTCACCAGTTAAAAGTCTGACAAAAAAAAGCAAAATATATGTATATAAAATCAGAGGGGAGGGGTACACAAAATAATCGCAGTGAGAAAGAGAGAAGCCGCACACAATGAGGGAGAAATAACAAATAATGCCAATTCACGCAGTTTAAAACATTTGTTCGACATTTCAAAGCTCCGACAAACGGCCCACAAAAGAAAGGCATTCATTGGCATTCGCATTCCCGCCAACATTTTCATTCCCAATCGAACCTTTTAGGGATGTAGAAACATGTTTGTATTAATATTAAAATATCAAAATCAATATAATTTTACTAGTTCCCTTAATTTATATCAAAATCAAGGACAGTATAGATAAAACACAGCTTAAAAACATTAATCTTAATATCGAAATTTCATGTAGTTGCAAAAGTATTGATAAATCTTTTCAATATCAATATTGAATTGGACATTTCGCATACAATTTTGCCATCCCTACCACTCCCAGTACCCATATCCATGGGATCGACAAACATAAAATGTCTTAATAAAGGCGAAAGAAGGTTGTTGACCTTGTCATGGAGCCAAGCAATCGTGATGTGGCCAAGTGGCCAAGTGGCCAACTGGAGTGCGACTAACCCAACTCCGCGGCAGTTACAACTTTGTCTCGGCCAAGCAATTAACTTATTTTTGCAGCTGATGAAGACAAACTGTGCCAACTGTGATTGCAATCGGCCGGAGCCACACAAGTTGCGCCGGGACAGAGACTGGAGCTGGGATTGGGATTGGGACTGGGATTGGAGCTCTTGGCATTTCAATTTGCCATGTGTGTCTTTATTAGACACACGTGCCGCCGCCGCTGGCTGGCCAGAAATCGAAATGAAAAGATGATGATTATGATTCCCACCAGCCTTGTTCTACTTGTGGGTTCACATTCACTGCTCACCGAACAGCAAATCAAATCACTGGCGAAGTGCTGACTAAACCAGCCAACTGGGACGGCGAATGAAATCCAGCTAAATGTAATGAGTCGCAATGAAATGAAATGTATCCAGGCATTTGGAAAGTACACGACGACTCTTTGGGTTTTTTACTGTACCCTTACTGAGGGTATAAGCCTTATGTTTTTATTACAAAATTGTTGAGAATTAATTAGAAATATTTACATTCTAATTTCAAGTAACTCGTTATTTTTTTGTTTGACTTTATAGAAAAAATAAATGCTGAATGAATGGTTAATTTCATTTCATAATTTCCAACCTGTAGCTATAGTAAAATATTTATTAAAGTTCAATTTAATGTTTCTCTGCTTCTAACTCTATTAATTAATGCTTAGGGTATTTGTAAAAATCATATTCTTCCCACATAAACCTTTCTTTCTTGTTTTCTTAGGTGCTTGTTACTCATGTTGGTATTGTTGTACTATAGCTGGTTGCGATTTCCGCGAAATGTTTGCCATGATTCACTGAACAAGCTCAGAAAGACATGTTCAGCAAACTGGAGCGGGAAATGGAAATGGATCGGCGAATGCCAGAGAAAGGGGAAGAGTGGGAATGGATATATCCATAATTTATATGTAGATTATGCACTCGAATGTACGATTTGATTTGCAACTGTCAATGCATTAGCTTGGCTCTGTCAACTGATGGAAAGTTTGTCGGCTCCAACAGAAATGAAAAATAATTGAAGAAAAACAAGTATGCAGATACGAAAAAACTGTAGGATTATTTTCACATATTTTTTGAAATAGGAAAAAAGAGAATAAAATGCCAAACTGACAGCATAAACCTTTAAAGTCTTTTCCAAATGTCATGACATATTTTTTTGTGAAACACATTTACTAATTGCAAATGCTCAATGTTTATCACTTGACGGCAGTTACAAGGAAAACTCATAAGCATTATCATTAACAATATTATTGTTGTTGTCATCAGCAGCAGCAACATCTGCAACGGCAACAGCAACATTTTGATGCTGGGAGGTAACATCATCAGCAAGCACAACAAAACAACAAACAAGCAAACAAACAAACAAACATGCGGACCAAGCGGACCAAACCAAGAGGCAAACGGACCCCAAACGAGGCATCTCCATCTGCGCCTGCGCATAATCAGCCAGGCATTTAATAATTTTTATGTTTATATATTTATATATATTGTTTGGCGGGCACCCACGCCGACTTTTCGACTGTCGACCGTCTGTCTGGGAAAGTTGCTGTTGGCTTTTGTTGATTTGTCGCGGGGTTTGTGTTAAGTGGCCATCATTAGTTAAATATGTGCATTTTTCTTTAAGGATTTTCAACGGTGCGGTGAGCGAGAGAGATAAACGGCTGAAATATGAACAGCTCGTTAATGCTGTTGCACTTTTTTTTGCCGGAATCGAAATTGTAGTTGCTTTCAAATTGCCGTAATTCATAGGTGGTGGCACATGTTAACTTTCCTTTTTTAAAAAGGCCTTAATAACAGAATTTTTGCACGCAGAAAAAGAAAGGGTTCTTAGAAGTTCAATAACGTGAAATGAATTAAATTATTTGAATTTGATTAGGAATTATTTTAAATGGCCCTTTTAGAGATTCTCTCTTGGTTCACCCTTTTGATAAAATTAAGATGCTTAAACTGTTGTTTTTCAATAAAATTTCTACTGAGATAAAAGAATAACTTTGTGATACGAATTAATATTAAAAGGTGTTTTTAAAAACGAAAGGGTTTCCCCTCAGTGTTTCCCTTTACTCCAGCTTTCCAGCTCCTCCCTCGCAAATTGGCGGCTCATTGAAATGCATTTGCGGCAAGTTGCAGGAAATTGAGAGACAATTAACCTGATTAGCGTGTGCCCGGTAACTTTCGTGTCACAGCGACTACTACTGTGCGGCGATAGCGGTACATTTTGTATCGTTAGTGGGCCCAGTTCCCCCGATATGCCCCCGATTTCCGACGGCTTTTCTGAGTCAGTGTGTCCGGCCAGATCATTAATCAAAGGCTGGCCTGGCCTGGCCAGCAGCAGCAGCAGCAACAGCGGCATTGGCATCGGGAGCACAGCACGGATACGTAATTTAGTAGCCATAAATAAAAGAAACTACGAACTGTGCGAGCTGCTAGCTGCGAGTGAAATTGAAATGTTTAAGCGATGAGACAAATGCTCGACTTGATTTGGTAGAGCTTCAGCTTTCTGCCTGCCGCTGCGGCGCTAAAATTAATGACGTTTCGCATGTATTTGGATGTTGTTTATGAAAACAGCATTCAATTTGCATTAACAATTGGCAATTGATTGATGGCCGCAACGAAAGTGGTTCGATGGGAGCTACGAAAAAAAGTCCAACAGCCCACGCAGCAAAATAAAAACAAAAGGAAAGAAACCGACGAAAAGGCCGGCAAACATTTCACACCCAAACAAAAGACTTAGGAAACGAACGCGATCCATCGATAGGGCAGTCCATCGGTTCGCATGGAATATGTTTTACTGGCCTTTCTTTATGGCGTCAATAGAACATAAAATCCGCATCATAAACTTACTCTTTGCATTTTTTTTGGGGGCAGTGAAAGTCTTTCTCTGCGTCTGTCATTGTCAACGTGCTAACATCTTTGGTTAAATAGTAAAAACCAAAATTATTGCCAAAACAAAACAGGCAGACAGTTAGCCGACGTAGATTATCGCGTTTGTTTTGTAATTTCAATTAAATGGACAAGAAATATAAACTTTTTAAGGCCTGGCATTTAATTAAAACATGTGACGGCCTTTATGATGGGTGGGTGTGTGAGTGTGAGTTGAGTATGTGCCATGTCATGCGTAATAAACAAAGGCAAAAGACATCAGTAACATCAGTGGCGTTGGCACAGCAGCAACTAAAGCAAGTGACAGCCGGCAGCAGCAGCAGCGGCACTGGGAAAAAGTGTTAAAGAAAAGCCCCCGAGGCTCTAAGCTGCGGAATTTCTATAGAAGTGAAATTTCTGCCATGCCTAGACGAGCATATGGATGTGTGAGTGTGTGAGAACCGCAAGGCAATTAATTTGTGGGGAATACCCTGGAATTGGATGTATATTTGAGGGAGCTAAATTTGAGATCTTTTGGTGGTAATAGATAATGATTATTAAATGATTAAAAGATGTTACAAGTTCATTTGCATTCACATTTAAATTTCTGTTTCAAAGTTATAAAAGAACGAGTTTTCCCCAGTTTTAAAGTCTCCATTATCAAGACTACCTTTATCCTTACAAAAGCAATAATTTTTATTAGAATTTTCATATTATTATTTATTTATTGTCTATAAAATCATATTAAATACGTATTATTATTTTCCAAGGTAAATTCCACTTCCATCACTCCATTTTTTATCTTTTTTCAGCAGCCAACTTTTGCGGTAGCAAAAAACATTTTATAAATTAGAGCAACACTTGCTGCGCTGCCACTGGCTCTGGTTCCTGCTGTTGTTGTCGTTGTTGTTGCTATAAGCTGGCAAAGTTGTTGCTTTTATTGTTGTTTATAGTTGCCTGTAGTTTTTGTTGGTGGCAAACAGTGGCCGCACCTTGCATGCGAAAATCTTTTCACGCCTCGGGCCAAGCAGCATGCGAAAAACTAATTTCGGTGCACACATCGTTTGTCTTGGCTCTCCATGCCGGAAGATGTTTCAATTTTGTGAAAAATCGCAACAATTAAATGATTCAGGTGCCCCGATTTCTACTCTGTAATCTTAGTGGCCGAGTTACCAATGAATTTTCAAGGAAATGTTGATGGGTTTTTAAGATCTGTAGGAAATTTTGATGAAAAGAACTCACTGAAACCTTTAAAATTAAAAGAAAATTAAGGTTAAATGTATGTTTTAATATTTTAAGATATACATTTTAATAATTAAAATAATTTAAACATATTAGATTATTAGATTAAACAATTAGATTTATCATAAGATCTTAACTCAAGTCAATCAATATTCTTACGACATATCGTTTCTTTTGCCATGAAGCCTAGAATTTATAACAACGAATTACCCAGTTTTGTAAAATCGAGTCGAACATGAATTTAATTATTTTCCGCGCAGTATTTTATCGACTGATCGCGTCGATGACATCACTCCAGTTCCAATGATATTGAGCCTCACAAGCCTATGCATAATTTGTCTGAAAATGGTCAGAAGACATTTAACCATTGAAGCTGGACATAAATCTTGGGATTTGTGGGATTGTCACTGACCAGCCGCTGACAAATCAATCAATTCCGGGGGACAGATCGAATCGTATCGAATTGAATTGAAAAGAGGCCCGATCAGACTCGAATTCAGATTCAGATTCAGATTAGAAGCTTGTTTTCGTCACACTCGACAGGGTTTTCCGAGCAAACAAATGACGCTGCGCTGCGTAATTGATGGATTTGCCTAAATAAAGAAAATACTAGCTGAGTGAGCGGTAAACGCCAAGCGCAAACGCAAAACGCTTTTCCAAGCAGGTGAAATTTCCTTTTCCATCCGTTATTAATGATGATGACTCTTGGCGCTGCCGCAAATATTTGACCAACACTACAAAACCGTGGCAGTGGCAAAAGCCAGATGTGTAAGCGCAAACTGACCCACAAAACAAAAAGGCGCACTCCGCCGCCTGCAGTTTCCCAAACGTTTATAATGAAAACTGCACAGCGCCCTGCGGCGACCTACAAAAAGAAAAATATATATAAAAAAAGAGGAAAAATGTACAACGAAACGGCAGGAAAACCTGAGCGCCCCAGCGCCATAATTTAGCAATATCAAACACTTGTGCCATTTCATAAAGCATTTTAGCCCAGTGGCCACAAAAAGCACACAGTTGCCACACATTTCCGCGTAATCATCATAATTTTTCGTGTTTTTCATTTTTATGAATCTGTTGATTTAATGCCATCGAGCCTGGGCCCCCGACTGCAAGATAAAAATATATATATTTACAATTTGGCACGCCGCATAAAATGGCACATTAAAACACATTTCAATTTAGACAACGGATTGATGACGGCGAATGGCTATATTATTTTAACTTGATATCTGGCACTGGAAAATAAATTCAAGGAATTAATATTTTTTAATAAACGTATAGATATTTGGAAATATCTCATTACTTGTGGGAACAAAATTAAACTATAAATTTAATGCAAAACAATACTTAGAGAATTGAGAATTCTCTAGCTTAAAGATTACGTAATACAAATAAACACCGACTCTGATCGTAAAGCTTCGTTTCTTCTTCTCCGTTTGGCATTTTCTAAATGTTGTTTCCATTTAATTACACATCATGTGCCCACGGAATACCTCAATTAATGGATTACTGATACCACATAAGAACAGATTGACCCACATTTTGTGATGTTTTTTTTTCCTTTATTGGATAGAGTCAGTCAGTACACAGAGTTGTCAATGATCAAGGCGATGATCAACGGGCTTTGCTTTGCGACTGGCAGAATTATTATGTAACTTTTTGGCATATTAAAGTGATTTATGGCCCGTGGCATTGGCCATCGGCCCCAACCCGAGCCCCAAGCTCGATCTCTTGCTCTTGGCTTCGTTTTCATCTATGCCAGACTTCCTGCCCAGCTCCAGCTTCAGCTCCAGCTCCGTTGTCCATTTGTCCATCTTTATTTCTTTCTTTTTGAGGAGAACTTCTCACATGCGGGACTTGGCGGCGAGATGATGTCTTGAACTTTTGGGGGCGCAAAGTCGCAGCCATTTATTATCGGCGGTAAAAGTTTTCGGGGCTGAAACATTTTACAGTTGTGTGTCATGAACTTTAATGTTTAGCATGTGTTTGTTGCTGTTGTTGCTATTACAAAAGTTGCCTTGTGCCGATGCTGCAGTTGTTGCAGTTGCTGCAGTTATTGGTGTAGGTGTTTGTTGTGCAGCTCCATGCAGTTTTTTAAATGTGAGCAGTTCATGGGAACAGCGCCGGCGAGAAAGTCGCTTGATTTAGGTGTCTGATGGGGTCACCTCGACAAAAAAGAGTCAGAAAACCAACGTCCATTCGAACTGACATTTCTGGGTTAATGCGACGATTTTTGCACCGAAATGTCAGTTGCTGCAATTAAAGCCACGTTTAATAACTCAATCAAAATCGGCCCAAAGTGACCCTCGTTAAACGTGTTGGATTGATGGGGCAGCAGCCCTTTTGCCCCGAACCATTATTAATTGCCGCCTTTTATGAAAGTGTAAGCCAAACCAAATCGCAAACACTTACCTACCGCCTTTGGCTGTTAAGCTTTAGGCCGCTTTTTTATTTCGTTTTTTTTTTGCCTAACTGCCGCAGCGTGTGAACATGATCACAGCCGCAAAACTGATGGCGCTGCCTGCTCACCGCAACTACAACTTTGTGATCTTAATTCAAAATAAATATCTACAAATGGCAAAAAAAAAGGTTTATATAGTGGCCCGAATGCCCTGCTTGAAATATTGGGAAAACTAGTAATAAAACTTTGGGGCAATAATGATTATTGTATTTAAGAAACACTTAAAAAGTAACGAATAACTGAGAAACTCCTTTAAATTTACAATTTATTCTTTGTAATAATTCTTAAATAACCCTGAATTCTCTTTATGTATTAATTTTAGTACCATAAAACTTGAATTTTCAATGCAATATTTCTGAAAATAAAATATTTAACATTTAACAATCATAATTCTTTTAAATTAACTTTATAAAGTTTCCCAAGTTCTCAACACCAAACCCTCCTTTTGATAGTCGTTTAGCTTCCCCTTTTTGGCTAGTGTATGCCTCCAAGTCACAATAAAACCAAAACATCGACTAAATTTCTCACAGGTTTGTAATTTAAGAGTGCCGCCACAAAAACAAACAACAACTAACCGGCGGGCAGGCCACTGCAACGACATATCCGTACCCACGACAGCAACTGCGGCGATCACCACAAACTAATTGCAAAGTTTAAATGCGATACTTTTATGCATTTTAAATATTTCAATTAGCCGGCGCTCCGAGTGCAGGCAGTCAGGGATTGAAAACCGAGAAACCCGAAAACCAAAAATGAAATGGAAATGGCAGAAAGAAAGTGCAAAAAGGCACAAAAAGCGTGGGGCGCCAGCGAATAAAGTAAAAAGTGTTTACACGATCGAAAAGCAGAGGTACGTTTGCTTAACCCCGTGGCCGAGAGTGAATATTGGCAAATTTATGAACTTTAAGCTGCATTTATGCGTGCGGCTTATAAGCAATAAAGGTAACTTAGTGCCAACAATGTCATAAAGGTGGCTGTCACATAAACAACGCCGTCGTCCACAATTGGCCAGTTGGCCGGAATCAATATGCGAATTTATATGCAGAAACTAAAAAAGCGTAGCATCGCCAAAAGCGAAAACAAAATTAATAATCACAAGAATTTCACTTTTCACGCAACGACAGCGGCAGCAGCCACAGCAACACGGCAACAACAGCACCAACAGCGTCACAGCAGCAACATCATCGGCATCGTCTGCCTTGTCACCCACAAATAAACCAAAATAAATCTTGATAACTTTAGTCGAAGTGTGGTTACTCTTTTCAATAGTTTAGGGGTTTGTATGAGGGGCTTTCCTTGTTTTAAAAGTAAATAGCAAAGCTTAAAAATATCAATTCCTGTGATATATTTTGTATTGCTTAAAGTATGTCTTGCAAAATATTTGGCAATCATTAAAAATACTCCTCAAGAACCATAAGCTACACCAGTTTATAATTCGGAGAACTTAAATGTAAAATAACAGTCGGAAATTAATGTATTCGTCTATATACTATATTATACTTCTTTTCCTCTTGATATTCTCTTGATATCTTTATTGTCAACCCATTGACATTGCAACATATTTTGCAACTTTATAATCTAACAATTTCCAGATTAATAATTTATCATCTTTAAATAAGTATTTATCAATATTGTTAAACATAAAAATAATGTAGATATTCAATTATCTCTTGTCTTAAATATCTCTTAAAATATATATTTAATACAACCCATTTCCCCAAAAGAGTGTATAAACAGCTGGCGTCCATGTGAAGCGCTCTTGGGAATACAGTTGCATAAATTTATTGAAATTTGCATTTCGGTCTTCGGCGCTTTTGCCGCTGCAGCCGCCTGTGCGCCGTGGTTTGGCCTATAAAAAATATGGCATCGATTGATCGCAACGCAAGATATTTCAATTAGCGTAAATACATTTTTGTCGTTGTTGGATGGGACGACAATCGAACGGACGGACACAAGAGTCGAGAGACACGCACGCAGCACCTTCCATGAAAGAGAAATCGATGATGTTCGGAAATGGACAGACGACGGGCGACCCAATCGCCCCAGTCGGAGAGATACTTACATTTTGGGGCCTTGCGTTGCGTAGATTAACTTATGGCCGTGTCGCCATAATAATAGCCACTGATAACGAGCTCTGGATCTATGCAAATTTCCCTACTCGTTAGTCAGAGACAAATATAGGCAGGAGTGGGATTGTCACAGACTTTTCCCATGATCGATCGTTTCTGTTACAAATATATATATATTGCAAATCATGCGAACACAATCTGGTCATAGATCTATTCTAACAGGTGAGTGTGTAGCGTGGAGACGACGTTCATTAGGGATCCTCTGGCGTGATGGTCACATGCATCTGCTTCACGCCGCGAAGGATGACTACATCCAGCGTTTTACTGTTGTCAGCCAATACATCGTACACATCCGAGGAGTTCTTGATTTCCTTTTTGTTGATGTGGGTCACTATGTCGCCGGGCTGCAAGCCGCCACTGAAAACGGGACAAAGAGAATAAGAAATTAGAGATTTTGTCTAAGAAATTCGTAGGATCTTCACTCACGTGTGGGCCGGAGATCCCACAATGACCTTCCACACCAGCACCCCGTGCGTGAGGTTGTTGGGCATGTTCTGGCTTCGGGACTTCAACTCGAACAGTATGTCAGGCGTGAGTGTCAGCATGGTGATGCCCATGTAGCGCTTCACCGGATACCCTGTCTTGTAGGCAGTGCCCTTCTTACGCCGCTCGGCCGCCCGCTCCAGAAAGACCTTCACATAGTCGATGGGAATGGCAAAGCTTATGCCGGCCGTCACCTTCATGGAGTTTACGCCAATAGCCTCGCCGTCCAGGTTGACCAAGGGCCCGCCCGAGTTGCCAAACGTAATGGCAGCATCCGTTTGGAGGTAGTTAATGTCCCTGTTTCGTAGGCCAAGTTCTTGGGAGGCCCGTTGCGTGGAGCTGATGACGCCTGCCGTGACTGTGTTGCTCAGGGCCAGGGGACTGCCCAGAGCCACCACCCACTCTCCGGATCGGAGGGTGCTGCTCTTCCCCAGCCGCATCACTGACAGATTGTTTACTTGAATGCGCAGCGTGGCCAAGTCAGAGGTCTGATCCACATCCTCAATGGTGGCGGGGAAAGTTCGACCATCGGAGAGCCGCACCTGGACCATCGTGTGCGGTTTGTTGATCACTACATGGGCATTGGTCAGGATTAGCCCGTTCTGTTCGATGATGAACCCAGATCCATTCGAGGCGGTGATGGGCTGGCCGCTGAAGTAATCAAAGTGTCGCGTGTCCTTTATCTCGATGTAGACCACGGAGTCCGCACAGCCGGCGACGACGTCGGCGATAAAGTTGTATTCGCGCCTCCGGTTGGACATCGTTCTGGCGGCTATCGTGGGCGTGAGCTCCTCGCGCTCAATCACCAGCGCGCTGGCCGCCGCTCCTAGAGAGAAGGGCACAAAGAAGCGGACCAGATTGCGCCACCCAAACGTCCACTGGCCGCTGCCCTTTTGCTCGCCATCCTGACCGTCTCGCCCACTGTTGTGGGCATTGTCCTGGCTCCTATGCGATGATGTGTGGCTGCTTCGCTGGATCAAGTGGGTGGACGTAGTGCAGCGCCTCAGGATAGCCAGCAGACGGTGCGAGCTACGCAGCGTCATCCTCTCTATATCTCTCTGTGAACCGGAGCAGGAGTCGTTCCTTGTTTTTGTTATTTAATTTCTGACTTCTCAGTTGGCAGCAGCTGATTTCAATTTTGTACACTGGCCCGAGCCGGCTGCTGTAACACCCGCTATCGATTGGCGCGGGGGAAACAGCTTGTGGCCGCGGCAGAAATAGCACCCTGGCAATTTTGATTTTAATTGGTTATTGAACATTTAGCTTGCATTGAATAAGACTCTCACTTATTTTCTCTTAATTTCATTGTATTTCTTTTATTTCTATTTAAAAGTTAAAGCGATTGACAAGAAATACTAATGTGAAAATATAAGAATTTGAATTTTTCGATAGATTATTAAAAAGGGTGGCATCACTGCCATCAGCTGTTACAGCAGCTGCTTCTTCTTCATCCGCGCACCAACACATTTTGCTTTGCATAACACTTAAAAGGCATTTGTTTAGTCAAAATAAATCAATTAAAATGTCCAAGGCGGCAGGTAAGCTAAAGTCTCTAAAGAAGACAGTAGAGCGAGTGACGCATACGAGCAAACTGAGAACGAATATACCCGCTGGAATGGCCGCGGCAGGTCCCCCTTTAGGCCCCATGTTGGGACAGGTGAGTGAGCCGCCGGCTTGGTAATTCTTTATCTAATATCTTTTCTGCCTTGTTAACCCTCCCCAGCGCGCTATTAATATAGCTGCCTTTTGCAAGGACTTCAATGCCAAGACAGCTGAAATGAAGGAGGGCGTGCCGCTGCCCTGCAGGATTTCGGTGAACAGCGATCGCAGCTACGACCTGGTCATACATCATCCACCGGCCACCTTTTTCCTAAAACAAGCGGCTGGCCTGCAGAGGGGTACCATGACGCCTGGCAAGGAAGTGGCCGGCATGATCACGCTAAAGCATTTGTACGAAATAGCCGCCATCAAGATTCAGGATCCGCCAAACGCCCTGCTCACCATGCAGGTGAGTCGTTTTGGAAGGGAACCTCGGTTATTTACTAATATCACTTTATTTTTAGCAAATGTGCGAAATGCTCATTAGCATTGCTCGAACCTGTGGCATCAAGGTGGTCAGAGAAATCGATCCGGCGGCCTATGGCGAGTTCCTGGAGGAGCGTAAGCTCATTGTGGAACAGCAGAGGCGCGAGCTGCAAGAGAAACGAGAGGCAAAGATGTTGCGCACAGGCTAAGTTTAAAGAAAGGGCTGTGTTTATTTGTTAAAAATACATTTATACTTAAAGAGAAGACAAGAATTATTCTATGCCAATGCGCTTTCGGTCCTTGGCGGCGTTCTTTTTGCGGCGCTTTTCCAGATGTTTGTTTAGTTTTCCCGTGTTTTTCAGCTGCTCGAACTGGGCCACCAGCTCCTGGGCGCGACGTTCCTCTGTGGAGTTATAAAATTATGGTTTAATTATTGGCATTTATATATGAATATTGAAACTCACTCTTTGTCAGATAATGCGGCAGCTCTCCTTTGTTGTGTTTCTTCTGGATGTTGTCGCGCTCCTTTTTGAGTTGTTTCTGCTTCTGTTGCCACTTTTTGTCCTCCACATTCTTGTTAATCAGTCGCTGCATGGTGTGCTTTATCTTGTGCTTCTCCTCGTCATTCTGTACCTCGTCCAGTTGCTGCTTCAGCTGGCCCACCTCCTTGTCTCGGATCTGCGTGACAAATTCATAGTTCTTTTTGAAGGTTTCGGCATTATAGCTGCCAGATTTCTCGTCAAAACGTGGGTCCCTTAGCTCGACTGTCTTTTTGCGCGCAGCACGGTGTTCGGCGCCCAGGAATGGAACCTGTCGGCGCGAGGACATCTCACGGGGTCGGTTTTTGTTGAGTCTCTTCAAATCGGTTTTAGTTTTGGGTTTATTATTGGTTCGTGGGGCTTTACCGCCAAGCACTGCTTCCTTGTAGACCTTGGCACCAAGTTCTTCTTTTAGTTTCATTATCTCCTCGAAGGTCATACCCTTGAGGTCCTCGCGAATGGAATTCTGGAAAGGGAATACTCGGAATTAATAAAGGACTTAACATTTTGAATTCCCGTGAAGGGAATTTTTAGTTAGACCTTTCCTACCTGAGTTTCATCTTCACTACTGCTTTCCTCCTGCTCTGCGGCAGATGACAGTTCATCTTCTGATGACATCTTGTATTTAAAGTCACTCAAAAGCTTTAAAAATATTAATTTATTAATTTATTTACGTTTGCAGTATTTCACGTGTTGTTTTGTTTTGGTTAAATCAGCTGTTTGGGCCAAGTGTTGCCAGAGCATAATTTAAACCGTATTAACCAACACTAGAAATTTGTCAGCGAAAATTTAAATCTAAAACTTGAAACTTATCACTTTTGAATTCTATTTACATTTTATATTTTAATTTGTAATTCTATTTTTCTGGTCATTGCACAGTGGTGCTTGAAATCAAGGAGTTGATAAAACTTTCAAACAATGCTGTTCGAAGTTACGAGTTCAAATTTTGTTATTAACTCAACTTTTTGTTTAACTTAAATTCAAATTCAATTGCATTTCAATTGCATCTTATTAAATCGTCTATTAAATGCAAACAAAATAATATCCGTCCTAGAAAAGAAAACCCGTCCAGCTTAGAGTAATTCTCAATGGTGTGATTTATTTTTGATTCAATTGCAAGTCTTACATAATTAGGTAAACAAATCGTGAATAATTCTTAGATCGTTTTTCGGGGTAACAGAAACACGCAACGGAACTTCGAAGGAATGTACACAATTAATTGTAACAACTAAACAAAGTGGGGGGACTTTGTAACGATATTGATTTCGATTTTTTGATTTTGATTTTCAAGCGAGCGGCAGAGTAACTAGAAAAATAGTTTCAAAACTTTCTTAATCTTTTGTTGGACATTTAGTAGCCAAAATTTGATTAGCACACGCAGACCTGTAATAAAAATAATGAGATGCTCTTAAACACGTTAAGTCTAAGCAATTCAGTTATAGTTACATAAGTCACATGTAAATATTTCATATATAGGTTCCGTTACATATTATATTTAGTTTATGCTTATGCCTTCGTTTACTTTAATGCTCTAAAATATATAGTATATAGTTTGCTTTGTACACGTACACACAGATAAAGTAAACTTCATTGCAACAACTAGGAGAGTGTGGGACCGGATTAATCGTATTTAACCGAGTGCGATTATTATTTGCCAAATATTTTTAGTTGTATTTTGCTTGAGTTCGAGTTCAAAAATTGACTGCTGTCGTCTATCTTTAAGCTAATATTTATATTTATACAATCCAAACAGAGTACGAAATGTATTCTCATTCGCTTCTGCTTCCGCAGAGTTCAATTAATCCATATTTGTGCTGTGCTCACAATCGAGTTGCTTCTTGTGGGAAATATCATATAATATTGCTATAGTTTGCTACGTAAATACAATACGCTTAGCACTCTTTCTGTGCATACAAATATTAGTTAATTAGTTAATTAGTAGTTGTTAGTTTATTAGGTGTTAGTTATTAGTAGAGCTATAAAGTAGATCTCAAGCCCCGATCACAGGCAAGGACTAGTGGTGATCACTGTCGTCTCTATTTTTCGATTCCCGATGCCTGCTGGAATTACATACATACATTTATAGCCTCTCACAAAATCTCCTTAAATAGGTTTCCCTTCTTCTATAGTATTTCATACGTTTTGACTAGCACGATTTGGTTAGGGTGACTACATACACTCTTAGCTAGTTTAGTTTTGTTGCATCTACTTAGTTAGTTTAGTTTCGCGGTTTACAATCACCTAAAAGCGACAGACACATCTATAAATATAGAGTATTAGCATACATATTTCGTATAGGGATAGAAAGAGAGAGGGGATAGTATCCGACAAAAGGTTCAACCCGTGGGCTTCGCACCTTCGGGACCTTAAATAGATCACATATTTTGACATTCACTTATGCTTAATATTGCAACTGCATTTATTCTGCCTAATGCTCGTCCTCTTGTATATGGATAGCTATATTACTTAAAACATATATCAAACATATACATACACCCTCTGTTCACGATTTTCTGTTGCGATTAGAATTTTAATTTAATTTTTTATTGGCAAAATTGCATCTTTTCTTTAATGTATAATATTGATAGAATATCAAAACAGCTTTGATCTATTTTCTGTATTCAAAAATAAAACACAAAATTAATTCTTTATCTTTCACCTCTTAATAGAGTTCAAAAAGTTCCTAAAGTTTATATTAATTAAACAACTTTCCTCAAAAATAATTGCAATTTTACCAGCAAAAAACTGTCACAAACTAATCGGATTTGAATGCGTGAACTTGGCCAATAGATACAGGTAGGAGCAACAAGTTAGTGTGAACTTTTAGCAAAATCGACGCCAATTAGAACTCGGTCATCCCCCCTCCGCACTTGTGGTCAGTCTCACTGCCCGGAGTGCTGGAGGGGGTCGCCATATTCTAATTGGACGGCTTTCGTCATAAGAGCGCGCACAGCTTGGAGCGCTTCTTGGACTTGTCCACCACCTGGACTTGTCCAGAGGCGCCAACAACCCCACCGCCGGCAGACGAGGTGGATGAGGAGGCGGACATGCGGCCCATGCTGCCGGAGGCCTGCGGTTGCGACGGACTCGTCGGGCTCTTGTCGTCCATATCCTCGCTGACATGGGACTCGAGGAGCTTCAACGAGGTCTTTGGCTTGGAGCCGTCCATGCTGTTGTAGAGTGTCTTCGAGAGCTTCGAACGAACGGCCTTTCCTAGGGCGCCCGTCTTCTTCATGCTCAGCCGGGAGCCGCTGCGCTGGTGCTCCGGCGTGTGGCTGTCCTCGCTGCCATGCTGTGACTGCGACTGCTGATTGCAGTTGAGCGTGGTCACCGTGAACTCGATGTCCTTGATCTCCTCGTCCTCGCAGGCAGCGAACTCCTCCACCGGCTTGTCAATAGTGTCGTGATCGATCCAGGTGAGGCCCATCTCCACCTTCTCGGCCAAATCCTGCCAGTTGCGTCGATTCTCCAGGGTGCCCTCGTACAAGGGTGTGATCCAGGGGAAGGTGTCGCAAAGGACTCTGTACAGGGGCAGGCAGATCACATCGATGAAGCCCACCTGCATCTTGGGTAGCTCGTCCTTGCGTTCCCTAGAAAATAGTTATTAATTAAGGGAATTATTTTAGGCATTTATGCTTGGCAGAGCACTCGAGACCTTGAAGCTGATGGCTACTGCCTGGGCAGCTCTGTTAAGGAATCAAATTTCCACTCACCTGTCCATCATGGCCACAGGCTGTGTGTTGAGCTGCAGCTTTTCGAGATCTCCCTGGTCAAAGAATTCATCAGCCACCAGTTTGGCGACTTTGTGCTGGACTTCCCAGGGTTTGGCAATGGCGCTCACATCGCATGCCGTCATCATCATTCCACAAAGTACTGAAAAATTAAATAAATGTTAATAACTTATATAGAAAGCATGGTAATAAGTTCAACTTACAATCTTTCTTTTCCTCGCCCTGCCAGTCGAATTCCCCATTCTCCACCAACTCCAGGAAGGCGTTCCGCTTCTTGAAGTACATGGCCAGATCGGTGGACAGAATGGCGCTTTCCACGGTCTTCATTACGGAGCGATAATCCTCGGGTGACAGGGCCTGAAAGCAAAAGCAAACAAGGCTGAAGACAATGGCAAAAATAGCTATTCTATTCATAAGTTGGTATCCCAAAAAACACCTGTACCCATGACGTCATATCAGCAATAGACATGTGCTCAAACAAAAGTTCACATCATATCGGAGTCAAGGTGGACTCACTTTCCGAGATCTTTCAGTAAACAAGAATATATAGTTTCTGGCTAATTGAAGGTCGCTAGCCAATTGTGGATATGGTATAAAAGTGCGAGTTGCCCGGCAAAAGGCATATCAGTTTACAATTGAAGCATAAGCAACATGAAGGCATCCACCGTTCTCTTCGTCCTTTCCGCAGCCATATTTGTGGCCTATGTCTGGGCTGCCGATACTACAACCTCGACGGAATCGAGCGATACTACCTCCACCACCACTGCATCCACCACCACGGAGTCGACAACTACCACAACCTCTGCGTCGTCCTCAGGCACCGGCAAGATTGTGCGGATCAGTAACCTGACATACACAGCCAAGCGAAGGATCAAGGTCGGTTCCACCACAGCCTCTACCAGCACCCGTTCCCGCAGTGCCAGGGCCCGCAAGGCTCGCCTGGCCAAGGCCAAGAAGGCCAAGGCCGCCAAGGCCGCCAGGAAGGCCATCAAGCGAAACTTGAGCAAGAGGGCCAAGAACAACGGCAATGTTCGCGTTTACCGCGGTTAAGCTGAGCTTTGTTAACACGTTTTTCTAAATAAAATCTACTTTTATTCCCTAATAATCTCACCTGAAATATATTATTTCCCTCCGAGTTGAGGATCATCACGCACTGATCGAAGTGATGATGCTCCATTGTGCTGGTGGTGTACAAAATGGCCAGCGGGGACTCGGTTTTGGTCTGGAAGGCATTGTTGGTGCCGCGATGATCCAAGTCGTGGCACAAACAGGCCACCAAAAGGCCCAGGATCTCCAGATCAGTCATGAAGCGCTCCATTTTGCCGGTTTTTAGCATGGCAAACATGGTTTGGGCCACATTTAGGGCATGCCGCCAATTGTGGTACTTCACGGGACGATAGTTCTTGCGAACACTCAGGACCCAACGGCAGAGGACCTGAAAAATAAGGAAATATTAATTAAATATATAATAGAAGTTATAAAAGGGTTATTATCCCTTAGAAAGCTAGAGAAACTCACATCGTAGGGTATTTGAAACTGCGAAACTAAATTGCACTGCATAAACATCCGAAGGACTGCCCTACAAGTGTCATCGTCCACCAATTCAAAGTCTGTAAGCAGATTTAATTAATTTAATTAATTAATTAATGGATTGAGGAGAGTATGGTAAGCCCTTACCCGTAAAAGTAAAGCTGTACAGGTTGTAGGACTCTGCCTCTGCAATCGCATCCTGGGTAAGCTTCTCCGTCTGATCCTGACTGGCGGTGGCATGGTAACTTAGGCACTCGAGGGCCACCTTCTGCTTGGCCATCAGCTTGCAGGCATTCTCATACATTTGAGTGTTGTGTATGCCCAGGCCGCAGAATATGGCAAAGGCCTCGAAAATCGAGGCATCCGAATCGGTAAAGGGAACGCCCTTGGCCTAAAGATATGAATAGATATTTTATCTTTATAATAATTATGATTTTAGACAGCCTTCTTCTTACCTTATTGATCAACTGAGCCACACCAATCACCGTCTTCTGGGCATTGACAATGGGCATGCAGAGGATGGCCTGGGTGCTGTCGATCTCGCTCTCGGCCCTGATTTGATTGTGCTCCCTGACCCACTCGTGGACATCGCATATATTCACCGTCTGCCCTGTGGTGGCCACAAACTGGGCAATCTGGGCCAGCGTCGAGGTGCTAAGCTCGCTGATCGAAGGCCGGGAGACATTGGCCGCCTGGTACTCGCCGCCGAGTTCAAAGAGCACCGTGAAACGATTGCGCATTTTCTGCCAAAAACACAAGGATTCCCTGTCAGGAGCCAAATCTAATACCAGGACTCAAGGCAATCTTACCTTCTCCTCGAAGCTGTCGGCGGACTTGATGGCGCGGGTGGCTGGCTGATTGGGCTTCTCAATTATCTTCTCCAAATGGCTCTGTGAACGAGAGGGTGGAGGAAACGACATTAAGTGGCTGCCACTAATGGAACTCCTAACAGTTTTCCCCGCCCCTCAGCAGCAGCAGCCAACTTGTTGATAAATTTCACTGCAGCAGCAGCAGCAGCACCTCCCCTGCGAGCATAATTAAGCTGACATGTTGCACATGACGGGCATGTCAGCCAAGTTTTCAGAGTTCAGAGTCCGGCCGACAGCCCCCTGGGCCAGCTAGCTTTATGGGCTAATAAATTGTCCATTACCCGGACAGGCACTTGCATTATCAGCTGGCTAATTAGTAGATGACATTTAAGCGAATTAAACAACCAAGAACACTTATGCCACATGTGCCAATTATTAATAATAATTTCGGAAAGTGAAACAAAAGGTCATTATTGAAGTTAGTTCATGGAAAAGCCTCTCCTCTCCCCCCCACCATCCGATCGATTGTTCAGATGAGTTAATGCGGCGTGCGGTAATTTAATGCAATCCATTCATCCATCAAATTGGCCGAGCAGAATGTCTTTCCCAAATGCCAGCGGCCAGGACATCTGTTTTCCATCCCCTTGCGGGCCATTTCATTTAAAAGTTTAATGCGCAAATTCCCCGAGGAGAATCCTTTGACATTATTCATACGCCCCGGTGGCCAAGGTGGAATATGCAAAACACCATTGTCCTGCCGCTCGTCCTGCGTCCTGCGCACGTATTCATGTATTTATTGTACGCATTTTACACATGTAAGTGGAGCCTAATGGATTTTCCCAGGCAGCCTGATTCGTGCGAATAAATAATTGTCCGAATACAATGTACACAGCATTCTGCAATCGGGCATTCAATGGCTTACTATGTGTTGTAGTGTACTCGAATTTAGTTGAACAAATATTATTCAATTATTTCAATGATGGTTTTCTTCATTGTAAATATTAATTGTAGTGAATGCCATTGAGATATTTATTAGAGAAAAGGGGTATTGTGTGGGGGTTTGTGAAAGCTTGATGTGTGTAATATTAAACGGAAATGGTTATAGATTTATGTTATAAATAAAATAGTAAGCATTTTGTTTACTAAAAGGAAATTGAGTTTAAATGCAAATATTTTAAATAAAGAATGGTTCTGTTTTAGTGATCAAATAATTAAACAGATTAACAAGCAAATAAGTCCTGTAAATAGCTATGAAAATAACTCAATTATTCTTTTAAGAATTATATTTTAGTGAACCTCATTTAACAAGGATGGTTTAAATATATTCTGTAAAATCAGTCAGATAAGAAATAACATAAAACCCTTTCTTCATATCAAAAATTAAACCCACTCTCAGATATTAAACATCAAATTATTCCTTGTTTTTTACATTAAACGTTGAAATAAGTTATTAAAGTTTGACGTGTTGGCCTCATGAATTATTCCCTCTGTTCTTCTGCCAACTGTCAGTTTTTATGTCTAACCTGTTCCAATTTTGTTGATTTATTTACAATTTAGCGGAAATACCGGGAATTTCATAATGGAGAGCGCCAGCGAGTTGAATCAGCCGCCTCCGAATAATGACAGGCAATCAGCGGGAACTTGAGCCGTAATGAAAATTGCCCAGACCTGGGCATAATCTTTCCCCGGCCGTCCCACTCGTATTTACCATACCCATTGCCATAAACATTTCCCCTTGGCTGCTGTCAGAATTCCGCGCAGAATGCCTGACACTTGTTCAAAAAAATAAAGGAAAAAAACACTCCCGTGGAAACGTGGCGACGCTGACGCCCACCCAAAGTAACATAATGTAAATTGCACATTTTAATTTCCTTGGGGTCGCCGGGCGAAAAGTTGACAAACGCACAAACAAAATGGCCAACGCGCGGTGGCGTTTAAACAATTTTAATGAAACTGACAGCGGCACAAACACGGATACGGAAATGGAAATATTGGCGGACGGAGGGAGAGCACTATGGGGCCGCGGACCGGTTTTGGTGGCCTTAACTAATAACTTGGTCAGTTTTGGAGATATCGACATGAAACTTAACATATCGTCATAATTTGTCCCTACGCACATATGGTATGAAAATCGTTCGGATCAAGAAACTATATCCTATAGCTCCCATAGGAACGATCGGGTAAAACTAAAGATAAATTAATGAAATTTTAGGAGGTGAAATATGTTGATCTTTTAATACTATATAGCAATTTTGAGCTAAATCGGATAACGCTTTTCGTAGGAACTATCAGACTAAAATGCCGAATTTCTGTGTTTTTCCATAAGTGCAGCTAAATCGAAAAAGAGCAAATTCCATGATACTCAAAAAGTTAAAACTTATATTGTATTTTAATTATTAGTTTAATTATTCATTTATTTCGTTTTCCATTTCGAAAGAAAAAACATTTTACGGCCTTTTATTTTTGAAAACACCGATTTGGTTGCTGTTTAGAGTAGCAAAAATGGCCGGCTTGAGCAATAAAAGGTTATCTCAGAAAAATTCAAATTTCTCCAAAAGTGCGCAAAAGTGCACCTTGAGACTACATTTATTTGAACAAGAATTAAATGGTTAATAACACAGTATAAATATTATGGTGAAACTAGGTGAAACAATTTTTGTTTCTCTATTTAAAAATTAGGTTTCACTTTAACATATAACTTGTGGAAGGGTTCACAAATACATAAACTACAAGTACAATACGATCAACTCCTACTATTTACACCCCCTAGCGCATAGTATAAACCCCTCTGGTCCGATTACATGAAAAATCTTTTAAAAAAACATAATTTTTCTTAAGTTTTTTTAACTTTTGAAATAGCCTATTTTGCGTCTGCTTAATTTCCCTTTAAACGAGAGTGTTAACAGCGCTGTTTGGCGTCTGGTTGCTCAACACTGGACCGTTTTTTCAAAATTTCTGGTATGCAACATTGAAGATTAATGTTTTCTTAACGTAATGATATGTTAAAAAAATTATTTTAAAAACTTTTGAAAAATGACTTTTGGCCACCAAAACCGGTCCGCGGCCCCATAGTGGAGAGGAGTGACCACAGGCACCGCAGGGCGTCACTTTTTTATTCATGCGCCATATGGCGGCGACAATTTGCGATCGCTTCCACGAAGGCAAGCAAATCATTTGCATGGAGGACCTTTGACCGCCTGAAAAAATGCCAGTAAATTAATTTTAATTCCACAATCGATGGGAATCGGAAATGGGGAGGAGGAGAAAATACAGCGAGAAAGTCAATTGTTAACTTGGATACCCTAACATGATAACATTGTTATTGATTTCGTGGGAAATTTAGGTATAGATCCTTCGGGTTATTTTAAATATTAATATATATCTATCTTGTATTCCACTTTGATATACATATATTTTTTATTAAACCTGCTTGTTGTTTCTTTCCAGTGTAAAAACTCACCGCTTCGCAACAGTCGAGGTCCACAAGAAACACCGAGCACCGTTCGCACTTGAGCAGCTCCCTGGCCTCCGTCATTATTTTGGTGACAAGGCACTCAAGGTTGTTCTGCTCCTCGAAGATGCTGCGGGCCAGATTGAGGAGGATTTGGTTGCGTCGATACTCCTGGACGGACATCTCGAACAGCTGGGCATTCTGGATGCCAATGCCGCAGAAGGTGAGATACCGACGGAAGATTTCCACGTCATGTTCGTCGAACTCCATGCAGCCTGAGAAGGAGAAAGATAATATTTTAAACAAACATTAATAACTAATTAAAGACAAGGCTTTCTTTTCTCCTACAAGGATACATCCTTTGTGGACCCTGTAAGATATCCTTACCATTCGTTTTGTTAATGATTTGCGCCACGCCTATAATGTCGCCTTCGTAGTTGCAAATGGGCATGCAGAGGATGGCATTGGTCTTGTAGCCAGTCTTCAGATCGATTTCGCAGTTAAAGCGCGCATCCTTGTACGCCTCCTTGATGTTAATCATCTGCTTTGTCTGCGCCACCATGCCGGCAATGCCGATGCCAAAGGGAATGATAATCTCCTCGGCACTGGCCCGAGTCACCGCGTCCTTGAGAGCTGCAATCAAAAAAGATTCAAACGAGAGTCAATCAGGAGGAAAGAAATCGCCATCATCAAAAAGCATGAATAAAAAAATCATTGATTTAAAGATGTTTTCGTTCTTAGCATTTACATTTTGATGATGACATTACTTGTGATTTCGAGAGAATTTTCTTGCATATTTCTTAGTTTTTCCTTACATTAAATGTTAACTTCACTACAATTGAAATTTAAGCACCCAAAACCCTCCTCTTTTTTCCGAGATACTGCCCAAAAATTAGCTCAAGCGTTGCAAAGCGTGTTAGGATAGGCCCGAGATAAGGGCCCGTCGTCATGCATCTGAATAAATATTAAATTTATAGGCAAAATATTCACTCTGCCATGCAAAAGATATATACACAAGAGCGCTGGGCCTTGGCAGAAACATCGAAAAAAAAACACCCAGAGAGAGAATAATATATAAATAAATAATGGCGAGGGCCCCGTGAAATCCAAAATCCGAGGGCAAGAAGTCAAATGTGAATTTGCATGAGCTCTCTCCCCGGTCCCGCCTCAATCATAATCTCAGTGTCCCACACAGCGTCGCCTCACATGTATCCGCATCCGCATCCGCATCCGCATCCGTATCTTGAATCTTGTATCTGCTGCCCACCCACTGGTGCTCCCACTCCCACAACAACAACATTTCCCAGCTCTAATCTTTCTCGCATTTTCCCCACTGAATTATGTAGCGGAAGCGGTGGCTTTTACTCACGGATCTGCACCGAAGATTCATTACGAATGTAGCGCACTTTCATATGAATATATATGTCTGGGCGGAACCAAGGGGCGCACGTTCCTGGCCAGCATCCTATATCTATTTACCATTTGATGGCGACCTTTTGCAGTTTTATGGCCTGCCGGGACTGCCGAAAACTTTTAATGCCCGCTTCCGCTTCCGTTTGAGCTTAATTTCGCTAATGCGTTGGCAGTCGTCCCCTTTCCTTTTCATCGGAAATATTTACCCGGCCGCTAATGAGTAACAATTTATACTCGTCGAGCCCCTTTGGCAGGGTCATGAACCCTTCAAAAATCACCTTAAAGAGGGTCAAATTTAATCGTTTTAATCGAATTTTTATATGAAAGGAAAAGTTTAACGGCCTTTTCTTAATTCTTCTTATCAAAAAGTTGAGTAATTAATGAACTGCTAAATATCAGCGATTGAATCAAGTTACTTTATGCATTTAAAAAGAAATAAACTGTAATTAAAATTCACTAACTAGTAGAAATTTCTGTTTGCTTCTGTATCTTATCCATGAACAGCTTGTTCCTGTCATTTAAACATGTTTTCTAGCTGCTATCAGTGTCCTTCACTTCAACTCTCCCTCCCCCTACACTTGTCGAAGCCACAGAGCACTTGACTCGGCTTACATTTCGTTGCCTTTTTCCGTTTTCCATTTGCACATTTTCCATTCTTCATTCAGTGCTGTTTCCCTTGGCCATTGTGTGTTGTAGTTCGCTTTGTGCATTGTTGGCCTTAATTAAAGCGGGATTACCTGTGCCATTGGGATCTCGCCCACAGGCACACCACCAGGTGGGAGGGCGGAAATTTTCGATTGGCAACTCACCTGTCTTTTGGGTGACATCGAACAGCTTGGCCACCAGGTACTTGTTGGTAGGCGTGCCTTTGGCCAGAAACAGGGAGCCACGATCCGCGTGGGTGAGCAGGCCCACGTTCACCAGAATTTTGTGGCAGAGCACATCGATGTCCAGCTCGTTGGCCACGTCGCGAATCAGTTCCATGAACAGCTCGCCCTCGTCCAGGTCCATCAGATGCCGCCGGCATTCGGGCAGCGAGGAGGCTGATGAGTTCGAGAGGCTTCTCGGTGATTTCTGCAGGCGAAAGTTCGGGGAGAGAACAACCATAAAGGTTAATAGAAGGCTAAGATTGTGGCTGTGCTGGGAAGGGGCCAACACTTGGAAATATGGGGAGTATTTTATATATTAAAATCTAAAACAATTTGCAAGAAGAAAGTGCTACCAAAACATAACAAATTTTAAGTTAATAGTTGTAGTAAATATCAGTAATTCTTAGAAACAAATTCTTTTTAGTGTTAGGATTTGGTAACCATTTTCCCTTTACAGTTTTCTTTTAGTGCAAGAACGTGTCCTTTCAGTAATTGAATTTGCTTGTTTTGGCACCAAGACGCGGAATAATTTCGCTATTTAATTAGTTCCCATATAAAAATAGCTTTATTAGCCGCCATTATTGTTGGGCAAGTGTTGGGCAAGACGAGTCTGAGAGCTCTTTAAATATTTAACAGTGCAGTTAAATAAATGGCGGCCATTGTCTCCGCTCACGTTCCATTATTTCTCTGTTTTCGATTTCTGGGCTGGCCATTTAACCCTGCTGCCAGTTCGGAAGCTAACGTGGCCCGGCTCAAAGGGTGACTATTAGCAGCAGTTGGCAGTTGTGCCTTTAAGCGACCATGTGGTAATTGAATACCGAAAAAGGGGTCTCCCGTATCCCAGATCCCCGATCCTGACCCGTGTGCGTGCGAGAGGCCAATTAACCGAGCCGGGAGCTGAAAATATTGCGTGCCATGTCCCCATCCTGGAGCGCTCCCCATCCCCCCATCATATTCACTGACAAATTAAAGCAATTTACTGGCGGTGCTGCCCTTGGCTCCATCAACATTTCCATGTGCCACATGCCCCAGAATATCGATAATTGCTATGTGTTTAAAAATAAGTAGTTCACTTGTAAGGCCACAACTATCTTGTTAGTTTTGTTTCTGTGTTTATAGGTTTTGTGTTAAATATTCTAGCATAAATAATTAATAGTGAAACCCCTTTATTTGGCAAAGAAAAGTATACTAATTGTGTAGTAATTATATTATTACTTAACATGTCTCTCATATATTTATTAGATTGCCTTTTTTGGGACCCTTTTCAATACCATAATTGGTTTTGATGTAATGTACAAAGTCTATTAATTTATAATTAACCAAAATTGTGCATTAATATCAAGAATTCATTAGTTTTT
The DNA here is from genome assembly GCA_035045905.1 of Drosophila anomelani. Taxonomy (NCBI): domain Eukaryota; kingdom Metazoa; phylum Arthropoda; class Insecta; order Diptera; family Drosophilidae; genus Drosophila; species Drosophila anomelani. The sequence goes on along the minus strand of JAWNOO010000007.1, from coordinate 7,638,484 downwards.
CTGACGTGATTAATCCATAAAATTAGAAGCTATTTAATGGTTTCCACTTTAATTAGCAGAATATAAATACCATTAATATATTGGCTGTTAAATGCATAAATTTCTCCTCATTTCTCTTTTTAAGCTTTTCGTATAATGATAATTAAGTGATTAAAACTCCCCCAAAAAGAGAACACCAAACAAGCCAATGTTTGGATTGAACTGAAAGTTAGAAAAACATTTTTGTTTGTGTGCGGGCGCAATGCAAATTCATTAAATAAAATGCAGACAAATAAGGGAAACTGGAAATGGAAATGAACATGAAAATGGAAAACAAAGCCAAGTCAGTCAGAGCGTTAAGTAAATTTGAACTTCAGCCAGTGGCAATGGGTGTTCGTTCCCCTTAAAACAACAATAAAATCCACAAACGATGTTGAGCACTCGTGCTGTTTTTATTATTGTTTTATTTTGTGCTTTCCTTTTTTTTGCAGAAAGAAAGTGAAAACATGAAAACGAAATGACTCTTAATGGGAAAAGCGTTCTGCATGCCATGTAAATTTCAGAACTATATTAGGGAGCTAAAGATCCCACAAAAAAACTTGACTATAACTCTTACATATTCTTTTATTAAAGAATACAATTTAATTCTTGGTAATTTATAGCTTAAAATTTGGCATAATTTTAAGAAACTTTCTTTATATTTAATTTATTATATTTCTCCCTTAAATCTCTTTTGTTTTCTCTGTATCCGATATAAATGCAGATACATTTACAGGCAATACACAGCTGAGACTAAGAACTGCACAATGCCCCGAATGGGGACTGCAGTTTGCATTGCGTAACATGCACTTAAATAAATTGACAATATCGACAACGAAAAATGGAAGCGGAAACGGAAACGGAGGGGGACACATGCCTGCTGCTCACCTGCTGAGAAGGGGAAAAATTGCACTCACTAAGCCAGACAATCGCTGAAGGGTCTCAAAGGCCAGGCAGTAGTTGTTCTTTGTTGTTGTTTTGCCCAGGACACTTGCCGGTTAACTTTGGCCTGGCCTAGTTATTCCCCTCCTCCCCGCCGCATTGCCTTTCCCCAAACAAACAGAAAGCAAACACACGTGCCCTGCCACTGGCTTTTAGTTGTGATTCACAAGTGCAGTGAGCGCCAGGTGAGTGCCGATTTCTAAAGAGCCCTTCTTGTTTGGTATTTTCCCAGTGTTTTTGCTCAACCAATTGCAGTCGAGGAGCTCTCCATACGAGGGCTACGACGACGGGGGTGATCTAACATAATTTGGTTTGATTTTTCAGCCAAATAGTACTCGTAAACAGGGTGAAAAAACGCAGTCTCGATGACAGTTGTTGGCCAGGGCAACGGGTGGGTCAAAGGAGTTCAATTCAGTCCTCGAGTTCAAGCACCTATCTGATGGCCATTAACACGAGCAATCGAATACACAAGTAAATAAATGAATTGCCAGTAATTGAGTTCACAGACGATTTTGTTTTGAGTAGAATAGAATATCGGATTTCTTTGATGGTTTTAATTATGTATTACTAGAAGAACTTTAAACGTTATTAAAGCTCAAGTATCCTGAAGATTTACCTCTCTCTATAAATATCCAAAAATCAAAGGCTATCGTTTTCCAATTCCCATTTATTAAATCCCCCACACGAGCCTTCGCTTTGTGAAATTTATTAAACGGCAAAGGTCAGGCTGTGTAGGTAGAGATCTCTCTATGCCACATTTTGTTTTATGTTTCTCCGGTATATATATCGAAATAAAAGTTAATTGAAAAATACTCGTGGCTGTCGATAAATATAAAATAAATATGTGTGCGAGGGTAATTTAATTTTTACTGCCCTGAATTAAATATAAGCAGAGGCGAGCCGTAAAAGTCAGCAAACTGGAAATGTGTGCCGCCACTTGAATGCCACATCCCGATCCTTTGTGGCTGTGTGAGTTTTTCCAATTAGCGAACTTCACACGCAGCCCCCAAACAAGACAAGCAGAAATTTGTGAAAATATCAATTTAGTTAATTCGCCCGGCGAGAAAGCGAACAAAGTTAAATAAAAGCGGAAATCCAACGGCAGCAGTGCCAAAAGTACAACAAAACAGGACGAAACAAAGCAGCGCAAACACAAATACCAGCTCAAACAGTGGCAGGAGCTGGGCAAATAAAGCCCTGACTAGTGGCGGGTGTCTCTGTTTCTGTATGTGTGTGCGAGAGTGGCAAAAAGGATGGCTAAAAGCCGCTACCAACTGCAATTGCCACTGCCACTTGGCGCTGCATTTGCACTTGCACTTGCACTTACCCGTCGCCTTTGTTTGGCGGCTGTCCTGCGGGTGTAAGGATGTAATGGATGGGACGGCTGGGTTGGATGGGAGGCGGACAGGATACAGGGGAGAATAATATAAGGGGCCCCCTGGTTGGGCCACAAAAACTAATTTCGGCCAGGACACAAGTGCTAGAACAACTTTGATTAAAGTTCTTTGGCTTTGGGGCAAGGTAAAATTGGTTGCAAGCAAAACGAACTTGATTCAGATATTGCCAGAGGCTTGGCACGTTTTAAGTGTGATTATGCTAAAAGTTATAGCAATAATGTAGTTCTTTCAGTTAACTTAAGCCCAAGTAAAATGTAAAATAAGGAAGCTTAATTTTAACTCATGTTTCCTTTGCTTTATTATTAGCCACCTACCTGCTGCACGGTGGGCGAGGCGGCCATCCATTGCTGGAACAGATCGGAAGTGACCGAGGGTCGCTTGATCGGCTTCCGGCTCTCTATAAACTCCTGCAGTCGGCTGAGTGCTTCCGGCGGGGCCCTTTCCGTCAGCCATTTCTCAAAGGCTTCCGGTTTCTCCTCGAAGAGCTTGGCCACCTCATCGACGTCCTGCTGGGATGCCGAGGAGCAACCAGCCGTTGTCGTCTTGGCAGCCAGCCTCTCGTGCTGACCCAAACTCTGGGTCTGAGTGCTAGCCGGCGCCGAGGCGGATGTGGAGGCTAGAGGTGTCCCCAGATCCGGAGATCTTAGCCTGACATCTGGCTTCGGACTGACCGCAGGTCGATTGTTATTGCTCTGGCGGTGATGGTCCAACGTAGTCCTGGCGCTACTACTGTTGCTGTTACTGCTGGTGGGGATGGCTGTGGGTCCGGCCACTCCTCCGCCGCCGGCTGCTGTTGACGTGGCCGCCTTGTTGGCGCCATTGGTCAGCGGTTTGGATGCGGACGACGACGACGACGAGGACGTCGCCGACGTTGTGGCGGCTGTGGTGCTTATTTCCACCGGAGCTGCGGCGCCGCCACAATCTGTCATGTTGCTGCTGCTTACTGTGCCGTGCATGAAATCATTGCGGGCAGGATTCAGCTCTGCAGGCTCCGTCTCCACCACCTTGTGGCTCGTTGGCCTCGTTAGCCCGGGCTCAGCCCGCCTGCTGCGTCCGCTGATTAAGTCACGTACGCGACCACTTATGGGTCCAGGTCACCAGGATTCTGGGGCTTTACCCGACCACAGTGCTGCCAGTAATCTGTTTTCGGAGAGCGGAAGAGAAAAAATATTGTGGAAATTAGGACAAATCAAAATGATAAACTATATAAATTCTAAAACTAAGAAGATTATAAAAGATGTATTTAAAATGTGACCAAGAATACGAAATTATACAAATAAAAAGAGCCAATTTTATATTACTTTAAATAATAGAAACAGGACAAAGTCCACCCATAGAACCATGCGTAAAAATGATAAATTGCCACCACTGTCCGGACGTACCTGTTGCTCTCCAGTCCTCAACTTTAATGGCCAGGTAATTGATGGGCCAGACTCATCGCCTTGGCTTCATGCACGTCTGCTCCACTTTTGTTTGTCTTTAAATGCGTCCACTCCGCCGGTTAACCGTTGATTTTTCCCTATGACTGAGAGTAAGAGGGAAAGCCGGAAAATTCTGGAAAGAAAAGCAAAGACGTTGTAAAAGTTACTATTTGATGGCGGCTTAAATGGGAACAAATGGAAAGTTTAGACGCGACTTTGGCCACAACGCCTGGCACTCGGGGCTAATGGCTGGCTGCCATTAAGCGAATCGCTTTCGAAATTCTAGATGAGCAGGGCGTGGCCCCAACCCCGACCTATTAACCCCGAGGGTGGTGGCCCTGGTCCACCCCCAATATCATCTTATCAGTTGCTTAAAAATTAATGAGTTGCCGGCAAGTTTCCGTTGGCCTTTGTAAGGGATTTTTCCTGGGTTTTAGGGTGTAATTTCAACAGATTAATTTTATTTTTCAAATGATTGTTTAGGTATTCTAATTTTAGTAATTTTTAACTTTATTTTGTGCAATTAATAGAACCACTCTCAGCTTTAAGGAAATAATAATAAGTTCAACACAATGAGATGCCCTAACAATTCCCCAGACATCAATTTCACACTTGGCTGGCAATCCCAAAAATCTAGATTTCCATTCAATTCTTATGCGTCCTTTTTTCGGCTGCCTTTTCAATTCCTAAATGTGAATGTATCACATGGAATTTATTTGCGGGTAATAAATTCGCTGATCCCCCGCCGGGGGTGTGAGAAATCTCTCGAAAATCTGGCCCCAAAAGCGAAATGGAAATATATTTAAATGCTTCAATGGGACACAAATTTATGGCCCCCGTTTAGGAGGGCCAAAGGTAATTCCAGATGACGTCAAATGCAAAAACCAGGACTCGAAACTCAAAGGGCGGCTGTGGGGGCTTGCATTCACATTTCGAAAAGTAGAAAAAAAAATGGAAACTGGAAAAATATTTAAAATGAAAACTGTAGAAAGGTTAAGGGGGTTGAGGGGATGGAAACAACCTAACCATTTGTGCGCATTTGCATTGAAATGGCTCTCGACATTTGCATGGAAAACACTTTCGGCGCTTGCCACGTGCAACGTGCAGCCGGAAAATGCAACTTGCAACTTGCATCGGATATGGTATACTGTATAAACCCCAAGCCAATCTCATCTGGGCGTCATAAAGCAGCATCAAAGTGCGCCAACAGTTTTGCCCTTAACATGGACGTGTTCTGTTTATTTTCGGGTCATATCCTTAGATGGCTTTTTATACAGAAAGAAATGGGTAACAATTGAAGGGAGTTTCTAATTAATATATATATTTTCTTAAATTTTTAATGGGGCCTGTGTGGAGCTGTGGCTTTAATTTCAATGTGAGCTGGCTTTAGGCAATTATTAGCTGAAAATCAACATGAAATCTAATTTTTTGGCAGTGTCCAGACTCAGGCACCTTGACCAGCGATGACTTTGCATGCAGCCTGCACTTGTTTGTCCGCTTCTCGGCAGCATAAACAATGGTGTTTTGAATAAAACACTGGACCAAGGGCCAAGACTTGGCCAGGGGGAAACACCAACAGTGTTCAGCAGGACTTTATCACGCACTCGTTTGCAATTTCAAATTGGGTAATAAATTCCTGAACTCCACTCTGCCGATGAGATGGTGTGGTGTGTTTGCGTTGGCGTGTCCTTTGGCTTGTCCTGGGGTGGCCTGTGAAATTGCTTTGTTCTCGCCAGAGCTCTCCCCAGCTTAGTTGCTACTGTAAATTTAATGTCAACACTAAAGATTAAGAGTTTAATGCGCACTTCGGTTAACAAATTTTTCTTTGCGCCTTTATATAGCCAGCCGGACGAGGACCGTCGACCTTCGTTCGTGGCCATAAATCGAAAATGAAGTTACCAACTCGGCGAGCAGCTGAAATTATAAGCTTATTTGTGTTTTGAACTGAACAACAATTAAGTTGATAAAGTACATAGAGGGGAGAATGGGTATCATCGAGTTGATTATACAGTTGATTTTTAATTAACTTTACTTTGTTTTTAACAAGAAGAGTAAATGGAACTTTTTGTGTATAGTTTGTTTTGGGGAAAAATGTAAATTTGTACTCTAGAAGCAATAAATCCCTTAAATACTTGAACAAATCTGCACATTCCAGCTAGGAAAACCGCGTTAAATTAATGTATATATATTCCGAAAATTTACTAATCCCCCTTGACGTGGCGTGCCAAATGAAATTTCCCTCCGAACTGCATGCAAATAGTTCGCTGCAAAATGCAAACAATTAGTCGTAATTAAACCCATGCAAATTCTGCATTTGGCAAAGCGTTTAGTTTGCCGCAAAGCGGTTTAACGAAGCCCAGGCTCTGGCTCTGTCCGTCACCCAAGTCAACATTTGCATAATTTCAAATTGAGCATTGACGCAACAACACTCCTCCGTCCCCGGAAGCCACCGACAGAGAGTCTGGTCCCTAATTTCGACAGCGGCAATTAGAGCTGCGGACGGGGGGGATTATTATGTTTCGGAGCAGAGCGGATGCATTATCCTGCGGGTCACGCACTCTAGTCCCGGAAATGAGCAGCGGAAATCACCGGGATCAGGATATACAAAATGCCAGAGTCCTGGCCTCATGTGGCCTGCATATATTTACTGATGAAATAATAAAGGGTGTGCGTAGGGGTTTTCTTTGTGAGTTTTTCCACTAAAACAAAGGGGAAGATTTGCTAAAATATATATATTATTTAAGGGGAAAAAACCAGTTTGAATTTGAATTTTTAAGATTATAATTCCAAATAGCAACCCCTCCCTCACTAAGCTCTCATGCATATCGCATAATTCCGGTCTAGCTTCCCCTTTCGTTTGTCGCAAAACTGTAGCATACTTTTTGGAACCTGAGAATCCCCAGGACCAGACGAACCCGCACTACATAATTAGCGAGCTTCGCATAGTCTAAACCCTTGATTATAGCCCCGTTTGTAATGTCCCGTCGACATGCAAAATAGTTGTGGCCGCGCTGTGCAAATTAAACCCGCCAGTATTTATTCCAAACTGCAGCGAGCAAATCGGCAAACCGCACACAGAGACATCAGCGCCATGTGGAGTGGAGCTCCACTCATATTTCCCTTAATTAAAAAATATGTGCAAGTTTTTCACGCTGCCGCTGGTACTCGCCACCCATCAGCGGTAGTTATTTTTAATTAAAGTGCGCCGCGAACGTGTGAGCGCCAACGAACAAGGAACTTGCAGGTTGCAGGTTGCAGTTCACAGGCCGCAGGACGAGGCAGGATGCAGGCAGTCTGTGGTGCGGCGGGGCGCAAGTCATTAGCCGAAGTCGGGGCATGCAAATGACTGGACGGGACTTGCGGTTGGACACTCGGACAATGGACAGGGAGGCGAAGGATTGCCCTTCGTCCTGCACTCAACTGAAACACCTGGTCGGTGCACCTGCATTGCTCAACGTGGCAACCATAAATAGACGGTGAAAGGGGAATGTGTACGGAAAGAAAAGAGTAATTAAACGAATTCCATTAAATTCAGATGTTAAAATACGTTATTTATTTTTAATATAATTTTATTTATTATTATTGCCCTTAAAATGTGTGGTTTTAAGTCTTAAAGCTTTTTTAAAACGCTGTGAAAAGTTCTTCAATCTAAAACCCATTGAATATATCTGCCAAAGAAGCATTTCCTTACTTTGTAGCAATTTAATTTGTTGCATCAACCTTACAATCTAGTTGCTCAGTGCATTGTTGGCATTGTGGCTGTGCACTTGGCCAGCACGTTTCGAAATTACGGAATTACTGGCACACACAAACACGAAGGACCCCCCACCAGGAGCAGGAGCAGGAGCAGGAGTAGTGGCATCAGCAACACCCAATCCTCGCCTCACCCCCGCATTGTTGCCATTTTGCCAGCGGAAGTGCCTATTACATGACGTGCGTGCAATGGAAATGGCGGTTTTGCCAAAAGGGGATAATGATGATGATGATGCTGATGCAGGCGGCAGGATGTCCAAGGAGCGAGCTAAATTAACTTTGCGGCTAGTTTGTAGCTTTGCAGCTTTTCTGCCGCCGAGTGCTGGCTGCGTCAGCACCTTCGCTTTCATGTTTTCAATTTGGTAAATTGCAACGTTGCATTTTCGACGCGACTTCATCAGCGGCGCTTAGCGGCAGCCGCGTTCAGCCTTAACCCGTCGTAACCCGCCTTAACCCCTCTTGGCCCCGCCATTCTGCCGTTGCACTCGGTTTATTGGCAGGACAGTCACGTAGCAGCCTAAACACACTCGCAAACACACGCTGACTGCCGCATTGCTGTTGCACTTTATAAGCTTTCAACGGCTGCCGTCGACGGCTTCCCAAAGGACATTTTGCCTTTTTGGCTTAAATGCGGAAAATGCGCCCAAGGCGAAACTGCATTTGAAGGCAGGGGGAGGATGCTAGGGTAATGCTGGAAAAGCCTGGTGTTGACATTCCTCAGACCCCTGCTTGGGGTAATTCAAATTTTACATTTCCCACATGAATAAGCAGAGAGGAGGCCCGACGCCCAAAAACATTTCGTCAGACAATACTTGTTGCATAATAATTCTGCATATTTCGTGGAAAATTAAAGCGGGGTTGGGTACGTTTTCAAGGAAAATTACTCAGGAGACTTGCAGCAAGAAGAGTATTTCATGGAATTTTACTCAAGGCCTTGAATTTCAGAAAACTTATAAGAGTCAATTTGTTAACATAATAAAATCTATCACAGAAAAGCTATTTAAATTGAAATTAACACATTTTTGGCTCTGTTATAATTGATTTAAAATTCTGATAAAATATCAAACTGCAAGGACAAACAAACTCTGGTTTTCCGAAATAAATTTTCTTATTGAACTTAGAATTTATCAAAAAATTTTTAAGCTTTGCCAAATGTGTGTTTAATATTATAATATAATAATATAATATAATAATATTATAAAATCCAACAAAAATCTTACAAAATCAATGAAAAAATGTTTATCTCTTGATCCTTTCTCTATATTTATTTGTGCTTTATTCAAGTTTCCTCTAAACATTTGCAAACAACATTTCTTTGCCTTAGAGTTGCACAAATTTCCATTATAATTTCAGGGTCTTCCTAGCTTGATTTTCAAGCGAAATTTACAGGACCTGGAAATGGATAGTAGACATGCAGAATGCCAGAGGAGAATACGTCTTGTAAACCAACCACAGCCAAAGTTGTGCTTTCAAGTGGTTCCTGGCATTAGTCGAAATGTTTACCTGCCTGCCACAAATGAAATGACATGACATGGAGACGGAAGGGGAGTGCCTTGTGACCATCCAGAAGCTCAACCTCAACCTAAACCTCTGACCTGGCTGCCATTTGTTGTGCTCCTGTGGAATTCCTCTCTATCGAAATGGAAATGTTTGCCCCAGTCATGCAAATTGGAATATACTGTCCAGTGGCCCCATGTTGGCTCCATGTTGGCCAACGTCCGAATTTTGTTATTTATTGGAGGGGGGTATAAACTGCAATCGAGAATTGAGAAATCTATTTGCCTTTGGACTGATTGGGGAGCATGTGTCAGTTGCTATAGCCAAATATTTGCAGCCACAATCAGAGAAGGAATAAGCTATTCAAAAGTTAGAATTCCTTGAAAATCTTTTAACATATTTATTTCTTATTTGTTTTGCAATTAAAACCAATATTTATTCAGCCCCCAAGAGTTCACTTTAAATCCTTTTAAGCCTGCCACAAGAATTCCATGCTGTCCGTTAGCCATTTCACCAGCCAAAAACCAAGGAATTCAATTAAAATGCAATTTCTGCAAATTCGCACAAAATGATGAATGGACGCAGTCAAATGCAGACAGATTCCTCGGTCAAACCGAGATGGCAACTGCATAGCCCTGGTAAGCCGCAGAAATGCATCTTGAAAATAATGTGTCATCATCAGCAGAGAGCGAGAAAATTCAAATCACCGAAAAGCTTTTCGACACACCCCCCAAAATATACCCCCAACGTCGCGACTGCATCATTAATACTTGTCGCATCCGAAAAACACACAAAAAATATAAAGAAATCCGGCATTCTTTTCAGCTTTTCTGGTGTTCTGCTGCTGAAATCTAGTCATAGCAAAATAATTGAAAAACTTTCCTCGGCCCCGAAACAAAGTCTGAGGGAAGACAAAGTAAGCGATGCTGCTCCCAGGCATCTGCCTTAATTAAAAGATTCAACCGAGGATGCTGGCCGAGTCAAGGAGTCAGGAGCAGAAGCAGGACCGCAGCCAGAACTAAATTACACAAAGGAAAAATATGAATTTTAATGGGGGATTGCCCATGGAATGTATTATTTAAGGAAAATATAAATAATGCATCCTAAACCAATACTTTCGCTGAGTAAAATTATCCAGTAATAATTGTAGAAATACTATATTGCTATTATATACCTAAACAATTTAATAAATATTTAATAGCTTACATAATATTTGTTAGATGCCCAACAAAAGGTTTAGTGTTACCAAAACACCTCAGGCAATTCTTGTTTACACAATACCTTTCTCATTTAATAATTTCAGAGAAAATTAATAATTAAAAATCCATCAGATTCAAATCCCTTTTCTTTCCGTGCCCAACAAAAAACCAGAACCAACACTAAGTGAACGCCCAGGGGCTTGTGGCTCTTGTCCAGTGTCCTTCCATTAATGCAACACAATAACCAATTTACCACTTAACTTTCAGCATTCAGCTCCTTTGCGCTGGAATTCTTGCTCCACACCGAGTAAGCCGCCCCGACAGGACCTCTTGACTACCAACAACGGCTCCTGCTCTTGGTCCTGCTACTTCCACCGGCTCTCAACAACCAGCCAACAAGGCGCATAAATGTCAACTATGTTGACTGAAAATAGTTGCCCCGCTGACAGGATAATGCAGCGGCGATTCAACCCCTCAGCAGCCCTGGCAAAGTGAATGCGACATTCGGGCCCGGAGTCCGGATTGCATTGTGTCCTGGCGGCGACCTCACTTTGGCGCCGAGGTTTTCAGAGGCTTGCCGGGAATAACAAAGCCGCAACAGGCTAAAGTCCCACGGAAATGTCCTCGGAGAGCTGTGATTTGTTAATTTGGGAAATTGCTGGGCCTTTGTAAAACGCGTAACCGGTATGCACTTTCCAAAAATACATGATTTTCATATAAATTCCGAAATACTTAAATTATTATTTCTATTTTCTAGGTTCTCTCAAGTGTTTAAGCCAATTTCTCTAAGGTTTCCACCTAATCAAATAGCTAAGAGGTCAAATAGCTAACCAATTCCAGGAAACGCTAATCCACAGCCAAGTTCAGGTAGAGTCCAAGTCATAGATCAAAGTTCAACTGCCACACCGCATCCCGTTACCAATTTAAGCAATTCAAATATGATTTCCGACGTTTCATGTGAGGAATTGAAGTGAAATTGATTTCATTTCTCTCATGTGTCAACCGCTTACACATACACACCCAGAGACACCCACACACCCAGATACACACACTCACAGGCTGAGGTTTTGAGCTTCAAGTGGCAATTTAATACCACTTTGTCTGGCGCCCCCTGGCGGGCGATTCGTGCGGCGTGTTTGTTATTCAATTTCGCCATCGAAAACACACGAAATATTCTACGAAACAAGCCGCAATAATAACGTTCCTGCATAATTTGATAACACACCATGAGAGGCCGATGAAGATGGGTCGTTCCCTTTGCCACGATGAGTTCTACAGTGGTCACTGGATACAAGGAGCTAAAGGGACGCGATGGAACAAATAACTATTGATGAAATCACAGTAATTATTTTATGATTATGGTAAGAATTATATATGCAATCTTCCTGAACTCTAGTTCGTATCTTAGAAATTTGACAAAATATCATATATATTCATCTTTTCTAGGTTTCCTTTACCGAGTGTTCACTGCTTACTGTGTCACATGAAGAGGAAGATGAACTGAGCGATGGAACACCAGAGGACGCGGCGCATAGGTGGAGGACAACACTTGGGCTGTCAGGCATTTGTGTTTGCACAGGCTTAAGTGGCATTGGCTTTGGCTTTTGTGTTATGCCTGAAGACTCCTCTGTCACTCGCTTGCTGTCTGCCTCTCCCCCAGCCTCCCTTCCTGCAGCTGCTTCCGTTTCCGCCGCCACCGCTCCGGGATCCACTTCCTGTGGCCCAGCACCTCGACTATGCTCTCTCTATTGACAGTGGCTCTTAATGGCGTCACAATATTTAGCCCCGGCTTTGTTTTAAGACAATTTATGCTTGATTGCACTGATTGATTAAGCGCACTTGTTGTTCGCCACGAGAATCGCCTGTCATTGGAATACTCTTGCCACTTTAATTAGCTAATTTTCGGTGAAGGGGACCGAGATGAATTTTAATTTTTTGCGGCTTCGCCTCACCGAATTTCTGCGGCTTGGCGGCAAAACTTTGTAATTAAAACTTTTTGGCCAACAAATATTGAATAATAAATTGTTTTATGGTGCAGTTAAAAGTTTGTTCCACCCACGCAGGCCGAAGGGAGATGGAAATGCGACTTTAATTCGATTAGTGAGTTAAGAGAGAAGGATATTAGAGCAAACTTTCGCTCAGTCGAAAAGTTTCGCTTCGGTTTTTGCCCCAAAAAATATACTGGCAATGTCAATGTCCAAATCAAAAAACGGGATGAACAGCCAGCTCAACTGGAAACGAATAAAGAACCGTCTGTCTGGCAGGATTCGTTGGCCTGGCCCCGAAAGGAAAATATGACAGGACATAAAGCACATTAATTGCTTGCCAGAAACGCTCGATGTCAATCCGCAGTGACTCTCTGACTCATTACTATTCAGCCCACACCCGCAGTCCTGATATCGACACTCAGCGAGGGCAAGAACATGGCAGCTCCGGCTGAATCCTTCGCTTGTTAAAGCAAATCACAGCCCAGCCGGTCGACGGTTGTCATTTTTCACATGGAACGAATTACTAGTCGGGCGGTTTTCCCCTCCATCCAATATACTTAATATATAGTACGCGCTCATGTTCATTTATTTTTTTCGGCCGAGCTTTGCTCTTTTATATGTCGAATTTTGTGCAAATAATTCAAGGACCCTAAGCCAAAGGCACTCACTGACTCAGCAGAAACAATCGGGCCGAATAAGGGCTTCCCCTGATTTCCATGGATGACAAAATGACAAAATGCTACTGTCATGTTGCTCTAAGCTGCAAATGACATCAGCCAAGGCTTACCAGAAAATCCTTCTTCCTTTTCGGTAACTACACACGAATCCTTCCAAAAGTACAAAAAACAAGAAAGTGAATCATGTGAATCACAGGGCGCAGCCGAAGGTGAAACTAAATCTAAACCGAGTCGAGTGCAACCAACGGCAAGTGTCTCGGTGTGTGCGTGAGTGCATCCTGGGGATCTGATTATCCTGCATTTTCACGGCTGACTTGAGCCCTATTCCTGGCCACTGACTGTGGTCAGAGGGCGACGCCAAAGACGGCAATTAAGTCGATTTTCGGAGGTATTCAAACGGAATCAAATTGATCTGTGACTCAAAGCTAATTTGCCTAAAATCGTATTCAAATCTGAGACATAATCACTTTAAAAAGTTTATAAAGGTAAATTCAGAAGTTCTGTAAGCTTACAGGCCGTATTATGCTGTTGAACATAGTCAATATTTAGACTATTTTTGAAACTGTTAAGTAAATCTTCTTTATCTTAAGGATAATTTACCTACAATATGCAAATATAACGCATTTCTTGGCCAGTAAATTGGGGCAAGGTATTCATATTCAAACAGTTATATTGCAATCATTCAATCAATGCCGCAATGACTCAACTCCAGGGCGGTGGACATTGAAATGCCATTAGCGTGTCCTGTGCTTGGGAACCGCAACAACTGCGGTTTCGTTTCAGGACGTGAAAAGGACACAAAGCAGGACAAAGTGGGACCGCAGGAATTGTTGTTCGACCGCAGTGCTGAAAACTAATTAAAGTCTTTGCCTCACCATTCACCTCTCTTTCCCCCTCCCTCTGTATTTGAATAATACATTTTTGTGATTTGCGGCATTGCTCATACGCCGTGGGGTGCCTTGTTGGCAATAGTCGTCGCCGTCGGCAAATTCCAATTGCGACGCACACTTGCGGCCCCCATAAATGTTTAATTTTATGCAGCTGGCTGCCACCTTGGTGGCAACATAATGAAATGCTCGCCACATTGTATTCTCTTGCTCTGCAAAAGGTCAGGTCAGAGGTGGAAAGTTTTAAAAGCCTTTTCCACCTGAGCTACGGCCACTAAATGCTGTCGAAAACTTTCAGCTTTACGCTCTCTCGTGGGGATTTTCGCAGCTTTTAAGTGGCAGCCGTCTGTAGTGTTTCATTAATTAAACACTTGGTCTGGGGGCTGTGCCTCTTAGTTAGTTAGTCTCTGGCAAACAGGGATTAAAGTCATCCATTATAGTCACATGGCAATAAGTGTACAATTTGGCCCATTGTTTACTTTATTTGATAATAAATATCTTAGAGAAAATAAAGAATAGTTTAATATAATGTGTAAACACTATTTAAGTAAATAATATAATATAATAATTTAAATTAAGCATTTGTCAATTAGCTTTATAAATAAGTTCTTTTGCACCTTTGAAATGAAATAAATCAAAGCTATTTCTGATCACTGTATTATAACTATTAAGAACCAGGCTAGAAATTTGTTTCTCTTAAGATTTGAATTCTATTTTTCTTGCAGTGTCTGGCAACTGACATTTAGTCTCACATTTTTCCCAGCTGCTCCTTTCTCTGGCTGTTTGCAGATGGCTTCATCGGCTTAGTCAGCTGCACTCTGTTTGCTACTAAAAAAAAAAAAAGGAAAAACCCTGCACTTTTATATCCAAGTGCTTGGTTTCGGGAAGCTACCCGCTTAAAGTTGGCCTGAGTTGTGGTGGAAGTGCTCCACTTATCGATTTGTCATTTAACAGGGACTTAAAATTGCTATTTTTATGCCAATAATGACTGGGAATTGTCGCTAAAATGTTTATAATGTTCTCCTTGTAAATGTAAATTGCTTTTTACCAGCACACACACTCAATCCAGGGCTTATAAAACATTGAAAAATTGGGTTGTGTTGTGGAGAAAGATACATACAGACATACATATAGTATATACGAAATTGTATTACGCGGCAGATAAGCTGCTTGGCATTAACTGCGAGCACTCATTTAATGAAACTTTTTTATTACTTCCTGGCGCTGGCTCCGGCGCTCTTCTGGCCATTTAAATTGCCGCCAGTTGCCATTCGATTGGAATCGAGGAGATTTTTAATGCGATTTCGATTGGCAACTGCAGCGAGCTCAATAATTTCGTATTTATGGAATCGCAGCCAAGCTGGCTTGCTCATCACATATGCATTTGGTCTTTGGGGGATTCGCTGTTGTTGCGGAAACCTGTCATTTACTGAATGGGTTTCTGGTTTTGCTTCATTTTTCATTGTTAAATAAAAGATATATATTTCAGATTCATATGTGGCAAGATTACTATTAAGCCCTTTGTTACCTTTTTACCAAAAAACATTCAATGTTTCCCCTATTTCAGAGCCCCCCCTGGACACTCTATAGATGATGAAAAAACTACCATTTTCCATGGCAGCTGAATCCAATTCACACTGAGGACCATGTTTAAAAATGCAATTAAATTCGCCTGCACGAAGTAACTTGTATTATCAAAAGAAGGAGCAAATATCGAGACTGAAAACGAATCGAGAGCCCGAAAAAAACGAACAGAATTGTCCTAGGGAAAATTCAGATGGAAGATTGCTTTCTGCGAGAGGAAAAATATGGTTGAAAATACGAGAATTGCAATGGCAAACATTTTTTATGATTTTTTGTCAGCCATTCAGGGCGAGTGCAGAATTTATGAGAGCTGCAAAAAGTGTCCCATGTGTTGGCCTTTGCCAAGGAATCCAAACAGGAGCAGATACAATACGTGCTGGCTTTCGAATAAATATGAACCCACAGTTGTGGTTAAAATAATAATGATCTTAAACGAACTAAAAAAAATAAAGCTAAGGGGCTTAAATATATCATATCATTTAAAATATTAAAGAAATTTCTTAGATTTTTCCAAAAGAACCCTAAATATTTCAATGTATAAAACTTGCAAGATATTGAGATTTTATGCCACGCACCTCATCTGTACTTATATTCTTTTTGTTTCTGCACTGAGGGCATCTGGCAGAATGAGTTCCCCTCTAATAGGTGAAAGGCATAAATGTTTTACAAAAACTTGGTCGTGCCGCACGTAGCGGGAATAACAAGCGAATTAATTAATTAAACGTTAGTTGGCCTCCCAGGCTCAAGTGTCGCAGCTGCCGCCTGCGAAACACATTAGTGGCACACACGCAGGATGTGTGTGCGGATGGTGTGAGTTGTGTAATAGATAGAGGCAGGGCCCCGAATATAATTGACAGATGTGATTTATGCATGTTAACAGTGATTGGACATTCAACAGCATGGACCATGAACAGCTGATGGCCAGCAGCGAATCAGGCGAGGAAGGTGTCCATGGCCACGGAGCAAGGACGATAGCCAGTCAAGGTTAATTTAATGGTCCGCCAGGCCCCGGAGCAGCCATTTCTGGGGAACCGAACCAAACCGAAAGGAAAAAGCAATCCCCCTCTGGCCAATCTTCAAGGAAAAAGAATTTTCCGCAGTCAGTGCACGTGTCCCAGTCCCGGTGAGTGTGTGTGAGCTAGGAAAAAGCACAAAGTGAAATTTGCATGAATGCCAAATGATTCTCCGGCCATTTGATGTGAACTCCGTGGTCCGGGGATACCTTTAAAAAATCTGGGAAAAATCAGGGAATTTAAGGGAACAGCACTTTGTGCTATAGAAATATTCTTTTGCTAGGTTTAGGCAGCTCATAGTTATTTTTTCCTAAATTCCGCCTTTAATTCCCTTGCGGGTTTGTATTTTAAATATTAATGTAAATTTATTACTCAACCTCCTATGATCAATAAAGATACTTAAGAACAGTGATTCCTGTGAAAAAATCAAGCTAATCACTTGCGGTAATTATCCACACTTAGGCAATCAAACCTGTTTGCTGGGCTAAATATATTAATTGGCCATATTGTTGGCCCTGGGCACTGACAAAGTAAAACTGAAGCGCTGCCAATAAAAGTAAGGAGCCGCAGATTAACCAAGCAAGAAAACAAAAAGGGCCCAAAAGAAGGCCAGTCGATGCGAATGAATGAGCCAGCTGCAGAGCACATCCCGGGAGTTTTGGCCGACATTAAATTTGATTGAGATTAATAGCGAAATAAATGCTAAAGATTATTATGGCTGCTGCCATTAGCAGGGGAGGAAAGCCAGCAAGGACGAAAGCGAAGCTAAATTTGTGTGTTAATTTTATTCTCTTCTTTGGCGGAATAATGCAGTTTGGCTAAAGTAAAATAATTTACGGACCTGTCGCGCTGCCACTGACCAGTTAATTGTGGTCCTAATTAGCATAAATCAGCCGGGATGAAGGCTGGCCTTCTACAAGAATATCACAAAATGGACTTAACCACCGAGGACTCTGGTGGGTAGCCGGTGGCGTGTTGAATAAACAATTGTGTAATTTCATATTGGGCCAGACCAATTGGCATTCGGAATTTATGTCCGGCCCCAAATGTGCAGGAGTCCGAAGTCCAAAGTCAGTACGTCACTCGGCTGCCAGTGGCTCAGTGGCTGCCCGCAGGATCCCACAGGACTAACCGCTCCACACTACGTGTGTCCTGGGCCGCCGTCAGTTAGTTTGTTTGCTCAGTCCAGCTATTTATCATGCAGCCATGGCACGTTTGTCATCCCAACCCCTTTCTGGCACGCCCCATCTCGCAACACCATACCCCTCATTCCCCGGGGGCGTGGCCCCGCCCTTCGCAGCACTTCATAAGTATCCCATGCCCCCCTCCCCGAATTCCCTGGCAGCGCATTAAGTGAGCTGCTTTATGCTCTTTGCACCAAGCGGCGAAACAATTTTTGCGTACATAAATTTCATTTATGAAAATCATTTGCACACAAACTTTACCACCCGAAAATTATGCTACAAAAATGTGTGGCGGCAACAGTGCGTATGAGCAATGTGTCAACTAAGTAGCTGTGCAGGCAGGAAAAATGTTTCTAAAAGAGAAACAAATATTTGTTAAAAATTTAATAAATAAGAGAAATAAGTATTATTATATTTAAATACATTTGTTAATGTTTCTTTTGTGCAAAGGATACTTTACACAAAAATTACACCAAATATCCTATATTAAATGTTGATGCTTATAATTTCAATTAAATCTTCCTTGAAAATATGTAAAGTACTTTCGGAATTTAATATATTTAACTTCATATTTCAAATGCAGATTTTTTTTCCCAGTGCACCTTAGCTGATTGCTCTCTGTACTGTATCCATGTGCTATGCTTATGATTGATGTATTCGAGAACCGCCTGGTTTGCCGCCTCTTGCGTTTAGTTTTATGTCGCCAGTTTGTGGGCCTTTCTTTTTGACTTTCTGGCATCGGCATCGGCAATTCTGTGTGTTATTTTGTTGCCGGCTTCCACATTTTATGATTTCAATCAAGTCAAGTGGATTTGCATTCTTCTGTTTAAGTTTTCATGACCCGCACGCTTGTGCCACTGTTATTATCGCCTTTTTATGGGGCTCCTCCTCGTGCACTGACTATCTGCGTGGGTTTCCCGGTTTTTCAGGTTTCTTGGGGATTTTATCGTCCCGTTACCATCTAACTGGGTCAACAAGCAGCATTGTTGTGGTCCCCATGCCCGGGGGAGGCTCCTCTGTCCCCCGGATAATTTACCAAGCGCTCTTGACCACGTTTTAATGCGTCAGTCAGTCCGTTAGTCGGTCTGTGGGTCGGCCAGGGATGGCGGCTGCTTATTAGCATTAATTGTGAACTCGAATTGGATGTCAGAGGGGCGTGACAATGGCATAATTGTAATGGCCACAATTCGCTTTAATTAAACCCGAGTTGCTGAACAGGGGCTTCTGTTGGACTTGAGGTAATTAAATCAACTACAGAAAAGGCTAAAATAAATCTATAAATATTTATATATAAAATAGTTTATGGGAAAATTGTTTAAGGAGAAACTATTTTAATGAAGCAGGATTATAATTTTCCCAACAATTTTCTTATACTTCTCAAAGAGATAATTTCATTATCTATGGTCCATCAACGGCATATTTCCAAACTTCTTTATCCTTACCTCAATTAAGAAAACTCCAAACTTTCTACATGTTTTCCAAAGCCGTGCAAATGAAATTAGCCAAAACATGGCTTTATCTTTCGAGTTTTTAGCCTTACGCCAAATAAGCCAAAACATATTTTAATAAATAAATTAAAAAGTGAGAACAGCAAATCTGCAGCATAAACAATCCCGAAAGCAAAACTTCGGCTGAGTGAAAAGTTTTTGCGAATTTCCTGTTGCATGTTGATGGCATGCAGAGGCCCCTCCCCCGCCTTCCTCTTCCTCAACGTTCGTCCTTCGACACTGCTTTTCCATCCACTCGCTGCCATTCATCAAAGGAATAGTTTATGACGGCGGCAAGAGATCGCCCCGGGTGGTCATTTATCAAGGGGAAACTTTCGAAAAGCGTAAAATCCAAATAAATTTATATTAACAACAGACACGTCGAAGTTCTCTTCTCCTTCGCTGAGGCGAAAGTTCCTAAGCGAATTAATTTCGTTTAAAGCCGAAAATCCATTTGGCCGGGCTCACCACAAGTTGACTTTCATTTGCACTTGATGCGAGCTAATTGAGGCTGACTTCGCCCCGGTCCAGCTCATTTAATTGCAATCAACTTGGACGCCCTTCGGGTCATGCACTTTTACCACATACATGCACTGGGAAAATGTCTATTAAAACTTTTGGAACTTAGCTTTAATCTTTAGAAATTAAATGGTTCAAAAAGGAGTAAAATTTTTAAGCTGAAGAAGCATAGGAAATCGGTTTTTGAAAGTATTTAAAGTAGACCAATTTTAATTTAATTTTAATTACATAAATTAGACTTTAATATGGAATTTTTACTGCTTAAATCATACATTTATTTCTTCCTTCCTCTTTTTTTTCAGTGCTTACATATAGTTCTTTGAGTTCAGATTAACCCAAGCCAATGTTGACTGCGGCTCCCTGCGACTCAATTGCCTGGAAGCGCCGACAGGAATGGAGGGTTCTGTATTGACAGCCATTAAAGATATATTTATTTCACGTCATATACTTCGATATGTGAGCGATATCGACAGCCAATATTATGGCGGTATTGAATAAGCCCAATAAAAATAACCAAGAAGAGAAAGGACCCTTAAGAAAAAGGAGGGAGCAAAGCAACGCTTTGGATTATTAAGACTTAAGTCTACACACAGACACACAATTGTGAGGAATCGGTTTACCATGCACATGTTAGCAAGGTTTATATAACAAATTATATAAAGAAATACACAAAATAAAGCCCAGAGAGGAAATATCTAAGTATTAGGTACAGAACTGCTGATTCAATATTATAAAATAACCTCAATTTCCATAAAAATGTGTTTTCCTTTTTTTAATAAAGAATTTATTAAAAATTTTGTCAACAAAATTGGCTCGAAATTGCCACAGACACTAGTCGGAGGAAGCTTTTCCCTGATTACATGAATTCTTTTTCTGGTTTTTGAGGAGTGTGAGCCGCATCCTATCCATTACCAACTCGGTGTTCAAGTTGTAACAACCTTCGCTTTAAAATGGCACAACTTATGTATTGCACAACTGGCGCAAAAGTTTTACAATGGCAATCCGGAAACAAAACGAGTAACAGGACACGAGAGAGAGAGAGAGAGGATAAGGACGAGGACCAGGACACAGAGCCAAAGCCAGAACCAGGAGCAGTAACAACAGCTGCTGGTTACGGCTGAAACACGAACAAGTCGGAGCCGTGTAAGCCACGCGCAGTTCCATCGAAAAATACAGAAATAAAAAGTCAGAGACAGGGGGCAGTGCCATAAAGCACCGGCCACGGGGCGTATGAGTTCTCCAGTTTCGTTTGTTTTGCCCGGTGGAAGCGCAGAAGTTCTCGGATTGCTCCGGATTTGCATGTTCCCACAGCTGGGAAATTTAATAAGGAGAAACTACTACAGTCTCCACAGCACTTGTTGATGTTGATGGATATTTTGCGGTGTTCCTGACTCCTGCCACTTCGCAAGTCTGCCAGATTCCCAGGGGAGTTGCTCCCTTCACTCCGTCTGCTTGAGGGACTCCTCTCGTCTGACAAGCTCATCAGGCTTCAGAGTTCCAGAACTCCAGAGCTCCAGAGCTGCAGAGCTTTAGGAATGCAGGTTTCCATCTTATTACTCGACGTTTGCCTTATGAATATTTGAAGAATGCCAAGGATTCCCAGACTCACGTTCCATTAATGCACATTTATGCAACAGAGTTACCTTTTTTTTTGTGTTCCAAAGTGCCCTGACTTGACAGCCCTGACGAAGGCATTTTCCCCAGCACAAAGTTCCCTCCACGGTATAAATTATCATTGCATTCCGAGTAAGTTTTTTATGGGCTAGGGGAAACTTTGTAAATATGCGCAGCAAGAAGACTATATATAGTTGTGCATTTATGTTTATGCATTTATTTTGGTGAGAGTGTCAAGTTCGTGAAGAGCAATTTCGAATTTGCAAGCTGACACCGAGTGAAGCAAGAAAGTGTTAGGAAAATGAGCATAATAAATTTAATATTCATCTGGGAAGGGACAAAATTCAAAGTATTTTTTATATAAAATAATTGAAGAACAAAATAAAGGAACCTGTATTCTTTAAATATTAAATTTGACTCTAGTTTTAGAGCTAATCAGTTGAAATATCTTTTTATTATTTAAAAATAATATAACTCTACCAAATTTCGGCATAAAAAGTAACATTTATAATAAGAGTATCTTAAAGATACACATTAATCAAATAAAAGTCATTCCACCCCAAAAATTTTGCTATTTCTTGGGCACTCAATAAAAGCCAATATTTGTCGCATTCAAAAGTCCGGCACGTAGCCTGCAGGTGTCTGCCGAAAGTGACTTACATTTCGGTCTTGCAACTTGTGTAAATATTGCAGAATGACCAATGAATGAATGGCCAAATAGACAAACATGCAGGCAGACCAACTGAATCGATAAGCAGGAGACGGGCAGGGGAGAGTAATACCCCAGTATCCCCCACTCTCCATCATCGTTGCGGATAACCAGAGATGATGATGATGCTGTGGATGTGGACGAGGATGAGGATGAGGATGTACGTGAATCCAAGGAAACCGATATAAACTGCACCTAAGCCAAGCACTGGGCGGTGTGGGTGACTTGCAACGTTTCCATTATATTTGAGCCTGAAACCGAAGGACGATAAAAATTTTGATGCTCGGACATATAATTTTTTATAAGGCCAGGCGAACAGACAAACAGTTCCCAGGCAAGTCGCGTCCATACAAATGTCGTACTTCCGTACTTCCTCGCACACATGGTGGCGGATATTTTACAACTTCCGGCCGCCATTCCTCGCTTTTTATGACCGCACCGCCCACCCTGGCCTCTCCGTGGGGGAGGGTGCCGACGGGATAGGTCGTTAAATTTTAACACTGATGTGTTAATGCCCCCTCGAATACCATGGCCGGGTAAACTGAGTGCATCTTGAGCCAAGGAACATGCAAACATGGGCCAAATTCGCTTGACGAATTGCCAAAACATCAGAGCAATTTGTGCCAACAAAGTTTGGCAAATAAATTGTCAAATGTCAGCGGAATAAAAAGTACGAATATTTCACTCTGGGAGGAGCTGCAATCTGGCTTGGCTTCTTCTTCTCCAGACATCCTTGGCTGAGGTGCAACAATAGCTGTGGCAGTCAGCCATAAGTTGGTTTGGCTTAGGAGGAAGGTGTGTGTGTTGGCTGAGAGCAAGGTAAAAAAGCCGAAAGATTAACGACATTTGAAGGTAACTGACAGTCAGAGAGTGCTTTTGCTGAAGGTGTTTTCACAATTTAGAGCATCAAATGAACTTGTGCGTTTATAGATGATGAATTGCCACTTCAGGTACTCAATGATTGTGCATTTAAACTAACGGAATTGAGTTCTTTTTATAGCTTAAGAAGTCTTCAAAGGTTTTCCAAGCATTCGTGGGTTTTTAAGCTTGTGAAAAGCCAAGAGAAATTTAAAACAAAGCATTGAAACGGAAAAATAAGTTTTACAAATGTCTATCAATAGTAACTAAATCCCCTGCTATTTAAACTATTTACTAACTGCAATTCTCTTATGTTGTTTCAAATGGAAAACTATTTTCACACCTGTCGCTGAGTCGCCGAGTCCCTGAGCAAATTACGGATACGCAGCGTTGTGAGAATGACGCAAAATGTGTTCAATATTAATTTCCCACATGGCTTCACACAATTCTCGCTCGATTATGTAAGCGCATAAGCTTGGTGATAAATATTGAACATGATTTTATTATTTTTTTTTTTTTTATGGTGATCATATGAGGTGCGAGAATCGGTGCCAGAATCGATGCCAGAATCGGTGCTAAATGGTCGCTAATTTGTAGCGCCAAACTATTTACCTTTGAGATGCGCATGACTCGGTCCCAATCAAAGTATTTAAAGCGGAATGTGCTGCTAATGAAGTCGCTGTCTGTCGTCTGTCGGCGATTACATAATTTTGCATAAATCACACGAATTTCCCCATCAACGGTATGCGATTGTGGTTGAGTGGGGGACTTTCTGCTTTTGCCACATCCGTCTCACTATCTTCAACCGCTGTCATGTCAAGCGTTTATGTTAGTTTTGTCCCTTCGCTGTCGCTGTCGCTGTCACTGTGGCTTCCTTTTCCTCCTCTTTCCGAACCAGAAATGTTACATACATACATACATATATGCGAACACGTATACGCACCATCTGCATATCAATCAGACGCCACCGGGCTGTCACTCTTCTGTCACATTGGCCGGCGTGCGAGAATCCTGACAGGAGTTGTTCAGCGTTCCTGCTCTTGAAAAATATGAAACGTTCGCGTTTTGCATATTTATCGTACGTTTTCCAACTCTCCTCCCCCCTCGCCCCACTGACTTTGCTTGTATTGAAAATTATTCTATTCGCGTGGCGATAGGGAAACTCAATTAAAATGCCCGACGTGTCGCAAATCAGTACGCAAAATACACACAACTTTTGAATTGATTGTGGCATAAATTGATTTCATTTCCAGCCAGTCGCCAGAGGCACTCCTCTGCGCTCCCTCCGATGTTCAATGTAATATCAAAACGTTTGTTTTTCGCAATGCATTTCGCAAATGTTATTGCTGGCAGCCGACAATGTTACAATCTGCTGCTCTCGGTTGTTTGCATTTCCCCCAGGCAACACTCTGGCGAATCCGTATCCGGTTTTCCCATCGATGCAGCACACATGCAGAGTGCTGGCTTTAAGGGGCTGTTTGGTAAGTAAAAAGTATAGAATCCCTTCTTTGGAGTAAAATTATATATTTTTTCTATAGAAAACTGGCCAAGCGTTACGCTTTCTTCCTTCCAAACCTATAAATGCGGTTAGCCAGAGTCCAGAAATAGCCTTTTCGCTTCCTTGGTTTCGTATTTTGGTTACATATGGCCGCAGAAATATTATTCATACGCCCCGTTGGCCAACCGCAACGACAACTATTTATGCGAGGCTCGCTGGCTGCTGACTGCCGGCTACTCTGTGCCTCAATGACATTATCAACTATGAAAGAAATGAAAATGGCTTTTATACTAAACAAGAATCTCAATTGTTACGCTCCAAAGGCGCTTTATGCCATGACTGAAAAAAGCATAATAGTGAATATTAAAATACCACCATTTGTTGAGTTGAGTGGCTTAGTTTTTTAGGGTAGTGGAAAAAAACTACTAGTAAATTGTACGCTCTGAGAAAATCAGCTCGCACATTTGCCTTGAGTGTGTGCAATTTTTATGATTTACGTTCCATAATGTTGTGGCGGGTCACAGACTGATTGCCGGGCATTATAGGCGGTTGGCGGAGTATTGGATTTTATTGGCTAGCAACATGAATAGGCAGCAGTTGAGCGCTACTAGGAATGTCTTACACTATTACAGAGAGAAAAATATGTTTTGAAATTTTAAAAATATTGAAAAAACTAGAGTTTTGAAGATAAAAATAAGAAGAACAATATTTGAATTTCAATAAAAGATATATAATTATTTGTAAATATTTTCTGTGGGTCTTCAATACCTAAAGTTTTATTGTAACCTTTCATTTTTTAGTCTCCCTTAAATGCAAAATAATTTCAGAGACTTAGATATTTAATTTTTTTTCACATATTTTCCTAAAACTCTGATAAATTATTTCCAATACCTTTTCTCTGTGCACATTTCTTGGCAATGTCTCTTACACAACCCAAACACACACATATTTGCGGCAATGGAAGAAAAGGAAGCTTATCCTTGTCCCAGCAATGGCTTCCTTCCACCTACACAAGTTCAATATTTGCGCTTGTCCTGTGCCGTTGATGATTGGCCTTTGGGCAGTCAATTTACATATGGATAAACGATTAGCAGCTAATAGATTAGTATCTCTTGTTTGCCCTGCTTGGGGGCAAGCAAAGGTCGAAATTACCGCTGCCGCGGCATTTCCCCTTTAAAGTGACAAGATGTGTATCAAATATCAACACATTACGCATACGCCGCGTGGCTTGCTTGGTGGCTTAACGGAATTATTCCCCCCTTTGCGACCGAAACTCAGACTCAGACTGAGAGTGGCACTCAGCTGGCGGCTGGTGCGTGTTGGAGTTGCTGCCGCAGAAGGAAGATTGATTGAATCCAGAAGTGACGATAACAAGCGCAAAGTAAAATGGAAAAGCAAACAGCACGTAAACAAAATATAGCACTATTGTGCCGATACAGTTGGCACTCTTTGATGGCATCACGAAGAGAGTTTTTATAATTTAAGCCTAAAATCAATGATGTCTTTTATTATAAGTATCAAGGTTTATTAGACGGATCTTTAACTGAATATTAATATATTAAAATGCATATTTTGGGTAGTAACTTTTACGGCTACAAATATATTTCAAGACTAAGCAGTAATTTTAATTGGTAGAGAAGTGTCAAAAAATATAAATTCATAACTTTGCATATATTGAAACCATATACAATTTATTTTTGCCTTTAAAAATGTTTTTTATATATTTAAATACAAAATTTGATTATATAAATATGTCTTTCTTTTAAATAAGAAACATGGATCTCATCAGAAAAATAAACAAAATTACAGACAATTGTCAGAGACAATTATAGAGTTCCCCAAAAACTCTTTCTTTTTGAATTCTATTCCAATATTCAATTTAAATTAAAGCTATATCCTTTTAACGACTTCCTACGCGAGTGTCCACTGTACAGACAGACGACGAGACATGTGCGTGTGTGCGTGCTATTCAAATGTTGGCTGACGCCATTCCTTTTTTTAGCCGCCCTTCCGGTTTTCCACCCATTTTTAGACCCCCTTTCAGCCCCCGCCCCGCATTGCGTGCACATCGCAGCTCGACACGAAATTTATGCACACGTTTATTGTTGCTTATGTTTGTTTCTGTTGCTGCTCCTGTGTCAGTGGGTGTATTTTCTGTATGTGTGTGTTCTCAAGTAAAGGCAATATTTCTTTTGCTTTTATGATATTCCCCGTCCCCCCACCTCGATCGTTTCACCTTCTTCACGCACCTTGAACTTGTCCGGTGGTGCCTTAAAGTTTAACCAATACTTCTTGCATACTTTTGTGGGCCATCGCTTTTGCCATTTTCCTCCTCCTCCCAAAAAAGTTCCCGTTTTCCTCGGGAGTAATTAATTTTGTTTTTATGGCACGCGTCCTCGAAGAACTGGCCGTTAGTCATCTTTTGTTGGTTTAATGTGGTCGCGAATCGGTTCTCGTGCCCATTCGGTGCCATAAAAGCGGTAATTAAACACGAAAAACTAGTGTCACATGGCGCATACGTGATGTGGGACGGTTTTTCGTTTAATTGCTCATACGCAACGTGTGCAGCAACAGCAGCAGCGGTGCTGTGCCGAGAACAAGTCCTCGAGAGAGAACGGGAATCCCATGATTTGCAGTCGGCAATGAAATAACGATGGCTTTGAATACTTATCGGCAATTTATGGCTATGCCCAGAGCACTCTCTATATTCAGTGTGTGCCTGTGCCTATGCCTGTGGAGTCTTCAACATTTGCATTTCGTATTGTCTTTAAGTTGCCTTTTAAGACCTGTTAAGTGAGGCTGGTGCGAAAGTTAATGCTGATGGCCGACATTAATCGCACATTGTGGCTCATCTCTCTCTTTCAAAACAACAATATAAAAACTGGCAATTTAGATTAAGTCAACTTAATTACGGTTATTAATTAGCTCAAAGTTTCAAAGCTGTTACTACATACTACGGCTGCTATACGAGCTTGGGTTGTTCAGGTGTTCACAGCAACACAAACACACCTGCCGCCTGGTCGAGATAATAACTCAACTCAACTTGGAGCCACTTGCAGCCTGCAGGATATGGCCGGAACACAGAACAAGGATATAAACCGGAGCGGAGTTAAGCATCAACATGAGCTGCCTGACGACAAGGACTCCGGGCTCGGGCTCAGGCTCTGGCTCGGGCCGCATAATTACATGAACATTGTTGCATGTTGTTGGAAACATGTTTATGGCCGCTTACGCTTACGCCGATGCTGTTTTGTCCCATTTGTGTCCACAAAAAGGTATCTGCTTATAGCTGTGACGGCACTTGGAAAAAATTAAGAGTAATTAAAATATTCAAGAGATCTAATAAAAATTGTATTGAATAAATATATTATTTCAAAGCTGAGTGAGAATTTTAATAAAACTTTTCAAGGTGACCATAAAAAGTCTTGAAAAATAACATTTTACATTCATAAACAAGCATATAACATATTAATTTAGAAAACAATAATATTCTTTATATAAAATTCAACTACAATAAAGTACTAATATAGTCTTGAACAACAAAATTCCGCCCACACACTCAGAGAACGGCCTGGAAACGCCCTTGGGCTTAAGGACTATTTGGTAAGCTCTTTTTGACAGCTTTTCTTGAAACGATTTGGCCAAATGGGCTTTGCATAAACACAGTAATTAAGTACGAAATGGTCTGATTTAGGTCGCATTTCATACTCCTTTTTCTGTGAGTGTGTGTATCCCTTTATTTCACCCTCATTCTGACTAAATGTCTAACTGCCTGTCCCACCGACTGTCTGGCTGTCTGTCTTGGCTTCCTGTTCACTCTGGCTGGCAACCTCAAGCGCTCTTCAGCGGCAAAAGGCACAAAAAGCCAAGCACATGGGCCAAACAAAAGCGCAACAACGGGGGCAAAGGCAAAAACATGACCCTCGAAACAAAACGACAACGGCAACGACAACGACGAAGAATGACAACAAACATGAACCGTGAACGGGGATGGCAACGAACTAATGTGGCATAGATTTTCAGCATAAACAGCGGGAATCGTTTATGGCAGCCCAAGGAGAAGGCACTTAGGCGGCAGAAGACTTGCCTCTAAGCAAGACGAAGCTAGGGATGCATGTTTATCAGAGAAGCATTTTTAATATAATGAGGATATACTCATATTGACAAACCTATCGTGATTGGTATGATATCTAAATTACAACTGAAATATCGAAATTTGAATACTTGAAGGGGATGTATATTTAAATTGAATCTGAAATCCTATTAAAATGCCGTTTTTTCTGTCATCTCTAGTGGCAACAGAGGCAAGGACTCTTCTTCAATTGCAAAAACCGCAGCGCACAAAAACACACACACACACGCAAAGCACTCGCTTTGGCTCACCCACATCGACACTTTACACATGTCCTTTTGCCGATTTGTTGGCGGAACGAAGATGAGAGAGACATGTCCTGCGGCCTGGCTTATGTATTTAGTAACATTTGCCAAATGAAATATTCATACATTCGTGTGCATTTGCTTGGAAGTCGGGTACTTTCGCCCCAAAACCGTGGCTAAAAAGCCGGAAATTTTCCCACTAACATGAAGTCGGCTTCCTTACCCTCCTGCCCCCTGCAATTTCTAAGGACATTATTATCTGCTCACATCTCTCTTGGCTCATACAATTTGCTTACATTTCACAATTTTCAACTTTTCTAGTACAATCCACCGTTTTGCAGCCCAGCATCAGCATCATCTCTCGCTGAAAAAGTGTGTGTGTGCGGTGTGTGTGGCGTGTGTTTGGTGAGGGTGTGTGTGCTGGTTAACATGTTTGCGTATACTTTGGACCGCCTCTCGTTTTAGTTAAAAGTTTTTTCCACTCAGTTTGTTGGCCAAACAAATGCGTTCTGCAGTTTGGCCAAAAAGAGCCGGTTGAATAGATTTGATACTCTATAGTTTCGAGAACTTTTGGATTGAGAGAAATAAGTAAACATAAAAATTAAAGAAATAGTATATTAAAATATCCTTTTTCTTTTCAAATTTTCACTTTAGTAATACAAAATTATAAATAACATATTAAAATAGTGTTTATTGGGAAGTATTAATAATGCACAAACAAATTTAGCACATTTACCTTGAAATACAAGAAAAAATATATTCATATTATCCCAAATTAAAATTATGCATTTAGGAATAGAGTATTGAAATATTTATCTCTGGAAAATAGAGTACACCCACCGTACCCTGCATTCCTAAAAATGGGGAACCGGAATGAATAGGCCATTTAAATAATAACAATTCCGCATGGACGACCGCAGCAGGGCATTAACTAATATCACTGGCAGTTTATAGTGTCCGCAGGCAGTTCTGGCCAAAAAGGTCGAGGGCGCAAAAAGGGTTCGTAGTGGCTTTAAAAACTTAAATGTCAGCAAAATGGAAATGAAAATGATTTCATTAGATTAGTAGAGACGCAGTTTTGGGACATCGATAGTCCGTGACAAATACTATCCTCTCTAGTTTTGGATACGCTTAAAAAGGATCAATACTCGGTCGTGGGAAAGGACAGATGGCAATGTGGATTTGACAGCTTAACTTATTTATTTATTGCTATTGAATAATTCCAGTGCTGTTCAGCCAAATACAATTGATTCCAATTTCAATTTCAGCTTTGACATGCACTCGAAATTTTTACACAGAAAGCCAGGTCAAGAACTTTAGCACGCTTGCCTGGCCCATAATAAATGCTGTTAGTTCTAATTGAATTCGGTTAGTACTGAGGGATTGAGAGCGGGTTGTGGTGCGTTGAGTTGAGTTAAGACAATTTTTAAATTAGCATTTAATTTATTATCGTACAGGCCACTAATATCAACAAGGCATTGCAAAAAAAGTAATCGAGCCTGTGTAATAAATTGTAATTTATGTTAAATTCATTTAAATGCAGAAGCGAAACACGAACCGCCAGCCGCCGAACACGAAATCAAGAATTAAATTGAATTATGTTAATTAAATGCGGAATGCATGAAATGAGCAATCATCATTATCATCGCCATCATCATCATTGCCATCATTGGGCAGCCAAGTTGAAGCTGTTGGCCAACTCTGGTTGACTTATTTATGCCGCACGATTACCAACCGCCATCCGTCGGAAAGCATCTTTGAGCCACTTTTATTTTTGTACTTTTCCTTATTTTTCCCCTGAGCAGTGATGCCAACAAAGCAATTTGAGAAAAACAAGGCAAATCGATTAAGAATAAAGCTAGAAAAAGGACCAGATTGGGAAATCAAAATTAGGAGATTTAAATTTAATAATCATAACAATTTAAATTGTCATTGTTATAAAATTTAATTTCCTATATAAATAAATATAAAAGGGCAAGAGTCTCATCTCTGTTCATAATTTAAATATTTTTTTAAAAGGAATTTTAAAGAATTTTTGTTCTACATTTAATCCTTTCAAATTAATATATCCCAGGCAATTTTCATGAAAAACTCTCACACCAAATAACGATATACTGACAGCACTGCCTCAAGAGTTTTCCACTTTTTTGAGGCCACCACAAGAACTGGTCTCTTTGTAGTTGGAGAGGGCTAACCGTTCTGGGCTTTTGTCGGCCACTCGACACACTTTTAATCCTAATTAATCCTTTTCTGCGGAAAGTTCAGACCGCGCCGACCAAACGCCCACTCGTCCTGGCAAATGACCAACAGTCAGACCAACGGGCAGTGAAAAACTTGGTAAAATCGTCGGCATCGCCACCTCGACTTGTCGCAAATTAACTCAACGAGCGACTCTTGTTCCAGCGGCAATTGTTGTGGAATAATTTAATTATGCCGTCGCTGCTCGGTCACTGGCGAACTGGGTGCCCAAAAGGAGCTCTTCTCCTTCCGAGCCCTGTGTGGGCGTGTCCCAAAAACTGGGGCTAACCATTTGGCAGCTCTAGGAGGCCCTCAAAAGTCAGGCTAAGTAATTGAGTCTCTGCTCGAACGCGTGTGTGTGTGGGCATCAAAGTGAACAATTTCACTTTCAAGATTAACTCAACTCTCAGTTTAATTAAAACCTGTTTTTCCAGCGGCTTAAATACGCTGCTTTGCACAATTTTTGGGCATGAGAATATAATATTTTGGCCTTAAAGTGGAGTCAAAGGTTTTATCTCTATTTATATTTATGATAACTGATATTAGTGGGAGGGTATTTAAGCTGTAGAAATGGTTATTGCCAAAGGAAAAAACAATAGCATTTATATTTAAATAAAAGCATTTATTTAGGAAAGTCAAAATTGTTTGATCTATATTTACCATAGACCAAAAATATATATTATATTCTGCGGTGATTTGCTTATTTAGCATATTATTAAAATAATTGTATGGCCAAGCGAGTGAAATTTACTTTTTATATATTATAAAGCAGGCGTTTGAATCCCATAAAGTGCGTTCATAAATTGAAATTCACAACAAAATTTGTTTAGAATACTAAATCAAGTTCAATTGCCTGGTTCGGCTAGCTTTAAACAAGTTTTAAATTAAGAAAACAAGCGAAATTTTATTTTAGTCAAAAAAGCGCATTTTAACGCATATCATTTCAAGCTAAAAACCAAGCTTAATTCACATTCGACGATTTATAATACCACCAAATACATAAAAACCCAATTAATCCAAATTAATTGAAACTTCAACAAAATCTAATCACTGCGTTTATCGTGCCATGACCTATATTTTCACTGACTGTCGAGTGTCACACGCGGCGTATGCGTAATCTATGTTATTAAAATTATTTGTAATTACCTTCAGGGGGCGACTGTGGCACTTGTGTCCACATAAAAGTGTAATTACGTGGCAAGTTCAGGCGCCACGTGGCCAGGCCAGTTTATTATTATATAATCGATACCATCGGTGAGTCGAGAGCAAAGCAAAACCCCAAGCTTTTAATTGGAAATTCGTATTTTGTAAACAATTCGGGTTTGGCCCACAACCACAACGGGTCGAGCCCCGCAAATACCAGAAAAAGAATTATCAACCAAAATAAAAGTGTTGTGCTAAAAATAGAACAAGAAAGCGTTGCAAAAACTAAAAGGCAGCGACCCAACAATAGCTGGAAAAACAAAAGGAAAAAATACAAAGAGCTGTAACGGGATATGCGAGCACATAGGCTAAAGGACGAAAAAAAGGATAAAGGAGGAGAAAAACTGAAGAGAAAAAAGAACGAAAGGCAAAAGGCGAACGGCACAGCCAGGACATGTGGGACAGTCAAATTTATGCGTTGGTAGGGACACCGACAGAACCTCAGACAATATTTTCGCCATGGGAGCGGGCAAAAACCCGAGCTAGGAGCCACAGACAAGCTACACTGTGAGAATTCATTCAGGCGAGTCGCAAAAATAAATTATAATCCTTTTTTTACCTTGAGATAGAATTTAATGCAAAATACTTTTATTAAATCTTCCTACATTTCTATGGAATTCCTTTGAAAATAATATAATACTATAATTAAAATTGATTTGATCCTAGCTTTAAAAAAGAAATAACTATCTAAAGAACCGTCAAATACTTTTTAGCGACCTACATTTTGTTGGCTTTCCCAATTTATGATATGTCAAAAATATATTAAATTCTTGAATATAAAAAACATTCTCAAGCCTTTTTTTGATCTGCACACACATACCCTTTATCTCGTTCGCTTCGTGTGTTATTTCCGGAAAAAAGCCGCAGCCGCTAAGGAACCAGAGGCACGGGCCAAGTAAACGTGGCCAAAAACTTTGTGAAAAAATAGCTCCGAGTGGCGGCAGAAGCGCGATTCAAAGTGGCTAAGACGGATAAGCGCAGCACAAAACGGCTAACGATGAAGTTTTTCCCCCAATTTCGTTCTATGAAGGTTGTTTTTTCATCCCACCATCATCATCGGTGGCGCTTCCTTCTGGAAACGGCAGCTAAAAGTCTGATGACAGCTGCAGCGGAACCAGATTTCTAGCAAACGTGCAGGTTGATTTCCAACAAAAAAAAAAACTTTAAAATAAAATTTATAAAAATAAAAACGAATCGGAGACGTGCTCGTGTCATCCGTCTTCGATAACGAATAGTATTTTGCAACAATTCGCAGCTGTGTCTAAAGTTTTCAACTATCATTTGCCGTGGCAGGTATAAATAGATCTTGCTCCATACTTTTTTCTGTTTCTTTCGAGTTTGTTTACTTAGTTTGTGAACGATTTGAAAGGTCTACCCTGCGTATACGTAATGTGACTTACCAATCTCTTCTTGTTTGCAAGTTGTGGGAGGATTTTATCTGTAAAGAAAATTGAGGAAAATGGTTTTTAGTTGGAGGCTTTAATATGAAGTTGGAAATTTAAAATTATAATGACTATGCTTGGCTTATTTTCCATACTTATAAAATAATTGCATGGCCAAAGGAGTAATTTTGTACATTTAGTATTTAGTATACATTTATTGCCATATCAATTGAAGCTAAAATTTAATTCCTAATCGGTAATTTATAATATCAGCAAATATATACACAATTAATCCAACTTAATTGAAACTTCAACCATGGTATCTTTCTTTTTTCACTTTCTTTCGAGTTTGTTTACTTAGTTTGTAAACGATTTGAAAGGTCTACGCTGCGTATACGTAATGTGACTTACCAGTTTCTTCTCATTTGCAATTTGTGGGAGGCTTCTATCTGTAAAAAAAAATTGAGGAAAATTGAAAATATTTATCAAGATTTAATAATGATAATTTCAATATTGGTATATAAATAAAGGCTTTTAATTTAATTTATCAAAACCAAAATTTTCTTACATTATTTTCTATGGGGCTTTGTTTATTTTTAAAATAATTGTATGGCCAGGAAGTAAAATTAACCTTTTATATTTAGAATATTTATAAAGCAGCCGATTGGATCCTATTAACTGCACTCGTAAATTAAAATTCACAACAAAATTTGTTTAGTTCCTGGTAATTTGTTGTAAACAAAGTTTAAAATAAGAAAACAAGCAGAATTATATTTTAGTCTATAAAGTAAATTTTATGTCACATTTCAAGCTAAAATTGAATTTTCAATCGATGATTTATACAATCAGCGAATTAATACAAATTAATTGAAACTTCAACAATGACTTTTTTTCCTTTTTTCGATTTAAAAGGTCTACGCAGCGTATACGTAATGTGACTTACCAATTTCGACCAATTTCGTTTGCAAGTTGTAGGAGGATATTAACTGTAAAGAAAATTGAGGAACATTATTATTATTTGAGGGCTTTAATTTAAAGTTGGAAAGTTATAAATTATACTGACTAAACATTTATTTGTTTACCACTTATTAAATATATTACATTTCTATGGGAAAACTAAAAGTCTGGGATCGTCTACGATACATTTCATGGCATATATATTTCCAATTTGCTAAAGGACTTTTATGGCAGCCACTTCTTCTGCTCAATTTAACAAGAGGCATCATAATTGGACTTGTGAGGCATAAATTGTCCCAAGTGAGCGGCCAAATGTAATTAAGTAGACTTGGATTTATAACTGGACCTAATTTTGAAAGCAACAAATCGAATTAGTGTCAGTTCTAGCTGCGGGCATGTGTCCTTTTTTCCTTTTTCTAGGACTTGCCTCTGCCAAATGAATCAATAAACAAAAATGAATTTCTCCAAGGCGCGCGGCGTTTAAATAAATGAATTGCTGATGAAATGAAGTTAGGCAAAGGAGGAGATAGCGATGGAGAAAAGCAGGATGAAATGCAAAGAATGCCAAAGAATTTGTGGAACAAAATAAACTTGGGAAAATGGGCCAAAGGTTGCCGGGCTTCGAAGGATATGGCCGAAGGAGTATGCAGGATTGGGACAAGGTTATAGCCGCAGCCACGGATGCCGACGCGACCAGCGAAATGTGCTCAGAGACACCGTTTTATGGCCAATGATGGCGGACGGAGCAAGGAGCACGCAGGATACGAAGGACGAAGGACACGAGGAACAATAACAAAAACAAATATCCGCACAAAAGCCAATGAACGTCAGTCAGCGGCAGACGCCATAAACATGGCCAAAAGCAAAGTGTGGGCTATTCGGATGGCCGAATATACGGAAAACTCTTCATTCGCCGCCGCACTCCTTCCCGCATTTAGTCGATGCCCAGGCACGTGCCGGGCCCACAAAGAAGAAGAAACTGAAGAGAAAGAAAACAGAACGAAGTAGGGAAGAGCAAACAAACACCGAGGAAAATTGCATGCGAAGGATAATCGGTGAGAACGAGG
Source organism: Drosophila anomelani (assembly GCA_035045905.1). NCBI lineage: Eukaryota > Metazoa > Arthropoda > Insecta > Diptera > Drosophilidae > Drosophila > Drosophila anomelani. The sequence goes on along the minus strand of JAWNOO010000007.1, from coordinate 7,603,015 downwards.
GCTATTTATATGCGCGGCCTCCGAAAAATCGGGACCTCATCATATATACTATACTATAAATCCGCGCGACCTTAACCTTATCCTCCAGAAAGGGACCCTAAAAACACAAACACACAGAAAACAAAACACAACGCAGGGGGAATCCCACGAGATTGCCAGCAGGAAAACTAAAGACAGGTGTGGTGGCGGCACTTTGAAAGCTTTTAGTGAGGTCCTTCGTTCACATTTACTTTTGGGTCCTCCACGAACATTTAGCTAATACAGTTTAGCGACGACGGGATCCCTAATAATCTCGATGCGAGGGTTGCCGAAAAGCAAATGTAAAATAAATTGATCTCGGTGATTCGGAAGGATAAACAAGGAAATCCTATTATTTTGCGATATACGGAGGAGCTAGTAGAGTAATTGTTAGTTGATTTGGTATACACTTGAAGCTTTTTTAAATTTTATATTTAATATATTTAATTATAATTCGATTTAAGTTATGATAATAGGGTTAAAAAATGATTTATAACATTAGATAATCCACATATTTATTTTTATTCTTATACTTTTATCATAAAAATCGTTAATATTTTGTTTTTGTAATAAAAATTTAACTGATTTGGCAGATAGCTAATTTTGTAGGTATTAAAATATAAAAATGAACAAGTTACTGGTAATATTTAAAGCTATTAAAGCTTATGTAATCATTAATAAACCCCCAAAATAAAATCGTCTCTTTTTTTCTCAAAAATAAAAACCCTTTTAAACAGTTCTCAGGTAATATAAAAGCCCCTGAACATTATCTGCAGAATAATAAAACCTTAATAGCCAACACATTATCCAAGAAGTGCTCTCTGGACTGGACTCCTGAAAACACACCCACATGTCACTATGCCAGGTCAATAATTAACCTAATTGGAGTTCTCGAAAGTTGTCAAGAGCCGAGTTTATGACCCTTAAAGCCTCCAGTTCAATTTGAAATAACTTGTCTCGGCGGCGGTCACGTTCGTTCGGTGTGACGAATTTGGCCAACAAAGAGACGTCAGCGGACGGATAAAGCCGGATAATACAATGGCAACAGCACCAACAAAAGTGAGTCAATAAATTTGACAACATTTTTGTCTTTTTTTTCAAAATTCTCCCCCAAATGGGAAGTGAGGGCACTAAAATAAAATAAAAGACTTGCTCAGACAGTTGCTGTTTGGGAAAAGTGCGTGGCGGGCCCAGGAGTAGGGGAAAAGGGGATGTCGGCGAACGAACCGTTGACAAAGTCAATGTTGTTCATAAAAAATACAGCAGAAAAAAAAAACGACGAAAACAAAACTTAATGGATTTCACAGACACTTTGGCGGGTCTCCAAAAGGGCGGCCGAGAAGAAAATTGCGCGCGAGAAAAGCAAGAAAATCGAGAAAATCGGGGAAAGCGGCTAAAATGCGCTGAAGCAGCTCTCAAATAATTTGCGTTAGGCATCGCACGTCACAGGAAAGTTTTTTCGGGGCCATGCTGAGTTCTTGCTTACGGTTCCCCATGGGGCGATCCGGCTAAGAATTGAGTACCAAGGGGTTGTAATATTTTGTAACGACTCCTAGATACCGAGAAAAAAATTTATCTTTAGAAATTAGCCAGAAAGCATGATTAGATAGGAAACAAAATTAATCGAATATTATTTTATATATTTAAAAATCATTTTATATTATTTTCAACATATAAAGAATTTATAAAAGTATCTGAAAATTGTATCTCTAAGAAGTATCTGTAGTTGTTGACTCCAGGTTTATATCTTAAAATTTATTTTCATTTGTTATCATCCATTTATTGTACTTATCCAATCATTATTGATATGTTTATACAATTTTCTGACTTCATAATCCGATTGTAATGTAAATTTCAATAAATTCTTTACCCTCAGAAGAAGCTTTGTCATAAATTGAGTATACCCGCTGATCCCAGCTTCCGTCGAGTACTTAAAAGTTGCTAAAAAGTAGAGCTCTATAGTCGCATGCTCCCCACCTCCAACAACTAATACATATGACATTCAAGGGTAAAATATTTTATAATTCGCACATTTCTGGGGGATTTTGGGGTAACGCTAATAATTGTGTGAGTGCGCCAGTGTGCGTTTGTGTATTTGCGGTGCGGTAGTATTTGTGTTTGGGTCTCTGTTTGGCTTTGGTTGGTTTGTTTACTCAGCACTCAGCTGAGCTGGAGGCACACAGATACACTTGAAGCCCTGCACTGAGGGAATAGCTAATGAATTAAGGTGGTTTAGGTTTATGTTCATTTTAATAAGCATACTTATTTTGAGTAAAAATGTATATTAAAATGGAAAAAGTATAAGATATTTAAATAGGAATATATAAATTCATATATCATTCAACATTCATTTTAAAGAAATCAATTTAAAGAGAAACAAATCGATTTTTTTGTATAAATAAATAATAAATATTTATTTGATTGGGATCTAAACAAAGTACAGACAATTTGGAATATTAATTTGATATAATTATATAATTTATTCTATTGAATTTTAAAGGTTTAATATCTCGGAATTACTTTTATATATAGGGAAACGAATGAACATTTATTTTAATAATAGTTAAAGAGTTTTACTTTGAACAATTTTATTTTTGTAATATGCCGAATATATTTTATTTCTCCTACATTTTGCTCTAACTTATTTAAAAAACATTCATGGGTTCTACTAAATTTTTTTCTATGCACAAACGCGGACACAATACTAAAAACTACTCACCTAAACACAAATGCATTCACATTCACATTCATTCTTTTCATTCTGTTTCATTTGTATTTGTATCTTTTTCTTTATTTTTCTTTTATTTATATGTTGTTTTTAGCTTTTTGTGTTTTTGCGGTTTCTGTGTTTTTGTCGCGTTTCGTTTGCTGATAACACGCGCTGGCGCTTTGCTGATACGCGCGGGGTGCGGACTAGGGAGATTGGGGCACTTTCGGGGGGAGGTTTTTGCTTTGGTTTTGGTTTTGGATTTGGATTGTGAATTGAAACAACAATTACAACATAGGCAAATTGCTTGGCTCGACACTGGAAATACTCGAAATATATACCACAATATTTACGCGCCACTCAACTGTTTCGTTTTTCCGTTCGATTTTGTGGAATATTATGCAAAAAGTATATACAAAACTCGTATATATTGCGGGGCCTGCGATGTCCTGCGAGATTTTTACAACCGGCGGCGACGGCGGCACGCACTTCACTCTCTCACAGCTGCTGGGCGGGAGGCGTGGCCAAGGGGGCGGCTGTGGGTGGCGACGGCGGCGGTGGGTGGGCGTATCTCGATGAACGGCGGCCTTGCCTTGCCCACACGAGCTTCGCAGCACGACGACAACTTTAGCACTGAGCGCACACACAGGGAGATAATTCTGTGCGGGAAATGGAAAATCTATTGAAGAACGCCACGCTTTCCGCTCTCTTTCAGTGCTTTCTCCGCGCTTTCTCTCGGCGCTCTCTCTCTCTATTTGTGGCAGCACGCTTTGCCGTTGCTTTTGGGGGCTGCAAAAGGTTGGTTTTTCGGCTCTGCGCTTTGGTTGCGCTGCTCCAGTTCGCCTTGGCGCCCAGTTAACAACTGAGTTTTTGGTTCTGGTTCAGGCCGCGAGTTACCGTCGCAGCGGCTGTGGGCAGCGACGCCGGCAGCAGCAGCTGGGCTTTGTTTACTATTATTTGGCGCAAGCTATACTCGCTCCCGTTCTCTCTAATGTCTGACTCTCCAAGAGAGAATTCTCAGACGCATTTCGAAGGAGAACAGTGATTCTGTTTCATTTCAATTAAACTGAATTTATAATTGAAAAATAATTTTGAAAATTTCTATTAAAAATTAAAATTATAATAAGTTCAGAAAAAATACTGAACTTCTTAGAATTATAATTATTTTTCTGGCATTTAACAAAAAAATTTAAAATTATTCCCTGATATTTCACAAATATTTTATTAAACCATTTTTCGTTTTTCCTATTATCATCTTAAAAAATCTTATTTTTAAATATTTTTACGGACCACTGTACAATCGGGGCCCAGCGCAGGCGCCGGACTTGGCCAGGTCTAGTCTGTTGGCCATCAGTTGTTGGGCTAAAAGCCGCATAGTTGTTGCTGCCATCGCTTCCCAACTCAATCGCTGGGAAGCCGTGACATTGAACGGCCAAGAAAAAATGTTAGTACCAAGTTAATTAGAGCAGGTATACTCTTGGGCTTAATTAAAAACACATAGAATTTTTACATAATTAAACTATAACCAGACATTAGTATAATCATTAAATAAATGGTATTTTAAATCATGGAAAAAATAAATTTTAAAATTTTTTTGTTATCCATTAGAATTTCCTTATTATTTTTCTTTGTTTTTAATAATTTGGATTTTATTCCCTATTACTTTTCCTTGCCTTTAATAAAAAAAAAATTAAAAACACCAGGAAAAATAATTAGAAAAGTTTTTTGTTGAAAGCTATCGAGATTGCGTATACGACTAGTTGGCATAATTTTCGTATGCCTTATGCCCACTAGTCGTATACGCAATCTCTCGTATATGACTTGTTTTAAATATTGAGAGATTGCGCATACGACTAGTGGGCATAAGACAGAGGGAAATCATGTCCACTAGTCGTATACGCAATCTGTTAATAAGCTTTTCTTAATATTTCTTCTTGTTTTTATTAAACTATTCAAAACAAGTAAAAAAAATATTAAAATTAGTGCAAAATAATAAAGAAATGATGGCCACTAGTCGTATACGCAATCTCGATAGCTTTCCCAATAGTCACCAACTTGATTAACAAATAGCTAAATTTATATAATAATATGTAATATTAATATTATCATTTGGTTAAGCTTGATGTTAAGGAAATGAATGAAATATCAAAATTAATGCTGTTCAACGTTTCTTTTTTATTATTTATGAGAAAGTGCAAGAAAAGGGGTAAAAAATGGTGATACATGATTATAAATCGATCATAACATAATAAAAATTAAAAAAAATAGCATTAAGTTATCTGTTAAATGGTTATAAAGACTTTAAAGTGTTACTGCAAACTTCTTAGTTTTATTTATTAATAAATAAAATAGCTTTACTTGTGAATAAATCCAGTGACACATCAACTCAACCCAATCAGTTAAACATTCTAAATTTGGACGAGATAGTTGTGTCGGGTGCCTTCGTCGAATCAGTCTCCGTCGACGCAGCTTCAGTTACCGCCTCCACTTCTGGTTCCGTTTCCGTCTCTGGCTCTTCAATTCCCACCCGGACTTCATCTCCGCAGACGGTAAGGGGCTCGAGCTCTAGCAATGGGCGTGGTGCGTTGGCCAGGAAGCCGGAACAGTAGATTCGAATGCCCTCACACTCTTCGGAAGGGTGGGACACCACAAAGGTACAGGACTGGATGACGTCATTTATCGTGTGGTCCACGTAATGGAACACCAAGTGTTCCTCCGTTTTCTTGCCGTACGTAATTGTTTTGCCGTGCAAACTGTCGACGGGAAGAAAATGTCAATGAAAAGCCAGTTGATCAATAATCATAACTCACCCAAGCGGTCTGCCCTGTATTTTAATATTCACCTTTTCATATTTGTCTATAACGCCATCATATTTATTCTGGGCGGTTATATCGTCAATCTTTGATATTAAGAAATTTGTTTGTTTAATTTAAGATTATTGGAAAAACAATAAATTTTAATTCATGTTCTTCAAATAAGAAGTTTTTACTTTAAAAATTATTTTAAATTTATTTTAAATATATCAATTAAATTTAAATTAAAGTTAAACTTTGCATAAATGGCGTAACTATTTTAGAATTAATTCTTTTATAAAGTTTTCTCTTTCTTCTTTTTATACAAAAACCAATAAATCCATTTATTTTCCATACAACATTTGCGGTTAAGTATACTCACATCATAAATGCACTGATCTGGAGAAATACATATGGAAAACTGACAAAGAAACCATGAAATTAACTTAAATCCATATTTTAATTTCATTAAAACTCACTGCAATGTCAGCTATTGAAATAAATCCGAAAAAAAGCAGCAGAGAGCTGGGGAAAGCCATGGCTTAGTCTGATCACTGATCGGCGCAAACTAAGCCCAGGTAATGTCGGGGCTGGTCAGTGGATTTAAAATATATGGTATATAAAGCTGTGAAAATATGAATATCAAATATACTCCCTCGCCTGGCTCATTGTTCTCGCCTCGCTTCGGTATAAAATGTGACGTCATAATAATTATAAAAACAAAAACAACAACAAAACAGCACTCATTAGCAGTCATAAAAATTGTCTAAACTCTCACGCGAAGCTAGCAATTATTAATACACGCAAAAAGCACTCAAAATGTTTTTATTTTTAACTCAAATGCGAGTTGAGCAAATTATATTCTATTAAAAAGACACATTTATTTGCGTTAGAGTCTGGCCAAAGGAACAATAACAAATAAAGTGCATTATGTGTCTAACAAAAAGTCAAGCTGCATAAATTCGGGACTAATTAGAGGTGGTTTTGAGTGCAAACAGAGCTCGTGGAGCTATAAAAAGCGCTGCATTTGAAATTGGAAATTATTGTATTGAATCGCATTCTTCCGAAGATGAGAGCTGTGTTCGTTTGGTGCTGGTTACTATTGGGCCTCTTCGCCCTGGTGTCCTGGGTGGATGGCTCGTCGCCGGACACCACCGATTCAAGTGCCACGTCCTCTACCGCAGTCGCAGATTCCTCCTCATCCACCTCGGCCACCGCCAGCTCAAGTTCTAGCTCCACTGTTGCTTCGGTAACTCCGTCCACCCTATCTGAGAGCAGCCTGTCCAGCGGCTCGGCATCCTCGGTGTCGACGGGAACGAATGCTGCACGAGTGGCTAGACAAAAAAAAAGAAGAGCTCTCATGAGACTAATTAGGAGATCGAAGAAATTGAGGGCCAGGAAACGAGCTCAAAGGGAGCGACAGAGAAGACGAAATCAGTGATTCCGGCTAAGAAGCACAGGACATTTAGGTTTTCGCTTATCCAGTGCTGAAAAATAATTCAAGAAATTATCTAAAGTACCTTTGAAAGCTTAATTCAGTAAACTCTAATAAATTGCATTCCAAAATATGTTGAGTTTTTATAGGTAAAATTTAAATTAAAAATGTAAAAGTTAGGAAATTATATAAACGGCACAACATTAGATATGATTGGTTTAATTTTGTTAAAGAAATCTGCTTCGAAATGTGTACCTCAGTTAATACGAAAAGGGGGCCTAGCATTGTGCAGCATAACACATTCTTTTGGCTAAGCAAAGTTAAAATTATTCACCATACTTTTAGGCTGACTTTAAAAAGTTTTCAAACTTCAATAGCTATTATCATAGCCAATGTTCCTTAAATAAACACAATCTGAACTAGTTTTGAACATATGTTCAAAGTTCACAAAGGCCCCGCACGTGTGGCCAACCTCACCCCAAGCCGATCGCAGTAAATTCTCTGCAAACAAGTGCGACAAATAAACCAAAATTCGATAGAAACAGCTGCGTATATTTGCCCATAATTTGTGCATAGCTTGAACTAGTATACCTGGCCCAGGTACCACTTATAATATGCTTATTATAATATCGTAACACCTGCCAATACCGCCGATCAACAACTCCGAAATGAAAGACGAACAATTGCAGACATCTTCGGGAGCGACTTTCTAAGCCAAATTCTTGTCAAACAATGGTCATAGGCAAATAAGTGTTCAGATGCCAGCAGTTGGGTAAACTTAAGCTAACCATCTTTCCAGCCCGGAGGGAGCACTATAAAAACCCGATCCCGCTGCCGAAAGCATCATCAATCAAGCCATGAGAGCCATAAGCATCTTGAGTGGAATCCTCCTCGTCACAGCCTGTCTCCTGAGGAGCAGCGAGGCGGTAACCTGTACCGCTGATGCCACCGTCGCCGGATGCATCGATTGTACCCAGAGCACCAACGCTGCAGATGCAGAATGCGTGGCAGAGGCGGCAGCAGCAACCACGGCTCCTACCACTGCACCCACTGACGCACCCACATCAGCAACTCCAACCGGTGGATCCAGTACGCCCGCTAGCACCCCCTCCGCCGCAACTCCGTCTACCCCATCCGATACCAGTGCATCCTCGGGATCAACGGGAACCAGTGGAAGCAGCAGCAGCACCAACACCGCTGCTTCCAGAAGGCAGGCAAGGAGGAGGGCCGCAGCTCGGAGGAGACGTGCAGCCGCCAGGAGGAGGAGGGCCGCCAGAAGGAGGGCCCAAAGGCAGAGGCAGAGGCAGAGGCAAAGGCGTTCCGGTTAGGGACCATACATTCTGATGATAAACCGATTGGTCGAAACATACGCTTATTTGTTTTTAAAAAATAAATCCTGTAAACAATGCATTCCAAAATAAAACAGTTGTCAAACCTTTTTTTGCTGGAAAAAAACAATATTTCAATATTTTTATATAAGCAAAGTTTTCTATACATTTTTGCTATATAAACCAAAGTTTTCTTACAATAAATAAAATAATAAAATGTCCGAGTGCGGAGGTCTAGTTTCGATCTTCTTTTTGATCCTGTTGTATACTCAGTTCCAGGGTTCTCTAAATGTTCCTGAAAGAAGCCAGGACCTGTGCACTGTAGGCTATGCAGTGATTGTGGTGCAAAAAAACAAAGGACAAATTATCAACAGAACCCTGATCTCCTCCAATAAGGTGCTGACAGTTTATATTACTTTCCCTACTTCCCCTAACTTGGTTGTGAATAAACAGAAGATGAAGCCCTCAACCTGGCGCTAGTCTTTGTTGAAAAGCTATTCGCAATAATAGAGTCTGGAAGCTACCTCCTTCCGACTCGATTGCAGACTGAAATGTGCTGGCAAAAGAATCAAAAGGAGGCAGTTTATGAGGACTAGTTATCCGCTTATATATCCTTTGGCAATTGATCCTGAGCAGATCACAGTAACTTCAGATGGTCATCCACCTCAACCATGTTCACCAAAGTTTATTAATGGAATTAATGAAATAGTTATTAAGAAATGGAATAAGTTAATAGATGTAAAGGTGATGAAGATAAGTGTAGTGTTTATTCTAATGATCGTCTTAATAACAATTAACATTATACTGTATGTATTTTATTTACTAAAGTAATAATAATGTAAAAATGTAATTAAAAATTAAATAAAATATGCCAAAGCCTTTTCTTATAACTTCCCAATTTAAATAGAAGTAAAATCTCTTTTATTATTGATCTAGTTTATCATAAGCCTAGTGGCATTGGTTAATCTATTATTTAAACCTTCAACCCAGGAGTTCAAATGCTAAACGGAGATGGCATTGAGCATCTTTGTGGATTCACAGTCAATAGTAAACAAAGTACAAGGCGAATGAAAACTTTTCAATTCGATGACTAAATTCATTTAGCCATACAAAAAACACTCAAAAAAATAACACGAGCAACAACAAATATTATATTTATTATTATTTATATTATTAATTAAGTATATTTACAAACGAATAAAAAATATGATCTTCATAAATACAAATGAACTTTGCTAGTTTTTGACAAAGCATATATTTCTATACGATAAAGTTAAATTTAAATAACGTTTATTTGGTTATATTGAAAAAAAACTATAGATCTTTGGAAAAGAAAATCAAAGTATACCCTTTTATTAAATTATGATTGCATTAACGGACTACAAAAAGGGAAAGGGAATCCAACTCCAAATATATTTTCATTGATAAAGATTTTTTCAGAGTGCACAGCTACTATCTTCCAATAGTTTGCGAATTCTTGTCAAACAACTGAAAAGCATAAACCAAAATCCGATAGAAACAGCTGCGTAAATTTGGCACAGATCGAAACACTATAAAAACTCCCCGGGCATCCGAAATCAGCATCAATCAACCAGCTTCAATCAGCAAACCAAAACTAAAACCAAAACCAAAACCAACCATGAGAGCAACCAGCATCATTTCTGCAGTCCTCGTCCTGGCTGCCTGTCTCCTGAAGAGCACCGAGGCGGTGACCTGTACCGCTGATGCCACCGTCGCAGGATGCATCGATTGTACCCAGAGCGCCAACTCTGCGAATGCGGAATGTGTGGCTGAGGCGGCAGCGACGGCCACTACAACAACTGCGGCTACCACAACCACTTCCACTACGGAAGCCACCACCACAACGACTGCATCACCGACCACATCCACTGGAAGCAATCGGAAGATCGTCCGTGTCAGCAACCTTCAATACACAGCCAGGAGGCGGATCCGCGTCGCCAGCACCACCACCAGCTCGACATCTCGCCGCGGCACCGCCAACAGGCGCTCCACCAACACCAATCGCAACCGCAGGAACGTCAATCGTAGGAATGGTAACAACGCCAGACGTGGCAATGTCAGAGGACGCAATGGCAACGGCAGGGTTCGCGTCGTTGTTGGCTAGAATCATTCACATGAAACTATCTTTTAATGTATGATCCACTTGTTATGGCAAATAAATAAATTTTAAAATAAAAAAGCAAAGTTTAATTAACACCAAGGAGAGACTTGATTGTAAAATTGTTAATAGATCGGTTTGATTTATGCATAATTTCTTATTTAATTTTTGTCGCTAATCAAGAATCTATCTGAAATTTCTACTGAAATCGAAAGTCGATCAAAAAGTTAATATGTCAAGAATGTATAACCATTTTCTGTAGATTTTGTAACGTAATATTTTATTGCCTACTATTGTCGGTCCATACTAGGCTTACAGACCAACATGCTTAAGACTCTTAAGACAACATCCTAACCTGAAATTTCTATTCTTTTAATGTAAACTAATTAAGCAGTCTCTGAATAGTAATACCAAATAAATGTTTACTATTATTTTAATTAAATTATTTATTGTTTATTAATTGTATACATCATTTTCCAACGAATATCCTTTGATAGACAAACATATTTTCACGCTACTCGGAAATTTATTTTAACAAATTAGAACATTAACAAAATTCTCTTGACTTTATCCCAAGGAAACGGGGAATTGCCCCATGGCGTGGAGGGATTATTTATTGAGCCACCTGTAAGCTCTGGAACGCATTGAGAGTTGGAGGGATCAGTGGTGCAGTCAATGCACCCGGTGGCAGTGGGATCGACGGAGCAGGTCACTGCCTCACTGGTGCTTAGGAAGCAGGCTGCTAGCACGAGGATTCCGTAAATGATAATTACTTCTGGCCTCATCGTTCCTGATTGAGGTTAAACTGGGATGTCTCAAAGGTTTTTATAGCGACTCGACACGCTTAAGTTATTGGTACAGCTGCTTATTATTTATTATTATTTTATGGAGTGCTTTCAGCAATTGTTTGCTCAGAATTTGCGTAGGATTGAGTTATAAATTTATTAAGAATCATATGTATTTGTGTTGTTTTAAGAGAGTGTTAGCATTAATAATAAATATTAAAAAGCTGTACGTTAAATAATCGGATAAATACAAATATTCTCCTTGCAGCTAAATTAAAGGATAGTTTCAAATAGCTCTCAAAACTCTTAAAATATATCCTTGAGTTCGGCGTAAATATTTCATTACGTGATTTGGGATTACTTTACAAATTATTTTCAGCCACTCTCATTTATTTTTGTGCTAAAAACATTAGCATAATGCTCTTAAGTCTTCTGCAAGGAAAGGAAAAGTATGGCCTCAACCACACATTACGCATCCGCAGGGTTTGTCGCCTATATACAATCAATGCAGTCGACAAATGTAGGATCGGCGGAGCAGGTTAGCGCCTCGCTGCTTTTTAGGATGCAGGCTGCAAGGATAAAGATTGGAAGTTTGAATGATGATGGCCGTTCTTTAATTAATAAATATACCGAAGTTTGTGTTGTCTTAAGGGGGAAAACACGACGTCTTTGTATAATTATTTAATTTGATTTAAAGTTTTATATAAACTATACAAAAATGCAATTCAAGTTTCGAAGAGGACCAAAAAGTAGCTTAACTTATCCTTAGCTTTTTACTCCTGCCATGAAAATTGTAATCAGTATGCAGCGGGAATATTTATTTAGAAATCATTAAAACATTAGCAACACATTTTTAACTTTATGCCAGGGAAACCGAGATTGTCCCCACTGTGCGCTGGGTGGCTGTGCGGTGGTGAAGTAATAGTTGGGAGACGGAGTGGTGGTTGCTGCTTCGGCTGCGCACTCCGGATTCGCGATATTGGTGGTAAATGTACAGTCTATGCAGCCTTGGACGGTATTATCAGCTGTGCAAGTCACAGCCTCGGTGGTCCTCAGTAAAAAGGCTGCTAGGACGAAGACTGATACAGATACGATTGCTGCTGTCCTCATCGTGCCACAGATGCTTGTCTTTGATATCAAAAATCCCGCTTGTGCATGGTATTTATAGTGGTTCGATTCTTGCGAATTGTGTACACAGCTGCTTCTTGTTAAATTATGGAAATATATTTTAGAATTATTTGCAGAGAATTCGCCAACGGCATGGAACATAATTAGAGAACTGATAATTAGAAGAGAGCTATATAATAAAATAAGCATTTTTAATAAAAATGCCAAACGAGTTGGCCACAGAAGATCGCCCTATTTAATGTGTCACAAATATGGTGCAAAAGTTAGGTGAATACAGAAAAAACTACGCCGTAATTTAAGGAAGTTTTTTAAATTAATATGTCTAATAAAGAATATATGTTATGTGCATAATATAATATTATTTGTGGACTACACTGGAGTAAATATTTAATGGAAAGTTTAGCATTAATTTCAAGCTTCAGGTCCTAAAATTTTGTTCGTTCCAATTCAATTTTATGAATCCTGAATTTATTAGTTTAAAGTGTATTATAAAATCTCTAAAGTAATGTAAAATACAGCTTTTTCTTTTCTTTCTTAAGAATTATTTTCTTAAATTCAAATTCGATTAGCAAAATCAAACTTTCTCTTTGTTCTTTAAAATAATATGAAATAATTATGATTTAATTTTTAAAATAATATAAAATTAATATTGAATGTAAAAATAGAAATCCCTAAGACTATAAACTAATATAAATTTATATTAATATTATATTTAATTCTATTATTTATTTTAAGTGCCTCCAAAATGAAAACCATTTATGTTTTTCTCTCTAAAATTCAGTAGTTTATTGGTATCCTCTCTTTTTTTCCCTAGCCGACTATGACACGAACATTGCCATTGCCCCTGCGGTTCCTCACGTTGACCCTTCTCACGTTGTTCCGGTTCCTGCGATTCCTGATGGTGGTGCGCAGCGTGCTGCTAGAGGAGTTCCTGTTGCGGTAGACGCGAATGCGACGGGTGGCGGACCATCGCATGTTGGTCACTCGGAAGACCTTCCGTTTACCCCCAGTGGCGGTGCTGGTCGCTGCTGTGGTAGCCGTGGCCGAAGTAGAAGCCTCCGTAGTTGTGGGTGCCACCGTTGTTGTGGTAGCCGCTGCCGCCGCTGCCGCCTCTGCCACACATTCAGCATCCGCAGAATTGGCGCTTTGGGTACAATCGATGCATCCTGCGACGGTGGCATCAGCGGTACAGGTTACCGCCTCGGTGCTCCCCAGAAGGCAGGATGCCAGGACAAAGATAACGGAGAAGATGGTGGCTGCTTTCATGGTGATTTCTTTTGGCTGTTCGGGAGTTCGGGATTGAGTGGGCTTCCCGTTCCGGGAGAGCTTTTTATACCCGCTTTGACTCCACGCGCCTAAGGCATCCACAAATTATTGTCAAATTTACGCAGCTGTTTATGAATTTTTCATTATTTTCTTCAATTATTTGCAAAGAATTTGCACAAAGATTGGTTTGAATTTTGTTTGTGGAGAATTTGCAAAAAAAGATCGGTTATCAAAAGACATCTGTCTTTATTTATTAAGTACAAGAGATGGGATTTATACGGGTTAGGGACTAGTCAATGACATTGAATAACTTGTATAGAAAAATGATTTCTTTAGTACGATTTACTGTTATATTTATTTCCGTATTATTTCTTTATTTTAATGTTTTTAGTTCAATTTGTTTAGGCAAATTAATACTTTTATATATAAAACATAATAGATTAATATTATGAAAATCCAAGAAGAAGAAAAATTCAAGATAACTTGGAATCTTTTTACAAATATATTTCCTAATCAAAACTGAATAGGTGGCACCTACAACAATAATAATTTTAATATGTTTGCTTAAAGTATAGATCAGAAATCGTATTATTCAATAGCGCCAAAAAGCAGGCACTAAAAAATATTCATCCAAGTTTTATGTCTTCCAGCAATCAGCTTTATTTCAATATCAACAAATCTTCCAGATATTAAGCCAATATTTTGCGTCTTCTACCAAGCGTTGTACCCCAAAGATGCTGCAAATATTTATCCAAGAAATAAGTTTCAACAAGACCAAAACAATACAAATATTAGCCTTTTGACAGCTGGTCTAATTCGGCAATACCTTTGGTTCCTTTCAATCAATTTATTAGCCCAGCTGACGCCTAGATATGGAGAAAGCGGTATAAAAGCGATGGCCTCCGACCGAGGATCATCAAGCAAACCAATTCGTTTGAACCGATAACAAGCATGAGAGCCACCACTCTTCTCCTGGGCCTTGCCCTCTTCACTCTGTGCCTCAGCAGCTACAGCCGTGCCGAGGATGAGCCCACCGATGGCAGCACGACGCCTACGGATGGCAGCACCACTCCCACGGATGGAAGTACTACTCCTACAGATGGAAGTACTACACCCACTGATGGCAGCACGACTCCAACCGATGGCAGCACTCCTACGGACGGAAGCACCACTCCCACTGACGGAAGCACCACTCCCACTGATGGCAGCACCTCCCCCTCGACCGGAGACAGTACCTCGCCCTCGTCGCCTTCGACTCCTTCGTCCGGATCCTCGGACTCCAACTCACCTGCCACTGGAAGCGACGACAGCGACAGCAGCAGCAACAGCGGTAATAACAGCGGCAGGAACAACAACCGTAGGAGGAAGCGCCGCCAGCAGATTCAGCGTCGTCGCCGCCAGCGCCAGCGTCAGAGGGCTCAGCGCCAGAGGAACCGCAGGAACAACAACAGGAACACCATCAGGAACAACAACAGGAGCGGTTAAGAAGGACACTTTTTCATAATGTAATAGAAAATGTATGAAGTATAGGAGGAGCATTGAATCATAAATAAACGTTATAAATACAAAATTCTATTTTTCTATATTTTATTTAACTCTAATCGGAAATAAAAAGTATAAATTTTACAATTAGAATTTTCTATTTAGTTACTACAAAGTCTACTGATGACAGAACTTTATTTCTTTTGATCTTTGCTCTGTTGACCTATTCAAAATTATAAGTCGCGAATATACTCGTTTTACTCTGAAACAGGTTACTCCACAATCAATCCGAGCTTTAGTTATCACAGAGCAAAGTCACTTTGAATTGTATTAGCACGATTTTGTCAGGGATTCACCAAAGTATATATGCGATTATTCAATGAACAACAACAAATTTTAAAGATTATTTTATTGGTTAATTACATTTTATTAATTGTTGGTAGTATCCTATTGCATAAGTCTACCAAGTACGATCCACAACTTCCTCATCCTGACAATAGATCTTGACGTTGGTTCCGGTTCCAAGACGCTTCAGCCAAGGCTGGCTCCAGATTTGTACTTTGCAATCCTTATTTTCTGACCCATTGGACAATTCCACAACGAAGGTGTCAAGGGATCCAGACACCACTTTCCTTGTTGCTGAGGTTACCTTTACGACTCTGAAATTAACGGAAAAAATATTTACAATATTGTACATTTTATTTCAGTAAAGTCTTCCAAGTTCATGAAGAACTCACTCGTATTTGGGTCCCTCTCCGGTGGCCAGTTCCTCGAGGGTGCTTGTCAATAGACCTTTGGCTTTCTCCAGCTCTTCTCCCTCAAGCGGCTTGGGGGCACCAGGTGGACGGTTGCGCTAAAATTGTTTGTTATATTTTTCATAAAAAATAAAAATATAATAATTTAATATTAGGTATATTCATCACAGCTTACAAGAGCGGAAGCCACTGTCAATGTCAGGGCCAAAACAAAGATCACTTTCATAACTTGCATTTCTCACAAACACCTTTTTCAAACTAAATAAACCGAAAGATGCGACACCTCATTTATAGCTAGCTCTGGTGATAAGTATCCGAGTGTTCAGCTAGAATATATAAATATATAAGTATCGGAGTTTAAAGCAATCCGATCGCTCGTGCTCGTGCATTCAAACCCGAACCCGACGACAATGAAACACCTCGTTCATCTAGCATCTTTATTTTATTTTAAGTTAATTTATATTCAAACTTGTTTGCGTTTTTATGGTTTACTTAATTGCACTGGATTGTGCAGGTCAGGAGTTGCGAAAAGATATTGATTCATCGGCAGTTGTGTCCACACACAGGGATTAAAGACAAAGGAACAAAGAATATTTGTATATACATTTCACGAAACCCCCGTTATGCAAGCGAAAGATAAACCAGAATATTTATAAACAAAATGCGAAATAAAGGCTACTTGCAATAAAGAGAAAGAATCATCATTTAGCTGGTCATTAATCTCCAATTCAAGGTAATTAAATATTTTTCCAATTTAGATTTTCCTCAATATTTAACATGAATAAAAGATAAGCAAACTTTGTTTTTTTTAATCACATTTTATTCGAGGTACAGACAAATATCAGTCAATTATCTACCAGGTATGATCTAGCTTAACGACATCCTTGCATTGGATCTTGACGTTGTTGCCGTTCTTCTCTAGCCAAGGCTGTTGCCAGATGCTGACAGTGCACTCCTCAGTGGTGGATCCATCGGAAACGTCGACAACAAATTTGTAGAGAGAGCCAGCTACCACTTGACTAGTCGCCGAGACAACGTTACCAACCCTGCAATAAGTAAGAAATTATAAAAATGTTCAGGATTTATGTCAAAATAAATATTATTAAAATAAAAATAAAATCAAATAAAAACTTACTGATAAGTCGGACCATTGCTTGCAGGCAAACCTGCAAAGGTAGTGGTCAAAAGCTCCTTGGCAGCCTTTAGTTCCTCTCCTTCCAGGGTCTTTGGGGCTCCGGGCACCTGTCATCAAAATAAGCAATAATATTTACAAAAAGAATTTTAATATTTGCCACTATAAGTAATCCCAACTCACGCCAGCAAAGGCGACGGCCAGAATGAGGCTAAGCGCGATGATCACTTTCATGATGTGTTTTCTCCACGAATTCTCGTTTCAAACTGAGTACACAGAGTGCAGAGATCCCACTTTTATAGGCGACTGATAAGGTCTAGATTTCTGGGGAGGCTATACATAAGTCTACGTATACAAACATATATTTATAACCAAAGATTACCGTCATCCGGCCGACCTAAGATCGCCTGAGAACCATATGCCCTTAAACGTGAACTCTGATTTGATTTCTAAATACATTAATTTCATCTTATGTACTTTAAAATAGACGAATTTTAGAATATATTTAGGAATCACATAGAAATAAAGAGCCAATTAGTTTTGCGGAACCCCCATATGTATAATTTGTATAATTACAAAAATTGTTTTTGTTAAGAATATTCTTTTTGCAGACTCGAGGTCGAACCGGTTTTAATATTTTATTTTAGTTTACATTTTGCCAAAAAGAACGTGCCAACAAATAAGTACTTATCATTACTTTATTATTTGTTGGAAAGGTTTACCTGCTAAATGGTTTATACTTTATTTACTTAGGAAATATCTGTAATTATGAAGAAATAAATAAAACAGAAAAAATCATGCAATTTTATATTTTTAATTAAGAGTAAAATAATCAAAGATTTAAGACTTTCCTTGAACTGTTTGTTTACAAATAGGTTATCAGTTTTTGTTATTTTAACGCAAACTAATTAAGAAGTAATTAAACACAATAATATATGTTTTGATTTTCACTATGCGTTATCAACTAAATGTTTGCGGAATTCTCCTAGCACTAACTGATAAGGCGAGTTATAGTTGTATTACTCATTTTCGGGTTGACACATAAGTACTATATATATAGGAATATGCGATAAACAATTGTTTTTTTTTTGTTATAACAAAAACGAAACTATTTCACAACAACTAAATGTTTGACTTCGTTCTGCAATTTCTCATAATTTAAAGTTCTTATTATTTAAAATATTCAACGCACCTGAGACATTTTCACTTTTTAAGAGCACAACAACGACTGAATATGAGTTCGGAAAATGAGAGGGCAGCAAGGCGAAAATTGTTTCGACGAGGAACCCGAAATACAATTTATCTGGTAATTTGTAGTAATTCGCAGGGAACGAACTTCCCCGTCTGATGATTGGAATACGAATGCGTTTCAGATATTCCTAAACGTTTAACTTAAGCAAAATGTATTACTCAGGCTTGTCTTATCAGTTCATAAATGGCAACAACAATAGCATTGTTTTGTGTACTATATATACGATAAGCAACAAAAAAATCGATGTGAGTGAATATATAAATTTACCCATATTATTGTGAAAAATTCGCTTGTTGATGTGAAGAGAACAAAGCCTATTCAGCATCTGAATATATGAAAATAATATAATAACGAGTGGAATGTTTTTGGCGTTGACATATTAAAATTCGAATCGGAGAGTAAGAGGGTTTTTACAGATATTTCATAATAAATCCTATGAGGTTTCAGGAGGAGACCCGTCCCCTATTCACTGTGGTGTTGTAAGGAATGTTTACCTGTTATTTTATCTATATTATTTTACCTGGGAGGGATTCACTGTTTACAAGTAAATAACCTGAGATAACTTGACATTCTTCAAAGGAATATATATAATTCTTACCTAACTCTGAGTCTTTCTTTTAAAGTATAAACATTTGCAAGAAGTCAGGTAGGAATTTTGATATAAGTTGGGCTTGGTTTCCCACCTCCCTTCTTAAGATATTTTAAATAGATTACAATAATTTACTTCCTTAGAAATATATATATATATTACATACAATCAATTAAACATCTAAATACAAAAATAAAAGTCTTTTAAGTTAACAAAAAAATGAAAGGATGATCACCAAGTACGCTCTAGCTCGTCATCTTCTCCAACAAAGCGAATCTTTATATTGATGCCATTCTCCTTAAGCCAGCTTCGATACCAGATCTTTACGGCGCACTGCTTTATGTCGGTTCCATTGTCCAGTTCCAGCTTGTACCTGTAGAGATCACCAGCCACCAATTGACCCGTCACAGATATCACCTTAATGACCCTGTTCAACAAAAGGTCCATATTGATTTTTACATTTAGTTAGAATTATTTTTTGTTTCTTCAACTCACTTGTAGCTGGGGCCATCTCCCTCGGCCAAGTGGGCGAGACAAGTATTCAGGAGATCCAGAGCCTCCTGCCTCTCTACGCCTTCCAAGGTGTTTATACCGCCAGTTATATTGTCTTCGTCACTCATGTCAAATAGTTGAACTCAGAGTAAAAAATAAAACAAAAATAAAGAACGAATTCAACACGTTCAAGTCAATAGTGTCACTCACTCAACGTTCATGAGCAAACTGATTAAAGTTCCGCTGGGGTAACCACTTTATAAGTCAGATATGTGTACATATATACAATACAAGTTTTGTAAATGCAAACGGAGGGTGCGAACTCCAGAAACTCATGAAGAAAGTAAATAAATAACGTATAAAAACGATTTCGTTCAGAAAGAAACTCAACGAGGATTTATTAATATTTTGAAAACAGGGAAGGAACTTACCCGTTTTAGAAAACATAATAAATTGATTTTGTTTATTTATCAAAATTTTCAATAAAGAATATTTTTCATATTTTAACAAATATTGGAGATATTTTCTGGTAACCAATTACCAACAATGGTTTAGCTCATAGCCTCCCTGGCAGTGCATATTGATGTGGGTACCATTTTCAATGATTGGCAAACTTTGCAAAATCTTAAAGGTGCACTCATTTTGGGCGGAACCATCGGAAACGTCCACAACATATTTATAATGAATGGCAGACTCTGCGAAAAACCATCTAACGACACTGAAATAAAGCAAAATTAAATTTAAATTATAAAAATTTAACAAGCAGTTTTTTGTAAAAACTACCGATTAGTTAAAATCGATTTAATACATACTTATACTTGGTACCAGGTAGCTTGTCCAGGGCTTTGATCAAAAGTTCCTTAGCAGCCACTAAGTCATCGCCCTGTAATTGTGTTCTTCTAGTAGGAACCTTAAGGGGTCAACGCCAATACAATATACGTTAATTATTAATAATTAATCTCATCTCACCTCGGCAAAGGCTACGGCTAGAATCACGCTGCAAACCAGGATTACTTTCAAAAAGTGCATTTTTCCCGAGCACTTATTTTAAACTAAATTGGCACAGACTTAGATTCCGCCTTATATGAGATTAGTGGCTTCATATATTACATACATATGTAAATACATTTATTAGAAATAATGTAAAGTATATTTTCTTTGTTATTAAATAAAATTCATTTACAAGCTCTTATCAAATTGAACGCATGAAAGTACATATTGTGACAGAAGCTTTTACTTCAGGTTTCTTTATTAAACGTTGATTAACCTATTATAACCTTTAAGTAAATTGCGGGTTTTTTATTTCGCACGAATACATATTTCTAAGAATTAAATTAGACTTAGGAGTTTTTCTTTAAAACAAAAAACACTTAATATTTTATTTAAATGATTATTTATAATTAGAATGCATTTTAGATATCGCGAGACATTTAAATAAATAATTGAATTTATTACTCACAATTGCAATATACAAATAATTACAAAAAATATCTACATATTTATATTTTCCGCATTTCAAAAGATAAAATTAGCACAAAATAGTATTTTTTTGTTACATCTGCTGCTTCAACTGATGATGTCGACGCCAACATTGACTAATTAAATTCACACAATAGTTTAGAGCGAGAGAACAACTCATTTGCCATCTGCTATATAGAAGCAAACTGGTCTGCCAACCAAACTGGTTACATAATAACGAATTTACGGGGAATTATATATATTTTCTGTTCCATTTTATGAATTTGCACGCCCCTCGTTCAGAAAAGGTGTTCACCTGATGGGTTAATAATAATATTATTATGGTGTTTATTATATTAACAAATAAATATTCTAAGAAAGATTAATAAAAATAAGTGAATCCTCTAAATTGGTTATAAATGCGAATAGTTCTGAATTCTTATTAGCCTTTCCTTAAAAGAATCACTAACAATTTGTAATTGTTTTTTAAAAGCTTTTTTTTTATTCAAATTGTCCATTTAAGGACATATTTTCACATTGATTGAAGAAACATTTTTATATTTTGATTTCCGGTTATTTACCAGGTACGGTCCAGTTCACCCTCGTCACCACACTTGATCTTGATGTTGGTACCGTTCTCCTTCAGCCAAGGCTGAGTCCAGATCTTGACAGTGCAGTCCTTCTTATCGTCACCATTCTTCAGTTCCACCTCGTAGACATTATTTGTTCCAGCCACCACCTGACCAGTAACAGATTTCACGTTGATGGCTCTGGAGGATAAGGAAGATTCATGTATTAGTTTTAATAGGATAGTTTTAATAGGACTAGGATCTTTACTTACTTGTAGCTGGGACCGTCTCCAGTGGCCAGAGTGGCGAGGGTGGCATCCAAGAGGTCAATAGCCTGCTTCCTCTCGTCTCCCTCCAACTGTTTATGACCTCCAAGAATTTCAGCTGAAGAAAAGGCAGCCAAACTGAGGAGGACCAGGCCCAGAATAAACAACGACTTAGCTCCGTTCATGTTGCTGTCTCGACGATTGTGATAGAACTGATTTGAATAGCCGGTAATGCGACCTATTATATATACCTGCTATCGCTGTGGGAGGGCGACGCGTCTATGGAAAAGTACGATAGGAAGATGTCACCAGCGAGGGTATATCGGGCTAGTTCCACACTAGTAAGAGTTTAAACTTCTATATTCTCTCGCTCCCTAGAAGTAAATAAATCAATAACAGTTCCGATGACTCATTTATAAATTGTAAATGTAACTTGCTCTATAAAATATATTCGTGCCATATTTTACTTATATCTTTTTTATTCCCTGCTGGGCAACAACAAGTCTAATACTTTTGAAAGACAAGTTCCTATCTAAATATGTATTCGAATTATTATAAAGTCCGCCCATTTAAATTAGCATCTCTTTACATCGTATGTATATTCAATATTCCGAACAAACAAGTCTATTTGAAAAAATATTCTACTATATTTAGGGTCACAAAACCCCGGACTTGCTAATTAATTGATTTGTGAAAGATAGAAAGCGTACTCGTGGGGATTATAATAGGATATATAGTATAGAACCTCTTGATCTTTTCAGATTGACAAAGCATTTGTGGTTTTCCATAGAAAAGCTGTTCAAACAGTTAAGCAAACCGCACTCTCCGTTCCCACTTATATATACATATACAATATTTATAATCATGGCTTCAAAACAAACACAAACAAACACACCTGGCCACAAGGGGAAATCACCTTTTATCAGTGCCTCGTGTTCGATAGCAATTTGTAGATATGATCTATGACTATAACCGTTCTATGTGCAAGCTCATATAAGTCATTTCGATTTGATAAGCAGAAAGTATTATAAAGCAGCTCAAATGCAACTATTTGCTTTTCTATATGCCACTTATGACAGCCTCTAAATAATCAGCTTAAATTAATGATGAGGTTCTTAAAGTTCAGAACATGGAATTTTTTCTTGTGATAATATTAATTGATATAAATAATACAGATGCAAAAATTATACTTGTTTACAAATTATAATTGAGTTGAGCTTAAAAAATACCTGCAAGTCACCCTTTTAAATGTTCACCAAAAAGGGAGGCTTGGAGCCACACAGATTTTGTATGATTGATATGATATGGTAATTTTCCTCTGTTTCCTCAAATTAAAGATTTTTAAAGTCTGATTTCAAAAGAATTTTCAATAAACATTACATCATTTTGCAATCAATGATTTATCTGCTATCTCCGATGAGATTCATTACACGGACAAGACAATTTGTAAGGCAATGAAAACCATTTAATGATGTATTTATTTCCAGCATACCAATCGATTCTTCAAAACAAAAGCTCTGAGGTACAAACTTAAAAGTCTTACAAACTAGTCTCTCTTTTTACAATAGTTTTTATATATGTTCAGTTTTAAATAACGCATTAATTAACGATCTATCTGCTGTTCGATGCTCGATGATACCATGAGGCTGAGGTAACATCCGGGCAATTTCCTATCGAAATTGTTATTTGTATGATTTTTTTTTAGGATAAGAGGTTTCAAAAATACAAGGCTGCTCTGCTTCCCTTGGGGAAATATATATGAAACCCGAAAACGCCGTTGGTTCCTTCGGGGGCGAGTGGTTTAGGTAGCGTCTGCCATCCATCTAGATGTGAATGTGCACATGGTCCAGTAATTGGGCTCGATCATAAAAAATGGCCGAGCACATTTCGCACTCGAAACTGCGCGTCTTCCGCTCCGGTTTCCCAGCCGCTGCCGCCTTGGCCGCCGCATCAGCGGCATCGGCGGCCGACACGACCTCCGAAATGGAGAAAAATCCGCTGCCCACATCGGCAGTGCTGGCACTGGCAGGACCGTTTACATTGTAGGCATCCACCTCGTAGTTGAGGTACGAGGACGAACTGCCGACTTTGCTGGCCGCAGTGCTCACTTTTTTAGCCGCCAGGGCCGCAGGGTTGGTTTGGCTAGCGCTTTCACCACTCCCTCCTCCTCCTGCGGATCTCTTGTTTCCTGTCCTTGGTCCACTGGCAGTGATCATACGATGACGAGAAGTTCTGGCGGCGGAGAATGATGAAGGCGACGGTGTGTTGCCACTTGGCACTCTGACTCTTTGACTCTGACTCTCCAGCATCTCTCGCAAATCTGGAGATGTAGGCTCGATCTTAATCAAATTCTGCTCTTCTTCCGGCAGAAACTGTGGCGTGGTCGAGGATTCGCTGGTGAATCGCAGGCGGGTATTGCGTTCGTGCTTGAGCGGCGAGCGGAGAATATCCTCCAGATCGTTCACATTGCTGGGGTTAAATTTGTCATACGTCTTCTCCCGGAGCAAGGCAGCGTCTATAAGGAGGTTGTCGTCGTACATCATCTGGACACGATGCTGTTGCTCCTGCTCCTGCTTGATGTGCAGGGGACTGGAACTGATCTGGTTGGGAGGATGGGTAGCCGGTGAAATAATTTCGTAGTCATCCACGATGTTGGAGGCTCTGCTGCGCGACTTGTCCAGACTACTCAGATTGCTCGTCTCCGTGCGGGTGATGTAGGTCTTGGAGCGTGTCTTCTTGGCTGATTCTCCGCCGGCCGTTCCCTTGGATGGCACCTTGGCCTTTTCCGTGTGAATCATTCGAGGTCGCGAGGCAGCAGCTGTCTTTACGGCTGCCGATTTCTTTCTGCTGCGACTGCTGGAAGTTGATATAGAGGCGGAGGTGGAGGCTGATGATGTAGCAACTGAGCTCGCAGCCGAGGGATTGGAGTTGCCAGACTGCTTCGCCTGATGCTGCGTCTGCTTGGCGCCACCTCTCGTCTTGGCCATGGTCGCTGAGCTCGCAGGCTGGAGATGAGTATCGTTGACCACCACCAGCGAATCGATTTGGAAAAGCGCCACCTGACTGTCCTGCAGAAACTTTTCCTCCCAAATGCGATCCGATTGCTGACTGCTGGTGGAGTCATATCGCAGCTTGGCCTTGTTCTTCTCTCGGACAGGCTTCGCCGACGATACACCGCCATTGGAAACAGTTTTAGGCTCCGTTTTCACGGATGCTGATGCCGATGACCTCTTGCGCTTTTCTTTTTTGGGCGACGACTCGGCCATATTAAATAGATCGTCCACATTCTCCACGTCAAAGTCGCAAAGGTCAATATCGCTGGCATACTCCTCACCATCGCCATCGCCTTCGCCTCCCAGAATCTCCTCTTCGTCGCCTCCGCCGTTGGAATCCTTGTGTTCCGCTCGCATGTGCGCAATCTCGTGCGGCTGCAGCTTCCGTCGACGCTTATACTTTCGCGGACCCGTCTGCAAGAAAGTTGACGAAGTGAAAGAAAAGAAAGGGAAAAGCAGGGGCTATCGATGAACTTACCACTGGCTGACGCTGCTTGGCGGTGTTCGAATCACTGTGCTGGATGAGGTGCTGTATAAGGTCATTAGACGAGGCCAGATCCTCGGAGCAGACCGTGCAGTGGTAGGTATTTCTCGCCACGTCCAATCCCGAGTGATGGGAACGAATGTGCTCCCGCAGTACAACCCGCTGATTAAAGGCACGCGGACAGACGGAACAGGCGTAGGGCTTCTCCCCCGTATGGATCCGTTCGTGCTTGCGAAGGGTTCCGCCATCGGCAAAGGCCTTCCAGCAGTAGCGGCAGCCGTAGGGTCGCTCACCCGTATGGATGCGGACGTGGATCTGCTGGGAACTGCGTGATCCGAATGTCTTGCCGCATTCGTGACAGGGAAACAGTTTACCCGGTGATGTGGTGCTGTGCGAGTGACGGTGATTGGAAAGCGTACGTCCGTCGGGAAACTCCTCTTGGCAGACCTCGCAGATCACGGATTTGTCCCGATGCGAGGCCATGTGCCGCTTCAGGCGCGCCTTATTGTGAAAGTTTTTGCCACATTTGGAGCACGAGTGGCACTTTTCGCGGGAGTGATCCCAGGCATGCTTGATCAGGGCTTTGCGGTCGCGACACTCCTTGCCGCACAGCACGCAGGAATTGGCCTTCAGTTCGTTAGGATGGCGGGCGTGCAGATGCCGCTTAATGGCCTGCTCCTCGTAGAAACTGACGCCGCAAAGGACGCACCTGGAAGGAAATTTCAAATTAAAAAGGGCTTCGATTGGAGAGCGGAAATTTTGGGACTCACTTGAAGGGCGGAAACCTCGCATGGATTTCGGCGTGGGAAAGCATCTCCAAAGCACTAGGAAATGATTTACCGCATGTCTGACAACAGTGGCCGCCGTTACCATCTTTGGCCTGATCCCCGCTAGCAATGATGTCCGAAGAGCTTCCGTCTCCTGCCGCCACCGTTGAAGGCTGATCCTGCTGCTTGAAATGCTGTTTGGCATGTCGCCTCAGTAGATCCTGGCGATGGAAGGAGATGCCGCACTCGTTGCAGTAAAACTCTCCGTAGAGCTGCTCCTCGGGCTCCGAAGTTTCACTGGCACTATCATCGCCGGAGGCGGGATCATACTCAGAGTTGCTCTCCTCAAACTGATGCGTCTTTTGGTGATCCTGCAGGCTGCTGTTGTCCCAGAACATCTCCTGGCACTGGTTGCACTCGAAGGGAGAGTCCACGCGATGGTTCTGCAAGCCAAATAGGAATAATTAGTGGTGGATTTTTTGGGTAAACCTGTTTCCAGGTATAAAAGCCACATCAAGCTAAGGTTTCGAAGCCTTGCCATCCCTTATTACCTTAGTGTGCGAGACTAGCGCCTTTTCCCGAGCAAAAGCCAATCCGCATTGCTGACACACGAAAGGCTTGCTGTCATCCAGAACCGGGAAGTTTGGCTGCGGCGCTGGCGGCGGATCAATGGCCACGGGTGGCGGTATGGGCACCACTGGCTGAGGCATAGGCTCACTTTCCATGTAATCCCGCAACTCACTGGACGTTGGCTTATCGGTAATTACGATAAACTGGCTGCTCTCCTCCTTGGGCTTCAGCCTACTAATTCTACCGCGCGACGGAGCCGGCGGAGGAGCCACCGATGATGCGTAGCTGGCCACAAGCTGGACCTCGCTGTTGCAGACTAGTTGCTGTTGTTCCTGTTGCAGCATCTGTTCATGTTGCACTTGCTCCTGTTCCTGATCCTGCTGCTGTGGTTGCTGCTGATACAGGGGCCACTCCTGCTCGTAGTAGTGATCATCAATCTGCCTGTGGCCGTGATTCTCAAATTTTATTGAAGAAGAGGAAACGGCAGCGGCGGCAGCTGCCTCGGCATCCGCAGCATCCTGTGCTTCGGCGTGGGCCTTAAAATGGCTAATAAGCTCCGCCCGGCGTGAGAAGCGTGCTCCGCACAGCTTGCAGAGATGAGGTCGATCGTTCTGGTGGGCCAGCATATGATTGTTCAAGCTGGCCTTCTTTCGAAAGCGTCGGCTGCAAAAGTCGCAGGGATATGGTCGCAAAGCCGTGTACTCATCCTGCTCCATGTCCAAGAGTTCCTGAGAGCTGCTGATGCCAGCTATCTGCTCAGCCGCAATTTCCACGCTTTAATAATCAGAAATTGGATAAATTAAACTGCTTTTAGTCACTAGATCTATAACTCACCGCTCGGCTCCTTGGTGCTGGACCCAATCATCGGTTATGACCTCTTCGGTGACCACTTGAGCGTCGTCGTCAAAGGATTCAGCATAAGCCACCGTTGTGCCATCGGCGGTAACCAGGACAGTGCCCTCGTTGGCGGCAATAATCTCGCCCAGCTGGCCGTCGCGCGCCATAAAGATCAGGTTCTCGGCAGCCATATGGTCCAGGTCAGCATCCGCATCCCCATCTGGGTCACCGTCCGCTCCTCTCACCATATCATCGCCGTCGGCTTCTTCGTGCTCCAGAATGTCCGTCTCGGATGAGTCGCCTGCTGCGGGGTGGTGCTGTATCCACTGAATGCCGCCATAGTCCTGGTTGTTCATCACTCACTGACCCTGGCCAAAGGAGAGATGGTACGTAAACATATAAACAAAAGCTGAGAATTGCACGAAAAACGAGCAACAATTGTCTCTGCCGCTTAACATGTGCTCAGAGGCCGAAGACCGTGGGAGAGGGAGAGTACGACTAGCGGAGTTGCCATATTTCCGTTGGATTTACCTTAAATTAATAAATTTAAACAGAAAAAGCTAGCGCCTGCGATACACATACTTAATATATTTAGGGAATTCGTTATAGTTATAAATTAAGTCTTATTAATCACTGTTTTAATACAAAATCCATTTGTTTTTGTTGGTTTTTAAGAGGTGGCAGTACTTTGCGTGATTCCAACATTGATGACAAAATAAATTCCTTAGCTAGATTTGGAAGCACTTTGTTGTACAATTTCTTAAATAATGAAATTGATTAAACATTTTAGAGTAGTTTTCAATCTAAATTATAATATTCCACAAACATACAAAAAATATAGGTATGTTTACATTTTAGAACATATATTTTATATTAAATAATTATTTGTTTTAAATCTTGACATTGTAGCCCTTTTAGCCACAACTTTTAGCATCACCGACTTCCAACCGTCGGGCACACACGTGTTGTCCTACTCGCACCCATGGCGCTCGCCCATACCGCACAGCTTTGGTGGTGTCCAATCTTTTTTTACACGCAAAATATTCCAACTTATAAACACCAATTTGGGTCCATAAATGAGGTTAAGTCGGTCTTTTTATTTATATTCCAGACCGCAAGCTCGGCGTTGATGTAAACAAAGCCCTGGCTATTCCGTGTGCGCCTGAAAAAGTAACAGACAGCCGTCGCCATTCTGAGCAAACGATTACATCACACACACCACACGCCCGAAAAGTCTAGCACTTCCCAAGTGGAATTATTTTATTTTAAATTTCCGACAAGGTTGTCGGTGTCATTTTGAGGTTAAACATGTTGAAATATAACAAGCGGCCGGCGATGCGTTTGTTTACCTTAAATCCAAACTTTACGCTGATTGCATATTTTGATGCGCCCGTTTTTAAATGCGGCGAAAAGTTTTCTCGCAAAATGCCCACGAACGACCGGATAAAGAGGAATTGCCATTGCGTTGCTCGGTTTTTCTTGCTCTTCTTCACACTGCTATTCGCAGGAATGTCGGCGCTGCCACCTCTCATTATATGGGGCATGCCACATCTCAGGAAATAGCTCGGTGTTAACGGCAAATAGTGTTGGAAAAGAGTGTTGCAAAACCTTAATTTAATTTAAAAACCTTAACGTTTTATACATAGTTTTCATAACGAATATAAAAAGCACAACTTAGAAATTGAAGTCGCTAGAAACAGTTGTAATCAATCTCGGTACTTTTAACTTTATATGAACCCAATTATTTGGAATCACAATTTTGTAGCTTTCGCCTTAGCCTTCTTTGTTTTGTATTTTGCTTATATAAAAGATTTGACCATTTTCGAGTGATTAAGCTACGTATATTTATATAACGTTTTCGTTTTTTGATAAACAACTTAGTCAAGCTTGTCGAATTAAAAATAAATATTAGATTATTTTCTTCTTTATTTGACTTAATATTTTGTTTAGTTTTAATATCAATATTATTTTTTGCGAACATCTGCGAGCGTTTTGCCAACAATTATGATTCGTTATTAATTAAACAAGCAGCAAAGTCAATAATTTAATCAGCGTCTATTGCCAATTTTCGCACTCGCTGAAGTCGTAACAACTGATAAAACAAGTTAAATTTCCGTTGGGCCTACGAATTAGTATAAATATGGCACGCGATTAAAGGGGGGAACATATTGTAATTTGGAAACGAAGATATCATCATGCTGGCATCCAAGTATCTCATCCTGATCGCGGCCCTCTCCTGCTGCCTGAATGGTGTCCTTACCGTCACCTGCGCCGACGACCCCTCGGACCCCGCGTGCATCGACTGCACTAATGACGCCACCAATTCTGACGAATGCACCACCACAACCACAACGACCACTACGACGGTGGCTCCTACCAGCACCTCCACAGTGGCTC
Organism: Drosophila anomelani; assembly: GCA_035045905.1. NCBI lineage: Eukaryota > Metazoa > Arthropoda > Insecta > Diptera > Drosophilidae > Drosophila > Drosophila anomelani. The sequence continues at coordinate 7,573,334 of JAWNOO010000007.1, read as the reverse complement.
CCGTTGTTGCCGCGACCACAAAGAAAGCGGCCAACAAGAAGAAGGTTACGGTTAGGAACATGAAGTTCAAGTCCACGCGGAGGATTAGGGTTAAAAAATCGGGTTAACCCTGAATTTGAAATTGATAACGAAGAATAATAAATACAATATAAAATCAAACTTCGATGTGTTTTTTAAACATTTATATCATAATTACAAAATTCATTGCATACTCTTAGGCTTATGTTTATATAGAAGTCTGTACAATCTTTTATATAATATAAATATTATATAATGTTTGTTCAGATGTTTTAGATACAAAAAATAGGAAAAAACGAGTTAAATCGTCGATTAATTTCACGTTTTTTAAAACAAATATTTATCCATTCGTTAAACTCTATTCTCAAAATCGATTTATTTGTTTTCTTTCTTAAAACCAATTTTTACTCCTAATTCGCGTTATGAAGTTGCCAAAGAAGTTGCGTATTCGGCGGATGCGTGATTTCCTGGTTGTGGCCACTGTCAGCGGAGCAGCTGTGGTTACCGGGGCGAACAGCTTGTGCAGACACTCAATATGCGTAGGATATATACGGCAGTCGATGCAGGAGGTATTTGTGGGCTCCACATCGCAGGTTACCGCCGAAACGCCATCCAGGAAGTGATACAGGGCCAGGAATAGTAGAATACATTTCGGAGACATCATTTTGGATATTCACTCTTCAGAAGACTGGGCAAATGTGAATAATTCATAGTCTTATAACTTCACAAAACTTGGTTAAAAACCAAGAAACCAAACTTAAGATCAATGTTTGCTTAGGTGTTTTGTTGGGGGAGAGTATTGGTTTTAAACATCTTTGGAGCTAAGAAGTGAGAAAGTAATACAGTGGATACTGGGTACAACATTTTCTCTAAAAAGGTATTAGAATATTTAAATTTTATTTTATTATTATTATTGAATTTTTAGGAAAAAACATACTTCATTTTCTTTTTCTTACTCCTAATTGTTATATTTTCTTTAAAATAATCCTAACGTATACGTAACGCCAACTCTAACCGCATTAAGTATACGCCACCGGTTACCAGTGTTCCCATCTATAACGACGATCTTCTTCTTCCTCCTCCCACATGCTTTCACTCACGCACATTACTCTCTTTTATTTGATTATTTCTCTTTTGTCTAAGAGCACGCACACACGCAGCCATATGCAAACGAACGCCAAAGCACGCCAAACATTTGTTGTTGTTTTGGCCGCGGCGTTGCTCTGCTTTTATTTTTATTACTCTGCCTTTGGATCCAATCCTCCTCTCTTTGTTCAGCCGTTCGATGTTCGCCGCTGGGCAGCGCGCAGCGAAGCAGCAAACGAGCAACGAGCGCCAACGGCGGCTACTTAATTTTCGTTTTGGCGTGGATCGGATTCGGATCGTGGCACGGATTGGTTAGCTATAGCCTCGAGCTCGAAAATACGGCGGAAAAATCGGAAAAGTTCGCCCCGGACTGGAATTCTGTATTTGTTTACCATTTCGTATCTATGACCGCGCGTGTGTGTTTGTGTGCGTGAAAACAATCCACACAATCAGTGCGCCATCTAGCGGTCACAGTGGGTGAGTTTTGGATGCGGAAAAACGGGGGGGAAAAACAGTGCAAAAAATGCAGGCAAAAAATCCAAAAAGGCAAGGAAAACAAAAAAGTAACCGCCGTTCTTTTGACAGGCGGCAACGACATAAAATGTCAAACTGTCGATCAACATCAAGGCGAAATATTCAAGATGCGTGTCTTAAATGCAAAAGAGGACTCCTCACACCAAGCTCACACTCACACACTGGCGCAGTGCTAAATGCTGTTGCAAATGGTTGCCATTTATGCAATCTGCCAGTCCCCTGCCCTTCCCCTCCTTGCGTACTTTCAGCGCCCATGTTAATCTGGCTGCTGATCTCTTTGCATTCCCGCTCTTCCCTGGAATGGAATGCGTTTAATTCGAATTTGAATTTCTGTTTTCATCACTTATGCTCCATGCACAGAGGGAAAATATTCATGAGTACTTTTCAAATGATAAATAATACAATATATTGTATATAAATAGTTGCATTTATTAATTTAATACAAATAACACCATTGTTTCTGTGAGTCAAATTTCTGATTAAATAGCTTATTTTATCTACACTATAAAAATTTGTTTGTACTTTGTAAAAAACTGTAATTCAATGCTAAATTACTGATATTTTCACTCTTACAGAGATCACAACGTCACACGTATTTAAAAAAACTTTAGCTTTTATCTAAATCTGCTAAAATATACACGATTCCTTATAAAAATATCACATTTTTTCTGCGATTTTTAACAACATTTTTCTTCAGTGTATAGATTATTCTTCTCGTCGAGGGTCTGGGTTTTGCTTTCGCTTGTTTTTACAACGCAAAACACTTGTCCGCCTGCCTCCCAGTCTTTTTGAAGAAATCAAAGCTCAAAACTTTAATTAATATTCCGCACACACTCCCCCCCAGATACTCGCACACACACACAAACTGGACGTACCTCGCTTTGTGTGTTGTTGCATAGATTTAATTTTATTGCATTTCACTGCTTTTATTTTGTAGCTCACTTTGTATTTCGGTTTCGATCCCATAAGTTATTGGATCGGATTATTGTATCTGCTTGGCACACGACTTTCTGGGATATATGTATAAAGTTTGATTTGTATTGTTTGGAGCTATCCGTGAGATAATCCGTCATCTCGGTGTGAACCCTGTACGTGCATAAATTTGAGTTATTTTTGGAAGGAATTTATGCAAAATCAATTGGAGTTTCTTACGATTTTACATATGTGACTGGAGAGTTAAGTTTTTGAAATTAACTTGATTCTTGTAGAACTACATTTTGGATTGGTTTAACCTCATTTCTATAAAAAAAATTACATAGTGTTTAAAGTGATGTTTAATTCATATTTTAATTAATGTAAAAAGGTAAAAAAACAGCGCTCAAAATGCATAATGCAGTTTTGATTAATATAAAATTAGAATTTTTTTTTATAAAAAAGGAAGAAATCAATATGTTCTATTAAATATTCTGGACTTAAAGCTCCTGTAATACAACTACTGTTCATCCAACTTCGACACCCGACTTTCTCTGTGCCAAATTTTCACCCTGCTTACGCTTATCATTTACTCATTTGCATTGCCCATTTGTGCCAACTGTTTGCATTCCTCCCAGGCAAATGCCATTAATTTGACTATTCGCCAGCACCTGAGCAGCAGAACAACACACATGCCAAAGCCACAAACCAGGCCCAGATGTTTCGATTGAGGGAAGGCCAACAAAATCGGTCGAGGGAAGGGGGAAATATGTATGTGGGGGAAAATATTTTCAAAGCTTGCACTATCCGAATGCAAATGAAACAACAATACTATCAACAACAGGTTGCGAGTGATGTGCCGACGACAGACCACTGACAAATGAAAAGCAATTGAACTAAATTTTAATTGTTGGCCATATTCATTGTCATAAAAACTAATCAATTTAATGATCTCATCGAGGTCTTTATGCGCCTGTCGACAACTTTGTATTTGTTTTTATTTTATTCATGTAAAGTGGCCAAAAAGGCGAAGCTCGTAAAACGTGCGTGCAAGCGCCGTCGAGCCGCATTTTCTGGTGGTTTCGGTGGTGGCTTTAGTGGCTCCTGGCGGCTTCTGTTTAGCGCTGTGGTGCACCCACATATCGCATATATTTTTTTGGCACAAATTCGCTCGCTTGGCTGATCGCGATAAGCGGAAAACCGCATTGAATAAAAGACCCGTCGCGAAATGTTAAAAATGAAGAGGAAAAGGGCGCAACAGAAAAAAGCGCATCGAACATTGCGATCACAAGAAATGTCAGAGTGAAATCCATCAAAATCGCAGACAGCGCACAAGATTCCTGGGAATTTTACGAAAATATACAGCACGTTTCAGAATCTTAAGACAGGGAAAGTTTATACGTTTTTAACAGGTTTTTGGCGGTGCACAGGGAAAAATTAAGATATTAATTTGTAATCAGATAATTTAAGGTTTATTGCATTGTATATTATTATTTTTTAAGCACACATTATTTAATTCTTATAAAATAAATACTAACTAAAAAATAAACAATATATATTTTTGAATATTTGTTGGCCTTAAAATGATAAAGTTATTTCTTTTTAAATAATTTTTTCATGAAATCTATTTAATTTTTATATGTGGCCTCTATTCTTTATTCATTTATCACTCAACAAAATTGTGAAATATAACATAATTCTTTAACTTTAGAATAAACACATCAATTTAATAACAATTTGAAAATTTCCTGAAAATCACGACTCAAAGTCCAAAGAAAACAAATCTTTTACCACAGCAAATACGATTTATATTAATTTTAGCGAAAATGAGTTGTTCCAAAAAGAAAACAAAACATAAAACAAGTCAATTTTCCTGTTAAAAATGCAATGGATGTGTGGGTGGAAAATTGAAATGTTTTGGCTGTACAACATTGCGTATGCGTGTTTTGGTCTTTCTTCTCGCATCCCCACATCCCTGCATCTCTCGCTCTGTCCCCCATTTTCGCATCAGCTGTTTGCTGTGCTACATTTTCCTCAGCTGCGCTCTCCTTGTCTTGAAATTTGCTCTAGTTTCTTGAAAATATATGTATTTATCTATTTAAACTCAGGCGATGCGAAGAATTCACTTGAAGAATTTGCTCTTTTTATAAATAAATTAAATAGAATTGAGTGAGCTTTTCCCGCCTCTCTTTGGCAGCTCTTTGACTATTTTCCTGCCGCTCTTTCGTGGCATTCTCTCTTTTCTAATTGAAAATTTCTGTTGTTGTTTCGGTCGTCCAGCAAATTATTTTAATTGTTTACAAACGATCTCGTTGTTGTTGCACAAATAAACTGCCTTCTCTCTTTGCCTCGCTGACGTAGTAGTAGGGGGCATATTTATTATAAATTTTATTGGCAGCGAGGCAATGCGACGCCAGCGGCGATTTCAATTTTTTGAATAACTTAATTTTTTTGTATTTCTTTATTGGCCGTTTGACAAATTCGAAGAGCCCAAAGCGAGCGGCGACGCTTCAATTGATTTATTCGATTGCGATTGAATTCGGCAGCGTGCCCGGCGCCCAATTGCAAAACTCTTTTCAAACGATCTTGTAAATTGCCCGCTGGCATATCGTCAATCTTTCGGATCGCGTCGATCGTCGATTGTCGCCGTTTTCCTCCGTGTTTTTCGAGCTGTAAGTGCGCCCTTCGATGCGAATCATACGTGCTGAATTAAATATATAAAATATATTTCCAATAAACCATGAAATCTGATCAGGAGCTAACCATACAGAGCTGAAAGTATTTAATATTTATTTGTTTAAGAAAATGTGAGATACGGGTACAAAACATTTAAAGATTGTTGAATCAGTGATTAATTTCTGAAAACCTCTGTAAAAATAATTAAATTAATAACTTTATATGCTATAAAAGATATTACAATAAATTTATCCAAGGTTTTAAGCCCTGGTTTAAGCCACCAAAATCAAAATTGCAAAGATAAATCATAAAATATTGAAACTGTCCAATTAAAACGTGTAATTTTAAATTATAGTATAGTATTAAATTATAGTATTTAAAGGTTTTATTTATAATTTTAAATGATTTTTGTTTTCCAGTTTGTAAATCTATAATATTTTTATATTTCTTATACATTTTCTCTATTCTTGTATTTGATAACCCTAAAATAAAATTCTATTTTATAATATTAGTTTAATGCAACCTTTCTTAATTGTCTTAGTCTTAAAATTCCCTAGATAATCCCCAATAGGGTATTCCAAACATTCTTCAGACTGAAATCATAGCCTTTTATTTATAGAAATCCATTCACTATTTTAAGAAACTTGCAACATGAGTTTGCCAGCCGAAATTAACTTGAATCTTTGTTTACTCCTGAGAAAGTGCTAATAATTAATTACTAAATGCGAAAGCGAAGAATAAAAATTTCACGTGAATTCGCAGACAGGTGATACAGACAGCTATTTGGGGTTGAATTTTAATGGGGAGCCTGGGGCAGAGCTATCCTCTAAATGCCTGGATGACTCTGCTCCACTTGATCTTGGGTATTTTATTATTATTTTTGTTTTTGTTTTGGGCTGATGGATGTCGCCAGGGGCACATTAATCCCGCTTTATGCTCGGACTGATGTTGATGTTGCTGGTGATGTTGCTGCTGCTTCTGCTGGCAACGTCGCATTTACCTAAATTGGAATATCCGGTAAAACGTAATGAAAATCGTAGCAATCAAGCCGAAAACACATACAGGCTCAGGCGGAATAAATGTGGGGGATGCCCCCGAGGGGAATGGCACTCGCACATTGATATGCAAATGAATGTCACCATCTTAAATGAAATAATCGTCTTAAACGAAGGCAGAAGAGCAGCAGCAGCAGCAGCGGCAGCTGCCCCAATCCCGATCCCAACCCCATTCCCTCGTAGCTTTAATTGCTTTTCTCGATTCTCAATTCTCTGGGATTCTGCTTTCCAACCTTTTACGAGCTTTTCTTTTTAACGACTTATGTACTTAATAATTTCGTCTTTAATCGCTTGTAAAATGCATCTAATGCATGGAATATTTTCAATGTCAAATTATACAGATCATACTCCCCCAAATATTATTCACTATATTTAGATGTTCGTGAGTAAACAAAAACGAAAACTTTAGAAACTATTTTGTGGTTCGACGATGAACACTTCCAAGAATTTCAATTGGGTTACATTGTTGTAAACAATACGGGTTGGGATATATATACCAAAAGCACACTTCCAGTTCTGAGGTTTCCTTCCCACAAATTGAAAATATATTTAGCTAAATTTCCAGAGGCAGATGAATATAATATAAATAAGTTATTTACCTCTGCAAATTATTTTATTCAACTCATTATATGTTGGAAAAATTCTTAAAATATTTCACATCTTCTGTCAGAATTGAGAAACTGTGCTGTAGGCTTAAAAAACATTATAAACTGTTCGAAAAATAAAAGTCTGTGAATAAAGAAAAACCCATAAATTATGGACTATGTGAAAACGGACATTATATCAATGAGTATTTCTTGTTTGCGCAATCAATGCAGAAATCAAGAGAAACAAACGAAAGAATTCGTTAACACAATTGCCTGGCCATAAAATCAAAACTTTTTCATCAAGGTTTCGACACAAATTCGATTCGAATACACACTTTTATATATGTATATAAAATGCTCGAGTGTTGATGTATTGATTTAAAGGGGGCTCGGGGCCGAGTTTCTCGCACCAAATCAGAAACCAGAATCGAAATCAATATGCAGCGCGAATGTGAATTGACTTATAAATAATAAAAAGAAATATGCCAATAAAAATATCTTTCTGGCATTTCAGAGCGACGACTCCCAACTAGGGAGCCAAGTACAAATTGGCTGCATGCCTGAGTTTGTGGCCGGGTTTTATGGCCCTTGTACTTAATAATTTAATGGACTAATTGCGGTTTGTGGTCAGCACAGCACACACACTTTAAACTGGGCCGAAAGGAAGTTGTTAAATGGCACCAACGAAGCACTAAAATCCTAAACAAAGGCCGAATCTCTGCCAGTGCATCTCTGGAAAAATGTTAATAAAATTGTTTTTGTCCTCCCCCTGCATTTCCGGGCGTGATTTTCGGGTGGGTAAAGGGAAAATCGGAAAACTTCCGCTGGGAAACCGTTCTTTGGCTTTTCTTTCTGTACTTTAGTTTTAATTTTCCCAATTCCCCTTTTGTCCCCTCCACATTTATGGTTTCTGCTGCCTGGCGTGCTTTGCCATGCGCATATTTAATTAAATAAATTTGTTTAATATTAATCGTTGTGCCTCTCTATTTATCTTCTATGGTTCGCAGGTCTCGTTTCTATATACATATGTGTCCAAAAACTTTGACGTATCCGCCGGAAGCACCTTAACGGGCCATAACAAGTGCAAAGCCATTGCCCATTGGCAGGTGAAGTAACTTCCCAAAAATTGGAGAAGTGAACCCCCAGAAAGTTAAGAGTTTCCCTCAGCAATTATCATAAGGAAGGAAAATCAATATGTCTGTGGGTGAGTACACAAACAATAATTGGAAGCTCGTAAAAAATGTCATCGAAGATTTATGCTCTGGGAATTGTGGGATTAACTATATATATGGAAATTAATTTGAATATTTAATAGAAAATCTGTAAATAAAACTAAAACCTGAAGAGTTTGAAAAGTTTAAACCATTTTACTAAATTTTGTACTATTCTAAGAGTCTTTCTTTTAGCATCTGAAATATTCTTTGTATTTTCTCTGAAATTCCCAAAGTAATTAACACCAAAATCTGGTTGTCCACGCTCCAAAAGACAAGGGTTTTTCGGTAGATCGATTGCGTTGCATCCCCTTTACCGGGTTGCATGTCCAGAACACGACATAAACATGACAAACTCGTTCACGCCCCGAGCTCACTTGACACCGAATCAAGTCGCATGGGGATCGGTTAGACCGGAGCAGGAGGAGGAGCAGTAGGAGGAGTTCTACACTGGCATTCTCCTAATGATCATGATCGGCCCATGAAACTACTGTGAAAGTGGTCCGAGTACGGGAGATACATTTCAGTTTCAGTGCTCGCACACACCATCATCACGCATTGGCAATTTCCCAGAACGCCAACGCATTTATCTTACGGATTGAACGATTAGTACGGGGGCCAGCACTGAACTGGAGCAATCCACTTAAGGTTGTCTCCAAAGACACCGAATCCAAACAAACAGCAATCGTTCGGAGGCGGGGCCAAGATCGTGTAGACTCGACTTCGACTCTAAGGCCCACCTAAAATCGGCAAAGTGCGATCTGTTCCCAGGGTTCTGGGTCTGGGAATAAGTGTATCTGTGTATCCATTAGATATTCAGCGAGGGTGGCGGTCAGGTCATCAGTCAATTTGTGAGTCGAGGCATTATAAAAATGATGGAGATGTTGGGAGTGTGGTATTAGGAATAAAGATATAGCACATCTCAACGGGATTTCGATACCTTTCTTTAATGTTTATTTCTAATAATGTTTATTTTCATAAAGATCTCTATAAATAACAAATCAAAACATCGGACAACCAGTCAGGCCTTCTAATTAGTCAGATTTTGTGGTCTGCATCTCTCATTCCCCTATTTTTCCGGGCTTTCCTTTCTCTCTTTTCCTTTTTGTTAGTTTTATTTATGTCCATGTCTGTTGACTAGAACAAATAATCAGGCAGCTGATATGGGAAATGGCGCAATTAAAATACAAAACACAATTTCCCAGCATCCAAAAAAGGGACAGAGAGAGATGGAGAATAAACAAAGTCAGTTGCCCTGCCCTCCCTTCGCGGTCTGCTGCCCGCATCTATATAGAGAGGAGCACTCTTCTTATAAATAGTTTTTGTCGCCGCTGTCTATGTAAATCATTCATTAAATCTGCATTGAATTTGGTCCATTCATACATTCATTCATCCATTCGCTAGCTTATTTGCTCTTTTTAATTGCAATCATTGCGAGTGGAGTGGTGGCTGTTTATATTCTGTTTAGGGTGATTTTTATGATCACAACTCTTCAGAACTTGCTATTCAGTATTGACAGGCCGAAGAGGAGTGAGACTGAGAAGTAAGTTCAACTTGTAATCAGTTCAGTGACTGTTGAGGAATTTCAGAATGGATTTCGTTTTAAAATTATAACAAGTTTAATCCATATTTTATTATTACTACAAACAAGCTTTAAAATATTAAAAGTAAATAATGGCATTTATCACCTTACTTATTCACCCGATAGCTATAATATATATCTCATAAACTGATCAACGTCATAGTCCTTGACGCAAGCAATTGAAAATTCACATGGCATTAATATTTCGCGTATTTTACAATAATAATGAGTCAGTTCGTTCAATCGATGATCCATCCATACCTTGTTCTGCTGTAAAGCAGGCGCACCTAAAATACCAATTATACTCTTTGTAAATATTTACGCAAATTAATTTTCACTTGTCTGGGGAATTGCCTTTTGTTTCGCCAACATTCCTCTTTCTCTCATGGTTTGTCTGGCGAGATATTGAGATAAAGAGATCGCTTTTAAAGATCGGCAAAAGTGGACCAGGGATACAATTGGAAGCTCCATAGTGTCTCTCATTGCCAGAGACGACGTCACATGGACACATTCATCTATATATGTAGATATAGTAAATTGTTTACGCAAATTCCCATGTCATGTGCTTAATTGTGGATACCAGCAGCGGCTGCGACAGTTGTTGATTATTTTACGGCTCAATTTCTTCCGCGAATTACTTAGTGGTACAAGTTTGCCAGCTAAGAAAATGTGAAGAGAAAACAAACCCAGACTCCGCTTATATATTCCCTGCTAAAAATAACCCAGAAGACATTAGATGTCCCCAGACATTCATCTGCTACAAATGATTCTTCATAATTGAATCACATGCCCCGAGACAAGAGCGTAAAAATTTTAATTACACACCTCATAATCATACCAGAAACAGGAGTGCTGAGTGCCCTGCAGACAAGGTGAGTGGGAGTTGGTCTAGCCAGGAGAATAGGGAATATAACTTAGGGAACATTAATAAGTAGTCTCTGCTTGGCTGGGTATAAGGAATCTTGATCAAAAATTTCGTAAGGGGAAAGTCAAAGATGCATGACTAGACTAAGTATGTGTGTGGGTCGAGAGTATGATTGTGTCCGCGCAGAGAAACATTTTCCTAATTCTTAAAGTTAACAATGAAAATTTATGTCGACAGGTTTGAGGAAGTGCTTATGATTAAAGGATTTTAGTAAGAGAATTTTAAAATATTTTAACGAATTTAATTATTAAAAAAGTCTTTTATAAAAAGGTTTTTGAAATGTTACTATTTCCTTTTTGAAAACAATGCATACTTTAAAGAAATTTCCTATGATTCTACCTCTCCTCAAGTGAGTGTCTGAGTCCCCTCGAAGATCTCCTATTACAAGTGCGGTCTCAGCGAAATAAATCAAAATTTGATTTTCTTGGGGGCTGCTTGCTGCCTCAAAAAAAGAAGAAAATAAAATGATCCTAAGTGCAAAGCGTTACAAGATCAACAACATCATTATAAACGTCATCGGAGATACTCTCTGGCAATCAGAGCAACCACATTTAGGGGATCTCTGCATCTATCTCTAGTGTGGAATGCGATGGCGTAATTAATGCTCCACTGATCCTCTAGAGAATGCCAATTGACATTTAACATCAACCTGTGGCTAGCACCACAATGGACCCCATAAGGTTGTGTAATCTCCGGGAGAATCGTTCACCCTAACTTTAGATGACTTGGATGGCTTGGAGCAACTGCGCAGAAAGATTCCCTTGGCTAAATTTATTCCTTCCTCTTGCTTGGAAGTAGGTAAAAAACCAAGAAGACACGCGCTCCATGGGGGAGCAGGGGATGCAAATGCATCGGGGACTTGGCACGGGGATGGTGCACGAAGAGAAATTTGGGATTTTTTATAAAATATATCAAATAAATAATATATAAAATATATATATATATCAGGATAAGGAATAGTTTGGTAATAAAAATATATATTTTTGAATAACAATTTTAATTTCAGGTTTAAGAAAACATATATTTAGCTGAATTTTCATCTCGTTTTCCCCTAAATTTTATAATGTTTAATAGCAATTAGTTTCTATTTTTTTCCCAAAGTGTAGACTCCGACTTTTCGTCTTCTGTTTTTTGGGTCCCGAGAGTTCTCGACGGTTTTTTGTTTTTCACGGAAGACAACGTTGTCATGTGCTCGGTGCGAGTTTCCATTAAGAAAATAATTAAACATTTGCCGTTGTCCAGAGCCAAAGAAGTTTGTGGAAGACTGACGGGTCCCGCCGAGTTTGGCATCGGATTGAAATCTGTTGAACAGATGTCGGCTATATAGCTTCTACTACACGGTTATGGCAACAGCATCGGGGATTTATGAACGCGGAGCGCATTTTATGCATTTCCAAACACCTTTTGGGACAGGACTTATAAATAGCATTTTTGGTATTTGGCAACAATGGGTTAAGACGTCCAACGCCCTCTCCGGCAGCGATCATGTCAACCGCAATAACGACAAATACAAGACAACACAACACACAACAGGCCATAAAGCCAAGATCATAAAAGTGTTTATTTGATTTCTGATTGCATCTCCGACACCTCTGAAGGTGTCCTCCCTCCTCTTTTCCATATATTTTCTTTTTTCCGCAGGTAGAGAAAGAGTCCTCCTCCCTGCTTTCACTTCCTGATCACATCCCTTTCTCGCCACTGCGTGTGTTTTGGTAATGTCTCCCTTTGTCTTTGGCATTTCCGTTGTGGATTTTTCTCGAGTGCCCATTAGCATGGAGTGCACGTGCCCCGAATCCCCGAGTCGGAGTCCGAATCTCTGAACCTTCGAATAATGTTTTGGAATTTTTAATTACTAATCCTTGGGCGCATCCTTCTTCTTTTTTTTTGGCAAAGCTGTTTGTCCCTCTCGAGGGCGTCTTCTTGAATTACAGGCCACTTTACTTCCGGCGGGACTACGATCTGTGCTCGTGGGCGGAACTCTTCACAACTATTTTATGGACTTTTGTTTTTCTTCTGCTGGAAGGGTGGGGGGAAAAAACTAAAATAACACTTTGGGCTATGAGTTTTATTGATTTTTAAAGCAGGCGACTTGGGCCAGGAGCCCCTTTTATGATCTCTACAAAAATAAATCAGCCACCGGAAAAATCATACGGAAAAATAACATAATTAAATATAAATAAATATACTTTAATCTTGGGCAAACGAAATATGCTGAAACGAAATGAAAATGTTTTTATAACTAATTTAAACTTCTAAAAGTTGTAAAATTGAAACTAGAGAAATTTTTAAAGATACAAAATTTACATTTATCTTTGTAAACATTTATTATACCATGTACCAAAGGTACAAAGGTATTATAGTTTTGTGCGAGTGCGATTTTCTGTAACAGGCAGAAGGAGGCGTGGCAGACCCCCAAAAGTTTCCTAAATATTGGTCAGGACCACTAAAGGAGTCGATATAGCCATGTCCGTCTGTCCGTCCGTCCGTCTGTCCGTCTGTCCGTCTGTCTGTATGAACGCCTGGATCTCAGAGACTATAAGAGCTAGAGACACCAAACTTTGGATTTAGACTTCTTATATCTGCACGCAGATCAAGTTTGTTTTAAATTTTTGCTGCTCCCCTTTTTTTGGGAGCTATTTGAAAAAAACGTATAGCTCCGAAATTTATAAAGTTATGTAAACCATATTAAAAAGCCTAATGCATTTTATCAAAATACACAGACTGTCCCAATTTTATTGCGATCGTGCCATAAATAGCGGAGATATAGGCTTTTTACTTTATACACATTACGTGTACAAGAGGCAGCCCAGGCAGAGGGCTCCAAATAAATCAAAACGTTCATTAAACATTTTACTTATGTTCACATTACTATGAAAATAAGGTTACTCATTTTGAATTGGTTGGTGGTGCAGCTGGCTAAGCTGAAGTCTTTTTCAAATGTTAGTTGTCACGGGTTCGAATCCCGTCGGCGACGAGTGAAAACTTTTTTATTTTTAGGAATTTTTTTTTTTTTTTCAGTAAATCAAAATAAATACAGTATTTAATACTAAGAAATAAAAAAAATGCAAGCAAAGAACTTAATGTTTTGAAAATGAAAAAATTCCTTATGCCTGGCGGTTGATTCGAACCCAGGCCAATCGCTTACAAAAATGTATGTGTAGCTTTACCCACTGAGCTATCGACTTTGCTATTGAATGGGAAGACGTTTGCATTATATGTAAATTTGTCTCAGTTTTTTATTCTTATTCTCTTTCTTTTATATAATTTTGGGACGCGCCTTGTAATGGTATATGGTATTCTACTGTCGGGACACCCGACTGTATTTCCATCTTGTTTTTTCCTAAGAATGTTATTAAAGAACTTTCAAATAATTATAAGAATATTTTTAGACAACAAAATGAACTTGGAAAAGTAATTTATTTGTATTCTATTTATACAAAATATAAAAATTAAGGATTAAAAAATATTACAATTTAGTATTGTAATTTATTTTAACTTTCTGTGAATCCTATCTCAAATAAATATATGAAAGACATTGCTATATTCCAGCAGCAAAAATTAATGCCACAATTGTAACAACAAATATTTCCCTAACAATAACCAAACGCAAAGAGCTGGGGAAATGCACTTCCCAGAAATGCCTGGCGAGCACCTGCCACAGACGCGAGCATGAATAATTTTTTCAAAACAAAATATTAACAATAATAATTGTTGGGTGTCCCCCCTGAAGGCTCCACAACGTCGCCATGTTCCATGTTGCCAAACTTCCGGGCAGACGTTCCCCCGGAGGCCCTAGAGCATTTCCCTGATTTCCCCTCAGGTTTTCTTTGTGCCTTCAGTCGCCTCTGCCTTTGCCTATGCCCCTTCTGGGGTTAAATCATAAAAACTGGAAAATAATAAACAAAACATTTCAATTGAACGTGAAGGAAAACTCGTAGTGCACATAAATGATTCAAAATTTGTGTTTCATGCAAGAGAAGGGTAAAGAGGGAGCTGCCTATGACGGTTCCGGAATTCGTATGAAAATATCTGAGTAAATAGGAGCACAGCCTGCTGGCCTGTGCTAGCAAAATAAATTCAACAAAATAAATAAAAGCACTGCATTCAGTATGCTCGAAGCAAGTGGCAAACAACTGCTGCAGGCTATAGAATATATGTATACAACTATATATAGAGAGATATCTGCATAAAACCGGGAGTGGTAGTGAGGAAGGTCTTGTCTGGCCGATCGATGGACAGACAATTTACGACAACAATATAACAAATCAAAAATTCACAATTACGCATTTCCCTGGCCCACGCTTTTCCTACGCTTTCTGCCTTCCTGTTTTGAGCCAAAGTCTTTTTCCTGGTCAGATTTCCATTTTGATTGCCGCTATTATACGATTGTGTATTTGTTCAGGCCATTTAGGGTTGTCTTACCAATTGGTTTTATCGCTTTATAATGACTTGTTCAATATTTTCTTTGATCGGAAAGGAACTTACAGGGAATTAAGTTTAAATTTAGAGCCAACTTGGGAAAAGACATTTACAGGAACTTCCCGGAAAGTATTGAAAAAATATTTATCAACTTGTAAATAATCTTAAAACTGTTTTCTATGACGTTCAACTTTTGGTTTTTTTTTTTCTTAATTTTGTTGTACATATTTCTGAACTGTGCCAAAACTGACCCTAGACAGGGAAATATATATAAGATATGTATCCAATGTGGGGGAGTAATTTACCTGTCAGCGCCGGAGAACAATCAGCGAGAGTGCCGGAATTGGAAGACAAAGCCGGGCTGGCTTACTCTTCTTTGGGACTCTGTGACTGTCTCTGTGACTAACTAGACCAGGCTACGTGGCAGAAATGTGTCTACAGATTTACGACTCCCACCAAGGGTACTAACTTACCCTCGGAATCCTCCGACATCGAAGCAAATAGAGCACGTGGAGCGTGCTGGCGAAGACAAGCATTTGACATTTATGTGGAGGAAAATGCATTTCCCGGAGTACTCGAAACAAGGCAATCGGAGGCAAGTACTGGCCGGAGTGCTGCGGTTCAAGATCATTTGCATTCACCAGCAGCCAAAAGAAAAACAGATGGGCACTTGGAAAAATATGGATTTAAAAGTAATACACAAAATATTAAGGAAATCTGTAGTATACTTTTTTCTTAAATAAATAATGTAAAAAGCGGTTAATTATAATCGCCTTCTAATTAAGGACTGAGAAGGGTATTATTAATTTCTAAAGAAATAATATTCCTCAGTGTAGAGTGTCCCTTGCCCTCTGCAGAGAGCCAAAGTGATCTTCCACTCGAAGATCGACCCTCGCTGGAACGTTCCGCAGCCTCTCGCCTTTATGGACTCCGAAAAGTAAAAATTTCTGCTCGAGTCCACGCCGAGTTTTTACGAGTTTTCCATAGGTTCCAATGTGCCGGGCATCTGTCTGGCCGGAGAGTTACTTGGCCCAATGTACCCAGTCCACTTAGGAATTCCATGGACAGACCACATGGAGTCGCTCGCTTGCTCGCCTTCAGCCACTTCACTTTTCCATCTTCAGCTTTCCTAGCTGCCCCTGGAGGAACAACAAAAAAAAAGTGAAAATGTGTTCCCTTAGCACAATTGTTGGCGAGATCTAGCTGCAATTTTTAATGTGCATTTCTATACCCTCGGGTGTATGTGCGAGTGTGTGTAGTTGTGTCGGCCTTTGATGCTCTCGAGTTGCAGTTCCTGTGTTTCCCCTTAATGTGCCGCGAATATGTCGCCTTGTAGCCTTATTATGGCCTTCTATTTTTGGCCCATCATTGATGACAATTTTCATGTTGGCACTGAGGCTGAAAGGGAAATGATGCAAAAATATGTTTGAGACAAAAGCAGGCAAATGGGACGATTAGGGGAGGGAAATAGAACAAAAGCTAACAAACTAAAAATTATTTATAAATACAAATTAAATTAGTTAAGCTTCCAAGACACATTTAAGTCTATAATATGTAAAGTTCTTTCCTTAAAGAATTGGTATAAATAATACAGAGATATCCCTAGTTTTCCTTTAATTTCAAACTTCTCAAATAATCTTCTTTGGAATAACCAATTTGTTTTGATTTTTTCCCATGACTTTTTCAAAGGAATATTTCTCCCACCGCCCAAGTTCTCAGGGTCCCTAAAAAAACCATCTCATAAATGATTCCTTCAACAAATGACAGAGAACATCATCGGTTGTTTGAGGAACCCAAACCACAGACAACAACAGGCGGCGTACTCAACTCAAACTTTGACACTGATAGGACACGGGGAATACTAAACCGAGAGTTCACCTCAGATATATGTTTATATATATAGTAACGTATGCTATCGGAACTCATCAAATATGCGCGACGGGCACAAGACATAAGGCCTGGCTCACGGATGGAAAATGCTAAGTGGAAAATTGTTAGCTAGGAAAGGGATTTGATCGGAATCGTGGACGATACTGCGATGCAGTGATTATATATTTGATCATGCGAAAAGCGCACGCAAAAGAAAAACATGCGCAGGTACAACCTCAACAATAACAACAACAAAGTTGTTGCTCTGTTCAGGAAAAGTGAGTTTTCCCTTGGAGGAAGATCGAGCGAGCGAGGGGTGAGCGGTGAGTTCCGAGCTCTGAATTGCGAGGGGTGAGCCTGAAGAGTGTGTGCGTGGGTGCCTGCAATATGGCAACCACATGCGTGTGTGAGTGTGCGAGGGAGGGAGCAAGGGAGAGGGATATAGGAATATGAGGCAAGTGCAAGGGAGAAAGAACAATGTTTTCATGTTGCATACACTGCTAGAAATCTGCAGAATTTTGTTTCAAAATTTAAGAAATTTCTGTGTTTTTATTTAATAAATTTTTGTATGACATATGCCATTCAATATTTGCGTTTGATGTTTACATTTTTTCAATGTTTTAAATATTGAGATTTTTTAGTTTATCTTCATTATTAACAAAAAAAAAGAAGTTATTATAGAAAAGCGTGTTTAGTAGAAAAATATGAAGATTTTTATAAATATCAGCTTAGTTTATCCCTTTCAAACTTTAAAACTTTTTAAAACTTTATATTTTACTGACTTTTTAATGATTTAAAATGTGACCTAAATATTCTGGCTTAAATTGATAAAAATAGCTCTCAGTGTGCCCTGAACGTTGATGGAATGGTTGATGGCATCAAGAAGCGAGCGCTTGGTAAATGTAAATAAAAACCAAAACCGAGGAGGGATTCTCTGCGCCGGCAGAGCCGCTGCCGCTGCCGTGGCAGAGGCGGAGGCGGCAGCAGCAGCGGCGGCAACATCGGAGAACGCAGAGGAGCGGAGTGTTTTGTTCTCGTTGAAGTTTTAGAATTTATTCCGTTTCGGGATGTCAATGCAGACGCACGCACTGCGCGATCTAAAAAGAACTCAAGTGAAACTCGCTGTTAGCCGCCTGAATTTGAATTGAGATTTGAATTTATGGTATTTTGCCGCGCTCACATACACCAACAATAGACATTTGTTTTGTTTTCCCCAGCCATTTTTGGCACTCGCGCAACTTTGTGTTTTTCCTGTTTTCGCGCCTGCGCGCAACTTTTTGGCGCGTGCGCATGCGCAGTGGAAGTTAAATTTGAATTCGAACTGAACGTGGAATTGCAAGTGTAATTTTGCAAGTGAAAGTGCAAATGCATCGCAAATCGAAGAGCTCTGTTGTGTGAGAGACTCGACGAAGACTCTGTTTGCCAAGCTAAAGATAAGCCGCCGGATCTCAAGATGTTTGTCACTGTGGATAATACAAACACTTTTTTCTCAGGTAAAACTTTTAAGCAAAGTGGGTTAGAAACATTTGTAAGCGTTTCTGAATTTAAAAAAAAATCTTAAAAATTCTATTGACAAGGATTCAATATTTGCTAAACAAATTTAAAAACATAGTTTAAAATAGACAAAACACTGTTGACTTTCGTCAAAAACCACTCTTTAGATATATTATTTTTCAGTTTTCTGAAAAGTAAATATGTTTATTTATTGAACTTTTTAGTAATAAAAGTTAAATATTCTTGTTTTTTTGTGAAATATTATTTAGCTGTACGCCTTTCTCCTTTTTTTAAACGCATTAAAAGTTAAATTATGTATAGACTTCCTAAGGTTAAAAAAGCCAACCAATTTTTTCCTCTATTCAAACAAATTTATTTCACTTTTTCGATTAAAATGTTTTAATTGAAAGAATTTGCTCTATTGATTATTATTATTACCATTTAAATATTGTCAATATGATTGTAAATATTATTAAAATAAGCATACATCTCAGAACTAACTCCCCCTTTTATTTACCATATATCTCCGCACAGATAACCCCTATTATTTTTGCAATGACACCAAGTCGCCCCGCACCCCGGACTCGCAGTCCTCCAGCCGGGGCTTCTCCCTCTTCAAACGCCGGAACTCAAAGGGCGCCAGCAGCCCGCGTCCGATGGTGGTGACCAATCCGGAACAGATGCGTCTGATCACATCCGCCAATCTGGACACCACGGCCACCATGGCTTTTGGCAGTCCGCGTGGCAGCTTCAACTCCCTTGGCGGCTTCTCGCAAGTGAGTATCATCCCATTATTAATGGAGCATGCGTTCCTCCGATTCCGGACTTTGGATTTCACATTACGATTCCTGAGTCCGATATGTGATTCTGATTTATCTGGTGAATCTGGTACTTCCTGTGCACTTCTAATGTACTGCCCTCTTCCGCTTTTTGGCTAACTCTTTGCAGCACTCGTTCGAAATGCAGCCAATGCAGCACATGTACCGCCAGAGATCTGCCAATTCGCACTCGGAGTTCCGGGAACGTCTTGGCTCCTGCAATGAGACACACAGCTCCCAGTGTCCCGGAGGTGGAGGAGCTGGGGGAGATCACGACGAGGTCTTCAATCCAATGACATCGCCAACAAGGTGAGACATCCAAAGAATTGAATTTCTTGGCAGAGGGCTTTGGGTGACAGTGTTGGGGGTTAGGATTTTTGTTGAGTTTATTTATTTATTTATATTTACTTTAAATTCATGATAAATAATATTTAGTTTTAAATTTGTTAATAATAATAATGCCTTAATCACTTATTCTCACCTCTCAAATAAAAATTTAATTTTAAATTGAGGAGAACCATAAAAAATATAAATTTTTAAAAATGTAAGACTTATAAATCCTATTTATATATTTTAAAAATTATATTATCTATTTTTTCCTACTGAATGTAATTTTATAGTTATTTTGCTCTCATCTCTGATCATCGAACTTAAAAGTGTGAGGGATTCTGGGATTTGGGTGTCAACAGGATGCAATTGCAGCTGTTGACAGTTCGTGCCGCCTCCTTTTCCGCCCCGTGCTAATCGTTGGACTTTCCATTTTCCTTTCCGTCTCCCTTATTGCAGTAGCAAATCCCACAGGCATCACACTCTACCTAGTGGCGGAGCCCGTCGCCATTCCTTTGGAAACTGGGCCCAGCACCAGCACAACAACTCATCGGGCTCGTCAGCGGGAGCGATGGGATTGGGATCTCCGGATGAGGTGCCCAGCATGATGGCCCCCCGACCACCCCTAGTATCGCCTAACAAATTCCGTGGCAACTCGCACCGGCGAAGAGGTGAGTTCACTTGACATTTGCTAGTTTAGTATGCAATCTCAGTGTGCTGCGAATTCTTATGCTAATCGAGGGGTCAGTAAATAGCAAATAAAAGAAAAACGAAAGGAGAATTGCCAGGACAATAAATAAATAAATAAATAAATAATGTGTAGTTCATTTATTTGTGATAGAATTTTATCAGTAGAAGGAAGCGTAAAGAAGTTGTTAGAAAGTTAAACCAATTTTAAGTAATGGATAATTTATTTGTGGCAAGTTTTGATTAATTTTAATCAGCAGTTTATTGAATTGAATTGTTCTTCTTTAATATATATATTTTTAAAGTCTTCTTTTCTTTTTTTTTATATTTTTCATTAAAGAAGTTACTTAAATAATGCTCATAGCCCCTTAAAATGTTCTTAGGTCCCTCTGAGATCGATTTAATTTAAGTTTAATAAATCAATTAAATTGAAAATTTAATCCCATATTCTCTTAACCCTAATGCCTTATTTAATTTCATTTTCCCTTGTCCAATATACCCCAGAAACATATTTAATTCACCCTTCAAGTTGTGCCACAGCCATGACAGAGACAAAGTGTTTGGCAAATTGCATTCCCTGCCCTCGTTTTCGCGTTCGCATTTTTGCACTTTGACGGCTGTCTCAGGGGGGTTTCCCTGTCTGTCCTGCTATAACAACCTTTACCTCGAAGCTTTTAAGCATCACGTTTGCATATTAAGCGCAACTGCAATGCTCCTCTGACAGGCGCCACGAATCCGTAGCCCGGGCCCACTCCCTTTGTCCCTCGTGTGAGCCAAGTTAACAGCATTGCAATGTTTACGCAAGTGATAATTGTAATCGCGTTTTGTCGCCACAGCGTCGCCAATCTTTGTTTTGTGGCGTAATGAGGCGATCGTGTCTATATACATATGTACATATGCTATATAGTAGCAGGTATACCTGATCGCTGGCAACGCGCCTTCCTGGCTGACTGACATTTGCGACTGGCCTGACATTGACAGTCCTCCATCACGCGTGATGGATGCCCCCAAAGCGGGTAGCTGCATGCCAGATGCCTCCACAAATACCTCTTTATAAACTATATAAAGCCTACACCAAGGAAAATATTAACTACGAATTCATAATGATTTTAGGAAGACATAAATAATTTTAATAAAATTACGAATTATTATGCTTAAGTATAGATTTGTTTTTCTTTATCAAAAGTTCAGATAGCATTTCAAAAGTCTTTTATTTATTGCACTTTTTTCCTGTGTATATATTTATATATCTCCCAGCTAAAGTCACAGGTTTATGGTTTATGATTCGCTCAGGACTTCTTTGCACGATCATTGGGTATTCATCAAAATGTTTTCAAGGTTTCGCTTTCCTGACATTGAGATATGATGGACAATCTGGAGTTGATTTAAAAAACTTTCAGTTGAGGGATAAACCCAAGACGATTTTAGTGGCTTAAGAGCTCAAAAGGAAGTACTCAAGAGGGCTTATAATGTGGCTTTCAATGTGGGAGGTATAAGAACACTTGAGGAAAAACCACTTAACTTTTTCTGTATGTTTTTATAGATTATTTAGGCTTAAGGAAATATTTTAATTAGGAAATTTAAGTCCTAACAAGACTATATTGTTTTGAAAAACTATATTTTTCAATACACTACAATAACTGTGGGTGTTCTCCTTTATAGCTTTCATTCCCACACATTATTGCTTGCCATTAAAACATAGAACCCTCAAGATAATTTATTTTATTGTTATTGCCATTATTATTAAGTATTATGATAACTGTTGGATACTTCCTTATATAGTGTCTCTTCCTAGATATTCACCCCTTCTATATTCGTCCCACTTCGCGAGGCAGCTTGCAATCCATTCTAATTTCTCGCCTTATGCAGGAAACTAGGCAATTCCACACACAATCAGCAATTAACCCACAACGCCCACGGGCGACTCTCCTCCACTCGGTTTTAACACCTCAAAACTTATGAAAACCGCAAAGTTTGCCATATTGGCTGCCGAGTGTTGTCGTCCCAGTGCATTTTCTCAATATTTCAAATAGAAAGAAGGGCGCGAGGAGTTATGTACATTTCCGCTTCTCGAAAAACAACAATAGACGACGGCCATTGCAGTTTGTTATTATGTTTGCTGGCCACATGGCGGATGGGTGATATGGAGTGAAGTCCATCGGGTGAAGTCAATAAGCGAATGACAGGCATAAATTGAAGAACTGCACATCGTTTTTGGCCCGGGGGAACGGAACTTGTGCATAATTGATGGGCGGACTCCGGCCTTTTGGTCTTCTCGCTTTTTCAGCCCTCTTTCAGCTTCGTGGCCAACGAAACGTGTTAATGGCACGGAAGCGAGGAAGAGGGCAAAAAAAAGAAGGGGAGCTTGCTGGCCAACTGCATATGGCGCGTGCCAGGCAAACGATTGGCCAAATTTGGCCCTCCCACAAATTGGTATTCAGAAATTGGCTAGCAGCAAACTGTGAATACATCAAAGCCAATCGAACCTGTGTTTACTTTGGCCGGGGCTTCCTCTTTTTGATTTGGCCCGTAAAAAATGAAGACTCAAAGCAGCAGCAATATGCCATTTATCAATTTTACACAGTTTTAATTGCTGCTCGCTTGCTTTCAGCGGAATGTAGCAGGTGATTTGGGGTCAAACCGAATACAGAACTTGCACTTGTTTACCCAGAAAAAAAAGAATAAGAAAAGTACTATGGCCGAGGAAAGAGTTTTTCCCCCCAGTCGCGAGCCGGCTTCTGTTTTCAATTCTCCGGAACATCTGGAGAGTGTGCCGCTGCCGCCACATCTGCCATCTTTTCCAACTTACATCTCCACTCGGGGGTTCAACACACTTCTAGCCTCCGTCTGCGCATATCAAGCAGAAGGAAACTGAAAAAGGGGAAAAAAAAAACTCCGAGGGAGACCCGAAAAAATCCTATCGAGGAACTCGACTCAAGTGTCTTCCTTGCCCCAACACCTGTTGCATTCATAAATACTAAGCACTGAGATTTGAGCAGAGCCGGCTTAATTAACATAATTTTTGGTAGGATAATAACAATGTCTTCTCTACCCGAAAAAAATTAACATTACTTAAATTTTGCTCACGTTTTTGATTTGGTGGAGGTTTCCTTATTTTCCTTTTTTTTGTTTGGTTGATTTCTGTCCGTGACTATTTGAAAAAACAGCAACAGGGATAATGTGCTTAAAGTGAAGAGATAATTATGCTGGATCCTGGGTAGATAACAAATTGAATTCTCAAAGATATCATACTTTTTTGGTAATACAAAAATTCTCTTCATTCTATTTATTTGGTAGTAAATAATTTATAATAATTTTATTCCCCTTTAAGATTTATCTACCATTAACCTGCCAGACTTTAATCTCAGCTCGCCATCTTTCTGCTTAGCTTTGCAATTTACAAAAATATTTCTCGCCGCATTAAATTTAATGATTATTTCATATTTTATTGCTGTTATTGCGGCTGTCCCTTGTCTGAAGTTTCTGCTGCTGCTGCCATTTAAATGGCAGTAAATAAAAATATAATTTTTATTTGTTTACAAGCTTCAGCCTGGCTCTTAACTGGGAGGGATAGGGAACCCCTTATCGAGGGTGGATGGGAGAGTTGTTAAAGACAATTGGAGATCTGTTGATCGCTTAAAATGCCATAACTCCGTTTATAGTCTTCCGCGGGAGGCAAGCCCGGGCCCAGAGCTCATTTAAAATGGACAATGCGTTGATTAAACGTCACGGGCACGTACAAAAACAAAACGTTGACTTTTATTATTTTATAATCTCCCGGTGCACCCACAGAGCCAGAGGGAAAGAGAGGAATAGTGACTGAGAGAGAGCCAACTAATTGATATTCTCGGCACTCGATGAAAAATCGGTAGAAGCCAAGTTAAGAGCCAAGCTTTTGCCAGTCGAAGTTGAAGGACTGTGGCAACTTGACGCTCCAAGCGTTGCGCATGCGCAGTGGAAAAAGAAACAAAAACTTAGAACGTCATTAAAATATAGAAACTATTTAAGAACAAAGAAAAACTCCATTGATAATGATCTGAATTTCTTGTGCTGTGTTTCGAAATTAATATCAACATGTTGCTGAAAGTGGAAGACATGGAAATGGAGACGTTCTGCTGCGGTGAGTAGCAGATTATCTCTTAAAAAATACAGTGAAAATCAATTAAAAAACCCAGGCAGGAAAATTCAAGAGCGGAATCTTCAAAGTGACAGCACTTAAAATGCAGACAATGAACTGAATAAAAAAAAGAGATTGAAAAAGAAGAAAGGGTTCCTCAAGTGGGGGTGTACCATAAAAAACAAAACCTCTCAATGGTAATTGAAGGATATTTTGTGCCATTTCCCTGTACGTGACTTGCTCTTCAAATGCTTTTCAAAAGGATAAAAGAATTAGCTTTTCCAATATGCAATTTCCCCTCCTTATTAAAGGAGGTTTTATAAGCAATTTCCGTATATTTATGTTGCTTTTATATTTCAATTTCCTTTATATTTTTTGACAAGCCAAACTCAGACATCAGCACGTGTTGGAAAAATATGAGGGACACGGCTTCGAAAATAGAGCACAGATTGAGTTTCCGCTTAAAACCGTCTAGACTCCGTTCCCTGCTCCCCTATTTTTTCTTTCTAATTAAAACGCACACAAAAAACCAGGGAAGGAAAATTTTCAAGCCAGACACAAAAAGCGGGAAATTAAGGGGGGGCAGCTACCCCAAAAAGAAAAACACAGATGCATGAAGAGTTTCAAAGCATCAAGAGGGGATAGCGCGTGCCCTTCTAGGCTTCAAAAAATACTCATATTACTGGATGTACTCGTGCTCGTACTACCAGTACTACCTCTCTTCCTTGGCTGTGCTGTGCATTTAAAAATAGCAAATAAGCAAACAGCAATTATAAACCGAATTGAAAAGGGCTGTGCGTGATGTTAATGCTGAGCAACAGTCGCGGATCGCTACCAAAGGGGCGGCGTAGTATGTTGTGGGGAAAAGGAGAAGTTCTGGAGGGCGGGCGGTAAAGGGCAGCAGGTGCTGCTCCGCAGTGGCAGCAGCATAAATACATAAATACCATATAAGCACACAAACACATATGTCCGCCCCAGACAATAATAACAATAACAACAGACTTTCGCAGAAAGTAACGTACAATTTGCAGTTGGCGCTGGAAAAACAACGCGCAGGCGCACATGCAAAAATAACAATCACTTGGAAAAACATATAAAATATTCGTCGTAATGTTTACATTTATTAAAGGAATTTTTTTCAGTCTTTTAGGATTTTTTTGCATTATGGTTTTGTCAAATATCGATACAATATTTATTGAAAAATATAGATATCTCGTAATACTTTCTCTCGGTGCAGGTTACGCCAACAGCGACTGCAACAGCGCCGCCGACTGCGCGCCTGCGACACACGCACCGGAAATCCCTCATAGAAGGCTGGCCGTGTATGCCTGTGCGCTGCGCAGTCAACGCTTGCAGCATAAATTGCATGCAGCAGGAAACAACAACAACATCACATATGGAGGCGCTTGCCCTCTCACTTCCACTCGCTGTCCACTGACCCATCTGCCCCACTCCTCCGCCGCCCTTCCGCGCTCCCACTCCCGCGCTCTTGTTTATTAAACGGAAACGAAAAATTTGACTTGATTATTGTCAAGTTATCATCGTTGTTGTATTTTCCTCGCTTTTTCGCTTGATTTTTGTATGTTTGCCATAAAAAAGTAACGAAGAAGAAGTGTTTTACGTTACACTAGCGAACAAAATGCGGGCCCTGTGGATTTTTATATTCATTGGGATTGATTTACTCGAGTGTTTTTACTCACGCCTATTAACCTTGATGGGCTTAGTAACTTAATTGGAAACGTTGTTATATTTTGAGTAGATTTTTTATAGTTTTCTGACTTTAAAGTTTCAAAGAAGTAATAAAAAACTATATACAAACTCTTTAATTACTATTAAACACAAAAAAATATTCATTTAAATACTTTAATAGATCTGTTCCTTTAAAATAACTCCTATTTTAACTGATACAATTTACAATTCCATTTCAAATTATTTTAATTAATAATATCCACTTTAAATATAATACCTTACATCCCTCAATCTTTATCATTAATAATGTTTAAAAAATTCCTAAAACCCCTTAAAACCAACTCATTTCCCCAAGCACTTTCCCTGAAAGACTTTCCCCATAGACACATTTCCTGGACTCCTACTCGCTGAAAAGAGTTTAAACCAGAAGCAACGATGTGTGCATTGTTTTAAATTGGCCAACAAAATATTTATGACTATATTAGGAGCCGCCTTTTGTGATGCGTGAAATGTTGCGGCTGAAATTTATGGCGACATTTATTGGCACACAGAATGCATAGATCAGTGGAATCACTGCCAGAGTGACATAAATACCACTAGAGAGAGTGGGAAAAACACTCTCCCTCTCCCGCCCCGAAAATGCAACGAATAAATTAGAAAAGTAAAAAATAAAACACACACACACACCTCACAGAGCCATTGGAGATGTGTGTTTGATGGAGTGTTTGACAAAGTTGTCGCTTTTCCAACTGGGGCGGGCATTAATCAACTTTCCGAGAGTTGGAGTGGGGGTGGGATCTTTGGTATTGGAATTTCCCCCCTTTATTAAGACCACAAATGCCGAGTTTAACACGAATTTTAATATTTTCGTTGAGAAATTACAGTTTCGGGTTGATCTTGACGGATGAGCAGAGACATTTGACACCTGCTGCACAATTACTCAATGCCCCAATACCACGAATTCTCAGCAGAAGCTATAGGCTATATATGCTTCATATAATATATTTATAGACGGGTAAAAAAGAGAACTAAAAAGAGTTGTGTCTTTATAGGGGAACATGTGTGCGGAGAAATAACAAAACATTAATGTCAAAACCGTCAAAAATAACATCAGAGAGGAGCGGTCGGTGGGAGGAGGAGGAGGCAGCAGAAACTCCTTCTGCTGCTGGGACCTCCTTAGTTGTTTACAATTCAGTAAAAACTGCATTAAAATGCATTATGCATTATTCTGAACTTGGCTTATGTCAAGGCAAGAAGGCCCGCCATCTAAGAATCCAACTAAATGCATTTTATGCATACTTGTTTGCATTTTATGAACTTCCTTCGGTTTATTTCACTTGTTCGCTGCATTTGATTGCATTTATTCCTACCCTCCCTTTTGAAAATCTATATTTTCTGGAGGGATGGAGGGATACTGAATGCTTTGGCTTCATTTTCCATGACGCGGCACGCAGCGTGAAAATGCTGAAAACAATCCCACTCCGACTCGCTAGACTCCCACTCCCTTCTCAGCCTTCTTTAGTATTTGTTTTCCTTATGTTTATGGCTTGGAAAACGGTTCGATGCTTCATTTTTCCTTCTTGAAGTCGGCGGAGTTGTGTAGTTTTTCGCTATTTAGAGCTGAAAGTGAAATTTCAAAATGTTGTTTATGTTTGCTTTTAGCGGAAAATTCCACCAAGGGAAAAAAAGCATTAGAGTTTTCGATACAACACTTTATGATGTGTTTTTAAATGTTTTCATTATTAGAACGTTTCAATGAGAATATAAATTTCTTCATTTACTGGGTCATCGGGCTGTACTTTATGGTGTGGTGGTGTTCTTGGAAAGTCGGATAATGGTGTGGAAAGATATTTGGGGAGCTAAGTTCAAGGGGTATCTAAATAATGTATCTTTTTATCTGCGGGGCTGTTTCTCAAAGTTTTAAGCTTTGTATAGACACAAATTCTCTTGATTTTATTGCAAATACTTTTAAAAGTTTAACATAACAATGAAAATCTCTTTATACCTGCCACATTTTCACTATATTCTGAGTGCGGGGCTCTACAACTCGAGTGCCATTGTTTGAGCACATCTTTAAATTAGCCAACAAGCTGCCCAGGGCTGCCATTATTCCGAACATGACCTCTCACGAACTCAAAACGCAAAAACCCAGAATGCAGGCGTATTCACAGCCAGAAAACCAAATCAAATGCAATGTCATTTATAATCGTTGTGACTGACCATCCCCATTCCCATTCCTATTCCCATTCCCATCTAGCATAGTTTTTCCCCTGGTGTCCAGCTGTCAGGGATTCTCACACATTCTCACACAGAGATTCACAGAGAACAAGACAATGAGAACAGCAATTTCCATTTAACGAACCTGGGGGCCCCCGGCGAGGGGCGTGGAAACTAGAACTAAAACAATTTAAATCATTTATGATTTATGCCTAGTGCAAACTAAATCTAAATTAATACAAATCTCTGCGAGAGTTCTCTCTGTAAAACTGGGGAATTTGGGTTACTCCACAGTTTAGTGTGAGAAAAGGATTTCTCTGAGATTTTTTTCAACTCAATTTGGAATGGAATTCTTGCTGCAATCTCATAAGGAAGTCGACAATTAACCAAACCTCAAATTAAAAGATATATATGCGCATAATTAAGTTACAGTTGACATAATTAAATGATAATTGTTGGGCACACACGCACATTCTGCAGATCGTGGGTATATATACATGTATGCTGACTTGCTTGTTGATTTTATTTTGGGGGGAAAGAGGGTTAATTTGTGTGTCGTCCGGTCTGTCCCGTCCCGGGCCTCCCTTAGCTCCTCGTGGCCACCGCAGGCCATTTAATCCCGCATTTATATTTGTCTGTTTGCCTTTCGTTGATTTATGTCTCTTGCTAAAATACAAACAAAAAATATACAAAAAATACAAAAAAGTGTCACCATCAGCGGTTGGCATTTATTCAAATTGTCTCTTTTTTCCCCAAAAAAACAAGAAATAAAAGAAAATGTGTAGCCAATATCCCCTCTGCATTTTACCCACTCTTCCACTCCACACATTGTCATAAAAATCAAGCGACCATAAGCTAAATTCACTTATAAGAACGTTTTTGATGAATTATTTGGGAATATTTATATATGGGGGCTCTTATTTAATGCCCATCTACTGGGAAATTGAAAGATGCGAGTTCTTGGAAGGGTAGAAATGTTGGTTTGTGTTAATTTTTATGGTCTGAAAAAAGCTTCAGAATATTTAAAGATTTGTGCAATCCTCAAAAGTTGTTTATAGTTTAATATCTCATTAGCTTTTATTGTAAAAATTATTATGTTCCAAAGAAGAAGTGATTTGAATTTTGAACATGGCTTTAAAATTTTCTAAATGATACTTTTTTAATTTTTTTCAAGTACAAGACCCACAAAACACTTTAAGAATTAATCTAAAACTAAAATTCCTTTATAAATCTTACCAAAATCCTTTAATAACCTCAGTAAATTAATCCCAAAGACATTCCACATAATCCTTTGCCATTTTCTGACAACTTAATCTTCCCTTAAACCCCTTTAACTATTTTGTAACTGAATCAAACCAGATTAGATGCCAGCGAGAGCTGCCCAGTTTCTCTCTTAAAATCGTTAGTTTTAATCAATTAATTAAGTCGTAATTCTAGGCAGCCGCGGATTTGCGGTGGGTCGAATTGTGGTCTCGGTTCAGTTCCATTCGAAATGTGGATGCTGCGACGACAATTAGCGCAATGTTTGAGTCTGTTCGCGGCGCGTAACAATTAAAAACATTGTGTGTGTTTTTGTTTTTCTGTAGAGAAATTTCTTTGCGGAATTTCATAAAAGAAAGAAAAAAACGCGAACCGAAATTGTAATCGAAGTCGTGGTGGAAGTAAAAATGCGACTTTTCAGCTGCGTTTCAGGCACAAGGGATGGCGGGCAGGAGGAGGACTATGTGGACATGGAAATGAGTGAGTTCGCGCGGAGATGCAGAGATACGAGGTCCATTAAATTGTGATCGATCACAGCCGAAAAGCAGAAAAAAAGCACAAAGATATTCCACCGAACAAAGGAAGGCATTTTGTCTTTCGCCGAAGGAGTATTTAACAATTACCAGATGTTCCCGCACTCAGCCAGCTAAAATATATATACAAAACATATATGCAACTCAATGTCAAACTGCGCTGCGTTTCCCCTTTCTCGGTGCATTACTTGATTTTTCTGGGCAAATTTTCAACAGCCGCGATGCCGCTGTCGCAAAACTGTCGTCTGCCATGTAATTGAGAAATTAATTTCAATGCAACCGCCACGACAGCCTACTCCCAGCCTCCGTCACAAAATCAAAGTTTGCAAAACTGAAGCGAAACAAAAGCCATTAAGGCTAAAGTCGGTCGAGGAGAGAGGCCGAATGTGCAGGATCAGAAAAGCTACCCCAAAATATGAAGAGTGCACATCGAGAAAATTAAAACTTAATAAATGTAAAAGGTTGCTTGGAAGTTTCAAGTTTAAAACTGGGAAAAAGTAGGAAAAGTAACGATTTTTTTAATGTTCATTTTTAGAGTGCTTTAAAATAGTTTCGAATTTGAAGAAAATATTCTGCATAATAATTTAGAATAAATCTTAATAATTGATTTTACTATATCTAATTTATACTCAAAATATTTGAAAAGGAAATTTCCTTGTTCGGGCAAGACTTCAGTTAACTTTTTAGCTTGATTTTTTAAGTTCAAAACCATATTTCTTCTGACTAAACAATTTATTTTTAAGCAAACCTTCAAAAAACATTTCTTTTCTCTCCGTGTTAATGGACAGGATAAACATTTATTCGGTCACAGTAATTAATCACAAAAAAGGAGGGCCAAACCAAAGCTTTCGAAAACTATCCAGAATTCCACTTAATTATGTCGTCAAGGCTTCTGTTTTCGAATGCATCAAATTAAATTTGACAATATTTTTTGCATACAAAATAAAAGGCAGAAGTGGAACAAAGCGAGGTCTTCCCCTCATAACATATATGTATGTTTGTATGTTTATATATTATATAGTAGGCATCGAGCAGAAGTTAAGTTCCTTGTAGCTGCTGCCTTATAATGAGGGGGAGACAGAGAAGCGCAAAGCGTAGCAGGCGACAGGAAGGAGAGCGAAAAGAAGGCAGGCCCAAAGATAGAAACACACTAGGGAAAAATATGCATAAAAAGAAGAAATTTTTATAAAAATAATTTGTTTAAATTGAATAAAGTTTTATAATGAATTTTCCTTAAGAAATGCTTTAAGTGCTTCTATAGATACATTCTTCTTTACTATATAATTCTTAAAGGCCATTCAGTTTGTTAAATTAAATTTAAATGATTTTCAATCAAGAACTAAGGTTTCTTGGTAACTTAAAAATTTAAAATCAACCTGAATTAAAAATTTAAAATCAACCTGAATTAAAAATTTAAAATCAACCTGAATTAAAAATTAAATCTTATAGAATTAATCAAAGCAGAAAATTCTTGATTTCCGCAGATTATAAACAAAATTTCCTTGGTTTATTGTCTAAATTTATTTAAGATGTAAACTACCTTAAAACATTTCCCTTGAGAGCTTCTCCCAGTGCACTGGCTGCTGACATCGCCGCCATTTGTGGGTGTCAAGAAGTTCAGATTCTGGCGAATGCAACAGTGGATTTCGGTTTGGCCAGGAGATAGCATCGCGACGTCTCCTCTTCCCAACGCATCTTCATCTGCCGTTTGTATCTGCATCCGTTAGTGCGTGTATCTGTGTGTTTTTGCTTCAAATGGAGATTTATTTAAATGCTCAAAACGTGACTGAATTTATGAGGCAACCTGAGGCGGCTGCCGGGAAAAATGGGAACTGATTAGTCCGGCCTAATTTATTTGGCTAAAATCGGGAAAATGTCCGCTCTTTTAACAACAACTTCCGAAATTTATGTTGTTTTATTTGGTTTCAATCTTGAAATCTTTTGTTTTCGTTTCACTAAAATCCAAATCCAACTATGAATCTTCCGGACAGTCGCCAAGTGAGTGTCACTGCGGAATGTGGGTGTGTGTGGAAAGTGCAAGGGATTCCTGGCATTATCTCTGAATTCCTAAAGCATTGAGCAAAGCCCTTGGAAAAGTTTTTGAAAGTCTTACAACACCATTATCTAAATATTATGCATAGTGAGTGAGAGTGAAATGAGTGGAAATGTTAAAAAAATACTTTAAATATCAAGAAGTTTTCATAAAATATCTTTATTATGATGAAGATTTGTAATTAAAAATAAATGATTTCCTTATATAAATACACAATATTTAGAGGCATTTAAGAGAATTATAGTTCCAAATAATAATAACTACAATCTCTAAGGAATTCTTTAGCAAAAGGTTAAAAAACATAAAGAAAGATTTCCATCAGTCAAAATCTTTTTTCTCCCACACCTTTACCTCAATTTATCAATTAAATCTTTTTTCTCATACCTGACTTTAAAGAAAGATAAGAATGCATTCCTTTCTGATTCAGGTGACACAAGTCCTTGATTGCAATTATCGCACATTTGCGGCGCTTCAAAATCCCTCAAAAAGTCTAATTCCCCCGCAGGAAAAGCAAACAAAAGTAGGAACTATTTGAAGAGGCCACAAATCAAGCAGGTCAAATCCTAAGTAAACACATTATTTATCGCAGACACACACTGAATACTGAATACTGAAATTCGATGTATGTATATATATATAGGACTTGGGGGAAGAGATTACACACGGAGGTCGCCTTGGGCCAGTGCCTGGCAGCTTATCAGCAACTCCTCCGGAGTTTTTGTGGCATTTTTGCTGATCGTCGCTCAATTTGTTTCTTGTTTCATTTTCCAGACAACTGCGGCAACGTGAACAACGCCAGTGGACCGAGTGCAACCGGGTGTATGGGATTGGGTTACAACATGGACGACATCCTGATCATCACAGCCAAGCACAGTGAGCGGGCCTATTTGCGGGCCACCTTCCTGAAGAACCACTTTGACAAGATCACCAAGCAGCGCGGACGGAAGCCATTCAAGTGAGTCTACACTTAGAATTTAATAACTAGGATTTAAAGTGAAATAAAAATGCTAAACAGTTAATATGATTTTAGAGAATGCATTCGTAATAAAAACTTAGTTTTAATAGAGTGAAAATTAGTTTTAATTGTGTATAAATTAATTACCGGAAGTCTGGCTGAATCAGACGTTAAGTTTACAGAGCGTGCAAGCCATTAAAGTTAATTATTTAAAGTCTAGAACACATGCAAATATGCAAAAAGAAAAACAATAATTTAAAGATATCGGCGTGACTTAAGTAGAATTCCAATTATTTATTTAACATATTAACATATTCATTTATTATTCTTCGCTGAATACAAATGAGAGATTTCAGTGCAAGCGTATTGCACTCTTTATTTTCGCTGAAAATTTTACATTTCATTAAGTTTTTCTTGAAGTCAAAAAATGGTTTGCTAAAATACAATGGCTATTAAAATGATCATAAAACTGCAGTTAGTAATATGAAAAATATAATTAATTTAGCTTTTTCTTAGTGTTTAAAATTAGATGTTTGTATACTTAAACTTAATTAGATGTTTGTATACTTAAACATCTAATTTTAAGCACCTAATTCTTTAATTAACCGATTAAAGATCCCACCAATATACAATTGAAATCGATAAATATTTAATTATAAAAAACTATTATCCCAAATAATTATTTCATTGAAAAACTCCCCTCTTTTCCCTTCTAGTTTTCTGCACATCAAAATTGACGATGGTCCCTTCAGCGAAGAGATCGCCCAGAAGTACCAGAGCACCGCCCTGCAAATCGTGATCCTGTGTCCTGCTCTGCTGGCCCTGCCACACAGCTTCCTGATGGCCCAGCTCTCAACGATTATTAGGGTGGAGAAGGTCCTGGCCATTCTGCTGGACGTGAGCGAGGATAAGGTCAAGGAGATGCACAAATCGGCGCTGCCCAGCTACTACAAGTGGCGGCGCTGCGTAGTCAGGGACAACGACCAGGTGCAGATCAGCAATATCCTAGGCATTGCCACCGACATCCTGGGGAGAGCGTTGTGCCAGCGACCGCCATGCCAGGATAGCTCCTCTGGAACCTCCTCTGGCGGTGGTGGACTATCGCGCAGCTTCTCCAGCTGCACGGAGGGATTCACTGTGCTGCCCAAGAAGGTAAAGTTGGGCCAGAACAAAGTGGTGGCCCTGCTGGCGGAGGCCCTGGAGAAGAATGACACCCTGAAGCTGCTGGTGGAGAAGTCCGGGGAGCTGATCGAGCTGCGCAACTTCAAGTGCCGGAATCCGTACACGCTGCAGTTCTCCATTCCGGAGTCCTGCATGGAGATCTCCACAATGATTGAGATCCGTATCGAGAAGAACGGCAAGAGCCTGGGAGCGAGGCCCATCAAGTGCGAGAGCCGCCTGAGGGAGCTGGAGCAGCTGCTCCGCATCGAGGATTCCCCCATAGAGTTTATGTGCCATGCTTTGGGCATTGGACCCGTGGAAAGAGATGCCTTGGATCAACATCTGCTGCAATGCTTCCAACGAAACATGCCGCCCAACTTCCACCTGCTGAGCGGCGGCAATAGCGATCGCCAGCATCACTTCTTCACTCGCCTGGAGTCCAGCCCGGAGGAGTATCCCACGCTGCTCCACTTTGCGGCCAGGTGGGGCCTCAATAGGCTCTGCATCCAACTGATGGAGTGTCCTGGCGGTGACACCGCCTGCGGCGTAAGAAACTGCGCAGGACGCACTCCAGCGGAGCTGGCCGAGCAGGAGGGGCACCACAAACTCGCCCAGAACATCGTTAGCTTCGCCGAGTTCCATGAACTGACCACCATGTACCACTACTTCAAGGGCGTGAATCCTGGCCAAGGGGAGATCAGCCCCAAGCCCAGTAGTTCCAGTTCCAATGTGGTCATCGAGGCCCAGCC
This sequence comes from Drosophila anomelani, assembly GCA_035045905.1. Classification (NCBI taxonomy): domain Eukaryota; kingdom Metazoa; phylum Arthropoda; class Insecta; order Diptera; family Drosophilidae; genus Drosophila; species Drosophila anomelani. The sequence continues at coordinate 7,538,400 of JAWNOO010000007.1, read as the reverse complement.
GGGAAAGGGTAAATCACAGAAGCCGCCCAAGCAACTCCCCACGGCGGAGTACATGGAGATGTCCAGCGGATCGGAGCGGGAGAACACACCGGAAGTGAGGCCGAAAATAGAGACCATGGCCATTTCGAATCTCAACTACATCAGCGTGGAGACGGAGGACGAGAACCTGCAGGCTTCCGTTGCCGAAAAGAAGGTGGAGTCGGAGAAGAAGCTGCCGGAGGCCGGCTCCCAGCCGGGACCTGAGCAGACCACCAACGAGCTGAGGATCAACGAGCCACCCTACTACCAGTCCAAGGAGCAGAATCAGCTGAGCAAGGAGCAGGTCAGATCCCTGGACGAGGTGGATGCAGCACCCCTGTATCAGACGGACAAATTCAGCCAGGAGTGCTCACAGCTTCTGGAGAATCAGCTGGGCAATGACTACGTGCTGCAGCCCTCGAATGTTCCGGTGGCCCAAGATGATGGTAACTATCTGTTCCAGCCCTCAAATCGACCTGTAGAAGAGGCTCTCCGGCTGAGCCGTTGCGCCACCAAGCAGCCCGGCTATGGCACCTTGAAGAGGAGTGCCAGTGATGCCTCCGCCGCCAGCAACAGTCGCTCCAACGCCGACGATGAGCTGGCCGAGATTATGCACGACTTTAAGAACAATGTCCTGTCCATCAGGGACGTGGAGCTGCTGGTGGAGCGCTGGAAGCACCGCAACGACGTGCAGCAGAGCTTCCGCGAGAAGCAGGATCAGATTGATCAGCTGCGCAGGGAGTACGAGAGGATCCAGGAGCAGGTCAAAACGCATCTCAAGCGAGAGACGCCCTTTGAGAAGTTCAAGAAGTTCTTCTCGCGCGGCAAGCCCCAGCAGACGCAGCAGGGCAACGACAGCCTGCTGGATGAGACCAAGTCCTCGATAGCCACCAGCTGCAGCTTCAAGTCCGGCGGCGGTGTATCCACGGGCGTGGGAGCGGGCAGGCCCATCAGCTCGTTGAGCCTGCAAAGCGTGTCCAGTTCAAGTTCGTCCTCGGGAAGGCTAAGCACCGGCAGCAACTGCAGCGGCGCCTCTCTCGGAGATTCTGGCACTCATTCGGACCATGAGGAACGACGAGGATTCCCGCCGCACTGCCGCATGATGGACAACTATCTGGTGCCGCCGCCACCCAGGCCTGTGTTCACGCCGAGCTCGACGCCCGGCGATGAGCGTCATCAGATTGTGTTCCCCTCGCCCATGTCCAGTTGCCAGCGCTTGAACACACCCACCAGCCCCACAGGATCGGAGCACTACCAGATGTTCCCCTCGAACATCCCCGTTTACGGCAGCCAACCGCTGGCCAGCTCCCAGAGCAGCAACTACCTGAACACCATCATGGAGGCCAAGGAGCAGGCAGAGACGCAGCAGCAGCAGCAGCACTACCAGAACCAAAATGGAGTCACCCTGCAGCCCATCAAGCTTAACGAGCGCTCCAACATTATCTACGGGAAGCTGACCAAGAGCCACTCCGCCAGCGGCTGCAGCTCCTTCAAGCCCAAGCAGATCCCAGTGCCGTGTCCCCAGGTCGGCAGCATCGAGGTCCAGGCGGAGGTCTACCAAAATGTGGGCGATATTCCACCGGAGAAGGACAACACCAAGGCTGAGGCGGACACAGAGACGACGCCCAACTACATGAACTGCTGAACGACACAGAAATCGAAATCAAAAGATTCAAGGAGATATATTATAGTTTTAAGGTCCTTTTTCGAGTTCGATTTTGTTAAAATATTGAGGAAATCAGTGGAGAATTTTAATTCCTAACCTTTTTTTTATCGAAATTGACAACGAAAACCCCTGAACATTATCCCTTTGGAAGGATTAAATGAGTATGAACTAGTTAACGCTATTATAATGTTTAGTTTTAGGTCTTTCGAAGGTTTTTTAGAGATTTGAAAAAGTAAATTATAATAATTAAAGTTTTTAAATCTCTTCGAGCTCAACTCGAAATTATTTGTATTATCTGTAGATATAGTCTGCGGTTTCAGCATCTAATTGTACATTTATGAAACGATTGCAAGCAACCAAATCAAACATATCGCTAGCTGATAAGCCTAGGTCTTAAGTCGATACCAACGAATATTAAACGCGATTCATCTAAGGATATCATCTAGGATACATGACCATTTATCGCTAGAACCCCTCACACCTTTTGGCATGCCGTTAAGCATGTAAAACTCGTTCAATTATTCTTCTCTCACCTCACATCCCCCGAAATCCCTCAGAAAAAGTTAAACGCAATAAATTTTTTACATATAAGCAGAGTGGAAACTTGTTTTCATTTGGCACGTGCAAAGGCGTCCGAAATTGTGCGGGAAGTTGTGGGAGGTCGTTGTTGGGTAGCGCGTTCGTGGCAAACAGGAAATCGTGCGGAATCCCCGGCAACACGCAAAATGGGATTGCAACTGCCAGCGTAAATTTCCCTTTTATTTCTCTCTGGGAAACAAATGCAAGTTTGCATTCATGAAGAGCCGCTGACTGGAGCGAATTTTCCGCACTGAGCTGCTCGTCGTTTTTTAAATGATAGCAAAGGGAAATGGCAAAAGTGAAAATATGGAAAAAAGTGTCTTGTTTGTAGCATACTTTTCTGCTGGCAATGAAATGGTCCCCACAAGGATTAATAGCTCAAAGAGAAATATATTTTATGCTTAAATTAAAAACGTTTATGAAAGTGGAAATGAGCTTCCTTTTCAGAGCTCGTATTAAAGTAATACTTATCAATTAAATAATTTAATAATAAATACGAATTTTAGGTATTTACGTTAACCAGAATTTTACTCCAATTACAATTATATTTAAAATATTTATTTTAAAACAAACTTCATCCGATTAATATTTCCTTTTATAAAAACCCAGAATAAATCATTGGCAAATAATCTCGGTTAACGATTTGTTTATAGCACGAATCCTGGCTGAACTCGACTGAACTTATATCCTTGGAACCACCCACCCAAGCCCTTGAGTGGCTCGTCGCCATATTTAATATTCGGATTAAAAGAGCATATCCTTGTTGACTTCCCCACCAATACGAGGGCAATTCTGTTTGTGAGCCATAAAAATGCTGAAATGCAAAATGTGAAATGCGAAATGGAGAAGCCTCGCAACGTTCGAGTTATCCCAGCCTGGGCTGCCACCAACATCCGGCGCTCGAGGGTGAACATGCAGGATGCATCAGATTCACACCCACATATACGACATGCAGCAAGGATTCGCACTAAGCCGGCATCTCTTAATTCACACTCAATGGGCCGCAAAAATATATATATCTCTCTTTCTCTCGGCTTCCGATGTCCGATGCGTAGTATTTTTCCCAGCTGACTCGAAGCTTTCGTCCTTTGCATCCTTTCGGCAGCCATTTGCCATCTGCTCCGTTACATGGACACCCATACAGACGAGTGACAGACAACATGGCCACAAGCAGTCGGCCATCAGTCGCTGGCCTGCACCATTTCCGACTCCTCGCAGCTCCTCTTTTTATACTCTTGGCAGGAAATAATCATTTTAGTAAGAAGCTTGAAGCTTGAGTCCTTTTCGAACCTGCAAAGGGTATACTAGAAGTAAGGGTATACAACCTTCGGTTTCTCAAAGTTAGCTTAAATTTTTGTTGTTACTCTTTTCCTCCTATTTTGTTTCTCTCTGCTACTATGTCCTCCTCTTTTGCTCCTCTCTGTTGTGTTGTTTGTTTTGCTTTCCCAGCGCTGTAAATGCTGTAACCAAATGAGAGAGCAAAATAGAGTCCTTGCAAGAGAGCAAAGCTTTTGGAGGAAGTCAAGCTTTTACGCAGCTGCAAGAAATAAGGTTTGGGTAGTTTATAAATATAATTAAACTTAAAAATTTAACTAAATTTTTGTAACAAAAAAATATGTTCAACAAAATGCACATTTTTTATGTTTTAAATATTTAATAAATACATAAAAATCTACACTTTTCATTTTATTTATATTTAAATAACATTTTATTTCAAATAAGTTCAAGAACAGCCATTCTCCTTATTCTAGTGTTAATTAATAAAAGATAGAGGATTTTGTAAGACTTTGGGACAACTTTAGACACCTGTCGTTAGAAACAAAGGCGTAAAAAATGTTCTATATTTTCTTTAAAATACAAAAAAAAAAAATTTTAATTTGTTTATATATTTTGCATCACATTTTTATTAATTTTTAGACATATTCTTCCACATAGTAAAAAAACAGGGTATGAGCAAGCCATCCTGTCAGCAAAACAAGGCAGCTAGAGAGCACCAAGCTAGCAAGCAAGGAGAGCAAGTTGTCAAAAGAGAAAGGAAAGCTCTCCTTCTCGGCAAGGTAAAAGCGAACAAGTGTGTATAAAAAGGACATTTCGTTCAGTCGTCGACTCTGTTAATTAAGCGAAACTGCGACGCAAAAAGGCGGAACGAGTTCACTTCATAGAAGGGAAAATAAAAACGTTTCCACTTTACGCACTGCAAAAACAAAGTATTCAAATTTGTTCAAGTTAAATATTTGCCAATAAAAATAAACAGAAAGTGTGCACTCCAAACGATAACCGTAAAACCGAAATCGAAGGACCTGTGAAGCTGTGTTGTTGTGTGAAAAAGGACACTCTTGCAGGCATTTTTCCAGCTTCCACTGCGTAGAAGAAGCCCGGGGAAAACACACACGCGCCCACATTTAATTAGTCTCTCCCCACCCACTGAATCTTTGATTCGGCAAAAGACCGGGGACCAGACGCTAATTAATCCTGGGACTTGCTAGCCACCGCAGCTCACCAGCGGAAACGGAAACGGGAAAAAGCAAAAATCCAGCAGCAGCCGGAGATGCATTAACCAGGAGGAGACGCCGCTCGTAAATAATTGAAGGTAGGCCAGGTCCTTCTGCCTGTCAGCAGGCTCATGATATTTATGGCAGATTTTCCACCTGCTCTGCCACGCATTAACCTTCGTCCTTGGCGCGACTTGTGTGTGCTCCTCTGGCCGAGATTTTTTCAAATTTTAATTATTTATTTGCACCACTCGAAAGTGGCAACGGTTGCCACACTTGGTGCGAGTGCCGCCGAGTACTTGAAACTTTCAGCTGGGCGGCACATTTTTAATGATGTTCTAAGCGATCAACTCGAGGCCCCTTCACATTCGCACCTCGGCCATGCGAGCTTAACCCTCTCAATTCCCAAGCGATTTATGTGAAATTTTAAGCCAGCATTAGAGCCACATTATTTTTATAAAATTGAAGTGAATATACTATATAGTGAACAGCAAACAACTAGCATTCAACAGCAGCACTATTAATACGTATAATCATTAAAAGGTACAATCAAATTCCAAAAACAAATAAAACCAAAAAGTACAAATAATTGAAATAAAAAGGTATTTAATTAATAAAAAAGATAGTTATTTTTTCTCTTATTTAAGTAATTTATATTAACACAATTATTGTTTAAATAAACTCCTTGAATAAACAATATGGATATGTGCTTAAATGAAAATTAATAAATATGGGTTTTATAACATAAAAAACTTGGAATCAAAATAATAAATACAAAAATCCTTAAACTGAATTTTTAATGAAATCTACTTCCTTCAATATGCTTTCATATTTGGTATTTTAATTTTATATAAATAAATTCAATTAACAAATAAATAAATTATTACAATTATCTTTTGCTGCAGCAGCGGGCAAAAACCTTGAATGAGCGAAGAAATGAGATCCTGTAAGATCTTAAAGCATTTCTACTTAATAGTTTAAATCCTTTAGGTTTTGGTACAGTTGTATGTATAGAATTAAATGTAATATATATGTGCATATGTTCCATGCATAGTACTTTTTGTGTTGCACTGGTTTCTGTTGCAGCTCTTCTTGGCTTGTCACCAGCGTCTTTGGGTCGAGTTGGCGGGCACTCATAAATATTTCAAGTTGTCAAAGCTGGCCTACACTCGTATGAGTGTGTGTACTGTATACTCCGTAATAGAAAATCTTCAGGGTAGTTGTGTTCTGTGAAACGGTATTAACAAATAAGGAATATTAAAAAATACAAATAAATATTCATATTTAACGGCTGGTATTAATTTTATTAAACGGTTATTGAGATATATTAAAGCAAGAAAATGTTAGGCAAAATGCGTACCTAGCTTTAAGCTTTAAGTAAAATAATACATAAGTTTCTTGACTTTATATTGTTTCTGCTAAATAAATCTCACAATATAACAATATTTAACTAAGAATATATATTTATTTAAGCTAACAATACAAGCATTAAATGTATCAATTAATCAATTAATTTTAAAGATCATTGTTGAGACAGTACAATAATTATACCTTCAGAATGTGATAGAACTTTTACCAAATAAAAGCAGGGTATTTTATAACACCTTATGGCTTATATATATATCCTTTTTTTGCCGCAACTTGTTAGCGTGTGTGCTGCTCACAAATACCATTCCATCCAAGCAGACACTCAGGTGTTTCCGCTTCGCTTTCTGTGTCAGCCGGCGGCTTCCGCTCCTGGGACATGGGGTACGTCTCCCTCTTTTTTATCCTCATTCTCAGACCAGCTTTTTCATGGCCCATTGTTGCTATAATTTTAATTAGCACTGGGAGTCTTGAGTCAGTCAAAAAAAGCATCCTGTCTCCACTAAAGCCCCTGATGAAGCACTTTATATATCTACATACATATGTATATACTATATATTCCTGTTTAGGTATTATATATGGAAGACGATGACAAACAAAGCCAGGCAATACAATGCGAACAATTACTAGGCAGAACCGCATTGTCTGGGGGGACAAATCCACAGTCAAGGCGGTGCTTTGTGGTATTAAAAGCAATATTGCGCATACGCCGTGTTGTGCATCCTTTCAAAGGAATGCCAAATGTGTGTGTGTGCGTGTGTAAGTCTGAGTATGAGGTATGCATATGTAACACACACAGAGCATAATTGCTTATTTGCCGCTTGGCTGGCCATCTAAACCGCAACCGAATAGATATCCCATAACACCATCCTCTAAATATCGATTGTAATTCATACAAAGCCATTGACCACAACGAACCCGTCCTTGTAACCCCGGGAAAGGGGTGCTTTTTTATGGGAAGAATGGGTGGTAAGAAGGTGCCAGCAAATTAAACTTTTCACAGTAAAGTTTTTTCGGTCTGACGAAAAGTTTTTCTTTTAAATATTCTAATACCAGGAGAGCTATAAAATATGAGCCTGGCATCGGCTGCTTTTAAAGGATTTTCCCTAGTGGGCTTGTTATTTTACCAAAAAAAAACTTAAAGCCAAGTTTGGTTATAACATTTTTCAATGGCTTATGCTGAAGAACTTTAGGAAGTCTTAGAGTTTGGCAGAAATTGAAAGCCTTTTCAAAGTTTACGGCATATTTTTGTGTTATTAGTATTTCAGTCAGGAGAATAATAAATATATATAAATAATAATTCTGATTATAGTCTAGGCTTATTGGAAATTTAAACCGGATGAAGAGGAATTGATTTTTTATGGCAATTTCCAGGAATTTCGTTGGATTTTCCGTTTTACTTTGAATTGAATTTTTCACTGCAAATGCCGACAGTCAAAGAAATCGAATCCTGAGCCCGAAGGGAATTGTGTTATAGGCACTTTTTGTGAACACTTTTGCCGTAAAATTTGTGCAGCGAGTGGGAGCAGTTAAATGACCAACAATTGGCAGCCTCTCAAAGTGCAGCAGCAGCAGCATCAACCGTAATTGCAGCGGCAAAGAAAACGATAACAACATTTCTGGGGCGATCATTATAATCGGGCAATTTGGCCCACGACGATGGCCATGTCTGTGTCTATGTCCTTTCCCAGGACTGGACTCTCTTCGTAGCCAAAGGCAGGGCACTAGCATGTATGTACTACGAATTGTTATTACAGTTCGCAAAGTCGTTTGCCTGGAGGCTACAAGGATATATATTATATACAAGCATATATACTCACATACTCTATCATAAATTCGGCTTTTATTGACAACATTTTGCCCTGTGACACCACGGAGCGAAAAAATATCCTTTGAATTGGCTACTATCTTAGAACATTTTTAAATAATACCAATTCCCTTTCCAATATTAATATTTTTTAATTGTCTATAATTATTTTATCGAAGCTTTGGAAAGTACATTTTTTTTAGGCTTATAACCTTTGCAATTATTATTTGTTAATTTTGAAATATTTAATAAAAATAAATGAAATACAAGATATATTTTTATTATTATTGTAAAAATGTGTAGCATATTTAATTTCTCATAAGTGATAATTATTTAAAATATTTCTTAGAGGAAATTTTGTATAAATATATAATAATCAAGGCTTTACTAAATTAATTATTAAAAATTTAAAATTAAATTAAATAACTTGAAGAAGACTCTTTAATCATGCTACTTTTTCCACTCTGTAGGAGTGGGCCTGGCCAGATAGATGGACTCCTTCGGCCACTGTTTGTGGACTAAAAAATGTATTAAATGGGAAACTCATTAACGGCTCGTGTTGTGACTGGCCGATGGCAAGGACCTTCGGATCGGTAGCTTCTGCTCCTGCTCCTGCTATTCCCCTTCCGCCTAGTTTTGTATATAGTAAGTTGGCAGGCGACAGGACCGCGGACTACATATTGCATGTTGTTTTGGCTCAAATAAGCCCCAACTGGCCGGCAATTTGGCAAACATTCGAATGGGCCTAGGTCGTGGATTGGTATCCCCGCCAGTCACAGTCGCATTTAAGTGTTTCGTTATAAATTATTCGTCGCATTTTGCAAAACTGGACAACTGGAATTGCAGTTGCGGCGCAGCCAATGGCTTTTTATGCAACTTTACTGCCCCGTGACCCCGTGACGCATATGTACTCGTACACACATGTACTTGTACATAACTTTCCGGTTCGCTGGCTCTAAATTAGGTTCACCCTAGACGAGGAGTCGGTTGTGCAGGTACGGAAAGGTGAGCCGAATCGTGCTGAGCTGAGCTGCAAAGGGGAAATTCAATTTGCCAGGAGACACTTTAATTATGCAAACCGAAAATGATTTGCCACAGCAAGTGTTTCTGGTCTCATCGTAGTCAAAGTTGTTCTATTACTTTCCTGGAACAAAGGGAAAGTGTGCAGCTGTTGATGAAAAAATAAACCATTGAAAAGGGGAGTTTCAAAGGAGTTTAGTTTCTAGGATTATTACTCTGTTTATTATGAAATAAATGCCTTAAACTAATACGTCTTAGACTGAGCTTAAGCTTAAAGTTGCCAACTTAAAACACAAATAACTCTTAAACAAAAAATGCCCGCAAATGTTTTTAATACAATTTTAAGCATCATTGTTCTGGCGTTTGTTTCTCGAGTCTAACAGCTTTTCGTATGGCAAACGAGTAACTTTACTTAAGTTTTGTTTGTAACTGATTTAGCAACTTGAGGGGAGAAACAACTTTTGTATCGGGTGGGAAGAAAACGTATTTAATCTTGTTTTAAAATTAGTTTTCCCACTCGTGTTAATTGAGCTCCGCTGAACAAGTTAGTTCCAAAGCCCATAAAAAGGCAACTAAAGCTGTCATGAGAATGGCGGCACATGGTGAGTGCGAGTACTTTTGAAAGCTTTCTCTGGAAAATGTGTGAACCTTGCAAGTGTCGTCCGTCGTCCTCTGGCCAAAAATTAGCAACGAATTCAGTTATTCGAATGGGTATAAACAGCTTGAACTGCAGGTCCTGCGATAGAGTTGCGTGACAGGATGGGCCAGACATGTCTGACATTTGGAAATGCCAGAAACAAAACGAAACGAAAGGATGGCAGGGATCAACCGACGAGTAAACAAATCGCAGACAATTGACTGACTGACGTGTTGTTTGCAGTGACAAAGGACTCACAGAGTGAGAGAGAGATGGGGACTGAGTGACAGAGACGGGCAGCCGGCAATTAGAATTCAATGCAGTCAGTATAAAATACAATTAAGGGCCATTTTGCACAAGTAAACAAGATGTGCACTGGAGAAAACCATAAGGATATGAGGGAAAATATTACTAAGAGTACTTAGGAAGTTCCTATAAAAATTAACCTTTTATATATAATACTTCCTTTTTTGTTTGCATATTTTAAAGCCCTAAATCATAATCTTCATAACGCATAGAATAAAAACACCCACCATAAATTCTCTTAACCATTCTCTCAAACATATTTAATATTTTTTATTATATACCTCAACATGTATTATTGTTCCCCAAAATAAACCCAATTATCGCTTGTCATAACCATATTCTTCCGTGTATCTCCTGTCAAGTCAGTTATGGTTTGAGCCCGCGGCGAGATGTGCAATTATTGATATTGATTTTGCAAGCCAGAAAGCAGGGTCTGGGAAGCCCATTAAGTAAATCATTCGCCTGTCGAGGCAGTAAAGCAAATTTATTGTTTTTAATGACGTCCCCCCCGAGTCCTTGACTTCGAAGTGCTTTCGGTTATTGAAAGGAGCAGACAGATGGCACACACACACACACACACACTCGTTCTTTTGGCTGTCTGCAAATGCTGCATAAATAAACCGGCACCGAGCCGAAATATTCATTGCATACCCCGAGGCGTAGTGCATGTCGCTCGCCAATTAAACGGAGGAACGCCAACAATTCTGCTCATTTGCAACCGGCAAATTCGTATGTCGTGTTGGCCCATTCAACTAGTTGGCCAAAGAAAAGCTTTACTCATCCCTCAACCCATCGCATTTCCGTATCCATTCCGCCAATTCACGCGCCCTTCAGCCACAACCTAGAATTTCGTTTGGGGCACTTGCAAAATTTTAGCTTAGAAATTTAACAAATAAATCTTTTTAAAAAGCGTAAACTATTTCGACGCCATTTAATAAATTGAATGGGTGTTTTATGCTCTAAAATATTTATTACTTTTTATTATAGTATATTTTTTCAGCATATTCGAAGGGATTTCTGTTCGACAGCCCATAAAAAACGCTGTGAAATTAAATATATATCACACGTTTTTACAAGGCAAAGCGTATTCAATTTATAGGTTCTAAGTACGAAGGGCAGAGAATATAAATTCTTTATTGATATTTAATATTTTATATTTATTTTAGTACCTGTAATACCTGCCGTAGTATACCTTAAATCCTTGCAGTGCCGAGTTCTAAATATATTCACGCAGTTAGCTTCGAAAAGCGACTGTCTGCGCTCATCAAGAGCGCGAAAAAAAAGTGGAAGTGGAAGTGGAATTAGCATTTGGCATTTAACATTTAACGAACGAATATATCCAGCGCTCTTTGTGGCCGAGCTTGGTCTGGTTACGACTTGGCCCACACACAAGGTCGAAGGTGGGGCAATCCAATTAGGGATAAGAATCGAAAGCAGTGAAATCGATGCGCCACTCGATATTGCAGCAGTATTCCCTCGATTGAAATTTAAATTTATTTCCCTTTTCTAATTGTCATTGCAGAGACAAGCCAATGAAAATGGTAAATTGAAGAAAGCACACAATTGCGAAATTGAACATTTTAATCGCCGGTAGAAATCATGTCAAATGTGAGTACGGAAAGAAAACTCATTTCCTGGGGGCCTGGACTTAAGTCAGCTTTTATTTTCCAGCTCCTCTACATGGACAAATCGAATGGCAATGGCGTCTATGCGGTCAAGCCGAACATGGACAACGATAATGCCCTAATGGGAGCATCGGGTGCCACCACCACAACAACCATGACAGCAGCAGGTGGAGCCACTGCAAACAACATAAACATAATGAACGGAGCTGCTGCCGCTGCCGCAGCTTCCGCTTCCGGCCTGCCCACTTCCGCGTCCAGCGAGGACCTGAGCCAGAGCCTGTCCGAGTACACAGACGCCGACGAGAGCATATCCGCGCCCACAGAGTTTCTGGCCGAGGTAAGAGCTTAACTAGAATGCCACTAAATGGGTCATAAAAATAGTGGAAGTTAAAGTTTTTTTATGGGATCAACGGTTAAGGGAAGCAAAAAAAGGACCAGGTGTTAAATAAATACATATAAGATTGATTTATATTTAATTTCCAAGTTAACAACAATTAGCTTTCCATTCAAAATTACTTCAACTTGAGAAAGGCTTTTGATCTCCATTATGAAATTCCTGCACCCGCTGGTATCCTTCATAAATAACCTCCATTATGTGGCACTCATTATCTAAGCGTGGCACACTTCTCGCGTTTTTTATTTTTCGCTGAACCCCACAACAAGAAGAAGGGTCCTTGGCAGGAGAGCACAAAGGCAAAACAGAACTTATGCAAATGCAAATTGCTGTGCTGCCAGGGCAGATTGCGGATTTAAGTTAAAGCCCTTTCGGCAGCGGGATTACGCCACCGAGCGCACTTGGCCGGGCTTATTGATTGCTAATAAATTGCTTTCGAGCGCATTCAACTTTCAGCAGAGTCAACTTTTCTGTCCTCCTGCCGCCAATGTGGGCCAGTGGACCACCAGAAGCGGGCGGGTATGGCAAGCACATATAAGCCTTTGTTGTTCAGATGTTATGAGAAAATTCTAAAGGATTTGATGGCATTTCCCTTAAATGTGTATTGTGCGAAGCTCGAGTGCTTCGTGCTAGGTACTATACTGTATTGTGCGTTCTTTATATTTTCTCCTGCAGTTCCTGTCCGCCGTGATGCTGAAGGACTACAAAAAGGCATTGAAATACTGCAAATTGAGTGAGTATTATATGAATCTTCCTGCCAAAGTATGTCGCAATATTGACGAGGGCTTTATTTATCTTATCTTTATTATTTTGGGAGAATAATAAATCTGCTTACTGCAAGAGAAATTAGAAATTCTCCCAGGAAACCCCATGAAATATACAACGATTTCGTATATTAAAGCTGTGCTGATTTTTAAAAAAGACCTTAACTTTACAATTATTTATTTATTATTTATTAAGAAAGATTTAAGCTTTCTTGATTCAATAAATGCATTTTACTCCCATTCAGTTCTTCAATACGAACCCAACAATGCCACGGCCAAGGAGTTCTATCCGCTTATCCTGGACAAGCTGAGGGCCGGTATGTAGTTAACTCTGGTTAAAGGTGACGGCAGTTAATTAATCTTATTACCCCCAGTGGCCGCATCCAGCGACAGCGACGAAAACTACAATAAATCTTCATCGCCCGACCTGGCTCTGGACCTGCACGCCTCCGATGTGGAAGCAGATGCTGATGGCGACGATGGTGGCGATGCGGATGTGGATGCCGATGCTGATGGCGACAGCGAGAGCAGCAACAACTGCTCCGAGGAGGATAATGGATGGGGTGACGACGAAATAGACAACGTGGATGTGATGGATGGCGAGGAGGAGAGCAGCAGCAGCGGTGACGACTTCGAGCTGCCCATAGACGACGCTGGGCAGGATCCGGTGGCCCTGGCTGTCCACACTCCCCACTCACACACTCATTCCCACTCCCACAACGATTCTGGATCCTCTAGGAATTCGTCCAGTGGCGGCGGCGGACGCAGCGACAACACCACACACTCCTATTCCAGTTTGCTGCTGGAGGAGGAGGACGACATTGTGCCGGTTAGCCTCCATTTCGGTCTCAAGGATAACACAGCTACAGACCTGGATGTGAGCAATGGTAAGACGGAAGGTGTTCTTCTTCAAAGGAATCTTGATTTTATGCAAATCCCTAAATTTCAGGCAACAAAGTGCCGTCCGCCTCGTGCAGCGACTCGGAGTCCCCGACAGAGCCGCTGACCCAGCGCCTGGCGGCCATTCTGCGCTCCAAGTGCGGTGTATCCGGCGGTGGCGGGACCGATGAGCCCTATTAAAAAATATATACACAAATATTTAATTTAACACTGTGCGGATATTATCTTTGGATTGCGAAACGCTTGCTGAATGAAGAGGATCAATGACATTTTCCGGAAAAGAAAAATAGTTTGATTTTCTACCTGGCCGCACAGTGACGTCTCTACATCTACATCTACATATATATTCTTGTATAACTCTATAAAGACCGTAAACTCCACCAGCCCTTGCCCGACTAGTCTCTCCACTAGTGCGATCGCTTTACGAACCTAGAAACCGTCCCTGACAGCATACTCTCGTATCTCGTAACTTGTAACTTGTAATTCGTACTCTGTATCTTGTATCTTGTATCTCCGGTAGCTAAGTTTTTGATCGAACGCGAGTCTCCCTAGGACAAACATATCGTACAAACTCAATAAGTACTTATATATATATACATCAATACCTATTTATACCACATACATACTATATACTGTACATGTTTATCCTAGATATATAGCCGCAGAGCCCAATAAAGATATACTCGATACCGTAAGACGCATATAGCGGAAATCGCGAAACAGAATCAATATATAGATTTACATAGATTTACACGTATATATATATTTTTTAGTAAGAGACACCCATTCAGAACGCACAGGACTCGGAATGCTGCTTTACATATTTGCATTTGATAGAGATCGATTTTTCCCCAGAGAAAGAGAGTTACGATAAGGATAAGTCTGACAACAGGTGGAACGAACGAATGAGTGTAGAACTACAACTGAAATGGTCCAAAGTCACAAAACAACGTAGATGAGTGTAAATATATATATTTTGTATCCGATTAAGCCCTGTAATCTCGGTTCGGTTTAGGTTCTATAAGTTAACGAGGATGTAACTCTAAAAACTCCCCTTAATACTTATTATTCAGCAAATATATTTGTATCCTATAAGTTTTTCCAACTATATTGTTGAATTACATTATAATCCGAATGGTCTGTATGTTTACGAAAGACAAAAAATTGTAATAATAAAATGTGGCAAGAAAGCTGGAAAAGAATTTGCGTTTTTTATTGGAGCGAAAAAAAAACCAAAAACCCAAACACTGGGTAAAAAATTAAATGAAACTGAAACTTTGTTGATATTTTGGCTTGAATAATTTGTTTATGTGGGGGTATTAAAGATGCAAAGATCTGTCAGAGAAATATACGAATAATTTGTAATTATTGGCCCAAAAATGATTCAAAACTTAATTGGGGGACACTCGAATTCAAAACTCTTTTAGGGAGAAATATGATTTTTTTTTAATAACCAAGTGAAACGATTTTTACACGGGTCGAACCACCAAATATTGACAAATGATTGAGGATCGACAGTAAATACAAGTAAAGATGCTGTTTTTAGGCTTTAAGGGGGAATGAACATGCCAAACGCTTGATAAATACTTCCGAAAAGAAGACATGAGCTGAGGAAGTGGATTAAGTATTTCTATTAAGACTTTCCGGATACACGGTTGTCACATTAATTTAAAAAGAGAAACAATAATACATTTGTTTGTTTGTTTATGCCCCGACAAGATGTGTTTTCCTAAAAACCCTCCGAAATACTCGGACAAACCGGCTCCGAATATTGATATGATTTTTGGGAACCAACTCTCAGACTTGGATGTGGTTAAAGTTACACCCAATCTCTAACATTTAAGTGTGGACAGCTGCAACAGTGACTTCAAAATGAACGCGTTTCCCCCACTGCCCGCCCTTAACTGGATAGATATCCATAACTGCTTCATTTCGGAGTTGCAAAATTACCAGTTTGAAAATTTAATTTGGACCACCTCGATCTGTCCGAAAACAACATAGAAATATTGTCCAACAAAACCTTCTACAAACTCTCCCACCTAATACATTTAAATCTGCAGAATAACTTGATTAAAGTACTTCCGGAAGGAGTCTTTGATCCGCTTGAGAATATTTTTTCGATCAACTGGAGTAATAATAATATCTCTATTCTACCAAAGGATACTTTCTTGCGAAATTCAATATTGCATTTTATTCACCTAAGCGGAAACCCCTTGAAAATTGTTAGTTTAGATTTCCCGATTTAGACCAATAAGTTCATCATGGAACTCGATCTGAGTAATTGTGTAGAATTGAGGGACTTGCGATTGTCTATAGAAGTAAATACCCTTATCCCTGAAGAACAGCGGAGTGGAGAGCTTAAATATCACCGGAAGCATTCGGGAAATACAACATGAAAACAGCAAGGTATCTCGTGCGGATCTTAGTGGAACCCGTTTCTACCGTTCATTTGTACAAGTCCTTTGTGACATGCCATCCCTTGAGTGGCTGGATTTGTCGAATTCCTCAATAAAGTTCAGTTACTCTTACCGGGACCGGGAGGAAAAAGGAAAAGAGTGCAAGTTTCCCAATATACGTGCCCTCAACCTGTCTGGAAATAAATAAAATAATATTCCTCGGAGGATACCTCCTTTTGGACCCAATCTAACCACCCTGGATCTTTCCGATAATTTACTGGAGGACGGCTCCCTAGATGACTTATTCTTTAAGGATGCCCCTAATGAGGCAGAGGGCTACTTTCCGAATCTCAGGTTCCTTCATATGGCCAGAAATAAACTAAAGAACGTGCCACGAAGGTGTCCTCTTTTTGGACCCAATCTTAACGTTCTGGACCTCTCCCATAATTTGATAGAGAACGTATCACTGGAATCCCTTGCCAAGGCCCATTATCTTCAAAGTCTTTTCCTGGAGGGTAACCGGCTGACCAGTTTCGACTATCTATCTGTTTGCGACGGGTTGAAAAACTTGAAACGGTTGACCCTCTATGACAACGCCTTCGATGCTACTTTTTACGGCAACATGACAAAGTACCTCGGCGACAAGGGTCTGCAATTAAATAAAAAAGAAAACAGGATATTTGTAGAAGCAGAAAACCAGGATAAAAATGACGCTTAAAAAAGGTCCGAAGGACACTGTCCTCCCAACCGATACTCCTCCGTAATAACTAATTTCTTATATCATGTCTTTTCTATTTTATATAATTTTTAAATTGCGTTATGGAAAATCTTGTGTTCTATTAATTTTTATAATAAATTCATGTTATGTGCATTATAGACTGTATTATTTCAAAAGTTCTATATTTTTTAGGAAAAGAGACTGGAACTCTGGAATCATTAACAATAAACAAAATTGTTGTTGTTGTCCACGTCATGATAAGTTCGTCGTATATAAGGCTTGATAGCACATGCGTACTATACATCCGCTTGGTTACAGATTTTGGTTTGAAAAGATAAGAAAGGAGTGATTCGGCCAAAAAATTAATAAATGGAACATGATTTCATACTTTGTGCTGCACGTGTTGGCTTTCTCGCCTTGGGTCAGTCGAGTTCAGGCTGACAAGACCTTGCCTAAAGGGACAGACATATTCTGAAGATCGATTCTAAATGAAGATTGTTCCTAGCTCAATTGTTTTCAATAGCTCAATTTCTGTGAAAACTGTTTGTAGTTGTGAGTGAGTTTGCCTTTAAATATATAATTTACAGTTCCATAATACAAATTATTTTAAAAATATTGGACAGGTAATGTAATCATCAAAATCTAAAAAATTACTGCTATATAATATTTGACCCGTGACAAAACATTTTGCCAACTGAACAAAATAGTTAAGTACATTATTAATATCCAACCACCTTTCTGCGTTCAATATTAGTACCCTTGCAGGAAGTTACAAAAACACAAAAAGTGAATATGCCTCAAAGTAGGCACCGAAAAATGTCACTTTATTGTTACGTATTACATAAAAAAAAGTTAATTTCGAACATTAAGCGCTCCTCAATAGGAATTTTATAATTCACAACGACAAACGTCAGGATCAAGGAGATGGACATTGAGAGTCTCGCCAGTGCTGGTGCTTCTGAGACGAAGATTACCGCTCCCCCTTTTTCTGCAACTCCTGGAAATTGTTGCGAAGCTGCTCTCCCTTCTCATATTCAATCTCTTTGAATTTATTAACCTGCTTCAAGATCACCGGCTGTGTTTGCTTCAGCACTGCCCTTTATGCAGATGGGTGTGTTCAGGTAGCCAGAGTAGGTGTATAGCTCCCAATAGTGGGCACTAGATAATCCAAAACTAAGGTTTCCCCCACCAAAGCGGGCTGGCCTATTTTATCGTAGTCTTTCACTGCATGCAGGCGCCGGATAATTTTCTCAAGGTTATGATTATCTCTATGGGATACGTGGTAGAGAGCTCCAATCACAACAATACCTTCCTTACACTTGCGAGTCGTCACGAAATCCGAGTAGTTGATGTTTCGGGCAACGAAGTGCAATTCCAGTGGATAGCGAATGCCATTAACGGTGAATTCGAAGTCCCAGTGAAAGTGATGTTCGCCCTGCAGGAATCCGCCGCTAACGGCTCATACTCGAAGCCAGTCACCTCAGCTGGATAGAGAAAAGAAAAAACATAATTTATTTTAGGGAATTGATTGGTCCGCATCCAGATTAATGGGGCTTTGGCCCTTGTCCTAATCGCAAGTACCGCCCCATTTGGGAAAAACTGCCAATAATACAGATGCCACTAAACATAAAAAAAGTAAGTCTTAAAAGTCTTGGGAGCAAACCGAAAGAATTTAAAATAATAAATAATAGGATTATAAAGAAAATACACTTTCGATTTGATAATCAAACATTTGCTTATTTATTTTAAATCCATTATTATCAAAGATCCTTCTTATTATTCGTTAATTTTGTTATTAACATGACTTGCAATCATTTCGTATATATGTATGATTTTTGTCACTTACGGGGTTTTTATAAAACTTTTCTGGTTGATATTCAAAAATGGGATGTTTTTAAAACATTTGCATGATCAAACTCCATTCCGTTTCATTGTTTTTTATGTTTCGTGAAATGCATAAAAAATATACAAAAATTGCAATTGTCTTGTAAAATATTATAAAAAGTTCTCTGCCTTTTTCTCTTCCTTTCTATCCAATGTATCATTTTGATATGTGTAACAAACTACTTTGATTAAATATATATATTAATATTTTCCTCGCTCACCGAATACTGTTTTGTTTTTTCATTTGAATTCTCTTCCTATTATCGCTATATCTTTGTTGTTGGATTTGTAATGATCTGTTCCAGCACCAAGTTGAAATAATACAAATTAAATTACAGCATAACAAAATTTGTTCTATTAGTAAGATTAATATGTTTCGTTTGTAAACTATTTCCTCTTGTAAGTTGCTCAAAAAAATCAGGTAATGAAGCTTTGTTTGTTTACGTTTTGTGTTGTGTATATATATTCCGTTTTAGTTGATATCTTAAGTGTGAATCGAGAAATATGTTTCAGATGCGGCGCAAAACAAGTTTTAATTCAACTCGAAAGAATCTCTTGCAGTATTTATATATTCCTTATCTCAGCATAACAATTTTTAACATACTTACTCGTGGTAATTCTTAAGAGCTGAATATTCAATAATATTTTAAGATTTAAGATGTGTGCTGTGTATGCATCTCGATATAATACGGTCTTTTGTATAAACCTGCTAAGACTGTTGCGTGTGTGTTTCATGTGCCTATGTAAGAGTGTTGTGTGTGTTATAAAGATTATACATTATTTATATCTATATGTAATATGCGCTTAAGTTCGACTCTCGTTAAAAAGAAACTTTCCTTTGAAAACTTCAGGTGTTTGCTTGTACTGTCCAGTAGAATTAGAATACAATTACAATAATTACACATTCATTAGACCTAAGTGATGTCTGAGGGTCGTTGGCACTACGTTGGGAAGTTAAAGAAATAAATACAAAACATAAAATCGAGTTAAATGTATTTTATTAAAAATACAACATTAAAAAAACACAGAAAATAATACGTAACGTCCACTACAAAGTAAAAGTAAAAGTTACAATTTAAAAGGTCAAGAAATTATAAGGAATTTATAGACAAATTATATAGAAATTAAACTTAAACTTATAGCTGCCTGGTGGCGACGTAAGGGAAGTAATAGCTATAATTAAAAGGCTAGACAATAATCGTCAAACAAGTTGTTCGTTATATGCATCGTGTTTTTATATAGAACTATGTATGGTTATCAGTCAATGAAGTCAATGTGGGATGAGTATAAACACATCTCTATGCACATAGCGCCACGCTCCAACACTTCTTGTTCTGTTTTGCTCAGTGTAAACTCGCGCCCAACAGATGCAAGATCATGGCTTTTTGTCAACCTATTTCGAAAAACAAAAACTTTATCCTAAAGACTTTATCTGGTATTGGCTTGGCTTTTGACAATCTGCGCTTATTATCAAACTACCAATAGACTGCTGAGCGAGAAGGGCTTCCCATTGATGGGCTGGCGAGCCACAGACACCGCTAGATATGGCCTGTGGCTTAGTACCGCTTTTATAAGCAGTTCGTTGACTCCTTGGCATCATCAATGTTGGTTATGTTCTTGATCAGCAGCTGGGCCGACGGATACTTGTTGAGCTGCGCGAAACGTTCCATTACGCACGACGAGCTAAGACGGGCCTCGGCGTCGTGGTCCCAGCACTCCTCCATGGTATCGCAGAACACATTGAGACCCTGTCATAAATAAATAAGTATTATTAACCAATCCTTAATTATTAGCTTATTTTTACTCACCTGATGGGCTCGCCAGGCGGTAAGGAGGCGCGGACGCAGCTTCTTCATTACCACGCTCTCTTGGACTTCGTCCAGCGTGGGTCGCTGGCCCAGCTCCGCCTCGAATGGCAACTGAAACTCGCCCACAGGTCCGGCGATGTCACATCGCGAGACCATCTCCCAGAGAACCAAGCCGCAGGCATAGACATCTATGCGTAAAAACGCATCTCTATTGAAGTTAATGGCACCCTCGAGCACCTCTGGCGCCATGTAGCGACGGGTGCCAACCTGGCCGTGGGTGTCGCCGCACGACTTGCCCGGTTGGAAGATCATGGCCAGTCCAAAGTCCGCTATGCAGGCCGTAAGATCGCCCTTAAGCAGCACATTCTTCGACTTGAAGTCTCGATGAGCTATTGACGGCTTGAGACCTTCTGTTTTTGAGCCCGGGATCTCCTCGTGTAAATGGGCCAAACCATTGGCCATGGATTCGGCAATTCGGCACAGCTCCGGCCAGGTGATGGTGTGCGACTTGAGGTAGTCGCACAGCGATCCATTGTGCTGATACGTGGATATTAGCCAGTATTCAGGCTTGTCCATGTGCTTCTCCACACCCAGGAACTCAAGGATGTTGGGGTGTCGCATTCGCGGCAGCTTATAGATGTCATTCTCTGCCGTCCACGACTCCTTCTCCTGCATGCGAAAGATTTTGACCGCCACATCCTGGCCATGCAGCTTGGCCTGCCACACATCTCCGAACCGGCCGCTGGCCTTCTGTTCCAGCAACTGAATGGGTCGATTGCACAGCAGTGGCGATGCATTGGTGATCTCCGCCTCGTGCTATAAATTGGAAATATCAAGATGAGTAAAATAATGATGGCAGTAATAAGACTCGACATTTACTCACCGTGGGTATCTCGTTAAAGTGCGCCTGCTTGCGGCGTCGGTAAAGAAAGAGACCCATGCCCACAACGACCATGAGCACGCTGAAGATGGAGGTGCCAATGTAAATGTACATCAAATTGCTGTCATCCTGCGTCTTCTCTTTGGGCACTGCAAGGACACACACGGGAGCGAAAATATGGGAACATTAAAGAGGGCTTTAAACGCTGACTTGCCACAGGTGAACAACATCTCGAGTGGCAGCAGGCACTGCCATGCTGGGGTGGCCATATAAAAGGCAAAACGAAAACCAAAAAACGAAAGTTCGCCCCCAATTTCGCATCTCTTTTTCCCCTCATTTTGTTTCGAGATAAAAGCAAGCTAGGACCCAAGAACAAAACAACAAAGCGCAGGGCACAAAAGACGCTCTGGCAGGCAGTAGCAAAGGGTTCGGAAGCTCCCGAAGTCAAAGGCAAAGGCAGCAACACCCCAAAAGTAAAAACAAAGGTAGGAAAGTTAATCGACCAGTGAATACCTGGTATTCTGATTTGATTCGGTTACTAACCACCAAAACATACCTAAGCTCCTTTTAATTACCTAGTTTTTGCGAGAAAACCAGTCAAATCTAATTTATAGTAAAAAAAAATAAAGAATTTGTCTTTTATATTTTTAATAACAGCTTCCTAACAATAATTTTCAATGAATATTTACAAACAAATTGATCAGAAGGCAATGTGTATGCAATATAAAAATAAAACCCAAATCTATACAGTTTTTGAATGGAAAACTGAATGCATTATATTTCTGTATAAAAGATATAGATTTTTATAAAAATGTAAATATTTAAAATAAACGAAAACGTACACCTATTCGAATATATCCAATATATACCCCTTAACTCAGCACTTGTACCTAACTATAAAAATAAAAACGAACCAGTGAACGTGCACAGGAGGGCAGAAATTGCAACACATGCTGCTCCAAAAGGGGTTGCTGGGCCTGTAGATGCAAAAAAAAAAAAAGGAATACAAAAAAAAAGGGGGAATGGGCACCACTTCGCGTCGAGAGTTCGTTAACACGAAAAACGCTGCCTCGGATGGGCAGGAGAGGAACTTCATGGGAAAAGTAAAGGCCTCCCCCTCGTGCAACTTGAAGATGCAATAAAAAATGAGTAACAAAAACAAACAAAACAAAAAATAAATAAATATGGCAACGGAAAAAATAACAAAATTGGGGTAAACACGGCCAAGACAAATCCGCGCAGCAACGCTAGAGAGAAACTGAAACCGAACACGAATCCCCAACCAGAACTCACCTTGCGTGGTTGCCTCTGTTGTGGTTTTAATATATTTGTGGTCGGAATTGCAGCGCGATCCCTTGCAGCAGCAGAAGAAGATGTTCTCCTGTCGCGGCTCCCCGGTCACGCACTCCGTCTGATTGCACTCGTGCATATATGTGAAGCAGCCCTTCATCTTGATTCGTATGGCGCCTAAAGGGGGAAACGAGAATGCAATCAGTATTCTGGTAAAAATGCCCATTTGACACAAGGCTTCTTACCCGTCGTCTCATTGGTGCTCCAGAGCACATAGCAGCTGGGAAACTTGTCCTGCTCCACCTGGCAGTGTTCGATCCGCGTTTCACAGTCCTGGGCTGTGTTGCACATCTTTTCGTCAAAGTGCTCGCAGGCGATGTTGTGGTGCCCCTCGGGCAGAATCGATCCTTGGATCCCAATCAGACAGCAGGCTGAAACCATATCAAAAAAATTAGTATTAAGTTCTTTATTTAAAATTGGTTTATATAACAATCAAATGTGATTTGGTAACGCCTTGTCATAAGCCCGATTAAAGGATCACAGTTAATGGAATTATCGGTTACGAACGCTCAAAGAAAGGGGCAAAAATAAAGCCGAGTATATTTGGGGAATGGGGTCCCTCCTCTCTTTCAGAGGGCAGTGCGAGGAGGACTCTTTGTGGGCGCTATCCTTTGTACACATATCGCATGCCCACAAGGAGGGGAGATTGGGATCCTAAGCTGGGGACCCTCCTCTGCCATTGAAAGCCACCCCATTCGGGCACGGAATTAGCCCCACTGGCCACACACCAGCTTTGAGTGGGCATGGCCCCAATGCACGGATATGCACTGCCTGCACAATGGGCCCAATCTCGTGCCAACGAGTTCATCTGGGTCAAGCCACATATGCCATGTATAATTATAATCAGAAGCTCTAATTTAGTGACAGTCAAAACACAGAGTTTACTAATTTGAAGGCTCAAAACTTTAATTAGCACTAACGAAATCTAGAGAGCCTACATCTGCCAGATTATACATAATGAAAGATTTTGGACAATATTAATCAGTAATGTTATATTTAATTAAATATAAATCCAACTCCATTTAATATTTATACTTTAACATTTACTTTTTTGCTCCACCGTCCTTTGGGGGTAATCGGATCGCTGATTCTCGTTGTGAGTCTGTGAGTGTGTGTTGGGGTTCGTAAGCGTGCATGCTTTATAGTAAAGTAGATACATAAGCAGGCACATTATGCACACAGAAAGGGATGGGTTTAAAGTGGCGCTTGTGGGGAAAAAAGGAACCAGCAGCAGGAACCGAAGCAACAACAACAGCAACAGGGAAGAGAGCGCATTGCGCCATAGTAAAAGAGAGTGAGATAAGGAGAATGTGGCCAAGAGGGGGAGTGGGGGACTATAGGGGCAGAGAGAGAGAGAGAAACCAGAATCCGCCATCCAACAACAAGTTCCTAATGCAGCTCCATCCATTCAAAGAAATGCTAAGCGTACAAACACTAACACACAAGCATAGATACGGATTGGGCTAACAGGATATCCGATCAAATAGATATCCTTTAAACGAGTTATTTTGAGGATTTAAAGGCACCAAAAAGGCGGTTAGGCGGGAACTTCTATTTGATATCATATCATAGCTTATATTTAAGTTTTTAGGTTTAATTTGAGTCTCAGAATTTAAGGCTTACAGAAAATCTATATATTAACCATCTAAAGAACCTGCATATCTCAACCCTAAGCCCAATATACTCTGCTTTTATCTATTTCTAGAGCCATGTGATATTAATAAAGTAATAGTGGGCATGCTTATGAAATCACGCACGAATCAAAAATAGGAAGCGAAAGCGGTAGTATTATAGAAATCCGATAGGGATGTAGAATATTATTCTATTGACAACAGTGACGCCCCGGCAGTAAGGCGCCAATAAGGGTCACACACACACACGCACAAGCGCTATACATACCCAGCAATAGCTGCGCCGTTAGATAAAGCAGCAGATCGTATTTGTTGGACATTGTTATGCGTTATCGCCACCCGCTAAACTTGTTTACAGCACTGCGTATTACGTATACGCGTTGATTGCTCAAATATAATTGCGGAGTAGCGAAGTATATCACTATCTTTTATGTATTTTCTTCTTTTTGGCACACAGTTCTGGTTGGGATTTGTTGTGTCCGCACTTTCCGTCTCCCTCTTGCACAACGATGCACTGCACTCTCTTTTCGTGTATACTATGTGTGTGGGTGCGAGTGTGTGGGTACGCAGCGGATTTGCTGGCCACACGCTGCTTGCATGCACATTTTCCACGGATTTTTGAAGCGTTTTTTGCGCGATTTAATCACTTTCTATTGGCGCACAACTGGAAAGCACCTTGCACTGCACTTTGCTTGCTTTTACAGGTCCGCAGGCCTGCTTTACACGATTTTTTAAAGCGAGCACGTCTTTCGGTTTTTGTCGCAACGGGCAGCGATAGCGATGGGTGCAGCTCAATAACAAACCAGGGCTGGGTGTTGAAATAGTTGGTATTTTTTTTGCCTTCGATCACTATCGAAATCTATAGTTATAGTTTTAATGTTATTATATACTGATGTATATTGTAAATTTAAATCAAAGTTTATTTAAGGAAAAAGTTTAAGTAAGTTATTTATTTTTATGACCGAAATCCTTTCCACGATAGTATCGTTAGTACTCTGAGCTCTAAGCTTTTAGGGTTTTCAAATTACGGTCTCACTAGCAAACATAAAGTGTAATTTTCTGGAGGTGAGTTCTTGTTGCTGAAAAAAGAAAACAACTAAATAATAGAAAACAAAGTTGAGAGATCAAGATAAAAGATTGGGATATATCTTAACATCTTTACTTATAACTTTAACATTATAGTTGGTGCTTAAAATGGAGTTTCCAGTGGCCAAACTCGCTTTTTCGTCCATCAAACATGGCGCCGCTTTACACCTAATTGCGTCTCTTCTTTTTCGATAGGTATCTTCGTCAACTGCAAACTTTCTTGACTATTAAAAATGACTGGACGCGGCAAGGGAGGCAAAGGATTGGGAAAGGGAGGCGCCAAGCGTCATCGCAAGGTGCTTCGTGATAACATCCAGGGCATCACCAAGCCCGCTATTCGCCGCTTGGCCCGTCGCGGCGGTGTTAAGCGTATCTCCGGCTTGATTTATGAAGAAACTCGTGGTGTGCTCAAGGTAAGTAAATGGCGGATGCAAATGCAGTCAAAGTAGACAGATAACAAAGCCCATGCTCCTCAGGTCTTCCTTGAGAACGTTATCCGCGACGCTGTCACCTACACGGAGCACGCCAAGCGCAAGACCGTTACCGCCATGGATGTGGTCTATGCCCTCAAGCGCCAGGGACGCACCCTTTACGGCTTCGGCGGTTAAGGTGGTGGCCCTTTTTACTTCGACATAAATATATATCCCATAAAGCTAATTAATCGAATTAAAATTTAACCAGTAATCAGTAAATTAAATCTTAATCAGACAAAGCATATTATGTATTCCACAAAAATTACCCCACAAAAAAAAAAAAAAATAAATACAAAAAAAGGCTCACTTAGAGCTCAAAAATGTGGTCTTTCTTTTTAATGGCAGGAAACAGGATTATCATGAACTTATTTTTATATATATTTTTTTAATTTATTCATTACATTATTTATTTATTTTGAATTTTTATACACATTGCCATTGTCGTTTTTTAAGCTACTGTAAGCACTAACTCTCCCCTTAGAAAAAACACAGTTGCAAGACATTGCCCTTCTGCAATTGCCTTGCGATCTTTGTTTAGTAAACTCCTCCAATCGCGTTGCTTCGATGCAGTCCCTATTCTTCCCAAAATAAATGCAAGACAAGAAAGTAAACAATATCCGGACGTAGAGCACAAAAATATAGTAAATCTTTAATATCAGGCAATCGGGAATTCCCAAAACTTATGTTTTTGTACATTTTTATTTGGCACAGCTTGGCAGAAGGCGGAACGGTGACGTGCAAAGTGGGAGTCCATGGGGTACAACAACTGCAAATTTAGCCCTCCCTGCCCTGCCCCTTGAATCGAGTCGTATTGGTATTGCCGGTGTCTGCTGCTGTTGTGATGTGATGCTGTGAGTTTTTTAGGAGCACTGCTCCCGTTTTGGTTGCTGCATCGACAGAAAGGCGGATCGCGGTGATAGATTTTGGTCCCCGCCACCTGCATCGCCGTCGCCGCCCTTATCCGCCGGGGGCATGGACGCACTGGCTTCGGTATGCTTGCGTCGTGTAAAGACCTGCATAGGGGTGAACTTCCCGGAACCGGAATCAGACCCGGCGCGTAACGTTGCGTCCGTGGTCTCCGCATCTGAGTTATCCGAATTGTTCCCCGTAATATCGGTGGAGCAGACCTCCTCGTAGTTGGACATGTAACTTTCCATAAGCATATCGTTGACCTGTACTTGCAGCAACGATTCCTCTGTCTTGACTTTGTGCCGTTTTTTGGCAATCTTGACGTTTGCGTTGGCCCTGCGTTCCAAATTATTGACGAACTGGGCCACATGGCCATCACCACCGCCGCCGCCATAGCCACCGCCACGTTTCTGAGTCAGGGCTTCCGCAAGTCCAGAGGGTTTGGTCATGATGCGGCCGCAGTTGTCCCCCATGTAACCGTTCTCGTAGCCCCGCTTCACCATATGCTGCTCCCTCTCACAGCCATAGTCAAAGCCTACATCCCCGACGCCGTCGTAATGCTTACCAGGACTCACCGTAGCGCGGTCACCAATGTCCGTTTCAAACTGCACGGCAGGATTTAGCTTAAACTGGAGAAAGACAAGGAAGTTGAAGGATCTGTTCGAGATCATTCAATCATAAATTGCTTAATCACACTCACATCGCGCTCGTTGGCAAACTCGTGATCCGACTTGGACTCGTGGTTCTTGGGCTTACCATCCTTCGTGTTCATCTCTACATATTTCGTCTCGCTGCGCACCTTGCGCACCTGGAGCTGCTTGCGATGCATGGCCTCCTGATCCTCGAACGCTGACTCCTCCGTCTCCGATGGACTCTCCTCTGCCGGTTCCAGATCCTCCATCTCGTGCAGGATTCTCAACGGCTGATCCAAGGACAAATGCTGCATCGATATGTGAGTTGGAGACTGCTGCTTGAGCTGCTGATTCGCGGACGGAAGCTGCATGTGCATGTGCGATGCGGATTGATGAAGCATTTGCTGCTTTAGTTGCTGATCCTTGCGCAGCGTGCCCATATCGCTACGGGGCGACACTTCCGGACTGGTGGCTGCACTGTTCACCAGCTTATTGAAGTGCATCTGGCGGTAGCTCTGGGAACTGGTAAAGAGAAAACAAACAGATTAGACTTAGATAATCATAGACGAAAATTGGACTTACTCCTTGACCACCTCTGGCGGGGTCTCAATGCGTGCATATTCGTTGGCCATATGACCGCCCGACTCCATACCCTTTTCGTGAATCACGTTGTGTGAATTGGTGTTCATCAGTTGGTAGCTGAGCTTCTGGTTCAGCTTCTCGGCCTTCTTGCGCAGCGTCCGCTCATAGGAAAGCTGCTCCTCCAAAGTCTTGATGTGGCCCAGCAGCTGGGATACGGTAACCTTCTTGTTCTTGGGCAAACTCTGCAGTCCATTAATGCAACTAAGGTCATACTCCGGTTCCTGTTTCTCCTCCGCGGGCTCACCGAGTTGGTCGCGGATGCTGCGTAGCAGAAACTTGCTGATGCCCTCGTTGTTGCGAACATTGAACTCGTTGATGGCCGTGTTGAGTGCAAGGCAGTCCAGGATCAGATTGGCACCCACATCCGTGAGGCCGCAGCCCTCCATATCGATTTCTGTAGGATTGGGTAAGAGTTAGAGGCAGGAATCTGGGACTAGCGCTAATTAACTCGTATTAACTCTTAATCCAGGCGTCCTCCTTTAGGACCTCGGCTATCACCTGGACGCCATCATCGCCCATCTCTGGATTATTGGCCAACAAGATGTTGCGCAGTCCGCCAATAGTGTTCACATCCACACTGCGATACCGCAGCGACTTCTCCCAGCCCTCGCTGAAGCGAGTGATCTTTTGCATCTGCGGATATAAATAAAGAATATTTAAAAAAAGAAATCTACAAAAAAATTGAATTTCCTACCCTCATCATATCAGCAACATGCTCAGCTCCCTTGGAGGTTAGACCACAGTCTGAAAGGTCAAATGTCTCAATGCGATTCAGGTACTTGGCTGTGTTGCAGACCACCTCGCAGCCACGGTCACCGATATTGGACTTGGAAAAGCTCACCGTCTCCAGGCACTCATTCTCGGCCAATGACTATGAACGGACGAAGAAGAATTTTACAAATATGTAAACAATCGGATTATTCCCTCTTTTTACCTTGGCAATGGTTTCTATATAGCCATCCTGTAACGGCAATCCCTCCAGCTTCAGCACACTCAAATTTTTGTTACTCGAAACACAGTTGGCAATCGCTTGGACCAAGCTTCCAAAGATGAAACGCGTGAAGATCACGGGTCGCTGGCGAAAAAGTCTGGCACGCTTCTCTGTGTCAATGGGATCGATGTTGGCTGGTGAAAAAATATAAGAAATGTATATAGAAAAATCAGAAAAAGATATTTCGTACACAGAGAACTCACTTTGCGGATAGCTGCGACGCAGACGCACCACCAATTGCTGGAGCACTAGGTCGTGGTGCAGTGCCTCGGTGAGGAGCAGCCAATCGCTGACCGCCAGCTTGTCGCAGCACAGTTCCAGGTAGTTGGTGGTCGCATTTGACTTGCTGCGGATTTCCGGCACCGGTGCCAAGTTCTTGGCCCGGCACAGCTCCATGTAACGAAAGTGAAACGACCGGCTCTTGCTCGATTTCTTCACCACCGGCGGCAAAGTCAACACCACGGACTTCCTTGGCAGTTCGTTGGCGCCGCCTTTCGGCTGCGCCATTCGAGCTACTGACATTTTCGTACAGATCTATTGATCTTGTGGATCTGTTATAAGGAGAATTGATATTATCAAAAATAAAGATTGAAATATCCTTACCAAAAAATAGGTTAGTAGTCTACTAAGTTTTTTATAATTGACTTAAAAGTCAAGGTATTAATAAATTGCCTTCTTTTTCTGAGCTTAAATGGGACAAACAACAAAGGATTTAGGGAATGCTTTTTCTGGTTTTTTTTTGTTTATTAAATAGTAAACAAACAATAGTAAGAACTCATCCAGAACTAACTAAAAAAAGGACCCGTAAGTTAATATTAAATGAATTAACCCAAGCAGAGTGGTAAGTCAGGATTGTAAGTATTACCAATCCTGTGTTTAGCCTTCAAAAAATTGCATAAGCACTTCCGGTTTCGAGTGACCAGCAGTGGGGGCTTTTCCAGTGTTCCGGGGGCTCGATCCACAACGAGCTTGCCAATGGTAAACAAACAAAGAAAAGCTCTCGGCGCATACGAGTCACTCATTTATTTATTGTTTATTTGCCGGCGGAATTTACGCTTGGCCAATTACTCGCGTGCCTGCACTCAGTCTATCCCTGTCGCGCCCGGTGTGTGCAGGGTAGCCATGGCTCTTAACGATTTCGATGCAGAGCGCGCGCTCTGAAGTCTCGTTAGCTGGCTTTTTGGCCTGCAACTTCAGTCTTTTAGCGGCTGTTGAGGAAAACACTTCGGCTTTCGGGCTTGTCACTTGTTGACTTTTCGAGTTTTGGTTTCGAAAGTGCAAAAAAAAAATATAAATACGTTTCTTTTTCGTGAAATTCATTCACGAATTTAGGTAGAACTTAAAAAAACACTGCGTGTCTTGCGGCACGTTCCATCATTAAAGTGATCTCTGCGTACTTAGTATCATTCTATGTTTGTTACCATGCTTTTTTAAGCATTTTTTTTTAGAAGTCGAGTTCCGGTTCGTGCATTGCCCAATTTGGAAGCGTGCGACACGTTTATTTAATGCGGTTCCATTACCATTTTCATTCGGTATTCTATATTGCGTACTCCATATGTGTGTGCTCGCGAGGGGTTCTTGACTCATGCCTAATAACCAGTGACGTCGCAGCCGAAGCCTTTCGAAAATGTGTCAACCACGAAATTTCCCGGTAGCCCCCAGTTTCTCTCTGGCTAGTTCTTAGTTGAGAAACACTCGAGTGTGACACCAGAACTAGTTGGCTTCCCCTAATTACTTGGCACAGCCCAAAGTGAGTGACGAAGGATAAAAAAACGGAGAAGAAGATATCCCATCAAGGAAGGATACTCATTCATTCGCCAGGAATACCTATGTAAAATAGGGTAAGTGTGGAACCAGTTTGGCTTAAAGCGGGGGAAGATACTTGGGAGGTTTCTTTGGCGCGAAGATCTTTAGGGGTGACTTAAAGGACTTTATTATTGAGCAACTATAAGAACCTTCCTAAAATAACTACAGCATTGTACAATAGTTAATATATCTTATAGATATTAGTGTTTTTTTATTTCCAATTCATTTGCATATAAAAAATTTTTAAATGCACAAATTAGGAGTACCTTAAATTTTAAAATTAACTTAGAATTCCCTACAAAATATATAATACCTTATACTTATTTCAAATTATTATTAATTATTCTTCTGAAGTCGATATGAGAAGAGTTAAAATTATTTAATTAACAACAAAATGTGAGTTAGTCTAAAGTTGAATTTTAGAAATAATAAAAAGGTCTGAAAACAAATAAAATATTTAATAGGGCGGCGGTTTTATAAAGAAAATAATAATAAATACTTTCTTTGAAGATACTTTTCTCTTTTAGCATTAAATTAAATAATTTGTAAAAGCTAAAAACGTTTTGCTTGAAATGTTTTAATTTAACTTAATTTTCTCTGAAAATTAATAGAAGGAATTCAATTCATAACTAATTCATCATTTTATAAGCTATTTCAAGTCAAGAAATTATGGCAAAAAATGTCTGCAATTTCATCTGACCCTAATTCGTTACACCAACTCGTTGGTACTCATCTTGTAATGGGCTCATAATTTTGCTATTCATTTTATTTTAATATTTTTTGCAATAACTCAACGGGGTTATTCGCACCTAGTTATACACTAGGTACTTAGTTCTGTGCAGGGAAGCCTGAAGTTCAGCCTCGAATGAATTTCTTCGCAATACCGCGACTAAGGTCAGAGTTTTAGCTCAAGGACTTGCTGCTGCCAGCTTTTCCAAAAAAATAAATTGTTTAATTGCCCGAAATGTAGAAATACTTGCAAGGCAGATTCGAAATAGAAAAATGCAAAAATACTGGCACGAAAATCGAGACAGAAAAGGAGCCGGAGTGTAACGGACAAATTGCCAACGACACCAAGCCAGGCCAGACCAGCAGCAGCTCCATTTGAGCCAAGATCCAGAGCTGTTCGGCTGGCAAAGTGAGACGGATGCGGGCGTCGCTTGAACCCGGGTCCACGTCCACGGGTTGTGAGTCAAAAACCCAGCTACCGCAACGGAGCCAGGTCCCAGCTTTACTAATACACAGAAAAAAAATTTTACAAGAATTTCATATTATTTTAAGTTGAAATATTTAAACAATTTCAATTAAAAAAAAATAAATTAATTATGAGCCTATTGATTGGCAACAAAATAAGATATTGTGGGAGCAAATTAAGTGTTACAAATCTATAATCCTTTTTATGGTCATCTTTGGGATTACAAATAAATGAAAAATTCCATAAATAATATATATATATATATATTTATTGTAAATCAGATATTTTTCTAACAGTTAGCCTTCTTATTATCCTTAAAGCCACACAAAAACCAACAAGAAATGAAAAGTTACATCAAATCAAAATAAATTAAAGAATATATTTTAAAATTATAAATTTGGCTTGTAGCTCTTTCCTTAATATATTAATAATTATAGCCATAAAATGTTCATATAGTCATGTTCGTTACTCATTATTTTTTTCATGTGTACACTCTTTTGTCTGCCTGGCAGCCAGCAAACAATTGTTGGCTGCTGGCGTTGAACTTGACTGTTGACTGTCGACTACATATATCGGAATCGATGGGCATGACAAAAGGGCCCTAATACGGGGGAGGAAGTGTTCAAATTGGAGTATATACTCCAAAAGCCAGGGGCCCCGCGGCTCAGCTCGGGGTTCAGGCCAAAAAGTCGATTGTTTGCTCGCGGGGCCGGAAACTGGAGGCAACATTGGTCACAACGCGATCCGCCGCAATCTCAATCTGCATCGCAATCGTTTCTCATTCCACTCAAAAAAAAAATCCCTTTAAATGTTACGAGAGTCCCTCGGACTTATTTTTTAATTTAATAAACAACCAGAGATATTTTCCAATATTCTTTAGTGAGCTTTAATTAAAACTAAAAATGCAGTTAGTAAAACGATAGCGAAAGAATATAAAAAATACATAATTCATACTATTTTTTATTTAACAAACTTATAACATTTTCCAACAAAGCAAGGTCTAAATTTATATGACAAGCTTTATAATTCTTCCTATACATTTTTCCCGAGTGTACATATGTGTCTGCCACTCTCAGCCGGGCTTAACATATTTAATATAATTAAGTGAACCCCAAGCCTGGCTTGGAAAGTCATGAACCGCCGATTATGGTGGCTGGTGACGTGTAGACGTGGTGGGAGTCGGGGGAAAAAGAGAGCCCGGGAAACGTTGTCACAGTGGCAAACAAATCAAAATCCAAATTGTTTATTGGGATTTTCATTTATATGCGGCGATTACCTTGGAGCCGCTTGTTTATTTCTGTGGTTAACCACAAGACGGCGGCTATGAGATTCACCCCAGACGACGCACAGTGGACGACACTTTACGGTCAGGATTTCACTTTTGGCCAGGTCAGAACCTGCCAAGCGTGAACCTGAACCTGCAACCGGAGACGTGGTCGGGAGTCATTAGCACCGAATTCGCTTGGTATCCGAGGCGGATTCAGAAACATGTGTATCTCCAGGTCATAGATACATATGCGTGGTAAATGTATCTGTATCTGAGCTGCGGAAAGGCGCCACCGCCGCCGCCGTCATGGTGACTGGGCCAAGTGTTTTATTTGACTTTTCGGCGACTCTTAAGTCGCTTCTGCCACTTTCCACTTACGTAAAAATCCAGGGGAAATGGCAGACTGAAGATCGCAGACTTTGACTTTGTCGATCTCGCCGTGAAGGCGTAACTTATTAATTTGCCTTAATTCAGTGGGTTTTCGCTGTGTGGAAAATTGGCAGGCAGGCAGGCGCAGTGTGGGTGGAACTGCGCGTATCTCCCACTAATGGAGTTAATTAAAACTAAATACGATTTTGAATAGGCCAATTTGTGGGGAAGTGATAGCTCCGCCTTGGATATTAGGTAAATTTAAAGGAAATGCTTGAATTACTTCTGCTCGGATTTCCGGTGAGGTAAATGGGATTTTCTTAAGGGAAAGAAATGTATAGTAAAGCCACAACTTCATGTTTATTTTATACAGAAGAGGTCTTAAACAAATTACTTATTATTTTAGAGGAGTCCAAACGAAATCTCTTCAGAATTGCATTCCATTTCGATGGATTTTCCCCTACATTAAAAACCAAAAATAATCGACAGCTTTGATAACCCCGATTCGGTAGGCAGTGCAGCATGAAATTGCCTGGCCAACGGAGCATCCACAACCCCCATCCTCCATATAGCAACATCGCCCAACTGACCAAACAACCCAATTGCTCCGCTGTCCACGGATGCATGGATAATTATCCATGGATTCGGTGAGAAGCCACCGCCCAAGAGTAGAAGATGCCTTTAATACACTTGGCAAAAAAAACTAGGACATTATATAAAATAATAATCTAGATTTGATTTACTGAGATAAACATCAAAATAATTTTTGAGATGAAGAAGAAGAGCAATGCTGCTATGGCTGTTGGCGTTAAGCTCTTAACTCTCTGTTAAAACCCTTGGTTTGAAAAAAGTTAGCTTTAAATAAATAAATCCAAATTTGGAGAGATATTTGTAAACTATTTTTGTAATATTTTAATGAAATTAAGACTTCTTCTTCAGCCTCATTTTCTTTGAGTGCACCAGCACTACATAGTTGCATGAGGCGCGTGTTGAAAGCGAAATCAGGCGCGGATTGTGATTAGTTTTGAATCACTTAACCGTGATCAGCTCGGAGGCAACTCTCTAACGACCTTGTCTTGTGCCAGCCTGCCTCTGCCTGCTTAATGCCAGATTTCCCGGCGAGATAAAGTTGATAAAGATGATTGTCCCCAGCGGGGTTGTTGCAACCTGCTGCCAGGGCAGAGCCCCGGTAATGAGCCACCATCATCCCACAGATACTCGAAATTGAAAGACAATTACGATTACGATTACAACGATTGCGGTGGCAATCAAGAAATTGCCAGGTAATTGCGAAATCAATGAACCACACTCGGAATGGAGTATGGAATAGTATCTCGTTTGGAGATTGCTCCGATTGCAAATGAGCCAAACCAAGAGTTGAACCCCAAACAATGGCAATGAATGGCTCTGGCATTAATAATGCATATATAGTCTGCACTCGTATGCAAGTATCTGCATCTGACAGATGCACTCATCGCGCTACAAATGCATTTTTCACACGCACCCTCTGGGAAAAGATAAGGTTTTTCCGAAAGTGAAGCAACATCATTAAATTTTTGTCGACTTTTTTTTGTCGTTTTCCTATAGACTTTGGGTTCAGGTGCAATTTGGAGGAGGTTTTTGCCTTAAAATAATAATATTTATTGGAAAATATATAAAGTTTAAAGTAAAGATTATTGGAAATAATAGAAAAATCTATAAAATAAATATAAAATATAAATTGAAAGCTAAAGTCTTCAATGTGGGGCTTTATTTAAAACCATTTACAAACTATCTTTTTAAAGTATCTTTTTGTACACAGGCTACTTCTCAGATCCTAAAATTTATCATAAGAACTCACAGATGTTATCCTAGAGAACCTCTAAAGAACTTTTAAATAGAAACTTTTACTGCCCTTTTCTTAACTTCAAAAATGTATCGTAACTTTCGATTTTCACTCAATCCCAGCGAGAACTTATCCGCAATTTGTTTGCAATTCGCCATGAGACAAATCTGGCACATGAACAACCCGAGGTAGTAATAATTGCCGGGCAGTTTAGAAAACGTTACGGTCGTTAAGCCACGAAAGAAAAACAACCGAAAAAAAAATATATAAGAAAACCTAAAACTAAAGCAGCCGGCAACCGCGAAACCCATAAAATTTCTTTAGCGGAATTCCAGGCTGGCGCTGAGTCAGCATTAAAGTAAACTGCAAAACTGAAAACTGAGGCAAAGCCAATATAAACAGCGGACGCTTAATTAATTTGCGCATAAAACTTTCGCAAAGATCTGACTGCCTGCTGCTGCTGTCCGCTTCTCACGCAGAACTCTCGGACAGCGGACAGAGAACTCGCGGACAGCGGACAAGTGCAGCAGGCGGATAGCAAGTCCAGTTCCATTGAGGTTTCCTAATGGGCGACCTAATTGAGTTCTCTCGTCTGCCAGAATGTGGCAAGAGCAGACGCAGACCGAAACCAGAACTCCACCTGTGGAGTTTCCATTTTTGAGGAGGTACACAGAAAGAAATTATGAACAGAAACCCAAACTGAAAGAATGTTATGTATATTCATAGTTTTTTTATATTTTTTTGAACCTAAATATAAATAGTTAATAGCTTTTAAAATATACATTTATTATTATAAAATAATATATTAAAAATTCAATTAAATATTATGCATTGTTTCCTTAATTAATTGTAATCTTAAATCAAAAGGAAATATATTTTCGTTGTCTGTACAACCTTCTCGAGCGAAACTGTTTGGGGGTACAAAGATCACGGCCCGTAAAACGTGCGACAACACATATGGAGAAAATGGGTTAACACTTCTTTCTGTCGTAACACTCTGCCTATTTTCTAGGTGGCCCCTTAGCCAGACGACGCGACGACTCTACCTGTCATGTGGATTTCGAGCATACATTAACCCAAAGGTGCTCAGAACAAGCCAAGTCAACCCAACCCAACCTCCTCCTCACAACACAATGTACAACGAAGCACAGACGACGTCGTCGCTGGACTACAAGAAGGTGCGCTTAAAAGGACGACCAGCGCATTATAAATCCCCTAGAGATATAAGCTGCATCCACAATCCCAACTCCATCTCTAAATACCTGCAAATCATCCTAATACTCACCGCACTAATCAGTTTGGTTGCCTCAAATCGCCCGCCGAGGTTCGCAATTGACGGGCAGTCAGAGATTGTGCTGCGTTTGAAGGAGAGTCCTGAAACGAAAGTGGGTGAGTTTCGGATATATAAAATGTTATTTAATAAATATAAAAATTCTGTAAATAAGATCTAAAAACTATAGCAGACCTGATTTTATCTATATTATGTGTCAAATTAGCGTGAAAGACAAATTATAGGTGGAGTGCTTAGTTATTTTTATCGATTTAATGATACACTTTTAATTCCGTATTTATATCAATCGCTGACAGATTTGATATATTTTTAAACATTAAAAACGATTAAAGAAACTCCAAAACTATGTGTCATTGTTTTGATATGCGGAATTATCTTTAAACTTAAGATTATATCACCCCTGATTAAATAAAAATTAAAAAAAAAAATCTTGTTTATATTTTTCCTGCAGGTACCCTTATATACACTCTAAAGGGCTTCGATCCCGACAACGATCCCTTGACCTTTGGCAAGCGTAATTCACACGACAGCGAGATTATTCGAATAGAGAACACCGGCGGCAACGAGGCCAAGGTTTTCCTGGCCAAGGAGCTGGACCGAGAGCTGCAGGACGAGTATGCCATTGTGCTGACCCTGACTGACAGCCAATACAGTGATCCAAACTATGTGACGCAGAGCTTCCTGCTCCTGGTGGAGGACATCAACGACAATGTGCCCACTTTTCTGCCCTATCAGAATGCCATAGAAATCCCTGAGGGCAGTGCTCCAGGCGTGGTCAGTACTTTAGAGGCCACGGACGCGGACGAAGGAGCCTACGGACAGGTGGTGTACTATCTACAAGAGTTGGATGGTGACAACGATGTTTTCTCTATATCGACGCACCAGGGCAAAGGCATCCTCAAGCTGGAAAGGGAGCTGGACTACGAGCGGAAGAGTCTTTATCAGCTAAGGGTTCTGGCCATCGATCGGGCGAATCAGGGCCCGGTTAATACGGGAACAGCTGCCATTCTGGTGAAGGTCAAGGATCTGGAGGATCAGCCTCCGGAGTTTGTGGAAGTTCAGGCGGTGGCAAGGATCGCCGAGGATGCTCCGGTGGGCACCAAAGTGCTGCGGGTGCGGGCTATCGATGGGGATCGAGGTATCAACAATCCCATAGCGTATGCTCTGGAGGCCAATGATCTTTTCGATATAAATCCGCACACCGGCATAGTCCACACGCTGACCAAACTAGATCGCGAGGAGCAGAGCGACCAGGTTAATGGTGCCCACATCCTCCGGATTACTGCCACCGAGTTGTCCAAGTCCAATACCCAAGTGGCTCCCATGACAGTTCGCACAGAAGTGACGATCATTGTGAGCGATGTGAACGATGAAATCCCAACCTTTGGGGAGACTGTATATCGCTGTGAGGTCAATGAGAATGCCCAGACCAATACTCCATTGAATTTCATAGATGAGGAGGTGCAGAATGTGGTTTTTGATCATGACGAAGGCAACAATGGTACCTTTCGACTGTTTCTGGATCCACCCAATGATCTGTTCGAGATTGTGCCAGAACTGGCGGTCAACGAGGCCAACTTTATGTTAAGGGTGAAGAATTCCAAGTCCTTGGACTTTGAGCAGTTTACAGAAGTGAACTTTACGATATTCGCCAGGGAAATCGATGAGCCTAGTCGTTGGAGGTGGGTTTTACTATGGCTTTTCCTTTGAAGGCTCTTAATCTTTTGCCTCATTTTTTAGTTCCGCTCATGTGCAAATATTTATTCGCGATCAGAACGACAACTTTCCGGAGTTCAGCCAGGTCATCTACAATGCCAGTGTCTTGGAGAACAGCGATCAGGGCACGATTATTACCCAGGTGCAGGCTGTGGATGTGGATTCCGGGGACTATGGCACCATGGGTATACGTTATACCAACCTCAGAGGGGGCATTGCACACTTGTACGTAAAATTGTTAAAATATTTCTACAGAGAAACCATTAATCCGCTTTTCCCACTCTCCTTCAGACTCCATCTCAACCCAATTACCGGAGTGATAACCATCAGGCAGGCAGGAGGAGCTGCCTTTGATCGCGAGATTATTTCCCGACACTACCTCACCGTGGAAGCCATCGATAGCGCTGGGCAGGGCAACCGAAATACTGCCCAGATAATCATAGATATCCTGGATGTCAACGATAATGCACCAACCTTTCCCCAGCGACAATATGAAACTAAGCTCTTGGAGAACCAATCCGAGTTCGAAACTCCACTGCAGCTGGAGGCAAGGGATTCGGATCTAAATGGTACTGAGAACAGCCAGGTTACCTACGAGATAGTGGAGGGCATGTACCGCTCCAACTTTACCATAGATCCACAGAGCGGCCTCCTGCGTCCCGTACATCGTTTCGATTTCGAGGAGTTGGTGGAGCAAAGCAGTCGAAGGAGTGATTCTCAAGCGGGAGGATCTCCCAACATTCGAGAAATTGATCTGCTGGTGCGAGCTCGGGATTCAGGAATTCCCATGCTCTCTACTGTGGTTCCTGTGCTAATTTACATTCAGGATGTCAACGACAATGCACCGATATTCCAGCGCAGCTTCTACGCCAAAACAGTGCCCGAGGATCTGCCAGGCGGCAGCTCTGTGCTCCAGGTCACGGCCATAGATCGCGATGGCTCATCACCCAACAATGCGGTTGTCTATCGCATTCAGACAGGTGCAAGTGATAAGTTCATCATTAACTCTGAAACGGGCGTCATTTCGGTGGCCCAGGGCGCAAATCTGGATCCGGATCTAACGGACAGCAAGCGATCGCTGTACACCATGACAGTGGTGAGTCTATGACGAGATTTCCTGGAAATTTGCAGAAAACTAAAAGCTGTTGTCTCTTAGCTCGCTTTAGATGGTGGTTTGGGCAACTCCCAGCTGATGACCACTTGTACGGTAAACATTAGCATTCAGGATGTAAATAACAAGGCCCCAGTGCTGGGTGAAATGCCTGCTTTAAGGATTGTGGAGAACACACCAGTTGGCACTCTGGTTTACCGTATCCAAGCGTCAGACTTGGACCAGAAGGCCATCCTAAGGTACAAACTTAACCCAGAGCACAGCGAGGGGCGCACCGAGGAGGGAGCACTCGTCAAGAGCGGCGAGTATGATTTTTTGGGAGCCTTTGAGGTAGATCCCATTGAAGGCTCTCTCAAGGTAGTAAAGCTACTAGATCGCGAACGTGTCGAACACATAAAACTGGCCATTACTGTGGAGGATCTGGCTGCGGCTAAGGGAAAGCAGCTTGCTGAAGGTGGGTTGCGTTATTTATAAAGCCAGTAACTATTTATAAGTTAAAATTATCCCCCCCACCAGGTTTCCTTAGCATCCAAGTGCTGGATGAGAACGACAACAACCCCAAGTTCCGGCAACCCTTCTATAGGCAATCCATTACCGAGAACAGCATTAACGGAGCAATGATCGTGAATGTACTGGCCTCGGATGTGGACAAGAACCGCACCATAACCTATGCTCTGGAGGGCAATCCCACCTATAGGTCGCTGATGCATCTGGACTCCCAGACTGGGGAGATTGTGGTGGCCAGCAAAATCGATCACGAGCAGCACCAGTGGCTGAATTTTAGTGTAAGGGCCACGGACTCTGGAATACCACCGCGATCCTCACTGGTGGATGTGTACGTAACCGTCCTAGATGAGAACGACAACAATCCGTACTTTGTGAGTGGCAGCAAGAACTACACGATCAGCGAGAATGCCGCTCCAGGAACTAGAGTCGCCACCTTGCAGGCAGCAGACGCGGACTCTGGGGACTTTGGCAAGATTACCTTCTTGATGGATCGCATCAGTTCGCAGGGAAAGTTCACCATAGATGCAGACACTGGCGTCCTCACGGTGGCCGATCGCCTGGACAGGGAGTCCAAGGACTCGTATAATCTGGTGATCGAGGCATGGGACAACTACCAGTTCGGGTTCCTGGCCGGCGAGAGTCGGAATGCCTTCAAGCAGGTGTTGTAAGTTGATTAAAGGTCCTTGTTTTATTCTCGGGTATTATTAAATGTAAATTCCTCTAGTATTTCCATCTTGGATGAGAACGACAATCCCCCGGAGGTAAGCCTGCCCAGAAGTTGTGTGCTTATCACGGAGTACCATGAGTTGCACGAGCGAGTGGCCAGCATAGCTGGAAAGGATGCCGATGATCCGGCCACACCAAACGGAAGGTTGGACTTTGCCATTACGCAGGGCAATAAAGATGGTAAT
Source organism: Drosophila anomelani (assembly GCA_035045905.1). Lineage (NCBI taxonomy): Eukaryota > Metazoa > Arthropoda > Insecta > Diptera > Drosophilidae > Drosophila > Drosophila anomelani. Next base: position 7,497,429 of record JAWNOO010000007.1, on the reverse strand, counting down.
GGCTTGTTGTACTCCTCTAAAGTTATTGGTTCTAAGCTGTTTTTTTTTTATATTTTCCTTCAGGCATGTTTGAACTACGGCAGGTGGACAGTTGGAATGCCCAAATCTTCGCCAGCAGGAGCCTGCGCAATAAATTTGGCAACTACAGCTTAACCATAACCACCAGGGACTTGGGGCTACCGGCAAACATTGTGCACAGCACTCTGGACATTTGTGTCTCGGACTTTAATGATCATGCTCCGGTTTTTGTGAGACCTTTGCATAATACCACTGTACGGATCCCAGAGAATGCCACCGTGGGAACTCTGATATTACAGGCCTATGCCAGTGATGCGGACATGGGCCAGAATGCCTTGGTGAGATATCGCCTCAAACCTGATCCTTTGGGCAGCTACAAGATGTTCGAGGTGGATGCCAATACGGGGGAACTCTACCTTAAAGAGCCTCTGAATCGTGAGAGGCAAAAGATACACGAGGTAATAAACCTTATTAATAAACCATAAATAAATTATAAATTATATTATAATTATAAATTATGGTATAATTTAATAATAATAATTATATTCTCTCCAGATCCGCATAGAGGCCTACGATCAGGGCTTGCCCACCTCACTCAGTTCTGACTTGGACCTAACCATCTATGTGCGCAATGTCAACGATTATGAGCCGCAATTTATAGTCAACGAGATAGCCGTAAACTTCACGGAGCACTCGGATCCCGGCGCTGAGCGGATCAAGCTGCCCGACACCGTGGACAAGGATCAGTTGGATTTGGACGACCCGAACGAGTCACCCAGCCAGGTGTGTTACTTTATAGTAAGTGGCAACGAAGCCGGCTACTTCCGCCTCGATCCCGAGACGCATATACTGACCGTTGATCGGGAACTGGATCGTGAGGTGGTGGCCAACTTTACGCTCTACGTGAGGGCTACCGAGGGCTGTGGGAATGAATCCCTCTCTGGGGGAGGAAAACGCCGCCGTATGGGCATTGAGATTAATAACAGGCTGGGAGGCTTCCTGCACAATCAGCAGCATAACGGCTACGATCGCTTTAAACACTCCCGGCAACTCAGAGAGGTATCCAGTAAAGAGGAGTACGAACAGGAGGATGGGGATGCGGATGGCGAGTTGGTGTCCTATGAAAACTACGAGGGCAGTCAGGAATTAGAATCCTCCCCACCATTACAACACGAGCCGGAAGCAGACAGCACCATAGTGAAGGTCAAGGTACGAGTGCTGGACATCAACGATAACCCTCCGCGTTTCCGCTCCAAAATCTTTACTGGTGGCATCACGACCAATGCTGATTTCGGTTTAAAATTTATGCGAGTTGAGGCCACGGATGCGGATGAGGGCCAGAATGGCAAGATTGGATACTACCAGGTGGGTGATATCCGGCAGACTCTCTCCGAAGGACTGGAAAATGTGCGAAAGGCCCCTTTCCTGCTCGATTCAGAAACAGGAGAGGTCCAGCTGAACTTTGACCCGCAGAAGGGAATGAAGGGATATTTTGATTTCATGGTTCTGGCCAACGACACCTTAGGCATGAGGGATGTGGCCCATGTATTTATTTACCTACTGAGAGAGGACCAGAAGGTACGCTTTGTTTTCCGCCTGCAGCCAGATGAACTACGTTCCCGGGTGGACACGTTTAGAGAGTAAGTTTAAAGGGCTAAATATTCAATTATAATTTATAATCCTCTTGAATTCCCTCTTCTAGCACCCTGGGAAACATTACCGAATCAATAGTCAACATCGATGAGATTAAGGTGCACGAGAATAAGGATGGTTCGGTGGACAAAACCAAAACGGATCTATATATGCATCTAGTCGAGCGCGAGGACAACTCCATTTACGAGGTCTCCGAGGTGCTTAAGCTGATTGACTCGCACATCGAAAGCCTCGACGGGCTGTTCAAGGACCTCAACGTGTTGGACACTCAGCCGGCCGAGGCCCAGCTCCTGACTGCCGGCCCTGTAAGGGGTCCTCTTTTCGTGTGGCTGGTGTTTACCAATCTTTTTTTGGCCACTCTACTGGTAGTGACGCTGGCACTGTGCGCCTCCCAGAGGAATGGTTACCGTAGGCAGCTGAGGGCCGCCAAAGTCAACATATTCCGTGAGTATCTAAATTTACTGTGTACGTTAAATATTATAATTCAATTCCTATTCCTAACCAGGCGGTCATTCCTCAATGTCGTTGCAACACGCCCAGGAACCCGCCACTCGTGTGCCAAATACAAACAAACATAGTGTCCAGGGATCAAATCCCATCTGGCTAAAGGGATACGAAAATGAGTGGTTTAAAGCGGAAGAGGGCAGGTAGGATATACAATCCCAATCTAAATCTTAATAAAAATTAATTAAAATGATTAATTTCTAGCACTGGAGGCCCTGACTCTTTGGATGACAACTTCCTGGCAGTGGTGGCCACCCAGGATATGCATGAAACTCTCAAGGGCACTGCCAAACTGTTCAACAACAGCAACGACCTAAATCGCCACTTCAATCTGTACAACCAAATCGACAAGCTCACAAATAATGCTCAGATTCTGGCCCGAAAACTGGAGACCACGGAATTATAGCACAAACAGTCCACATTATTTATTATAACTAGGCTAGGCTTAGTTTAGGACCAGAGTTTGTAAGACCCATGTGTAAATAAATCGAAGGTTATGAAGCTAAAACTAAATACTTCTAGTTTAAGTATAAAAAATTAATGGAATCTACGTTATTTTGCAGATGTAAGGAGATTGCTCCCATAACTAAGGCTACAACTCACCTGCTACTCAGGTGCTTGATTAGAAAATAGTGGATAGTAGATGCAAAAAATACACGTATAGAGCACAACTGTAGGGAAAAGCGGGGTCCCAGTTAATGTAAAGACGGTGGAAACTGCTATACTTACCACGCTTCAGCGTTCACCGATTAAAAACGTACAAAAAATGTTACTAATCGGCGAGAATTGAGCTTTTTAAGACATTTGTGTACATCACAACCCAGGTCACACGACTGCCTGCTCCGAGAACGGGAATGGGGGCAACTCCTACTCACCCACTCGCTCTCCTCCGGCTATTGGTGGACCCGATTGCTTGCCCGATTTAGTGCAGTGTGTAGTACTCTTGGATAAATGGATGGTTAGATAAACTTGAAGGTCGGCTCCAGCCAGCAATAGAAACTTAAAACAATAATTTGCAATTTCTGAGAATTTAAGGGGCGACCGCAAGACGGAACGCACTGAAGGAAACCGGGGACAGCTGATGATCCTGTCTTTGGTTTCTTAATTGGCGATCTTGGGCCGCGGCTCTTTTTGGTTTATTATGTTTTCGGGAGTTGTTCGGAGTTAGTGTCAGTGCAAACAAACTGTTTCCTAGGACAAAAATTATGTAGGTAACTGAAGCTTCGGTGAGGCTCTGAGTTTTTTGACGGCGCCTGCCGAGATATACACGTCTCAGCAGAGGTGCTGCACAGAGGGTTACCCGAAATTCCCGTTGAGCAATGACAAGACCGAGTGCTTGGTTTGTTTTTGTTGTTTTTTTTTTATACTAAAAATATTGTATTATATGTATTTTTTTTCCGAGTAAAATTTTCAGTTGTTTGTCATAAAATCAATCAATTCAATTTTCTTTTGCTTCGTTTGTTGTTGTTTTTATTTTTTTGTTTCGTTTTCTTAAATGTATTTTGTTGATTTTTTTGTTTTTTCATTTATAATAATAATAGTTACACAAATTAGATCACAAAAATGCACGTAAATTACAAAAATGAAATTGTACCTCATACCGAAAAAACATAGACAGAACACTCTTCATCTTCATGGTCAAAATGAGGCGGAGGAGGCTACTTCTGGAGGGATCATCTCTACAGTTCGCTTACAAGGTAAGGTTTTTGTATAAAAAGGGTTTAAAGCATATAATCAAATACATGGTTCCATAAAAAACAACACAAATTTTGTTCGCGTTCAGATCAGAGTAATCAGAGTAACTAACTCAAGAACAAATACATACATACATAGTTAAGTCTAGATTTTAGAGTTAAAGAGTGAGAGTGTGAGGGAGTTGGTAATCGTATATCATATATTACAGAGTTCCATTATTGGTTAAAATAGTTCTTCCTGCTGCTGCTCATCGCCCGTGACCGATGCTGGTGCAATGGGTGGTGCGTGCCTCAACTTAATGCCAAAAGTCGATGCGTGTCGTGATACATTATACAAATACACATAGTTTATATAGTTATCTCAGATATTAAACGTTTTTCATTCATTTAATACTTGCTTAGATGCCAAATGACGACGGTGACGACGGATGAGAAATGAAAACTTACAATGGTTTTATGTGGGTCAAATGGAGGGATGGAATGGTATTGGTTGGGCTTGGGGGTCGGGTTTAGTTGGGATCCAGTGTGAGTGGTTGTTGGTATATATGTATATATATCGTATTTTAAAGCGTAACAGTTTTCTTGCATGTTGTTTTTGATGTATATATAGTATCTCATTTTATATATATGTTGTTACATTTCATTGTAAGTCCTATATTTAATATATATATTTGTTAATTTACAGAATCGAACGCAAAATGTTAAAACTCAAGAATAAGAATGGTTGCTCAGCCTAATTTTGCTTTTAAAATTTCGTTAGGCTAAATTAAAATCGAACAAAGTTTCCGTTCTTTCTTTAAATTAATGAACTTAAATATATAAAATCAAAGTTTACATTTACATTTAGCTTGTTTTTGATTTTTTTTTGTTGATTTATTTTTTTTACTCGTGTTTGTGGGTTGGTTTAAATTAAAGCTTACTCTTTAAAGTATGTGTACAGATATATATATATATATATATATATATAGGTAGTATCATGTATATATATAGGTATATTTTATATATATAAGTTGTATATATATTTAGTAATACGATTCGCGGTTTCAAACTAGTCCCTTGTACGTTGTATGTTGGTGTGTTGTGTGAATGTGTATTGTATGGTGTGTGTTTGTGTAGTTGTGTTTTGCTTGTGTGTGTTGGTGTATTGTGCAAATCAATAAATTAAACAAAACTCTAACTCTTCTGCTGCTTTGCCAGTATAGATTTTTCTGGTTTTCTAAATTGATTGCGATTCTTTTTGGGCTGTGTACAGTGTGTTTTGCTGTTGTCGTTCTTGTTGTTGTAAATGCGCGCTCACAAAATGTTTAAACAAAGTTCTAGGCTTACTTTTTTAGGCTTTCAATGATCTTTCGTCACTGTTTGGTGTTCGGTGCCTTTACGTTTTACTTCAGAAGTTTAAATTTGTTGCTAGATTTTCTACTAATTCGGATTTCTGCTTTTGTCTGCTGTTATTTTAATATATATACTTCTTCTCATTTATTTATAGGTTTAATAAAGCTGCTCTCTACACAATCCTCTGTTGTTGGCTCACTAACAAATTAAATTACTTCAAGAGAATTATGTAATGCTACAGTTTTACGAGAATTTACATAATTATGTTTCTTCTACACTCCGTCTTTTCTTTGTTTAAATTGAATTTATATTTATATATTTTTTTTTTTTGAAATTTTTTTCAGAATTTTTGTAGGTTTTATGTATTTTTTTCTTTGTTTATTTAGATTTTTACAGTAACGCATATTTATATGAATTTCTGAATGCTATATTAAGCAACAAATTTTACCTAAACAGAATTGTAGAAATTGAGAAATGAATCAAAAAATTGTCCGAAATTTGTAATAAAAAATATTTGAAAATTCTTGGCGGAGGCTGCTGCTGCTCAGAAGAAAAAGTGGGAATTTTATCTTCGAAAATCTATGTCTCTCTTTAGCCTGGTATGTGGCGCAAATTAGGTCTGCAACACTAGGCCCCGGATGTCGGAGGAGGCGCCGTTACTGCTGCTGTTGCCGCCGCCACTGCTGCTGTCCACGAACAACGTGGCGGCATCGATACCTGACGTGTTCGGTGAGTGCATCACGGCATCCGCCAGCAGATCATCGCTCACGTCGAGAAAATCGTTAAGGAAATCGGCACTGTCCGCCGAACCGCCGATCGTCTGCTGCAGACACTTGAGGTTCTTATCGGCAATCTCCAGCGCCCGGTCCATGGCCTCGCACTCGGCTTGTTGCACTGCATCGGCACAGATCCAAGGCGAGGGCAATGGCAGGGAGAGGGATGACAGCGACAGCCACAGCGGAGGCACACATGGATTAGTACAATGAAAAGCTGAACAAGTAAAATTTTGGTTAAGGCATACACACCGGATTGGAACAGCTCGTTGAAGGCATCGTCCGGCAGCGTGTCAAACACATTGACCAGATCGTGCTCCTCCAGCAAGTGGGCACCGTTTAATGCTATATCATCTGGAAAGAAAAGATCGATCATTAGAATGCCGCTGTATACATGTATATTGGAAACTCACCAGCATCGTGAGCGCCCGCCATTAGCTCAGACTCGCTAATTCCACCCAGACCCGTATCCTCGGAACTGGCATACGCCGAGCTGTTGTCACATATTCCAAACATATCCTGGCCGAGCAGATCTGCGGTGTTGGCGAGGATAGCAGGAGCTTGAGTAACAGCTGGGCCGTTGTGCGTGATTGTTGCTGTTGATGTAGTTATGGGCTGAGCCATAGCATTGCCAAAGGCCGTGTTGAACGAGGGGAAACTGTGCTGGTTATTATTGTTGCTATAGTTTATATTGTTGTTATTGTTGAAGTGCACGCTATTGTTGTTAGTATTATGATTGTGGTTGCTATTATTATTATTGTTGTTGTGGTGTAAGTCCCCACCAGCAGCCGCCAATTGGGCCACAATTTGGCTAATCTCTTCGGCCTTAATATCCAGATGTTGCTGCTGCTGCTGGTCAGTGAACAGTGGCAGCTCCTCAACCTCCAATTTAGGCACCAAGAGCGGTTGCAGCTGCGGCTGCTGCTGCTTGGGCGGATAATCTCCACTAAGCGGAGCCAGGGCCGGCGGTACGGATAATTGTGGCATGATCTGCGGTGCGGGCGTGTAGGGCAACACCTGGGAGTGCGAGGCGGCCGAGGAGTGCGAGTTGCTGGCTATGGACTCTAGCGAGGTGGTGCTGCTCTTGCGCTGCATTCCCATTCCTGCCGTCGGTATAAGCGGCAGGTTGCTCATCATCACACTGTTGACGCTGCTACTGATCGTCTGCTCACCGGCTGCCGGTTTCCTGCCCCGTTTCTGCGGACGCGCCACCGGATTTGGATTGGCCTTGCGCTTGCGTTGCTTCGCGGGCACACACATAGTCACAGGTCCAGCAACTGGTGTCGCATGCTTCGGCGGCGGACGAGCTGCATCCAGGCCGGCACGTAGGTGACTGTGCACCGTGCACAGGGCCAGAGAGTGCAGCACATCGAAGACGGGAGCCTGGCAGGCGGTACCATCCATTCGCCAGGCCACGCAGGGCTGGAACAACTGTTGGGTGCTGTTGTTCACAATGTGGCGATCGCAGTGCGCCGCCATGCTCAGCGTTGGTAATTTGCAGTTGGCCACCAGACAGCGATTGCCAATGCCACTAATGAAAAAGATCATAATTAATATTTAATAATTAATTGATATACAGCTCAACTTACATTCCCTGCTGCTGACCGGCATGATCCTGGTATTTTAGCAGCATATTTTGAACGCACTGCAACCGCTGTCTGGCCGCCCGCATGGGCATATCCTGCAGCGAGCGTGTGGACAGCAACTGCAGGGCCTGCCGCCGCAAGAGTCCTTTTCGTATAGCGATCCGTTCTTCGCGCCGATTGCTTGGGGAGAGCGGCAGGTCCAGAGACAGATCCCGGCTAGAACTGGAGTGCAGCCAGTGCTGCTGCAAGCAGTAAGGCGAGTCCGACGGAAAGGTCTCGTTTTCATTCAGAGTCACCGAGCAGCAGCGTTTTGAGGCGGGCTTACGGCGACGCTGGCGATGTGCAGCGGGCTCCGACTTAATGGACAATGGAGGTGGCGACGTAGCAATCGGTTCCTGTGGCGCCGGCGGCGGCATTGCCTCAGTGGTTGGCAATTTCTTAGCTGCAATATTGTTGTTGTTGCCTCTCCTTGGTGTGGTTGGAGCTTGACGTTTGGCGGCCGCTTTGGAAGACATTTGTTCATTTTTCTTGGCTGCTATTGAGGCGGGGGGTGCTGTTGACAGTGATGTGGCTTGCGGAGCGCTGGGAGCCGTTGACAAAACAATTTCAGAGCTGAGAGCAACTGGCGGGGAAACCACCTTGGGCCCTTTGTTACTGGGAACAGTCAGAGCCGGAACACAAGCTGTGGGCGTTGGCGGATGCATTTGAGCTAGCAAAGGGGGAGCCGACATCTCTGGCGGTGTGGGCGGCGTTAGAGGCGTCACCATCTTAACACCCTTTGCTTCATCGGTTGCCTGCGCTGCATTACCTCCTCCTGCCGCTACTTGAGGCATACGGAAGATAACGTTAACGGGAATCTCGTTCAGATCGCCAGTGTTATCGCCATTGTTGCCGGAGGAATGTTTCTGTGGCGCCGCGGCAATCGGTGTAGCTGTTGAACTATTGAACACCGTCAGTGGTGGCGGCTGCGTCTGATTAAACCTCGTGCCCTGCGCCATCACCGGTTTGTTCAGTGATTCAACCATATTGTTGTTGTTATTTAGCATCTTGATGTTGTTGTTGTTGTTATTTTGGCTAGCAAGCGGCAAGGACTTCTTTTTCTTCAAACACTCCACCTTCTGCAAGTGCTGCGCCAACGTGGTATGATGGAATTTGGATGGGGGCAATGGCAATCCACCCTTGGGCGAAACAGAGATCGGCGCCACCATGGCGGTCACAGCAGCGGTGGCTGGTGGCAATGTGGGCGATGTTAACGAGGCGGGCGATGTGGGCGGACTAACCAGCGAAATGGCGATCGACTGCTGCTGTTGAAGAGTTAGCTGTTGCTGCTGAAGAATCAAATGTTGCTGCTGCTGGAAGTGCTGTTGGTGTAGAAGATGCTGCTTTTGGTGTGGCTGCTGCTGCTGCTGGACAATTTGCTTCTGCTGCTGCTTGTTATGTAGCAATTGCTGCGGCTTTTTCTGTGGCTGCTGCTGCGACTGCTTCTGCTGCTTTGGCTGCTGCTGTGTTTGCTTTTGGCCATTATCCAGCAGCAGCGGCGTCTGCCACAGCGACGGCGTATGGGAATAGAGCGGCGGTGGTGGTGGAGCAGCCGTTGGCTGGCAGGGCTCCTTCTCCTTCTCTTGCTGCTGCTGCTGCGGGCGGACTATGCACACGTTAGTGGCCCGTTTCGGCGATGCCTGCGACTGTTGTGACTGCAGCGGCAGTTGCAACTGCAGCACTGGTGACAAAGCGGACTGTCTCTGAGATTGCGTGACATGATGGAAATTCGTTGTAGTTGTGTTAGTCGCTAAAGACGCCTGCGCCTTTGCGGTGGCTGCTGCTGCTGCTGTGGCATTCAGTTGGAGCACCAGATTCGCCTTCCTGCTGGCCGCAGCTGCTGTCGCCGACTGCCTCTTGTTGCTGCTGCTTCTGCTGCTGGTGTCGCTTAAGCGGGCTCGCGATTTCTAAAAAAAGGGAAAGGAATTTGATTAAAAAGGATTCATCGTAGGAATGGTATAAACACTCGATATTGTATAAACATTAATAAGAAATTATAGGTTGAATAGAATATCTCCTTACCTGTGCATTGAATAAAATTGGCGGTGCGACTGCCACGGTCTCTGTGAAGGCATAGGGATCCGTGTCCTCGGACGTCGTCTTGGCGGCGGCAATGCTCTCCACCGGCGTCAGTGTTGTTGCCGCAGTAGCTGCTGCTGCGGATGTTGCTGTTGCTACTGCTGCTGCGGTTATCGCAGTGGCGGCTGTTGCTGCTGCTGCTGCGGTGGCAATTCTCCTGCTGGCTGCTGTGCTTTTAGCTAATGTTGCTGCTTGGAATCTGGAGACTTGCTGACATGACATGTCCAATGTGAAGCCGTTGCCGTTGACGCTTTTGCTTTTTCCCTGCTCTTGCTGTTCCTCCTGTTGCAGTTGTGGTTTTTTCTCTTGTAGCTCTTGCTCTTATCTTTAATCTGTAATTGAAAATTGGAAAATCAATAAATTTAAAGTTTACAAGGGAGACAGACGTCATAAATGGGCGTTGTCACGTGCTCTCTGCCAAAATGCATTCACACACTCACTCACTCAGGCATTCGCATACTCGCAGTCTTGCTCTCACATTTTACCCTCTCACTCTGGCGCACAACGAATGCGATAATAAAAACAAACTACAATCAAAATAAATAAATCTGCTCGCCGAAACCAGTTCAAGTGAATCGTTCGTTGCTTTCTTTCTGCTTCGTATCTTTCCTCTTTCTTCTGTCACCACCCCTACCCCCCAGCTGATTTCATTTCTCTTCTGTTTTGCGCTTGGCACCGCCGCCGTTAATAACAAATGCTGATAGCGCAGCAAAATGGCAATTATTAAAAATAATAAACCCAGACACACAATCGCCTGAAAAAAAACACACTTGCGAGTGAATTTTTAGATATTCATAAGTTATATTTCTTTTGGGAAATAATTATGTCACATATTTTGGTTCATAATTAATTTATTTCTGTCAACAAATAGCATTAAAATCTATAATATACACAAATAATATTTACAAACTATTTAATTCAATTAACAATTTTTTTTTAATTTATTACAATTTATTTATCCATCAGTTTAATATTTAATTTTTAATCATTTTTATTGATTTTTGGTGTAAACGATTTATTTTCTCATCAACTTTAATTTCAAATGCGATATTTTATTTTTTCTTCAAAATTGCAGGCGCTATTATTTTGTCCGCAGCTGTTCCGCTGGCCAAGCGGCACGAAAAAAGTTCGCACAAATTTGCATGCTAAGTAAATCAAAGAATCACGTTTGTGTGCACACAAACAAAAACAAAATCAACTGCGTAGGAATACTATAATCTTATTGAACTTAGCGAAACGGCAATTATTGGGGCAGACAATGCAAAAAAAAGAGGCAGCGGAGAAACGGCAAAGATAAGCGAAAAACGGGGCCGAATTGCTGGACTTTCCGAGCAAATCTCCGAAGAAATGGAGAAATTCTAGGGGAATGATTCGGTACAATTTGCACACAACAGCGCTATGTGGGGAAAATCAGAGGAAAGAGGGGGAAAACACATTTCCGCTCCGTGTGTGCTCATTGTTTTCTTTGAGTTTACAGCTTTTGATTAGTTTCGCACATATTGATTTCCATTCTCAGCCATGATTATGTATACGTACGATACGATATAGTAAATCCGGGAGGAGGGGGGAACAAGTTATCCAACTTATCGCTTAGAGTGGAATGGAAAATGCTTCTTTGTTTGTTTATGATTTCTTTACGTTTTCTAAGAAAAAAGGAAATGGCTTTGAAAGCATTTGCAAGTTCCCTTCACCGCACAAACAGAGCCGCCCTCTGCTTTCCGCATCTACCCGCACTTGTTTCTACGTTTTCCTCATTTTCCTTGACTTCCTACCGCCACACCCCATTTTCCCGCACTTTTCCGCATCCACTAAAGTATTCAAGACGACTCCTGGCGTATACGTGTGAGTGCAGCTGTGTACGTGACACTTTTGTTTATGATTTTTATTTTTACTCATTCATCCGTCGAACGAAGAGGAGACATTGAATATCTTTAAGGTTAAAGCCTACACCCTGAGAAAAAAAAAAGATCTTGAAAAGACCATCTCAATTGCAAAATTATGCTGGAACTGGTTGGGAATTGAGGTAGACACCCTCTTAAGAGAAGCAAAACTTTCAAATAAATTTTAATTAAATTTCACTTAATATTAATTAGTTAAAATTGATTAATAATATTATAAACCTCCTGCCTAGAGCTTGGTACCTTTTTTTAGTTAAGTGTACCGGAGAATACGCATCGAAAATAAATCAAACAACTTCAAGTAAAGGTTTTTGATCCTAAGCTCACAGACGAATACGAAAGTCCAAGATTTTAGCGTACAAATATAATAAAAAAAAAATTAAAAATAAAAATACAAAGAGAGAGAGAGACATGGAGGAAACCGCACAAAAGCAAACTGTCGATAATTGCAAATAATGACGATGCTGGGAATTTGTTATTGTTTGCTGTTGCTGCGGCGGCCGTCGTCTGTAGTGGTATTTGTTGTTCTTGCCAACGATCCCCGCGCAGCAAGTCGTCTTTACTTTTTGGCCATTTTAGGTCTTAAATGTTAACTCGTTTTTTTGGTCCAACTTGGAAACACGCTCGAATGATAAGAAGCGGAGACAAGAAGACAAACGAGAAAACAAGTAAAGCCAAAGAACCGACATAAAAAAGAGCCGAGACAAAAGAAGTCAAAGCTGCAAGAAGACAAGCCATCGAACCTGAACGAAAAGAAAAAGATACACAAGCTGGTAGAAACCATACAAATCCGATGGATGCTGAGAAGCAACCGAGATCAGTGATCTTTAGATGCTTAATTTTGAATGTATAAACTTTAAGCCAAACGAAGAGCGGTGACTAGGAAGCTTAAATCAAAATAAGTCTAGCTAGATTTTTACTACAAATGGGGGGACCATGGAAAATTAGTTTTTGTAATTGCTTTTTATTGCAGAACATTTTATACAATTTGGTAATGTCATTTGTCTACAACTTCGTTTAGGAAACAATTTGTATTGCCAATCAAATGTCTTGAGTTTAAAGACAAATAAGATTGATTTTGAAGAGTAAATATTATTTGTTTCTGACCTTTTAGAGAATTGATTTGTTACTATTAAAATCAAAGATCAATAATCTTTCAGATACTTAATTGTGAGTCAAAATGTCTTGAGAAAATATTTCTTTGCCAGTCAAAAGAAAATAATATAATGTATATTTATTTGAATTTTAATTTAAATTTTATTTAATTTTTAGTAAAATATTAATAAAACACTTTTGAAAAATATATAATTTTAATTTTATTTCTTCTTCAGTTACCTAATTGCTAATCAATTGCCCCAAGTTTAAACAAAAACAAAAAAGAAGACTGATTTGGCAGAAGTAACGAGGAGTAGGCGAAGAGAAGGAATTCTATATGATAGACTAATGGCATCAGGGCTAATGACTATTGATTTTCTATATTGGGAAGCGCTTTGTTACAAGTACTTTAATATTAATGGAACACTTCATACCACGAAGGGGGCTTAAATTGTTTCAAATCATCGCTAAAAAAAAGACAAAGACAAATGACAATGACGTAGCTTCGTTCTATTACATAAGCAGACCAAGTTTAAAGTCGAAATTTAATCGATAAACTAATTAAAAATTAATATTGGTGAACATTTTTGTATACGTGACTACCTGCCTCCTTTAAAGTTGAATCTTGGAGTGTACTATGTACAATGATGTTAAATTGGCGAATTTCTAATGAAATTCTAAATTAAACAACCCGTTTAAAACAAACAATGAATAAATGAATACTTGAATCATGCCTAAGTTTAGATTCTTTCATTATAAAGACTTTAAATTAAATGCCGACTTGCTTTGAAAGACACAACCGATAGAATAATAATAGATCATGTTTATGGATTTCCAAGGCGATTACTGCCACTGCCACTGCTCTAACATTAATGGAAAATTTTTGACCAGAACGCTGCGAGCTGAAGAGCTGCAAAGAAAAGCCTCGAGGAAAACGCATGTCGTGGAACACGAAGGTTGAATGGCTTGAGAAACCGCCGTGCTCAAAGGTCTGAGTCTGATTCAGCTTCGCTGGCTAAACGAGCTGCGGACAGATGGATGGCTACGTCAGGTAAGGTAAGGTAAGCGACCAGGTAGCAGCCAAGCAAGCAGGCAGGCAGAAAGCCGGTCGAGAGGTTAATTACGAGAGCAAAGCGTTTGCAGCGTTACGCTCGCTGGGCTACGGCACAACATGAAAACACAAGAACTGGAAAACATACAACTACCAGTTGAACGAACAGTTTGCAACATGCTGGCTGGTGAGGAAAATAAACCAGGTATTAATTTGCAGCACACATTTGTTCATATCGGGGGGCATAACACCTCATTTTCACAGCAGAACGCCCTTTCTCAAAGGTTTTCTTTTGCATACGAATCGTCGGAATTCTAAGGAATTTAGCCTTTTATTTTCTCTAAAGAAATAATATAGAATTTCAACAGAAAGAAAGAATCTGAAACCAAACTTGTTTAAGGGTTTATTATCATATAAATTGAAACCAACTCTTGACTTTTGTATCCTCATGCTAAGCCACATCAAACGTGTTATCAGTACTTCAAAGATATGAAATAGATAGTGTCAAATTACTCCCCTACAAATCTTCTGATTAATAAACTTTTTTTTTGTGAAATTAAATGGTTTAATTATGAAGTAAACTAAAAAATACTTTTAAATAATAAAACGAAACAGGTCTTATCTGATATTTTCGTCACTAGCATTGGTTAACACTTCTCTCCGATGAAAATGTTTTGATTTTATAATTTAATTTCATACAAAAATGATTCAGCATCAAGGTATCAAATTGATAAGATAACGATAATTCGTAAAGTAAGCAAAACTAATGTCTAAATATAAAGATGACTGTCTGTGACTTATGCTGTATTTTATTTTCACGTTTAGATAAGACGAAGATATTTTTGGGCATAAATAAAATAAAGGTAAGCTGTATTTTCGTCGACATTGACGCACTGAACTGAAATTGCATTTAAATGCACATTACAGGAAAGCTGCGGCAGAGGCAAACCCGTTTGCTGTGGCTGCTGCTTCCTTCATAACCGGAAACTGAAGGCTAAATTGTGCAAAAGCAAAATAAGCGCAGAAAAAAAGAGAGGAGAAAAACAATATCACATAATGACGACATAGGGGAAGGTGAGGCGGCAGCAAAGGCAGCTGGAGATTCGGGATGTGGAGATGGCGATGGAGATGGCGATGTAGATGGAGAGGTAAAAGCCAAGGGGCGGCAGGAGCCAAGAGTCGAGAGCCAAGAGCCAGACATGCGGTTCAGTTTGTTCAGCCAGGCAGCGAAGCCAAACGAACTCCGTTCCATCTGCACCACAGCTCGGCTCCACTTGGGCACTTTTGCACCGCATCGCACGTAGGCCCGTCCACTTCCCACAGTGGAGGCTCCACAGCTCCAGCTCCAGCTACAGTGGGCACTGCCTATGGGGATAACCCTAACCGCTGGAATGCTGCCAAAAAAGGGTGACTTCAGTCTCTGGAGGTTTTTTTTTTTGTATGCCACAAACAAACCCGGCAAGAGCCATGAGTCATCCAACTCCGCTTGGGGTTTCACAATTCGCAGATTTTGTGTCTCATTTTTCTTGAACTTGCTTTTGTTACCAAAAACTAATTAACATTTATGCAGGTTATTTAAGCCAAGTACATATGACTCATTGAGATCAGGGACAGACGCTGTTTATATCGTTGAAATTCTTGCAGATTATAAGAAAAATTATAAAGAACATGAAAAAACAATCTTGACATAAAATCTAATGTCAACAAAAAGACACTAAATTAAATAAATACAGAATATTGACAACTTTATTTCAGTTTTTAAAAAACCTTTGATTATTTCCATACATTTTTGAGGTCAATAAAAATGTGCCCAAAATCAGGAACTGTTTATTTAAAAATCACACTTTTAACTGGCGGCTAAAGTTGTTCATTAATGAAGGTAATTTGAAATAACATTAATAATATCACCGCAGCGCTAACTACACCATTATTTTACATTAAACACTTAATTCGAGTTTAATTAAATTAGATTATTATAAAAATATAAATGTTTATCTCCGTTACTTGTAATTGTGTAATTTAAATACAAAATCCGTAGAATTTGGTGAAACCGATAAATAGGTTTTGAATTAAAAAACTTCCGCTTCTCTTGTATTATTTTAGTTTTGTTAAACCAACCACAAAGTATAATTATTCAGCGTTTCCAAGCGCATTAAATAAAACCAGACCGCGTTCGTTCACAAAATAAAAAATAGCCAAGGTTTACAATCACTATTTTAGTCAGTTTTTCGGTTTTTTAATTAAAGTGTATGAAATTTTGGTTTCCAGTTGTATTTGTTGTTGATTTTAGTGAGCGGCAGCTGTTGCTAGCGGGGAAAACACACACATCTGTTCAGTTAAAGCCAAGTTAACTCCAGTTAACGATTGTCTTGGTTTCTCACGGAATTTTTAATGCAAGATTTTTTGGCAATACATGTAAACAAACACTCACACACCCGGAGATCTTCACGGTGATTAAGAATAACGGTGATGTGGGGGCATGAAGAGCGGGAGAGAGGCACTCCCACTCACATCTGTCGCCAGCTAACACATATACACACACACAGTCATGGGGCAATAAACAAATCCACAAAACTAAACAAAACAAATTACGAATTCCGTGTAAATGAACTTTGGTGGGGAGCGCGTTTTGAATTTCTTTTCGCGTTTTGTTTGTCATCCGCTTTGGACGGGAGTGTATGCTTGACTGTGTCTGTGCTGTTGCGAATGGAGAGCGGAGGGCACTCGAGAATCGCTGTTGCCGGCGTTTTTATGATTTCTCTTCTTTCCGTTCCGTTTCTTTCTTTTTTCGCCCTCGCCCTTTTTTCTCCCTCTCTTTTGGCGGCCTCTTCGCTTCCTTCCCCCATGGCCCCCTCCCAACACACACACTGACAGGCGCACACACACACAGAATCAGACCAATAGACACTTGCACATACAGGGTCGAATTTGTTACTCCGATTAAATTATTCGCCGCCTGCTGTTGTTTGCCGCTTTTACAGCTTTCTTGCTTGCTGTGTTTTTTCGTTTTAATTTTTTTGATTTTCGGACTTTTGCACCGCAGCAAAACAAGAATGCGTCAGCTCACTCATACACACAGACTGGCACTTGCCAAGGCGGGGACACACTCACTGAGTACCCTTCCCACGGACAGGGTTGCCGCCTCAAAAGAAAGCGAACAGCCGAAAAACAAAGGCCAAATAAAGCACCAAAAATAAAACATAACTCATGCTCGACCATGCCAAATAATTAATTACACAATTCGGATTATTATTGATAATAATTTCATCAAATTTCATTGAATTATATTATTTAAACGAATATTAATTGGTGCCTCGGCAACCCTGGTCCGCCTCTCACACACACAATTACACCAGCACAGACCTGGGAATTTTCTGCTGCAAAAATTTTTTCTTCGCACCACAAGTCCACTTTCAAATGCAATTTTCACCCCTAATTCTTTTGGTTTCGGTTTCAAGGCGAACTCCTGGCTGTGCAAGAATGTGTATTGCAGCACTTCTTGGTGTTTCTTGGCATAAAAACTGCGTTTAAGATTACAATTTTATAATTTTTCTTCGCAGTTTCGAGAGAGACAACACGCCGTATTTCCACCTTCGCGGTAGCTGGGCACATTAAGCACCGCAATACTTGCAACACTGGTTCGAGGCTCCAAATTCTGGCAACGCCACATATTCAAGTTTAAAGCTGGTTCTATTTGCGGAACTTGAGCGCGCTTTTTAAAATATTATTATAACCGCTAAATTTTTAAAATACAATTAAAGTAAATGACAACACTATTACGCTACGTTAATTTTGTCTCTTGCCAACCTAGAAGCATAATAATAATTTAAAACCCAAAATAAATCAATTCAATTTTGTTAGTTATTATTTGTTTATTTAATGTTTGTCTTTAATGCATTACAAATTATCAATATTGGATATTTCAGATAGTTTTCCTCTGTTGTAGCCGGTGTTTTTGTGTCGCCTTTGGATTTCGTGTGTGTGTTTTTGTGGTGAATTGCGTGCAAATTATAGATATTATCCAGTAATACTTAATATTTATAATGTTTCAGCATTTCGAGCAGTAGTAGGTTTTAATCGAATTCTATCTTTAGTGATTTAATGTTGCGCCCAACGTTAGTTAATATTCCTTCAATTGTTCTATTCTTGTTCTATTTTACGGTATAAAGTTGGTTTAGCTAGCTAAAAAACGCATATACAGTCGCATATAGGTAATATGTTTGTATATATATTTGTAATTTTCTTGAAAATTATGCTTTTGCTTGGCGTTATTTTTCAAATAACATTTTTGTTGACAAAAAATACAAGTTTAGGCATAGGGCATATGTTACAAACATTTTTATTGGCCATTTTTTTGGGAAGTTTCTTACGAGGAAAATTAAATTGTGCTAAAAACAAATATTGAAATAATATAAGCTTGCAGAAAGTTGTTCTTAAACTGGTTTCGTGTATATAGTTTTGATTTAATTTGCACTAGATATATGTACGGTTTTCTCATAGATTTAAATGCAGTTATTGATATTGGTTAGTGTTATTGGGAGTTCTATTAACTTTGCAGCGTTCTTGGGTGAATATATTTATGAGTTTTTTCTTATTTATTTATGCATTAGTTGTATACTCTTTTGTATATTTATGGACGTCTGATAAATGTTTGCTTGAAATTATAGCGTAAGGTGCTAGAAACTTAGTCTGAAGATAGCGAAAGATACAAACTGATGCTCGTTGTAAATAGATTTTATACTCGTAAAATTTGTTAGATTTGCATTTAGCTTGCGTTGTTTCGTTTTCATTTTCGTTAAAGTTATCGTATTCGTTCGGACTTATAGCTAGGTGGTATTCCCTTTCGAAATTGGATTTCAATACAGTGCAAACCTGCATTCGCATCCTTGAGCAGGCCTGCGCTCTAACAGTAAATTAGCGCTGGACCGGAAAACGGGCCTTCCCCGCCTCCGATAAGCCAGCCTTTGACTAGAGTAAGAGACTAAATTTAACAATTCCTTTGGGGGCATCAGAGACTACAGCTAGGAATGGGTTTACTTTTTCTTTTTTTAGAGCAGGAACTCGAGACGAAACAATCAGAGCCTCGTGGAGCTCATCTTAAATCATATCATTGTTTTTGTGGAATAAAGATTATTGTAATATTGTGAATATCGGTGAATTAACCCCTTATCTTAACCCATATTTGCTTCGTTTCGAGTTCCTGTGTTAGATTATGGTGCTTATATGGTCCACACCTGGACCTTTTCGGCCACCACACACCAGCTGGCCCGCTCGTAGTAGGAGCTGACGATATGCAGGCTGGCCACGTGGTGGTTGATCAGCGCGTCCAGCTCGCCCTCGCGGAACACATGGTAGTAGCGATGATGGGTACTAGCGCCACCCTGAGAGGGGCTGTCCAGGGAGTTGGTGGAGCTGTTCGAGTGCTCCAGGGAGTCGCTAGAGGGTCGCTGCTGCAGGTTGGGGGGCTGGGGCTGATCCTGCTGCGGATTCTGCTGTTGCTGCTGCTGTTGGTGTTGCTGCTGCTGCTGAGTGGCAGGCGGTTGTACTTTGAGGGCGGCCATGTTGCGCCTGCGCTGGCCGTAGTCCGCCATGCCTTCGCCCAGCTGATCACCACCGCTGGCCTCCAGGGCTTCAGCCTCGGCATCTGCATCCTGCTCCTCCTGTTCCTCCTCCTCGGGTATGGCATCGTCTTCGTCCTCTCTGACATCACTGTCGCCATCGTCCTGCAGGAGGTAGGCCGTCTCGGGATTGAGCTGATAGTGCCTGTTCCTCTTGTAGCTGAACTTGGAGATCTTGCAGTGCTCGTAGACGCCCAACGAATAGCTGGACTCGTTCTCCTCTTCCTCCTCCTCCTCGCCATCCTCCTCCTGGATGGTGAAGCTGCGGGTTTGCGAGGACAGCGACGAGGTGGAAGAGCTAACGGGCGACTGTTGCAGGCTGGGTTGGGTCGAAAGATTCGCCAGCATCAGGCGACGTTCCCGGAGTTCGTCCCGAAAAGAACTCAAATCGCCATTGGAACGCTTCTTGCTGCCTCCCAGAATATCGGACAGATCTCCCATTCCAATACCATCCAAGTAGCGACACTCGGTGCGGCTGCTCTTGTCCTCCAGTTCCCGCTGCAGTTGGGCGGTGAGCTGCTCGGCAAACTCCGCACAGTCCTGCTTCTGAATCGACTCCCTTTTCTCGGGCAGGAGGGTAGCACTATCCGCATTCAGGATTATATCGTCCTCCGCCTGGGATCGGGAGCTATTGATCTGCAGTTCACCCTTGTGGTACTGCTCCTGCTGTCGGCTAATCATCTGCGCCAAGCTGGGCTCGCCCTCATCCTGGGAAGCAGAATTCGAGTTGGTCGATACCGCTCCACCCTCATCGCTGCCGGAGGGCAACTTTGCCGATCTCGGGGCGCTAATCACACTGTCTATGGAGTCTGGGGACGAGGGCTCGCTGGAGTCGCTGTCCAGGTCATCGGTGGCCGGATTAAAGAGCTCCAGAGAGAGCAGCTTGCTGGCCAGCGAAGTGGTGGATGCAGAAGTGGATACCCCAGAGCCAGAGGCTCTTCGAACGATGGGGAAACTCTGGCGTTGCAGCTGCAGGGATTGCTGTTTTCGGAACTTGGGAATGGGGGGCAGATCCCTAATGGCCTGGCGAGTTATCCGGCGAACAGGTGGTGATTCCTTGAGTGGGTCCTTTGTGCTCTCTCTTAGCGACTCGCCTGTGAGGTGTTTCTGTGGCTCCTTAACCTCCTTTGGCTGCTCCTTGTGGAGCTCCTTCTGCTGCTCCCTCTGCTGCTCCCTCTGCTGCTCCCTCTGCTGTTCCTTCTGCTGCTTGATGTGAGCCTCGTCGAAGCTGAATCTAGCCGGCTTCGAGGGCGGGGTGAGGATGGCCATGGCCGCAGAGACCGCTGCCGTGGACTGCGGCGGAGAGGTGACATTGCCCTGAATGGCTGCCGGCGAGTGGGCCGGCGTTGGCGGACAGGGCATGATCAGGGGGGACGTTGGCACTGAGTGAGTGGGTGGTAGCCGAGACCCAGGATTCACACCCTGCTCCCGGCCGGCGGCTCCTTGAGCCCGCTGCCCGTTGCTGGACGATGAGTTGCTCGAACTAGAGTTGGAGTTGTGGTGCTGCTGCTGGTAGTTCAGTTGCTGCTGATGCTGCTCCGGCTTTGGGATGAATATAACCGAGGCGAAGCTGTCCTCGGACTCGATGCTGGTGTCCGACTGCAGACTGCTGTCCTTGGAGGAGTCCGACCCAGATTCCCGAGAGTGCCGCCGGGCCTTGTCCCCCTGGCCGCTCTCCAAGCAGGCAGGACACTCTTGCTGGTACTGGCTGCAGTGGCAGAGATTGCCCATGGTGCACTCCACGCTGCTGCAATATGTCACGGGACCCGTGGCGGAGGCAGCGCCAGCGGGCAGCGGGATCAAGTGGGACAGATGATGACCGGCATGGTGATGATGATGATGGTGATGCTGGTGGGGTACTAAAGACACTCCCTGCTTGTTGTTGTTGTTCAGCGTGGGGCTCTTGTCCGTGGGAGCAGGATTTTGGAGAGGATTCGCTGGCATCTGCGGGCCACTTTTGATGTTCTGAATCAGCTTGCTGATGCCCGTCTTGGTGACCCGCTCCAGACTGCCCGTGGAGCTCTTAATCTTCGTGGTGAAGCCCTCCCGTATCACCTGAAGCCTCTTGGAGAACAGGGCCGACCGGCAAAGGAAGGCCTCGTTCAGGGAGGTCTGCTTCTGGATGCGCTTCCGCACTCGCTCCTTTTCCCGCAGTCGATTGCAAGCCATCAGCTCCTCGTTTAAAGAGCTCTGTTTGCGCAGGAATGCACTGCTTCCCGGGGCTGCTCCTCCTCCTCCTCCTTCAGCTGCTGCTGCCCCCGAGGGCGGTGTGGCCACCGTCGTTGCGGAGGGGATCGAGGAGGATGGGTGCTGATGGAAGTTGCCGGCATAGCAGCCACTTCTCGTATACAGGCTGCTGCTCACCCCGCCGTTGGAGCCATTGTAGCTGCTCAGCATCTGGAAGGTCTCGTGGGCAGAGGGTGTGGCAGCGTCATCCTCGCACAGGGACTGCTTTTGCTTGATGAGCTTGGGCCGGCGGCTGAGGGTGTTGCCAGCACTGGCAGTCGTGGGCGGCGAGTGTCGCCCGCCGTTCATCTGGAGCTGCTGCCCCTCGGGAGCATTCAGGAGCATGGCTGCCGCTGTGGCCTTCGATTCGCCGGGAATAAGTGGACCACCCAGGCTGGGGACACTGGAGCGCGAGCGCACAATCTGGCGGGGTGGGGGTTGGAGGATGCTGCCCAGGCTGCGGGACTTGAGGCCAGCGGATAGCGGCGGGTCGGGGAAATCCTCAAAGTCCTCCAGACGCCGCAGCTCGATGGGCAGGTCCTTGGCGTCCTCATAGTCCAGGCTGCTGTCATTTTTGGTGTCCTTCGACGACCAGGAGTCCATGAACCAGGCATGTCGTCGCCCACGGGCCAGTTTCTGAGGAAAAGAAAATATTTTATGGTAAATTAGTTTCCTGAAAGAATTGATTTAGGAATTTTTTAATACCTGAATGGCTCGTCGCACGAAGCTGTAGCAGGACTCCCCTGGCGAGGAGGAACTGAGACTTGAGCTGTCCCCATCCCCGGCCGATCGACTGGAGTTCGTTGAGTCCTCGGTGTAGGCATGGTAAGGCGGCTGAAAGTTATCGTCATCCTCCTCGTCCGAGTACGAGTAGTTGCGATTTTTGGGCGGCTGCCAGGGTATGAGCACATCCTGCGATTCGAAGCGCCGATGCCGCTGCTCCAGGGCCCAAACGGTGATCACCACTCGGCCGCCAATCCTCAGGATTCTGGCCAACTCTCGGAGAGCCTGCACCCGTCGCTCTGTGGTGGCAAAGTGGTGAACCACGGCCAGTGACAAAACAGCATCAAAGCTGTCGTCCCGGAAGGGTAACTCAAGATTATCGCAGAGGGCCACCTGTAAAGGGGATAAAGAATAAGTTAGTAAATAATTATAATTAATTTATGTTCTTACTTAAATAAATGCAATTATTTCAGTGTTTTCTACGGTTTCTGATTTCCCAAAACAACAATGTCATATCACCGCATAATTCCCTGGGGACTCGTGTCAATTAAGCTGTGTCAAAGATGGCTATGACTCCACAAGCCAACAAGAACTTGGCGACAAGTCCCTGACAGAATCCTCCCCCAGGACATGACCGCAAAAATATGCAAGCCAACATCCCACATGATGCAATTTCAGAAGGAAAAGGGTTCAGTTCGCTGCTCGAAAAGGATGTCACTAACTTTATTTCCATATCAAAGGCAATGCAGCCTGATTGAATGCGCCAGCGTCCTTTCCGGCTGGCTGACATCTTTTTGCAATTAGCAACTTTTCCCGAGCTGACCAAATAAAGTTATCGGATTCGGTTTGGTTTCGAACAAAGCGGAGATGCCTTGAACACTGACCTATCCCAACTTGCGCTGCACACGCCATTTATATTCATTTTCATGTCATGGCCAGAACTGATGGTGTCAATTACGGTAACAGGGGACATGGCACAAACCAAAAAAAAAAATGAAATATCCAAACAAAGGAACGTGTTTTCCATTCACACACACACACACACTCAGAGATGACAAACGTGTCAATGGAGTCAATGGAAAAAACAGTATCGATTCTGGGCAATTCCTTGCAATTTTCTTGGAAATTTAATACCTTTCGGATTTAATTTACTCTGCTCGATCAACTGTTAACTTTAATATAGGTAAGAGTTTTCATATAAAAGCTGCATCTCGCTGTTGAAAATTGTTCAATTTATTTGGTGCAATTTTCTATTTTCTCGTATTTCCGTTTCCTGCCACCTAATATCGCAAATGTCCGTGTGTATTTGCCCTGTGGGTGGTTGGTTGTATATGTGCCTGCTGCAGAAGGGAAAACGAAAAATCCTTGACCCGCCAAGCCTTCTGCTACTCCTGCTGAGCGTTTTTCGCTTCGGGTGCTGCCTGACCACCTGGTTAAAAGGGAAAAATTCAGACAAACTGACAGGCATTGCAGCGGGAAGAAGTCTTTAGCAAATATCAATTAACATAAGTGTTATTTCCAGGACCCTGGACTGTCAATGGGAATCGAAGCAAAGACATTTTGGGATGCATTAGAAGATAAGGCCATTGACAAGGTTTTTGGTTGCAAAAACCAAACAGACTAGTTCAAGAATCCCAATTCCAGAGCTCAAATTTAAAGGCATGCCAGCTTCCTTTTTAATTTAAACACTTGAAGGATACATGATTTAAAGGAAATTTAATGTAAAAAAAATATATATACAGGAAACGCCATTTCTAAACAATTTCTACAAGTGAAAGATGCTCAGGCAAACAAACAGAATGCCATGCATTTTAGGTAAGCAAGCCTTTTGTTGGCTGCTCATGAGCATAACTCTCATTGCAGACCCATTCATCGGATCTGCCCGGCCAGTCTCTGTCTCCTATATCCTTTATTCGTGCGCATCCAGCTCACATGCATGGGAATGGCTGGGTCCTGGGGTTCTTTATTCTCTTTACAAATCGTATTTATAGCAGTCGCACACACGGGGGGGTTGGGGTGTGCGTGTGTGATGTGTGTAATGTCACACGGGTCGGGCACATGACGCTTTTGAGTTTTGAAATTTATTCTGACAGGCTTCTGGCAAGCGAGGGAGAGTGTCAGGTGAAAGTGCGGCATGTTACGCATACGCCACGTTGTACGCTAATGAGGCCAGAGCGCAATGCAAAGTCTCCAAAAGACACACAACGAAAGGGGACATGGACATCCTTTTACTGTATGCAGTTTCTCTTTGCGGCTTATTCAAATGGCGCTTTAGCCAAGCACAGACCCTCAGGCCTGCTTCTTTTACCTTCCTTGGTCCGTGTTTGCTCTCCATCTTTCTTTTTGGGCCGATGAAAATTGCAGGTTTCACCTGGCCCAGAAAAGCCGAAAAAAAAAACTCTGCACCTGCTTTCCCGCTTTCCGCAGCTATTATTGAGTTTCACTTTTTTATGTTTGCGGTACTGTTGCCATTTTTATGCGCCATTTTGGGCGGGTTAAGATTTACGAGCTCCCAGCAGAGCTCCACAGGATGTCCTCACTCGCTGTGTGCGAGTGTGATATCGAGGTTTTGGGTACACAGCAAAGTATTGTTTACTTTTATGATTTGTATTTTAAAAACATTTTTTCTTTTACTATTTCTTAAATATCAAATATTCAAAGTATTTGCATCAACTTTAAAATATTTACAATTTTTGGACTTCTTAACCAATATTTAAACTACATTTTTGATCACTTTATAGACATTGTGATATATCGAACCCTATGAAATATTGCATTGTATTTGTCCAACTAGATAAATATTTTCAGTCATGTTTAGCTTTTTTTTTCAAGCTTAAAAAATATATTTGCCAAACAAATAAATCTACTTTTTGGTTTGCATTTTTCCCCTGTATGTAGATGTTCCATTTCCCGTTTTATTGCTTTACAAAATTATTGAAAATCAGGCCATGCACGAGCTGAGCTGCAGAAATCAAAGTTGCAACTTTGGCCCCGGGCCGAAGTTAAATTGGTTTTGCATAAAGTTTTCAGCGATTCCGCAACTAAAACCTAGCATTCGCTTGCATGTCACGTTCGCATTGTGTGCATTTTGCAGTTCGGTTTATTTTAAACACATTAGGCAAATAGGAATAACGTTGAAATCCGGATCGGATGGGATCGAAGGGGATTACGTCCACTGAGCTTTGTTATGTAAATGTGCCGTGGCAGAGTGATTAGAAGCACATGCGAATAATCGTTGGTTAAATGTCAAGGACTCAAGGACTCAGGGACTGGGGCAGCGGAAATCGGCGGCTCTAGTGTGGCATGTTATTAAATAAATTAAATCGTTTTCATCGTAAATCGCAGTTGCAACTCCTTCTTGTTGTTATTGTTGCCGCCGTCAGACCCACGCAAAAGCAATTTAAATGCGAAGAATGCGTGTTGTCGATTATGGAGGAGGGAAAT
This sequence comes from Drosophila anomelani, assembly GCA_035045905.1. NCBI lineage: Eukaryota > Metazoa > Arthropoda > Insecta > Diptera > Drosophilidae > Drosophila > Drosophila anomelani. The sequence goes on along the minus strand of JAWNOO010000007.1, from coordinate 7,471,696 downwards.
GGTAAAATGGAAATGCATTCTCCAAGCCCTGGGAAATGGTACTCTGACGTCCGCCTGGAAATGGCACCATAAATAAGCGCCCGGCGTTAGCAATAGATTATTGCAGAGAGCACATTGCATACCTCAGGCGGCCACCGCTGAATAACGGTCTTTATATAGCGGGGGTAGTTTGCAATTTATTGTAGTTCCTTGTAAAAGGAAATGTTCTCGGTTGCCAACAGCAGCAACAGCAGCAGGAGCAGCACCAGGACAATAGAAAAAGGGGAACCCCAGGCAGCAGCAGTGTTGTGTCATTGTTAAGGGGAATATTGTTCAAGGAAAGTAAGTGCGCCGTAGTTCATGTTCATTATGACATAGCCGAGCGTATCACTTAATTGTGGCGAGAAGAGCTTCAAGCGTGCACTTTCGCCCCATAAACTTTTCAATTTCCAAATACTTCATACTGAAGTGGGGAAAAAGTTACCCCATTTTCACAGCACTTGTTATAAAAGGGGAACTAGTTTTTGGGGAAAGGGTTAAGGGGGACGTAGTCTGACTTTTGTTGTAATGCCTTATGATCTGTCTAACCTAATATGTAGATATATCGACAGGAAAAGATAAATAGAAAACTTGAATATCTTGAGAATAATCTGAGATTCATTGATTGTTTTAATAATGAAAAATTTAACATAAAATTCTTGAAAATGTTATGTAATTTATTTGTCTCTTTTGCTGATCATATTTTTAAGATAAATAAGGCAGAATATCGAAGTTCAGTTTGATTTACCTAGTCTTACTGACTATATAAAAGATAAACATATATCTTTATATTATGAATATTCTTTTAATTTTCGATTAAGAGTTATAGGAATTTCTAGTAAATTCCTCCTATTATCCACTGATTATCCTTCCTAAACTCACTTAAATTTTCCATTTAAAAACTGCTGTCAAATCCCCTCTCCATTTCCCAATGGCTTCATTTCAGCAGCAAAAGCTTGAACTGCATTTAATGCCAATGGCCATTATGCAACGCTGCTGGTTGGTCACGCATCTGCAGGTTATTAGATCCGGCTCGTTGGTCCGCTCTGCAAACTCGTTCTCGTTTTACGGCTCCATTGTGGACTGGACCATTTTTGCAATTATGAAGCATTAAAAACTGTCGGACGGAACATGTGCAAATAATACCCGTACGGCGTAAGTACAACCAATGATAAGCATAATTTATGCTCTCCGCGCTAATGGCCAACTCAAGTGGGGCAGGCTGGCATTTGAATCGAATCCTAGCAGCAGATGTTTTATGGCCCCAGCTTGCGTGGCCAAGAGAATTCCAAGGAACACGACCGCCGCAAATACATGCAATTAGAAGGCTGCAATTAGATTGCACAAACACACACTCCACACACACACTCCAAGGATGTGCTCATGCGAAGTTCATTTGGCAAATTCCATTAATAACCAACTTTCGAAAGGAATTTGGCCAAGAAAAGAACTAGTTTTTAGTTAAATTAGGTCATTAAAGTAGGGACGAAAAAGGGGATATTTTGAATAGGAAAATGCAATTAAATTTTAAACGCCAGCTTGGTTAAAAATGTTTTAAAGAAAGTACAAAAGGTACTAATATTTATATTTCATTTATATTAAGTCAGTTTTTTATTAAAAGTAATTGAATTTTCATTTAGAATTTATCATTAAAGGATATCTTTAAACGTATTACAGATATTAACCAAGCAAGGATTACCAAAGGAAGCTAAATCGGTTTATCCTACATTTTCTTCTTACTAGGAAATTTGCCTTCTTAGCTTGAAACAACTAAACCAAGTTGATCTCTTAAGCCGACTTCCTTTAAACACGCTACAATTTATAGTAATATTTCTCTTGAGACAGGAGCTCAGGAACTCAGGACTCAGGCACTCAGGACACTGGCAGACTCACCTCTCCGCCCTTCTCGTGGGCCACCTTGCTCAGCCGATAGCAGCGCTCCACGCCAATGGTGCATATGGCCGGATTGCATTGCGTTAGATATCGCCCACTCCCGCAGCCCACGTCACAGACCACGGAGCCGGGCTCTAGGCCGGCCAAGAAATGGGCCATCCTGGGACGCACAGGACCCGTGGGCTCCTCGCAATGCTCGTACACATCGTGCACGTAGGCACGCTCCAAAGCCGCCGATCGGCCACTGGCATCGCTACTCGAAGGTTTCGCTGTCGCTGTCGTTGTTGCAGGTTGCTTCAAAGTCTTTGTTGCCTCGATGACAGTTGCTCCTCCTCCGGCTCCCCCTCCTCCATCTGAGCTTGCTGCTGCTCCGCCTGTCTCGAGTGTTGTGGCCGAGGTCGGGGATATAACAGTGGGCGCCAAATCGCCCGCTTGGGTTATGCTGGATGCCGCATTGGTTGCCGTAACCGTTGTCAATTGCTTGGTCATTGTAGCGGCTGCCTCGTTAGGTGTTGCTGGTGTCGGTGTTGCTGCTGCTGCTGCTGTGTGGCACTTGTCATATGTTGTCGAGAGGCAAACTTCATCTGCAGGATATAAAAGGGGGAAAAAACAAGGAAATCAGAAAAGTTATAAGAACTTTGTATTAAAATCACAGAGCTGAGTATGTGAAAAAGGGATTTAGATAACTTTGTATGGTTTCGTTGTTGAAATGAGAGTTTCTCTTTCTTCTTTAATGTGAAATCTATTTAGTAAGAGCTTTGATTAAATAGAAAAGCGCCAACGGCAAGATAAACAAGTGGACAAGAAGCCAGGAAATGCTCTTCAAAAGGAATCTCTTGTCTTAAACAAGACACTCAATTTCCTGTGTTATTCAAATAAACAAAGCACATGTGAAGACAACTAAAAATGCAATCAAAAGCTGGTCAAAAACATACGATTTCAATTGACTTTGTTTCACTTAAATTTGTTTTTATGAGAAATAAATAACTTTAATTACAAATACTTCTCAGTTTATTCAATTTTTGTTGAAAACAAATCATTCTTTTAGAGCTCCTTTTGCTTTCTGGAAATCCCCTCCACTTGAGGGTTAATTCTTTAACCCCAACCTTCTTCGATATGCAAACTGCAGTCTAATTTATAATCCGCCAAACAATTTGTATAATTAAGCCAATTGCCTTGCTGAATGCAGGCCATAAAGTCAATTTAAGACCAAACTTCTTGTTGCATGCCGTTGGAAATTCAGTGAAAAGCCAAGAAGGAAAAAAAACCCGACTTGCAGTAGTTCGCCTGGCGTTTGGTCTTAGCTGCATGACATCAAGTCGTAAAACTGTTTAGAGCCAGGAGCGGATTCGGGAACTATATCCTTCGGCTAAGAAGAATTTTTAGAGAATTATAAAGCTAAAATAATTATATTTCCACAAGCTATAAGAGTTTTTAGTATTTAATTACTTTTTTATTTGATTAAAAGAGATATAAAAATTAACAAGACTTTTAAAATAGTTAACATTTTTATTCCCTTAAATGTTGCTTGGTCTTAAAGCCCCCAAGCAAACCATAAAACGATATATATCTCGATATAAAAAACCCGTCAGCAAAACCCACTCGCACACAAACTCGACTCGGCCAAGTTGCATACCGGATGTGTGGACACTGTTTTCGGTTGGCTTTGTTGTTGACATTTTATAACCGTATTTCCGGTGGCAGTTCAAATGGAAATTTCAACGCCATCGGCGCGCAGCCATTGGCCATTGTGTCAGACCTAATAAATTGCATTAAAATGCTGTTGCACAAAAGGAAATTACCCGGCGTGGGCCTTGCAGTAGGTCCTTGCTTCGTGGGTTGCTCCCACAGATATTTAGCAGTGGGAGGAGGAGGAGAGGTGGCTGGTTAGGTGACAGTGGGCGGACTCTACAGCAGCCGGCAGTGGGCGCTAAATGACATTAGTGCAGTTAAATGGAATTATAATTGAAATCTGATTAAAAGCAGTTGTAGTGCCAACATTGACGCAGCATTCAGGAGGACGCGGGCCTGGGACCAGGCACTACGGATGGGTCATGTCCAAGGGGTGTTAATGAGGTTTACACCCCGTCCTGGGCGTATGTGTTAATAAGCGCTCTAAATGAGTTATAAATGTCCTTTTTATATAATATTGAAAGTATGGTAGAGAAGGAGGGGAAAAGGAGGGTTTACTGAAGAGGGAAAATGTAGAAAGAAAAGGCGTTTTAAAATATAGAAATATATTTTATTATAGTAGAATTTTAATGGTAATTAAATAGAAGTAAATAGAAAATAATGAATTCCTTATTTAGGGTAAATTAATAATGCTCATGAATTTTTGAACATTTCTAAATTAAGAGTCTACGAATTTTAAGGCAAATTGTTCCTTTTAATGCTTTTAGAACATTTAAAAGTCAAAAGTCTAAGAGTTAATGAAATTATCTTTCTGCAATTCCCCTAAATGTAATAAAGTCTCAACATTTGAAGAGATATATATTGATTTCTAAAACATTTTAAAAGCCTTATGCAAAAATGAAATCAACAACAAGTTGATTCGATTCGTAACTAATTTAATTACCCATTTGAGAGCTTTATGTACCCCACATACCTCCTGATCTGACAACACCTACTCCGTTTTCTGTGTACCCTACCATACATCCTCTAGGAAACAGCTTTCCATTCTGTTCCTTAGACTTTTCCCAGAGCCTGATGGGCATTCATTAACATTGTTTGGCGTTTGGCCTAATCAATAAAGTGGTTTTCTGCTTTTCTCTCTCCAAGGCAAGAACACTCATACGCAGCGTGGACCGGGTTACATTCTATTTACAAGATGCCTGGACTAGCAGGATTGGCTGGCAGGATGCTTACCTTTTGCGGGGCCGTTGCTGCGCTGATAACTCGCATTCAACAAAGCCGTCGAGGACGCCAGTTCCGCTGATAACATGCGACGACAAAGCCGATTGCCCGGATAGGCGGCTGCTGATGAGGACGATGATAGTGGATGGCGGTGATGGTGATGATGGCGATATTTAGGGACGACAACCGGGCCGTGGTCGGAAAATCAATGTGCATGCATAATTTAAAGTCAGTTTGCGGTGGCACTTTCAGGATACTTGTATATACTTTGGTTATTTTTAGACTTTTGCCAAGCCAGGCACGTTTTATACGATAATTTGCTCAATTTATTTTTTTGAAATCTATCATTATGGCAACTACACGATGTAATTGCTATTGTTGTTGCCGTTTTGTTGTTGCTGATTGCTGGGAACTATGGCTAAGGACACGCTCCGCTGTCCTGGCTGTGTGCCACACAATATAGGATACACAAAATGCTTTTCCACTGGGCTCCTGCTTGTGCTCCCGCTCCTGTCAATGCTCTGCCTCTGGCATATGACGTTTCCTTTGTGCTTCTGTATATGTTTGTGTGTGTGTGTGTTTTTGATTTTCTGCTTCTTACAGCCACTTTTCACTTGCACTTTTCTCCCAAGACTCGAATAGCCTCACACACTGACTCGGCTCTGCCTTATCAACTGCGGCTCTCCCCCAATTACTTTTCCATTATCGCCTCGATTCGATTCGGTTCTTATTTTGTTATACGTTTTATTTCTAGGACACTGGCACTTGGCGCTTCAATTATACACACAACACACACACGCACAGCTGTGTATATACATAGGTGTGTGTGGTTGGTATCTCAGCGATTTCCCATTTGCTTTCGGCCGCCCTCGTGTCCGTAGTCTCGGAGTTAACGTCGCGAACTGACTGGCGGATTGAAGGAAAAGCCCCTCGTTGGACTCCAAACCGCGTGCCCAAGGATTTTCCTCCTGCTCACTGTGTGTGTGTGTGGAACATGTTGGCCAGAGCTTTGGCCAACTTAACGAAAGCTTTAAGGACGTGGGGACCACCAGCGCTCAGCTGTTCGCCGCAGAGAGGGAAAGTGCCAAGGAGCAGGGAATAGCCGCAGGTCCTTAGGTTAAGTTTGTCTTCAATTGTGTAAATGTTAGGGTTTTAAAATATTAAAAAAAGTATAAAGTTATGTAGAGTTTACAAGGGATTCCTTTTTTTTTAAGTGTTTGATGTTTTAGAAAATTATTATTGAAATAATATTTATTGCTTTAGTTTAGAAAATAACAAAATTGTACTAATATTTATTTTATTTGTTTTTGTTATATTTGTTCAGAATTTAGTACTTTCCTAATTGCCATATTTTGATCATTTCATGTGGCTTAAGAGTAATATCTGTATTCTTCATTATTGTTTATATTTTTAATAAATTTATTATTTTTATGTAATCAGAAGTGTATTTTCTGTCTTATAAACAAATTTTTAAACTATTATTTAATTCAATTTAATTATTAATACGATTTTATATTATTTTATTAATCAAGTACGAGTAATTCATCAATAAATAAGCAAATATCGCATTAATTTATTTACCAAAGTTCATAGTTCGTTGTCTTGGTTTCAATTTTAATTGCCGTAATACTCCTTTCGAGGGCTCAAGGGACGCCTAAAAATAGCTACCTCGAGGCAATTAAAATGACAAAAAAAAAGTAAGAAGAAAAACAACAGGGAAAATAAAAAGAAAAGCTCCGAAATTCGCCTTTGTTTGCTTGTCAAATTTCATGAATGAACCCCAAAGCGCAATTGAAGAAGTCGAAAAGTGAAAAATGGCAAATGGGCAAAGGGAAATCGGGCAAGGGAAGTGGGGGAAAAGTCAAAAGGGAAAGCAACAACCGCATGTGGAAAGCGCGAGCACAGAAATAGAAGCTTCGTCAAGTTGGCCAGTGAATTGTGTCGAAAATAGCCAAGAGCCCCAGCGCAGCCATGAAGAAATAGGCGAAAAATAGCTGCCCGATTTTATTATATTTCGCAAAATGGCGCAAACTCCACCCGCCATCCATCCCGCTCCTGCACACATCGTCCATCACCCATCTCTGTCGCACGCCCCGCCAGCCGATTATTTTTGATGAATGAAAAGCTTTTTGTTTCGGCTTTGCCGCTATCTGCGGCCCGCGTGGAAAAGCCACCGGAGGGAGGGAAACTCAGCGTCACTCAACCCCATCCAACTCCCGCCCGAGCACGGCAGTGTAGTTGTAAAATAGCAACAACGTCCCCGCATAGTAAAAGCCCTTCTCTATATATGCCTGCCATATCGGAGTGGAGGGATCTCGGGATCCCAAGCGTCACATGTCTTTTTCGGGCCGCATGACTAATACAGGCAAATGGCAAACGTCGTCGTTGTCGTTGTCGTCGTCGCAGGATGTGGCGCACATTTGGCGACATGCCAGAGGAGATACGCATTCCCAAACAAAATGTATTGGCACCGAGAAATATTACTAAACAAAAGGATATTCTATTATTATTTCCTATATAATTAAATTCGAAATTTAAAGTTAATAAATATGGGAATAATGTGTATTTTATTTGCAACATAAAATATAGGGAAACAAATAGATTTAAAAAGTAATTTGCTATAAAGAGTTCTCATATCCGTATAATAAATACATTGTAAAATTTGTAGATATCAACAAAATATCACAGATATTCAACTAAACTTTTTCTTTCAGTGCAAACCCTCCTCCAACCATTATGTCTGATTCTCACCGGTAGATGAGTTGATGTCGTCATTGTGAAGCGATGGATACTCTGTTGAATCATTCAGGAGCCAATCCAGGGGAATGGTTGCTTTTTTATGGCATGTTTCCAACAAAAGAACGAACTTTTCATGTGGCAGATTGAACTACAAGTATAAGTTTACAAGTGGATGCGACTTTTATGATTTGTTTCGCCAAATGTTATCGCTGGCGTGGGCCGGGAACGTCACAGCCGCTGACGCTTCGAAATTTCGACTTGCCCGAGGAGAATCTCAGTGGAGGGACAAATATCCTGAGTAACAGACGGAGATATATACATACATAGTTATGTAGGAGTAAATGGATGTGTCCTTGTGCCACACGCCTGGCCCGGCGGCGTCTCTAACGAATGTGGCATCATTAGTTCTGTCATAGTCATAAATCATGCGCCCCGTTGAACGCTGGCCGGCAGCACGCCATGCCGGCTAAGGACATGCGGCAGCGACAGGACTGCATTGCTAATAATGTCACGTAGCACAGCTTTTGACAGTCAAGTGTCACACGCACACTCCAGCTGCAAATCCTCGGGGATGGCCATGATTATATGCTGCTTAACATGGCCAATTACGACCAGGGAGTTGCAGGGAGTTCTATGCGGCGGATGGATGATTTGAATATTCCCTAATCTCGCGCAGAAACGTTGAATTTAATTATGAAAACTGTGCTGAAAATTATGCCAAAACATACGCAAGGACACACACAAATAAGGAGAGGGAAAAGCGAGAGGAAAAACCCATTTCGCTGGGCTATCGCCAGCCGGCAATCGCGCAACACCCATTGCCGCTCATCCTTAGCCGTGTCCTTGGCAGGCTAAGACATTTTCCTTTTGCGTGTGCTTGTCGTCGGCAAATGAAGTGCAAATTATGCCAACGGCCATTGCAGGGAAAAGAGCGCGGAAAACAAAGCGCTTTCCACGCCGCGGCGCCTACCCAAAAAAGTATGCAATACATTTTGTCGAGAGGGGGATTTTCGTTGGGGCTTTTCGGGCAAGATTACATGGCAAAGCATAACTTTATTGAGGTTCCCTGTTTATATACAAAATATATACATATATATTATATGTGTGTGTATATATATTATATAGCCGTAATGCTTGGCGCGTGGCATTGTCAGCGAAATCGGCGCCATTTGAAATGGTCGCGTGTAGTCGGTAGTTTTGCGGCAACCTCGCTTTTTCAAGCCGGCCAAGATGCCATATCTTGTTGCGCATTTGTCCATGTACCACGGTCAATGGTCGAGCGAGGGAGCCCCGGCCAGTGTCACCCTGACGTCAGCGTCCTCGACTATAGGGCCCCACATCCTTGCTACGCCCCTGGCCAAGGCCAAACAAACGACGGGCGGCGTCCGATGTCGCGTGACGCACAAGGATATTGAGTCCTACGATTGTCGTCGTAGCCGTTGCTGTTGTTCACAGCCTTAGATGAATTCCTTGTGGCCCTGCGTTGTTCGTTGTTTGCTCTGTCACGTGTTTGCCCAGCCAATTAGAGTTATGGGAATAGACCAGCCATGGCTAAAAGCGGAGAAAGAGAGAGAGTTGTAAAGCTTGAGGAGCTTTTCTTGTCCTAGCTGGTGCACAAACCGAACCGGGAAATTCACTTTTCCGGGGCAAGAAAATTCAGGAGCGGTTTCAGAGGGATAAAGGTTTGATTTATGGATTAAATATACGATTTTCCACCGATTCACAATAATTTTAGTTGAATTTTTTTTAATATAATTGTGGTATAGTTTTATTATTATATCTGAACTTCCTTAAGATCTTGGTTCGTCAGTGATTAATAGGCTTAAATCGAGTTCTTGGAGCATTGACTAGATGCGCATCATCACACGCAGGTCAAGGATGGATCGCAGGATCGTGAAATCATATAGAAAACCGGGTTACAACCTGGCTAAAACCTGGTGATCTTGTTGCTTTCAGGCGAGGGCGGCAGCGAGGAGACCGAGGAACGGGAGGGACTCTGCTTGGGCCGGGGCGGAGGACGCTGGGGATTGATATTGGCATTGGCCTGGCGAAGATTGGCAAAGAACTGCTGGCGTCGGGGGCCACCTCCACGCAGAGGTAACGTGGGAATCTCGCTGGGCGACTGGTGATTGACCTCATCCTGCGCGCAGTGGCGCATGGCAGGATTAACGCACTCGTAGACGCTCTGCAAGGAAAAACTTCTTCCTTTAGTGACTTCAAATTAAAAGAAATGTTACTCACCTGTTCCGAGGAGTACTGATTGTTCTGGGCAAAGGCCAGCGAGGTGAGCGACGGCAGTGCCTGGGCAATGTCCGAACGCTCGATGCCTCTTACAATGAGGAAGGTGCGTGGTATCAGGATGCCCACCAGCACTGCCCAGCCGGAGGCTTGCAGGCCCAAAGGTATGGCCGCATCGCGCCACTCGTCCCCAAAAAGGGACAAGGCTATCCAGGCCACCCAGATGACCATGATGAGCACTGTTCCTATGACAATGAGAATGCCCTCGCGATAGTTACGCTGCGAGCGGTAGAAAGACGGTATCAATGCGCCCAAACAGCACAGCAAGATGAAGTCGTAAGCCAGGAGGCCCCACAACCACCTTCCGTAGTAGATATTCTCACAGGAAACCGCCTCCGAGGCCACGTGCATCACCACGAGCAGCTGCACCGACATGCCCACCTGGACAACGACGCTGAAGGCGCAGATTACCGCCTGTATATAACCATTCACGTGGGACAGGAAGCCGCCCTCTGAGCCAATTGAAGCCAGCATCACGGCCCGGCAGAGGAGCAGGGAGAACACAAAGCAGTAGACCAGAGTCATCACGAAGACCCGCACGGCGCACAGCGTGTTCAGGGTCTGGGCATCCTCCAGGGTCACATGCGAGTTCCGTTGCTCACCCACATACTCGATGGAGAAGGGAACGAAGGAGCAGAAGACCAGGATCAGCGAGAGCAGCAAAAGAATCGAAGTAGCAGGATTGCCCTCGAAGACATCGCCCAACGAGATGCGAACCACGATAAAGACCAGAATGGCCAGAGTAGCAATCAGGCCGAGTATAGCTGCCGTCAGTCCTGCGGCCACCCACGTGTCCATCTTGATGCGCCAGAACATCACCGATTCACCCTCGAACAGGAAGGGATATCGCCGATTATCTCCGGCGCTGTACTGGCAGTTGAAAACCTGCCCGAACTTGGTCTTCAGCTCCAGGCTGGTGTGGTTATCCCGGTTGTAGTGGTAGTACGTGGTCACGTTGGTCACAAAGTTCTGCGATGCGATCTCCCGCAGCTCTGTTCGTGACTCGCCTGTAATCTTGTCCAGAGTCAGGACTTTCTTTTGATACATCTGGAAATTCATGGCTGTGGCCAGCTTGCGCATTGCCAGAAGCGACAGAATCTCGGCAGTCTCGTGAGCCTGTCTATACTCCGATGTCCGCCAGTCCTCGATGAAGTTGAGGAAGTTGAAGCAAGTCTTCAGCGAGTACAGCTCCCTCTCCCGCTGACAGTGCTTGGCCAGAGAGCCACGCAGCCAGTTCATTAGGTCCACAATGGAGCCAGCAAAGCTGAGAACCCGGGAAGGCACAATGCTCCTTCCAATCAGCACCTCATCCAGAGTAGTATGAGAGCTGTCCAGTTCGGTGCTGGTACTCAAATCGATCTCGTTTTCCATGAGGATAAAAGCTCGATTTGGCAAATCTGTAAAAAGCAACCTAAAGATACATTATCCATACCAAAGAAATATCTTTTACTCACCAGCCAGAAACTCATCGTCCGTTCGATCGGTGGGCACTGCAAACAGAGTTCCGTTTTCCTTAAAGTGACTGGCCACCTTGTTGCCAAAAAGGATGTACACATTCTCGTCGCTCTTGAAGTGCATCAGGCACATATGCTCTTGGCGTGCGGCATCCATGAAGTCATTGTACATATCTAGCGTCTCCGTGGCAATCTCCACAGAGGCAATTTTCTCGCCCCACGGCATTTGGTGCAGCAAATGGGCAACTTTTGGAAAGAGATGATCTCGGGTGCCTGGTATGGGCCAGATATTGTATTCAAGATCCTTTATCACCGACTCCATTTGCTTGTAAAGCTCCAAATCGATGAAGATGCCCATGGAAAAGTCGGTGCACTGTTGCATAAACTGAACCTCCTGGAGGAGTATGTTCTCGGCCAAGCTGTTGTTGTCAATGTTGATGGCGCGTATTCCTGTAAATGTTTAATTATTATTAAAATTTTATAAAATATTTACTTTTATTTAATTTAATTCAATTTATTCTTAGGGTGTTTTACTAACCAATTTCAAAGTCAGCCATTAAGAAGTTGGCCTGATTCAGGCGATTGATAACAAACATCGCGGAGATGGGATCCTTGGTCAGGACACTGAGCATCACGTCACCCTCTATTATCGTCACAAACTCGTCCTGTTTCCGTATCACGGTTCCCTCATCCGGACTGTCGACGGTTATCTGGAGGCCATTGAGACATATCCCCGGCACTGAAGTGTCGCTCGTTCCATCGCTGCTGCTGCTGCTTTCCGTTGTGGACGATATGAGCGGGGCCAGCTGTCCATCGTGCCAGCTCGAACTGGCACTGGAGCTGGAGCTGGAGGCTCCATCTTCGTTGGTGGTGGTGGGGGCCATGGCCACTGTTGTGGTTGGTGGCTTTGCGGTAATACTGCTGGACTTGACCTGCTGACTTGTGGGCTGTGGTTTGGTTATGCGTAGGGGAGCCGACTTCTTGGTCGGTGATGTCACCTCTATGCCCTGGCACTCCAAGATGCAGGGGAGAGCGATGAGGATACATAGCAGGGCTGAAAGTAGTTGAAATAATTTATAAAGTGAGTTGTATAAACTGACCATTATTATTTAATATGAAAAATAATAAAGAATGACTCTCTTTCAATATAAATCAAACTCTTTTCAGAGTAACTAAAGTTGAGAACTTTACAAGGATTCGCAATAATAGGCTTCCTTGTTTGAATTAATTTTCACTGAAAAAGAAGTCAATCAAGACGTCTTCACTTGTACAATTCTCTGAATAAGTATGGGAAATCCCCTCTGAGTGGTTTCCATTGTCCAGTTTCCACTCATGCCAGTGCATTTTCCCTTGGCCTTACATCATTTACTGAGTACTCACCCAATGGTAATGGCTGCCTGTGGCCAGACTGCCTCGAAGCCATGACCTTCCTTGGCTTGTGTTTAATGGTTTTTAATTAAACAAAAAATTACAATTATATTGCAGTTCTTCCTTCAACACATACGAAGGGATAGTGGCATTTTAAAAGCGAGCACTCTGTAACACAGAAAGAAAATTGTGAGTTGGAAATTAGCAATTGAACAGGGCTTTGAATCGTTATGGGTACAATTTTATTTTAAGCTTTTGCCAGTTTTCCCTGCCACTTCAAGCATTTGCCGACTGCGTGGAGAGTGTTGCACTTTAATCGCATTAAAAAATGTCACACTAACACAGACGGCGACTTTAGGTTGGCACAGTTTCCACTTTGTCCACTTTTCTTGTGATTTTCCCCGCACCGCATACACTCACTATCAGTTCCAAATACTGTCTTTCTGGTTTCTCATATTCTAGCACTTCGGGAAAATCAATAGAATTTATTTAAGGCAAGTTCTTTGATTTAATGCTGCGCACTTATTATTAAACAGATTCACGCAGCACTCCGAGCCCTGTGGCAGTCTGGGCCACAATAGTTTTCGGTTGGAAAAAAAACGAAACGCCTCAGTGAGTTTAGGGTCAATTAAAGCGATTCTCGCTTTATACTATTTGTCCAGCACATAACAGGCTTTATTTGTGCTCCCTCGCTGCGGACAATCAATTTGATTAACGGGTGCAGCAGGTTTGCAATGCCCCTGCAATTATGTTCTATTGGTTATTTTTAGACTCTTTTTAGTTAGTTTTGTGTTTTTTCAGCCGCTTTGGAACCCACCCTCTGGCCAGCACCGTACCGAATTGCACCTGTTTTGGCCGTTTTGTTTTGACTAACTTGGCTTAGGCCGGGCACTCGCTGGTTGTTATGGTTATTGGCTCAAACTGTCACTCAGCATTGAGTGGTTCTGTTCGCTTAGAGTGTTTGCTTTCCCATAATTATATATATATATATATATTTAATGTATGTGAACGCCACCCTCGTGGCAGCCAGTTTAAATATTGGTCATTGCAATTAGCCAGTTGGTTGGGAAAAAGTTTTGGGTTTCACCCTTCTCTGCTTTTCATGTCAAAGGTGACGAGCACTAATTTTAATTTTGGCAAACTTTTATTCTGTGTGTTTTATACTCAATATTGTCCATCAGTTTAACTTTTAACACTGCTGTGGTTATCTCATTTTAACTCGGTAGAATTTTCCCAGTTGAATTTCCCGCAGAAGGGCATCCTTGAAAGCCAAACAGAGACATTCTCGGGCCTTGGGCTTTGACATTCGCAGAGCTTGTTTCCGGGTTTTTGGACTTTTTGCATAACACTTTTAATTAATGTCCAAAGCAACTGCAGTCGAGAGAAAAGCCAGCAGAAGTCATTCTGGGGGGCATTCCCCAGGCTTGGGTTGCATAAGTTGAATATTTAAATGAAAACCTTGATTGCTTTGGGTTTATTTTTGGTTATTTTTAAATTTGTAATTTTTCGCATACACGCACCAGTAGATTGCCTCCGGGCCACGTTCACTCTTTTAACTGTTTCGACCAACTGAACGAGTGGCGGAACTGGCGGAACCGCGACTGCCGTAAGCCCATAAAAATGCAGCTGCAGGCCTGCCCCTTTCGGCCAAAAGGGGGTGGCTAGGTCTTGGCTTCCACTAGATTCGGGCTCGAAGGGGTTGCCTTGTTTCGGTGCCAGCTCAGGTCGTTATTATTTTTCTTGCAGTCAATATAATATGCAGTTATTAGTGACACCAATGGGCATTACTCAGCCGGGATTGGAACTGCTGGGGAGCAAATAGGTTAGTTTATTATTATGAGTGTTCTTTGTGGTTTAAGCGAGCTACATAATTCTGGAAAAAATTAATAAATACATTTTAAAACGTTTTTTGTATTCTAAATCACATTTCCCTTGAGAATTTATTGTATTTTCGAAGAAATCATATTAAGTTTAGTTTGCATCTCCTTTTGATTAAGTTTCCCTAATAATACATTTACATTGAGCAGCCGATTCAAAAGCTAGTCTAAATTTTAAAACCAAATTATTCTACAATTTTGTGCCCTTCAAAGGGATCTTAAAATTGCTGGAAATATTCCTTGTTTCCAGATTATATCCTTAGAAACATTTTGTCTGATTTACTGTCCATCTCCGGCTCCCTTGTTGGCCGCATTGCGCATTCCCAGGGATGGACCACAACGGGTGGTGACATCTCCGGTGGCATACTTTGAAGCACACATTTCGTCGTCGCTGCAGGATGAAACTTCCGAAGAGAATTGGAACTCATCCATTCCCGCGTACTCATCCATGCTGTCCAGGGGAGTATCCAGTTCGGTGTCCTCGTCCTTTTTTTCCCCCTGACAGGCGGCAAAATTGCGAACTGTGACCAGCTCTTCCGGGTCACCCAGTCTGTCGCTGGAGTGTTTCTTTGGGATCAGAATGTCCCCCATATTATGAAGCGACTTGTTCGCTGCTTTGGCCATGTCATTCATTTGGACTTGGTTGCAATAGCGTTGGATTTGCCCCAGCACCTCACGCATGCCTATCTCCGAGGACTTGACTGTAAGACTCTGATCCGATGACGACTTACGGGGCTCTGCCGGCTGTTTCTGCTGCTGCTTAGGCTTGTGGTAGGACGCCTGGGGCTTCACGATGTCGTTCAAGCCCCTTTTGGTGACCGTCTTGGATTGGTTCTTGGATAACTTAACGCCGGAGTGCTTGAGGCTCTGCGCTGGCTTGCAACCAAGACTGGTGCTCTGCGAGGCGGCTGCTGTGAGATTTGCCTTCGAGGCATTGACCATTTCCGGTGTCGGATTACTGGCCATCATGGACTGGTGCTGATAGAACATCTTATCGTACTCGGATTTCATGCACAGATACCGGAAGTGACGCGAGTTCTCCTCGCCGTAGTAGATCACCTCTGGAGGGGGATAAAAAAAAGTGGGTAAAGATGCTTTGGGTAAAGTCTAGAGGAGACCTACTGCTGGTGACCTGCTCCTGCAGCTTATCCAACTGCTCGTTCGTCTGCTTCAGTTCGCCCGAGAACCTGTCGATCTTGTGGCCCAGATCCCGGAAGTTTTTCCCCAGAGCATCTGAAAGGGTGTTCTGCAGGAAGAGGATATAAGAATTCAGAGATTAGAAGTTTCCTGGAAGCTTTACTTACCCCAACGGCCTTCTGTACGGTTTGGCGTATTAGCTCGAAGAACTCCTCGGGATCGTCCTCCTTCTCGTCATCGTCATCGGCAATACTCACGTGCGCCTTGCTGGTCGGGTTTGGCTGACCACGTCCACGCGAGTGCTTCTGATGGAGATGCGGATGCGGATGTGGATGTGGATGCTGCTGCTGCTGCTGATACTGCTGGTGATGTGGCTGCTTGCTGTGGTTGTTCTGCGACATCTGCTGCTGGTGCAGTTGATGCTGCAGCGGATGCTGTACCGCCATGTTCTGGGTCAACTGCATCTGCTGGCCATGGGTATGATGGCGGTGGTTGGTGTTGCTTTGCGAATGGTTTCCCATTAGCTCCTTGTCTGAGAAGTCGCCGTTAACATTCAAGGCATAGTTGCTCCGCTGAGTGCTGCACTTGGCGTGGCGGTGACTTTCCCTCGGCTTGGTCATAGTGTAGACACTATTGTTCACCTTGTTCTCGGGCACAGCAAAGTGCGGCACCTTGGTCATCTGCGGCTGACGGGCGCTGTTCTTCACGGCCAAATTGTTGCGTCGCGAGGACATGGCATTATACGGCGACTGCTGAACGTGGCCGGGCATCATCTGGGAGGCAGTTGCGTTGGCGTTTCGCAAATTGGCGGCCGTCATTGGCAGATTGGTGGTGATGTAATAATCGTTTTCGGTCACAAAAGTGCGCTGGGGCCGCTGCTCCGCTTGCCGGTTACTCAGAATTCCCCCACCTGGTGCTCCACCACCACCACCAACTGCTGCACCACCTGCAGTTGTAGACCGCTCTGCCCGCATGGTGGCCGTCTTGGTCATACCAGCTCCATGGGTCACCACCACGGACTTGACCGGATGAATGGCATCCATCTTGGAGCCGTATACCTCCTCGATCCCCTTCCGGCGAATGGGGCGCACCATTCTCATCGAAATGTTGCTGCTGCGTTGGGAATCCTCGAAATACGAACTTTCAAGATAAACAATCTTTGACGCGCGCGTCTTTTACCAATAATAATGATGTGCAAATGCACAGAAAACTATATAAATTGTATATTTTACGGAATATTTTTCATTGATGTATGTTTGTTCTGCGGGAAACTTAGGTTAAATGAGCTGAAAGAGTTCGGAAAACGTAAAGAGGTATTATGCAGAGCCAACTTGATTGGAAAGCGTTTACATAGTTGGCAAAGGTAGGTGGATTTGGAGAAAATAATTAACAACGGAAAGGGAATTTTAATAGGTATTTATTTTGTTAAAGCTCTCTCTCAAATTGATCTAATTAGTTTGTAAATTTTTTAAAGTTAATCCTATTAAGAAACATGAAAGCAAATGTCTCTACGTTTTAATAAGAACTATTTCCAGTTGATTTAAACAACTAATAGTATTAGGAGATAATGTTTACACTGTTTAAGCATTGATAGCTTAATGGACTCAAAACTTATTTCAATTGATTACACATTCGCGCGATTGATTTTCACACCTCACATTCGGCATTCGGCTCATTATTCATTATTCATGGCATCGCTGCTGGTGAGAGATTTCCCCGCCGATTTGTTTACACTTTGCCGCTCAACTAACCGCAAATGGCAAATGCGAAAGGAGCAGAGGAGCGCTGTGGTGGCAAATGGCAATGACACAGACCAAAGGCCGCAGACTTTGGGCGGTTCAATGTTTGCTCGCTTTGCCGGAAATATTTGTTTGATTCGACGCCAAATCAAATGCTAATGAGCTGCATTTGATTGCGGGCTGTCAGTGGCTTTTCGCTTGGAAGTGGTTTCCCCAGTCTTCGCCTTTGCACGTTCCTCAAAATTATTACAAATATTTATCCGATTATTTACCTTTGAACCGGCCGAGGACGGGTGTTAAGAGCCGAGTATCCTCTGCGAGGCCACGCAGTCTGAATCCTTAAGTATCCAACTAGCTTTAAGGCCCGAAGCCAAAAGTCCATGTCTGGACTGCTCAGAATAGACCGCTCAGCCTCGGGTTACAGACACTTAAGACATAAAGTAGGCATAAAGGGAAAAGGATAGGCAAGGAAAAGGGGCTCGGACTCGGGCTCAATAAGGCGCTGAAGGACCCTTTAAAAATTGGGTCATCTGTCTGCCTTGAAACGGGAAACCCAAGGCATGAATATTCCTATCCCAGGGACCCCACCCAGACGACGACGACAACTCCTTTCCTCATGTGCTCATTATGCAAATTGCGCATACGACGCGTGTGCCTCGGGGCCACCAGCCACTGCAGGAGCTATTATCCTCTTTCTGCATTGCAGATAATTCTTCTGTTGACAATCTGTTGCATGCGATAAGCCGCAAACAAACCCATTACGAGCGGGTTGAGAACTGTTGGGATAATTTTAATTTAGGCCCCCCTAAGTGACCTCAAGTACAGCTCATTAAACATTCGTGTGCTTGTGTGGGGGCTAAATGTTTTGGGCATGAGCCATAAAGTGCCGACAACAGTCAACGCTTCGAGAACTTATTGTTCCGGCCAGCCTTGTACGCCTGCTGTTGACCACAAAGTCCTTTCCCCTTGATTGTCTGCCACCTTGGATGGGATTTGTGTCATTACAGATACACTAGGAAATATCTAAGAATCTTTGCATGTTTCAGTTTGAATTTAAGGAAATTATGTGGTAACGATTTTCAGTATAATTAGAAGGTTCTTGAGTATTTTTCAATTGTGATTTTAAGGGAATTAAAGGATAGTTTTAGGATAAATGAAGTACATTTTGCCATTGTAATTACTGAGAAATATAAATAGATAATACATATAAATAATATCTTAGGAATTTAGCTTAAGACGATTTTTATAAGTACAAATTCCCATTTATTTCCATTAAAAAAATAATGTAGTAATGGTTTTCTTTGGCAGAAATTTCCCTGAAAAGCTGTCACTAAGCAGTAAAGTGCTCTTCCATCGGAATCCTTGATAAATAATGATGGCTTTGGTATTGACAATGCAAAATACCCCCACTTCAGGCTAACCATAATTTTGATGACTAGTTCGAGGGGAGCACCTTGCTCGCCCGACTTTGTCGATCCCAAGATTAACTGCAACATGCTTAGAGAAAATTATAAAAGCAGCAGATTCCCACGAAACGTGAGCCATTCGAAACGAATATTAGTCATTAGCATTTTCGGAATCATAAATTTGGTTGTGCCGCGGCATTAGACAAGCTTAAGGCGACACTTCCAAGAAATTTATCACCCAAGAAAGTTTAGCCCGCGGTGCAGATAAATCAAACGAACTCTGGCCACGTGTTGGTCAGCAACAAATTGTCGTTTCAGTATTTATAAGCCACATGAAATGGGAAAAATCTCTCTTTTATTTACTTTAATTGCACACTGCAAGGCCAATTAAAAGGCAAGTGAGCATTGCAAACGCATAAATTTGTCGTCTGTCAGCAAGATGTTCAGCCCACCCAAAAAATGTCACTTGATGAATTCTATTTCTATTTTTGATTCTGTGTAAAATGTCTGAGAGCTAAAAAGTTTGTTCAAATTGTTAAAAATTTGTTGGTTTCTCGAGAAGAGCATCTAAGAATCGTCCACTTAGTGGGCTTCCGTTCGTTCTCGTCTATTTTAATATATGTATATTTTTTCAGACCAAACGAGTAAATAATTTTATGCCTATTTATTTGCTTAATTTAAGAGCTATTTATTGTTGTTTATATTTATATTTTAAAGCACTCCCCGCTGACAGACAAACATGACGATGAGCAAGGGAATTTTCAGCGCTGCTCACTCTCTCTCTCGTCACCGCTTTGCTTTATGACAAAATGTTCATAATAAATAAATGCTACAACGAAATAAATTGCCTCTACAGATATCGTACAAATAAATTTGCTTATTTATGCGATGTGCTGCCTATAGTTTGCAACAAAAATTTCGCGTCTCGAATCGAGTTTCGTTCGCGTAAATGCAGCTGCTGTCACTTTGTTTTGTTTTGGGATTTTTTACTTTTCAATAAAAAATCACCCTGACTCGACTTTTGATTGTTAATGATTATTTTCAGAATTTTGATGGCTTTTTGTCATGAATTCTGAACGGAGCATTTCTTTATCTTTTTTAGTTCATTTTATGTTTTTCATTTTTTGTAGATCAGTGGGTTTCGTGTTGTTTCTTTTGTTTTTGCTCATCGCGCAGAAAACTGAATGAAATGAAAATACAATTTCTTGGTATTTGGGTCACCAGAATTACGTTTTTGCTTCACTTCAGTTAAATCAATTAAAGTCATAAACATAGTCATGCAATTTAAAAAGGGAATGTGCGTTGACTCATAAGGATTCTTTATTCTTTGTTTTTATTTTAATAAAAACTGTTATTGTGTTTTTAATTTATGCTATTTTTATTTTTAACTATGCTATAGGCTTAATTTTTAAAATATATCTTGAAGCCTAAATACTGTTATCAAATCATTAACCTTTAGTTCCTGGCTCCAACAATTTGATAAGAAAGCTTCCGGCTGGCTTGGTGTAGCGCAACAATAAGCTCTCCACGAACACGAGCAACATGTTGCTGCCACACTTTACTTAGTGGCCACCTCGAAGGCTTGTAGGCCTTTCGTAATTAATTGTCTAACTGGCTTATAAATATTAACTTAACACTCGAAGCACTTGAAATCAGTATCCGCATCGGAGCTGGTCAAGTGCAGCAGTAGCAACACCCTCTTAAGCAGCAGCACCACCACCACCCGCAGCAGCAGCATGTTGATAAGCTGCAACAGCGGCACGAAACTAGTCCAGCAACATAAACAAAGAACAGCTGTTGCTGTTTTTTTGGCTTGTTCAGTTGGCGGCTTCTTTTAGCCGGCTGAGCTTTGTGGAGTGAAATCAGGCAATGGCAGCATGCTGTGTGGCTCGTGTCGTATGCCGTCGTGTCGGCACACCAGCAACAACAGCAACAGCAGTAGCAACATCAGCAGCAGCAGCAGCAGCGGCAGGCAGCAGCCCAAACAGGAAAATCCGCACAGAAATTCAGTTCAATGCGAAATTTTGAATGAACCAGACGCGAAAACTTTGAGCGCTGCGTGGCCAAAAATCATAAAATTGTATGGCAAGTGCGTAAAAATTGTCACCAAACTCTGTAATAAATAAAAAAGTAATGAGAATAATTATTGAAATAACAAACTAAACAAGATTAAGGATTATCGAAAAGAACACAAACTACAGTGAAATCAAATATAGAGAAAATAAAGAAATTTCTGTGTGCAATTCTGGGATATTCAACAAGACAAGAAACCAATACCATTACCAAGATTGTTAATCAAAGTCTTGGCCCCAAGTGAAATTTGTTTCGGGCCAAAACAAAAATTTAGCCAAGTCAAAGTGCTCGACGACGGTGGTTTAACACTTTTCCCCCCACGACACCGAACTCAATTTGAATACGCAGTGTAATTTCAATTTCCATTTTCCATTTCGAGTGCAACATATTCAATTGGAATTGCAATTGCAATTCACACCGTCATGGCAAAGTAGTTTGAGTGAGTATCGCGTTGCGATTGCGCAATTACTAAGCGCCAGGCCATGCCTTGGACACTTAAGTATCTATTCAATTTTATATATTTGTTCGCATTTAGTTGACAGTGATTAATCTTAACATTTGAATGCAAAATCATGTGCAGCTTTAGCTGGGCAAATAATTTACAGCGACTCAATTATGTGCATGTTACACATTTGTATCTAGGATTTGTTGAAAATTATTTCAATACGAATTTGTATGGAATTTCATTAGGAATTATTAGCAGGTTTCGTGTGGTTGTCGTTGCTACACATAATTGCACTTAATAAATATTTCTGTGCTCCGAGATTTTCAGTCAGTCTTTGTCAGGCTTACTGAATTTAATTAAAGTTTCAAATAGGTATTTCATTAACTGGGCCTGCTTGATGCATGTCACCTAGTCTGTGGCTTAAATAAATGCAGCAAATGTCAAGGCAACTATTAGGGGGTCACTTGAGCATTACTAATTTGCAGACTTTTAATTATATTTTTCCAGAAAGCAAGCTGCAAATTGGTACTTAGAATTAGATGTTAGTTTGTAAATTTAATTAAATGTTTCTCAGGAAAAACTAAAATAAAATTGATTGGCCATTTATATGTGAAAAATCATTTAACAAGTTAATTCCATTTAATTAGAATATAAAATAAACAATATTTATTTTTCACTCAATTAAATTTGTAAAGAGACTAGCAGCCATTTTACTTATTAAAGAAAATTCCCAGGAATTTAAGAATAAAAAACAATTTCTCAAATAAATTTATATTTTCTAAAAGCTCAAAATATTACGTAAAAGAAATTCGTAGAAAATGTTCTTTCAGTTTCGTTTTTGACCCATTTAAAATTACCAGAAATGTCCGCAAGCTGTACAA
Organism: Drosophila anomelani; assembly: GCA_035045905.1. Taxonomy (NCBI): domain Eukaryota; kingdom Metazoa; phylum Arthropoda; class Insecta; order Diptera; family Drosophilidae; genus Drosophila; species Drosophila anomelani. The sequence continues at coordinate 7,449,515 of JAWNOO010000007.1, read as the reverse complement.
ATAAATGTACTTTAAGTTGAATAGACCTCAACTTTAGTTGGGAGTTTATCAAGTGAAAGCCAGACCGTTGTGCATGAACTAACGAAGCCAAAGGGTTGCTGCTCCTCCAACTAGCCAGAAAATTACATTTTGTTTCGAAATTTATATAGTATACATATCTGTATATATAGTTGTCAATTTGTTGCAAAGTGGCGGTTACTCTGACCAATTCCCATGGGCAAAACATGACAAACCAGTGTAGTTTGTCGCTCAAAAGAGAGTTGGAAACCGGGAATGGGAGCAGGAACAAGCGGCTTCAATGGTGTTTGCCAATTAATAGCGAAATTGAGGCAGAATAAAGTTGAACAGGCAAGAGGAAAACTTAAGTTTTGGGAGCTTCATTTGTTGTTCTCAGCGAGTACGGAAGTTGCCAAAATAGCGAAGGCTCAAAGCATACAGAAGTCGGGTAAATAGAAAAACTTTTCAACCCGAAGAAAAAGAAAAAAATTTGGGAAAATGCGTGCAGATGAATGCCAGTAGAAAGTCGGTTATGAGCAGTCATCAAGTGCACTGAGAAATTTTAAAGGAAAATCATTTTTTTGAATATTATAAATTAAAAATAAAATGCGTAATGAAATTATATTTGTCTAAAGAATCAGTAGGAAGTTTTCTAGAGTTTTCATGAAATGAAGAAAGATCTTAAATTTCAAGCACAATATTTTCTTACTGTGCACCAACTTGTAGTTATACAAGGACAACTCTATTTCTGTCGAAAGTCAATCTCCTCCCAGGACGACGACGAATGCGAATACGACCGCAGCTCGTGTATCCTTGTGTGGGTTTGTGGGTCAGCAGTGTTGATTGTGATTGATCTGCGTTTAATGCCATTTTGTTGTTAGACGGAAGCGTAAAAATGGTCAGCTCGGAGCGATGATGTGGCACAAATCTCTGCCAGAGGGTCCTGCCATCGAAGTGGGGAAGGACTTCCCTGGCCCGGAGTTCGGGGTTGTGGGGTGCGTGGGGGGCAGTCAGTCACCCGAGATACACATGCTCGACATATTTATGAAGTTGTTGACTTGGCCGTGGCCAGCGCTGACATGCTATCCGGTGAACATATGCCATAGTCTCCGTTTTCACATTTCCCGGACTTATAAGTTTGAAGCCAGGCTAATCATGTGCTTGTGCCGGAGGTCTGGGGTCTGAAAAATGCGCATAAATATCAGTGCAGAGAGGAAAATGAGGGAAATGAATTTTTGTATTTTAAAAAGGATAGAAAATGTAGGAAAAATTATAGTAGACCAGCAAAATAAGAAGTAAGTTATGCTTTTGGTTTATTTTTTGTTTGTTTTCATATTTAAGCCTTAAAATAATAATAATTCAGTGAGTTAAATAATAAGGCAATCCAAAAGGCAAAAATATATATAATTACTAGGATACCAATCTTTTATAAAATAATTACTATCTTTTCAAGCCTGCTAAAAATGGTTTATAAATTTAAAAGAAAACATATTTAATCATTTTTATTTATTTCCTTTTCTCTCTGTGCAATTTTGATAGATAAAGTTTTGAAGCTCTCCCAGTCTTACAGTAACTCCTCACAGTCTGATGTGTGAATTGAACTAGAAATCCCTTTCGGCTTCTCGCTACCATATTCACTTGCATCTCCCAACCCATTCGCTTCACGTCAAAAACATTAGGATTGTGAGGAGTACGGGCGATCTGGGCTTGAGACAGCTAGCCTAGATGTATGCAATGGAAATGGGAGTGGAAGTGGCAGCGGCAGCAGCAGCCATATCACGTATGAGTGCTATTTGCCCAATCCAGACTCCATAGCATCTCAACCCAGCAGGCCACAGATTTGGTACATATTTGCACAGAGATACGTGCGTGTAAAATTGCAAATCGCATTTTTAGCTTTGCTTTATTTCAATTTCCAAAGGCTGTCATTTTGATGCATTGATTATGTTATTCTCGATTTTATATTTGCTTTAGCAGCTGCTTATGCCATTTGAGCTTGGAGGCATTTTTGATTTAGGGCCAATATTTGAACTGCAGGAAATATCTTTAATAAAACCAAATACATTTTTTTAAATTACTACAAAATATTTCTTAAGTTTGGAAATGATTAATGATTAAAATACAATCTTTAACCTACATATTTAGCCCAAAAATAAATAAAAATATAACAAATTCTTTGTAAAATTAAGAAAATTCTTTGTAAAATTAAAAAAACAAAAAAACCAAATTTTTAGGATACAAGGTGTAAACCTTTACAACATTTATTTACCCATGAAACAAAGGGGATTTAATTTGTCACCATTATACTTCTAAATGCGTCCCTTTTCCCCCATTTTCTCGGTTGATCTGACCTGCTTTTGAAATAGGTTGTGAAGTAGGTTGTGTTAAGATCCAAAGAAGAAGAAAACATTCCATCCGTCACGTTCTTATCGAAGACAAACTCCCCCGTGATATACAATTGAACCCCACGGCTAATCGCAACTTTACGTGTGTCACAGCCATAAAAGAGAGCCCAAGACTGGAGAGAAAAAAAATCGAAACTTCAGAATTGATTTGGCGACTTTTCAGGGTTACTTTACACTTCACAAATTTTACATGCGATTGGGTCGGCAATTGGGATGGGCCCGAGAAATGGGAAGGGCCCAGGGATGGCCCAGCCATAACAGGAAGTTGTCTATTATACGGCCCACGTATTGCCCAAAACAGATACAGATTGCAATAAAGATACGCAGACAGACTGTCTTCTTCGGCTGTCTATCACTTTTGTTACAGAGTTTCTTTTTCCTTCCATTTTCCATTTACCATTTCCCCCGCCGAATTTGTTTTTCTATGCTGCTGCACTGCTGGCGGGAAACTTCCGGCCGAAAGTTTAACATCTCGAGCCGAATTTGCCGCTGATTTGTTGCCGCTCTAAATGCGCCTAATTGAATCTTTTACTTTCTTTCGCGTTGTTCTCGAACAAGCTTGTCTCCCTTCCTCCCCTTGCATGGATCTAAATAAATGTAGCTAATTTATTTATTCAAGTTAAATCGTTTGAGAAATTGGGTCACAATGCTCAGCCTCGAAGTTTGGCAGGCTCGACTCGATAGGCAGAATGATTTACATGCCCTTTAAAAACACCAAAAACTGGAATATTTTTACTTTATTTTATTTGCAACAAAATGCTTGCAATTTTTTCAGAAAAAAACCCCCAACAAAAAGCATGTCCCTGTTAATTGCTAATTGCTTTTGTAACAAAAGCCTACATTTAAATACAAATTGGGTCATAAAAAGTGTACACAAAATTAGGACACGACTCTAGCAATCAAGGGAATATATTTTAGGCATATTTAAGCCAAAATCCGAATTTAATAATATATTCAAAAAATAATTTGCGCAATTCACAACCAATTTGTTATTTCTGCCATTATTTGTCAACTTAATGTGGCTACGCCTTGGCTCATGGGAGATGATGGCTTCTCAAAGAGCGAAAGCAGATTTATTCTGGCAAAGTCCTTCTCAGCAATAAAAGGCAAAAGACAAGCAGCCAGCAAATGCCTAAAAAAAAATAAATTGTATATATGTAAAAAAAGTTTCAAAAACACAATGAAGACCACCGCAAATGGGTGAGTGTGTGGCTGCTGTGCCAGCTGTCAATGATTTGTTTCAACAATTTCGCCTGCCGAATGTCTCGTTAAACGCACATAAATATTGTGATTACCTTTAATGTGCTGACTGCCTGTCTAAATAATTCTGTATATACACATACGGCTATGTCTGGCGGCCTGTCTGCCGCAGGATTTCTCCATCTCGGATTGTTTTTTTCGCCGAGCTCACCACATTTTTAATGATGTGTCGGCACACACACTCCACTCCCTCCACCCCGAAAGGCTTTAACGTAACAATTTACTTTTAATTCAAGTAGTCAGTCAGGCGGCTTAATTATCCCAGAGGCGGCACACTGGAGGCCAATATAATCGTCGCTGACATTTTAACGGGCCTCTCATCCGATTTATTGGCCATGCAATTATGCATAAATCGCTGCTTCTGACATTTCAATAATTTTTAACTGTTATTACTTTGCCATTTATAATACCAGCGTGATCTGAACATGTGCAAGTAGGTATAATTTATTTTATTTCACATATTTAACCACACTTGAGAGCCACAAGTGCCGGTGTGTGTTAAAGTGCTGCTATCAGCTCCATTAGTCTTGTTAATCAGATATCATTTATATGAGCTAAAATGCATGTGGACGTGACATGGCTCTTCTGTTCTTTGTTTCAGCTTTTTATACATTTTTTAAATATTTTTTTTAAGCTTCTCAGTGGAACATTTGGCACGTAGTTTACACAAGTCTTACAGAAAAAAGTTGTACACAAATTTTGTATATTATATATAAGAAACAGCAAATAAAAAGCTGGAGAGAAACATTTCAAACACAAATATATTTCTATAAGCTACGCCCGTACATATTTTCTAATAATAAATTAAGCATTGCTCAGCCATACTTCATTAACTTAATCCTTGGAAATTTCTCAATTATACTTATTCTTCGACCCGCATTTAGCAGAAACTCACCGCAAAGTCAAGTTCAAGTGTCCCATAAATCTGAGATGGGCCAAGGCTAAATTTATCGAGCCCTTTTATCGCCAACTGTCTAATTAGCCTCTCTCGCTCTTGGACAGGCCCTAAAGGGGGGAGGCAGGCTGATAAGCGATAATGGCGACACCATGTAAACAGGTTGAATAACTGGCCCAAAGAATAACAACAGCTGGCCTGGCCATAAAGATGATGTTACTTTGTGTTTTCTATTTTTTTGTTGTGTTCTGCCTCTCACAGCGTGGGTGTGCTTTCACACCAAAAATGGAATGCATCCCACGCAATATGCCAAAAATAATAATAAACAATAGATAAAGTAACCAAAAGCAGTGTTATTTTTGGCCCACAAAATTTCTAGTGCCATCAGTGGCATACATAATTAAATTAGCTGATTGGATATCATATGATATAATTCCTGGAAATCCAGCAAACGCAATTTGTTTGCAATTTCTATTAAAAGTTTTGAATATGCGTATAATTCGTGGTTTGCACACTGTTTCCATTTCTGACACCAAATATATTCGTGAAATCGACAGCAAATAAACTTTTCAGCAAATTATTTAAATGTAGAAACTTTTACTGTGAATTTTCGGGGGCTGCACTTTGGCTGCTCAAAGGATGCCAGCAGCCAGGCGCTTGTGCAGCTGCTTGAATGCATACGCTTCAATCTCTGACGCTAATCGATGGGAAAGATTGACAGGAGAGTGACTTATGAATAATGAGTGAGTGAATAACAGGCTACAGGGAGTGCGTCACTAGAAACTTTCCAAAACAACCTTTTGTCCTTGTTTGCAAACAACAAAAGTTGGAGCTATACTTTGCGTTGGTTTTAATTTGGGTTTCAGATATAGAATAGCCATTGCCTTTTATGGTTTTATTATTCACTTTATTGTCTGGCTTTTATGCAATCTAGATATTGAGTCATGAATAGTCCATAAATATAACATATTACGTGATATATTTCGTTTATGATTTGGATCGAAGAAAGAGGATACATTTGATGTGATGATAGAGGAACTCAATTTTATAGTTCAGTTTAAGTTTTTTCATTTGTTCTCTTTTGGAAATAATAATCTTAAATGTTAAAGAAAAATCTTACAAATAAAAAAACATTTTTCAAATAATTTTAACATCATAAGAAAACATTTAAAGCTAATTGCAGGAAGCATGTCCATTAAATATGAAAGTAGCAGCTTGTTTTAAACTTCCAAAGAAGACATTTTCGAGTGGTACTTAGGGCAAACATTGCAAAAGTCATGTACATTTGTCGCCCAATTGTATTTACATCTGCTGATTGTGTGTGTGTGAGGACAAAGTGCTGCAATCAAAGGTGTCTCCACCTGGTCTCTTATGCAAACCCCTCAGGTGTGTTTTTGGGCCCGAGCCCACATGAAAGGAGTAAGCATCGGCGAACGTGCCAGGCATTAGAAGTGCGACTCCCAGACTCCTTTAAGCATTTCGAGAGCGAGAAGTCGTCGCAATTATGCGGCTGAGGAGCCACAGCTCCTGCTGCGCTCACCTGACACCGCCAGGTGCTTGGTCTAATGAGAGAGCGGGGCGGACTTCTGCTTTGCGCTGATTGCCGAAAATGGCATTTGCAGCATCTTGCCGTTCTGCCATTCTGGCATTCTGTGTGCTGCTGCGATTGTTGGCGGTGGCGGCGTTTATTGATTTTATTCAGGCAGAAGGGAATCGAGACAAATTATTTTACACTCGAGTGATTTGTGATATGTCTGCGACCTGCCCGCCAGAGGCCTAACCGTCTTAACGCCTACCCGTGATTGACAACATTTCCAGAAATCCACAACGAAAACAAATCAGACACGGCTAATAATTTGGAAAGAATTTAAAACTAATAATTGTGTTTTAAAATTAAAATATACCCTTTAAAGTAAAAGGAAATGTCGTACTTGAAAATGTATCTGTATCTTTTTCCGAACAAGTAAAATATCGTACAGTATCAATAGGTAAATATTTTCTGCCAATCTTAGGGTATATTTCATAATTGTTTTATGGTTAAAAGATATACAGATCTTTCTTTAAATTAGATTTTTTATTTATATTTTCTCTCTTTCTCTGCATCCGTAAAAGACGCGCTGAGTAAGTCTTTAAGTTGGCGCCTTCTGATTTCCAGCTTGGTTCGTTCTGTGAAATTAAAATGCGTGTTTTGTCCCGCGCCCCTCGAGGGGCACTCCTATAATTACAGGTGGCGTCGACGCTGCCCGGTGGCCCACGTGTGGCGGCTGATTGAAATCGACGTTGTGGGTGTCAATCTCTTTTACTTTCTTTCCCTCTTCTCCTTCACGTCTGTGAGTCGGCCGAAAAGAGATTTTATGCCGCCTATTGACTTGTCTGCCGCTGACTTGTTTGCTCATCTGGCCCCGTGCCCACTTTGATTTCCAGTTTTATTTGCACTGGAAGTATAATTGCTTTTCATTGGCTGCTGTGACTTCAGTGACTTTTTGGACACTTCCTGGCCGCAGCACTTGCTGCATAATTCAGCTTTTAATTAAATACCCGGGCGCGTGACTCTAATTGTTTGCCCATACAAGCGACAGATTTCCCGGCGGCAGCCGGTTCGATGACCAGGGAAAGCCCCAGCCCGCTGACAGCAGCTCGCTCTTCAGCAGTATTTTGATTAATTAACGAGCAGCGCCGCCTCCCGGGGGCCATAGGCATCGAAGCAGCCAACCTCCAGGCGACGTGACACGCGCTTTTTAAGAAGTCCTCGAAGCCACAGGACATTCGCTGACGAGAGAAGCTGCTTACTTGCTGTTTTTTTATGAATAAAAACTCTTAAAAGTAAGGTCCTTTTTTTAATGGGGAAGCACTTGAAGGGGAAACCATTGAAACTTTTAGAATTCCTAATTGATAAGGAATCATTACATGCATATTTTAGACTTACGACTTTTTTTTAAGGCATGTTAATTATTAAAAACTTTGTTATTGTAATTGTTAAATTATTTTATATGATAAAGCTAAAAATATATTGCTTTCAAACTCAAATTGAGCATCACTGCCACAGGGATTTGGGAGCCTGTGGTTGCGGCATTTTCTATTTTCTGCATTTGCGTCCAATTAAGCCAAGTTCAAAATTCTGCTTAACACAGAAACGCGTTGCCTTCACATCAGTTAGCAGTGTATGCGTGCTGCATAATTTATCCTCTCTTGACGTATTACTAGCGAAAACAGTTGCCAACAAAATAATGGGACCAGATATTCCTCATAAGAACTATGAATATTAGTTAATATTTATTTATATATCTTACTATGGCCAAATAATTTTAGGAAATATAATAGACAGTTGGGTTCTATAAGGAAAGGTTATGTGAAGGTTTTACAATCCTTTTATTAACGAAAACTTGTAGAAAATATTTTCAGGATTTTAATAAGCTAAGCAACAAATGTAATAAACAAATATAATATCAAATTGAGAACTGAGTAAATTGAGTACTATTATTATTCCTATAGGTTTATTTATCTTTGTAGAATGAGAGAGACTGACAGACACCACTGGGCTGCGGTTAAGCGTTCGTGGCATTTGGCTTTCACTTTCATTAGCCAACTAGCAGAAGAGCCATCAGCAGATAGCCAACTAAGTGATTTGGCTGTTGAATATTTTAGAATATTGAATGCGTTGAGGTTAGTCCTTTGTTTTGCCAACTGACGGATTTCCACCTCTGGGCGGTTGGGGCCTGACCGAAATGGAAATTTATTATTACACTCACAACTCATTCGCCAGGAGAAACAATTACTTGCACTGCTCGACGGCTTGTGGAATACGCATAAATAATAATAATTTCCCGGCTGAATTCCGGGGTTCCTTCACCATTTTCCCCCCACAACCCAACGGCTAATTAACAGGCTCTCCATCCACTTGGGCGATTACTTTTCCGCTAGCATCAGCTGGATTTTTGGGGGCAGGAGCAGAAGGCAGCATAATTTATTTATAATTGACTTAATAGACTTAACCCCAACTCCCAGCTCCAGAGTCCGGCATTTATTTCATTCGAATTAATTATTTTGGCCAATTTATGACGGTGTTTTTATTCGCACCTTTAACTGGACACCCACACTGAACGAAATGCATGAAGAAGGTAATGGTTGGGCTTTAAATAAATTAAAATATATGTAAAATTTGCCTTTTTAAAGACATTCAATTAACAAAGACATGGGGGAAGAAGAGTCTACTTAGCCAGACACTCCAAAACACTATGCAGATATCACTTTTCATGGCCCCGTCACTCTGGTTTTGCTGCCAAAAATCAATCAAACGCCTAAGAGTGTGTTCACATATTTGGAAAAGTTGACAGACAGACGACACAGATAGACGACGGGGTTAAAAGTGTTTATAAATTATTGTATAAACTCATAATAAATGGTATTGTTCTTGCTTAAATATTGGAGAAAAGATAGAAAATGGCACGGCTGCTCCTCCACACGTCTGAGCTCTCAGCTGCCCACGCAAGGTGTCAAGGCAACGCGTCGTATACGCAATTCTCTTAACTTTTCCTTTTGTCTGATTGCTAGGCAAAAGGAAAATCATGTCTAAGGCTGTGGATTTAACTCGGGCTCACCTCCAGCACGTGGCCTTCGAGAGAGTCAGCCAGTCGTCCCTGCCGCTGAGTTCCATTCATAATGTCTGGCTGGCCGATAAGAAGTCAAACTTTAAACATATCATGGACCGGGCCGAGGAAGACTTAATCTCGTGTGGCAAATGTCTTGACGCCATTTCGCCCCCCGCATTTACATACATTTGTGTAACTTTCCCCGGGAAAAGGTTGATGGCTAAGAAGGGGCAGCAGCTGACATTCCCTCACTGACGTCTGGCGGCGGCGGCGGTGACGGCGGCGTCTTCATTGTTTCGCAAACTGTTTTACAGGTGCTACAAATTTGAATATAAATACACAAGCAGCCAGCGAGCATGCTGTGTGCAATAATAAAATAAAATGCTATTCAATGGCGCCGCTGCCAAGCGTTGCACGGTGGCTTTCCATTCTTTTTAAAACTATAAATTTGAGAAAATAAAAAGGAATAACTAAAAGCAAGGTTGGATAAGCGACAAAATTATTTCATTGCATTCTTTAATATAAAATTTAAGGTTTATTGTTGGTAAAGTTGTATTGAAACCCGAAAGTAAAAGGACATGCTTTTAAAATATCTAAAAATAACTTAACTTAAGGTTAAATAATTTAAATAGAATTCAAAAAACCTTTACTGGGGAGTTAAGGACCACTAAAATATAGTCTAATAGAAGGATCCCCCTAAGCTTGTGATTTTTTTTATATATATTTGAGATAGAAAGATTCGTTTTAATTATTTTAGATTTCTTTTGTTATTTTTGAGAGATGGTTAATATACGAATCCAAATCCCATATTAGCCAAGTAATCTTTAGAAATCCCAACAATAGTTTAATTTTCACCATGCTATGCTCCACTGTAGCATCGCAGCCACGTTTGCCAAGACGAGTCGGCATTTTTAGCCAACGGAGACCATTCCGAAGGGGCCACAAAAGTTGTAGACACACACTCCTGGTACCCTGGTGCCACCTGCCACTTTGGCCACACCTCCTCCGTGGCGGAGCCTGCAACTTTTCAATTTGCTCGCCCCGTCTATTTACAATTTAAGAAAACAAAACGAAAGACGACGGCTGGGAAGCACTGCGAGACAACCAAACGAGCCTGGATATCCAGTTTCAGCTACCATTTCGAATTTGCGTGTATATTTTCAGTATTTCGGCGGCGACTATGTCTGTCATTTAGATTTAAATTTAGTGGCCACTTAAGAGTCGGATGGGGGCGCGTCTTAAGTGGATTTTTAGAGACGCCCCCGAAAATGGTTTGTCCAATTGTCAATTAGTCTGCTCCTAGATCGTAATCAAGGTATCGAATGTGAACCAAATGCGGGCGTAATGAAAATTAATCTGTCTAGTATATTATTACCAAGTTTCCACAGCTCAATCTCCAGTTATATCCTTTGGGCAGGCGTTACGCTCCATAAAATTGAAATGAAATACTAAACTTTGGTCGTTATGCCGCTGATTGCCATGAACTGCAATTGCATACGGCAGGGAATCATGCCGCGTGCATTGTCCAGGCCATAAACATAACGAGAAAGACTGGGAAAGGCACGCAAGGAGCTCTTGGGGTGAACCTTGCTCCACTGGCCAATGGACGAAGTGACCCAATAAAGTTAGTGCCATGCCTTGCCATATTTTCCGCTGTGAAATCAATTTTTCATTTTGAGGCAGCATGACGACGCCATTTGCCCCGTCCCAGAGCAATATGTGCTCCACAATTGTCACAGAGGAGCACATTAAAAGTGACTCCGGGGCAGACAGCGTAATGGTTTATATAATGTCCTCGTCCTTTCCCGAAACTGAACAACAACGTAACATAAATATGCAGCAAGTGGCTCGAGAAGAACAAAAGCCAGATGCTTGTGACTTTTATGACTCATACGCAACGTTGCACAAAGTTCGCACAAAAATAAGTGCAGCAAACAAAGGCCAGCGTCCTGTGCCAAGTTTTCGAGCTGAGATTTGCTAGACACAGATAACACTTCAGCAGAGGGATCAAAATCTGCATCAGAACATTTTGGCTGGGACTTTAAGGGATTAAGAAAAGAAGAAGGAAAATTGTTTAGAAATAAATTCTAAAGATTTTACCAACATTTTAAAGACATTTTAGAGGAATTGAGAATTCTTTAAAATATTTAATGTCTTTTCTCGTTTTTTATATATTTTAAATATTTTAAAACTTGATTTAAAATTTTGAAAATATTTTTTTAATATTTATAAAAAAAAATTTCAACATTTAACTATTATATATTCAATTAAATTTGTAACCATTTTTAAATGTTGTTGTATACAAATGTAAGCTGTTTACAATAAACCCTAAGAAGTGCTCACTTTTCAGACTCGTCTTCGATGCCTTAAGGACACACCTTTCATTGTTGATCAACTCGTTGTTGCTGTTATATTGCAATCCTCTTGAACGCTTCTGTGATTTTCACAATCAAATTCAATGCTGCTCGACGGGTTTAGCGCCAATTCTGTAGAAAAGATGCCAATGGCAGTATCTTAAGTCAATTCGCTGCCAAGAAAAGTGTTGGCTCAACTGACAGCTTACTCAAAATATGTCAATCAAATTCAGCTTCTTTTTCACTTCTCCCTGTCACCTTCCAAGGCCAAGAAGTCGGGATTTGAGGCCAAAGAGCGGTGTGAGGAGGTGTATCCACAGGCTAGACTCCTTTTTTGTCTATTTTGCATGCAAATTAAATGCGCATTATCAGCGGCCTAAAACTTTAATACCAAGACGAACTTATGCAAAGCTCAAATGGGTTGATTCGCCGGCCAAAAATACTTCAAAGGTCTTTTTGAGCCATTTACATATGTAAATATTATGAATAAGGAACCGGGCTTACGGGCTTTTCCATGGGCATTCGACAAGTTGCCAGGGCGTTATCATTTTTTGTAGTTTTTCAATTACTTTTTCTGTTGATTCATTGAGGGAGTATAGATAATATTAATTACAATAAATTATTATTAATTATCATATAATAATTACTTAAAGTAGGAAGTATAGAAAGTTATTAAATGTTTCTTAAGTTAAGGATCTTACTTTCTTATTTAAATGTTACTATATATGGTATATCTAGCTATAAAACAAATAAAAATAAAATAGTAAAATAAATAAAAACTTTGGTATTCCTAACCAATTTGAATAGCTGGTTTAAATTACTTCATAGAAGCGAAACATTTTATGAAATTTTACAGCATCCTCTTCGGGGAGGGCGGGGCTAATGAGAAATTTACAAAAGCCAAAGCGGCGACATGTGGTGCTCATCTTCCTGTCGCCTCCTCCCCCAAAATTAATGCAAAATAAAAAGGGAAACTATCCCGCTGAGGAGCAGCTGCGCCCTCGACCAAATTGAATGTGTCAGAAATGAAGGCAGGCAGGCTGGCAGGCAGGCGGAGGCGACCCAGACGGATGCGTGCGTCTGTGTTTTTAATATAAATCATTGGCAAAATAGTTGCGTGCTCGCATTAGTGGCCAAAATACCTGGCTGCAGCGAACAAAAGTTTCCTTTTTTTTTTGTTTGGCATTTTAAAGGAAAATTTATTTGCGCATTTCGGGCACGTCGTTCGAGAGGGCCTCTCGCAAAAAGTTGCGGCTAATCAATTTAAAGTTGCAGCCACAGAGCAACGAACAGGGACAGTATAGATGGAGAGGGGGATATATGTAACCCAGACATGGGGCACATATGCATGCATAAATTTCCGAGGGGCCATGGCAAAGTTCACCAGCTTGGAGCTCCTTTGTTTGCCAACCCACGACGTGACGGTGCTATCTGGGGGTCTAAATGTCTATTGTTGGCTGCTAATTGTTGGAATTCCTGTCCGGAGGGGTCAAGTCATGTGCGTGGCTGTTTAATTCAATTAAGGACACGTTTTTGGGGTATTACTCGACACGCGTTTAGTGTCATAAATTATTCCAAATCACTGAGCAGCTCTACGATTGCACTGAGAAAATAAAAGCCAAGGAATGAAGTTTTTAAGTCAGTAATAACATTCAAATTAATAATTCTAAATAAAATATATTTAAAGTATTAAAGCATTTAAAAAATAATATATATAATAAGTAAAATCATTGTTAAAAATTTTAAATAAACTATTTTCTTATAAATATTAGGAAGATTATGTATTATAAAATGCTTTAACGTTAAAATATTAAATTAAATTTCTTGAAACTTGTTTCTATTTTTAAATGGAATTTCCAAACTTTACAATATCAGTTTATAATATTTTTTTGATAAGAATTCAGATTCATAGAACTAAAAATGAATTATAAAAGTGTTTCTTATTTTAAATAATAAATAATTTTCCAAGTGTAGCTCCTTGTGACAATAGAAGTTAGGATAATTGCTATCAGTATCATTCCGGTGTTGGTGTTCGCTTACGAGCGATAACAAATTCCGAAAGGAATCAAGTTCCAAGCTTCCATTAAGCAACTCAACTCGCAGCACATCAACCCTCCGAAAAGCACGCGGCGCACGCGGCGTATACGCGATATTAATAACAGGCCAACAATCCTGCACCTGCTGGGTCCTGAAATTTACACACAAAAGCCATGTTAACTGAAGCAAATATTTCTGCATTTGCTGGCGGCTGGCTGGCAAAGTACTTAAAGCATTTATTACGCAGCTTTTCATTTGGGATTTATGTGTTTTTAAGCATTTGTAAGGCTCCCTTCCCCGGCTCGGGTCATAACGTACATATATCTCGCGATATATTTTAAATACTCTTTGTAATTTTCTTTCTCGCGTTTCCACGTTAATTTTCACTGTTTATTTGCTCATTACAGGCATAATGGCAGACTGAAGCGTCGCGCTATCATCAGCATGTTGCACTTAAGGCTATTCGATAGCTCCCTTTACTACGCCCTGGCCTCCGCCTCGGAGTCCACCGTCTCATCCTCGGGAGCGTCGGGGGCGGCGGTCACGGAGCGAGCGTTCAATGCCAGCGGCAGCGGATTGGACGTGGGCGTGGCAGTGGCACCCACATTGGGAGCAGTTAATCTGACATATTTCACACCTGCGATATCACACGTGATGCTGGCGCCAGCAACGGCAACAACATCAACAACAACCACGACCCCTTCAGCAGCGGCCACAATGGTCCAGACGACAGCGGCGCCAAGTCACGACTTAGAAGCAGCCAGCGGCGGCGTCGGCAACTCCTCATCCAGCCACCCGGGAGAATTGGACAATTTAAATTCGTTCTACTTTTACGAGGTGGGTGCGAAAAAGAGCTATGATTTTCCCATAATATTCTTCCAAACTAAGTTTTTTATTGGAAATCGATGTAACAGATGTGATCCAGATAAAAATTTAATATTTGAGTAACTCGATTGAATGGGTAATGGGAGTGGAATGGGACAGGAGATAGAGATATTTAAAAATCCAATTTAATTGGCGAAGCATTTAGGGGAAAATTAGTGCTTAAGTATATTCAATAATTTAAGCTTAAACCTATTCATAAAATCAGGTTTAGGAATATCAACGTACATTTTTGGAGCTGCATTTAAGCTTACAGTTTTGTTTAAAAGTTGAAAGCAACAAAGTTTTTTTTATATATTTATCATGCCCAAAAATTATTTTTTGTGGATTTCAATTGCTATGGCAATATTTGAGCCAAACTTAATTTATTTATGGAAATTCGAAAAGCAGCTGTTCACATTGATTTCTATATTATGCATAGAATTTAAAGTACGCTATAAACAGATGTTTGCAACAATAGAATTTGCCAGATAAATCGGATTTTCAAGAAATATTTATTTACACTGCGAAGAAGATTGAATTTATAAATTTTATATATGTTTTTGATTAGAGTTTTATATATATCTATACAAAAATTATTAAATTAAATGAATTTCTTGATTCATATATAAACATTATTTTTACTTCTTCATCGACCCTTAAAATAATACCATATGTAAGCAACACATTTGTATAAGTGCATTTTTTGGCCAAGAAGTCAAGAACGACTCCTTGTAAGTACCTCGCTTTCGCCACAAACTGCAAGAAGCAAGGATTTCATTTTTTGGTAGTTTCTCCTTTGCCGAAATCAAACAATGGCAATCCTGAGGAACAGGGGTCAAAGAGACGCAGCTGCCTGGCTTGTTGCTTGATGTTACAAATTTCAATTTGGTGCAATTTCGCCTTTTCTGACTGGAAAAGCAGCAATCTGAGCAAACCGGGCAAACTTAATTTCAAGCTGGCAAGCCAGCCAAGCAGCAGCGACAAACAATAAAACGCCAAATGTCATTTGGCAGCTGAAAATTAAGAAAATTCAAGACGGGCAGAGACGAGAAAGTTTCTCTTTGCGATTTGCATATCGAGGGAGACCACACACAGACTTTATCAATGAGGGGCAATCAATCAGAGGTTCCGCCAGATCGTGACAACAACTTCGATTAAACTAAACTTCCGTTCGTTGCTCCTTCTTCGGTTGCCATAAAAAAAAAGATTGTCATGAATGTAATGAAATTTCCATACGCCCTCATCGTATAAATCACACCATTGTTGGAACGGAAGTAGCCCTCGACCGAGCCAATTTCCAGGCAGCAGCAGGAGCAGCGGCAACAGCCGGCATCCCGAATCCATGTGAGCCAAGTTTAAGCGGCCCCAATCACTCAAAGTGCGTGCGTGCGTATGTGTGCGCCATAAATTCGGGTTTATTTAAATGAGTCAGTCCCTTCCAGGACCACAGAAAGCGTCGCAAATAACGCAGGCTGGGCTTTGCCAGCGCCAACACCATATGCCACTTTGGTTGACAAAGAGCAATGTCAAGGGTTTCGTCTCCCCCCATCTCTCGCTGTGTATAAGAAACTAAAGTGACAATAATCTCATGGCCTACCAGGGACTCGACTAAGCCATATTGATTTGATGTTTTTATAGTTCAGTTCTGTAATAACAAATAATATATTCCTTGATTCTTAGCTTTATTGCGGTAGAGTTTATGAACTTAACATTTAGTATTTTAGAGAGGAATATTGGCAATATTAATTTCAAACAATTATTAATAATAAATAAATTAATAAAAGGTGGAGAGAAGGAAAGAAGATTCTTAACTTAATTTATTTTCAAACTCTAAAAGTTATTTTTAAATCAACCAATTACTATATATTTTTCAGACTAATATCTTTATATAAATAATATCAAAAAGGGTTTATTCCCAATTCAATCCAAATCTCACACACCTCGAATTTATAAAAAGGACTCAAAATAATATTTATTTTTAGACACCGCCGACACTGAATAATTCTAGTTTAACCCCCGTTAAAAATCCTTTGACAACTGGCGACAAATGAAAAATAAATAAAAAATATTGTACATTGGTCTGATGGACTTCAAAACGAAAGTTGCTTTAGATAATCTGTCACACAGAGAGAGAAATAAATAAAATAAAATAACAAGATGAAAGCCGTGGCAAAATGTTGCCATGAAAAGGTCACTGAACCGGCAATATTTTTTTTAATGCCGTGTGTGTCCCGTGTGTGTGTGCATATATGGGGTTATGGGTGCCCTCAGAATCCCTGGAAAAGGGGTCTCACATGATTTGCAATTTAAATGGCTTAGTTGAGGATTTTGCCTGACCAGCGGTCATCTTTTTCCTCGCATTGTGATTGCTTTTTCCATGCCCGAAAATCCCCTGTTAACACCCGTTTTACACAAGTAAATCATCGTGTTTAAGATGTTAGCTGAAAGTACTCTTTAGTCCCGTTGATGTCACACCTTAAAGTCGGTAGAGTTGGTAGGGTTCAGACATTAAGCTCGCTCCCGACACAGATATGCCAATTACAACTGCACGGGGAGCTTGGCTGGCCAGTGTCAAAGTGCTGACCATGGCCAACTCTGCATTGCTGTTCAATAAACGCACCGAGAAAGGGGGATCTGATGGCATTAGACGACGCATAAAAACGGAAACCAAACAAAACGAACACTGAGCCACGTATGGACGAATACACAGAACGAATATTCTTGATAGAATTTTATATAATATATACATTTTATATATTACTTATCAAAGTTGATATTGATATCAATTATTTGAGGACTTTACTAAATTTATTTACAGTGCCGAATAGCTCTCAGTGAAAGGCATTACGCCATTTGATGTTTGTTTGTTTGTTAGCCGGAGGAAACGAAAGCATATTATGCAGCCGCACATTGTTTGGCCATTGATGGAAATGCGTGGGAAGAAAATATGAAAGCCGTGGGTGGTGTGTGATGGTGTGTCAGCAAATCCTTGACTCAAACGCACACATTGCGTCCTGCTTATTACTCCATAATTACATATGCTCTAATGAGACTCTTTCTGCCAGGGCCACGACCCTCACTTTTGCTAGTGATTCATCTAATTTTAGCCAGGACCTCATGTGGTCGCATATATTAATATTACACATTTTAGCAACAGCACAATGATGACCCTGGTGAGCTGGCTAATGTAACCATCAAAGGCCGAAATTAATTGGCATTTTCTAGGGGCCAGTGCAAATATTTGAAACAACAAAAAAATTATAATAATAACAAGGGATGTTTGCATGTTGATAAAAGTCAAACAGCTGCCAATATAACATTTAACAGCTAAATTGGCCTTCAAAGGAAAAGTGGGCCAGCTTAAAGTGATAAGTCGATAGAATTCAATAGAATTTAATTTGAAAATCTGTATAAACAAATAACTATAATTTACGGGTCATTATTTTGTGTATTTAAACTTTGAGAGGGTTTAATTTAAGATAAATTGTAAATAATTAACGTAGCTTAACGCTTACAATATGCATATTACAATCATTATCTTCATAAAGCTTAATGGTTTGAATTTCTAATCGAATTTTTTATTTATAAATAATAATTAATATTATTTTCCCAGTGCATATTTTAAGCTTTGAAAATCCTCACTTATAAGCCCTTGTTTGCAGGCAACATTTTTCACACCCACCGCAATTTCCTTTGCCTTTGCAAATATTATTCTCCGAAGGCGCGTCAATTCCAAGAACTCATTAATCTAGCGCAAAAATTTGTCTTAAGCTTATTTGCCAAGGAAAATTAAGCATGTTCAGGCAGCAGAACGGCGAGACTTGACGCATGTAAAGTATATATGGGACATGTGTCCTTGTCTGGGTCTCGGCTCAGACCTGGTACTGATTCTGGAAGGTTAAACACTTAGTGGCCACAAAGCGGCATCATTAACCGAGCTGTTGAGCCTGGCCACGCTGGTAGGGAAAATCACACTTCTCCGTTTTCCACATTTTTCCACACTTTCTCAGCGTTATTTTTTTAGCAATTTAATTTGCCTTGAGACGGGGTGCAATGGGCAGTAGGGAAAATTACAGCACTAAGCGGCTTGCACGAGTAAGTTTGCCCAAGGACTGGAGACAGTGGGGCGACTGAGCTCAGCTGAGCTGCTTGTTTATTGTGCCAGGCCTCGAGTATTTGCCCAGCACTCGAGGCGGTAAATAAACATATGTGGGAACGGCTTCGATGCTAAGTTTCATCACTTAGAGGAAAAATGTCACACCATCTGAATTAAAACGAAATCAAAGTTGTAGTTGTAGATAACAGTGAGATATTAAAGAAGATATAAGCTACAAAAGTTTAAGAAGAATTTTCCAAGAGATAGATAGTTACATAGATAGTAACTATTCTTAAAAAGAAGTCAGGAATTTGATTAAGTTACAAGTTTTTTAGCCATAAATTTGCTTAAACAAAAAAACGTACTTGAAGCTCTATAGGAACCCACTTTATGCTAATTTTTTAGACTTGTTAAACATTTTTATTCCTTGTGCTTTTTAGGTGTAATCACACTTGTCGAGCTTTAACGCAAATTAAAGCATAATTCCAGTCGGGTGGCACGCGTGGTCTTAGGGCTTAATTACATTTGCCCATCGGCCAAGATGTTGACAAAACAAAATGCCCACAAGGACATCAAGTGCTTGAGTGGCCAACGAGCTTGGCCTCAAATGTGACCATGGGGACCGAAGCGGCGCGCACACTTGGCTAAAAATGAGTTAACAACATTATTTGCCCATTGGCTTAGTCACTGGTACAAATACTACTGACCACTGTGTTCCCGGCCAACATCAATTTTATTAAGGCAAGTTGAGGCAAGGGAAGGCTGGGCAAGGCCAGGCGAGCGGAGGCAGCAACGTGGTCAGGATGGCCGCAGGTCCTTGATGACTTCTGCCGGCTCCTATGCGCCGTTTGCGAATCCTTGGGCCAGGCAAGGACCATAAAATACGTTTTGACAAGAGTTTTATCTGGCACGTCGCCTGTTAGTTGGATATGTCATAGCGATTTATAAGGATTTGTTGCCACCAGGAATATCTAGTGACGGGGTTGCAGTGAGAAGAAAAATGGGAAATGTGTATTCATAATATTAAAAGATATATTTATAAGAATTCCTAAAAATATTTTCTAATGAATATTCTTTTTAAAATAAAATGTTTAATATTTTACTAGGGTATTCAGTTCTTTTTAAATTAGAATGGTATTATCTACTATATTAAGTTTATTAAGCACTCTCAAAATCTATTTAAAATATCAAAATGTTCTACTTAATTTTCAAAAGTTTCTATAAAATATATTATTGAATATTTGTCATAAAAGATAGCATTTATATAGTGAGCATATAATCCACTCTCTCTCAGTGAAACATTTTCGCTTCTATTTGTTTTTCGATAAAATATGAGAATTATATATCATTTGGCATTGAATGTCAATGCACTTCCGCCACTTTAAGCCATAAAACCATAATGAGGCCGCAGGACAGGTTTGTTGACTTTTCAGCTTGGCTGAACTCCTGGCAGCTCATCAAGCAATTTCTCTGCTGGCAGATAACTTAAGATTCTGAGGTGCAGCTACGGGTTCAATGGACTCTACAAAAAGACTGTTCAAATTCCCCAAAGTGTCACTTGACCGGCCAAATCAATAGGCATCTCCCTCTTGTACCAACTAATTGTTATAATTTGCCAGCTCGTCTGCCAGCTTGTCAGTGGCTGAGCTCTGTATAAACTTATGGGAAAACGAGAACAACAATGGAAGTGTTAATTTCACAAAATATTTTCAAGCAGCCAACGATGGATGGGGTTGACTTAATGAGTGTTCAAGTTAATTGTTGGTTTATTTGTCACGCTCGAACTTTGAACTCGGCGCAACAATTAAAAGGGTAGAATTCTGGGAAAACTTTTTACGCCTTCCCCTGCTCCGCGATAAGGGTTGATTTTCAAGTCGAATATTAAACAGCAAATCAATAAACCTTTGCCAAAGTTGGCCTTTGGCAAGACTTGCAACAAACGTGAAGCATACACAAAGGCGCATTTTACATGTGAGCGCGGTCTGGTCTACACTTTCCGGGAAAAATATGCCAAAGGGGAAGGCCAGCAGCATTGATGGATGAAAAATAATGGAAAAGCCAAAACTGTTTGCCAAGACTTTCTTTTTTTCGGCAGAGAGAACTTTTTATTACATGCCCTGCTTTTCATGAACCATAAAAATCAAATAAAAATGTAAACTTCCTTTTAAAGGCCCCAAGAACCTTTTTACTGTCCATAAGCAATCAATCTTAGGCCTGGAGATCCGAGGCTGTGGCTCTGGATCTAGCACCCCTCCTGGGAGAGTTAACCGCCATAAATAACCGCAGGACGCTGAACGCCCAAGTCTGAGTCTGGCCAAAATCCAACTGCCACGCCCCAGTCGTGTCCGCACATAATTTGTGAAATAAAATACTTGCCGCCGATGCGAAAACCCCAAATTGAAACCAAATTAAATTGCAATAAATCAACATGGCGTTAATAGCGTTCCTCCAAACTGATAACCATTAAGTGGGCGTCGTCCTGGGAGATCGCCGGTCCCGAAATAAATAAAAGCTTGGAGGGAAACCTATCCACATGTGGGTTTCGGTTAGGTGGTTGCGATGGTGCTAGCTCCTTGTGATTCCTTTTTAACGTCTAATTGATTTGTTTTCCCTGCTGTGCGAAGTCGGTATTTTGGTAGCTTCCTCCGATTCATGAAAAAATACACCAAGCCCCACCCTCCGGCATCGATTTCAAGCTGCTATTTGTTTTCCTCGACTCCCCCAGATTGCTCCAGACTGCTCCAGATTCCCCGACTCCCGCGCATCCATACCCAAACTCTCAGTTATTGTTGCAATCAGCGAGGCGCAAACAAAGGCCCTGGGCCAATCCTCCTTGGAATTGCCAACTGCTGACAAATGTATGTTTTATTTTTTTTGATACAGTCAAACATCGATAGCTAAGGCTGTAGCTGACAGAGCATATCCTGCAGGTTAATGGGAAAACGTAGTTGGGCCATTAGGCAATGTAAAGATTTCTAAGAACCAGGAAAATATCAGCAATATTGCTTCAACAATATCCGGAATTCATAGAAATTAATATAGCTTTTCGCTATGGATTTTATTATTAATTTCTAGGAATATCTGTTGAGTATTTTATATGCAGTTTTAAGAATTTATCAATTCAATTTGGTATTCGATCATTTAAAATCATTTTTCTATAAATTAAATAAAAACTTTAAAAGATTTCCCATAAAAAACCGCTTTAAAATTTAAATAACTAAATATTTCCTTTATAAAGAATCTCCTCTGCGTTTCTGTTTAGCAAAGGGAATGGTTTTCTCGTTACGAAAACAAAAATATGTCCAAAAAGTATAATAAAGCAGACGGAGAACAGACTCAGGTCGAGAAGGCACACCCGCATATATCATAACAGATAAGTGCACACACATATCTTTTGTGTGTTGTACTTGGCCACTTGCCATACCCAACCATTATAATCATTCTCCGGAAGTTGTCCTAATGACACACATCAAGCGACATTTTGTGCAACAATAAGCTGCGGCGGCGATAAGAGCCAGAACAATGGGGCGTGGCTGGTTGCTATCGCTCTTCCCTTTCGCCTTTTTCCCGTTTTCCCCTTTCCCTGCAGCTGAACAAAAAAATTTAATTTCATTTTCATAAGCACAAAATGCCACTCACTTCGGTTGACAGCCCGCAACACAACATGGCACTCGAAAAACCGGCAGCATTCAGCATCTATCTCAGAGTGTGGCTGCCACAGCAAAGGGAAATGGCGGGGAAATAGTAGGAAAAATGGGAAAACCCCACAGCAACTACATTTGCGCATCATTACAATTTGCATGCATAAGCAGCTAGTGCTCTAGTGCACACAATAAATTTTACATAGCCCAAGTCAATTACAGCTTTACAGCTCCCGCTTCTTGCTGGCTTGCTTGCTCCTGGCCACCCCTGCGTATGAGCAATGCAGGGGAAAGTAATAGGAAACACACGACTGCATTTGGGCCACCGAAAAGAGCGACACTTACAGTGGCACTTAAAAAATCGTAAAAAGAGAAGAAAAAACATTAGAGCTGCAAAAAATGCGATTGTGTAAATTATGCAAATCGTGAAAGCGCTGAAATCCGCGCCTAAGGGACCAAGATGACCCCCAGGCCGGGATAATTGCAGGCAGAATGTATGGAGTTTTACGACACTAAGCTGCATGCAAAGCGGCAACAGCAGGAAGGATGAGGAGAAATCCTCCCTGAAGCAGGGAACATTCATCTTCGGCTTCATCTCCAGCTGCTTTTGTGCAAGTGCGCGAAATGCGCTTAATGAGAAAATGCAAAAGGCGACAAACCAACAGCGAAATTATGCTCAGTAAATAGTTTAAGTGCGGAAGTAGCGAAAAAAAAGAGTGTCAGGAGAAAGTGAGAGATGTAGTGGGATAGAAAGAGAGAGCATGGATGGGGCAGAGATCCCTCCATCGTCTGAGACTGAGCTATTTACATAGCCTGGCAAGTAGGTCAGCCCTTCAGGACGCACCAAAGTATGCTATGAATTGTGCGGCGCTTTAAATGAAATTATATTAAATGGCTGAAATGGGTGGCTACACACAGAGAATAGAAGAGCTATAAAATTAGATAAATTTATTTATTCAAAGTCAAATTATTAAAGGATTTTTAGATATTTATTTCTGGGTAACAATTATTATTTTATTGAATACAAAGAAGATGCAATAAATTCAATATAAAAGATATAGAATTAAGATGATGAAATTCACCATTCAGCGTAAACCAAAGTATATAATTATTTTATAATTATTTTGTAGCTTAATTCAAGTCGAAGTAAAATATAATCTAAAACACTTTTCCTTGTGTAGCCTGCATTTTGTGAAAATTAAGTAAAACAAATTCCTGACTGATGCATTTGGTGTTTATTAAGTTGAAAGGCAAATCCAAGGGTATGCCACTTGCATCTCAAATATATATAGACTGAATGGAGAGCTTTAAGAACTGACCTTCAGGGCTTTATTTCGAGCACCCTGAATTTACCTGAGCGGAGCTAAACAAAACAGGTAAATGCTCTCCCCTAGTAAAATCCAGTTTCCGTTGAAATTCACTTAGAAAATTCCCCGAATTGCTTTGGCTTTGCTTAAAATATCTGTATCTGCATGGATGGAGAAGGGGCTGCATATGTCAGACGCGACGCAGACACACCTACAACAGAGCACAATTTCTTTCAACAACGCGAGCTGGGGAGACCAGACCGAAAACGCCACATCAAAGTAAGGGAAGTACACGCCAAAAAAGCTTCAAAGTGGCAGAAAGACGCGATGTTTTTGAGGCAACGAGGGGGCGGTGGTGCATTGAGTGCGGGGTGGCGGTTGATGGGCGACGTCATTTACGCAATTTCGATGAAATTGGCACAAACATCATACCGCCCCGCCTCTCGGTCGCCCCTTTCCGATTGGCTCTGTCATTCGCAAGTTGCATGACACCAATGGCGCGAGAGATGCCAAACAGCTTCCGTGTGTTTACATCATTTAATATTCAGTCTTTATTAATGGGTAAAAGGGAATTAAATGAACAATTTAATGATGTTTTCACTTCTTATATTTACATGACCTCGTTCCTCTTTAATGTGCAATGTATCTGGTATTAAAACCAGTCTTAATAAATTATATAATTAAATTCGGGAGATATAGATAAACTTTTATAATATTTTTAATCTGTTACAAAATGTTATTTACTAAATTGTGTATCCCTTTATTAAACCCTATATCGAATATATATTTCCCCCTACCCTTATTTGTCACATAATTCGCTTTTATGGCTCTTGCAGTTGCCACTATAGTAGATCCCGAATAAACTTAAAAGCAGGATTCCACCAAGGCGTGTAACAGTCTCGTCCATCTACGTGCACAGTGTCAAATGTGACACACAATTGGTGTGTGTTGTGTGTGTGTGCTGTGTGTATGTGTGCATAAATGATTAAGTGCGTGCTTGCATTTGGCTTGCACATCACGTATACGCCATGCATTTTTGCCTTTGGCACAAAGCACTTTATAATGCCAGCTCACAGTGCGCAGATACGCTCGCATAGTTAGACATTTACTGTGTTGCATTTGATTCACATTTCACTTTTTATGGTCTACAACTTTTTTCAATCAAGCGTTTGCATCGTAATTACACATTACACTCGTCTGAGTATCCAATCAATTTGATATTTTCCAAAGGACACTTAATGAAATAAATGCCAATTGAGAGAGAAATATATTTTGTTGAAGAGAATATTGTTTTATAAGGGTCAATTTAAGGTGAATTTAAGGTTGTTTATATATATGACGTTTTTTCTTCGTATTTGTTGTTTAGTAGTTAATTATCAAAGGAAGTATTAATACGGCAACTAAAAAGGGTCTTAATAATTAATGGAAAACATTTTAAATGACAGAATTACATGTGCTATTTTAGTTGGCTTCCAATTTATAAACTGGAGAGTTGATTATACATACATTAAATATTGTATTTGTTGAATTCTTCGTTAAATATATGAAACAAATTTATTTTAATAAATAAAAGGCATATAAAATATATATTATCTCAAGAAGAAATTTAAACAAAACTTCTATTAACCCTAATATCAATTTTAACAGCTTCTAATATCTTCGTAAATGTAATTTAAATTAGATTTAATTGCATTACAAATGACTTAACTTGTGTGTGGTTAACCCTGCAAATAAAGTACATGTGGCGGCATTAGAGCTTGGACTGACACCATACCCAAACCCTTTCGGACCCGTTAAAACTTTATGTGCGAAAGTCATGGCCCAGCAATCCCTGAACGACAACAACCGCAGCAATTTGCATAACAGAACATGGCAACACTTTTCATTTACACACAAAATTACTTGACTTGGCACCTCCGGAACTGGAAAGGGAGAAAGAGTGCCAGAGGAATCGGGTCTTACTTTAAACGAAATCAAAGTCAGCCGCCGTCAAGTGCTGCTACACAGAACAAAAATAATTTTAAAAAAATATTCCTCCCTTACTTAAGCAACCTTTTTGCTCACAACATTATTTAAGCCTTTTTTTTTGTGGTGTAAAACTCACATCCACAACGGTGTGGTAAAAGCGTAAAAATAACAAAAACGAAAGAATCTGTAAACTGCAGAAGCAACAAAATCAGAAATAACAACTCTGGCGACTAGTTTTTAGTCGGTAGTCCGGACGCCAGACCAGGGACACCAGACCACTTGACTGCCTGCCAGGCAGGAGGCAGCAGCCTTCCTCCAGTCGACCGACTTTTGCCAAGTTGTCCGATCCGCTTCCTCATAGAGCAGCTGCATTTCCGGGTGCCCACCGTCTCTGCCTCCATCTCCAGCTCCTGCTTCCCGCCTTTGACAAGTGCCAGTTGTGGAATTTTAAATTAAGAAAAAGTTTATTTAGCTTTCGATAGGTTCTGCTGTTCTTTCTGGGCCCTTTGGCGGAGCTGGGAACTCGGAGTTCGGTGCTTGTCTTCTTGTTAATCGCTGGGGAACTGGAACTGGACGTTAATTAAATTCGTGGGATTCCTGCGGATGGAATGGGGCTGAAGGATGGCACTTCGAGTCGGTGTGATAGTTAAAGCCGATACATCAACACTAGACAGCACAACACCCGGGTTGCCCGCCTCTCGCTTTAAACGAATGTTGGTCCCAAGTTTGTAGTTGGAACTTTTCTAGTTTCCATCTAGTTTGGTCCTCTGTTTTTTTTTTTCGGCTGCCAGAGCTGAAGAGAGAGTAAGTTCATCTAAAGTTGGACAACAGGCTTCTAATGATGTCTATGGACATTAAGGGAATTGCTCTTTTGGACAGGAAGTGCTAGCACTAGAAAAGTTGAAGTCTTGTGCAATTTTCGAGAGTTTATTTAATTAAGTAAAGTTTAGTTCTTACAAAAATTAATTAGTTAGGGAAAACTAATGTTTAAATTGTAGCAGATAACTAATTAGTCAGGGGATTCCTAGAAAAAAATGATAAATAATGTTTATATTGTAAGAAAAATCTCCTAAAATCCAATACTGAGTCCTTGACTAGTCTCTAAATAATAGGATGTTCTTAGA
This sequence comes from Drosophila anomelani, assembly GCA_035045905.1. NCBI lineage: Eukaryota > Metazoa > Arthropoda > Insecta > Diptera > Drosophilidae > Drosophila > Drosophila anomelani. The sequence goes on along the minus strand of JAWNOO010000007.1, from coordinate 7,422,978 downwards.
GGTCTGCCAGACAAAGATCAATATTCACGACATTGCCCGATTCAAGTTGTCTGCGAGAGAATATCAAACTGCTTACTTTCAGCGACTGTCTGACTGACTGACTGACAGGCGGCGTCCAGTTAAAATCTGACTTCCATTTCGACGCCCAACGTTGCCTGTCAACTTATCTGCTGACCGCACAAATAAAACGATTTGGCATGGCTACCTAATGCCCTGTCCCTCAGCTCACTTGGCAGACGAGGATGATTGCCAGACGGAGGGACACCACCAGCAGCACCACCAGTAGCAGGAGGTGGGTGGGGAGGCGACAGGACATGTGTCTGTTGCTTATGTGTTAATTATCGCCGGGGCTGCCCAAGGGGAACCCAACTCAAGCGGTAAATGGCTGGGAAAAATATTCAAATTTATGCCTGACTTGACTTTTGGTGTGCGTATCACACAAATGCCTATGTTGTTTATGCAAATTGCTTGGCACACAAACAGATACACAGGGAGGTATATACATGCATGTTGGCCCCATAACTTCCGCCAACCGCAGCAGATTCTTCGCTTCCTCTTGTTCGCCCCGAAGGCTAGGGTGTAATTTGTTTTGCATAGTTCTAGGCGCGTGCTTGTATTTATTGTTTGTCTGCGTTGGCCTCATGTTAATAATAGTACACAAAAGCAAAAATATCTGTGGTTTATATCGAACTTTAACACGAAAAAAGTTGTTCAGGAAAATTATAATCTAGGTTCCTGAGAAGCTAAATCTAAAAAGCCCTGTTGAATCATTTTGTGTGGTATTTTTTAAAGTAAATAATTTGTGGGAACCTTAGAAACTTTATTACAAACAATATCTTGGTAAAAATAAACCACAAAAATATTAACAAGTTCTCTTACAAATAAATTTCTAAAATATAATCCATTCTTTAAAAGATACATTTTCTCCTCGTGTATCTGAACCTTTGCTATGTTTTCCCATTGTCTGGTTGACCAGCTTTTCCTGGTCTTCTTGTTATTTTGGGCCAACTTTTAATTCAGCCTGTGCTGTGCTGAGGTTATCTGGGCATCAGACCATTTGAAGTCATATTTATGTTTGGTCTTCTAATTTATTTATACATTAGACAACATTTGCATTGCGACAACAAGCCACTGGGCGGACGGACTATCTATACTTTTCTTTTATGGCCATCTTTGGGCCAACTAGCTAAATTTATGTTCGACTCATTTGATTAATGTGTTTTGTTGACCCCAGAATTTACGAGTCACTGGCGTAACAATTTGAGGTTTGGCCGTTGGCTATTTTCGTTTTTTCTCCCATTTTTGCTGCAAAATTTATCGACTCGCTTAGTAGGTCAGCCTGAAGAGTGGAGAGTGGGGGAAAGGGAGTCGTTTCACTAATCTCTCATTAACCGCAGATATAAATACTTGGGGGTATGTGTGTGTGTATCAAGATGGACTTTAACTCTAGTTAAAGATAGATCTGGAAAGGACCAGTTAAATAGCCATTATGTCAGGGCAGTCGGTCTTTATTAGCTCTCCTCAGAGCTGCACGTGGCCATAACTGACCACAATTACGCTGGCAAATCTTTGGTCATTTTTCATATTTCCACAGCGCCGAAATTCCACTCAACAGTTTGTCAACACAACAGCAACCAACCCCACCCGGTGTCCCCTTGGCCATAATGTCGAGCTTTTATTAATTTCAATTTGTGTCAACATCAACGCCAAATATGCACGGCCAACGGGGGGATGATTTAAGCCAGCTGATGACAAAATGTTTGGCCATTAGGCGTATTAAAGCGCAGTCGAGGTCGCCTCCCTACATGTCACCCGTCCCATTTTTGGGGCTAACTTCCAGTGGCTTTGCTGTAGGAGATCAGTTCATAAAATGAAAGCAACATACATACACAGGAAAACACTATAAAAACCATGATTGATGTGCTCGGCTTGACCCAAATGCATGTTTTTATGCCAAAATAATACGCTCTCGTATCCTGCCAGCTCAAGTATCCTTCTTGGGTCTGTATGGTATATGAATGTTTATCGCCATGGCGATGATTACACTACACGGCTGGGCTTAAAGAGTTGTTTTGTAAGTGGGGTTTTGTCAACAATATTTTAAGTTGCGGTTTTTACAGCATTAAGAGTGGAAATTATGAAACAAGAATATTTGTTGAAAATTTTTATAAGATTTATAGAGTAAAATTGTCATCTTTTCAAGCCTAAAATTTTGCTGGGCTGTGTTATGTCTATATATATATATCCGTTTCTGCCTCTCAACTTGCCCAAGTTCGTTGACCTGGCTTACTGAAAGTTTCCCTTAATGCTTATTATCTGACCATTTGCTGGCTGAGCACGCTGCGTATACGTAATATGGAATTTAATTTTACTTTATGCAACTTCTACGGAGCCAAGGCACTCAAGCACAATGTAATCGCTATTAATGAATGCCGTGAAAAGTGCGAAGAGTACCGAAAACAAACAAACAAACGAATAAAAAGGCAAACAAAACACATTCCACACACACAACTGGAACTACACACATAAAAACATAAGCTGCCAACAACAAGGGACAAAAGTAGGAAGAAAAACAACAATGGTGGCCGAGTGCCATGTGCTCCGTGTCCTTAGCCCGGGATGCTTTTTAAATATGAGCAACGAAAATAAAAGTTTATTAAGCTTATGGCCAAACGTGGTTGTATGACGGACTTTTAAGTGTCCTATAAAATCAGCTAATTTGGAATTATTTTTGAGGTCAATGAAAGCATAAAACTTGGGCAAGAAGCTGATTAAATAAGGAAGAAATTATGCTGGAAAAAAAATACATTTATAAGACAAGGAAAGCTATAAATTGTATCAAATTGTTTTATAGAGATTAAGTGGGATAACCAAACAAAGATTCGGAATTTTATAACCATTTTATTACTATTAAAATCTGTTAAAGGTTTTATTTAAATTGGTATTTTTCCTTTTATTTCTGTGCACATAAAAATTCTTTATTTCACTCCTCTGTAGAATACACTTTAAATATATTATAAAGCGTATTTTTACAGTCACAATCTAAAAAGAAACATTGACTTCGCCCAACACGCCTTTCTGTGCCTTTCTCGGCCACAAGGACTGGACTGATTTACAGCTCAACCGCAGCTGCAGGGGGAAAGCGCTCTTTTCTTGCAAAATGAAATTAATTTCCCATTGCCTTTTGTTGGTGGCCAACCATTTGTCTTTGTTGCTGCATTTTACGATTCGCGGCCAGCAGTGGAAATTTGTCAGCAGGAGAGGGACTTAGCGGAGCGCGGCTTAAAGCCACGACAAGCCCCAAAGCCGCACAAAGTGCACTTAAAGTCGCATTCCACAATGGGCCAAGGGTATGCGGGAAAGCGGATGTGGAAAAGGATGCCTTGCTGACGCAGCGCGTGGCACTCGAGGGCCAAGTGGCTGCTATTGTTATGGCTGTCCCACTTAATAATCAGACATAATAGTTTGCGGCAGATAAAGTTGCTCCGGGGCTCAACAGGTGCGGGAATTGCCTTTTAATGAGGATTTACGGTTCGGTACAGCCCAAGCCCGCCCCTTTGAGGTCCTATCTGTGCTATTCTTCAAGCTCTTTCCCTTGGCCCAACTCTTTTTTTTTGCCCTGAAATTAAATTTCGCACTTTTAATGTTCTCCCTGGCAAAAAAGCAATTTCCTCGAGGTGCAAAGCCAAATTGAAAAAGGCATAATGACTTGCCAAAAAAAAAGGGCAAACCCACACACATACGTGAGTAAATAAGGGCAAAAAAAAGCAACCAGAAATGGTCGATCATTAAAAAAGGCTTACAATACGCCATTTATTACATTTTTATAGCGCCCGCAGCAGGGGACATAATAAAAATCTATAAAAAACTAAGAGTGACTAAAGGAAATCTTTAAAAAGTGTAGGTTTTTATTTTATTATAAAGTAAAATTTAATTTTCATTTTTGTATTTCATATTGTTAATTGGAAAAAAATCTCTTTAAGGTGAAACTCGAACCATTTCGTAATATTTTGTTATAAATAAATCGCTTTACTCTGCTCTCGACTTTAAATGGCTTTAAAAGCCACTCGTAAAAACCACTGGCAGACTCTTAAAATAGCAATGGATACAATTTCGTTCTCGTTGAGTGTAAAAAATATATATGAATCTGTTAAGTCAAATATTTTGCCAACACTTCCCGACAAAAAAAAAAAGAAAAACAAAAAAAAAACGTGCGAAAAAATGGCATCTAATAAAAATAGGAGCTGAGCCAACATCAAATGGGAAAAAGTTTTCCAAAGCGGGAAAAGTTCTGACTGGCTCAAAACGGGAATAGATATACTCGGTACTTTGTGAAAAGTCATGCTGGAAAATTGCACTTGAACACTGGGAAACGGAAGGAACACCAAACACCTTGCGACACGGAGCCGTTAAAGGCTTTAAGGAAAACTTGCCAAGTCAGTTTCTGGCGGGAACAATCAAATCAAAGCTCGGAGAAAGTATTTGCCATTAACAAATGAGGACAACCCAGAACAACCTCAGCCGTAGCCACATTTAATAATAAACGCGACACCGGCGAATAATGAAAAACGGGGCAGACAGGATGTGCCAAGAATGAGTAAAAATAGCCGCCGCTTTGCTCATTTGTTGATTTATGCGCCAATTTGCGCAACATGATGAACTGGCAGACAGCAAAGCGGTCCAAGTCCCAGTCCAGGCTCCTCCGCGTCTCCGGAATGAGATATATCTTACTCTTTTCATATACTATATAGTGTGTATATATTTAGGAGTCGCACTTAGGCCGACCAAAAAAAAAAAAGAACAAGTGCAAATATGGGCCGCAAAAAAGTTGTAGCATAAGCTGAGGCGCCTTTGGTCTGAGCAACACTTCCAAGGACGAAGGACGAAGCCTGTCAAGATTTTTTTCTGCTGCTTCTTTTTCGGGACAAGTTTACGCTGCTCGCCCTTAAGGCGTCGAAGCGGAGCGTTGGCGTCAGACTGCACACAGACCCGAGGCCATAATTCAAACTCACCTTCACTAGATGCGAGCCCTGTAGTCCTGCGAGACGCGTTGAAAGATGAATTTAATTTGCTCCAAAAACATACATCTTCCTAGGGGATGTGTGCCTTAAGGAAGTGGGTTTGGGGTCTAGCCTTGAGTATCATTATCGGTAACATTAGAGGGGTATACTTTCGTTTTTTATTAATAGAATGACACTTTTTTTAATTTTTAGTGTCATTTGTATACTGAAAAAAATATCATACATTTTTTTAAAGAAATAACATATATATAAGGTTCTGAAAGAGATACAAGAGAGGGTTTATATTGAGAGAAAATTGTGATATTAGTATTAATATCCTTCTATAAGTTTATTGTTTGATAAACATTTTTATTACAATAAATTAAAAATACCTTTTCTTTTGAAGCAAACAATAATTAAATCAAGAATTAAGGTAAATATAGGAACCACCTTTCTGCGAGTGCAGGTCCTCAATCTTGGCAGCAATTTCCTGCAGGAATAACGTTTGCCATCTGCCCAGCCAACATTGCTGTTTGGATGTGTAGGTGGCTTCGTGTTGTCCTAGTCTTGTTAGTACTGAGCTGGAAAGGAGCAAACTTCCGCTGGCACATCCTGTCGGCCGCCCCTCTCCGCTCTCCCCGCCTTGACTTCATAGCTCTATCATTTTTATGGCTATTTAAAGAGCCATAAACATCGTGTGACTGTGTGTCTCACCCACTGCGAGTGTGTGTGTTTGGGGAGCATTAAATTGAGTTTTATGCGTGATTTCCGTTCTTAACACTTTGTTGACAATGAATTTTATAGGCGCTTAATGAAATGTGACCACATTCCCGACCCCTCTCTCTCTCTCTCCTCTTGCAGACGGAACAGTTTGCTGTGCTGTGGATCCTGTTCACCGTCATCGTCCTGGGCAACTCGGCGGTCCTATTTGTGATGTTCATCAACAAGAACCGCAAGTCGCGGATGAACTATTTCATCAAGCAGTTGGCCCTGGCAGGTAAGTTTAGCTTCGAGGTTTCCGGTTCAGTTTTTAGCTTAATTCTTAACAACTTTTTAAAGATCTTTTTGTGGGCCTACTCAACGTGCTGACGGACATCATTTGGCGCATCACGATTTCGTGGCGGGCGGGCAACCTGGCCTGCAAGGTCATACGCTTCTCGCAGGTGTGCGTCACATACTCCTCCACCTACGTCCTGGTGGCCATGAGCATCGACAGATACGATGCCATCACACATCCCATGAACTTCTCAAAGTCGTGTAAGTCGCAAAGTCAGAAAGTCGGGTGCCAAAGTTTTCTAATTGGCAAATGTTGTTAGCCAAAGCGCTGTTTCGTGTTTGATGCGATTATGTGTCCAAGAATTTTAGAATTTTTCAAATGATCCTTAAGATTATTTTTGAATTAAAAAATGTTGAGTAAAACTTACGTAGAGTTTCCTAAAAAAAAGGGTGCGATATTTTGTATAATTCTTTAAATTTATGCCCTTTAGGGAAACGAGCTCGTCATCTAGTGGCCGGTGCTTGGCTCATCTCGGCCTTGTTCTCGCTGCCCATCCTGGTTTTGTACGAGGAGAAGCTCATCCAGGGGCATCCGCAATGCTGGATAGAGCTGGGCTCACCCATGGCCTGGCAGGTGTACATGAGCCTGGTCTCGGCCACTTTGTTTGCGGTGCCCGCCCTGATCATCTCCGCCTGCTATGCGATCATAGTGAAGACCATATGGGCCAAGGGCTCCATATTTGTGCCCACAGGTGAGTTGGACTTTTTAAAAAAATTAAATATGATTATAATTAATTAATTCTTTTTTATTATTATTTTTTATTTCTTTACAGAACGTGCTGGCTTCGGAGCCGCGCCTGCAAGACGTGCCAGTTCCCGGGGCATTATACCTCGGGCCAAGGTCAAAACGGTGAAGATGACCCTGACCATTGTGTTTGTGTTCATCATCTGCTGGTCGCCCTACATTATCTTCGATCTGCTGCAGGTCTTTGGCCAGATTCCGCATTCGCAGACCAACATTGCCATAGCCACCTTCATCCAGAGTCTGGCTCCGCTGAATTCAGCGGCCAATCCTTTGATATACTGTCTCTTCTCATCGCAAGTCTTCAGGACACTAAGGTGAGTTCAAAATATTATTAAAAATAAGTTAATTAATAATTGCATTGAATAAATAAATAATAGATTTAGTTGAATATTTAATATACATTTTTGTAATAATTTATTTTTAGTCGCTTTCCGCCCTTCAAGTGGTTCACCTGCTGTTGCAAGTCGTATCGCAACAACTCTCAGCAGAATCGCTGCCACACAGTAGGTCAAAGGCTACACAACAGCTGCGACTCGATGAGAACACTCACCACCTCGCTGACAGTCAGCCGAAGGTCCACCAACAAGACCAATGCCCGTGTGGTCATCTGTGAGAGGCCCAGCAAGGTGATCAGCGTGCCGGCCATGTCCGAGGTATGATAGCTGGCCCACACCAGCCGCAAGCCCTCGCGGTTTGCGGTTCACGGACCCACGTCCTTCAGCGACGCGGAGTTCCTCTAAGTGGGAGGAGAGCTCCTTCCATCTAATGCACACCAGAGGCTTAGACAATAAGTTCGATAGTAAGTAGGGGGCATAGCTAGTCGCTAGTTGTAAGTGTGCCAAGTCTACGCTACGAATTTCCAAACCTATTTGCAATCTATGGTTAAGTAAATATTAATGCATTATCTAGTACAGGCATTTGTATGACTTTTAATTAAGACTAAGAAAAATTTGAAGAGAAATCAAGAAGAATCTATAGATGGAGTTGGCAAATATATCTCTAGGGTGTCACAGAAATTCAACTCGCCGTAGGAAACAATTTATTTATTTTTGTTTTAAATTTGTATATGAAAATGTGATAAAAGAAATTAGTTGAGAACATTTTTACATTACCTAATTAAATAAATATAATTTTCTTTATATTTCCTTCTGCATTAAAAATAAATGAAATAATGAAATAAAACTAAATAATACTTGTGACTATTATAAATTTTATAAAGATATTTATCCTCCAATTGAAATCATTACAATTCAAGTTTTTGTGACTCCTCTGAGAGTGTTGTCGGGTTTCAGTCTCCTTAAAAGCTAATTTCCAACCTTTCCTATTTGTAATCTACTCATCAGACTGATATAATTTGTGTGTTTGTGGCCATTTAGAGGAAATTTAAAACATATTTATATCCAGGGCCCTAAGTAGCTGCTAAGGCCATTAAAATTCCAAATCATCCGTGTGTATGTATATTTTATTATATAGCCACTCGTAATGGTGGATAAACTTGTCCAAGCATCTTAAACCAAAACCTATTAGGCATAAGTAGACCATAAGAGTTAATAGAGCATAACGTTTTAGTCAATTTGGTTTAAGCTAATATTTATTTCATAATTATGTGTAGAGAGCAGAATAAAGGCAGCGGCGAATTCTCGAGCGTCTCTCGCATTTTCATACATTTTCTCGGCACGCGCTGGAAAAACCTCCTTTATTTTCGCCCCAATGAACAATGGGGCCGCAAGGACACAAGGACAAACGCTCTCACTTTCCTTATAATTGTTGCGATGATGTGGTATTTGTCTGTGGCCTCCGCTGACGTCACTGACGGAAAGTGAAAAGTGGAAAGTCAACATGGGCAGATAAATTGAGCGACGAAAACCCAGCAGACAATGAAAACATATTGGTTTCTGTGGGCCCTGCAAACAACCAACGGGTATTCCATTTATTGCTATTGTTATTGTTATTATTATTGTCTGTGAAATGGTAAATTTACCATGCAAACCTCGGCGAATCTGTTTATGTTTGCCTTATGACTGACTGACTCCCACAGCGTCACCCCCTTGGCAAATTTGCATTCTCCACTTCCTGATATTTAATCGCATGGGTAAACATCCCGACGGCCAATGGAAACTATGGCAACTGGTTGCAGGACCAGCCAGGACTCGAATAAATTTCCCGGTGAGACAGAAGCGGAAAAATACTTTTCCCCCCACAGGACATTCGCTTCATTTGGCACGGCACAAGCAAGGACAAAGAAAAATCCATTAAGAAGCTTACGCCAGTCGGCGTATTGTTGAAATTGTTTGCAATTATGATTTGCTAAATTATTTGTCAACTTTTAATTGAAAAGCTATTAGCAAATTGGTAAACAAAAAAGAATTCTTTAACAATTGTTTTTGTCTTAAGAAATTTGAAGCGTTCCGGTTTATTTGTAATAGAAATTGAACATCTTAAGGGTCACAGAAAGCCTTAAAATATTTACAAAAAATACATATTAAAAATTAATTCAAGAAGTAATTCAAGTAATTCCTCTTACACAGTTTTTAATCAATCTACAATTTGAAATACCGTCAAAAAAATCATGATTCCAAATTACGTCTTTACAAAATCGGACAATAAATTCGAATACAATGTTGTAAAAAGGAACTATAGAGCTCAGGACGCTATCCCTTCACGCAGCAGTTGTCGGTCGCAGAATACTGGCCGAAATAAGCTTAAAGTTAAGAGCGTGGATGCCGGCCTAAAGCGACTGAAGCATCACAAAAAGGATACCAGTGACGCTGACACCTCCACGGAGATGGCCCCCAAGAACTTCTCGTCGCGAAGCGTGAGCTTTCGTCTCGAAGCTGGAACAAGTCGGTCCACGACTCCAAGAGATCGTAAGACGGAGTCTGATGGGCAAACATTAAGCATGCGCCCCGATACCGATTCCAGTCACAATGCTCATAGCGACCTGCAGGAGTCCTTCACCGACTTCTTCAGCATTATTCATGACAATGTCATGCAGTCGGTAAAGGAGGCCGTGCAGAAAATGGTGGGTAAATGTTTCGAGCAATCAACGGCCAAAATTGAGCAGCTGTCCCAGGAGATACGCAACCAGGAGGCGCTGGTCAACAAAATCCATCGGGATTTAACGAGCAGTAAGTATTGAACTGCAGAATTGATGTTTTGTGTGCTCTATTTTTAAACCCCAAATGAACCTTTTTCTTAGTTTTTCTGGTTAAATCACTGGTTAATTTCTGTACTCCTTAGAAATGGCAGCTCAGAGCGAGACGAACATGAACCAATTCAAGTTCGTTACCCAAATGCTTATCGACAACCAGACCGTGCACTACAGGGCGCTTAATCAGGCGAAGCAGAACAGGCAGCGCCGTTTGGAGGATCGCGAATTGGAGAAGGAACAACAGATGGAGCGGGAACGGAAACGTTCCGGATGCACCATTAAGGGCAGAAGCTGCAGCGTGGATCCCTCCAAGAGAGCCGTGGGCGGCGATATCAAGCGATCACAGTCCCGCGGTCCTCAGCACAAGCTGGCCCAGCAGCAACAGCCGTTAGTCTACCAGATCAATGATGTGTACAAGAGAACAAATACTCCCCAAATCCAAAAGCAATCCACTTCGAACAGCCTGCCGGACCTTCCTAGATCTTCAATCAAATCAACGGCGGGGGTCCCAAAGCGCTCTGGATCTCGTCCCCAAGCCAACAAGCCCGATCGGGAAATGTGTCGCCCGGCCATGACTTATCCACCCAGTACAATACCTCGGCGAATGTCAATGAATGTCAAAGAAAAGTAATAGAATTTTAATGGCCCCCTCTTGACACAAAGGTTTTCCACAGCTGGAAGTTCTATAACTTGGGAACACTCGAAGTCCTCGCCATGTCATAGAACTGGCAGTTCTGGAAAACTTGTACAAATTATACAAATTTGTTAAGTTTAAAACCAAAATCATTTTAATAAAACGTAATAGGATTTGTAATATTTTGGGATATTTGGGAATTCATTTTTTGTGATTAAAGCAAACTTTTACCTGATATTCTATAACAACTTGAATATTATAAACATATTAAGAAGTCTCAATTTAAATTGTAAAACAAGTAAACATAATAACATAATAACAAGGCCATATAAAGCTGCTAAACTAAACTATTAACGTATAATAGATATAGGAAAAGCAAGAGATTAAGGATTATGACCCGATTTATTCCTTATCAGAATTCTCGCTTAGCTTCGTTGCCTCTGGTTTCTTTAGCTCCACAGTCTCGTAGTAATGATTCCTTCGCAAATAACGCTGGACAAAGGGGGCCAATAGGTTCTCATCTACTTTTCGAACATCCTGACGCCCGTAAACCAAGGTAGCCAAGTTGGCAATAATAATGTTAAGCGCAGCGCCCACCATGGCGTACAATAAGAAGGAAATATGATACACCGACGAACCGCTGTGGGGTTCGCTAAAATAAATAAAAAAAATAATAAATTATTAAGGTATTAAAAATAATAAGATGCTTACTATTCAGAGGTGGAGTTCAGGTAGCGACTCATATCAAAATCATAGTCACACTGCTCAACGGAAACGGGCAACTTGGTGTGGCTAAATGATCCGGTTATATTGGCTATCTGAGCATTCACCGCTATCCAAGCCATGATAATAAATGAGACAACGCTGCCCAAGAAAATACACTGAAATTATGTAATTAATAATATGATTTTATTATTATTTTTGTATGGAATTAAACCTTTACCCACCTTATCTCCCACCCAAGGCATCAGCATGCCCACCGTAAATATGCCCAACATCGGGCCGTACACGCTCGACAGGAGGGTGATTGACAGCTGCAGGACCATGCCCAGTTTCTCCACCACATAAACCATAAAAATTGAGCTGATGCCGAAGGTCACCACCACCAGGCGCATGGTAAGCGCAATATGGTTCTCCTTCATCGCCTTTCCCATTCGCGGCCGCACAAAGTCCTCTAGGATTACGGCGGCAAGTGAGTTAAGGAGCGTGGATAAGGAACTCAGCGCGGCACTAAAAACACCAGAAACAAACAAGCCTGGCAGTCCAGGAACCACGCCCAGGACTCGCATCACCAACAGGGGAACCAACTGATCCCGGCGGCCAGCCAGCTAAAGGAAAATAAAAAAATATTTATTTCATTATATAAAATATTTCCAGAAACTTACCCCCGTGGATATGGGATCGCAATCATAATAGGTGGCATAACAGACCAAACCCACATATATACAACACAAATAGAGAAGGGTTAAACCAATCGAGAAGGTAAACAGCGTTTGTTTGATGGCCCTCAGAGATGGCAAGGAAATAAACCGCTGAACGGTGGCCTGGTTGATTGACGTACTCTGCAGCTTCATGAATGTTCCACCCACAAAGACAGAGAACACACTCATTCTCACAGTGGGATCCATAGTCAATCTGGATATAAATAAATAAAATAAAAAAGTCCTTAAGGAATATATATCAAAAATAATATATTGTGAGCCTACTCGGGAACGTTAAGGCGACCACCATCCATGTTACGCTGCCACACGACCCCTAAGCCACCCAAATCCAGAGTGCCCTTGATCATAATCACAATAAGTGAGCCATACATGATAACGCTCTGAACCACATCCGTGTACACAACTCCCTTGATGCCGCCCACACAGGTATAGAAGGTGCAAATGATGATCACTATGGGCGTGATGGTGTGTATGCCAATTCCAGATACTTGGTTAAAAGTAAAGGCCGGCACATAGACTGCTATGGGAAGCCAAATGATCTAAAGGAATTTACAAAATATAAATATTAATAATTAAAATTATATAAACTACAGAGTACTCACCGCCTGTAGGACGAACAGACTGGCTCCAAACAAACGCAGTCGCCGGCTGAAACGTCTCTCAAAGTACTGAAAGAATGAGTGTGTATAAATATGGATTCGTCTCGGAATTCCGATCTTAATGAAGAAACCCAGTGGAAGGTTTCATTTACAGGCAAGCTAAAAAAGTCAAGCATAAGCATTCCGTTAAAATTAGCTACAATGCAAAATTTAAACATAAGAAAAACTTCAGATAAACGGGTTGTATTTGCAGAATATATTTATTTAAGCTTAAAAAACATTGAAATAAGAAATATGATTTTAAATATTTTGGGATATGCAACTCCAATTCATATTTTTGGATAAAGTAATTTTTATAACAACTTTAACATTATAAAAATAATACAAAGTTTCAATTAAAAAAATAAAACAAGAAAATGATTATCATAACAAGGCTATTAATGTATTAAAAAATATAGTGGGAAAATGGGGAATTAAGGCTGAAGTTTCGATTTAATTCTAATCAGAACTCTCGCTAAGCTTCGCTGCCTCTGGTTTCTTTAACTCCACAGTCTCGTAATACTGATTCCTTCGCAAATAACGCTGGACAAAGGGGGCCAATAGGTTCTCATCCACTTTCCGAACATCCTGTTGTCCGTATATAAAGGTAGCAAAGTTGGAAATAATAATGGTTAGCGAAGCCCCCAACATGGCGTACAATAAGAAGGACATGTGATACACCGAGGAACCACTGTGTGGTTCGCTAAAGGGAAATAAATATTGAATTATTAAACTATTAAAAATCAAAGGATGCTCACTATTCGGCTGTGGAGTTCAGGTAGCGACTTATATCGAACTCGTAGTCACACTGCTCAACGGAAACGGGCAACTTGGTGTGGCGGAAGGATCCGGTTATATTGGCTATCTGAGCATTCACCGCTATCCAAGCCATGGTAATAAACGAGACAACGCTGCCCAAGAAAATACACTGAAATTATGTAATTAATAATATGATTTTATTATTATTTTTGTATGGAATTAACCAGTAAACCTTTACCCACCTTATCTCCCACCCAAGGCATCAGCATGCCCACCGTAAATATGCCCAACATCGGGCCGTACAAGCTCGACTGGAGCGTGGCCGACAACTGCAGGACCATGCCCAGTTTCTCCACCACATAAACCATAAAAATTGAGCTAATGCCGAAAGTAACCACCACCAGGCGCATGGTAAGGGCAATATGGGTTTCCTTCATCGCTTTTCCCATTCGTGGCCGCACAAAGTCCTCTAGGATTACGGCAGCCAACGAGTTTAGAAGCGTGGATAAGGAACTCAGAGCGGCACTAAAAACCGCCGAAACGAACAAGCCTGGCAGTCCAGGAACCACGCCCAGGACTCGCATCACCAACAGGGGAACCAGCTGATCCCGGCGGCCAGCCAGCTAATGGATTTCATATTGTAAATTTTATCTTGTAAATATATTTGCAGCAACTTACCCCCGTGGACATGGGATCGCAATCGTAGTAGGTGGCATAGCAAACCAATCCTACATACACACAACCGCAGTATAGAAGGGTTAGGCCAATCGAGAAGGTAAACAGCGTTTGTTTGATGGCCTTCAAAGATGGCAAGGACATAAACCGCTGAACTGTAGCCTGGTTGATCGACGTACTCTGCAGCTTAAAGAATGTTCCACCCACAAAGACAGAGAACACACTCAGCCTCACAGTGGGATCCATAGTCCATCTGGATATAAACAAAAAGTAATTCAGAAATATATCTTAAATATAATATCTCTTGCACCTACTCGGGTACGTTGAGGCGTCCACCATCCATGTTACGCTGCCACACGACTCCTAAGCCACCCAAATCCAGAGTGCCCTTAATCATAATCACTATGAGAGATCCATACATGATAACGCTCTGAACCACATCCGTATAGACCACTCCCTTGATGCCACCCACACAGGTATAGAAGGTGCAAATGATGATCACTATGGGCGTGATGGTGTGTATGCCAATTCCAGATACTTGGTTGAATGTCAGGGCGGGCACATATACCGCTATGGGAAGCCAAATGATCTAAGAGAATATTTAAAATATTAATAAGATATGAAATATTAAACTTAAAATTCAACTCACCGCTTTTAGTACAAACAAACTGGCTCCAAATAAACGCATTCGCCGGCTGAAACGTCTCTCAAAGTACTGAAAGAATGAGTGTGTATAAGTATGGATTCTTCAAGTAACTCTCATCATATAGGACAGACCCAGTTGAAGGTTTCATTTACAGGTAAGCTAAAAAAGTCAAGCTTAAGCATTCTGTTAAGATTAGGTACAAGACAATACTTAAACCTAAAAAGAAACTACAGTTATTGCGGTTTTATATACAGGATAATTATATATTTATGGGATTAAGATTATTATGATTATCCCGTGGACTTTTCGTCCTGATCCAGTTTTGGCAGCGTTTTCGACTCGTGCAGAGCTAATTCCGCCTTCTCATCGCTGGCCACGCTCTCGTATTGGCCATACCAATATTTCCTTATGACCGGACTTATCAGTTCCTTGTCCACCACCCGGGGATCCTGTCGACCAAAGTATAGGGTTGCCAGAAGTGATCCAAGGACAGTGCCGAGGGAACCGACTGCGGTGTACCATAAAAATGAGATCTCATGGAGGCTATGGCTGGTTGACTCCGTTGGAGTTCTATGAATAAAAGCAATGGAAAAGAAAGTTAGATATATATAACTGCTGGTGTTCGCTTGGAACAATTACATACGCCGTCGTTGTGGCATTCCAGCTGGCAGGCAGGTCAAAGGAGTAGTCGCATTCTTCCACAGATACAGGCTTTGAGGGAAAGGTTAGAGATCCTGTGAAAATGGCTATCTGAGCCCGCACCACAATATAGGCAGTGAAGCTCGAGGCAGCCGAGATGCCGGTGAGGAGACTCTATTAAACAATTTGTATTAAAATATAAATATAATCTTTAAATTTAAGTCAAACCTCTGTCTTTACAAAAGGCAACAGCATGCCCACACTGAAGGCACCCAGCAGAGGACCACATGTAATGGCCGCCACCGTGGAGGACAGCTGCATGACCAGGCCAAGTCTCTGGACAATTGGCACACTGGCCATCGAGACCAGACCGAAGGCTATGACCACTCCACGCAGAACATATCCTGTTTGTCGCTCAGTGAGGGGCTTCTTACGGAAGGGCTCTACAAAGTCCGTAAGGATCACGCCGGACAGAGCGTTCAGGGCCGTCGAAAGGGAGCTCAAGGCCGCGCTAAAGACACCAGCTACAAAGAGGCCAACCAGGCCTGGAATATGACCAACACTTTTGACCACATACAACGGTATAACCTGATCCTTGGCACGAGCTAGCTGCAGAGGAGATAAATATTGCCAAAAAATAATAACAAATTTATCTTAAATAATTAACAATGAATAAAGGTACTTACACCCGTTGTGATTGGATCGCAATGATAGAACTCAGCAAAGGCCAACATGCCAATGTAGACGCACATCAGCAGGACTATCATAAAACCAATTAAAGATAAAACCAGAGCCTGTTTCACGGCCTTGTTGTTGGGCAAAGTGAGATACCGCTGGACGATGGCCTGGTTAATGCCATTGGCTTGCAGTTTGAAGAAGGCGCCGCCAATGAACAAAGCAAATACACCCATTCGCACTGTGGGATCGAAGGTCATGCTGTAATATACATATATATTTATTTATAACTAAAAATTTTAATTCCCTGAGATAAAAACTTACTCCGGAGCCACTAGGCGACCATATTGACGATTATGATCCAGGACTACACTCAATCCTCCCAAATCCGAGGTTCCCTTGACAATAACTATGGCCATGGAGCCAACCATTACAATGCCCTGAATGACATCCGTCCAAACGACGCCCTTAATGCCACCCTAAAAAAAGGAAAATTGCAATTAATTAAAAATACAAATAATACAAAATTTATTAACAAAAACTCACCACACTGGTGTAGAGAATGCAAACAAAACTGGTCAAAGGAACAATGGTGCTGACACTTATGCCAGAAACTATTCAAGAAAAGTAAAATATATATTCTTAATTTATAAATCTAAAAGGATTTCTGTAATCACCTTGGTTTAGAGTCAAAGCCGGCACATAAATACATATAGGTTGCCATAGAATCTAATAAACGTAAAAATTAATACAACTTCTAAATATAAAAATTATTCGAACTCACATTCATCACCACAAAGAGGCAGGATCCAAATATACGAACTCGTCGATCAAAGCGTTTCTCGAAGTACTGCGATGAGATTAAACAGAAACAAGAACAAAGAGTTTATAGGATGCATGTTTATTTACAGGATGCGTTGGATAAATGAAACATGCTAGGACATACAACTAGACACCACAATCAATAAAACGCGTTTACACAGAACAAAAAATAATAGATTTTATTTAAACAACATTTATAAAGCCCTCTGAGCTTCAATTTCGTTTTTGCGCTTAAAGAGATCCTGCATATTGACAGCCTGGTAGTTCTTCTTGGGCAGGAAGCGTCGCATGCAGGGCGTGATCAGGGCAGGATCCATCTTATTGAGATCTTCCCAGCCGAAAAACAAGCTAGCCAGCAGGGACACCACCGTACAGATAACTCCACCGAGGGCGGTGTACCAAAAGAAGGATAAATGGTAGAGGTTTCGCTCCGAAGGCCTGGAAAATAAATACTTGACGTAAGTTTCCATGACCAAACCCTGATCCCATACTTACCTGTAACTGTGGATTGTCTCCTGGACGGTGACATTGTCAAAGGCATAGTCACAGCCATCTACGGAAACGGGTAACTTGGGATGCCGAATTTCTCCATTCATTTGAGCCAACTGCGCCTTGATGCATATCCAGGCCAAGGCCAGAAAAGACACCAGGCTGCCCACCATCACACTCTATTAGAAATATAATTTTTGTAGATTAAAAATTAAATTTAATAAGCAAACAGCCCACCTTTCCCTTCACCCAAGGCAGCCCCACGCCCATGGAATAAATGCCCAAAAGTGGACCCATGGATACGGCCGCTGTGGTGGTGGCCAAGGGAACCACCATTCCCAGTTTCTCCACTATGTTGACCAAGCCAATACATGAGAACCCAAACACAATGACTATGGCCCGCAGCCAGAAGGCAGTCTGCCGTTCCGTCAAGGGCTTCCTGAGCAATGGTCTCACGACATCCTGGGTAATCACACATGCCAAGGAATTCAGGCCCGTGGAAAGGGAGCTCAAAGCAGCACTAAAAACGCCAGCCACAAAAAGTCCTGGCAAACCGGGCAATGAACCCAAAATGCGCATCATTAGCAAAGATGGCAACTGGTCACTGGCAGCCGCCAACTATGAAGGGGAAAAATATATACAACATAAAATAAATAAATAAAAATTTTAAAAATAAAACATATATGTAAAACATGCATTTTTTTAGAGTTTAATTAAATCTACTATTCACCTTAGTACTTATAGGATCACAGTCATGGTAAACAGCATAGGACACCAGACCCATATAGTTGCAGCAGCTCAAAAGGAATACCAGGAGCAGAGTGAAGACAAACATGCACCTCTTGGCATGGTCATAGCTGGGCAAGGAAAGGAATCGCTGTATGGAGACCTGGTTGACATCCGAGGACTGGATTTTGTGCAGGGTGCCGCCCACAATCACAGACAACATGGACAGACGGACCGTGGGATCCCAGGTCCATCTGAAAGAGCAATTATAAGCCTTAATTAATCATGGCCAAGGCCAAAAGACCTACTCCGGTGTATTGAGTCGACCGCCGTCTTCATTTCGCTGCAGGACCACGCCCAGACCGCCCACGTCTAAGGTGCCCTTGATGCATACTTCCAAAATGGAACCGAACATTACGAAGCTCTGGATGACATCTGTCCAGACCACGGCCTTCAGTCCGCCCTGAAATGACAACGTGTATTCGAGTTGTCGAGTTCTCGGGTTGGCAGAAAATTTAATTAAGCCTCACCACACACGTGTAGAAGGTGCAGATGGTGCAGACAATGGGCGTAATCACATGGATGCCAGTGCCGGTCACTGAAAGCCCAAAATGCAAAGTAAATGCAAATATATATATATATGTATACACTCGAGAAAACAGCAGTAAATTTCCCAACCAAAGATACAAATATTTACATTTAATAAACCAGAACCTCTTCATTTCTCTCACTGCCCACATAGATATTTAATGGGAATTGTTATTGTGTTTAAACCAAAATCAAACTCACCCTGATTATAGGTTATAGCCGGCACATACAAGCATACTGGCAGCCAGACCATCTGCGGGGGGAAGAGTAAACAGAGGACATTCAAAGGGGTTAGCAATAAATTGGGGATTGCAATACTCACGGTTCCCACGATGAAGAGAAAGGAGCCCAAATTGCGTATGCCAGCCCCATAGCGCAATTGGAAATACTGAAGGTTTAAAGGATTAGGTTTAGATTTAAAACATAAATCAACACCAGTAAAACTTAAACAAAATATGATTTCGTGCTGTGCAATATTTACATGCCCTAAAATTAAAGCTAACTCTACAAAAAGAAACTGGAAAAGTGCGTCTTAGGGATACATTTTATTGGCAACTACATGGCAATGGGATTAGTTTCTACGATTTCTCATTCGGAGCCTTCAAGATGGTCTCCTCCAGCTTCACGCTGTTATAGTTTGTCTTCTGGAACCTGCGAATGCAGGGCGAGAGCAAATCAATGTCCACATCCTCGGGCTTATTCCGCCCAAAGATAAACCCTGCCAGATGGGCGGTGATTACGCCCACTGCAGCCCCCATGGAGCTGTAGAACATGAAGGACACATTGTAGAGCTGCTGGGCGAAGGTCAGGGATCTGTGGGGAATAACCCTAAGCAATTAGTGCTTAGATCTAGCTCACGACAGGACTTACGCAGACTGCGATGACATGGCAAAGGTGGCATTGGCAGGTGTCACCAAGGGATGCTCGAACTCATAGTCGCAGCCTTCCACGCTGACCGGCTTGCTCTCAAACTGAATTTCTCCGGAATTAATGGCCAGTTGCGCCGACAGGCATAGCCAGCCCATGAAGAAGAAGGAGCAAAGTGATCCCACAATGGCGCTCTTTAAAAAACTTGATTAGTTCTTACGTCTTTTCATGTAGATGCGGTGACTAACCCTTGACTTGATGCTTGGGCACAGCAGGCCCATCACAAAAAGCCCAAGGAGTGGTCCCTGGACCACCGAACCGATGGTCATGGAAAGTTGCATCACATGGGAACCCATTCGCTCGACCACAAAGACGAGAGCCACACTCAAAACTCCAATGATCACCGTGCAGAGCCGCATAATGATGGCTGTTTGATGTTCGGTAAGCGGCTTCCTCGCCAGCGGTCTTATATAATCCTCCAAGAAGACGGCAGCCAGAGAATTCATACCCGTGGAGAGGGAACTGAGAGCGGCACTAAAAACTCCGGCCACAAACATGCCGGGCACACCGGGAAACGAGCTCAGGGATTGCACCACCAACAGGGGAACCAACTGATCCTTGGCCACGGCCAACTGAAAGTTATTTCAGAGTCAACATAGTTAAAGAAAACTGATTAAATATTCCCAAACCTTGGTGGTCAATGGATCACAGTCGTAGTAGGTTGCGTAGAGCAGCAGGCCGTTGTACATGCATATGGCCATCAGGACCACCAGTCCGAAGATGAAGATGAACGAGGTCTGGGCCATCTCCTTGATGCCTGGCAGAGACAGGTAACGCTGTGTGATGATCTGGTTGCAGCCCAGATTATAGGCATTGTGCGCCAGATTGCCCACCAGCATGGCCATCATGGACATTCGCACCTTGGGATCGAGTGTGAATCTGCATCGAAAATGTAATAGATAAGGCATAGGTCCCACCCCAGTTAGCCCTTTGCACCTACTCTGGCCACTCGAGGCGTCCGCTGTCAAAGTTCCGTTGAATAACCACACCCAGACCGCCCACATCCATGGTGCCCTTGATAATGACAAAGAATATGGCTCCCACCATAATGACTGTCTGGATGACATCCGTCCAAACGACTGCCTTTAGGCCGCCAACCGTTGTGTAGAAAATGCAGACGAGGCACACGATGGGTGTGATGACATGGATATTTATGCCAGTAACTGGAAAGGTAACATTAAAGGTCAACAGGAACCCAAAGTTTTGGGCATAAATAAAATTAAAATAATCGAAATACAAATATAGTTTAATGAATAATATGAATTGTCAAAAACCCATTTTATGAAAATTATTTATGAGATATTTATGAGCACAATAAAAAGTAATTATAGACATTTACTTACTCTTTACTGGGTGCCATACATGGTACTTCATTGCATAATTTTAGGTATGTGGTGCTTTTTTTCAAGATAAATATATAGCAATATGAAAATAATGACATTGAAATATATGGCCTAAAATGGACTTTATTGATTGCGAATTATTCGGTCCCTCGGTTGCGAATTATTCCCCATAGAGGAACTAACACACAAATAAGTACATTTCAATTTGAACACAGCATCAGTTAATTGATGATTTTTATATCTTCAAGGCAAAGCCTTAACCTATGACTTCTCGTTGGCTTCCTTAGAGGCATTCTCCTCCAGACTAACGCTGGAATAGTTCGACTTCTGGCGTTTGCGTATGCAGGGCGAGAGCAGCTCGGGATCCACTGAACCGTCCTTATTTCGGCCAAAGATACAACCGGCCAGATGTGCGGCTCCCACGGCCACCCAGCCTCCCATGACGGTGTAGAACATGAAGGAAATGTGGTAGAGCTGCTCTGCGAAACTGAGAGACCTGTGGGAGGGGTTCGGCACATGAGAAAAGACCAACAAACAAACATTGGCGGGTTCTGGCTAACTTACGCTGACTCTGCACTCGAAAGTGTGGCATTGGCAGGCGTCACCAGGGAACGATCGAACTCGTAGTCACAGCCCTCCACGCTAACCGGCTTTACTTCGGCCTGAATCTCCCCCGAGTTAATAGCCAACTGGGCCGAAAGACTCAGCCAGCCCATGAAGAAGAACGAGACCAGAGATCCCACAATGGCACTCTTAAATACCAAAAAAAAAAAACAAATTTGTAGTGAGAAGAGGATACACGCTAAGGACGGGGAGACACTAACTTTGGAGTTGATACTGGGACACAGCAGACCCATCGAAAACAGACCCAGCAGGGGACCCTGGACCACTGAGCCCAGGGTGATGGCCAGCTGCATCACATGGGAGCCCATTCGCTCGACCACAAAAACCAGGGCCACGCTGAAGACTCCAATGATCACAGTGCAGAGTCGCATAGTGATGGCGGTCTGGCGCTCAGTAAGAGGCTTCTTTGCCAGTGGCCTTATGTAATCCTCCAGAAAAACGGCGGCCAGGGAATTCATGCCCGTGGACAGGGAACTAAGGGCGGCACTAAAAACACCGGCCACAAACATGCCGGGCACGCCGGGGAACGAGCTCAGGGATTGCACCACCAGCAGGGGAACCAACTGATCCTTGGCCACTGCCAACTGTAACACATTTCGCAGTCAGAGGAGTTCTTAAAAAACCGTTCAAGTAAGCCCGAACCTTGGTGGTCAATGGATCGCAGTCGTAGTAGGTTGCGTAGAGCAGGAGGCCGTTGTACATACACAATGCAAACATGAGAATCAATCCCAAAATGAAGAGAAAGGAGGTGTGGGCCATCTCCTTCACTCCGGGAAGCGACATGTAGCGCTGGGTCATCATCTGATTGCAGCCAAACTGGTAGGTATTGTGCCCAACCATGCCCACCATCAAGGCCAGGAAGGACATGCGCACCTTGGGATCGAGTGTAAACCTGTTTTCGAAGTGCATTCAATCGTGAATATGAATATGAATATGGAATAGAATGGCAGAAGAATTCCACCTACTCGGGCCACTCAAGGCGTCCGCTGTCGTAGTTCCGCTGAATGACCACGCCCAGCCCGCCCACGTCGTAGGTGCCCTTGATGACAACAAAGAATATGGCTCCAATCATAATGACGGTTTGGATGACATCCGTCCAAACGACGGCCTTCAGGCCACCAACCGTTGTGTAGAAAATGCAGACGAGGCAAACAATTGGCGTGATGACATGGATATTAATACCAGTAACTGAAAAAATGGACATGAAATACATGCAATTTATGTAAAAAACATATATTTACATATATATTTTAACATAATTTAAACCAAATAAAAATATTTTCATTATAATTATATTTTCCATTGACAAAATAAGAAAATGAATAATTTTAATAGGCAATTGTGCAATATTTTAAATTCCTTTGCGACCTTTCAGGTTCTTGACAATTTCAAATGATTTAATTTAACGATTTTTTATATATATAACATTAAGTTCTTACCTTGATTAAAGGCCAGTGCTGGTACATAGATGACAATTGGCAGCCATACGAGCTGTGGGTTAACAAATTCAAAGCTTTAAACTCTGGAGACTTCCTGCAATGAGCTTGCACTTCGTTGGACACAAAATTGAATTTTACTTACATTTGCACCCGTGAAGAAGGCGGATCCCAGCAGACGAACGGACTTGTTAAAGCGCAACTCGAAGTACTGAAAATATTTTTTTTCCATTGTTGGATTGTCGGCGTCGGGTTAACACAATAAAGATGCACACAAACACTCGCAGGGACACTGACCAGCGGGGCAGCAGGGCAGTGCAGAGCGGGTGTGCGGCAACGCGGCGTATACATAATCGACTATTACTCATACGACATGTAGCCGGCACCAGACTTATAAACTACGACTGTCCGTATGCCAAACCGGCGCACAATTGGTATTGTTCGGGCTTATTGCAGCCCGGCATGGCATTGTGTGCCAAATCCTCGTGGATATACATATCCCATTCCCAATCCCAATCCCCCATTGGCATGCAAATAAAGTGAACCCTTTCAGGCGATTGCACGCTGCTTTTTTTGTCGCCAGGAACAAGGGCTTTTCCTTGTACTCCTTGATCTCCCTTTAACCTTACTTACACATTAACATGCCAGCGAATATTACCAGATTCCAAAGATTTTGTACACTCGAAAACATTGAATTAATGCGTAACATGCAGTCCACTAAGTAAACACACACATATCCATGCGATTGGACAACGTTCAGCTTACCTCATAGGTGGATGTCAGCTGGAGGTTGCAGAACACCGGCAGGAAGATGTACCAGGAGATGGTGCCCGATATGGCCAGTGTCACCAGGATGAAGGCGTACTGGGTTCCATACACATAGATTTCCGTCGAGGTTCCCAGCAGCGAGATGCCAGACACGAAGCTGAAAGCGGAATATGAAAGATTATTATTATTAGTTCGGGCTAATTACGGCTGAAGCTCAAAGTTCAAGTCAACGCTAATTGTGCGCCGATTGATCGGTACATCGGCCAAGTTTCACTTTTTTTTTATTTTAGGCCAGGACCAAAAATAAACTTCAAGCCAATTTTTAATTGAATTAGGTTCGGGCCAGGCAACCACTCAAGCTGTTGGCCCAAATTATGATGAAGGAGAGGCCTCAAATATTGCGAAACAACTTTAAGGTTTAATTTTGATGAGTCATTAAAAAATACAGAGATATTTTATAAAATTATTTAAATATTGTATAATTTTCTGGATCTAAAACTTAACTAATATTAAGTATTTTAGATGTTTTAGTACTTTTTCTTAATAAAAAATATATATTACCCTATATTACCCTAGCTACAGTATTACTAATCTAATCAAAAAAATCTTCTTAATATCTTAAATCATCTAATAAATTTTGTAATATTTTGCACACTGTATATCCTGTTGATTTTCTCCCCAAAACATTTTTAATTAAATTAAGTTTACGCCAATCAATCATGGAACTGTTTGTCAGAACTTTTACAAAGGTGCCCCACAAATATTAAACTAAATTTGAGGTAAAAAAAAGTTCCAAATTAATGACATTACTGTGGCTTACGCCACAATCTGAAAATTCTTAATTAAATTAAGCTCGCTCGAAAGCACCTTTAAATAAAAATTCATCCGATTATCAAGGTAACTTTAAGATAAAATTCCATCAACCAGAACGCGGCTTAACCTAATGTCTGGTCTAGCATTTCGTGTAAGTAACTTTGCTGCGGCCCAAGCATTTCGTAATCTGATTTTAATGATTAATGTCCATAACAATCATCATTTCAATTTTGGCCACAAAACAAATGAATTGCCGCCACAGACACACAGAAAGTTGACGGCGGCCAAGAGAGAGAAATGCCATTAAAAGTTGATAACAAGCGGCGTTAAAGTACGCAGACACACAACGACACGTTTTAAAAATACGAAAAGAATAAAAAAAAATAAACAAAAAATTGAAAAATCTGCAAGGCACAAAGGACATTTTGAAGGGAAAAAAATGATGGCATGTAATTGTAATTCAAAGCACGTTGGCCGAATTTGTTGCAAAAAGCAAACGACAACAAATAGAATGCCATAACAATAAAAGGCTCACGAAACAATTGTCAGCGGGCGAGGCAAATGACCAAAGCCCCGGCCCTAGGATAGGCAGGATTGCCAGGATTGCGGGGTCCAGGTCGGCCTGGCCGGTCATTAATGCGACGACGACGAAGCCTAAGACAAAGGGACCGCACCCGTCGAAAGGTGCTTGACCAAAACGTGTCAAATACAATGCCCAACTCCCACCCGTTCGCTGGGCCAGGACCAAGGTCACTCGGCCGGACGGGCCAACGGCGAAGAAAAAGTAATTTGGGCAAATTATTTGAGTTTGCGGCTTGGCGCAAGTTTAAATAACTTCAATCTGGCTTAGACACCAAAAGCAGCTAAGTTGTATTTATACGCCAGATACACACACACGTACTATATATATCTATATATATATATTACTCGCAAAGTTCCGCAAGCCATTTCAATATCAGCACAATCAACACGGAGGCCACCCCCTAATAGGCTTGACCCTGACAATGAATATTGTTTACGCAATCTCTGCCCCAGTCTTGTGTCGGAAACTTTTAAATAAAATGCTACACTGTTTGTTCTGGCCAAACAACTCGCTGGGCGCCAGACAATGCTGGACTGGGCCAGATTATCCTCTTGGCCAGATTACGTATACGCACGTTTGGCTGATGGCACAAAATAAAGCGAAATGACTGAAAAAATATATATATTTTGATTGATTTGGCCAGGGATAAGTTAAGCCCATTACGATAATTTGTGCAAATATTAGCCGAATCCAAGTGAATGCATCGCATTCAATTTAAGGGGATTAGCCCGGCTTAAAGGGACTGAAACAATGAATATACGAATTTCCTGCCGGCCACTATTTCCATTTAAGAGCTCGAACCTGTCTGTTTGGCCTTGTCAAAAGCAATTAAACACCAAGACACTGGGGAAAATATCTTTTGGAAAATCATTTAAAAAAGAAATAAGTTATTTCCGGAAAGAAAAATATTAAATATATTTTATTTTACATTTAAAAAGCATTTAAAAATTGTACTTTTTCAGTTGTTGGATTTATAATTTGAATAAAATCTTTAAAAACTTAAATTCTGTGTTAATATTTAAAGTAAAGTCAAACTGGCATATAAAAAAGCTTCCTAAAATATTTTATTTGCAAATACTAACTAATTTTTCCCAACAAAAATAGTTAAAACATATTTTATTTTATATTTAAAGGATAGTCTTTTTCAAGCAGTTAAAAGTTTTAGAAAAAATATTTCATTTAATATTCTGAAGCAAATTTAAAGATGTTATTTAATTGTAATAAGATTTTTGTAAATTACTATACATTTAAATGAAGAAACATAATTTTAGAACCTAGTAGACCTAGAAATTTCTTAATTAAAAATCACAAAAACTACAAAACATATTCCCAGTGTAAATCCTATTAGTTGGCCGCCATAAAACACGCAGGGCCAATTAAGCATTTGCATACAAGCCCGTTCCCACAGCCGGAACTGTGCTCCTCCCCAACTTTAACTGTAACTCACCTGGCCACAAGTGACAGCGCGACCGGAAATACTTTCATTTTACGCCCGCCCACCAGGTATTCCAGCGCCTCAGAGCCACGCCTCTCCTCTAGGCCCGCCGCCCCGGCCCCATCCTTGCCGGCCAGCTTCTTCTTTTTCTGCTTCTTTTCTATAAAGCCAAAATAGAAGCCGATAACAGCGCACACGGCCAGCATGGCGATGAAGACCAAGTAATCAACAATGCCAAAGTGCTGCAGTGCCTGGCTCAAATCCTTCACGCTGAGTTTCTCTTCCGCATCTCCCAGATTGGATGAAAATGAGTGGGATGAAGTGGGCGTTGGCGTGGGCGTGGGCGAGGGAGTGGGGGTAGTCCCTGAGGAGGTCCTGGAGGAGCTGGCGCCAGTTGTTGAGCCTGCAGAGACCGTGCTGCTAATTATGGCCACTGTCTTGGCAATCGCATTGACCACCGTCGTGGCAGCGGTTGTAGTGGTGGTGGTCGTGCTGCTTGCCAGGGTGGATGTGGATTCCCCCAGCTCCATGGGATCGGCAGTGGCTGACATTATTTCCGGAACCGCAAGTTGCTTTTATGTAGTTTATTTTTATCGACTTCCAGCCGCTCGCTTTAATGCGTTTTAGCTTTGATTACTTTTGCATTAGTTTTGCCACTCGCACACGCACTGTGAATTGAATTCGATTTTTCATTAGGTATTTTTCTTCTTTTTGGGTAGCACTCGTACTTTAATCGCTTAACCAGAAAAGTTCTTGGAGAATTCTTATTGAATTTTCATGGGAAAAAATTGAACTTAAAGAATGCAAGTGGAACTAGCTTTTTGTAGAGAAAGAACTTAGCAGAACACTTGGAATTTAATGAAAATAAATTGAATAAAAGTGGAAGTTCAATTAAAACTAAATAGGATTACTTTAAAATAATAATATTTGCATTGTTTTAACTAATTACAAATGAAATTATAAAAAATTAATGCGTCCGAATGAAATTAATACTGTTTAACGAACTTGTACTATATTTAATATGAATTAATAAAGTTAAAAGTCAATATATGCTAACTCAGCTTTATATAAATTGACCTCAGTTTTAAATAGTTTAAATTATTACTCAAGAACAAAACAAAAATTAAAGATAGTTAAGCTTTAGGTAACTTTTGATGGAACTCTTATGCAATCTTATGTCACACACGCACTGAAAATCCTTGACTTTCGGAATCAGGATATATCAATTAACTCCAGACGAGAGCCCGCACAAGTGTACGATCTGAATCTCCACCGAGCACTGATCTTAATTTTCGACTCAAGCACTATTAGAGATCGCCGTAGATCTTATCTAGCTTCTAGGCGCCGCAGCATTCGGCATCAGCATCACCGTCAGCATCGCCAGAGCACGCCGCTCATAATTCACGCAAATCTTGTAAGTGTGGGGCTGAGGCTTTGTGTAAGGCTTTATCGCCTAATTGGCCAGGGGCATGTCAGGCATGGAGACCTGGCGAGATGAATAGATAAGTGCACACCCCCCATTCGGGGTGTGATGCGATAGTGGATAATATCGTCGTCTAGCCGCAGATCTGCCAGATTGTAAATTACTTTCTTTGTACGCGGACGTGGCCCAAGCGAGTCTTTATTGCCAGTGTGTCGGTTATATATAAAAATGCATATCCCTTGAATTTTACAACTCTTCAAAAAAAAGAGGGGTAAATTTCCACGAGAATACGTTAAACTCTGACTGTTCGCTAAGCAAATCACCTTGCTGTGGTTCAAACGAGTGGCTACTGGTTTTGACAACACTGCTAGACAAAAATTTAGTAAAGAAATAGGGCACAAAATGGTATCCAATGAACACTGTAAAGCTAGAATTTAAAAAATAAACTAAAAACAAACACTTCATATATTTCTTGGAAAATATTTAAAATACAACACAGGATAAAGGTATACAAATAATATATGTACACTGCCTTGGAAGTACTCGAAAAATTTGAATATAATCGGATTTTAACCATATGAGGTTTCCGAAAATAATGTTGGAACTTCTGGTTAGTCAAGTAAGGGAGAATTTAAATGCTTTTAATATCCATTTATTTATAAAATTATATTTATATCAATTTTAAAACTTCATTTCTTCTGGTAATATTTAGTCTTGCAGCTCAGTGTCACCTCTATGGCTTAACTGATGATTAGCCAGTAATACTTAATATTTGCTGAATGCGCTCAGTCAAGGCCAAGACGTGACGTATGCGTCTTGAATACGATACCAACTTGGATCTAATTAAATCCTAAACGGTTTGTTTTGTTTCCACCCCAGGTCAGGCCTGAATTTCGCCAGGAAAGCCAACCATTTCATGGCCTTTTCTGTTGGGCAACAGGATGCGATACAAATTCAATTTTGAAAATGGCCAGCAGAGTTAGCTAACCGTTCGAATGCCCCAATTGGCCACATCCGACAGGCAATGGCAATCAAGTTCAACTCCAAAACCTAATAAAAAAAAGTAACTCAATGTGGCATGTCAAGGGACAGAAAAAGTGTCGGAAAAAACCATGTCAGTTGTACTACACAGTTGTGCTGTGGCAGCTCCTTCATCTCTGTTTTATTGGGTTTAATGCACATTAATCGGCGAACAATGCCTGTGATATCATCCGTGTCATTGTTGCTGCAGCCATTTATACAGTAGCTCAAAATAGTCTGCTGCACTAGAGACTCTTCTCCTTCTTGGCTCGCATAAATAGCACCAGCACACCACTAGAAACTAATTGATTTTTGACAATCAATTACGGCAATTACTTACGTCTCGGTGTTGGGTCGAATGGATGAGGTAAATTCAATTTGTGGAAACCTACAAAACGCACACACAACGTGACTCCGGCTTTTTGGGTAATCTTTTTCTGAGGTAATCCTTGAGAGCAAGGACAGCCTCAAAATAGTTTATGAAGCTACCAGGAATGAAGCTTTATATTAATGTGTTTCCAGCTAAGAATGGGGGATAAAGGGAGTATTTTCTTAATTCAATTTACTTTTAATTACAAAAGTAGTATGTCTTATTTTATTTATTATTT
Source organism: Drosophila anomelani (assembly GCA_035045905.1). Lineage (NCBI taxonomy): Eukaryota > Metazoa > Arthropoda > Insecta > Diptera > Drosophilidae > Drosophila > Drosophila anomelani. The sequence continues at coordinate 7,393,313 of JAWNOO010000007.1, read as the reverse complement.
AATATTTATTCTAGAAAGTAAAATAAACAAAAATCGAGTCTAAAAATTTCAGATGAAAACATATTTATTTGTAGTAATTAAAATAAATAATGTATTTGATTCTTTTGTAGAAATACCTATAAATAAATAATCATTAATTTAATAAAAATTAAACCGATATTTTGAAGCAGATAAATGGAAAATTTCCATTTGCTTTATTTTAATCACATTCCCAAAAATAGTCTAGGCATCCAGTCTTAGTAATCCCATAAATACCCGCAAAAATCCAAATGTAAACAATGGAAATTACACCATTTTGAAACGGCATGACAAACGTGTAACAATAATAGTAAACAAAAGATAAAATCATAATTAAATTCGTAAATCTGTGCTCCGTACTTATGTGCGGCCTTAAAGAGCAGAACTAACCCACAGATAAAGGCCAGTGGCAGCCGCAATATAAAACCTGACCAGCGTAAATATGGCGCCAAAACAAAAATAATAAAAGGATGATGAAAAAATGCCACAAAGCGCTGCAAAATTTAATTATTTTTATGCGACGAGCAAAAAGGAAAACCCGAGTTTAGCATATGCAAAATAATGGCCAAAAAACCGGCACTGGCAGCCGCGCACCACTTGACCCTTTCGGCCGGGCTTAATTTGTCTGGGAACCGCAAGTGTTTCTGGCCTTATGGCTTGGCTGAGAAAATGCCAGCTTAACTCCACGGGAAGCCGCCCAAGTCCACTCACCTTGCACCCTTTTGTGAGGAAAATTCGATGCCAGTCGAATGTGTGTGCAGTTAGTGTTTGGGAATGTTCCATTTCCGGTTGCTTGCAAGCTGCAGCTCCTCCACACCCCCGCTGTAGTTGCCTTGACTTTGGATCCATTTCGCTGCTCTTGTGTGTTTTCCCTTATTTGATGCCACTTAAATGGGAAACAGAAGGGTAGTTTTAATCAGAGTTTAAAAATATGGTAATATTTTTGTATGTAAAAATATGTAAAGAATTATACAAAAAATATATTTCCTCGACAAAAAGGATACAAAAAAGACAGGATCCTCTTGCTTTTTAATTTTTTTTTCTGTGGGAAAAAATGTCAAGCTCTATCAGACTGCACGTGAAGCAATAGGAAAAATCCGAATTAAGCGATTCTTTGATTCTCTAAAAAGGGTATCAGATAGCCCATAGCCTGGACCTCAGAGTTATTTCTTATTTCGTCGTGTGTACTCTGTTTTGTGCACACACACTTGAGCCAATTTAACGCTTCCGTGTGCTTTTTACTTGCAACGCCTCGTTGACTGTGCGCTTGAAAACTTTGTGCTAGAGGAAAAGGGCCAGGGGGATGGGGGGAAAATGATTTAATTTCTAGCTAAAAACCGAAAACACAATCCGTAAATTAGCGATCTGCCATGTACACCCCAATTAATCCAGTTAAGTAATCGCTGGCATATTTCTTTGCCGCCAGAACTATTCGGGGCCATTGATTACACGGCCCACAAATTAAGACCAATTAAATCAAATCCAGATTGGGCGGGCGGATCCAGCGAAACCCACGAATCCCACGCAAATCGCGTGGCCTTGAACTTGCCACACAGCCCAGAGCCATTAGCCAGAAGCCAGACTCCCTTCGATCTAATTTCTTACTCAGCCTCCCGGCCTACATACATACCTACATACTATATCCACCCGGGGGCATTTATGCCCAGACACATGGCCAGAAATCGACTTGGCCCTTTGGGGAGTTGCGCTGTGAAAAGCTTGAATATGCATTATTCTTTCAGCTGGCCAGCCATCCGCTGGCAATCAGAGGTTGCTCGAGTGGAAAAATTAAATGTATTTCTCTGTCCAAATATGTGAAGTGGGTTTTGGGATGGATTGAAAATAGCTTGGAGCCAAGTTGTGGTTCCAGGAATGGTGTCTGTAAAGTTGGCAGCTCATAGCTCAAAGTTTTATAAAGGTAAACAGAAGTTTTAAATCTGTATAAAAAAAAAGAAATGAGTTTAAAAACTACCGCGCTGAACATAAATATCCAATAAAAAATAAAGGGTTATTTTATTTTCTGTGAATAAATCCAAAGAACATTATATATACAAATGTTAAAACTTGAAGTAAGATCGAAAGACAGCAAAACCAATCTGTTTTCTTTTGAATCCCATTTTTAATACCGAGCCTAATAAACCTAATTTATGGTTCAACTACAATGTTTAAATATAAATTGTTTAAGTGGCTTTTATAATTCCGCTCTCAGTTTTTTTCCTCTGTTTTCCTAAGTGGTACTAGCTTATCACCTAACTTAAAATAAATCCGATTGCCACCGGTATAAAGTCCCCGTCGAGATTAGAGAGGCTATTTATCAATCACATTCCGCTGTTCTTTGACTCGTACGCCTGCATGATGGCGATCACAGGTTCGTTCACATACACTCGGACCTCACGGTTAAGGGCGTAGTCTCCATGGTTCCATTCCTTATCGTCCATATGGTGCATCTCCTTGTTCGGCAGTCGCTTGCCCAGCAGCTCCACATCCTCCACGGCGGCCAAAGCATCGCTGTCCGAGTACCACATATGCACCTCGGAAGTGATCAACTCCACGGGATACTCTGGCGGTTCTTCCGTGCCATACAGCTCTAGGTTCTTCTTGGTTCCATGATCAAACTGCCGAAAGTAGCCTGAGTGATGCTCCTGCAGATAGTGCAGCATCTGATCGGTGGAACAACCAGCCGGATGGGTGGCCATAGCCTCGGGCATTGCCGTCTGAAGGAGATTTACTTATAAAATTTATATATTTATCAATCTAAAATAGAGTTTTCACTCACCATATTGACACGACCACCGGAGTAGAGGGCTGCCATCGCGCCATCACACACCGGACGCAGCATAAAGTCAGGCTGGCAGAGATTAAAAAACAGGGCCATCACAAACTCATTGTGCGGCAGGAACTCCTGGGTGCCAAAAAGCGTGTCCGCGATACCTCCATGGCCCAAATAACGACCCACCGAACGCACAAAGGAGCTGCCCAAGTTCTTCATGATGGCCACAGGGGCGAACATATGAGCGGTCTTGATCTTCTTGTTATATTCCGGCAGGGTAGACATTCCGGCAAAGAAAACTGTGGTTCCCTGCGAATGACCCACATAGTGGATTGCCTCCTGTCCCTTGCCATTCTCCGTGTCCAGAGCGTAGTCAATGATGGCGGTAATATCGTAAATGGCAATCTCATGCCAGCTGAATTTCCAGAAATTCGGATGTTCCGTGGAGATATTGGTGTGGTTCCTGGAGTAGGAGGTTCCACGTCCATTGCCCATCCACACATCGTATCCAGCATCGGCTAGTAGGTAGGGAAGACTATCGTTGGGTCCTTGCAGAATCCAGGCATCAGAGCAGCTCGTCAAACCGTGTTGAAGGAGAACTATGGGTCGCTTTTCGTTTTGATTCTGCAATTTGTGGGAATAGGGAATCCGGAAGACACCCAGGATATAGCCATCCTTGGTGGTGATATGATGATGCTCCGATGGGTAACCATGCAGGGCTGTGCGATCGGACTAAGGATACAGAAAGATATTTAAATAATATATAATATATTTTACTTCCATGAGGCATACTCACCGTTGTCAATTTCCCCTTCATGCTGACATGCGCCTCTGGATTATCGTAGAGTTTATAGAAATCGATCGGCGCTTCTATAGCTGCGGCATAACTGCCTGCCGCCAAACCGGCCAGGATAACTAAAAGAAGGGTCTTCATATTCCCGCGATGGTTCGATGCGAACTGACTATGGCCAAACACATGACTTTCAGCTTTTGTAGCAGTCCGCAGGAGGTTTAGTTTCAAGTAGCTTTTACTATCGGTGGTTCGATTATATATATTTAGACTGTCGAGATAATGCTTAATTAGGAAATGCGTTAATCTAAAAGCTATATAATTCGGATTAAAATTGTTTACATTATAAATTGCGGGGCGACTAGGAATGGCAAAGAATATCGATATGTAAAATGCTACCTTCAATATTTTTTTATATTTAAAAATTTTATAAACCAAAAGTTGATTAATTTTTGTGAATTTATTATAATACATAAATAACAATTGTTTTAGAGTAAAAAAAAAAAACTTTTTTAAAGGTTTGATGCGTTTATTACTTTGTTTCATTTCAGCTTTAGGCCCTTAAAATCTGGGTTAGCCCCAAAATTATTATACAGATTAGGTCTAGTGGACGAGAGTGTGCCATAAAGTGATTGATGTTTCCGAATATGATAATTCCTTTAACTAAACGCGTCACTTGGCACACTTAGAAGTTCTTAACTTATCGCCAACTTAAAGCACTTGAGTAACCATGCCGATAATCTAGCAAAAGAATTTCCCCCCATCGATCGTTCAAGTTGCTTAAGATTATCAAGCCATTTATAGATTTGAGGAGGAGTAGCTTTAAACTTTTATGACCTCTACTTATACATGCTAAATGGTTATTTGATTACAAGAGTCGGCTAAGATCTAATGACTTGAATTTGCACATGAAGGAATTGGGTTTCCAGTGTCAAGTGCAAATCAGTTGGACTCCTTTCAGCAATGAAGTGCTCCTACTTACGGACGTCTCAGCTGTATCCGCTAGCGATAAGATTGTGGAATCTATGTAGCTCTGATTTAACATAAATATTAATTATAAAATACAAATAAATGCTTTGGAGATGGACTATGCCCCTATTACTTGGCCTCGTACTCGTTTATGTAGCCTATAATCGGATCATTGATGTACTGGCGCACCTTCCAGTTGTTGATAAAGTCCATGTGATCCCACAGCTCATCCTCCATATGGTGCATCACCTTGTTGGGCAGTATGGCCGCCAGTCGAAGGACATCCTTCACAGCAGACATTTCATCGTTGTCGGAATACCACAAATGCATTTTACTTGTGACCATTTCGATGGGGTAATCCGGTGGCACTTCACTGCCATACATCTTTAGATTCTTCTTGGTGCCAAAGTCGAACTGTCGGAAATGCGTCGATTGATGCTCCTGCATGTAGTGGACGATCTGATCTGTGGAGACACCAGCGGGCGACACTCCAGAAAACAAAGATTCGGCAGTCTTCAGGGAAAACAAAAATAATAAAGATAAAACTGTTATTTACAAAAAACATTTAAAGATTCCTACCGTATTGGTTCGTCCCTCCTCCACTTGAGTATTCTCACTACCACTGCAAAGCCTAGAAACCACCGATTCTGGTCGACAGACATTAAAGAATAAAGCCAGGACAAAGTCGTTGTGTGGCAAAAACTCCTGAGAGCAAAAGAGCTTCGAGTAGACGTTGTTATATCCCAGGTAGGGAGACAAAGTATTGACCATAAAGTCATCCATGTTGTTCATGAAAGCCACAGGAGCCAGCAAGTGGCTGGTTTTGATTTTCTTGTTATACTCCGGCCGCAAAGACATCAGAACGAGCATCACCGTGGTGCCTTGGGAATGTCCCACATAGTGAATGGCCTCCTGATCCTTTCCATTCTCCGTGGACAATGTGTAGTCAATGGCTGCGGCGATGTCAAAGTATCCAATCTCGTGCCAGCTGAAGCGCCAAAAATTCGGATGCTTTGTGGACAGAGAGGTGTGGTTCCTGGAGAACCTATTGCCGCGCGCATTTCCCAACCAGACATCGTAGCCTGCATCAGAAAGGAGGAATGGCAGGCCATCATTCGGTCCCAGACTTGGCCATATATCGGAGCTGGCGAAGAGACCGTGCTGGAGAAAGACGATCGGTCGCTTTTCATCCTGATTCTTAAGGTTGTGGGAATAGGGAATGCGGAAGAGGCTGATAATGTAGCCATCTTCAGTGGTCACATAGTGGCGCTCGGCAGGGTATCCATGTTCCTCAATAAAACCAATCTAAAACGAATTATGTTTGAACCAAAGATTATGATTAGAAATTAGAGTTTGTCTTTATTTATTAAAATATTAAATATTTACCGTGGTGGGGGCCTTGGCCAACGACACATGCGCTTCTGGATTGTTGAATAATTTATAGAAATCTGTGGGCGGCACTGGATCTAGTTCCTCGACCAGTGGAGCACATTGGACCAACGTCGCCAGGAAAGTGCCCGTCAAGGCGGCAAAAACTGCGATGTGAAAGGTAGACATTTTGTGACTGAACTACGGCTATAACCAAGAGCACTTCGCCTTTATAAAGACTTTCGCAGGCCACTTCAGTTGAGTGGTTATACTGATATGAGACCGATCAGCCCATGAACCAATTAAATGATTATAAACTCGAATATCATAAACTCTCCCATGTACACGCTCGGGGAGATAACTTTTGCACTTGAGTTTTCTTAGTTGAAAAAAGGTTTGGTTAAATATTGGAATATAATTAATGATTTCATCTGATATTGATATCTTATTTGCATAAACATAAATAATTTAACTAAACCTTTGCCAATATTTGGCTTAATTTATATTAGCCTCATAATCGTTAATTATGGCTATTATGGGTTCATTGATGTACTGCTTAACTTCCCAGTTATTGGCGAAATCTCCATGGTCCCACAGCTCATCCTCCATGTGGTGCATAACCTTGTTGGGCAGTGTGGCCGCCAATCGGAGGACATCCTCCACAGCAGCCATATCATCGTTGTCCGAATACCAGAGATGCATTTGACTTGTGATCAGCTCAGTGGGATAATCCGGGATTGGCGTTTCGTCTCCATAAAATTGAATATTCTTTTTGGTCCCAAAATCAAAATGCCGGAAATTTCCTGATTGAGGCTCCTGCATATAGTGCAGAATTTGATCCGTGGAGACTCCAGCGGGCATGACACCAGATAGGAGAGCATTGGCGGTCTTTAAGGGTTAAAGCAATGAAATAATTAACGAAATATAAAAAGTTTATAGCCAAAACCAGAAGGTTAAGGATTATAAAACCTCAACCCACCGTATTAGTTCGTCCTTGGTCCTTTGTAGTCTCCTCACTGCCGCTGCAAAAGCCGGAAACAATCGAATTGGGTCGGCAGATATTATACAACAAAGCCAAAACAAAGTCATTGTGCGGCAAAAACTCCTGAGAGCAAAAGAGTGTCGAGTAGACATTGTTGAATCCCAAATATGGAGACAAACTGTTAACCATAAAGTCGTCCATGTGATCCATAAAAGCCACTGGAGCCAGCAAGTGTGACGTCTTGATCTTGTCATTATACTCAGGCCGCGAGGAGGTTAAAACGAGCATCACTGTGGTGCCTTGGGAATGGCCCACATAGTGGATGCCCTCCTGACTCAACCCGTTCTCCGTGGACAATGTGTAGTCGATGGCGGCGGCGATGTCAAAGTATCCAATCTCGTGCCAGCTGAATCGCCAAAAGTTTGGATGCTTCGTGGACAGCGAGGTGTGGTTCTTCGAGTATCTATTTCCACGAGCATTGCCCATCCAGACATCGTAGCCTGCATCGGAAAGGAGGAATGGCAGACCGTCATCCGGTCCCAAGCTTGGCCAGACATCGGAGCTGCCAAAAAGGCCATGTTGGAGGAAGGCAATTGGTCGCTTTTTATCCTCATTTTGAAGGTTGTGGGAATAGGGAATGCGGAACAGACTGATGATGTACCCATCTTCAGTGGTTACATAATGACGCTCTGCGGGGTAGCCATGTTCCTCGATAAAGTCAATCTTAAATAAAATAAAAAAATATATAACTTACATAATAAAATACAAAACTAATCTGTTTTTTATTTTAACCTAATATTTACCGTGGTGGGCGCTTTGGCAAGTGACAAATGTGCATCAGGATTGTTGAACAGTTGATAGAAATCGGTAACGTTTGCATGATCCCCTCCGTTAGCCAAAGGAGCACTTTGGGCCAGGCCCACCAATACGGCAAATGCAACGATGTGATATGCAGACATTTCTGAACCAAACTATGGCGATAATGCGGAGCACCTGGGCTTTATAAAGACTACCGTTTGCCCCTCAAATTGCGTGGTCATATTGATACGGAGCCTGCCAGTCAATAGGCTAATTAAACTCAAGTGGGGGTAATATTATTTAACGTTTATACATATAGGAAAGACGGAAAATATTAGAATTAATGCTCCATTGAAACCTGTCTTTTATATGCATTTTCCCAATTCGAATGTCTAGATATTTCTATAAATAAATAAAAAATTGTATATTTAAAGGCAAAACCCTAGTTTAGAATTTCCCATTAAACATTTTATTTTACCCAATGGAATTAATGAGTTTATAATCATTTATAGGTGGTTAGCTGATAACCAAAGTATAAGTAGAGATATGAGGAAAAGCCAAGTTGTTGGTTTAAACAAAGTTATAGACTGGAAATACCTTAAGCTATATGCAGAAGTACTTTCAGATTGATAAGTTCCAAGATCTGGTGATAAAAATCGGATAAATACTGAGAAAAAAATGTATAATAAGTATGGAATCAACCCAGTAGAAAATAATACTAGGTTTTCAAAAATAAATAGGATATCTTTTTATTAAATTAATGTATATATAAAATAAATATATAGTTTAAGGTATTTACGAAAAGGGGAAAACCATTAATTGTTTGGGAAAATGGCTTGAATAAATGTTTCTAACCAAAGTATTGAAAATAAAACGAGTTTTTCTATTTTTTTTTATAAGCAAAACACGTTTAAATTAACAACGCACGCGGGCAGGAATAGTTTTCATCTGATGATCCTCGCCAACCTTTAGAACCGCCATCATTCCCTGCATAGAATGAGCCTCGATATGACAGTGATATAGCCAGAAGCCGGGATTGTTTGAAAGAAAGCGAACAATAATGTAGCCCAGACCGGGAATTTGGACCGTGTCCTTGGCCACGGCAGCGCTGTCATCCGATAAGCGAGCCAGGCGACCCCGACGATCGAGTTCTCGTATCTATAAAAATTTGAGTTTATTATACATTTCCAGATATTATGGTTTTTAGATCACTTACATTCCGCAAATCGTTGCGATTTCCCAGAACTGCTTGTCCAACCAGTCGGAAGGTGTAGCCATGTATGTGGAACGGATGCGTAATGTCCATGTGATTGGCCACCACCATTTCTACAGGACGATAGGCTGGCATTCGGATGACATTCACACACTCACAGACCTCCCTTTCGCACCTTCGCCCCTCCGCAGCCAGGGAGCTTTTGTTGCAAAAATAACCATCGTCCTGATAGAGATGCCTGCCCTGCAGCAAGGATATAGACGGCGAGTTGAACGAAATATCGTCGATCTGGAAGAGCATCTCCCCATTTGGTGCCATTTGAGAGCCGAAGCTGGAGTAATAGGTGAGGAAATTGGTGTAACGAGACCAGGGAGCAGGCTCCAGAGATTTCAAGGCCACTATTCCCACGTTGTTGTCCTTGTCCAGCGATTGACGCGGGGATGCATAGTCCGAGGCATTGGGGGAACTATAGCGATAGTCGTTGACCAGAACGCGATCTTCACTGGAGATCTTGCCCTTTGGGTTATCCAGTATGCTGCCCTGTGGCAGCTCAGTGCGAGCCGATCCCCGATAACTGAGCACTGCGCCCTGATAGAGATTGCGATCCTCGCACTGCTCATAGCCCCGGACTCGGATCCAATAGTTCTTGGCATACTGACTGGCCTCCAGGACGAAATCGAATCGCTCGGCGGAGGTGAGGAAGAAACCATCGGCCAGTACGGGTTCTATGTCATTACCATCGGTGCTGAGAAGCAAGAGTTTGTGTTGCTCGATGGAGAATTCCACGGGACAGTTGAAGATGCCATTGAGGATCACTCTCATCCTGTAGCGGTAGCCGGGAGTAACCCGAAGTCTCTCGTAGCGATGACGATTGTCGTTATCCGGCAACTGGCTGAGATGATTCCGTCCCTTGCCGTTCACTAGGATATTCCGCACGTCCTGCAGGTTGGTCTCGTAAAAAATATCCTGCACCATTAGGGTGTGCTCCACTAGATCGTAATCGTAGAGCTGGGCATGCTGATTCTCTTGGCGTGTCTGCCGAACAATTAGAGCTCCAGCCACTCCAAAGCCGCGCTGCCAGCCCGAATGGCTGTGGTACCACAACGAGCCACTGCGATCCACCTGGAACTCGTAGCGCTGCACCTCCCCCGGTTGCAGGGGATATTGAGTGACAAACGGAGCTCCGTCCATCTCGGGCGAGCGCTTCATATGGACGCCATGCCAATGCATCGAAGTGGGTTCACCCAAATAATTCAGGACATCCACAACAACTGTGTCGTTTTCGCAGAGCTCTATGGGAGGTCCTGGCACCATGCGATTCACGGCCATCACAGGACTTGCCACTCCATCCCCGAAGATGCAGTGCTCCGCGGCGCAGGCTCTCTCGTCGTACTGGCACCTCTGGCACTCCGGTCCAAGTCTCTGGTAATTGTGAACCACCAGTTGGTAGTAGCAGCTCTGGGACTGGCCTTGCTGGCAGACTCTCCGGCAGGGATGGCGATCAAAGTCCCCAAAGTTGGCCAGCTCCATCTGGCTATAGTCGTTCTTTAGATCCAAATCCAAGGAGGCGGAGGAGGGTTTTCCTTTAGTGGTCTTGTTCCGTGACCAGGGAAACGAAGGCCACTCGAATTTAACCTCTGGGGAAGCCCCATTTAAGGACTCTGCCTGAACCTGAACAAGGCTAAGCCCAATCAGCAGCACCAAAAGCCAGGGACTGGAAAGACTTTTACTTTCGCGTTTGGACATCGCGAACCGCAACGGACAACTGGCCACTTGGTTGGCGGGCAGCTGGCGAAGAAAGTTTTTGGCCAAAAGGGCGACCCAGACCTTTGCGCATGCGTCGCACGTAGCGGCCATTAAAGCTGAGCTGAATTTGATAAACCCAATAATATCGGAACGATCAGGAACGTAATGGTAATTGAAACGCTTAAGCAGTCGTAAAAAAACGAGCTACTTTTAATGGGAATATTGAGTAAGGTAGACATAATTTTGGTACCCTTTTAATAATAATGAAAAATTAAAGAAAACTTGTCACCTAAAAAGCAAAGGTAACTCAGAATATTACGTATATTTCCTTATGTTAATATTTATATTTTGACAGATACGAACCAAAAATTAAAGCTTCCCCTACGGAATTATAAAGAATATTTTATTACAATACAAATAAAATTATGTAAAATACAATTTATATCTCAGCAGGTGCTGCAGAGGCCGCAGGAGGTGTTCCTGTGGCCATACCTGAAGACATGGTGGCCGTGCTCATCAGACTGATTACTCCACAGGCAATGACTGGACCCACCGAGTTCTCCTCATTCTGGTAGGCCAATGCATTGGGCATTGCCTGAAGCGAGGAGGAAAAGACCTCCGCATTTAGGGCTGTATTTAGATCAATAGCTTTGCTGTGGATAACAATGGAACGTCCGATGATACCATTAAAACCAAACAACTGCAGATAGAGGCTCTGGAAGACCGCAGAGATGCTGCCATCGTCCTTGGTGTCCACGTTGCCAAGCTGAAAGCAAACATTTGTTTAAGATATTTTCTATAATTTTATCTTTAAGATTTTTAACAACTTACAAAATTATTGGGAAACTGTCCACCTGTGGACTTACAGCCATCACTCAGATCTCCAAAGGTGTGTATGTGCAGAGCATGTTTTCCAGGTGGCAAACCCGTCACATTGATGGTCACCTTGATGTCCGAATTATAGGGGAGCTGCAGGAAGGAGATCATGCCGGCGACGCCAGCACCCTCTCCATCGCCCATTAGTTTGGCACCAGCCTGCCATTGGGGCACTAACTGCTGGTTAAAAAAAAATAAAGGAAATGTTTTTAAATTGCAGATAACTTTTTGAGACATTTTTTTGAATATACGAAGAAAGAAAATATTATACAATTATTGGGATCACAGGAGCTAAAAATATTCTAATTTAATTTAAAGAAAAACACAGACTTCGAGTGCACAGGAAAAATGTCGATGACTCGAAATGAAATATAATGAGTTTCAAGATCAAACAAATTAAACGAACCATACATTATATATTACAAATTAAATACAATACAATTTATACTGATTTTAAGTATTTAACTAGTGTTTAAAATCATTAAATAATTAAGTAGTTGTCTATAAAAAATGTGCCCAAAGGGGATTCTTTTCAATTGAAATTGAGCTTTATAAAAAAATAATGGTGTGAAACTGTCAGACAAAGAAGATAGTTACTTAATTGGGTAAGTAATTTAAAGTATACTGTGAGTCAAAAATAACATACAAATAAATTAAAAACAAAAAAATAAACAATCAAATAAATTAATTAATTCAAAATATATAAAAAATATAACAAACTCACATAGGTGTATCCCAAATAAGCCGGTTGCGGTGGCAGAAGCGGTCCCAGTAATCCAGCAGACCCCGGTATACCCGCAGGACCTCCCAGCGGCACCGTCAGCCTCTCATACCGCTTCACCTTGGTGCCGGACACCACTTTGATGCCATCATCAAAACGAGTTACATTCACCGGACGTAGGCGATCGAGCAGATTTTGTGCACTGCCAGGCACAAAAACGAATCCATTCCCAATTAACAACGCCAGAATCAGTCTAATGAACATTTTTCACAAACTCGCAAATTGGTAGGGATATAGAGAATACGGGGGAACTCTTACTACCTATCGGATCTGGGGCTTTGGATGAACTGATCCAAGCTCCGGGCCTGGCCTATACATGATGACTTCGACACGGTTTTCATGCCGATTGACCACGTTAATTGTCGCCGTCGCTGCGGCTCGGAGAGCGGCGTGGATCTGGTCAGTAGTGGGGTGGCGATATAGTAGTGGCCGTATCGCCGGCACAGTTGATGACTAGATTGAACGTTAATGGCGATTGAGTGTCGCGTGTGTGCTTGATGCTTGGTTACCCGGCCCAGGGGCGGAGTTCTGGCGGGGATTGGGGGCAAGATCGCAGTTCGCTATTGAGATGTTTAAAAACTATCTACACTTGACAAAATTTTAACTAAAAAAACAAGGCATTAGCTTAATATTTAAATAGGAAAACTTTAACCCCTGAGGGTTAAAGGTTTCTGGAATCATAACAAGACCATCTTCGATATGAGACCACCTACAAAACTCAAACTAGATCATTATTAGACCATTGAAAGTGTAAAATCTAACCTAATTTCCGGAAAGTCACGCGAGATTTGCTGATAATGATGGCTTATTTATTACATGACAAAGCAAAGAATATTAATTAAATAAACTTTAAAGCGTTGTTTATTTATTAAATAAATCGAAACAGTTTATACAGTCCAATAATTAAGTAAATCGTAACCTACATATTAAAAAGGATTACAATTATTTGAAGTCACAAAACAAATATATCGCATCCTAACCATAATCCATCTAAACAATAATAATGCAACATTTTTGATATGAGCACACTTACTTATCCAAGAATATACATATTTAAATACACTTAGGAATAACTCGTTTTATTTTGCCTTTTTTAATTGAATATACTATATGTAACTAGTAAGAGTTTAACTTTAAAACCGAGAAATAAAATCTTTTAAATTATCATCACACTAATCAAAACTTATAACTTCATAAAAATGCTTACTAGTCGCTCTGAATTACCACTTAAGAAACAAAAAACTACGTTTTTCCAATTTGATATTATATTTATTACCAGTTAAAGTGGACGATTTTTTTGAAGCTAATTATATTACCCACCCACTAACATGATTATATGCAGACATCTGCTAATCGCAAACCCATTGAAAGTGAAAATAAGTAACCCAGATATCCCCCAAAAACGGCAATCGACACGCGAGATTTGCTGGCATAGAGATGACATACATAGTTTATTCTTTTTTTAATGGCTGTCTATTTGCAATTATAAACACATTCATTCGGTTTGGCAATAAATTAAACTGGGTTATGTGTGTGCGGAAAAGGGTATAATATTAGTTTCAGTCGTTATATGTATCCCAGTTGCTGGTATAAAATCAGGTATCGAAACTTATCGATAGCCGCCTCGGTGGCCCCCGCGGCCGCCATGTCCGCCACGTCCACCTCCACGTCCTCCTCCGTTCCATCCTGTTCCCTGGACACGTCCGCTGCCGCCAATCCATTGCTGGTCGTTCCTATCGCGACTCCGATCGCGTTGATCTTGGTGTTGAGAGTAATGTTGCTGTGCCTGATGTTGCTGCTGCTGCTGCTGATATTGCTGCTGCTGCTGCTGAGGTTGCTGCCAGTTGCCGCCTCCACCTCCTCCTCCTCCTCCACGACCGCCCCTAAAGTTGCCACCGCCACCACGACCGCCTCCTGGAGGGCCACCAGCCCTCTGCTGCTGCCAGGAGGGCATCTCGGGCGGTGGCGGAGCATGCTCGTTGGCCCGGCCACCGCGATCCGGAACGTGTCCCATCACATGCTTCTGGATCTTTGAAGCCGTATTCTTGCGCACATTCGCCGAGCTAGTCTTCTCGATGATGGCCAAATCGGAGCGAGCCGCCAGAAGGGCCACCAAATCGGTTTGATCTCCACCCACTCTGAACTGGTCTAGCTCCCGCATTTTCCGCTGGAACCGCTCTGTAATCTCGTTTGCACGCTGGCGCATCGATTCCGACCACTGGAAGCTCTGCACAGTGGCCTCCAGTCGCGTGGTCATCATCTGCCGGCGCAGATTGTACTCCGCCTCCAGATCGCGATGCATGGACTCTAGCAGGCGCCAATGTGCATCGGTCAGGGGCTTCTTGACCTTCAGCAGCGGCTCGCTTACTACCAAGCGATTGGTCTGCTTCAGTTTCTGATCCAGACGGGGCGTTATTTGCTCGAACAGCCAGTTGGTGGTGATATTCTGGGGCAGCGCACCCAATTGTAGATCCTTGGCCAGCTGCTCCACAACCTTCTGCACATTGGAGTCACTGGCCTTGCTCCGTTTGCATGGCGGACCGACGGGCTGGGCCTTAAGCACCATTTTGGTGGTCATTAGCTCGGAGGTAAGGTACTCCAGCAGCTGTACCAGGGTCTCCCTGCTTCGGAATCTTTCCTCCATGGCACCGGAAACGAGGCCGCGATAGGGACAACCCAATTCGGTCAGCAGCAGAGACAGCTCAAAGGTGAACTCGTCGTGATCCCCGCTACCGGAGCTGACACGCTCATCTGTCTTGCGAAGCACATGCAGTTCGTGGGACAGCCAATGGATGACGGACCGCAATTCTGGGCTCCCAATTCCAGCGTCCAGCGCTCGGCTAAGGTTCTCCTGTTGCAGGCAGGGGCCTTCATAGGCCAGGGCCTGCAGCGAGTCCACCACGTCCAGTTCGAGCTCCATTTCCGTTTGGATTTTCCCCTCTTTCTTATGTGAATTTGATTTTTTGGTTCGGAAAAATATTCGGTGACCGGCAAACTGAGATATAGAGATGGAAACATCAATAGTGAGACCAAGTCCAGTGATGCTATAAAATGGCTAGAGTGTCAGCACTGCAACATCCGGCAACCAAGTGGATGTGACTTTTGGCTACATTACCGTTCCAACTGGAGTCTAATTGTAAAAAATAATTTTTTAAAATTGAATCAGAGTTTATTAATAAATTAATTATTCAAGAGATATCAAAAATTGTATAATTATTGCATATAAATCTCTGAATGTATATTATTTATCAGTTGAATTAATTAGTTTTAAAGTCAAATTTCATCGATCCAAAGTTCTTAAAAAATTTGTAATGCAATAATTTTTAAAGATATTGAATTATGTAAAGGTATTTCAAATAAATGTAAAGTTAGATTACCTTTAATTGCAAAAAAAAATGCATTAAACTCACAACTATTCTACAGAAAATACATTTTTCAATACCATTCATTCTTATTGGAAATTGTTTTCTTTTTTCTTCACATATAATATTCGTTAAAAAATATTTATAAAAATACGACCGAATCGGGATTACACTTTATCGACAAATTACACATTTATCATAATCACTTCCCATTCAAATCCCTAATAATTTTATGTACAAAATCCCTTAAATAAAAACAATGACATATTTGTAGTTTTACATAACTTCATTTATTATAGTTTATCAATTTCAATATATATTTATGTATATATACTTTATATTATAAGTATAGTATATATATGTATGTATTTTTTTTTGTAAAGCAGGAAGTTTTAGGATTCGCTTGAGTTGCACCTTTGGTGCCACAAAAATCTTATATTTTGTCGATTTGCATTTTGTTTTATGTTTTCTGTTTTCTGGTTTCCGTTACTATACATACAACATTGATGTACTTAAAATGAACACACACATTTAGCTATATAATGTATACATAATATTATTCAGTTACTTCATGTCTTCCAAATAGAGGTACTAAATTAAATATAAACGAGTAGGAAAGAAGGTTATTAAGCAGATGAAGACAGAACAAAAGAAAAATAAAGAAAAACACATAAAATTTCTCTCCTTTAGGACAATAAAAATGGCACAAAAATTGATTCCGCATGGGAGAACCACAACAACAACAATCCGAACTTAGGTGAAGCTGTACTGATTATCTACGGCCCTTCCGGTGCATTCGGATCCTCCCCCAGATCCCGATCCTCCGCCGACAGCTCCGCCGCTGTTGTTGCCACTGTCGCTGGGATGACGCGATTGTCCCGCCGGATGTTGCTGCTGGTGAAGATGGGCGGCCGCCTGCAGAGAGGCATTCGAGGCCCGCAGATGCGGCTGATCCAGGAAGCTCTGGCCGGCGGCTGGCGGCGATCCGTGCACTGTTAGCGTTGTGGGATCCAAATGGAAATAGACTTGCTCCGGAAAAAAGACGTGTGTTGGCTCCTGTGGCAGTTCAATTTCATTTGTCTTTAGGCGAACACTAAGATTCATGGTAATCACTTCGTTGCACTGTTGGTCAAATGAGAATAAGAAGATTTTAGTTAATTATAAATATAATATAAAGGGTAAAGGGGGGTGTGTTGAAAAATGTGGCATGCAACAATCAAACTCCAGCATTCAAACTAAACAACACAGAAAATAATTAAGAAGTAATCTTCAAATTATCACAAAAGTATAAATATAGATTTATAGATTATACTGAAATGAACTAATTTGGGTTTTAAATTAATTGTAAGATAAGAATTTGAATAAAATTTATAAGTAAAGTTTAAACAAAATAATTAAATTTATAGAAGAAAACTGATTTAACCTTATTTTCTTTTCGATTTTGACCTTACAATTAATATATCAAAACAATTTTAAATTAAACAATTTTAAATTATATTATTATTTCAATATTGTAAAACGAATATCATTTGTTGGCAACGTTAAAATATAAATTTTGTCATCCATAGCCTCAGCATTTACTAGACTTTATTTACTACTTTCTCAAGGCTTGGGAGACTTCTTCAGAGAAACACTTCCATAGCGAGCCTAGTCATTCATCAGTACCCTTCACAATTGCAATGAAATGATAAGAACTTAACATAAATGAAAGTAAAATAAAAAACCATCACTGACACTGAATTGACTCCAAAATGTTGGCTATCTCACATGTCTCGGCGACGGATGGCCACCGCCAGCAGCTCCTGCGCCAGCTCCGGCTCCCGAACCCGTTTCATTCGATCGCGATCCTTGGCCATTCATGTTGCCATTTCCATTTAATCCTCCACCCAAATCGTTCAGCTGTCCGGAATCATGGGCCAATCCGCCTGAAGAGGCCGACGCGGGATCGTTCAGTCTGCTGTTGTTGTGCACCCAGTCGGTAAGCGTGACATCCGAGGTGCCGCCCGATTCTAAGGGTATCGGGTTGTGGCGGAAATGTTCGAGCATCTCTTGGATTGAGGGGAACCAAAGGTGTTGTACCCGGCACTGGCCCTTCTCCGAGATTGTGAGCCGCAAGTGCTTGGCCCGTCCTTGGAAGTTGAAGGTCAGAACGAACTCTCCGCGTCGCGTTTCGCTTTGTCGGACCAAAAAGTAACCATGTCCAGCTGCCTCGGATTGTAGAACCATGCGAGCCGCTTCAGAGCGCGTCAGAGTGCCATGGAACCAGGGGAACAAGCTCATCTCGGCGGTCAGGTCCGCCACATTCACGTCCGCGTCATTCTCAGCGAGCTCAATGCCATCAAAGTTGCTTGAGGCCGACAAGCGCTGCTCCCCTCTATGCGGTCTGACGGGTATATCCGGCGGACCCGAGGGCGGAGTGGTGCCCAGTTCGTTGATGGCATTCAAGTCGCTGGCGGACGTTGCGCCACCCTGGCCCAGGGCACTGTCCGCGGATAGGGACGAGGCCAGAGGAGCACCCACAAGATTCCCGTTGGAACCGCCCTGCTGGTGGTACTGCGGATTCTGCACAGCCCCAATGGGATTGGGATTCGGATTTGTGGGCGACGTTTGCATGGCTGCTGCCATCACGCCATCCGATTCGATCAGGGGTTGTTGCGTGGGCGGCGTTCGCATGCAGTAACGGATGGTGGCCAACCAGCTGCGCATCTCCTCGGCATTCTCCGCCTCGATCACGTACTCCATGTTGTTGTCCGCCTTGAGGACAAAAGTATTCAACCTGTCAGGCATCTCCATTTCCGTGGTCTCTCGCGCCTCCGAGATGAGGAAACAAAAGACTCCACTACGAGGCTTCGTGGACTTGGGAGGCGTGTAGAACTCCAGCATATATCCGCCGACAGCCTTCACCAGAGCCAATCGACATTTCTCCCACTTCTGAGAGCCCGTCGGCTGATCGAGACTCTCTGGCGTCAAGTTGTTAACGATGCCTTCCTTGCGGCACTCGACCACGATTTTGGCCAGCTTGGTTTTGCTCTGCTTGCTGCCTCCACCGCCGCCGTCCACATCGTCGGAGTTCTTGTGGAAGAAGGCCTGCATCAAAGAGAACTTGGACAGTTAAAACGAGTATGGACAATATAGACGGAGTTTCCGACTATCAAGAGAATGGTATTTAAATAGCTATGAAGCTATAGAAGCAATGTTGCAATGTTTACTCTATAATCATAAATCTTGATATAAACTTGAGTTATCAGCGATCGGAATTCTGCATTAACTGCCAAGAATGTCAAAGTGAATGTGCTTTATCTGTATATTTATACTACGCGAGGCTTTTGATATCTATTATCAGCCCGGAACTCGACAGTTGAATTATTTGGCATTATCAAGGAATATGCGGATGTCTTGAGTGATTCAAATAAATGTTTTATACTTTGAAAATTGGTATATCTAAAAGTAAATAAAAATAAATCATAAAAAAAAGGAATTTCGTTATTATAATTGCTGTATATCTTTATGCTACTCATTTAGATCAAAACTTTACGATAGGAAATCAAAAAAAATTTCCATTTATTCACGACTCACCTTGCCCTTACGCAGTCCCTTAAAGGAGAGTCGTCTCAATAGAGACTTCGAGAGCAGTCGCGGCACCTCATGCTCCTCATCAAAGTCCAGCGACCCGGCGCCCGTCTTCAGGGTGCTGCGCCGCCTAAAGAACTCTGTGTCGTAGTGCGCCGAGAAAGATTCCACAAACTTCTGGGCAAAACTTCGGTGCTGAATGTTACGCGCCTCCTCTGGCGGCAGATTTCCATTGATGTATGTGATGCAGGCCTTGGCGAAATCAGAGGCCGCCACCCTAGCATGCCGTTCGCAGAACTCCTCCCAGCTGGTGCCACCGTACGCGTAGGAAGACACGCCCATGGCGTTTCCGGTTCCAATTGGCGCCGGGATGAGGTCGCTGCCACCAGCCACTGCCGCTGCCGCCGCCGCTGCCGAAGATGTTCCCAGGCTGTGGTGGCTGCTAGCCGATGTGGGTCCAATGTATCCACCAGCGCTAAAAGCGCTCGAGTTAGCTCCGGTGCTATTACCACCCATCTGACCCGGATAATGGCCCTCCAGCTGCTGCTGCTGCTGTTCTTGTTGTTGGTCCTGCTGCCTCTGTCGTCGGCGGTTCAGGTTCCGTTTGCTGCACGAGTTACCCAGCTGGAGTCCGTTTCAAAAGAGCTGCAATGGAGACAAAGGTGCTGGTTGCGGCTTAGTCATTCGGATTTCAAGGGAAAGATTAGCAGCAGCCTCATGTGTAGGTAGCTGTATCTTCTTACAGCACGCTTGAAGCATGGAAATTTTGGAATACTCTTAAATTATTAATTAAATTTAAGATATAAATAAAAGGTTTTTTAAAAGAATTAAAGTTGATAAGGAATTGCGAAATAGTCTACATTTTAATACAAATAAATTGATAATTGTTAAGTAAGAATTGGGCGGTCAATAAATATAATGTCCAATACAATATCTCAGTGCAATCAATTTCTACGCTCTGACTCAGGGGATTAAGTTAAAAAATAAAAATAACTTTACAGTTCCGGGAAAATGGGGAATTTTAGCGCCACTCTTCTGATTGTAAGATGTTTGATAAGGGAATTAATAACACATTAACAAATTTATTAACGATCAAATTAATTAAAACAAAAGATATCCTTCAGTATAGAAATATATATTTTTAAGACGTAAATTATTGATTTTTTTATGATTTTAAATATTTAATATCTGCTAAAGATAAGTTAATTAACTTAGTCCATTCTCACTTGTGACTGGTTCTCTGTATGCTATATAAATTCTTGTTTACATTTTAACTATTGTTAAATTGAAATCCCAAACAAAAATCAAATTAATCTATTTAATCCTTTTTTTGCGACGACAATGAAAAACAAAACGAAAACAAACTTGCGGCGTAGCCCACACAAACACAGGCGCGCCTCCCCCGTACGCGCACTCGCACACACACCCACACCCGTGCGGCGGTGAAAAAATTTCCCACAGGAATTTCCACGCCTACGCCACATCCGCATGCACCTTGACCTGGCAAAGGAATCTCGTACTGCCCATATTGTTCGAATAACAGTAATACATGTCGCTAAAACTCACATCAGGGATTGAAATTGATCTAAATGCACGGCATCTTCTTCAACATTTATTTTTTTTTACACAAATTGCATGGTATCTCGCTCGCACACTCACACACTAGTACGCACTGCAGACTGCTCAAAATATATTCTTTTGCGTTGTTGCCCTCCGGTTTCAGGTCATAATTGTACGCCACGCGCGAATCTTTAGTTGCAGTCTGCCTTCAATATTATTTAATTCTGGTTTGTTTTTATTTTTTTGCGATGTAAAACGGAAAATTACTCGGCGAGCGCTGTGTGACCGTTAAACTGTTCGTCCATAATACCGAAAAGCGGCCACTGGTCACACCGAACAACCGGTGATGCCAGTCGTCAGGTGGCCAGACTTCAGTTTGAATTGTAACAGCCGTTTTTGTTTGAAATTGTTTTCAATTCATGAAATATAAAAAATGTTTTTAAGTTTTATAATGTATTTTATCAAATTTAACCTTTTTTGTCTATCAACAATTTTCGAATAAAAAACATCAAAATTTTTGTTTAAATCTCACATTTTTATTGTTTCTATACGTTTCGAAATTGCATTTACTTATAATTAATATGTAACTATCGTCTCCATATGCGTACAGTAATTATTTATTGTTAGCTGCATTAAATGTAAATAATTAAAATTCTTGAAACTTAATTTTTGTGAAACACACGCAGTGCAACAGTTGTTGTCTATCTTTAATCTTTATTTTGTTGATTTATTGTTTGCAACGAACACATGCATTTTGGCAAAACTTTTGATTGACTGGATGGTGAGGGGAGTTGTGAGGGGCAAAGGATAAAGGATAAAGGCAGGGTAGAAAAGGACACAGACAGAGGACGGAAATGGACGTGTGAAACGAAAACGCGAATTAATGTGTATGAAGGCGAGCTTACTAACTATTATTTGTTGCATGGTGGTTTGTTATCAATACATATACGTATTATGTTCTTTTCTTTATGCATTATCAACTTAAGTATATTTACAGAACGTTTTGCCCGGAACAGATTTTGTGAGTAATGATGATAATTGGATGCGGCTAAAATTCGAATCTCAAACTCTTTCCTAGTCTTTCGCTATCTTTTACAGATATGAACTATGAACTGTAACTAATATTTCGCTTGATCTTTGCTCTACTCGCTAATTATCTGCATGATTTGAGACTTTAAAGCCAATTTGAATGAACTATGCAAATAGAAAACTTTCCGCTTACGCTAAAAACTATATTTACTCGGTTTTTGTTTTTATTTCACTATGAAAACGAGGATCACCTAACTTAAAACGAAACTTAGTTAAGTTGAGTTAAAAAATACATACTCAATACGTTATTTAAGAGAAAAACGTTAGTATTAGATCTTATTTATGTGTGTTTTTCTTCAATTTGTTTGTTTTTCTTTGCTTTTAGATAGAGTACACTCAGACTTCCAGTTGTTTTGATGGTTGTTGCGCGATAAAGGGTTCGCTCCACATGCGACGCAGGTCGCCCTGCAAGACAAGAACATTATAGATAAAGGCTTGGACATTGAAAACTTATAGGTAGTACCTTTAGATAGGCCATCAGCAGAAGGGGCAATAACGTAAACGGCACGAGATACAACAGCGCCGGCTGAGCCGCCTTAAATACCTCGGAACTGACCGTTGCCGTTAGCAGACCCAAAAAATAACTACAAGAAAATTAACGATAATTATTGTAAGTACTTAAAAATAAATACAATGATACTCACCCCAATAAGGAACAATGAAAATATGTCAACCGGGAGCCAACTCCCCTGGGTGGCGACAATGTGGGATCCGAGGTGACGCCCTGTGACTTCTTGTACGCATCGTACCGCAGGACGAAGCAGAGCAGCAGTCCGGGCATCACCACATCGCCGAGTCCCAGCATAGAGAAATGACCCGTATTGTGGATGCTGGGGAAGACCAGCTTTCCAGGCAGATTCAGCTTCGGTGTGTCCCGCACAATACCACCCAAGTTCAACTTGCGAGCCACAATGCCAACTGGATTTTCGGCGGGTCGCGTGGCCACCTTGACCATCACGTTGGTGCTGAAGATATACGAGGAAAGAAATACCCAGAAGACGTCGTAGATAAGCAGGCCGGTCAACAGCAGCGTGGACACCTTCAAGCTGGGCAGACGCACAAATGCAATGAAGGCCACACAAAGGCCCATGCCCATAGCTGCAAATAGGAAGAAAATCTTATTGTGAGAACTTCTAGTTGCCTAGTTTTGATAAAAAGAAAACGCACCATCCATCAGCAGCCAGTGGCCAGTGAGCACCCAGATGCACACAATGGACACGGAGAGTGTAAAGCTAAATAGCTCCGCCGCCGTGAAGCGGCCACAGACGCCGAATGAGAAGCGCTTGCCGTCCGTACATGGCCGGATGATGTACTGGCACATGGGCAGGAGCAGGAATGCCAGCGCCACGGTGGCAATGACTGCAGGAGGATAAGGAATATAATAAATAAATTGTTTTTTATCTTAGAAGATGGTTATACTCACTGGCTGTGCACACTGCGAAAAGCAACTGCATCGAGTCAAAGAAGAAGAACATGATGAGCAGGGATATGGAAGCTCCAAGGGGCAAACACAGAGCATGCATCGTGTCCAATGTGGCGAATTTATCCGCTGTGAAAAAGGAAACTTAGAATGCATAAAATTTTCCCAAGTATTTTCGGTTGAGCTTCACACATACTTGGCTCCTTCTCGACATGCTCGCCGGTGAGCAGGTTGGTCATCGATTCGTTGCGCTTCTTTTGCTCCCGCTCGCGGGCTTCCTGCTCGATGTTGAGGGACCGAAAGCTGCCGTATACGATCAACAGCATCGAAATGAGGCAGGTTGAGACACGCGACGAGTCCATTACACTGGATACTGTCCAATGGAGTTCACGGTACTCTCCGCCAGCCCCGCCGCCGCCCGCTGCCGCTGCTGCTGCTGCCGCCGCTGCCGCTGCTGCACCGCCACCAAGATTGCCGGCACCCACAGTTTGTGCTCCCAGACCGCCGCTGCCGCCGGCGCCGCCGTGCGACATGCTCCCTCCGGATGCGATCCGCTGATAGGCTCGGGCTAGTCGCTTCTTCGTCCGTGCTCTGGTATTATCGTTGAAGTTCAGATAGCTACTCCACTTATCAGTCGACCTGCGCGGGGTTTATCGCGTTTTATGTCGCTGCGCCGCTTCAATCTAAACACGGATGAAAAGTGAAATTTGTTTTGGTTTATTGATTTAGCGATAACAGCTCTGTTTATTGACCTTATCGCAGGTAACCCCCAGCTGATGAGCCGCTTGTGTTTGCCTCCCAGAGGTTCTTTAGACAGCTGTGTTTAGGGGTTTTTTTAGAGCACACACTCGACTCCCAAGGTTTCTTTTCCACGACTTTGTCTAAAGTCGAGCTCGGGGAAACCTTGGGGTCAACTTTCACACACCACACACGAATTAGGCAATCAAAGTAAATAATAGCGTTCTAAGCACTTAGAAAAAAAAGGTGAGTCGACAAATTGTAATAATTTCTTTACTACTTTATCATACATTTTGATAAATATATGTTATATTTCAGTAGTGATTAAATTGGAATAACAGAGAACGAACTTTAATGTTATTTCAGTTAAGATATTATAAACAATAAAAGTAATTAATTATAAAATATAAGAACCAGCATATAATGAGAAGCCGTAGATAGAAAGTACTCTAGAATACGAATCAGAATGGAATAAATTATGATCATTTTTTAATTTTTTTTTAATCCAGTATTCACTGAACGATAATAAAGATAAGATCCGACAAAATTGTCAATAAAATCCATGATTTTTCGGTTTTTATGTTTGCCCTATATAATATTATATTAATAATAAATAATATATAGCAGCAACAAAATGAATCATAAAATACTTGAGAAATTTGATTTATATTGTAATTCAGGTGTTTAACAATCAATATTTATGTATGTATAATTCAAGACCCTACCCAAGTGGCCCTCAGATTTCAAGGGAAAAAGTGAAAACCAAACTAATTCAACATTAGTTTCGCAACGTAAACTATAGACTTAGCTCTGCTAATATCAAATGTTAGATTATTATGCAGAAACCAAGCCGTAAAACAAGTCTATTTCGGAGAATGTTTACTTTACACAGTTATAAAATTAGCGGGAGCGATGGAAATGCAGCCATGCACATGCTGCTCAAATCAAATAAACAAAGATATATCGTTTCTATATATAGAAACTTTATTTTATTTTCTCCCCATTTCATATTTACAGAGGAACACTGAGGAAATACATATATGTATATAGGAATTAGATTAAATTTAAATGAAGAAAATATAATAATTATTCATTTATTATTAAATGATTTTTAAAATGTATTTATGCCTAAAAATGATCAACTCCTAAAAAATTTTAAATCAAGGATCTACTTCTCACTGTGTATTACACCCATTCCTTTCTAACATCAGATGTGAATATGCCTTTGCCCTATGGTAAAAATAACAAGTGTGGAACCTGTGTGAAATAATAACAGTTTGTCCACATGGGATTTACCTTGCTACAACAATAACCATTAAACGCCAAGAAAAGGGCCATAAAAGACTGGGAAATTAGAATAAATTATAAAAGCGTTACCCAGTTTCCTTCGCTGCCAATTCCATTGTTATTGCCACAACTGCTAGTGTTTTCACACACACACCACTGCCCCACTCGCACACCCACGCCACCGGGTTGTTGCACTTGGGGAATGTTTAGGCGCTGTTATTAGCGAGGCGCTCTGTTAAGTCGCTAATGATAATAGAGATACAAAAGCGAGACAGTTGCCAACTTCCTTGGTCTCTGCAGCTTTTGCTGTTTCGGTCCATGTTGCCTTAGTAGTTGTTGTTGTTGTTGCATGTTGCCAAGTGCCGTTGCTCGCACTAATTTATGTTGTCTGCATGTTGCAAAAGCTGCACTGGTATCCATAATTGTGTGTGTGGAATGCAAATGATTGAAATATATAAACAGCAGCAGTTCAACTTTTATATACACAGCCGCCAGAATTATTGCTATATACAGAATTAAGGCAATGTTTACATTATAGCCACTAATTGATCTCTAAAAAGATTATATTGGAAATTTTGCTGTTGTCTTTATTATTTTACTTTTAATTGTTCCTATTGTTATGCACACAAATGTCGCAATTCTGCGGCTGTGTCGGTATTTGTCCCCCTTTTTCCTGTCTGCTTCTCTCTCCCTCTAACTCTCTGGATGCAACAATTTAAGTTTCCCACACACAGCAAATAACAGACGAAGAGGGAGGTGAATTGTTAACGAGCGCTAATTAGAATTAAATTATGTGCGGGGTGTAAAGTTACACTCAACAGAGTTGACACAATTTGTGGAGACTTTTCACAGCTTAAAATGGTTACCGAACGTGAACTACATAATTGGCCAAACTCATTGAGAAAAAGCCGCTCACATCACACCAACACATTCGCATGGCAAACACACACTCGCACGCATACACAAACACTTTCTAATTCGAAACGCCCCAAAAAGGGGGAACAAAAATAAAAGAAGTACCAGGCAATTGGATTTGCTGTAACTGCCCACGACGAATGTGAAAGTGAAATTTGCCAAGATACAGAGAAGCAGCAGGGGCGCCGCAAGGGGTGGCATGAAAAGGGGGATACCAAAGAGACTAAATTAAAGTTTTATGAAACACATCGTTAATACTATGTATCTTCCTAACTTGAAAATTACTCAAAACAATACCCTGTCACTATCCTTATGTTTTGTATCTTTAAATCTATCAACTTCAAAACGTTGTCTCACTGTGTACTGGACGCGGAACGACTAAAATCCAGTGCGTAAACTAAGCGAAAAAGTTTAGTTGTTTGTCATTATGCAAACGGGAGAGGGGGTGGTGCAGAGTGGTTGGCGGAAAAGCATAAGAGGAATGGGGCAAAGACAGGCTTTGCAGCGCTTGAGAAATTTTTATACGAACACGGAGCTTAGGCTGCGCTTTAAGGTTTTTTTTTCTGTTTCTTCGTGTTCGGATACACTCCACTTCATTTCACAAAACTCCAACTTCGCTCCACTGCGTAACAAAATTACAAGACACAAAAAATATGTACTTATGTATACATATATACACTTGCAGCACATCAACAACAAAAACAACGAAAGGGGCAGCAAAGGGAATGGGGAAAAAGACTTGACTTGAATTACACTAACAAAATAAACGTATGAATGAACACAGTGCATATCAGCATTTATACTCGATACTCCCTAAAGTATTTGGGGGACTTCTCGCTTACTTTGCCTTCACATTCACATTCGCATTTGGCTGTATTTTCCTCTGCTTCTGCTTTTTTGTTTTTTTTCTTGCACCGATTTTCCTTTTTTTTCTTTGCGAGAAAATTGTCAGCTCCGATACATTTTCACGCGCTTTTACTGTCCTGCAGTCGGGGGGCCGCTTTTGCTGCACATTTTCACGAGTTCTTTTCGACGGCAGCTGTTATTTAAGGCTGGACCTGGACCATTTAAAATGTATTTCTATTAGTAACTAATCGCGGTGTTGTTTTTGTTGTGTTTCGCAGTGTGCCCGGCCTAATTTTCCTTTTCTGTGGCATACTATGAAGTACTAAGTAAATTATCGATAACTGTTCAAGAATTGGCTATTCTCAAGGCGCTGTATCAAATCCGTGGTGTTGCCGGAGCAATACGTAAAGGTGGCAACATCAGCATTTCAATGGCGCTATAGGGCAAAGTTTTCTATACCAAGAAGGGTAACACTGCGTGGCCAAATATTATTGTGAAAATTATATCGAAATAACAAATTGGAATTTAGCGTTTATATTGGCCCTAAATAACCAGAAGCAGCAAGGCAACAGCCATGTCCAACCAGGAGACCCAGGTTTCTAGCCTGCCGATGCCGCCGGAGCGCTACATCAGCAACTACACTGAGGAGAACATTCGGCGCAACCGCGCTCCCCGTCCGCCGCCCCCGCCATCACAGCATGAAGTATATAGCATGTTTGGGATCCAGTACAACAACGACGAGATGATCCGGTCCCTGGAGTCGCAGAACATCAAGCGCCTGATCCCCATTCACTTCGACAGGCGCAAGGAGCTGAAGAAGCTGAACCACTCGCTGCTGGTCAATTTCCTGGACCTGATCGACTTTCTCATTCTGAATCCTGACAGTATTAGACGCACAGAGAAGGTATTAGAAGCAATATATTCATTCACAATCATAAATTCCTGTTTTATAATATTTGGTAGCAACTAAGGTTCATTTAATTGAATATTTCGTATGGCGTTTGACAAGATAATCTTATAAATATATCTTTTCTGCTTTTAGATAGATGATCTGAGTCTGCTGTTCGTTAATATGCATCACCTGCTCAACGAATTCCGGCCACACCAGGCAAGGGAAACGCTTCGCGTCATGATGGAAATGCAGAAGCGACAGCGCGTGGAGACAGCCACCCGTTTTCAAAAGCACTTGGAGCGGGTACGGGAGATCGTGAACACCGCATTTTCAGCGCTACCCGTTCTGGGCGATGATGATGAGAACGGCGGAGCGAAGATCAAGACGGAGGTGGACCCTTTAGAAACGAATGCAGCAGCCAAGAATGATCCCAGTTATCAGCATGATCGTATGCTGTGCAAGCTGGTGGATGCCATCGAATGAGTTGGCCGAACAGAAGACTGGACTCCGGCACGGAGACAAGAGAAGAGTTTGTGTCGATCATTGTGAATGGCTTGAAAAAGAGGAACCTCTTATATATTTATAACTGCTTTTAGTGTTAGAAATAAAACCCCAACATGTGTGTGTGATGAGAATCTTTCACGCCTTATGAGTAATTCATTCACTTGCTTTGCCCCCAAATATGTTTAGTCATGATGGAGATAGGTTTAATGCTGATAAGATCACCCCTCTGTCGTGTGGCTCTAGATAAAAGTAAGACAGACGTCGTTTAAGCATCCACAAATTTCACCATTAAAATGACGTAGGCAGACTGGAAACGTGATAATTCCAACTAAATTGATGCTATCCATGGATAATGCTATGGTTTCTTCCTGAATCATAATAACATAGGTTTTAAGATAAATACATTTTTATTAAAGGCTACTTTGCTAACTTATGTTAACGTTAAACAGAAACGTGAAGAGCACACAGGTTTTATGGATCTCGATGGTTGCTACCTCATGGCTTTATCATGGTAACTCCGCAAAGATTTGTACAGTCCGTCTCGCGGGCATAGGAATGACTTCTATTAGAAAACTGCCGATACCATAGGTAGTTTGGTTACATGAATGGCGTTTCTATTTGAAACCCCTTCTTTTCAAGAAATATCATAAAAAAATATCAGAAAAAGTAAAATATTTAAACGTAATTTGACTAAAATTTGGTGTATTCATCTTGATATTCCTCATTCAAGATGACATCCCCCACCTTGTCTTATTTGTCCTAAAACGCACTGTAATATCTTCTTGCTGAGCAACGTGTTTCTACTGGATAAACACGCTTTTATAACTTTATTAGCTTCTTGAGATTATAAAGCCAGCGATAAGAGAGTTGTAGTTGAGTGAATCTTCAGGTCTGATTGAGATGGGGTTCCGATAAAAGCAGGTGGCCCTCGCTCTAGGAGATCATTTCTCGCGCAGCATTGCAAGTGCAAGCAATTGTCGGCTGAATCAGAATAAATATATGTACATACCATATGTATATAGTGCGGTGACAGTGAATTGAAATCTTTGATCACATCGAAAAGCTGGAGCACATTAATTGAACAATCAATTTCAAGAGCAATCCAATAAAATAGACATAAAAAACATACGCAGAGATGTCGGAAAAGAATATTGAAAGTGTGGATCCTGAGAAGAAAAAAGGTAAAACAGTGTTGAAAATAAAAAAGTTGTTACGTGCTTAGTGATCTAATTATTAAATTAACAAGGAAAAAATAAATAAAAATTGAATAAAAAAGAAAAAATATTCCCATGAAGGAAAAAAGTGAATAATTAATTTAAAAAGCCATAAAACTAATGCTTTTATGGGCTATAAAACTAATCTTAATTGTGTTGGGTATATTACCCAAAATCCAAATCTGTGTTTGCCCTTATATATTCTTATTTATAACTAGAATAAGCTGATGTAATCTAGGATATCATGTTATGAATAAGGGTGGAAAATTTTAAAAATGAAAGTTTATTAAAACTGAAGCAATAAATTAATAAACAATAATAGAAAATAAAAACCTTTAACTAGATGTTACAAGGAACATTCAAATTATATACCTAATATTACAGTAAAGATAAAATCCATTAAATAATCTGTAATTTTGTAATGAACCTATAATACGTTTTTATCAAGAACAATAATAATATCCCTTGTATAACAGTGTAAAAGCTCTCTCAAGTTTTGAACAATCTCTCCCAGAGATTAGGAACAAACTGGACCATAAAAACTAGTTTAAACTGGAGTCAAAAACACCTGTGATTTCCCTTCCTTGTTACAGAGCTGGAAAAAGACAACGAGGGGGATGATGGCAACTCTGATAGTACGGCGGAGGCGGAAACTACCACGCCCAGCGGGGAAGGTCCAGCCACCTTTGACAAGGCCATTGAGGGCGCCGGCTTCGGCATCTTCAATCTGATCCTGCTCTTCGTCTCAATTCCCGCCCAAAGTGCCGCCATTTTCGAGTCTAGCTCCATGTCCTACATCCTGCCGGTGGCCGAATGCGATCTTCGGCTGACGCTCGAGGATAAGGGAGTGCTTAATGCCGTGGCCTATGCCGGCATGACCATATCGGCCATAGCCTGGGGCTATCTAGCAGATACGAAGGGCCGTAAGAAGATCCTGTACTGGGGCTATCTGATCGATGCGGTGTGCGTGTTCGGCAGTGCTCTCAGCCAGAACTTCACCATGCTAGTGGTTTTTAAATTCCTGGGAGGACTGGTGTAAGTTAACGCTCTATTTTTATGATTTAAAGGAAACTACTATTTGATTTAATTTAATTTCTCAGGGTAAATGGCCCCGCAGCTGTGCTCTTCACCTATCTGACCGAAATGCATGGACCCAAGCACCGGTCCTCCGTTCTGATGATCGTTGGCATGGTTACATCGACAGCTACGGTTTCGTTGCCACTTTTGGCCTGGGGCATCTTTCCCAGAGACTGGGACTTTCAGTTTTGGGGCTTGAACAGTAAGTTAATAAAATTGTTAATTAATTTATATTAAAAAGAAATAACTTTGGAATTTTCTCTAATTGCTTTTATTACTCTTCAAATTATCTATTGTGATTTATTGGGTAAAATCATATGTAATAATTCCTTTTAATTTAGTTCACAGCTGGCAAATTTATCTGTTTGTTCTGGGCGTACCCAGTTTAATTAGTGGCCTGATATTCTGTGGCATGCCGGAGAGTCCTCGCTTTCTGATGGCTCAAGGACGAAACGAGGAAGCACTGGAAGCCTTCAAGCAGATCTATCACGTCAATAGTCGCAAGCCCAAGGAATCGTATCCAGTAAGTGGATATATTAAATTTTAAATAACTTGTATTTGTTATTGAGAATATCATTTACTTCAGTAAAATTAAAAATCATAATTTATTAATTAAAAAACTTGTTCTATTAGATTAAAGCCTTGGTACAGGAGGCACCAAATCGCAAGGCCGACAAGAGCGAGGCCATCTACACCATCGAAGAGAAAAAATCAGGCGATTTGCCGGATAAAAAAACCCCTCGCACTCTCTCCGAAAGCCTTCGTGCCGGGCTGGAGCAGATGAAACCGCTGGCAAGGAAGCCCCTGCTGGGACTGGCGCTCTGCTGCTACACAATGCAGTTTGGCATCTTCCTGGGCATGAATACTATTCGACTGTGGCTGCCACAGCTCTTTGCGTCAATGGCAGAGTTCGAGGCACTGCACGCGGGTGAGGGTGTGGATGCCAGCATGTGCACCATCCTTGAGTTTAGTGTCAATCGGACAGCGGAGACGGCTTTGAATTATGCCGATGCCTGTGCAGAGGTGGGTAAGGGGTATTTAAGAGAGCTTCATTTATGATCCTGAGATAGCAGAGTTAGAGCTAAAGATTAGAATTATCGTGAATGTGACGTGGTCATTTCATTATCTCATTGTTTTGGTGACTTCTCATGCAGTTACTCCCTGATGAATAATATATACATACATATTTTTTTACAGCCCAAGGTGATCTCCATGGACATGTATATTAACAATATTATTGTTTCGGCCACTGGGTTTGTGGGTTACTTCTTTGCTGGCGGTATTATTCGAGCCCTGGGCCCCAAGCGAATGATGAGTGAGTTGCTACTTAGATTCGATCTCTGGGTATTAATTCATTAAGTGACTTCCTTCTTCCCCAGCTTATGGACTATTTCTCTCTGGCACCTTTGGCCTCATTTTGTACTTCTCCGTCAGCAGCCTGATGACCCTAATTGTGGCTGCCACCTTCTTGACCATAACGGGTATAGCCGTCTCTTCGCTTCTGGGGGCTGTGGTGGCCCTGTTTCCCACCCAACTGAGGTGAGAGTGTATCTATAATCCTGTGTGAATAGTAATATTAATATGAATACCGCCTTGCAGAACCGTTGTGGTGGCCATTGCCATGATGTGTGGTCGCTTTGGAGCCCTGTCTGGAAACTTACTCTTCCCCGTATTCGTTCAAATAGGCTGTTTGCCGCCTTTTATAATGGTCTCCTCTGTGCTCTTGTGTAAGTTTATTTTACAGAAAATAATAAATGGAAATGTTATTAATTTATTTTTAATATTTCTAGTATCCGGTATCCTTTCCATATTTGTGCCCAATCCCGCCAAGGCTACATTTTCTTAAGGAAATTTTGGATGCTTCTGAATTTACATATTTATAAGTGAATTTTTGATTGCTTTTCTAGTTGAAACCAGATCTTAGCTTTTGTTTAGTTGTACAAATTAGGGATAACAGATGGGCAGTCAACAATTATTTATATTTACATTAAGTAATCAAACCAAATATATCTTTATTGTTGTACAAACTACAATTTGAACTACAAATTGTCTTTAAACGCGGTGAACAGGAATAACTCCGTCCGATAAGCAAGGACTAAAGTCGTCGGAAGGCAGCAGGCGACATGGAAATCTCATTAGTGCCAATTAGCAGGTAACCTGTAAGCCAGGTGGGAGTGTGGGTGGTGGTGTTTGAGCTGGCTGCCAGGTGAGTGATCGGATACAGATAACATCAACCAGATTTCCATCGAAGGGTAAATTAGTTGAAGGGTAAATTAGTGCTGCCCCAATTCACTAATCTGGCAGCCTTAAATGGCAGCGATTTATTAGATTGAGCGCTTCACTGACTTGTAAAACTTCACCAGAAGTTGCAATCAATTTAATCGCTTGACAGCGTCTTGAAATTCCCAAAAATGTATTTAATCAAGTTCTATGAATTTCGAACAGGAAAGCATATTTTATTACATTTTTGACATATATGTTACGATTACATAAAATCAGCTTAGCAATAAAAAATGCTTTTTCGAAGAAATGTAGCTCTTATTTGTTAATGAAAAGTTCTAAGAAATGGCAGTCTGGGTTTTAGTATAAAAGGAGAGCGTGCCCAAAGACGTTTCATTTTAAATCATAATCGCAATGAAATTTCTGGTGAGTACAACTTATTCTAAAACTTATTTTAATTCTAATTTTTATTCTTTAATTTTAGGGGATTTTAATGTTGGCCCTTATGGGCGTTCATTTGGTGGCGTGTGCGCCCACCTCGAATGAAAAGATTTTATGTTTTCGTAATTGCTTTCGCAAACATGATGT
The DNA here is from genome assembly GCA_035045905.1 of Drosophila anomelani. Taxonomy (NCBI): domain Eukaryota; kingdom Metazoa; phylum Arthropoda; class Insecta; order Diptera; family Drosophilidae; genus Drosophila; species Drosophila anomelani. Next base: position 7,359,720 of record JAWNOO010000007.1, on the reverse strand, counting down.
GCCTATTGACTTTATAAATTATGTTAACTCTCGAAATGGATCATATTTCCAACCGCCATTGGAAACTTACATGGATATTGATTCCAGCCAAAAAAATATCACTTCACTGATTCGTAATTAATAGGCGCCAAGAGGAAACTACATATTCTAAATAGAGCTGCTTGGCAAAAATAAAGCGTTTTAATTCTGTTTAAAATGTTAAAGTATATAAATTATATTTATGCAAAATAATGTGTTGTTTATTATAAATAATATTACAATTAATGACAAATATTCATAGATCATTGATCAGCATCCTGGAGTCTTTCAAGTATTTGTCAAAATTTTCATAGTTCTTCAAATACTATTAAAAAATTATTTCTTTATATTGATTTTGTCGAATGGCTGCCCATGTAGAGGAGGCGGCCGACTTTGAAACGGCTATTGCCGAGTGCGGCTTCGGGCTATTCAACGTGTTCATCCTGTGCAGCGCCATGCCCTGCCTCACGGCCATGGTCTTCTCCGCATCCGCTCTGTCCTATGTGATGCCCTCGGCGGAGTGCGATCTGAAGCTCAGTCTCCTGGACAAAGGATTGCTCAATGCAGCCACCTATGCCGGAATGATCATCTCGGCGGTGCCCTGGGGTTTCATTGCCGATACCTTCGGGCGCCGTCCGGTTCTCATTTCTGGCGGCTGGCTGGACGGCTTTTTTGTTCTGTGCGCCTCCTTCAGTCAGGACACGATCCAGCTGATGGCCTTTAAGTTCTTAGACGGCTTCGTGTGCGTATATCCAACACTCTCTATTGAAACATATATTTAGTATTCAATATTAAATATATATTTTATTAATTTATTAATTTAATTTTCAATTAATCTTAGATTTCGATTACCAATTATTCATTTGCTTAATTTAAAGTTAGAAATAACAATTTTCGTTGAGTGTTCAATCGATATTCAGGCTAATGAGTTTCTCCCCCAGCATCTGCGGCCCCTTTGCGGTAGTGGTCAGTTATTTGGCCGAGTTCCATGGGAAGAAGCACCGGCCATATATCATGCTGTTCGTGGGTCTCTGTGTTTCCACCGGATCGATGATTATGCCCCTGCTGGCGTACGTTGTGTTGCCGGTGAACATCTTCTTTAAGGTGGGCAATTTGGAGTGTAGGTGAGTCCCAGTTGATGTGACCTCAAATCTTAAGCTTGCTCCTCGTCCACAGTCCAAACATGGCAGGTTTTTCTGGCGGCCAGTGCGATTCCCACCCTGATGAGCGGCCTGATGCATATGTTCCTGCCAGAAAGTCCCAAATTTCTCATGTCCCAGGGAAACTACAAAAAGGCCATGGAGTCTCTGCAGCGCATCTACAAGATGAACAAACGGAAGAGCAAGGAAAGCTATCCGGTCAGCATTTATGCAAAATTACTCGTATCTAATTTTTAATACTGATATTATCCTTTAGGTGAAGCGCCTCACCGACCCCACGCCCGATCGCTCCGCTGAACTTGACGGCACTGGGAGGCGGCTCACGCTGAGCGAGAAGTTTGATCGGGCAAAAAAGCAGTTTAGCGATGGTTTCAAGCAGCTGAAACCCATGTGCTCCCAGCCCTATTTGGCCATCTCCCTGAAGGTTTACTTTCTGCACTTCTGCCAGATAATGTGGTGAGTAATGGAGGAGTTATAATATATATAATAATATAATAATTCATGTTACATTTTCTCGTAATCAGTGTGAACTCGGTGCGCCTGTGGATGCCCCAAATCTTTGCCACGATGAACGCTATGGAGAAGCAGGGCGCCAACGATACGAGCGTGTGCGCTGTGCTGGATCACAATGCTAAGGCCCTGCCCCGGAACTCGGACCAGAGGCAGGTGGAGTGCAATCTAGTAGGTAGGATATCGCTTGGCCCTGCCTTCACTGGCGCTAAAATAATGAATCGATCGAACAGCACCACAATGCGGAGAGCTATCTCGGTAATATAATCGTTTCGGCCATTGGCCTTGTTGGCTACCTCCTAATTTTTCCACTGCTGCGCATCAGTTTGGTAGCAAATCATATAGTGAGTGAGTACTGTAGCGTTTGGTTTCGATTAAGGAATGCCTGATATAATTCTAAATCATTGCAGAGGTTTTCCTATTCATCTGCATATTCCTGGTGGGCGGACTGTACTTTGTGAAGACATCGCTGGTAACGATGCTAGTGTCCGCCACTTACCTGACGATGATGGGCATTTGTGCCACGACGGTTATCGGAATGTCTGTGGTGATATTTCCCACTCTGATGAGGTAAATTATTAATATTATTTGTATTTATAATTAATATTGCATTTATTCCGCCCCAGAACTATGGTGCTGCTGCTGATAATGACCTTCGGCAGGCTGGGCTCTGTGAGTGGCAACATCCTGCTGCCTGTATTTATGCAACTGAGCTGTCTGGCTCCGTTTCTCTGGCTGATTGCTTTGATGACCAGTAAGTCGTCTCTCTGTCTTTACTATATATTTTTTACTATAATTTGTTTGATACCCCAACAGTTGCCTTTCTCTGCTCGTTGTTCCTGAATTTCGACGATCAGCAGGCCCTGAATTAGATCTAGAGAGAGTGAGAGAGAGTTCCAGAAGAGAAGTTAAAGCTGGACGTAAAAATAAATGAATTATTAATCTAGGCAATCAACTGTGTGCTATGCGGTTAATTCAACCTAATTACATTTTAATCATAGGTCCATGCAATCAACCGACTTTGATTAATTTCTATAGGGGGGAGTATTGTATGTACATTTTTTGTATATTCAAGTAATTATGTTTTGCGGTCGGCAATTAATTTGCACATGCAAAAATGAATCGCAACTCGCGCTTCGTTGGCGGCCAAAGTAATTTTTCACCACAGAAGCTGTCCTTTTTTTTCTGGCTAAAAGTTTCCCATACTCTTCATTCCTCCTGCAAGTAACCATAAATCAGCACTAGAGCTTGTTGCTCTCTCCAACCGAAATCAATAGCAGTCTCCCTGTGATGCACACATGGCGTATGCTTGATGCCGCACTAGAGGTATCCCATTTCTGGGCCACTTTCGCCCCTGACCTCTAGTCAAACTAACCTATTTCTCAGGCTGTCAAAACAAAGTCAAGCGGTAATTGACACATGTTGACTGGGGGCGACTCCCCCGCCAGTTTGTTGGTGGTTTTCCTGCGAGTTTCCAAACGTGAGAATACATACATACGTACATATATACATATATACTAAAATGGTATGTTTGTGGTGTATGCATATTGAGTCATGTCCTTAGGTTGGGCTGCACTTATTCCGGTTCAATTTATTGGCAAAGCACTCGCAGGCAGACACTGAACTTTATTGGAGAACTGTGAGTCATCTTGTTTTTTTGTACTCAGCACTTGTGGAGGGCAGAAGGGTATACGTAAAGTTAGGTAAATGGGTAGGTATAACATGGTTGTTATATGAGGTTTATTTTTCAGATTTTTCAGATAAGAGTCTACCCTCTGTATATACCATTTTAATATAAATTCTTAGATAAATCAGCAAAGGTTTGTAGTCCTTATCAAAAAATTGATTAGTGGGTATACTTTATTCGTTACAACTTTGTCCATCGAACAGTCTAGTTATTTACTTCAGCATCGTTGTATAGGTCCAAAATTTGACTAAAAGCCTGCTTAATGCAGAAATGTGTGTGCTAAAAATCCTAGCAGATTGCCGTCTGTGTTTTTAGAGCTTTCTATTCTGGTGAATCCTTGGGCGATAGCCCCTGCGCACTCTATAAAAACCCACGAACAACAAATGCGCATAAATTTATCATAATAAACATGCATAAATCGCCGTGAATATAAGCAGGGAAACCCCCCGGAAAATGTGCAGAAATATGCTTAGGGCGTAATGGGTGGGATGAGGGAGGCGTTGGGCGTGGCCAAATTTGGGCTATAAACTAAACGAAACAAGATCGTAAAAAAAGCTAAACATGGCAATGCATATGTGCGTAGGAGTGTGCGTGCTTTGGACCAAAATGAGGTCCATAGTTACACAAGGCACTGGAAGAAAATTCTTTAAAGAAACTAAGAAGGAAATTTAGTTTTTTTAAACATATTTTTGTTTATAAAAACTGTTAAATATTCTCTAATAAATTAAAACATGTACTTTAATAATTTCGTAATTAAAATATTTCCAAAAATTTATATTTAAAGCAATCTTTGCTCTGAGTGTTTAAGTGCCAGGAGTGCTAGGAGTTTGAGGGTGTCAGGACCCGCCTGAATGGACAGTCATAATCACATGGGGGCAAAGGTTAGTGAGTTTGAGAGAGCTTGAGCGAGAGAGGGAGGGAGGCTTTGGATAGAGAGGCAGACATAAACATTTCCAGACATTAGCAAACACAAAATACAACAAACAAATCAACGCACCGCATACACACACGTACATACACACACACAATCGTTCATTTGAACAATCCTTGAAGTGGCCATTGTGTGTGGGTCGTGTCCTTTGCCATCATTTACAGGTCATTCATCATATCCTTCGCCTGAAGTCTATTTGAAGCCACAGCGAAAGCAAAACCCGAATCCGAAAGTGAAGGTGAAAATGAAACATAAACCAAAATACCGAAGGCATAACAGGTGAACTGAATAAAAAACCATTACAAAATCCCAAGGGTCACAATGCTGGGTTTACCAGACATAATATATGGACTAAGGATGGCATTGCATGGACTTGTGACAAGCATTCTTTGATTTATTAATAGCTTAACTTAATTCAAAGTAAAAAATAAGTGGAGGATTCAATCTGTTAACGATGTATGCTTAAAAATATAATAAAATAAAATTTATATTTGAATAATATTGATAAATATAAGACTCATAATCGTTTGTAATATTAATTAGTTTTTATTTCATTTAAAAATCTAACAAACATAGAAAGAATAAGAATTGTAAAGCTGAATGCACTTATCTTATCATTTTTTCAACATCTATTGAATTGATTTATTTTAAGAGCTACGCTGCTGATTAGCTGAAATACGTAGTATTATTTAATTTATATACATAGATAGCTTTATGCTTGATTAGTTGAAATATTATTAATTGAGTTCTATTGTTGATAAAGCAAAGTCGATTCGAAGACTTCAACTTGACTCCGTGGCGCAACGGTAGCGCGTCTGACTCCAGATCAGAAGGTTGCGTGTTCAAATCACGTCGGGGTCAATATGGGAAATATTAATTTTTTGTATTCTTCTTAAATTTTGTTCTGTTATTTAAAGAATATAAGAATGTTTCATGATGGAATGATGATAATGATGATGGAATGATGATGATAATAATGGAAAAGGAAATCATTAAAATCATTAAAATGGTCTATTTTGTGGAAAGCAATCAAGAATTTATTTTAATAAAAGATGTTTACTTAGGTTAAATTCCCTTTAAGCAGTTGTTGAAAAGTATGCAATAATTTCTGTCTGTAATGCAAGAACCTAAAGGGCCTTAAATTATAGAAAACACTAAAAAGTCTGTAAACAATGTTGCCATAAACGCGGCACCTAGCAACATGTTGTCGGCAGCAGCATAATGTTGCCAGGATTCTCTCAATCTCAACAGGTTGTGTAGTGCCTGTAAGCGAATGGGGGGGGGGGGGGGGGGGGGGGGGGTGAAGCTTCTGTTTGTGTGTGTGTTGAATGGCTCTTGGCGTCGTGATGTTATCCTGTTAGCATGGGCATTGACTGGCAACGACAGACTACGATGTAATAAGTATAAGGTACTCTCGTTGGCAACATAATTCCGTTAACAAAACTTACAACCAGAGCAAGTGAGAGGGCTAGTATTAGGGATTAGCTTAAAATGTGGTGATCAACTCTTAGAAAGTTCAAATAGTTTAAAGATTTATAGAATTAAAAGAATATAAGATATTTCATAATTATTTTGTTTTTTGTGTATATATTCTTTTTTCTGATCTTTATTTTAAAACACACAAAATTTTAATTGTGGCCAAAAGAGAACCAATAGCCCTTAAGAATTTGATTGTCTTTTCTTCATAATCTTTCAAGCTGGCGTTGAACATTAAGGGACTAAATCACGAACTCTTCGGCAGCCGACGAGACAATCCTTGTTATCCTTGATACCCACACCCAGCATGCTGCAGACTTTGTAGGTCCTTTCATGTAAACTCTGCTCAGTCGGCGGCGGCACTTGCAACGCAAAAGAACGCGCGCAGAAAAGTAAATTGTTAAATTTGAGCGCCATTTTAAACACAAATAGCATAGCCGTCTAACGATCTGACATCGGTGTGTATGCAAATGTTTGTGTAAAATAACAAAGTAAATAGTCGGTCTACAAAAATAACCACAGTTTGGCTGCGGCAAAAAAAAATTGTAAAATAAACGAATGCTGAATGAAAAAAAACGAGTGTGTAAATGTGATTAAAATAACGAATTTAAACGCTCGTTAAGTGATTAATCAGTGCGGCATTTTAAATACCAATTGAATATGCTGGTTTATGCTATTTTAATTAAACTTCATATGGTTTCTGCATAAAAAATACATAGTAAATAGTAAACTAAAAAACAGCTTCAATTAAAAGTGTGACAGTTTAAACAAAACTTAATTGTGCGTTGTGATTGACAACAAATAATTACACTTAATTATGTGGTAAAGTGAAAATTTGTTAATGTTGTCAATGTTTGTTTAAGAATGGCACAAGATAATTACTCTTAATATAATTAAATATAGTTTAATATGTTGGTATTATTTGAATAAGTTAAAATATCTTCTATAAATGGGGATTTATTCATTTGCTTAAATTAATGATTGAAGCTCCATTTATTTGAACTTAATTGATTACCAAAGGATTTTATTTAAACAAAATATTTAAAATTATTTTAAAATTAAACTCATAATATGAACTAATAATAATATTCCACATTGTTGCCATTTATTAGTCGGTAAAAATTCAATTTTAAATCAACTTACGCCACAAAATGTGAAAATTTAATAACCTCCAACCACTACGTCGTATACGTTATATTGTTAGTGATTATCAACGAAAGGACTAAAGCGTTCGCAATTTTCTCGACTAAATGGCGCCAACTTGCCACATGCAGCGAGTAATGCAACTTCTCTTCGGACCACGCCCCCAAATTAAAAGCGGTTAAGGCGAAACAAGAAAAAATATTTAATAATAAACCATTGAAGGACCCTCGAAAGAGCCATATGGGAAAGCGGATGCCAAGCAAGTGAAAGGTCAATTTTTACGGAGTAATTAAGGCGTGTGCAACGCCTTCAGGGTCTCGCAGCCCCAGAAAAGCCACAGAGACATCCATCGACCATAAAGGTTTCTATGGTGCTGCAGCATTAAATGTGCCACAAGTGCAGTATTATTACGCAACGCATCGCAGCAACGCAGCCGCCATCCCTGAATTTCACGGAAAATGTCGGAAATCGTGGACACCGAGTTGCTGGTCAACTGCACAATACTCGCCGTCCGGCGATTCGAGCTGAACAGCATCGTAAACACCACGCTGCTGAACAGCCTCAATAGAACCGAGGTGGTCAGTCTTCTCTCCAGCATCATCGACAACCGCGATAATCTTGGTAGCATCAATGAGGCGAAGTAAGTAGTGTGTCTTTGAAATTGAACCAAAAAAATATAGTTTTAGGAGACTTAACTAATATAATAAGGAACCTTTAAAAATATATAAAATTACTTTGGTTTCGTATTATATGTATTTAACTTCTCATTCAGCTCATTTTTTATTATTGCACTTTAAACAATTTCTTATCTCTATCCTTAGCATATCGGGGAATTCGTAAACGATTCTTAGTAGCCGTGTATCGCCCCTTTCGCGGGAAACCTTTATAAACCTCTGTGAAAGTTATGCAAATTAACCAAAAGGAGCTAAGACCGATTCACCGTACTCGGCCAGTTGGTGCTGATGAGGGCCAACTGATTATTCGTGGCGAGCGCTTAAATTGAATAAAGTTTGCCGGTCTGACAGCTGATAAACGTGTTTGCCATTCGTTAAGGCGAGGTCGGGTTTCATTAGGTCGCGGCACTTGAAATAAAATTAGGTCTCTGTATGAGAATAATTTGCATAAAATTCTATAAATTCCTAAGCACAAATGGAAAAATTAATTTAAAAAGTATTTTTTTTCCTAGAGAGAGGGTTGTGTGATTATAAATTCTTCTAAATAAGTCATAATTTTTGTATAATATTTAGCAGTGTATTCTAAAGATGAAGAGGGTTATTTCATAAGATTTAAGGGATCCTACTAAGTTTAGTAAATTAGTTCAGGCCTAATCTGATGCGTTTTTAATTAATCATGAATGCGTTTTTGAATGAGTTCTTGAAATTTATTTTTTCAGCAGTATTCTTTGTCTATTAACTGTGTCTTTGTATTAAGCATTGCTGAAATATAATTTAATTTGCTATTTAAGTTGTTTGTTATTAACTTTCCAACGGTGTGGCAGGATTAAACTGGCTGCAGAAGCTTATTTTGATAATAATTGTTTTGACAATGGCAAGCTAAAAAACATTAAAAATAAATATTGTGTAATTAAGCCTAGAATAATATTATAAAATTGAATGCGATTTTAAATATTCCACAGTATTATTGTGGATTTAACTTGACTTTAAAGTTTAGAGCTTTAAAAAATCAATATTTAAGAAGCACCGCAGACACAATAAAAATATAAATAAATGATAACATTCCACTTACATTCAAAATCATTATTTCCTTCACCATTTGTTATGGTGTTGATTTATTGCGCGATCTTAATTAAGTCGGAAGCACATCATTGTAAATATTTAACCAATAAATTGAACCTTCGATTGCTCTTGCTTCGCCAGGGAAAAGCGACCACGGATAATTAAGAAGATGAATGGGTCCTTAGCGATTGAGTCCGGGTTAAATATGCTTTAATATGTTTTAATCTCTGTAATTATTTTCAGCTGACCAAGAACTTAAACCGCTTGGGCCATTAATGCTCGTATTTCGTAGCCGCAAAGTGAAATTAATGAGCTGGCCGCAAGTACGACTATGGCATAATAACTCAAAAGTTTGCAACATAAACAGAAACAGAAACGGATATAATGAAAACGGAAGGCCGTGGCCAATCTTTTGAAAAGTCAGCCCACAGATAAATATTCACTTGGCATCCCTTTAATTTGATCAATGATGGATATATTTCGGTCGCTGTTTTGCCGGGTTAATTAAGCTCTTAATTTGTTTTTCATTCGCAATCAATGGGCTTCTGTTTTTGTTGCTCAACGAGCCGGTGATGTCCTTGAGGTTTCCGCGAATTTCAATTGTTTTTCAATGGAAAATTACAAGGGGAGACAATGCTTGTTTACTCTTTCGGTGAGCCAACCAGCAGTTCATTTGCGTAAATAATTTGTACATTTAAGAAAGGAATATAATATAATGTGTGTACATATTTTTAGAAAAAAACATGTAACTAGTGGTTTATTTTTATATTTTCAAACGGCTGTAAACAACTGCATTTTCCCAGAAAATTTCCTGCGCAGCTATGGCAGGCAATAGCTGTTTTTAATTGTTGCAGTCAACAAGCAGTTCCAGTGAAAAATTCCTTGTTGCTTTGAAAATCATTCATAGCTATATAATAACCCCATCAGCAGGTTCCCGGAGAGTGTTGGTGGTTTCAAAGGAAATCTAATAATATCTAATAAGTATAGCTACAATAGGGCTCCCACCTTTTAAGGAGAATTTTTTTTTTTGGTTCTCAGTGCAGTTTAGCGGGCCTTATGTAATTATTCCCTTTCAATCAGGAATAGACAAATGCCACAGTGAGCTCAAAGGGCTTTTGGCAAACTCACACACAAGTTCACTAATTGTTTTATCGCAAACTCCACACAAAGCCCCACATTTAGTGTGTAGGTGACGAGTGCGCAAAAAAAGGCGCCACAAATAATTAAATTCCGACAAATGAAAAGCTTTTCGCTCTCAGTCGCCCAACCCGAAACGAAATCCTTGAAAAACTTTGTCAGAAACAAAACGGCGATGCACATTGTTGTTCGATGTTCTATATTTGGGCCCTAAGCCCCGAGGTTTAATGCTCTTTGTGAGTGACAAAACAAAAAAATGGGGGAGAAAGTGCGTGAAAGGGAAAGTACATGGAAAGAAATTGAAAGAAAAATATATAAATTTTAAATAAAATATGAGGAAATTTAATATTAGCTTAGAGTGTGATATATTTTCTTTTTAACGTATGTGGGTCTTGGGGATTGTAAATTATAGCAAATTTTAAAATATAGAAAATATTTAGAAAAGTTTTTAAATAATAATAGAGTTATTATACAATCTTTTTTTTTAATTAATAAATTTAGTAATTTTTTTTTAATATAAAATTTATTTTAAATTATACAAAAATTCGACAATTTCTTTCTCTGCTGCCAAATTTCCTTATGCATGAAGCAGTTGAGCTCGTGAATTGCCTGGCGCTTGTCTCGAGTTAAGCTCATTATGTTTGCTTGTGACTTACCTTCAATCGGGGCAAATGTCTCGGACATTTCCCATGGATTATTGATGGCAAGAACTTGAAGGTTTCACCTCGTCCACGCGTCTGGGCTTTGCACACACTTCAGTGAGTGGGTGATGCGCCCACGCGGCGTATACGCAATGCCAATGTTTATTACAAAGCGATGGAGCGCGGCGAGTATTCGGGTTGGAAGTGGGCATAGCTTGGACTTGGGTTTTGGCCCAGAATCGATTTAAAGAGAGCATCCTTTCGAATTTGATGTTTATGGCATTTCATACGCTTATTGATTTTGATGCTTGGCCAATGATAACAGCGCAGCACAACAAAGGACGCACGACATTAGTCCTCATCCTGCGTATCCTGCTGAAATTGTTATCGTTGTTGTTGTAGCCCCGGTTGGTGTCCATCGGGCTTTGGCATTTTTATGGCAAGACTCAAATCCAATCAGAATGGATGGCCCACATAAAAACAAGAAGCGTTTTGAAGGTTGTAGAAGGGCATCGAATAGGAAATGCTCTTTCCCAAAGAAAAATAAATATAGAAAATGGAACAGGAATAGCGAAAAATTAACTTTTATAATTTTTGTAATGTTTTATATATATTTAAAAAAAAATAAACAATTAAATTTTAATATTTCAACTAAAAAAAAACGAATAAAAAATATTTTTCATTTTATATATGCCTTGCATTTATATAAATTTTGCAAATATTTTATATTTAGCTCATACATATTTTGTAATATTGTGCTTCAGCCTTTTATTTAAAATCTTCTCAATTACCAAATATTTATCTATATTCATAATAGCGTTTTTCTAGTCGATTTCTCGTCATATTCATGGTAACCTCCAACTCCATTTCTCCTTAAAGAAAAAGGGCAATTTATCTAGCTAAAACCAAAGGACTGTCCTTAAGTTTTTTTCTGCACAGTAGCTAAGTAAGCCAAGAAACCCCTTTAGAGACGCCTTCGACTGTAACATTCCGGATGAAAATCGAAAGAAATTGTTTGGATTAGGTTCGGACAGAAGGCGACTCCTTTGTGCCGCAGACAGGAGCAGCTTGTTTATGTCCATTCATCGATAGCTGCTGCTGAGCCCCTGGCTCAGTGGAAATTGCTGTCGGAGTCTAGTATGGATTTTGCGAAAATAATGCTGGCCATTTTTAAGGGACTGCCTCTCACACCACGCACCGAGCTCGAGTAATTTGCATATGACAAATTTTTCAATTAACTTTTTCCCACCAAACATAAAACAAGTCCCCAGTGCGGGGCGGGGGAGGACAAGGAATGTCCTTGCTAGGTTGCAGCCGAAACAGATATTCGGACAGAGGCATGAAAATTTAATGGCCACTCCAATGGCAAACAACATGGAAAGTTTCATTTACGCATTGTCCTGACGCCGCCACCATCAGCATCATCGTCATCATCAACACCCTCGATTGCTCTGCCAAGTGCATATGTGATGGGGGCGCGGTAAGGGATTCCTGGCTGGCCCTGGAGGGGGGAAATTGAATGAGCCATCGGGAGGAAGAGGAGCAGCAACAGCACCACTGGACCGTGACCATCTCCGTTCCATAAATTCTGAAATTGAAAATGGCCTCATTTGCGGAGCGTGTCGAAAATGCGAGTGGCCTGTCCCCATTGTTTTTGTCCATGTCACTGATGATGATGACGATTCTGGATGGGATCTCTGGGCCAGCTGCTGGGTGGGATTGTTGCTGGTGACAGGGACCATTTTTCAAGCCTCGATGAACATTAGATCGGACTTATCTATTGGCCGCGACACCACTCACATGAGTTGGGTTAACACTGAGCGAAAAAATGGTACTGGATAATATTAGTATCATAAAGTAAAAAAAATAAATTGCATGTCATAAGTTTATTCTCAATATTAATTTTTGTTTTTTACAAAATCAATATTTTAATTACGAACGAGGCTGCCATAGAGAATAAGATGAAGAATTTTTTTATTTTTATAATTTATTTTGGTGTCCGATATAAAGCTGAATTCGGGTAAGTAGCTGGGCAAAACCTTTGTATCGGGGCAGTAGTCCTTAACATAATAACGCTTGTTCTTAAATTAAAAATGTTTTTAAAATATATTTAATAAATATTTTAGAACTTGAATAAATATCTTTACTTACCATTTGAAAGGGACATTCAAATGGAAAATTTGAATGCCGTCGGACCTCAATGGCAAACGATTTAATCAAATAATTTGAGTGTTGGGTTTTTAGCAACTGACAGAAATCCAAGTCGATTGAAAAATAATCTGTAATGGTTAATCCTCGTTTCACAGACAGTTGATAATGACCCTTAATATCGTTCAAGTCCTCGGTAAGACTAAACTCCAGAGAGAATGTCCCAGTGCCACGGGTCGTTTCATTAACATGGCAGCTTACATTTTTCAGTAACTCGGGTCCATAATTCAGGCATTCAATTTTTGTCATTTTGATATTCATCTTAAGAATGAAAATATGGTCGTCTTACTAACTATAGATTAAGAGAATTTCGCTTACCTTTGCCTGAGCACAGCTGAGAATGATAGCCAAGCTACAAAGGTGGTGCAAGGTAGAAACACTATTCACGTACATTATAGTGAAAGTCGAAGTGTAAACTGAATACAACATCTAAACTGCCTTCCGCTAAATAAAGGGGGTTAATTGATGCCATAACCGGATATTTATAATTACTCCGCTACCCATCAATACTTGCTTTAATAGTTCCAATGGATCGACGACTGATTTTAATAGGCTTAAAAGCGAGACGATTAGGTCAACTACTAATTAAACACAGTATACAGACTACTACTAATATTCCCACTAATGCCTGTGCTTAAAAAACTGAAGTAGTTTTGAAATTTGCAAAAAAGGTCTACAAATAAAGATCTGTTCATAGAGCATATATGTACATTAATTTTATTGGGTTTAATATTCAATCTTTATTTATTTATTTTGTATCCTTTACATCTTTATATATTTTAGTTACGAACAAGATTGCCATATATAATTAATTTAAGTAATTTTTTCATTCTTGTGATCTATTTGGGTGTCTGAAATGAATTCCATTTCCGGTAAATAGCTAGGAAATATTTTCGAGGTGAGCTTTAATTCCTTAACATAATACAGCTTATTCTTAAAAAAAAAGAATTATAAGTGTTTTAACGATATTTCGGTTTTACCGAAATATAACATTTATTATTATTTATTATTGATGGGTACAGATAATAACCCATCAATACTTCCATTAATAGCTTTACTGACACGAGCGCCAAATAAACATAAAACGTTCTGATTGTGATCTTTTTTAAAGGACAAAAAAAATATATATATAATTTCATGCATATCTTATTCCTAATACCACCATTAATAGCATCACTGATTGGAACAAGTGGTTTTAAATAAATTAAATAATTTTTGCAATTTAAAAAAAAAGAACATGGGGTTTTGTTTATTTATTTTAGCAAAAGTTCCTTACATTCGCTCTCTCATCCCTCAATTTCCTTCCTGGTAAATGTCGTCTTGTGCATCTGTCGTCATTGTTTGATAGAAGTCACATATCGTCTATTTTGTTTGTCTTTGACTTGATTTCTTGTAGAAATATAAATTTTGGTGTCCCTTGTAGGTGTCTGAGGAACCGTGAGCTCTTTGCTACCACTTCTACTGGCAGAACTAATTACGCACTAAATGAGCCTGTTGTTAGGGCTTTAATTCTCATTAACAAAATGCATTCTAGCATGCCTCTCGACTCCACCTCTCCTAGGAAGCATGTAAAGAATATATTGAATTTACCATTTGCATCTTTAAATAGTAATTAAGTTTTAATCTTAAGTCTTTTAGTAATCAGATAAGGTTATCCTTAGGCGAATAAATAAATAAATAAATAAAAGAGGTTGGCAAAGAATTCATTACATGAAATGTATGATTTATCACATAAAAATGTGTACTCTTTATTTATTAGCTGCACTTAAGATACATATATTCATATTCAAGACAAAGTCTTTTATATAGTAGAGCTTGTCATAAAACATTAATAATGTGTAGTAAATTAATATAAATATATAAATTATCTACCTTTTTAATCGGACATTCTAGTGGAAAATTTTACGATCGCCGCAGTTCACTTCGAATATACATTATTTTTATTGGGTGTAATATTCAATCTTAATTTATTTTGTATCCTTTATATCTAACAGAGTCACAACAAAATGTTTATATTTTAGTTACGAGCAAGTCTGCCATGTAAAATTACTTTAAGAAATGTATTATTCTTGTGATCTACTTGGGTGTCTGAAATGAATTCCATTTCCGGAAAATAGCTAGGAATTATTTTCGAGGCGAGCTTGAAGTCTTTAATATAATACAGCTTATTCTTAAAAAAAGGAAGGATAACTATGGTTAATTCCAGGTGCATGTTATAGCTATTTTTTTAAGGCTTACCATTTGTAGGGGACATGCCAGCGGAAAATTCGAAGCCCTCCTGATTTCAGCCACAAACGTGTTGAGGTAATAATTTGTATGCAGACTTCCTAATGCCAGGCAATAATCCATTTTAATTGATAAATATTCGTGCATGAATGTGCCTCGCTTTACAAACAGTTTGTATTGGCCTTTAAGGTCATCCAAGTTCTCAGTTAGCGATAACTCTATAGAGAATGTCCCTGTGCTTCGGGATGTTCGGTTTGCATAGCAGCTTAGATTTTGTATCAATTCCGGAGCATAGTTCTGGCAATCTACATTTGTCATGTATACACCCATCTATGTATATATGTAGTAGTGAAATTTAAAAATATTTTACAATATTTTCTGATATATGTATAACTTCCACTTACCTTTGCCCAAGCACTTCCTGAAATAAGGATAAGCAAAAACAGATATAAGCAGGACTGACAATTTTGTACGATCATTTTGGTAAATAACTAGGTGAAGACTGAAAAAAAAAAAAAAAATGTTCAATCTAATAAAGTTATTTTATTGAACTAGACAACGACCGAAATATAACATATATGATAAATCATCTGTGCCCATCACTACCTTCATTAATAGCTTCACTGAGACGAGCGGCAAATAAACATAAAAGGTTCTGATTGTGATCTTTTTTAAATAATGTATATAATTTATTGCATATCTAATTCCTAATACTACCATTAATAGCTTCACTGATTGAAAAAAAAAGTTGTTTTTAAATAAATTAAATAATTTTTGCAATTTAAAAAAACAAAGAACATGGAGTTTTTTCCCATAAAATGTTCATTTATTTTAGCAAAGAAGTTGCATCACATGAAATGTATGATTTATCACATAATAGCTGCACTTAAGATATATTCATAGATAGATAGATAGATATTCATAGATGTGTTTTATTTCATTTATTCACGCACCACTCTGGCATGGACAACTACTTGCAGAGCTTTCTTTTTATTATGATTTATTTGGGCGTTCGATATAAAGTCCATTTCCGGCAAATATCTAGGTAGGGCGCTGGTGTCAAGAGCAAAGTCTTTTATATAGTAAAGCTTGTCCTAAAACATAAATAATGTGTAGTAAATTAATGTAAATATCTAAATTATTTACCTTTTTAATCGGACATTCTAGTGGAAAATTGGACGATCGCCGCAGTTCACTACGAATCATTTTGATGGCATAATTCGATTGGATGCTACCTAGTACCTTACAATAGTCAACTTGTATTGATAAATACTGTCTTGTCGATGATCCTTGCTTCTGGGAAATCGTATAATTGCCTGTGGCATCGTTTATATCTTTAGTGATAGAAATCTCCATCGAGAATGTTCCTGTGCTTGGGGAGGTTCGGTTTACCCAGCAGTTTAAATGATTTATTACCTCTGGTACATAATTCAGGCACTCAAATTTTGTCATATAGGCACCAAACTTAATTGCGATGAATATGAGTTAAGGGAAATAAAATATTTTTAAGTTGTTTGTTGTTTCGCTTACCTTTGCCTGAGCGTAGCCCACAAAGATGGCCAAGCAAATCAAATAAAGTAAAGTTGAACCGCGTTGAATGTACATTTTAGTGAAGAACCAAGCTATGACTAAATACAAAAGGAAAACATTTAATAAGCTAAGCTTAATAAAGAACTTTTCAATGCCTCATTACCTCGATATCTATCAATATTTGCAATAATAGCTCCAACGTTCCGATTGACTAACTTAATATTTATTTATTTCTTTATTGACTTATTTATTTGTAAATTTGGATTTCGCTGATGACATATTTATATTATGCTTTAGCTAGTCTTCCAAAGACATTTACTTGACCAACATACTTCTTGTAATTATTCAATGTGGCGCTTGTTATGAAGTCCAATTCGGGTACATAGCTGGGAATAACTTTTGTGTCGACAGCAAAGTTTTTGATATAATAAAGTTTGTTCTTGAATAACAAAATTTTGAGTGTACAACAAATTATTTGTAGAATTTCTGTTACTCAAACTCACCATTTTGAAAGGGCATTGCAGGGGAAAGTTCGAAGATCGCCGAATTTCAGTTAGAATCATTTTGACTGCATAATTTGATTGTAGGCTCCGTAGTGCCTTACAATAATCTAAATATATTGATAAATACTGTGTTATCGTTGATCCTCGCTTAAGGGATATCGTGTAATTGCCGGTGGCGTCGTAAACGTCTTCGGTAAAGGACATCTCCAAAGAGAATGTTCCTGTGATTCTAGATGTCCGATTTACCCAGCAGTTAAAATTTTTAATTTTCTCTGGTAAATAATTAAGGCATTCAATCTTTGTCATAAAGGCACCAAACTTTTTGCGTTGGATATTAAAATAAAATACAAATTAATGATTAAGAAGCTGTTTCGAGTTTTAGTTACCTTTGCTTGAGAGCTGCCAAGAATAATTGATAAATAAATCAACTGAAACAAAGTTGAACCGCGTTGAATGTGCATTTCAGTAAAGAATCGAGTTTTGAATAAAAGCAAAAGTTACGTTAAGTTTAGCTTTATGTGTTTATTGCTTTCCAACATTTTTGCACATTAAGTAATTACGCCGATATCTATCACAATTTACATTAATAGCTTCATCGATTCGATAGACCAATTTCCCTCGAATACATTAAGAGGATGAATTCAGACATTGGTCATATAACCTACAATAACTTTGATGATTTCCTAAAATGTTAAATAATTTATATCAAACAAAAGAATATATAATAATAAAATGTAAAGATTATTACGAAATGTATAATATCTTCCAAAAATAAACAATTACATGAATACATTTTAATAATGTAATAATAAACAATAAAATAAAGTTCTCTAGTATATAATATACTCCTCTTTTATTCAGTTATTTCTATTTTTAAATCTTCTATTTTAGCCACGGGCAAGGCTGCCTTGAATAATAACTTGAGCCACTTTCCTTTTGTTGCAATTTACTTGGACGTTCGATATAAAGTCCAATTCTGGTAAATAGTTAGGCAAAACTGTTGTGTTGAGGCTGAAGTCCTTTATATAGTAGAGTTTATTCTTAAATAAAAATGATTATTTATAGTTTAAATTACGTATTTAATTTTGTGTTAGTTTACTTACCATTTCAAAAGGACATTTTAGAGGCAGATTAGAAACTCTCCGTATTTCTGCGGTAAAGGTCTTCAGTAAATAATTCCCATGCAGCTTTGCTAAAACCTTGCAATAATCAATTTTAGTTGATAAATACTTGTTGATATATAAACCTTTTTTTTGTGACAATGTGAATTTGCCTGTTACGTCTTTAATGCTTTCGGTCAGGGAGAATTCTATTGAAAAGGTTCCTGCTGTTCGATTTACATGGCAGTTCACATTTTGTATAAGTTGTGGTGCATAAATCGGGCACTCAATTTGTGTCATAGAAGCAATCATCTGGTTGGATGATTAAAAATATTAATAGGAAATTAAAAGCTAATTATAAGTCTTTTAAATTTCTCTTACCGTTGTCCTAGCAAAGCCTACTGAGATGGCCAACAAAGTAAAATTAAGCAAAGGTACTATTAACATTTTGATGTACATTTTACTGCAGCTTCGACTAAATATTATATTCAAGCTCCGATTTGTACTGACTGAAATAATTCCATACATTGCCGATAATTATCCTTACCTCCATTAATAGCTTCATTGGCTCGAAAGAGCACTTTCAATTATTGGTTCACTGAATGGTTTAAACGTATGGATGTTATTTCAATTACTAAGGGATTCACGGGATAAGTGGATATAGGAATATGAAATCGAAATGCAGAAATAATTAAAACAAAAACCAATTACCGAGTCCATTAAGTTCCACTCAAAGCTGCTGCTTCGACGCTCCGGTAAATTAGTATTTTAGTGACTTTGTGCCATGGTGGAGTACCTTTAAGTTACGTGACACTTGCAGAGTTGTAACTTGTCCTTAAACTTTGCCAACTGCCGGTGGCAGTCAAAGTTGCCGCCAGAACTATAAACACGGTAGTGTAAGCCCAACTTTCAGCCTGCGTGCCGCATGCTCAATGCGGTCCTTTCCGCTGGATGCAGACCTGGTTTTACCCTGGTTTCGACCTCTTACTTTGTGTGCACTGGCTGGAAAAGGGAGCCAAAAAGGAGCCGAGAATCCACGGCAAGGACTCAGGCAACCGGAGAAGCCAAGCCGAGGGAAATAAAGTAGCCGCAAGACCGCCAATTCGGTTTGCATCGCCTGCTCGTCATGCATAAAATATTCAGTATTCAGTGAGAAATAATAAGCGAGATGTGCCTGTAAATGTGAACTGCAGTGCTCCTACGAGCTGCAGGAAGAGTGTATGCGCCATTTACAAGTACACAGCACTCAGGGTTAAGCATGGGTGACGTGGGTTAAGGGGCCCCCTGTGAAGCGACATGGGTACTACGTCAACTATTAGCCGGGTTAATGTGAGTGAGTTACCTTTGTGAGTGCGGCGATAAACGCGGCTGACTGCCAGTTAATGACTGGCAATTTGTTTGAAACCCCGCAGAACAGGAAATTACCGAAGGGTCAACTATAATTGATGATAATTTCCTTAATGTTCCTAATTAGCTAAACCGAACTAGCTTAATAATTTATTCGATATGATTTTGATGTTTTACTTAGGGGAAAAGATTATTAACTAGAAATGTGAAATTCTAATGTATGCATATTCAGATTTTATTATCTATCTATTAAAATTAAAGTCCTTAAACTTTAATAATTAAAAGGAAAAAGTCAAGGAAATCATTTAAACCTAAGCCAAACTCCTACTTTGCTGAGATTTATTTAATTTTTCTCAAAAATAAGATATATTCAGTAAATAAAATTCAATTTAACAAGATAATTTTTCATTTTATCAAATTAAATACTTTAAAACAAATTAGTCTGAGCTTCCTAAATAAAATCAACACATAAATCCAAAATTAATCATACAGCAAATCGTATCTAATTAAAGGGCTATATATGGACTCTATCATAAATTAAAATAATTGCTCATTGATTTATGATAATTGCCGCAATTTATGAATCTATCCTTCTCCCCCCTTCTATATCTTTTATAATCCAGCATTTAAATGTCAATGCTAGCCGCTCGGTCGGAAGTTTGTGGGTTGACAAAAAATAATGACTACGCTCACTATTATATATTGTAAACAACCACAAAATCGATTGAATCGGAGGGAAATCGCAAAGTTGAAATACAAAATGAAATAAAATGTGTAAAAGTATTCAATTTGCGCATCCGTCGAAAGGCCACACGACATTCTTTCACTTTCAGCGAATCAAAGCAGCTGACACTTCTGGGACTTTCGTCGCAGAAATGGAAAAAAAGAGCAATTCCGCTGGCTGCCAAATTTGCTGCACAATTTTATGGGAATTTGTGGAATTTGCATACTCAGCCAAGTTGATTGCGGGCCAAAAAAAAAGAAGTATGAAAGTCAGTTATTACTGCCTAATTCGGTGGGGAAAATCGTCAGAATTTCCCAGCAGCAAACACCACACAAATTATAAGTATACTATATGTATGTATAAGTATATGTATGTGGTATGTGGAGGGAATTCCGGCAAGGTCCACTCGGAAGTAATTAGTTCTCTTTGGCCTTCCGTCCTGCCGAATGATTATTATTATTATTATTGTTATTATGGCGAGTATTACAGGAACAAACGGGAGTTTAGCACGGATTTATAATGGCATCAAACTTAATTAGGCTGCCAGAGAAGAAAAGAAAAGCAGCGAAAAGCGGAGAAAAAGGAAAAATACAAATTACGTTAATCAAGTTAAATTTGCTTAAATTAGGCTGAAAATGTTCAGGGCACCGGGGTCTTGACTTTGGTCTTTTGTCTGCTCCTGGAGCCCACGTAGCCCCCGGAAAAACCCACTCCATGTTGTCGCCTGCAGCCGAAGGCAGCCATAAATCTGCTGCCAAGTTTTTCCCAGTGTTTGTTATGAGTGAAAAGTTCCTTAGACAACAGCAATTATCATAATAGAAAAGGCGGCCCA
This sequence comes from Drosophila anomelani, assembly GCA_035045905.1. Classification (NCBI taxonomy): domain Eukaryota; kingdom Metazoa; phylum Arthropoda; class Insecta; order Diptera; family Drosophilidae; genus Drosophila; species Drosophila anomelani. Next base: position 7,338,811 of record JAWNOO010000007.1, on the reverse strand, counting down.
AGTTGGTCGTTGTGTGGAGGAAGCTCCAAAAAGTAGGCAGCGAAAAGTTTTCAATTCAGAATCGTAGGTGTGTGTGTGTGTGGGTGGGAGTTTGAGTTGTTTTTCGGTTTAAAGAGTTTTAAACAAATATGCAAATGCATATTGAAAATATCCCAAAACGCTATTTGCATTATCCAATTAAAAACGTACATAATTTGCAATAAATATGGTAATTATTTGCACGTACCCAAAACCCTTTTTTGGATTCCCGTAATAGAAAATACAGTATCTAATGTGCATTGGGAATTGGCAATTGACAGGTAATTAGCTTACATTTTATGTAAAACATTATCAGTTATACATTTCCAAAGCCGAAATTAAAACGTGCGTATTACACGGCGCATACGTAATACTGATTATATAATATTGTTACCAAATTTCGGTTATCTATACCCTAATTAAGTTCTTGTTTGCGTCTGTGGAACACTAAATATCTAATTAAATGTGAAATCGATAGTCGAAGGGGAATGTAAGACGATATATCACAAGCCGTCAGCTAAATGAGAGCAAAAACACCATCGAATTGTGGCCAAAATGAAGAGAATGTGTAGTCACGTAGTTAGACAGGTAATTTAATATAGATTCCTTTATATATATATCGGGTCTAGTTACCAATCAGCTTATGTATGTTCAGCTAATAATTATTCCTTTAGATATTTTCATAATATTCTTAACGAATATTTTCTCTTATCTGTCATAACTATCTTTGAGGCAAGGCCTGGCTTCAAAATACAAGCTAAGCCTTTTCTATTCAATGTTATTTCTAATAAAGTTCCTACTACGAATATAAAACAAGTTTACATTTATTTAAAACATAAAATAAAGCACTGAATGAGCATTAAAATACAATAAAATAATCTCTGCTCGACATCAAGTGCATAACAAATTTGAAACCATTACCTACATGCCATACATTCTCCACCCATTGAAGTGCTCGAAAATATTTATATTGCAATTCAGCAAGTCAAATATCATGCATATATGCACAATTTCATCAACGATTGGCATTTTTGCCTCGCCAATTGCACTGTTGGCCAACCAGAGTTTTATTTCAAGTTCATTGATCTGTAATCAGTGCCGTCTGTATGTGTGTTTTGTTTTTATGCAAAATATTTTTAGCATTTTGCAAACAAGCCAAACGAGCGCATCTTATGTCAATAATCAATGGAAGTGGAGAATATTTTTAGAAATTTGGTTGGTTACTCAGTGTTGGCACCACAGAACCTAACTAATTTGAAATTAATTATGGCTGTCGACTAGTTGAAATATTTTGTGGGTCTACACAATACCCATCAATCAGGGCATCAATCATGGTTAGGAAACGCATGAATGAAAAAAAGTGAGGAAAATTTGATGCCAACTGAACAACAGCTGAAAATGGCAATGAAAATGGATGAATGTGAGCGATTCGTTTATTGAATTTTCGCTGGAATTGTGTCTGTTGCATTTTGAACAGAAAAGGCCCGACATAGCACGGCTCATTGGTATTGCTCATACGCCGTGTGGCCCGAAATAGACAAAAGACAGAGCCATGGCAGAAAGTCCCCAAAGCGGGTGTAGTCAACGGCTGAATCCGGTGGCCAGTCATCGAACAAGCTTCCCCTAATTAATGCGTTTTTGTCATTCATGTGGCCAACGGCTAATCAAAGAGGAGGAGCTTCCTCAGACAAAGGCAGCCAGGCACCACAAATTAATTAGCGACATGTTCTTTCACATCAGCAGTACGTAGGGCTGCCCCGATTAGCATAATCTCTAATATGCTAATCAGTTTTCCGCTTCCCTAGAACTACCTTCTTAGCTTAGCGTCGCCCTTTGATGGAAGTCATCCTCCCACGGCGATTGCTGCTCATTTCCGGTGGCCAACGGATGTCGGTCCAATAAAATTACAGCACAATTTCTGCTAGTGCTACTGCTGAGTTTTATGTGCACTGGGGAAAATGATTATGGAGCTATAAGTAACATTTTGAATTTAATAATTATTATGGAATAATTCGAATATATGTGTAGCTTCATTTAAAAAAATTATTTTATTTATTTTTATTATAAAAATACAAATTTCTTTAAAATTGAAATTAAACATTAATCTTCAGTACATACATATCTTTTTTATAAGTGCTCTTAGAGCTCTGCATCAATTTCGATAAGGACACTTCTTTTGTGGCAAGTTTCCTTTAAGGATTTTTCGCCCAGTTTGTGCTTCATTGATTTCCCATTGTTATTGCTCCGGCGGACGACGCACAAGAACATCTGAAAAGGTTTGCCAAATCGGAAAGTTTGAGGCAGTCTGTGATTGAATTTGCCAAAAATTGTTTGCCCAGAAGGGTAGCCGGACAAAATAAAAAAAGTTGGATTAAAGCCTGGTTCTTGGAAATATTTTCATAGTGAAAATTCTGGCAAAGATATGCTTTTGAGTTTATTTGTATGGGGGTTTATTTTTCACACAGACTTGTATTGATTCCCAAGTATTTAATATTTAGGAAAGGCTTAAGATATTCATAGGAAATATACTTGAAGGTGTTTAATCTGCATAGAAATATTAAAATCAAAAGTCTAAGGCTTAATTTAGTTTATTTGTGCTCTAATTTACTTAGTTTAGTTGCTAAAACGAAGTACACAAAGCTATTTCACACTCTTTAAATGTTTTATCTCCTATATTGATCGATTTAATGTACCTGAAATTGTTTCCCAGGGATTTGTTTAACCTTACAATGCTTGTTCTCAATTTTGCAATGAAATTTCCTGTCTGCTTTCAATTCGCCCGTAGAGACTTTCTCACCGAGTGCCTGTTCCCATCACCGACACGACCGTACGAGTTGCCATGGGAGCAGAAAACCATTTGGGCCATCATTTTCGGCCTGATGATGTTTGTGGCCATTGCCGGGAATGGAATTGTTCTTTGGATTGTAACAGGTAAGCGTCTGATGGCTATGGCCTGGTCTGGTCCATTCGGCAAAGCGGCTTTAAAGCAGTTAAGAGAAAGAGAGAGGGGGGAAAAAAATAAAAAACGAAATCACGTATACGCCGCATGGGCCGCAGCCACGCTCTAATATCCGGCAATTTTTCCCTCGGCCATCACGTTTTTGGTTCTGCCTTCTCTCTATCTCTCATACCTTGGTTGTTCTTTCTCTAATTCACCGCTTTTGCCCGATTCAAACTCCACAGGACATCGCAGCATGAGAACGGTCACAAATTACTTCCTGCTGAACCTGAGCATTGCCGACCTGCTGATGTCGTCGCTGAACTGCGTCTTCAACTTTATATTCATGCTGAATTCCGATTGGCCATTTGGCTCGATTTATTGCACCATCAATAATTTCGTGGCCAACGTCACGGTCTCCACATCGGTCTTTACCCTCGTGGCCATCAGCTTCGATAGGTAAGTCGAGTCTCGCAGACCACTTTTCCTCTTGCCGTCATCTAATCCGTGCGTCAGCACATCCGTTTCCTGGTCTTCCCGCCACTCATGTTACTTCCTCTATCCTGCAGATACATCGCCATTGTGCATCCGCTTAAGCGCCGAACGTCGCGACGGAAGGTGCGCTTCATCCTGGTCTTGATCTGGGCACTCAGCTGCGTGCTGTCGGCGCCCTGCCTGCTCTACTCCAGCATCATGACCAAGCAGTAAGTGGGCAATAGTAACCGCAAGCGAATCAGAATCAGTATTCCAATTTGAATTTAATTTCCTTGTAGTGAGTCTGGGTTTAAGGTATACAAAGGAAGCCTTTATTTTAGCATAAATATAATATAGTTAATATATTACTTCACATCATAATTTCAATGATAATAGGCCGTTTTTCATTAGTGTTTCGAGTTACTTATTAAACTCTTAAAGGGTATTAAAACTTTTCCTTCACAATAGAAGCCTTTCCATTATTGTTTTTGCTTTGCCTTCGCCAGTTTGCCAAACGCGAAGCATAAACAAGCTTGTAAGCCTGAGCTTAGGAGGCAGCAAGAGAAAGAATCCCTGTGGAGTGGTGAAGCAGTCGAGGAGCTCCCGCAGCTCCTGTATCGATTTGAGAGGGCAAACAGATATAAAATGAAATTCCTTCTACCTTCCTGGAATGTTTCCATATTTTCTTTCTTTTTTCTACATGTTTCTTTATTTTTTCGGTGTTGATATAAGCATTCACATCCATCTAAATCACCTCGTCGCCTCGGCTCCGACGCCTGCCTTCATTTGAATTTTACGCAAATTTGCAACATTCGGGGAGAGCGGTCGGCGTCGGTCGGGTGTCCTGTTTAATAGAATTGAAGCATTTTTTATTTAGACTCCCCCCAGGCGGAGGAGCCCTATTCGGGATAAAAGGTCTCCCTAGGCAACAGACTTGAGGCATAATAAAGATGGCAAGTTCATATATCAAAATGTGATAAAGAATAGCCGAGGCTAAGGGCACACACAAATATACACAGAAAGTCCTGGATTTGCTGAGAGATGAGTGCAAGAAGAAGTCTATGAAAAATTGGATGAACATTTTCGAAGAAACCTCAAAGGTGATAGACAGTTAGAAGGCTAAAAAGGATATTTACAATGGCAAATAAACCAGCGAAGACAAGATTAGCCTGGCAAACAAATGGCTGTTGCCAAGTGGGGTGTATAAAATGTGATATTTATAGGTGTGATTAGGTACATTTATTTGGATTAATACAATCCCATTAAATTTAATGGTCATTCCATGGAACCTTCTTGTGTGAGGAGTATTTTCTGCAATAAATGCTAATTACAATTTGAGCAGCACAAAAAGCCAACAACTAATAAATTTATGAATAAAATAAATATTTAATATCGTCAAAAACAGAGCAGGCTTCCGTGTTAAATCAATTATTTAGTGACCAAAAACCGAGGCATTCAAAATCAATTGAGTTTGCCTGAAGTGGCACAACTCCCCAACGACAGCCAATGGTGAACATCAACATTTTCGGGGCGGGACTCGATGGTCAAATTATGACCTGTCTGTCTGCCAGTTGCCATAGTCATAGCCGTGTTATTAATGGCCCGAAAAGTGCCGGTAAACAGTGTAAAAAGGGGACCGACTGTTGTGACGGAAGGGGAGGGGACACCCTTTTAAGTGCTCGGCATCGTTGAGGCATAAAATATTTCATAATTTGGCAAATTAAGTTTTCAATTTGAGGACGACGAAGGCCGAAAGTGAAATTTGTCATGCCTGTAAAGGCAAAAACTCCCTTTGAGAGAGTCGCTGAAGCGTGAAACTTAACAGCTTTTTTACGTTCGAGGAAACTGCGGCGGGTGTAATTAAATGATGAAATTTTGATTTCGGTGCTTCCGGAATACAAACATTTGAAGGCATAAGTACCAAGTATTGATTTACCAATTTACCAAATTCAATGGACCATTCACAGCTATTACAATGGAAAATCTCGAACAGTTTGCTTTATGATGTGGCCGGATGGAAGATATCCCACCTCGATGGCGGATTATGCGTGAGTAAAATATGAACAGCTTTCTCTTTGTTTATAAATTAAGTAATATTCCATACAATTTGCTAGCTTTGTTTCTATTAATTATTCATACCATTAACTTTACCTTTTCTAATGTCTTCAAAACAGTTATAACCTGATTATCCTGGTGCTGACCTATGGCATTCCCATGATCGTAATGCTTATTTGCTACTCCCTAATGGGACGAGTCCTGTGGGGCAGTCGATCGATTGGCGAGAACACGGACCGCCAGATGGAATCGATGAAGTCCAAGCGGAAGGTGGTGCGCATGTTTATTGCCATTGTGTCCATCTTTGCCATCTGCTGGCTGCCGTATCACCTGTTCTTCATCTACGCCTATCACAACAACCAGGTGGCCTCCACGAAGTACGTGCAGCACATGTATCTTGGTTTCTATTGGCTGGCCATGTCCAATGCCATGGTTAATCCTATTATTTACTACTGGATGAATAAGAGGTAAGTGGGGGCTTAGAACTAAATTCTATTGTAAATAATTTAAAAGAGGAATGTTGAAAGAGAAATGGCATTTAATGGCGAATTTCTAGTTTGAATAGTTAATAGTATAAGGGTCAAGGACAAGCTCATTAGGTTTCTTGAAACGATTCGCTACCTAAACATTTAATAATAATTTAAACTTACCTCACCTAATTACACATTTACGATGTTATTTAACAAGATTAACATCATGAAAATTAATTATTTTTACAGGTTTCGGATGTACTTCCAGCGCATCATCTGTTGCTGCTGCGTGGGCCTCACCCGCCATCGCTTCGACTCGCCCAAGAGCCGGCTGACGAACAAGAACAGCTCGCACCGGCACACTCGAGGTGGGTACACCGTCGCCCACTCGCTTCCTACCTCCTCACCCCCCACTACCCAGACAAGCAACCCCAAGACCAACCAATCACTCCTGACCATCCAAGCCATCCAAGCCACCACCCAGTCGCACTTGTCTGACCCGATCCCCACGCCACATTCCGCAGCCGAGAACAAGAGTCAGTGGAAGCGCAGCACGATGGAAACGCAGATCCAGCAGGTGCCCATGACCAACTCTAGCCGGGATCAGCGACAGATGACCCAGTCGCAGTCGTTGGGAGGCGTCGCAGCACCGCGACCTGCGGTGGAGTGCATCATGGAGCGGCCGGTGGACGGAAATAGTTCGCCGCTCTGCCTATCGATAAACAACAGCGTGGGCGAGCGGCAGCGCGTGAAAATTAAATACATCTCCTGTGACGAGGACAATAATCCTGTCGAGCTGGAGCATAGTAGTGGTCCCAAGCAGCTGTGATGTTGTCCCCACCAGCAGTGCCGCAACAGCGACTCCGAGAGGAACGGTCGGTGAATTTTCTTTGGTTTTCCCCTTTCCCCTTCCGATGGCGAAGCAAATGCAATTTGCCATTGCTTACTCTTCTGTACATACACATATGCCCACTCACACGAAAGGAGAATATATATTGAATATAGAACAGGCCGAGCAGGGTGGATCGATTTTGTATGCAGAAGGAAATTGAAGGGGAGAAGAAAGTTATTTATTTCCGAGGAAAACTTCGGTCTGAGAAGGTTATACGATTTTATTTAGAAATTACAAATATAGAATGCTGTTTAAACAAAACCTTTTTCGGGTTGTGATAAATATTTAAATGTTTGAAAGTATGTTTTTTTTAAATATTACTTGAGTAAGAACCTTTTTTAATTTTGTAAATAGGGGACTTTGAGGCAAATATCTAATACTTTTCTCGATATTAAAACGTTGAGTTTATTATTTTAAAATAAGTTCCTTACACCATAACATTTCATCAAAAATTACTTAACTTTATATTCTCTTTTTATTTATTTCCAAATCGATCCACCCTAATGCATAGTCAAAGTTGAATTTCCGGTTGTCAAAAGAGAAAAAAAACACGTTCAACTTAAACGAAAATGAGAAATAAATTTCCAATAAATTGAATTTATATGTCTTTGTATAAAGATATCAATCTATCGACACTTCAACCATCGAAGAGCTGTAAGTTTTAACTGTTGTAAACATCTAGGCTAAGCCAAAAGTGTAAATACATGTTAAGATTAAAGGATAAATGTAGCCGCATATACATTGAGCTATTCGTTGGAACAAATCAATTACAGGAGTCTAGACATTTTTTACTTTAAGCTGTTTAAAGCTCACTTTATTAATGGAATAAAAGTGTCTACGACTTCTTGATTTTGTGGTAGGATTTATTCGTTTTCCTTTTTTCCTTTGACATCTGTAAATATATGTAAAAACAAATATATATGTGAAATTGCAAAATAATGTGTGTAGTTATTTAAAAAGAAATAAAATGTTTACCACGCAACACTTGCAGCTGACATGAATATTTATTATTTCTGACCTATTTGCATAGACAATTAGTTGTGCATTTTGGAAAACAGGAAATAAAGGTTGCTTCCGGGTGATACAAGCCACAATTGATAACCTCGAGACTTTCGGCCTCAGCCACCGGCTAAGGAAAATAATTTCATTGGTAATTGAAAGGGCCCGCCCGTTCATCAGAGAGATATATTCTGCTTGAATAAATACTAATTCGGCTGAGAAAAGCGTGCTGCTAAAATTATTAAGTCCTTACCCAAAGGGAATTTGCATGCCATTATGTTCGCACTCGTATTATTTATGCAAAGCTCAAAGTCCAATCCCATTCAGACGAGTTAGCCATGCACGAGTTAATACTTATGTGTCTGTTAGTTATTACTGACAGCCACAGACACAGCCACAGCCATAGCCAAAACCAGGGCCATGGCTCAAAAGGTCCCTTAATGCAAATTCCCAAAAAAGGGAATCCTTTCAGTCTGCGACCCGCCTTTCAATAGTTCAATTTTAAAGGATTTCGTCTTTCCTTTCAATCCGAGAGCAAACAGATCTCTGAGATATACGCATAATGGCGAACCGATTACAAAATGTAATTGAAATGCAAACCGAGACTGGGACTGAAAGCGTAACCCAAACCCCAAAATGGTGGTTCTCTGGGGGCCCCGTTCAACTATCTAATTGAATCGCAGACAAATCGAAACCAGAAACAGCGTCAGTGTCAGTGCCAGAGAGCCAAAAACCAAAACCAAAACCTGAACCCAAACACAAAGCGTTACATTTTTATTGCGCGCATCGGCAGTTTGGAGAAAGAGTGGCGCTAATGCGACAAATTGCTCGTTGTAATGGCTCTACAATGGACCGATGGACCTGGCCGGGGTTTTATTCGAGGTAATAGGATTTGATGGGTTCCAAGAGCTCCGTTCACCGAATAACAATTTGCATAATAAGTTGATGTTTGCATCGACTTTGAACCACTTGTCGGGCCTCCATTGTCATGGCAGCCGCAGAGAGCGAAACCGAAAGCGAAAGCCTTTAAGGAGTGGAAAAAAAGGCAAACCAAAAATAAGTTGAAAAGATTCTATTACCACAAATACAGGCATATGTTGGGGATATACTTTTATATGTGATGAGTATGTATTGGTGCTCCGTTTCCCCGGCAACAGACTGAGCAAGTCCTGAGGTCGCACCGCAAATTGTCTGAACAAGTATGAGTGGTCTGGCCTCGAATTAGGTCCCTCGATGCGTAAGTATCTCATATCAAACTGAAATGGCTAATCAATTTTCATATGTGGCCATAAAAATGCGGCCCCAACTATTTCCCTAATGGAGGGGTTTGGTAGTGAGCTGAAGGAGATTGTGGCCAAAGGTTAAGGTTCAATTGCATTACCAAAATTAACGCCACATCCCGCAATTCCAACTGTCACGGTCATGTTTCTGTCAGAGCATCCGTTTTTGCTTTTTTGTTCCTCTCTCCTACGCGTGAAGGATTGCCATTTTATGTATTTATTTTCCGGGCGTGTTTTTTATTTATATTTTATTTACATAGAGAGTGGCAAAAATAATACTGAAATTCAGTGGAATGACAGCGCAATTGGAAAAGTTTCAAGGAAGAGATAGATAGAGAGTGGGGCTTAGTTAATTGGCTTTGTAATATTTTAATGGAATGTTATAAATTTAACATATTCGTGTTTGGATAACAAGGTGAATTTGTAAAAAAATTGCAATGGACAAATACAGATAGAGATAATATGTGTTTGCATATGAATATTTATATGAATTTAACATTAAGATGCATCTTAACATCTTGAAAAAAATCAATCATATATGTATACCGAAATATTTCATTTAATGAATGATTCAGTATGATTTTATATTTCTACGATAATATTTTACTATATCTAGCACATACTCCCCATCACATCACCTTGAAATCTCACTCACTTTACATTTGTAGCTCTGAGAGTGAACACCCACATTGTCAGAGAGGCAGGTCTAGCTTGTGTTCAGTGTATAAGCTCCAGAAATCCAATCGGAAAACAGGGCCTTAAATAGTAAAAGACAAAAATTTGGCAATGATTAAGCTACTGAAGCTAATGGCCGGCGTCACCGGGATGATGTTCCTGGGATACTGCGTGTACTTTGACAAGAAGCGTCGCACCGATCCGGACTTCAGACGGAAGTTGCACGAACGTCGCAGTCGTCGCCCGGCTGTCAATTCCGTACCTCGGGACCTCAGTGATAAGGACATGGAGAAGTTCTTTCTTGAACAGATGCAGCGCGGCCAGGACTTGATCGTGAACGGCGATATCGAGGGCGGAGTGGATCATCTCATCAGCGCGATCTTTGTATGCAACCAGCCGGGCAAGCTGATTCAGGTGCTGCAGAGCACCCTGCCCACGGAGATCTTCACCATGATACTGATCAAGATGCATGCCTATGAGAGCGGCCAGAAGCGTCCACCTTTTCTCGGCGATGAGGAGAGCATCAGTGCTGTCGAATGAGTAGAGCTCCGATCCAGCTCTATTCGATTCATTCCAAAATTATAGGTCCTTTTAGTTTTCTCAAATGGAGAAGAGCATTTTGATTATTTGTTTCAATCGGAAATACAACCGATATTTTTTAGGCGCAAAGAACGTTATAGTTGGTTTTTATTTTTAAAAAGTATATAGTTTTTACCCGTTAAGGGCATCTGCAGCATGCCTTGATCTACGGGACTGTTTTTCCTGCACAGACATTCTAAGATGCTTTTGCTTTTGCTTATTTTTATGTTTACTGGTTGCCATGACCAACTGGAGTGGCAACAAATTTTCTGGGAACTTTGCAGGCATCTGGCTAAGTTGGCAAATTAAAGACTTCGATTATAATGTCGAGCGTAAAAATTTCCACTGCGATGTTAGAGCAGTTCGTGGAATTGGCAATAGATTAGCTCAGCTTACGTGCTGTCAAGGTTTGGAAATCACAGTACCGGGAAAACGGGAAACTTTTTGTTTAATTTGAATTTTAAGAGCTTTAACAACTTCAGCTTCCCATTCTAGCTTCAATCAATCAGTTGAGTTGGCAATTAAATGCCGATTTAGCTCCAAATTAGCATGACAATCGAGTTGCGGCAGCTAGGACCTGCAACTGTCCCGTTGATTGTTCGCAAACAAAATGTCTGACGGCCTATTTCCGGCATTATGCGAATGCCTGCCTGGCGGGAGGAAGTTCCCCTTGCTGCTGTGCGGTTTGCTTGCATAAATTTCTGGGAACAAACACACCCACAACACAGCCCTAAACTGACCTCTCTCAATGGGCATTTATCATCCGGATGCGTTTGATTGATGGCCTTGGTCCCGCCAATTGGCCAACTGGCCATGAAATCCAAATCGCCCGAAACTTGTCCTCTCTCACACCGCTTAAAGCTGTCGTCTTGGCCATTAGCGAGATCTTGGTTGGAGCATTAACCCCTTGAGCCTCGTTTTGGGTTGAAAGTTGAACAAACAAAGATTAACACGGTCATTCATCTGCATTTAAATTAAAATTTGAAGTGTGGGTCAAAGTGTTAACTGAACACTTGTTGTTAGTGGAAAGCCAACTTGTTTAAGGCTCTTAATAAAAAAGAAAAGAGGTTAAATAATTGATTTAGCATAATTTATGCATACAGAAATCGCCTTAAATGGTTTACAATCTTCATAAAAATCTTTTTGTATTCAAGTATTTCACATCACATGAAAGCTATTTATAAAATGTCCAATTTAATTTGTCTTTTTAAGCCTTAATTAAATTTTAAACTGACATAAAAATCAAAGATTTTCCAAGGAAGGAAATGTATTTGAGTTTATACTTTAGCAAACCTTTTTCTAAACGTTTTATTGCGGACTTAACTCCTAACTGGACGAGAAAAACAATCTTTTAACGCCTTTTTGCTGGCAATTAATGAGTGGAAAGTTCAACTGATTCTTCTGATTCCCCCTTCTGATTCAGCGAATGTAATTACATAATGACCTTTTGTGGCATTTTGCTTTGCTTTCTCCGCTCATTGTTCAGTCCTAGTAATTACCGGATAAAGTAGACAGACAAACGGAAAGACGGAGGGACAGGCGATTGGATATAGAGCATCCCGGCGAAGCTTTGTTGCCCGGCACACTAATTTCTAAGCTGAGCAGCAGTCTGGCATCAAAGACTTGGTCCTAGGAGCGGCAGCTAATTTAATGAAATATCCTGGAAGAATCCTGAGCATGAGTGTCTGCACTAATAGCCACGCGGTGCTCAATTATTCCGTCTCATTTGGAATATTGGGAAATTAATAGGAGGTAATTGACCTGCCAAAAGCGAGGCGGCACTTGAAAAATTCCCCTTAAACAAATCAATACTAAATTTAACTTGAGCAAATAATTTTATTGAGATTTTAGATGGAAAGGCTCAAGCACCATATAAACAACACAAAGAAATTTAGTTAACTTGCTACATTGTGAACATTGTGGATATAAAGGTCCTCCTTACATATTCGTGTTTATGCGCCCTTTTATTGACAGCTGTTTTGGTTTCAGAATTCGATGTGTGCTGGCCATTAACATAAAGATATTAATTAGGCCCAGGACAAGGCAAAACAAGCAGACACTGAAAACAAAAATACCCTTTTTTTTTATTAAATAAAAAGTTTTATACAGAAATCAAATCATATTAACTGTTTTAGCTACAGTTTTCCCTTAAAAAAACCTTTTTTTTTTAAATATTAACTCCCGAATTTAACCAAGAATTTTCTATTTATTTAAGCTCAGACACACTGGGTTACTGGGGGAAAAGTAGTTAAGGCTCAACTAGAAATCGAGAACGTGAAGAGGACATCCTTCGAGAAACTGATTAGTGTCTGGGATATGGGGGCCACATCAAACAGGACTAATTGGTTGGCGCAGCCACAGCAGCCAGGGGTTGTGGGCACGGGAGATTAATGCCAGGGAAGTGTCATTATCGCTGATGCCTAATGAATTCGTGGCTGGCAAATTTCATTAAACATACGACTTGGGGGAAATCTCACTCCCTAAAATGGAATATATTCTAGACATTGTTATGGTTTACACAGCCACTCGAAACGAAACATATTTGGAAAATATCACGCATACGCCCCGTGAAACCCGCAATCTCAGCAATCCAATGAAAACGCTGGCTTTTACGTAGTTTATGTTTGCGGAGCAAGTTTAGTTTGTGTGTTCCGGATTTTCCACACCTTCTTGTGAACTAGGGTGAATTTTTTAATAAACAGCATCAGGCCAGACAGAAAATGGCAGGGGCGAAACTTACCATAACGACGTTTTTTTCGTGCTAGCTTCAACCTTTCTGCATAAACCAGTTGACAACGCACGTAAGTTACACAGACCAACATTGGCACACACTCGTAGAAATGCCCATAAGCAAACAAACACTCGCTCACACGCACGGAGACTCTCATTTCCTTTCACCGGAAGTGGTTTGTGTGCATGAGTATGCCAGCGGGCGAGTGTGTGTGCGTCAAGTTTTATATCATCTCTCTGCAGTTTTTTAGCACGTTCCACAATTTTTACCCTCAGCTATTTTGAATTTCATTTTTATGCCCGATGAGAGGGCAGTTAAGGGTATATTGTATTCGCGGAAATTAGTTTCTTGTTTGTTTTCTTTCGTTTTAAGTGTATGTGATTTACCTATAATTATGTTAAAGATTAAGAGAAGACTAACTTTTACACTTAAACCATCTTTGTACACACTTTCAATTACTTTTAATATATTTATCCATTTCTATCACTATTTCAAACACATTGGGTATTTCATAGTCTTAAGCCTTCGCCATATCATTCCTTCATGTTTGTTATGTTTGCTTTTCGAGAGACAACAATATATGGGATGTATGTACGTTCCCACTGGATGATGTTCAGGTTCAGTTCCCCGCATGCATTACGTATACGTCATGTGTGCTGAGTATGCCGTGAGATCGGTATAAAGAAGCGCCCAACTCTAGCTAGCCGACATTGTGTTGTTTGCCACAGGGTTTTTGGGCAAACAATCGAAACATGAGATTCTCGGCAATCAAGTAGGGATTTTCCAACACGCTTTAGCAGAAGCTTCTCTAAGGGTATGTGTGTGCATATTGATAGTTTCATAGCTTTCACTTTACGAAAGAGATTATTGTAAGTCTCTCAACTGGATGCAAGGCATTTTCCATAAAGCAGCGCGCCATAAGATATGTGCAATTGCATTCTGTTGACTGGAATTTTATAAATCAAAATACGTTTGTAAGGATTCAGGAGAGACTACACAAAGAAAATTGTGTACCTTGGTACAGCTTATCTTTTCGAGTATATAATAGTTTTTTAAGCTATAAAAAGTTAAGTAAAATGTGGGTAAACTGATGCCTTACTATCGAAGCTTAATGGATTACCTAAAGGTTCCTGCGTTATTTATGTTTCCATCTTGGGCAAACACTTCTGAAACTTTAAAGACTTGAACAATTTATAGGCTTTCAAAACTTGCACAAGTGAAATAACACATTGCTTTATGGCCTTCACCTAACCTAACCTGGCCAACAAACTGCATATGGATGGCTTCGTGGCATTCAACTTGGGGTTTGTGGAGGCGAAACTCCACTCGATTGTTAAGTGGAATTAGAGGGAGGTCTCTATTTTATTGCAGCAATTTGCCCAAAGCAAAAGCCGACATAAGGAGTACTTTTTTGCCTTTATATATATAAGTCCTGTTGAGGCAGATATCCTTACACATATGTATATTGTGTTTGGTATAAAGTCTGGCAAGTTTTCGAAAAAGGAAATGCGCTGGCTGGCTTTTCCTTCTTAATTTTGTAAGTTTTATAAGTATGTTTATGGGGTGTGCGTGTTGTGTATTGCTGCCACATCCCCCTTATGGCCAGATGGGGATCCGCTGGTCCTAGCTGCACTCTAGTCCTGCTGGCACTGCATTCTGTTTGCACAGCCGACGAGAAACCACTTTCCATGAAAGTCCTTCCTTCCTCACAGCTCCCCCTCCCAAGCCCCATGTCCAGGATCGAGTCGAGTCGAGAGCCATGCTGGGAATGTCGTCAAAGGATTTGCGTCACAGAATTCCGAGAGCTGACTCTGTGTAGCCTGCATGCAGTCCTTACAATCTCCCCCTCTTTGGCGTCGGCAGTTGGAAAACCAATTTGTACTAGTTTGCCCGCACACTTCGATTCTGGCTGGTAGAAAAGTAATTCAACTGCCGAAAGGCAGTATCTACGGAACGTATAACGGCCTAATTGCACCTGGCCAATTTAAATGCGTCCTCGGACAGGCGCATCCTGTCCAGGATCCGCTGCCACTTCCAGTTCCTGTTCCTGTTTCACTTCCACTTCTCTAGTTTGTTTTCGATGCGCCGGAAATACTGGCAACTAGCGGTGCACCTGAGGCCGAACCTCACACATAACAACACTGGGAGTGCCACGAAGATTAATGGCGGTCATCCCTTAAAGCCCTTAATGCACTGAGAGGAAAATATATTAATAATGATATTTAAGCTTGAGTTGTTAGTAAACTTACAAGTATTTTTGTAAGTTAATCATTATTTTTTAATAAATATTCTCTCTAGTATTTCTCAATTATTGGAATACCTTTAGTATATCCTTTATATTTCCCGTGAACAATTAATGTACCAACGAAAATGACGACTTTGTTTATGTGTATTCTCACCGCTTTAGGACATTATTCCAACGCCTGCCTCTGACAATGTGGCAGAAGGCCTTTGCCATGGGGCACGGGTTTGGTGGGGGGAATTCGGTGCTGAAAAATGTCGCCGCATGTTTGCGGTGGCTAACAGCGACCTTAGGGAGTCAGGCAGCCCAATAGGGACTGACAAAAAGGACATTCAACTTGCAGGACTTGTTCAAACTAAGCCAGCGAGTGGCATTCGGGCAACTTTTACTGGAACTTTTAGGGCAAAACTAGAGGGGTAATCACATTTAAAGAAAACTTTTTCTCTTCTTTTTACTTATTATTCCTACTAAAGGGAGATCACTTTAAGTTATTCAGATATTTTATTTTAAGTCAGCTTTATCTGAATAATATGTACATTTAAAATACCAGCAAAGTAGAAGTTTAATTTGTTTTGGCGGCTTACTACTCCTAGTCATCTTTTTTTTCTTAACAATTTACTACTTAAACAATATGAAAACAAGCAAGATCTATATTAATTTGAATGTTAAATTTAAAATTAAAGAGCCTTTAAACACGCTAACCTTTAAACATTTTTTTCTTGTTGATTTTTCATTGCCTTACTTACTCTTCGTTTCGGCGGAAAAGTCGCCCAGCCAAGAGTCAATATAAATGTTGACTTTAAAATGAAATCACAGCCCGAATCCTGCCTTATCATCATTCACGGCCACACAAAGTCTGGCGCTGTGTGAGAAGTTTAATCAAAATAATAAACCCAGTTTGTTTTCTAATTTGCCATGCAAAAGTTCCAAGGACGCAGGATGGCAGCAGGGCTCGATTCTGTTGTGTCTAAGTCCATTATCTTGTCCTCGGAACACCGCCTTCCCAATCTGGAAACTCAAAACCAAGAAGGCAGGACTCAAGACGCAGGGCACAGACGACATAGACACCTACCTTGTACCTCGGCGTATGTCTAAACAATATAAGTCGCCCACTGTTACAGTTCATTTGAATGGAACGAATTTCATAGGAAATGAAGGCAGCGGCGCGGCATATTAGATTTCCCTGAAGGAGCAGGAGGTGGGCTTGGGCTTGGGAGGCTGGAAAATTTTAAATGCAAATGAATAAGCAGCTGGAAATGATTCCACAAATTTATTCATAATAAACAAGATAACAATAACAATAATGCCACATGATAAGCCCAGTCAAATGTTATCTCCCGACTGTCCCTTAATTCGAATTGCGATCCATAAATATTTATGAGTCTGTGTGTGTGGAAAACTTTGATTTTCCGAGGCGCCAGCAAGTCGTAGCCCCATTAAAACGTATTAAAATATATTATTTTGTTTTACGACTCTACCAAATATGTTTTATATTGGCGGAGGGGCCATCAAATATCCATATTTTCGGAGCTTTTTACACCACATTTTACAGCCAATGGGATTAGGCCAGGTAAGCATTTAAAACATTCAAACGGAAAGCTCTGAGGGGGTCTTTATTTTGCGACCCAGTTCATTTGCATATGCCACACATTTAGTAATTAATCCGATGACAGGGCTTAGCTAATTTTAGCAAATATTCAACGAGGCTGTGTGCAAAGGTGAAACGATACATTCATTAGCATTACGTCTGATGCAGGTGGAATTTATTTATAAGTAACGTTGTGCGATTTGTATTTACATGTTTATCTAATTTGTAAGGTGTACTTTTGATTTTATGTAATTAACTACAGCTACTAGTCAACTTTTAGCATTATACTTAAAGCATATTTATTTTACACAGTCCATTTATTATGAATCATTACTTTTCAGTCCTGTGGTGATATTGTTTTATGAGTAAACCACAAATGTGCTAAGCTTTTTATCTACAAACTACAAGCATGTTGTGAGGCATTCTCTCCCTCCATTGGGAAATCGGCTTAAGGTTTTATATAAGCAGGTCTTGGCCAAGTGACCAACACACTTGGGTCACTCGGTCACGTTCAATGTCCATTCCGGAGGAGGGTCAACGTGAGCCATAAAACCGAAGACAATGAAAGCCTCTTGTGCGCATAACCATATCATATCCTGGCAGGACTTTAAATCGTTTTAATTAAGCGCATTCCCACAGACATTGCACCACTTTTTGCACACAGCCCCTGCAGATGGCATTCGTATTTATTATTTACATACACGGCTCGGCTCCCCCCAGAAAACTGTGCGAATATTGTTTTAATATTGCACATGCCATGTGGCCGAAGAACGAGAAAATAAAGTCAAAGTGCGGCCGTTTTGCAAATTAAAACGCGGCCAATGTGAGTTGAATTCTTAAAGTGGCAACCAAATGGGAGTAGGGGAGGGATGGAAGCAGGAGAACCTGACGGTTCACGTGGCGTATACGTCATGTTGCCTGCCAAATAAATCTGCGCCCACAAAATGCCCGACGAGACGGACTTGCGGTTGATTTTATTTCGCTTTTACTTTTTTATTATTCTGGCAAATTTATGAGCCGCGTATAATGTTGATTTAATATTTATAACAACAATTGCGATTTGGCGGAGAGCGAGCCGTCAAGTTTTTAATGCTTCTTGATCCAAATATATACACATATTTGGCAAATTAAGTTTACTTATTTAGTGAATTCCTCCATCTGCCGTCAGCTTAATGCCTTTCTTTCGGATTTCCTGCGGCTGAAACTGAAATTTTTATTCCCGGCTTACGCGCTTTTATGGCCCATGTTGATCATAAAGTTGCTAAAATAATTGAAATGACACGGCTTAAGTGAGTGCGGAAGTTTCGTTCGTTTGTTATTTCTCTGTCATTGTGTGCAGGACAAATTTGCGGTTGTTTATGATCTTGGCTAATAGCCATCACAACGCGCTTCTGACCAACTTTGGAAAACTTTTTAAATCTCACCGAGCTCTCGTCCTTACTTATATTGCGAGCATAGGGGAATGTGCCAGTTGCGATAAGTGGAGAGTGGTTGCTGGGAAACTTTTCTGTTAATGTCCAACAATTTACAGAAAATATAAGACAATATGCTTTGATTTTGGTTTATAAATTGCATCGTTATTTAATACTTAATTCTATTTCAGAAAGGGGAAAAATTAAATTCAAAGAGAAAATACAACTTTTAAAAGTTTAAACAAGAAATTTAAGGAGTATCCCTAATTTACTGCAGCTCCACCCTCTTTGTTATATGTATCTCCCTCGTTTTAGTTCGGTTTCATTTTTATTCCAATAAATCCTTTGGCAAACCTCATTTCAAATTCGTCATAACTTTATTGCATTACATTTTTGAGGCAACAACCAGCCACATCGCACCGACTTTCACTGAACCAAAGTCCCCGTGCGCACTAAATATTTGATCTGATTTTGGACCGAAATCCCTCGCCACTGAATAACTTTTCTGGGGCATTGATACTTTGCCTGACTGGCTGGCTGACTGCTGCCGAAATCCATGACGTGAAAAATAATTTAAACAAAATCGAAATCCGAAATGCAATATTCAGCATTCCTGCAAGCATATTCTAGTTGATTGATGATTTTTCTAACACACACAGAACTTTGCATATTTTTCCTCTATGACTGCGGTGAGGTGGGATTGCGGGGCTGGAATATTTGCGAAACCAGCTAAGGACAAATTGCCGTAGTCAGGACATCGTGTTTTACATTTTACAATTTATTTAAATAAGAACCACTTTTTCTCGGGGGGCCTCGGCGACAACGTGTTTTACAGCATTTTCTGGCGGAGCACTGGGAGTTTCGCAACTTTTGCGTAACTTTGCCGTTAATGCTCGGTTGCCATTTAAGTTGCCGACGGAGGGGAGTATTTATACGGCGTCTTTCCCATTAACGATGCTCTTTCCAGGACCTTCACTCCCAGTCCCATCTTCACCTGCGTCATCGTCAACTTTGGCCTAAGCCATTTGGCCAAAAAGGCAATTAGGTGAACCTGAGTGTGTGGCATTGGGGCGGGATTAGCAGAGATTCCGGCCAGATGGGACTCCGACTCCGACTCGTCCTGTGTGTGTCTGTGTGTGGTTAGTATGCAAATTTACGCAACAAACGTGACAAACCGAAAAACAAACTAAACTGGGCCAGCGGCAAAATAATTGACAAAGCACCTGAGATTGCGTCACGTGCGAGGTATGTTTGCCAAAATTTAATAGACCTTTCGAGAGGGTTTTCAACAAGTGCCAAGGACGTCCCTATGTCCCAAGGTCGCACTGGCAGTCTTCCTGGCTTCCAATCAATTTGTCCGTTCGGGTCTGTTACAAAAAAATATGATAATAATAAAGTAAAAAGAGCCCTCCCAATTTTAATAAACGTTCAAAACTCTGCCAACTTTTGCGACTGAATATATTTTTTTTATCCCCCACTCGGCTATGACCTCAACAAAAGCAAACCTCAGCGTAACCAACAAAAGGATCCCAGGTCCTGGCGGCTGGAGCGGCCTTGAAAGCTGTAAAAATATGGAAAGGAAGCCATTGAGCCGTGAGACCGAACCAGTCAAAGTCATCAGTCTGGCTCTATTCGTTTACACGGAAAAATATTACAAATCTCAAAAATTATTTTAAATAATTTAATATACATTACCTCTAGTTAACTTAACTCGTTTTTATAATAAAATAATTCATTATATTATTTAATATAAATTATGTTTTATGTATTTTCCTCGCACTAGATAGACTATAAATTATTTTTGTAAATTATATAAATATATACAATATCTGTCTTTGATTTCATTTATTTATTTTTCGTGGAAGGAATATTTAATTGAAATGTGTATTTATTTCATAACTGACTCTTGTGTTTTTAATTATATTTTATATATATGATTTACTAATATGAAAATTAAGATAAAAATAAATATATTACATTAAATATATATTATTTTACAACTAAAAGCTGCCTAATGAAATATTACCTATTCTTTATAGCTCTCATCAAGTGAATTTCAATAATAAATTGAACTTAAATTGATTTAATCATGGAATCCTATTATAATCAGCATTCGGAAATTAAAGCTTTATACTTCAAACAAGTTTTTTATGAAAATTTTGTTCACTTTACATTTTCCTTCAATATTTTTATCCCACACCTAATTTTTTGATGTTCATTTTTCAACCTTCTGTGCCAGACGACACACCGTCAAATCGCTGGCAAAGTCGACATAATTCAATTTGCCCCGAAAGCTTGCTGATATTTTACGAGGCCCTCAAGACAAGAAGAATTTTAACCCGCCACGAGCATAAATTAAGCGTTTTAAATGCTCTCACGGTTCCGGGGGAAAGGCGATGGAAAATTCCGGGAAAGAGTTTAAGTGTGGCCCCGTTTTGTTCGACACGCAATTTGCGTTTTTGTGTGATTGAAATGAAATGCTTTTGTGCCGGGACAGAGTCGTAAACTTAATTTGACAAATTGCAAGCTTAGCGGGGACCAGAATTCATATGTTTGTAGGCTTTTTGCCAAGTCCTGATGATGCCTTTATTTGTTTTTTTTTTGTTTTTGCCCCGTTCTTGGGCCTGCCACATAAGCGGCTTAATTGCGCGCCTTTTGATGGGATCATAAAAAGGCTAAACGATCCGCAACGGAGTCCTTGTTGTTATCCTGTCGCACATGTGGGTGCAGTTTTCCACTCTTCCGGAAAAGTGTACTGCCAGGCTGTGAAATTTCATAAAAGGCATTAATTAAATGAAATAATTCCCGCAGATGACAACTGAAATTGCTAACCACGCAATTCGTGCCAGTGGCAAACAAAGCTGTCAATAAAGGACTCAAGGACAAAGTCGTTATAAGGGATGAGGGAGGGACACTTTAGAATTTTGTATGCTAAATATATGTGCATTAAAAATATGAGCCTTAAAAATTATACATCCCAAGAAATGTATTCTATACAAGAAGTTTGCTTATATTAAAAGTTGTTTAAAGTTTGTTTTTTTTTAAATTGTTGTTTCTTATCAAAAAATTTTCAACTACTACTCCAACTGGCATTCTTGCTTTTATTTAATTTATTCCGCGTATCTCTGAAGATACCCAAACTCTTTAAAATATCTGCAATAAAAGTGTAGTCACGTTTCGCAAATGAATCCCACGGGTGCTTAGCTAAATTGATTATGACCTAAAATGCATAATTTATGCTGTGAATAGTGGGGTGAAAGTGAGCTTTTAAGGACTCAACTGGGCATTGGCCTTGCATAATTAGTACCTTTCTGCCATTTTTCACTCAGCTGCACTTCTCCATTTTCCTTTTTATTCAGGGAGAGGCAAAATTGCTCCCAAGAAAAATAGTTGAAAAGGAAAAGTGTGAAAGTATTAAATTGCCTTAAGGTCTTTCCGCTGCAGCCACAGCCACAGCCTCCTCGTGGCATTCCGTATTCTCCCCTCCCTTCTCAGCTGATAGTGGGGTTTTCTTACCGCCTTTGGCTAAAGTTCTCAGGTCGGCAGAAGGCACTTGTTGCATTAAGTAAATTCCTCGTAGACGTAGACCCTGGCTGCTGCTGGCCAGGCTAAATATACATGAGCTGAGGTCAGGTCAGCCGGCTTAAAATAACAAACATTTGCTAGACTAATTAGTGGAGCGTCCAAGAGGTCAGTCGGAGGGTAAGAGGGCTCTAAAAACTAAAAGGATACTGTTGTCCGAGCACAAGCTTTTGCAAATTTAATTAGCCAAAATACGAGAGGTCAGCAGCAAGCTCAAACTATGGGGGCAAAATATATACGAAAAAAGGGTACATTTTAAAATGCGAAGGCTCTTCTTAAAAATGATAATTGGCATTTGCCGAGTTTCGTAAATATTCCTCTCAGAGCAGCCGCTTTAATTGAATTTACTAAGCAGTTTTTATCCAGTTTGCTTCTACTCCATTAGAGCCAGATAGCCCCAAGTTATGAGCCGAAATAGGGACCCAGACTGTGAAGAATAATTTAAGGGAAAATTGCTATGCATTGTTTTGGTAACTAAAGTTAAGAAATACAATTTATTTATACTTTTAAAGCAAATCTTATATATAAATATGTAAGATTTATGTACTAATAATAATTTATTTATTTACTTGTCAATTTTCAAAGCATTAAATCCATTTAATGCAATATTTTTTTCTATGTGCATGGACCCATGATACGTGCTGATGTCTTGGCCATAACACTTCAAATGTAACGGCCAGATCGATGGCCCAAACTCAGATAAATTGGCGTGGCCAAATGGACTGGTCAATGTCTAGTTGAATGAGCCCAAATGAGCCCTTTTTCTTCGCCGTCTATCTGTCGAAAAAGGCCAAAACAAACCGAAGATAAATGACCACTGAACAGCAACCGAAAAATACAGGAGGAGAACAGGGAGTACTTTGACCAACTTTTAGTGGCGAGAAGCAGCAAACTTGACCCAAATCTAGTGGTACCGACACAAGTTACAGGCCATAAGGCCCCAAATCGACAGTTAATTAAGGCTTCAGTTGTTCAGAAAGCCACCAGCAGCACCACTACTCCCTCAAATGGCAAGACTTCAGCTGAAAGTTTGCATTTTAATTAGCAGACCAGTTGACACTGACACCGAGAACTACTATCCGTTGGGCCAAGACAGAACCGAGCCACAATCAGATTGTGGCTGGGACTGAAAAAATCCCAGGAAGCACTAAAAATACCCATCCAGATTGCTTCACAGATTGTTTCAGATTTCAGATTTCAGCTGGATATACATACTTTTGGCTTACTAGAATAACAGCAAAAATTTCGGGCTTCCAGACCGTCAAGTGTCTCCTCATTGCCAAACAAAAGGAAAATTCTACCAGAATAATATAACAAGCATAAAAAGAAAACTGCTATTGACGTCAGGGATGTCAACATTTAAATGCAAAATACAAGAAGCTCAAAAATGAAATACAACAAAAATACGGCATTCTTTGATTTCTTTGATGTGCTGTACATATTTTTGGAGCTTGTTAATGAAGACTAAATTGTATATATTTGTTTATGAAATTGAGAAATGCCAAAGCAACAAACAGGGCGGCAGTGGGAGTGAGAGGAGCCTTCAAATGTGTCTATTTAGGTCGAAAAATGAACTTGATACGGAGGTTAAGCCGAACAAAACCGAGTCGAAGGGATGTGGAAAAGCCACCGCAGGTTTAAAATTACTCTGGGCTAAAAAAGGATCAAGAAGGAGGGATAATGGCAGGTAGCTTTTTCTGGGTATTACTGCAAGTAAAATAAATAACTGGCCTGAAATCAAATATCAGATTTACAAAAATATTTATATTATTTTAAATTTAGATTGCAGCTTGAAGTTTTCTCAGCTTAAATTAACATTTGTTTTGTGCAGCCTTTCTAGCATTAACTGTTTGTCTACTTTCTGCTGCACAAATGCCAAGTAAGGCTTAGAATTCAAATAAACAAAGAGCCCCAAATCAAATGGTAAATAATCCAGCAAATAAATTGAATAATTGCCAAAACAAGTTTGATGTCTGTGCTTCAAGATCAAAATGAACTCAATTACTTCTACTTGAGTTACCCGAAGGCAAAAATATCTTTTATGTTCTCTGTAAATCTGTGGAATTTTCTGCTTAAAGTTTTTGGGTACAATTCAAAATTCCACTTCACCCTTTTGCTAGTTAAATGCTGTATCTTTCGAAGGCTGTTGAGTTTAATATTTGCATAAATAGATCTGGAGCATTCTTCGAGATTTACATAAGTTGACGAGCAATGAAAACAAAACTGGCAAATAAAAATGCATGGCTAAGCTCTGATTTCCATAAAAAAAAACACTTTTCCTTTAAAACTGGGACTTTAATTGAAAACAAAATGCGTTCAGTTTAGGAGAAAGTGTGGTGTTGCAGCAGCGACACTTTCTAATTGAGATTCCATAACAGTTGCCATCATTTGCACAGTTAGTTAAACAAGGGGAGGTAAGGTAAAATTTCTTATTTGTTTAATGCCCTGCGTCGATTTGACAGCAGCTCTGGGCTCTTACATCCCCCATCCCCATGCTAAATCCTTGTGAAAATTTGAGCTCTAGGAGCTCTGGCGTCTGTCCACCCCGTTTTCCCTGTACATTTTCCCAGTCACGTCGGAATAGCAAATAGAACAGGAAATTCCACGCCTGCTTTCCTATCTTGGTGTTGCTGGTTTTTCCTTTCTCCTTTTTTTGTGCCATTTTTTCCGCTTTTCAGGGGTGGATTGGCGCATGTTTGTAATTGCGCAGCGATTTACAATTTAAATGCTTTTGGCCTGAATCAAAGCCTGAAAAGCCACAGCCACAGCAGGTGTTAGCTCAGCCTTTGACCTCTTAGAAATTATTTAAGGCTAATTGGAAAATCTAAATAAATAAACCGGATTTATGTAAATTAAGCCTTGAGCCAAAGAGTGTAGAGTTTTAAACGCAGTCCAACCTTTTAATTGTGCTTCATTTTCGCTGCGTCCTGAGCCTCGACCAACGGTGCGTATACTTCATCTGCGGGCCGTAAATCAAGCGCTTGGCATGATGCATGGATATTCTGTGGCTGGCGGTAGTGTTTCTTTTCTTTTTTTCTAGGGTGTGAGTGGCAGAAAAATCGAGCCTCAGTTCCAGGGTCTTATCAATTATACTTTTGTGCACAGGGTGCAGACAGAGATTAATTGGAGGGAAGACGAGGCGAGGATAAAGTCATGATGTGCCTAAAAATAATATAACGTGAAAAAGAGAAAAGAAAATCAAACAAGCTGACTCTGCTTTTAATTTATTAACAATTAAAAACAATTAATAACAATAAAAACAATAACTTTTAAATTATAAAATAAATAGCGGTCTATCGGTAAAAACATGAAATCGAAATAAATATTTTTAAAGTGCCAGAAAGTTTCTTAGGAATAATATAGAGACAAATGTATTTCTATAGATATTTATTTATTTATAAAAACCGAAACAATTTTGCATGTAGGCCATTGCGCGCAGATTGAAAATTCCCCCACAGTTTGAACCAACATTCATATGGCAGAAAGTATATAACTGGTATTTTGCCAGCGAAATACTCCTCACCGAGTTGGCAATCATTGCAAAAGCCTTGCCATTTTTCAGGCTTCGTCTCGCCTGCAATTCCCACTTGACATTTGGGCCCAATGCTCGATGCCGATGCCGTTGCCGTTGTCGAGTCGCCGCCCACAAACTCTTATAAATAAATAATGAGTCGGGAAGCCGCCTTTCACGAGGCAATTGACTGGAAAAAAGGTGGCCAGGACCGATGTCCCAAGTCAAGTGAGTGTGCAAATGTTTGGACATCGGTCAGGTGGCCTTCTTCACCTTGGACTTACACTGGGATCCTTATATTGACCACCGTCGGTCTGTTTGTGTTCGTTCTCCTTGATTTGTGTAATATTTTTCATGTCCGCAGCCCGACAGCCAATTTCCTTGCCCTTTGCGGCTAATCAACGGCACGTGCTACATAGTCTGGTACGCGTATGGGAAAAGTGGCTGATTTTTCAGGTTAAAAACTGTAAGTTTAAGAATACCGTAAAAAATATATATAAACATATTAGTAGATTATTTTATTTAAGAGGCTCCAGCAAATGTCTATATACATTTTGTATAACAATTTGTTAAATAATAATTAAAAAGTTCCTTCGTTCTACTTCCAATTTTTTTTTGTAACCCTTAGGACAACTCTTCCCTGTGACACCTGTAAGAGATTAAATTTTGACTTGCAAAAAAACGTAGGTAAAAACAATATTTACTTTAAAAGAAACACACAGAGAATGAGTTGTGTTGGCTTCTGGTTTACCTAATCATTCCGTTGGTGCATCGCAAACGAACTTCGCTGCGCGTTGGTTGGATACTTCACAGAATTTGGATTTATTTCATTAATATTTACCAACGATTTTCCACTCCGGTGCAAGTCCCACATCCTGTGCTGCTGCCCTCTGCCCAGAGCAGGTCCAAAAGAAAAGCAAACACGTGCTGCAGTTAGCAGTTTTTCAGTTTCTCCTGACAACGTGGCACGTCATCAGCACGGACACACGGATCTCACACAGCGAAGGATGCAGATGCAAACTGCATCTATCTCACTCCGAGATTGCGTGTGATATTTGAGCTTTCAGCTCCGAGTTACGACGAGTCCTCAGAGAAAACCTGCAGAGGCAGCAACAAAATTCCCCAATTCGCAATTGGCAAATTTTGCACGTTTTGTTTGCATTTGATTATGCCATATGGGGTGGTGGCGGCCAAGGGTTGACTTACCTCGGACTAAGGTTAGCTCACCCAAGTCGACAGATGGATTGGCCCTAAACTTTAGTGGTTTTTGCCTTTCTGACAGTTGATTTTCCACCAGAAACGTGGGTCCACAATTAATCATAATGCGGCGGCACTCCCAGTCGGAGTTTTCAATAAGAAAGCCCCCCGTAGCAGAAAACGAGGGCCAACAAAAAATGAAAGAAATTTTAAGAAAACTTTTACTGGGACATAGACACTTGCAAAAAATGTATTTGTATTATTTGTAATAAATTAAACAAAAACTTAAATCTAACAACATTAAGTGACCTTCTATAAATTACCATAAAATATTATCTAGAAGCCGTTAGTAAAATAAAGCAAATTAAGGACCATAAACAAGATTCAATTACTTTAAATTTAATTTAATATTCAAACAGTTCCTTAAATGACATATTCTCTTTGTGCAATGAAAATAAAATTTCACAATAGAAAAAAGTTTAATTTATGAATAGCTAAAAAAAAACGATTTTATTTTCTTCTATTTCCCGACCAAGTTTTTCCTCAGTGACTGCTGGTCGAAATTTATGCGTCCTTGCCGGCCCCTTATCACATAGCAGTCCTCGCTGTTCCGGGCCTTAGTTTTTGGGCTCCGCAACAGCTGATTGTGGGCGGTTGAAGGGCGGAGGGCGTCAGCATGGGCGTGGGCGCGATACAGGCGATACAAGCGGACATTGCATTGTTGCCGACAGTTGCAGCCAAGCGAGTAAAATGTTTAACAAGCGCAAAATTCGCGCAAAGCAAAGGAAAAGTGGAGCGCAAACTGAAGACGACAAAAGACCGAAAGATAAAATTTTCAGAGCGTTGTTTACTCCCCCCTCTTGTTTCTGTTTTTTATCCTCAGTTTCTGCTCTTTTTTCTTGTTTTTCCTTGGTGATCTATTTAAGGCGGTATTTTTATTTTGATACCCAGCAGGCACTCGCATCGAGTGGGTTGCTTTAAGCCAAAATTAATTGCAAATATTATGTCAAGCGTGGGTGTTTGACTCGTAAATACAAAAGAATATTTAATTAAAAGGTTACGAAAACAAAGTTAAATGTCAATGTGTGGTTTCTTTTAATACAATGCGAAGTTATAAAAAAAAAATCGATTTACTTCTTATAAGCTTTGAAAAGTGGTAAATTATGAAGAATAATTCATTAAGAATATTTAGTGAATATTTTTAGATGTTCAAAAATATTTATTATAATATTATATAATATATTTAAAGCTTTAGTTCCCTATTTATATTGAAGGGTAGTTTATATATTTGATATTACTTTAATATTTATTAAACCATTTATTTATTTATTACCCATCTTCCAAAATATATTAATTAACAAACTATTTCTAAGTGAATTCCAATCCAATGGGTATTTATATCATCGCATTCTTTAGGCTCTACCTCTGTCCCATTTTTTTTTTGCATTAAGGCTGCAGACGGTGGAGGATATTTAATTAAATTTTTGCTCCTAGTTGTTTACAACAGCCGACGTCTCGGTTAATCTCTTGATTAACTCGCAGCCAGACAATGAGAATGCATGTTCCTCTGGGCCTGACAACTTGATAATCTCCCCGAAAAAAGGAAGAGGAGAAAGCCAGGCGGAGATAAGGATAAAAAGGAGAGTTTTTGGAAGCCCTCATCCAGATGCGACATGTGGCAGCATTTGATGAAATATAAAACTTCAAAACGAGTCTGACAGCTGCTGACATTGCGATGTCCTCGCTCCAATGTCCTCTCTGAGCGTTTGTGTGTGTGTGTTGGGATTAAGCCAGCGCATCATTAAACAGACGGCTGCACATTGCGCATACGTCACGTGGCAAACGCGGAGGAAATACATATATTACGACTTTTAATACATGCCGTACATGTTGGTAATGCAGGTTCTTATGAGATTTGTCATCGGCGAATCAACTGTCATCTTAGAGGCATTCAAATGCTCAACAATTAATCAGCTTATCCCCGACTGACAGGCCGTGTGATTGCCAAAGGAGCGGCGGGTCCTTGCTTCGTCGAAATTCATTTCGCTCCTCTCAACTGCAGTCAATAGACCTTTGCCGACCCCCTTGCCTTTGCTTTTTGGAAAAAAAGAAAAAAAATAAAACATCTTGAGACTTAGCAGTCATTGTTGAATTCTGTCGAAATAAATATTTTATCGCAAATTCTCAGGCTTCAAGCGTTTTCGCTCATGTTCCAGACGGCACCTTGACATCATTCATACGAAACTAAGTAGCTGAAGTAGTTTTCCGATTTTGAAGTCTTCCAATATATTGCCTTCTGTTGCCGACGGACGGCCCTTTGACACCCAGCCTTTTCAAGCATTTTTTGGAAGTTTTCTATTACGAAGTTGCGATGAAAACCTAATTGATTTTCGGTGAAGGTCAATTTAATTCAAGGAAATTGGTAGCTTTGATTAAATTATGGTTGGGGTTTCAGAACATGGCTTTTATTTTATTTTACAAATTTGTTGAGGTACGAAGCAATAATTAAAATTTAATAAAAGGCTTTTGATTTTTTAAAGTGGCTATTTATATATTCCATTAATTATACATTATCAGATCTTATATATTTTTAACATATCTCAATTAGAAATATTTAATGTCCAAGTAAATAAAATAAATAGGTTTTAAAAAACATAAAAAAAAGGTTTAAATCCCTTTTTCTTTTAACTTTAGGAATCTTGGCTTTCTCCAGAACAGCTCAATAACAACAATATAATTAAAATTGAAAACCTTTTTCTTGACCTGCTAAACATCAAATTGAATTAATTTATTTGCGGCGAAATCATTTTCAAGAACGACTACGTGCTGGCTGAAGAAAGGACGAAGCCTGGCGAAAAACCTCAAAAAAAAGCGAACAAGAAAAAACCCCTTATGGCAGTCGTCCGTTATGGCCATAAATGGGGGCAATTACCAACACTCTTAACGGTATTTAGCTCCAGCTCGTGCCGAAATTGAAGTAGAATAAACAAAATTAATATGCTGCCACCCGCTGGGCGACTTGTGGCACGTCTAAATACAATGGACTGCCCGCCGGGGATTCCCACCCACCAACAGGTCGTCGTCGTCCATTCAAAGGGATATTCGTGTGTGTGTGTGTGTGTGTGTGTGGGAGTGGGAGTGGGCGTGTGTATAGTGGCAGTATATTTCCCGCTTATTATTTTGCAATCGGTACATGGACACCAGCACTGCGAACTCACTTAATTGATATGCATGTGTTTGTAAAACAGCAAGCCAACAGGGCCATCACGGGATCCTGCTATCATCCTGCGGCGTCCTTCAATTGACTTTGCAGGTCGGCTTTCGGCCGTTAGGACGATTTTCTGATAGCAGCCAGCCAGCGGAACGAGCCACCCCGAGCCAGTGTCAGCTGTGTTGCCGAAAATATATTAAAACTTCCGTGCAATTCAAATCAAGCATTGAAAATTGCAAACAAAAAAGGTCGAAGAGTTAGAGAAGAAATTTATATTGAAAAGCTAAATGATGGATGCGTTGCCATGCATGAATTTAATAATTAAAATTAAAATTTAATTTTTTAAGAGAACTTTAGAATGTATTTCATTATTTTTTACCCTTAATATTTATCACTAGTTATGTAGCTGTAAATGTTCAGCACTGAATGCCAAGGGCTGTGGCACTTGTCTGGCCATTCATTAAGCCACGACAACATGGCGTATGAAAAGCATAAAACTAAATATGGCCAAACGGGAATCTCTCGAAATGTCAACAGGGTCGTCAACGTTGGTCTGGAAAATAAGCGAGAAAGGGATCAGGAGTCAGAGATCTGGTATCGGGATTTCACCACCGCACATATCGCCACAGAACCCAGAGGGACACACAATCTCTGTCCGTCAGTGCTTAATTAAATCTCCTCGGACAAGTTTATTTCACTTTCGCCTTCCTGGCCGGCTGTCAAATTAAGGTTAACTCCCAAAACCCCTCCCAAAAAAGGGCGGCGTCTGTTGCACAAGTTTGCGGTTAACTTCCTGGCCGGACTGAAACTAATTTCAGCTAGATGATGTCAAGTCATTAAGTTGTATTTCTGGTCAGCTGGGAGAAGTGCTTGATAGTGCTGTGCTGAAGCAGAGAGGTCAGAGTTCACTGCGCTCAGGGCCCTTTCGTAGGACTTGTTGCATACTTTTTGGGGCGTCGGCACTGCGGGCGAAATGGCTCGTAAATGTTCTGAAAGTACGGCAAGTGTACATAGAAAATTACAAGGATTCTTGAAAATAAAGTTTGCTAATTGGTCCACGGGGGTGGTCTAAATTATTGTAAAATATCACTCCCATTTGGGTGAAGTGCCAAGCAGGAGTGTGGCAGGAAAAACTTATTAAAGTCAAACTAGATTTTATGACTCATAACTCTTTTTAAGTCACTTTCATAAAGGACTTTCACAGAGTGTATGAGGAAATAGTGGCATATAAGGCTTCTAAGGATAATAAAGAAAGGAATATACCTTCACTTACAAATATCATTTTTTTTAATTTAAATATAATCTTAAGTTGCATTTAACTGGTATTATTTTTAAATATTATAAACATATGTTGTCATATTCAGCGGGATACATAATTGGCGTTATTTCCAAGGCACTTTTTAAGATAAATCCAAATTGCTGTAGGTGGCTTAAGGTAGGCAGACATTCCAAAAGGATTTCACCTGATTCCTTAACATCAACCCCTCCGTCAATGATGAGATTATTTGCCCCTGGCAATATGCGAGTTTTTTCATTTAACTTTGCAGCCCACAATAAACAATGGAAATGCCTAAAAGTCTGGAGCTGGCACTGTTAAGCTGTTTGCCAGGATAACAACAGAAGTACGAGCAGGAGCTGGAGCTTAAGCTGGAACGAATTAGAGTGTTTTAATTTGTCAACCTCTGTCGCCAAGCCGCGCTAAATCTCACCTGCCAGGTGACGGGCCCAGCTGAACTCTTGACTACAGCTGATTAAGCTCATTTATCAAAAAGCAAAAGCCTGCACAGATGGCTCTTCATTCGGCTTACTGCTCTCCCGCAATTAAATGGCCCAAACTGGAGGCCACCAAATCGCCAGCGGCAGAGCGGCAAACTTCAAGTCAATATTGATATTGATGTTGGGAATCCGAAATTCGCCATTCGCATTGCCCCAGGAGGAAGAGAGGAAAAGGACGACGAAGTAGTCCGCCTTCAAGGCCAAGGAATTTTGGTATTTGAAAAGTTTGGCGGCGCATCAATTTGGCAAGACAAACATATAATCGTTAAAGTTTTAATTGTACTGTGTAAATGATGTTTCTGTTGCCATCTAAATTTAGATTGCACAGAACTTTGGATATATATTAACAAAGTTTCCGTTTGGCCAAGAGGCCCGAATCTAATTCTTTCAAAATCTAATTAAACTGTTGACTAATGGCAGCACGATTTTATTGAATTTTATTATAGATTTTTGTTAGGAGAATGAAGCTCAATATGATATTCATTAAGATGAAAGTTTTCAAATTTAATTATATGATTAGAAGTTGCTTCCTCATCAGCTTTTTAAAGATTTTTAAATAGACATAAATAAATATAATTTAAATAGCAATTATTTTTGTTGCCTAACAAACCATTAAATTGTTCCAACACAATAAAGGAAATAAATTTAATCGATACAATTAAACAATTAATAACAAGGCTCTTTACTCACATAGCCATAAATCAAGAAGAAAAATTTGTATTTTTGGTTTAAATTGTTACCAAAACACATGTGTCATGGCTTTCACAAATGGAATTAAATTGTAAACTTAATTTAAAAAGTTTTCCTATTAATGGTTTTAATATGTTTATTATTTTCCTCGCTCAATAAATGCCCCTAAAAATGTTTTATTAAGTTTTTACACAACTCAAAGCCGTCAAAGGTTTAAGGAGTTTAAAGGAGTACACGTAAGCTCAGTGAACCAGTTTTCCTCCCAGCTGGAAAGCCCAGAGGGAAAGTGACTGCACTGCGCCTGTCTCCCGGAATTCTCGACTGGCATTTGTCAAATAGTTGGCAAGCTTCCCCAGCTTTCCCGGACCTCGTCAGGCATCTAGAAACTATTGACGTGTTTCAGTTTTTTATGGCAGGCGTCTCCTGGGACACGGGTCGCCTTCTGTCGTCTTACCCCCGCTTCATAACTCTCCCTTTGGCTTATTACATTGCAAAGTTGATTTCATGGCATCCTTGTGGCGAATCCACAGCGTTGACAGGGCGTTCACAGGAGACAGGAGGATGGGTTGGGAAAAACAAGGCAGGACACCGGCAGGCAGGCAGACTGGCTGGCAGGCCGAGTGATTGAGTCCGGCATTTGTGAAACAAATTGCTCGGGATTCCTTCCAAATCCATCTTTGCATCTTTGCCCTTCGCCCAGCCGCCGTCTAGAAACTGACTGAACAAATGAACAATTTTGTGAATTAATTTGATGTCTCGGCTGATTCGCTTCTCGTTACTCAAAGATACATCTGTCTGCCTGTCTGCGGCCCCACCACAAGAAAAAACTTTGCATAATGGAGCACAACACAGTAAATGGCCTTGTCCTTGTTCCCAGGGTAAGAAAGAAATGTACGAAGGAAATTCCACAGATGTCACATGTGCAGGACAAAGGCTGCAGACAAAAGGCTTCCACACAGAGACGAATGATTAATTTCAACTCAAACACCATCCATATCCAGAGGAGCATGACGCTCTGATGGCAACGATGATAGCCACTGCATAATGCCGAAATTATTCGGTACAAATTGGGCGATTTAACTTCATTACTTTGAATAATATGGCCAAGGTTAATATTGTAGTTGTAGAAATAAATTAGTATTAAAGTGATTTATTAGTGTTGTAAGCTGTTACAAGGCATGGCCACCATTTTAACAATTTTAACGCCCAATATAAGGCGTCCTTAGGGTGTCCAACGAATTTGGCAACTGAGTATTTAGTAACACCTAGACGTGGCTTTTTTTTACTTATTTAATTCTTTGAAGTTTTCCCAGAATTTAAAGAATATAATCATCACCATAAACCTAATTGAATAATGATGAGCATTCGGATTTAAAAGCCTGAATTTAGCTTCTGGTGAAATAGTGCTATGTAACAGAATTATCTCTATGAATATTGATTTAGCTGCTCCATTAAATTCATTTAATTGTTCAACAAGAATCCCATCTAAAAAAAAGCAAAGTATTTTATTTGTTCTATAAAAAACAAAATAAATAAACAAATTAAACATAGAAGCCAGAGTAGCATGAGAGCAAGGTAAATGTGCAGTTTACTTTACCAACCAAATTACAGATTTAATAAAAGAATTCTATGAATATTTCAGGACTCGGTGAGGACTACCACCCAACCAATTATACAGCCACAGCTGGCAGGATAACAATGCCCTTGGCCAACATTCTGAGTCGGTGTTCCACTTGTGGTTGTGTAAATAACCAGCTCATTCGTCAAGGCAAAAATGCTGCTGCTCCTGGTCCCTCTTAAACATCAACTCTCTGACATTATCCAGGCAACTATTTTAAAGAATTAAAAGCGATTCAGTGGAAAACTCAAAACGGAATTTATGAAATTAGCATAAGTTGAACCCAAAACGAAATTTACAACTTTGAGTGGCCCGCAAAGAGGGGCTTGACGAGTGTTCGTTTTCAGGTTCGGGTTCAGTGAAGTGAACAAACGGACTGGAATCCAAAAATACTTTTCCGCAACAGCCAAAGGGATAAGGAAATGGACAGATGCCGGAAAATATATGTATATATCGGGAGTTAGTTGTAGGGAGTTATTTATTTTACTTTTATTTTAGCCGCGGGTCTGCTCCTTCCTTCCGTTTGCCTTTGTCGACTCTCGACTGTCTGTGTAATCGGCTAGAAAGGCGTAGATAAAACACGAAATGGCCACAAAAAAGGGAACTTGTCGCCAGGAGCACACGACTAACACACATACACACCAAGCACAGGATATGCAAAGAAGCCTTCCTGGATTCGAGTTCGATAACCGGACTCGCACTCCGGATTTTAAGCCCAACCCTAAGGGTCTTGGAATTTACCCTTGTTAGCCAAATAAATCTGCACACGTCAGCAAATATAACAACAGCAATAATATATATGAAAACTATGATAAAATCCTGTCAATTAAAGTCAGACTTTGGTCAGACTTTAGTTGAAAGAAAAAAAATCGAAAACATCAAGGATTTTAACTTCAAATAATTATTTATGGTACAACTTATAAATATTTTCTGATATGCCAAAAATAACATCCTTAAAGAGGTTTATATTTCTGCAAGCGAAACACTCCCAAAACTAAACCATAATCAGGCAATTCCATGAACTCGCATGTAATTATATTAAATATTAGTTTTATTAACAAGGCACCGTCTGCAGTGTGAGAAAAATAAAAAAGAAAACTGTAGAAAATTGTACATATTGTTTTCTTTAACTTATCAGTGGCAAAAATAAGATCTAATTTGTGGGAAAAAGAGAAGAAGCTTAACATAAGACATTCTTTTGATGCCTCTATAATTTACTTGTACTTTAGTTTAGATTAATAGTTTCCTACAAAACCAATTCATTTTCGGAAAACTACTATACACTTTTACCAGTGTCTCCGCTTCTGTGTCCGACTCATGCATATTAAATGGAATTACGCTGGCCGGCACTCGAGCGCTAATCAATGACACGTGCTGAGTTGACACCGCACTCATTAAGATGGACGCCCACCTGGTGTATCCTGGGCACCTGGCCAGCTTTGGCGCCTTGCCTGGCTATATCTGTGTTTACACATATATTTAGTGGGAAATGCTGGCCAACTTTTTGGGCCACTTTGTGGCGCAGGCTTTTACTGAATTTTAATTAGACTTTGGCGCTGAAAAGCCAACACGTGCTGAAACCTGGGCAAACAGCGCTAAAAGCCAAGAACAAAGTCGTCGGGCATTAAATAAACATGAGTTGGCAAAAGTCATAAGGTCTTCAGCCCCGAAGGCTGAAAGGCATGAGAACAATGTGTTTACCTACATTTTCTTTAGAATTTGCCACTGTGTCAGAGAGATTACCCTGCATTTGTGCGAGTTCAATATAATCCTCAGTCATCGATTACGACACAATCCGGCGTGTCACATCGCTTGGCCATATTTGATAATATTTTCCCTCAGATTACTGTCGTAATAAGCTTTAGCTTCGAATGCCCTAAAAATGCCTATCAATCTAAGGACCTGCCATTCGCAAACAATAAGAAGTTTTAAGAGATTTAAGAACGGACAGATGCAATGTGGCGGCAGAAACCACAGCACGAACAGAATGGCAAATGTGGTTGGGAAGCGAACCAAAAGGATGTCATAGGAAATACAATAATATTGACAATGGGATAACCTTGACACTTTTGATTAGTTTTGTCATGTGCACCGACAAATGTACAGGAAATGTATTCATTTATAATGATAGATATGAAAATAAATGGGCAAAGAATAATTAATACGAACAACAAGTACAGGTGTCACTGCAATTTTTAAATAAATGATCATTAACGTAAAACTTGAGATACTAATGCTTCTAAGTGCAAATAACTCTCTACGAATTTACATTAATAAAAGTGAAAGGTCATATATAAATATATTAAATTAATAGTTCCTTGATTTTTAGTCTCGTCTGTGGACTTTAAATGAATCAAGTCAAGTGAGTTAATAATTTAGAAAGCATTCATGTAGTTAGGCAGCACTCAAGACTTTCTGTTTTGGCCACTGGAAACTTGGCCAAAAGTGAATAGTCTTTACCGAATTTTGTCAAAATGTAATTAAATTTTCTTGTCCTTCATTAGATTATTTCGGTGGCTGGTCGATAATTATGTGACCAATTAAAACGTCTCTCTTACTGGCGTTGCCATGACAAAGGACTCGAAATCACTAAGCCACTGTCTGTCCACAATGGCAATTCACAGAATATTTTCGCAATACTTGACACATTTAAGTATTTGAGCATTGAGGGAAAATAATTCTAAGCTTTTTATTCAATTAATACCATGAATTCTCCGACTGCTGCTATTAATATAACCGGAGGAGAGGCTTTTCCCGAGAAGCAGGTGAAACTTTGCCATGCGTCACTTGAGGTTGGCCAACTGACTTTTGCCGCCCACATAATAAATAGGGGTGTCGGTTCATGTCAATCCATTTGATCGACCAGGCAGCGAGGTTAATAATAGGAGTCCCCATTAATTATGTAAAGAAAAAAAGGCACTTCTTTTAAGGGCATGCGAGAGCCGTGCAGGTGTGCTTAAATTATAGGCTACATTCTGAGGCTAATTATTTATTTATAGGCTAAATGGCTAACAGGGAGCACTGGTTACGGCTTAGTTGTTAATAAATAAAGGAAATCGAAGACAAAGAGTGGAAGCATTCTTAAAAATAATTGAGGGATAAATAAAGAACACAAAGGGGTTGATTATGTATTATATTTAGGAAGTAATTTTTGCCACAGATAATTATAGAAAACAAAAGGCCATTAGTATTTCTTATATTTAGAGCTAAAAAAGTACTTTGATTTAAATTAAGCAAGAATGAAGTCTTGAAATATTTAATTTGTATTTTGATTGTATTCAACACTTAAAGCAGAAACAAACTGTTAAAATTCTGGATAAACATAGCAGCATGTGAAGATAATACCGAAGAGTATATATTTCGATTTCATAACACTATACCAGTTATTGGTGTATTAATATTTATTGCCTATATTATAGCTTAATGTACTATATACTTTAGTTAATACATACATAGGTTATTCATTCAGCTCTTGGACACAACTTGGTCAGTGTTCAGTGTTTTTTCATTCCCAACTGAACTTTCGAAAGAATGTGTAAAGTTTTTGTGATCCTATATTTTCCTATTTTTGTCTGTTGCAATAGTGTTGTGGGTATACTCTAAAGTTGTTTTAATCATTAAGAAAATTAACTTAAATAAAATATTTAAAGGTCTTATTTATTGTTTTGCTTGACAACATTTTCAGTCCCAATATCTTGACCATAGGTATTCAATCATTGAGTGACACTTAATGTTATTATAAATAATATTTTTATATTTTTATTCTGTACAGACTTCGGAGATGTATGGGTCTTTCTATTAGTCCTTCAACTAGTAAACTCTATCTACGGTCTTATATTGGTTTGTGCTAAATCTGAGGTTTGGTTTCTTTTGATATTATATGTATGTAATAAAACTAATTATTTTCCAGCTTAAATGCATAATTATACCTTGGGCCTGTCAGTCATTTTGTATAAATATATTTTTCTTTATTTGGACCATAGTATTCTCGCAAGATGGTAGCGGTGGCTTTGAGGCTACAGAAGCCATTACATTTGGATTTGTGCAGGGTATATATAAAATATTTAGTAGTAGATTTATTTATTTAATAAAATATTTTATTTATTTATTTCACAGCATTCAGTATTTATACCTTGTGTGTGGTTTTTAACTATTATTGTGAGTTTGTGGTAAGTTTTCAAGTCATTTAATAAATAATAAAGCAGTATTATAAATGAGTTTTATGCTAATTCAGGAACAACTTACTTGGCGCAGCATTTCGTTTTGTTTTGTATAAATCTATTAAATCTATGCTTTTAAATACGAAATGTAATTTGTTTGTATTTTTAAAGTAGAAGTATTAAATGTAACATGGCTACTTCAAGATTCAAGATTAAAGGCAACCCTTATATGTATTTTTATATTTTTTGTTATTTATGAAATAAAAATAAATACAATTGAAAAATCTTTTCAATACTCTCTTACCAAATGCCGGCAGGCCATTAGAATTGCCTTCGAATGGCACACGTACCCATATCAAGCCGTGACTCGCCAACCGTGCGACATGCAATTGAACAAATAAATCAGCGGGCTAATAAATTTTTAGCAACGCCAGTGGAAGCTGCCTAAAGCTGAGCCAGGGAAAGCCAGCTTCGACAAGGCTGCCATAAATGCTCAGCACACACAGCCAAGCCAACTGAGCCATTAAGGAAGCCAAGTGAACAAGGCAAAGGACAAAGTCAGATTTCGGGTACGGGCAAAAATGTAAACGGGAAATGGGGAGTTTCATTTGGCTGAGCTGCTGCTGCTGTTGCTTTTCATTCTCATACCGCTTTAGGTGCTTTCACTGCTTTTCCTCTGCATTTCCCAGATTTTCAATTCAATTCTGTGGCCCGCTTTGCCTCACACGGCGTATACGTGTTGTTTCCCGCGATGTGTGAATGTGAATGTGGATGTGGATGTATATCCTGCATGCAACATCCTCCCGCTCCTATGGTCCTGACTTCTACCACGAACATTCAACGTTATGATTAAAGGCCATTTTCAGCACCTGTTCGGGCCGTTGATTTTGTATCGACGAGCATTAATTGCAATTTATTTTTTATGCCAACACTCAAGACTCACTCGCATGTAATTGAATTATTTATGCATGAGAGCATAAGCTATTTTAATGCTTATTTACATGTAACGGAGCGTGTGTACATTCAAGCAAAATGCCGCAATAAAACATTGTCATTCCCAGGGGGGTTACGTTTTATTTAATGGTAAATTTGTATTTTTCTTATTTTATTTTTGAGATTTTTAAAATGTTTCAGCTTTGTTTTTAATAAGAAATAATATAATTAAATCAGGTAACCATAGAGTATATTAAAGTCGTTAACTTTCAAATTCATTTGGCAAGGCAGCCACCAGTAATTAAAGCTCCTAATTTCACAAATTATTTCGCAATTAAAGCATTCAATGTCAAAAGTTATTAAAACTGCAAAATGGTGGACAAATAATTGAAAGTATGTTTACTTTTTATTACATAAATATTCATTTAATGAATTTACTTCTGAAGCGTGTTAATATAAAATTAAGTATATATTCATTTCCATCAAACTTTGGTTTATATTAAAGGTGAAGCGAATTTTAGCGTAAGTCCTCTTTCCTTGGAATATATAATTTTTCCAATTTATTCGTATATACATTACGAAACCCTTAATTTGAATAAGAATAAGAGCTGAAAGGTGAACTTACTAAGAACCTTCTACTCTCATTCATTTTCCTTCATAATTACAGCAGTCCTTAAAGAGACCGCATTAAGTTGGGATTCTTCATTCCGCCTCTTCTTTCCTTTCTTTCCTTAATTATGCTCTACATTTTTTTAATATTGTCCTGGCAAAGCCTTTTCCGTAGGAGAACAGTAAAGGATTTTTTCTCGGAATATTCCTAGAATTTTTTCCCGCTAGGTCTGCACGCAGAAGGAAACCAAAAACAATGGGCACAAAGTATTGATAATAATAACTGCGTACAGCGAGCTAGAAAAAATAAATGAAAACCATAGATTATAATGCAGAGGAGAAATGTGTTCTGTGCTGTGCAAACATTTCCAGCATAATGTGCCCAGCGGAGCCTTAACAAAAAATTGTGCAACTGCTTCCCGCTTGTTGACAACATGTCAAAGCAAACAATGCCATGCCAAGAGCTCAACTTCATTTTTCCCATTCGCTTTTCCTGGATGCACAGTACTCTCTCCTCCTTCCATCAACCTGAGCAGCCTTTTCAGCGAGTTAAATTCATTTAATTGAAACTACAACAATCTTTTCTTTATCTACAGAACGGGAATCGTTATGCACTTGGCTTTGACACTCAAGCACTCAAGTCGTCTGGAATAACGAGGCAAAGGAGCGTATACTTGATTTTATGAAACGGTTGCGCGGCAAATGAGCGTATACTTGATTAGCGACACAAGGAAGAATTATAATATAGATCATTATCTTTGAGAGTTGGGTTAAAAGGAAGACACTTAGGAGAATTATTGGTTTTGATTTCCCAGAACAATGCTTATAAATAGTTCACATAGCTTTGTGCATTACTTTATTTTTCTTCATTTTGAAAGATTTTCGTCGAACTGCAGTATTATTGCAATTCACGAGAAACACTATGCGGTTTCATATTTTCATGGTTTTTCTGCGAAATAATTTTTGTATTTCGACGGGGAATTCATGGAAAGCGTAAATAAAAGCCAATTAACAGGGGAAAACTAATCTCCTGGAGTTCTTTATAAAATGGTTTTATATGTATTGGCAATTGGAAAACCTCTTTAATAACACTACAACAAAGTTTTTCCTCAGATTTATTTGTTGAATTTAAAAAGGAATTTAAAAATATAATTTCATGTTTAACATTTTGTTTTTAGACTTCACTGTACCGCCAACGTTCGCATGAGTGACTTAGACTTTAGGCCAAAGGCGATTAATATATTTTTTTGTTATCCTGTTTGGTGCGTCTGTCGTTCTTTTGTTGATTGTTGCGAGGTTCCCACATAAATTTGCCTCAAGATGCTCATAAATTTTAGCCTATTCGGAGGGCCACGACAGGCTAGGAAAAACTTTGGATGGATATGATAACAGCGAGCTGGCAGCATCTTAATTTGCCTGGCAGCTAGAGAGATTAGGCTATTAAATTACTTAGCGAAAACTCACATTCTGCTGGGTGGTGCTTTAAAGCAACTTAACTGCTCTGTAAATTCAAATAATTTATTCTGACGAACGACTGTGAGTTCCAAGAGTTGCCATACAATTGGCTTTCCACACTTATGTTGCCTACACAATGTTGACCATAAACGAAAAAGCTCGCTGGAATCACAGCTCTCTTGCGAGTTCGTTTGCCATTCGACATTTAGTCAGCCAAATAACATCAAAGTTGCCCCAAACACCAAACACCAAATATATTAATTTATTTATTTATTCTTAGTCTATTACATTATTAATATTAAATGTTTGTTGTATATTTGCAATGTAAGATGTATAATAAAACCTTGCTGAAAACTGTTATCAAACTGTTGCATAAGTTTTTGCCACTTTCAGGAAAATACAACACGAATTGGAGTACTCTAAACTATGAAACAATGCGATGCGAGAAAAAACTTTCTTATTGGTCGAATAAAGGTGAAAGTGTGGGTAATTGGCCAAACTTCCTAGACATTCGCAACTTTCTAAACAATATCAGGGATTAATTGGTAAAAGATACTTTGTGAAAGTTTTGATATTGTACGGATTTTCAAATTGCTTCACTTTTGGCAATGCGTTGAATAAATGCATCCCAAACTCTTATAATTAAATAATAATTACAGTTTTTTATAAGTAAATATTTCTACATCTAACCAAATATTTAATAAAAGTAAGTAATTATATTATTTAATACAACACAATTGGTTATGTTAAGTAATAAAATGAAATACATTTTATTTGACATTTACACAATGTTTAAAACAATATTTATTTT
This sequence comes from Drosophila anomelani, assembly GCA_035045905.1. NCBI lineage: Eukaryota > Metazoa > Arthropoda > Insecta > Diptera > Drosophilidae > Drosophila > Drosophila anomelani. Next base: position 7,296,905 of record JAWNOO010000007.1, on the reverse strand, counting down.
AGATTTTTTACAATATTACTATTTTAGTTACAATGAATTCTCAAACTAATCTATTTTTTATTTTCAGCTGACTTTGATCCTGTACAGTTTGCAATTGGATCTAGGGACCGATATTAAATTTATTTTTATATTGAAAGAATTCAAACTTATTAAATTGTCAGTTAAGTTCGATTTGTAAAAGCTCTTTTGATTAAGAACAAAACCTGCTTGCTCCAAAATAGTAACTAACTTTTCTGACATTTTATTATTTATTATTATATACTACTATAATTATACTCATTATAAAATAGATATTTATAAATTTAAAAATAAACGAAAACCTAAAGGCTAGTTTTATGTTAATTTCTAGCTAATTACTAATAATTAATAAAAGAAACACGAAAAACATGTTTCTATGAATAATTATAATGCCATGTTATCATGTGAAAAATTAATTACCACTAATTTTGTTTCCTCGTTCACAAAAATTCTCTGGCAAAATTGTAAATAAACCTATAAGTTAGTAATAATTATCTTTTATTAAAAGCTGTAACAAATGGCAAAACGACCTTCATTTTATTACATGAAAAATTATGACTTTAAATTTGATTGACCACTAGGTTGTATTCGAGCATTATGGAATTGATTAATTGACCTTAATTATGAAGACGAGCTTAACAACTTCCCACCTACATTTTTTGGCTAACTCGATTTCTGTGGTTGGGACGCAGCCGCAGAAGCGAACCAAAGACGTCAGACAATAAGGCAAGGTTTCCGATATAGGCTTTAGAAAAACCCCCGAAAAGAAATACATAAATATTACGTCGTTCATTGGATTATCATTTATCATTCATCGTGTATAACATGGGGCAAAACTAGTTTTTTGGTCTAATTGTTTCCAGGAACCAGTCTAAATACCGACGAGAGCCTTGGATTGCCGTTTTCTGGAATAATTAAACATAGATTTTAGTATCGTGCATGGGTCCATGAATTAAGCCTGCCTGCTGGACATAATTTTCAGTTGTAGGCGCGTATTAACTTCTGAGCTTCAGAATGACTTGTGTTGTGTCATTTCAAGTCACAAAAAAAGCGAATGTTTTTGTCAATGCTTCGAAGATTCTTGAACTGAAACTTGTTTTGGGTGTCGCGTCCATCACCAGAACTCGCTAATTTGTCTGGCGTAAAGACTTCTTAAAGGTCAAAAGAATTACGCCATAGAAAATGCTGAAAACTCGTCTATCCAGGGTGAGGTTCAATGATATTGAATCAACTAAACTTGATCTTGGCCAGAACCAATTTGGAATTCCTTGGCAGATGCCAACCAGTTTCAGTAGATCAGTAGATGTTTTTTTATGTTTTTCATTTTTATTTTTCTTCTATTTACAACTTAAAGGCAGAGTGATTCCCCTTATCCGGCAGCGGACTTCAGGGCTCCGGGGCTCAACTTGCGGTTCTTGGACTGGTAACGGGCCTTGTAACCATCCTTATCGGCGGTGTACATGGTCGTGGTCTCGATTTGAGTCTTCTCGTCATAGACGGTGTACATGCCCATCACCACCAGCTCCTCCTTATCGGTGCCGGGGTTCAGGATCATACCGACTTCCTCCCGAGAGCTACCATTGGGCTCATTGACGCTGAGATGATAAAACACATAATTGCACCTTGTCCTTAATAGAAATAGTTATCACCTACGCGAAACGATATCCCTCCTGGCTGGAAGCTCCTTGGTAGAAATCCGTAATGGCCTTGGGCACGAGGGAATCCAGAAGACCCGCCGAGCAGTTGGCGGCCATGATGGCCAGCAAGGCGGTGCAGAGAAGCTAAACGAATAAATAAATAATAAGAATTTTTCCTCTTGCTTATGTAGATACAATTATAGGGGTGGACTTATGCATCAATCAATCCTTATATTTAAAAGTTACTAGTTAGAAAATTGCCAAGACATTATTTGTCAGTTATCGTTCACATTTATTGATATTTTCTAAATTAATTAACTTTCTTTTCCAATTTAAATTTAATCAATAAAATGTAACGATTTCAGACCAGACATTTTCTGTATAAAACCAATTAAGGAAGGCAACTTCTATGCTGCCGAGTTTACTCTCGTCTAAAACTAATTCAAAATAAATAAGGAAATTAACTTTGTCAAGCCTGTAATTATTTTCCATTAATTTAAACAGTTTAACCATTTTTTTTAATAGGACAAGAAACCATCAATGAGAGACTTTACAGAGCCGTGAGTGCCGCGGCAATATAAATACTTTGACTCAATTGAATTAAAGGCCAAGCTTGATTGGCCATTAACAGCAGCTGCATCAATAAACATTTTGCATGCAATGATTGCTTTTATTTAGATAGCACTTCTCACATGCCAGTGTAATTATATTTGCCGCCAATATCGGCACGGTCGTAGGTTCTCGGCCACGGGTAACGCCCTGAAGTGACTGCCACTACTTACCAATTTCGTTGAGGAGGCCATGTTGATGCGCGCTGGAGTTACCAAGCTATACTAAAGCATCCGAAGCGCGCCCCTTAATTTATAAAAGTTAAGATCTGCATAGATCCGCGCTCGTCCGGCACACAGACATACACGGCGGATAAGTCATATTTCTTACTTAGTTGCTGCCACTATTGAGTAAAACCGGTCGCCGGCCGTCGAGTCTCAGTCGGAGTCCCTCTTGAAATGCCGAATAAGACGCCACCAACGCCTTCCAGCCATTATGTTTCGATTTTGGTTAATATCGGCAGATCGTGTGTGGCCCAGGAATCGGCAGATGATCATCACAACAATGGATAGTTTCACAGGTGTCCGAAAAACAGTTTCTCGCCCAGTTGCATTCCATTTCTAATCATTAAGCGGTTATCCTTGGTTTTAAAGTTTAATACAATCATTGATTTATAAATATTATATTTGCATATTTTTGTCTGTTGCCAAATTAGAAAAAAATGACTTGAAATAATATGCTAAAACTAGTTTAAGCCAGCCGTACTGTGATTTCACTTTCTATAGGATGCTCTCGAATGTGATGCCCCTACCATATACCCACCAGCTGCTGTTCATTCGAAACAATGGTTTTTCACCCCATGAATCAGGTTTTTCTTCTGTTCTTACATTATTGAACGATGACTAATTAGTTGTAATTAAGCAAGCAACAAATTTATCTTACTTAGTCATTGATTGAATAAAAATCCTTTTTAAATAGGGGAAATCCCTTTGAGAAACCCAATTTAGGATAATTTGTAGATTCGAATAGTAGCCACCATAGTAAAATTAAAAGCAAACAGCCATTAATCTTCACATCATCATTTGGTTGAATGATCTTAACACATGACAAATTAAATTAGAGTTTATTATAAGTCGCTGACCTTGCACAAAGTTGAAGTTTGCCATTTAAAACTGTCCCTAAGTTAAAATAAAAATAAAGAAATACAATTGGTAGTCAATGAGTATTGCTAATATTAAATAATTATGGTTGTGATGTTTTTAATGGCACATTTAGATTATGTTAATAGAATAAATTAGGCATATTAATGGATCGAAACAAATCATTTATTCACAAACCAATGTATTTTAAATATTTATTAATTATTATCTATAATCACCCATACCTCACACTCACCCGAAACTTCCTATATGAAAATATTATTTTAATTTTTTGAAATAATACATAATAACAATTAACAAATTGTGATGCCATCTTAACCCGGCTAATAAACAAAAGCTCACCTGTACATATTTTCATACAGCGTAAAAAATATATGTATAGAGGTAAAATTATGAATATTTTAGTTATCTACATTTATCTTTTTCCAAAACCGAAAGTATAAAAAAATTTAAAAATAATACTACGTTAACATACTTATTTCTTAGTTAAAATTAAAGCTTTAAAAACAAAAATGAGTATAATGCTTACTTAGCCATTGGACCCTCTTCTTTTCAATTTTACGAAAATAATGACATTATTTACAAGACAACCAATTTTACATTATTTCCATATTTGACTATTTCGTATAAACATTTGTTATCACTTTCCTTTTTAAAGAGTAAGCGTCTTTAGAGTTTGCGCATTAAGTTTGCGGTTCCTAATTTTATAGCGTGGCTTGTAACCGTTCTTATCGGCTGTGTACATGGTTATAGTCTCGGTATCAGACTTATCATCGTACGAAGAGTAAGAACCCATCACCACCAGTTCCTCCTTATCGGTGCCGGGATTCATAATCACACCGATCTCCTCCCGTTTGCTGCCATTGGGCTCCTCTAAACTAAATAGTAAATAATACGAATTAGTTTTAATCTTTGTAAGGATTATATTTTCCTTACTTGAAACGGTAACCCTCCTTGGTGGGAGCCTGTTGGTAGTATTCCGTCATAATGGTGGGAAAGATAAAATCCAGGAAACCAGCTGAGCAGCTGGAGGCCATAATGGCCAACATGGCACTAAACAGTAGCTAAGAATAAATAGGTAAAAAAATTAATAAATAAATAAATAAAACCCACATAAAATTTTAGCACATAATATTTATCATAATTTGATTCTCAATGAAAACACTTTATATTTCTTACCAATTTCGTTGAAGCCATGTTTATTTCCACTGAATTTAGCTAGCTACACTAAAGCTGCTAAGGGGAACACCTTAATTTATAAACTTAGGAGCTGCAGGCACCTATACTCATGTTAACCGAATTACTTATTTGTAGACACTATTAATGAAAACCAGAACTTTAGATTCCCCAATTAAAAAGCCGAAAGAGGGAAGAACAGGAATCAGCTTCAATCTTTTGCTGCGTTTTATACTCTCATTAATTATAAAGGTGGTTATCCTTGGCTTTATAACGAAACCTGTGATATATACAATTATATTTGCTAATAAAAAAGTGAATACTTAAGAACTTGTTTAATTTGATTTCACTTTCTATAGAATGCTCCAAATTTATCATACCAGAAGAATAATTTATTCCTAACAAATCAAGTTATGTAAATGTTTCTATTACTGAAACTGGAAATAATAAATATTTTATAGCAATTAATCTTAACTTTAAAATATTTTTTAACGATCTTTACAGAAATACGGTTATGTTGTTTATAGAAAACCAAATTGTGGATCTGTTTAATCAAATTATAGAAGGATAAAAAAGTAGTTTATTATTAATACTAAAATATATACATAATTTTACAGATTCTTAAATTCTAATTCTAATTTTTCAGGACATTTATTATTACAAAAAGATTAGATATTTGACAGTTTGATTTTTAAGATTAAACCAAATGCAAAGATTTTGTCTAAAGATTACACATTGACAAAAAGCTGAACGATACGGTGTGAGTTTGATTAGTAAAAGCTCTTTTACTTAAAAACAAAAACTTCTTGCTACCTAATAGAGACTTATTTTTTAACATTCTATTATTATTATTCTTTTATTTAGAAAACCTTAATAATATTATTATAATTATACGCATTACCTTTTATATTATTTTAAATATATAAAATAAACGAACAAAAACGTTAAGGTTATTTTTAAATGATGTTAATTTCTAGCTAATTACTAATAATTAGTAAAAGACACAAGAAAAACACGTTTATATGAATAATTATAATGTCATGTTATCGTGTGAAAAATTATTTACCACAAATTTTGTTTCCTCGTTCACAAAAATTCTCTGACAAAATTGGAAATAAACCTATAAGTTAGCAATAATTATCTTTTATTCAAAGCTGTAACAAATAGCAAAACGACCTTCATTTTATTACATGAAAAATTATGACTTTAAATTTGATTGACCACTAGGTTGTATTCGAGCATTATGGAATTGATTAATTGACCTTAATTATGAAGACGAGCTTAACAACTTCCCACCTACATTTTTTGACTCACACGATTTTTGTGGTTGGGACGCATGAATTAATCCTGCCTGCTGGACATAATTTTCAGTTGTAGGCGCTTATCAACTTCTAAGCTGGGGAATGACTTGTTTTGTGATATGAAATGTCACAGGCCACAGAAAATGGTGAAAACTCGTCTATCCAGGGTGGGGTTCAATGATATTGAATTAACTAAACTTGATATTGGCCAGAACCAATTTGCAATTTCTTGGCAGATGCCAACCAGTTTCAGTAGATCATTAGATGTTTATTTTTGTTTTTCATTTTTATTTTTCTTCTATTTACAACTTAAAGGCAGCATGATTCTCCTTATCCGGCAACGGCCTTCAGGGCTCCGGGGTTAAACTTGCGCTTCTTGATCTGGTAACGGGCCTTGTAACCCTCCATATCGCCGCTGTACATAGTTATAGTCTCGGTATCAGTCTTATCATCGTACGAGGAGTAAGAACCCATCACAACCAGTTCCTCCTTATCGGTGCCGGGATTCATAATCACACCTATCTCCTCTCGCTGGCTGCCATTGGGCTCTGCTAAACTAAATAGTTAATAATATGAATTAGTTTTACTTGAAACGGTAGCCTTCCTTGGTGGGAGCCTGCTGGTAGAATTCCGTCATAGTGGGAAAGGTATAATCCAGCAAACCAGCTGAGCAGCTGGAGGCCATAATGGCCAACATGGCACTAATCAGTAGCTAAAAATAAATAAGTAACAGAAAAATAAATAAACAAAAGATTCTTAATATATTAGCACTTAATTTTTATCATATTTTGATTTCCATTGAAAGCACCAATTATTTCTTTCCAATTTCGTTGAAGCCATGTTTATTCCCGGTGAATAAAGCTAGCTACACTAAAGATGCGAACGAGCCCACCTTACTTTATAAACTTAGGAGCTGCAGCCAGTGATCGAAAAAGTGAATACTTAAGAACTTGTTTATTTTGGTTTCACTTCCTATAGAATGCACGAAATTTATCATACCAGAAGAATAATTTATTCTTAACGAAGCAAGTTATATAAATGTAAATATTTTATAGTAATTAGTCTTTATTTAATAATAAATTTTAACGATCTTTATAGAAATACGATTATGTTGTTTACAGAAAAACCAAATTGTGGATCTGTTTAATTAAATTATGAAAGGCTAAAAAATCAGTAAATTCAAGTATTATTAATACATAAATATATACATCATTTTAAAGATTTATAAATTTTAATTCTAATTTTTCAGGAAATGAATTTATTATTTGACAGTTCGATTTTTAAGATTAAATCAAATGCAAATGATTTTTTGTACAGATTACACACTGACAAAAAGCTGAGCGATACGGTGTAGAAAAATGTCGCCACCAAGAGTACTTTGTAAAATTGTCTAATTTTAAACATTTAAAAATAAAATATAGCCACGGCATTGCAAATACTATATATTATGATAACTACATGTTTTTTCGACTTTGTCACCTAGCATTAATGCCCTTATATAAACAATTATTCAGTATTAAATGACCCTTACAAAAGACTAATTAAATAACTTAAAATTATATTGGCTGCTATTAATATTTAAGTAATGACTTGGCACGTTCCGTTGACAAAAAGTGTGAGCTTCCATAGCCGATGGGCAGTCGCTGGTCCATTTACAATTAGCTAAGAGAGGCATCGCAATGCTGAATCGGAATACCCAAATAATCCTGCTAGGATTTGTGGCCTTTGTTCTCACTTTTGAAAGTATTACGACCATAGAAGTAGCTTCCAAGACAACTGGCATGGATCTAGGACTCATTTCTCTTTCGGACCCATCCGATATGTGCCAGTACTCACCGCCTTTATCCTACAGTTGTTGCCAAAGTCTTACAGTGAATATGCTGAATGATACCAAGAAACGTAAGAGGTGTTTCTTTTATTATAAATATATTACACAATTCTTTGTAATTTACATTTACAGTTTGCCTGACCATTAATGCGAGTGTCCTGGGCGGAACAGTGGACTTGACTACTACAATTGATGGAACTTCAGTGGGAAAATTTAATATTGATGTGAATAAGCCGCCGACAGCCTGTATGCCCTTGATCTCCATGACGGGCCTTAATATGTGCCTTAAACTCAACCTCTCGTTGTCCAAATCTGGGGCTAAAATCTGTCCAAATGTCTATGCATCCTTTAATACCAACGACATCATGACCTACACCTTTCCATGTGCCCAGGTAGGCCTGAGTGGCGTTAACCTGGTGTAAGGACTAAACAGAAAGTAAAATGTGCAGGAGATAAGGTTTAATTTGGTTTTGTTTTATACAAAATTAAATAGACAATGTGCAAAATTTTTGTATAATATTAACAGAACAGATTTTCAATCAATTCAAGATCCAGTTACCGTTTTTTAAACCTTAAATATATTTAATAAAATCTCCAGTTAATCCGGCTTAAAAAATACACAGTGCTTCCTTCAAGTTTTTTATTCTTAATGCTTTTCATCGTTAGAATTACAAAATGTTTTCAGCAGATAGCCAGGAAAATTGGTATATACAAATGTTACTGGTCAAATGCTCGGATCAAATACGATCGAGGACATACATTATAAGACAGCTTATCTTATAGAGTAGGCTAATTTCTAATTAATCAAAAAAACAAACATATATTTGGGGAAGGGAACGGGAACGGAAACCCATCAAGCCCAGGGCATAAATGTACAATAAACTTACAAATGAAGATCACAAAGGACTCCTAACCATCATCCTAGAGCCTAGAGGTTTGGTCTTAAGAATTCTACCAATTACATTATGTTGGGTTCGGTCTCTCTTCCTATATTGAGGTAAGCAGCAGATAATTTAGGCTTCGTCATATATATATGTATAATGTAAGGCTTGTCAGGAGCTAAACACCATTCGAGTAGCTCTAGTTCCCTAGTGTCACTAAGGAACCCGAATAAAGATCAGTTCGCTCGTAAATCGCTCATATACTACATCTAACTACAAAGTCGATAGAGGCTCGCAAGACTAAAGGCTTTTAACAAGGGTTTTTTTCAACGAATTGCCACTTCAAATTAACTGAAACAAGTGGTTAAAGTATAGAAAATGCAATTTTAATGGCGCTTTTCGGAGACCAAGAAGATCAATACTTTGAACTTTAAAAATAAACATTGTTAAATTATTCATAATTTAAAGAATTTAATTTCAAGTTGAAACGTTTTTTATCAGTCTTAAAAAAGCACCATAAAGTTGATGTAAAAATACTTTAACCGCTTTTCATATTCTGTAAACAATCTTTTCTTACAATTTGGCCTTTAGTCTTGCGACAAAACAAACGATTTTCGTAGACCTGTATTATTTATCGCTTAATCAAACTAAAACTAAGCCTGGAGCAAGCCACCACTGTGATTACCCAAACAGCTGCCCGGGTCCATGGCCAGGCCGAAAGGGGATCCGTCTCCGCGAAGGGACGACGATGACGTCGCCGTGGTGACCGAGGGCGGCACATCGCCCACGATCGCCTTACACATGACCATCCTGACTCCGGCAAGGAAGTCGGTGAGGTAGCATCATGTGGGTCGCGAAGGAGCCGGCGGCTTCCGCTCAACGGTCGTTAGGACGACGGGTGGCGGGGGCGGGGGAGCACTACGCATCCTGGGCACTGGCTTCTGATCCTGCCGCGCCACCTTGGGCTGTATGGTGATGACCTTTGGCTTAGTTCCCAGGTGTTTGGCCCTGGCATCGGCAGCACCGCCCTCATATTGCACCGATTCCACGGACGAAGAGATCCTGATGTTTCCCTCTTCGTCAATATCATTGGGGTTGTTATCCAACTCGTCATCCTCGTCCTCGTTCTCCTGGTCCTCGATCAGGGCACGGAATTCCTGGATCGATTCGTTAAGCACCCAGAGTTGAGACAACAACGAGAGATCTAGTTGACGCAATCCGTTCTGGAATAAGAAATTATTTAATTAGTATGTGTATGATTAGCTGAGTAAGTATATAAAAAAAAAAAATATCAAATAAAATAATTATTTAATAAAACTAACTACAGTTTCTATAAAATGAATATTGGTTACCATATTCGAGCTGAAATCTTTCATTAACATTTCTATATTCGATGATAAGCTATCCCTGCCAATTATCTAAATGAAATATTTATATTCCACTCTAGAGATTAATACATATTCTTATCAGTAAAAATATCGTCTGCCTAGCCATGAATAATCCCGATATACTAATGTCCTCTTATAGCCTTGGCCCGTATTTACGCCGTCACAACGCTTGTGGTCAAAATGAAAGTTCGCCTGTCGCTGTCGAGTAGGAAGGAAAAATCTCATTTGTCAATTAATATCTCAGCATAATATCGCGCGAAAAAAAAAACATAAAAAAAAGAAAATCACCGAAGAAAACTTTCTGCTAGCAGCCGCGTTGCAGTTGCATCGTTTGTGGCACTAAAATCCAAATCCGCTCAAGTCGGCGTCTCGCTCCAGCCAACTCCCACCTGGCTGCTAATGTATACTCAGCATTCAGTATTCAGCACTCAATGGGGGAGACTGGAGATTAGAAAATAAATTATAGAAATCGCTATGCTTTAAATTCAACAAAAGCAGCCTAATAATATTTAAATTAATGGCATTACAAGTTGATATTTAAATGGGAAGCGACACGCGATAATTAATAATAATATTTCGGTAGCAATGGAGAAGTGGTTTTGGTATTTTATATATTTTAATATTAGGTCTTTCTAGGCATTCCTGATTAATTAATATATATTTCAATATTTACGGTATCAATTAAAATAAATATAAGTATATAAAAATAACTGCATAATATCCCCATAATTTCTCTTCATATTTTTTCGAACTTTTGTCTTGGCAAAAAACCACAGAACTCAATTTCCCTTCTACTACCGGACAGAATATGCATTTTTCCATTAGTGGTTTTTCCTTCAATGCATCCCAGATTTTTCCACCTTTCATAGGTTTTCCAACCAATGAGGAAATATATTTGCGTGTTCTCCAATAAAAACTGCCTATCTGCACTTTTCTCTTTTTATCTTCTTACTTTTTTTTAATACTTTTTCCTGTTTTTCTTTTGTATTAGTTGTTGTTTTTGTGTGAGACATGTAAAGTGTGCCAGTTTGTAGGTGATTAAAACCTTTTTCGCCGCTTTTCGCGGGGGCGTCACCTTGGGCTTGGATCGAATGTGAATTAGTCGCGAATTAACATACTTGCAGGGTTATCTGTGGGCAGTACAATTGATCTAAATAGAAATTTTAAATTGCACTAATGACATTAGTTGTCTTGACCAGAAATTACAGATCAGGCAGTGAGAAAAAGTGGGTCAACCTTTAAGATAAATAGTGGTCTTAGCCATAAACAAAAAGTAATTAACATAGGAAACTGTATGGTAAATGAATACCAAATTAGATGAATATATATTTATTTTTGCTTCACAGCTTCTTAAATTTTGATATTTATATCATTCTCCCCCTCTTTCATTATGTCAAATCAATACAATTAGTTTCAAAACTCAATTAGCCCTAAGCTCATTGCGCTAAAATTGCTTAGGGCTGTTTCATCCCAGTGGTTATATTACATGGCTTTTTTTTTTATGTGCCCCGTGTTGTGTTGGAAGACTTTGGCGCAAGCAGAAGCCCTAAAAGTATTTCTTAAATGCAACAGCGCCAAATGGCAATGAACGCTGCAAATGCCAGACAAGGCTGCCTCTGCTCTGCTCTGCCCTCTGGCGATGCAACACCTATATAAATATATATATAAACATTTACATATAGATTTATTTGTATGTATATTTGAATCTGCCCAAGATCTGTGGTAAATAGTGGCGCGTTCTATCTTTAGCCATTCGGGAAGCCTTTCAGCTTGCATCAAAGAATTCTGCGCTGATGCGTGAACTCTGCGGCTAAACGGCGGCACCTTTTGCAGAAAACCATGCGGAAGATCAGGAAATGGGAAATGGGAAAGGGAAAAGTGAGGAATTTAAGAAATTACAACATGGAGCATAGAGGAAAAAAAACAGATCTTTTGGCAAGAAAACCTAGTGTGTTCAAATCAATCCAAATCCATTATTTAACACTCATTTCTTATGTTACTGAATAAGTTTATATTTTGTGGAAATCAATTAGAAATCTAGCTAATTTAATTTCAATTATTTAAAGACAAACTTAATATTACCGAATAAGTTTGTGCAAATTAAGTAGGGTTTCTACTTAATTTGCACAAACTTATTCGGTAATATTAAGTTTGTCTTTAAATAATTGAAATTAAATTACGATTCTCAGCAGACCCTGTTGTTTACCAATTAAATTTAATTAACCCCAAAGTTGGGCAAATGAGGCAATGGATTGATTGCAGAACGTCGGTCTTGTTGTTTTTATTTTATCTTCTTTTTTATAGCCCAAGAGGCAGAGGTTGGCGTGTCGTGTTCGCGGTCTGATTAAGATTAACTAAGCCCAGACTAAGTTCGCATGTGCCAAATAAAGTGGAACAGGTGAGAAGCGATTAGCCACGAACGGGGTCGTCTTTCGTCTTTCGCATTTCATATCTCGTCCGGCCAAGATAGAGATCTTGGGATCTGAGAGCCCAGTGGAGAAAGAATGCGGGCGTTCAAGGCCATTTTATGTAAGCCGTAAAACTCCATTTCATGCATTGATGCATTTCTTCTCACCAACAACAGCGGCTGTCCGCTGCCTTTCAAGCCCGAACTCGGGCTTTTTAGTTAAGTTACTTGGGCTGCCTCCTTTTCTGTTGTTCATAAATTTAATTTGCTGCCATAACCGAGGTATCTGGCAAACCCGGCAGAAACAACAACACCAGCAGCAACAACAAAGCGGCCAACATAAATTAGCTGAAGCGGACTCGCTTTGTTGCTTTGTTGCTCGCTTACTTGTCAGCTTGCTACACTGGAGGAAAATTCTGGCTCTATATAAAACAAAATTATTGCTGAACAAATTTGTATAAATTTGTACTAGGTTTTAACTGGACTATGCAATTTATAGGAATTTATGTTCACAATTAATTTTATTCTTGGAAAATTGTTTTTAAAGAATTTAAGGTTTAACCGTTAAACAAATTTTTAGTTTCCATCTTTTCTTGTAGAAAATATTTTTAAACAAGTCATTAAATTATTTCTAAGACATACAATTCTGTAGTTATTTTATTTTATTTTTAAAACATTATTTTTGAAGAATTAACTGTTAAAAAATGTCATCCTAAAAATATAAATCCTTCAAGGATTTCGAAATAATATTAAGATTTATTCTGATATTTTTCCTAGTGCATACCTGCCAGCTTGCTTTGGCTTAATGGCTGCGCATGCGCTGATTAGTCTTACTCCTGTTTTCTCCCATTGTGGCTCCGTGGGCTTTTTAGCTTTTTATTTCTCCCCGATGCGTTGTGTTGCATTAACCAAGTTTATTACTTCATTTTCATCGTTGTGCACATTAGAGATGGTGCCAGTGCCGGTGATGGCGATGGGAACGGCTTTAACAATTGAGCGTAATTTGACTTGACAATCATCTATTAATTCGGAGGGAATCAGGCAAAAGGTATGGTATCGCATCCATCCGGCTAAATGAGTTCTGCACTTCGAGGGGTGAACAAAACAAAAATTGCTTTGGCCAATAATGATAATAACCACAATAATAATAATCATCCTATTTTTGGGGTGGTACCGCTTTATGAGCTACGCACTTTAGCCGACAAATGTGTCTTTTGGTTGCCACACTCACTCCAAAAAGTGAATACAAACTCTAGGCTATTTGATGGCCATTCAAAAGTACCTCTGTATATAGTTTTATGAGTTCTGCACTTTATTTAATTGTTAACAAAGAAATGAATACCTACAAAGGATCCAAATATAATGTATAATCGGATTATAGTTGGCACTGTGCATTGAAAGCTGGTCTAATAACGACATAACAAACTACCCCTCTGACCTTCGGCAAATATTTACTTTCGATTTCTGTTCAAAATTATCCAAGTAAAAGTGGCTTTATATCAAATGGAGACGTGAGTGAACAATGCATATCAATATCGCGGGTTCACCAAGAAGGCTAACCAGTCGATCTTAGCCCAGGTTCGGCATTCGAAAGCAAAGCAAGAGCAAAAGCAAAAGCATTGGCCAGCTAAAAATCAAAATCAAAAGCGGCCAACTAACATAATTGCAAAACACATTCACACACCGCACCGGACCCATACTTACCGGCTTACACACCCACCGAGCGAGCGATCAGAGCCCGAATCGTTAATCAACCGACCGAAACATTTGCGAAAACCGAGAAAAGAGCTACGGGTTCATTTGGGTCACCAAACAGATACACTATCTATGTGTTTTTCAGTGAATAAAAAAATAAATAATAAACAACAAAAAAGTAGCATCCTGTTCATTAAACTACATTTGTGTAAGACACTTAACAAAAGTAATTAAATAAATGATTTAAATAACGACATCTAGGCGAACAAGAATGTATTCTCTACTAAAAATGATTTATTTAAGGTACTAAAATAAATTTTATCTAATTAATTGAAATTATACTATTTATTATATAAAAAAAGAAAAAATTAAACTGACTTTTATTCGCAAAGTATCGTTTTTTAAGAGATCAAAGTTCTATAATAAACAATTATAAAATATAAACAAAAATAGTTCATACAAATTTGGAAATCTCTTAAATATGATTATGATTCATAAATTTTAAATAAATAAAATAAAACCACTTCCATACAATCTTATCCTTTCCTATTCATATATCTAAATCTACTTAAAAAAACTTGTGGCAATAAATAAACACTCAGTAAAGTATAAAAATAAACAAGTGAATTAAAATCTATTGCTATTAATATATTTTATATCTGATCAAGAAATGTATGTATAAAGAAAGGTCAATAGCCAGACAATCTAAATATAGACGGATAATTTAAGGAAATAAATAAAAATCTCTTGCCATGGATTTATATTTATTTCATTAGGGAACTTGTGTGGGCGAACACCAAAATACTTATTTGTAAAGTCAATAAACACCTCTTTGCTATTCATTTAATTGTATTTGATCAAGATACTAACGTTTTTAAAACGCATAAAGACAGACCAAACAAAATGGTACTAAAGCAAATAAAAAACACACTTCCTATTGATTTAATTATAAGTCATTAAAGAAACAAAGTTTTTTATGGATCCAGAAGAGCAAGCTTGGTATTTGATATTTTGATCGTTTCTGGCGATTTCAACAAGTTTGCACCCAACTTGGCCAGCAAATGAATGAAGCCCGGTTGGAGTTAGATAAACAAAGCCAGGCCCGCGCCATTGTGGCAACGAATAAATTTAAATGCCTCGCAGAAATAACACACAGTAATAAATGGTTGGGTAAATACAATGACCAATTAAAGTGTCATTGGGCCTGCGTTGGTGCTCTCGAAAGGTTGTAAAATCGCATTTAACACATAGGTAGGACTGCTGTTTGCCAGACCAGAAGTGCGGCCAGCTAATGTAAAATATTTGTTAAAACACAGAAAATAATAATGGCACGAAAATGTGTCTCGATTTCAGCCAAAAACTCGACCCAGTCTCGAGACTCATGTATATATTGCACAACAGCAGACATGCAAATTGCACAAAATGGCCTAAATGGTGCACAATTTAGTGTTTATTTCCAATTGTTCAGCGCCGCCATCAAATCGACATCTAAATCGGAGCAGCACGAAAAAGGCGGCATTTATGTATATATATATACATACATACATATATATTCAGAAGACTTGATTTTGATTTTATTTTCGAGATCGAGACAATACGGCAAGCGGCCGCTCCTAAACCAAGGCTTACTGGCGCATTTACACCTACGCCCGATCGAGTATTAAACAGGTTCTTATGGCCACATAATACTATAGGTTGCCAGCCAACAGAATTAAATGTGAAAGGTTTGGCCAACTCAGACTTTGCAAACTCAGTTTTGCCGGATTTACCGTAGGCTGTTGAACTACAACAAACTATGTACTAAACCAGGTCAATAAAGTTCACCTCACCTCCAAATGCAGCGGCTTTTGGCCCAAAAAAAAAAAGAATGACAGCATTTTATGACAAATAAAAATAACTTTTTACGTCAGCGAACTGGTTTAAATGCTTTTGTTTCGAATGCTAATTTTTTAAATATTTTATTTTGCAAATGATTCAGGGATAATTCCTAAAGATAATCATTATCTTTAAGCACAGCCAGTTCTGCTTGACTAACAAGTGATAGGGGAGAGAATCATAAATCTTCTTAAAATCGAATTAAGATATAGAATAATTTATTTTATACTCTCAAAATAAATATAAAGTCTTTAAACTTTGATCATCATTTGACATCATTTTAGTTCATAAAATCTAATTGGTAATATGTAAAGAAATCATTAAAACATGTCTAACCAATATCCAAATAGTAAACCTTTCTCTTGTTTATTATTTAATTATTTATGACCGGCTAACTCTTCTGCATTTAATTTATGATGGCTTGTTAGCTTTTTGATTATCTTTGACCAACATAAATTACTTTTCCCCCGATTAAATAATAAATGATAATTTGTGAAGAGCATAACTAAAAATGTAGCTCATAATATTTCATTATTTAAATAGTAATAAACCTTTCTCTTATTTATCAACCTGTTATTTAACAATAATAATTTAGTATTTGAACACTTTTGCATTTAAGCCAGCATTAATCTTGGTAATACTTTTTCTCCCCTTGTTAACCCAACCAAAACTAGTCGCGACTTTTAAATTAAAAGTAGTATTGAGATCTCACCATTTCCTTCCGCAGCGTCGCGATTTGTGCGTCCAGAGTGCTGCCCGCCTCGATGGCTGCCTGGGGGCTTCCTTTGGTGGATAAGCTGGGGGATTTGGGATCCATTTCTCTCGATGGAATTGCTCTATTTCCGGCCGGAGAGGCACCGGGCACCGATCCAGTACCACCACTAGTGATGGTATTCTCATTGCTGTCCTGAATGTTATCCGCCTGATAATCGCTTTCTTTTTGGTTAATCTCGCTGTTATTGTTATTGCTTCCCTCCACATCGCTGAGCAGGCCGGAATCGGAGCACAGTAGTTTATTGAAGCCAATCAGCGACTTGGGCAGGGGTGGCAGCTCGCAGGCCGAGGTCCCACTGCAAGGAGAAGACCAGAAACCAAACATTGAATTAGTCGGAGGAATATATATACTAGATTACAATACATACAATTTATGTGCACCCCAACTATACCTTTGCTTGCCACCCAAATAGCCATAACCTTGCCAATAACCAATCACATGACCGTCAAGGCCATCGTCACTCTCCTTATCAAAATCCTCATCACTATTATTATTATTATCATCGGAATCGAAATCTTCCTCATCCTTAGGATCAAGGTCGTTGAGAACCAAGGGTAACACAGTCGTCGCCTCCCCCCCGAAATCCATCTCATCCTCGTAGTCACTGCACGTGGTCGGCGTTTCGCCCCTCATTGCGATCACATCCTCGTCCTCGTCCCGTTCGTCAATGTTGAAGAGTCCGTCCTGGAAGCGCTGGTACCACTTGGCCACATACTGGGCACTGGGCGAGAACGGCCCAAAGGCACTGCGACACTCCTCCAGTATCTGGGCGGGATGGAGGCGGCGACGGAACCCGAACAGGATGCACTGCTGCAGCTCAACGGCCGTGGGAGCCGGTATGGGTGACAGGAAGAGCTCGTCCAGGTCCTCAGACATTTTCGGGGACTTTCTCAGCTGGCCCTTCAAACGACTTATGACATTAGCTGCAAAGTGTTTGTTTTGGGAGAAGAGATATGGATTTCTTTAGAATTTCCACCAATCACAGATGGATTTTGAACAGAATTCTTGACTTTTCCATAGCCTCAAAAAGAAGAACAGAACAATGGCAACAGCAACGACAGAACAAAGAACACGGAACACTGGATGAAGGTGGAAAGCTATATTCAGCATGGGTTCAACTAGTATCAAATGTAGGTTAGGCATAGAACAAGGTATGGCTATATATATTTATGATTTTTGGTGATCTTTGGGTGGCGTTTTGATAAACTAATGACATAAGCTGCAAAGTCTTTTCTTTTATATTCTTTTGTTTAATATAAAATTTATAACCACATTTACAGGACAGAATCAGAAAAACATAAAATAAGATAGATTTTGTGTTCGTAAGCACAGAAGATTGTATTCCTTACAATTTAATTTATTAAAATTATAATATGATTTAAGAGAATTTATAGCTTCAGAGAAAATTGTTATCCATCTTTGTAATAATCTTGTTCAAGTATAAAGCTTCACTGAGGATAAGATAAGTAAGTCATTTAATTTTGTAGATATAAATGGCGTCGCTGTTTACACTTTGTTTTATTATATATAAATTAAAAAGAAAGCAAAGCACACGTAAAAAATGAAACAGGATGATGATTAATTATAATAATATTTAAAGCTGATTTGTAAATTAAAAAACCATGAACTAGAACAGAAAGCAAATCAGTAACGGATGAGATACGTGAAATTTATTAACGGAGGTAATATATAAGCTCAGAATATTAATATTAGGCCTAACTACATTTTCTTTGATCAAAGATTTACTCCATTAGCAGATCTTACTCATTATTTTCTCTTATGATTCAGATTCAGATCATAATTCTGACTGAGCCTCGCTCTTCGAACTGACATTTTAATCTCAATCTGTGCAAAGTATACACAGATTTATGAGAATACGGACAGAATGCGAAAAGATAAAGTTATGTACATAATGCAAGGCAGCAGCTCCGTTCGCAAAAGAAAACCAGACACGAAGGCCATCAACTTATGGCTTTTAGAATGCTAACAAACGGGTTCAAAAATTCGCTAAACAGTCAGTTGCATCAAAGGCCAGTAGCCAGTCTAACAGTCAGTCAGTCAGTCACACGAAACATGGTCAAATGCAGGAGGTAATTTACTTTGTAACCAACATTTATTCCTAATGGATGTAACATAGTATGCAGCTGGCATTAAGGTCATAATGGCGATGTGAGTTGGCTGATTGTCCACTATTAGGCGATTATTAGAAACCCCTTACTAAAAAATATATAATTATAAAACAAAACTAACTCCTTTAATAGTCTATAAATTAATTCAAAAGTCGACTTAAATCCCCTTCTTTTATTCAACACAATGATGCAATCCACCTGTTGCTCTTGCTTCTGTCTATAAAAAGTAATTTTGCATTTCAAAAGTCTCCGCGCCGATTCTATAATTATTGAAATCAAAAGGGCAGACCGCCAATCTATATCAACATCTGCAGTCAACACATTTCAGCTGCTTTCAGCCCACATGCCAAACAATTTTGAATATTCCAATTAACTCAATCAGTCAACAAGTGATCAAGCCCACATACTATCTATGTATGTATATATTCCTACCTGAACCAAAGTACATATGAGTGAAATATTTGGAAGCCATAGTATGTATTAGTAGAGAAAGCATGCTTACCAGGAACTGATCATTATCACAAAATTGATTTGGTTTTGGCATGAACTGATATTACGTCATGAGATTCTCCCGAACACACATTTAAGCCATAAATAATATTCTGTGGGGTTCTGCGGGGCAAGACTAGAGGTCAACGAAAGAATGATTTTATACAAACGCAAGTGATGGGTTTATTCGAAATGTCTCACATGTCCGTTAAGGAAAACACACATATAGTATAATATCGAACGTATTCGCAGGCTTTTACTTTTCAAATAGCTGATGTTGTGAAGTAGGAACACATTGGAAAAACACTGCGGCAACATTTTTTTAGACAATACACAAATCAACACGAATATATTTTGCTCTTGCGAAGCATGGCAGCGGCAAAGATATTATTATTTTAGCTATTTGCTATTTGCAGTATGACTAATTTTGACTGCCAATCTGTCATTTTTTGTTTTTTTTTTATTTGAAGAATTCACACAGCTGCGTAAACAGTGTCATTTAAAGAGCCCAGGGCCTTCAGCGCGTACTCACAAATCACGATTTGTACAAACAGTATGGGAGAAATGAACATATAATCTGGATTTCCTAGTTCCGCTCCGCCTCGAGATTGTGTTTTTAATTCGCTGCGAACTCTCTGCTCGTAGCGCCCAGAAATTCGCGTGCAACTAAAGACTAAACGCTGCCACTTTCGGCCACGTTCGCATCCGAATCCGAAATCCGCCGCCCCGTCAGAAACAACAAAACAGAGAAATCCCCAAGATACGAAAGCCACGCGAGGTGAGAGCAAATAATGCTCAGGAGAGTGAGAAAATCAAGCGGAATCGAGATAAAAATAAAAATAAATATATAAGAAATGAGCAAATTGATTTAATAAAAAAAAAGTAAGATGACAAACAGGGTGTAGCCGGAAGTCAAAAATAGACTAATTTCATTTGAAAATAGAGTTTTGTCACCTTTCCAAAGAGTTCATCGACTTTTAGATAGAGGAACAGATAAAGATACAGATACATCTTAAAGTTGAATTCATAGAATAAGGATGAATGGTTAAGGATAGCCTAGACAGTTGGTTGGACATTCGGAATAACAAAGAATGGGAAGCCTATACAGCGATATTGACTGTTGTTGGAATAAAATAATGTCACAAAAGAGCTATATAAAATGATTAAATTTTGTATAATTTAAAAAAATGTTGGAAATCTCTTATAATAAATTAATTTTGAAAAAGAAAGGTAACTTCGGGAAGCCGATTGTTGCTTATACTGATGATGATCAATATTTACAATGATCACTTCTGACTGCAATGATAATACCAGCAAAGGACATAAAAACAAGAGCATCCCCCAGTTTGTTTTACTCTTCCATCTTTACCATGTTATGATCCATATTCAACACCCTGTCGAGTGCCCCGTGTCACCAGCGTGTCCCATCTATTTTTAGATACAAAAATATAACAAAACTCATTTGCTCAGCCGCTGCGAGATCGCTTCGGTTGTAGTACATCATGTACGGAATAATCAGTGGGCTCTTCAACGAGACCTTAGGACGAAATACCAGCGGAGATTCTAGCGCTGCTCCCATTCCCATTCAGAAATATCCGAACACGATGTCGAGTGACTTCGAGTGATGCAGCCGTCAAATTTGTCTTATTTCGGACCCCAACTGTGCGTATTTGTTATAGTTTTAGCCTTGCCAGCGGCATCGCGCGGGTCCAAAGCGAATTGGGAGCAGGCGGAATGCGGCGTGGCGCTATATATAAATGCATATAGTAAAGGAAAAATAGTAATAAATAAAACCAGAAGCAAACGGAACAGCGAACTGCAACTGCAGCGAAATGGGGGAATTATGCAGGTGCAGGCCAATCGGATCACGCACATTGCAGGATGTGTCTTTTGCAGAACAATGCGATTTCTCGACGACGCCGGGGCTCACCTACGTGATCATAATACCCAATGGATGACCCAAAAATTTCACCAAGTCGACGGCGCCGAGAGCTCTTGCGAGAGTTGAAGGTGATAAAAGGGGATAGAAATCTCTGGGTCAGTTCTGCGGGCACTACGCAGAGTCTTTCACAGCCATTTAATGAGGGCACGGCGTAAAGACTAATAACGCCACGCACACAATCAGGTTCCAGTTTCTCACAGTGGCTTTCTCACGCATTCTAATAAGGCATCGCTTTTCCATTGTCTTCGGCGGACTCAAATTAAGTGAGAAGTTGCCGAGTGACGGAGTAGCAAAGTGGCGATGGAGTTACCGACTTTTCAAGAGTTATTATCATCGGCTGCTCACGTACATACATATATAGTAGTTTCGCCTTCTACGTGCAAACGCCCTTTTCTTGGGCCACTCCCAAAGAAATCCACCAAAAAATTGCTCATATCGACAACGTTTTCGCTTTCATTCCAAATGCCCCAACAACTACCCAACGCAGAGCCCATAAATTTCTATTTTCTAGCTTTTATTTTGCTGCTGCTTAAAGAGTTTCTAAACAAATAACCAAAGGTATGCAAATGAGACAGCAACTAAGCGTCGACTCGAATCGTTTCTTTAGCTCTGAGTTTGGGTTTTGGTTTTGGTTTAGTTACCCAAATAAATTTCGATTAGTCGCGGGTTTCTCTTTCGAATCCAACAAAAAGCGAAATTTTGATGTTGGTTTCCTGATTAGTAGAACGAAGCCACCTAACAAATAGCTCTTCGAATGGCTTAATTTATGCAGATTGTTGTTCATCGCCAGCACGGTATCGTATCTGAACAAGGTGTATGGTATATATATTGTATACAGTAAAGTGAGCCACTGCTGAGACTTTGTTTCCAGCTCTCAAAAGCGAAAGCACCGCAATCTGAGCGGGACATTTTCGAGAATACCCAATAAAAAGATACATACATATATGCACGACACGCCATCGATCTCGTTTTGAAAATAAAACAAACGATAAAAGCGCTCTGGGGCACAAATAATTATATTATTATAAGCAAAGATTTATTGGCTAAAAGCTATCGCCTTAAGTTGTAAATATAAAATATAAATAATATTAATAATATAATAAAGTTTGCCATATGTGAAAGTAAAATGTCGAGTGTTTGGCTTGGCAACAGCGAACGCATAAATCCGTCCATTTGACCAACGAACGGAACAGGAAACTTGGGCAATACCTGCGCAGTGCGCACCTGAGATACAGATCTGGCTGAAACTACTATTTTTGGCCAGACAGATGTTGGCATTAAAAACGAGGTAAAATCAGTGCAAACCGGGGGACACTTTAAGTGAGAATCGAACTCTGAAAACAGATGGGTTCTATTCATCAGAATTAAATGAAAATAATAAAAGGAAATATGGTACTGAAGAGTCAGAAATTCCAGTTGAATTCCTGTTTAAAAAATATATGAAATGTATTTAGTTAGATTTATTAAAGACATGTATTATCCCACATTTGCTCTTTTAACTAATCTCAAGTGCAATTACTCCTCCAATTTTTGAGTTTGGCAACAAGTCAAAGTAAGTAATTTGTGAGATATTATCTCCTACGATATACTCCTAAGCTTTTAGTGTAAAATCGCTTTTATAAATACTTCAAGAGGTTGCACAAATATATGTGTGTTTGCTCAAAGTTTTTTTTCTTTTGGTTTATGTAAGCCAAGTCAGCAGCCAACTCGGCCCACACTCGTGTGTAAAGTGGAGTAGAGTCCAAAAACTTCATCCACATTTGGCTTCCAGGTTCAGGCTGCTTTTCCGCATGTTGGTTTTCCGCTAAAATCAAGTTTATAGTGTCTTTTTTGGTAACTTTTTTTGGCCAAGTTAGGTGTCTCTAAATCAACTGGGGAGTTGTGTGGTCCGTACTCCTCACCTTGTAAACTAGTAACACTCTTTCCAACATTTATTTCTGGTACAATCACTAATCATTCGATTAGTTAACACCATCTTGCTGGAAGGAAGAAGTGGTTTTTTATTCTCAGTTTTGTTTCTTTATGGTTGGTGATCTCATTGACCTGATATTTTGGTATGTTAGTGGCTTTTACCGCTCAAAGAACAGCTCGAGGTAGTTGAACCCGAAATATCTGTCGCATCATCTCGAGATATTTAGCCGCTCGACAGGGGCAACTGAAACAGAGGCATATTAAGCAGAAATCCACCTGAAAGTCTGGCAGTCAGAAGAGCTTTTGCGGCGTCACTTTGTCGTACTTTAACGGTTCTCACACTCGTAACAGCCTCGACAAACCCGACTTGAATGCGAGTATATCTTTGGCAAACACCAGACTTACAGCTCTCCAGCACCTGAAGTCGCTTCAGGCTGGCATCTCACCTGACTTCAGGCTCTGGCTGGCTGGCTTGCTGGCTGACAGCCATCAGGCCTCCGGACCGGCCATGATTTTAATCGCACTTGAAGGTGTTTCTTCTGTGTGCCTACTACTAGTTGGAAGTCATATGTGTGGAGACCAGAGGCTGTCAGTCTTTGTGGTTTTGTGCAGTTCCAAATATGTGGCATTACCTTCTCAGCGAAGAGAAAACTGAAGCTTGTAATTGCTGCTAGGAAAATAACCTCCAACACGACCTGTGACCTTAAAACCTATATCTCTAGCAACTAAAACTAAAGCAATGATGACAAAAATCCAGTAAGCCTGTCACACCTGGCTGCTAATTGACTAAAAATGTAGACAATTGCGTAAAAACATTTACTAAACGCAGACAATCAATAATGACACAACTCAATTAATTAAACAACTTGGCTAAAAAGGAAATACCTAAAATGGCAAGCCGAGATTAGTTAAAAACTAATTTAAATTTAACACGTTTGAACTATATAATTTAGAGAAAATACAGAGAAAGCCTTTCATTTGTGGTTTTTAATAAGATGAAGAGAGTTAATCAATGGAGATACACGCAGTACAAGTTCCAATGAAAAGCCGGTTAAAGCCATACTATATGTATATCTCGGTGAAACTTACAGTTTCTATTATTTGGGACTCAAAAGCGGCTTACATTTATTAGCCCAAATTTTTATGATATGTAAATCCCAACATGCATGTTGTGATTGGACGGGCCAGAAGACATTTCCCAGAAAATTATGTTGGAAAATGATTGCTGACAGCGAGCAATGCAAGGCAATAATCAAGTTGCAGTCGTCGTCGGTGTCGCTGTCGTTGTTATTTAAGATATTACCACATACAAACACATTCCTTTTCGCTTTCATTAATGTATTGCAAATAATAATTAGTTTTCAAAGAAATTATGGTATTACACACAATGATTTAATAATAATTAAGCGAGTTCTTTGAAACAGAAACTGTGTCATTAACTGTGGGAGTGGACATGTGTACATATTTCATAGAACTCTAAAACAAAGACCAGGAACTTCAATGGCTTGTACAGTTCCAACACTCTGCCACGTTCTGGAAGACCATATATAGTAGTTTGTATAGGAAAGAATGAGGAAACGGTAAACCATTCTTGATAACGGCATCCATTATGCAAATTGAAATCGAAGGAGCCATAACTGGGGCCCCGATCCAAGTGCAATATGGGATTGCTGCAACTGCTGCTTTCGCCGCCGCACTGATTGAATTTATTTTATAACGCTTGCCTCCGAGTTGCAACAGTTAGCCATAGATACAGATACACACAACGCACACCTCTATATATATTTTATGTGACTTATCTGTGAATCACTTCATATGCATAAGAGCCAATCCACACGTTCAGGCATTTGAAAGATGCAATTTGCCATTTGAATTTCGCAGTTGTAGGAAATGGGGATTGTGTGAGTAATTGGCAAAGTAAAACACATTATTATCGGACTATAATGCCAGCCATGGGAAATGAGAGTCGGACCGGGTTGTTTTCATCGCAATTATTATTATTTTTTATTGCAGCGTGGAATGTGCGAATTTGTTTATAAGATAAAAGCAGACCTTCATGGCTTCTTATTCATCATAAAATATTAACTACTTCAACCATTTTAATCTAAGAAATGGAAAGGTTAATGTCTGTGACCTCTAAAAAGTCTGAGTTAATTGAGATTAATATTTTTAGTACATTTTAAGAAAGTTTATTGAAGATTTGAATAGCTTATTATCTCAAAGGATTTGAGATTTTAAAAAGCAAATGTTAAAATTCATAACAAAGCTAGGCTTTAAACTGAAAGGTAAATAGGGAATAAACCCAGATTCAAATAAATAATAAGTAATACCAGTTCTTGAGCTCAATGTTCAGCTTTATTATCAAAATTTATTGCCAGTGTAAAGTAAACTTCTCTCGACTTCTCAACTTGTCAACTTATCGATTCTTATGGTTTGCCAATGAAAGCTATTGCTTCGTGTGAATAAGCAAATATTTGAATATATAGTACATATATATAATGTGCACGATATATGAAGTATCTTGGTCGTGTGTGCGATGGCGCAAATGCCAAGCCAAGTGAGTCACGATTATCACTTTTCGAGGCGACAAACACGTACCGCAACGGAATACATATAAGTATTTATATGTTAATCAAAATACAAACACAATGTGTGTATTGCCGCTAAAATACAAATCTTTAGAGACGTAAAAGAGCGGCTCGAAACGGGTTTTCAGCTGTTGGTTACTTCGATTCTGCTTTTAAGATACAAACTACACACGAACGGATCCGAGAAACCCAAATTGTTAATATCGCAACCTTTTTTTTTAGTTGTTGTAGTTTTTGTGGCCACTGCAATCGAACCCGTGCCCGCACATGCAATGTATGGAGTGCGGTGTGTGTGCAACGTGCAACAAACCACATTCGAAATGATGTCAGCACATTGAATTAATGTTAACCCGCCCGCCTCGGTGAGATCTCACTCGGAAAGTACCATCACAATGGTAGTCCGGGTTGGAGATTGGGATCGAGAGGTGCTCCGAGATTCAAACTCCGAGCTCGGAGACTCCGTGGGATGCGCACGGCCGATCAAATCAAAACCATGTCAATGGAGCCCAGCAAAACTCGGTGAAATAATTGTGGCGGCAGCTTAATTATCATGGATTTACATTTCAGTCCAAGATCATCACAACAAATATGAATTGAAGATAAAATATAAATATAAATAATATATATTTATTTTAGGAAATAATATAATCAAACTCCTTCATATTAACTTTGATTTAATTTAAAATTATGACTCCTAAATCATTGAGAATTTATTTTATAATTGATTAAATATTATTCTTCAAAATATTAAATTTATCTCTCTTATTTAAAAATATTATATTTATAACGTTAGCATGATTTTAATGTTAAATAACTTTAAGCCGACCACCGGTTCTTGTTTATTTATCTTCAAGAGCTGGAACGCGATCTCTCCTAAACCGAACCCTTTCTTTGTTGTTAAACTTCCACAAATTGCTTTTCTTTTTGCAAAACTTGTATTCAATATTCATTAGCACTTAATAAATTATGATTTTTAAATGAATATTAACTGCTTTTCATAAAAAATCATTATGAATGCGCTCAGAGATGCGGCGCGGCAGTGCCATAAAGCCCCTACCTATTAACGGGAATAGCTTTAAAAATCAAACGATAAATCTAGCAAATTTATAGGATATCTGTCATTAACACTAAACTCCTAATAAATATCTTCATTTTCCATAATTTCGTATTCAAAAAAAATTGGACTAAAGCTCATTTAAAAACAAGTTAAATGTCAAATCACTTTCGAATGGCAAAATAAAAAATTGCCTTCAGTGAAATTTTCAGGAGAGTTCAGTTTTTGCATAAATATTAATGATATAATTTTTTAAGGACTTTGAGACTTATTTGCATCATAATTATAATAATTTAATTTAAGAAAGAATACAAATTATTAAATATTTAAAGTTTTATGTATTTATCAAATTAATTTAAAAACTCACCGTTTTGCACTGCGAGAACGCTTCTCAGTCTCCGCCTCCTTGACGCTGTCCCAACTATCGCCAACGCCCGATGACATATCATCCAGTCGCTCCTCATCCTCCATGCCCGAATCCTCCAGAGAAATGTGACAGCTGGTCAAAGTCACCGCTGTGCCATTGTCACCGACCTCGATCCAATCCGAGGTTCGAATGCGTTGGGATCTCTCGGTGCCGTAGGGCGAAGAGTCGGTGGAGCAGCCCGAGGGACACCGCTTCCTCGAGGAGCCTTCCTTTCCAATGTTCTCTTTCAGGGATTTGTTGACCGAGTAGGTCAAAGTGTCCTCCTCATCCACATCTCCATCGGCATCCTCCACATTATCCGCATCCACATCCTCGGTATCAGCATCGTCAATGGAGTTGTAGCGAATACGCGATGCAATCTTCTTGGGTGTTGACGTGGTTGCCGGCGACATGGACTGAGTGGGCAGCTGCTCCAGCGAGCAGGACTTATTCCGCATGGCGGCCAGCTCTGAGATGAGCATTTCGTGGAAGGCCTGCTTCTTTTCCGGGGTATTTCCCACGCTGATCGAGCTCTTCATGGTGCTGGTGTAGCTCGGTTTTGGGTGGTCACCAAATTCGGATCCTGAGTTTATGTTGATCCGCATGCAGTTCCCGGTAGACTGGATAGTCAGGACATCGGACTCCTGCTTCAGGGCCTCGTGTTTGGTGATGATCGTGGTGTCAGCAGCCGCCTGCTTCTGCCCCTGATTTATGATTATTTCGGAGAAGAGCCGCTCGGCAGCGTTCTTTAGATTATTCTTGATCTCCACAGTCCGGCCGCCCAGGAAGCCTCCTCCACCTGCGTTTGGCGAGGCTCCTGATGAAGACTCCTTTTGGTAGCTGTCCAGGGTGGTTTTGGATCTTCTAAACAGACCAGTGGATGGAGTAGAGGTTACCTTTGGTATATCCTCCACATCCATGGTGGCCACGGGTAACTGGACAATTTTCCGGGGCCTGGGAAGGGGTTGTGTTGCTGGCTGAAGGCCTGCCCGTTCAAAGTCCACCTTTCCCAGACTCAGGCGGGTCTCCTTGCGAGGAGTGGTCTGCGGGGAGCTCCCGATGACGCTGATCGAATTGTGGCGATTCACCGTCACCACCGATGCTGTGACGGTCTCGCGGGGCTTGGCCGTTGGGACATCGGGCGCCTTGCGGAGCTTCAGTGGCTTCACTGGGGGGGCTGGTGCCGGCACCGCTGTGGTTGGCGTCTGGGTCTGGGCCTGTTTCTTGGGCAGATTAACCGTCGGCGACTTGTAGACGAGGGTACGACCCACCGCACTCAGCTGGCTGACAAAGGTGGGCTTCTTCTGGATGATTGGCGGCGTGGCCGAGGGATTACTAGTTGCCTTGGGCCTGGGCGGCACTGGTGGTCCGGGCCGCTTTACCACCACGGCCGCTGTGGCTCCGGCTGTGGCCATTGGTAGAGATGAAGCTGAAGCTGCACGTTCTCACGCGAAACCAGTATTTTTAGGTCACTTCTCGAACGGCGAACAACGAACAACGACTTGACTTATTTATTATTATTACTTAGCATAGGCGCGCAAATGGGAAACTAGTTTTGCTCTTCGCCGCGGACTAAGTTTTCACATGGCACAGGCACAGGCACAGCATCTCCTCTTGCCGCTTCGCCTCGATCGGATCCTCTCCTGCTGCAGCTGCGCCGCCGATCTCTGATCTATTTTGAATATAGGCCACTGCAACGGTGCTAGTTGGATGTGCCAAGTAACAAGTAACACTTATTGGTCGGTTATTCGATATGGAATATGGCTGCTCCGCTCTGCTCTGCTCTGCTCTTTGGCACAAAACTCGTTTTCGCTGGATCTTTTGGGGGGTTCTGTGGAGTTTAAAGTGAAAGGGTTCCGTTTATTTTGGTTTTTGTGCAGCGACACACCGCATCCAGCAATGAGAACTGCCTTTAATTGAGTTGTTGTAGCTAAGCTCATTATTGGAACAAAGTAAGAACTTAGTATTTTTAATAATTATGAGTTACGCAACGAAACCATTAATCAAATCCTTGGATTCTCTGCTCTTTGAAGTGAAGGGGCCTCATATTACCCAGAATGAAACCCCTATATAACTTATAAAAGCTTCAAATTGGCAGCTCATTATGTTTTAAAGAATTTTAAGGCCATTAATTTAAAGGTTCCACGAACCATTTAATAGTTTTATCATTGAACAACGCAATAGGTCAAATCTTTGAATTTTGTGGTTTTTAAAGTGCCTAATTAAGTTATTAAAGAAAAATGAATAAGAAGTTGTAAACTATTATTATTTTTACAAACAATAAAGGTTCTACAACTTGAAAAAGTTTAAGTTCTGTTTACATTCAAGTGAAAGGGTTTACTATGGACTTTTTATTATCCATGGTTTTATGGCTTTTATGGCGGTCTCTCCACTTCAAAAAACCAGGGAATTATACCGCCCGAAGCACTGTAAGCCGCGTTAATTGAGCTGTGTGTGTTGCTCAGTCCGTCATTTAAATAGGTAAGAATTTCAACATTCCAATAAACGATCATCTATGAGAGTTTTATTATGTTACAATAGCCACAAAAGACGGCAGACAAAAGGTTAGAGGGGCTTTGTTTTTCATTTCTTATGGCCTTTGAAAGAACGGTTGTCATTTTTAAAGAGAAGTTTCACTTTAGCACTGATTTAAGGCACTTGCTGGGTTTCCAGTTTACTATCTTTTCGTACGGCCTTAATTTATTTTAAATTTTACATATACAATGTATATACAATTTATTCGATTCAATTATTCACTGCATCCGCACCCACACACAGGAATGGGAGTGGGAGTGGGAGTGTGCGTATGATCAGTTCGTGGGGAAATTCCCACCCCCCCTGTGGACAGAAGTTATCTTTCGATTCTAATGATTCATCCATTGGCGGTTGTCAAATGCATATTTTAAAGATACTTTATGCATCTTTGCGCTTGAAATAGCTTAAAGGCATCGCATCGCCAGCACTCACACACACTCAGAAGCACACAGACAATGACAAAGTCCGGCCGATTCTGATACGATACGGTACGATATACGTTGTCCGCTAGACGTTGCGCTTTGCACGAGAGTCAGATATAAACTGAAACGGAGAAAAACACGAACCGAGAGAGCGGTGTGGCATCGGCTAAGCGCACCTTGCTCAACATTGTTGTTGCTGCCTCACCGTGTGAGTGTGTGTGTGTAAGAGGGTGTGTGAGTGTGTGTGAAAGTGCGGCAGTGTGGGTGCCTTGGATAAATGAGTGACGCGGCACAACTCGAAAACTCTGCACTTTACAAATTCATCTTTACATGCTGACTTTAAGCTACTCTAAAAATCTTATAGTGTTTTTTTTAATTCTTAAATTGGAGTTGATTTTAACTTTAAATTTAATTTTTTAAAAACATGTTTTTAAATATGAGATTTAATTATCCCAGCAGCTATTTAGTTCTATAGTAAAGCTGACTCTTAGCTTATTTTAACTTGTCCCAAGCTTAATATTTTTATTTTAAAAATTATGATCACATTTAAATAAATCTTTAAAATCCTTAGTTTATACAAAATCTTCTAGATATTTTAGCAGTTACTAAAATTACACTTATTAAATAATAGGTATCCCAAATTTCAGATCATTTTGATGAATAGTTTTCGAATTATTGTTCTAGAAAGACAACTCTCTAAAATAAATCAAAGTAAGAATAAAGATTTGATTCGAAAAAGTTCCTAAAAAACAAAATAAAATTAAACTTTAAATTGACTTTAATATTTGATAGCAAAAAAAATAAGAAACTCCCAAAAAATCTCTTCTGGGCTCCCTCTCTTTGAAAGAGAGAGAAACTTGGCACATGGCCAGAAGTGCATCGATTGCCATTCGGAGCGGGTCTATGGAAGGGAGACCACCGCCTCCATTGCCGGCGTCTGGCTGCTGTTTGGTTTTTTCGGGGGGTCGTCTGGCGTTGCAACAGCTGTTGGTTGCCGCATCGCGACAAAAGGCAGTCGCCACCCCAAGCCTCCCCCCAAAAAATAAAATCTTTATTGATTGCATGTGCAAGTCCTCGAGTACGTGGCATAGGGTGGACTTGCTGTTGTAGGGGAGAACTATCTTCAAAAATCGAAATAGATTGTATTTTGTACTTCAGAATAACTTGTTCCCAAACTATTTGATTATAAACTCTTACTTTTGGCCAGAACATGTAACCCGCACCTTGTGTAGACACGTTTAGACTTAATTTTGATGGTGAAAGTCAGATACCAATACAAAGAGTTTCATTTAGTGGGAGACACAAATATTTTTTAGCAATGGAAAGTGAGAATATGGCTTGACCTTAGTCATCATTCCCAGAGAATGTGTGAGATTGTAATGTTTCTCTGTTTTCTCAAGAAAATAGCACTTTGGTTCTGGGTGCCACAGTGCGTATGAGTAATGCAGAAAAATAAACACAGAAAAGTGTAAGAAATACGACTTTCCATGGTCCACCCTTATCCACATACGTATATAATGCAGAGGTACTAAGTTATGTATGCAGGTTCACATACCAACGTGGACATTGCGGGCTAAAGAAGTAATGCTAAATCGTAACTCCGCTTTTAATCGACTGCTACTGCTGTCATTTCTAAGAAAATGACAGCGTAAACTGCCCGATGTTGGGGGTGGCATTAAGGCGCAACCCTAAAACCTTTAGGAATAGAAGACAGACAGACCGAACCACTTAGACCTTTGCTTTGTCTTACTGCAGCCACCCACTCCCCTGCAATTATGAGTGCTGAGATTAACAAATGTCTGTCGAGTTCCCCTGGGGAGATATCGAATTACCTGGAACTTTGTCTACTTCTTCACTCCAACGGGAAGCCCCAAATATGAAGGTTAAGCTTTTGCTAAATAGCAGAGACCACCCCGAGTGTGTGTGTGTGTTAGAAGGAATGTTGCCGTAAGCACTCTCTAATCCTGAAGCACTTCAAAATCGCCCTGAAAATTGAAGCAGAATTAAAGCTACAGTTTGTGTTCGGTTGTACATTTTTAATTTACACAAAATATATATTTATATGAGGTTAAAAAGTTAATTATAATAAGATATAGATGTTTAAAATAACTTAGTTACGATTCGGCACACCGAATCCCTCATCCGAACCCCTGCGGGTTGGCCAGTTCTGTAGTAACTAGTTTACACATCAATGTGAAGAAAAAGTAATTAATTAATCGAGCGGATCTAAATCATAGATTCTGTACAGTCATAACAATATACAATTGACTTTCGCAATAATCAACTTGGTTAAACAAATATTTATACACATATTCACACGAATGGGCATTAAAAATACATAACATATTTTGCGTAAGATTAAACAGTTCGCGCCAGAAGCAATTATCAACAAACGGGGGGAAAAGCGGGACAGAAATTAGTAGTTAATTTAATACGGGTCAAGCGATGGCGGCACTAGTTACTAACGATACAAAATGTCACAAATACAAAAATAAAATACAAGCTTTACTCTTCTATTTTCGTTCATGTTCTACCTATGGACTAATCCGCGATGGCTGTGTATGGTAAGCTGCTGTGCTTCGGCTTCGTCTTATTGATGAACACCTTGATGGCGCCGTTGAAATCGGCACTGACCAGCACATAACCACATCCTTTTTTGTGCTGCTCAACGAGTGGATCGGGCTGATTGTGAGCCAACTGCAGGGATATAAGACTTTTACTAACCTTATTCTGTCAAGAACTTTTGAACCTTTTACCTTTTCCATCGATATTTCATCCGGTTCGGGCTTAATGATGGCCTCCGGGTGTGGCGCAAATATGGCACAAGTCACCGTGGCATTGTGGGCTTTGATGCCCTCCCAGAAATCACTGCGATCGCGACGAACCTGTATATAAAACATTATCAACATTATAAGAACATAATATAAACATAATATAATATAAACATAAATATTTATAAAACCCACCGAACTGAGCTTGGAGTAATCGTGATTGGTTTTCCATATGTATATGCACTGATTCTCGGACCCGGCAATAATGTACTTTCCATCGTGACTAAAGGAGCCCTTGATTTGCGAGGAGACATTCAGATATCCCTTGTACTTGCACGACAAATTCAAGTCCCTTAGATCGTAGAGGCGCACGCGGCTGTCGTTGGAGGTGACCAGAATCTTGTCCTCGCCGGGCATCGGTTCAATGCCGCTGATTTTGCGACCAATGCGATTCTTGCCTCGGGTGGACCGCACATGGATTTGCGTATGGTACTTGAGCTGATCCGTGTTGTAGAATATGCAGCGACCGTCATAGCTCCCCACAACAGCAAACTGCCCGTTCTGGCAAAAGTTGGCGGCCGTTATAAGCTTCGTCTGGCCATCGACCTCATTCCACAGGGCCACCTTCTTGTCGGGTATGTTCCACAACCTCAGCTTGCCATCAAGGCTTCCACTCAAAAAGTACCTGTCATCGCGGGGATGAAAGGCAATGGCCGTGACAAAATCGATATGCTGAAAGCAGCAGAGGCACTCCTTTCTGGATATGTGCCAGAGCCGCACAGTCTTGTCCATGCTGCTCGAAAGAATGAAGTAGTTTTTCGACCAGCTAACGTCCAGTAGATCCGAGGTGTGGCCATTGTAGGTGCAGAACGGCTTCGGCATAAACGGACCGGGGCATTTCTCGGCAGCAGTGGCCATGGCAATGGCCTCCTCCGCCGAATGCTGCGAAACTAGAGACTCCTGCGAGGGCGTGGGCGAGGACTTTTGATCGGCATTGTATTTGTTGCGCATGTCCTGGAATAAAAGGGATTTGTTAGATACTTGTAGAGATCATCTGACTGGGCAATTACAAACCTGAAAGAATGGATAGGCATCTTTAAGAACCCAGATCCTCAGCACCTTATCCTGCCCGGCAGTGGCCAATAGGCGTCCGCAGGAACTGAACTTCATGCACCACACAGCGCTGGTATCTTCGCCACTCAAATCCTGCACGTGCTGAAGCTTGGTAAACTCATACGGCCCCTTGTTGGACGACGAAGCCTTGATTTTGATATTCTGGTCGGGATTCATGGCATCCTCGATGTCCGCCACATCCTCTTTGTGCCGCGCATGAGACACTTCCGAAGCAATTGACTTGGCCTTATCCACCGTCTTTCTCATGGTGGTGCCAAAGAAACGTTTAATTCGCGCCGTCTTCTTTTTGAGGCGACTTCCGTCCTCCGTCTCGAGCTCCTCCTCGTCGGGCACTTGTCCCTCAATGCTGGGCGGTATGCCAATTACACTCTCCTCATCAGACTCCTTCTGGATCACCTCTAGATGCGAGGTCAGCTTCAGGATGTGTAGCGAGAGCGGATTCCAGCCCTCAGGCACGGGTGGTGAACGCATTTCGGAGAGCGGCATGTTCTCGCCGGTGTCCAAATTTTTCACAGGAACTTGTTCGAGTATCTCAAAGTCGGTTAACTGCTTGCCCGAACTGGTGCGAGTGCGTACATAGATATTCATCTGTTTCAGCACATCCTCGTCACCAGCAGACTTACGCCGCTCCTTGTCGTTGGTAATGCGATAGAAACCAGGATAGCTAGAAAGGAAGTGAGTTAATAAGGACGGATTTAATCATTATCTTTTCGAAAACTAACCGGGTGGCGCTGCCCAAGCTGTTCGACCCTGTGCCCGCCAGCTTGGGCCGATTAGCGTTCTCCATTAGCATCTTCTCAATGCGCTCGATTTCATCTTGGGACGGACCCTGCGCCTTGTTACTGGCTTCATCGCGTGGCTTCACCACATAGCCGCCCTGAATGGCCTTGAACAGGTTAAGTCCCTGGTTGGGATCAATGGAACTGCAAGGCATGAAATGTGTGTTAAAATGTCTTCTCGAATCATAAAAAGAGTAGAACATTGTGCTTACCTAACCCTTCCCGGTGCCGAGTTGCTTTTAGCCGAATTCGAGGGACTTGGTTTCGAGTGAACCGACGTAGAGCTGCTGCCCAATGATTGCGAAACTTTAGGCCCGGCAATTGTCACCGAAGAGGCCAAGTTACGCATATGAATCGCGCTTGTCGATGGCAGAGACGAGGACGCCGCCGTTGTTGAAGCCGAAGCAGAGACGATCGTATTTGTGGAGGAGCATGTCAAGGTGGTATTGGAGGCTGAGGCGGTAGATGCGTCATTAAGTGAACTCTCAAACTCCATAACAAACTTCTGCTGAAAACCTTGAACGCTCTTAACCGATCGCGTGTCACTGTCGGTGTCTTCATTGTCAGCCTGCGGCTCGGAAGAGGAACTGTTGGAAAAATTTCGAGACTTTTTCTTTCTTCTCGGCGGCGCCACGGGTCCGCTCGAGGTAATGGAGTCCGTGGTCTTTGACTGAGCAAGCTTGGTGCTTGCTATTACATCCGGCTCCTGCAGCATGATGGCGTTGGCAGCTCCTGTCGCTGTTGTGGCAGCCACTGTAGTTTCCTTGCTGCCTTGCTGATGCTTCGGAGAAACCTTGGGCGTATTCAGGCCGGAAGAGGAGGTATTTCCAATGCTCGGTGGATTGCTGCTGGACACTGCCTGTGCCTGTTGTTGCGCTTGCTGGTGCTGCTGTGCCTGCTGCTTTTGCTGCTGCGCATTCAACGAGGCCAGCGACTCGCGATCGATGCTTATGGCTGTCAAACGAATAAAAACGAGAGTGTCAATTAAGCTTTGATATTTGGAAGCAATATTTGAGTGTATACTTACCAGAGGGATCGATGCTGCCGGCCAAGATTCGGCCCACGCGACCCAGTGACGTCATGCTCTGTATGCTCATCGTATCGGTCTCGATGACCTTAAACGGATGCGTCGACCGGCTGGTGAAAATGCCATCCGTCGAGCTATTCTGTAATTCGAGTTTCAAGTCAGTAAATACAACTGGCACATCGATGTGTGTTAGGCAAAGAGACAAAAGTTGGAGAAACAAACTAAACATGGATAACGAAAGATATGTATACCTGAGAATCAGGTGTGAGTGTGTTTCCTGGATTATCGTCTTCATCGTTCTGCATGAACTGACGCAGTTCTTGAAAGCGCTGTCTACCACCATACTATATGCGCGATTTTTAGTTATTATTGATTTATATGTATGCACATATTATACATTCGGTTGAGATTCAAGTTTATTTTCGTTCGTTGAGTTTTTTTTGGAAATGAGGCGGAGAAAATATGAAAGTAAAGAACACAAATATGGACACAAAATTAAAGGGGGCGACGACTTTGGGTATTAATTTAATTATTAAATAGTTTAAATAGTCTGCTGAATCCAATTTTAGAAAAAGAAAACTGCATGTTGAAACGGAAAAGTTGTTCTCTATATTGGGTCGGAATGGCTGGCTATATGTAAAAGTATACTTATCTAAGCTTTATCTGTATATAATCACTAAGTAAACTCTATCAATTATATCGGCTTTTAACCAATTCCTTTCCAAAAATGATATAACACTGGCGTTGTTTATTGAGCAATTAAAAATTTTATAGCTGGCTAACGCCGATAGTAACTAGGTGTATTGTCTATAAATAGAAAGTGTGTTATACCTACATATGATAATATAAGGAAAAGAAAAATATATATTGATTTTCAATAGAAAATATCGGTATAATCTTCATGGATCTTCTCTCAGCGAGTATTTTGAGAACACTTAATAGAAAATATTACATATTCAGGTCTGACACAGAAACCGCTACGAATTTAAAATTTAATAAAAAAGTGAAGGTATATAACTCGACTCAATTCCAGTTAAACACTAAAACATGGTAAACCTAAGACCTATCAACTCATAACGCTGTTATATTTAAGTAATTTTGTTAAACCTATCTATTAACCTTTATAAAAACCATTTAACAAATAAAACGTATCAAAAAGGTAGACAGAAGGGTCTAAACTATATTCCTTGACCAAGATCGTAGATCATCTAGCATATGCAGTCCACTTACGGATCCGGGCACAGGCTTTGGCTCAGCAAATACTCCGGAAACACCTCCGCCTGCCGCTTCCTGCTGCTTCAGCCGAGGACCTAGGCTGTTGGTGGGACTCCTGGTGGCGGGCGTTCCAGCGCCAATCGGTGTCGCATCGCTGTCCGACGAGGCGGCCGCATTGACCCGTACAGCAGGATCGGGAAAGATGAACTCCTGAGCCACTTCGGGTGGCAGCTTCCGACTGTAAGAATATTTACTCGAATGAATTCCCTCAGCACATACCAGAATCAAGTACTTACCTCAGCGTGGAGTGGCGATTGGGCGTTGTATCTTCGGCATCGAAAAATTCCTCAGAGCTGTCCGAATCCGTTTCCAGCTTACTCATCTTTCAGTGCGTTGTGTGCGTCGCGGGTCGTCGAGTGGCTATCTCTATTACCTAACCGCCCAACCGACCGACTTCCCCCCGTCCGATGTATGCAAATTGACCACGAAATTACGCTTTCCTCGGTCTTTTTTTGTTATTGATTCCCTTTTGTTGCTGCGGCGCTTTGTAGCTTGGTGGCTCTTGTCTGGTTGAATTTCAGTTGAGTGACGTCACTTGCTGCAGCGCTGGCTTGAAAGGCATTGTACTTAGCATTTTGCCATCAACTGGGAGTGGGAACAGGGAGTTTCACTAGTAATTTAAGTTGAAATTTAATTTTTAATTGAGTAAATACTAGAGATGAGCGTAAAATAATGAGCGTAAATACTAGAGGTGTCAGGCGTGCGATAGCGTTTCCGATAGATGATTCCGAGATGATTCATGAAAAATCGATATCTGATCAGTTGTGCATGAAATTATCAAAACAAAGCGTCAGGCAGAGGTCAGAATTGCCTTTAAACTTTTACAATGACTTCTTTAAGCCTTTCTAGTGTTTTCTGCATACTAATTCTCATGTATACCCACTTCGACACTTCGAGCTTTTATCGGAAAAAAATTTAAAATGAAGACCTACCTCTAACGGTACGGCAGCGCTAATTTTTAGCTTTTTAGGAGTGACACTAATAAAGAATAGCCAAATGCTTTTTCAACACATTTTCAATCCAAAGAGTTGGCTACATTGGTCTCGGTATTTGTAAACATTTTCCACACGGCACGAATTTGTTTACCGAAAATGTATAAATGCATGTGATTTTGGCGACTTGTAACTTTCAGTTGAACGACTCTCGGGGCACCGCGTACTGAGCCCAAGACTTTCCCGGGGTCGAGTGCATACGACATAATACCAACAACAAACTTTCGCCGTGCACAAAACACAAGTGACTGCAATTACTGCGAAGTATAAAAAACGGGTGCCAATGTTTGCTTACTACGCAATAGAAAAATAATTTATCGCAATAATTCGGCTAAACGCGAGTCGAACGTCAATAGCAACAAAGGCCAAAGTTATTGTTTTCTGCCGTCATAATAAAAGTTGGCTTTGATAAAAGCACGTTAACCTCGTACCTGCCGCAAGCTGAATTACGGTAAAAATAACTGCATAATTTTTCGTTTACGGATATTACAAAAGGAGGAATTATTGAACAACCAAAAGATTTGTGGGATACGTATTTTATAAACATATTTCACCATATAGACATCTGACAGTTTTTAAGCTCGTCATGCTTATCGGTTGTGTACTATATTTTTATGTATGTTAATGCGTTTTTTAAATGCCATTGTTCCCCTTTGATGTTTCCTTGAAAATAAAAATGTCTTTAAAATATGCTGTGTGCAATAATTGATAGGAAATTCTGAATTTTAGACAACATTTTGTACCTAAATATAGCTATCCAATTTCCGCATAGTATGCGTTTTGAATCATCTTATCAGTTTCCTCTTTATTGTTGCCCTCGCCAACAACAAAAGCATACTCCCAAAATATATATGCGGTTTTCAATGAAACAGAAACCAGTTTGATAAGAAATACTGGTTGTAATTTGTTCGTTACTCAAGCGAGACTTTAACTACCTAAAATACTTCCCATTTTCCCCATTAATAATGCGATATAACTAACCTAGTGTAAGATTATCATCAGCCACACGTCACTAATAGCGGCCATATTTGATAAACTATGCGAACGGCGCACTCGAATCTAATCTGAAATCTGTGCGCGGAGAACCATTATAATCATATGTGTGTATTAACCATTATCAGAGCCACAAACATATACAAATCCAATAACAAATTGAATAGATTTGGTAGACGCACAACAACAGCAATGACAACTTGTTTTGCAAACTGGTTTTGCGGCTTCGATCTTGTTTAAAAATAATTATTGAAATTTTTAAGGGTTTCGGTTCTGTATAAACCACAGTGTGGTCTCCCGTATGATCCAAACAAATCGAAAAATGTAATTTACATTGCTGATAAATTAATGAATATTACATAGTTAAAGCTTGATAATAGGGAAAGTACACAACACCACATAACTTACATATGTACTTCGCTGATATCATTTCTTTGTTTCATGCTATTGCTATAAATATGTATGTGCAGGGTTTCTATATAGTATATTTCGATTGTATCTTGGTTAGACAGACGCTAAACCTTATCGCGCCCCAAGGGACCCATTTTTTTCTCACTTAAACCAAACTGTGCCGCACGTTCTGATTGATAATTGCTCGCTCACTTGGTCGGAGCGGCCGCCATGTCTCATTTTTAGTGCAGCGTGCAAAATAATCTGTGTGCCATTTTGATGATCCAATGAAAAATTACGGAATATTGGCGACAATAATGATTCATGTAATTCGCAACTTAGCAACACTTTGTTTTGCTGAAACCCCCCGAATACAATTTCCTTTCGATATTGTGTCTATAAGAATGGCAGTAGAAGACGAGCTCGCCCCCATAACGAGCTCAGTTACCGGCGCGATAACAACACACACAAGTTGCGGATCTCGGAGCATAAATTTCCGCATTAGTAACAGTCAAGTGTGCTATAGTTATTATTGTATTGTGTTAACGGCTGAAAAGACGCCACAAATCAACTTTAAAGCTTCGTTCTCAGCCGCAGAAGAAGAATCTATTGTCCACGACTTGTATGCTCTCTACTTGCGTACATTAATTTAATTGTTATAATGTGACATGTGATTTTTTTTGGGTTCTATATAAAATTTATAAAGGATTTCCGGAAAGAATCAGGATTTTTACAAATAAAATAAAGAAGTTTTAAGTGTTTTAAAATCCATGCAAACCAGACATTTCTTTTGTTAAAAAACAACAGCTAAACACACATAGCATCAATTTTATTGTGTTCAAATTGGAGTATTTGTACAAGTGATCAAACTGATTAAAAGCTACGAAACTTGACTGGCTTCCTAGAAACGAATTTCGACTACATAAAAAGCACTCAAAACCGGCTTACAACTCAAAGAAAGAGAATATGATTTCAGAGTTTATAGAATCTCTGGGATAAAAGGCAAATATTTCAATTACACAGTTAAATTTGCAGCTGTCAAGGTATTAAAGTATATAATTTGTACGCCTTTAACCAGATCAAGAAGTTCATACCTCTTAAAAGTGATATTAAAAAGTAGCTTAGCATTGGGTTTCTTTTAAATCCTACACTTTACACTAACAACATTTTGTGAAGGATTTTAAAATTTATTTAACAGCAAACAATTTATAGGGGAACACCATATTTCCATTAAATGTTTTCTTTAAATTTCTTAAATTGAATGAATCATTAGTTTCCACAGCCTCTTTATCGGTGTGCATTTATAGTATAGCCTAGCCTCTATATATTCAGACAAATCTGCCTCCCCCCATTTCCCTTTTCTGTAATTACTTGACTAAATCTAATCTAAACAACTTGCTTTTGTGATAGTTCAATGACAATGACGGCGAAAGATAAGAGGTCGGCGGCCATAGCTATTTTGTTCATGGATTCGTCCCTCGCATCTGCTGCTACCTGTTTCAAGTTCAGGTATAGTTGTCACAGGTTCTTGGACAGAAGAGCAGTAGCCCGTGCCCCCCGGATGCCCCAATACACAGGTGTAGTATTGGCCGTTTAACAAAGCTGCCGAAATCATACCACTTAGTTCGACTCGACTCCAGCGACGGCGTCTGTAATCTTATCGCCGCAAAAAGTGAACAGTTTAAGCTGCATCGTTCGTGCACATCAAATCGGAAATCAAATGGAAACAAAGTATATCTTGACGTGGGCGTTCCAAACGCTCGGCGTCTTCTAAAATTTTCGTTTTAGTCTGTTTGTGCACACAAAGGGCGACGGTTATCGAGTTTGGTAAATTCGCTCTGCCTTCTTAGTTATTTCTGCTTAATTTACGGTATCTTTCGAGTTGCTGAGAGTGTTTAAATAAGTTGTAATCTAGTAGAGTCTTTAACCACATGATTTACAAGTGCAATTTATCAAATACAAACTAAATTGAAGGTTTCTTTAATAATTTAGCAAAGAAATGGTTTTACGTCAATAAAGTTATGTGTAAACGTCAAAGAAAACACTTAAAAAATGCTCTTAAGAAGGACATCAAAATGATAATAAAATATGTCTAAAAAAGACCATTTAATTAATTAATATTTGTATAAAAGTGCATACAAAATCTCTGAATTAAGTACTTAATTACTCTCCGATTTATAATGTCATTAAAATGCCAATTTAATTCAAAGTAAATACCAATTAAATTCAAATTAAAATCCTTAAAATCAACAATTAGTTTTAAAAATTATTATATTAATATAAAACAATTGAGGCAGGACACGAAGGCATTTGCCCACTCATCCTGACTTATAGTCTGCCCCGGGCATTGGTCTTACTTTGATTGACTGCTGTTTCTCATAAAGCTATCTCTAGTCACACTTGAGCCGGCGGGACTTAAGTTTTACAGAGACCTGCTTATCGAACCTGACAACAGTCCCAGCCAGGAGTCCATTGTCCCGTATCTAAGAGATTTGCCCATCACATTCCGTCTGACACTGACTGGTTACTATAGGCATCTGGGCATTCGATGAGCTTGTTGCTAGGTGTAGGATTTTCGAAGCATATATTCACTCGACTTCGTGTTAAAAGTATCTAAATTTATTAGTAAATTTTCCTTTTTTTCTTTCTTAGGGCACAAGACGTTATAATCAGGATATGACCAGGCCGCATCAGTGACTGAAGAATAATCATTAGTCCCTCCAGCACAAACCAACGCATAAATACCCACAAAAAAAGACAGCCAGCCAACAATGAGCACCAACACCAGCAGCTTCTTTGACGAACATTTCACCATGTTGTACTCCAACCTGATGGATCAATATATGCCCGAATACTTCAAGAGCTTTCAGTACACGCCATGGGTCTTCTCGCTCCTGGGATCAGTGGTCATTGGACTGAGCGGGATATTCCCGCTGATCATCATTCCAACAGAAGAGAAGATGGCCAAAGAGGGATACAAAGATCGTAAGTAGTAAATGAGGAGGAACAACATATTTAAAGGATTTATTATAATTGTAATCCTCCCTCCAGCTGCGGACTCAAAACTTCTGAGAGTCCTTCTCAGCTTCGCTGTCGGCGGACTGCTGGGCGATGTGTTCCTTCACCTACTGCCAGAGGCCTGGGAGGGCGATAATCAAGATCCATCTAATCATCCCTCGCTGCGTTCGGGCCTTTGGGTTCTCTCCGGCATACTCATATTCACAATAGTGGAGAAAATCTTTTCTGGATATGCCAGTGCGGACGAGGAAAATCCACAGCCCAAGTGCGTGGAGATTGCCAACTGTTTGCTGCGCCGACATGGCGGACAACTGCCAGAGGGCGAGACAGCAGAGAGCTGTGGCGGAGCCTGCGACATAGAGGATGTGGATAAGGTGTGCTTCCTCCGCGAACGCGAGCAAAAGTCCAAGGAGAAGAAGGAGCAGCCCAAGAAGGTGGCTGGCTACCTAAACCTGCTGGCCAACTCTATTGACAACTTCACACACGGCCTGGCGGTGGCTGGTAGCTTTCTGGTCTCCTTCCGACATGGAGTTCTGGCCACATTCGCTATACTGCGTAAGTAAAAACATAATCAAAGAACTTATCTAGTTTTCCATTTGAAAATCCCTTATTTATAATTACTTATTCGCTCTTTACAGTCCACGAAATCCCCCACGAGGTGGGAGACTTCGCCATCCTGCTACGCTCTGGCTTCAGTCGCTGGGACGCCGCCCGTGCACAGCTTCTGACAGCGGGCGCGGGTCTTCTCGGCGCTCTGGTAGCCATCGGAGGCTCCGGTGTAACATCGGCCATGGGTAAGCTTAAAAGGGCTTTGCCACTGACAAGTCTCTGAACTTATCTTTACATTTACAGAGGCACGTACTTCGTGGATCATGCCG
The DNA here is from genome assembly GCA_035045905.1 of Drosophila anomelani. Classification (NCBI taxonomy): domain Eukaryota; kingdom Metazoa; phylum Arthropoda; class Insecta; order Diptera; family Drosophilidae; genus Drosophila; species Drosophila anomelani. The sequence continues at coordinate 7,253,482 of JAWNOO010000007.1, read as the reverse complement.
TTCACCGCCGGCGGCTTTCTGCACATCGCTCTGGTCACAGTATTACCTGATCTCCTAAAGGAAGAGGAACGGAAAGAGTCCGTCAAGCAGTTGGTGGCCCTGATATTCGGCATTGCGTTAATGGCCGTGATGACTATGCTTTTTGAACACTAGGAAGTTCTGTGTCGTGATAGCAACACACAAGATGAAAAATTAATCCAGCAACAGTTGTAGTTCTACGACTGTCATTTGGCAATTTCCAAATTTACAAGAATTTGTTGTACTTTATGGGATTATCGCCAATCCCGTGCCTGCGTTATGTAATTATAGCCGATATGAATGATATTTAAACTATTGTTAATGAATACGTATTATTGTATCATACTTATGAAACGAAAATTGAAAAATAGACACTTAAGGGAGACTCGTTGGACCCTCCACCATCCGTGAATATTTGTTGTTTAATTTGGATTTAAAGGGAAGAGTTTAGCTCTAAAAAAAAGAGAAAAATCCAGCGAGTTACTTCCTTTAAAAAACAAGTCATTTATTCTGTTTTCTGGTTTGCAAATCAGGCTTGCAAGCTTATCTAGTGCCTTTACTTCTTAGACTTGATCTTCTTAAGGTAGAATTCCAACTCCTTGCCTTCCAGAATGTAGCCGTCAGAGCGGCCGCACTGTCCAGGGCGGGAAGAAATGCAAGCTGTAAGGAAAACGAATGAAAATATAGATTAGTCAACGGCTTCACTCAATTGAAGGCATAGGCACTGGGCGAGTATGAAAATCAGAGTAACTATGACAAGCCGAGTCACACCCAACAGGCTTGCATCTCTCTTAAAACAAGATCGATGCAATAAAAGTTGTTGGATCGCTAAGGGTTTTACATCACCTTAAAACTAGCTTTGAATTATAAGTGAATGAGATACATACCCAAGATGCGACCGGAAGTGAACTGATCCTCCAGGGCCTGCTCGACCTTGCCGTACTTCTGGCGCTCCAGGTACTTCTTCATCACCTTTTCGCTGCGCTTCTTGGTCAGCACGTCGTTCTCGTCCTCCTTCTGGGCATGCTTAGGGTTACGCTTGCGTCCCAGGGGCAGCACGTAGTGGGCCTCGTACCACTGACGGAATGGCGTGGCATCGATCACCACGATGCTGTTCTTAACCAGAGTCTTGGTGCGCACCAGCTCGTTGTTGGAGGCGTTGTACACCACATCGGCGATACGGGTCTTGCGGGCGACACCCTCAGAAGCCCAGGCGAAGTTGCCGGTCTCCAGGCGCAGAGCGCGCAGCTTGGAGTTGCCACCACGAGTGCGCACACTGTGCACGCGGCTGGAGCCGAGCTGGAATACAAGAAATAAAGGAGTTAGTTGGTGTTTATTCTTTGGGAAATTGCTTTTGTGTGGTGCAGGTGGTCAGTAGTCCGAACATAAAGCTTTTCAATCATCAAGAAGAGTGCTCGAAAGCACAATTGCAGTTGACACGCGTTAACATCATTTAAACGAGTGGTTGGATACCTTGGGGCCGTTTTCTGAGGCTTTTTATGGATCACTAAAATATATTTAATATCTTACTTTGTCAGTCTTAATGTGCAATTGTTGTTTTAAGTGATTTTTAGCTTAGATCACAAGCCTATTCTTTAGATATACAAACTAGCAGGGTATTAAAATTCGAACGCGGAATGCAATTAGTTAATTTATATATTAATAGCTTTGACAAGGTAGAATTAGGTTAAGTTGCGGGGCTGATATTGATAAATTTGACATTTAAGTTTTGAAGTTCAAAGATTTGATGCAAAATTTAAGGAAATAGACCTCCTAAATGGTAACTTCAAGTATGTATTACTATAAATTAACTTGCTTACAAGGAAATCGTATAAGGCCATGCGTTTATTAATTATTAATACATTTAAAGCTCAAAAATCACATGTACCTAGATGAAAGAACTAGGTACAACAACCTAGCACCCATTATCGTTAATTTAGGCACAAGAACAACAAATCCCTTAATTTGATCCTGAGAAACCGGGCCCAAGGAACCAACGCATAGCTATACATACATATAGCCAGATATCGGGCACTATCTCACCTTGGTGTTGGCGGCGGGGCGGCCCAACTCGAACTTGCGCTTCTTGCGGAGCGACTTGCGCTTGCCTCCAGTGGCGCGACGCTTGTGTGCACTATCACGGCTGATACCTGCATAAAACAAATATTAATATATTAATACAGAACACCAAACTATAGCCAAGTAATATCAAGAAGCGTACAACATCACATTGTGTGAGGGAGGGGGCTCATCGCCGCATTGCACGGGGCGCGAGTTAAGTACACAGATATTTCGTTATATTCACACAATTCTAGCTACTGCCGGGCAGATGCAGCTGTAAACGTACTTGGTGCACCATTTCATGTTGTTTGCAGGCGTTTCCCGGACGATTTTCTTGATATTTCAACGCATTTTGCTGGAGTTGACTTACCCATGTTGGTAAAAAGCGAGAAAGAAAGGGACCTCGTGTCCAAAAAAGTGGGGTTACCTTTCGGCAGAGTTGCTAAAACATCGATTCATTGAACATCGATGTTTTTACCGATGTATCGATTATTCTTTGACATTTGCAATATTGTGCGCCAAGGTCACTCTATTCCACGGTATTTCTAAAGATCCCGCTGCGGCCACACCTGAATTTTTGATTGTCTTAACAGCGCTGTAATGTAAGAATTCACCCGCAAAACTCTGTAAACTTACATTCTGCTGTAAGCTAACATTTTGCGATATTGTGCGAAGAGGTCACTCTATTCCACGGTTTATTCTAAAGATCCCGCTTCGGCCACACTTGAAGTTTTGATTGTCTTAACAGCGCTGTAAAAAATCTGTAAACTTACATTCTGCTGTAAGCTTACATTTTGCTTCAACTTCAAAGTATCGATTATATTGATATGTCGATTATAATTTAAGTTTTGCGATATGTGTGCGCCACGGTCACTCTATCCACAGCGGCCAAATAAATGCAGTCGATAGTTAATCGATACTTAATCGAGGTTTTGGCAGCTCTAATTACACTGTACTTCTGAAAATTGGCAAGTAAACGATTTGACTGATAAACAAGCAAACATTGCGAGCCCAACCAATAGGATTTGCCGGAGGCGTCGGTACCCACACCCTGGATACCCCCATGACACTATGGTCGGGAAGAACTTCAAGGCCCTGTCGCACTTTCACCGCCTCACCGAATACATAGTACAGTGCAAGCATTGCGACAAGACGCTCTCCTCCAAACATACCTCGTCCAACCTGACCCGCCATCTCATCCGCAACCACAAGCTGCTGGCCCGCACGATTTTCGCCGGCGAGGAGGGTAAAATGCTCGCTGAGCTCAAGGAAGAGCTGGATGCATCTATTTCCGAGGACTTAAGCATGGAGCTGCAAGAGGTTGAGGGCGAGACAAAGAGTGCGGTGCGCACGATCATCGGCCTTAAGCATGAGCATCTGGAGCGGCACGGCCACGAGTCCGAGCTGCGAAACAAGGTGATTGGAAAGAACAACAAGCTCTGGGCGCACTTCATCCGCATCTCGGAGTTCATGGCCAAGTGTAAGCACTGCGGCAAGACGCTCTCCTCGAAGCACTCCTCCTCCAACCTTATGCGCCATATTGTGCGGCGCCACAACAACCTGGCCAAGACCCTCAACCACTCGCACCATCACCTGATGACGCCCAAGAACGAGGTTTTCGCTGGCCTGGAGAGAAGACAGCTGTCGGATCCTCTGGAAAAGGTCAACTTTGACGATGTGGACAGCATCATCGAGAAGGTAGCCGACCACCTGGATGACGAGGTATGTGGGCGCGCACTTCCTACTGCTCAGTTCGAACTGCTTTAAATTTGCGTTCTTTAAAGGTGACCTCGATTTCGCTGCAGGAACCCTTCTACGAGTACGTGGTGGACAGCTCGGATAACGTTGTTGTGGACACGCGGCCAGATGATCCCGATCCGGAGCCAGAGGCGGAGCCAGCAGACCTGCACAACCTAATACCCCCCGACACCGCCTCGCTGGCGGAGTCCACCACGCAGCTGGACGAGAAGCTAAAGGCGGAAACGATATACTACAACGAGATGGCCGAGCTGGCAAGGGCCAAGCGCCGGCTCATCGATCTGCAGACCAAAAAGCTGCTGCTTGACATGAATGTGGTGGACAACTAACACCATTTGACGGAAATTTACAACACGTATTTTGTAGTAAGGCGAGCAATACGATTATTTTTAATTCTAAGTACAATTATACTTTTAACAAACAGTTGCCATGTCCGGACTTACTGCGGGGGTTTCCAGTGCTATAAATTAAATTAAACAACTATCCTAAGCATGTAATTATTTAAAAATATCTTTGAAAATATACATAATTTGTTTATTTTTTAGCTGGCGGGTTTTTTCAGCATTTCAGTATTTTTTTCATGTGCTGCCACCTTTTCCTGGTGGCGACGCCACCATATTGTGCGCGATAATTACGTTTGACAGACCTGGTCACACATCACCCCCAGGAGGCAACGCTTTTTGTGTTTTTTACGAAAATCAAAGGAAAAACTTGATATTTAAGCTGGCACTTTCACAAAAAGCAAGTAAGATGGCAAGTTTTTCGCCAAACCAACTGCGGCAGTGCGCCCGCTTCACCGGCACTGCCTGCACGCCGGAGAAGGAGCAGCAGCTGCGCGACCAAATCCACAGCGAGCTGGCCAAGATCAAGTACTGCGCCAATCCAACCTACGAGTGCAGCCAGATGAGGGTCGAGGGCCATGAGTACTGCATCCGGCACATTCTGCGCGATCCGCGCTCCAATTACCGCCAGTGCACGCATGTCTATGCAAATGGCCGGAAGTGCATCAACGCGGTGCCCAAGTTTGACAACAAGAAGGAGCTGATACTGACGACGCTGTGCTTCGAGCACAACCGCCAGACGCAGCTGCAGAAGACGCACCTGGCCGTTGGACGCGTACGCAAGCTGGTTGAAACGAACGAGACGCTGCTCAACAGCTTGGCGTCACACATCAATGTGGAGGGCATAAAGCCGGAGCCGCTGAAACAAGAGCCGGATGATGATGAAATAGATGTGGTTTCACCACACGTTACGCCCTTTGGTATGTGCCCTACTTTCGGAGGTTTTTCTGGCCTAAACTAAAAGTTATTTTCTTGCAGATTCCCAAGATCATCGCAACAGCATTGGCGACATAGTGGACGCAGCGCGTAAGCGTCGTCGCATCCTAGACTATGCTTCAGATAGCTCTAGCAACGAGGACGATCCGCCCTGTCCAAGGAACACTGCTCAGGATATTGAGTTCAATGAATCAGACTACGAGAGCATCGATTCAGAAGATGATGATCCGCTAAAGTAAGGCTTCGACTGATATTTTAGAGTAATTATCCAAAAACTAAAACATTTAAATAACTTTTGCAGACATGCTGGCGTATATACGCGTGCCGAGGCTGTCCGTGTGGCCGAGGCCAAGTTGATCAAGCTGCAGGGTCTCTACCGCGAGCAGGTCTCCCATTTGGAGCATGTTCTGAAGCAGCGACGCCGCAAGTACTTGCACGACATTCGCCGCGAGCGTGAGATTTATTGTGAGTTTGTAATTTTGGTTACTTTGTAATTTTACTAAGCTTACGTTCATTTCACAGGCAGCATCCACGACCAGCTGAAGGACACGCCGCACGAGCGTAAGCTGTACGACCAGTTAAAGGCGCTGAACACATACCATCGTCGCCAGGGCATGGAGGCGGTGCTCTACAAGAAACTGAAGGAAAAGCGAGCAAGGGACACTCTGTACGCTTCCAAGTCGTCGAGCAATCCCAAATGCGTATTCACCGAAGGCGGCGTCAAATGCGGCGAACGAACGCTTCCGTGCTGCAAGCACTGCCGCAAGCACATACTGGAAGATAAGCGGCAGGTCCTCTTCCGCGCTTGCGGCGTGGAGCGGAGCGGTGTTGTCTGCCAAGAGCCGGTGACCAGTATTCTCGAAGATTCCAATTGTGTGCTACACCTGACCGTGGCGCCGGCCAAGCGCCAGTATATCCAAAAGGTGCGTTAATCACAGACCCAAAACCTAACCTAACCCAACGCATAACCACCACATGTTACTCAAACTCAAACTTGATTATTCCAACTGCCTCTTCACCCATTGCCATAAGTTGTGCAGGAGACACAGTAGCTACTGAAACTGTCAAACAGTTTGTACAATCCGATACTGCGCATAAACTAGATTTAGGCTTACATTTTGTTGTAACGCTAATGCTAAGTATATAGATAGATACGCACAAGAAACACTTGAACATAAGTACTTCTTAGTATTGTCTTATTAAGTCGCTTTTGTGATCACTCCACCCCGAATAAATTGCCGACCTCTTCACCCCCCATCCACCAGTTTTATGAACTACCAAGCACACCGCCGCAAGAAAGTATCTTTGCTGCTGCCTGCGGTGGTGATAATTTAGTTGAAGAAGAGCCACCAACCAGCATTGAGCAGCCAACAGAGGGTGGTGGTGATGACCTGGACTTGGATTTTGCCAATGACATCTTTGACTTTGATCTCGACACTGCCGGAGATCTGGCGAATTCCCTCGAAGACGACATTTTTCTCGATTTGGATGCTGATCTCAGCTTGGCTTTCGACGATCAAAGTTTAGTCGACTTGGGCTCTGACCATGAGGGCGACGACGAAGCAAGTCCCGAGGCAGTCAGTCCCACCGAAACTCTCGATCAAGAACACTTTAATGCAAGCCCCTTAGACCTAGACCAAATAGCTTTTCAAGACAATTCCGAACTAAACTATCAAGTCATTGACGAGACGGACACCAATGTTAACGAAGTGCTGCGAATGCTCGAGGGCATTCAGCACATGCCTTGGTTCGATGCCCTAATGAATCAGTAACAAGCTAACATCGTAATTAACTCACTATCATTATCGTTATATCTTAAATCTGTAGGTTTCCCTCGACACTTTTTTCACCTATACATATATTTATCCACAGAAATGCGAGTCTGAGACCGAAGAGGACGACACCACCACCTCGTCTGCCACTATGAGAGTCCCCATAAAATCAGAGTCCGCCAGTCGAGTCCTTAACGTCACCACAGCACATGGCGAGGATAGCAAAGACGATATCAAACTCATACAGCCCGTATAAGACCAATCTAGTTCTACTTCGTAAGACTTTGTAGTTTAAATGTTTTCTGTTCGCAATCGTAAATAAATGTAGAAATTAATCAGAGACATTTGGTTTTAACTTGTTGGTTTACATATTTATTTATATATTTACATTTAATGGCTTCTAATATTTTATACAACTTAATAATTGTATTATCTGTGTATTTATTTTAACAACTCACTTTTTTTTTTGTACAGAAAAATGCCTAGCTCTTGCAGTTGCTTAAATAATAGAAAATATGCACTCCGTTCGCTTAAAAGTAATGACTGTAATTATCTGATCTTAAAGCACAGTTAAATATATATCAGTTATCAGTTCCTCCGCTCAGTTTCTCTACTCAAATATTTACAGATAGCATTTGCCTTAATCGTAAATTGATGGCAACTGCTCTCGTTGTTGAAATGCACTATTAAAAATAAGAAATTGGCAGCTAAATATATTAACAAAGTCAGTTGCTTGTTAAACGTTATAGTTCCTTATAGTTCCGTTGTAGTTTCCACCTCCGAGCGATCCAAATCGTTCAGATACGAGAAGCCTATTTGGCCATAGTCCCTCTTGCCAAAGGACACATTCTCGTTTGTGCTGCTCAGGTGATTGTGATCGGAACTGGATCTTGAAAAAGAGAGATAGGATTGTAAGAAGATTGGTTATTGTAAGAGCGTAAAAATGTATATTTATATAAAATATATATTTACCTTTGAAACAGTGGGTTAGTAATGGGCACTTCTCCGCCATAAAGCCTATTGTTGAGCTGGCCGTTTCGACCCAAGGTGGCATTCATCAGTTCTCCGTTGCCATTCAGTAATCCCACATCGCCGAATGTATTTCCACGCCTTCCCATGGTGCTATAAGTGTTATTTTTGGCATTGGCCAAATTGTTGGGTCCCGTCGGATCTATGTTGTAAACACCATTCTGGTAGTGGTTGCTATTCTGATGCTTGATCCGGCCCAAAGTCAGAGTCCCTGAAAGAGCACCGTTTGCAGGAGATCCCAGTGGATTGGCATTGTTGCGAGTGTTGATCTCAAGAGTGCGATTGAAGGTGTTCTGCCGGTTGTTTATGGCCAAATTGTTATTCATATTGTTGGCATTGTTGAGATTCTTGTGCCGCCGCAGAGTGGCAATTGTGGCCGTCGTGGCATCCGAATGCGATGGACTGGACTGACCGCCGCCGCCATTAGAGTTCTCCTTGTGTGTTATATAGCTGACATTGTCCAGGGAGAAGGCATGGTTCTTGGCACTAAAATCGAGCTGCAGATCGTCATCTACATCGGGGGGCACGGCCATGGCCAGCATCTGGGTCTCGTACTCCTTCATATTGGATATGGTTTCACTGGCATTCGAGGCCTGCTGATTGACGATGACGGGATCGTAGCGAGCGGGGTCCGTTGAGGAGTACTGGCGCATGCGTTGCTTGAAGTTCTTGTATCTATTTAAATATTTTTGTATATAAAAGGTTTTCGATATTTTCTTAATTAAAATTTAAGACTAAAGAATACTCACTTTGACCAAGAGATGCATATATAAATAATGCCTATGGTGCCCAAAATAAGTATAACAAGTGATATGGCAATGAGGGTGAAGGGGAAGACTTCGTTATCAATATCTACAGCAGTGGCTTTGACCTGTAACATAAAGAAATATATTATATAAATAATGGATGCTAGGATATTTCTCTTATTAACTCACCGTGTGACCCTGATCTTTTCTCTCGAGCGGAAACGAAATACTTTCAGCTGTGGCCCTTGGCAGGGCAATATTTAGCTCGGAACGGGCAGCTGGTTCCAGCAAAGTGGTCTCCACAATGCTATCCTTGCGGCTCAGCAGCTGCTCTGTTTTGGGATCGATCAGATAGAACCATATATCCGTGGCAGAGGGATTCTCAATCACAGATCCATTCTTGGCCAGGTACTTTTGACTGCTCATCCGCTCGATGCCACTGACTAGGCCGGTCTTTTTGTCCAGCAGCTCCTCCAGTTCGGTATAGTAGTTGCGCAGGTCGCTGGGAGCAGCGTTCGGGAAGGATAGGGCCATGCGATTGATATCGGCCAGTTTATTGACCACTATGCGGGCCCGAGTGCGATGGGAACCCTGCTCCTGTTGGGCATCGCTATCGCGGGCCTCCACCAAAAATGTCATGGGAAAATCGTTTTCGTTCTTGAAATGCTTGGCCGTCCGCAGGACTCCAGTATCCTCGGACATCATAAAGTAGCTGGTGGGCTGAAATAACCAAATATTATAAATAAAAGTTTCTTTACGCGTAATCTTTGCTCGAATTATTCAAGTAAACAAAATATTTACTCACCACATTAACACGATTCTCCTCGTCGTCGTAGAGGGCATATCTAACGGTTCCAAACTTGCCGGAATCTCGGTCAGTGGCTCGCACCTGCAAAATGGTTGTGTCCACATCCATGTCTTCGGTGATTGTGGTGTAGAAAGTATCTTGCTGGCCGCGCAGCCGATTAAACTCAAACTCGGGCGCATTATCGTTCTCATCCTGAACGATTATCTCAACGGTGGCCGTGTCCTTTAGGGGATTCACAAAGTACCGATGCGATGTGAGGCGGATCTGTAGGGTGTAGGAGGTCTTGGCCTCAAAGTCCAGCGGTTGGATGAGCTGCAATTGGCAGCCGTGATCTGCAACACTCAGGTTAAAGTTTCCCTCCTCATTGCCGCTTACAAACTCGCACTTGAAGGCTGGTGGCCCGTCCGACGATTGCTTCGCGTTGACTATTTGGATGAGCTTCAGGGTGCTGTTCGCCTCCGTTGACTCGGGAACACTGGTGGTGTAGCTGTCGTCACTGAATGCCAGGCCAATGCTTTCACTACTCATCATGGTTCCGCTTTCCAGCTTATTGTCAGATTTTACGTCGTTGCCGTTGCCATTGGCCAAAAGGTGATGGACATCCACGCGCAGTGGAGCCACTGAACTCAGCTGTGGCTCACCCAAATCGTAGGCTCTGATGTCCACCTGGTACTCCGTGTCCTCCTCCTTGCGCAACTCATCGCGTATGCGAACGGCACCCGTATCGGGATCCACTTGGAAGTACTTGGGCGCCTTGCCGCGGCCCACAATCTCGTAGCGAACCACATTGCCGGGCGAGGTTCCATCGCCGTCGATGGCTGGCAAAGTGGCAATAATGGTTCCAATGCTCTGGTCATCGTTCACGGTCACCGGATCGGGAACAGTTATAAACCTGGGAGGAATATCATTGCGATCCTCAACTTCCACCACCAACTGGACAGTATCTCCGGGCGAATTGCCATCATTCTCAATGGTGCCGATGGTGAGTTCGTGCTGCTTCTGGGTTTCGTAATCCAGTCCCTTGACTGTCCTCACTTCTCCGGTCTTGGGTGTGACCTTAAAGAGTTCTGCATTGCCCTTGCGTAGGACATAGGTGATTTCCGGCATCGTGTCCGGATCGAAAGCCTGAACAGTGGCCACCAGGAAGTTTTCTTCGTTCTCTGGAATGTGTACATCAATCCGAGCATCGCTGAACTTGGGCACCTCGTCCGGAAGATCAAGAACCATTACAGTCACACTCGCTGTACCCAATCTGGCGTCGGGTGCTCCATCCTTGGCGGTGACCACAAACTTGTACTCATTTGTCTTCTCATAGTCCAGCGCCTTGGCCGTCAGGATCTCCCCGGAAGTGGCATTAATGGTGAATGGTATATCCGTGGGTATGGAGTAGGTAATCTCCGCATTGATGCCCTCATCCGCATCGGTGGCGTGCACCACTCCCACGGAGGCCTGCGCCATTCCCTCGTCCACTTGGAAGACATACGGCAAGGTGGAGGCATCAAACTCGGGATTCTTGTCGTTGATATCCGTCACCTTGATGTTCACTGTGGCGCTGCTGGAGAGGCCTCCGCTGTCCTCGGCCTTCAAGATCAGTTGGTAACGCGTTAGGCTCTCTCGATCCAATTTCCTGATCACTATAATGACGCCGCTCTCCTGTCCCACAGCAAACTGACGCAGATCATTGCCCGATATGATGGAGTAGACGACGGCATCGTTTTCGGGATCATCGGCATGGACCACCGTGACCGTGGAGTTGATTTCGGCACCTTCGCTCACCTGAATCTCGTAGATGGGCTTCTGGAAGCGTGGCGGCTTTGTGTTCGGTCCCGGAGTCACACTCACCTCCACAATGGCCTGCGAGGAGAGTCCGCCGATATCGGTGGCCTGGACGGTGATGCTATATTGCTCGCCCGCCAGCAGGCGTCCCTGGGTTCTAATCTCGCCCGTGGTCTCGTTGATGGTGAACTTTTGGATGCCATTGTTGGAGACGTGGTAAATGGAGTAGGTCACCACGGCATTGGGTCCCTCGTCATTGTCGGTGGCGTTGACCTGGGTGACCAGGCGACTTTCGCTCTGATCCCCGGCCGTAATGGAGATGGGTGGCACCATAGCCAGCTTGGGGGCATTGTCGTTGACATCTCGGAGATGGACCGTGAGACTCAGAGGGGCACTGGCCGCATTGGTACGCGGCTCCCTGGCAACCACCTGAAACTTGAAACGTCCCGGCGCCGGTGGGTCGCGATCGAGGTTATCCTCGTTCACAATTAAAATGCCATTGCTGGTGACATTAAACGACGGAGTTGTCAGCTCGTATATATAGTCTGGTTTCGGATCGGAATCGCTTAAGTCAGCATCTGTGGTGCGGAACGATATAGGGTTTCCTTGAGAGTCCAGCACCTTGGTTCCTATGGGGGAGTTCTCATCCACATAGCCCTCGGTTTGGGAGGACGAGATAACTGGAGGATTGGCGTCGACTGGCTTCACATAGATCACCAGCTTGGCGGTGGTAAATCGTTGGATTCCCGGCGTAACCTCTTCTGCTTTCACTATTATGTCATATTTCTTGGCCGTGGAAGTATCTATGGCCTTGGTTTGCTTCAGAACTCCCGTGCTCTCATCGATCTGGAAATAGTCATCGTAGTTTCCTGGCATTCCACTGGCAAAGCTATACCGAATGGGCGCATTAATTGTGTCTAAATCCACGGCCTGAATGCGTTCGGGAAGAACTGTGAGCACGCCAAGCAAGGAACCTGCAGGCACGGATGCCGAGTACTCTGGATTGATGCAAGCCCCGTCCACAAAAGTGCAGCCGCTGTAGATGAACGAGGGATCCAGATCGTTGGAGTCGGCTATATTAACCGTCAGCGTTGTGGTCGAAGAGAGACGATCTGCGGTATTCCTTGCGCGATCCTAGAATTAATAAGATTTCATGAGCTAATTTTTTATATTCTTCTTTATTAAACTAAACTGTAAACTGTATTATAAACTATATGGCTTTATACACTATCTTTAGTTTCAAATGCTCCACTTAAGTGAAAGGTTTAGGGCCCTAAGAAGCCGGTAAAAGCCAATTCAGGCACATAATTAAGGCACTGAGTTCGGCGCAAAACTTTAATTTATAACCTGGCCTGCGCAGATAGTTTAATAAACCCCTTGTGAGGGCCAATTAAGTAATTAAGTTAAGTTTAAGTTTAGACACTTCACTTACCGAAGCCACAATAGTAAGGTAGTACGTGTGTATCCTCTCAAAGTCTAGGGTCTTGGCCACGGTAACCTATATATCATATAAGAAGGGGAAATAAATTATATTAATATAGCTTAGCATAAAGAATATCTAAACCCACCTGTCCCTGGTGTGGAAATGAAATGGCAAAGGTGCCATAACCATCTTCAGTGTATTTCGAATCATCGGTGGAATTTATAATGCCCGGGGCGATAAAGTACTCAACTAATCCATTGACACCGGCATCCTTATCCAAGGCTTGTATATTTCGGAATATCGTTGTTCCCACTGGTGTGCTCTGTAAAGAGTAGTTGAATTTTATTGTTAATTGCTACAAGGAAAGGTCTAGATCAGTTTTATGATCAGTTTTGTGAACAAATATTAAAAAATGGAAATAGTTTCCCAAGCAACACAACTGGCAGAGCAAAAGAGAGAGAACGGAAGCTGCATATGAGCTCATCATTCCCATTCGTATTGTTTTACCAAGTGAAGTGGCTTTGAGCCAAGACCCAAGACCCAAGAGCTCGCTGTTATATAACGGCGGCAGCCTCTTAAACTCATGTTAAGGAGCAAGTTTGCTACTTGCACACAGCCTGCAGTTTATGTACACTTGAGTCGGTAATTTAACCACAAGAGGGGACGACTCTCTACGAGCCACAACTCAGTTCCCAGTTCCCAGAATTGCAGCTAAGCTTTAGTCGTACATAAGCCATTCTTCATCTGCTGAACTTTGAGATTTGTTTTCTGTTTTTTGTTTTGTTTTGTTTTCAGAGCTAAATGGCAGCCGCGCTGAGGTCATCTCTTTTCGCTTTTCATAACTTCAGGTGTTTGATAACAGCCAAAAATTCACTTAGTGTCACCTGCGTGCAGTATTCGATTGCGATCTTAACAATTTCAGCTTGAACGTTAAAATAATTATTGTCTTTGGCAATAATGCCAGCTTGGAATGTGTGATATTAGGTATTACTATAATTTATAATTCATATTATTGATTCATCACCTGTGTAATAATATGGAATATGATCTGTGATCTCTGTAATTTTGCCTATTTGTATGTTACCTGTGGGCAGATTCCGTATGCTATTTCGGTGGCCCTCTTGGGGTATGATTTTTCCGTCGATTCTTGTAATTATTTGATAGAGGCTCGGGAATGAAATGCGATTCTGTTGTCTTGTGTCTGCTCTCGGCCGTTGGACCGGGCTGGACTGGACCATGTTGGACACGCGGTCCCTTGGGAGTGTTCGCCTAAGCCGGCAAGTGCATACCAATTATATTCCAGTTTGACTGGCAGAACGCCATATAAAGGGAGCTGGATCACGAATTTACAATGCACTACACACAACACAAATAAATATAAAAAAGGAACGAAAAGATGACGCAGGCAGGTAGCCGCCCAGTGCTTTTGTTTATGCCACTCGTCGGCTCTTAAACTTCGATGCAAAAGATTGCAAATAAATTTACGCTGATTGCAGATTCCGATATTGCATTCTTTTCTCTTTCAATTCGTTTTTGTATGGCTTTAAAATTGAATTTACTATCTGAGAAACGAATCGATTCGTCTTCAAAATGTTAAATAGCTTTGTCATCGTAGGAAACAGGAGTTCTTGGGTTTCTCTAGGGAATACATCATCTAAAAAAATCAGGAAATTAATCATTAAAACCTACACTAGACTCTCTAGAGTTCCTCTGACAAATAAGAAAGTGATATTTACAATAATTCTGCTAATAAGTTGCCTTAATTCAATAACTGTGAAAACGTTCTACCAATAATTCTAATTAATTTCAATTATTAAAATGGCATTTCTTCTCTTCACGCTTATTAAACAATCATTGGGAAATTATTTATAAATGTCTTGGTTAATGGTTCTCCATATTATCCAAATGGGAGCCCGTCCAGCTATATTATGTGCTATTTTTCCTGCTGAGCGATTTAGCACGTTTATTTGCCAGGGTTTTTTTTCTTTTGCTAAATAATTCACTTTACAGGGGTTCTTGGACGTATGGATCTGTATGTAGCACGTTTCCGCTTTGTTTTATGCTTTTTGCCTCTGCTGATGGTGCTTTCTAATATGTCAACAGTTCTGTAATTGAACGTTATTAGTCTAAATACGTGATTAAAAGCCGGCTGGCCATGCAATACTCTTGCACTTGCCGCTGCGATCATGAAGATCTGGGTACTGGGATCTGGGGATCCGCTCTCAACATGCTACAAATACTCGTATTGCTATTCCTATTCCTGTAGCTATAGCTATTGTTGCCGCTGAAGCTGGGAGTTGGGAGCTGGGAGCTGGAGATGGAGCGCTGAAAACATGTTCGCTACCACTTCATTAGTGTTCAGTATGTAGTTGTAGTTGCCGCTGTCGCGCCGGGAAGACTATTCACATTCACCTGACTGACTCTCCCAGCACTGAGGAGAATTCTAGTTAACTTTCTACATTTCTTTGACATTATGAAGCTTATTAATATTGAAGATATATCTTTGAACATATATATTTGGTACTGAACTATCTGAAATAAACCATTTTAAATATATTCCAGGTTTCTAAGATAATTATTTTTATTTTTAATCAAATATCAATGTCATATAATAATTTATGTTGCCATAAAATCCACATAAATAGCAATAAATTCCCCAACTTTTCATAGTTTAACTCATCATTTAATCATTTTTCAAGATCAATTAAGTTTTCAAGTCTGACTTGACCTCGTAACCCTTTTCAGCTTCCATATCATAGACATGTTTGGTAATACCAATTATTTGATCATTAATAACCCATTGGATGATGCACTAAATGTCATTCAAAAGACTCAAATTCTTGTGGGAAAAACCCACCAAGCTTAAGATACCGAATCGGATCAGATTAAAGTTAATTTTCTTTCGGTGCATCGGTGAATATAACGTGATAGTCCGTTTGGCACCCGGTACCACCCGGCCAAGAGGAAACTCGACGACAGAGGAAACTATGGCGAGAAATGCGGGCAAAACTTTGGCTCGGGAGGCGACAAAGAGATGTTCGTGTCGGGGACGCTGAAAAATGTCCATTTACGAGCACTATTTACTCACCTCGGGAACGGTAACCTCGTAGGGCGTGTTCATGAAACGCGGCGCGTTGTCGTTTATGTCCGACACCCGAACAATAATGGGAATGTTTCGCTTCTTGTTCGTCGATCGGATGGTGCAGGAGACCTGGGGAAACGATTTGGGATGCAAGTACCCCATATTTTCATAAGTACCTTTGCCATTTTTGCTAGCAAAGAAAATTATATTGATATGAAAATGGGGGGGTAACAATTTACCTGAAACACTATGTGACTGAGGTTCTCCTCATCACGATCCAGGGGCTCTAGGAGCTGGAGTTTCTTGCCATTCAATCGAAACGTTGGCTGGCCTTTGGGGAAGACCAAATTCAAGGCGATTTCCGTCTCCGGATCCCCGAAAATCGGCAGCTCTGCCGGATTGGTCGGCTGTCCGATGACTGCAAAGAGAAAAGCGTTGCAATATTGATTTTTGCTAGTAAAAGTTTAATAAATAAAGCTGGGTTATGGGCACACAACTGAGGTAGGTAGCAGCTTTAAGACGGCGAACGAGAAAACTGCAGACAGCAGCAGCAGCAGCAGTGGCAGCGACAGCCTTTCTCTTTGCATTTTTGGGGTCAAGTTGCAGCCATCATCACACGGGGATGTATGTGCATGTACATACATAATACGTAGATGCATCATGCATGTACGAAAGCATTTATATTTTATGCGTTGTCGTTAGTTTTTAGAAGGAGCTTCGGGGGATATTACAGATGTTTTATAATAAAGGAGATTTGTCTGAACAAAATGCATATTAAGAGCCTTATGTTATATGTTAAAGCCTTTGAAACTAGCCTTCTTACTCTATTTATTTTATAAATATAAAAAAATCGTTTACTAAATTATCAATATCTTTACTAGTAATAACAATTTTTAAGATTTAAATTTAAAATACTTTCAAGATTTCCGGTTTTCTTGATTATTATAATGACTATTTCAATATCGTGGAAGGGCCCTACTTAAAATTAGATTGCTCTTTAAGTGGCCCCATAATTCTGACCAAAATCAGGCATGAAAGCTATTCAGAATGCAGTTGGTGAACGCTAATAAGCATGTAAACATTACAATGTTGCACAGTGCACTAGGCTATAGACCATACATGATATTAATTTTTCTAGTCTGACGTGCTCCGCCAAGCTTTGATGATGTCGGCTGCCCATGTACCGAACACGTTTGGCCATTATAATTACGGAGTTGTTGCACCTTTCGTGCTTTTAGTCTATGATCTTGAAGTCGAGGTTTTGTCTCAGAGAATTATGCTAAGAAAAACTTGTATGGAAATTTAGTGGAGCTAAGAAATACATGTGTACTATATAGAGGAAGAATTTCCTATTTAAAGATAATTTTAAGTGCTTTAGTCATCATATTTTTTGGCAAAGACTTTTGACAAATTCTTCACGTCTTAAAAGATAAGGCTGACTGTTAAATAATAATTATTTCAGTTTACTTACAGCTCTCTCGGCTCTCTTCTATATCCAATATAATATTCGTCTGACCCGTTTCCACTTCGCACATCTGCGACTTTCCCAAAACCGCCGAACAAAGCAGGATCAGAAGCCCGAAAAACCCGAGACCTTGCTGGGGCGTGAGGTTTCTTCTGGCATCCATATTTCTGAAATAAAACAAATACATCTTGTTAAATATATATATTAGCCAATGTATCTCATTTGAATATATAGTATATCTTTGAGCCGCTAACAGCTTAACCTACGCGGATAAGCCCACACATCGCATCTGGCAATGGAGATGGAGATGGAGATGGAGGAGAACCAAGACCCAGCTCCAAATGTCTTCTCCGCAAGTCGCTTTGCATGCAAAGACGGCTTCTCATGCCTTAAATGGCGTGATATCAATATGCAATAAACAATTTAACAAACTTGGCGTTGTCTTAGCGCGGTTGCGGTTGAGGTTGCGTTTTGCGTTTGCGTTCTTTTCTTATCCGAATATATATGCACTTATATGGAAATGTGGAAATCCAAGAAGATGCAAAGCATCCGAAAATCTGCAGAGGTTAGCCAGCCAAACTAAGGGTTTTATTTGAGCTATTAATTCTTATATTTATTGTAAAATATATATATATATTTCCCCATCGAAATACCAAATATTACTACCAATAAATTCAAGAACTTTTGCATTCCGTCACGTAAGTTTACTTTGAGTTCAACGACTTGATTATTAATCTTTGTTATATAAAGTCTGAGAATTTATTATAAATTTAAAGTGCTGGCATAAAGACATATAATTTCCTCGAAAATCGCTGACTGAATTGAAAATTGTTCACACTCAGCTGCAGTTCAGCATTTATTGGACGGAAAGAACTTACAACAGCTCATCGAACTTGTTGCTGGGTCTGGAAAATGTGGACGGGAAAAAGTTCCCAACCGCGAGAGGGAGCATAAATTTTTTAATAAAGTGGCAAACCGCGCGCTACCAACTAAACAACGGCAGTTTTAGGCCCCGAGATCAGGTGCACTCTCCTCACTGCACTCCTCGCACACCTCCTCGTCGAGAGCCTAAATGGCCAAATGGCTGAATGGCCAAATGGCTAAATGGCCAAACGGCCTGACTGCCCGATCAAGTTGCGGCTGGGTTACAGTTAGAATTGTATTGCAGAGGCCACTCTTCTGGCAGCGGGGCAGCTTCTATCCCTAGGTTCCCCTCGGCCACATCCGCTGCAGCCACGGACTCCTCGCCGCGCCGCCTCTGCAGCCAAGACTCGTTGGCACCACCAACCTCCAACCAGGAGTAGTGAGTGAGTCTCCCGTATCCGTTACTCGGATCGTTTGTTTAATGAAACGCAATGAAATTAATCTTCAAGTTCTTGGCCATTCGGCGAGAGGTATTTCACTTCGAAAGGAATTTAGCTGGCTGCCTTTGTGAAAGAGTTCGTAAAGCGAAAAAACAATGTGGAATAGTGTTTCTTCTACTTGTAATATACCAATTGAATAAATAATGTTTGACATAAATAAAAATTTAATAGGACAAAAACTGGACAAGCAAGTAAGGATATGGGTTTGAAAATCCTAATAAAATACTTAAACTCTACAGGAAACGCAAGGATCATTGAAGGGAGGTGTTACTTCTTTTCGTAATATACAAATTCTTTAAATATCTGATGATAATAATAAATATTTTATTACACAAAAAGTCCCCTAAAAACATTTCTCTTGATTGAGCTTTTAAAATCTTTATTAAAACAAACAAACAAACCTTTTCAAGGGAAAGGAACTACATTTTCTTGAAATATATTTCCCAAATTTCATTTCAACTTAGAAAGTTTCGCACATATACCTATATTTAACTTGTGTGAACTAACCTAAAGAGTTAATTCAATGCAAACAAAGGAAAAATATTTTAAAAGCCCGCCTTTTTTTTTTGAAAGTCTTCTCTTTTCGCACAACAAATGTTTACTTCCGAGCTGAAGACAAACAAATTGCTGAACAATGCATAAATTAAAGAAGCAAGGTCTCCATAGTTGAGTTTCTCGATTGCAAGATAAAGTTCAATCAACTAAGTAATTAGGGGAATTCCCAGGCTTTTTGTTAAGAGAATTTCGGTATTTGTTAAATGGGAAATAATTGGAAAAGTTGAAAATGAGCTATAAATAATTTAATAAAATATTAATAATTCCAAAAATATATATCTGCAATTATTATCTAAAATACACTTTATAGTATGTGATAATATCAACTATTAAATTAATAAATCATAAATAGTAAGACTTAAGTTTTGCAACTATGTTTGCATAAGAATTTTCACGATTGAACCAATTTTTCGTAACCAGATTTCATGTCGGCTACGATTGCCTCATATGTACATGCACGCAGCTATAAAAAACTATTCAACAACCAATAAAATTGTGTTATTATGCTCAATGATTTTTTATTTATTTATAATCTCAGATCCTAATCACATTTGTTGTAATTGACAGCCATTGGTGAAAATATATCTTGGACATCGTAAAAGTCTGGCTTTCGTCTATTGCACAACTGCCGAGATATCACATTGTATTGATATGGCATAAATGCCTCGTTGTTCCTGTTTCGAGATTCGTGAAAATCCTCCGCTTTCACTGGACACTACGAGTGGGGGTATATAAAGTCGAAAAATATAAACAAAAGTCACAGTGAAGCCACCGCAGAAAGTCACTTTGCTGATTATGTTCAGAGAGCTCCAACCGGAAACTTATAGAAAAAGAGCCGAATGTGCCAAACTGGTTTGCAAAATAAACGAAAGCCGAGGTATCGCTTTGAATGCCTTGCCTGGTGCCTGCTGCCTGCTGCCTGCTGCCAGTGCCTGGTGCCTGCTGCTCTATGTAGTGTGTAGTGTAGTGTGGTGTATAGTGTGTTGTGCTGTTGGCTGGGTGCAGATACTCGCACAAGAAACCTGTTGCTTATTGATGCTGTTTTTGCCAACATTTTCTAGTTTTGAATGTGGTACAATACGTACCGAACTTAAATCTCAAAATCTGTTGGAATGCGAACGATGGTTGCCACACACAAATCTTAAACAAACAAGAAAGGAACGCGCCATTGGATTTCTGAGGGGGAGACCGAATCCGGGGATACCCTGGCATCTAATCTCTTATGGCAACCTTTTCAACAAAGTTGAGAGTTATGTGCTAGAAAAAATAGAATAGCCAAAACGAATTGGACACTAAAGTATTTATTTTTATTGACTGTTTCGGGGATGTGATGCAATGCGAAATAAATGCTAAAGAATCATAAAGTTAAGAGAATATTTTATCTGTTTTGAACTCTTTGATACCCTTAGGGTTAAATGGTTAAATTCTAATCGTTCTAATGAACTCAGCAAGTATCTTAATGTTTCTTTTGGTTGTTAACTTTCATGATATTGCCTTTTTCTCAAAGCTTAAACCCTTAACTGCTGAGTAACAGGTATAATCTTAAAGTATGTTTCTTAAAATGTTCATCAATTATGATTCGCACGTTTTGTTTTTTACAAGAATTCATTTATAAGAAAACCTTTAAAAAATTGGCATAATAATAAGTTCAATGTTCTTCATATCCGGCTTATTTTTGAATTTCATTTAAATTGAAGAAAATTGGTAAGAGAAAATTAATGTAAATGTTTGTAAAATAGATGCCACATAGCAATCTTTCCCTAGCAATAACCCATTAAGTTTGCTTTGACTTGCCGCAGGCGAAAACTGTAAAAAGATTAACATTTCAGCTTAATAAACACCTCGAAGGCATTTAATCAGATTAAGATTAATCTTCTATGGTGACATTCAAACTTTGAAACAAAACAGCTCAACGCTGCGGTTTTTCATGTTTATTTTTTTAACCCATTCACCTTTATAAATCTTACAAAATACAGTCATCATCATTAAAGTATAACTTTAAATAATTATAAATCTAATGAGTTAATAAATAAATGGCTTTAATGGCTTACCGTTTAAAGATTCTAAATATTTCAATTGAGCAAAATATGTATGCTAAGTGACACACACCGTTAACAAAGGAATTCGTTAACCTTTATTACATTTCGGACAAGTGATTTCTTAAAGTTGTATTTGCTGGCAATCCATGTGCTGCATAGGAAATAATAATTATAAAATACACGCGCGTTAGATTTTTGTATTAAAACTGGTTAATAATTTGAGTTATTTATGGGTTTTGCTGCGGAACCTCTTTTCAAATTTAACTAAGAACTTTTTATGATCTCAAGAGGATCGCCCGGAACATGTTTGGCATAAGCTTTCGATTATATTTTTTGTTCAACTTAAACTCCCGATCTACGCCCGCCTTATGGGCTTAATTATAAAATATAATATTTCGCGAAAAGGTAATAAACAAAGCGCTGCGTGGGAGCCTTGTGGCGTGTAGTAAAAGTAGCATGGCAACTTGATTTATCCGTGTCTATATGGCCTTTACACGAGTGTATATATGTTTTTCTTACACAAATCTCGGCAATACGTGACCTCATTGGCCGATCCGAGACAGGCTATATTTCGACTGTTTCTTTGCTAATGCCGCAAAATATATATTTAAACCCCGAGCGGCAGTTACTACCACGATCACGTTCACATTCCACATTGTGGTTTCATTATGGTTCTATATTATATCCTCCTTTCCCCCAGGAAAGTGCTGCTGATGATGATGGGTAGGTTGTGTGAATCTTTTTGCTGTTTGTTTTTTACACTATTGTGAGTTGAGTAAACAACAAATTGGCAAGAGAAAGTCTTGCTTTCGGGTCTCGCACACCAACGTACATACATATAAACGATTTATTTTTATTTTTTCCTCCCAACTATGGATGCTCCACAGATTCGGGTTTTCTTTGTTATTTAAACGAGGATTATTTCATTTTT
Organism: Drosophila anomelani; assembly: GCA_035045905.1. NCBI lineage: Eukaryota > Metazoa > Arthropoda > Insecta > Diptera > Drosophilidae > Drosophila > Drosophila anomelani. The sequence goes on along the minus strand of JAWNOO010000007.1, from coordinate 7,231,378 downwards.
TTTTTGCCGAGATTAACTCATATATTGTTGGGGTAATAATTATACAGAGGTGTTTAGAAATATATAATAATTTATCTGCCGATTGTGTATTCTTCACAACACACGTCTCCTCCGCCTCGGTCTCGATAAACGGTCGAACGGGCGAAGGTATTGTATTTCTGAACTTTACACACATTTCTTGGGCGATAACTCTTGAAAAATTAGCTCTTGGGCATATTCATACCAGCAGCAGCCTCAAAACCGGTATCGCGGGAGCCACCTAAAATTCGAATAGGTAGGTACACTGCGCGAAAGCGTATCCGTGGTTGCGGTTGCGCGTGCGTATAGGTAAGCGGATGGAATGAAACTGTTTCGTTTCGCTGTTACCTGTTCGTGCAACAAGTGGGCGCTACCTGGGGAACAGAATGGCATGGGATTGGAACTAGACTCGTTGGCATATCGCTGTTGCGGTAAAACTGGTTTTCGGACTAGTTTAACAGCTGATACAACACACAGCACATAGCTACATAGATACGAATACACCGAAATCCGAAGTACTCCCGAGAAGCGAGATGCTGGATGCGAAAGGTATCGGCGGCGCACAGGTACGCCGCAATCTGCAGGTGCATGTAGGTATGTTTTTCGGTAAAGGCCTGCTAACAGCCTCTGTTAAGCCAAAGGTAAATAAAAAGACCACCATGTTTCATTTCCATAGGAGTAGGCAGTGGAACCAGTTTAGTGCTTTCCCCCTCTCCCCAGCTTTCCTTGCATTATATCTTTTCGTTCCTTTTTGTTTTTAGCTGCATTTGCCGTGTGTGCTGTGTTCGGGGCTGTGTTAAAGTTTTTATTAAAATGTTTTAGGCGATGTAGCAGCGATTTTGTGCAGCAATCGACGTCGGAGCAGCCCGCTCACTGCGCCAGTGCATGTGCATGAATGAAGTTCACTAAAGGGGCAGACAGCATTTTTGTACCTGTCAGCCAGAGCCCCAGTCTCGGCTTCAGCCGAAGCCATAGGCCCCCAGCCCCACAATCGTATGCATATTCTACATCCATTTCCACTCCATTGTGGCGGGGACAATGAGACAGTTTGCTTTGCTTGCCACAGAATCCGCCATTATCATCATCGTGAGGCGTCGACAATTGGACAAAAAATAATATTATAAATTGGGAAGATAATATAATTATATTTAATAGATGGTTTTCTGCATGTCCATCATTAAAGTTGAGTTTTTTTTTACAATAAGAATAAAAGATTTAAAAATGGCTAAAGGAATTTTCTTAATATTCCTCATTTATCTCAAAAAGAGAGCTTGAAGAATGAAATAATAAGAAAGAAATAAAATAATTTAAAACAATATCATTGTCTTGTTGTTCTTTAAAAAAATCTCTAATGAAAATCTACTTAACAAATCCTTTTGAATGTTTTTCTTGTACTCCAAAAATATTGCTTGAGAATGCAGTAATAATATTTAAATAATACAATTAATGAAGATTATATATTCTTTTTTTTTAATATTTTAAATTATTTACTTTACCTATTTCAGTATCTTAGGGATGAACATATACCTTGAAAACTTTCAATAAGTTCTTCTTCAAACTCCTCAAAAATTTAAATAATTTATAATACATTTTTAGATATTAATAATAACAAATAAGATACAATTCCAAAATAATTATTTTGCATAAATTTCACGTCGCTTTTACTAATTATTTTATATATTTTTATTAGCCCCCTAGTCTGCATAATTGCACGATCTAAACGGTCTTAAACGAGTGAAAGATATATACTAACTACCCATTATGGCAGGAAGTTCGTGGTGCCAAAAATATAATGCGATGCTGTGTCTTCATTCCCATATTTTTAATTCACGCAAAGAGAAAGTGTCTAGAGCTAGAGAGGGCTTTCAGCAGATGTTGTACACCATTAGTCACTTTACTGTTTCTTAACAACCCAAGTTCATTTAATATACAGCTCTTGGCCATCTCTTGTGCAGAATTCCCGGGCCCGGAAGATTAATTGAGGCTAAAGCCCAGGCCCACGGTGTCTTTTTTACATGCAGCGAAGAGGAAGCTTCTTTTTTTCCTTCTTTATTATAAGCGCGTAGTTTATTCTTGCAAAATTTATTGGCGGGTTTGGGATTACCATAATGTGTGTTAACGTTTGGCTTTGTCTTCCGGCTTCGTCGACAGTTTTACAATTTGAATGTCCCATTTTCACGATATAAAATCTGAGACGTCGTTCGCTGTGTGTCGATCATTTTTGTTCATTTCAAGTTCAGTCCATTGACTGCTGATTTGGGTCGGTTTTGTAACCTAATACTTGAGGGCTACTTTAATGTTTTATGGTTAAAAAATTAGGTGAAAATATTTGGCTAAAGTATAGTTTGTTTTTTTGTAGAAGATAACATTTAATAGGTTCTAATTCAAGATCTCATTGCATTGTATTTATTCTTGTTTTATTTATATTTAAATCTGCTTAAATAAAGCAATCCCTTGTACCGGATATGAAGCAGTTTAACATGTCAGCCGAAATTGTATGGTTTCGCTGAATCCATAAGCTTGAATTGCTGTTTAAGACATTTTGTAATCAGTTTACCTTCTCTGGAATTTTTGTGGAACTGCTACACAAAGTATATTGTAAGTAAAGAAAAGAAAAGAATACATAAAAAAAGGTAAGTTCTAAAAAAATGCTTAAATAAATTGTAGTATTATGACACAATATTAACAATTATGAAATTCAGAAATAATTTATATTATCTCAAGCTTTAATTATGTGACAAATGACAACACCCCCATTTGAAAGTGTGTAACTGACATTAAAGACATTGTGAAAATATAAAATAAATTTGCAACCTGTTAGTTTCCTAAAATATTACGTTGCAAGCATTAAAAACAACTGAACTCATAAAGAGCATAATAAGCTCACTCGGCTTCAAATTACTCCAGTCCGACTGGACTTTCAGCAATCCCAGCAAGAAGTATAATCTAAATTATAATTTCTAATTCTGGCTTATGGCTTAAACTCAGATCTTGATGGCTGAAAGCTGGCATTGTTCTGCCCTCTCACATGCTCGGTTCCTTGGCTGTTAAATCATTCTTCGTCCACAATTTAATTGCTCTACAAAGTACAACTCCATTCCAGCCACGGCTGCAGCAGCCATTCGATTCGATTTGAAACCAATGCGCACCACATAACCAAAAGATGCCTTCGCCCCGGCGGACCGAACAATCGCTTGGCCAAGATCAGTTTCTCCATATATATACACACACACTGGCGGTGTGTGTTTGTGTGTACCGACAGTTGCGGTCAGGAGGAAAGTACGGAGCGGATGCTAAATTTATAAGGTGGAAATTCAATCCACTGGCGGCGAGAACGGCGAATACATCTCCTCCCAGGCTGGCTGCTCGCGTTATGTGGCTTCTTGACGACAGTGCTGCCGAGCATTCAGCAAGCATTTTCAATAACAGGATTTATGGCTGAAAAAGGGAGGAGGAATAAAGTAAAGCAAACAAGAACATTTAAGGTATAGATGTTGTTTTTTAAGAAAACTTATTAAAAGTCGAATCATTTTGTTGAGTAGACAGCAGAAAATGGATGTTTAGTTTAGTTCTTTATGAAATAGTGAAAGGACCCTCCATAAAAAGGACAACTTTCTTAGGCTTTAAAAAAGCTTTACTGACCATCACTGCCTTAAACCCATATGCCTATCTATCTATATATGTATGTATATATAGTTTACTACTACGCTCCTGACCGCAGCTGTACACGTCTCGCAGGCAGGCCATTAACATTGCTTAATTGAATTAGATTCCGAATGCAGATTATGAGTAGCATCGCATGCTCACTTCGGGACAAACGGACTATGGCGGCGGAGTATAGAGTATTTACGCTGGCTAGAAGCAATTGGATTTCCATTTCCACTTCCCAGAGGCCCATGCAAATGAGGAGGACACTCCGATCTCCTTCTCCGCCATTGGGGGCCATATCATAAAGTACTTATTTAATAATAGTTGGAGCTCCTATCATTGCCCAAAACGAACAACGGTTCACTGAACCTGAAATCTAATTAGCTGAGTTTTTCGCAAACAAAACACAGAAAAAAAAGCGGTTTCTGTAATCTAATTCGATGGCGTCAGCGGCACTTGGCGAACGAACCACGAAACATTTCTGTAGCCAAAACGAGCGGAGACTTGGAAAGACCTGTGTATGTTACATTGGCGATTCGATTGCACTGCTCTGGGATCTGGACGAGGGGACACGGGACAGGCCGGTATTAAAGGCCAGCAATTGTGGCATGTCCTAGTGACAGCCTCCGACCAAACAAAATGCCCGTGCAATAACACACAGTACACACAGTACACGCTGCACACACAGCCGGCCAGTCGTGCCACTAACGTAGGAGCTGCTGCTTCATTAGTTATGCATTAAGCATACGATATGTTGTACAACCCGGCACAATGGCCATCGGGTACATGGCCTTTCAGCGGCGATTCGCACGGCTCCAGGTAGAGCCATCAAAGGTGCGTCTCCAAGACGATACGTGCCTGTCATATTTTTTGGTCATTTCAGTCTATAATGGTGACACGTAATATTAAAAGGGCACCCCTTGAAAACATCAGAAATGTAGGTGCTTAAATAGCTATTACTCAGCCATTCAATTAATTAATGTAAAACGAAACTGTCACTTGTAGGTTCTGGCTTTTCTTGTTAAGGAAATGGGTATACCCTGCATTTCTATTGTGAAATGTAAAATTGTTTATAAAACCTATAACATTTACAGAAATATTTGAAATATTTACAGAAATATTTACAGAAATATCATGAAGAAAACATACTTGTAATTAATAAAGCCTTTTAAAATTTAGAACTTGAATGTATTGATAAACCGTTTAATTTAGCTTTTAGAAAATAATTTCAAAGAATATACGTTTTTATAAACAACCCTTTTAAACCCGTAGACTTTGTGTTCTTTTATCTTAATAGCTTATCTTAATACTTTAACTAGCTATTAAAGAAATATGCATTTCTGTAGCCTTTATTAAGTTTTTTACCTGTGATTACATTAATTAGAACATTCATAATATCAAACAATTCAAGCCCAAACATATTAATTGAGAACCAGGGTACCTGCACTTCGTCAAGACTCCCACCTGCTCCGCCTTTCCTGTTTTTCCCTCATTGGGCTGCGGCCGCTGCAGTCAATCTTTTTGCGGGATGTCCAGCTCCTGTTAACTGCGTGCAATTCGTGGGGGTTCGGGTTCGTATGTCGCTTAAAAATTTTAATTGCCTTTGCGTGTTTAGAAAACTTACACGTACGTATGTTCTGCGTAGTTTAGCAGCTGACGCTGACCAAATGCATTTCCACGGCGTGCTTTCTAGTCATCGTCGGCGTCGTCGCTCCAGGGGACATTCGGGTGTTGGTGGTTATGGCCGGGGGGCGTGTGTGGTGTATTATTGAAGTCTATTTTCACACTTGCACCGATCGTTAACGCTTATCATCGATGGGGATTAAAATTGAAAGGGACTCTGGTGTGTCTTGTGTCTTATTAACAATAATTCTGCAAATGAAGAGGGTAGGGGATTTCTTTAGACACGCAAATGTGGCTAAAGGTAGATCGTTATAGGAACTAAAGATAAAAAGTACGAACTGTAACGTACTAAGGATACATTTAATGAAATGTCTTAAAAAGTTAGAAAAGCATATACATACATATATCATAGCAAACCTTTACTTATTAGTCACATAATCTCCCTAAATTTATAATAATCCTAAATTCTGCATACCTAATATTTTTATAAAAAAAAGATGGCATCTAAAGGGACTGTTTGTCTCGTAGGTTTTGTGCACATCTTTCTTGGACTGTCCCTATTCCTATTGCAAAGCGCCGATGCCTGTTCACCTGCACCCCTGCTGGCCAGTTATATCTTCGCCGGAACAGTTCTTCTGGCATTAGCCAATATAACGCTCTTTCCGAAGCGATACACTCATCTGCCGTACTACATTCAGTTTCTGGTGGAAATGATTGGCACGCTGATTATTCTGGAGTTTTGCGATCTGGTTGTGTGGTGCAGGTTGGAGCGGATTATTCACAAAGTCATGCGGTTGGGACTGCTGTCCTTGGGAATGGACGTCATGACCTATTTGGACTACGAGTACTGGATATTACTAATTCCAACCACCGCGCTAGCAATCAGTGTTGTATTCATTTTGAATCAGGCAACACAATTCATAAGCAAGTCCCTCCTTCCAAGGCGGCGAATCAATATACATGTGAAAAGGGAGGTCTACATGGAGATGATGCATGCAACTAGAAAAAATAACAACATTCGTAATAGACGTGGAAGGTTTTGAAGAAGTGCGAAATGTTATATAAAAAATTTCAGAAATTAAAATTAAATTTCAAAATAACAGTCTCTTCTTATCGACGAAAATATGAGATGGTGCAGAAATCGATAAATTATCGTTATGGAGTCAAACCCGCGCTCTGTTTTGCGCTGCCAGATCACAAAAAATTATTCGCTGACCAAGCTTTTCCGGCGTTCTACAGGTTTTTTATGAAATAACATCGAGTCCGAACTGATCTTGGATCTGCTGACGGCTAATAAAATATATTTATATGCAGGAAATTTACAAAACGACATGGATCGAATCGCTGGTTCAGTATCAAGTTAGTATATTTGCCACTCTTCGTTTTGTATATTTTAACGGTCGCTGCACGGTCACGCTGCTCTATTTGTTGTGAATTTAACAACAGCTGAATAAAAGGCATATTTGGTTAAAAAACAATTATGCGATTTCCCGCAGCTAGCTTATAGCGCCCCCATCACCCCGTGATTGCCATGCCAAGAGGGGAACCTGCCGAGGTGTCGCCACTTTTCCCGCAGCCAAGCAAAGCGCTCGAGCGCCCGGACAAAGCAGCCCCAAATAATAAGTAATTCCGTGGAAAAGCACATTACAAAGATGTCGACGGAGGAACATGTGTGGCGAGCGCATGTTGTAAGGCGACTACGCGAACGCAACCGCAAGGAGTGCGAGAATTTCAAGGAAATCATCGAACAAAGTAAGCATCTTCGCCCACATGGCAGGGCGGTGCGGGAGCGCCAGCGAGTCGCCCCCCAAAATGACACACACCACTGGCCGTCATTGTCACCCTGCTGCTCTCGCTCCGCTCTGCTCCACTTTTCACGCCCAATTACTCTAATTGTCTCTCGTTAATACCAGACAACCGCCTGATCGACCATGTCGCGCAGCTCAAGTCGGACAACCTGAAGCTGTCCGTGGAGAACGAGCAGCTACGCAGTGCGGTGTCAACAGGTGGCACCGGCTCCAATGTGGCCATTGCCACGCTGGAGAAGAAGCTGCTCAGCCAGCAGGAGGAGCTAACGGAGCTGCACAAGCGGAAGGGCGAGAATTCGCAGATGATCGTAGACCTCAACCAGAAGGTCGAGCAGCAAAGGATCATGATATCCGAAAAGGAGCACAGGTAACAGCTGAGTGCTGAGGAGTTACGAAAGCAAATTTGGGGTTATTATCTGTGGCTAATTAAATATAATCTATAGATTATAAAGTACGTTTATGAGAAGATATCTTATAGTTAGAAGTATATGTTAAATTTAACAGCGTTTGCTACTCTTTTCATTAGATTAATTAATATTCATATCATGTGAGACCAGTAAAAGTCTATAATGACTAGGATACCCTTATACAGTCAGTTAAATCCTAATTATTCTATTTATTGCACTGAATCTCTCGAAATGTGACAAATACAACCCATTTTGACTAATCCATTCACTAATTGCTTCCTATTTCCTTACTTTTAGCCTCGCCGAGCAGCAAACGAACAACAATCGATTGAGGGCCGAAGTCCAGCTACTTCACTCGAGTTTAGAGGAACTCAAGAAGCTGAACAACACCATGCTGGATGAGCATACAGCACTGCAGTTGGCATTCAGCTCTCTGGAGGATAAAATGCGAGGCGTACAAGTAAGTTTCACGATCATCTAGGCATTGATTTTTATATCTGAACAAGACTCAAAAAGGTTACGATAAAATTCCAAGTTTTTCTAAATTAAGAAAGTGTTTTTTGGAAAAAGAAACAAGGCATTAGTAAGTGGCACTTCGCTACATTTATGTAGGTGTCCCCATGACACTTTTGATGTACGCTTTTCCAAAGGTCGATGTTCCCAAAATAGAGACAAAAAATTGTGTCAACAAAGGAAGGCGTTCTTTATTCCTCAGAGAATTGTATAATCAAATGCTAAATTCTTGACTCACTTTAACTTTGAAAGAACTTCAAGAAACAGATCAATTTATTTTCAATAAACCATTAGCATTTTCTATCAGATTGATGGTATGAAATATGGCTTACCCATTAAAAATGGAATACATTTCACACTTTAATAGTTTACATTTGTTTACCGTAAATTTATTTATTAAATATGGAAGATTGTCTTCAAGCCTAAGCTCTCCAAGTAAAATAGTGCTTCTCGCGGAGCACACTGATCCATAACAACTAAAATAATAGATGTTCGCACAGTATTTTATTCGTGCAAGCCGATAAATATATTTTGCAGATGGCTACAAACGCTATGGATTTATTATGCCTATACATACATTGGGGGAAAAGCTTGCTATCTTTTCCGATTTCGATCCAGTAGCACATTAGCGTTCATCGCGGAAAAACAGCTCTCGCAGCAAAACGGCACTAAAAACATATATATAAATTCTAATTATGAAAAGGCATTTGTTGAAGAGCTTTTCGTTCTCTGTCGATTCACAGGATGAAAATCGGTGTCTGCTGGAGCGTCTGATGCGTTACAAGTCCAAGGATGCAGACAAGTTGAACGAGGAAAACGAGAGCATAATAAGGTACGTTGTCCATATCAATATTCATATAGAAAGCATTAATATCATGAAGAAAACATACAATTTAATATATTTGCATATCCTCTGTTATTTATTAATATTCATGTGAACGCACATGTACATAAATGCATTTTTATAGTACGATAAGTGCTGAGATAAAGAATGGTTAATCGCGTTGCTTATCTAACGCTTATAAAGGAATGGTGATAAAAATCACATGTAAAATGTTAACAAATATATACATACAATATTGTTGTTGCATAAAATTTTCCTACACTTTCCAGGATGTTTTTTGCTTAATTTTTTTCTACAAAAATAATGTAGAATCAATGACAGATTTAGAAGACAGAAATTTTACTAGAAGAAAAATTAAAAATCAACGAAATGTATAATTTACCTATTCATGTTGCACTTAGAAATGTATATCAGCCACTTAAACTAACTTTATTGTATGACAAAGTTTTCATAAATCAAACGGAATATTGAGATATTAAATTATAGATTTACATATAGCCTTTTCGTCAGATTGCGATACAATACCGATTGCATCGAATTATGCCTTGAGAATAAAATATCTTATTTAAGGGGCTCCTTTCTTATAAAGTTTTTATCTATTTCGGTATTATATGATCCTAGGACCTTAGGAACTTTCCTTATATATGTATAGTTATTTTAGAGATTTCAGCACTCCGACTGCTCACCTAGAGTTACAGAGAATATATAATCATTTTTATTGCCCACCTAAAACACCAAAGCAAGCAAGCAAGTTAACTGAAAAATGCGGAAGACGGGAACTACCAATTCTACCATAAAGGTTGGCGGATAACTACCACACACAAAACTGCATGTAATCAATATCCTGTACTTCTCCACTAACACCCCTAACACACTCGCCAAGGAGTAGAGCGGACCATTTAGACGAAAATATATATTTACTCGACTGTGTCATTCATTCTGATTTGCTCCTTTTGATTTTTTGGTTCAATATAAATGTATAACCGTTTTTAAACATATCTAGAAAAAGACTGCCGTCAATTTTCAGGAAACGTTCGGCCAAACTGAAACGTGACCTTGAGGACGCTGTCCGCGAGCCAAGTTCGTCGTCCGGCAACGTTCCAGCTTCGTCGTCGCCCGGTGCAGCCTCGCTGCAGCGCAACTCCACCAGTCCTGCCCAGTTCGTTGGCGGAATCATTGGCGACGAGGACTTTGACGAGGCCACAATAAATGGCGCCATGGAAGCCATAGGTCTCGATGATAATGAATATATTAGCGCTCGTTTTACAGCAGGCGGCGAGGTTGGTGACCCAACATCCCGATCTTCCATCGATGCCCTGAAGGCTACGGGCTATATGGGTCAGGCCAATCCAACCAAGATCCTAATGAAATTTGAGGCGCATGAAAACGAATCGCATGCGGTGCGCTGGAGTCCCGTGGAGCGTATGGTGGCCACCGGTGGTGCGGATCGCAAAGTGAAACTCTGGGATATTGGCAAAAGTGAGTTTACATGTTAATTTGTCTTTAATATTTTGGGGGGTATCTGCGCGTGTATTTTCTAAAGAATTTAATTAAATAAAAGCGGATCTGTAGGGGATCTTAATATCCGGTTATTACCGGGTGAAATTTGGGGCATACCTAGCTAGCTATGATATGTATGTTGTGGTAGGTCCAATTAAAATTGTACTTTATAGATCTTGAAGACATATTTTCTAATTTTATTTATGGGAAATTAATGGATCTAAAGAATATTGATTAATAGTTGGTTTCAAGCTATATAGAATATCATAATAATATTGTTTAGGTATCTCTATCGACTGACTATATTTTCTGCCATGATTACTAAAAATCGTCAATAAAATAAAACAAAATAACATTAAAATGTCATAGTTTGAATCTATATTTAATACCATTTTACGGTTATTTAAGTCTTTGTTTAGTGTGAATAATATTTAATAAATTATTAATGTATATATATTCTTAATTATAGATTCCACCGAACCACGCGCCGTTCTAAGCGGCAGCAGTGCCGGCATCAATTCGGTGGATTTCGATTCCACCGGCGCCTATATATTGGGCACCTCCAATGATTACGGTGCTCGGGTATGGACGGTGATGGATAATCGACTAAGAGTAAGTAAAATTATAGCCCAGTATAATAATTAGTAATATTTATAATCAAAACTAAACATATTCGTGCGGTTGTGTGGGAAGTATGACGGTTAAAAATAAGACAATGAGCATTAATTTCCGCAATGCTTTGACAGCTGGATAATCTACTTTTCAGTATCTTCTTCTTCGGTGACCCTTTTTCCCTAGGAAAAATGTAAATTTTGAAATTAGAATTCAATGGTCTTTTCACACGAGAACAAGAAAGTAATGCGTGTTCGCTAAAGGAACCAATTAGTCTGCATCTCAAATGGAAAACTAACCACACTTTCCTTTTCTATTGTTATTCTCTGGTTTATACTGATTAAAAAACGGACTTCTTTGATGCCCCTGATTTATATAGAATTTTCAGCCCTCGTGATATTCTTTCTGCGCCTTTGTTTATCCATTTACCCCTCTGTATCTGTATATGTATTAACTTAAGGCATACACAGACAGACATACAGGCATACCAATGTCAATGTTTATAAATAAATTTTGCATGTTTGCCGCTTTCTAACTCGGAAAAAAGTCGAAAAGTAAACACAGGCCAGCGGGTAAACATTACAGAGACGCTGAATGTGTTTACTGATATAGTAAATAAAGCACTTTAACTATTATATGTCCGTATGCTGTAGGTCTCTCTCTCATCGTTCTGGCTTCAGATGAATGGAGGAGAAATGATTTTATGCCCTGACTACACAGAGTTCCTGGGAAATGCTTAAGAAGTGAAACCTTTAGAAGTATTTTTACCTTTCATTTAATTTTTAATGCACAAATTGCTAAGCAATAATAAAAATACGTTTATCAATTTCATAAGAGGTTCCATGATATCTTAAAAGCTTTCTGGGAAAAGTATGCAAAATTTGGCTATTCAGGAATTTAAAAAAGAAAATAACATTTCCCTAGACTAGACGATATTGAGTAAACAAATTCAACTGAAAAAATAACCCCGAAATTGACATATTTATCCTATAAGGCGCATTAAATGGATATTTTTGAGAATGTTTATCGGGAAATCAATTTCGATTGATGGTCATAAATAAAAGTCGCCGATGAAAGCTGGAAGGAAAACCAAACTGGCCAAACATACAGATGCACAAAGTTGGCCTGAATTGAGGCAGCGGCGCATTATCTTCCTTACCCCAAGGTTCATCTCCACCCGGCCTGGTCAGGCGAGATCCGCCGGTCCGCAGCCACTCCATCCATTTATGCTGCACATCGTCCGCATGCGAACCAACAAACATACAAGTGCAGTTCTTCCTGCTTCTCCGCCTGCGCGACGACGACGACTACGACGCTTCTAACTGGTATTTCTGGATTGACATTTAAACGGTTCTTTTGCGCACAACTGGAAACTGTAACTGAAGAATAGCGCCCGAGCTGCACTGTGCTGCACTGCAGCATTAAAATGAGCACACTGACTTGTACGGCCTCTGGCCACAATGCGATCAAAACAGTCATCTGATTGCCGGGTTATTATCATTTATGCTTGGGCCTCACTTTTTTGTTGCCAATTCGTCGCATCCCGCATCCGCACTTGGCGTCGCCCAGAATGTTATTTGGACCATTTAACATTAATTATCAGACCAATAGCTCAACCGAAAGTAATTGGTAGCTAAGGAGAGGCTTTCTATCAATTTTAATAGTATTTTATTGTCTGAACTTCATATATATATCTAAAAACTAAATTAAATCATATTGTGCGTGGCTTAAACAATAGATAAAGATATAAAATAACCAAATTCTTATCATTTTCCATATAACAAGCTTTAAGTTATTTGGGATTTTCCCATTGATTATTAGAATAATGCATTAGTTTCCCTTGATATTATCATATCTACAAAAAAAATAAAAAAAAATTGGAATACAGATAAAGTAGTATCTAGAGAAAATTCCTTTATTATGTATTGGGTTCAATATAACATTTAAAATATATATATTTATACTTTTCCAATTATTTGTCTATTTTTCGGAATATATTTACATGTAGAATATTTCATTAAATAATAATATTTATTCCCTTCTTTCTATCCCTGTAGACAGCATAATAATAACTTTATAAGCTTATAGTTGAGCACACCCAGGATTACTTTAGGAGTAACAACCTTTCTACATATTCAAAGTCTATAATTTCTTAATCATCTCTATATCATAATACAGCTTTTAGCTATATATTTTCCAAGAGGAAAGGGCTTTTAAACTATTATTATTGATCAGGTTTTAGTCAAGACAGGTTTATAAGCTCTTGCAAGGATAGGTACTTATAAATTTAGCAGCTCCTGTGATTTGTTTCTCCTAACACCATAATAATAATAATTAGCATTAAATCAATAGCTTCTCTCGGGGAGCCTCATTATGCTGGACATATATTTTCCTTACTTTGTAGCTTACTTAAAGGAGGACATTTCACACGCAAGAATACCACCGATCCCATACGGAGCGGAGTGGTTTGCAGAATTTTGAAGCCACCGGTTTCGTTGACAACATGTTTTGGTGGCAAACAAACCCCTTAAGAGAGAGCTCCCTCAATCTATGTTATTAGTTTGTTGGTAGGAACCGATGTATCTTTCCACCAACCCGAGATACTCTTTGCTTCAGCTCTTTGCTCTTCTCTCCAGAGTTCTCAAAAGGCCGGAGGAGAGGAGGTGCTCCAGTCAAACATGTTTGACTGTGCTTCAAGCCACACTGCGCGTACATTGACCGTTCGACTTGACCGGTTGCCGGTTGGAAATCGGACTCGGACTTGGAGCTGGAGACGAGGCTCTTTAATTAAGAGAGAAAAATTATTTATATTAATATTTAAGGCCACACCAAGATGTTTATGTATTAAATGCTTTATTAGAAGACCTTGAAGAAGACGACCCATGCCCCTGAGATTTCTTATCTTACCTCCCCATAGGAAAATTTCCCCCAATTATTTCATTTAAGTGCCTACAGCTTCCTGATAATAAATCAGACATTTCTCCTGATCCCCGGGAAGTTGTATTTTTATCTAATCTGGTTTCTTGATGTCATGCCTCTAAGTTGTTAGATAAATATTCAAGAATTAACAGTTCTTTGAACGAGAGAACCAGCGAAGAGTCCCCTTGCCACCAGGTGTCAATGACTCTCATTCATATATATAGTATAGTATATGTACACATAGTAAAGTATGTAACTCTCTGGGTTAGGAAGAACTGTAAGATGACATTACCATTGCCGGCTACAGAAATCCATCCAAGCGACCTATGTCAATAAATTTCCAGCGGAGTTAAGATCCGAGTTTTTAACGCCGCAATTAAATGTCTGCCAGCGGACACTTTTTTTAATTGCACGCCGTTCTAGTGAAAGATACTTAGCTGGCGTAATTAGCCGGTTTCTGGTAGAAGGTACTTATATACAAAGACGACATATGCCAGAAAAGGTGTTGGCGGTCCATGTCCCCATATCTCCATAAGTCTCTCTGACTGGGTTAAGTTTAGTTTAAGATGCTGGCTACTGTGCCCTGTAACGTATTTTAGCACTAACTGTTTTGTACCGAAATTTCGGGACTATTTTGCAGCACACGCTGACGGGTCACAGTGGTAAAGTTATGGCCGCCAAATATGTCCAAGAGCCCATTAAAGTAGTGACCGGAAGCCATGATCGCACTCTAAAGATCTGGGATTTGCGCAGCATCGCCTGCATAGAGACCAAATTTGCGGGATCGAGCTGCAATGATTTGGTGACCACCGATAGCCTGGGATCAACGATCATCAGCGGGCACTACGACAAGAAGATACGATTCTGGGATATACGCACCGAAAAGCAGGCAGACGATGTCCTAATGCCGGCCAAAATAACGTCTTTGGATTTGTCAAAGGGTAAGTGCTTCGATTTCTTTTTAGAAATTTATTTAAGATTATATTTTTCAACAGATTGCAATTACCTCATATGCTCTGTAAGAGATGATACTATTAAATTATTAGATTTACGCAAAAATCAAGTTATATCCACGTTTACGTAAGTGTTTTCATTTTCTTGCATATCTTTAAGATATAATATAGTCAAGTTGTATCTTCCAACAGAAACGAACACTTTAAAATCAGCTGTGATTTCGCTCGGGCTTCCTTCAACTCGAGCGGGCTAAAAATCGCGTGTGGATCAGCGGATGGCGCCATATATATTTGGAATGTGAATGGTTTCCTGGAAACTACTCTAAAGGGGCACAGGTAGGGGTCGTCTTTGATAGGAACTAATAAGTACTTGGTTTTCCCTATAAAAAAGCTATTAAATGTTATCTTTTACTAAAAAATATCAATGGGTTTTATATAATATAATAATAATATATAATATTTTCTTCTATTTCTAACAGCACTGCTGTAAATGCCGTCAGCTGGAGCCCCAACAATAATATGCTGGCTTCTGTTGGCAAGAACAAGCGATGCATTATCTATTCGGATTCGTAGCCCTAATTGATGTTGCCATAATAATCGTCGTCAGTCAGTGTCGGTTCCAAATTATTGAAACGCTTATATAGTCCGAGTCAGAACGCCATGCGGAGGAGAGTCTGCTGTAAATATATATAGTAAACGCGAATGGCAAAGGTAACTCCAGTGCCGACTGTTTTAATTATTTTATTTCATTATTTTATTTATACGTGAAGAAGTATACAAATTGTATCAATTCATATATATATAATATAGCTTAAGTACATGTTTTCCTACTGTAAAAATAATAAATTGATATATACTGGGATGCTTAAATAGGTACGACCAAAATAATATAGTATGTACGTGTATAAACGAATTAGGCTTAAAACCCCCAGTTAAAAGTGTGTGTGTTTTTGGCCGTTTTTTGTGTACTTTTTTATAAGATATAATGACGTTAAATGATTACGACAAGACGCGCCTTTCTTTTAAATATTTAACTAATGTCTGTGTAGCTTAAAATCGGCTTTACAATTTTCTAAAACATTCTTTTAAAAGAAAAAAATAAAGAAAAAGAAAGTTCACTTGAAATTCTGTGTTAAATACTATAACTTTTTTTATTTTTTGTCGGATTATATTATCGATTTTTGTAATATTACAAAAAGACTACTTTTATTTGCCAATTAAATCCAACTTGAACTCTTCCTTTAGATTTACTCTCAAAAAATAATAGGTTAAGAGCAGAGTATTAAGCCAAGTTGCGATTTTACGACTGTGATAGTGATATATGATCTTCCATTTACTGGCTGCCACCTGTGCTGCCACCTTGGGCAGCAATAATGCTCATTCGAGCAGAGCTCTTATGCATCCTTCGAACGTGATGTATTTTAATTTCTGCATATGTGATCAATTCTTGGCACGAATGCTGCTGGAACAGTGCTCTGGGCAGAAGGAGAATAGCGCCGAGCAGAGCACAAGAGGACCAATTATTTCGTGTGCTGACGGAGCACAATCGACACTGGGGAATCTCTAATTGAGCGAGGAAAATAGCCACGGCACCACCATCATTACAAATCTAACGTACATTCATTTTTATCGCCTTGCATGCATGCCTTAATTAAGAATCTTTCCAGATTATGTTCTATAGAAGAACCACAACTTAGCGCTAAGTACCGCAGCGATATAAAATCTCCGTGGCGCTCTCAAGTACGAGTGGTACCTACTTCAAGTATATAGTGTCGTTGAAGATGCAATGCTAAGTAAATTAATTGAGAGGAATTCCGTCAACTGCCAGGAGGCAAAGATGAGATGAGGATGAGAGGATGAAGGTGACAGGCGGACAGGAGTCACTTTCCCGTATGCAAGCATACAGGCGAGTGAGCTAGCAAGCAAGCGAGCGTTCCTCCAGCAGATAAAGATACAAATCTGCACGAAGCCTGTTTCCTGTTGTGCCGAGGGTGCATTTATTTGCATGATTCACACAGCTGCTGCTGGATCTTCATACAGGTGTACCATCCACATGGCCATAATGAAGATGGGACGTTGAGTCGCGTCGCCGCTGCCGTCGCCTCGAACCTGGGAAGCCTGGGGGAAACAAGCACGACATTTGGACCTTCCTTTCTGCTGCCCACATGGAAAAGTGAATCGCTGCCTCGACTGCCTCCACCGAGGAGGATTCATCTGCCAAGAGTGTGTGTCGTGCATTTTGGGCGACTCTAAGTGAGCATGTTCCTGGAAATTCAAGGCCCTTGAGTTGTCTTTTACAGTTGTGGCTGCATTTTAAGTTTTATTGAAGTATAAATAATAATTCGCAGGTGTCTGCATTCCAAGTCTTGATTCGCACAATTCGTTATGCGTGGGTACTAACTTCCTTACCTTTCCCATATTTATAATCGCAAATCCAAGCAATTACTTTTGTTATTTCATATTTATAGCTGGAAGAAAAAGTAGAGCCAGTCCCAAATCAGAAAACGGAGGCACGTAAATTTGTAATTCATTTTATTCAGTATTCTCTTCGCCCCCTTAAGCCCAGAAAATCACACAGAGAGCTCATTAAAAATCTTAAGGTTTAATAATAATAAAATGAGTTTCGTTCCATAAAATTAAGGGCGGGTTCAATGCAAACATTAAACAGCTATTGATATGTAATAAATTAGGTTGCTTAAGCTTAGACTAAGGCACGCATTCGACAATGCCGATGCGGATACAGATGAGGGATTTAAGTGTAATATGCATTAGTTTTTACAAATGTCAACCAGCGTAGTTCCGGAGTCGCAAAGGGAGTTCAATGCCAGTGTCGTCGGTCGAACTGCCTTTGCAAGTGGGGAATCGCGGAAATCTCAAACCTAACACACACTATATTGAGAGAGTGTTACGAGTGTTACTAAAAAAAACGCCATGGCTGCAATGCAAACAATCTGAATTCCACCGAACAAGACACACATTAATTTCATTTCTCTAAAATCGTGCACTGACTAGATAAGGCTAATAGCGGTACGGATCGGATGTGGTATCAGGACGACGGGTATTCGTTATTAATTAGCATAACTTTGCGTAAATATTGATTGCACCTTTTGAAGCTTAGGCGTTAATGCTGTAAGTATATGAATATGCATTCGATTCGAATCTGTTCTGTGCTCTTAGTATGAATGCTGATACGGCTGCAGTTTCTGGCGGCGCTGATAGCAGTACGTCCAAATGGCGATCACGGCCAACTGGGTTAGCAAGAAAATGGTGGCAGCGGTAATAAGACCTAATTGGGGAGAAAAGTTAAACGCATGCTGTAGCATATACTTTCATTCGAGAATCGAAGAACTAATCAAAATCCTTCTTTTTTTGTGGCAGGAATTTTAAGTGGTCTCCGCAGGCTACATGGCTATTAAAAGAGTGCACTTACCAATGGCGTTAACGCAGAATCCATGACCCTCTTCGTTGGCCGTAAAGGTGGTTTCATTTCCATCGTAAAAGTCCCCGCTCTCCTGTTTATCCTGCTTGAATCCAAACTTATCCGTTATCTGAATGGACTGCACCAGCAGCATGTCGCTGGGTGTGTTCTTGGACTTTGTTGCCTCAATGTCCCGTCGGGGTCTGGGCTGATCATCTATTTTTGGAATGAAGAAAGGTTGATTTCGGAGAGCATTTTTTTAATATTTGGTATTTTATATTTTATTTAATTATTTAAATATGTTTTAGCTTGGCCGCTCGACTCACCTGTTGCATTCAGCGATCTGCGCTTGCGGCCGTACGACAACAATGACCTGAACTCCCCACTGGTATCCTCCTGTTCGCACTGCACTGGTTCACAGCTGGGCATGCACGGCGTGACCAAGGCTCGGAATTGGACAACCTCGCTCGAGGGGAACTTAAAGGCATCAAAGTTGGAGAGCAGCATTTTGCCGGAAACCGATCCCTTGTAGATGGGTCCCATGATGAAGTGGTCAGTGGGGCAGCCATTTGAGTCGATCAACGTAATCTCTGAGTTATCCACACCGTCCATGGCCACCAGCTCCCGAATGAAGATCTCGTAGGGACTCTGTTCGTCAACAATCTCGAACTTCAGGGCCAGCGGATCGCCCACCTCGGCGGATCGCATCATATCGGAGCCATCGCGCGACGTGATTCGCATGATAACATTCGGTGACTCCACGATGACCTCCTCGGACAGAGCCGGCATGATATCACCGCGTACATCCAGGTCAACGCCATTGCTGACCGACTTGTTGGTCAGATCGTACTGGCAGGCCAGGGCCAAGCCCAAATCGGAGGACGTCACAATCATGTCGTGGTGCTGGATAATGATGTCGTTAACATAGCGACCTGCCGTGCTCTGTCGCACATTGCACTCCAGATCGTGATAGTTCATCCGCAACTCAAAGTCCAGGGCGCTCTTCACATCCACCGAGCAGGACTTGGGCGAACCCTTGGCGTACACTTTGCCGTTGAAGAGCTTAGAGGTGCGAATGCGGGCCAGCATGTCGCCACCGCCGCACTCAATGGTAACATTGTAGCAGGAGGTAAGCTCATAGGTCGAGGCCTCGGGCACCTCCAGGAAAGGCTCCTGTACATCGGCCAGGGTGGCTCTACTGTGATGCGAGAGTCGGCAAACCATGTCTCCGGTGTCATTGTAGTCATAGGAATGGCACCTAGGAAGGAGTACGTTTTCGAAAAATAAAATAAAGAAGGGAATATGATGCTAAAATTATAAAAACTAAGAGAGTATTTTAATTTTTAAGCTATTATTATGAAGTAGAAATGCAAAGCTTAAGTCTTAATTTAACTTTAACATTTGTAGCAAAAGGATACTCATAAGATACATTTGTAAATACAAGAAAGAGCGACTTACCTATATGGTGAGTTCAGACACAGCTCCCGGCATTCGTCAATGCTGCTGACCTCCTGATAAACCGAGTCCACTGTCTTCAAAATGCGACCCGGCAGACGTTTGAATTCGCACAACTTATTCGGTTCATCAACACAGTGATTCTCGAGGTAATCGGTTCCTTCGCTGATCTGGAAGGCCTGTGACCCGGCCAAGGTAAGGCGATCCAACTCGCTTAGCTCGCAGGCGCCAGAGGAGCGATCATAATTGGCCGATCTAAGATGGGGGAAAATTGAAATGAAAGAGCAGCTTATTTACACTTGCCTCTTTTTTATGAAACAATTAAAGCGGGCTTGGTGGGGTTGCCTTCCGCCTGCCCGAATTAAATGTCAAGAAGGGGAGACAACGACCGTCAAAAAAAAAAGATAGCAGCTAGTAAAGCCACTCCAGTAAAATGGTTCTGTTCAGTTCAGGCTTACCTGCATGTGAATTCTGTTTCGCTCAGGCAAAGTTCAAAGCACTCCCGTCTGGACGCCAGCGACACGGTACGCTTAACTTCCGTCTTGAGCTTGTAATTTTGCACACGATCGACGTACCAGGCCCGGGAGCAGGGCTTTACCGAGAGGCATGATTTTTGGGCATAGATTGTGAACACGGGGAACTGCGACTTTGTTAGGGCGCCTACGAAGAGTACGAGTACGAGTACGACATATATCCGTAATTAACGAGGCTCTTCCAGTTTACTTAAGGCTGTGTAAGTAGCTTACCCGGTAATTGATCGGCATGGGCGGAGAAGAGCACGCAGAGCCCGGTCTCGTAGTTCACTGACTGGCAGGTTTTGTTCTTGCGACAGGTGTCCAGGCAATCGGTGAGCATCAGCGTGCCCGGCTGCGAATCCATCAGTTTTTCGGGAGCAGAGAATACATAGCTAACGAGGTGGGAAAGGGAGCCATTAAGCCCGTTTAATTACCATCCCAGAAGGGATTCGGGATCCGAGTCTTACCCAGTTACGATCTCAAAGCCCACCAGTTCGGGCTGGCACTCCACGGGAGCATTGTCATAGTAGATACTATCCTCCTCGGAGCCCTGAGCGCTGCTGGACTGATCCGAATTGGCCGGCAAATCGTATGCGGAGTTACGAGTCTCCACATTTTCCGCCGGCACTGGACTTTTGGCCACAGTCTCGGTTTTATTATTAAATATTTCGGCCGCCTTTGTCTCCTCTTGACTTGGCACTTCGGTTTGGGCCTCGCTGCCCTCCTCGGACGCAATTACTTGGCTGGCATTGGGCAGGGCTTCTGTGGCCGATTCCGCCGCAGCTAATCTGCGAATCCGCAGGTGCTCCTTGGCGGTGGCGGCACTGTAAATCATTAGGGCCAGAATGAGTTGCCTCATTAAGTTTATCTTGGCCATTTTACGAGTATCACTGTGGGGCACCTGCAAAAGTCAAGGGAGTTTCTTAATGTTAACGGCTTCCTGTTTCAATTAAATGTCTGGGTTTTGTCTTAAACATTGCATTAATTATGCTTGATGGCTTAATTTGAGCTTGTTCTTGTTAATAATTTAAGCAATAAATCTATAACAAGAGTAGTTATAATTTATTTGATTTGCAATTTCTTTATATGTACCACATATACGTAATGATCCTTCCCTGATCTTCTTTTATTAGCCAAGAAAATTACTTCTAATACTCATTTTATACTTTCCAAGCCAATCTCCTCTCTTTTTTTATTAAACAAACTATCTTAGAGTAAGTTAGTTCCCCACTGTTGGTTTATATAGCATCTTTTTATTGGCCGATCGACTACTATACGTACGCAGGCGCTGACTAAATCACCTCAAATTAATTTGTTTGCCATAAGGCGTAACGCGAATTATAGAAGATCCCGCGGGAAAGACAATATCACGGCCATGGCCATGGCCATGGACCCGTAAAGCGCCGTTGCGGAGACCGAGAGCTCGCGCTCACGTCGATGACCCCGTGCACTATCCCTCCGTCCCCTTGGAGTTTTCTGGTCCGCTGGAGTTAAACTCTTGCGCAACAGCCGAGTTAATGGTCATCGCTTATGATTGACGGTTGTGCCGGCGGAGAGACTATCAAGACTATCAAGGGGTCATGAGCTCTAATTTTTCGCCAAGTACCATGTAGAACTTGTTTGGCCAAGTCTGGAGTTTCATTTTTCTGTTTTTAGAGTGGTGCAAGTACCGTACCCTAACCGAACCCTAACAATTTCTAAAAAATTATTAACACAAACACATGATGCAGAGCAATGATTCGATTATAGGGAATAACATTACGATCCGGCTGGTCAAGTGTAGCCATTGGAAACTGATGATGGGGCTTGGCTTCTGTGCCTTTTTTACAAGAAGTATATGTTATGTTGGAGTTTCTAATTTTAAAGTCTCTTTTGGATTTTCTCTTAAGTACTTTAGGTTCTTTTTTAATATTTAAAAAGGGATTTAATGCCAGGAAATTATTTTTTAATAAAAGTATGATTTACTTTCTAGAATAAAATTCAATTAGAGATTTGTTACAATGTTTATTTATGTTCTTTGTTTTGATATTTCCTTATATTGGTTTATATGTTATATTTAGTTAACTTGAGATCTATAGTTTAAAATTCTTTAAATAAATTAAAAATACAATCAAGATTTGCTAAAGAAATTTTCAGAAGTGATTCAGAGACAAATACTTCAAGAACAAAACTCACATGATAACCCCTAATTCATCTAGAAATATTCTTTAAATCGTTTAAATTAGAAACAAAGAAACATTCTCCTCCCTTTCCGTTTTAAGTAAATAAAATATCCGTTTAAATATTTCCGCTTGGAAACCCACTTGAAGCCCGACTTATTGCTGGCCACCAATTAACACACCGTAACTGTTTTAATAAATTACATTCATAAATTCATATACATTCTAAGGCCGGGTTTATAGCTTTACCGTTATGTTCTATGAATAGCCAGTAGTCAGTAGTGTGCAGAAAAAAGTCTGACTGTAATGGATCCCCCATGTAGGAGTAGAAGAAACGCCCGACTGACTACGCACCCAGACACACACTTGGCGGCGGTAATCCGACGCTGCCCAAAAACTGATCTTTCTTTTAGAAGACTATAGACTAGATAGCATACCGTTAATATGATTCATACGCCGGTCAAAGCGAACTTAATTAGATATAAAATGCTTGAAAGACTTTTGTGGGTTTTCTGGCGCTTTCAGTGTTTGTTTTCCCCTCCACATTTGATTCTCGCCTAAACGGAAAATGTCTGGGTCCGCTGCACATGAACATAGCATATAGACACACGTATATATCATTGCCATGTAAAGAATGGACGCTCAGGAAGCTGCATTATAACGAGTCCATGACCATGTTATTGTACAAAATCTTGTAGAAAGCGGCAGAAGAATTGGGTCAATGATTATCGTCAAAAAGCTGTTTTGCCGAGCATAGACATACCATATGTATGGGTCGTTCGCTGCGCCCGCAGCGATCAGGTCCCAGTCGAACCCAAATGCCGAAACCGAAACCCAATCCCAACCGGCTTTTGGTGTGGTTTCGGATGCGATGGATGCCAGGAGGAAATAGCACTAAAGCACCAAAGCACCAGCACAAAGCACCAGCACCAGCACCGCGCCTAACTGTGTCGCTGCTGATCACAATCGATTAGTGCGGCGAGTCAGTCGTTTATATTGCCTAAATTACTGTTAAATGATGGTCGTTCTTTCGGGCCAAGAATTTCGACAATTACCAAATAAGGGGAGGGAGCAGAAATATTTGGGATACTCGTAAGTGGAATACAAGATGCCCAAAGGGGAATTAATTTATCAGGAAGAGTTAGTAGAGACTACATGACTTGTGCTTAAAGGAAACTTTAAAGGTTTTTAATATTAAAAATATAATCTATAATTATTTGTACAACAAAAACCAATATTTTAACAAGATAATACTTCTCGTTTTCTGTCAGATCCTTTAGGCCTTTGTGCATTCAAACAATTAATAAACACATCACTCAGTCTACGCTTTTTATACCATGTACCAAAGGTACAAAGGTATTATAGTTTTGTGCGAGTGCGATTTTCTGTAACAGGCAGAAGGAGGCGTGGCAGACCCCCAAAAGTTACCTAAATATTGGTCAGGACCACTAAAGGAGTCGATATAGCCATGTCCGTCTGTCCGTCCGTCCGTCCGTCCGTCTGTCCGTCCGTCTGTATGAACGCCCAGATCTCAGAGACTATAAGAGCTAGAGACACCAAACTTTGGATTTAGACTTCTTATATCTGCACGCAGATCAAGTTTGTTTAAAATTTTTGCTGCTCCCCTTTTTGGAGGAGCTATTTGAAAAAAACGTATAGCTCCGAAATTTATAAAGTTATGTAAACCATATTAAAAAGCCTAAAGCATTTAATCAAAATACACAGACTGTCCAAATTTTATTGCGATCATGCCATAAATAGCGGAGATATAGGCTTTTTACTTTATACACATTACGTGTACAAGAGGCAGCCCAGGCAGAGGGCTCCAAATAAATCAAAACGTTCATTAAACATTTTACTTATGTTCATATTACTATGAAAATAAGGTTACTCATTTTGAATTGGTTGGTGGTGCAGCTGGCTAAGCTGAAGTCTTTTTCAAATGTTAGTTGTCACGGGTTCGAATCCCGTCGGCGACGAGTGAAAACTTTTTTATTTTTAGCAATTTTTTTTTTTTTTTATTTTTTCCAGTACATCAAAATAATTACAGTATTTAATACTAAGAAATAAAAAAATGCAAGCAAAGAACTATACTTAATGTTTTGAAAATGAAAAAAATCCTTATGCCTGCGGTTGATTCGAACCCAGGCCAATTGCTTACAAAAATGTATGTGTAGCTTTACCCACTGAGCTATCGACTTTGCTCTTGAATGGGAAGACATTTGCATTATATGTAAATTTGTCTCAGTTTTTTATTCTTATTCTCTTTCTTTTATATAATTTTTGAACGCGTCTTGTAATGGTACATGGTATTCTACTGTCGGGACACCCGACTGCATGTCCATCTTGTTATTGCTGTTTAGCACTTTCCAAAAAACTCTTTCTTTTATTTTACTGATCAGCACAGTTAACGCGATTTTATTTCTTTTTCTCTTAATTGCTATTTTCTAGTTTCAAATGCGACGACCACTACAAACTTTACAGACTTCTGACCGACTTCAATTCCATTCACATTCAGCCTATTTCCGAATGCATGATGTAATTAAAAGATCTACACCCCAAAAAGCCAAAAGAGTCAATAGAAATCCGAGACTCGAGATCGACAAGAGGTTCCGCCAAAATGTAAGAAAAACTTTCACCATTCTGACTGAATACTGAATGTGTTAATGACTTCATTTCTTTAGTCACCGAAAATTCAGGCAGCAAATTTAACGGTAGACATCACACTGTTACATTAATCTACCGTTTTGCCAAATTTTCAATAAATATTGGCAATTATCGGCTCATGGGAGAATCAGCGATTTGATTTGGCTTTTATAATATCCAACGATTAGCAGCAGCTTTGGTGATTTGCGGCTTAGTAATTGCAATGTTAAAAAATTAAGAACTCGACGAAAAGAAATGGCTTTCGTAAGACTTGATCAACGATTACCTGAATTTAGGTTTTAAATAATTATTCAATTCAAAAAATAGATCTCACGAAAAGTAATATGCTTTCAAAATATCCTGCAATTAGTAACTTTATTATTTTCCTCCCAGAATCGTTCACTCTTTCCATAAATTTTCGTCTTTACAGCAACCGACAAATTGCTGTCGTAATATCCATCGATTAGCAACACTTAGGTTCTTATGGTTTTGTAATGCCTGACTAAAAGGTTTGCATTCTGTTTTTATTTTTTTGCATTTTAATGCTGAAATATGTGTTACTTCATTATGACAAAGTCACATCATCCATCAACCCATTCCAAAACGGACGTCCTAATGTTCGCTAATGTTTTGACGGAAGCTGTAGCCATCCGTGGACGGGCCCAAAGTCTGGAGAACATGTGTATAACGCGAAGGCCTTTGCATTTTGCACACACACCCAGCCTCTTGGAGCCTCTGTTCCTCCTGCTCCTCCTCCTCCTCAGACTTAAGTCTTCGGTCTTTTTAGTCTGCAGACTGCAGTCTTCGCTCTTTGGTCTTCGGTCTTCGGTTCACTTATTCAGAATGATTGTCTCCGTTTTTTCAATGCTGGGCATAGTCATCCGTCAGCTTGATCACTGCCGTTTAAATAAACCGGATTTTTCTTAGTTATTCCTCTGCAGTTAATGCAAAAGGCTCATCATATCTGTATATAGCGGTTCGATTTGAACTCACTACCGAGAAAACCCGAGAAATAATATGTATCTACACACACAAAAACACGGCCTACAAACCCTATACCTCATACATATAGTTAGTTAGTGGTTATTGCGAATAACAAGCGTTATGCTATCCATTCCCGTGATGCGGCAGATTCTTTTTTGAAAGCCAAAGTAAGCCCAAAGAGCTCTTAATGTGACTATCGATTTCTGGACAATTACCTAATTAACAAGTGGAGTTATTTATACAGTATTTTCCCGAATTCTCCGACTCGGACGAATTTAGCTTAGTCACACTGAAACAAAACACTTTCGCAGCTCCACCAGAATTTAAGACAGAAACGCCGAACTTGACCATTCGATGGTCGCCGCAGAACTGAAGTCTTCAATGCCGCCGAGTGACTTGTTATAAAAATTAGATAAAGAAGTTCTGGAGGAGCTGCTGCGACTGGCTGGTTTTGTTGTCTTTCGGGGCACAGCCGAGCGCAACCTGCACAGGTTGTGTGGAGAGAACTTGGAATTCTTACAAAAGAAAGTCTCGGGGCGATGGATGTGTGGCTGTGGCTGTGGCTGTGGCTGGGGATGCAGACGGAGGCTTGGAGCCCCCAAAGAGAATCTCAAGCAAACAAAAAGAAATTGTTAGCATGGTAAATATCACCTGTACAAAGTCAAGTCTCTCCCCGGAGATCGCGATCTCCAAACGTCGGTCCCAACTCGAACGTGTTCGGGATGCAACCTCGTCTTGGGCACCGACTTTGGCTCTTGGGTTGTAGTTAGAGTATTGTAATTGCGGTCAACGATCGAGAACAATGTGCACCTGTCTCCGCTCTTTCCCAGCTCTCTTTGGTTATTCTGTTAGCCAGGTAACATCGTGTATAATAGCTGCTGGCCAAGTTTCCTATTAATTTTCTTATGGGCCTGTTAACGCCTTTGGTCCGAGGAAAGCCCGGGCGTAGTAATGGGTTTTTTTTTGGCTTATAACTGTCGCTGCCCGCTGTCGTTTTTTATTTTTCACTTTCACTAATAAGGTACACCACGTGAAATCGTTTGTTGTCCAATTTTCTCCCATTCTAGCCGCTTAATCGGCTTAAATTAAATCTACCGAGACAATTCGTGTGGGTTTATTTCCAATGTTTACTTTTACTCGATTTCAGCTGCTGCCTGCCCCCTTCCCACGGCAAGATCAATGCTATCTGCCGATCTAGCTGGAAACCTGAATAGCCCACTTTATTGGCAAAGACACACCAGCAGCACGCTGGCGCTGCTTTCAAAGTTAGCTTTTGGTATGTAAAACTAGAATAGCCCATCAAACGGTGTTTGATTTCCAAATTTATGGGTCAAGCCAATGCAAATCAGCGGCGAGAGTCCGAGTCCGTTCTTTCGAGAAAACGGGTCGTGCTTTGATAACAAATTGGGCAAACAATGAATAGAGACCGAATTTGGCCATTATTATAAAGACAGATGATATAGCCGCAAAAGTGTCAAAATGATACAGAGATCTAAACCAACGAAATACCTATATTTTTCAAGCGGTTTTATTGTGTGAATCATGGGTTATGCCTTAATTTTACCAGGCTACCACAGTTAGTTATTAATTAGCTAAAAAAAAGAGATTCTTATTTATTTAAGGTCTGAAATTTAATTTGGCCTGCTCTTATACTGTATATTATATTTTTTATATTTCATTTATCTTTCAAAGTTTCGAAATAATAAAAGATATAGATTAAAGAGAGAACACGTATGTTTGTATTTTTTGGAATGAGTCATTCTGGATTTCTACCTGGAATACAAAGTTTGTTGATGAACTAAAAATAAAGTTATAAATAAATGTTAACTTTCCTTTTTATTGACCTTAAATCAGTTAAAGTTTCAAAATATAAAAAATGACAGAACTATGCCAAAGAAAGGTTTGCATTTTTGTGTGGTTTCCAAGACACTTTATTAATTACCTAAAGATAAAGATTTAAATCAATATCAACATATTTTGTTTATTTATTAAATTAGTCATAACTTTGAAAGATAACCAGTAGTCTTAGAATAAAGTAAATATTAAAATATCTTGACACAAGATACCCTACATATATTTTGCAGCATTTATTAAGTTACTAATTCTTGGTTTCCCACTTTTACCTATCTATCAAGATTCGTTATTAATTAACTAATTCACCACATATGTCAACAATGATTCCTACTTATGAATACATTAGTTAGTTATTAGCATTTCCTATACCTTCAAAGCTATTAATTTGTTTGTCATCACTAATTATAATATGAGATCTTAAGGGTTCCAACTAGTAGTTCTCTTCGCGAGAACTTCTAATTAATTACCATATCGCCTTGGCCGTTATAATTAATCAAACATATTTACGGGAAAACTAACCTGATACTAAACTCCTTCCCAAACATTTGTTTCACCTATTACGAAACCCTAATTAGTTTAAATCGTTATAACATTTATAATCACTTGCAAGCACGAACAACGCTTAGTTTTAGTCTTGCAACAAACTGGAAATCTTCTCCAGAAGACAGCTGTGAGATAAACGAAACTTCTCGCCTAATTACAAAGTAATGGCCACTTATCGGAATGCTTTTTCCTCTCATTATTTCACGTTCTTTTGTACTTAAAGTCTGTTTTAAAAGCCGCACATTCCTTATTTAATGTGATTCTCTAGTGCGAAGTGCGAAAGATGAACCTGTTATTGTGGATCTTAATTTTTGTCTATTTCTCTTTCGGTTTAACTGAAGAAAACAATCGTCCCGATCCACGCATAGTCGGTGGATTTCCAGCTGATATAGCCAAAGTGCCGTACATAGTGTCCATTCAGTTGTATGGCATCCACCATTGTGGCGGTTCCATTATAGATAATCGCACAATTTTAACGGCAGCTCACTGCCTGGCCAAAGTTCCTCGAATTCTCCTCAGAGTTAAAGTTGGCGGAACGAGGCGCGACTCCCAAGATGGTCAAATATATCAAGTTTCCGATCTGCACTATCACGAGAAGTGGACAACCAAGACCATGGACTATGATATTGGAATAATTCGATTGAAGACAGCTCTGACATTCTCCAAAAAGGTTTCAAGTTACCCATTTTGATCTATCAATTTCTTATGGTTACTGTTTCAGGTAAAAGCTATTAAGATATACCCCAAGAAAGTAGCCGATGGACAATTTACTACGATTGCCGGCTGGGGCTTTCAATCTGTTAATGGTCCACCATCGGATGAGTTAAGATATGCCAGGGTTCCCGTCGTCAATCAAGCTGTCTGCAAAAAGCTATTGGGTAAGACCTTGACGGATCGGATGATGTGCGCGGGTTATCTCACGGGTGGTACGGATTCTTGTCAAATGGACTCCGGCGGACCGTTGGTTTGGCGGGAGGAATTGGTTGGCATTGTGTCCTGGGGCGTAGGATGCGCTTTAAAGGATAAACCGGGTGTCTATACCAGACTAGAGGCATTGCATTCTTGGATAAATATGGCTGTGAAGAAACTAAAATAAATTGGAATTTATAAAGAAAATTAATTTATATTTTTATAGCGTTACAAAGTACTTAAAATAAATCACTGGCAAATACGAATAACAAAGCAGAAATCGAAAAAATTGGTAAATTTTTTTTATTTCCGGTTTAGTACGACCGCTTTTTGTCGCAGAATGTTTTGAAAACAACCCTTTTTTAGTACATTCTCTAAGCCCTTGCAAGGGTCACATTGGCCCAAACAATAATAAAATAAAAACAAACAAACAAATGGACCTGCAACTTGACAGCGAAACCTATTGGAACCGCTCCTCTCGAGCAGCCTTCAGCTTCGACGATGAGGATGAGGTGGACCTCGGCCCAGAGTTGGCCAGCAACGGAATCCTCGCCGACGATGCCATCTCAGAGGCCAGCTTCGATAACAGCGCCACTCTGAATCTCTCCATCAAGTCCATTCTGAGCGAGGAAGCTCTGAAACTGGTGCTCCAAGAACAGGCCCTGGACGACCGTGTCTTGCCCAAGGGCGTCTCGCCGGAGGAAGAGCTGAAGCTGCTGCGCCGCCAACTCCAGAGCACTCTGTACAGTCCAAATCTGGAGGCCACGGCCCAAAAACTTTTGCAGGGCAAGACGGCGCCGTTGGAGATGTTTAAGTCTCTGCAGGAGAAGCGTCAGTTGCTGGACACCGTGCTGGCCCAAGGTGGCGGCCATGCTGTCATCGCTGTGCTGCTCTTCCTCAAGAAAACACTGAATACAGTCCAGTTCCACGGCATTCTCAGGGAGCGACCCAAGGCTTTGGAGCAGTATTTGAGTTACTTAAGAGAAGCCGGCGACTTGGGAAGCCATATAGATCTGCTGCAGAGATTCGGCCGTCACCAGGAGGCGGCTTTGAAGCAGTTTCAGGCCGCCATATCTTCCTCGGATGTGACCGCCCGAAAGCAGCAGCTCCAGCGTTTGGTCGACGCATATTCTACGGCAGGAGTTGGGATTATTCCGCTCTACGAACAGGTGTTCCATGCCGCCTTGAAGATGCAACAGCTTCTGGAGAAGGATAATGGTGTTGGCAAGCTGCTCCGGGATCGAGCCACACCCGTCGAAGTGCTCTATGCCTGCTGCCAGGCGAACAGCAATTGGAAGGAGCAGGACATGCTGAAGCCAGTATCGCCGCAACGATTTGCCGCCGACCAGCAGATCTCGCCGGCGCAGTACGAGTGGACGGCGCTCAACGAGCGGGCGCAGGCCCAGGCCTATGCCGACCTGGAGTGCATATTTGAGCGCGTGCCCAGCTGGCATCCCTTGAAATCCAAGCAATTCCACATTAGCTTCGACCTAACGCTGGCCGTGCTCCGGCTGTACGAACTGCAGGCACCCTCAACTGTCCTCCAACTGTTCCTCTCCAAAATGGGCAATACGGTGGAGAAGCTGGCGCTGGCACAGCGGGTGAAGTGCATAAAGGCTGTGATCGATGCCATGGCCGGCCTGAAGCAGCAGCAGGAGCTGCAGCAGCTGAAGGACTCCTTGCCAGAGAGGTCCGAGGAGCAGTTCTACTGCGAGAATGCGCTGAAATCGCTGCAGAGCAAGCGCTGGACCACGGACAACATCAAACTCAAGTTGTAGAAACGGATTCTTTATATAAACGTACTTTATTGTTAATCATATATATGTGTATATAATTATATTAATTCTACTCTGGTTTTATTAAATAATTGCAAATCACAAGCTGAATATCGAATAAGAAAACAAAAAAATATGTATGGTGTATATCTTGCAGAGCCTCCTTTTTGATCTGTTCGATGATGAGCAGTTTTGGATTACTTTCTCGTTTTTTTAGTTTATTGAGTAAACAATTAAAAAGCAGCAAACAAAGCGTTACAAAAATTGGATTCTTTAAACAATTTGCTTGTCTTAAATATTTTCTTTAAATAACAGCGCTATAAAAAGCCTTTGATGTACATATAAATAACCGCAAACAACAATTATGGTGTATATAGTGGGGACACGTAAAGGGGAGTCCCCAGTTCCCGGACTCAACTTACAAACAAAACACATAACACAAGACAAGCTGACGACGAGGCCCCTCAACTGATGCGGGCCGAACGGAAGAGACCAGGATTCAAGACCGGAACTGGGAACGGAATTCCTGGGCAGAGCCACTGCTAATTGGCAGTCTCGCAGTCCGAGTAGCTCAGCAGCCGCTGGCACAGGATCGTCTTGAACTTGACCGTAAAGCTATCAAAGATGACATCGGTGTCCTGCAGCTGCTGCTGCTGCTGTTCGTCCGCCGCCGCCGCCATTAGGTGCTTGAACTTCTGGTTGAGATTCTGCTCCAACGTCGAGTTATTGTTGTTGAAGTAGAAGACATAGGCCAGCTCCAGCAGATAGTAATCCAGATCGCCCATAAAAAAGCGCTCGCACTCGAGCATATCGAACTTGCGCTCCAGGAAATGCAGACACAGGTGGTAGATGAGGTGCTTTAGGTCAGACCGCCGCAGCGGCACGTACCCGGTGTCCTTGCTAAAGTACTCGAAAAGCTTGAGTGTGCGTTGGGCGGAGTCACAGTTCTGCAGGCAAAGCCGGAAGGCCTCGACGAACCGGAAGTTGAGCATACAGATCCGAATGCGATACTCGTTGCGATTTGGACGGGCGCACTCGCCAATCTTGTCGGGATTATACAGGCCGTGAAAAACGTACAGACAGTAGTGGATGTAGTGGCGCAGCTGCTGCACCGAAGCCTCCTCCAGACCATCGGTACTGGGCGTAAAGGTGCTGGCATCTTCGTCATCATTTTGACCAAGCAGCTGCTGCTGCACTGTGACGGGTACTCCTCCCCCCTGCTCGGGCAGCGGCACGTAGCTCTGCTCCTCGGGCGTATAGTCCAGGTCCAGCGAGCTGTTGACATCGACGCCCAGCGCTGGGGCATTGTACGAGAAGCTGGCATCGTTCTGGCTGAGGTTCTCCAGGCTGCTCAGCATATCATCGGAGTCCTGCCCGGTGGCCGCAGGCTCCGTGCTGCTCTTGTAGTTACCTGTACCCACGGAGTACTGCTGATCGAAGCTAATGTTTGCCGGCTGCAGGAAATGCGGCTGGTATGGCGGCATAACCTTCAGATACCTGACTGGATCTTGATCCAGCCGTATGCGTGGCCTCGGCAGATTGATCTCCACCGGCGCCTCCACACACTGGCTCTCGAAACGCATCAGCCGCTTCGTTGTCGGCAGGCACACTACCCGCTGTCGCATCCTCTCTAAACTGGCGCCCAGATCCCGGCCGCACTGGCCGTTCGAGTTGCCGCCAAAGGCGCGCACCATATGATCGGTGGTCATGACCAGCGTAAAGTCCGCTCCACAGTCCACGTACATCGGCCGCTCGATGCTGTCGATTGGCGAGGGCTTTAGCACGGCCCGCCGCTCCTTGTCCTCGGTGCCCAGCTGGTGCTCCAGGTTCTTGCCCCACGTGTAGAGCGTGCAGCTGGAAGAGATCAAACAGAAATGGAACAGCCCACTTGCAATCTGCAAAGGGACGAAAAATGTTAATGTTTGCTCGACATTCCACTTTATCTCTTTACTAACCTGCAGAATTTGGCCTGCCACCTCACTGGTGTCCACCAAATGCGGACTCAGGTGCTCTGTGGGGTCGGGTTCGGTGGCCGGAACCGCTAGTCCCGGAGCAGGGGCAGTCGGCGGGCCCGGATTAAGTATTTCCGCTCCTCGTTTACACGCCGTCCCAATGGTTTCCGTAGCATCTGATGGCACAGCCTCATTCTGCACCGGCTCCTCTTTGTTTTCACTGGGAGCCTTCGGTGTGGCGCCGGCCACCACCGCTGCATAGGATGTATTGGGCTCCACTGCATTGCTAGTGGTGCTGGGTAAATTAGCCGGCGGCAGCAGAGTAGCCTCCAATTGCTTGCTTAGCATCTCGCGCTGGTGATTCTCCTCCATCTTCTGCTTGGCGTTGGCGCGTCGCTTGATTTGATTGGCCAGGCGCAAGGCCTGCGGCGAGCTCCCCCAGGTGTAGAGACGTTCCTGGTCGTCTACAGCTAACTGGAAGTTCAGTCCGACATTTAAAATAATAAAATTTATAAATAATAACCAATAAAAACTTACATTGGTAAAAAATTTGGTGTGTATCAGTCTTAAGCTGCTGTCGCCCATCTCCAGGCGCACTGGCAGATTCGTCTTGGTGTCGACAGCCTGGTCGCTATTGCCTGTGCCAAGCTGACCAAAGTGATTGGATCCGAATACGAAGAGCTCTGTCCGGCATCCGCTGGCCTCCATATAGCTGCTGGATGCCCCGCACAGCACCAAGGTGTGAGCATGGCCCAGCGATATTTGTAAAATTTTCTGCAATATTACAAACATAAGTACAATATAGTATATCGATCCTCAAAACACTGTAACTGGAGTATAGGGTACTTACCTTAAACTTGAAAAAACTGACTAGTTGTGGTGTGGCTATGTTTTCGCAACAGCCCTGTCCCAGCTGACCATAGACGCCCCATCTAAGCCAAGGATAATTTATTATTAAAGGAAATTATACTATGATCTACGGAATAATAAATCCTAGAATATTTGGCTCGAAAACTCACCCCCACATATAGAGCTTTCCATCGGCTACGGCCGCATTATGATATTGACCTGCCTCCAGCATGGTTACATTCATGCCATCCAAGGCTGTCACAAGCATGGGCTGCAACGCCATTTGCATATGCCGGCCTATACCCAGCTGGCAGAGATTGTTATTTCCCACCGAGTAGAGCTGAAAAAAGTATTGACATTAATATAGAATACTGATCAAAGGTTGTGGAGATAACCTACGCCATTATTGGTTAGAATAAGTGTATGCTGTCGCCCACACTTGATGGCATGCACTTGCAAATTGAGCTGAGAGAGAAGCTCCAGGCTTTTCACAGCATGCGCCGGCTCTGGTGGCTCTGCAAAAAAAATTTAATAAGAACAAATTATAGTAAATATAATAACTAAGTAATATAGCCCTCACCTGTTGACTTTTGGGCGCTGTAATAGGTGGGAATGCCACTGGAGCCCCAGAAATAGGCGGTGCCATCCACCACACAGGCACAGTAAGCACAACCAGCTGAGATCGGTTTGAAGCGCGATGATTCAATGGCAAACTAATGGAAGATATTATCATTAGAAATATAATATCCTCAGAAACAATTATAAAGAAAGGCTTGCCTGATTGTCTTCGTAGTTAATGCGGAAATGCGATAGAGCATTCACAATTAAATCATGCTTCACGCGTTGGGATTCCATGTGGATCAGCACGGCCAAAAAGGTTTCAATGAGACTCTTGCCAAACTCAAACAATTGCTGGTTATTATCATTGGCCATGGCGCAGTCGCTATTGTGAGAAACAATGGGCCTCAGAGCAGGAGCAAAGGGATTCAGTTGCTTGGACAGGCGCTGCAAAGAAATTATATTTATAAACAAAAAATAATATTTATACAAATTAATATCCTCACCTGCAACACACAAGGCCTTATATGCTCCAGCTTCTCCT
This sequence comes from Drosophila anomelani, assembly GCA_035045905.1. NCBI lineage: Eukaryota > Metazoa > Arthropoda > Insecta > Diptera > Drosophilidae > Drosophila > Drosophila anomelani. The sequence continues at coordinate 7,196,372 of JAWNOO010000007.1, read as the reverse complement.
GGATGAAAGCAAAGTAATCCATGGACACGTGCGGCAGGTAGGTTATCGACTCCATAAATATATTCTCGCTCAGATTATACAGGCACACGTTGAGCTCATTGTACCAACCAAACTCCTGGGCCACCACACTGATCAGTGCATTGAAAGTATCCAGACAAACGCCCCGAACTTTGGCTAGTATAATCGCCGACGAAAAGAGTCCACTTTGACACAGCACAATGCTCGTCATGTTGGTGTGATATTTGCTATTGGTGACCAGGAAGTTCCTATCGAAATACGAAATTAAATTCATCCCTAATCCAGTCAGGACTTATCTTTACTTACCACAGCGGTATGTAGTTCTTGTCGTTGACCGCCTTCTCGGCCATTGTGATGAGCAGCAGGTTGGCCAAATGGAACTGCGAGGAGGGCGACATTTGCAGGGCGCTAATTGACTCGTCCACACCATAGTGATAATCGCTGCACACGGCACCACTGATCACATCCTCTTGCAGCACCTTCTCAGGCAAGATCATCCGCACATCCTCTGAATGCCGGTAGGTGATGTCCTCCAGTATCCCCTTGAGCAGCGGGTGGCCCAAGTGCCGCGATCGCAGCAGATATGTGGACTTTAGGGCCATGGCACTCAGCTGCATTAGTGCATAGGTGTGTCCATACATGGCCAGCTTAAGGGCTGTGCGTATCGGCTTGACACGCGCCACATTGTACGTGAGCAAAGCTTGGGTGATCTTCTTGCGCCGAAGCAGATAGTCGCCTGCGAACTCTATGCACTGCTCAAAGGAGAGGTCGAAGGTGTTACAGAAGTCGCGGCATTGGTTAAACTCGTTCTGCAGGGCGGCATCCAGAAACAGTTCGAAGGGCTCCTTCCTGCAGGACATACTCGGTTTAAGTGAAAAGCTCAAGGTGGCTTTAATGGTTCTCAAACTCACCTGAGCTGTATGGTATATACATTCTTATTGGTGATCACATAGCTGGGATCGTAGTTGATCTTGGGGAACTCGGACTGCATTATCTCCATTTGTCGCAGAGAGAACTCACTGCTTACGTCCGCCGTCTCGTAAAACTGTATGTAGTCCATGGGCGTATGAATATCCTTGATTTCGAAAGCCTTGGCCTTCTCCTCTTTGGTAAGAGCCTCCGGCTGGCTGGCGGGACTACGATATTGTGCCATCTGATACAGGTGCAGCACGGTTTCGTTTTCGAAACGAAAGAGTCCTAGTTGGGCCAGATTGTTGAAGCGCTGTCAAGATAAAGAGTTTGAGTTTTGTTTTAATATCTTGCAAGAGCCGGAATACTCACATCTTCGTCGGAGGTGTGCAACGAGGCCATGGCGCTACTGATGACGCTGACCGCATTGATCGCATTACTGGGCATCTCACTCTGGTCCAAACTAGAGGTGGCCGTGGTCGTTGCACTCGTTGTGTCGCTCTTATGGCCACTGACTTCTGCCGTGTCCGCCTGATCCAGCTTCTCGGTGTCCGCGTCTCGATTCTCCTTGTCCGTGTTGGCCACCAGCGGCTCTGCTAGCGACGAGGCCGCTGTAGATATGGCCGAGTCGCTGCGACAGTGGAGGTCCACATAGTGTATGCCGTAGAGTATGTTGGAGCTAATGAGTATTTCCTGGGTGTGCTTCGGTATCTTGTAAACGAACAACGGCTTCAGGCTGATGTCGATGCTGTGCACCGTCAGGCTGTGGCTGTTGCTGTGTAGGGCGCTGAGCAGAAAGGTGCTGCGCAAATTTTGGATGGTGTAAAAGGATCCGGTGGTAGTGCCCAGCGTCTCTGGCGTGACCGATGGCGAGTCCATGATCGCAAAAGAGCCCGCGGAGTCTGGCATAACTAAAAGAAAATGTGAATAGTGGAAAGCTTAGTTGTAAGCTATTGTTCTTGTGTCTGTTATCCAATTCTACTTGAGTCTGTCGAGTGTGAGAGTTGTGAAGACTCACCACGCCAGTGACGCTTCAATAGATGCAACAGTTCTCTCAAAACTGCACACCAATAAACAAATATAAAATACACAATAAAATAGCGGACTAAAATTAACAAAGGTAAACGAAATTGAGGAAAGAAAATCTGTTTAGAGAGGCAATGGAAAAAGGAGGCGTTAAAGCCACAGAATTAAATAAATTTTAAAACGAATTCAAATGAATTCCGTCAAGGTTAAACAATTATTTGTACTCTTAGCTCACGCACATTCATCGAACTTTTGCCGCTGATCGGAGAGCCGCATCTTGATAGCCTGCAGCTTCTTGGATCCGAGACTTTTAAGCGAGGCCAGTCGGGCTCTAGTTGCCGGCAAAATGCCGGCATCGTTGGTGCTGCCCGCTGGCAGTTGTTGCTGCTGAAAGCGTACGCCTCCCTGCTGATCGGCAGATTGCCGGGCTACTGCTTCGCTGTACGATGGTGGCGCCGGTGGTGGTGGCGGTGGGCCCTCCACAGCAGCTCCAGTTTCTGCGGTAGCGTCTGAAGGCTTCGACTCTTGATTGCAGGTCGCTGCATCCTCACTGGACGGCGGTACAAAGACATCCTCTTCCAACTGGCTGCTGTCAGAAGCCGGATCGGAACTATTACTTTGCCTGGGACCCGCGGTGGTGCTTTGCTGTTTATTCTGCACCGACAGCACGATTTGCCAGGCGCCCTCGCGTGTCGTGGGTGAACTATCTCCAGGATACACGTACATGATTGCCTTTTGCTCCAACAGGAGCTTATACTGCTGCTTCAGCGAGGAAGTGATCTGGAAATGGATAAAGATTATACACAAAACATTCAATGAGCAACCGTTCTTTCCTCACCAGCAACATGACGCCGTCGTAGGCCTTATCCTTGCAGATAATCAGACGCATCACAGATCCGTTTTCGATGGCAGTGCTCGCAATCATCGGGCAGTTGGGACTTAAACCCACGAAACAAATGGAGCCGTCCGAGTAGCCGATAATGGCCCGATTCAGGCCGGTATTGGTCTTCCACCAAACCACGGACAGCGGATATGGGCAGGTCTTGGATGCCATGAAGGAGGTGGCCATCACCTGGCTGTTCCCGGTAGCATCAAACTGCGGCTGCACTACCGGTTGCTGCTCCTGTTGCTGCTGCTGAACCGTAGAACCATCAGCCTGATCATTGTTTCTCACCAACATGTGCTCGGGCAGATCATGGCCCAGGGGCTCCTCCGCCTCCAACTTGAGGGTTTGCAAATCGCCTGCAAGTTGTTCCACTGGCTCCGGTTCCATGGCATCGGCGAGGCCGGAAGAGTGATTTGGACACTTCTTCGAGTTAGGGCACTCGTGTGGACCCACGAAGGGGATGATGTAGGAGGTCACCTGGCTGGTGCTATACAGCGAGCAGGCGGCCAGGACGTGCGTCTTGTCCACCAGCGCCAAAGCGGGCACGATATGCAGGGTGTTGTCAAAACCTGTTGATGGAACGGATACATATGTAGTTCGGGGTTCAGCAATACTCGAAAACGCGCATCGATCGGGCCGGGATGGGGCGGTGTACCCCGTGGAATCAAAACAAAGTACGCAACAGAAAATCAATAGCCATACACGCACACACACGGGCGCAGAGTAATTTTAGGCTTCGCCACCCGCAACCGCACTACCGCCCCACAGCCACCGCCACCCTCAGAAATTCGCCCATCCACCCACTTACATAGCACCAGCAGCCAGATGCCCGCTGGGTCGAAGCAGACGTCGTGAATGACACGGTTGCGGAACCAGGATATCATCTTGACCACCTCCTGGCCGGAGGCGCTGATGTACCGCAGCAGGATTTCGTTTTCCTCGCTCACCAGGCACAGAAACTGCTTCTCGTCCAGGCCCGCCGTCACCGCTGAAAGCTTACAGCTGAGATTGGTGATCAGGGGCCGCAGCTCGAACATGCTCAGCTCCTTGAGCTCTGCGTGCCCCGCCATCTCGTCAAGATTTGCGGCCTTGGGAGCACACGCTGTCCAGATTTAATTTACGAAATCAATCTCAGTTGCAAGAGCTTTTTTCCCAATTTCCGAATGAAAACAAACTAGAGGTGGACTCGTGCGTCCTGCGGTTGGTCTGGCAAACACCTTGTCACCCGATGATATTCCAGCCCAACCGAGTTTTCCGGAGTTTTCGGAGGAAACCCAATATTAAGAAAAAGTTTAGGCTTTTTCACTTCACATAAAACTGGAGAATACGGTTAAAATCGCAAAAATAACATCAATCCAAATTTTTGCAACTGTCTGGCAACGCCACTCGTGCTGCGCACGGTTTTACACTTTACAAGGTGTTGAGCTGTTTCCCAGTAATTATCTTAAAAAATCACGATTCGTAAGGAAGAGCCACTAATTGTTTGCACCATTTCTGCGTTTTTCACTCGCGAAAAGCATGCGGAAAATACGAATCAACGTAAAAAATCGTGCCCGATGTCCAGGGCTGCTGCAGCTCTCAAAACATCTGATTGGCCGTGAGCAATCAGGGAATAATCGCACGAGCTGAAAGCGAAATCTGCTACAAATTTGGTCCCATTTTTCCAAAGCAGCCCTGCAATCGAAAATAACGGCGCGAATTGACATCGGCGTCGCTTGTCAAAATAAAAAAAACCAATTGAAGACGCAGGAGTAACTACGGAAAATATATCTATAATCTAAGCACCACACCCACTTAACGTCATGGAATCCCGTTTGCCAAAACCAACGTTGACAGCAAAGCGGCCAGTACTGCCGCCTGTAAAAACTGTGCTGCCCACAGATCGCATACGACCTGCAGGAGGAGCTAGCGGCGCCAGTGCCAACCAGACCTACTGCGGGAATGTGCTGCCGCCGCTAACCCGCGACCTGAATAATCTGCCCCAAGTGCTGCATCAACGAGGAGGTGAGTCCGAGTAGTTTAACGTGTGTTTTTCACATCTAATCCTGATGCCTGACTTAGCACGAGCTGCCTCACCGGAACCCGCCAAAATGATGAATCGGGCCAAGCTGCGACGCAGTCGTTCCGCTTGTGACATCAACGAGATGCGCCAGAACATGAAGCGCTCAGCCGCGCCGCCCACATTACCCACGATACCCAGCAAAGTCTCACGTCTGGCCAGCAGTGGCGTTACCGCCCCCAGCCAGCGATTGGGACGCCCGGGGGCTGCCTCCGCAACAACAACCGGCGCTGCTGCCAAGCGACCAATTCCGGCACGGCCTGCTCCTCGAGCTGCTGCACCAACTACTGCAGCTGCCGCTGCCAAACCCAAACCGAAAGCCGTAGGAGCAGGCGCCGGAGCGGGTAAAACCAGTGGAGCAGGCGGAGGAGGGGGTGGTGCTGCACCCAAGCGCATAGCACCGTACGACTTCAAGGCTCGCTTTCACGATCTCCTCGACAAGCACAAGGTCCTCAAAACGAAATACGAAAAGCAAATAGAGGACATGGGCGAGCTGGAATCATTGCCCACGCAACTAGAGGAGACGCAGACCAAACTTATTGAGACAGAGTCGAATCTGAAGAACGTACAGACAGATAACGAGTGCCTCCAGAGGCAGGTGAAGCAGCATACAAAGAATATTGAGACAATTACCACAACGCTGGGAAGGACCAAGGAGGAGCTCTCCGAACTGCAGGCGATACATGAGGTGAGCCTAGGATCTTTATATTCAGATAACAAATACCATAAACAGGCGCCTTTCCCTTACAGAAAATTAAAGTTGAGCACGCTGCTCTTAGCAAGGAGGTGGTGCATCTGCGGCAACTCACCGACGAACTTCAGCGTAGCAATGAACAGCAGGCTGCAGACCTTGAGACATGCAAGGAGCAGCTCTTCGCATCGAACATGGAGCGCAAGGAGCTGCACAACACGGTGATGGATCTGCGTGGAAATATTCGCGTATTTTGCAGAATTCGACCGCCGTTGGACTGCGAGGAGAACAGGATGTGCTGCACCTGGACCTATCATGATGAGGCCACCGTTGAGCTACAGAGCATCGATGCCCAGGCGAAGAACAAGATGGGCCAGCAAATCTTCTCCTTCGATCAGGTCTTTCATCCTAAATCCTCGCAAACAGACATTTTTGAAATGGTGTCGCCGCTGATCCAATCGGCCCTCGATGGCTACAACATATGCATCTTCGCGTACGGCCAGACGGGTAGCGGCAAGACGTACACGATGGACGGAGTTGAAGATAGCGTTGGCGTCATCCCACGCACCGTCGATCTGCTCTTCGACTCCATCCGGGGCTATCGCAACTTGGGATGGGAGTACGAGATTAAGGCCACCTTTTTGGAGATATACAACGAGGTGCTGTACGATCTGTTGAGCAACGAGCAGAAGGACATGGAGATTCGCATGGCCAAAAACAATAAGAACGACATCTATGTGTCGAATATAACGGAGGAAACTGTCTTAGATCCAAATCATTTGCGGCAACTGATGCATACGGCCAAGATGAACCGAGCCACCGCCTCCACGGCTGGCAACGAGCGCTCCTCTCGCTCCCATGCCGTCACGAAACTGGCCCTGATCGGCAGACACGCTGATAAGCAGGAAATGTCGGTCGGATCAATCAATTTGGTTGATTTGGCCGGCTCGGAGTCACCAAAGACCAGCACACGAATGACCGAGACCAAGAATATCAATCGTTCGCTCTCCGAGCTGACCAACGTGATCCTGGCTCTGCTGCAGAAGCAGGATCACATTCCCTACCGGAACTCCAAGCTGACCCATCTGCTGATGCCCTCGCTGGGCGGCAACTCGAAGACCCTTATGTTCATCAATGTCTCACCGTTCCAGGACTGCTTTCAAGAGTCTGTCAAGTCCTTGCGGTTCGCCGCCTCGGTCAACTCCTGCAAGATGGCCAAGGCGAAGCGCAATCGCTACCTGAACAACTCGGCGGCGGCCAACAACAGCAACAGCAGCATCAATAGCCAGAGCGCAAGTTTTGATAAACAATAAAACTACATTAAGTTTCGTTTAAAGTTTCAGCGTATAATTTCACGAATTTGATCTTTCACCCCTTCTGTTATCGCTTAATTTATGTATGTATGTGTGTTTTTACCTTTAGTGCAACATTAAAAATAAAATAAAGTGCCGAAACACTCACAGCCATTGCTTTCAATTGGCTCCCACTGCCGCCCGCACCTCTGCGGGTATCTTCTCCACCAGTTCGGAATGATTTTGTCCGAGGCTGGCCAGCACTCCCTTACGATTCACGTGCTCCACATCCGCATTGTACTTGTAGTGCTCGCCATTGATATTGGTCAGGCAGCCGCCTTGCGCTTCTAGCACTGCCTCGGGTGCACAGGTGTCCCACTTCTTACACCCCGGTGTGGCAAACACATAGGCATGTGCCTTGCCCTCCAGCAGCTGCAACACCTTGAAGCCAGCTCCGCCGACCTTCAGCACCTCAGTGGCTGCATAGGCATTGAGAGCCTGCTGGTGCAGGGCATTGGAATGCGATCGAGTGGTGGTGATGATGAACTGACCATCTGGAGCTGGTACCGCGTTGAATCCTCCCGTTCCGAGGCCCTTGAGGCCCCAAATGGTACGGCCCAGCTCTCCGTCGGGCTGCTTGTAGAAGGGCTGGTGGATGATGCCACCCACCGCTGCGTCCTTAACAGCTATGCCAATCAGTACGGTGACGTGCTCCACAAATCCTACAGGAATAGATAAAAATATCATTGATATACATTTCAAAGGGATTATACTCGAATTACTCACCCTGTGTGTACTCTGCTGTACCGTCCAGTGGATCCACCCATATCACAACGTCCTCAGGGGTGGCATCCTGCCACTCCGGCGGGCAGCTTTGCTGCAGGAACGATTCATCCAGCTCCGTGACCAGCCAATCGTCACAGACATTCAGATCCGAGCCGCCTTCCTCACCGATGATCTTCACAATGGGAAACTTCCTTGTCAAAGAGGCGATGATGCAGCGCTGGGCAGAGCGGTCAGCCTCCGTTTGGGGATCGTTCTTTCCCTTGTCCACGATTCCCAGGTCGCCTTTCTTGAGCACATCGCGTATGATTCCTCCAGCCCGCTTTGCTGTGCTTATAGATGAGGCCATAAGGCGCATGATCACAGGAGCCGTAGTTGCCATTTTTTTTTTTAAGGAATCTGATCTTTACAAGGATTTGGAATGGAATGGCACAGTGGCGATGAAAATGGTGAAAGTACAAGCAGCTGATGGCGGTTAGAGTGGACCGAAAACCCGGTAAATCGTTCGTGTTTGGTGATGGTACAGCAAGCCAATATAAAAAAAAAAAAATGTTATAGCAAAACTCATAAAACCTTCAGAAATCTTTAATACCCATAATTTTATCGAAAATTTTATAAAATTTGTAATATCATATAGCTGCCATAAGAACCATCGCAAAAATTTTATTTATTTTTATGTTCATCTACTCTAAGATGTTGCTAAGATTTGCAACATTTTAAAATTTCGGTTTTAATTTTATACAAATTTTAATTTTATACAAATCTGATTACTATATACTTATAGAAGCCATTGAAACGATTTTTAAAATTAAAGAATCTGAATGTAAAACTGCAACTGTTTGGGAAATGCATAAATGTTGTACATCATTCCTTTCAGTTTTTCATTGAATTTGATGAAAGTTTATTAATTCCTAATGGTAGAATTGTAAACTGCAAGGATTTATAAGGGGATATAAGTTATTTTCCAATATTTTAATTAAATTATTTAAACCAATTTAGTAGCTTCTTAGTTTGTTTTTTTAGCTGTGAATAAATAAATCGGCACGACGCTCTGGCAACGCCGCAAAATACACAAGACCTTTGGACCACCCGCGCCTCCCCTCCGCCTACATAATTCAGTTCGTTTCCATCTTGAAGAGGTAAGTCCGCAAAATTAACAAAATGCATAAATTCCCTAAAAAAAATCATTAAATATCTCATCTTTTGCAGAAAATGGCGCGTGTTCTGGTTGGAGTTAAGCGTGTGATCGACTATGCCGTCAAGGTGAGTCCAGAAGTCGCCTGTTGCGTACTCCGCATCTATCTTTTTTATCACTTGTTGCGCCCTCTGTTTTGCGTAATCGCTTTAATTAATTGATAATTAAAGTATTTTGCCTACTCCATCCCATGTCCAGGTCCGCGTCAAGCCAGACAAGACCGGTGTGGTCACCCAGGGCGTGAAGCACTCGATGAACCCCTTCGACGAGATTGCCGTCGAGGAGGCCGTCAAGCTGAAGGAGAAGAAGCTGGCCGAGGAGGTCATCGCTGTGTCCGTGGGTCCTACACAATCCCAGGAGGTGATCCGTACCGCCCTGGCCATGGGCGCCGACCGTGGCGTCCACGTGGAAATTCCAGCTGCCGAATACGAGCTCTTGCAGCCCATCCACGTGTCCAAGATCCTGGCCAAGCTGGCGCTGGACGAGAAGGCAGATTTGGTGATCCTGGGCAAGCAGGCCATCGATGACGATGCCAACCAGACGGCCCAGATGACCGCCGCCGTGCTTGACTGGCCGCAGGGCACCTTCTGCAACAAGATCGAGAAGACGGATGCCGGTCTGACCATCACTCGTGAGATTGACGGCGGCCTGGAGACCATCAAGACCAAGACACCGGCTGTGTTGAGCGCTGATCTGCGCCTGAACACGCCGCGTTATGCTACGCTCCCCAATATCATGAAGGCTAAGAAGAAGCCACTGAAGAAGGTCACGGCCAAGGATCTGGGAGTGGATACCTCGCCCCGCATCGAGGTCGTTTCCGTGGAGGATCCGCCAGTGCGCCAGGCTGGCGCCACCGTCGCCGATGTGGATGCCCTGGTGGCCAAGCTGAAGGAGGGCGGCCACATCTAGGCAACTATCCAAATATTGTGAGCGAAGATTCTACGTTTTTTAATTAGTTGAAACTTATATATCAGAAACGTGCATTTATATCCAGCCTCCGCGTCGGATCCACTGACAGGCTCTTAAAATTCAACCCACATCCCCGTGTGCTTTAAGTGAACTCTAAATTGGAATTTAGTTTCGTTGTTTTGTGTAGCAGCTCCTAAGAATAAAGTGATTTTAAGCTCTGAAGTCGTATGACCCTCGTTTTTTCTCTCTCCCCACGACGTTGATGCTGATGATGCCTTTTCCAGAGATGTCGCTCAACTTGAGGGACCAAAAAGCGACTGCTCGGAGGTCAAAGCACCTAAATAAGTCATTGGTCATTGATTTTCCCATTGTTTTCGATCGTTTTTATTAGCGGAAAAACTTGAAATGAAAACATTTGCTAATGTGTACATTATATAAGAGTACAAATCGTATAAAGAGATAGTATATGTTGTTCATAAAACTTTCGAGTACAGGCTAAAATTGTTTGTATATTTGTTTTGGACGCGATCATGACACAGATGCTTAATAATATACACCTATATTATTAATAAGTATAAAAAATAGAAAAAGAGGGGATGTCCGGCTATCGTAGATATTTATATATATAGACAAGGTGGTTCCCATATTCGTGATCAAGAAAAAGCAGGGGCGAAAGGTATACATGAATTGCAGGGCAATTTTGGCTTTAAAATAATTTTGAAACTCGAGATCGCATGCATAATGAATTAAACATTAAATATAAATGCTTAAGTATAAAATAATTTCAAATAAGTATATATAAATGGCTGAGTTTTTAAGCCAAAATTAGCAGGGAATTCATGACAAGTACAGTTATCGCCCCTGAGATTTCTAGTTTGTATAAAGAATCCCACAGATAGGCGGATGGCAAGCAATAAATGCCAATTTAGAATACACTTTGCTTAAATAAAAGTAATTGTTAGTGGCTCTCAATCATGGACATGGGAAAGGGGGTTTTCTATAAATATGCGCCATTAACGCCGATAACCAGCGTAGTTACGATTGGCAGTTGTATCTTAATTGCGACTCGGCGTTCCTCCGCCTTCCCTCCGCTTATCACACACCTCTCCGCAGCAAGCTCACCATCCAGTCCATTAGCTATCAAACCCGTCCCGCCGGCACCAACTGCTTGTCGGTAAAGTGAAGAATGCGCGTCAGCATGGTGGTTATGCAGGGGATCTGCTTCTGCTGGTGCATCTCCGGTGTGTCCGGGGTGCAGGACTCAAAGTCGACGGCCACACGCTGGCAGACGAAGGTCAGCAGGGTGAGGATGTCAAGGCGCTTGCCATTTGCTGCCAATTCGGCGCACAGGCTCTGCATGAACCAGCTGCCGCGGGTGGTGTTTCGCCACGAATAGAATCCAGGAACCGTGGAGTAGGCAATGAGGAAGTCCGCATGCACGGGTATCTTGTAGCTCATTGAGGAGTCACCATCGGTTTCGGTGTGGTTGCGCTGCATGGTCACGCCTCCGTCCAGGCGATCTCCCTGGCAGGCCTGGATAAAGAACAGCTTGGGCTTGCCGGCCAGCGTGGGGCAGTGATTGGCGGTGAAGAAGCTCCAGATGTTCTCCAGCTTATACTGTGTGTCCTTGGCGTAGATGTAGCCCATCTCTCCGTGCGATAGAATAGCCACTAGAATGCAATCGTTGTCGCTATGGTTCTGCGAAGCTGCGTACTCAATGGTGCGCAGTATGTCCTTGTAACGACAGTCCTTGTACACAGTGACCTCGAAGTCCAGCTGTTTCAGCACGCGCGACAGGTTCTCACAGTCCACGTTGGTTCCCGCCCGGGACTTTAAGGTGGGCACCTCGAAGTGCTCGTGATTGAAGATCAAAGCCATGCCGCGGTTCTTGTGACGCATATTGTACTCGGCAGCGTGCCGATCCGTGACCATCTTGGCCACATTCTTCTTGTAAGTCATGGAGGGTGAGTTGTATCCATTGGCTAGCTGCCCGATGGCGCCGCTTCCGTACGGATTATGCGACGATACGGTGGCCACTCCTGCACTGCCTCCCGAGGAGCCCAGGGCATCGGTGTGATCGTCCTGATTCTCGGCATTACGTATGCCAACCTGATCGGCGGACTCGCTGTTGTTGCTGGCGGCCATAGCGAAATTCCTTCTTGCGAGCCTGCGGAAACTGATGAGTCACAAAAAGTCGCTTAAAAAACTGGTTTTCCAAAACTCCGTTTGTAATTGAAGCGCACGGTTTGAGATAATTGATCTGATAGCAGAAGAAAGTGCGCGTTGAACTTGCAACAAAGAAAACTAGTGAGCAACTATTGCAACTGCTAATTATTTTTCAAATCTTTTGTTTGGTTCTTTTTGTTTTAAGTGTGACCGCAGCTGCGCAGAATACCAACGAAAACGAAAGCAGCAGGGAATGCGGTCATTCCACGAATCAGATGTGAAAAAACGTTTTAATTCAAAAAGTTTATTTATTTTATTTATTTATTTTCTTTTTTAATAATCTTCATTATTTTCTATTTTCTAGTCCCACGAGATTTCGGGTTCTGTATCTGAAGTGTACTTAACTTTCCTCTTCTTCGGCCTGATGGCATCTTCCACGATACTTGCCCGTTTCGGTGGCGTTGTGGTCTTGGGGGCTTCAGTTGTGGCTTCTTGGTTTTGATTTGTAATGTTAAATCTTGGAGGTGTGGTTTCAGTTGTAAAATAAGTCGCTTCGGTGCTTTCAATAGCTGTATCCAAGTATGTTGTGGTAGATTCGAACCCAGGAGTTGTGGAAATAATATCCAGCAAGGATGTGGAGGTTTCTGTGCTCTGATCCTCCAGAGATTCTAACGTGGTGGATTCAGGAGTTGTCGTCTCAATTAAAGAGCTCGTTTCTTGCGCTTCTGTTAATTCTGTTGTGATATCTGACGGTTGTGTGGAGGAAAACCACGGCCAGACCGTTGAAGGAGTGGGTTCCGTGCTGGTGAAGTAATTATGCGCAGATTCGGCATCGGTTGATGTTGAAATATCCTCAGTTTCTGTAGTGCTTAGGAATACTTCTGTGGTGGTTTCCAGCGTGGTCCGATCCTCCAAAGATTCTGTAGTTGTACTTTCGGATTCATATGCGTTCGGTGTTGTTGTGGTCTGAATAAAAGTGCTTGTATCTGGAGATTCTGTAGTTATATCTGAAATTTCAGTGGTGGACCAGGATGCTATTGAAGATTCATAGGCACTAGTTGTGGTTTCTGTATCCCCAGAGATTGTGGTTGAGCCTGGTTGAGTCGTGGGCTCTGTGGTGGAGAATTCCTCAGTAGAATGCTTAGTTGTTTCATCCGGACTGACTGTTGTTTCCCAAAAATCTCCGCCGAACGAGTTGGTTAAGTTAACGATTTGTGGCTTATACGGCGCGTAGTTTTTTACTTTATACGGCTGGTGGTTCTTTATATACTCCTTCGCAATGCTAATCCATTCATCACGATCAAGAATTTGATTTAAATTTCGACTCGAGACCACAAAATGTGCCATCAAAAGGAGTAGAAATATTTTTCCCATTGTGCTGCTGACGCCGTCAGTGGATATTCGCGACTAATGACTTACGTCTGTAACGGTGTCATATAAACCTAATCCGTCGTCTACCTAGGTTTTTTCGCAAGCGCTACCTGCTCCTGCTCGGAGACGTTAATTACACTTAATTAGGTAACTGGGAATTTCTGGTTTAATTTGGCCGCCAAGGATGAAAAACCGATAAATTTTTTACCTCTCCCTTTTGCAAAAAGATGGCAGCGCTAAAGCTGATTTGTTGTCGATTTGAATGGGACCAGCCTACGCGGACGATATATAGTGTTTCGATTGTCGATTGTTTTGCAGATCCGCGTTTTTGTGTAAATTTTGTAAAAACAACTTAATTGTTGATTTTCCATAATATATAGACAGATAAAGAGTTTATATACGAGTTATTAGTCTTTGGTGAGTAATTGCCAGTTAGAATAATGTGTTCGCGAGGCTTAGTTTGGCGAAATTACCACAGTTGACACATTTCTGGGACGCCGGTTGTGCAAACCTTGTTTTCTCCTATTTTTCAGGAAGTACTATGGATTCCGATTTATATGATGAATTTGGCAACTACATTGGTCCAGACTTGGACAGTGATGAGGACGACGACCAGAGCCTTTACGGGCAACCGGATGTGCAGGATGATCCAGAGGTGGAGTCCATATAAAACAACTTACAAAAATTCAGTACTCAATTACAATCTTTTAAAAGGACGCTATGGACGAGGATGAGGTTGAGCCGCAGGAGGATGAGGACAAGGAAGTGACTGCTGTGGTGCTTCATGAGGATAAACGCTATTATCCGTCCGCCGTAGAGGTATACGGTCCGGATGTGGAGACCATTGTGCAGGAGGAGGACGCTCAGCCGCTGGACAAGCCGCTCATCGAGCCGGTGAAGAAACTAAAGTTCCAGATTAAGGAGCAGGACATGCAGGAGACCACCTATGACATGGAGTTTATGGCAGACTTGATGGACACGCCGCCGCTTATCCGCAACGTGGCTCTAGTTGGCCACCTGCACCACGGCAAGACCACGTTCGTTGATTGCCTCATGCGGCAGACGCATCCGCAGTTCGAGAATATGGAGGAGCGGCAGCTGCGATACACGGACACCCTATTTACCGAGCAGGAGCGTGGCTGCAGCATTAAGGCCACACCCGTGACTCTTGTGCTGCAGGATGTCAAGCAAAAAAGCTACTTGCTCAACATCTTTGACACTCCGGGGCATGTGAACTTCTCGGACGAGGCCACCGCCGCCATGCGTATGTGCGATGGTGTGGTTCTCTTCATTGATGCCGCCGAGGGCGTCATGCTGAACACAGAGCGTCTGCTCAAGCATGCGGTGCAGGAACGCCAGGCTATCACCATTTGCATCAACAAGGTGAGTTTTGTGTGAGATTTGGTGGTTAATTAACTCATTTTTCATATTTTTATTGACTCTTTCAGATCGATCGTCTAATCTTGGAGCTAAAATTGCCACCTCAAGACGCTTATTTCAAGTTAAAACACATTGTGGAGGAGGTCAATGGGCTGCTCAGGTAACATTATTTTTGCAATGCAGTTTAACTTAACTTACAACTAATTCCTATGTGTTGCCTACAGCATCTATGGCGCTGCAGATGACAATCTGCTGGTTTCTCCAATTCTGGGAAACGTTTGCTTTGCCAGTTCCTTGTATGGCTTCTGTTTTACTCTCAAATCCTTTGCCAAGCTCTATGCGGACACCTACGAAGGCGTGAGCTATCTGGATTTTGCTAAACGTTTATGGGGCGACATGTACTTTAACAGCAAAACGTAAGTTTAATCCGTAGTTTTCTCAAAATAATACTAACCATTTATCTACTGATAGCCGCAAGTTCTCAAAGAAGCAGCCGCATAATTCGGCACAACGGAGCTTTGTCGAGTTCATCCTGGAGCCCATGTACAAGCTGATTGCCCAGGTGGTGGGTGATGTAGACACCACTTTATCGGACACATTGGCTGAGCTGAATGTTCGCGTCTCAAAGGATGAGATGAAATCCAATATACGACCTCTACTGCGCGTTGTCTGCAGTCGGTTTATGGGCGATTGCAGTGGCTTCGTGGACATGTGTGTCGAGCACATCAAGTCGCCATTGGAGAACGCCAAGCGAAAGGTGGATCATATATACACTGGACCCAAGGAGGGTGACATCTACCGCGATATGATCTCGTGCAATCAGTACGGCACCCTGATGGTGCACAGCTCAAAGATGTATCCCAACGATGACTGCACCTTCTTCCAGGTACTGGCCAGGGTTGTCTCTGGTACTCTGCATGCCGGTCAGGAGGTGCGTGTTTTGGGAGAGAATTACACGTTGCAGGACGAAGAAGACTCTCGCATACTCCAAGTGGGTCGCTTGTGGGTCTTTGAGTCCCGCTATAAAGTGGAGCTGAACCGAGTTCCGGCCGGCAATTGGGTCCTCATCGAAGGCATCGATCAGTGCATTGTGAAAACTTCAACCATTGTGGATATTAATGTCCCGGAGGATCTTTATATCTTCCGGCCGCTCAAGTTCAATACGCAAAGCATTATCAAGATTGCCGTGGAGCCGGTAAATCCCTCAGAGTTGCCCAAGATGCTGGACGGTCTGCGGAAAGTGAACAAATCCTATCCACTTCTCTCCACGCGTGTCGAGGAGTCGGGTGAGCACGTGATCCTGGGAACAGGCGAGCTGTACTTGGACTGTGTGATGCACGACCTACGGAAGATGTATTCGGAAATCGACATCAAAGTGGCGGATCCTGTGGTTGCTTTCTGCGAAACCGTCGTGGAAACGAGTTCCCTAAAATGTTTTGCCGAAACGCCGAACAAGAAGAACAAAATAACCATGATTTCGGAGCCGCTGGAAAAGGGTCTGGCCGAGGATATAGAAAACGGAACGGTCTGCATAAATTGGAACAAGAAACGCATCGGCGAGTTCTTTCAGGTTAACTACGATTGGGATTTACTGGCGGCGCGTTCCATCTGGGCCTTTGGGCCCGACTCAACGGGTCCGAACATTCTCGTTGACGACACACTGCCATCGGAGGTGGACAAAAATCTGCTGACGGCGGTAAAGGATTCGATTGTGCAGGGCTTCCAGTGGGGAACGAGGGAAGGTCCACTGTGCGAGGAGCCTATTCGGAATGTCAAGTTCAAGATTCTCGATGGCGTCATCGCCAATGAGGCCCTGCATCGCGGTGGCGGTCAAATTATTCCCACTGCCCGTCGTGTAGCCTACTCCGCATTCCTGATGGCGACGCCGCGTCTAATGGAACCATATCTGTTTGTGGAGGTGCAGGCGCCCGCAGACTGCGTATCTGCCGTTTATACAGTTCTGGCCCGACGCAGGTAAATTGTGCTATTGGTTAAACCCTGTGCCATTTAGCTAATTTTATATTTATTCCCTTTGCAGAGGTCATGTCACGCAGGATGCCCCCGTTTCTGGTTCGCCCATATATACGATCAAAGCATTTATACCCGCCATCGATTCGTTCGGTTTCGAAACTGACCTGCGCACACATACACAGGGTCAGGCCTTCTGTCTCTCGGTGTTCCATCACTGGCAAATTGTCCCCGGCGATCCGCTGGACAAGAGCATCATCATCCGGCCGTTGGAGCCACAGCAGGCCTCGCACTTGGCGCGCGAGTTTATGATCAAGACGCGACGCAGGAAGGGTCTCTCTGAGGATGTGTCCATCAACAAGTTCTTCGACGATCCCATGTTGTTGGAATTGGCCCGCCAGGATGTGCTGGTCAACTACCCCCTGTAGACGCCAATTATTCAATAAAAACCAATCAACTTTTAGACGTATTTCGGAAATTACGTGCGAACTTAAAGGGAATTCGTCATATACTTTCTATATTTACTAAATATTTATTTAAAGCCTGCCTCGGGCCAAAAATAATTTACAAAATAGTATACAGAAAACAGCTGCAGTTGTGTTGGGCTCCAGGTCCTTACTCAACGTTGCCGTTCTGCAGGACCTCCGACTCGTAGCCGTCCTGCTCGCCCTGCTCTTCATCGAACTCAACATCGTCGTCGGCCGTTGCCTCCTAAACAAAAGAAGAACAAGATTTTATATGGAATTGTTTAGTGTCAAGTCATGCTGTAGACGCACCTGGTATTGCTGGTACTCGGATATCAGATCGTTCATGTTGCTCTCGGCCTCGGTGAACTCCATCTCATCCATTCCCTCGCCGGTGTACCAATGGAGGAAGGCCTTTCGCCGGAACATGGCAGTGAACTGCTCGGAGATGCGCTTGAAGATCTCCTGGACCGCAGTCGAATTGCCGATAAATGTGGCGGACATTTTAAGGCCTCTGGGCGGGATGTCGCAGACGGCCACCTTCACGTTGTTGGGTATCCACTCGACGAAGTAGCTGCTGTTCTTGCTCTGCACATTGAGCATCTGAGTGTCCACCTCCTTCATGGACATGGGACCTGTTAATTATTGAGTGAGCGTGAAAAAAAGAAATGCCTTTGGGCGCAGCAAAAACTTCCTGCGCATTTACATCAAAAGCCAAGTTCGCTTTGATGCGCCAAGCGAATCCCCAAATCCCTGAATATGAAATACTAAACGGCTTCTAAGTCCTGGCTGCGCACCTTGCCACCTGGGCTGCGTTCCCGTTCCGGGAGAGAGAAATGGGATGCGGACACAAACAGTCCCAGGAGGTAACTAAAAAAGTTGTTTAAATTCCACCGCTGGTATTTTTTCCCTTCGTTTCCAGCACATTTTTGTGATTAATTATTTTGCAAGTATTCCTGGCAGTCAGTCGGAGACGAAGGCGGCTATAGAGGCTATAGAGGCTATGGAGATCCTGTGCGAGGGAGGCTGAGGAGCTGGGTGGGGCGGAGCAGTGCAGCCCAAGTCACGTTCGGCATGATTAGTTAAGCCAGGGGCCGTGTCAGGCGGCGGTCGCAATTCCCCAATGGATCTTGAAAGTAAATTTCTAATTACGCGCGTTTTGCGAGTCATCAGTCAAAAGCAAGGGCACGGCGAATGGCGAACGGCAGGAGGTGGCAGGAGGCGGCACATAAGGAATAGCAAATGAAATATTATGCGGCGTACTTTTGGGCGCCGCATCGCAGTTTATTAATTTAAAAATTAGCGCGAAAAAATGCGAGCAACCTTTTGGAAAGTGGAGCGAAGGACTCGAACTCCTCTGCAGTGGATGCGGGGGGAGAGGCGGGACTAACAAATTTGCGCTACGTGCGCGTTGACGGATTGCAGCCTTTTTAGCCGCCAGCCAGCCGGCATTAATCATTTTTAGTGTCGCCCATAAGTAGTAGGCCCAGTGGCTCGGCTTTGGCTAATAAAATCGTCGCCAAAGCCAAGCCCCCGGAGAGTCGAAGGTGTTTGGACAGGGGCGTAGCTAGGTTGGTTGCTTTTATGTTCGCGATGTAGCTGTAGATAACAGATATTATTTATACAAGTTTTCTAATTTTATAAAGTATTTAATATTAATTTTTAATCTGTGATTTCTATATTTTTGTAGAATCCACAGAATTTATTCCAAAACAACCTACAGAATTATTCCATCAGACCAAAAGTTGGCATCAAAAACAACCCCCTTGGCTACGCTCCTGATGATATGGCTACGTGCCTGCGGGTCCGGAAAAACGGCGGACAGGTGCGCCGCCGGGTGCCCGTGACAAAGTGACAAAGTTGGCGCGGATAAGCCGGTGCGGGGCTCCTGAATAAATGAGCGGATAGATGAATGGATTCCTGTTCTGTCCTGGCTACGCGTGAGGATGTGTTTAGGGCTTGTTGTTAAGAAACTATTTTTCTTTTCCCACCCTCGTGGCAAACATTTCGCCTCGTCACTCACCCCGGAAGATGCAGGCCACCGTGAGGTAGCGTCCGTGCCGGGGATCGCAGGCGGTCATCATGTTCTTGGCATCAAACATCTGTTGGGTCAGCTCGGCCACGGTCAGAGCGCGGTACTGCTGGGATCCCTTGGCTGTCAGCGGCGCGAATCCGGGCATGAAGAAGTGGAGGCGCGGGAAGGGCACCATGTTCACGGCCAGCTTACGCAGATCGGCGTTCAGCTGGCCGGGGAAGCGCAGGCAGGTGGTCACGCCGGACATTGTGACCTGGTCCGGAGAGGGTAGAAAATAACCATTGTTAATACTAAACCAAAACTAAAAAAAATATTAATACATTTCAGAGAAATTTCTGTTTTATTTGGGATAAACATCAAACTCGGAGACAGTTCACATCCTTTGGCTGGGAGTCCACACATACATATACTTGGCTACTTACGGACACCAGGTGATTGAGATCCTCGTAGGTGGGCGAGCAGAGGCGCAGGCTCTGGTAGCAAATGTCATATAATGCCTCGTTGTCGATGCAGAATGTCTCATCGGTGTCCACAATGAGTTGATGCACCGACAACGTGGCGTTGTATGGCTCCACTACCACTTCAGACACCTGGCCGGATCCGGGATTTGAATGCCAGGAAAGTGGATGGAATGGGGAGGAGGGACAGAACAAAGGACGCATTAGATAGATTGACTAGGTGGTACTTACGGAAACCAGATGGTTTAGATCGCCATAGGTGGGCGACGATAGCTTCAGCGTGCGGAAGCAGATGTCATAAAGAGCCTCGTTGTCAATGCAGAAGGTCTCGTCGGTATTCTCCACCAGCTGGTGGATGGAGAGCGTGGCATTGTATGGCTCCACCACAGTGTCGGACACCTGGATACGCATTTATGTCACAATACAATACGGATGAAAGCGCGACATGCATGTGGAGGAGGAGCAGAAATAAGTTCGTTAATTAGCAATGCTATCAGCAGAGTCAAAGGAATGCAAGATTCAATAAAAAAGCTGAATGGATATGTAAAGGGATTAGGTACGCTATATATTTAAGGTGTATTTAGCAATGCTATTAGCAAAAAAATATAATAAATATATGTATTTTAATAAGAATTAAATTCTAAAATAGTATGCAAAAAACTAACATTATTCTATGCTCATTCCTGATATTCCGATTCTGTAAACTGTTTAACCGTATTTTGCCGTACTTCTTCGGGTCTACAACCAACGAGTTCCCCCACTCACTGGCCATTTCTTTTAGGGGGCCATATGAATGCACAATGGACATGAAAAATGCATTCTGCCAACAGGATGCAATTCGAATGCAGTGCTAACTGAATAGTAGACCCTATTAATACGATGTTTGCAGTGGTTGTTGCTGCAGTTGCTAATGCTATTTTGAGCCCGGAGCGGCACTCAGGCCGAGAGTTGTTGCATAAATGCAGTTGCATGTTGCACAAACATCTGGGTGCATTCTATACCCCAGTATCCGTACACCTATGCCCAGGTATATGGGGGGTGTGCGATGCGGTGTGTGTTTCGAATGCTGCAAATTGAAAATTATGTATAATCTTTGGCTTGCCCTCTATATTTGCGCAACCAAGATGCATTGCTCGTCCGTTGTCGGAGGCAGGTGAGGATTGGGGGATGAGGAATGCAAGCTAAGGTATGGAGAATGGAGGCTGGGTTGGGGTTGGGGTAAACAAAAGGGGGGCGTGGCTGGTTAAGCATGCGACAAACTTCACTCGAGCTTCGGTTTGCCGTATGCCAAGTGTGTGCACATAAATTGTGGCAATTATTTAATGGCCACAGCCCTAGAGCGATAACGTCCAGTCCCACGCACACACTTTTAGTGCAACTCTTGCACTTTGGAAAATCTTTAATAAATATTATTATTAAGTTGAATTAGTGTTATATATTTTAATATTTAAACCAATTGCCATTAATCTTTATATCAAAAGCAACTTATCTTTGTTTCCCGGCAAACGCTAAATTTTTCGCTTTCATTTATTTCTCCCTGTGCACAGTCTAACACACTCACACCCTGTGCACACAGGCACACCTTGTATGTCTGCCTAGACGGTACATGCAGTTAATACTAATGAGTTATGCTCGGGCATATGCATTTTGCATTTTGTATTTGGTATTTGTTGCCGGCTTCCTATTTGAACACCGCCCGGACGCAATATTTGCCAGCTCTGTGCTTGTGTGTGTGTCTGAATCCTGAATCTGGAGGATTTACGAGCATGCATTTTGATATCATTGCCGTGTCCAACAGGCAGGTGCAAATCTCGGAGGCTTCCTGGCAAACGAACTGGAACTGGACTAGTGATTCATATTGCCTCAAAATGAAGCACGGAAAGGGAGGATGAAAGGTGCAGGAGGAGGAGGAGGAGCAGGAGGAGGACTGTGAGTGACGCTCGTTAATTAATGGACGTAATTAAAAACTTTAATCAATCGCTAAAATATCTCGGATATATTCCGTTTTTTCTGCGTATCCCCAGCATCCCTAATTATTCCGGGTGAATGCGAGCTGCATTTGCATAAATGGCGCTTATCAAAGCGCGGCTGCGACAAAGGCTTTACACGGCTCCGATCTGATGGGCATGAAAAACTATTAAATTATATATACGCGCACATATTAAAACCGCTATAACGTGACAGGCATGTGTCAGGCCAGGCCGCAATAAAATGACCGCCGAAGCCAAAACATTGCGGTGAGCCAAGCAAACCCAGCATGGCCCATAAATAATGGCCCCCCCAAAAAGGAGTATGTGTGGGGGGATATATTGGGGCATTTAAAGTTAAACCCCGGCCAGGGGTCGGGCTTTGGACTGGTTCAATAGTTGACCATTGGCGTTCAGCCGTGACTGTAATAAATTTAACGCCGTACAAGTGCAAAGTGTAAGCCTCGTGTGTGTGCTCAACTAAAAATTCCATAAAATTTATTGTGTACTTCGATATGCCAATAAGAACATTGTCAAATGTTAATTTCACGCCTCAAGGACTTCTCCTCCTCCCTGAGGGCATTAAGGCACAAGTCAAATTATGCAAGTAAAGACCTCTTGTCAATAAATTCTTGGATATCTGGTATTTAGTTTCATGTTTTAACGTTTTATATATTTTTTCTTATAAAAATGGTACAGCTTTTTGTATAGTTTCATGTAAATTGTAGCTTTACAAAAATAAAATCTAATAAATCATTATTTATTTTTTTAAAACCCAGAACTTTTTGTAAACCTAACTGTGTTTGTGTTTTTTTGGTTTTGTTTTATAATAAAGGTAAATAAACTTCAGTTTATATTATTAGAAGATCAAATTGTTTATCTTTCCTTTTTTAACAATGACTCTCCAGTAGCTATATCTTTTTTTTCATAGGACATCGCCTGCCAATGACAATTAATGTCAAGCTGCATTAATTAAATTAAACGTCAAAATATAATTAAATACGAATAATGCAAATAAAGGCGTAACGTTTTTTTTTTTTGTGCCGCCCTGTGTGACCAATAGTTCTACGTCTATATTCCTGTAATATATGCAACTGGGTTAATTAAGCGACAATTGAGGCGTGTCAAAAACGCTGGAAGGCATTACAAAAAAAGGAGTGAAAAATATTGGCGCATTGGGTCGCGGCAGATGAGGTCGAACTGCCATCTACTTGCGAGTGCGAGTGCCACTAAATTGCATTAAAATTGCACTGGCAATTAGGCTTTGGCCCACGGCCACTCGATGGCGGTGCTACTAATTTCGCCTGCAAATTAATTAGAATTATTCGAACAAAGCCCGGCCAGGAGGCGCACAAAGCCGGCAATTGAATTTAGCGTATGAATTGCATAAATAAAACAACATTTGTGGCGTTCTCGCTGCACTCTGCGGCTTTCGCCTGCTAATTTGGCAAAAACGCGTGCAGGTGTATGGCGCTTTGGGTCTGTGGGTCGGCTTACTGGCACCGTGGAATGGCCGAGATGTGTGAGCTCTGATTTGGGGCCCACTGTACCTAAGGGGGTTAGTAAGCTGATTTCGCTAAGCGGATTGCATTGGTCACAACCACACAATGACGAGGATCGGCGACAGGTGAGAGGAGAAGCAAGGAGGAGCCTGATGACATGGGATGATAGCAGGAAGCGAGAGCGTAGAGCCTGGCTCACTTACCTTGGGCGAGGGCACCACGGAGAATGAGTTCATGATGCGGTCGGGATACTCCTCACGGATCTTCGAGATGAGCAAAGTGCCCAGACCGGAACCAGTGCCACCACCCAGCGAGTGGGCCAGCTGGAAGCCCTGCAGGCAGTCGCAGCCTTCGGATTCCTTGCGAATGACCTCCAGCACGGAGTCGATCAGCTCGGCGCCCTCTGTGTAGTGGCCCTTGGCCCAGTTGTTGCCTGCGGAAATTATGAGAAATAATATTATATTTTGCTTTATTTGGTTCAGTTGTTCGTTATTTAATTTAGCTTAAATTATTCGCTGCCCTAAGCTTTGACTTCTGGTCTTGAGCAATGCAAATCAAAGTTCGAGGCACTAATGGGTCACTGCAGCAACATCATCCACAGGGCCTGACATGTACAAAATTAATTTTCATCGTCATCCGCAGGCCATTCTATAATTACAATCATCCTCACCATCAGCATCATTAGCTCCGCTGGGTGGCTGGGAGGTTGGCCAGGTTAGTACTGGGTGAATGGGGCAGCCCACTTCTGCCTCCGGCACTTGCAGCAGCTAAAACAACAACAAGGCCGGTGCATAGCAGCGGCATCTGGTTGATAAGCTCGCCTGTGATAACAGAGTTCGCCATGCTCTTGGCACTTATCAAAGCAGGGACAAAGCCCGCCTCTGTGCCACCAATTTCCGGTGCTTTTGCTTTAGTAGTTGCAACCCGAAGAGGCAGCTGCAATAACGGCCGGGGCAAAGTACAAACGCAACCACCAACATCGTCGATGTGGGTTCCGAAACAAAAGCATATTATCCCGAAAGGCAGCTGAGAAACAAAAGCCACGTACCAGAGGACGAACACGACATGCACCCATTACGGAGTGCAACGGAAATGCATTAGCAAAACGAAACGAAAAAGTGGAAACTGAATAGACTCATGCATTCTTCGCGCATCTAAAACCAATTTTGAAAACTCGTCTTTGTTGTCACAGAGACTTGGGGATAGTGCACTTCATTCGGTAAGCTTTCTCTTTATCCTTTATTTAATTTATTTTATTTTTACGTTTTATGTCTTTGTGAATTTATTTTGCTTCAGAAACTAGTTTAAACTAGACACATATTCCTTTTGATAATTCATTTTGATGCATTTATAAATTTTCCTTTTTAATTTGGAATTATAAGCCTCCAAATTAAATTAAATTCTACTTACCAGCTCCGGACTGGCCGTACACAAAGTTATCCGGCCGGAAGAGTTGGCCCATAGGCGACTGCCGGACGGAGTCCATGGTTCCTGGCTCCAGATCGATAAGCACCGCTCGGGGCACATATTTGCCACTGCTGGCCTCATTGTAGTAAACGTCGATCCTTTCATGCTGCAGATCCGACTCGCCATGATAGTAGCCATTGGGATCGATGCCATGCTCATCGGAGATGATTTCCCAGAACTGTAAAACAGAGAAAACTAAACTTTAATGGGTGTAGAAAATATATATGATAATAATTTTAATATATATAATTTCATTGAAATCAAGTTGATACTTTAAAGATATTTGATAATGTATTTATAATAATAAAATCCAATACTGATTCATGATTAAGTATATAT
This sequence comes from Drosophila anomelani, assembly GCA_035045905.1. Classification (NCBI taxonomy): domain Eukaryota; kingdom Metazoa; phylum Arthropoda; class Insecta; order Diptera; family Drosophilidae; genus Drosophila; species Drosophila anomelani. Next base: position 7,171,487 of record JAWNOO010000007.1, on the reverse strand, counting down.
TATTATTTCCAACGATTCCGAAGTTCGTTGAAAATGATTTTCTGGGATTTTCGAAAGGGGAACCCCCACTTTAATACAGTTTCAATAATGATTTAAGTGCATAATGGATGCCAGTTGATGTATGCAAATATGCGGTGGTCGCAATGAGCGCATTTGCATATGTGTGTATGTGCACTGTCCGCCTCACATGACGTATACGTGATATTTTATGACAGCGCCCGTTTGTATGCTATGAAATTTCGCGAAACTCTTACCTCCCGTTTCCCAGATACTTTTTTGTCCCTCTTTTCGGCACGGCACAGAAATATTATTTTACAATCAATGTTCCGGCTCGTTTGGGTGAGTGCGGGTGTCCCGTGGGTGTGTGTGTGTGTTGCATGCGTGTGTGTGTGTTTGTATTGCATTGCTTTGGCAATCAATGCATATAAATATGAGTGTCCTTTTTACATGGCTCTTGCTTTTATTGCCGCCGCCATCGAAACTCTCCCGTATCTGTCGTCGATTTATGCGCGTGCATATGCTGCATGACCCCTGCCCCTCCTGTATCACTCACACACACACACACTCACGTGCATATAAGCAATCACACCCGCAGCTCTCGAGCACTTTACATGCCGTGAGCAATTTCTGTTGCATACTTTCATGGGCGCTCAATTTTTTCCCCGCCGTGTTATTCTTTTTTTGTTGTTGTGTAACGAGCGGGAATAATTGAATCCTTTTAGGTGTTTTCATACACGTATATGTGTATGAGGCAAGCATACTATATATTTCCTGACCCCCATCTCGCTGCCGCTCCTCACTTTTATTTATACAAGAATTCCTTCAGCTTGCCTCGCATTTGTTTTGTTTTTGGGTTGGCTCTTTATTTTTTATTGCACAATACGCTTGGCAAAACATTTCACGTTTGCTGCGCATATGAATTTCAAATTTTTAAAAATGTTTCAATCGCCTCCCCTTGCCCTGGCTTGCCTTCTCTCCCCACTCGACAGGTGTGTGTGCGGGCAGGTGAAAGGAGCGAGCAAGCGGGGAAAATGCTAATTGTGAGAAAATCGCAATGTGCGCTTGGCCTGCCACGGCTCCCATTGATCGAAATGATTTTTAATGGACTTAAAGGCAGCACTGCTAGCCAAGGGCCATGAGTTCGTATTTTTTGTAAATATATATTTTGTACGCTTTTTTATTCCTGCTCCGCTGGCACTACTGAAGGTCGGCGGCAGATTGATTACGGAATATGAATTTTAATTAGTTACACATGACAGCGACTTTCCCGGTGGTTACCAGTCATTTTTAAAGTAAGCAAGTGCCTGTCGGAGGGGTAAAAATATGCAGAAAAAAACACATCCCCCTGAGTCTTATTAATTTCCATATCTTATCTGGAACTTCTTGATATTAATTGCTTATAATTTAGTATTATTTCAATTCATCTAAAGTTGATTTTAATACGAAGCCTGTATACGTTGTTAAATCCATATTACTATTAATTGTTAAATATTGTTTAATCATTTTAAATTATTGTATTTATTATGTATCCTCACTAAACAAAAGTAACTTATTTATAGACTTCTGCAAACTAGAAATTCTTCATTTATTAAAATTGTTATACCTTTTTTTTTTGCTAAAGCTTTCCAGGCAGATATTTTTACAACAAAAAGGTTATTCCAAGTTGCTTCCCCTGTAAGGATGAGGTCCTGAATAATGCATGACACCCGGTGTTTATGTCAAGTCCGCTTGTCAGACATTCCATCGAGCACTTGGCGGCACACTCTGCCAAGCAGAATCCCCTTACACACACTCGCATATAGAGCCATAAATAGTTAAGTGGCTTGCGTGAAGCGTTGAAGTCTTTTCTCGATGTACGGCGAACAAAGGGGGCCAAGGGTAAGCACAGGGACTTGGCTATGCTGAAGAAAGTTGTAAAAGTTCGAAAAATTTGATAACGGCTGATTGCACACACACAAAGCGAGCTTCGGCAAATGCATGTCCTTTGTGCGCCAGCCCCCCGAAGCGTATGCTACTCCTTTTCGCATTTCGCATTTCGCATTCAGAGCCTTCGAAGACGCCGGGCCATGCTAATCGGAGAGCCGCATAAATGTTTGCGCTGCCAGTGCGATTGTTTGGCAAAAGTTTGCTCCTCCATTGGCTTTTAGACACGCAACAATGATAACAAGTTGCATGGCCAAAACACACACACCCAACACACACACAGAGACAAGAAGGAAAGAATCGGTGGACAGGAAAACTTGCGAGCACAGTAAAAGTTTGGCCCTCACATGCTGGCTTTTTGCATACATAACAAACTGGAAATATGACACTCAATTGTACGCATCGGTGGGCACTTTTGGCTTGACAATAACTTTGATTTGCATGCGCCTCCATCTCCAAACGGTTTTCCCCGGAAAAACCCGCATGGGATCCGGGGCCCGAAAGTCCCCGTTGCCTGGCACTTGTTGCCCCGTGGGGGAAATTCAAATGTATTCTCGTGCCTTCTTCGAAGCCAATTGCAGATAAGCGCTTTTCCTTTGACTACTCTCGCTCCGTTTGCCGGCCGTTGGCATTGAGTGAGCAGCATAATTTATTTACGCAAACTTTGCCGGTCAATCTGCCTGCCCATCATCCCTGCCTGCCCGTCATCCTGACAACAAGACATCGGCAGCGCGCCCATGCTTTGGCAGCTTGAAGTGGGTAAAGTGGCCGGAGACAGGCCATCAGCTTCCTATTTGAAGCTGAAAAGTTAAGCCAACATGAAAAAAAGTAAAAACAATTACGCTGCCTTTCATTTACTAAAAAACTTTTCACTGGCCGCGGTCAAATTGCTTAATTACAAAATTGCGTTGATGCGGGGGTCTGGCGGCAACCTGGGAGGGAAACCTGGGCCAAGTACTTGGCCAAAAAGGAAAAATGCCATGATCAAATTAAAAGTAAACAAAGAGCTCCGTGCGTTGACCAAAGCGGCGCCATTTTACGGCGCCCGCTTTTTGTTTTTCGGCCACCAAAGTCTTAAGCCCCTGGACTCTGGAGTTACTTGAAAGAAATCCAACATTAAAATTCCCAAAGCGTTTGAAAAAAACATAACAAAAAAAGAGCCGAAACAAAAGTCAAGTGGCTAAGACGCGATCCGCAGGAAGTTGAAAAAAAAGCGCATAAATTAATTGTGGCTAGCTTTTACAGGGAGGAAAATTGCAGAATCCCTTAAAATGTTTTAAATTTCTAGGGAATAATATCATTAAAATATACAAATATGATAAATATTGAATATTTTAAAGGTAGTTTTCTTGGGGGTTTGTTACCTAATATTAATTATAATAACACCATTAAATCCTAAAAGACAATCAAAAGAATTAGTTCCCTCGCATTTTTTAATATTTAATTTACAACATTCCTCTAAACTTTATTTTATTTTTTCCCCATGTACCTCTGCTTTGTGCCCTCCTCCTTGGCCGTTGGCTCTAAAAGGACATTTTAGTTTGCGTAAGACAGGGATGCGCGCAGCGCAAAGCAACGGAAGTGCATGTCGCACCGGAAGTGAAAAACGGTCGGTGGCGAGGGTGGAGAACGGAAAGGGGGGATGGCAGATTGCTCGGCAGCTGCGTTTGCATACTAAATTTTGATGCTGTAGCTCGCGGCTCACATAAATAATAAACAATTGCAGTAATAAATATTAAATTATGGCCAAGTTTGCCTCAAGGCGCTGAGCTTGACATGCGAAATGATTTCGTTGGAGGTCCTAGAGACCTCTCCCGGCTATTAATTCATATTTCCGAAAACCTTTAATCTAATTAATTTAACCATTTGTTTTTGACAGACTCTTAGCTCTTTTTATATAGCAAACAAATCGAAAGAAGATTTAATTAAGTTGTAGGCAGTTCCAAAAAAAAAGTTAAATAATTCATTAGAGCAAATGTAAAGTTGTCTGATGGTATGCTGCCGCTTTTATTAAAATTCAATTAAAATAAATAATTAAATATCCATATATTTCAATATGCCTGCATATTTGGAATAAAAAAAAGCATTGCAATGTGTTTCTAATTAACATTCAGCGCATGGCTCGGCGCCGTGCATGAAAATCATTAGAAGTGCAACCGCATATGTACGTATTAACCCGCTTTGCCCGCGGCGATTTCTTAACCCACCCGAGGAGAGACTAGAAATGCAATTCGAGCTTTGGGCCAACGGCATTAAACTAATTATAAAATAATAAACAGGATTTCAGCGCATTTCGATCATTTGCCAATTTACAAATGTGCGACAAATCCGTGCGATTTGTGGGCGAACGCTTAAAATGCAAAGCGTGCAGCTAAGTTAATTTATTTTAATTTCACCGACCGAACCGACAAAATCTATTTGAATTTTTGGCATGAAGGGGGATTGCATTCGGCATCCATTAGAGTAATGAGCTTTGGTCGGCGGTGGCCTGGGGGCGTGGTGGGGTGTGTAAATAACCCTTGCGAAAATAAGGGCAATAAAACTGAAAATGCGAATGCCAAAACACTCTGGAAACTTAACGGCCGCCCATCGATGGATGACACTTTGCAGCCTGCGGCCATAAACCATTCGCTTCGCTTCGATTCGGAGTGACAAAAAGAACAAAAAAGGATAAATCCAACATGTATACATGGCATATCCCAAGCGCTATATCCTTGACTGCTGGGCAGCTGGAACTGGCGAATTGGCAGCTGAGCTCCATCCGTCTCCGACTGCTCAAAAATGCAATTTATGTGTGCGCCACGCAAATAACGAATTGTCCCCCAAACTACGCTTAATGCTCCTTTCCAGGAAAAGGGCCTGGGGGGGGAGGGAGTATATTTTGTAATAACACTAAAAGGATCTTATCGACAGTTGACAGCCGCAGCAGCATTCGCATACTGTCTTTATTGGCCAGCATCATCGTTTAGGGCCATAAAACGCTTCGCAACGGACTGCAGGCTATAGCCTGCTTTTCTGAGCGAGTCCTGCGAAAGAGAAGGCTCCATTCGGCGGCATAATTAGACTCACGTAGCCATTGCGAATGAAGCAATTGGCGCGATGCAGCTGCAATTTATGGCCCGGCATACGCAGCCTCCATACGGACTGGCACGTGTGAATTTCGAGGCGAGTTCGGTTCGCCAGAAAAATGCAATTTTTCCCTCTGTAAATTACCCTTTGTACACACACACACACACACACATGCATGGCAGCTGAATTTGCAATTGCATTTATCGTCAAGTGCATCAATTTAAATGTGGCCACTAATTGTCATTATCAGTGCGTTGCGTTGCGTTCCATTCCGTTCGCCTCGTAGTATTTTCCCATCAATTTTGTTGTGTTTTTTTTTGCTCGGTTTCATTATATATATTTTTTTTGTAGTTGTTGTTTATGTTGTGTTTTCATTTTTATATTTTTTTAATTGCCTTCAGCATTAAAGCTCGTAATGGCCTCTCGGTCTGGTGCAAAATTCAAGATGCCCTGCAATACTAATTTAATTATTGAAAGCGGAGAGCATGGCAGTAGGTCCTGGGCTTGGCCAAAGACCGTTGTCTAGCAAGGATATGCAAATGTTTGTTCATTAGTATTGGTCATTCGGCTTTCGGCTTATTGTGTGGTCCCGCCTGTGTGAGTATGCACACACCACCACCACATACACACGGGTTAGCAAGGACAACGATGACGCAGTGTCTAAGTGCAACATCAAATAGCTTATAATTAAAATTTCCATAACTCATACGCCCAGTTGGCGGCGCCAGGCACGGGTGGAAATTAAATAATTAACCAAGATTTGAGAGGTAATGAGCCAAGATGGCGTTCAAAGCTAAGAAGCAAGAATAAAAGAAAGTAAAAATTATTCAATTCTTGAAAAATACAAAAAGTATCCTTTAGAATATGTATAATAAGCTAATTGTTTAATGCCCTTTTTGGCCAACTTCTTAAGCTTCCCTCGCTTTTGGCCAGGGGTTAACCATCTGATGGCATCTGTCGCCTTGTTTTTCCTTCCTGCAGAGATATCAATGTTCGTTGTATATCCCAGTAAATACATATACAATATATATATATATTTACGTTTAATTGTAGGTGTGTCAACGGTGCGTATGGCTTCATTTAAACGCACACACCACAGGGGCATGGCATGCAACGGCGGCGGCGGCGGCTGACAAACAATTTCAATTGAGATTTCAATAATTGTCGATTTAGATATGTAAATATTTATTGTATATTTCGTTGGTCGAACTGCTATTGACTTAACTAATGTGCGCCTGGTGCGTCTATGTCTGTGGCTGTGTGTATTTGCTCCTGCCGATGTTGTTCTTATTGTTGTTGTTGCACGCACGTCTGGGTGTGTGTGCGTGTGTGGCCACCATGGTTTCAATTGTTTGCTGCTCCGTGGTCAAAACGAGACAAACATGGCCTGAATCAGATTTGATTTGGGCCCAGGTGTCGCGCTCTAATGCCAATGCTGCCGGTGGTGATGGCAAATGGGAATGTTCATTCATCAGGTCAGCTTAGGTTGTGAATTCAATATCTTAGGGTTAGCTTCTATTTGAGTTAATTTTTAGCTTAATATATGATTGATGTATAACAGAACTGACATTATTTTTTAAAAATTTAACTTTTGTTTATGAATTTCAAGAGGATAACAGCAGTTTTTAGAAGAGATATTTTTATAATATTAGAGTATCCTCCACTACTTTATATTGGTTATTTGTAATTCCAATTTTTCTGTGCTTCTTGTAGAGTTCGAAAGTTTAGAAAAAATATTTCTTAGATGGAAAGCTACAGCCAAGTCAATTCTTTGGCCGAAGGGTTGCAATAATATTTGCTAATGGCCAATGTTTGGGGGAGCAGCCTCCTCCTCCACCGTATGTTTTACGGCTGTGCCATGCATATAAACGACCAGCACTTGCACTCCATCATTCCACATGCACATACACACACCATTCACACACCAACAATATCGGCCTGGAGCAAAGAGGGTAATAATAATAATATTTATATGGTAAGCGATATGAAGTTCATGGCTTGAAGAACACTTTGGCAACAGCTAAATAAATAAACAGTGTCAGGCAAATATATAGGCGCACAAACATTTTTGTTACCTCTTGGGTGTGTGTGTATGAGCTCATGTGGTGTTAAACGGCAAGTGGTTTCCCCAACCACCTGGCGAGGTGAGGGAGCAACTGAGCCCCCAAGCAGGATAACATTTTCAAGGGAACCCGGAATATCATCTCTAAACAAAAGTGCAGTAATTAAGAAAAGCTCGGAAATGGTAATTTATAAATTTACAAAAAACCATCAAATTTTTTACCTTTACACATTTTGTTTTGACAGTTTGCAGCAATATGTAGTATCGTTTTTCCAAGCCCAACCAACATTATTTTTTATGATCTGCTGTATTTGAGGTCGGGCTTTATTAAGTGCTGGTCAAATGAATCGCTGTCGGTTATTAATGACTATAATAGCATTACTTTTTGTTGTTTTCTCAAGTGGCGGCGCTTCACTATCAAAATAATTCACATGCTTTTTTACAGCATTTAATGATTGCAAAATGCTATGAAAACGATAAAAGGACAACGGATAAAGAACTGAACAAACTTTCGCGCCATTAATCAATTTCGATCTCTCGCTCTAACCGCATCTAGCAGGGCATCCCCGACTGACCCGCTGGCCGGGTGTGCATTTGCTGATAACACTTGGTCATTTTGCGGCAATATCCTATAACGATTTTTATGATTCAACAATGGAATTAATTTTTATTACGACCAAGCGTGAATTTCGCTTTGACCATTTGATCGGCCTGGATGCCAATGCAAACTTTTTACAACTCTCACTGTTTTATTTTTCATTTTAATTGCCATTTGGAAGCGAAATGGCTGGTAATATATGTGCGGGCATAAAAAATCCAATTAATACTGTTTGTCAAATAAGCCCGAAATGAAATACAATATAAGGCAAATGCAAATACGGTCAAATTGAAATGCTTGCATGTAAAATGCAAAAAAATTCTGCCGGCTGTCCGAGCGAGTTTAAAACCAGGATTCACTCTAAACTTAATACACTCCATAGCATTTTCACATAATTGAATCGAAATGAAATCAATATCGAATGGTGCGAGTATCAAAAAATAATTTAACTACTCCGAAGCTCTCGAAAATATTTTCAATAATTTCGTTGTGCTAACTTGATATACCACAAATCGAAATTATGCCATAAAATGTGTGTGTGTACCATCATTATGCCCGAATTGCCGATTCTGATTTGCCGTAGTTTTCCCCGCATTTAGGCCAAGTTATTCGTTCATTTGCGGTTTTGTTCCGCCTGAAATATTGCTTTTCTTTTGGCAAACCAATTTTTCCCGCTACCTGTCATAAATTATAAAACCGATGTTAATCTTTCAAGGACCGGACGACGGACAAATGTTTGTCCAAATAAATGCAAACAAAATGCTATTTGAGCGTGGATTTCACAGGAACACACATAAATGATAAATATTTTGACCACATTGGGTTTTAATGAGGTTTGGCGCACTTGCTTTCGTTATTTTTGGGAATTATTCAGTGCAGTTTTTGGGGGTATCATAACTATTAGATAATCCTTAAACATACTTATCCTAGTATCAATTTATTTGTTATCTTTGGAAGGAATTAGAAACTCTGTGAAGAAGAAGTTAATAAAAGATTTTTCGATTTACAAACGCCTTCAAGAGCATCAAATATTCGTTGTGTTCAGCATCCTTTCGGCTTTTGTTTATTTAGGCAAACCATTTCGTGTTTTTCGGTCGCACAATTAGTCAACGCAATTTGCGTAAATAAAATAAAACGAGCCAAAATGAATCGAAACTGAACACGTGCGAAGCTGGGTAAAACCAATCTTGATTATTGTTATTTTCGCGAGTTGTATTTTTGGCTTAATTATGTTTCGTTTTGCCATAAATTTGCTGGCATTTTGCGGTTAATATCTGCCGGCCAAATGCTTTATCTGCCGACTTTCCCGAAAGCCCACGGCGTGTGTAAAATTCCGTTGCCTGCTTATCGGCAAGACAGCAATTTGTAGCTCTGTAGCCGGCAAATCCAATTGCATAAATAATTTCGCTGGCTGCCGAGGACTTGGGGCGATTGTTCATGAAACGCTTTATTGTATTATTAATTTTTTTTTGTTTTTTTTTTTCGTAAATACCAGATTACAACAGTGCAACATATTTCATGGCGGCCGCTATCTGCCGGAGTGCACAGCTCGTTGGCAGTGTAATGCGCAATAATTACAATTTGCGGCTTGCAATTTCAATAATATAAAATTACCAAAGTAATTGAAAAACTGCAGAGAAGAAAAAAATGAACGAAAAATGTGTAAGAGCAAAACAATTGCTCGAATAACAATGGTAATGAAACATATGTATGACGTCCCGGCCGCCTCTGCCTCTGCCTGGACCCACCTTGTCCTGGCAATCCAACTCCACTTACCATATGCAATTTGCACTTTTGCCGGAGACTGGCAGGCTGCATGGCGGCGTTAAGAGCAGCATGAGAAATTAATGAGCAAACGAGCGGAATGCTTTTTAAAAGTGTTAAATAAATAACAAATGGCCATTTGCCGGACTCCCCACATGGCCATTGTTGTTGCTGGCCTGGTCAAGGTGGGAGCAAGCGGCTTACAGGTGCCCACAGCTGCCCAGGTGCCACACCATCGGTCAGGTTTGGTTTGCTTTGGCTCGGTTTGGGTTTGGTTCGAGGAATCTTAAAGGAGAACAGGCTTTAGAGGGAAGGAAAACTGATTGTATGCCTATCTTTAAAAATTATAGCTTGCTTTACGAAATTCAAAAGGGAAACTTTGAAAAATCTTCATCATAAATATTAAGACAGTCTTCAATTCAAGTTTGCTTAAATCATCTTAAAAATTGCAAAATTTAATTATAAAAAAATATATATATTCCTATCTATTTAATACATAATTAATATGGTTTAAACTCTATCATTAAGTTTCTTTTGAGAGCAACAACAATTGAAAGAAGCTGTTGATTAGAGACAATATGGCACCGATGTTGTTATGTCTTCATCGCTGTGTGGTATTTTCTCTGCACGTTTCCCTAATATTTATGCGCAGTTTTCTTTTCCTTCTTTTATTTTTTTTTTTTGTGATTTCCCCTTTTGTTCATCAATTTGCGTGCACATGTTCAAAGCAAAGTGTAACGGAGCAAAAATATATACATAAATAAGTAATTTTTATATTCCATCAAGCCAGGAGCAGGGAGAAGGCCCTGGAATGGGAATCGTTGTGTGTGCGAGTGTGGAAAATATTTATAAAAATTCCCTTTTGTTTATTTATAATCAGTTTGTGCAGCAGAGCGCTGGCTGTGCCCTTCCACCTGCCCAGGCTCTCCTCCGGACCGCGGGTTATCCTATTTCCTATTGCATACAGCTAGGCGCAAGGTTGCTGGGAGCTAGCAGCTGCAAAGAGCTTGTGTGTATGAGTGTGTGTGTGCGGCTCATTTGGTATGCATAAACGCATTTTTATGTAAATTGAAAAATATTTCGCCAGCGAAAAAATGGGATATTCCTCCCTTGCCCCTCTTGCTTCGCTTTTGCCCTAGGAATATATACCCCCTTTTTTCGATTCTTTTTTCGCACATGGCTTATTGCATGTTGAGGTAATTGCTGACCATACTCGCACTCGGATAGAGGCTGTTGAATATCGGATTCCTATCGGCACATACTACATATATGCCCTTGCCAATTGCTAATCAACGGCTTCTAAAAGAGCCATGAACTGAGCACATTAAATCTGATTACCGGAGACGGCGATGTGGGCACGCGATCGCTGGTTCCGCCACTTTGCATGTGGAGCAGGTGAAGGAATTGAATTTAATTGTGTGCGATATGGGAGCTGGTAGTAAGGTGTAAACAATACCAGGCGAGCTGGGAAAACTGCATCTGCATCTGCACTCAAAGAATAAAAAAAAATTATGCTCAAATTTGATAAGTAAAATGGATTATTTTATTTTATTATTTCTTAGATTTTTACAAAAATCAATAATAAACAATAAACAATAAATGCTATGAAATACAGTTGTTAATATATCATTTAACAATATAAGATAAACTTTTAGAATTTTCCAAGATTGTCAAAAAATATTGCAAGCCTTCTTAAAGAGATTTACTTTTCATTAAATTTTATTCATTATTTTGTGGAAATATATTTCAATATATTACAATACATATGTATATGAATTGTAAACAAAAATTGTTTCAATACTATATACATAGATTGCAAATAATCGAAAAATTCCCCTTTCAACTGTATGCCACAATTGAATTTCCTGCACCGTTGATATGAAGATGCCAACTAAGTTATCATTTTCTTGTTTTTCCAGCTCCACCCATCAACATCCGTGTATGCGGTGCCACCTGGAAATTGCATTTGCATATCAGCCATGATGTGCCGTAAGGTAATCCAAGGATTTCCCAGTTGTCCGCTCAATATCGGGTAACCGTAAAGATAATAGGGCTGCAATAGCTGCCATCGATAATTCAATTTTGTGCATTATTTTGGCGCTGCTCGATGATGCCCTGCTGCCATTATGTGCTAAGCAAATGCATCCTGAGGCGAAACACCGAAGCACGGGCTCAAAGTAGTCGCTGCAGCCACGTTGGCCTGGCTTATTCCACTCTTTAATTTTATTGTCTGTAGCTTGGCTTTCCCAGCACTCTCTGCTCTTCTCGTCTCGCTTTTCTTTTCCACGAGCTACACTCGTCTATAAATTTCATCCGCACTTTCCCCACCACGCTGGCTCAACGCTTTTTCTCCGTCTTTATGCCATGCCGTAAATAGATTTTCCTTGTTATTGTTCACAAAATGATTTAGGGAAAATTAGGTTTATGTAAATAATGAAAAAAAGAAAACGAACTCTTGCTGCAGGCCAAAATATCCTTGGATAGATGCCTTTGCTTGCCTGTGCCATACATATGTGATCAATTTCGGGTGTTGTGTCTTGGCAAGGGCAAGCCGGAAGACGCCTTTAACGGCTGTCTTGCAAAAATTAAACCCAAAGAAACTGGTTAGCAGCATGGAAAATCGCATTATGCATAATTTAATGACAACATTATGTTTTCAATGGATTTTCTACGGCTAAATTCAAAGCTCTGTTTTTATAATTACAATCCTTTTCATTCCGAGGGCCATTCATGTGTGAATAAGCTTTGTTTTTAATGTGTAATCAATCTGTTCTGTACTTTTTTTCTGTTTGCCTTTATAAGCAGAGCAATTAGTTTTGAAAATTTATTTAAAAATCGCACACGCCATTTACGCTATTGTGATCACATTTTACTACAACGTAGGCAGTTTTGCATATTTATTATTTTTTTATTCTGGGCTACGACAATAATTCATACTGACAGCCAATTAATCAGAAAAGGACATTCAATTAAGGCACAAAATCGTGTTCTGCAATAAAAAAAGCGCATGAATAGGACAGGCAACAAAATATGTTCGCTATTATTATTTCAAATTTAATGCACCAACAAACAAGTTTTATGCAATCGATAAAGATTCGATAAGAGGCAAATTGCATAAATAATCGTATGTTTTTTTGTTGTTTGTTTTTAGATTCACAAAGGGCCGCAACAATGGCGACAAAATATGGATGTAATAATGCCCCGGCTCGGGGGCGTAATGGGCGTATAAAATCGGATGGGATTGGCCGGGGCTTTATACCCCAAAAATGTGCGTTCTAATTAACTCAAAAGGCGCTGGGGAAAAACACGCGAAAAAGTGCTTTAAAATATGTGCGGATCTGTTTACATAAAAGCCGAGTGGAAAAGCGTGTAAAATGGCGAAAAAAAGAGAAACGGAACGGAGAAAACTGCTCTGGGAAACGCAGGGAAGAAGACACAAAAACAGAAAAAATCCAAGGAAAATCTGTGTCAAACGTCAACGACTTGTTGTTGCTACCGCTGATGATTATGTTGTTGATGTTTCTGGCTTTTCATGACGCGGCAAATTGTGCGAGTTAATGTTAATGCGCTGAATTAGCTTAGAATGGGGCAGCCAGCGGGGATTTACAACAATGTTTGCATTCCGGCTTTTCTAATTGCCAGCAAACATGCTTCCCGCCTTGCTAAAGTATATTCAAAATGCTGTCTGAAATTGTTAAACTGAGTATGTAATTCCTATTTTCGGCCCTGGCCATATCAGTTCTCTCGCTGGCAGGTACTTATGTTCAAAGTTTTGTAAACAAGTTCACTGATTAGAACCCATAAGTTGCTCCGATAGCGGGAAACACACATAAGACCGGCAGTTTGTCTTAGTCAGACGTGAGTCAGTTGCTCTTCCCTCTGACTATGTGAAGTACAGATATTATTTACAAGCCCTGCCTGTAGTAATTACAAATAGTACCAACGGAGCCCTTCATAAGTCGGTCGGACAGGTTTCTAGATCGCTGTAAGATCAGTCAACTGTGCGAGGGCAAACATAAAACATTAAGTATCCGAAACCAGTTGGGGCAACAATAAAAACATTCGGAAGACGGAAGCTTCAAAGAGACCTTCGGGCCAGTTTCGAAATACATTCCTGTACAGTCTTCCACAACTTCCCGCCAAAAATACTTGGCTTACGGATTGGATTTCTTCAAATGGTTCAAGATCTACATGGGTGCACCGAAAAAAATAAGTTCTTAATGTTAAAATATAAAGAAATTATTCAAAAAATAATTTGTATGGCTTTTTAGCAGTTTCAAACATAATTATAAGTTCTGGAAATCTTTAATAAATTAATTTGTATTTCTTTTTTAAACATTTTTATACTGACAAAATCACTTATTAATGTTAAAATATAAAAAAAATCTGTGCTAAATTAATTTGTTTCGCTATTTAACAGTTTAACACCTTTTTTAGGACCATATTGATTACAAAAGTAACATTTTAGATAACTTTTAATATGTTTATGGTTGCTAAGTAATTGAACTTTTCGTTTTGTTTAATTATAAAATGAATTATAATTTAAAATGTTAAATCGATAAACGTTTTATTTAATTTAATATTTTAGGTATAAAATCTCACTGCTATTTACTCTAGCGGCATGATCACAAGCTCATAACTAAGCGCTAAGCTAATTGTTTACACCTGACCAAGGTGGCTTCGCTGGGTTTCCAAGCGATTTTGAGGCCTTAATTGGCTGTGATATGCTCCGAGTCCAAGGTAATTTGAATGAGATATTCCGAACGAGCTGATATTCGTATCTTAACAGCGATAAGATACAGGTAACCGGCGAAGCTCGTCAGGTTTCTTTTATATTTTGCAGTTCTATAGTTTCCGAAACTAACGGTATAATCTTTACCCAACCCCACCGCCCCCCATTTTAATTGACCGAAGAGGGAAAACACATAAAGAGCGGAGAGGCGCAAAGCGATAAGTGACAGAGGGAAACCGAGGCGGAGAGCGCGATTTATAGTTGCTGCTCGTTCTCACTATGTTTTATAATTAAACATGTGAGGTTAGGATAGCGAAAAAATAACGAGAAAATGGAGCAAAGGTGCACGATGCGGGCACCAACTGAATATTAATCATACGCACCTTTGAACCGATCTGGTTGCCGCACTGGCCCGCCTGCAGATGTACGATTTCCCTCATTTTGAGACACCGGAATGGGGATTGGAATTGAAATCAATTGACTGCAATGACGCACTCACGCACTATCAGCAAATTTTCGGCCACTATATCAACACACACGGACTGTCAGTTCGGAACGGATCCGGGGAAGAGTTAGAAGAAAGCCTCGAGAGCGGAGCGAAACTGAAACTGAACGGAACGATCGACGCACGCTCGCTTCGGGAATCCAACGTGAACTGACTACTGCCCGGCGAGCGACAGCGACCCGTTGTGGCATTAGTGCCTCTAATGACAAAAGGGGGCAGCATTGGTTTTCCCACTCAGAGATACGGAGCTTAGGAAATTTATAAATTTATAAAGACAACAATTTCACCATATTTTGGTTATAAACATAATCCACAAAAGTAATAAATATAAATTAAATGTTTAAGAATTAAAGTCAATAGATTTATTGTTGGATTCTTAAAGGTAGGTGAAGCAGAGAAAACTCTTTATAAATATTCAAAGATAACTTAACTTAAATTTAAAATTTATTTTAATTGGTGTAAATAAATATATTTAAACTTATTTGTAAATAAATAAATAAATTATTCTTATTCTTATTCTTTGAGTGCAGAGAGCTCCGAGGGAAGAATTAAGAGCGTAGCGTGGAGAGCGAAGAATGGAGGTGGTGGGGCATGCAGTACTTGTAAAATAAAAATGCTGCCGGCGACCGTTGAGAGCAAGGTGGGATATATGCCCCACACACTACGCTTTTCCCTGGGTGTGTGTTTTTTGTTGTTTTTTGTTCTGTTGTCTTCATTCTTCATTCTTTAGTTCCCTTTCTTCTGACGCTTGCCGGTGGCGTCGAAGGCGCCAACGCTGCAGTTTTCGCTCTCCTCTTACGCTTGGTTAACCAATGGGGGGGGGGAATAACTTGGAAGAGAGCTGCCCCAACTAAAGAGAACAAAAGAGAAGAGAGAAAGAATTCAGAGAATTCTAAATTCTACATTCTACATCAGAAAAACAAGTTTTAGAATTCAATTGGAGCATGTAATATTCATATTATTTGATCCCCTCTCGCTAAAAAAATACGAAATAATAATATTTAAATAAAAGAATATATTTTCATTTATTTTAATTTTGTAAAATATTCATCATCATCATGGAGTATGCTTGAATCCTTAGATTTGCTTTGACTGCCCCTTAATATCCCATTATCTTGATGGTGTCTTTGATGAATTTGGCATAGTAACGGATACTCATAAAGACGTTGGGCTTCTTTTCGTTGTCGCCACACTTCCATGTCCATGTGGCTATGCCGCACACCTCATCCTGCCATATGAGAGGTCCGCCGGAGTCGCCGTCGCATAATGTCAGGGTGTTATATTCGCCGGCGCACAGGACATTTGGTGGCATCTTACGTCCTAGCTTCTTCTCGCACTTTTTATGCCCCACGATGGAAAGCTGCATGGTTTGTAGGTAGTTTCGTTCGCCGGGGCTCCTACTTTTTCTGTTTTTGCCCCAGCCGCCCACTTTTACGTGGTCGCCTTCATATAGGGGATAACCGCAGAGCTTGGCGTAGCCAATGGTCGGTCCTCTCAGCGGATACTGAGTCTTAATCACAGCGATGTCGGCGATAAACTCTGTCTTATTGAATTTCGGATGCAGTCGAACCTCCAGCATTCCGTTCTTCTTATATCCGGTTCGGGCATGGCCCTCAAACTCGGGGGTCATTCCGGCCACTACGTGGAAATCGGCCTGAGCCATATTCTCGAAACAGTGAGCCGCCGTGATAAGGTGCCGCGAGGTGATCAGGGTTCCAGTGCAAGCGAGATGGTCTTTGTAGAAGATCTGGACACCAACTCCACCGATTTCGGCGTTACTTGTCCGCCGACCCCCGAAGATCCTTGGCTGAATCGATGCTAGGCTCGATCCAGTCGAGGTGGTCAGTAAGAATAACGAGACGAAGAGAAACCAGTTAGATGGCATTGTTAAGAAAGACTGAGGGATCAGCTTGGAATAATTACGATTTAATATTTCTTAAATAAACCGAAAAATTGATTCGTTTCATTATGATTTCTAACAGTGACTTACATACGGAAATGCATTGGAAAATTATTAAGGTTAATGTAAATATTATTATATATGTTTTTATCAGCAAATATTTTAAGGATTTATTTCCTGTATATCTATTTGTATAAATTTCATAAACTATTGTACCTCGACTTTGGCTTATTTAAATATTAAATTCCTGAAAATTGTAATTTTCAACAAAAGAAGAAGTAATTTTACTATTCATAAAGTTTTGATTCAATGCCTTAAGGGACTATGGCTCTTCAAGAAGCAGTTCCACTGGCCAATGGGAAAGGGGCCGTGACAGCGGCGTCGTCGAGTCGATTACGCGGGGAAGTTCTCTGTGTTCTCTGTGTGAGTGGAAAATTTAACCCATTTTCCTTTGAGGATTCCCATTGGTCTTTTTGTGGAATCGCGGCACGTTTTGTTGCCAGTACATTTGCGGTTATGTGCTCATTGCAAGCACACACGCACAACCAGACATATTTATGTGTGTGGTGTGTGTGTGTGCGTGCGGCTCTTGCCAAATTGTCGATTTTATTATTTGTGTTTATATGATTTTTCAGCTGTTCTGCATTTTAAAGGAAGCCGGAAAATAGATAGAAAGACAGCAAAAAAGAGGAAGAGGCAAAAGGGGGTTTTTCCAGCGTAACATGCGAGGCGCGTCTTCAACCTCATTTCTTATTATAATGTGAAAAATATCCTTTTACAATTCAAAACGTTGAAATGTGCGATTTCTTTTGTTGCCGATTTTAACTGCCAGATAGAGTTAGAGATTTTATGGCTGCACTGAAATAAAAGGAGTCTTTGAAGAAATGTATTTAACAAAATAACGATTTAAGAAAGTATCTAATTAATATTCAATGTTATTTATCTTTAATTTGGAAAGTTTGCTTTAAAATCCTGCATTTATATAAGAACGAAAACAGAGTATTTAAAATATAATTCCATTTTTCAAAATATTAATGGCAATGCTAATTAAAATATAAGATACTTTTTGGTATCAACAAAACTCTTTAAAGCTTTGTAAGTATTTATATTTCCATGCTATTTAATAACTCATCATCAGATTTAGAGAAAGTAGAACTTATATAAAAGCAATATATTTGAAAAATACATATATTAAAATCAATATCAATAATATATCCTTTATTTGTTTTCCTGTACTTTTGCATGCATAGAGTACGTGCAGTGTATCTGTGTGTGTATGTTCATTTGACCCGTGTGTATTGTTGTCGAGAAGTTCCGCTCGGAACTGTCCGGATCACGTCCGTTTTGGCGCTTACAGAAACGTTTCGCATGTAGTTTACGGAGCAACTCCGCCCAGTGAGATATTCATCATTCTCTATTGAAATATTCGGCGCATCACTGGGTGGCAATTTTCGAAAATTTTCGACTGCAAACACATCGCTGTCTCATGCTGAAAAAGGCTTTATATAGTAAATTGCCTTTCCGTTTAGGTCAGACTCCATGGATGGTAATTGCACGAAAAACTCGAAAAGAACTCCTGAGATTACAGATATTCCCTGTCCAAATTTAAATTAAATAAATATTGAAATGACATTTTTATTTGAAAAATTAAGAGAGCTTTCCACTCAAAATATATATAAAATATTTTAAAATTTTTTGTTTAATCAAAAATTAAAGGAACTGAAATATATTGATTTATAATTGATGCTTTGGCATTTTTAAATTCTTCATAGAGATATATTTTGTATTGCATATACATAGAGTTAATTTAGGCAATTAAAAAGAAATCATGTCATCCGGGGGCCATAATGCTATAGTGGCATTAGTTTTTCACTAAATTCATTTCGATTGCCCATTTGTTTATGTTTTTTACCATACAGGAAAAAAAGGAAAAAGAAAATTCAACTGCAGCAAAGCCATTTTAGCAGCGAAGCTTTTATTAGTTTAGTTTTTGAAATTAAACGTATTTGCATGTCGGGCTGTCACACACACTCAAATTCCGAATAAAAAACTTTTTGCATTTTGCATGTTGCGTGGGTGTGTGCGTCTAGTTGATGTATTTTTTGCTGTTGCAAATGTTATAATATTGTTGCATGATGCCTTTGGTGTCTTTTGTCGACGGTTTTGGTAATAGTTGTTGTTGATTTGCTTGGCTTTTGCCTGCTACCATTGCCGAGTGTACAATTTAATTGCTTTTTGGGTTTTTGTTTGGCCCACACACACACACATATAAAGCTCGAATGTGTGTGAATATGACGGAACTGGTTGTCGTCTAACAATTTTTAGAATTGCATTGGAAAGCAAAAGAAAATCCAGTTGAAATTTCACGCCACAAGGGCAGAGATAGGAAGAGAGTGGGTGCAAGGGCAATCGAGGGAGGACTTTGTGCCTGCTACAATATTTTGCTTTTAACTCAAAATCTAGAGTTTAATTGCCATTTTGATGAAAATATGAAGGCAGAGGAAAAGATTCTAATCACTAACTTTCTTGAATACAAAAACTAGTGTAAAACACATTAAATTCATACAAAATTCATGACTAAAGGTAATCCCTAACCACCTTAATATTAGTATCAAAATGTAAATTAAATTTTCTTTTAATTGAAATAAAATTCAGTTAAATTTCTGCCAGTGCTTCACCACTTTTCCCCCACTCCATCTTTAGCTGGTGTCAACGGAAACCGTCGCAGTGTTTGTTAGTTGGCTGCCATCGAAATTCCGGATTCAACAGCAAAGTAACCAAAATGCAATTGTTTTGCAATTGGCATTTTGACCACATTCTGACACCCATATGGTCTGACCAGCGACTGGCAATGGCAATGGCAGGCACTGTAAATTTCGAAAAACTAAATATGCACAGACAAACGCAAATGTGTGTGCGAAGTTTTGCGTAATTTAGTTAGCATTTCAAATGTTTTTCCATTGCGAGCATTAGGCCCAGGACATTTTCTGTCGATATGCTGAAAAATTCTTAATTGAAAATGAATTTGGTTTCGGCAAAGTGCTGCGTCCTAGCCAGTGCCTTGTTTTGCTTGCTACTAATTCGGATTGTTTTGTGTTTTATCTGGGATGTGATGGCAATTCGAACGGCCAGGGGTTTGGGTATAGAGTATAGAGGGCCGTTGGCTGACATTTGCATATTTTCAGAGCCTGCAGTCGAGTGCTGTTATCCTTTGGCACAGCTGCGCTGATGTTTACTTAGTGTCGCTGAATCTTTATCTGAATCCGAATCTGAATCGGGCACCGAGAATCCTCTTCTCTTTCATCCTGGAACAACAACACACGAGGCTGGGCAAATACAAAAATTCTAGTCTACATATTCGACAATGAACGAAGCGAATGCCTCTGCTTGGTCTCTGAATTTGATGAATGTGGAAATAGCCAGAGCATTGGAGGCACTCTCATCCTCAAATGCTTTTGGATATTTCCACAGGACGAATAAGATGTTAATATCTGAAGAATTATGTTTTTGTATATAAAAAACATAATACTTTAAATCAAAAATGGTGCAGAGTTGATTGGCATAATAAAAAATATTTTTTTCAACAAACTTTTATATTTTATTGCAGCTAAAAATATATATTTTAAGATTAGAAATAATCATTGAAATATTAAATATATTAAAGCTGAAAACCCACAAATATATTGATTACAAATAAGACGATACTAAAGTTTCCCCAGTGTAAATGCTGTTGTGTATTTATTTCAAATATAATAGATGCCAGATATATAGATGGATAACTGGACAAGCCGGAGGCTTCATTTGGCTCCTGCTGCTGTTGGCCATATTTGCCGTTATGCATGCAAATTGCACTAATGAGCGTCGCAAAATTTTGCATAGACAAATGCCAGAAAATGCCGAGAGGGAGGGTAGGGTGACTGGATCTTCAGCTGGATGCTTAAAAGGACCAACCAACCAACCAGCCCTTAAATGAGGTCGACCTCGAGGAGCCAAGTAGAGACCACAAAAGTTTCCCCTCATCGCCAGCTGGAGGGCAGTTTTCACGCACGGTTTGCCCCGTCCACGGAGCTGTGACAGCTTTTTGCAGCTGCATCCAAAGCTGGAGCTACTCCTGGCCCTATTCCTGATGCTGCTGCTCCTGCAGCTGCCATTTTTGCTCATTAGAGTAAATGCACTTAATTAGAGCATGCCGGCCATTGGGGTTTTCACCGAAAAAAGAAAAAATACTCAAGAGGAGCAAAGCAACGGCTATGATTACGCCGTTCTTAATAACAAAGATGGTAGCCGGGGAAAAAACAATGCAGTTTACACTTTAAATGAGTGCAAATAAATAAATGGCTAAGCGAAATGCGACAAATAGCTGGGAAATGGCTTACAAAGTTGCGCATTTTAGTGGCCACTCGCCACCACCAGTGACCACTAACCATTCCCCACTGGCCAGTGGCTATCCACACAGTCCTTTGACCAGTAATTTGGCTGCGACAGGACCTCGACTTACTTTGCATTTCCCGGCAATTGTTGTTGGGCATCATTAGCGCACGGGTAGTGTGTGGTTCCGCCGGATAAAGTGTACTGAGAGAAATAATTTAAGTCCTTAGAGTCCCCGAAAAAAAGAGAGAAATTATAAAACATAATTTAAACTTTAAAATAGAAAAGTTTCAAGCTTAATAAAGCGAATTCATACTGATTTTAAAATTATATTTGATTTGTTTTTTATTTCAGTTTTTTTTCCTGTTTACTGGCATGAATTTCAGCCGCTGATTGCAATTGCAGACTGCTTACTTCGGTGAAGTCATTAAACATCATTAAAATTGATTGCAATGGGCAGGCTTTCTTTACGCCGCTGCAACTTTGTGGCAGCCGTAAAAAGATCGCGGCGGGAGACGGCTCTGTCGACCTTCGACTACAAATAAAGCCTGATCTGCACAGCCTTCATATTGAAGTTTTCCGACAAAAGAGACAAGTCTCTGGCTTGATGGTGCAGTTCAAAGCCCCTCTGTCCGTCTCTGATGGTAAGAGAAAAGTGCCCTGGGCCTTGGCATGGCCAAATGGTGCAATGTGCGAGGGGAAATTGTTTGCCTTTTGCTTGTCTTTGTCGTTTAATTAACTAAAAAATTGCTTTTTTAAATAGTTTCCAGCTGAAAGTCAGCCGGCAGACAGCAGCAGAGCACTAGGGCCGTGCAGGACGAAGGACGAGGTGGGCAGGACGATGGCTGGGGGTTTCCGCTGGGGCGAGTCTCTATTAAAGAAACGCTTGAATAATTTCTGCCTTAGGCCAATGGGGAGCAGCCATTGGAATATTATGCTTGCCATTTGCTTTGACGCTCGCTTTTAGCTTATTAGATGTACTGTGCCTGCCCGGGTGCCATCTCTCATTGGGCTGCCACTCCCACTGGCCGCCCAATGCCCCACGCCCATCGTCAGACCGCCCGCCCGGTCGTTATGCAATATTTATTAAAGTGAAATAAAACACTGAGCGAGCAAGCTCTGCCCTAGCTGCCTGCCGTTGTTGATTGCTTAAATATTCTCTTTTGGTTACCTCCGAGCGTGCCATTTTTTCACACATCCCCGGAACCCTCCGCCCCTCCCAAGTAGTTGTAATCCAGCGCATATCTCCATTAAATATTCGCAATGTAAATACATAAATACTTGAGTAAGACGCTTAACCGGCACACACACTCTCACACACATTCCGGTGCCTAGCTTAGCGTAGGCTTTGTCCTCCTCCCTGCCTCCGGAATCCCTTCGCCGTGCTCTCCTCGTTTGTGTACGAATCTACTTAGCATTAGTGCATGTACTTGGGCTTTGTATTAATTTAACCGAACAGACACGGGCCGAGGTGGAGTGCCAATGATAGGGCTTCCACGCGGAGAGACGGAGGAGAAGCTGGAAGCCTGATTTTCCGGTTAGTTGAGGATCCCCTCCCGGGAGCGTTAAGTGGGCGAGTGAAACCCTGAGCCCATTTGGGGGTCGTCTAGTGACGCACGTAATAATTAAATTTCAAGTTCCGATGCCAATTTGTGGCCGCGATTTGAGATTGCAGAAGGACGATTTGAGTGATTGCAATCCCATCATGATTTCCCGATGTCATAGTGGCTGGAAGAGGATATAATCATGTCCTGAGATTTTGTTACAGAAATAATGTAACGCTTCTGGGTTACTCTTTCTTTATAATTAAATGGAGAATCAGTTAAATTAATTCATGCTTGCATTGAGTGAAATTGTGAATTGAAATCTATTAAACTTTTGAAATGTTTTTATCAAATTCTACCAGTAATATATCAATATAATTTTATTTATTATTGGAACTGAAATAAAAAACGAAGGCCTATGTGTGACAATGTTAAAATGCTTATATTTTCCCCATACTAAATTAACCTTTGATTAAATGGACTTTACCCTTCTTGTCTTATATTTCGTTGTAATCCTCGACCTAATTAATCCACCGCAAGGGTTCCTGGCTTAATTGCTTGGGCCTTCAGACATCTGCTGGATGGCGGGTTGGCTGGCAGGTGAAATGGTGAAGTGCCCATACTTGGCCTATAAATAAATATATTTCCAGCAATTTCCGCTGCAGTGCTGGGGCGTGCCCACTTGGCACCGTGGGTAATGGAGTGCCCCAATGCCCTGAACCCGTACCGGGACATGCATGCACTCACTACTCACTCTCACCTATGACGTGTACAAATTGCGTCACTGTAACTTCTCATTTTGGCCATTATTTTGTGGGCCATTCGCTTCGTTCGTCGTTCATTGTTCGCTATTTTTTCTGGCCGGCTTTTCCTCTTTTAACGACTTTGGCCGGGGTGGCTGGGCCTGGCTAGTGCCTGGCTGGGCTCGCAAAACGCAAATTTTTCGGTGCATAAATTAAAATGCAAATCCTCCGCATGGAAAATCCCCCTGTAATTAACATACATTAGCACGAGGAAATGCAAAACTTTTCTTGCCATTCCCTTTTTCGTTCTTCTCCATTTTGTGTTCCTCTCGCTTTTCCCTTTTTGTTTTACTTTATGTTTTTTTATTTTTAATTTTTCTCTTGGCACTCCCAGTGTGTGTTTGTGTATATATTTTCGTTAATTTCTGGACAATGACAGTTAGGTGGAACTGTGGGGTCCTTTAGGTGTCTCTGTCTGCCTGCCTGCCTGCTAATATAAAAATACAGCAGTGGAAGGACCTTTTCATGCATATGCAGTATGTAAAGTGAGCAGCTCCCTCCCTCGTTTACGTAATGCACATAAGGTCGGTGTTGCTGGGCTCGTATAATGAGTAAATTACACAATCAGCCCTGTCCATTCTGGCCTCACTTGACTTTCGTGGAACTTTTGCAGTTTTCCACTCTCTCTCTGTTTTGGTTTTCCACCATTTTTTGCTAGTCCTTTTGTGCCACTTTTTTTTCTTTTAATTTGCAGCTCGATTTTTTGTGCTTGAAATTTTTCCACATGGAAAATTATTTGATTTATTTCCACTTGGACACACTGGCACTGCAATAAATCTTCGTTCAATATGCCAGAGTAGCACAGCGGGCAAAAGGGGCTTTTCACATGTGTCTGTGCGTCCAAGGACATTGTGCGTGTGTGTGTGTGTGTGTGCTTACGCAGCTGAGAACTGAAATTTTATTTAGTGTTTAGTGCGCCTCCTCTGACAGCTGCAAGGCAACAACAATTGCAGAACTTTTGCCCAAGAATTCTGTTGGCCAAAAAAGGACAACTGGGCGGCCACTGTAATGCTTTCAATTTTGGAGGCTGCATTTTCCAGCAAGCTGCTGCTGCTGGTGCTAGTGCAGCTGGAAAAGTGAGGATATCAAGAGGAGGAGCTGGGCAGGCTGATGGGCACGAGTTATGCTTTTGAGGCTGCGGCTGCGACTGCGGCTGTGGCGTCACCAAAAGCTGCCCAGACGTGCTGGCAGGTCTATAAAATGAAACTTTATTACACATCACACTCAGGCTCTCTCCACACACACCACACACACACACACAGATGTAGATTGGGGGCAGCCATTTTGCAACGTAATTGAATTGTTTCAGGCTTCCTTCCGGCCACACACTCACACACGCAAGGGGTCAAAGATGAAGTCGGGGTAAAGGGGTAAGGGTAAGTGAAAGGACGGGAAAAAGGTAAGGGAAAATTTCACACATGCCACGCCCACCCCGAAAATGCCCATTTTTTGTAACCACTCGTCTTCATTTGCCTGCCAGCGAAAATTTGCCTATACTTGATTTTTTCCTTTCCTCCTGGCTAGCAGCAGCTAGCTCCTTGCCTGCTTTTCGGCAGTTTAATGAAATTTTATTATTATGAACAGGCCCATTAAAGTTTATTATGCTGCCGAAGGAGGTACGTGCATGTGTGTGTGCTTCGTCCTTCGGCTATTTGCTTGGGACCGTGGTGTTTTGTCCCAGGTTAACCGCCGAAAGTTGGTGCATAGCTCAAGGCGCCGGGCAGGGCAGCATTAAAAGAATATCTGAGAATCATTTGACCATGAGCTCAAAGGAATTCCCGGCACAGAAGCAGCTGCCAGGCATTGGGTGGTGGTTGGTCTCCATCCTCACCGTTTGAAGTGGGTTGTAAAACAAGGGCGTTGGAGCATTAAAATAAATACAAATTAAAATATTTTGCCCGATGCCTGCGTGTGTGTGTGTAGAACACAAATTGTTCGAATGAAATGGCTTGGAAATGCTTCTTTGTGGCTGCCGGTAGTAGTTGACGCCAAGAATTAAAACTTGGCTGGAATTCGGTAGGCATTCAGGTGAATACTTTCATTAGTGAGTGAATAATACCATATTTCACCCTCTATAATGGCCAAGGACAACTTTAATCCTTTCGGCTCTCACAGTTCAAGAAATCAACTTTAAATCCTGGAAACACCATTAATCATTTATGCGATAAGGCCGGGCTGTGCCCTTGGATCTACATCAAATATGCCGCAAAACCAATGTTAAATACATATAGAAATTAATGTTTTAATTTCACGCCCGAGTTAACATTTAATATTTTGATATGGGACGGGTTGGGGCCTGTTTTGTTTACTTCTCTCTTCGTGTGGCAGATTGGCCGGATGGAAATGAGTGACAGCATTGGTCTTATCGAACCAGCAAATCACAGGAACACGAGGGTTACGAACTGCAACTTCTGACACGATATCAGTGAGGAGTTGCCAATGGGAAACCACAGGAAAGTGGCCGGAGGAGCAAACAGTTGGGTAATGAGAAAAGGGCAGGCCAGGGCATCCTTAAGGCACTGGAAGAACATGCTATTAACTAATTAAGAATTAAGTTTTAAGAAGTTATAAATGATAAATGAAAGATATGTTTGATCAATGTATTTAATTTCTTTACATAATTATAAAGCTTTTCTTAGCCATGATTTTAATTTTTATTATATAGAATTGTACGTAAAATATTATACATTTTCCTAGTGTACCGCCTCATCAAATGATTACAAGTCGCCCAGCCACACACTACCCCAGGAATACTGCCGTCCCCAGTCACAGGCCCACACTTATTCCGAATCCCTTTCCCATCTCCGTTTCCACTCCACCACAATCAGGGGGAGCAGTGGGAGTGGCGGAATATTCAAACCTGTGCTCGTCCTGGCTCCTTTGGCTCCTGCGGATCCTTTGGCACGTCTCTGAAGTTGAGTTGAGTTTCATTTTGCCTTTTGTTGCGCTCGACTTGAGCACAAATACCGGAAATTGTTGTCAAGATAATTATTGTTATTTGTTTTTCAACAGGGGGCACAAAATGAACCAACAACCAGGACGGAACGGAGCAGGGTCTCTGGCTCTGTTTTGCTCCTTGTGACGCCTTGTGGCTTTCCCTCTCCTAGCTCCCTGCACTCCGTGCTCCGGCCTTGTTTTGGGCATGTTCATCAATCTGGCAAAAACATCAAAATTCGCCAGCACTCGTTGGAGCAGTGGGGTGGGGGCCGTGTGGAAGGTGAAACCAGGAGTGGATGGCGTATCCTTGGCCAGGGTAACGTGCAATTTGCGGTTTTCCGACGGACAGTGATAGTGGCCCGAGGGCATCCGGGTGTAACTGGCGGACAAAGGCTGCTCGTCTCTAACCCCTCGTCCGCCTTGTGGCCAGGCATCAAACTTTAAGAGTTGATGGAAGTACTTGAACGGGCAACTGATTAAAATTTGAACACTTGATTGATTCTGAATCTGGCCGGGGCAAACGAGCCACTGTGTAGTGCTCGAAAATGTAATAACCGAGGCAAAAATATTTACCTTTTGGCAACCGGAGCATGGAGCACGGACCATAGAGTACTCCACAGCCAGGAGAGTGTTGTCCTTGCGGCGCACTTAAGAAGGAGCTTCGTTTACATGCTGCCTGGCGATGGCTGTTGTCAATCACAAAGCCCATTCATATCAGCAACCGGCCAACTGCGAACTCCCAACCACCCGGTTGTATCCTTTGTATCCTGCCATCGGAGTGCACTTGACATTTGAACTGCAACTGTCAAAGCGCTGGAAAACGAGCCTGTCCTCATCTCATCTCCTGGCCCTGTGTGCCATGTAATCACCCTGGCCGAAAGTTTTACGGCTTTTAATTAACCCTCAGCTTACGGTTATGCATGTAGCATACGTTCCCAGCACGAACATCAAGATTGCAGCGACTCCGCCGCCCAAAATAAAACTTTAGTAATTAGCAAAGGGGAGCTAACTGATTTTGCGGAAAGCCACTGGCACAGTAACTGCAAATGAAGCAGACCCACCTTTTTAAAAGCAAAAGAAAAATGAAGTCAAGACACAGAATGTAATGAGGCAAAGGACAAAAAAATGCACACAAAAAAAGTGGTAAATCCAGTAAACCCCGGGGACCCGGCAAAAGTCACAGAAAACTGAAAACAGAAAGCATTTAGCGCATTGCGGAGGATCTCCACTCGCGCTGTCTAGATGAAAATATAACGGAATTAAATTAATTACAATCATTATCGCCGCGTACACACCTGCTGCTGAAGGTGGAAGTGCACGGTGGCATAACCAGATAATTTCGCTTCATTAGCGGGAGCGACACCCCAAAAAAGGAGCACACTTCCCCCAGCCAAACCAGAAGCAATAAAGTTAATTTGTTCCTGCTCCTGGCACCAAACGGCAGGCAGTCCCACATAGTTGGACCCGGCTTTGTTTGTCTGATTTCGACTTCGCCTTAAAAGTAATTAAATCTAGATGTTTGATGCAGTTATGCCGAAAAATGAACCTCGATTCCGGGTCGCTCATATCTGTGGGCTCATATTTCATTTGCCATTGAGAGCCAGCGGCATTTTCCAATATCCAACTGGCCCTGCTCTGTCAGGGCGACTAAAAATTATTATTTGTTGTTTAATTAAAACTGCAAATGTCATTGGGAAAAATCCAGGACATAGCTGGAGGCCACA
This sequence comes from Drosophila anomelani, assembly GCA_035045905.1. Taxonomy (NCBI): domain Eukaryota; kingdom Metazoa; phylum Arthropoda; class Insecta; order Diptera; family Drosophilidae; genus Drosophila; species Drosophila anomelani. Next base: position 7,143,558 of record JAWNOO010000007.1, on the reverse strand, counting down.
AGCCAAAGACAAAGATGGAAAGGAAGGACAAAAGCCAGAAATGCTGAGCAAACGAGCGAGAGCGCCTGTGGCCATGACAGCTTTTTCGGAAGAGTTGTAAATAAATATTTATGACCGGCAGCAATGGAATTAATCGCATGCATGTAAAAGACAATTGTAATTTACTGATAATAAATATTAGATGTCCTGCTCCGATTCCGATTCCAAATCCGATACCGAGGACTAAGCCCACGGCCCAGGGCCTTGGCACGATATGTTTTTGTACATTTGCCTCACTAATTACCAGCTGCATTATGCATAAACTACGACTGGTCGCATAAATCAAGTGCGGGTCCAAGCAGAAAGTTCTATATCCCAATCCCAATCCCAATCCACCTGCATTTGTTATGGCCCGAAAGAGACGCCTTGTTTTCGTTGCATTTGCTGGCCGGTGTGTTTGCTATTAATTAAGTTGGAAATAGCTACACGCAAAAGCACTCTTAGGCGACTATTTTTGGCCCCGCATGCATGATGGCCGGCGAAAAGCAATTAAAACTGCGCGCTCGCATTCCGAGTGCCTGCAACAAAAAAGGAAAAAAAAATGAAGCAAAATCGAGGTGCCTAATGGCCGGCCAAACAGTTGCAGGTGCTGTTGCACAGTTGCAGCTTGTTATCGGTGAGGGCGAAATGTGTTAAATGCCGGCCACGCCCCGCCAAAAAAAGAAAAAAGAAATTGAGGCGCAATCCAAAGGCTACGGCTCTTCACGCTTAATTTACAAAGCTCATGCAAGAGCGCGCGGTGCACGCGGCGTATGCGCAATGTGCCCGTGTACATGTGATATGTAATTTTTTAAAATATTTGCACGCACTCAACACTGACCCGGCGTATGTGTGTGTTTGCCTGTAAATACAGAAATTTTAATTACAGTGTAATTAGCAACACGAAACGTTCAGGAGCAAAGGAGCGTTAAAAAGACAGACTGGGGTTGGAAACACACACAGTTTCCAAAGGGAGCGAGCTGCGAAAAAACACCCGACAATATATTCAAATCAAACACTGTCTGGCAGAAGCGGCGTCATTATGTGGGCACAGACAGGCGACAAACAGAGAGCAGATCCACGCAGCCTGCCAAGTCAGGAGCCAAGGAAATCCAGAAAGGACAACATCAACGATGGCTGGCAACGAAATACCCTTTGTGGGGGCTACAAAAGGCATTTATTAGATTAAATTAACTAAAGAAGATAATATCTCTTAAGGAAATCCATATTTAAAGATCTCAACATAATACAAAAATAGGTTCTTGCCTATTCAAATATTTGTACAAAGCTCTTCAGGATGACTAAGAAAGGATGCCTCTATTTATTAAATTTTGATTAATTTATATATTAAATAGAATAAATAACCAAAGAAATCAGTCTCAAAATATTTATGTCTATAGAAAAACCTGAGAGCCATTTAAGCTATTCCAAAGGTGATGCCAACAATCAAGCCAGCAGCTGCTCATCCGGCAAACAAAGCCTGCAGTGAAGCGTGCTCATTGAGTGCTTCGCTATTTGACGTCCTGTGTCCTGTGCTTTCCTGGCTGCTTTCTTCATTCCCTGGTCTTCAACTCCCAGGATCCCATCTCCATTCCGATTCCCTGACTGCCGCTTCCGCTGCTACTCCTGCTGCTTCTGGCATCCCTGCTGAGGTCCCGTGTTCGTGGCGTCGCGACAATCTGCTGAATCTCGAGTACTTTGGCATGTCATTCGCATTTTAGAGCAGCTAAGCTCCAGTGATAAGCAGCGAAATTAGATTGAATGAAGGTGCAGCGGCTCCAGGATGAAGAAGGATGAGGTCGGTCCGGGGTTAACAAGCATCCAGGCTTGTTGTTGTCACAATTGGCAGGGCGGGGCACGGCAGGACAGGACATGCCACCCCCGCGGATCCCGGGCCAGAAGTCGCAACCCTCCCTCACTTATTTCAATTATTTCGCTTTGCTGCTGCGCTTTAAATATTTATCAATCACAGGAGTTTGTTTGGCGTTGTTCACCCCAACGCAAAAATTGCAGCCTTCGTGTGCTTTCAATTTGCGTTCCAGGCTGAGATCCCGTCCGACTTCTTGCCGGTACGTAAATCAGCCCCATATCCAGGCCGTGGCCAAAATTCTTGGCTTATTGTTTTCCGCAACTTTTGGCGGCTTAGTCGTCAGCCTCTGTAGCTGCGCTGTGGCCTTGAGCTAAGCCCTTGCCGCTTTCAAGGAGCTGCTGGTGGTGCTGCTGGTGGTTGGTTCTCCCCCTCAGACAGAATACCTCATTTTCCACTCATTAATAAATTTATGCAGTTCACTCGGCGACTCCGCATTGCGGACTCCGCAGCTATGTTTATTAGCCACATGAAATATGATGTACTTCAACCCCCAGCGCCGCCTGTCTGTGTCCTTTGTGCCCGTGTAGCATACCTTGTGGCGCATCGCACACGCCCCCGTAACGAAGTTACAGGTGGAAAAGTGGCGGCGTGTCGAGTTGAAGACTTAAAAGGTAACGCAGGGGCATATTAGTTTGACGAAAAATATACTTTTGATATATTTAAGTTGAGTTATTCAAGTAAGGAGCCCGCTACAGGACTTTGTTTTATAAAATAAAAACAAAATATATAAAATACTTAAGAATCTACACTTCCTGGTTATAATTTCCATACAACCCTCGATGATATCTTCTTACTGGAGTTCCAACTGACTGTTGCTCCCCCGATTCACAAAGCGGTGCGGCTTCAAGGGGGCGGGTCTGAGCGCACTTTTACTTCAGTTTGAACTTAAGCACTTCCTGTTTGATCGGAAGCGCCTCTGGGGAAATTGAAAAAGGCACTTCAGAGCCGGCGTCGGTGAAAAAATTAAGTACAATATGGAGCACAGAACACGGAGCCAGGCAGGACCAAACAGAACAGAGCAGAGCAGAACCAAACAGACAGGCAGGACAGCACAGGAAAAGGCGGCTTGTTAGCAGGTAGCTAACCATTCAGGTGTGCAGACCTGCCAGGATGGGGTCTCCCTCAAAAATTATATGTAATATGCTCTGTCTCCCTGAGTGTGTGTGTGTGTGTGTGCGTGGTTCATTGAGAGCCTTGAAGGACGAAAATGTTGCCTTGTTATTTGTCGGTCTGCGTGTAGGTGGATGCCTTCTTGTTTTACATTTTGGCCCAAGGAAGTATTAAGTTTGCTGAACAGGAAGCTTGTAAGGAAGCGCAGGTGATTTGCCAAATAACCATCGCTCCCCCAACCGCAGCAAGCCAATCTCCTTGGCAAATGACGGCCTAAATGGCCACGAAAACAAGGCAACAAAATATAGCGATAATAATATCAACCGCAAATGGGGGCACATAAAAAATAAATCTATGCCATTATGTCTTTATTAACTGGCACATCCACAGTCGGAGGCCAAACTCCCGCTCGTGTCAACTATTCCGCACACATGCCACCTATGCTCTGGGTTATTAAAAAGATTTGTCCCTTTGACTCTGCGGACATGGTCAGCAATTTGGCAGCGTCTTAATGGCCGCAATTGTGACAACTGTCTGCCGTTGTCCTTGTTTGTCCTTTGCATTACGCTTTGACACTTGACGGAGCTTAGGCCCGATTGCTATGACAGTGGGTGTGGGGTGGAGTGGTCCTGGCTCCTGTTTTCGGCAGGGGGCATTCATTCATGTGCGGCATAAATGTATTTAATGGTCAGCAAATATGAAGTTAACGGCTTAGTTCCTACATCGCAATTATCGCTTAAAGCTTTAAGGATTACCCAGGACCCTGATATTATGAAAATTAAACGGCTTGTACTTACTTTATTTAAGGAAAACGGAACTATTCCTATGTGCTTATGGATTAATTGGGAGCTAACTCAACTTTTGGAAAGGAAAATGATTGAAAATGTTAAAGAAAAGCACGAAATGGCATCAAATTAATATACTTTTCTTTATTTATATACTAATAATAAGAAAAGAAACTGTGTTTTGTATTTTTTTAGATTCTTAGTAAGTTAAAGAAAACTTGAGTGCTGCTTAAAAGGAATGATTAACCCCAAAACTCTCCTTTTAAGCTATATATCTTAAAGAATCATCTTACTTCTCTATCCACTCGATGATTTATTTTCTTGCTAAGAATGCATCTTTTTGTCTGAGGCTCTGGACTCACCTTGCTGTTACCGCATATTCAAATTCCATTTAAGTTTTTTCATTACAGTCGCGAAAGGAGTCTGCCGCCTAAGGATTTCGCTCTGTTTTCCATTTACTGTCCTGGAATCCCGCGAAAGGAGGTGGAGATGGGGCGGAGATGACAGGACCATTTCAATTCTTGTTTTCATTTCCGTTCTTAATTTAACAATAATACAAATTTATATTCGCATTTTTACTCCGCCAGCCGCAAACGAGGCAGGAGAGAATGCAACAAAGTTTTCTTCAGCTCTGTGTCGCCTTTTCTCGTCCCGATTTTCCCAGCTTTCGCTCTGATAATTGTGTTCTGTTCCGCTTTTCCGCTGCGCTACAGTTGCATTTACTCGCATTTTGCTGCATTCTTTATGCAAATGCGCATCAAATTACATGGGAGCCAAGTTTGGAAAGCTCCTAAGGCCCCCAAGTCGTCCCTTTATGCGTTTTTATGGCACGTGACGCAGTTGCTCGCCTTGACTTGTTGCAAAGAAGGCCAGGGAGCAGGGAGCAGGGAGCAGAGGACCAAAGAGGCAAAGGACCAGGCCAGGATTCGCCTCAAAGTGGCTCCAACTGGCTGCAATTGGCATGCAAATGTACGACATCGATTAAAATTTTATTACACGCCATGTTGCAAACGGGGGCTCCGACATGCCAGGGCAATAAATCAAGCCGAGTTTACAGGTAAAGCCAAAGAAAATTGTCAGCTGACAAGGAGGTGGTGCTACGGTGGTTTCAGACCCAAATAGCTCCAGCTCCTGCTCTCGCTTCTGCTCCTGCAGACAGTGAACGAAATGCGACAGCAAGGAGCTGCTCTAAGCACATCAAATGTGGGATTTAAAATGCCAAACACAGCAGAAACAACAACCAAGGTAAAGGGTCCTGTACCCGCACTGTGTATCCTTCACTGGGGAAAAAACCAGTATTAAAACCAATATAAATGTTTAGCGAAAAAATAAGTTAATCTTTAGTTTATTTATAATTCATTTAAGTTGTCATTTTGTTAATTATTTAAAAAGCAAAACCCATTTGCCCAATCAAAGTTCAAACATTAATATTCTTTTCGCCGAGTGCATCAACGTTCGTCCTCGTGGTCCTCGTCCTGTTCATCCTGCTTTGAAGCAGACACTTGATGGCGGCACTCTTAAGGTAATTGAATTGAGTGAAATGTTGTCGCTCCCGTTGTTGCACTTTTTTGTTTTTGCTGCCGTCGATGAGACGGATATTTAGAAGGCGATAGAACAGGACAAGATTGGAGAGGAAAGCCATGCGACAGCAGGAGGATAGGATAGGACGGTGTGGACAACGCAACATCGTCGCTGGCAAGGACAAATATTTAATAGCTGCTCGTAAAGGTTGCCCGGGCAGGATGCAACATTACGGCCAGCATATTTTTACTATATTCAATTTAATTTTGTCAATGTGAAATCGAGAGCAGCAGGTGGATCAGAGTGAGAACTCTAGCCCCCCAGCTGGGATTTTGTTTACTTTGTATGCGGATCAGCGATAGGGAATTGGATGCATCTCAGTTGGGATTACCCGGAGGATAGAAACAGCCGGGTGTCGGGGTCAATGATTGGATGGATTCCGTCGAAGAAGTAGTGAAAATCTCTCTGGTTTTCACTCTCCGCACATTTATTTCAATTCCGGGAATCATTTTGAGCTTCTGTGGAATTTTCACTGAGAGAAAAGTAATGAGAAATCTTCATTGGTTTTGTATTAAGTTGTTATTGATCCTTTTTCTTATTGTATTTTCTGCGTGTGCAGACTGCCAGACAGACAGACAGACACAACAGCTGAAATAATAACAACATCGTGTACTATATAATGAGAGCTAGGCAGAATAATAAATATTTAACAATAAACGAGAGCATAAACAAGCCGAGTTCGGACAAATCAAATGGGTAATTGAAGCAGCTCATGTATGAGCCTCGTACCTGGCATCCTTCGCTTATAAATAAAACATGGCTGCGGATATGTGGGCAGGAGCCAGCAGAGCTGGATGTTGAATGGCCATCCGAACTCAAAAACAACACGGAGCAAAGAAGCAAAAAACGGAATGCCAGGGGACAAGTACCAGGATCTGAGGTCACCGGTCGGCGGGGGAGGGCTGAGTCATTGGGTCTGCGCCGGGCACATGTTGGGCACATGTACACCAATTATACGGGTTATTATTTTCTCAGAACTTTGGGGCAATTGGAGGGGCATGGGGATGAGGAACAGTTTTTGGCCCGGAGCTAAAGATTTTCAATTTTTGCTAATCTCAAATGAATATACAAGACCGTGGCCTGCGGCAGCGAGTGGCAGGAGCCAAGCAATTGTTGGGAGGATGATGCTGGAGCCGAGCTGGTTGGGGGTTCCGGTTTCGAGTCGTACAAGACACTTGTACAATGCCACGCTCCGCACTCTCCGGCATTCCGCCGGCACTCCGGCACTCTGGCACTTTGGCACTCTGGCATTCTGGTATTCGAACATGCACAGACAGTTGCCGTAAAATGACAAAACAATTTATGCCACATGCATGGCGAAAATCGAATTTAATTAGAAAATTGTTGTGGCCAAGCCGGGCGAGGACTGCAGTTGAAGGCGAGCAGGATATGCACGTATCACAGGATGTGTTGCGGTATTGGCCGTCCGTACACAATTCCAATTTACCGCCGCCGCCCTCCCTGCAGGACCCCCTACCTACCGATCGAATCAAATGGGGAGGAAAAAAAAGTATAACAAAAATGGAAAATAAAATATCTTCAATTTATTTTGACAACGACGACGGGGGAAAATAAAATACAAATATTGCAGTAAAATGAAATTAGAGCGACGCATCAAAGGCATATGCCGAAAAATATATATAATTTTAATGGATTTAGTGGCCAAAGAAAAATGTGGGAAATGCAATGAAACTATTTCGAATATCGAAATTATTCGCAAAGCAAAAACTGAACCGAAAACTATTTGTGTTGTCACGTACACGCGGCCAGCTCGGAAAGATTTTCAACCCAAACAATTTTCCTACGTGACCGTAAGGAGAAATATCTCCAGATTGAGTGTGTGTGTCTGTGAGTGTGGTCAGCATCAGCGGTCAATTGCACGTAAAGAAAAACCACAAATTGAAAGGAAATAATGCAGAGCGATTAGCGAAAAGTAATCACAAGGAGCGCTGTGCGAAATACGTTACCAAACTAGCAATTCGCACAGACGGGTTGTGCACATTTGTGGGTGTTTCCCTTGTGGGGAAATGTGCGCCTGATCTTCATTTCAGATATTTTTAACTATTTAAATATTTTTTTGTAGAAGGTATGTGAGCTTATGATGTAATTTTAAGCAATAAACAATTGATTTTACTAGTAAATGTGTAAGAACTTCCTCTTAGTTGCCTTTAACTGCTCACTATTCAACGAACACTGAATTTGGCATCAATCTGAATCAAAGCTAAGCCACATATTTATAGTTCGTATCGCAAAAAACCAGAGACATGGCACTAAAGTCCTGCTAATATAAGTCATGTCCATGGAGGCAGCTTTCGGAGTGATCAGCTCTTAGCCAACTGTTCCACCGTTTGTTAATATTGCTAAGCTCTCACGGCAGCGGAAATTGCTTTGTGCCCTTTACTCCAAATGCTGCAATAAACATCGAAAGCCGTCCGAATGCCAAACGAGCCAGCAGTTGGACTTGGAGAGGGCCAAGGATATCAGTGCTGTTAAGATGAAATTTTTAAGCTAAAAAGATCAAAAAAACAAGTCCAAATTATTTAAAGAATGTTAAGTATGAAAAAGTATATATTAATATAATAAAATAAGAATAATTTGAGTTACAATTATTTGGGCTATAATCCTCCAAGCTTAAGCAAACGTATACGTTATTTCCTATTAAATACCTGAGTACCCTGTAAAGATATAAAAAAGCTTTCTGGAGTAAAATAATAACATGAACATCACTGATTCCCTAGCAGTGCCAATTTTCAACTCCTCTCAGCTGTCAGCTCTTGACTCCCAGCTACCAGCAAACAGTTCCCTGCTCTGTCCAGTCCCTGAGCCAGGAGAAAAAGGACACAACAGGAGTGGCCGCACGCTGAGCCACTGACTCTGGGGCCAACACAATGGGAGAACACGGCGGAAGCGCACAATAAATTGCTTATTTATGGCTTAGCTTTTGGCCATAAGAAACACGCTGTTTTTATTGTTTTTAATCAACTCGAAAAGATTTGGCGAAGCTTATAAAATAGACGCAGTGCACACGGCGATGGATGGGCTTCCGGTTGTAGTTGCCTTTTTGGACAGGAAATAATTTTTTGCTTCCCGTTTTCCTATTTCCCTCAATTCCCGTTTTCAAAAGGCCAATTCCCCCGAATTGGCCACTAATGCCCGAAGGCCACGTCGCCAGGAATTTAAATTTATGACTGTTTTAAAGTTTGGAGGACAAGTTGGCTTGAGGGCCTTTGCCAATTGTGAGTACGATGCCGTGCTGTGTTCCCTTTACCAACTTTGTGGCTTTGTTGGCCCAGCAAAATGGTGGCAACAACAACAACAACAACTGGGTAACGCATCAAAGGCAGCCATTGTTTTGTTGTGCGAGTGTGTGCCAGGGTGCATGTGTGCGTATGCGCGTGTGTTTACACATTTATGCATTTTATTCAGTTAGTTATTTATCTGTGCAGCCTGGGACAAAGTTGTTCCGCACTCGCAAAACAAAGGCGGCCAGTTAGATGGGCGTGGTCGCAGGACCTGCCAGCTAATCGCCTTTGTGCAGGGACGATTCCACGATTCTATTCTAATGTTGGTGGTACACGGCGGAAAGGATTGGATTGAAGGTGGTGAGTATTTTTCATGTTATAAGTAGTAGTCATAATTTAATTAAATATATTATTTTTAATGTTTACAAATTATATTATCTGTCTATTACCTTTTAAAAATATAATTGAGCCTGAAAAGAGATCAAATTTGGGTTTTATGTAAACCTGAATTCATGCAAGTGCAGTTGATGAACAGGACGAAAAAGGAAACGAATATGTTTATGTCCTAACAAGCTATTGTATGGAAATTTATTAATCGTTTTATCATCTCTTTAATTGTTGAAAATAAACATATATATTTAAGGTTTTTAAAGAGCTCCTTATGAACGGAAATTTAAGCTTCCCAGAAACCTTTTTAGTCTTTTGTTAAAATCAAATCAAACTCACTCTCTTTTCATCTCAGTGTAAGTAGTTTTACAGAGCGAGAGCAACCACTCAAATGATTAATTAAAGCACCGCAGGGCGCTGCCTGTTCCGTCCGATCGTCCTTCTGTCCTTCCACCATGCAAATGGCAGCCAAAATGAAGTGACTGCAGCAGACACAGATAGCAAGGGGGAGGGGCGGTTGTAGGGCGGGCGGATTTATTTACTTTGCGTTTTCGACTGCAAACAATTTACGAAATAATTTAACGCTTAATAAAGGGCCAAATCTAATAAACCTTTGAGCTCTTGCGGCAGCCACTCGACTTGCCTAAAAAGTATGCACTGCGATGTAATTGCATTTTCCCGGCTTCTGCTGTTGTTTTTTCCAGTTTTCCCGCTTTCCGTGCCGCCTCGTCCTTGTTGTTTTGGGCTGCTTGTTCGCCGTAAATGTTGGTTAATTTAACTTTCGTAAATTATGCATCCTTGCCGAGCATTGTTCTCTCCTCGGCTATGGCCAGGTCCTGGCTCCAGTGTGTTTTGGCTGTTTGAAAATTTAATTTCTGGCCAACTATAGGGGGACGGCCAACAATAGTGCATTGGCCGTGACTAATTTAGTGCTAATTTTGCACGCATTATGCGCAATTAGATTATTAATGGAAACATTTGTTCGACAATTATCAGCAGGCACGCGAAAATTTTAATTAAAATGCTTCACGTTTTTTTCCTCCCCCGGAAATTACGTTTTTGGTGCATTGATTAGCTCATTAGCTGCTGATTAAAATCGCTGCCAATAAAACAGCCAAAATGTTTTTAATTACCCAGCGATAAGTGATATTAAAAATTGAAAAGCCCCATAAAAATACGCAGCACTCATACGCGTTAATTAAATATCTCCGACTTCTACAAAAAAGGTCATAAAAAATCCAAAAGAAACTTTTAACAGTGCCATTAATCCGCTATGTCCAAAAGGAAACATGGTAAGGGCGTCAGTTGGCCATTATCAAAAGTCGGCCTACTCATTAGCGGCTGCTGGAAAAAGAAAATCCAGCAAATATCCAGCGAGCTGTACACCGCACATTCCGGCGCACAGGTGAGCTGCACCTGCCAGTGCAGTGCAGCAGCAGTAACATAAGATTCGCTTAATTAAACAGACAAACCGATTCGGGGCAGGAGTGCCAGCTGCATGAACAGCCCGCGGCGGAAACGGGTGCGGGGCAGCCGTCGCAAGGATACGGCAGGAGTTGGAGTCAAAGTGGTGGCTACTTTGTGGTGCCATAAGCGCGCTGCAAGCGAAAAATGGTGGAGAGGACATCAAGGGGTACTCTTTTTTGTTTTACAATATGAAAATAGCTTAAAGATTAATTAAGATTTCTGATTTTTACAATTTATTTAAAATATAAATTCCTCTATTTCGAAAATGAAATAAAATAATTATTCTCCACAGAATTAACAAAAGGATATTGCACATTCTGTATTCACAGAGTCATGATCATCAAAGGGTATGGGCAGTGGCTTCATAATACAAAATAATCGCGGCTTACGCAGTGTGTCCACTTTCGGTCATCGCCAACAATGCGAAAATCCTGCTGCGTTCCTCTGCTCCGTCCCTGCTGCTCCATCTGTACGTTTTTGTCTAATGGCTTCCGGTGCACACACACACTCGCACACACGCATTCACGCACGGCTGCTCAGCGCCGCGAATCTTTGTTTTCTGCAACAACAACTGAGCGCACATCCGCTTTAGCTTCTGTTCCATGTTTCTTTTTTCTCCTGCCGCGATTTTTGCTTCCATTTCTGGTCGTGATTCCGATTCTGGACTGTACTTCTGACTCCCGTCTCTGTGGTTGTGGGCTTTCGTGCCGCTGACGGCCTTTCAGAATTTCCAAAACTTATCCACATTGGCGTCGCAGTTTTTCTTGTATCATCGCATTGTTCGGAGAACAGAACTGACTTTCCACATAATGGACAGCCGGGTTGCACTTGGAACTAAGAGCATTCCGCAGCTTTTTGCCGGCGCCCGCAGCTCATTGGGTTCTGGGAGCAGCCTTTTGTTTTCCAATTTTCCGCTTCCCAAGTGGCAGCACTCGCTGTACGCATTTCGAATGCCAGCACCATGGTCTCCTAGTTGACCAATGTCAGGGTATGGGTATGGGTATGGGGAATTCCTTTTCATTTGCCAGCGGGACTGCCCAATGGTGCTCAAGAGTCGCATCTTTTTGTTGACAGTCTTTGCCTTAACTTTGCCCCTTGAACGCAGTTCGAAAATGTCAGAATTTCATTTGTTCTTTTCAGGGACTTTACAGTTTAGACAGCTGTCTTTATAAGTTAAAATCAAATTTACAATTTTATATATTATTAATATTTTAAAATAATTCTTAAGTATTTTTAAGCTAAATCCTATCATATAATTTTTCACTCCTTGCCTAAAATAAATTATTATCTTCCTGAAACCCAAAAAACTCGTCTTAAAGGGAACTCCTTAAAGTCATCCATAAAAGCACCCCTGCTCTGTGGCATTTAATCAATTTTATGGCCACAAAAAAAAAAAAAAAGACTCATGCCGCTCGAGGTATCCATTTTTTTGTTTCTTTGCTATTATTACATTTGCTTTTGTTGGTTAAAAAATGCAAATTTATACATAGCCCAGCCGGCAAGTGGAGCCCCGTAGACATTTGCTTGATTTATGCACCAGCTGATGACGCTTCAATGGAGCAGCAAGCGAGTCCATAATCAATTAGCAAGTGCCACGGGTTCGGAGCCACAGAACCCGCGGTCAGGAGGACGATTATATGACGAAGAATATGAATTCCCGTGACCTGTGAGTCACCGAGTCACCGGCGCAGACACATTAACTATAAATCCACGTTAATTTAGCGCGGGAACGGAGAGATTTGGATGCGGATCCGGAACCGGATAGGGCCATAAAGAGCCACCTCACGCCCGCTCAGCTGGCACGTGCAGTTGCATAAGTTTATCAAACGCGGCCAAAAAAACAGTCTGCAGGGGTGGCAAGGCGGCGGCGGTGCAGAGGGCGTCGAGTGCTTAACGGCAAAGATAAACTGCGCACGGGGCACAAATAATGTCTGGAGATGAAATTAAGCCGCAAAAGTAAATCACGACGCGCGATGCGCACGAAATGTAAATAAGCCAGGCAAGAGAATCGTCCTAAGAGTGGGAATGAAATCCACTGGGGAAAAGGATCATTGGAAGTCTTACTGATTTCGGTTTTTAATTCCAAAAAGCAGCACAATCTTAAGGAATCTAGGGTGCATTTTGGTTTATAAAAATTGTTATAGAAATGAAGCTAGAGCTTAGTGATTTAAAATTTTTAATGAATTAAAAAGGATACGTCACCGAAAGCATAGATTTAATAGCTTTATGATTTTCTGAATTCCTTTACTTTTGAGTCCTAACTAAACTAGGGCCTTTCTTTTCCTCAGTGTCTCTGCTGCTGCTGCTGCCGGCAATGTTGATGATGGGCCTCGCTCAATAATTTAGAGAAACTGCAAAGCCACCATGGGCCATCCTCAAGCTTCAGGGGCATCAGAATCAGGACCAGAATCAGCACCATCAACGGCACACCTTGCCGGGTGTTTGGGCCTGTTTTGGGAGACCGCCGCCTTTCAAATATTTATGAGGCAGCAACAGTAACAGCAACAGACACAACAGTTGCAAGGGCTGAGTGGCTCGGGAACTTTAGTGATTATTACTGACGTGGTTACGTGACTGTTTTGGAAAGTGCCGAAAATGCGGCACGCGGGACTTTCGCCGCACTTTCCACCCAACTCCTGGCCAGCTGCAAACACACACATTATTAACAAGTTTTGTGTCTCGACTCTGATTTCTGAGGAGAAGTCATAAAAATAAATCCACTAGCCGGGCGGCAAATCGGAGTGAAATATTTATGAACACGCCGCCGCCTGGAATTTAATGTGAAATTGCTGTAAAGTGCCATCAGCGCTATCAGCGCGGCATTTAACACTAATTCATAATAAGATGTCGTTGACAGTTAACCCGGCACCGGCCCAAGCTGACAATGAAATTTTTACGCGTTGTCGTGGTCGTGTCCTCGCCGCTGTCCTGCCGTTGTCCTGGCTTCTGCCAGAAAGTGATGAAGGCAGCCGCCGCAGCAGCCCGAAAACTTTTAACCCGGCCAGGCCCCAACAATTTTTTCTGTATATACATATTTTTTTATGGCTCCTCACCTCTTTGTGTGCTGCGGTTCTTTCGGTTTTGTCCTTTGGCTTTGTCGCGTCTCTGGACGTTTGTTTTATGTTGTCTGTCTATGTGCGTTGCCTCATTTTGGTTGAGGGGCGGGGATGGCAGATGGCGGAGACGGAGGCGCTCCTGGCTTGTGCTGCGGAAAGCTGTCATAAGCAGATAAGCTGCCGCAATAAGCCCGAGCCGGGATATATTTGCCCTGATTTACGAGACTCGCTTTTGCATATGGTAATCACAGGAGACCCAGAGCAGTCACGAAGCTGAGCAAGCAGGAGGATTGTCGGGGGTGTCGTTCAATGAACCTTCAAAATGGAAAATGAGGCAGCATTTGGGTTGTATTTATACAGGAAAAAAGATCTTTTGATATAGGATACCAGCAGATCGAAAAAGCTGAAATTCTTTGCTACAATTGAATATATTTCCTGGTAACGCTACAAGTAAAGTTAACTCAAATTGTAACCACAAAAATTGTGTTGATATGAAAACCAGCCCCTTGGGTGCTCGAATATGTTTTCATATTCACCGCATCCAAATGGAAAGGAAGCCTTGATGCTCCAACAATGTTACAGATCCTCTATTATCTTTTCATTTTTCGCTTGACTTTTGGCTATTTCCCCTGAAGTGTTGAAAGCTGGGACTAAGCCCGCTGTCTCCTGTCCCCCGGCTTCCTTGGCATTGTCCTCGCGGTGGCTGTTGTTGTTGTTTTTGTTGTTGCTTTCGCTGTCAGCGTTAGCGCAAAAATTAAATTTAGATTTAATAGCCTGCAACCAGGCGGCGGCGATGGTAAGTGCGCAGTTTTGCTCGCATTTTGGAGCGGTGTTTGGTGCTGCACTCGATGCGCCAAAAGGTGGAGCCAAGCATGAAATTTAATCAACAAAGTGCAGCAAGTTTTTATTCTTTTTGTGTGTGTGTGTGTGGATTTTTTGTTAAGCTTTTGTTTTAGCTGCTCGCTGTGAAATTGTGTTGTTTGCCGCCGTTGATGCTGTTGTTGCACGGCTCTGCTGCTGCTGCTGCTGCTGTGGCAAGCAGACTTAAATATATGTGTCGCCGGCATGCTTTGTTCTAATACGGTTCGCGTTTTTTGTGCAAGTACAAGTACAAGTATAAGCATATTGTGCATATCCCGCCCAGCTTTCAGCCAATTTATTTATTAAATTCCCCGCGATTCCACCCTGACACTTCTGGTTGCCTTGGCGCCGCATTCGTGCATCTCGATTTACATTTGCCCCAGCACCCCTGCAGCCTGCTCCTTGCTCCTTGCTCCCAATTAAATTGGATTAAAAATTCCATTTTCCCGCTTTTCACAGCAGCAGTGCCATATGGGTGCGAGTGTTTGCGCCAATAGCCATTGAATCCTTGTATCCCGGAGCCTGGAGCTCGCTTGCTAGCTTGCAGCTAGTTACGTGCGCGGTCTAATCAAAAGGGTAACTGCATGGCATTTTCGCGTCCATAAACAAATCCTGCGAGGGGCTTCCGCCGGAGCATTGCCTTCGAGGAGCACGCGCCCAGATCCTGGAAGCACAAAAATGACTAACGTTGCTCCGCTGGCTGTATAACTAGTATTCCGTCGAAAGGAAAGGGGTTGCGCCCAGTGAAGCGGGGGGTGTGTGTGTGTGTGCAGCATCGAGTTTTGTTGGTTTTTAATTAACTTTTGGCTGCAGGATACAACATATTGTGGAAATTAACGTTCACACATACACTCGTCCGCAAACACAAACACATGCATGCTTGTGTGTTGGTTACTTGGCTTGACACGCCCAGGCGCCCACAAAAGGCCAAAAGTCATAGCACACAGAAAAAAGAAATAGCCATTATGTTTATTTTTTTATTTATGAAATTTATTAAATGGAGGTTTACCTAAAATATTAAATATTACAGAGCACAATCTATTAATTTATTCTGGTATTACATACATATATATTATAAATAACTTAACCTCACGAAAAGGCTGCACCATGAATTGTTAGCCTTGATTGTTAGCCTTGAACCGCAGAAAATTTATGTAAAACCTCAAAAAAAAAAAATAAGAGGAAATACTTTTGCTGAAAGATTTCACATTTCACAGTTTAGTTAATACTTTAAATCTTCTTAATTGTGTAGAATTTTTCCGCTCAGTGCCCTTATGTTTGTAAGAGCTGTTCGGAAAGTTGGAAGTGAGTTTTGTTATTTTGGCCGGTTTTTGCCTAAGAAAAACAAAAGTATAAATTGAGTTTTGTTCACTGCAGTTCATGGTTCATTGGGCGAGTCAAGTGATTGGAAATCAAAACTATTAACCCATGGCAAGTGAAGGCTACGAATTGAATTCAATTACCATGGACCACGGACCAGGGGAAAACAAACGCGGGGATGGCCAAGACCGAAATGTCATTACAACGCAATTAATTGCAAATTCCCTTAGTTACATATGCTGGCAATCAAAACTTTAAAATTATTTTCGCCACACACAAATATGTCAGAGTTTTCTTGCATTTTTTTTTGTATTTGAATTGCGGTTGTTTCCCTCCGTCGGCTGCCGTTGTTGGTTGTTAACTTTTGATGTTTTAATACACTGCAATTAGGGAGTCCGAGAGCCGCGGCAGTGAACAAATTGTAACAGAAACTGCAATAATTTTTAACAACATGCAACGCCAAAGGGACGATGATGAACGGCGGCCGGTTCACGGGGCGTATGAGCAATGGCCGGGCATTAAAGCGCGTCCACGGGGCGTATGCGTCCTTGGTCCTTCGCTTCGGAGAAGCAAAATAACCACCGAATGGAACAAATTTTGCGCTGATTTGCTGCGGTCTTCGCTGACGGAAATGTTTTAGCTTTGCGAAATTGTTTTCAGTATTTGACCACCCCTCAAGCTCCTCTCTCCACCCCGTCGCAACTTAGTTGCATTTGTTTCTCTGCATGCTCCTCATGTTTGCATTGTTTTTGGTCTTTTTGTTAATTTTCTTCTATTTTCATTTGCCACAGAAAATATTTCTATTAGTTATTGTTATTGTTTCGGCGGCCGTTGTTTCGTTTTATTTTTTTGTTGCTCAGCGCGAGTTTCATGTTTGCATTGTAGTTGCCGTAGTTGTGCAGCAAAAGTTAATTAATTGAGTTTTGCAAACTTTCAGCTATAACATAAATTTAAATTGTACAACAGCAGCAGTAGCTCTGATTACGGTTGGCCGGGTATTCCTGGTCCTGTGATAAGGCGGCTCCCTTGTATCTTGGCAGGGTATTCGCGCCCTCGACTGCATTCGCCGGCCTGACATCCATGGAATTTATTTGCCCAGCTCGTGTTGTTTATAAAATTGCAATTTCCGTACTCAACTTGAACTGCAACTGCAGTCATTTAGGGGCACTTGATGGGCCCTAAAAAGTTTTGGGGCCGCGGAGTTATGGCGCTGCTTGTGCGAATTTATGAGGCGTCGCTCTTATTAGCACTTGACCACCAAGCGAAAGTTGAGCGGAACAGCACAACAAATTTACGTTAACCACATAATCATTGCGTCTTTTTGCTAAAGTGCGTCGGCATTGCTCATACGCCGCATCTGCCCGTCACCGGAAATCCCAATTTATCGCTTCCAATACCCAGTGGGTGGGGGGGAGGATGTGCTGCATGCAAAACCCATTAAAGGCATAACCCGGCCGCCATTTTTCTCAGCCTCGCTCCTCAGTCCCCTCTCAATACTCTGGTTGCTGTTTTTATTTACTAGCCTCCTCTATGATTTTTTTCTGGCTCCTTTTTGTCCTTTTACGCTTGCGGCAAATTAAAAACGATAAATTTGCACTGCGCATACGAGTGTGCGAGGCGTATGCATTTCCCCGAGCTGCGACTTCCGGCTGCCATAGACGGATCCGTGTGCATCAACCGCCAGCTTGAGTAGGATTCGGATACGGATGCGGATGCGGAAGGGGATCAGGTTCCGGGTCTGGGTCTGGGTCCGGGTCCTGCCAAATAAAGGGTACCACCGAGAGGGGCCACAAACAAATGGCCAAATAAAAGCAACGCTCCAGCGGCGGAAATTGCTTTGCATTGTCAGGGCTGTCGGTGTGGCATGGCCCGAGGTTCGAGGGTCCTGTGTCGAGGTCCTGTGTCCTGTCCGTGCTTTCCGAAAAGCTCGCGCGACAAATTTTTAAGTCATGACTGCACAATAACAATAAAACAAACGATGGCCGGCGAGCAAAGTATTCTTAAGCCCCGTCGTCGCTCGACCGCCGGTTAGTGGTCAGCGTATGCGGGAAATAAATTCGCGCGACTTTTCGGCCGGCAAGTGCCACACATAAATTCTAAATGCATCCGCCGGCCGAAGGAATTGCGGAGAATTTCAGCGGCAACAACAAGGACGAGACGGAAAATTGTGGAATTTCAATTGTAAAATGCCTGTCGAGCGGGAAAATTACTCTGGAGCCGGCGCATGAAGATATCCCCTGGCCGGAAATTGCACATCTTTATCCAATTTATATTCATATTTCCTTAATTGCCCGATTGCGGCTGGCAATAGATTTTTATGCCGGCCATAAGCAAGGCTTATCGGCATGGCAGACCGAAAGTCGAGTCACATTTCCGCCTTGCATGCCCGCCTGTGTATATGTATTTGCAATTCCCTTATTGCAGGGCCAAATATTGATATATAAAAACATGGCTCATGGCATAGATTTAGCTAAAACCCCGGTCATGCCGCAAAAAACCGAAGCCAAATGCGTTGCCAACATGGCAATAACAGCAAGAACAGTAGGCCAGAAAAAACAACAGGGCAAACAAGGCAATTACAAAGTGCCAAAATGGCACAAGCCATAACAGTCCCGGCCATCTAAGCCCACCCCCCGAAACCCCAAAAACAAATAGCCAAAGCCATTTCAATGTATTTAGCCGGGTTCGGTCCACATATGCATAGCCATCGACCCCACGGACCCACGGACGGGCCAGTGGAACCACGAACCCATGGACCCATGGACCCGTGGACCCATGGAAGCTGGTGCGGCTTTTGCAACTGACTCTGGCAAACTGTCATCAATTTGGCGACTCGCCGGCACTGCAGCAGTGTGTGTGTCTGCACTGGAAAATATTAAGTAAATGTATTGTAATATTTTTTAGGATTAAAGTTATTTTAAACAGCTAATAGTAAACCTAAAGCTAAGTTAAGGGGAAAAAAAGAACTTAGAAATATTTCCTTACAGTTTTTCTGTAATTTCTTTTTATAATTTTGAAAGTTTTTTGGGAATACGCTTGTTTTCTATATTTTCCCTTCCTATTTTTCCCAGTGTGTTGGCCAATGGCCATATTGACAATATGTATTGAAACTCACTCAAGCTATTAATGCTGAAAGCTTTTACGGCCACTTCAGGCAGCAAGCGGCAGCCACGGATCGCCAGGAAAGGACTGAGGGGCGCCACGCCCCCAGGATAACCGCAGGCAGGCACCAGCTGGTGTCAAACTCAAAAGTGGTTTGTTCTCTTTTTTTGCCGGCTATTCTCTATATATTTTTTTCTTTTATTTTGTCCACACTCGAGTAGAAAAAACATTAGCCAAAATATAAACATGAACTTTACATTTGAAATATGAGAGTGTCGAGCATTTTTGGAGGGGGTTTCTGCGGGTGGCGACAGTCGCTTAAATTTTAAAGGACAATTTGTCCAGCCATGTTTAAGGCTGTGGAACACGGCGACTGGCCGAGATAAGGCACGCAGCGAAAGGATCTGTCTGCACAGGACGCACAGCTGGCAAAATAAGCGGAAAAACTGCGTTTAGCGGCAGACACGCGATTACGGGGGCCAAATCGAGGGGAAGCCGCCATCCGCTAACCGGGGCTCCTGCAATTGCAAAGTTAACGTGTCAATGGCAACCAATGAAGCTCGCTCCTTGCTGTCCTTCTCCCGTCGCCACACCAGATCCCTAGAACAGCACAGATAAAGGCACAAAAAGAAAGGCGGCTGCGTCTGGGAAAACTTCTTGAGAAAGTTTCACTTTAACTTGAACAATTGACTTTTTTTTTCTAAGAGTGGGTGTGCGGGTGAGTGTTGTGCCTGGACCCACGCCCAAGACACTTGACTTGCGGCCAAAGCCAACCGGTTGCTTCTGCTTTCTCCTTAGTATCCTTATTATGCACAAAGAGAAAATAGTTATTTTTATAAGCTTAGTTATATTTTATAAGCTCAAAGTAATATTTCAAATTTTATTAGTGCATGAAATTCACTTTGAAATGTTAAGTATACATGTACATGTTTATATCATTAAGAATTCAATGAATTATGGGTTTCATTTTATTTATTTATTCTAAAGCAATTTTTCATTTAATTTAAATTAAAAAAAGACATCCTTTAATCAACAAAATTAAATGAAGTTAACAACTAAAATTACAATGTCTTAAGCAATATTTAAATTATATTTCCTTTCAAATTATCCTTTCATCTGCATGGTTTTTCTCAATGCACTGATCTCATCCATCTATCTAACCATTCGCTGGCCCCGACAATTGGAACGTGGCTGAATCTTTGGTATTGAAATGTTTGCAGCCAAGTTATTGTTATTGTTATGCGAATTGTTGCCACTGCTGGTGGGGTTGGTGTCAGGGGTTAAGGGGTGGGGTTAAGTGGTGCTGCTGGCAAATCGACGTCTTCGCCACTGAAGTGAAGCGATTGTTGCCCCGTGCTCATGAAACTGTAAGCGAAAAGTTTGCTTTACTTTTGTGTCACGCTCGGCTGCTTCCCGCGCCCTGCGCCCAACGAAAACTCAAATTGAAAATGTTCTCATAATTTCTGGCCGTAAAAGATTTCAATCGTGAATCGCACGAAACTTTGCTCTGCCAGTTCGAGTTTACTTTTTACTGATTTTACAATTGATTTTAATACACCCCCAAATCGTTCGTAGAGGGGGAGAAAGGCGAAAATGTTGTTGAAATCCTGTCGATTCAATCGTGCAACTAATTGAAATTTTTGCTAATGAAATTGTTTTTAGCAAAATGAGTATTAATTTTTGGTGTATTCATGTCGAGTCTCTCGTTTTTGATTAGCATAATGGAAGCGAACACGAAAATAAGCAAATCAAATTTGGACATTTCCAATTAATCTACCAGAATCAGGCCGGTCATGCGGTCAGAGGTGACGGGAAAAAGACAAAAACCCTGAAGATGAGACCCTAATAAAGCCATGTCACAGACAGTCAAGCTGTGATTTCGAACCAAATCTTTGACACCAAAAACACCAAAGCAAAAAAGCAGTGCACCTGGATTAATAAGGTGAAGTTGTCCCTGAACATGGCTTGAAATGTTAATCAAAGAGTAAAGATAACCAATGATTTAAATGTATAATTAAAATTTAATTGCAGTTAATATTTATATAAAATTATCTTTAAAATTTTATAGGTATCATAAGTAAACATTTTAAATAGAGAGCCTAATTGTTAATATTTTCCATCTTAACCCTCCAAATTCCAGTGTAAATTGCCTTCAAAGTGCGTGGGCTGACAATGTCGCGACATTTGGCGCTTAGCTCCTGGAAAATACTCTGATTAGCCGCCATTCCGACAGCCAATTCGAGTGGCTGACAATGTGTGCAGGCGTGCGACGGCAGGCAATCCTCACCAACCGCCAGCTGCCATCCGCTGATGAGCTCGGGTTTCAAACAATAACAGAGCGACAGATTTTGGGGATTTATGACGTTGCCCCGATGACGGAGAGGGGTATTTTCCGTCTGCCCGGCCTTTTGTTTTGCCCGATTTCCCCCCCCCTGGAGTTTGCCATGTCTTTGGATTTGTTTGCCTCCTGTTTTTGTTGTTTCTTTTTTGCATACAGACAATCAAAACGCCCGCCGTTACTCATACGCCATGCTGGCCGCTCGTTAGCTGGTTAGATTGTTAGCCGGATTGCCTGCTGCCTGCTGCCGGATTGCCATTGTTGTCGAACAAGTCTGGGCGGGATCAGGGGGGAGGGTGCTGGCCCAGGCCGACCGCCTCTGCCTGTAACAATATTTATTCATGTTAATTAAATTGTGTGAATATCACAATTTTCCATATGACTGCGCACATTTATTGTCTTTCAATTTGCGGCTGTGGTTTCAGTTCCACTCTAAGCTTTGGTGTTTGAATACCCCGTATTTGAGGTGCCGTCATCATTTGTAAACTGTATTCGTTATGATATATAAATTAATTGTTTAATTGGAGGTTTGAAAAACATATTTTTAGGGGGGAAACAAGAATGAAGTTAGTTATTATTCGTGTGTTAGGAAATAGGGTTTCCTGATTGATTTTGCTAAGCGATTTCAACCTTTTCTTAATGTTATTTTATACCAAATAAGCTGCTTGAATTTATAAATTCATTTAAATTTAGTTTTAATAATAAAATCACAGGATATCATATGGCTAGACTTCTTCTATAAGGCAGCAGTTTACCTAACCACTACTCCACTATGATTTGGCTTGCCCATGTGCCTGGGCTTTTATTAGAGCAGGCCTCGAGCTGAACTCGATCCTATGCCGTAACCGTATGATTTCCCCGGTTCCCCGGCTTTTATGACTGTAATCCAGCGAGTGGCGAACCTGCAACGCATGCAGAAATAGGCAATAATAATCTCTGTTCAATTTCCACTCGCCTTAACCGCAAATTGCACGCCAGTGACGCCTTCGGACCGGAAGCGAAGTAGAACTGGAGTCAGAGGGAGAACCAAAGCCCAGTCGTTACGTTTCCGCAGCTGACAAAATAATTTGAAAGCAATTTCAAGCGCCGAATGTCCCTTGCCTCGAGATGCCAACAAAAAAAAAGGGGGAAAAATACCAAGTCAAAAAAAAATTGTCAAATTCGCACTTTGGCGGGGAGCGGAGGGGAGCAGACCAAAGCCAGATACCAAGCATTTTGGGAGCACACTGCAATAATATTTCAATATGTAATTTGGCGAATTCAAATTTGGCCAACTGCAGCCAGAGTCTCAGCTCTCCGACAACGATAATTTCCCCCAAGAATGCAGCATTAACACGAGACACAGATGGCCGAAGGGCCGAGGAGTGGATTAGGTTGGAGTGCTCAGGGAAGGGATTGTTCCGGGATTGGGATGGGGATTCGGTGGGAATATAGTGAGGTGGTGGTGGCGGTGGCCAGTGTGTTTGTCATATTTGCATGCGCCACTAAAAAGGTTTCTGGCTGCTGGCAAATTGATCCCAGCTCACTGGCTTATGAAGGACACGGACACAACTATTGTCTGGCTTTCTGCTGCGTTTTCTCCAGCAGGATGGCAGGACGGTATGGGGATTGGAAGGGGGATAATAAACGTTGCAGGAGAGCCAGGAGCTCCAGCTACAGCTACAGCTACAGATACAGCCGGAGCAACGCAGAAAGCCAACTCTCAAAGGACCTGTGACAGGATAATGCATGCTTGCATTTTAGATGACAATAATGCATTTTTGTTTTAAGGGTAATTTTGCAGAATGTTTCCTCGCCGGCACCGTCTCTGGGGGATTTCATTATACGAAAATATATAAAGAAGTTTTGTTGTGTTTTGTTTATTCTGCGCCCCGTCTCCTTGCATGCCAGCGATTTGCAGATGTCTCCGGGAAACTTTTCACAGAGCGAAGCCATCAAACGGCGGGCATAAACAACTCGTCTTTCGCACAACTATTTAAAATTGTATTAAACTCGCCGAGAGTGGAAAGTACTTAAAACTTTTGCAGCCAATTAAATTCACGATGGTGCTTCGCTCTTGAGCTGCACAAGGATGCCATCGGTTTGGGAAACATATTCTCGACGCAGCTTACATATTTTATGAGACAATAATTTTTCAATTAGAGCCACAACCGTTTTGTCTTCTGCCGGCAGCAATAAATGAAATGTTTGCCGAGGAGCAGCTTCGATGAAGCTCCTCCAAGTTAACAGTCAGCGGGCTGGGATGCTTTTAAGTATTTGTAAATTATGTTAATGATGGCACATTGACTTTATTATGGTCGCTGGAGAGTTTGTACGGAATTCCCATGTTCTCAACTTTTGAGCCACGTGGGTGGATCAAAAGACATGAACTCTTCACTGAGAAAACACACTGAAAGTTGGCAATAAAAGAGTTTTTATTTCATTTTGGGAATTTAATTAATGTTTTCTGGCCCATAAATTGGAGCACTGGACATCTAAATAACTCTAAATAATTTAAAACAATTAATAAAAGAATAAATAAATAAAATAAATGATAAAGTGATAAAAACTTTAACTAATACCTTAAATAAAATAGTACTTCACATAGATATTACTTTAGTTTTTTGTACATTATTTATAAAATGTTCTAAGATTTAAACTTGATTTAAACTTAAATGACTAAAAATATAGAAAAACCTTTTTTTTATTAATAATATTTCTACAAAAGTTCACTTCTAATGTCTAAAATTTGTTTCCCTGCTCTAACCAAGACTTCATGACTTACTCGTGGTCGTACATCATTCTGGTAAACTTTGGTTAAAGCCACTTTAAAGACTTCCACTTGGCAGTTAATCGATTGGCTGTTCCCCACCGGGGATTAAGTGAAAAAGTCTATAAAAATACGGTTAGAGGGCGGCCGTGTCTGTTGTGCGTTTCCGCCGGACCTGGTGACGCTCGACAGCTGCCGTGTCTGGGGCTAATCCTCGACAGACACGTCCTCGTCCTCAGCGGAAATCGCCATTCAAAAATTACGGAGGGTGTGCCAAAGTGGCCCACTCACATGGCGGCAGCTTTGTTTACTTTTCATTTCCTTCAAGCAGATGCCACATGCTCTTCCCGTTCCTGCCCCCATTCCCGCCTCCAATGGATAAATAAACAGAGCATCGGACTTTGGGAATCCCCGGCTCTTTGGGGTCGCATTTTTTGTCGTCACTGGCGGACTAATTTGCAAGACAATTAGAAGGTCCCAGACGTCCGCTAATGAAAGAGCGCGATAAGAAAACTTAACAAATGTCAACCGGCTAAAGGGAGCGATGCTGCCGGGAGGAGGCTGGCGAAGGCGAAGGCGAAGGCGGATGAAGCGCCGCCGGGCGACGCTGTCTGCTCTGAAAAGTAAAGCAAATGTTTACTTTGGAAATCTGAAATTTGCATAATTTGCCAAGAAGACTCCGTCCGTCTCTGTCTGCACCCCGATAAAGACGGAGTATTATTCATGACTTTTTGCCTGGATTGCCGTCACAAGTTTCCCAAGGCAGGGCAGCTCTG
Organism: Drosophila anomelani; assembly: GCA_035045905.1. Classification (NCBI taxonomy): domain Eukaryota; kingdom Metazoa; phylum Arthropoda; class Insecta; order Diptera; family Drosophilidae; genus Drosophila; species Drosophila anomelani. The sequence continues at coordinate 7,118,896 of JAWNOO010000007.1, read as the reverse complement.
ATAATGTCACACGTGGTCCTGGCCAGCGGATGCATAGTGTCCGGGAAGTGTCAAACTGGACGCCGGTTGGGCATCGGCTGGGCGAGCAGGTGTCAGATGCCGAGTCCTGCCAGCTGACTCGGGCCGGGATTCAACAGGATGCCACTCACTCAGTGCCGCAGTTGTTGTTGTTGTTGCCTTGTATCGTGGTTTTGCAGCCGAGAGCGCAGCGGGCCTCGGCCTTGCGATACAAGATGCATCGCTGCGACTTTCGCTCTCGGTGAGCGCGACTCTTCGGGCCTTGTATCGTATTTATGCCGCCCGCCTGTTGTTGTATCGGCCTTACACCCAAACAACTTGTAAACAAAGCGCAGAGGCGTCCCATTTCCCGGGGGTCAGTACTTGAAATGATCTTCCTTGTAAAACTAGCCGCCATTTTGTCTTGTCAAAGGATAACTTCAGCTGCGGAGCGAGCATATACTAGCGTTCGATGGCACCTCCCATTTTTGGGTTCATTTCGGTACATAAAGCCTTTTGTTGCTTTTACATGGCCAGCATTCAGACTCCGCCTCTGTGCCATATATATGCACTTTTCCCCGGCACTCTGGTATTGGTGAGTATTCATGCAGCTTGCAGAGAGCCACCGAGAGAGCGACAGCGTTGTCCTGCTGCGCTTTGGTGGTGGATTTTGGCCAAAAGGACCTCACCGAATGCGGCAAGTGCGCTACAGTGATGAGTGATAAGTTGGGGGAGATAAATAAGATATGTAAATTATAATTCTTAAGGAACTTTATTATAAATAATAAACTATACAAATTCTACAAGTTATTTTATAGATTCTAGAATCTTAAGGGTTTAAAAACTTTTTTGAAACCTATTATTATTATTATGATCAAGTAAATTAAGTTATTAAATTGTAAACCTCTTTTCCCCCAAGCAACTAATAATAAACCAATTAATTAATTGAATAAATAAAACAATATTTTCTTAAGAAATTTATTTTAGCTCCTTTAATTTCTTTAGAAACTTTGTAGAATGCTAAGTTATTTCTCAATCCCTTCCATATGCCTCATAACCGGCTGTCATGAGGGACTCAGAACACAGGTCCTGCTGAAGAGCCATCAAAACAGAGCGCACATAACTCAGGGATACTCGTGAGCCACTTGGCCATCAGGACGAAGAGGAGGACGACCTCGTTGAGCAGATGGCCAGGCTCGCACCTTCTCCTCCTGACGGTGGTGGTTATCCTAGTTCGCGCTCTCTCACTCTCTCACTTATACTCTCGGCGAATATGTGCAAATTAGCATATCAAATGCCATAAATGGCGCTAAGGATAAGACATCTGTGTGTGTGTGTGAGTGCGCGCGCGATGCTCTCTGTGTGCGTACATATTCTATTGTTACTCATACGCCGCGTTGCCCGAGCGAATGAGCGCACGAAGGGCGGTGCAAGAGTGACGGGGGTGTGGGGCTAGAAAGAGGAGGGTGAGGAGGTTACCGGGTAGCGGGCTCTTGACGTGGCCAGCAGCCTGCAGCTGTGTGAGTGTGATTTAGTTGCATGCGATAATGTCAACCACAGAGCGAGCCTTTCAAGCGACGGAGACTTTTATTTCGCTGCTTGGGTTGGCTCGCCTTGCGTGTCCTGCATTGGTGGCACGTGTATGTGCAGTGTGTGTGCGTGTGTTTGTGTGCCGGAGTCCTTTTTCGGTGGTGGTGCAGCGCTGCCGTTACAATCGCAAGTGAAACTGCTGGACGCCGACTTGGCTCTTCAGTGTTAATTCGTCGACACGTGGCGCTGCTTTCAGCTGAGAAGTTAAAAACGTTGAGATCTTGGCCGAATTCCTGGATTTCGGGGACTCCTTTGCGTTATCCTTCGGCCTTCATTCACTCGTGCTCTCTGTCTTTGCCGTGCCGCAGTTTTCATTTTGTTTTCCTGCCTCTTCGGGTCGCGAGTTTTGTTGTGCGGAAGAAATAAAAATTCGATACAACCCAAAGTGGGCCATTCGGGCGTTATTCTGCCTGCCTGCCAGTGTCTGTGTGAGCGCTGCATTACGGAGAGTCGAAGAGAGAGAGTGTGTGAGTAAGTAGAAGGAGTCCTTCCAGCTGCAGCTGGGCTCTGCAGGCTGCTCTCTTTATTGTGCTTCATGTGTTGGCTTCTGACCTTGTTTACATTTTTTTGTGGTGCCACCAAGGATAACAAAGGCTCGAAAGAGAGCGCATATGTGCCGGAAAGGAGATCCTTAAGAGTTGATCAAAAAAAGGCTATAGATTTGAAGAAGAGTTTTTAAGGATAATAATGGATTCTGTAGTTATCAACATAATTAGCAGTTTTATAATTAACTAATCAAAATTACGACTGTGATATCCTTTATGATCATAAGCCAAACTTAGCCTATAATACTTAAGAAATAAACCCTACAAAAGTTGCTTTAAGATACTACTGATTCTACCTATAAAACCGCTGTTATTGATGTATTCTGCCATAAACTATGAGAATTTTTTGAGATTTACTTATAACTCTTTCCTAAGCTGATATCGGTTTTGGAATTTTTCCACCAACTCTTATTTCAACAAAATTAAATACATTATTTTTTGGTGGTTAAAACAAGTGTGAGATATTAAATATAATTAAGGGAGAGAGCTCTCCAAAAATTGAACTTCACAAAGCCTGAGAAAACTCACCCATTCGTGAAACCCCAAAGTGATTAAGAAGAAATTCCTTTTAAAAACCAATCCGACACTCGAATTAATTCATTTAGTTTTAACCTTGTCGGGACCAAACCCATATGGTGATGGTTCAATGGAATTCGAAAGGAATTTCTAATTTAAAACTCATTTCTAATGCATTTATAATCAGCCAGGGATTACACATTTAAATGCCAGATTTAAATCTCAACCCTATGGAGGGCATACCACCCAAAATAGTCAGAGACCCGCCCACATAATTTATGTAAAAACTTTATAATCCAGGACAGATTTTTTGTTGCAATGGCGCTTCATTAATTTATGAATATCAAATTGCATTTTGACATTTGCCGGCAAAAACTATTTAAAACTAGTTTCGTTTCGTTGTCTCCGGGGTGAGCTTGGTTCACAATAGCCACGGTCCCGTGTCCCATGTCCCAGGACCTTTTTTCCTTCTGCCATCCTGACCCCACTATCAGAGGTCCTTTCTTCGCCTCGACCAGTACCCCTGCCATTGGCGATTCAGTTTGATTGAAGCACCCGCATGTACAGAGCATTTTAAATATTTACAAAGATATTTCAAAAAACGCTTTTGGCATGTTTTGTTTTTGTTTGGCTCTCTGCACCCCCCTACCTCCTCCCATTTCCCTTGTAATTGTTGTTGTTATCGCTGTTGTTTTTGTTGTTCTTGTTGGCATGTCCGAAGGTCCGCAGAGTTTTCCCCCCAGTTGGTCGAGTGTTTTGCTCATTTTTTGCAGCAGGGAAAAAAAGGGAAAACGAACTTCAAATGCGGCATGAGGGCGGTCCTCGGGTGTGTGTGTGTGTGGTGTGGTGTCTGTGTGCATGTGGGCGGGGCACTTGAGAGCGCGTGTGTCCTTTTAGGAAAGTGTCAAAAACCGTTGGTCAAAAAACCGTATGGCAATTATTCAACACAATTGAATATGAAGTGTGGCAGCGGCAAAGGACGAGGACGAGGACGAGAGCGAGGAGCCTGCTTGGGCAAAAAAGTTGCAGCGCTGGGCAAATAATGAAAAATACACCCACATCAGTATTTTTCGGCTGTCTGCACTCGAACACACACATATAACCAGAGGCACATACACACACCCCGGCCGGACGGGAGTACCAACACTTTTGCACCCTTTTCATTTCCTCGCTCGTCCTCGCTAGCCGCTGTTGTTGCGCAGTTGCTGCCGCCTGGCAATTTTTCGGTGATAAAATATTTAAATTTAATTAAGGCCACCAACGAGCAACACGATTTCCCAGCCAGTGCCAAAGGGAAGATGAAGTGGACCCGGCAGCAACAGCAACAACAACAGCAACGCGAGCAGCACTGGCCAGTGGACCTTTGACCCTGCATTCCCGTTCCCAGGCTACTACAAAGGGTGGGTCCTTTTTGAGTCTTTTGCATTTGCGTGCTGTGCTGTGCTGTGCTGAGCTGAGCGTTACGGTGCGGTGCGGTGAGGTGAGGTGCGTTTTGGAGGCTTACGGCTGCCTGGCAAGAAATTCATTAAAAATTTTTGCTTTGATGCTAGCAAATTCTTTTTGTAAGTTTCTTTGTACTTTGGGAGCCCAGCGCCCAGAACGGCAAACGAATGTATCGCACAGACAACAGCATACATACATACATACTTTCAAAGGACCTCGGCGGTCTGTGTGTGTCCTTGCCAGTGATTATTTTTCGGACTAAACCCCTTGTCGGTTTTGTAATTAAGCTCTCGCACAGCCATACAAAAGTTGCATGCACGCGTATCTCGTACTTATTAGATACTCGCCCCGAAATATGGTACACCAGAAATTCAAATTGAACACGATTGCAGCTGCAAACTGCTCCCAAACTGAACTAACCTACTGGCTTGAAAACTGGCAACAACTTTGCCCTGGCTGCCAGGGCATCTTAATCGTTGGCAAAAGCCGGAAAGTTGCTGTCTTGGCCGTCTAAGCCGAAAAACTAAACTATCCGAGAGCTGTCTGCTCGTGGCTCTGCCACCAAACTTTTGATCTTGAGTTGTGCAAATATTTTTCATTATGCGTCCCAAGTATTTATGGAATTATGGAAATTTGTTTTCAAGATATTTGCTTCCGTTGCTTTGCCACACTCAGAGGAGGTTTATTCACAAGCTCTTTTATGGCCATAATCCCAGTTCGAGGCCATTGCCTTACATTGTTGCCATAGAATCTGATAATTATTCCGTTTGCTGAGTAAAAAGGTAAAGTTCAAAGGTATTATATGTATTTCTTGTCAGTTTTCTTAAACAATTTGAGGTTACTAACAATATAATAACATTTAAAGCCACAAAAATAAAGATGTTATGAAAGTGCTAAGATTTAAGTTAACGAAACCATTCACATTTAGAGTAAAAAGTAAATAGATAGATCAAAAATTTGTCCACTTATTTCATACATAAAATGCAAAAGGACTGTCCTTTAAAACAGGATATTGAAGGGATCCTAGCTTTCATCGAAACATCATACTTGAACCCCCAAGTCAAGTAACAGATTGACCCCAGGGTCTTGATTGATTCTGTGGTTATTTTGTAAAATGAGGCTTTCTGGCCAGAAGGCAATCTGACAATTAGGCAGGGCCAATACACAAGCCCAATCTTCAAGCCCAGAATTTTGGCCAGAAGCGTTTGCTACAACGGCTAGGACACGAGCACCTGTTTTGTCACATCTAAAATTCTATTGTTTGGCCTGGCCTGCTGTTCCGGCAAGGATTCGTTTCGTTTCTGCCCAAAATGCATTCCAAGGACGACTGGGCGCAGGCGGAGTCAACAATGGACTGTGTGGACAGAGGCATGCAAATTGGCTAAAACGGAGAAAGGAAAGGAATAGGATGAGGCTATAGGAAAACGGGAACAGGCCGGGGCCAATTTTTCTTGCATTTGCCTTGGAGAGCGGCTGATGATTCGAGTTTTTCCGGGTCTGTTGGTGTTATTACTGTTGCCTCGGCTGCTGCTGGAGCTGCTGCTCGTGTTGTTTGTCCAAGTTGCCATTTCAAGCGTGCTGCAATGAAAAGCAAACTTTTCCACCGCACACGCAGCAGTAGCAGCAGCAGTACCCAGGTTTCAGGGGTCATAGGTTAGGGTTAGGCTGCAGAACTCGACGGGAGCACACGAAATTAAAATGCACTCAGCTGAAAAATTGGTTTTCTCGTTCTTGACAAACTTTGAGTGATTTCCGAAAGCCTCTAACGAATGCCAGTCAGCCCATCGAGGGGCGAATCGTGGTCTTTGGCAAGCAACAGGCCTCTGAAACGGCAACAAGCACCGGAAATTCCACCCAGAACCAGATACCTTTTGAAATGCGCCTCCTCTTGACTTTGTTTACGCAAAAATTGTTTTAATAAGACGCTCGTTTTAATCAAGCGTGCCGAAAATAACTCATGAATTATGAGAAGCCAAAGGAAGCAGATACCGGGGCCCAGGGAAATGATAACAAGAAGCCCGAAAACCGCCTGACTAATTATAAATAATTTATTTTGTATTTTAAGCCAACTTCGCTTGAATATATATTTTGTTATTATTGTTTAAGCTTATTTGTGATTCCCTAAAAATTCATACTACTTAAGACAACACCTTTAATAAATGCAATAAATGTCTATTAATGTATGCTTTCCAAATATTTAATTTTTAATAACCATTGTTTATGTTCCAGCTACACTGAGCTAAACGCTGCTGAGTTGCGGCCAAGATAGCGAATCTGTCGAAAGGACTTTCAGCCGGTCCCGCCGCGGGACTGGGCTTCGTTGGCATCCTGCCCTGCTCGGTCCAGTGGCAACCGCCGGGTAAGGCGGCCAAGCTGCTTAGCTGCACCGCCGGCGTACGTTCCAGCTCCCAGCCATATCCAATGCCCGCCTCCGAGCCTTTAAATGGCAACAGCAGCGACAGTTGCAATGGCCATGGCTGCTGCCCGGACTGTGCATGCTGCAGGCAGGACTACGAGCATTTGCCAGTGCCACGCCTCCGACATCAACAGCCGCCTCCGCCGTTGCAGCAGCCACCTCCCCAGCAGCAGCAGCAACAGGTTAGCTGCATCACGACTCTGCAAGAGACAACGACAACGCAGCAGCTGCAACAGATTCCGACGGGAACATCCTCTAACTATTGCCTCATGCCGACAACCACAACATCTAATACGTATGTGAGCAACATGAAGCCGGATCAACTATTGCAACATTGCCACTCGCACTGCGATGGACACAACGGCAACATGCAGTCCTTTGGCAGCAGCAACATGACACCTGCGGGGTACCAGAGTTCACCTGCGGTGTACCAAACTTCACCTGCTCCGTCAATGATCTTCGTTCCGTTCATGTTGCCCATGCAGCAGCAGCAGCCACATTTGCAGTTGCAACCTCCATTACCGCCGACGGAGGATTGCAAGCCATTGTTGCGGCCCAAAAGCGTTCCGCCGCCGCCGCAGCCACCGCCTCTGCTTTGCCACTTGCCGCCCCTGCTGCAACCGCCACTTCCACCGCCACCTGTGGTCAGTCCACTGCCTGCCCGAACACCTGCATTGCCCATGCCGTCAGTCGTGCCGCAGCCCACAAGCCGCAGTGTTAGAAGCCTAAAATCCGCAGCTGCGGCAGCTGTCAATGTTTATCAGCGGGTGAGTACACGGAAGACAAATGATTAGTAGTTAAAAACATACATAAAAATTTTAATTTTTTGCGGAGTGAGGAACCAGAGATATATTCCTAAAAAAAAGTACAATTTCCCACTATTTGATTCATAATTAATCCTCAAATTGTCTATTCAAGTTTCTGTACTTGATTCAAACTCTAAGTTATCCTTAAGGAGAGAATTCTGCTCCAAAATAAATTAAAGAAAATCTTTTCAACATTTATAGAACATTTTCTTTTTTGTTGCCACACCTGTGAGAGCCCTAAGCTATAGTATTAATATCGTTAGCCATAAACTTGTAGATTTCCTACATCGATCCAAGGTGGCTGCGTGTGAATTGGGATTATTTGTAGTACATCAGTGGCACTCAGTCAATGGCTGCAAATCCTGCTGGGCTAGTAAAGTGTTGCAATTTGCGAAGCACAACAGCAGCAGGGACAATGCCACGTATACTTAATATTTATGGGTGTGCTGCTGCCAAACTTCAATTTACATAAACATAAAAGACAGGCAACATCGGAGGAACTCTTCACGGAGAATCTGCATGCATGCTGCTGGTGAGATTTAGCGCAGCGACAGGACACAAAAAATCAAAGCTACAAGGACGGGGGAAAATGCAAATCGGTACGGAGCGGAAGTGAAAGCAAAGATAAGGGGGGTGGCGGTGGAGTGGGGATGAGCACGGAAAACTAATGCATAACCTAGTAAGATCATCAACACGAAATTTTACAGCAAACTCATGTCCAAGGATGTGGAAATAAACTAGTTGTTTTTGTTACCCCGGCCGCTACCTCTGCCACTTTCCCGCCCCTCCTCGCCCCTATTGCCCAACCCTCCTCCACTGTTGTCCTGCGCTCAATGACTTTTGCATTTAATATGAGTAAAGAAGCGCAGGACAACAAGAGAACGACCAGAACACTGAGAAGAGTGATTTGGGTTTCGTAGAAGGTGTTTGTTTGGAAAGTGTTAATAAATACAAACTATTTTCACAGCTCTTGGCTTCGAAGAAGCTTAAATTAACCCCCATTTCTCCTTGTGTATTCGGTGAGCAAGGAAATGGCGGTGGGCAAAAAGCTGAGCTGGACTTGAGGATTGAGCTTCGGCCCTTTACGGCGGGCCCTGAGCCCTGGCCAGCGACATGCAAAACGTGCTGTTTAAATTACGTTCCTGCCGGCAGATTTCGGATTTCGGATTTCAGGGGGAACCGACTGCAAGGACATGCTGAGATAGTGTCTGCCGTCGGTCCGCTACTTCGGCCCCTGCTCCTGCTCCTGTCCAACGATTCGTTTATTTGATAGCCTTGCCGTTGATGCTTGTGCATACCGGATAAGTTTGTCCTGATTAAGAATCTGCAACACAAAAAAGCTCGGCAGCTGACAGGATAAAGAAAAACAAGAAAAACCGGACGAGGAAGAACGCGAAGTGGACTGGTCACTCGCCGGCAATGTCTTAATGCAGCGAGGAGCAGTCCGGAGAGTCGCTCCGGATTACAAATATGTATAATAAAAATTCATAAGTTTGCTACCGTTTCACAATTTTGATGACAACTGTGCGGCATCCTCGTTTCCTGGCTCGTTTCCTTGAGTGAAATACATTTTACATGCGAAATAAACATAAGCAAAATGCACATCATAGTCCTGCATCCTTAATGCTGTTCATTCACATGTGCTTAAGTAGTTTTATTTAGAAGCAGCTCCCACACGGACACAGAGGACTCGGGACTCGGCACATTTGAATGTTAAATCTTTCATGAAATGCCTTTTTTCGACAGTCCGTCTGGGTGTCTGTCTGTCTGTCTGTTTGCCTGTCCGTTTGCCCATATCTAATATATCCAGAAAATACTCAGTTGTTTGGCTCGTGCCAGAGTGCTTTTGTGTGAGTGTTGCGGTCTTCCTGCAACTTAACAATACCTCCTCCGCCTTCCGCCAGCATTCGCTTTCATTTGTTTTTTGCATTTCCTTCCCCAGTTTCTGAAAAACTAAGCGCGCTATCATGCACAAAGAAAGCATTTTATGTGCTGCCTTTAATGTTTGCACTAACCCCACTGCCATAATGTACTCTCGCCCACACATGGCCCGGTGGAAATATAGATGTCCGACTGCATGAGGGTCGGAATGTGTACACTGTGAAGAAATATTACTTAATGTGTTTATCAATTTATAGTTTATTTTGGGTAGAATTAAATATTTTAAGATTTTAGCTTGGTGACAAATTAAACTTTCTTTGTGTCAAAACTAGTTATAAAATGTATTGAATAATGTCAAATACAACTTTAGGCTATTTTTATAAGTATTCAATGAAATCTTTTTTCGGTGTGTCTGTTTCCCACCCCCACAATGATCTCGGTGTTTGGGTTCCTGCATTAGAAAGTTTTCTATGAGCTGTTGCTCTTGCTGCATTTCGAATCACTTGAAACCAGGAATTGTCTGGTTGTCTCTGGCCGCTCTGTTGACCCCGCCTTCGGCATTATGCTGGAAAAACAGTTGGTTTCCATCTAATAATTGTTCTTCTCATATTCCATATGTACTTGCGGAGTATCTCAAAGCGGATTTCGGTGTTAAAGCTTTCTTGTTTTTATGGTTCGTCTGTGTGTGTGTTTGTTTATTTTTTTCCCTGGGTTGGTTGGAAATATATCCGCACATAAGCTGTGATATATTTCAAGTTGTTTATTTGTGCTGTTGAAACCTTTTACGAAACTCAGCCAGCTGCCTAGAAACGAAGGTGTGGTGAGATGCTACTACATCATAAATAGGAACGCTGCCCACAAAGCAATTAATGCCAAATGAATGATAATGAAGCCAGCAGTTACCAGGATGGTGGGCATTCATAATTTCTTCAAAGAGGCTTTAAGTAATCCCACAATTATATTCCGGATATTGAAGTTTGGAAACATTTAAGTTAGCATTTCATTTTGCTGGGTTTATCATGGAGATAAATGTAGAAAGTTAAGGTGGCTTGAAACATTATACTTGATAATAATTATAAGGCATTTACCCTTAGATTTAAATAGAACCCTGCGTGTATTTCACATCCCTTCATTATTACTAGTTTATTTATTTTTTTTTAAGAAAATGCATCACAGCCATTCGACACTCTTTTTGTATACAAGATGGAGGGCGATGTCAAAGGGAGGACTTCCTTCATTCCATCGCCCTTTTGGATGCTCTGTTAAAAGGGCACAGAAAAGTAAAAATGTAAAAAAAAAGAAAAAACACGGGACTGAAGGTCCTTTGGTTGGCAGTAGTGGTGGCCTTAATGGCCCCGAAGGGTCGGGAGTGATGCGTAAGTGAATCCATATTTCATATGCCGCGTTAACGGCCAACAAAAAGCAGACACACAAAGCGAACAGCATATTTCGAGGACCAGAATGCCAGAATGCGTTGACTTCATTGGAAGGAATCCAAGCAAAAAGTATCTCCAGTATCTCCGTGCAAGGCTGTCATTATTTTGCTCTCGGCAGTGGGAAACTGAAACAAAACGAAATAATGTGAGTGGCGGCAAGGAGAGGAAGGCCGGGCGTGTCCTTGCTGCTAAAGCTTAAGCTGGAAAAAATTTGATAGCTGCGCTAAAGGATTCGATATCAAAGGAGTGCCTTGTGGCCAGCCGTTGACAAGCCAAGGAAACCGTTGACAGCCAAGTGAACAACAGCCAAACTGGCAAATTGGACAAGCGCAGGACAGAACGGGAGGGGAAAAGGCAGGAAGGGCCCGCTGAAACGCACCCAAAAGCGCCAAGCCAAATCAGAACTTGGCCTCAGGGCCAGTAGTTTCACTCGCCGAAGCCAAGTAAGCCAAGTCCTGGCATTAACAGTCGCCCAACTGTGGTGACTTTCTCGTCCTGTAAACGCTTCATTGCTCCCCAGGGGGGGGGGGGGACACACACTTACACCGTCTTCGGCCCGCCACAATGCTATATAGTACGCCGATCTCACCATGAGCATCTTGGCTCCATAGCCACACAGCGCTGTTAATTCACTCTGCGGACTGGCCGCGAGGTGGCGCCCCAAAGTGCCAGCCATTGCTGTTGAGTGGCCCGAATTTCACCGCATCTGATTCCACGTCCTTCGTCCTGCAAGTGCTAGTGTATGTGTGTGCGACTGCGAGTGCGAGTGCTTCGCGCACTGGCTAACTCCAAGTCTTTTAACCCATTATTCTGCTGACAGGAGACCTGGTAGTTAGCATTTACAAGTTATGTTTTATTAACTTTATAATATTTCAAGGATATAATGCTGGAGTTCTATTTAGAAAAAATGTAATTTAATTAAACAGCTTTCAATTGAGAAGCTGAAATAATACTTTACAAAAAAGTCTCTATTTTTTCAAAAAAAATGTTTTTCGCCTTATTATATACATGAAATCCTTGCACAAACAAATCCCTTTCATAGAGCTAAAAAAGTCCTATGCAGTGATTCCTGTTCGGCATCGAGCTGTCGCATCACAAAGCGGGTTAATCATGGCCTGGCAGATAAAAAGGGACATTGGCAGCAGGAGCAGCATCGCTGGCACTTGAAAGCTTTTACCACAATGCCTCTGTATCGGTGTCGCTCGTTCTGATGGTGTGTGCAAGGATGCTCTCTTCAAGTGCTTCTTTGTTTCTCGCTGTGTGTGTGTGTGTGCGTGGGCGCCAAATTTCAAAAGCAGCCGCGCAAAAGCTTTTTTGCTGCCAACGGTTTATTTTGCACGAACGACACTCGATGAGGCCAGCGTAGGACGCATCCTTTGCGTCCTTTGAAAGTGTAAACGCCGTCAACAGCTTCACTTTCAATGGCGGCCCATGTGGCGTATACTTGATACTGTATGCGCCCTTAAACGCGCTCTCTCCCTCTTAAACCCTTGCCAGTCCTAATTTAATTTAGCGTAAATTCGGTTTCGCCTTTCCATTTTCCTCGTAATTTTTTGCTGGGTGGCTCTCGCTAAGGTCAAACCGCCAGGAACAGGGCGAATTAAATGCAATTGACAGTTGCAATTTCCAACTGGCTGTCAGGCCAAATCCCAAAGCAACTGCATTGGAAACAAGGCAGGAGGAGGAGGAGCCGGGCCAAATCCAAACTCTGTTGTAACACAATAAAATGCAACCTCAACTGACACAAAGAAAATGTTTTACCAAATGTGAGCAGGATGGAGCAAGGCGGGGAGCCAGGAGGAGCCTCGAGTTGCTCGTGCGGCAAGGGCCCAGAAAGGACGAGAGGGGCGTGGCGTGGGGCTGTACAAAAAAGGGACAGACAACACGTAAACGTAAGCGAAACAACAATGCCAAAGCGAAGCCAAGCCAAACCGCCGCGGCTGTCAAATTAGAGGCGTTCGTTCGGGCACCTTGGCAACTTTGTGCGAATTTCTTATCAAACGGACGAAACTTTGCCGTCATTAGTTGTATAACTAAAGATATATGTACATATATATAATGCATTTGCAGGCACACATATCCAACGGACAATTAAGTTGACATATTCGGAATGCATAATCCGCATTGCAAGTGAGAAAATCACTGAAATGCATTCGGAGCCTATTGAATCAATCATTCTGGTTAAATAAGCAATTTGCACCAAAGGCGTTGATTCATATCCATTATAGGCCATGACCATTGTAATTCCGTAATTGAAATACCCCGACATTGTGGAAATTAAAGCTTGGCATTCGGCAACCACTCAACCTGAACCGTAATTTAGCTTCATGGCTTGGCTAAAACAATAATGTGTGTGAGCTGAGCTTAGTTGCAATTCTTGCAAATTTGTCTGCAGTAATGTGCTTACACATATAAAGAGGCACAGTAAATAAATATTTATTCATTAAGAGGATAATTGAAAAGATCCATATTAATGGTTTTAATCGGATGAAATAATTAGAGTGGACTCATGTTAAGTTAAAGCTTTAAATTTAAGTGTAATAGAGATTTGAATTAAAATTAAATAATTATCCTTGTTAGTAACTAAATAATAAGATATTGCCTATCTCAGCGTAGACTTTTTGCTACCAGCTATAAATTTAAATACTTTAATTTACAATTTCTTATAGTGCAACATTCACAGATGTCTGCGAGTTAGTTTTCTATTTTCCAAATATTTGTAGGAATTTTCTTCTAAAATTTATTTAATTCCAAAAATGTGAGAGAACATTACCTTTTACATTGAGAAGTTCAAATGAATGCGAGACAAGTTAAGCCAGTAGGCAGACTCCTAGGCAAGGACTTCAATTTTCATCTGTAAGCTGCCCCTAATGACTGACGCATGTGAGTTGTTTGTTTCATTTCGTTGCATTTTGTTGGTCAATTAATTTGCATGTCGTTGGTGGCCGTAACTAACGGCAGCTTGGCTCCGAGATGTTCGAGTGAACACGTTAGGGACTGCCAGTTACCAGGTCCTTCTTCATTAAATTAGTGTATGTGGTGACTTTGACAAAGCGACTGTCTGTCACTCACCTGGTCGACCAGCCTCCTCAAAACCTCACATCCCCAGAAGCTGGCTCGTTACGCTGGCATTCCTTAAGGACCAGACCTGGTCTCGTTTTTGTTTTGTTTATCTTTTGCAACGTGTTCGGGAATCTTTATTTTCAATAACAAATAAAAATGCCCCAAGTAGAACGTTAAATAAATTGCAGTCACTGGTCTTGGGCTCGAATAGACTCGCCTTGAGTCGAGTCGACTGTCCAAGATTCCAGTCCATTATATTCCTCCGCATTTCCTTTGCTTTTTCGGCATTTAATTGGCCGTATAATTGATTGGAGTTGTTGTTGCTGCCTCTGTTGGTTTCTGTTTGTTGTTGTGGCCACTTCTTGGTATTGAAACCCCCGTCTAACTCATTATGTGGTATGTGTTTGTGTGTGTTTGCAGCAAAACATTTCAAAATACTCGCCCGAGTGGCAAAGTTTTCCCTGGCCAACTATTCAATGGGCTCGTGGCTCGTGGCCCTCGCCCCTGCTCCTTGGCTGCTGACTAGGCTTTATATCGGCGTATATAGCCTGCCTCTATAAATTTGTATTGTGCTGCTGGCTGGTACTCTGGTACTCTGCGGTACGTAATTAATTATATTTGCCTCCGACTCAAAATGTCAGTCGGCCTCTAATTATTATTATTCCAATAGGGGGAGAATGGCCAGTGCCTCCAGTCCCGGCCAGGTCTCCATATCTTTTCTGCTGGGCTCTCACAGGTTGTTTGACATTAATTGATTTATTTGCCTTTTACATAAATTAGATGCCCAATATTCGCTTTCAGTTTCGGGTGGAGGAAGACTGAGCCTGAGAGGGTCCTGTTTCATTTGGTTTAAGCATTAAAGAGGTTCAAAGATTACGGCAATACCTTATGAAAATGTGGTACTTTTAAAGGAACTAACAGAAAGAAGGAAATATATTAGTTTACTTAAGTTATATATCTAAATTTAATGATATAAATGTATATATGTATTCATTGACTTCTTTTAAATTCCCTTAACTACTGACCATAGTCACTCATCGATTATAATCCGTGTTCATGTCTAAACACTGATATTAGCTAACATATTACAATGCCTAATTTCGCAAAACACAATTGTTTTTGAAAACTTTTGGCTTATTGCCAGTTAGCTGGGCTTAGCTCCTGTTTTTGAGCAGAGCAAAGGCCACGCTTTTCGGCGCCCGCTCAGCTGGAAAACGCGATCTAGCGGCATCAAGCGGTGCGGGTGGAAAAAAGGAAAACTTTTTGACAGCGCAACATGCAAAAACAAATTACCAAACAGTCAAACTGTCAATTACGGGGCAATTAGTTGGCTTCGATTAAATGGCAGCTTTTGCTGCCGCTGTAGTTGCTGTCGTCGCTTAAGCCGTTTCGGCCCCGTTTACAATGGCTCTTTGGCAGCACGTCGCCTGCACTCACTGCCGCCCCTCCTGCTGCCAACTTCGAACTCCTGGGATCTCGGATCTGACAGTGTGCAAATATTTGTGGCGGAAAATTAATGTCCGACAAGCCAGCGGCATGGACAACTTTCTGTGATAATTGGCCCCGCTGCAATGGGTTCGCTTACTCGTAAGTGGCCAGCCAGCAGCAGTTTGATTTATTCTCCTGCCGTTCCCTGGCGGAGACACCGGGGCCAGGACTCGATGGCCAGGTGCAGGTCCATGGATAGGATCGGATGCATCCCCGGTGGCCACTCAAACGGCAAATACACAACATTTACAACTGGCCGAGCCGTTCAAGGACCCAACAATGCACTTTCGGGCCTGGCAACTGATAAGAAGATAAATGAGCCCACTCGCCCGCCAGGAGTTAAGTCCTCCACTCAGAAAAGGATATGCCATGAGTTATCGAATTGCATATGAATCCGCAAGCAATAAACACTTTGAGGTGAACAATTAAAGGAATTCTTTGCAGAATGGCAAATGTATTTAATCAAAGATGATGACTTAAAGAATTATAGTTAATTTTTATATTAATATTTTGTAGATTGTAAGTAAACCTTATAGCTTAAATTAATATTGAAATCTTTTCCCTTTTTTATAGAAAATCACATAAATTTTAACAAGCTGTAAAAAAATTAAATCAGACAATACTTATTCTGGCTTTAATCCCAACGTTATTAATTGTCATGATTTTTGAGTTTTATTTATTTAATTTAGATTTATGTTTGGTTAATAGTATTCTCCAATTTTTTTTCTCTTTAATAAAAATTTGAATTATTAAATTCATGTTACTTTATTTATTGCTATGCGTTTTTGTTGTGAGTTTTTAGCTAATAAATTTGTAGAAATGGCATTTGAAAGTTTTATGAGCGAATAAAATAGCAAAGGCAACGGCATTGGCTGCTACTGGAGCCACTGGGGAGGCGAAGGATATTCCAGAGCCGCCCATGCCAGGATATGCAAAGTGCAGCTGAGATGCTGCTCCCCCCTGTCTACATATGTGTGTTTGTGTCCTTGTTTGTTTGCTTGGACTGCCGTAGGCTGGCATATGAGAACTGAAAATTATGAGCGATAGTACTACGCCTCATGCGTTCGAACGTCGTCTTGGGCTATAGCCTCCGATTCAGCCTGGATCTGGGATGCGGCCCGTCTCCGGGGCGGCGGCACCATTTGGCATTGCTCATACGACGTGTGGTCTCGATATGCAATGTTGCATGCCTTTCTGGAACAGGCTGCCATTCCGCTTCCGCAGGCAGTGCAAATACACAGAAAAAAATAATCAAGAGCTCATAATAATCAAAGGAAATTAGAAATGCATGAAATAAATAAATAACTGTAAATATTACATAATAATATGAAAGGAAATTCTAGAGAATAAAGTTAAAGCAAAGAATAAAGTCAGTATTTTTGAACAAACCTTTAATTTAATATCCTGAATTTGTATATTAAGATATTCAACTTTAAATTTTTAGCACTTTTTGTTTTGTGTGTGTGAAACAATGTTGCCTGCTCCGCGTATCTCCAGCACAGCACTCTTGCCGATTGATGCCTTTGGCATGATTTTGCGCTTGGCTCAGGCTGCAGCTTCCATTCTCACCGCCATCCCTAGCCCCATCTCTATTCCCATCTCCATGGCCACACTCTGAGTGATGTGGGGCCTAATTTATGGTCCGGCTAGCCCGTTGGCCCGTTCTGCATACCGAAATGGCAAACGGGATCTGTCAAAGCAGGTTGTCCTGAAACTGCAACGGCAACTGCAATGGTGACGCCAATGGAACACCAACTGCAATGGCAACGGCAACGGCAACGACAATGCAGAAAATTGCATGGCATTAGATCGCCGATTGCCCCCGGAACAGCCAGCCTCGAGCGACGCATTGTGGCCGTATAAATTGCATTGCCTATCCCCGCTCGCTGCTAATTATGCAGCTCACCGATCCGCTCCAAGCCCCTGCGAGGACAAGGAGCGATCCCGCCTGCCGTTCCTGCCTCATAAATATGTATTACAGCATATACTTTCACCTGTCGCCGGCCGTGTCATCAATCAACGTCCATTAGGCCAAAGAAATGCGCCACGAAGCGGAAGTGTCGCACAACATATAGCCTGTGTTTTGCAGGTGCCACTTGCAGGACAACACGCATCGAACAAATCACGCCAGGAAGCGAGGAGCTGCGTTCCGACAGCCTTAAAGCGATTGCAACCATTAAATAAAGAGAATGCACTAAAATTTTAAAAGGATTTTAAAAGCCAGAAATCTGTAAATAAAAGATTAAGCCAAGTAGTTTTTGTAAGCATACTTTTAACTATTTAAATTTATTAGCTGAAAGTTTATGAATTAATTATAAATTTAGTTTTGTTGACTTTTTCGATTGCCTAATAATTAGGATATTTGACAAACATTTACATTTAAATATTTTAAGCCACTGACGATTAGGTTGGAGTGTATACTTGTTAATTATTTAAGCAATAATTTATGATTTTTGTGACTTATGGTTTGGGGCAAAATGCTGAAATAAATAAGTAAAAGGTTTGAAAAAAATATTAAAGCTGATTAATTCCGGTTTTTAAGTTGTGTATATCTTATAAATTGTTAAAGAAAATTAAATTAGACTGGAAACTAAATGAATTTAATATCTAATTTATTTGTTGTTCTTTAAGCTGGTTCCAATTCCTTCTGAATTTTAGCAAGGCATCCCCTTAAATTTTGCAATATAATAAGTATATATATATGTATATGAATTACATATTCCCTTATAGTACTCCTGTCAGCGGCAACAACAAATGATAAAATGTCTGCGTCCAGCCAGCGACTTTCTCCTGCTTTCATCTTATGGCGCCGCCGACAAGGGGGGGATAAGCGAAATAATTTAATTTCGCCTGCCATGTTCGCCGCAGGCTACCGCCCGCTGAATTTGTTTTATTAAAAACTGTACACTATATTCGGGCAAACACACGAGCGTGGAAAATGAAATGCGAATGGGAATGAACGAAATGAAATCAAATACTCAAAAATGAGCAAATAAGGCCTAAACGGAGACGGAGCCGAATGCGAAAACAGAAAAATGTACGAAATATGTACAGGACACAACGGCAATTTTGTAATTTCTTGGGCTAAATCGCGAAACGCTTTGTTTCGCAGATTTCCTTTGACGGTTTGACGGTTATTTAATTTGCTCTCCCCCCAGAATTGGGGCCACGAAATCCTCGTAATCCTTGGCCGTGCCCCCATGCAAAAATCGTAGACAGCGGGACATGGTGAGCCCGCTGGATGGGAATTGAAAGTTGATGCTAATGCTATAAATGCTCGCCCATCATTTGTCTTCATTCATCTTTGGCAATTGTCCACCCACCGGAGCCTCAAGCGCCACTCGAAATCATTAATTTCAAATATTATCCCCGCTTGGCAGGGCGGCCTTTCAATTGTAAATAGTAATACGACCGGCATATTCATAAATATAAAATAACTTCTGTGCCGTTTAGCTTCATATAATTCGCAGAGGCCACGCCCAATTTTAAGTAGGAGAATTGGTAGCTGCACAGAGAAAAATCAAGCTTAAGAAAGCCTTTAAAAAACGATTTAACTATCAACAATATAAATATTTGAATAAAGATTTTAAATTTGTTAGTCTGAAGAATTATGTATTTAGAATTATGTATTTAACACTTTAGAGTATATAATAAATATCAATAAATCGCTTTTAAGTCTTAAAATATTTTAAAGACCTTCAAGTGTCTGAATCTAAAGTCTTTTAATTATATATTCATGAAATATTTAAAGAATTTTGGTAATTGTGTTCCAACAATATTTAAATGGAAAAATACTTAATTTTTCTACATTTTCTCTTTGAGTGCCACGGTCCTTTTTTTCATATTTATCGGCGGTATTCCTTTTTCTTTATTAAGCAAACTAATCATGACCCTTTGTGGCCGACACGTGGCTGGTAAAAACGGTCCCGGGGATAGCGAATAATGTGCGCTCTGATGGCCGGAATGGGCCCAGGATTCTGGGCCACAGGATACCGGGGCATCAGCTTCGGCGCTTAGCTTCCAGGATTCGGCATTCCCATAACACCGAGCATATTCAAGGCTCGCCCAGGCAAATCCTTTAAGTGTCATTCGGTGGCCCCGACATTCGGTTGCATCGTTTGCTCTAGTTTTCCTCGGTTTTTCCTCTTTTTTCCCGTTCAGATTTTCCCCCGGCCGCTGGCAGAGTTGTTTGCTTACTTTTTATGCGTTTGGATTTGCACATTTGGACACTAGTTAATTATGTTCTTAGTCCCTTTTATGTCACAATTTTCATTTCGCAACATCAAATAAACTAAATGTCCGGCAGGGGCTCGGCCGGAAACGGCCTTTTGGCCCGCCCCTCTGTGTGTGTGCCGGAAACCGAGAAGCTGTCTACCGCAATTGTCGTGGCAAGGTAAACAAATATGCGTATATGGCCGGCCTGCTAACTACATTGGCCATTGGCTGCAGCACTGATCCCGGGGTTCCCCTGCTGCCCAGGGGGTGGATTGGGGTGACGACTCCTTTGCCTGGATTCGGACTCGGATTCGGGTGTTTTTTTGGGTGGAACAAATGTGCCTATTTGTAGCCCGGCCGGCGGAATGCCACCCCCCTTTGGTGCGGTGCGGTCGCCTGCTATAAAATTCTGTGCGGAATGGACATTCGGACTTTTAATATGCTCGAGTAATGTCTGCATTAACAGAATTCATTTGCAGGACATGGCCAGCAGCCAGGACAACCCCATCCAGCGCTGGACATGTGTGTGTCTCTCTGTGTGTGTGTGCGTGTGTGGTTGGTGTGGAGAAAACAAATTTATGTCGTGCTACTTGCTGAAATTGGATTTCTGGCCGCTGCTCCCCTCGGTTGTTATTGTTGTCGTCACATCGTTGCTTTTTAGTCACCAAAAAAAAAAAAAGAGGAGGCAAAAACGGGGGCGAGGAGGGGTTGGAAAAACAAAACTTGACCAACTTTAACAGCAACGATGATGCCAAGGTGGGCATTTGTTTCCATTCCGGACTTTAGTACGTGTAATCCTTTTTCATGATTTGCACGTCACTTCAGGAGAGGACATTTGTCGCCCTTGGCATTAGTCTCAGGTTAGTCGTTTGTCGCCAGTCGCTCAGAGTCGTAATCAGGTTGAATGCTTCAATTAGGACACTGGCTCGGACTCGGGCTCGGGCTTGGGCTCTGGCTCCCTCGAAATTGGAATGACCTGGCACGTGTTTTTATTTTCATCTCTATCTATTTATTGTCTAATTTTAATGGGCCAACGCTCGACTCTTCCTTGCAGAATGGCAAATTGCCCAGGAGCCTGCCCGCGCTGCGTGCCATGGAAGTGGCTCTGCGTACCAACTCCTTTGCCACGCCCCCTCGAGTAGCAGCAAAGCGGACCGAAGGCGGCGAAAATGGGAACGATGCCGGCCAGGACATGGAGGACAGTGACGAGGAAATGGAGTACATGCCGCCGCTGCACAGTGAGTACGAGTGCACTGGCAAAAAATATGGATATAATTATTGGGAATAAATAATTCAGAGATTTTTAAAACTATATAAAAGAGAGTTGATTAAATAATTATCAGACACTTTCAGATATATAAATATTAGGTAGTGATTCAAATATTAACTCTTTCGGTCATGAGATTCATATAAATCTTTTTAATGTAGCTTCCAAATTGGATAATTGTTCATTATAAATATATTAATTCCACAGAGATTTCCTTGCACTGAGCACTTAAAGCCATCTTGTCACATGCTTTTTTTTCTGCGTGCTGGAGTCTCTTTTTCCCTGTCCAGTGGCAAATTCAATTAAAAATTTTTGAAACTGCTCCACCTGCACGTGCGTGACGAGCTTCTGACGTCCAGCAATGATGGTCAGGAGCACCTGGCTATCGTTCCGCTGGTCCCAGGTCCTGTGTACTGTGTACTGCGACCATCGTCCTGCGTCCTGCGTCCTGCTGGCAGTACTCCGTTGCCAGAGCCACTGTCAGGCGTTTCAATTTACTTTTATGTCTCGCAGCCTTATCGCGGCGCAAATTGAAATGAAATCTTGACACAATCAGCATGCCCATGCCACCGGCAGCTCAGATTCCCACATACAATTAAGTTAAACGCTGACCATCAATTATGGGACGGGGCTCTAAGGCAGCTGGGTGCCGGTGCCGGTGCCGGTGCCGCCTGTCCGGCAATGGGCAAAGTTTGCAGCCCGAAAATTTATCCATGGCAGGGAAATAGCAAGGGCGGTAAATAGACAAGGAAGGAAAAAAGCGAAGGAAAAGCCCAGTCGAAGCCATGGCAAAGCGACAAAAAATTGTCAACTTATGCCAAAGTCCCCGCATTTTGCCGCCCAAGGTTGCCCCGGATGCTGCTGCTCGCTAAAGATGATATCAAAAACTTTCCTTTGCTCCGCTCCGAGATGCTGCCGGCGAACAAAGCCACAGCGCTGGCAAATGGTCTCGGGATCTCCGTTACTCCCCTGTTTATTTATATTAATATTTTTATCATTTTACGAGGACTATACAAATGTGAAAGAAGGAAACGCTCGCCTCCTGACCACCTTGAGCCCGGATTGCGGCCAGAACTTTTCGGCCACAACTTAAATTCACTTTATTTAGTTGTTGTTTAACCGTATTAATCCTCTGCCAGAGCGCCATTTACATTTCATTTGTGCGCCCCGCCCATAAATATGATAGAATAATGAATATATAAATCAAAACGAGGCGAAGCGAAACTTTTTGTGCCCCGCCTTGTGTGCTTGGTGTTTAGCATATTATGTAATAAATCAATATAGGGATTTATGTGCTGCAGATTTTCCAGCTTTAATGCGAGTGCGAGAGTTAACTCTTCTCTGGCTTTTAACTTTGACATTTGATTAGCCGCATACATATGTATGCATAGTTAAGCCTCATTAAAGAAATGTGCGAAATGCAAGTCTTAAATTCATGATGTGTACATCCTGCCTTTATTTTGAATGTTATAAAGATAAAGATTAAGGAGAGCTTAAGCTCAAAATATCCCTTAAGCATCATTTTCTGATTTTCTTAAATACAATTTGAATTGACTGAATTTTTAATTTATTTTTAACTGAGGAATTGCTCAAGAACGAAATAAAATTCAAGGGGAAATCCCCATTCGCCCTGTTTAAAAGCCCAGCGGCAGCAGCTGTAAGTGCTTTGCAGCTGTTCCAATTTTTAGTGTAAATAACCCCGGCAGCAGCAGGCTTGTCCCCTGCTTGAGTTTTTCCTCCCCACCCGCCGCTGCTCCCATTTTCCCACGCTTTCCCTCTTCGGCACACTTGTCAATATGAAAATGTTGCTGCTGCTGCTGGGCCGCTGCCGTTGCATTTTTTTTTTTTTTATTTTCGCTCACCTGAATGTTTGTTCAGTCGGAAAGTTTTGATTTATTTACGGCGCAAGTTTTACATTTTACACGACACTCGCCTCCAATTACATGCCGCTGTTTCCCCGGCTGAACTCATTTGCACCCCGGCAGCAACCCTCGGAAAAGCGTGGAAAACTGAAATACTTTCTTTCGGATTTTAATCGCTCACGTGAGTCCTGCGATGTGAGTGAGTGTGTGAGAGTTGCTGTTTGTGTTTTTTTTCTACATATTTAGCTACAGGATAATGTGTCGCCAAGCTGCTGCTGCTTGTTGCTGTTTTAGTTTCTGTTGTTCCTGTTACTTTAACCATCGTCATTGACGTCACGGCCAAAGAGCTACAAAAACTTGGTCATTTGCATAATGCATCAGCGTGAAATCAGGATACTGGCAGATCAGATTTCCAAGAATTGCTGAATGTTAAATAATATTTTATGAGAAGATCAAGATTTTCTAGAAAACAATCAGAACCTTTTTGAAATCTTTATAAAACTTGTACTTGGTTTCAAGGAATATATGTATCGACTTTAAATACATAAAAGGATATTTAAATAAATTGAATATTTAATTATTTATGAATTTACTCAATTAAATATGCTTTATGAATCACTGGGGTTAAGCCAGCATTTACAAACACAAGTTTTAAAGCACCTTGCAGCTTAGCCGAGGCCTGAAATCGATTCCCTTGATTAAACACGACTTTAACAGGTTATTTATACATTTTAAGTTATGCGTGCGACACAAGTTTTTTGCGGCTTTCGCTTGGCTTAACCCCTTCTGCGGTGAAGGCATCGACCGAGCCCCGTTGCATGCAACGTAACGTACCCGATATCTGTTACGCCATCGTCAACGTCAACTCTGGCAGCGGCGAGTGTTTGTGTTTGGGTTGTGTTTGAGCTGTGTCCCATGAATATGCAACGCAGAGTTTGCCTCGTTATTCGGCCCTGTGAGATGGGAGTGGGTATCGGTTTCCGCTTTGCGGGAAATCGATCAGGAGGTCCCTTTGAGATGCCGTTGAGAAAGGAACCTACAGTTTGGCCTCCTTTAAACAAACTATTCATCGCTAAGAAATCATAAACACTAGCTCAAGCTTCTGGAATTAGTTCTTATGAGTCCTGGATAAGTAGTTTTTTCTGGGTATTTAGGTGTTTCTTATTGCTTGGAAAAGTTCTAGTTATGCCACAGCAACCGTTTTCATCAACCAAAGTGACCTTGAGGAGCTGCGAAAGAAAGTCCGCTGCGGTCGCTTACTGCTAGTTCCCTGAAAGCGACCGAAAACCAGAACCATTTGCGACTCAGACTCGTCCCAGCCACTTTCGTCCTGGCCACTTTGCCTTTCCACATGGCCACAAAATGTTGCCCAGACGCTGGAGGTCTGCGTCTAATACGCTTTCGGCGGAGAGTAACAGTTGCTAAAATGTTTTCCATTGTTTTCACGCTCAACAAAAGGCAGACAATTAGTTTTCTTAAACGACAAATCAAGTAGAAATTAAGTGGTGGCGGAGGCGAAGACGAAGGATGCCACAAGGAGCCGACTACGGCTGGTGGTTGCGTGGGTGGGCGAGTGCTTGGGGGTGGCGAAAGGGCGCACAAGTGATAACAAAACAAAAGTGGATTATTGGCTCTCGAGCGCACAAACAAAAGGCATGTGTGTGTGTGTGTGTGTGTGTGCGAGAGCCTTTGTTTGTTTGTTTAGTGTAAAGCGGCTCAAAGGACTCTCTCCATTCGCTGGCGGGATCTTTGCATAATGAGTTATAATGCGCTGCATGTAATCCATACTCGAAGCCTCTGTTAGTACGAGTTGAGGCAAAGAAAGCTGATACGACGGATTAACAGAGCCGTCTAAATCTCTTTGAAGTAGAGCATATAACACTCAGTGTTTGCTATAATTCCTGTTAAAGCAGGGAAATTTCTATGACTTCAATGTCCTGGACAGTTCCTGATAAACGCCTAGCAAAGACAGCCACCATTTCGAACTTCCAGGCGCGCATGCCTGAGAGAGAGATTTTCCCGCAAAGACTTCGGCTGACGTTCGGGCCACATCCTTCCGACGAGAACGAGGGACGGGCGCTCGGTTGGCCAAAAAGGATTTCGGAGCGGCAGCGACGCTGGCAGAATAACGGTTAACGACAGGAGCGGTACGATGTGTTGACTATTTGTGAGCCGGACGAAGGCGCTTCGCCTTCAGTTTGAATTGTGTCCTCGTTAAGAAAGGATATTCGTTACATTGTTGTTAAGTTGTTATTATAATTTCTCAAACAAACCAACCAACCAACCCAAAAGCAAACCGAAAGCCAAGAGCTCGCTAAAGAGAATTCAAAATATAAACCGAAAAGTAAGAAAAGGCGAAAAAAAGGAAATCAAGAAATCAACGAAGTGAAATAAACGAAAGCCGAACCAAGAACTGAAGCCTAAAATAAACGATGATAAAAAGAAAATTTTGAATAAAATAAAAACTTGAAATAAAAATTCTTATCAATGGTTATATTTTTTTATATCGGTTTTTTATGCTTCATATTTTATTTTATGTTTTAAATACTTTAGTGCTTAGTGTTTGATATATTTTTTTGGTCAAGATTTTACGAAAAAGTGATTCAGTTTTTAGTGCCTGGTTTCAAAAAAGACTTTTGTTGCATAAATGTGTTGAGTGTGCTTACAGTTTTTGGATGAAGGATGTGCCATTTGAGATATTTGGTTATACCTTTTAGCTTACTTTTGGGGTCTTTTCAGACTTTAGATAAAATCGCAACGATTTAAAGATTTTCGCGAAATGCCTAACCCCTTTTCGGGTTCCTTGGTCTCGTTGTCACCGCGGCGAGCATCGATTTTGGCCATATTTACATAGACGGCCTCAACGCTTTTTGCGTGCATATATATTTTGTTGTGCTTGTTGTGTTTTTTGGCCACATTATGTACTATTCTATACTATACGTGGCACAGCGGCAATGGCAACTACAAGAGTCTGCCACTTCGGCTTGTGTGCCACATAAACCGACAACGAGCAGCCAATAAATGCTGCCGACTGGGCTCCTATATAAAAAGGACACTGCAGCCGTGTGAGTGTGTGCTCTGAGTGTGTGTGATTCATACTTTCTGGCAGGCCCACACACACACACACTCACACCGCAGTCGTTCCGTTGGAAAAGGATGCCGTATGTATTTTGTATTTTTCGGTGTTTGCCATGCATTCGGCGGCGTGTCCTGGCTTTTCCAAATAAAAATAAAAATATAAGTTTATATTTATATTTATACATAGCATTTGTCTGCCAGAGTGTCCGTCTGTACGTCCGTCCCACCGCAGCTTCCATGTGCTATAAAAACCGGAAGCGTCTGATCCTGACACTTGCCAACACTTGGGGCGTACAGGGTGTCAGGACTCGCTTTGTTTGCTGCCACACAGGGATGCTGTCTTTGGGGGTCTGTCGTAAAAGCGAGGCTCGGTTTCTTGTGCGTGTTTTTTCGGCACTTGTATTCCGCTGCTTTTATTATTATTGTTATAATTTTTTTGCTGCCATCGCAGGCTGAGCTGTCTGTTTCTGCTTTTGGCACTTAGACATTGCGTTACGCGCACTTTCGATGTCTACCGCCTGTCGTCCGCGTTTCGCGCATAACTTTTTATTTTTTGTTGGCTCATGCTCGCTTTGTATGCGGATGCGAACACACAAATCGTAAAATATTAAATTTAATTTTTCAAATGATGTGTGAATGGCTTAGTCCTGATATATGATAATGGCTGTGCGTGGGCTATGCTCGCCCCATAAAAATAAGGCGAGTCGTCACTTTTATTTACTTTTTGCGCGCCTGGGAGAACTGTAATCACACTAGCAGCCGAGTCGAGCTGCCAGTCATTCGGCAGAGTCAATTATACTTTTTGTTTTCCCAGCATTATGGGTTTGTTTGCTTATCATTTTCCGCTCGCAGAATATTTTCACTCATAAGGGCCAGGCCGTATGGTGGAAAATATTCTGACAGCAATTTTCTTTCATTCTTTCTCGTAGCGAAGAAAATCTCCTTGCGTGCTGGGTGATTCTGCCTGGGAACATACATAATTAAAAAACCAAATGAACTTTTCGAAAACAAATTTCATTGGTCTGTGATAAGTGAAGGTCATGCAAAAAGCAAAAACCAACAAGCAAGAGCAAATTTTTTATGAAAACTAAAAAGCAACCACAAACGACACGAAGCGGAACAAACCACAGAAAAGGCAACACCAGCATTTTCCAAATTAGCAAAATTGTAGAAATTATTTAATGCATCAAATCGTTTGCCCATAAAACTCGACGGCAGCAGCAACAACAGTGCGGTTTCACACAAAAAGGCGGTCATTAAAACAAAAACACAAAAAAGAACCAAAACCGAAAACCTAGCCAAATTATAACACAATTTATTTATATCATCAACTGCAAGGCGGCAGAGCAGGCAGCAGGCAGCAGGCACTTCATTAAGCATCAAAGCGAGCTGCGTGCAACCGCAAAACGTGCAAATTCCGCACCGCAGGAGCAACTAGCAACAGCAGCCACTAGCAACACGCAACCCAGCAGGCTCCCAGCGCAACTGTAGGCCGGAAAATGTTGGCTATGCCCACGCTGATGATGCCAGCCACTGCACAGATGACGCTGAGCGCCGCCCACGGAAAGCCCTACGAGACAAAGCTGCTGGCCATCCACCAGACGCACCTGCAGCAGCAGCAGCAACAGGCGCCCGCCCCCCAGCAGCAGCAGCAACAGCAGCAGCAGCAGCAGTCACTCAACGGCAAGCAGCAGGCTCAGCAGCAGCCGCAGCAGATGACCATCGTCACCACCCAGCAGCATCAGCAGCAGCAGCATCCCCAGTCGCAGTCGCCGCACCAGCAGCAGTCGCAGCAGCAGGCCGCCGCTGCCGCCGCCGCAGCAGCCGCTGCAGCTGCCCACCATCAGCAGCAGCAGGCGGTGGCTGCCGCCGTCTGTGCCGCCCAGCAGCAGGCGGTGGTGGTGCAGCAGCAGCAGCAGTACCAGATCCACTCGCAGCAGCAGTCGCCGCAGCAGCAGGTGCTCAGCATCTCGCCCAAGCAGGGTAAGAAATGAAATCTTGTCTATAAAATTAAATAAAATCACATTTAATTCTGAATGTATTCAAATAATGTTTATAGCCTTAAAAACTGTTGGTCACAGATATGAATTGCATTTCTTAAATATCAATAAGAAAGGTTTATATTAAAAGCCTCCCTCATTTGCCGTACTCATGTTTAAAATAATGATCCTTCGATTTCTTGATGTGACTTAATGTTACTCCTTCCTGCGCGTAATTGTCATAATCGATACGATGATGGGACAGCTAATAAATTTGCGGCCAGACGGGGCAACTCCTTTGACGATTTCCTGATGGATGAGGGGGTCTGAATAGAGGTGTGGGTCTGCCCCATTTGTTTACGAGGTCCTCGCAACACTTTGGGCACTTATCGATTGGCTTTTATTGCCTGCCTACGCCTATGGCCGTGTCCTGGTCCCCATTCGACGTCCAACTCGCAGGTCCTTACAAATTTCACGAGTTTTACGAGCAGCTCGAGCAGCAGTTCAAGTAATGCTTTTTATGGTTTCCTCGTAAAACTCGGCCAAGCCCCTAATAGCTGTCTAATGTTATTTGCCCTCAAAACGAGGCCCGCGTGTTTGTCAAAGTTTACGTTTTCACTTACGCTCTGCGAGCCCCCTCCAAGCCAAAGAAAGCTAAACTAAAGACGTCGCCACCGTACAATTATGGAGCTCTAGGTGTCTGCCTTTGTTACCGTGCTAAATCAAATAGAAATCAATTTGAAATTATTGACAATTTCCACATTGGCATTGGCTCAGTCAATCGACTCGATTCGATTTTGATTTCGACTCTGGATTCGGATTCGGATTCCCTGGTTTTGTCATAGTTGGCATTCTGACTAAACGAAAGGCAAACAAACACAGAGCCACACATTCGCGTCGTGGAAAAAGAAAAACAAACAGAAGGCGTGGGCGGGAAAGCAAATACAGGGAAGGAGGGGGCGTGGCCCTTGTCTGTCTGCCGTTGTTGTTTCCTCTGTTGAAAAGTGCACTGGGCAAACACGAGACGGTGGCCAAGACGATACGATTCAGTCAAGTGCAGCGGACAACGCGTAGTATACGTAACATTTAAACGCACGTCCACACTTGACCAGTTTGTGAGAGAATCGAACCCGAGAACCGAAGTTCCGGAGCTCTGGAGCTCTGTAGCTCTGGAGTTTCGCAGGCAAAAAGTTTGTTTCCCAAGTTAGCTGCCGTTGCTTTGCGGCAAATTTGTTTTTAAATTTGCCGAGCAGTGCGCCCGTCGAGTGTCTGCCGGAAAATTTTCAATTGAATTCGTCGTTGGATGTAGAAACAAATTGCCAAAAGCGACTGACACAAGAGCGAAAAAAAAAGTTGTAAGCAAACAGACAAAGGACGCAGTGTACAGCGAAGTAGCTGAATTTGGCTTATAAAGTGGCCCGATGCGCTCCTCCCCCAGCCGCTCCTGCCGCTGCTTTTTTGTGCCAGTGTCGCAACCGGCAAATGTCGTCCTTTGTTAAACTGTAAGGACGTTGACTGATGCGTTCGCCCAGGCGTTGGCACAGCTGCCAAGTAGCCCCGCCATTGTTGCTCTTGGCCAGCGCCAACTTTAAACAGGTGATCGATTTTTCTCCCACTCACTTGGACGCAAAAGTTTGCCGGGCGGGAATTTAATAACATTTTATTCAATGCGATGCGATGAGGGGGACAAAAATTTAATCCGCTTGCAGGCGGCTTGCGACACCTATCGTATATTAAATATGGCATATTTAAATTATAAAATAAAATGGAATAACGTGGAGCCTATAGACGGCAGATTATGGCTGATTTTGAAGCCTATTTAGAGCTGCTACCCCAATGGAAATTATTTTATTTCGCTTTTTTGCCGCGCTCCATCGATTTGCATATTCATGTTTTGGCCATAACGATGTTTTTTGCTCAGCACGGCATTTCAATGGAATAAATAAGCATATTAAATGTTTACCCACAGCTGAAAAACTGAAAAAGGCCAAAGCAAATAGTGGAAAATACCTGGTGCTTAAATTAGGGACCTCAATATGTGCTATATATTGGGGGAAAACATTGTAAATTCCGCAATTAAGAGACGTGTAATTAGGCTGATGCATTCAGAGCGGCAGCAACTGGGAACTTTTGCCGGGAAAAAAGCACCCTTAAAGTGCTGAATAAATTCAGTTCGGCGTCTGCCGTTGAGTTAATGCATTTTCCGCTTCCATAGTCAGACACAAAGACCGAATCCTGTGCGAGTCGTGTCCTTCTGCAGTTTCCTCTTCCCTCACTCTCTCTCTCCCTCACTGCCACGTCCTGCGCTAATGATAATGCTGATGATGATGACGATTATTATTGGCAGGCAGTGCATTGCATGCCGAGTGCATTTTGTCAACCTGCTCGGCCGCTAACTCATCGCCCATTATCGTCATTATTGTGGCCGTTAAGTACGTTTGCTGCCATTATCGTGCTCCGGCATCAGGCCCTTCCCTTCGGTTATAATAATGCCTTAAATATGCCAGCAACGTGCTCTCGAGCACTTTTTTTTCTGCCAGATCGCCTTGCGGCCATGCAGGAGACAGGGTGCCATTGCAGCTGCTCAATGGTTTCTAAAATTGAAAACTATATATCAATTGGCTAGGCCACGGCGATAGTTTGTCGTCCAGTCTGGGCCGGAGGCTTCTCCTTTGTCTGGTTCTGGGGTTCTGGGGGCCTTCCAGCTGCTGGTCCTTGCTCCTTGCTGTTCCTCCTTTCTTATGGGCTTTCATTTATTTGCTATTAACCTGTCATTGTTCATTTTTATTATTGTGCGGTTTTTATGCTCGCTTTTTGCGCTTTGTCTGCCTTTCTGCTGTTGTTGCAATCGTGTCTCGCGGCATTTTCCGGCACTTGCACATGTGTGTGAGTCTGCGAGTGTCCCTGTACGTGTGCAATAAATTGTTATTATCGCCGCGTTGCAGCATGTCGTCGTCCTTCCGAAGGACTTCGACTTGTCCTCGGCGAGACCATGCAAAAGATTTATAACTTTTATTATTATTGAAGCTTATTTGCCGCTTTATCTGGCCCCGACTTCAGCGCCCAGCTCAGCCATAGTTTACGACTGGAAAATCAATCATACGCCATGTTTGACGCCAGGCATCACCTGACGGCAGGATGGGACAAATCTTGCCTTCCCATCCCGATCCCGATCCCGGTCATTGTCGTTTCGTATTAATTTTTCAACAGCCCCGCCTGACACTCATTGATGTTGGCTGTCATTAAAGTCTTTGCCCCGCTGTCCATTCGCTGTCCACTTTGGCAGCGACTTTGTCTGGCACCCTGGCAGCCTGTCAGCCTGGTAGGTGATGGAATGCAGCCTGGAGGCAAAGAATCCCCAAAGGATGCACTTACAAAACTAACTAGTTGATTTTTAAAGACAATTTTCTTATAAAAATAGGGCTTAAATTGGTGAATAAATTATTTAATAAAATTAATCTTACTACAAGTTGCACTTTCAAAGAGTTATTTCTTTAAGTGATGGTTATTTTTCTCTGTGTTCCATATATGGAACCTCCATATAGTACCATGGCATGCAGAATTCCCCTCCAACCTGGTCACTTAATTCAGTGGGAGGCGCAAGTTGGCCAGGGATTAGTATGCCAAGTGACGTCCAGCGGCTGATGCCTTGTTATTAAGTGGACGCTGCAGTTCCACTTCCACTTGCTGCTCCCGGACAGAGGCAAAACTTTTTACAAACGTCACTCCTGTCCAGCTCCTGGCATTCTCCTCCCGGTTCGTCCTGTTCCACTCCTTGCTGGGCTCCTTTGTTT
Source organism: Drosophila anomelani (assembly GCA_035045905.1). Classification (NCBI taxonomy): domain Eukaryota; kingdom Metazoa; phylum Arthropoda; class Insecta; order Diptera; family Drosophilidae; genus Drosophila; species Drosophila anomelani. Next base: position 7,087,520 of record JAWNOO010000007.1, on the reverse strand, counting down.
TTGCTTTTGTTTTCCCTTTTCTTTTTTGCTAAATGCCAGCAAACAACAAAAGCAGCATAAGGCAGTTTGGACAGCCGGGATGAGCATACAACTACGTAGCTAATACTTTAGCAGCCGGATTAGGTTCAATTGGAGCGGGGCCGGGGGCGGGTATAAAGGATAAGAGGGGCGCAAAAAGAGGGACACAGGCTGGCCGTAAAAAAATCTCAAGCACAACCAGTACCACACACAAACACACACACACATGCAGCGCACACTCGCAAAGCAGACGGAGAAAAAGTGGAAGGAATAAAAACTGTTGTAGCTGGCATTAAAGTTTAAACGTTGGTAAATTCCTACAGCTTCCGCTTTGTTGGACTTCACGACAGTCACTGTGGGGACAAAGGACCGCTTGACTGGACAAGGCCAGGTATATGGAGGTGGGCATTGAATGGCAGGATGTGGGATGTGCGCCACACAGGTGCGTCGATGTGCGTGATGGGTGCAAATGAAAGGGCCGATTACAAAATCGATCAAGTTGCCTTTCAGGGAGATAATGAAAAAGCCAGATTGAAGGCAGAAAGTCAAATATCGTGTAGAAACTTTGTCTTACTAGCAGCAATCCCTTAGCCCGGCTTCTATAGTTACATTTCCACACATTTTCATTCATTTTCCTTTTCAGAGTTAAAAGAAACCTTTAAATTTGTTTGCAGCTTAAATGGTTTTTCGTTCAATTCAGGATTTTCGAGCCTGCTGAATACGCAAATAACACAGGAACATTCGTCCTTTCCCCCAAAAAGCATTGCATACTTTTATGCGCTGCGGCCACAGATAAAAACGTTTGGCGGCGCATCATAATACAAGCGCACACAAGTGAGCATATGGTGGCACCATTGTGTTTGTTATCCTGCGGGCACCGTATCCACACGGACCCAACTACACACACACACAGGACTCGTAATTCTGCAATCGTCAATCATGATCAATGTTTTATACACGGCATTTTTAAATGCCATCCAGAGTCGGACTCACATGCAAATGTCTGCTGCTCTTCCTGTGGAAAAATCAATAATGGCCAAAGGGGGCTTTAAGGTTCGCTTCCACGGGGTCCACGGGTCGTCGAGAGTCGAGGTCAGCCGGAGGGGGGTCAGCGAGCGGTTCCTGCCAGGCAGCCATTTTGGCATTTCGGCCGGAGAGAACCTTGCGCCTTTGTCTTTGTCTTCGGCGCCTGTTTGGAGGCTGTCGCAGCCACAGGACCTGGACACGGAGACCGGTCATAGCTGTGGCACCGGGCACAATGCAGCAGTCAACGCATCTGACATTGTCAGCGCAGCAACTGGCAGGGGTGTGGTTATGCAAGAATTTCAGGGGGGTCTATTTACAGCCGAAACATAAAGAAGTAAAAGGCATTAAAGAAAATGGTAATTAATGATAATTTGGAATAATTTTTTAATGTATTCCGGCACAAGATCGTGTTTTCTAAAGTCTGAACTAAAGACTTTATAGTCTTACAAAAATATAATTTACATATATAAATTTCAAATTATTATAATAATTAAGATAATTAATTATTTCAAGCTGATAGTTTCTTAAGTCCTTTGTGGAACCCCCTTAAAGCTGATTTTAACGACTCCGCTGTTGGTTATGCGATGGCGCTATCTTGGTCATCCTCCGGCCATGACCATCGTCAACAGTCCTGGCATCCTTTTCGAATGACTAACAGCAGCTGCGGTCGACTGAGGCAGAGGCAGAGACAGAGGCAGCGACCGCACAAAAAGCCACAAAGCCACATCCGTCTGTGCGCCGCTTGGGTCGCTCTCTGGCTGCTCTTGGGTCGTGGCCTGGCCTTTTGTTCTGCAGCTGCCGCGTGACCGGCCAAACAAGCGGCACCACCTTGCCACCCATCTACCCCTACAGCCCCCCTGCCTGGTGAAACCACCTCCATCCAAGCCCTCTACAGACTTTGTGGCATCCGCGACAGTTCGCCTGTTTGCCCTTTCGTCCGTTCGCTGATTTGTATATTTCGTGGCAGCATAATTTATTGATTGAGTGTTTGGCCAGTCCACAGCAACCGCCAAGGGTGGACCATACCCAGGGACCACTACTACGCTACTACGACCCCCTTGACCGACTCACTCTCCCCTCAGACTTCACCCCTTCCGCGCGCCAACAGCAAACATGGTTCCGATTCCGACTTTCAATTGTCATTGCGAATATTTCAGCTTGTTCTTTTTGCAGCGTTTTGTTTTGCTGGCCCTGCCGGTTTGATTTTGTCAGCTACGCTTTGTTGCGCTTTTCGCCAGCTCTGTCTGCCACGATTTTGCCGCCTTTGCCCCGATTTTCCTTGCTTTTCCTCGCCGTTAACAGTGTTTTTGCATCCAGACTAGCACCAACCGCCGACCCACCGACACCGCTGGAAATTTAAATTGGTTTGTTTTGTACTGCGGCGGCTTCGGATGCACTGAGAAGAAATATTAGTCATTTAAAATTTAATAAGAGTTTATTTTTATATATTTTATTAAGGAAATAATTATTAACAGTAATCGCCTTCTAAAGGTTTAAATAAATTTATCATACTTTTGTCTATATTTGAGTTTTTTCTTTATTTTCTGCGTGCACCATTGCTTCTGTTTTCTAGCTGCGCTGCCATAAAATAGCAAATTGCAATTCACTGGCAGGTCTTGGTCTTTTCCCATTTCGCTCCCGCTTTTCCGCACTTTTCCCTCGCACTCCAGTCCCCCCGAACCTCTGAAGATGTCTGGCTGACATCAGCGTCATGCTGCGCATCGTTGACAAAGTTACGAGAAACTGTGGTAAATTTTATTTGAATTTCCAATGCATCTGCTGCTGCTTTTGTGCTAACCCCGGCAGCTGGTAGCTGGCTTGCTGTGTTTGTTGCCACTGCAGCTCGTTGCGGTTAGCAAGCGTTGATGAATGGAATGCAGTTAACGCCCGAAAAGCGTGTCGCTTCCCTTGATTTTTCTCGCCTCTCGCCTCTCTCTGTGTGTTCCCTGTGTTTGAGCCACCAATTAATCATGGCCCCGGGGCTTCTGCTTTCCCAATCACTTTCTGCTTCATTAATGATCGCAGCCAGCCGCAAAAGATAAGCCTGGCAGAGCAATTTTTAATCATAATGGGATCTCGGATCCGGGGCCAATCCCAGGCCCACATCCACTCGTCGTCCCAATCCCGAGGGCCATGTCAAACTTGTTGAGGAAGCCCGCATCATTGGGAAAAGCCAAGACAAAGACAGCATGTCGAACAAGGACGCGGGAGGGGGCACGCTTTAATGATAACAATAAAACAGCTCACACAGCTCGCGAGCAGGCATCAATGTCACACATGAGGGACGGGGAAAATCATGGAAAGCACCAGCACAACTTTCAACTTTTACAGCAGGGCAACAAAAATAAAAGCATGTGGGTGTTTTCCTGAAAAATTGCGACAGCAGCAGTGGCAGCTTCTGCGTTAAATCAAAAAATTATATAGTCATATAGTCGGGCGCACACATAACCGACACATGGCCCCGTACAGGAGCAACATGCTCGTTTAGGTGCGGGTCCTGGAAGCTAAGAGTTGGGAACTGGGAGATGGGAACTGGGAGCTGTGAGCTGGGAACCCTCCAAGTGATAAAGGCAAGGAGCAGCGGAAAAGCCACGGCTGGCAAAAATTAATTTATAATAGGCATCCTTTATGAGATGACAAGGCTGCTGAATAAGATAATGGCATCAACGTGCGGCAGACAAATGGCAAAGGCAGGCTCGCCGGGATTTGTGGCCCGAACCGGTCGCATGTTTGGCAAATAACGAAATTACTTATCGCTGGCAACGATGAAAGCCCGGCCAAAATAAGATGAAGCTTGTAAGCTGTTGCTAATAAATATTTAAAAATGTTTTCCTACTAGCAGCACCGCGTGTGTGTGTTTCTGTGTGTGGAAAATGAGAAAATGTGATTTTTGCAGTACGAGACGGAGCAGAGTTCAGCCAGTGTGAACTGGCAATTAATTATGCAACACGAGACAGGAGCAAATTACATGGTCAAAAGGGTGGTCAGTGAACCCAAGCCAAGCCAGGCCAAGCCACAGGGACTGAGAGGTCCTTTAAAGTCTCTCTCGTTAGCTCGGCACATATCTCATTTCGAACACCTAATTTAAGATTTATACCTGGCCCAGCCATCTATCGCCAAATGAACCCCGGCAATCTTTCCGGCTGCCGTCGTTTAATGTCATTTAATGTCGCTCATCGGCATTAACCCAGCGAAGCTGCACAAACACCGTGAGCCCCCCCTGAAGCCTTGAATCCAAACTGATATGGCTGATACGGGGCGCTGGCAATAAAACGTATTTTATGAGCAAATTATGTTTATTAGTGCGTCAAAATGTCAACATTATGCACGACAAAATACATATTAAAAAGTACATATAAAAGATGAAATATGAAGACAGACACACACTCACGTATACGGGACAAAGAGGGCCATAAAAGAGCCCTGCCTGTCAGCCTGCCTGCCTTGCCTGCTTTTTTGGCAGCCAATTTCGAGAGTAAGGTAATTCCAGGGCCAGCTCAAAAGCACCGCAAGCCAGACAACAGAGTGTTGGTCAAAGTGCAGATGGGGCCAAGGGCCAAGGGCCAAAGGGATAAAAAGCTGGCCGAGATGCAGGGCTGGCTTCAGGCATTGTAATGCGGCCTTGTCCGTTGTCTACATTGTGGCAGCAGATATAATTCGATTTGCAAGCACACGATTCGAATATGAAAATGGAAAGCATCGTAAAATTTCTACAAAGAAAAAAGAATGGGTACACAGGAAAAGAAAACTTGTTTGTCTTGAGTAAAGTGAAATATAAATAATGGTAAACATAAATATTTTAGTGAATGAGCTAGGCATTTCAGGATAATTAAGTTCCTAAGGCTAACACTTTCAAGTCCTCTTCAAAATAGTATTTTTTCTCGCCGTGTAAGAAGCCAACGAACCGGACAACAACAAGCAAATTACAACAATGGCCGGGGCAACATTGTTGCATCACAGAACGCGCCGCGATGCATGCTAAAAGTAATGCACAATGACAAACGCCGGCGCTGAACCACCAGCAGCTACAACCCCTACCAAACGTGGACACCACCACCATACCCACCACTGGCTAGGCACCACCCAAATCCGGCTAAAACCCCCGGGGGCGAGTGCCACAAAGACTGGGCCAGCATATAAAAATAGTGGCTGTGGACGGAGGAGGAGCAAGTGCCTTTGCCGTTGCGATTGCGATTGCAGCCCACGCAGGATGCCCAACGCGCATGACGCGCAACGAACGCTCCTCCAACCGCCGCCGCCGTCGACTCACTGGCTGGCTAGCGGGCGGGTTGTCCCGTGCCTGTGCCGCTATCCCCCTCCACCCGGCTTCCCGGCATTTTCCGCCAGCGGAAGCTGACGAAATGTTGCCGATGAGCATTGCTAACGATGTGGGCAAGAACAACACAACGCCTACGAGGACGAAGCGATGACGATGAAACGATGACGAGAACGTGAACGAGAACGAGCGCGAGAACGAGGACTCTCGCCCAGGACGAAGGCTGTAGCAACAAAATTGCAGCTAGCCACTTTCTTCCTGGGCGGGAATTGCATTATCTGCTCGTGTGTTTTTATTTGCCGTCTGTCTGTTGTTGCTGTTTTCTATTTTCCAGCTTCGGCTGCCCTGCATTTTCCGCCCAACGCCCCAATGCCTTTTTGTTTTTGCCTCGCTCGTTCCTCGTCGGCGGGTGGGCGTAAAACTTTTAAATTAGAAATTTTTGTTAGTTGCAGAAATGGCAAAGCGGTGAGGCGGGGTAACGGGGGGTGCAGGGAGACAACGGGGGTCAGAAAGTGAAGTGTTGGGAGGCCAGCACTCAATAGTTTTTTACACTTTGTTAGTCGGTTAGTTTTTGTAGTTGTTTTCCTTTTTATTTAAGTTTCGTTTCGTTGTTTTGTGCTGCCCGCTGCATTGTGGTTTCTATTGGCACTTGGCCAGTTGCTATTAATTTTTAATTTTTTCTTTCGGTTTTTCCACCCTGCCCCCTGCCTCGTCCTGCCTCGTCAGCGTGTAACACTTTGTGGCAGACATAAGCGGCCAACTCGCCGTCGTGAGGTCAAACTTTTAATGCAATTTCAGCCGGGTGGGTCGGTGTGTTGAATAAAGCAAAGCCTGAATGATTTGTAAACAATCGACGGGCTTATGCGAAATTGATGAATTTAAAAAGGGATTTTTCCTTCTCACCTCTTTTTCATCGCCCAAAAAAAAATAGGAAAAGAAAGAAATGGGAGAAAACCCATTAACGTTTCGTGCCCACAAAAGTAGGCAATGCTTTTTGGCGTCTTTATTTGGCTTCCTTTGTGCGCCGCCCCCCAACTTGTTATTACCTATTCGGCCCTGGCCTGGAGCTTAACAAAAGATGATGTGATTGAAATTCGCCCCCTTCCGAGGCCCAAACTTACACACACACACAAAAAAAAGAAAGCCAGAGAGGAAAACCTGAAGCCAGAGATAATTTCAGCAATAGGCGTCACCTAATGGCATTCCGCAAATTGTTTGTTGAATTCACGGCAAGGGCAAGCGCTTGTCAAAACGTCTGAGATTCGGGACTCTCGCTTCCTGCCGTCCTTCGGCCTCCCCTTGGCCGTATAAAAAAAAGGTTGTCATGCTGCCAAGGAGTGGCGAAGACGATGACAAAAAACAACAACTTAATACCCAGCTGATGCCTATTAAGCACAGCATTTGCGGCACCGCCACCCACCCAAGCACCCCACTGTGCAGCGCGCTGCGTGTGCTTTGCCTTGATTTTGTGGCTGTGATATTTTCATTTGCTTGATTTGTTTTGGCATAATTCTGCCATCGTATCGACTTAGCCCCGACTTTTGCGTCTATTTTTCCTGCTTCGATAAATTATTGGGAATTTCGGTGAGGAGGCTAGTGTTTGGATCAGGCATCGTTAGGGTTTTGGAGAACCGCAAATCAGCATTTTTTCTTTTTTGTCCAAGGGAAAGGGACGCCTGAATAATGGGCGCCCTTGCTCGCATTAAGCATTCGCCATGGTGGCTCCATCTCCACTAATTTGGGGATGCCAAGTGACGATGCACACGTAGCAACAATAATTTCGGCTAATTGCTCTCTGAACAGCAATTTAAATGCGAAATGAATTCTGTGAGGCCACACGCCCACAAAGAGGAGGGAGCAGAGCGGGGAGGGGAGAATAGTTTTGCCCAGTTCGCATTCATTTCATTGCCCTGCTACTGCAGTTGTAATAAAATTACGCATACGCTGCGTGCGCCCACTGCTGGCATGGCTGGCTGGCTGGCCTGCCTGGCCTGGATGGTTGCATATTAAAAACGAGTTTGCCACAGCCTCAGCCAGCCAGCCAGTATGGCCCGTATTTTCCAACCCAAAACCGGACCGTCTCGTCATACATGTCGAGTATGACTTTCATTGCAATTCATATCTGAGCGCAGACATCGCAGCAGCTCGGAAAATAGCAGAAATTAAATTTGTCTCTCGACTGACAAATGTCCCCCGAGTGGGCAAAACCAGAAAAGTACTTGACGATACGTTAAAGTCAAGTCAAATTGCAGGGGACCACCTCTCACCCTGGCTACCCATTCCTTGTCCCCTTACCATTCCCTTTCATAAGTCAGCTTGTAATGTTGTTAAGCATCCAAAGATACTGTCACTGTAGTGGCCACAGAATGGGACTTGGCCAGGAATGGTCGGGAGGTGGGGGGTGGGACGGGTGCCGGCTGCCGGGACTCTTCTGGCTGTATCTGCAGCTTTGTATCTTTAGTGCTGCCGGCGGTTGCAGAACCTCGGAGCCGGCAACTTCAACTTGGTCTGGGTCCTGGGTTTTTTCCTGCTGCCGCTTTTGGCCCTGGGTGTGGGCTGAAGAGCAGCTGATGTTGATGATGATACACACTCAAGTGCGCTTTGGGTACAGCAGTTGAGTAAATACACAAACACGGACAGGCAGAGGACTGCCCTCAGACATACACACACACTGGCAGACTGGCAGACTGGCACACACCCCCTGTATACACACCATATGCGCAATATGGCGAACTGGGAGCGTTGACGTTGACTCTGGCGCTGTTGCCGCTTTACTTATTTATGCCAATTTTTGGGCCGCGTGTGTATGTGAGTGCCTGGCGGATTGTGGCTCGTTTGTTATTGTTGATTTTCGGCTGGCTTTGCTTCTATTTAAGCATTTAAAGCAAGATGCTACGTGAGCTGAATGCCGGAATTGTGAGCTTTACGCCACACCTACACTGCTAGAAGAAGTCTGGGTGAATTAAAGCCCCAATTCAGCACGAAGCAGTTAAGGAGATAATGAATTAATGAGAGGATTTTCATACTAATAGCTGTGGCTTTAAGGCTATCTAGTACATTTTGGCACCTATTCATCCCTTTATTTTGAATTTAAAATATTTTTGGAAGAATATCAAATAACTTATTTATGGTTGTACATGTATTACTATCCATCAGAGTTTCAACATTAATTTTCAGTTGGAAAAGCCATCATATTTTTAGGTAATCTGATAAACTAATGGAAGTAGAGATATTTACGTCATAGAAAATTGACTAATTTATAAAACGTAACTGATATTAGCCATGTTCCCGGCCCACTGATACCCCGGGGACATTAAAGACCGCCAAAAGCAAACCAATCCGAATCCAAATCCAGATCCACAACCAGAGCGAAGCGTACCAGGCAACGAACCAAGCATCCGGCACAAATTTAACCAACTGAAGCCACTTGGGAATCGCTCTGACATCGCTCCCGCATTGGTTTTATTTCATTAGTTGTGCGCCAATTTAAATATTTAACGAACATTGCCAGTTGCCAGTTGATGGCATTTGCCGGCAGCTTTAAATTGACAAAAGCGAGAGAAACCCAGAAAAAAAAATGGGCAAATGAACGCGACTGTGGCATAGATTAAATTTCCGCTCTTATGAATGCGCGTAGCTAATAGAAACGGTGCTGCTGGGTGGCTTTTCTCGGGGGTGTCGGGTGGCTGCGGGGCTGCTGGGCGGCTATCTGGACGGCTTTCCAGGGGGGTTGGTGCCGGGCAGGCGGCTGTCACAGCACGGGAGCTGCATATATTTTGAGCTAGGTCCCTGCTGATGCCGCACATCGGTGGTGCCCGGCCCCTGGTCCCTGGTCCTTGGTCCCCGGCCGACGCTCGTCAGTTTCAAATGTCCGAAAAAAGAAATCCAATTTGCCGGGCTCGCGCTGGCAATGCCCCATGGACATGCGTTAATAAAAAAAAGAGACCAGTAAAAACAATGGCACAAAAAACTGGCGACGGCTGCAGCCGGGCATCCACATCCACAACTGGGGGCCACGGCCATGGGAACGTGTAGAAAATAAAAATTTCTATTTAAATGGCAAAAATCAACAAATGCAACACAAAACAATCTAAAACACAAATCGAAATTAAATGACCGCACTTGCACACAAAAGCGAGATCCACACAAGGCGCACACATACACTGGGAAAAAAATAAAAGGGAGAGGAGAGTAAAGGCAAAAGGCTGGGAACATGGCAAAAACAAGCCACTCGTGGCCAACACAAACAACAAAAAAAGAGCGAGAGTTTGGGGCAAAAAAAAATGGAAAGCAAGTGACTGAAATAAAGTGCAGCAGCTGCGCAGCTGTCCAAAAAAAGGTAACAAGGTTTGTAGGTGCAAGAGGGGCCGGGGGAGTGAGGGGGCGGTGGTGGTGGTCAGCATGCCGGCCGCTTTTCCAAATACATGGACATGTGTATGTATGAGTGTGCCGCAAATGCCAGACGCGGGTTGTGCAATTTCAACATTTCATTCAGCGGCAAGTTTTGAATTTGATTTTGGCATTTCTATGCGTTTTTTTCTTTACATTTTTTATTGTTAGTTGAATGGGTGAAAAAAATATAAAAAAACGCTCTATAGGACTTTGGCTTTGAATTTCTTTTAATTTATTACCTTTAGATGGATGGTACATTGTTCTTTTAAATAGATTTTGCAGGAGCTCTATTACCTTTCATTAATCTTTCTTCATTAATTTATTATCCCTTGTTTAAAGCCATTTAGTTAAGTAATTTTCAGCTGGATTATATTCTTCTTGGTTTTTTAATTATTTTTCATTGTAATCCAGCAGTTGAATGATCTCATTTCGGGCCCACTTTAATGCCTTTTCCTTTTTGCCTCTGACAACCAAATTAATTAACTGCAAACGTGCGAAACTAAATGAAGTCACTTGCCAGCTTTTCCATGAATAAGAACAAACCCTTTACAATTAACACTCCAACGCCCATTGTGTTGAGCCCGAAACTCGAGTCCAGTCCCTAGTCCCACCCAGACGCATATGTGTAACGTACAAGAGGTCATGTTGGGAGTTGGGAAAAGGAGTAAGCCCGTGTGCCACCATTACCATCACTATTACTATTACCACACCGGCGTTTTTGGGTGCCTAACGAGTGACACACCGACGGACACAAAGGGAAGCGTTCTAGCAGCGTGGATATATCAACACCTACACACGCAGACACACCTGCCCAACTACAACAACTAAAACTGGCCGAGCGACAGAGACAATAAGTGTAATGGATGCGCCGGGTCGGTAAGAGAGGGAAAGCCGTTGGCGGCGGAAAATAAAAACGGTAACCGCAATTTGACCCAGGTTTTTACTTGCTTTACATTTCGTGGCGCTCGACAAATATGCAGATTGGCACACAGGGCGCACCCGGATCTCCCACATCCAGGCTGCGCCTGTGTGGCGTTTACCTTTAACATGTGCTACCCACTAACGGCGACAGATACATTTTCCGAGGGGGGAACTGGGGCTGTTTACTTGCTGAGCTCAACCCCTTGTCCCCTGAGCGATGTACAAACGCTTACGGCAGCGTTAAATGTTCGCCGGGGGTTGCTCGCGGGGGGATGTTGTCTATAACTCTGCAGTGCGTTTGGGTTATAACTAACCCGAGCCCAGAGCAAACACATGAGAACCCAAACAGCACGGAGAAAAAATCGATTTAGCTTTGGAATTATGTTTTAAAAACTAGTAAAAATAGCTTAACTTAAAAACGTTCTTAAATTTTGTGGGGTAAATCATTTATTTCTTAAATATAAAACGTGAGATTTATATTTTAAGTCTTTAATTATTATAAAATCTGTTTATTTGTGTCCCGTGATCTATAAAGAAAAAGAAAAAGAATTTCTTTAAGCCAATGCTGCCTTTGTTGTTTGTAGGCCAAAACATACGCAATTCCCATTTCGCTTTCGTAGTTCCAGTGTCTTTGTGTGCGATTTGTAATTTATAAGGCAACTCCAAAGGACTCTTGGCTGCATTTCTTGGTCTGTCCTGCCTTTTTTCGATTCCGGCTACGCAAATTCACTGTCGTCTCCTGTTTGCCTGCTGCTGTTGCATTGTCTCTTCACACGATTGTCAACTCCAAGGAGTAGAAACAGGACCAGGAGCAGGGCCAGGATCAGGAGCTGGGGAAATAGGCAAATAGCTGGCAGTCGGCTACTGGCATTTAAATGCGAAATTCGCACGCGATCTGCAAGCAGAATGTGGGACCAGGACCCTGCCACATTTAAATCAAATTATTGACATTTTTTTAAAGGCCCGGCTGGTGGGTAGCATACAAATGATTCAAGTTTGGCCAACACTTAAAGTCCTCGAGCGGAGTCAGCACTAAAAGGGACCCGGGACTTGACTCGAGACCCTGATAAGAGTCGAGGATTGCCGGGGATGATGTTTGGGGGGTTGGGCTTGGCTTGGGCTGGGTGGCATTGCCTCGGGGCAGCAACCCTTTTGCCGCATTTGCGTTTACGTTTGCCCTTGCTGCCGCCTACGTCGCTGCCTTTGCCTCTGTCATGTTTTGTTTTTAATAGTTACTGAATCTCATTAGAATTTAGATGAGTCTTAATGAGTCATTGTTTTACACGTTAGACGAACGGAGAAGACAACGCCGGTGGCAACACAAACAGCAACAATAATACACACACACACCAACACACAGACAAAAGCAGAGAGAGGGCAAAGGAATAGTGCACTGCTCCCAAAAGTTTCCGCAGCCAGTCACGAAAACATGAAAAGGTAGCGAAATTCCGCGCACAACCTCCCAGCCCAGACCAGCATCCCGGAACCACTCCGCAAAGGAAGACTGGGAGAGCGAGTCACAACACAATGAAATTTTCATTTGATCTGCGCGACGCGACGACTTGATGAGGCTGCACCACCCACCCACCAAGCATTCCACCTTTTCCACAAGGTTATTGCCATCAGAAGCACACTGAAGAGAAATTCTTAAAGGTGTAAGCTGTTGGGATATTTTTTGTAAAGAAAATAAATACAGCTTTAATTCGTGAAAACCGAAATCAAAATCTATTAAAAATATTCTCTCTAGAAAGCAAGAAAGTTAGAAGTTATAAATTCCTTAAAGCATTTAATTTTTCATACTTTTTTCTCTCTGTATCAACACAATACAAAAAGGACTTGGGTCTCATTTAAGTGGCAACTTAAATGCCACGCACACTTGCGGAAATGATGCTGACTCCGAGCTCGGTTATCTAAGACCCAGGGGAGAATGGGAAAAAGGTGGCAAAGGATTGCGGCCTGGCAGCTTGCGGTAATCAGCATTAAAAATCAGCATTATCAGCGGCAAGGCGGCACGGCACATTCCTTCTAATGGCGACAACGAGACACCGGAGTCGAGAGTTGAAATGCCTTAAAGTGACTGCTGAGTTTCATTAGCGAGTCAAGTTGATTGGCTTTTCAGTTTCAAGCATCAAGTTTTGCTGCACAAACTAGTGGCACACAGCTGCAGTTGCAGGGCGAGGGCGTAATCAAGATGAAATTAAAGCGCAAAGTTTGCTTTAAGTCGACTTCTGCAGCGGCCAGCGCTAATTAGATTTTTTAGTTCCATTTACCAGGGTCCAGTGTCCGCGCTCTGCTTCCATTCAGCGCGTTTCATGCAAATGAATGAAATTAAAAGCACATTATACTTTATAATGCGCCCTGATTTGAGCACAGAAAATTTAATTTAAAGATTTGCTGAGCCAGGACCTCGTCTCTCCTCTCCACAATCGCCATATCGGCGATATATCTTATGCCTGGCTTATGTATCCCCAGATAACCGCAGTGCCAAATTGTGGGCATAAGTGACTCTCAGAAGGACATAAATGCGGCAGGAACCCAATTGATTGAGATTGGCCAGCCATCCAGCCATCCAGCCATTCATCCATCCTGCCAGCAGGGCCGGCATTGATCAAAGTCATAAGTCAGCGGCATACAAATCTCCATGTAAATATCCTTTTACAGTTGAGTTGTCCTTTTCGGACATCCCGGGATGGCACAGCACGTCTAAGCAACTGGATTATTAACATTTCAATATAATTTGTGGGTCCGCTTCATATTCAAGGGGAGAGCCTGTGGCGGGCAGCGGGCGGATGTCGGGGCTTGATGGGTTGCCCAACTTTTCCTGCTGACGTCTAGGAAAATTAACGCGCCTCAGGACTTTGATCCTTTTTTTTTATATACACATATACGCATCCGTATATGTATATTTGCCTGGCAACCCGCTGCGTGTTAGTCTTCCGTATTTGCTTACATATTCATCAATTTTTGGGTTAAGTTGTGGGCGGGCCCCGGGTCTCTGGGATGCTGGGATCCAGCCCAGGATGGATGTGGATGTGGAAGCTAGGCGGCCAGCACGTTTTGCGGTTGTTGGCGTCAAATTGTTTTGCTTGTTTGGGGCTTTCTCTGTCACAGCGGGCGGTATCAGTCGGTCAGCTGGTGGTTTTTCGACCGCCGGCTAAGCGCTTTTAGCTTTAATGCACCTCCCCACTCACTTACCCGGCGAGTTCATAATTGCCATTACGCATACGCCGTGTGGTCGGTTATGCTCTGTGTCGAAGGCAGCGACAAAGTGAATTGCCAAATGAGATTGCAGGCGGCCGGTCAATAAAACATTAGGGTCCACATCGATGGCACATATATCTTGGCCGTGGGTCGAAATTTGGCTCCCAGGGGTAAAATCAGGCGGCCACATCCTGCCCGGAATCGTGTCCTCGATGGGGTTGCGTGTAATTAAGCGCTGCAGCTTATGTAAGACAAACAGGAAATAAGGTTTAGCACAAACGCATAAATAACAGCGGCAAATCAGTAAACTCTCTCTCACACACACACACACATACAGGCCCACCAAAGACAGTGAGGAACATAAATAAAGGCAAACAAACAATGAAAGCGGATAACATAAAATTTACAACAACTAAAGCCAACAAAGCAGTGGCAGCAGCACCCAGGCAAGTCAAGGCGTAAAATAGGATAGTTTTGCACTGGGAAAATAATAAAAATAAACCATCAGAAAATCAATAATACAATTTAAATTGGCATAAATCTGATTTAAGAAATATATAAACTATAAACTCAGGGATCTCTGAATGAAATGAAATGAAAATAAATTAACTAAGAAAATGTTCTTTAGCTCTTATAAAATTTATTTGTTATTCTTTAGGGTTTCTTATTCTCTCAGTGTTCACACATACACGTGTCTACATCCTGAGTAGCTTCCGTCTTTAATCAAATGGTACAAGTGGGCGTGGCAGGAGGCATACGGAAGGCGGCAGCCAGCCCTGCTGACACACTTAGTCCAAAGGCAATTCCTTGCCACCCCTGGCTCCTTCAAGCTGCTCCTTTTCCTACACTGCCACTCCACGATCCCAGCCAGCTCACTCACCTGGCTCAGTTGGTTGTTAACGCTCTCGCTGGAATGGAAGCCAGGCAAGCGGAAAGGGGACAGGTGCGTCCTCGGCAAATATACAAAACACTTGTAACTGCCGTGCAGCTAGCAAGGATTTATGATTAATTTATGTACACATTGTTGTGTGTGTTCACATACATATGTATGTGTGTGCGAGACAACGACAACGACAATGGGTGACTGTAACGATGGCAAAAACTTAATTAACTCATTACATACGCAACGTTTTAATCAGCCAACGAGCCGACACGGCCAATGGAACAAGGAATAACGGAAGCGAGCAAAAGAAATGAAAAGCTGCCAACGCTTGACATGCTGACACTGCTGCCAGCAGGCTGGGGCAGGAGCAGGAGCCAAAGAATGTGGAGGTGGCCTCCCACCCACCTGATTCTCCTCCCCGTTAGCTGCCAATCGACCTCTGGCGTAGTGCAAATTTAAAGCAGCCTTTGACTGCAATTAGTGGCCGCCTCGTTTGTCTGTCCCGCACACGCAGCAGGGGCTTAACTGTATCCCAAGGATATATGCTCGCAATTCTCGTTGCTCGTAGCAAGTTGCGTGCCTGGCGCTTTCCTTTGAGTTGTGAGGTTGTGTGCAAAAGGGCGAAAGCAATAACCTGAGCGAACCTCGGCGATTGATTTACAATAACGGCAACCACTCGAGTCGAGTCGAAGAGTCGAGCTGCCTCAGTCGACTAAGCCGCGCTCTTCTGCTCTGCCGCTGCGATTACAATGGGCTCATTAACGGTGGCGTATACGCAATTTCCAATTAAATAAAAAGTGGCCACGCACACATTGACATGAGCACTGAGGGAAAATGCGATTGACTGACCAAGGATCCTAATTAGTTATGGGTATAAAATGTTAAAGAAAATGTACAATATTGTCTCACTATACAGATTATTCTTAAACAACAGGAAGTTGGGAAATCATTCGTTCTTCGGTATTAATTCTTTAATTATGTGCACTTCTTAAATCGATATTTATTCTTTCAACTAAATATGTTTAATAAACCAATAAGAAAAGAATACAAATCAATTGGATTTCGGTGTTGGTTTTTATTCTGTTTATAAACTTACAAATATTTAATAGATTCTCAATAAATGTACACAAATTTGTAATCAATACATATCCCCACTATTTGCTATTTTATTAATAGCTCTCGAATTTCCCCCAATTTTTCTCACTGAACCAATGCGTACATTTGTAAATGCGAACACGCAGAGATTTACTCGTTCGGTTTGTGTTTTTAAAAGGCCAACAGGCCGCACATCACAACGATTCAACTTACTCAGTCGACGCTCCTCCGCCACCCTGGTCCCGCCACGTCTCCATCAGTTCCGCTGGCTCTGGGAAATTCCTTTTAATATTTATTTAACACAAAAGCTTTCCGCATTTCGCATTTTGCCTTCGCTGCGGCCAGGACGACGACGACGACGACGACGACGTAGCCGTTAATTTTTCGCTTTGCTTTTCATTTTCGCAAAATTACCGGAAATGTTAATTTCTGCACGTGCAGCAGGCAAGGCCGTCGGCCGGGGGAGTAGGGAAAGGATGATGAGGGGTTGTTTTGGGGGTTGGCCCGCCCATCAACCGCGCCCATCGGCGATGTCAGCCTCGAATGTCGTCGTCGTCGCCGTCGTCGTCGTCGTCAGTGGGCCCCAGCTGAATAGTGCTAATTATTTAGGGTAAGAATTCTCTGTGTGCTTGTATGCGGGGTTGCTGTGGGCTGGGAAAACCCCCCGAAAAACGGCCCCATTGCATTGGCCCTTAACCCATTACCACCCCACGTGCGTCGCCGGGCTTTGGCGTTGGCTTTGGCTTTGCCAGTGCCTTTGCCAAGTCTTGGCTGTGAGTTTTCGGAGCTCAGCGCTGAGCTGCCACAAGAGCGCACGAAGGACAACGACAACGACGAGGAGCAGCGCCATGCCACCCAAAGTACCACCCCCAGCATTTCCCTCCTCCGTCAACCCTTTTCGTCCACCCTCAGTTGGTTTTCTGTCGCGACTTTTTTTCTGTGCCAAAGAGACAAAGCACACAAAAATAATAATAAATGATTGCAATTCGTGCGGGTGTGTTGGTCTGAGTGTGTTTGCTTTGCATGCGAGTTGGCGACTGTGTGAGAGTGCACTGTGGATCAGAATACTTATTTCTCAGGTTGAGGATTGGATTAGCTTTCGTCCTGGAAGATTTTGCTCTTTAAAAACTACTTTAAATCTTTTTCAGATAGCAAATTTAAGAATTTTTTAAATTTATCTCCTGAGTTGCTTTTGATTTTCAGCTTTAATATTTTCTATATAATTTCTCGAGTGTATAGTTGGTGCTTATGTGTGTGGTTGGGTTGATCCTGCCCATCACCCGGTGCACTTGTGTTTGTGCAGTCTACATGACGGCGAGGCGGCTTTCAGTTTGTGCATGTGTACATGATGTTCGGCTTGATGACGGGGCCAGAAGATCCGAGCGCGCAAAGTTTACTTAGATGAATGGGTTAATTAGTATTAATGGGAACGTTCTTGGGGGGTTGAGTAGGTAAGGGAGTTAGGGGGTTAGGGGGCGCTGAGCAGAAAAGTACACACAGTTGTCAAAGTTTTGCTCGACGCTTTTGAAAACTAATACAGAGTCCGTTGAAGACTCGGCAAGTTTTGTCATCGCTTCCCGCCAGGCAGCCATTCTTTGAACCCATCAATCTGCGCGGCTCCTTTGTGATTTCAATTAACTTATCTCTGCTTATGCAGCATAAAATTATGTATGAAAAACTTCTCTCTTCCAGGGACTTAACTTTTTTCCTTCCCCTCCATTTATTTTTTTGTGAATATGCATTAAAGCACTGCGTCAGCGCTGGCAATAAATTGCGAAATAAAAGCGCATGACTTGGGATTCTCTTTTGATTTGCGTTTTTATCTGGCACATATTTTGTGCGATTCACGATGCGCCAGCGGCAAACCCTTCGCCGAAAATCTGTGAAAATCTGCGAAAAACCTCGATACTCAACTTGGCACTCTCTTTTTCCTTCTTTTTTTGCAGAACAATTCCACATCTTTGTCGGCGACTTGAGCTCAGAAATTGAAACTCAGCAATTGCGCGAAGCGTTCACACCATTCGGCGAAATCTCGTAAGTATTAAAATGCAAATTTTCCATTTGCCAGTTAACTGGGAATTGCCTTTCACCCGTTCTCCATTCTGCAGCTTTTATTTCTCCCCACGCCGTAGCATTTCCCACTTTTCCTGTCACACATTCCCTGATTATTGGCAGGCGCGTGTGGAGGCTCCGGCTTTCCCATAAAAAATTCATAACCGAACGACAAAAAAATGAATTTATGCAAATGGCACTTTCGGCGAACTCTTTTCTCTGTCTGTAAGTGTCGCTCCCGAAAGGCGGAAGCGAAGTGGATTCATTCAAATATTTAAGTTGCTATTTTTCGGCTTGAAAAGGCAAAGTCACTAGCCCACCCACAACCACTTACCACCGCCTCGCCCCGCCTCTCTCGTGGCAACGACAGCATCAAAAACTTGGCTTAATTAACTTCTGTTTAATCGCAAAGTTTCGAGTCAAAATGTTAGTCCGTCTCTTGGGAGCAGCTCCTCTTCCTCCGCAGCCACCAGAAAAAGGGAGGCCCTGCGGCAGCTTATCAAAAATTACGTCAAAGTATTTGATTTTCGGATTTGCCGCTCCTCTGAATCCAGTCAGCCAGTCCATCAACCAATCTGCTCAGCTCATCTGCCCGCCGATGGCCAATTTAAATTTTAATAATTTGAAAATCATTCTAATGACTCTGCCCCTGATTGGGCTAAAGGGTTCATCTGAATCGTTAATGAGCTGGTCATGTTTTGGATTAAATCTGTAGGAGAGTCAAGAAAGTGATGACCAAATGACAGGACTAAGCATAGATATATCTGGATTGGATTTTAAAATTATAGGAGAAGTAAAATAATTTGGTTTAATTTCTAAAGTGCTTTTAAACTCCCCAAGTTACGACATAAGCAAATGACATGACTATATTTTAACCAGGAATGTGATACCTTCCTGTTGACAGCCGGTATCGATGGCTACGCATTTCAGGCCTATTGAGCCATCGATTGGCACCTTTGTGATAGCTATCGCTGACATCATTATCACCGATACTCCTTAGCCCACGTCGCCGGCTGATTATCTACAAGGAACGGAATGGGAAGGTGGGCTGGGCTGGGCTAGGTGGGAAATGCCGCCGGTTGCTGCTGGCTTAAAGAACTTTATTTCTTTGGTTTTTCTTTGGGGCCCGGAGTCGATCTGCTAGCCGACATGTCAAAACGCTTAACGCACAAAGTCGGCAGGATTCGGTCGTGCGGCTCCCAGGGATCAAGATGTCCCCTCTCCGCCTGTCAAAACTTTTATGCGTGCCTGGCCTTGTTTGCCCTTTTTCTTGGTTTATTTTTTTTGTTTTCTTTTTTTTGGCTCTTGGTTTCCGTTCTTTTTTTTTGCATTGTTGCCCGGCTTTTGGTGTTGCCTGGTTTTGGCATTATGTTTTGGGCTCCGACGCACTTTTGTTTCGTTTTGTTAAATGCGCGGCGCGTGTGAATATTTAATAAGTCCTGGCAACAAACCCCCGAAGCCAAAGCCGTAGCCGGAGCCAAACCCCGGCGGGTCTCCCGGCATTTTACTTATAATAATCATAAAAAAAAGTGGCTGGGCAGAGTCGCCAACTTCGCCGCCGCTGTGGTTTATGCTTCATAAATGAAAAGTAAACTGCCGGACCGGGGGTAATTGCCAAAGTTTCCTGGCAGCCCGGTTTAGTGCGGTGTCGAGGCCCCAATTGTCCAAATGAGAAGTCGTAGAGCCGCTGGGGGAAATCAATTGGAGTCCCCCGACTTGGAGTCGAGTCGAGTCGGAAGTCGCCCAATTGCCACAAGTGACCAAAACGAGCCGGACTCACACTGTAATGACCGCAGTTCGATTTCCAGGGGCGAGTCACGGAAGATCAACAGTGGTTGGGATGAAATAAAAATTCATCAAAACTTTGTCGTTATCTTAAAGTCCGGACATAAGATGAGATGAGTCGTTTAAGCCGCATGGCTTCTCGGCAGCTCGGAGAGCTTCCCCAAACTGTAAGATAAATAAAAACTTTCCAGCATGAGGTCAGATTTCTAATTTCCGAATTACAAGGGGCCACGCCCACGCCCACGCCGGCAAACTCAGACGGAATATATTTGTATTTTGTACTCGAAGGGAAATATTTGAACACGTCGGGAAGGCGGAGACAAAGACCGGGACCCCGAGAGAGATGTCCTTATGAGGAATTTGCATAAATTTTAAAGTTTGCCACCACTTCCGTTCGGAACAGGGTGGCTTGGCGGCCGCAAAAATACATTTAAGACTTGAGAAACTCAGTTGCAGGCCTTTAATGTTTACATTTCGTGTTCTTCTCTTATTTTTTCCAGCGACTGCCGCGTAGTGCGCGATCCACAAACCCTGAAGTCGAAGGGCTATGGCTTTGTGTCCTTCATCAAGAAATCGGTAAGAACTGCCAGCGGCATTAGCATATTTAAGTGCATATTTATGCAGTCGTGCGCAGGCTCTTTATTCTGACATTGGCAAAGCACGGAGAAAAAATTAAGCCTTTTAATGATTTGTTTTAGATAAAATATGAAAGTTTAAACATTTAAAAATAAATTCACAACTTGTTTGGAATTTTAAGATTTAAAAAGTTCTATGTAATATTTAAAGCAACAGAAAAAGGATCCTTTGCTTGGCATCTAGTCAAAGTGTTAAATAAATACTCCTTTCAGCTATATTTTAAAATGAATTAGATAGAAAAGTTAAACTTTATTATTTATTTAAGTTTCCATTTAAAGAAAAGACACCCAAAATGTCACTTCCGATGCGATAGTTTTCTCTCCGTGCTCTCCGTGTTTTATTCCGACTCTGATTCTGACCGTGTCTCTGTCTTCATTATCGCCCCGCAGGAAGCCGAGAGCGCCATTACGGCCATGAATGGCCAGTGGCTTGGCTCCCGCTCAATTCGCACGAATTGGGCCACACGGAAACCGCCGGCGAGTAAAGGTAAGGAAATCATGAGTGTCACCCCAGCCGGCAGGCCAGCAGAGTTTCCGGTGTGCGTACACCCCGGAGTCCAGACCTGAGCCAGAGCCAGAGCCAAAGGCAGACGACGCGTCGGTCTTATTACAGGAAATTATGGCAATGAATGGCAAAGGTGGCCTGACACAGGCATTCTGCCAGGGAGAGGCTGCGAAGTCCGGGAAGGGGAATGCCATGAGACGGGGCGGGTGGCGGGAATTCAGGAAAACCCAGCGCTATTTATAAACGTCGTACAAATTTTCTGGCAGATTATGTTTTCTTAATATTTGTCCTTTCTTAACCGCACGCGCTTAATTTCCGTAATGGGCTGTACCCAATTTGGTTTAAACTTTTTCAATTAGTCGCCAGGCGCCAGCGACGACCCAAAAATATATAAAAACCATCTAAAAGCATTCAATTAGGCCCAGCAAATCAATTTTCATTTAGGCCTCGTGGCACGCCCCCCAATTTATGGCCACGGCTTGGGTTCCTTTTTGCCTTTGGTTTCGTTGTCAACCGCACAGACATCCGATTGTAGCCGTAACCGTAACTATATACTTAGCCGGGGGCGTAATCATTATTAACAGCGTACAAACATGCGCGGGGCTTCCCTCGTTTGTCTTTCATAAATCAAAACTTAACGCATATTTGCATGTTTTAACATAATTTTTATTTGTTAGACCCCCCCACACACACACACACACACCGGCGAACAGAGGCCCGACCAAAATCAGATAAATAGATTTGGCCAACACGAAACTATTATCATAAAAGGCGAACACACACACACAAAGATGGGGGTTATTTTCCCGGTTATACAACAAACATTTGGCATTCTTCAAGTCAAACTCCCACACACCCAGACGGGGGACGGAAACTACATAGTTTGAGTCAAGGTGGAATTTATCGTGCCGAGGCCCAACATTTGGGCAAGGGTTCGGCGGCATCCAGGGGCCTTACCGAATATAATATTTTCCCTTTTTGCATTTATATTGTTGTCATAAAAAAACGCCTATGAAAGCTTAAGCGTATTTTTATTGGTCTCATTGTTTATTTGACTGTGTCACGGTTTTGTCTGTTCTGCTCTGTCCTCTGTCGCTCTGGAGCCGAATTACCGGGCGGTAGTTGGGGAGCCTGTAATACAAGTTATTATTAGCAATTTGACAGAGAAATAATTTTGATTTTTTGATCGCCTCGAGGACTGGGTGGGGACTAAGGGCTGAGTCGGCAAAAAAAATACAGAAAAAATCAAAAGGGGCAATGGGACAGCCAAAGGGTTTTATGTTCCGCTCACATATGCAGGATGTGTATTGCAAATGGTAAAGGGAGAGGGGGTCTGGGGCTGTGGGTTTTACGGCTCCGCCTAGTTGTTGCTGCTGCCACTGCTGCTGCTGCTGGCAAACTTTACGATTTGTAGCACTCAACTCATTTCGCATTTGGCATTCGCATTACTTCATGTTTTACGCAGCCACTTTGCTCGATTCTTTTGGCAATCCAGCCGAGTTGGCCCGGCATTTTTATGTTTTAAGCAGGCTGCACATTTTATGTCCGTCCGCGTTTAGTGAGCCACTCATGTGCCGGGCCAGTGTGTCTCTGCCTGCCAGCCCCACCATTGTTGCTAGAGATTTACGATCCGGCGCAATTGCGCATTTTACAGTTGTGACAATTTTGGCGACGCTCTGCCATTTCGTGCCGGGCTAAAAGTTTTCTCCCCCTCGCAGCGTCCTTTGTCGATTTTCCCCGGCTTTATAACAAACGCATTTGCCGCGGCCCTTTTTTTATGGGTCCCTTTCCCTCCCCTCCCACAACTAGAAAGGGAAAGTTTTGCACAAAGTTCCACCTTTTGTCAGCGGCCGAACTTCACTCTATTCCAGTGCTTGGCCATAAATAAGGCCCGGAATACCTGCAAGCTCATTATGGTAATAACTTAATTAACCAGAAACAATATGCCGACGACAGAGCCGCACAAAGACGTCGACGATGTTGTATGACAAATTTCTTTGCGAAAACTATTTGACTTTTGACTCGGAATGCGGGGTAGTCTGTGTGGCATTTGGGAGCCGCTTTATTGCGTGAGGCACGGGGGGTAAATACCTGCGGAAGTCGGAGTTACATGCCCTCGTTACCTGAGAGTTGCCAGTTGACGCAATAAATCAAGATTTTATGCAAAGTTGCGCACAATTAAGTAAAAGTTTAAATGCCTGTGGATGCATTTTGTGGATGGGAAAATTGCTCAAAATAAGGAAAGCTGCGAAAATATAGTATAGAAATTTTTGGTGATGGGTTATGAGAATAATCAATAAAATTTGGTGTTAAATATTGCAAATATTTGGTATGATTAAATTTAAAATTTAAATTTATGAATTATAATGAAAATTAATGTTCAGAAATAGATAATATCCATCGCCCTACCACCCTACCGCTCTTATCTTTTAAAAATATCCCAATAAATAAAGGAGAAAATGAGAATGGTAACAATTAAATAGACAAATATTTATTTAAAGTATCTATATTAATTTTGCATTTTGTGAGCATTGAAATTAGCGCTTTGCCACGCCCATGCGAGACATCCTCCGCCCCCGTTGGCTCTCGACACTTGGTGAAAGCCACGCCCCCAACGAACGAGCATTTCCATGCATATTAATTACTTTTGAATTTCCTCAAGTGCCGGCCACGTCCTCAAGGCTCATGTTGTTTTTTGTCACCGCCACCGTTGCTGCGTGTAAAAATGTGAATTATTTATGTTAATGATTTGGTGATTATTTCATGATTTAGTTTTACATGCCTGTAATTGCTCATTAAAATTTCAAATCGTCGGGAAAAATGGGAGCACCTGCCAGGCAGTGGCAGAGCCAACGCCAACGCTGCCATGGCATTCGCTATTTGCCCCCCATAATGGCCCTCGGGCTGACCAGACTTCAATTATTTGTGTCTGCCCGCCCTCAGGAATGAAATGTGAAATGGGAATGGGTCCTGGGTCCTGTGTCCTGTGTCCCGGTTTCCTGGGAATGGGAATGCACATGGTTTGTCGTAGACAAAAATGTGCGATAATTATGGCCACGCTGGCGCACTTACATGGGGCCGAAAGTGCTTTAATTTGCTGCGGACATGAAACGAGAGCCGGCCAAGTTGGCCAAGTTGGCCAAGTTAACCAAGTTGGCCGCGTTTGGCCGAGTTGCCTCAAGGCTAAGCACGTAGGGCGTGCGGCTGGGCTTGTTGGCTGCATTTTCAAAATTTAATTACACCCATTTAATAGCGTAAAAAAGAAATTAGAGAAAACAAAAAGTGGAAATAATACGGGAAAAAATGGAGGCACACAAACACAAGGTAGAGTGCAAATTAGTGAAACATGGCGCTGCAAAGTATGCAATGTTCTTTGCATGCGAGAGGCGAGTGTTTTGGCTGTGGTTGTTATTTAGTTTAAGCGAGTGTGTGTGTGTGTGTGTGCGTGGCCAAAGCGCATACATTTGTGGCAAAAGCTTTCAAAAGTATTTGCGAGCTTGTTAGTTTTTCGTCCTTTTTCGGTGCACCCTCGCCACCGAGCTTTGATTGTTGTTCCAGCCCCAAATGCGTTGGTATTTGTGATTGAGATTTTGCACTTAGAAAAAATATGATTAAAAGGAAAGGACCATAAAGAGCTGGAAAATAAAAGAAACCTTTGAGAAAAGATAAAGTAATATAAAAATTCATTTTAATTAATTTAAACAAAAATACTCTTTTAATAAGTTCAATTTGGAAAGGAATTAGGGAAAATAAATAAGCTGCTGAATTTTAAAAATTGTTTATCCTTCATAATTTAACGGTTAACTTTAATTTAAATTTAATTTTTTTTTTTTTTAATGCTTTTAAGTGTTTTGTATTCTATTTGAAGTATTTTTTGTGCAAGTGTGTCCTGTTTGTATGTATAGCAATCCTGTTGCATGTCATTGAGCCATATTTTTGTGTGTTCCTTGGCATGTTCGCTGCACAGTCGAAAGCAAAACAAAAAGCAGCCACACAAATCCAGACATCCTGCAATGGCATTTTGATGGCCTGCCCAGCAAGGAGAACGGGGAGGCGGGCTAGCTGCCATTAACAGCCTATGTTAAGTGGGCTGAAACAATTGCGACTGACTCGGTTTTGTGATGCACAAAGAGCGTAGGAAAAACCCACTCTAGATGCCACACATCGATCTATGCATCTTTAGGCGCTGTCATTAGGATCTAATCCTTACCCTGAGCTCGGCATAACCGAACAATGCAGGGAAATGCTGCTGCCAGAAACTAAACAAAGACATAAACACGCGAAGCTGACATTATTTTTAAAAGTGCAAATTTAGTTTTAACCTCAAAGGAAGTAATTAGTGTAGCTTTTGCATACAAATACGTGCATACATGGCGTATGCGGAACGTCGACAATCAGGACAACGACAATGGGGGTTGGATCGGGCCATTACGGAGTATATACGTATATGCAGATGTAAGTGTATATGTTTATGCGGTGGCCTGAGCATACAGTGAGTGCAAAAAGTATGCACGGCGACAATAAAACGGCATACGAAAAATGTATTTCCACAAAATACGTATAATAAAAAATGCAATAACAACCGCAACAATTTTAAATATGCAACGGCAGCGGCAGCAACAAGAAGGCAGCGGTAAATGCTGTTGCCACCCCCCTCTCAACACAACACACCCCCTTACTCAGGCACACACGCACACACGGCCCTTCGTATGTGGGAACCGCACGCACACAAGCATATTGACTAAGTGCATGCGGTTATTTTAATTACCAAAACGTTGCCGAGGCAGCTCTCGTTGCGTTGTTGTTGCGGGTAAATCCGTTAATTAATTTGCATATTAATCATGCAGTTGGGGAATAAAAACCAGGCCAGACCTGGCTGAAAAAAACTGCCGGCCATAAATTGTCGTTCGAGGCGGCAACATTAAAACGATATCCATCAAATGCACTGTGTAACCCCGGGATTTCCCCGCTTTTCTCTACCTTTCACCCTCACAGAGAACATCAAGCCGTTGACCTTCGACGAGGTCTACAATCAGAGCAGTCCCTCCAATTGCACCGTGTACGTGGGCGGCGTCAACAGCGCCCTCACAGCCCTCAGCGAGGAGGTGCTCCAGAAGACATTCGCCCCCTACGGCGCGATACAGGAGATCCGCGTCTTCAAGGACAAGGGATATGCCTTCGTGCGGTAAGTTATGTCAATAAATTATTATTGCAGCATTTACAGAGATCAAGACGGGAGATATTTGATGATTTATCTAACATTTTCGTCACAGCTTCTCCACCAAGGAAGCGGCCACCCATGCCATTGTGGGCGTTCACAACACCGAGATCAATGCCCAGCCCGTAAAGTGCTCGTGGGGCAAGGAGAGCGGCGACCCCAACAATGCGCAGACCATCGCCACCCAGGCCCTGAACAGTGCCGCCGCCGCTGCTGCCGGCTTCCCGTACGGATTGGGGGCCACAGCCGCCGCTGCCGCTTACGGTCAACAGCTGGCCGCCACGGGCTGCTGGTACTCGCCCACGCCCACCTACCAGGCCTCCTCGGCCACGGCGGCTGCTGTGACCCCAGCGGCGGCCAGTGCAGCCGCTGTGCAGAACCAGTTCCTGCAGGGCATCCAAGGGTACCACTTTGGACAGTACGGTGGCTACCAGCAGGGCTACATGGGGTGAGTAGGGAAGGAGTAGGAGTAGGATTAAGGATGGGGCTCAGGTCTCGATTACCACAGAATTAGCGTTCGATAATTGTATTTGCTGGATTGGGGCGAGTGGTTCGATGGTGCATGGAGGGGAAAAAGGATTGGTTAATTGAAGAATATTTAATTTATATTTTTTAAATGTGATTAACAATTATTTAAACTCGGTATTTCATTTCAATTATATTAATGAAATGTATTTGTTAGGATGCATAATAGTTTTTCGCTTTTATAATAACTTAATTTGCTTTTACGAAATTGAAAAGTATTTAAGATTTTGAATTATATTTAAGATTATATAGAAGTACCTACTTTTCCCTCTGTGCACAAAGAGGAACTCACTGCGACCCGCTTCTGTTGTGTACTTTATGCAATGATTGAACCGCCACCGGGGATCGGCAGAAACAACAAGAGGAACAGCTGAACACCAGAAGCGACACCAACGCCCAACACCCAACACCAACAACGACAACGACAGCATGACGGATGGCTGAATTCATTTGCTAATTGCGAAAGTTTTTCATTTGCACCGTCGTTCATCTGCGGCCGTATGAAATACATTTCCGCGTCCGTCGGGCTGTCAACATAACGTGCTATTTGCATCGCAGTCGCGTAAATTTCGTTTTCCGCCCCCTTACTCGCATGTCCTGGCTGTCGGTGCCACCATATTACCACCTCCCTCCCTACGTCCATGGTAATTGTGGCGCACATCATGCTCCAGGGACTTGCCACGGACGGATCAGCGAGTGTAGTTAATGCGGCAGCAGCACTGCACTTGGAAAAACAAGGCTACAAATGGGATATTTATCTATTTAATATTGGGAAATATATAAATACGAATAGGAAAAGGATAAGAATTTTATTAGTGTGGATAATTATAAAATAAAATATATAAATTCATTTTACTGGTTTCTCAGCGTGTGCTCATTTTTCGTTTATTCCTTCTATCGTTTTAGCATGGGAGTGCAGATTCCTGCCACCTGGCAAGGCGTCACCCAGGCACAGATCTCACCTGCCCAGCAGATGGCAACGGGCGTGGCTGGCACCGCCATTCCGCAGGCCGCCGGCGTGGTGGCCTATCCGATACAGCAGTTCCAAGTGAGCCCACAGGTACGTGTCCCCCAGAAGATATATGCTCAGAGACAGAAACAGATACAGATACAGATACCGGCACGGGTTCAGATACACAGATACTCGTGAACGCTGCCGGGACC
The DNA here is from genome assembly GCA_035045905.1 of Drosophila anomelani. NCBI lineage: Eukaryota > Metazoa > Arthropoda > Insecta > Diptera > Drosophilidae > Drosophila > Drosophila anomelani. The sequence continues at coordinate 7,059,824 of JAWNOO010000007.1, read as the reverse complement.
GACACATTGAAACATTTTTCGTGCATCTCTCCTGCGTTTGTTGAAAGTTTTGAATGTATTTTGGATTATTTTATTCGATGCGAGTCGATTCGTTCGATTCGTTCGTTCGGTTCGTTAGTGTGCGATGGGTTGTTTGTTCTGCAGCTGTGTGCACTCGATATGCGTACATATTTCCGGCTGCTATCAAAATATTCCATCGCCATCCGTATGCCTTTGCCTGCTAATGTTATTCTTTTGCATTTGAATATCGAATGTGGGCAGAGACAATTGTAATCTGTCAATATGCATGCATGTTTTTTGATTAAATAAGAAGGGGGGATGGACTGAAAGAATTCAATATCGAATATTAAAATAAATAAATATACGTTTATTTAGAACTGCCTGTTTTTTGTTTATCCTATCTTTTTTGTTCTGTATTAAAATATTAAGGGTTTTGCCCAGAGCTTCTGTTTGCATTGCATGAATTGCTTAATACTCTTTGCTATCGTAAATTCAATGTGGCTAAACTTATATATTTCAGCATTAGCATTATCCTTTCTGCCAGCCGGCCAATATGCGTGCCTAGTGTTTGCCAATTTGTTTGTGCGCTTTATTTGTTAATCTCCTGTGTGCTCGAATAATTCAAAATTCTGTGGATGGTGACCAGGGGAAAACTGAATTTATTATTGCCTATCAAAAATAGTTGTTGTTTGTTGTTGTAGAGGGGAAAATCCGCCATCGCTGCACACACTTTTTCTGCATTACAATTACTTTTATTCCGATTACTACTTTTTTCCAATTACTTACTAACACCCATATTATTTTTTAAGGTTTATCCTTTACTCTTGCAGGCACAGTAAACGCAAAAAGCCAAAAATACCGAAATCCAAACCAAAATTTTTAAGTACAGCTGCAATTTTCTGAAACAGAAACAAAACCAAAACGAGCTGTAAATACAATGCGAAGCGCAGAATACAAATTGCAAAACAATTGACGGCAACTTGAAGTTTGGCGATTTTAGAGAGCTGCACCCCAGAAACAAGCAAAAGCAAAGCCAGGCAAAAGCAACAGCGAATGCGATACCCTAACCAATGCTAAATGAAAATTACACAGCCACGACACACAACACACACCCATATTAATATATATATATATACACACTAATTATATATCTAAATATATAACTAGAGCATAGATATCTGTCAGCGCCCCGTCGTCGGCTAAGACCGGGGCCAGGCCAGGCAAACAATTATTATGTATATGCAAAAAGCTAAGAAGGCGAACGAAATATTTTAAACCCTAGTTGCTTACACCACAACACCAGCACACAGACAGAACATCATCACACCGACATTCCGTAAATTTACGTAAATGTGTGGGGAAAAAAATAACAACAATAATTAATTGAAGGAAGTAGGCCAACATGACGTACACAAATAATGAAAAAGGGGAATATAATTTGGTCCAGGGAGGACGCGGATCGAGAGGGTTGTAGCAGCAGCCTAAATCAAACATTCACATTTATGGTACACATTCCTACAGTCGCGACATTAAATTAAAATAAACATAATTAAAAATGCGTTAAAATTAATTACGCGCACACACATACACAGGCAAAACAATATTTGAGCTTGTGTGTGTATGTGTGCTGGTAGACGGGCAAACAAACAGCCCTTAGGCCCCCCCATTAACCACATCCCCAACATCCTTCTCACAGCAGAACCCGCATCATTTTGTATTGCCTACTTTTCTGCGCAGTTTGGTTCTAGCTTAGCACACCCACACAGTCCACCCTCACACCCACACCCACACATGCTGACACTCACATAGCACTAGTGCCTATAACTATGATAGATGACGGATGGATATTTTAGTAAATATATCGCTTAGAAACAACTGCCAAAATCGGGCCACTCGCCATGTCCTGCTATCATTTCCTATCGAATGCAACTGAAAGTTCACGCACTCACACCGATGCAACAATCGTTCTTTGATTTGTGATCGATCAGAAGTCGAAAATCGAAACAGGTTCCTACACACGCACAACACTCGAACACACGAACACAGTCTCAGTCTCACAGCACTCGCAGTTCGAACTTCAAAGTATCTGAGTACAACTATTAAAATACAAGTCCAGCCACCCCCCTCTCTCTCCCCCCTAACTTGCTAACTTGGCGGGAATAAGCAGGACCTCAGGCAGGTGTTTAATTTGCTTGAAACTCGCCTCCCATTACGCACAACGATCCAGATTTTCGCATCACTTTCAACAATCCAGACGAGAGCCATGTACAAAGCAGACCCGCAAAATGTTTCAAAAATGTTTCCCTCCAGAATTACCCCCTGAAAACAACAACAACAACAAAAAACACTAACTCTCGTTATAACCTATGTACATGATGCGTTTATGGTTTTATTTCAGTTGCCAGAAGAGGAATGGTTAGCTGCAAATTTGTTGTGTTAGTTCACTGTTGTTTAGGCCAAACGAGAGCGAAATCGATCCAAAAAAATGAAAAGGAAATGCAACCCAAACCAAACTGAAACCGAACCGATAACCGAACAGAATATCCAAGTAGCTAAAAGTATATATATAAAAACGGTAACATATACATAGAGAGAGGTCAACTCCCCAACACAAGTAAAATATATTGAAAACAATCAAAGTATGCCATCGAATGATATTAATTGATATTAGCTAATCGAGCATAGCCGTAATAAAGTAGATATTATCGCCTAATCATATAAGCCAATAAACACACTTGCAGCCCAGCCAGAGAGACGGAGTTTAACGAATTACGAGTATCCAGGAGGCAGTGAGAGAAAGGACCCTCGCAGACCCACAACATATGTACGCATACGCAGACAGGGAGACACAGACACAATACCTAACAGCAAGCATTAATCAACTTATAGACGACACAGGCACACAGAGATCGAGCAGGAACTCTGGGACACTCGAGGACACACAGACACGGCAGAGACAGTGTTTTTGAGAGGCAGTACATTAATGTGAAACATAAAAATAGTCGTACGAGAAATAAAACTAACGTGTAGAGTATATATATAAATGTAAAGTGGTAAAGCATAGACATAGCGACGGTTGATAAGTACATAGAGTATACAGCGTATGCATTAAACGAACATGCTTATATAACACACACCCAAACACACACTCGTCGAACCGTATTGATAGCAAATACCCACACCCAACACCCCTCAAGGACCCTCTTACGCGCTGACACACAGCGCAGGAGGATAACTAATGGGAGCATCATCGTATGGTAAATTATATTAATTGTATATTGTGTTGTCTGCGTTCGATGATAAATCACAACAACTAGATGTTCAAAATGGAAGCCAATTAAGACGGTGGCATCCACAAACAAAGAAAAAATCCCGAGTAATAGAAATAGCAATACAATACTCATACGTAATCGCATTCGTAATCGCCATTCGCAGCTCGCAGTTCGTCCTCGTACGAATCGGACAATTAAGCCACAAAGGACGAACGCTTGATTTGCATTTGACACGCCCCAATCCCCGGCGACTGTGGCAGGCAACGTAGCAGCGTGGAGTTTGTTATGTCATTTTTTTAGTGGAATTTTTCGCAGGAAGCGGAGCCAAGCATTTAGCTACGTGGGTGTGGCCCTAACACCAGTAAATGTCTATCAATAATACCCCCCTCCCCCCACACACACTGTGTTAGTTGGTAGAATGCGCTCACTCAGTATGATCACCGAATTTTAGCCAGGATCAGAGGATCACAGGACACGAACACAAACGGAACATGTACCCGTAACCGTAGTCAGTAGCGGCTGTCGTACTGTATATTTAAATGTTTTTAGCACTAGAAATTAGAGGAACTACGAGGCGCGAGGCAAGCGACTTAGATGTAGATGTGATTTTAAAGAGGGCGGGATTGGGTCGTCATGATGCAATTGAAGCTGACAAATGCATTTTGTGTTGTTATTTTATTTTCTAGAAATTGTGTTAAGCGAGAACAAAAAATAAATTGAAATGTTGTTGACCAAACGAAAAAAATAAATAAAGGAAAGAAAATAATAAAACCAAAATAATCAACCAAAAAACAGTTTTGCAGGAAACAAACTTTTGGCTAGGAGGAAAAAAAAAAGAAACGATGATAAAACCAAACATTTGTAAGAAAAACAGTTTATAGTTAAGGCAAAAGGAAAAAGAAAATAAAACAAAAAAATATTATCGGTTTGTTTGTTAATGTTTGCGCTACATATCAGTAAAGAGTTAAAATGGGTAGTTGGCACGTAGAAATAGTGAAGAGTTGGAAACTAAATAAGAAATAATGGCGGAACGTAAAGGATATAACAAGCTGACAAAGACGACGAAGTAAATAATATTAAAAAATATAAAGAATATATATAATTAACAGCTGTAACTGTATGTATTTATGTTGTGTAACTAAACAAGATGTGCTAAGTCATTTATATACGTCTATATATACATATATATATACAAAGTATTTATACACAAGGAAACCCACGTCACAGAAGCAGCCGAGGATCTAGAAATCCTGGTAGAAGCATTCGGTCTTAAGAAGGTATATAAAGCGATCTGTAGCTGCACTATATGGCCCGATAGTTATTATTATTATTATTATTGCCAGTCATCAACTCAGGTTCTGTTCCGATCAAACCAGTTAGGAGTCCATTTCAGGCATTAGTCAAACATAATTCAATTCCGCATCATTCGCTTTGAGTTACTAATTTGGTTAGAGTTCAAAGCCGGCCGCCACCACACACTGAAACGATTGCAGTTATTAACCATAAACTACAATTACCAATTAGTCAATTCGAAGTGTAATTAACTGGAATGCTGATACAGGAGCAGTTAGCTAAATTTTACCACACGCAACGCGACAACGGTGGCATATAGTAGCATTAATTAAACCGAACGGAAAACAAATTTTAACGAGATCAAGTTGCAGCAAGGCGAAACCGAAAATCAATCAAATAAAGTATTATCTAAGCTACAAACAAGTACACAGATTATATATATATATTCTATACCGTATATATTTACATACATGCAGGCAGGCCGACCCCCTAGGTAAATGGCAGTGCATACTATCCAACTGAGTTCTGAGCGGCTTTGGAGCCACAGATCAGAGGATCGCGGGACTATAATTTCCAGAGGGATAAACCCCGTATTATTTGTAAATCGAGCAGAACAAAATATTAGCCATTAAAGTAAAATCCGAGATAACTAGCCACGAGCACCGTTGGAACCAAGCTATGATAAATCCATTTAATCCAGACAGGCAGGCCAGGATATATATTTGTGCAATAAACCAGACGGATTGCAGTAGGAGGCGAGGGCATGTTATGCAATTAAAATTACACTAAGATTGTAAACAAATCAAATGCAAATGTAGAAAAAATCAAACGATGAGCAAACAACCAAAAGCTGCTAACAAAACAAACATCAAAGGAAAAACGAAAGCTAAAACCGGAAAAGTTTTGAAAGGCATTCGATACGAGGACAGGACAACACTCACACAAGCAGACACAGGACACAGAGTAAACACACACACACACACGCATACACATTGCATAAAACAGATATCGATATATATATACAGACGTAAAATATGATAAGTAAATAGCAAATAACTAAAGTAAACAAAGTATAGATATCGACTGCAGTATTGCAAATATTTTGTAGAAATTTAAGCATGTTTGAGTGTGTTTTAGGACAAGGACTAGAAGACACAAGGACGAAAGGCAAACAGAATGAAAAAATCGAAAAACACTGTAGCGGAATGTGAGGGCCGAACAAAATAAACAAACAACCAAACAACAAACAAAACCAAACAACAACCACAGCAAGAACAAAGCCGAAATTGAAAACCTAATGCATAAGCTAAGTATTAAATATACACTATATATATACGTATATATACATATATATATATATATATATATATATATACAACTTAAATACGGCATCTGAAATCACACAAAACATACACCCAAACAAACAGCATTTGCATAAGAAAACACACAAGTGAAACAACGTAACGAATATTAAAAGAGTTAATCAAATTAAGCATAACAAAAAATTCAAAAGGAAAATATTTATAGTTGAGAAACAATGAAATAAAATCCAGGGGAATTTGGTTGCGTATTTGTATACCAACGCACCAGAGAACTCCAACAAAAAAGAACAAAAAAATAATAATAACAAAATCCAGCTAGCTGCAAAATGCAAGCGAAATATTATACAACAATGTCAGCGGAGCAGAGTGGCCAGGACCTCCTCATCGGGATGATCTCGATGATGATGATGATGATGGAGGAGGAGCAGGGGAAGCGGATGCCACAATAAGTAGGAAAGGTTTTAGAGCTAGACGCTGGGTTACCCCCCACTGTCGGGGGGAGGCGAAGTGCATAGAGAAATTATACTTAGGTGACAGCAGAGAAACCCAAATAAAAAAACCAAACAAAAACATAAAAATAATACAGAGACAAGAGTGTAATAACAAGATGGGAAAACAAAGAACAACTGCAACACAGAAATGATGAAAATAAGTAAATATACCGAATAAACAACAAAAATTATATTATGTATACATAAATATATTGAAAGAAAACAAATAAAAACGAACAAAAAAAATTTTGTAAAAATAATCTGACCAAAATGTGTTTTCATTTTAATTTTGTGGAATCTTTTTAAGGTAAATTGAGGGATCTGGAAAGGAGGATATTATGCTGCTTGTGTTTATAAAACATACTTTGTTTTACTCTTGTAGAATATTTAAGTCTGAATTTTGAAAGCAGTTTGTTGATTTGTGCAAAATATTTAGTTTTTCAAAACCTTAAATTACAAACCAATTTTCAAAGCTACTCAAACATTTTATTTAAAATTTCTATAAATGTAGATTTCCATAAATTCCACCTAGTTGATTCCCCGATATGTTTCATTTTTGCTTTATGATCTTCTCCATATGGCTGGTTCCTTATTTCCCTGGGGGCTCTTGGCCATATCCCTATCTGCTGTTGTTTTTAGACTCGCTTTCCATTTACACAGGTGACATGAGGAAGACGTTCTGCTACTTATGCGTATGCCCCACAGGTGAGTTCGTTAAAAACATTTATGCCCCGGATGGGGCACACACAAAAAGTATCTGCACAAGGAGAGAGTCACGGGCCACCTGCCTCGCAGTTGGGCCGCCAAGGATGGATTGTCATAACAAAGGCAAAAGACAACACGTGCAACAATAACAAATCAAAAATTTACAAAAACAGAACAACGACAAAATGCTGAAGGGAAAGCGGCGGCACCAGCGACCGGCAACGGAAAAGAATGGAAAAAAATGCAAAGCGGAGAAAAATGTTTTAAACATATTTTTTGCCAATTCTTTTTCGTTTTTTTTTTTATGTTATTTTTTGTTGTCGCGACTGCTTGCGTTCCTTTTTACTACCCAGCAGTGTGCAAGGATATATCCTGCAGGTGAAATTAAAGAAAAAGGTTAACTTAAGGATAAATTAAGTTTTATATAATGGAACAGTTTTTATAAGAACATTGGATAGTCAGCCCTTGAATAGAGACCTTTCAGTTTTTAAGGGATATTTTCTTTTACTTTTTCTGAGAGAAAATCAAATGACTGAGTATGAAATGGTCGTGACACTAGGACTATGGCTTACTGAGTTGTATTTTTTCGCGTCCTGTTCCGCATTCTGCCGCAGGTTAAAGGCAGCAGACTCCCACACAGATACGGGCCCCCCATTTATATTTATTGTATGCGTGTGGCAGTTCGGGTGTGCGAGTGTGTCTATTATCACAAGGATTTCGAGCAGAGAGGCACACACACACAGGAGCACAGGAACACAGGACCGTGTATATGTGACTCCATGATGGCTGCATTTTTAAGCAACATATGCGTTGGGGTTTCACTTTCGCTCTCACTTTTCCTGGAACGGGGATGGTGCGTGTGAGCAAAATAATGGCGCTATGTTTGATTTGCATTGCAAATCGGAGTAATTTTGCAAAATGTCTTCCTATAAGAGAAACAATATGTTTTATTTACTTACATTTGACTTTGATTTCACTGTGTCATCCGCAACCCTCGTCTTCCTTCCGTTTGTCTCTCGGAGGCGTGCACATGTTGGCTTGAGTTTCCATCGCCTAAAAAAATAAGAAAGCATAAAAAGTGAAATCCAAGACATTGCTTTATTCAACTTTGCCCGGGCAATAGATGGGAAAAAATAGATTGTTTGACTTGGAAATGCTGTGTACACACGGCTAAGTACATTTCCCTAGCAGAGTTTTTCCACGGATATATATTTAGAATTGTACGAGAAATCGCAGCTGTATTTTTGCGCTGATTTGCTTATTTAGTATCTTATATTATTGCTAATATACTGTATTAAATTCTTGCTTTACTGATATAAAGAATTAAATATTGTACAAATAAAACATTTGTTTACCTTGAATAATGTTCTAGAACGTTTTTTAATTATTTCTGAAGAAAAAGATAAAGATAAAAACAAAATACTCCTTCTTATCGAAGCTAAGGATGCCTGAGACTACTCTATTGCCTCTCCTGACGGCATGTTTAGTTAATAATTCCCATGGCTGAAAGCCTGTCGCCTCCACTAAGACGACACGGGAGCAAGGAGCATTTTCTGCATAACAGGATATTTGCAGAATATAAAGAATGTATCAGCAGCAGCTGCAGCAGGATGCCAGCTAGGGACAGGAGCTGGCAGGGGGCGACAGGACGTGCAGCTGTGCGACGGAAACCGGAAATGCGCAAATAGCAGGGCACTGAAGATTTTTACGCTCAGCACGACCGCAAGCAGAGCTGACTGCCAGTCGAGTGGCTCCGTCTGTGCAGCATATATCCCTGCGATATCCTCATGCCAGCAGATTAGGCACTCAACAGGACGAGTAGGACGAACAAGAGCAACAATGCGGCTGGCAGGAGACATGCATTTTTGATTTGTGCGCTACATAAGGTCTAATTGGGTCGAATAGTATGCAAAAGTTTCCAATACACGGACTCATTAACATATAAAGCACCTGTAATTTATGGCCTAGGATCGCACCTGATAGTATTTTTACTCTGTTTTTCTTTTTTGTGGCATATTACCGGACGCTTATGACTGCTAACTGATACAGATGCCACCCCAAGGAAAACACGTACCCTCGTCCTTGCTCCTCCTCGCCCTCGGACAACCGCAACTCGGGACATAATGAAGCAAACAATTTTCGCAGACAAACATCAGCAGCAGCAGTAGCAGCAGCGGCAATCGGGGAGGAAACAGGACCTGCCCAGAGTGTCCTGCATCGTTACAAGCAGCCGAATATCCTCGGCTCATAACACAAAACAGAACAAATGTCCTCTGCTGATAAAGCCTCATAATAAATGTCGACCTTTCGTTTTTCCATTTATATTATCAACTCAGGGGGAACACCGGAACGGCGGGGACTCTCGGACAGCCACGTGGATAAAAAACAGCAGCTGTAGCCGCCTCTGTTTCTCCTCTTTTAGGGCAAGGGGGCGTGGCAGCATTGTGGCTGCTTCTGCTACCTGCAACATATATATATACTTAGTATATTAAAATTTATAACAAACAATGCGACCGGCAGAAAAAGATACAAACAACGCCAGGTGAACACGGAAGCATTGTGTCGAAACTTTTGAATACTCTAGTGCCAAAACGATTTGATTAACAAAACGAGGCAATTGGACATTTAAATTAAATAATTATATTATAATTTTAAATTTTTTAAAAATAAGTATTCGATTTAGGATATATTTCAGTCCTTAAATAAACATTAATGCTAAACATTGTACAAAAAAGAGCATCGAACGAACATCCTTTTACCGTTCAAGGACTGCTTTTAAAATCAAAGCTGCTGAACCTAAAGGACACCGCCACAGCTCAGAGGCACGGGTAGCGGAATTTATGTTATTTTCCTGTTTGCCGCCATATCAGATGAGCTAATAAAAAATATTATAATTACATATATCTGGCGGCAGGACGGCGACCAGGTCCACGGTGGCTGGACCGCATGGCGATTGGTCCGCAGCGCCTTGGGCTCGGCGCAGCTGGGACGAAGTAAGCCATAAGGACAATTTAGACTTTGAAGTGCCATTGCCATGCGAACTTATTTTAATTAGACGCGCACACATAAATGCTTAACGCCCCTGCCGCAGAGCCTTCCACCTGAGAGACAATGCGGCCGCAACATAAAAACAGGTGGACAGCCCTCGGCTGCCACCTGAGAGGTGGGTGTGCGGTGTGTTTGTGTGTGTGGCATGTCGTGTAACTCACATTAACCGATGCCATGCAATGCAGCCATAATAAGAGGCGGGCACAAGTTTAATTAGTGCAGCCAGCGAGGCCAAAGGAAGGCGGAAGCCTGTGGCCACCGTTGCGTATGAGCAATGTGTGTTCGTGTGATAAAACGACCGTGCCGCATCAAGGTCCCGTGTCTGTGCGCACTTTTATTGCTGTCATCTATCTGAGGAGTAAAACTCTTATGGTCATAAAACTCTAGAACGCATGGGGACAGAGCGCGCAAAAACAAAGCCAAACCCAAATCCAACCGAGAACCAAAAACCAGGAGAAAAAAACACAAGAGCGGAGCAACCGCAAAAAATACCAGAGTGCTGAACTAATAATGGCACCTGTCAAAATTCGTTAGCCCCCGGCGGGGTAGGGGTGAACTGGTGGGCAGGAACGGGCTGGCCAGAAGAGGCAGGGAGATCGAGAGGAAACAACTTTGGTCCGAATGACGAAACTCAAGCGACATTCATAGTGATTTGGTTTGGCAGTTTTGTGTCATTTGTTGGATCCAACCGATGGCACACATGCCAGAAGCTACACAGGGGGAACTATATATAAATTAGTGAAATGGTTTAATTAAAGTAAAGTACGTGTTATCTAAGCAAAGTAAAATAATAAAAGAATATTTGTCAATAAAGATTGTGTGGCTTTTTTCGCTTAGAAAATGAATAATAAATAAAGAAATAGAAAGGGTTTTAACTGATGATTAAAATTAAGGATTTCAAATTAATATATTAGACAAAGGCATATATTTTTAATGTTTAAAGACTAGCTTCTAATTGATGTACATATGAAGGAAGTCAATCGAATTTGTCATATTAATTTTCCGCTGTGTATGGACCATATTTAGTACTGGTTATGTTGCCAATGCGAAGGCCCTCAAGTCGCTCACTCGGATAACTCCTGCTGATATGGCTCGAAGGACGTAGATGAATGAGAAAAAAAGGCGGAGGTCACACAGCAGCAGAACGGCTGCAGCAGCAGTAGGAGCAGCGAAGACAATGAAATTTATCACCCAACCGCAAAGCCACAAAACTACACATACAACAACAAAAACGTGACATCTAATAAAGGCCAAGATATGGAAAAGGGGGTGGTTTGGGCTCAGTGCAATGAGGTAAGGCAAAGCCATTGTGCACCTATGAATGTGAGGTCTAAGACTGCGCTTTAGTTATGCACTTTATGAGGGACCTTGCAGCATTTTGATGGCCCTCGGTGGCCGTGTCCTGTGGTCCCTGGATTATGGCCGTAATGCGTGGCATAAAAACCAGCCCCGACCCGGGCGCATCGTATATCCCTAATGATGATGATCATCGGGCTTGTTCGGTTCCACGAAAAACTTTAATCGCTTTTAGCATCTCCCGGTGCCCATCCGTTGACGTTAATGTCGTGAGGGCAGAAGATGTCGCTGTTGTCCGACAAAGCCGCAAACACTTCATGAAACTCAGCAGCATGCAGCTAGGAGCAGCACCAAGAGCGGGGCCCACAGCTGATGGAGCACCAGAAGCAGGAGCTGCAGGAGGAGCCCTCCAAGCTGGACACGACATGTGTGGCATGTGCCACACGCATGCGTTGCATGCCAATGCTGTCTGCCATATAAACAGAATAAGAAACTGCATAGAATTTGCAATGGCAATGAGAGAAGTGGAGCAGCACAGCAGGGGAGTGGGTGCACTGTGAAAAAAGGGATGTTTTATGGATAACTAAATTCTCTTTCTTAAATAATCTCAGCAGGTTTTTCTTGCGGTGTTGGAAAGCCAAGCGGCAGCTGGCCAAAGTCGAAGGAAGTTGGTTGGCTGCCATGTCAACGGCTAAATGACACTGGCACTGGAATGGGAATGGTCCCGGGACACTGTCCTCTGTCCACTGTCCACTGTCCACACTGTATATATGTGTTTGTGCTGTGCGGTTGTGTGCCACTTCCGGTGACAATGTGCAACCGTGGCAAAAGGAATGAATACGACGACGTGCAAGTGAACGAGCCGGATGAATGGTCAGTGGCAATGCACAAAGGCCGGCGACTCGATTTGGGATTGCAACAGGAATTGGAATACGAATGCGAATAGGGATATGAGCAGGAATAGGAACAGGAATGGGCCAGGGACTTAAGGCAGGACTCGGACTCCGGCTGTTTGAGTTGGCATTTGTGTTTGCCGGCGCATCCAAAACACTTGCCATGCGGCCAATATCAGAAATACATGTGAATATTCCCTGGATTCTTCACCCGACCGAACTCATATCATCCCGCCTGTCCGGCTGTCTGTCGCAGCATTATGATTTATGAGGAAGGGACAAGTGTAATTTAAAGCTCATAAATTTGTCGCTGCACTGTGAAAAGAACAGACAGCCGTTGTCTAGCTTTGTTTTTTTTATTTTAACTCTTGTTCGAGGGTATGTGTGTTTTTTTTTTAATTTTTTCATATAAAAATGTGTATTTATTTTCACTTTAAACAAATAACTAAACAAGCAATAGAGATTTTATGGTTTCTCTATTGTTTAATATTTTTCCAAGCAAGTTTTCAGGGCTGAAATTTCATAAAATTGCAATTACTCTCAGTTTTTGGTATTTTTCCTAGCAAGTTTTCAGGGTGGAAATTTCATAAAATTGCAATTACTCTTACTAGCTTCGTATTACCCCTCAGTCCTTGGACTGTTTCCATATCGACAACAGTACAAGGGACTGAGCTTAGGGGCAGTAAATGCAACAATAAATTCAATTAATTGCATTTTATTTCGATTATCCTTGGCCCTCCGCCGCTTCGCCACCCATAAATGTCAATTGCGGTCATTGAATGCTTGAGTGGTGGTCGCAGGATTGCGGTCCACTGGGTTGTTTGTCTGCCCTGCCCATCTAATGTCTAATTTTTGCTCATTAATTCCATTCAACATTTTTATGCATTGTCATAAAACTCATTTTATGAGACTCACGCAGACAGCCCTCAATGTTTGCCCTGCTTGCCTAATTAGATTAGTTAGTTGCGCATTCTTTCGCCGGAGAAAAAGATTCGGATTATCCATGAAATGATTCAGTTATTCCTTAGCCACCGCAGATTGACTTTAGTTCGAACGGCAAGAACTAATTGGTCGGTTTTGCAGGCCTTATTTGCCCAGCTTTCTTCGTTTAATTGGTGCATTTTTCGAGCTGCATTTTGGGCATTTCCATCGATACATTCTCCGAGCATTGTTAATTAATTAAATGGCAACACAGTCCGATGTTTGTGCTCTGCTCGGAGGCGCTATCGTTGCAGGCCATCCGAATCCTGGGCATCTCGTTCATCCACGTCCAAGCAACTGACATGGAGCCCGGAGTCGGCATCTGCATCTGTGTCTGCCTATGCAGAAACCGAGATACTTCCAGGATCGACCTTTGTTCTGCTCGAAACTCGAGGCGAAGGAAGCTGGAAACCAGAAATGGACTACAGAGGCATGTTATCAGTGCGTATACTTGATTTTTATACGCACACTTAAGCAAATAACTGCAGGCATTATTTCAAAATTCGAAAATTAAAAGCAAACAACAAAGAGAGAGGAGAGAGAGAGAGATGGAGATGGAGATGGCCATAAGAAAAATACACAGGAAGGAGAAGAATCCCAGGCAGAGGACGAGTGGAAACAAACTTTTAATATAAAGTGATGCGAAATGTTTTCCTTTCGAATTTACCTTCAATTTATGCATTTATGAATATGTAAGCACATTCGAGGGACTGCTCTGTGTGTGTGTGTGTGTGCGTGTGTGAGTGCAGTCAAGTGGCAAGTGAGCTCACAGATCCGCAAACACGACACACGAGTGTACGGCGCACACCCACACATTGATTAATAAAACGCATTTGGCTAAGAAGTTTTGTGCTCTGTCGAAAGGCATTATTCCCATTGCTCAGCCGGGGGGCATTTCGTCATGTGAAAAAAGCCAACATGAAATATTTATGGATTAATGTTTTATTTACCCCCCCCTCCACTAGCCCCCACTGGCGGCGAAGGAGCCGAGCCACAAAAATATACACAACTAGAATTGCCTGGCCATGTGCGAAATTACGTGTTTTGAAATGCAAGCGTAAATTTCCATTCCGACCCAAGAGTGGGGCCGGATTTAATTTGGTCTTTTTTCGTAAACGGATTGTTGACTTGTTTACCATGTATTTACATGCGGATAACTATGCGGATGCGGATGCGGCAGCGGTTTCGGCATGCAAGTGAACTTTGGCCAGTCGAAAACAATTCCAAATCAAAGTTAATCAATTACGGGCTCAGTCACAAAGTGTCATGAATTTAACATGACAGCCAGCACGAAACACGCTCCTCGTTCTGTTGCTTTTGCATAAACCTAACGTCAAACGACTCCCCCTCCTGCACAAAAAAAAAAAACAATCAATTTGGGCCCCGGGCCACGCCCACATGTTCCACAATTAGCGTGACAATTTGAAAAGCCCAAAAAAGCCACCTTCGTTGAGCGTCAATCATTACATTTTTGTCTCCAATATTTGCGGCTATTAAATTGCGTATACGCCATGTGGGCGCGCCATTGATTTTAGGAGGGGTGGCGGGTAAGGGGAATACAAGGATACTAGGGAGCTGGGTAACCCTTTTATGGCCCAACGTCACTTGCTCATTACGCAAATGGCCCCGGAGAAATTCATAGCGTATTGTATGTCGGTTTTAGTGACTGTAAAACGCTGCTCCCCGTCTTCCCCCCACCGCTATGCGCATAAAACAAATAAACTTCCTCGTTGACATTTCTTTACGACAATCAATTTATGACATTTATGATAGGCAAATGGCACGCGCTAATCAATGCGTCGTCGACTTCCTGCTCCTTGCCGGCCCCCCTGGTAAATGACAAACTTCCGTTACGCATTGTTTGCCCAAGACAATGGGCCACTCGTTACATCGCCTAATAGTCATTTGCCACGATATGAAAAGCCAGCGGAGTCGCGTCGTGTTGAAAAAATTAAACGAGCATTGGGAGACAATTGCCAAACAAGTGGAAAAAAGTTTATGGACAATTTTACGACCGGCACAGCCCTCGACCGAGGGATCAGTCAACTTTTTATTGAGTGAAAGAAGTAATCAATTTGCGGAGACTGTGTGCTGAGGCACTGGAGCCGGTGCTGGCCCTGGCATCCATTAAACCCAAATAGTTTATGAAATCATATCTATTTATGTCGCGGCATGGATGGTTTGGCAGGCGAAAATATGCCAGCAAAATGTACTTTACTTTAATTTTATTCAAAGTCCATCAAACTCGGTGAAACTTGTGCGTTTTATGGCTCTACTATTGTCATGCGAATTACTTGTCAAAATAGTTTATGGCTTTTTCGCTGCAGAGAGGCCTATTATCAGGTATTTGCAAGTATATCCTTCTTATTTATCCTGCTTTTCTTAAACGAAATAAAAGAATAGAAAAATCTGCAATCAATAAATGGAAAATCAACTTTAGTGTTGGTTTTATGAAAGTTAAACTCAAGAAATATTTCAAATGCGAAATGTACTGAAGAAAATCGTATTCCTCGCTTATCTTTAGTGCTGAAAACTAATTTGGCATCATAAAATAACAGTTTCATGACCAGGATTAGCGTAGTTTTCTTATAGCTTATTTTGCATAGCTCGCACTCCTCGAAGTTCCTACAACCCAAAGTTCCTATAGCCCAATAGTAGCCTTGTTAAGCCATTCCGAGACAAGGACTGTTGCACGCACTTTAACAGCACTTGCAAGGGGTTCTCCTGCAAGGACTCTGGCATGTGCGTATTCCATAAATAAATTAGAAAGTGGCAAAAGCGAAAAACGTTCAAATGTCAGCAGAGTCGAGTGGGTTTTTATTCTCTAGCTTGTTTTCACACTGACACGGTTACAGGAACGTAACAACTAGGCAACGGCAACGGCAACGGCAACGGCAACGGCAACGGCAACGGCGATGCCGACGCACTGCGACATAATGGCGTCCACTTTGCGTTTTTATGCTTAATTTACTTAAAAGGACGGCCTGCAACGCAACGGCAAGGGGGGCACAAAGTGCACTGATACATACCAGCGGATGAGACGCGCCCCAAAACTGTGCGGAGGGGCTTGCCTTAGGCATAACAGGGCCAACGGCTAGAACACGCAATGCAATGTGTCCATGTCCGGGTCCGGTCTCTGGGTGTATTTTACATTTCACGCACAATTTTCCATGGCACGCAATTTGCCGCTTATGGCACCAGCGAGACGGGCGGCTGCCAGAGTGGCGTTTGCTATTTTAAAACGTTCCCCATGTCCCCCCGACCTACAGGGGGCGTCGGCACAGTGACTCCTCATATCACATGCACGGCGGCACATGCAGGCGACAGCTTAGCGAGCGCTAAGCAAGTCCTCGTCATAGTCGCATATTACATATTACATCACTCGCCGAGTGACTGAACCCAATCCAGTTCATCCCACTTGCCCTTTTCTTTAGCCATGTCACGTTGTTGTTAGCATTCCCGATGTACGGGGGAAGCGGGGGCTGGGGTGAGAGTGCACTGGAAGAAAGCGAATAGTAAATCGCGATTCAATTATTACAACTTCAAGCAGTTACTTCTAGGATCTTCCGAATAAATAAAAACATTTAAAATTGACTTTTTATAAATAAAGAAAACTCTTGTTAAATCCATTTCATATTCTATTATAGGACCAAGGACCAAAGTAAGTCCTATTTCCTCCGTGCAGGACTCTATTGTGGGGTTAGCTTCGAGGACATGTGCGTGGCAAAATAGTTGAAATAGTTGATGCGCACTTTTCAGCGGTTTCGAATTGGGCTTGGCCTTTGAACCCCAGCCCGGAGCCATTTCCCTTCCGAGCGGGTGGGGTGAGATGGCCCGTTGAATTGTTAATAACATTTTGGGACTCACGCATTTAAATGAGGCTCACGTACGCGGACGATTTGTCACAAAATAATTTTTACGACTTTGCGACTTCATTGCCAGTGACCAAGCGGATCCATTTTCCAACCCTCCACGCCCTCCTTTCCTCCCCCAGATAATTGTTGTCTTTGGCGACGACTGCCAACTGCGACAATCGTGGATTCATTCGATTCCCGCTGAAAGTGTCGCTCCACGGGCGGTGTCCTCAAGGTTGGCGTGTCGTCCCCACTTAAACCCTTAACGCCTTTCAGTTGTCATTAGGTGGCAACTGTAGATCATTATACATCCTGAATCCATCCCCACACACACACACTCCATCTCCGTCTCCATCGCTAGAAGTTGTTTGCGAGCTTACGCCTGATTGCATTTATTCTGACGGCTCGGAGCTCGGCCTTGTCACCGTCTCAATAACAACTGCAAATGGAACGGGCCAACTTTGCCCCCGTCGACTCGAATCAAGCGGACTCGATTGGTGGTTCCAGCTGAAGCTTCTGCCTTGGCTTTGGCTTTTTTCCCTTCAGCTGATTCTGCGGTTGCCAAGCTGCGAGTGCCGCAAATGAAATAAACGCATTGCCACCGCCGCTGCTGTCGATAAGAAATTCGCGTCCGCAGGATAGATGAGAACATAGATACACAAGTACAGTGGATACTCTTAAATGAATAAATTCTTTATAATTTAAACAAATTTCCAATTCAAACTATTAATACATAAAAATAAATAAATAATAAGCTTACAACTTGAAGTTCTTTTT
The DNA here is from genome assembly GCA_035045905.1 of Drosophila anomelani. Lineage (NCBI taxonomy): Eukaryota > Metazoa > Arthropoda > Insecta > Diptera > Drosophilidae > Drosophila > Drosophila anomelani. Next base: position 7,041,892 of record JAWNOO010000007.1, on the reverse strand, counting down.
AAAATACTTTATAAAGAAAGACATCTCCATAAACCTCCATACTTCGTATTCCAATGTCTACTGTACAGCGCGATATCCTGGCTATGCCGAATTTAAATGACGTGCGAAACAAGAATTTAATTTTCTACTTGTGCTGGCAACATGAAGACCCCCAAACCCAAACCCCAGCGCGCTGGCCTGGAGATCTCCCCTCGAAACCAAAGCCTGCGCTACCCGCCAATGTCAGGCTGCTCCGCTCGCTATTCAATTTTTATTTGCTTCCCGTTCTAGTAGTTGGTTTCGGCTCTCTGCTTTTTTTTCCGGCCCGAATCGGGCGGCGGCTCCTATCCTCCGCGTCCTCGTCGATGTCGTCGGTTACTAACTCACATCGCTAGACGTTTGGCAAAATGACAAATTTGCAGCGCATGTTGTCTCTCGCTGGAGGGGGGGGAGGGTGGTCCTAGGCCTGGAAGGGCGTAGGCTGTGGAGGGTAAGGACATCAGGACATCAGCCAATGGCGCGGCAGTTGGTTTTAGTTTCAGTTACCCTCCGTCGCTGCTTGTGTGCCAAAATGCGTTGCCTACTTTCGGGTTGGCATAATGAAATTCCAACTTTTGACTTATTGACGACGACAGCGAGGACGAAAGCGGAACGAGGACGAGCGGCCGCCTGCTCCGCTTGTTGTGGTTACCGCTGCCGGTACGGCGTCACAGCGACGCTTGCGCCATGTCCTATCCCCGGAAACCATGGTAACATTTTCTCCAATCATGTCAAGTCGCAGGCCCAATTCTCAGCCCACCTCACCTCAGAGTTTCCCCGAAATTGGACATCAATTGATTGCCATTCTTGCTGGTTGTTAACTACTTTGCCAGTTAACTAGTTAAGTATGGAAGCGATAGCAAAGAAAAGAACTGAGAAACCTATATGAAAAGATTACTTTTTTATATTTAAAATATTAATAACAAAATAAGGACTATCCCGGGCTGCCCTCTCTCTCTCTCCCTCTTAATTACAATCACACTGGCGAGCAAACGGAAAAAGCTTATTAGTTAACATAATGCTATCGTTTGCACCAAAGGACACTGGAGCTCGAGATGAAAATTCCATCGATACTTGTCAGATCCAACTGAGCCGGGAACAAAAGTGGCAACGAAGCAGCCGGGCGCTCGCCTTTCAAACGAAACTCAAAACTGAGTCTCCATGATCCAGTTGCATGTTAATTAAGTACATTTTTCCGAGAGGAAGAGGAAGAGGAAGGCAAGAAGGGTGCAGGGTAGGGTTGGGCGGGAAATCAACAAAGGGTTGACACAACAACCAGATGAAGCAGAGCAGAACCGAGCTGATAATTAAGGCCCGAAGAAGTCCCCTTTGTCTACGCCAAATTAGTTGCATTTACAAATAACTTTAAATTGGCCAGGGCCGAAAAGCGAACTCTGGCCATGTTCTGTTTGGTGCGGACTCGTTTCGTTTCCGTTTTTGGCTTAGTCGGTCTGAGCGGCCCGGCACTGCAGTAATAACTGGCTCTGCAACTAATTTAGTTGCGATTCCCCAATGTGCTGGCCAGGACTCGACTTTTAATGAATGTTCTAGCCAGAAATAGAGAACGGAGCAGTGCGAGTGCGAGTGCAAGTTCGGGTATTGTGCATAAATTTGGGTTGCCTATCTGCAGGCGCCGGAAATTGCGCAATTTTCTAGATGTTTTCACCCAGAAAATTTTTCGGAATTCTCCTTTTGCATCTCGGCTATTCGCCTTTGTCTTGCAGTCCGCCGGCTGCAGGATTCACGCCTCAGCGGCTCGCACCTTCGCCTCGTTTGGCATTCAATGAAAATTCATTTTAATTGACTTTCGCTGAGTGCGGAGGTGGTGGAGCTGGCTCTGGGCCATGTCAATATTTACATGCCACGCATAAATTATCTACACATTTAGGCACACGCATTAGGCACCACAATGGCCAATTTCCGAGGCGAGCTGCCGACTGACCCGCGGCCTGTGCTACGTATATATATACATATAGTTGGCCCAGCTTATTAACAGGCCAACACGCACGCACATTCGGAGCGGGCAAAAAGCGCAGGCAATCAAAATTATCCTGGCCGAGACCCACTACCTCCCCCCGTCCCCTGACCACGCCCACTTGGTCGGCCAAAGCCATCGAACTTTTACGCATTGTTTATGTTAACAAAATGTAAATAAATGAGCCGTACAAACGACAACGACGAAAGCGACAACAAAGGGCAATTAAATTCCGGGCCACGCAGGACGGTGTCGCATAGGAGGACTAAGGACAACAACAGGTGTGCAGGTTTACAGGGTTGGCTTAGCTAACAAAAGCAGCAAAACAAAAATACCTAACAAACGAAGAGCGAAGAGAAAAAAATAAGCGATGGAAAGGAAAGGAAAGGAAAGCAAAACCAAATAAATCAAACCGGAGGCAGACAGGCGCACACGCACTCCCCATCCCGCCCGGATAATTCCCTGAATTTTGTGCCAGTAAGTAGCAGGACTTGACCGGCGGCAGCAGGACATTGTGTATCGAACGTTTTATCGCTTATGCAGCCACTTGGTCGTCGCCATCGCCATCGCCGTCGTCGTCGTCGGCATCGTCCTCGACGCTGTTTGCTCAAGTGCCTCGCGTGTTAATTGTCGGGGAATGTGCATAACACGGCGATAACAATGAACTGCCAACTCCTGGGCTCCCTTGCTCCTTGAGCTCCTCGAGCTGATTTCCTACCTCCAGCTGCGGCGATTCGAGTCGCGGCTAACGTGCTCGGTGACAATTCAAAATTAACTGTCCAAGTGGCGGCGCTGGAAAAGCAGCGCATAATGAAATGGAGCAGGGAAAACATAAATAAGGACGAAAAGCCGCCAGCCAAAGCGAGGCAGCGGAAGTGCGACTTTGCCACGCAGCTCTTGGCGGCGAGTGAGGAAAAGTCCTTGGGGGAAGAGCGATGCACTGGGTCCATTAGCCAAGATCGATGGCTTGAGTTTTAATTGTTGGCATCACACTTTCTTTATTAAAGTTAGATCAATGAGAAACCTAGCTTTTCAGTTTTCTTATCTTTATTATCCTAGGAAAGGTGAAGCTTAATTATTTCTCTATCCTAACTTTAAAATCGTAAACATATTTTATGGTTTATCTTAAAGGCACCTGGTATCTTGCAAGCACGTCCACTAAATGCCCTCGTCCATTAAAGTCACTTCCGTTTATTTTTATCGCTTTTAATTGCGTTTATTTTTGGGGTGTCGCTCCTTGGGCCATTGTCTATTCCCTGCTTTCCGTTGTCCTTTTTTTGGCTTCTTGTCGTTTCGCGGTTTCCTCATTTGTCGCCGTGTGTTTGCTCGTTTATTTTATTTAGCAATTTATTTCACACATTGCCATTTCCCTAGCGGTCGCTTCGTCTTCTGGCGGTTACTGTTTTTAATTTTTGGCCATTATGAGCGGACGGCCGTACGGAGATCGAGGGCTTGTGCCCCCGTTTCCGGAATACTGGGATAGGACAGGGGAGGTATGGGACCAGGACCAGTACCAGTCCCAGTCCCAGGCAGGCCAAAATTATGGCCACACATATAAATTGTCAAGCGACCATTCATCTTGCAGAATAAATGTTGCAATTTGTTGGCTTTTGCTTGGCGCGACGGACCCGAAAGAAGATGGCTACCGCTAGATAGTCCCCACACACACAGCCACACAAGCACAAACACAAACACCGAACACCATCCCTTTCGCACGCACAAATGTATGCTACGTTTTTTTATTCGGCGTGCCCATCCGTTTGAGTTTATGTGTCGCACCTTTGGTGACCGCGGGTCGTCGGGGTGGCGACCCCAAAACGAGGGCTGTAAATTCTATTGCACTGCCCCAAGTCAGTGTGTGTGTGTGTGTGTGTGTGTGAGGCGACACAAATAACTCACAGTTTGCAGTTGCCGCGCGCTAGTGGTGCCCAAGCAGGGGGACCTTTCATTAGACTGGACTAGAACTGGAACTGAAACCGACTTTGGCCTGCCTCCGCTGACCATTTGCGGGGCATATATTTGCGCACAATTAATTATTATAAATGTCGTGGTCGCCGGGAAACAGCATCCGGATCCGTAGACCGTAGGCAGAGGGAAGGCGAGCGAGGATTCGGACTGCAGGCGAGCGAAATTGTTTATGAAAATTTATGATTACAATATTAGTATGTCGCAGTGAATCTTTTCTGCTGCCGCTGGCCCTGGCCTTTGTCTTTTAAATTATGGCCTTCTGCATTTTATTTATTCGTTTCAGGCTAGCCATCAGAGCTGCAATTGCATTCCAACTGCCAGAGTGCCCTGAATATTCAGCAAATACCCCACGGCAGGTGTGCAGACACATGTATGTGTGTACCTTTGCACACACACTCCAATCTGTGTGCATGTATGGCAAGCTGATTATGATTATCGCCTCTTTATCCCGGCACTGTTTACCACCAACACACACATGTGCCGGGGTGCGAGTGTTTGGATTGGTATTGATACCCTGTTTACAATTGATTTCACACGACTTCATTCACGTTTATTCACAAGAAAAACTTTTTAATGCCTTCGAGTGCAAACAACCGAGCGATGAAAGCTCACAGATACAAGCGCACACCCAAACAACCACACACAGATACACCAGCACAACCGATGACAATCACAAAAGGTCGCTCTGATGTTGCCAACATTTCCTTTTTTCGTTCCATTTTCCGTTTCCCCGATTTCTCCCTCTCTGATTTATATTTGCTTAAATGATCTTTTATTTATTTACTTAACGATTTTTGATTTATTTATTCTGTTTCTGTGGCATGGCGAGGGGGTCGGATTACTTAATGGGCATCGACGGGGCTTGCTTAAGATTGAGGTTCCTCTCTCAGCAGGTACATTATTTGCACATTTATCATCGAAACATTTTTCTCCCAAACACTAATTTGGCCACCTCGCCCCTCTGTCAAACTTCATGCAGCTAATTATGCGCTAAGTAGACACCGTAGCCAACACACACAGCCAAGGGGCAAGGCTCCTGTAATTTATGGCCGCGATTGCAGCCAAAAATCCTTTGTCGAAAAGTTGCAAATACCTGGAACTTAATGCTGGACTTTGAACTGGCGCGTAGTATTGCAAAGCAGCACCCCAAAATATGATAAATGTTGTGCGGAAGCCAGCGGACAAGCGCCCTCTCCACTGGCAGCCACACGTAACCCCTTGCCGCAAAGCCGCCCGCCAGAGCCAAAGGATGGCCAAGGGGCCAACATCGATGCGCGAATATGCGAGCCATCGCTGAATGGCAACGGGATCCGCAGTCGTTGCAACAGAATCTATGGCCCCGGCTTTGGCATCTCGGCCACCGGCATTGTGCGTGTGCTAATGCAGCAGATAAACACTGCCAAATGCCATGAAAATCTTCGCTTATTTGTCACAGCATGAGGCCCATCTGCAGGCTGCAGGCTGCGTCTGCATTCGGTTTACAGTTGGGCTCAGAGGGTGGAAAATTAAAGACGCGCCTGCAGCCTGAGCCGGTCAATGGGTGCGGAAATTGAATCATAATGAGCCTGGCTTGCGGTGGCCCAGCAGACAGCCCTAACTTTGTTTAGGGCCGCATTTCACACGCTGCCAAAACGTTTCCGCTTCCGCTGGCAGTCTCAACTGCAACTTTTTCTGTGATTTTTTTTTTGGGATGAAAAGTTTTTGCACCCGCCAAAAGCGTTGACATTTGGAGGGACTGGCCAAAACAGAAAATTCGCGAGTGGCGTAATGCAACTTTCGCTGGCAGCTGAGCCAGAAGCCAACATCCTGCAGCTGCAGCAAACAAGCCGGAAACGTGGACAGTCCTTTGAACTGCATAGCGAATGGCAAAGGAGGTTTCCATGTCACACAGTTCAAGACTTAAGAAAAAAAAACATTAAATAATTACCCAAAATGTCACTTATGTAGAATGAAGAGCACGACAGGAACTCATTTCATATTCCATTTGAGTTATAATCTTCAAGTTTTTGTTAAATTTACTTAATTAATTTAATTTGCATAAAATAAAAGTAAAGTGTCACTTTTGATAGAGGCTAGCTCATCTTTATGTATAATTTTCTAAAGCCCTACCTGAGCACCTGTCCTATCCCTTTTCAAATCCTTACCCTCAATCAAAGGAAAAGTATTTAATTATATTTAATTGACATTTTTCTTTGGCTGCTTGAAGGAGTATTACGTTCTTGCTTTGATATCTCAGTCGCTTTGGGCTGACACATATTTTGGAATTACATTTTTGTCAGCAGCCACTCCTGCGCCCCGACACCCCGACACCCCGTCGCTCCCGTTGCCACATTATCTCGCGGTAGCCGTGGTGCTTAAGTTTGGCAACCGCCTGCAAAATATGCACTCGGCACGAACCTTTCAGCGATCCCGGGCCCAGGCATTCGTGCTACTCGAACTCGAACTCATTTGGAATTTTTTTCTAATTACTTTAGGGATTAATTTGGAGCGCCAGCAAAGTGCACACACACACAGGCTCACTCAGCCTCACACCATCGCAGATATTTACATGTATTACGTGCAACACGTTTCTTTACTTTTAATTTCAATTACTTTCATTACGCGCGGCAAATGCGTTCAAATGAAGCAAAACAGGCAGCGAGGCAACAAAAAGGAAAAAAGCAAAAATATAAATATTTCCAGGGAATATTATAGCTACAACACCCGCACTCACCGACGAGTGTTCGAGGGTGTGTGTGCCTTTACACATGAGCGTAATAAAAAAGTGTTCTGGGGAAAAGTCGAGCGTAGAAAAAAGTTAACTTATTAATTTTCATAAGAGTAATTTTGTGTATTTTATGTTTCATATGTGTGTGTGTGTGTCGGGAGTCGGGAGTCGGGCCAAGACAAACAAACAGAGGTACGAATACGTACACGGACGTGGAGCCACCACAGCAACAAATGATGCAGCGGTGTGAGTGGGCCGGGCGCCGTTAAACGGTTAAGGACATGCAAAAAGGGCGCGCTCTGATGAGTTGATGAAGTGTTCAACGCCTGGCTGGCTCCGCGGGACACCGAATGGGCGGGCGACAGTGGGTTAAGGGGGCAGTGCTACGACATGGGGTTAAGGGTTTCAGGGGTTTCAGTGGCGGTGGGGAGGAGGACAACCCGCGGCGCAAATAAAAAGTCAGGTTTTTAACTAAATGACTTTTTGTTGTTGTGCACACGCATTGCTACACACAAACGCACTCAGTGCGGCAACAACATGCATGTTGGGCGTTGTATCGTAATTATTTTGATGGCGGCAACCTTTTTATGCACACACACATGCACATACAGAGGCATCCTTGAACAGCTACGCCCGAAATTATATAAAAACTCTAAGAACTCTCATGAAAATCATAAACTAAAGTTAAGGTTAAAACGTTAATAAAACAGGTGAAATATACAAAGAAAACACTAGCAGAATAAATAGATTTCATAGTTGAGAATACAAAAAAAGTTTTTATTAACGCAAATTAATAATAGAATTTTGGTTTAATGTGTTTAAAAACTAAAGTATACCAAAATTTATAAGTTTAAATAATTAATTAAAACACTTTTACTATAAAATGCACGTTTATCAAAGCTATTGGATTTTAATTTTATATTTAAACAGATTTACTGCAATAAGAAAAATGTAAAAACTCAAAGAATTTTTAGGGATAGCTAATAAAAATGAATAAATCATTAAACTCAACTTAATAATTACAGTTTAACAAACAATCCCATATACAAAATGTATATCAATTTAAATATTATTTATTTTTCTTAATTTTATACATATTCCATGCAAAATACTTATACATTTGGCCTGGAATGTGAATTATATAGTGGCTCGATGGCGTTAAGTAAAATGGTCAGGACCTCACCTTTCCTTTGGTGACCCACTGGCCCCCCTCTGACCCTGTGCTGTCCTGCTGCTAAAGTATGTGTGTGTGCGTGTGTTTGGGTTGTGTGTGACTGTGTGTATTGCGGCTGTCTCGTTGATTATGCGCTGATAACAAATTATTCACTTGGGAGCACACTTCAGCCGACTTTGGCAAACACACACTCGCACTCGCACTCAAACACCCGCACAATCGCACAGGAGACGCGTGGGTTTTGCCTGGATTACATGAGACCATTGGCTTGGGAGGTCCTGGCAGTTGTAATATGTACACACGCCCCTTGTACCCTCCCCACAATCCCCTCAACCCTCCCTTCCCCTGCTGCATGACCTGCGTGCCGAAAATTAATGAAAAGCCACCAGTGCCGCCGCCGCCGCTGACGCTGCCTATTTGTGTTTGCTTTTTGTATATTCGATTTTGCTTTTTGTTTTGGGCCCGGTGACATTGTGATAACAATCAGCGACTTTTTAGAGGCATTAGGCCCGGCATTATGCATACGCAGCGTGGCCGTTGGGAATATGAAAGGACCTCGGTCTCGTCGAGTGCGTAAGTGGGCGAATACCTTCGTAGATCTCCTTCCTGATTACGCCGCAATCAATATATCGACATGAAAGCACTATCTGGGAGTGTGTGCAATGAAAGAGTTGCTATACATATATTGTATATAAAACTTTAATTTGAACGTGGCACTTCGTTAAAAAGATACAAGAAATATTAATAAGTGTAAATTTAATTAATTAAATGCAGAGGGAGTTTCCTTTCCTTTGATAAATGTTTAATAGAAGGCTAGAATTAATAGGTTTAAAAAAAGGACTCTAAAGGAATACTTTTTGAAGCTGAATGCCACTTCAACATCTCGGCTTTAATCGATTTTGGATGTAGTTTCATTGGCCAGCATCGGATCATATGCTGGAACTGCTAAATCCTTTCGAGCTCTCGCTGGGCGAGGCTGTCTCATAAAAATAACAATTCCAAATCAAACGCTGGCGGAAATAGACAGCACAACTTCCGGGCCCGAGTGCCGCTGATGGGCCAATAAAAAGGACACAACTGGACAAACGCCCCCCAGAGGCTGCTGCCGCCGCTCGTCCCGCTCGGCCATCCTTCCCACTGTTGTTTTATTATGCGAAACAAGCGAAGGAACAAACAAGAGGAATGCCAGCAAATTCGTGTTTAAAAAATAACAACTACACAGCATCGGTGGAGGCGGATGTGGGCGGTGCAGGCGTGGCAGCTGCGACAGTCGTAGAAGGAGTCGCCATTTATCTTAATCTACCTTTTAACTTATCTCGTTGCCTGGGCTTGAACTTCTTTTTCTTGGTCTTGGAATCCGGCGGTCCCGCAGAGCTCTGCTCTCGGTTCTGCTGGCGGCTATCTTTGCTTTTGTTGCAACAAAAATCAATTAATTATTTATCACTTAAACTCTCCGCCACTTGTCATTATGTCATTGTTTACTCATTGCCGGGGGGCCGCGAGGGAAAATGAAGGAAAACCTCGGGAAGCCCGCGGGAGGGTAAGGAAAATCCGGGGATGCTTTGGCGAGAAAACGAGCCCTGGCCTCCTTCGACTTTATCAATACTCAATTGAGACGGGGGGCCGCCGACTGGTGAGTGGTGGATGGTGCGATTTCTGGGTGGGATCGGACCGGAGCATTAGCTGACCCCATTGATGTTTGTGCGCTTAACTTCTTGCCGGCAGTTTGTCTCAGCGGGCCTCTGTCGTGGCTAAGAATCTTCGAGCGCCATCGCCGTTTCTCCTCCTATTTTATTTTACTTAATACTTGTGCTGGTGTTCTTTCTTTCCTTCCTCCTTCGAGGCTGCCAATGTCGTTGCTGTGGCCTTTTGCAACAATCGAAATCCCCAATTGACAAAAAGAAAACCAATTTAGCAGACAACGACAACTGTTGTGGTTGTGTTGGCTCCGACTCGAGTCCTCATTCCCAGCTGTGATAAATTCATCAGGTGAATGCCGAGGCACAGCGCAAATATGCTGCTCCTCGTCCTGTCGTGCCCCGCCTTCCTGCTCGAATCGCCTTGGTACTGGAGGAGGAGGTCCTTGATGTGGCTGACTTCGGCTTGCTGCGGCCTGGCTGTCGCCGCATCAAACGACAATTGAATTTGCCATGTTGAAAACTTGGTCGGCCACCGCCACAATATCGACTCGAGGTTCACAGAATCCCTCGATTTCCCAGTGCAGGTACACTCGGAAAAAAATCAAGGAAAAACTGTAGAAATTAATCCTTTAATCAGAAATGCAGAATATTTAATTTTATAGGGATTTCGTTGGGGTGTTTTATTTTATTTTGCTCATTTTAAATACAATTTGTATTCCTTTTTCTCCGTGCACATTCTGAAAGCCCAGGCAGGAGCAGTGGCCAGGACATTCAGCATTCCACATGCCTTGCCGCACATTCCTTGGTCATTCGTTGTTATTTATTTAGTTTTGTTAGCCGTTGGCATGCCTTCAATTAATGTCAATTCGTTTTTAAGTAAGATATCGATAGCAGGACGAGCCCAAGCAGGATCTCCCGCACTCTGAGACACGGAGAAGGGAACGCATCAGGCGAAATGAAAACGTATGGGCCGGGCAATTTGTCTATATTTGGGGCCCCCCACTAATATACCCAATAAGGGCATAAGGCGGCCAGCTGGGCCCACAGCCAGGTGATCAGGCTCCATCATCAGGACAGTTGATGTGTGGATATAAACTTAATGCTAATGCCTTGTCCTCGTCATCGTCATCGTCAGGGACTCAGCTCAGCTCCACTCGTCTAATGGAAGGAAGGGTAGCAAAAATATTTTCCATTATGTTTGAATGCAATAAATTACCTGTAAAGGCAACGGCAAAAACCACACACACTCGCATACGTGGGGATATGGGCCACAGGATATGGGCTAAAGGATAAGGGATCGGGGGCCAGATGTACGCACATTAATTTACTTTTGTTGTCACTTTGCCAGTGGGCCGCATTCGAAGTGCGCTGCCGGCATGGAAATAAAACAAATACAAATACAAATACAAATGACAAAGCGGAGACAGAGACAGAGACGGAAACACAGGCAGAGAGAGAGACGGACTGAGGCTCCTTGGTCTCGGCTGGATATGTAAATGTGTAGCGCACACATTTCGGGCCGAGTGTAATGGAATTGTATGACATTACTTTTAATTAAAAGCGCACAACATTTTTGGCCAGCCAGTTGAGTGCCAGGCTTTCAGTCCCTGTCGCTCCCGGTGAAAAGGCTTTCCTCTCTCACTCTCTTTTGGCAGCTAGGTGTGAAGTGTTTTCCATTTGGGACAATGGACAGCGGACAGTGGACGGTGGACAGCGGGCACCAGGACGCCAGGACGCAAAGGGTTAAGCCGGCCTAGCACTCATTGTTAGACAGCTGCCAAGTCATAAAGACGCTCGACACTCGGCACACTGGGGCAACCGATGTATTTATCAATCGCATTAAATCTGAGAGCAGCAACGGAAATTGCATGCAATTCAATTGCAATCAAGGAAAATGGTCAACTCCTGGCAAAGGAATAGAATGGGGCAACCATTCTCGAACACAATTACAAGTGGAGCACGAAGCTTGGAGCTTGGAGCGAGCGGATGGCAGATAAATCAGGAGTTTAGCGGATAAAACAGCTCAAGGATGCGGCGAGTGTGTGCCCTATCTCATTTATAAATTGAAGAAATTCGCACTGGAAAAAATATGGTGTCCATACCGGCAACATTATTATTCTATTTTTACTCATACAGTCTGGGTTTCTTTTTTTAAATTAAATCTTAAGCAGTCCTTCAAAGAAAGTTTTCAACATGAAATCCCAAAATATTTCCCATTTTTTCGACTGTAATTAAATGGCAACTGCCGGCTGAGGACTTTGTCAAAGGTTTAGAGCCATTTCATATATTTGTAAGTATATTACTTGCCGAAACAAAGATCACAAACGGAAAGTGCAATAAGACACGGGCCTGGGGAGTGCTGGAGAACAAGAGCACATTTAGAGGCGAATGGAATCCTTTCATTCCATTCCCATTCAGATCTGCGCCCTCTGATTCTGTGGTTTAAATAAAAACAATATCGAATTGCTGGCCCCGCGCAAACACACACTTTATGGGGGCCGCGTAAAAACCCAAAATTGCAAATAATGCGAATCACGTGGCTCTCTGTGACCCAACGCACAAAAAACAGTGGGGAATGTGTTGTGTGGGGCTTAGGGGTTGGCTAGGCTGGTGGGCTGGGTGCTTCAAGTACAAAGAGTGCAAAGAGCAGGGATCCTATCGCACAATCAACCATTACCGAACGCGATTCGAGTTGGGCACGAGAGCATTTCGATTCGCAGGCAAATCATAAAAACGAATGAGTAAAATCAAATGGAAAATCAATGAAGCCAGCCATCAATTGCGTTCGGGGGGATTATGGGGCCGCGTCACCCGCGGTTTGCATAAATTCCATTCCATTCCTTGCCGCCGCGGGGCCAAAAGGATACAGGATACGCAGCGGGGCATGTATGGCCCCGTAATGCAGCAGCCCCCGGAATTATTATTTTTATTTCGAAACGTTTTCCGAACGCTTTTAATTGGGCTGCACGGGGCATCATCGCATCAGCTTCGGGTATTTTATGCAAAATCAACAATGGCGTTGCCACAATCGCGACGCGGGGCGGAAAAACATTTCCCCGGAGTGGAAGGCTGTGTGGGTGGGAGTCTGGTGAGGATGCTGGTGCGGGGTCGCTTCCATTCGACCGCTGAACCCAAAATAATTAAAAGTATTTGGCGTCTGTAAAGTAATTTTTAATTAAGTTGAAGTGCGCCAAAAGTGCGTGGGGGCAGCTATTTCGGGGCGGGCGGGCGCTGCTGTCGTAGGTTGCTTATTACCGTGCATAAACATAAACAATTTTAGAAATTAAATGATAATTTCGGAATATTTACATAATTTTATGCATTATCTCAGCCGTGGGGGTGGAAATATGGCAACTTTAGTTGCCTTGTTTTTGCAGGCCTTCATTTTCACGCCGCCAAATAAAGACAAATGCCAGCGGATTGGGATTTAGGTGGAGTTTTAGTTGTGGATTTGGCTTTCGGGGATTTTTTTTCTCGCTTTTCTCCTTGGCAAATATTCTGCTTATGAAATTTCATTGTTTTTGGCAAGGACCAGGAACGTTGCTTTAATCTCAATCCAAGTGATTGCTATCATCAGCCACCAAATTGATTTTAGTTTCATTTACGTTTCCTGCCTTCTTCAGGACGCGCTGCAAGTGTCCTGCCGCCGTTGCATTTGGCAGGACTGCCGCATAAATATTTATGACGAGCCGGGGGCGTGGTGTTCTAGCCTCGTTTTTGGATGCCGGCCAAGAGCAATGAAATTCTATTTGCGACCCTTGCAAAGTGGATTCTTTTTCTGCCCGCTCTTTTCGGGCTCAAGTTTTAATTAAGTGCAATTTGGAGGGCGTAGCGCTTTTATTGAGAGAGATCCTGGAGTGATGGCAAATTACCAGTGTTGAATATCCACGATCTCGAGAGATATGTATGTATATCTGTTGGAATATCGTAATACCCTGTTCACATTAGGCCCTGGCTCCCCTCTCTGCCCTTGCCGGCAGCGCGAAAACTTAATTAGCAAACATTTTTAATGGCACCAGCACCAGCACCAGCAGTAGCAGTAGCAGAAATTTTAATGTTCGTGGCAATTTGGTTATAAATTACAACTATTATTTTAATATTTTCACACACTTTTGTTGGCCTGCCCAGCGCGGAGAGTGGCGAGTGGAGAGCGGAGAACGAGGCAGAAAATGGTGAAAATGGAAAAAGGGAAAGCGAGTGTCTGGTTGTAAGTAACATTATTTGCACCTCCATGAAACTCACAAGCAGCCGGCAATTATTGAAATAAATTTACGAGCCTGAAACAAATTATGGCAAGGAAATGGAACAAGCCCCCGACCTCAGAGAAGGCGGCTAATGAGAGCCGGCAAAGTGAAATGAAGGAGCTGTGTCGCACGGAGTTGGGGCATGAAGCGGTTGCCACATTGTTATGAAACTTTGCATATGAATGATAATAAAAAGGGGTGACTTCGGGGAAGAATACATTAATATGCTGCATAATTATGCGATAACCCAGCCGAGAGGGGAGGGCGGTGGCGAAAGCGGGACTCGCTCCATCTCCATTTTGTCTCCGTCTGCCTCTCGCTCGGAATATGGCAAAACATAACATAACGCCACAACAACGTTAACGCTAATGATGCCGACAGCACCGACGCAGGTGTGTGTGTGTGTCAGGTGTGCGTGCCTGTGTGCACGAGTGGGTGTAAGTATTGGGTGTTACATGCTGCCAAGTACTCCCCAAAGTGCCCCTAAATGCAAGAAATGACAGTCATTTCATATTTGTTGTCCTCCAAGGGCCGCGCACTCTCTCCCGCTCGCTCCCGGTCTAAGGATCTCGTGTCATAAAATTAAATACTTCACTGGAGAATTAAATGCAGTAAAAAGTGGGCGTGACCCGGTCCCGCTCCCTCGTCTCGCCCTGGAAACACACCTTCGCCATCGGCACCTCAGCCTTAGATGGGGGTTAAATAGGACACACAACGAGTCCTTGCAAATACCCGGGGCGTTGCTCCGGCTGACAACTGTAAAATAAAGCTAATAATAAGTTAAAAGCTGAAAGTGCTTTCTGTATTACGATTATTACGGATTGCCCTGCTCTCTGACTGGGAATACGACCTTTCCCCCGTCCGAGGATTTGCCGGCCGAGCTGTGCGATGACAGTAATAAATACATAAACTGCAAATGCCGAACAGGACAAAAAGCGCCAGCCAGCTGCAGGCACATTAAGCCATTCCGCACTCCATTAGATGGCCGGGGGAAGCCCGCCCCAAAAGAGACCGGGTCGTAAAGGATTGTGAAGGTATATTAGCCGGTCGTGCTTTAAGCCATCTCACCTGAACGAGTTGACCACACAAACGTAGAAGTCTCACGGCTGGCAAAGGATTTTGTGAGTAGAAATGGATGTTCTTCAAGCTTTGTCGAGTTTATTTGATTTTGGATTCTATTCATAAAATGTAAACTATATTTTCCTATCCTTAAAACTTCCCTAGATCCGCTGATACGATTATTCTGGCATTTCGATTCCGATTTTGTGTGGATTCAATTTGGGAGTGGTATTTTTCAGATCAGAAATTCCATTGATAGCCGGATTCATGCATCCATCTATCCAAGCATCCGTCAGTCCTTGCATCCCCTCCAGCCCAGTCATTTGTCGCTCAAATCGCTGCTGCTGCCGCATTCACATTCACATTCACATTCAGATTTCCATTCCCGCTCCCATTTGATTCGACTCACATCGAATTGCATTTGGCCGGAAATTGCATGAGCCCGATTGCTATAATTAAAACTAAGTAGCGCTGATTTAGCCAAGATGTTCCACTGAGGTCGGCGGTTTCGCCGGAGCCGGATCCGGATTCAAAGCCGACACCAACTCCGACTTTGACTCCGAGTCCGCTCGCCGGTCTTCGCCTGACTTCGCCTTACTTGTCTTGTCTTGAGCAGGCGGCGATGCGGTTTTGTTAAAATTACATTTGCTAAAGTTTTATCGCAGCTGCGGCAGTGGCGAAGGCAGGGCCATGATATCAGCGCCGTAATTAATTGCGGCCGCTGCATTTCAGGGTGGCCATGGCAATTGTGGCGTGCAAATTAAAAGCCAGCAGGCAAAGGCCCGTTCTTCTTGTTCTGCGAAAAAGTTGAGGAAAACAAACACTTTGCAACCAGAGGAAAAACAAAACCCTGGGAAAACCACAAAAAAAGCGCCAGCCAATAACAGCGGGTAAAAGGTTGAGGGGGCGGCGGCAGGCGGGGAAAATAAACAGCAACAGGAGAAACGGTAAATGGAAAATGGGGAAAAGCGGTGGCGACGGCAGCTGTAACCAGATCCATCGATGAGAGACGAATAAAAATAGGAGTACGTATAATAATAAAACTCGGGCGAACCGCGGAATATCCTGTCGGCGATTTACGGTTGGCACAAGCGAAATACAACAACCAGATCGAGCACTGAGCGAAACGGGAGCAAACTAGGTAAGAGTTCGGAAAATATGATGAAATATGGAAAACATGTTTGTTGCCTTAAAAATTATTAGGTTAAACATTTTATAAATTTTATAGAAAATTAAAAATGAAGAATAAATGTATTTAAATTTCCTAGGACATCAAAAATGTGTTGCATTTTCCAACTTGGATTTCAGCTTTTCATTTGTCAAATTTATTCTCACTGTGCTTAGCCGCCGGCCCAGTAAAATGTCTTCGATTTCAAAGTGCTGCTCGCTCTGTGGTTGCTGCAGCCGCTAATGGTGGTGCGGCATGAAGCGGCGGCTGTTGGAGTGTTGCCGCTGACAACAACAATTCGCAGACGCAACGCCGCAGCAACGGCAGACGGAGAATGGAGGTCGAAGGACGAAGGGCGAAGAACTTAGGACTGGAACTCGAGAGGACAAAGCAGCCTAAAAGTGTCGCTGCAAATTGAGTGGGAAAGGCAACAAATCACATCAAAAACATATTTGAATATTTGCCGTCACTTAGCTTTCTGTGGGGCCAGGCGAGGCCAGGCAAGGGTGTGGGTATCTGTGTTCGAATCCGCGCCTGTGTGAGTCTGCCTTGGGTCGTGTTGCTTGGTGTCGATGTCGCTGCCAGTGTTTGACTAAGCGCCATGGAGGCGCAGTCAATGAAATCGACACTTTTCCAGCATGCAAGTGCCGAAGAAGCTTTTTCAGTGATGGTTACAGAGGCAGAAAATCAGGTAATACTTGATACTGAGCTTAATTGATAGGCCTTACAGATACAATGCTTGTGAAAACCAATATTAATTGTTAATTCTTGACTGCTTAAAATAATTTTTCAAAAACAGCCATGATCAAAAATAATAATGATTTATGGGATCAGAAACGACTCCATGTAATTGTTTTAATATTTAAAGATCTCTATTTGCCATAATTCAGATTATTCCATATCTACTGACCCTTTATTTTTCTCCGTGCACTCACCGGCAAGTCCTGACTGATAAAGAGGTTAAATCTGTACAGTTTACTTTCGTCCGTGGATGTCTCTCGTTTTTCGGTAAGCAAAGCTTAACGGTTAGCTGACACTTTGCACACAGAGGGTTGGCTGAGAGCGGTGTAAAAGGGGCTGGATGGGGCTGAAAGGGGGTGGCAACTGGGCCTATCCACCTGCCACGAAATAGGTCTCTGTCCGTGTGTGCGTGCGAGTGCGATGTTTACATGTGTATTGTAAGTAAAATGCCTGAGGCTAAAGTGTACATTACGAAGTTTTAAATTACACAAAAATGTACACACAAGCACACAATCTACAAAGGACGAGTGAGGGAGATGGGAACCGCAAGGATATGCGGTGGCCTGTGCGCGTCATTCTTCGCTACCCGACGCTCCTTTTACTTATTGCCTTGAAAAATCACACAAAATATACATAAACAACTTGAAAAGAATATCAAAAATTCTTAATAAATTAATACTTTTTCAAAATAATAAATCAAACAATGTATTATTTCTTGTTTTCAAGTTGAAAATAATTGATTTTCCCAAATCATCTGCATATTTTGTTCTCAGTGTAAGTGTGTACTTACGAACTCAGCTGGTAATGGAATGAAATGGGTGGCAGTGGGCGAAAAATGGGGCCAAGTGAGTCCTGCGGGTGTTGTATCAATGGCAACTCCGGGATTGGCGGCTGCACGTGTCAAAATTTGCGCAAAGGATATACAAAGTAACTCATGCTAATTTCGCCATTGTTGGCGAGTGATGAGGGGTGGAAATGGAAAGGCGTTGGAGCTTGGACTGGGGGAAGGGGAGAGGAAGAAAATACATCGCCATCGATTTGCGTTCGTGGGAGCTAGTGTGTGAGTGCGCGGCTTTTGTGCAAATTATAAAGCGGTGTGAGCCCGGTGTAATGGATAATGGTTAAGTGGAGTGGAATTGTAATTTCTATTAAAACGGAACGGAAAGTTCCCTATCTGGCAGCCGATGTGCCAAGAGGTTTTCCATTAAATAGACGACGCTTCCAGGTCTAGTCCGGGGGGTGTCAGTCACTATTAGGCAAAAGTGTGTTCGGAAATTCCATTTCGATATTCGTTGTTCCTCTGTCATTACGGGATGTTATCTGTTTGGGGAGTAAGGGGCAACATCACCACAGGATCGACCCCTTCGCTCCGCTCTGGCTCACCCCGGCTTCGGCTTAAGCTTTAATTTCAGCTAAGCAAGCACATTGACAACCGAAAATGGTACACACGCTGATGCCATTTGCCCATACACTGTGAATTTTTTCCATAAAAATGTTCTAAACATTACATATATTTTAGATAAACTATTAAACATTTAAGATTTAAAAGCTCCATGAAAATGTATGAATTTATAGTGCCATAAACTTTACGTATTTGATAAGTAAATAATGTGAAATTCGACACATTCACAAATTAAATTGACCTGGTTAAGTACATTTAAAAAATTGTTGTTTATTTTTCCCTCTGTGCAGGCTTTGCATATTTGCATGTAAATATGTGAGGCCCTCACATTTAGGGATGCACATGCACACACATTCGGAATGGCACTGCTCAGGGAAATTGCATTTTCGGTTTTATTTTATCTTAATTGGGAAGCTGACTTGTAGATACGGCTCTGACAGCAAATAGCAGCTAGGCAACTGCTAATTGACTGGCCTATGTCGAGACCTTTGACTTTCGAAGGTTTGCCAATCAATCCCCCGAGCGGTCCTCCCCTTTGTCACCTGTTTTGGTAAATACAATTTGCGGTCGAATTATGTAGGCTAGGACCAGGGCAAACTGACCTTCCTTAACTGACTTTTTAAATGCCAAATGTCAGTAAGAACCACCAGCTGAAGCTCCTCAAGCTGGCGCAGTGTCAACTAATTACGCCTGGCAAACGCTAATAATTAAGCCCGATGGCAGCTCAAAATTATTGGGAGCACGAACATTCCCTACGTTGGCATTTGATGGCAATTCCAGCTTCGAACCCCAAGAAATTTCCACTGGCAACAGCTGCTAACGTCTGGCAATTGCAATTGCATCGAGAGAGCAGCCACCCCACCACCCCCTTTCGGCAATTCATTTCCATTATCATTATCAAAACTTTTCTGCTTTTCTCTGCTGCCCAAGATGGGATTTCGTACCTTCTACCAGGGAAACGGGGAGGGCATTCTCACTGAGTGTTATTTATACGAAAGCAGAAAGGCTGTTTTAAAAGTTTTAAAATCGGTTAATAAATAAATGGTAAACTAATATAGAATACATTTGAAGATCTTTAAATTAAGTATACAAAATATAAAATATAAATAAAGTACACAATTTCTTAAAGAATGTATTTAAAAGAAAGGTTCAAGGAAAGAGTCCCTCAAAGCTTTATTTTAAGATAAAAGAAAATGTTGAACTGTATAAATAAAATATAAATATTGTGTTATTTAATACATTATTTATTGCTTTAGCTGTAATAAGAGTAGGCTCTTTAAATTGTTTATAATTTTGAATACCTCTTTTACTTAAAATTCAATTCCCAAATGTGAAGATGGGCAGGTACTTTTTGAGTCGATTCTCCGTTTCGAATTCCCTCATTTGTTTTTCTTCTTCCCCTGACGTTTCGGTGTGATTTACGCGACCTTGTGATGAGGGCGTGCTTAAAGGGGTGGGTGTGGTGGGTGTGTGTGTTGAGCTGCGAGTGTCTTAGATGGCAGCATCATCATGAGGAGCAGCGGCACTGGCAGTAGCAACCGCCGCACTTCTTAAAAAAGCAATTACATTAAAAAGGATATGCTTGAGGCAGCCCTTTTTGCTCCTTTCCTGACTGCCTGGCTGCTCACATTACATATACGTAATCGCAATGCCCGCTTACGTGCCGCCGCTGCAGGACGATGTCTCGCCCCCGCGAATTGGGTCCTGGCCTCCACCGAGCGAGTGTGTCTCTTAAATGTTCATTAAATTGGATTTTTAGTGCGCATCGTAAAAAATTCAAAGCGTCCATTTAATTCGCCCGCCAACAGCCATAACAACAGCAGCTCTGCTCTTGGCCGGGCCAAAAACTTGGGCAGAAGGTGCCTGCTCCGGTGCCGCTTGGTCAGCACTTCAATTCCGGAGGGGTCGTAAAAGCGCTCCAGTCGCAGGTCGTGAGTGGAACCGAGTGCTCGAAGACGTCGATTCAAATTGAAATATTTTGCAATCCTATTGATTTTCCCCTTAATGATCCACTGCATTTTAAATGGTCAATGCAGCACAAGTTCGGAGGACGGCCATTTCCCCTCTTAGTTGCAACTCTATTTCCCAGCCATACCGCCTGCCTGTCATTATGTTGGGACTTGGACTCTTTTTTTTCTTTTCTTTTCGCTCTGCGAGCGTTGTGGAAAAACCTTTTTACGGCAAATTGTGCTGCATTTTAAGCGGAAATGATGCGCGTCCTGCGGCATCACATCCTGGCCACAAAATGGCCACCCCCCTGACCCCCTTTGTTTTTCTTTCACCGAAAAATATTTGCATATTCATCTCAAAAACAAAACACCAACTTCCAGCCGGGGAAAGACAAACGGCAAACGGCATACAAAAAAATAAAATAAACATTTGAAAGAAGAAAGCGCCAGCCGCAGCCGCCGCAGCAGGAAGGAGCAAAGTTTAATGGCCAACATGGCCATGACCAGTGCAATGCACTCTGCAAAAAAAACAAAAAAAAAACAGTTAATATAAATGGAAATGTTAGGTAATTAGCTCTTGGTTTTGTTTTCCAAATAAAAACTTGGAAATAAAATTAAAAATATTTAAGAATCACAAAGCAGCCATTAAAAAGGCAAACCTGATTCTTGCTGTGTTTCCACATGCAACTTTTATTTAAATAACATAAATAAAGGAAAGGAATACTTTTCATTTAATGAAAGACATTTTCTTTTAAGTGTATACGCCAGTTGTGAGCGATCGGTGGGGAGGCGTGCCTGGAAGCCATCGCCGGGCCATTAGGGACTGCCTCGCGGCCGTCACGGAAAGCTCTGGCATATTGGCAAAAAATTCGAAATAATTGACACCAACAGCGATATCGCACGAGAGGGGGTTGGCGCGAGGGATTATCTGTGTTAGATCGGGTCGTTGTACCTAGTTTTTTTCGGTGCATCGGCGCTGCGTCAGCGGACGATGCGATGTATTTTCTAATTGCCTTATCGCTTTCAGCGTTGACGGGCGCTCGAGCGCGAGGACTCAAAGTCCTTTGACGATGAGTGGACACTTTTGGGGTCCGGCCATGGGAAAAAAACGAACCTGCACACAGATACAGAGAAGAAGCAGTGTTAATTGCAATTTGCGTTTGTCGTCGTGTATGGCGGACACTTTGAAGAGTGTTTGCATTCCGAAATGGATTTTGGTCCTGCGTCTGCAGCAGAGAAATATTTCATAAGCGCTGGCCAAAAGGATCAATTAATGTCAACCGCCACGCGAAAGCGACAAACTGTTTGACATCGAATTTGGTGGATACTCCGCGATCCCGGATTGCGGATGCCATTTGCCTAATTGCCAGCGCCAGGCCAAGGGAGGAGAGCCCAGGTACTTGGCACTTGGGGTTAATGGAAAGCCACCAGCCAGGCAGCTTGGGAAAAGTGCGGACAAGTTTTGCGGAAAAGAAAAGGGAACTCGGACTCACCTCGCATGCAAACTTTCGAGCACTTTGCCGGCTTGAAAGATGAGGCCAAACTTGCGGATAGATCCTGCTGGATGTGGAGAGGCGACCCCTGGGCAGAGGCAGGACAGCAAATTTATGGCATTGACCACAGAATGTGTTAGTGAGTGGCACTGCTGCTGCTGCAGCTGAAAGTTCACTTTGTAAGTAACTTTTGGGCAAGGTCTGGCAAGTGCGCTACTAAATAAAAATTTATGGGAACGGGACGGAGCAGGGGAGCAAGGTGGGCAGGACTATTGCCCAGACACTTGACCACTTCCACACTTATGCAATTATGAAATTGCCATAGAAAGTGACACTTTTATTCGTCATCCTGCTGGCATTGTCCTGTGCCGTTGTTGCCATTGCCTTTTCTGAGGGGAAAATGAAGAAAATTGCGCAACGAAAACTCTTAACAAAGTCATTTGGTCCAGATGCTGCCAGTTAAGTTAGTGAGAGCTCTAGACCATTTCCCTATCCCCCCTCTCCCCTTGTTTTCCCCGACAAACATCAGCCGATTTCCCGGGGCAAGGAGTCTCCCAAGCCGGCTTGGCAAAACACATGTGGTTAAGGCTTGCCAAGTGGACTGCGAAGGGTTAAGCAAGCGGCCTGGAATTTCGGCCAAAGTGTGCTACTTAAGGGCGGGCAGATGGATCCACCCCCGCACACACACACGCACACACTCCGGTCACTTACTGTAATTGTCTCTGCCCCAGCGGGAAACTAAGGCGGCGCAAATTAAGTGCAGAAAGCGATTACTGGACAAACCGGCCACACACAACGAAAAATGTCATGAATGGAATTTAAAAGCATTATTAAATTGGTTAACTATTTGACTCTGACATTTCTTGTTTATATATTTTTTATAATTAGTTCAAAAAACAGTTTAATTCATTGAAAAATCAAAGCAATTTCATGGTTTCCTCAAAAAATTATACTATATTTTAGGTTAGAGGCAGAGTCCATATTTGTTTATCAAATTCAACAAATCTTTAATTAAAAAGAACGCCTGCAACTTATTTAAATTCTTAAAAAAAAAGTTATTTCTCCAAGTGGATTATTGAGAGAGTGAAGCTGAAGCGGTGGCCAAGTGTCGCAGTCGAATCGTCAGGGTCAAGGCGCACTGTTTGATGAACTTGTGGGAAGAGTCCTTGACAGGACGGGTGGCTCAGCTCGAGGATGATGGCTCTATCACCATAACTTTGGCACAATATGCTGCCCAAGTTTCGCCGCCAAACTTCGTCTGAATTTCTCCGAGACATTTACTTATCTGGTCGGACACGTGGCCAGCAATTGTCTCTGGCAATTGTCACAAACGGAGGACACTCCGAAGCCAGTAAACTAGTTGGGTTTTCAACTCGTTCTCCTTTAACTTCTGCGAGGCGCAATAAATTTTCCGCAGTTTGCTTTCAATTTGTTGATTCTGTCTCAGCAGCGTTGTCAACGCAGGAATTTTCATTGCAAGTCGCTCCGTTTTTGGCACTAAAAGCACATCTCCTCCTCCTCTGAGGCATAACTATTCATTTGTTTGATTTTAGAAACATTTTCAGAGTTCTGCTTATCAAATTCAGCTACCTCTTTGAGGTTGGATTGTCCCCTCATGAATGAATCCGAAGACCATGTCTCTTGCTGTTAGTTGCGGAAGGAGAAACTCTGGCCAGGAAACCCACAAAAGTAAAGGCAACATTTGGCAGTGCATTTTCATTGCAAACGGAAAAGTGGCTCCGGTGCTTATGTGTTGCTGGTAATTCTTCCTAAGCACGCCAAAAATTTATTATAAGAGGCCATTAACATATTTTATAGTTGGCTTAATAAACAACTAATAAAAATGTTTATACGCTGAAACAATCTAAGTTGTAATGAAGGACTTAAGACATTTTTTTACCGATTGTTAGGATGGGCAGTAAATAACTAATTATTACCCATGAAAGGTATGTTAAAAACTAAGATTTTTGTCATTTTGTTATTTAATTTAATTAATTTCCTAAAACTAAAACTTCCAATTTAATACTTGGCATTTTACAAAAATCCTTTCTTTATCTTTTGCAGTGAGTGTCTCCCGGCGCGACAGCATGCAGGATCTTCTGCTGCTTTAAGACACCCTGCTGCTGCTGCTGCTCCTTTTGCTGAATACTTCGATGCTGTCGCATCCTGGCAGCTTGGCTCATCTTCAGCTCCACTGCCATTTGCGTCTTCATTCGGCAATTTCCACTTGCTGCTCTGGCAACTTTGGGTATCGCCTCCCCTTGGCTACGTCTTTTATTGTTTCAAATTTTATTGCTGCATCAGTTTGTGGCAGACACAGATGCAGTCGGAGTATGGGCTGCCTCTTAAAGGGATGTGGGTTTTGGGTGCATTTTTCTTGATGCCCATCCAAGTGCTCCACTTTCGCCGCTGGTGGGTCACATTTTATGGCCTGGTCACTTCGCAGTCAGCTGCAAAAGCAGTTTCTAATCTTTTGATTATGTACGACGGGCGCAGTCGAGAGTTTTGTGCATATGGCATTTGGATTTCGAACTTCTATCTGCCGCCATTTATTTATGGCTCTATCAATAAAGAATATAAATTATGGTTATTGTTGTTTCCCAACTGCCATGGCTGTTCCAGCTGTATGTGTGTGCGTTGCGTGGAAAATCAGCCATCGCGCAAAGGTCAGTCAGCAATTGTTGTTGCTGACGTTGGCGTTCGCAGCTTTATTTGCGCATCTCCTTCTTCCCAGCGATGTCCTGCCATTGGCATTGGTTGTGGTGGTGGTGTTGGTGTTGGTATTGGTATTGGTATTGGGATCCTTCCGTGACCACACGTGCAACCGCCAATGTTTGTTCATGTTGCTGCCGCTGCCGCTGCTGCTGCTGCAACATTGCTGTTGCAACGGCAGCATCAGGCTCTTGTTGACTCGGTTTCCTGTATGTTTGCAGCGCTTATGCAGCCAGCCTTCGCAGCACCAACATTCGGGTCTTCCGTCCATACAAAGCGCTTTATGTTTGCCTTTAATTTGCGTTCGGCGCCTTGGCGAATGCAGCGATTTTTCTGTTTGCCGCGAACAATGCCGCTGGGCACAAAGAACGCGCTTTCATAACATTCGTTCGCAATGGTCTGAGAAATTGATTGATTTAAGCCCTTAAAGGGGCTTACAATTCACAAAAATATGTTTTGGAATTATAAACTTTGTTAATAACAAGTATTTAAAGAGCAAAAACACCCGGTAAGTAGGTGACTATCATCTATAACTTGACTCAAATGAAATTAGAAAAAATAGTGCTTTACTTGGCTATTGGATTACGGATTATTATTTGCCGCCGGACTCAATCTCTTTATCCTTGCACATTTCCCTTTCTGTTCTTTTCTGTCTCAAGTTATGCCAGGAATTGATTGAAAATCAAACCAAAACCCTCGAACTTTTTTAAGCATGTTTGAGTTATGCTGAATGCATTGTACCATAAATATAAACACAAACAGAACACCCACACACACCAGCAGCACCAACACAGAGGCACATCAAAGAAAAGGCAATGGGGCGATCCTTTGGAAATTCCAACTATAAAACAGAGCATGAGTAAAATGTTTGCAAAAGAAATGTAAAAGCTGGGGAAAAAAACACAAAAAATTGCATATTAATTATGTTTTTTCTGGCACAATTCCACTAGGCTAGGCGGTAAAGAGTTCGGAGGGGTCCGCAGGGTGACGAAGGGAAGGATATTTTTTACTTTGAACGTTCGGGGGCCGTGGCAGATGGTGAACAACAGAAACTAGTTCGGATGGTGTATTGGGGGCGCACCAAGTGTTTTGCCAGAGAGTAAGTGTGTAAGGTCCTGTACACAGGAAAAATACACGCAAAACATTCATTTGTATTCTTTGAGTTTGGTCTTTCAGAATTGAAGGAGACTAAATCTACTGGATCCAGAAATATCTGAGGAAAAAGTAATACTGTAAAGTGTTTGCTTTAGTCGCTATGCAGGACATATATTTTCCTTGAATTGAAATCAAATATAGACACTAATTTCAACATTAAACTAAACAGTTAATTTTTCTGGCTCAGCCTTGTTCTCGCCCTCGTAAAACTCAATCACAGTCCTCGTGTTTAGTTGGGACATACGCTCCAGATAGGTTATATAGTCCACATCGCTCTCCAAGCCAACGATCTCGCAGTACAGCGAACCCATCTTCAGATTGAACAATTCCAGGGCTTCAGCCAATTCGCATTCCTTGGCCTCGGACTCGTCCAGATAATTAAGTTTGATCTTCTCATGGTTAATTACAAATCGAGAGGACGCTGTTGGTTTCTTCATGTCATCGGCGAGGGCCAACATATCCTTCTTGACCTGGTCGAGTGTAGACAACTTTAGTTGCAGCTTTTCATTCAGGAGTTTGAGTACTCCCTTGCACTGTTGGGTTTTAGCATCTAGTCGGTCCTTGAGGTCCTCGATGTCGCCATTGTAGTTCTCAGAGTTGGACATAAACTCGTGCACGTCCCTGATAGGTATTACTTGGGGAACAGCTAGTTCGGGGGATCTGTTTTTGCAGCTAATAAGCTGTTCGACATCATCAGTACTGTTGGCTTCGGTCATCGTAATATGAGTACAATATAGTATTTATTTTTGAAATATATTTACAACGTAATACTTGGCTTGAAGGAAATCTGAAAGGAAAGTTTCGACAGAATACTGCGTTTGAAATTAAGCAATCTATCTGCTACCCTGTTATTTTTCTCAGTGCACCTATACCTGCGCCTGAGTTTTATAAATACACTCACTCACACACTCGCCGGAGCACCCCTTTGCATTGAGCCTGTTCAGCTGGGTGTGTTGCGTGTGTGTGTGCATCTCTCAAAGGTGTTTGTGTTTAGCCGCATTCTGTTTGTTTACAGTTTTTGCATGGCTTTCAGCATACACACATAGAAGCTACACACCCCAGAAGAACACCCCACACGCACACGGCAGCTCATTCTCCTCATGTTTGCCATTATCTTACATGGCGCTGGGCTCTCAGCACTTCTTTTTTTTCCCCGGCGTTCCGCTTTTCCCTCCTCCCCCTCCTTGCCCCCTCCTCGGCAACGGCTGGCAACTAAAAATGGAAAATTGAACAACAACTTCTGCTCGTTTTGCTGCCCGAGCGAGCGGAAGTCCACAGTGGCGCTGCCGGTCCCAGTGCCTGTGCTTCTCCTTCTGCCTGTTTTCCTCAGCCCAGTTTTCCACGCAATGTTTTCCTTTGCCGCACTCACACACACTCAAGTGCCGTTAATGGGAGTGGGTGGGGGGAAAGGTGGGCGGATGGGGGTTGCAGGGACTATCAAACTGCAAGGTTAAGCCATAATGAAAGTAAAATGATGTACAAAATTGCTGCCCCTGCTGGTCCAATGTGAAAAAAAGATTGTAGATTCAGGGACGAGGGAGCAACATCGTCACACGTTCACAATTCAGTCAACAGAAGGGGTGTGGGGGTGAAGTGGGTGCCGAGGTCACTGCCACCACGGAAAAAACTCATCGGGTTTCCGCGGAGGAACCATTTTTTACTTCGTAGGGGAAAATTAAATATAAAACATTATAATTATAGATTGAGAGAATATAATAAGCTTTTTAATTAATAAATTTTTAGATAATCATCAAATTACTATTATATTTAATAGTAATTTAATATTTGTACAAAAACTGCAACATTTTTGTTATTGATTGATATTTTATAAAATATTTTACAATCAATCTTAATAAATAAATAAATTGTATCCAGTTACTGGCAGCTGCCAATGCTGGACAAATGGGAAAATCATATTCAAGCCCTTACCACCACCACTTCGCCTGTCGGCCAATTAATTACCCAAAAATATGCCACAATACTTGTTGGGCTGCCACTTTTCGTTTTTCAGCTCTTATTTCACCATATATTTTGGAGGTAAGGGTGGAAAAGGTGCCCCCAAGGATGTCAAGAGTGCGGCGCAGCATGGCGTACACCAGTGCGTATACGCAATGCATGTGTGAGCTCCGGTCCGATCCACCGAATGCCTTTATTTGGCTTCATGCGTTTATCGTGGCTCCACCGGCAGCAGCAACAACATGGCAGAGGGGACGAGATGAGAGCCGGCGTGAGGAGCTGTTGTTTGTCTTTAATTATGTTTGGACGCGATGCCATTTTTGCGCTGGCCAGGACCTACTTATGTGCGACCCGAGCCTGCCAAGCAGCCAGCAGTTGGCAACGAAGCAGATCGTAGCATTGCCCTCACTCGGTTCCAGTTTTTTCACTTGTGTTTTTACACTTGGAAGTATATCTATAAATAATTATTATCTTTATATTAAAAAAACAATAATATTAATAAAACAAAATATTTATAAATGTTAAAGCCTTTGTAGATTGATGAAATTTTTGGAAATATTGCAACTCTGAGAATATCTCTAATGAAAACCATTCATTTGAACTCTCTTTTAAAGTTAAATTCCTAAAGATTTGCTAACATTTTTTGTGTTGATTTACCTTTCAATAATAAACATAATTGAAATAATTTCTTGGAGTGCAACGGCAGCTCCTTTGCCCTGTACTCGCTCGCAGTTATTATGCAGCGACGCCGTTGGCGAAAATAAAATTAAACGATAACATTTCCTTTTCATTTGCGCACGCATAAAATTTCAGTGAACCCATCTACCAAGACTGACGCCTTTCGGCCCAGACGGGCTAATACGAGCTGCTGGTGTTGGCATCAGCGACCGACAAGGCAAGGAAGCGAAAGGAGTGCAGCATTTTCCATTTCGAACGCATGGAATTAATTAAAAGAAGCGACCGGAAATATTGATTGCTCACGGTTCGATACTGGGACTTGTACTTGCACTCTGGAGCTGGTAATTTTAATTGGCAGCCGGAGCGGACCGGAGCAGGGCAGCTCCCCACTTCATTGCAGGCAAATTTACTCCAGATGAGTGCGAGATCCGGGACAAGCTGGTTGCGGCTCCAGCCGGACAGCTTCATTTCGCGACACTGCATGTCAAAGTGAAATATTGGCTGGAGACATGTAATAAATTTTAAAATTTTTTATTATGCGCTGCAGCAAAAATGCGGGCAAGCTGGCAGGACAAGCCAACGCATTGCCGCCAAAGTGGTTTGCACGGGTGCCTGCGTGTCTGTCATGCGTGTCCTCACCACAGACACATTCGCGCGCACACATACACACACACAGGTCCTTGATTCGCACAGCCCTGTAGGCGCACACACACACACATGCAATGTCGGTGTACTGATTCAGCGGCTCCTCAGTGTGGCGTGAATCGTAAATCAACGATTTAGGCTCACATGCAGCGACTGAGGCAAATTTTTTAACCATTTTTTTTGTTTCGCCCTCCATTGCCATCTCTCTTCTCGCCATTTGACATTTTTGGACCATCTACAATAGAGGCTATTGCAGTTGGCAATGCCCTGCAATAACTTAATCCCCACAAGGGATTGATCTTTATTATTTTTTACTTACGAAAAGTATTTAAATAAATATTATATTGTACGATGATTATATATCTCAATATAAACAATTAAAGAAAGCTTCCTATTGTACACATTCTTAGTCACATTTTATAATTATTATTAAAGATGTTTTCAATTTATTTCATAATTTAAATTATTATTATTATTATTCTACAGACTTCAGAACCCTTTGACTTCTGCTTTAGAGGAGCTCATTAAGACGTCATTGCAGCCCTATACCATTGCTCATTTGCACTGGGGCCGACGCTGCGTATACGCAATAACGCGTTATTCTGTTACACGCACACATACACTCAAAGCGGCCGGGAAAACACCGTCAACACATCAGCATGATACTGTTTCCGTTGCCGCAGCATCACGGGCCATCCATGGGAGGCAGCCCTTCTCATGACATATTGATTTGATGCCCCGGCTATGTCGAGAATTTCCATTAAATTTGCCTCCCAAAAGGTCGGCGTGCGAAGACCGATAGAGCAGCAAAAAGATAGGCTGAAAATGGGAAAGCTGTACAGGCATTTGCCATTAGAAGCGCAGCATTTTCCCCTCTCCAACGGCTGCCTGCCACGGCTGGGTTTTTGCAATTGCAAATCGCGCGAAAAATTGCGACGCACATCAATCAGGGGCGAGCGGAACAGCCACGACGACGACGACGACCGGCGGCTGGGTAAAATATTAAATTGGCTATTGTTGCCTAATTGAAAACATAATTAGCCTTAATTTATTAGCTGGCCACGCAGCGTGTCCACAGGGAAGCAAGGGGTGTTGGGCCAGGTCTATCGATTACCGACGCCGCTGGAAAAGCGCGTCAAGAAAATCTGAGCGACACATCGATGGCCGGGCAAAAGGGTTCGACGTGGAAATGGCTGCTCGACACGGCTCTAATTTAATTAATCCATGCAAGCGTAGCGCAGCAAAAACTTGAGCGGCTCGACAGCTACACTAGGCTGCATGCATCGCTGTGTGGAAAATTGCAATGAGCACCAGGAATTAAATTTTTTATTAAATAATATATGTATATAGTTTCTTGATTAAAAGAAAGGTAAAGGTAAATTTAAAATCAATAATAAATAATATAACAATTAAAGATGAGAACTAAAACAATGTCATATTTTTGTATCAGAACTTTAAAGAATAAAATGTACAAGTCCTCACGTCTTAAAGATGCAAGCCAATCGAGTTAGCCGCAAGGACTCTGCGGTCTTAAGATTCCAGTTTGGTTAACCAGTGTGCTCGGATGTCATTGATGTAGCTGCTGCTAATACCTTAACTAAATATATAATGTTGCAGCAGCCCCTGGCCACGATCCTGGGTAAACTTGAGAGCTGAGCTTGCCAGCCGTCCTGCCGCGATGTCCTTGGTATCCTTGGCATCGTAGTTGGTATCGTTGTCGTTGTTCCGAAGTCGCAGTGTCGCTTGCAGGCGCAGTTAGTTAATGCTGCACATTATTTCGACAAGAACAACAATCTCGGATACTTTTTTCGCCTGTTTTTCGCTTGGCAGTCTCCTTCGGCTCCTGTCGCTGCCAGGAGGACTAACTAGGTTTTTTGACAGGCTCATGCATGGGACTTTGTCGTTTATAACTGCCATCCGCCGTGCACATGTATTGGCATCCTTCGCAGCGCGACTGTGTATATGTATGTGTGTGTGTGTGCGATGGCGCTTGTAAATGTCTGCTGGTGCAAAAGTCTTGTATCCTTCTTTCAGCTCCGTGCATTCATTTTAATTTTGAAACTTGTACTTCCCGGCTTTCCTCGCACACACATACGCACACATGCGGACTTGGAGGCCCTGTCTGCCTCTGTGTGTGTGTGTGTGTGCGATCCATATTACTTCCGGTGCACGTTACGTATACGCCAAATGTTCCGTTGCCTGTTTCCTTCTCTTTGCCACACTACTAATTATTTTTCGCTTGACAATGAAAATGTTTAAGTTTAATTAAATGCATCTTGCGCTGCTTTCTTTTTGTCTCCCCGATGTCCTTGTTATTGCTATTGTTGTTGCTGCACCTGATGCTGCCTGCGAGTGTCCCAGAAGCAACAAAAGGAACAACTTTTGCTGCAGTGGCTGGCAGTAAATTTATGCTGCCTTTTCGCCATTCGGAGCGTGTTAAACGTACTCAGGATTGCTGGGTTCCATGTCCCGGATGGCCCTACCCTTCCTGCGTCCTGCGATAAAGCTGCGACTGCAAGGCAGCTAATTGCTGTCCCTTCAATCGAGTACGAAATAAATGCATTGAGTAAGCAGGATATCGAGGGTATTTCCATTGAATATTTATACTCTATAAAAAATGCAAAACAAATATTTTATTATAAATATTAAAGAGTTTCTAAATAATTACACAAATTCTCTATTTAAATACAAATCATTTTAAACAATTTTCCAATAATTCCCCTTACCCATTTCTGTGATCTTTTCATGTCAATAAACTCAAATAACTAACATGTCCCAAACCCTTAAAAAGGATGCTTTTTAGGCTTCCTGACGCTGCCACCTGCTGCCGCAAATATGCTTTGACAAACAAAACTATTTGTCTTGGCATGACTTTCGGCTAAAGTTGCCGCCGAACCATTAGGAATCAATGGACGTAAAAATGCCTGAAAAACGATGCGGCATACAGAGGCATTTTTGTCCCGAAGCGCCTACGTAGCCAAAAAATTGCGGGAGGAACAGGAGGGTTGCCTTACGACCGCACTAGTCATGCCGTTGATAAATTTTTAAGCCCGCTCTAAACACTCTCTAACACAACTCATGTAGTTTATGCCCCCAACGAAGTCGTGGCGAAGGTACACAAGCCCACACACAATTGCGAACTCACTTTGAAGGCAGCAAAAAATTATTCTAAAATTCTTGCAAACAATTTCGTAGAACTGGGCCAGATCCTTTCCAACACTCGGAGAACATCCTTTCGCCGTGTTTGTTTGGCAACTTGCTGACTCGCTGGGTGACGCTTTTCGGGCATTGCATACATTTTGGGCTCCCAAACAGGAAGAAAAAGTTATTTTGTTCATATTATTTTTTATGCTTTCATTAAATTAATTTATAATTTTCAATAAATTCGTATATATTCATATTAAACTGAAGTAAAAATTGAAATTTTTGTCGAAATGTGTTTCGAAGTAGAGCTTGAAGGAGGGAAATATTTACATTATTATATTAAGTAAAAGTATTACCAGAATTTTCGTAAATTACAATTAGTTTTATTATTTGCAAATACTATTTTGTAAATTCATTATATTTGTGTTACAAAATTGTTCTTCAGCATTGAATTTTCCATGCCTTAGGACATATTTTTTCTCTGTGCTTGCTTCATGTTTGCAAACGTGTTTTTCGGTGTCGCGTCCATGTCGGCGTGCTAATGTTTATAAATGCTGCGTGGCGGAGAGTCCTTTGAATATTTTAATATGATTTAATATTAAACATCATGGGGGGAGGGAAGTGAGATCAAGATAACAAAGGCTTACAGGACGCTTTCATTGCGCTTGCCAGGCGCCGGGGCCCGAGTTGCGAATATTAAGTAAATGTTTTGAATAGTTCTCCGCCAAGTTATTTGGGTTAAGATTTTTTTGCCACACCCCCAGCTTAAACCGAAAAAGCTGGCTAAAATACATACATATATGGCGGGGTCCAATTGCCGGATTCTGGTGTGTATGTGTGTGTAAAGAGCTCAAATAAACGCATTTTAATTCAAAGTTTTTGGCTTGTCTTTTGTGCGGGGAACCCCCATCTGAACCCTTAACCCCACCGCAGCCCGCCCCCGCCTTAACCCATGCTCGTGTGTTTGCGTTCGCCATTTTGTGTGCGGTTGAGCGTGTTTGTTAAAAGCTTTGAAAAGATTTGCCATGTAATCGCATGCGGCAGAGGGACACAGGACACAGGAGGCAGGCGGCAGGCAGCAGGACATGGCGCGCCAACATGCTAAATCGCTTTGATGACATTGTTAATTTGACATACTTGGGTTTCTTTCCCGCTTTCGCTCTCGCTTCTGGCCGCTGTATCACTTGACTCCGGCCTGTTTGTATAGGCTTTGATTGCCACATAAAAGGCCCATATAAAATATGAATAAAAACTTTTGTAGTGCGCAGCACAATGAGAGCGATAAGTTGGACGCATGACGGCACCAAAAGCATTCCGCACACGACCGAATACCGAATGCGGGGGGATATCGGAATGCATAATCACTGTGGCCGGTTTCCCGCTGCCGCCACAGCAAAGCCCCAATAAAATGAAAATAGTTTCTTGACGCCGATCGCCATTCCTCATCTCAAATGCCCGAGATTAATGAGATAAAACACTGCCAGTAAATACTAGATAGTATAGCCGCTGTAGATGTGGTTATGAAACGAAGGGCTAATAAAATCTGTAAAGTTTTTTCTCTCCTAAATGTTTTCCGCAATTATAAAAGCGTTTTAAAGAAACTGAAACTGTGCAGAAAACATGTAATAACTTTATTACCTACTCTTATTTATCCTGAAACTGCATTGATTTCCCGTGATTTTCTTTCTCAAAGAATATTTTTCACTCCTTTCAGACTCGTTTTGGCCCCAGCTCGTGCTCCAGCTGGCTGCAATCTCCACGTAATATGCTAAGTAAGTGGAAAAAGCGTGTGAAATGTATAAATGAGACGCATACGCACCGTTGTCCCGCTGTGCAGCTGTGTGTGACCAAAGGGGTGTGCACACATGTCAGCTACACATGTCTCTGGGTACATCCCCGGCAACTGCAGACAAGAAGACGAAATGTAGACAAGTTGTCGTCATGTTGGCATCCTCGGCGAATGGCGACGCCGGCGGCAGGTGACAGCCAACGCCTTGCCATAGGCACTATCTCATCATTTCGTCCAAAGTGGGGGAATCTGTGCCGCCAAGAATGCCAGAATCGCAGAACCCACCAACAGGACCCAGCAGAATCCGCAATCCGGGATGCAAGATGCAGCTGCCGTCTGCCGGAGGATGGGTACGGGGATGGGGACGCCGAGGAGCAGAAGGAGCAATCACATATGCTTTCACTTGTCGCCCGGCAGGCATTGCGTTCGTTGTCTTGTCTTGTCTTTGGCTGTGTCTGCTCATTATGTCTGCAGCAGTGTATGTGGCTACACTGAAAATAAAATATAATTTCATGTTTTAACAAATTGGATCGTAAGGAAAATATTGTGTCTTTGTCTTATTTATGAGCTATATATTTAGGAAATTCATGTAATCATAAAAATGTTTCTCTCTGTGTAGCTGCCAAAGTGTGCGTGTGTGTAATGGCAGCTGCTTATTCGGCAACAAGTTTTACTCCCATTTCTTTCGTTTTTCTCTTTTTATTGGACGCCTCAGCTAGCCAGGAGCAGCGGCGCTCGTGCGCTGAATTCTTCTTAATGAGCGACATCAAGTGTTGTATTAAATGTCAGTTCTGTGCTTATGTGCAGTATCTCTATCTCGTAGATGTGTGTTAATCCCCCCCTCTACCTCCTCACCAGCCCAGAATCTGAGGCCCGAGGACCTGCCGCTGGGTGAGTGCCGGGCAAGTATCTGTAATAAAATTTGTAATGAGTTGCAGGCACGGAAAAAGGATTTTTGAGTGCAATTTATTTTATTTCAGCGCTTTTATTTTTATTTCCTCTTTCGCTTTGGCTCGCTTTCCTTTTGGCATATTTTTATGGCACTCGCACAGAGACAGATACAGATACAGCGACGCAGATACAGCTACAGCTACAGATACATTTGGAGATGGAGAGCTGCAGCTGCTTTTATGCTCTCGGCTATGGCATGTTTATTTCTGTTTGTATTCCATTTCTTATGATTTTTAATTACGCCCCCCGATCCGAGCCCTGCAACCCGTCCCCCCTGCCTTTGTCCCATAAAACGTTGCATACTTTACGACGCTGCAGGGGCCGAGGACTCCGTAGCCGAATCTGTAGAGCTGCATCCCGTGCCCGAAACTGAAACTGAAACAGAAACAGAAGCTGAAGCCGAAACTGAAACTGAAACCGAGCTGAGCTCCACTGCAGCTGGGCAACTTCATAGAGTTGCAAATTTATCGAATGGCCAAAAAGACAATTCATTACATGCTTAGCCATGGCCATCTCCCCTCGGATTCGAGCCAAGCAAAGCATTTGCATTTCAGATAATTGCCGCAGCGTTTTGTATGCATAGCCGTTGGCAGTTACCAGCTCCAGTTTCTGCCAATGCCCCTACCAGGGTCTCGCACCCCTTTCCCGGCCTTTTGGCCGGACAAGTGCGTCACAAGCTGGGCCATAAATTCAGGCCCGCATGTGCAGGGGTCACTGTGTGCCCGCCCCGGCTCCCTCCTAGCCTCCACTCGCTCTGGGCCAGTCTGTTTACAGTCATTGCTACAAATTGACAAATTCGCTGTCGCCTGTCACCCGGTTTTTACACCCCCTACGAGCAGGGGTATTCCACATTCGTGGAACGTCTTGTTAAGCGACGGGAAAAGTCATCTCGAAGTGTTAAATATAACTATACTTAAGTGGAAAATAATTACTTAAAACTTGTAGTATACAAATAAGATTTGTAATTAATATTAATTCAAGGAAGTATTTAAAGTCCTAAACGCATTATTTCCACTTTCGTAGGGAGTAGAGTATCTAGCAATCGGTTAGCTTCAAGGGCATCCTTTCTTTCTCCTTCCTCTAGGAAAGGGAAATGAGATGGGCAATCCTGGCAATGGGGGTGTGGGCACATAAATGATAACAGTCGCAAAGCGCTGATTCATTTACTAAATATTTGCATAGGCGGCCTTGTCAATGCTGCTGGTTCGTTCTTTGGCTCTCCAGCGTTTGACCGGACAAAGTGACGCCGCTGGGCGTTTTTTCGTTTCTTTTTTTGTTTCTGTTTTTGGCCCATGCGTGCCTGGGATCCTGGATCCAGCCTTAACCACCCTTGGACATTGGGCAATGGGCAGTGGGCACTGGACATTGGGCAAACATTGCTCAGATATGTTGGCCAAGATTTACGATTGGCGCATGTCAAAGGCTTAATGCCTGGCCTCACAGCGCTCCAGTCCGGTTTTCTGTCTTCCTATTTGCTCAGCTTTATTAAAGGCCGCGCCACTGCCACCCAACCCCTTTCCGGACACCCATGATCGCGGCTGAATGGCGGTTTCTTCATTAATTAAATGCGTTGTCCATCGAGGTTGTTTCGTATGCCAGCCGCCGACAAAAAGCATAAATATTGTAAAGCATAAAAATAAATAATAATGCCGCACGCATATATAAGGAAATGTTTGTTTACACACTTAGAGAAAAAAGGGTTCTCGTATGACATTCAATTTTATTTTTCCTTTTTTTACACATTTTAAAATAAAATATAAAATTAATTGAAAACAATCTAAAATTCAAGTTTCAATAATTATAAATAAATTACAAAATAAGAAGGGTAAGAGCAAATAAGATGTTCCTTTTAACCAAGTTAACAGCTTTTCAACATAAAAAACTTTGATTCTGCTAGTCAACCATTGAGTTATTTTCGAGTTTTCCTCAGTGCGCCTTGTGTTTGTTTTCCGCATACAAATTGCGGGCACATGTCACCCATTGCAAAACGTCGGAGGATGTGGCCGAAATGGATTTTCTTGGAGGCTTCTTAAATTTGATTGTATGCAAATTGGCTCTCGCTCCGCTGCTGGCATTTAATTAACATGCTCGCAGCTTGGACATTGCGACATTGCGTGATTGAGCCATTTAATTGCCTTCATTTCGCGGAGACTGCCACGACCGCCTTGGAAAATCCGTCATTGAATCGCATTGAAATCGCATCCTTTGAGCACTCCTCCTCATTAGGGCTTGCCACAGTCGTCAGTCGCTGCTGTAACAGATTTCTGGGCGCTCTCCCAGCCAAGCCAAGGACACACGTTCCGAATTTTAGCTCATTAAATACTTCAACCTTTGCTGCACACACAGAAAAAACACCCACACACGTCCACGTACCCGTGCCCGTCAAAGGCCACAAAAAGCGGAGGAGCGGAATAAAAGTGGCAAACATTTTGAGGCAATTTCATTTCCCCCGAAGCATCAACAGAATCCCCACAGTCACTGATCACAGCAACAAAGTAACGAAATGTGGAGGGAAAAAAAAGCAAAAGTTAACCACGTTGTCATGTTGCCATGCTTAAATTATAATGAAAAGGACTCGGGCAGCTCCTGGCTGCTCACGCACACACAGTCGCGCAGCGCCAATGTAACCTTATTTCGCCTTTCTCCTTGGTCCTTGGTCCTTTCTCTTTTCTCCTTTCTCCTTGCTGCTTTCATCGTTCTCCCTCGTGCAACGGCGAATGCACAAGTCGATTTTGTCCCATTGAAGGTTGTTTTCTGGCGCTGTGCGAGTTTTCCGTTCCGCCCATTTTCCTCTGGACTCCTCGGACTCTGACTCCGACCTCTCCCTTCCACATTTTCCGAGGCGGAGCTGCCTGGCATCACTTACCTCTCGGAAATGGGATCATCAGCCTGCCATTTCCTCGGTGCTCTGCTTCACTAGACAACAGCCCCAGACATTTGGGGCCAAATGATTGTTTATGTGTACTGTATACACCTCGAGAAAAATAGTAAAGACTTTAATTGAGATAATTTTATAACATACAGATATTGTTTCTAGAAAAAATCAGTATTAGAAATGGTTAAAATTCACTTTATTAATTTTTGCAAAATAAAGATAATATTATAAGCCAATAAAAGCCATTTTAATAAACATATCACTTTTTTTTTGGGGAAAATTGAATGCCTTGTGGTACATGAGATTTATGTTCTGAAAGCTGCATCCTTTTTATCCATGTGTAACCCATACTTTATGTACGTTTGGCCGTGTGTTTGGGGCCATACATATTTAATATTTCATATGTCTGCAATGATTTTCTACGCCTTTCCAGCATCTCCACACAGTCCACATCCAGCCACAGTCCCTTGACGCGTCGCTGCGTATTATATTAAGTCCAAAATGAGGCTCCTGATGACGACGAATTGTCCTCGTCTTCTGCTGCTGCCTTATTCCGATCCCCAGCTCGGTTTGTTTGTTTGCCTGCCGTCACTGTTTATGTGTCACTGCCTGGCCTAATGCCTCCGCCACCCCCGACCCTGTGCCAGATACCAAGAACCATACTGTACACATATAGCATATAGCACATACATGTATGGCATATAGGCTCTGTAGCTCATGAGGATTCCGGAGCGGAGCGGCCCATGTGTATTTCATTGCTGGCGTTGCCAGTTCCGGTTGACTTACGCGCCATGTTGACTGCAATTTGTATGGAGCACGGGCCGCGTTTCGCTTGGTTAGACTGCTCGCTGGCACATTCGGGAGCAGATCGCAGGCGAAGGCCACACGCGCGTCCCTTTAAGAGCCAGGGCGCTCGGCTCGGCTTTAATGCAATTTTAATTAGGCCAAGACCCGGGGTAACACAAATTCTCAAATCTCAAACAAATTGACCATTGACTTTGCCCATAAACTAGGCAAGTAGCAAACTTTCGCCCCTCTTCGAGGGCGTTTAGTTACCGGCACTTGTGCAAACACGGCGAAGCCGAAGCTTAACGCTTCTAATGTATGCGCATACACGGGGCTTCCACCTAGCCACCCACCCAGAGCCTGAGCCACCGGAGCCAGGAGAGCCTCCTGCACCACCTGATCCTTGGGCCTTGCACACACACACCGACGCCAAATCATAAGAACGAACCGAGTGGCTAAGAAAAATATGCTGCCTGACTGCTCGCCACTTCCCAGGCAGCTGGCTAAAATCACCGGCAAGGTAAGAGCCAACTAAGTAAAGTCAAAGTGTATAACCTGGCCACGCCCACCGCCCACAATCAGTGCATACACAGGGGGAAAATGTAATGAAATTTCAAGGGGCCAGTATTTCTTTAGAATTTTCTATTTTAATTTGTTATTACTTAAGAAATCAATCATTTATCATCTGCTTAGAATCTAAAGCATTTGATTTTATTATCCCCTAAATTGGTTTTGTACTACTCATAATTTTTTTCTCAATGTATAGGCTGCACTCGGCGCGTTGTCCCAAGTATTTCATGAAATTTCATTGGTTTCGGCTCTACGCTCTCCACTTCTAACATAAATAGTTGAGCACTCTGACTCGGACTCGAAGCCAAGTGAATGAGTGGGCGTGGCCGGGAGCCGGAGGAGCTCCTGCGGGTGGCAAACATAAAGTTTTCACTGCATAAATAGTTGTCGAAAAATTGCGCATAAGTAGGCGACGATGCTTGGCATGCAAGTGTAAAAGATTCGGCCCGAAACTTTTCCACCCAAATGTGGCTAATGAAAAGTTTGCCCAGCCGGCCAGTCAAGTCCAGAAGTGTAGATTGCCATCCACTTTAGAAATGCATAAAGGACAAAAATCCAGAAGATTTTTAATTAGTTTTTCGACTTGGACACCAGACAGACAAATATATGCGAGTTTATGACTTGCAAGAATTTCCGGAAACATTTTAATCAATCTAAAGATATAAATTATTGTTTTTTGGAAACAAAAACAAAGTGAACAAAATATATGTATTAAATCTTCTTGGATAAGGATTTAAGTTAAATATTTTCAGTATTTTGAAGGGCTAAGCTTAGGCTCTCTTTGCCAGCTCATTAATTAAAGATTATTGCATTTGCAACCTTCCCTTTGCATTGATTTCCCTTCGTTTGCATGGCTCTAACATCAGCAAATAGCTAACAGAAAAAAAGAAAAGTAGTTAAGCCCTTCTAAAAACCACACACACACGCTACCCCCTTCACAATTATAAGCAGCTTTATCAACTGCAATAGCACTTGTTTTTGCCTGGCAAATAAAATGATTCGGAGATTCATTCGTTTTGATGGAGATGGATTAAAAGCTCGTACGAGTGCGCATAGAGAAATGACCGGTCAGTATTAGGGATTTCCAAGTTTCCTCATTTCCCCCCTCCCCACTCCCCACCACTCAGTGCAATTGCAGTTGCACCTTGCCGCACCCACCCTCCCTGGATGGAATAATCTGAAAGTAAGTATGCCAAGTTTTTGCGATGTTGGTAATGATGATGCCGTTGATGACTGGCTGAAATTTCATTGGCTCGGAGGAGCATTAAATTTGAGAAATGCACAAATTCAGCTGCCAAGGACCGCTCACGCACTCCCACAAGCTGCTGGCATTGAGTGACTTCCGCTGCCAAATCCTGCATCCTTCAGCCTGCCCGGTTACTCCGCTGCACAGCGCAGAACAACTGGGCGCCTCCGAGCATCTTTGCCGCCTGGCATTTTGACTGCTCTCTGGCTGAATCCTGCTGGGCCACTAAAAAATTCCATTTGTAAACGGCAACCGCATTAAACCAAACTCATCTCCGGTTGTTAATGACTGCTGCCTGCCGCTGGAAGACAAGACAAGCAGCGTAATATGCTCAAGCATCCAAAAGCGACACGGAGACTTTAAAGGCCAATAACTGTGAGAAAAAGTAGAAGAAACATTACCCTTGGGAGGTGGATATATACTCGAACAGGGCTCAACAGAACAGAACCTCAAAGAATCTGACATATTATTGGCATATTTAAAAAGTGCTTTCCAAATGTAATAAAGAATGCATAAAATATAAATTTAAATATGGTAACAGGAAATAATATTTTGATACCTGCTTCTGCCTTTATGATCGTTTCAACTATGAACTTCATTATTAATTTTAATTATTATAAAGACTATATAAATTTCAAAATATTCTAAAAAATATATAACTAGTTCTGCCTTTTAGAATGTATTTGTTTATTATACATTTCCATGGAGAACTACCTAAAATGTATTTAGAAAATTATATTTAAGCCATCTGCATCGACTTAATTTATTTTTAAAACTCGATAAACGTGTTTACAACCAAAAATACCTTAATTTTTGTCGCTCTGCATCCTCAACCTTGTCCTGTTGACGCCCTCAGCCTTTAGCCAGTTGCAAGCAATTGACGCAAATGAAAACTGACGCCTGCTAACTGTGACTCGGCCGCTGCCATTGAGTGATGGGCCAGCAAGCATACGCCGTGTGGGCCGCGACTCAATTCGCGGCGCGTAAATGATACAAACCAGGTGGGTGTCCTGCGGGGCACTCGTCTGGGTGGACATCTCTGTGGCCTTCCGGGTGGATAGTGGATATCGGGGTGTCTCGTTGGCGGAATGGCCTGCTGCTGAGTGGACAGCTTGTCGCTGCTTGTTGCGACTGTCAGGAGATGTGGCCGCAAATTAGTGCAAAGTGCCACCCGCGTTGCGAGGATACGGCGAGCTTTTTCCCAGGACCCAGCCCTCCGTTTGTTGTGGTAAGATTTGAAAGTTGATTAATGAATACAAAATGCGGAATAGGGACTAAGGAATACGGAATCCGGAATCCGATGGGATGGGATGGGATGCTGGCTAAAGATCGCTGGCCCCGACAGAAGGAAAGCATTTGATGTCGGACGGAAATGAATAAAGTGCGAATTTTTATGTTCTCTTTGGCCCTCCGCTCCCTCTCACTCTGTTTGAAGAATGCAATTTTGTGATGAAGAAAAATTGATTGTCGTCGTCCTTTCGTCCTCATTGCCAGAGCGAACAGAGAGAAATGGAAAACGAATGGCGAAAGGCGAAAAGCGAAAAGCGAGCAGCCAGCAACGACCAACGGGAAAACTCTGCCGCCACAGTCACAGACGGAGTTTGTAGGGGAAAAGGAAATTCCCAGACTTTGTGGACAGGTTCATGAATACGAGTCTGCGGGGCGGGCAAAAAATTAATATTTGCCCAAATTGCGGCAAAGAAAAATCATCGTTCATTCCCGGGTTCAATAGTGCGTGAAATAAATTGTTTCCGCTTTTAATTTGCCAACAGCCAGCCGTCCCTTAAAGTCCTGCCAACATGGGGGACTCGATAATTTAAAGGGCTGTCTGCGTGCATAAAGCATGAGAGCTGATAATCAATTTGTCACTTTGGCCCAGTGCTTTGCATTCCAAAACTCAATTACGGCTACAACGCACTTGCAGAGATATAATTAAAGTTTACAGCGGCTGCAGCTGCAGTTGCAGAAATCACCCCATCGCTCTATATATTGTGCGAACAATATTTTCGCATGAATTATGAATTGTGTAAATTGTGGACCCTGTCTGCGTGTGTGCTCGCATCGGGCCAAAAAACTTGTCGCCAATGCTGCCAAGTGCCCCGACCAAAAAGACTGAGTCTGAAATGTTACACTAGGAAAACAGATAGTTAAAGAAAGGGTTTTCTATTTCAGTGGGTTTTTTATTGTTAGAATATATAAATGTTAATATAGAGAAACTAACTTTGAATAAAATTATTTAGAATAATAAAAAACAATAATAGCTTCTATTTTTTATAAACAAAATATTTTCAATTTCTATTCAAAACTCCAAAAAAGTTTTATCATATTTATTGACTCCATCTATCAAGAGAATATACTTATATTAAATATTTCCAGATTTGTTCCTGTGCAGCTATCACTTGCCAGCTGGGCTTGCCAATGGGATAGGTCCTGGAGCGGCAGCAGCAGGATAATGGAGGGGAGCGGAGAGGTGGCTTTGGGGTGCCCGCAGATACACATAACTTTACAGCCGGAGCCTACAGACGACAAAATTTAAATCACTGCGTGGCCTCGAGTGCTTTTTGTTACAATTTACGCTTTATGGGTGACATTTTACAATTTACTTTGTCGCAGGAGCAGCACCAGCAGCACTTTGCCAGTGTGTGCGCCTCAAAGCGAAATGGGCAATATAAATTACACAGTTATGTGCAGCCAGTGTAACTCTCTCCTGCAGTTGCTAATGTCCCCGCCGCCCCCCTTTGGCCGGCCATTCGAAGTAACGAAATATTACTTAAACAGTAAATTGTGCCAGCTCTGGAGCTGAAGCTGCGACCGCCGACCGAATGAGAGACAGCGACAGAGACAAATCGATGGAACGCGCTTCCGGTTGGGAATGCGCTCAAAATGCCATCAAATGGCCAAGGCCATTGGTAATAGTCCTGAGGCAATTACTGCGAAAGCCATTGAAACCAAAAGTAGCACCGATTGATGGGGCTAGCAAAGAAGTATATGTTAAGGTAATGCAGGAAAATCAAATCCTATTATTTATTGCAATCTTAGTTGCTAAAAATTTGTTTTTATAGTGGAGAATAGAAAGGACTTTAAAATTACTAATAATTTTAAATTAAAGGTGGTAAGGCTGAAGGTTATTATTTAATTATTTTAAAATATATAAAATAAAATTTTCTAGATTTTAAGTCTGAGATCTTTGACTTATTGCTCGGACCGTGACTTATAGATCACATTCAGTTTTAATGGCCTCACTTACTCAAGTCAAAATAAAGTGGAGCCTGAGCCTGTGCGTAGCACAACTCTTTTCGACTGTAAATGTTCGCGCCTTCTCTCTTGATTATTGGCAGTCATAATTTGGCCGTGCATAATGGGACAGGCGGAATATATGAACACCACGATTTGCTACAGTTTCACATTTGAATTATTCGAGTTATTTCGCGCTACATTAAATCGTGCACACTCGCACAAAGCGGAAACGAAGGCTGGGCCTCACTTGGCCGGAGGCCTCGCAGGCCTTATATTTGAATGCGATAATTCATGCGGGCATTTCCCAGCCCGGAGCCAGAGCCAGGCCCGAGCCGGAGCCGGAGC
Organism: Drosophila anomelani; assembly: GCA_035045905.1. NCBI lineage: Eukaryota > Metazoa > Arthropoda > Insecta > Diptera > Drosophilidae > Drosophila > Drosophila anomelani. The sequence goes on along the minus strand of JAWNOO010000007.1, from coordinate 6,998,265 downwards.
CGGAGCCGGGACCAGACCCTGTGGAGATTTATCTGGCAGACCGCAGACTGACGAGCTGGCAGTCGCTCCACTCGTTTTAAATTCAACATTTTTTTGTGCTGCACCAAAGTTTCGTGTTGATTTAGTGCTTGCTTATTCTTTATTTCCCTTTATTTCAGTGTGTGAGATTTTATTTGTGTTTCACTCGCTTTTTGCGTACACTCTTAGCACCCGCTAGTGTTTGCCTAACAGGCGGCTGAGTTTGTGTTGGCCCGGCTAGAGTACATTTTAATTAAAAAATATTAATAATTAACATGGCGAGCGGTCGAGTTGGCCCCAGCCCAGTTGCCCGTTCGGAAAGCGTTCGAAGTGATGGGTGGGAGCTCTGGTGGATTCGGTCGCTTTGGTCACATAATTTCATATCTGCGTAAAGTACATTAAAGGAGCATAAAAATTCATTACGCAGCGGAAGCGGCAGCAGCACCGCTGCGGCGATGAAAACACAACAGCGACGGCAGTTGCCAAACAAATTATCGTTAGCCAAGTTAAAAGGCAAATGGCCACGGCCTACACGCTGCCGTGTCCACATCAGGAGGCCGTGAAAAAAAAAAAATAAATAAGAAGATGACGCCCCAGTGCAGGGAAAGCGAAAACTGTGACACCCGAAAAGCGCTCCAGCCACCATCCCTGAGCTCGTACTTCTCCCGGGGTGAAGTCCCCGGCCGGGTACTTATTTTCATTATCTGACACACCTATTTAAAAATTTAAATCTCCAAGTGTGACCCCCATTAGGTGGCACCTAAAACCAAGGGGAGGGTCCGCATAAATAATTTACTTATTTGGCTTTTTAGAGACCCGGGTCGTCGACGTTGTCTTGAGCATGCGAACATGAATTTATTTAGTGGCAGTTTTGGGGTGCCCGAAATTTGCAAATTCCTTGCTGAGCCATCAATGTCCCAAGACCTCCCAGGAGGCGTTCCGAACTGTCTCGGCTGGCGTTTTGCAGTGCGTGTGTCGGCCAAAAGGTGCTTAGCTGTGTTCGCCCCAAGCATCACCAACGGTTTCCCCCCCTCCCGAGCTTCTCCAGTACTTCCCCATTCCACGATATGTCTATCCTTTTGTCCTTTTAAAGGGTCTGCTGCTGTCGACCCATTTGGCTCCAGCCCAGGCAATTGGTTATGTCAAGAAGTGGCGTGTTTGTTGTGGCTTAGTTTTCCCAGGGCTTGATTTGGCTCGAACCCGATTAATTTGCACTTACAACTTTGCCTTTAAATGCTTATCTAACGCTGTGGGGACTTAAGAGGTTTTTGTGCTGTTTAATAAATTGGAATCCTCTTAACAATGGCACACGTCCTAAAATTAGGCTCTAATTGGACGAAGAATTTAAATGGCCTTTGAGATTGTAAGGAAGTATTAAGATAATATTGTAAAAAGCCTAATCCTATACGTTCTTTACTATTCATGTACTAAATGAATACAGTTTTACAGATAATAAACCGAGCTACTCGAACACCATATCTAAAATCTATTCATTCTTCTTTACCTGCTTAGAAATGCACAATGCAGTTGCTTTAATTGCATGAAATTTATCTGCAGCTCAAAACTTATTTTTTATGAAGAAATTTCCTTAGTTTCTGCCAAGCTTTGCTAAAGTTTTCCTGTCAGTTTCGCGCTCTTATCCTTGGCAGCTGTCATCTGCCAAGAAATATCACGCATACGCCGTGTTGTGTCCACACTCTGCCCCCCCTACCGCTGCCAGGGCCAGCGGGACTCTCGACTAAATACCCTAATTGGCTTTAACAATGCCTTAATTTTCTGCTCATGTGACTGGCGTGGCAAGGGGCAAGTACAACAACAACAACAATAGTTACCCGATGCGCTATTGTTGTGTCGCCACACCGAAACAAACAATTGTATGTATGTATACTTGTGCATGGTCACAGGTCACACTCACACAGTCGTGCACTTCATTATAAGCAAATATTTTTAGCCTCATTTCAGCTAAAGACGCTTAAGCACGTTATAACTTTCCGCACGATGATATTGTTGTATTCTCGTTGTTTTTGCTGCAAAGCCCTCACTCACTCCATCACACAAACTGGCGCTGATTTACCTAACAAGCGCGACTCGAAGAACAAAAGGCAAAAGGCAGAGCGAGGGGGGCAGGGCTTAGGGCTCAGAGGAGAGGCTCCTGTTGTTGTTTTCATTTAAAGTGATTTAAAAAATTCAAAGGGCAATTGTCATGACACACACAAACACACACACCCGTAGACAGATGCACGGAATCGGGGAGCGAGTCTGAAGGACATAGAGAGACCCCAAGAAAGGAACTCGTCTTTTGCATCGCTCTAAGGGCCGCTTCTTATTGTTTAGTTCACTTTTGTTATTACGCTGAGCTGCTGCCGTTTTTGTTGCTGTTGGTGTTGCATTTAAACTCATGCAATAACAAACAGAGAAAAAAAAGGTAAAATAAAAGGTTAGACACTTTTCTAAGAACTTAAACTTAGGCTTCTAGGAAATTCAAGATATTTAAATTAAAATATTTTTAGCAATCCAAGACTAAGGCGTTTTTTATAAATAAAAAGTAATTCTTTTTTACAGACTTTGGGACCTATTTTGGATTTGCTTTAATTTGGCATTTTCTCAGTGCACATATGAGTTAGGGAGCCGAGACAAAGGACACTCAGGAGTTGTTGTCCGCCATGGGCACCCCTCGTCTGTGCCGTGCCATGTTGATTCTATGCTAAATACGAGCAGAACAATGATAATGTCGCATGCTAAATTACATGCAATTATGTATTTTTCTCTTCTCCCATTTGCCTGTTGGCTTTCCCCACTTGCTTCCCTTTTCTACCAGGACTCCTTTGCAACATTACCTCAAACACCGTCAACGCTTCGGTCGCTGTCCGCTGTCAACGCGAAAAAGTATGTTAATAACAGAAAAAAAAGCAGAAGGGAAAAGAAGGAAGAAGGAGTGCAATAATGGGGAGCTACACCTGAGATTGCATCGCTTGTGTTGTCATGTTTTGGTTACTTTCCTCGGCTGTAATTAAGGCAACAAAATTGTTAACATAGAAGGCGAGTATAGTGTTCAATATACTTGGATGAAGCGATGCAACAATATAGTTTTGAAGAGGAGAGGATAATCTGGCAAAGTCACCCTAGAGCTAATAGGAAATCCTCTTCATTTCGGTTAGTGCCTTTCACCAGGTTTCTGACACTGCAACCTGAGCTTTTTATGAAGTTTTGTCTACCGATTTTAAAAGGTATTTGATGTACGAATATGAAATCTTGTCTTAAATGCATTTCTTAAAAACAGGTTTTAAATTCGGCTTTATTGTATTTACATATTTATTAAAAATTATATATTTTGTAAGGCTTATTGTCTCAACTTAAACAAAAATACAATGAATGTCTGGCAGTTGCTTTTGCCTTGCCAATAAGTTGTATAACAGTTTCCACCAGTTACCATAAAAATACTGGGATTTATACTTGGCAGGCGGAAATAAGGATATTTTTCGAAGTCCCTTTGACGGGCTGTAGCGGCCAACAGCTAAATTGAACTCAGTTAAATCAAATATTCAAAGCTGAATCCATTAATATAGAAAAGTTAAATAAACGTGCAATTATTTGCTTAAAATATAAAGTCTTGATATTATTATTTAAATATTTTCTAAAATAAATGAAAACCTAAGATATTCCACCAAATTTCAAATATGTCTGGCGCTTCTTCGAAAAATCCTGCCCTCTCAGTGGCCAGGATTCTGCGCGATATCCCGAACCGAACCGAACGGGCCAAAAAGGACGATGCCGAGGACGAGGCTCTGAATGGCGCCCGGAGCGCGGAAACGAGGCAGCTGGGATTGGGTTTGGGAATCCGAATCGGAGGCGAAGGCGAGGGCGGGACGGAGAGAGACCCGGACGGAGAGCATAGAATTACGGCCGGAGACGGCGGCGCGAGTGAGAGCGAGCCATTCGTGAATATTTCATGACCGACGGCAGCGATGGCAGCCTTCGTTCGCCAGGACATCGGAGCTCGGAGAAATGTAGGGAAACGCATCAGCAGAGACAGCAGCGACGGCGGCAGCGATGTGGCAGCCGTGGCAGCGGGAAAATCGGCAGCAGGAAAATCGGCAGCCTTTCTGCCGTCGTTGCAGTGGCAGCAGCGCCTCTGAATTTTGGCCAATGCGTGTGCTGCTGGCGTTCAGTAAGAAAAGCGTCGCCCAGCGGTCTAGTACGAACGTATACCGAACGCTTTGTATATCCTGTAACAATATATCCTGTGTGTGCGATTGATCTCGTCTGACTGGCTCGTGCGTAGTTCGAAACACAGACTCCTAACTCTGATTGCAATAATGGCAAATTATTCTGGTCTTGGGAAGCACTAATGCTATTCTATTATTTTTATTATTTTTTTTTAAGCCAACACGATCACAGATTTGTCTAGAGTTTGTTTGCATCTTCGTCGCCAAACTTTGGCGACTCTCATTAAACTTTGGCCGGTGTTTGCGAACGATTCTCGCACTGCAGTCACTGACTTCTAAAGTTGCCAGCGAATCCGCGCGCGACGAAATCCAAAGCCATCTCCTGTGGAAGCTGCCGGCAAAATAATTGCCAGCGATTCCGCCGATGTGGTTGTTGCTGCAGCCCAGCTGCTTCTTCCAACTTTACCAGCGATTTTGAGCCGGCTGAACAGGGCTTCACTTTTTGTTTCGACTCTTTTCCACACTCTCCTCTCGTTGTATTATTATTTTTTATTTTTTTGCTGACACTTTACATACCAGACATTGATATTAAAACAGAAGACGTCTGGGGCACTGCCTCAAACTCGTCCTCGTACTCGTTGAGCACAAGCTCGCATGACAGGAATATTTATAATTTCCGCTGCCGGCAGACACAACAGAAAAGAACTGAAAGAATAATTTGCGATTACTGGCAGGCAGAAGGCGAAGGAAATCCCTGAAACGATATCCACACAGCCGAATGTAGCAGCGCAGAAATTACAAGCCAAGTGCGCTTGAGTTCGTGTATTTCCGGTTGAACAAACACATAAGCGAAACATAAAAGAAAGGCGAACAAGTACATACATATATCCACTATATATACTCACAACAAAAACAAAAAAAATAAATAAAAACAAAAATAAAATAAGAAAACCCCCAGTCAGGACGAGGACGAAAAGTGAAAATACATAGGAGGCGAGAGCATATTTCATAAGTTTGCACTCCGCACATAACACACATAGAAAACAGAGCCCCGAGCCAGAACCAGAACCAGAATCAGGACGAGAACCAAAACCAGAACCAGAGAAAGCTGGCGACAAAGGCGAACGCACGACCTTTGGCACCGAGTTCAGCCCCAGCTCCAGCGGAGGGGTCAGCAAATCAATAGAACGGCAGAGACAAAGCGGCAGTAGAAAGTACAGCGGGCCACGGGCAGCGTGCAACGGGCAACGGGCAACGTGCAACGTTAGAAAGCGACCAAAATTCACTCGCGAATAATGCTGACCATGTCGACCCTGATGATGCCTGCACCGACCATAGCCATGGGCGCCCCGCAGATCACAATGGGTCCGCACAAGCCGCCGGAAACGAAGCTGCTGGCCATCCATCCCGCAGCAGCTGCTGCGGCAGCCGCCCAGCAGCAGCAGCAGCACTCGCAGCAGCAGCAACAGCAGCAGCAATCGGTGACAGCTGCCCATTTGCAGCACAATGGCCAGCAGCAGCACTCGCAGCAGCAGCAACAACAGCAGCAGCAGCAGCTAGTTGGCAGCAACTCCAAGCCAGGTGAGTGAAAACCCGAATTTTCGCCACTGCGGGTGAATGTCCTCCTATTTTTGGCGGAATTTCCACCGGCAAAAGGTGTTGCATAAATTGAGAGATGCCGCTGCCATTTTGCCCCTGAGACGTGTCTCGAATGCAGCAGTCAACGAGCTCCAGTTTATTGAGCTTGGCAGAATTGCAAGGGGTAATTTTTCACAACAACCATAATTCTTGCGGGAAGTGCTACTTATGAGTATTTGATTCCAAAAGAAAATTCAGCATAATATATCTAAAATTTTGTTGCTTAAATTTATACATTAGAAAACTAGGAAATCGTAGCTAAACTATTCACAATATTCCACACAAGTGCCTTTTATTAAAACCCATTATTCAGCCAATGACAAATTAAACATAATTTAAATCAATTAATCTTTAATGAAACACATTAGATAGCTCCAATTTAAAACTGTATAAAAATATCCATTTGCAATCAACTATTTAATTTATTTGAAAAATGTTAACGTACTCATTTGCAATTCTAAACGAACTAGCATTGGCTTTCAACTAGGATTTAATTGAATGAATTTTATTTCCCGAAATAATTGCATTTCATTTTCAGCCAAGGATTTGTGAAAGCTGAAAAAGTTAGTATTCAGAACATGATCATTATTTATTATTAAAGTTTAATTAAATGTAGTGAAAAGTTTAATGTTAAATTAAATTAGCAATACAAGAAATTGGGAAAACCTACAAGTAAAATAAAATCATTAAATGACAAAGTTAAAGTGAAGCCATTCAAGCAATTATTATATTTTTTTTGCCATCCAAATTACTCTCCAAGCTTTAAGCTAGATTACTCACAAAACCAGCAGCAATTCAGCAGAGACTTGAGCTTATGCATTCAAGCCGGCATCCCAGCAATTATAACTTGGGCCAGAAATACCCGGGGCGATCGATAAAGTATTCCATATTTATACAACATTTATATGCGTCGCACGGCTAAATCATCCTGGCAACACATTCAATTAAACGTATCTCAGACGAGCACCTCGGTGCGGCAGGTAGATTTCAAAAATTCCAATAAACCACAATGTGCCGCACAAGTATCACTTTCTGCCATTTTTGAATAAGTAACATTCTGAGAGGCAGGAGGAAATGCGAATGGCTAAATTCGCACACGTAATCTGAAAATAACAAAACTCGAACACGCATTTCTGAGATGAATTATTGTGGACACCACCCCCGAAAAATGCTCAAAGGCTGGCTGGCTGGCTGGCTGGCATACTGGCTGGCAGGCCGAAATGTCAAGCGTAGGCATTACAAGCATAAATATCAGTTACAATTTTCATATTTTTAACCACAAATGAAAAATTTGATATAGCCCGGCAGGCAGCAGGGCAAGGAAATTGCATAGCCGGAGAGATTTACAACTTAAAAACAACTTAAGCCGAAACTTGGAAACAAAGGCAGGACAGGCAGAGACTGATTCCGGGCCTGGGAATGGGATTGGGAATTTTCTCCAATTTGTAGGCCTCCCTTGGATGTCCTCTTCCCTCTCGACGGTTGCTAATGGCAAAAACTATACACAAATAGACACAGGCAGGCATAAAACCGGAAACAACGGCACAGGAAGCTGCATGAAAATGAAACGGGCTCTCGGAAAACGGGGTGTGCCAGGGGCAAGGGGGCTCCGGCTGACTTTGGACTGTAATGAAAAATGGAAAATGTCTACTAAAAATAGTGAAAAGTTCAGTGCGGCTGTGGGGCGGCATCTCTCGTCGAGCCGCCGAGTAGAAAGCCAGGCAAGAGCAACTTGAAAATGAATTTAATTATGGCAAAAAAGTGAAAATTTCCACACTTGAGTCTGCGAAGTTTTCCTTTCCCTTTGGCCAGCGGAGCGTTGATGAGCGCCGCAAAGTGTGAGAAAATTACTAGACAAGACAACACCAACTGGCAGGGCATAAATAGCAGGATCCCGGATCCGGGGTGAAAGTAAAGAGTCTGCCGGTTGCGAGCATTGTGTAAGTTGGCTTAATGCGGGGATGGCTTATGAGAAAAGCAGGCAGCCGTTGCGGAAAACCCAGGGAAATGAGTGCGAAACTGGAGTAAGTGTCTAGGAGTCTCTAGTCCTTGGCCAGAAACAAAAAAAAAAAACCCTCGGAAATGACTTTGAATCGAGGACAATGGACTTGAAGATGAGCGAAACTTATTTACTAATTAGTAGGAATAGAACCAACATTGATTTTACTATTACTAATCGAGACGTAAATGAAAGTCTAACAATGATTTTTGATTATTTGTAAATACGTAGAAACATTATCATTAAAATCATTTAAAATACAAACCTTAAAATATTGAGATGAGAAAACACAAGAAAAAGTTATTATTTTAACAAGAGAACTTGAAAAAATCCGCTTAATTAAAGAACTACAAATAATTTCAGGCATCAAATTCTATTGGTAATATTTTATCAGAGCTTTAATTACAGTTAAAAGTATGACAGTTTCTATATATATCAACTCTGCTTAATAAAACTTCCCTTTGGCTTGTGGGTGGCCAGAGAAAAAAATTCTAGAGAGACAGAGAAGAGGGACAATTGACTTGGCGATGAGCCCCACTTAGTTACTAATTAGCAGAGGACTAGAAAAAGTCGACAACCGCACCACCGACAAAGCAAACATTGATTACCAGGCCAAATGATTGCAAATTGAAAATTAAGCACGCCGCTGAATTTCCAATTCAAATGCGAGGAAGCCAGGAGGAGCCAGGACCTAGGACCCAAACTGCTGGCAAACCGAACGGAGCAGAGCGTAACAGACACATGCATATAAATTTATATATGCAGTCCATACTCCCCCTACACCCACACAGTGGGTGCAGTGGCACACGGTGCATGAACTTTCGAGGAGCACTTACACATACACTGAGCGAATGGGTGGATGGGGCTGCACCTACACACCGCTGTTGCAAAAACAAACAGCGACTGCGAGTTTCTCAAGTGTCGCAACTGCAACAGCAGCGGCAGCAGCAGCAGTCGAGCCAACAAGTGCCACAGTAGTTGCTGTTGGTGGAAAGGAAACCACCCCAGCATCAGAAAAACAACACAAACAACGACATCCATAAGGGCCAACCACAGTGGCATTTACACCCTGAAAGACCATCCATATACCAACAGGCTTATTTTTCTAGGCATATTTTTCATCATTTTAATATTTTTGCTAACAACTCGAGGGAAGTTAAAGAAAACTTGCTTCTTTCTTTTCATTTAAATTAGCGTTGAAATATTTATTAGATTCAAGTAACATTTGAGTTTAAAATTACCTATTTTAAATTTAAACATGGGTTTTCTTTAAAATACAAATAAAACTTAGGACCCATTAATCTGAGAGATAGTTTTCAGCAGCACCTAAGGTGCATTCTTTTCTTTAGTAAATTATATTTTGTCCTGCAATCGTTACCTTAGTTAGTCCCACTAATTTCCACTGTATTTCGCACTATTATCTCTATCTGCCTGTGATCCGCCAGCACTTGGCTGTTTTTCTTTTGGCCCCAAATGATGCAACAAGAACAACAACGGCAGCGGCAACGAGCGCGCTTTACTTTCGCTCAGGCGACGGCGACAGCAAAACTTTTAAATTGGTTGGCAACACTTGCAGCTAACACACACACCCACCCCCAGCAGCACAACACACTCGTACACACATACTAAATGTTTGTTTTGGAAATGAATTTGGAAATTTTTGTACGGCTCAGCGTAGCCGGGGGAAAGTGGGTGGAAAAGTGGCAAAGTGAGGCGAGAGACAGCGGGCAACACCTCAAAGTAATTTGCCAGCAAATCATTGGAAGGAGTCAACTTCCAAGGCGGAAAACCCGAAGGAGACTGAGCACCCGAAAAGTATGCAATGCCAAATGAAACACTCACACACACACAGATGGGAGTGAAAGCGTGTAATGTGTGTGTTCCGTATGTGTTTGTGTGGGTAAAAACCACCAAAGTGAAATGCATTTATCGACCGCAAAGCGTTCGAAATGAAATCTGTTTAAAGGATTTTAATACCCCAGCAGGAACGTGGAGTCTGCATCAGTATCCTTGTTCGTGTGTGTGTGTATGTAAGGAGCTGGTTGTGTGGGAGCTGCAGGATTCCAGCAGGATGCGGGCGAACACAAAAAGTCAATGAATTCGTTTGGCGAATTGAAAAATTAATTCAGTTGCCGTCGCTGGCATTGATAAGGAAAAGCGTAGCAGGAAAAACTTTTGCCCGCCGCTCTCCTTTCATGTATCTTTATCTTTCCAGGCTGTGTGTGTGTGTGTGTTTGTACTTACACACACATTGACAAGCTTTTCACTTACTAATGATTTCTCATTTCGCTTACGGTATTTCCCCTGCTATTTGCGCTTTTTGTCTTACTTTGCGTTTTACAGCCACACAGCTATATATACTTATACATACTTGTTTAAATATATATACTTACATATAAACGTACACAGGCCAAATTACTCACTGACGTTGTTGTGGATTTTCCTCATTTCCCCCCGCCACGACGCTCTTCCCACCAGAAAAACGAAGGAAATTAAGCAAAAAGCGCAAAGATTTATTTCGCTTTGATCAAAATTAAATGAATTGATTTTAATACGCCCCGTGGGCAAGATATTTCCTTGGCTCTTGCAAATGAAAACGCATAAAAAAGGTGTTGGTTGGCCTTGTGGGCGTGGACAACGGTGGGCGTGCCTCGGTTGCTGCTCTGGGTTTTGGGTAGAGCTCGTTGTGAGCTTTATTTTATGCCAGCGGCCATTACAATTGAGTAGCTACAGCCATCGCCATGCACGAGTGTCTGTGTTAGCCATTTGAATTCCCACCAGCACTGGTATTGGTAGTGGCAATGCCACCGCTGTTGGTCTTGGTATTGGTGTGGAGAGGACAGCCCGTGCTTAAAGACGCTCAATAAATTCCCATTGAATTGGGTACAAAGTGGGGGATGCGATAAAATGTTTAAGGAAATCGTGTCAATGAATTAATGCGGTTCGGCTTGAAACAAGCAACTTTAAGGATAAAGAGGCCGGAATAATATTTCGATTTTTTGGGAATGTATTCCAATTTAATTGATTACAGATTTGTTAAGCAGTATTTTAATCTTTATCTAGGAAAAGTTTAAAGCATCTTAAAAGTTTAGACTAAGATATATTCAGTCAACTGAACCGAATTGTACGCATTATTAAATGTATTAAATTTTAAAATATAATCTTTTTAGTGTATTACTCATTTTGAAAACTTTTGAGAGCACACTAAAGTACTTTAAGGACCTCCACGCTTTATTTCCGCCTAAAAATAGGATGCTTTCCGGCAAAAGAACTCGTCACCGAGTGAAACACAAAAATCGTTGCTCGATTTTATGTCTCTGCCCTGGCCTGTTCATTCCGTTTGATTACATTTCATTTGATTTGTAACATTTTTGACCATCTACGCCCTGCTCCTGGCCCCATTCCTTACACTGCAATTCCTTTTGTGTTTCTTTTTTGCTTCCTGTTGGCGGCGGCAAATGAAAAGTTTACATTTCATTGCTCAATTCGACATTTGACATTTGGCAGCGGCACTGGCATAGAAAATGAGGTTCACAGTGCTCACAGTGCCAGTTTTTTCACAGTCTCCTCCGATTTTTTGTCTGTGAGTTCCCCGTTCTCCTTTCTATTCTTTTTTTTTCAAAATTCAGACAATTGACAGCGGCGTCATTGTTGTTGTTCTTATTGTTTGTCATCGCATTTGTCGTCCGTTGGCTGTCGCCTTTCCGCGTTCGTTTTGCTGGCGCCTCATAATAAAAGTGTCTGCGATCCGCTCGCTTGTTGCACGGTGTAACAAATTGCTGATGCTCGCATCCGCATCCGCATCCGAATGGATGGGATTTAGACGCGGACTCGAATGGCGGATTTACCAGTGCCCAGTGGGAGCCAGGTGCTACTACGCTGTGTCCAGGCACTAGTCAACACTTTGGCGCAATTTAAATTTCATGCATTTTTCATTAACACCAAAATGGAGGCGACCACTCGACTGGGGCCCTCCATTACCCAGCGACAAGGACATGAACTCTTTTACGGACTCCGGGCCAAGACAGAGTGCAACAGCCGCGGGAAAAGCACTAATGGTAGTTTCGGAAAACATAGAATTAAATATAAATTGTTAATAGCTTTAATAGCTCCTAAAGACATTTGGTAAGTCATTGTTTTTCCACTTTATGAAATATTTTAAATAGAAGGTTTATATTTTATTTTATCATATGATTAATGACAAAGAATAAACTTATTTGTATTGATTAGGCCGAAAATCATTATCACTGATATCCTAGAAATATCCCAAGATATTTTTCAAGAACTTCTCAGATGACCGCAACTGTGGATTAAGAGGCTGCAAGAAAAGAGGGCCAAAAGCGAGTTGGCTCATCTTAAATGCCCATCTATTTTACTGCTGCAGCTCCATATATACCAAACATACAGAAAGGACACTTGGGCTCGTGAGCCGAGGCGCATTTACATTTTCATCCTGTCGCCATACCCAGCGTCCAGCCCGCTGACCCCTGATCCTGCCTACCGCAGTTCCCCTCCCATAGTTCGGTTCGTATCGATTTTGAGTGTCGCCTGCCATTCAAATGGTTTTTATTTCGCATTTATGTGCCCGCCCCAGACTTTGTGCCCACTCCAACTCATCCTCATGTTTTCCTCAGCCGCTGGCTGACTTTGGCACGTTTTAATGCATTGGCCACAGTGCCTCCGCTTGCCGGCAAGCTGGAGCTGAAGATGCACAGAGAAAAAGGCTTAAAGATAAATTAAAAAAAGAAAATTGGATTGATTGTAAGGTTTTTGGTTTTTCTTTAAATATATGTAGATCTTAGAAGGAAAAACTTGCAATGTCCTTCGCAAATAAAACTGAATACTTATTGAATTATTATAAAATTGCAATTATCCGTTTTGTCTCTGTGTGCACCGCGTACGTGTGAGTCCTTTCCTTAACCCTTTGCCACCGTGTCCGCATTGTTTTGCTCGTTTGGCATTCCGGCTCCACAGCTTTCTTTGGCTTCGTTTTTATGTCCTGGCCGAACTTTTGCATAAAGTCATTTGGGGCGTTGATGGAATTTTTGAGCGGAGCTCGCAGCCCCGATCTTCCAGGTCTCTGGGAAAAGCGTTTAGTCTTGAGCTAAATTTTATGAGCTGTGCGTGCGGACTTCTGTTTGACTTTGGTCTCATTTGCGCTGGCAAATACTGGCAATTTATGCAAATAATAATTTATAAAATTTCGCATAGTTTTCCGGGGCAGGGGGCTTAGTGGAAAATAAAAACAGTTCGGGCTAAATAAAACAAACTGTAGGTAAATAAAACATGGACTGCCGAATTCCGACTACCGACTGCCGACTGCCCCGGGTTTTCGGCTTGGCCTGGTCATAAAAAGTGCTAAGTAAACACATGTGCCCCACCAGCGGCCCATCCCCCAGCCCCAGCCCCCCGCCGGGAAGCCCTCAGTTTCCGCACCCGCAAAGCAAATGCCTGCACATAGTGTAAACACATAAATTTATGCATTTTCAATGGAGAGCTGTTAGCATAAATTTACAGCCCAAAAAAAAAAAATGAAATAAAATTGGGGGAAAATCAACGACTGGCGCTTGGGGGAAAAATGGTGTTGGATGGTCAGCCAGCAACAACAAGCCGTACAAAAGTGCTTAACAAAACAAAACAAAACAAAACAAAGCTGAACAGAGCGAAAATAGCGTTAAAGCAACGCAAAGCAAACAGTCGACAGTTGAGTTGCTGCAGAGCTCGAAACAAACAAAAAAAATGCAAACAGAAAACAAACAAAAAGCACCCAGCAAAAAGGCAACTCGCCGGAAAGCGGAAGGGGGTGGCCAGGGGTCGAGTGGGGGCTGGGGGCGGAGAAGGGTGCTCAAGGGTTAAGGGACAGGGACCAGCTGGGGTGTCCTGCAAAAAACTTGAAGCAAATAGAGGCACTGCTTTAAAAACCTTAACACATTTCCAATGATTGGATCAATAAATGGCGACAAGTGCCACAGTATTGTTCGGTGTGAGATTTATTTTTGTGTGTGCATTGACACTGAGAGAAATCGATTCAGGGACCTATAGAATTTCAGAGAAAAAAAATTTGATATAAAACTGGGAGTCCCATTATCCAATCTGTTGATAAAAACCTTAAGAAAGATTTGTTTCTTTAGAAAAATATTAACTTTATCCTCAAAGTTAGATTTTAGATACTAAGTTGATTTATTTAATCTTTATTCTAAGCAAATATGTTTTTTTTTTTTGAGTGTGTGTGACTGCCGCTAACTACTGCCAATTGGCAATACGGAAAAGAACAACTGCTGCACTTTTCGGCAGGATGCGTGTCTCCCTGCAATTTTTGCATACTCGCCTTTGCTGCCAGCTGACACTGCTAGGCACCAGGTACACATAGATGCATTTTTTCATTGTTAAAGGGAAAGCATTTAACCTGCACCTCTGGCCCGGTCCTTTTTTCTGCTCACACTTCGCTATGGTTTGAAACTCCACTACCGATTGCATATGAAAGAAGATTAAGTATCCGCCCCGTGGGTCTTCAACATAAGTCAATTTAAAGTCCTTAAGCAACTAATCCTCAAACATGAGTATGATTCAGATAAAACCACGTTTTGTGCTTCACAAAAGTTGCTCTAATTATAAATATCAGTTGCCATGACCATTTCACATTCGTTGCCCGGCAGAGAGTTAAATGGAAGCCGCAGAAAACAATTTGCAAACTTTGCCAGATCTGCGGTGGCTTTTCCTCGTATACTTTTCTTTTTACAAAAAGCAAACTTTAAACATTTTCATCGCACTTTTCAACGCTCAAGTCGGGGCGAGCCGGAGTTATATATGTCAATAAACACGCGCACCGAACATCCCCGGCAACTTATCAATTTTTCCATGCTCAAACCCACTTAGAGAAGATCCCTGCGGAGAAGTCAGGGGCATTTTTCCGGGGATCGGGATGCGGGCGGACTGTACAAACATTTGACTCCGGCGGAGAGGCGATGGCAAAGTCAAAACGAAGCGGAGATGCAGTCGGAAATGCCATTGAAAATAGTTTAAAGTTGCACCAAAAAGGATATTGAGCTAAGCCAGTTGCAGCTTACAACGAGGACTAGGGGTCGGGATGTGGGGTGTCCTTATTTGCACTGAAAACTTGTTGTAAAGCGAATTGAATATTGAATTAGAACGAAAAAATATAATAGTTTCGTGTTTTTATCTGAGAAGCCTTGAGGCAAGGATGTGGCAAGCATT
This sequence comes from Drosophila anomelani, assembly GCA_035045905.1. NCBI lineage: Eukaryota > Metazoa > Arthropoda > Insecta > Diptera > Drosophilidae > Drosophila > Drosophila anomelani. The sequence goes on along the minus strand of JAWNOO010000007.1, from coordinate 6,983,229 downwards.
ATTTATTATTTACAATCTGTAATCAGCACTCTTTCAAAATATTTAGCTAAATAACTTATTGATAAACTACATAACTTTCCAGATTTTCCCCGAGTGCACAGTGTATGTATATTTGGCCATGTGCTCGTGGTAGTGTCCTCTGTTGGTTTTCTATTTGCCTTCGACTCGCTGCTCGCTGGCTGCTTATGGAAATCCGCATGATGATTGCATATCCTTCGCCAGAGACGCTGCCATATCCCTAATGCCGCCGAAAGTTTGCGTTCATTTGCCTGCTGCACGCTGCACGCTAGATGCTGGATGCCAGCCGGATTCGTCCTTTTCTTCTCGTTCCTTTCTTCCTGCCATATATTTCGCCCCGTTCTCGTTTTTTCCGTGATGCTTTCAGCTGAGAAAACTTTTACTTGGTTTTTCCTATTTTCCTTGTCGGCTGCTGCGGTGGCGGTGGCCAAAGTGTTTCTCTTGCATTTGAAGAGCTTTTTCTTAATGTCACTTATGCATAAGTTCCTATGAGTTTGGCCACACACGCATACATATATGCATATCCATGGCCAGGATAGAAGCTCACCCCTTGTTTGCATGAGGATAAAAGTGCAGCGAGTGTGCGTGTGTGGGGGTGGAGCGAGTGGGTGTTTGTGTTTGAGACTAACTTGATGGCACATCCTCCATGGGGATTTACAAGTGCTTAGTTCTATGTCGCAAAAAAACGCTTTAATATTATTATACTTTCTTCTCTTATGTGCACTAGCAATTCTTGCTATTTTTTCATTTGCTTTTAAATTAAATTAAATAGCCCGGGTAAACGGTCGAAGGTCGAAAACAAGTTGAAAGCCCAGATTCTTAAAGTCACAGTCTAAAAAAGGGAGTGAATTATACATTAAATATAAGGTAAAGAGTTAATTTTCTAAATGTTATTTTGTTCCCTACCAAATTAAATAAAATACTCATAGGAATCACTATAAAGACAACTCCAACGGATTGCCAAAGGTTCTTAAAGCCTCCTCTCCAGCCACAAAAATCATAAATAAACACCGACGCCCACGCATAAACACACACAGAAACACACAACCGTCTTGATGTATTACATGTGTTGGCATTATTTACTTAACTCGGCTCTGCTCTATTTTAGCCGCTCCAAAAAGTCAAGTCTACTTTTGTGGCGCAGCTATTAGTGCAGCAGCGACGCCGACAGAGGCAGCGGCAAATGGCAACAACAATGCCTTAGCCAGGACACAAGGATGAAGACATTAAGGCCCAGCATGCGCCACCAACACACACACACACACATAGCCACCGACATGGGCGTAAAGAGAAAGAAATATAATGCCAACATAACATTTAATCCAAGGAATTCCATATCGCAGCCAGTGGGGAAGCCAGGCGAAGGCAACGAACATTTGGCACCGTGAAGCAAAGTTGGCCTTTGACGGGTGGGAAATGTGGTTCCACAAACAATCGGGGGTAACCCAAGAAGGGCTTTCAGAACTATCAGTTTGGTTATTCACTGAAAATAACAGGCAATCAGCATTTAATTAGTCAAGTCTTTGCCTCAGCTGTTAATCTCAGCAAATACACGGAAAATGAACAGTAAAGACCCATTTAAGATTTGAATTTCGAAGTAATATTTTGCATTTAGAGTAAATAATGTTAATTATTTTAATCATGATCTTGCATAAATTGCAATTACCCAGATCACAGTTCCAGCTTTGACCAAGAATAACCCTCAGCTGAGTTGCTCTATCCGTCTTATGGCTAATACCAGGACGATCATTGCGTAATCTGAGCTAGGAACTCCTCGTAATGTTTATTTCCACTGTGCTTATCTGGACTGAGTCAGAGGCAGATGAGGTCCTGGCTGTGGCGCACTGAAATGGCGCACGAGGAAAATAGAGGAGAGCGCTGCAGAAATACTTTTAGCAGCTGAACCGAGCTGAGCCAAGTTGGCTGGGAATGAGCCAGCCAGCAACGGAAGGAAGAAATAATCATAAAAATTATTTCAGGACGCACACACACACATGCAGGACCGTAATGCACGCATACATGTGTGTGTGTGTGTGAGTGGTGATCATAATGTTGCAAGGCGTCTGGGGCAACCGCTGGGGAATCTCTTCATTTTCGATGCCTTGGCAGGATTTACACTTTAATGGCCTGGCGGTGGGGTGGGGTGGGGTTGGTAGCTGCCCTTTTTAATTTTCGTGCTTCATATTTTCTATTTAGCAGGAGATGTATACATGTGCGTGTATGTGTGGGTGTTAATGGGTCTCGCGTCTGGCCAAAGTGAACACAAAAATTGATATCCCGCCGTCAGTTTTAATGCCCTATGAATGCGGCTAATGAAACTGTGCGCACTTTTTATTATTACTTCTTAAACAACATTTAATGCTTATCTTCCGTTCTTCGTCTTCGTCTTCTTTGCAGGTAAGCCAACAGTCTTGACTCCACAGCACAGAAAAAAAAATAAGAACTCAATTGGAAGACGGTAATTTTGGGGCAACGCCACAACGGTGAGTTGCAAAAGCCGCATGCCGGCTGGAAGTCGTGGCAAATTTGATTTATTCGGGCACGTGGATGCACCCAGGGGCGCCAAGAACCAAAAACAAAACAAGAAAAAAAGATACGTTAAGCAAAAGGCCAACGGGGGCGGCCATCGCTTCGGCAGCGACAGCATCGTTAACATTTAATTATGCCATTTTCATTTCCGTAATGAAATGAACTTGTTAGCCAGATGGGAAGCCCCTTTGTTCTTTTATTCATTGCCCTGGCAAATTATCATTGATTTTGTTGCTTAATCCGCACTAAGGTGAGCATTAAATCGAATTAATTTCGGGTGCTGCCCAGCTCACCACTCCCCACTCACCACTCCCCAATCACCAGTCCAAGTCAAAGTCCTGCTGGAGTGGCCATTTGACATTTGTCGACAAAACGTTTACATTAAATGTTTGGCCGTGTGACCATGGCCGATTTCTTTGCTTTTTGTTTCGCATTCACGTTTGTATTATTCCGCCCTCCCGCCACTGTCTTGGCCCCGTCTACGGGTCGACATTCCGGGCATTCTGCACATTGTTCGGACGGAGGCTAAAGTGACAGGGATGGCCGGGAGCCGGACGCTAAGCGCCCGAGTTGAGACATTTGCGTTGACAATTGCACGGAATTGGAAATAAGATATTTGCTAGAGAGGCCACTTTTAATGTGAGCTTGGGAATTCGTGAACGAGGCTGTGTAGCTTTAGCTTATTTATTGGCAATTCTGGGAATGCCATGACCATACATTAGTCAAACCCGAATGGTAAATGCAATTAAACACATCACTTTACCAATCTTCCCTTCAGAAATCACTCAATTTGAAATGTTATTTCGGGTTTTTCGGGTCGCACACGCTCCATTAGGCGGCAAACAAATGCCGAGTGAAAGGAACCGCCCGAGGTTTGTACGCAAATTTTTTAATTTATTGCATAAAATGTTTCGGGTTTTCCTATGCTGGCAAGCCACAAAAGCCAAAGAAATTGTTTCAATTTGTCATGACAATTTCTTTGAAATGCCTCAGCTAAAAAATGTCCTTCTCCGCCGCCGCTGCCGCCCACCAGAAAGTAAAAAGGAGCAGAGCAGGCAAAGCAAGCTGCGAGTCCTGTGATTCCTGGGCGGGGGCAATGTCGTCTGCCATCAAAGCACTGAATTCAATTTGGTTTAGGAAGAAGCCCGGCTCATTCCTTCGGCAATTTCCCCGAGTTCCTCGTAGGTCTATGTGCGGCTGCTTTATTTGCTCGCCTGTAATTTGCAATTTTCACCTTGCCGCCGAGGGAAAAGTCGCGGGAAGGAAATCGTTGAGAGCTAGACCATTATCAGGAACGAGGGTGGCGTGGGGTCGCCGAGAGTTGACAAATCAGCGGCGCCTTCCAAATGACATTAAAGGCAGCTCAGCTTAGCCGGGCCCAGCCGAGGCCGTAATGCTTGGCTGCCTGGCTGCCGCTGATGATAATGGATGCCGCCGCTCTCGCTTTTGGCTCAGCCATTTGGCAGGCGTTCGCAGTAAATCTGATATTTCCCCTTGGCATAAATAAATAAGGACATGGAGAGGGCGGCCCGAAACCGATCACAATCTAAAATTGCAGCCTGCAAACAGTGCCAAATTAATGTTGCACAATGTGCCTGATTGTGGCTAGCCTTGAATCGGTAGAGATATTTGAAGCAGAATTTAAGGTACAACTTGTGGGAGGGATTAGCTTTAATATTAAATAAAATAACTTAAAAAATAACGAACATAAACATTCAGCTTTAGTTATTTAACATCTCTAGATCGTTATAAGTCAGTAGCTTAAAGTCAACACATCCACCTATTCCTCAATCCTTTGTCTCTTCCTTGTGGCTGCCACTCACGCAAATTAAAAGCAATGCGTCTCCTGGCAACGAAATCCAACGGACCAAACATCTCACGTGGCAAAACCAAACTGAACCCGGGCAGAACAATAAATCTTCAGATGGAAGCGTTGGCATCGGTGATGCGCCTTTAAGCTGCTTAGTCCCTGTCCGCATCCTGACTCTGTCCACCCCTCCCACTCGCCGCCACTGGGCTTCGCTTGCAATTTCCGCTGCGCCGGCGGGACGCATATTAGCCGGCTGCCACTGGATTCCGGGTGGACAGGCGACGGAAGCATCACGGCGGAAGCGCAGGAACAAAGTAGCTTGATCCGGACAGCTCTGGGCAGCCAGGGGGAAGCTGCAGATGCAGCCGGAGCCGGGCCTGGAAACTCTGAAGGAGCTCCAGCTGATGACTGGCAGTCGCGGATGTAACAATATGATTGGATTATTATTATATTTATTGAATGGGTCTGGGACCGGGCCCGGTTCAAGTGTCGGAGCTCGGGAGCCAGATAATGAACGGTGGCATCTTATCCTTTTTGTTTTTTTTGTTCTTTCTTCTATTCTGATGCTCCAGTTTTTCGCCCTGGACTTTTTTCGCTGGCCTCAAATGGCAGGCAGACATGCAATCAGCCCGGAATCTTCGCCCGGGCGGGCGTTTGTAATTGGGCCCTTTTATCTCGTTCACCGTTCGGGCCAATTAAAGTTAGTTTGCAAAGTAATTAAGACGATTATGTGGCGCTCAAGTATCAATAAGCGCCAATTATCCAAGTATTTCGCATCGATTGTTACTCGTTGCGGCGCTCTTTTCGGTTTTCGCTTGAAATAATTTTGTTAGATAATTTTTTAGCGCCACTTAAGTGATTGCTTTCGCTGGCTGAGGCAAGGTTATGTAAATGGAAAATGGAAAATGGGAAACGTAATTGCCGACACGAAAAATACTTATTGGAAGAGGTTCGGGCGGAAAGAGTTGCTAGACAAGGATTTAATTGTGGGTTCTGCGGGTGATGGAAGGGGATTTCAAGGCGAATTTTCCTCCAATTTAAAAAGGAGCACAGGAATCTTAAAGGTATTTAAGCTGTAAATGAAAAAATTAAATTATTCTAAGAATTTGTAAGCCCAAAATTAAATATTTCCAAAGGTAAAAGTAAAGGAAATTTTTATAGAATTCTTAAAATCCCAACTTTGAATGACTTCTACAGGAGTTATTTAAAGCCAGTTTAAATCCAAGTTTAGGAATTATTTAAATGTTATTTTTTCGAGTGTGCCAAAGCCAAAAGTAACTGTCAAGTGCTGGCAGAAATCATGCAACTTCAGCAAGCTGGAATTGCAGTCAATGCCGGGCGTCAATCAAGCAACTTTTGGCTCTTGCTAATGAACTTCTGGGCGCATCCACTCATTTGAAAGTCACTCAGCTTAATTCACAACACTGCCACGCCCTCCGTTCCACCCGCCCCAACACACGAACACACACACACACACCCACCCACTCATACCCGAATTGGAACTAATTCCAGAGTCTGTCTCCTCGGCAGTGTCAGAAAGCCAAATTTTAATCTGTGATGTTGCCAAAACTTGATCAAGAAAGTTCAGTCCTTAGATGGATGTCCTGCCCCACCCAAGGCATCATTTCGGAGTGCAGGGGGAAGCCCAGATCCCTACACTTTGCAGGCCATAGCTCACTCTGACATCCCAATCCTCCATCTATGGCCATTCATACATCTGGTCTCTGCTCTGGCTGAAAATTCCTCTGCGTCATTGGCAAAAGTTACGCGCATTTCAAAACCCCACAAGCCCCCCGGAAACCCCCCTGGGAAAAAAATAAATCTTCGACTTTAGTGTGTTTGCTGCAGCGGTGCAGCAACGGTGAGGCGTGGCGCAACGGAGGGGTAGTGCTAAAAGGCATTTGTTATCGCCGCAGCAACATAAATTCACTTTTGTAATTATTTCTGGTATTAGTAGCTGAGGTAACAAGCGGAGAAAAGTCAGCCAACGACTGCTGGCGCTAACCGAACTCCATCATGGCAGCAGTTCCTCTAACCCCTTCGATTCCCTCAAATCCCAGCACCCTTATCCTGGCACTGACAACACTGTGAGGTGAATGTTTTTAAATAAATATATGTAGGCTTAGTTTGTGGTCTTTAAAGCTCAACTAAATATTGATATAATTCTAGAGCAAAGTTTTAATAGATTACATTTATTTAAATATTTATTTCTCTTCGTCTAGGTAGTTTTAGGTGGGACTTTCTCTCCAGTGTAGAATAAGCTGAAACGACTCACAACGAATGGACGGAAGCGAGATTATTTGTTAAAGCTAGCAAGTGAGCAGCAGACTGTGCTTAAAACACACACACCCCAACCCAAACACACCCCTAACCCATACACCCCCACTCACCCCCCTCCCCCACACACACACATTGGAGCTTACCCCACCAATACACATATAGCAACAACTTTAAAATTGAATCAATCATTCTCACTTTGATGCACATCAGCAACAGAAGCTGCCGTCGTTGCCTCGACTGCAGTTTTAGCCAAAGAAAATGGTTCATAGGCGAAATGGCTTGGTCACTGGAAAAGCGGGAAAATCGGGGAAAGCGTCAGGGCTCGGGGAGTGGGGTTGCGTGGCAGCATAAGCTGTAACTATAAACAAGCAGCTTATGTGTGTTTCAGTCGTTCGTTTTCTGCTTTTTGCACTGGGTGTTAATTTTTGTTGGTTCATGAAGTCGTCTGAAGCTCCTAGAGCTTTCTAGCTCCTCCAGCTCCTTTTTCCCTATTCCTGCACATGAAAAATTTGTTTAAATTAATGGGAAACTAGATTGGAGTTCCCTAAAATAAATTATATAATCTCAAAATTAAAGCAATTTGTTTATAGGTCAGAAAAAAATTCTAGAAATTCCTTTTGTAATATAAAAATTTTCAATTCGACTTTACCCCCATTTTCTTGCCGTGTATCCCTGCTTAAACACTTCTCAGCATAGCCTGGCAGCTGTGCGCAGTTCTAACGAGCAAAAACTAATAAATCCCCACGAAAATGGCTGCGGAAACGGAAGCCGTGTGTTGTGTTCAACTCCCTGTTCACAGACCCAATCCGAGTCCCAAAAAAAAAAAGAGAAAAATATATATAGAGGAGAGTCCCCAACTGAAGCCGAATCCCTGGCAATAGCTTGCCTGTCTGTCTGATGTGTTTTCTTGCTTAATTCTTATTATTATCCCAGCCATTATTGTGGCCGTTGTTGTTGGCTTTCTCAGTGTTCTTGGTGTTCTCTCGGCGTTGCCGTCGTCTTTCACAGATTTCGTAGCCAAAGAAGCTTCCTTTATTCATTCATTCTTTAGCACTTGGCTCGATTCGGTTCCCCCTGTTTCGTGTTGCTTATCGCCTCGTTGCTTGTATTATTATTGCCACTGCCATTGTTCGTTGTTGCCATGCAATAGTTCATTTTAATCTAGCAGCCGGATAATGCAAGAAGGATTCCGTAATTTAGCCTCAGTGTTTTCAGCTCCTTGGGCCGCATTTCTTTGTCTTTCATTTATCGGGCGGCTATATCTGGCCGTTTGCCTTGTTCGCCATTGCCAGTGCCAGAGTGCCGTTGATTGTTGTGCAAAGTTTGCAGTGGCCAACTCGAGTTATAATAAATTTCATCACTGTTGATTGCCTCACATTCCCGGGGCCAGGGTCGAGGCCAAAAAGTTTTGACCCTCCTGCGTTTGAGCCATGGCCATAACATGATTATTTCATCGCCGTTTTTAGTCAACTTTTCACTGGCTGCCACTCCAGCAGCAGCAGCAGCAGCAGCAGCAGCAGCAGCAGCATAACATCCCCTTGAAGTTAAGTGGCCGCAGTTCCAGTTGAAATCAGATGCAGCAGATTTAGCTGAATCCATTTCCGGCGGCTTTAACTTTTAAACAGTTTGTCACATAAATTAATTGCCGGCAGTGGAAACTGTTGCGACTAAAAATGATAGCAGCAACTTTTCAGTCACGTCTGGCACATGGAGCATGCAACTGCCACCCCTTCTGCGTGCCTTTGAGAGGGAGTGCCCTTTGCAAGTACAAATATTCTTACACGGAAAAAATAATCTATTTAATTTCTCGCTAGATATACAAGCAACAAAAGGTAAAGGAAATTTTAAATTAAATCTTAAATTTAGAGTCCTTTCTTTGGTATTCTGGTTTAGGTTTAACCTCTGTGCCATGCAATATTTTTTGACCTGACTGACCCCCCTTTCTGCGGCTACCTTTGATCAGGGAAAATTGAGATATCCGAGCACTCGTGGGGAACTCTCTCATAAATCTGCCATCGAATTGCCGGCCCTCAATTACACATCAACGCGTTCGGGTAATGACCAACCACTGGCACCAATGAATCGCTTCCCCGTGTGACCCCGCTGACCCGCTTCGCAATCCATTTCCAGCAAACTGCAGGACAAACTTTACAACGGCCCCAAAGGATCCAGCAGCTTGAATGTATTGCAGTTCAAAAAAGGGTGCCGGAAAAAGGAAAAGGGACAGGGGATCCTGGGACGGTCCAGGGAAGTAAGGACAACAAACCGCAAACTTTCATTTTGCAGTCCAACTAATGAAACATCAGAGTGCATGCAGAAAATGCTCAATGCAAATGTCAAAACAACAACAACATGCAAAAACAAATGTAAAAATTACTCAAAAATTAAAGTTTTAAAATTAAATAATTTATTTAAGTGACTTATTGCAAATATGAATTAACCATACATATTAAGTCTAAAATAGAAAACTAAATAGACCTTACAAAGGGTAAAGAAATATGAATAACTAGAATTTTCCACTTCAAGTCGCCTCTCGAGGGTTGAACTTTTTGAGGATTATTCAAATTTTGTTAGTTGGCGCTTTGATTTGTCCATCTATCTATTGCTGCCATGAATTTGAAAAGTTTTGAGTGCAAAATACTCGGCACACTCGAATCCATTCGGGGCCCAGTCAATCGTTGCCATGGCCAGCGCCAAAGCGTTCTCTCAATGGCCAAAAGTTGGACGGCGCGGCGCTAAAAAGGGAAATAAAAATAAAGCGGATCATATTGGAAACTTTAGTCCTGCCTGCGTGCGTGTGTGTGTGCTTGTGTGTGTGCCGCAACAACAACACTCTAATTGCGCACAAAATGAATTGATGTCGTTGCCAAGCGCAAATTAAATGGATGTGAAATCGGGGGATACCCGAGGGGCCTGGGCTGGGAGAATGGTCAGACGACGCCGCTCAGCCTCTCGAGTGCTTTATTAAGCGCTTGTATCCAATTTCGCAGCGGGACTCAAGTGGCCAAGAAGAAGGACAGCGCCACTAATTTATGGCGTTCCATTAAAACTTGAGTTCAATTGCCAAAAATTTCATAAAAATTTTATTTAAAAACCAGCAACTACAACAACGAGCCAGCAGAGGACAAAAAAAATACAACATAAGAGATGCGCAATCAAGTTTATTACAGCAAACAAAGGGGCAGAGGAGGGATTGGGGTTTTTCAGAGAGAAAAATTTTAGTCATTGCCTTGAATTTTCAAACAATACAAAGACGTAAATAATTATTATAGCTATGAGTTATTAAATTCAAATAAATACCTAAAAATATATATATTCTGTGGCGCATTCTCCCAGGGTTTTGCTATGAAATACATTATAATTGATTAGAAGAAAAGACAGATATTTTTCTCACTGTGCAGTCTAGTAAGCGCCGAGGGGGGATGGCGGAGTAATCGTCCTTGTCGCCTGGCTGGCGACATGGCAGCCCCACGTCCGACAATCCCCCACCACTCCACACCCAAAACGGCAAGGCTGCACTTTGGCCATGTCCTGCGCAGTTCATTTGAGGGAAAATGAAATAAATTTAAATATATTTTTAGTGCATTTCGCATAAAACAAAAAGATGCCTCGCTGTGCTGGGGTTGGAGCTTCCCTCTTCCTGAGCGCGGGCAGGGGGTCGTTTGGCGGGGCTTTGGTCGTTGTCCGCTTTTATTTTCCGGCCGTTTGCCGTCTCAGCTTTTTGTGCCTGCCGCCTTTTATTGTTGTAGTTTTGCGTCTCCGCTCTGTTTACTTATTTACTTTTGCGCTTTATTATTCTCCATTAACTTGACAAAATGAACAGGGCCCGGGGCCAGGGCGGCAAGCGGGACGCCGCTCCGAGGCGTGTCCTTCAGCATGAAATTAAAAAACAGAGGCAAGGAGCTAGCAAAAAAAAAAAAAAGTAAGGGACGACGGCTATGTTTCATTTAAGGCGGCAACTCAAAGTATTTCTCGGCCAAAAGGGATTTTCGGTAGGACCTCATAAAATCCAGAAGGCTTTCCAGCTGGCATAAATTTTCATATTTTGATAGCAATCAGTGGAAATCTTCGCAGCAAAATTAGATCTCCCGGCTAATCCTTTCATTAGAGGCGTTCCAGCCATTACAATTCTCTGCGTATTCCTGTCTTTTTTTGTCTTTGTCTTTGGGCCAGAATTGCCTGGGAGGAAATTGTAATTTATGTTGTCAAAGTCTGGTTGTTTGCGAAATTGTTGCGAATGCTTAGCGCCTTAAATGAGTTTCTGCTCTGATTGTGTTTAATTTTGACGCTCTTGTGGTTGCTGCTGGCTTTATTACCAACATGTGTACAAAGACACAAAATGCTTATGCAAATAAAGTCCTCTCAGTGGCTCTGTGTATGTGTGCACTGAGAAGAATTGTGGCAGCCTTGAAATCTTTATTTTTAATATTAAAAAGTTATAAGAGTTTTATGTTACAAAAGAAACCAAAGAAATCTATAGACTCCGACAAACAGCTCTTCTGAATGAATAAAAGGATTCGTTATATATTTAGTTTCATCTTCAGAATATATCAGTTCTTGTATCCTTTTTCTCCTTGTGTGTGCGTGTTTCCGGAAAATGAGAGCACAGGCGACATTTCCATTTCCATCTCCACTCCCATCGAGCATCTGTTAATGCGAGCAGAGGGTACATGCCGAGTGGCAAGCGGGGCGAGGGAAGACAGAGCCAAGTCTCTGAGCCAATTCGACTTTAGCAACTTTCACAAAAGCCGGCTCTTGTCTTAGTCCAATTCCCAATGCAAATTCCATTCAGAGAAGCACACCCAAGTTGGATATTCAAGTGTGGCCAACTTTTCAGGTTTTAATTAGCCGTCGGCTAGTTAACTTAGCCTCCGCTTTGATTCAACCCCAAAACGGGCCAAAACGGGGGCTCCCACAATTTGCGCACGCCTCGCATGTTATTTTGCCTGCATGCATCCAATTAAGAGGCTCGTGCCACCCTGCCGCCCCTGGCAACCCCGTTGCTGCAGCAGCATTTCGGCCGGACCCGGGTCTCTGGCCCCTTTGCTTTGCTTTTTTGCCTTGCTGCATTTTAAGTGAAAAATACTCAGCGCTATTTTACTTATTTAGTACGTAACTACAATTTACGCCATGCATCTGCATATAAAATGCATTTTTTGCAGCATTTCTCTTTCATTTTTGTTTTCTTTTTTTTTGGTTTTGTTCGTTTTGCCTTGTTTCGAAGGGGCGGCACGCCCACTTTTTGCACACATTCTGGCTCACAGACTTATTATTTATATCTATCTCTCGAATACATTAAGAAAAACTTGCTAAAGAATAATTTATAATTATTTATGTGAGTTAAAGCCGTTTAAATAGGGTACTAAAAATATTTATTTTATGGAAAATAATTGTTTAATAAAAAAGAAATACAAAATTTAATTTGTAGTTTTTGATTTTGCTATACCGAATTTATATTATTATAATTTTGTATATAAATAAACGTGATATTTCAATGGTTGTTATTATTATTTAAGTCCTTTTCCAAATTTTCTTCTTAAAAGGATTTCTCTCAGTACTTCGGCCATAAATGAGTGTGTGTGTTTGCTTGGACCCTCTCAGCTTTTTTATGTACTCGCTGCTATTTGCCTTGCCAAAAATAAAAAATAAAAAAAGGAAAGAAACAGCAGAGGACGGAACGGAGAGAAAATGCAAATAGAATGAAACACAATGCCGAGGCGCCTCCTTCAAGCTCATCGTCCTATCTCACTCACTCTATTTCCCCCAGCTTGGTTTTTCACTTAGCTTCTCGCTGCGGATTTTTGTGTATTTTAAATGCATTTTCAGCTTGCACAAACACCCTCAAACATACCCAGGCGAACCCCTACTGAAATCCTTGAATTTTTTTTTGGGGTGAGGAAAAAATCTTGCCATAGTCCCCTGCTTTTTTCGGGCTCAGGAGAAAGAGCTCTCTTCCTTAACATTTGATTAATGAGTGCAACTCGAGCTGGCAGTTCATTTTTGGCGGCTTCAGGCAGTTGCCCCGAATATTGCGCATACGCAGCGTTGCCCGCCATTCATTCAAGCAGACGATGAGTATGGCAGCGATTGGCTGGTAAGCACTCAAAAGGGGGAGTTTGTAGCTTTAAAAGTAGAGTTTTTAATAAACTAATTTAAGAACTGATATCAACAGCAAAAGAGAAATAATATTAAGTATACGCCACAGGAAGCCGCAGGCAATCCCAATGCATCTGCAATAATATCCCGGCTTTAAGGCCAAAGTCAAAGTGCTCCTATTGCAATCCTGCGGGCACAAAAGGCAGCCAGCGATGTGGCCTCGGCCAAGTCGGTTCAGAAATTGAATTGTAAGTAAGGACAGCCGGCAAAGGAAATGCCTTCGCATAAATACGGCACAAAATAGGGGGCCAGCAATGAATGCGGTAACGGCGGGCGGGCGCTGGAGCGGAGTCTGTGTCGCAATCGAGGAAGCCCCACATCAATTCAGGGATTAAGGACACTGATTTGATTTACTTTTTATTACCATTAAGCGTAAGTTGTTCGAGTGCCGGCTTGCCGGGAACTGCGAATGCGGCAATTTAATACGGTCCTTGCCATATTGGGTATTGGAATTTAAAGCTCTCTCAAAGCGGCAGTACTACATCACCCGGCGTGGCGACCCAGCGACCATCTCCCGGCAGCGGCTCTCCTCAGTCATTAGCTGCGCACCATTAGCGCTGGCGACTGTCCTTGCCAATCCTCCCACCGGGCGCCACCCCTAAAAATCCAGCAGCTCGACAACATTGTGCTAGGCTGGGAGCAGGCCCCGAAATCGTGGCTCGTTATTATGGCTGATAACATTTTTACGATGCCGACAATGACATGACATGATTTTTTGCGCCCGCCTCTGTCCCAGCAACTGATGCTTCACTGTCAGGACACAAAAACGATTTTTTATGCCGCCCAAAATGACGCAGTTTTATTGCGCTCCGGCCGATGGACCCGGATTTCTTTCCATTCCTCCCCTTGAGTCGTCCACCGCGTTTTTTTTTTCATTGCCGTTCTTCGCCCTGCCGAGATTTTCATTTTCATTTTTAAAGCATTAAAAATCGCTCATAAATTTATTGTTAAAGTTGCCAAAGGCGCCGCCAGAATATGCTGCCATGGCAATGACAGGCTTTGATGGGTCAGCGAAAGCTGCTGGCATTAGTTCTGCAAACCGAAAAACATATTTTTCTCGACGCTTATTTTTCTCGGCATTTTCATCCCGAAGGCGTTTTATACGAGCCATCTTAATTGTAAATGAGCGACACTGGAATTTTCCGTGATTATGTGAAATGAAATGTCTTTGTATGGAGATGTAAAATTATTAAAAAAAAGGGACAGAGAATCAATATGAATTATTTTTCTATAATTTAAGCATCTTTTTATGATTTAATTTGATTACTGTCCCTATTCAGACTTTTACTATTAATATTCACAAACTCCTGGACGCCTCCATAAGGAACTTAACTAATAAACATCTCATGCATAAATTAGCCACAACTTATTGCAGGAACAACCAAAACATCGGCCAGACAATGGCGAAAGAAACATGTGTATTAAATATTGCGTAATTAATTGGCATTAAAAGCCAAACACAAATATCAATGTAGCGGCGGTGGAACAACAAAAAATATATTCCAGCCCAACTTCAATATTGAATATGCCATGCGCCGTGGTTACCTCGCCCTCCTCCACTTACATCCCATGTTTTATTAATGAATGGGCGTGACGTCTGTGTGTGTGTCTGTGTGTTTGTGTGTTCTTGCATAATTAATAATAAAACTAGGCTTTGCTGCTATTATTTTAATTATACTCACATGAGGTGAGTGGCAAGAGGAGCCACTTACGGGGAAATCAAAGGAAAATAAAACGAGGCATGGGAGAATCTACCCCGGAGTGGTAATGATATTTGGGACAAATGTTAAGCGGTTGTAATCCTTGAGTAAGCATTGTGTACGTGTGTCTAATAGAACTTTTATAAATTTTCCTATTCCTTTCATTTGGAGGTATAACTTTTTAGTTAATTTTAGGTTGAAAAAGCAAAGTTTAGATTATAGAAAATGTATATTTATTTGTTACTTTCTATTTAAATACCTGTAATATTATAAAATAGCCCTTGATTTTTTTGCAAATTAATAAGGAAATCCTTTAATTAACCTTTCTGATTATCCTGGTTACGAAAATAGCCCTCTCCGCACCCGTCATGTGCAACTGTTTCCATTTAATCTCTTGCCCCATTTGTCTGTCAAACACATATTCGACGACCTATGTGCCAGCGTGTGCACACCCGTGTGCACTAATACGTTAATGAAATTTCTATTCAATATTGCGGTTGTGCACTCCTAATGCCCCCTAACACCCCCTCGGACCCTGTCGCTGCCGCTGCCCAGGCCCATTCAGCAATTAGTGCATCGAACACAGAGAGAGTTCGGTCTCGGTGTTCGCTCGGGCCACCTAGCAATAATTCGAAATTACCCAAATGATTATTTAATATAAGCTGGGAACGTTATCGGGCAATAAGTAAAATTTGTTTTGGTCCAAATGTCACGTACCCGTCGACAATGTCGCCTCCATCCGACATGGTAGAGTCCGTAGAGTGCGCATGGTAATTGCCCAAGCGGACCACAAAAACTAGAGGATCTGGGTGACCAGAGCTTGGATCGATGTGCCTGACTTTCGGCCACTTAATGCCGTTGCAGTCACAGGACGTTGCACAAGTCGGTCGGCTAGGTCCGGAGTTCGCCCTCAAGTCCTGGCCGACAGTCCGTCATTATTATAATTTCTGTATTTGCACAAATGTCGCCCGGACGTCGCCAGACCTCAAATTGCAATTGCCAATGATTATTGAATTAAGTTAAACAGCGTTTGTCGTGGTCGGTCATCCTGCTCCTGCTCCTTCTCTAATCGCCAGCTGTTGTTGGCCTGTCGCCAGGACATTGCCACCTACCGAGTCCTTGGTTTGACTTGACCCCCATCCATCTCTCGTCCTTAGTCGCCGGCTCATTGCAATTGAACTTCCGCTGCGCTTGCGTATCAAAGTCTGTCGGCTCCGTCTGATTGACTTCCGTTGTCCACGCTGTCAGTTTGGCCATTTTGGTTTTGCCTCACACACTGATGTACATGCACAGAGAAAAATATTGTGGACAAATATATATTTAAAAATATATTGTTTTCTTAGATGTAATAGGAATAAAATTCTGTTAAAATTTGGTCTTCGAATAATAATATAATGTGGATAGATAATATATTTTTCCCCCTGTGTATATATGCACACATAGATTTAAGGACACAGAGCACAGAATAGGAGGGCTGAATGAGGGAGTCCTTTACTTATTTGCACTTTAAGTGAATTGTTTGCTTGCGTTTTAACGCAAATGCAATTATGCTCTGCCCGGATTCCTCATCGTCTCTGTTGCGGCCAAATGCAAAATGGAGAGCGTGTTCCTGCTAATGTCTGACCATTACTTTTTGTTGTAATCGTTTCTCTGGTAATTTCTCAACTCCTGCAAGTAGCAGTTCTCGGTTTGCCCCTACGTTTGTGGTAATTAAAGTGATATGTGAACCGAGAGAATTAGTTTCAGCTCGGAAATGATTTTTCAATATATTTATAAAGCTTATCTTGTGGCTACTCACGAATATTTAATACATCTTGAAAATGTTTTACATTTGTATTTATTTATAATATATATTCAATTCTGATGTGCAACTGGGAAATAATCTGAATTCTAGATATTAATTTCAATGTTTAAATAATTATTATGACATTAAATTTACCATACGTCATTTGGGAATTATTTAAATTTTTTATATCAGTGGCCTAGGACTGTTGCAGTCTAATGATAATTGTGATCCTTCTTGGGATAATTTAAATATTTTTTATTCCTCATGTCAGCCTTAATTAGAGGCAGAAATGCGTCTGGCCATTGAAGAGGGCGTGGCTCGCGCAGATGGCCAAAGCGAAGCCAACAATTAAATATCAACAACAACAACAACAACAATGCATTGTCGTCTGCAGTCTGGCTCTGTGAAAGTTCCTTTCCCCCACCAACACACACAGTAATAATAATGCCGAACAGACGTATGAATTGTAAATTTAATTTAATCAGACATGAGTGCAACGGCAACTGCGGCATATTTGTGTGTATGTAAGCATAACGTATACGCCACGTTGCCCCGGCAAATATTGAAATGGTATCAAGCAGACAGCAGTGCAGCAGCAGGAGGAAAACTGAGCTAAAAGGATGAGTCAAGAGCCGGCTAGACACAAGCGGACTTTCGCTTTGTTGGCGCACGGTAATAATTGTTAACAATTTATGAAAATGTCTATTGGCAGCGTTCCGTTCCTCCGTTGTGTATGCGATTGTGTGGGTGGATAATTGTTGTTCCAACAACGCAGGAATATATGTACATATGTATATATCCATGCACGCACACTTGCACGCCGCCCTAATTATATAGAGCTACTGGAGCACAACAAGAAGGCAGCCTCGCCGGGAAAACAAAGCGAACGAGCGTCCGACGAGGCGTGTAAATTGAAGTTGTCGTTGCAACAATGCCAATGAACGCCGCAAGGCTCAGAGGCAAGGCAGAGCCAGGTCTCAAATATATATATTTATACTATATGCGGATATATATGTACAATTAACACCGATTAAGATGGGGGCAGTGAGATGCGATTACATATGCACGCCACAGTGCTCCTCTAAAGGCTGAAATTAGAGGCTCAGCTCTCTGTTAAGCCCAAATTGTTAATTTCAGTAAATACTTAAAGGGTGAAGTCTTCATGAAATAAGGATTTACCCTAAAAGGTATTCCATCATTCAATAATATCAAATTGAAATTGATCTTTGAGATGACTATTAATTGGTAATTTAGCTGTTAGAATAAAAGACAATCAAATTCAGCTTACAACTTTTGAAAGGAAAGCTAACTCAAATTACCGTTAACCACATTTCCCTAGAATTAAGTTATTATAATTTTCATTAATAGCCAAAAAGCAAGGTGGGAAAACATTTCAGCTTTGCTTATACACACATTTCACACGAATCTGCACTCTAATATGCATTTAATTAGTAAAATTCAAGGACCTCGAGATGAATATATAATAAAAGTGTCCCCCATTTGGCCGCACTTCAAAGCTTCCGCTTATTGCTTATCAATCAACACAAATTGTGGATATGAAATCAGCAAAATTGGAATAGAAAAGGGAAAATATATTGGCAGGACAAAGGGAAAAGGAAGCAGCAGCTGCTGCTCGAATGGGAAAATATGAATGTTTATGAATAAAAAATGAGGACCCTTTCTACCCCACTCCACCCAAGGGTCTGTCGCCTCTCCCTTTGCCAATTTGAGCTAATGCCCGAAAGTTGAGCCCGCCAGACTTTGGCTTTGTTAAGCAATCGCATCGATGACCCCGAGGTTGACTTCCTTGCATCAATTTTGTGAGTGGCTATGTGTGAGTCTGACCTTTTTCCATCGATAGTGGAAGGCCCGATTCCCAGTTGTATATGTGTTGGCATCACCTTAAGTTGTATTCTTAGCCCGTAATTACCTGTTTAGCCAAGCGCCTTTGTCGTCCGGTTTCGTAAGAGAAAACGAGCATTCAATTAGGTTATTTATGTGTCGACACTTATATGAATTGATTTCTATTTTTGTTATCTGATTCATGGAACCAAGATAGTAGCTAGACAGTTAAGAAAGGCCCGAATCACTTTATAAAATTGTTTCCTTATTATATACAAGCTTCGTGGAGATTACACAAAACAAGTAAATGACGTAAATGATATGCTTTCTTTTTATTCAAAACAACTTCATAGGGAGCAATGGTGTAGTTGGAATGTTTTTTACATCTTATCTTTATTAGACGAAAAGGAAAAAGCACTCATAAGTTTCACAAAACTAACCAGTCTTAACCGTTGTTGTACACACGTAAATACATATATCCTGGGCTCCTTCCGTTCACAATTTTTTTGCGAGGCACGTGTCAAAGTCCTTGCCGACCGCTTATGAAATTTTTATTGTGTTCGCTTCTCGTCTTTTAATATGCAAATCGAAAAGTTTTGCAATAAAATTACATTAAAGTACAATTTGTCTAAGCGCCAGTCGGATGTGGAATCGGGAGCTGGCAGGCGGCAGCTTAAGTGCTCCTGCCGGATGGATGCTAACCCGTATCCGGAGTCCGTAGTCCGTAGTCCGTAGTCCTGCCGATCCGAGTGAATCAATCAACTGCGGAAATTATGTTAACAGCGGAAAAAGTTTCTTTCCGAAAGAATAAGACAAGTGTGTGGCACTCGAGGGGGCTTCAATTGTAATCGCCCCGAGAGTATGTATCTGTGTGTAATATATCATCGACTGACCGCAAATGGGACTCGGATGGGTGGTTCAAAAAAAAAAAGCATGAAGGGAGAAAGAATGACAGTAATATAGGCAAGTGTGTGCCGAGGGCTTCAAGTATTCATCACTGTCACTGCGCAAGGACACCGCAGAACGTCCTCGGCTCATGCTAATTATTTTACATTAAATTAAATAATGAATAATAATTAAAGGAGTGCCAAAAGGTAGCGTAGCTCGAATCCCCCGCCACCGCAGCAGCCTTCGCATCGGAAAAGCCAAAGAAATCATCGGGGCACGTGACGCAATTTGCATAAATTTTTCCAGGCGGCCTTCGTCGTCACGGAAGCGAGCGCGTAATTTCAATTGCGGTTAAACAGCAGCCAAGTAGAAAAGTGGCAAAGTGGCTGCGGGACAGCAGCCATCAAGCAGCAGCCCCATTTAGGGTTGCCAAAACCTAATGCCGACTTTATTGAAAACGAAGCCCCATTCGGATCGATATAATGGTCTACGAATTTATTGAAAAATTATGAGAACCCGTCCGGGCCAGGTACCCTCGACTTTCGCCTCCTGCCTTTTGGGTCAGAAAGTTATTTCGTTCGGTCTGGGTCCTAAGCAAACATTTGACCAACCGAAACATATCTATATTTATATTTTTCTGCATTTTTTTCCCTATTTGCTGTGGGATTTCTAATGAATTTGGCTCTCCCTCAACTGCTGGCCGAAGATAACGAAAAGCGCTTGAAGTGTTTACTTGCGACAAATTGATGTGTTTGCCTAAGCACGAAATAATAAATTAAGTTTTCGCCCAGGCCGTTGTTTAACCGGGCTGAGTGTGTCAGATAAGTTGGGCCACAAATAATAAGCACGCAAATACCAAAGGCTGGACGGTTGAAAAATAGAATGGACTTGCATTCTAATTAATTTCCTTCTTCTTGTTCTTTCTGCATTTCAGGTAAGCGAGCTCAGGATAACTCTTTAGCCCCATCCAGATGCAAAACCAGACATTTCCACTTCACCCCAATCTGGGAGTCGGGAGGAAAACACAATCGAAGGCCTCCGCTTCGAGTGGCGTACGAGGTAAATGTAAACTGAATCTCCGGTTAGGGAGTGGGGCCGGGCCAAATAGTGCCAATATTTTCTAAAAATAAAAGCAGACGCTCTTCGGCCACCAGAGCCCGGCAATATGCGGCGGCTAAACGTTTCCGTGCACGCGAAGACCCCGGCTTAACGGGGTCTAACCCACTCTGAGCCATCCCCAAAAGCCACCCAGCACCATCCCGACTTTGCATTCACTGCAGGCCAGGCCATTTCTTTACACTTTTCGTGTGCATTCATATTTTTTCTTCTTTCTAACGTTAATGTGGCCACAAATTGAAAAAGAAGCAAAGAGGCGAAATCAAAAGTTGCCCCAAAGAAATCTAGCCAAGTAGTACACAGAGAAAATAAGTAGAAAATATATATTTTAATATTTAAATCGGGCTGTTTTCAATACTGATTAATTCTAAAGGATAGTAGCTTCCTTTTTTTAATTGGAGAAGCTAAAGAAACTGCTCAAGTAGCACTCTTAATTGTTAGACTTCCTTAAAAACATTATGTTCTTGACTTTCAAATATAAAAGACTCTTCATCCTTTAATCCCAGGATTTTTCCAGATTTCGTACATTTTCTTTCTCTGCAGAATGTAAACGTGGCTATAAAGAGAGCCAAAAAGGGAGTTGGGCTACAAGGCGCACCTGAACTCAATAAAAGCTTCATTTTAGTTTGCTCAAGCAGCAGAAAAGTAGCAGAGAGGAAGGAGCGGAGGAGGAAAACAAAAACCAAAAATAAATTATTTAAGAAAAATATGTTTTACATAAAAAAAGGGAGCTACCGGGCGAAACAAAAGCAAGAAGCACGGCTAAATAAACAGCGCCGCGATGGGGGGGGGAGGAAGGGAGCGAGACTTTCGCTCTGAAAGCTGAAATAAATGGCATGCAGTTGGAGCGTTGAAAATTGCAAAAGTAAACAACCCAAGTGGTTGGGTGGTGCCGGGTGGCTTTCGGGGGAAACCGCAAAAAATAAAGCATGAAATCCGCGTTAAGGCAGCGGCGCACCAGCAGCGAAACAGTTGCATAAAGTTGTAAAAGTATTATGAAATTTCAAATAATAACTACATCTACATAGAGAAGCGGTGGGGTGATGTGAATAAGTTGCAAATAAAGTGGCACGTTAGGTTTTTAAACTTGTTGGGTTTTTCGCTTTTCCGCCGCAACTGCTGCTGCTGCCTCTGTTGTTTTCCTGTCCTGCTGGCCCTTTTTAATAATGTAAAAAAAGAAATCCATAAAACGCTATGGCAGACATAAAAAAATGTGTCGGCCGTAAAAGAGCGTCCACAATAACAAAAAACAAATAAACCCAAAGGTGAGGGTCGATTGCACCCGGCAGCTTAAAGCAACAGCAACATTGTCGCTCTCAGAGGATCAGACCCTTAAGCCGCCAAAAGATCTAATAAGATGATCGAACTCAACACATTGGCTTACAAAATGCCCACAAATGGCTGTGAAAATTGCAATCCATTTATGCGTGCGGTCTCAGGGAAATGGGATATGGAAATAGGGAGAAAAGGGGCCTGGCCCCGCCCATGGGTATCAGCAGAGAGCCATAAATGTTGCAAATGTCAGAAATGTCAAGCCACCAACGGCAGCGGTTGGCTTCGCTTTTGGGCCTGGTCGGAACAATGGCGCCGGCAACTGGAAACTGAACTGACCCATTGTCAGTGGCCAGCAGCATGCAAAAATAAATGTCACACATGCAAAATAAATAGAACTGAAAATGGGGAACAGGAAGGCACTGGGGGGTGAGTCCTGCAGAGGGGATTGGGAGGCCCGGCCAAGTGGTCGGTTGAATGACAAATGGAAGGCATCCGTCGTTTGGGGCACTGCAGATACCCTTGCTAGGAAATTAACTCAAGTGGTAAAGGAAATTACTATAGAATAATTCCACATATCCTAAAGATTCGTCAATATTAAGTAAGAGCTTACAAATATTTCTAAAATGATTTCAAATCGAAAACCTCTTTCAATTTCTATTTCTAGAGTTAAATCCAAACTCAAGGATATCTTAAAACTCATTCATTGTTCTATTTCTAAAAATACAATTTATCCACATTCTCCGAAAGGAAAGACATCAAATTATGGCTGACATTTTGGGCTCAATGCTCTGGTTCGAGTATCTCGCCATTTCTGTGGGCTCTGACGCTCTCTTCGGGGCTCATTTTGTTTCTGCCGCTGCATAAATTGAATATTTTGACATATGTAAGCGTGCCAGCAAGGACTCGGGCCCCAACAAAAATGAGCACAAATACATTTCCATGCATGCAGTTTTGGTTAAACTGTCAGACCACAAATCAGAAATACACTAACACCAGGGCGTCTGCGCCATTGTATTTATATGAATAACTACTGACAAAAGCGGTGGCATGGCCATGAGGACGTCCATGCCCACGCCCACGCTTACGAATGGGGGCTGGGCGAGATTTATGGATGCGAGATGCGAGGCGTTCCTAGTTGACTGTGTGCGGGTGGCTGCATGGATGTCATGCACTCCATATTTAATGAATGCCATAATGACTGCAGTGCAACGCATGAAATATTTATAGATGCGCCCCGGCATCATCCACTCGGAGCTTTAAGTGTTTGCTTGAAGCGGCTTTAAGTTCGCTGGCAAACAGCTGCCGGGAATCCGAACGGAATTCACATTTATCCCCAATAGCAGGACCCAGCCTTTGATCGGACTTCATGGTGGGCGGTGGTGGTGGTGGTCCTGTGGTGTTGGCCGCATTAAAATACGTAATTTCCTTTAATAAAGCCGCACAAATTTAATTAACCGGCCTGCAAATGCATTTACACCTTAATTATTAATTGAATTTAAATACATAAATACGCGTCCAGCCACAGCCTCCCATTTATGTAAAGGCTGCGAGGCATATACAAAAAAAAAAAAACAGGAAATTTTCCAGCGTTTTCATCGAAGGGAAAGTATGGTAAATAGTTGCTGCTTTTGTTGTTTTTGTAATTGTCTTTCCCGCTGTTTGCATTCTTTTGTAATTTAATATTTTTTCCGCCATTACAAGATAAAAAATAATCACAATGTAATTGACCAACACAAAGTTTTGTTAGCTCCTGGCGCAATTTCAATGAATTTTTTTCGCATTTATTCCCCGGCGAGTTTAATTCGTATTTAAGTTGAATTCTTGTTAGTTTTATGGTTGCTGCGGTCATGTACGTTTAACAACACGTTGTGTATTTTCTTTTTTATTTTTGTGCAAAGAAAACGTGGCCTGACCGGGATATATTATTGCGGAATTTGAAAAAAATCACAATGCTAAATTTGATTAAAAAAGAGCAAGGTGCTGCAGGCTCTGAAATGTAATTGAATTAAGGCCTTTGCATAAAATTATTATTATTTGTATTGGATTAAAAAAGTGGAATCTATGTGCAAATTCACTTAAATTTTGTGATATATCTGACGGACATATATCAATAATAAATGTGGTTAATATCTTTCGGAATATTTACATATATGGGGTATCAGGCAGTCCCAATTCCAAATAAATTAACCATAAAATAAGGTAAAATTATCGTTTAATTTATGGAAAATATTACACTTAATAACGCACTTAAGCCTCAAAAGAAACTTGTTATGTTTAATATTTTATTATTAATTGAAAAAGATAATTTAAACGCCAGGAATTTGAAGAATTCTTACTTATATAGTTTGGAATTTAACTGCATTAATGCACTGCTAGCCACTAGGCTCTGGTATTTTCTGCAATCTGACACACGCATTTCAACTCCAGCGATTGTCTTCCTAGGCTTCAGACCACACACAGACATACCGATGGGCAAAAGGACACGCTGCTATTTATGAACTCGCATCTGTGTGTGGGCTGGTGGGATGTGGGTTGGTGGGAGGTCCTGGGCGCCGGCTAACTGTCAACGGCAACTGCGGCAGGGTAATGAAACCGCGAGGAATGCAAACCGGGGATCGCAGTCCCTGCGCTCGAACAAACAACGCAAGACACTTGAAATGAAATGGAAGCCAGTCGGTTGGACGTCAGGAAGCTTGGTTAACGGCTGATGGCCTCACGAGTGGGCGAGAGGGCGAGTGGGCGGGTGGGGGTTGGCCCTTGCGCAAATGTCATTATGTAACGGCGTATAATTAACCAAAAATCGTTTAAATGCGCGCGCAATCCGCCCCGCCGACCACAATCTGCAAATTAAAAACGCAGCAGCGGCAGTTCGGGGGAAATAAGTAAGGGAAAATGTGGAAAATTAAGCAGAATTTCCAGGTGACAGAATGAAACAGATGTACACTGTAACAATTGCTTTCAAAATCACATTTAAAAGGTAGAAAACTTAAGATTTTCGAATAAAGAAAAGGAGAAAATATATTTATAGGTCTTGAATTTATTTGGTTGTATATTCTTTTGTATTCAATATGAGAGAAAAACTGTTAAATTCCTTTTTTATGAGTGTAGCCAGCGTAGCACAGCGAGACTCTGCCAGCCTGTTTACTTTGACATTAAATAAAGTTGTTTGACTCGACTGATTGTGCCGCCGAAGGAAGGAGCCATCACTTGTCCAACATGGCACGCATAAATAACAAATAAATCATTTATGGTCAGGACAAAAGCATTTATTGAGGCGATGCCAGGCAAACAGACAGACAGACAGCGAGACAAAGCGAATGTTGGGCAAAATAAATTAATTAAAACTTTCTGCTCAACACTGGCGACCAAATGCCAAACTTTGCCTTGGCCTGGGGCAAGATCCTGCCTAACACACACACTCGTACGCACTCCCCCACACACATACACACTTCCAGGACTCACACAATTGCCAAGAAAGGAATCGCAGTTGCTTCGATTAAGAAACGCTTGCCTGCGCTCGCATAAATGTCAAATTGAGGACACGAGTCGGGAACTGCAATCAGCAGCCAAGTGCAAATCTTTTCACTCCTTCGCTTATTCCTTCTGCATTTGCAAGTGTTACGTGTGTGCAGTGAGAGAAATTTAATAAAAGAAGGAATAATAAATGTGTGTTTATAATACTAAATAGGAATATATATTAGAAGGTCCTTTGATTAACTTGCTCCTTTTTTATTATAAGATTTTTAAGTGGATTGTCATAGTTTTTGGTATACAAAATTTTAAGCAATTTCATTCTATTTTTCTCTACGAATCTTCATAGTTTTCGGCTAACAATTTAAGCAATTTCTTGCTACATTTCTCTATGTGTGAAGTTACAGTTTGCCGTTTTTAATTTGTCTTAAAATTTTAATTGCAACTACGTCGATGTTCTGAACGCTGGCAGGCAAACGGGCAGCACACACACAATTCCTCCATTCTCATTTTCATTTCTTATTGACATGTCAATGCACTGCACACACACCCACGGACACAGTGTGCAGTTTAAATATGGCTAAAAGCCAGCGCGAAAAATTCTATAGCATACCTTTGGGCGTTTGAGGGTGTCGGGGCCGGGCCGGAAAGAAAATTAATTAAAAATGCGCAACAAACTTGCTGCGAAAAGTTTGCCCTCGTTTATGTTCGGCTTGTTCACGCTCCTGGCTTCTGGCTCCTTGCTCCTAGCTCCTGGCTCCTTGTTCTTGCTCGGCCCGAATGCAAGTTAAATTTTCATCCCACTTATTCTAGGCTTCTCCCGCAGTAATTTCAGTGCATTTAAATATTCAAAAGCCAGAAGAACAACAAGTTTCCCACGTCACTCGTTCATTTGTTTGCCGTTTTGTGCTTATTTTAGCATACAACTTTTGACGTTTCCTCTATGCCAGATGCTTATCAATAATTTATTTATAAGCCTCACCTCAAAACACATGTTGTCAGTATGCCATGTTGCCCTCCGCAGGCCCCATGTCTTGCCGTACTGCTGGTTCTGCCGTTTTGTGTTTTATGGCCAGCCGAGACTCATAGTTGGCTAACAAGTTGCTGCCAACTGGTAACTGGTAACTGGTAACTGGCAACTGCCAACCAGCAAAGTGGCACACATATGGGGAGAATGTTTGCTAGAGCCGTGCTGCATAATTTATGCTTTCGAAATGTGTTCATTTAGTTTTGCAAATTGTTGACATGAACAATCATTAGACCGTTGCACAGATTTCAGCATCATTTCACCCGTTAAAAGTTTAGCCAGCCAGCCAGAGAGCCAGTTGTCATGGCTTCCAGTGAAATACCAAAAATTCCTTGGCAGTGGAATTCAAGTTATTAGACCGGCTAATTTCTGATGCCAAATGCGAGTGACAGCAGGCAGCAGTCAGCAGTGATCACAACCCCTGACAGGCAAGTCAAATTTTCTGTATTTGGTTGCTAAACAACTTAAGAACTTGACACTTGCCAGGCAAAATATTTTCATCAACAACTCAGCAAAAATTAGCAAGTGTCAAAGATAAATAAAAGACGACGTACGACTTCCCCGCCCATGCGCCGAGTAAACTATTTATTTGCCTGTTGAAATAGTGTCAAAGTGAGTGGACTCTTCATATGCGGGAAGCGGTTGCTACTGTCTTAGCTCCCCACCCGACCCCATTTCCGTCATCCCCATTGGGCCAAAGAAAACTTGACTAACTATGCAAATAAGAGGGACATGTGTGTGAGAGGGTTGTACACAGGGAAGAAAATATTAATTAATCCATTATTAATAAAACTCTAGGAAGTTAAAAGAAAATTATTCTACTACAACACATATTACAATTTCCATACTTCTTCATGTTTAACCTATGTAAAGTCGGAAGTTTTCCCCGCAGTGTAGGCAGTCGAGGAGTTGTTGCCCCTCCGGCGACAGTTGGCGCAGAGTAAGTGCAGTTGGTAGAAATTAAGTAAGTTTTTAGCTGCAATTTTTGCCGAAACTATGTCAAGTTTGGTTTTAGTTGCCAGCAAAAAGTTTTTGCTTAAGAAAATGCCAAGTATAAGTATATCAAAGGAAGCTGGAAAAGCGCGACTCGGCGGGACTCGAGGCCCCGGAGTAAGACACTAAGCAGACGTCGGCAGAACCTAATGAATTTCATGCATGACATGCAGCTCACGAGTCGGAGTTGCAGTCGCTTAATTAAAACTATTAGGCGTGAGTCAAACTTGGCTGGGGAATAAGATTTGATGGCGTCACGCGCAGGGCAGGTCCCGGCTCCTTCAAAGGCTACGCCCCCAGCAGCAGCAGCAGCAGCAGAAGCAGCAGCAGCCAATTTACATAGTTTCTTTAATGTTTGCTGCATAATTTTCACATTTTTCAGTGTCAAGCCATGGCTGCATTGTCTCTCGGCCGCTCTCACTCGCCCAGCCAGCCCTTTGGCAAACTGCTGGCGAGAAATCTTTTGCATGTTTCGGTCATATTCTAAAAATAATAGCACGCCACCGCCGCCCTGGGAGTCCCCTGAACCCCGGTCAAGTGTCCCACTTAGCCTGACCCTTCGTGTGATTTTTATGACCCGCCCAGCCAGCCGCAGATGCAGCGTGTGGATATGGGGGATGAAGGTTGGTGGATGCGGGTGCATTGCGGGCTACTGGCTTGCGGGCCGGCCAAGTGGCAAGAAAAATAGGGGGCGGTGTGTGTGTGTGTGGGAAATTATAACATTTGCCTGCAACTGAAAGGGAAAGCTTAACAAATTTCAGACCAGAGATTAGACAAAGCCAAGGAAACCCATTCGGATTTATGGGGCAGCAGGGATATGGCTTGGATAACATCTCAAATAATCCACTAAAGCGAGGGATGAGAGATGAAATGTTTAATAAATATTTATAAAATTTTTAGAATTTCTTTAGCTTCAGTTTAAAATAAAACCAAATAATAGATTCAGATCTCACACTACAACTTGCTATCTGCTGCACTTGGCAAAATAATGAGAGCCACGGAAATAAACTTGTTTCAGTTGGTTGCAAACTTTTCGCTCGAGCGGTTGGACAAGATTGCCAGGCGATGGCGAACTGGCTAAAAGCCTGGCAGTTGCCTTGCCAGCTCAGCTGAGCTATGGCCGCAGCGAAAAAAGTTTAATTCAAAAACTTGTACAAAAATGCACATTTAATGGAAATTTACAACCTGAAGTCGCGTCAGCGACAGCAACAGGAGTTTTCCCAGTACGGAAGCCCAAAACAACCGCCACAAAGTTGCCCAGGGAGCGGAGAAAGGAGCGTAGAAAAGTGTTAACGGATTGTTTGTGCGCCAAATGGCTGGCAAGAATGAGGATGAGGATGGAGATGAGGATGGGAATGGTGGTGGGGCTGGGATGTTATCCTGCAGTTGTCTGCCTTTGGCCCTGGTCCTGCGCCACCGGAAACGGAAATTGCGTAGCGCAGCCAAGTGCGTTGCAGTGGTGCAAAAAGCAGCGAGCCATAACGTGGACACCATGACGCCGCCACCCCGCCATCTCTCTCCATCCGCTTTCAACCCCTTTTTACTAGTCTTTCACCCCTCTTTCCCTGCCAATGTTGGTCATGTTGCACAGGTGCTGCCGGGCAGCCATTAACGCGTTTTGCATTTTTAAAGCGGTTCAGCGGGCACGGGGGGAAAATGTCAAGGCTGCGGTTGCTGGGAAATGGAGAGGAAATTATATCTGCGGATGAAATGGATCACCCGGTGTGGCTTAGATGGTTTAAAGGATCTGATTTGATCTGTTAAAGCTTTTAAACCAACAGCGTCCTTTACCAAAGATAAAAAATTAATTAACTGAGCTAAAAACCAAGGGATCTTAAGAGAGATTATTTCTTAATTAATTATCATTTATTAATTAATAGACTTAAGGCCGTTTCCGGTATTTAAAGATCTCTTGATTAAGGCGAAAGTGTCCATGAAAAAAGCCTTAAAATGCCACTGCTGATGACAATATTTTGTATCCCAAGCACTTGAAAGAAATTCGCATAATTAAGCGAAACTTTAATTGAATTCGTTTCGCAGCTACCTTCATTAGCATTATTCGCCATTACGATTGCATGGCCATCAGAAGATCATCCAATCAGCTCTTAACTCTCGACTCCTCAACAATGCAAAGCCATTTGCAAAACCAAATCAAAGCCAATGAAAATGCGAAAACTTTTTCATGTGCAATATCCCGCTGGCCAGATGAGCGAAAAGCGAAAATCGAGCAGGGGAAGAGCGGAAAGTGTGGAAGCAAATGAAAATGGAGCACTCCATTTGCCGGCCACATGGCAATGTGCAATCCCAGTTCGAGTCCGCGTCAGCGTCCGAGTCCGAGTCCCAGTCCCAGGCCCAGCTTCATTCCCATTTCGAATCGCAGTCTTTCGCACTGCACCGCAAGAGCCAAACAAATAAGAAATTAGTTGGGGCGAAAGTTGTTGCAGCTGCAGCTTCGAATGAGAGAAAAATCGCAAACAGCGCTGAGGGGAAAAAAAAGTTTTCCGCTAATGTCTTAATGTAAAAGTTTGTTAGCTGTAAGTGGTGCTGGTGGTGATGGCGGTGGGTGTGTGGGCGTGGGCGTGGGCGTTACCCTACCTGAGTGGGTGGTGCAACTTATGGCAACTTTTTAGCGAGCACGTTTGATTGAAATTTGTGGCAAATTGCTTCCAGCTGCAGCGAGCTGTAATGGAATGATCAAACTGCTATCAGTGAGCGGGGCGCAACTATTGGAAATGAGGCATAAAAGGCGCCGCACTCTTATCAATTCCACCCCAAATGAGTGTAGCAACAACCTCTAGTCCCATCATCCTGATGCCCCGCCCTCTGGAACACACGTATCTGCAGTTTGTGCAATGGCAGAATGGCAACAGCAAGAGCCAAACAAATTGCCAGCCATTACCAGCCAGAAGGGTAATTTTTACTTTTCCAGCTTTTCCAGGCGCTTTATTTGCCAGCCAAATTTGTACGAATTGCTGCAGCCAAAACCATCGCCTGGTAGTTGTGAAAACCAACAATGCTGCTGCCGATGCTGTCGATTTGTAATAGGTGATTTGGCAAAGGAAATTGAGACATCAATAAATGTGGCTTGCCTTGGCTCGCTTTAAGTTGCCAAAGAAACATTGCCGGAGATTTGGACGAAACTCGAAGGATCCAAAAATATTTCCACCTCGTACGTTTACATTGCGCATACGACACGTTGCAGGCAGTTGCCCCGCAAGGCATGCACTTTGTATTTAAAGTATTTCCCAATTTATCAAGAGAAATATTTATTAATCATACATTTATAAATATTTTGTGCAACTCAATGTTCAGCCTTCAAAATTACTAAAGTGTTTTCCCAAGACAGAAGTAAAAAAGAAAATTCCACTTGTCTTTGTGCAACATCTAATTGCCCAAAAATGCTTTTGTGGTAAACTTTGCACTGTCTTTGTCCCCTTTCCTTGCTCTGGTTCTGGTAAATTGAACTTTATTGCCACGATTGGCTCAATAAACGTGACCAGGACATCGCTCCGGCAGCCAAATCAAGGCAGCTTTGTTGACCGGCTAAATTCGATATGACAATTTGACGAGGCAGCCGCAGGAAATGGCAGCAAAAATCGCAGTCTCTGTGTCAGAGGGATACCAAGGAAAAAACTAGTTTGATGCGTTCAAACCAGCCCTATATGAACACTACAAATAGAGCAAAAAATTGAGAATCAGAGCCACAACTGTTGGCTATACACAGATGATTGCGTTACCTCTCACGCCTGAAGGGCTTTTTTCAGTGACATATGGTGCAGGTGGAATTGTGGAAGGTCTATAGATGAGAAGTCTTGTCTGAATTTCTTTAAAGTTTTATCTTTAATATGTTGAAAATGAATGCAGTTTTATTTATTGAAAACTTTAATATATATATAATTCGAAAAAGGCTTAAAGAATATAGCATATTGGACTCTTTCCCCAAAAACAAGTAAAAACAACAAATAATAAGCAAACAATGAAGGGCTAACGAACGACATACAAAAAGGCAGCCGTTGCTCATCCCCCACCCAAGTGGGGGATGAGCTTAATGTTTGTGCAAAACATTAAAATAATAATCAAAACAACGATAATTGAAAGCACGCGCAGGGCAAAAAGAAGCAGACGGGAAAAATGAAAAACAAATATCAGAATGTGTCGAGAGAAAAGGCCCGCCATGGAAAATTCAGCTGCGGGCCAATCGGAAAATCATCTGGCATGTGGATAATTTCCAGCAGACTTGCCGCTGCATTAGCAAAAACACACTGACATGTGCGACAATATAATCTGGCGACAATTTGCGCCTAAAAGTTGGATGCATTTGTTGAATTGCAAACACGCCTGGTTATTCCGCAACAGCGCCGGCACATTGGCAAATCCAAATATTATTGTAGTAGCTGCACCCAGACTCTCTCACATATCATTTAAAATGCATAAATTTTGCCGCCTGCCGGGCATTACACAATTTTCGTTAACAGTTTTCGCTGCGAAAGTGTCGAGTGTTTGAGTTTAAACCGAGTTTTCCCTACCAGCTTTCCCAGTAAAGCTAGCACAATGCCACACTGAGGGAAGCAGGTTTCTAATATTGAAAGCAGTTACTGAAAGTTTATTTCTAAAAATAATAATAAGGGATTATATGAAAAGAAAGAAGATTAATATTGGCTTAAAATCAATATTCTTAAACGATTCATTGTTTAATTATTTGAAACTTGCGAAGTTATTGATATATGAATAATTTCTTAGCAACTTTCTTTTCCTTTATTTTCTTTTTTCTCTCTGTGCTCACAAGACAAATACCAACTCACAGAATTCACACAAGAGCCGACGCCTTATTCATTTATTATTTGCAGTCAAATTAAACCTAACAGCTGTGAATTTTACATGTGTGCGGACGAACAAATTTTAGGCAAATATGAATTTGTAATACAATTGCGGAAAAGTTCTCTGCAACGCTTCTGCTTAATTAAGTATGCCTCAAGTGGGCGTGGCCCTTGCTTGCTCCGAGATGTCGTCAAACGATTGAAATAATCAAATGAATTCGTATTACGTCATATTAACTTGGCCAGGACTGACTCGGCTCGGTTCGGACGAAAGTTTGACGGCAAAAAGTTGAGGCAATAATTTTCACAAATTGGCAATTCTGCTGGCCGAATAATGTCCGTCAACTCGGGCCATGCAGAAGTCAAAATTCGGTCAAAACTTTTCTCTGGCTGCCCCACAACTTGTTCTCACTTTATCGCATCTTTATCGGCTTCAGCTCGACAAACACGTCGCCGGGAAATTCAAATGATAAGGCTCTGTGGCTCAATCTGTGGGTGGTGCCGGCTTGGAGGATGCTGTGACTATGGTCCTTAAAAGTGGGTGGCTTTGGGCCAACGTGGGTGTTTTTGGGGCTCTTTTCGGCTGCAGGGCATTGCGCGTTATGACAACATAAACGATATTTACTTTTTTCTGCCCGGCTATTGCCATTTCGCCTGCCATTTCTTTATTTCTCCCAATGCCGATGTCGATGTCGATGCCTTTTATCCGGGGCTCTGCTTTTCCCATCTAGCCTCTCTTTCGCCAACGCTATGCCCCTCTCTTTCGGCCAAAAGTTTTCGACTGTTTCTGTGTGCGGCGAATTCTTTTTGTTCGTTTCGTTTGGGTTCTTTTTCTACTTTTTGCTATTTGAAGTACTTCAAAGATTTTAGCATATTTTATTTGAATACTTTATTTCGTGAAATGCGTTAGTGTGTGTGTGTGTGTGTGTGTAAGATAGAGCGAGATAAAGAGAGTAGAGAGAGAGAGAGAGTGTAGTGAAACGACATGACTTTTTCAGCTTTGTTGGCCCCATTTTTCCCCTCCTAAAAACCCTCCCCCTTCGTATCCGCACTTCTAACTAGTTTCTATGTCTTTGGCGCAAAGTTTTTCCTTCAGTCGCTGTGAAATGAAATTTTTGAAAATTTTTCCGCGGGGAAATGAAAAAGTTTGTCCTGGTGGACACAATGCGGCTGCCTGGCCCCGATCTTTTCACCCCGTCGCCACCACTTGTCCTACAAGTTCTAGTTAATATTACGCATACGCCGCGTATGCCCTTTTGACTTTTCGCCTAGACCCGAGTTCCTTCGACCATTTTGCGTGTGCCAATGTGTAAGGAGCGCAGCTGCTGACGAGGTCCACAGGACGCACAGAACGGAGCAGGGAGCTGGGAGCACGGAGCAAAGCGTGGGATAAGCAATAAAGGATAATGTCATTCAATGTTTTGTGTGTCCCGAAAAATAGCGAAAACAACAATGCCAACAACAACAGGAGGAGGGAGGAGTAGCAGCAGCAGCAGAAGTGACAACAACCAAGGCAACGACAACAGTGACAACAACCAAAGCGGAAACGCTTGCCATCATCAGCGTCGTGCTCATCTTCCTTTACTGTCGTTCTCGTTGTCATTGGCAATAGTTTCCTCTACACACAGAAAAACTAGTAAGGTGTAACTTAAAGAAATAAAATGATGGAAAGAACATTTAATAATATCAAATAAATATGTAATAAAAAGATCTTAAGTACATATGTACTTAAAATGTATGTAATTGTAAAACTTTTGTTCTTTTACAACTTTAAACTAATTCGAAGCTCTCAGTATTTGGTTTTTTTTCTTCTATAAAATATTGTTTAATAAGAATATTAGTTAGTTTTTAGAAATTTATGCACAAAGTACATATTCTTTGTTCCCAAATTGAACCCAATGAAACTAGCTGACCTCCTCCCTCAGTGTACCGACTTTGTTGCTGTTTTCGGCTGTCGCAGCTTCTACTTTTAGCTCGCTTCTCCGCCAGACAATAGTCAAAAATGTCTTCATGTCGAGGGCGAGGAGCATAACGGAAATTCGCATTTGAAAAATACTTTCTTCATTTAACAACAATGTAAGGCGGCGGCGGGGGTGCTGGCGCAGGGTGGTAGGTGAGGCGAGGACACTGGCAGGGTGGCAAAGTGTTGGCATTACTGTAAATCGTTTTCGTTTTACGTTTCATAATGACAAAGACAGCGGCAGCGAGTCCAAAGGAGGGCGAACCAAGTCGATTGACAGACAATGGGCGGAAATGAAAGAAGCAGCTCCCAAAAAATAAAATGAAACAAAGGGAAACTCTGTTAAGCCCGCACGAAGTGTTTTTTAATGAGCGGTGTGGCTTTGGCTTCGGCTTCGGCTTCAAGTAAATCGGATCGATAGTTTTCCTTTCATTAGTGTAGTATCCCTAATGCTAATCCATACTTATCTAATGAAAATAATCACATTCAAAGGGATCGTAAGCTTTTTAAAAAATATGCAATTGCCTTCGATTGCCGTCTCCATTGTGCTCCATTGTAGGGCGAAAAGTGACTCAAGTTTCATGGGAAAACTTTTCACATAAGCGGATATACGGATAGGGAATTGATTTTTATACAAGCCAGTGGCAACTTTCAGCCGCTTCGGATGGATGAAATAAAAATAAAAAACAATCAGCAAAATGCTGGCGTCCCATATGCGCGACAAAAACACTTCACCCTGCCGACAGCTCATTTTCATCGGGATGAGAATTTTCAGGAGAGGACGGAGCCAGCGAGCAGGACATGCGGTGACATTTCGCCAAAAGGCGTTTGCGGGCGGGGCATATTTAAATCTAATTTTGTCACTCAACAAACAGCGACACACTCACACATTCCCCCATGCAACTGATGCTGCTGTTACACTGCAGAAAAAATATATTTAATGGTTATTAATCGTAGTCCTTAGAGATTACTGGAAATATATTCTACAAACAATTTTATTGGAAAGATTGTTTATTTACTTTCAAGAGGGAGTTTATTATTGAGACTTCTCGACACCATTTTAGAGGTAATAAAATTCGATTTAGAGATTTATTTTCTCCCAGTGTAGTGGCCGTGTTGCAGCTGCTTGCGACTCGCTGTAATCGTGATTTCCTGTGCAGCAGACGTCCAAAGGGAGGACGAGCAGGCAAGGCAGGAGGCACTGAGATAGAGCTGCGTCGGTGCCTGTCATTGTTGTTGCTGCTGCTGCTCCGGCTCCTGCTCCTGTCTTTGTTGGGCGCGTTAAAAATGTCACAGCGCATTGCATACTTATTGGCGCATGTGTTAATGCACCACCGCAACCGCCCTTCTCGTCACTCCTCTGACAGGCTAAATGTTACGCGTTGCATGCATTTGCGGCTGGCAAAATCCTACGGTTTTTCCCTTCGCTTCTTTTTTCCCTCTATTTTGTTGCATTGTGTTCGACGTTTGCATATTCTTGCCTCACTCGCACCCAGCGCTTTTCCGACCCTTTGTGGCAGGTGTTTGAATTAGCTTTCCGTGGGTTGGCTGGGCAAAGCTGCAGCACAATGGCTTGCAATTGCACAAAAGCTTATTAGGTTTTCTCCGGTGTGTGGGTGTGGGTGGATGGGTGGGTGTGATTGCCATTTGGTTTCTGCTCGCCTGTGTGTGTGCGAGTGTATAATACTTCTTTACAACAAATAATGCGCTTTGAGGTCGCGTGCTTCGCGTGTTTTAATCCATTCGCTTTTAGCACCGCTCCACCAGCGCTCCTCCTGATCCACGACCTGCAGCACTTTTAACTGTGTGGCATTTTTACGCTTCGCTTTTAACGGCGGTAACGGCGGCTCCGAATCCATTTGACAATGTTAACAACAAAAGGAAACCCATATCCGAAAATGCAGTTTACTTTGATAAACAGAAGTAGTGGTTCCGCCGCAAAACTATTACGAGTTAGAAGCATTTAAAGGTAGTCTAGTTTATGGACTCTGTTTTAGGTTACTAAAAGTATAAAATATTATCGAATAAGGTTATATAATTGTATTAATACCCGGAATGGCGGATTAAGACCGGCAGTTATCTCCTGAAAGTTCCAAGAAGTAAGTAATAGTAAGTATCAAACTAATTGCCTACAAAGTGCTCTTATTAACTTGTTGACTTCCTGTTCTCAGTATTTATTATCTTCATCTTCTTCTTATTAGATCTCGTTTGAAAGCTTAACCCTTTTCTAGATAATTTTCTTATAAATTTTCCTAAGATTCAAATTTCCTGGTATTAAAATTTAAACATAAATTCTAAAGATTTTGTAAGTTAAAACTTAAATTTTTTACCTGCGACTCTTTTGGCCTCATTTTTAGAGTTGTCTGGCTGAGCCTTGAATTAAACTCAGATAACAATGGGCAAGGGCAAGGGCTCTTTGGGCCAAGAGCTACGTTGCCCTGGGCTATAATGTGGACTCGGGACACTCGAAGCAGGATTGGGGGATGCAGTACACGGCTCATTCAGCTTGAGCTGCTGTTGATTTAATTCAAGAGGCCATGCATTTCCAATGTCGAGGACTCGCATGAAAAATGTACAGCGATTCCAGGGCTGTTATCCTTTTTTTTCCCCTGGTAATTGCTTGGCTTTTTGGGAGGATGCAAATACGAGTGGCACTGTAACATAATTTCCGTGCAAAATACATCAAAATGGACCATCGTGGAAATCTCCATTTTCATATATGTTTGCCGAGCAGTCTAAACTATGAGTGGCCCAACCACACACCCATATCTACGGGAACACATTCAGGCAGATATGTTGATGTGGTTAGTTAGCATCTGTGTTTATATTTGTGTTTGCATTTTGCATTTTCTGCCGGTAAGAGCGGGGGGATGGGACAGCGTACACATGTCCATGTCCGTCACATTTGTCGGTGCACTTGCATTGGTGTTTACCTCCGTTCTACACTGCCTTTATCCTTTTTTTTTCTCTGTCGATTTGGCCTGGCACATTTGTGTTTGTTCAGCTACTTTTGCGGTTTGCCGCTTTTCGCGTACATTTCAACCACATTTGTAGTCACTCCGGTTTTTTGGAAAAACGCCAGAAAAGGGGAGCCGGAAAAAAGTTTAAGTGGTCGCAAGGAGAAGGACAACGAAACTCTGACTCTGTGTTATAATTCGAGATAGATTGTTATGTGTGAACTTGATTCGGAGGTTTACTAGAAATTCATTGTTTAATTTGTATTTTAGATTTATTTTTCGTGCATTATTTAGATAAACATATTCATCTATAACAATATTTATTCATTGTTCATTAATGGCTCACCATCTGATCCTTGTTGAAGGCTGATAGTTTCGATGCCAACTCCTCTTTTATTGCCTCATCGTTCGTATTTGGTTAGATAATCGAGAGAGCGCAGGATATGCATTAGAAAAGCCAGAACATTGAAATGCATTATCATAGAAATCTATAATTTTAACCAAATTAGAGCGCAATTTTATCGAAATTCAATGCTTGTTCAATGTTTTCGAGCAACTTTCTGTTTGTGTGTGGCGCGCGTCTGTTTCTGTGTTCGTACAACGGGGCGTATGCGCAATTTGATGTGCTCGCAATTCAATTAAATTCGGCAAATTAAAGCGAACTGGCAACGCTGAAGTGAAATTTAATTGCATGGGGGACCAGCTCCCACCTTTCTCTATCGCCTTTCCCCGGGGGAGGACAGGGCAAAATGCAGCACGTATTTATTAGCTGACGTGCATTGATGAAGGTCGAAGCAACGAGTGCGTGATCCACCGAAGCAGGCGGTAATTGGGGGTGGTACTGTGAGGGATGTGATGCAGGAACAGGAGCAGAAGCAGGAAAAGGAGCAGCAGCTCAAACTGGAGCTGGCAAGGATACCCTTCGGCCGCTGATTGACTCACGATTATGCAATAAAACAGCAGACGACAGGCAGGACAACACTCAAATCCCCACAGAGACAATGGCACCCGTCTCTTTCATTCCTCCAATTTGCCGCCTCTTTCGCTGGGTGTTGGTTGTGAGGATTTCATTGGCTTCATTTCAACAGCAGCTTTTCAAAAGCTAAAACTTTTTTATGTCCAACTCATTAAAAATGTGCGCCAATGGACTTTATGCAGGCCAGCCCAGGGATCCTTGATTCCTCTCCGACTTTGGCTCAAGCTCCCTTCTGTTACCACACAAACACACGCTGAAATATATCCGGAATCAGAAACACACTAGGAAAAATAGGAAAACAACTTTTTAAAATATATTTAAATTAATTAAATTTCAATAGGAAATATATGTGCATTAATATATGTATACTACCTCCTCTGTTGTATTTACATTCCTCTAAAAATAATTAAATATTTTGGAAATTATTTTTCTTGGTGTAGATTTTGGGATGTTTTTCGCCAGAATTTCCCGACTTTTGCCTGAATACTAACGGTCGACCAAGTTGAAGCCAGAAAGCCAAATGCAATTTCCAAGTTTTTAATGTGCGAAATTTCTAATTTAAGATTTACGATATTTTTATGTCGAATTACGCAGCACAGCAAGCACCCCCCGCCGCTGCCATTGATGTTCGCTCATTTTCGTCCTCTGGTGTTTGGCTGTGAATTCCTTTGGTTCCGGCAAGTTGGCCCGGCTTTTAATGGCGCCGACTCTTTAATTGTGGGAACAGTGCGTAATGCAGGCCTCTCTCTATATACGTATATATAAATATACATACCGGATGGGTATATTTTTGGGCTCTTAATTATGGGCACGCCCAAAGGTCAATGGTCGCCTTTTGATGCAAATTTTATGGACTGGAACTTAATTGGCCCGGACCCACACCCACGGAAGAGTACAGGAAGAGCTGAAAAATCTGCCCCGGGCAAATAAAATGCTCTGTCCAAATTGTTTTGCGACTGACCAATTGACTAAAACCAACAAAAATGTTGTAACTGGTGCAGATTTAATGGGCATTTGTTTTTCCCGCGGTTCGGGTTGGAGTTTCCATGGGGAGGAGGGAAAAGGGGGTTTGGAAACGCAGCGATTGCAGCTGCAGTTTTGTTAGTTAGGGCAATAAATTGTTGGCTCCAATCGGGGCAGGGAGCATGGGGCAGGGGCATGGAACAGGGGCCAAAGAGATGTGTCAGATGCAGAGATTGCATAAAATAAATTGGTCAGCGATTGATTTGGGGGATTTGCCGAACAATTTATTACCGCCGAGATAAAGGCATTTGAGTGTCAACATCAAAATGGCAACATTCCATTCCAGTCGAATGCCCCAGCCAGCCAAATATTTTCCCTTTAATCCTTTTTGCGTGACCTACACTTGAATAAATATATTTTTATAAACGTAAGAAAATAAAGAAAATCATTTAAATGGATTTAAAACTTATTGTTTACTGATTAAGATCCTTTGAAATACTCAAATAAATTAGTGCATATTTTCTTGACCGAATTTAATTTCTAATTTTTTCGCTGAGTGAATCTTTAAGGTCACATTTTACAGCACATTAGGCAGACACCCAATTCCTGTGCAATTTAAACCGCTTAAGTGAAAACAGAGCAGCGTTAACACGTACTCCATGAACAGACTGGGACCGAGGCGGTCCTCAATCCCCAGCGGTGCCCGAAAAAAGAAACCGCAAAAACCGTATCTCAATTGCAATCACTCAAAACAACGGAAATGACGCTTAGCACAACTTCCTGTCGCTCCGGCGGACAGACAAATGAAAGTATCCACAGCTCCGGGACGACGCGCAGGCACACCTCCTCCTGCCCGTAGTTGTAA
Source organism: Drosophila anomelani (assembly GCA_035045905.1). Lineage (NCBI taxonomy): Eukaryota > Metazoa > Arthropoda > Insecta > Diptera > Drosophilidae > Drosophila > Drosophila anomelani. Next base: position 6,943,800 of record JAWNOO010000007.1, on the reverse strand, counting down.
TTCATGTCGCTGGGGGAGTTTTCTTTTTTGGCATATTTGTCAACTCTGTTTCCATTGCACACATGATGAGGTGAGGAGGGGCAGTGGCAGTGGGAATTTAGGGCCAGCCACGCCCTCCAGCCCACACACACACACACACACAACTGACTGACTGCCATATTCAAGTGCAATTTCTGTGTAATGCGAAACTATGTCATTTTGGCAGGAACGCGAGCCGAAAAGCAAGCGCCAAGTCATCCAGGATACAGTCAAGCTGCCATAAATTCAACTATTGTAGTAATTAAGTATTAAAAGTAAACAAAAAATACCTAAAAGTGTGATATTGCAAGCAATAAATCAATAACATATCTTAAAAAATTATTTAATTTTAAAAGAAGCTGACTGATTTCAAGTTTACTCTTTTTAAATCTTATTTATAAATTTGATATTTGATTTCATATTTTATAAATTAATTTTTAAATCATATTCCCATGATTCTGAATTATTCAAGCTTTCGGTTATAGATAACTGACTGTATTTGGTCGCAGTCTCTGCATGCAAACATGACACCTTGGCTGGCGCACTTGTGATGGCACTCGTGTCCACCTGGCCACCGGCTTCTGGCTCCCGGCTTTCAGTTCTGAGCTCCTGGCAGCTGGCAACGGGCGATTGCAGCTGCAACCGGATCCGGAACCAGAAGCTCTGGCGCTGAGCTGGAGCTAGAGTGCCGAAAATAGCCGGCAACAACCGGCAAGCAAAATGGCAACGAGAGTGACAGGCTCTGGGTCTGAGAGGAGAAGGAGTTTCAGGGGAATCCCAGGCAGGCAAGCTGACAGGCGGCATTTGATAATGTCAAGCCCCAAATCAGCAACAGACACCGACCAACTGGTGGGGTGGGTTGGGCAATTGCACGTTGCGATTTCAGCCAGTTGCCACTTGGTCGGGCACACATGGGCATCTCAAGTATCTGTCTGGGCCATCGTCGAGTGTGGTTCGTTCGCACAGGCGACGGCGATGGCGATGGCGATGGCGAAACTAAGCAACTATGATTTAACTCCTGCTCGTCTTGTAATTGGCGCTAAATTTGTCAACCGCTTCTTGTCTTTACAGAACAGTTTCACATTTTTGTGGGCGACCTGAGTGCTGAAATCGAGACGCAACAGTTGAAGGATGCATTCACCCCATTTGGAGAAATATCGTAAGTAAAAAGCATATAATTTAAATAAAATAAAATGGTTGAAAATGGCAAAAATTTACTGAAAAAATATTTGGAAAAGGTATAGATTATTTATAAATATATAATTATTATAAAGAAATTGAATTTATTGTCTAGCTTAATACAAGCTCGTTCAAAACTACCTGAACTTTTCTCTTAGGGTTTCCTCTACTCTCCAGGAACCTAGAGCGTTTCACATCCTCCAATTCCCCACTTCGGCCAGCACATTAACTCCAATCAAAGAACATTTTGCCGCACTTGTGCCGTCCGAGAAAATTGTTAAATAAACAAGCAAACAGCAAATGAAGCCCCCTCCCTCTAACCTCTCGCCCCAGGCCTCCAGCGGCCTATCTGCGCTTAATTTATGAATAATTAGCGAGCCGAGGGTGCATGTCGAAGGAAACCGCGAAATGTTGTGCCACAGCAACAGAAATCTCTCTTTTTCTGGCTTTGCTTTTGTTTCTGTTGCTGGTTGTTTTTTTTTTTTTTTGAAGAGCACGAGTGAATGGACCATAGAAACGTTGGGGAAACGGAGGCTTCCAGGCAACGGGCAATAAATTAATAATTTAATTTTCGACTTTTTTGTTTGAGCAGCACGAGGGGCAAGGGGTAGAGGTGGAGGGGCAACAACAAACTGCAATGGGGACCAGTTGAAAGCCACAAGCAGCTGTCGACGCCGGGCAAACAAATGCCGGGCGAGTGGCCCAAAAAAATATTAGAGCAGAACAAGTGAAAGCAAATAAAACTGATTTATATACATACATACACCCCTGTTCAGGTGCGGCCATATACATACCTAGATATATACATCTATATGTATTTATGCTGCGCCTGCCTGCTCATCAGGTCAGTAACCAAAAAAGGAAGGCAAAAAAAACAGACATCCTGGGAGCGTGTTCCGCAGGCTTTTCATTTGCCACTTCCTTAATTAATGAGCATCAGCCTTCGTCTCCATCTTCCAGGCGGCCCCTCGCTATTTGCTCTCTTTTCTTTTGAGAAACGTTGAACTCATTTTGCCAGAAACTATTTATTCGAGTGCACACAGAGAAAAATAAGTCATTTATTCTGATTATGCAATTTAAATGTTGGAATTTTAAACGTATATTAGAAGATCTCAAATCAAAAATTACTTATTCTTGTAGCCTAAGATAAATATCACAAAATGAACAATGAATATTATAAGTTAAGCTTTAAATTTTATAAACTATGATCTTATTATGATATCCTTAAAACAAATTAAAAAATGTGGCTTCTCTGCTTTTTGCTCTAATAGTTCTATGGGCATTTAAACTCGACTTAATATATATTTTTTAATATATTTTTCTGTGTGCAAAACCAAATGTACATTTAACATTTAGACGGTTTGGTCTTTTGAAGTGCTCGACGGATTTTTTGGTCGCGGCTTGGCCCGCGGCTCTACATCTGCAAATACTGTTATTCCGCATGTTTATTTTATGGCGAGCGCAAATCTAGGAAATAATTACATTTTTCATCTACACCTGAAGTGTTTCTTTTCTGCCTTTAGGGCTCCCGAGAAACCTAGAGCTGGCGCAGCATCAAAGACATCCTCGCTGGCAGCTCCTTTTGCCAGGACATCCTTCGTCGCTGGCTCTTAATTTATTGCTCTTTATGCCTTGAGTGCCCGCGTGGGAAATAATCGCAAATATGTTGTCGTCCCCGGCTTTACCTACTTTTCATCATCAGGTTAACAGCCCTCATGGGTGGATTTTTCATTTAGGAAGCTAAATTTATACAACAATTTCCCGCAGCCAAGCCCGCCCACTCGGTTTTAATTAACTGACTCAACTTTGCCACTGCGGCGAACAGCAGAAAGTTTGCCAAGTGTAATATGTGTGGAAAATTCCCTATAACTCAAAGTTTTTGTGGTTTTCCTTTTAGGGACCGGCAGGCAGGCAAACCAACCGACCGACCAACAGACAGACAGACAGAACTCATTATGAAAGTCGATGGATGGAAATTATTGAAAGGTCGGCAACGGCAACGACTGGCAACAAAAGAAATTTAATCCTGCAATTAATTGCACGCCTTTGGCAACCTTTTGCCCACGGAAATCACTAACACAATCAGAACCATAATCATACTCATAATCCCTTCAAAATAATTAAGTCCCTTTGAGTTTCCAAATCAATCAACACCTTGTGCTTAATCAAAAACACCGAGCACACTTGTCCACTTTCCCAGTAGCCTATACCCTCCGGATTGATGCTAAATATAAGTATATATATCGCCTCCTTATCGCGGCAGTTTAATGGACTGGCACACACCAAAAATCCGATTAGACGTTATCATGAGGCCTCTGCGGCTGGCATTCTTAGAACGGCCATAAAACACAACGCCCCGTGGCTAGTGTGCTTATTTTAATGCAGCTAATTAATTATGCGGCTGGTCAAAAGGATCAACATAAAATCCATGCCATACACCCAGAGAAATCGATGATATTTGATAAATAATTTGAAGGTTTCTTATTTTAGTTGAAGCATATTAAAGTATTTTTTTAGGTATTACATCAAGAAACGAGTGTTTGCTTTTGTTACAAGTTATAATCCACTCTATATTTCTCCCTGTGCATTTCTTGCTTCCCAATTAGGGCAACTCGCAGAAACCAATCGACTGCAGCAATAGAAGCAGCAGTGTTAAGATAATGACGGGCACTTCAAGCCGTTCAAGGAATATGGGATATAATACTGAAATTCAATTATCCTGCGCCTGCGGTGGGCGGTACGAATTGCGTCTGCTTGCATCGGAAAACCCAAAACCATAACCATAATCAGACATCATTGCTCCTGATTAATTACATGCAATATGTTCTGGCCCCAACTCTGGACTCGTTTCACGAGGCGTTTTCATAAATAAAACCCAGAGTCGACGAAGAAGGAGGAGTAGAGCCAGAGACAAACAAAGGCGGCCGGCACAATGGGCAAATTGATTAGCGAGAAGGACATGGACACGTCCTGCCTATTGCCCAGTGCCCATTGCCCGGTGCCCATTGCCGGGATTGTAGTTCGCCTGATTAGTTTGCCCGATATTGTGGCTGCCTCTCATAATTCAATTACATTTTTGTGCTGCATGGCTAACGAGCCCTCGGCCTGTAATTGGCAGTCCTTCGTGCTGGCTCTGCGGCCTTTTATTGTTGGCCACAAAAGGCTTAACTCTTGGCCTTTGTGCCCAAGTTTGACCGGTTCAAATTTCAAATTTCCAAAGAAAGTGTGCACAGCAAGAAATATTTAATAATTCCTATAAAATTACTAGTAAACTTATTTATCCTAAGGTTCAAGCTACTCCCTCAATAAAACCTCAAAAAATAAAGTTAAGAATCTGATATTTCATTGAATAGATTTTCCCTCTGTGCATCCAAAGAAAAACTTGTGCCTGTCTCACGTGTAAGGGTTCTGAAAAGGTAACTTGGAAAAAAGAAAGCAAATCAACAAGATAATAGTTGATAGTTGCGACTCGGAATGGGAATGGAAATAAACTCGCTCGCTATCTCGTTTGCTTTTTTCGGTTACTTTTAATGACACTTGGAAAAGTTTTGATTTTGGTTTGCTGTCTACCATCTCCAGACTCCGGCACCTTGCCCCCGAACGACATCATTACGTTGATTTTTCTCCTTTTTTTTCGAGGAGGAGGGTATATAATTTTGTCGCCGGTCTTAGCGACAGCCCTCGATTGGGGCGATGCTGAAAATGAGCAAAACTTTCAACTTAATCTATTCAGAAAGTTGGCTCAGCCTCGGCCCGGCCCGGCCCCTTTTCATAAACTTCAAAATGCGCTTGTGCACGTCGTCGAGTTGCGTTCGCTCCCTTCTGCAGCTTTGCAGTTTCTTTGAAGTGGCGAGTGGGAGGGGCCGGGGTAAGCGGAAACGGAAACCAATGATCGGCGACAAGTGGGCGGCGGAAATGGCGGAAAAAGTTGAGCGGCCGCGCCATCTAACTCTGGGTTTTAAGTAGGCGGCGGCTTTTGTTGCGAGGCGGCGAGTGACAAATCAAAATCGCATTCAAATGCGACGCGGCATGCAGCGGAAGTTAATGCGAAAAACTTTTGCCCCAAAACGCGCACAATCAGTCAAGCATCTCCCTGCCACTCACTATCCACCGCACCCTTTTCCCCGATTTTCAACCGATTTTCTCCCGAATATCTCCACGAATCCCGCCCGATTTTCCGCATCTGCCAATCCTTTGCTCCTGTTTGTGCGTAGTGTGAAAAATGAGTCTTGGCAGTTTGTGTTGCAGCCGCAAAAGCCTGACACTTTTTCATGCCCGCCTGCGACGATTTATATTTGTGGCAAGTGTCAAAAGTTATTCCAGCCAAATCGGCTGGAGTTTTCCTTCGACTTTAAACCGGAATCCACTCAATGCAAATTAAAGCAAATTGAAACCGGTCCGGAGTACACACTCAGCTGTGTAAACTTTTTAATATAATTTTAATGGCGAGTTGGGGGCTGGGCTAACTTTTGCACAATCATTAAATGGCAAAACAATTTTCGTTTTCAATTTGTCCAGATTTTGTATCAATACGCACAGGTTTAATGCTTAGATAATAGACTGAGCAAGGCGACGGCGGAGGCTCTGGAGCATAAATTTATTTCATTTACCCACCGGCTGCGGCAACTTTTCACATAAAATGCGCATTAATTCATTAAACTTGACAAAGGCGAAACACGAGTGCCAAGCACGGGCGGCTGCCTTTTTGGACAGTGTCAGTGCCAAATGCTCGTCTGAATGAGTGAATGAATGAATGAATGGTTGGCTGGCTAGCTGGCTGCTTGGCTGAGTGAATGACTGGCTGACTGACAATGTCCTGCGTTTTTGGGGCCAACTAAACGGAGCCAAAACAGTTTGCAAAACGGCGCCCCGCAGTGGCTAAATGTGTATAAATAAAAGTGCTTCAGCCGAGAGAGAAGAGCGGCGCCTTTTTAAAATTAAATCAACGGAAATAAAAAGGGACAACAGGGGATAAGGGAAGCGGCTAACTTTTTTATCGCGCCAACAAAGCCGCGCCAGAAATTATGCTGCAATGAAGACGACAACGAGTCCTGGTCTGGCTGAGTCCTTGGTCCTCAGGCGAGGGGCGACAATTTTTGGCTGGCGCTTAAAATGGCACTTTGGCTGCCTGTCATTTGCAGGCAGCGCGGCACAAATTGAATTTAACTGCAGTTTCTGGGCCTCCTCTCGCTTTCGCCCATGTTGAGTCGCTGCCAAAAAAAAAAAAAAAAACGTCCCAAAACGCGACCCTCCGGGGCCCGCACATATGTTGGAAGTTTATCACTTGGCCAAATAAAAATTTGCTACTCGCTACTTGCTGCTCGGCCGGCCTTGCTCTAAACTTTTTGGCTACAAATTTATTGGCAATAAATTGACTGCCATTAAAGTAAGCGAATAAAAAATGGCTGCCAACGCATAAATCCCCCAAATAATTTGACAAAATGAGTCACACAGATTGAGTGGCCCATTTTATGGCCCCCAGGCTGGGCACGGGAACGGAGCCTCAAGTCACAGGTGCAATTTCGACACGGAAATGTAATTTTAAAACACTCAACGACCTCTGGGCCAGCCTGCCGCAAGTTTCAGCCAGAAAAAATTAGCGAACAGAGGCACAATATAATATAATCATGGCCCAATAAAGCGTCCCAACTACACAGACAAAAAAAATTGTTTAAAATTTAATTAGAATTTTAAAATAATAAACATTACAAGGAACAAGGAAGAATAAAATTCTTAAATATTATTTTTAGTTGCAAACAAGGAAATCTGCAGAGAAATTCCCTTAAAATCCATTGCATTTCCCTGAGTGTTGAGGCGCCTGTACAGGTGCCTGTCTCCCGAGTGACACGACACTCTGCGGCAGGATGAGCAAAGGAGCTGCAAACAAGAGAAATCTAATCAAAGCTAATCCAACAAAAGCGAATGGCGGGCAATGTCAAGCTCCTTTTGTTTGCCCAAAGTGGCGTAAGCGCGGAAATTTGCTTGGCCAGACTCAAGGGCCCCGGCAATGGTAGACATTTACTTAAAATACAAGCTATAAAATGAGCTGCTGCCGGATGCGGATGCGGCGGATACGGATGGCCATGCAGATCTGCCGCAGACTCCGCCGAGTGCCTAGTGTCGAGTGCCCTGTAATTGCCGGACAAAGGTAAACGCCCGAGGGGTGAGCTAAAAGTACTATATAAAAGATAAAGGAGGAGGTTGGGTTGGAATTAAATGAATTTGATTTACGTTTTTAAAGCCAAATAAACGCCTTTCAATTAAGTCGAAAGCAGGAGCAGCAGCTGGCCATCCCCATCGTGTTGCTTGTCCTCCTTCTGCTGCTACTCCGCCTCCTCGTTGTCGTTGCCGCAGTCGTCTCTTATTGACTTTGGCTGTGGCTGTGCCGCTGACAGTGCCGTCGTTCGTTGGCATTGGTCTCTGGCAAAATACTCGAAAAACCACCGCAAACACCTGACGAGCATTCATTCGATGCCACCTGCCCCAAGCTAGCCATTTCCTTCCTCCTCCCCAGTCTCTTTTCGACCGCCCACAACCGCCGTTTGCATAGAGCGCTCATACGCCCTGTTGCCTCGTTTCGCTTTTGTCGCTACCTTTTTTGCCTCACTGAAAATAATTGTAAGTTTCAAAGAAAATACTAAAGAAGATTTAAAAAAGACAATTTATTTAAAAGTTAAGTGTCTTAAAAGTTTTTAATTTAATTTAAAAACAAATATTTAAAGAGTAATAAATAAATCAACAAAATTATTTAATTGGTGGGTTTATATTTTAATGTGTTAAAAATAAATAAAAATCGAATGTTTTGATTAAATTACTTATTCTGCAAAATGGATTAAATTAATAATTTAAAAGCATTTAAATTTTAAAATGATTTTTCCATATTATATTATGAATTAAATACTAATTTCTAGTAAAATAAACATTTCCGCTAGATAATAATAAATAATTTACCAAAATTCATTGGCTGTATTTTTCGCTAAGTGCATGGCCCTCAGCTTGTTGTCATTTCGGTAGCACAGCGCCGTGTTCACTGATTTCGCTTGCAAATTAATGAGAAATTAGAGACAATGCCAGAGTCAGAGCCGCAGCGCCGCAAAGAGGAGCCGATGGAGGGACCATTGCCATTTCTATTGCGCTGTACCCTCGCTTTCGTCGTCGTAAAAAGAACATTTGTGCTAATTTAGAAAAAGGCAAATTTGGACAGGACTTCATTACGGGCACGTAACGGCATTGGCATTGCTTGGCCCGTCCTGGCCCTTGTTTGATTGATTGAATTTGTCTGGTCGGGCAGAGGGGACGAACGGAGGGGCATGCGGCATCTAGTTAAATGGCAGCGAGGAAGCCCCAGTCCGGCAGCCATACATATTTAATATTTAGATTATTTTCTTGTAGATTGATATCCATTTAATGTGTTTTTGGGGCCAGAAACAATTTGCATAATGTCTTTTTGATTTGCATTTAGTTTCGGGTCCTATCAATTTGTTCGAAACTCAATGGGGAAGGTTATCCCCCTACCAGAACATTTGAAAATAATCTCTTTCTCATTCAGGGCCTTAAAGCCACTCCGCAGTTTGTCTGCAATTAAAATTAATTAAAACAGATGAATGGGCCTGGCCTCTTCTGCAAAGTCTCCACCCCTTTCATAGTCACAGGTCACAGTCGCAGTGCTCTGTAATTTGAAATTAATTTGCATATTAGACCGCTGACATTTCCAGCTACCGTGAAGGATAGTGACATGTGTGCGTAGTGACGAGTCGATTAATTGCGTTAGATTATCCGCCGGGCACGCACATATTCCCATTCCACGTACCCATAAGCAGAGGGACGCTTAATTTGTGCCTCGAGCTAATTTCATTTCTTTGTTGTTATTGCAAAACGCACGAAGGACATTACGATTCTGGGCTGCCATCAAACGAAATTATAATTGAGACCCGGCCGCAGTGAAATCCTCGAGCGCACGCGCTTTAATGGAATTACCAAGGAGACTGAGAGAAACACCTAGTCTGCTAGGGTTATCTTGAAGGATAAATCCTTAACTATTTGTAATATAAAATTTAAGGATATTTTGCCGGAATAACTTAATAATTTACGTGTCAGATGCCCAAAGGTTTAAAGTTTAAGCTGCTCTGTTTTCTGTTTCATAGGAGAGTATTGTCTTCTATAGATTCTTAAACATTAATATTTCTAAATTATATGTATTCATATTAATATAGAAATTTTTCTAGGTGTAAAAATGAGTCCTGCTGGAGTCAGAGAACGGAGTGAGATATGTTTGTATAGCTAAATAGCTATGCATGCCTAATGTCTGTATTTAACTGGGCATGAACCATGAGCAAAGTCTGGGCCTGGGCAAGCTCGTAATTATAGGAACAACCCACATCCAACCACAACCCAGCCCAACCCATTCCCCTCTTCGTCACCCACTCACACCAGTTAATAATCAACTTACGCATCTGCACTGAAACACACATAAATACACTCACATACATGGCAGGATAATGCGTGCGAGTGTAACTCCCATTCCTGCCCCATGATAATGTCAATTTGTCTGTGCCACATGGCCACGCGCTTTTTATGATTAAAATAGGTAATAAAATTGTGCATGTGTGGGGCTTTCGGCACTGTCGTCGTGTGTTTGCGCGGGGGCGCGCTTAAATTAATTAAACCAAATAGAAAAACTGAAGCGCAAAGCCACAACAAATTAAATAAAAACGTTAACAATTTATATGAAGTACGCAGTGTCAAGGGAAGTGGGTAGCAAAAACCTCAATTCCTACAAAAGAAGATACAATGATATAGGTACTAGGACCTGACAAATTAAAAATGGTAATTTAATTCACATATGAAAGGGGTATTGGCTTCCGGGAAAAACTTATTTGGCAAAAGCCTGGCACTCATTAAGCTCATCAACTTTTACGAACCGAATGGGTTTCGGAGAATAATTCAAGCTAACGAAAGGATCCGCAGGAATATTAAATTTAAATGCAAATGGAAATCTGATTAAGACTGATTCATAAATGAAAGAAAATAAATGTTATTTAAATGTCATTCATGGTTTTTAAAAAAGTAATACATTATATTTAAATGTGTTAAAATATAAAATGAAAACAAGCTCAGAAATTAAATAAGAAACCAGAAAATTAAAATTGTGTAAAAAAACATTCAATAAATAAACTCGAATCCATAAGTTTCTGCACGCTTTATCTTCGCTTAGAAAACTGTTAAAAATCCTTAAAAAGTAACCAAGAAGTTGCCTAGAATTTAAATGTCTTCCTCCTTTACCAAAGTGTCGCCAGATGCTGCCAGTCCTGGGCTGATGAATTTGTTGATTTATCACAGACATCTCGCACACACCTACACCTACACATTCCAAGGAATCTCAGACACGGCATATGAATACATATGTATATATATATATATATATATATATGTATATGGGTCCTCCCTGGTCGGGTGCAACTTGTGAAGTCTCTGCCAAATGGCGTGAATTTATTTTCAAGATGTAAGCAGATGTAGCCGGCCAGAGGAGTTCATTGGCATCGTGTAGCAGGTGCTGCTGCTTCTACAGTGTTACAGGATAATGTGGGAGGTCCTCGGACTTTGGATAAGCCGGATGCCGGCCAAGATGCTAAGCTTTGCGACCAACTGATTGCTTCGTCCTTTGAGCCAGCTGTGAAAGCCGAAGCAGGCGAGCAGATGAAGTCATCAGATTAGTTAGTTTCAGCTTCCTCCTTCCCCCTCACGAGCCACAGCCCTCCGCCTGCAACTCCTGGCAGTGATATTAATTCGCCACCACACCTCAACTGAACTGAGCCCCGGACTGAGTAATTATGTGCGCCAATGCTCAAGCTCGAAGGGGAAATCATGTTGGGTATTTCCGTTGCAATTGCGAAATTTTAAACTTGTTAACAGCAAATTGAAGTCATTTCCTGTTGCAACAACAATATGTTGCGGCCGTTTTGCTGCACAGTGCAGTGTGCAGGGCACAAAATAAATGAGAAAACCACAATGCAACAGCAACCGACAAAACACGAAAATAAAAGAAACGAAAATGCCAAAAAGGTACAAAAGCGGATATAAACGTTGCAGGCAGGCAGCCAAGGACTCCGGTCGGTCCCACCTAGGACCTAGGACTAAGGACCAGGCCCCGGACAGGATAACCTGTTGACCACGTGCATACTGCAATCCAAACAACCCACGCAGCACACACAAACCAACTCTCAAGTTTTGCCGAAAAATGCCAAGAAAATTGCATTTTCGCCGGAGCAGCAGCAGGAGTAGGTGCAGGAGCAGGAGCAGGAGCGGGAGTAACATGAAAAAGGTAGCAACCACGACTGGCGACAGTGCAAAATAAGTAAAAGGCAGCTGGGAAATAAACTCCAGCATTTTGTGTTTGTCGGGACTAGGCAGAGGCACTAATGCACTCACCAGAAAAAATAGTTTAGTTTAGTAAATTAGAGAAAAAATAGCGTGAAATTTTATAAAGCACTTAAATCTAGGAAAGTGTATATTTGTATTAATTTAAATTAATTCTGATATATTTATTTTGTGGCATAAAATGGTTTTTATTGAACTTTAATTGATTGAATAATAACTTATTCTTCACTCAGGACTCTACGTAAGATCTCCTATAAAGGTTTTTAAATATTTAAAATAGCTTAACTCTTCTCAGACATCGACTGGCATTTATAAATTTACAGAATCTGAATTCAACTTCAACTTAAAATTATTTATAGTGTAAAGAATGAAGGTGACGGTAAGCAAAGGATTCGGGGAAGGGGCTGGCCAAGCGAAATGCGCGCATCGCGTGCTGCGATTGCAATTTTGGGAGCTGCTGCACGACCACGCCTCCCCCGCCTGCGTTAACAATTTCCACAGGATCGGGGCGTCGAGAAAGGCTCACTCGCGGGTGGTGGGGCAGGGGAAACGACAAATGCAATCTACAAACAATGAAATGAATTGTCAAGTGCAAACATGCCACTGACGTGCAATTGCAACGCGTATGCAACAAGCCTCCTTTGGCCACCCACACATCAGCAGCTCGCATTGCGAATTTATTTTGCATTTCGCATGCGGCTGGCAGTTAAAAAACATGCCAGAAATGCGAGCTGCTTAGGCGCTTCCGCCGGGCGACTTAACAAGAGCCCATCAGCCGTCAAAGCGAGCGATAAAATGTTTTGGCCAGAGGAAAGGAAAAGGAAAGCGGCCAAAACGGAGCCCAGGCAATGCAGCCACTTTTATGACACTGCAATTTGGTGAAAGCTGTTTTGGCCCCCGTCTGTTGTGTGTTGTGACACGATTAAAGGACTCGGACTTGGAGTCGGAACTGGGAGCTCGAGAGCGCTGTTCTTTTGCCGCTGCTCCTTAAAGATTTATGGTCCTCGCCGTGCACTTGCAACTCCGCCGGATATCCGGCATGACACGACAAGCAGCCCAAATGCATTGGCCGTAAACGGATACTTGGCAGTGGACGATTGCCCGGGACCAGAGTCGTGGCATTACGTTCTTTTCGAGGCCGTCGCCTTGGGCTTATGTGACCACAATTCATGCCTGGACGAATGATGAAAAATATTTTAAACTATTGTAACAAAATAAATAAGAAATCTGTTGGTAAATATTTAAAATAATTTAAAGGAAAGACAGGATTTCTCCTATTATTTTCCCCAGTGCATAGCCTTGTTGCATTCAACGATCTCACTGGCCGCTTAATCTTGACTCCATTCAGGACACCCACTCAGGATGTTTTCAGCAGCCATTCGGCTGACTTTGAGCTGGATTTTTGGTGACCAATACAACAGGAAGAAATACCAAGCAAGAAAAATTCCTCCTCTACCCACAATTGTTGCTCCGAGTTGAGACTTGGCTTTTGTTGATTTGAACTTTTGTTCATTTTTTTTTTGTATTATTCTTTGACAAGGGGCAGCCGATGTGGGCATGGTCGTGTTATCTTGTTGACATGCCGGACGTTGACATATCCATTTTTTACAAGCCTAGACAAACCCACTGGCCCCTCCGGCAGCCCGGCCGTTCTGTTTCTATTTGCCAGGACTTATGCTGGCTCTCACTCTCTATGTGTGTGTGTGTGTATTATAGGAATAACAATGGCATTGGCCAAAGGCAACGCAAATAACAACAACAACAGCAGCGACAACAATCGGGGTTCCATGAAGGTAATTTATTATTTTTCTTGAGACTTGATTTTTCTGTTTTGCGGGTCAATTCCCTGTCCTTAACCGAAAATAGAAATAAATCAATTTTAAATCACGTCATTATTAAATGGCTATAAATGGAGGCATCTGTTGTGGGCGGCCAAGTGTGTGTGTGTGTGTGTATGAGTGTGTGTGTGTGCGGCACTCACACAACAATTAACACTTGGCCATTACTTCCATTTGCGGCATGTTAATTTGTTGCCACATCAATTGCTGCTGCCAATATGCGAGGCACATGCACAAACAAACGAGGGGCACACAGTCAAAGCCTGAGCTGTACACTGCAAGAAAGAGTAAAGGTAAATTAAATCTAAGAAAAATATTATTAATGGATATTCCTTAATGACTTCCTAGACTTCTTAGAGTTTATAAATTATAGGTCATTTATATTTAAGGATTTATATCCTTTATTTCCACTTGGTAGTTTGCCTTAGTGCATATACACTCACACATAGACATCCCCCTACAGGACTCGGGATGCTTGTGTAACATTCTCACCGACAGCTGACGCTGTTGCGGTTTGCAGCTACAACTATCACAACAGCAGCAGCAGCAGCAACAAAAGCAGGACGGCGGCTGCAAGGCAACTTTGAGGGCCGGAAATGGGAGGCGCGGGAGGATGGGGCAACTATTAAGCCATGGCAGCGCTCTGCTGACAATTGCCTGACACTGGGCAGCTGCTTTATTTGGCCGGCACACGTGGACAAACCGACACCCCCCATGGCTGGCTCATTGATTTGGTTCGGTCAAGTCAGACAAACAGCAGTCAGAATGGGGAAAGTGGGCAGGACATTGGTAGGCGCTCAGGGGGCGGGGCAGGAGAGCAGGCCAAGAGCAAGGGCCCGACTTTGGACCGGCGGACGAACAATAACGCTTGAGTGATTATGCAATTGACAGCTAAATCAATCAATGATGTCAACTACATGCCGGCAAAACACACACAAGCTTGCAGCTAGAACACACATACTCGCACAACACACGTGTGGCATGTGGCATGTGGTAGCAAACTGGCGAAGCGTCCACGTTGTTTTTGACATTTTCAATTTTTTATGACAAAACTCCAAATTGGTACAAGTTGTTTTTTGCCTGCCTTTTAGTATTGATTGCCATAAAAAAGTTGATGCCATTTCAACAAAATTTGTTTGTTGTGCATTAAACTTTTCAATTTTTTAAATATGTTTTACAGCCTTTTTTTTTAGGGTACACTGGAGAGAAAGGTTTATAAATTAAAAATTTAAATAAGCTTTAATTTTTAAAGCAGGTTGATTTGGTAGTGGTAATTGAATTCCTTTCTTTAATTTTATATAAATTTTGTATATTATATTTTCATATATATATATTTTATTATCAAAGCTCAAAAAGGTTTTTTTTGCTGCATAAATAAATGAAATAACCATCAATAGCTGACCATTTTAGGGCCTTCAGTTCGAGGTCATCGCAGTTCCTCAAAATGGAAATTAAACAGGACCAGCTAGCGACAAAAATGATGACAAATTTGAAAGGCAGCACGTGGACTGATATCCTTGTATCTGTATCCTCACAGTCAGCCACACACTCGCATTTGTCAGATATCGTTATTTGGCGCTGATTGCCGGCAATCGACGGATGCCAACGCACGTTCGAATTCGCATTTGAACATTGTTATTGGGATGTCGGGCGATACTGCCTTAGATGATAAATATTTCATTTTCGTGTCTCGGTCTACACACTCTCCTGTTCGATGTATCGATGACGTTTAATTTATAAATATGATGAAGCTGATGTTTGTCTAGCACGCTTTGAGGAAGAGAAACGTACAAAAAAAAAAAAACAGATATAACTTCCCTGTCCACCGCACAAGAGGTCTTCAATCAGTCCCGAAATCAGGGGGAAAAGTTTATCCCTAAGTTTACATCTCGTAAGCGGAAGTGTTCTCCTTTGTGTGTGTTATTAGCTGTGGAATATTTATGTCCGTGGAGTGGCTGCTGCTTCCTGTTTGTTGCCGAAACAGTGGGCCCTGTATTACATTTCTTGTGCGTACACACAGAGAGCCCTGCCTGGCATCTGGCCCACTGTGCTGTATCTGAGGCAGCACATCATCAATTATGGCCACCGGAAGTTACATTTTTGTCTACGTCGTATCCTTATTTTGTTTCCCATTACAACGAGAGCAACATGAGTCGCCCACCTCATGATTTGGCAGGATCCCTTTCTACCCTCCAAAACTCCGGCAGGCAGTGAATAATTAATGACAAGGACAATGGCAACTTCCGCTGCGACGGGATATGCAAAACACACTCGGGGGAACTCATAAACACACCGAGCTCTGGAAGGCGGCAAGGACTCGGAATCGATTGCGTTCTCAATAACGCGTGAAAAGCTTAGATTTCTCCACGAGCACGGGAACGAGCATTATGCAAATCATGGCAGGAGACAGATTCTAAAAATCTGTTTACGAACGAGAACATCTGTTGGAAATCTAAAATATTTCTCAACAAAGTCCGCCGCCGTCTCGTACTCCTTTGCAATGGAATTTGATTTTAGGTTTTGTTTTGCTTTTTCCGTTGGGATTGCGGGATGGTCTGCAGCAGCAGTCTGCGTCTGCGATTCATATATCGTGCTTCAATAAAAAATTTTTCAATATTTCTAACTCAGCCACACAGTCGCACACACTAAGCCTGGTCACAAGGAAAATGATGGGGGAAGCAGAGCTCCATCATGGCCATTGTTGTTGCAGGATTAACCAGGCTCTATTTGTTGTTATTGCTGTTGCTGCTGCAGCTTGGCAGAGTTCAGCGTTCGGGACTCAGGATCTAAAATCCAAAAGGATGAGGAGGTTGCCAGCCAGGATGCGTGTATTTTCCAACATATGCTGGCAGCTGCACTGAAATTCCTTTCAATACGAAATACCTAAAATTGATGCTCCATCGCTGAGTTTACGCTGCATTGCAGCCAGTTCTTTAGTCGTCGGGGCATAAAATAAATATTTGTTCAATTATATTATGGCCCCATCGCAGAGCACTGAAATTCCAATTCAATCACCAGAATCACCAATCTTAGAAATGCCGCCAATTTGGGGAGAGAAGGAAACTGACCAGCGAAAGGAAGTTAATCCTTCTTGAAATATTTGTTAATTAGACTTTGACATTTGTATATTAACCATTACAAGCCAAGAAGTAAATATTTATAAAGTTAAGTATAAACAACAACTTTTAGATAATTTTAGCTTTTTAGCTACACATTCCTTTGAATTGCAAAAATCCTTTTCCCAGTGTGCCAAAAGAAATTCCACATATTAGCCACGTGAAGATAATCAGCACCAAAGGGCCACTCGCCATCAAGCCCGTAAAACGAAACGAAAAACAAAGATCTACAAAAGCCAACTGGCTGCTGCAGGGAAAATCTGCTGCAAGGCACACAGCTTAAGCGCCCGATGGACTGGCCAAGACAGACAGCCGGGGAAAATGCAACTCCCGGGCCGGGTCAGTTGAGAGGGTTAAGAACGCTGCACTCGACTCCTGCGCTGGCCGTTGCAGAAGTCAAAAGCATAAAATCCGATAGCTTCCGCTAAGCTGGCTTATTCAAGCGTACGTACGGCTAATAAAACATTTCCAAGGATTTCGCTAGGATTTCACGGCCCACATGCGAGATGCCAAGGGAGAGGGGTCGCAGGTGGCACTGAAAGGTCACACTTGTTAACTTGTTGGCGCTCTAAATTATTTCTTAATTGGCTGGACGGTGGTTGGGAGTATTCGTAATGAACCCACCGCGACTGGTGTTGAATTCAAGATTAAAGTATATATTTATCGGTGTCTAAGGTGACTGCTTTTGTTTTCCCCCCGACGCCCGATGCCCGATCCCCTATCTCCGACTCCCGATTCCCAAAAACTTATCTCACGGAAGTGAATCGCACAAAAGCGCAGAATGGCAACCAACAAATTCAAAGCCAGGCCGATGCTTATCCTTAATGATGCTGTAAAATGTTCTTTTGCTTTTTGTACCTCGTATTTTTTTCACTCAAGGGTATATTGAAATGTACGTATACGTAATATTCTTAACTTAAAAAATATATTACCTTGAAAAGGGTCAATGTAAGTCTATGAATCTCTTATTATCTCTTCTTGATGATGTTGCTGTATTGTATTTACAAAGGGTAACTCCTATTCGATCTCACAAGGACTCTTTCTTGTCTTCCTCCTTAGCCCAGTTGTAGCTTTATCTCGCCCACTGCTGGGCCACAGTTTACTTGGCAAAAGTTTCCTTCGGCCGCTTTTTAGCGCTCTCAGCCCCCGAAGCAATCAAAGTTTCGCTTGGCTCAAGCAAATGTCTGGGGCATTTGTCTTGGCTTCGAACTCACTTTTAATTGCTGGCAGCGCTCGGCTATCAATATAACTATGGCCAGCGATGTGACATGCAAACGAATTTCGGATGAAATTATGCTTACCAAAAAATGGATAACGAGCCAACTTGTTACAAGTTTTTAATAGAGCGAAACAAAGAACTTTTGGGACCGGCAGACTTCACACTGTAGACAGCAGACTGCATTCAGTAGACAGTAGACTCCAGACTCCCGACTCCAGACTCCAGACTCCAGACTCCCGACTCTAGACTCCATCTTTTAGACCCCTGAAGTAGGCAACAAAGTGGCGCATAAGCTGCTAAAAAGATGATGAATTTCCAGCCGACTCCCAGAAGAAGACTCCCAGCGAAAGGCCGGCCGTCTTTTTCCCTTTTTTCGGTGGTGAAAGCCACTCGGATTTCTGGTCTTCTTTTTAGCGCTGTGTGTGCGTTGCCGGTGTAATAAACAAACTTTTGAGCAAAGTTTAGTTCACTACTTTCGCATCATATTTTTTTCGCCCCGCTCGGATGCTGAGTGGTGCATGTACGACAAGTTTAACACCAAAGGAGATGCCAAACACGGCACGCTTAGTTAGCCATGTAGATGACGGAGATGATGTGGCCGATGGCCGATGGCCGGTGTCCGGGGGTCGCTGGTCGCATCCAGTCCATTGACACGCCGGGGTCGCTCATCTTTGACATCATTAAGCGCCATTTTGCGGACGGGAGCTACCGCTTTTGGATGGGGCAGGTGCGGAGCCATCGCCCCATTGGAGTTGGCCAAGTGTAGTCGGGCAGAAAGTGAGTCTCAATGGGGCACAGCGATGTAAAGGTGGAAATTTTAGCTTTTATGACTTTCAGACGCCCTCTTTAGTGCACTCCAAGTTAAGTGAAAGGGGAATTTATAATAGTTTTTTCTACTTCTTTAAAAATGTAAATATATTTTCATTATTTTATGCTTCAATTTAATTTGAATCACAGATATGAACCTAATTTAAATGTGACCTACTCTCTTTAAAAATATTTTGTTGCTCAAATTTAAGCTTTGCCACAGGAGCTCGGCATTGCCTTGTTTCGCTTAAAAACTAATTAATCTAAATGGATTTTTGTTGTTGCATTTTGTAGTGGTGCATATAAAGCAACGCATACACACACTCGCACACCCGCAGACACACATGATAAAGTCGAGTTAACTGTAAGCGGAGCACTCAATGAAAGCGAAAAACGCCAATGAGAAAGGAGGCGGCAGGGGGAGCGAAAGCGGGAGAGCGGGAACGGGAAAGCGATGGCAGGGAAAACCGAAGCGAACCGCAAGCAATTTGCATGTTTGAAACCGCCATTCCACCCAGCCACCAGCACCACCACCACCCCACGCCCATTCACTGGCCATCAACCACTATTGGGGCCAAACACGAAAGGGGCCGACCGTGTGTGGCATCATGCAGAAATCGGGGACAGCGTTAAAGTAGCCTTATCGCCCCGGCATCAGCTTCAGTTGCAGCGGCAAAAGCAACACCAGCAGCTGCAGAAAAGCACTGAGAATAATATTCGTGAACTAAAATAATTCATCAAATTTTTAAGTTGGATTCTTTAAACTAACAAGGGGACAAAAAATAACACTTTATTTCTAAATAGGCCCTTTTTTTAATACCTTTTTAATTTAAATTTAATAAATTTTTGAAAAAATATATTTTTTAATATAAAAATCCCCATTTCTCCAAGTGCCCCACCAACAACTTCAATGTGGACAGTTTGAAGCAGTTTTATTGACGTGTGTCCGGGCGTGGTCACGAGAGGGGTAGGATCCATAGATTCAAGGAGATATATCCAACGTGCCAAAGGAAGGGGTGGTGGTGCGAAGGGGACTTATCCAAAGCGGGGTGAGGGGGTTTCCAGAGGTGGGGCCATCGCTGTTGCGTTATAAATAACGCCTGCTTCATTGGTCGGTCGGTGGAAAATGCACTTGAACATTTAGCCTGCGGCTGGCATCGGTTAATGGAATTTATCCATTTTCAGAGCCTTAAAGTTTACGAGAAGGATTTTCAGGAAATGCTTTTGTCCACTCTCGACCGGCAATAATTCATGTCAAATCAATGCCGTGAGGAAGAGAGGCTAAAGCTATATCTTATATAATTTATTGGAACCCACACATCCATACATAAGTATGGAAAAGTTGGCGGAATTGTGTGTATGTGGAGAACGACGCCAATTTAATTTGAATTTGCCAGTTTCTGTTTTTTTTTTCTGCTTTCCTGCTTCTGGCTTCGTTTTGGCAATATGTGACAGGACTGACCATTTAGGGATTTTAGCTGATGAGAAACCAGCAAAGCGGACACAAATTGAATAAAAAGAATGGCCAAATGCCCGAGACCCGAAATGTAGGCAATGGTTTTCTTTTTTCAAATGAATAATCAGGATTAACTTTATGATTGTTTTATGTCTTCAACAAGCTTAATGATTTTTATTAATATAATATCCTAAATTATTTGCTGCTTTGTTTTTATTGAAATAAGCGCCAGTTTATCTCCTGTAAAATTTGTGTATGAGATCAGAACGCCGCCTTTATGAAACAGTCCTTGTTTTTGTAACTGACCCAACCGCCATATTGTTTATCCATCCCTTTACAAAGATCCTGCCATTGTGCGGTGCAGCTGTTGGTATTTCTGCGTGGTTTTTGACGGTACTCTTTCGGTTTCGGTGTTTTCCTTCTTTTTTTTTTTTTTTGCCGGCACATCGTTTATTATGCCAAGCGAGAAATGCAATATTTTCTCCTGCGCCGCTACGTGGCCGACAAAAATATTTACAATTTGGCAGTGGCTGTGGCAGAGGAGGTAGCTGAAGCAGGAGCAGGGGCAGCGGCAGTGTCCCTTCACCAGAGCAGAGTGGAGCCACCACAGCGGCAGCTGCTATAGAAACGGAAGCCATAAAAGGAAGCGCACTCCATAAAAAAGGAGGCCACACACCATTCGGCTAAGCTCAAAAGCGGCAACTTCAATCTTTGAATGTTTTATTTACTGCAAAATCGATATGGCTTTTTCCCTCACACGTCCTGCACCGCCCCGAATCCCTCGCAAGCCGTGTTTCTACGTGCTCGAAAGGGGTGGCACAGAGAAAGGAAAAAGAATGCCGAAGGGATGGCTGGGGTTAGGGGTCTATGGGGCCAAGGGGTGAGCGGGCTTAACACACAAGTGCCAAGCGTAACGAGTTGCATGCAAATTTCTCCTTTTTGTTTCTCGTTCTCTGCTCTGAAATATCACCTCCGCCGCCGCCTCTCTCAAAGGGAAATTTCAATAGCAAAGCGGTGGAGCTGGGCGGGCGGGAAAAGCGATTGGGGGGGAAACGTTCAGTGTCCATGGCAAATCACACACCACATAATTTTCCCGCTGCACCGGAGACACACACTCGCACAGCAGACAGACGCGTAATGGCTGTCCTGGAATTAGTGAGACTGTCGCTGCTGCGTCGCCGTTGTGCCGCTGTCAGGATCCCCTGGCGCATTACGTATGCATGACGTTGGCAGAAGCGGGCACAGGACGAGATGCTGGGGCACAGGACGAGATGCTGGGGCAGGAGACGCAGCTAGAGCTGGGACAGCGGCGCCGACTGGTGAATGGCGTAAATGGCTGGACAGAAGCAGGAGACGGCTGCCACTGCCCCCCGAAAATAGAGAGAAGGAAAAACTAGCGACACAAGTCAAGCAGCCACAAACCCAGCGATAGATGTTCCTCTCTACACTGTACAAAAATGCAGAGATAATATATCCCCAAAACAAAAATACAAAGTAAATTATATCGAAATATAACAGCAAAAGACTGTAAAAGGTCTAAAAAGTTTTTAAATTATGAAAAGATTTCATAAATATACTATTTCCACTTTTTCTTCAAGTGCCGAATAGGAAAATAGAACAGACACCATGGAGTGGGGGTCAGGTCTCAATGCTGATTGCGATCGCTGCCGGTTTGGCCATTTTGCCACAACTCCGCCACGGTTGGGTCCCATGTTGATAATTCGAAATTTGTATTCCAATCTTCAAATTGTCTCCAAAATGGAATTGATTTTATGCAGATGAGCATGAAATTGTCTCAATGCGAGCTTTGCATGTTGGTGTAAATAAATGTAACGACGATGGCGGGGACACGGGATACGGGACACGGACACGAACAAGGACGTGATGAGTCCGGTTTTTGGATTTTTTCCTCAACCATTTTGGGCCATTTCGCAGAGTGCATGCAGCATCGAAGATGCGGCATTTACGAATTTGTAATTCACAGCAATTCAGCACGGTCTGTCGTTTCGATTCGGCAAACCGCAAACATATTTCCTCGAACCAAATTTATTACTTAATTCCGTTGGACGTTTGGGATGGGATGGCAGATGCCACTGGCCGGAAAATCAAATCAAATAAAAGAAGTGGCAGGGGAAGGAAGGGTGGGAAGACAGCAGCCGCAGTGAAAAGCTCATAAAATGCTCCAAGAAATCCACTTTAAATATTTGGCTAACCAGAAAGCCAGAATTCGAGAGCTGGCTGCCACCCCGTCTCCCTCTCCCTCTCCCTTTCCCGATCCCCGAAACTCAAACAATGCGCTCGCTTGCATTTCATTTGAATTTACAACTGTATTTGGTATTTGAACGGGCCGCGGGGGCGGCTTGTGCGATCGAAGTAACCATGCCACGCCCCCTTACCGCCCCTGGAAAGGGAAATGGAAATCATCATCATCAACCATCAGAGGCATCAGCCATCAGGGTTATCGGCATGGAGCAAGCCAATAAAATGCAAGCACGAGACAAACACAAATCGAATAAAAAATGTTTGGGAGAAAATTCGCAAGCGGAAATTCAAACTGGAAACCGAGGAAGAAACGGAATAACTGTGCGCAGTCAATAGCCCGATGTGTAAACATGGCCAACAAAAATATTTCAATATTTCAAACACGCAACCCAATGACGATGATGGGAATGCTGGATGAGAGTGGCAACCGACTTGGCCGAAAGGAAATTGAAGGACAACCGCAATTCATTGATTTAGTGCCAGGGATTTTGACTTGGCTCCAGCTTGTACATATACTATACATGAGTATATATCTATATATGTGCTCCATTCTGTATTCTCCCTCGTGGCGTATTCGCGATGTTATCGCTTTTCATTTGTTTGCACTGCTGAGTAATTTGTGTTTGCCATTGCCGTTGATGTGTTTAGCATGTCCTACTCAGCCCCCGATCCTCAGCTCGGATTTGTAAATTATATGTCTGCCAAGTGCGGCGATGGAGGGCAGATAACGCTCTTAAAGCGGCCAGGAAATTGCAAATTGCTGGTTAAGTTGCGTACGAGAGTTACGCCCTAATAAATATGTTACCAGTCGATTTCTTGGCAGCACCTAATGATAGCCTATGTCTTGTTATGTCTATATTTGAGTGGCCGATAGCCATAATTTAAGCTGCACCCTATAAGAAATTGATCGAATTATATTATTATTTTACATACTTAAAGCTTTAAATTCAGAGATACTGATTTATACTGTGAAGAGCCTGCTTCAAGTCAAGTGCTATATCTCTCTCTCTGCGCTGTCAATGCACTTGGCTTGCATATTTTCCCATTTCACTTTCGGGGCCCGTAAAAAAAACCCATGCATAAGTTTAGCTCAGGCAAGCCAACTTCGAAGCGTCTATAAATCATCTATGCAATTTTAATTCAAATACAAAAGAATTTCCAACACTTGGCCTGGGCTCTGGAACGGGAGCATAGCTGCATTGTTGGCATAAACCAATTGCAGAGGCCAAAATAGCGAGGACTCCACAACTAATGCGCTCAGCGCGCACCGCAAACATTCCTCTCCCTCTCACTGCCGGAAAATCCAAAAAAAAAAGAAAAAAACAGATCGGGCCAAAAGCTACTCGTGTCCCGGGCCAAAGGCTTTGGGAATAAAGCCAAACTATATGCATGTCTGTAGTATAAATAACCGCATTTGTATGCGTGCGTGTGAGTGTGAGCGTGTATGCGAAATATTTTGTTTAACGTTTATAGTTTTATGCACTTAAGATAGCAAAATATTTTCCTTCTCCTCTGCTCGTTAAATTTATATTCGAGTATCAGGCACAGAGCTTAAGCCAAAAGCAAAACTTTTTGGCAATATTTGTAAAAAATATATTGATTGGCCATGGCCAAGGGAGTGGGCGGAAAAGCTGTCTATAGCTCGAGGGGAGGAGGACACCCAGTCTATTGCTGTCTCTTGACTTATGAGCACACACATGTACACACAGATCCTGCTTATGCACATGCACTTATTCCTTCCCCAAAGAGGTTTCCGAATTGATTCCTTCTGACTTATAGCTGCGCTTTGTGGGGTTTTTGTTTTATTTGGAAATAGAGGTGTTGAATTGGAAAAAAGGAGTCATTTGAAAAGGGATTAAATTGGAATTACATTGTAATTATTTTAAAGTTAGTTTGACAGGACTTATTTAGGATTTGTAGAATATACAACTCTTAACTCTCTCTTCACTCTTTGTAATAAAAAATTTAATATTTAGGTAATTATAAAGTTACTATTTTAGTTAAATGATTATTAGAAAGATTTTAATTAAATAAATTATATTTCGGGTAATATTTCAAAACCAATTTCAAAGAGTATTCCAAATGAAGTTGCAAGTTGTATAACTTTCTCTGCTTGTGTTTTGCTTCTCCTGGGTGAAGTACACTTTCCTCAGCCGCTCGTCGTCGCTCAATTCTTTGGACAAACATTGGGCACATCTGCCACGCCTCCAGCCCCCACCCTCGACTGCAGTCCTCTACTGAAATTTTCCGAGCTTTTCGTGCATGATAACAACTGTGTGGCAACGCAGTTCGAGGGCCATCGATGCTCCTTCACGGATATCCTCAGGCTGGAGGCAAAGGTTGTGTTTGTTTTCTGTTAAATGTTCAAATATATTATTGCAGCCCGAAGAAGATGTGCGAGAGAGCGCACTTGCAGACATTTTCGAATTCGTATTTACATGCAAGCAGGAAATTGTACACCCCCTCCCACACCCAAACACACACTTTGGCTTGTTGTTGTGTCTGCCTGTTAAAATATTCAAACAAAAACGTTATGAAAATATGAACTGTGATGTTTATCGATTGTGAAATATGATATACTCCGGGGACGAGGCGACTGGCGTCGGAAGTGCACACACTCGCACACTGGTTTGGCCTTTAATTTGTTAGCACATTCCCTTTGGCAGGCAGCGCCGCTGACAGCCTGCACAGGGAAAAATATAGCAGATGTGGCAGCCAATTGGGAATAATGCATACTCATAAAGTCTTGATTTTTTACGTATGAAAACGTGATCCTTTTCTGTATGTAAACTCTAAAAACAAGAGAGTTTTCTGCTTTGTGTTTAAAGGGAAATATTATCTTTATGTCTAAATAAATTCAGAGATGTAAAAATAAGTAAATAAGTAAATATTTTAACGATTTTTCTCCTTGTGTGATAAGAGTTTGTTCTGCTGTTTGTGTTGCATTCCATGATTTTGTGTTTGTTTGCGTGCCTGGCCAAAAACGAGAGCCGGATCAGACCTTTTGCCCGGCCAATACTAACGGGAGTACGACCCCACGGAGTCAGTCAGACACTGCCCCTCGGCACCCGGGCATTGGTAGCCGAAATTCTCCGGCAGCTAATAAATATTAAACTTTAATTAAATATGTTTTTTGCCCGATATTTATGTGGGCATCGACTGCAACTCAATGGCAATTGCAGTGCAATTTCGCTTCTGGCCAGCCCAGCTATAAATTTGCAACCTTGAAGCGCCACCAAAGCCAACGAGCCAAAAGCCATTAAAATACGTTTCTTTTTTTTTCGTCGGCCACTTAACATGATGGTGGTGATATGGAATGGGGCAGAGGATAGAGGGGGAGTGGGAACCATGGGCTAAACTAAAACTCATATTAAAAATTGACTTTTATCGTGATTTACAATCAAGTTGGCCTTTTTTAAATGCCGTGGTCGACATGCGGGTTTTGCCTTTCTGGCTCTTATTGCACTTTGGGAAAAAAGTCAGAAAAAAATAGGAAATCAGGGCAACTAACAGAAGCTGCGAAATAAAAAAGGCTTAAATATGTGTTTTTATAGAAATTTAAATATTTAAATAAATTTTAAGCATTCTTATTTCGACTTCAATTTGCTAGAAAGTTCATTAACAATGAATTCTTAGCTTCTGTTTATTCATTCATTCATTCAGTCATTCATAGATAAAGTTATCTTAATTCTAATATAAAATACAGAGTGTAGTGTTCATTTTTTCCCAGTGCTTGGGTTTAGTTTAGGTTGCCGCCACACCAGCTCCGGCAGCTTGTTGTTGCTGCTGCGGTTGCCCCACACTCACACACATGGGCGTAAAAAGAAGAAAGGGGGGTCTGCTGGAGGGGGGGCTAAATATTTCTTCGTGGCTTAGCTTAGACGGGCCAACATATTTAAGCCGAATGCTGACGCCCGATTCTCGAGCAGCGTCCACGACATGGCACGACACGTGGTTTGGTGGCAACGGGCTTGGGTTTGAGATTGGGATTTGGAATGGGAATGGAGGCCGTGGCAAATCCCCTTAGCCACGCCTTCGGCGCCGCCCACTGGCACATCCTTGAAGGCGGCGGTGGCCTGCACACTATATCTGCACTTCCATTACGAAATCCCTTTCTTTGGTTTGGCTTTTCCTGCGCAACGCTTCATATTTCCTCACACGTAATTCCATTGGATTTCCAATGTCGACAACGACTTTGCCTCTTGACTTTTACTTTGCCCCAACGCTGGCTTTTTAATTCGCCAAAGGGTCCTGGCTGCAGCCCCTTATTGGGTCAGCAGAAGTCTATGAACATCGGCAGAGATAGCGTTAAATGGGGTAAATAAATTATTTTAAGCTATATTTTAATTGTTTTCTCCCCATGAAAAACGAGACTAAATTGTTCTTATTTTCTCTATATTTCTTACAGAGACTGCAGAGTTGTGCGTGATCCGCAGACGTTGAAATCAAAGGGCTATGGCTTTGTCAGCTTTGTCAAGAAATCGGTAAGCTATGCCAACATCAAAGGTAGCGCCTTTCGGCACCAATTAGAAATGTTTCAATCAAGCTCGCATTAGTCGCTACACAAGTTTAATTTTCTAAGTAAACACACAACACACAAGGCAGCTGCTGCTCATATCTTTTGGGTTTCGGTTTCAGGAGTTTGCCGACTGAAATCTTAATTAAAACAAGTAGAAACTTTAGCTGGATTCCCGCTTGACATCCGAGCAACTTAACATATCAAAAGACACCTGTGGCTTACCCTACCTTTCCCATCCACCTCTACAGCCCTCCACCCTCGGCCCACACACACATTTTCCCTTACCTTCTCTGAGCTACACATAAGCCAGAGACAAGCCAAGCGAAGCGCACACATTTTTAAGATTTAATGCATTCCTCCTACTTGCCGTATTTCGGTTAACTGCCAAGGGGCGAGTATTTGATTTTATTTTCTTTCCTCATGGACAGACTCGTATATCAAAAGCAGGCTGCTCACGAATCTGTAATGTTTTTTTATGGCCGCAGATGCAGCCAGTCTCACGGGCTCCCCAGGGCAAAAAGAAAAATCCCAAGAAACCACCCTTGGATCCACCCGGGGCACTGTAAACATTTACACATCATATTCAATATGTTTAAACCGCAACTGATAAGGGTCCAAATAACTGCCAGCAGGGCAGTGTGTGTGGTGTGTGTGTGTGTGTTGTGATTGAATTTCATGTGCCTAATAGGTAGAAAATTCGACAAAGAACCACAAAAACCGACAGCCTGAGACTATAACTAAGTTTATGCGAGCTAGGTCCTTGGGAAATCATTTCATGAAACGTATTTTTAGCTTTAAAGTTGCAACATATAAATGAAAATGTGAAACATTAATAGAGACTAGAAAAATATATAAATATATAAAAAAGAAAAGTTTGCATTTTAGGGACTTTAAAAATATAGTTTCCTTTCGATCCTGCTTTATCATAATGGTAGAACTTTCTTATTCTTTCTTTCATATTAAATTTCTCTTAATATTTGTTTCCTAAACAATTTATACATTACTTGCCCTTCCTACTAGAGAAACCTCCTTTAACCCATGAATCCCAATGCATAAACCAGGCATATAGCTTCAAAGATGGCAGAATCGCGCCAAGCGAATGGCGTGTCAGTCAGTCGAGCAGAAAAAATGCGCAAGCTTAAGGCTTAGCGCCACAAATCACACACAGACTTCCAGATATAGATACATATATAGTACACGCTGGGAAAAGCCAAGAGCCAAGCCAAATCAGGGCAGCAGTCAGATGCTCCGGAGAAGGCGTAAAAGCCAAAGGTGCTGCTAGTCAATTAGGCGGCAAATGTTCAAAATTATTAATTAAATTTTAATGCTAATGCCATGAAATGTGTGTGCCGCATATGCCCGATGCCGGATGATTTGCTTGACATTGAGGAGATGAGCGCGGATTTGCGTGGGAATGTGTCGTGTGCAAATACAACATAATCTCTGACACTTGGCTCCTGCCATTCCTTCCCACAGCCCCGCTGACTGTCACTCGCATCTACATCTATATATCTATCAATAAATATATATATACCAATATCTGTATGTATTTAAGCCAATGTAGAACTTTCGGCTGGCAGCCTTTTGGCAACTGGCTTGTTTTAGTTGGAATTATGGCCAACGTGGCGTATACTTAATGCCTCTACCCAGCTAACTAGTTAACTTTTTGCGCTGGAAGTGGGGAATGACATGGAATGGGTTGCCAATTTTCGAACTTTCTCGATTAGTTTCGATGCAAAGGCAAAGGCAAAGGCACAGGCTGGGTAGGAAGAAAGAAGTGCAAATAGCAAACTCAAATATTTCAAATTAAGTTTCTCGACATGCGTTTTGTACACAGTCACACACACCGCCCTAAGCCGCCACGCCTCATGTCCTTGGACGCCGGCGTCGCTTGCAGCTGATTTAATGCAAATTTTATTTATGCGAAAAGTTTTATTAAATTTTTGTGCAAAGTTGATATTTTCTGTGGTTTTGCGGAAATTGAAAAGTTATTTTTCGTTTCGAGTGTGTGTGCCAGTGCATGTGCATTTGCAACTGCCAGCCGGAAAAGGAAGAAACAGTTTTCTTTCATTCAGCACTTCCGTTTGCCGGCGCCCGAAAATTTTCCCAATCGCTGGGGTTCCCCGTTAGCATAAAGGCAATGCCAAAGCAGCTCAAGCAGCTCCAAAAATATTTAACGCAAATTGTTTGGCAACATGTTTTAAATAAACACCATAAGAGCATGGCTGCCTCCGCTTCTATATCTCTCTTGTTTTTTTTTTTTTTTTTGTCTGCCTGTGCGACGCATACAAATTGCCATAATTTAATAACCATCAAGGCAAGCTGAGCACTTGCATGGGGAGGCGGGAAGACGATGCCTGTCTGCGTGTCATTAGCATCATAAATCACAACAACAACAGGAACAACACCAGCGGCAGCAGCAGCAAGTACGAAAAAATTTACGCAAACATTAAACGCAATAAACATGTCGATGCCAGGCTAAGGAAGCGCTGGGAAAATATGTACTTAGCAATAATAGGGAAATATTTTTTAATGTTATTAAACAATATATATTTATTTTCAAAAATAAAATAGATTTAAAGAGTTTAAAATATTGAAATTTACAGAATAGAATTCTGAAATGTTACAAAATTCAAATCTATAAAAAGTTTAATTATCTTGAAAATACAATTTGCTAAATTGTAATTTATTTTATTATGTTTTTATTAAAAAATAAATTTGTTTCTATTATGTTTTAATTACAAATTAATTTTTTCTTTGTGTACAATCACTTCCTGAGCTCCTTGAGCTCCATCCGAATTGCTAATGTCTGCCACTGTCGACGGCTTCTGTTATTGTCACACACAACCGAGGCATATTAACATATTATTGCACACTCACAGAGCAAAAAAAAAAGGAAACGAATAAAAAGAAAAACAAGATCAGAAAATGGCAAGGGAAAAATCCCGCATACTGCATCTTGAGTGGCTTTTCTTTTTGACACAAAACTGATTTGCCAGCGTTATGGGGACACAAAGGCACACTCAGGGCCCGGGCTGCATTTAATCGCATTACTCCTTTCGCTCACGACAGATTTTTTCGTAGCATAATGCACTTAAATTTATTTAAAAGTTGCCACAGCGGGGCAGGGGACAGGGGGAGGTGAAAGCGGGTCGAGAACGCAAACGAATTGACAATGTGTGCAGCGAACAAGATATAATGTCGACTTCCCGGCCACGCCCCCAGCATTCTTTTCATCATCTTCTTGTGCAGTTCATTGTTGCATTATTATCATTTGTTCTTATTGTTGTCGATGTTGCTGTTGCGACTGCTGCCGAATGCCTGTGGTTACGCCACCAGCACCCAACCGCCCAGTTGGTGATGTTTCTTTTATGATTTCGCTGCGTGTTGCACAGCTCTGCCCGCCGCCTGCCTTGTCATGTGCATGTGCACTTAAATTAAAAAGCATTCCGCATACATTGGCCTTAATTCGCGCTGCGTTGCATTTTACCAGTCCCGAAAATATGGCTGCAAGATTGATTAACCCATTCCAGGCTTTATGGCGGGGAAACTAATTAGAGAGCTCAGACAACTTAGTGGAATATAAACATTCAGGGCTTAATATATTTTTAATAATTTTCTGATATAATATTTTGATCTGCTTGCTCTTAACTTATTTTGCTGCGAATCTTAATTATATTCAACTTATTTTAAATTAACCCCAGCAGCAGCTCACACAAATAGATTTCGTGCAAAATTCCAATGTGCCTAATTTATTCCCTTTAAGTTAAATGTTTGCCTTTAAAGCTTTGACCCATTCCCCCCTCAGGTCCTGACTGGTTTTCAATTTATTTAATTTCAAGCCTGGCAATAAATTTGCTGAAGCGTACAAAACTTGGTTATAAATATAAATGGCCTGGACATTCATTTTATGCTTTCCATAATAATTCAGGAACTAGTGATTTGAGGGCGATGTAGGGACACCATGGACTACAAACTGCCTACACACGCGTAAGCTCCGGGGCCCCAGAGGCAGTGACTATAAAAAAAAAACGTATTCGGGATGAGGGGGAGTGATGCCCTGAATGGGAAACAACGGCCGAAACTGGCATACATAAATAAATCCCATGGAATTATGCCTTGACAAAAATGCGTTCTAGCGTGAAATACTGATTTTTTGGTCAACAACTTTCCCGAAACGTTGATGTGTGTGGTCAAAAATCGAAAAGCGTTTTGGGCCGACGGCCTAAGCGGAATGAAAACAGTTTTTACCGTTGACTGGGCCAGACAGATTCAAAGATGACTGGGGGATTCTGGTCGCCTTATCTCCGCTCCGTTCGATGGCCACATCGTCATCATCGCCAGAGCCCAGCCTGGCATCATAATCATCATCATCGTCGAAGGAGTCGACAAATGGAAGAGCATTTCCATTGAGCAAACGATTTGCCACTTGAGTTATTTTATAAATATCAAAAAATCATCATCAGCAGGACTCCGGTTCCGTCTCCGTCTCCGACTCCATCTCCAACTACGACTTGGGGTTGAGTTTTATCTGGAAAGCTTTAATATTCAACTTGGGGTCGGTTGGTTTCCTTCACGCTTATCTAAATAGC
Organism: Drosophila anomelani; assembly: GCA_035045905.1. NCBI lineage: Eukaryota > Metazoa > Arthropoda > Insecta > Diptera > Drosophilidae > Drosophila > Drosophila anomelani. Next base: position 6,912,417 of record JAWNOO010000007.1, on the reverse strand, counting down.
CACGTTAATGAATCTGACCGAAGAACAAAGCTAAACCGGCTTACGAGCTGCCCAGGGAAAAACCTTTTAGCCCGAAAAGAAAGGGGCCTGGCCAGCACTAAATACTCGGCGTCTGCTACCTTTTTTAAGACAAAACGGTCGCCAAAAGAAAAGCGAAAGCCAGAACCTTCTTATTTTCCCTTGAATGCGATGTGTAGTATAGTATGCGAGGGTGTCTATGTGTAGGCCAGGATTATCCCCTTTTTGTATTTGAGTTCGTGCTTGCCCTTTTTTTTTGCACCTTTCTTTCGCTACAGTTTTTCGTTTTCCTTTTCCTTTTGCCGTCTTGCCCTTTTCCGCCTTGGCACAAGCCATTTCCTTATTGTTTTAATAAACATTTAAAATGTCTTGCTCTCGGCTTACGGGGGCTGGGCTGGATATGTATGTGGCACACGAAACGTCAGCCGCAACCAGCAGCAACCATTTTGCGGGCTGTGGAAATGGGGATAAGATAAAGGGGTCGATCCCGGCGAGATCCACATGAAAAGTATGACAAAACCCTTTTAAACCACTTAAAAATTCTTCAACTTACTTTTGCCTTTCTTCATTCGCTTAATGAAGGTATTTCGCCTTTTTGGTTTTGTTTCCCTGTTGTTACCCTGTTAACCCGTTTTCCCTGGCCAAAAACTTTGCGCCCCTCCCACAACACCCACACCAAAGCCTCCAAGCTCCCCCTCCACTCATTTCCGTTTTTTGGCCATGGTCCACAGCAGCATTAAAGGATTCGGAGCCTTATCAAGTAATCAATATTTACAAAGGCCTGCTGGCCTGACTTTGCGTAACTTTCGCTGCAAATTGAATCCGTACGCCGAGCAAAATGTTCTTAAATTTCTCTGGAAAACTTTTCCGAGCGGCATGTCCATGAAAATTAATTAACTTATCCCGAAAGCGGAAGTTGTCATTTAGGAAATTTTCAGCGCAAAATGTTCGACGCGTGTCGCAGTGCCGGCGCTGGTCTGTGTTGTGTCTGAACTTTTAATCAAAGGCGAATTCACTTGCGAACTGAAACTGGACTAGTTCGGCGACGGTGGTTGTCGCAGCGACAGACCGGAAAACGATTCAAGTTTTCCTCCTATTAGCTGCAAATTTGCCATTTACCATTAATTAATTTCGCCCAACCGAACGACAACAACAACCAAAGCACACAAAGAAAGTGTGTCGCTCCAGCTGCCAATGATGCGATCCAAAGCCCAGTTCCCAGTTCCCATTGTCCTCCGTCTCCGGCTTGACCCAATGCCGTAGAGATGCAATTAGCCAGGACGACAACAACAGTTATGGTTTCGATTCGGTGAGGATTCGGGTTTCGCCTTCGACTTCAGGATTCATAAATAGTTTGGCAAGTCGTAGTGGGTGCTATATTGTGGTCGTTCCGGGCCTCCACTTGAGCAAGATGAATTGGCAAATTGCTGAGGAGAGACTCTTGAGCCCCGAAATTGTGTTATAATCAACTCATTAGGGGTGCCCCGACATTTCGGAAATTGAATGGATTAACTTGGGGCTGAAATTTGGGGCATTTTCACCTTTCAAGTGATGGCATTGTCATGAATCTAATTAAGACCGAAGGAATAGATATTTGAGTATATTTGTACCGAGTATTTGCCTAATGATTTTATGTGATAAAATGAACTTTATTGTTAATTAAAATATATAGATTTTCAGCAATTTTCATTAAAGTAAACTTGAATAGTCCTACATCCTTAATAGTTTTATATTTCCTCTTTGTATGCCATTATTTTGATAGGTTTCTTTGCCGTTTCATAAGCTTTCACCTCCTGTTTTCTAAGCAATTTACCGCCAAAATGATTGATAAAGTTTGTTGGCTTCAAAGACATGTCAAAGCTGGGAAACAGCGCTCGACCAAAAATGTCTGTTGCACTCGGGAAAAGTTTTCCAAGCGTGTGTCTAGAGTTGGGCATTGCATTAGCCATGGTCAAAGTTGCTCCAAGTGTATCCTCCCCCGCTGTCCTTAGACAATCAAGGCAAAAGCGAGCATTTTGTTAAGACAATTTCCATTGACACATAAGATTGCAATTGGAATTGCCAAAGAAGAAAAAATATAAGTAAAAAAGAAAGGAAGTGCACTTGAAGTGACTGTCCTGTCTCTCCTGCTGATAAGTCCTGAATGATGTTTCCCGCAGCGAAAAGCTAACAACACGATGGCTTAAAGCCCAAGTAGAGTAAATGGTGAAATATTTAAATAACTTTTCATGCCCGCCGGGAAATCAGAGGATGAGAGATGGCTAAGGGGTGGTGGCATTGTTTGCTGGACTTGTTCTTGTTGCGGTTGAACGTGAGTTTATATATATAACACAATATATATACGCGTGTGTGTGTGCCGCAATCAACGATGCGTATCGCTTAAAAAATGTAAAATTTATAGTTTATGCAAATATGAAAAATGCAACTGGCAATGCATAAAAATGCGCACGCACGCAAACTGAGCGACGTTGCCCGGGAAATAAACGCATACTTACACACACACAAACACACTCTCCAGGAAAAACACACACCCCGCACACACACCGCACACATGCAGCCATTAAATTACGGCCAAAGTTGGGCGACAGTTGCGTGGTTTATCACTGACGGGGCAGGCACTCAATTGTTGACTTTTGCTCAAGTGGTTAAATTAAAGGCCCAAGAAAACCAATACACGGCAATTTATGTTCGAGGAATTCCCCTCATCTATATAAATGACATTTTCTTTACGAGAAAGCCATTTAATAACAGCAAAAAATGCAGCGAAATATGGAATTATGGCACTCATTAAGTCTGTAGAAATTTAAGGTGAAGTCGAATTTAATTTCCTTAATTTCATATCTAAGGATATACAGAGGTTCTTTACTTTACCATATCAATCCCTAGGATTAACTCGGTTCTTCACCTTATGATAATACATTTAAGAAAAAGATGAAAACCCCTTTAAATGCTTAGCAATTAGAGACATTTTGCATTAAGATCCTCTCATAAAAACTCAGTCAAGTTCTCCTCTTCAAAGTTCAAGTCCAGATTTGGTTTGAAAAGTCGTGTTTTCAGCCGGAGAACGTCAATGCCGATTCCGAGCATTGCACGTCACAGTCCCGCCACAAAGACTGGGAAAATTAATGGAAAAAAAGAAAAGACGGTTGGGTGGATTTCTTTGGGTGCTGCTGCCTAGTTACAGTTACAGTTACAGTGGCTGCCAACCACAGTTGGATACGGATTTAGGTTTCAGCTGCGGCTTCGGATTCGGATACGAGCTTCCTGGTTCGCCTGGGCCGCCATTTAAAGAACGTGCAATGAGCAGCTGCAACGTCTGAAGCGCCGCAAATGCCATTATTGCGTTGCATTGCTTTCGGTCTTCGGTCTTTCGGTTTGCCGCAAGTAAATTGCTATGAAACGCCCACACACACACACACACACACATACGCTTCCCGACACACACACACACATTGAAGGCAGACTGCATGCAAGGACCTTCTGGCAGTTGCAATCATTTCGGCATGAATCACGTTTGATACGCACGAATTACCTTTTATGCGAAATTGAAATTATAATTTGTGCACGGCCTTGTAAATGCTACGTCGAGGACCTTCCTTCCATCACCCTCCAGCCCCCCTCTCTCCCCTTCCATCAGCCTTATGCACACATACAGTCAAGGATATCAAAGAGCGACTACAAAATCGCCGGCTAACCACAAGGAGCAACTTTTAAGCCAACGCGATTGTTTTCTCTTTTCTTTATTTCATTTTTTTTCTGTTGCTTTAGCTGCACTTTAAAAAACTATCAAATTGTATTGAATTATAAGTTTAAGGGTATTTTGGTAGCAAACTACATAGCTTATTTTAACTGTGTTGCTGATTTGATTTATATTTAAATTTATTTTTAATAAAACCTTAATTTTTCCGAGTGCCTTTCTGTTGTATTAATGCCTTTTCCTTAACACTTTCCGAGCTGTTTGTTTATAAATTTTGGGTTGCTTGGCAGCAACAACAGAAGCTGTCTTTGGGCCGGGAACTTAGCAGCCGCTGTAAGCGGCTTAAGCGGCTAGACAAACCCGCGTAAATGACGCTGGGCTTTTAGCTAATTGCTCTCTCCATTTAATTTGGCTCGTTGCAGGAGGCTGAAACCGCCATTACCGCCATGAATGGCCAATGGCTGGGCTCGCGCTCGATACGCACAAATTGGGCCACCCGAAAGCCGCCGGCAACCAAGGCAGACAGTGAGTATCCTTATCCTCTCCCCCCCTTCTCCGTCTTAGAGCCATTTTCCGTCCCGCATTCCATTGTCACCGCCATGTTAATCTCCGCTCGTTGCAGTGAATGCCAAGCCGCTGACCTTTGACGAGGTTTACAACCAGAGCAGCCCCACCAATTGCACTGTCTACTGTGGCGGCATCAACGGGGCCCTGTCCGGCTTTCTCAATGAGGAAATATTGCAGAAGACCTTCTCGCCCTACGGCACAATACAGGAGATACGGGTCTTCAAGGACAAAGGATATGCATTTGTGCGGTAAGTGGAGAGCGATTAGAACAATTTTAGAGAAAAGAAGGGCATGATAGAATATTGTTAAAATTATTCTTAATTTATTGTTAACTCTTGCTATTTACTCGTTACGTTTTTTGCGAATTTTAAACCAACTGCAGTTTGGTAAATAAAATAAAAGCGATCTGGCAATCGATCAAATAATAGAGCAATCAATGAACCGTCTCACCTCCGTTAAAATGTTTGTTCCATGCCCTCAAAGGTATACTACATTAACCCTTTGTTGCCCGCCATTTTGATTTGACGTCTCTCTGTGTGCGTGAACTGCGGTCTGCGGTGTCGCTTCATTCCCATTGTCGTTGTCGTTGTCGTTGCCGTTGTCGTCGTCGCTGAGTGCACACACGCCCGTCGCCACAACAGAATGTCATTGTATGCGTTAGCCCCCATCCAAGCCACCCGCCGTTAATAAATCAACAACACTTTTACACTCAACAACAACAACGGCTGCAAAAACGAGAGGCAAATTTGAAGTTACAAACAGAACAATGAACCGCAATAACAGCGACAACAACGATGGCAGGGCAAAAAAAAAGGGAGTACAAAAAAATAGTCCCACATTGCATCGAGTGAGCAACAAAAAAACAAAAAAAAAGAGAAAGGAAGAGAGAAGAGCAAGGACCAAGGAGTCGGTGGTGCCGCAGGAGCATTGGTTGCGGCGCCGGTGGTGCTATGGTGTCGGTGGTGGAGATCGCAGCTGCCGTCACTAATGCTGATAGGGTTTTAATGGCAGCCGTTGGCCCACGACGAGCCGAGCTCACCCCACCGCAACCAAACGGCGGGATATGGATACGATTTATGCACTTGAAGAAAATATTTAAAAAAAATTAATTATATACAATTTAAGAAGAAAATGAAATGCCAGAAACATCAACCTACAAACTTATGCAGAATTTTTTAGCAAATTCTCTAATATTTACCCAAATTTTAATTGCAACTTTTAACTAATAAATATTACTATTTTTGTCCTTACTTGGCACTTCTTTAAGCTAAAACAAGATTGTCCTTGGGTTCGTATTTACTATTATTATTCCTAAAAACTTTAGGCAAGTGTAGAAGGGAGGTGTGATGAGGGCGAGGGGGGAGGAGGGTAACAAACGCATTGCAGTTGCCGGCCATGTCCATGGGCGCCTTTTGTGCACTGCTCCAAAACTCATTTGTGTGTTGCAAACGTGATGCAAAAAAGCGAGGAGAGACGAACGCGGGCGAGAAAGTGAACGGGGAGTAGCGGCAGCAGGGCAGGAGCAGAGCGGAGGCATTGTTTGGCATTTTGTAACATAATGAGCTCAGGGACTACAAGTGCAGCAGCAGCTGTGGCAGAGTTGCTGCATCATTATAGCCAATCCGGCAACAACGAAACAATTCCACAGACGCTTGTACCACTTTTGCGCTTTGTTGCCGCAGCGGGTTAAGCGGAAATTAAACCAGGCCAATCTGCTAAATGTATAAAAAAAGAAAGAAAGGAAAACTTACGTAAAAAGATAATACTCCAGCAAAAATAATATTCCTTTCCTTCTAGAGTGGTTGCATAATTAGTTGTAGTTTATAATATTATTAGTTACGTAAGCAAGCATAGCTTGTGCCCCAAATGATGACGATAATTTTCTCATATCCTCCCATAGATTCTCCACCAAGGAGGCGGCCACCCATGCCATCGTGGCCGTGAACAACACGGAGATCAACCAGCAGCCGGTGAAGTGTGCGTGGGGCAAGGAGAGCGGCGATCCCAACCACATGTCGGCCATTGCCGGTCAGGCTCTGGCCCAGGGATTCCCCTTCGGCTCGGCGGCGGCTGCGGCAGCCGCAGCGGCTGCCTATGGACAGCAGGTGGCCGGATACTGGTACCCACCGGCACCGACATATCCGGCGGCGGCTCCCGCCAGTGCCCTGCAGCCGGGCCAGTTCCTGCAGGGGATGCAGGGCTTCACCTACGGTCAATTCGCCGGTTACCAGCAGGCCGGCTACATGGGGTGAGTTCGGTCATCAATGACTAATATTTTATAGGAATAAATGTTATTTAAGAGTTTAGAAAAATGATGGCTTTTATTTACACCTTTACATAATTTTATTTTAATTTTATTTTAATTTGATTTGTTTAAATTTTAAGAAGCTTGAATTACAGCTTAATGCAACTTGATTATTTTGATTAAATTATTGCAGAATGGGCGTTCAGCTGCCTGGAACCTGGCAGAGTGTGCCGCCGCAACCGCAGCTGGCCAGTGCAGCGGCCGCCACCGCACCGCAGATAACACAAAGCGTGGGCAGCGCACTGCCCCCCACGGCCGGAGTTGTGGCCTATCCGATGCAGCAGTTCCAGGTCAGTCCGCAGGTGAGTTGCCTTGGCTATGAGGATTTCGCTGGTGCCTAACGCTTGTGAATCGCTTAGCTGGCGGAGGATGAGTGGCTGGCGCCCAGTTTGCTCGTGTAGCTGCCATGAGGGATGGCCATGTATCCCACACAACAGCATCAGCAGCAGCAGCAGCAGCAACAGCAGCAGCCGCCGCAGCAACATGAGCAGCAGACGTCCGGAGAGTATGTGAAGGAGCCGCCCTACCAGCAGCAGCACCACCCCCTGCAGCAGCCCCACAGCCACTCCCATCACCACCCCCATCATCATCAGCAGCAGCAGCAGCAGCACTACATCCCTCAGCTGTACTATCCATCGCATTGGGTGCAGCAGCAGCAACAGCAGCAGCAGCAACTTCCGCAGGTAGCAAACAACGAGCAACAGCCGCAGCAGCAGCAGCAGGCGCAGGTTTACAGCCTGTCCGAAGTGTAAAAGGATTCTGGATTATGTGGCCATGGACGCACATATTTCCACGTATGCCTCGGAGCCCAGATCTTAACCCTAGACTAAGTACTCAAGCCCGACAGGATGCAAGTGCAACAGCAACAACCACACTGGCCAGGCAGTGCAATAGACATAATTCCAGTTGATCTAATCAAACACGAAGCCGAAGGGGAAGCATGCCCCAAAACCAAACCCAAAGTTATGAATGTGTGTTATTTGTGTCTATTTTTGGGTGGGGAACAAACCAAACCCCCAATCAAAGCAGTAAAAAAAAAAAACAAAAAGTTAAAGAAAACAGAAGCTCTAAATGTATTTTAGTAGGTATAAACATATACACGAGTATGTAGGTATGTATATACCAGAGTAAGAATAGAGTGGGTGCTATATAAGGAAGGTAGCTATGATTTACCAAGGCTTGCCGTTTCACAATGCAAAAGAGAAAGGATACCAAAGGATGAGAGCAAAAGTAAAACAAATGCTAATTATTAAGCCTAGTCTAAGCGGAAATAAAAATAGTCTAAGCCCGAGAAAATAGAAAATATTAATGGGGGAAATGTGTTTCGTTGACTGACAAATTCGTTTTGACAAGTTTTAGCCCATTCATAAGTCCGATTGTTGCCATGATTTGACTGTTCAATAGATTCGATTCCGACGATCATTTCATCCCCGGTATATATGTATTTATATATCGATGTGCATAGGCATAAGCGTTAGCAAGTAGTCCAGGGCAAGTCAAATGTTCCACCATTAGCTTCGATCAGTTGATTCACAAATGATTATGAGTGTTTATCCAGCATTATCTAGAGAAATATCAAAGTAAGCGTAACTGAGTTAAGCACCGACAACCACACACACCAGAAATCGAGTAGAAAATTGCACTGAATACCGAACGATCCCGATGGATCGAGCCAGAGATTATAGCAGTAGATGGATCCGTGACTAGATAAAACTATATATCCTAAACGATATTCAGAGGCTATACACCCACACAGAGCACAAGAACACACACCTACACCCCCACACACACAACGTATTCATGTATTGGTGTTTGTGTAACGTGTAAATGTACTAAGGGGAATACTTAACATATAAGGAAAAAGGATAACAAATGGGCGGCCGGCAACAGCAGCATTAATCTAGCGAAATATTTAGACAAGGATATGATGAGAAAACGTGTAGCAAAAGCAAAATACAAAATGTAGTCAATGTTTAGCTAAGAACCTTAAGTGTAACTGTAAAACTATACACTAAATGTAAACCTAAACACAATTATTTATGGTATTTACAGAGGCGAAACTGCAAATGAGAAATTTAGAAATGAGAAACCGAAAACGAATACAAATTGTAAACTATTTTATACATACCGAACGAAAACAAAAACAAAAGAGGCAGTATAATGCAAAAATGTATGAATCAAAATTAGAGAACTTTCAATTGGATGAAAATATGGGCAGTTCGCAGTGAAGCCAAGGAAAAGCGAGTCTAATTTCTATAAGTTGTGATGAGAGCAAATCGATGTTACGGACAAAGGAAACTGATTTATTTTTTCAACTTGGCATAAAGTGTTTTTTGAGAGCCATCGACAAAACTGTGCATCGGCAAATGCATCACTTTACATATATATATACAAATCTATATATATACATATATATATATATATATACACCTATATACTAAATGTTATTTGAGCAGACAAGAAAACTGTGTGCGAGAGCAAGCAAGCTATGCATATAAATATAAATATATATAAATAATTAAAAGTATATGGCGAAAACCAATGGAAATTAAATAAAATTGTAGCTGAACATATGTTGGAAATGTTGGAAAATTATGGTAAATTACGAAATAAATATAATGAAGCGAAGGAGAAATCAGAAATACTCTACGACATATACATAATAGCATAATTATATTTAATTATGTAAACTTAGTTACGGTGTAAGCAAAAGGAATATAAATAAATGATTCAATGTTGTGTATGTACATATAAAATACATTTAAAAAAGGAAACAAGATCTATATAAAAGAAATCCATATAATTACAAAACAACAGCAATATGTGCGCATAACAAAGGCAGACTAACTAAAAGAAAATTGTATTAATATTTGCATATAAATGTAAAAAAAAAGCCCAATGCAAACAAAGCTGCCGGAGAGCATCTGTTTTGCATAGGCCCGGCGCAGACATATGATAGATCATAAAATAGCCCCATCAGATCCAACCAACCAACCAACCAACCAAACAACCCAGAGTCAAGCACACTGCGGCTATATAATTGCATTTGTGACAGCAGCAAACATATATATATACAAATATATATACGAGCAGCATATATAAAAAGAGAATTATGAAAGGTGTGCAAGCAAAATGCCATAATTATGTTAAGCGCCTATCAAAAGCCTATCCAATTCAATCAAAGCCGAACGAAGCCCCCAGAACAAACCCACAGGTACACACACACACACACACTCACTCAGCTATGGACAAACACACACACACACAACACGTTAATATATGCATAAAAAAAGCCGCTGCCAGCGATTGCAGCTGTGCAAGAGAGAAATAATCAAATAAAACGGAAAAATGTTAATCAAAAAACAGAAAAACAAAATTAAAAAACAAATACAATGATGTCTTTTAATTATTTGAAAGGGGGGTTATTAAAGTGTAGTAGCTAAGGAAATATTTACCAGCTAGTAAAGGTAAGTAAATTAGGGACTGCGGAGCCAGAAAACGACAATCATTTAATACTGCTGAATGCTATTGAAAAATATGTTTATTTCACAAATTTCTTGAGGATTTTTTTAGTCGAAAAAGTATTATTAAAAAGAAAGGTTAACTTTCAAAGTTAGAATATATAGAAAATTATCTTTAAATTATGAATATTTATGTATTTTTTGTATTAGTATTTTTAGTTTATTTTGTGTTTTCTATATATTCAATTTCAAAATATTATAAACCATTAAACATCAATCATTTCACAAGCTGTAAGGCTCTGGAACTACTAGGAAAGCTCTTTTAAAATATTTGCTATCCAAAACTCTCTGCAATATCGTTTCAGATTTCCCAAGCATTCCGAGATATTTTCAGGACCTTAAATTATTGTCAATTTTCAACCCAGTCTCCGCTGGATCGCATGGAATTATTTCAGACCGATAAACTGCAAATGAATTTGCAATGCTAATTGGAAATAAGAGAAAAAGCTGCTCCGAAGCCACCCGCCCACAATCGATCCCGATGCATTCCTGCCCCGCATTTTGGTGCTGCTGCCATTGTTCACTTCATTCTCCCTCCACCCTGGGCAATCGTTGCACGCCAGTCACGTAAAATCAAAATTTTACCCCCACATGTGAGTGCACCTTTCAACTGCGGGGTACGTACATGCATATAAAAAAAAAAAACAGAAACGTCGCTGGCATTGCGGCTCATTGCACAACGGAACTGTACAATTTCAATATTTTACTGCATTTTCCACTTTGGCCGTGTCTCTGGGCCGTGTGCCGCTGTTATCCTGTCCGCTGGCCTGCCTTCCTGCCAGAGGACAACCAGTCGTCGTTTCAGTGGCAGTGCCACTGCCACTGCCTGTTTAATATGCGCGCACAAAACGGCACGGTGGCGAAATATAAATAAAACAAATAGGCCCCCGTTTCACTCTCCCCCCACCCACCATTCCCCACTCTCCTCGGGCACACAATGCATAAAGTGCACATGTTACTCATACGCCCCGTTGGCCGCGCAACAAACGCAACTCGCATCGAGCTGGAAATTGGGCGCCCCTTGGATTCATGAATCACACGAAATGATGTTGGGGGGGGGAGGGAAGCTTTTTATTCGGCACTCTTGAGCGAGGAGCTGGAACTGGGGTAGGGCTTCTTGACAAACACTTGACTCACTTTACAGCAGTTTTAGTGGATAATTCTTTATACCGCCCTGCCATGCAAAATATTCGGCAATAAAAACTAAACACATAAAATTTCACTGCATCATGCTTTTGTTTCTCTCCCTGTTTGCATTTTGTTTTCCTTTATATATATATAAATATATATATATTTTGTGCAGTGCATTATGTACCGAAAAAGGACAACTGCAGAAGTGCACCTAAGCTGCCAAATATAAAAACTCCGCTGCCGCGTAGAGTTTTGTATAAAAATTTTCTGGGGCTTATTACGAGGGGTATTCTCCAGCCAGCCAGGACCTTAACGATGCCCGAAGGCTGAATGCCTTTGTCTCTTGTGTTCCCCAAACTTCCCAAATCGCAATTCACCTTCCACCTTTTTATGCTCTTTTAATAGCACTTGTTTAGCAAGCAAACAACGCTGGCAACTTAAAAAACTCCTTGGCTGCTCCATGCTAAAAATTTTTATAGCAAAACTTTGAGTGTTTGTCTGTTTTATTAACCGTGCCTGGCTGCCTCATCCGACTCTGTGGTGCTGCCAAAGTCAAAAGCCCAAGTTTCCGTCCTGTCTTATTCATAACACACACACCCATGTATGTGGAGACTGCACTCATACTGCACCACCGCCAGGGCAGGACTCTCAGCTAGCATTTTATGTGTAGAGCCGCCTTGGCGGAAGCTGCTGCATTAATTGATGGCATTCCGTACTCCTGCAGATGTTTGAAATAAGCTACAAGTCATGATTGGATATTGATGTGAGCATAGAGATTGTCTTTGATTAGATATATGAACATATATTTATGTAAAATTATAAGCAAATAATTGTATACATTAAATAATTAATTAAAAACTAGGATCTTAAAAAATTTCTCTATAATTCTTTCATTTTAATAAAATATATAAAACCAGTAGCTTGACAATCTTTTCTCTATAATTCCTTCATTTAGAATAGAAGGCTGAGGAATCCCTAAGTCATTGATCCCTAAATTCAACTCTTTTTTTGATCCGTGTGATTTTCACTCGCCATTAAGCTGCAATATCGCTCCGCCATCGCTGCACCACCATCACCATCGCCATCGCCAGCACCGCAACGACAAACAACAATCTCGTTTTCAGAAAGCAAACGCTAATGACAAAATGCTAAAATTTGCCCAGCACTTGCCGGCGGTAAAGTATAAGGGGACGGGGAGGGGAGGTGTAGCTAACGCCAGAGGGGGCGTTGTCTGGGAGTGCGGCCAAAAACCGCACAAGAGCGAGGCATCCATTAATTTTCGCACAACCGCAAAATTCAAAATTGTTTATAAAGCTACGCAGGATGCGGCAGCAGCGGCGGCGGCAATGGCGGCTTCGGTGACACGTGCGGAGATAGAGAGCGGTCCTGCTGTCTCACTACCTTAACCCGTTCGTGGCCAAGGACAAAAAGCGAAGCGCAGCGTACCCAAATTGAAATGAATTTTAACGAGTCAAAGCGAAAAGTGTCAGCAAGTATGGGGCGTTCTCAGTGACAATATCTAACTGAAGCTTCTTATCCCAAAAGCACTGAAACAAATTTGAATTTTAATCAAGTGAAAGTTTTTAATAGCTTCTTCTTCGTTTAAAATATAAATAAAATAAAGTAGTCATAAGAAAATTCTTCTTAAAAAAGTCGTATTATTACAAAGAATATTCACACCACCTTCTATTTATTTATTGCCTTCACGGTCCATGTTTCCAGGTCCTTTGTTCTCAGTGCACTTTTTATTTATCTTTGCAATCTCACTCCCTGTCGGTTCGCTGCGGGGCCACTAAATTATACGCAGCGTGGAGTAGAGAATGCTGCTCCTACCCACACTACTCACTGCTCTCCACTTTATTCGAAATCCTGTTCCCATAGTCCTGGCCCCTGGTCCTGGGTCCGATGCGTGGGCCAAGTTTTTAGCGCGATATCCGACGGAGCTTCCTCTAAAATTGCGAACAAATTACGCAGAAAACTATTATCGTTAGGAGCATATGTGACGCCGTTAGACAGAAAGCCAAAGGCCCGATCCGGAGCAGGGCTAACACACACCTAACACACCCATGATCCCGACGCACCTCCTCGCTGCTGGCGGCCATGGCAAATGACTATGACAACGGCGCTTGAGTACCTAAATGCAGCTCCAGGATACCGATTCCCGCCCCCCAATCTCCATGCCGCGCTCTTTTTGGCACACTCTTCATGCTGCGCCCGCCTATTTAGCTCTGTCGCATGTGCGACGCGGTGTGGTGCGGTGGATGCGCGGTGTGTGCATATGCAATAACCGCCAGTGCCACCACCGGCTCATCCGCCTCTCCTCTTCCTAGTTCAAAATCAACGGCACCATCAGCGCTGGAACGCCGTTGGAGCCATCACAAATGGACGAGCTCGCTTATTGTCTGCTTTTGTGTGCGGCCCGAAAACCTCCTGCCTCCTCCTCCCCTCCATGCTGGCTGCATGGAAATTGCTTTGCCATGTTAATGTTGTTAGTTGATTTCAGTTTTGGCTTTCAAAGCCGCCGTTAACCCAGGGAGCGGACAATAGGGTCACAAGCAGCGGGGAGCGGGAAGCGAGAACTGGAAGCTGGAAGGCTGAATTTCAGGTGATGCCCGCAAAGAGCATTGCCAAAATTGTTAAATACATGATCTCCAAATACACGCAGCATGGGGTCACACATTAGAACACTGAGAAAATAAGTTTTCTTTTCTTTTTAATTAAGAATATTTCGAAATATTTTTATAGTAGAAAATTTACAATTTTCATTACAAGAATACTCCCCTAAATTCGTATAAAATACGAATAAATTTACTGATATTTCCCTCTGTGTGAGTTTATGCCCTTGAGTTATGATCTACCTTCCACTTTTTTGGGTGGGTGGCATAGCTACGCCCACTTTTAATGGTAATAAAATCTAAAGCTGCTTTTGAGCGGTCATGAATTCGTTAAACCGCTGTAGCTGCTGGCGCTGGCGCTGGCTCTAACGGAAGGCGGAAGGCGGCTGATGTCCATCCGGCGGTGCGACAAAATGGCCGCTGTGCGCAACGGAAGTGCACTAAACTAAACTAAGCCAAATTAATTGCCAGCTGTGGTTTAATGTGCCAAACAAAACTTTGATTGTGCCCCCAGATACGAGATGCTAGCCATCCGAGCTGCATCATTTGCATATTGAACGGAGTCCTCAGGGAAAGGCCACCCCAAAAAACATGAAGTATTCGACATGAAAAGCTATTAATTCCTACCGGAGACTTTATTAAACACACACACACATACAGCCTGTTTGAAACTGCAATAAAACCGGCCAAAACTTAACCCAGCCCGCAAAACATCTAAGCCCAAAAAAAAAAATGGAAAAAAAAGCAAAAAAACTAAATTTCTGGGAGCATAAAAACAGGAAGAGAGTGCACATTGCACAGTGCGGGAAAATTAATGGTTCTGACATGGAATTTTAATAAAAATGCTTGCGTCTAGATAGTGAGAGGTGAAAAACTGGCCAGATGCAGACTGCTAATGCTCCTCCAGCCACCGAACCGAACTCAACTGAGCCGAGCTGCACTGCACTGCCACGGAAGCGGCTTCTGCTGCTACTGGTGCTGGTGCTGGTGCTGTCATAATGCTGCAATTGTTCATTATCCACTAATGAACAAAAAGTGTGTGAAAATCGCACAGACAAAAACCTAAATGAAGAAAATGCCGCACAGCTCGCTGTGAGAGATGAAAAAGGAGCAGCGGCGAGTGACACCCAAGGGGCAGATGGGGGTTAAGCGAAAAGGAAGGCCTGGAACACGTTGCTCTGTCAGCAAGCAAAGAGTCAGTGCACTGGGGGAAAACTACCTAAATTTATTGGAAACGTAATTATTAAATAATTCGTTAAATAAATACATTACATGTGGAATGAATTTAAGCAAGAACCCTATTCGAAACTCTGTAAATATTGATACAATTCCCACTATTAAATTGTTACCCAGATATTTAAGACAGCTTTAATTAATGCCTTAAAAAATAGTATGTTTATAAATAATTTATTCAAATAAATCCCAATTTCGAGGAGTGCAGTCTGCATTGGCTTTAATTTGCGCTGCTTCTCGCACGTTTTCTTATTTGCCATCTGTATTGAGGCCAGCAGCCAGGGGACCAAGACTAGGACTAGGACTGTGATGTGGAACTGAGACGGCGGGAGTAGGACAGGTCTGGGGGGCCGGACTCTCTGAGGGTCGGCAGACGTTGCTTTGAGTGCATTACGTGGAATTTTTGAAGCACTTAAGCTGCTCCATAAAATGCTGCCGTTGCTGCTCCGGCTCCTGCTCCTGCTGGTGATGTCGTTTGCTTTGCAGCTACCAGCTTTCACATGTGACAGTTGCAGTTGCCGCCGCCCAAGTTCTGGGCCTTTGGCTCTAGGTCCTTGGTGCTTTGCCTCGGTTCTTGGTCCTGGCTTCATGGCGGATCCTTGGCGCTTTTGTCTGCGGCGTTTTTGTTCGTGCGGCATTTTCTAATGACAATTGTTTTGCAATATAAATTGCACAAGTGCGCAATATTTGCCTTTGTTTATGCGAAAACTTCAGCATTGCCTAGACTCATGCGCCTGACACCTGCCACCTGCCCACCGAAACAAAAACCAAAAAAAAAAGGAAGCCGAAAGGCGAAAGCACATATACACAGAGATATAGAAGAAAGCCAACCATTTGTCTCACTCTGCACGTCTCCCCCTTTCTCTCTCCTTTATCTCTGCTCACAATTCTCCGTTTTGCCGGCTCAGAGGCTGCTCTGTTTCTTGTTTCATTACGCCAACAGAAATTCCCGAAAGCCAAGGCAGCAGCAGCAGCAGTTGCATTCAATGGCTTTTGTTGGGGTCGTGATATTTGCTAAATTAAATGACGTGAGTTATGAGATACGATTGTTTGACCGGGTTCTCAGCCTCAGTGTACACAAGACATGTTTCAGGTTATGATGGCACACAAAGAAATATGAGAATTCCATTTGGTAATGGCTCAACTCAACTGCAAAGTGAACTTAATATCTGTGTTACTGATTAAAGACACAGGCAGGTTGTAGAAATTACGAATAATAAAATATATAAATTAAATAATGGCTGGAATATAAGATTTAACTCAAATTATTTTGCATTGCAAGACCAATTAAATTGTCTGCAAATGTTTCCCAAAGTTAAGTTGATATTTCGTTACAGAAATCCAAAATTTGTATATTAAACCTACCATGGCTGCTGCTATTTTTCTCAAAAAGTCAATTATCACCTAGAAAAATTAATTCAATTTCATTTGTGTTTTTTTTTTATTCAGTAAATTAGCTTTGATTGCGCGCCTGCTATACCGGCAATAGCCTGAGCAGCAAAGTACTTGACATCCGCATCCGTGTCTTCATTCAGTTTGTAAAGAGTGGGCTTAACTTTTTCCTCAACGACTCTAGCCGCTAGGAGGGAAGAGATCTTCTGCAGGGTCTTCGCCACATTGAAGCGAACATTGGCTATAGAATCGTAGGCGAGTAAAAGAACTGTGGGCAGCAGCAGCCTGGTGGTAATATCGGTGCCGCAAACCTCGGCCATAACATTCAGGCAGCACAAACAGGTTATTCGGTACAAATAGTTCGTGTTGCGCGATAAACCCAGAATAATGGGAATAATGGCCTGCTCTGCCCAAAGAACTCCAAACTGCTCGACCAACTTTCGCATGTTGAGGGCGGCAGCCTCGCGAATGGCAAACACATGATCGTTGAGCCAGCGCTGGCAGAGATCGCGTAGCTTCCGGTCAAAGAACTCATGTCCCAACTGAGCGGCCAGAATGGGCATATACTCAACAATGGCCAGTCGCACTCGCCACTTGGAATCCTGGGCCAGCTCAAAGATGGCGGGCAGCAGCATCTCCGATACCTGCTGTATGCCTATTATGTCGTTGATGCAATCGAAATTGGAGATAGTGTTTAGTCGCACCTCCGGGCAATTGTCCCTGAGTTGTATGTACAAAAGGGGCAGCAAGTGCTCCACGGCTTTGTGGGCGCCTAGTGTTGGACTCAGGCCCATAATGACAGAGGCCAGAGCCGACCTGACATGTGAATTCGGATCTAAGACCAGATCGTAAACACTGGGCAAAATGTAGGTGAGTACTGTCTGCACCTGATTGGCCTTGGTCAAGTTGGCACAGAAATCCTTTACTTTGCTGGCCACCGCTGCTCGTACCTCCGCCTCGGAGTCCTTGAGAAAACGCTGGAAGACTGGCAAGAGAACGATTCTCGTAATATCCGGGCCCACAGCCATCTGCAAATCCACAAACTTCTCGGCAACCATGCAGCGCACCCGCCACGATGAGTCGCGGGCCAACTGGCGCAGGGTGGGCAAAATTATCTAAAAATACGAGGTAATAGTTTGTGGAAATTAAACAAATTATAATGGCTTACGTGCTCCACGTCTATCTGGGGCAACAACTGGGCAATCCTAGCGCAAGGCTCAACGGCCAGCAGACGAACAGAGTCCTGAATGGAGAAAGGAATCAAATATTTATGCCCGCAGAGTAAATTATGAAGGCTAACCTGCTCATCTTTAGCCAACTGGACAAAGCTGGGGACCATATCCGACTTGAGGTACTCGATCTCCACGAACTTGCTGAACTCACCCAGCCTACTGGTCGCTGCACGTCGCACCATGGCCGTCTCATCCTGGCACAACATACGGAATCTGGCACGCAGCTCTGACTTCACGGCCTGAGAGACACGCGGATAACAGACCGAGAAAAGGCCGCAGGCCGAGATGCGCCCGTGGAACCAATCATGCGAGGCAAGACGCTGCAGCGTTGGAATCACATGGAGCTCCAGATCCTGGGCACTGTGCTGGGCAGCAACGGTGCGCAGAGATTCAACAGCTTTTTCTCGCACCACGCTCTCCTCGATACTGGCCAGACTCTCGAGTGGTGGTACCAAGTACATGGCGAACGCCGGACCACCCACGAGACCTGTAAACTTTCCCAGCTGATCAGCCAGAGCTAGCACCACCTCAACATCGTATATGGCCTCGGTGAGGAAGGGGATCAACTCGGATCTAGTGCGTTCCTCGCCCAAGGCCAGAGCAATGGTGGATAGCTTCTTGATGGAGTTTAAACGCACTTGGACATCCCCGTTTTTCAACTCATCGGTAAGCACCGCAATGGGATATAGAGGGTCATTCAGAGATGCCATCTTTTACTTCTCATAAAATAGTTTTATTTTTTACGAAGCATAAAATCAGGTTTCACAGGATTTTCTGTAGTTTGATTAGTTTTCCAATAGAAACTAGATAACTATAATGCATTATAATGGTGCAAATTTAACATTTCCGGGTAAAGACTAAACCAGAAAGTATAAAATGTTGGCCATAACCAGGTGACTCTTAAAGGGTTGACAATGGTTGATTTCTCGCTGGCTTGGGTTCTTGGGTGACGAATTTATCTCTATTTGCATATCACTTTGCAAGTTAATGGCAAGAGCGCTTACCGCAAACACACATACCCTCACACACACAAACGCATATAAAGGACTCAATTCCGTTAACGGTGCGTGCATGTTTCTGCGGTCCTGGCAGTTGCAAGTTGTAAGTTGGCAGGCTGTCCGAGGCCGGTTTTAAAACCCGCTTCCAGCACTGCAAATATGTAACGTTTCGCTAATGTAAATTTATTGTTAAGCAAAAAGTGGGTGGCCAAAGAGGAGGGAGGGAAGGAAGGCCGCGAACCACGTACTCCGCGCAGGTCAACGAGGCAACCGCAGCGGGCCCACGACACCACCACGAGCGATGCCACGTTAACACTGGAAAGTTATAGGAATTTCCTTATCATTGATAATATTTTAGAGATAACATTTTTGTTATTTCTCAATTTTAATTTATTTCTAGATAGAAAAACATTTTAAATATTGTTAATCAAATTAATTTACATATTAAACATTTGATTTTCTCTATACAAATTATTTCCGAATATCTTTAAAATATTTTATAAGCATTCCTCTTACTATTTACCCGAAATTTTCTCCTCGTGCACCTCGACACTCACCTGGCAAGTGCAGCGGCGTACAATAAATCTAATTTGCGTCGCATTTAATGACTTTGTCCAGGCCCCTGCTTCGGCCTTCGTCGTTGCCAACATCAGCGTGAAAATAGTGGGGTTCCCGAATGCGGGCCCCTAACGAGGCACCAGGTGGATACCCCGGGCTCCTGGCCAGGTGGACAACCAGATGGAGATGGCGACAGAGCTGGGGCAGCAAAAGAGATGACATTTAAGCCGTTGTTGCCCGGACAATTTGAGCCAGCCATATTTTTAGGGAGCGTCGCAAAGTGCCTCATAAAGTAATTAAAAGCGTTAATTAGAATTATGTGACAAAGTTAATGCGCAAATTGTAAATTAAACAATGCGCGAAAAGTTGTTTGGCTTTGAGGGTTGTGCCTTTTAAGCATTAAGCCATCTAACTATCCACTAACAAGAACGTATCTCAGCTTTCATAAAAGGAAATTCCGCTGACTAAGCTAAAAAAAAAATATATATAAATATATTCTTTCAATAAATTGTCGCTCATCTGACAAATGAATGCTACAATTGGGGGCCTGACAAGAGTGTCCTCTGACAGAAAAAATACACACACATGACGCGTATTTATCAAGTTTTACAAACGGAAAAAGTAAAGTGAACACCAGACACCATGAGTCTGTGAAACATTTGTTGCGCGGTGATTTGGCTGATTTATACTCTTTGATATGTACTCCTCGAGCTCCTCCGGCACAGGGCCGCCCGATAATCGAGAGTGGAGCAGCTTCATTGGCCTAATAATATGTATGAAAAGGCCGTTTTATCTTCAAGTTAAATTTATGGCTAACACAGAAACTGTGATTATGCAGCGAATTTCTGGAATTTATGTTGGAAAAAGGATATGATGCTTCGCAAAAAAGATTGTACAACTCGTTATGATTTATTCAATTAAATAAGTTTTGTATTAAATGAAAAATTAAATTCTGTAATGTATCAAACATTTTATTTTTCAATTATTGCACATAAAAGAATGCCCATAAACCCATAACAAAAATTCACCAGTTAGGCCAAACAGTAATTTGCATATTTGATGCCATCGAGCTTGGCGTACTTTAATATTTTCCCAATGCCTTGGCATTTTTGATTTACAGCCTCGCAGTAGTAGATGTGCCTGGAAATTTTTAAATATTTCCACTGAAATAAATCCCCTCTCTGGGGCCCCAGCTAAGCGATCCTAATTTGCTTTGTATTCCAACTGAAGGCATCTCAACCCCGGCCCCCCTGCAGACATTCCCTTTTTTGGCAACTGTGAGGAGAGGCATTCATTCATTTCATTTGATTTCGTTCCGTTCCGTTTTTGGATACGCATTTCACGAGAAATGATTTATTAAAATTCCACAACGTAGCAGATGAGATGAGATCCTTTCGGGGGCAGCGAGGAGAGCCTGAGCCTCAATGACATTAATAATGGAAATGCCTTTCAGCTGGCCCCCATCTCTTGGACGCTCCCAAGTATGCAACAGTTTGGCAACTGGCTTTAAAATATTTACGGCTCCTCGCTCCGGCATGCATGCTAAACTTTGCCAGCAATTGACCTCGGTCAAACATAAACAAAAAGAGGCAAACCGAAAAACCAGAAAGGAAAATTCATTCGCTTTGCCAAATTATTCAAGTCAAACAAGACCGACAACTCACCGGTTGTGTTGCATAAAATATGCAACAGCCTCTCCAGAAAAGCTTCAAAGCCGGCCAAATTCTACGAGTTCGATTCTTCACTTACTCACCCTGGGTCCCGTCTCTTCCCCTCGAACTAAAAGCATTTAAGTTCCAATAAAATTATGTTGTTGCGGTCGAGGGGAGAGATGGGGCGGCGCCTTGATTTACGTCTCCCCAGAAACCAGGCTGAATCTTTAATGAGAAGCCAACTAAACTGGTCAATACTCAGTGGTCACATCCATCACTTAGAGAAAAAATTAGTACAATAGAGGAAAACGAAAATTAATACTAAGTTTTTCTATATAAAAATACTCCAGAGTTTTTATTTTTACCAATTCATTAAATCAATTATTGGATTACAACTTAAAATTTTTGTAAAATGATTCCAAGGACCCTTAATCAATTTCAAACATTTTTCAGTCTTTGCCTGTGGCTTAATTTTTCGTATAAAAATTGAAAGATAGTTCTAGGGAATATATATTTTAGAATTTATATTTCATTTCTCAGTGTAAGATGTTGTCATTTTTGTGGCTGCATCTTTGTTGTTTCCTCCTTAGACGCTGGCACATGAACCCTAAAAGTACTCAGACTTTCTGCTCAGGTGGAAATGGATCCTTTGGAAATGACACTTTATTTGGTTTTGCGGGCATTGCCTTTAATTTTCTTGGTAAAAGTTTCGTTTGATTGTATTAATTGTTTTGTTATTCTTGGCAGCCAGTTAACCGAAAATTGTAAATTAATTGCTTGGAAACCAAAGCCGACACACACACTCTTTTTGTGTGGGATGTATTGTAATTGTTATCTTTTCATTTGCATAAAACTGATAACGAGTTTGGGAAATTTAAATTTCAGCCCAGTGGCCTCTGTGAAGGAAACAACTAACTGCCAGATGGATAATTGCCATTATCTGATTACGGTTTATGCCGAATCGAATTTATTGCAGCAATTTACATACTTTTTTCCAATTTTCTATATGCAAACAGCAAAGGTTAACTCTGGTTACATGCCCAGCCCATTATCATGGAGCACAAATAACAAGAAAATATTAGTTGTATATATCAAAGAGAGCTGGCAACAAATTGCTCGGATAATTATATCAATAAATTTGATCAAATATAATGCAAGGCAAGCCAAGGCAGGTCCTTTGTTCATTTTCAATTCTCATTTGGCATTTACCAATTTTTCATTTGCATAAACTAAATTCAGTTAAATACACGAATATAGTTTATTTAATTTTCGTTATTTGCTTTTAAAATGGTCGAATTTCAAAATGAGTATTTAAATTGATTTCTCTGGCTAAAATTAATTGGACTCAGACAAAGGAGGATTTAGTTTTCATTATAATTTTATTAAGAAGTAATTCGACTTCTTGAATTCAATTGTCAAATTATTATTTAAGAGCATAAATAATCTTATTTTACAAAAGAGGAAACTGGTTACAACAATCAAAAATTGAATCGCATTTTTGGCTTACGGGCGCCCATGCACTCGTACTCGTAAAATATAGAAATATAATGCTGAATGATGCCAGCTGACGTTACAGTTTTTAGCGAACCCAAGTGTGAGTCCTGTACTTTATTACACTGCCAGGTGCAGGGGCAGGATCAGGGACAGGAGCAGGGACAGGAGCTGGGCCAGGAGCAAGCGGCAGAAACAACAAATGCCACTAATAACACCAATGCAGCAGCTCAGACAAAAACAATAAATAAATAAAAAGATGGCATGGCTTTGTCATTGCCTTTCCCCTTTCTATTTCAACATATTCCTGATGCTGATGCTCGCAAAACCGCAACGGTTGCTGCCTCACACAAATACTCACAAAAGCCCACCACTACAGTCACAAAACACAGATATGCCGCAGCACACATTGAAGTTATAAAACATACACATACACAAAGGAGTACATTTTTCGCTTTTATTTGTTTTCACAATATTTGTACGTGTTGGTTTCGCTGAGTGTCCTGTGTGTGTGTGTGTGTGTGTGTGTAGGGAAGGACGAGTGTTATATTTTCATTTTTCGTTGCTTTGAATTCGTCGCCCCAGTGAAAATTCCCAGAAATTTGTCTTCACACGCCTGTCAAACCGTTGCACCGCTGTCATCTATTTGCTAGGCTTAACCGTGGTCCGAAATCTAAACACAGCGGGAAAACTCCTGTGGAATTAGTTGCAAAAATTTATAAAATGTATTCGTTTAAATATATTTATATACAAACATGCTTAAATTCAATAAAATTGTACCTAGCCAATTAATTAAAACATCTTCCTGAATGCCTTTTTCGAATATTTAAGACAGACTTTAAAGCGATCTTTATCTTATTATTTTCAGCTTAAACTATACTTTATTGTATTTCCTTGATTTTTTAAAGCATTTATCCTACTCTCAGTTGTTAAAATATGTTTTTAAATTAAGGAATCGCAATTAATTTCTGAATTCGATCCCAGGTCCACTTAGTTGGCATGCGCGACCACAGACCAAAAAGCTCGTGTACGTGGACACAACAAATTTCTGGTTCTGAATTTTTACAAAGTTTGCACTTTTTTTTCGGGGCGCCGAAAGGGTTAAGGGCTAAGGGCCAAGGAGAAGCGGGTTAAGTGGTGGGGAGGGTGAACGGGGGTGGTGGCCATATTTGCTCTGCCCGCTGGACATTTGGGCTTGTTGTGTACGGGGCTCCTTTGTTTGCCGTTACCGCTGCACGATTAAAATGTGCTCGACAAAGGAATTATTTAATACACGTTTCACCTTTTTGCCCAAGATTTTTATTTGCACGGTGTCGCATCTGGCATTCATATATACATATGCATGTGTGTGTCTGCTGGTGTGCCAGTGTGGGTCTGTGAGTTTGGCTCAAGTAAATAGCGTGTTGGTTACACATTTGTGTGCCCGTTTTTGGCTCTGCACAAATATTTGGTAGCAGGGAGTCGCGCTTACATTACGGCAGCGTTCTGCAGCAGCTGAAAATATAACGTATACGCAGCATTAGCATGCATACCTGTCTATCTCTGCTCCCGTGTATTTGCCTAGGTAGGGTAGGTGTGGCGGCTGCAGGTGTAAGTGTACCAGTATTCGTAAGGACACCCCATGTCTGTGTGTGTATATTTGTGCTAAACGCTTAATGCTTGACAGCGTGCATGACTTTGATATAGGCAAACTTTTGGGCCATTACAATAAATGCAAATGTTAAGCAAACAGGCAACACTTACTGCAAGAGTTGCCCAGAAGGCCATAAAAATACACTCACACATAGCTCATGCGAAAGCGCAGACATAAAATTTATTTATTCAGCTTGCCAAAAATCCCACAGATAATAATTTCATTTACGCATCCCCACGAACCGAAACCAAAACCGAGACGTCATAAAAATCAACAGAGTTCGCAGGACCGATAAGTCTGCTACTACTTATAGCATTGCTCCGATAAGTAGGCAACGGCAGGTGAACAAACAGGTGAACAAATCTGGAAGAGAAGGTTCCATAAAATTAGGCAAGGCGAGGCAAGAAGAAGGAAAATCACAACACACCCACACACATCACATCAATTCAACTTTACCCATATAAAAAGTAATGTCTGCACGAAAAGAAAATAAAGATATAATTTATCCTCATAAAAGAGTATGATTTTAAGTGTCATATTTACTGAAGAGCACTTAAATTTCATGAAAACACAACTCTAGGAAGATGGCAACAGATTTATTCTAACTTAAACAATTATGTACCTGTTTTCATCTCGAAAATATAAAACAAAAATCTATACCTTTTAAAAATTCCTTTCTCTGCATTCACTTTCCTATCTATATTCACCTGTAAGCACTGCCGCTAAGCCATTTTCAGATTTTCCACTCACAATTATGCATAATACCAACGCTTATCGCCCCTCCAATTGCCCGGAGAAAATGCGGTCAGGAAGTGGAGGAGGAGAGGAGCTATCCTGTATATGCATACACGATATCATAATCATCTATTAGCAAGGCAAATATCAGTGGATGGCCAACTGAGTTCGCTTCATTCGGAGCCATTCTACTGGCAGGAGGCGGCGAGGGGGTCATAAGTGCAGCATCATTTCCGTTACATATAAATACACTTTTCTGGTTCAATTGCGGCTGTTGGCCATGACTTGGCCGGCATTTGGAATCGGCCAAAGCATCGACATCGATATCGGCATCTTCCGCACGGCAGTCAACAGTCAACGAGCGCAATTTAAACTTGTTACGTGCTTCCAGCATCGTCATGTTCAGCGTAATGAAATGTGGAGCACAGATACAGGATGAAAAGAGAGAGAAATCAAGGAAAACGGGTTCGAGAGTCTCAGAAGAAATTATAAACAAATTAAGTATTTCAGTACTTCCTTAAAATATATTATGTTCTTATTCGGAAATATTATTTTATGTTTGTTTTTGAATATAATAATGTTCTCTCAGTGCACACTCATACCCTGGCACTTGAGTATCCTTTAGCTAGTCAGACACGGCAGCATTTTTCTGCCTGATTTGAAGATGCTGTCTCTGGCCATCGAAGCGTGCCCTTTTATTACTATGCCATATCCTAGAAAACAGGCGAGTCATGCCAGCTCCTTTTGTCCTCATGTGTTTATCTCGAACTGGATATTATGAATCTTTCCCAGTTCTAGGATTTTTATTGTCAAGAAATTTGTATGCCTTTTAGCGTCATCGGGGTTGTTTTTCCAGGTTTCAGTTACAGTAAATGTTGTACATTTTTAACAAAGCCATTTTCTTTTTTAGATAAATATTATGCAAAGCTGCATTTAAATTGTATTTTCTTATGTTCATTAAATGTTTTACAATGTCTGCAATGTATTTAGTTTTAGACTTTAAGCAACTCCCTATAATTTACTTTCGCATTTTTTCAAGAAAGCCACGATTTGATTTATTTATATATTTATTTTCTATATTATATTCACTCACTATGAAATTTCAAAGCTCTAATAAATATATTACAGAGTAAATAATATTTATCAAGCTCAAGTTCACTTGTAAATCTGCTAAAAAACCATCAGCATATGTTTTAAGTATATGTAGTTCATCCATTAGATACACAATACTTGTTTTTTTGCCCTACCAATTTGGCTGCCAATAAATAACCAATCGAAAGCAAATAGTGCTGCAAAAACAGAAAGCCATATAATGGAATTTTTAAAACTCCCAGCACAGAACAGCACAATGGGGAGTCAGCTCCTGCCAGGCAACGCAGCCAACCGGCTCATGAGCATTCATTCATCAGCCCAATCAATCTGCTGCTGGCGGAGGAGAGCCGAACAGAGGGAACCAATTTGAAATAAACTATGCGCAGACACCTTGCTGCCAGGAAAAAGCCACGAAGCCATCAACTCGGCACTGGTTTGCCGTCCATAAGTTAGCCCAATAAATTCCTTTCGCATTTCGCCTTTCGCTAGGCGTTTGATGATAAATTAAACCATGTGTCTGCCGCTCGAATTTATTATGCGCCAAAACGCCAAATGGCTGTCAGAGCTTCGGTCTGTGGATCTTTTTCCGCGGCCGCGAAACCTTTTAAACTTTAAATCCGCATCAATGCATCATCGGTGAAAGCCGTGCCAAAGTAACAAACTTTGCTTTGCTTTGCCGCGTGCCTGGCAGCCAGTTTTTTTTTTATATTTTTTGTTCGCTCCTCCTATCCTCTACTGCCATAAATTGTGAAAGTGGCTTCGCCGGGAACTAGGATTTCTGGCCTTTCTTCGCTGCAATCCTTTGCGGCTTGTTTATGCGCTTCACACGCCTGTCTTTCTTTACCTTTTACCTTTTAACTTGTGCCTGCCGCCTGGCATATTGGTTATTAATGTTTATGGCCGCGCGCTGTCGTCATTTGATCTGATCTGTGCCAGTTTCCTAGGTGAATGCAATTTATAATTTAATTTAGTGGCCATTATAATAATTCATAAGGAAAGGCGGATCCCTGAGGATGCCGCTGAGGATTCCCCTGAGGATTCGCTATTTCCTATTTATTTTCCCTTTTACTCTGCTCCCCTTTTTGGCTCACTTCCGCTTTCAGGGAGATTTGATTTTGCTCTATTTGCATGTCCGGTGGTCCTTTATTGCTTTTATATTGGCTCATATTTCGTGTTTCGCCGAACAAGGTAAGCTTTGGGGGAACACGGACACACGGACTGTGTGTGGATGGCTGATCCGGCTCGGGAAGGACAGGTTGTAAATTGCGACAAGTTGCCAATAGGGCTTTAAATTTCAATATGGCTGTGCAGCAGGGCTTTATGTCATCGAATGACCGACAGAACAACCGCCTACCCACCATTTCCGAGTGTCACGCCCCACCCTTCCCCGCAATCACCATGTGCGGGTGTGTAGAGCCGAAAATTTATGGCGTAATTGAAACCGGAAACTGCAACGTTTTGTGGTGAATTTTAATAAAGTTTCGCCTTTGTCCAGAGTTATTTATTGACAAATAGCAGATAATTTGATTTTGTGCCAATATTTAAAAACAATGCGACGACACACACACAGGGTCCCTGATTGAGGTCCAGGTTTAGGGGCCTCCAGCAAATTTATATGCCCCACGCTCTGGTTCTTTGGTCCTGTTTCATAACGATATTTAGGGTTCTTTTTTTACATATTTCGCAACGTCAAAGGTTATGCTGTAATTGGATAAAATGTCAGCGAATTGCGGGGATGCGAGTGTGTTCGGGTAATAGAGAAATCATTTTTGGCACTGAAAATGCCAGCGAATGGATTACGAACTGTGCGAGTGTGATAAAATTACAAATTGAGTTTTCAGCGGCACAATTTTCACACCTTCCACAAACGGCTCTGTGGTCAACGATGAAATGGAAATTTAATCAACGATGATTAAAATCTATCGATTTGTAATCAAATTAAATAATAGTATTTCTGTTAAAAAAATAAAGCGTTGGTGAATTGTATTACATGAAAGTTTGGTTTTAATTAATAAATTCTAGGAAATGGCTAATGGGGTTTTTCAGGTTCAGTATTACAGGCAGAACAGGGGGAAAAAATGTATTTACAGTAAGAAAATCCTTGATGTTGTTATAACAGGACATTAAATAAACGACAACTAATCACGGCTGAACTGATAAGACATAAACTTTAGTAAAAGTCGCAATTCCAGCAACCTTATTCCTTGGGGAATGCAAAACTGTCAGCGGCCAGTGATGAGTATGATGGTGTTTTTATAACCCAAAATTGTCAACTACACACGCACACTCGGGGACATGACGGCACATTTGAAGTTCACGCACAAGTTCAATTCCAAGGCAGCCAATAAAGGCAGGGACTCCGGCCAGATGTGCCGGCTTAGGCTCACACAAGGATGTGCCGTGTGTCCTGTCTGGGGGCCAGATTAGCCGATCCCCCTCTGGCCGCTGGTCAGGGGCCATAAAAGCCCATTAAACAGCTGCAAGAGGGGCAGAAAGATACCGGCAAACAGCAACAGGAAAAACTCGGATCTTACACAAAAAGAAAATATATTTTATTTAGATTATTCAAGGCAAAGTGTAACATTTATATTTAAAGAAATATCATTTGAATTATTTTCTTCAATGAAACTTCAAAGAAATACGTAATACAAATCTGGTAAATATTAAATATTAATATATTTTTTCTTTCTCTGTTCCTTTTTCTATCGCAGAATCAGAGACTGGACAACTGGCAGCTTTAAGCCGACGTCTTCTCCCACGACTCTGTCCCGCAATGAATTATGACTTTAATTTCAGTTTCAGTCTGGGGCCAGCATGTGTGCCGTCCTCTCTCCCTCGGATTCGGTCTCTATCGCTCTGGTGGACCACCTGACAGTCAGAGCATTGGCCATAATTCTAAAGTCAGTGACGGATCATAAATTCGAAACTTTTCTGCCAAACAGCAGCAGCAGGAACAACGCCAATGGCACAAGATGAGCGACATGAGATGAATCCATGGAAACCAATGACGGTCAATGACGAAAGCATCAAAGAGGAAAAACCGATTGCCATCATATTGAAAATATTGAGTTCAACACTCGAAAAGGTAAGAAATTAATGCAGACATCGAGGGGTATATGCTGTACATAGGTTTACCAAAATTAAGATTCTGAAAATAAAGAACTCTGAAATTATTCAAGAGAAAAATTAAAATTTTCCGTACAATTGTTAACAGAAACATTCTACATCAAATTTAAAAAGTAAAATATTTATTACTTTAAATCTGAAATTATCGCAATCAAAAAATGTATTTAAAGCATGACAAAATAGTTTTAAATTTACAAGAAAAATTCCTATAAATGTTTAAAAAGAGAATTAAAAATCTCTTCTCATAAGGTATTATATTGCTATAATATTCTTCACATTATTTACTTTAGTAATATTCGAAAACTTTAAGTTAATCCCACCTTCTTGACCAGAGGCATTATTAGTTAAAGTTTCTTTAAAGCTAAACTTAGAATTGGAAAGGGTATAATCGAATAAGGACGTTTGTCAGCAAAGGAATAACAACGACAGGCAAAGCAACTGCAAATTACACTTGAATGGAACACACTGGAGTGGGAAAATCGGAAAAGCAATGGCAACCCGGAGGAGAGCAAAAGGTAAACGACAAGAATACGATTGGAAAACGATTTTCATTTCTGCAGCTAATATGAGCGACAAATCTAAGTGAAGTGGGGTGAAGTGGGCGTGGCGGGGACACACACTGCAATACACAGGACACACCGGCACATACACACAAGGGACAATTTCGAAATCAATATTTATGACTGCCCTAGCAGATTTATTGCAGCTGGCGGAGAGGGTCGAATTTTTGCCTTTGATTTGCACGTTGGCTCGTTCTAGTTGAATTCATTGCTCTATGTTTTCCCCTCTCTTATTTTTTTTTGTAGATTTTTTTTTTGCTTCTGCTGCTGCTTTTTGCCGAGCTCACAAAATAATATCCCGTGTTTGATTTTTGTATGCAAGCGCATATCTATTTATTGTCTCCGAGTGGTATATGCATGTGCAACTGCTTCGTTTATGACACTGCAGCACGGGATGATTTATGCATTTTAAGCAAAATATCAGCAAATGGACGTGCTCATAAAGGAGAGCCAGCATTTTTAGCATTCGTACACTTTTCGTTTCGTCTCCGGCCAAATGATCAAAGCCATTCCATATGCCAATGATTTTGGATACTTTTGGCTGGCTGCAATTGCATTCAATTAAACCACACACATAAATAGCCTTTGGCGACCCCACGCCCTCAATTGGGGCAAAGAGGCACTGGCAAAAATCGGGTTCCTTTAAATGATACTCCATCACTTAACATGCTTAATAATTTCTTAGTTTAAAGTGCTTTTTAATATACTTGGAATGTATAATGAAACGATTTAATATCATATCGAAATAGAGTTAAGCTAAGTAATAATTTATATAACTTACAAAAAAAAATCCATATCTACAAAGAAAAATGGTTATAATTTTTAAATATTTGTCTCGAATCAAAATACCAATTTAAAATATTAATAATAATGCCTGATTTTATTCATTGCTGCAATTCGTTTCGGTGAACTTGAGGTCTCGATGCTGCCAGCCAAGCAAACACAGCTCCAATTCAATTATGAATTTGGAATTTCAATTCTACTTCTTCAGCTACAGCGGCAACAATAACAAATGCATAAACAAACAGTAATTGCTACCTAGCCAAAGTGAGTGAAAGGCCTCAAAGCGCTTTTGTTTACGCTCCCCATCCCCATCCGTTTGGCTCTGGTTTGGTTTTGGTTTTGCCTCAACAGACGTAGAAATGTAAAACTGCCCACATACCGATCCCTATGCCTAATGTCCATCAAGGTTTTAAGCTGTTTGTCAGCCACAAACACACAGGCGGCCAGACAAACACACGGACACGGGGATTTGGCTCATAAAAAGGCCTAAGCATTGCATCAATTCATCAAATGGGAAGAATGGACGTAGGAGACTCCACACCGACATCTGTCAACGGCAGAAGGCAGCATTTCGAAAGGACTGGGGTTGGGGCATGATCAACATAGTCGATTTCAATTAGTCCCTGCATTTGGATATCCTGCCTGATATGGAGTGAGTTTTGTCTGCAATAAACAGCAGGGTGGACCTAGATTATATATATTAAAGTCTCAATAATTATATGTTAAAAATAATAATTAAATTATTATTAAATAAAATCACCTTAGTTTTATTAAGTATTAATTTTACTATTTATACCACACTTTCCCTTCTTTTATAAAATAAGTAAAGTTCACTCTACTAAACCCTCAACATGCTTCGTGGGTTGCAAGGATTTTGACTACGCTTCTGTTTTTGTTTAACTTCGAGTATAATATTTGATATGATTGCTACTTTCGGATTTCGATATGTCCTGTACAAACACAATCATACCCGAAACTCGTATTGATGCTCAGCCTCTCAGCCTATTTATTGTATGCAGAAGCATCGTAAAATCGTTGCAAATTCCCTCGGCGCTGCAGCAGCGGGTGCGAGGAGCAGTTGAGCTCTGACCTGGCCTAATGAGCCGCATTTAATGAGCCGCAAACACGATAAACATGCAACAGAAACGGCAGCCGTGGCAGTTTGATGTACAGCATCCGGGCCTGGCCGCATCCCCGGCCTCTGCCTCATTCCAAACCATGCCCCTTGATGGTAAGGAAGCACAGGTAACTCATGGCCCAACCCACGTCAGATTTTGTCTCGCGGCGCTTTTTGCAACTTTCGCGAACAAGCCGCACACACACACACACACACACATGAAACGGGAGCCCAGGACACGAGGCCCTCGCTCATGATTCGACATTTCATTAACAGGACACAGCGTGGAACAGAAAACGCCAGGGGCCCTTTCTGGTAGTTAGCGCTAACAATGTGGCTTGATGCTGCCAACTTTGAATGTTAGTCGTCGGCGGAGCAGGCTGAAGAGCATGAAACGAGCACTAAGTGCCCAGGATTTGGGTTTAAAGTGGAATGAAGAGCATTTACCATAAGTTTTGAATGAAAATCACAAAGTTTTGAGGAGCGAAATGCCGCCAAGTTAAGCAAAGCTTAAAACTCTCAAAAGGATTATATACCGGAAGAAGAAAGCCGAAATGTTATTAATAAGCAACTAGAAAAAACTGCATATTAGGCAAGATTAGAAGACAGGATATCGTTTTGATCAGGTTAACTTTAACTTTAATATTAATTATGAAGGGCCATTTAATTTTAAAGTACACTACTGGTAAAAATAAAAAGTGTACGAGGATAATACAAATATATAACAAAAGAATTTATCATTCCGAATATAAATACTGCGGCCGATTTTATTGAAAAACTATTAAAATGTTGTGGTCGAATAACTAAAAACAATGATTAAAATAAATTTTTAATGATTAGCTTCCTACTGAGGAAGTGGCTTATCGATTTTTATTAACTCATTTAATAATTTTTAGGCATGAAACTAAATTATGCAATATGTATTTGATCTGGATAAGTTACATATTGCTTTTGAAATAGTACAAGTTCAAGTTAACCCAAATAATTGTATAATTTTTAATAAAACTGTTTTTTTTTTCATTTAAAATGTTTCTGAATTATTTTGAAAAATAGTCAATTTTACAGCAAACAAAAATTGTAAACAAAAAGAGGAAAAATACTATTTATGAGCCATCTATTCACCAACCAAAAGTTTGGATTCCTACGAAACTCCCCTAACACTCGGAACCCTTTTGAGGAAACTTTTTTACTGTTTTTTAGCCACAATCAGCTTATGCATTTAACTATGCTCAATTAGGGCACCTAATCAGGGAACCCCAGAACCCCGTCGAGAAGGTCAAAGGCAGCTTTTCGTCCAGTTCTCCGAGGGACCGATGTGAAGAGTCAAAAGCGCAGCTCGGCAAAGAAGTATGGCACGAATAATTGTTTTATTGCCCACACAGGCAAATATTTATGCCTAATTGGGTGCCAATTAGGCAGTGCCGGCCACCACTTTGAGCAGATCCCCGTTACGACCGACCACCACCGACGAAACTCCACATCGACCCTCTTCCTGCTTCCAGTACTTTTTTTTTTTGTTTAAACTTTTTATTTTGCGGAAAAGTTTAGCGGCGTGTGGCAAAGGCGAAGACAAACGAGGGACGAAAAGCGAAAACTTAATTAAACTGTCAATTGGTTTCTAATGAATGAATGCAAAGATGAATGAGTAATGAAGCTAATTATGCCCGGCAAATACGTCAAAGTAGCCATAACCCACATACTATATACACACGAATACGTACAGGAATATGTATATACCAGCCAACAGGGGGGGTGAAAATTTTGTATTTTATGTGCTCTGGCATTTAATTAATTCATGCCGAGATTGTTGGCACATGGCAGGTTCGTAATAGACATAATGGACGGGGCTGGTCTCCCACCAAAAACCCTTTTGGCAGATCAAAGCGCTGGCCAGACTAATTGATAGCACGAGTCCTTAATATCAGAGCAAAGGCTATTTGTTGATAGCTATTCCAATTTAAGTTTTATTTAATTTTTGACTTTTTTCGTTTAAGCTGGATACCACAATGTCCATCAAGTAAGCCGGGTAACTATGGAAAATTTTATTACTCCAAAAACTATATTTTATAAACCTTTTTTAAATTGTTTTCCAGTAGCATAGAAATAAAAAACAATATAAAATTGCCAAAAGTACATTTATTAAAATTGCAGACACTTTTTCCCATGAAAATTGCAATACTTGAAATAGTTTCCTTCGCTTTGCTTCGCTATTTTACGAGCAACAATTGACATTTTGACATCTTAATCGTAGCATGTGTAAAATTAAAAAACTTTTTTCATTTCGAGTGTGACGTGACTCGGCGCCAGGAATGCAAATGTGCAGCAGGCGAACGGGGAGCCTCGATGCCAACTGGAAATTAAATGAAAAGCCAGCGGCAGGAGGCAGCAGGAGGCCAAGGTGAGACGACAGGTGGCAGCAGCAGCAGCAGCAGCAGGCAGGAAAATCAGTTTGCGCAGCATGCAAATTGATTAGCCCGGGCTCGAGCACGAACTGCAATCTAGACACCTGGCAACGGCACACAAGGAACAATGCCGAATCCTGCGAGAAGAATCCGTACAACGGGGAGCCCAAATCAGGAGCGACTGACCGTCGCCAGCTTGTTGTTATCCCAATGCAATTTGCAAACAAGTCTAAGGCATTAGGCCTAAGTACAATGGCAAAGGCAGGAGCTGGAGCAGCATCAGGAACAGAAGCATCAGCCAGGTGAGGATATTTGGCAGCAGAGATGGTAAGAAGGATATTTTTAGCAATGTTTTTGATCTCAAATTTTATTTAAAAATGATTTCTATTGTATGAATATTTCTTTAAACATATAATCTATTTAAAACTTTGGAATTTCTTCAATCTATATAATTAAACCCTCTTATATGCAGCATCATTTAATGAATTTAAATCATCAAAAATGTATATTAAGTATATATATTTAAATAAATAAAGTAAATTTTTTTTTAAATTTTGGCTTAGATTTTTTTGTTCGATATATCAGGCTGCACTGTTCCACAGGACTTTGAGTGCTTTTCCTCAATGGAAACGCATATCAATCGTTCTGCCTGCTCGACTTCAACAATTTAAATCTTCTTTTGGAAATTACACCTGGAAAAATATAAACATTTTATGGAACAATATTTATTTTACAGTATTTAACAGGATTTAAAAAGTTTAATAAATTAATTTATGTAAATACTGGTCATTCTTTTAAATACTTATGTAGTTTCTTTATTTTTTGACCCCAGTAAGCCTCATATAAATAATTAATTACAACTCAAAAAATATATATTTTTCCCATTCTGTTAAATGTTAACTAATATGATCCATTTCTTTTCGTGCAAGTCGAAAGATTCCAGCGCCGGCCAATGCTATTATTTAGTGTGTAGGCATTTAGGCAGTGCGAGCGCTTAATTACTTACAAGCCCATAGCCACGCCCGACGCACACCACCACTTGGCCAAGATTAAAATGCCAGCTTAGTGAAGACTTTTGCATGTGAAATTAGTAGCTTAAACTCTGCTGCTGCTGCTGCTCCTGCTGCTGTAGCTTGTTGTGGCAAGCACTTTACATGCCGGCACACACACACACACAGGATCGAGGAGGGGAATGCCTGAGTGTGTTGCTGCTGCATGCGTATGATAAAATAATTCACTCGACTGCAACTCATAAATTCTCCAAGGTAGCGCATAAATTCTCAACAAATCTCGACAAAATGCCGCAAAGCAGCCCCAAACCTCAGTCTGGGCTTTGGGACTGGGGCCAGCCTGGTTTAGACACTTGGCTGTGCCGCATGCTTAGCTGTTTTCGGCCAGCAAGTTTTCCGTGTTGTTGTCCAAAACACTCGAAAGACTCCACAAACATGGGCCACATATTAGTTTTAGCCAATTAGATGAATGTGGTCGGTGGCCTTGGCTCTTAGAACAAATAGCAATCGAAAAGTTGTACTTGGTTAATTTTAGAAAATGAAAATTTCATGTAAAACAAACAGAAATTGTTTAGTAAGTAGCATATATTAAATTTATATGTTAATATTATTAAATTGAATATTTAATTTACTTCTCCTAATTTTATATTTTATTTTATATTATACTTTTTCTAATACGAAATTGATATCTCTTGACTGAATATACATATATTTTTTGTCTATTAGAAACAACCTTTCTTAATAAAAGTTCCTTGTAGTAGTTTATGGTTTCATTTTTATAAATCCTAAAAAATCCATCCAATTAAATTACAAATTTAATAGAATACCAAAATTTAAAAGTTCATATTTAACTATGAGCAATTATGCCATCATTTCAAAAGCCCCAAAAAGTAGGCAACACGCTTTGTTGAGCGAAAAAATATCCGCATAACCGAGTTTGTTCAAAAAGTTGCAGCAAACCGATTTAACTATATATATGCCTGTGCATAAATTGCCCACAAAACTAATGTAAATCGGCGGAGATACCGAATCCCCTGCCCCAAGGCCCCGGGATATGTCCACCCACCGATGCACTTACCATATTTTATTGCCCCGTGCGGTGGCCATGTCAACATTTTTGATTTTTTCACTTGATAAAATCAATGCATTTTTATGCGGACAATGGCAAAACAACAAACACACAAGCGACAACAATAACGAATAATGGAAAAGCGCTTTCCATGTAATGTGCTCTCTATGTGGCGGGGAAAATCGGATAGAGAAAAGCGGGAAAAAGTAGAATAAGGAGGAGTGGGAGGAGGTGGGGATGAAATCGAAAAGAGATGGCGAAAAAATTACCATTTAAAAAAATGCCGAAAAATTGTTGCTGTTGCATTTTGTACGCATCATTGGGGCTCAATGGAGTGTGCACACACTGATACAAAATGTCGGCGTGTCGTTCTCAAAATGTCCGTGTGTGTGTCTCTCCTAGTTGTGTGTGTGTGTGTATGTGTGTTGGCCATAAAACAAAAAGTTTGCATGAGCTCCATTCGTATCGTCTTCGATTTGTATTTTGTTTGCGAATTGGCAATTGTTCGTTTCTTTGGAGGAAACGTGCCGCGGCCTCTAAGTAAATCAAAAGGTTGCCTTTCCTTTCACACAAGCTCGCACGCACACTCACGGTCTAATAAACGGAAACGGAAGTGCACACATGCAACTTTTGCTGGCTGCCAAAAGTGCCGAAGAAAAACTAGCTGCAACTTTTCTGCGCCGCCAAACAAGTCACATAAATTGCCAGCCATGGCAGGCGGGAGCTTCTGAAAAGGAAGCCTCTTGCTGAAAAATGCGGGGAACAAATTATATTAACGACCAGAATCAAAATAAATACTTATAAAAATGGTAGTAGTATCCTTGTTGGAAATTGTTAATAAATATTTAAAATTCTTGTAATCATCCTTTATGTTTAATTTACAATAAAATCAAGTTCGATTTTCTGAAATGCTTGATTGGTGATTAATAATTAATAATGTGATAATAAATAATTACAAATAGTACAAAATTTTTTTTTAATAATTGGTTTTTTTGTGTTTGGGAAATCTTTATATTTTCTAAGTAGAATTAAATTAAATTAAATTAAAATATTTGTGCATTCAATGTTTAATCGTTATCAAATTTAAGCAATTTTTTCAGTGAATACTCAGGAAGAGGAACTCTAAGAAAGCACACCCAGTATTGATTAAGTCGGCAGCGTTGGCAATCCCTTAAGATTCTAATTTATATCAGCGGAAAAACTTATTTCCTATTTCCGCGCGCGCGCTCTCGCCTCTGAAAATGTCGTACGTGATTCAATTATAAAATGCGGTCTCTCAAATCGTTGCAAAATTTATGTATTTCATTTTATTTCCCCACATCGGACATCCTTGAGGCCTGCCCCTGTCTGCGGGTGAGCCACCCAGTGAGTGGTTGAGTGTGTGCTGTGTGTGTGGCGGCACATGTGGCCCCATTTTAATGGACCTGCCTCGTAAAATGCCACAAAAAGTGTCACAAATTTATGCGCGCCCATTCATATTTGGCCGCAAAATGTTCAACAAAAGTGCCTCACGCAATAAGACTTTAAGCGAGCGAAAGGCAAGGGGCAACAGTGGGAGAAAAAGATAGTTAAACTTGAGATGCAGTTGGAAGACTGTACAAAATAACTGAATAGTTTGCAACTAAAAATTCTAGTTTTCAAAGTAATTTATACTTAATTCGATAACAATTCTAGTTATCAAGTTATCTAAATTGGCAAGGATCGTTGTTTATTCGTTAAAAAGACCAAATAGTGTGCTGATTATAAAAGACATTATGTAATAATCATTATCTTTTTAGATATTAAAAGTCTTAGCAACCATTTTCAGTTCCCTGTGTATTTTCAACCTCGCTTGGGCTCAAGTCAAGTGCAGCTGCCTCAAAATTTGGCAAATTAATTATGCAGCATTTCGATTGGCTCTCGAAGGAAAGCAGCTTGTGGCCGGGGCATTGTTTTAGGCCAACTGCATTGGCGGCTAATTGAACAATCGCCGCTGCGGTGCCGCAGCTAAGATGCCTATCAATTTGTGCACTAAATTGCTGATTAACCTCAGAATTTCGATGGTAATGCCTTGCGGTTAAGAGCGATGGCATCCTAGATCTCTCAGGAGAGAGAGGAAGCTGCACAGTCTGAAGGATATAATGGCGTTTTCATAAAAAAATGTTCGCCTCGCACAAGAAGTGACAGGCGGTTTGCATTTCCCTATTCGTTTGCAGCATTTCCCTTACATTTGTTTGTCCTGCCATCACTCAAGCTGGCAGAAAAGTCATAAATCGCGATGCGTGGATTATGCAATTTTCATGTTGGCATTTTTGCCGGGGAAAAACTAGATACTCGGTCCAAAAGGATGTGGCACGCGCTGCCGCTGACAACAATGCGTTACAGTTACAGCTGCAGCTAGAAGGAGTCCTAACATGAGCAATAAAAATCACAAAAAAATAAGGAAGAATAATATAAACTAAAAGAAAAACGACCGAACGAATGCTAAATGCATTTCGGGGTATGCTCACGGGGTGCCTATCCCATGTATGTGCAATGTGACAACAACAGGAGCTGCCACAATGGCAACAGGAAGCGCTCCAGCCAAAAGGAAGCTTAAGTAGCAAGGATATGCAGCGGAAGCCATCAAACAATGACGCGAAAATGCAATTCCATGTGCGAATATGCCACAAGATGTCAGGAGATGGTAGAGAAAGCGAAGTAGCATTATGGTTAATAGTAAAAAATACAAACGCCCTTCACATTACTCAAAAAATAAAGAAAAATAACAAAGGAAAGACCATAAGATGTTGCGTTCATCAAAAATGTCAAGAGCCATCTCTCATGGCAGACACACTAAAAGATCAACTTTCATAATAATGTTAAACATATGTACAACAAAATATATAGTTTTGTAGCAAGAAGTTCATTTCGAAAATTCAGCTTTTCCTAGGGCATATAAGAGTCTTAGGAGTGCTAATGAAAATGTTCAAATCAAATTTGAATACCTAATTCTGTTAGCTCCATCTGCTTACTTAAACAAACAGTGTTTTTCTTTTGTGGAAAAAGTTTATATAATGTAACACGAGCTTCCTGGTCTTCCGCTTATCCAGCCAAAATTAATAAGTAACCGTGGTGCACCTGACAAAATCCACAAAAGCCACTCGCTAACTCTCACTCTCTCCCTACCTGGCTCACCTTCGCTTCATCTGCTACCGAATGCAGCGTTAAGCCAACAAAAATTCTTATTAAAAACCCCAGGCAGTCCCCCGACGCAAAACACAACACACCCACACCACATCTGACCCCACCGCAGCACACCACACACTCGTTCTGAGCTCATCCGTGGAAAATTGCTAATCATAATGAACGCACCGTCAAAAGCTTTTGCAGGGTGAAACCCGGGCAGGGAACAAGAGAAAAACCAGCGGCAAGCAGCGCATTTTCAACGCAAATCAAGCGCCGAAAAGTGCACGGCCAAAGTTCCAGATGAAAGGAGCCTGGGCGGTTTTCCGCGGCTTCAGCGGGTTGGTGCTGGAAAATCAAATTTCAGTGCAAGCCATGAGGATGCATCGCAGGCGACCAACCAGCCAGCCAACTGCCATGTGTGAAAATTTTTAATACATCAACTCAAAGGCGAGTCGCAATGGCAACGGCAACGCAACCCGACAGACAATCCCCATCCCCATCTCCTGCCCAAAGTTGCCTCCCAGCAAGGAGACCCAAATGAAATGCATAAATAAAGCTCACGCGGGGTCCAGGTCCAGGACACGGATCCAGTCTACTGGAAGCACTAAAAAAAAAAAATTTGCTTAATTTCTTAGTTCACCAATTATGTCTGAATTTTAAAACAAGAAGTTTACAAGCTATCTTCTGACGTGATAATACAAAATATATTTCAATTAATGTCAGCCTAATTTCGTTAGCTTCATTTTTAGATCATATTTCAGAAACTTCTTTAGAAATTCACACTCTTTTTCAGCCGTGCATTGCCTTCCTCACACCACTTTTCGACATAGTCAAAGGCTGCCGTTGCCACATAATCATGGCCAGGAAAGCGGAGGATTCACTGGGGGAGTTGGTTTCATTCTGGGGGGGTGGATAATTGGGGGAATACTGGGGAACCGGAGGCCTCCGTAATGCGGAGGATTCGGGATTCCGGGGTGCCGGGTCTCGTGTGCACGGCAAATAGACATGCGAAACTCAAAGGCAACAACGAGTGCAGCAGCAACCAAAACAATTTAAATATAAATAATTCGGTTACTCGTGTTCATGCTCATTGTGCGGCCTCTTCCTGTTGCTCCTGCTGCCGCTGCTGCTGCTGCCATCATTATTGTAGCTCCTGCTGTTTCTGATTCTGGTGCAGACTCTCATGCATTATAAAGTGTCTGGGGCAATCATTTGATGCCTGGCCATGTCAGTGAGTTTTTGGCCAGTTGCCGACTGGCAGTTCCATCGTGGTCGCAGTTCCACTTGCCACTTGCCTCGGGGGCTGCCTCTGTTTTCCGGCCACAGAACTAAATAATTTAGTTGCATAAAGGGCAGATCGGGGCCAAAAACCAGATGCTCCTGACCATCTGCGGCTGACCAGTCGACCGATGATTTCGCCCACTACTGCATTTCCCTGTAAATGTTGATTTCAAAATGTTAATAAGCGCACCAGGACCAGAACAGGGATCTAAATTAATATTCGAGCTAATTAAATAGATCTTGGAAACCCTTTTTGCCAATGTTTATTCTTCTCTGATACCAGGTGGGGTTACTTTAGTAATATATCCTAATGTTACCTATTCGTAACTCTGCAAATAGTAATTTGCTTTCAATAAATATTATGTGGTCTTTATGTGCAAGTAAGTATTTAGGAGAAGATTTTCCAATTGCCCTTTTAATAACAACCGCAAGCTCTCTGGGAAATGCGTCAAATGCCTCTTGCCGATGTCTAATTTGCAGATACCGTCATGTTTCACTCCATCTTAGCACGCCCTGTGACAGCTAATTGAAATTTAATTTGATCTCATCAAGGAGAAAGAGCATCGAAGGGAGTGTGTAAATGCCAAACCATTTTTGTTTATTATTAATTTGCATTTTGATTGGAATTCTGACATTGTCAATGAGCTGACAGCTCCGTCCGACATGTGAAATAAACAAAATTACATTCGCCGTCGCACTTGAGATGCCAGCAACCGAAACTGACGACACTGATGGACGCACTTGCGACAGTTGCTCGGGGCGATTTGCTTTACATTAACATTTCGCAAGCCATTTTTAATAAATATTTAGGCCCAGGGCTGATGGCTGATTGTTGCTGTTTGGCTGAAAATAAGGCAGTAAATGGTTTGCAATAATTGATTAATGGAGGCGTCGCTGGTTTCCACTCCCCTCGATTTCCCAGACTTTCGACGGTTTTCCGCTCTCTTATCATTGGCAGTCGTTGCGTGGGTTGACAAGGGGGGAAGGAAAAACTTTTGCCATTTAGTTTAGTTTGGCAGAGCGGCAGCAGCCTTGGCGCATATAATTAACATCGCTGCCGAGTGGTAACCGAGAGTGGGAAAGCGGGAAAGCTGGGAAAACTTGGTGGTGGCCCGGCCCCAGCGCCGCGGGCATTGCGTTTTGTGTTGTGCCGCGCTGAGCTAATTTAAATTAATTGAATATGCTTTGATAGCATTTCAATTAACTTTTGTGCCGTCACACGGCCTTGTGCTACATTTTTGAATTTTTTTCTTCATAGTTTTTCCATGGATTTCCATGAATTTCAATGCAAGCCAGCCCCAGCCAGCCTGGCTGTACTACTCTATATATCTATCTTTGGACCTGCCTCAGAGGCATTTCTGGCAATGCAGCCATGCAATATAAATGAGCCGCGCTCCGTCATGACATGTCCAAACCATTTGGACCTCCTTCGGACCCTCCTGGTCATCAACCGACGGTCCATGTGCGGCATTTTGCATAATAAGTGGGAACACTGCTCGAAAATATAACTAGAAAATTTCAAAATATGTATATAATAAGAACAAAGTTCTTTGAAATTCTTTGTTCAGCTTGAACACCTTTTAATTGCCTATCAAGCCAGTTTTTATTATATTTATAAACAGATTTTCATAATTAAATTAAAGAGCATTTAATATCTTATTGCCGTGTACAAAAGCAGCAACCGTGGACGTCCGCTACTTGGCTCATTCCATTTGGCGAGCCAACTAAATCACCAGAAATCAGTTATAAATTCGTTGGCCGTTGGGTTCTGATTCTCTGGGTTCTGGGCTGTCGGCTCCTGGTTTCTGGCTCTCGTCCTGTTTCTGATTCAGCTGCGGTATGCTGCAGGACATTAGATTTACAAATACATATGCATAATTCCCTTTACCGAAAGCCTTGGCGCTGATAACATTGCCGGCTGCCGACTGTCGACAGTCAGACGGGCGGGAGTCCATGGTTCCCTCTCTGTGTGTGTATGTTATAGGCGGCTTTTAATTATTCAAATAAAACAACATCCCGGCCATGGCGAAATTGCAAAGCTGCCGAAGGGCTGCAGCTATACATATTCGTTTTTGAACCAATATGAAACGTTTCCAGGGACTTGAAATTTAAGTTAAGAAACATAATATATCAAATCATTTAAAACAAGTTTCTATTGCCAAACTTATGATATTTGAACAAATATATATGGCTGTTATTTGTTTTTAGTGTAGGCTGCTTCATTGCTCAAAAGGATTTGTGAATTTCGCCTTCCAAATTGTGCCTTAATTATACGTAGAGGTACACAGAACATTGATAACTGGATCATAATTATTTTGAGTGCAACTCATGACTACAAATGTTAGTTATCTAGTGAAATATAAAACCCTTTGTGTAAACAATTATAATTTTAACTCAAATTCCATAGAGTAATGTTTGAGAGGGCCCCAGTAACAGGGCTATAGTTCAAAATGTTCTCTATTCAATTATGGTAACGAGAATGAAATATAATGCCAGTTGTCGCAAATTATTGATGGCTGTTAATGTAAATGCAAATTTGGTGAAAATGGATAATGGCAAGACAAAACGTAATTGGCGAACACGTATGCAGTTGCCAATGCAAAATTTAAAGGATACAACTTCTCCGTAACCTTAACGCAACCCAATTAAATGATCAAATTAAAGACCAATTAACCAGCATTACTGCATAATAACACGGACGAAAGAAATCAACGCACTAGTCATCTCGCCACACGTGCTGATGGATATAGAAAAAGCCAATTTGATTGATAACACCAGAAACCAGGACCAGCAGCGAGCGGCTTTACCGCCGCACCGCCGATGATGTCGACCACTCTGTCAAGTGCCAATTAAACTAAAGCAAGGCAACAAGCCATGGCAACAGGACGCAGGACACCCAGCGTATGGGGCCCCGATAAAAATACCACATATTTTTTCACGACTTGCGGGCGAACACAAGTTTTCTTTTTTTCGCCGCTTTTTCCTCACTTTTTTTCCCCCGAACTAATGACACACGGCCCGGCCGTGACCGCGTTGACGTTGATAGGCCACAACAATTTTCATTGGACAGCCATTTACAATAAACGTCAGCAAACGCCTAGCTTGGGTAACAAAAAAATGAAGGAAAGAGGCACAGCCTGTGAGAACGAAGTTTTAAATACCCTGAAAGTGTGACTTGAATCAAACATGAATGGAAATTATGTAAAGGATTTGTAAAATGTATTGTTTTGAAATATTCTGTAAACTGATTCCTAAAAGGTTCTTGTTTAAAAAAATTATAATAATATTTTATTAACTTTTTGCTTTAAGGAAGAATTACATTAATCGAAAATCCTTTAAAAATTAGTACCTTTAAAATTACAATATTTTTTTAGTTATCTTAAGACATAATGTTTTGGCTCAAGCAACCCAATTAATCGACTATTTAATTATATGACGCGCTTTATAGTTTAGCAAACTGCTGTTAAAAATGATAACAACCTCCCCCCCTTAGGGTACAAAAAGTCGACCTAGTTTAGGGCGAAAATCAAACAGCCATTGAGTGGTGGGACAGATCTGTCTGTGCCGTTTGATAAGCGCTAATGAATGGTTTTCTTATACGCTCCATTGGGCCGCATCGCCGTGGCCGTGGTGAAGAAAATCCGGCAAGGGTGGGGAAAAACGTTAGGGGGGCTGAATAGGTTTTGGGGCCCTTGGAAAGGAAAACTGGACACGGCCACTTGTCGCGGTTTTGGGCAATTTAAGCGGCGGTTGCCGTTGTCATTGTCACGACGTCGAATGCGGTTGCGACTGACGCAAATGTTTCGCTTTGAGGCAATTAACA
This sequence comes from Drosophila anomelani, assembly GCA_035045905.1. Lineage (NCBI taxonomy): Eukaryota > Metazoa > Arthropoda > Insecta > Diptera > Drosophilidae > Drosophila > Drosophila anomelani. The sequence goes on along the minus strand of JAWNOO010000007.1, from coordinate 6,868,229 downwards.
AGGCCTGAAAACAGGCAAGCGGTTGATACAAAAAGAAAAACCCAGCAGAGACCAAAAGTGAGGCTCTACGATATTTTCCTTTTTTGCCTCGGTTTCTTTTTGTTGTATTTTTGCAGCACTATTTTCCGGCTTGTAATAAAATGGCAAACGTATGCCTGGCAATCAATAACCCCCGCTCCGAAAAGCATGCCACCGGGCTTTTTTTTTATACTATAAGAGCTCACCGAAAAAACCACAACGTTGCAAGGACATGCTGCCAAAAGGGGCAAGGAGCAAGGGGTAGGGGTAGGGCGTTGCGGCAACACAGAAGCCGAAAGGAGGAGTAACCAACAAGCGACTTAATACAGGCCAACTTGATGAAGATACAAGACAGATGGATAACGGCAGGTGAGCTGGGCATACAAATAAGAAAATTTTCCCTCCTTTTCTGCGCGGCAAACGGACAAAACTTTTAAACAAGATTCGGCACTAACACACACAACAGACTCGGACTCAGCCTCTTTTATGCTCGGCCATAGTCCAATACAAATCGTTACCAATTTTCAGCCGGACGGAAGGTGGCTATCGAGAAGGGGGAGTTGAGAGGGAGAGGCGGAGGGGATGGGGGGCGTGGTCGGTTGCAGGCCATAAGCAATGGTCAACTATATGGACAAACAGGCGGCGCACACCTTTCATTTATTGTTCGTGTCTGTTCTCCTTCCCTCGTCCACATGGCGTATACGTAACGTTGGGCATGCTCATGCGGCAGTGCAGGCACTGAAGAAAATAAAAGGAATATGCTGGAATATTTAAACATTTTAAAATCGTTTATCAAATTCAAATTTTAAAATTATTAAAAACTTGTTATAACTCTTTTAAACCTTATTTTTTTAAGTTTTACTTAGGCAAAACCGATCTAAAGGTAAAAATGAGTTCATTAAAAACTAAAAGAGTAAAAAATCCATATATTTTTTGCTATTCAATTTTGTAACTAATATTTACCTCAGTTAAAAATATTTGCATAATATAAATTAAGGTAAATATTAAAGATACTCAAATGACAAATAAATTCCATATAGTTTTGCTATTCAGTTCTTTAACTCAGTTTTGCCTCATTAAAAAATATATTTATTAACTTAGGTCAGCAAAATATTTAATACATTTTAAATAAATACTAAAATTAATAATAGACAAAATGTAAGCACTGTAAAAAAAAATCCAAAATATCCACAATAAATACAATTTTCTGTGTATATCACCAAATTGCAGGTGGCCAATGTGGTGAAGCCAGTGGTGGAGTGGTCCTGGATGTGGTGCATCGGCTTTATGTTGTGTATGTGTCTGGCCGGGGTCTTTACGTTGGCTTGATTGGATTTGCCGATGCAAATGAAGAATCCAATTTTTAAAGTTTGTTTTTCGTTATCGTTACGGCTCTTGTTAGTGGTGGAAAAGCTTCCCGAGTTGTGTCTCCGTTGCCGCTTTCCTTTTGGTTTTTCCTTTTGCTTTTGTCGCTTTCTCATGCAGCTCACGACACAGGAGGACGCAGGACGACTTGGACACTCTTCTGACTACTTCTCCAACTGCCCATTTTTTATATGCTCCGCCGTCCACGTTTGTTTTATACGCTCCGAGATGCTTTTTTCTTGTAGTTCTTATTCCATTCTTTTTGGTTTCCTTCCTTTCCGCCCCGTTTTGTTGGCCACATCAGCATCCAGCTGGGCTGACACAAAGCGTCAGGAGGAACAGCCAACAATAACCAGGGACAATTCAAACAAACCGACAAGGGAGGTAACAAAAAAACAACAACAAAAATTTGTTTGCTGCACAACATGAAAAAAAAAAACAGGGCACATTTTGAAAAAGAAAAGTTTTGCTTTTTGGTTTGGCACGCCATTTGTTTGTGTCCCGTTGCCTTTTGCCTTACCACAAAATCGAATTTTCACTTTTAAACAATTGACGTTACCACACACACACACACCAACATGTACCACCACACCTGCATGTGTGCTCTGGATGGTACTATTTTCTATCTATTTTTTTATTTTTCGTACTGTGATCAACTTTTTCTGTTCGTTTATTTCTCCTTTTCCATTTCATGCCTTTCAATTTGTTGTTTACCCCTTGTTTTTCTTTATTTTCTCAATTTTTTTTTTGCTTCGGTCAGCTTAATTCTGCTCTGGCAAGTGCCTCTCATCGTTGCCATTGGCTTTTGTGTTCAGTTTATTTGGCAAATAAATTTACCAACTATTTTCCTAAAGCTGGCTTGTAGGCCAAAAGGGGGTTCTGTTTTGGAAATAATCGAAAATACATACAACAAAAAATACAGGCGAGAACCGACAAAAAATTCACTTTTGCGGCAATTCGGGAAAATCGAAAGCGAAAAATGTCATTTTAATTATCGGGCAAAATGGTGTTTGCATTAAAAACAACATGATTTGCAGCCCCAATTCGCTTCAAATCGAGTTTGGAGTGTTTGGTGTGTGTCGTGCTATAAGCACATCCGATCATCTGTAATAATCAATTAAGCCCCGGGCAGTGCAAAAGCGACGAATTCAACAAAAACATGGCAATGCCAATTTGTTTATTTGCAATTATTAGAATTAACAATGCATCGATGATTGATACGAAATTAGCGCTTTGCCAACATTAACGATATTCGTTATATTGTTCCGCGAATGGAAACGAGAGCGCAATGAACAATTAGTGGCAATGAAATTTGATAACTCATTTTAGTTGGCAGTTCGGTGGAATCGGGCTTATTAAATAATTGAGCACCGATTGCCGGCAATTTATCACAAATGATTTGTACACAAGTGTGCAGGACGAGAAGAGCGCTTTACGCCATCGAATCGGGCTTATAAATCTTCGGCAATACGATCCCCTGACAGGCAGCTACAATTACAACATACACCCGACAATCGCCAGCGCATCGATAAATTAATCAACATTCTTTTGGGGCAAATGCTTTGCAGGAAGCATGGCGGTTCCATTAAATCGCCAGATGCTATTTTAAGAAACGAGCCAGCAGTCAGCTCCTGCTCCTTGTCTTTATCCTTAGCCTGGTGCTTTGCCATTAATGTTTTACTGGCCAATGGCATGGTCACAGGCACTGAAAATTAGCCCAAAACGCATATGCCATAAATCCTGTCCCGGGGCTGAGAGCCAGACAACCGCTCAAACTATGAAACGAAACTTTATTGACCCACAAATAACGTGCAGATAATTACAAAAACAAAGGCAACTGCCCCCAGGAAAACAAATGTGTCCGTTGTGGGGGATGGAAAACAAGGAAAGCAAAAAAAACAACAGCGAAATAAGAGAGGTATGAGATAGGACTCGGGAATATCCTTTTAGGAAAATGTTACGCCTGCCGCAAATGATAAAATAAACCACAGAAACTTTGAATGAAGGGATTATAATGAGCTCATTATAAAAATAAAATAAAGTTGATCATTATCATTTCCGACATAAAATACTTTAAATTCTTCAAAAAAGTAGATTGAATCTCCTTAACACTATATTTATCTTGACATATTATGACTTTAATTAATCATAAAAAACTCAAATAAAAGATGTACCCACATTTTGCTACAAGTACTGGGTATAGAAAAAGGAAAATACTGTTACCATACTATGGCAAAGTGGAAAAACTACTTACAAGTATGTTAACATGCGCAATTGTTGCCGTTGTCCAGCTCCAGCTCCAGCTCTAGACCTTCGGGCCAAACTCAAGCCAAGAAGCAGCGGCAACAATGCCACGGAAATCTTTTCTTTTCCTGTCCAAGTTTTTCCCCCTCCGCCACCTCTGCTCCGCTGTGGGTTTTCCCAAAGATGCTCAAGTTTATTTGTTGTGGTCATGGCAGAAAGTAATCCAAAAGATAAAATACAATAAAATAAAAGGCCAAGGCGGTGAGTTATGTCCGGTACTAGGCAGTTGTTGTTGTTGGTGTTGCTGCTACCTCTGGTGCAGCAGGTCGCATAGACAATACCTTAAAGCAACCCATGTGTTGTCGTCTGTCGAGCGAGTGTGCATAATTTATATGGCGAGCTTCACATGTTTTTGGCTAAATTATTTCCCTGGCCGGGAGCACGTGCTGCTCCGGGCCACGCGGCCTTCAGGTCAACCGTTTGGGCCATAAATTTGGACGCCTGCCCTGCGACACGCTCTATGACATTATTGAACTTGAAAGGGATACGGACAAGGGAAATGGCCAAGCAGCAAAACAATAAGGCCCAGGCACTATGGGAGGGCCAAAAGCACACAAAAGCCACTGAATTGACCTTGTAAACTGAACAGTAAACTGAAAAAAAGTAAATAAATTCAATATGTGTGAGGTTGGTAAAATGTCTTAATCGTAAATATATTTTAAATTTCTCATTCTAGAAATAATATATATTTTGTTTTTTGTTAGCAGTTCTCAGAATGTAGTTAATATTGCTCCATTAATTACTTTAATTTCGTAGAATTTTGATATATAAACTGGCAATTCCGAGTAAAAAATTTTTAAATTTAAAATTTGACTGTAGTACAACAAATATTTCAATTCCACAAAATTTAAATAATAGCTTTGCTCACTGATAAGCTATCGGCTCGCCTTCTCTGGTATCTCATATTATGTTAAACTCATATAGCTGATTGTTCAGTCAATTGGCACACGTAAATCCGAAACAATGTCGGCCGCGGCTTGGATTATAACATTAGCATTTCTGGTGGTCCATGAGGGATCAGCTCAATTTCTGGAACCCGATTGCGGCATTGTTAGTGATCCCATAGATGGAGTGAGGCCAAATCCCACTCCGTGGCTGGCCCTAATTAGATCGAACACACGAAAATGTTCAGGTACTCTTATTCATAATCGTAAGTACATATATACATCACCATATATTAAGTGACGTCTTGAAAACCCAAATCTTCTCTTCCAGAATATGTGATAACAGCTGCCAGTTGTTTAATAAATAACACGTTAACGTGGGTAATTGCAAATTTTTAATCTAAACATCAAACTTATAAAATCTCCATTTCTTTAGCATCGTCCGCTTGGGAGATTTCGATGGATCTCCTGAGAATGAAAATGTTAAGAAATTCCCCTATGAGGAGTACCAAATCAAGACTGCAAACGTCCATTACTTGTTCGAAGAAACGGAAAACTCAGACAACTTAGCTCTCCTCAAGCTGCCAACGAAGGTTACTTACAAGCCGCATATTCGACCGATTTGTGTTCTGCTGAATAGTGACAAAAAAGCTACGGTGGACACATTACTGGAGTTTGACGCCACTCTTTGGGGTCTGAACGAGATGCGACCCTTTCCAAAACCTAAAAAACATATCATTAGCCGTCTCAATTCGAATGACTGCATTGAAATCTTAAGTTTACCTCAAAAGAGTTCGCAGATCTGTACGGCTTTTGATAGCGGTGCCAATTGCCTAGAGCCGGGAAGTCCTTTGAGCAAAATGCTTGTACATAATGATAAAGAACTCTACAATCTGTATGGCATTCAGAGCTATGGCAATTTCAAAACGTGTGTGTATACCGATATCATAAGCTACGTTGACTGGATAGTTGCAAACGTACTTGAAGTACGTGTAATGAATATAAAGAAACCTAAGAATTAAAGGATTTCTGCGAAGCTACCCGAATACTACTCGAATCTTTAAAAGAAAAAACAAATTTATATTCTAATTTAATTCCTTAATCAAAAGAAATTGGTGGATCTACACAACCATTAATTTATGACCTAAAGTTGGCTGCCTTTTAAATAATTTAAATTCTTTTGTAAAATAAAATAGCAAGCATTTTTCGCCAAATTTAAAAGTACAATAAAAAAATCTAAGTGATAAAAAAAAAAGAGAATAATAAAGACCGTTCTTTGGGCTCATTTTATTAAGCAAGTGAGAAAATATATTCATTGGCCCAAGTTTAAAGCCAAAATCCGCTCCCGTTGTTGCTGTTGGTCTCTCTCCCTGTGCTATTTATGTTGTTGTGGCTGCAATTGCTTTGGGACCATTTAGCATTTTTCAAGTAACCACATGGGGCCAGGACCAACAGCCGATATGGCCCGAACCGTAATGGCCAAAGGAGGAAGGATGAAGGTGGTGCGTTGTCGGTCGGCTCTGAAGTATTATAAAACTCTAAACAGGCGCAAAAAGTTTCGCCAAAGAAAATGCTCTTAATTTGATTTCTTCAACGCCCCTGGAGTGCAGTGTGGCGGCTCTGCCTAAATGTGCGTGTATTTTATAAATATATATCCCTACGTAAATATAGGTATATAAACCAGCAAGCCCGACGGCTAAGAGCTGAGGCAAAGGTATAATAAAAAGGCTTGGGCACAAAAGTTTTTAATAAAGTTTTTATACCCTTGCAGTGAGCTGAGACGGGGGCAAAATGGAAATAATTGAGGCAATTTGTTATGAATGAAATAAAGGTATGGCTGAAGGTGAGGGTCAGAGGCTAGAGATGGGGCTGGAATGCTTGACCAAATCACTTTGATCCAGGTTCATGCTGCTTTGCAATTCTTCAGCTGGCAAGGCAGTCGCAACTTTAAGTTTCGAGGTCGTCGAGCAACATGCCCTGTTTCTCGTTTCCGAATGCAGTTTGAATTTCATTTCAAAACAATTTGTAACCGTCTCTCTGCCATATAGACACACGCTCACACGCAGGCTCGCAGCAATCGACGTTTGGTTTGGCAGCTAAGCAAATTTGCTGCAAGTCTGCCGAGTCAGCAGTGCAAGGATGTGCCTCTGCCACCTTCTATACGTTCGATCGGATCCAGTTTCTAGACACTCGAAGGAATATTTATCTAAAATTTATGTTTAACAAATTTTCAAATAAATTTAATCATTTAAATATCAAGACCACTACACTTCTCAATTTTAATTAGGTTTCTTAACAGCGAGTTTTTGAAATTTATTTTACAATCTGAATTCAGTTTCTTTGAAGCGAGATTATAAGCAAATCTTGAAAATAATTTAAAAAGAAAATATTTTAAAAATTCTCATTCGATTTCTGCCAGCAATAAAAATATGAATAGTTATTTAAAAATGAAGTTAAAATTCAAATACATAAAATATAATTTGCAGGCATATTTCCTTTGATATATTGTTGTCTTTATATCCTTTGTAACCCCATTTTTAACACATTTAAGAACATTATTTAATAACCATTTTCTTCAAGTGTTCAATGCGTGAGCATGTCAATAGTTTTGCGCGTTCGCTGCGGCTCTCCGTTGCCTTTTTCTTTTTGATGAATTGACAGGCAATGCTATTTGTCAGCAGTCAATGTGTTTGTTACATTTTATTGCCAGCTGGTTGCCGCCACTGCTGCTGCTGCTGATGCTGTTGCTGTTGCTGCTGCTGCATTGTTAATGTCAGGCGTTAGGGCATACGCTAAACATGGGGAGCGAGTTATTTGTCTGCATTTTATATGCAATTTCTCTATGCATCTCGCTGTTCGACAGACGGCCTGACAGGACAAAAGGACGAAAGGATGGCGGCAAAAAAAAAGAAGAAGAAAACTTAGGGGCCAGAGCAACACCAGCAAATTGTGTTGTATTGTGCTCACTTGCATCCGACAGCCGACAGTTGAGAGGGGCCATGGAGCTCCTTCGATTTGCATGGTCGCTATTTGAAATAGATTACGCATCCGGCGTGCCAATTGCCCTTTGATCAGTCCTTGAACATTGGACCCAGCGGGAGGCTGGGTCACTGCCGTCAATCAAAGCAATGGCTCTGCCTTTCAATGATTGAATGCAATAAACTTATTCCGCTCTTTACATTGCAAATGAAGAAATATTAATAATTTCAGGAAGGCGGATGCTGTTGCTCCGGCAACGACTTTTAATGAAATTCAGTTTAGAAGAAAGATCAAAGAATTTTTATTAATTATTTCACCTGCAGGCACCCTTTGCCGCTTTCTTAGTACAATCAAAAGAATTTTTCAAACTGTTTATCTCATTTTTTACAGATTTTTTCTGAGTAAGAATTCATTTCACTAGATTCCTCTGATGCAACGAGGTTTAGTCCGTAAAAATTAATACGTAAAATAAAGTAATAAAATGGAACAAGGCTTGGGAATATATTTTCTCTTCAGGTGCCTTGGGGAGTTGTGTTATAGGTCGGGGACAGCTTATAAAATCAGGTCCTTAAATAGCATTGAGAATATAAAAATATATAACCCCACCCCGAATGACGTCAAAATAATCGGTGCCGAAAAATAATTCAGAAATCAACGTCCGTCTGGCTTCGTGTGTGGTTTCCGGTGAAAATGTATTTTTCTCTGCTTTCGTTTTATGCCATGGTTGCGTTTTATAAATAAGTGCATGTCAACATAAATTAAAATACTCCCGGTTGATTAATAATGCACAAGGAAAATGTCACAAAGAAATATGATTGTGCGACGGTTGATTCCCTCACTTAATTCCCTCCACTCCTTGAGTAACTCACTCAAAAGTAACCTGAACGAATCACCAGCAACGACTTTCAAAATGTAACAAAGGACATGGGTCTCTTAAAGAAGCCTGAGTTTAAATACTCTCTAAGTTGTCTTGAAAAATGTTGTTTCTTATACATTTTCAAAGATTTATTGAATTTATCATAAATAAAAATTAGCTACAGAGGAAAAATTAGCTGAGAGTCAATAAAACTCAAAGGAATTGCTGAAAGAATTTATTATTTGGAAATATATATTTTTGAGTTACTTTAAATAGGAAATTATTTTTAATATTAACATATTTTTCTATTTGTTTAACCTTAAATAATAAACCCCACATCTAACCTAAAGTCAAAGATTAAAAATTTTCCCCATCATAAAACCCTTTCAAAAATCCACTATATCCAACTCTCATAGAAGTGTATGAAAATATTTTATGCCAGCACAAAAATAAAGTCATTAAAATTGTAAATATGTGTATAAGAGCAAACAGGAGCCGAGGAACCTCCGGGTGGAGTTCATGGGGAAAAGACGGAGGCAGGAGAGGAGATGACGCGGCCATCCTGTGTGCGTGCAAGAAATGGAAATGCGGTTAATTTCCGTAAAGTATGCAATAATTTCTGGCACTGAGCATAAGCAAGTGCACCCAGCACATGTGAGTGTACGAGAATATATATATATTTGTGCTCGGGCTCGTGCAGCACAACAAAAGGCAAAGAGTTAAATAACTGCCACGCCTCTCCGCCCCTTGCAAGTAAATCTCTTTGGCAGCCTGCGAAGACGGAACTAACGAACAAACGGACATTCATCAATATAAATCAACCGGCGGCCACAGGCCAGGCCCAGTTGCAGGGATTTGGGAGCATGGGGGATATCACCACATCCTAGGGATGGACGAAATGTTGCAAGAATATCTACACGGCTACGATTAAAATCGAAGAAGGTCCTGGATCCTATTTTTATGAATGTAACAAGGGAAATTTCTGAAAAATATCCAGAAAACATATTGTTATCCCTTTTAGCACTTTCAGTTACCAAAAAATTAAGATAACCATGTAATGTCTTAATATCACCATAATATATAATACTCCGATAAATGCTCAATTAAAAGTTATGCAAAAAATCTGGGTACTTATACTTAGTAATAATTATAAAGGAAAGTTTACTATTATTTTCCAAATATCATTATATGTTATAAAGGAAAGTTTACTACTATTGCGCAAATATCATTATATATTTTTTTCAATGCGAGATTTATCGTTATATATTTTTTCTCCGATATATGTATATTATGCATTATATTCGTGATAAACTTTCCTTCCCAAGAATCAAGGCAGAGGCAAGAGGCCGCCCCAGAGGAATAAATAAAAACATTTTTTGTACAAAAATTGCTGCGAATTGGTTGGCAAGCGGCGGGGTCAGCGAAAGAATGGAAAGCAGAAGGGCGACGAGCGGCGGACGGCGGGCATTGGGCGGCTGTAAAAATGTTGGCCAAAGAAATATTTTCACATTTTTATTTATTTTCTTTTATTCGGCAAAATGGCAAGCGGACGGCTTCGGCCGGTTCTTGGTCCTGGGTACTGCATGTCCTTGCAGCTGCTGTTGGCTGTTGCCACAGTAGCATTTTCGTTTCATTATGTTCCGCGTGCCTAAAGGATTGCAATATATATTTGGATTTTTTCTCCTTTTCTTTTTTTTTTTGTATCGTTTGCATGTTGCCAGGGACCCTCAGTGGAAATGGTTTTCCCCTTTTTCGCATACAACAACACAAACGTTGAGGCCACGCATTTTGACTTCGGTATTTGCGGCTTTTTATGTAATTCATGGTCATTCCACATATGCATGTGCCTGCAAATTTACTGCCTTGCAAAAAAAGGAAGAGAAGAACGTTTATGCACGGATTTGGGTAAGAGAAGCCTTTCCGAAAATCACGTTATTTATGCGTTTTTCCGTACAGTTCCCGACGAGATGATGCAATTATAGCAAACAAACGTCAAAAAGGATATCAAATACAATCCCCTTTGAGCTGCCAACAGAGGCAGGTATTAACAAAGAAGTGGACTTGCTAACAAAAAAATCATAGAACTGACTAAAATTCTCATTTTTTTTTAATGAATTTTTTCTATATATTAAATAATAATAATAATAATGTATGTATATTGTATATATTTTATAATAATAATAAAGCACATATTTTGGGAGCGAATCTCCTTAACGAAAGCATGACACCCTTTTTCCTACACTATATTGTATTTCAATCACTCATTAAAAAAATTTAAATCAGAATTCAGAATATTTATTCAACAGTTCAAGAGAATAAAATATTTCATTCACTCGCAGAGCACAAAGAAAAACACTGCAAACTATGAAATGTGGAAAAAATTCGATGCAACGAACATACCTTTGAACTCTCGTTGATATTCTACTCTCATTTTTTTTCACTGCGTTTGAATGGCGGTGCATTTTATTTGTCATTTCCGGTTTGTGCCGGAAGTTGAAATTATTGAAATCAAACGGAAATGCAGCCAAGCAAATGCATACACAAAAAAAACCCAGCCGCCGATAAGTGCGCTTAAAGCATGACTCTGATTGTATAGTACACCGATCCATCTGTCCTACTCTATGTTGGTGTGTGTGTGCATTTGTGTGTGCACAAAGCCCATAAATAAATATATAAATTTAAATAAATGCAGCCACAATACCGACGCCGCCCGCTCACAGTTTGTTTGCCAATAAATCAGAATACTTATCAACGTCATACGACCGCAAAGAATGAATACAAACAGCATAAGCGACCATCACCACCAACACCACCATCAGCTCAAGAACGCAAAGAGTCCTGCGTCTGCAACGGTTTATTACGCGCGATTAAATTCATTAAAGAAGTACGTACGCCTGCCAGACTCCATCGGGCGGAAGGAAAACATGGCCAAGCGGGGCAAGTCCCTTGGAAATCTGCGAAAATTTGGGGGTCAACATCACAAAACGCTCTGACATGGCAAGGACACTAAGGAAAATATTTTGGAATACTTAACTTCAACCAAAGGATGAACTTTGATTTATTAAAGCCTTATTTTTAAAGTATAAATGCATAAATAAAGATTTTCTTTTCAACTCATAGAAAACAAAAAATCTAATTAATTTCCTTTTTGTTAATAAATTTTTCAAGTGCAGCCTAAAGTAGAAACATCGGACAACTGACACTTGCCGCTCTATCTGCACTCCGGCAGGCATTGTGCCGGCCAATTTATGGCCAGGCTGTGTTTATTCCGGTCGCTCTCCTGCTCTCAAACTGAAACCCGCACCCAACTTCCACTAGGCCCAAAACTAAGCCCGCTAATTGTGCCGCCTTAGCCGGGATATTTTCTAAGGGGAGTGTGGAATGGTCGGTAGCTTTGCCCGCTCCCATAATTATGCGAAATTTGCGCCATTTCTTCGGACTGTTGCCTGTTATTGTTTGCATTATTAGCTGACAATTTCGGTGGCACTGGAGCGACTGTGATTAGACAGGCTCTTTGGAGGCACCCGAAAATCATGGGATTAGCAGTCGCTTTGTCTGCGGCTGGAACTTGGTCAGAGTCCTCGTCCTTCGTCGCTCGATAAGCGCCCAAGCGGCCTAGGGCGCAGACGATAAGTTTATGTTTTTCTTGCATAATTGCGGGCATAAGCCAGCGAGTTGTTATTACAGGCCAAGGTACTGGGGCTGATTCTTAGAAAGCAGCCCGAAACCAAATCGATTAAGTCAACGTTTATTCCCAAAGTGACTAAATTAAGACATTTATTATGGGGATATTTTGTAGGAATATAAAGGATTTATCTCGATTTTATTTAAGGTGAAGTATCTTTAAATTTAAGTGTTTTTTTACATACACAAATCAATTGTAAAAAATGTCCATTAAATGTATAAGTAATTTTTCTTTTCATTAAATAAATTTACATATAAAAAACATCAATAATAAACTACCCGTAAAACTATGCCATATTTCATCATCATACTGTTTCTCTGCAATGCTTAAAATGCAGGAAATATTTTAGAATTTACCTGAATCGCCTGCCTGCTAAAGCCTTTTGTCAACATGGATGCTCTGCTGTGACCAGGCTCTTTGTTGCCGCTTTTTTTTTTGTGCATTTTGTGCAATTGTTCAATGTCGCCATGGTTGTGGCATGCACAAAGCGCTGATTGCACCGCCCATCCCACGCACTAAGGCTTTCAAAATTCTCCGCCCAACAGAAAGGACTTTTTTCGGCGCTGACATGTCCAGGCACTGGCACTGTGTTGGCCAAAAAAAAAAAAAAACAACGCTTCCCATATATGTATATTCAATAGGCCGCTCTTGCCAGAGTGTTTTCCGACGTTTTTCTGTAATTCGCTGTAGTTTTTCCAAGTTGGCTTTCGGCCGGGCGAAAAAAACGCTGTGCCTACATAAAGGCGCTAGCATATTAAAGGCTTAAACCCACTCAACGGCAGATGCCATATTGTTGAAATATATGCAGATACTACGTGGCGTATACGTCATGTGGAGATGGAATTCACTGCGTAAAATGCATTCCATTCAAGAAACGCTGGGCATTTCAACAATGCATTGGATTAAACTTTGAGCTGCCACACTTAAATGGATTTCAAAATAATATATCGAATGTTTTTAGCACTGTTAAACTCTCAACAACATTTTATAACTTTCACCTTTTTTCAAATCAGAATCTTAACACAAAATCGGTAAACTTCATTGGACATAAGTAGATCCTAGGGGGCCAGGTCTTTTTAGAGTGCTGTCGTCGTGCCGTTCGGAATCATTCAGTTTCTATTTTAGCTCCGGGTAACTTCCAAATTATTGTTCAGCAAAAATTTGTAAAATAAAAAAAATTTTTAATTTTTCTTAAAATTATAATTTTGGTGAACTCGAGTCAAAACGAAAATGTGTTCTCCGTGCGGTCCTTGCAGCCCTTGCGATCCCTGCTGCGGTCCATTCGAGTGCTCGCCAAAGTGCTACAATGCGGCCCAGCTGGAGGCACTGCCGCAATGTGCTCCACGTATACCACCGCCCTTCCCCAAATGTATTACCGTGCAGCAACCGCCGCGGATGATCTGCAAGAAGCGGGTCGTGTTCACCGAGAAGATTGTGCCGGAACCAATGGTCGTGAACCGCTGCCGACAGATCACCATTCCCAAAGTGGTTGACGCAACGAGGGTTATCAAGGTTCCAAAGCTCATCTGGGTCTCACAAATGGTGCGGGAGCCGAGGGTTATCTACTATCCGTCGATGATCCCTGATCCGTATGTGGTGTGCTATCCCAAGCGCGTTTGCGAGCCGCGGGAGGTGTGCCAATCGATTCTGTGCCAACCCAAGCCACAGACGATCGACATCCCGCCACCCAGGGAGTACTGCTGTTATCCCAACGGACCCATCAACTACAAGCCCAGTGCCGCCTGTCCACCCTGCCCAATTGGACCATGTGCTCCCGGAGGACCCTGCTGTCCGTTGCCCTGCTTTTCCACTAACCAGTATCCTGTCGCCGAAGGACGCTGCGGACCATGCGGACCTTGCGGGCCATGCGGCCCTTGCGGTCCATGTGGACCCTGTGGTCCTCGCTGCGGTCCTGGCTGCGGTCCTGGCTGTGGTCCATGCGCTGTGCCCAACTGCGGGCCCTGCGGCCTCACAATGCCATCGGGACCCTTTGTTCCATCACCGTGCGGACCCTGTTCTCCTGGCGGACCTTGCGGACCGCTTAGCAACTCGCCAGCTGGTGTGTGCGGACCCTGCGGACCCTGCTCTCCTCCGTGTCCCTACGAATCGCCAGAGTGTGGGCCGTGCTATCCATGTGCTCCCACTCCCTGGAACACGCACTGCGGCCCTGTTGGACCTTGCGGGCCACAAGTGCCCTGCGGTCCCTGCGGCCCCTGTTAAGGTGTGGATCTGGATATCCGTTGTGGATGCCGGAATAGCCTGGATTGCAATTGCACGTTGTCAGAACCGAGTGCCGTGTGGACCAAAACTTGTATATTCCAACTTCCGCTCAAATGATCATTACACACCAATCTCCAAAGTCCCACAGTTCACCCTACTTTGTAAACACGCATTGACGACTCATTGGCTGTAATAAAAAAATATAAAAAAACATATTTAAGCGAATTTCCTAAGATTAAGGTTCACATTTCAGCCAAGGGAAAAGCTTCAACAAGAAAAGAATTAAACTCTGAAAAAATATTATCTAGTAGGCCTTGCCTTTTCATTTAGGGCTTGTCATAAGCTCTGGGATTTTCTATATGCCATTTACAACCAGCTTTCGCTTCGATACACATCTAAATTAGTCAGAAAAAATTGTAACCTCCAGAAAAAAACACAAAAAAAATTATTGTTTCTTTTAAATAGTTTCGGCAAATCTTTTTTTTAACAGAATAATGTGTTCTCCGTGCGGACCCTGCAGCCCTTGCGATCCCTGCTGCGGCCCATTCGAGTGCTCGCCAAAGTGCTACAATGCGGCCCAGCTGGAGGCACTGCCGCAATGTGCTCCCCGTATACCGCCGCCCTTTCCAAAATGCATCACAGTCCAGCAGCCACCACGGATGATCTGCAAGAAGCGGGTCGTGTTCACGGAGAAGATTGTGCCGGAACCGATGGTTGTGAACCGCTGCCGACAGATCACCATTCCCAAAGTGGTTGACGCAACGAGGGTTATCAAGGTTCCAAAGCTCATCTGGGTCTCGCAAATGGTGCGGGAGCCGAGGGTTATCTACTATCCGTCGATGATCCCTGATCCATATGTGGTGTGCTATCCCAAGCGCGTTTGCGAGCCGCGGGAGGTGTGCCAATCGATTCTGTGCCAACCCAAGCCACAGACGATCGACATCCCGCCACCCAGGGAGTACTGCTGTTATCCCAACGGACCCATCAACTACAAGCCCAGTGCCGCCTGTCCACCCTGCCCAATTGGACCATGTGCTCCCGGAGGACCCTGCTGTCCGTTGCCCTGCTTTTCCACCAACCAGTATCCTATCGCAGAAGGACGATGCGGACCTTGCGGACCGGGCGCCTGCGGACCGTGTGGACCCTGCGGACCCTGCGGACCTTGCGGACCCTGCGGACCTTGCGGACCTTGCGGACCTTGCGGACCTTGCGGACCTTGCGGACCTTGTGGACCTTGTGGACCTTGCGGACCTTGCGGACCTTGCGGACCATGTGGACCCTTCCCGTGCGGACCGGGCTACGGACCTTGCGGTCCCCCCGGATGCGGCTTTGGTCCTTGCGGTCCTTGCTAAGCTGGAAGCACTCTCCAAATGTCAATTGTTCCGCATCTACGTTTGAGAAGTCTTCCTCATAAAATTATGACCGTATTTGATGCAAGTTACGTATAAATAGCAAAATCATTTTATACTGTATTTTGACTCTTGCGTGGTTTATGTTTTGGATTTGTAAAGGGCAAACTGTGGGGCTTATAAAAGGAGCACTTATTGATTGGTTATTGTTTTCTGTTTAGCTAAAAAATTAAGTTTTGTATAAACATTTATATAATTCATATAAATGTAAAGAAAGCACTTATATTTTAAAGATTTTATAGCAAAAAGCTATCTTGAATTTTACATTAGTTTAAAGATTTTAATTGGATAAATAGCCGACATCTGTTTACCAGGGATTATAGTGTCATTTTTGTTATATCTTGTCAATCCCTTTGTAACAAGTCAACCGAAATCCTTTTCAGTTCTCTATAATTGTTCCGAAAATCATGTCGCAATACTGTGCCCGAAAGGGTCCCGCTGTGATCTCAAAGCTAGGCAGATGGGCCTACAACTTGTCCGGCTTCAACAAATACGGACTGTACCGCGATGACTGTCTGCACGAGAACGAGGATGTGCAGGAGGCAGTCCGTCGCCTGCCACAAGACGTGTACGATGAGCGCAATTATCGCATTATGAGGGCTCTGCACCTCTCGATGACTAAGACTATCCTCCCTCAGGATGAATGGACGAAGTATGAGGACGATGTCAAGTACCTGGAGCCCTATCTCAACGAGGTGATCAAAGAACGTGAAGAGCGTGAGCTTTGGAGCAAGTAACCTCCTGGTAAATAAATACTACTACCTTGCTTTCTACAGTTAATAATAATTAATATTTTAAAGAAAATCTTTTAAAATTGCAACTAGAAGAAGCTCTACCTTACCCGGAATAAATATTAAACATAATAATTGGTTAACTAACCAATAACAACGTATCCTTCTCACTTAAATCCCGTTTCCTGGAATTGGAATTCATTTTAAAATCCCGTAGATGTCAACGCAAATAATTTTCGCATTAAGAGCGTTCGAATAAATACAATATATACATATATATATGTATATGCATGAAATGCAATATATGAATTTCATTAACAGCGAAAACAATACAAATTAGTGTGTGGGGGCGTGACCCTGCGCCTGAACACGTGTTGTGTTCGTCCCCAGATTTAAAATGGAGGCATGCCGTGTGTGTGTGTGCATGGCCCGCACATCCTGTCAATCCTCGAATACTTATGCGCATCCTGTTTAAAATGCAGCAAACAACCGCAGCTGCAGATGCAGATACATATTCACCGGCTGCCGTCGCCTATCTGCATCTCTGGCGCTGTCTGATTGTTCTGCCGCTGCCACTCGACCGGAAGAAATTATTGTTATTCGAATTGATCTGCCATAGTTTCGATGTTGCCGATGCGATAGGCAATGTTGCTGCCACCGGGGTGATATCGTTGCGTCTGCGGCCGGTTACTGCCAGAGTTGTGATAACGTCAACGCAGGAAAGAATGCAGCAAACCATTTTCAATACCCTTTAATTGAAGTTTAAAAGAGGGACTATTATAGACGTGAGTTATTATAGAATGTAGGTACCAATGAGTGTTTCTGATCATTTTCCTATTAATATTTTAGAGTTATGTTTTAATACGAAATACCTCTATAAATTGGTGCATTATTAAGTATTTTATTCAAATTATTCAAATTACTTTCAATTTTTATTTTAATTTCATAAGAAAAGGATATCTCCCAGTTGAGTCCCTCTCCAATTTTAATTTGTATTAATGCGGCCATCGTTGGCTTTATTTATTTGTGCTCACATATGCATAAATAACGGTTGGTGGTGGTGGTGGTTGGGCGGTGGTTGGGTGGTGGTTCCACCCGCAAATGCCCAACTGCCGCTTGTACAATAAATTGCAAAAATATTATTTTATCAACAATAATTAATTAAATGCACTTAATTGCGTGCCGCATTCGCAGTTGCTGTAGCTCTGCCGCTGCTCTGTTCATATTTTTCTTTGTTGCAGTTTCATTTTTGTATTTATTTTTACTGGTTTATTTTTGTTGTGTATATTTTCTGGTGTCCCCTGTTCGACCTTGTTTTTATGCAGCTGCTACTGATGTTGGCTGGGGTAAGGTTCGGGTATGTGTGGCTGGGTGGATCGGTGCCTGGGTGGTGGTGGTGGTGGTGGAAACATGGTCATCTGCATACATATGCTTGAGCAGCGATGTAAGTAGCCATGTAAGCGGACAAGTGGCCGGGCAGTCTGTCCCTCGAACTCTTTCTGCGATTTATGCGTATTTTTAAGTGGCATTAAGTGCGCGTTAACATCTTATGAAGCTGGAAACGGCAGCAACGGCAACAATAAATTATTGCAGCAGCAGAAGCAGCAGCAGCATCAGCAACATCTGGATGGCCATTAAACGCCCCGAAACAAATGCTAATTGACGAGTGCCACAGAGAAAGTGTGCTTTAAAAAGGAGCGGTAAGTCGTCGGGAAAGCTTAATGAGTTGTCCAGCTAATTGGAGGGATGCTGCTGCAACTGCAACTGCAACTGCAACATCTCGAGCTGTTACATTTGCATTGTTATTGCGGCAAGTTTGGTGGGCTTCAGCTTGGCTTGTTAATGAAGTTTGTTTGGACGACATGCGGCAGGGAGAAATATTATGCATACGCCATGTTGGCCAAAAGTTTTACAAAATCCTGTCCATGGACACAGCACGTTCCTTGGACACATTTAATGTGTATGTGTGTGTGTGTATGGTAATTTACAATCCCCAATGCTGGCCATGGCCATGTACACATGCCTGCACGTGTATGGGTAAATTGTTAAATTTATACACAAAAGCAACGCTGCGCTGCGCTGTGCTGCAACTGCCAAAGTAATTTGCGATAAGTGCGTCAGATTCTTTGGGGAATTTTCGACCAGCAGGAACCACAGAAGCATCGCAGCATCGCCGAAACAACAACTACGACAATAATAATGCAACCACAACAACAAGTGAAGTAAAAAGTGAATATTTATTTGGAATTCGAGGGTTTGCTGGTGGCAAGTATATGTATATAAACGAAACTCAAATGCGCTGCGATGTGGCATTAAGATTAAAGCCCACTCTCTCTTTGTTTTTATCCTTTTGCCAAAATTAAGTTTAGCAGCACTTTGATTAAGGAATATACATATCTCTGGGGTTCGAGTTTATTGTTGCACAATTACCTTTGAAATGTGGTAAAGAAATATACTGTGGTTATGGATAGACAGAGCGGTCTATAAAAATAATACATTTAAGATGTATTCTCTATCTTTAAACAATAAAATATGTAACAATAAATTAAAGTTAAATTCTTAAAAAGAAAATTTATATTAGAACAATAAATATATTTTGAATTATACAACAATTTTAAATATTTTCTTTAGCTAAAATACAACTCAAAAATTAAAACAAATATTTTTCCATTGAAAATACCAACAAATTAAACAGATTTCTTAAAAATTTTTAATTTAAATTATTTATTACAAACAAATCTCAGGGAAAAATGCCATATTTTCTCAAAACGCACTGCATATGAATACATTTACAGAAATGCCCAAAAGGACATTGGCAATCAGGCAACGGCCAAGGAGCCAAGATGGAAGGCAGCCCCAAAAAACCAGGACACATTTCATTTGCGGCTTGTCCTGCTCGTGTCCGTGTGTGTGTGTTTTTTACCGTAAATAAGTCACAAGTGTATGCACATATACTTAAAAAGCATGTGCGTGTAAAAAAAAAAGCAATTTGTATTTCAGCGCTGTCCCGCAATGCCGTAATAATAAATTGCATAAAAGTATGCAATGAAAATAAAAATGCCAGTGCGTAATTAATGAGTCAAGGTGGTGTCATATGGCGCTTACCCACACACACACATTCTCTGGTGGGAGATGGAGAAATGCGACTTTGCCGTACATTGCGTGTTAAGTCGCGTATTTCATGGCGTTTATTTATTATGCACAAAGTGCCACCAGCAGAGGAGAAGGAGCATTCGCAGCAGAGGGAACAGGAGCAGGATAACTTCCCGCCCATCCAAAGGCCCAGCAAAATTATTGACTCAATTTGTAAGCTCGCTGAGGAACACACAAACAAATACCTAGGCACTTGCACATATAAACAGCAGGGCTCCAAATTATAGCTTAAACAAGACTTTAAAATATAAAAACATACATTTAAATAGAGAATAATTACTGGGAAAGAGTATATGAATAATCGTGGGTAGGTCAGAAATTAAATTCAAAACTTGATGCCCTTGAAATATCATACTTTCCCATCATATTTCCCTAAACCAAGGCTATATTCCTCTATTAATTTTCCATCTAAAACCCAAAGTAAAGTCTCCAGAACCCTAGGTCTTACATTTTTGTCCTCAACTGTAATCACATTCGAGTGAAGTACGTGTGTAAGCCCCGCAGGCGCGTTAATTGCTTATGGGGCGCACATTATTCAGCTGTCATTCGGCAAATGGTAAACGCAATTCTCTGTCTCTACAACGCGTCCCCCTCTAACTCTCTCTCTCTCTGCCCCCCATCTACTAAATCCTGGCCAAGAGAATAGAAGAAGAAATGGCCAAAGTTGCGGCTTTGGCAAACAATTAGGCAGCTAATTTGCAGCGGCTAAAAGGGCTGGGCGCGACCTAATCCTGTCTCCCTCTCTTTAGGCAGAGGTGGCGAGTCCGGGACACGTTGTCAGTCAGGGAGAGAGACGGAATTTGGTATGAAATTTGGGCCAGCAGCTAAATCACTGCCAAATCCTTTTGACAAATACGCACACAAGGACGCCCAGACACAACTAAGCTGGGGCGCTGAGCTGAAAGGAAACGGAAACACGCTCTAATATGGCAAGTTATTCAAAAGGCATTCCAGATCGAGATAAATGCACTTGCCGGGACTAAAGCCGATGCTGAGAGGTGATGTGGCACGGCGAAAACGAAAGCTATATCACTAAGTATTTGATTATCAGGATATTCTTGAAATAAAAACCAAATTACTAATCAAATATTCGTTTTAAGAGTAGAAACAACAAGATGGTAATTGTACTTATGCACGCTGAAGGTTCTTTATATTTCTCTCAGTGTCCAACTCTTACTAGATGCGATGTCAACAGAGTGCTCGACTGTCAACACGCCGAAAACTAAAAAGGTGACAAGGACAAAGCGCGTAGAAGCGTTGGCCCTGCACTGCTGCGGTTAACAGCGAGGCTGTGAGGTATCCTGGCATCCTCACAGGATACTAGGATACTAGAACACTGGGATACTAGCATTCTGGGATGCCAGCGCACATGGCAGCTGTCATGCGTGCCATACCATGGCTCCGATTCCTGAAGCCGTGGATCCCCGGCTTACAGCTAAGTGGCAATAGGTTGCAGGGGCTCTAGTTGCACAGAAAACAAATTATTATATTTAATTATTATTAACCACGAATATTAGGAAATTCTATCTTTATAGCTAGAATATTATGCATTAAACTATGCCCTGATTTAAACTCAAACTTATCTTTTGTAATAAATATAATAACCATATTTACTTGTTGTGTATTGCATCAATCAGGCTAAGGCAACCTCAAACCCTACCCCTTCCGAGGAAGCCGTCTCCTGTCACCCGTAATTTACGCGCCTTCATGCTGGCTTCGCGATCCAGCAAATGACAAACAAAAGACCTGAAACCCAAGCACTGCACAGCGAGATGACAGCCACCGCAAATCGTTTTGATTTTGCACACACGTGACTGATTCACTAGAGGAATCTCTCGACAAAGTTCGGATAATGGCACATATGACAAAATCTTCATGGAGTCCAAGATGCGCTGACGTTGCACGAGTAAAGTAAATAAACCAAACAACCAGACTCGAAAGCGTTTAATGAAAACAACTCAGACTTGATTAGAGACATTGAAAAACATATAAGGGAATCAAGTAGAAATAGTAACTGTAAATGTCCTTACGACAAAATGAATTAAAAATTAATTAAAGGACATGTAACATGATATTATTCTTGCTGAATGTTGAGCTTTGCTGTTGATGGGGCAGATGGACTACATAAATCTCCAAGTCGTGTTCTTTGACAAAATATTTCCATTCTTTCGGAATCTGTTACCCATTATCCTAACTAACTTATGCTATTTTTCTTTATATATTTTTTAAAACAAAATCATCCTTTAGCACTTAACAAGTTAAGCACCTAAGCTTTCATAATTTACCCCACATTAGCTCATTATATTGTTTGAACAATCATTTAACGCAACGCTTACAAAATATTGCAACATTCGAAATACAAATCTAATTTGGCCTGCCATTTGTAATGATAACAATTTAATTCAATAGAAAATAGTTTTGTGTGCTTACAACTACATTCATAATATGTATGTATATACCGGCATGACGTGCTTCGATAGCAAAATCAATTCTTTCCCACCAGCACACACACACATTGGGGATGGGTATTACACACACCCTGCCAAACAGGTGATCATTAGATTTGGCAAGTCGCAAACGCTTCGCAACGTATTTACTACATTGAATCGACATTATTACGGAATGGCTGGCTGGCTGGCTGGTTCTGGCTGAATTGAATTGAATTATTATAACAGTTTCTGTTGTCAACATTGTTGTTGCTGCTGCTGGTGTGTGCTGCGGGTGTCAATAATGCGTATCTGTATCTGTTGCTGGCAAGTACGTGACAGACGCGTTTTGCCGCGATTAAATTACGTTTATGATTATATTTTGTTACAAATACAATGACATCACACACTCGCCACGTCATAAACAAGCGACAGACAATGTGCGGTCAGGGGATGGGAGGGGACCGTGTCACATTGTATTGAAGTGAAAATGGTTAACAATTGCGGCTGGAACCGACAACAATGCTCCATTGATGCATGTTTGTGATGGATTTTCCTATTAAACGCTCACAATGCCCAACTAAACAACAGCCTTAATTGAATTTTAATTTAATCAAGAGGAGTTTGGCACTGAAAGAAATATAAAGGATAATAATCTTGAACTCTTTGAGATGATTTTTGATAAAAATTAATTATTTATTTGTCTAAACTAACTTTGACTAGAGAAATATAGCTCTGATTTATTCTGTTTGAAGATCCTTTGTGATTTTGTAGCATTTTTTCGCCTCTATTATCGCTTATTTTGGTTATTATGAAGTCGCTTTAACATCCTTCTTGACATTGGAGTGCAGCAATCCCTGCGATTGAGTGTGATTCATGTGGTAAGACATGGATTCATGGTAGTTCTTCACATTCCCAAACTTATAAATACATACCCTTAAAAAATAGCAAAACAGCCAAAAGAGGTTCCATTTAATCTTTTGCTTAATGTTTTTCTGCTCTTTTCCACTTTGAACATAATTTCTTTTCATTTATTTTTCCATTTAGCTTTTATTACATGATTTTCTAGTCTTTTCCCTTTCAAAAGTAATTTCTTCTCATTTATTTTTCCCGTGCATTATTAATTTTAGCACTTTCCCTCGTTCGACATTCCCGAGATTAACCGCACTTTATGCAAATGCGATGCTCAAACACTTCTCGCAATCTCAACACTTTCGTGCTTCAAGGAGCCACTTGAACTGCACCTCGAAGTCATCAACGTTCCGATCCTTCCTTCCATCCTTCCGCTGCCTCATCCTCATTTCAGCCTCCTGACATTAAATATAATTCCGGCTGACGCTTATTGCTTATTGCAACAAAGGATAGCAGCAAAGGCAGCGGCAGCGGCAGCGGCAGCATCAGACCGTGGTGCTTACACATAATATGAAATTAATAACAATCATACGCCACGTTGCCCGCCTGCCAGCCCGCTTGCCACTTGGCACTGACAGGCGCATTTGGGTTCATAAGTCCTGCTTGCGAAGATTTCTAAAACTGTCAGAAATTGCAGGAAAATTACGCAGGGCATCGAGTAAGAGAGAGAGTATCGCAGAGCGGCGGCAGGCGCTGGAGCGCAGCTGCCAGAACGCTTATTAAAATATAAATATGCTAAAACAAAAAGCGCGTGCGGACGCCAAATGGACGAAGGGCTTTCGCCCGGCAAAACACAACAAAACAGAAACAGAACAACACACACACACACAACTTGTGCACCGACCGGGCAAAGTTAAAAAACTAAAGTTTTATACTATAAAATAATTTCAACTACTTGAAATAAGCACGCGTCGAGGGGGAGGGAAGCCAGGGAAATCTCGAGAATATGCGATGGGGGGAGTTGGATGGGTGGGGTTGTTCGAAATGAAGAAACAAAAAGCGGGAACAAAAATTTACTACACAACAGCAACTAAAGTGGAAATTTTCTGCGAGCAGTGGAAACTTTAGCACTCGAACGGGGGAGGAACCTCTATCCCGACAGCCCGGCATCTCCACATCTCTGCTCTCCCGCTTCCCTGCTTAACTGCTTCCCAGCATCCCAACAACCCGGCACCCCTTCATCCATCCATCCCCCGGGAAACTCTGACAACCAACTACTAACCATGCCAAGGAGCCAAGGCAGAAAGCAAAGTTGTTCTTTGCAAACAATGCGCAGTTATTCTTTTGGCGAATTTCGGACCAAGGTTATTTCGATATGTATTATGCAGGCGCTGCCCGAGCAAAGGAATCTGCGTTACGGAAAATATTTAAGCAAAAAAAAAAAAAAACAGCAATAAAAAAAGGCAAACTAACAAAACAAACAAACCAACAGCAGGAGCAGCAGCGGGAGTGCATGAACTGGGCTAATACATTTTTGATGGACTGCAGGTCAGGCTTCTGCCTTGGCTTATCATTCGATTTTCATTAGTGAATATGCACACAAAGAATACCAACTTCGGGCAGGTCGATTGCGAGTGCATTTGAAGCGCAATTAAGCAAACATTCTGCTGCGGCCTGTTTCGTAAGAGGAGAGGAGAGGAGAGAAGGCACTGCAACAGCTCCAACAATCAATCAATTAGCCAATTAGTCGGCAAACTCATCACGCTCATCAGTTCCCCATGCAAAACTAACTAATTTGCGCACACAGCTAATCAAATTTAATTAAGACATCCAGTAAACATCGTGGCAAGCCGAGCTCCAAAGGCTGTACGCATACGCCTCCTTTTGCCAGGATACAATTTTGTTAAGAAAATTAGGAGTTTCCTAGGACAAGATCTTGAAAAATATAAAATAAATATAACAAGATCAAATAGCTGAGAGTTATTCCAGTAAGCCCCAAAAATTCGCAGATAAAAATATGCAACCTAAATGAAATATATATTTTAATATCAAATTGAATTTTTAATATTCTTTATAATATAAATAAATATAAAAAACCATCCCAAAAATTTTAAAATATATATTTTATATTAATGTAGCAAACCCCTCTGAAATGGGAAGTAAAATACAATAGCTTTTGCAATAATTGTATTGTTTCATATACAAAATCCCCGAACCCCCAAAAAGGGAGTTGGCTAAATACCATAAAGTCTCCGTTACATATACTATATTGACCGCAGGTGTTCAAGCCCGTTGTCTGTTTGATTTACTGGTGAAATATGGTCTTTGTACACGAAAGCAGGCCAAACGTAACTCGTTTCAAGTCCAAACATTTTCGGTTATCAATGCAAATCCGTTGCGTTGTTGTTCAGCGCCAAAAAGTGGGCACCACCGCAAAAAGGCTTACCTGTAGACAATGCGTGCCACGCCCCACCGGCATTCATCGGTCCTATATGTATATATAGACATATACACCGAGGCAGTAGCTGTGCTTTTGTTCGCAACTTTCAGAGACCTGTGTTACCTGCAATTGCCTCCAGTTGCGTGTGGGTGAATGAATGCCAAAGGTACACTTAGAAAACTTATTTTTTAACTATAAACAAAATGAATTTAAACAAAGTTCAAAGCATACAAAAAGTCTATGCAATGCTATAGAATTCTCCATGATATGACAGAAGTGGCTCTGTTCTACTACAATCCTTGCAGTAATTTCATTAGGAAAACTCTCCACAATCCATGACTTTCTTGATAATTTCAGTTTCTAAAAACGCTCTTTCCATTTCCGCCGGTGTAGCTTACAAATCCGTGGTATCGGTCGGACCTCAGGCAATTTTAGAGTTCTTTTATTACCAACTTGTTAGCCGTTTATTTGGCGCATTATAGACTCGAACCGCTACCGAAAAACCCAAGCAATTCCAGGCCTATGTTTGCAATGCTAGTGGTGGGTCCACATGATGGGTCCTGGTGCCAGTCCCGGGTCCGGATCCGGATACGAAGCCGTGTGCGTTTAGATAATCAACTAAACACTTCATTACTCCGTCCGGAGGGTGGTGCAAATTGCTTCGTCCATGCGTTTCACTCTACAATTTACAAAGGGGAAGAAATACGCGAAAATTCCATGGTTATTTCGCGCATTTTCCATGCACGCGTTTCCATTGCTTTTCTCGTTTTTCCTTTTTTTTTAATTGAATGATACGGCCTGTGTTCCGATTTGCAGTGAGAGGCATTAATTTAGATTAGCGAACGAAAAGTGCGAAGTGAATGTTTTCAAATGGTTTGTGTGAGTGTATAAATAGTTGTTGAAAGCCGCTGCCGATTGAATCAGATTGAATATTTTAGATATGCGGAAAGCACTTAATAGTTAAGGTAACCATTAGTTTAGGGAATAAGTAACCTCTTAAAATAGTAAAAATTGCTTGGTATAAAGACTTTTACATTGGGTTGATAATATTCAATAAAGTATGCCTCAAAAACGCGTTTTCTCTAACCGATTTTCATGGTTAGCATTTCATTTCATATAAAAACTCTAAAATATTAATAACTATTTAATATATTTAACATATATCACAAAACCAGCTTCAATTGCCATAGATTGTTCCCACCGGATACACCACAATCTTTCGACTGTAATTAACCATCAGCGTTTCGTAGTGATAGCCCTTGTGCATCACCACACTATGTCTTTGGTGCTCAAAGGCCTTCTTGATGGGCTCCATGGTTACATTAAAGCAGTTGACCTGAAAGGTGACAACATCCATCAGACCCATCACTTCGTAGAGACTCGAAATCCTCTCGCTCCAGATGCTCACCGATGCGATGGGCAGCGGATACTCCTTTCGATACAACCGCGTAGCCTCGTAGGGCGTGCGGAAGACATGCATGGTGATTATGCCACTGGGTCCCACGCCCAGGTATCTATGGGGTATATCTCGCACAAGCATCGGCGAGGCATCGGGCAGGACACTCTCGGGTGGTCCCACAACCACCTCAGGCTTCAGTTCGGCCACCTTCTTTAGAGTGCGTTTGTAGCAGGGATGATTGGCCACCCTGGAGTCCAAAGGCTTCATTAGACTCACCACTCGACCCACAAGTTCATCTAAGAGACTCTCCTGTACCAAAAGAACGGCCACTGCATCCAGGGCAAAAGGATCCTGGAGTGATTCGATGAGATAATGGAGCGCAGAATTGAGGTCGCTGTCCTCGAAAATAACCATCATGCAAGGTGCATTCCAGGCGTACTTTACTTCGCACTGAGCTGAGTCCTCTGAGTTCTCCACATCGGTTTCAGGTTCAGATTTGGACCTTTGGCTTGCCTCCTCACCACCTTCAGCCTCAGACTGTGTTGTCTTCTCTGAATGTTCTGGGAATGGCAAGGATTCATCTATTACGTCGGGCAATGTTATGTGTTTGTCCCTCTCACACGGCAGGATGTGCACCATCTCTCGACTAATAATTGATTTTAAGGCCATTGTTTTACAATCGAATTTAAGATTATTTTAAAAATATTATATACATTTGTTATTGAAATAAAACTTGAAGGATACTAGACTGTATTTTTGTGTATTTATAAAAATCCATTAAAAACGAAACACATTATTATTTACAGAATTCATTTACTTAAATTTTAAATTTTAATTACTTGCACTTCAATCTATTTAAATCATTAATTTTTCAACAGCTTAAGAATTCTAATACTCGCAAACAAATCCCCGATTATCCAGTGATTTTCCACTCTGCATTTGGTTTTTCTGACATTTTGCTTTTGAACAAAAAGTGGCCTCTGGCAAACAAATCTGAAATGTGCCTGCTAAGCCCCGACTGAATGTCCTGGATTAGGCCCTCCGGTAAATAAATATTAATGAAATGCATTTCATCAGCGATATGAAATTGCAAAATGTGACTCGCCTCAAGGCACCACTGAGGCCAAGTTAATTCTTGACCGGACTTTGGAAAATCTCAAATGCAATTACGTTCAGCATTTTGTTGAAGCGGTGGGATCTGGTCTTTGGTTTTGGTCTGCAGCACCAGTTAAGCTCAAGTTGGCCCATTGTCAACTAATTGACAAATGAATGAGTTGATGTGCTTGACAGCATTTGATTCGAGCCGAGACTTGCAGCTGAGACTGAGACGAGGCCAGGACACAAGCATTTTACACTCATTAAGTTTAATTACATATTTTGCAGGGCCGGTTGGGTCATTCGAGGCATTTGCCAGGAGCTAAACTGACTGCAGATGCTTGCAGATTATCTCAGTTGAGTGGAACAATAGAGCTCCTTTGTTTCTGGCCAAATTCAAAACTTAATTAATCCTCTGTACTCTGGCAGGACGGCATGAACACATTGTTAAAAAATAATAAAGAACGTTGGAGGATTTGTTTTACTTGAAATCAGTCAAGTGGCTGTTTTTCTGGGGAAATAATAATTGTCAAATAGTGAATAAAATACTAATGAATAAAATAGTGAATAAAATACTTACTCTCCTTACATTAAACATTCTGGCTAACCATAAATTATGGTTATCATTTAGGTAATTATTTATGGCAGCTTTAATTATCTTGAAAATGATCGATTGTTCAAGTAACTCTCATCAATTTCATGGCCTTTAAGTAAAAGCATTTCCTCTAATGTTCAACTCTTTAGACTTAAGGCTGGCATATAAAAACCACAACATATAACAAATCATTAAGCGTCCATTTTGTTTGCATATGGGAAACTGGGGAGTCACCAAAGGGAACCGGATTCCACTCTATCTCCAGACTTTTTCCTGTTCAATGTCGGGCCAGTAGGATCGTAAAAACGATGCTCGTTAGAGGCAAAGTTTTATGCGTTTTATTACACGACCCACAGAGGCATGTAGCGACCTCAATGTCGCTTTTTGGGAACACAGGACTCAGTGTTGGCAACTAAATGCAGATTTTGGCTTTATATATATTTTTATTTTAGCCAAATTTTTTATATATTTTTTACAAAACTCTATATAAAGAAATAAATCTTTAAAATTGTTTAAATTAATTAAACTCCCCTCTTGTTGGTTATAAATTAAATTTTAACGACATCAACTTGAACAAGTAATTCAACATTATTGCTAGTTCTTTTATTCACTGGAAGGATTCATTGCCACTTTGATTTTATTTCTTTGAATTCATTTGGCATCACTGAGCAGGTCCTTCGACGTTTCCCAAACGCACGTAAAACCAAATCAGGCGAATGGACAAAACGCAAAGGGGGGTATGGGGGATGGAGGACTGCCTATAGCCAGTAGATTTTTATCCAGACCGAGCTGCATGATTGCATTTTATGTTTGTCTTAATTTTTTATGTCTACTTTGCGAGTGCGAGGCCATAAATAAAGCAACAATCAATTTTCATACGCACTCTTGTGCGACATCGCTGCCTTGCCGGGGACACACGCCACTCTCGAGTCGTAAAAAATACGGCAAAGGCAACCGAATTGTAATCGTATATTTTAACATAATATTATTGCATACGCAGATGTGGACAAAACTGGCATTTGCAAGGCCTCGACGCCCTGCCACGCTCCTCGCTTCCTGCTCCACTCACTTAAACATCATTAAATATGAAAATTCATCTGCAATTTATCAATTATTTATTTATGGCAATGTTCCCCCTTTGCATTTTACGCATGTGTTAATGAATAATTTTCTCGATTTTCCCCTTTGCTTGATTTCCCTTTTTTTTGTTACCCTTTTCCTCTTTCACTCTCTTGGCCATTGTGCGTGACTGGCTGTAAGTATGTAAGAGAACGCCTGTGTCCAGTCCTGGTTCTGTTCAATCAATTCGAATTCGCTTTTGCATTTTTATTGCACTTTGGTAGAGGAGTGAAAAATTAAAGGAGTGAACAATCTGTCATTATTCGAATGTGATAGTACCTCTTACAATTTGTTTTACTGTAGTAATTCAATCGAAAATATTACTTAAGAATGAATATGAAAATTCTAATCACAATGTCTAATTATAATAATTATTATTACATTATTACAATTTTAAAGCATAACAAATAAAATCCAACATAGCGAAAATCCCTAGAAAATGTAGCTAAGCAAATGTTGCTAGGAACATGTTGAGCAACATCCATTGATTGCCAACAACTCCTGCATGTTGCAAAGTTTAATAATAAACTTTAAAATTAATGGTTTAATAACTTCTAAAATTATCATCCAATTTAACAGAAATTTTAAGATGCTACTAAATCGACTTCATGCAAAATATATTCCTTTTTACACATCAAAATTGTCCTTTCTGCCTATTTTCAATTGACTATTTATACCCTTGTACCTATATTTTTACCGGGTATAAAAATACGATACGAGTGAAAATCAATCCCAACTCCAACTCATTCCAGGCCCAACGCATATCTCAAATGTCGCACATTAATGCGCATGAAATTTTCGTTGTTGTGCGCTATTTTTTATTGCACAAAAGAGCAGCAAATTGCATGCGGGCGGGAATGTGTGAAGACAGCAGCTGCCAACGAGTTCAAGTACTGTTGTACCAGGACAACCAGGACTATAAAACAGACCCAACCCGGCCAGAATCCGGTCATTGTTATATCGCTCACTCTATCTGTGGACTGGGACGGTCGTCAACGCATCGTCGACGGCGGCGTTTTTCAATCAAAATACACACAATTTGCAATTTAAATGTTGATTTCGTTAATGCGGCGAATAACGCAATGGAATGAACACATATGGGCAGCTTCGGGGCCTCGGCATCAGCTTTGTTATTGAACTGAAATGAATAGTTTATGTAGAGTCGGTACTTATGTGTCTGTGGCTGGGCCTTGGTTTGGGTTTGGGTTTGGGTTTGGGTTTGGTTTTGGTGTTGGTGTTGGGCTTGGACTGGGGTTTGGGCCTGGTTAAGTGCCGCGAAATTCCCTGCCTGGCTGCGTTTTATAACGAAGATGAATTGTAAATTGCATAGCAAATGAAATTAATTTTAATGGACATTGCTTATGTATTCGACAAATGCTTATTAAGCATTCATTATAACCGAACCGCACTTTTATGTGTGTGCGACGCAGTCGAGCCATAAATTGTGAGAAAAGTATTGCCAGTTAAGCAGCTTATCGCTGTTTGCAGATGTGTTCTCAATGGTAATTGAGTGCTGGTAAATCCATTTCAAATCCATGTCAACTTTTAATGAATTTAAAGCAGATTTGATGTAGTTTTTCATTTTGCAGTTTTCAACTAGTATTTATTTAATAAAATTCATTGCCCGTGTTGTCTTCACCAAATTTTTAGCCTACTTATAAGGGCATTATTTATTAATTAATCATTTTAAAGATTTATAGCTTAAATAAAAAATGTTTAAACCATAAAATCTCACTAAAAATTGTTAACTTTTTAATAATTTAAGAAAACATTAATCTCCTCGCTTATCCCTTTGTGAAGAACACTCCAACTTATCTGCTGCACCTGCGTATTCCCAGCACCCATCTCAGATAGAGTGCACTCCCTTCTGTAATTATTAGTCAGAACCCTTCCGCTGTTCCATCACCCATCACAGACCATTTGACAACTTACTCAACACTTTCCGTCCTCCGACTACGCAACTTGACGTGTGGGCAAGTGAGTGGGGCGAACGAGTGAGTGAATGACTGAGAGGTGAAAGGACAGGGTGGGATCGGTGGGTATGGGAAACGGGATCTCGGGCCTTGGCCAAGTCTTCGACGCCCGCCATCAGCCATCAGCCAGTCAGGCAGCAAATGAGCAAAAGGGAAAATTACATTTGGGACGCCGGCGTGTCGCCTCCATTGGCATGCAGCGCCAATGCACAAGTTTTTTTCCGCTTTCCACTGCCAGCCATCGAGTGCAAATTAAACCGAGCAGCGCACGAGGTTAATTTCACATGCATTTCACTGGCAATCAGTGCGTGCTCCACTCAACGGCAACGGGGAATGCTACACGTTGGGAAATATTCCAAAATAATAATAATATTTAAATTGAATGAATTTAAAATAGATCTTAAGGTTGGCTTTGAGGTATATATTATATTATTCATTATAAAGATTATACATTTAAATAAAAATGTTAAGGGATATTGCATATAAAAATACAATATAATTTTATATATATTTCGACATCATTTTATAATAATTACAAACCATAAAAAAATCAAAACAATATATTTTTATTATTTATTTTTTCTTTAAGCTTTTTTCGCATATAAAGCAAAGGTTGAAAATAATTGTTATCTCATTTTTCTCCAGTGTAAAACTGATGTTGGTGGTATTGCCCCCGGGTGGCTATGGTGATGCTGCTGCTGCTGCTGGTGGCACTTAGCCCAAGCTACTTACACTGCGCTTTGACTGCCCGCTTGCTGGGTAAGGGTGATGGTCTGGTCGTGCTCTAATCCGAAACTCATTTCCCTCCTTCGGTGGGAAATGAAAACCCCCATCGGGAAAGGGCCAGGGCCAAAGTGCAGTTCGCTCGAAGTTTCTTCGTGGACCGTGGTTAAGATAATTGCGTGTAACAGGTGTGAAAGACGGAATTTACAATGGAGATAGTGCTCTTGAGAAAGCTTGAGAGGTTTTCCACCAGCAGCTACACAAATTAACTTCAAGTTGTCGCATTTCTTTGGTAGTTTATGCAGTAGGAAAAATGAACACAGAACCTAAAAAATTATATTTTTACAAAAGAATTAATAAATCGAACTTTAATTATATATTTAGTATAAATGTAATGCTGGTTACATTTTTTATTTAAATGTTTCTGTTGCTAATAAAGACATTTATAATTCATTATTCCTTTGTAATCTATGCTCAGGATTTAATTACCAAAGAATCTAATGAATATTTAGCAATTATTTTCACTGTGTATCTTTGCCATGACTGAGGCACTGGTTTTATATTTCGAGGGCAATCCTAATGGAAATTATTATTCATGCATATTACGCGACAAACGCTATCTGAACTTGCCCAGGATTCGTTCATCTACATATCTACAATTCATTTTGCAGCGCCTCGAGGGCCGCAAATTCCGTTTGTGTCATGAGTTTTGCCTTTTAATTAACACTGCCATGCAACAACAACAAAAATAAGAGCAATATTCCGGACCAAAGTCGGAACTCAAAAAGTTCATAGCTTATGCGTTTTTAGTGTCCCTTGGCCGGGTGTCGTCCTGGCGCACTACATTCTCATTAGGCGCTAGGTGAAACGAAGAAAAATTGCTTTAGACTCTCCCTTTTGGCCCTCTTTTTCATTTCGTATCTTGTGGATACACGCAGTGCGCATGGTCCAATTAAATTATTGCCAGTGCTGTCGGCTAATAGAATAAGAAATCTTCTTTCTGCCAGTGCCACGCAAAAAGCATATGTTAATTTGCTGCTGCCACTGCTACAGGGCGAGGGCGAGGGCGAATGTAAAGGGTAGGGGAGCGGGGGAATATAAGGTCCTGGGGCTCATTAGGATGCCCTTGCCACGGCGGCACTTGAAAGGGAATTTTTAATCCGAGCGTGCGAGTAATCTACGTAGAAAACGGGCCTGGCACTGGCACTGGCACTGGGACAAAGTTTGTCATTAGGTAAATGTGCATTGCCGCTCCAACAAATCGCAACAACTGTTAATGTTAATTATATTACATTTATTCCCCCACACAAGCAGCCTTGGGCCGTCTGAAAGTTTGGAACCCCTTTAATGGATCTTACTTAGCTGAAGGTTCCAGTTTGTATTCTCAAACAAACAAAGGGTCGAGGAGCAGCAGTACCTGACCCGCAGCCTCATTGAGGGGATATGCAAGTAAAATTAAGATAGGATATTCCACAAGGTGAACTTAAACCATATTATTCTTAAAATAATTATAATCTTATGGCAGTTATTTAATATTGATTAAAAGTTGAAACTTACTATTTCTTCTTCAGTTAAGCTCCATTATAGATATGCAGGTTGCGACTCCAAGTTAAATCTCACTCCAACTCGGATAGAGGCGTGTCACATTTGCATGCAACACCGCGTGCATGGATGCAAATGAAACATAATGAAATTGTTAAAGTTTGTTCTAGCGAAAGATAAAATTTACATTTCTCGCTGACAATGAATGGGTAAAAGGTGGAGATTTGCCAAGAACTTTGACATTTTTATGTGGTTTGCATTGCATTTTGGCGCGATTTGCTTAGAAATTGTCTAAGTCTTTTGGCGTTCTTGACACTTAAAAACGTGTGGCAAACATTTCCCCACCTCCCTGACAAGTTCAGGAAGTTCAGAGGTTGAAGGCAAATGCAAACTTTTGTATTTGTAAATGCAAATATGCAGCGACAGTTTGAGATGCACTGGAGCATGTGGTGGAAGGAAGCGAAGCGTGTTGGGTCTCGGAATATTTAGCGGAGAAATTCACGGGAAATGAAGAACGTGTTCGGAATGAAGTTGATCAAACAATGTAGGGATTTAAGTAGAGTTAGCAGGAAATAAAATTAAATGTTAAGGAAATATTTTTACTTAAGTTTATGCTTTTTTTAATAATCATATTTCATTGCAGATCCTTGAATAAGAAGCATTAATAACTTTGTAGTCCTTGTAATTGGTTAATACGGTTTGAATTGCAATTTCCACACGAAAAGGCTTAATAAAACTCAATATAAATCCATGGGCCGCCTTTTCGTTTGTTGAATTTACATTTCAGATAGACATTTATTGACTTTCCACGCCATTTGGCAAGTTAATACGGTTTCCTGAATTCTGTAAACTATATATTCAAAATTAATAAGTTCCGTGGCACTGCTGGTTGTATAATTTTTTAATTGCGAAAAAAATATAATAATATTTAACGCTTAAGTGCAAGAGGATATGAGCTGGCTGGCAATGATTGAATGTGTTCGAATGCAAATTTAATACTTTTTAGCCGTGAATCGATTCGTATGTCCCCCCAAGCTCTCTCTCCTGATTCATATTGCTTAATATCCGTTTCAATTTCGAGGCTGCACTTTATTCAGCATTATGGCGCATAAATAAAATCACAGCAAGAGGCCAAAACTGTCGGATGTCCACATAGCCAGTCCGACCTCAGGGAAACCCAGAAAGTGAGAGACTCGAAATCCAGTGCGAAAAATAGTGCACATAATTTTTAGCCGAGTTCCACAATTTATTGTCGCTTGCAATTAGGCAAACTCGTAAATTGTCCGGCGACTGTCGCAACGCACAGGAAAATAAATAAAATTAAAGAAAAGCGAAGAACAGGAAATTTATTTAAAGGAAACCATAATTCATAATTTGTTGTTGCTTTTGTTGTTTCGGTTGGTCCTTATGAGCAATTGCCGGAACGTGGCAAAGATTCACGAAAGGATTCTTAAGATCCGCAGCAGCAATAAACTTTTCCAAATAAATAAATACACTCACGCCCCCGGTGGAACGGTATCAAAAGGCAAAATGTGTAAATATGCTTATTGTAAGCCCGGGCATGTTTGAAAATCTTAAAGTATCCGACTTTAGATGGTGATATATCCCCACGTTTCCAAGGGGAAGCTGGCCCCCAGAAATGCAACACTTAAGGATTCAATTGGGGAGCTCAGCCAGGATGTGCTGTGTGTGTGTGTGTGTTAGTGGGGCTAGTTTACCTCTTCAATGGCATCAGGACGAGAATCGTGCATTAGCGAAACAGTTTGTGGCAGTGGCATAAAGAAAGCTCCTACCACTTCCTTCTGCTGAGGTCTTTGTTGTTGATTGTGGGGTGTTGGTGGCAGTTTCCAGGTGTGTGTGGGTGGGTGTATCAAAGCACCCCGACGCAAACAACAAAACGGCCATTAGGTTGCACAATAAAAATGTTTAAAATACTATATGTGTGGAGAATTTGGTATGGTATGGATAAAACGAGCCAATGTTCAACTCAAAGTTAAATAAAGTTTAAACGAATATGAAATGTTCTGCAATTATTATTGAGTTATAAGAAGTTTTAGATACTGTTTTCAATTATATCGATAATATTTTTAAAATTTGCTAACCATTAAACTTCTCTACATTTTACCAAAATACAAAATAAGTAACTTTAATACCATTGCAATGAGCTTTTTTTAAACTCTTCCTAAACATAGTTTTCCTTCCAAAACTCAGCCTCATCAGAATCTCCTTTAATCCCAAACAACTTATATTAAAGTATTTTAGAGTATCCATTGTTCCTTGGCAACAACTCTTGGCATTTTGTTGTGCATAAATAGCCAGACTGTTTGCACTTTTAGACGTCCGGTACGTGTCTTGTGGCCTGCCTCGATGGCTTTAAGCCCTCCTCAAGTGCCTGGAGCCAGGTCAAGCGACAGGCGGCTTTAAGGCGGACCACACTGCGTATACTCAACGCGCGGGCCAAGGGGGCCAAATCAGGACATCTATTTTGCATGACCGTCAATATAGAGACGCGGCCAAAGGCGGCTGCCATCGCAACAGCGCACATTTATGACAGGCGGCTCCTTTTTTGCCCATTAACCAAATGCGAAGCTGATGAGCAGCGGGGGCACAGTGAAAAATGGCAGAAACACTGCACTTGGAGGCAGCGCACTTAGCGGGTGTGCACTTGGGGAAAAGAATATAGAAAACTTGAAAGAAAAATCCCTATATTTCAACTTTATTTATAAGGATTTACTAATATTCCTGTTTTATTCCAGATTTAAATAAATAATCATTAATAATAACCCTTATTAATGACTTCATTTAGTGACATTTTCTAGCTGTGCAGCTGAAAGGACACGACTGCATCGCAGGCAAACCAATGAGTGTCCTTTGCTGGCTAGATGGCTCGGTGGCTGACTGCCTGGCTGGCCGGATGGCTTGCTGGCATAGCAATTGAAGTCGAGTTTGAAGTAGCATCTCGTTGGGCTATCAACGCCATCATTGCCATCATCATCAACGCCAGGACGAAGCCGCTGTCGCCGTGGCAAAGGGCAACTGGTAGGATCCTATCCTTGTTGTTGCTGCTGCTGATGCTTGTGTTGTGCCTGTGCCTGTGCCGCTCCCCCGATGCAGCTGCTGTTTTTATTATTGTTATGGGCCCATAACTGTCAGCGCAATAAATTTTCCATTTTGCTCAAGCACCACTCTCATTACAAATGCAACGTTGTCGTTGTTGCTATTGCTATTGCTATTCCGCTGAAGGATATTCAAGGAGCTGGCTGTTTGCAAATCAGCCGACCCACCGGCCACGCAGCCAGTGGTGGGCGTGACAGTATCCTTCAGTCAAGGCCAAGGGTTAATTAAAATGCGCCAAATCAGCGCCATTAGCGCCTTCAATTTGTGGGTCCGTCACAGTCAAGTTCTAGAATCTAGATCCTGTGGCGTCATTTTTTCGAGAAGGAGAACTTGGGTGGCAGCCATTTAAATTTAATTGCACCACGACAGCGAAAATGGAAAGGACAATCGGAAATGCTCGCAGCGGTGCAGCCTTTGTGTACTTAATTGCGACGGCTGTTGCTCATTCTTAATGCCCCTTTAACCAGAGATGAGCATTGCTTTTAATAAAGTTGAAGAAGTGGCTTAAAAAGAGAGGATTATTTAACTTAAAGCTATAGTTTAGTAATATAATTAAGTAAATTAATATATTTAAACAGATTTTTAGATGATGATATTCAGAATAAATTCTGAAATTCTTTTACAGTTTATATCCTTGTTTAACCATTAATGTCAAGATTTCCAAACTCCTGTCTCGCAACCATCTTTAATACGATTCCAGGACCTCATCCTTCTTCTATTTTCCTACAGCTGCTGTTGCTTCTGCTTTGGCTGTTGGTTTTGCCGAAAATTCGCATTGGAGCGTGGAAAAACATGTCGCTTTTAGTTTCGGTCCTGCCGTGTCCTTGTTGTTTGCTCTCGTTTTGGCCGCTGGTCAGTCCGATCCACCGTCTCCTTCTCTCATCCAGCCCGGAAGTTGCCTCTGGCCGCCGGCAGTTGGCATCTGAGGAAAACATGTTTGCTTGCACAGGTGCAAATATGGGTGTGGGTGTGTGTATGGGTGATGGCGGCATGTTTTTTGGCCAAACACACACACACATACACAGAGAGCAAAGGGGGAGGGGCATATATAGAGAAGCGCCACATCTAAAATTCATTGTTCATAAGACATGAACGCATTTTGCATGGCCCAACGCATTCCAGTGTCGCCTGCAGGTGTGTCTCTAAACACTAAGAAAATAAATATATCCTTTCTAACAAGTTTTCTTATTACTTTTTTATTCAGGCAGCAAAAAAATAAATGTTTTTTTAATTAAACAAAAAAGGATTTCCTCTCATTAGTACATTAGTTTTACATTAGTTTTACTCGTCGATCTACTCTCGTGTCCGTGTCCTTTTTACTCGTCGCCTTCACACGCTCACGCTTACTCGATCGTCTTTAATTGTTTGAAATAAATACTTCTCTAATATAATTTATTATATTTATTATTCGCTGTGTATTCCTCTCCGACCAGAGTCTGTTGTACTTTTGCCATATTCCGGCAGCAACACCCCTAGTGTTTACGAGGAGGTGTGCATGTGGTGTGTGTCTGCCTAGCGACTCGTACAAAATGGCGTCATTTGGCTGCAGGCGCATTAATTAATGTTTTGAGCCGCAACAACATCAGCATCAGCAAACAACAACAGCAGCAGTCCGGACAACAATTCATAGCCACACAGGTAGTATATCAACAAATTCAGGCAAACCCCAAATTAAATATTAATTAAAGTGGCAAAATAGATTATATCAATTGTTATTTTTCTCTGTTTGAGATTTTTGAGGTCCTGTTAGCCAAATTCAAAACCAATTTAAACAATCATGCCAAATAGAAAACATTTTGGAAAATATAAAATAAAATTTCTATTGGACTGTTTAACTTCAAAAGCAGATTTAAATAGGAAAATGCATATAGCGAAAATTCGACGAAGCATTCTTAATTCACCTGCAGCTCTGGGCGAGTGCTCAAACAGGAATTTCTGGGCTTTGTTTTATGCATTTGTTCATGTTCCGCATAAAAGAGAATTCCATTGCCTAGAGCTCTATTTGAAGTTCAGGCTCAGGTCAAGCGATCACACATTCTCATCCGCATCCTCATCCTAATTGCCAGCTTAGCTGGAAGACAAGGAAGTGGCCACAACTCACCGGGGCGATTTCCATTAGATACATTATACACCACACACACGCAGAATCACACACATATCGGGCTTTCAATTTAATTGCCGCAGGTAAGCAAGGCAACCAATTGGAGCCAATGTCTTCGACACTCAGTCAGGTCCTTGTGGTCCTCTTTCCTCCACACCCCCTTGATTGCAATCACAAAACGCTGTCTCATGCCTGCGAAGCAAAGTCCGAAGGATAAGACCCAAACGCACACAATATTTCTTCATCAACAGCTTAAGGCGGCGGGCAGGCAATAAATTTTGCGCTGTTAATTTGTCACATGATTTTAGTTGGCCAATTACAACTATCGGACAACACAGCACAGAGCGCCACTGACAGGACAGGACGCACACACAAAGGATGGCCACAATGGCAGCTTAACTGACTGCCCAAAGCCAGGGGTCCAAGGGGTCATAGGTCAGAGTGTACAAAAATGCCAACGGGGCAGGAAAAAAACAAAAGAAAAACGGAAAAAACCCAGCATGAGGAGCAGACTACAGGATAGCTAGTAACTGTGCGTGTCTTGGTATTTATCTAATTGTCTCGGCCTGGAGGATGTCTGCGTATTGACCAAGTCTTTAAGGACAATTTTAGCTTGCGCAATTCCTAGCCTAGATAAATGTTTGTGCGTACATAAAAATGCGAATCTAATGCGGCATTTGTGTGAGTGTAATTGCACGGAGTAGTAGTGGGTGGGCAATTGATCCTGACGGTTTAATAAATATCCGACTATGTAGCAACGAGTAGCGCTGACGCACTTCCGTTTCCTGTTTATTGGCCGAAAAGTCAACAGGCTACAACATTTCCTATACCCAAATTATGTGATGCTGTGTTGTCAATTTGGATTGTTTGATATTTGTGAATAGAAGTACATAAATAGGATACATGTAGTATTTTATATATACATAAATTTTAGGATATGAAAAAGCCTGGGATAGGAATCAAATATATATTATTATTAATATATTAGGCCAAAGGAAAGTTCTGGAAAAATATTTGGATAAAAGTTTTGGCATTTAATAATTAAACTTATTGTTATTTTTGCACAAAAATAAAATTAAAGGAAATGGTTATTAAACGATGTATTTTATAAGTATTTATAATATCCTTTTTAATTATAATTTATAACACAATTAAAAAATAACTAAATATTATACAGATAAAGGATTTTTGATTCCTATTGCCTATTGCCGCACCACAATATTATCATTAGAAGAGGCAGACCTTTGCGTTAATGTCCTTAAATAAGAAATTCATATCATTAATTTGATTTCGTCTCCCTCCCTGACTTCCTCTATGCTCGTGATAATTTGTCAAGTCCTGGCCATCTGGCGGCGGAATGAGGGTACTTGGGCAGTGCATTTCAAATGAAATGTAATTGCTGTGTAAGCTCTACCCATTAGGGCTCCAGCAAGTGCGTGGGCTACACATAATGGCCATGCAAATAGTTTGAGTAGACCAAAACAGAGCGGAGCCTATTCGGAATTAATGGAATTGCATTCCGACAGCATAACTTCGCTTTTGTAGGCGATTCCTAGGCGGACAACGGTCTAAGTTGGCCTAATTGGTGGCATGAGAAACATGGAAATCTATCAAAGGGCATAAATATAGATACAAAGAAATAAAGTCTATAAAAATTCTCGGAAAAAACTAATATTCATAAACAAATATACATTTTTAGGAATCATTTTATTTTGTGATATGAAACTCAAATATACTTTTTTTACATTCATAAAGTTTAAAGATTCATATACATATTTACATATTTGCAATATTTACATGCGAACTGATATATCCTCCAGTCAGATATTGGATAAAATGCAATTTAGAGCCCAAGATATTAATATGCCGCATGTATATATGTACATATATTGCATAAATACAGATTCCGCACGGCTGACGAACTTTGTCCCCGGAAACATTCATTTATGAACGATTCGTGCATGCTTGAATTTCATTGAGGATGCGCTGGCATAGGAAAAGTGTGGAAATTTATTGCCAATTTCTATACATTCCGTTATTTACCCCGGACACATGGAAGACCCCAAAAATATAATTAGTTTTTCGATAGTAGCTGGGGGGACACGCCAAATCGGTGCAAACGGAAACCATTTTATGAAATATTTTATTTAATTATTTCGAATATTGATATCACTCTTTTTGCATCTCCCAAGGGGGCACCTGAATAGTTTGCTTTTGGGTTCCGGTGGCCATTGCTGTGGGCCGTTGCTTTGCGGTGATACAATTTTGACAGAGGTTTCACGGAATCCGGAATCCGGAATTTTTCGCCCCCGGGTTGAACTAATTAGGCGGCGCACCAAAGCGAAAATTTAGGTATTAAAATTTGTTGAAAGCTCCAAATTATATTTATGGATCGGTGGCAATAATAACGCTAAGCCAATGTGCAAATTGTTTTGCCTGTGGTTGCTGGACCATCACATGGTGAATGCTGATTTAACATTGGTGATAGAACGGCACATCTGCGTTGTTTAATCGAAAGCTTTATATGATGAAATATAGATAGGAGCTGGATATATAATCGTAGTAGAGTAAAGATTGAATAGGAATTGAGATTGGTGAATAAAACTATTTTTTTGTTTGCTGTTTAATGATGCTTTTGTGTACAAAAATCTATGAAAATAAGGAAATAAATAAAAGATTCCTATAGTGACCAGGACACCTGCCTGCGGGCTTTCTTTCACCTTCGTGAAGGGATCTACTCTAAGGAAAGGCACCACAATAACCACTCCGCCATTGCAATTACCAGTGGCTTTTCATTGCACCCTGGAAAATAAACTGGGCTTGGAATCCCCAACTCAAGCACCCCAATTAATGTCTTGTCAAACCGTGCAAGCAATTTGCTCCTGCCCAATAGAGCCCTAGCAGTCGCTGATTATTAGAGGAAATGCCAATAAATTGCAGCTTTGACGTGTGTGTCCCGTTCCAGGGACTCCAATCCACTACCACCCCGCCGGAAGCATGTGCGTGAGCTAAGTGCGGGCAAAGTTCAAAGGCGAGTCACACGTTAAACGCCCATTAAATTAAGCTTCGATATGAATGCCCCGATCCCTGCCCCATGTCGCTGTTCCTGCTCCTGTTCCCTGATCCCCTCCTTGAAGGGGTCACATGTGATTAGACCTGGTCGCGGTCACGCCAGCCGAAAGCCCTTGGTCTTCCCCCTGTCCCCATTGAGCCATAAATATTGGTAACACAATCTAAGCTCTGTCGGGGTCAGGACTTGCGCTTGAGGTGCGAAAAGTAGCACCGTAGCCGGCACACACACTCACACACACGTTCATACACACGCCATCTGGCTTAACTTTGGCCCTCTCCAACTGCCTCGCCGCCCCGCTTTTAAATCGCTACAAAATTGGTTTTCAATTTTTAAACGCCTCTGCAGGCTATCGCCGGCGAGGTGCCAGTTCCTAGGTCCTCGGCCTTTACTTCTGCGTCCTTGCGTGCCTTTGCGTCTTGTCCTTTGTCGGCTTAAAGCCACCCAGACTTACCTTCGGGTACACTTGGAACCTGGCTCGGATTTCAATTTATATCAGAACATGTTTTATTTTAAGTAATTATAAAATTAAAGTATTTATCTGTACATTGTTTTCTTTATGTTTATTAGTTTACAAAAGAATTTTTCAAAAAATAATTATTTTCAACATTTTTTAAATGCAAGTCAGTAGAAAAACTTATCCCTCAAAATTTCGGTATGTTTTTAGTAAAAGTCGAACATTTTCCCAATCAATGAAAAAAGTGCAGAAATATTTAGATTGCATTCTCTATTTTGCTTAAAATTGATATAAAATGACCGCTTTTTTATAGTGTACCTGTGTTTGTATTGCTACTCTTATGTTTTATACATGATTTTCCACACGCTCGCCTCAGATTTTGTGGAGTAGTTTTCCGTCGGTGGTGTTCTAGGAGGGAGGCCGGGCCATAATTCAAGTCAGGCGTTAATCTGTGACACCCAATGCTCGCCAAAGCCAACAACATGTGTCCGGGATGGGGCTCAGCCTCGAAGCTGCTGCAGCCCCTTGCACCTTGTTGCCGGATGACAAATGGCACACTCACGCACACCCCTGAACGGGTTAATTACTCAAAGGGTCAATCGATTGGGTACCGGTAACACTTTTGTTATTCGACCTTTGTTGCTTTCCCAAACACCTTTTTTTCTTAGGGAGAGCTGCTCTTTAATTTGATAACGCCCGTGTTTTAAGCATTTTCTGGTTTTCATTATTTTTTACTTTCAAATATTTAACAGGCTATTTAATTAATTAAGCTCCTTGACTAAACTAAACCTTTGTAATAAAACCAGTTTTCGGCTCACAGGATATTCCACTTGCTACTGGCGCCACCTTCTGGAAAACGATAGAAACAAAAAATATCTCAAGGGAAAATTTCCCTCAGATTTCCCTTTATCCGAAAAGTAGAAAAATTAGTTGCTTTTGGTTTTTTCAAGTTTTTTTTTATTCATTTTTTTGTTTTAGTTTTTCTACTCATTGTTTTTAACATTTTTTTGTGTTGGTAATTTTAAAAAAATTTTTTACTTTTTTTGTTTACGTTAGTTTAGAAATTTTTTGTGGTTTTCCGTTTTACATACATGTTCATATCCATATATGCATCGTATAATTAATTATTAATATAATAATAGTAGTAAATATTACTCTTTATGGTTTAAACTATCACGTTTTTCACAATAATCATTTCTTTCGTTCTTTTTTTTTGTTTTTACTTAATTTTCTTCTCGCATTTTCCATATTTAAGTGGCTTACAAAATTACTTTAAATAGAGTTTCCATTATGTTCATTTCGTAGGTATTCTTTCTCTGTGTGTGTGTGTAACGTATCGTATTCGTAGATTTAAACGTAAATTATTTATATAAAAGGTTGCAAACTTAAAGTCACTCATACAAAGTCTGTGATCAAGTGGGTGTGTGTGTGTGTGTGTTTGTGTATAAACTAAGGTCAACACTTCATGTGAAAAACAAAATAGTTGTGGCAGAACTATGTATAATTACGCAACAGCCGAATGAATTGTCCTTGGACCTGACCTCTCTCTCTCTATATATGATTTGTATTATATTTAAAATGTATAATATTGATAGGATATTTAAGCTCATACAGAAGCGTCTGGCCAATGTGTATGTGTGTGTGTGGTTAAAATTGATAAGGCGACCGTTTAAAAAGATAGGTAGCGGGGAAATATATACATTTACAAATATCTAATGATTAGGAAATAATATTTAATGAAACGTTCTTTGCACTTTTCGTATTGGTGTGTGTGTGTGTGTGGCTGGCCTGCCTGGGCTAGATGAGCTGAGGAGCTAAAGGACCTTCCTGCGAGAGAGTTTTGCTAACTGCATCGAAACAACTTCACCGTTTGCCTCTTATTTAGTTATTTAAAGTCAGATGCTGTGTCTCTCTATATATGCGTAGATATTTATATATATATTCAGATATATATAGTTATTATCCATATTAAGCTTACATTTGATTTCTCACATATGTTTTAAATTTAGATTTATTCACTATGCGAAACAAATTTCATTATCTGTTATTGTGTGTGTTTTTTTTTTTCGCTTGCATGATTTGCCTCGTTTTTTTTATAAAGTTTTAAACTTTTTTTGGACTTGACAATTTTTTGTTTGATTTTAAAATTTTTTTGTTATATTTTTCATGATTTTTGTTTGTTTGTTTTTGTTTTCGTTTGTTGTTATCGTAGTTTTCTCGAATTAAAAAGTAACAAGTGCAAAAACTAAGGGTAAAAACTAAATGGTTTTTGACATACTTCTAAATGCTTGGCGGGGTACGAAGTTCTGTGTGTGTTTCGATATAGACTGGGGGCGGTTGGGGGGGCGGGCAGTGCAAGGGCAAGGGCTAGAGCAAGGGTAAGCTATTCCTATTCCTAATCCGCTGGACTTGCTTGCTTGTGGTAAATGCTTAAATAACTAAAATTCGCTGGC
Organism: Drosophila anomelani; assembly: GCA_035045905.1. NCBI lineage: Eukaryota > Metazoa > Arthropoda > Insecta > Diptera > Drosophilidae > Drosophila > Drosophila anomelani. Next base: position 6,823,263 of record JAWNOO010000007.1, on the reverse strand, counting down.
ACTTGAGCCCCGCATGCCTCCATTGGGTTAAGGACTACAAGTTCTCGTTGCCTCTCTCTTACAACATTTTACATTTGCGCTTAGGTCAGATGACACGAAAATAAACAATAATAATATAGAGTTAGTGTTCATATTCCTTTGTATATGTCTATATTTATATATGCATATGTGTGGTCTCACTGTGACATTGCGCTATATATTTTCCGTATATATATATATGCATCTTCTTTGTAATTTACAAAATGTATTTGCATTAAGATCATTTGGTTTTGTGTTGCGTATCAATTTCGTTTTGACTTCTATTCAGATTTCTCGTTAGGTAATATTTGCATAGGGTTATTCGTTATGGTTATTATCTTTAATCGTATATAGTACAACAGTTCATGGCATTACGTCAACTATCAACGCTGCTCTAAATAGGAAAATCTTTTGCCTTGATTTTTGTTTCGCAAACCAAAAATAAAAGAATAATAATAATTAATGGGAAGGAATAATCAATAAACAAAACAAAAAATAAGGGTAATAGTTTTCGTTTCGTTAACTTTTCAAGATCATGGCTGGTTGGCACTGGTACAAAGCAGACAGACCCCGCTGTGTGTTGTGTTTTTTGGGTGTGTGTGAGTGTGAGTGTGTGCTAACAACAAACATTGAGCATTTTGTAAGCAACCATTTTTTTTTTATAGTTTTCTGTTGTTTTTTTTTTGTCGAGGGTATGCGAGAAACAAACAATTAAAAAGAATCGTAACTACTAAACCAACGCGCTAAGCAAATTGCAATAAACAAATTTCAAAAATTTTCACTTAATTATGCTAAAAGCTAACACGACTGTTCCCACATTACGCTTGACTCGAATACTACAAAAGAATAAAAAGAATAATAAGAATGAATAAACAAAAGAGTGTGTTGGAGGGCAATGCGAATAAGAGTGCCCCCTGAAAACTAAGTCGTAGATTTTAACCTAAGCCTAATCATCAAAAAACTGTCTCTCTGCAATGTCTGGTAATTACTTCTGTGACGACGATGAGCCCGATACGGTGACAGTCGGCGCTGCTGTTGTAGATGTTGCTGCTCCCGCTGAGGATGTGGCTGCCGCTGTCGCACCTGCTGATGTGCTGGCACGGCCTGTGTTTGTCTGTGTTCCTGCGTTGGGCTTGGGTTTTTGCTGCTGCTGTCGTTTGTGTGGCGCCAGGCCAGTATTGCTGCCGCCGCGTCGCAACTCGTGCTGCGATCCCTGATTGCGATTTGCCACCTGCGGCTTATTGCCCAGGGAACCGCTACGAATGCGCACGGTGCTGCTGCCAAATGAGCCAGTGCGTCGTCGGTTCTGGTTCTGCTGATTGTAACCGCCATATCCTTGCTGATGTTGGTGTTGCTGGTGATGCTGCTGTTGCTGTTGTTGCTGGTGCTGCTGTTGCTGGAGCAGCCTACCCACATAGTCGCTGCGGTTGGTGATGGTCGTGTTCAGGCGACGACCGCCAGCTGTAATTACAGCCGTGCCATCGCTCTCGGACACGCTACGATGCCTGTTTAGTTGGCGACCAGGATTTAGGCTGCCCACTCCCTGCAACATTTCATTGATCTCCGGCTCCACCACACGGAAGTCTTCGATATTCTTGAAGCTCTTCAAATATTCCGCCAGCTTGGGTTGCACCTCCAACTTCTCGCCGTTCTTGTAGTACTTCAGGAAGGCCCAGAACTTCTCGAGGCCGTACAGTTGACCTAAGGAATATAAATATGAATTAAATTCTATACATTTTGAGATCTTAATGACTCCTTACCTGTCTCATAGTCGGCGACAGTCTCGTCCTGGAAATCCTGATAGACATTCGGCCTGAACTTCTTCTCCAGACCGTACGAGAAGAACCGGAATAGGCACTCCAGACCATAACGGAACCCATTGCCGGCATCCTCCAGCGCCAATGTACGGAACTCGTTGTACATGCTCTTATTGAAGTTCTCGCGCAGGAAGAATGACCAGAAGCGATACAAGGTATTCATCTCCTGCGATTGTCCGAAGCCCAAGCGCCGGCGCTCCTTCAGGCAGCGGGAGTGGTACTTGTGGTAGACCTGCTGGGTGAAGTTGTTCTCCTTGAGCAGCGCATGCGACGGATGCTGGAATATGGGCAGCGACTGCGGCACCGATGAGCCAAAAGAACCGTACGACGAGGTAGTGGGCGATGTACCCGCCGAGGATCCCATAGAGGTTGTGCGCGGTCGGTGCTCCACGGTGTCGAGCAGCCAACCGACGTGAGCCTCCACAGGTGGATTGGCGGTGTGACGGAGTTTCCTCTTCCTGGGAGTGCGAGGATCGATCGAATGGGAATTTGGAGCAGCATAAAAGCGGGCACGTCGGGACTTGAGGGTCGAGTTCAGCGTAGAGTTGAGGGTAGTGTCACCCACAAGGGTTTCATCGGCATCGAGGTCATGCTCATCGAATGGCGGCGGTGGGGGTGCCAGTTGCTGTGGCACCGCCGATTTGCCGCGCCCACCAGCCAGTTTCTCAAAATCAGCCTGGGAAATCACTTTGACAGTCTTGTAATCGGGCTCCACAGTGGTGGTCCACAGATCCTCCTCGTAGTTAACCAGCCCATCGTTGATGATGTTCTCCAGATCCTGGGTGATTTTGGTGCGAGATGTAAAGTCAGCGGTGCGATCATAGCCCTCGTGTTTGGGTGCCCTGCCCACTTGGGCCACAATCAGCAGCTTGTTAATGTCACGGTCGGCAAACTCATAGTCGGATTCGTCGTCGTCAGAAAAGTTCTCGGTAAAGTTGTTGATACGTCCGGTTCCAGGGGGTAGGGGGTCCATTAGCTCCTCGTCAAACTGGAAGTCTAGTTCTTCCTTTTCGGCATGGCACTGAGCGGATGGCGGAGCAGCTGTTTTGGATGAGGATTTGGAGTGGGTATTGGAGTAAGCAGCATTGCCAGATTTGATGTTGTTGTTTGTGGAGGTGGCTGTGGCGGTGGAAGTGGTGGTTTTGGTGGTTTTTGTGGCATTGGTGGTTGCTTTGGTGGCTGAGGAAGCATTGTTCGTGGTTACACACACAGTGGCGGATGATGAGGCGTTGGATGTGGCGTTGGACGTGGACGTGGACGAGGACTTGGACGTGGACGAGGTGTTGTTCGTTTTGACATTATCATTGTTATTGTTGTTGAGCGTTTGTGAAAGCGGTGGCTGTTGTTGTTGTGGTGTTGACGTGTTGTTGTTGGCTGATTTAGTAGCGTTTTCTTTGATAGCATTTGTTTTGGAGCGTCTCTTTACCTCTTTCCACATGCCCTCCGGCTCCGCCACCAAAGCAACTGTACCCTTGCCGCCGCCAGCAGCCGACCTCTTATCCGGCGTCGACGCAGACTTGGGCTTCACACTCTCCGCCAGGCCACTCAAGTGTCCAGCCAGCTCGGCGGCACCACCCTCCACATGCTGGGTCAAAGCACTGATCGCATTGACCGAGTTCAAAGCGGCAATGGTCTGCTGCTTCTCCTGCAGCATCTTGGGCATCAGATTCTGCGAGTTGCGCGGCACCGGCGGCGGCGGAATGCTGCTCAGCGGCTTCGCTGCCATCGCCGATGTGAGAATGGGCGGCGGCGACGATCCAACCTCAGTCTGCTCCTCCAGTTTCTCTTGATCCTGCTCCAGGTTCTTTGACTGCTGTATCTCAAGCTGTGGAGCATTGGGGTCCCCTTCCTGAGCGTCCGGCACATCGCTAATGGGCCAAACAGTCGGTGTCGTCGTGGTGCGCACCTTGTAGCCCTCGAAGAGCTCCAATTTATCCGATTCCTTAATGGCGTTCACAATTAAGGCCACGTCGGTGGTCATGGCGAGAACGCGATGGAACGAGGCAATCAGGGTCACTGGGATATAGCCCTCGGGGTCCATTTTGCGGCGCAAAAAGAAGTCGCCGGTAAGATTATCGGAGCTGAAATAGTATTCACTACGAAGGGAAGGAAAATAAGGTGCGGGGTCAACATACATGTTACGAGTTCAATTTATAAAATGCCTTTAGCTGCGAGCTTCCAATTTTTATCAGGGGAATTATTAATAAAGTATACTTTATATATTTAAATATTTTATAACTTAGATGGAACATTTTTGTTTATTTATTTTGAATAAATTAAATGTATTTTCCAATCCATTATTAATAGCAATCCAGCGAAAGGCATTAGGGAGAATAAATCAAATCTGGACTACTTACACTTGCTTCTTGATGGCCTCCTTGACGCTGTTCGCGTCCATTTCGATATAGTTGGCGGGCACATTGCCAAAGTAGTGGGTGCCCATGAGCACATACGACGACTGCGAGGAGTCGGCACCGGCGGCGTCCGCCGGCAGATAGTTGGCATACTCGCCCGAAGCTAGCAGATGGCGTGGTATGCGATGAGTCGGACGACCTGGTCCCTGTCGGGCGAATCCGCCCCGGCCTTGCCGCCCGCCCCGATACGGCGTCCGGAAGCGACGCGGCCCGCGCGCTGCTGATCCAGCGGCTGCCGCTGTTCCCGCTGCTGTCCCGGCACCACCCGCTGATCCAGAGCGCTGCTCATCGAAGGCTGCGGTGCTGCCGCTGCTACGCCAGGAATCCACGCGCTCGGACGTAGCAGTCGCTGAGCGTGGGACGTACGGATGCCGGCTACCGTTTGGCTGCCGCGACTCTGCTCCCGCTGCTCCTGCAGCTGACTGGCGTTCATGGTAGGAGCGCGGCGGACGGCGCTGGTCGGTGCCATCATCGCTGAACCGCCGATTTGGCCGGCCGCCAATCGGTTTAGGGCGACTGGACTTGGCCAGATCGATGGGCAGCGGACGCCACTTGTGCTTGGGTAGCTTCTTGGTGAGGGAAGGCCCGGCAGTGGAGCCAGCAGCTGCTGGAGCAGCATCGGTTGCTGGTTCAGCTTCTCGCTGGGCTTTGGCATCATGACTCGTGCTGGCAACAGGAGCGGCTGTGGCTGTTGCTTGGCTGTTGCTATTGCTGGTGGCGGTGGTGTTGGTGGGTGCTGCGGCGTTAGACTCTGTGGCAACTTCACTTGGAGTGCTTGCGTTGCTGCTGGCTACGGCTGCTTTGGCTGGCTGCTGTTTTTTCGTTGGGTTGCGCTTGGGTTCGTTGCTGGGGGCTTTGCCACTGCCAGAAATTCCACCGATTAGCGTGGGCCAGTCACCAACGTTGCTGAAGTCGCTAGCCTGTCGAAGCAAGAAGAGATTGAGTTAGACATAATTTCAATGATGCATAAGGACTTCCCAAGTCCTGACTAATAAAAGTGAAAATATCTCAAATATTATTAATTTTCTTACCTTTTGATTGACCTTCTTTTTGTCCTTTACCACGACTTTTGCTAGCACATCTGCCTGAGTCGCATCAACTGCAAAATGAGAAGCGGTTTCAGGGTGAGAATTGAAAAACAAAGAAGTGTTTTAAAAATAAGAAATCAGGCCATGACACGCCATATGCGTCGCCAAAAATGTATCCTCTCGCTTTGTTTCTCTCTCTCTCGGAGCATGGGGTCACAATCAACAGAGAGAGGAGCAGCAGCAGCACCACCAGGGAAAACCCCAATGAAAAACTAGGAGACACGTGAGAGAAACGGAGCAAGTGAGGAAAAACACAGTCACATGGTGGTCAGGTTTGCAACCCATCTCTCCGGCATGAAAACAACTCCGTGGGGGGTTTAGCAAAATAAAATTCGAATCTATACCATCTGAGGTATATAATATATATTGCAAAACGAATCGTTCTTCTTCTATTAGAACTAAAGGGAGAGGAAAAGCCTTTAAAAATATATGTAAAAAGAACATCAACTATTTTTAACAGGAAAAATACAAAAAACTGATGGTTTTCATTTAAAATGATGGCGTGTTCTGTTTTAAATTAAATCTTTGGTTTTTTTGCCCACTTTAGAGGGGAAATTTTCCATCTTTGGCACTCACCAGTGGTTGTTGCTGTTTCAGTTGTTGCTGCTGCTGCTGCTGCCGATGTGCTCGGTGTTGCTGCTGCTGATGTTGATGGTGCCGCTGTGCTTGCTGCTCCTGTCGTTGTCTGTGTGTTTGTTGCTGTTGCTGCTGCTACTCCCTGTTGAGGTTGTTGTTGTGTCTTTTTGTTGCCGCTTGTGTTCTGTGCGTTGTTGTTGTTGCTGCTGGCAGTCTGCTTGGATTGCTGTTGTTGCTGTGCCTTGGGCTGCAAAACACGTTTGTCCAATGGAGAGGTTCCTGCCTTGGGGCTGCCGGATTGTTTAGCCGATATCTGTAAGCGCACAGAAAACATAACAAAACGGCCTTTAGAAATTTTGGAACTCAAAACATGGCTGACTAATGTGACAATTTCAAAGGAGAGCACAACATTTTCACAGAAAAATCAATGCAACTTTGGTCACGACTCCGACTTACTCCCTATGCGCAAGTATAACCCGAAAAAGTATAGCGGTATACACTACTGGCCAAAATAATAAGTACATTCGTATGTGCTGTGTTTCAAGCCTCGTAAAACTTTTTTAAGAAGGCTTATGAAAAAAACCAAATTATTTTCAGTTTTAGGACAGTTTTAGGATAATAAAAATAGATAACAAAAGATTTTATCATTTAAGATACAAAGAATACGACCGATTTTATCAAATAACCCCACAAATGGGTTGGTCAAAATAATAAGTACACCAATTCTTCTAAGCCTAAAACTCGAAACGTATCAAATATTTTACACTTTTTTTTTTTGATTAGTAAACTTATACTAGTGTGGGGTATAACTCTCCCTATTTTGAACCACTTTTGCGAATATTTTTGACATACTAGCCATAAGTTTGCAGCAAGTCTCGCCAAGAATCTCTTACGAAGTTTTTTTCAACAAATCTCCACAAATCTTTACCATTAGATATTTTTTTTGTTTTCAATGCGACATTTAGAGTCTTCCCACAAATTTTAGATTAGGTTTATGACCGCAGACTGACTGGGCTTGCTCATAAACGTTACATTGTTGTCATTGAAGCAGGCGTTGACTAGCTCTGAGGAATGTTTTGGGTCGTTATCCTTTTGAAAAACCCATCGCAAGGACATGTTTTCCACAGTATATGGTTGCATGAGTTTAGCTAAAATAGTTTTATATTCGACTTGGGTCCTAGTACTATTTATGCGATGTTACAACTTAACGACATGCAAAGAAAAACAATCATAGAATATTACGTATCCGCCTCCGTGCATAACTTGTTACCCCTTTACCAGGAGCCGAATTCTTGGCTTTTGGGTTGTCATATGAATTGTTCTTAATTGTTTCCAAAAAGATTTACTTTTGTTTCATCACTTAAAAGTGTAATTTTCCACTTTTCCGAAACTTTGGGTCAAAACAATATCGAATAATTTTTTTCAAACTTTTGAATCATCTGAAAAAAAATGTTCTCGATATAATGGGACCTTTTGGGCTATATATCCTGATAGTCCTGACAATTTCAGTCTACCATGAACCGGGCGGGAGGAAATTGCACTGCCACTTTCGGCGGAAATGGCCTTGCAAGACATAAATGAGTCCTTTTCGGGCAAAAAGACGATCCAATTTCCGGTTGCTTTGGAAGATTTCTTTCACAGATTTATTTTTTTTATAACCCCAGTTGTCTATAAAGCATTTTGCATAAAACAGAGTAAGGATCCTAGGCGTTTTGCATTTTCGCAAGGACTTTTTCCTATCTTTTAGAAGCTTAATAGCCGCTTTCCTTTCGTCAGGACTAAACTTCGTTTTTCGACCCATCTACAATTTTTTTTTTACACTAATGAACTTAAAGGACTTAGAACTCAATATAAAATGACAACCCAATGCGACACTAGTGATCTAATCCTTAAAATCAAATTTTAATCACTAGTGTACTTATTATTTTGACCAGCCCATTTGTGGGGTTATTTGATAAAATCGGTCGTATTCTTTGTATCTTAAATGATAAAATCTTTTGTAATCTATTTTTATTATCCTAAAACTGTCCTAAAACTGAAAATAATTTGGTTTTTTTCATAAGCCTTCTTAAAAAAGTTTTACGAGGCTTGAAACACAGCACATACGAATGTACTTATTATTTTGGCCAGTAGTGTATATGATATAGGGGAGTGTCCCTAACCCAGATTTAGTTCAACGCGCACATGAGTCAGAGTGTACTCTTCTCGGGTTAATCACTCCCTAAAAATCCAATTACTAACTTGGGGGCTTAGTAAGAAATAAAAACTGTAACAAATTCACAATAATTATGGGATTTCAAAGAGTCATTTATATACATTTTCCCCATATTTGACACTGGAAAATTACCTCGTTTTCTCACAAGAACTTTTAGTTTCTTTGCTTTTTTACTTTTAATCGCCGCACTACAGGCTTTTTCTTATCGTTTGTTTGTTTTGCTTTTCATATAACACTTTTGCTGTCTATTTTCGCTCTTGCTTTTTGTTGCTATAACTAGCACAGTTAGCACAGTTGTTGTTGTTGTTGCTGGCGCTATTAATTTTTATTGATGCTAAGGCAAAAACTTATTTAAACAATTGCCTGGAAACTGGTGCGTCCGTTCTCGCGAAGTGTTCAGTGAATTCTGTGCGATAGCTACGCCACTGGGAACCGAATATACCTCCGCCCCTTTATCTGCTCCCTGTCCCACTCTCACTCGTCGCCCATCTCGTTCACGCTCAGGGCTCAATGCTGTCCACGCGTTGGCTACGTGAGCAAAAACGAAGAAGACGAAAACAAAGAGGCAAAGGCGGAGGCAGAGGCTCATAAAGCGCACCAACAACAACTGGTTTTACAGCGCAACATAAAAAAAAGCCTACAGTAAAGCCTGAATGTAAATACTGGGATTAATATATGTACTTTACTATGATTTGTTACATATTAATATAACGTAAACTTAATAAACCTTTGCAGTTTTAGCTATTTCTTTTAGATAATTTAATCTGTTTGTTTTGTACTCTGATTGTTCCCCAAAAAAAGCTCCACTGTGTCCCCAGATCCAAAACAAAAACAAAACAGAAAACAGCCGATGCGCCGGTTCACGGATGCGTGAGAGCGAATGAGAGAGGGCCAACGACTGAGAGAGATATGCAAGACTTATGCCGGCTGAGTGCGCGAGAGCCAGCGCATAGCACCCTGTATCTTTTGAATACAGGTTTTCGCTCAGTGTGTGTACGTGCGTTTTATTTATCGTTTTGTTTTTGTACGCATTTTCTAATTGTTGTTTTGATCGGCTGCGAAAGTTCACCCACCGACACAACCTTAGCATATCAATACGAATCAAATATCGAAAACAGGTGCGTTGTAAATCCAAATCCCAAACAATATCCCCCTCGGATTGTAAACACAACAAACATTGGCCATCCCACTCGCACCATGCGGTGTATCTGTAAGTTGCCAGCATAAAAAAGAGAGCCCAAAACAAAATAAACATGTGATTTTCGGCACGTAGGCCATGCAAAGGAGAGCGGAAAAGTGGAGAAACGCAAAGACGGGTGGTGGAAAACTCCAAAACAATGAGAGCGGATAAAGAAAGAGACTTGCAATCAGAGAGAGAGATGCAGGAATGTGGCTTAATTTATTCAATAAAATATTGTTGTACAAGGAAAAAGATACACATAAACAAAATGTATCTTTTAAATATATTTATTTATACCTAAATAATTGTTTTTTGTTTTTAATCATTTAGGGGTTGAAAGGAAATCCAAGGTTAATTTAAATGTCAATAAATAAGTAATTTATTATCCTATTGTTTATTATATTTTTCTGCAGTAAATTATAGTTTTGACCTTAAAACCTTATCAAGCCGATAAATCATATCATTCATCCTATATGACACATTATAAACAACATAAGGAAAATGATAAAAGTTTCCCTGAATATAAAGTTCAAATTAAATACTTATCTTTATTACCTTCTTTAAGGTAAATATTTAAACAATAAAATAATGTATTTTTCACAAAGGTGTCATTTTTTTGTGTCACATTTGTGCTGAAAATATTGAAAACACTTTCCATGCAGTTGATCACGTATTCATCGGTTTTCTTAGGGACAAATTCGTGATCATGATCATTAATTTGCAACCATTTTGAATAGAGTTATCTATAGAAAATGAGAATAACGACCCTGACTCCATTGCAAGGACAATAAACTTTGAGTCACTAGATAGTTTTATGAGTTTTTGTAATTTTCCACAATAAATACTCTCCCTTAAACATTTGCTAAACCACTGAGCACATGTTTCAAATTCTATAATTATACGGGCATGTGTCTTATCACTTTGGACATTTTGAACCCCCCACATAAATCGCTGACGTACTTTGAGTGTTTGTCATTAAATTTTAAGTACCATAATACCTATATAGGTGAGGTTCTCTGCACAAAAGATTAGAATCATTCAATTTGATGGATAGTTCAAGGTCATTGGTAATAAAAAGTGATTCATAAGGATCTCCTAAGAACTATAAACAGCTAAAGATAAAGGAACTTGAACTTGCCAGTGGTTTCAGTTTATTGTTATTCAAATAAAATTTGTTCAAAACACTATTTCACAAATATTTAAGGTATCTCTGAGATCTCGCAAAAAAAATGCACCACATCGAGCGATCGCTGATAGACAACTGAGGCGCTGGCAATGCAAAATTACTATTTTAAATGGCATTAGAATCGGACGGGACTAGCACGATAGCAGCAAGTGAAATCGTACAAAAATACGACAAAGAGAAGTAAAAATAAAGGCAAACAATGACCGAGAGTCGGCTGGCTGAACGCAAACGTGCAAAAAGACCCACATTCTGTGGGCATTCTCTAAGTCAACAGTCGCTCGTAATCAGTTTTGAGGCTATAGGTGCAGGAGGGGTTAGGCCAGAGGTAACGCCAAGAAGGGGGCAGGGGCTGCATTACCCCCTTTTGAGGTTGCGAGACAGTCTCGTTTGGGTCTTTCTGCGTTTTAGCAAATTGAAAAATACGAGCAGAATGCAAAAAACCAGTCTAAAATGCCGGCCGCAAAAAAAAACAAGACGTTATGTAAAGATATTGTAAAAAAAAATGCAAAATAAAACCAGAAAACGTGCTCAGCCAATTGAGTTAAAGATAGAGACCCGAGGAAAAAATTAAATATATATGTTTGTGTATGGAGAACAAGTGCCCACAATCAGCGCAGCTTACATGAATAATGATAAGTATAATAATCCAATAAATGATAGAGAATGCAGCAATTGAAATGATCAACTAAGTGATACTCAGTAATTGAAACAACTTAAAGCCTGAACAATTGATTACAGGGTGTTGAAAATATCAAAAATGCTATAGATGCGGACATAAGTTATAGGAAATTTTATTTTAAAATGTATCTCAAAAACAAAAAAAAAATAGAAATTGATCTACCCTCTCAACAAGCAATTAATGAGCACAAAAAAAGGTCGTCCAGCTTTGAACGCAAACAAGTTTATGACTATTTTTCATTTTACTTTTTTTCTATTTATAGTTTTATTCGTGATTAAATTGAACGATTAGACCCAACGGGCAATTGCTCAGCGTGGTGCAGGAGAGGAGAGTCCCACCATCCCACACAATACAGTCAGGTTATTCGGATCCGTGACGACGAACTCCAGCGAACCTCAACGCAGATACACCGATGTGGGGGTGTGTGTATGCGAAATGTTGTTTACGTTGGAGCAGCGAGTCGAGCAACTTTATATTTAATGCGTAGCAGGCTTAGGAACATAACTCTTATCGGGGCCCCCAGAGAGAGGTGTAAATAAGCCCCAAGCAAATATGTTCAAGAAATATGAAAATACATTCCAAACTTAACATTTATTTGTGAAAGCAAAACAGCTGCAGTTCCACGGGTTTTTCAGAAAAGTATATATAATAATAATATTTGAGGTAGTCTCTATAACCGCGTGGTTTTATAATCAGACCCTTTTTTTGTCACCTATCAGTAGCGCTATATACGTTGTGTAAGTCTAGTAGATTATTCCTATCAGCAGTTGAAATCACTGAATGGTTGCTTATATAAAAGTGAATTGAAAACAGTTTATTCTGTGTCCTTCAAATAATTTTTTGCCTTTACATTTGTGACGCAAACAATTAGTTTGGTCACTTTTTTAAAGCAAATAATTACTTTAAATATCATCAAGTAAACAATAGATAGGGAAAACTGAGGTAGAGTTTCTCAACTGAAAATATATATTTTAGAGAACAGTAAATGCGCATATAGTTATTTATAATCACAAGTGAAATCTTTTAAAAATGATCTATTACGAAAAATTATAGATCACTTCAATTGTTATAATTAATAACATAAGTTATCCAATAATTTTTAAAGTGCTTAATTTAATCTTAAGACTTGTAAGATATTTTTTCGCCAATGTAATTATTTTTACTATTAGGTGAAGTAATGGTAATGGGAAATCATTCTAAAAGTGTTACAACCGTTTTGTGTTACGAAAATAATTACATAATCACGCTTTTAAAGCAATATTATGAGATAGAATTATATAAGCAAATAAAAGTTGGAGAATAGGAAACGTTCTATATTTATATTTATTCCTATTTCCCTTATAAATTTATATTAGATACTTTTTTTTATATATTTCATAAAATCAACAAGGAGGCATGATCTTTTCATCTTTCCCATCTTCCTCTTGACAACAAAAGAAAAATGCTTTAAATAAAATTTACCAAGTGCCCAAGCACAAAGGAATAGGAAGTCACAAGTGCTGCGCTGGCAAAAGAAAGAAAACGTTGAAAAATCTGATACTAAATGCAAATTATATACGCCGAACAAAAGTCACCCTTGATATTATTAACAACAAAAGCACAGAGCAACAAGGGAAATATTGGAAAAATAAATATATATACACAAAAGTGCGCTTATACCCTGGGATTTTCCAAAAACAATGTGAATGGAAAAATACAAACTTCACCCGAAACTGATACCCAAAGTTAAAATAAGCTTACAAAGAGAAGTCGGCGTCGCATTAGCTTGAAATATGAATATTGCTGCAACGTGATAGCCCCACAAAGAGACTGATAGGAAACGTCAATGTAATTAAGACAAATTAATGTTATTATTATTAATCTTAGGTTGCAGTTGAGTGCCTAAAAATAGAATGTGTTTGGCTTTTGGTTCAACAATAACAATAATAAATCGAATATCAGAGATCAGAGAGTTTTAATGAGGTTAAAATAATTATGAAAAACAGTAATATTATAACCAAGAGTAGAATTGTTAATTTAAAATTATGTAAATTATTTCCCTTTAGCCAATGTCTACTGTACTTCCCACTGCGACACACATTCCACTATTGAATTAAGCTACTTTTTCTAGGTACACAAAAACTTTAATTAAGTTGTTAAGATGATTGCATATTTACTTTCGTTTTCATGTTTGTTATTGTTTTCCGTTTGTGCCGCTCAAGAGACGAATGAGGAATAAAACACTCAAAGAAAGAGAGAGAGAGAGCGCTCGTAAAAGTGGGTAGAAATTTCTTATCACTCTCTTTGCAAATCAGCCTTACGATACGTAAGAAAACGTAACGTTATGAACCGACGGAACGCGAATTAACACACACATGAAACGTAAGAGAGAGAGCGAGAGAGAGGGATACGAAACGAGAGCCATATACAACCGCTGCTATAATATCAACAAGTATGACGAGTTTAAGTTCCACGTCGGCTGCGCGCACGCCTTTTAGCCGTATTTTTTTTATGTATTATTCTAATTTCGATATTTATCTTGAACTAATAATCGCCTCGCAACGGTGGCCGTATATGGAATTCACCACGTGGTGAGTTTGATTTCGAGTTCGAGTCGGACAACAACACGTGCCGCCGTTCCAGCTGTTTTTATATATTTTCGGCTTAATCTTTTACGATCGCCAGAACACTTGCTAATAGGGGCACTGAGGGCACAGGGGTATTGCTGGAAAATGAGCTTAGTGCAAGGTGTTGGGTTTTCCCAGCCGCGAACTCTTCAACGACACACGTCGACGGCTACTGGCGTGGAAAAATAAATTTTTAAATTTGAATCGCCCTGCACCCGCTGCTGCTTCAGCTGACGCTAACGTCGACTGCAACGTAGGCTTGGTGGCCAGAGGGCTTAAACAAGACGGGAAGCTTTTAACCCCCTAATTAACCAGCTAGAAATTATTATTATTATTATTACAATAAAATTATAAAAGTACACTAAAAATCGCTTGTAATTCATTACTAAGTGCAACCTTAAAGTTTACAGGATTTGAGGATAAGGTATATTATGGTAGGGTAACTAATTGAAGATGACGAGAATTGCCTTTGATTTTTATTTAAAATCAAAAATCTAAATATAAAACGTATTAATCAAATATATACAAAATTTTTGTTAAAAAAGACATTCTCCGTTTATAAAACAAAATAAAAGAGATTGTCGGCTGTTTGACTAAAAGTTAAAGACAAAAAAAAAAAAAAGAAATCTGGTAGAATTCAGGTTCGTTTTTGCTTCCTAATTAGTTCGATTTGCATATGCAAATAATGTCAAAAGTAAGCGAGATCTTTGCATCTTTCCACCATTTAAAGTAGCACAAAAGCAAGTCGAATTTTAAACTCTCCGCTTGACGACAAGACCAATAATGTGTAAACTTTTAACTTTTTCCGCAAAAAGAAAATTAGCCACACCTTCTTATTGTGTGTGTGTGTGTGTGTGTGTTTGTGTTTCTTTCACCGTTCTCCTTGCTTTGCGTTCTCTGTTGATTTCGTTCTCTCTTTTGAACACGCTTTCGCCATGTTTGCCGGGAAGGGGGTTGATGAGGAAGCGGGAAAGCTCGTTGGATAGATAGGCGGCGACAAGCGGCTGACCTTGACATTTATTTTTAGTTGAGAAATATTTAACTTTTTCTCTCGTTTGTTGCGACACCAAAAAAAACAGATGTGCCATTATATGGATATAGAATAAATAATTGAACAAACCAAAACTGACACGGGGTGGGATGAATAACCCAGAGTTTTGTTTATACAAACTGCAAACTTTTTGGAATATTCGAATGTTGCAGAGGTAAAAAATTCAAATATCCAAGGTTAATAAAGCCAAATAAACACCGGTAAATTATCGCTTGGATTGCATAATAAAAAACAACGCAAAAATGTATACACACAACTACAGTGCTCTCTAAGGGAAACGCAAAAAAAATATTCAAAATGATCTATTTTCCCAATAACTTCAGATAAACTTGAAAAGTTCCCTACAAAATAAATTAAAAACACTGAAAAATATTTAGTAATAAATTAAATCCTACATAGTTTTCATAATATACTTTATCGAGTTTGGACTGTAAATATAAATAAATGAAATTGCTGTTTATTTTGCTCGATTCTCTTCTTTCAATTTGTTTTGTCGCCCTGCTTTCGCTTCTGTTTGGTCTTTTGTTTTAGCTTCTGGCAAATATTATGCAATTATGCCTGCAACCGTGTATCTGTGAGATACAAGATGCAAGACAAAATTTTGTAATCGTCAGCGGTAATATTAGCATAACGATAACAGCGAGGAAAACCACAACAAAGCGAAAAACGTGTTTCCATGCTACTCCTCGTGTTTGTTTTTGTTTGCCTTGCATTCGTGTTTATCAGCCGCCCCGCTTTGCTCCCACTCTTCGTCAACGTCTCCTCCGTCATTCTACGCACATTTGTTTATCAACAGAAAAACACAACAAGCAAACGCACACCAAACACACACATGGTTGGACGACGCCACACGCACACCAAAAGACGGTGGTTGTATATGGACATGTTTTTCCATCATTTTTAAGACGCAATTTGACAATCAACAACAGAATGTAAAGGGAAAAGAGAAACACAAAAAAAAGTAGCAACTACAAAAAAAAAAAAAAACGTGCACTTCACTTTTGGGGGATCGCTCACAGTGGACACTGCCTAAATTAGGCAGGATCAATGAATTATATGACATCATTATTGTATTATTCTGGATTTTAGATATTCTTCTTTCAAATCTGAACCTAGACTGGCCTAGGAGGACCCAAAAAGTATCAATTCCAAATGAATATTAATTAAATAATACAAGTAATACTAAGAAATCGTAAAATAATCTTATCTCATTCAATATATTCCTGAAATCTTACTTTATTCTGATTCAGTTCTGAGATTTTAACACCTTTAAAGACTTTTGAGCTCTGGTTTCTGGTAAATGCTCATAAATCTGTTGAATATATAGTCTATTTTTATTGTATTCTCAAGAAGTGTATGTATAATTTTCATATTTGCATATTGGCTTTGCTTTGGTTTCTAGAACATTTTTCTTTATATTTTCTACAACAAGAAAAGCTAGAAAGATTGCAACTTGTTTGCTTTTAGCTAAATTAAAGGGAGTTCCTCCTACAAAATTCAACATTTAAAAGTATTCTTTTATTGAATCTAAATTTTCTTAAATATTTCCATATTTTATTACTAAACAAACAAATAATATTCCCCCTAAAATTCATTAAAACTGCCCAAAATCTAACACAGAAAATTCCCTTTTCCTGAAGCCACTCAAGAGCTTTTTTTGTGTATAATCAATAAAGTGTGACACAATCACTCACCTTCCAGGCGTTGACCTTGGGCGGTGGTGCGGCAATGAATCGTTTGGGTGGCGGTGCTGCTCCAGCAGCTCCCTTCTCACCACCCGCCGGCTGATCGCCATCACCCGACTTGGTTTCAGTGCCGCTGCTTCCTGCTCCCTCGATGCTGGCACTCGGCGAAGTGTCCTTGCGATCCTTGTGTACTTTAGGGCCAGCACCAGCAGCTGCTCCGGCTCCAGCGGTAGCAGCTCCACCGGCCGCCGATCCAGGTCCAGCTCCCAGTTTGCGTGGACTTCCGCCGCGTGAAGCACGAGGCCTTACTGTCTGCTTGCGTTCAGGGTCCGATGATCCAGGGGCACGTCTGCCAGCCTGATGGGATTTCTGACCATCGCCACGGCCTCCGGTCTGCGGCTGATCGCGGGGCTTTTCCTTGCGCGCCTTTTTACGATCGCGTCGATGGTGGGATAGTACCGGCACAAAGTCATTGTTATCGTCCAGTTCCGAAGAGTTCTCAGCGGTGTTATCTCCACCCGATGCAGCGGCACGCTTTTCACCTGCAAGGGCCAAGCTGACGCTGCTGGCGATGGATTCCCCTGCAGCTGCTTCGGCGGCTGCAGTTTCCTCGCTCCACGACTTGAAGCTCTTTAGATTTGGCTGGTTTTCTTTGTTATCCACGGAGGCAGAAGCAGAGGTCGAGGCGATGACGGTGGTGCTGGTCGTATTGGCGCCCTTCTTGGTATCCAAATTCTGGACCACATTGGCATACGAGGTGGTGGCGGCACTGCCGGAAGCGGTGGCCACAGGAGCTGCTGCTGCTGCGGCGGCTCCACCCGTAGAGGGCATCGTCTCCTCCTTGCTGGACATGCTCCTCAGTAGCTCAGTGGCTGCTACTCCGTCTGTCTTGGTGTCGGGTTCTTCTTCTCCAGAGTAGGCAGCAGATGTGCTGCTCCTGCTCCGGCTTTCTTCAGCGGCTGATCCTCGTTGTTTGGGGTCGGGAAAACTCTTGGCTGCTTCCGGGCCTTGTCAACGGGATGCGCGTATAATCGATGGGCGGTCGAACGGCTTTCGAACTGAAAAAAAGAAATATCAAGTTAGTCGATTTCGACAAGTTGGGTATTAGAGATTCTAAAGTACTAAAAATATGATTTTCTTGAACCGCAATTAGGAAGCATTTAACATAAATCTAAAATTCTTAAGAATATTTAAGTTTTTTAATTAATATTACTGTGTTTTCAGTCATTAAAAGATTTTTTTATAGGCTCTGTGTTCTTACAATAATAATAAATATCCTAACTATCTAATTATCTAACATTTTAAACGTAAAAATATATTTCTGACTCTGCATTACGTATGCATACGTAATTTATGAAAATACCTGGAAACTAGAGGTAATAAAGGAAACTCTTAAATGTTGTCTATCTGCAAGGAAACGCCTTTAAAACCCTTTTTTCATTGAATTTTCCCTAAGAATACCTACAAGTTTTAGCCTAAGCAAGCTTGACTGTAGCGCGGTGTCTATGACTGTGCGAACTCGCAATGTTGTTGGTAAGCTATGTATATTATTGCGTGTAATCTAGAGTTTGTCAAGCTCGCAATATTTATTTAATCATTGCTTCTTAATGCAACCTTTATTACGGCAAAACGAACGCACTTGCATACACCCATAAACATACACACACAAACACACTCTCACATACACTGCACTTTGAACTGGTAAACTTTTTTACTCAATGGAAAGCCTGCCGAGGAGTGCGATGATTTTTTAAGAACTGGCCATGGCTTTGGGTTCGAAAAGAGCCTCTCCCTCGGCAGCGGCCTTTTCCTCGATTTTCCACAGCCACTGACACGCTGCTGGCTCGGCGAATTGGATTTTATGGCGAAATCACAAGTTATATATTAGATATTGTAGAACGGACGGAACGGAGGAGTCCGTTACGGGGCACGACCAATCGAATCGAGATGGAAGCGAGGTATTATATTATTATGCAGCAGCCACACACAAGAAGAAGAAGTGAGGTTAGGGCCTGGCCACTCGTATTTTTGCCCCACACAGGAGGAAGAGGAAGAGGCGGAGAGCGAACAAGAAGAAGAAGAAGCAGTTCCACAAAGCAACACAACGCTAGTTGACCAGGGCTAGGCACACATTGGGTCTGCCCACTTGCTACGCCAAGCCTTACGTGGCCTTACGTTGAGCTTACGTGAGAGCTTATTTAAGCCGCATAAGCCAAAGGCAGGGGAAAATAAACAACAATTGTCTCTCTTGGCCAACGTTATTGTTGCTGCTTGTGATGTAAACAATAAATTCGTTGTCTTTTGGGCCTCTGCAAGTATTATGCAATTTGTGCACGACCTGCATTGTTGCTATTGTCGCCCTGGTTTTGACTTATAAACAGCTGATTTGGTCTGCAACTCGGATTTCAAAAAGATGCACGCGGTCACACATACACACACAGGCACACAATATACCACTGCTTAACTCCTAAATACGTACCAGATAATCAGAGAATTGAAATCAAATCGGCAATCAGATTTTTGATACACAATTTCCGCTCTGTGTTTTTGTACGCTCACTTTTCTATATGCTTTTCGCTTTTACACACTACGCACTTTGGGCTGCTCCACGCTCGCGTTTGTGTGCGTGCGTGCGTGTGTTGTTATTGTTGCTTTACTTTTGCGGGTTTCCTCGCGCACACACACTTCGCACACACTGGCTCGCTCGCTCTCGCTGCCGTTGCCGCTGCGTCTCGCTCGCACTCACTCACGCGCTGGTCGGGGGAGAACGTAACGATATTATTTTCGCCCGAAATGCGATTCACACACAATTCGTTGTTGGTCGCGATAATCTGTCAATTGCCGTCGTCGCCGTGCACTTGGATCTTGTCAATTAATCGCAATTAGTCAATTAACTGGTGCATTATACCGCCGAAAAGAAAATTAAAATCTCGGTTACCAGACATGTGGTTCTACGGTCGAAAAGAAAAAGAACAGGGTGGTAGCGCGCTACCAGGGCATCGCAAACAGCTAACAGCTGATATCCACACGACGGAATCGTAGTCTTTGGTGCAAAGCCGAGAAACGAGCAGGCAGCATCGGAAACAGGGCTGCAAAGAAATATAACACCAGGGATGGAGTTTTCCGTTGATTTAAATTTTTGATAACCGCGAAATTTATTCAAGAAATTTGTGCTCTTTTGATTTTACTGACTGAATTCATCATTCATTCATATTATATATTTTATATTTATTATTTATCCAATTTAATAAAGCTGTAACATCAGAGGCTTCTGTCAAAATTTGATAAAATTTCCTATATTTAAAAACACATTTATTTAAAGAAAAGTTTGGGAAATATTTATATTTCAATTGCACATTCACAAATAGTAATTTTTCGACAACACAAATGGGTCAGTAAGGCTACAAAATGCAGGGGTTAACAGATCCGACTTTGGCCGGAATTGGGCACAGAGGATAAAAAGGGAATAATTTCGCTTTTTTTTTTTGTAAATCTGTGCAAATACCAAAAGATTTTGACTTAAATCCTAAAGTTTTGGGAATTCTCAGGCAGATACTAAAAATGGAATTCTTGATGCGGGCAATCCCCGGATCCTGCGGATGGAAGCCTACTCCACAGTCACAGACTTGGCCAGATTCCGGGGGCAATCCACGTCACAGCCTCGCAGCACGGCTATGTGATACGACAGCAGCTGCAGAGGGATAACAGTGAGCACTCCCTGCAGGCAATCCACGGTCCTGGGGATCTGAAGCGAGCGGGTGGAGAAGGACATGGTCTCGGTGTCGCCCTCCTCGCAGATTAGGATGGGTCTTCCCTTGCGCGAGGTGACCTGCTGCAGGGCATTCATGCATTTGGTATAGACAGGATCTCGCAGCACAATCATCAGCACGGGCATCTCATCGTCCACCAGCGCCAGAGGTCCGTGTTTAAGTTCGCCAGCCAAAATTCCCTCGCTGTGCATATAGGTCAGTTCCTTGACTTTCTGTTAATGTGGAAAGAATTTGTTGTGATTAGTTTTGATAATATAAATATATTTTTTGTTATCACAAAGTGTACGCTTATCACCTTTGACTTTCTGGGAAAAATTGCTAATCAATTTATTTGCTTGTCTAGAATCTTGGGATTCCTATGAATTTCTAAGGAAATGGGATTTTTTTGTAATAAAATTATTGCTAGAAAAAAATCTAAATTGATTTGTTTACATGAATTATGTTCTTAGAATCCTAAAACTTTTTATGCTAATTCTCCAAAGTGATTTGAATTAGTTAATAAAATTTCAAGTATCAATCAAAGCCACGTCTTGCAAATCTAATTTCAAAATTCTCTTTGCAAAACACCTTTTGTTTACGTGTACTTTCTATAAGATGACTTTTGTTTAAACAACTGCGCAGATAAGTAAGATAACTAAATGAGAAGCATGAGTCATTTCCAGCTCTAGGCGATGTGTACTTTATGATACAAAAAAAAAAAAAAACAAAACTAGCCCTTACCAGCGCTCCCTCCAAGCAAGTGGCAAAGTTGAAGCCCCTGCCCATGATCAGCAGTGATTTGTGCTGGTACAGCTCCTTGGCCAGTTCCTGAACCTGCGAATTCAGCTTCAGAACAGTCCTGATGTGCTCGTCCAATTGGGACAATCCATTGATGATCTCCAGTCGCCGCTGCTGCAGGGACAGACGATCCTCCGACATGACCAGGGCAAACATTACCAACGATATAAACTGCGAAGTGTAAGCCTTGGTGGAGGCCACTCCAATCTCGGGTCCAGCGTTGATATGCACGCCGCAGTGCGACTCCCGGCAAATGCTGCTGCCCACCGTGTTGGTAATGCCCACGATGAGGGCTCCCCTTTGCTTGCAATACCTGAGGGCCATCAGGGTATCGGCCGTTTCGCCCGATTGTGAGATGAAGAAGCACACGTCATCCCTGAAAATGGGTGTGTTGCGATCCAGAAAATCCGAAGCCAGCTCAACCATTACAGGGAGCTCGGTGAGTTCCTCCAGCAGTTGCCTGGTGGCCACCGCACTGTGATAGGACGTGCCGCAGGCAATGAGCATCAAACGCCGACAGCGCTTAATCTCCGGGATGTACTCCTTGATGCCGCCAAGGACCACGTTCTGGGCATCGAACCTCATACGGCCACGCATAGTGTTCACCACCGATTCAGGCTGCTCGAAGATCTCCTTCAACATGAAGTAGTCGTAGTTGCCCTTCATTATTTGCTGGATCTCCATCTTAAGGGTGATGATCTCCCTGGCGTGCGGATCATCGGAGGACTTGTTCAGCCGATGGATACTCAGGGTGCCATCCCGCTTGACAGCAGCCACGTCATCGTCCTCCAGGTAGATGACCCTATTGGTGTGCTCAATGACCGCCGAGGCGTCCGAGGCGAAGAAGTACTCAACTTCCTTGTGCTCTAGCGGCTGGAATTCGGCACTACAATCGCCATGCGGCAGGACCTGGTAGGTTTGCTGCTGCGGCTGGCCATGGGGCCGATGAGCCTTGGCATACAGGATGGGTATGTGGTCCGTGGCCAGCTTGGTCTTGGCCTTGATGCCCACAAGTAGCGGTGAACCGCGCCGGGAGGCCACGCACTCGCCGGGAAAGTGGCGCGACTTGAAGGCAATGGCAAAGGCGCCCTCCAGCTGCTGGATGGCCTGCTCCACCAGCTCGCCAAACGTGTAGCCAGGGTGCTTCTGCCACAGGTGCTGCACCAGCTTGGCAATCACCTCCGTGTCCGTGTCGGACTCAAAGACATGGCCGCGCTTCTCCAGCAGCGTCTTCACATCCTTGTAGTTCGTTATGATTCCATTGTGCACGACCACGAAGCTGTTCTCTAGGTCAGATCTCTGCGGATGCGAGTTAACCTCCGAGGGCACTCCGTGGGTGGCCCAGCGGGTGTGGGCGATGCCAATGTGGGTATCGATGGGCCGTGAATAGTCCTCGCCGCGACACACCTCCGCTATGGCATCCTCGAGAACCTTCACCTTTCCTGTCCGCTTGACCAGGACGATGGCGTTGCCTTCCGTGGGGTTGGGGTCGTCGATGGCGATGCCCGTGGAGTCGTAGCCACGGTATTCCAGCCGCTTGAGTCCCTGCAGCAGGAGATCGAGCACCTCCTGCCGCGACTTGGGCGTCAGGTAGTTGAGGTAAGCGAATATTCCACACATTTTTGGTGCGTTTTCTTTTCTGGTGATTTTCCACGTCGCCGAAGTAGCTTTCCGGTCAGCTGAGGCCGAGATTGCGCTGCTGTCGCTGCTGCTGCACTGCGATTGTCGGGCTTTTATCGCGACAGTCGTCGCTTCGCTGGAATTTCGTCGCTTAGTTTGTTTTTCTCTGATAAACTATTTGCTTTTACTATTGTTCTTTCCAAAAAAGAACACGTCTTGCCAGTGGTGTTGTTTTTGGCTGTTTTATAGCTAATGCTCTTTCCAATAGAATCGGTGGAGTAAAAAATTCTACAAGAGCGAATTAGCTTTAAGTTTTAATTAAAATTTTAAAAATAAAGTGGCATTACATAACATATTTTTATGTGCACAATTTTTAAAAATATTCAATAACAAATCCAATCTTTTACCATTATTTGTGGTTAACAAATTTCTTAATATTGGGTGGGTTCTTGAATTAATTCGTAGTATTTTCTGCGTAAAATATATGTTTAAACACAATTATTAAAGAACTTCCAATATTTTAAGCATTATAGATCAGAGATTTAATATTACAAGGGAATTTCGTTTTAAATTCGTAAAATTTTACAAAAATATTCCTTTACGGCGAACCTTGTTTTTTCCGGTTACTAAGATAAAAGATAATTATAGAAATTTAAATATTTAAAGCATTTAAGCTTATTTTATATCAGAGATTTAATATTACAAGGGAGTTCCGTTCTTAAATTCTTAAAATTTTACAAAAACATTCTTTTACGGCGAACCTTGTTTTTCCGGTTGCTAAGATAAAAGATAATTATAGAAATTTAAATATTTTAAGCATTTAAACTTATTTCATATCAGAGATTTAATATTCCACAGGAGTTTAATTTTAAATTCTTAAAATGTTACAAAAACATTGCATTGCAGCGAAACTTTTTTTTCTGTTGTTGCGTAAAAGATATAAAAATAACAAAAACACAAACAATAATCAAAGAAATTAAAATATTTTAAGCTTATTTTATAACAGAAATTTGCTATTCCAAAATCTGATTAATTTAAAATTCTTAAAATTTCCCAAAAATCTTCCATTACGGCGAACATTGTTTTTTTCTGGTCTCGAATTTGACTTTTTGTGGTGGACTCCAAATTTAAAGCTAAAAGATGGAAAATTGAAGAAAATAAGTTTATACTAAGCTATTTAATAGGTTTTCCATATGAAAATTCCATAATTTTCCCAAATGAAAAATTAGTACAAGAGAAGCCAAGTTAAAAGTTAAAAACACATCGATATACGATTAATTGTTAAAGATATTTTGTTATCGCATCCCTCGTCTTAAATCGAGTTGGCATCGCTGACATTGTGCAACGCGAAAACTGTGAAAAAATATCAAGAATTTATTTTGCATTTAGGCGCGAATAGCGGCGATTAAATAATGACTGTAAACAAGCGCGACGCGAGCGCAACGCGATCGCGATGTTTCTTCGACATATCGCTGGGCGGCCTGCCCGTGGGCCGCATCGTTTTCGAGCTGTACGGCGATGTGGCGCCGAAGACGGCGGAGAACTTCCGGGCCCTGTGTACGGGCGAAAAGGGCCTGGGAATGGTTACCGGCAAGAAGCTCCACTACAAGGGCGTCATCTTCCATCGGGTGGTCAAGGATTTTATGGTGCAGGCGGGTGATTTTAGTGCTGGCAACGGGACGGGCGGCGAGTCCATCTATGGCGGCACTTTCGAGGGTGAGTGTGTGTCTGTGTGTGTGTATGCTGGCTGCAAATAAAATCAATACTGTGGGCAATGGGATAAGATCAACGCATAAAAACTGGCAGAAACATTGAATTTAACTCTTATTTTATTAGTTTATTAGCAGACAAAGTAATGGTTAAATTAAACATATATTTTACACCCTAAAACTATTAATAAATCTAGTGACACTCAAACTAATGTGCAATATAAATAAAATTTCAGATGAAAGCTTTGAGAAGAAGCACGATCGCCCCTTCCTGCTGTCGATGGCCAACAGGGGCAAGAACACCAATGGCTCGCAGTTCTTTATGTAAGTGTGCCTAATCCTGGGCCCCCAACTGGCAATCGGCAATGGCCGGACCTTAATCCCTTCATAAATTCAGTTCCAGTTTTGTTGCAGGCACAAAAAACAAAAATTAACTCTACGCCTTCTATATTTTATCTATTTAAACGTCTGTTGTTGTTCATTAATCTATTGCCATTTAGCCGTAGCCCGTGGGCAGCAAACCGAGCTTGCGTCCCACAACTGCCCAGTGGACAGATTCCCGAGAACCGACTGATCGACTGACCGGCAGATCCACCAACCAGTCAACCATCAAATCAACCATCCCAAGGCATATTTGGTGTGTGGGTCGAAAGCCAAATGAAAGACGTAGCCCTCTCTCAATCTCTCTCTCTGTGTGTGTGTGTGGGTTTCTGCTTCCTGCCTGGTCTTCGGTCCTTGGTCTCTCCGGTTTCTCTGTCGGCTGCTCTGCTCCACCGGATCTGAGTCTGTGGATCTGGATCTCTCTCTAGCAGCGCCTCTGCCAGGTGCCCAGAGGCCAGAATGTGATGGTGATCGGTCTCTATGTGGTGTTGGTGGCTTGCCAAATCCTGTCTACACCTTTGGTCCTTTTAAACCGCCGCCACCACCACCACCACCACTACAGCCAAACATCAGCTGAACCAAAACCAACAACATCGATTACAACAACAACAACAACAACAACAACCACCTGCCTAATTGCAAACCAACAAAAAGTTAGCAAAGTGTAAAGAATATTTTTCTCTTCTTCTGTTTCTCATTGTAGTACAACACAGCCTGCGCCACATTTGGACAAGTAAGTACTTTAGCTGCCCTTAAAAGTGCATTAGGGGAATGTGAATGTAGATTAATCTTAAACAGGAAATAAAGCTGCTATCAACATTCCCCATTCTCTGAACTCTTTTTTAATGTAAATAATGTTTTAATGTTATCTTTCCCTTCCAGTATCCATGTTGTATTCGGCCAAGTTATTTCCGGTCAGGAGTTGGTGCGACAATTGGAGGAGCTGCCTATCGATCGGAATTCGCGACCTTTGCAGGATGCAGCCATAGCCAACTGTGGGGAGCTAGTTAAGCAGACCAAGGGTAGGTCGAGATTAAACTAAACTTGATCCAAACTCATTTCACATCTACTGAAATTAGCGAAAAAAGAGAAAAAGCGCAAGCGGCGCTCTGCAGCCACGGATGAGTCCAACAGCGAGATGAGTGAGGCTGAGGTCAAGTCTGAGCGCAAGGACAAAAAGAAGAAGCGCAACCGCAAAGAAACCAAGTCCAGCGATAGCGAAGAGTATGTCTTACCATAAAAAAGAAAGAAAAAATAGATTTTAATATTTATTTACTTTGTTTTTAACATTTCGTTTAGGAATGAAACAAAAGGACGTGGCAATGGCCGTGATGAACAGATGCCCCCAGATGATGATGATGATGATGAGGAAAGGGAAGAGGGCGAGCTGCATCCATTGGTAACAATTACAAAGATAAATCCTGACGAGATACCAGAGGTGGGCTTTCATTTAAATTTCTTTTAATTCATAAAAAGAATAAGCTTTAATTTAATCGATTTCTTACCATTTTCCAGGTATCAAACAGATTCCTAATGCGCGACGAGAGGTCTCGGTCTCGGGATCGCGAGGATCGTGGCGGACGGGGACTGGATCGCGATCGAGGCAGAGAGCGGGATCGGGACAGGGAGAGGGATCGTGATCGTGATCGCAATCGCAACAACTTTGGCTGGTCGAAGAGACAAGCTCAGCCCACCTCGCGCAGCGGTCGCATTGTCAAAGGTCGCGGCGTATTTGTAAGTTTGAACTGCTTCCAATCCTTCCTGCATTCCTCTAACTTTAAACTAAATTTCCAGCGATTCCGTACACCCTCGCGCAGTCGTTCTAAAAGCACAACGCCACCCCATTGGAAGCATGCCCAGAAGCGCACCATCAAGCTGTCCGATCTGGAGCGTCTCGAGGAGGAGAACAAGATGCGCGAGGAGGAGGTGAAGCGACGCGAGAATGAGCGAAAGCGTCGCCACGAGGAGGCCACAAAAACTCAAAAAAATGTGGCATTTTTCGAGACCTCCCATGCCGGCACATATGGCGGCAAAGTGACGCCGGATAAGTTCTCTCCAGGCCATAAATCCAAGCCCAAGGACACATCAGAGCGCACCAGGGCCAAGGATAAAGAGAGGGATACGGCCAGTGAAAAGGAAAAGCCGAAGGATGAGAGTCCTGTCAAGCGACGCAAATCGATGG
This sequence comes from Drosophila anomelani, assembly GCA_035045905.1. Taxonomy (NCBI): domain Eukaryota; kingdom Metazoa; phylum Arthropoda; class Insecta; order Diptera; family Drosophilidae; genus Drosophila; species Drosophila anomelani. The sequence continues at coordinate 6,796,309 of JAWNOO010000007.1, read as the reverse complement.
ATATGAACGCCTTGGACTATGAGCAGCAGACGGACAGCGAATCGGAATCCGAGCAGGAGAAGGTGAAGTCACCCAGCAAGCCGCAGAGCAAGGTGGAGGCCTCGACCAGCAGGGATCGAAATGCCAAGCGTGAGGATCGCAAGCCCGACGATAAATCCAGGGCGAAGCACAGTCGCTCCGTTTCTCCTGCACGTCGACATTCTCCCGTACGTCGTCAGCAGCGCTCGCCCGCCCGGCGTCCTGGTCAGGCCAATCAGAATCAAAATCAGAACCAGTTCAATCGCAATCGTCGCAATCCCTTTGCTGATCGGGATCGTCGCCGCCGCTCGCGGTCGCAGGATAATGATTATCGCAATCGATTCCCCCTGTCTCCAGTCCGAGGAAGGGGCTCTCCCAGCGGCGACCGCCGGCGTACGCAGCGTTCTCGCAGTCGTGGTCGCAGGCAGGATTCGCCGAACTCTAAGCGCCAGGAGTCGGCAGGCAGAAACCGTCAGCATTCGCCGGTTAGGAAACGGGCGGACTCCAATGACAGGAAGAGGGAGGAGTCTGCAAACAAGAAGCGCGGCGATTCACAGGGGAATCACCGGGATGAGTCACCTAACAGAAAGCGCAGGAATTCCCCAGTAAAAAAGCGTGAGGATTCACCAAGGGGAAAGCGAGAGGACTCTCAAGACAAGAAAAGGCAGCGTTCTCTTAGCAAAAACCGAGATGACTCTCCAAATAAAAAGCGTCGAAATTCCCCCAGGGGAAAGCGACAGGATTCACCTGGCAAACGACAAGATTCTCCGGGCGGAAAGCGTCAGGATTCGCTAGGCAAGAAGCGGCAGGACTCGCCCGACATAAGGCGCAAGGACTCGCCTGCTAGGAGGCGCCAGGAATCATCCGGCAGACGGCGACAGAATTCTCCGGGAAGAAGGCGACACGAGTCTCCGGATAACAGACGCAGCCGTAGTCGCGGTCGCCGCCACAGCTCATCGCGTAGTCGCAGTCCCTCAACGAGTCGCTCCCGCCGCCGCCGCACCCGCAGTCCGGAGCCGAAGCTCACCTCTGCCCTGCCCCTGGATGAGGATCGTGACAAGGCGGCCCGCGAGAAGATGCAGAAGCGGGCCGAGGCCGCGCTGCTGCTCAAAGAACACATGCGCAAGGAGATTGAGCGGGAGGAGGAACGCCGCAAGGAGATGGCCCAAGAGGAGGAGCGTCGGGCTGAGAAGCTGCGCGACGATGAGCTGGAGAAGGAGCGCACCACACGGGAGCTCAACGAGCTGGAGCGCCTGAAGGCCGAGACCCTCAAGAAGCTGCAGGATGAGGAGCATGTGGATTCGAGTGAAGTTGGCGAAGCGGAGGCCAACGAGGCTGGCGGGAACGAGGCCAAAGAAGAGCCCAGCACTCGGAGCAAGCGCGAGTCAAGTCCGGAGGATCGACATCGCGACAAGAAGCGCAAACATAAAAAATCCAAGAAGACATCAGCACGTTCCGACACGGATTAGTCGGATCTATCCTAGCCAGTAGTAGAGCCCACGGACCGTAGCGAATCCGTTTCGGGGTTTCCAGTCACTTTTACACGAAATGCAAATTGTAAAAAATCACGCCACCTAATTCTATGTAATGGAGAGCGTTAAATAAAGACAGACTTCAATGTATTTTTGTATATTTACTAATTAGCAAAAGGATATGGATGGCAGTAAAAATAATTTGAGAAGGATAAAAAATTAAGTTTAAGTTTAAACTTTGAACTTTAAACGTAAAGAAGCTCGAGCCTTGGCCTTGCTGCCACCTGACGAAAAAATCCCTGCCATGCCACCCACACACACAAGTCGCTTCTGCTATATCATCTATAAAACTTAAATTTATGGCCTTTTAAAAATGTATTTAATTTTTCTGTTTAATTTGTATCGTTTCATTTTCCATCTGTTCCCTCTTTTACTTTCCTTCATTCTTTTTGGTATTTGTTTTTGCGCCTTCGCTTTCATCTCATTCATAAGCCCGTTGTGAGCTTTTGCGGCCGCTGCTGCTGCTGTCGGCGTCGATGCCGCGGCTGCCATTGAAATTTTGGCTTCGTGCGTCGCAAACAAAAACAAAAGTTGCTGTCGCCGGCAAAATGGAAGCTTCCTACGCTGACTTCGCAGCCTCTGCCTCTGCCTCCGTCAGTGTTGCAACTGCAAAGCTTTTATGAAAGCAAATGTTCTCTCGCCCGCTCTTTTTACCCGGTTATGTAAAGCTTAACCGATTGTTTACTATTGTTCAGATACACTTGAAATGTTTGCTTGGAATTACAAAGTTAATGGGACATTTGGTCATTACTATCATTAATTAATAAAACGAAATAAAACTGTAATTATTAAGTGAAATAATTTGTTTTTATTTTTGGTGGGTTGGTATGTGTAGTTAAATACTCTTTTATCCCTGTTTGTGAGGAAGATTTTCCAAATGTTAACTTTCCGACTGAAGAAATGGTTATTTCCCCATTTCTGTTTCATTTACTTTTCCAAAAAGTGACTTCCGCCTTCATCACTAAATAAATCTCAAAATGGCGACCTATATTTTGCCATATAGCTTAATCCGCTTCGAGTGTTCCGTGAAGGAAGCCCGCCAAATTCAAATCACACACAAATCAAACTATTTTAAATATGTTAGAGCTATGAATTTAAACATATTTTGAAAGTATAAATCATTTTTATTTTCACTTTTTCTGCCTTTGAAATGTCATAAATAATGTTGAAATATCATAACAGCGTAAAAGTAAGTGGTGATAAAATAAAATTAGGTGAATAACTTGGGCCTTGAATACGATTCGCGATCGAATTTCAAAGATATACTTTTACGCAGAGAATTTCGTAAAGCTCTTAGCTCGCTCTCTTAGCTCTTGGGCGCCTCTCTTTTGAATAAAGCTTAACCGATTCGCATTCGCATTCTCTTTGGACGAGTGTTGCTTAAAATTAAACGCTTTCGCATTCTCGCATTCTCGGACGCGTCGGGCAAACTGTTTGGACGTGTTTGCTCCGCTTTGCGTGTTTGCGGGCGCGTTTCTCGAGTAATTTTTGCCCTCGCCAGCGCTTGCGAATTTGCGATTTTCTGGTGTGCTTGTGCAACAAACAAAAATTAAACAAGCTGAACAACAACAATAATTGCAGCTCCAATATTGAATTGTGCGCCTAATTTATGTACGAGTGCGTGTGTGCACACAGTCAGTGTGCGTGAGTGCGAGAGAAACACAAACGTAAAACGGAAATGCAAAAAAGACAACAAAGGCAGTTGCGGTGAAGGTGGTGGGGCGGTGGAGGCAACAGGAGCCGGTGCAGCCGGAAAGAGAGGACAGAAAGAGAGAGACGCTAATGAAAACGAAATGTGATTCATTGGCTTTATCAATTGTGCAAATTCCGGCATTGTTTAGTCCTGTGTGAAAATAAATTATGACATAATACAACAAAGAGAGAATATCAAGACGGCAGCTAAGAAGAAGAGGCAGCCGAAAAAGCGACTGAAAGTGCGTAGAGTGCGTGTGTGTGTGTGTGTGTGTGGGCTTGCGAAAGGCCTTTGTGTGGGGGTGGTAAAAATACTTAAAAACTGCCGGATTCCAAACAAACAAAGCCAGCCAGAAAGGATGAAAGAATAGAAAACAAAACAAAACAAAAGAAAAGACAACAAGTACAAGTACAGTAGTTAATGCATAAGGCCCAAAGAAAAGGCAAAAACCAAAAACCACAGCAGAGCGGAGCAAAAACAAGGAGCAAGCGGCAGCGACGCCGGCAGCAAAAGCTTAGTAAGCTGCGCTGCTGTTGCTTCTTCTTCGGTGTTTTTTCCTCGTTCTTTTTTCGTTTATTTTTCGCAAACAAAATGTATATGATGCTGGAAGAACGAACGAAGCAAAAAGTATCTGAGGAAGGCGAAGGAGCAGAGCGAGCATAATAGAAGGTAGAAATTTCGAGGAAATCGAAATTTGCGTCGTTGAAATTCGTTTGTTCTCCTTGCTTCCTCCGGCTTCGCCCTCCTCCAACTCCTCCCCCTCCCGTTTCTGAGCGCCTGATTCCTTGCTAGTGCGCCAGTGTGCGTGCGTATCTGTGTGGCCGTGTGTCTTGTGCAAAAATTCGCATACAATTTGTTTTATATAACAACAACTACCCCAATATGATTTCCGCTCAGCAGCTTCTCGCCGTTTTTTGCTTATCTCCCAATTTTCGGTTTTATTTTACCAAAAACTTTTTCAGCCACAGCTGAAATTTATATATGTCGGTATTTTTTTATTTTCCAAAAAAAAAAAGTATAATAAAAAAAGTTGTAAACAAAGCGGCCAACTCGCTGGGCTGTAAACAAATAAACGCAACTGTATACAAAACATTCGCCGGCAGCAAAAAAGCGAAGCTTAAAATTCGCCAAGCACTTTTTGCATTTTTCTTTTGATTTATTGAATTATTTTTTTTTTCTGTTTTGTTTTTGCTCTTGCAAAGCCAACAAAAAAACCAATTGTCATACGTGCACACAGAGAAAAATAAATAAATATATTTGCATGTGTATCTTATTATATGAATTTAAGATGAGATACAGTATCTTTCATGTATTTTATTAGATATTATTCTAGAATTTAAGTAAAACCATTATGTTTGATCAATATAAAACATGATTATTGTTAAAACTTTATTTTAAATTATTGGAATTATAAAAATAAACCAATTTTACATATATTTATAATAATAATTATTAAAAATCAACACTATAAAAACAAATTATACTTTTTATATTTTTTTTTACAGAAAATAAAAATATAAGTAATTGATTCTTATTAATTCTGAATATAAAATGTATTTACTTTTCAGAGAAAATATAAAAATATGAATATAAAAGTACGAAAGCATAGGATATTGGCGGGGAAGAGGGGATTTCCTCCTGAAACAGATGTATTTACAAGCCTCATTTTCACAAAATCTGGGATAGATTTTTATTACATTTTTCAAGTCAAGTTTAAAGTTATTCTTAGATCTAGATTCTAGATTTTTCCATCTTAAAATTTGTTTCAGTGTATAAAAACTTCGTCTGTGCTACAACGACATTCCGAGCTTTACTTTACTTTACTTTGCATTACTTTTTTTGCACTCTTTTTGCCAAAGCCTTTGATAGTTGAAAAAGCAATAGCAATAGGAACAACAACAACAACAACGACATATATAATAGTAATGGCGACGCCGCCGAAATATATTTTAGCATTCATTTATGCGAGTTTTTTTTTCCAGCGAGCTTTGGTTTGCCGCGCGAATTCGCGCACTCGAGATAGAAATGTATCTTCGAGATACACGCGCCTTTTGTGGAATTGAAATGTGCCCCGTCGCCTTTTATGTGGCATCATCACCGTCATCAGCATCTCAGCATCAGCATCATCATTATTATTATTACTACTATTATTATTATGGTGATGCGTGCGTAATGGAAACAGCAAGAGGAAGCGCTGCCTCAAAGAATCTGAGCAGAAGAATCTGCAAATTTATGGCAGCTTAAATCCCGAACACACACTCAAAAAGCCTGTACAAATTTAATGCCGATTAAAGGATGAGAGAGGATGTTAAATTAGCGGTGAATGAGGCTGAGATAAGGACAGGCTAAAAGGCTACTCAAGAGAAGTAACTGCTAGAAATGACACTTTTGATTGAAAGAAGAATCTTTTAGTTTTTTTAGACTTGCTATTAAAAATTAAATGTTTTCTAAAATAAGTTAAAAAATATTCTAAATTGGTTTTTAGATATAAAGTACCTAATATTTCTAGAATATTTAAAAAGATTCCTAAATTTAAACATCATGCAAACTATCTCCAATTGAAGCTTAGAAACAACATAACTTTAAATTAAAAAAAAAACCCACCCAGGTCCAACGAGCAAACTTTGGTTGGCTTTCGTAAAAACTTTCTACAACTTTATAGCTTCTAAAGTGTAATCAAGTAAATCATGGAATATTAAAAACAACTTTAGACCTTAACTTTCCCTTGTAAAACTTTATTTTATTTGATTGGAAGTTTGCACATACTAGTACAACATCAACGAATAATATTTTATGTAATTTTTTAGTTGGAAATAACATGATTTTCCAATTTTATGGTCTTATTTGTATGTAATTTTATGGGCTAATTCTTATCGAATGTTTGTGATTGCTCGTTTCTTTTGTAAAATTTGTTTTTTATATTATTTCATCCCCCAAATGGCAGGCTTGACTGTGACCCCCACCCCAAAAACACACCCCTAGGCCAAGCTCCACCGTGAAAACGCTTCATACTTCCATCAATTTCCCGATTTTAGCGCTGACAACAAATGACATTGGCGCCGGGACATCGTGTTTAGCGGCATGTTTGTGCGGACTATTAAACAAATTACGTATACGCACTGTTGCTCGCGTAAAATATTTATGCGTGTGCCCAAAATATATTAGCATACTTTTGTGTGTGTGTGTGTGTGTGTGTGTGTGTGTATGGGTGGGTGGATGTGTGCATTAGATTAGTAAATAAAATTCGGTGATTTGATTTCTCCTCCATTTCCGTCCATTTCCGAAAGCCAAACATCGCCGTGAGAGAGCAGAAAATGGGAAAATGCTTCTGGTAATCGAATTGACTGCCAGTGTGAAGAGTTTGTTAACGTTCGCAATAATCGCAACCGGAAAATAAGAGATATATACGATATATATATATACACATATATAATTAATTACAATCGCGGTTGGGCCAAAAGAAAGGAGCCCCCCGGCCCCGTAATCGGTGACAACCACCAACGTTGGGATTGCAATGTTTTTGTTTTACAATCGACGCCTCTTTGTGATTCAACTGATTGAGATCCTGCTGCTGCTGTTAACCGACCAAAATGGACTGACACTGACCAAGGAGCCGACAACAGGTGAGTTGTGTCCTCAGTTTTTGGTAGTTTTACTTTACAGTGTTGCTATTTTGGCCAAAATATTACAGGGTTTTGTTATTTAAGAGGCTTAAAAAGCTGTGATTACCCATAAAAGTGCAAGCTAAATTGGTTTTATATTTATAAAAACAATTTATTAAAAGTTTCCCAGAAAAAAATGTTCTATTTTAGGTATATGGATATTTAAATTTTAATTTGAAAAAGTTTTTCAAAAGTTCTCTCCTGTTTTTAAGCCTCTTTCTATTGACTGGGCTACTTTTTGGCAACACTGATTCCAAGTGCGAGCTGGAACTCCACTGGGGACCCGCAAAACTTTAGGCAATAATCATAAACTAATGGCGTAACATGGCAGGCGTGTCCGCATTCCACTCCAAAGGTCTTTCAAGACTCTCAACGGGAAGTACACGGCACACGAAAAAAAAACTTGTTGAGTTTCAAGGGGTTGAGATTGGGTGTGTGGGTGTGGGTGTGGGTCCCGGGTGTTCGGGTGTTTGTCCCCGGGATTTCCACGGCCAAATCCCATAAAGAAAATCAGCAACATGAAATATTAAAGTTGGTAAAACACGCGAGAAAAGTTTTTCGGTCTTCCGCGGCACGATTCCTGTGAGGATTGTGGCGTCAGGCAGGAGCTGCTGCCAGCCAGGATAACTACCCCTTGCCATGGCTTTGTGAATGTTTTATTTTCGGCAAATGCTCTACGCCTTTTGGGGGTTGCTGTCGACCCCCTAAAACCCCCGCCTGGAATCCGGAATTGTCCTCTTGCATGTACCCTGGCTATTGCGAGGTTATTGCGTCGTTGATTTGGCTAAGCGAGGTTATAATTCTAATTTATTGTAAGTGAACAAGTCAAAGGCATGACGGCGGGTGCCTATCTCCTTTCAAGAACTGAACATGATGAAAGATTTGGCTTTGAGCCCGGCAAATTAGACGACAAATTCAGGACCCACCTGGCGGTATTTGTTTTGTTCCTAGAATTATACCACCCTCATCATCATCATCAACATTCGACGGCCACCTGCCGCGTTCCCACGTTTTTAATATAGCCATTTCAGGAGCTCCCTGAAATTCAAGTAAAAAATGTAAAGTTTTCCGTTTGATGTTGGCCCAAAAAAAAAAAAAACCATATGTGCTGGCCATCACAAATTTTTTAACAGTTGTCGCTCGTAAACGAAAGCTTTTACTTATTTTTATTTTCAGGCATTAGAATATTGATTTTTCATGCTATTGATGCCATAATTTGTATAAAATAGTCATAAACATGGCAGCTAGTATGTAAAATAGGGAAAAAATTAACACCTTGACTGTTTTACATGGGTTTATGTACAAAACAAATAAGTAATTTGTATGTAAAACATTGATTAATAATTCATAAACATTAAAAAAATAATTTTTGCTGATTTAAATGTTTGTAGTAAATGTGGAAAATACATTCGTAGACTCTTAAATAAATTATAAACTACCTAAAACCATTTAAATTGATTTACTTTAGGAACTTTCAGCTGTCAAAAACCTTTCTAGCCCAGGGATTTAATATTTAAGTTGTATTTTAAATAATATATTATCAATATTATCAAGAGACATCATGCTGCATTCATACATCGTTTTAAAAAATAAAAAATATTTTTTAAATAAACACTTTGCCTGAAAGTTTAATTCAATAGTTAGATACTATGATTTCTACCTACAAATTCCCCATAATATTTTCCCAAAGATTATCCCCATTTAATAAAATATTTTATATTGGAAAAAATTGTCAAGTGGTTAGCGGAATGCGCTGTACTTTCGCCAATATCCTGAAATCAAATACTTGCAAATGGCCAGCGATTACTGTGAGTCGGAAAGAGCCACCCGCAGAAAACGATTCCCTGCAACATATTGGATTGCAAGGGACAATCAATCAATCCGAGACACATTCAGCAGCGGTCATCCCTCATTCATCAGGACCACCTCGCCAGATCTTCCTCCGGCATGCCCATCGACCCCCCCACGACCACATACAATCATCAACTATTTATCCCCAATTGCTTGGAAGAATCGCTTCGAATGCAGGGCATGGGCAAGTTCATGAGGCCCGGCATCGAAGCAAACCGAATGCGAAAACTTTGCACACATGACGGAGCAGGGGGTGGGGGCGGTGCCAGGAAATGGGGAAATTGTGGGCGGGGTCGAGGGGATAAGGGGTGCCGCCAGAGGCAAAGGCAAAAGTCCAAGTCAAACGACTAAGCGGCATGTCGTCAATAAATTTTCCATTAAATTCAAAGTAACCCAAAACAAGCAAAAACGGAGCAAAATAAAAAAAGAAAACGGGAAGGAAAACCCAAACGGAGGAAGGTATCCGAAGGAACATGGGGCAGAACACTACATAACTTTTCCCTGTTATGTGTTAGTGTGCGTGTGTGTTTTGCCTATATGTTGCCGGTTTATGTTGCAAATTTCACGAAGTCGTGGTTTGGCAAAAACCAAGAATAAGTTAGCAAATTTAACTTTTAACTCTCTAAAATGTTATTAAATTGAAATTCTTTACACCAATATGATTTTTCTGATAGATATTTTGCATTTATGCATGCCAAAGGCACTAAAAGGGTTCCTATAGTATTTCAAACTTCTTTTTTATGAGATAGATAGAACATTAAAAAAACGTTGGTGTATTTTAAACGATATTTTATGAGTTCACAAAACAGTTTCCCCCATCAACTCAGTGCGGGTGTGGGTGTATCTTTTCCAGACCTGGAGTGTGTATGTGTGTTTGTTATTGGTATAGCTTCCTGCTTTCCGCTTGCCTGCCTACTTCGGCAATTGCCTTCAACTCGAGCCTCTTATTCAATTTTCGCTGGCGTGTGGCGCCATCTAGCGCCCACTTTCAGCAAAAAAAACCCAACAACCACAACAATAACTCCAACAACAACAATAGCAAAAGCAACAAATGGCAGCAAGCAGCAGCATTGAACGATATTGTTGCCGCCAGCAATACACTGCAGGCTCACCATAAGCTATGGGGCAACCCACAACATCCACGAGTCATCAACAACAACAAAAGATTGAGATGGGGGAGATGGAGTCTTAACCGTGGAAAATCGAAGAATTATATACTCTTTGGATTACTCTGAATGCTCTCAACGTTTCTGCAACATAAAGTTTTCGTTTATTGAATTACCTGTAACGCAGACGAAATATAGTGATGGTGGTTTTTGAGAGATTAAACTTTAGATTAAAACATTACAATTTGGTAATTCTTTAGATTAGTTTGTTACTTGCGATGAATTTAAGATTTTACAAAAAAGTTTATCTATATTTATATCGAATAAACACAATTCAACTAAGCTTAACTTACCTTAGAATTTCGAGAGAATAAACAGGAAACCTTATTTAATAAAATTTTTATTTAAGTATATTTTTCAGATATTTCAATTTTTATTTAATTTTATATAAATTTATATTTTTTATTTTATCTATTCACCTTTATTTTCTTTATATAAATTCTTGAAAAACTATTGAATCGACTGAAAATATCTACAGAAATTTCGAATTTATGAGGTTTATTTTAGTTGGGTCAGCTTGTTGTTGTTCCGTAAAATATTCATTTTCTAAAGATGACAAAAACACCCTTTTTGGTTGGCATATTTATTACGGAAAACCTTTTTATTCCTTGGAGGAGAAAATCCCCATTTTTGGTGAGGGTATAACAACAGCATCAGCAATAAGTTTTCTTTTGCGGATCTTTGATATTGCTTTTGTTGTTGTTGTGGGTTTTGCTGGTTTATTCATATCTCGCCGATATTGTTGTTGTTGTAAACTGCTGCTGGTGGTGGTGGTGGTGGAGGTGAAGGTGGAAGCAACAACCCAAAAAGCTGCCTCCAAAAGTGCTCCATATTCATATGCAAATAGCAAAAGGCGAGGACCGAGGACCTTTGTTCTTCAGCTGCTGCCTCTGTTGGGTTTGTTGTTGTTGTTAATATTATTCTAGCTGGTAGGTGTTGTTGTTGTTGAAGGCTGCTGGCACTATTGTTGTTATGGTTCTGTCGCGCTTTGCGTTGGCGTTAGCGTCGACGTTAACGTCGACTGCATAGCTGGCGCCTCTAATGCTTGGATTTCAATTTTCAAGTGCTTCCTGCTGCGGTTTGTTGCTGTTGCTCTACGCTCTGCTATTTGACATCTCAAGCAGCGTTACAACAGCAACACCAACGAATGGCAATAACAGCACACCCCCTACCATTAGACTCCCCTACCCCTCCGCCATGAAGTGAGAGCTTCTGCAAAAACAGTTGAAATAACAACTTGAGGAGTCAACGTTTTGCTAGCCGCAATAGAAAACAGAAAATCGGCTCATCCAGACCACAAATGCAAGCCGTTTCCCTGCTCTTGACTGGATGAGTGCCCCATGATGATGACGATGGCCGCGACGGGTAGGAGGAGGATGGGAGCATGAGAGGATGACGATGAGCCTAAAATGCTCCAGGCGCCGGCTTACATTCGGTGCGAAAGAGAACGAACCGCAGCGCTCAGAGACAGAGTCGGATTCAGAGTCAGGCAGAAGCGTTATAGCGTGGTGGCTACTGAAGGCTTTGGCGTGGATTCCGGGATTGTAACTAGCCAGACTTGTCCTGGATTTCTGTGGCTCCTTCAGCTCCGCGTTTAATGCCAAAAAATGTAACCAAAAACAAGCTACTAAGCTTGGAATACTTGTATGAAATTAGGGATTTTATATTTTTGCAACTAAAGGAAATAAAATTACTAAAACATAAGAGTAGTCTTTCCCTGAACTTAATTATTTATTCCGGAAACAATGCTGCTGCTGTTGAATATGTTACAATCTTATATGTTCCATGTTATATGCACATTTCTTATAAATGACTTGCCAAACTTTATATTTTCAATGTACTTAATGTATGCATATTTTTTTTGAGCACATTCCCCCTGATTAAAGTAACCCCACATGCACAGGAGACACCAGCAATGGCCATGACTATGACTATAACCATGACGATGACGTTGTTTCTGCCCAGAGGATCCTGTGCAGCCGTTTCCGGTTTATAGCCTCATTGAAAATCCTCGCTGCTGCTGCTGCCCTGACAGCTTTAAACTGATTGCTCGCTCATACAGCCACAGCCACAGCCCCTCAGCCACACCGACACCTACACCTGTGCACCAACACCAACATTCACACACCCACACCCACCTTCATGCAGCTGTGTTTGTGTGAAAATTCTGGGAAATCAGTTAAGTACATGGCAGACCTTTCCCCCGACGGCACTTCGCACTTGGCAGGAAAGCAAAGATTTTTCTACTTTCTCGTGGCGAGAAAAATCTTTGGGAAAATATTTTATAAATTTCATAATCTTCTAATGGCAACGCCAAGGGTCGTCGCGAGGGCCGGGAAAACATATTTCCTTTTTGCCCTGACAATTATACGGAAATCATCCCCCCTCCATCTCCTCCGCCTCCGCTGTGACTCTTATCTGACGCGTGTGGCCGGGAATGAAAAAAAATATATATATATAACGAATTCTATTAGTTCAATTAGACAGTTGGTGTGGACGGGAGCATCCATTTTCCAGGAATACTAATGAGGGAAAGCAGGAACTTGAAGAGGTGTGAAAATGCGCAGTGAAGTGCTTTGAAAATTTCTAAAAAGGATCTAGAACCTTTAAGTAATTTATAGAAACCGAAGTGAAGATTGCTGGAAAGAACTAATTTGGGTTTCATTTTCATACAATTTCTTGACAAGGACTTCATGTCTTTGAAGAAGATAATGTATCTTGTAGTCGCATCTCCCAAAATAATCATCTAATAAAGAGTTGAATTAGTTAGTTAACTAAGTTATTAAATAAGATTATTAATTTAAAGACTTGCACTATTAAACTATTATCTAAACTTCTTAGTACTTCACTTACATTTTTTACAAATTCCACTACCAAATTCCAGTTTCATTTAGCTTGTTTACATTTATTTTATTTTCACATCATCATAGATTACGCTTTCGCCCCTTTAACTCCCAAAATGACATGCTACGAAATATGGCCAAGTCAAATGTGTTTCTTTATAAAATCGTCTAGAGTCTAGACAGCGATGACAAAAGTTTTTGTTTACTACTTCATCATGAAAATTAAGTTGTTTAGAAAACGTTTTCTGGCACACCAGACAAAAAGCAGACTAATAAAAGCCGTCTGATAGCTACTATATAATAAAAAGAAACATGAAATTTCATTCATTACAGGTGAGAGATGTCATGGCGTAAACTTGACTCCAAAAAATGGGCACTAAATAGGCCATGTGAATGGGCACGCATGTGATGTATGATTTTTGCTTTTCCGCCTGCGAAGACACATAAGCATATTAAGGCCTCTCTCTGCGAATTTTATAAAAAGTTGAACGGGGAAAAATATACATAAAATAAGAGTAAAATGGAAAAATTGTAAAAAAATCCCCCCTAGTCAGCATGAAATTTCAAATTTTATTTCTGCCCCTGCAACATGTGCCTTGCGTCAATTTCTTTCGAAATATTTATATAAAATAGAGAAAGAGAGAGGAACTGAGTGGGGGGAAAATATATTAAAAAAATAAAAATGTAAAGAAATGGAGGCCTACACTCAAGGAGGCTCCTGCCTGGCCTGGCCCTCTCCTCCGTAATGGCCAAAGTGCTGCCGTTTGGCAATTAAAATTATTATTAGAAGTTAGTTGGCATGAATTTGCGTAGCCGTGGCGCCGCATTAGAAAACTTTTTCCCATTCGGGCGGCCGTGCCTTGAAGTTTATGCCAAAGCGGAGCGGGAGGGTGTGTGTGTGTGTGTGTGTGTGTGGGCCCGGCCATAAATGAGATGCTTTAATAGCCAAACGCGCCTTTAAATTAAACTGGGTCTGAAGTTTAAACTTTGTCAAACGTGGCCTAGATGACGCCGCGCTTTTGATTTCCACCGCCTCGCGAGGCGTGTGCCACCCGGAGTGCCAAGAGCCTTAATTCTGTAGTATTTCTTTGGCAATTAGATTTGTTTAGAGTCTATAAACGTGGGGTTAGGATAGTTGTAAAAATATAATAAATAAATAATGGTAAATGAGAATTGCTAAAGGATGTTAAGACACATTTTATACTATAGAGTCAATTTCGAATGCTATTAAAAGTTTAAATTAAAAGAGAATTAAAATTTAAAGAAGGAGAAACTTTATTCACACAAAAAATATATATTTAAACCAGGCTATGTAATCTTCTTAAATATTTTTTATACAGCTTTGAAATTGGGTATTCTTAAAATTGAAAGAGAATTAAAACTTAAAGAAGGAAAAACCAGGCTGATAATATTTTTTTTACTATTTCTTACAGCTTCGAAATTAAGTACCCTTGCTCTCAACTTAAATAAATAACCATTTCCAATTATATAATAATTATAATTCCGATTGCAGAAGAGTTCAAATGTTTCTACCTCCATTTTGACTGGTCGCAATCACTCATTCCATTCGTGATTCCAGTGACTCGATTTATAAGCCCTCTTGCACTCGCTTCACACATGCCCAATTGTTTGGCCATTCTTCCAATACAAATCCAACCAATTTGAGTGGTTCTTTCCTATGTCGGAATTCATTTATCTACTTCACCCACCGCCAGCTCCCCTGGCCTGGCCAACAATATTGTTTGTCATTGTTCGTTTGACTGCTTTACGCACAACAGTCCGTCCGTCCAGCAACACTTTGCGAACAACAATGAAAATAGCACTTACAACTTGAACCTGGCCCTGCAACTCCCCTCTGCCATCCGCATGCCCCTCCTTCTCCCTCTTTTGGGGTCCGGTCGACGGTGGCAAGTACAAATAAAATCCATTAAAAGTAGTACCACGTGTAAGCCGAGTTTTTTCTCCCCCCTCTCCCCACCTCTTTGTGTGTTATTTATTTATTTTTTTTTTTTGTATTAGAATGACGCATATTATTGACAAACAACTGGCGAAAAAATAGAGACAAGTGGCGGGTGGCGGTGATGGTGGGGCATGGGACAGGTGGACAGACACTGGCGGTAATTGACGCTTTGGTTGTGTTGCAGGCAACTCCAACAACAAACAAAGCAAAACAACAGCAACAACAACAACTGTAAAAGCAGAAAAAGAAGTAAACAAAAAATCGCCAATGGCAAAGAACTTTGTGTCCGATCATTTCGATAGGCGAGTGCTCTCCCCGAAATCCCCGGAATCCCCCCAATACACTTACCTGTGTCGCTATTTCGAGCCAACGAAATATGTTCAGTCAGTTCGAGCATAAAAGCAGATTTCATAGTTGACGTGGGAGAGGCTGTGAGGGGTGGCCTGTAAGTTCTTTTTTTTTCTTTTTAGTAAACTTTTTTTTTTCTTTTTTGCCTAGTCACTGTGTGGCCAAGAAAACAAAACAATTTGTGGGAGCTTGTGTGTATGTGTGTGTTTTGTGGGTCCTATTAAAAATAAACGCGACTTTCAAGTAGTTTGTTATTGTTGTTAGGTGAACTCAACGCTTGTAGATGCGAAAATATATCATAAAGGTATAGATGCAGTGGAAATTAAATACAAAAATAATGCTAAAATAATAAAAGAAAATTGAATATTTTAGTAAGAATTTTGTGATCGATAAATTCGAAATAAATAGAACCCAAAAATGTTGCTTATATCTATACTTATAGCTTATAGATACTTTTTATGATTTTATAAATTATAGATTTCTTGAATTCCTTTATGCAAAAACAACAATTAAAATAAGATATTGCAGAAAATATTGATAATGTAACATAATAATTCACACGAAGTTCGATGTATATTTCCTAAATATTCATGTGGCGATAAAACTGCAATAATCAGATTTTCTGTTAGATTGATTTGATTCTCTAAAAAAACAATAAAGATGTGTTCAATCCCATAAATAAATAAGTAAATTAAATATTTTCTGATAAAGCGATTTTTATTGATATTTAAAATTTCGATTATTGGGAAATTTTTTAGGTTTATTTAATTCTAGATAAGAATATATAAAACAGAGGAATTGCTAAACTATATCCTGACTTTACAAGTAATTATTATTTAATAAAATACATAAAGAAAACCCAAAAAATAAAGAATAAAGCACTCCGATTCATACTTAAATTTATTTCGAGTGTCCAGAGGAGTGGTCAGGAATAGTAAAGGCGAACTGGACAGGCTTCTGACTGGCGGCTAGCCGATGTCATTTATCTACTCTTGTTCAACTCTGAGTGACAACGCTGCTCCTCCAGTTCTTTTTCCTTTTTCTAATATTTTTTTTGCTTTCTTGTTCCGCCCGTGTCTGTGCTGTCATTTGAAAACAACATTATTACTACTATTATTATTAGTATTGCGAGTATTATCAGCCAGTTTCGAGTTCATTGAATTTGACTAGAGACCAAATGGGCAGAGGGGGTATAGTGGTGGTGCTGGCGAAAAGTACACACGAGTTCCGCCGGGAACCAGAGGAGGAGCCTTGGCAGTCGAAGTGGGTCAGCGTAATCAACACAATCAGTGCCCAGGAATGCCACCACCTCACAGATTTCCGCCTGGTCAGCAGCTCGTACATATAGCTCCCCTCAGAGAAATTTCTCCGTCTAAGTTTCAGGTTTGCGTTGGCTTTTTTCTCACCATGACAACAACAGGAACAACCCATGATGATTGCAATAAATGAAATTAATGCGTATTTGAAAGAGCCAGACAGGCGAATCAATTGACAAAAATGGAGTGGCCCATTTTGGGTGATAGCTGTGTGGAGGGGAAAAGTATAAAAATAATACTACTCACACAGACGCACCCCCGACAAGAATGAAAAGTAAAAATATTTTGGCATTCAATTTCATGTCTGCGAAATACTTTGCCTTCATAACAAATTTTACTTCTGCCTTCTTTTTTGATTTCTTTACCAAATCCGTAAAGTTTTTAGTGTGGGCAGCTGGCTAAATTTATACCATAAATTGTGATAATAGCGAGAAATGGCAAAAATAAATGTTTGGCTATACAAACTTGATTATTCACATTAAATGGCAATTTTTTGCGTGTAGTCATAAGTCTTGTTTTTGGTCGGTCGGTCGGTATGTCAAAAGATGTTTTTCATTCGAGTGCTTCACATCAAATTGAATTTGAACATATTTGTGATACATTGAAAAAATGCCAAAATAAATATGCAGAACATGTTTCGATGGGAGAAATCAATGTTACCATTTAATAAATTTAATTATATGCATAATAAACTGAGCTTCAATGAACTGGAAAATGGAATTTTTCACATTAGTCGTTAAAAGCATTTATCATAATTGAATGTTTTGCGGCGCAGAGCTAGCATATTTTGCTAAATTTGATTTTAAACTTCACAGCAAGCTTATAAATCTGTTTTTTAATTGCTAAATGTGATTTAGAACTTTCCGTTGGGCTTATTATTAATGTGTTAATTAGAGGCAAACACCTAATTAATGTAGGTGGTTTTTGGAGCGTTTGATTTGATTTAATTGGAAGTTTCCTTCAAAAAGGCAAATAATTTGGAATTCCTGAGAACGCTTATGCCAAATATCTTGGGACTTTCGAGGCATAAATTAAGCACAAAAATTGCGAGGAAAGGCCAAGTACATAAAGCAAAAATAAAGAGCCTGATGTATAATTTATTAATTTGTATTCCACGCTTACCAATCAACACCACCAGGCCAGCCCAGAGCCAGGCCGATCCCAGTCTGTGTGTCCCCCAGTTGGTTCGTTTGCCGCCACCTTGGCGGATTCATCGTCCCAATCGCAGTGCCATTCTTAGTCCCACTTCCACTCCCATTCCCGGAACCCATCTCCCAGCCTGAACCCCTACTCCAAACCAAATCCCATGAATGAAGCGGCTTTTGCGGATTGAAGTGGCCGACAGCAAATGTTTCGGCGGTGGTGCGGCTAACTAAATAATAAAATGCATTTAGCATAATTTGCTTAATTTCATAAATATATAATTATATTTAGCCATGGCCATTACCGTGCCACATCGTCCACCATCTATCTGCGGGCGTTGCATGTGTCTCAGGCATTTTTTAGGAACCTAGCCAAGCGTGGCAAGAGCAACGAAAATTGTGCAGAAAAAATATATAAGAATTCAACCAAAAAAAGCAAATATTCACCGAAAAGGAGACAAGAAGCCCGGCTTGAGACGAGTTGGTAGGTGTGTGTGCTAAGGGTGTGCCCCGCTTGCAATTAAATTGCGCCGAATAACAAAAAGAAAAGATCAACTGGAAAAAGGCGAGAGCCAAAACTCAACTAAAAAAGCATTAAATAAATGGAGAGCACGGAAAAGAAATAAATAAAAAAGAAGTCAGCTTGCAAATTGACACGAGATATGAACACGGACACGGACAGGCCAAGCAAAAACTTGGCTCGGGTTTAACACTTCTTGGCTTTGGCCATGGCTGAAACTGCCGATTTTTTCTCCCCTTTTTTTCATTCTTATATTTTTCGTATATTTTTTTCTGTAGTATTTTTTTTTTGTTTTTGGTTTTTCTGCGCTTTTTTGGTTTTCAATTTTTTTTGTTGCTCCTTTTCGGTGTGCTTTTTGGCAAAACCCCACTTACCTGCTGCTCTGGGTCTGGGGATCAAATGTTCGTGCAAGCTCGTTAAAAAGAATTTGGTTCACTTGTTGTTGTTGCCGGTTGCTAGTAGGACACACTGTAAGAACACCTAAAAAAATGTGTAATCAATTAGGTTCGTTTTTTGTAGATATATTGATAAATTATCCTGCGGAAAAGCTGATTTGACTTTAGCTGAGTTAAGGATTCAAGCTAGGATTTAGGTGAATTCTGTTAGCAACTCTTTTTGCAGATAATGAATGTTAATTAAATGTCTTCTAGATTATATTTTGAATTTCAGGATGCATTGAATATTTAAAGAAAATCCAACTTTTATTAATAAAAAATAAATAAAAAACCCATCAAGTTAATTATTCAGATAGATTTCTTGTTGGGCCGAGAATATAAAGTTTGTAAATTTATGTTTTGCTCTCTCTGTGTGGTTGTGGCTGTGGCTGCTACCGCTGCTGTGGTTGCTTTTATTGGTGGCCTTTTTGTTTGTTTTCCTCTTGTGTTTTTTCGGTGTATTGTGGCTCTGCTCTGCGGGCTTGGAGATCGAGAAGTCCACAGGCTGTACGCTAAACTGGTTTTCGGACTGCATTCTTTTGGGCCACGTTTATTGGCGCTGTTGCCTGGGCTTGCAGGCAGGCTCAACTCGGCTCCTCGGCTCAAGTTGCTGGCTGCCTGGCTGAAAGGCGAAATTGAATCATATGCGGTGCAATTTCTATGAATTTCAGACAAGCTTCAGTTGGTGGAAGCCAAGTACTACAGTGCTACAGTTTTCCTCTTCGTGGCACAACTAAATTTAGTTTGATGTTCTTTTCGAATTTTGTGCACGTTTCGCGCTTTGCATGATTAATTGTTTATGCAAATTGCTTTGCTGCTTGGCTTATAAGGCATCCATCCATCGAGCAGAGACACACTCATACACTCAACAAGCATCCAAAAACAATCCATCTGTGTGTATTCCTTTGTGTAAGCGAATAGTTTCTCGACGGTGCTTGTTGTTGGCATAATTGATTTAATTCCCATTTGATGTACTTGATATTGATTCTTGACAAAGCCTAATCCCACTCACTACACATGTAGCTTAGGCACCCTCGGCAGCTATTTAATTAATACTCAATTAGCTTGCTCGCAGCTCATTTGCATGAATATGCGATATGCACGGGTATTTAGAATTCATTGCGGCTTATATTGGATATCAATGCGAGGAACGTGATTAACTTTGTTTGCAAATTAGTTTCGCAAAGAGTCGGCAGAGTGGGATGGCGGCGGGGTCGGTGGCAGAGATAAAGTTTTAATTAACATTACAGCTAAGCTTGGATCTTGTCTAATAATCTGGCACAGTGAGCTTAATGGCCCAAAAATGGTGTTGCGATGCCAGAACTTGGCCTAGTACAAAGTCCACGACAACCACGAGACTATGGAAATATTTTTTAATGTTTTCAGTCTGCGTGTGCTTTTTTCATGTTTCAGTCGTATGCCCTTTGGCCGGCACGTTTAATGGCCGGCAAAAACAACAAAAAAAATTGAGAAGTTTTCGGCCACGAAATGTATTTCTTTCGGGGGTTCCTCCAACTCTTCGAAACGATATATTTAATGAGCTCGTTTATCTTTGCGGTAATAGGGTTCCTCCAGCTTTCGGTATAACAAGTTAGTTTAAGTTTTTGGCGGTCATGCTTACTAGGTGTTCTCCCTCCTCCATTTCGACGAGGCCATTTATCAGGCCAGCAAATACTTGGCCCCACTGTATAGATGCCGACCATTTGACATTTTGAGCCACGACAAACTATCGCACGAATTAACATAGTTTGAGCCAAGTGCACGACTTGACGCAGCAAAGTTCATTTACGCGCATTTTCAAGTGCACTCGCTGACAGGTAATTGTAATAAATATCTGAACTAATTACTTTCGAGCATCGTGCAACTTGTCTTAATTAAGCCGAGAGCACGGCTTCATCGTTGGCAGAGCTCTTTAAGTCAAAATGAACTCTGGAGTGGATTGAAGAGCTAATAAAATGAGCTTCTAGAAGAACCAAAGCCTGGCTGGGAATCATTAAAAATAAATTTGTAAAGAAATGGGGGAAAAAAATTGATGAATTAGTTGACAGGATTCGTGCTGTCGTTGTGGCAACAACGCGCAGGCGGCGCCGGCACGTGGTTGCCAGCACGTACCAGGCGGGGCGTATACGTATTTTCTAATTAAATGGTTGTGCTCCCCCTGAAAAATCAACTAAATGTATCGCTCTCCCATACCCAAAAAACCTCGCCGTGTCGCTGTTGCCATTGAGTGTCCTCTGGTGCCATCAAAATGGCTGCCATGCGGCCATGTTGTGCGGTGTGTGTGCCGCCGCCCCATGTCCTCAGTGATCCGTGTTTTGAGCTCTGTGCGCTAAGCCCAACTCCCCGAAATGTGTAGGTGCAGACTCCACTGCTGGTCCTCTGTGTATTTGGCTGTCATTTGTAGGTATTTCTGTTGTTGCTTTGGTAACTAATTGTCATATTGCCCTCGGGAAGGACCGGCAACAACACAACCGAGCCTTGGGGCCTGTAAAGCGCTCAGATGCAGAGGGGGGGTTCTGCTGTTGGTTGCACAGAGGGAAATATCGCTGAAATTTGTCACTAATTTGATAATTTTTTAATCCAAAAATAAAAAAAGATTACATCAGTGACATAGTGCTTTTTGCATGTAACAATTAGCATACTGGGAAAATTCAGGGAAATTTTTGTGTTTGGGGAAATTTTTAAAGCATTTTCATACATTCTTTTTCGATAATGAACATTAGGATTAATTTAGAATTATTGCTTCTTAGTTAATATTAATGTTTATTATGAAAATAAATTTATAAAAATGCTTTAAAAATGTACTTTTACTAATATTATAAAAGTAAAAGCTTTTAATTTAAATTAAGGACTTCATTTCCTCAGTGTAATGATGGCAAGGATATGGTTGGGGATTTTATTGTGTTGAGCCGGCAAGTGCGTATATGATTCAATTTTATTTTTGAACTTTTGGGATTTTTTTTTTCTTTTGCTGCTTTTAAATGGAAATGCCAACATCAATTGAATTATGCGAGAAATGAAAAACATTCCATATTTGTTTCATATATCGATGGCAGGCAGCGGCGATATGGGCAGCGATATCAAAAGGGATGAGAGAAATGCTTTCGGATGCAGACTCGAGTCCTTTGTAGCAGTTTTTCCAATAATTAATCACCGCCAGGGTCCCAAGGCTGTGTCCGTTGCCAGGCAAGTGATTTATGCAAGTAGTTTAATGCTCGCTTACATAATAAGTGGAGCTGGAACTGAAGTCGAAGCCAATGGGATGCACAGGAAAAAAGATTAACGTAATTAAAAAATATTAAAATTACATTTTCAAATGTGAAATTGATTAATTAATTAAATTTAAATAAAATGTATATTAAATATAGATGATAAAATAGGTTTCAATTGTATATTTTATAAAAAAATATATTTTATTATTAATAATATATTATTAATATTATTTTATTCAAAAGAGAACAGTTAATAAATATTTCTTCATCTGCACCGTCACATAGTGCGTATACGTAACGTAAATTACCCAGACAGCCATTATGCAATGATTCTTTTGGGCTCCGCCGTTGTGGCCTGTGCCTCCCTTCAATTCATTGTGTTTACATTGTATTTGGCCTTAATTAATTGGTTTTTATTTTGCGCCGGCATTAACCAGAGCCGGACATTGGCAGCTACAACCAGAAAAACAACAACAAATGAATATTTCATTTCATTCAAGACGGCGAGAGTCAAAATCACAGCTCAACCAAAAAACCAACACACACTACACCCAGAATAAATACACCCACACACACACACAACTTGTTGATTTGCGAGCCTAATTAATTTCGCCTCGGGCCAACTAATAGAATTTGCGGTCATCTAATAACGAAACCCACTTAGCAACGTTTCATTTGCGACACATTGCGTATACGCAACGTTGCACGTGTCATCGCTGGCCAGATTAGATCGCAGCCCACTCAATTTGGCTGTTATAGGAACTAGACAACACTTGATAGAGGACACCAGTTCTTTCATTCAATATGTGTCCTAGCAACATGGCCGGCGAATAAATGACAAGGCTATTTGTTCAGAAGACACAGGTGAGGCTCTCGAGGCTCGAGGCTCTCCGGGGCAGGATTTCGTAGCGGAAAATTTATATTTTCCGTGAAGAGCACACTCCAGATGAGTTATGGGGCAAACAGGTTGAGTGTGCCTTGTGCCAGTGTCCCTCCATCCAGAATTTCATCTTGTTGAGTGTGGAAACAACTAAAAGACAGATTTGATTTTGTGTTTGCATAACCGGCAGACGTAAAAAATATAAGAAGATTACCATCACTGGTTTCCATTTCTATTTCCTCCGAAATGCTTGATATATATACATATTTGTCTCGAATGCATTTAAGAAGAATTTCTTTTTTTTTTTTTTTTTTTGGGGGGTTTTAAAGTCGAATGGCTCAAGTCGGTCGTTGACATGCCATAAATCACAGAAACGACATTTAAGTGTGGAAATAATTGGTTTTGTTCTTGAGCTAAACTGGCTTTGGAAATTCACCAGCTGTGCATATTTTAATGTTTATTAACTGCTATAAAACCTCTCGGAATTCCCATTTTTCCCCCTTTTCATTATACATAATTATAGACCATTATATTGATCTTTTTTGGACACTCCAAAAAGCATGGCCCCGGGGTGCGGGCTTACTGTGAAATTTGGCAAGACAAACAAACAGGCAAATAGGCGATCAAAGCAAACATGGTAAAAATGGTAAACAAAAAATCTAAAAGCAATTTACCCTAAAGAAATCACTTTGCGGGAGCGCAAAGATTAGACGCGTGTGGAGCTTAACTGTCGCCGTGATGATGTTGGCCAATTAATCAGCGGCATGATTTGTAACCATTTTTTGCTGCCTGCCAAATCGTCCATAACAAATGCGAGGCATATGGAATCAAGACATTTCCATGCCTAATGAAGCATTCGATTTGCATTTGCCGCTGGAGATTCAATTTGTTAATTAAATTCGGTTACAGGTGGCGGCAACTGCAAAACTTTTTCATACATACGTGATATGTGGTGTGGATATATGTTATATGTGGAACTGGCTGGCTGCAAACATTTGGCGGCGGCTCCATCCCGGTCCGTGATTTATTGTTGTTTGTCGAACGTGAGCGCCGGTGTGCCGAACTTTTCTAAAGTAATTTGCGACAAATCATAAAGGCATTTGTTCTTTTTTTTCACCGACATACGGCGTAAAATTTATGCGCTCACATGTGCGCCAGGTAGCTCTAGGAGTCTGCTAGCTATATCCCATCACCGACACTCTATAGATTGAGATGATAGAGGAGCGTCTGCTTCTGGCAGCCGGTAAAGAAAAAGTTACTTGCACAAATGGCCGGCGGCTCTCTGGGCTGGTCCTAGTTCCCTCAAACATAATTAACACTTTGATATAGTTTTACAGTTTAACAAAGTCGCAAAGTTTGGGGCGCCGGGCAAATCCATCCATTAACATAATTACGTAAAAACATAAAATTATCATGTAAAGGCGAAGGCATCCAGGCATCCCTGGGCTGCATTCCAGGCTTGTCTTCCTGGTTGATTTTAATTTGTTTTGAACCGAAACGAACGGAGCTGAGCTAAGCTGAGTAAAGAGCAAAAACCAACACGTCCTGCAGTACATCATCGTCATCATTAGCGCGAGCAGAAGCAGCAGCAGCAGCGCTTCCTTCCACAACGATGTCAGAGGAGTCCGCAAAAAGGGTGGGGAGATAATGACAGGGGTGGACTTAGTAGAGAGGTACGCAGCAATAGATATAGGAATGGGTCTGGGACACAAGGGAAACAACAGCTTCCCCCTCCTGGACTGGTTACCCCGGTTGTCTTTTGCATAAACTGGCTGTCTCTGGCGCTGCCTTTGGGTCTGTCTCTGGCTCTGGCTCTGTGGCTCGGGTCCGCTTGGTTGGCTCAGCTTATGCTTCCTTATGCCAGTACTCAACGCCACTTCCTTCAGCTCATTCATCTCGCAGCACGAACACACTCGGGGAAAGAAATATTTACTCCATTTCGAAGCAGATCTTAATTGGTTCAAAGAGAGTTATTTTAAAATGCAAAAAGAATGCTAATAGTCTTTGAATCTTTTACAAAATATTTGTTGAAAACAAATTCCTAAAATAGTATTTAATATTATTATTTTATCTAGGATATTAAAGCAAAGTTTAATCTTTAGTTAGCTTTCTTTTTTAAACGAAGGAATGATGTTTCCTACTTAAAAGTAAATCATTTTAAAATTTTAAGGAGTGATTCTATTTTTTTTCCCAGTGCACACGCACACACTGATAGCAATATAGGGGCAGACAGGGCCGCACATAATTCAAGTTGAGCTCGTGGCACACGGAACTGGGACTGAGCCAGTGCCCGGATCGGGATCTGGGTCTGGGATCTGGATCTGGGGCTCAGCTGTCGCGGCTGGCAGTTTCACTTCACGCCATCACTGCTCGGGCGGTGGTTGTCTCCTGCGTCTGTCGTTGCAAGCCTTAAAGGGTCTGCCAGCTCCCGCTCCTGCTCCTGCTCCTGCTCCTGCTCCCTTTCATGCGGCTCTTCCCCTATTTATTTTGCTTGTTTTTTTTTCGTGTTGTTTCTCGGTTCACCCTTGCCTCGACAGGAGGCCTTTTATTATATAGTACAGACCCCTGGCTCGCATTTTCGTGTACTGTGCTAAGTATCGCCTAAATTGTAATTATACTTTTGCGTTTTAAGCTATTTTTGGGTTATTTATACAGTACATGTCCTTGTCCCAGTCCTGTTTCGTTGCGGTGTCAGTGTTTCTGTGTCGCTTCCGCCTTAATTCGAGTCAAATTGAAATTGATATGATAAAGTGCGAGCGCGTGCTGAATGCCAAGTCTCGGGCATGCCCGTAATTTGCCAATTGCATTTTAAGCAGACCACTCAGGCACCTCGCTTGCTCCCTGCATGGTGTCACAGTCGATTGTGAAATATTCATCCGATGAGGGGCTGAAATTGCAGCAACCGCTGCAGGCTCGATGCAGGATCTGGATTTTGCGCACACGTGACGTATGCGTAATGTTTCAAGTCTATCTCACTTGAAACAAAAGCTCTGGCGGAATCTGAAACTGAAACGGAGACGGATAGACCGACTGAGAGTAAAAAAAAAAAAACAAATGAGAACTGTATAAATCATTTCAATTACATTTTGCTGCCCGAGCTGTGACAGGAAGATGAACTGAACTGGCTTTGGGCAAGAAAACTTTAGCCATTTGATAGGGGCAAAAACTTGGTGGATATCTTGGCCGGGAAAGTTTTGCCAGTTTTCGCCATTTGACATGTTTGGAGTGTTGGGGTGTTGATGGTCCTGGCACACACACATACAGTCACAAACACACAATTGCTGGATTAACAATTGAAATATGCCAAGTTGAACGCATCAACTTGGAACACTGCCACATAATGTGGCAATTAAGTTGAAAAGGTTTCTCGAAAGTTGGGTGCGCTAGAAACAAAAGGTTTCTTAAGATTAAACTTAAAAAAGAAAATACGTCATTATAAATTCATTATAAAATAAAATAAAAAGTAAATAAGTTGAAATTGCAGCTTGAGAAACTATATTTTAGGTTGATGTCTAAATATTATTGATTAGTACTTACTAAAAAAACAATAAACTTGTATTTTTAATATTAGAATTAATGATATAAAAGCGTATTATATTTAAACCTTACTTAATTTTTCCTTTTCTTTTTTATCTTTACAGGTAAATTTTGTTAACAATTCTATAAAAAACTGGAAAGAAATGGCAACATGTTAAAAGCAGGTTCATAAAACATTGGCAAGGCCTGTAAGTCACATAAATTCTAGGTTTTAGTAAAAATTTTCTTTTAAATCCTTTAAAATATTTAAATTTTTTTTATCAGATTTTTGTATTTCCTATTTTTTCCGAGTGCAAGATATCGCCACATCGTTTCATCAGTGAATCTTTGTCTGTACTTTGGGTCGCCTTGTCAAAGTCATTGATATTGCGGACGGACACTGTGCCATCCTCCGATTCAGATTCTGGCTGGCATAAAGCAGAGTTCACATTTCACTGAGCCTGGCGGGGACTGGCGGCTATCTGTGACAAAGTTGCCTGGGCAAACTGCGGAGCTAGCAAGCTGGCTAACTGGCGAATGCTCCTGGTTCTGGTTTGGACTCGGACATTGGCCAGTGCACCGGCCATTACTTTATCTCCAGTCCATTATGTCTCCGCTAATATGCCAGGCATCTCCTATGGCCGGCCACCTTTTTTCCGCCCAGCTGCCCCGAGAGCTCAACTTCCATTTCCCCCATTTTTATGTGCGCTCTACATAATCAGATATGGCATTTTATTTCTCCTGGAAACGATAACCAGGCAGTCTGCTCCTGGCCTGTGCTCCCTCTACCCCTACCTTTTTTTATCGTGTGTATGTGTGTGTGTGGCTCAGAGGAAGACAGAAAAAAAAGTAAAATTAAATGCAGATAAATATCAAATAGAAGGTTCATTGTTTGGCGGGGGTTGGCATTGTTCGCCGCTGCTGCACACTCGTTCGTATCTCTTATGATATATTTCGCAACATTTATCACAAGTTAATTTGATTTTAATGAAATAAATTCAGCACATTCAGAGGGACAGACGTCCAGAAGGACAGACTCGAGGCAGACAAACTGGAAACTCCACAGATCCCGGAGGGTAGATAATGTTAATGAGTTAAAGGCGAGGAGAGAGGAGGGTATATTGCGGGGCTGTCTCAATGAATTTTCGACAATATTAAGCTATTTCCATTATGGCAAAAAAAAGTGGCAAGCAAACTGCAACGGCGACGACGGCAATTAAAAGGGCAGCAACGAGGCTCAAATTTGTTTAGCTTTTTGGCGGGCCTGCAGCTGCCACCGCCATCAGCCGGGGCAACGTGACATGCATTTGGTAGTTGTATTATGTTTTTCTTTTTTTATACACCATTTTATGGTTACATTTTTATTTGCCGCTTTTCCTTACATCGCCTTTTTTTTGGCTGACTCTCTCTCTCGTATGGTGGAAAGGAACAAAAATTAACATAAACGTCAGCGGCGCATATTTTAACTCGGTCAAATTGCCGGCGTCCGGTCCGCAGACTTCTGAGTTCCCAGCTCCCAGTTCCAGTTCCCCGCGAGTCGTTTGCATAAACAAATTTGCAGCGCCATTTGCCGGCCGGTTTCAGTTTGCCTTGTATTTTTTTTCGTCTCATTCTTAATATTTTTATTTCGTTTTTCTTTGTATATATACATATATATATATATATAGTTTTGTTTTTTTTTTCTTCAGCTTGTGTTGGGTGCTTGTCGCCGACGTGCAGTTTTGTTAATGAAAGTTCCCACCATTAGAAACAGGTTCGGTGCGTTTTTGGCTTGCTTTGGTTTGGCCAGCAACCGGAAGGAGTCGCATTGATGCTGATTACGCAAAAAATATGTTCTCCTTTATTTTTGTTTTTGTTCTCGTGTTTTTGGTAATTTCGAGCTGTGCTTATGCAAATTAGGAGCTTGGCGCCTGCTGCCTGAGTCATTGAGGGTTCTGTGCTCATTAATACAGGGAACGCTTAATAATGAGAACAAAGCAAGGGTTTTAGGATTTTTCGGGTTTAATTTAAAAAAATTTTTGCTTTTCAATTGAAATAAATAATTTATTTCGTATTAAAAAAAAAACAGAAGCTTTCAAATAAATTAAATAATTATTAATTAATTCTTTTCAGCTGGGAAATGGAAAAGTAAAAATATATTTAAACAAAAGATCTAATTTAAAAAGAATACAAATTTTTATGTGCCATATTATATGTCTTTCCTTGAAGAGTTCACTGTGTAGATATAATTTTTGAATGAGAGCTATAATGCGACGTAGGAAATAATAAACTCAAACAGAAATTGATGCTAAACAAACTGAATTAATGCTGTGAAGTTCAATGCACTCGTTTGCTTTCATTTGCATTTTGCTTTGCCCATTTTGTTGTTGAGACGTGCCAAACTTTAAGGGTTGCTTCATTACCCATGACGCTCGAGTCCTTTTGAGAACCCAAACGAAAATTCCCATTTGACCCAAAATGCAGAGCACAGCTTACAAGCGAAAACAAAACCCACAAAGTTTTACAAGATAATAATCCCCATAATAATAAAGGAATATTTATAGAATAATAAATAAAAAAAATTATGTTAAAATTTGTTCAAATTAATTAAGAAAAATTTACAAAAAATTACAAATGTAAGCAGTAACCTTTCCTTTTCCTAGATTGTCCTCCACTCCTCACTCCATTTGCTTTAGGCCTCAAAATGGCCTACCAAAGTTAAGCCTTTTTGTGGACTTTTCCGATAGAACCGATTGTGCTTTTCAGTTTGCCTTCTTTCGGGAAAGACCTCATCAGCACAGTCGATGATACTTCAAGTTCGATTCCCTTTTGATTGCTTTTGTCGAGCTGAAGAGCAGCAAGTACATTAGTTTCGCTTACACTAGCGACCACCCTCCCCCACCTTCCCAGCGGCACTGTCACCGCCACGCCCCCGGGCGCAACTCAATAAAGCCATAAAACTCGATAAGGCAATCAAATAACAGTTTCCCCACCCTTTGAAAGGAGGTTGCAGCGGCAGCTCCTTCTTTTACTTTTTTCTTCTTCTTTTTCTTCGGGGGACTCGGAAGCCATAATAAAGAACTGCCAAAAAGCAAACGCTCTGTGGAAGACGCTTTGTCAGCGCTCCCTCGCTCTCGCTCTGCCTTGCCTTGGTCCTCTCTCGATGTCCCTCTCCTGTCACTCCATAATGGCGGCTATTGTAAAACGTTGCTCACTCTGTCAATACAAGAACTCCCACACACACAAACACACGCAAGGAGAGGAGAAAAACGCACCCATACTGACGCACTGAAGGCACTCAAAAACCCTGTGCAGCGTAAATATATAAGACTATAGCTCTCAACTCTTTATACCAAGCAGTCTAAGAGTTGATTATGTTTTGGAATAACCCAATAAATTGTAAACGTAAATTACCTACAACAGATAGTAGTAGGTATTATAGCGATCTTTCAACTAGGGAAACCTTAACTTGAACTGTAGAGATGAAAATATCAAAAGGAACTAAAAATCATTGCCTACTTTTTGGGTGAATGTAACAGGAAATACTACCAAAAATATTTACAAAATTTACCAACAAAAAACATATTAATTAAGTAATATAAATATAATGGAACACCTTTTTGTTTACATATCTATTATTCTGCAGAAAAAAACCAAAAAGTACTATATAACTTTATTAACTGAAATAATTCTGGAATTAATAATTTCAAGCGGAATACGTGGAACACTTTATGCTTAATATGGGTGCCATTCAATGAAATATATTTGTAAAAAAAAAACTTTAAGAAAAATAACATAATAATGTCTACAGATTTACTATAAATCAAAAACAAATTCTAAAACTTAACAAAAAATCAGTTTAAAGGATATCAAAAGGTCTACCTAGCTTAAGCTCAACATTTCGCTTTAATCTTATATTTTTTGCTGCGTTTCTTGGGTTATTTGTTAAATATATTTTTTCAACGAAACTGCTGCGCTGTGGTTGTTGCTGCTATATACAATTTGACGTCATGCTTGAAAGCGACGTAAATCACCAAGAGAAAAGGCTAACGCTGAAAGGAGAAGGAACGCGACGAGCAGAGAGAGATAATGGAGTTGCAACGGAGACGGAGGCATTGTCGACTCCACTGATGATCATTAAAGTGCTCAAGACGATGATGATGATGACGTCGGGCAGCAGACATTAAACTGACACACGACCACCGGCTTACACACTTCTGGATGGATGGATGAATGTAGCTGTGGCAGTGGATGTGTGTGCATCCGCATACGTAGGCAGAGAGGCGAAAACTTACTAAAAATCACGTTGTCGTAGGCCATGGTCGAGACATCGTCATATCGTCATCGTCACAACAACATCCTCAGCGTGTCATTCATTTGGCTTTTGTTTAAAGTCTTTTATGGCACTTGCCGGCCTGCCTGGACGGCTCTTCAGTTTCCCCCCGCCTCTCCCTTAGCCTGCTGCCATTGTTGTTGTTGCTCGCTGTGATATCTGCTGTGCCCCAGCTTCAGCCCAGTCTTCAGCCTTGGCCACTTATGCCAGATAAAAGTTTCCCTCTCGGCGTCCTGCTCCCGACAGGGCAGACACCATGAAATGCAGCTGAAATTTTATTTGCATACTGGGGAAAAATGATGAGAACATAATTTGTTTACAAATTTAGTAGATGTTTTTATGAAAATGGGAAAGTTTTACCCAAGCTGCAGATCTGGGATGAATTTCTTTGAAGAAGCTTGGTAAATATGGTGGATGTACCTGTGTTGGAATATACAAATTAATTAACAAATTTCTTAACTTCAAAACAAGTATCAATTTCTGTCTTTCAATTTTCTCTCTCTGCATTGTAACGTAATATTTTCTTAAAGTTTTCCCCAACATTCCTCCCAGCGTATTTGCTTTCATTGTCTGTCTATCTGGCTGGCTGTCTATGGGACTCTCGCCTTTCATGAATTTCCTCCCCTGACTGCAATTTACCACTGTCTGCTAGATTTTGCGTGCGCTTCAGTTGACAGCATTATAATAATGAAGTTTGATTGGATTACATTGCAGCGGACATGAATGCAAAAACATTAACACAGTTCCATTGCATCCTCAAAAGAAATTGGAAGCAAAACTTTTCATAATTTCCAAGCAGTTAGTAAAGTTTCTTTCCCTCTTCGTTTTTTGCTGTTTTGTGTGACACCAAGACAGGACCAGGAAAAGCGTGGCGAGAGAGCGGAAAATGCGGTCCAGACGTCGGGCATCATAGGAGTTTGACGCCGGAAAAAGGAAGTTACCATGGCCAAAAACTTTTTGCCTGTATCAAGCTCTATGAGGCGCTTAAAAATTTTATATACATTGACTTCCTTGGCTTTTGTGCGAGATGCTTCCGCCTTCAGTTGCAGTTGTTGCAATTTCTATGGAAGGCGAAGTCGAAGCTGAAGTGAAGATGAAGTTCAAGTTAGTTGAAGGGAAAGGACATCAAATGTCAATACTTTGCAAGAGAGTTGAAAGTTGTGGAAAATAAATGACACTTGAGGGATGCAGCACGAGCTTGTCGTCCTGTTATGAAAATATTTACAGAGTAAACACATATTGGCCACTCGGATGGTTTATAGAATGGAAGGCAACAATGGAAGGCTCATATATTCAATGTTTAAATTCGTTTTGACGCGAGCTTTTGTCTGACATCCTTGAGATCCTTCCACTCTTCCTCGCTTGACGGCTAAATAAAATGCCAAGCTTTTGTGAATTGCTTTTCAAAATATGATTGACATTTGTCATTGATAGCGCCGCCTCCCTGCTGTCACACGGAGCGAAGTGCCTCCGCCTCAACCCCTATATTCAGATTCATCTAAGTGAAACTTCCTCCGCCGGCAACTTTTTGATAGCGTGCTCTTAGTTTGTTCCTGTTGCTCCTGCTCGTGATGCTCCTGCTTCTGTGTATTTATTTTTTCTACGCTTGTTCCCTTACTCCCGGTATCGTTTACCCATCATGTCACTGCCAACTTCTCATCTTGTTGCTATTTTTATTTGCATATTTACTTAAAAGCTGCAACAGCAGTAGCAGCAGCAACCACAATCTTTGCCTTTGCCCGTTCTGCTCATTTCGCTCGCTTCTTTTCATTTTCATTTTCATTTTATCAAAAACGATTTTCGCCATGCTATTTTAGCTACGGTCGGGTTTTTGTGGTTCCATCAGCTGCCACCAGCGACAGCTTTGTTTCTCTTGTGGTTTTTTTTCTGCTGCTGCTGCTGCTGATGCTGTTGCTTTTGCCTTTGCCCTGCTCTTGTTGCTTTCCTGTTGCTGTTGCTTTTACTATTACTCTTGCTGTTTGCCGTTTACCAGCAATGTTGTTGCAGTTGTCGAAGTTGAAGTGCAATTTTAATGCAAACAATTGAAGCTGAAGCGTGCAGAGCGCACGCAAGTGGAAGTGGAAGCCCAGCCTCCGTCTCTGACTACGTCTCAGACCACCGCTCCGTTGTCGTCTCAGAAACCTCTACCTCTTGCCGGGGCCTTTCTCAAAATGCTTGCCTACACTTGGGGAAATATATCTAAGGATATATATCCAAGTTATTAGCAAAGAATTGTTATATTTTATTAGGTTGGTAATTAGAGGTAAATGTAAACATAATTTCACCTTTTTAAATGCAGTTTGCTCACTTATTTAAAAGTTAATGTTGTTTATATATCAAGTTAATCAGTTTATTAAATGCTGCTAGTATATTTTCCAGTGTAAGTACCTGCCACACCCGTACATTCTGTTTCGGGGCCGCTGATGCTGTTGCTGCTGCCGCTGTGTTGTTTGCGGTTGGCGGTTTTTACCGATGACGGCACCGTCTCTGGCCGCTGATGTTGGCTTATTGAAATGCATTTGTTCAATATGTTGTTCGACATGTTGCGCCCTGACTCTGGTATATATAGCTAATGTCGTTGTTGTTGTTGCTGTTGCTGTTGCCATTGTTGATATGGATGTTGTTGCTCTTGGTGCAGTTAGCTGAAGTTGCCGCAGTTGCGGCCACAGAAGTAGACGCAGAAGTGGAGTAGCAGTCGTGGCAAATATTGACAATGGCGATGTGAGTGCAGTGTGCGGGGCATTGTGGGTGTAAGTTTGTAGCACTATTAGCTATTGTTTGCCCTGAAATGGAGATGGAAGTGGATTGGGATGTGTATGTGTGTCGGCAGTGGAAGTGGAAATGCTCCTCTGCCCCTTGGCGCGCGTTACGTATACGCCCCGCGGCCGGCCCTGGAGTAGCTCTAAAGTGACGTTAATGCGTCAAAAGTGGTTCGGTTTGCCTCGACTTGGTTTTGGTTTTGACTCGGTTTGACTTGTCGTCTGGCGGCAGTCAATGCATTTGTATTTGCATTTTGTATTATTTACAAGTTGAATGCAAATAGTCAGGTAGGAAAACAAATGCCAGAGGTTGTGCGAGAAACAACGGACGACGAACAACAATTGGCAACATTATCGTCCTCGGCAGGAGCAGCTCCACCGATATGTGTAGGCAGGAAAAATGAAACGGGGAAAAAATCAATATCAACTGACAGTATCTATGACAGATGGTTCGGCTTTAGATCGTTGCCATATATACTATATGTGAGCTCTGCGGCTCTGCGCTGCGTTTGTTTATTAAGTTAAACAACGCAGCGGGCACGAAAAGTGTGTGTCTGTGTGTTTGTGTGCGTGTGTGTATGCAAAAGGATTCATAAGGATTCCAGAGGTACGCACCAATACCCCCGTTACATACACACGTGCGTACACACATAACACTGAGGGAAAGAAATAAATTAATGAACAAATAATTTTTAAAACAAGGAAGGTCTTTAAAAAGATTTATAAGGATATAAGAATTTGAATAATAAAGATAAATTAAACCCCTGTTGATCTAAATAATATTAAAATTAATATAAACAATACATAAGTTCCTGATTTTATAGTTTCCTGCGAATCTTAGGCCCTCTGTTAGCTTGAAATATTTCTCTTGAAATAATTTAGCTTTCAAGGACTTCATTTTTTGCCGTGCAAGGCTTATATACACCGCCGCTTGTTATATATTACATAAGGACCATTGTTATTTGCTCGCTGACGCAGCGCCCGCCGCCGGATCTCAGGCGAATGCAGTGGGAATTTTGCAACCCTCCGATTTTGCAGGACCAAGGAGCCAGGACGCAGGCTGAGGTTGAGGCAGCGGCAGCGGCAGTGGCAGTGGCTGCAGACCTCAGACATTGAGTGTTGAAGCTCAAATGTCGCAATGCAATAAACTTTGGCTGACATCTGAATCTGTGTGTGTGCGTGTGTGTTTGCGGGGTGTGTGTGTGTGTGCCTGTGTATATGTCATTATTATGCCTGTCAGGATGTGGCTATGAATGTGAATGTGCCTGCGAGAGGGCAGGCCAGAGACCCGGGAGTCAGGTAACATCATGAAAACGCATCAAGCTCAAACATATTAGGATAGGTTTCGGTTAACGCTTGCATTTTGATGTCCTGCCTGTC
Organism: Drosophila anomelani; assembly: GCA_035045905.1. Lineage (NCBI taxonomy): Eukaryota > Metazoa > Arthropoda > Insecta > Diptera > Drosophilidae > Drosophila > Drosophila anomelani. The sequence continues at coordinate 6,761,765 of JAWNOO010000007.1, read as the reverse complement.
TGTGTGTGTGTGTGTGCGAGTGTGTCTGCGAGGCTATTGAACTTTTGTTGCCATGTGTGTGCGCCAAAATTAAGGATACGACGGGGGGGAATAGCTGGGTCGCGGCGAGCACACTGCCGCATAACAAACTCGAAAAGGGTTACGATTCTGTTGAAAAAGTAACCCCTGAACCCCTGAACCCCGGGCACCGGACTGCAGTTCAATTCAATTTTTAGTGCACACAACAAACAGCTGAAATGGCTTGGCTTGGCACACATGCAGCAGCATTATTTGCCTTCGGCAAAGTTCTCATCAAGAAGGGGTTATCGAGGCGGGGTTATAGAGCACCTGCACCACACACAGTTGCAAGAAATCATCAGCAAACGATAAATTTACCCCACAAAAAGGGGGGAGAGATTCAAATAGTACGAGTAAAAATGCCAAACTATCTTTTTTGCAGCACTGAAATAAAATTTAATAATATTTGTAGGTGGAAAATGTACCAGAAATCTTTTGAAGAATGATTTAAAATTCGTTTCAAGTTAAATGAGAGTTCTTATTGCAGAAATTTTGTGTTTTTAGTACAAATTTAGTATTTAGTATTTAATAATTTATTACATTAATTTCATTCAACATTATATTTATACAAAAAACACTTTTTCATTGTTAAATCTTTAAATAAATATGTAGTATTTTTTGACAAGATATTATTATAATAATTTGAACTTCTAAATACTTATTTTTCTGCGAGTGTTTATGGCACCCCTCCACCCATATTTGAACCTTGTTATGCCACCTGCCAAAGCCAAAAGGATCATGCCCCCGTGCCGAGGGCCAATTAGAGCATACGTATTTGCCAGGACCAAGAGAAGCTAAACTAAAACTAAGACAGGGCAAGCCAGTCGGCAAGTGCTTGTTATGCAGATTGCGGACTTACCCCATCTGGACTCCTAATTAAGATGCTGTCGAGATGCTGTTGATGATGGGCATGGATGGAGAGATATGGGCCAGCACCTAATATGCATGCAAACGCATTTATACGGACGGGTACTTACCCTACTGATTTGGCCACTCTGCTCTCGACTCTGGGGGGGATTTTGTGCATAATGCCTGTATTTGGCTCTGTAGTTTCGATAAATTAATCCGATACGAAGTGACTGCTCCTAGGTGCAGGGGTCTATTATCCACATTTAAAGGCAGTGAAAATCAACTTTTGCCCAACATTGGTCTTAACCTTATGGCCACACAAATCTCCCTTTTTAGACCTCGACTAAGCAGCTTAGAAATTATGCAGATGAGTTGGAATTGTTTGGGGCCAAAGTAGGTCTGAGCCCAGGCGATGTAATAATCATAAATATGATAATATTCCATCCACAATGTGTCTGATTTAAATGGGTTTTCTTTTGCTCGTCGTTGCTAGTCGTTTGCAGGCTAAAAATACCTAATTTACTTCTCCATCTGAGGAGCATAAATCCTACTCGGAGTTGGAGTTTCAGTTTCAGTTTTCGGAGCCAGCATCCTTTTCTGCTTATCAGTGCTCTGCACTCGACATAACCAACAAAATTTTTAATAATGAAATTGTTCACAGAAAAAGAAAATGAAAAAAAAAAAACGGAAGGAAACATTGGAATGGGAAAATTCTTGCAGAATGTTTGCCAGGCTCAGGCACCAACCCAAGTCCTGCTCCTCATTCCTCATTCCACAGTCCTCCCTTGACATCAAAATCTTCCTTTTTGGAACGGAGCGGAGTGAACGCATATTTTAGCATAATGCTTCAAATTATGTGCTTTCTACGCTATGCAAAAATTTAATGCCAGCAAAATGAGCAAAGGCACAAAATTGCCCGAAACCCTTTTTGTTGTACCGTCCCGTTGTCCTTGTCTCCTTTTAGTTGATGTTGTTGTTGTTGCTCTTGCCAGTGGCTTGCAGTGTTAGAAGTAAGCTTGGAAATTATTTAAGCTCCACCGGTATTTTTCTGACATTCTTTTTTTTTTTGTTTGGGCTGCGGTGTAAGGGTGGTTAGCTTGCTTGCTTGCTCAATTTATGCAAATTAAATTGCAATACTTTATGTTTTTTTATGTCACCGAACGACCCACGCTGTCTTGTCTCTCTTTCTCTCTCTCTCTCTTTAAAATTATTAACGTAACTTTGATAAATTATGCTCATAAAAAATGCCTAAACGGCAATTTAAGCACGCCCATAGTTAGTTTTTCTTCGGTGTGACTGGATTTATTGGCCGCAGACCCATTTTGGCCAAATACTCATTTGCCGAACATGAGCCGCAGCTACCAAAATACGCGCGCCACCAATGGAGCGTGTGTAAGGCCACAGTCATGCTCATAACCATAGTGCCAGTTGCTCTTTCAACTGCGAATGATGTGGGCGGTGGCTCTGTCTCTCTGTCATTCGTGTGTGTTAGATTAATAACAGCAACTTTTGAGTGCAACAGATGAACAGGCTGAACTGAGAAAAATATGCTCTTAATTAATAGTGTTTTTTTTTTGACTAGTGAAAGATATTTTAATTAAATTTCCTAGGATTATTTGAACCATTTTTCAAACCCCAAAAAGTATGCTATATTTTTTACACCTACTAAATATAGTTAAACTTGGCTTTTAAATATAGGTTTTATTATGTAGAAAGATTGGAAATTTTTTTTTGTTAACTGTGGGAAATATTTCCTATTATTTGAAATAGTCTAAAATTTATCTCAGTGCAGCTGGTGCTACTGAACGCGTTGGCTGGGCCCCCAAACTGTGCCGGTGAACGACTCCCAGCCGTGAGAGTCGCACGTATGTGTGCCTGGGATGTCCTGTGTGGGTGTCGCCGTTGCTGTTGCTATTGCCGTTGCTGGTGGGGCTGCCTTTGGTTAGCACCTTGGCAACTGGCAAGCTGGGAACTGGAAACTGGCAACTGGTAGGCAACTGGCAACTGGCGCTGACGGAGTCTGGCGCGGCGATGACGAATGTGAATGACTTGCCTCGAGACTTGCAGTCAACTTGACGCGCATTTGTCTGGCAATGCGTCTAACCATATATGTATGCAGATTGCAGATGCAGATGGAGATGCCGAGATGCAGACTCCCCGATGCAGATGACTTTGCCTGTGTGGTGTGCCACATCGTCTCGGCTGTTTGTTGTTATGTTTTCATGTGGTTGTGCAAGATGGCGTCATTTTGCAACAGGAACAAAAATAGAAGCAAGACCCAGACCCGGCAGCAGCAGCCGATCTAGTCTGAGCCCAGTTGGGGGTGCTAACAAGCTGTTGAGATAGCAATGACGTTGCCATAATTTGTTTTATTTTATGAAGTTTGCGGTGCACAAAGTTTTACATCAAGCCAACTTTTGCTGCGGCTTCTGTTTTAATATTTTGTGTTGGTGTTGTTGTTGGCTTTGGTTTTTGCATTGAGTTAAAGTTTCTTAAATTAATCAGAAATTGAGTTAAGGGGCGGGAAGAACAATATAATTATTAAAATTGTGCAAAGGCAAAACAAAAAAAAAAGAACTTTACACAGGAGTTAAGCAACACGTAAAGTTTGCTTGAGCTTAATCCTTTCGAGGATAAGTTGAACTTAACTCATTTGCATTTAAATCTCTCTACTACCAAAAAAAAAAAATATAAACAAAACAAAAGTAAAAAAGAAGCGGCTCCACATTAACCCATTATGCCCGGGAACAACAGACTTGAAGTGCATATTCAACTGCCATGATCCGATTCAAATTTACATTTACAACTTTTAAATCTTATAAAACTTTACAATCCGTGCAGTTTATGCTGGGATTTCATTAAACAAAAGGGGAAGCAAACAAAATATGAAAACTCTCAGCAGAACAGACTCCTTTTCCACTCTATGTCCCTCTGTCTGCGTTGAACAAAAGTTTATTTTATTTTTTGTTTTTGCTGCACTTCCTCGCTCTCGCTCTCGCCCATCGCTTAATTCAATTAATTTTTATTTAGTTTTTCGTATAATATTTGCTCGCTCTGCACATTTTTAAGCAAATACCCCGCCGCCAACTAAATGAAATGTTATTTGCATAAAATTTTCCATTTCGCCTTTCTTTCTGTTTTCCATATTTCGAGCTTTTCCTTTTGTTAGAGCCAGCCTGCCAACCAACCCCGTCCATTCTATCTCCTCATGGCCATTAACACGCAGTTTACTCTTGCCGATGAGAAACCCCCAGCAATTTTTTCCCATTTTTTTTTTTTGTTATTCGCTCGCCATGAGGACTAAGCGTATTTTACACATTTAACAAGCAATGCTATCGCATTGTTTCCGGCTCCTTGTACAATTTTAGTTTTTTGGGGCCACCGCGAAAAATGAAAGGCGAGACAGAAGGGAAAATGTCGGGAAAAATCCGTGTAGGTGGAGCCGCGAAAGAAATTACTTTATTTTAATAGGACTTCATTTAATCCGAGAGCATTATGAAAGACAGGCGGCTTGAAAAATACCAGAAAACAGAAGAAAAGCGGAAAAAACAGGCCAAGCTGGCGGGGAGTCTCCCGGCTGAGGCAATTTGGTTTCGCATTCATTTCGTGGCGCACGCTGCGTATACGCAATTTGCGATGTTTTTTATATTATAAACTGTGCGTGGTGGCAGTTGAAAGGCTTGGCGAGAAAAGGGAGCAGACGGAGTAAACAAACAACAAACACGCCTACTCAGACAAACACACCCACCCACACACACACGCACAAACACCGACGAGAGATTGGGAGTGAGAAGGAGCCCGGCTGTTTAATACAAAAGTTTCATTTCCGCTTTTCATTAGCCTCAACGGTGTGACACAAGTCAGCCAAATGAGGGGTGTGGGGGCCAGTCCGGAGGGGTTGGTGGGAAAATGCGTAAATATCGCACACACAGGGACACACGTTTACATGTATCTTCACTCACAGGCACACATCTACAAATGCACTGGCCAAAACTAAAAGGATTAAATGGCTATACCGGAAGTACTTGTTTTTCTGATATTCCAAAAAAGGAAACGCAGAAATTCTTTTCGATTTCAAAGTATATAAGCATTTAATTTTGTAAAGACACATTTTTTATGAAAAATTTAAGACTTCTTCGAATGTTTTTTGGTAAATTATATTTTCTTTGAAAATAACTCCATTTTATGTATATACTTGTATGCCGACCTAAAAACTTAGCATGATAACTATTTCAATTTGATATTACCAATTTCCACTCTATATCCTTATTTTTTCGCCTGCACACGGAAACATCGAGTCGCACATTTAAGGCCATAATGAGATATACACAAAAGCTGAGCCAGCTCAGCGGCAAATCGGGGCAGAGAGCGTAAACCTCTAACCACGTGTTAATTTTACTCCTTTTCCTCCAATGCCTCAGACCCCTTGACCCCCCTAAACACCACCCCATCCTCCCGCCCATTCAACCCCATCCAGCCAAACAGCTACCCAATTTCTGCTGTTGATGTTCTTGTCGTCCTCATTGCCTTCGCTGCTCCACTGAAGTGAACTAAAAAGCTTGAATGGCGCTTATGTTGGTCGGGTTCTATTTGTCGGGGCTGTGGATATGTTGCCGCTCCGCGTTGTTTTTTCTTTTTTACTCTCTCCCTTGGCCAAACTGGCAGCCAACTAGCAGCTATATTAACTGACTTACTCGGCCCGCCCCCGATTTGCGTTACGTATACGTAACGAATTCGCAGCCGGGCGGCAAGTGTATATGTGAGTGCAAACACGCAGCGTAATGAAGTAGCCCGAGCAAACCGTAATGGCTGACTGAGCGTCATAATAATCTCGGAGTGCGAGTGCGGGGTGCGTGCCTTCAGTATGTTGGTGTGAGTGTAGAGGGGACATTCACTGTGAGAAAATCAAAGGATGTAAAATGATGTATGGAAATGGAAAGAACATTTTATTTGCTAGCAGCATTTTGTATTCATTTTAATATTTACTTATAATTAGATTATTATTCTTCAAATTAGAATCCTTTCCTTGAATCAATCCAGATTCCTGTCTGTGTATCTGGCTCCTACAGGAGGTAGCTGCCCGTTTGAGGCAGGGGGCGACAGAGAGATACAGGCACAAGTGACGCTGGCACCACCGACATCAGAGGTTATTCAACTGCCACGCACACCCCAGCCGGGAAATGGGTCTCCGGACTGGACTCCGGCATGTGTGAAGGCTTCTCCCATATGCCATACCACTCCTCCCAGAGATAGGTGGATAGACACGATATACGTAGGGTTAGATGGCTGGCGGAAGATGGGAATGCAATACGAATGGAATGCTTGCATTTGAACCTAAACATTTCCCTAAACGTTCCGCATCCGATTCACTTTGCACGCCATTTCCGCTACAAGCATGTCCACAGGCGACTGGGAATCTTTGCTGACGGGTCCTGGTTTTCGCTTATCTCCGATAGTGATGCCTGCCTCCATGAGATTGGGAATTTCCCGAATATTTCCTGGCGTTTTTTGTTGCCTCAATGCCCCAAAGGATCTGCAATCATATGTGATGGGAGGCGTGGAATATTGCTTTTGTTTTGAAGTTGAAATTAAAAATAGTTTATATTTGAAGGGTAGCTGTTCCGCTTACAGAAAATTTTAAATTTATAAATAGCTTAAGGATTTTTATTAATTCTAATCGCTGACTCATTTCATTTAATTCTTAAGGGAGTTTTTACGAGTGATTCACGTGGATAATAGAAGGATTATTCACTCTTAAACAAATCAAATTATTGCTATGTAAACCTTGTTAATCGATATTAAATTAAAATCCGTATTTTTTCCAGGACTTCCTCCTGGTTTTTAGTTGCCAAAGCAAAAAATGTTCAACTTTTTCCCACATGTAACCTGATAACAAATCGAATTGTGGAATTTTTAATTGCTCCTTATCCACTCAGAGTCTGTGGGGTTTTATTTCGGCACTCATCACTAGATGTAGAGTCAATTTTATTGATTTTTGCTTTTTTACATGGGAATTTAATAATCTATATATGCATGAGAGTGTGTATGTGAGGGTTTGTGGGCGGGGGAGCTGTAGGTTGCTGCTGGGAGTGCACTGGAATTGAGTTGGTCGGCTTCTGACGGCGTCGTTTGTGCAATTATGTGTGTACATTAAGCTCCTCGAACCCGTGGACCAGGTCCTTTCTGTGCTGCCGGGGTCCTTTCATTAAAATTATTATTGAATTATTTGTATTATTGCATTATTTGTTGGTGGGCAGGCAGCAGTAATATGCAACATGCATGGCGCTGGATGCGCCTGAATCCAATTTTGCCGGCGACCAACCGGCTGTCCGATAATATTTAATTTTAATTTGTTTATGCACAGGGGGGTTTTTTGTGTTCGAGCCGCTGCCGCCGCCTCGTTCTTTTGTGCTGTCTGGCTGGCACTCCAATTACCAGGTCTATTTGGGCAGGCGGTTAATGAACGCTATTAAACGCGAAAAAGTTTGTTTGATTTCCCACTTTTTCGCTGCTCGCTGCAGTTTGTTTGTTTTGTTGACTATCGAATTTCCAAGCAACAACAAAAGCGAGCACCCGGCAATATGTTTTCTGTCATAAAATTGGTTTTTAGCAGCGAGTGTGCGACTGCAATTTGCCAACAGCTGTAGAACAAATTGCACATTACGCATACGCCGCATATGCCGCTGCCAACTGCCAGTCTGTGTGTGTGTGTTTGACGACTGCCTATGCCACTTAGGCAAACACAAACACAAAGGCAAACACCAGCTAACAACTGTAAAGGCTTGTTGCCAGCGCGGCTGAATGTGTGTCTATGTTTGCTATTTGTTTAAATTTAAAGCACTCTCTAGCACGCTCTCACACTAGTAAAAAATTTAGGAAAAATTTAACTCTAAAAGCATTGCCCAAATTAAATAAAAATCGGGAAATCAGGTTGTGATCAGCACTTACTATTTATATATTTGGTATTTTACTACATTTTTGATTTATTTTTGGATTTTAAATGGTTTTAAAGAATGAAATGTTTTAAAAACTATGTTAATATTTTAAATATTTTAGAATTTAGAGAGAATTAATAACTAGTATACCAAAAACATTTTCACTTCAACTTTAGCTTTAAATTTTAAAATAAATTTATATACCAGCAATAGAATAGAAAACTAACTGGTATATATTTTTTCAAGTGCATTGTATACATCCATTCATGATGTACAAGTGCACAAATGCGTACGTATACGTAATTTGTCTATAAATCCCCCGCACACGCACTGCGTTCGTTGAACTTGAAGGAGGCTCATACGTATGTACTTACGCAGAAGCGATTTGTTTACTGCCTTTGGCCAGCCAAATGATGAACAAACAATTTCGGTTATAATTAAGTTAGAATTCTTACAAAATTGTGTGTGCGCTGACAGCCAAAGGCAAAGATTAGCCAAGCAAATATTTAGTATAATAATTGAAATATTTTCACTTGGAGATATTTCAAAGGAAATGCCAGAAGAACAATGTGTGTTTAAAATGGACTTGTAGAATATTATATGTATAATGTCATCGTCTTAGCCGGAGTAATCCCATTGAAATTAGGAAGACAAATATGTGTATTTGCTGCTAATGAATCATTTTGCCCAACATTTCGCATTCCCCTGCACTTTGATATCGGCATCTCTGGCATTTTAATTCAGCTCCATGGCATAGCTTTAGACCCGGGGCTTAGCTGCCATGGCAACATGGGTATAATCACTCTGCCATTTTTCCAGGAATCGTTTATAATCTTTTAAGACCACTGACGCTGAATGCTGAATGCCGCTGATGGTGATGCCACTAGAGGGGCGCTTTCTTTGCCAAAAACAGAATCCGGATCTGTCCAGGGACACCGCCCACTTAAGAGGCGAATTAATAAAATGAAATTTGATAAATGAATGTGTTTAACAGCATTTAAACTCTGACCTCAGCCCAGGCCCTGCGCCATTCGGCGTCGTTGTTGTTTTCAAATTTGAACACTGCCAGCTGAAAATGCTTTTCAACGCCTCACAAAATTTCATTTCAAAGGAAATAAAATTTTATTATACGTTTCTTTAAAGGCATTGGAGAAATAGAGAAAGGAGATGGAGGACAAGGAGGGTGCTAGGAGCACAGTTCTCCCAGCTGCCAGTTTCTTTCATTAGCCAACGTCGACGTCGTCTACGTGGTGTAATTTTAAGTGTTACTTTTAATTTGTTTTGCCCGGCTTCGAGTTTGTGCTTGTGTGAGCTTTTATTGCTTATTAAGCGTTTTTAGTTCAATTAAATCGCATAATCGATTAAGTCCCTCTGCCGTCCATGAGCCCCGCCCTTGAGCAGCCCCTGCCCCTAGGTCCTTGCTCTGAATCACCTTTTCCTTGTAGCAATCGTTGGCATCGTCATCGTTACTATACACTAACTAGCAAAGGGTATAACTATTATTGAAGTCTAGAAATTAAAGTGATATTTATTTATTTATTTTTACTAATAGTAAAGAGTTAGAATTTTAAATTTTTATAAAGAAATCAGGTGTAGGTATAGGTAAGGGTATTTCGATCTTCGATCTTTGATTATATATAATATTCTCGTTGTTATTCCCGCTGCCTGCCCACTCAGACGTGCGACGTAATGTCTGGCACGGCTGGCAGCGTCATCTGACACCGTACTGGGTCCAGTGCCACGGCCGGAGTCGCCGTCGCCTCACCCAGTTCATCCGCCCCGTTGCCCGCCGTCCCTTACGGTTGATTACTGCTGATTGCCGACAGCCAAAACAGAGCGCCAAATAGCAACAATCATCCTGGCGCTGGTCCTCGCCTTCGTCCTCATCCTCATTCTGGTCCCTGCTGGCTCCATTTTATTCCCGGAGCGACGGCACCGCCAGCTATTAATTGATTTGCTACAATGAAATTTCCACACTCAATAAAATAAGTCTGATGAACATTTTCCTTAATGCCAGGGCTTTGTTCGACCGCCAGACGGCGCACTCCATTTCCCGGGGTCGCGGCTCAATCATTGGATCTAGAAAACAAACAAACAAAGAAACAAACAAAATAGTCGGCACATAAGTGCGAGTATATAAATAAATGTTATTTGTTATTTCTTGCAAAGTTGCTCGTGGCTCGTTGCTCTAGAAAACCTAAAAATCGCTTTAGGCCGCGCTTACGAGCTCTGGTCAGTTGCCAAAGTTGGCCGAAAGAGTGCAATAAAATCATCATAAATTTGCAAATACTTTTTTTTATGCCACAATTAAATTTTGCAAATTTGGCAAATGCACAAAAATGGCTGCCACATTTCATTTGACGTTTTTACGATCATGTCGCCGACGTTTATTCGCATTGCTTACCCTCCCCGGTCGTAGTTTCCATAACCCATACCACCATAACGATTCCAATTTCAATTTCGATCCCGATTCGCAGTCGGGAGGCTGCTTGATTTATGAAGTTGATTGGCCGACTTGGCCGAGAATGACCGGCCAGCTGTCGCCGCCACCGCCGCTTTCGTGCAGTGTATTTGCGTGAGCACGCTTTATCGTTTATTCCACATTACTCAAGTCATAATTAAGATCTTGGCAGGCGGTGCCTGCCGCAGCATCGCGGTGGCCATAAATTGTGGAAGTGGCTCATTGACAACTTCATTTCCGCACTTGGCGTGTGCAGCAACAATGAGAGCGGGCAGCGCTCAGCCCTGGGATCCGTTGCTGCACTCGGCAAAATAGGGGGTACTAATCATTATCATGCTATAATTAGCAGCAGCGACTTTAAGCATTTTAATAACTATATATTTTTTTCGAGGCTAGTTTTTATTCGGGTATTAAAATGCCGGTTTATAACTGGTCTTATGTTTAGTTTTTTAGGGGTTCTTGATATTTGGAAACATTATGTTATTGTTTATACTGAAATAAGGTAGATTAATCTTAAATTTGAATACTAGGTTTAACATTTAACATGCCATATTAGAAATTACCATGGAAAGACAATAATTTAGATTAATTTAAGTAAAGTAGGAATGACGAATATTAAATTAAAGGAATATATGAATAGAATTTCATTGAAATAAATGCTATATTTTCTAGAAAAATATCAAATATATTTATTAAGCTAAAAGTGGAGATATTTTATTAATTGTTCCATATAAACCACTAGTAAAATCTTTTCAAATGTTTATGACTAAAGTAATTTCATGTTAAAGAAGACCAATTTTCTTGCTATTTTTCTGCTGTGTGATGATGTCTGAGCTGTGTCTTGGCCGTGCGTTTCACAACTCACGCAACATGCCGCTAAATGACATAATGAACTGCATTATTTATGCGACACACTGTGCGAATGCCCTCAACAAAGACAGCAGCAGCATCAAAGGCAAAGGCAACAGCAACGGCAACGGCAACTGCAACAACAGCTGAAGGCGCTCGCTCGTGTTGCCTTCGCTGAAGCAGCGACAAGTTATGCGTGTGATCCCGGCCTGTGCCTGTGCTGTGCTGTGCCTGTGATAATAAAACTGCTGACATTTTGCCTTATGATGTCACGACAGTCGCAACAACAAACAGTTGCCACTTGCCGCTTGCAACTGGCCACGGGGTCTCCGTGTCTACGTCACGCTCTGCCCCTCTCTTGCTGTCCAGCCGGCACTTTCCTCACTTTTCCCCACTTTCCGCACATTCCACAATTCGCGGCTGCCTTCTGCCTGCTGCCAATGACTTTGTGGACGAGTGCGGGTCCAACAGCAGCGGTCAGAATAATAGAAAAATCATCAGTGACCATGGGAAATGATGTAAAAATACATGCAGATTCATAAAATATTTATAGGGATTTTTGTAGAAATGTAGGTTAAAATTGGGATAATTTATTAGAGTAAAACTAGAAATTAACTGGACTTAAAATTGCAATAATAAATATCTAGTTTCTGGTATAGTGAAAACCGAATTAAATAGTACCGAAAACCTATAAGATAACTAATAGAAACACTGATTAATTTCCTATTTTAAAACACTATATTCATGAGCTCGACTGCCTCTATGAAATGTTTATTGGTTACTCTACAGTTCAACCTGAGGTATTAATTTGACATACTGCGGGCCGAAACACAGGCCAGTCATGTCCATTGATAGATTGGTTCCCGTGGATGATCGATGATACGCTCACAGCCTCGACACTGTCACTCAGATCGAGATCAATGGGATGTACTATATCCCTTGATTCGTGCAACTAGATAACTGATACCGAATCAGATTAAGATTAATCGATAAGCCAGAATGTAATGCCTGGCAAAAACCACCATTTAGGCCGGACTCAATGAATTGACAACTGAAATTTGACTAACCACCAGTCCGGGCCACGTTCGACTGGCTACCATCCAGCTATTGCACTGCACATGTAGCCATCCATCACGTATCCAATTAAGGTTCCCCCATGCATCTTTCATCAGTCATCGCTCAGCTGCCATCTAATTAGTCTCGGCAAACATTGACAAACAGTTGCATTATTGCATTCCCGCAGCGTTGTAGCTCTTTTTTTGTTGTGCCATCCGATTCGTTACGGTTTTGGCTCTGGGTTTACGGACGGGTTTAGTGTTTAGCCTTAGTCTGGTTTTTGGTCTGGGTCCTGGATTTGTTGGCTGGCAATTTGCAAGTTTATGCATTTGCCCATAAACTATTTACAGTGTCAGCCATTTACCGCTTTTTCATTACGCCGCATTTGTTTGTTTCCTGTGGCCTTAATTTGTTGCAATCCTGTCAGTCAGTGGTCCCTGCTCCCTGCTCCCTGCACCCGGTTCCCATCTCTGGGCTGTCTCTCTCGCACACACGCAGGTGGCACACTCGTTTCACGCGCTTTTAATTGAGTGCTTCCGCTGCAATTAACAAGTACAACGCGTCCAGTGTCCAACCCATGGTCTGGTCGGGCCTCTGGGTTGACTGACTGAGTGACTGACTGGTTGGTTGGCCTGCTGGCCATCAAAAGGCCCAGAGTCCAGCTGGCCACAAGAGTCATGAGGCCAGAAGTCCAACAGTCCAGCAGCCCAGAAGACCAATTTTCCCCTCGGCGTTCTAGATTGCCACATACTTACGCACTAATGCCCCTTAAGTTAATGCAAAACCATTAAACGTGTTGACTGCAACACTTGGTGGCACCATCAATAGTACAAAGGGGAGAGTAATATGCACTTGCAAAAAAATAATTAACATGGCTCTTAATAAAGTTCAGTAATTTTAAACAAGATAAGAGAGTGTGTTCTATAGAAATTGTTATTAAAGGCACAATTGCCTTACAAATTCATATTAAATACGGATATTTTGCAGGATGATAGGCTGAAATTTAATTTCAAGGAGGAAAGATTATTTAATTGTATAAAGGAACTGATTTTGATGTAATGTTAGGGAGCATTTTAAGGCATTTTAAAGAGACAAAATAAGCGAAGCATTGAAATGTCTGTAAATAGCATTTCAAGCCAACTAACTTACTTATATTTAACATCTTTGAAACTTACTGATTTAGGACTAACATACCTCTTCTACACATTATTTAATCTATTTGATTTTACAGAACAACTGTAAGGTTTCCCACACTCACGTATTCCATTGCCAATTCCTTATAAATCGATTTTAGAAATTAAACATTTAAAAGCATCTCTGTGTATTTGACAAAAGGACGACGAAGAGCAATGCATTAAGTGAATTAATCACCAGCCACGTGTAATTAAGAATCGAATGTTTCATTATCTCTCCGAGGGCGAGAACTGCCAGCCTTTAACCAGAGCGATTCTGGCCAAGTTCCCTTCCAGCTGCCCCGCGAGCGAGCGCCTGTCTGCTCCTTTTTAATTTCCGCTGCGCGTGTGCTGGCTCCTTGTGGTAGAAAATTTATTTACAGCACAAAAAGTCATGTTGCCGCTAATTTGGCGAATCGATCCTGGTTTCCCGGGGATACCCAGCTCTCGGCACACTCACTCACTCACTCACTCGTTTTATACGATTTTATTTTGAATCGAATTGGAATCTATCGAACCAGAGGACCAGAGTGAACGGAGAGCCTGTCCTCTGCACGCAACAGCGTCACATTAAACGCATTTTCGAGAGAAATCACAAATTTTCCCAGCTTCCTTTCGGGGATTCACCCCATTTCCCCTGTCCTGCCATACTGGCTGCATCCATTTGGCTGTGTTGGCAGTTTACAGTTTGCAGTTTAGTTTTGCAATTTTCCGGCTCAACGATAAATGCAAATAGATTTCACCTGCAGACGACGACGACGACTACGACTACGACGATGTTTGTCCAATATTGAGGGAATCTTTAAATAAATTATGCGCATGGAATTTCAGCGACTGGCTTTGGCTTTACCTTCCAGCTCCTGCTTTTCCCAACGCTGAGCATGCAACATTGCTGTCGATGTTGCTGCTGCTGCTGCTGTTGCTTCTGCTGCTCCAACTGCTGTTCGCTTTTGGCTGTTGGCATGTTGGGAATCATGTATGACTTTGACATTGACAGCACCGAGGATAAGGAGGCGATATGGAGAACCTGGCGGAGGAGAAGGAGGAGGAGGAGGAAGCAGACCTCTGAAGGAGGCGCCCTCTCCAGCACAACCCATCGTTCGGTTGGTCGGTCGGTGATTACACACACACATGATGGTTATGGGCACTCACACTCGCCCAACAACTACCTTGTTGTTCTGCAAGCACTAAAGAAATGCAAATTTTTACATTTTATGTTTATTTACTTTGTACAGTTAGTTTGGCGTGCACTGAACGAAATTTGACTGGGCTTGTCAACATGCCTGACAAGGGTTTGTTTGTGTTTACAGCATTGATTCCGTTGGGAGAGAGAGCGCGGGAACATCAATATTTGACAGTTTACTTTTGATTCCGACAGCCAATGAATATTTCAAAATTATTGAAACGCCAGGGATGACGGGGCGGATAAGTGATGTGAACAGAATATGCACTTTTTGTTGTTGGGAATTGTCAGCTTAGGTGGCAGTTAGAACACGAATTTTGATGTCAGTTGGTTTTAAATCGGTAATAAAACAAATGGAAATGGTTTAGGAGTTAAAGATTTCACTCTATATAAAATAATTCTTTTGGAAATATATGAATGGTACTTAAAAACTTAGGTTTTTTATTTTGTTTTGTTTTTTTATGCCTTGGTAAGCTTTTTATTATGGAATTTGTTATGAATTGAACATAACTTGAGTGTCAAATTTTTATTGCTCTCAAGTATAAGGTTTCATGGGGATTAATGCAAAAATTTGCTTTCTACTACGAAAATGTTATGACATTATTATTTTGAAATACTTTTTTAAATATTACACAAGAACCTCCGCTCAGCGGTTCTTATTGCAGGTAAAAGTATAAAAATAAACCAAATATATTCAAAACATCGCAAGATTCTATTTCCTTGTGCAGTGTAGGCTCTCCACTTGCTCCCTTCTTCTCATGTGGCCCCCGCCCAGTTCCACTCCCATCCCCTTTGGGTGACCACCAACTCGCATCAACTCCATTCAATTAGCAACTCATAATAACAATCATTTTTCCTCCAACTTGCATTCGGTAAAACATTTTGCGGCACGTTCGTCGCCAGCCGGGTTCGTGACTCGGGCCTCCTCTTTGGCCATCAGCAGCAGTAGTGGTAACAAGTCGCGGCTAAAACCCCCCAACCTGCTGCCACCTCCCTGGGAGTTGCCCCCAAAAGCCCTAGGCATTGACTGCAACAATGTTTCCTGTTAAATTATGCATAATAATCGGGAACGAGCGAGTGAGTGAGTGAGTGAGTGAGCGAGCGTTGCGGGTGAGCTTTGGTAGCTTCAGTGAGGTGAAAGGCGGTAAAACGAGGGGGTGTTCCGATGCCGGAATGTGGGGCATCATGCCCTGCTGGCAGCAAGAAAGAAATCATAGTAAAAGCACATACTTGCTGACACCTGCGGTGGAGATAATAAACCTAGAAATGATAATGGCATTTTCGGAAATGTGTGTTAAATGTCTGGTGAAAAGCATAGAATACTCACTTTTATGTTTGCATACTTTTAAATATTTTTTAAAAATGTATTTATAACTATAAATAAGAAATTTTTAATGTTTTTGTGATTTTCTTTAAATTATTCTTTTTGCTGTTGGCACTATTATCTCGACCGCTGGTGTTCCCTGTCACTCGCAATCAGCAGAATGACGATGACGAGAGAACGACGACATTGATGGGCTTGTGATTGTGGATGTGGATGTGGATGGGAATGTGTTGCCGGTAGACTGTTGATGGTAGTAGTTGGTTGATGGTAGTTGCTTGATGGCTGCCGCTCGCCGGACACCGACCGCAATGGCACACAGGCTCAGGCACAGACACATTGTAGCTACCGCCCACTGCGTTCATGTTCACGCCCATGCCCGGACTTCTTGTCCGTCCGCTCGGAGCACCGGAACAACCTCGGAACAGCGGCCATCCTTGACAGAAATTGCTGACTGCGGCTTGCGGTTGCACTTTGCTGCGTAGCTTACGAAAATTCCCTCGGCTTCCGTTGGCCACCGAGAAGAAGACAAAAAAAAAAAAACACAGCTCCTTCTTCAGTGCTCACATCTTCTCTTCCCGCTCTGCCACGCGAGTTTTTCGGTTTTCCCCGAAATCCCAACTTTATGTGCACAGAAACAAAAATATTTTAAAGAGTCAAATTAATGGGAATCCAGGGTAATAAAAATCTAAAACTGAGTCATAATCATTGCTTCAAGAGAAGACATTGAATATATAAATTGTATATTTTTCGTAGACTCGGTTAGTTTAATATTATTTTCCTTTAAAAACAAAAAAAATCAAAAAAAAAACCCAAAAAAAACACAAAAAAAAAAAACAATATTTCAAATTTTTTTTTTTCAACACGTTTCATTAACATGTTTATTTACATTTTCATACAACGCTTTTATATTTTAATACATTTCATTATTAATTTATAAGTTTGTTTTGATCTCTGGAATAATAATTTTAACATCGAGTACATTTTCAACTATCCAGTCAACGTAGCTCATGATGTTGGTATATATACTTAATGCCGAGCTGCCGTAGTTATAAAAGCCTAGCAAAGCGATGTGGTCAGTGCCATTCACTTGTAAGACTTTAACCAAAGGACTACCACTCTCAGCGTAATTAGTTCCTTCTATGGAGTAACCGCAGATCTGCGATTCGTGGAGATCTAACCAGAATCTTTCGGAGCATTGGCTCGGCTTGAGGCGTCTAATAGAGATTTTTTTGGGGCCTTCTTGTTTGTTGCCAGAAGAATATAAAGAGTATTTCTTGACATTTTCTGCCCATATTTTCGTCTCTTGATTAAGCCAAAGGCAAACAGGTTGAATGCGCGGCGTATAGACCACCTTCGATGGCAGTCTGAGCAAAGCTATATCATATAAAGCTATATTATCGGATGTTGCATTAAACATATAGTGAACAATGGCAGTCTCGACGTGGTAATTTTCAAACATTTCTAAATCCATCTGAGGGTTGGTGATATCACCCAAGCGAACGTGGCTGTTGTGGGAAAATATATAAATTTATTAAATTTCGATGAGCAGACTGTTAGCTTCTATAGCTTACGCTTTTGTTGTGTTTTTTAAACAATGTGCAGCCGTTAGGACATGTCCTAGAAGATAATATTCGATAGAAGGAAATGTATACTTGCAAGTGTTGCCATGGAAATACTTACGATCGTTAATAAGCGATCCAATGCATTGATGTGTATCGGTTGTAATTAAGGCCATCCAGGGTTTTTGTCCATCCTTGAGCTTACCATTTGCACATTTTGGGTCCAGAAGTTGGGCCGATCCTAGATGGAGCAGCACCAAGGGGAACAAAAGAATTGATGCGGCGGCAAACATTATTTCCAGAATAACTATGGGAATCAACTGAAAGATTTTCGAGTCGGGCTCAATATTATAGCCCAGGGGAACCCAACTGATAAACTTATCAGTCTTATTATTTCCAAGAAATTTTTCATGTTAAGCTATGACTGGATTGTAGATTAAAGCAGGCAAACATTTACTATTCATTTTTCGGCACACTTTATCGGGCTTGAACCGCAGATCACATTTGATTTATATTTATTTTATATTTTAAAATTAGCCAGAAATCTATATGTTATTCTTTTTCAGTGCTTGAATGCTTTATTTTGTTGGGTGTGAGCTCTGTATTATTGACCCGATCGAAATGAAGCATTTTTATAATTTCCTTTTTTTTTTTTGTTTTGTGGCTTGCCTTGGCTTGGCTTGACCATTGGTTTGTGGTCTTCGCTCGCTCGTTTTTATTATTTCATTGATGTTTTTGTTGCTGTTGCTCGGTTCGTTGGCCATTGGCAACATTGTTATTTTCTGCTATTTGGCCATTGACTATTGACCAGCCATCCCTCATCCTCATCCACCGTTCATGGCCGTTTCTCTGCAAGGAGCATTGCCTTTATTTTTATTTTATTTTAGTTTTCCTTCTCTTTCGGCAGCTTTTTCAACAACAGCAGCAGCCCGGCTTATTTATTTATTTGGTTTTAATGCATGTGGGTATGGGTCCGTCGGTTTTCCAGGAAGCTGCTGTATTGAGTCATTGGTAAATGGTTTACGTTTAACCCATTTAAAAATGCAGGCGAGCATCGGTTGAGGAGGAGTATCTGGGCTCTGAACGAAAAAGAGTGCAGACTCATGCCCATCATCATCAGTTTCCTCCCTTCATCCGGCGGGTAAACGCACATTCCACATTTCACATTTCGCCATTTAGCATACAATGTGTCCAAACCAAACTTGCATGAAGAACTTCGATGCACTGGAAAATAAGATGATTTAAAAATAAAATTAAACTTTAAATACTATATACCTCAATCCAGCTTCAAATAAAAATTTAACTTGAAATTTCTGGACATAAAAAATATGTTCAAATAGGCACTTATAAAACTTCTAAATTAATAGTGATTGGTATTCATTATGCATAATTTCATAGTATTTTTAATTTAATAGTTTTGTTAATAACAACATTATTTTTTGTGTGTTACAGACTATAAACTTGTCCTTCTTCTTATAGCTCAAATCGATTTTGGGTATATCCTTAATAGTTGTCTTTTTCAGAGTGTAGCCCCCATTATTTCCTTCCCTGCGCCCACTCCCTTTATCTCCCTTTCTGTTTCAATTTGTTGCTGCCGCTGCTACTCCGTTGTTTGTTTACGTAGCCGGCGAAAAATATTGAACGGAAATTTTACAATATGATTTATTGAGGGAGAGAATCGTTTCGTTTCCACTGCGGCACAGCCACTGCCACTGGGACTGAACGGCAACTGCAATGGCAAAAGTTGGTGCCAAATTTCAGCGGAAATGAGTTCGCTTATGGGCAGCGGCATATTGTATTTTGGTTATCCGCTATTGTGACAGCCATTGACTCGGCCAGTTGCCCAGTTGGCCGGAGCTGGAGCTGGAGCTGGGGCCAAAGCCAGAGCTGAAGCTGGGAACAGGAAGGTATTTGCTCAGTACTATTTATTATTTACTATTTACCAGCGATTGGAGCGCCGATTTATGTGTGTTCAGCTAGTTGCGAAGTGGCCAATTAGGTTCTGTTTACGGAGCAGCAAGCATCTGGGGTTCCGGATGGCAGAAAGGCAGGCAGGCAGGCCAACTCTGGGTTTTAATCGAATTTCGTTTGGCAGTTCCATGAAATTTCCATTCGCAATGTGCATGCTAAAATTTCCATCCAATTCGGAATCCCCCATAATCCTTTAATAATCCCTGGAAAACTTTCGGCTAACATATTTGCCCTGACTTGGAGTAAATGCGCACAAAGCCGTTTCCTATTGTTCTTGACTCGTTTATATTGGGGGCAATGCTCCACCCCGCCTCCCGAGCTCTCGCAGAAGCTCAACTTTCACAATGGTGGGTCGGAACACGCCCCGAACAACATTTAGATAACATTCCATTCCACTTTCATTTCATGCTGCGGCATCCTTTTATGCACCCGAAAAAAAGAAACACACATTTATATCTCATTGATTACTCCCAAAAGTTAAGCTTCATTCAGACAGAACAAATATAAGGCTTAACAAAAAAGGAAATGCTTTTTGTTTGTACTTTTCTCTTTACATTTTCCATAATAAACTTGGCTTAGCGAAACTCCCTTAATGACCTAAAGGAAACTAAGCTAGAATCCTGACACACTGAGTGTGATTTTCCTGCAGTGCAAGCCTTCACAGCTTGGCCTGTGCGTGCAATGCAAATTGCCAAAGAAAATTTATTCCAACTACTGAATGCGAATTTTCTAGAGCGCCAAAAGTTAACCAAATATGTCAATTGAATGCTTTGTGTGTGGCACCAACAGCGGAGAGGGCTCGGAGGAGTAGAGCGGCGTGTGGCGAAAACAAACAAAAGCACGCAGGACCAACTAACCAAGAATGGAGGAGCTCTTGTAGGTTAAAAGGCAATTTATCTTTGACTCTGGCCAAGGAAATTCCCGCCATTGTCTAAAGTGGTTCAATGCCCGGTCCTTCTAGCTCCTTCTGTCTTGCTCCTGAGTATTCGAGGGCTTCAGAGCTTTGGCTAGTGCGTATTTGTGTCGGTTGGGGCCTTAGAACTCTTGTGGGCGGTTAGTTATGTTGCCATTCCGATTCCGATTCCAACCACTCAATTACACCGAACCGCAGACTTTCAATTGAGCAACCATATGCAGCTTAAGCAAAAGGCAAACAATGCGCTCTCCGCATTGGGGAAACTGCAGCAGTTCCATTGAAATGCCTGCGGGACTTTTCAATAAATTCTCCATTGGCATTCGGAAATTTGATCAAAACAGCACGTAAAACTATTTGAACTGCTAACCCAAATAATCCGGGCACCCGGCCATGTAAAAACTCCTTCTATTCCCCCGCTTTCGACAATCCTTTCCAGCTCTCGCGCCAATGAACTGTGCGGAATCAATAGATGCGATTCAAGAGTTGCTGTTGTTGCTGCAGTCGTTGCTCCTGCTGCTGCTGCAGTTGTTGCCGGTGCAGCAGCAACACGAGCTACAAGATACTTTCTGTGCAACCATAGAACTTCCCACATGCCCCAGCGGAATGCTATGGAATGTGCACACGCATCTTCGACTGCCATCCGATCTCCTCTGCCTCTAACCATTTCTTCTTCATCTCCTCCGCAAACTTGTGGTGGGAGTCCCGTTCCCGTTTCCGCTGCAGCATCCGCTCATTCCCCTTGTAGTGCATGGCAGGAGCTTACATTTATGCGCGAAATTGTCGTATGCATTTGCACATTCATAAATTCTCGTTGAGCGCCCCCAAAGCGACAGCCGAGCGGGGCCCAAAAGAATGTTCTCTAAAACACTAAGAGAAAGTTGAGCTTGAATTTGATAGAGAATAGTTTAGGAGATGCTAATTTATATATATAAATTCGGGATACAGTTAATTAAGCATTTTTTAAGTAGCATTTTTGTGTTAATTATTACTTAACTTATTTCTGAATATGATATTAATTTCGAGAAGCTTTGAACAATTACATTTGTTGATAACCTTTTTTCGGCGTGCACTATTATATAGTTGAGGGGCAGGGATCTGCTGGTGCCTAGATAGTTGGCAGCCCGTTCTCCGCCTCTCAGCTGATGCTGCTCGCTCGTGCGGCATTTAAATTTCATTTTTAATTTTCTTTTTTTCCCCGTTTTTTTTTTCTCCATACTCTGCATCTTCCTGCTGCAGGCACATTTTATTATTGCATTTTACAACAACGCGGGGCAACCTTAGAGGAGCACGTCATTAGGCGATAAATTATCTCGTGCGCGCTGCATTTTGCATAAAATGTAGCCGCTGCCTTTGGATTTGGAGCGGTAAAAGTGTGCCACGTTGCAGCTGTGCAGCGGTAGCGGCATTAAAGGATGCTAGGCAATTTGAATTTGTGAAATTCCATGGGGGCCCACAGCCAGACCCAGGCCCAGACCCAGGCCCAATCACAATCCAAACAGTTGCCGTTAGTTGGCGGAGGCCATGGAGGCCGGCTTATCTATGCACAAGATGTTGCCGTTTTGATAAGCTCAGCGCAGCAGCCGGCAATTTATGTGCCGCTGCTGCAGCATTTGCCGCTGCCGATGATGAATGCAACTGCAACTGCAAGAGCAACATCAGCAGCAGGAGCAGCAGCAACAGTTTCTGTTTGGAATGCATTGCGGCGACGTGCGTTCAACTATGCAAATTTGTGCAGCAGCGCCCAGTTCCCCTTCGACTTGGACTTGGACTTCCTCCCGCCAAGAACCCATCTATTGACTTGCAACTTGCTGCAACTTAGTAAGTGCAGATGGAAGCGCATATACATATACAGCGGATACTTGTCAAACAGCATTCAAGCACGATTCTGGGAAACATTCCTCTCCGCTGAGTAGACCGGGAAGACTTATGCATTGCTTTGGCATTGGCTTTCGACGACGACGACGACGACGATGCGATGCGAGACAGATTTTAATACAAATGAGCTGAAATTACATAGGGTTCTCTGCATACACAGAAAGAATATGCCACTCAATGGGGGTCTATACTTTCTTTAATATTATTTTATTCAAGACAAGATTCCTCTGTGTAAGAGGGGAGCGTATAAAGTGTTGCCTGGACGAAAGCTGGATGTCATGACAGTTCAATCACCGAGATTGCCGATCTGGATGCAGCTGCGCTGAGTTATGGCCAGCGATGATGGCAAATCTCGATACTGGCGTAGCTGCTGCTTCTGCAATTTGCAATTTGCACTTGGAGGGGGCGCCGATCTAACACAATTGATAGCCAAGCCAAGAGCCAAGTGGTTTAGAAAGCCCCGGAATAGTTTCAATTGGAAGTGAATGTCAAGTGCATTAAATAGATGGCTCTAAGCGAGCATAGACTCGCATGGAGCGACACAGCAATTAATCTGCAAGTTTAACGATTCCCGGCGACTTTCGGCTGCTAACGACTTCCGAGAACGTGGGTAATGCCACTGTCGCTGACATTTCCCACTCCCGCCAAAACCCAACAGGCGATGACAAATGGCACAGGTGCAAGGTGTGCAGCGGATGACAAAAAAATCGCTGAACTTTGACTCTCTAAGACTCGCCGCTTCATCCCCCTTTTTCGCCGGCATCGTTAGCGGCGGAGTAGTTGGCAAAGTGCAATTAAACGCCCCGCCAGTGAAACAATTACGCTATAACAATTACGCCCTGGTTGCACATGCAACTGCTATTGCAAATGCAACTGCACTGTAGGAAAATATAGGGCATAACATTGCGGAGTTGTCACTGAAATCAATTGAGATTATTGTAGAATTTTATTTAATGTAAATGAGAAAATTATACCAAGTTTCGAATATAACAAACTAACTTGCTGAAAGCTCTTTATCTATCAGAATCAGTTTAAGATGATGAATTAACACCATTTTTTTTTCCTGTGCTGTCACAGCTGCCCCCCTCGGACTCGCGGTGTGTTTGTAAATTTGCTGCACTTAGCGAGGAGCAGCACAGTGGCTCCACAGCTGACGTGGCATAGTCCGTCGAAGGCATTTCCATGCGTCAAATTGCCGCCGGGGCATTGCGTGTAATTACTGCAATAAAAATCGCAACACATTGCGTACGGACATGCAACATGAGCGAGCGGTTGAATTCCAGAAAGAACACAACCGGGGGCAGAGCTTTAAGATACATCCATCGGGGTAGCAGCATGTCCAGCAATTATCTAATTTATAGAGACCATTTATCAAAAGCGAAACAAATATTCAGTTTCCAAGCTCTGCAAAAAGAACTGACTTGCCGCAATTTGTGACTGACTAACGAGCACTCAGCACATTCAGTCAGCGAGGCAGCCATCCAGCATTTGGCATTCGGCATTGGCAACAGCCGAGTGAGTGCACTTGGCCACTTGGGTGGCCAACTGATTGGAGCAGCAGCGGCAGCAGTTCCACTTGCTCACTGGCTGCGTGGGCGGAATGGGTTTGGTTCTAGGGCTGGAGGACGTTCGTCGAGCGGAACGCAAGTTGATTGCATTTTTAGCATAAATTTCAACGCATTTGACTAATGTCCCGACATTTGTTAGGGGCCAAGCGGCGACGAGCTCTTCTGCTCTCCTCACTTGGCCATTTCTCACCGGAGTCAAGTGCCCCCCCTCGTAAGCAACCAACCTGACTCCAGCTATTATCATTTCCTCGTACGGCAGGGCTAATAGATAATGTTGATGGCTGATGGACGATTCTCGACAAAGTCGTATGCAAATTCAAGCGTTGCTGCCCGCTGGCCATGTAATTGTTTCAACTGCTTAATATCACGTATACGCACCGTCGGCCAGAGACAAAAGTCGGACGGGAGCTGCAGTCGCCTCTGCTGCTGCTGCCGATGTCGTTGCTGTTGCAGTAGGGGACATGGCCGCGTCAACAGCAGAACGGCAGCAGAAAAATTAATTAACACGCCAAGTCTGCTTGGACACGCCTGCAGCACGTACCGGACTCGGGGGCACCGGCGAGGAGTTGAGCTCGAACTCGGACCCAGACTGGAGCCAGGGAGTTGGCCAGAGAATCACAGCCAGAGGCAGTGCCCAAAACTACACTTGAACGAATAACGAATAATATTATCCTCAGTTAAAGGAAATATTTGTGATATTTAAAGACAAGAATTAATGTTTAATAAAGAACAATAGTTTAATTTATTAAATTTACAGTCATTCAGGTTTAGCCAGTTTTTATTCAATAAAAAAATTAACATCAACACGATTATCTGATCCTTCTTTTCGTGTTTTCCAAGAGAACTGAAAAAATAAATCCATTTTTATATGAAGTAAAAAATGTAATAGATCGTATTCTATGTATTTAAAATCTGTTATTAGCCTTATCAATAATATTTATAGAATTTATAATGAGCTTCTCTCAGTGCACAAGCAAACCCTAAGCCCAGCACGGCTCCGTTGTTTGGCATTTTCTATTTCTCAGATTTTTTCTGTGTGCTCTGGGTATTTATGGCCATTGCAGTAAAAACCTCGATGCAATTGTGGGCGGTCAGGGGGTACCGAGGGCGGTGTTAAGTGAAAAGCGTGAAATTTATAACAGCCAATAGATTAAGCTAGAATATAAATAACATTTTCCATGCGCCAGTCTTTTTTTCCCCAGTTTTTTTTTTTCTTTTCTGAGTCCGCCTTTTGTCTATTGTCTCTCTCTCTGGGCAAATGGGCGGAGGATTATTGGAACCAATAATTTAGCCGCTTCGCGCCAAGAGCAGATTCTTAATCAATTGTGTTTTTTGTCTTCGCCCCCTGCAGTTGCCGCCGTCAACCAACCGAAGAACTCAACCGCACTCAAGCCGTATCTGCAGATCCAAAAGCACGCCGTCACCAAACTGACCATCAGCAAGCCGCACTCCTCCTACTATCTGCCATGCATCCCCATCCTCAATCCCTACAACTACGAGCAGGGTGAGTAGCAGCTATATCTGGGATTTCCACTGAGGGGATACTAATGTCTATCCTCTCGCCTGCAGACAACCAGCCCATCTACTGCAGTTGGTATCGGAATGACGTGGCCGTCGAGCAACTGTCCCTCCGCAAGAATGACTTCTTCATCTACGAGAATGGAACACTGCGGCTGCCCACCAATGAGAAGGCCAGTGGGGTCTATCACTGCAAGATCGAGTGGGATGAGTCGGCGGTAATATCTGACCGAATCACTGTTGAGTATCCAGGTGAGTTGACAGACGTTGTTTTTTGAAAATAAATTCCCAATGGAATCTCTTCAAATTGTTTTATATTCTTCCTGAATTTCAAAAGAAGTCAAGTTAATAATTGAATTTCTTTGCAGTCCTCAAGCGCCTTTTTCCAGGCCAGCAGCAAACGGCCAACATCAGTGCCGTGGAGAACAGACCCCTTGTCCTCAACTGTCCCTTCTTCAGTGTTCCCTCAGCCAAGATAAGCTGGTACTACGGCAACGATTCCCTGGCCAATGACAACAGGCGAGTAAAGATCGGTGTTGAAGCATCGAGCGGGCCTAGACTTGTGTATATGCAAAGCTAGCTTGCCAGCTGGATGGGTTGACCAATGCACTTTGAGTTTTCTGCTCTATAAATTGGGGGAGAAAATAATAAACCTTTTGTTTTATTTACAGTGCTCTCATCCTGTCAAATGGAACCTTGGTATTGCGGCAACTGCGCCTGGAACAGGCTGGAAAATACAAGTAAGTTCGAAATAGAGCTGGGAATGTTTTATATTAATTTAATAATAAAGCAAAATAAAGTGCTTAGTGTCTTAATATCTAACCAATACTCTTAACATTATAAATAAACAATAAAATTGCAAAGCTTCCACATTTCCCTGATGCAATTATTCCTTATTACCAGCTGTCCATCTTGAACTAAATCAAGACTGTCGGCAATTTTCCATTTGGCTTATGCCGCTGTGCCTTGCTCCCAGTTCCCAGAGCAAATGTAGTGCTGCCCCCGCTCCCCGTTGTGGCAAAATCAACACCTTTAGCGGCACTTCATCAAACCCACTCCCATCCCCATGGTGCCTATATGCAGTGCACTCACGCATCGCTCGCACCGGCTTATGCCCTTAAACAATGCATTAATTAACACTTGGCGGCGGCCGAGCGGCTGCTGTAATTGTGGCCATTGTCCATGTCAATTAGTGTTGCAAACCACTGACCATTATCCGCCGTTGCCCATTAACCATTATTCCCCGTTGCAGATGCTTTGCCCAGAACGTGTTCACCAGCAAGTTACACCGCCAGTTCGTCTGGGTGCTACGCGTGGAGCCCAGTGGCGGTACCTTCTACACGGACAACCAAGTGGGTGTTTCGGAAACAGCCGTTTCAGAGACCCAGCTGCTGCCGGCCTTTCAGAATGCCACCGTATACGTGCCGTCCGGCGGATCCGTGCTGCTGCAGTGCCACGCAGTTGCGGACTTTGTGCCCATCGAATGGTACCTACTGTTTCCGAACAACACCGTGGTTCTGCTGAACAACAACAGCGTGGCGTTGTCCATCAGCAATGCCAGTAGGTTGCAGCACGAAGGCCACTACAAGTGCAGAACGCCGCTGGAGACGCAGACGTTTCATGTGATCGTGACCAGTCCGCCGCGAATCGTGAATGGCCTGCCCGTGGAGCTGGTGTACATCAGTCTCTCGAAGACGCTGAGCTGCCGTGCGGAGGGTAATCCGGAGCCCACTATCAGCTGGTACCACAATGGTGCCCCACTGAATAGCTCTTACACCCGCTATATCAACGGAAATGAGCTACAGATTCACTCGTTCGATCCCGAGGAGGAGGGCATCTATCAGTGCGTGGCCAGGAATGTGGCTGGCGAGGACTCGGCCACCGGTGAGCTGCGCTTTAAGCATCAAATGGAGCATGTCAACATGCTGCAGAACATCCGCTGCTATCCGCACAGCTTTCACACCATCAACATCACCTTCGACAGCCGAATGTTGGAGTCCATGTTCGTGGTGTATATCGTGCGCAGCAATCCCCACAGCTGGACCTCCTTTGCGCCCATGAAGCTCAATCAGACCTCGTATGTGGTGATATCCACCAATCTGCCAGTGTATCAGCCCTTCGCTCTGATCACTCGCTTCCTTTACCCCATCACGGAGGTGAGAAGCGGCACCTTGGTGCCACAGCAGATGATCCTCAGCTCGAATCGTAGTCCGCCGGTTACTTGTTGCACCCAGGGATGTGAGTATATTTTAACTGCATCTTCTTTAAAAATAACTAACCCACAAAATATTTCTGCTTCACAGTGATGCTTCGACCCATTGCCGTGGGCAACGACACCTTTGTGAAGTGGTCGCAGGGCCAGTTGGAGAACAAGAAGTACTTTATCCTGCAGTTCTCCATTAACCACACGAATCCGCATCCCGAGCAGCTGCTCAATGGGTCGCTGTATGGCACTTTATCGCCCGTGGAGGAGAAGGCCGACGAGGTGCGTCGCCACCTGACCATAATCCAGCCCCTGAATCAAACAGCTGCTGCCAACGTGCTGCGGAACGCTGAACATGAGCAGGACACTGAAAATGACGAGATGACCCTGGAGCTGGAGGACGACATTTTCAGCATGGTGGTGGATGCCAGTGTGACGGGGATGCTGTTGCAGCGCTTCACGCGTATCAAGATGCGAGTGCTGATCATCACCAGCGAAAACGAATTCCTTGGCCAAGACTTTCGCTACGTCCAGTGGAAGATTGTGAGTAGACTGTACTGTAGGAGCATTATTATTTTTTGTTCGCCTTTTAGTGGAGAGTACCCAAGGTTTATGAACGTTACTAAAACCCAATTTGGAATTCAATTTCTTTGCAGATCGAAAATGGTACCTCGGAGCAGGCCAATATGCCCTTTCGCCTGGTCACCATTGAGTCGCGGGCGCTGGCCTTCAAGTTCCTGGACAGCCTTAATGAGACCTGCGTGGTGGAGTGCCACATGGTGATTCCGATGCCCTTTCCCAGTCAGGAGCCAAAGTGCCAGGAGCGCAATATTTCCAACTCGATGCTGCTGGTCACCGGACTCTTGGCGGATAATCGTTACAATCTGCATTTTTACAACTGTAGGACACGCATCTTTTACGGGGAGATTGATGTTAAGACGGAGCAGGATCGTAAGATATGATTACTGGTTACTAAATGTTTTCCTTCCTTGACCCATGTACTCTTTTTTCAGCTCCTGGAACCATCAGCAACTCGAAATTGATTAAGCAGAATGGCCTGAAGCTGATGTGGGAGCCACCGGTGAATCCTAATGGACGAGTCCACCACTATGACATCAGATGGACCCTGGACAATGTCACTCACGAGGCTATAGTTAAGGAGTGCAGATCCTGCTCATACAAGGTAAGGCATTAAACTGGGAAATAGCTAAATATATTTTACTTCCTTACATAAACCCTCATATTTTTCTGATTCTTTACTCTCTTCCCTTTCCTTGCAGTTTCCCAACGTTTCGGAGACGGCCAAAATCCATGTGGCTGTTCGCGTTATGGGCGATACAGGAGCCGGTGCTCCTATGTACTTTGACATGGCAAATAACAACCACAGCCTGCTCGAAATGGACACCGAGTCATCGCGCTCGGAGGTGTACAGCGGCATTGCCATCGGCTCACTGCTCTCCATCGCCTGCGTCCTGCTCTTCGGGCTTTTCATCATATTCCAGCAGCGGCGCTTCAAGGCCCGAGCCCCTGGGCCCACCCACCTGACCACGCCCACGGACATCACTTTCGGTAATCTGAGCAGTGCCTCGGGAATGCCAGGCGACAGTGCCGGCGGCCTGAGTGGCGGCACCTTGCAGCAGGACTGCCACGAGATGCAGACACTCATTCCGCGGTCACGCTACCACATCGAGTTGCTGCCCGAGCACACGGGTCTCGAATACCAGACCAGTTCGGCCGCTGCTGCTGCTGCTGCGGTTGTCCATCTGGCCAATGGCAATGGCAGTGTCCAGGTGGCGAGGCGCGTGGATCTGGATGGAGTTCAGGCAGATCTGAGCATAGCCGGCGTGCACAACCTCTCGCAGTTGCCGCTGTGCGGAAGTGGGACGTCTCCAGAGCGCAAAACCGTACAGGATGCCATGCTGCAAGAGGCCAAGGCATTCTACATACCCTACCGCCACACGCCACCCAATGCGGTGGCCCTGAGCAGCAGCTCCAAGCAGTGCCCGGCCAGTAGCGATTTGGAGGTGATTGTGCCGCCCAACTCCTTGCCGCTGGTCAGCACAATGGCAGGTTTGGGCGGCGGCGGTGGAGGAGGAACTGGAGGGGCAGGAGGAACAGGCTCAACCCGACGCAGTGGAAGCCTGAGCAGCAGCAGTGCCAGTAGTAGCAGCAATGGCAGCAGCAAAAAGCAGTTCCACACAAACTTTGTGCGCCACTCAAATTCCAATGACGGGATTTGCCTGCTGGCCGAGGAGGAGGCGGCCGCCACCCTGACACCCACCTCGGAGCGTGAATATGCGGCCGTTTGCCTCACCAATGGTTTCAAGCTGCCCGCCGACGTGGCCAAGTCGGGCAACTATAGTACCAACAACAACAACAGCAGCAGCAACACGAGCAACGGCAGCCATCTCAGCCAGAAGTCAGGAGCTGCCTCTGTCGCTGGCACAATTACTGCCACAGCCACAGCCACTGCCGGTGCCAAAGCACCCGCCACCGCCAAGGATCGCCAGCCGCGCGGCAATGGCAATCCGATCTCGTTCAGCCACAATGCATCCATAGTTCCTGCCAACGGACCAGCATCCGTTAACCACACGTCAGCAGTCAAGCAGCCGTGGCCGGCGGCGGCAGTGGTCCATCGCCGGGCCCAGGTGGATCCCAATGGGTGAAGCAACCAGTATTTTTACCTTGCTACTACCACATAGAAGCAAAGAAGGAAAAAGGAAAATCGAGGGAAAGCCAAGAAGGGAAATTACATAAGTAAAACACATTCACAGCTCGAAACATTCCAAAAGAACATAAATATACGAAGAGGAGGGTCACTACGCGTATAGGTAGATGATGATGATGATGATGATGATGATTAGCATTTATAAAGAGTACATTTTATAAATGTAAATATTTAGTAACTGAAACTATGGAACTATGGGAGAAATGATTATTAAGCTGATATTTATACACAAAAACAAACACACACGAGAGAATGTCTGCATGGAACACAAGTAAACGCTAAGTTCTATGCTATCGTTTTTTATAGTTTTTGCCTTTCTACATTTCTTACAACGTATTATTGTAATTGTTTAGTTTTTGTTTGTTTTTCGTTAATTGAGGCTAATTTTTACACACATACGTGTACGCATAATTTATTGTTGCTTGTCGATGCCGAACAGCATAAACATAAACATAGACATAGACCTAAACATATAAGCCAGCAAATATGAATTTACATACATTTGTCGCTCGATAATTACTGCGTTTAACAACTGCATCGAATTCAATTACACTCTCACACACACATAGTAGGAAATACGTAACCAGAAGAGCCAAAAAAAAAACCACAGATACACCCACTGCAATAGCCCAGCCACTGCCACAGCCACCACACACCCACTCAAATACCACTCGACCGCAATAGTCACAAGTGTTCACATATCGATTCCGATTTAAAACGTAATATATATTCAATAATATTTGTAATTTTACTTTATTCTATTTATATTCCCGTATTTGTACTTGTATTTGTATTTGTATTTGTATTTGCATTTGCAGAATTTTTTAAACTAAATGTTTAATTTCCGCATATTTACTGCTGCATTTTGTTTTGTTTATACAACCGATATATCAAATGTACCTGATTATATTCATTTTGCATTCTTGTTTATGTGCTCTCGCTCTCACACACCCGATACATCCTCGCACACCCCAGGCAAACACACCCAAACACATACATATATATTGCATAAAACTATAATAAGCCACAAAATTCGTAAAGTCGCATAGCAAACATAGTTTATTGTATATTAAATTCAGCAACAGTACCTCCAATAAATCGACAAAGAAAAAATAAAAACCTGTAGCTACGCCAAAACATACACACAGCCAGATCCCTGCTCCTGGGGCTGCTCCTGATCCTGATTTAATTTTTGACAGGACAGGACAGCTGGGAAGCTAAAACAACCAACAACAAAGAGCATCAGCAAGTAGCTGCTGGCTCTCCGCTAGGAATTTGTGTGAATTGTTGTTCAGTGTGAAACGAGATGAGATGCGATATTTGTTACGAGAGACACAAAACACAGCCACATACCCAAACCCAAACCCAAGTATAGTCGAAACATTCCACAGACACAGTATGCATAGCTCAGATACAACACACACTGACACTCACTCACAAGGACACACAGGAGGAGGTCTATCTCGAATTGGAGACAAGTTTTACATGTTTAAAATATATGTATGAATCATAATAATTCGATGTGAACGAGAAATGTGTTTGAAAAAATGTAACTGTAACTGTATACGTATTTAGAGTCTAAGTGCAATACCAACAAATAATAAAATAGCAAAAGGTAACCTTTAAGACCGCCCCGACTCCCGGAGGCAGAACAGAAACCGACAAACCGACAAAACTATATAAACAATAGTACCTTCCCACTCAAGCAGAAGCAACGTTCAAAGTAGTCTCACGTCTCGAGCCAAGTTAGTAGTGAGTGTTGCGAACTCTCCAGCCCAACCAAGACCATCAGTAAATCAGTAAATAAACAATCTCCAATTTGTGTTCAAGCTGAATAAGGCAACCCTGCAACTCATCGATGTATAGACGAATAGTTTTACAATTTACAACAAAAGCAATTGTGTCACAGCAAAGCCACAAAATGAACTTTAACCTACGAAAAGCATTTATGCAAACGCAAAAATATATTCCGAACGAACAACTCAAAATTCCTACTAAAGAGAATGAAAGAACATTTTAAACGTTACGAAAAATTATGAATACACACAACAACAAAAAAATTAACTAAAAAACACTATTATATGCAGCAAAAGGCAACAAGAAAATTTATGTACTAAAGTTATATAATTAGGGCATAAGAAATCCATATAAATGTACGTGTTTGGAAAAGTAAAAACAACCGAGGAGAAAGGAAGAGAAGGGAGAAATGAAGGCATGGAGAAATTAAGTAAAATAGCTGCGATTGTGATCGCCGTGTAAGTGGATGTGATAAATGTTTAAATTATTTAAGCGCAAAAACAATAAAGAGATAATGAAATTAAGAATTAGGAAGACATAGAAACGCGTATTGCGACTTTTGCAACGGTTTTTGGCCAACGGAAACCACTCAATAACTAAGAGTCCACTAAAATTGTAAGCAAACAATTATTATGTTCTTATCTTTGGCGATACTGCTGCTCCTAGCACTCTCTACTAAGTCTAAATATATGTATGTATCTTTATTATTTGTTAATTTTAGTTCGCATTTAAGCCCACATTATGTATACCTCATTAGTAGAGTGGCAAACAACTAAATTTTGTAACCATATTTAGGCTTGGTTTCCTCATTTTACATTCACACAACGGCATATTTGAACAAACGAAACGACAAACAAAAAACTAATGTATTTTTTATGCAATTTATAAGCATTGTATATGCGGGCGAAATTAATTATTTGAAGCAACTAAGCTGCCAACGGTTCGTGTTAAAGATTTCGACGCAAGAATTAATTGGCAAATCCATCAGAAGAAGGCCAAAGAAGGAGTTCTTGGCCCGGCTAAAAAGAGTCTAAGGAAAACTGTAAGAGCACTCGGTGTTTGTTTAGAGAATACAGATGATGAAATGGCAAAGAAGAAATGAATGCAACCTTAACTATTGGGAAAATATACTACAAATAAGTTATGATGAAAAACTTACAAAAAACCTGTGTTTTATTTACTGCTCAAGACTCCCACAAACATTTCCACCCAAGCTTATAAAATACAATATTTTATTGGTTTTAGTAATTTAGAACTTATTAATTAGGTATAAAACATCGACCGGTTAAATTTCTGGAAACTCTCATATGTATGCATCAAATTTGTAGTCGTTGGTAACGTTTTACAGCGGTGTAGGTTTCGGTTTATACATAGATAAAGACATTCATAGAACTATCAAACGCTAAATATACAAGTATTTATGTATGGTACAATATCAATAACGTATTCACGGGTGGTTTGCGGGGAGGGGGGTTACATCACAACAAAGTGCTTCAATATGATCACAATCGATCACAAAAATTGCAAAAATTATCATTGGACGCCCACCGATGGCAAGATGGTCAAGCATTTCGGCCTGCCCTCCTGTCTGAGGCTTAAACTAGAGGCAACAAAGTGTGTGTCTGTGTGTAATAACTAACTAAGTTGAGCTACTAGCTATGGATAAGCGAATTAAAAGGTAATGAAACAAGTATGCTATGCACTATTTAAACAACAAGCGACGCTCTAATATTAAGCATTTAGGTACGCGTAATTATCATGACACCTCTGAGTTGCCAGTTCTATTCACAATTCGGTTCCAAATAGATCAGGTCCTAATACAATATACTCCTGACATCGTATAATGCATTTTAGTTTCTCACTAAGCGCTCCGCTCAGCACACCTTCTCGATCATTTTCACCAGTTCTTTGTACAGTATACAATCCCTGCCGCGGGGCTTGCAGATCTCGCGATGATCAAGGCGAATGCCACAGACATCGCCAATACCGGGATCTGTAGGAGGAAATCATATAAATTAAAGGATCTCATTACTTGTACTTAAAAGAAACACCCACCTGCCGAGTCCACACCCACAATGCGCAGGTACAGCACGGACATGAGCGTCAACGCAGTCTCCACAAAGCTAAACACCTCGATCTTCAGGTGACCCAAGTGATACAGACCCGCGAAACGCCTATGGAGGTCCAATAGGTACTTGTTGTCTGTGAAAATTCAACAAAATTAAAGCTTTAGACATCTAAAATCCCGTTCTCTACTTACTTTTCTCAATTTCCAGCAGCTCTACGGATCGCGAGAGCAGCGGCGCCTTGATGCTGGCCAGGTGGGAACCCCGATGCGGCACCGAGTAGAAGAAGCAGCCGCGGGCGGACCGCCAGAGTGGAGTCATTGCCGGACGACCGCATTCCCAGGCGTCCACGATCAACTGCTTGATAAACAATCCGCCCTTCGAGTGGCCCACATAGATGATCGGGTGTCCATGGCCCACGCGCTGCTGAATGAGCAGCTCGGCCATCTCCCGGGAGCGCTGAATGAGGCTGGAACGCGGCTCCTTGCTCTTCCACAGCGGCCGCCACAAGTACTGGTCGGTGGTATAGTTGACGGCAATCACCCGCACTCCAGGACAGTCCAGCGGCAGCCAATCGCCCGGCCAGCATTTGGAGTAGTTGGGATCGTTGGGCGAGGGCTTGCTCCTGCGGGCGGACTTTCGGGGCGTGCCGGGTGAGGTGGGACGTGGGCGAGGGCCCTGGCTACCATTGGCGGCCGCTTCGCTGCCATCTGCCTGCAGCATAGACTCTAGCTCAGCCGGAAGGAGCCGGCTGTTGTCGTGCATTCGCAGCCGGAACGTGGGGAAGCTGTACTCGATGCCCTCGCAGATCTGGATGTTCTCCGGCTCACCACACACATATGCATAGCTGAGGAATAAGGAAAAGTAATTAGTGAAATGCTAAAAATATATATTGTGTAATATTTAAACTTACTCCTCGCCATCATCGCTGTCGGAAGCATTAAGTTGGAAGTCCTCTTCCGGCTGCATTGCCACGGATCGCTGCAGCCGCGTCCGCTGCCGTACTGGAGCATCGTCGGTGGTGTCCAGGCAGCGGTTGAGGGAGGCAAACTTGGCCCGCTTCTCCCTGGGAGCTGGATGAATGGCGGCGCTGCGCGAATGACGCGGTCGCTTGGGTGGCCTCACCGGCGGGCGTGGCGGTCTCTCGAACTCCACCGGCTTGCGATCATTCTGCCAGAGCCCCTGCTTCCATGTGTTCACGAGGGAGCCGTGCAGTCCGTGAATGAGCACAATGTCCGCCCGGATGGGCTGACCCGGCGGGGGCTCGGCCAGGATATTGAGGGTGCAACAGCTGGGGGCATCCGAGCGAACGCTGTAAAGGGGCGGACCCTGCATCGGACTGCTGGGCGTGCAGGGTGTGGAGGGGGTGGAGGGTGCACTAAGGGTATCGGGAAGACTCTCAAGGCCATCCTGCGACTTGCGCATCTTTAGAAGTTTCAGTAGCGGTCCCATGCGGTTGGAAACTATAAAAGGAAACTATATTTAGACCTCCGCACTTTGACACACTTTGTTGTGTATTTATAGAGCGCAGGGAGCGCAGACTTACCCTGCACCGAGGACAGATTCAGTGAGATAGTGTTGGCCGCGAAGGCCACCAGATTGGTAAGAGCCTGTCTGCTGGATGCCAGGTTCTGGAGCACCCTTAGCACGCGCACATCGCGAATGCCCTTGATGCCCCTGGCCACGCCATTCGCCAGCGGAAGGACCAGTCGGACCAGAATGCCGAAGACCACACGCATGCTGCCGCCGTTCTTGCTGTCTCTAATGGGGATTCAATGGGGTTAGCCACGGCTAAGCCAAGTGAGCACAATCCAACTTACGCCTCCATGAGAGCACCTGCACTGCTCGACCGCACCAGATCGCTGACCGCCTGCTCCTCCTCCTGGCGATCGATCTCCACCTCGTTGCCATTGTTTGTACTTGCATTGTCGTCCAGAAGCTCTGAGGGCTGTGAGTCATCCACTGACACATTGTGTGTCACCTCCTCTCCGCCGATTCGCATCATGGCGATGTCGCAGACGTAATGTTCATCGATTTCCTTCAGCGGCGAGTCGCAGCTGGGGCTTCTGTTTTCGTTTTCGTTTCCGTTATTGTTTTTCAGGTTCTTGGCTTCTGTGGCGTCATCTTCTGCGAAGGGGTTGCCCTCGCAGGCAATACTTTCTTGGGCTGGCCCAGATCCTCTGGCAAACATTTCCCAACTTCCTACTGCCCTGGAGTTAATTAATTCGGAACCACCATGCTGCAGTTGACTCTATCTGCAAGTTCACCGAAGAATTTGGTAGTTAATCATATGCTGGCCTCTGGCGGATGCAATTTGTCAATGTCACTGGTGGCCACTGGGCTAAAAACAATGCGGTCAAGAGCTGTCTCTCTAGCCAGGCTACGTTCGTGGCTCTCTCTTTCTCTTGCTGAAGGGAAAATCAACCGACGGACTAAAAATAAATATTCAGTTGGCGCCTGCAGTAAATTACTTAAACGACACGTGGGCCAGTGCTTGTAAACTTTGAACTTTTACTCAATTGGTAAACAAGGTGAAAGTTAAAGGAAATAGTACTTCGGTTTCCTTGTTTAACCTTTCTTTGAAATCTGAATAGAAAACAAGTATTTTATGGCCATAGTTTATGTAAGAGTGTAAATTAGAAAAGTGTTTGGAAAGCCCTCTTAAGATAAGATACAGCAATAGTTATTCGACTTATCTAAACACTTGAAAACTATCTAGCACTAAGCTGATTTTCAATCTGTTGGAATTTACGTGATAAGAGTGGGATTTTTATGGTTCTACGTTGTTTTTATTTGGTCAAATGTCAAATTAAATTCTAAAGAAAACTTCAAAACTTTACTTATAATTTTAAAGCGAAGAACCATAATTTTCCCTTTCAAGAAATAAAGATTTTCACTTCACATTCGATCTTTACGCTCTCAACATCTGTTTACGCCTTAATGTGGGTTATAAAATGCTTTTGGTAGCCGCAAACCAACGATATTTATAACGAATGCTCGCTCGCCTCACCGACCTGCCCCCGCAATCCAATTAGATGCAAAAGCAACAAATGTCAGATATAATGTCGAGTTGTGCTGCTGCTGCTGCCGCATAATGACAGTGACGTGCCGCTTGTAATGCCCTTAGGTTATGGCAGCCCGTACAGGTTCAAGTTGAGGGTCGCCGCCTCGACTCGGCGAGGAAAAGCGAGGAAAAACAGTGGATAACATTCGTTCCCATCGCTTTTGTGTTCGCCACAGAAGCTATTTATAGCTGAAAAATGCCGCAATATGCTGCAGGCGCCTTTACACTCTCAATAAATGTATGCAAATCCGACAGTTAGGTGGTTGGCTGTCCGTCAGGGGACATGCAAAATAATGCCACTGCCCTGAAAGTGTTTCCTATTTAAAACGCTGCTTTAAATATTCATTAACAGTTGAAATAATTAATTTTGTTGTTTTTGTAAAAACTCATTTGGCTTTCAGAAACAGTAGTTCCATTTTGTATTCCGGCCTGTGTAATTAGCACAGCGACACATTATGAAATTCCACAAGTTAGACTCAACAACCACCGCACACACACACCACCCGCACACCCATTTTCGCGCAGCTCGACTTACACTTGATTTTCTGGGGACCGGAGAAATGCACACCGCTCGCCTTGGAAATCTGGGACGGACTGGAACGGCACCTTGCCGAGGCCTGCGGCTGTGGCTGTGGCTGCGACTGCGGTTATTTGCAGCCCCTAGAGCTCTGCTCTGCGGCAACAGGCACTCCAGCCGAAAGTGGCCGAGGAACGGACAATTGAATGGCTCTGATTCCCGGCAATTGGAGACAGCGAAAAGTTCAATTCAATTCGTTTGTCTCTTATCGTTCATTGTTTCATTAAGTGCGACCAACTTGGCGGATGGGATGGGCCTCGGGCTGTTCGCGGCAAGTGTTTGCTGTTTGCACTAATTGAAGAACAAGAAAGTGCGTCCTTATCTAAATGCCAGACAAAGCTCGATAGAGATTAGCCAGGCAAATTGGTTTTATGGAAATTTCATTAATTAATTTCACGGGCTGATAGTGCAAAGGGCACTTGCTATATACCCTCCTTCGATTCCCAGCACAATCAAGTATTTATTTATGCCAATTGATTGGGGGTTGCGAACTTTCTCTGATATTTATGCAGTACTTTGCAGACTTTATGGACTCTATAAAATGCTAATGCCTCGATAAACTAAATCAAAAGTGCTCGACTATTGTTATTCCCGGTCAATGAGGTGGTGAGCTATTATAATGGATATAGCACAGGTAGAAAGAATATATTTTCTTTAAGATTTTGCAGTCTTTTTTGGTTTTAATGAGTAGAAGCAATAAAATTCAAAATTGTTTATTTTATCTAAAAAAACCAAATATATTCGAATTGCTCACTATAAAAGTAAAACTATAAATATCAAACCCATTGCAAATTCCTTTTTCTTTACATTTTAACTTGTTGATGCGCAGAAAGAAACGTCATTTTCATTATTCAAGGGGAAAAGCTTTAGCTGTGCAGAAAAAAACACCTTTCTTATCTAATGCCCATCGGCAAGATTTGCAATTTGGATTGTGCAATACATATTGAACTCAGGGGAGAGCTGCCGTTGCAGTTGTTGACCATGTTGTGGTCATGCTTGTTTGCCGACCAACGAGCCTCGCACTCTCGCTCACTCGGTCTCTTGAGTCGTTGTGGCAATGGGGCGTATGCTTAATTCGAACTCTGTTCGCCGAGATTACTCATACGCCGCGTGGACTTTGGCCAGCCGCTTTTATCATCGCTTCCGACTGCAGTCGCTGCGGTCTGTCTTTTGTTTAGCTTGCTGCCGTTTATCGAAACACCAGTTGCACAAAGAGCAGTGTGGAAGCCTGTCAACCAAAGGGTTTTGTAATTATAGACCCAAAATTTGCGATTATCGCCTGCTGTGCCCGAGTGCAATCTATGGTGCATAATTGCTGGCCAACAAGCTGCTAAGCATGTGCAAGTTTGTCAGCTGGAAATAGCCGTTTATTATGCATAATAATCGGGCTGGGCCTTGGTTGGGGGTTTGGGAGAGCAGCATTGCTGGCCTGTTGCCCAGCATAGCACGCAAGGCGTTCGGCATGTTAATTAATTTGTCGCATGTTGCAGCCACGTGAACTGGGCTCTGGCTCTGGAGCAGAGCAGCTTGCATGCCCGACTGGTCCAGCAATTCACCTGTTATTGTGCAACAAAGCGGAACAATACTCTTTGTAGCGCGGAGGCCCACATTTAAATATGAATAGATAACTGTCCGCATTTCACCCGTTAAATCAACCGTTTCGAATTATTGTGATCAAAGCATTTTTCAGGTTCAAGAACTATTCGTGACGATAAGATAGGCATTAACAATTGATTCGAGGTACTTGAGCCGTAAACAGCGTCGAAACAGAAAGCTCAATAAAAAAAAAAAAAACTGGCATTAAAAACAGCTGTCATCCGAATAATAAGAGGTCAGCGGCAAGGAAACTGCGGCATTAAAAGATAATAAATTTCCACCCATTAATGGGTCACTGGCAGATAAGCAGTTGAACTGTGGAAGGCCAGCTGCCTTAACTGGGTCAAAAGCAACGGGAAATCGTGTCCACTTAATCCTTTTGTCTTCCGTCCCAAGAGAATACATTAATTATTCACACACACAAAGAGACGAATTCAAAGTCTCGGCTGATAGCGGAGGTTTTATTATCCACCCGCTTGTTTGTAATAACTAATCGGAGTGTAAACTTTATTTCGTAAACAATGAAAGCAATAATCAGATTCACATTTCCCACTCCGCCCCACGAAAGCATGCGCCAGCCGCACATCAATTTCACTTTTGAAAATACATTTGTATAATTTCCATGCGAGTTGTTTGACAGCAAGAGCTCGCAGAACAAGTTATGCAAAGCGAGCGGCAATTAATTTTGTATTATGTGTTGATGTAGCTGTATCTGTATCTGTATCTGTATCTGATGCTGTATCTGTATCTGTGTATCTATCTGCAGACCGTGGATCAGGCGATACAAAAAAGTTCTGTCGGATGTTCGGTTGTGGCCAATGAGGAACTGTCCCGCCAATGAGGCGACCCTGACCGCCATTGACCTTGATGCGATGGCAACTATCAAATTAACCCACTCAGGCCTTCCTTGACAAGGCACTCTCTTTGCTAATTAGAATGTTCCCATCTCCCAGCGGGCCTAAACGATGCGCCCGAGATTAATTACTGGCCGGCAAATGGGTTGCCTTGATTATTATTACGCCTTGGCTACTGTCACCGGCAGGCAGGCAACCTTTGGACTTTGATGGAAAACCGGCGCATAATCACTAGAAAATTTTTCTGTTCTCCGAGCGGCATAGCAACAACATGTTGCCATATATGTATGTAGCTTATATACATAAGTAGATAATATATATTAAGCCTAAGGCTTTTGTGAAATAAAACACATGTTGAGCACAAAAAGTGATTATTGACTGCGTGAAGGAAATATGGTTAACAATCGCTTGTGTCAACAATTTGAGTATTATTTGTTGATGTTTAGATGATGATTTTTATTCAATGGGTTTTGAAACCAGAATCAGGGTAATAATATCCCCCATTGCTTATTAGCTGAAATTATTGCTTGTGGTTTTGATGACTTTGGTTTGCCATTTTCCCTGAAAAGTGTCATTGATTGTTTGAGTTTCTGATTCAACGGATTATTTTCTCTGATTTGTTTATAATTTTACAGGCTTTTCTTTCATTAGAAAACCATTTGAAAAGTTTTTCTCTCTGTCTTTTCCCTGTTTTCCTCATCAGCTCCACTCTTGGCGCTTGAAAACCGGCTAACTGAGAGCGGAGAGCCGCAGCATTTGGCTAAGAGCGGGATAAGTTTTGGCCAAAAGCTGCAGCCCCTGTTGTGTTGAGGTGGGTTCGAGTTCATAATGAAAACACAAAGCGCGAAACCAAAACAACACGTGCAGGTTGGTGGTGGTGGAGAGAGAGGAGAAGCGAAGCGGTCCTATGGCGGCTTAGGGGTGGGGCCAGAGGGCGTGGGAGCTGCTTTTAAGACGAAGCCACCTTAACCTTCAGCACGCGTGTGCCGCCGAGCTGAGGTAACTCAGGCAACTCACCTGAAGAAATGAAAACGAAATCAACTGCGGATGGCCGGACCAAGGAACCAAGGAGCTATAATTTGTGAACTTTAAGGCCGTGAACGTGTTTTGAGTTCGTGATTCTGTCCAGTTCACTCCACCCACCATTCGAATACAGATATAGATATACATACTCTACAGATATACTATATATATATATATATACTCTACAGTCCGCTTTGTGGGGTGTACAATTGAGGCAATTTGTCGAGGGAATTCGCAATCGCCAAACATTTGTCACAATTAATTGAATTATTCAAAGGTTGTGTCTCTATGCCGAAAACTCACACCTGCCGCATTATTATCTTTTCATATTTAATCGGCTTGGCAACTGCTTCTTTGGTTAAATGGTTAATTCCAATTGTTTGTGTTTAGAATGAGATACTTGTTGTTGCTTTGCTTCACTCAGGGGATGGTTGCCACTCAGCGGGAGGGGCTTCTCCTCGGTTCTACAAAAGTTCTTTTCAAGATATTTCCAAGAGTTCTTTTTGAGAACTCTTCTTAATAGGCAGAACCATATATCACGCATAAATGTACATATATCTCTATATATATATTCGGTGGATCCGACAAAGCACACTCACACACACCCACACCCGCTCTGTGAAACTTACACACTCGGCGACAACAACAAGAAGCTTTTACGCGAAGCGAGTTTTTCGAAAAAAAGCAAAACTCGCAACGAAAGACGAAGCGAAGAACGCGTCCGCAGAGCTTCAACGCTCGGCAGCAACTATTGTGCTATTACAAACAAAAAACACACTCACGAAAAA
The DNA here is from genome assembly GCA_035045905.1 of Drosophila anomelani. Taxonomy (NCBI): domain Eukaryota; kingdom Metazoa; phylum Arthropoda; class Insecta; order Diptera; family Drosophilidae; genus Drosophila; species Drosophila anomelani. Next base: position 6,719,776 of record JAWNOO010000007.1, on the reverse strand, counting down.
TCTCCAACTGACAGCATACATGCCACAGCACCCCAACCCATTCCCCAGCCAGCAGGCACACACAGAAACATACGAATGTATCTGTGTGTCAACAAGAGTTTAGCTTTGCTTTTGTTTTTGTCGGGCAGCTGTTCGCGTTGCTAAGCTTTTCGTGGAGCAAAAGAGAGAACGCCAACCAACAGAGAGAGGAACAACAGCCCCCCAGCTGTGACATTACACTGAGTGAAATGTGGAGCTAAGAGCAGGAAAACTTAAGAGAAACTCATAGGTTTCAGGCCGAAGCTGCCAATTTATTGCAAGAGGAGCCCGCATCTTTACTAACTATTCAAATACAGTTTGGCTTATACAAATATATCAAAAGGTAACGAGCTCTAGCCATGAAAATATAGTATTGTGAGGCAGATCTGCACCTTAGTCTTTCTTAAAATGGTATTACTCATAGGTTAATTGTATCTAAATCTGCTCTTTATTTAAACCTTTTGTTACTTTCATAGTTAGAGCGCAATCTTTTAATGACAAAGTGTTCGACCTTCCATTTTTGGGGTCATCCAAAGAGCGGCTCCTCTGGGTCAGAGAGCCTTGGCCGCCACCACCAGCTTCAGGCAGGTGGCTGCCACAAAAAGAGATTCCCAACGTCGCTGTGCAGTGCCCGCTACGCTTCAGGACGAGTCCGAGCTAGAGGAGGAGGAACTGTCCGAGCTACTGTCCCCTGAGCTAGTGTCGCTGCTGCTCCCGCGACGCTTGCGGCGCCGGGCCTTCTTCTCATCGATCACCTCGTAACTGGGCAGCGTGGAGTTGCTGGAATCGGAGCTGCTGCTGCTGCTGCTCGAGCTGCTCGACTCCTCGACCACTGCCTCAATTTTGCGGGCTTTCCTGGTTAATAGGAAACAGGATATAGTTAAAGGGACACCATCGAAGACCAGAGGCATTACCTACTTCTTATCGGTTTTATCCGCGCCCTTGCCACGCTTCTTGCTCTTGGCCAGGTCACAGTCGCTGGGCGAGCTGCTGCAGTGGCGCTTCGACTTCTTTCCTTTTTTGTCCTTGCGCCGCGTCTCCTTATCTGTGCCACTCGCCTTGGTGGAGTACAAGTTCTGGGAGCTGGCCGTGGAGTAGCCAGTGTCCTTGCGCTTACGTTTCTTTCTGGAATCGAAGGGTTAACTTGGGTTTACTGCCTGTAGAACAGTCCAGCACTTACTTGTCCTTCTTGTCCTTTTTCTTTTTGCTGTAGCCAGTCTCCTGCTCGGCATAGTCTCTATCCTTAGCCCTGTTGGAAGATATGTGGTTAGGTTAAAATTCAATGAAAGATTTAAGGGAGTAAACTGAATTTCCCTTACTTTTTAATCTTCTTTTTAATATCACCACCCCGCTCATTGGATATCATATAGATGCTGTTCTGATCCGCATCCTGAACCTTTCGCCGAGACTGAAACTGGCGTGCCTTGGCCATGCGACTCTCTCGGCGATTCTTCCAGAATTCTGCATTGACCACATAAAGGCGGTACAACTGCAGGATAATCACCAAAGAGTTTTTACCTAAAATATGTTCAGAATCATAAAGTTACTCTAAAATAAACATAAAGTCCCCAAACGAACTTACAGGTGAAGAAGACATTCATATAGTTAATAATATTATACTGAAAGATGATCAGCAAACGGAACGTTAGGAATGGCGCATCCTGCAGGATTACGTTAAGCACAATGCCCCACACATCGATGCCACAGCAGCAGTTCTGGCAACAGTCCGTGTGTCTTAAAAAATAAAAACAATTAAGGAAGAGTTTTGGTATGCAAATATAATTATTTCTCCTCACTCCTCCTTGCTATGTGATCCACTGCCACGAGGACGTCGTCCTCGCGTCGCTGATAGCACTATTGTGAACTGCATGAGGCTCCAGGACCAGATGCCCAGTGTCAGAAAGACCAGGAATCCAATCTCCGCTATGGAGTCGTCCTTGTACGAGTCGAAGAACTCTATAATATCCGCCGCCGTGCCAATATAAACCAGGAGCAGCTGACTGAGCTGGTCTCGCGTAAGATCTCCCTTCGGGAGTAGCCACCGGCCCACGATAAGGATCAGCATGAGGAACTGTTCAATGAGGGTGGTCAGGGTGGCCCTACTGATGTGCGGCAGCTTGACCCCAGCTTGGCCCAGCAAATTGGCCATGGGAACAATGCCGCTGATGTTGCTGTCCGGCAGACTGGAGTTGTTGACCAGCGGACTGCTGAAGTTGCTCAAGCCGGAGACATTAGCAATGATCAGCGAGGTGTTCCTGGCGGCCAGGCGCCGGTCCACCTTGTCCAGCTCGAGGAGCCAAATCGCCGGCACAATGCTGCTCAGGTAAAGGAACACCGAGGGGCAGAACCTGCGGACGAAGGATATCACAAATGAGGTTGCACAGGCAAAATGGCCAAAACAAACAACAAGTCTGGGTGATGCGCCAAAAGGTAAACAAGAATCGAAAGACACTCCTCCTGCTTCTCCTCAAACCAAACCAAACACACCCGCTCCACACGAAATTCCATTAAAGTTTTTACTATTACCGGACTTGGGGTGGACAGTCTGCACTCGAAATAAAACTAAGCATCTAAGATTGATTGAAATTTAATGAAGAGCTGTTTGAATAATATAAAAAATATATATATAAAAATATAAATAAATACATGAAGAAATAATTTTTGGTAGAAGACTAGAATTCATAATAAATTATGAATAATAAATTAATATACAAAATATATAATTTATGGTGTAAAGAGTGAGTTGTAAACTTTTGGATAAAATAATAATACCCTAAAATGGTATAAACAAGATAAATAAAATGTTAAATACTAATGACATATTATATAATTCATTAATGATTGCAATAATATTGATCCTTAATTTTAAATATTTCCAATATACCAATTTTTAAGCCTTAATCCCATTAATATTCTGAACAAAGTTTTTACATATAACTTGACGCACATTTATAACAATTTTAAATGTTATTTTGTTTTGGGACTTTAACCTTCTTAAATACAAACATTTCTTAAATTATAAAATATCTTTTAAAAAAACTGCCTTTTTTCTAAGTGTGGGGGAGTGGCATCAGAGTTTGTGGTCTTCGTGGGAGTGTGGGTGGTTTGGTTAGCCACACATTAAACACATGATTTCACTTTTAATTGAAAATCAAAGCCCGCGGAATGACGTCAGCGTCAGCGATAGTTGTTTACATTCCGGGCAACGGGATAAATCAGATCAGGACCTATCAGATTCTTCCTTACCAGCGCCACTCCTGCGTCTTCTTAATCATAATGGTGAAGATGCCCTCGAGGAGCAGCAGCAGCAGGGGTCCACATAGTGTCCAGTACTTATGATCCTCCTTGATAATCACCAAATGCCAAATGGCCAGGAGGCTGTGAGCACTAAAGATAATCCTCGTGAGGATAGCCTTGATCGTAGAGATTATCTTGGCCATGGCTGCAATGACATAATCCTGCGAGCGAGCCAGCCACCCAGGACCAAGGGACACCGAATCGAACCAAACCGAACCGCACACGGTGGAAAGCCAAACGCAACTGAGTTGACTGACTGAGCAGGATTTGCTGGGCCCCAAATGCTTTCATTAGATGTTTAAACGCTTTTTAAGAAATTAAGGACACCGCAGCGAATGGCGCGTAATTGGTGAATGGCGCAGTCGTCCATCCAGGTATCCCTGTGCGCGTGCAGGACGAGTGTTTGCGGCGCCTTCGCCGAATCATCTACGGCGAATCCCAGGAGCGAATTGAAGTAATCAAAATATAACTTTATTATCTATAAAGAATAATTAATATAAAGTTAATTTTATTAATGCCAAGAACATTAAATAACTAATTTTAAGTTAGAGGTATTTTTGAGCATTTTTGTTAAAATTTGTAAACAGAAAAACATTCATTTCTGGATCCTCTATCCTAGATTTCTGCTGGCAAAATAAGGACTAGGAATGTAAAATTTAATTTAGCTTCTTATTTTCTTATACACTTTCCCTCCAACTACGACACGCTCCTGGTAATGACATCCCAAACGAAATCGAAGCCATGCGTGTTATACTTATGTGTACCTAGAAATCACACGACCGTTAAATGCTAGCGTATCGATGGACGAACCCGGGATTAGGTCTTGGGTTGGGGTCCAACCACAAATGGTCACAAATGCAGTGCAAACAAATCGCAGGAGTGAAGAAAGACGCCGAGCCTTGGCCATCAAAATCGCGGTAATGTAGCTGCATGGCATGGCATGGCATGGCAAGTTATAGTCATCGTAAAACCCACTCCCCCGCCTACAAAAACATATAGCCGATGTTTACGCCTATGTGGGCAGAGTTGGGTCAATGTTTTTGGCGCACGTGAAGTCATTGAATAGGGATAAGGATGATGGTTGTGGTCTGGGTCTGGGTCTGACTGCGCACAGCCATGCTAGACAGGCTACCTGTTGATTGGAACAAAGAAAGTTTTCAAGTAACTGAGTCATCTGTCCTGAAGGTGAATATAGTTCATGAATTAACTAATTATCACCATTACTTTTAGAATTATCATAAAAATTCCTTGCTCCCTACTCAATTTTCACTTTTTCAGAGATTTGGAAACTATTTCAAATTTCAAAGGAGCCTAGTTCCGATATTAATCCTTAATCCTTAATAAAGTAGAAGAATAGCTCGCCATTCCTGCATCATAAATACAAAATGCAAATTATATATATTTGAAATGCTACATTTATTGCTTTTAAGTCCCATGTTTTTTTTGGATATGCGAACTCAACCTCGATTGTTGCTCCGCCTCAAGACCCTGACAAGGCGGCGGTTACGTAGCCGCCTCGATCGACTCCTGGTTCTGGCTGTGGTGCTCCTGTAAACCTTAATTCTCCGCGTCACCGAGTACTTAAGATTAGTGACCCGGAACCGCTTCCTGCGAACCTTTGACGTGGAGGCCGCAGTGGTTGTTGTTGTCGTGGTAGTGGCCGCCGTTGTCGTCGTTGTTGTGCTGGCCTCCGTGGTCGTCGTCGTGGTGCCCGTAGTGGCCGCCTGAGATAACCACATGCATATGCTTAGTGTTAGGAAAGCCACTGCCAGTTGTCCTGCCTTCATCTTGTCTTGGATGCTGCTGATCTGTTGCCTGGCCCACCGGCTGCTGGGAGTTTTTATATGTGGCCAAGACAATCGGTTCCGCAAATATTTTCTTTACGCTCCCACCAATTACGTCTGCGCAAAATTTTTTGGCCATATTTGCACAGTCTGGTGAGGGGACAAAAGAACAAGCTGGAATTTCGCAAAAGCCATTAAATTAGATATTAAATACTGGGTTTTATTTTTACGACCCTCGTTCTAAAATTAATCACACGCTACACTTGAAGAAAATTAAAGGTAAGTTCCTTTACTTTGACGATACCCCAAAAAAGTATACTGCAGATTGCCCTTTTTAATTTATGGCAAATTCGATTTTCAGAAAAGGAAGAAAAGGAATGAATTAAAGATGGTCTTGAAATAATGTTTCTCAACGTGTAGGAGGACACCCTCATCCTGGACAAATAACCCTGAAACCGAACAGGATTTGGTTCCCGCCTGGCTGCATGTTGGCACATAAAACACTGCATAATCAAATATTTGCGTGGATCCAACTCGACTCTCCAACTCGATTCCGCTGCTTATTTGCCAGGCATCGAGGAGGACTGGCGGTGACATGTATTGGTCCTGCCGCTGACACCGATACTGACGCCGCTGGGTTGCGTGGTTAGCGCTGCCTCCTGCTGAGATTTACCTAAGTCGCCCCATCCGGAGTTCCTATATAAGTCCGCGACTAGACCGACAATCGTTCATTCACAAGTTCCTGCTGCAGGTGTCCCGTGTTCTGTTCCCGCAGCTGCTGCATCCTAGTGCTTCTCAAACAAATGGCTCGCCTCACTTTCGCCCTGGTTCTGGTGCTTTTGGCCATCTCTTCCCGGTTTGGATTCTCCGGAGCCATGCCAATGCCCGATGAGGAGCGGTACGTGCGCAAGGAGTACAACCGCGACCTGTTGGACTGGTTTAACAATATGGGACAGTTCACGCCTGGACAGGTGGCTACCCTCTGTCGGTATCCGTTAATCCTGGAGAACTCCTTGGGCGAACCGATACCCATCAGAAAGCGTAATTCGGAGCTCATCAATTCGCTGCTTAGTCTGCCCAAGAACATGAACGATGCCGGAAAGTAGGCTGGTGGGATAACGGAGAATGGATACGGTGACTGAAGTGGAATGGAGGTAGCTTTGGACCCCTGGAAACCGGATTATTATTATTATTATTTATGGTTTCACGTTATTTTGGTGCGTTGAGGAATGAGATTGAGAATGAACATCCACAGGAATGAGCAGTTGGTATAGCCATGTAATTGAGAGCAAAGACAGTATCAATTTGTTGCTTTAAAAGTTCTATAAACTAAATATACAAATAGCAAATCTAATGAATTGTTTTATTTTCATTCACACGGTACATGTGTGAAACTGTTTCCTTGAACTTGACAAAGAACCTAAAAATGAGCTAATTAAATATTGAAGTTTGGTCCAGAAGTTTTAAAAATTCCCCCCCACAAAAAGTTTAAAGTCAAAATGTGGTCTTCAATATTTATTTTTATTTTCCATGTGCCTGACAAGTAAATCCTTTATCCAATAACTTTCAGCCAGACTTCTTGTTCACATGGATCCTTCGGACGATTTTATAATGAATATTCCTTGCCGTAAAATGCTTCTTGTGCACAGTGCTGGGCGTGGCAGTTGTTGTTGTTGTCGTCGTGGTCGCACTAGCCTCTGTGGTCGTGGTGTTGGTCTGGGCAGAGATTGGCTGGAGCAGGAAGAATCCGGCGAACAGGACAACTGCCAATAGATAGGCCAGCTTCATTGTTATCGGATTAAGAAAAAGTGACTATTTTACTCAGGCCTTCATGGCGTCTTTATATATCCGAATTGGTCCTAAACTTGAATGGAAAGAACCCAGACCGAGATGATAAGTAAATAACAAAAAAACAATAAGATATCCGCAACTCTAATTTGCACAAAAACAACACTTTGTTTTTCGTTTTGTGTTTACCCCACCAAAAAAAACAGCTGTTGTAGGCTTCGTTTATATGACGGCAATATATATTTTTCCTTATAAGATAGACAACTATGTTAATCAAGGTTGCTTATTATATTAAAAATCGAACAATTCTTCACTTGTTTAATGGGTAAGTTCATTTGGCGCTGGTTGAAATCAGTAAGAGTTTGTATAGAAAACGTTATGCGTATGCCTTGTCTGATTAAGCCCAAAACTATGCGTTTATGTATGTAAATGAAAACGATTGACAAGCGAATTGTTAGTAACGATTACGTACAATCAAGATGTATACAATTTTCAATTAAAAATCAATTAATTCTCGCTGGAACAATGGTAACATATGCGAATGTGTGTATATGTTGATGCTCGCCTCGGCTCAAAATGCAGTTTCGGTAGCTTTTCACTTACATGACTACGTACTAAGCGCCAACGCGCCGGCGCTGCCTGATAATGCATAAATACTAACTAACTGGCCGTACCCCGCCTTGGCTAATTATTAACGGCTAATCTAGCATATCGTACGTGGCTGCAGCGGAGGCGGTGTGCTCCCAGCACACCGGTGACTAAGTCGCATGCCCCGGAACACGCTCTGGCCGCTGCGGAGCCAAGCTGCAAAAGGATACGGATACATAAGGCTATTATCTCCAAGCAGTACCTCTACACTACTCACATATATGGTTATAGGTTATAAAGCTTTAGCTGATTCCACAGCTTTCTTGTTTTTACTTCTTCTTAACTTTTTGGAAACACACACAATGGCGCTGACTTTTGCTTGATATTTGCTGAAACGCACTCCTCCCTCATCCTCATCCTTATGCTCCTCCTGTTGATGCGACTGTGGCTGGTTGATCTCACATGAAAAACTCGTTGGCCGAATGGGAGAGCGGAAGTCACGTTCGCCCCGGACGGTCGAATATTGTAATCTCTATGACGCGAAGACCCCGGTACGTCGGATCGATCAGCTGCAGGCCCTTGGGGTTGTAAATGCGTTCGTTTTGGGAAGCCACAAATTTGGATATCTTGCGAAGGGTCTGTGGTGGATACAAAATCGAAATTAATTGGGGAATGAAACATCAGTAAAGGTCGAAATAAAAGCAGAAAGTTACATAGAGCTCTAGTTCCACATAGGAGAACCTCTTCATGTTGCAGTAAAGTACAAAAGTACAAAGATATCTTTTACGTTTTGGTTCGATTAAAGGTCAACAACTTTTGGGTACTGATATAAACACATACATTTAACATATGAGAATATGTGACCAGTTAAGAAACTTGCTATTATTTCGACCGCACTTTTAGGTATTCACAAGGATGACGCACCTTTTCGTAGTGCGTTTCGGAGCACATGTAGATCAAGTAGGCTGTGATGCAGCCAATGCAGCCCTCGCAATAGGTGCCGCAGGATCCCTCCTCCGCCTCGGCGTAGAATTCATTTAGCCTGTTAATAGTGGCCTCGAAGACGTGTCGCTCGATCTGTGGAATTGTAAGCCGTGATTAAGACGCAACCTTCTAAGGAGTATGTAGACTTACCATGCCGTCTAACTCCGCTGGTAACCGCGTGTGGAACTTCACGGAAGTGCCCTCGCTGTAATCGCGCTGTATGAAGACCTTGCTGAAGACCACGCCCCCGCCAACGCCCTGGAGCGCCGTGGAATTGCCGCCCGCCGGAGTGCCACTGCCGCCGCCGCCGCCCTGGGACATGATGTCTCTGAAAAAGCCAATCGCCGCGTGAATAACCTGGCGCTGCAGAGCCCGATGCATTTGGTTGAGGGCGATCATCGCGATGGCAGGGTGGAGGTGCCTGCTGGCGCCTCGCAACTACTGGGCAGCTGGCCTTGCCTTTTCCAGCACAGCCCCGAATACGGAAAGTGACTGGCCTGTGGGATTTTGGCATAGCCTGCTCCCGCACTTACCTGATTAGCTTGGAGTAGAGAAACCTTGGGTGGCCTGGAAGTGCCTGGAGTCACTCTTTTGTAGCTCTTTTATATTTTATTTAAAAAGACAAATGTTTTTGTTGCTAATATTGCAGGTTTTCAAAAGTGTGACTGTGCAACAGACACGGGAAGATACCACATTTCGTTGTACTAAAAATATACTACTATTCCAATTGAACAAAATACCATTAAATATAAATAATATTTATTAATTTAAAAATGGGTTTCTAAAGTAGTTACATAGCTTTAACTTAACTTTTAAAGTATATAAATATACATATAAAATATATTTTTTTAGAATATTACATTTTTTAACCAGTTAGACAAATCTTCCAATAAGAACACAAGTTACAAATTAAAACCCGTTTGTAAAATAATACCAATAAAATTGCTTTGTTATCGGACTTTTAAATTTTCAGCGTTGCCACATATCCAGAAAAGAAATAGCACGTTACTTTTTAATTAAATTATGTTATTTTTAAGAACTACTAAACTAAAGAATTATGTACTGAACTCTTGGGCAAACATTATTCCCGAATATGTAAACCATGCAAATTGGATACGTACATTGCTCTTGCTGACGCCGGCGCGTTGAGATTTGAAAACAATTTACCAACTCGAACGCATTGGAATTGGAAATATTTGCACAGCTTGGCCTCTTGTTTTAGTCCGCTCGAGAATGCTTCTTTATACGTGTATTTGCTCAATGGCTTTTCTCTATTAGCAGCCTGCTGACGGTCATATCTCAGTGTCTTTTCAAAGCTCAACCATGAAGGCAGCCTTAGATCTCAGCCCCTGGGGATGGATTTTCCCGCTGTGCCTGGCCTTTATGTCCTCTTGTCAGGCGGTTCCCATTGTCGGAGGCAGGATCGTATCAACCGTGGGCAGTACATCTTGAAGAAGAAAGCTAAGAATACTAACTAAAAAGCATTCCATTTTAAAGGTAGTCCAAGTAAATATCCGTTCATGGTCTCACTGCAGGACGTGATAAGGGGAAATGGAACGAGAGGATATTCGTATAGGCACTTCTGCGGCGGCAGCCTGATCAGCGATCGCTGGATCCTGTCCGCAGCTCACTGTGTCTGGAGAAAGTAAGTCTGGTGAATCCATGAGAACATTCTAATGCCTGGTTGCTATCTGTGTTTAGGAACATTCACAATATCGCAGCGTTTATTGGCTATGAGAATATCGAAAACATCAGCCAGCTGGAACCATATGGTCTGGAAAGCGCCGAGTATATTTACTTCCAGCCGTGAGTAACCAAGTCAAGTTTAATACTCCCAAGAAAAAAAGAGAAAATACGCGACCAATGTCAAATGATAGAAAGAGGTTAAAGTTTTTATTTAATTGTCTTCATAAAATATTATAATTAATTCGTTGTCATTTTTTACCTCGCTTAAATATATCCTTCGTTACAGATCCAACTTTAGGAATGATATAGCTCTGTTGTATATGAAAAGGCGCTACTGGAGTTATCTTAGCAGAGACCTGCAATTCGCCCGACTGCCGCCCCATGGAATGCAACCAGATCGGAATGGTATAATGCATAAGAAACAACCTAAAAAGTCTTGATTCTTATTCCCCAAATCCCTCAGAATCCTGTCGAATTATTGGCTATGGGGCCACCCGTCATGCAGGACCCTCGCAGAAGCAACTTTTTGAGGCGGAAGTTCAGGTGATTGGCAACCAGAAGTGCCGGGATATTATAGGACATATCTGGGCCCCGCAGAACGGAGCGAATACGGTGTGTGCCCTGGGCAACAATCAGGACTCTTGTCAGGGCGATTCTGGGTGAGCTTTGATCGCGAATCATTATTTAAGTTGTTATTAAATACATCGCTTCATTAGAGGACCGCTAATCTGTCCATATGGTGGCAGGGACTATATCTATGGCCTTGTATCCCATGGCCTCACTTGCGGCATCCAGGGCATGCCCAGCATCTATACGGTGACCCGACCCTACTACGATTGGGTGCAGCTGCTCATGCAGTCCTAGATCTCTGGCGATCACGTATAAATAGTCGAATTTTTATGCGATATCAAACAGAAAAACAGTTATCAATATATACTTAAATAATGCAGGAATAGCACGGACTAACAGCGAACTTAGAGGCTAGAGTACTGCAGGTTACAATATATCTAAACTTAGCACTAGACTAACTATAAAACCATTTTCATGTCTTGATTCTAGCCAGAGTTTCTTAGAGTCTAATTAACTAATTAATCTTTAAATTTGTCGAAAGTATATAGAATTAATCTCTGGACCTAAATCAAGTCGTGAAGATGGTACTTAACCTAGATGCTTGGGATTTTCTTCCCATCACTTCCTTTCGGCCTCCTCCGTCGGAACAGCGGCTGGGGTGTCCTCCACTTTGTCGGACAGCCTGCCCGTTCCAGTCTCTGGTAGCGTGAGGGTCAGCAGGCCAGCTACTAGAACGCAACAGCCGCAGATCGTGGTTGGAATGTACCACCCAAGGGCTCCCAGTATGTCGACCACAAACGGAGCCGAAATGGAGCCCACATGGGCGAAGGTCGAGCAGGTTCCCAGTGCTGAGTTGCGGATCTCGGTGGGATAGAGCTCCGCCGTGTACAGGGTAACCACTGAGTAGGTGGCGCTGATGCCAAAGCGTCCCAGCATGGCGAAACCCACAATCCAGGCGGTGCTGCCGGCGGGAACGGCTAGAACCAGCAGCAGGGACACGCCGGTCCACAGGAACAGGAACATGGTGGTGATGCGACGACCTGTGTAACGAAGCATTATCACCGGCACCAGGTACGAGGGTATGTCCACCAGGCCAGTGCCAATGATGTAGAGATACCGCGACACCGACATGTTGGCGGCATTCAGAGCTGGAAGGAAATATTTATATCGGAATTAAAATTAGTTTTTCTGTTTAAAATAATTAATTAGCTTGAAAGTGGAACTCCTACAACTACTCACCCGTCACATAGTAACTCAGCGAGGTGACGCAGAACATGAAGTACGAGGTGAAAATCAGCTTGCGCACATTGGGATTGGCAAACAGCTCAATGATGGACTTAAGAGGACCATTCTTAAGTCGCTCGCCCAGCGAAAAACTTCCCTGCGGCTCCAGCTGCAATGGTAAAATATATTCTATGAGCTCTCAGCCTGGCAACCAAGCACAAATGTTCCTAGAACTTTGCACTCACCGACTTCTTATCGGTGACGACGGGAGCGACGGCTGCAGCAGTGGGCTGGACCTGGTAGTGGCTCGGCTGTCTGAAGAGAATCTTGTAGACGCGATCGTATTGTCGGTTCGTGATCAGCCAGCGGGGTGATTCATTCATCAGGCTAGAAACGATTTATTGGTATTTAAGGGCCTGGATTATTTGGCTTATGAAATCTCCACTTACTAGCAGTTTAAAAGGAGCAGCAGCGAGGGTATTGTCAGGGCCAATTGCAGATGCCGCCAGGGCTGGATGAAGTAGCCAATAATCGCAAGGATGATCATGCCCACGGGATAAGAAGCGGAGAAAGCTATCGACATCCAGGACCGATGCTTTAGGCAAATGTTTTCCACAACTAATTAAGGAAAATAATTGTTTAATTAAAATATATCCTAAGTTGTAGTGCAATTATAGAACTTACTCATTGTAAAAGCAGGATAAAAGAGTCCCGAGGAAGCCGCTCCCAGAAGGAAGCGTCCAGCCAAAAAGAGACTGTACCAGGGGGAGAAGGTGCAAAAGAAACTGCCCACAATGAAGAAGAGAGCCCCCAAACTAAACGATGTTTTCCGGCCGAATCTGCAGGGATACAAATAACAAGTTAGCTTGGGAATTGTACCCAAGGATTATATCCCATTAATCAACTTACTTGTCTGCCAAAATGCCAAACGTAAAGGAGCCGCAAAACTTGCCCAGCGATATGGACACTTGGGCAGAAGTGCGCTGGATGCTCTGCTCGCAGGTGAGATCCCAGTCGGAGACGAAGGTGCTCTCCGGATTTGAGTACTCGTAGTGGCCCTTCACTTTGCAGGACACCTCTGCTGGCTGTGCGCTCTCCAAGTGATGGCCAGTGTAGTTGAGGGCCGCCTCGTAGGACATTTTGGCCAAATGTTGGTAGTCCCAATCCCACACCGTACAGCCACCGGATTCCAGGCCATGAGCCGCAATCTCTCGCTTCTGGGCCAGCGTCCAGTTGGTGTCCTGCAGGTCGGGGATGCCGCACCACTGATCGTCGGGCAGGTGGCCCAGCAGCGTGTAGGAGGACACATGGAAACCGTTCAAAATGTTGGGCGTGACGCACAGGAAGAAGATGGCCCTGGGAAAGGGGGAAATAGTTGTAATAACTTATTAGCCCGTTTAGCTGCTAATTGGGTTTTTGTTTTCGCAGATACTGTATCTTGCATCCGGACAAATTGTTTACAGCACGCAACTCCCAATCGTTCGCACATTGACACCGCTTGGCTAACTGCTTTCTGCCTTTGGGAATGCAAATAATAACACCGATCAAAACATCGGTGTAAAAACAAAGCTGCGAAGGTTGCCGTGCGGGGCGACGGCGACAGATTCGGCCGGATTATGTACGCCGGTCACATAATCACTTAATGGCAGTTAAAGATTCGCAGAGAGCAGCATATTTAGAAAACGGCAGCAGCGTTAATCATTAAACAAATCGGGCAACCGGAACGCAGTGCGCAATATTTACATATCCGACTTTTTCACGTGACTCCCCCAACCCCAAACACGTAGAGTTCCGCGAAAAAGTTACTCGAAATTCAAGTCACTCCCACACCACACACACTGCCTATAATCGCCTTTTTTTTTTGGGACTTCCTCTCCAGTGTGACTCAGTTGAACGACTTCCCGGGCACTTGTCCTCCAATGGGAGATCGGAGATAATGCCCCTAAAGGATCCATTACACGGCCGATCTCAATCCCCATCACGATCTGGGTAATGGAACCGGTACTCGCGATCCCACATCGCCCGATTTCAATTCACAAGCGTCTTATCAGCTCCGATTGAGCGTAATGGAAATGTATTGCTGATATGCCCAGATTTCCATTCTATATTTAAATCGCGTTTCGAGCATGACCATTGCCCTGTGATCGGAACCCGGCTGGAGGGCTGAGTCCCCCCGATCCGGGCCTAAAATTACCACCAGGAAGCCCCACGTGCTGTTCAGCCTCGCCTTATCGGAAGCGGATAAAAAACGCTAATTGGTTTTAGCTGGAAATTGTGTGAATAGTTGGTGGCTTACTAAGGTAGTTCTTTAACAAATCACGAAACCCATTCAAGCGAGAAAAACCAATTAAAACTGTTTCAACGCAATCGCTGCCACCTGACTAATGTCAACTACAATTTCCAAAGAGTCAACCTTTAGAGGCCCGTGCAGTGCATTCACTGCGATGTGGGTCAAGTGGAACGTGATTTGAGCCGAGCTAAAAAGGTGCTTCCTCGACATTATGGCAGAAATATGATTCCTTCTATGTGCTCCAAAAAATATCGCTCGCAAACAGAATTAATGTAGATCAGGGACCATTTTTTGTAAACAAAAAAATAAAAACCTCATCTCTTTCCCAAACGATTTAAATAACATAATTAGTTAAAGCGTTTAAATGAATTAATTCTAGTCGGAACTGGTTAACGCTTAATGTCTATAAATTATTGCCAGGAATTGTTGATGAAATCACAGCCAACCACCATAACAATTTGACCTTTAATGACCATATTTTTCTCCAATTATCATGACCCTCCGTAATCACTGTATTCATTGGATTTTCTGAATTTTAAGCATTGCTTTCTTTTCTTGGAAACAAATTATTATTTTTTTAAGAATATAAATCACTAAATTAACTTGAATTTATTTACCATTTTAATTAAAAATCTTAAAAAAACCTATAAGTCCCGCAAATATTTAATTGTTACATAAAATGTAACAAATTCCTGCTCTTCTAATTTATTTTTTATATTTATTCTTACCAGACATACGCTCCGCCACTGCCCACTATCTCCAGCTGCTTGGTCAGCAGATCCTTCATGCTGTCCTCGTTGATGAGCTCGCGGCTCTTCTCCGGGTTGTCCTTCGACTGGGTCATGTTTGCGAGGGCAATATCACAGCTATATGCGGATTTTGAAAGCAGGCCTCCGATAATGCTGGCGTTGCTGCGATCGTATCTGACGGATTGCAAGCAGATTCGGTTTGGTTCTGACACTGAACTTGGATTCCTTCGCCCGCCAATCTATTTTCGTTCTCTGTGCAGCCAAGAGCTTTGCGTTTATGGATTCAAATCGGGCTTAGGCACCTAAAACGAGACTTTCGAGTTGACGAGGAGTGCATTCACTCCGTGTGGAGCAGATAAGGCACGGCGGCGCTAGCGATGATCCCTTGATATATGTCGTCGTTCCTCGACTATATTCACTTTCACTTAGCCCAATGCCGCTGCTCGGCACGACGGCAGGCAGGTCGCTGTAATATTTTCGGCTCTGCTGGGATGTGTTTACCTATCGGCGGGTTCTATTCTCCCATTTCTTGATGTTTTTTCAATTGTTAATGCAGCGCAGCACATGGGAGCGCTTCGGTTTGACATACGCGACACGTTTTTTCTTCGGAGGTTCCTCTTGTTTTCAGCATTCGGCTGCGGTTGTTGTTTTCGAAAAAGTATCCCTCATGTCAAAATAAACATGAAAATAAATGAAATATTTTCGGGGCTGTTTGAGGTTCGCCTCTCCCTCGCTATTATCCTATTATTATTTTTATTTATTTTTATTTTTTCTTGGCTTTTTTTCGGTTGCAACGCGTGTTGCAGTTGCAGCTGCGTTTGGTGTCTGTCCGCCGGGGCTATCCGCCGATGTTGCTATCAACTACTTGTCGCTTCGGAAGCGTCTCACAAACTAAGCCCACGGGAGGCCGATCGCGCCGTTTTGTACGCGCTTCCATTGGGAGCGGATGGGGCATTTGGGGGACTTGGTCGGGGGTGGTACTAACATCGCACTCGGTCAGTGCCTCAGTCCCGGTGGCAGTGGCGGTGCTGCCGCTATCCGTGATTCACTCGGAATCGCTCGGCTCTCCTCCCGATCCAAATGCTCGAGCACATTATGTTGTGTTCTTTTTGGATTCGAGTGCAAGCATTAGCAATAAAATAAAAAATTCAATTCAGTCATAGAGCGTCTGAAGAGTGATTCCTATGGCGAATGTCAAGCCAAAAAGTACGCACTCTACGGATGATCAGGGGGAAAGCTCTGATTTTATGAGTATGCTCCACGTAATTGAATCATTTGAAAGCAGAACAATTACGAAATATTTTTGGATTGTTGTTAAAACAGCTGTCGTCTAAAATCCAAAATTAGTCCGCAAAAAATAAAATATATTTAATGGCTTTTATATTTTTACATAAGCTGATTAGTTAAGCCTTATTTAACATGCAAATAATTATAATAATTATTATTATTACTTACAATTGAGAATAAAATGCATTCTAAAAATGAAATTTGGACAAATTAGCTTTCAGTCAAAACTCAAGCAGGACTGGTAAACAAAAATGTATTTTTAAAACAAAGAACGCATTCCAAATATTCCATCGTTTGTTTTTTTTTTATTAGAACAAAGACTGGAAACACATTTTAAAAATGAATTACCTTATTTTTAGGGTACTGGGAATATGACATTTAACTTAAATTATAAATAAACAATGGAATAGCTAGTGATGTTCATAAATATTACATTGATTCCATGTATTCTAATTTACAGGACATTCGTAAATTTAGTTTAACACCTCATATAGTTTGCTAAGCCCTTTATTCCAATTCCATTTAAATTTCCATATGTGCTGTATGTATTACAGTAAAGTCCCAATATTGTGGCTCATCTGCTCATTACAAATGCGTCAAACAACAAGAAAAATATTTAAATACACTCCCGATCGGAGGAACACTTGAACATATGGTGCAGGCCAACTCACTCTCTGCTCAATCCCTTGCATTCCATTACACTCACGCTGCTTGGTATGAGACTACCCGAAACCCATGATATACTATTTACATTAACAGGCCGCTTAATTCCGTTGTCTCTGTATTTCATTACGAATTCCCATTTCCCAGTCGCTTTGGTGATATCCGAGAGTCCGATGGGTATTGTTTACATTTTTATTTTCGAGTTGCGCCGCTCGAAATTCCCAATGAACGCCCGAGAAGAGAGCGTATTTCTGAATGGGCAAAAGTTGTTTCTATATTCAACAATGTTGAAAACCTGCCGTCTCATATTGTGATGTTCTCGTCAGCAGCAGCTGATTTGTGAATGAATCTGGGAATCGGGGAATATATATAGAGTTTACAACACATTTGATCCAACTCGAACCAGAACTCTGCAGCCGGACAAACGAAAGCGAACCAGATTTCTACGCAGTGACCTTATAGTCTGATTCGATTAGGTTTAACCTCTGTTATCGGCGAACATCGAGGGTCCTCCTGGGGCCTGGCTGAGACCAATTGAACTCAATGATGCTTGATTGATTAATCGACGTAAGCAGTAACCCTGCGGGTAAAGATAGATATAGACTGACCTTGGGCAGTTATGGGCTGGGATTGTTGTGGGCTATATATTCCGCATATTCCAATTATGATTTCCCCTGTTACCGCATTCTAATTGCTGATTGTTCAACTCTATATGGTGTATATTATATTCAGTTCCCATCCTGCCCATTCTATTCATCTGTGAAATTTGCATTGTGGCCGTACTAACGGTTTTAGCCACTCGATTTAAGCCGTAATTAGAGCTCTACGTTCAGTTCGCATGTTGTGATGCACATGGGCGTGCCTTCTATTAACAATCCGATTCTGGATTTTCTGGGTTGGTCATTGGAGGCTTTGTTTTGGGAACGCACGTGCAGTATCTGTAGTATATAATTCGTTATAAAAGATATTATTTCTGTGCCCCCAAGTTTCCATTGATGCACCCAAACTGGACAATCCAATGAGTGCTAATCTAATAATAAGCACCTCATTTACATAATCACTTAGAGTTCTTTATAATGTGATAACGCTTTGTCAGAGAAAGATATATTTATGCCTGGCAATTTAAGCAGATGTCAAGCACAATTCAGAAATAGTTCATAAAAAAAAGAGTGCACAGGGAAAAATATACTCACAATTTTTTAATGCCAGAGGTGATGCATAATCAACAGAACAGATTGAATTAAAGAATAAATATCCTCTTAAATTTATTTATTTTTAGTATTGCGTACATTCTCTTCCTGCATGTTTAGAGCTTATCCCACCCGTAATTATCTTTATTATAATGCCACTTAATTTTGCAAAGAAATTCCTCTCGATACCTTACCCCACACAACAGTGGAAAAACCTCTTAAATAATAATTCAAATTTATAAAGACAGCACAATTTAGCTGCTGGCCAGGCGTTGGCGAAACTTAAGTGAATGATTGCCGACGAAACGAGCTGGGAATTGTGCTCGAATTCGTACAAATCCAGGCGCTGTTAAACTCACTAAATTCAATGAGAGCGCATTTAAGACGAATCACTTGACCGAGAACGAGACTAAGCCACAGACTAAGCCCTCGACTAAGCCGCAGTCTTGGCCCGAAACTAAGCCCGAGTCAAAGGCCTAGGCTAGGGCATTGGTGAAAAGGTTAAAAATAACACTTTAATTTCTAAAGACGCACAGGCTGCAGTCGTTTAGGATAGCCGTTCGTAGCCATAGTTGAGCAGGCTGATGATGCCCACCACGAAGGTGCTGTAGAAGATGACGTTGTACAGATTAAGCCGGCTGATTAAACCCCTGAGACGTCCGCAACCACTTCCTTCCAGGCGGCTCTTCTTCCGCTCCTCGGGCATGTCCTTCCAGCTGACCACCTGGGGCCTTACCACAAATAGAGCATTCACCGCTGACCGGACGCCACTCTCCAATGCTCCGCCAATTAGACTGCGGTAGGTGGTGCCCACGGCCGAGGAACTGGACCAGAGAATCCGAAGCCAGGGCCTGATTTGTGGCTTGTGCAGCGCCACGCTAAGCTCATCGGTAAAGGAACAGCACTCCAGGGGCTGTCGCATCTCCTCGCCGAATTGTTCGGCCAAATGGTCCATCACCACACCCATAACATCAGCCTTATCCTCCGGCAAGTGCAGCATGTAGCCATCGATGGAGGATGTGCCACTCCCGTGGGCACTGATTAGCGGCTGGGAGCTAAGAAAGTTTCCCGAGTAGCCCAGCTCATTCCAATGGGACTTGTCATATTGCAGTTGAAACTGGGTGATCAGAGAACGCCGTTTCTCTCCAGCTTTCGAGGCCACCGGTGGCAGAAATGCCTCCGGAATGGGGGGATCGAACTGCAGCTTTTGTACCTTATTCCAGGGTATGGCCAGGATCACGGCCTGGGCTGTATGCTTAGTGCCTTGCGCATCTGTGACCTGCACATAGTTCTTGAAGTGCTCCAATCTCACGGCTCTGGTGTTGAGGGAGATGGCGGTGAAGGGGATCTGATTCAGTATGTTGTCGACCAGCGACTGAGTGGAGACCTCGTAGAAGCTGCTCGGATAGGTGAAGTAGCTGGGGGTGAAAGTAATATTTAATGGCTTTTGAAGGGTGGTTGTTTAAATTGTTCATTTAAACTGGCATCCAATCAATCACACCTAATAATTCACTTTAAATAGGAACACATACAGCGAGGTACAGACAAGCGTGAGAGTTGTAACTCTATTTAAACATTCGTTATTTTTTACGACCCTATCAATCTTTGCTCAAGGAACACGCGCCAGATCTATTAAATATAGCTAACAAATTTGTGGATGAGTAATAAATCATTGGCTCAATCACAGACTCATCTAAAGTCGGTGCGCTTTTTCGACGATACTGATTTTTAGGCTTGCCCTCGAAATCTGAAAATAATACCCTTTATAAAGTTAATTATTAAATTATTAAAAACACGTGACAGAATTTGAGTGAAAGGCATTTCAAGGCCACTGTCTTATGACACAAAAAATTTGAATAAAACAAGCAAATATTATAAAATATTAATAATTCATCATGCAACTCAAACATTCAATTCGCAAAATATTGATTTGGTAATTAATGTAAATTTTAAACAGGAATTTGAATTAAAAAGCCTATTATTACACAAAAAATATATCAGAATAATTTAAGCCTATCTGCATAGCACTAAAAAACAGCTTATATTCGGTAAAGTAATACCCTAAATCTGGCTAATATACTGAAAATGCAATATGATAAATATAAAATAATGATATTATCTAAGATTTTCAAACAATTTTAAATAACGATGTAGGATATATGTACATCTATATAAATACTTAATGAAAGTTTTTAAATAAATATTCCTTACAAATCTATCATCATCCTGAGACCGCCGCAGGAGCTGCACACGGACATGAACACATCGTAAACCACTTCGTTGGCTGGAACCCCACAGACTACTTCAACCAGATTGAGCATGAAATTCCGTGACTTGCTGAAGAACAAATGATGGCAAATATGCTGCTCCATATTCGACACTCGTTCGCGGAGGCTGATTAATTTTAAATAAATTAGTAAAAATAAAATACAAATACTTCCCGCAACCCACTTGAAGCGCTTCGAGCGAAACTTGTTCATCCGCAGCTCCAACATATTAATGTATCGGTCAAGCTCGAATTTGGCCGGCAGAGCGGTTAGTCCTCGGTCCAGATCCCAGCACCTATTCAGTTTTCCGCTGTCGCTACTCCGTTGCCGCGGTGATATCTCCACGCTGGCCATAATGGAGAGCAATTCGAGCTGCTCCCTATCCACGAATCGGGTCCCATTCTCACCCAGCTGGCCACCCAGCACGCCACTCGCCTCGATGATCCTCAGCTTCAGGGAGCTCTCCTTGCTCAGGATCTTCAGAGCGGAAGTCAGACCCGAGAGACCCGCTCCCACAATGAGCACATCTAGTTCGGGGGTCGCTGTGCCAAAGGGCAATGCCATTTAATCCTGGAATCTACAGCATAGACAAGCTGATATCCGTATATAAAAAGAAAAATATGAAAACTTTCAAAAAGATGGTTTGACATGCTCGCCACGGGTTCAGAGGTTTGAGAGGCTTGAACAAAAAGTCGTGGCATACTTTTGGGCACTCAAAATGTAAGTGAAATTCGATTGTAACCTAATTTTAAGGCAAATCGGAAATGAAATCATTAAAGATAAGATATCTACTCAAAATAAACAGTATAGCAAAGATAATAATGAAAAGGGTGTGATTGGAAAACGAGTAAAAATATTATTACCTTTGTCATATTTTAGATATTAATTCTTTATTTAGAAGATAGAAGTTTAACAGAAAAACAGTTAAATAACCTTTATAAAAACCTCCTCTCAATGTGAAAATATCAACCTATTGTTTCATTAACTTTGTTCATATTTATTCTTCTTTTTTCCTTTTTTTTTGCAATATAAACCAATTCATAGACAACCATAATCGTATTTCCTCAGTGACGTATTCTAAGATATCTAATTTCAACTCTAGATGTCTAATACCCTTGAGTTCGCTGAACTTTCCTCCACTTGGCTATATCAAATCATTCTTAGTTTTATTAAATATAACTCAGATTTTCTCCGAGTCTGTTGCCATATGCGCTCTGGGTTATCAATGCCATTGCTTTGACAGTGAACTGCTATCAGTTTTATCTACGACATAAAGTAATTATAAGTTGTACAAAAAATGGAAACATATGGCAGCCAGACTTTCCGCTACGAGCAAGTGCAGCCGGAGCTTGCACTCGATGAGATGGAGGCGTTTCCTTATCAGCTGCGACCGTTTAGACCTAATTTTATTTTTATTTAATGAGCGAAATATTATCGCCTCGTAAGAGACGTCTCATAAAGTTCGTTGATACACAAGTGCACCCAGGGACTGGGGAACAATTACGTTTCTTTTATTAAAATGCTTGTAAAGGTAAACAAATAGAGGGAATGGAATGAATTGTTATGCCCCACGGGGAAGAGTAGATGCGCAGTATGCTTAAATTCTTAAATTCGTTGAAATCGTCTATGGCGCAAGCCAATTGAGGCCGTCTGCCTCACCGATTGCAGCAAGTGGCTGCGGCTGTGGCTCTCTGGCAATCCCGTCTCCAATTAGGCTGACTTGACATCGAGCATCCCCCTCAGTTCTTGGGTGGCAACCTCTCCCTCCTCGGCAGATTCCTCTGACGCCAGCTTCTTGCCAAAGTTCTCCCCATCCTCAATGGTCTCGGGCATGGGCTTGTTCAGGGTCTCCGGTAGCAGCAGGGACAGCAGTCCGGCGGTGAGGGACAGGGCACCGCAGATGATCAGGGGAAGAGGGCGCCAAATCTCACCCAGCAGCTTGAGGTAGGGCGCCAGGATGCCGCCCACTCGGGCCACCATGGAGGAGGCGCCCAGACCCACGTTGCGCACAACAGTCGGGAACTGTTCCGCCGAGAAGATGTAAATGGTTCCATAGGATGAGGTGATGGCCAGCTTGCCTATCATGGCGCAGGCGATGATCAGCCAATTCATATCGCTGGGCACAAAGATGGTGGCCAGCAGGCTGACTCCGGCTATCAACATGGTGCCGCACAAGATCGATCGGCGACCCCAGCGATTGAGGGTGAAGAGGAGCAGCACGTAGCCGGGAATCTCCACGGCACCGGAGATCATGAAGTTAATCAGTTGGTTTCCCCCCAGATTGTTGGTGTTCCAGGAGAGGCCATAGTAGACGCCGCTGTTTACAAACCAATCGAAGAAGATCAGCAGGGTCTTCCGGCGAAGATTGGGGTATCGGAGGAGATCAAAGACAGTTGCCGCCGGCTGGGAGGCAGTCAGCTCGTCCTGCTTCTTCTTTTCGGCCACCTCATCCACCAGCTGCTCATAGATTTCATTGGGTATCTCAACTCTGTTCTCCTTGGCTGCCTTCTTGATGATCACGAACGCCTCATCCTTGCGACCTTTTAATAGCAGCCAGCGGGCAGACTCCGGAATGATCCAATAGTAGCAGATGAAGAGGAGTCCCGGCAACGTCAGAGCGATCTGCAGCCAGCGCCAGTCGTGGATGAAGTAGGCGAAGCCAGCAGTCAGCATGAAGCCCACGGAGAAGAACATTTGCATGGCCACGCCGGCAAAGAGACGATACGAGGAGCCCACCATTTCCAGGGCAATCACGTAGGCCACCAGGAAGACGCCCGAGGTGGTGGCGCCCACAATCATCCGGGATATGGTGTAGCTGAAGTACTCCGGAGACACGGCAGCCAGCACGCCGAAGACCAACTGAATCACCAGCGAGGCGAAGAAGGTGGGCTTGCGCCCCAGCTTATCGGACATCTGGCCAAAGATGAAGCTCCCCAGGAGCACGCCCAGCATGAAGAGCGAGTCACTGGAGGCGCTCAGCAGGCTCTTATTGCACACCATATTCCACTCGGTGACCGCACTGTTCAGGTACTTGCTCCGGTCGTAGATGTAGAGGGAACAGCTCCTGGTCCGGTTGCTGCTTCGCGGAATTCTGCCATTTAGAAACTCTTCGGAGTACTCCACGTCGTAGTAGGAGCAGGAATCGCCCTGCGGATACGAGAGGTTCCACAGGTGAGGCGGCAGCTCGTATCGGCTTTCATCGTTCTCGAAGGGCAGGGCACAGCGGAAGTCGGGCTTCGCCAGCAGGAACACCCCGGCCAGCTTGTGGAAGGCGCAGACAATGGCCGGCAGGCACAGCAGGTAGTAGATGCGCTTCTGGTAGCGGCCAAACTCCCCCAGGTGGGTGATGACGTCGTCGTAGCCCATTTTCGAGTCTAGGCCACGTTAAGCAGGTGTCACACTGATTTAAGGGGCCGTCGAGTGTCGTACGATAACTGGCGAGCGGTTCAATGGTCGCAGCTGGCAGCTCTCGCGACACCGTGACGTATGCGCAACGTTTTAGCGAGGCGAGTGGCGTTGCGTATACGCCCGGTGCATCCAGTGCAGCCTAACCCGTTTGATTGTGCAACAATCTGGTTGGAATTGGAGCCAGGGTCTTCAGCTGCAGCAGCCTCCAGCGTGAGTAGGTGGCCCACAGATCAGCGTATCAATCGATCGGTCCCGGTATCTGGTCGGAGTGGTGGAGGTGCGCGATCAACCGCTCGCCAGCTGTGTCAGTCTCAGACTAAACACAAAGAGCGCTTGAGGGTTCTGAAGAACCCAAAACGCTCCACGACCAGCGTGGTGCGTGCCCGTATCTGTGTCAGTGCGAGCGTTCTAGTCATTCTAGTGTGTGTGAGCGTTCCACCCTGTGACCAATCTATTGATCACCCAACAGCAAAGCAGATTTTCCATGGAAAACAGGGTTGGAAAAAGGAGGCTGTAGTGCAGCTGCCTTACATATTTGGGCATCGTAGAAACTCAAGCAATTAACTGCAGTGGGAATAGCTCTTTGCCAGAGAAAGAGTCCATCGAAAGTGGCCTGATTCCGAATGCCAAGCCAACTGATGATGGCCAAGCATAAATTCCTTTCTTTTGCAGAAGACCATACAGCTGAGGTCAATTATACGCCTTCTTATTTAGTAAACATTTTCAATAAAAGATTAAAGTTTAATGTAGGTTTAGCTAACATTATCAACATATTAAATATATATTTAAGAACCTCTTTTTTACCTACAGTTTCTAAAGTATTTTCCAATCTAAATTGTTTTTAACAACTTTTCTAAATATAAATCTGGATCCGATTCATATTATTTTGACCTCAGCTGTGACTTTATATATGTATGTGCCCGCCCGTATTTGTACGTATATATAGACCTTGTACATCTATCCGGCGGACGCTCTCCTAAACGCTGCTCTTCTAATCAGTTCTGACCGCTCTTCAGCTGAATTCTCTTCGCTACATGTCCCGTCTGTTATCTCGAAAACATTTACAGGCTTGTTTAATTTCTAAATGGAATATTAAGAGGCTGGGCTGTTGCTAAAGCACTCTGAAATAGTGCAACGTAAATAAACGAGGACGACCCACTTTAAGATCAAGTGCAAATTGCTTCGAGGGCTGCGGATTATGCAAATCCCAAGACTCGGGCGATCTGAACATAATTCGTGAGGCGAAGTTATTTTTGGCACTGTAACCATGTTGCTTGCTTAGCAAAGCACAAAATAATCTCGTGATTCGGAAGTCTGCGCGGGTCCAATTCTCAAATGGTAGTCTCGTGTCTCGGCGGCTGATAAGAGCCTGTTACGAAAATAAAAACAACGGAAACACATTTCAGATTCCCGGACAGGTCAAATATACACATTATGTCCGGGTTTACAAATATGGAAAATGAGGCTTCGTCTCTGGAAAATACTAGCTTTTATTTAAAAATTGCGTTTTTTTGGAATACATGCATATCATAAATGTAGACTGTAAACTAGAATTAAATAGTTAGGAATAAATTATGCAGCGGCACTGCTGGGGCGAGGGATTCGTGGCGTATCATCCACATTTTCCTCAGAGTTTTCCAGGGAAAGTCACCCTTAACTGATATTTGGAAACCCTTCTGTCTCGCTACGTGGCCTGCCGCTGCTCCCTGGCTAAATGCTAACGTGATATATTCGGTGCTACCTATTCTTTTTATTTTACGCTTTTTATTTTATTTTTTTGTCTTCTCATTTTGCTTTTTTGGTTACGTGAGATTTCAGAAATGATATAATACTTGGTCTATCTTTTATGGTAAATGCCCAGCCTTTGGCCTGGCCGAATTCTAAATGCCCTGTGTGCCCTCGTCTGTCATTCGTTTCGCTGAAAAAGGTTCAAGCGCGTTCATTCACTGAGATTTCCTAGAACTTTTGGCCGTTGGTCGCGTGTCCGTTGCTGTCTGCTCCCTTGAGGGGCTGTGCCTCCGACGTTTGGCGCAGCTCTTGGCCCGCCTCCAGGTAGACATCGCCCTTGGTCTTCTTCCCAAATCGCTCACCATCCGCTATGGTCTCCAGCATGGGCTTGTTGTGCGTCTCGGGCAGCAGGAGCGAGAGCAGACCCGCTGTCAGGGAGAGGGCTCCACAGATGAGCAGCGGCAGTGGCTTCCAAATGGTGCCCAAGAAGGTGAGGAACGGCGCCATCATCCCGCTGATACGGGCCACCATTGAGGCAGCGCCCAGGGCCACATTCCGCACCACCGTGGGGAACTGCTCGGCGGAGAAGATGTAGACAGTTCCATACGAGGCGGTAATGGCCAGCTTGCCCACCATGGCGCAAACCACTATGAGGGTGTGCATCTGCTCCGGAATGATCCCGGTGGCCAGCAAACTGAGTCCGGCGACAACCAGGCAGCCGCAGAGGATCGATCGCCTGCCCCAACGGTTCAAGGTCAGGAGCAGGAATATGTAGGCCGGTATCTCCACGGCGCCCGAGATCACGAAATTGAGGAGCACATTGCCGCCGAGATTGTTGGTGTTCCATGAGAGGCCGTAGTAGACGCCACTGGTCACCAGCCAGTCCAGAAAGATGAGCAGCGTCTTCTTGCGGAGATTCGGGTAGCAGAAGAGATCCCACACGGATGGCGGCGGTCCCTCATCCCTCAGCTCCTGCTCCTGACCCTCCAGCTTCTGCTTGGCCTTCTCCTCGGCTGCTTCCCCCTCGTCTAGTAGGTCGCTTAAGACCTCGTTCGAGATTTTCACCTTGTTGAAGCGCGCCGCCCTCTGCATATTGGCGATGGCGCACTCCTTCCGCCCCTTCGACAGCAGCCAGCGGGCGGACTCCGGAATAATCCAGTAGTAACACAAAAAGATGATCCCCGGCAGCGTCAGAGCTATCTGCAGCCAGCGCCAGTCGTGGACAAAGTAGGCAAAGGCCGCCGTCAGCATGAATCCCAAGGAGAAGAACATCATCACGAAAATACCAGCGTAGGTGCGCTTGGCAGGGCCCACCATTTCCAAAGCGATGACGTACGCCACCAGGAAGACGCCCGACGTGGTGGCGCCCACCATAACGCGGGCCAGCGTGTAGGTGAAATAGTCTGGCGCCACACCAGCCAGGACGCCAAACAGGACCTGAATGACCAGCGAGGCGAAGAGGATGGGCTTGCGGCCGTACTTGTCGCTCAGCTGGCCAAACACAATGCTGCCCAGGAGCACGCCCAGCATGAAGAGCGAGTCGCTGGTGGCGGCCATGAAGCCCCGCCCGCACACAAGGTTCCATTCGGTGACGGCACTGTTTAGGTACGTACCCTGGTCGTATACGTAATGCGAACAGTCCCTGGTCTGGTTGCTGCTCCGGGGAATGCTGCCGTTGAGGTACTCATCCGAATAGTCCACGTCATAGTAGGAGCAAGTCTTCCCCTCGGGATACGAGAGGTTCCACAGGTGGGACGACAAAGTGTACCCGTCGCCCTCCTTCTCGAAGGGCAGAACGCAGCGAAAGTCGGGCTTGGCCAGCAGGAACACCCCGGCCAGCTTGTGGAAGGCCACCGGTATGGAGGTCAGGCAGATGAGGAAGTAGATGATCTTCTGGTAGCTGCCAAAGTCGCCCAGCTTGATGATGGCCTCGTCGTAGCCCATTTCGTTGGGGATTTCGTGGATTTCGTGTACGAAACTCGTGAGACTTGACGCGCGGCGAACAGCTGCTGACCGCTTTCTTCGAGTTGCGCGGAGACAGTGAATCACTAAATCGGAAACGCTATGCTTTTTGGCACTATCTCGTGATGTCTGCGCACTCAGTTCGTCGGAACCCAACTTGGGTTCTCCACAAGCTCCTCCGTTGACGTGTACTTTGCTCCCGAACCAAAGCGGGAGAGAGAGCGTGGCCTCTCTAATTCTCTTTCACAGCAATTATCGGCCAACACGTGTTGCCAAAAAACTGGCCAAGAGGGGCAGAGCGACGGCGGAACCACCGAGCAAAGGGGCACTGGACGACACCGTCGACGTTCTAATAACTCAAGACCCCGGGTCGATGCGTCACCTAGAACCGGCGAAACCGAACTGAGACCAAACTGAAAACCGCCAACATCGAGTGGCAATGCAGTGGCTGAGGCAGACAGGGCCGCCGCCAGCTGTATACCCGACCCGCTCAGATACTCGGATATGTTTATGTTGGCAAAAAGAACCGACAACAACCAGAGCTATAGCCACAGCGGCACTTCGCCGACCGATACCAACAAGAACAACAAACAAATGCCGGCTGCAGGCGCACTCTCAGTGGAGCAAGATTCTCTCTAACGTTCTCGCGCCCTCTCTGACGTTCCCTCCAGGGCCGACCGGCACACACTCTCCCTCGGATTGGGTTCTTGCGGCGGAGTGAACCAGACAAAGCCACCCCTAGCCCATGTTGGTAGCAAATTACAGCGATCCCTGGTGCATTACAAATGCTACCAATTTCTGTATGCACAGCCGGCGCAGCGGAGTCAGGTAAATGGAAATTCGAACGCTACTTTGTTTGGACTTTCGTCAATCAGGCGATCCATCACTCGAAGATCTTGCTGCTCTCCTCTCTCCTTCTCGTCTTTCAATTGAGCTGTGCTCCGTGGGGCAATTAAGCGAATCTTCGAAAGAGCAGGAATGAAAGATGAAGCCTCGGGCCACGACTAACAGATACCCGTTGGAAGTGTCTAGAATCTAGAATCTAGATTGTTCTCTACCATAAAATATATTGCCTACCACAAGGCGTAAATACACTGAGCTTTTAATTTTTAGTGTTTAATTGTAATATTTTTTTGCCAGCCTTATTAGATAAGTTTTTATGGCCAAGTCTATCTCTTAGTCGATTTCCAAGTAAACTAGTTTCATATTTTTCATAGAAGGGAATAATTAGCATGTATTAAAATCAAATTATAGCTGTTATTGATAAATAAAAATAATATTTATTAAGGTAACACATATTTTTCTCTCTTTTATATGAGTATATTTGATAAACACAATATACCCTGGTTTTCTGCACAAGTCCTGGGTAACAAAACTCTCTCAATTGGGGCTCAATTGGTAAGCGTGAAGCAATTCCCGTTATGGGGAACTCAAAATCAAAGGCGGAAAATCGTACGATACATTGGAACCCCGACATCCACGACTTCTTCATACGCCTGCATTATTTATCAACATCATCCGATGTGGTTGCCCTTTCTCGCAAAATATTTGTGTGTAATGCTTAGTAATATTTAGAAGGCCAAACTTATCAGTGAGTTTATTGATTTATCGGTTAAGCTCTTCCACTTAAAACAAAGAAAAGAGCGAAGCCTTTGCCAAGGAAGTCTGAACAAAAAGGGGTCTACCGCAGGGTTCTACATTTATATAAATACTAGAATAGAATATTAATATAAACTTTTGTATATAAACCATCAAACCATTAACCGAATAACATAAAACTTTTTTAATATAGAATTTTATTGTATTCCAATAATACCAAAATTATTAAACAAATGAAAATACGTTTAACACTAATAACCCAAGTTCCCAAAATATATTTTTTTCTTCCAAAACAAAAAACCTTCACAATTTTATTTTAATGTAATTTGATTTGCTGTTCCGTAATATTTGTAATTTAAATTCGACCCGGACAGGCGCCTAACACTTGTGTGCTGCCAGACCCCATGTTAAGCATTCTGAGATGCCAGTTATTTTTATGGTATTTCACGATTTCAGTGATGAGTAGAAGGGGGAAACAGCTATAATTCCCGCTAGCCGCTACTTTTTTGTTCCGCGGTCACACTGATCAGCTGGTTCGCGCGCATTTTTTCCCCAAACAAAATCTGTTCTCAGTTACCGATTGGGAATTCATGCCCGTTCCCACTTGCATACTAAATCTGTTCCCAGTTACCGATTGGGAATTCATGCCCGTTCCCACTTGCATACAAAATCTGTTCCAGTTACCGATTGGGAATTCATGCCCGTTCCCACTTGCATACAAAATCTGTTCCCAGTTACCGATTGGGAATTCATGCCCGTTCCCACTTGCATACAAAATCTGTTCCCAGTTACCGATTGGGAATTCATGCCCGTTCCCACTTGCATACAAAATCTGTTCCCAGTTACCGATTGGGAATTCATGCCCACTTTTTTTACCGATTGGAGAGATGTGTAGAGGGCGGGAAAACAGCTATAATTCCCGCTAGCCGCTAGTTTTTGTTCTGCGGTCACACTGATCAGCTGGTTCGCGCGCATTTTGTAAACAAAATCGGAACTCATCGGAACTCTGCAGTCGCGTCGTCGGACGATCCTCGCCTGAAATCGAAACACAGAAACACAATATACCTTTGGATTACCGTCAAGTCTGAAACATTTTCGGGAAACTCGCGCTACGACGCCGGGAAAGTTATAAATTCCAGTGAACAAACAGAAGTAATAAAGCAACCCGAAGCCAGCGCCTCGAAGGAGATCGTTTCCAAGTGGGCTCCTGCCCCAATGTGTGCTCGTGTCCATAAAGGAGTTCTTCACTGACCGCCAGTAACAGCTCGCTGGGCGAGATCAACAGCAGTTCACATGTAAGTAGCCAGCAGGCACTCACTCACCTGTAAAGGCGGATTTGCGCCACTCGCTTTTTGTTGATTTTGCAATTTTTCTTTGCTTTGAGCCTGACATTGGCGAATTCTTGCCCACGGAATCGGTTTGTGGATTTGCGGTGGTGCAACCAGCAATCGATTTGCCAGAGGCGGAAGTTTTTATGCCCTAACTGGGGGTGCATTCGTTGTGGGCAGGAGCTTACAAATGAGTCTGTGAATCAGTTTTAGAGGTTTGATTGCCAATTAATTGGCCATAATTGGTCATATTGTTATAGTTTTCGTTTTATATACACAAATTTATCAGTGCAGACACTAAACTCAGACAAGATCTGTGTTTTTATAAAACTGACATACTTGGTTAATACTTTGAAAATTCTGTTAAATGATCAATTGCCCAAAAATTATTTTATAAATGTTATTAAGCGTATACCAAACTCCTAGAGATCCCCTATATTTCTTGTACAATCATCGTTTGCTTTTTAGTTTTGTCTGTTTACTAAGGGAAGCGAATGGGCATTGGAAATGGGCATGGAGGGAGAACGTGACCGTGAATCAAACATCTCTTTGTATGTGTCGCACCCTCTCCGGGTGCCAGTGTCACCACCAATTCTCACATTTCCCACAGCTGTCCTCCTCCTACCAAATCCCGCACCCCCGCAGAACCAAGTACACACACACAGGGAGACCTGGAACGGCCGGAAAGACACAGAGAGAAATATGGTTCTATTTATAGATAGAGTCAGGCAAAATGCAAGGCCCCATGTCAGCGTCGCCTTTGTTGCCGTTGGGTTTTACAGCAAACTCAAAGATAGATTTGTGTCCCGACCATTTTAATTGAGTGCGGAAATGAGCAAACATTTCTTGGAGCCCCCGTCCAGGGACACAAGTGTCGTGCGACTGTCGACTGTCTGTGTTTGTGTTTCTCCATTCGAAGCACATTTCGTTTATTTATGTGGAAGGCACTCCCGGAGACGGGAATGAGGAGGCCCTCACGGCGTCGCCGTCGCTCCTTCTTTGCTGCGCATGCGTGTCCGTGTCAGCGGACGTGTCCATTGCCCATCCTTATCGGTGAGCACTTTAGAGCCAATTAAACGGCTTCGACAATGCCCTATAGCGCAGGGTACTATCTATCCTGGGATGTAAGGGAGGATTCGATTTTCCGAAAAGATGCATTAGAAATATTATTTATAATTTAAGAGGTATGTGGAATTCATTAAATATATTCTCTGTGCATCAAAGGGTGTACAGAAAGTTTGGACTTTTTGGACCGTCGCTAACTGGCCAAATCCAGTTCATGTCGCTATTCCTTGCTGTCACTCATGCCCTGCCCCGATCAACCCCATCCATCCTTACCGAGGCTCAACACGCGCCACACAGCTGACAGGAACTCGGGCATGGAAGGCGATCCTGATCCTCAGCCGACAGCTGCTTATATTCGAGCCCCGAAAAGGAGGCTCGCTGAGAAGTGAGTAAGCCCTCTTGGAGTGGCCACTGGATGGAGGATGGGTTTGGGTCGGAACAATTTGCATATAATACTTGCGCACACAAAAATAAATATAAATATAAAAAAAGAGAAACACCGAAACGGCCGACGACGATTGTTCCGAGATTCGCCTATTCCGCCGCACAGCCCGGAGTGAAAGTCAGCCGAGTGTGTGTGGTTTAATTGCAGCTTTTGTTTTGATAGTCGATTAGCATAATTCGAGATGTATTTCTCTCCAATCGCGGTTTCGCTGATTGTTTTCTTTTTATGTTTCTCTTGTTTTATGTATGACTTTTTCTGTGGCAGTTAAAGCTAACGCAACGGCGCTGCAGCGCGTGCGTCCAAGCATTTTGGATTAATATTATTCGAAAAGGAAGTGGGGAACTTACCGTTTCTGATTTCCTGCTGTATATATCGTGATAAGACTATGTCACGAATGGCAACGGTGACTCAAACTAAATAGTTGCATCATCGAAAAAGGGGTTACAAAGTTTAAAATGCAGTTGGAATTGTGATAAGAAGTTATCTAACATTTTTTGTCAATTTATTTCATTATTTTTATATGTATTTAAACACCTAGAGCGGTTTAAACAAAGTAAATAAATACTCAAGTTAAAATTGTATCTCAAAAACATACTGCTGACATAAACCTAAAGATTATGCAGACCTCCACTGAACCTACGCTCTCAGTTGCTGTTTTCAATCAACTGTTACTTTCGTTTGATTAATGACCTATAGTCTATTTATAAATTGCTAATCATTTTATTTACGTTTCAACACACAGTCTGAAAATAGATTTGCATAGTTTAAGCTTTTGGTGGGAAAAAGGCACGACTTTCGGCATTTCGGGTTTGTCTGCCCTACCAATAAATATCCATATATTTTCTCA
Source organism: Drosophila anomelani (assembly GCA_035045905.1). Lineage (NCBI taxonomy): Eukaryota > Metazoa > Arthropoda > Insecta > Diptera > Drosophilidae > Drosophila > Drosophila anomelani. Next base: position 6,687,009 of record JAWNOO010000007.1, on the reverse strand, counting down.
CAAACAAAAGAAGTGACAAAAATAATTACATTTCACCTGTATTTTTTCTTTTTTTGCTGACGGCCGTCAAACAAGTAATTGCGCTGAGAATGGAGATAAGATTAAATGTGAAACGATAACACACATTAGGAGCACACACAGGAACAGCCAAACAACGCCGCCAAATGAAAACAAAGGCTGGTTAACATGGGCCCAAAATGTTGACCCAAAATAAACACAACTTGAAGAGCAGCCTCTAAATTCATGTCTCCCCTTTTTTTGTATTTTTTCTGGGAGTTTAAATATCCGCCAAGTGCAGAGTAACGACTTGCAGGCGGCGACGGAGCACCATATGGAAAATCTGTGAACATGTGTTGAGGGAAATGAGTTACGGGGCCGTCACACAAATCCATCAACGTCGGCGAGATGGTGGTAATGGCAATGGGAATCGGATCGACTGAGACTGCGACTGCGACTGGGACTGGGTCTGGGTCCCGGTGAGATTTGCATTTTAATTGCATCTCGCAACAGTAGGAAGCGGCCAGTGTTAATTGCCACTTGGCTTACAAAGGCAAAAACTAAAAAAAACTCTCTTCAATTGTCGGCACTTTTCCGGCCTTTTCGGATTGCTTTTCACGTCCGCATTAATTGGTTCCACTTGCGCGACGTTTAACTATCGACATCTTTGGTTCGGTTCGGCATTTCTTCGCGGTAATCCCCTCTCCGCACTCCCCCTCTGCGGCTGCAAGTCGTTGAACCCGCTGCAGCAAAAAGCACTCGACTCTGCATTTGTGGGGCAGCCCCCACAACAAAAAATAAAACTTAAAAAACAAACTAAAATATTAAAAACAAAAAAGAGTAAATGGAAAAGGAAAACAAAAACAAACGGCAAATAACAGAAAAAAGATTGAACAACAAAACGCTACGAAAACTTGTTTCGGTTGTGACTTTTGCGCATGCTCAGCGTTTTGCTTGCCAACGCTTTACGGTACAGTGAACTCTGCCCCCCGTCATCGTTCCCGTTCCCCCGCTTTGTCTCCGGAGCCGAACCAAAATCATGTTCCTGTGACGTTTGGGCCATAAATTTTACAGCTGCTGCAGCTTCTATTGTTGCAAGTGTAATTGCTTTCCAACTTTTTTGCTTTTTATTTTTTGGACTGTTTCCCTATTCTGGGCTCCGATCTCGGATGGGCCAGTTAGCCGGAGTGACTCATCAATGCTCCCATTTGGTGGCCACTGGCAGCTGCAAAATCTGCGGCCAAAACGAGTTCAACTGGTTGCCCAGTAATGCCTTTTGAAAATCCATGCAACCATTACACTCAAAAATCTGAAATCAATATTTGTATCGTGTTTTTAATTAAAATTAAATAAAATTTACTTTTGACTGACAATTCTAGTCTGTAAAATCTGTTTTGCTGGCAGCTGAGGAAGGTGTCCTGCTATATGAGAATTAGGGATATTGATTTCTCTGCGTGTATTGCATGAATTTAAGGCCCCCGCGCTGCACAATCGCAATGGGAACCTGTCGCACCGTTAGTGCGTCCCTCCAGTCCCGTGGACTCGTTTCCCAGCTGCCGAGCTGCCGGAGCTCCAAGCTCCTGCCTCACGTGAGCCCGCCTTGACTGGTTGAACTTGATATTGATATTGGTGCATGGTCAAGGAACTGACCAACTGGTTTGTGGGATCATAGGAGAGCAGTTCTCGGTGGTTAGCACGGCCCAAACAATGCCAAGCTGGCCAACAATGCTTATCCGAACTATTCGCTAACGGTTCGAGCTTCTTTCTCAGCGATGTGACTCCGAATGGCCCCCGGTTCTCCATGGATTGTGGCCCAGGAAAGTGTCGCAATTATTACACAATTTTCGTGGTTCGCCTGTCTTGTTGTTGCTCGTTCCTCAACTCTGTTTTAATTTTCCTTTGTGTGCCACAAGCAATTTGAAATTTTTTTGGGTTTTCCACAGTGGTAGAATGGCACACGAGCTCGTTTGGTTATGAAATTGTGGCAATTGTTTCGCTTGCAATATTGTTTCGCCTTCACGTTTTCCCCTCTCTTTGTTTCGGGTTAGGTTTACACAGGGAAATGGCACAGATATACTACCCAAAGGGGTGCCCGAAAGAAATGGGTCACCGGATTTGAAAGACAAGATGGCAATGGGTTGGATAACCAACCACAATATTTCCCAACTTATAGGAAATCAATTTTTAAATAATAAAAAACAGATACATGTTAAATTGATTGATTGGGCACTATTAAAAATAAAAAAGCATATAAATTCCAAAAAAAAAAACTCCAAATTTTTTTTTTTTTTTTAGAAAAGCGAAAAAAAAAAAAAAAAAAAAAAAAAAAAAAAGAGGGGGAGGGCCAAAAAAAAGAGCAAACGGGGGGGGCGATTTATTTTGAAAAAAAATAAATAAAAAAAAAACCCCCCACAAAAAAAAAAAAAAAAGGGAGGGCGCAAAAAAAAAACATAATTTAATTATAAATAAATAATAAAAAAAAACTCCCGCGGGGGGGAGGTTTAAAGCCCAGCGAGAAAATTTTTATAAAAAAAAAAAATCCTTTTTTTCAGTTTGAATGCGTACGAATGTCGCGTTCGACATCAGAGAATTGCCCATATAGGGTTACAAATTCAAATCTTCTCAGATATATTTAATTGCTTTGAAGTTAGAAGAAAGCTTTAAAATTTACCAATAAAAATTCAATTGATTCGAATGCCCCCGTATCTCACTCGAGAGCGATCATCTTCTCCCATCACTCATCGATTTTCTGAAACCCAAAATCTGGTGCCTCCATTAATTTCAGTCATTTCCAATTTTAAGCCCCAAAGCAAGGCCCGTCTTATAGCCCACAACAGCTTGCTCTTAACCGCTGTGTGCATTTCTTTAACTGTTTCCCATTTTTCCCATTTGCTACGAACATTGCGCAATGCAACAGAATGCATAACAAAGCACACGCCAAAACAATAGGGTCCCATAACGAACAACATGATTATTAATTATTCAGCAGAGGCTACAAAAAAAACCAGAGAAACAGAAACAACAACGGCCCAAACGGTCACTTGCTGGTCATTTATTGTGTTTGGTTTTGGCTTTGTCCATCGCCCGGCGGCTCTTTTGGCCAAACCGGAAGCTGAACCTCGTAGCTCGCAACGGTAGAACAGTTTTCCATGACACACAGCATTAAACGCTTTTTCCAGGCCCCTTGAAACAGTCAGTAATATGCAAGCAATGAGAATTTATGAGCAGTTGGGAGTGTAAAATTTAATGAACAAAAAATTTTAGTAACAGACAAGTAATTTACTATAAGGAATCGTTTTTTTTTAATATATTTTACTAAGTAAATTATTTTACAATCCTCAGAAAATAAAAAAATAAAAATAAAATAAATAATATAAATGTTTAAATACATATGTAGGAAATCCTAAAGACATTTTTGAATTCAGCTGCTTGTTATTTCGCATTTTGATTATCTGCTGATAAGATTTGTATTTCCAAGACCATATATTAAAAATTTGAATTGCTTTGTTTGGTTTAATAAAATAAAAATAGTGCCGAAAACCCGTCTTTCGTTGGAAAATATTACAACAATTTTTCGTTACAACTTTTCTTATCATAACCTTATCAATGTAATAACATTACATGGCCTTACATTGAGGTCTTATAAGGGCCCACACTCTGCAGTCCATAAAGGACTACATTTTGAGTACAATTTATCAATTTCCTGCAGATTTGATCAACTGACATGCAAATTAACTAGTAAACCGTACATAAAATTTATATAAATAAAGCCCAAATAGAGTATAATAATAAATAAAAGCCAATAAAAAGAAAAAAAAAAGAAATTTTCCCCAACTTTGTCAGGTGTGGGGTTCGAACCCACGCTCTCTCTCGAGAACCAGAGCTTAAATCTGGCGCCTTAGACCGCTCGGCCAACCTGACTTGCTGGGCGACGTCGACAAAACGTGCTATAGAAGCGAACGACTGCAGGGTCTGGCAGCGCCTGCCTCGATTTTCGGGCATGCTAAAAGGGGGTGTTTTCTCCCCTGCGTATCTATATGTGTGTCAGTGTATGTATCTTTTTATTTGGATAATGAAAAAGCGTTTTCATTGCCTACCGAAGGTAGCAAGCCAAATGGTGCTCAATTAGAGCCAGTTAAAGCCCTTATCTGCTGTTTAAGGCAAAACCCGTAATGAAAGGATGCTGGATACATAAAGGGAATAATACAAAAAAAACATTTTGATTGTCCTTGACTGGGGCTCGAACCCGTGTGCTTTGGTTTTGTGCCGAGCCCAATGCGGATGGATGGCAGGCAGTCTGTAGATATATTTATAGAACGCTGCAAAGACAGAGAGAAGGCTAGATTTGTTTTTGCGAATTTCCCTCGTATTTCGCTTTGTTTCGTCTCATTTCGTGGTATTATTGATCAAGCGATTACTGTGCCAGGGCAGATAGGCAGACAATGGCCGCCAACTCCTCCCCCTGACCTCCCGCAACCCCTGATTGTGAAGAGTACGCGCAGCGAATGCCTGTCAGTCACAGCCCAGCGAGCTAACGCTCTGTCTTTCCTCGACTCTCGTTCCTCTTCCCCTTTTGCCGGCACATTTTTAGAAAGCTCCTGCAAAAGCTTTTGGTGATGCCGCTATCAGAGATGCATCTTGTGGATTCCAATCGCTAATCCGCTGCTGATTCCATAGTTCTCATCTAAACGCTTTGTTTACCAAAATACAAAGAGTTTGAAAGCTCAACCCAACCCCCCCTGGTCCATGTAACACCACTCGTTGAAACGCCCGTCAAGCAGCTGTTGCGTCTGCGGCGAATGAATAACTAAATTTGCCAATTGGACTGAAACATAAGCACCGCGGGATAGCTCAAGAGTAGGGTGTACACATAGCACATCCATATGTACCTAAATAGGAGTGTTATCCAGACAGTTGAGGTCAACATAATAGCAAAGCAGCCGGCACTCTTATATTTATTTTTTAAATATATTTAGGCATTGCTTTTAATAGATTTAAAATCTGTTTGGTCAATTTCCTCTTCATATAAATATTATATCATTCTTAGCTTTTATAAATATTATAAATAAAATGTATCACATGGTAGCTATATTTTCCACCTCAACTGTAAAAATGTAAACAAATCCGGAAGTTGTTATTCACGCTGCTGCAGCGCCTAGAGGCTTCTCTGGTGCAACATGGAGACACATCGCCTCCGATCTCCAATCCGATGACTCCGCCGCACTTGAGGCAAGTGCCATTGTTTGGACCGCTCCCGAATTGGGGCGCAAACAAATAAAGTATCCGAGAAATGTGCTTGGCACGCAGCTGGAATCATTACTGTGCCACCCTCCGCCCATCCAGCCACCCACTCGCACACACAAACACACCCCAAGCAAGCGGGTAATTGCGGATTCGGCGCAGTTAACGAAGCCAACGACGAATCCTACGACTATAGCCGAGCTCTCATTCGACACGAACTCTGAAGAGGGGCATCCTGCCCAGAATCCGGCAAATCCGCAGTGCATGTCGCGAGTTTGATGCAGTTGCCACGTGTCGCGCCCTTCCTGTGATTCCCAATCGGTTTTTTTCGGGGCGGGTTACCCGAGTCTTAGAACTCGGTTACTGGGTGAAAACAGTGCACGGCAACAGCAGCTGTGGCAACGGCAACGACAAACGCAACATCATCATCGCAAACAGCAACAATAACAGATACATCGAGCATTGCATTTCGTGTCAAAAGTTCAGTATGATTTTATATACAAAAACACAGATCTGCTTTCGATCCGCCTCAGTATTTACACGGTAATGTAGGTCAGCAAAAACAAATGGACATCAAATCATTTTCCCGACTGGAGAAGAAAATTCAATTAAAAGTGAAAAGCTGCCGACTGCATTCGCATCTCTTGGGTAATCGCCGAGAAATAACGGCCGTCGAACGGATGGGCCAAAAGGTGCCTGCCGAGCAGCCATTGGAAAGTGTTTAATCGATAGTGAAAAGCGCCAAAGTGAAAATCAACTGTCACTGCCCCTTGCAGCATTTGCGATAGTCGTCGAGCCCAGAGTCGCATCCCCTGGTGACTCACCGCCCAGCACCCTTAACTTGTACTCGAACGCGAACTTCAACTCCTCTGCCTCGCGGGAGTGTCGCAGAGTGTTCGCTCCAGTGCATTGCACTGCAATTAACCTATTGAGTTCGGAGTTGGTGGCCACAAAATGGATTTCTATGTCAACAACAACGAGCTGCACTCGGCCAGCACCGGTGAGTTCAATTAACTTGGTTTAATTGGCCGACAATCTTATCGCCAGACATAATTATTCTATTTAAAGATTTCATTTATTGAAGTGCAAACGAGTATCTTAAAAATTTTAATGATTGCTAAGAGAAGGTATAAGGGGAATTGGAAGGCTAGAAATTTGATTCTCTTTTAACTCAGTTTATAATATAACATCGCTAGAGTGCAATCTTCGATAATAAATATCTGCATATCGGTCATTGTTCTATTACCTTTTTTATCTCCATATAAATTTTATTCTTGATCAGTTGAGTGCCTTTTGTCATTGTTGGCTGCTTTTTTGTTAATTCTAGAATCAAATCTGACGTATGCGCACGATTCAATTAATGAAAACAAACAGGCAGGAAAACTGTGCGCAAGTTTTCCAAAAGCGAAAAAGAAAATTACAAAAATAAATCGCTGGCACGCAACATTTTGTTGTTCATGTTTATTTTGTTTTTACGGAAGACAGCGAGACGGTAAACATAGTAAGCGATGATATCACACCCACCAGTACCCACTTCCCTGCCGCTATTCTCTCTCCCCAAATAGGGGGAACCGGTAAACACTGTCTATTCCATTCCTTTCAAGAAAATCACGCAGAGGCGTCTGCTTTGCAGGCTTAGCTTTTGGCTAATTGCTATTCGGACCTGGCTTTGGCTTTGAGTTCGGACTTGGGTTTGGGTCGAAAGGTTTGCGGGGTCATTGCATGTGCTCGGATTACGTATACGCACGGTGGGCTCTGGCCAGGGCCAAGTAAGCCTGTTAGCAGCAGCAGGTGTCGCCCCACCATCGCAGATAGCCTCCTGGGCTGCACTTCATCATTTAGGGAGCACAAAAGGCTCGCTTCGTTGGCAACGGCGGCTTCACATTTCATAAGCTTCTTGAACATGACTTGTTTGTTTCCAGAACACCCTCTACCCCGACCGCTCCTCCCTCTGCTTTGGGAAGCCACCGTCTCTGGGCGTTCTTGATTTTCCACACCTTCTACTGCTGCCGCTTCTACTTTTGCTTCTGCTCTTGGCCATTGTCAGTGTCGCCTTGAAGCATTTCCTTCGTCATCAAGTCATTTGCCGCTTCCACACTTGCTGTGCTCCGTCTGCACTTTAAGAAAATTGGTCTTAAAAGTGAGAATTAAGTTGATTTCAAAACAGTTTTTAGTCATTTTCGAACGAGATAAGCTTAAGAATCAAGATAGCTTAAGCTCTAGGAATTGCAATGTAATTAATTGGCTTTTACTCTTGACTTAGAAACAATTTTCTCGAGAGTGTTCGGTCTTCAGGGCTGAGTGGTGTCTTCAGTGGGAAACTGGGAGACAGGGGAAATGCAGGTTCCATGCCTGTAATCTGCAAGAATGCTGTCCGGCCAGTTCTTCTGCCTCCCATAAACGGCAATCAAACGCTGGCTTCTTCTTCAGACCTCCATCCCTCGGGTCCTAGGCAAGTTCCCTTTTCTTCGCTTTGCATGCCCCATGAGTGTGTTTTTTTTTGCACAATTTGTAATTTATGCCGCCATCTCATGCTCGCAACGGATTCAAGTGGCCCAGACGAATGCAAAGGCAGAAGTCTGAAGACAGAAGACCGGAGAAGGCGACAACGTGGCCGTGATTGCGGCTGTCTTGCAGATACACATGAGTAGACGACGAACTGCATGTGGTTCGGTTCGCACCCCTCCTTCGCCCAGAAAATCTTAGTTTTTTGCTCGGCGCATAATCAAGATTATGTTAAATTGTCTGGGTAATTGTTGTTAATTCGCCCCGGGCACATTATAAAGCCATTTCAACCATATGGCTGGGGTTAAGCTCCGCTTTCTATCCACAAAACTGGGCTAATTATGATGGATACATTGCAGCCCATAAATTGTTTACAACGCTTCGATAAGTGGCAAGCCAAATGGCTCCATATCAGCATGAGATTGAAGTTTCATTAAATTGGTCTAAGAGGGGCCCCCTAAGCTGCATAAGCAAAGAAAAGTCCCTGCATCGTGAGTCATTTCTGGTTTGGTGTATTTTCCTAATGCAATTTATCAGTCGTGTCCCAAATTGGTTGATTTAGATTAGAATATAAATGAATAAAGCTTTCCTATGAGTCAACATAGGATGCCAGGTTTCGGCTGAAATGCCTTGAGGGAAATATATATTTTAAACTCTTTTTGCTTAGTTTTTAATAAGTACTAAATTTACTGTATTTTAACAGTGATAAGCTAGCTAACTTCTAAGAAACTGCAGGCGTAAGAACGTCAACTGAATAATCTTAATTTCACACTTAAATATGAATTGAGTTAAGAAACTTTCACATAACATATATAATTTTAACTCAAACAATTTTGATTTAACAAATTTAACGTAGGTATTGTATTAAATTGGACAATTTTTTGTTTTATAAGCTAGCCAAAATGCATTTCCAATGCTGAATTAAAATTTTTATGAATTTGTAATGTTTAAACAGATATTCAAGAAAATCAAATGCATTGTTATTGAAAGGCCATAGAATTCTCTTTTTATCTCTAGAAACAAGTTTACTACCAGTAAATAAACTCGAAAATTAAATGTCAAAAGTTTTAAGATAGAGAAACCGAAAGATGTTCAAGAAAATACTGCTGTCAAAACAAAATCCTATAATGCCCGACTGTTTTGTGTAAATCTGTCGTTGCTAAACGGTTTAGAAATGACATCCATAATTGCAGATCTATTAACAGACACCCCCACACACTCACACACTAATGGCAGCATCTGAGCTCCATCAGAATAAAAGTCATTGTTTCTGCTGCCTCTCAATCTGTGGGCTTCTCTCACCCGCCAAAACAAAAGTCACACGAACTGAAACTGACTCATTTGGCGAAACAAAATAAGGCTTAACAATCATTTAATAATTTAGCACTTTGTGGCAAATTTATCTTGATGAATGCGAGGGAGAGGAGGCAAATAAATATACCAACTGGGATCCAACAGAAATGTCATTGTTCTCCGGCACAGCTCCCCTAAAATTTGAGAGCATTTTGTCGCAATTGCACAGGCACACACAACCCACAATCAAGACTCAAATGCAGTGCTCATCTCAGAAAGATAGAGAGCAGGGGGAAAAGGGCATGCACCATTAACCTAGCGAGAGCTGAATAAATGGATTTCACCTTGACGCTCTCGCTAAAACAATATTTCCAACGTCACAGTCTCGGCTACCGAAATTGGATATAGAACCGAGGAGGGAAGGTCGCAGCTCCAGATCTAGCTGGGAACGAGAACTTGCGGTTTTTACGTTCGCATTCATTTGAATGATGCCGGGCTGGGAGGGGGGGTTTTTAGTGAAATGCATAGCAAGGCCGCACACCTACGTGGATTTGGATAAACGCACAACTGCGGTGAAAACAGTAGTATTTTTACTAAATACATTCAGTTTAAATGAAGTACGAATCATAAACAAAGAGTTCTTGCGTCTTACCAAAACCTTGCCTACTTATTGGCAAATGCGCAGGAGTAATGTTCATAATATAAAATAAAACTCTCTCTTGAATACATAATTTTAAATATTGTTTTGATATTTCTATTTTCTATTCAAGGTAAAAATTCGAAACACTTCCTTTTTTAATCCTCCATAAATAAGGCAATATTGTTTTGCTTGTTTTATATTTTTTATATCTATCACTCTGACCGCCACCGTAGTTTTGGGGCTTATCAACTGCTCTACACACACACTGGGTCCATGAGTCAGAAGACAGAAGGCAGTGCATGACCAGGAAAGGTAACCAGTGAATAGACATAAACGAAAGGCGAAAGAAGCAGACGCAGACGAAAAACAGAAACTGCCACAGCGACACCAGCCTAGAGAACAATGGGAGCGAGGGAGAGTGACTAGTACCAGTTTTTAGGAGGCCGAGAGCCAGAGAGCATGTAGAGAGGGAGTCACAGGTAGACTGGCCATAAAACACCGGCATCGCACCGGCAGAGTAGCCCTAATGACTCCGACGTTGTGCGAGAGAATGTACAACGATCGCTCCACTCATTCGCCTTTCCACACTCGAGCAAAGCGGAGCGTTCGTGGCCTCCGGATTCTCGGTTCTGTCAGTGTTGGTAGTACGACGAGGTAGATAAGATTTTTCGCAGTGATACTGTCCCTCCGCCATACGGTGTGTGTTACCTGACATAATAAATGTAAAGCTAACCGTTTTGCAGCTTTGTTTTTCCCACATTCTTTGCTCTAATTCGCGCTTTTCCCCGTTTTCTTTGTCCCTGCAGTACGCAAGATGTTGGAGGACACCCAACTGGTGTGGGTGCGAGATGCCGGCGAAGGCTATATACAGGGCCGGATCACGGAGATCGGCGCCAAGGAGTTCGAGGTTACGCCAACCGACCGGAAGTATCCAAAGCGCACGTGTCACTACGACGACATCCACTCCTCTTGCGACGGACCCCAGGATCACGATGATAATTGTAAGTATTCGCCTCAGGGGCTTCCCACAGGTTCCAGAGAAAACTGTAGGAATAATAGCAGAACCGATAAAGCCTTGACTTTGAGTGCCTTATCTGGTCGATGGAACATATTATATAAAAGTAATTGAAGAAAGTGAAAGCACCAGAACTTGGCATTTTTAAATTTCCGAAAACTAATTTTCCTTTTAAATTTTAAATTTGTATAAAGGGGTAGAGTTTTATTTATATTTGTCTTAGAAGCATTATAAAAAGTATAAAAATGTTAAAGAGCATGAAATGCTCATAAAAGTTAGTCTGGGTTTTATTTAAAAAAATGTCTAGAAAGCGAGAAAAGTTCAAGTAGTTCAGTAGGTTAAAGATAATCTCGAATGCTCGTGATCTTGAATATATATCCATGATCAGAGCGTTTTATGACTCCAGTAGATAGCTTTCTTATCTAAACATCAGATAAGATCGCTTTGACGTAAAGGGTGTCGCATATTTGGAGCAACACTTCTCAGTGCATTAGCCTCAAATTGAGCGAGAGAAGATCCCAGATCTACTCTCTTTTAAAATGATCCATTTCGAAGGGCCCGGAGTGAGGCAATCGTATGCTACGCTTGCTTACCTGACCCCCGAACCCGCCAGACGGGAGAAAGTGGTCGGGGGGTATGGGCCATAAAACCCCGAAACCATTTCAGACGTATTACTAACCCAGATGATTTTATGTTCCAGGTGAACTCATGCTGCTCAACGAGGCCACATTTCTGGACAATTTGAAAACACGTTACTACAAAGACAAGATTTACGTGAGTTTTCCGGCTAATAATTAAAAAATAAACCTGAATTAAGCAACGCTTCTTACATTGCAGACGTATGTGGCCAACATATTAATCGCCGTGAATCCGTATCGTGAGATCAAGGAGCTCTACGCACCCGATACCATCAAGAAGTACAATGGCCGTTCTCTGGGTGAATTGCCTCCTCATGTCTTTGCAATTGGTAAGATTCATACACATTTGGATCATCCTTGAGGTATTTAATAAACAATCTAATATTTCTACCAACAGCGGATAAAGCCATACGGGATATGCGAGTCTACAAGTTGTCGCAATCAATCATCGTTTCCGGAGAGTCGGGTGCCGGCAAGACGGAGTCCACCAAATACCTGCTAAAATATCTGTGCTACTCGCACGATAGCGCCGGTCCCATAGAGACCAAGATATTGGATGGTATGATTCATATTCAGGGAGGGCTTTAATATAATACCATTACTTATAAACTAAGGGGATTCATTCATGTTTATCTTCACATTCCAATTGTTTAAGGGCAATTTTTATCATTAACAATTATAATGTTATTTTACAGCTAACCCTGTGCTTGAGGCCTTTGGAAATGCGAAAACCACCCGCAACAATAACTCCTCTCGCTTCGGAAAGTTCATTGAGGTGCACTACAACGCCAAGTGCCAGGTGGTTGGTGGTTATATATCCCACTATCTGCTGGAGAAGAGTCGCATCTGCACCCAGAGCACCGAGGAGCGAAACTACCATGTGTTCTACATGCTCCTGGCCGGAGCTCCGCAGCAGCTGCGTGATAAGCTCAGCTTGGGCAAGCCAGATGACTATCGGGTTCGTATATATATTTTCCTTGAAATCGTATCGTTTCTCATGGATAAATCTCCTTCTGTAGTATCTCTCCGGCTGCACTCAGTACTTTACTAATGCCAAGACCGAACAGCTGATACCGGGCTCTCAAAAATCGAAAAATCACCAGCAGAAGGGCCCGCTCAAGGATCCAATTATCGATGATTACCAGCACTTCCAGAACCTGGACAAGGCCTTGGGCCGTCTTGGCCTCTCAGACTCCGAGAAGCTAGGCATCTACTCCCTGGTGGCGGCTGTGCTCCACCTGGGCAACATTGCCTTCGAGGAAATACCTGATGATGTGCGCGGCGGCTGCCAGGTGTCGGAGGCTTCGGAGCATTCGCTTACCATCACCAGCGGGCTGCTGGGCGTTGACCAAACGGAGCTGCGCACAGCTCTGGTGTCGCGTGTGATGCAGAGCAAGGGAGGCGGATTCAAGGGCACGGTTATTATGTAAGGATTGCATAAAGCTGTGCTAACAATTAGAACTAAATAACTTTTCGATTATGCAGGGTTCCTCTGAAGATCTACGAGGCGAGCAATGCCCGGGATGCTTTGGCAAAGGCCATCTACAGTCGCCTCTTCGACCGCATCGTGGGCCTGATCAATCAGAGCATTCCCTTTCAGGTCTCCAACTTCTACATTGGCGTACTCGACATTGCTGGTTTCGAGTACTTCACGGTTAACTCGTTCGAGCAGTTCTGCATTAACTACTGCAACGAGAAGCTGCAGAAGTTCTTCAATGACAACATTCTGAAGAATGAGCAGGAGCTGTACAAGCGTGAGGGACTCAACGTTCCGGAGATTACATTCACCGACAACCAGGACATCATTGAGCTGATCGAGGCCAAGTCGAATGGCATCTTCACGCTGCTCGACGAGGAGTCTAAACTGCCGAAGCCCTCGCCCTGCCACTTCACCGCTGAGGTGCACAAGTCGTGGGCGAACCACTATCGTCTGGGTCTGCCCCGATCCTCGCGCCTGAAGGCCCATCGTACTCTGCGGGATGAGGAAGGTTTCCTGGTACGCCACTTCGCCGGAGCTGTTTGCTACAACACGGAGCAATTTATCGAGAAAAACAACGACGCATTGCACGCCTCCCTTGAGGGATTGGTGCAGGAAAGCGAGAATCCCCTGCTGCAGACCCTCTTCCCCTCCGGCAGCAGCACCTCGGTGCGTGGCAAGCTTAACTTCATCTCCGTGGGCTCCAAGTTCAAGACGCAGCTCGGCGAGCTGATGGAGAAACTGGAACAAAATGTGAGTACGATATTCAAACTAGGCTTATGGATAGATTTTGAAGTGCGTTCTTTTGCTTTCAGGGCACCAATTTTATAAGATGCATCAAGCCCAACAGCAAGATGATCGACCGCCAGTTCGAGGGCAGCCTGGCGCTGGCTCAGCTCAAATGCTCCGGCACCATTTCGGTCCTGGAGCTAATGGAGCACGGCTATCCCTCGCGAGTGCTCTTCGCCGATCTTTACAGCATGTACAAGTCGGTGCTGCCGCCGGAGCTGGTTTCTCTGCCGGCTCGCACCTTCTGCGAAGCCATGTTCCAATCGCTCAACCTGAGCGCCAAGGATTTCAAGTTCGGCATCACCAAGGTCTTCTTCCGGCCGGGCAAATTTGTTGAATTTGATCGCATCATGCGCTCGGATCCTGAGAACATGTTGGCCATTGTGGCTAAGGTCAAGAAGTGGCTGATTCGCTCCCGTTGGGTCAAGTCGGCCCTGGGTGCCCTCTGTGTGATCAAGTGTAAGTACAGGCAACTCCTGAATAATAGAAGATCATTACAGTTTCACCTCTTTGCATTGTAGTACGCAATCGAATCCTGTACCGCAACAAGTGTGTCCTAGTTGCCCAGCGCATTGCCCGTGGCTTTTTGGCACGCAAGCAGCACCGCCCACGCTACCAGGGTATTGGTAAGATCAACAAGATCCGGACGAATACGCTGAAGACCATCGAAATAGCCAGCGGCCTTAAAATGGGACGCGATGAGATCGTCGGTGGGGTGAATGACATCTACAGGCAGATCGACGACGCCATCAATAAGATCAAGGTGAGTGGGGCTTAAACCCAATTTCCTATTTCTTACTAATCTTATATTCCATCTAGATGAGTCCTCGCATCACCCAACGTGAAATTGACTCCATGTACACGGTGGTAATGGCCAATATGAACAAGCTCACTGTGGATCTAAACACCAAGCTAAAGGAGCAACAGCAGGCCGAGGAGCAGGAACGTCTGCGTAAGATCCAAGAAGCTCTCGAGGCCGAGCGGGCTGCCAAGGAGGCGGAAGAGCAGCGACTACGCGAAGAAGCCGAGAACAAACGACTGTAAGTAGAAGCCGTAGTTACTTTTAAAACCCAATTATATCGTTTTTCTGAATTTTTTTCTTAGCAAAGCGGAAATGGAAACTCGCCGCAAGGCAGCGGAGGCTCAGCGCCTGCGCCAGGAAGAAGAGGATCGACGTGCCGCCTTGGCTCTGCAGGAGCAGCTGGAAAAAGAGGCCAAGGACGATGCCAAGTACAGGCAGCAGCTCGAACAGGAACGACGAGATCACGAGTTGGCCATGCGATTGGCCAACGAGTCCAACGGTCAGGTGGAGGATAGTCCGCCAGTTATACGCAAGTATGTTATAAGATCTCCAAAACGTCGTGTCGGGGTTTTAACTATTTTAAAAAGTTCGGTGCGGGCATAATATAGAGATATTCTTATTATAGCTTTCAGATTTTTTTTTCAGTAATACTGAGAATAATATTAAAAAAAAAGCGAAATTAATTATATTTTGTTGATAACATGTTTCCTTTTTTCTTTGTAAATATGCGTTTGAAGTCTTTAAATAATATATTGTTTGAAACTTCAAGTAATTGATAAAATTAAATTTTATAATAATAATATAAATTAAAGGAATATTATATGCAGCATTTTATACATGTTTATATTCGTTTATTTAAAAGTTTTAATGTAAATATTATGAATAGGCCCTCGAATATATTTTAAGATTTGAACTATTTTGTTTATATACTCACAAAATTTTTCCCTTTCCCCTTACACGCAACTACTCGACACTACCCACAACAATCCACATCCCACCACAATACCACACCCAACCCAATGAACACAACACAGTGGTGTCAATGACGCGTCTCCCATGGGTTCCAACAAACTGATCAGGTATAGCACGCTTTATGATTTACCTATGTCTACAGATCTTGTAAATTTTGTCTACCTTTTCTTGCTTTCTTCAAACACTAATTGGAAAATGACTTACCAAACGAAAACAAAACAAAAAACAACAAATCAAAATTCTTTACCTTCTATAACTTCTTTACTTTCTGTATATTTTTGAAAAAGTTTTTCACAAGTTGTGTCAAACATTGCTTCGCGGTACTTGAATAAGTGAGTTGGTGCTGGTTTTGAAATCATTTCGTACTAACAGAATTACTAACACCTAAAGTAATTTGCTCATTCCCACTAATCCAAAGCATCTGTAAAATACTTACTACCTAGAACTCTCCCATTGGCCTTTAGTAGTCGACTCTTTCGAATCTTTTGTGTATCCTGTCACTATGAACATTTGATGCCATCAATGACTCACTTTGTTTGCTTGCGCTAAGAAATATTGTATGAAGAAATGTGGCTTTTCCTAAGGTTCTAATAAATATTTATTTCCCTGTGTCAGGTCGGAGAATGTTCGGGCCCAGCAGCAGGCTTTGGGCAAGCAGAAGTACGACTTGTCTAAATGGAAGTACTCGGAGCTGCGTGATGCTATCAACACGTCCTGTGATATTGAGCTGCTGGAGGTAAGTTTCAAGACGTTATATAAATATTCGTTGCGTTTTTATTAAAGGATCACATAATCTAACAAAATATATTTCATTTTTAGGCCTGCCGCCAGGAGTTCCATCGCCGCTTGAAGGTGTATCACGCCTGGAAGGCAAAGAACCGCAAGCGCACCACCATGGACGAGAACGAGCGCGCTCCACGCAGTGTCATGGAAGCTGGTATGTTTTATGAAACTAAATAGCATAATTATTTAAAATTAATCGAAAATTCCCATTTGCAGCCTTTAAGCAGCCGCCAATTGTCCAGCCCATCCAAGAGATTGTGACGGCTCAGCACCGGTACTTCCGCATTCCCTTCATGCGGGCCAATGCACCGGACAACAGTAAGTTTTCTAATATCCTTGTAAAGCCCCAGTACTAATAATAATTTATTTCAAATAGCCAAGCGTGGTCTGTGGTATGCTCACTTTGATGGCCAGTGGATTGCTCGGCAGATGGAGCTGCACGCGGACAAACCGCCCATTTTGCTGGTGGCCGGCACGGACGACATGCAGATGTGCGAGCTGAGCCTGGAGGAGACGGGACTGACGCGCAAGCGCGGCGCTGAGATTCTGGAGCATGAGTTCAACCGCGAATGGGAGCGCAACGGAGGCAAGGCCTACAAGAATCTGGGTGCTAAGCCGAACGGGCAGGCAGCCGGCATGCAAAAGCTGCAATAAGGACGCCCCACTTGGGAAGGCCAGGGCAGTAATCAAAGGTTACCATTTCGGTTGGCAACCGGTCAAATTTATGGCTATCAAAATTCCAAAATAAGTTTTATCGGAAGACAAATTTTACTGAAAGCGACCACGTCCATAAAAATCATTTAGTAAATATATCTTTCATTATAAATGTCGAGCTTTCAATCTTTTTCCCTCGGTTTCATTCAATGTTGGCTTACTCGCTCATTCAGCGCCCGGACTTTTGTGGGGGCCTTATACATCTAGCTATACAAAATATATATTTCTGATTAAGTGAATCTTATGATGTAAAAGGAAACGGCAAGTTGTATTTAGTATTTAACGAAGTACTATTTAAATTGTGTATTTAGTTCACTGCGATGTGTTTACATAATTGAATATACATACATACATAAATATATTTTACAGTATTTTAAAATAAAAAAATTCTGAATGGTAAAATATGGAGGAAATTATGAAATTAAAATCGAGGTGGGATAACGCAAAATTATGTTTAAAAAATGCTAAAATGCTTAGCTAACTAAAAAACAACAATATTTCTTTATTTCTCCTTGCGAATCTATTCAATTGCAGTCAAACGGATTTTTGAGAAGAGCTCTTTCTGTCAAACGCTGTGCAGCTGTAAGAGTTTGATTATTATTTATAATTTTGTCAAAAACATATACTTGACAAAATATTAATTAATAATACGAAGAATAAAATAAGCTTTTTTTTCTATTTTTTTATTTTAGCTATATTGCTTTTTATTTTCCCGATACATTTATAAAAAACACAGCCAATTAAAAAAATTGTATTATAAATTATTTTAATTTTTCCACCATGATTTTTTCACCTATTTTCCGGTCGGTAAGGAGGAACCTAAATTGTTTTCCGATAAAGCAGTTCAATCGTCCGATAAAGCAGTTCAATAGTCCGATAAAGCAGTTCAATCGTTCAGTTGCGCAAGTATGTGTATTATTTGTATGTGATCTTATTCGCGCGGTCTGGCAGCTCTTGCCACTGGCTTTCTCTGGCCACTTTTAACTTATTGGCCGAAAAACCAGGCGGTCACACTACAGTTTCCAAGCAATATTACAAAATAATAAATAAAAAACATTAAAATATTCGCAAAACAAAGAGCCTGTATGTACTTCATCTGGACCAGCGAATAGGAAAGGGTGAGGCACCGCCTTCAACGCGAGACAATGCGAAGCCGTTAAGGCTCCCCACTTAACCGAACTTTCTTTGTTGCAGCTGGAAAGTCTGCGTCAGTTCGGTTGGAGCTCTTTAAATGGTGAAATCGGCCCCGCTCCTGTCCCTTCCACCGGTCCACACGAGCGTTATCAAGATGAGCATGCGCACACGTGCCTTGGTCTTCTCCACTTTCTTCGGCAGCTGCCTGGCCATCGGCCTGCTGCTGGTGAGCATGACTACCAACCACTGGGTGAGGGCCACTACGCTACGAAACAACTCGACGGATGCCAATGGCGAGGTTAACTTCGGCCTCTTCAATGGCAACCATGACTTGAACTTTGGAGTCGGCGTGAGGAGCAATCCGTTTAATGGTGAGCTGACATTATAATGATACAGAGAAGACTTACTAAAGATTTTTAAATCTACAGTTTACACCTTTGTGCGCACGGAGAACGGCGACACTAGCTTCTGGCTATGGCTCCTCACCACCTTGGGCACGGGCTTTGGCCTCTTGGCCTGCGCCGTGGCAGCCATCGCCGCGGTGTTGAAGTCAGCATCTGCGGCTAAGAGAGGCGGTACTATGGCACTGCTCCTGATGGCCAACGTATCGGCAGCTGGGGCCCAGGTTGTGGCTTTTGTCTCCTGGCTGGTGCAGTTCTATCAGTACTTCATTCACAACGTACTGCTGACCGAGCACCAGCAGCAGCAGTGGTACAGCACCGGACTCGCCTACCTGGGCTACAGCTTCTTCTTGGTTGTGATCTCAACGATTGTGGTTCTGCTCAACATTATTATCCTACTGTATGCCAAGCGGCGTGAGCTCCACGACCGCCGGCGCCTGGAACCGCCGAGTGAGGACAAGAACCAGGCCGGCATAATGCTGTACTAGGATGGAAGCACCCTGAATGAACCTCAAGAAGAAGAACAAGTAATCTCAGCGGCTCAAACGATTGTGCCTTACTTAAGGATGCCTTTTGCTTGCCAACAACAAGGCCCATTTGTATAATGTACTCCATCCCCATACCTGAGGGAACATTCATCTAGATTAGCATAAAAACCTAAGTATTTGAAAGTCTGTCTCACGACTGAAGAGCATTTCAGCTGCAGGGTCAACCTGTGGAACAAAGCGCACGATACTGCCCGCACCTATCAATATTTATACAATCTTTATATTATACTCGAATGACCTTTATATATACACTCATATATACTCATTTGTATACTCTGATGTCTCTACCTTGTATGTACTGCCAACAGCAGCCAAGTATTTTTATGTGCATATTTTCGAATACAGAAACAGTCATTGTTAAGAAATACAAAAACTAGGGCGCTTTGTTTACTAATTGATCCATCTGATGGGGCTTTTTACGACAGCCTCCCAGGGGAAGGGACTGCAGTAGCACACGCTACGTTCGCTCGCCGCGGGGCAACTTCCGCATGGTGATCCGTCGACTCTAGGAACAAGTCAATTAAAAAAGAAAGCAGCCTGTGTGGCAGCGTCTTGATGAATTACCCAAGAATCGTAGGCCTTTTTTCCTGGCCCAAAATGTCACAACATTTCTCCAAATGCAATTACAGTGTTCCAGCTAAATGTGTCGAAGAATCGGGATCGAAAGACCGGATCAGGAACAGGACCACACGGCGTGCGCAAAATCCAAGTGTCATCGCATTGAATTTCGCAAAGAAATCAATTATCTTTTTTACCTCAAGGCATACATAGTGGTTGTTGTGAGCGCCTCTGACGGATGGATGTTTCCTTTTCGGGACAAAGGACAGTTTGTGTGGCTTTGTAGGGCACTTCCTCTGGAAGGCAGCCCCTGCCTGGACCCACACAGGACTCGGCACCTTCCACTGTCCGCTGCCGATCGAGCCAATTATGTCATCATTAGTTTTGATTAGTTTGCTTAGGGCTCACGTTGATGGGAAAACGGTCGGGCACTTCCGGCACCACCTACTGTTCGTCCTTTGGGCTTGCTGCCCCGCTGGGCGATGGCTATGGCGATCCTCGGATGCTGTTTATGTTGGTGTGTTTGGTTTGATTTTACTGCAAATTGCGCAATAATGATGAACGTGTTTTTGATTGATCTCCCATTGCGGGCTAATGAAGAAATCAGATTGGGTTGCAGTCGCCGATCGTCCTCGTCGCATGGGTTATCTTGGCAAACAGCTTAGGGCCATGTGTGTGGACTCGGGCAAACCAAACAAGGTTTCCTCTACTTCCACTTCCCCACACACACACCCACTTACCTTATCCTGTCCTCGCTGGAAAGCATTATGCAAGATGCGGCGTCAGGATTAGACCACAAATTGCGTATATATTTAGGCAGCGATAACGCTGGGATAAGGCTCATTAGGTCTCGAGTCCGGGCGAGATTAGGCTGCGGACAATCGACTTATTAAGAGTGTTTATGCAGATAAACTCATCGTTTAGCGAGTGTCGGGACATACCCATTTTTCCGCCTAGGATTTGCCGGCAGACCCCTGGAAAATACGAGCGCAAACCGCTAAAGCCGAAGGATCGGAAGGATGAGCGCTGAAACTGGAAATCTTGTGCAACATTCCGATGTCTGGACGTACTTACATCTAGAAAAAACAATTGCCAAAAAAGACAAAGGAAAATTTCCTATCTTAGGGGAACTATTAATGCCTTCACGGAATTAATGTCTTATATTTGGGAAATTTATTTATTTTATAGTTCATTTTATGATAGAGACATTCTGTAGGGCTATGATTTTGTAGATTTAATAAATGCGATTATTTGCAGATTGATTTAAATGAATTTATATTTATCTTCTGAACACAAACCAATGCGGATTACGATGAGGAATTTACTGAAGTTCTCATCGAAAGATAAAATATGAATTATCTAAAAGTTTTGTTTTTATTCTAAGCAACTCCCGCGGTGTTATCCAACTTGTGTTAAGTTAAGTTTTAATTTTATTTTATGTAAAAATTTTGAATAATATTTGATATTTGTAAATTATTGTAAATTATGTAACTGATGTCAAAAAAAAGATAAATAATTTATAGTATTATTGGATCTTTCCATTCTCAAAATTATTCTGCACAATCTATTAAAATCCTCTCTTAGAAAACATTTTATTGATTTCTTTTCTGAGTGTAATTATGTGGAAGGTATCCTAATCGAACCCAAATACTTATGAATAGAAATTTTTTTACGAAGCCACCCAAGTCGAGTGTTATTCTGCCTCGAAGTACATGGAATTGGGCCACCTGACTCGGTTTGAATCCGCTTGTTTACACGAATTTGTCTTTTTTGGGTTTTTTATGGAGCTATCCCGTTCCCGTTCTGGGTCAGAATCTATCGGGATTCATTGTGAAAGCATTTCCAGCAACCGCAGAACATATAGTCCGAAAGAAAGCCAACAAGAGGGCCAGACAGGCTGTCTCCTATTCTTGCGTGGCTGTTGCTCCTGCCAGCCAATAAATTTCCCAATTAAATGGATCCTCTGACACTTTGTGTGGAAGGACAGCTACTACCCCCCGCCAGCTCGCTCCCATTCATCCCCTGCGCGCTGTGCGCGAATAAGGGATGAGGGTTGTTCGGTGAGGGGTTGAAAAAGTCATCACAACAGGCACATAGGCAGAGGCAGAGGCGAGGCACTGGCACTGTCTTGGCCCAGAACTGGCGCTGTGAAAGGTAGCTGGACCCGTTTTGCCACGGTGACTCCATTTTTTTTATTTCGCCTCTCACTCGTTGCTCATTTCGTTCCCTGGGTTTGGGTTTCGGTTTTGTTTTTTGGGTTTTTGCACTGCTCTTGGCTAGATTGTAACACTGCAAAATTATGGCTCGTATATTTCTCTATTAGTGGGACAAAAGACATTTCAATTTCTCACTCTGGAGTCCACACACCCTGGGTGGGCCTCAGGAGGTGCTGCTGCCAAGAAAGTGGTCCTGGTCGAGTCCTGGCAATTATCTTGTTGCGAAATTCCTGGGGACCACCCGACGACTCTTGTTTGGCCTCTTTGTGGTCATGAATGGCTGATGGGCCAGTGCCTCCTACGTGGCAATTGTTCCACGGTGTCAGTGGGTTATTGATTGCGAAACTACTTTCTTGTTAGGAAGTAACTTCTTTCCATTGCCCGATATTGTCTGCGGAACAATGCCCGTTTATATGGCCAAGTTTAATGCAATTTTGATACTTGCTTCGGTTTCAATTATTACTTCTGGGAACTGATCGATGCCAGAACGAACGTATTATTGGTCAATTCGATCGAAGGGGTCTCAAAAGAGGATTCACATAATTTCTGTTGTATGTATGACATTTCTAGATTTTTATTTAAATATGGGACAACTTAATAAAGAATATCTGTAAATATGGGGATGATTAAGAATTATATAGTTTTAAGCTAGTCTTTCCTCGTTTCTCGACTTTAAGCTACAAAAATAGAGGAAGTTTTGTTTAGGGAAAGTTCTGTTAAATATATATCTGTTTTACAAGGGAGATACCTCAAATTTTGTTTAATTCTTAATAAACTTTGTTGACCACTTTTTGTCTTATTGCTTTGCCAGAAAACAGAACGCCCGTTTTATTAATTTTATTATATTTACTTATATATTTAATTTACCTTTATACGCGTATACTTACATACTTAGACAGTCAGTTACTATATAAAACAACTATGATTTCATTTAATATTGTTTAAAAAAATGCTAAAATATAAAGCAGAAGATAATACAATAAATAAGTTCTATACTTTTCAAGGACCATTTCGTAGCGGCTACGCTTACACATATTTGATGGAATTATTTTACTAATTTGCCTAAATTCGTTGCACAATAAAATTACAAAATTTGGTAATTGAAAAGGCTTTTTCAAAATACAATTCATGTTTTTGCAAGGGTGCAATGTGAACCCCTTATAAGAAATAGGATACAAAACAGGGAGAATAGCTTAAGTCAGCTCTCTGACCTCTCAAGTTTGAAATGCTTTCTACACAAGAACTATTTTTCTTTAACCAATTTATAATTCTTAAGTTGAAATAATGGAAATTATTTACTTAAAGCAGAGTACAGATGACTTTTCTCAACAGTAATAAATTGGGGTAAATTGTAAAGAAAAGTATTTCTTCTTTAGCTTATTGCACAACCGATACTTCATCTATTCGAAGTTGATGAAATATAGATGGCACACAAGCATATATCATCGGGAATGGACTTTATACACTCTGTATTATCCATGACCTTTTGTCAATCAAACCGAAAAAAAAGAAGAGTTTTTAATTAATTGCCAGCAATTACGCACGGCCACGGATATATCTAGGTGCAATCACGTTGAGAAATGTGTATTTGAACTGGACTGGAGTTCGTGGGTCTCGAGTGCCCGACCAAGTGACCTGAATTGGTTGCATGGCAGGGACACATTATAGATCATTGTGTCACCTGTGACGAAG
The DNA here is from genome assembly GCA_035045905.1 of Drosophila anomelani. Classification (NCBI taxonomy): domain Eukaryota; kingdom Metazoa; phylum Arthropoda; class Insecta; order Diptera; family Drosophilidae; genus Drosophila; species Drosophila anomelani. The sequence continues at coordinate 6,663,594 of JAWNOO010000007.1, read as the reverse complement.
TCGACGACGACGACGCACTGTCTGGCAGATAGGAAAGATATTCCCAGGCCCGTAGGGGACGAGGAGGCAGGTAGGCGACAGGTAAATATGAGAACTGCACGCCCCTATCAAGCGGCCGTATTTGCCATTGTCCTGGAAATTGGTTGCAACTCGGGTACTCTCGAGACTCTCGGATACCGGGCAACTGCCCACCGCTTTGCTACGGTTCCCTTTCCCGAAATCGTCCTCAGAAATTGCATCTATTGTCCGTCTATTGCTGGAGTCACATTGATAGTGACCAGGGATCGATGGATCGGGGATCGATCGCTTGTTCGCATAACAAATTCCAAAAATACTCGACTCCTGGCAGACTTTGTGTCTGGCATTGCAGAGGTGGGCCCACCTCCATTGTCCTTGTGAATGACGCAAGGCTGTCAGGTGAGTAATGGCAAGTCGACGTGGACAATTGCCCGGGTATCACCGGGATCAGACTGTGGGAAACTATTGGCAAAGGATATCAATCCGCTGCTGGCTGCTCCAGTTGGTTTTGATTTACGCATTTAGGGGAAAATATTCGTTTAAATGATTCGGATTTTGCAAGGGTTATTGTCTTATTCGGGCACTTTTATGAATGGAATTTTTGGCTAGTTTTCACCCAAAATGACTTGTGCATTTTAACCCTTTGAAATGCAATTTGCAGGCTATGACTTCAACAGCGATTTTGCTTTGATATTTGCCGGCATGACGAGCGATTTGGTGGCAAATGATTTGGTTAGCGGGAAGTGACAGGACCGTCGAAAGTCATTAATATGCAAACAAAATGGCTTTGGGTCATTATGTATTCCCAGGTATATGCCTATTATTTCATTTCAGATGTTCCATTCATAATCCCAGATGGAGAAACCAACTCAAAGAAAGAAATTAGCTTGGTTTTTTTTTAGATTTTTCGTGTATTTTTTGGTGGTGTAAACATAAATCGTATAATGAAACTCTCAATATTTAACTACGATCGTTTATAAGCTAGATATAAATCGTATATTGCTAGTAACCGCGCTCTGCATATAAAAATATTAAAATTTATCGGCTTATACCTAATATATAGAGTGTATGTATACATACACAGATGCGGTATCGCTTAATCTCTTAATCGCTTAGCATATGAGAAAGGATCACTTGAGGAGGAGGTATTTACACATGTGCGGGATCGGGTTCCTGAGTCACGTAGCTGGCAGTGTAAATATGCGTTAAAAAATAAATATCTCAATATTTGCATATATCGTCGAGGGTTTCGCGGTATCTCAGTCCCTCCCAGTGCTGGTCGGGTGCGTGCGCCGGAGTGCGCCAGGTACGGCTGAGGTAGATCTGTCCAGGAGTGGCTATCGAGTATTATTATTGGCCGGCATTCGTTGGGTTTTGTCTTCGTCGAGGTTCGTGCGCGTTTAAAGCGTGCAAGCGCTTCACAGATCGCTGGGGAGCTGGCGGGGATTCCAAGTCCAGATTCGATTCCCCTCGATGGCCTTTAGTAGCCATACAGATAGGGATACATGGGCACAAAGATGGCCGGTCCCAGCTGGCGTTCCTGCGGCATATGCGTCTTCATGTGCTTCTTGAGGTGATCGCGACGGCCGAACTTCTTGCCGCAGGCGCTGCAAGGATACGGCCTCAGGCCAGTGTGGATGCGCTTGTGGCGCGTCAGCTCCTCGTTGCGGGTGAAGGTCTTGCCGCAGGTGTCCACGTCACACTTGAAGGGGCGTTCGCCTGGAGAAAGAAAAGGATATGTGTAAGTACAACTGGTCACTGGATTTGAAGAATTTCTGTAACTTACCGGTATGGATGCGGATGTGTCCCTTAAGCTGGCCATTGTTGGAAAAGGCCACGTCGCAGTGCGGGCACTTGAACTTCTTGGGGCGCTGCTTGCGGGCATTTAGTGCCTTCAGCTGCGCATCTTCGGCCATGACGCGGGCATACTCCTGCTCCATCAGGCCCAGGGTAAACGGATCCATGCCGAAGCCGGCGGCGGCGGTGGGAGTGTTAACAGCAGCAGCGGCTGCTGCGGCGGCGGCGGCATAATACAGATCGCTGGCAGCTGGCATGAACGGCGAGGTGGACGGAGCCTGATGCTGTAGCTGCTGAGGAGGCTGGGACACGGGGCAGGCGGCGACGGCGGGGGAGGACGATGAGGCAGATTGGGGAAAGATGGGCTGCGGCGCAGCATCCAGCAATGGAGTGGAGGTGCGAGTGTAGCTGCTGTGGTTAAGCCCATCTTCGTAGCTGCTGCTCCGGCTGCGACTGTCGCAGCTGATGCTGCTGCTGCTCGACGAGGACGAGGAGGAGGTGTCGCTGTCGTGGCCGAAGCTGCTGCTGGGCCGCTCCGTCTTGATGGTGATCTCGGGCTCCTGCTTCACCATCCTGGGCGCCGGAGCGGGCGTCTGACGTTGCGTATCCCAGGGACGGAACAGGCGCGAGTAGGTTTGTGGGGGATGCAGGTTAATCGTGGACATGGCGATGATGAGGACTCTCTCTTTCACTTGGAACACTTGGAATCACTTGCGAATTGCGTACTTTTTCGGATTTTCGTTAGCGGAGCTGTGCGTGCGATGCGAGATCTCGACTCGAACTGAGCTCTCCTGCCCCGGCGGCTCTCAATTTAAGGGGATTCTCTCGAGGATTTTCAGAGCGGGCCTACCTAACGGCCTACCTACACACGCACACTACTACTCGGTCGTCCTGCGCTCACGCACACCATACACACATACACACTCGCAGGCACACGAGGGTCGCTTCATTCATCGATTTGTTGTCTGTCTCTGGCCGCTGTGCGAGCAAGACGGAGCTGCCACGGGGTTGGTTTTCCTTCGCCCAACAATGGCGGCCTCGCTCACGCACACACGGACACGGAAGTACATAAGGGTGTTCCAGTGTATATGCGGAGTCCTGCGTAGTTTTCACTGCCAGCGAAATCGAAGTCCTAGCTTCCTTGTAACTTTCGCTTTCAGACACCGAGAAAAAAGCTGGTTTAACTTGTAAATTATGGCCTACACCCTGCAGGTCCTTTAAGTTAAAAGGCTTAGTTTCAAATTATTAAAAGTTGACGTTAAATATAAGCTATTTCGCTAAATAAAGTAGAGGTTCCAATGCTGTCTTTTTCCCTGCCAAAGATATTAGGATTTCTTACAGACATTTATTTAAATTTCGAAACCTAATTTATTCTGTCAACACATTATAAACATTTCCTCCTGTTTGTAGAAATTTAAGCGTAATCTATGGGCGAACACTCAATTGTTACATTGTTCTTAAAAATGTTATATTATATTTCACCAAAATATCCCCTGATTTTATAAAGCTTTCTTTTTGCGAGTGTTTACGATTTTCACCACCATTATGTACAATTCCTTACTATATCTATTCGAGATGGCGATCCCTGCGGGGTGGCTCTGACTGCCGAATTGGGCGCAACTTTAAGTGAAGCATTCACGATTATGAATTTTACGCTTACCCACCGACAAACCCTCAGCGCCTCCCGGGCTGTTGGCAGTGGGCTTGGCTTGGCTTGGCTCCGGCCTGCTTTTCCATTTCCCCCACCCAGCTTCAGTTCAGTTCGTCCTCCGGCAGATACAGATACCCGGGGCTAAATTCGTAACTCGGTTATCGGTGGGTTGGTTATCCTGGCCCTGCTGCGGTGGCAATTTATTATTGAATTAAGTGCTTCTGTCGAGGGTGGTTACCTCCTGGCCCCCTGCCCCCCAACCTCATCAGAGTATGCAAAGTGTGGGCCAGAGATACACGGATACACAAGGATACAGAAGAAAGCAGCAGAAGTTGTAGCAATTGCCTGGGGGCTTGACACTCGAGGGCTGGCGCAAAAGGTTTGAGCGTGTAGAGCGGTCGCGGTACAGTTGGCCTTAGTTTTATCTTCTTTTTTGTGGGGGTCCTGCGATGCTGCTCCCGGCCAAGTTTACTGCCTTTGGTGGGCGTTTGCCCTGACGCGATTCGGGCTCCAGATTAATGGCGCAAGATGGAGGAATAAAGCGAATGGCCACACAATTGTGCGTGCCTGTGTTCTATTTACATTTTTTTTTAAATGCAGGAAGTCTTACTTGGAAGTGTTGGGGTTTTTATGAAAACTTTATGATATTTTTTGTGTTTTCACAAGTAATTATGTACTGGTATATAGTGTATGTAATCGAGTTCTTGGCCCCCGAAATTATGATTCCTCACTTGAATATTTACTTTATCGGATCGAGCAATATCATCCGCCTCCTGCTTGAGCAATACCTTTCATTATATAATCAAAACAGTAATTTTGTCACATTAAGTTTAATAAAATGTTTATTAATTTATTATCCTAGCTCACCATGTTTACATTTATAATTTTAAACAATTATACAATATGTAGAGCAGCTACTATTATATTATACTTTTATCTTTATCTTAGTTTATAAAATGTGAAAGTCAAGTTGGCTGAGAGGAATTTAATTATCATCATATTTTAAACTGGTTTATAAAAATCCAATTACGACTTACAAATTTTAAATAATAATCCATTTTAAGTCTAAAAATCAAAATTACTTTAAATGTGGACATGCTATGAATCAATATTGTTTAAGAATTATTGTTAAAAATCTATCTGAAGCTAAATAAATTTTAGATTCTAAAATTTGTACTGCTTGTCATTGCTTCAGTTGAAATAAAAATATAATTATTTTAGATTTATTTAGTACAATACATAGAATAGTCAAACTATTCTTTTAAAATGCGTAAGTAATTTATTAAAGAAAGAAATAAATAAATAAAATTGAAAGAAATCTATATAACAATAAATATATTAAATTAAGTTGCATTTAAGTGCAGTTAACTATTTATTAATACTATATTTTTAATTGTAATATTAAATACAATTTGTTGTTGCAATCAGTTAAGCAGGAGCGACTAAGGCCTTCATAATCTATATACTTAAACTTAGACATCGATTAAATTCAAGTGAAAACATTTTAATGTTCGACTTTATTCCCGTTTTACTTTCACTTCATCACACTTCCTTTGCGATGGCCGGCAACCGCTAAGCCTTCTGTCCTGTCATTTGAAACAAAAGGGAAATCAGTTGGATCAAGTCCACCGGCATTGTCCTGGCAACGCTAATGAATGCATCGCTTGGGTCATGGTTACGTTGCCCCTGGCAGGTCGCTGCATTAGGTAGGTGCTCTGGAGTAGGTGGTTTTAGTACCTGCCATAAAGCGCGGCCCGCGGCGCAGATTCATTCACTACTCGGCACAGTCCGAGGGATTCATTCATAAATATAGGGATTGCCGAGAAGTGCCAGCGATCTGGGAGGATCGATGGGTGGACTGAACGGATGCAGGGCTTGGCTAGGTAGCTGGGTAGATGGCCATCGGCACTGCAGACGCCGCCGGCGGGTTGGGCCGAGGTGAGGACGGGCCATAAAAATCCACGAGCTTATTTGCGTAGGCTGGGACTTAGGCTTGCAGCCGCCTGGGACTTTCCCCCGATGCGATTCTTTAAGTAATGAGCGCTGGCCGGGATTTCCGTGCAATGGTCGCGGGTCGTAAACGGCAACCTACAACCACCTACCTAGACAATGCCGCACTCATAAATGGCAAGAAAGGAAGTTATAAAATAATTAGATATAGCAACGCGGCGATTTCATTCATGGAATGTCGGCAGCGGCGCCGGCCGAGATGCCCAAGCTGCATTGCCCAATACCTGGACAATACCTGCGCCATGTGTAATTAGAGGAAACGTACATCATCAAATAAGGAAGGGCGTCATTTTCATATTTAGATTAATTAGGGAATTTTACTCTCGAGTGGAACCACAACATCTCGCATCACACATGGGGAAAGTACGTGGCCTGTTGGGATAGGATACAGGATGCGAGGCGGCGACGTGATCAGGAAAAACACATACATCCATCCATCCATCCATCGATCCTAACCAAACTGCATCGCATCGCCATGTTTATCGTGCTCCTGGTCGCGGCCACAGATAAGCCAGCAGTTCCACGGACAAGCGCCAAGATTATGCCGATCCGCGATCAGATCAGGGCTAGCACATCCGGCTCTTCGGGGATAAGCACTCTCCGTCTCGATCCCCGCTTATGATAGTGGATCACTCCACGCGATGGACTAGGTGCGATCTTTATAGATCTTCTGTGATCAGGCATTACTCAGACTTCCTAGATTACTTGCCCACGCGGGTGTCCATTAGCTAAAGACCTTTGAACTAGAATGTATCATAAATCAAGACGAAGAGATTCATGTTTATATAGAGACATTTGAAACATTTGACATTCAAAATCCATGTATTTTTATTTTAAGTTAAATAATTAGAATGTATATAATTATTTCAACTTTTCCCAGAATGTCTGCGCTAAAATCGCAATTACTTACGAAAGCCCCCAAGTTGAAATCGGGCAGAAATAAAAGCATGAAAAGGCGCTCGCCTGGGCGTTCCCAGGGCAGCTCTCGCAACTGGATAAACTGTCCTTGTTATGGGTGTGAATGGCGGCTGGAAGCGAAGCCACAGTCACATCATCGGCCACATCGCCACGCCATCGAGGGGCGGAGACGACACTCGAATGCGAAGCATAAATCAAATTAGTTTTTCAAGCGAATGCACTCGACTAATTCCTGCGGCGAACGCGACAAGATTGGGACGCGAATTCGGCTGTGGACGTGGTTGCTCTTTTTTGTCAGGAAGCTATGGCAACAGTCGCAGCCGGTTCACTGAAAAAAACTCTGTTTAATATTATATTAATACATTTAATAAATATTTATAGATTTAATCATAGCAAATTATAAATTTTATTCCTTCGAAAATTTCTCTTAAAGCTCAGTCAGCGGAAAAGCGGATCAGATGTTTGCAGATTTTTTTATTGTTATATTTATGTTTTGGTCAAAGCAAAACAAAAACAGTTCGCCCGTCCAAGGTCGTTGGCCTCTGCTAATCTGAGTAATCATTATTTTCTAATTCTATGTTCAAAAATGATTTTTATTTGTAATTTTTAAAGTATAACTTATAATAATTACGGTCTCCATATTTGACACTTTCTTTCAGTGCACCTTAATGGGAATATCGATGAACGTTTATCCCGTGACACAATACCGCAGAGTACAGAGCGCGAGCGGTGACCGCGCGACGTCCATTAAAAGGCTGGCCACAAAGGCAACCCCGCTTGGGACACTGTATCCATTGTCCTGGTCCCCTTTTCCCGGATTTCTTTCCCTTTCCCCTTGCCTTAGCACTCGAGACATGATCAATGCTCTTTATTCCCCGATTTTTCCCCCACCAAAAACGCTATTTTGGGTTTCTTTGGCGCACGCGGCCAGTCCAGCTTCGCTCCTCCTTCTCGGAGGAGCATGCCAAGGCAGCTGAGGCTGGCTCTTTTTCTCTCGCGCGCATCCACATCCATGTCATCCATGTGCCATATGCTTCTTGAGAGCGGCAGCTGCAGGGGCGTCGTCAAGCAATGGCGTCGTCCTCAGTTTGCCCCGCCTTCCGCGCGCTGAGGAACACCACCACCGTTTGGCAGAGTCAAAACATTTGAGAATATCTTTGAATATTTTCAATTTCACTGCCCGGGGGCAGTCACTGAAAAAGCACTTAACCTCAAAGCCAATAATCCGCTTGTAATGCAGATCGTTCCAGCGTTGACAACTACTGACCATTCATCGGGACGACATCCTGAAGCGGGCTTTGTGCCGAAGGTCCTGCGGCGTTGTTCCATTCAAATGTCCATGCGGGCTTTGCATTCGCATGTGTGTTTGCATTTGTGTCCAAAGTGTTGACCTCCCGGGTAATCGTTCTATTATTAAAAGATATTCGCCCTCGAACAATGTCACAGTGGACAGCTTGGACATATCCATTGGCCACCGTAACCTACCGACTGCCCTGATATTTGTATTTACCTGTCCTGTCCGGCATAAATCGGATTATCGGCTTACAACACCTTTGAGGGCGCTGGAATTGGAGCGGGCTAGTTAAGGCATTAAAATAAAAACATTTAAAATTGAGGAAATGCAAAATGTATATAATTAAATACTCGAAGTTAACCCAACAACTATTTCACTAATTCAATTAGATTTTCTAAATATTAATTCATAATTCTGCCTGTAGTAATTTTCCTGCTGAAATCAAAAGAATCGCACGGAAGGCTGTGCCGTGTTCATCTGGACTTTAATATCTCCTTCAAGTAAGCAACCCTTTTGCAATCACGCAAGAGCATTAATGTCAAGGGTAATTCCAATTGTAAATGCGACAGTAATGCTATTAATCATTAAGGAAACGTCTCACCATTAAGGTAACTCCGAAAATATATGTTAAAAATATTCCCTGTTATACATTTCAAAATAGTTTTTTACTCGGAATCAAAAACCGAACTTAAAGGAAGTCTTCGGGCAAAGGAAGTTCATAGAAATCGTAGAGTATTCAACCTTATTCAATTGACCGTATTACACGCTTTGCAGCTTATGGCAGATTTCGAAGAGGAAATCGTCTTAGGATTCGCATTCAGAGATTTGTGCAAGCGAGTCTCGGGGAATGAGTGCAAATCGGCAACAATTGTATTGCAAAATACGAAAAGGACTTCCATGAGCGGCTCGAGCCTTGATCCGCCTAAGAAACTGGGACACGGGACACAGAACATTGCACACTGCTGGCTAAGGACGACTCCCGGCGAGCGTCATAAGTGGTTTGGCTCGCCCACAACAGCGGCAAAGTCAAATGCAAATTGAAATGTGCGAAGGGCAGGAGAGTTCTACAGAATGGCCAGACAATGCTACCGTTGCCCATTCAGCCAGGACATCCTTGCAGCACAGCCCGATGTTGTCTGCAAAGCCTTTTCACACTTGGTTATCCTTGGTGACCTCTCAATGGATGGATGCAAAGGATCTGTAAAAGAAACAGTAGGATGCTGGCCATTGAAATGGGCCTGGGCGACGCAAATCTGTCGCCCGAGGTGCAATTATGATTGAAAGGTCTCAATAATAACCGATAAATTCATGTTTACCTAACGCACCCGGTTTCTGGTCAGCTGTCAAGTGCTGGGATTGCGTCCATCTCCCTCTGCTCTGCCCATTGCCAGTGATGAATGAATGGCAAATCCTTGAATGGCCTTGGATGAGTGATGAACGCAACTGAGTCAGTCTGAGCTGAATTGGAGTGAAGTGTCCTTTATCTACGGACGTACTCGTAGGTGTACCACTGCCGATGATGATGATCAACCTTCGATCAACCTGGCAAACGCCGAGTTCCGGCCCACGTCGTCTGAGGGCCTTGCAATTGTTGGGATTGCAAAATATTGCACTCGATTTGATCGATCGGCCAACGGCTGCAACCAAAAAAATAATAATAATCAAAAAATGTGCCAAAAAATGTCATTTTGTCACAAAAACGATAATACTTCATAATTGTGAGTGCATCGGCGGATTGATTGATAACTTCACTGAATGCTAACCATAAAAGATGATTACACAAGAGTTCACTAAAAGATATGGTTTTTATTCACTTATATTGTTTGATACGCTTTAACTTACTTTTAAAACTATAAACAAATTTAACAAACAACAAAAATAAGATTAATTTGTTTTATGTAAAGGGTTGTTAATTATTTATTATTTAACATAATTCTTATATTTATGACTAAAATTCAGAAAATCATAATGACTTATGTAAGTATTTCATAAAATTTTATTTTCATTTAAAGCACAATTGCTAAAGAATTATTCTTAGGTTTAAATTATATGATTTAGTTTAAAAGTTTATGTACCACTAGCGATTTTTAAAGGAAGGTTTTAATATAAATTATTTTTTTTAGGTATCACTTATAGTAATATCCTTACCTTTAGGTTTGCAAAAAAAATCAATTATAAACAATTATTCTTAAAAATGTCTTTGTAAGATCTTTATGATCTATTCGAGAACAAAACTAAATAATTTATGTTAATTTTAAACATGTTTTCCTGATGTAACCCAAATCGATTTCCAATCAGATCGCTCCTGCGCCCCTTTGTAACCACCAGATCCATGCCAAACTATGTGTCTGTGCGGATAACCGCAAAAACTAGTATAAATTGACATCATAAATTTAAATTACTTCCACCCTTCTTCACCTAGGCGCTCCAAGCCCAAGCCCATAGACCATGGCCCAATCCCAAACCCAAATCCAGCCCTGTGGGTTTGCTGGGCTCTGGCTGTTAGGGGGTTGGACGCGGGGTTGGTTGGTTGGTAAACCCAAATGCCGGGATGATGGTCGAACCCGCGGTGGAAACGCTGTAGAGGCGGGGAGCGAAGGATAAGCGAAAGAGCAAAAGGGGCGAGGACGCAGCCATCAACACGATTATTTCGCATAAAATAAATTGATTCCAGCTAAGAGTCAAGCATGTCCTTTGATGCCACGAAATAGAAATAGACAAAACGCAAACAGCGCTTGAAAAATGTCGAAATTTGTCCACAATAAGTTCTTTATTGAGTCGCCATACACAATGGATTGCCTCATCCCCCTTCCCATATCCACTCCCATTCCCTTTCCCTTACCCGATCCTGTTCTCATCTCCGCTATAAACCACGGCCCAGCCACTCGATGAACCAAAAACCAACAAAACAATGGGACAATAGAGCTCGGGACGGTAAAACTGTGGCACGTCTTCGCCTTGGACTGCACATCTCGTCTTGAGGGGCTGTCCCGACACCTTTGGCTGACACCTTCCCTCGTCCTCGTCCTTGTCCCATTCCCTGAATAGAAAGTGAAATATGAATAATGACAAGCGAGCCAATTTCGGGCAGTTGCGTCAAAAGGAGCGTCAATTCGGCTGCCGCTCCTCCATTGTGACCTTTTCGGGTCCTTTGTGTGCGAGTTCGTTCGGCATCTACGGCAATGTGGCATCCCCTTCTGCGTCCTGCGGTCGCCAATGTGGCTAGCGGCTCCTGGCCCTATTAGCTCCTGCGGCAGACACTGGGCCGCCGCTCAAATTGAGCGTGCGCAATCGATTAACCGACGCATCTTCGTCACCGCATTCGCATTTAGTTTATAAACTAATTCGAAGCTGGCTCGACCCGTGAAGTCATTGAGAGTCACTTCATTCATGGCGAGGACCATAAAGGATGAAGTGGAGTTGGCCGTGCGTTATGCTATTTATTACTTATAAACGCCCAGCATTGGGTAATTGATTAGGTACGAAAGTCAGAAGTGGTTAGCTTGCTTTTATGGTTTTACTTAAAGAAAAGGTATGCCATCTCTTTAAGGAATCTTAGGAAAATATTTTAATTTAAAAACTGAAAAATGCCTTAAAAATATATGAATTAAATGTATACTAAAAACAAATGGGTGGCTTGATCTCTTGATTAAATAAAATGAAATGCTTGTAAAGAAAGGAAATCCCAATTAATCTGAAAAGTTATAATTCAAAGAAACACTCTGGGTAAAAATATTGAATATGATCCTTTTAGCCACCAAAATCCGCAAAATGGAATGTCATTGTTAAAATGATATTTCCTATAATACCTTAGATATAAGTTGAACAAAACAACCGAGGAGTGCAGGCTGATGCTTTGCCACTGCCTCAGCTCCTGGAATTCGTGAATCAAAGTCATACTTCTGCGTTATCCTGTCAACAGCAGCCGCTGCTCTTCCAGGAAAAGGCCACAGTTCCCCGAGTTTCGCAGACATGCTGTCATCTATGAAGCCGAATATGTCCTCTCTGATATGCCGACTAATAATTGAGCCATTTAACCTGTTACAATTGGCAGTAGAATCAAGACGACAGGCCGTCATATTTCTTGGCTCAGCTCAGCTCAGCTCAGCTCGAGAGTCTCTCACGAGAGCGCTCCCATTAATTAGCCGAATTGTCCATTTGTAAGGTGTCAACAGGTAAATTCGTCATTGTGAGTAAGAGGCGACGATCTAAGGGGAATGGGACGGAGAGTCCTTCACGAGGTGTCTTTGTTTTTGCAAGGGGCTGGCAGGACCGGCGGCTAGATCTGAGGATGCGGCATGTAGCAATGTCACGTTGCACATCACAGAGGCCGATATGGTGTCGCCCCGCCACAATCAAAAGGATAATGTGGCAAAATCCAGACAATCGTTTCGTCCTCGGCGGCACTTCAAATGGGACGTTTGTTTGCTATTTGACCAAACCAATCAATGCACTTGACTCTAGCCGGGGCCGAGGGAGGGCGCAAATAAATAATAATCAAACAAATATCGATCCCTGACGATTTTTCAATGCATTTCCATGGATCCTTAAATAGCTTACAATTGAATTTCGAAGTCCATAGCTAAAGTAAATTTCTCTATTCTGGATCAGCTTCATCAGGTGAATTGATTTAGACATATTTTTTTTATTTTAGGTGTTCCGATTGTATTTATTTATTTATAATAAAAATATAATAACTTAAAAATTATAAAGAAAGCTTTCTTCTGTTTAAAATTCAAATAAAAAATATTAACAAAGAGGGGGACCTGCCTTCGTTAATAACTCATCAGCCAGGTGACATTCAAAGCTCATTCGGTTAGCCAAGTTAGCCTACGACAGGCCTAAACTTAACCCAGTTTCTGGCCTTGCTACGAAAAGCCATCCACAGATGGCGCTAAAGGGGCAGCAGGCGCCAATGCCACCCACTGTTGTTCGCACTCGCTCGCACTCATAGCAGCAGCTACAGCACTTGGCAGGCGTCGCACTTTCACATTTCCGGCCAAAGCGCTCGGCTGTGGTGGATTTCCGCCGATGGACGCACGAGGCGCCATCGGGGGCTCCATCCGATCCGTGTTCCATGCGAAGTTGTGTGCGGCAGACGCGACGACGCTGCATCAGTCCGCGCTCAGCCATCGTCGTCGGTGGAGAACCACAGTTTAGCCCGGTCTCGGTCCGCGCACACACTCGCCCACACAAGAGACACCAGAGATAAGAGTCCATTCCTGAGGAGGAAAAACTGTGGCAGACCCAAAATAAATGATCCGCTAAAGAGTTAACCGAGTGACACCGCGAACTGGAGAACTAGTGCAGCGCCTGGTGGCCTGAAAGTGACGTGAAAACTCTCTGCTCTCCTTCGATTTGCTCACATGTGCGTGCCCAATGCAACCGTTTTCTTCTGTATCTGTTTTCCGCAAGAACCCAGCCACCGACAGTGATTAACGCAACCCGGGGGCCCCCGAGTCCGGCCAGCTTCCAGAGGCGTAATTAGTGAGGATTGCCAAGTGAAAGGATAACCCAGCAGCAGCAACAGCAGCAGCTACAGCAGAAGCAGGAGCGTAGCACCACTAAGTGAAAATGGTAAAAAGTGATTATGAAATGGATGCGAGTGCAGGTGCAGGTGCTAGTGAAGGCGCTGTCCTAATCAGATGAGGGACTCATCCCTTTGAGGCTGTCAAGCTGGCTAAGTCGCAAGTCAATTGCCAGCACTAGTCCCGTTCTGTGTCGCTTTTCCAAGCCCCATTGTTTTCAGCCGCCGAGAAAGAAAACACGAGCGCGGCGGCGTATGATGTAAGCCGAGCCCAACCACCCAGGCAAAGCCCTCTCCTTCCTTCCTCATCTATTTAGTTAGCGCAGCCATTTATTTTTATAAGATGCAGCCTCATTGACGCCGTCATCGTGGCTTGCCACCACCAGTCCCTTGCCATCCTGCGCCCTCCGTCTTTCGTCTTTCGTTTTTCGTCCTTCGTCCTGGCCCTTGCCGCTCCAACAACTCAACAGCATCATCAGCAACAACAACTGTAACTAACAGCAAAAGTCAAGCGAAAAACACTACACCACCAACCTTACCCAACAGCGCGTAAGAGTGCACTGAGAGAAAGAAGCGAAGTTTCTACTGCTTTGAAATTAACGAAATGTTTGTGCAGGAACTTTGCCTTCCCAAACAAGGCTCACTTAATGAAGTTTTATTTGCTAAGAGAATACATTTTGGAGACTTTCTGCTAAATATATTTCATCCTTGGAAATAGAAACATTCATATTTGTATCCTTGCAGAAGGATTTAAATTTGTATAAAAGGAACTTCAAGATGTATATATTCTCAGCCTTCAAATATAAAAAAGAGAGCTAGAAACTTAATTTAAACAAAACCCTTAGTTAAAGGGAAATACTTACTTCACGAAAATGTTGGTAACAACATTGAAACCCATTTTCTTTGAGTGTGAAAGCTGTTTGGGGGAAAATGGTTGGTGGTACGGCTTGGAGGGGGCGTAACTGAAAATCGATATTGTGCGGCATGACCGAGTGGCCCACAAGGCGGGCAGGCGCTCGTCTTTAGGGCAAGGAGAGAGAGAGCAGTAGCGCCACCCGCTGTGTGGTGGCTTTGTTAGTCACTCAGTCAGCCAGACGCCGACTTGGCCACCACTTGCCTCGCCACCCGCCAAACGATGCTGTCCTCGTGTCCCAGCGCCGTTTTGTATTTTGTGGTGAAAAACCCCCACTTGCTCTCGCCGTTCCCCTCGGCTTTCTCTCACTCTCTCCGCCTCTCGATTGATTCAAATTTGCGCTGTTATCACACCAGCCCCAGCACCAGCAACAACAATAATGGCAACAAAAATTGCCAATAACAAAGAAATGTGGCACGAATTTATTCTAAAGACATTCTGTTGCTTGTGCGGCACGAAGGAGAAGGAGCCGCCGCCCCACGCTATCCATGATGTCATATGGTAAATGTTTGCAAATCGCAGAGGCACAGATTCGGCGAAGTGATGTTCCCGTTCCTGCCAGCACAAACCGATTTCCTTGACCTTCGGATCTAGCTCAGTGTTGTTTACGTGTCGCTTATCACTCGGGGGGTTTGTTGCTCCCACATACATAGGTAGCCCTCTGATTGCATACCCCATAGATCTTTCATGACTAGCGAATTGTTTATGTCATAGGTCTGTTTTGTTTCAACATCAAAAGAGATTAATAGGTAGCAATAATAGGAAGTCATCTAAAATCCATGAAAATTCTTATCAAATCTATGATACACGATTTTATATACATAAGAGAGTTCTTTGTTAACAAGTCTTAAAGTCTCTGACAAACTTTTGGATGTAGCTTTATAGTGGATACAATATAACACTGGTAATACTCCTTACACTCCCAAAACTAATCTTAATGACTAAAATCCCAAAAAGAAGGGTTATGTTACTCCAAACAGAGTTGAATTTAAAATCATTATTCTCCTAAGATGCAGAAAAAGGGAAATATTTTTAAATGATATTAATCTTTTAATGAATTGGTTTTAATTAATATCTTAATTATTTTATTTTTATTTAATAATAATACAACTTTTTGATCTTATTTTATCATCAGTGTATTTATAAAAGAACCCACATTTTAGATGTATCCTTATATTTCTCTCAGTGATAAAGAGTTGGCGGACTTTTGGCATTCTTGATTTCCTTGAGTGCACCTGCCGTGCACAAAAAAGCCGGATTGAATATCCATCATTCAATATCAATAGAATATATTGGCATTAAAAGATTGGCAATCTATTGGAAGCGAAGCATTCACTATTGCGATATTGACAATCTACCTTTAATAAATCGGTAACTAAAACCCAAGCACAAGATATAGACAAAATAAGGCTCTAATTATACAAGACGTGTTTAATTTAAATGATTAATTCTTGCTCCCATTCACTTCCACTCACTATATAAAGGTTTTCCCATTTAAGCTGCCACTGAACCCCAAGTAAATAGATGACTTTGTTTTTCTGGCTGGCTTTTACTGCACTTCGGTTATAGCTCAAGCTTGGTATCGGATTTCCACTGCCAAGCAGACAAAGCCGGCCACCACAAAGCCAACCCACCCAATCCCATATAATAAGCTTGCATTTCTTAGACCAGGCGGTTATTTCCCTCTGGCCTATTCGCCTAAGCTTGTGCAGAGAGAGAAATTGGGGAAACAGAAACATTTTCAAGTCCATAAATATATTTTCCCAGATTGTACGACGCCGATCCCGCCGCGCCCGCATGTGGAACATGGGGCTGCTGTTCCTGATCTACTACTGCGTCAGCATCTACTCCGCCAAGGGCGACACAAAGGAAGCCCCCCTGCCCCTAGACGTGGGCAGTCTTGCCGAGGACGCCGGTGATGCGGAGGCTAACGGAGAAGTGCCCGCAGAGCTTCCTGCCGAAGGCAACACTGAGGGCAGCACCGTACTGGAAACTACGCCATGGCCAGAGGTGATTAGTAACCTTAAGGCCTTATCCATAATCATCTAATTCCCTTTCTTTGCCAATCACAGGCCACCACCAAGGCCACTCCCATTCATGGAGCCGTCCCCACCTGGCGACCCAAGCGCGACAACTGCACGCCGCCGGCCATCGAGCAGTTCCCGCAGCCGCTGATGAATAAGTGGGCGCGGCGGCATGGTGGTCTCATCCTGCACATCCTGGTGGCCGTCTTCACCTTCTTCGGCCTGGCCATCGTGTGCGACGAGTACTTTGTGGCCAGCCTGGACCGGCTATGCGAGGGTAAGCTTCAGTCAGAGATCCTAAACTTAAGAACCTTTAAGAATACATTTTTCCATTTGCAGAGCTCAAGCTGTCGCCGGATGTGGCGGGAGCCACGTTCATGGCTGCCGGAAGTTCGGCTCCGGAGCTGGCCACCGTGGTGATTGGCGTATTCTTCGCCAAGGACGACATCGGCATCAGCGGAGTCATCGGCTCGGCCGTATTCAACATCATGTTTGTGATCTCCGTCTGCGCTTTATGCTCGGGCACCGTCTGCCAACTGAACTGGTGGCCCTTGGTGCGGGACTGCTTCTTCTACTGTGTCTCCATTCTGGTAATGCTGATAATCATCTTCAACGACGTCATATCCTGCGTAAGTTCCTGACCCCAAGGCAAAGTACCATCAATTCTCATCAGGTTCTTCCTGTTCTCCTTGTAGTTTGAGTCTGTAGTGATGCTGCTGTGCTACGTGGGATACTGTGTGGCCCTTCATTTCAACACTGAGCTGGAGCGCTGGGCCCTGGGGCTGAACCTGCCCTTTAAGCTGCCCAGCAAGGAGGAACAGTCGGCCCTGGTCACCTACAAGAATGTGCCGGAGAGCTCTTACACTCAGGGCGGCGCTGGCCAGGGACAGCAGCAGACGAGCCTGTCCAAGGATCCCAACGAGGGCCGAGCCCCGGAGCCGCAGAACGAGTACCAAAACTACAGCGATCCCAATGCCAGCTGGGACCCGAACTCTGCCTGGGGGGAGGAGAGCCAGCCGAAGCCGGTGGTCAGTGCTAGATTCAACCCGCCGCCGGTCGACGACTGGGGCACCAGCCAATTCGGTCAGGATCAGGGGCAGGAGAACATGGCCTATAATGCCGACCAGCCCGAGTCAGTGGTTACTGGAGAGGCGGCGGCAGCGGCAGCCAAGAGCGGCGGAGCCCAAGTGGTGGCACAAGCGGCGCCCGGTGGTGTTGACTACTACAAATCGACGGACAAACAGCGAGAACCGCGCCCCGATCCCCTGATCCGACCCACGGAGGGCGGTCTGCCAGCACTGGTCTCCTGGTACGTGGTCTATCCGATCCACTTCCTCTGCAAGAAGACGATGCCCGACTGCCGGCAGGAGCAGTACCGCAACTGGTACCCCTTCACCTTCCTGATCTCGATGGTGTGGATCTCGTTTTACTCATACTTCATGGTCTGGATGATCACCGTGATTGGGTCCACGCTGGCCATCCCGGACACCGTGATGGGTCTGACGTTTGTGGCCGCTGGCGTGTCCGTCCCGGATGCCCTAAGCTCAATAGCCGTTATCAAAGAGGGCTTCGGCGACATGGCCGTGTCGAACGCGATTGGCTCGAATGTCTTTGATATACTAGTGTGCTTAGGTCTTCCCTGGTTCATACAAACGGCCATCATAAAGCCCGGCTCCCACGTCAACGTAATATCCAAGGGTATGTACACCCACTCCCCTCCCCCACCTAGCTCCCGTAGCTGCCTGTGTGTCCACCTAACTCGTAGTACTGCTCGTCGTGTGTCCAAAGTGTGTGGTATGCCTGGCATGAGTGTCCTAGCCGTTATCCTAGCTGAAGTCCAGATTCCACGCCAAGTCTAATCCTCTGAGCCCTCTTTCTCTTCCTATCTTTTTGTGTCTTTCCTTCGGGATTTCCCTTGCAGGCCTGGCCTACTCCACGCTGTCGCTCTTCTCCACCGTGGTCTTCTTGATCCTGTCGACGCATTTGAACGGATGGAAGTTGGACAAGCGACTGGGCATCATCCTGATGGTTTGGTACCTGTTCTTCATCACGCTGGCGTCGCTTTACGAATTGAACGTCTTTGGCTACATGAACCCACCCGAGTGTGCCAGTGAGTATCACATCTATCCAACTATCTTCCATGGAGCAGTCTTAACTGGCTATTTGTTTCCCTTCAGGCGATTACTAAGCACTCCGATGATGACCGAAACGCACTTATGTTTTCACTACCAGCACCAAGTACCATATATACATAGATCGGGGATGCCCGAACCGAGCACCTTACAGCAACAGACGAGCGTATAGGGTATAGGGCATCCCTGTTATACATAGATAAATAACATATAGAGTCGTTCATAGCCGCAGCAAAAAGATAAACCAAAATCACTGCAAAAACTCGGCCGGAAAGAGGAGTTTGAGTACCATTTACCTAAAGTTAATTAGAGGACAAATTGAATACTCAAAGCGCGTTTTACATGAATTTTTACATTGCACCAAGAGACATAGGAGACGATAAACCAAAAAGATAAATTATATAAATGTACATGTATATTATATATTTATTAATATGTATTTAAATGATATTTAGGCAATTAACAAACTATATATGTATGTATGTATGTACAACAAGAGGAGGAGTATACATAAAGCATAAATAGCAACTGTAGATAGGGAGTCAAATGTATGTTATAAATAAGAACAACAACAACAACAATAAATTAGCGATTGTTGCTAATGGTTTTAAGGAACAAGTAAACAAAAGAACAACGCAAGATGTCCCCCACACACACACCACACACAATCGCAATTCGTTGCGATTATAAAAATCCTTGTTTAATCGCAATTATGTATATACTTTTGTATCACATCGCTTACTTAACGAATCGATTAATTATAGACCTTAGTTGTACGTACATTCCTGTATAAAGAAACCCCCTTTATGGTTTACCAAGACACCAGGACACTAGCAGCTAGCACCCGCGAAGACTCCGCCCGGCGGGCCAAGTTGACCAGCAGATCGAATATCACGTGGCAGACCAGATGTGGAACCAGAACAACGAATTTTGTTGAATTTAAGATCGGATATATTTTACTTTAGTTCTCGTTAAGAAGGTACAGAAGCATACGCCAAGTGCGTATGCCTATTTTTGTTATATACTCATCGTACGATGCAGCCGATGATTTAACGAAACGTCCTAGGTTCTGAAATGACACAAGGATATGGAAAACGATAGAAATACGACAGTGAGTGCAAAGAAATTATACCTAATGGCAATTAATCGCGTCAATTTTTTATTGTAAATAATAACCAGAGAGCATAAAGCATACACCATGTTATGAAACGAATAGTAAACACTAAAAGTCAATTTGTGGTGCAATTTAATAGTGCAAATTCGGCACAGTTTCGATCTATAGTTTCTTATTACATTTTACGGAACTCTCCTGAACAAATGTTTTATTTACAGGTTTCGAATACTTATCTAGTGAATTTAAAGAGAATTTCATAAAAATCTTGCCATAATTTCCTCAATCTAAATGTTTGCAGAAAATAGGAAATCCTCTTCTGAGTTTACCATAATTGTTTGCTTAATCTAGCATAAAATATGTACCCTAATCTACGGGTACTTAATTAATCTGTCAATGTTTGAGGCCCCCTAAAGAAAGGAAAATCAAAGTATGCTATATATGTTCGTTTAATCAAAACTAAAAGTGAAAACGATTTAGGCTTAAATGGCAATTCGCATTATTTTGTAAACGAATCGTCTAGTTACTGCTTTAAAATTTCTGTTGATTTGAGCAAGTTAATGCACACACACACACACACGATCTCGTTAGCCGTTGGCCCAGATATTAATACATTTTGGCCATCCCAGCAACTCAATTCGAACCGATTCCAGCTGACTCTCCTCCATTTACGGAAGGCTCCAGACGAATGGGACACAGAATCAGTATCAGAGATGTTAGCTGAAAGCAATGCGTAAGACAAATATATACACCTAATATATACCTACATACATATAGCCCACAGATGCAAATCATACTTACGTAGTGAGCCATGCACTGCTATATGGACGCGCTCAAATCATAGTCAAATACTAACATACACATATTACACGATGATCAGGATCAAGGATAGTGCTTAAGCATGTTGAAGGAGCCGAATCGAATCGAAACAAAACGAAAAGAAACCCATGTAACTGACTTCTATAATTTAACCAGCCAACTTCCTGATACGAGTTAATCGCATACCTAAACCAACGTTCCACAATAAATCGTACGAACAATCGCCTCTTGAAGATCCCCCCTCTAGAGAACCCATATACATAGCTTATATTGAATACAACCTATACACTATATACTACGAGGTTCTTCCCTACTCTACACACAAATAGTCGATCCAGAAGGGATAACCAGTCTGTCAATGTACAATGCACATGCTTCCGCAGGACATGCAATTCAGTCGAAACCGCATCCCGTGGATCGCACGAAACTCCATTACTGTACAATAATAATAAACAAAACTATAGTTGAGGACGCTCTAGCTGTTTTAATTAAAAACTTCAATTAGCATTTCAATTACTCAAGAGAGATTAGTCGTTTAATAAGCCGTTGAACCGTTACGATCGATACGTGTACATGGAAGTCAGTGTTTGATTGAAATTATTTTGAAGGTACACCCTCGAGAGATTTAAATCCAATATATTTCGTGTTACTTTTAACTGTATCTAATGCAAAATTGCAATCTATAAGAGAAATATATACGAGTATGTGTAGGTACTTTATTTATTGATGAGGATCATGTTTACCTAAGCATAAAGGCAAGAGGCAAGGAGGACACAAAAAACAAAACAAAGCGATATGAAACGAAACGATACACTTATATATGAAGGAACGACTTTCCCTAAACAACATATGCAATGTACAATAATTGTTACATTTACTTACATACTATCTAAAACATGCTATACAATAAACGATACAATATATGTTTACATCTGACATTTGTGTTAATTACGACTATAATTGTTTGCGAAAACTATATTAAAACCTATCAAATTAAATCAAAATGTGGCGGAGTGTGTTTCAAATTCAAGTTCGGAGCGACAACCGGAAACTTATTGGTGGGATCGAAACTAAAAACTAAAAACATCAAGCTACAAACGAAACTAATGCCAATACACAAAACTGTTGATGTTATATTTTGTCAAATAATGAATTTCGAAATGAATAAATGCATAAATATACACCAAAAAACCTAAATATATTTTAACTTTTAATTTTAATTTTGTTCAGAGTTAAAACGTAAGCTTCAATAATTTTAACTTGGAGATATTATTTATTAAAATATTTGCTGAAAAAACGTTGGGTTCATTTGTTGTGATTCCAATCTTCATATTCCGTGAGAATCACCCATCCCAACCCGCAAAGGCAAGGAAATGTGGATCTGCAACTGATTAATTATTAAAAGTTTTTGAGAACAAGGCTCTAAATTCAAAATTCGCCGTTTCCAACATATCCTTTATCTGCCGTAGCAAAAGCAATAGTCAATATCTGTGTATGTATGTATCTGGAACGGCGAAAGCTTGGTGCCCACCTGGCAAGCCCAGCTGTTGAGCAGCAGCGCGCACGCATTAAAGCTCTGCCTCTCTCCTCAATTTCTCTCTTTGTATCGCCCTTTTCCAGCTCTCCAATGCCGTAGACGCCCACCACAATCAGCCCAGCAGCACCACCACCACATCGACACAGTTCCATCCGAAATTATTGTCACGCATCCATATACGTAATCTGTGAGCTTAAGAACGAGGAGGAAAGCTTTCTGGAGCAGCAACCGGCGGCTCCGGTGTCTTCCGTTCCCGTTCGACTTGGTTCAGTCGTCGATTCACTGCCAAAGTGGTACCAGTCCCGTGTCCGTGAGCAGCGAGCATCGTTTGCGTGTGTAAGTTTCCCTCGGCTGGAATCGTCAAGTTCAGCACACACATTCGGCCAGGGGAGAACGAGTGTGTGTGTTCGCACCTACCTGTTCATCGCCCTCCGATAAGAGCCTATAGATTTGTCCAATATTTCATCATAATCGCAGAGAAATTATATAACTTTCGAACATTCCGAGCACATAATCGAACGAAGGCACTGACTTTCTGCCAACTGGCCATCAACCTTCAAAATTACCAAGTGTCTACATAGTCGCTGTGCAGGCGTATATACGGGAGCGACGTATATATACAGTTACTTAGCCGTGTATATGCGCAAAGAAGCGTTCTCGCCACAAACTTGTTTACCCGCGATAAGGCGGCGCAGTTGGGTCACAAGCATCGGCGGCGTTGATAAGACCAGCAGCTTCCAGTGGCGGAATCAAGGGGCTGAGGGCCGAAGTGGCCACCGAAAACAGCTCTGCTGATCCAAACCGTTCCCTCTTTTCACTTTCGTCGAGTTTCAGGGAAAGTTGTTTTTAAAAATCAAGATCCCTTTGTCAGAAAATTGGAAAAGATAACATTTTGTATTTATAATTGGTTTTGATTCAGAGATTTTTAAAAAAATACTATTTCGTTTTGATAACAAATAAGTTGCGAGAAATTTAAATATAATTTTTTCAAATTCATAAGAATATAAGAAAGTTTCTCAGAGTTTGTGATAAGTGCTATAAATATTAATATCTCCGTTTCATATAAAACGGATACGTTTAAAGCTACACCTTCAGAATTTCTAGAATCGTAAACTATAAACAAACAAAAAGTCTATGCGACCCCCGTAAGCAGTATCTGTGATCCACCTCTGTCCGATTTGCCCCGTTGCCAGGGCACCGAATTAGCTTTGCTATAGATTTCCTGGACCGCACTCAATTTAATTATGACAAAGACCCTCGGGCCCCACAAGACCCCCTCGATTCCACACCGATAAGATACGCCGCTCGATGGGTTTCAAAAATATATAACCTCCACTATCTTTGCAGGCAGAACAGATTTGCCGACGACCCGACCATGAGCCGCCTTCCCCGAGTTAACATCGACGAGCCCAAGTATGACCAGAACACATATATTGGTCGGGCCAAGCACTTCTTTCTGGTCACAAATCCGCTCAACGTGCTGGCATCCAGCGCGAAGCTGGAGGAGGCCCGCCAGATCGTGCTGAAGTACCGTGCCGGCAAGGATGTGCCCGAGTGCCAGACCATTGACGATGTGTGGCGCGCCAAGTACCTGTATGACTCTGCCTTCCACCCGGAGACGGGCGAGAAGCAGATAGTGTTCGGGCGTATGTCCGCCCAGATGCCCATGAACACGGTCATCACTGGCGGTGAGTGTGTGTGGTGTGCCCCTCAATTGGGCCATCTAACTGAGCGTTTGCTTCCGCACACAGTGCGAATCGCGCCTTAATTTGGGCACAATAACAATGCTGACGCTAATGATTTCCATTTCCATTCGCAGGCATGATGGCCTTCTACAAGAGCACCAGCGCCGTTGTCTTCTGGCAGTGGTTTAATCAAACGTACAATGCCGTTGTCAACTACACAAACCGTTCGGGAACGACGCCGATCAGCCAGCAGTAGGTACCGATCCGCCCCGCCGCCGTACGCCCCACTAATCCATCATCCATCCATTCGCCTCGCCTACAGGCAACTGGTCACCTCTTACTGCCTGGCCACCGGAGGAGCTTTGGCCACGGCGTTGTCGCTGAACAGGGCGGTGAGGAACATGAATCCGCTCCTGGGCCGACTAGTCCCGCTCGTCGCTGTTGCGGCCGCCAATTGCATCAACATCCCCTGCATGCGGATGCAGTAAGTGCACCTCCCTCTCCTTTAAAGGTATATGGTAATTCTAATGCTTGCTCTTTCAGAGAACTTCAGAACGGAGTGGTGCTGTTGGACGAGAATAACAAGGAGATGGGCGTGTCCAAAAAGGCGGCTGCTTTGGGCATCTCGGCCGTTATTTTAAGCCGAATCGCCATGGCCATTCCTGGAATGAGTAAGCCGCCCATAGAAAGTAAAGTCTAGATACGACTAAGAGCCCCTTTACTTGCAGCCATGACCCCGATGCTGATGAACAACCTCGAGAAGCGAGGCTTCCTGGCGAAGTATCCGCGCTCCAACGCTCCCATCCAGACGCTCTTCTGTGGCTTCGTGCTGATCTTTGCTACACCCCTCGGCTGCGCCTTCTTCAAGCAGCGAGCAGGCATCAAGGTGGACAGCTTAGAGTCTGAGGTTCGCGACAGCATCAAGAAGAAGCGGCCAGAACTGGATACCGTGTGGTTTAACAAGGGCCTATGAGTCCAGAGCGCAATCCTCGAGCTTACAAAGACAATATCGTTTGGCCTGGCCTATTTATTTACTCACCACGCATTTATTAGCATTTTGCCAGTTGAGTTTCGTTCCAAATACTCATGGGAATCCTTCGTATCGCCCACGCACGAATGTGAAACACGGAAGGAAACTAAAATAAATATATTTCTGTTAAATTGAATTTACCGGCAGTTTTTAAATTCCAATTGGAATCGCCGGCGAGCGATAACGATATTCCTCTTAAGCATCGATAGCTAGCTAGGTCCAAAAATGCCGAAGAACTAGTGAATACTACGGTCACACTTTCCGCTCCGAAACCTGTTTTACCTACTTAATTCTCGGCTTGGACTCGATTTTGTTTTTATTTAATTAAACTTTAATTTAAGGCAGCTGTGTTAAATTAATTTATTTAATTCGGTTAGTAAGTGTTTCAGTAACGTGGATTTACCGTTGTGCCAGCAGCACCATATCCGCGGGTGATTCAAGTCCAAGTTTTGCGAGCGCATTTATAATTAAGGTGTGGTTTTTTTGGACACTTGACTAAGCGAGAATTTAATTAAGAATGGGCGGCGCCGCCATTTAAAGACTCTTCTCCCTTTAAATTAGTTGTAAAGTGCATTAAACTAGCAACATTATTATTTAAAATAATATTAAATGTACGACTTATTGGAGCAACTTCATCGGGGCTTAGGACCACGCCTAGGCACACGCACGCACACCAGCTCGCAGACACGTAATGGATGACACTAACACCTGCGAGAGATCATCGGATTTGTTTACTAACCCATTGTTTATACCATTAGTGTGGGGTAAATAAACAATATTATTTACTAATTCCTTCGATGCTTGCAGATCCAGCCGCGCCGCGAGCAAGATGTGTTTTTAGTCTGCTGCGAGAAGCCATCTGGAGCAGTTCCCATCCCACCCCACTCGGAATCGGAATCGAGCCAGCGTCAGCATGTCACCCACTAGAGGATTTTCAGTGCTAGCGCTCTGTTTATTTGGTCTGGCAACGGCCCAGTTGCCCGGAGACCTGCCTGCGGGCCAATTGGACGGACAGCTGGGGCAGCCAGGCCAGCAGCCGCAGCAAAGCTATCAGCCCAGCTACAATAAGGACTACTCGCCGCGATACAATCCACTGTACACTGGTCAGCAGCCGAGCCAGGATACAACCCAGTTCGACAATCCCCTGTTAGACGGTCAAAACCCCAACAACTACAATGGCTACTACGACAGCAACCGGCCGTTGGGCGGTGGTGGCGGAGTGGGCGGCCTCAACGGCGTTGGTGTGGGCGGATACGCCGGCGGCGGGGGCCTTAGCAGCAATGTGGGCGGACCCGGAAACGGCCTAGGCGGCGGTTTGGGCGGCCTGGGACCCCAGTACGACCCCTTCCACCGGAACAGCATTGGAGGCGCGTCAGGTGTCAATTACCGCGACATGTACACCGATGAGGAAAACTTCTGCCCGGAACACTGGGTCTCGTTCAGGCAGAGCTGCTATCGCTTTATCCGCTCCCCCAAGCGCAACTGGGCGGAGGCAAAGAAGATCTGCAAGGCCTACACCGCCGACCTCATAAACGTAGACAACGTGGAGAAGCATTCCTTCATCCTTAAGAATCTCATCCTGCAAAACCATCGGCAGAACCGATTCTTTATCTCAGCTAGACAAACAGGTCCGCAGAACTGGGTCAACGATGACAATACCCAGCTGGTGCAGATCGAGGACTCATTCTCCATGGATGAGAACGTGCCTTTAGAAAACGAGGACCTGCACGACAACAGGTTTCTGGTGCAGAACGACCTGAACAACAGGAACAACTTCAACAACCAAAATCCGTTTTACAACTCGCTTCCAGGCACCTTAAATCAGCGCAATCAAAACAACCTGAGAGGCTTTATAGGTATGAAAATATTGCTCCACCTAATAAAATACATACTTAGTCTGTAAATATCCTCTCTAGGCCCCAACCAGCCGTACGGAGACAATGGCTATATCCGAGATCGCGTGGTATATGCTTACTCCAAGAAGCGGGATCGCTGGATGTTTATGCCGGCCTACGAAATCGAATTGAACCTGTTCATCTGCGAGTCAAAGGTGCTTTACAGTCCGGACAACGTAAACATCAAGCTGGACGACAAGCGTCCCTACCATTATGGGCTCGACATCCGCGATATGGAGCGCATTCCACGGGGTCCTTACTTTATCAAACAGCCTAACGACACGACCTTCGATGTGAACAAAAACCGATTGATCAACGATGTGTCCCTGAGTTGCTTAGCCGGCGGCTTCCCCACGCCGTCATACGAATGGTACCGCGAGGTCTATGTCGACGACACGCTCGAGTACCAGAAGATCGACCCCTTGGCGAACGACCGTTACACCATATCGGGCGGCAACCTAATTATCTACGAACCGAAGCAGGCTCTCGACCAGGGCGCCTACCATTGCGTGGCGGAGAACAAGTTCGGCCGCGTTCGATCCGAGAGTGCGCATCTCAACTTTGGCTTCATAATGGAGTTCAACCTGAAACGATCGGCGGAAACGAGCGAGATGAACTGGGGAAAATCGATATTCTGCGACCCGCCACAGCATTATCCCGACGTTCGGTACTATTGGGCTCGCGACTACTTCCCCAACTTTGTTGAAGAGGACCAGCGTGTGTTTGTCTCCCGGGACGGCGCCCTCTACTTCTCCTTTATCGAAACGGTGGATCGGGCCAACTATTCGTGTACTGTGCAAACCCTAGTGTCGGACACCGGTCGCAATGGACCATTCTTTCCGCTACGCGTGACGCCAAACAGCAACTACCAGGCGTTAATATTCGCCAATACCTTCCCAAAGGTCTTCCCAGAGGCGCCGGTGGCCGGCGATGAGATTCGACTGGAGTGCATGGCCTTCGGCTATCCCATTCCAGCCTACAACTGGACCCGCCAGAACCAGCCGCTGCAACGCAACGCTTACACAATAAACTACGGCCGCGTTCTGATCATCCAGAATGCGACGACGAACGACAACGGAGAGTATACCTGCACAATCACCAATCCGCGCAAGACGCTGGTGAAAAGCATCTACATCAACATCCAGATGCGTCCCGAGTTCACTATTCCGCTGAAGGACATGATCAAGGATTACAACAGTGACGTTACCTTTATATGCGAGGCCTTTGCGATCCCGGACGCAAACTATACGTGGTACAAAAATGCCGAGCGCCTGGACCCGCTGAACATCAATCGTGACCGGTACATCATTCAGGACAATGTGCTGACCATCAAGTTTTTGGAGAAGGATAAGGACGAGGGCATGTATCAGTGTGGAGCCCAAAATCAGCTGAAGACTTCATTCTCTTCGGCGCAACTCCGAGTGCTCTCCATGAAGCCATCCTTCAAGAAGCATCCCCTGGAAGCGGAGGTCTATGCTGTCTATAATGGCAACACAACCATTGTCTGCAACCCGGAAGCCGCTCCGCGGCCTAAATTCCAATGGAAAAAGGACGGTCAGGTCTTGGGCTCTGGTGGTCACCGGCGCATCCTGCCCAGCGGCACACTGACCATTGCGCCCACGTCGCGGGACGACGAGGGCGTTTACACATGCATAGCCTCAAACCAGGCCGGCACAGATGAGTCCCATGCTCGCGTTATTGTTTTGCGTACGAATTATTATTTTTTATTGTTAATTAATTTATTAATAACGGATATATTTAAACAATTACAGAGGAGATCCGCTTTATGCAAACCCCACCGCAGCGCATTGTTACCAAGGAACACGACCTTATCTATCTGCATTGCGAGGCTGCCTTCGACCCGTTGCTGGACATTGCCTACGTGTGGAAACAGAACGGCGAAGTCCTGAAGAACAACCATGACGGCACCGGCCGAATTGTGAGTGCATTTTAAATCCTTTCCCACGAAACTTGTTGTGAGATCGCAAGGTCCTCGTTCTAGATTGTGGACTGGAACAGCTTGACGGTGCATAACACCACAATGCGGGATGCCGGCGACTACGAGTGTGTTGTCAAGTCGGCTGTGAACGAGATTACCAGCAAGACCAGCGTGGTCATTGAGGGAGCGCCCGGAGCCCCAGGCGGTGTTCAAGTCATTCAGATTAGCAAAACAAAGGCGATTATCGAGTGGGTGGACGGAGCGAACAACGGCCGCGCCATCCGTTACTATAATATCCTGGGACGCACGAACTGGAACCGCACCTGGGTAAATGTGTCGACGCATGTGCAGGCGCGTGAGGTGGATCGATACACGTCGCGCCAGCAAGCGGAGGTGATCAACCTAACGCCATGGTCGGCCTACGAGTTCAGTGTAACAGCCGTTAACGACCTGGGCATCGGCACCCCGTCTGCTCCATCGCCCATCTACAGCACCTACGAGGACAAACCGTATATTGCTCCACGCAACGTCGGTGGTGGCGGCGGCAAGATCGGCGACCTGACCATCACCTGGGACCCGTTGCTGCCACAAGAGCAGCATAGTCACGGCATACACTACAAGGTGTTCTGGAAGCTCAAGGGAGCCCTGGAATGGGCTTCTGACGAGATCAAGAAGCAAGATCACATGGGCGTGGCTGTGGTCAATATTCCGCTCAACAACTACTACACGCAGTACGAGGTCAAGGTGCAGGCAATCAACAACATCGGCAAAGGACCGGAGAGCGGCGTCGCTGTCATCCACTCCGCCGAGGACATGCCGCAGGTGGCGCCGCAGAAGCCCTTCGCGCTCGCCTTTAACTCCACCTGCTTTAACGTCACCTGGCAACCGATTGACATGTCTCGCGAGAATATTCGTGGCAAACTCATTGGCCACAGGGTAAGCAATAATACCATTTATCTATATCTATAGCTCTGTACCTAATTATTCCGCTTTAGTTGAAGTACTGGAAGACCACGCACCAGGAGGAAGACTCCGTTTACTACCTTTCGCGTACGACAAGAAACTGGGCGCTGATCGTTGGTCTGCAGCCGGACACTTACTACTTTGTGAAAGTCATGGCGTATAATGCGGCGGGAGAAGGCCCCGAGAGCGAACGTTTTGAAGGTTTGTTTGGAAGCACATAATTCATTACTGTAATAATAATTTTATTTACACTTTTTAGAGCGCACATACCGTAAGGCCCCGCAGAAGCCGCCTTCCTCAGTTCACGTGTACGGAATAAACCCGTCTACGGTCCGGGTTGTATGGCGATACGTTTCCCCCTCGCAGGACGAGGAACCCATCGAGGGTTACAAGGTAAGCTCGGTGGCATTTCTGCTGAAAAAGTTACTATTAATGTCTTATCATTCTGTTTAGGTTCGTATTTGGGAGACGGACCAGAATATGATCACAGCCAACAATACCATCGTGCCAATCGGACAGAAGCTAGAGTCTTACATCAATACCCTCACGCCCGGCAAGAGCTACAATATGCGAGTTCTCGCCTACAGCAACGGCGGCGATGGTCGGATGTCCAGTCCCACGCTACGCTTCCAAATGGGCAAGACGACGCGCAATGCAGCGAATACGCGCCACGGCCACAACATCAACACGGCGCTAATCTTAAGCACACTGCTGCTCATTACCACATTTTTCTATACAAACCACTGATCGTAGCACAAATCGAGATGCGTAAGCCTAAGCAGTAAGAAATACGAACATTCGTCCAGAAGTATAAGAAACGCACAGCCTTCAAACTTATACAGAAACCCAAGAGTCTCGTTAAGAATATATACAAACAGATCAAGAAGCATTCCATAATTACTTTGTAGCCGAAAGTAATCAATTGAATTGACTTAGGATTATTAATGCACCCAAGAAATGATAGTTTTTACGTCATATTACATAAATATTTACAAAAGTTGAAGAAAGTGACCTTATATTAGCGTAAGTAGTCCGTGCGAGAAATTCGAAAACATTTAACACATATTTTTTGAACATATTTTCTAAATTAACTACGAAAAAACTGTATTAGAGTAAGACAATATCAGGTTTCACATATAAATATATTTGTATGTATTACTTTATTTGTATTCGTCCATTTTATAATATTTGTAATGCAAATGCAATTCCGTCCATTTTCTGAAACAAATAAATGTATATCTTTTCAAGTATTTAAATTTCAAGTCTATTTTTTGCGTGTTGATGGGAGAAGTAGAATAATTTTCAAATATTTTATGTTTCTGTAAATTTTGCGGCTTAGTGGGAGAAATGAAATAAGTTTATATTTTAAGTTTATGAGACCCTGGAATTATTCAAAATATAATCAAAAACTAACTAATTAAAATTAGATATGAACAAGAAAGGAAGCTAACTTCGGCTCACCGAAGTTTGTATACCCTTGCAGAGTTTAAACAAAAAATTAAAAACGAAATTCTGAAATAATAATTTGTTGCCAAATCTCAAATTTGATGGCAATGGTTTGAAACACGGCTAAGCTATGTTTTTTTTTATTTTTCCTGATTGTTTCTATGGAAGCTATAGGATATAGTCAGCCGATTTTTATGAAATTAAAATCAAAATTCAGAAATACTAAAATATGGCTAAATATAAAATTTGGTGAAAATATGTTGAAAACTGACAAAGTTATGGTTTTTTCTTTTATTTTCCTGATTGTTCCTATGGAAGCTATAGGATATAGTCAGCCGATTTTCATGAAATTAAAATCAAAATTCAGAAATACTAAAATATGGCTAAATATCAAATTTGGTGAAAATATGTTGAAAACTGACAAAGTTATGGTTTTTTCTTTTATTTTCCTGATTGTTCCTTTGGAAGCTATAGGAGCAAAACCCTTATTTATGGTTTTATCGAAGTAAATGCACCGAGCATAGTCGTCTTTCTAATTAGTTGACATGGCTGAATGTGTTAGTTGGTTTCATGCTCTATGTATGCGTGCGCCATGTCGGCACAGCGATGTGCGGTTTGTTTTGATTATGTTTTGTTTTGATTATTGCTTACACACGCATACATATGTGTTAGTTGGTTTTGTGTTGTATGTATGTGTGGCGGCCATCATTAGAGCTGATAAAACCGCGATATTAATCGAAGCTTAGAACAAGTGACAGGCTAGTAATAATGCCCGCCAAACCATAACTTTTTTAAATTATGACTTTTAAATCCGTTTTAACACGAGAAGGTGTCTTTTTCCACCAAATAAACCCCATATATTCTTGATCAGAATTAATAGGAGAATCGATCTAGCCATGTTTTGAAAATTGGTTGAAAACTGACAAAGTTATAATTTTTTTTCGTAGATTTTTCCGATTGTTCCTATGGCAGCTTTATTATATAGTCGTCCGATCTGGCCCGTTCCGACATATGTACGAGTGAGAGTATATAGAAGCCTAACTGCAAAGTTTCATTCAAATAGCTTTAAAACTGAGGGACTAGTTTGCGTAGAAACGGACAGACGGACAGACGGACAGAAGGACAGACGGACAGACGGACATGGCTAGATCGACTCGGCTGTTGATCCTGATCAAGAATATATATACTTTATAGGGTCGGAGATGCCTCCTTCACTGCGTTGCAAACTTTTGACTGAAACTATTATACCCTGCAAGGGTATACAAATATAGCCCTACAGTCGAACGAATTTGGCTCTATAATCTTAGAAAATATTTGAAAGCTTAGAGTTTTAAAAACAATCCCACAGGTGAAATGCGAATCTTTCATACATACATATATACATATGTACATACATATATTGAAGGGGCATAATGAGTACTTTATCGAAGATTAAAGAACTATACTACAAAATATTTGTAGTATGACGGGTTCTATACTCTTTGATTTTTTAATAATAAATAATATTGATCAGTTTAACGGAATTTTTAACATAATGATATGGTACCGGTACTTTAAGTAGAGTATTAAAGCTCTCGGTATTTATGAAAGGCCATCGGCTTATTTCGATATTTTCTGCCAAGCCCCGAGTGGCTTTTTTGGCGCTCTAGCCGTGGCCACACTGGAGCGAAACTTACAAAAGCAAAAGAGTTGAGCAAAGGTATATGTTTTTAACATGGTTTTATAACGCACATACGTTTGGAAACTAAGCTTTGCGACGCGTCCAAGGCACATACGCCCAACCCCGAAAAGAACTGGCAGTGAGGTTAGGCACCATGGCCAAGGCGAACGGCTGGAATGGGTGCGGAATGGGCGTGCACGGCAATGGCAGCGTCTCCATAAGCGCTGCCTCGAAGTACTCGCGCAGCACGGAGCTGCGTCGCGTCGAGGACAACGACATATACCGGCTGGCCAAGATACTGGACGAGAACGCTTGCTGGCGCAAGCTAATGTCTATCATACCCAAGGGCCTGGATGTGCAGGCTTGCAGCGGTGCCGGTGGCCTCAACTTTTCGGCGGCGGCGAGGAAGGGATTTAAATACACGGCGCAGGACGTATGCCAGATTGACGAAGCCGCGAACCGGCTGCCGCCTGACCAAAGCAAGTCCCAGATGATGATTGACGAGTGGAAGACCTCAGGCAAGCTTCACGAACGGCCGACGGTGGGCGTGCTGCTCCAGTTGCTTGTGCAGGCCGAGCTCTTCAGTGCGGCTGACTTTGTAGCGCTGGACTTCCTGAGTGGTGAGTCATTTATGTTTATTGGCCTTATTTCTTTATATTTTTGTGGTATTTTCATAGAACCCACGCCCGATCGCCCTGCAGACGGCCCCGCCGCTCCCATTAGCCTCGACCTGTCCGAATTGCTAGAGGAAGAAATGGACGTGGACAACGAGGGACCGGGTTACCAGCAACCAAACACTGCCACCTCAAATGCGGCTGCCCAGGGCAGTGTGGGGCTGAATCTGGACAATTTCGACAAGCACATAGTTCCCCGGGACAAGAGCTTGCCGCAACCATCTGAGAACGTTCCGCCCATAGCCCCGCCACGCGCCTCCCGTCTGCTAAGAGACAGTGCGAGTTCCAGGAATGCAGCCAGCACAGGGACCGCCACTTCCTCGGCGACCGTCCAAAACATCCCCAATCTGACAATTCTCAATCCCAGCGAACAAGTCGAGGAGCAGCAGCCGCGTCCGCAGAATATACCTAACCTGTCCATACTCATCGCCAACTCGGCAGCTTCAGTAACAACGGCGTCGACTTCGCTGGGGAACCCTAGCAACCAAACCAGCTCCACGGAGCCGCCAAACATACCAAACATCACGCTGCTGATTGATAATTCCGCCGAGATAAGCCACGTCCCTGAAGCTGCGGGGAGAGCCGCAACGGCAGCCAGCCAAGCGGCGAGCTCGAACAATTTGCCAATGATAAGCGCTCTAAATCTAAACACTGACAGCGGCGGAACTTCACATCCGGACGGCAGCAGCAGCTCGAGCAGCTTAAGTAACGATGAGGAGGACGATGACGACGAAGACGAGGTTGATGTGTCCCTGCCAAACCTGAGCAACTCGGAGCATCCGAACTCCAACAATGACTCCAGCCTGACAACGGTCACTGGCACCAGCGGTGATAACAGCTTTGAGCTAACAAACGACTCCAGCTCGGCTTCAAACGACGATTACGCAGGCAACATTCCAAATTTGAGCGAGCTGCAGCACTAGGGAAAGTGACGAAGCGGCCGTCCATGGAGCAGATTTCCACAAGCCAGACATTCCATTCCGTTAACCATATTAGCCTAAGTTATGTTTGTACTACCTGCGTCTATTTATATGTTAGCCGACGCCGACGACATCGGCTTTTAAATGCGGACCTAGTTATATATTATGCATACTGTGTAAGGTCCAAGTAGAATCTAAGATTCGGGGCAAGCTTTCGACATACCACTATTGTTTCGTTGTTCATATCAAACGGCTACTGACCCACAGTCCATGACAAGTGGCGGCAATATCAAATATTTCCGTTTCGAGAAGGCCATACGTATGTAACCAAATAACCGATTGTAACAAATTTTGTATCTTTTACAAAGTACGTATTGTTTTTCAAGTATAAATATACAAAAAAAAGAAAATGGGATTCATTGACTTGGTTCTTTTTGTACTGAATTTTGTATGCTGCTTTTTAATCCTTTAATCCTTTTTATTGTATTTATAAGTTATTTATATTTGTGCCCGTTTCTTCTTTATCAAATTGATATTTTTCATTCACCTCTTTATTAATCCTAATCCAATCAATGTTTTCCCATTGCTAACATTAATTTGCATAATACAATATAAACAGTTTGACACAATTTATTAACATAATAGGTGTAAAAAATAATAATTTAAATGAAGTTTTGTTTTATATTTCATTGTCAATTTGAAAATGTCAATGTGCCCGCTTGATTTCTCGTTTCATATGTCGAAAATCCTAGAAAATACTGACTGCCGAGGGCGAAAAAAAACAAGTGCTGTATAAGCCTATCGATAGTCTGTCGTGGCAGCCCTGAAACGACACATCAACAACAACAATAAGAATAACAAGAAGATAGAGTATTTGTTGTCGTAGTTAACCCAAATTTAGAAATAAACCCTCAGCCAGCTTGTGCTCCCTAAAACATTCAAAATTATTCAAAACATGGACGAGTCGGAACTGCTCTTCAATCTGTTCTACTTCCTGCTCTGCATGGTCATCATTTACCCTCCAGAGGAGTTCCAGCGCCTGGGCTTCACCATCGAGCAATTATTTGCCCGCTTCCTGGGCGAGGAGTACTTGGACTTTGTGGGCTACCACCTGCGACGCACATCGCTCAATCTGTTCGTGCACTCCTGCCTGCCGTTCTCCTACTTCCTGATCCACAGGCTCAAGTTCTCTGTGTTTGCAACGCAAGAGCCGCTCGAGGATTCCGACCTCGACCCAGATTTTCCGATGCCTCAGGAGGCGGTGGCTTTCAAGACGCTCACTTGGAAGACCGCCCAGCGCTTCAGCGTGCTGGCCGTGATGGCTGTGCCCGCGCTCATCTTCAACTGGCACCAACAGAACTGGCGCCGGCATCCGATAAGCAAGGCGCTTGCCAAATACTCGAACTCACCCGGCAGCTACAGTGCCGTGGCCAGCGACATTGGCAACGAGTATCGGCGGCCGGAGATTTACAAGAAGAAACTGAACTCCATCAGCACTGTGATTGCGACGGAAAATTGGATAATCAAGACCACAATGTACAATGTACACTTTGCCCACCAGAGCAACACGGCGCTAAGCGTAGCCAAGGTCAGTTAATCACGATTCTCGTTTGTTGGGAAACCTTGCTGAATTCAGCTCCTTTTGCAGGCGGAAACATACAACATATCGCATCACGACCAGAACGACACGCTGCAGATGATCAGCATTATCGTGCGCCCGATGAGACAGGGCGTAGCAGACTTTCACATACGAATTAACGCCTTAGAGTTTAGGAACCTGGAGGATCGTGTCCGGCGTCCCATCGCCATTCCCTCAAACATCCAGTTTCACCGCAACGTCATCGACCGCTTCGTGGACGTATTCAAGGCGCAAGTCGCTCTGAATCCCATCTTTCAGGCGGAGGTGACCACTGAGAAGTGCTTCGCCTGCATGATGAATGAACCAAACACCAAGATTCACAAGCAGTGTGCCGACCTGGACCGCACTGGTGCCCCGCTTCCAGAAGGGGCGTGCTGCTCCAACTGCTACTGCCGGCCCATGTGGTGTGTAGAGTGCCTGGCTCGGTGGTTTGCGGCCCGCCAGAACGACGTAGATCGAGAGGTTTGGCTGGAGCAGAAGTGCACATGCCCGATGTGCCGCGCCAAATTCTGTGTACTAGACGTTAGCTATATCAGAGCCGCCAACCAGGCGGCCTCGACTCCACAGCGCGGAGCTGACGAGGATAATGCCTCGTGATTTACGACTGTGTTAAAGTAACAATTAAAAAACGACTCTTAAATCGAACCTCGTTCTTTATTGGTCAGATTGAAATATGTAATCACTTTGACTAATGTAAGACGTACAATTACGTAGCTGTAAACTTAAAGTATGCATATAATTTAGTGCAGTTATCACGTTTTAATACTTTACAATCTAACATAAGCGAGCTAGCATGCTGGAGATAATAATTTATAATTAATAATTTGACTTAAGTACAATCGATCTAAGCCCGGAGAGAGAAAGTGAGGGTGTGCAAACTATGCCTTACTACAAATTAAAACCGCGATTACAGCAGCTGCTACTCGTCTTCCCTGCGCTGTAAAGCCCGCAACTAGTGCAATAAGCCGTCTGTCTCAGCCCCTCCCATACGCCTTCGCTTTCTCTCTCCCATCCTTGTCCTCTCAATCTGATTAAATAAAGCGCCATGCTAAGTTATAGATGCATAAGGAATATACGTAGTGCTTGTCCAGAGGCCCCACTAGCTACCTATAAATTCGTTTCGTAAAAACTTTTATAGCTCTCCGTCTTTTCGCGCTGACTT
Organism: Drosophila anomelani; assembly: GCA_035045905.1. Classification (NCBI taxonomy): domain Eukaryota; kingdom Metazoa; phylum Arthropoda; class Insecta; order Diptera; family Drosophilidae; genus Drosophila; species Drosophila anomelani. Next base: position 6,626,830 of record JAWNOO010000007.1, on the reverse strand, counting down.
CGGGCCGGGTTGCTGCCTGTCGTCGCCGGCGATCCTGTGTTCGGTGCTGGGCCAGAGTTCTTGGCGCTGGACGAACTGCGGGCAGAGACCTAAAACAAAGAGATAGATAAGTTAGAGTCACTGTTGGATAGAGAAAGGAGTTCTTGAATGGAGTGCAGCACTATATTCGCCCAGATTACGCTTATCAGCAATCACGGACGCTCACAACTAATAATCGGAAGACATGTTCCAAAGTCATTTTTATGATTTAGCACCTGATTTTAATCAAGAATCCGGCGCATTTATTCGGAAAGCTCTTTTGACATCGTGCACAGCCACTTATGGGTCTATATATAATTCCCCCAAGTCGTACATCCATTCTTGCATATATGAACGTATATATGTACATATGCCAGACTTGTCTTGACGTTGAAGAAGGTTCTCTGTGTCGATCGTTGTTTTATTCAAGTTTTGGTTTCTTCGTTACATATAGTATATTGATAAGACTGTTCGTATTTCGATGTCTGATAATAATTGCCGAAGAGCTAACTACCCCCGACATTCTATTCTTTAGCTTTAGCACTATGCACGTCACAATACGTGCTCTATTATTATACAAAATAAATATGATTGGCCGATATAACCCATACAGATATCTGAACACTGTTATTTACCTATGTATATTAGCTTGTGTATAAATCACCGCCATAAAATATCTACTCGCCTTGATTTAGCCAACTGATAATTGTATCGCAAAATATCAGCAAATAAAGGTTCCCCGTTTTATGGGGATACGAATCCACTTAAAGGTTTTTTCTAACTGAAGTATCGGAGTTTGAGGAAGGATAAAATTAAATATAACACACTAATTTGTAAATCAGTAAATTTGTACATTTTATATTTAAAAGTTAATTTTTAACCACTAAAAAACGCAATTCAATAACCGACCTACAAAATTTCCTGTTTTCCATATTAACTTTCATCACCAAAAGATCATTTGAAGCAACACCGGGAATAACTTTTGATTTCGCCACTATAAATAACAAGTCCGCTTCAAAATACTCGAACGTCCGTTTCTCCCAAGTTCAATGGACAGACAACGACGCGTTGGTGACTGGACAACAAAGTAACCCGGCAATCAATCGATCGATCGGCCAATGCATTTACGTTGCGCAATGAGCTCGCTCCGAGGAGAGCACACACCCTCCCGGGATGGGGACCGGGACTGGAACTCGGACTGGACACCCCAATTTCGCACCTCATGAATTTGATGCGTTGCCAAATTTACTTCATTCGCGTGCCATCGAATTTGGGGCTGTTTTTAACGCGACTCCTGGGTGCATTTGCCTCTACATGAAGTGTATTCATGTGTATGTACTTATACATAAGGTATATAAATTGGGGGGATGAGCTCCTCGTATTATATGACATTCTGGCGAATTTTAGCCACTTCACTCTCTCTGGGGTCGCCGTCGTCGTGACGCCAGTAAAGGTATAAAGTTTCCAGAAAGGTGTGTTTGTCGGTCGGCCGGGTCGAGTTCTCAGGTGAACATGCAAAGCACAACACGTATACGTGTAGTCTTATATGGTGTATATATAGTATATTGATCTTGCTTTGTTGTTGTGCCAGCTTTTGTTTACTTTCTGTACTTGCAGTTCGCAATTTCGTTGCCTTTCTTGTTTTGTTGATAAAAATGCCTTTTGGCAAAGCAAACACAAAAAGCCAGACTGCGCAGCGAGTGGGTTTTATGGGGTTTTATGGTCCTTTCTGTCTGAAATTGTTTCAAACCCCCTATAATGTATACTGGCCTTTTACAATTGCCTAATTTACTGAGTGGCTTAATTAGATCTACAAAAGGACAGTGCCCTGAACCACATAGTTAGTATGCCAGGTACACCCCCACCAAACCGTTTCAAATGCGAAAAAAGTAAAAATTCCCTTTACAATCTAATCTTATCATCACTTCTTTTTTCTTTACATATAAATCTTGGCAAAGTTCTCATCCAAGGGCAAAGTACACAGACAGGGACTATAGATTTTTCTGGTCAAAATGGCGAACTTTCTTTGTGGCAAATACGTAGATGTAAATCCCTGCCTAATTGCTCCCCTCAAGGCTATTGAACCGCACTTTTTAGGAACTCAATTTAATTTTACACTAATTGCCTTTCTGATGAAATCGGCCGGACTGAAATAAAGATCATCTATATATTCGCATACAAGCCCCTTGTATAAATTTACAACAACTGTTGAAATAAGGCCGGAAGAGTGATGTCATCTGATTCATTAGATTTATGCATTTCAATTAAGTTTAAGTAAAAAGTGAGGAAGAAGCATCCTAAAATAGAAATGTATTTCTTTCTATTGGTTAATTTAACAATTAAAAACAGAGGTGGAAAAATTTATACTTTTCTCATTTCCCCCTTCAGTTTCCTAGTCCTTTGGATGTTTAATTTAAGATGCATCAGTGTTTGCTGTTTGTCGACTTAACTCAGCGCCTCAAGTGACTCTGAATGGTAAACAAAATTGTCCGTATATATCCATAGTATGGATTCCATACATAGTATAAGTCCCCAAGTACTTGAAAGAATAAGGCATGGACTGGATACTGCGCTGCCTGACTTATCACAACAATGCCGACTTCCGTCTCACTAACGAGCACTTCCGTTTGCCCGGGTAAGTATTTCTTCAATGTTTTTCCTAGCCCTACACTTTCCTGGAAGATCCCCGCCGTGGGTTCAGGTGTGTGCGACTTCGGGGATAGATAACCCACGAAAAAATCACCTGCGAATCACGCACCCGCCTATTAATATGGGTCGCACACTCGACTTTTGTCAGATAGGGAATGGATCGGATCGGGTCGATAGGCAAAATGGAAATGACAATGAGCAAGTGGGGGCCGCACCTTTTCGTTCTCCTTGGTGGATCCTACGGCATCAAAGAGCTTGCCATCCACCGCGTCCCGCTTCTTGTTCTTCGACCTGAAGCGACCGGAGCGGGAGATGGAGAAGTTCCGCCACTGGTGGCTGTACTCGCACCGCTTCTCCTCCTCGTTCAGGACGCTGTCCAGATAGTGGATCGTTGGCTCGTGGGCGGCCGCCATGGTGTTGGAGTAGAAGCTGGATAGATGGGATTTTGCCGGCAACGTCAGCGGATCGATTGGATGCGACCTCGGTTCGCTGTGGTGTTCGTTGGTATTTCCGATTCCGATATTGCCGTTGATAACGCCAGGCGGAGGCGATACCGCGCACTCGCACTTGCACTGGCCCAGATGTCTTTTGTTTTGTTTGTGTTTGGAGTTCGGTTTTGCCTTTGTGTTGGTCGTGTGTTTGGGTTTGGGTTTGTCGAGAAGGTGACGGTGCCGCGATCCAGTACTACCGCTGGCGCTCAATGGTTCCCGTGGCGCGTGTGGTCTGCGACTGCGGGCGAATAACCCAGCGCCGCTGCTATTAACCGAAGTCACACACACAAGTGACGAAGTGACAGCCCCAACCGCAGCCCGACCCGACGCCGGCGTCGCCGCTGACTCCACTATACTTCGGATTCGCTCCGGAGGCGGCACTCTGCCGTCACAAAGAACGAGCACAGCCGAAAGAGAGCAGCCGTGGAGCAGAAAGAAAGCAGCAAGAAGTATTTCCACTGCCGGCAGCTAAACAGCTCACAGATCCCATCACCCAGCTCACAGCTCCAGACCGTGTGATTGCTCCTGAAAGCCCAAACAGGTGGGCCCAGCTCCCACACACACAATCGAACCTTTCACAGTGCTGGCTAACTCCCTACCCGGAACAAGGCAGAAAATCAGCTTTAACAGCTTAACCATGAGATCTACTCCGACAGGATATAAATTTCCTATAACTGACGTACTATAACTTACTTTTAAAAAATATACAAAACTTAAAGAAAATAATTCTACTAATTAATGTTTAAAGTTTCTTTCTAAAGTTTTAAAAACAAAATAGATAAAATGTTTATAATTTTATAATTATTTTTATAAAAGAAAATATTTACATTAGCATAATAAATATATTTATTTTTAAATAGTTTACGAGACACTTCAAAAGTAGTAATTATGGCCAAAAGCTAAAGCAACATCGCAGTTCATCGGTATTGTGTCTGTATTTGTACACAGTAGGCAATGTGTATGGGTTTCAGCCGACTTCGTTACCGTCATCGATACCCTGACCAAAATGGCTCATAAACTTCATAAACCAACCAGTTTAAATTGGTGATACTCAGAACGTAAATCAACTTTAAATTTAAAATAAAAATAAATCATACCTAAAATAATTTAAAAATATTATTAACCTTAAAGTTTACGAAATCAGCAAGTTTGTGTTGTTTTCTAACCAATTTTAAAGTTTAGCTTCCGACTTCCTTAAAGGGTATTCAAAATTCACTGTGGCGGCCTGAAGTTTTCTCATCGTATTTTATTGTATCTGCCAACCGCACACAGATATCTGGCGATATACCTGTACCTGTGCTGCCGATGATAAGCGCAAATAGACAAAACAAACACACAACTTGCTAACAATTATAAATGATTAGACCGCTTTTTGGAGCATTCACTTCGGACAGTTCTTTAACAGTATATTTTGTCTTTGCCATGATAGGTTGCGAGCCGAGAACCTGGAGACAAAAGTGATTCGTAAGAGTTACGGAGATGAATCAGACATAGCAACTGCACAGATGCAGCAACATATACATCTAGGCACCACTAAAAAATACATATGTACATACATATGTATGTATGTATACGGCGGGTCGGTTGGGGTTCATTATCTTGGTCCGCAGTGACTCAGCAGCTCAGGCGGCTTACAAGTGAGTATATTTAGTAAACATATTATTCACACTTTCTTGCCGCGATCGTTTACCCAGCTCTTGGCCAGCTCCCCGCCCATCGATCGAACCTCTGGGGGCACACGGGAACGAACGGATGGCCCTTATCTAATCGGACATCCGAATCACAAGCGCTCGCCAATTGCACTATATTACACAGGGCTTAAGGCCATAGCGAGTCCACAGTCCGTACTGAGAACGGAATATTATGGTTATATTCACCCACAGCCGAGGGTCTTGCTTTTATTTACAGAGGCAACTTCGTAATTTACAATTTACGTATAAATTCAAGTTTGTGGAAGCGTACGCATATATAAATCCATTATATACTATTTCGATATTATATCTAAACGGGGACATGGCGGATGTTGGCCAAAGGCTAGTAGTTGGCGTCTTTTTCCCGGTCATTTAACATAGAGATTTTCTTGTATAACAATAAATTTAACTTGACGCCTTACAGAAAATTTTAGCTCGCAGAAAGGGGATGTGTGTTGTCTGTCGCATCCAGGGGCAACAGTTAAGAGAATAAACTTAGAAAAACAATAAATCGTAGAAAAACAGTTCTACATAAACTGATCGGCAACACGCCTCCTTCTAAACAACACTTCCGCCACTATCCCCGGGCTGCCGATTGAGCTCCCGTTCTCGCATAGCCACGGCGTCCAAGCGTAGGGTCGGCGGCACTGGACGCTGCTGTTGATTCTGCGCTGGCTGATCCTGTCGTGCCGCGCCAGCACCAGTGTTGCTGCGGTGCATGTAAGTGCGTATATTCTCCTCCGTGTAATCCACAATGCGGCGTTTCTTGCGACTAGCGTACTGCTTCTGCTTTAGATAAATTTTAAGTATACCTTTGACCGTGATAAATGTAAGGCCACCGAGCAAAGTGCGGTGCAAAGTGTTGTCCACTGAGTCAAAAAGAATCCGCCCAACAATAGACGAGATGGTGGGCAGGAGAAGGGCTCCGCAGAAAACACGCGTGGCCGAAACGGGGTCGGACAGCGCGGGAGTGGCTGGATTGCTGGTGCTCTGCTGTTCGTCCTCTTGGTTTCTGGAGAGAATATGTGGTTAAATGTCTTTTCGAATAACACTTAAAAGGCCTATGCACTTACAGGTTCGGATAGATGAGGCTCACAAATGGGAACTTCCTGACCACAGTCCCGCGGTTCCGAATTAGTCGCAGCAGTGCGTCCTCCCATCGAATAAGGCGACCTAGCACCAGTCCGACTGGAATGGCCGGCAGTCCGATCAGGAGCACAAGAGGATCCCCGGCTTCCATAATGGACATGCCGTTCTCATGACCCACAATCTGTGAAGATAGATTTCGTTTAGCAAGGCAATCCGACTAATTTATTAATAAATAAAGCTAATTTACCTGCAAAAACGTCACTGCTCCATATGTTACAGCTGTCCAATACAACGAGCCGACGAAGAAACCAGCCGCAAGGAAAGGACTAAGGCGCTTGATCAAGTTGTCCATTGCCTCCAGGGCGCCGCCAAACTTTCCCATTTGCGGGAACACAATTATGTACTCCGTCTGACACTGTGGGCAGGACACGGAACGCAGCGCGTTTCCCTTCTGTGTCTTTTCGTCGATCCAGCGGTAAAGGCAGCTCTGATGCACCCACTTGGTGGTGCCACGACACTGACACGGCTTCACCCACGCCGCCAGTCGGTTGTCCTCGTCAGTGGCGAAGCAGATCCAGCAGCAGCGCTCTGGCTCGCCAGCGTCCGCGCCCATCAGCACCGTTGTGGAGGTTGAAGCATCTGTCGCTGTTTTGTCTGCGTGGGCAGTGGCTGTAGCTGCTGCTACTTTGGTTGCAGGCACTGTGGGCTCGTCGCTCTGTACGATGGCAGGTGGCACAGTCAGGGTCAGGGTCGTGTGGTCATCTCCGGCAGCAGGTGCAGCTGCCACTGCCGGGCTGGCATCGCCGGAGGCTCCTGCTTCTGCGGGGGGCGCCTTGTCAGCCATGTCGCTAAAAATGTCACACCATGTACAACTATTTATGTTAATCGACTGCGCTCGGTCGCGCCCTCTGTAACGCCAAGGCACCTTCACTCACTTTGCTTTAGCTCTGCTTCCCGTACTTTGTTGCAGGCTCTCGGTATTTGCTACTTGGACTTTCGTATCGAGCAACTATTAACTTTATTTCTATTTTTGTGTCCCAAATGTCGAAACACAGTGACAACAAAATTATCGATACCAACGTACCAGCCCGATAACGATGACAGAACTACAAAACTAGAGATGTCAAATCGTTTTGATAACTCGGTTATTGGGTGGTTCCTTGATTCTCCGTTCGAGCACTTGTTAACAAAATCAAGTTTTTAAAATTTCTGTTACCCTTCTTAATTTTAAAATAAATTTTATTGGAGATTTCTGCCGTTAAGCACATGCTTATTTGTATCCATATACGTATATAAATAAGAACTATAGATAAATTTACTGATCTAATCAAGAGCGAAACAGATTTTTTTTTCTTTTGCAGCTTGCAATTTTGTTAACCCGAATTGACCAATCACAGGATACGCACAAATTGTGAAATGTTATTTTTAATTTCCATCTGAAACATTGGAATCTACATTGCATTTTTCGCGACTTTTGCGTACAGTACAATAAAATTATAACAAGAATAGCCCGATGAATTGTTGCTCAAGAACTTCGGCAACCTCGAACGACACAGCACGACAGGAAGCAAGTGGTCCTCTGCCACGCACTATCTAAGGGGAGCTGCCTTGCATAGAGCCCTGCTCGATGCTAGTCCAATTCGTTGTTGGTGCTTTGCCTACTAGGCGTCGTCCCCTGATCCTCCCCATCGTCCTCGTCGAAGCCCGCCATCAGCCGGTTGAATATGTCCCCGAACATCCCTCCCAGCCCTGGAGCTGTGTGGGCCACCTCAGGCTGCTCGTCGAAGTAGAGCACTCCGATCTTTGCCACGTACTTCAGGAACGATAGGTCACGCTTTAGCGAAGGATCGTAGAGCTTCCGCAGCGCCCGGAACCCGGACACGCTCTTGACATCGATGAGGCGGAACAGGAAGTACAAGAAGTTAACCAGTGGTTCCTTAAAGGGGAACTCGTGTCGCAGCAGCTTTGCGTGGTAGCGCGTGTACTCGGTGAACGTGTCCTCGGCGGTCTTCCGGTCTTTTAGCGACAGCTGCTGCAGCACAGCCTGCACCAGAAAAAGATCCACTTCGCCCTGGAAGCCTCTGCTCTGGCTTATCTCGATCAGCACTCGTCCGCAGAGGCTGCCGTCCTGGCAGAGCAGGTAGTGGTGCCGGGCCAGCTCGATATTGCCCTCAGTCCAGAATACGTGCGCAATCAGTTTATGTAGCACTGGGTGGCCGTACTGTCCGTGAAGCGCCGTACTCCATTTGATGGTCCTTTGCTGGAATGAGAATGCTTTGATCTAGCAACTGTTCGCCTATTGGAAAGTTCCAGAACTCACGATCAGAGTCTCGCGCTCCACTGTCGCGGCGCTGAGGCTGCGGATTAGGGCTCCCAGGCGGGCCACCCACACAAAGTTGTCGGCTTCCCCGTCTAGCGGACCCCGTTTCTCCAGCGTATCCACCAGCAAGAGGCACAGGTCGGCCGCGCTACTCTCCTGCTCCTTGTCTATCAGCTGCTGAGCTCCGTCGAAGAGGAGGTCCAGGCAGTCTTGGTAGCGCTTCTGAGCCGTATACCGAAAGTACAAAGTCCTGTACATCATGTGCGCCTCGTAGAACTCTCCTCCGGCCAAGGACTGTGACAGCTTGGCAAGAACGCGGCTGACACCGCGCTGCCCCGCGGACGCCGTACTGCCGCTGGCTACTGCACCTGTCTCGGCGGCGGCCATTTCTCCGATAGCTCTTTAGTTTGTCTCTAATTTGGAAGCCTAATTTTTACAATTTCTATATATTTACATATACACACATCCCGATAATGGACCGCCTATCGAAATCGACTCGCCCGATGACGAGTGCACTAGAGGTGAAGAAATATCTGCCGATATGTATAGCCTGAAGTAAGCTGGCAACACTGGAGGAGATAAACAGAGTGATTTGTTGTTGGAACCAGGACAAATGGACAATGATCCGAGGGAGAGCGCTTCCGCCAAGGACGAGCCGGCCGAGGGGGCGAGTCTGGCCGTCGCTACCAACTTTGCACCCAACCGTTGGGTGAAATTAAACGTAGGCGGCCAGATATATGCCACCACCATAGACACTCTGGTAGGCAGGGAACCGGATTCGATGCTGGCCAGGATGTTCCTGCAGGACGGCAACATGGTGCCCAGCGAGCGAGACGAGCAGGGCGCCTACCTGATTGACCGTAGTCCTCGCTATTTCGAGCCCATCATTAACTACCTACGGCACGGCCAGTTCGTCTGTGATTCCAACGTCAGCATGCTAGGCGTGCTGGAGGAGGCGCGCTTCTTCGGCATCTATTCGCTGATCACACACCTGGAGGAACGCATTGGGCAGCAGGAGGATCCGCAGAGCGATCGGCCGCTGACTCGCATGGACGTCATCAAGGCCATCATACAGACCTCAGTGATAACGGAGCTTCGCTTCCAGGGCGTTAATCTTTCCGGAGCCGATTTACGGAAGCTAGACTTTCGCAACATCAACTTCAAGGTGTGTATTAACAAGCTCTCAGTGGGTTGTAGCCTCTCTAATCTTCAAATTTGTTTCGCAGTACGCTAACATGTCCCATTGCAATCTGTCTCACACTAACCTTAACTACTGCTGCCTGGAGCGGGCGGACCTGCAGTTCGCCAACCTGGAGTGCGCACAGTTGGTATCGGTGCGAGGGCTCTGCGCCAACATGGTAAGGCCTGAGATCCAGCTCAACTAAACCATGCGTACTCATATTCCCAACATTCCAGGAAGGTGCCAACCTGAGGGGCTGCAACTTTGAGGATCCCACTGGCGTACGAACTAATCTGGAGGGCGTAAATCTGAAGGGCGCCTGCCTTGAGAGCAGCAACATGGCGGGGGTGAACCTACGCGTGGCCAATCTAAAGAACGCCAACATGAAGAACTGTAATTTGCGTGCCGCCGTACTAGCTGGAGCCGACCTGGAGCGATGCAATCTGTCTGGCAGCGATCTCCAGGAGGCCAATTTGCGCGGAGCGAACCTGAAGGACGCCGAGCTAACGCTCATGGTGACGCCGCTGCATATGTCGCAGGCCATTCGCTGATCGGGACTCTTACTATTCGAGGGGACAATACCATGTGCAATCACATATCACACCTTAATTATACATTATTTGTAAAGAATGCGGTCTTAATTTAGTAAGTGTGTACATAAGTGTTTTTTTTAACATAGCCCGTAAAATAAACAGTATTAGGATTGATTTTCTGAAATCGTACATTAGAATTTGAATTCGATATTTGGTTGCGCCTGTATACTTGTCGATTCCTTGCCAACTAAACACTTTTTGAGATTTTCGGCACTAACTACAAGGTGCCATTAGATTTGCTGTCAATGTCAAGTCACAGGAGCCTTTCATTTGCGTTCGATTCGTTAGACAGGTTGGTTGTTCACCCTTTACCATTTTTTTTTGTTAATTTAATTTAACAACGTTCAAACCATAGCAAGTGCGCGAAAGTGAACAAAAATACATCGATATCCGCCTACGCAGAAATCGCCGTACTCCCACAGCGAATTCGCGTTGAAGAAAACCGCGGTTTTCTGTAGTGGTAAGCGCTTTAATTTGTTTTTTTTTTTAAATATTCAAGAAGAAAACAATTAGGACTAAAAATGTTCATGTGAAAAGAAAACTTAAATCGCACACCTAAATTAAAATGACTTTCACCCATTAGAACGAAATATTACAACACAGTTCTGCCTCGTGTTATAGCAATTATAGCTCTGTGTTTATGCCATCTTCGCCACAATTTTTTGGATTTTCATTATTAATATTTCTATACCAATCATCTGCAAAAATTCCATCAGATTTAACAGGCCTTTTTTACGTTTACCTTACTTGGCTCGATATATTTCCCATACCCAAGTTACTAATCGAGTGCGATATCGCCCCGTTCCCAGCTCTAGGAAACGTGGTTTGTTGGAAGCACCCGAAGAAGTTTGACGTTGCTCTGAAATCTGTAATCTGTAACTTGTGTAAACCAGCGAGGAAAAAATTGTTGAGAAGAAAACTAGGAGACATTTTGGTACACAGCTTATAAACGCGACAAACGATGGAAAATCAAAGCAACGCAGCTCCCGCTGCCGCCGCCGAGACCGCGGAGAATGGCGCAAACACCGCGCAGGAGGTGTCATCGACAAGTAAGTTTTCCTCGACGAGGGGTAGTAGAGCAAATTCTTGCAAGTATTGCGCGAGTGTGCGAATGTTATCATAAATGTTCTGCGCCGTGTTCCGCGGTGCAACGCACTATTTGTACATATTTCGAATCGGGATCAAGGGCAAAATCGCAGCTGGGGAGCTTCGGGAATTCGGTTTTTTCGTTCTCCTTTGCATACGGCCATTTTACGAAGTGTGAGTGCACATAGTTGTCAAAATTCCGCCATATTTTTTTCTAGTGGACTCTAGCAGTAAGTAAGAGTTGTCAAAGTGCCGGAACTTCTAAGCGGCAAAGTAGTTGCGAAATGTCAAGGAAGGAAGGAAAAAGTACAGCAAGGGGAAAAAAAGACCAGCAGCAAGAACAACAACAACTGTGTGTATACATGCCCGCTTTTTTCTTGTCGGTCGCCGATCCACGATTGTGTTGTTGACATTAATTACGTCATCGAGGCATTCTTATGCTGAAAACGACCAAGCCGACAGCAGCAATTACTATAGCGGCCGCAAATAGTGCGATATGAATCATTTTCGGCGGCCATTTCGGTCGCTCTTGGCCGAATTTGAGTGATTTCGTGCTGGCGCTGTGTCATTCCTTGCACGGCGTTCTCTACGCCCCTCTCCCGCTGTTGCACACAAGCGCACACACACATCACACCACTCCACCTCCCATGCATACATATTTAATTGAGAAATTCGCGTTTTGATGCGCTCATCGCTAAGAAATGTTTTGTGCGTGTGTGCTCGTGTGAGTGTGAGTGCCGCAGCGTTGCCAACTTATTGGCCATGCGTCAATATCGAAATTCAGATGGCTTTAAAGTTTTTTCCCTTTTAAATCTCGCCGCAATGTACGCTAGTTTTGGGCATTTGTTGGTAATTGGCACGCAAACAGAAACACACATGTGCACATGTGGTGCATTTTGCAGAATTCGCACAGATGGCAACCCCATCAACTGTTTTCGATTTAGATATTTTTTTTTTTGATGACAGAGACCCGGCATTTGCAAGTGTTTGTTTGGGCGAAATTGTTGCTATCTAATAGCTGGGCGTAGAAACCGGTTTATCAGCCGCTGTATCACCTCTAGTCCGGCAAAAACCTGGCGTGATAACACGGGTTCACTGCAGGCTCCGGCGATAAGAGCCGCTTGCTGCTGGCATGGCGTTTTTGCCGGTCAGCAAATTCGATTTCCACCTATCCAACACTAATGATACTGTGCATCTTCTCACCCCACAGCTCAACCCATAGAGCCCACAAAGCGCTCGCTGCGCGTTCAGACCTGGAAGAAGATCCAAGAGGGCAAGGTCGGTATTGGATTTAACAACATATTCAACCGGATTCCGGCGTTCCTTGAAGCCGAAAAGGCTGCTGCACTCCTGGCCAACGAGGAGGAGTTCAAGAAAGCACGTAAGTGGCTCAACGACAACGGCATAATTGTGTCCAGCCTTGGATCTTACCCCTTTCCGTCCCGCAGAGCACATCAAAGTAAACATCGATCGCGCCTTGCACGACTTCAAGGAGCTGGCTCTGCTCGCCGACAAGTCGGTCTATTTGCCCAGCACTCGCGACTCTTCTGCGCTTTGCCTCAAGGTCGATGTGGCTGCAGATGCCACCGAGGAGCAGAAGAAGGAGGCTCTGCGCGTTCAGGACATCCAGAAATTCCGTACGGAAATCGGATTGGACAGCGGACTGAAGCTGGACATTGTTGTGATTGGCTCTGTAGTGGTGTCACGCGATGGCTACCGCATCGGCCGCGGCAACGGTTTTGCCGATCTGGACATCGGCTTGCTCATTGAGCTGGGTGCCATCACACCGCAGACAGTTATTGCCACGATAGTGCACGACCTGCAGGTGGTGGACTCATTGCCCGTGGAACTGTTCCAGAAGTACGATACGCCTGTGGACATTATTGTGACACCCACCGAGGTTATTCGTGTCGCCAAGCGTTTGCCGCGTCCCAACGGCGTCTTCTGGGAGCTGTTGTCTGACCGTCGTCTGAAAATCTTGCCTGTTCTGCAGCAGCTTAAGGAACGCGAGGAGAAGGCGGGCAAGTCATTAGCCTTGAAAGAGGAGGACACCGATGTGGAGCAGCATCAAAACAATAGGCGCCGCCGTGGGCCCGTGCGTCGCCGCTTCCAACGAGGAAACCCAGGACGCACCACCTCGCAGACTGACAACGAACATCAGGGCGTAAGTATGAATTTCTCTGGTCGAGGGCTTGGGAGTAAACTTTGATTTAATTTCAGGAAGCCGCACAGAAGCGCGCGCCCCGCCGCAAGGGTCGTGTTCTCAATCGCCGCAGACGCACAACCAAGGTTGGTAGCTCCAAAAGGGAAGCGATAACTGACATATTAATTATAACATTTTTATTCTTTGCAGTCTGAGGGCGAACAGTCTGGTGTGGAGGGAGGTGCCAAGAGTGAGGATCGTAAGTTTGATGAGGGTGCCGCTGGAGAGCGTCGTCCAAAGAAGAACAAGAATCGCGGACCTCGTGATTTCTGCATTAAATTGACAAATTTGACACGCGACATTCGCGTCAAGGACCTGAAATCGGAGCTCCGCAAACGTGAATGCAATCCGTTGTCGATTACATGGAAGGGTAAGCAACTCTTAGCCGGATTTTGAAAAATTTGCTAACAACTATTTCTTCGGTAGGTCACTTCGGCAAGTGCTTCTTGCACTTTGGAAACCGCAACGGTACGCCCAGCACCCAGGACGACGTTGATAAGGTGTTGAAGTCACTGAACGATCTCTCGCTGACGATTACCACCGGTGGCGAGTCAACTCCAGCTGCCGCCACCGCCGCCGGCACTGAGGGCGAAGTCGCCGTGAAAACTGAGCCAGCCGAGTCGGCGGCGCCAGTGCAGACAAAGACTATCAACGTCAATGTCGAATTGATCAAGTTTGGCGCTAAGAAGAACGCCAACGCCAATTCTGAGGAGGGCAACGCTGCCGGCGATGCGCACAATGGAGGTGAGGCCGATGCTGTTGGCGGCGGAGACGCGGGCGGTGGCGCACGCATCGAATCTGTGGACACAACCACAGTATAGTATGACTCTGCTTTTGGCGTAGCCACTGAACGGTTGCGGCGGATCTCCGCCGGCAGCGAAACGTTTGGAGTTCATCGAAAAAAAGTAACATTTTGTTTAGAGAAAATCGAAAAATATCAAACAAAAAATGAATAGAAAACGAACTCCGGACACACAACCAATACACACAACTCACACTCAACATACAACATGCAACACTTCATAACCTACATACTAAACACATGCTCATACGTTGCAGCTTGTAGTTTCTTCTTCTCCTTCATTATTCTAACAAGCTAAAAAGAGCAAAAGCAACTATTTCTATCGTGAACACACACAGACCATTGAAGCTTTTTCAAAACAATTGCATTTGTTTTTGCCTGAGAAAAACAAAACGAGAGTTCGTTTTCATCTTAATTGAAATGATTGCAGAAATACTCGTTCCACAAACGCAAGGTGGAACATCATTTCTATCTACAACATAAATAACACTTTAACACTTAACTTTTCGCGGCTTTTCACAGTCCCGAGTGATGAGTTTTTAGGGACCCCTTCCTAAATAATTCTCATTTTGATTTCACACCTACCTCGACACCAAGATCCAGTGCTTCGCCTCTATCAAGCAGTTGAGCTGCAGCCGTAGGGCGGGCATCGCGGGTAGGGTTCGTGTAATATTCGTAAATTTAATATTAGTCGCAAAAGCCCAAATAAATACGAAGAATTGTGAATATGAAAAAATGAATTAACACACTATTAACACGTTGCATTTTCGCTAAGGGAATTATACAAAACGGAAAGGATCGTAGTTTGGTTCGAATTGCCCCACATTCACCGCAAACACCAATACACCCTTCAATAATTATATTTTAACAAGAGATCAACAGAATCGTGAAAACAACAACAATTATACAATGCAGAACATAATTATTTACTCTTTTTTATACAAAGGAAAGGCATTACAAACAAACAAAAAAATGTGAAACATGAATGAAATATAACTTGAAATAAAAACTTCAAAAAAATCGAAACCCTTGTGCGCAGTGCCATTTTAAAGTTTATTATTCATATTTCTAACATCTAACAATATGTACAAAGAGGCTTAGCTTAGGTCCTATTTATTTGCTGAATCGAAGTACCCTAAAGGATATCAAATTTTATTCAGTGTTTATATATATATTCATATATACACGTACAAAGATGAAATTCAGCGGAGCTCGAAAAATAGGTTCTGGTTCTCTGTGTGGATGGATGGATGATGGCTGCCTGCCAAGTCATCGTTGGGTGCATGGGCGGGGGATTTTGTGCACTCTGAAACCTGATGCGTGGCATGACGCTCGCTCTAGGGTTTGAGATTAGGGCATTACTTCTGAATGGGGCTTGTGGCCTTGTCCAGCATACTGCTCGCTTTCCTTGGACTAACCGCTAGGGAGGTTGCTCCAGCGGACTGCGGCGAGGGAGTGCGGTCTATGAACTCAATGCTGTCGCTCTTCGATTGCGAGGGCATGGACGCTTCGACGGCCGCCTGAACGATAGAGGCGGCGGGCTTCTCCTGAATAGGCGCCAGACTGTTGACTATGGAGTTGGCCATGGCCAGCTCGAGCTCGCGTTGCCAGTCATTTTCTTTCTGCTCCATGGCCTTGCGCTTCAGCTCCTTGTACCGGTTGTAGACGATGAATTCTTTGACAAGCGCGGTTTCAGGATCACTGTCGCGTTGCGCAGACCGCTGCTTGGCCAGACGCTTCTTCTTTTTGTGCAACGGTCGCGTCTCCACGATCATCTCCTCTAGCTCCAGACAGGGATCACAGTTGAGATGGTCTTCGGGTGGCTTGAACAGCGGCTTTATCTTTTTGTCGAGCACCTGCTGGAACTCGATGTTGCGCAGCAGCGGCGTTTGATGCAGCTCCTGTTTTGTGCTGATCCTGGCCCCGGGGTACGTCGAGAGTAACTGAAAGGGCAAAGGAAACACGTGAATCCTTAGTAACTTGACTATTGTCATGGTGAAGACCACCTTCTGCAGCAGATCGATAAACTGGCTGCTCCAGTAGCGGGGATAGTGCACCGGCGTATTCAGTATGTTCTTGATTTCTGCCAACGGCGTGTTTGAGTGCACCACAAAGGGCCGGTTGTTGCCCCGCATCTCATACGCCACAACGCCGAGGGACCACCAGTCCACCGGATAGCTGTAACCGGCTATAACGAAATTGAGACAACAATCAGGACACAGGACGCAGTCAATTGGTCACATCCGAAACCCATCGCCCTTCCGCCGGCAAAGCTTCATGTTGATTTAATTTCGTTTCCTGCCTGGCCACTCACCCACTTCGTCCAGAGCGCACAGAAACACCTCCGGCGCCATATACGGCTTCGTCCCTGACATGCTGCAGGCCAGGGCATCCTTTTGCAACCTCGTTGCAATATTAAAATCAGTCAAGTGAGCGTGTCCTGAAATTAATTTGATGTTAGGGGATACGGACGCATGAGTTTGGTTGTTTTAATTGCATTTTGTTGCGGCGACCTCGTCAGAGAGCATAATATAATGGCGTTTTCCAAAGAACTGATCAAATTAAACGTCCAACACCCCAGGCAATGAAAGTTGGAAGCCCATTCAAGTGGGCTTAGATAGCATTGTGCAAATACATGGCCCAATATATGAAGTCCTTTTTCGGTACAGTAAAGCTTTAGTTAATAAATTGTAGGACAAGTTGTCCCATTTAATGAGTACATCTCCCTAGGACATCAAATCTTTATTTTAAATTAAACAAGAATTAAGGATCAAAAAAATACGCAATTCTTGAGTTTGGGACATTAATTCCCCATCTTGGGCAATTCCATTAGCCCCTGCTCTTTCAGCTTGACAGGCATATCCTGTCTGGTTGATTCACAGCGACGGGGCTGCTGGAAGGCAAATGAATAAATTGTGCTTGGGAGCTGTTAGAGAACACACCTGGGCACAGGAAATGGGCTCACGAAGTTGTGTACGACAACGAAATCAATAAATGGCAATGGGGCACTGAATTATTACTATGTGGCATGCGATGCTACTCGACAGCCTGACAACTGGGAAGCCGCAGTTAACACCCCGAATACTTACCAGCATCGTCCAATAGGATATTATCAGGCTTGATGTCCCTGTGGACCACTCGCTGCGTCTGCAGGTACTCCAGGGCACTGCCCAGCTCGCACACTAATAAGGCCACACTCTGCTCGGAGAACTCCACCTGAAAACGATTGGGAGAAAGGGGAAATCGGAATCGGAGCGAAGAAGTTGTCGCTGGTGGACTTACTCGGTTCTGTAAGTGATATCTTAAGTCGCCGCCAGTCAACAGGTCGCAGACCATGAATAAATCCTCCTCATCTGTAAAGGGAATGAGAGGTACAGATATATTTGAGTACTCAGCGGTACCAGTGGCGGCTTCAAAATAAATGCACAGAGTTAATTTGCATTTTGATTGCCAATCAGCAACAGCATCAGACGGATAGAAAAGGTGAGAGATGGCGAGCAACAGGAGCCGCACAAAGCTTCCACAGGTAGCTCTCTCTCGGCTTATTTGCATATACAAACAGACATATGTACAAACCTTTAAGGATGTAGCATAAATATATACAAAACGACATGTGTACACGAAAAATAAGAGTGGACTAGGTGGCATAGGTAACAGATAGCTGGTGTTCTTGAGTTTATTAATTATTTAAATATGCTAAATGTTAAAATATCTTTTGAAAATGTTTAAATGTTTAGGCTGGAATACAAGGAGACCATTTTTTTTATGAACTATACGCAAAGCCGAGGCAACGCTGCGTATGATTGATTCTTAAGGTTCATCCCAATATCTAAGATTTAAGCTAGTCTATCTCTCTGCCGTCGTTTTGCGGCCACTTACCCTGGAATGAGAACCACAAATTGACGAGAAACGGATGCTCCAAGGAGGATAGCAGCTCCACCTCCTTGATGACCCCGCCAAGGGCTCCACGCAGTTCACAGGCGGAACGACTGACATATTTCATGGCGTACAGAATGCCGCTGTCGCGCTTTTGGACGATGCAGACCTGGGTAAAGAGTTATGTCTTTAAAAGGGAAAACTAACCAAGACGCTTCGCATGAACTTACCTTGCCGAAGCTGCCCTTGCCTATGGCTCGCAAAATTTGGAAGTGGTCGAAATTGACTGAAAAGGTAGAAGAGTGAAGAAGTTTTCAGATTTTACCTAGTTTTTATTGAACACCCACACACCCCCTGCCTTTAGCTGCAACTGTGGCTAGGATGGATCAACATATAACCCATGGCGGGTGCTTTGCCTGGGCAAGTTGACTTCGGCAGAACCTGCCGCAGCTGATGGCGCTGACTCGGGCACATGGAGAACGGCGGCAGGGGGTCGACTTGAAGAAGGCAAAGATTGGGAAACCACAGGTCCACTAGCGCCTCGAAGTGCTCTTTAGCCAGATTGCTGATCTTTAACTCCTTCAGGCGCTGGCTGGCACTGGCCAGGAGAAACTGAAAGTCGTGTACGTTCAGGGGCAATTCCAGCAGGTTCAGAGATATCCTAATCAGCCGGCGGCGCCAGATGCTGCCCAGCAGTGGACGGCAGCGCTCATAGCTCTGAAGCATGGCAATCTGGTCGGGCAGCTCCAAGAGCTCCAGGATCCACGACAGGCTCAGGTCGTCCAGCTGCTCCATATCCTCCCACCACGTCCTCGGCTCGTCTCGCCCCGGGTGTGTGTGTGTGTGTGTAAACGTGATATGGAAATTTTTCCAGTTTCTATTGCCCCCACCCGCTCCCGGCTACTGCGTTGTTTTGCGTTCGTCCTATGTGGCAATTACCCAAACCCACATCGGCATCCTGGGCCGGTTTCCACTTCACCCACACCTACCATCGTCGTCGGCGAGCAGACTCGCGTCGGATCTGCTCGATGTGTTGGCGCCCATGCTGCTACATCAATGGGTTGGACCGACCTCGTTCCACTGGCTCCCGCTTGGGGCGTCCAGTTGTCCAGATGGCGTCCAATTGGCCTCCCTACCGTCGCAGCCTCGGGTGCTTGTGCTTCTGCTTGTGCTGTTGTGTTGTTGATGTTTGCTCGTTGTCCCGGCTGACTGCACAAGTACGTACACGTACTTCCTGGTGTTGTTACAAATTGGATTCACCTGAAACGAGGGGCTAAGTTGTAGATTGATTGGGCGGCAGAGATACGACACGCTAGGGCAACGACAAGTGATGCCTCTGGCAGTAAAAAGGAGGCAACAATGGCCACAGAGTGAAAATTACTTTACGAAGCTTTTAAGATCGCTTAATTTGATTCCTGAAAACGATAATTTCTGGTTATTCTTGTGGCCTAATTCCTAATTCTTAATTCTCAAAACAAAATCTCCAAATAAATAAATAAATACCTTCAATCAGTAGTTCTTCTTTATCAAAACTTTTTGCTTTAAATAAAGTTAGTAGGCGTGTAAAGCTTTGCCATGTTTCGAGTGTTTTGTCATGTCATAGGGATATGTTTAATTTTGATTATAAAACCATTCACTCCGCACCATAGACGTCACACCCGGTGTTCAGAGGTATAGCAAGGTTCAAGGTACTGAACAGCATCGCCACATAATGAGCTGCAAGGAAGAGTCCATTGAGATCCGTGCCAAGGGACGTGGCCAGGAGGCTATTGTCTCTCTGCGCCAGAACGAATTGATCCAGAACCTGCGCGCCCTGGTGGCCGTGCGTTTCGAACTGGCCATCTCCCAGATTGTGCTGGTCTTCGCCGGCGAGGTGCTGCGCGACGTGGGCACTATCGACAGTCGCGGCATTATCTCGGGTGTCACGGTACATGTGGTGTGCCGCCCGGAGTTGCCGGTCCTGGCCAATCCGGTGTCCAGCTCGATCCAGCTCAAGCCGCAGCCGGATCCGTTACGATCGCGGGCCGCTGCTACACTTGCACGAATGATCGGCCATCCCAGACTGCTGCGAAACCTGTTCCAAGCAGATCCGCGCATCCGTTCCCTGATCGAGAGGGACTCGATGCTGCGCCATTTCCTGAACAGCGACAAAAACCTTCGCGAGGTGGTTTCGCAGGTCTTTGGTCCGGCCAGGCAAGAAATGGAACGACGTCGAGATCTTCACCATCTGCGCCTGGAGATGGTGCCTGGCGGGTACAAGCTGCTGGGCCGTCTGAGCTTTCTCATACGCCAGGCCTACGAGAACAATGTGGCCAAGACCTTCCAAAAGGCTCGTCCTGACACTGGGGATGGCACGAATCCGCAGCGCGGTCTGGAGAACAAGTATCCGCTGCCGAATCCTTGGCTCATGAAGCCTTCGCCAACTCTTTGGAACGTTAACGCAAAAATGCGGTCAAGATGTAACCGCATGTTAAGAGCTATTCGGGCGCAACGCATTTTCGAGGAACGAGAACTCGACGAGGGGCAGGTGAATACTACAAATCCATTGACATTGCCATTTGTAGACCAGAAGAAGACCACATCGCCACCGCCACTGCCGACAAAGAGAAATGTTCGCGATGTCTATCAGGACGAGCTGGAGGAGCTGGTCCAGAAGGGCTACACAGATCGCCACCGCAACCTTTGTGCCCTCCGGATCTCCCTGGGCAACGTGGACAGCGCCGTCCGGTTGCTGGACCACTGGGATCGCTCGGGGAAGTAATAACTTCTGTTCCTTCTACCATTTATTTCGTTTTGTTTATGGCGAACAGACAGGCCGTTTGACTGCATCATTGTAGCCCATCCGAAAGCACTCAGATCCACTCAACCCACTTAATGCAAACAATTAAAGATCGGAAGAATTATAAATTTACGTTGTATTTATGTGGCCGCAGTGCATTTTTATTTGAGATTTTTGCAAATATTTGTTCAATATTCATTGTTATCAGCCACTTGCCTCTGAGGGAAGACCACTGTGCGATGTCCTGACCATCTAGTCTGCCCATAGTTGTGGCTATGATTGATGGGACCTAGTTGCTCAAGCCTTGCATATGTATTTGATTGCTCTTCCCTGTCCCACTCCCAACTCTGGCTTGGTAATATTTTCATTCTTTCCACCATCCATCACAGCGACCTCTCTTGAAAGTCTCTGACAGATTCCATCGCCTCTCGTCTATCAAGGGGGTTGCCTGCCCCAAGGCAATCGGAATCGTATCAATTTTATGCCATTTGCCATCAGCTCACACACCTGACCCACCCGGCCACCGAATAATTCACCTGCCCGTACATACATATGTCAATTTTATTTCTCCTTTGATGAATTAAAGGACGATTGCTTCAGTCCTTGGAAATCGTATCCCCTCTTGATCGGCACAACCCGGAAAAAGAATGCTTTAAGCATTATAATTAATGAATTCCTATATAAATTACTTCCAAATAAAAGGGAGATATTTCTATATCTTATAATAATTATTATTATAATGACAGAATTATTTCCAAAAGGCTGTTATGATGTACTTTAAATAATTTATAACCATGTAAACTTCCTCCTCACAAAAGGTTTTCTTTATAAAAATACCTTCCGAACTTAAAGCCTCAATTATAATTTCCTTCCCAACAGGGAGCAACTTTAAATGAGTTTGCTTCTGTTTTTCCTGACATTATGCACCCTTAAATTGATATCTGCCGCATTCAAATTGCTGGGTTTGGTACGCTTGAGGAAAGTTTATGATGAATTATGAATTTTATTTAAAATTGTATGTTTTAGTAATTGTGGAGCGTGGATCGGGGACCCGGAGCTGCCAGGAACTAAACTCATTTGAATGCAAAGGCAGCAACAAGGAAACAGTGTCATTAAGCCATTCAGAAAAAGTCCTCCCAAATGGGCGGACTTAGCCGACGAAATTGTGACAAAAGCGACGCTTTTCCATCCCCAGTCCCCACGGCATCTGCGGAGTCTGCTGGCTGCTTGATTAGAGTCCTGTTTCTGTACCAGGGCCAGGGGAAGTGGTGGAGTCTTGTAGCTGACGGAGCTGTTGCCACCAGCGCTAATGTAGCGAAACAAGCGTCCATTTTGCCCACTCATTTTGCATTTAAATATTTTATGAAATCGGCAAAGAGGCAGCCAGCCAACCCTGCGAATGTCCTTTGATGCGATTGCTGTGCCGGAAAAAGTGTCACCTTGAAAAGGCCAGAGCATACGAAGGGCTGGCAAAGGTGTTTCAGTTTTCATTTTAGTTTTTAGTCCCAACTCCCTCTCTCTGTTTTATATGACGTCCACTGGAGCTAGAGGCCGCGTCTAAGCAGAAGCAGCAGCAGCAGCGGCAGCGACAGCTTTTATTTAAATTAGAAGTCCTTTATTGAGTTACCAGCAGTGAGCAACAATTTCCTCAACTTTGCTGTGGTTGTGGCCAACCACAGTTGCGGTGGCAGTGAGGCACCCACACACCCCAGCTCCTTTCACTTCTCTCTCATCCGATTGAAGGATTTCAAAGGAGCCGCCTGCTAGATACTAAATTGGGAACGGATGCGTTCTTCGACGAGGAAATTCTACCTAGATACTAGCCTTTCACCAGTGACACATCAGATTTTGTAATAAATTTCCATGTTTTGTGATTTCTTTAAACGTATTTAAGCCTGGTTAAAGCTATATATAGTTTGCTTTTCTTTTTCCATTTTCTGGGTTTTATTTTGGTAAATAAATTCGAATGTAGTGGCTTCTTACATATTTATTTCAATTCAATTTTGGGAAGGCAAATCCTTAATACTTCTTAGAAAATGTTTTTCTATTCTTATCTCCGCTTCTCTGTATATATTTTTACTCTTTTTCAAGGCTTCAGCTTTGCGAAAGTAAAGTATTATAAGAAATGGGAAAGTATTACTTTAAAAAACCCTTTTTTTAACAAGTCACTTTATGGAAAGTGAAGCATTTTATGTATATTTTTTGTCTTATCCAAGCAGCTCTTAAATTTACATGTCGATGTGACCTTAAAAGCACAACAGCGCGAAGGGATGGGGAAGGATTAAGGAAGGATATCCCTTCGTGTCTATGTGTATACTTTCAGGCGCGAAGCTGAGCGTGAGCGGATGCAGGATTTATGAATAAGGGGGCAGCGTTAAACGGATTTCACCGTAAGATGGCTGTCGCACTCAGGCCAACAATCTTTCATCTCAGGGGAGATTGAGACAAGGGAAAAGGGATTCCGCTTAAAGTTTCAGATGTTTCTTTCGGGCGGCGCCTGGTGCTGCATTAGGTTCCACATGAAGGCGTCTTTGTTTCGCCAGCTCCTTTGTGCCTCGATTCGTATGTCCTGGCTGTTTCAGTCAGCAGACTGACTGACGACTGACGACTCACTGCCTGACTGACAAGATTAGGATGAGGCCGCCACCCGTGCGCACACACGTCCCATCCAGAGTTGCACATTTCACGCCACAATGGCCGCCAAAAATAAGCGCCCGAATTTCAGGCTAAAACCTCTGCCCCATCGATTGATTTTGCTTAATTAACAAAGCACGCAGGGGGAACAAGCAGACCGAAATGGGTCAAATGGCTGGCCGGATGGGATGCCTGCTGTGCGGGCAATTAGCAAATGAGTTATGAATACATTAAGGGAATCCCGAATATACAGCGAAAGATGATCTGTTTATATATGTAGAATGCTTCCCCACAATCGAAGCCTTCGCCATTAATCAGTTGAAACGTTGGCTTAGCGGCGTAAAAACAAAATTGTCAAATATCGAACATCGGCAGTTAGACAACAACGTCAAAACAAATGACAGCTGAATCAATCAAAACGCTGCCAAAATCCTGCTTAGTCGCCTTCCCTCCGCCTGGCTGGCTGACTGGGTGGCTGGGTGGCTGCGGGTTCCAATTAGAGGAATGCTTAATTAACAGCCGGCTTCCAAGCTGTTTCGTATTCTTTTCTTGTTTTTCCCCGTTCCACAGGATCCCCGAGCGTCGTGAGTCGGCAACTCGCCGCAAAAACTAACAAGGACGAAGCTCGAAATGAGGACGACGCCTCGGAAGTCGGCGACAGCAGGAGCCCATCAATCCTGCCAGCCATCATCCATCCCGGATCCGAACCTGAACCTGAGCCTGAACCCTTCATTAGCAGCTGGACAAAGGCAAGAGTAAACACCGAGAAATCAGCTTTGAAAATTTGCATTTTTTATTTTCCCTTCACCTTGCCGCGTTTGGCCCTTCCTTCACCTCTAATGAGAAAATTCTGTGGCCTTGTAGCTAAAGTTTAAAAAAAAGCAATCAACTTTTGTTCTTGATGCCAACGGAATAAACAAAGGATTTTTGCATAATTTAAGCAATGATTTATTAAAAGAGATCGTTTTCTTGAACATGATCCTTTTGTAATTAAATGTTTTCTCAGCTTGTTTCTATTAATATTTATTTTTTAACTTTGCCATATTGGATTATGGTTATTACATGTAAACCTGGCTATATCAATCCCTGCATAAATAAATCATTAGCAAAAAATCAAACAATATTTTAATTAATTCTCCCTTATTTGCGATAAAGTCCAATGAGGAGATATTTTACAACCTTTTATTTCGATAAGAAAACCAGGGAAAAATCCGAGAAAAACTGTCAAGTAATAGGGACGACAAAAGTTACTGTAATCTGTGGTAAATGGCATCGCTCCTTGCTGGGATCCTGTTAAAGGATTACAAGTGTTTCCCAGTGACAGTGAAAGTGAAAGCAATGAATGCCGCCAGACAGTGATTTTCCCACGCCCCCAACCGTAAGTACTGGGGCGTGTGTGTGTTGTGTGTGGCAGAACTTTATGGCACCGCCCTTGCTCCCAACATTACTTAATCATAATTCATTCCAGACCCTGACCAGGGCTCTTCGCAGGACATTAACACTAATCCTTGAGCGGAGGAGGAAACAGCAGTCGTGCCATAAGCTCCGTGTAATGGTCCCGGGCATCGTAAACGAGCGAATTTTATAGCGATTTCTGTTTACGGTCCCCGAGTTCAAAGAACAAATATTATTTAGATTGCATTATGCGTATGTGCTGTGGCGCGTTTATGCTTTTCCTGTGTGTGCGTTTTATGATTTCAAAATTTGATGGCCCATCGTGCCGGGGCACGGCAACTGACCCTGTTAAAAAATATATATGATTTTCAGCATAACTTTTGCCAGGTGGAAACTCCCGTTAACTTTATCAAATATTTGCCAGAGTTTATGGCAAAAACAGAAAAGTTGGCTTCCAATTTGTTTGTCCTGCGATTGTTTGTTCACGCATTGCCGACTGCGAACGGCAGGACAATTGCCAGGACGAAACAAAACAAAAATCCAGGCAATTGGATTCGCTTTCAAATTGAATTAATTGCGAGCCAGAGTGCCCTTTTATTGCCAACTCGGGCGAATACGAGCCGAGCTGCTCTGTTCCAGAGTAAACCAGATGACATCATCGCCATCATCATTATTCCGTGTCGGGTCGCAGAGGAAAAATCTATAATTTGAAGCGACTCGATGGAGCCGCCGCGCGATTCATGTTTACGGCCGCTCAACCGAGTTGTTGGCGGCGCTCCGATTTAATTTATGTGCACACTCAGTGCCTTGTAAGCAAGTCGCTGTAATGTCTTAATGCCGCCGCCCTGCTCCTCTTTTGCATAATCCAAATCAAAATGTGAGTTGGTGTCATATTACCATAGATAACTCATTGCCGTCGGAGTGACAGGCAACAGCTAGGGATGGTGGCAGGACGACAGGACGACCGAGCGGGGCGGGGCAGGGCAGGGGGCAGCCACCCCCAAAGCACTTCAGGAATCAAGCTGACAACTAAATTCAATGCTGCCGAAAGGAAGCAAAGTTCATTGACATCTCGTGTCGGGTTGTTCCTTTACACTCGCCCGCTCGATGGGGCAGCAAAAATAGCAGTTTAGTCGGTCAGTGCCGACAAGGAACACTGTCGAAAAATATTTAATGCAATTATATCATTATTTATTTATCTGCTCTTGTTGTATTTATAATAAGAAATTGTACTTATTTCTTACTTGCTGGTAGCACAAACTAACAAGAAATTCATATATCCCTGCAGTCTGCAATTGGGTTATTTAAACAGGAGATTAATCAATTTTTAATCACTTTTCTCTTTAATAATCCAGATTTAAATTGAAAATCCGAATTTGTTGGATATTTATCAATTTTAATTGTAAGGCAAATTAGATATTTTAATCTGTAAAAGGAATATCTGCTTTTGCTTAACAATATACAATATACAATAAGCACTAAAAGTAAATAAATGTAAAAGTTTCTATTTAAATAATTTACTAAGAATCTATTACACAAGCAGATACTAAATGTTTATTAATGAATATTAAGGAAACAAGGAAATATTTATTAATTCAATGTGCTTTGCTTCCTCTCAACTTTATTAAAAACTAACCCTTAATATTCGCAAAATTTCTTAGAAAAGAGTCTCTGCACAGTTGATTGTCCTTTGTTCGAAAGTGTTGTCCTTTTTGCCCCGCACAGATGATGATGGCCAGCACACCCACTTGCTCATACATATGTACATACATGTATGCCAGAGCACATAAAAATTTGCTTAAGTCAGCAGCGCACTCGGGTAATATTTGCTAGCAAAAATCTCATAACATTCTTGAGGAAATGGGAGGCAAAGGAGGGCACCACTTCGCGTCCTTTGAATTTATCGATTGGCGTTGCTCACAGAGGAGCATGCATGTGTGGCGGGCGGCGTTGTGTCAGGCCCATTCAAATTGCACTCGGAATACTCGCCCCTTGTAAATGGTCCAAAATGCTCTGGGCTCACAACAAACGCCAAGACATTTTTGCTGCCGCTCTCCCCCTCACCACATATGTACATATCCTTGCGCCGGGGCTATGCATACCTGTTTGTGTTGGTGGGTTGTTATTGCCGCTTTGAACCTTTCTTGATGGATATATGGATGTACATATGTAAATCCATGTAGGTATGTTTGTTTGTGTCCCTGGCGCCGGCAAAAAGTCACGCGATTGTCAAGATAACACTCACACACACACGCAGATATGCAATGGCCACTGTAACAATTATTTACGTTTTCGTCTGAGTTCCGACCCGGCTGAAAATTGGCGTCGCCCCCTGGAACAAACAACCGTTATTCGACACGGCCCGCGAGCAACTGAAAATGTTTTGGATGCAGGCATTGTTTACCATTTACCAAGGATACGCTCAGCGAGAGATACAGAGAGTGAAAGGACGAGAGAAAGTGGCGCAGGCGCTGGAGGGCACTTTCTCTTTGTTGGCTCTCTCTCTCTCTCTCTGTTGGCCAAATCTGTGCGGCCCTTATGAATGAACGCCAATTAGCCAAGTTGGCTGGCTACACTTTATTATCATGATTACTTTCGCTACGATTATGATTCGGGGCCTCTATTTACTTGGCCTACTTTCCGGGGCGCCAAAGAGGCGCATCGTTGCCATCACTCATCTCCTCTCTAGCTAACGGATGAGCCCGCCTGCATCCGGCTGGAGGCAGGACTCTTACCGAGAAAGCCTCCTCAATTTAAGTCAATTAATTCGAAAATGACAAAAAATTATATGCGTATGCCTCGGGGCTTGGCATTTACGCTTAGATAAATGCGTGTGCGATGTACCATTTAGGGCTAACACACGGAGAAAAATATCTTTCACTAATACTGGCCATCAATTCATTAAGTCAGGTTTCATATCCTTGAAAGGGAAAAATTAAGGCAAATACATTTAATATTCAAACAAAAAACTTTATTAAAAGTCTTTATTTTATGTAAATAAACTACATGCAAACATTAATTTAAAACCCAAGCCTTTATGGCTTGCTGTATGTGATAAGGCGAAAGGACTCGTTTTTCATTACAGCCTGGGATTAACCTTAAAAAATGTAAATCCAATAATAGGAATTATTTAATAAAAAACACGTATATATGTCAACCATGCCCGTTAGCCAGGATTCTGGGAAACATTTTCAATATACGCACACCCACATATACTCGTATGTATGCCTAGGTGTTTTTCGAATCCTGCGAGGTGAGAAAGTTGGAGCGATTCTCCCTCCTGCAATGCCGCCCTGCCATTTCTCGTGGCATACTTTTGAGGGCCGTGCGCATTGTTTACACAAAATTTCATTGTTTATTCTGCTGATAATGCTTCAGAAAGATATAAGTGAGAGAAAGAAAGAAAAGCGAAATATCTCTGCCGAAATACATGTACACAATCAAGCACATTCCTCCTCGCTCCGGGACTCCGTAAATTCAATTCTTGTGTTGTTCCTGCCGCTGCCTGGCGCTTAAAAGGCTATTTAAATTCGAGAAAGTCAAAATTGTTTGTCTTATGCGAAGCAAGACCAATAATCCAATGTGGTTTAGGGCACCCACTGAATAGGCAATGGGCCCAGACGAGCTTCTGCGGCCTCCGAGGACCTTAAAGAGGCGTCTGAATATTTCCATTTTGCCTCCATCTTGATTATTCACTTGGAAAAGGGGCCTCCAGCTCGGACGGGTTGAGTGAGGAATTCTAAGGACGAGATTAATTTCGATATTGCCTTCAATTTCAATCTCATATTTCAGCCAGTCGTTGCATTAGCCAGCGTCCTCCACAAGGCATACAATCATCGCCGGCCAACCAATCCAGTTCGAGGCCGAGGACTCCTTCACTTTCGTACTCTTGGCGCACCGCTTTTAATTAAGAGCCGGTCGGGCTTTCAATTAATTGAATTAAACGGCTGTTTCAAACGTAATTTAAATGGCGACGACAAGCTCTGAAGTCGGCCATCGTCTGGATTTCTTATGCAAATCAATTCGAAATCATTGGAAGCAATAAACATTTGCTGTTTGTTGTTAGCCACTAATTAAACCAATTTGATTTCGAGCGGCCTCCTGAGAATAAGTATTCTGAGAAAAGGACCCAGTTCGCTTTTCAGAATATTAGCTAGAAATGCATTTCATAGCTTGCCAATCCCCTGAGCCTGAAGAAAGAGCTTTGATTTCATCCGCTTTAGTTTTATTTTGAATTTGAAACCAAAAGCAACTAAATAAAATGCAGTTCATAGTACTGCGTCCATCCCGATAATAGTTCCGTTTGTAAGAGCTTTTCAACTGGGGCTTAAATTATGCCAAAAATCCGAGTGTTGTATTCTTATCTGCCAGAAACAAGTGAAGAGCTATTTTTACCCGGAATATTAAATGCCAGAGCTGAACAAAGCACAGAGTCCTCAAAAATGGTTGCCCAGATTACGGGTGTTGGTTAGCTCTCCATGACTGGGGAAACTTCGTACGAACGTGGGAAACCAGAGGTATGTCCGGATGAAATAACCGAAATTAATTTCAGAGCATGTTGCAAAAAGTGTAGCCTACTCCAGCAAAAATAACCCATTAAGAGTTCTCCCCACTCCTGTTACATACACAGACTGGAGTGTTTTATGAGTATCGGGTACACTCACTTCAACTCGCAAAAATAAACATACTGCCAGCAAATGAAAATAATAAAAAAAAAAAAAAACAGCCTAAAATGGAGAAAGGTAGGCCCCTGTTTTACCTGTTAAATTTCTTAAATTCCGAAATACAACACATACGCTTTGATTGTTTCATTTCGTTTCCAAGGAAATTACATAATTAACATTTTCAATGCCTTGCATGTACTTGAGAATCCAGTCAGATTTAATTTAAACTTCATGCAATATTAATTGGGGGTATTTAAGGCTCGTTTTGGCCCGTCAGGATTGCAAATTGATTGCGGAATTTGTTCACTGCTTTATTCCGTTCCATTAGCTTGACGACAAATTGCGTAATGGCTGTGGCAGTGTTAAAGGCGCTTCACATCACGCTAATTGTTTTGCATTAATAATCGCCGCAGCCAGCCACTCGGTAAGTCAGGAGATCCTGCCTCCTGCGAGCCAAGCAGCACAGCATCAAGGCATCAAGGACCATCATCCGGCCAGATGTCAACGGAGGCGTTAGACCCAGTGGGTACACTGTGGGAAAGTTTTAAGCATATTGTACGCTTGACAATTTCTCTTCAGAGAAGTAATTATTTTAAGGAATATGTTTCATGGTGTTTGGATATTTCTAAATAACTAAGATTATTTTTTAAATAGAACCCTCAAGTCCATTTAAATTTAAAGTTCTCCGTACAGTTCTATTAACGCTTTATAAGCTACGAAGCCGAGCGGTTTACATGGAGATGTAAGAGCGGCGTGTAGAGCATTTCATTACAGCTGCAGGACATGCCGGGGATTAGTTATGCATGCATGAGCTGGGGACTGAAGGACTGAAGCCGGATCTGGCCGGCAGTGGGAAAAGCTTGTCGCCGGAGCCAAGACCACAAGTTGGTTACACAAAGTTTTTACTCTCGCACACACAGGACCAGCCAAAAAGGATGAGGGGTTCACGAAGGATGAATACAACGAATAAGGACCACAGATAGTGGAGCATCCAAGGCTTCTGAGTTGGGCTGTCTCGCGCGAAGTAATTTGCGAAAAGTTCGTGTGCCATTTGGCTACCACCGTTTTTTTGACATTCTGTCAGCTCAAAGGACCCGCTTTCTTTGGGCTTCCTCCCCCGCCCTGATTGAGGTTTAACACGAGCCATTAATTACACTTTTTGTTCCTCATGCAAAACTTCACAATTGCATTAAATACACAACCGAATGCACAGTCATTGTGTCTGCGTGTTTTAATGCCGGATTTCGTTTATTGTACGAAATCCATTTCCATTTATTGACATATTGTGTGAGTGCTCTGTCCTGCGGGAAATTAAATGGCACTGCAAATTTAAACTTAATTAAACAATACAAGTGCAATCGTCAGAGAATCAAGGAAATGCATTTTAGCCATTAATTCAGTTTTACAAGCTTGATTAACTCAATTTTGTAGGTACATTTTCAATTTCAAGTCCTGATTTTGACATTAAACATGCCAGAAAAGCACTATATTTTTGGAACAGACGACCAGTTTGGTTCACACAGATTAGTTAAGCAAGCAGTCAATTACAGAAGCAGCTGCTTCTCTCCCCTTTGGATCCTTTCTGGGCGCCAGCGTGTCCTGGTTGGGGTTTCCGCCCCTTTTCGGTTACCGATACACTGGGCCACCATCAATAATTGCCCCTAATGGGCCTGCTAGTCAAGCGGACAGCCATGACTCATAAATGCCAATCACGGGGACCTCCGACTGGCATATGCCTCCAAGTCAATGCGATGTAGATGTAGCCGGGAAGGGGGATGAGCTTGGTTTATTTTTGGGCGGGTTTGGGAAAACATAGTAAACTTTTCTGGGGGACAACAAAGGCGGCGAGCCGCCGGCCAATTCTGCGGCCACATTTCGTCTTTATTATCAAACTTTATGTCGTCCTTTGTGGCTGGGCCAGATGGCAGTGGATTATTATTGCATATGTTATGATAAGCGTTGGCACCTCCAGCCATCAACGGCTCCCGGCTCCAGGCACCATGCCATGCGGGTCGTGGGTGATAACATAATAACAACAGGCCCATAAAAAAGGTTTGGTTGCTCCGCGAGGGGCAGAGTCCGCAGTTTATTTTCTGCAGGGGGGAGGAAGGGAGGCCATCGTAAAAGCAATTATTGATGGTTTATGCTTAACTAATATATATATATTTTTGTTATAGTGTTTTAGGCCAAGAATTGTTTTCTGCACTTGGATAGTTTAGCTTTGATTTGTTTATTTGTTGCAGACCTTCTTTTTTAGCTTAATTTGGTTCAGTTCCTTGCCCACCAATCTGGCAAGGATCCGCTTTGTTAAACTTTTTCAATTATATTATTTCTGGAGCTTAATCAAACCATTTGGACCTTGGCAATTGCAAGTCTTGAGGGCGTCAAATGAGTTCTTTTTGCATTTTGTTGCCAATTAGATGCTACGTGCAGTGAGTACAGAGCGTTATAAAGGAATCCGCATCAGAAAAATGCAAACTGAAGAGCAACATAAACAGAAGCCATAGAAATGGGCAAAAACGAGGCATCGCTCGAGAGCAATTTTCACAGAGTCAACACAGAAAGAGGAAAACTGCAATTCTGCCATGTTCGGTATGATGGCCAACAGCAAAACTTTCCTGAGCTCTTGGCAATAGCAAGTGCCGGACTCTGTGGGCTTAAAGTTTTCATTATTTATGCTGTCAAACAAGAGCAGGAAACTGTCCATTTCCAAATGGAGAATTTTAAAGCTGCCACGTACACGAATACCTTTGGGGTTAAGCAAGTGAAACTGCAGGAGGAAAAGAGCAATTAAAGAGAATTACATTTCTAGAGAAATAAAAATAGCAAAAAACTTCAAACTTAGATAAAAGCAACACCAGAAACTTTTTATTCTTGTAAGACAAATGAAACTACCTTTAGATTCTTGCTTTATTCAATAAATGCCATTACACTTTTCTCAAGAACACATTTCCATGATGGGTATCTTGTATTTTTGGCTGCTGGACTTGGGTGCGTTTTAAAGATGAAGTTCAGCACGAGATGGCACTCGGGCAGGGTAAACATGCCCTTTCCCTTGGCCTGCGTCTTGGGCAAACAAGTGTTTGGAAGGCAGCAGTCAAGAGCTCAAAGCCTTAGCTTAAGTCGAAGGCAAAAGGCAAACAGACTGAAAATGAGATTTACGACTCGTCGGGAATGCGGAGCAGAGGATGCTGGGCCGCCAGGACGCAAGTTCAAGTGGTTCGGAATGCTACCCTACGCACTAAGACCCCTCACACATGTGTGTGTATGCCCGAATTTGAGGATTCCGGAAAGGTTTCCTAGACATGAAAGTCAATCAGCAGGGACACCTTTAATGTGTTGTCATGGCTCCAAATACACAGCTTCAGGTAACTAAGTGGTTCCGTACACATTGTTAAATTGTAAGCGAGCGGCTTTATGTCAATATGCTTCAGCTGCGACGGCAAATCATCATCGAAAATAATGCAATTTAATTTAGAAATTAAAGCTAATTAAAAGAGTTTTCATAAAGAAAGAGTATCTAAGTGAGATTATAAAAGCGTTAGTACGAATTCAACCCATTAGGTTTCACCTCATTAATGCAGAAAAGGCTTACTAAGTAACTAGTTGAAACTCATTTAGATGAGTTCATTTCCACACATTTATTTTGTTTACTTTGGTTAGGCTCTTAATCGGATCCATTACGCTGGAAATGCAAATTGTAAATTCCCCTAAACAGGATTTACATTAGCATTCGCAGCAATTCTATACAATTGGATGTGTTGAGGGAGAACCCCTTGAGAACCCCGCAATCACTTCATTAATTGGCCAATTTCCGGCACTGCAGTGCGGCAATCAGTTAAATTGTTTGCCAGCACAGGCATACGCACTTCTTTGCATAACCTAATGAGCTGTTTGATGCAGAGAAACGCTGTTGCCACGGGCTTATCTCAGCGTGTTGTGGATAAGGCTAATTGGCCATAATAATTATTAAGTTCCGGGCTCCCACGCATTCCGTTGAATCACTGTGTTGCCGGGTGGCCATGTTGTTCGCTTTATGCTAATTAGTGGCTGGCCAAAAGGGATATGTGCAGGAGTTTGTGCAACAGCTTTCCATCCTTGTGGGACAGCAACACGACTCTCCTACAACAACAGGAAATTATCCTTTAATGCACAGCTTTTCAGTTGGATAATTTGTTCAGGGAAAGCAAACATTAGCATTAGCCATTTTTCATATTTTAAAAAAATACAGTTTGATTATTTCCTCTATAATTAATTATTATTATTTTTATTCAAGGACTGTTTCATTTTCATTTCAAAAGGATTTGCATTTTCTCATAGGGTTTGGAAGCTAACAGATTTTGTAGCCTACTTATATGGGTTGAACTAGTCACATTTTGGGGGGCAACACCGGTTGATTTATGCTTTCCAAGCATTTTTTTGTAACTGTGGCCTTTGTGTTTGGTTTTCATCCAAAGGGCCCCCCCCCCTCGTTTAATGCCACGGGGAGTTACTGGACAAATTCGGAGCGTGTGCTATCAACAAATCGAACCGAAACAAAAACCAATCAAATTCAATATAAATATTTGTCATAAAACGTTTCTCATTCGTTTGGGACAGATGGCCGATTGCCCGGTTAGGTCCTGGAGCACGTTCACCTCCATTGGTCACGTGCGGGGCGCTGGCTGGGATTCATGAATCGCATGCCAGGAGGAATGGGGCAGTTTTCGGGCGTTTTCGAGGGCTGCATCGGCTCCACAACTGCTCCGAGGGCCTAATTAACCTGTCAGACACAAATGGAGCCAGGCGGACGGCGGCACGCGGGCGCCTGTATGGAATGGACATCAAACGACTGGGCGGACGTGGCAAGACCGCTTCTTAACCGCCGTATAAATCCGCCTAAAATGCTAATTTCCCTTTTGGTTGGCTGGGAGGCGGCAACGTCCTAAAAACAATATCCTGTTTAGGGCTAAGCAAACGCAAAATCGCAGCCCAAACGAACCATATTCAATTTGCGTTGCTTTAGCGACGACGGGAAATGAGTTTTCCATTCTCATTTCTGGTCCTCGTGGGCCTGAAATCGTCGCGTCGCCTCCAAGGCCCAAAGCCATGAATACTGAGAAGCGTCTCTGGTCCAAAAACGGACCACATTTTGTTCAAGTTTTAACTAATGCCCGGCATTTATCAGAGCACACACACCCGAAGGCATGGCCTGGGGACTGAGGCCCCTTTTTCTTCGACATTCACGTGACTTTAGTGTGTTGCGGCCTGATTAATGCTCTGCGTTTTGGTCTGGCCCATAAATCACTAATACTACATGTTCTTACGTGGCGTCGAACGAGGGTATTCAATTAAAGTACTTTGCCTACGAATGCTTTGCCCACCTTGGATGCTGAATCCTGCTGTCCAAGGAGGTGGGTTATTTAAGTCAATTCAGCATGCGAGGCGACACATCCGCATCACGCATTACCTCGCTCCAGGATCTTTGCTCGTGTTCATAAGTGATATTTATTCGCACGCCGACCGATTCTCACTTCTTCCACTGTTGATTCGCAGCCCGAACAGAAGCGCCTTGCGAGGAGAAACCGCCGCACTGTTGAGTGCCAAAAGCCGAACTGAAACCACAACACAATTTGGACAAACGATTGGGCCAAAAAGATGGTGGGACTGGCGCAGGCGCAGATGCTGCGGATGGAGTCGAAGTAGAGGGCAACAAGCACTTCAAGTGTAACTGTCGCTAGACAGGCTCTCAATATTACGCGAATTCTTTATCCAATTCCCAGGACGAGGAGGCGGTGTCAACTGCAACGCTTGTGCTGGCCATTCCCCACTGACAACCTGGCAGCGGGAATTTCAAATAAGATACAAAAGAATTATTTGCAGAGGGAGGGTTCATTAGAAGCAAAAATGCAAGCTCCAGTTAACTTCTTATCCAATAACAAGGTTGGGACGCAACTAAATTCTTATTATTATTAAAAATAGAGGCGCCTCGGAACTTGGCAACTTTCAACTGGTGTTCGTAATAGCAAATAACAAGCTGGGGAAGTCCGGAATATTAAAAATAATAAGAATAACATTAATTCCCATTGTTACTACACCCAACTAACTTTAAACCGTCAATTATTTGCTTAGTCCCTTCACTATCCAGCATAAAAACTCAAATGTCGACTGTTTTTGATATGCCGCTTGTTGTTTACGTAGCTTGAAAGCGTTTGCAAGTGACACTTTTCATCCATAAGATGGCATCGACAAACAGACCGACAGACCGAGGGAAACAGAGGAGGAGCTCACAGCACAGCTCCTTGAAATTCAGTTTTACTGTTTTTCCCTTTCACAGACAAAGGCTGCCACAATCGCATTGTGTCGACATAGTTCTTCCCCGTCTGCCTTTATTGCAAACCTCACCAATGCCCACACACCCTACGTCCCACGGGGCGGGTACGTGTTTTAGTTGTTTTCCCTGTTTACCAGCTTAACAATAACAACATATGCTTTACAGTAAACACAATGTAATTAATTGCTTAGCATTTTGCCAACAGAAATAGTGTTGGTCTGGAAAAGTTTGTAACTTACACACAATAATTGGGAGAAACTAAGCGCTTAACAGGGTCTGCTTCACGTGTTGCTGATAGACATCGCAGGAATGTATTGATGTTGCCTGATGCCAATTAGACTGACCAATAAGTCGGCGATTAACACTGGGCTCTGCGAAAACAGACACACCCCATTTAATTATCCCGAAACGAGCGACTTTACTTGAGCAGAGTTGTGTAATGACGCCCCCATCACCATTAACTCTCGTTATTTGTCTGCTGTGGCCACTAAAGACCTCATCGTCTGGGCAATCGCCCTTTCATTCGCAAAACCACCACAAAGCGCTTACAAAGGATGCCATGGCCCCAAAGGACGAGCAATCCGAATCAATCACATGACCAACCTGGTAGGCGACTGGCTTGATCCAATCCCCAATCATTGTTGCGGGCTTTCTGGCACAGCGGTGCCCTCTGTCATTGTTGCTGGAGCCCTCAAATGCAGCAATAGATGCAGCTTACACACATATGTACGTACATATATCCTTTTCATTTGAACGGAAAAACTTTTCAGTTGATTGCTTTTGCAGTTAAATTATTTGCAACAAAATAGCGAACAAACCTTGACCCGCAGTCGAAACATATATTTCGGACCTAATTAATGCATGTATTCATGCAGTTCCCGAAATTTGCATATGCATAAATAATAAGTCAAAGGGAGAAAAACCACGAATAACAAAGAAGCAAACTTCGAAAAGTTTGCAGTTTGTGCATGGAATGAATTTAAAATCGTCCTTATGTAGCTTTCCTGAGTTGGTTTTTAAAGTTTCCTTTCAAAAACAATCCCCCATCTATGATCCAATATATTAAATAAAACTCAATGTTGATTCATTTTTCTGAAACTAGCAAGGTTTTATTAAATTATCAAAACGAGGAGAGTACAAAAGAACTTAAAGAACAATTTGTGTTTGTTACTAAAAATACGTTTTCTTTGCGCCTAAGTTACAAATATTTACGTCTTTCATAGTGTTCTTCGGCATTATTTAAACTCAATTGTTTTTAAATTGTAGCTAACGAAAGCATAAAGTTTCTTAATCAATAACGGGCTTTAAGCAAAGTCAGTCCAGTTCCATGACTTGGACAATTTTCAAAAAATTCTATAAAAAAAACTAAAGAAATTCAACTGATCTGTCTATCAGTCTGTGTTGCCGGATTCTAAACATAAGTAGTAAGAGGCTAGTTAAGTGCAGCTTTTGTAGTTGATGGTTGGTTGGTTGGTTGCTATTCAATGATTAAATTAAACGTACATACAAAATATTCTCTTTACAAACTAATATCAAAGTTTAGTTATCAACAGTTTAATTCGTGGCCGACACATGCTGCATGCGCGTTCCTTGCTCTCTATCAAATATTTTATTTGTATTTTTCTTTGTGTTTTTAATATATACGGCTTGCCCGTCCTTGTTACCTGTTTGGTTGTTTTTACTGCTATTATAGTGGGCTGGGTGGCTGTTTCTGTATTCAGTTCCATTGGTTTGGTGGTTTAATTAATTGATAGATTGTTACGAAGCTCTCATCGGATTGGTTTAACTATTTCTATGGATCTTCTGCTAACTTACATGCAATAAATGACTTTGTATGCATTACGCGGTTATCACAATTCCATTTTCGTTTCAATTTCTTGTTGTTTCCGTTTTTGTTTTCATTATCGGTCATTAAATTTATCCTAGTGTGTAAATTGCTGTCGCTGTCAACTAGTTAATATGATTAGTTATGAATCATAATCAGGCTTTTCAGTTGTACAGCTAGAAACTTAGGGGATTGGTCTACTATTTATGCAGAATGATACAAGCAGGTAGTAGAGGACACATTCTCAGAATATATATATATGAAAAAATACGAATGTTAGCCTTTTTCTGCCAATATGTCATTTCTGGTCCTGATTCTGGGGTACAGGCTGTGCTTCCGAAGCACCAGGTGCCGCCTCGGAGGGCGCAGGCTTGCCAGAATTTAACTTCGCCTTCACTTTCCGCAGCAACGCCTCGAAGGAATCCTCCTCCTGCACCTTCGGAGCTGGGGTCTCTTGGGGAAACACGTACGTGTGGTAGTTGTTGATACCAGCGTTATCTAAAAGAAAAACAACGATAGATAAAATTAGAAAATCACAATATATGCTACGCTTTCTATCAACTCACCCAAGTCAGCGTAGGAAGCACGGCAAAAGGCACGCCTGCCGCCGAAGCTAATATCATACATGTTGATTTGCGGGTCCCTGGGACTCGTGTCGATGGCCGTGAATGCGTCCTGCGCTCTCTCGTACGTCACAAAGCCGTACTTCATTCTGGAAATTAAATAAACGCCAACTGTAAGCTTGGATAACATATTTGTCTGGCTTTGTTGGCTGCTTACCCATTCTCTTTGTAGTGTATTGTTATCTGCTTGATGCTGCCGTACGGCAGAAACTTGCGCCGCAGCAGCTCCTTGGTAGTTTCCTGCTCAATGCGACCCACGTAAACGATGCGGCGCTCTTCCACAGCCGGCTGTGATACGTTGCGGTCCGTGAATCCTCGTCTATTGTTGTTACTTTGACAGCGTGTGTCGGACCTGGAGCGAGAGCGCGAGCGCTGTACTCTGCGATGCGGGCTGCGACTGCGCTCGCGATCACTGTTCTCGGAGGCTGATCCAGAGGTGGAAAATGAGCTTCGTTTTTGGTTTTTAGACCGCCGCTTGTTGTAACTAGTGCGACGTTGCCGGCGTTCGTACTTCCCTGCCTCTGAGTATGATGATGAGCTGACCGAGCTGCGGTGGCGGTGGGTGCTACGCGATGAATAACCGCCGCCGTGGCCAATACTGCTTCCGCCACCAGTGGCAGATGCCTCCAGGTCGCGCAGCTGTTCGATGGAATTGGACCGAGACCGAGAGCTCGCCAAGCTGCTGCAGTCTGTGTTGGAACTGGAGGAACTTGAGCCGTTTGAGCCCGAAGCTGATCTATGGCACCGTCGCTTTCGATAATTCCGTCGCGTTCGCTCACGGGACTTCCTTACGGTTGGGAGCGCCAAGAGGGGGAATTCGGGCTGCAGATCTGTTTGGGTGGCCATGCTCACAAGGGTCTTGCGCATCCGATCCTTGGGCAAGTGCATGATGACCATGTCCTCGCCGTGCTGAACATTTTTATCAGTCGAAGTCTGCGCCGCCGCAGCATTTTGTGTCAAGGAGGCGAGAGCTGTGCAGCTGGTCTGTCTGACCACCTCGCTTTGTATACTAGCTATAAGGGAGTTGCTCATGTTCTTGTTAGCATCTTGCCCGTTGGATATATTGTACAGCAGAACCGATGACTTTAGCAACGAGCGCGGCGAGGCCTT
This sequence comes from Drosophila anomelani, assembly GCA_035045905.1. NCBI lineage: Eukaryota > Metazoa > Arthropoda > Insecta > Diptera > Drosophilidae > Drosophila > Drosophila anomelani. Next base: position 6,587,489 of record JAWNOO010000007.1, on the reverse strand, counting down.
GCTCAGCTGATTCGGCGGTATCGTTATGTCCGTGTTGCAGCTGGCCGAAACAATGATGATCTCCTCGTAGTCCGGGTGGAGTTTATTGCTCTGCTGGGCAGGAGTCGGTTCTGGATCCACCTCCATGCAGTACGTATCTTTGACAATATCCTTTAGTGGCGGCAGCTTCGTTACGCGCGGCACCTTCGCTGACACGCGTGAATCGATGATCTTGAGTTGCTGAGCGCGCTTCATCTCTATCATGCGCAACACCTTGTTCTTGGCCACGGTAATTGGGTCCATGGGCACGGCATTGGCTTCTTTGCTGGGGCACTTCAGACTGTTAACTATGTTGGCTATAACAGCTTTTTGGGGCGATGGCGTTAGTTTTACTGCAGGGATAGGCGAAGGTGATGGGGCTTCAAGCTTTGGCTGCTTGGCTGGAGTAGGTTTCGTCTTGGGGATAGCAACTGCGCCGCCACAACGGCGCTGTTTGTACTCCTCTAGGTTAAGTTTTCGCTTTGTAGCCGTTGCCATAGAAGGAGTGGGTGTGGGCGTTGCCGATGGCGTAATTGTGGGAGAAGGTGGTACAGACGCTTCTACTGCTGCAGCGGCCTCCCTCTCCTGCTTCAGCAGCGACAAGTTCTTTCCACCCGAGCCCAGTCCCTTGCCTTGAACTTGGCTTACTGCCGACTGTTTGTTTGTCACATTTTTTGTGGCATCATGCGCTTTTTTGGCTGCCAACTTGCTGGTCTTGCTCGTAACCGTGGAGCCAACCTTTCGCTTGAGAAATTCGCATTGTTTCTTGTTGGGCACCAGGCATATGTTTGCTGCTGTCTTGGGCTTGCTCGCAACTATAACCGGGGCTTCTGCCTGCTGCGGTGCTGATTTATGCTGCGTGGATATAAGAAATATAGTTAGTTATGGTGTGTTTTAATTGGTTAGTGTTAGGACAAACCTCCTTGACCGGTGGCACGGACGGCTTCTTGTTGGTCTTGGGACACCAGGAAGGATCGGCCTTCACGTTGTCCACAAAGCACAAATCATCGGTGGCTCGGCCAGTTTTCCATAAGGTCTCGTCCACATCGACGATATCCACAGTTTCGACATCGATGATCGAGTCGGTGTCGTCATCATCAGAGTTTAGACCCTTGGAAGGAGTTGCTGAAGGCCTTGGTACCACCACTTTTAGAGGACGATTGGGAGCAGAAGTGGGAGCTGGAGTGGGAACAGGACCAGGAGTTGTTGCTCTCACGGTCTCAGCAATGTGTACAGCTGGTGCTTGCGTTTTTATTGCCTCTTTTTTGCGACAAGCGTTGACGTTCACGGCAAAGTCATCTTTGGTGATAAAATCAGCCAAGTCAAAGTTATTGACATCAATATTAAGACCGAATGCGTCAGTCTCCGAGGTAATGGTATTGGTGCTCAGGGTACGAATCTTGCGCTCACTAATGACGGTTTGATGCAAGCTGGGGACAGTGCCGTTGTTAATGTCCCCATCGACAATATCATCGTACTCGTCTTCGTAGTCACTAGAATGCGACTCGTAGTCACCAATTGAGGAACTGTCCGTGCGCGTGCGGAATGTGGAGTTACTGCACTGGCTCCGCACATCATCCTCGTCGTGGGTATCATCTTCCCTGTCGTAGTCCACAAGGGCGCGAATGTGGCGCTGCTGATCGTAGACCGCCTCCACCTCACTGTAGACCTTGGCATTGAGCAGATTGGCATCCTCGCCGTCCAGCTGCTGTTCCACAAAGTCACTGTAGATCAGCTGTTCAAAGAATCGATACTTATAGAATCTAAGACCGACCATATGAACGCCGCTTGAGCCAAACCTACCAGGTTCTCTCTGTTCTGCATATCCTCCTCCCGGCTGGGCGTGAGCAGAGACTCGTCTGTGGGCGCAATGGGCAGGATGCCGTTCAGTGTGTCTGTCAGCTCAAGACTGGGGGAGATGGCAGTATGACATGAGTTTCTTCTTACTGACAGACAAGGACAAACTAAACTTACTCATTATTGGGTGACCAAAAGTCAGGTTCAGTTTCATATTTTACAAAGCTTCCCTCAAAGGGATCTTCCTGGAATACGTTTAGCATTCGAGAGTCCATTACGATTCAATTAGGCGTTCTGCATTAACTGAAAATAGGCAAGCATTAATTTAAAGATTTTCAGTAGGTCAGGCTTCCCTGCCATTTTATGCCAAAGCTGTCAAATATCAGCTGTCAATGGCAAGCATTCTAAATAATTTTAATCGGAAGCCAAAATTCAAGCGGGCCACATCGTTTGCTTAAGAAAAAAAAGGACCGAAAATAATGCCCAAGAAGGTGAAAACTAGACGGCAGCGCAAAGCTGCTTCCGTTAAGAAGAGTGTCACGAAAGGAGAGCAGACGAACCAACAGGGGAAAAATTCCAGTAATTTGGAAAGTGTCAATATAGACGAGAACCTAGCTAAGACCAAGAACCGACCTCCGGTTGTGTCGCCGTCGCAGAAAAAGGAGCTAACAATCACATCAAATGTACTGAAGAAAGCAGTCTGGAAGCTGGAAAATGCTTTCGATAAATACGAAGAGCAAAACTCTACATCGGATTCACTCGGCGCCATCGATGATGATGAATTGTTGGACCAAATATGGAAGGATCTGGACGAGATATTCCCTTCTAAGGACAAAGCTGTAGCAGACAAAGGCATGTCCCCTAATGTTGAATGGGAAAGGAAGTCCGATAATCTAAGGAGCAGTAATAAGTTGGAAAAGAAGAAAGCAGTCGATGGCCTTGGTGAAACCTCAAAAGAAACGCGCAATGCCTGGGAGTTGGGAACTGATGTTTTGGATACCGACAAAAAACCACACTCTTCGAAATTAGTAAGCAATTTCGATCAGGCAGAATTGGATCAAATATTGAAGGATCTGGACGATATATTTCCTCCTAGCGATGAAGCATTAGCAAAGGGTGGCATATCCCCGAGTGTTGAGTGGCAAAATCAGGGCAGTAAACTAAAGAAAAGGATCCTAAACAGGAACCTGGCAAAGAACACCAACAGGCCTTTGATTGTGTCGCCGTTTGAGCAAGAGAAACAGGTAACAATCACATCAAGTGACGGAACCCCAGCTCGCAATGCCTGGGAGCTGGGAAATGCCTTGGATAAATATGAAGAACAAAGTTCTACATCGGGATTATTTGGCATTCCCGAAGAGGCGGAATTTGATAGCCTTTGGACGGGTCTGCACAAGATATTTTCTCCCAGCGAAACAATTGCAAGTGGTAGTTTGGTCTCGAATGTTGAGAGGGAAATGCTGTCTGGTAAACTAGAGGCCAGCGACATTGTAGATAGCAACTTGCCAAAGCACAGTCATCCGCTTGTGTCGTCGTCGGAGGAAAATACAGATGAAACTATCGCATACAGTCAAAAGTTTATAAAGAATAAAGCAGCCCATCGACGTAGTGGAATCCCAGGAGGAACTCGCCATACTTGTGAGCTAGGAACTGCCTTGGATAAAGACGAATTTGGCATCACTGATAAAGCGGAGTTGGATCAGATATGGCAGGATTTGAACGATGTATTTCTTCCTAGCGACGAAGCTGTACCAAATGCTGCCATATCCCCAACTTATGGTGGGGATTCAGGACCAGTGCCGCCCAAGTTCTTCGGCAATTCTGGCTATTTTATGCTGACTGGCACCAACAGCCAGTTGCAACATCAGCTCAAGGATCTGGAGGCCAGGAACATTTTCGTGGAGTCGTTCGTCGAGCTTTCGGACGCTATGGCTGACATTGTGGAGCAGCAAATGACAGACCTCGTGCAGAGCCGCGCTCCAATTTTAGGAATTATGCGTGACAAGTATGACCTCCTGGAACCACGGCGCGTTCGGCACCAAAAGAAGCAGAAGAAGAAGAGCGACAAGTAGATTAAAATTGTTAAAAGAATTTACATTACATTACAATAAAGAGTCCAGCAAATAAAATGCGGCAATGTGTTTATCGCAGTTTAAATTTTCCGGCAATGTTTGCGCCTATTGGGCCACTCCAGCATTTCAGCGTGGCACCAGTGCTGCCACAGTACACGCAGAAGCTGATAAAAAAATTATACATTTAAGTTCACAATTTATATCCAGTAAAACATGACATATAACGTATAAAACATAAATCCACTTACAGTAAATTAATACATATATTAATATATATATAGTAATTAAACAATCGTAAAATCTAACATTACTAGAGTAACTTCCTATTTTAATTTAAATTAACAAGCAAATCACCAAAGCCTTTGATTTAAAATCGTTGATCAATATGTTATTAACCCTTTTATTATGCAAATTCAGCAGCTGTAACATTTGAAGTTTACAAACTCAGCATTTTACACTTTGTTTTTAGTAGGAAGTCAAATATAGCTTTGTATGGAAAAATAATTAAGTCTCTAGTAAAAACAATTATTTTTCAACGATTTTTCCCTTGATGAACAAAATAAAATATTAAATAAATTGAATATATTAATCGAAGTAGAAACCCTGCGTGGCACGTTGAGAGGAGAAAGCAACATGCTGTTTCCCTCACCCACCCCCACCTATCCACACATTTATCGCCACAAAATGCAGCCAACACGGCTACTGACAAAATGATCTGAAACAAACCTTGGCCGTTCCTAGCCAGTATAAAATTATATCCAGAATTGTTAATTATATTGAGACAAAAAATAAAACACTTGCCGACAACAATAACAAACATGCGCACACACACACCGACTGCTGGCAGAAGAAGAAGAGAACGCGCGCCGCACATGTGTTGGGCTCCGACCACGTGTATGTGTGCGCGCACGAGGAGGGTGTGTGTGAGTAAATGCCGCCGCCACGCCATGTGCTTTTTTGAGCTTAACAACAATTGAAACGAACACCTCCGTTGATCTTCACTATCACATATCAGACCCATACGCACGAGACACCGTGGACAGTTTGTTTGGAAAGCCGTTTTCGCAGAAATCCACCTGGCAGACGCAATGCTAGAAGGCCTCAGCCAGACCCGCTTTCTTGCGAATTGCCCACGGGAGCACCCATCGGTCCCTCATCAGATTAAAGCTGGCAGCGGGAATTTCTCGCCATATATTACCTTTAGGAAGCGCAGGTGGTGCACGGCACCGGATCCCGGCTGGTGGTTAATCTCGGTTCAAGACGACTATTCAAATTGTTTTCAGATTCGTTGCCGCCGTCTGTTTGTCTGTCTGCTTTAACCTCACATGTTGAGCGCCGCGTCCGCAGCACCAACACAAGCTCAGTTGCCCAAATTCACTTAAAACGGCCAATACCCGGCGACTGCCGTCTATCACAATCGAATCACTCCCGAATTAATATTGGCCAAAGCCGCTCCGGAGAACTCCTGGATCAGTTTATCTCATAAGTTTGTGATTCACACTGCCCAAAATATGTTCACGTGGACTCGTTTCGCGGCACAGTGCTGCCAACTATCGGTCGCCAGTGCAGGCCAATCCAACTAATCGAAAGCCGCCGGATTTCTAAATAAATTGCCAAGTCAAAAAATCGATTTTTATACTGTTGTTCAACATCTGTTTATGTTTTGCTCTTCAAACGACATATTTTAAACTCCATAACTTTGTATTTATTGTGGAATTATTCCGTTGATAACATATATAAGTAGCCAAAATCCCAGAGAACTGGGATTTCACAGTCAAATCTGCCGAAAGAGCTAACTTGGGAGCACTGTCGTATCGCGGCGATACATCGAGAGGTAGGAAAACATCGATGCATCGAAGTTTAAAATTTTTTAGATACATCGATATTGTATCTACCGAATAAGTAAAATTAACCAGAAACCTATACATTTATGTAAAATTTATGTTTAACCGACTATTTTAATTCAACTTAAATTTGAATTTTTATATGTAGAAATAAATGTAATAAAGACATTACTTCATATTTTTCAACGTATATATTTTTTAATTGATTAATTATTTAGATATTTCAACGCCGTATGTTATTAATTAATTTCCAAATAACCCCAGAACCCCAGAAATGAACAAGTTACACTTTTGATTATTTAGAACATGGTTATTTTATTCGAAAGTACTTTAATGAGCAGCAGACTGACCGCCGACCAACTCTGGCACAAGCATTGGGTAGATGTGATATACGGAGCCAAACTTGACTCTATTCCAATAAAGTACAAGTCGCATAAAATGAAAAACGTATTAAGATTAATATGTTGTGTATATACGGAAAATGCGGGACAACTACGTATTAGGACGCCAGGACACGGGAGAACACTTTAACGACGCTTGACGCTGGTCCATTCGCCATCATCGGCGGCTTTGTTTTCTGAAAGAAATTTAATTTTTAATAAAAAATATACCTCTTTGATGCCTAGTTAAAACTACTCACCCTTGTCTTGTGGCTGGTCTCGCTTGGGTGCAGGCTTTTCTTCACGAGGTCCAGGAGCAGTACGCCAGTTTCCGCCACCGCCGCTTGCACCACTGCCGGCTTCCTTGGGAGCAGGTCCGCGCAAATCGCCGCGTACTTCTCGTCCATCACGCCCGGCATCACGTCCGGCGTCACGTCCGGCATCACGCCTGTCGCCAGCAGGACGGCGGTTGTCCCGATCACTCTGACGCGGAGCGTCGCGCCAGTTGCCGCCGGTCTCGCCACGTGGCTCATCGGTACGACGGGGTCCGTCGTTGCGACGGAAGCCACCGCGGTCACGATCATCATCTCGGTCCCGGCGTGGGCCGTCGTTGCGGAAGTCACGATCGCGTTCACGGTCTCGGTCTCCACCACGACGCCACTTGTCATCCCGTGACTGAGGTGCACCGCTGGTGTCCTTGGGTGCAGCAGAACGTTGGGAATCGGGCTCTCGACGCACACGCCACGAGGAGTCCGCTCCCTCGTTGTCCTTGCGGTCTCGGTCCCCTCCACGATCCATGCGTTCTCCTCCACGCTCACCGCGGTCTCCGCCACGCTCCATGCGATCCCCTCCGCGCTCGATGCGATCACCTCCGCGCTCTGTGCGTTCAGCTCCGCGTTCGTTGCGATCGCTGGGTGCAGGTGCAGCACGGCGCCACTCTCCGGCTCCGCCGGCAGGGGCGTTGGGCCGGTCGCCACCTCGCGGACGCCAGGTATCGCGCTCCTTCTCGCTGCGCTCACGCTCCACAGCCACCTCTCGGGCAAGACGGTCGCGGTCCTCTTTGATCTTGCGCTCTGCCTCCTCTTCCTTGGCGCGCTGCTTCTCGTACTGAGCGCGACGCTTCTCGTCCTCGGCCTCACGCTCCAGACGGCGAGCCTCCGCAGCGGCACGCTCCTCGGCAGCCTGTGCCAAGCGAATTTCCTCTTCCTTGCGGAGACGCTCCTCCTCCTTTTCGCGAAGGAATGCCTGACGACGCTCCTCGCGGCGACGAATAACGCGTTCGGCCAGACGCTTCTTGCGCTCCGCCTCCAAGGCAATCTCGAACTTCTTGAGCTTCTCGACGTAGAGGGAAGCACGCTCCTTCTTGAGGGCCTCCAGGTATTCATCCCGATCGGGATACATGCGCTTGAGACGTTCCTGCTGGCTAACGGCATCCTTGCGTTCGGCAATTGCATTTTCGATGCGCGTCTTCTCGGTGGCCTCCCAGAACTCCTTGTCCTTGACCTGCTTTTCAGCCAAGTACTTTTCGAACAGCGGAATCTCCTCCAGGCGCTTGGCACGCTCGAAGTAGTCAACCTTCTTCTCCTGGGACTTGAGCTTAGACTGCAGTTCCTTGGCCTCGCGCTGCAGCTCTTCACTTTCGCGCTTGGCAATCTGCTCGGCATCCAACTTCTTGATTCCTTCCTCGTCCAGCTTGGAGAGCATTTTCTTGCCATGGGCGGTCTGCGAGATTTGCTGCACCTTCTCCTTAAGACTCTTCTCGCGAATGGCCTGAATCTCGTTCTGGTGACGCTTAAGTTCTCGCTCCTCCTGTTCCTTCTCAAGGCGCTTTTGCTCAGCCAGCTTGGCCTTGCGGGACTCTTCCTCTTGACGGCGGGCTTCCTCTTCCTCGCGCGCATTGTTCTGCTTCTCGATGTACTCCTTGCGATCCTCGATGATCTTCTGCCGCTGCAGGATGCGCTGGTGCTCGCGGTCCTTAATCTCGTGGTAGTGGTGCACCATCTGAGTACGCAGCTTAGCGCGCTGGTCGCGCTCGCGGTTCGGATAAACGATGGAGACGGCGCGAGTCAGCACGGTGGACATGTTGACCAGCTGGGAGCGGATTTGCTCGGAGGGCATGGATTGCAGTGCTGGTCCATCGGGGCGATACTCACGCTGGCTTTCGGTCAAGTCGGTGCCGAAGTAAATGCTGTTCTTCTGATGGTCGATGCGGATCTGCATGTCGTTGTGGCGCACAGACTCAACCAGCAGCTTCTCCAGCTCGAAGATATTGCAGAAGCTAGCCAGCTCCAGCAGGCGCTTGAACTCAATGCTCTCGTACACCTGAGAGATCTGGCGAATCAGACGCATGATGGTCACGTCCTTTAGCGACTGAATATAGGCGGTCAGCAGGTTGTTTTCGGGGGTTCCGGCCTCGATGATGTCCACAATAGACTGAATGCGCTTGCAGAGGTTCAGGGGGTTGAAGTCTACTTCCAGCCAGTTGTACAGGTTGCGGAAATCCTCCGAAACCAATTGCGGCACGTTCAAGCGCACCTGGAAATATTTAATCGATTAGTTAGTCCGGATTGGTGTTAATTTGAGAGTGCTACTTACCACTTCGCGAATGAGAGACACTCGAGTGGGCGGCTGGGGCAAACCGAGGAGCACGGCCAGCTTCTGTGCCTTCTCCAGCGGGCTCTTGTCCGCCTCGATAAACCTGTCGAACTCCGGATGGGCTGACGGCAGGGGAATAGAAAGGGTGGCCAGGAGAACGTGGGCAGCCATGCGCTGCAGATCCTCCTTGGTCAGGTTCTTCTTCAGCTCGCGCGTCAGTTGGAAGAGCTTCAGCAGGGCTGCAGCATGGAAGAGCTGATTGCCCGCCTTGCTGAAGACCATCGCCAGCTTCTGATAGTAGTTGGCCATGGTCTTGGGCACGGGTGTCTTCTTGGACAGAGCCATCAGACCGTGGATGTCCTCGATCGCCTTGTAGGCCTCCTGCCACAGCTCCATCTGAATGGCAGAGTCGAGGAGGTATAGCCTGGTGTCCAGGCACAGCTGCTGTGTCTCCACCTTGTTGATCGAGACGCCAGTGGTTTGGTTGCTGCTCTTGCAGATGTCCTCCAAGTGCTTGCGCAGCTTGTCGCACAGCCGCCGGAACTCGCTCTTGCGGTTATACTTCAGGCAAAACTGGAAGGCCATGCGAGCAATATCGTGATACAGAGCCTCGCAGTGCGTGTTCACGCGCAAAAGCTCCAGGCACTGGCAGTACGACTCCCAGAGGAACTTTACCCACGGCAGCAAGATGGTGCGGTCGGAGCGGTCTTGGGCGTCCTCGCCGCACACGGCGCTCATCAGAATGCTCTCGGGCGTGGCGATGTTGTCCAAGTCATCCAGCTCCAGCACGGCCACAGCCGCTGAGGACTGCGCCTGGGCGGCCTCGGTGTGCGCCTCGGCCATCTTAAGGTAGCCGCGGATCACGTTCTCTAGTGAGTTAACGTTCACCAGCTGGAACATGTTGCGGTACTGGAACAATCCCTCCTTGGCGATGTGGGACTTCTTGAGCTCCACGCACAGCTCCAGGTACTTGAACATGAGCGGCTCAATAACCGACTCCGAGTATGCATAGTTCCAGCGCTTGTTGCGGAACACCTCCTGGAGGGTGTCCAGCGCCCGTAGGGGCTTTCCCACCTCGATGAATTCTGTGACAGAAAGAGAGTCGCGGTCAGAGTCATAGCAGCATCAGCGGCCGAGTAAGAGAGCGAAGCGGGACCGCCGCTGGTGCTCTCTTTGGAAACCGCATGGAAAATTTTCAGCACACTCACCATTGGCCCTCTTCAGAGCATTTTCCGGACGTTGCGTGTAACGGGCCATGTTCAATTGCTTGGATTGCTATGCACCGGCACTTTAAGTAGATTTTGTTACTTGCTGTGGGCGCTTTTGAGGCCTGCAGCAGCGGAAAATTATAAAAAATCTTCGGCTCGCCTACGTGTGCCTACGATATTTATTCAAAATGGCCGAGTTGACGGCAGAGTTGTCAAAACATAGGTTACCCTATCGATACACGGATTGGTTCTGGCCAAGCTATCGGTCTACCACGATATGCGAATTTTGCGGGTTAATTTTATTATTATTGTCATTGTTTGTTTAAGAGTGAATTTAAAACTTTACAAAATATGTTCACCTCATACTCATATACTCATAATTCCAAATACATCTGATGGCTTTTCTTCCACTTTATTGGAAGTACCTTATGTACATGTATATAAAACAAATCGTTTTACTATCCTAAGTTTTAGCTGAAATAGTTCGACTTCATTTGCAAAATGGAGTAACCAAGATATAGTTTATAAACAAAAGCAAAAATAACGATGAATTGTTGTACGTTTTTAATTCAAACATAATTAGGTATCTATCGATACTTCGATAAAAATCTTGACCAAATCCACGACGAAATCCATCAACTTAAGGAATACAATGAGCTAAATTGCTTAATTTAACATAAAGACATTAAGGACAATTTCTCATTGCAAGCTTAACTGCAGCCACTGTCAATCCAAAGAAAGGAACACCTACTTTAAAGCCGCAGCATGGCAAATTTGTGGAGGAAGTATATCCTGTGGTTTGCACAGGAGCACGTTGATTTTCGAATTTCTGAGTTTGAGTCGATCGTTAAGATGTTTGGCCTTCAGTTTCGCCGGCTTACCGAACAGAGCTTGGTAGGACCCACAAAAATATGTATATCGGTGCAGCTAACCATCTTGAACTTTGCAGAAACCCTTTTGGCTGGTGGAATTTCCCAACGAGGAGACCGCAATGCTGTACGCATCCCGATCCATTGCCCTGCGCGCCATGTTCGAGCTATACGCCCACTCCAGGAAGCTGCCCGAGTTCCATGAGCGCCTTCGGGCTCACGTTGATGCGAACCGGAATGAACTGGCGAAGTACTTCCGGCCAGACACAAGCTTCAAGATTACCGTGGAGACCTACAACAAGCACTTTAGCCAACGGGAGAAGATCGATAAAATTGAAACTATGGATTACCTGCCAATCGAGGGCTCGGTGGACCTGAAAAATCCTCAGGTGGAGTGGTGGTACATCGAGTTCTGGGGCTTAGACCCCACTGCAGTGCCGGAGGTGCCGGATGACATTTTATTTGGCCGTCTTCTGGCAACTGGACAGCGGCATTTGATAAAGGAACTCTCCCTGAAGCAGCGAAAATTCATCGGAAACACGAGTATGGATGCACAGCTAAGCCTGCTAATGGCAAACCAGGCGATGGTGCGAGAAGGCGATCTCGTGTTTGATCCCTTCGTCGGAACAGGATCTCTGCTAGTCAGCGCCGCCAAGTGGGGCGGATACGTCCTGGGAGCCGATATCGACTACATGATGGTGCATGCCCGCTGCCGTCCGAGCCGCATTACCCAAAAGGTCCGCGAAAAGGACGAGAGCATTCGGGCAAACCTGCTGCAGTACGGATGCGCTGACCGCTACATGGACGTGGTTGTGGCAGACTTCTCCAATCCCTTGTGGCATCCTCGGATCTCGTTCGACAGCATCATAACTGATCGTAGGTATACGACATTTGTTGCTATTTAAACTTATTTAAATCATTATTATCAACGGTTTTTCTTTTTTTTTTTTTTTTAGCTCCATACGGAATAAGAGAGGCCACAGAAAAGGTAGAAACGAAAAGGAGTCCAAAGGATATCGCCCGAACAGAAGACATGGTCCATTATCCGTCCACGTCGCACTATTCGTTGCAGAGTCTGTACGGTGACCTGCTAGAGTTCGCCGCAAGACATTTAAAATTGGGAGGACGCTTAGTGTGCTGGCTTCCCTTTCACCGCGAAGATTACGACGCAAACATGCTGCCGCGGCACCAGAGTCTGCAACTAGTGGCAAACTCAGAGCAGCCTTTGACAGGCAATACTTCCCGCCGACTGCTCACCTATGAAAAGTGCTCAGAGTACAGTGAGCTGGATCCGGTGTCAATTGGGTCAATCCAAGTGCCCACGCCCTCGGAAGACTTTCGGGAACGCTACTTTAACAGTGCCTTGGAGTCGAGGAAGGAGCGTCGTATGCGGAAGGCAGAGCAGCGGGAGCAGGGTCGTCTAGAGATGGAACTGCGCGGAAAGCTACCTTCAGACGGGCGATCCCAGAAGTGTGTGTTAAACAAGGCGCGATTTACAGAACTAACGTGACTAGTAAATTGATTTAAAACTAATTTAATTGATAATTTGATCTACAGAATATTGTCAGTTTGAATCTTGCATTATAGCCTCTGCTTGTTCCTCTAGGCGGCACTCGAAAACTTTGGCGAAGCTGCTAAGAAATGCCGTACTAGCTTCCTGAATTGAGACCTGCCTTCCGAGCTCTTCGCTTAGCGAGGTCACACCTTTCCCTTCAATGCCGCACGGCACAATGTGCTCGAACCAGGCCATATCCGTGCAACAGTTCAGACCAACGCCATGGCTGGTGACGTAACGCGAGCCATGGACGCCGATGGCACATATCTTTCGGTCTCCTACCCAAATGCCCGTGTCCTTGGTGGTGGTAGCGTTTGGAATGCCCAGCTGTCGACAGGTCTCGATCACCATGCGCTCCAGCGTGGCCACATACCAGCGCATGCTGCCCTGAAACTGCCGTAGGTGAAGGATGGGATAAGCCACCAACTGGCCGGGTCCGTGAAATGTGATAAGGCCGCCGCGATCTGTACGGTGGAAATCGGCTCCCAGTTTGCGCAGGCGCTCTTCGTCCGCCGCTGTGTAGTCCTTGGTTCGCACTCCGATCGTGTAGACAGGATCGTGCTCCTGCAGCACGAGGTAATTGTGAAACTCGGCAGGAACGTCCAGTTTTTGGGAAGATTTTGCTAGATGCCGTTGCAGCTTGAGGCCCGCCGCGTAGCTATGGCGTCCGGCACGCACCACCGTAACCAACGGTCGGCTTAAAGACATGTTTTAATTGATTAAAAATAAACATTGAGTTGCTGGTTTAAATTTTATTTCCACATTAACCAGGGCTGAAGCCACAGCAGTTCCTATGAATGTATCGATAGATCGTAAAATTTTAAGACCTATTGCAACGGAAATACTAATAAACTAGTGGTTGTTTTTCAAATCCAAACTAATTAAAAACAATATCCGTCTACAAAAGTACTATTTATTTTGCAATTATTCGATGTTTTGTTTACGATTCCGATTCGCAACTGACAGTCACGAGTGTTCGCAACTGTGGTGGTAATGGCAACGGGCCTCTTCTTCTTGCCACATTTCACGTTTGCAATAAGAAGGCAAAAAATATATTCACACACGCACGCAGCGCGGATTATTTCGTAGTTTCGCGAAAAAGACGGCGCAGGAGTGGCACGCAACCACTGGACAAGATACCTTTGATGACCCACCGCACGTCCCAGCTCGCTGGAATCTTCGCAACAGGCCGTGGAGTCGCGTCAGGAGGGGGACACATGAGGGACGCATGAAATTCCAATAGGAGAGCGCGGAGCGAGTGCGTGAAAAAAGCAGAGGCCCGTGAAGACGCATCTGCGTCCGCGTCGCGGGACATGGCGACGCGTCCGGACGAGCGTGGCGATGAGATCGGTGGCGGGAGCAATGGAAGTGGAGGCGCGGATCGCGCCCCGTATCGCGTCCTAGCTCACAGCGAAGAGATGGCTAATTTCTTGGCCCACCAGCAGCAGCAGCAGCAGCAACACCAAAACCAGAACTTTCTGCTCCACCAGCAGCAGCAGCACGGACAGGCTCCCGCGCCTATGATGTGGTCAGCACCGCCGCCCCACTTGGCCACTGCCACCCAGTTTCCGCCCCACCTTCAGCCGCAACAGGCGCAGCCACACATGTACAACGAGTACTTGTACAACCTGGCGTACTCGGGACAGGCTGCCCAGCCCGAGACCTACTCAGTGCTGCCCGTGGGCCATGGGAACTTCCTGAAGGTCTATCACTGCCCGGAGAATCAAGTCAGCGAGGCCGCCGCCCCGCTGTTTACGCATATCAACATGGCCTCACTGAATCACCACCACCACCAACAGCAGCAGCCACCGCAGTCGCATCAACATCAACACCAGGTCCAGCCGCCGACGCCACCGCAGCCGACACCGCTGTACGAGTTGTTTGCCGCCAATCCTCTGCTGCCGAAACCGGAGGTAAATGTTGTCAGTGCCAGTCAGCCTGTGCCACAGCCCCAGCCGCCGACGCAGCAGCAGGTCCAAACCCAGCAAACGCAAACCCAGGCTACCACGCAAGTCCTTCAATCGCCTAGCAGTGCCAATCTGCTCATTAACAATCTGGTAAACAACTGGTCGCCTAATTTAACAGGCGGAAGCTACATTCAGTTTGGGGACGAGGCTCAGGAGAACGCCGTCAGCCAGGCCGAGCCTCCGGCAGCTCCTCAACATCTGCCGACACAGCAGCCAGGGTCGCAGGTTGTGCAACAGCAGCCACCGGAGCCACTAACTCAGACCGTTAGTCCGTTGCCGGTGCCAACGAAACCGGCGAAGCCACTAAAACTGCCCTTGGCCACTGCCAGCGTCTCGCCAACTGCCATCAACAAGTCGTCCGTTACAGTGCCCGGCCAACCCGAGGGCAAGAAGCGAATAGTGGCAGAGGTTAAGCCCATGCCTATGTCTTACTCCGATGTGCTCAGCAAAGGCACAAAGACGAGTGGCGGGGCGGGTGGAGAGATACGCCCTGGCAACGGAGTCGACTACATCAGCCAGCCGCAGAGGCGTCAGGGCAAGGATGATGGCAATGGAAACCGTGAGATGCGTTCGGCGAAACGCTCTCCGATGCATGATGCCAAGGAACCGGCCTCGGTGGCCACCAGCATAGGTCATGCGCATGGCGGTCGGGGGAAGAAGCGAGGTCAGTCCAACCAGGTGGCGCCGTCGAAGCATCAGCAGCCCCAGCCCCAGCCACTACAGCAGCAGACGACTCCACAGACGCAAATTAAGACCAGTAAGCCGAGCAATCCAGAAAAGAAGCGAGTTTTGCAGCCGAAAATTAGCAACAGTACCATCACCAACAAGGCCTCTGAGCAAAAGGTTACATCTGCGTCGGTGTCGTCCAATAGCGGCGTGCAGAATCACAGCAATGGGAGTACAACTGCGGCTAATAATTCCAGCACCTCATCTCGTAAGCCGGGCGGCAACAAGGGCAACTTCAATGCAAATCATTCGAATTCGACCAGCGCCAACAGTAACTCCAGCAACAACAACAACATTAGTTCCTCTTCGTCCAAGCGGTATTCCTCCTCGAATGTGAACCTTAACTCGAATAACAGTTCCGGTTACTCCTACTCTTCGAAACGCAATCGCAGCAACGCCTACTCTTCGTCCAACTCGCCCACGCATTCTAGCAGCTTTACCAGCAATCGGAACTACGAGCTGGCCAAGCGCATTCTGCACACCTGGTGGATCTACACCCTCAAACTGTTGACATGGCTATTTTATTTGGTCTACGATATCGTTGTTCTCGGCTTTAGCATGGCGTACGAGCGACTGACGCTGGCCTATGTGGCCGGACTGGCTTATGCGCGACAGCTGCACCGGGAACTGAAGCAGAACTCCGGCAAACCTAGCATCTGGTGGCGTAGCTACTGGCGACGTTTCGATGCCCGATTTGCCAAGAACTCGCGCTGGGCCTTTTGGCGACGCTTCTACAATCGAAAACCGCCCGAACCCACCTCGGAGTCTTTCAAAACTGGCCGCCTGCCACAAACTGGCGAAGAGGCAATGTATTCGCTGCTGAATTGTAAGGGCAAGGATGCCTACAGGTGAGAGCGATCTTGCGATTGTGAAATCGATTGTTATTTAATTGATTTCCTTTCTTGGTTATAGCATCCTTGGAGTCCCACCGGATAGCTCGCAGGAGCAGATACGTAAGCATTACAAGAAGATAGCCGTGCTCGTACATCCCGACAAAAATAAGCAGGCAGGGGCCGAGGAGGCTTTCAAGGTTCTGCAGCGGGCCTTTGAGTTGATCGGAGAGCCGGTAAGAATGTGACTGATAGACCAGCTTGCTTGTGTCCTAACACGGCGTTATGATTTAAATAGGAAAATCGCCTCATCTATGACCAAAGCATCGCCGAGACTCTGCACGCTGAGAAGGCCTGGACGGAGTTGCATGACCTGCTCTCCCAACTGCAAACCAAAATGGCTGAGGCAGCCAATACAATAAGGTACGGATAATCCAGTGGCCTTTAACCCGAGAAGAAGCACTATTTTCTAATTCTAATATCCACAAACAGATGTAGCACCTGTTCGCAGCGACATCCTCGCAAGCTAACCGAGCGTCCTCATTATGCGGCGCGGGAGTGCGCCTCTTGCAAGATACGCCACTCGGCCAAGGATGTGAGTAGTCAGAATATCTAAAAGGAGGCAGTAAGTGCAGCTTTCGTTTCTCTTGTGGCAGGGCGACATTTGGGCTGAGACCAGCATGATGGGATTGCGGTGGAAGTATTTGGCGCTAATGGACGGAAAGGTTTATGACATCACCGAGTGGGCCAACTGCCAAAAGGGAGCTTTGTCGCATTTGGAGCCAAACTCCCATATGGTTCAGTATCGCATTGTTCGCGGTGCCCAGCAACAGCAGCAGCAGCAACAACAACAACAGCAGCAGCAGCAACATCACCAGCAGCCACAGCAACCACATCACGATCGTGGAGGTGTTCATTCTGGCGGGGGAGTCAGCGGGGTTAGGTGAGCATTGAAGTGTAATAAAAACCGCGACTTGGCTTCTAATTCAAAATACTATCTACTCTTTTAGCGAGGCTACGTTGCACGAGTTCTTGGACAATTTGTATAGCCGCCAGCATCCAGGTGCTCCTCCGAACACCTTTGCGGGAAACGCGCGTCGGCGAACACGACGCAACTGAGCTCCCACTTGGCCTAGTACTAAGTGTTTTTAAAATCTCTAATATACAATTATAATCCACCCCATGCGCCGCCGCCGGCTGCTTGGTTTTTACTCACTCCCACGCAATCACGCCAGCAGCAGCAGCAGTGCAGCCTGGGCACTCACTCACTCATCTACACTTCACCAAACCCGCTGACTTACGACGGCAACCCCGTTTCTTTCGTTGCCAAGTTTCGAAGCCATATTAAACACTTCTCTGTATAGTTTACATATTGCTTTAAAGAATTTTGTGAATTTGTTGTACTTGTCACATTGAATCGTACAATCGCATACCACTAAGATTTACATCTATGTTTTATCTCTTATTTCTGCCTACCCCTTATTGACAGCTTAACGCCTAGCTCGTAGCTCTAAGTTCTAAGTATACTATATACCCGTCCAGGCGTTCGTCACCTCGGCGAATGCGGCGGACGGCACACGTGTAAAATCTAACATCCAAATTAAACATAAACATTAATGTTAATAAAACAATATTGAAAGCAAGAAATGGTTTGAAATTCGATTTGTGCCTAATTGTGGGTGAGGGATGTACATATGTATATAAACAGGAAATACAATATCGCGTTTCATATGTTATAGAAAGGATCGCAAACTTTAAAAATATGGTTGTTTGTTTGCTTACAAATCAAATCTACCAATGCTGTTATAAAGCGTTAACACCAGAGAATAAATCAAAGTTCAAGGAATTTTGTTTAGTGTTTTTATTGAAAAAATGCTCCACTCCATTTTCACCTAATTTTCTACACATGATTTTGTTGTTTTTTTTTTGTATTTGTATAATAATAATTACATAGGTAATGTTTACATGCTGCTCCACAAAAATGGCTATTACGCATACAAAACGTATTGCAATTGCATACCTATAGAACCTAGAGTGTGGGGACTTACAGTCTATTTTGTTTTTTGATTCCAACAATTTGCTGATTTTAATGCTCGGTTTCAAGTGGATCGATCTTACGTTTACTCCTATTTGTATTTTTGTATTTTGTTTCAATTAATATTCATGTTGTGTTTTGTTTTTGTTGGGGGTTTGCACCGTTTTTAAATATTTAGCTAGAGATGAACTCATCTATCTCGAGCCTTCTTCTCGGTTTTAGTTTAGCGGCATAATTTATTTATAATAAATTAATGAAACATTATATGGGTATTTTGATAGCCTGTGAATTCTTGTTGTTTATCTTTGTATAGTTTGAAACGTTGCACAAAATTTGTCGAATACTTTCGCTTGTGGTTTGTGGTTTTATGTTTTTTGTTTTTTTGTTTTCTCTTCTGTTTAACGTAAAATAGCTCTTGACTATTTTTGCTTGACTTTTATTTTGTTTTGTTTTTTGTTAACAATTATTGTGCCTAATTTTAAATTACATTTGCTTTTGCTCTATACATTTACAAAACTGCCGGCTTCTGCATATATATTTTAAGAATATATGTATGTATAAATTAGAGTCTAGACTTAAATAGTTGAATTCCATGCTCACACACAAACCGAGTGCAAGCAACATTAGCTTTAGTTGGTAAATCTGTTTATGCTGGGCTTCCGTTTATGTTTCCATTTAGTTGAATTCTGTTTCTTGATCATGCCGGTTTAGGCTCTTCCCATTTTCTGTTTATACAATCCGCTCGGGGCACTTAGAATAGGTAAGCTTTGTACAACTAAAGTAGTTTAAAGAAAAAGAAGCAACAAAACATAATATATAGTACGTAAGCGATGAATGGGCGCATGTGCATTCGCAATGCCTATACATTTGCATATGCAGCAATAGGTATGCAGGTCAGCATACTATTAGCATATATCTGTATGTCCGCGTGAATGGATTCGGTTAGTGGGCTCGCCTGCGCTTTCGGATCTCGGTCTCGGCAGCCAAGTCCTGCCCTCCTCCGCGACTTCCAGCCCACTGACGCGTGTGTCCTTGCATGGGAATTGGTGTGATGGATGGTCTGCGATGTGGAGAGTGGTGAATGGTTCAAGTGAAGTCTGTTTGTGTTTGTGTGGTGGTGGTGTATGCCTGTGGAAATGACTCTTGGAGCTCCGGCCTGGCGTCGGGTCCTAAGCTCGGTGCTGGCGCCGCCCCGCTTTGCCCCGATATTATTTCGGCGTCTTCCGCTGCTTCAGCTCGTGCGAGGCGTCGTCCAGAAGCTTGGTGGCGTATCCGTTCGCCAGGAGTCCGCCGTTCGAGCCCTTGTGCGCACTGCCATTGGCAGCTGTCGCCATCGTCGCCGCATTGCCGTTGGCCAGCTGCTTGTAGCCATTGGCCGTTCCATTCGCATGACCATTGGTCAGCGTGGTTCCGTTGGCCTTAGACACGGGCGTCGCGGATGCAGTGGCCTCCGTGGTCTGCGGCATGGCCAAGTCATCGTGGGCATTGATGCTCTTGCAGTAGCCATTGGGCTTGGCATGTCCGTTGGCCGCTGCTAGCGCTCCGTTCTTTTTCTAGAAGAGGAGAGAAAGAGGAATATTTTCAGTGTTTCGATTAAGTTAAGTTATTGCTATCTGCAAAGTAAAAGATTTTCTGAAGGCTATTGTGTAATGTTTCATAAAGATTTAGGAAACGATTTATCAATTCACTAAATAAAGACTAAGATGCTCTTCCAATATTCTTAATTATCCAGTTGATTTATTTTTAAATAGCAAAATAGGTTTATCTATAATAACCTTGAGGGCTTAAATAAGTCACTTTAGTTTTAGATTAGAGAAGGCATTCCTAAAGAAATTTTTGGATTTTCCAGTGGTGATTACTATGATTACCATGAGTATTTTAATTAAACTCTAATCAGTTTTAAGAGGGGCTAATATATTGATTACGCTTATTAGTTTTTCTGTTTTTTGATAACTTTTATCTCTGGAGTTTTAATTATTTAGCAATTTTAATGTCATCACTTGCATAATTTCTACATTTGGAAAGGATCTCTAAGCTAGCTTCTCCTTTGGCCTACACATTTGCACCTAGAGCACCCAAACTGTGTGTTATCTGGACTCCAGGTGACCTAGTGCAATCATTACGCAATGCTGCGCGACTTATCTGCGTCTCTTTACGTATCTTGGGGCCAGTATGTGTTGGCTTTGTTTCTTTTCTTTTCTTTTCCTTTTTTTTTTTGACTCTGAAGCCGCCGCCGTTGTTATTGTCTTTCCGTTTAACTTTCACTTGTGTGACGCGAGACGACGCGAAGCGTCGAGCTGCGGATGCTGGGCGCCGAAAAGCGATCGTTAACCGGCTCTGCAGCCCAACACCCGAATTCCCAGAGACCTACTTGACGAAATATTGTTAATGAATTTGGACCACAGCACAGCATCTCGCAAGGTGCAGTGCAGGCGATGATGATGATATAACCGCGTTTGCCTCACTCGTATTCGTATTCGTAGTCGTTTTCATTTTCATTAACACAGACCGGAATCTGGAACGCGGCACGTCGCCTTAATTGCGGCCAAAAAGCTTGCCCCGGGCAACGTGGGAAGTGTGCTCCGCTTTAGAGCCCCAATCTCGGGCCGCACATCTCGCATCTGAGATCCCAGAGATTTCAATTTGATAATAGCAGAGTTGGGCCCCCGCCTCTAAGTGGCCAGCCATAAAGCGCCGTTAGGGCCACTAATGTGGGAATGGTCCATTTCCGTACCCAACTGCAATCCCCGCTTCCCCACTTACCATCATGCGGCTCCTGTAGGCTGCCTTGTAGAACTCGTTGAACAGGAAGAAGAACATGACGGCGTGCATGCCGATCCACCAGACGAACGCCTTGGGGTAGTTGCAGTCGATGAAGAGCAGCTGGAAGGCGTGCACCATGATCAGGATGAACTGGACCTGCGGCAGAAGGGGGGCATCGGATTAGTAACAGAATCTAGGGACTATGCAGAGCAGCTTACCATCTGCAGCGTGGTCAGGTACTTCTTCCACCAGAGGTACTTCTGGTACTGGGGGCCCATGGCCGAGAACATGTAGTAGGTGTACATCACGATGTGAACGAATGTGTTGAGCAGGCCGAAGAAGGTGCTGTGGCCACCTAGACAAGATCGAGGAATCGGGAATTATTAGGGGATTATCTATCTCCGTGTTATACGGGGAACACCTACCCGGGGTGAACTTGACGCCGAACCAGACAGACATTGGCATGCAGCCGTGATGGATGACGTGCAGTGTGGTAACCTGGCTGGTCTTCTTGCGCAACACGAAGAAAATCTGTGGCGAAGAGGGCACAACGGAACGGATTGATTTATGAATGCAATTTTCGCTTTCGCTTCGATCTGTCTGTCACTTACCGTATCCATGAACTCGGTGAACTTGGAGAAGTAGTACCACCAGCAGGCATGAACCATCTGGGATTCGCGGGGCGAGAGATGTGTATGAATTAGAGGGGCATTCTTTTCTGGTAATGCTGTGTTTTGGCTGAGGAGCCTTTTCTGCGAGCTCTATCCCGACCTTAAAACTTGAGATTAACTACAAATACCACATATTCATCTATATATTTTCTGCCACTGTTTTCAGACGGGATAGAGTCCACAATCGTGTCGGAATAACCGGCAACATATCTCTTGTAATTTCTTAAATAATAAATAATCTTCATTCAAACATACATGCAGACTCGACGAGTCTCCAAGAAAGGGGGTAGAAAGAGTGAGATAGAAGGAAAAATAGAGAGAGCATTCGAGATTCAGTAAAGTTATAGATTGTCTTCCAAATGTGTCAAACGAATCTGGGGTTAAACGGACCGGAGGCGTGGTAAACATTCAATTAAGGGGATTAAATTTAGTTCAAGGGTTTGGCCAAGTCCTTAGGGGCTAGATAGATCGGAGTTGCGGGTGGGCAATATCCGGGGACATATCAAAGTCGAAGACGCACTGAATCTCTCGAGTTTAGTGACGTAGGAGGACGGAAACGTTGACAGTTATGTACGGCATACACATGCTACAATCTGGGTTAGCATCCCGGAGGAGTGTTGTGGGTCGTGTTAGCATTAGTTCTGTTCGGGATGATCGCGTTAGCCCGTAACCCCACCACATTGTAAATTAGACGGATATCACCGCAGTGACATAATTGTTTTACTTTATATTGTATATACATGGGCAAGTGTGCGTTATATCTATTATGTGTTTAAGCGTAGACGAGGGGAACCCGAACCCGAACCCAATTTCGTGCACTCAAACCAAAAATGGAAATAAAACGTAACCGGAATGCTTATCATTGGTACTGTTATCATATCGTTATCTTACGGCTCGGCGGTTAACACATACCCTTAACGTTCTAGGATTATTACTATAGTCGACTGGCTGACATCGGAAGCTATAATGTCCAGTTAGCCAACCGGAAATGCCTATCTGTAAATGTAGAGCAAAGTGTGTCACGTTTATAGATGTATCTCTGCTCGATTCGGGGATGTTTTTGGATGATTCGAATTATGATTGGCATTGGCATCACATCGCGTCGGCATCGGCATCGGCTTTGTTTTTGGATCGGATCGTGGATCGGATCGTGGATATTACTTGGCTTAAACGAGGCTCAGTTGTCGGCTTTATGTACAGGTGCAGGGTATTGGCGGAGTGCGGTGTTGGGGTTAGTGTGAGTAGTACAGCACTTAGATGGTATCGTATCTACTTAGGCTAAAAAGCGCAATTATGATTAATCGAAGCGAAATTAATCACCGCAGTGTATCAGTGGCACTTGTGTGTTTCTGGTCACGCGTTTATATACAAAACAAAACACTTTTTTTCGGGCTGAGACCAGCCAGCCGGAGCGGGTCAGAACAGATGGATCCTGCAGGCGTGGTTCGATTCGTTAGGACACTCGATTGGGATTAGTCATCTGGCGGAACGTCACGGGTCGCCGAGAGTTATATATATATATATGTATACAGTATGTTTAAATATATAGGGACAATACGTAGTTAGGACAATACTACAGGCGAGGCATTTTGTTGGCTGGTTAATAATCCAATAAGCGTTGGCTAGGTCAGTGGCCGAATCAATAACAATATAAGGTGGGATTAGATTAAGCAAAAGCAGCGCCGGATTCAAGTGTTTTGGCTGCAGATATAGAATGGTATTGGCGAATAACTGCGCGGCCTAACGATTATTGCTCTGATCTGATTTTATTTAATCGGATCTCAAGTTGGAGGGGTCTGTATCGGTCACACTTATGGGTAATACGCTACAGTGGCTTTCGGGACACTTACTCTCCGGGATGTGGGACTATCTGAGTAGTCCACCGGCTGGCACCGGAAGCTGTACGAGCCCCACCAGCCGCCCATCAAGCACTAGAACAGAGACATTAGTTGCAAAATAATTCGAGCAATGCAAGTTATTTGATTAATTTGGTTTCAGGGGAGCATCGATGTGTCCACGGTTCCTCTGAGAGTCCGGTTATCCAAATGTCAGCGACGATGCCAAGCGATAATGGGTGATCCTGCTGCTGCTGGGATGTGGAATGCGGGATGGGAATGGGGACGGGACGGGGAGTACCTACCTCGTAGAAGAGCCACGCGCTGAATACAACCTGTATGGCATTGTACATGACTAGTGTGTTCTGCAGGTGCAGCGGCTTCCTGTTCTCCATCCATCGGGGTCCCACTACCTGTGGAGGAGAGTTGGTATCAGGTTTTATGTAATCGCCCGCGGAATTAGCCCTCTTATCGCCACGGCGATTAGGTGTGTCGTAAGTTACAGTCCCCGAAAGTGGACTGGTCAGCCCACAAACACCTCCTGCTTATCGGCGTATCAGCGGTGGGAGTGTGCCAGGTGTGACATATTTTCCACTTGAGAGCACCACCTGTTGGATCCAGGTGGGGGCCCCAGAACTCACCTTGACCAGGTAGACATATGTGAGGCATACGGCCAGTGTGGGGAACGGAGACGACATCATGGGCCAGTCCTTTGTCCTCGAGTCTGTGCGGGGGGAGAAGGAGAGAGCATAACTACTGGTTAATAGGAGAACACAGCTAGGCAACAGCCGGAGCATCTGTGAGATAAGCCGGACACCGCCCTCTTATCATATTCGCAACATTGCCATTGACCCTGGAGCTCCTCACGTTCGCGGGGATGGCGCACAGCAAACGGCGGACATGTGGAACAGCGTTGCGATAACGAACAGTGGGGCATGGGCATATCACACTCAAAATTGTGGCTCCGGGGCCAATTGTTTGCGCTAGCCACCCAAGACCCAAACGTCATTTCGCATTCGAATCAGCGCCTAGTGGCAGACATTTAATGGGTTTCGAAAAGTTCGTTTGGGTAATTTCAAATTCCTACACTCAACAAAAAGCAACATTACCATTTCTTATAGGTAATAAAATATGTATAAGTAAATACAAATTGTATAAAAAGATCCCGACTATTTTTTGGGGGAAAATCATAACCAGAAAACATATACGCTTTTCTAATGGAACAGAACCATATTTTAATTGAGATCAGATAATGATTTGTTGTGGTTTGTGGTGAGTTCGAAGCCCAAATATCCTTTTTCAGTTCCTTTACTTTGCACATAATAAAAACCAATAACAGAAAAACTTTCTAAATTGAATTTAAAGCATTTTTGATTTTATCTTGCAATCTGTAAGTAAGTAAGTTTCCCTTATTGATCTTTGTGTAAAAATGGGATTGTCTCTAAGACATTTGTTTTATTTATCAAAATAAAAACCTATAAACAGATACATAAATATAAATCAATAAATATCACTGGCAAATGCTGTATTTTTTAAATTATATTAACAACCATTAAATCACATTTCGGTTAGTTGTAAACTACTTGAGTAACCCTTGTGTTTTACGGCCGATAAGAGTGAAATATGTGTGTGGGCGTCCCCCAAAAAAGAAATGTATTTATGCAAGCATACTTATACACATAGACACAAGGCCCTATGAGCGAATATATAATGCTGAAACATAATTTTAACACGTTTCTCGTAGTCAGCTAGAAATTGCTCAACATTTGTCAAAGGGGTACACACACAGATATGGAGAATACGTATAATAAATTGGATAAATATATACATAGATATCACGGAAAATACACAGAATGAATGCCGGTAGATAGGTGTTCTTAGCACGTGAATGAATTGATGGCCGTTCTTAAGAGAAAGCTTCCCCCAGAGAGGGGCAGAAAGAGAGATAGAGGAACTCCAGTCCAGCTTCTCGACTCTCTTGGCCAATTAGAGAAGTGGTGTTAAAAATTATTTAACCATTTTGGCCAAAGCCACTGCCAATTTGGCCCGAGAGAAATGTGAGCGAGAGCGGCGCTGGTCAAAAGCCCAAGAAAAATCAAGGTTAGGCAAATTAGCACGGAGCACTCACACCCACTCCCCCGCCTCGCATTCGTACTTACCACCATGTGAGTCAATGTATCTGCTTATGCTGTCGATGTATTTCATAATTAAGGCCATTGTGTTGCTGTGTAGTGTTTGCTGTTCGTTCGCGACAGTGGAATCCTTCTATCCTTGCAGGATGCAGTGCTAGTTGCTGATTGTACAATTGGTATTGGTGGTTCAAGTCTTGCCCCTGAGAGGAGTCGCGGAATGCGTCCGACCTGGTCAGCTCCGCTGTCGGGAATTCGGCGCTAGTTCAGGCTATCGAGCTGCAAAAACAAAAAAAGATAGACAAAGATAAATGATTAGCAACAAACACACACTGGCCAGCATGATAATTTGTGACCCATTTCTTGAATGGAATCTCCGCCCTGAACCCGTCCCGTCGGTTTCTCATATTAGCGAAGCTCAATGCCGCTTTAGGTTCGTTTTAAAACACACCAATTTTCAGATGTTAATAACCCATTTTATAATAATGCCAGGCACGTGAGGTGATTCGTGTTTGGAAAAAGTAGGCCACTCGAACACTCAAGCACTCAAACTTGCAGGGCGGTGTACTTCGATATAAATAAATATTAAGGCCTACCCAATGCCGCCGTCCTGCTCTCAGTTTAATTATAATTTCATTAACACAGAAACACCCATAACTGCGAGAGGAATAAGCGTTAGCAGAGAGCAGCAGTTGTTACCAATTATTTTCCACTGACTGTGCGACGTCTGAGCATTGAGTGCCCTTATCGGCCCTATTCCCCTATGCGCCCATTCGCCGATGGAGACGGAGGCAGAACCGAAATGAGGTTAATAAACCAAAAGCAAAAGCTGCTCAGTCAGCGTTCGATCGGCACATTTACATCTTGTTTAGAAACGGAATGAAACGTTCTCGTTTAGAGCTCTGTCTTTCACTTGTTTTGTGCTTTTGGTGGGCCAAGCATGGAATTTGCACCCCTTATCGTGCTGGCAGTTATCGCGAATCGATAAATTGGCTAAAACACTAAAACAACAAAACACCAAAACAGCGAACGTCAGCACCGGAGTATGCGGCGTATGAGTAATATTCGTACGAAATTCTGCCTGCCCTTTATTTTGTTTTTTTTTCAGGAAAAAGTTCAAGGACAACACAGTCCAGCGAGTGCGAGCACTTAGCACTTGGCATCGGTTCACTGGGGCATATCTTTCTCTATTCATGTATTATTCCCTGTGTCTGTGGCTCGGACTCTATATTCGGAAGCACCTCCATTTCAAAGTCAAAGCTGCTGTGAGCAAGTCAAGTCCAACTTGTCAACTGTAGTTATGTATGCGAATGGACCATGGGCAACGATAACATTCAATTAATTGCCCTGCCTTTGCTGGCTTTGATTGCAAATCGGAGACTGCTTGCTCCTTTTCTTTGCCTCAGCGTCATGGGGCGGCACATTACTCATACGCCGCTTGGTACGTCACGCAAGTGTATCGTAAATGTTTAATAATAAAGCCTGTCGCTGGCATCTCCAGTACAGGGGAACTTATGTGGGCGATAATTATGAAAGGGCATCGTCTAATGGCCCAACAATGGCCGGGCACTCAGTGCTGGTCCGCATATAAGTATAATTAATGGAGGCCAGGAGGAGCCGAGTCCTGTTTCAATCTCAACTGGGTGCGCCCGTTGCTTCGACGAATAATGGAAGTGAAAAGGCTTTTCCATGGAGTCATAAATCAAATTTAATCGCCGCTTTCCTGGGAATCGGATACCAGGATACCATATACTGAGGTTAGGAGCAGACAATCGAAGGGAGCATTTCAATGGCAGTCGTCCGGCAATGTCAACCGGTCGATGTTTGCCCAGTTGATGGGCTTGGCAAGCAACAAGCAAGACAAACAGAGGTCCAAACACCTTTGCCAAATAAACACGCCAGGGTGGGTAATAGCGACAGGAAAGTAAATGAAGCCACTGCCACCGAAAAGCTAAATTTCAACTAATTCAAAGTCAAAACAAGGCAGCACAAAGAAGACGCGGCTTCGGGCGGAAAATGCTGTCAACAGTGGCACGAGCTCGGAGCTTAGGGCGCGCGCAGGCGGCAGGTGGCGAGGTCTTGGCTTTGGCTTTGCCTTCGCCTGATTTAAAAGCGCAGTCTTTATGGGGGGGGACGGAGGGTTTCTTGGGTGCTGCCCACCCACCAGCCAGCTTGGCCCAGAAGCGGGCGCTGAAAAGCGATGCCAGCAGCGACTTAAAGCCGCGCCAAATATTGCCATTTCATTGACCTGATTCCGTTGTTTTTCTGCTGTAAGCCCACACACTCACAACAAGCATGAAGCAACAATGCACAGCACACATGGTCTTGCAAGGCGACACCCCCAAGTACCAGCTCCAGCACCAATTCCATTCCCAGTCCCTTTCCCTTGCCCGTTCCCAAGCCCAGTCCCACCCCCGAAGCTCAATGCCCAGACAGCAACACGCCGCTAAACCGGCGTCAGCGGAGGCGCCACGTTGCCACACAGTCACCTAACCACCCAAAAAACGAGGGGGGAGAAAATGAAACCCAGTCACACCACGTCCATCACGTGATGCCGACTCTTTAGAGGAGCCTCCACTTAACCAGCGTCTTGCTAGGGTTTCTCTTCGCTCGGCCTTTTTTCGCATTTCCCTTCGCTCGTGCGCAGAGCAGCGCAGTGTGTTTCTTGAATGAAAAACGCGGCCACGA
Source organism: Drosophila anomelani (assembly GCA_035045905.1). Taxonomy (NCBI): domain Eukaryota; kingdom Metazoa; phylum Arthropoda; class Insecta; order Diptera; family Drosophilidae; genus Drosophila; species Drosophila anomelani. The sequence goes on along the minus strand of JAWNOO010000007.1, from coordinate 6,559,507 downwards.
GAGCCGAGTTCGAGCTCGAGCTCGGGCTCAGGCTCGGGTGTGTGGATGTGGATGTGGGGCATGGTGTCTGGTGTCGCGTGACTCACCCGACGCACCCCCGAGTGGGCCAAGAAAGCGGCCGGGCAGCAAAACGGTTGCCCAGAAAAAAAGAATCGCGTTTAATGCTCACCCAACACGCCATGAATGACGCCGAAAAGGCGCGTGGCGCTGGTGTTTTTCTTGTTTTTCCCTCTGCCTTTCGGGGGTAGTGTTTGTCTTTGCAGTTGTCATAGTTGTTGTTATTGAAGGAGGACCAAGGGAGGACCGTCCGCCCGCCCTGCCAGAAGGTGTCACGTGCTCCTCCTTCGTCTCTGTGTCCTGACATTACCATTTCCTATTGATTTTCGAATCGAGTAGATGTGTGGCTTGGCAGAGAACAAGTCACTTGCCAAGTGTTGACATGCTCAACGCTTTCGGGGTGATGGAATGGGCGTGCCCGGGAACCCTTGACTTGGCACGAGTGATTGCCCAAGCGGAGGCCCGGAGGTGCTGGTCAAGTGATGGTTGCCACAGCCGTTGCCAACTTTGACATTTGTTTACCAAACTTTTGATGGCTTAAGGATGATGATTGGCTCTTTCCCAAGCACAGAGACGCCCGAACGGGCAATGCATCAATGCAATGACGGGGCTCTGACGATTCTCGGCTGCCAGCTATACATACGCATACGGATTTGGTAAATTAGGCAAATCTAGCAAGAAAAAATCTCATTTGTATGCGCGTTCGTTGCCTACAAACAAAAATTTGCATTCCAATAAAAAGTTCAATCACTTTCACGCAAAGAAAACGAAAACGGGTTGTCCGAAACCCAGATTTGCATCTAATTAATTCATAATTAATTATCAAAAATGCTATGTAAATGACAAATGTTTGTGAAAACGATTTCTTTGGGTCAAATGCGAGTCTGAGTCTGGGCTACTGAGATCTACGATCTTGGATCGTTAAGGACTACAAAGGAAATAGATAGTTTATATGGTTTAGTCTAGCAGGTTAATCCTCAAATGGTCAGTACGGATCCCCCACAACGCTGAAGGTTAAGCCAAGTCTACATCCGAAAAGGGGGAATGCGATTAGGGCGGCCTTTTACAGTGCTACCTCAATCTCGTTTCGCTTCAGACGAGAATTTACCTTTTAAGTAGTGCCTGCAATGGCTAGTTTCCTATTTGGCTTTGGGCTTTGGCCAGAATTGTTGGCAACTAACTAACTACTCGGTCAGTAAGTGAGGCAGTGGCAACTGTTGCAGCTCACTGCTGCCTGGTAACACAAGCGGCTCATTGGCACTTAAACACTGTTGTATCCTTTTCAAAACAGACGCTTTTCTGTAGTTCAAGTCTCAGTTTCAGTTTCAGTTTCTTGAGATTCGCGACGTTAAACCGCGAGGCGGGAACGGATTGGATCGGAGCGACTTGGAGTGGAGCGGATCTGCGCGGGAGAGACTGGGCGAACCGTCAGCGGTGACTAGCAGAGCAAGACTAACTGGCTGCCACGGCGACCGACGGACTAAGGCCGCCAGCGGCTGCTGAGCAGAGGCGGAGTTCGGTCGGCGGCAACGTCCACGTCAACGTCTTCGTCGGCGTCTCGGTTGGCGTTCAAGTTGAGCTTGCGGCGACGCTGACAGAGATTACGAATTAATATAAATTTCTTTGCATACATTCGCTTTGTGGCTGGAATGGAGTCGGTGGAATGGGATGGCTCCCTGGGTCCCAGCTTGATTTGGTCATTTGATGGACGGCGACTTTTGGGGGAAATTGCAATGCGTTGGCTGCAGCACACCACTCCCTTCGTTGGGAAATCTCGATGGGTCTTTTGGCCAACGAAGAGCGGACAGCAGCAGGTGAAATATGCTGGCGGCGGCGCTGTCGCAAGCTGACGCCTCTGCTGGTGCGCCGCTGGCTCTGCTACCGCCTCTGCCTCTGCCACTGTCTCTGCTGCGAATACCGCCTTTGAATGGTATGGTGTAAGGGCCCGGCGCGTCATGATCATGATCGATTTCAGTGGCAGGTGATGGGCCGCATACCAAATCACAGCTCCGCACTTGTCGATCAATTAATTATTACGTTATTTCACACACACACATTCAGCACAGTCCGGGTTTTTTACGGCTTTCGGGTTTTCATTTCACGTTTCTCTTTCGTTTTTCGTTTTTTGTTGCTGGTTTCTTGCTTCTCGTTTCCCCGCTTTTGGGACTTTTGCATTCAAAATCGAATTCATGGTCAAACTGTTTACGAATGTGTGTCGCCAAAAAGAAGCCACGAACGAGCGACCGACCAACCAACCAACCAACAACAGGTTGACCTGATGAAATGGAGGTGGAAATTGAAACGCGCTTTGTATTTTGACGCAATCATCTAATTTGGCCTTTGTTATTTATTGGGTCGCCCAGCGGAGAAGAATGCCACTCTTCCACGATTTCGAAATGCCAGCGTTTCTGTTTTCTAAGGCGGCCCACAGCCCTCAGAGCATAGAGCCACGGCCCACACATGCACAACCCGCGAAAATATTTAAATATATATGCCATATATTATGTTATGTCCAATCGAATATTTACAGTGCCACTTCCGCAGCTTGAACTTTCCCAAATCAATATTTCATATGCCGATAATATCACTTGAAATAACGAAAATGTGATCATAACTCAGGGATAGATTAAAGTATTTAACTACAGCTTAACTTTTGAACTTTTGATCTATATAATTAAGTCAAAGCTGGGAAAACTCAACAAGATCCGTACATAAACATTTATTCATTTCTTTCGAAATATGACATAAATTAAAAAGAGTTTATAAATAATACAACATTGAAAAAATAAGATTATTCTGAATTTTGCAAATTCTGTGAATTCGTTTAACTTGAAAGATATGGCATGAGTTAATGAGTAATTTGTTTATTGCAAAAATATATTGTAAATTATCTTGGAAAGTATGCTACAAAATATTTGCATCCTTAGAAGCCATTTTAATTCATTTATAAATCATACTGTGGTCAATAGTTCTCCTTATCGATGTACGACTGTAATAATCATACATATCTTTGGGTTACATGCTCGGTTCGGGACGATCTGCGCCGGCATGCATTTCAATTAGGCGGTGGGTGGATCCCAGACATTGGCGGGGCTAGCGGGGGCGTGGCCGTGAAGGGGGGCGAGCGTTTCCGCTGAACAGATTTGATGCGAAAGCAAAGGGGCAAGCGATGACTTGTTGAGGGGTCAGCAGCAGCAGTTAGCAGCAGCGGCAGCATCTGCTTTCTCCACTCTTAGGCGAGCTCTTCGCCTCCGGCAAAGAGAGCTGCGGCAGTGAGAAAGCAGCGGCGGAGCAAGAGAGAACGGGCGGAGAGAGCGAGGTTCTTTCTTTTTGGGTGCTGCGAGCGGAATGTCTTGGAATTATGTCATATCTTTACACACGGGCGTTACAGCAACCTGAGGCGGTAACTGCTCCCCTTTACGACTCCTGTCCCACTTCAGTGGCTCCCTTCCGGTGGGCTCTAATCTCAGATTTGTCCCCTTATCGCGACTGATTAATTGGCTGACCGAAAAGTAGTCAGTCTGGAGAGACACTGATAACCGCAGCAGGTGGAGAACCGTGGGGATGGGGATGGGGGTGGCCAAGGGTGGGAGACAGAACGAGAGAGTACGTCGTCTTGTCGAGAGCGACGGATGTCGTCGGTCGGCACTTGGGTCAATTAATGTAACGGGCTAATTGAGAGCAGGGGTCGACGGCGGTCGCGGGGTCGGCGTTAACTGATTCCACCTGACACGGCTTGATTTATCGGTGGATAAGCACTGCCGACACTCGTTGCGTTCTCCATAGCCCCATGTAACGTAAAAAAACACATCTAACGTAATGTTGTAACGTAACGCACTCGCGTACCGCAAGCGACGCAACTTTGAAGGACGAACGCCGAACGCGAAACGCGAAATGCAAACGGTAAACTGGAAAACTCTGTGGCTGGAAATAAACACTTTACTTTTGATTCGCTGGCGGTTCTGCAGTTGTATCTCGGGCAGCAGCAGGCTAGGAATTCGGTGTGGAAATCGCACTGGCGCTGGCCTGGCGACCCAAAAAGCGAACCAGACGAGAGACACAACCCAAAGCGAAATGCAAACTGAGGCCCGAACCCGCAACTGGCAACTGGCAACTGGCGACTGGCAAAGGCAATGCTGCCGCAAGGGAGCAGAGCGCGAACCGAAGAGCGTATCTAAGAGTGCCGAGATACTGTATCTGTATCTGGTGGATGGCGGCAGCGGCAAGAAGCAGACCGCATGGCAAATGGCAAAGGCGGGCAGCAAGAAGAAGCACCAGCTGTCGCTGCTTTACACGTCGAATGTTGCGTCACGCGCACTCCGACGAGCTCACCAACACCAAAGCCAGCACCTACACCTACACTACACCCTCTGTATCTGCCCAAAAGACCGGCAACCTAAGCGAACGTTCTCTTTGGGCCGCTGATAACGGGTGGCCGCTCTCGGCCTCTCTTTGGCTCAGGCGGCGTGTATCCGTTGGATACGCACTGCTGCTGCGGTGCGGCAAGAGGGTTGCCATCGTTCGCGAACCGCCTCCCAAAGCGCACATGCCGCCAAATGGGAATGTAGCTGCCGACGTGAGTTAGTGAGGCTCAAAAAGAACAGCATTAAATACGAGAGAATATATATTTGTGGGATGTGGATGTCTCTTGGCAAGTACTTGCATTATGTCATCGCGAGCGTAGAGCGAAGAGAGAGGCTTGAGGCGGACTTCTCTTCCCCTCCCTTAAGCAAACACTCCTTTGCCTCACAGCGTGCGATTCCGAATATTGTTTTTAGTTTTTTATATGAACACGGTAGCGGGCTTAACTGCGGGTATATTCGGTTTATGCAAAGGATAACGAAAGAATACAATATGGATAAATATGGCAAAGAACTGAAGTACTCGACGCCAAAACATAGGCTACTATTTTGGCTGTTTTGATCCTTTTGGAAAGGTTTGCAGTTGATACTAATGAAAAATATTGATCCTTATTCCAAATATCTTATATTTCTTTTTGTTTTTTTATAAGTTTTAGGTTTATATTAAAATCAAGTACCGGATATTATCTAGTAGATACTCTCCTTATTGACTCAAGAGCCCCCTGTTTGTTTTTAGTTTTTCGGTTTCGCTTACTCTCCACTGGTTTTGAGCCACCCCTTAATCGTGCCACAGGACCAACAGCACACACACACATAGAGAGAGCCGAAAGGACACGGGTCAGTGTGTTTCGCGTGTCCCTCTGGGTGTGTTTGGTGTCCTGTTGTTTTTCTTTTCGCTGCCGGCGCAGCCGAAGCCGTTTTCATTTTCGCTCTTGCTCTTTTTTTAGGAAATGAACCGGAAACGATGTTACCCCCTTTAAAACCATAAACTTTGCACACCGCTTCGCCTTTTTCCAGGACAGGACAGCGCGAAAACAGGAGTAGTGTCGGTTATTCGTTTTACTTTGGGGCACTTTTAATAATTAATGTATAGAAAAAGAAACAAATCCAAATAATATTAAACTACAATTAGCATAACAAAATTGTTAAAAACTGCATCTCTAAAACCATTATAATCGAAAACAAATTCTTTGTTTGCCTTTTTTATACTTCGTAAAAGGCCTACCAATCTACACCTACGAGCATCGAACAAAACATTTTCAAACAACCAATTAATATTGCATCGTTGCCCAACAGAAATAAACAATAAATACATAAATAAATAAATAAAAAGTCAGCGGCAGCGACCATAACGCACTTGCGAAGGCAAACAATCGGCGAAGAAGAGCTTCGACTTCGGCTTTGGATCGAAATCGAAGCAGAAAAATACAGAAACCGATGGGCAAATCAATACGCATGCGCAAAAGCTGCGCGATGACGCTGACGGTGTCGTAAGCGAAGCGAAGCGAACCGACGCCCGGTGGGCGGTGGCCACGTCCCAGTGGACTCTGGCTCCTCCACCGCTCGATCGCTAGATTCTATGGGGCTTTGGGCATTACAATGTCAAAACTAAACGTGTCAAGCGCAAGTCACCTTCGCTCTGCTGGCGCGTGAAAGAAGGTCTTCGGCAAAGGGCCAATAACTATAATTTTAAATACATTTTAGGTAAATGAAAAAATTAACAAATTATTTTATTTGAGGTAATTCCGTTCTGAACTGATGTAATATTATGACTAACCAACTTGTAATTTATATTATTCAATGGAACTGGAGCTGTGAATCCCCGTTTTGAAATAATCTTGTGACTGCCTCTGCCCTTTGCACTTGTGACATCGCGAATCGCTAACGGTTGATCAAGCCCAAAAGCAAGAGACCAACACATTTACATCTCACCTTGGGCCCGCATGCACCTTACGCACCTCCGAGTCCGAACCCGAACCCGAAACCAAGTCATAGCTAGGGTCGCTCGCCTACCCAGTTGTGTCGGCGCATATAAATCGATTAATAAGTTTCGTAAATGAAATGCCATTATTAACGCTACTGCGTTGCCACAGTCAACTAACAGTAACGGCGACAGAGTGTGATGCCACAGCTCCGACTCCAACTCCATCTTCGTCTCCATCTTCATCAACAGCTTCATCATCTTTCGCTGCGATGGGGCAGTAATTAAACACAGCTTTTAACTTTCAACTCGGCGGATGCTGCTGAATGGAATTAACGCATTGCTCAACTGCAACGGAGCGGAGGCGTAGGGCATTTCTCTAATAGGCCTCATAATCATAATCCTAATGAGACGCCGCCCACCAGCAGGCGCAGATGGTACGGTACGGCCTCTGCCGCTTACTGATCATCACCAATCACCGGCCATAAGTATTCCGTGCATGCTCCTCCGGCCCGGGCCGGGCCAACGCAAGTGAGTCAAGGGCGCAGGCATTGTTGGCCATCGAGCCATCGGGCGACTTGCATAGCCCAATCACGTAGAGAAGCGATTTGGTCTTCTGCGACCGCTTGGCTTTGAATTTTGCGAGCTTCCAAATGTGGGGCGTGTCTGGTGACTAGAAAATAGGAAAAACTGGAACCCAGAACTGGCACAGAAGAACTATTACATAATTCTATCAGGTTCTATTGCAAGGAAACCCTATTCGACAGACCTAATTATAACAAAGAACTAAGGCACTAAGCGGATTAAATAAATAAATATATTTAAAATCAAGTCCTTTATCTTTGCTTTTATAATGCGGCCTGAAAGGATTTTCAAATTCCAACAGGTTTCAACATAGAAACTATCCACTGACAGGGGGAATCACTAACAAGCCGGCCAGCTTTTAGCATTCTTGGCATTCTCTATAAATAAATAACATTAACTCGTTAGGAGCTCATTACGATAAGGTGTGCTGCTGGGTGCTTGGGTTCTCTGGTGATCACTTACGATACCGTCACCGAATGAAATGAAAAATAATTAAATATGCAGCAACGAGACCAAAACAAAGAGCAACGCGAACGCCAAAGACAATGATGGCGGTGACAGCGAAATACAAAAAGAAATCTATTTAAATTGGACTCGAGCTTGGCTTTGGCTTTTTTGGGTGTACTTTCAGGACGGGGGAAGGGCACTTGAGCCATTGCACAATGGTCACGTCACCGTAATAGACAAAGCACAAAGCCACCTTTCAAATTGAAGGCTTAGTTAGCTAATGTGTGGTAATGATAATGATTAAGCTTGGCAAATACCCCCAAACACCAAATATGCATCGTCAACGCGGATCGCGGATGGCGGTTTGGCTTGGCCAGCGCCACCACCACCACCGAAATGATGGCCCAATGGCCGGATAGAGGCCCAATCTCGATCTTGGCCCTGACTGTGACTTTCTCGTCGCATTACCATCCGGGCCTGACACTTCTACGGGTCATAAAACCCGTGGCCCTGCATTAAAAGAAACTCAACCATTAAACACATCTTGACGAGCCCCATTCTAGACCCTGAGAGGCGCGTGAAATTTGGCTAAAAATTACGCTACCCGATAATGAGTAGCTCATATACGGCGCCCAACACCCGCGGTGGTGGTTGTGACCCACCCAAAATGTGGATCGGGGCGGGCACAGCTGTTTGGCCAACTGACAACTGACTGATGAGGCCGGGGCTGAGGCTGAGGCTGGGACTGAGACTGGGGCTGGGGCTGGAGGCTGGGACTGGAGGCTGGAAATAAAATTCAGTCGAGCGTTTCGTTTTCGCAATTGTCGAGCAAACAAACACAGCGGCTGCCGAATGGAAAGCGTCGATGAAACAGTACCTGAACTGGGTAAAATGATAACTAAGCTTAGTTAAATCAAATATGTTTATAATCAAAGTCACAGACATTGTAGAAATCCTAGCTCTTAATGGGATTTACTTAGTTTTATCTACCAGAATCGCAGCCTAGCCTTTTACAGATCGACGGCCAATGACTGTCGGCTTGGGACTGCCATGGGAATCACAGTTTGCCAGATCGGGAGCTGGAAGCTGGGAACTGGCAGCGCTTCACGTGTACTTTCAACGCTTCCCAGACCCATTATTTGCTCCAAACACACCCAGCAATGCCAATACGATCTGAAGAGGGCTCTGGGTCCGCTCGATAGCGACGTCGTAGTAGTAGTAGTATTTTTCGTTTTGGCCATCGCACCATCCATCCAAGCATCCATTCATTGGGAGTGTGAGAATCTCTAGCAATCGAAAGTTGTTTTTGCCGGGGAGGGGGGAGGGGAGAGGGGAGCTGTCCCACCGACCACACACCACACACACACATGGCGCAATTTGTAGCTTATTTACCTCAAACAACTCACAGTGGATAAACAAAGTTCATCTGGCCGCGGCACTCGAGTTTTCCAAAGAAAATATTAATTCAGCGTCGAACATCCGACTTTGTCCACGGGCAGCCGAAAGTCAAATATTGAGAGTCTCGGTCCCGACTCAACTGGAGGGCAGAGGAAAGTGCAGCGTATAGGGGGTAGTGGTGCACTTTGCACCCGCTGTGATTACCGGGAAGCGGTTCTATCGGATTACGTTAATTAAGCAACAACCGGCAATTACGACCGTTAATCGACAGTTGGAGCTAGCCATCGATTAGTGGCTGTAAAAGTGTTATTTCACAATGATGGCATTCCACAGATAATTGCATAATCCCAGCCAGGCATCCCCCCTGACTGGGAGGAGCTCGTGACACCTGCACCTTCTCCGCAGAGAACGGACCCTCGAAAGGTTCCGATTTCAATTTCGATTCCAATTCCGATGCCAATTAAAGTGGCTAAGCGCACTCGCTACCCAAGGCCGCCCCTCTTGGGCACATTTCTCACCTCCTCACGTCCAGCCCCAAGGTGACGCCGCTAATAGCCACTAATCTCTGTGCAAACCCACACCAGCTCCATATAGCCAATGTGCCATGTGCGTGTGCTCATCTCGCGGCGCATAAACCGCAAATGAGCGTTTACCAGAGATTTGGGGACTGGAGCAGGCAAGACAATGCCGAGCCGGGTTTTCAGTTTTCTGTGTTTGGTTTTTGAGGGGAAAAGTATCATTTCGCAGAGGCTACATTGTTGCCAATGATTGTGTTGGCTCGACGACTCAATCAACACTTCATGGCGGGGGTCTTCAACGCCATCGCGACTCCATCTTCTGCCGCATTTCAATGTCAAAATCCTCAAGTGAGAAGTCGGTGCTTTGTTGACAGATTTATAGCGGCGCAAACGAGCAAAATGTTCATTAAAACCCGAAAAGTATGAAAAAAAAAGAGCAAATGCGTCGTACGAGCACAATTGCCTTTTGTTTTGGCCACATTAGTCACTAATTTGGGCAGGTCGGATCATTTTTATTTTCGCCATGTCAAGGCGATTCCCCAGTCTCAATGTTGTCTCCGTCAGTGGCTTTACTTCTTCCGGAAACCTGTACTGAAGATCTGATTCTGCCACGGCCCTCGACTCGTACTTATACCCGGGGCTTTAGCAGGGTAAATTTTGGGTATATGGTAAAGTTAGCCAAGCTATTAGGGTTTATACTTCGAATTAGCAGGCTGTACGGAGTATGTATATACATAGTTCAAACCCTCAACTAAAGCCTTCTTACTTGTTAGCCTTAGAATTCCAACTAATTAATGCATTGCATGCAATACGAATGTAAATCCACACGGAAATAATTCGCTTGAGAAAAGCACACAGCTTGGAGAAATATCATTAGCCACTTCCAATACCCAATCTAAGTCAGGCTTAACTCTTATTCCCATCGGCTGAAATCTATTAAACCTGTATTATTAAGTGAATGCTTAAATTTACGAAGAGAAACGATTTAGTTGAAAGATTTTCATCAAACGACTCAATAAAATTGCAAATATCACCGATTATATTCAGAAAATAAATGGTAGTTTTAATTACAAGTTTAAAGAATCGATCTATTATAATCTGAATCCTAGTCTTAAATAATAGATTGCCGAAAACAACTTGAGAGAGCATAAATTCATAACGGTGAAAGTGCGTTTGTGAAAAACAGAGTACTTGAAAGTCGTTAGGAGGCGCAAACAAATGTACTTTTCAGACAGATTCAGAACAATAACATTTATCTTTCTTGGCAAACAAATTAGGATCTTTAGTATCCGAGCTGCTAGGTTTATAGTTTCATTAAAATCCGACTTAATACGTAGATAAACTGCATAGACTGAAGACCGAAGAGCTGCGGATACATGCGCAAGCGCGGATCATTTATGGAATATTTTGTAACGATCTATTTGTTGTATTCCCTGTTGTTGTTGACTCTGCTTGTCTTTATTCGTGTTTGTGTTTGGCGCGCTAATTACGGCAATTAACGGCCAAGATTTTGTAGCCAGCTCGTCGTGCATACGCTTTCGTATACAATTTGTTATTGCTTCTGAATTGAGATCGAGATCGCGATCGGGATCGGGATCGGGATCGGGATCGAAATTAGCCTAGTCGGCAGCGGCTTTCAGTGTCTTCGAGTCTTTGTTGCGGCTTCGGCATGTGAGGCAATAGGAAAGTAGGCCACCAAAGAGAGCTGGCAGACACTGAAGTTCACAGCGGCAATCAGGTGCTGCAGGTGGAAATGCAAGTCGCTGATTTAACAGATTCAACTGATTAAGTGACACAACTTCCTCCAACATCAGAGCACTCAACGCCTCACGAACAGCCTGTCAGTCAGCGTGTTGTCTGATGTCTGGATTGCTGAGATCTTGGCTCTTGGTAGCTTCTGGTCGCTTTGATATGCCCCACACGTAGCAGACAGGGGCGGACAAAATTCTGCTAATTGTCAACATTAGTCACCACAAAGTCACATCGGTCCAAGTGGTGCAAGCCGAAAATCTACATATTAACAGTATTAAAAGTGCATTTTCAAGGGATTACATAAAACATATACAATGTATGCCATTCCAATTATTTATTTAAAATTTCCATTAGGAGGTTCTACGTTCGCTGACTAAATATTCCGTCATTGGCAAGAAAGTAAAGCACCGTGTCAAGTGGCGTGCTAACAGACCACGAAGCGTCCCCGCCGTCTCATCAATCTGGAAACAACTCTACGGCCAAAGTTCGATTAGAAGCAATGACGTTGCTGAATGATGACAGCACACGTTTGGGCCATGTACTCGAATATATATTGTTAATTAAACATTTGGCTTCGCCAGTTGAATCAATGTTTAAGATTTCGGGAACATTCCAGGTTTCATCATATGCGCATTTCATCTAAAAGCGCAATAAAGTACAGATGGCAGACTCTTTTGACCTTTAATTAGTTTGAAATCCATAATAACCTTTGATATTTACACATTTTCTGCAAACACATGTCACATATCAGACGCAAAAACATATTTCCATTGCAAAACAACGTCTTGGGAGTACTGAACCTAACTCTCATTCATCTCTCGACGTTTTCGGCTTCGGCCGGGCCAAAATCACAGTTGTCTGGGCGTGTGCGCCGCTTGTTTGCCAATTAGCAGGCCCCTCATCCAACTTGGCCAGCCACTCGGCGAGGAAGCCAGGATCCTGTTCTAGAATCTAGACAAACCTATACGCTCGTTTGAATTATTTATAGAGAGTGAGTCGCGCGGGCTTTAAGCCCAAAGTCAATGCCAAGCGTTTTAGTGTTTGGATTTGTGTGTTTGTTTGGGTAAACGTCCCGTAAATGCCCATAATCCGGCCGCCGGGGAGGCTACTTCTCCGTCGTCGGGCCTTAGATCTCGGCTCCGAGATCTGCGATCTGAGAGGGGATTGGCGTGTAGCCTGTAAATTCGCTTGAAACGCGCACTACGTGCGTGGCATTCGAAGAAGTGAAGAAACCCGGATGGTTAGCATATGTAAATGTCGATTGCGAAAACGAAATTCCCATTTGCCGGCCTACAGTTTGAAATGATTTGTTAGCACTCATCCCCGAAGCTCCGCTGCCCCATCCTCAGTCAGAACAAAGGAATCGTAGCGGAGCAGGTGGGGCAGGAACTGACCAAGGGTAATTCCCTTTCGGGGCGTTCCCACTCACTCCAATTAGTTGGCAACACGGAAGCGATCATCGTCTGATTGAAAACCATCATCATTATCATATTGCATGGCAAGTCCTCGAAAGTTGTTCCCAAAAACTGGTTCCCCCATCCAGCAGCGGTCAACGTTGGGGGAAACCCAAACCCTGCCAAGGGCAGTAGGATGCACTGCACCGCGACAGTCAAGTCCAAGGTCGGAATCTAGTCCGGTTTCGTGGCGATCTTTTCCGCACTTGTGCTGAGATCTTTTTTGTTCTGAGTTTTGCATTAATATTAATGGTTTAAGAAAAATCACTGCCAATTATACAGGTATTCTCGGCAAGGGCGTGCTAATTGCCCATGGCGGGTAGCACTTCGGGGCTCAAACTTTGAACCCAATGTCAAGGGGTCGCTGGAAAAATTACAGATTGCTAATTCTAGCTGTTTTGCTTAATTTCAGGCCCTTAATTTCTAATTACCCAATATTATGGCGAACTTGACTCCGGTAAACACAACTTCTCTGGCTTCCGAGATGTAAACAAAGCTCAGCTGATTGAGCTTTGGGCTTGTTTTTCGACCGACTGACTCGGCCCCCGGCTGGAATTATGAACTCTCTTTCACATTTTATGGGTACCTGATCACTGATCTAATAAACATAAAGCCGAGTGGAATATTTTAGGCTTTATAAAATACTTAAGCAAGTGTCAAGCCAAAGTTGCCACATCGTTGTTTCGATTTTAATCGATTATCTCTCAAGCGGGATGAGGAGGAGGAGAGGAAAAAGGAGGTGCGGGAGCGGAATTGGACCGCCGTCCAGTCCAAAATAGTTATTGTGAACGGACCAACGAACCAACAGTTGCAAAAGAGCTAGAAATCACATGTGGCGGAGTGGTCTGAGTGAGACTTACCAATCCAACTTGAAAAATCCGCAACGATCGGCTCGCTGGCCTGGCCTGGCTCGGCTTGGGGGAAGGGGGACGATCGGTTGGTAAATCACTGGAAACTGTAAAGCTGCCTAGCTGAAAACTGCAAAAACCACAACGGCACACAGAAGTTGCACGGGCCCGAACTATTTCACAAATTGTGTTGCCAAAGAACTTTGTAAAACCGATGGCGATGCCTGCTGCTGCTACTGCTACTGCTGTTGCAATCGCTTTCTGGCCCACACGAACGAGACGCGGTGATTAGCGCGCGCTTGACTTCTGAATGAAAACTGAGTCCCGTCGCCGCTGCGTTGCCGATTAAACGCGAATCGCGGCGACGCAACTGCGAATGTCGACGCCGGCTGCGCTGCTCCCACGCCGTTCCAACGGCCGGTAGCGCTGCTCAGTCGTAGCTGGAGCGCAGGCGCAGAGAATGCCCAGTTTTTTCTGCCCGGCTGGACTATGGAAACTTTACGGTCAGCGCCGCCGCCGCCGCCGCCGAGAGCCAAGTGCAGTGTGCAGTTGGCAGTGCGAAAACTTTCCGCGACGAGGCGTCAAGTGCACGAAACAAAGCAAACAATCTAATTGCCTTTGACCACGACAAGACCCCAAAATCGAACCCAACCTCAACCTCAACCCGAAGATTGTAACCCCGACCCCAAACGCAGTCCGCTGCCTCCTGCGCTCCTGGACAGCAATGTTCAGTTGCGATCGACATTTACGGAAAAGCCCCAACATAAACATATTTATTTTACAAATATAGTACTATATGGTATTTACACATGTACCAAAATTCACACTTTTCTGAACTACTCTGAAAAAACACTGAAGCTTTGAGTCACCTTTTCTGGTAGCGACAAAGACAAAACAATAAAAAAATATTACGAGTTTATTGTCAAATCGTTAAAACGAGTTCCTCGTTTTAAGTAAGTATATTTACTAATTTTTTCTCATATGTATTATTTCATTCCCATTAATTATAGAAAGATTGTTAGCCGCATGTCCTTAGCCAAGAACCGAGGGTCAGAGTCAGTACAGTGGAAACCCAGAAGATAAAGTCAGAGGTTAGCCTGGGTCCCGTATGGTTTCGTGGTTGCTTGGTTATTGTATTAACCATTAATAGGATTTGTTACTTTTTAAATCTTAGCAATTTTAAGCTTTGATTTGTTTTTATTGCCAATCTCAGTTACTACTTAAATTTTTATTAGGTATTTAAGACAAAAAGATTTAAGATTTATTCTTCTTACCATTTGTAGAATTATAGAACTTAACCATAAGGTCCAAATAAACCCAAAAGAAAAATTTGATACTAAAAAATGTTCATCAACATTGATCATTGTTGCATTGATTTTTGCTTTAAATTTCTTAACAGTTGTAAAAGATTATTTATATAATTTCAAGCATTTATAAATTCGGTTTGCCGAAGTTAGCTTTTTTGGATATTTTTCAAGTCACAACTAATAATAGAAAAGAAAATAAATAGATAGATATATAAATATTTCGATATGGCTCTGTTTACTTCTCGCAAAGAATATTAAAAATTGAATATTTATTTTTTTATCGGTTGCTTAATGTGTTTATTTTCCATTAAATAAATTGTATCCCCTGTAATCCCGAATAAGTTAATATTAAATGCAAGATGTACTCAGATTATGAATAATATTATCCCATGTAAAAATCCATTTGAGCACTTAGTATGCTTCTAAAACTTACCATATTTTCGCAGTCAGCCATCGATTTATGTATAAATATATTAAAATACTAATCAGCATCAATTACTAAGTTTATTTGCCATGAGTCTACTTTGTACCAGTTTTTCAATGGAGGTTAGGTTTCCTTTTGTAACTATTGAATAGAAATGTATTAATATTGAATTTATCGGAGGAAGTAATAATGTAATAATGGAATTGTCGACGTCAAAAGATGACGTCGAACTCAAGGCTATCGTGTTGCAAGAAGTGTTTAAGGAGAAATAATATTTATTTATTTGATTGACTTCTACTTTGCATATACAATGCAATGGCGACGCAATGTCCAAGGGTTCTGGAATATCAAAAACTACGCCGCTTACGGTTATGCCGAAGGGCAAAGTATTTCGCTAGTATTTTGAGAACATATTTCATGGCACGTGTTGGCGGATCTAAACCGGAATCGCAGTAATGTGCGCCACAAACGGATTGGTCTTAAAAATCAAACTTGATATATTTTATATTGGGTAAGAACTAGTCTTCGACTGCCACTAGCGAGCACTGAACTCTGATGAAAGAGATGGCTCTCCTGCTGATTGGAACTGGCTTAGGACGGATCCCAGCACTGGGATGTACTGGTGCGGGTGGGCTGAATTGAGCGGTCTGGGAATTGCCTAACAATGGGTCATAAAGTGGTGCCCCGAGTGGCCCCATGCCGCCGGCTCCAAAGTAGATCTCCTCATGCCTTACGATGCATTTAGTTGTGTCAACTCGGCTAACATCTCGCCGCAATTGGCTGCTGATGCTGCTGCTGCGCCCGCGACAAGGTCAAGTTAGTGTCAAATATTTGCCAGCGGAGAGCAGCTGGCACCTACTGGGCGTATACGCAACTCCGCTTTGTTTGTCAATAATTAGTAAATGAAGTAATTGCCAATTTCTGTATTTAGCCAGTGGCAAAAATGCATTGTTATTAGCCTTTTCCGATGGCCTGGCGTATGCCAGCTCTCCCCGTTTGCCCATTTGAGCGTTGAAGCCGCTCCGATTCCAGGCCAAAGTGTAGAGTGTAGGGAGATGCCGCCGATTGGAATTTGAGCCCGGAGCCTGGGAGCCGTGTTCTCGGTACGATAGGCTACTTTGTTTACTAATTATCCAATTTTGTGGGTGTATTGCCAACCAAATAACTACAAATTGGTGGTTACGTATCTGTTCATTTGGCTGACCCGGGGAATATCTTTTAAGCATAGGTTGTTTTTACACCTCGAAAGGCTTAGATCACTGCCTGATTGCCAAGTAACGTCGTATTGCGACTTGGACTTGGGCAAAATAAATAACTATTGTGGGCCCTTTGACCCGTATTTTGATAACTTAGTGGTACAAATTCCTATTTATACAAACTGATCGCTTTGTATGGGTTGGATTCTTACAGATACATAACTCCAATTAATTTCCTGGGTAATAAAAGTCTGAATTTTTATTGAAATCTTCAAAGATTTAAACCAAAGCCTAAAACTATGCCACAGTTTATGGTTCCAGCGAATAAATATACAAATTGGGTAATGAAAACTAATAACTTATGACTTCTGATGGCATTACTATTGTTTATAATTTATAACGCTTTCGATTTCAAATGTAAAAGTGCATTTAATTCACGGGCAATGATCTCCGACCACAGGAATACACAAATCAATCATTTTTAATATAAATTAATAAGCTTTATTCAGGTTTTCCATAGTTTTTGAACTTGTCAGCTTAAACCACATAACTTAACAATGAAACCAATACGCACAGGTTAACAGACAGAATTACACGTACAAAAAATAATTACTCGCGACGGCTTCTATCTTCTCTCTGAAATGAAACCGTTTAACAACTTCAAACCAAAAGGGGGACCAGGGTATATCATACAAAAAGTGGTAATAAAGTATACACCTATATAAGCCACACCAAAATGAGGTTCAATAAAATATATACGAATAGTTGACAATAACACTTGTTCTTCTTCCACCTGCTCTGTTGCGGCGTCCAACGTCCAACGCCCAAACTGATTGTCTTCTCCTCGTAAGCCGTGTTTTGCACTTAGAGTCTAAAAGCTTTATCATCATATATAAATATATATATGCTCAAATGTTATTTGTTGATCCGTTCTGCCTGACTATATGTATGTATGTCTAGCTAGGCGGTATGGGGGTGGTGGTGTCATGTGTAGAGTCGTGTTTACATTTCGCAATTGGCTAGCTAGCTACAATATATAAATAAGTTTTACTATTTAGACCTTTACAAAGTATTGCAACAAACTGTTCTCTCAATATACAAAACCAAGCTACAAATAGGTTAACGTGTTCTTTAAGTTTAAAGCAGACTAAAGAGAGCTTGCTTAGCTATCTTCTATCGTTAGGATTACGTCTCGACTTGTTATCAAAAATTGCCATAAAAAACGACTACAACTAGAGTGATACAGGCATCCTATGCATCAGTATATATACACACATAACTTTGTTCGCGTCTATATATGCGCAAACGCTATCATAATAATGGTAAATGGTAAATGGTATCTCTGATGCTAGTTTAGAACACGCTGCGATGCGGCCGGCCTGCAAATATCATTCGAAAAATAAGTTAGCTAGCTCGTACAAGTGTCTCAAAAAGGGCTTGTAAACGGGTGCCATAGAAAACGTTTATATAAAAAGGGTTTGATTTGGTCATAGTTTGTGCTGCCGCTGCTCTTCCTACTTAGCTTTAGTTGACGGTTCAGGTGGGTGGGCCATAGGTTGCTCTTGTTTCTTGTAATTTGCTTCTTATTACTTGTTGCTAGTCACTCATTTCTGGTTACTAGTTGCTCGTGTTGGTAGTTACTGGCTTCTAGTTTCTAGTTTCTTTCCTAGTCACTCATGTTTAGTTAGTTACTTTCTTCTTGTTTGGTACAACTGACTTTAGGCTCGACTAAATTTCTGTATTATACGTTTTTATAATATAAAGTATTAAAAGAACAATTCATAAACTGAGTTCTTTGCCTGATTTTGCCTTGCTTTATACTGCCAATCAATTGTCATACTGGATCCGCTACTGCTGCCAAGTTTCTTGCTGGTCTTGTTCTTCAATCTGGTTCGGTTACACGCTAAACACTTAACATAAACATAATGAATATCATCGTAGTACACCTAAGTAGTAGTTATTTGACTTTGCGCTGGTGCAGACTAGAGCTACTGCTGTCCGGATTCAAGATCGCATCATTGGTGGATAACACTCCGTCCTTGAAGAAGCTGCCATTGGCATGGCCATTGCTATTCACGTACTCGTCCTCGATGACGGGCTGCAGAAGGAGAACAGAAAGATTGCTAGGATTAGTATTTTGGGGACGGTTCGGGCTCCAATGATCGCTGCTGATACTTTGGCACTCTGCCACATTGGCACGTGTGTGCCGCTAGTAAAAGCTCTCATCTATGAGTGCTTTCCTAATGGGCAGCCCCGCAGCAGCAGAGACTAACAGATTGGGACTGGAACTGGGCTTGGGCCTTCGCATCCGGCTTCACATGTGAGCGCTAATTGAAACGTCCCCCGCCAACGTTGAGAGTTTGCAAGTGCTATTTGCCTAACTTAGCTAGTTAGAATATTTTTAAGTTGATCAACAAAATTATGATGATACAACTGCCCACGCCGGCTCTTCGACTCCTCCTTCTCCTCTTCCCAACTTGTTCCACACCTCGGCGCGGGGCTTAGTGCGATCCACAGTGCCGCGCGTAAGTCAGGTAAATTTGTTTGCGTAGCCCCCTCAAGGGCCGCCTTAAGGTCCCCCAATTGCGTCACAGATCTGCCATGCCTTTGGCCCTGTGACGCTGTGAGTCAACTTACCATGCAAGCACCCTTATTGCTGCCGTTGGAGAGCAGTGCATCGCCCTCGCCCGAATGCTTTGAGTGGCCTCCGTTGGCATGCAGCCCATTGCTATGGCCATTCGCCTTGACCGCCTGACGGCGTCGCCGAGCAGCATTAAGATATTTGGCTTTGTAGAAGTCGGAGAATAGGAAGAGGAACATGACGCCATGCAGCCCAATCCAGACCATGAATCCCTTGGGGTAGTCGCAGTCGCGGAACAGCAGCTGGAATTGATGCGTGAAGATGGCCACAAATTGAACCTGAAATGCGTGTGGAAAGGGATAGAGTTAGCCGACTGTTGCAAACAAGAAGTACTTCTATGTGCAAGCCTACCATCTGGAAGGTGGTCAGGTACTTCTTCCACCAGATGAACTTCTGATACTTCGGACCCATGGCAGCGATCATATAGTAGAAGTACATCACAATGTGAACGAACGCGTTAAGAAGGGCAAAGAAGGTGCTGTGACCGCCTGCAGGAAGAATAGTTTCGAGATCCAAGGATAACATAATATTGATTACCGATAAAGTATTGAATTACTGATATTTTTTGCCCACTTTGTTGAGCATTACGTACCTGGGGCAAACTTAAGACCCATCCAAACGGAGAAGGGCATGCAGCCATGATGAATGACGTGGAGTGTGGAGACGTGCTCGTTCTTCTTGCGCAGAATGAAGAAGAGCGTGTCAAAGAACTCGGTGAATTTGGATATGTAGTACCACCAGCAAATGTTGACCATCTAGAAAGCGGAGCCTAGTGTTAATGCAAATTTTCAGATGATTTTTCCGCTAAAAACTTACTCGCATGGCCATGGGGCTATTGCTGTAGTCCACGGGCTGGCACTTGAAGCTGTAATGGCCCCACCAGCCACTCATTAAGTACTGAAAGTAGGGCGAAACAAAAGGATATTACTATAAGTTATTTTTCAGTTTGGATAGGAAACTTACCTCATAGAAAATCCACGCACTAAATATTGTTTGTATCGCATTGTAGACGACTAGCACCGAACGGAGTTCCATTGGTTTTCGTTTGGCCATCAGCCTGGGTCCCAGAGATTTGCTGAAGTAGGCATAGAATATGCACATGCCCAGTGTCGGCAGCGGCGAGGATAGCAGAAAGAAGTCGTTCACGCGAGGATCTGTGGATAAAGTGATGAATCAATAGCGAATTCTTACACACGATTATCTGGGATAGCCAGAGACTTACCACTTTTGTTGTCCATTAGGTCCCGGTACCACTCCTGGGCATCTTGCAGTAGGATCGCCATCTTGCCGTCGCTGCTATTGCTGGGTTCTTGTGATGCTTACAATGGAATCTATCCAGAATTTTGTTTATTTAAACTGCAATGATATAGAAGTGGAAATGTTCACTAATAGCAATTTTTCGGGGAGTGTAGATAGCAGCTCCACAGGCAGCCGGCTGTGTTTAAATCATGGCCAACTTGTAATGCCAAAGAAACTCAGGCAATGGCATTGAACTTGACTTAGACAGAGGAGCTTAGCCAACTAAGGATCCCCTAGAGCCCCACAGAGATCTTCCGAATTCAGGCAATGGCATTGAACTTGACGCTGTCGGAACATGTGGCCTGCGGATGCTAAGGCTCCAGTACCCCGGGCACACGACAGTTTAATTGCCAATGCATTAGAGGCAAAGCACATGCAAAAAAATAAAAATGCGAGATTCATGCAATTAACAATCCGGCCGTTAATCAACACTTTAGATCGGGAAATAATAGACAGACACAACGACGACAACGGGGAGACGGCGGCGGATCAGCGGAGGCGGTAATGAGGGGCGTGACTTGACCGCTTGCACACTTGGGCCCTGCTGCTGGCCGGTCTGGGTAGCTGCAATTAAGATGCCGCTAACCTGGACAAAGACTGCACTGTGTACCAGTCGAGCCATGCGGATTCCGGATTCCTGATACCAGATTCCAGCACAGTGGTTCGAGCTGTGCACGGGTTCAGCGAGTTCAGGCAATCACACCGACGCGACGCGGCCAGTTACTGGTTCTCGCCACATTGTCTTATGAATATCAATTGATTTGCCCGGGGACAAGGGGAACGGAACGGGAGCGAAAGCCGAGTCTGGGCTTCGCGGTTTCGCTTTTTCCCAGCAGTTATGTGATGTGTGTATACAGTGCACACTCCAATAAGCATAAGGCAGGGTCTTTTCAGGAATTTTTTAGATATGTTTGGCAACAAAGATTAAATATTCTCTGGTAAATTCTGTAATTTTTAATTGCTTTAACCCTCTCACCAAATCTCAAACAATTTCTATTGCCATTGCTTTTGATTTATGGTTTGGGTATATTTTAATGACACCCCAACCAACCTTTAACCCTTAACAACCAAGCTACCATTTAATACCTAAAATGTGAACTTTGGCTGCCTAGAGAAAATGGTAAGGAAATGAAATAACTATAGGTTTCTTTTTTTTGTTGGCTTAACAGATACAACCTCCCATCGCTGGTCAAAGGCGATTGCACGGACGAGTTGCGGCCACTTCAGGTTGCTTTTTTGAATGTCATGAACAATAAACTGGCCATGGCGATGGCGATGGCTATGGCGATGACGATGCCAATGGAGACGTAAGAGTTGAGCAACTGGCTCAATAACCGTTGACAAAAATGTGCCGCTTTTATTGCCGCAGCCAGCGCGTTGCCTCAGCCAGCGCGAAATTCGCGGTTGTCGCAATTGGTGAGCCGTTGTTGTCGTCGCTGTGTGGGTCAGTGGCACGCTTTCCGACTCGGCCTCGACTATAGACTGGCGGAGGCTGGAGACTGGAGGCATCGGGGCCCGGAGAATGTAGGCACCGCATTCGCGAGGTGCGACGATGGCGGGCGCTTAACTTGCGATTTCGCTTGTTTGATTTGCATAAATTATGAAACGCAAGCGATGACGCTTCCGCTGAGGGATGGGCCATGCCGCCCTCGTCACCCCTCGTTAGCAGATATAGGAGGCAGCGCCCTCGGTTATATAAGCGGCTGGCAGAGGAGCTGGCGGAGGTGTCAAGAAGATGCAAGACATACGAAACACAGGGCGGGGAACTACACAAATCGGCAAACAAACACGGCGGGCGACATGTGTTTGAGGAGCACACGCCCGTGCCCGAGTGTCGCCCAGGTTTGCGCCCAAGTAAACAATCGACGAGCCATCGAGAGCCGAGACGCCTGTTGCTGTTGCTGCTCTTCCGCCACCGCCATACATGCACCATCCCCCCGTCATTAGTCCTGAAGGCCGCGCCAAGAGATTGGCTACGTAATAGTTACCAGTGGGTGGCTCTGAGAGAGCGGAGGGCGCCCGGGAGGTAGATGCCCGCACGCCAATGTTTACATGGCTCGATTTTGCAGTAGCTTGCATTTTTGAAATCAATTAGAGCGGCGACGCCCCCAAGCACACACGGTGAGAAAAATATTGGTACTTAATATTAGGACAATCGTATGATAAGCCTTTATAGCGGCGTCATGTTATCAAAGGTAAATGGAAAGGTTTTTCCAGTTGGGTTAAATGAGGTTAAACATCTGTAAATGTATCTGAATCTAAATCTTAGCATCTATAAAAGCTAAAAGAGTAATATTTAAGGCAGAATCGACCGAAAAACCTTAATTTCAACTCTAAAAGAGTTTATATTTAATTTAAAATTAAAAGAAAAACTAATTTGCAATCTCTTTTTCAGTGCAATTACAACAACAGAGCGGAACAACAGAAACAGCGTACACTGCTTGATGAGTTTGTTGATTTTATCGCCATTCACCCTCGGGGGCGTACTAGAGGGTAGTATTTAGATTACACGGCGATGACCGGGTTTTCCATGGCATTCGTTCACTTAGAAAACTTAATTAACTGGAAAATCGATTCATATAGCACATAAAGGGCCGGGCCAGGAGCACATTCTTCTTGCCGGAGGCAATGCGGGTGACGCATCCTCCGATAATAAGCTCCGGGACGCATGCCAAGTGCCGGCCAAGTGAGTCACATGCCAAAGAGCTTTAATCTACTGGCAGATAGCGGGAGGCAATTTCCTTCAAGTATGCCCATATAATGATTCCCGGTAATCTGCAATGAGTTGTCGGTCGGTCCCTTATCAGCGTGCCAGAAACCCCACATATGGACATATATATTGGCTAGATTGAGGCCAGAGATCGGCTAATTGGATTTGGCCGATAAGCCGGTCAAAAGGCGAATCACTTCCGTCTGGCGATGGAGGTGGCAGACGGCCCCTCCTGGCTGGCCACCTGCTGCTGCTTGAGTCTCGTCACGTTCCGGGCCGCACTTGGAGCGATTATACAATGCGATGTGCTAAGTCCGAAACGCGATCGGCCAGCCAGTGCCATCCATCCGCACAGCCGAGTTCATTAGTTTTTGGGCCACGCACACCTGCCGCCTCCCCCGCCCTTAATATTTAACTTGACTATCGCTCGCCTCCGAGTTATTTATTTATTTATTTATTTTGTGTTCGCGGCGATGTAATGCTGGGTTTTTTGTCACTTGCCGCCAGGGTTTCTAATGAGGTGGGTGCCCTGGTGGTTTGGTTATCTAATCACAGTCACTCCCCACGCACTCGGTCACTTGGACACTCACTCGGACAATCGGCCTTCTTGGCTTCTTGGCTAATCGTTTTATTTGGCAACAGGCGGCGGCGGCGGCGGCTGTTCCGTTTCGTTCCGTTCACGTTTACGCGATGCTCTGCCTTGGACGCTTTTAAGCCGACTGACGGCTGGTTGGATGTGCGTCTGAACCTTATCAGGCGGCGCTGGCGGCGACAACTGGCTGCGCTAGCGGTAGCGGTAGCGGGAGCAGTAACATCGGAACGACGGAGCGACACGACGAAGTTGAATCGATCAGTGCGCGCACGAGTAAAGCGATTATACGGCTTAACGGTGAATCACGCCAAGTACCAACCGGGAGGGAGCGAGCTGCCCTGCAGCAGGTCAGTCCAGGTGCGAGAGAGTATCGAGTGTCGATCGAGTATCGAAAATCGGGTATCGCCTTACAATTTATTTGGCCCAGGCTTATCAGGCTATCAGGGAGGCGTCCGCTCGAGAGCCGCGAGGCGCAGACACTAGCCGCTTCGTGAACCGTTGGCCAGCGTGCCAGAAATACAACTGACGCAGCGCTCCACGCTCCACGCCGATCAAAGATGGCCAAGCCGCCTGTTGGCCGCCGTACCTCCGCCTCTGCCTCTGTGCCGCGCCGGTCCGGGCTTCGTCTCGGCTCATATTTGCGGCCGAAGTCGCGCTTACATTGCAAATTATGTATTTTACGCACAGTGGCGGTGAAGAAGATAGTACCATTTGATCAGACCTTAAACCTGATAAAGGAAGAGGGTGGGACAGATGTTACTACTGCTCACTTTTACAAAACTGTTTCCGATCAATTGATTTTGAAGGGAATTCCCCGCTTGAACTTAATAGTTCTTGAGTATAAGTCAATTACTTTAATAAAGCTAAAAATAAATGTGTAATTAATTTGATTTCGCAAGAAGTTTAATTAACAAACAAATAATTTATATAAATGTACCCATTTGCATGCTAAATGCACTCGATAAAAATCGAGCTGAAAGTTATTTTCCAATAATAATCGTTTAATGCTATTTAAAAATTTGATGACAAACATTCTGCTCGGAAATTTCTTGGTAGGAACATTATTGCTTTCATCTTATAAAATCTCAGGATTAAAATGCCTTAATTTACATATTTATTTCACAGGTTTCTTAAAGAAATATATAATAAATTGCACATATTTCCGACCAAAGAATTCAAAAGAAAGTTCAGAAAGATAAAGCCCAGATTGTAGGTTCCTTCATATTACAAATCAGGATTTTTAAGTTGTGATATAGGTCTGTATATAATGTTGCCCGTTGCTGTGTCCAGGCCAAAATATGTGTGGATGTGGTTGGAAGCAGGGAAGAAAAAAGAGAACGAGAAAAAAGCACGCAGCGAGATCGAAGCGGGGTTTTTCTGTTTTCTGCTTTCCGTGGCAAGTCGCCATCTTCTGCAGCAACAGTTGGCTGATGTAACAGCGATTGACGCGACAGCTTGTTGGCCATTTCTATCCATGCATTGGTTTTGGCCTGCTGCTGCTGGCTGCTTGCAGGCCACTTGGCTTTGGGCCATTGGAGCGCCGCTGCGGCTCTGCCAAAACCACTTTCGCTTTCCGGGCCTCGGCGGGCGGGCAAAGCGACGGTGCGCCGCCAGCGAGTGTGCCTGTGAGCGGGTGTTACAATTAGTGAACAAGGGGTGGCTCCGGTCCCCCAGCAGACGACTAGCAGACACCACACCGTTCGGAAGCATTGGCCGCTTGCAAAACTACAAGCAGTGTGCAACAGGTGCCTGCGGAAATCCCCGCCAAAGTGGACAACGGGAAACGTGAAAACGAGAACCAGAACCGAAGCAGATGCACCACGAGAGTGAGAGGCAGGGAGAGAGAGTTGGAGCCAAGGAACCGTTACCTGCATTCTTGAGGCCTAATTGGTTGACTGGCCAGTCGAGCGACCAGTCTGGCCCAGTACTTGGCCAACTGGAAATGCATTTCATATTCTCACCGCTCGCCACTTTCTTTCCTTCTTTCTTTCCGTTCTCTGGCCAGAAAATGCAAATGCGACAGACCCTTTGCGAGGTGCTCAGCGTATTTCTAGGTGTTGGCGTTAGTTCCGAAGTCCGGGGAACACGGCGGGAAGGTGTATATGTTCTCAACTCTGATTACATGATTCCCAATCCCTTTGAGCCTCAATTAAGTAGTTGAAGGGATAGAAGGTATGCTATCTTCGGAAACAATCCATCTTCTCGTCTTAAAAGTTTAATCAAATATAAAAATGCTATTGTTACCGCGAAAAAACAAAGGGCGATTGAAAGATATGGCATACCGTCGTTCTTAAATAATCGCCCCGTTCGGTCGCATTTATAGGCTGATCTGAATATCTATTAGTAAAACAAAACCTCATATTTAAAACAGTTTCTTGGGTCAGGTGTTGAGCCTATCACAAGGCTCCTGCATAAATACATTTTACGCTGATTAGCCGCCTTGAGTCAGGGGTCGAGGTCTTTTAAAAAACACTTATTGATCGGGCAAATTTACGCGCTGTTTACAAACTCTAATGATTTTATTCATCTATTGTGCCTAGACGACGGCTATGAATGCATGATTTCATTTTACAATTAACAAATCAAACTTCAGACATCGTTTAAGTCCACAAGCAAAACTAGAATGTGATTATGGAAATCGAACGCCTGTAAATTTATATTTCCATTTAGTATCCACACCTTTAGTGGCGCTCCCCAAATGCATTACCATGCAATTAATTCAAAATATTGAGTTCATCAAGTGCAAGCATTTGCTAGAAGCCAAGCCAAGCGTATTCCGCCATATAAATATGTACTTAAAAATACAAAATTAATTGAAAACTACAAACAACAAGAAATGAATCGGGTCAAAGTCAGACAGTGTTATTGTCCGTCCTGCAAAGTGCGGTGAAATTGCAGAAATCATCGCTCGAAACAACGCAAATTAACTGGCTTACAAAACGGAAATAACAGCACGTAGTTCGAAATGGATTTCATGGTCAAGTTGCGCAGCTAAGCTACCGAAGACGTTTCGATACCTCATGGATGCGTTCGTCTGCTGGCCGGAACTTCGCAGATTTCCCATTCCCATTCCAATCTTGTTACCCTGATGATTCCCATACCCTGGCCGAAGATGCGTCTGTATGTGTGGCTTTGTGGACGCATCTGATTAGCGGCAGATAGCGCTGATTGCATGGACAAACAATAATGATCCATGCCCACAACAACCTCTGCCTCCCACATGACTGACTGACTTGTCGTAGATGTGGAAAACGGACCGAGCAAATTTATTCGACATTTTTTATTTATGAATGAGTGGGGCACACGAACCTCTGCCAGGGTGCGAGTGTGTGTGTGTGTTGACAACCAGGGAGAGTCGATGGAGGTCGATGGAAACACCTGCCCAACCTCTTTTGGCGGCAAAAAATAATGCGGGCACTTAATATATAATTTAGGAGCACTCAGTGAGCACGTAAAAAAAGGGGTAAGCTAAATAAGAGAGTAACTCAATATGTCACCAGAAGTAGTTATCGAAAGGCTAAAAGCCGAACAGCAATGCATTCATATATCTTGTTTTGTAACCAAATTTTCTATGCGTATCTATATGTAACAATGATTCCTATTTTCCATAAAAATTTAGGCGCTATTTGAGCTATCAAGAATCATGCAAATAATCTAATGTTTATCGGAATCGTAAATATATATATTTTATTGAAACGAACCTGTCTGTTGATATATATATATAGGTTTTCATGAGTACAATACGCCCTTATAGTCATCGAGTGCCAGATATAAAAATAATGTAAACATTCGAGTACAAGCATTTTCAAGTGCGTGTGCTTCTCCCAGCTCAAAGTAGTCCAGGGCAGCAGTAGTAAGTAAGTTCGAAATCTCGGAGCTGCGTCGCCGTTAAATGTTTGGCATTCCATAAAAAAAAAACCAAATAAAGGCATCCCGCGATCACTTGCTCCGATCGCCCGGAGCACGGTAATGGGTAATGTGGAAACGAAAGCGCAAGTGGATGGTGGACCACGCCCGCCTCTGCTCCCAGAGCAGCCCTCCGCTCCGAAACCTATTTGTTGTCGCTGGTCTTCGATGGGAAGGCCAAACACAACTACACCTGCCCAACTGGCCTGGCTGGGTCGCTTGATGAAAGTTTCACTCTCGACAGCGCTCGCTCTGTGTTAATGATAATGATATTTAAATGCAAAATTCCGGATCGCTAACCGATGTCACTACTGCCGGAGGTGCTTGTCTTTTCCCGGGCATATTGGCCTGCTGCGCTTCTGCTTTTTTAGCATTCTAGGGCGCGGTGAAACCATTGAGAGTTCAACTTACATAACACCCGACGAGCGACCAAGTGGGTTTGCCAAAAATACATAAAACCCGTCTGGATTATGGTAAAGACAATGAAAGTAAAATACTTAAGCCAAGCACATAAATACACACTTTTATATATGTACATATCTACAAGGGCAGGGAGAAACGAAGAGAAGAAACGACGAAAAATGAAAGAGAAAAGATACGAGACGAGTCCCCAAAATGGCCAGATTTATGTCCAAAATACATATATGAATTCGATCAAAGTCAACCCTGAAAATTGAGCTTATTCATTATTTTCTTAGGTTCACCCTATATGTATTTGAATTAAAAACCAAAAAAAATGGATATTTAAAAAATTAAAAGCTTTATAAATTATATTCGAAATATTAAACGAGTGTCCATATTATTCCAGATTAAAAAGTGATCTTAAAAGTTCTGACGGGAAATCGTCTCAGTTGGCCAGAATTGGCAGCTAAGCATCACTGCGCAGCTAACGGAACCCAATATTCTTTATGCCTCAGCAACAGGTGGGCCGGACTGAGGCTGTTTTCTTGATGCCGATGCTGCCTTTTGTCACCGTTGCGGCTCCATTCAAATGTTTGTGATCAAACAAATGACTGGCACCTGCGACGGCATGGATTTCTGGGTCCATGGGAACATCAAATATGGTACAATGACCGGCAGGCCGAATAAACGAGAACCTCAGTGGCCCGGAGATTGGTCGAAATCAATGTTATTTTCGCTGGTAGGGCAGGCAAACCGGTTGAGGAACTCTGAGCATAATGACAGTGCCGAGAAGTGCTTATTAAGCATGCGCTGTTAAAATATATATTAGCGATATATGTAGGTATATATGTGTTCGGATGGATGTATGCCCGAGAACACGCATCGGATCGATCCGCAGCCATCCGAAATTCGCTTGGACTTTGGACGCACACCGTTTGCAGGCATCGCGGAATGAAATTTCTATGCGGTCCGATAAATTCGCTTGCGAAAGAGTGTGAGTGATCCCATACAATCATATGTATGTATGTGGGTATATATGGCCAGATATTGCCATATCTTATTGCTCTTCTTCTCTCGCTCAGTGGCGGGGCCTCTTAAGAGAACTGCGGGCCGAGTAACGAACTTGAACCCCATCGGGAGCAAAGTGATTCTTATTAAATCATCATTACCATGAAATCAAAAACACTGAACCCCGATTAATAGGTTCGAATTTACAAATTTGATGATAGATTGGTAAATTGAATAAATTAAGCCTTTAATTTCTTCCATATTGATTTTGTCGGTTCGAAATCAGTACGTTTTCAGCTAACACTAACCCCACGATAAAAGATATTGCTTTAAAGTCAGTTCCGCTATCGAAAGTGGATATAAAACCAGTACTTATAGTTCTTAATGCATTTTCAAATTTAATACCGCTTAGAATAACTAATTTCCATCTATGAATATTTAAGATATTTTGTATTCTCGGAGGATCACGTTCTTCATCAGATTAAGACCGAATATTCATAAGCATTAAGACGAGTTTTCCAGGTTTTCCTACTTTTTGTGGTCGTGACATTATTGTGCTATTATTGATGCAAGCCGAGGAGACTTATTCTTATCTTCAAGGCGAAACAATGTAGCCTACACTCGACCTATGGATAGGTTTCTAGATGCGACTACGACGAAGATGACTGTAATGGCTGTATCCGAAAGGCCGTTAATTGTTTGCTCTGCAAATGTTCTACGGCTGGTTAATAACCATCTGTTGACTTTGCTTTTAGCCATCACGACGATCACAAAGGCTAACAATTATTTATACACACCCAGGGGCCAAGGTGCAAGTAATCAATTAGCAAGTTACAACAGCATTTGCGCATGCGATTCGCCTGGGTGAAAGCCATTGACTCGACCCGAGTGCATGCATCCATGTTCTGGGTGCTCTGTAACCACTGGCCCACCATAAATTGATGTCACGACACCACATATTTTTTGATCGGAGATTGGACATCGGACAGGTATTTGGCACATTAGCTTGCTGACCCTACAGAAACCTACAAAAATGCGAATGCAACAGCGCTTTTCGACGCTTCCGCATTGGACAGGTGAAACTTTCTTGATTGAGTGACATTGGCGACATCGCTGCACTCCAAATAAATCCCAACGGCAACAGTGAAACAAAATACAAATTGCTGTGAAATGCCACAGGTGATGTTGGCTTGGCGAGCTTTCCGCTACAGTTGATTGTTTTCCAAACCGAAAGGAGAAAAGGACTAGATTTAATTTAATTTTTGTAATGGTACGCTTAGGCTTGATTGTTGTTAAAGCTAAATAAAAGCCTCACAGCCCCTTTAAACATTTTCCGAATTTTACCAGAGTTCTCAACATAAATTTTAAGAATATTAATAGTTCTCCAACCCAGAAGCATACCTAGTTCTGATTAACTTTAATTAAAATCTCTGTCGCAGGCTGTTGGCTGACAACTGCACCCGCATCAACATGTGGTTACTGTTATTCATTTCGAAGGCGAGACATCGATCCCTGTCGGAAGTGTGACGCCGTCCGTGGGATAGCACTCTTTTCCTCGCACCGCTGGACACGTGTGCGCTCTCCCGTTCTTGCCGCTCTCTTAGTTGGCTGTTGCTTCCGCGCCCGCTTCTCTTTGGCACCGCCTGCAACTGGGTGCGGCGGGAACAGGAGACAGCAACCGCCACTTTTTTAATTAAACCACCGCGAACTGCGATGACTAATCCCATGTCCATTTCGGCTCCCGGAAAATGCCCCAGGGGCGGCACAGAGTACTCACCGCAGGCACGCGAAGATGGATCCCGAGACCGGCAGCAGAAATGCAGTTCAATCCAGACCGATGTGATCCGATTAATTTGATCGGCAAGAATTTCGAGCTCTGGCCGCACACACACACATTCGCATGCGTACGCACTGGCGGAAGAGAACTGCGGAACTGACGACGCGCGCTTTTGAGAACTATAAACGACTAGTTTTGGGGCTTTGGGGCTGCTCCCGTTCCGACATTCAAACTCATACCGACGCTTCTTTCTTTTCTCTTTCTGTCTCTCTCCCTCTATACACGCACTCGCTGAAGAGAAATGCGAATTAGTGCTGTCCAAAAATGCAGATATGGAACTATCGATAACATAGGCAATCGAATTGTTTTCGCTTGCTTAAAGAAACTTTCAAATTAAATGTGAAGAAGCCCCGATGCCCTCGATGGTTTTAAATATGGGTGGACGCTTCGACGCTTTTTGGCTGGTTTTCCAACATCTAATAAAAACATCGTCTAGTACGAGCCAGTAAAATTGCTAGGTTTACAAAATGTTTTCATTTTTCCGCTTTTAAAATTAATATTTATTTAACATTCGATTCGTTTAGAATTGCAGTCGATAATCAAAATATTTTTATACATCAACAATGTGCCACCACTATCATTAAACAACAACAACAACAATAACAGCTGTTCGCTCATTACGCAAAAGTTTATTTTATTAATTTTGTTTATGAAAAATGTCGCTTTTAGGCGCTTTTGCCAGGTAAATGTTTGCACCTATTTATTGATAACACCCTTGATAAATCACCACCAACATTTTCTGTCACAGATTAGGATTACACCCGAGGGGAGGAGCTGCCGGTGCTGCATTTGCACGCTGCCTTCACACGACACCGATTCTCTGCGCTGAGCCGCTCAAGAAAAAAAAGAAGTTGGATCCACAGATTGTTAAACAGAGGGAGGACCGTAAGAAAAAGAAAATCGAGAAGCAGATTCGCAGGCTGGAGAAGAATGCACGGCAGCTGAAGCCGGTCGAAGAGCTGGAGGTGCCCCTAGAACTTATTGATGAGAAAGGGTGAGTTATACATAGTCAGGATTATCCTAATGTATATTGATATCTAATAATTTTCCCTTCCAGAAAACGGCAGAGAAAGCTTACGGCCCTGGGCAGCGCGGAGCTGGAAGAGCGAGCACTGCTGAAGAAGCAGTGGGCACACTACAAGCACGACGAGCGGGTGGCGGACTTTCAGATCATTGACCGCTTGATTCAGGCACAGAACAAGGCATTAGCCGAGCTGCGCCGTGAGTCTGAGGAGCTTTATCAGGCTGCCATTGAAGTGGACCCCCAGCTACTGCCTGTCGCCGTTAAGGGGCCTGTCGCGACTCCCCCCATCAAGAACTATGCCAGTCCAGATGGCGACTACCTGCACCAGTCCATGAAGTGGGAGGTAAAGTGAAGCGCACGTGTGGATTCCCCGACAGATTTCCTGAAAAGTTTGCAGCTGCCTGGGGTCAAAGATTTGAAATAAACAACACCAAATTAATTTGTTGCGCGTTATCACCAACGGCGACAGCTATATAAATCGATGTAATCACACTTTCTGACTTAGTAGTGTGCAGTTACGATGCAGGTGATGTCCCGGATTCTCTTGTGCCAAGTAGTTCTGGTTTTGGGGGCTTGCCTCTGGCTCGGAACGTATGTATTTCTACTTTCTACAGTCGAGCAATAATGTAAAAGAGCGATTAAATCACAGGGCGTTGCCTGGGAACGGCATCTCAAAAACACTTGGTCCGTTAAAGGGTCCTTGTTCCGTCGGAGAGGAG
Organism: Drosophila anomelani; assembly: GCA_035045905.1. NCBI lineage: Eukaryota > Metazoa > Arthropoda > Insecta > Diptera > Drosophilidae > Drosophila > Drosophila anomelani. Next base: position 6,527,101 of record JAWNOO010000007.1, on the reverse strand, counting down.
TGCGAATCTGGAGACTGCAGCTGTGGCCAGTGCATGGGCTGCGTAAATGAGGTGTGCTTTATGGAACTATGCCCTTTTCAGCATAGAAAGCACTTTGAGAAATGGGATATTTTCCCCTAGAATTTCAGCAAATGGTTTTGCCATTTAAATGCGTTTTGCGTCGGCTTTATTGTTATCAGTGGAGAACGAGAATATGGCAGGCGGGGAATCCTGCCGAGCCCTTTCGGTGATCTGTCGAAATAAATAATACGCGAAAAAAGTAGCACTGCTGTCTGGCGTTGAGTTTGATGTTGCGATGGATTCCTTAAGCGTAGTTTTAGGACGAGGGACTGTTGGCGTTGGTCTTGGCATCGGCCTGTCGCTTTTTCACACCCCAGTTGTACACACGCGCCATGTTTACCTCCGTCGTGGTAATTTGATCCCTGAAATAGAACGTTTCCTTAGCACCATATGGTTTTTATGAGGCAATAATCAACACTGACCTGAGGAAGTCCTGATCATGCTCCACGGACTTGAGATTGCCCACGGCCGATGTGATGTTCTGCTTGAGGAGCGCCTCCGCCTCGTCCAGTGGATACTCTAGCATTACGCTGGCACCCAGCCAGAGGTAAACTGTTTTTGTTGGCGGCACCAACGTCTTGATGAACACCTGATCACTGAGCAGAAACTGCGTCTCGCGCTCCTCGTCTTCCTTACGCAAAACATTCACCATCTCCAGCGAGCGCTCCAAATCCGGGATCTGCGACTTCAGCTTACGCCTCCGCGCCTCCAGGTTGTAGGCCATGAATCGGTACTTGCCGTGCTGCTCGTCCAAGCGCTGCAGCACCTTCTCACAGTTCTCGTTCTCTGGCTGCTGCATAAACGAGTCAATCTCCTCCTGGAAACACCAAAGGGTCGTGGATTAGTGGACAGTTCCCAGGTGCAGGTGCAGCTGCACGATTGCTAGGTTAGGATTCGACCACTCACCAGGAAGACGGCCTCCGGGATGCCGGCGAAGGTCTTCTGATTTTCTGGCAATTTGGGCATTTCCACCGTGTCCATGATGCCAGTCATTCTGATCCTTTTATTCGTACTGTCTACAAATCCAAATCAATTTCCAGGAGGTCGGCCAGGCTGCCGCTGTAAAAGTCGATGGGTGAGTCAAAATTTCGACGATTGGTCATCGATGGGTGATGTATCGATAAACGGTCGCACAACAAATAAGCCTATCGTTGTTTTGATATCCGCGTCGCGTCGATTAATCCCGCTTGTGAAATTCGCAAATCTGGGAAACGAGAATAAAACAAAAAGATGACCACCTGGAATCCGGATAACGATGTGGACTTGCTCTCCGACTCCGACGACGAGGAGGCTGTGGCCATGAAGCGGGACTACCATGGCCGGGAGGCCCTTTTGTTCGTGGTTGATGCAAACCTGCAGGCTGGTGGCATGGAGCGCCTGATGGAGGCTCTGAATATTATCCGCACGGCATTCATCTCTGGCATGATGGTAAACGACAAGGATTTGATTGGTCTGTTATTCGCCAACACAAAGAATAGTCCGCTGCCGCTGGAATCCTCCGCTCTGGACAATATTGTAGTGCCCGATAACTGCGCAGTCTTTCTGCCACTCCGGCAACTAACTAAACCCATTGTGGAGCACTATCTGGAGTTCATGGGTGGAGCCGAGACGCTCTTTGCCAAGGAGTATGGCCTGGCTGAGCCAGATGGCTGCGGAAGGTTCGATTTGATGATCCGACTGTGCATCGAGCTGCTGGAGAAGTGCGGCAAGAAGCTGAACAACGCCAAGATCGTTTATATGACGGATGTGAATACGCCGCACCCGCCGTCGAGCAATGCTTTCCAGGCGGCTTTGCAGAAGGCCAGTGATCTAGAGGGCAAGGAGATCGAGTTTCATGTCATTCCCATGGTGGATGACTTTGACTATGAGCCGTTCTACAAGGAGTTTATCACTCTGTCAAGGGGTAAGATGAGGCAAATGAAATAAATTAATAACTAACTGTACGAAGTCTGTTCCCCTCGTTGGCATTCAAGCCTCGCCAGAGAGGTTTTAAGACTTCGCAGATTAATCATGAGCAATCATTCACCCGCGTCCAAGTGAAGCACAATTGGCCTGTGGTTTTGGATTGGCTTACATGCAACTTATCTAAAATTTAGATGCAATTATTAGATAAAATCTAGATTGATTAACAACGATTTGCTTCTTTTGCAGCCATCGACTTGGACGCCTTTCAAGTGCCGGATGCCCAGGTGCTTCGTGAAATCCTTGCGGATCGGAAGTTAAAGCAGGACTTTCTGCGTCGCTGCTTGGGCCACTTCAGCTTCAACCTTGGGCCCCATCTGACCATGTCCGTACAGTACTACAACTACTTCCAGAAACGTGCCTTTCCGCACAAGGTGCAGATCCTGCGCCGGGACAACAGCGTGGTGCAGAGCAAGCGGCTAATTATGGTTCGCGAGCTCGACCAGGAGTCCGAGGAGATCAAGCACGAGTACCAAATCAAGTCGACGGGCGGCTGGTACTCGTGCAACGTGGGTGAGAAGAATCTACGCATCAGTATGGAGGAGGTGAACGAGATGCGCAACCTGCACAAGCCGCAGATGAAGCTCTTGGGCTTTAAGCATCGCTCTTCTCTGCCAGAAGTGACCTACAGCAAACCCTCAAATTTCATGTATCCCGATGACCAGAGCATCATTGGTTCGAAGCGCCTTTTTCGCGCGTTATGGGAACGGTGTTTGGCACGGGAGAAGATTGCCATATGTTTGTTTATGTGCAAGCGAAAGTCTATTCCCCGCTATGTAGCCCTGGTGCCTGTGAAGGCCCCGGAGAAGGCAGAGCAGAAAAACTACCGCTCCTTGCTGTGCGGAGATGGATTCAAGATCGTCTACCTGCCGGAGGCCAAGCACATTCGGCACCTCGACATGTGTGACTGGAACAAACCCGAGAATGCAGCCAGCGACGAAGGCGTAGAGTTCTTCCAGAAGATCATCAAAAAACTTCGAGTAGACTACCAGCCCAATCTGATCAACGATCCTACTCTGGATGCCTTGCAGGCTAATCTGCTAGCCCTGTCACTGGATTTCACCACGGATAGCAAGGGAATCGATAATCTGCTGGACACCACGCAGCAGGACAAGCGCATCGAAAAGTTTTTGCCAGACTACGAGGAGATCTTTGCCGCCGACGTTGAGCCGGCCAAGAAGAGAGCTGCAAAGTCCGCCACTGAAGGGGCCAGTGCTCCAAAAATGCCCAAGATCGGCATGGACCAGATTAAGAGTTACGACTTTGTGATGGGTCTAATCAAGGAGCAGCGCGTGTCTAGTTGCACTGTTGCCCAACTCCAATCAATCTTGAAGGAGCATTTTGATGTTGTATTGAACAAGACGGCATCCAAAGCGAAATTACTGGAAAAGATCAACGAATTGACTACCTAAGGGGGGTGAAAAGCTAGTATTGGTAACTGAGTTACTGATGTCGAAACATAAAGTGATAAGATGATAAAAGAAAGTTATGAATTTTGATTTAAGTTTGAATTGTTAGTTAATATTGTTTTCCAAATAAATATGTAAGGCAAGTTATTTGTTTTTTTTCACCATTTTGAAAATAAGTTAAAAGGCTAAAGGCGGTAAAGGGTATCAACATACACGATACAATTGTAAAAGTCTCTTTTTAAATAAAAGATATAAAGTGTAAACGGAGTCGTCCCTAGGTATGCCATCAAACCATTGGAATTATTATCGAAACAAAATAATCGATAGTGTCGCAGTTGGTTACCCGCCACTAATCACATGTACGCTGGTGCCGCGCCGGTTTGTGTTTCGCGAATTTGAGTATTGCGAATTTACTGATTATGTCGCTGCAATTTCAAAACGACTGCGGGGATTCCGTCAAGGTGGCCATCATCGAGGAGCTACAGAACCTCCTCAGCTCGGACACGGGTGTCCTACAGCAGGCTGAGAAGCGGATAAAACAGCTGGAGTACACTGAAGGTGCGTGTTGCATGCTCTCTGATTTGGCGGGCAGCCAGCGCTCGGCTTGGCTTGGGCGCGGCGCCTGAACGAATGGATTCTTTTAACCTCCTATAATGATTGCAGGCTATGGCGTCTACTTGTCGGAGATTATCATGAACCAGGCGCACGAGCTGCCGCTGCGCCAGATAGCAATCATCATGCTTACCCGCTACGTGGAAAGCCACTGGTCAGATGAACGGGACGCTGGCGGCACCAATGCCTCCAACGGGTGCATGGCCAGTGAGCAGGCAAAGCGCACCATCCGCAATATCCTTCCCAATGGATTGTACGACCCTAATTCGAAGATCCGATCCTCGGTGGCGCACACCATTTCCGTGATTGCTGCCACTGATTACCCACACGGCTGGGCGGAGCTTTTCCACATTATTGTCAAGTGCCTGGGAGGGAATGAGGACTCCATACACGGGGCCATGCAGGTCCTGCAAGATTTCACCTACGATGTGGCTCAGATAAAGGAGCTGGGGCCCGTGGTTATACCCGAGGTGTATCGCATCTTTGACTCGGAACAGAATTACTCGATCAAAACACGCGTTTCGGCAATCCGCATCCTTAAGCCCCTCTTCACCTCGATCGCGGCTCTGATCACAGACAAGGAGGAGCAGAGCACAATGATGAGCTCTATTCTTACAAATTTCATGGACAAGCTGATGCACTACCTCAGCATGAACAGCGGCACCGGTTCGAATTTCCTTCTTCGATCCGAGATCATCAAAGGTGGGTTTCAGTGTGATTTCAGTGATTCGCAGTAAGTGTGTAACCCGAGACGTTAATTTTTCCCGTCACAGTGTTTACTCATTTGGTCACCGAAATGCCCAAGTACATCCACCCCTTTATGGATCGCGTTCTGCCCATCATCTGGCAGCTGCTCACTCAAATAGCGGAGACATATGTGAAGGTGTCTGTTAACCAGACGGAAACGAATCCCCTGGATAGCGGCGACAGCGAGGATGACGATGAGCAGACCAACTTCCAGACGCTGATCATCCAGATCCTAGAGTTCATCAACTGCATTGTGACATGTAGCAAGTTGCGAGGCAGCATTAAGAACGTGCTGGCCGACCTCATCTACATCACCATCGTGTACATCCAGCTAAGTGAGGAACAGCTGGAGGACTGGGAGGATGATCCCGAGAAGTTCGTAGACGACGAGGACGACGGTGGCGTGGAGCTCACCGTTCGTATGTGCGGCCGCGATGTTTTGCTGGTGAGTGGGGAGGAAACTCCATATCGTGACTCTTCCTAATTTCCCCTTTTTCTAGGCCATAAACGACGAGTTTGGAGCCAAAGCCATTCAGCCGCTGCAGGAGGCTTTGGGCAGACACTTCAGTGTGGCCGAGGCGGAGAAGGCTGCAAACAACCCGAACTGGTGGAAAATCCAGGAAGCCTGCATGGACGCCGTGCATGGTTTCCGTGACATAATCCTCGAGGGGAACTCCAAGTTCGACCTGCTCAACTATTTGACCATTGTTCGAAACCTGCTCGTCCACCAGGAATCGCCGCACCTGGTCGGTCGCGCCCTTTGGACCCTGAGCACTTACTCCAAGTCGGACCTGTATAATCCCCAGATGCTGGTCGAGATCCTCGATGTGACGCTCTGCAGTCTCTCTCCCGAGAAGTCGCACATATTGCGGATCAGTGCCGTGCGCGCCCTTCATGGATTCTTACAGGCAAATGAGACAAGCGAGGGAGAGAAGCGCACTCTGCTGGTGTCCAAGCTGCCAGGATTCCTAGATGGGATCATGACCCTTGTGCCAGGTTGCAAGGCTACCGTTTTGGCGCTGCTCATGGAAGCCCTAACTATTATGGTCAAGGTACGTAAAGATAATCAACCGAAAGTCCTTTTTCTTACCCTTTATCCACCTTTAGTTTGATGCCGAGTTTGCTTTTGCCGGCCAAGGCAAGATCACACCGCTGGCCATCGCCGTATTTCTAAAGTACGCCGAGGATCCGTACGTGCTGGAGAACGTTCAGGACTTAATCAGGGCGCTATGCCAGCGCAAAGAGTGCCTCGGATCCCTGCAAGAGAAATTCATTCCCACTATCGTGAGCATTCTGGCGCTAACTGGCGAAGCCACAACCGAAAAGCAGGACATCGCCCTAGACGTGTTAAATACGATAGTACGCTACACGGAACCACCGCTCAGTAACACCTTGTTAGAGACGGCATTCCCCGCTATGATCAACTGCATCCTTCACACTGACGACCACGCCGTGATGGTGGCCGGCGGAGAGTGCCTGCGCAGCTTCATCAACGTTTCGCCCCAGCAGATATGCAGCTATAAGAATGGCGAGGGGATCAACTGCATCATGCAGGTGGTTGCCACCGTTCTGTTAAATCCGATGAACAGCGAGATGACGGCCGGTGGCCAGATCGGACGTCTGGTCATCACAATCATCACCAAGTTGGGCAGCATGCTCGGCCAGAACGTGGATATGTTGCTGAAGGCTGTGATAAGCAAAATGCAGAACCTCGAGTGCCTGAAGGTGGTAATGAATCTAGTTGTGATCTTCGCTCACCTCTTCCTCACCCAAATGGACGCGGTGCTCAACTTCCTGTCCACTGTTCCCGGGCCTAATGGCGAGCCCGCGATGCAGTTCGTCCTCACCAACTGGCTTTCGCGCCAGAACTCCTTCTTCGGCATATACGAGCGAAAGGTAACAAGAAAAAAAACCATCCGTGTTATATGTATAATTTTTGCCTTACAAATATGTGTTTTAGGTTACCACCATGGCTCTGTGCAAGCTCTTCGAGTACGGTATAGCCACGCAAGACAACCGCTTGACTAGCATCACCTTTAAGGAGCTCGTGGACGACTCCAGCGATACTCGCCGACGCACCCGCTCTGTGGCGGCTTCCACTCAGAAATGGGTGACTATTCCGGCACTCGTTAAAATCTTTAAAGTGCTGATCTCCGAATACCAGCACTTCCAAGAGAGCAAACTGGACGAACCGCTGACAGATAGCGAAGAGGACGAGGACGATGATGGACCTGGCAATACGTCAAAGCCTCGCTACGTTTCCGACCTGTGCTTTGAAGGGGATGAAAATAATGCCGATGACGAGCAGCTACTGCAGGAGCTCCTGAAGGAGACCAACTACCAAGGCGACATTGCTGAGAATTTACAGAAGTTCCTCTCCACCTTCACACAGAATGAGCACTTCCCCACCTTTTTCGAGCACCTGACCGAGCCCGAGCGCTGCATCCTGCTTACCAAAGTACAGCAGAAGTAGCTCTCCGTAAGAACCATTACATCGGCAGCAGCATGATCATCTTTGTTACCATGTCTTACAGTGTGGATTTGTGTTAATCATATTTATAAAAATATTGTTGCTAACCCCTGGATTAAATAAAATTTTCGATATTTTCTCAACGATCCTGGAGTTTAAGTTTAGAAAAGCTAAAATATTTCAAAGATAGCCAAAACAAAGACCTATATGACAAATTATATGCATGCTTGTTAATTACTTTAAAGAGTATACGGTTTTTGGTCGAAAATTCTATTTTAATTATTAATTTTTAGTTTAAAACTTGTACAACGTATAATATTATATAAAACATCGTAATATGGATCGAAATCAGCTGCCTAAGCATACAGAAAGCCTCCTCTGCTTGAGGTTAGGGAGTTGCTCGCTTTGTGCAATCATAGAGCCACCTCATCGGGTCGGAGTTTGTGCTGTAGTGGAATGTCGGGCTTATAGGCATCCTGTAATGAAATTCGCAGATGAGCTATTTGCAGTATTTTCAATCGCCATTTGTTACCATGCGTTCCTCGGAGCCAAAGCTAAAGAACTTTCGTATGCATGGTGTGAGCAGAACGGGATCCACTTTGTTGGGATTATTTTTGCCAAATATTAGGGTGCCGAGCAGTGCTACGATGATGGTGATCGATGCTCCAAAGGTGGTGTACCACATGTACGAAATGCGGTACAGGGGAAAGATATCTCTGCATGAGAAGATAATAGTAAACTACAAGCTTGCTGGATAGGATGGAGCCTCTTACTCTGCGGATGTAACCAAATGATCAGAGCTTTTCGCCAGACTGGTGGTCATATTGAAGCTATAGTCACACTGCTCCACGTTGAGCGCCTTCGTGTTGTAATTGATGGCGCCAGAGGCTATGGCCCACTGGGCATTGAGGCTCACCCAGGACATGCCTAACACCCCCATGATTCCGCCCAGCAAGGCGCTCTGAAAAAAAGACATTTAAAACTTTTAGACCAGAAATCACCTAAAAAGTATTTACATTTCCATTGATCCAGGGCATAAAAAGGCCGATGGTGAAGATTCCAAATAGAGGGCCATTTGTGATAGCCTCCAGGCTCATGGTTAGCTGCAGTACGGTGCCCATGTGCTGGACCACGTAGACCAGGCACACGCACAGGGCACCGACTCCGACGACCACCAGGCGCATGATCCAGTTAGTTGCGTTAGGGGTCAGCGGCTTCTTCACGTACGGCTTGACGAAGTCCTCAAGGACCACGGCGGACATGGAGTTGAGGCAGGTGGACAATGAACTCAGTGCGGCACTAAATACGCCGGCTATAAAGAGTCCGGTCATGCCAGGCAGTTCGCCCAACGTCTCCATTACAAAGAGCGGCAGGAGCTGGTCTCGAGCCTTGGCCAGCTGGAAATGAAATGGTTAAAATCCGTGAGAGAATCTTCTAGATGTCCTTACCTTGGTGGTGAGGGGATCACAGTTTTGGTAGGTGGCATAGATGAGCAGTCCGTTGTATCCACAGAGCGCCATCAGGAGGAGCACACCGGCGCAGAATATGCATAGCGCCTTCCGCGCGTCACCTAAGCTAGGAAGCGACAGGTACCGCTGGATCATGTTCTGAGAGACGGCATTCGTTTGCGTCCAGTAGACGATGCCGCCCAGAAACAGGCACCAGAACGTGTGACGTACCGTGGGATCGATACTGAGGCTACAGAAGGAATAATTTGGATAATAAGAACTTCCTGCGATTCTTATTCTTATTTACTCTGGCGCCTCCAGGCGATCCGTGTTCCAGGCCCGTTCCAGCACCACACCCGCCCCACCGATATCTCGAGTGCCCTTGATAGCAACTAGGGCGAGGGCGCCTACCATAGACACCGCCTGAACCACGTCCGTCCAAACCACAGCCTTTAGACCGCCCAAGCTTGTGTAGAACACGCAAATGATGCACACGATCGGAGTAATGGTGTGCACCCCGATCCCAGTCACTTGGTTGAAGGCCAGGGCAGGCACATAGATTACGATGGGCAAATAGGCAACCTAAAGGATATGGGTGAGATGTGTGCTGGCGAGATTGGATCTGATCTACTCACATTCATGACCACAAACATAATGGAGCCGTAGAGGCGGAGCCTGCGATCGAAACGAACTTCCAGATACTGCAAGGGTGCGCAAGGAATATTGAAAAGACCTTACCAAATCTCTGGATAGCTTACCTCGTAGGTGGATGTGATGTTGAGGTCGTGGAAGACGGGAAGGTAGAAGACTCCCATGACCACGCCCATTCCGATGACGCCGCACGCCACATACAAATACTGAATGCCATAGGAGTAAACTTCCGTGGGGAGTCCGAGCAGCGTGATCCCAGATACAAAGCTGGCCACCAGCGAGAAGGCGATGGGTATAACCAGCATCTTGCGTCCGCCCAGCATGTAATCATCCTCGGAGACGGACTTGTTCATGAATCCGAAATATATCCCAATGCCGATGCAGAGCAGGAACATGGCCACGAAGGCCACATAGTCCGGCCACGCGAACCGCTGCAACTCGGCCAGAATCTGCTCAATGTTTTGGTTATGCATGATGGCGACTAACTACTGTCGGAAGCGGAGGCTGGATGCAAGTGTGTCCGACTCTTGGGTGCGTCGGCGGCTCACTGAGCCCATGTGTGGCACCGGGCGCCGAGATTCGGGTGCCTCTGCGACTGTGCGGCTGTGATTCAATTCAATTCCGCTCAATTATCAATTGTGGGATAATTTAGTTTCGGGGGCACGGGGACTAGCTAGCGACTATCTTTATTTAAGCCGGCGGATGGCGGGTCTCGGACGGGCGGGGAATTACGACACCTCCGTCTCCAGTCCCAGTTCCGGGAACGTCCATTTGCCCATCATTTCTCTGACCGAGCACTCGCCACTGTTCTCACTCGGAAGCCACTTGTAAGCCGTTATGTCACCGACCACTCCGCGATTTAATCTTGAATAAATCCGCCAAGAACGCGGCGCCACTACTTAAATTCGTCACCAATCACTGGCAAATCTCGGAGGTCGCACCAGGAAAGCCGATACCGAAATGTAACGCCTTTCGGAATTTTAACTGCTCTCCGCCAGCGGATTGCAAAAGAGCTGAGTGGGAACTGGGGAGCCGCTGCCGAAACAACGATATATAGTCATTCATAGAACCACCTGGCAGAAGGCCAGGAGAGCTGCAACGGCAGCAAAATCAAGTTCAAGATCGGGGGCTGAAAAAACGCGGCGCATTGCCAGTGCACTCGGATAAAATAAATGAAAGGAAATTTAAATGGATGTATTATAAAAGGTTAAATAAAAAATTGGGATAGAGTAAAAGTTCTTCTTTTTTTTTAAATAAATAAATTTAAATACTTTAGTTCATAAATACGACCCTTCTTTAATTTATTAAATTGCTTTCTTGCTATTATATTTCGTTCAGTGTGATTAACTAAACGGTTTTATAGCCATCTGCCAGAGTAACAACAATTCATTCTAAATCAGATGCGGCGCCGGCCTGCAGTTCGCTCTTGAGTATCCAGGAGGCAGCTCTCAACGCAATGGCGACGATCACCGAGTTGGGATTCCCCGAGACGGGTCGGGGTAGTACGCTGGCATCCACTACCCGCACATTGGACACTCCCTGTAATCTATAGAGAGCGTTTCATCATCAATCTTTAGTGGTTACAGGGTGCATGTACCTCAGCTGGGGGTCTACGACGCTGCCCAGAGCACAGGTGCCCCCCGGATGATGCGATCCGAGGCCAATGTGGCGCAGCAGGCACTCCAAGTAGTGATCCGAAGGCTGCTGCTCGGCAAAGTCCCGCTCGAAGGGACCGAAGTTGGAGCACTCCTGCAGCTTTGGCCAGTGGATGCGGGGATGCAGTGAAGCGAAGGCTGAGGAGGTAACCAGCTAAAAGATAGTAAATAGTTTCTTGATTTCAAGCAGTAACTTTATATGTTGTTGCCATACCTTCACAGCATTCTTAATGGCTGCAATGGTGCAGACCACATCCTCGTCTCGGCTCAGGTAGTTGGGATCGATCAAAGGATTCCGTCGCATATGCCGGTTGAGGAGGCCGACCGAGCCCCGAGATCTGGGCTGCAGGCAGCTGGATATTACCACGAATCCCTCCTGGGAGGCGTTGTAGTAGCGCGGAAATAGCGCTCTGAATGCGGCACCCTTAAAATTGGATATGGACATGAGGGCTGCCTCGTCGATGGCGCCGGCTCCAAAAAATGTGATGCCGAAGGGTGAGGATCCGACATGGCTGGCCACGTTTCCGAGAACTCCGAAATTGCCCAGAGGTCCGGTCCCCGAGCTAAGGAAATTGATCAAGGTCATAGGATTAAGGAGTGTCCTTTGATTAATCGTGGGTCCAGTGGCCCCCATCGAAACGAAGAGGGGAAGGTTGAAGTGGTCGTGCAGGTTCTGACCCACCGAAGGTAACGCGTGCTGCAGGGGAATCCCCAGCTTGTCCAAAGTCCTCCTCTCACCGATTCCAGAGGCCAAGAGGAGCTGTGGAGTTTGATAGGCTCCTGCGCAGAGGATCAATTCTCTTCTCACTTCGATGCTGAACTCCTGCTCTTTGTTGTCGCCATCCTTGGTCCCAACCAGAATGGAGGTGGCCCGCGGCGCCCCGTCAGTCGACAGATGAATCCGCTTCACCAACGCTTCGGGAAGCAGGCGAAGATTGGAGCGATGCAGCACTGCATTCAGGAACTGCTGCACCACCGAGTGGCGCAAGCCATTCTTAATATTATAGCTGGAGCGCCGAAAGATCCAATCTTTGTGCGCAAATTCAGCCTGTGCCTCGTCCAGGGCCTCACTTAGCTTGGAATAACCACGAGGAACTTCGAACATTTCCACGGGCTTTGGCTTTGCGGCTGCCATGAAGGATCGCATTTGCGCCCAGCCCCAGTCACTCAGATTGTGGAGATCACGCCAGGAATCAAAGTCCGGCCCGTGGCCATCGAAGTGCAGCATGTAGTTGAGGTTGGCGGAACCACCCAGACCTTTGCCCCTTGGAAGGCACTGGCGACGGTCGATAAGACCCCTGGAGGAGTGCTGCTGCGGAACCGACAAGAAGGACCAGTCGTTGATACCCTTCTGCTGGAAGGTGGTCAGCAAGGGAATCCGGCTGAGCAGGCCGAACTGGCCACCGGCCTCGATGAGCAGCACACTGCCGTTGCTGTGCTTGGCCAGCAGCGCGGTGAGCGTACTGCCCCCGGTGCCAGCTCCAACTGGAGATAAAGTGGAAAATGTTACTCTTTCCCCTTTTCTATTCCCTACTCACTCACCAATCACGTAGTCGAAGGCAAACTGGCGCTCCAGCGGTGCTAACACATTAGGTATCGAGTCCTTCAGCAGTGTTCCCACCAGGAGGACAAGGGCTGACAGGAATCCAATCACAATCCCTCCCACGACCAGGATCTCTGTTAGAAAATATCCTTCAAGAAATACATCCTTACTTTACCTTCACTCTTCGAACTCACTTTGAAAGTGCATTCCCATGCGGTTCTGTGCAATGACGAAATCCAACTAGTTCGGACGCGAGAACTGACTGGCCGCGGACCTGGTCTAATCCAATTAACGCCGACGCGGGGTGGCACATGGCGCTTATTTTGAAAAAGGTGCGCGGGCTCTTTAACTGGAGGCGAACTTTTTAAAATCGATAGTTTTGTACCACAAAATATCCCCAATAATAAGTGGAAAATAACATAAATAATAATATAAGATTATTTGACAATTTTTCTCTTTTATGAAATTAATTGGTGGTCCTAAAAAGGACCGATCAGACTTTACTGATTTTTAACCGCCTTGAATCTTCAGGACATAAACGAAATGCGCTTTACGCCGCCAAATAAATAGTCTAGAAAAAGTTTGTTTTACAAATATAATAAATAATTTATTTTAAATTCAGCTAATTAAGCCTATAACATTCTATTACTATCTTAGGCAAGGGTTTTGAAAGATTTCTTTTGAGTTCTCAACCAAAAATCCGCATCAGTCTCAAATAATAAAAATTAGGAATGTGAAACAAAGTCCGTTTAGTCGACTTCCTCCACAGTGGGTCCAGAGTAGCCGCCGAAGCCTCCGGCCTGCTGACCACAATTGGCTCCAGGACCACCGGCTGCTCCCGCTCCCGCGCCCGCTGCCTGTTGATGCATCTTGGTCATAATGGGCGAGCAGTGACGGGTGAGCTCCTCCAGCTTGTGGTCGAACTCCTCCTTCTCAGCGGTGGTGTTAGTGTCCAGCCAGCGGATGGTCTCATTGCACTTCTCCAGGACGGAGTTCTTATCGGCCTCGTCCAGCTTTCCAGAGCCGTTCTGCTCCACCGCTTGCTTCACGTTGAAGACGTAGCTCTCCAGCGCGTTCCGAGAGGTGATGCGCTGCCGCTGCTTCTCGTCCTCGTCGGCGTACTTCTCGGCCTCATTCACCATGCGGTCGATCTCTGCCTGCGAGAGCCGTCCCTTGTCGTTCTTGATGGTGATGTTCTTGGCCTTGCCTGTGCTCATCTCCTTGGCGGACACGTTCAGGATGCCGTTAGCGTCCATGTCGAAGGTGACCTCGATCTGGGGCACTCCTCGGGGGGCCGGCGGAATGCCGGACAGATCAAAGGTGCCCAGCGCATTGTTGTCCTTGGTCATAGCGCGCTCGCCTTCGTATACCTGGATGGAGACTCCGGGCTGGTTGTCCGCGTACGTGGAGAAGGTCTTCGTCTGCTTGCACGGAATGCGGCAGTTGCGCTCGATCAGTTTGGTCATCACCCCGCCGGCGGTCTCGATGCCGAGCGAGAGGGGAGCCACATCCACCAACAGCACGTCCTGGATTTTGCCGGTCTGGTCCCCGCTAAGGATCGCGGCCTGCACTGCGGCTCCATAGGCCACCGCTTCGTCTGGGTTGATGGAGAGGTTCAGACTCTTGCCGTGGAAGAACTGTTGCAGCAGGCTTTGCACTTTGGGGATACGGGTGGAGCCGCCCACGAGCACTATATCGTGGATCTGGCCCTTGTCCATCTTGGCGTCTGTAAGTGCCTTCTCCACGGGCTGCAGGGTGTTGCGGAAGAGGTCTGCGCACAGCTCCTCGAAGCGTGCGCGGCTCACCTTGGTGTAGAAGTCGTGTCCCTCGAACAGCGCGTCAATCTCGATGGTGGCCTCCGTGCTGGAGGACAGTGTACGCTTAGCCCGCTCGGCTGCCGTACGTAGGCGACGCAGGGCGCGCGGGTTGGAACGTAGGTCCTTCTTGTACTTGCGCTTGAACTCTTCCGCCAGGTGCGTGACCAGCCGGTTGTCGAAGTCTTCACCGCCCAGATGCGTGTCGCCGGCGGTGGCCCGTACCTCGAACAGGGATCCCTCGTCGATGGTCAGGATGGAGACGTCAAACGTGCCGCCGCCCAGGTCAAAGATAAGCACGTTGCGCTCCCCTTGGAGATTCTTGTCCAGGCCGTAGGCCAGTGCCGCCGCCGTGGGCTCGTTGATGATCCGGAGCACGTTCAGTCCAGCAATACGGCCGGCGTCCTTGGTGGCCTGGCGCTGGGAGTCGTTGAAGTAGGCTGGCACAGTGATAACCGCGTCCGTGACGCTCTCGCCCAGATAGGCCTCCGCCGTCTCGCGCATCTTGACCAGCACCATTGAGCTGACCTCCTCGGGGGCAAAACGCTTAGCTTCGCCCTTAAACTCCACGCCGATCTTGGGCTTCCCGCCGTCGCTGACCACCTTGAAGGGCCAGTGCTTCATGTCCTCCGCAATCTTTGGGTCGTCGTATTTGCGTCCGATGAGGCGCTTGGCGTCGAATACCGTGTTTCGGGGGTTCATCGCCACCTGGTTCTTGGCGGCATCGCCGATCAGCCGCTCGGAGTCCGTGAATGCCACGTAGGAGGGCGTAGTGCGGTTGCCCTGGTCGTTGGCAATGATCTCCACCTTGCCGTGCTGGTAGACGCCCACGCAGGAGTACGTGGTGCCCAAGTCGATTCCAATGGCAGGCATTTTGTGTGTGTTTGTGGTTCCTCCTTGGTGAGTTTTGAAACGTTTGGACTTGCAATAGTCGGCAGTGGTTGCTTTTCCAAGTTGTTTAACTTCTTGCTCGTATATTATTTACTTTTGCTTCAATAACTTTAGTTCTGCAATTTAATGCACTTTAGCTTGTTCAGCTCGTTTGTTTTGGTCACTCTTCGCTTTTGCGATGTTTTCAGTTTGCTTGCTTGTTTTGAATTGCTCCGAAGAGAACCGAGCGGCCCTATTTATACCCGGGCGCGCTCTTCGCGAACGTTCGAGACCGGCCTCTCTCGAAGCTACGAGACCGGGGTGGCTGTCCCGTGCGTATGAGCGAGATAACAGTATGAGACCTTAAGAGTACGATGTCTGGCATTTTCTAGATTGTTCCTCAAGCAAAACAACAACCTACCGCAACAAATACGTTTTTCTTTGGGTTCCAGAAAAATCTAATATTGTTTTCCTATACTTTTTTCATTTTTATTTCTTGTTAAATGTATTAGAATTAGAAACTGGAAGAGTTTTATCATTAATCAAATACCAGCTGTTAGCGCCATCAATATAAAGTTTATATTATAAACTAATGCAGGATCCAATCCCGATTTTGTAGGGAGGTGGTCTATCTTATCTGTGTCTTATCTGGCCCAAGTAAAACACCAATTACAAATTTAAAATTTATGAAAATTTGAATTAAATATGTACATATATCCGAGCAATCGATATTCACAGAAACTTCAATCCATGAACTGATAGAGCTATCGACATTTTCCCATATCAAATTTGCCGGCGAAAACTCAAAACAACAAAATAAATAAGTTTAGTTAACTGTTCGTAAATATATTTATACACAGTGTTTCTTTATCAGAGAAACGTTTGCCGTCACATCTCAGCGCAGCTGATATTCAATACGGCAACTACACAAGTCTCCTGGAGTGGGCTAGATTTTCCCAAAATGGAGGTCTCGGAAGGCATGGACATGACGCCAACGTCAAAGCAGGAAGGAGAAGAGCTCCAAAGGACTAAAAAACATTCCCTCAGACGTCATTCTCACAACTCTTCGAAGACGTTGCAGCGCACGTGGTTGAAGCGCCGCCTCCGGCGCTTGGTAGCCGAGGGTAGCAGCAGCAAAAAGGCAGTGCGCCACAAACCAGGAATAAAAGTGGGCCCCGGAAAGGCGTATCAACCAGCCTGGTACTGTCTGTTGCTGGGGCTTTGTCTCGGCCTGGGACTGATTGTGTGGCGATGGTCCCCAGAAGAAAGCAAGTTTTGGGAGATGTACAATAATCAGTACCACTCCATCGTCCACAATCGGACCAACTACTGCGATCGCTCACATCGGCTGGGCAGCTTGGTGGCGCACTGCAGGCGCGAAGTACTGCACCAGGAGGAAGCCCTGGATCAGTTGGAACGGGCTCTGGACAATCCTTCATTTCAGGTAGGTTTCATTTTTGAGAATTCTAGGTATTTATATCAATAATTTCGTTTTATTCCCTAACAGAATATCGCTTTGGTGGGGTCCTCTGGCGTTGGCAAAAGTCTCACAGCCCGGCTGCTGCAAGAACACTTTCCTTGGCCTGAAAATGTGAAGACTGTCTCTTGGCGTGACTCTTCGTCCCTATTTCTGGTTAAGAGCATGCTCAATAAAGTTGTGCAGTGCGGACAAAATCTCATATTGATCGACAATATGACCCCTCAGGACGCGGAGTTCGTAGCTGCTGTCAACGAGTTGATCCGCGGGCGAGAAGATATAGCTAACAGCACGGGACAGCCACATCTGAAGCGGTTGACCGTGGTCTTTATATTCAGTGTGAACCGTCTGCAGCCAGATGAGAAATTTGACGCGGAAATGGAGGTTTTAATACAACTGCCACGCACCCAAGTAATCACCTATAGCTCTCTAGAGCCCAGTCATCTGGTAGACTGCATCCGCAGGGAGGCGCTTCTTGAGAACATTCAGCTGGATAAAGTCCAAGTCGATGAGATAATCAAGGGCAGTGACGCGAGGGTTTCTGGTTGCAAGTCCGTCCGTGCAAAGGTTCTGATGTATGGACATTCCTTTGGCCCCCAAATTAACGAGGAAGCATTTTCCGAAAACAACCCAACTGACTGATATAACCACAAGACTAGACGTGATTCACATTTTCGGATAAAGAAATTATTTAATGCACAAGGCTTAGAATAGCAAATGGAAATGCTTAAAGCAAACGTAATAGACTACAATCATACACGTAAAAGAAATACCAAAGTTGTAAAAGTAAAATAAGTTAAAAAACATTTCAGTGCGTGATATGTGAATATGTAAAGACTATTTTTTTATGACTTCTAAATGTAAATGATTATAATGATATAATGATAGAATAACGATAAATTAATTATATAAAAGAAACTAGTAATGTTTGTAAGAAATACTCAGAGGACTGTTTATGGACTGTTAATAACCTACTAAAAATACATAAGTGTAAAGCCATTCCATATATGTATGTATGTAAATCATACTATAAAACTGTAAATTCAAGAATGTTTAAAAAATAATAAAAAATATGACAATAGTCTGCCCAATTCAAAAAGCTCTAAAGAGATTTTATTGAAAACCTTAGGGATTGTGTATATCAGAAAATTACTTCTATATCTTAATAACGATTCCATTTAGACTGATTTCTGAATTTTTTTTGAGTAAATATTTAACCTTTATTATTATTATTAATATTATTATTTCAGTAACTTAAATGGCACCATAGTTCACATATGTAAACATTAATATTTGATCCAGCTGAGTCCGTATCTATATTTATTAAAGGCAGAAAAATATAAAATAAACAATTTATATATTAGATTTTTCTGGAACCCAAAGAAAAACGTATTTGTTGCGGTAGGTTGTTGTTTTGCTTGAGGAAAAATCTAGAAAATGCAAGACATCGTACTCTTAAGGTCTCATACTGTTATCTCGCTCATACGCACGGGACAGCCACCCCGGTCTCGTAGCTTCGAGAGAGGCCGGTCTCGAACGTTCGCGAAGAGCGCGCCCGGGTATAAATAGGGCCGCTCGGTTCTCTTCGGAGCAATTCAAAACAAGCAAGCAAACTGAAAACATCGCAAAAGCGAAGAGCAACCAAAACAATTGAGCTGAACAAGCTAAAGTGCATTAAATTGCAGAATTAAAGTTATTGAAGCAAAAGTAAATAATCCGAACAAGAAGAAAACAACTTGGAAAAGCAACCACTCCCGACTATTAGCAAGTCCAAACGTTTCAAAACTCACCAAGGAGGAACCACAAACACACACAAAATGCCTGCCATTGGAATCGACTTGGGCACCACGTACTCCTGCGTGGGCGTCTACCAGCACGGCAAGGTGGAGATCATTGCCAACGACCAGGGCAACCGCACTACGCCCTCCTACGTGGCATTCACGGACTCCGAGCGGCTGATCGGCGATGCCGCCAAGAACCAGGTGGCGATGAACCCCCGAAACACGGTATTCGACGCCAAGCGCCTCATCGGGCGCAAATACGACGACCCAAAGATTGCGGAGGACATGAAGCACTGGCCCTTCAAGGTGGTCAGCGACGGCGGGAAGCCCAAGATCGGCGTGGAGTTTAAGGGCGAAGCTAAGCGTTTTGCCCCCGAGGAGGTCAGCTCAATGGTGCTGGTCAAGATGCGCGAGACGGCGGAGGCCTATCTGGGCGAGAGCGTCACGGACGCGGTTATCACAGTGCCAGCCTACTTCAACGACTCCCAGCGCCAGGCCACCAAGGACGCCGGCCGTATTGCTGGACTGAACGTACTCCGGATCATCAACGAGCCCACGGCGGCGGCACTGGCCTACGGCCTGGACAAGAATCTCCAAGGGGAGCGCAACGTGCTTATCTTTGACCTGGGCGGCGGCACGTTTGACGTCTCCATCCTGACCATCGACGAGGGATCCCTGTTCGAGGTACGGGCCACCGCCGGCGACACGCATCTGGGCGGTGAAGACTTCGACAACCGGCTGGTCACGCACCTGGCGGAAGAGTTCAAGCGCAAGTACAAGAAGGACCTACGTTCCAACCCGCGCGCCCTGCGTCGCCTACGTACGGCAGCCGAGCGGGCTAAGCGTACACTGTCCTCCAGCACGGAGGCCACCATCGAGATTGACGCGTTGTTCGAGGGAAACGACTTCTACACCAAGGTGAGCCGCGCACGCTTCGAGGAGCTGTGCGCAGACCTCTTCCGCAACACCCTGCAGCCCGTGGAGAAGGCACTTACAGACGCCAAGATGGACAAGGGCCAGATCCACGATATAGTGCTCGTGGGCGGCTCCACCCGTATCCCCAAAGTGCAGAGCCTGCTGCAGCAGTTCTTCCACGGCAAGAGTCTGAACCTCTCCATCAACCCAGACGAAGCGGTGGCCTATGGAGCCGCAGTGCAGGCCGCCATTCTTAGCGGGGACCAGACCGGCAAAATCCAGGACGTGCTGTTGGTAGATGTGGCTCCCCTGTCGCTCGGCATCGAGACCGCCGGCGGGGTGATGACCAAACTGATCGAGCGCAACTGCCGCATTCCGTGCAAGCAGACGAAGACCTTCTCCACGTACGCGGACAACCAGCCCGGAGTCTCCATCCAGGTATACGAAGGCGAGCGCGCTATGACCAAGGACAACAATGCGCTGGGCACCTTTGATCTGTCCGGCATTCCGCCGGCCCCCCGAGGAGTGCCCCAGATCGAGGTCACCTTCGACATGGACGCTAACGGCATCCTGAACGTGTCCGCCAAGGAGATGAGCACAGGCAAGGCCAAGAACATCACCATCAAGAACGACAAGGGACGGCTCTCGCAGGCAGAGATCGACCGCATGGTGAATGAGGCCGAGAAGTACGCCGACGAGGACGAGAAGCAGCGGCAGCGCATCACCTCTCGGAACGCGCTGGAGAGCTACGTCTTCAACGTGAAGCAAGCGGTGGAGCAGAACGGCTCTGGAAAGCTGGACGAGGCCGATAAGAACTCCGTCCTGGAGAAGTGCAATGAGACCATCCGCTGGCTGGACACTAACACCACCGCTGAGAAGGAGGAGTTCGACCACAAGCTGGAGGAGCTCACCCGTCACTGTTCGCCCATTATGACCAAGATGCATCAGCAGGCAGCGGGCGCGGGAGCGGGAGCAGCCGGTGGTCCTGGAGCCAACTGTGGTCAGCAGGCCGGAGGCTTCGGCGGCTACTCTGGACCCACTGTGGAGGAAGTCGACTAAACGGACTTTGTTTCACATTCCTAATTTTTATTATTTGAGACTGATGCGGATTTTTGGTTGAGAACTCAAAAGAAATCTTTCAAAACCCTTGCCTAAGATAGTAATAGAATGTTATAGGCTTAATTAGCTGAATTTAAAATAAATTATTTATTATATTTTAAAACAAACTTTTTCTAGACTATTTATTTGGGAAACTATACAATTGGAAAATGAATTCAATTCTTTCGATTGTCGATTGAACATTTGTTAAATACTTTAAAATTTAAATTAATTTAAATTTGCGTGTAACAGTAGTTCAACGGCTGTGCCGCCCTTGTTTGCCAGAAACCGAGTTGGCAGCCCATCAGCTGTTCGCTGAGAGAGGATGCAGAAGAAAGCAAAACTAAAACCCGCCTATAAATATTGTTATTTTGATTAGATTAAACGGATACAGAGTATGGAACCGTCGTACGCACCGCTGAGCGAGTCCTGCGCCAAGGCGCTGGGTGACAAGGTCTACGAGAAGCGCAAGCTGGCCTCGCAGGAGATCGAAAAGTGAGTAGCGTTGCACCTGCCAACAGGGAAATGTCATTCCAATTGGGAATTTTCTCGCCCCCAGAATGGTCACTGAATTCAACAACAAAAACAACTCAGCCCAGATCCGGAAGCTAATCGAGGTGTTGGCCACGGACTACGCCACTTCTCGGGATATTAATAAACGGAAGGGGGCACTTATCGGACTCGCGGCCACGGGCTTAGGGCTGGGAAAGGTAACTTCATTAGTCATAGGCATAGGTCGCGGTATCTGATAAACACGTGATTTCACCCTTGCCAGGACTCCGACAAGTATGTGAATGGCCTGGTGACTCCCATCCTGACCTGTCTATCTGACCCAGATAAGGGTGTGCGTTACTTTGCCTGCGAGTCACTGTACAACGTGGTCAAGGTGGCGCGGTCCGCCATCATTCCATTCTTTCCGGAACTGTTCGCGGCGATATCCCGTCTCGTCACCGACTCGGATCAGATGGTGAAGGATGGCAGCGAGCTGCTGGATCGCCTGCTGAAGGTAAATGTGCTGTCAGGTTGAATTGTCTTGAATTTATTTAAAGTATTATGCAGGACATTGTCACAGAATCGTCGCAGACATTTAATTTGGAGGCCTTTATTCCCCTGCTTCGGGAACACATCTACGTAAAGGATGCGTTTGCCCGGCAATATGTGATCTCTTGGATATCCATCCTGAATGCTGTGCCAGACATCAACATGGTCAACTATCTGACCGAGATTCTGGACGGGCTGTTCGTCATGCTCGAGGACAACACGCTGGAGATTCAACGCATGTGTGAGACGACGATAAGTCAGTTCCTGAAGTCCATTCGGAACGACTCGTCGTCCGTGCGAATGGAGGATACAATTAACACGCTAATCACTCACGCCCAGTCGCCTAATGAGCTGATCAAGTCAATTGCGATCACCTGGATCCGGGAGTTTGTTCAGATATTTGGCACTAAAGTGCTGCCTTATGCTAGCGGGATATTTACGGCAATTCTGCCCTGCCTCGAGTACAACGTGGAGTCCAAGCGCAGTAAGTTGAGGGTTGATTATGCAAGAATTCTCTAAATTATGGAATTTGTAGGCATCAAAGAGTGCGCTGTGTCCGTCAACAATTCGATGATGTTGCTCGTGTCCAGCAAGGAGCTGAAGACGCAGACTGTAGCTAAGATAGACTTGCGTTCGATTATGGACGTTCTATCGCAGTATCTAACGCACAACTCCATGCATACGAAGATCGCTGTGCTTAAGTGGATCCATCATCTGTTCACCAACTTCCCCAACGAGATGTCTGTGCATGCCGCCAATTTAAATAATAATTTAATGTCGACGCTAGCCGATAACTCAGATGAGGTTGTACTGCAAAGTCTTTCCGTCCTTGCGGAGATTGTAAATTCACAGGACACTAAAGGTATGTTTTTCCTTTTACAGAAACTTATGTTGATTGATGCTTGTCCCTAACAGAATTGAACGACTTCAAGAAGACGCACTATCGGAAGTTTCTATTAAGTTTGCTGAACTTGTTCAGCGAGGAAAAACTCATATTGGAGAATAGAGCCAGTCTTATCATAAGGTAACTTCACTCATTAAACCCCGAAATAATTAAATTAAATTAAATTACTAATTAGAAAACTCTGCGTGCTGCTGAATCCCGAATATATATACCGCACATTTGCCGAGATCATAGCCGAGGAGGTGCCCAACTTGAAGTTCGCTTCCACAGTGGTGCGTCTGCTGAACATTATTCTTCTCACCTCCACGGAGCTCTTTGAATTGCGAACCAGCCTGCGCAATATTTCCAATGAAAAGTCTGCAGATCTCTTTCAATGTTTGTACAAGAGTTGGGCGCACTGCCCCGTATCGACGCTTTCATTGTGTCTACTGGCCCAGAGCTACCAGCATGTCTCCCGTTTGGTCACGTTATTGTAAGTCCTTAAGTTGCGAACGTTAACAAATATTATCGAATAAACCAATTTCAGCGCTGATGTCGAAATAACTATGGAGTTGCTTACCGAGTTAGACAAACTGGTCCAGCTTATAGAGTCTCCGATCTTTGCTCCTCTGCGCCTCACTCTTGTCTCCAAGGCGAACAAGTGCGTGGACGCTCAGTACTTGGCTCACGCCCTGTTTGGCATCCTCATGCTGCTGCCGCAGACCGAAGCCTTCGATACCCTTCGAAATCGCCTGCAGTGTGTGCCCAACTACTGGGGCCACAACCCCATGTAAGAAATCAAACCCCCATCGATACCGAATCGTGTTTTAAACAGTTTTCATGTTATCCCGCAGAGATGAGCGAAATTCGCTGGAGTATAAGAGTAGTATCGACTTTGATGCCCTGGAACAGCACTTTATAAAGTTGCAAAAGCAACATCGCGAACAGAGAATTGTACACCGGAAGCGCAGTGTAATTACTCCAGAAAGTAATTAGGAATCCAAAGCATACCTTATTTATATATAGCCTGTGATTAAGCGTACAGTAATTTAATATCGCATTTGTGTGTTTTAATAAACGTGAATCTTATACACCTAACAGCGTGAGTCCCCCAAGACAATCATATAAAGTACCTGTACATTTTATTTAAACCTTCGAATTCCCGTGGGCAGCGTAGTGCAATGATGTTGATACATCTGCAACAGAAAAATGGTATCGTCCAGGGTGAGTTCAGCCTTTGACAACGTCTTTATCCTGTTTTTCACCTTATTGAGGATCTCGCATTCGGGTGGCGTAAAAGTCTCGACAATCTGAAACCATTAATGTCGATAAGAATTGAATTTCAGTTGGAAATAGCACGTACCTCAGCAATATATTCTTCGGAATCACCGCGTTCCTTCATTGTCTCCACTATGCTGTCCAGCCTCTGGGATTTTTCAATGAGACCCTTGTGCTCGTTCTTTTCAAAGTTGGATCGTTCGATGGTGTTGTAGAGCGACTTGTAGCTGGCATCCAGCAGCATTCGGACCGTCTATAGTGGAAGTATTACATAATAAAGCACCAAAGTATTATAAACGATTCACTTACATCCTTCTCTTTGACCTGGAAAAGATAAAAGGCTTTGGCGGGACCATTGCTGCCACCGCCAGGCTTTTTTATGATTTTCACGTGAATGAACTGCTCCTGGAACAAGTTGTAGGCCAAAGATTTTGCCTCTTTAGAGGGTATCATGGCCTCCTTTTGCAGATCCTCTTGCTCTATGTATTTCTTGAAGCGAATTACACGAAAGATACGGGCAGCCTTCGATCCAAAACGTTCCGTGATGACGGATTCAACGCAGGCAAAGGCAAGCGATTCGAAGGCATGTTCCATATCCACGACATACAGACCGCCGCCCATGTCGCCCACTCTCCTAAAGAAACCTAGTGAATCGTCAGCTGAAAATGCACAATTTAAGTTATTTCAAATATTCAATTAGTTTAAGATTAGACTGATATTACTTAACAAACTTATGTACTGATCCAAGTACTTCATTAGATCCAGATTATTCGACTTCCTCTCGATGGCCTGCTTAATTTCCACGAAGGTTATTTGGTTGGAAAGTTTCTACAACAAAACACGTTTAAAAATATAATTTAAAGGATATAATTCAATAAGTTATTTACCCGCTGCCACGGATCTGTGGTGTTGTACATGATTTTCAGTATAAACCGGAAGCACTCGGCTGCATTTTCGCCCATTTTTCGCTCAATAGCGTCCACCATGATGGCGTCCCTGAAGTCCTGATGAAAGCGATCATAGTTGAGGTTCCACACCATAGTGCTGTCCTTGGCCTCTGCCAGGGTGGCATCACCTTTGCGTATCTTGTCCAGCAACTGAAGATCGATATTAGGATGCCGAAAAAAGTCGCACTCATTGCTCTCGAATTTCGGCACTACCTCATCCTGGTCATCGAACACTAGAAGCTCGGGCCTCTTAATGATATAGTGATCCGTAATCATTGTGAGGAAGGTGTTCTTATAGGATTCCGGACTCTCCGTCTTATTTTCGCCCTCGGACAGGCACTTGATCAGTATCCCACTGGCCGTATCCGATCCGGAATTGATCAGCTCCTCGGCGATGGAGGCACCCACATTTCCGTACTTTGTCTGCACCAGGTGAACGTAACTGAAATAAGAAATTTAAATAAAAAAGCCTTACAGCACTCTAACCCTAATCCACAATTACCGCGGATACCGAAGCAGGCAGATGATATCCTCGCGCCGGAGCGCGTACTCAGCAAGGGAGGAATTCAGTTTGGAGGCCTCGAAGTCCACAAGACGGAACTTGACGAGCACGGCCAGCGCCAGTCCCACTTCTTTACGAGATAGCTTGGTGGCGCTGACCAGTTGCCCCAGCGTTCGCGTATTGGCCAAAAAGAGACAGTCGGCCACCGATTGTACAACCTGGCCAAAGCACTGCTCCAGGATGGCGGAACACAGATGCGAATAGTCCGCCGACATGGTAACTGCAGCAGTTCTGTCACTTTAATCGTAAATTGTGTTCACCAGCAAAAGAAATGCGGCTATAAACAAATGCACGAAACAAAACAAAACCGCGTTGCTATCAGCTGATAATCAATTCCGATTAAATTATTCGATTGTATCGAAATTTCAAATTTGTCAAATTAGGTTTTTGATTCCTGTCTTGTCCTGGGTATTTTTAATATTTAATCTGTTCTAATATTTTAGCAATTTATAAGTTTAATTTTGCTAAATTTTTTCCAATTCTGTTTCTTACCACCGGAGGCACTATCAGTGGTGTTTTTGTCAGGCGACGCTCTGTTCACATTGCACTATAAGTTTACACAGGTAGAAGTGTTCCCGTTTGCCGTATCTGAATAAACTTAATCTTTGGGGTCTTACCAATGGCCACATGTTGCTCCCAGTTGCGAACGACTTCGAAATTCTGGGGTGAAGCCCGCGGCCACTATCAGCAGTACGCGCGGCCCTTCATTATAAATCCGTTTTCCGTTCGCACCTTCCCATCTTCCTATTTCGACCAATACTAAGATCTTTCAGGTTAGAATTGCGTCAGATAAAGGTGCCAGCGGTCTATTTTTACGATCCCATTTGCATTTGCATTCGCAGACCAGTTTTACTTTAGCCATGTCGGACGTGGACTCGGACGGCGAGGCGCCCGACGAGGGTGCCACCAGTGTAAGTGCCCTCGATGAGTTCCGAGAGAGCTGGCAGAGGGAGCTGGCCCATGGAAACCCTGGACACAGGCCAGGCTCGGGATCGACGCAGAACTCTAATGGCAGCGAAGCGGAGCTGCTGCAGGCCAAGGCGGAGAGCCTCTTTCGTACAGCCGTACAGCTGGAGCAGCGCGGAAAGGTCTACGACGCAATACCTTTCTACCGCAAGGCCACACAGATCGTGCCCGACATCGAATTCAAGTTCTACGAGCAGCAGAAACTTAGCCACGAGATGGTCAGCAACAAAAAGTTCCACAATCTGGCCAGTGACTTTGCCAAGCAGCTGGACCTAGGCCAGCCGGATGGCACGGACGACGGTGCGGAACAAGAGTTGGATAATCTGTTTGATAAGTTCCAGCACGACCTACATCAGGACAGCATATACAGAGGCAAAATGATCGCGTCCAGCCGTGATGCCAGCGTTTTGTCCACGGGACTGCACTTCTCGGATCTGCCACCCGAGATTGTGATGCGTATCCTGCGCTGGGTAGTGTCCGCTCAACTGGACATGCGCTCCCTGGAGCAGTGCGCCGCCGTCTGCAAGGGATTCTATGTGTACGCCCGAGATGAGGAACTATGGAGGCTAGCTTGCGTCAAGTAAGGATTTCTAGGATTGCAGATCTCTAAGTGACGCTCATTTGGATTATTTCAGAGTATGGGGCCACAATGTTGGAACCTTAGATGCCCAAGATTCTGGCAGCAGCCATGTGTATTACTCCTGGCGCGACATGTTCATCCGGCGGGAGAGGGTGCATTTCAACGGCTGCTACATCAGCAAGACAACGTACCTGCGAATGGGCGAGAATAGCTTCCAGGATCAGTTCTACCGCCCTGTGCAGCTAGTGGAGTACTACCGTTACATTCGCTTTATGCCCGACGGCAAGGTGCTGATGATGACCAGCGCCGACGAGCCAGCACAGGGCGTCAACAAGCTGAAGCACCTGCACAACGTGCAGCGTGCCGATGTGTTACGAGGTCGGTATCGGCTGTATGGCGACACAGTCACCTTGGTGCTGCAAAAATCTCAGGCCCGGGGAACGGGACACAGGCAAAGGCGAGGCAGCATCATGCCACTGGAGGAGGACTCTGCGCAATTCCTGATCGAGCTGCGCATTGCAAACTCACCGAAACGACGCCGCTGCGCCCAGTTGGTGTGGTCCCACTACACTCTCGTCCAGAAGCGTAACAAGGTGGATACCAGCTCAGAGTTTGACCTCACGGACACCAAGTATCCGCCGCTATGGTTCTCGGCGGTGAAAAGCTACCACCTCGATGCGGATGCGCCTCTAGTTTAAGTTAGGATTAGCTCTCTGCTCTCGTTTTAAATGCTGCAGAAATAAAAGACGGTGAAATTGAAACCCTTTTAGAGGGGAGAGGAAATAACGAGATATTATTAGCAACTATCCTCATCGGAGTAGCGTGTCTAAAAGCGTACAACGTTCTTAACAACTAGAGCGTAAAATCTTCCTAGGACAATATCGAGAAGCTTAGCTTTTCCTTCGCAGTTTACGGTTAAAATTCGTTGCAAAAGTCTGCAACTATAGCAGCTACAGCGATTTGGGGTTCGTCTAGGTCTCGGACTGCACCACCACGTGCTCGTAGCGCATCTGGTCGGGCGTGTCCCAGCAGCTCTTAAGGCAGGTGAAGACCAGCACGTTGCCATATTCGATAGGGGCATTGCAGCCGTTAAGCTGGAATCGCAGCTTCGGAATAAGTGTGGGCAGAAGCTGCACCTCGCAGATCGTCTCGCCCCTGCAGTTCTGGCACTTGGGCAACGATTCCGCCAGTGGGGCCACTAGCAACGGAAGAGCATCTCGGGAGTACCTGTCATAAAGACACAATAAAGCTAAGGCTTGTATATCCTAACCCAAAATGCTCACCTCAAGACTTGACCAGGATTCTGCTGGATTGTGGTGATGAAGTTGTGAAACACTATGTCGCCGTGGGCGGGCAGCGCCTTCTCGTACGCCTCGTGCTCGTCCCCAGCTTCCACGGCGGATCCCGAGGCCACTCCTGTTGGCGAATGGGTTGCACCCTCGTCCCTGAGCTTGTACTCTTGGTATAGATCTCGTATGTGGTCCATGGACAGCGCGCCACCGTAGTTCTCGTACTCCTCCATGCGGGTCTTGCTCTCTACATCCACGGCGATGTAGTAGGACTTTAATGTAAGGTCCTTAATTTGCGACAGAGGCTGCGAAGTGTGCTTCAACAGGGCGATCAGGTCGCGTTCCGGCTTCTTGGGAGTGTCGATCAGCACCACATCCGTTTCGGGGCTCTCTATCTCTGCACAAATGACTGCGGAAGCAGCACTGGCTCCGGCACCATCCACGCTTGGGGCGGCGGCCGCTGCACAGTTTGCATTGGGATCGTCTTCGGCATTCTGCGGCGAAATCATGGCAATTTGATGAAACCCCAAGATCAGGTCGTTCTCCACCGAGGTGCTCTCGTCCTCGTCGTCGTCGTCATCGCCGCCGCTAGTCTTTCCCATGTCGACTTTGGCTGGCTCGTCCAGTTGCATATCACCCTTGGCGTACTGCAGGGCATTGGGTCGCACGTTGCCATTCCGCTCGTTTTGGTCGTCGTCGGCAGTGATGTCCATAGCCTCATCCTCGGTCTTGGCCAGGCCACTGGCCAAGCTGTCACCCCAGTCGTCCGCTCCACTGCACCAGCTCACCGCCTGCAGGCCACTGGATTTGGACTTTGACTTTTTCTGCGACGGCTTCTTGGGCGACTGCTCGCTAATGACCTCGAACTGGTTCTCCAGATGCTGGGTGCGGACGCACACCCAGCTCTTGGGATTCTGCGAGCAGGCGGGGCTCACGCACCCGAACACGTACAGGCTGCGATGAAACTGGGAACGATCTAGCGGCGCGTACATCTGCACAATCAGCGGACGCACGGTGCCGCACAGCGGACAGGCCGGAACGGTCACCTCGTGTCTGGGCCAATCCTAAGGGTAAAAATCAATTTCAATTATCAGCTGTCCGTTTGGCGCTCGCGTCACATCATTTCTTACGGGGGTGCCGCCGATTTTGTTGGTGCAGCTGTTTAGGAACTGCTCCTGCTTGGCCGTAACCTCTTCATCGTCGTAGCCCAGGTACACCGTCGATTTATTCTTGGCCATTTTTCATGTTTTTCTTTAGTTTGCGGGTTGCGGTTCTGATTGGTTTCCTTTAGTGATGGTCGATGTGAGGGCTGCTGCTTATCGATTCTTGCGTACACTTATCGATTAATCGGTAGTAATACAATGGTTGCTGTTGAACGCAATTTTTAACAGGAACCGTTATTATTATAAGATATTTAAAAACCTTAAATTGTAATGATTATTTTTATACCATGTACCAAAGGTACAAAGGTATTATAGTTTTGTGCGAGTGCGATTTTCTGTAACAGGCAGAAGGAGGCGTGGCAGACCCCCAAAAGTTACCTAAATATTGGTCAGGACCACTAAAGGAGTCGATATAGCCATGTCCGTCTGTCCGTCCGTCCGTCCGTCCGTCTGTCCGTCTGTCCGTCTGTCTGTATGAACGCCCAGATCTCAGAGACTATAAGAGCTAGAGACACCAAACTTTGGATTTAGACTTCTTATATCTGCACGCAGATCAAGTTTGTTTAAAATTTTTGCTGCTCCCCTTTTTGGAGGAGCTATTTGAAAAAACGTATAGCTCCGAAATTTATAAAGTTATGTAAACCATATTAAAAAGCCTAAAGCATTTAATCAAAATACACAGACTGTCCAAATTTTATTGCGATCATGCCATAAATAGCGGAGATATAGGCTTTTTACTTTATACACATTACGTGTACAAGAGGCAGCCCAGGCAGAGGGCTCCAAATAAATCAAAACGTTCATTAAACATTTTACTTATGTTCATATTACTATGAAAATAAGGTTACTCATTTTGAATTGGTTGGTGGTGCAGCTGGCTAAGCTGAAGTCTTTTTCAAATGTTAGTTGTCACGGGTTCGAATCCCGTCGGCGACGAGTGAAAACTTTTTTATTTTTAGCAATTTTTTTTTTTTTTATTTTTTCCAGTACATCAAAATAATTACAGTATTTAATACTAAGAAATAAAAAAATGCAAGCAAAGAACTATACTTAATGTTTTGAAAATGAAAAAAATCCTTATGCCTGCGGTTGATTCGAACCCAGGCCAATTGCTTACAAAAATGTATGTGTAGCTTTACCCACTGAGCTATCGACTTTGCTCTTGAATGGGAAGACATTTGCATTATATGTAAATTTGTCTCAGTTTTTTATTCTTATTCTCTTTCTTTTATATAATTTTTGAACGCGTCTTGTAATGGTACATGGTATTCTACTGTCGGGACACCCGACTGTATGTCCATCTTGTTTTGATTTATTTCTAGTCATCAAAAACAATCATCAGACTGCAGTGTTTTACTTTGACCTATACATAAACAACTTCCCTTTAAAACAATAATAGTTGATCAGTATTAAAAAAACACATTATTATTATGATAAAATACATATTTATTTGAGCTCACACTTTATATTTTCTGAATGTAAGCCAAAACATAGAAATTGCGAATGATTTGTGGGTTTTGACTTAATATTAGCATAATCCTGTGGAGGTTTTTCCTAAATAACGTGCACGCCATCAAATAAATTGCTTAAATTCCTTGAGCATTTTCAAGTCTGTCAATTTCTCTAAATTATAACGTAATTTTGCTCTAATTTTTTCCAACAGCTTCACGTTGCAACTAAAATAAATCAACATTCTTCCGCACTCGCATTATATTTGCACAGCTGTGCTTCTTACTAATACTCAAAATCTGTTGCTTTAATTATTCATTTACAATTGCACACTCGCTGCTTAAG
Organism: Drosophila anomelani; assembly: GCA_035045905.1. NCBI lineage: Eukaryota > Metazoa > Arthropoda > Insecta > Diptera > Drosophilidae > Drosophila > Drosophila anomelani. Next base: position 6,496,086 of record JAWNOO010000007.1, on the reverse strand, counting down.
CTTCTTAAAATAAATAAACGCCCATACATACATATACTGTATATAATACACACATATAAAAACATAGACAACTAGATTATAATTACGTTTTGGAATGCTAACATTAAAATACGCCTTTCGTACAATATAGCAACGGTAGCGCACAACAACACTTAACAGTTATTGTCTAGGAAGACGACGCAGTCGCACGGTTTCAGCGCACTTCCGAGGAATTCAACAAACATGGACAATAGTGGCTAGTCCTAGTCCTAATACCTTAATAGGTGGGATTAGTGATTGATTACTTATCCAGGGCCTCCTGTTCCCGGTGCTGCCGCTTGAAGCCCCACTCGACGAATACGAAGGCGATGGTGCCGATGGTTCCGGTCACCACCAGTATGCCTAGCTGCACATACAGCCCGAAGTGCGAGGAGTAAAAGAAGCTGATGGCCGCCGCCACGGACTGGGTAAACTTGAACAGGGCAAAAGCCCCCACCGCGTTGTTCACATACTCGCCCCCCAGCATCGAATAGATCTGGGTGTTGAAGCAGGCGTCGCCCAGGCCGAGCAGGAAGGCACAGACCAGCGCAATACTGGCGCTAGGCGGATCCAGGTATGATATATCGTTGGTATCTTTGAACGGTGCGCTGTTCGGCAGATTGATAAACGTCATGAAAAATGCCGCCATGTGCATTATATAGCCGGCAATGACGATGGGATCGCGTCCATATCTTGTTGTCTTATTGCCCAGTATACCAAAGAGTCCACCGCCAAAGACCTCGCCGGCTCCAATGCAAATGCCAACCAGGCCAACGATCTCTTTCGGTGTCTGGGCTATTTTCGTTGTGAATCCAATGGCGGAACCAAAGACGCCACTAAAGAATGACAGCTCCAGTCCTGGAAAAGCAACATGGAAATATTTTATTAAAAATAACTTGAAGGATACCCTTCATCTGACCCACCTGTATAGAAGAAGGCCAGGCTGAGGAGCAGCATCTTCTTGGTGCAGAACAGTTGCCCGGCCGACTTTAGAGCATACATGGCCTGTCCACATCCCGTGTGCTTTTGCTCCAGCTCGTTATCGTGCTCGGCATTGTCGGCCATGAATCGCAGAGCGGCCAGAAAGACGATGCCCAAAATAGCTATCACCGTAAGCACTCCGATGACCAAATTCCGAGTCTCCTTGTCAATGACGGTTTTGTCCTGGAACTGATAGTACACGAACAGGTTGCCAATGAACATGCTGCACTGCAGCAGAGCCCAAAAGACACCAGAGTTCCGGGAGATGGTTGTCGTTTCGCTGCAGCGCGCCAGGTAGGTTCCCTGGCCTGTCCAAGTGATCGATGCCCCCAGTCCCAGCACTGCGCTGCCCACGTACAGCAGCACCGTTGATGGGAACATGAACGTGATCATGAAAGCACTGCCAGGATGAGAATCGTTCAGTATTGAATCTTTATGCGACCTGAGCGGGGATCTACTCACGTATAGGTCAATGCTCCCACGACCATGGCCACGCGGGGACCCGTGAACGAAATAAACGAGGGCGCCAGCCAGTTGGAGAGCGAGAAGAACAGGTAGATGATGGCCAGGCTGGTGTAGCCCTCGCCCTTGAAGTTCTCATCCTCCTTGGAAATACTGTCCAGTATGGTTTTCTGTTGAAAAAGAGACGGGATCGAATCGGATTAGCATTTGGTAAACGTGCCAGACACCTTTTGAAGCCTGCATGCCAATGAACCGTCCATAAGGCATTTGTTTATTGTTGTTTGTTTTTTTATTTTTTATTTTGTTGCTTAAAAAGTTATACGGAAAACGTGTTCTCGGTTCAAGTACATATCGTACAGGTATTTCCTGTCCGGATACGAATGGCTGCCTACAAGCCAATAGAATAAAAATAATGCAGTTAATATATTGATACTTTAGTTTATTATTTTCACTTTACTTCGTTTTGGTTTCTTAATACTTATGCAGGAATTATTTCGGTATTATTTTAAATTAGCTGAACTTGAAAATTACACTTCTAAAAACAGAAAGGATTTTATATAGTAAGTTTTAACATTTATTCCTCCTTAATAAACAATGTTCTTTGCTATACATATTATTATTTATTTCAAAAATACTTTCAATTCACCGCAGCTGTAATAAATAGAATTCTCGGAGTCTGGACGGCACGGCACGCCTTGGCGTCATGTCTGCAACCAGATTCAAGTGCAACATTGCAATTCTTGCGTCTGATCAATGTGAATGAATGCATGAATGGAAAATTACAAGCTAGCTGCATATACACATGCGAAACACGTTTGCGGCCGAGTTCTAAAATTTTCCATTCCAAAGGACGCATCTCAGTAAGCGGCCGGCGAATAGTATCGTTATCTCGGCGCTAAATTCTGACTCTGACACGATTTCGGATCGGATTTCCATTTGCATCAATTAAGTGGCGCTGGCGCGAATCTGGTGCGGTCCTCGTGCCCATTTTGAAGTCCAACTCGAGAGTTGCATTATCAGTAATTAACGGGTGTGACTCCCTATATAGACTTTTGATCGGAAACTATATAAAGCAAGTAATATGCGAAAAGCGGAACTGCTTTTTTAGCCGTTTTAAGAAAAATGAATTACAATTATGACCTTGTGACTGAATGGGATGCAGGAACTAAAAACCGGAACTATCTACGGCAATTATTTGTTAATTCAGCTGAGGGGTTTTACGCAAATATTCTAAACTGCTCTCGATTTCATAAGTACATCTTTAATGTCATATATTAGTGCTATTTATGGCCCCTGTATATTCAAGCATAAAAACCAAAATGTTATAGACGACTGTAAGGCGGTTGTGATAAGAAATCGTTTCAAGTGCAATCACACCTTATCAGCTTACTGAATGATCTTGTTATTATTCGTTTGAGGGACGACGGCCTAACCCGGGAGGGAATTGGGTCAAGTTTTGTGCAAATAAATGCCGAAAGAAAGCCGACTTCGAGTTTCGAATGCAATAAAGAAAGTCGTGTGCGAATACGCGTAATTGCAGGAGAATGCATCGAACAACTTATTAAATTGATCGCCTGCTTTAGTTGTTTATTTATTACGCAAAAGAAACTGGCACAGCAACTCACGAAAAAACTTAAAAAATGCTCAAAACGAGTTTGAATTTGTATTGTAAGAGGGTATTAAGACTTTTGCATCAAGTTTACATTAAAAATAATTATATACAAGTAGTAACTATGGGCCTATTTTCTTGCTTTGATTTTATATTTGTTGCATCTAATAGTCGAAACTGGCATCATCATTCATTGGTTTATATTTATTGTCATCGGGGATCGGAGAGTCCTGAATACGTTAGCTTCCGGTTTCTTTTTATAGTAAATAGTTGTATCTTTATCTCGAGGCTCATTCAGCCGGAATCATCGGACCTTATTATAAAATCTAAATGAACAGGTGTCGTTCCAGGTGTTTAGCGCTAAAATATGTACAAATAAAATATGATAATTATGAATGATAACTATATTGATATAAACGTAAGCAACCGATGTGAGAACGTATACCTAAAAGCAAATGTTGGGTAAGAAATATTTAATTATTTTAAAAAGATCATTTAACAATCATTTTCAGTCCGCTTTAAAAGGGTGTTAAGCTCTTTCGGTGCCTAAGCTAGACTTGCTTCTCAACTCTTTCCCCTAGACACGGCTGAACACAAGCCGAGCTGGTGCAGCAAGTGGGTCCGGTTAGGGGGCAGGAGCAGTTAGCAGTGAGCAGTGAGTGGTGGGCTCGTCGGCGCACACCCACTTTTTGTTTTTGGTTTCAGTTTTAGTTTCGTTTTTTGTTTTCTGTTGTGCAAGCAGAGGCGCCTAGCGGCTGTTTTGTTATATATTACTGTGAGTATGCTCGCTATGCTCTCTGGCGTCTTGGCCAAATTGATGTGTGCATACGTACGTACGTTTGTTTGTATGCTTGTACATATGTTGGTCAACCTGGCCGAGGTGGCCTTGGGCTGGGACGACTGGCGGGCCGTGTGTGCGGCGGCGAACTTGCAATTGCAATGACATTGAAAGAGCTGGCGTTGACGCGTTTGCTGAAAAGCATTTGATTTCGATTGCGCAATCAGCCGGAAAGCGTTCTGTGTTCCCTGCCACTTCCAGCGACGGATTGCGCCATATGAGCCAAGGCCCCCGCTTTAAAATTGCTGTCTAATAGGCCAAGACTCGCCAATCGATCGGTCGCTTGCTCGATATTGCCCGGTCTATAAGTTTGGCTAACTACGCCACAGCACGCCCTGCTTGGAATTCCAAGTCACTTTTGCTTTTGTTGCTGCGACGGCCATAGTAAATCGTTTATAAGGAGAAACACTAAGTGCACAGAAAGAAAACTGGGATGTACTCATCACGTTACTCACAAAAATATTTTAAGACTTTTTGGGAATTTAAAGAAGAGTAAAACAGACTTTTTGGAGTTTATTCAACTTAAGAAATGGCGGGAACAATAAAATTCTACTTAAGGTATGCGTATACGTAATATTTTACGCTAAACATAAAGCATCCACTATTCTGTGATTCCTTGTAATAATAATTAATTAATTTATTGTTTTTCTTATTTTTTAAATATCTTCAACGTGTAGAGGGCAGGGGTTTGGACAAAAAGGAAACAAAAATACCAAAGCAAAAAGGCCATAACAAAAACATTAGGCCAACAAAAATTCGTATCACAACAAAAGTAATAAGCAGCAAATCGAACAGTTACAAAGCTTTACTCGATCCGCAAAAATTTTTGTGGTATGTATCAGAAGAGGGCACCTCACACAGTCCATTGAACCATAACAAAATGCTTTCAAAATGTGCTTTTAATGCAAAACAATGACAAAGACGAACTTTGTGGTGGCCGGTTTGGGTTTCGAGTTTCGCTCATAACCAAAAATGCTTCGCATTCGTAACCAGACGAAATAAACGTGAAAAGAACATTTTCTTGCGACTACCAGACAATCCAGTTGCTTAATTAATCCACTCTCACGATCTGTGTGCGTATCGGATATACATTGTATATGCACAGGTAGGTTGGTCTGTTTTCTGGTTTTATTTTTGCCCGGCGTGACCTTGATCTTACGGCTTTTATTACTCACAATAAATAATCAACGAAATGAGCCGTTATAATGCAACAAGTGAATGGAGTTATCTATGCCTCTATGATTATCCATAAATCCAAAACGCACACACATGAATGCTACTGTTGCTGCATTGTAATTATTTGCAAACATTTATTAGCTAATCGCTGTCACTTGATTACTAGCAAAGAGTGATATATATCCTCTAATCTGTTTATTATTGGGAACATCATTGGGTGGTTCGCAGAACCAATACTGACACATAAATAGATTTCGGGTTTATCAGTTGGTGAATATATTAATTTTTAGAATGTGTTTAGAATGTTATTTAAAATAAACAAAGACTGTTTATAGTTATTGACTGGCCAAGGCCGGATGCGACTTTATCAAAAACAACATGAGTATATTTTAGTGAATCTTTATATTTATAATAATATAAGAAATAAATTAGATAAAATAATAAACATAATTTTTTATATAAAAAAAAAGACTACATCTTTAACCCTTAACGTTTTATAGAGTTGGAACTTTTGAGTTGAACTCGGTGACCTGACAAAGCATTATTTATTGAGGGCTAATTGTATGGAATATCGGCGAGTCCAATTCCCTTATTAAGGTCAACTTTTGTGACTCTATGGCTTCATTACATCTATTTGCATAATAATAAAGATAAGTGTTCTGTGACAGATGATACGCTTCTAAGTGCTCTCTACGCCTTATCAATTGTGGGATGTTTTGGGAGCTAACAAATTCTGAATTTGAATCGTGGAATCGTATCGTAGGGATTAAAAGTAGGAAAATAAAGCCTCTATTTATATGTATTTAAAGTTACTGATGATAAGAACAAATTCATTCGTTTTTTGTCAGTGAAATAAATAATGTGATTTAACGAGAATCCAACAGAAATCTGTATTTCATGAAATGAAAAAACGCCTTGGTTAAACAGAAGTAAAGAAATAGGAATAAATTAAAGTGTACATCTCTACATCCGCCCCTTGTCATGACCTTTGAGCAGTACATTAAATCGGGACTGCAACCCAAAAACTCGCCCGACACTTTACATCCCCTCAAATCGAGGGGCCTGAGTGGCGGCGACAGCGTCGCCACATCCTGTGACGTTTGAAGGTGGTTGGGTGGTTGGGTCGAAGGGCACACTGCGATGTCTATTGGCAAGGACAAGGACGGGATTCCAATGGCAAGGATGTTCTCAAACGCCCACGCATACATACACACACACGAAGAGAGAGCGCACACCCACGCACTCAGTGAAACACACACACACTCTAGCGACTTACCTCAATGTTACACATGGTCTGGAATGCCGTGAAGACGAACATGAAGCCGAAGCCCAGGATGAGAATCATCAGGAATTTTATATCCATCCTGATGCTGTGATTTGACTCCTGCCTGTTCCGAGTTTAATGCAATCAAATGGAATTGAATGAACTTGCCGCGCGCTCACTGCATTTGCATTCGGCGAGAGCAGCGGGACGGTGTGGAGGAAGAGAAGAGGGCGTGAACTCAGCTGGCTCTCTTAATTGACGAATGGAACGCAGCGAACGGTAGAATGCAGATAGCGCCGCATCTATTTATCACAGCGCGAACACAATAACTCAAACAGATAGATGGGTATAAATAAAAACACGCAAAAACTCAAACGAAAACACAGAGCCCGAAAGTTAAAGCAATGTTTACGAGTCGACCGTTGAGAGTTGAATGGAAAAGACGTTGGAGCGGCGCACAAATAAAAAGAGGGAGAGTACGGCGGTTTTGGTAACCCCACACCGACTGGGGCATATTCTATTGCAATTAATATTTACTAAACTATAATACTCCGAAATAGGGCAACACACAAATAAGGGAACATCTATCCCATGTTATGTTATCGTTAAGCGTGAAGAATAAAAATGGCGCTAACAAGGAAAAGATCGATAGATAATATTTGTTTTTATATTGATTTATTTGTTTATACTAAACAAAAAATTTAAAAGGTCTGTACACAATGAAGCCATAATTTGCTGGACTTTCAGTGTAAGAGTACTGAGAAAATAAACACAAAGATTTCAGATAGCATTCACAAAAGCTGGCTATCGATATATCGAAAGCAGAGGTCCGAACCATTTTCAAAAATATATCTAAATAAATCGTAAATTTCTTGCTGCTTCTTCGGCTGAAAGTTTTTGTATCCGCATTTTATGTGCCGGCGGACTCTTCAGCTTCTGAGTTCTCTTCACGAAGGAATAAAATGGGAGGCTCATTTAATTGTAGCAATGATTCTTGAAAGCTTTGAGCTGCTCTTGAGAAGGAAACATTGGCATCTTGCGAACTTGCTCCTAAATCCAGTTCACATTCTATATGGGCATTATGAATTTCCTGGCAGAAAGGAATGTCGCACCGTGCATTATGGACATTGGTTATGTCTCCAAAGACTCCTTCAGACGCCCTGAAATCTGGAATTATAGGAACCAAGGAGGAAGATTGCTCTGCTGGGATGTAAGTCGACGATAGCTCCTTTTGAGAGTCTTTAGTTACAGCATTAGCGAATGTCGTAGTTAGGCCTCCTCCAAGGTAAGATCCTGATTGCTTTCCTTGACAGACAGAAAATTTTAAATCGTCCGACAAGGGCTCATCTAAAGGCATATATGCAATTTTTAGAGATTCATCAGCACTTTGAATTTCCTGTGAGAAAGATTTCGAGTTCACCAGAGGGACATGAGAAGGACCGCCATTTAGTTCTATCGAAGAAGAGTTTTCGACACTAAGTGCCGTTCCAAAGATGCCATCAACCGGCCTGATATTTAAATCTATATCACTAGTCAAAGGGGAAAGTTGTCCTCCAATGAAGGTAGGTAGGTTAGCTCCTCGAAGGATTAAACTTTGACATTGATTTGAAACAGATTGTAGCAAGGATTCTTGAAAGCTTTGAGCTGCTCGTGCAAAGGAAGCATGTAAATCCGTATCACGTTCTTTATGGGCATTATGAATATCTTGGGAGAAAGGAATGCCACAGCGTGTTGTCGAAGAAGCATTTTCGACATTGAGCTCTCCTCCAAAGACTCCCTGAGGCACCCTGAATTCGAAAATATTAGTATCCAAGGAAGAACTTTGTTCTGTCATTGGCTCCTCTAAAGGCAACTCAATTGCATTCATATATGAGTTATTTGCCGATTCATTAGCACTTTGTTTTTCCTTGTAGAGGGATTCACCAGTCACCAGAGGCTCATGAAAAGGGCCTCCACTGTATGCCATCGAAGAAACATTTTCGACATTGGGATCCACTCCAAAAACTCCTTCAGTCGCCCTGAAATGTATAATAATAGGAACCAAGGAAGTTTGTTCCGACATTGGCATATCTAAAAGCATTTCACTTTCGTTCATATCTGAAATATATTGCGATTCATCAGGTTCTGAGTTCATAAGAGACGGATGGAAAGGATCGCCACCAAGTTCGATCGAAGAAGCGTTTCCGACTCTAGGCGCCATTCCAATGACGCCTTCAACCGGCATCACATTTAAATCAACTAAATTTGTGGATAATTGTCCTCCAAGACAGGTATCCATGGGCGTTCCATCAAAAAAAGTTTTTGAGACTTTGCCAAATATTTCAAAAGAAGAGTCGGCATGAAGAGATTGCACACGATTTAGTCTGTAGGATCCAAGTCGCTCTGACAGCACACCCATATTGCTTAAATTTGTGAGCGAACGTTCAATTACTGTTTCTATGTCCTTTACAGGTTGGAGGTTCCTCATGCTCCACCTTGTTTGGTTTTTAATCATATCAAGGGGAACAAATTTGCAGTTTTCCCTGTGAGTTAAATATCTCACTGCCTTAAAAACGTGCCTGTTTACCTTTTTTGGTATAGAGAAATTCTCTATATTCATGGCAAGCTTATCACATATGATAGGATTTTCGTTTCCTAAGGGTTTCATAGGCCTGACCGTTAAGTTTCGGCGTGGTCTTCCTCTACAATAGGCTCCAGGCATTACACCTGGCCTCGTCTTGACCACAGGCTTTTGAGCACAGTGAAGCATAGTACGCACTTTGGCTATTTCGTCTGCAGTTAAGGAGTCACTAGTTCGCTTATAAGCCTGAAAAGATAATAAAAGGAAAATTTAAAGCTGGGTTCTTAATGTTCTAACACCAATACTGTCTAGCGAGCCACTTACATCGTTTTTATTGATTTTATAGGCATTCCTGTCGGAGCGCAGTCCCCTGAAGGCGAGGGTTATTGCGTACCTCGACGATCCAGATCGCGTAAGAATACCAAGCTCTGTCTGCTTCCTCAATGAATCATGTATAACGTCCTCCAAGTTAACAACTGGCTTGGTGTAGCGTAAGGAACGCCTTACTTGATCCTGTATAGCCTCAACATGCACAAAATCGGTTCTTGACGTTTGCAGGAAGTCGATGGCCTTAATGACATGCCTATTAACCTTTTTCGGTATCTTTACTGTTGCCATTGTTTCGAAAATATAATATTTCCTTGTTAACGATATTTTTTTAGAAATCTATAATTTAATACAGTATTATAACAAAAGATTGTTGGTATCCGTTGCGTTTTTGGAAAAATATTGAACTATTTCAGTTTCTTTACCGTACGAGTGTGGTTGAGATTGTGATAAAGTATTTTATGAGGCACTGGGACAGGCTTTCAGGTTGTGGAAAGGCCGACTGGGATCTATTACCCAGAGGCGATTTCCCATTTTATTTAATAACGTTCAAAGAAATATCATATGTGTGTATAAATGTGATAGTGCCGTGTTGTGTTATAAATTATAACATCGATCGTTAATCGTTTATTTTATAATATATATTTATATATTAGTAGTTTCTTGATTATTCTTTGTTTTTGGCTTACGCTAAATACTAAAATCTTTCATTTGCAGGTATGTATTTTCTTTGTAACGGAAACTTCCCCTTCATTTTGCTTATATAAGTTTTAATTTTAATAACTGAAAATTTCTCATTGATTCCAAAATGTGACATCGAGATAACAGTGAATGAAAAGCTCCAATTTGCGTCTATTGTACATCAATTTACAGGTTTTTAGCAATTATATGCATATATAAATACAAAGTTTGCGTTTCGCTTAAAAAGCAATTCCAGAGCAAAATAAAACCATTTCCAGAGCTGGCTTAACACAGATGGTATAAAGTTTTCGAGATACAACAAACAGTTATCCATTAACGTTTTATCTTAGAATTAATTAAATGGGTTGCTTTAGGAAATTGGTTTCGCGGACAATGTGCAAAATGGAAAATTATGTTTCTTTGTTTTATTTGGATTTGATTGATTTTCTGCTAAAACCCTCCCATAATTAGGCCCTCAACTCTGCCAACCTGCGCCTACTCGCTCTTTTTGTGTGTAATCAGAGCATCCTCGATCTCCTCCTTTGGCTGATCCGCATCACCCCATCCCCATGTGGCGTGGGTACCGTCGCCAGTGCGCTTTACACGCTTCTGGATGATGTCCGTGGACACGGTCTTCAAGTCATAAGCCCAGCCAATCTTAGCGAAGAAGTCGATGAAGGCTGTGGTGAAATTTAGCGAGTATTGACCGAGCTCGGCTGTCTTGTAGTCCCAGGGGAAAACGTGATGATAGTTGTGCCATCCCTCGCCGAAGGCCAGAATAGCCACCGAGATATTCTCCGAAGGGTTGATGAATCTGCAAAGCGTTTAAAATTAAGTAAGTGGGCACTCGAAGAGTTAACAAAAAGATTTTGATACTCACTTGTCGTAGGGGCGACCGCCGAACTTGTGGGCAGCACTGTTCACCAGCCAGGTTACGTTCAGGATAAAACACCAGCGGAACATGGTGGCCACGAACCAGGCATTGACGAAGGACTCACCCCAAAAGTACATGGGCACCACGGTCGGCAAAATAAAGCAGGCAATGGGCATCAAAATCATGTAGTACTTCTTCTGGAACATTAGGATGGGATCGGCACGAAGATCAGATAGATCAACTCCCTTGCCCTTGGCCTTCACTTCGGGATGCTTCTTGCACAGAAGCCAGCCGATGTGCGAGAAGAAGAAGCCACGAGTAGCATTATGTGGATCGGCATCTGTCTCCGAGTACTTGTGATGAACGCGATGATCGCGGGCCCAATGGTAAGCGGCATCCTGGAAGGCGATCGTGTTGAAAATAACCAGCAGCACACGCAGTGGCCACTTGGCCTTGTAAGAGCGATGGGCCCAGAGACGATGGGCACCGGCAGTAATGCCCAATCCGGACACTACATACAGAATATAAGCTAAAAAGTAAAACGAAGAAAGTATTATAAATCTAAATAATTTAAATTTTCAAAATACAAATAAATTATTTTGGGGAAACTATAATAATAAGCCAAATGCAATTCTATTTTTAAGTGGACTGCTCTCATGAAATACAATTATTTGCTAATTATTTAATTTATTAAGGACAAATATTTAGATATTAGCTTTTTCATTAAATACTCGAAGTTGTGTCGGTTAAAAAATCCATACACAAAGAGAATACACTAACCGAACCTGCACATGCACTTAGGCCAGAGTTTCACAGCGACAAGTGTGCAAAATTGCATTTAATTTAAAACCACCAACCTTTGGCTTTGAAACGGGCGTCATTGAACGGGACAAAGACTACGGGAAGTATGTATTGTAGGTGAATGACGAAGAAAACAAGTCCACAGTGCGGTTGGTGGCATACGAAAGGTATTGAACGACTTTAGCTGTTTTATTACAACTCCCACAATTTCTTCCTGAATTCTACTACCCTAGATTACTATGCGAGGGCATGTCGGCCCTGTCCATGTCCAAATACAGGAATTGGTTAATTATAGTAAAAACTATAAACGAATTTTAGTAAATTGTTACATCTTTAATGAAATGGTCAGTCATGAATGTCCGATACGTTCTGAATATCCCACATTTGATTCGCTAGATATTCGAGTTATTGACAATTGAAAAAATCGGCACGTAACTGTAATTGCGCCTAGGCAAAGGCCGATCAGCATTCTGCGCGATGTTATGTCTAGAGGTCTATAAATGGCACTTTGGGAAGGTTATCAGTTATCAATTATTAGATAACCCCCGGCCGGCACGCGACAGGAAGATGACAATGGTTGCCAAGGCTTACTTTGTTCAAACCATTTTTTCTTAGCTCACTTATTTATAAACTAAAATGGAAAGAGAATATTTTCTGAAAGTACGTTTCTAAGAATCTATCTTTTTAGTTTATTATTAATAATCATTCAATAGTTAGCACCGCTTGAGTTATTTTCCAGTCAGTTCCTAGCTTTGCGTACATTAGTCATGCCAAATGTCTGGCACAGTTCCAGGAAAGGGTTTTTGTAATTGAGTAATGTGATTTTATGGACTTGACCTGTTTGTAAGTGGCTATACTCTAAGTACTTACAATAGAATATTTCTCGAGTAGACTCTAAGCTTAGCTACGCTTGGGTTAGGCAATTATCTCACTAAAAACTACGAATTTACCTAGTTTTTAATATACCCATAACTATGTCCATAAATAAGTAAACAAAAAAGCTACAGGTTAATGGTTTTTGGGGAATCCTTTGACTCACCGAGGGCAATGGTCGGCCACTTGGCCGAGGTAACCATAAGGTAGGCGCCGTAAAGGGCCGCCAGATGTAGGTATCCGAATGCGATGATGTTGCGCCAGACAAGCTTCAGGCGGCGCTTCTCCGCTTTCTTCAGCGTGGTAATATCCTTTTCCAGCCCACCATCGGTGGTCTCCACATCACACTCAAAGAGCACTCCCGTAGAGTCCATCTGCAGCTTGTTGGGCGGCGAATCGGCAGCGGCATTAGCCGCAGCAGCGATCAGCGAGTCCGTAATGGACTGGGCACCGGCCTGGGCGTTGGGCGGCATCTTGAATCAACTGCAAGAGAACAACAAAAACATTGGTTAGTTACTGGCATAAAGAAATAAACAAAATAGCAATTAGTGTGTGTGCCAACGCGGTGAATTGGGCAATTAGCCAAGCAAGTTGAACTTGACACGCTTTCCGGGGAGGTGACTTTAACAGCTTTTTACGCTTAGAGGGGTCGTCTCTTAATGGCTTGTCACCCTTTAAAGATTCCCGGCTAATTAGCTTTGGGTTTTTTGGACGATTTATTAGAACTTCAGTTCGGCCCTTTAAAAGTAAAAATCGTAAGAACTTTCTAGAGCAGACAGAAAATTAAGCAAATCAAATTCTAACTAAAGAATTTATAATAAAAATTAATCAAATTAATCGTGGCACAGAAGTTGAGTTTATTGTTGCATTATTTATATGTTTAATCGCCGGGTGGCGGCAAAAAATCAATATAACGCCCAGTGCGGACGCGTCCTTGTGATAGGACTCGCGGCATAAATAATGAAAAAGCCGGTGTGGGAAAAAGCACCAGGTGTGTGTGTATGCAGATGTTTATATGTATGCTTGTGGGTCACTGGGAACCTTGGCTCAAGGTTAAGATCCGCTTAATCTTCGAATGGAAAATTTCCTTTACAATCCAATTCGACATTCTTTGCTATATATTAACAAACGCACACATACACACATGGTTATGGGACGTCCACATGGAAATTAACAAGAATTGCAAACTATGTATGTATTTACTAAAATCACTTGTCCGCGTTTAAAAAATTCCAATAGAGGAGTCACATATACACATACATTAATTGTACCTGGTTTACACCCAAGAAATGTGTTTAATTTGCGTCCAGCAAAGCCGCTCCGGCTAACTTAAGTTTTAAAACTGCTGATGTGTTTGGAAGTTTTGCACGAAGAAGAATCGCGCCAGTTGCGAAAAAGCTCTTATTTTGCTCTGTATTGCTCTCGGAAGAGCTTTTTTATTATTGGAGAGCGGAGAGGTTGAGCTTTTGCAGGTGTACGTTCCAATCGAAGATTAGATTTTGGCCAGTTGGGCGCTGTTACGCTGCGAATTTGTCCAATGCTAAGGTCAGGGTTAGGCACCTCGACCAGTCTAGACTAGAGCCGACTTCGGCCGAATCTAATCACCAATCTAACAGCCCTAAACTCTCCGTCGCGTGATGGCGGCGTGGCTTTATCTATCGCTACCTGACAAAGCGATCCAATCACATGTTAATCACCCGCCAATTGGGGTTTCATCAGACGAACGGCAAACAGGCAGGCGTGTACTTCGACCCTACGTAGATAGAAACCTAACATAAGCCAAGGGGCACGTGAACCTCTGTGGTCAAGCCAGAGCTTAAAAAATCATACGATGCTGAGTGAAATTAGTCAGAGAAAAAGGCGATTAGAACAGGGAAAGAGAGAGATGGTGACGGGCAGTAGCGGATGCAAGAGGGTTCCGTAAGGTTTGAAGGCCTCTCATTCGTAGTATTTTGAATAAATAATATTAAAGACGAGAGTTGGCCTGCAGAATGTTTATTATTATTTACAAATATTGTAAGGTTCCTTGCGCAAAATTCTAGGTCCCGCCCCTGATAATGAACTCATTTTTAACGCAAAAACAGCAGATCACAAGGGAAAGCTTTTTGACATGGGGAAACCGACAGAACCAGGAAGAGAAAGACAGATCGAGAGAGTAATTTTACTCGTCCCAAGTAGAGAGCCAAAATCAAAAATATGGATAACCGGCAAAAACTCTTAATGGAAACAGGCAGATAAAATGCGAACAGTAGACATTTATCAAATTGGCTCATTGAACTTGAAATTAGATGTCGCCGCATGGTCGCCTCTTGGTTTTTGTTGTCGGAACAGATGGCGTGGGAGCTTACATATATGCGAAAGCAAAGAGAAAATATGGGAAAGTAGTTTAGTTCTCCAATTGTTATTGTTGGAAAGCGTTATCACGCTCCTAAAGCGTGATGGTCTGCTATGCTTAGCAAAAATGAGAGGAAAGAATCGTCATGGGAACTAGAAGAACCTAAAAGAAATAACAAACAACTTGGGTGTCGAGGCGGAGATCAGGAATAAATATACATATTCTAAAGGACCTTTGTAATGTTATGCAAACTGTAAACTGCCACGACAAGTTATCTTTAAATAATTAAAAAATAATAAAACTATTTAATTATAGGTTATTTGTGCCTAAAAAACATTATATATAAACCTTTGCAATAATTATATTATGTACCTCCAATCTTTACTTATCCCTCTCATATATTAAAGTGAATTATAAATTGCTGTATTTCCTCTTTTTCGGAATTTAAAGTTTAGATGTCACCAATTGAAGACTTGCACGGATTCTAATCTGATAAATAGACTTCAGCAGTGCATATATGTAGTTGCTCAGCGTGTACCTCAACAAAAGGAGTGAATTTGAAAATTAAACATTTTAATTTAAACGGCAAATTGCATATTCGTATTCCATAAGTAATGGCTGTCAAAGTTTTGTCACCGCGGAACAGACACAATGCACATATTGAAGAAATGCAGATTAAAAGTAAATTAATTCGTTTGAAGACAACTAAATGGCGAAGGAAAAGGAATTGGGTGAATTCATTTCAAAATCTGCAGAACGCTAATCAGTATTTGTGTTTAAGTTGATTTTAAATTTGAATGCGACGAAGAACACATATAATTATATTAGGGTCTTTCTTAAAGAGAGGCCAATAAAATGTTAAATCGCTCATTTAGTTTAAAAGTAAATTGGGTGGCAAGCCGTAAGGTTTTTGGGACACTCTGGTTACTGCGTACATTTATAAACTGGCCAATGTGCGGTGAAATCCAAAGCCCCCTTCACGAGGGTATTCACTTAACCTTCTGATTAATGCGGTGACCGCTCGAGCAAAACCTTGACAACCGAAGAGTGAACGCTGCATACATATACCGAAGCTGAGATCTAGAGGTTTTTAAAATTAAATTTCTAATTGCAGGGAAATGCGAAGGAAAACCGTTTATACTGAATGAAAAACTCTTGCAGAATTGCATAAAGTGACTTTTTTGCTTTCACACTTGAGGTTTTACGTAAACACTGGTCATAGCGACAAAATCCTGTTGCAGTGTCTGTCCAACAAGTGGCTAAAAAGCGACAGCTTATGTGCAGTCAGTCCAACGGGGAAACCAACCTGTTTGATTCTCCGAATAAAGACTCGCCGTTCAGCTTCTTAGACTTGCACTTTTCTTCGGAATAAACCCGAAAATGTTGTTAGTAACACGGTTTCTGTGGAGGAGTGCCAAAGAGCACACGTCCGTACGCTAGAGGAACTCGATTTGAACTAACAAAACTTTCGCATAGTTGCCAAAATGAAAACAAATCGATTAAGACCGTGCGGGCCGGCTGCGTCAGAGCTTTTTCCCGTCGTCGTGTGCATTTTCGTGGCTATATTTCCCCGAGCTGCTCAGATTAGCGGCATGCACGTAGCCCAATCTGCCGTCTCAATCTCTAATGTCAATTCAAAACATCTGCGCAGGCATCATCGCGTAATGACCACTGCTTAAATCCAGATTCAATTACATGTGCCATAAGCCGGTAAATTTAGGAGTTTGGTATTTGTAAACATTGCGATTTTCAGAACGTAAAAATAGGGGGCTAGGCCAGTGAAGTATTTATGTATGTATATAGCTGGAAATTTTAGCCTTCGCACTTTGGACCACAGCTGTGGGTTTGGTTTGTTTGAACCAAATCTAATCGATGTATTTCGGTTTTCCGGCTCGGCGTCCTCTGATTATAGGTTAGCCCAACTTCACCTGGCCTCCTCATAATCTGTTTTTAGCCAACTTTACGGTTCTCGCACTTTGGCCGGTCCAAACCAGTTAGCAAGATCAACGCACACTGCTGTGGGCCAATATCTTTACATATGCCATTAAAAACAGCAAATACAAGACTGATTTGCATAGTTTCTATGATTTTGAATAGCAGAAGGTGAGGTAAAAGATGGACGCACGAACTTGTTATAGCCAAATCCATGCGCTTTGAATCAGCATAAATGCCTTGGTTAAGTTCCCGCAAATACTAGCTTCTATAACCCTTAGTACAAATATCCTACTATCAGCTATTGTTTTGTTAAATTTAAGGCCGCACATGTGCTTTAAGATATTGAGAAGAAATCACACCACACCACAATTTTTCCTTTCAGAACAGTATCTTTGAAGAAATCTTTCCAACAACGATCCAAACACTGTGTTTATATGTACATACTTATTAAAGTACGAATTTATAGTATAAATAATAATTGTATACATATTTGTGCTCCCTAGTGCGCAGTTGAAAGATGAGCCATACGTTCTATTAAATTAATCACCTAAACTGCTCACAATCTCTTAGCGATGCCTTGCGCTGCTTTCCTCTGGACGTCAATTGAAAAAGAGTACAACGTTGCAATTCATTGAAAGAGAATACGGAAAGGTTACCAGTCTCAAGGACCGAGGCGTTGAATACTCTTTGTTAATCGTATTCAAAACGGTGATTAATTATGACCGAACTTGGAAGAGCGTATAAAACTTGTCTTGTAGTAGAAAAAGTGGATCACGGTTGCGGCTTCTAACCATGATTACTTATCGAGATGATAGTATCTATAGCTCGGTAACTGTTCTACAATTGAAAGGGTATTAATATAATATAATATGATCTATTAAAAACTGATGCGGTGCCGAATGCCATTGGAAGGGCTAAAGTTAAACGTGAGTCTATCTGGTAGTGCGTTGCATGAGGTCTGACGTCACCGAGGCGTGCGCTCCCAAAGGTTACATGTAAACAACATTCGGTGCATTGCACTGTTCTTATGGAATAGCAAACTATTAAATAAATTTCCATTGCTTGCCAATAGGCAATATTTCTAATCAGTTCCACGACACAAATCAGCAATAAAAAGACGCCGGCCGCTCAGACAGATTCCCGATAGTGCTAATGTCAATAATTGCTTAAAATACATTAGAGCGTTTGTTGTTATCTCGATTAAACACTTTCCATTGTCAATGACTCACCGAAGTATTTTGTTAATCCTTAAAATTGTTACAACAAATTTCTCCAGTTCAAGAACTTCTTTCTATTTATAGAGATGACAAAACCAATAATGGTGAGGAGTCAGATAAACATCGAGTGCGTGTTTATGGTATTTTATCGATTTCAAATGTATCGTTTTTCAAATATATTTTCTGTTTAAAACCTTGTTATTTTTTTTGGATTTTATTTATTATTTTTAAAAAGTAATAACACCTTAAAACTTAATTCAATCAACGGAAAATGTGTCGAAATTCCTATCCTACATTTGTAATTCAAATCCGACCACAAATCTGACAAAACAATGACGCACTAAGCTAACAAACTAACTAAACTAAGGTAAAGGTCAGATGCTGAACATGGTCCGTTTGCAAGGAACCAAACAGGACAGGGACTCGGACTCGGAATGACCTCAACTCTTAGTGGTCATTGGCTGCACATTATATGCCGGTAAACATGAGCCTGGACACCTCTCCAAGAAAGCCATTGAGCCTCGCTCTGCTGCAGTAGCGGGTCAATCAAGCCGAAGTCATCCTACATACATTGGCGGTTAGGGAAAACGCCAGAGACGACTCCCAGACGTTGCCAAAGTCGAAACTTTCCAACAGACTAGTCGATTATTCTTATCACAAGCGACCTGCTCAACACTCAGCCCTGGACGTGATTAAGTATAACCCTCTTTCTATAAACCCGTATCAGTTATATTACTGAAAAATCATGTACTTTATCACAAAGTATTACTAAATCGGCACTTAAATTGTAGACGTCCCTTTTAAGTTATCTTTTTCCGGTAAGGATTATTATTGTTGGACACGAGGTGGTGTTAATTCCTTACCGCCATGTAACCACTATACATATTTGCAAAAGATTGTGGAGATATGGCACCTAATTGATAAGTATTCCCCTTAAGGTCAAAAATTATTGCATATTAAAGACATTGTATTTAATCTATTAAAAGTGGTTATTTATTGAAGCAAAATAAGAAGTTTCTATATAATATTTTTACTCATACTCTTCTTTTAAAGGAATAATGAAAATACAATGAAATGGAAATATCCTGCATTTACAACAATTATAAGAATATAAAAAAACGAATTATTTAGCATACCATCAATTAGCACTTAGGTTGTATACGATTAAGATGTCTACTCAGCCATCATTCTTTCTTCTTATCGACAAATAGAACATCCTTGGCATCTTCAGCATTGAGGTCCTTGTCGCCCCATCCCCAGAGTTCATGGGTTCCGTCGCCGGTGCGCTGAACCCGCCGCTTAATGATGTCGGGAGCAACCGATTTGAGATCGTAGGCCCAGCCAATCTTGGCGAATAGGTCGATGAATGCTGTGGTCAGGTTCAGGGAGTAGTTTCCCCACTCGGCCGTTTTATAATCCCAGGGAAACACGTGATGGTAGTTGTGCCAACCTTCTCCAAAAGTCATGGCCGCTACGCCAGCATTCTGTGCGGGATTCATTGTCCTGTGGGAAATAGAATCCATTAAAAACTTTCATTTGGCCCCTGGTATGCATGAGTATGCATCTGTTCTTACCTATCGTATGGCTTTCCGCCGTATTTGTGAGCCGCACTGTTCACCAGCCAGGTCATGTTCAGCTGGAAGCACCAGCGAAACATGGTGGCCACGAACCATGAGCACATCAGCGACTCATCCCAGCACATCTTAGGAATTACTGTGGGTAGTATAAAGCAGGCTAGCGGCATCAGGACATAGTAGTGCCTAATCATTGAGTTATTGATAATATTGAATGTAGGTTTCTAAAGGATCACAACCATACGTACTTGCGTTGAAACATCAAAATGCGATCGGCCCGTAGGTCGGACAGATCCAGGCCCTGGCCCTTTTCCTTCACATCCGGATGCTTTTTGCACAGCAGCCAGCCCACGTGTGAGAAGAAGAATCCTCGGGTGGCATTATGCGGATCGGCATCCGTCTCCGAGAACTTGTGGTGCACTCTGTGGTCGCGGGCCCAGTGGTAAGCGGCATCCTGGAAGGCCACAGTGTTGAAGACAATTAGGATCAGGCGCAGAGGCCATTTGGCCTTATACGACCGATGGGCCCATAGCCGATGGGCACCTCCCGTGATTCCCAGCATGCCGCACGTGTAAAGGATGGCAGCTGGAGGAAAAGCTGGTTAAGAAAGAAGCGTCACCATAGAAGAAAGAGCTAAACTCACCGAATATTGTTGTGGCAAACTTTGCCTGTGTGAATATTAAGTATAATCCGTAAAGCGCTGCCAGGTGGACGTAGGCAAAGAGGATTATGTTGCGCCAGACCCAAGGCAACTTTCGATCCATGGCCAGGTCTCCATCGATCGTCTCCACATCGGCCTCGAAGAGCACTCCTGTCTGCTTCGACGATCCGTCGTCCTTGAAATATGGAGGCCTGTGTCTGTCCTATTGAAGGCACATTCGTGACTAAATGATTTATTGTCGTAAACGAATTCATATATCTGCAAGATAGTCTCAAGTATGGTTCCACCTAAATAGTCGCATATTTCAAGAGTACCTAATTCCGGCTGCATGCGATTCCAATACTATCTAATGCGTACTTAACAATTAAAACGACTGCACACACATTTGGAGGTCAGACTGCACAATGTTGCAGAGTAGACAAATTAGCATGTAGTATGTACATATGTAAATAGTACCAATTTGTCCAATATGACCCCTTACAAAATCAACACATGCCAGAGGCCTTCCTTAATACTTTGCAATTTTAATGACCTAATATTGTTGTAAAATAGAATCCTATTTGAATGTCTTTGCCGTTGTTATACCCTTGCAGGGTATATTAGTTTCAGTCAAAAGTTTTCAACGCAGTCAAGGAAGCATCTCCGACCCTATAAAGTATATATATTCTAGATCAGGATCAACAGCCGAGTCGATCTCACCATGTCCGTCTGTCCGTCTGTCCTTCTGTCCGTCTGTCCGTTTCTACGCAAACTAGTCCCACAGTTTTAAAGCTATCTGAATGAAACTTTGCAGTTAGGCTTCTATATACTCTCACTCGTACATATGTCGGAACGGGCCGGATCGGACGACTATATCATATAGCTGCCAGAGGAACGATCCGAAAAATTTTCAAAAAAAAATTATAACTTTGTCAGTTTTCAACCAATTTTTACCAAATTTGATATTTGCCCATTTAGTATTATTTCCGAATTTCGGTTTTAATTTCATGAAAATCGGCTGACTATATCCTATAGCTTCCATAGGAACAATCAGGAAAATAAAAGAAAAAACCATAACTTTGTCAGTTTTCAACATATTTTTACCAAATTTGATATTTAGTCATATTTTATTATTCCTGAATTTTGATTTTAATTTCATGAAAATCGGCTGACTATAGGGTATATATATATATAGCTTCCATAGGAACAATCAGGAAAAATAAAAAAAAACATAGCTTAGCCGTGTTTCAAACCATTGCCATCAAATTTGAGATTTGGCAACAAATTATTATTTCAGAATTTCGTTTTTAATTTTTTGTTTAAACTCTGCAAGGGTATACAAACTTCGGTGAGCCGAAGTTAGCTTCCTTTCTTGTTTAATTTTTATTTCATTTTATGCCACTTAAAAAAGAAGGACCTACTAAAAGATCCAATCATTTTTCTATTAACAGAAATTTTTAATGAAGCGAAATCCATAAGTGTTCCTCATTAAAGATTTTATATTATGAATTCTCAATTGAAATTGTCAGATAATATATTTTTGCTCAATAGTACTTTCACGAAAGACTTGATTTCGTAGTTAGTATTATCAATTTTTAAGAGTACCCCATGTCCTGAGCAATCGGGTTTCCAGTTTAGAATACATTTTTCATTTGATGGTACAGTTATAAAAGTAAAACATTTTTTCCGTTTCATAGACACAATTTCACATCAAACTAATGGCTTTATTATTTTATATATTTATTTTGTCCTTTAGATTTCTCACAGATATAATTGCGATAACAGAGAGTCTTTTAATACATAAATTACATCAACAGTCCTTGAATGTTGGGAACACTATTTTTCGCCTTTACGTAGAAGTTTAAGTGTACAACAATAGTCACTCACTTTTTTAAGTTAATAAAATATTCCCTTAATAAAACACCACGCGAATCTCATTCGGTTCTTGAGTCTGCCCGACTGATTGCACCCGTTGCTGGGATGGAACTGATTCTAGGGACAAAAATGTGCAATATAAAAAAGGAAACTTAAGGCGATTTAAATTTTGCATTAGAATTCTAGTTTCAGGTGTATGTTGGTATTGTTAAGAGGCAGAGTCTAGTAGTACAAAGTTTGCATTTATTAACCCTAGGTGGACAGCAAATTTAAGACTCCTTATTTGTCTATGAATAAATAAACTAGAAATAATAAAAAAAAAGAAACATCCTCATCTCAGCAATTGTAATTTCATAGTACGTGGAAAGTAGATTATGTGTCCAATCAAAAATATTTGAAATGGCTCAAAGTTCACATGACGTGTTGTCATTATAATATAATAATTATTGTACAATGGACCGAACATGTCTAGACATATAAAATGAATCACTTTAATAAAAAAACAAGTAAGAAAGCTACAGTCGAGTGAGCTCGACTGTGAGATACCCGCTACCCATACTTAAACCAGAAAAGCGTCAGGACGCCAGAAAAAACAGTTGATACAATTTTGAACATAACAGACAAATGCAAATGCAAGTGTAATATAATCACATGCATACAAAAATACATACATATGTATCTATGTGTGTAAAACCGCGATATTATTGCATTCAAGCGGCTAATAATTATTACCATTTATTAAAATTGCTTCTCGAATATCTTATAAGATTCTTTTCCGAACACAACCATGAACTGATAAGAATATTTAGTTGGTCTAATTGGTCAACCAAATGAGGCATGCTGCCAGCAGCCGTTTCTGGCCATACAAAATTATTTCTTTAATAACTTCGACAATTTTTATCTGATCGCAACAAAATTTTCAGGGATTACACCGACTATAGTTTTTAATATACATATCGAAATTCGCGACTCTAGCTTTAAAATTATACGCTTAATACGCTTTTTTATGATTTGCGGGGGCGGAAGTGGGCGTGGCAAAAATTTGAAACAAACTTGATCTGCGTGCAAGCATAAGAAATACTGTCGAAAAAAAATTAGAGCTCTATCTCTTATAGTCTCTGAGATCCAGTGTTTCATACGGACAGACGGACAGACAGACAGACAGACAGACAGACAGACAGACAGACAGACAGACAGACGGACATGGCTAGATCGACTCGGCTGTTGATCCTGATCAAGAATATATATACTTTATAGGGTCGGAAATGCTTCCTTCTACCTGTTACATACATTTCCTGCCGGCACAAAGTTATAATACCCTTCTACCCTATGGGTAGCGGGTATAATAAACTTGAGGGTCGAGTTTATTAAACGTAAAGTTACAAAAATATATAATATATTATATAACTCAGAACTTGAATTTTTAATATTTAAAAATTTGCTTACAAAATAAATCTTTTTAACAAACATCTTAAGATCATTATTTAGCTCAAGGAGCAAATGCTAATAATGCAAAAATCTACATATATGAATAAATAATTGCCCAAATAGCAAATTAAGGTTTGGTTATCTTTTTGTTGAGGGTCCGCGATTCGATTAAATCATATCAACTAAAGTGTTTTCATTTTTAATCATTGATTACACAGATCTACAAAAATTTACCTTACAAAAGTACGGTGAATAAAACCTTCAGATTGTGAAAGATCTCGGTCTGTATATTGCTAGTTCAAAAATCAAAAAAATTTCTCACGTACCAATTTTGAGGAAATCGCCCTCAAAGTACCAAAAATGATTTCCGTTGTGTAGAAGTACTGCTTTTAAGCTTGTTTTCGAGGCATCTATAAACACTCGCCAGTCTGATGGATTGTATACGTGATTAAGCTTCGTCATAAACGAATTTTTGAATTTAATGGATTTTGTAAGGCAAAAATAGCATTCAGAATGGCTGCTTGGCTCAATCCATACCATTCGATGTAAACTTGAATGTATCTTCTTTGGGTGTGCCAAGTATGTGCAGCATGTAGAACAGATAGTGTGAGGAGCCCAGGACTTATTTTGATGCCTTACTGGTACACCGAAATATTCTTTATAATTATTCTTTACATATGTTGTAAACTTTCGCCTCTGATTCTTGAAAGTGATCCTTCCGCACACATAACAAAAAGAATCCGGATCGTTAACGCAATTCTTCGCCATTTTAAAAAGTAACTGTAATTAACGATATTGATGGACAAAGTTTGCCAACTCAGTTTCCTAAAACTCGACAAAAGATTAATGCAAACTTATCAATGAAACGATATTTCATCGTGATGTACGTAATGTATTACGTTACATCAAAGTTCCAAACCTATAGCCGAGACACTAAGCATCTTATTTGAATTCCAAGGCTACAAAGTTTCAAAAAAAGGGCTCAAACAGCAGTTCAGAAAAAGCGATATAGCTCCTGAACCTGACGTCCTAAAATCAGGACCCATCTGAAATCTGAAAGGGGAAAGATTGGCCTTTCATTTAAGTCCAAATTCAACTTTGGTACACGCGCGGTTTCTGTGTTATTAGCGTTTGAAAAGTGCCAAAATAGGTCATTTTTGGTACTTTGAGGGCGATTTCCTCAAAATTGGTACGTGAGAAATTTTTTTGATTTTTGAACTAGCAATATACAGACCGAGATCTTTCACAATCTGAAGGTTTTATTCACCGTACTTTTTCTTGTTGACCTGTGTTATTTGTCATCATCAATAAAATGTATATTTTTAGCTGTGCAAATAATTGCTATATTGCAAAATTCGCTTCATAGTAAAATCCAGTACCATTCCATGACCTACCGGACTTTGTAAAGTCTGTCTAGAGCAAATAACGAAGTAAGGTTTCTACGTTAACTAGTCTATCAGTTTTTATGCTTCAATTTCAAAAGAGAAAGTTAAGATTGCTATGTCACAGGCGTAGAGAAAAACGTAATCCTTTTGTATGTGAGCATCTAAGAGGAAAACAATAGGTTCGATTTTTCGCACAGAATTACAGTAATGTATTTGAATAAGTTAACAGATCGAATGGCTCAGTTTGAAACTGCTAAGTGAGGGTGTTATGTACAAAGTTTTCGTGTATGATTTGGAACAGTTAATTTTGTTTCATTTTAGAGGGCAACTATTTCTCCTTTGGCTTGTCTGTAGGATCTTTACTATCGGCGCTCTCCACTGGTTTTTCTTCGGACTTCTTCGACTTTTTCTGGGCCTTTTCCGCCTGCTTTTGCTTTTCGGCCTCGGCCAAGGCAGCCTCCTTCTCTTGCTTCAGTTTTTCTTTCTGGGCAGCGGCCTCGGCCACTTCCTCATCATCCCAATCGGCCATCGAACGATCCCGCTTAAGCCACGAATGTGTGGTGTCTGGCTTAAAGGCTGCAAGAAAAGAAGTATTAATTTATTACTATTAAATATGTAAGGGTCGAAAAGATTGCTCTGAACCCACTCTGGTTGAACCACTTGATGCCGTTCTGCATGTCCTCGATGATCTCCCGCGAGGTGTACATCACTTCGTTCTGTACGGCCTGGTGGAAAGTGGACGTCTCAAAGGCGCTTGAATAGACAGAGTTGCGATCGTGAATGAGGGCTCGTTGCGGGAACTTAGCCAGACACGTGGCCAACTCAAGGGCGTTGCCCAACGCCGTGCCGGTGGGCACTATGCGGTTCACCAGTCCAATGTCGTGGGCCTCCTGGGAGCCCACCGGTCGTCCGGTAAGTATCAAATCCAGAGCCCGGGACAGGCCAATCATGGCCGGCAGGCGAATGGTGCCGCCATCCAGCATTGGTACGCCAAAGCGACGATTGAAGAACCCCAGGACGGCGGACTCCTCCATAACGCGCAGGTCGCACATCAAGGCGAGTTCAAGGCCGTTTGCGATACAGTATCCGTTAATGCCGCACACGACCGGCTTTTTGATCTGGCGGCGCGTGGGCCCCACCGAGCCCTCCGGACGCATGAGAATGTCCACGCTGATCTCCTCCTTCTCATCGTTGCTCATCTCCAAGATGTCAAAACCGGAGCAGAAAGACCCGCCAACGCCGTACAGTACAGCCACAGGCGAAGTATCGTCCGCTTCGAAGTTGGCGAAGGCGTCACAGAGCTGTGAGGCGGTAAGCGAATCGATGGCGTTGCGCTGCTGCGGCCGGTTAATCCCGATCAACGTGATGTTCTTGTCCTTCTCCACCAGAATGTTCTTTGGCGGTCCCGACTCCGCCTGCGCCTGGGGCTCGGCATCTGCATAATTCCAAATACTTATTAACATTATGTCACTGGGGTTTGCTAAGAGTTACCTTTACGCAGTGCATTTGTCGCGGAGAATGTGCGGCGTGCTGTAAAACGTGCCTGTTGTCCCACCTGCTGGCCCAACAGTGTGCCGAATTTGCGCAACATATTCTGTGGCGGCAGTAAAACAATTATT
The DNA here is from genome assembly GCA_035045905.1 of Drosophila anomelani. Lineage (NCBI taxonomy): Eukaryota > Metazoa > Arthropoda > Insecta > Diptera > Drosophilidae > Drosophila > Drosophila anomelani. The sequence goes on along the minus strand of JAWNOO010000007.1, from coordinate 6,469,614 downwards.
CGCAATTAAAGTGGTAAATAAGCGGCAATGTTTACCGGAAAAGTAGTTGTTCGTCAAGTTATATTTGTAAAAACAACCCAATGGGAATGGTATTTAGGGTTGCCGCCCTCTAATTGGGAGTTATAATAATCGATCTAGCTTTTACCCGCCAAATGTGAAAAATGTTAAATATTTTAATTAAAAATGTATTTAACAAGTCATTCAAGTTTTAACTGATATTTGTTTTTTTATATTTATCAAAATTCCTTTTTGGACAATTTATCTGGTTTTGAGTGACAAAGGATGGTAATACTAATTTCGATAATAGTTTGGTATATTCATGATGCGTTAGTGGTTTCTTTTAGCGTCTCCGCGAATTTTAGCAAAGTTTTGCTTTTGCTGATAAAATTAATTTAAAAAAACTGTATAGCAATCATGGGCATGGAAGTGGATACCAAGGAGACCGTGGTGGAGCTCACCGAGGCGGAGAACGAGCTGTACGACAGACAGATCCGACTCTGGGGTCTGGAATCGCAGAAGCGGTGAGTAAGGAGCCGGCTTTTTGCAAAGGCTGTATTACTAATGGCGGAAATTTACTTAATGTATTTGTAGTCTGCGCACCTCGAAGATCCTCATCGCTGGACTCAGTGGCCTGGGTGCGGAGATAACTAAGAACATCATTCTCTCCGGAGTCAATTCCGTGAAGCTGCTGGATGACACGCCCGTCACTGAGGCCGACTTTGGTTCACAGTTCCTAGCAGCACGTGAATCTCTGGGCAGCAACCGTGCCGAAGCCTCCTTGACACGGGCACGTGCTCTTAATCCGATGGTTGACATCTCCGCCGACACACAGGCGCTGAAGGAGAAGGCCGCCGACTTTTTTGGTCAATTCGATGTGGTTGTGGTTAATGGAGCTTCTAACGAGGAGCTATTGCGCATAGACACCATTTGCCGGGAGCTGGGTGTCAAGTTCATTGCCACCGATGTCTGGGGCACCTTTGGCTTTTATTTTGCAAGTCTGCAGAAACATAGCTATGTCGAGTATGTATTTTTTCATTATTCAAACATCGAATTAGGGATTAAATTGACTTTCTCCTCATCACAGGGATGTGGTGAAGTACAAGAAAGTGGAAAACTCAGAAAAGAAGACAAAGTTTGAGACTTTCTCGATTCCTACGCAGCGAGAAGTGGACTACCCTGGATACTCGGCCTGGCTAGATTTTAACATCACAGCACCGAGCTATCAGCGCAAGCTGAAACGCAACGGACCGGCTATTATCCTGCTGAGTGTACTGCAGAAGTTCCGCGCCATCCATAAGCGCGATCCCAGCTACAAGAGCCGGGAGGCTGACTTGGATTTGCTTGGCAGAATACGCGACGAAATATTGCCAAACTCTGATCTGAGCGACGAAACACTGGGTGTCATTTTTGCACAGATCTCTCCAGCTGTGGCTGTGGTCGGTGGCGTTGTGGCCCAAGAGGTTATCAAGGTGGTCACAAAGATGGAAGCACCTCACCGTAACCTCTTCCTGTTCGACCCAGTGACCTGCGCGGGATACATAGAGACTTTCGAGTCCAAGTAACTTAGAAACTCAATAAGAAATCTGCAATTCCATTCATTCATTTCAAATAACACCACAGTTGAAAATTTTATTTGTTTTTAATGTCCCGTACTTATCAAAAAAGCTTAGCTTGGGTTCTCTTAGCGGGGCGCTTAAGGCTTAGGGGATGTTGGCCAAATAGTCCTTGATTGAGGCCGGGTCCAGACGCTGGAAACCGTTCTGATCGCAGATTCCGATTTCAATATTATCGGCAGTCATTTTACCCTCGAAGCCCTCCTTTAGGGTCAGGATGGCGGTGTGGACAGCATCCTCCAGTTCCAGTTCTTCGCTGTAACTGCACGGCAAACGGAAATTTCAATATTAAAATATTAAATTCGGTAATTGTTTGGTACTTACCGCTTCTCCAGGAAGGTTTTGCCGTTAACCGCATTCTTGCCCATGGCAGTGGCCTTCCAAGCGAAGTAGGCGCCCGAGGGATCGGATTGATAAAGATACGGACGATCGTTGTCCCATCCGCAGATCAGCAGGGAAACGCCGAACGGACGAACGCCACTAGAAAAGAAAGGCTAGTTTTAGGAGAAGAACAAGTTGAGGTATGGGCATGATCTTACCCAGACTGGGTATACTCCTGCATAAGTGTTGCCACGCGCTGCACCAGCTGCGACACCGGAATCGGCTCCTTGTAGGTGAGGTAATATGACTGGGCAATCTTGCGGGCCTGCTTCACCAGCAGGCGATAGTCCGGACCCATTCCCGAGTAGACCATTCCGATGTGCTTGTTGATCATCTCCACACGGTGGACACTGTGCTCCTCGTACAGCGGCGACTTGTGCTTGTTCTCGGTGGCAATGACGACGCCGTTTGATGCTACGTTCAAGTTATAAGAGTTACTTGTTGTGCCCAACAATTAATTAAAGCAGATTCTTACCCATAATGCCCACGGAGGGCGCTCCGCCGGACACCGCCGCCAAGGCATACTCTAATTGGACGAGCTTGCCCGAAGGACTGCAGAATTGCAAAAAATTGTGTTTAATGCCCAGTCATGGTGAAGTACCGGCCGGAATATCGAACATTCCTAAATGGTTCTTGGGGCTCACTTACCTGAACGTCGTCAAGGAAAAGCTGTAGCGCTCAGTAGCCATCTTTTTCGGTCCTGAGCAGCAGTAATGTTATTTGTAGAATAAAAAAGCCGACTTACTTTGCACAGAAACAAAAATGACACAGCAAATGGGTAACAATCTGACCAGGTGCGGGAGTGAACCAGAGGCCGAAAATACTAGTTAGTAGTTTTGGTAGTATATTTTAGAAGCTGCTCGCAATATCTCTAATCGTTGATGTTGCGGTCACACTTGTTTTCATCTCCCCGAAAAATACAACGCTCCGGCGTCGCGAAAAATAAGTTAAAATTCATCCTCACAGAAATATGGTTCGAGGAGCTCTTCGAGGTGGACGCCCTATGCGGGGCGGCATTCGTCCGCCATTCAAGAAGACCTTTGTGCCGCGCCACCCGTTCGATTTGACCCTCGCAGAGGTCTGTTTTCCAAAAGTTCCGCTTGCCGGCGCCGTGGATGATTCTGCTCTGACTGCGGTAAATCAATAAACGCACATGGGTGGATGAATGGAATTAATTAGCATTATTCTCAGGCACTGCTGAAGCGCAACCAGGACCTGAGCCCCAATCCAAGCGAGCAGACGGCCATCGGAAACCTGGTAACCAAAGTGCAGGCTGTACTGGACAATCTAGTGGTGGCCCCCGGAGATCTGACTACTTGTGTAAGTAATCTGGAATCCCAGTATAAACATAACTCTTTAATTACCATAATATCCAACAGCAATTGGAGGAGGTGCGCCAGGTGGGATCCTTCAAGAAAGGCACCATACTTACCGGCAACAATGTGGCCGACGTGGTGGTAATCCTCAAGACACTGCCAACCAAGGAGGCGGTGGATGCCTTGGCCAAGAAGGTGGAGGCCGACCTAAAGGCCAGTATGAAGACCGAGGTGCTCACCAAGGGAGACCAACATACTATCCAAACACATGAGCGAGGCTTCGACATCGCAAATGTCCACGCCAAGGTGCGCATCCTGATTGCCACTTTACCACAGAACTTGCGCAAGCTGGAGCCAGAGATTCACATGGACCACAAGCTGATGCAGAGCCATCTGGCCGCCATCCGTCATACACGTTGGTTCGAGGAGAACGCCCACCACTCCTCAATCAAGGTTCTCATTCGAATCCTTAAAGATCTCACCCGGCGCTTTGACGCCTTCACTCCGCTGTCGGCCTGGATGCTGGATTTGATCGCACATTTGGCCATTATGAACAACCCGTCGCGCCAGGCACTGCCCATCAATCTAGCCTTCCGACGTGTCTTCCAGTTACTTTCCGCCGGGCTCTTTCTGCCTGGTTCTGCAGGCATCACCGACCCAACCGAGCCGGGTCACATCCGGGTGCACACTGCCATGACTTTGGAGCAGCAGGATGTGTGCTGCTACACGGCCCAGACGCTGCTCCGCGTGCTGGCCCATGGAGGGTACAAGCACATCCTGGGTATGGAAGGCAACACCAGTATTGTACGCGAAATGTCCGTCTGGAACGGCGTGTGCGTCTCACCACTGTCGGCTGTTTACGAGAAACCCACCGACAAAAAGGAGGGTGACATAGAAGAGGACATCGAGATGATCGAGAACGAAAATGAGGACGATGGAGGCAGTGACGAAGGTGGCGAATAGTTACTACACCTTCCCATACATATTCAATCGCACTTTATATAGCACCTACTCATGTATGCATGTATTTTTTAAAGCAACCCATTGACTAAAGAACTAGCATGCTCCCAGTTATGGGTTCATCCTCACAAACAGAGACCGTTACTTCTTTTCCAAGTATGTCCAAGTAAGCCTCGGCTGTGAGGCCATTTGGCTCACTGACTTTGATGGCCAAGTCGGCCATCTGCAGGCGGTGGCCTTTGTCAAGATTGCGGGCTGCCACTATAGATTTCCCCAACTTATTCCTGCAAGGCAGCTCGCAGGGCAAAATGTCTTTGTCATGGACTTCCCGGAGAGCTTCTTCTAATTCATTGCCACCGTTTAGGCTTTTTACTATTTCATTGGTGGAGAGTGGTTCCTTTCCCAGTTTAAAGTCACCAATTGCACTTGACAAGGCGCTCAATTCGTGAGGCTCTAGAGAGCAGCGGTGGTCAGAGCCCTTCTGATTTTTGTCCAGTGTGAAATGGCGCTCCACTATGCGGGCGCCCAACAAAACTGCTGCTTGGCTAATGGATGTCCCTAGCTCGTGTCCAGAGTAACCAATAACAACGCTCGGAAAGCGTCGCATAAGCAAGGAAATAGTCTGCAGGTGGCAATCTTTCGGAATAGTTGGGTAAGACGACACGCAGTGCATAAGAGCAAAGTTGTGTTTTTCAGCTTCTTCCATTATTTGCATAATCCGTTCAACCGTCGCCATAGTCTGCATTCCCGTGGAGATGACCAGAGGCAAATCTAAACCAGCTGCCTTTTTTAGAAGCGGAAAGTTGTTTGCGTCTCCAGAGCCAATTTTGATGAAGGGCACATTCAACTCCAATAGGAAGTCCAAGGAGCACTAGAGAAAATTAAAGAATACTTATATTTAATATATTCATTTAAATGGATAACGATATTACCTCATCCATTGCGGAAGCAGTAAAGTCCACATTGAGCTCACGACTGTAAGCCTGCAATTCCAGGTACTGATCCTTGGAGAACTCTAGATACTCCTTGTGCTCGCCGTAGGTTTTCCCCCACGCATGATCACTGACATATTCACGTTCTAGAGCGGATCTGGTAAACTTTGCTGGCAAATCTGATTTTTGAAACTTTACGCAGTGGCAGCCAGCTGTCTTGGCCTCAGAAATCATTTTCTTGGCCGTTACCAGGCATCCCTGGTGGTTCTGGCCAATTTCCGCTATAATATAGACGGCATCATATTTGGATCTATTTAAAATGCTGTTTAAAAGCATTTTCAATTAACTCGAATTAACTTTAAAGCGCTCAATTTAACTGTCAATTGAAATTGGCAAGGGCGTGGGCGGGAGACAGCGTGACCATATAATAAAGTAAAGTAGATAAAATACTATAAGAGCCAACCATAAATATACTAACTTATATAGTCTGAGCGACAAATTAATTAATTAATTTAAGTTTAAATATTGGCCTCTTGGGGCATCGCCATTAGGCTCTCTTCTATTTTTTTCTGTCAGCGACAGCGCGGACAAAAAGTCGTCCTCGACCATTTTCCTCTCGCTCTTATCGATGGTGGGAATTAACAGCGATGCATCGCCATTTTTAAAAACATCGATAGTATCGATTTTCTGTTTTGCAGCTCTGCCATAGTGAGTGGTCGATCCAGGTCTACATAAAAAAATATAAAAACGTAAAATTAACGTTAACAGTTACGTGGGCAGTCATTTTTGAGGAAATAACTCTCAATAGCAGCGCAGCAGCAAGGCGGAAACATGGGTGACGTCATGAATATAGACAGCATAATATCCCGACTGCTGGAGGTGCGTGGGGCACGGCCAGGCAAGAATGTACAGCTCTCGGAGAACGAGATCCGGGGCCTCTGCCTGAAGTCGCGTGAGATCTTCCTCTCGCAGCCCATCCTGCTGGAACTGGAGGCGCCGCTCAAGATCTGCGGCGACATTCACGGCCAGTACTACGATTTGCTGCGTCTCTTCGAGTACGGAGGCTTTCCGCCGGAGTCAAATTACCTGTTCCTGGGCGACTACGTTGACCGCGGCAAGCAGTCGTTGGAGACCATTTGCCTGCTGCTCGCCTACAAAATCAAATACTCGGAGAACTTCTTCCTACTGCGCGGGAACCACGAGTGCGCCAGCATTAACCGAATCTACGGATTCTACGACGAGTGCAAGCGTCGCTACAGCATCAAGCTATGGAAGACATTCACCGACTGCTTCAACTGCCTTCCGGTGGCGGCCATTGTTGACGAAAAGATCTTCTGCTGTCACGGCGGCCTGAGCCCCGATCTGACTTCGATGGAGCAGATCCGTCGGATCATGCGGCCCACCGACGTCCCCGATCAGGGCCTGCTGTGCGATCTGCTCTGGTCCGATCCGGACAAGGACACTATGGGCTGGGGCGAAAACGATCGCGGCGTCAGCTTCACCTTCGGCGCCGAGGTGGTGGCTAAGTTCTTGCAGAAGAACGAGTTCGATCTCATCTGTCGCGCTCACCAGGTGGTCGAGGACGGTTACGAGTTTTTCGCGAAGCGCCAACTGGTTACACTCTTCTCGGCGCCCAACTATTGCGGCGAGTTCGACAACGCCGGCGCCATGATGTCCGTGGACGACACGCTGATGTGCTCGTTCCAGATCCTGAAGCCGGCAGACAAACGTAAAAAGTAATATCACACACAATCCAAAAGTCTTTTTCTATATAACAAAAAACAAAACAACAAAACAAAACCAACTCCCAAGAAGCAAATCCGAAACACACAACCAGAAATAAAATGCTTGAAACACATCAGATCATTGATAAAACGTAAGTGGACAGTTAACAAAAGAACAGACCGCCAGTGAATCACTCACCGCAACCTTATCTCTCTTTCTGGTCACTTTTATCGACAGCCGGGGCGAGTCAAAATCTATAACAACCGAAACTGAAACCCTATCCCAATACCACACCACCTTGGATAAGATGATGCATGAAGGGAGTGACACGAGGACTCCATCTTGGACCCGCAGCAGATGAATAAAGTTTTAACCCATTGAGATTTAATTACAACTTCACATTAACAAATACCATGATTAAAAGCAAACATATTTATTTTTAATAACCGCTCCAGCCCCCGCATGTCTTCAATATCTACCGACCAACCCATCCGCACACACTCACATTCGCACACAAAAAAAAAACACACACACCTACAGACCTGCTGCTAATATACGTTTTGTCCAAATTTTAAACACTAGGTAAACAGGTCAGCCTAGTTGAATCGGATTAGACCGCAGTCTCGGTCAGAAAGCATATAGAAACGGGGGCCCTTTAGCGCTCTTTGGCCTTAGGAAGAGTATATGAAACAAAAACAAAAATCTAAAGAAAAGGGAAAACATTAAACAAAGAAGGAGATAGAAGGAACGCTTGCCAAGAAATGAGAAATGTAAACACTGTGTTTTGACCTTGAATTTAAAAGAGAAATCAATCAGTTTTTGTTCGTCCACTTTAGCCCAAAAAAAAAAAAAAAACAAAAATATACATGACCCACGTACATGTCCATGAAAATGGTCAGATTGCACCCAAATTTCCATTACCCCGCCCGTGAAAAATACATATTGAGCTTTTCCGTTCGTCATACCCCTGTATCATTTATAAGATGTGTTTTTTAAAAATTAACTATTATTAATATGTATTATCAATAATCCTTTGTATTAATAAACAAACGATATAAAACGTGTATGAATTATGAAGCTGATTTCAATAAATATTTGAAAGATCCATAATTAATAAAAAATGTCGAGTCGCAGGCTTTCATATCGCGTATTCCGCTTTATTTATGTACATATACATTAGGAAAATACTTGTAACTTGTTCTAGATGAATGCTTTCTAGTGGTATGTGTTTGGTGTGAGCGTGCTTTCGAGATTTACTCGGCGGGGCTGGTAGCCTCGGCTTGGACGGATGCGTTTGCGGGGTGAGCAGTTGTCGCAACAGCTGCACTCTCATTCGCAGTGGCCACCGGTTTCTCCTCAATATGGCTGGCCTCAACGGCGGCGGTAAGCTCTGCAACGTCTGCACCACTTTCTCCAGCCGCCTGATTAGCCTCACCCTCTTCTTGCTGCTGTTGCGGAACCTTTGCCTCTTCCTCTATTGGAGCTGGATCTGCGATGGCCTCGGAAATGTCAGAGGACGCTTCGGGCGACACGACAGGCTGGTGGCCTTGAAGCATATCGGGATTGATGTCATTGATGATGGCACGCAGACGTTGAATCTCCTCGTTGGCCAGCTGCAAGTCCTGCTGCAGGCGTTCATACTTGTCGTGCTGGTGGCGCACCACGCCGATGTTGTTCCTTATGTACTCCATCGGATTCTCTGGACGCTCTTTGATCACGCGGATGAAGATCTTGGTGAGCGAGTCCAGGACGCTGCCGCGCTCCAGGTAGCGACGGATCTCGTCGCGCTTCGGGTCGATAGGCTGCGTCATCGTGGGCGATTGAAATTAGGTCGTTTCACTCAGATTTATTGGCAAAGCTCACCTTAAAGGACATCTTGAAAAATGGAGACAGGTGGTGTGACCAAGCAGCAGCTTTGAAAAATACCCGACTCTAGCTCTAGTCCCATTCCAAGGGGTTGTAGTCTGACCATTGCGTAAAAAACTTTTAAAACACACACCTGCTATTCTATGACTGTTAAACTGCGATCGTCAAATAGATTCTTTTACCAAAACAAAATGTATCTCGGATTTCTGATTAATCATAATGTTATGGTGATCGCGGCCAAATTTAATTTAAAGAGTTAAAATTATAAATTCATTATGCTATTTAATTATTATTCTTCAGGATTTTAACTACCTCGAGGTCTTATCGGCTTGATTTCATATACATATATTTACTTTGAAACTATATTATATCACTAATATTATTAAATTGAAATAATTTTATATATTTTTTTAATTTTATAGTTTTTTTTTTATTTTTTGTCGAGTAAAAAAATATAATTTTGCGCTGTCATTATCGTGCAATATTTTAAATATACACGCTTATTATTTAATTTTAAATATATTATATTTAATTAAATGTTAATACTTTAATCACTGTATTTATTTATTTCCAGTTTTCAAGGCATAAATCCAAGTAATTATCAAAAACCTACGTCTATGAAATCCATTGGTTTATTACATTATTAGGTTTATTATATATATGCTGCTAAATATAACGATATGAATACATTTTAAATAATATATTTATTGATATATTTATATATTTCACAAAAACTTTCGAAATTGGCGGCCCGCGATTTCTGCGCATGCCAGAGAACTAACTCTGCCCTATTTTTATTACCACTAGATACAGAAATTGTGCAAACGGTTTTTTAAGAGGAGCACTAAAAATAAGTACATATATTCTGATCCCAGAATGAATACGTTTGAAAATACCTTTATCCGGGGACCTTCACCGTCCTATTCCGACGATGCCAACTCGGAGAATGCACTGTCTGTTACCCTGCCCATTGGGGCAACCGTTCCAGAGTTGGATTTCTGTCGCGACGACTCCAAGACGGACACCGCCGACTACTTTGATGAGAAGTACAACAGCGACAGCTGCTCTCGCCTGCATCCCGGCCACCAGGGTCGCAATACCTTTGCCTTCTGGACGATTGTGGTTATCCTTCTAGCCCTGACAGTGGGAAATTTGATCCTGACACTAACTATAGTGGGCGTCCTGCGTCTGGGAAAGGGTGTCCAGGGCATGGAAGTGATTCCTGAGGTCGATGTGGTAAAGTTCTATGGCTCAACCGAACTGGAGCGCGTGCAGACAAACTCGATTGGACAGATTCACGGATTCTCGGATGTGCCGGTGACAATTAGCAGTGACGCTGCCGCAGACGAAGAGGACGGAGGCGTCCACGTGCGGGTATTCCGCAATGCCAACGGTGCCAGCAGCGAACGCGATCGGATTGTTTTAAATAAGGAGGGAATCCTCATCCAGGCCACTAATCTGTTCGAGGTGAAGGACCCGGTCGGTCGGCTTCCGCTCTTCACCACGCATCGTCCCCAGTATAACATTCCGGGCGGAGTGGACGCCCTGCAGGCCAAGGTGGTGAGTGCCAGCGGCATTGCAAGTCCCATTGACGAATCCTTGGTTTTGGAAAGCGATGGCCGCGTGGCCATTAGGGGGTCAGAGGGCGTGTTCTTTGACGCAGCCGGCGTGGACATGCAAGCCGAGCACCACGTATCCATCAACTCTACGCAGGGCGCCACCATTTTGGAGGCCGGCTCTGGCATTTTTCTGGACATGGAGCGCATTCCTATTGTAAGCTCCGAAATGGGGCTGCGCACGGGAAGCGTTCAGTACAAGATATGCGTGTGCATGCCGCACGGAACACTATTCAGGATCGCTATTCCACGGGTGCACAACGGTCCAAAGATATCGTGCGCCCACTTCAGCGGCAAGGACGACCCCTGCGAAGTCAACTAAGACCGAAATAAAGAATCGTTACGCTTAACGTAACCCTAAAACAAATGTTACGTAGCACTTTTTATTTTCGAGGAAATGTACAATTTGAAAACCTAACTTGCATTGCAATGCGAACGAAATATGAATTAAAGAGGGTCGTGTGGCGTGGTTTTGGCTTGGGGGGAAAAGGGGGCTGAAAACTTAATTGTTCCGATTGCCAGATATAATACAGAGATGGTATCGAATTTGCAAGATGAGAATGTACATAATGAGAGGCGGCGTGGGAGTTTTCAAATAAAGAAGCGTGGTGAATTTCATTCGGAAACTAATAACTAGTAAATTGTTGGCGCGCGGGTTAGTTAGAGTTTACATTCAGGTGGCTGGCTCCTTCACACACCCGGCGGAGGTGGCGGCGGCGGCGGTAGCGGGGGATGCGGGTGACGAATCTTCGATGTGCTGGGCATTACGCTTGCCAGATTGTCCGGCACCATGCTAAGAAGCTCAGCTTCACTTAGATGCGCCAAACGGCCTTTGCTACTCGGCTTCGCTGCTGCTCCTGCAATTGGAACTTGATACTATTCTGCTTTGGCTGACACCGCAAGATGAACGGCTTACCGAATGAACTGCTCGTGGTGATGGCGTCCTCGGGATTATATTCATCATCACCGTCGTCAACACCGGCCGAAGTTTCCCTCTTGTCCTTTATGCTGGCCAGAATCTTAGGGAGATCGGCAGGTATCGATATGCCGGCTAGAACTGCATTCGATGAGGACGCTGAACCCTACAGAAAAAGAAATATAAATAATTGTATAGAGCAAGGCAAGATAGGCTGAGGCTAATCACTCACTGTAGGCTGCAGGAGGCCGGCGATTTCCATTTGTTGCGCGGCAATTTGTTTGTTAATTTCGTCCACTTGCCGCTCCAGGTCATTGGAGATTCTTGGAGAAGCAACTGACGGGAGTTCATCGTCGTCGGAACCGCCGGGAGAGTAGGGTTCATTGGAATCATCCTTCACTGGTGGCGGGGGCACAGTTTTCGGGAGAGCTGCAATTTGAAGGGCTTAGTATGATGTAGATGTACGAACCGTAGTTTATCAAATGTTCTTACTCCTCTGAAGCTTGGCAATCGGCGCCTTGATAATGGCGTCAATATCAAACTCATCATCCTTCGAGCTGGTGGAGTGCGTGCTTGCTTTCCGTTTAGGGCTACTTGGAGGTGTAAACGTAACGGGGTTCCGGGATTTCTGCCAGAAAGATCAACACTTGTCACATATTGCTTAAGAAGATGAGTGAAACACCTACCTTCGACAACTTGCTGCTGTTGTTGGCCGCCGACACCGGCGGAGGCAATGGCAAAGCCGGCGTAGATCGTTTGCTAAGGCAACGCACAATGATCCCCAGGAGCGTGTTTGGCCTCTGGCCATCCTCGTAGAAGGGCACATGTTCCGTGGGCAACAGAGCTGGCGGCAACTCGTCGCTAGAGCCCAAAGGAAAGATATAAAAGTCCCGAATCTGATCTGAATCTACACCGAGAACCCCCAGTCGCTGACGCGAGTCGAGATAGTCGAAGAAAAGATCAAATTTGGAAGTCTCGCTCGGGGTAGAAGGCAATATATGTACGATGACCACCTCCTTGGTGGGACTCTTCTTAAGTTTCTTGATATAATCCCAGACATTGATGCGGGTTATACGTCCGATGACGTCCAGTTGGAACGGTAGAAGGCTGCTCAGGTGCTGGCAGTCGCCCAGAACGGGGTGCATGACTACTTCGAAGTCGGTCACGTCGATCATCTTTAGATTCCCAGACCACAGCATGCTGGTGGTCAGGCCCTGGACATAGCGGGAGTACCGGTCAATTGGTTCGGAGACCTTCGAGGAGCTTGGGAGCGTTGGAAGCGGTTTGAGTGTGGGCTTGATGGGCTGTCCCAGATTTGCTGCCTGCTCAACCGTTTTTTCAGATTCCAGGATCTGATCAATCAGGTTGTAAGCCCTGGCGTCAATCTTTTTTTCTGGAGTCTTCTTCAGCACTGGTACATGATCGATATCATCCTTCTTTTTGGTTAAGGGCAAGGGTGAGGCCGAGGGAGCGTTCACATCTTTTTCTTTGCTGTTTTTATCCTGTGACCGATGCTCCCGCTCTTCTCCACCTGCCTCAACTTCGTTGTGATGCCTGCGGTGTCGCTTCTCGCTGCTTCGACCCCGGCTACTGGACCGACTACGACTTCTCTTCCGGTGGTGATGGTGCTTGTGACTCTTGTGACGCTTCTCTCTGGATGATCCAGATTTCTCCCGGGAGCTGGAACGCTCCAGGATCGAGGTGTCCGTTTCGCTAATCAGAGACGTTTGCTTTTTGTCAATCTGTTTTGGTTGGTTGACTTCCTCTTCGGGCAGCGACACATCCACTTTGCTAGCGATCACTTCCTCTTCACCCTTGTGGGTCTTCACCACATAGTTCTGGGCACATGACAGCATATCCAGTTCAGATTTTTTGATCATGTCCAGCTGGTGGCGATTCTCCTCCTCCCGCCACTTGGCCAACTCTTGGCTAGCCAACTGCTCGGGCGTCATCCGCACTAGCTGTTTGGGCTCAACCTGTTTGGCACAGATCTTCTTGAACAGGGTCCGGTTCTTGCGGTCCTTGATGTTAAACATAAGCGACCGGTACTTGGCCTTGTACTTTGCACCCACATCACGTCCAAACGAGTTAAACATTTCCGACTCTACGTTCTGCACGAACTGATCCACCTCGGCGTCCGTCAGCCACGTTGTTGTAGCTTGGCTTGAGGTCAGTTCCGCCGTCTGCGCCTCCTTGATCCGCGCCAGCAGCTGCTCCTTGAGAGACCGTCGAATGCCGGTTCTAACAGATTCGGGTTTTCCGCTTGATCGACTTGGGGTGCTGGGCGGCTTCTCTCTCTCCCTTTCCTTCCTGCCCGTCATCTGGGGTCGCACCATCGGAGTGCCTGTCGTCGGTAGAGGAGATTTGGCTACTGCTTCGATGGGTCTTTTCGTGACTGCTGTTGACTCGATGGCAGGAGGATACGGATCCGGAACTCGCTTTACCTGGTGTTTCTGTTGATACATTTTTTGGATAAACTGGAATAGAAGGTACGTCATGACTTACCTCTGGATCAGGGGATTGAATGGTTCCCGAGGGCAGCACCTCGAAAGTGGGGTTCTCCTGCAGCCACTTGCGAAACTGAAGTACGGTGGGGGCTAGGTGGCCGGTGAGCATACGCCCACTTTTACGCTCAATAACATTGATCTAATGGAATATAATTTATATTTATATTTCATATATTGTATACAAGATGGATCTATGCGAAACTTACCCGTTCCACTTTGGACACGGAGTCCGCCTGTCGCAGCATGTCCTCAAAGAGATCCTTCTTCTTACTCTTCTTTACCTCTAAGTGCAATGGCGATTGAACGCTGGTATTGTGGGTCATTGGGGAGTCGGGGCGTCCCTTGACCAAGCTGTTTGCATGAATGGCGTTTTGTGCATACTTTCGTATACAATCTTCGCTACAGTACACGGAATTGGAAGCAGCAGGCCGCTTGCAGAGCACACAGTTCGAGTCAACAGGCCCCAGCTTGATGAAGTTCAGCTGCTGCTGCTGGGGTGAAAGCGTGCCTGCTGGAAATTTCTTTGCTGGCTTCGTCATTGGACTACGCAGGGGAGAACTAGCCACAGTAACCCCCATCGGCAGTAATCTTTTGGGATTCGGAGGAGACTCGGCTGGGACTTTGGTATCATTGAATTTTTCCATTGTTTGAACGGTTGGCCTAGCGACCAGCATGTCGGTAATGCGTGGCTGAGTCTGAAAGTTCAAGCGGTTAGTTAGGAGAAATAATATTCCACAAATTTAGTGGGGCTCACCTTCTCTTCCTGCTTTTTGACACACTTGGGACACTTCCAATCGACGCCCTTGTTCTCCATCTCGGTGCCCATGGCCTTGGATACCATCACACAGGAGCCATGGAACCAATCCTCGCACAGATCGCAGCATATCATGAAGCGATTGTTGTGCGGCTGCCGACAAATACACCAGAGCCTGTAATTAAGGGATTTTCAATGAGCAAATATTATTGGTACAGCCGTAAACCTTACTTGTTGGGGTCATCGTCATCCTCCTGAGATTCTGAAGCCTCGGGATCATGACTCTGGCTCGTGTTCAGCTTCCTTGATCTCCTGGGCACAGTTGAGCGCCTGGCCATCGACGGCTCTCTGGGGTTTGGCCTTTTCGGCCCTATTCCACTCTGGCTCTCGTTGCTCTGGGTGCTGGTGTCCAATGCCGGTTCGCTGAAGGACAAGTTGCTTAAATCCCCCGTGCTCGTTGTGGGCGACGCTGACGGAAACTGAGCTCGTCGCTTGGCACGTGTAGTTGGCGCTTCGATGGGGGGCAGGTAAATGATGCGTCCATTACCTCGGACAACTTTCGCAGTGGTGCTGTTGGAGGGAGCCAAGCCTCTGGAGGGTGTACTGCATGCCATCGGGAGGGATGGCGTCGGATGTTCTGCAGGTACTGTATTTACAGACAGATTTGCTTGCGGCTAAAAATGTAAGAAAATTATACCATTAAAATCTGGGCAATTGCAACAAGCTGTTATTCTTACCGGAACCGAAGGGACTGACGTCAAGGATACAGGTTCTACTGATGTGGGCATCGACACCATTGCGTCTAGCGTACCTGGCGCGGCACTACCCAAAACCTGTTTCACCACCTCGGCCTCAAACTGTTTGTCTTCCTCAATTAGGCCCACCACGTGCTGCAGGAAATCTGCGGTAATCTCATCTTCGTCTGGCGTATCTATGATGTCAATTTGGTCATCTGCCACCGAATTCGCCGGCCTCTGCATCTCTGAAGCGACAAAGTTCTGCGTTGGCGTCGAATCCAAGCAGGCCGCTGTACTCTCCAGCATTTTCACCAATTTCGGTATATCCTCGACAGCGTTTACTGGTGGCGGTTGCTCCACCAGAGTCGTCTTCAGCAGCTCGTCCTGAACAATGGAATTGATAAGATCTAACTGCTTGTCGTTTTCCGCCGCTAGTTCCGACGAACTTTGGTGGGTCTCAATCACAATTTGTGCAGGCAACTTGTGTGATTGGGCTGTGTCCACGCCGATGGGCATAAAGCCCTTGGATGGGGTTGGAGTTTGCGTGGTATTGGATAATGGCGGAACCATGATCGGCGTTGACTGCGTCGGCTGCCTGTTGAACGTCGACTTCGGAGTACTAGGCGACATTACGACACGATGACGGATGGGATCAGGCGAGGCTTTGCTGGAAGAATGGTGGTTTTCGCCCAGCAAACTGTTGAGATTGGTGAACACACCCTTTGGGCTCGCCATATTCTTGTTAATAATAATTTCTTTAACCTCTTGCGGCTGCTTAGTGAATACCCCAGGATTGGCGACGACACGTCCCAATTGCACAACAGGCAAGCTGCGGTCTTTGGCAGGAACCGTCACTGCTGGCAGCCGAGGCTTCCGCACGGGCAGCGCTTGATGTGTGGCTCTGAATTTAAGGAAGGATGTGCTGGGGAGACCTCTACCCAAGGCAATTACTGAAGTCGGCGCTTTCGGAGGCAGGTTTATGATCTGGCCAATCTGAGGAGCCTTTTGTTCCACAATTTCCTTCCGTCGTTTTACCTCGGGAAAGTGCTTAGGCGTAGTGGAAGGCGGGGGCTGAAGTTTTGCTGGCTTGGGCGTGGCTGCCGGTCTGCCCGGTTTTCTGTACCGCTTCTTCTTGCTGGAGTTGCGGCCACCGCTGCCTCTCATTTGGAAGTCCATGTCGCTATCCCTGTCGTTGTCCGAGTCCTGGTCGTCATCGCTGTCCTCGCTCATCTCCTCAGTGTCATAAGACTTGTCGGCATTCTCCTCATCGGCCGGATCCGAGCTCTGGGCATCGTCATCGTCCTCGATAAAGTCTTGCACAGGCGCAATTACCTTGACGGGGCAGCGAGTCGGCCTTGGCCTTACATTAACTATGCTGTTTGCGATAATCTCAGGTTTTGGTCTTGGCAGTGGCTGCTGGATGGGCCTGCGTATCACGTGCACCTTTGGTTGCATATGTAAATGCTGTTGCTGCGGATGCGTCGTCTTGGTGGGTAGTCTCTGGACCTTCACCTGCAGGGTAGTGAAGGGCGTAGCTTGAGTCCGCTTTTTAGCGTTTAACAGCTTCAAACTTCCCGGTGCCTGCATGACGATCTTGCGGTTCTGGGCCTGCAATTCTATGGACATTTTCTCTGCCCTCTTGTGGTTCTTCAGCTGCTCCGGCGAGGTAAATGGAGTGTAGTTGTGATCGTTTCGGATTACTTCCAGCAAGGCATCCGTTTCAGGAGTCCGCTTGTAAATAGAAACGCCGGCGAGCTCTGTAAATGGCAAACAGAAATCAGTTGAGAAATATGAGTGGTCTTCATGAGTAATATTTTTCTTTAAAAAACATAGAATTTGACTACTCTTTGACCATAACTAAATATTCGACATATTTACTTAATGCGTTCTTCACAACCATGTCGGCTGTGCCATCCGCGTAGAATTGCTCGACCCGCAAGCCCACAATTTGTGGTCGTTCCTTTGGCTTGCGCCGTTTTCGTTTTTTAATGACTTTCGGCTTGCGCCCGGGACGTCGTCGGGTGCGAGGAGCATCGACCTCGGTTTCCGTAGAGTCCGAATTGTCCTCATCTCCGGTGTTTTGATTCTCTTCGTCGGGCACGTCCTCATCGCTCCCGTTATCCTCGCCTTCACTTTGACTGCCATTGTCGCTGTCAAGCTCAGAGTCCGTGGCCGCCTCCATGAACCGTTCCAGCTCCTCTAACCGCTCGGTCTCCTCCTGGTCCATCATGCTAGGTGTCGGCGAGGTGAGGCGTACCACGCTGATGGTGGAAATCGATTTTTCCTCTAAAGATAAGCAATGTCGATTAGGGGTTGGAGGGAGATTGTTGCGCCGTAAGCATACCCATGAGGTTCCCAATGGCGCGCTCGTCAAAGGAAATGCCATTCTTACTGTACACCACAACCAGATTGGAGTCGCCATCAACGGTCGCCGGCCGGGCGCTGGGCGCCTCCGTAAACACCGAACTCGACATGGTGCCGACTGTTACTGGATAGCGTTAGCGGGCATTGGAGTCCGGAGCCCGCAAAGCGTTCACTTTATTAGCTGGCCGCGGTCAGAACGATATAACTCATTTGTTGTTGTTGCCGCCGCGTTGTGACGCCGACATTGGATCGAATCGGAACAGATCACTGGAGAAGTGGCGGTGGCGATATCTAAAACTATAGTTGCATCTGTAGCACGGGACGACGCTGATGGGTGGGCGGTGGCTATTTGGGCACATAAACCGCTACTACTTCTCGATTTCAATTGCAAATTCTTTAGAATTATGGAAATAAAATTCGCAAAAAAAGCCGTTGCCGTGTGACCAGATTCGTAAGTCATCGATAATCGGAGCAAACAACGCGGCCCGATAGTTGCAGCAACAAAAAACAGTTCAACTTTTCGGTATATTTTCATACCGCTCGCAAAGTCAACAAAAACAAAAAACAAAAAACACAATAATAACTGATATACACATATAATTTATTGCTGTTTTTCGGTCAGCTAATCTGAGCTGTTGAGCCCACATTGTTGCCCAGTTGCTTTGTGCAGTCAGTCAGTCAGTAGACTTTGCCTTCCTTGGATTCACGATGGCCACTTACCAGATGGGATCGGGACATGCAGTGCCCATGACTTTGTTTCGGGACAATAGGGATCGCGCCGTTAAGGCGACCCTGGAGAAGCTTCTACCGAGTCTGAAGTTCGACACTGGTAACCTGGTGGTGCTTCTCGAGGGTGGCAAGGACAAGAGCTTGTACAACACCGACGTGGACTACGTGTTCCGGCAGGAGTCCTATTTCCAGTACCTTTTCGGGGTC
Organism: Drosophila anomelani; assembly: GCA_035045905.1. NCBI lineage: Eukaryota > Metazoa > Arthropoda > Insecta > Diptera > Drosophilidae > Drosophila > Drosophila anomelani. The sequence continues at coordinate 6,450,991 of JAWNOO010000007.1, read as the reverse complement.
AAGGAACCGGGTTGCTACGGTATCCTCGCCATCGATGTGAAGACGGGCGATAAGAAGACCGTTATCTTTGTGCCCCGATTCCCAGAAGAGTACGGCACCTGGATGGGAGAGCTGCTTAGTCCAGCCGACTTCAGGGTCATGTACGAGGTGGACGAGGTCTTCTTTGTTGACGAACTCGACGTCTATCTGGAAAGGGCGGAGCCCAAGCTGATACTTACGCTGAGCGGCACCAACAGCGATAGCGGCCTCACCCTCCAGCCCCCGGAGTTCGACGGCAAGGAGAAGTACGTAACCGACTGCGATCTGTTGTATCCGATTCTGTCCGAGTGCCGAGTGATCAAGTCGCCCGCAGAAATCGAGGTGCTGCGCTACGTGGCCAAGGTCTCGTCAGACGCCCACATCAAGGTGATGAAATTCATGCGCCCTGGTCGCATGGAATTTGAGGGCGAGTCGCTCTTCCTGCATCACTCCTACTCTGTAGGTGGTTGTCGACACGCCTCTTATACTTGCATCTGCGGCAGTGGTATGAACTCATCGATTCTGCACTACGGACATGCCGGCGCCCCCAACAACCGGCCCGTGCAGGATGGCGATCTCTGTCTATTTGACATGGGCGCAAACTACTGTGGCTACGCGGCGGACATCACCTGCACGTTCCCAGCGAACGGTAAGTTCACTGCTGATCAGAAGTTCATCTACAATGCGGTACTGGATGCTCGTAATGCGGTTATGAATACGGCCCGCGACGGAGTGTCCTGGGTGGATATGCACAAACTGGCGGGACGCGTTCTGTTGCAACGGCTGGCGGAGGGTGGCGTGCTGAAGGGCGATGTGGATGAAATGCTTGAAGCTGGCGTCTCGGGGGTTTTCCAACCACACGGCCTTGGTCATTTGATCGGCCTGGACGTCCACGATGTGGGAGGCTATCTGCCCACAGAGCCGAAGCGTCCCAGCGAGCCGTGGCTGAGCAAGCTTCGCTTCGCCCGTATCCTGAGGGCGGGCATGTATGTGACCATTGAGCCGGGCTGCTACTTCATCGACTGGGTGATGGACCGTGCCCTGGCAGATCCGAATATTGCTAGGTTCATCAACGTGGAGAAGTTCAACAGCTTCCGAGGGTTTGGTGGCGTGCGGATTGAGGATGATGTGCTAATCACTCAAACGGGTACCGAGAATTTCGCAATTGTGCCCCGCACCGTTGAAGAAATCGAGGCAACAATGAGCTCGGCATAAAGATGACTCTTATACCCAGTTATGTACATATCTTGGGCAATCTGCTATATACATATGCACATGTAATATACTATAATATACACTGTATCATAATTTAATTATGGATAAACAAATAAACATATTATTGCGAGGTATGATCGATATAATCGATATTTTAAAATAATGTTTTCAATTGCAATCCAATCCAGCACGTTGCAAACTGCAGTTTTACAAGCTTTTGTAAAACTAATCTTAAACTAGGAGCATTAAATGTTTAAAGGTTTTTAGTTATATTCATTTGCAGCAGAGGAGATGCTAACATGTGAAGTACCAAGCTAACCTGTCCAATATGATTGTGCTGTTATAAATCCTGATAAGCCTTCTGATAATAAAGACCACTTGTTGATATGAAATCCATTCCCAACACCAATTGATAAACGTATACTTTCGCGATGGTTTATTAGTCGACAGTGTTAACAGAGTAATTGAGACGGCGGTTTGGCTACGCGTGAGAGAGACTAGCGTCCAAGCAGATTCTAATTCTATTTACAAGCCGTTATCGCCATGGTTGCGCCCTGCCCCATCCGGGCTACATGTATTTCTTGGCATGCCCGTTCTTTTGCTGCTGCTTTAGATGGATATGAGCGTTGCCATTCTGAGCTGGATGCATGTCACTGGAGGTGTCGCCGCCGCCGTTACCTTCCTGTGTCGCCTCAATAAGCTCGACTGCACTGCGACGTGGAAACCAACCCCGGATGTGACCTTTTCGCTGACGCTTCTTGTCGCCCAGTTCCTGCTCGGAGAGTACACGCTCCCCAAACAGCCAGTGGTTGCGGAAGCGAGTGACTTTAATCACGTCGTCCGGTCTTAGGCGGATACGTGGTTCATCGGAGCAAGGAGCGGCCAAGCATACCCGCCAGCCCTGCGAGAAGAGCGGCAGCCAGCGTCCCGTGACGGGAGTGATGCATCTATAGGTGCGAGTTCTAGCCCGCTTCTCCTCCTTCTGCGCCAGTTGTTCACGCTGAAAAATAAAATAATAATTTAAACTCATTGCTATTCGATCAAGTACAACTTATCTGCCTCACCGTCAATGTGTATTGATCGCAGCCTTCCACCACTGGCCATTCAATCCCGTCGCCCCGCTTTTGGCACTCATCATTGAAGACCAGTCGCAGATTCTGGCGCCATTTCAAATCATAAGGATACAGGAACTCATCGTCACTGTCAGTATTCCTATATCGGCGATAGATCGCTTTCTCCACGATCCAGATCTCGATACCCGTCTGGTTGGTGACAATCGTCTTCATCTGAATGAAGAGCAGCATGCTCAGGCCAATAACGACGCCGATGGCCAGGCCCATGCCCAAGATGCACATGATGATGCTGGCCAGTGTGAATTGAACGCTGGCCAGGTGCGCCAGTCCGTGGGTGAGATAGTAGTACCGATAGATCCCGCGCCAGAAGGAGCAGCACAGCACCACGGTGCCCTGCATGCTGCCCAGAATGGAAAAGAGCAGGAAGTAGGTGAAGTATGCGTGATTGGCCCAGCCAACACAGTGATTTATCCACGGGCAGTGGTGGTCCATCTTCTTGACGCAGCGATCGCCTAGGGGATAGAGGAGTTCGACACAATATTTATATTTAAAATATTCCAAAAGAAACATGTTCTTAATGGTTAATTACTTCTTTAATTAATTTTAATTGCATTTCTTGAATATGCAAAGCTTACTCACACTTGCGACAGTGATGGGAGCGGGGGGCCTTGTAGCCCTCACACTTTTTGCAATACTGCAGGAACTGCGTGTCCTTAGGATCCTGCAAAGATGTTAGAATTAATTAAAGTATAGTCGGACGTATATTAAAAACACAATTTAAGTGCACTACATTTTTATGAAAATAGTTATAATGCCGATATTCTGCGTGATTTATGCGCATTCAACGGAACAGTAAGGTACAACAAAACCTAACGACGCACAGCTCATTAAGTGACCACCTCCCAGTGGCCATCGGCCATCCATTTTTACCGCCCCTCCTGCGTCTGGGCTCGCCTACAAAACACTTATGCAAATTCAGGTAATTGCATTACGGACTTTGGGCTCCGTAGAATGCGCTCGCGTGCAGGCGATGGCTCGGTGGTCGTAATACGAGGAGTCGCCGCTAATAAATTATATTTGGGTCGCGCCACGGCCGGACAAAATGAATGGGAGCCGAAAAACGTTGCCGCCGGTGTCGCCCTCGGTCACGACATCTTCGGATTGGGATTCGGTGCGGTCCGGATTCTTTAAAATAAATTGCAGCGTTTAATTGGCGCGGATTATGCGATAAGCAGTTACACACGCCAATGGGCCGGCTTGGCCCATTTGTCTGGCCCAGAGGCCCTTTGCAGCGTAGTTCTCTCGACACCTCTCCTTTCTGTGGGCTAAACAATTGCTTCCGCCTTGGAGTGACGCTGCACAGAGGAACGGAAACCCACCCTTAGACAAAGTAATTTTGCAGTTCGTGACGGGTCAACAGTTTTTGGGGCCAGCGGAAGGGAGAAATGGCCCTATCAATGGTAACAGGTGTTGCCAACACACCCACCCGTGACTGTAGGCGGACAGGTGACAAAAGGTTCTGCATTCCCTCTCTCCATTTACCTTGGGTCGCCACTGTTTTGGCAACAGGCCGGGACCTGTCAACGTGGCCATGACGTAATTGAAAGTGGCCAGCGTGGAGAGCAGCAGGAATAGGGCCTGGTGAGCGAAGGCGGCGAATGATTCATTCGGTGGCCACCACATCGAGTTCATGTAGAGCGTCGTCAGCGTTATGCACTTGATTATGCCTGAAAACGAAAGGTAGATAAACATTAGAGTGATTCATGTGGGACGGCTAGTAAACATTAGCATTAAACTTGAAACAGTCCCTCGTCTCGCCGGGATGGAGGCAACGGTTGTGCTTCGCCTGGCAATTGCGTGCGGAGGAAATGAAGTTCATTTATTTAGTTTATTGTCGCTTTTCAAGTTGATTAGCCGGCACCACGGTCCAGTAATGAGTGCTTTCTCTCCGTATCCCTTTCAACAGCACCAGCAACAAGCGACCGGCGTCTAATACAGTAATTATGGCTGGAACAATTGGATATCAGTTCCAAGTGCGGAAGTCCTACGGCGACTGCGGCCAAACGGACCATTTGCACGCCAACTCCGGGCGGTCGCCGTAAAATTCCCGATAGGCCTCTGTCCCCGAGGCGGTGGCAATAAACCAGGCAAACGACTCACAACTAAAACGCAATTAGCGCGCCGCATTACGCGAATTAAAAGACCGTACGCCGTGGCAGGTTGTCAACCGATTTGCGACTCCGTGCGGCGGATGTGGCGTGTGCGGCGAAATATGAAATACGATATGGCGCCGTCGCCGTTGCCGCAGACAGACGAATGGATGGGTGGGCGTGGCACCGCTGCAGTCACCGCCCACGGCTTATAAGCTGTAATTTGCCACTTATTAATCTTTAGGCCAATTGGCTCACTCCACTTTTGTCCATTTGCAAATTGGATTCCCTCGTCGCCCATCCCGTCGAGACTGATAGCGGCCGCCCATCCTCGGGAAAGCTCTTATTAGTAGCCTGGCCACCACTTACTCAAGGCTGTGATCGGACCCCAGTGTAGGAAACGGCGAAAGCCGGATATTTCAGCACTCATAATATTGTGTTAACTCGCCGCTCGCGTCCAAAATGTAAATGAGCCAGTGCGAGTCAAAAAAAGTAAACAACAAAGAGCTGTGTGACCGTTGTGTTCACGATAACATCGATACAATATCGATGTACATTTATAAAAGTCACGAAAATTAGCGGTAAGTTCCCTTATTTAAACTTTAGAATTTAGACAGATTTTTAAAGCTTATGCTTTATTTCATAGGATTTTCCGTATTTACAAATGGAATTTTTAAATAAGTTTTCACTTATTGGCTACAATCTCAAACTTGATGCCGTGCTCGTGCTTCTCCAGCTCGCTGATGAGACTTGTTGTGCGGAAGGCAGCCCCAGGAGGTAGAACTCCGCCCGTGCTCGGCATCTTGTCGCTTTCGTTGAGGATGGTCTTTGCTGTGGAAAGCAGGGCCACGCAGGTGGATCCGTAGCCGGGATTGGGACCCGTAACCCTGACAGTTAGCGTCTTGTTTGGCGGGCTGCTGTACTGGTCGGAGGTCTCAGTCAGCTGCTCAGACTTAGGCCATCCGGTGGCCTTCATGGTCATCCGGAAGAACGAACGCTCCATCCGCGCCTCGCTTGGACCCTCGCGGGACGCCATGCCGCCGGAGAAGATGCCGGGATACTTGAGGAGCAGTTCGCGGCCGAAGGAGAACTTGGCCATAATGCCAATGACGGCGGCAAAGAGCACAACAACGCTGGCAGCGAACCATGATGGATATGTCATGTAGGCCTGCATCTGGACGGGACGCTTCTTGTCCTGCTCGTAAAGAAAGCGTTGCGAGCGCATTACCACCGATCGATCAGTCTCCGGGAATGGTAGGATCACCTTGTTGTCTACCTCCGCAGCACGGGACAGCGGAGAACGGGGCTTCAGGTCTGGCTGGAACTTGGGCAGGCGCTCGGGGAAGAGTTTTCGCCGGATGGCAACGGACTCACTCCGATTGGCGATAGCGTAAATTGCGCTCTCCCAGGTGCCCGTGTTTAGGGCCGCAGTTCCCGTGCCCTTGGTGCCGCCCTTGACGCCCATGTGGACAAAGTTCTCCACTGAGTTGACAACGCCGTCAAAGTTCTTCTCGATGAAGGTAACACCCATGTCGGCTGGAATGGAATCGAAGCCGCAGGCGCTGATCACGTATACGCCACGCTCCCTGGCGAGATCGTTGTAGCGCAGCTGCATCGTCTCCATGTACTGCGGCTCGCCGCTGACATCCACGTGGTGCGTGCCTGCATCGATGCAGGCCTTGACCACCTTCTCGCCGAAGAATCGGTATGGTCCAGCGGTGTTGACCACAATCCGGCAGCGCTTGGCCATCTCCAGCAGTGACGCTTCGTTGTTTACATCCGCGATGACAATGGGCGTTTGGGAGAGGTCCGTCTTGGACTTTGCCCCCATCTCACGCAGCACAGACTGCAGCTTCTCCTGGTTGCGACCGGCGATGCCCCAGCTCAGGCCCTTCAGCACACTGACAGCCTCCAGGACCGTGTATTTACCGGTGAAGCCGGTGGCCCCAAAGATGATTGCATCCAGTTTCTTAGCAGCCATTCCAGAGGTCGCAATTGATAAAGTTGAAAAGTACTTTGTCAGTGAGGAGAGCTGAATTTCGTCTGCTGCGGGCGACGAAAAAATTATAATAGTTCTAATCGGACTGCATAACAACTGTATTTATTACAGATAGCGCGTGGTGACTCCACAAAACTGAGTCTCACCGGTGATTATTTTGGTCGCTTTTAGATGGCCTGCGTCGATAGCAACAAGTGGTTCGTTTACACGGATGGTAAGAAATTGCGAATTCGTTGAAGATGTAAGATTATTTTTTCGATCCAATTCAATTCTTTTAAAATATGAATGTCTCGTTGTTCTTTATCTTTGTAAGTTTTTAATTTTTTTACTAGTCCCGGAGTTAAGGATTTCTGTTTTGTGTATTTTAAGGCTCTTGTATGGCGGCGATAACGATTGATGCGATTGCACCTATCGGTAACACAACAATCTTCGATGCATCAATTACTTTTTTAAATTATGTATTTTCCGTTATTTTTGAGAAATTGAAGTAGGTTTGTAAGATTTTTTTTTTGGGAATATTTATTTTATTTTAAAATAATAAAATTTGGCATAATGTGTTTTATTTAAAAGAGTGTAGTAAAAATAAAATAAATATAAAAATCCGGTACAAATCCTTTATCGCTTGAGATGGAGCAGAGGAAACAAAGCTCTGCGTGGAAGCATTATCCCGCAGAGCAACAATGGAGTTATTCATGGGGATGGATTCAAAGGTGTAGAGGGCACGAAATCCAATGGCTACGAAGCGATCGTTTGAGTGCAAGGTTACACGGAAGAAACGACCATATGATCGCATTTCAAAGTCCTGAAGCTTTCCGCAGTATCTGCTGTACTTTCGATCCGTGGTCATAAAATTGGAGAACTCCACATAATCGCTGGCAGTCTGTTGGTCGCAACTGATAACAAAAATTTCAATTAAATATCAAATTACCCACTGCAATTTAATATACGTTACGTATCAATTCCCTCCACATCAAAGTAGGTGAAATGCAGGACAACCTGCTCATCACTGGCCCCGTAAAAGTAGTAATTGCATACCACATTTTCCAGGTAGTATCCCGGAAAGTTAGGTGAATGAAATAGGCCACTTACGCGCTCGCTGCTGTTGTAGACGAAGGCACAATCCTGGCCCTGTTGGACGCCCGACATAATGCCAAAATCTAAAAATGTTTAAATATTCACTACACTTTCATTATTCCGATTTGAATAATAGTAGTTACTTACTAGTCAGAAACCGGTATTCTGCGCGAAATCCGTAGTACTGCACCTTATTTGTCATTGCAGGCGGATATTTGCCCACAAACTGGAGCTGCAACTGTTTGCCGCTGGACATGAGGGGCTTGGGCAGGAAGGCACCGCACAGAAGCTCCTGTGTCTCTTCCCGCATCTCGGTCAACACATGAAGTGCATCTGACGCTTGGCAGCCAGTGGAGTTCTCGTGCTCAGTGGGGATGTTAAAGTCGTGGAAGCGGATCTGCACGCGCTCCGGCGGTATTCCATGGAATTCGTAACGGCATTGTAGGACTCTGGATCCGCCTATAACAGCGCCGCCAACGGCGTGCTTGGCCAAGAATAGCTGGCTGGAGTCAAATGTCCCGGATTTGTTTACTCGTGTGTCGAATATTTGTTTGCATGGTTCTGTGGAGTGGATACAAATACAAATTCAAATTGGTAATTCTGCGAATTTGCTCAAGTCAGGGCTGCCAAATTGTAACTAATTCGCGTCAGCTGTTTTTTCTAGCCAAGAGTTGGCAGCCCTTCCAATTGTTGTTTACATTCTGTGTTTTTTGTGCAATAAATAATTTCATTTTCTTGCGTTTTATCTGTTAGCTTGTATGTTACGAGTTTGTAAGGCGACAGGTCCAATTTCCTCCGGATTTTTAGTTCGATTCTGCAGCGGTGCAATGGCCAGCAAGCGGAGCCACAATGAAGACAACAAGTTCGACACATTCCGGCGGATATGTGATGAAATAGCCGGCGAGGCGAGCTACCTGAAGAAGGCGGAGAAGTTGCAGAGATTCTTTGAGCGCGGAACCAGCGGTTCAGGATTTCAGGGCGACACGCTGCTCTGGGTACAATTCCTCATCCCGGCGGCCAATCAGCGGGTCTATAATCTGCAGAACAAGGCTCTGATAAAGCTATTTTCACGCATTTTCAATGCTAGTCAGCAGCAAATGCACTTGGATCTTGAGCAGGGTGAGCTAGGCTCGTGGCGATACCAAATAGATAATTAATTTTCAATTTCCCGCAGATGGTGATGTTTCGGAAACACTGCGAAGGCATTTCGCAGCCTCTAGTAAGGTGAAGCCTCAGGCGGAAAGCAAATTGTACCTTCAGGAGGTGGAGAAACTCCTCCTGCAACTAGTGGAGCGCACCAAGGAGGATGAGCAGACGGAACTTCTGCAGGAGCTGTGCAAGAAGGCCACCGATTTAGATTTACGCACGTTCATCAGACTGGTGAAGCAGGACCTGCGGATTAATGCGCGGGCCAGGCATATCCTGGACGCCTTTGGTCCCGACGCCTATCCAGCTTATCAATCCTCTCGAGACTTGGCGGCAATTGTGGAGCAGTTCGCTGGGCAGAAAAAGAAACTCGTTGTGACCAACGGTTCGGTTAAGGCGAAAGGAAAGCCAGTTAAACCAAATACGGGTGGCATTCAGGTGATGACGCCCATTTCGCCAATGCTGGCGTGTGCCTGCAAGTCAGTGGAGGATGCCTTCAAAAAGAGCCCCTCCGGACTGTACAGTGAAATCAAATACGATGGCGAACGGGTGCAAATCCACAAGCAAGGCAGCGAATTCAAGTTCTTTAGCCGCAATCTAAAGCCCGTAATGGATCACAAGATAAAGGCCCTGAAAGAGCACATACCGCTGGCCTTTCCAGGAGCCGGCGAACTGATTCTAGATTCGGAGATTATTCTCGTGGACACTGAGACCGGCGCGTTGCTGCCCTTTGGCTCCTTGGGAGCTCACAAGAAGCAAACTTTCGCCAACGCTGCTGTGTGCTTGTTCGTCTTCGATTGTATATTGTATGATGGCGAGGATTTAACGCAAATGTAAGTGGAAACCCTTCTTTTTCAAACAATAAATACATATTCCATCTCACAGGACCTTTCGCAAGCGACGTGAAATACTTGAGCAGAATATCAAGCCCATCAAATCCCATGTACAGCTATCGGAGTCGGAATTCCTAAAGACGAAGAGCGAACTGGCCATGATGACGGCCAAGGTGCTGCATGCCAATCTGGAGGGAGTAGTCCTAAAGAGTCCCAGCAGCACATATCAACCCGGCAAACGCAATTGGTTGAAGGTCAAGAAGGACTACCTTTTCAACGGCAAGATGGCCGACACAGCCGATTTGGTTGTCCTGGGCGCGTGGTATGGTTCGGGTAAAAAGGGTGGAGTGCTCAGCATTTTCCTCATGGGCTGCTACGATGCAAGGGATCGCCTGTGGAAGACGGTGACCAAAGTGCACTCTGGCCTGGACGATGCCACCAACGAAGAAGTTCACGATTCACTGATAAAGTTAACCGAGCGAACTGATGCCAATCGGACGCCTAGTTGGCTGTTATGTAAGAAGTCCCTGGTGCCCGATGTGCTGGCCAAGGATCCGCAAGAAATGCCCGTATGGGAAATAACGGGAGCGGAGTTCACCAAGTCCGAGGCGCACACGGCTTCCGGCATCTCAATAAGATTTCCTCGAATTACTCGCCGGCGCAGCGACAAATCCGCCAAAGAGGCAAATGATCTTGCCCATTTGGAGGATCTGTTTGATGCCTCAAAGAAAAATGTGAACGTGGATCTGCTTCTTGCAGATGTTACAAAGGTGGAGCAACCAGGCAGCAGTAGGTCAAATAGCGCTAAGAAAGCCAAAAGGTCTAACACAGGTTCAGATGACGAAGAGAAAGCGCCAACACCCACTAAGCGCAAAACGGCAAAAATGGAGCAGTGTTTGCCTTCATCGCAAAGGGAAATGAAAGACTTTTTCAAGCCCATCAAAGAATCCAAAACCCAAGTCAAAAGCGAAATTAAAACCGAAGTCAAAACCAAAATCAAAATTGAGCCAGAACTAAAAGATGTTCAAATGGATCCAAAAATCGAAGTCAAAACTAAAGTTAAAACCGAGCCCATAAAGGAAGAAATCAAAAAAGAGCCAAAGCTCCACGAAAATGAAGTATTAAAGTTCAATGAAGATTCCAAAACCGAAGTTAAAAAGCAATTCAATCTGGAGCAAAAAAGTCCTGAGTCAAAAAGTGCGAAAAGCACTTTATTCTCAGGCCTGGTGGCGCACTTTGCAATGGAGCAGGATTCAAGGAAGCTGAGGGAACAATTTGAGCGACACGGCGGATCTTGTACCACGAATGCCCGTAAAGCTAACCTGGTCTTCTACAACAAAAATGAGATAATGGACGTTGGGAAGCTAAGGTAATTCCTACTGATTCGCAAAATCTAAAAATAAGATTTAATTTGATTTGTTTATTTTTTGCAGGCCCCTCTACCGACGCAGTTGTCGACATCTGAATGTGAGCTGGCTTCAAACATCGTTAGAGAACCAGAGTCGACAGCCTTACCCGCTACACGCTGTGATGCTGAAAAGTCGAGTGCTTTGATGAAATTGTTTTTACTCATAAATATATATTGGATTAAACCGAATGTATATGATACAGACAAGTATTTTATCAAAGGCGGAAAAGCTCTAATTGAAAGCTTTGTCCAGCGAAAACAAAACGCTCCCAGTAATTGGTGGCGTCGTTAGTTATCTTCTGGACGCTTGGAACACGGAACGCGCACTGTTCTCGTCTGAGCTCATCGAACATGTTGTGGGAATTTCTAGCTCTCTTCGCGATCGCCTTTGCGTTGTTCTATCGCTGGGCGACCGCAAACAATGATTTCTTCAAGGATCGGGGCCTACCCTTTGCGAAGCCCAAGCTGTATTTTGGTAACATGGCTAGCATGTTCCTCCGAAAGAAGGCTATGTTCGACATCGTCTGCGATCTGTACAACAAGGGCGGTAGTTCCAAGTAAGTTAATATCATAACAACTAAGTTTAATAACTAGTTTTATAATTGTAATATAAGTCACACGCACTTTGAACCCGTTCCGCATTATGTGTGTATCTAGATGCGCCATTGACATTACAATTGTGGTCGGCCAAGGTCACGATCAGTGAATATATACACAAATTGGACGTATGTATATGGTGGGTGCGGGCTACGTTTGAGTAATTATTGAATATAAAATCGCGAAATGCAAACAAACAACTGAGCCAAGCGTGTAGAGAATTTATTATCAAACACACATAATGTGCAATAGTTAAGATAACTCTGTTACTATAAATGTCCCAAAATCCTTTGTTCTGATTATCAAGTTAAATTATTTTAATCTTATCATTTATATGACAGCTTTAAATGTTGTTTGTTACGGAGTGAACTCACGGTGCTTATACTTACTATAGATAGGAAAAACAATTTAGAAAGCTTCTAAGTACCTTTTGATAACATAGTTGAAATCTGAATCAGAGTTCTACCTTAAATAATATATTATAAATTTAAAAAAGTATTATAAAATGTATTAGCTTTTTATTAATCTTTCAGATTTTATTTTCCGTAACCAAATTCCGAAATTTAGAAAAAAATTTAATTAATTAATTAAATAAAAAATAAAAAATTTTAAAAATGTAATTAATTAATTAAATATTTTTGAATCTATGTATGTATGAAAATAAGTTTTAAAACACTTTTAAACCCAAAGAATAAAATCATATAATACCTTGCAAAGCGTATACAAAAAGCTTAATTTGGAATAAACAAATAAACCGAAAAAATAGCCATTTAAGTCTAAAAAAGTTAATACAAGGTGACATCATCTATGCAGCATTTTTGTCGTTTTCATATTTTCAATTTAATAATTCTGTGAAATTTATTAAACTTAATTTTTACTTAAACCAACACAGAAATCAACTGGGTTAAGTTAAAAAATAATCGGATAGGTTATGATCACATTGCCAGAACTCTGTATGTTTGCACACTATATATGAATGTTTGCACAACCATAGCCACGCAAATGCCTTTCTGGCGTATCATTAAGTGAGTCACAAAATGCTTATCGGTCATTGATTTCGTCATTTTCTTTGTTTAGATTTTTCGGTATCTTTGAGCAGCGACAACCACTTATAATGGTACGCGATCCAGATTTAATAAAACAGATTACCATCAAGGACTTCGACCATTTTATAAATCACCGCAACGTATTCGCCACGAGCAGCGACGATGATCCACATGACATGAGTAACCTTTTCGGGAGCTCACTGTTCTCCATGCGAGATGCCCGCTGGAAGGACATGCGGAGCACACTGAGTCCAGCATTCACTGGCAGCAAGATGCGTCAGATGTTCCAGCTGATGAATCAGGTGGCTAAGGAGGCCGTTGACTGCCTGAAGAATGACCAGCCATCTCTTCAGGAGATGGATCTGGACATGAAAGACTATTGCACACGGTTCACGAACGATGTGATCGCTTCAACGGCCTTTGGCCTGCAGGTTAATTCGTTCAAGGAGCGAGAGAACACCTTCTACATGATGGGCAAGAAATTGACCACATTTACTTTTCTGCAGAACATAAAGTTCTTACTCTTCTTTGGTCTAAAGAAGCTTAATAAGGTATGTTTATTATTTTAAACTAAAAAAGTACATTTTAAACTAAATATGTTTATTCTATTCTACTATTCTAAAATCAACTTGCAGATCCTTAAAATGGAGCTGTTCGACAGAAAGAGTACGCAGTACTTTGTGCGCCTGGTGCTTGATGCCATGAAGTACCGACAGGAACACAATATCATACGTCCGGACATGATCAATATGCTGCTGGAGGCTCGTGGTCTGCTCCAGTCGGACAAGACCAAGACGGGACCAACTCGGGAGTGGAGCGATCGCGACATTGTGGCCCAGTGTTTTGTATTTTTCTTTGCCGGCTTTGAAACTTCGGCGGTTCTTATGTGCTTCACCGCCCACGAGTTGATGGAGAATGAGGATGTACAGCAGAAGCTGTACGAGGAGGTGCAGCAGGTAGACCAGGATCTGGATGGCAAGGAACTGACCTACGAGGCCATCATGGGCATGAAATACTTGGATCAGGTGGTTTCGGAGGTTCTACGCAAGTGGCCGGCAGCCATTGCCGTTGACCGGGAGTGCAACAAAGATATAACCTATGAAGTAGACGGCCAGAGCGTGGAAATTAAAAAGGGAGATGTCATCTGGCTGCCCACCTGTGGCTTTCATCGTGATCCCAAATACTTTGAGAATCCCTCAAAGTTCGATCCAGAACGTTTTAGCGATGAGAACAAAGCAGACATACAGCCATTCACATATTATCCCTTTGGGTTGGGTCAAAGAAACTGCATTGGTAAGCTGCTCGAATCTAGTCAAACATTCTTACAGTCTTTGTTAATCATTGAAATCTCTATTTTTAGGTTCTCGGTTCGCTCTCCTCGAGGCAAAGGCCGTCATCTACTATCTCCTGAAGGAATATCGCTTTGTCCCCGCCAAAAAATCTTGTATACCACTAGAGCTGGCTAGCAGCGGTTTTCAATTGACGCCCAAGACAGGATTTTGGGTCAAACTCATCCAGCGCAATTAATCTTATTAAGATGTATAAATGTAATTAAATGTTTTGTTAACTGATGTGTATTAAAATTGCAACATTCTTGTTTAAATAATTCCTCTTTTAATTGAATTATATCGAACTATCATCGATAATCGTGTTTATATTTTTGCAGGGTATTATAATTTAAGTAAGTAATTAGCAACGCAGCGAAGAAGTCATTTACGACTCTTTAAATATACATATGTATATTCTTTTTGTATATAAATTTAATTATTTTATTTTTTCAGGTAAAAAAAAGAGAATTTAGGGCTAAAAATTATAATCAAATCTTGGTATATACTCTCGAAATTAGTCTGCATTCTCTTTAAATTGGAATATGCATGACAGGGCGCTGCCTCTCTTAATTGGGGATACCAGAATTTGCTTTCCTTTTTTAGAGGGTATAGCTGTTTGCTGCGTATACGTAATATGTAGCTTGCCGGACGGCCATCCTTTCTAGCATTGCCGGGTAAGTAAATATTTACGACGTTACCTTACGATCTCGTCTGCCTACGGATTTATTTTGTATATCTGCGTGCAACAGCCATCACAAGCGATTTCTTGCGATCCGTGCTGGGGTATAAATAATGGCTAAGATCACTGAACACCTCTCATTCAAACATCAGTAGCGCCTGCGCCGCCAAGAACCTGAGTATTTGGCCAACTAAATCCTGTGAGCGAAGATCAAAACGGAAAGTCCGGCAGAATACAGTCAGAAATTGTATATTCTTACAGGAGCAAAACTGTCTTCGTAACAAGAGCCACAGGATTTCTAGGCAAAGGTTCACTGTCAAGAATAACATACTTAGTGACATAATATTAATTCTACCGAAATACTTTTGTAGTGATCACAGAAAAGTTACTCCGTTCCACGTATGTGAAACGTATATATTGCCTGATGATATCTAAACGGGGTGAGAATGGTCACGAAAGTGCAGATAGCTTTGCATGGAGTCGCCTCCATTAGCTTCGTGGATCCGCTGCACAAGGCGTTAATTATCTATTCGTACATTTTAGTTTTACACTACTAAAACCTTTATCTTCGATTCGGTTAATACGGAGCAGTTGTGGCGGTCCATGTCGAACGAAGATAAGCGGATCTTTGCCTTTGACATGGCCAACATAAACTGGCAGAAGTTTTTAAATGTAATAGTGGAAGGAATACGACTCCATATATTGAAGATACCCTTGCCACCAAAGTCCATTGCGACCAGCAAGCGGATAAAGCATCCGGTAAATGAGGAATCTCAATAAGCCATGGCTTTATATTAAATATACATTATATTAATAATTATATAAATTATATTAATAATTATTGCAGGTACTATTTATTGCATTTACTTGTTACCTTTGGAATATTTGTGGTCTCAGGGGCCTTGACTTGGTTCCTGATTAGAATTTCAATTTTCTAGTGCGTATTAATTGTAGAACTAATAAATAATTTTTGGAATAAGATGGAACTTGTATTATTTAAGTAAAGATATATGTATATATTGCGTTATATGTGGCATGTTTTTGGCAGATACTAAAAAAACTGAGAAAGTAAATATCAAAGAAAACATTTTTTTATTACTAAACAAACTTCTAACAAAGAAGATTTGCATTTTATTACTCTTGAGCTATCAGTAAAACAATAAAAATGGTAAATATTTAAGCAGTTGGATATAGAATGCATTTGTTATTGTCGAATCAGACAAATGAGTTTAAAACATATCGAAAATAAAATCAGCTCATAATATATACTTTAAATTGTAATGTTTAAAAGAACTTCTGATATTTATCCAATCGGGGAAGCCCTTATTATCACAAATGGAACTCATGGATTAGCTATGACTGTGCACTGGCACTCGATTTTAATTAAGTATTCTATTCAACTACCGGGATTCGCTCTCCTTCCCTAGCGTTGCACTTTACCTGAGCCTAAGTAACACCGTTTAACAATTAGCTAAATGGCAACGAGAGGTTCAGAGAGCGCCACGCCACTTGACACGAGTCGCAAAAATAGTATGTTTCCTGGGCAGAAAATTATAAAATAAAGTCTGTGGCTAATTGTAAGAAAGGCTTACTATATTTATTGTGAGAAAGGAAGATCACATGGTTTATTATTGCAGGTCAGCCGCTAGCATTCGTTCTTAAAAATGGCAATAACTACGTATACGTAATATGCAGCTTGCCAAACGGGCATCTTCTCCAGCAGCGCCGGATGAGTAAATGTTTACGACGCGACACCTTACGATCTCGTCTGCCTACGGATGTTTGTATATCTGTGTGCAACAGCCATCACAATCGATTTTTTGCGATCCGTGCTCGGGTATAAATAACGGCTAAGATCACTGAACACCTCTCGTTCAAGCATCAGTCGCGACTGCGCCGTTCTCCGGAATACGCCGGCCATCGGATTACGGATACTTGATTATTTCGTTGTATTTGTGCGCGACTGGGACCCGCTATCCGACCCTCCACCTATAATGGCGACGGATGTGCAGACATTTTATAAAGACAAAGTCGTCTTCCTTACAGGTGGCAGTGGTTTCCTGGGAAAAGGTATTTGTTAGCTCACCAGGACAGCAATACTTGCCAGTCGATTTGGATCGGTCGATCAGACCGATAATAACCAGTTAAAGTGTGTACACAATTCATTAAAGAATTTATCTAAAGGTCAAAGACCGGTGATTTAAATTTGATTGAGATGATGCCTTGTCAATTATCGCATTTATATATGTACTCATGACATGCATGCAACGCCCCAGCCGGTTAACACAAAAATTCGGATGCCCAAATCAACAAATGATGCGCAGAACCGGCTGGCACGGTCATCCATCCATACCAGTTCAAGTTCAAGATCAAGTCTCTTGCTCTTTCCAGTGCTCATTGAGAAGCTGCTTCGCACCACGAAGGTGAAGCGTATCTACGTTCTCATTCGCACCAAGAATGGCCAGGACGTACAGGATCGAGTTGCCACCTGGGGGACTGATCCGGTGAGTGAGTCTTCGGAATTTGCAGGACATCTTACAAATTAAACTGAATAATTTCATGGGACTCCAAAGATTTATTTGAAATTTAAAGTGACAAAAATTGTCCGAGGTATTAATCTTGTTTTTTCAAACCTGAAAGTTAAATTTTTTTGTGAAGAGATCTCTCTCAATCAAAAATTCCTTTAAAATTCCAGGGTCTTGCTTTTATCGGTTTGTTTACAATTTAAAATGGATGACATGAGATGAAAACTACGGATGTGGTCGCAGTTATCTTGAGACTATAATCTGCAAGTGTGATATATGTTTAAATTAAAAAATTTGAAGTGTTGACTGGTATGCATCGACCATACAAAAAGGGTAGACAGCAAAAAATATGCATAGTTTTTTAAGCAAAATATGCGGTCTGATCAGAATGACAATTTTGCTGATTTTGGATAGATTATTATCACATTCTTAACACGAATTAACATACAAATAATGGCGACCGTGACTGCCAGTAGTTGTTATCGTAGCTCAATTGCATTGTGTGCATAGTATAATAATAAAATAAATATTAAGACATGTATAGATGAGGATAGCGTGAACTTAACTAAGAATTAACCCAGGATCACGGCTCATTTGATATTTGTTTGATTTTTATTCTATTCTACAGGTATTCGCTCTGCTCTTAAAATCGAATCCTGACGTGTTGAAGCGAGTGGCGCCCCTTGCTGGCGACTGCCTGGCGCCGGACCTTGGCCTTAGTCAAGCCGATCGACAGCTCCTTGTGGACGAAGTGCAAATAGTTTTCCACGGTGCCGCTACTGTGCGGTTTATGGAGCCGCTGCACATTGCTCTGGCCATCAATACGCGGGCTGCACTGCTCATGATGGAGCTGGCCAAGGAGATGCAGAACCTGGTGGCCTTCGTGCACGTGTCAACTGCATTCTCGAATTGTGTGGAGAAGCACATTCAGGAGCGTTACTACCCGGAGAACCTGAACTGCCCGGTCCGAAAGGTTCTGCAGCTGTACGAGACTTTGGATGACGAGCTGGTGGACAATATGACCCCGGTCCTGCTGGGAAAGTTCCCGAACACCTACACCTACACCAAGGCTCTGGCAGAGCAGCTGCTTCAGAACGAGGCCGGCGATCTGCCCATCTGCATTTTTCGTCCTGGCGCCAGTAGGTGATGTAGTCAACGGCTGTGGCTGTGCCCCACTAACTTGTTAAACTCCCTTCTAGTAATTTCCACCTACAAGGAGCCGATGTCGGGCTGGATTGACAACTTATACGGACCCATAGCTTTGCTCTATGGCTCTGCCCGCGGATTCATTCGCATCACGCACCTGAATGTGAAGGCCCAGGCGGGTATTGTGCCGGTGGACTACTGTGTCAACACAATGATAGCCCTCGCCTGGTACACGGCCGGAAATGGCGCCAAAGCGCAGCATCCCGACCCGCCCATTTACAACTTCACTCCCAGCGAGAAGAGTCCGATCACGTGGGGTGGATTTCGGGACAAAGTGGCCAAGCTAAGGAATGTCTTCCCGCTGACTCAGATGATGTGGGCGCCGTTCTTGCACTGCACAAGACACATGTGGCTGTTCAAATTCCTGGTCTACTTCTACCACCTGTTGCCGGGATACGTATTTGATCTGGTTCAGCGTCTGCGTGGTCGCAAGCCGCGTCTGATCAAACTCTATGGGAAAATACACAAGAATATCGAGGTCCTGGGCCCCTTCGTGGACACCTCGTGGAAGTTCGACACCAACAATACGCAGCATCTGTGGAAGCAGCTATCGCCCGACGACCAGTTGCTTTACGACTTTGACATGAGTAGCGTTGACTGGGATGACTTTTTTATGCGGGCTCTTCCCGGACTTCGCATTTATTTGGGCAAGGAGAAGCCTGGCGAAGCGGGATTGGCAAGGGGCAGAGTGATACTTCGGAGGTGAGTGGAAAACATAGTTTTTTAGGAAGATTATTCTTTAGCAAAGAGTAAATTATTTCATCTTCAAATTTAACCCACTCTCTTTCTCCCACAGGTTTATGATTCTTCATTCAATCTTGCAGTTTATTTTATTCAGCGGAGCCTTTGCCCTTCTATGGTCCATATTAAAGCTATTATTTGGCTTATAAGTTAAGTACACACACTCACAGAGGAAGTAGGTCCATTGTTTCTTAGTTAAATAAATGTTTTGGCCAAAGTTTTAATTAAGAGACTCACTGGCAGGCAAAGAGGTACACAGTGCCTTAGATTGGTGAACGAAGACCAAACCCCAAAGGACAATGTCGCGCAGAAGCCATGTAAAGCGATAGAGTGCCATTTGAACGCGACAGCAGTTCGACAAAGACTGAGTCGAGATGAAGACCCTGCTGCATTAACATGACCCACTCCCCATTCCACTCAGGCCCCTTGGATTGGCCACATCCGTTTCCGCCTCAGAATCCGGAGCGAGGCAGACGGAAGCTGCCGGGTGCGGGAGCGGGGGCGTGAGGAGGCTAGTTTTGCCGCCATTTTCCATCGATTAACATAATTCGATTGGGTCTGGGTTCTACAGAGGGGGTAGTATCGAGGGATAAGCAAGGCGAGAGCACTAAGCAAAATTATATGAAAATTAATACGATGAAAATTATTATAATTAATTATTGTGTTTTTCCTATTTCTAGAAAATTTGTTGTTTAGTTGATTTTAGTTTTCGTTGAGTATTTAGTGAGACATCCCATAATATAATTACCTTAAAGCAGCCAACACATATTTTTGTGTGTTGCAGAACTCTTGCGGAAGGAGGGGATAGCTAAATATAAGGCTAATTTATGGGGCGCCAACTCACCAAACTGCCTTCCCGGCTTCGTCAGCTCCACATCCATTGGCAGACTGTTAGCCTTGGCGGCCATGGAGTGTTGTAGCTGAAATTGCTGGATTTGGATCTGCTTTTCCTCCTTTGCTGCCACACTGGCTGTCTCCAAGACGGCGGGCGGCGGCGGCAGAGCCAGCAGGACTCCCGGCTCATTAGGTACGAAACTGTACTTGCCGCGGAATCCCTTGGCCGTGCGATTGGAGCTGGCATTGAACTCTAGCAGGAGATCGGGACCGCTGCTCACCAGCCGGCGGCTGGGGCGACTTGAGCAGAGCACATCGATCACGGAGCTCATGTGGGCGGACTCGGCATCGAATAGGGTAATCGCGTCCAGCTGGCAGCCACCGCTAACCACAGGCGGCAGCTGCAGCTCCTCGAACAGGATCTCCACATGGGTGTCCGGCCTTCCAATGAACTTGTAGGCGCACTTGATGTGCGCTGGATAGTGGACGGGAAAGCGCGGAGAGTGAAAGTATCCCTGGCCCAGATTGCCCTCCTCGGTGGCCAAGCTGGCAAAGAAATAGAAGTCACAGTAGCTATGCGGCACCAGTCGACCGTCCGTTCGGAAGTTGTCTGTGTAGCAATTCAAAATTTAAATGGTTAACCCAAAATTATGCCAGGATTAGCCATCATCAGCAACTATCTGATATTGAGGCCAACTTACCTCGCTTCAGAAATCGATAGCTGGCGGTTAGGGTCAAGTTCCACGTGTCCGCACTGGTGGGCGGATGCTGGAAGCGGAGCCGAAGGCCCAGCAATCGACCGGAGCTATAAATAGGAGTGGCACTGCGGTTCCGGCTGTGCTGGCAAAAGGTGTCCGCCGCCAGTGTCGCGTTCTCAATGACGGGCTCCCTCAGATACGGAAAGACGTCCATGCTGTCCGAGCAGCTGTCACGAAATTGCATTTGATGGGCGAAAAAAAGACGGAATATACATACATATATGAAATATATAGAGAGGAATTCGACCGCATGCCTGCCTGCCTGCCGTTTGCATTGGCCAGCACAGATGCGTAATGATGTCTAAAATTTATTGGCCGATACTTTTGGGGCCGGCTCGTTGGTCAGCCAGCCGCCGCCGGACCTATAAATATCGTTTGCCAACCAGCAAATGGCCATTAAGAAATAATCCCCAAACCGCTCGCTTGGTTGGTTCTTCACGATTTATTTTGATAAAAAGTCGAACAAAAGTTGGCGTTAAGGCTAATTCGATTGTCAAATCGAAACAGCTGCGGGCGGCCATGTTCTTAGAGCCATAAGTAATTGAAAAATAATTAATTAGATTGCTGGTGTTTACTGAAAAAAAGGATATAGCTAATATGACATTAAGTAGCTTCACTAACTAGCTCACAAAAATAAGTATACAACTTTTTCAAATTTTCTTTCCCGATGTAAATAATTTTTAAACTTGTTTGAAATTAATAGGAATCATTATCTATAAGCTAGTATTTTTTATCAAGAAATAAATAATAATCCATAAGGGAACTCAAAAATCCAAGAAGTACCAAAATTCCTTATAATTTCTTGCTTTGGCGAGCTTTAATCTGAGCTTATGTCCCTGTAAACATCCACCAATCTATGAAATATTCCTTTTTAATTTCTTTTTTAACAATAAGCAAGTTGAGAATTCGATATAAAAGCCCCTTATGATCGATCTATAATGTTATTCCCCCTTCCGCTTGCGCATTCCGCCAAGCATGCGACAAAAGGCCGGATAATCAATCATGGGCGGTTCCTCCAGGGACTTGGGCTTGGCCATTGGTGCATGGCTAAGAGCCTCCTTGGCCTCGTTGAGGGTCATTTTGTCACCGTAGTTGGTCAGCTCCTCGTAGATTCTGGGGGTTGGGAATTTAAAGGTTTACAAAGCTCGCGCCACTTGCAGTTTCCCCTGGAACCCACTTGCGCTCCTCGATCTTGCCCGTGCCGTGATCATCCCATTTGCTCCAGGCTTCGAGCAGCACATCCTCCGGATCCAGTTCTTGGGTGCGTCGACTCATCAGCCGAACGAAGGCCTCATAGTCCAGGGGCTCTTTGGCCTCCTCCATCATCTGTTCCAAGAGCGTCTCGTTGGGCTCATTTCCCAGTGCGGTGTAGGTGAATCGCAGATCATCCTTCGAGATCAATCCGTCGCAGTCCGTGTCGAAGAGCGAGAAGACCTTTAGACGAGTCACATAATTAACGCCTGCCGGTCATCACACTTCAAGCAGGCGACTTACTTCCTTCAGCTCCGCCAGCTTGGCGATGTCCAGATCACGCGGCGCCACGTGATCGTCGGCGGTCATCTCCTCGGGCAGCGTATAGTGGCCACTGGACTCTGGCAGCTTCAGGGTGGGATTGAAAATCTCGTTGATGACGGCCATGGCTTCCGAGTCGGCCAGGTGCGAAGGCGGCTGCGGGGTCTGTGACTGCTTGCGGGCAGAACTGGTGCGACGTCGACGCTGGATGAAAAATTGTGGATTGGATTACTGCCATTCGGGGACAGTATCGTATCACAGAATCATTCGCACTCACACGCTCCAGATCCTCAAAGGAAACCGACGGATCCATGGACATTTTGAAATCTCGTTTTTCACAGATTTTACACAGGGGATTTTTCTTTAAAAGTTTTGGCTTTAATATGCCTTAAGTGGTTTTCTAAAAACTATGTTTTTAAATTTTAAATTATGATTAAAAGTCATTTCACAGAGAGAGCTCCTTCAATAAAAGCCTAGGTCATGTTTACCTTTCGACATATAACTATGAAAATTAAATAAGCCAGACTTTAAAAGGGAACCAAACATTATATAGAGATCTTGAATTTTTTTTTATAACAATCAATAATACAAGTAACATAAAATGTTGTTAGAAATATTGTTAGTTTGAATATTAAGTTTATTTGGAATACCGCGTAGTGATTTTTATTAATGGGAACAAACAATATATATTTTCTTTTATTTGACAATCAAATTTTATAATTGTGCCCTAACAAAAAGACTATGCTTTTTTAAAAAGTCGTTAAAATTCAGTTCTGATAACTTTGCCAGGAGCAAACAAATATTTGGAGGACAAAAGATTTTAGCAAAGATTAAAAAAAAGTATTTCAAATATTTCAAAGAATATTGTAAATAAAAAAATTAAAAAATTAATTAAATTAATTAATTAAATTAAATTAATTTAAATGAGCTTTCTGTGGTACTAATTTATGGGAACATTTAAAAAACTTTGCCGGCAATTCAACCTCGCTTTAAGTCACTATTATCCGAAAACTTAAAACCTTTTCCCGATGACACTGACACTACGTATGAACCAATCCCGTGTTCGATTCTCCCGCACTTGTCCACCGACTCGGACACGCTTTCCCAGCGACTGCTGCTCTCGAGGATTTATTCGAACCACATTCGACGGCGCACTCGGCCCAAGCTCCACTGAATTGTGGCTGGCCAGTGCTCTCCAATTTTATTGACAAATCGATTCCGAAATATTGTGTGCGTTATTTTTATGGCGCAAATGTTGGATGCATAGAGTTTTGCATAAATTGACACAAATTTGCGGGATTTATAAATATAAATAAGCAGCAGGCGACCGGCCAGGCCTGGCGGACCGCCCACATGGCCTTCGCAAGGTATTTTAATTACATAGCCGTTGCCGCTGCAGCGATTCTGACTTAGCTCTTGGCCATCCCGCATTTGGCCAATGCATTTCCGCGACGGACGACCAGCCTTATCCATCGACGGATTCGATTTTGATGGCTGTCGCCGGCAGCTGTCCGCCGATTTGAGATATGATCGGCTGGCTGCCTGATCCCCATCCATTCCCCCATTACCACAACGATTCGCATTTCCATTCCGAACCCGGAATTCGGCCGGAAGCATTGCCACTCACCCGGGACGCAGCTGCAGTTGCTCGAGCTGAAAGGCCACCAGTTCGTCATCGTGGCCACCGATGAAGATCATTAGGCAGTTGTTTTTGACGCCCAGTGCGTGGCTAGCGTTAATTGCTAATCTGCCCCATTGGGTGGCATTCCGCTCGGTGGCATGCAGGCAGGAACAATCTGTCAAGGAAGAAGGTTCAGGGGATTGTATTTTGTTATTTAAATGTATTTTATTGATAACGAAGAAAGGTAAGTGTTTCAAGATGTGTTTATATTTATTCATTGACTTGTTTTTATTAGCATATTTTGAAAGCTTATATATTTTGGTAATTTTTTAAATGGATTTTAATTGCGAACCAATTTCTGAGGCACTCCTTTGCAACAATAAATTATATTTTCTAATATCCTTAACCAAAAAGTACACTTGAGCCGCTCACCAAGCCATAGTTGGGACTGCTTGCCACTGGAAACTACTGGCTGTTCCTGCTGCTGTTGTCCATTTCCGGTGGCTGTGAGGACGGCGGCTAATATTGCCAGAGATAACCGAGCGGCCGCCATAGTCAGCGGCCAGAACGAGACTGTGAAGCCGGATTCCGTTATCCTGCCACAGACCTTTGGGCCGCTGTTGGTATAAAAATAGCTCGGTCCTCTCGTCAAACAGGGCTCCTCCGCTTTTTTGTTGCTTTCTCCCCGCCCCTATAATGAAATTTCCGTTGAGGTTTACAGGTGCCGGTGCCGGTGCCGCCTCAACATCATCATCATCATCATCAGCATCCGCTAGTTTTCCGCCGTCGCCCTTTTGACCACTTTCAAAAACACATTAATACTATACACTTGCCTGCAGCCATTTGGAGCAGCGTCGTCCTGTGGCCCATGTTTTGGGTGGCGGTATTTTTAAAATGTGTGTCGCTTTGTCTTTTGTTGTTATTTTTTGTGAGCTCTTTGGGCCGCCAGTTAGCAGCTCATTTCAGCCCCAATGTTGGCAGTCAGTCAATTCATCTAGATTGTCACACTTCGGGGACTAAAACTCAATTAAGTTAACTGCCAATCCAGCTTAAAATTACATTCGAAATAGTGTTTCAGCTCGGCTAGGCAATACTCACTAATTTGATTTTACAAGTTTTTTCGTTAAAAAGTTATAATAAAATATCTTTATTTTAAGAATCGAAATTTCAAGTTTTGAAGCTAAAAGAATTATATAATTATATAAATATATACAAGAAATACTTCTAAATCAACGCTATATAAGGGACTAGCCTAAAAGATTCAAAATACATACATATATTTCTTTAGAAATATAAGCAGCAAATTAAATTAGCAATCGATTCCCGTTTTTGGAAATCATCCTCACCTTGGCGATCTTTTGATGGATTAATTTTCACGTTTGAACAATAGATTGTGAGTCACAAAACAACACGTTTATTTAATACAACACTTACACAACTGTTTAATTATTTATATATTTGTCTACTGGCTTAATACCGCTCCGAAAAATATTAGGAGCCACCGGACTGGTTTATCTTGGCCTTAAACATATCCGCCAGAAGATGGGCCTTGGTAACATTCAGTTCCTCGTAGTCAAACGGTGCCATGTGATCCTTGCAGCGATCTAGCCACTGCCGGATGTGCTTATAGGGTTGCAGCTCAAACTCAAAGGCCTCAAGCTGGGAAACGGTGACCAGGAGCGTCAGATCCGCGATGGTAAAGTGATCGGCAGCAGCGTATTGTCTTCCCTCGAGTATTGAGTTTAGCCAGCCAACAGCCTCGGTCAGTTTGGCTCGTTTTCCCTCATCCAGAGGAGCTCCTATAAACATTGTGGGGAACTAAATAAAGCACAAATTAAAAGTTATTTTAATGATTAAGTAGTTGAAGGTAATTAATTTTATACTCACATAGTAGTCCGTGAGTCGCATGTAGAGGGTGCCAAGGTCGAAGTGTAGCCGCTGGTCCACCAAGGCCCGCACCCGGATGTCAGTGGGATAAAGTGCGTCGCTCTTTCCATAGGCGGCCACCAGATAGGCCAGGATTGCCCGACTGAAATTCAAATGGATTTGGTATTTACTCAGGAAACGAAAGGAGTTGATTAGGTCTACTCACCTCTCCCAGAGCACTAGGCCCTCGTCGTTCATTGTAGGCACACAGTGCTGCGGATTCATGGCCACAAAGTCCGGCTTCAATTGCTCACCCTCCAGGATGTTAACAATCTTCAGCTCAAAGTCCAGTTCCAGCATCTTGGCCAGCAGCAGGATGCTGCGGCAAGGAGGACTGGGCGGCAGGTAGTACAGCACTGGCGGCGACATCTTTCCGCCTCTGAGAAGCAGACAATAGACAAATTCGGTCACAATGTGCTTCGTGTCGCCCATTGGCCGAAACTGGAATGCTAACTTAGCCACCATCAACGCGACCAGTTGGCCAGTTCAGCACTGCACGCAGCCCCCGAAATATGTTTGCGGTCAACAAATAATCAATGCATCGATTTTGTCCGTTTACAAATACTTAATTAATGGCAATTGTTCTTGGGGAAAACGTCCTTGATGTAAAAGCACAAAAATAATAAATAATAACACAGGCAATAGTGTTCTTAGATCGGATAGAGCTTCTTTTGTTGTGTAAAAGTCTTTGAAAACTCTAAAAATAAATTTTTAATTGCTAAGAAATATTAAATATATAAAGATAAATATTAAATATATAAAGATAAATATTAAATATATATAATTATTATTTAAATAAAACGAACAAAAATATATAATATCCACTTTATTATTTTTTTTTTCGGCAGAAATGAAGCCAAACTAAATTGCCTTATTTATGTTATACTAAACCTAATAAAATATAAAAAAATATATATATATACTTAGCAAGATAACTATTGGGTTTAAAAAAATTTGGATTCAATAAAATTATTTTTAAATCGTATATTAATATGAATGAAAATAATTTTAAGCTGACTGCCTAAATGTATGCTTATATTTTTTCAGGAAATCAATGTAAAATATATGTATATTTTATGTCAAATAATTATTTTGAACTCCAATTCTAATCTCCAACTCTAATTGCATTTAACTTTAAAATGAAATTTTTATATATTTAGAATCAAATTTAAAGGGTATGCTAGCCTTCGTTTAAATGTCGCTCTAGGACAATCGTCTCACTGCCCCCCGCACTTAATTGCAACCACTTATTTATTCATTATGGAACATGCACTGAAGGTGTCGGCCCCTGGCTAGCTACTCACACAATCCTGTGCACCAGCTTGTGCTGCACCACGGCCACCGAGTCGATGTCTATGCAGTTCCCCAGTCTGCTGTCGAGTGTCGTCCTGGACGCGTTCGCTTCCGCCGGAGCTCCGTCCTGGTGGGTCCTGCTAATGCGAATGGCGGCTCCTCGACGACGCTGATACTGATGGTGATGCTGCTCAGCGTGGTGGATGCGTTGGATCCTATCCGGCGATGGAATCTCTCTCCCGGCTGTCCCAACTTGCCGACGTCGCTGTCCACGGCCGTATCCGCTGTCTGGCTTTTCCAATTTTCAGAGCATGTTGTCTCGTCTTTGGGCGCATTTGTTTTCGTTTAGTTTTCATAACGAACGTTGCTAGGGACGACAGGCCGACCCACCAAATTCAGTGCTGGCAAGAGGCCTTTTTCAAAGGACACGGAGATCGAAGCAAAAGTTAAATAAATAAGGAAATATTTGAAAATAAAAAAGACAAAGAAGCTTATGTACTTTACTTTGTACTAATATGTATAATTCACACTTAATAATGTAATAGAAAGCACTGTTGATTAAATAACAATTATTATAATTTTAAATAAATTATTTAATTTATTTTAAGTCTAAATATATGAAGAATAGATATTCAAAATAATTAAACTTTATTAAAATCGAAAACAAACTATTTTAAAATTTCTTTAGAATTCAAATATTGTAAATCGAACCTAAATATTGTATATTCTCCATTCAAAATATGAAACATCTCTTCCAAAAAAGGACAACCTACCAGCACTGGGCCAAGTGTTCACCTGTTCGCTCAGGTGGGGGATGGCCATGTTTTTAGGGTCGTGGGAGGTGCCAAAACTCGGTCAAAACGGTCCCGTTCGTGTCTAAAATTATACGTCTACATAATTTCCCAGGCTATGTATGCTCTCTGTTACCTTTTTATTGATTGCCAACAGATTATCCAATTCAGTGCACCTGATAAAAGGAGCTGGGGAGTTTTTGATTGGCATCACTTGAAAACTCGACGTGTTTACAGCAAACATTTTTTCGACAGTCATGACTTCATCGCGTGCTGGAAATTTCTTAGAGCCACTCAAGGACATGGCCGGTACAGTGGTAATTAGCCAAGGTCTAAATGCTTCAGCTGAGGAGGTCCCACGGTCATCTACCTGACATGGGTCTAGCAGGTAGATAAGTAGGCTTTGTGTGTGAAGGATTCTGGAAAAGGGACATTAGAAGCGACGATAGGGAGAGTTCTAGGAAAATGTGTCACAATTTCGAAATATATATTTGGCAAAATGGCCGATCAAAGCGAGGCTATAAAGGAATTGTTTCGCTGCGGATCAAGATCAGTTACTTGTGCAAGTCCCAGCGAACAAGATGTCTCTCACACAGTGCAGATCCCATTTGATGTTGCTCCTGCTGCTGATGGTCCGCGGATCTCTCAGTGTTCCAGCCCTGGATAATCCGCCGCCGGCTGCCACCCCCAATACCATCGACGAGTCGGACAAGCTGCCGGAGAGCGGGGAACCGAGCATTGCCTCGTCCCAGGATGCAATTCTTGTTAGTGGCAACGATACGAGCGCACAAGTGACAGATACCTCGGATAAAACGGTGGTGAGTTACATATAGCTTGTAATTTATTAATTTTTAGTAAAATATTTAATCAATATACTAAATGGATTATTATTTCTTTCAGCAGCCTGATAATGTGGCCAGTGGCAGCAATATAGATCCCACCACCGTCTACGCCGGAGGAATCCTTCCGCCCGAGCTCTTTCAGCAATACCTAAATTCGTATTCAGGCTTTGGTCCCTATGCGGGCGCTTATCCTTCTCCCGTGGGCGCTGCAGCGCCTGGCATCTATCCGTATCCGGGAGCCATTGTGATGCAGACCGGCTACGAGGGTTTCCTAGTGCCGGCCAATGGAGCTGGACAGACGGATAGCACCACTGTGGTGGCGTCGGCTACTGAGTCGAGTTCTTCTTCAAATCCTTTGCTGTCCTTTGCCTCGAATCTGTTGCCCACAGTCCTGCTCTCCACGGTCCTACGCATCGCCGCCGTGGTCCTGTCCGCTGTGGGCATTATCCTCTTTGGTGGAGCCATAACCAGTGCCTTGTGTAGGATCACCCCGATCTGCGATATACCCGCCCGGGCTGTGAATATCCTCCGGACAGGAGGAGCCCAGGACGTGGGCCGCATGCTTGCCGAGGAGATGACGCCGGAACGGGTGCGACGAGCCACGCAGTTTGTGCAAAATGCCATCAAGAAGTATCAACAACTCCAGAACATGATGGAGGAGTCGTCGGGGGTGGCCGAGGTGACCAAGTAGAAACGGCGTAATGGGATTTAGTTTAAGAGCCGCCTCGTAAATTAAGAGAAATGCAAAAAAATATATTTTTATCGACGCTATAAAACTATTTTAATTTGACCGTCACAGGGGGGGTTTCCAAGAGTTGTACTGATGGCAAAACAGCTGATAATTATATTTTCATTATAAAATGAGACCCTTGAATTCAGTTTCATTATTAAAAGTTGTCTTAAAAGTTGTCTTACTTTTTTTTGTTTGCTAATGGCCAGATAATGAACACATATATGTATACTTGGGGGTATGCGTGTAAAAGTTGGAGGTACCACCTATTTAGATGAACTTGAAAATTAAAGGACAAAGTTTGGTTACCTCCTACAATTTATTATTTATGTAATATCCTATGGTATAAGGCACTTATAAGTATTTATATTTGTAAGGAATATGCAAAGTAATGTTGATTTAAGCCATTTAGTTAATTCCAATAATAAACAGAATGAATCATAAATTTGAGTTGACAATTTGACAAATATTTTTTATAGTGCCTTCCCTGCTCTTTAAAATGAGCAAATGATTTAACACAATTGAAAATGAGTAAAGGGGAAATGATTCTTTCGTTTTGCTGCTATCGAAAGTATTTGCCATAAAACCACATTTTTTATATAATTTTTTTTTTATTTAAGAAAACCATTTCTGGAAAGCAATTGCAAATTTATTTTAAATAAATTCTTTTATAAAACATTTGCCATCATTAACTGTATCCACAATATTGCGTAGCTGACACTGCATATTAGAAGGCTCCGGAAGTGCTCTAGCCCAGTCCGCCGGTGTCCGGTGGGCGGAACTGCTGCTCCTACTGCTGTCCGGTACCGGATTATTCCGTTCCTGTAGCGGCGCTGGCCGAGCTTGTGGCTCCATTACTTCTGTCTTGCCCTCAGGTCCTCGGTGAACTTTTGCAACTTCTTAATGCTCGCCAAGTTCTCGTCCCAGCCGGGTGTAACCTTCTGGGCGTTCTTGTACCACTTGTCCAGATTGGGGAATTCCTTCAAGTCGAACTTTACCATTTCCACCAGGGAGACGGAGGACAACAGTACGATGTCAGCCACGGACAACTGGCTGCCGGCGAAGTAGTCTTTGCCGTCCAAAAAGGAGTCGAGGAATCCAAAGGCGGCCTTGATCTTGTCCAGTGCAGCCTGGTCTCCCACTTGGCCGGTGCGGTAAATGGGGAAAAAGTAGGCAGAAATGGCGTTGTATAAGGTATCCAGATCAAAGAAGAGGCGCTGGAGGATAACGGCCCGCGTCTTGGGATCCCTGGGATACAGTGGGGTGTCCGGCTTGCCGTACTTCTCCGCCAGGTAAACCACAATGGCACGCGACTCCCAGACGACAAACTCATTGTCCACCAGAGTCGGAACGGTGTGCTGCGGGTTGAGCTTCACGAACTCCGGCTTCAGGTTGTCTCCTGCCATCGGATTTACGATTTTGGAGTTCAGTTCAAGACCCAGAGCCTTGGCGGTCATGAAGATGGCCCGAGTGCCCGGAGTTCCGGGATTAATATATATATCCATTTTCGACATGGTTATGGCGATTTTAGCTTCTGATACACTGAAGTGATAAAGTAAACTGGGTTGGGAACCAGTTCGGGTGCCCTTTTATACGAAAAAAGTGCAAAGAAATTATCAGTCATTACAATGATAACAAACTAATAATGTTGGTCATTCTCAGAACCTACTGGAGCTGCTATCACCAGTCACCAAATGAACTATCATCACATTAGCAATATTATTTTTTTGTTCTAGAAGACTCAAGAATAACATTGATAACTATTAATATTATTTTATGTATTTTAATTATTGGTATTTTTTGATGCTGAAATATTAGTAATTGGGTGTAAGAGGTATACATATTTAGAGGGAAAACAATATAAAAAATATAATATTTTATTTTAAAATTTTAAATTTCAAATATCTTTGATAACTTAAAAACTTATAACTTATTTATATAGAAGATTTTGTTCATACGTATTTTAGAACTAAGTAAATAGTTTTTATATAAATAAATCAATAAATCAATTTTATTTTATTATACTTTATTCCACGTACACGATTTAAGATGTTGTTATTATTAATTTTTCTAAGTGAAGCTCTTTTTTAAACATTTTGAGATTAGCTGAAATAATGACGGTGAAACCCTTATCTTTCCTGATTAAAAGTTGTCTTAAATTTTTTTTTTGCTTTTAAATACAATTCCTAACTTTTGTGCCAACCCCCTGTTGGGTTTTATGGCACACTGAGCAATGCTAAATATGTGCATTCGTAATTTGTATATGTATGTTCAATGCCAAAGGCAGCACGTTTGTTAGCTACTAAGCTAAACAATTATTCTAATAGTTGAGCGGTCAACGGCCCAACCCAGTCGACGGTACTCACCTGCAATAGTGAGTGAGGGGTTAAGAGAAGGGGGGGCTTATATGGCAAGTAAAATCATCGCGTGCATTCAACTGCAGCTGGCAGTTGTCGTGTGTAATTAACACAGATAGTAGATCTAAACAATCTCACTTTTATAGAAAAATAGGAATTTGTAATAAATATAGGAAACAGATTGATCAAATAAAGGCGATCCATTCATAGATGATGTGGCTTGAGAACACACATAGTTTGAATGTTTAATTTTTCTTTCTTTCATTAAATTTTTAACGTTATATTTTCTCTATTGAGGTTAATAAAATTATAATGATTTATGTTCCTGAACTGAAAAATCTTTTAAGAGCTTATATATGTCCTTTTTATGATTTATGATTCAGGTGGGTGGGCATTATAAATAATGTTAGAAGCCTTTTAACTCTTTCTTTAGCTGTATTTCCTTGACTAGTTGTAAAGCAAAAATATATAACTACCTTTATAAGCCCGACCTATACCAACTACTTAAGAACTCGAGTGCCTTTTGTGTAGATAACATTTATTGATTTACTTTATTTGTTGGAATACAATATAGCTATAGTATATAAGGTAACAATGTGCTGAGGTGTGTGGTTATTCTTTAGACAATTTCTTTTTAAATTACTCCTTCTGGCGGCTCTCCTCGACGAACTTCTTGATCAGCTGAACGCCCTCCCAGTTCTCATCCCAGCCGGGAGTGACCTCCTTGGCGTTCTCATACCACCTAGCCACATTCGGATACTGGCCAATGTCAAAGTCCACCACCTCGAAAGTGGAGATTGAGGCCAGCAGGGCAATATCTGCTACGGTGAGGCAATCGCCGGCCACATAGTCTTGACCCTCGAGGAAGGTGTTCAGGTGATCGAAGGCACTGTCCACCTTCTTCATGGCCTCCGGATCGGCTGGTTCGTTGTTCCGTATCTGAGGATAAATAGCCTGAACGAAGCTGTGGAACAATGTGCCCATGTCGAAGTAGAGTCGCTGATTGACCACGGCCTTCTTCTCGGGATCCTTGGGATACAGTGAGTCATCCTGGCCGTACTTCTCCACCAGGTATACCAAAATTGCGCGTGATTCCCAGATGGAGAAGCCATTGTCCACCAGAGTCGGAATGGTGTGCTGCGGATTTAGCTTCACGAACTCCGGTTTTAGTTGCTCTCCGTCCATGACCTTCAGGAGTTTCAGGTTCAGTTCCACGCCCAAGGCCTTGGCCGTCATAATGACGGAGCGACAAGGGGCCGAGCACGGATGGTAGTAAAAGTCCATGTTTAATAGTCCTGCGAGTACAGAGAGTTAACCAGAACTGACCCCAAGGCAATAACTACAACGGCTTTTATAGCCACAGAGCCACGAGCCCCCGAAATCATATCGATTTCCATATATAGCCATCCCGTGTCGCGCACCTTTCCCGAATGAAACTATAGCGCTGTCAGCTTTATCGATGATAAGGCTTCAGTACAATTAGAAGTGCTTTGCTAATGGCCAGATAATGAACACATATGTATATACTTGGGGGTATGCGTGTAAGAGTTGGAGGTACCACCTATTTAAGTGAACTTAAAAATTACAAATTAAATTTTTATAGTTAGGGGTGATGAAAGAAGTTGAATGACCTGAAAATTAAAGGACAAAGTTTGGTTACCTCCTACAATTTATTATTTATGTAATATCCTATGGTATAAGGCACTTATAAGTATTTATATTTGTAAGGAATATGCAAAGTAGTGTTGATTTAAGCCATTTAGTTAATTCCAATAACAAACAGAATGAATCATAAATTTGAGTTGACAATTTGACAAATATTTTTTATAGTGCCTTCCCTGCTCTTTAAAATGAGCAAATGATTTAACACAATTGAAAATGAGTAAAGGGGAAATGATTCTTTCGTTTTGCTGCTATCGAAAGTATTTGCCATAAAACCATATTTTTTATATACTTTTTTTTTTATTTAAGAAAACCATTTCTGGAATGCAATTGCAAATTTATTTTAAATAAATTCTTTTATAAAACATTTGCCATCGTTAACTGTATCCACAATATTGCGTAGCTGACACTGCATATTAGAAGGCTCCGGAAGTGCTCTAGCCCAGTCCGCCGGTGTCCGGTGGGCGGAACTGCTGCTCCTACTGCTGTCCGGTACCGGATTATTCCGTTCCTGTAGCGGCGCTGGCCGAGCCTGTGGCTCCATTACTTCTGTCTTGCCCTCAGGTCCTCGGTGAACTTTTGCAACTTTTTAATGCTCGCCAAGTTCTCGTCCCAGCCGGGTGTAACCTTCTGGGCGTTCTTGTACCACTTGTCCAGATTGGGGAAGTCCTTCAAGTCGAACTTTACCATTTCCACCAGGGAGACGGAGGACAACAGTACGATGTCAGCCACGGACAACTGGCTGCCGGCGAAGTAGTCCTTGCCGTCCAAAAAGGAGTCGAGGAATCCAAAGGCGGCCTTGATCTTGTCCAGTGCAGCCTGGTCTCCCACTTGGCCGGTGCGGTAAATGGGGAAAAAGTAGGCAGAAATGGCGTTGTATAAGGTATCCAGATCAAAGAAGAGGCGCTGGAGGATAACGGCCCGCGTCTTGGGATCCCTGGGATACAGTGGGGTGTCCGGCTTGCCGTACTTCTCCGCCAGGTAAACCACAATGGCACGCGACTCCCAGACGACAAACTCATTGTCCACCAGAGTCGGAACGGTGTGCTGCGGGTTGAGCTTCACGAACTCCGGCTTCAGGTTGTCTCCTGCCATCGGATTTACGATTTTGGAGTTCAGTTCAAGGCCCAGAGCCTTGGCGGTCATGAAGATGGCCCGAGTGCCCGGAGTTCCGGGATTAATATATATATCCATTTTCGACATGGTTATGGCGATTTTAGCTTCTGATACACTGAAGTGATAAAGTAAACTGGGTTGGGAACCAGTTCGGGTGCCCTTTTATACGAAAAAAGTGCAAAGAAATTATCAGTCATTACAATGATAACAAACTAATAATGTTGGTCATTCTCAGAACCTACTGGAGCTGCAATCACCAGTCACCAAATGAACTAATATCACATAAACAATATAATTTCTGTTCTAGAAGACTCAAGAATAGTATTGATTATTAATATTATTTTATCCATTTTATTTATTTGTTTATTTGTTTATTTTGATGCTAGAAACCCAAAATATTAGAAATCGATTGTAAGAGGTATAAATATTTAGAACGAAAACAATACAATAAATAAATTATTTTATTTTTTACATGTAAAGCTTACATACGGTAGCCATTTAAAATAAAATGTAATAATAATACATTATATAGAAGATTTGGCGAATGTTCATATGTATTTTGGACCTAAATAAATATTATTTATATAAATAAATCAATAAATCACTTTTATGTTATTTTACTTTATTCCACTTACACGATTTTAGATGTTGTTATTATTAATTTTTCTAAGTGAAGCTCTTTTTTAAACATTTTCAGATTAGCTTAAATAATGACGGTGAAACCCATATCTTTCCTGATTTTCGTATTCATAGAAGCTATTGGTAATTTGCAATTGTAGCGTTATCAAGTATACATATATATTTACAAATATATGAAAGTCGTTAGGATAGGGATGTACGTTCCCCTATTTTCCAGTATCTAAAAGTATGCAATACTATGGGAAGGGCGTTCCAAAACTCATGTTTATAATAAACATATATACTTATAGCAGGACTAACTACAAGAACTGTGATTCTTATTATTCCGGGTAATATCTATATGTATACATATGTACATATGTATGTATGCCGAAACTAGTCGGGTCAAACTTTAATATCGTATGGCTGTCATAAAAATAAAATGTTTAGAAATGGTATTAAATTATAGCATTGTTTTTTATTAATTTTTTATTTTTTTTTTTGAACAAATTTGAATATTAACGAATATTTTAAGCTGTTCTCCACAGAAGGCAAGAGGGTCAAGGTGATCCTTAGGGAATATGTTCATACTATATGTTTTGTCGCAAGTATGTATCAATAATAGACCAATAGACCATTGGATTGGCATTTTTGACAAAGAAGTAGCTGTATAGAATTTAGAAATACTATACACTACTAGCCAAAGTATTCAAGTATATATTTTTATATTCTATATTCCAAGTTGCTGTCGCCATTGCGCTAATTGGAAAGCGGTGTTACTTAGGTTCAGGGAAGTGCAACGACAGGGGAGTGAAAGTGAAAGGGGTAGTTTAATAGAATTTCTAATCGAGTTCCAGTGACAGAACCCAGTCAAGTCCACCCAAAGTGTTTTGCATCCAAAATGAACTACATAGGTAAAACTATTTCAAGGTGATGCAGACAAGATAATGTCACAAGAACTTCTTCTAAAGAATATACCAAGAACTAAATAAATTTATTGGGTGTTTCTAGCTTTAAATGCTAGCCACCTTAGGTGTTTTAGTGATAGCCCAGGTGTGACAAAATTCAAATCTACGTTATTGGAAATTTTTAAAAAATTATTTCTTATTTGATTTTTAAAAACAAATCGTATATATTTCAATGAATACACTTATTTTTATTTCCAACTTATTCCAAAAACCACCAATAATCATTAAAGTTACAATTTATGCGCATTAGAAAAATGCAATTTTAATCAGGAACCAAGTTAGGGTCCCTAAAAGCAGATATATTCCATAGGTAACAATTAAGTGCAATACGTAGTACCTGCCAGAATTATTAATTAATATAATAAATTATTTAGTATTAATAAAAATTATGAATTAATTAATTACCTAGAGAGCCGGCGCTTGCCCGTTGCAATAGATTCCGGCGTCAAGGGTATCTTAAATATATGGAGTCGGATTCCTTCCATTACTGCATTTATAAGCTCCTGCCAGTTTATGTTTCCCATGTCGAAGGCAAAGATTCGCTGATCCTCGTTCGTCATGGACCGCCACAGCTGCTGCGTATTAGTCGAATCAAAAACCAATTTTTTAGTACAGAAAGGCGCTAACAAAGGCATATTTTCGTGGATCTTCTTATATATGTTTAGCATGATCGGCTTCTCGCCCTTTAGCCGCAGGACGAGATCAAGGAAGAAGCCTGGTATCAAATGATAAAAGTAAATCCCAATGCTGTAGAGCCAGGGGCAAGGGGTACCATGCATTACAGGATACCAAATCAATTTGGTATTTGGAATTTCTCTGTGACGGTTTTTTGCCATGGCGAAAACCTCAGCAATCGAACGCGAATTCGACTGACTGATAGACAAAGCATAAATGGGCGGCACTTTGTTCTGTGCTTGGTCTGTGGGTTCCTTTCTGGCCAATTGCCACCCGGTAGCCAGGGTCACGTTGGCGCAGTAGTCTACAGGAACACCTGCATAATCCATTTTCATATTCGCCAACAATAGACGCCAAATGCCGTAGGATACGCCATACATGACGCTAATGTTTCCTTGCAAACCTTCAATCCAACCAGGCGATGGCTCCTTGTAGCTGGTAATAACTGCAAAACGGAAAAACCGGACATTTTTATAAGCTTATCTCAAGCGATCTGAAAGCAATACCCACCAATGCCTGGCCGAACAATGCCGACTGGAAGGTCACTCGCCTCCTCCTGAATTACTTGCTCCCCCAGAGCCTTGGTAAAGGTGTAGGTGTTTGGGTATTTACCCAGAAACGTTTTGCTCATCTTATTTATTAGCCCTGCGCTTAGTGTTTCATTCAGCTCGAGCAACTTATCAGCGGGGCAGGACAGGTGCTCGGGATAGAAGCGCTCGTAGGTGGTGTCCACCACGCAGTTCGAGTAGGCCGTAGAAATGTGTACAAAGGACTCAAGGCACCGCATCTCCTTGGCCAGTTGCACCATTAGTCGTACTGCCCGGGTGTTGATAATTAACGCCTCGTGCAGCGGATCCCCGAAGCTAACAGAGGCGGCTCCATTGAAAACTATTTGCACTTCTGTGACCAGGGTCCTTCGGTCCTCCTCGGCAAGGCCCAGGCCAGGTGCGCAGCAGTCCCCAGCTATGGGTGTCACAAGTTCCAATGCCCTGGGCTTGCACTTAAGCAAAACTTCAAAGATCTGTAGAGGTAAATGGAAAATTGATGGTTCACATTTTCATAAGCTTTTCAGTTTTTAAGTTTTGCAAATATCCCTGGTTTGGTGTGGCCTCACCCCATTATTTTTCCATGCGGCAAATCGTCCTTCAACACTCTCACCACGTTTAGGTCTCATCAGGCAATATATACGTTTCACATCCGTGGAACGCAGTAACTTTTCTGTGATCACTACAAAAGTATTTCGGTGAAATTAATATTAAGTCACTAAGAATGTTATCCTTGATAGTCCACCTTTGCCTAAAAATCCTGTGGCTCCAGTTACGAAGACAGTTTTGTTCTTGTAGAAGGGTACAATTTCCGACTGCATTCTGACCGACTTTCCGTTTTGATCTTTGCTCA
Source organism: Drosophila anomelani (assembly GCA_035045905.1). Lineage (NCBI taxonomy): Eukaryota > Metazoa > Arthropoda > Insecta > Diptera > Drosophilidae > Drosophila > Drosophila anomelani. The sequence continues at coordinate 6,412,852 of JAWNOO010000007.1, read as the reverse complement.
TTGAATTCACTTGGTCAATTACTCAGATTCTTGCAATTTGCAAACCATTTATACTGCAGATTAATATTCAATTGGATCGCTGCGATATCCATGTAAGATTTACGCAACCGAATTTAAAATTATATTACGACTTTTTTTTTGAATTAACAAGCCAAATGGCTTGGGTACATTGGGTCTGAGCTTGATGAAAACAATTGACTTTTTTTGCTTTTATTCCCATCTTATCCTTCTTTCCGAATTCAATTTTTTTTTGCTATTTGAAGAACAATTTTCCCTTTATTTCAATATGTTTGTTTACTGAATGTACACATAATCATCAAAATTTCATAATCTATTTATGGCGATAGGAAGCATTTTCCCCAAGGGCCTTCTAGTCATAATTACAGTGCAAAAAAATTATACAAATAAAATTATTCTTTGCTAAAAATACAAAATAAAAAAAAAAAAACTTATTTAATTTCCTTAAGTTTTTCCTCCACAAACTTCTTGGACTGCTCAATGGCTGCCAAGTTCTCATCCCAGCCGGGAGCAACCTTCTGGACATTCTTGTACCACTTCTCCACGTTCGGGAATGGTTTCATGTCAAACGGAAACATTTCGAAGGTGGAGACAGTGGCCAGAATAACAAGGTCAGCCACGGACAGTTGGTCGCCAGCCACATAGTCCTGCCCCTCTAAAAAGATATTTAGAAACCCAAGGGCAGAGTGAACCTTGTCCAGAGCTTCCTGATCTCCAAGCTTGCCGGTACGGAACAGGGGAGAGAAGTACTTGGACAAACTGTCGTACAGGGTGCCCATGTCGAAATACAGCCTCTGGTTGATCAGAGCCCGCTTTTGGGGATCCTTGGGGTAGAGAGGGGAGTCCGGCTTGCCGTACTTCTCCACAAGGTAAACCGCGATGGCACGCGTCTCCCAGATGGCGAATCCATTGTCCACCAGGGTGGGAATGGTGTGCTGCGGGTTGATCTTCACGAATTCTGGTTTCAGCTGGTCGCCCTCCATGGTGTTAATGACTTTGGAATTCAGTTCCACTCCCAGAGCCTTTGCAGTCATCAATATGGCACGGGTGCTCGGCGATCCGGGCATGTTGTAGAGATCCATGGTGGCCATGATTATTGTACAATCGTGTCGCTGGAGCGAAAAAATTGAACTGATTTGGCCCCAGCTGGGGGCCCCTTTTTATAGCGAAACTGCCAACGAATTATCTGCTCCTTTATCACTATAAACAAATAGAGTTTGTCATTGTTAGAACTCAGTTTTTATGTATTTCGTAATCAAACAATTAGCTGCCAGTATATTTTATGGGGGGAAACCTAAACTTATATGAGTTCATAAAAAAAATTAAAACAAATTTTTAATAATATGCAAATTGTTTTACCTCTTTATTTTGTACATTTATTTTTCTAGAAAGTAACAAAATATGTGTCTCTTAGGAAAAATGTAAAAAAAGTTAAAAAAGCCCAATTTTTGATAAATATTTTTTGGACCAGAGTTTTGTGTTTAGCGCCAAAAATTTACTAGAAGGTTCCTCAAGCTGGTGACTAAATCATTCAGGTTTGTGTTATCACAAAAAAAATCTGTATTTACTTTTCATGTTTATTCCTTAAAAGCTAAGCAATTATTATAACATTTAAAACACTAAACACTATGTTTTACAGGGCTTGTCAGTTTCATTCTAATATAGATATATTAAAAATAATGCAAAATTGTGGTTATATTTTATTTTACATACTTTAAAATAATAAATACTTGTTGTGAACTAAAGTGATTGTTGTTTATTAAAATAATTAAAAACATATTCAAAACATTTTTTATTTTAATAAAATATTATATGTATATCCTTTGGTTGCCAGAGTTTATTTTATTTTGCTGAGAATTTTTATATTGTATTTGTTTTACAGCATGTTTTAAAAATGGCAATGCCTAGTTGACAGTAGTATCCCATTGGAATATAAATGAAACATATAGTGTATATTGTAAATAAATTAGGAACTTTATTTTTATCTGATTATATATACATATGTATACATTTTACTGCTTGGCAGCCGCCGCTGCTCTTTCCTCAATGAACTTTTGCAATTGCTTAACCCCCTCCAGATTTTCATCCCAGCCTGGAGCAACCTTCTGGGCGTTCTTGTACCACCTGTCCACGTTGGGGAATTTCTGCAAGTCAAACTGGATCATTTCGATGGTGGAGATAGTAGCCAAAATGGCAAGGTCAGCCACTGTCAACTTGCTTCCAGCCACGTAGTCCTGGCCCTCAAGGAAGGTATTTAAGAACTCTAGGGCAGAGTTGAACTTGTCCAGCGACTCCTGATTTCCCAGACTGCCGGTGCGAAACAGGGGAAAGATGTACTTGGCCAGGCTATCGAAAAGAGTGCCCATATCGAAATACAGCCTCTGGTTGATCAGAGCTCGCTTCTGGGGGTCCTTGGGGTAGAGAGGGGAGTCCGGCTTGCCGTACTTCTCTACGAGGTAGATTAAGATGGCACGCGATTCCCAGACGGCGAATCCATTGTCCACCAGGGTGGGAATGGTGTGCTGCGGGTTGATCTTCACGAACTCCGGTTTCAGCTGGTCACCTTCCAAGGTGTTGATGAACTTAGAGTTCAGTTCCACTCCCACTGCCTTGGCCGTCATCTTGACGGCACGAGTGGTCGGAGTACCAGGCATGTTGTACAGATCCATAGCGGGCATGGTGATTGTGTTATCGTGTCGGTAGAGTGGGAAAAGTAAACTGATTTGACGCTAGCTGGGTTCCCCTTTATATAGCAAAGTTGCCAAGCCGTTATCAGGCAACAATAATTATGAGCTAGTAGTGTTTGTCATTGTTAGAATTCACTTTTTTTGTTATTTCAATTTCATGGGAAAGTACACAATATTCACTAAATGAATTTAATAAGGCTTGATAGTGAATAAATAAGTTTATATAAAGGCTAATAAACGATTGTGTTTTAAAGCTAACAGAAAAAAGTTTGGGCGAGGATGAATCATTCAAAAAGTTTATAAATCTAAAAGATACTTATTAGCCAATTACTAATTATTTATTAATTATATTAACGATTGTTGAAAATTCTTTTAATTTTAGTTTCAATTAAAAAGCACTTCATTGGATGCCTGTGGAACATAAAATAATCAATAAACAGAATAAAATAAACCTTTAAAGTTGATGAAATGATACGATTTAAGATTAAGATAAGATAAATTACAGTTGATAAGATCCATACCTTCTGGAAATAAAATTATTAATAAGTATTTGCAGGCTGTTATTTTTTTAAGTTGGCGCAGAGATACTTTTTCACATCGCAGAGTACTCTCAGATCTTGAGCCCAAGCAAGGGGAACATTCCGCATATTTTGGAACCATCTGTCCACGTTGGGAAACTCATTCAACCCAAAATCAACCACTCTGATTACGAGGACGGTAGCGAAGATAACGAAGTCAGCAACGGATGCCTGACTGCCGGCCACGTAATCCTGACCCTCCAGGAAAGTGTTCAGCAGTGCAAAGGCAGCGTTGAGTTTCTCCAAGTTCTCATCGGTTTCCTTTTTTTCATTGCACAGAATTGGGAAATAATACTTGGCAAAGGCATCGTAAAGGGTGCCCAGGTCAAAGTACATTCTCTGGTTGATTACGGCACGTATCTGGGGATCCTTGGGGTAGAGTGGGGAATCCGGCTTGCCATACTTTTCCACCAGGTAGACCACAATGGCACGCGACTCCCAGATGACGAATCCATTGTCCACCAGGGTGGGAACGTTGTGCTGCGGGTTGATTTTCACGAACTCCAGTTTTAGATGCTCCTCCTTAGTGGTATCCACATTGATGGAGTTTAGCTCCACTCCCACTGCCCTGGCTATCATTATAATGGCCAAAGTGTCAGGCGAACCAGCGATATTGTAGAAATCCAAAAGGGGCATTGCAATGATTGCGTCTAACCCGTGAAAGTGAATTCAATAAACTAATCTGCCTCTCGCCGAAAAAAGGCAATTATCAAGGTACTTATTTATCTGATAGATTATATTGCATATTATATTATCAGACCATTTAACAATAAAAAGGTTATATTTGTGGGCACATTAGAGTGAACCTGTTAAGGTAGTATTTTTCATAATAATAAGTATTGGAGCTCTTATATAGTATATATTTCTTTTTCATGAACACATGCTGTTTATTTATTTATATACAAAGATATTTTTATAATTTAAGGTAGTTTCTCTATTAAGTTAGCGGCCAAAAACTGTTTCGCTTCTTGTATTCTTCGCAGGTTTTCGTCCCAGCCCGGGGTCACCTTCTGGGCATTTTTGTACCATCTTTCCACATTGGGAAAGTTCTTCAAATCGAAATCAACCATTTCAATGGTGGAAACGGTGGCCAAAATAACGATATCTGCTACTGAAAGCTGGCTGCCGGCGACATAATCCTGACCCTCTAGGAAAGTGTTGAGCAGTCCAAAGGCTGCGTTGAGTTTGTCCAAGTTCTCCTGGGTTCCCGGCTTCCCAGTGCGCAAAAGAGGAAAAAAGTACTTGCCAAAGGCATCGTAAAGGGTGCCCATGTCGAAGTACAGCCTCTGGTTGATCAGAGCCCGCTTCTGGGGATCCTTGGGGTAGAGTGGGGAGTCTAGCTTGCCGTACTGCTCCACGAGGTAAATCACGATGGCACGCGACTCCCAGATGGCGAATCCATCGTCCACCAGGGTGGGAATGGTGTGCTGCGGGTTAATCTTCACGAACTCCGGTTTCAGCTGCTCTCCCACAAAGGTATTCACGTTGATGGAGTTTAGTTCAACTCCAACAGCCTTGGCCGTCATAATGATGGCTCGAGTGCTCGGCGAACCGGCCATGTTGTAAAGATCCAAGTTGGGCATGGCGATAGTTCTGTCAAGCCCGTGGGAGTGAAGAAAAAGAACTAGCAAGACATCAGCCGAACTTCCCACTTTTAAAGCAATCTTGTTGCGAAGTATCTACCAGTTTGATTATATTTCTGGGTACATTAGAGTGGGCCTATGATTGAAGTTGCTTTGATTCTCGTTTTCATAAATGATTATATTAGAAATTGATATTTTAAATTAGTATTATTATAATCAAATATTTTAATGAATTTAATCTTTGCTTCAAAATGCCATTCCTTAGAAGATACCAAGTGTTACTATAAAGACATTACAAAGTATTATATTTTTTTGGCTTTCATTGGTCCACTCCAATTTACTTATATACGCGAATGTCTGCCTGGGAGAATGTATTTCGTTTGCTTGGGAAATAAACAAATGTATGGGGAGAATATTTGAATTAATTAACTTTTGGCTGAATTACCTGTCGAACAGAGAGCCTAAACGTAAAAAAGAGAGAGCACCTGTTGAAGAGAGTCAATGTTTGCTCCTCTCGCTTGTTAATGATAGTAAGCAAAAAAATAAATAAATAGTATTACTGAAATAGTAAACAATTTGTTGTAATCGAAAATATTTAAAGGTATATAAATGCTGTCACCAAAATGAAAAGTCTGCCAATCTGATCCTAAAGGGTATATCTTCCAAGAAATATTTACGAATAAATGGTATAAACTGGCAAATGCTTAATTTATAATTTATTTTAGTCATTGACATAATTAATCAAATATTTGTTTTCAATTATTTCACTGCAACTTTAGGGACTCCATGAATGTCTTTAACTGCAAAAGTCCCTCCCAATTCTCTTCCCATCCAGGAGTCACCTTTTTGGCATTGGCGTACCATTTGGACACATTCGCGTACTTGCTGAAGTCAAACTCAATAATGTCAAAGGTGGAGACACTGGAGAGGATGGCAATGTCAGCTAAAGTGAGATGATCACCGGCCACGTAGTCCTGGCCCTCAAGGAAGGTGTCCAGGAGCTCGAAGGCACTGTTGATCCTTTTGAAATCCTCCTCCGTACCGGAATGGTCCGGGCGGATGAGGGAAAAGTAGTACTTGACGAAGGAGTCGAACAGAATGCCCATGTCGAAGTACAGTCGTTGGTTCACCAAGGCCTGCTTCTTGGGGTCCTTGGGAAAGAGTAAGTCATCCTTTCCATACTTTTCCACTAAGTAAATGGCGATGGCGCGAGACTCCCAGACAGAGAAGCCATTGTCTACCAAGGTGGGAATGGTGTGCTGAGGATTGAGCTTTAAGAACTCTGGTTTCAGCTGCTCCCCCTCCGAAGTGTTCAGGATCTTCTTGTTCAGTTCCACGCCAAGGGCCTTGGCTACCATGATAACCGTGCGGCATCCGATGCCACGAGGAGAATAATAAAAATCCATGGTGGCACTTGTGTGTTGTTCGCTGGAGAGGAGAGCCAGAACTAAGGACTGTTGGAAATTGCTTCAACTTATATAGAAGTATCTTATTGTTACATTATCCGTGTGTATCTATAGTATAGCTCTTATCTTCCGTTTGCTTAATTTTTGTTGCTAAATGTTTGCGATAACAATAGCTACTTGGGAATATATAAACTTCTTCGTTCTTATCAATTTTGTCAAGGCAGTTGACAACACCTAAGAAGGGCTAACAATAATAGCGTAGAGATCTGTTATCAACGCTGTTTAAGAGGTCATTTTCATATCTAAAATAAATCCAAATTTAAAAACTGAAAATAATTGTATTTTCCTTTAAATTAGGATCGTATATTTTCAAAAACAAAATTATTAAATTATGAATAAATTTATTTTTATTGAAATAAATAATTTACATTCTCTTTACTTGGCACTGTCCTTAAGGGCTTCGATTTTTTCGACCATTTGCCGAAGTCCATCCCAATTCTCGTCCCATCCTGGAGTTATCTTTTTGGCATTAGCATACCATCTGGCCACATTTGGGTACTTGCTGAGATCAAAGTCAACAATATCAAAGGTGGAGACACTGGACAGGATCGCAATGTCAGCCAGAGTAAGATGATCACCCGCCACATACTCCTGACCCTCCAGAAAGGTGTTCAGGAACCCAAAGGCAGCTTCGATCTTCTTAAAGTTATCAGCGTTGGCTGGTTGGCCAGCTCGGAATATGGGATAGTAGTACTTGGCAAAGCTATCGTACAGGGTTCCGAGATCGAAGTACAGTCGCTGATTAATCACAGCCTGCTGCTTGGGATCCTTGGGATAGAGAGAATCGTCTTTGCCGTATTTCTCCACCAGGTAGATGGCGATGGCACGCGACTCCCAGATGACGAATCCATTGTCCACCAAAGTGGGAATGGTGTGCTGCGGATTAATCTTTAGGAACTCTGGCTTCAGGTGTTCTTGCTGTGAGAGGTTTATTGGCTTCTTATTCAGTTCCACTCCAAGGGTCTTGGCCACCATAATAACCGTGCGGCACCCACTGCCAACTGGGGTGTAGTAGAAATCCATTTGGGAACGTAATTACTGCGTGCTTTTCGTTAAAGAGAAAAAATTGAACTGAACACACCCAACTGAGGCTCTCTTTTATATAGCAAAATGCCATATCTCTCTTTGAAAGCCATAGAAAAGTGTTTGTCATCGTTATTTGTATATTGTTTGGGTTTGTTTTTATTATGGCGAACAAATGTCAAGAAAATATTTTGTATGGGATAGTTTCTATATATGAATCGCAATGAGTTTACATTCTCTTAGATAAATATATTTAATCAATAAATATTAATATGAATAAATAAGTAATTTAAATCTTTTTCATTTTGTTTCGGCCTTTCGGGCCTCGATCATAGCCTTCATCTGCAGGAGGCCCTCCCAGTTTTCGTCCCATCCCGGAGTTGTCTTCTTGGCACTAGCGTACCACCTGGCCACATTCGGGTATTTGCTGATGTCGAACTCGACGATTTCGAAGGTGGAGACACTGGACAGAATGGCGATATCGGCCACTGTGAATTGGTTCCCAGCAACGTAGTCCTGGCCCTCCAGAAAGGTGTTCAGGAACTCGAAGGCGGTCTCAATTTTCTTGAAGTTCTCGGCGGGGCCGAGTTTGCCGGTTCGGATGAAGGGATAATAGTACTTAATGAAGGAATCGTGAAGGGTGCCCATATCGAAGTACAGGCGTTGATTGATAACGGCCCGCTGTTGGGGATCCTTGGGGAATAGGGAGTCGTCCTTGCCGTACCTCTCCACCAGATAGACGGCGATGGCGCGGGACTCCCAGATGGAGAAGCCATTGTCCACCAGAGTGGGAATTGTGTGCTGGGGATTTAGTTTCAAGTACTCAGGCTTTAGGTTATCCCCTTCGGTAATCTTCACGAGCTTTTTGTTTAGCTCAAGCCCAAGGGCCTTGGCCACCATGATAACCGTGCGGCATCCACTGCCACGAGGAGAATAATAGAAATCCATGTCGGGATTTTGGTATTACTGGGTGTTCTTCGTTGGAGAGGAGAACCAGAACTGAATGCGACCAAGCATGGACCCCATTTATATAGCGAGTTGGTTGTGAAATTTCATATCTCGCGTGAAATGATTATAATTGATTTGCTCGATGTTTCTTCACTGTATTGGTTTTTTGGGTTTATTTTTTCGATAAAGTAATCAACAAATCATTGACACACAAACATACATCTAAATATTGATATAGATTTTAGGTCTGCTTATCTTGAGTTTCTTGTATGCGAATAAATTATGCTTTCTATATATAGTACATTTTTATAATAATTTTCTATAAGTTCTATATAAGGGCAAATATATATTTTTTTATAACTGGTGAAGAATACATATTACTTGATTTAATTATATTACGCTTAATTACTGCAAAGACTTCATTTTCTCATCAAACGATCTTTTCAAGTCCAGAGCACCTTCCCAGTTCTCCTCCCAGCCGGGAGTAACCTTCTTGGCATTCGCATACCACTTGGCCACGTTCGGATATTGGTTGATGTCGAAGCCCAGGACATCAAAGTTGGTCACGTTCGAGAGGATGGCGATGTCGGCCAATGTGAGCTGATTCCCGGCAAAGTATTCCTGACCCTCCAGAAAGGCGTTGAGGAAACCAAAGGTGTCCTGCACCTTCTTAAAGTCCTCCTCGGATCCCAGCTGCCCGGTGGCATAGACTTTAAAGTAATAACCGGCCAATGAGCCGTACATGTTGGAGTGATCGAAGTACAGACGCTGATTGATTACGGCCTGTATCTGGGCATCCTTCGGGTAGAGAGAGTCGTCCTTTCCGTACTTCTCCACCAGGTAAATGGCGATGGCACGTGACTCCCAGAGGGTGAAGCCATTGTCCACCAGCGTGGGAATGGTATGTTGTGGGTTGATTTTGATGAACTCCGGGCTCATCTGCTGTCCCTTTCGGGTGCTGATCACCGTCTTGTTGAGCTCGAGACCGAGGGCTTTGGCCACCATAAGGACATTGCGGCAGGCACTGACATAGGGCGCATAATATAAATCCATTTCGGGAACCGAAGTCAAACCGTGCTGGCCGGTTGAGAGCGAAAATGAAACTGATTGGGGGCCCGTTTTGGCTTCCCTCGTAACGTGCCGAATACTAAGGAAAACATTCTCTTAATTTGTGTTCTGTTCTATTGCCATGCTGTGGATGTGCTACTAGTTAAGAGTATTTTTATTTCCAGCACTTTTAGAGTAGCAGAGAATATGTATCAATGGCCACAGCTTAATCTTAATTACCCACACACCTTAGATTACAACACAGAATCTAAATATATAACAAATAAATCAAGTCAGGTTTTTAATAAAAATTTATTGAATCAATGAATAACGTCTTTTAAAAGATTGTTTTTATTTATTTAAAAATGATATAAAAGTAAGGCAAATCAATTATTGAGATGCATTTTGTATTTCGTCTATTCTCTTCTTCAAGTCCAGAGCGCCTTCCCAGTTCTCTTCCCAGCCAGGGGTTACCTTCTTGGCGTTGGCGTACCACCGGGCAACATTCGGATACTTGCTAATGTCGAAGCCCAGGACATCAAAGTTGGCCACATTCGAGAGGATGGCGATGTCTGCCAAGGTGAGATGGTCGCCGGCCAGATAGTCCTGTCCCTCGAGGAAGCTGTTAAGGAACTCGAAGGTGTCTGTGGACTTCTTAAGGTCCTCTTCCGTCCCGAGCTTTCCGGTGTGGAATAGCTTAAAGTAGTATGCGGCCAGGGAGCCGTACATGTTGGAGTGATCGAAGTACAGACGCTGATTGATAACGGCCTGTATCTGGGGATCCTTCGGGTAAAGAGAGTCGTCCTTTCCGTACTTCTCCACCAAATAAATGCCGATGGCTCGCGATTCCCACAGGGTGAAGCCATTATCCACCAGCGTGGGAATGGTGTGCTGGGGGTTGATTTTGATGAACTCCGGGCTCAGCTGCTCTCCATTCAGGGTGCTGATCACCTTCTTGTTGAGCTCGAGGCCGAGGGCTTTGGCCACCATGAGGACATTGCGGCAGGCACTGACATAGGGCGCATAATACAAATCCATTTTGGAAACTGCGTTCGTGAGGTGTTAGCTGCTCAAGAGGAGAAAGAGTACTGATTGGGACCCCACGGGTTCTCAGCTATTATATATCAAAAAGGCCACACTGAGCTCTCTCTGTTTATGTACATATGTTTGATATGCTGTGAAATGTCAATTGATTGTATTTGTGGAAAATACACTTGTACATCTACACAAATATGATAATTTGCACAACTACAAATACCAGTGCTCACTGCCACGAAATTGTATTAATTTCCACGGGTTTGTGTTCTCTGTAAAAGCACCTTTTTAAAAAACAATTGTATGTTTGTGGGCGTCGTCAACAAAGCGTATTAAATTCATTTTCGGGGAACACATCTGTTCGAGTTCTTGTATTAGTTTCGTAAGGTTCAGGTATAAATGGGAAAATATATATGGAATTACACTGTATATTTATAATATTTTTTTCTAATGAATTTATTTCTTATAATTAATGATTTCAGTGCCCAACTGCATACATTATTTTTCGAAAACGAACATGCGTTCTTTTATTAAATTAAACAATTAATAAATATATATATGTATATGTATAAATCTGAGTATTGTTTACTTGGCGGTCTCCTTGCGGGAATCGAAAAAGGCCTTCATCTGCTGCAGACCCTCCCAGTTCTCATCCCATCCGGGAGTGACCTTCTTGGCGTTGGCGTACCACCTGACCACATTTGTGTACTTGCTGAAGTCGAACTCAATGATGTCGAAGGTGGAGACCAGGGCCAGGATGGCAATATCGGCCACAGTGAGGGTGTCACCGGCCACATAGTCCTGTCCCTCCAAGAAGGTGTTCAGAAACCCGAAGGCGGTCTCGATCTTCTTGAAGTCCTCGTCGCTGCCAGGCTTGCCGGTACGGAACAAGGGATAGTAGTACTTGGCGAAGGCATCGTTGAGGGTGCCCATGTCGAAGTACAGACGCTGGTTGACCACGGCCTGCTTCTTGGGGTCCTTGGGGAAGAGGGAGTCGTCCTTGCCATACTTCTCCACCAGATAGACGGCGATGGCGCGTGACTCCCAGATGGAGAAGCCATTGTCCACCAGAGTGGGAATGGTGTGCTGGGGATTGAGCTTCACGAACTCGGGCTTCAGCTGCTCGCCTTCCATGGTGTTCATGAGCTTCTTGTTCAGCTCCACGCCAACGGCCTTGGCCACCATCTGGACAGTGCGGCATCCGCTGCTACCGGGCATATAGTAGAAATCCATGTCTGAATATGTTATTCGCTGGAGACGAGAACGAAGACTGCCTAGTGCCGGGAATGGAGGTTACTTATATAGCCAGTTGCATGTGAAATTATCTCTCCCCATTTGTTTATTTGTGCTTCGCTCCATGTTTGTGTCTTGTGTTCGGAAAGTTGCTGGTCATGGTTAGAACAAACTTTTTATACCCGCTACCCATAGGGTAGAAGGGTATTATAACTTTGTGCCGGCAGGAAATGTATGTAACAGGTATAAGGAAGCATTTCCGACCCTATAAAGTATATATATTCTTGATCAGGATCAACAGGCGAGTCGATCTAGCCATGTCCGTCTGTCTGTCTGTCTGTCTGTCTGTCTGTCTGTCTGTCCGTCTGTCCGTATGAAACACTGGATCTCAGAGACTATAAGAGATAGAGCTCTAATTTTTTTTCGACAGTATTTCTTATGCTTGCACGCAGATCAAGTTTGTTTCAAATTTTTACCACGCCCACTTCCGCCCCCGAAAATCATAAAAAAGCGTATTAAGCGTATAATTTTAAAGCTACAGTCGCGAATTTCGGTATATATATTAAGAACTATAGTATGTGTGATTCCTGAAAATTTGGTTGCGATCAGATAAAAATTGTCGAAGTTATTAAAGAAATAATTTTGTATGGTCACAAACGGCTGCTGGCAGCATGCCTCGTTTGGTTGACCAATTAGACCAACTAAATATTCTTATCCGTTCTTGGTTGTGTTCGGAAAAGAATCTTATAAGATATTCGAGAAGCAATTTTAATAAATGGTAATAATTATTAACCGCTTAAACGCAATAATAACGCGTTTTTACACACATAGATACATGTGTATGCATTTTTGTATGCATGTGATTATATTACACTTGCATTTGCATTTTTCCGTTATGTTCAAAATTGTATTAACTGTTTTTTATGGCGTCCTGACGCTTTTCTGGTTTAAGTATGGGTAGCGGGTATCTCACAGTCGAGCTCACTCGACTGTAGCTTTCTTACTTGTTCATATTTCGGGTGTACACTATATTGGGCTTGTGGCCACGTACCGTGACTCACGTAGAACTAATTATTATTGCAGGAGTGGTGGGGTCATAGATAATCTTTGAAGCACTTGTACTTATACTTAGATTATTTTATGATAGTAACTAACCGAGTTTTTTAATGATTTATGATGATGAGCTATAATGAGTCATAAAATATGTGAGTGATGTGGGGCATAAGGTATTGTAAAATTGGTTTTATATAGGTTATCTCTAAAATTGACATATCTTTAGAGTTTTCACTTAGAAATTAAGTGTATAAGAGGTTTAGTACACAGAGACTATTTCACCAAAACCTGGCAATATTTAATCATTAAAAATTATTTAAAAAGGTGGGAGCTATGAATGAATCTAAAAGACACGTCGCTTTGGCTTATCTGCAATTTAAATTGAAATGATAATGCGATTGCTGGAGGTGTGGACTACACAAATATTCATGCCAATAGGTAACAGTTTTATTTCAAAACATTTAAGTTATGGAATTTTTTTATTAGCAATAATAACGATTTCAATATGGAGAGAGGAGCTCCTAATAAAGCTTGAAGAGTTATAAAAAACGCTTTTACTTTTCTATTCGTTTATACAAACAGCTAACTTTGCCTTTTCTCAAGTCGAGATCGAGTGTACACAAAATACAAATTGCCGGCAAGCGGAATCGAGCATATATATACATATGTGCATGTATATATGTATATCAAGTCTATATATGCTATTATATGGCAAACCGGCAGACTCTCCGGATCTTTGCTACGGATACCCAGAGATCTCTTAGATACTCTTCCCTCGATCGCTTCTCTTAGCCCGGGTCTCTTTAAATAGTTTGGGTTTTTCATTTCTGTGCGGCGGTTTGTCTTTTTGATTGTTTGTGAATCATACTTGGCCAATGCCGTCTAACTGGTTCTCTTGGTCCAAACAATAAACACTGTCTGTGACCTTTCTCTACATTTTAGGCCAGGTCTTGGGCCGGCTTTTTGGTGAATTAAGGCAACCAGTTATTGGCGAACTTCTTTCCCTTACGATCATCGTCTTTCCCATGAATCAGTGGATGTTGGCATTATGTTCAAATGAGTAATTTCCAGGGGGCGTCCGGGGGTCTCTGGGGCTTTTCGTGTTCCCTGCGATTTCACAACCGAGGTGGATTGTTCTGGATGTTAAGAGAGCAAATTGTTTGACGTGTCCCCACGAATATGCTCTTTTCGACTTGTTATTGAAATTTTCGCATGGTCATGCTGATAGTTGGTATTGTCAATTGTGAAACTGATAAATAGAACTGTTTTTTGGGGTGATATAGCCACCCCCAGCGAATTTTCGAGAGGTGTCTTGCCACCAGTTATATCTGGTAATAACTTTTCTTAGGAAGGAATGGCTAACTCGGTTTATTTACCTTCTCATGTTATGTGGTCATAAGCTGGCCAAGGTCGTCGAATTACAAACATTTTTCTGTGGGTAGAAAATCGATCGATTGATTGTTGTGGCCATCGAGATAATTACATCAAAAATGTACACCTGTAATGTGGGATTTGCATGTCCCTTTGACGTAGAAATTACAAAGGGCTTGAGGGTAGTTGGTCATCCTGCATGGGTTTTGCCATATCTTATAGCAGTCTGAGTCATATTTTAATCGATATTTTGGCAAGCCCGTGGTATTATTTATGTGGCCATATTAGTTGGCGGTGAGTACAGTATGAGTCTTATAAATTTTACTCGGGAATCGCACCCAACTGTTGCCGTTTTGCTGTTTGTCTGATATGGATGTTTGCCGGCCGGCTTTGCCTGCTCCTATCTCGTTTGCTTTATTTTTTCTTGTTCAGTATACATATTTTTTTATTTTTAATAAGCTTCGATAAAAGAGTTTATTTTTAAGCGCAATTGCTGTGAGCACAGATGTTCATTAAGTATGCAGGAATGTGTACACAGCAAAAGATAAAAATGTTTTAAGGCGTTTGTATTGGAAAAATGTTTTAAAAATAATAATATAATATATATAATACATATAAGGGGAGACTTTAAAATGCTATGTTTACTTAAAGTTTAACATAATAACAATGACTTATCATAATTATTTCCTTGAAACTTATCATAATTTCAGCGGTACTTACTAATGAAGAAATCTAGATAAGAAATAAACCACTTGAGAATAATAAATAAATAAAGGAATGTGAAAAAAACTACAAAATTAAATCCTTAAATAAAAAATAACACTTTTTATTGACTATCCCTAGAATATCAAAATGATTTTTTATAGAATTATCATTATTTTAAAATGTTTGGTGTATACATTTGTAAGTTGAGTATTTCAAAGGGGATACAATAAATAAAAAAGAACACATGAGCACTTTAAAGAGAGCAACCAGGTGCCGTTCCAGTCGAAGATCATTAGAAAGTTGCAGCTTTCTTTTGGGGCGAACCAGGGGGGTGGGCATGAGGTGGGGGTACGTGTGCAAGTGCCACTAAATCACTTATACTTGCACACGGCTCTATGTATTAATCACACCGCCAACGTCACATTTTTGTGTTTGTGTCGGGAATAAAGCGAAAAACCAAAAGCAACTATGTAGAGACGAAAACAACAACTGGCACCAGCGGCAGTCTCTCTTTATGGTGATTCCCCTCTCTCAAGACCCCCCTCCACCGACCTTTGGGGCAGCAAACAACTCTTGTTTGCCGGCCGCGGCAGTATGGCGACGTCAGCAGTTCGCTATAAAAGCGGACCCGCTCTCCGGATTTTGTTCAAAGCTACTTCTCATTTGGAACAGTGTGCATCGCGAGATTCCCAATAAACAAAAAATGTAAGTTTGCCATATTGTACTGTGTGTGTGTGTGTCTTGGCAAAGCAAAAATAAGAAATAAATACAAAAAAACTAGAAACAATGAGCAAAAGGAATAAGCATGGAAAAATACCAAAATTAGCAACAAAAATAGATGAAAGAACAAACTTTAATATGACATCACTCCCCTCCCTGGGAGCCAAAGTGTCTCGCCAAGTGAATTGCTGTAATGACCTGGCAATTAAAGCCGGGCCTTTGTCTGAGCTGGAAATTATAGAGCGCGTCTAATTACGGCATATCTCTTCTGATCTGCCCTGTGTGATTTAAGCATGTAGTTAAGACAATATGGTGGAAAACTAACCTAAACTCAACTCACATTTAAAAATAATTACACCACTTGCTAGGTGTATTTAGGCAACCATTATACCTAATTTTGAAGACATGTAGTTAAGTTTTTGTGGCTTTTTTCAAGTTTTTTATTTTAATTGACGGAATTTAATAATTTATCGTTAAAGTTTTTTTACTACAAACAAATTTAATATTAATTAAATAACATTCTTTTAATTTTTTTTTAGTAAAATGGCTGACTTCTACTACCTGCCCGGCTCCTCCCCCTGCCGCTCCGTCATCATGACCGCCAAGGCTGTCGGCATCGAGCTGAACAAGAAGCTGCTCAACCTGCAGGCAGGCGAGCACCTGAAGCCCGAATTCCTGAAGATCAACCCGCAGCACACCATCCCCACCCTGGTGGACAATGGCTTCGCGCTGTGGGAGTCGCGCGCCATCCTTGTGTACCTGGTGGAGAAGTACGGCAAGACCGACTCGCTGTACCCCAAGTGCCCCAAGAAGCGTGCCGTGATCAACCAGCGCCTGTACTTCGACATGGGTACTCTGTACCAGAGCTTCGCCAACTACTATTACCCCCAGGTGTTCGCCAAGGCTCCCGCCGATCCCGAGGCATTCAAGAAGATCGAGGCTGCCTTTGAGTTCCTGAACACCTTCCTGGAGGGACAGGAGTACGCTGCCGGTGACTCGCTGACCGTGGCTGACATCGCCCTGGTGGCCTCCGTGTCCACCTTCGAGGTGGCTGGCTTCGAGATTAGCAAGTACGCCAACGTCAACAAGTGGTACGAGAACGCCAAGAAGGTGACTCCCGGCTGGGAGGAGAACTGGGCCGGCTGCCTGGAGTTCAAGAAGTACTTCGAATAAGCCTGATATTCAAGTTTATACACCCCAAACATTTTATGTAATATTTATTCATGTTCACAAACACAAACTATACAAAACAATTCCAAATTCGCGTGTCTCGGTGCACAATAAATGAGTGTTCGCTTTTTTGAATGCAAAAAATAAAAATGCAAAACTGTTTTAATTTAAATGTGTATACCATATATAGAAATGCATGTATATATTGTATGTAGGTAGGTGTGGGCCTGGCGGGCAGCAACAATTGGATAAGTTTAGCTCTGCCGGCTCATATTTCTCTCTTGAAGTGCAGAAGGGTGCCATGTAAAGAGTATTACGACTAGTCTCTTGAATCACAGGATTCTCTTTCCCGCGAATAATAATAAAAGCCCATTGGCTTCGCTGATGTTCGTCAATGTAAATTGGACAAGGGAGATAGCCGCCGGAAGGGCCAATAAAGCTGGATAGAAAATAGAACCAGAAAGAGGTGGAAAATTACTCAGAGTTATTATACAAAATAATGGGATAGTTCGGGTGCTTGAATTATTTTTTATTAAATTTTCATGTATGAAAGCAATAATGTTGATACATTTTTCTCTTGGAAATCTGGTATATAAAGAACTGCCCTGCAATTGAATTATACAAAAGCAAATATATACATACATACAGTAATACAATGTCTGTAATCCTATAACACATGATAGTAGCGAGCTAACCGTGTAAACCATGTCAAATCATTTTTATTATCAACTGGACTGGACTGATAATTAGTTAGAGGTTTAATTAAAAGAGCACAATAACTGTTGGTTAGCAACAAACAATTGCAGTTAATATATTTTTACTGCCATTGCTCAGAATCTTTTACAACCTGATATCTATATCAATAGATTGGCATTCCATTGAAATAGTAATAGAAAATCTATAGAAATTTTCAGAAGTCCTAAAGTTCCATTACCCAGAAATATGTAATATGCCAGACAAGCAGCCGTTGTTTACAGTTTCACATATAAACCCATCTAATTCCGTACATCCACTCACTTTGCTTTTAAAGTTCGTTGAGGAACATTGCAGTCGGTGAAAGCATATTAATTCCTGATTAAAGAGACAAAATATCCTGAAAAGTAATTTAATCACTGCTTTTTAAATATTAATTCCGTTTAAATTTAGAGAATCATGTTGGACTTTTACTATATGCTCTACTCGGCTCCCTGCCGTTCAATCCTGATGACTGCTCATGCCTTGGGCTTGGAGTTAAACAAAAAGAAGGTGGATCTGGATGCCGGGGATCACCTGAAGCCGGACTTTGTGAAGATCAATCCCCAGCACACCATTCCCACTCTGGTGGATGGTGACTTTGCCATTTGGGAATCGAGGGCCATTCTGCTCTATCTGGCGGAGAAGTACGACAAGGATGGACTGGTCTATCCCAAGGATCCCCAGCAGAGGGCCGTGGTCAACCAGCGCCTGTTCTTCGATCTGGGAACACTGTACCAGAGTTATGTCTACTACTACTATCCCCAGTTGTTCGAGGACGTTAAGAAGCCGGCCGATCCCGATAATTTGAAGAGGATCGACGCAGCCTTCGCCATGTTTGACACCCTCCTGGAAGGCCAGCAGTACGCCGCTCTGGGCAAGCTGACCCTGGCCGATTTTGCCCTGCTGGCCACCGTGTCCACTTTCGAGATATCGGAATATGACTTCAAGAAATATCCGAATGTGGTCAGATGGTACGATAACGCCAAGAAGGTTGTACCCGGCTGGGAGGAGAACTGGGAGGGCTGCGTGTACTACAAGAATCTGTATCTGGGTGGAATTTTGAACAAACAATGACTTGCTATCAATTATTATTCAGCAAAAAGCAAAAATATGTTACACTTATACGAATTTCACAAACTAATAGAATAAAGAGTATCTCAATCTGAAATTGTTTTAAGAGTAATTCAGTCGAAGAGTCGTTGACTTCTGGAAGGAGATAAGACCGCGGTGCTATGCTCTTGCGAAATTCGTTGAGGTACGACACCGGCAACGGTGCGGCAAACATTTTTCAGCGCGATAAGATAGAGCTATACGTGGCGATAGGAAGAACGTAAGCTGCTGAGATTTTTCTTTGATAAGAAACAGTCAACAACACAGGTAATTTTTAGCAACACCTGAACTAGGTTTGGCCTTACGTAAAGTGTTCCACTTTGATTAGTTTTTTACTCTTATACTGGGCCTCTCTCTAACAGCCAGTCAGTTGAATCGGACAACCAAAATATTTGTCAATTATCACCTGAACTTAATTGATCCATCAGCCCTCGAAATAGTATTTCTTATTTGTTGTTATCTTCCTGCTTGTGTGTATAAAATTCGGCTAAATCGCTGAGCATTATTCAGTTGTTTGTCGTGCTTCGGCGATAGAGGAGCCCCCTTGTGTTTGTACATAAATATCTCGTAAGTTCAGCCACCGAACGATTTTTATTTTGTTTTATTTTTTTTCTCATTATGGCGATTATGTCATGTCAAAATCACTGGGAAAGTGATTAGCTATTCGTTTTTTATTCATCCACTGTGACAGCTTTTGATGAATAGCATGAACATTTCTAGGAACCATCTCGAAAATTATTTAAATAACCAAATTTTACGAATATTATTTTATGGAAATATTTCTGGAATATTTTCAGAAATGTTTCGTGTACATTTAGTTAAATGAAATCCTAATCTTAGCAAAAAGTTAATTGTTTAGCTTTGGTTTCCATTTCGAGGGCCTTTTTTTTATTTTTTTTTCGCTGGAGATTATTTTTCTAAAAATATACCAAGTGCCAACAAAGAAAGTGATTGGCTGTTTATTCATCTGCCTTTTGAACCTAATGAATTGCGGTTTTTGTTTTGCAGAGATTCCAAATTCTCAGCTGCGAAATGGACTTTTACTACAGACCCGGATCTGCGCCCTGCCGCTCTGTTCTGATGACGGCCCAGGCCTTGGGCGTGGAGTTCGACAAGAAGGTGGTGATCAACACCCGTGCCGGGGAGCAGCTGAAGCCGGAGTACCTAAAGATCAATCCCCAGCACACGATCCCCACGCTGCACGACAATGGCTTCGCCCTGTGGGAGTCGCGGGCCATTATGGTTTACCTGGTACAGAAGTATGGAAAGGACGATAAGCTGTATCCCAAGGATGTTCAGAGGCAGGCGTTGATTAATCAGCGTCTCTACTTCGATATGGGCACGCTGTACAAGAGCTTCGCGGAGTATTACTACCCGCAGATCTTCTTCAAGAAGCCAGCTGATCCCGAGGCATTGAAGAAGATCGAAGGGGCTTTCGAGTTCCTGAACACCTTCCTGGAGGGGCAGACTTATTCGGCTGGCGAGGACTACAGCCTGGCTGACATCGCCTTCCTGGCCACCGTTTCCACCTTTGATGTGGCTGGCTTCGACTTCAAGCGATACTCCAACGTGGCCAAGTGGTACGAGAACGCCAAGAAGCTCACGCCCGGATGGGAGGCCAACTGGGCCGGATGCCTCGAGTTCCGCAAATACTTTGACAATTAAATCCTGTAGAATTCTTCGATTTATTGCACTGCGTTCTGGTTTCTTATTAATAAACGTCTAAGCTAGGCTGACTAAACTATAGATTGCACTGCGTTTCTGTCAAGCTATGTAGTTGTACGAACTAAGTACTAAAACAACGAGTTCGATTTGCTAAATTCGAGCGGCCGGCGAAAGGACTGCTCCAGATTATGCAGCCGCTGCTCCAGGTCGTTCATTGAGTTGCGGAGGGCATGGCCCCGTGGGCGCAGCGATATCTGCGGCGAGTGCTGCATAAGGTCGTCCTTGACCCCGGAGAACGAGTGCCGCACGCAGGAGCGCTTCTCGAAGCGCGTGTTCTGGTAATGCGGATGGTGGTTCTGTGGATGCTGTCGGTGCTCGCGACAATTGTGAGCCACCAAGGGTTCATCGGTCTTCAGTGAGTCCTCGTAGGTGTCACTGTCAAAGCGAAGGCAATGATTAAATTAAATATAAATACTTTTGTAGCTCATGACTGACCTGCTGTCTGTGTTTGGCGGATGTTGGCGCAGCTCCAAGTGAGCCTTGGCATGCCTGGGACAGAGTACCTCCGGATTTTTACTACGCTTAGAGCCACTATGCTGGAAGGAGTCCGGAGAAGTCTCGTACAGCTCGCGACTGCTTAGGAACTCCACGCCAGAGTCCTGGCCCGTCGAGTGCAGTGAAAACAACGACGTCTCGTAATTATTGCTATGGCCAAAGTGGAATATTGTTATGAGCTGGCTTACATCATTTTAAAAATATTTAAAATATACAACCTATCATTAAACTAAAATGTAGTTACCCAACTCCATTAAAAACAGTTAGCTTGGCAGGAGTACAAACTAGTTTAAACACATTTGAAAAATTTATTTATTTAGATGTACTCACAGATTGGTGACCGGCTGACAGGCGTTGTACTTGAGCACAAATGGAGTGCCTCCAACGCCCACTGAGCCATCACCGGCTCCGCCTGCACCCCCGGCTGCTGCTACTGCTGCCGCTGCAGCCTTGGCAATGGACTTGGGCAGTGGCACATCGATGTATTCCCGCTGCTGCTGCTGCTGGCGCTGTTGCCTGCGGATATATGGGGTGTAGCGAGGATGGTCATCATTAGGAACACGTTTGACTTGAATGCCACTCACTCGTTCAGGTACTGGTGGTGCTGCTGTTGCGTGGCCATCGCCTGCTGCTGATGATGATGATGCAACTGCTGCTCCAGCTTCTCGGTGGCGGTGGCCGTCGACTGCGTCTGCGCGGAAGAGCAGACGGACTCCGGCATGAAGGCGCTAGTGGGCCGTTGGCTGCCAGTACTGCTGCCCTTGCTGCAGCGCTGGGTGTGCCGCTGCTGCCGCTGGCGGCGTTGCTTCTGACCGCGACTGGATCCAATGTCGGCGATGGTATAGGTGAGACCGGCGTCCGAGGCAGAGAAATCGCGCTGCGACCAAAGGCGTCTGCAGAGAGGAAAAAAGAGAGTTAAAAATTATTGCATTAATTTATGATGAAAATGAGAAACTTTATTGATAAAACAAGTTTAAAAATATACAAATTTTATAAAATTTTCGTCACTGTAGTTGTTCAGTTGAGAGATAGAAGATCAACTTATTTTATCGCAGTGCAGGATCAAGTTGGACCTGATGAGCTGTGTGGCGATTTGAGTGGCATTCCCATTTGGGATGATGTTGCAGTTGATGTCGCATGATCTTCGTCTAATTGCCTTCACGTTTGTCGCTTCGATTGTTGCTGCTGATGTCTGTGTTTGTTGCTTTTTACCGTTATAATTTAATCGGACAGGAGAGGCCCAAAGCCAGCCGGTTTCCAAGCAGACCAAGCAGAAACACCAACTTGGCCATTAGCGGCAGCAACAATACCAAGAACGTCAGCAACGTCAGCAACATCAGCAACAACAACGAATGCGATTGACTTAATATTTATTATGTGGCCTTCAGCTTAGGCTAACACTACATCTATGGCTAACATAAAAAAGGCATCTAGAGCTACAGTCTTTCGGTTGCAGTTGGCCCACTCCATACTCAATCATACCGTTTCTGGCGCAGACACAGGTAACAGCAGGCGGCTATCAGTGCCCCAAGGGAGACCAGAGCCAGAAGAACCACCGTCACAAACTCCAATCCTCCCATGAAGCTCGCCGCGGAGGCGTGCGTGGGTCTCGGCGACTGCCCGAACTCGGCCAGTTCAATAATTCGTGGCATCGACTTGGCGCCGTCCAGTTTCTGCTGCTGCAGCTGCAGTGCATCCAGTTGGAGGCCGGCCAGGGCGCTGCAATAGCAAGAGAGCAGCCAATTCAAAGAACATTAATTTCCGTGACAGTTTTGGGTCAATGGATTTTCTCAATTGGGGGAACAGGGAAGGCGAAGACTTACTCCTGAAGTTGCTCCATTTCCATAATGGAATTCGTGTGCGGATCGACGGCATAGATATAGGCATTAGTGCTGCAAAAAGTGGAGAAAAAGATGGAACCCGTTTAGAGGAATCTCAACTGAACTGTTTTGGAACTGGAACTAGTGGCCAATTAGCTTAGGAATTTTGATTAAATTTTAATATTGGTTTGGATTTAATTAAAACAAATGTGTTCCCGGATCTTTGATAATTTATATTAAAACTTACGCAGCTTCTAGTCCTCCGGAATACGGCTCCAACAGTCTCACTCGCACATCCTTTCCAATAGCATCGCTTAGGGCCTCCATCAGGCCGTCAATGCGACGCTCCACATCCACGGGCACTCCGGCCACCACCAGACGCACCTGCCTGGCCTCGTCGATGATGTACACAAAGACGTTGACAATACCGCTGCGTCCATCGTCGGCGCCGCTGCGATCCGTGGCCTTCACATCGAAGCCGTAGATGCGTTCGTCGCGGGGCAGATCGCCCAGGAGGCGGATATTTCCCGACAGCTCGTCGATACCAAAGAGGCGAGTGGGTTCATTCATCAATCGATAGCGGATTTCGGCATTGAGACCCACATCCAGGTCAGTGGCCACCACCCTGGTCACCGGGTAGCCAAAGGTGGCGCTCTGCGGCAGAACGGCCACGATTGGCTGCCCGTTTCCCCGGAACTTTGGCGCATTATCGTTTTCATCCGCAATGTGGACCAGAATGCGACACTCGTTGGGCGAGAGGCCCTCGATCCGCTCGTCCACCACCGGATAGGAGACTCTGGCAAAGTTCCTCGCCTCTCGACTCAATCGATCTGCCCGAATCCGTAGCTGGTAGCGGGCTATGTGCTCCCTGTCGAAGGGTTTCAGGGCGTACAAGAGCATGTTCTTGGCATCGTACTCGAAGGGCGGATGGGCATCCGTTTCATCCAGACCCTCTTCCAGCCACAGGGACCAGCGATAGTTTTCGGGATTGAGGCCGGCAGTGAGATTGAGTCGCATCACCTCAATGGGGGCCTCATTGTTCTCCACTAGCTTGACTTCATAGTAGGCATGCTGGAAAATGGTCACGTTCGCCGGAGGCTCAGGCTTGGGAGTGGGCTTGGGCGGATCCGTGACTGCCTGACCCTGCAGGTTAACGATCACCACGGCTGTGGCCGATAAAGCCGGACTGCCCACGTCTGAGGCTATAACCGAAACATTTAGGTGCTCGTAGTCATTGTAGCCGTTGATTCGGGACACTGTGGAGATGGTGCCATCTCTGGAGTCAATCTGGAAGAGGGGAGCCTGCATTTCCTGATGCCGAATGGAGTAGAGGACCAAGCCATTGCCATTGCCCACATTGTCCTTGTCTATGGCGGTGAGTTGTCTCACAAAGGTGCCCGGTTGGGTGCCTCTGTCCAGATACGCCTTGTATACTGGCAACATCATCGTTCGATCCGGCACATTGGGTATATATTTTACGGCCTTGGTTTGATCGTCGTAGCCAATGAACTCTGGACGATTGTCGTTGATGTCCAGGACATTTACCTCCACGTCCACACTGCTGGACATCCGCTGCATCACCGGGGCATTGTCCGTGGCTATCACCTGGAAGCTGAACTTGTCCTTTAACTCCCTATCCAGCTGACCGCTAATTTTCAGCACTCCGGAAGCGGGCTTTATGCTAAATGGCAGCTGCAGGTCACTGAGCGTATACGTGATATTGGCATTCTCGCCAAAATCCATATCGATGGCCATCAGTTGACCCAAAACACTGTCCTTGTACTCCCCTTCCGGGGTGTCGAAGCTGTACCAGGACTTCTTGAAAGTCGGCGCATGATTATTCACATCCATCACGGTGAACCGCAGGCAGGTTGAGTCCTTCAAGCCATCGATATCGGTGACTGTCAGGTTCAGCCAAATCTCTATATTCGCCGCAAGTGGGTAATTGACGGAGACCTCGCCGGTGAGCTTATCGATGGCGAAGTATCGCACTCCCTGGACCCGCAACAGTGGCATTCCCGGTGTCCTCTCCACCTGCTCGCCCCGCACCTCATAGTGCAGCTGGGCATTCTTGCCAAAGTCCTCATCGCTGGCACTCAGTTGGAGTAGTTTAGTCCCCACGGGGGTGTCCTCGTAGATGGCAAACAAAGGACACTTAACGGTTGCCGCTCGAATCATTCGGCGGCGTGACTTGGCTCTGGCCACCACGCCCAGGGCCACACTGCCTCTCACGGAGCGCTCCCGATGCTCCGGATGCAGTCTCGGGGAGCCGGGAATATGATAAGGAGGCGGTGCCAGCATCATGGCCGCCGTGGCCTGCGGAGCTGCCAGGCCACTAGAGCTCTCCACAAAGTAGATCTCCATATCGGTGGTATACTCGCGGATCTCCAGACGCGAGTCCTTGAACACCGAAATGCGCTCAAACATCGGTGGATTATCGTTGACATCCGCCACCAGGATGGTGAGATGAGCATAGCCCGAGAGGCCACCGCTGTCGGCGGCTATGATCTTCAGGTTGTACAATTGCTGCTTCTCCCGATCCAGGCCCCGCTTGCCGGTGTATGAGATCCGGAAATAGGGTCCCGAGCTGAGCTTGAAGTTTGACTGCATGAAGGTGGTGTGCAGCTCCTGATACTTAAACTCGTCGTTCCACTGATCCGTGAGATTAAAGATATTGAAGGCCCCCGTGGTGGAGGCCATTTTATGATGGCTGGCGTTGCCCGACAGAGCCGAACTGCTATTCACATACTCGATGCTGAATTCCTCGCTATAATCACCCTGCAGCTGCACCCTAAACTCCGCGTTGACGCCCTCGTCGGCATCCTGTATAAGGATCGCATGGTTCATCGACAACTCTGTGCCCACGGCGCAGTTCTCGTTGATGAGACCCACATACGTGAGGGCATTGAACTTGGGAGCATTGTCGTTGACATCGTCCACCTTGATGTTCACCTGATAGATCCCGGCGCCACTCACCAGACCCGTGCTGTACTCCACAATCACTGTCAGCTCATAGTTGGCCTGCTGCTCCCGGTCCAGACCGATCAGGGTGAGCAGAGTTCCATCCTCGGTGATGGAGATCTTGTTCACCACCTCCTGCTGGTTGGCAATGATGTAGCGGAGCTTCAGGTTTGTGTCCCCCGCCAGGCGTCTGGGAAGCCGTCTCTTCGATTTGGAGCTGCGACTCCGGTTCCGGCTGCGGAACCTGCTGCCCATGGTGAGATTTCTAGAGGTCGTGCCCTCAGAGGCGGGCATTTCCCGGAAGCTGCCCAGTTCATTGTTCACCAGATTGAGTCCGTTTTTGTACAGCAACTGGCCAATGATGCCGCCGACCACGTTCTCCTCCACATGGAAATTTATGATGTTCATGTTGATCTCCCTGGAAAAGAGATGATTAATGATTGGGATTATATTATTGGAAAATTTGTCATTTAACAAAATGATTCCCATTCAGCTTTCTTCGAGAATTAATTGCTTTGCAGTGTAGTTTTCATATAAATACTGGAATTAATGTCATTCTCTTAATCTTTGGAAATTGTCATGTATCTGCGTGGAGCCATTAAAATATTTTTTAAATAAATACCCCAGCAGTTACTATTTTCGGCTTTCTTAATTACATTTTGCCACTTTTCCCCGACACCCATTAAGCTTTCTAAAGCAATTAATCCAGTTTGGCCAATAGGTTTCGGGCAGGTGAAAATGATACTTACTCTATGACAGGTCTCAGTGGCACCTTCTGCTCCGGTTTGTTAACAATCCGAATGGTCAGATTGGTGATGAGCACACCTTCGTCGCTGAGTTCAGCCGGGGCGGCAATGGTGGTCAGCGGAGATGAGCTGCGCGACATGATTAGCGATTGCGTTGAGTTGGCAAAGAGCTGGGAAGACAGTCAACATTTACATAAGACCCAGATTATCGTAAAGATAACTCACGTAATTGGCCACAGCCTCGAACTGGTAGACCTTCCGCTTGAACTCTGACAGCTCTCGGATAACGGTGATAATGCCCGATCGCTCCTCGATGGCAAAGGGCACTCCCTCGGAGTAAGTGTGCAGGAGATCGTACATGATCTCGTCCTCGCCATCGTAGATCAGTGTGGTGCGGACTTGACCCACCGAAGTGCCCAGCGGCGTATTGGCCCCCACCCAGAATTCGTAGGGAGCGCCCACAAAGTCAATGGCCTGGTCATCGATGGTGGCATACACTTCAATGGTGATTACCGCCAGCGAGAATCGTCTCTCCGAGGGATTAGTGGGCTGATCGCTGGCCTCCACAAAGACTGCGATGCGTCCTCTTCTCAGGGGTCCGCCCACGTAAATGGTTCCGTTCTTGTTGTCCAGTCGAAATGGGATGTAGCCACTGCCCTTCGGACGCTGCAACTCGTACAGCAACTTGCCATTGGGACCCTCATCCGGATCGTTGGCCGCCACCTGTCCAATCACATAGCCCGTGGGAGCGGTGATGGGCACCTTGAACTCATACAGATTGCCATGCTCAAACTTTGGCGTATTATCGTTGGTGTCCAGCAGGGTGATTTCCACTTGCACCTTGCTCGGTCCCGGTACCTTCAGATGCTTGTCATCCAAATAAGAGGGATTCCTCTCCAGCGCCTCCACATTCAACTGGATGGACCTTCGCTGCTCGCGATCCAGCAAGCGATCATCTCGCACCGTAATCCATCCTGTACGGGAATCGATGCGAAAAGCACCTGCCGCATCCTTCGTCTCCACCAAATTGTACAGAAACTCCGAGTTCTC
The DNA here is from genome assembly GCA_035045905.1 of Drosophila anomelani. Lineage (NCBI taxonomy): Eukaryota > Metazoa > Arthropoda > Insecta > Diptera > Drosophilidae > Drosophila > Drosophila anomelani. The sequence goes on along the minus strand of JAWNOO010000007.1, from coordinate 6,385,573 downwards.
GCCCTGGTCGCGATCCACGGCATTCACCTGCAGCACACTGAATCCCGTGGGCAGGTTCTCCACAATGGAAATGTTATAGAAATCCGCCTCGAACTCGGGAACATTGTCATTCAGATCCAAAACCTCCACTTCGATGCTGAGGAGCAATTTACATTCATATTATTTTATTTCTTTATAATTATATACATTTAATTCTCACCGTGCTAGGGCCTTCTTTAGGGGATTATCCTTCTGGCGCGCCTCCAACTGCAGGACAAATGTGTTGCCCGGCAGACTCTCCTCCTCCAGATCGATTTCCTTCTGCAGATACATGACGCCGTTGTGAGGATTCACTCGGAATAGCTGCCTCTCGTTGCCCGAGATAATGTCATACACAAGCGAGGCGTTCAGTGAGTCCTGATCGAAGGCCATAATGGGAGGGGCAAAGTACAAGGGAATCCTAATGGGAACACCGGTCATCGGATAGAACTCATTGAGCCGAGTCCGATACACGCCCTCGGTGAACTTGGGTGGCAGGTCGTCCACATCCCGCACATTGATCGTAATCGTGGTATTGGCCTGGTTGGCGGGAGTGCCTCGATCCCAGGCAAAGATGGGCAGCTTGAACTGCCGAATGCCGTTGTCAAAGTCCAGTTCTCGCTTTAGGATCAGCAGCGGTCGATGGGGACTCTTGAGGGCAAAGTACGGACTGCCGTCCGCTGACAGTTGCTCCGGCACTGTGGACATGCTGAAGTGCACCTCGGAGTTGGGGGTGTTCGGCTTGTCGCGATCGAAGGCCTGCACCCCCTCAAAGATAATGCTCTCAATGGAGGTATTCTCATCCACATCCACCACGTACGGCACGTTAAGAAACTCGGGTGCATTGTCGTTCACGTCCTCGATGTACACGGTGATGGACAGGTAGCTACCCTGTGAGCCCACGGAAAAAGAATTAAATTAAGTAATATTTTTCCAACCCACTCAAAGTATAGCTTGCCTCTTCAATCTTCTCCTGCTTGCCGGCACAGAGGATACGGAACTTGAGCAGGTTCCTGGGCACATCCCGATCAACCAGCCTTTCCAGTGATCTGGCCAGCGTAACCACCAACATGGTGGAGTTGTACTCGGTCAGGTTAAAGTACTTGTGGTCCCCACTGGCATCCGCCCCCTTCAGGGAGGCCGTGGAGCGTGGAAAGGCCTGCAGACGGAGAATCTCTTTGCCCACCTGGGCGTCTTCGCGCAGCCGGATGAAGCGCACACCTTCGCTTTCCGCTGCGACGCCATCCAGCGTGTGAAACGCACAGCTGCCGGAGTGGCCTGAAAAGTGGGTCGCCAGAGATTACAGATTACTATAGATGGCATAGCATGTACCGTGCAGGAAAGTAAAACTTTGATAAATTGTCGCGTCTTGTTGTTTATTTGGGCATGCAAATTTTCGCGCTCGCTGAGAACCGCTGAAAACGGAAAAGCGTCGTCGCCGTTGCGCCAAACAACAATTGGAAAATCCGCGGAAAACCGCCAAGCGAATCCCAAAAGGGGGCGAGGACGTGGTCTTGTGATGAGGGGGCGTGGCAGAACTGGCGCCATTCCGTAGCGAACCGAAAAAAACTTTCTACGTTTGTCGCGTGGCCCATTCGACTGCGATTTTCATGTGCAGTTGCAACACTTTTCCACATGCATTCAACTGTCTGCCTGTCGCGGATTCTCTCCATCTCAATCTCTAGCTTCAACTCAGGCTCGGCCTGGCTGCAATCAGCTTTTGCAAATTATTTTCTATTGCTGCCACTTTTGTTCCCACCCTCATGACATAATTAAGCATTTTTTGTTTGCCCACGGCTTGAGTCGCTTGTGCCCCAAAAGACAACCCCACCGAGAGTGCGTTCCAAGTGACAAGAGGATGCACACCAAGAGAAAAATTAGCGCAATGAAGGGATGAATAGTTGGATAGATATATTAATGTGTTATTGTTTGTTAATATATTTTGTTAATGTACGGCAGAAAATTACAGATACTACTTTTAGGTTAAAAAGAGTTTAAAAAGAGCTCTTTTGCAATTGTAATTATTTTTCTTTTGAAACTATGAAAATTTCAAAAAAAATTATTTAGTATGTGATAAACTCTGACTAAATAAATACCTATTATTTTTATTATTTTACTTGAAGAACTAGAAAGTTTTCTTTTGAATAGAAAAATATAAAAGCTTCACAATTTATACAGCATAAAATATCTAACATCATATTTTAATTATAAAATATCTCTAATATTGTTTTCTGTGCACTTTGATTGCCATCTGTGACTCGCTGACATTTCTCCGAGCTTAATTTTTCTTTCTTTTTTTCGGAAAATCTCCTGCAGCGAGAAATTATCATTGTTGCTGCAGATTCAGATGCAGATGCAGTGAAATCTTGGCCATCGCCAAGCATCTTCTGCTGCAGATGGAGACTTTGTCTGCGGTGCCCCTTGTAGGCACTGGATGGTTTATTGTTTTATTTGTGGCTTAGTTTTATTCCAATTTCGTTGCAGTTGCCTTCTCGCTTCTTGTTATTGCCGCAGCTGTAATTTGAGCTCGCAATTTCTATTATTTACTTGCAGTTTCTGGCTCACTTTGGTGTGAACTGTTTGCGTTGGAGGGTTTCCCCTAAGTGGAGTTGGCAAAACTGGAATACCACCCACAATTGGGTTACTGTTCAAGATTTAAAGCCAGCAGCTCAAAAAACAACAACATATAGTTGGTTTGTTAACATTTTTGCAAAGGTTTTAAAAAATTGATAGCAATGAGTGCACCTTTTGTTGAGTAAAGAACAGAATTTAGGGCAATAACTTATACTTCCAAGCAATAAAATATGGAATTTGGTTTTAAATAACTTTGTTTAGAAAAATGTATACGAAATTTCTGCTCTTTTGTTAATATTTCTTAATTAAAATTCATTAAACAATTAGGAGAGTATAAATTTTCTTCTATTAAATACTAATATAAATACCTTACTTACACATGTTTTAGGTTTTACAAACATCATTTTAATAGGATTCAAATAAAAAAAAACTATCAAAATTTCACTTCTTTTCTATCTTTTTGATTGTTTTCCCATTCCTTTTCATAGATGATTTCAATGCAAATGTTTCTCAATCACTTACTGGGGCAACATTCTAATAATTATGCAGCTCCATTCCGGTTGCACTTAACACTTTCGAGATCGGGTGGCTTTCGTAACGGTTCTTCAACTCATTTCCCACAACATAAATGTCATTCTCCTCATTGTTCTCATAAAACAGATATGTAATTCATATGCACCACTCACATGCGGCCCGAAGAACACTTTAGCACCCGATGTCTAGCGGCAATTAACTTTAACTCATTCATATTTCGCTTTAGTCCGGGCTTAGCCACACCATCATCATCATCATCATCCAGAACATTAAGCTCAGGCGGTCGTCGGTCATTCCAAGTAACACAAACAAATTAAATTTTAATTAGAACATTGCGACACTTGTTGGGTTCCCAGGTCTGGTTCTGCGAATTCACCAAGGGAGGGGAGACGGAGAGTCATGGAAAGGGGCAGGAGCTGGTTACCCAAAATGGGTCAGTTTAGGAAAAGGCGGCTGCGGATGTGGGTCAGCTGTCCGTCATTGCATAAACAAATTAACAGGTTGCCTCATTGCAATACTCAATACAAATCGATTTCCTTGCACATTTTTTATTTGGTCAACCCCTGAGGAAAAGCTGTCGCAGCAGCATTTAAATCTGAAATTTGGGTTATTTAACGGACCAGCGAGCAAACGAGCCAAACAAGTTGCCTTTGCCTGCTGGTGGCGGGGACAAAACGAAAGACTTAGGCGACAAACGTGCTGCAGGGGCCAAGCGAAAAACTGCGTCCAGCACTTGATTTACGCGAACAAACACACATTACCACTGAGACGGAGAGATTGAGTGACTCGGCGACATGTACACAAACACACGCATTAGCCGGGAGATTTATGATCAAATCTCGCCAGCCAAAAAGGCTATAACGGCTCTCGGTCGATCGGGTGTAACTTGCCTTGCACTTGTCCCGTTTTTGCAGTTTGGCCTACTGCGACAATGGCCAGAACCCAGAGAAAATACATATATGCCGCTTCCATTTCAAGCAATTTTCACTTGGGCCAAAGGGTATTAAGATTTTCCGTATCCGTGGTGATGGTGGTATCCCGTGGAGGTTTCTTTCTGTGTATCGCGCGCTCGCATCGCGCTCCACCGGAACAACCGACAACGCAAACACCTCGCAAGCAACTGAAGCTATCTTCACCACTGCAGGCCGAATCGGGCCGGGCTGAGCTTAGCTGAGCTGCGATGAGACTAGTTTTTCACACACAAGAAAACGAGAAAAGCCACGACAAGTGGCTTAGAAAGAAAAGCGGCAGGTGGAGTGGGCTACATGGACGTATCCTTGGCTTTAAAGACCCGCTGCTCTGCCCAGATTGGCAGAAACCGAAGCACCACAGTTACACTGCTACACAGAACGAAAATAAGAGTGAATCGATACAATAGTGACAATAGTGGGAATTAAATTCAAAGATATTGATGAGAGATTACTCTTCAGTATAGCAAATCAATGTAATGTTTAAATAAATATAAATATATAACAAGAGTTTATAGTTAAAGCTTGTAGTTCGATTTTTGTCTTGCTGTGTTAATCCATTAAATCTGCTTTTAGTCTACTTTTTTGCTCTAAGTGTAGCTATTTCTATAGTGCGTTGCGTGCTGGCGAAAAGACAAAAGCCAACCCAATGGATGAATGAAAGGCAGCCAGAAAGCAAGAAACAAGGAAGGAAGGTCCAATAGCTCTGCCTGAGCAAAAGCAACTCGTAAAAGTATAAACAACAAAACTTATTAACATAAGCATAAACATGCAGTTCGCTGGCGGCCCCAGAGCCCTAGGCTCTTTCCACAGCGTTGATGCCCCGCTGATGGCGTTGTTGATGGCCGCTGATGCCGCAATGGAAAGCCGAAAGTCAGACAGCAAGTCAGAAATCAAACACAAAACAAAACATATAGCTCACAAAGCCAAGACAGGGCCGGAGGATGACAATGAAGCGATAATCCGGGGGAGCCAATGAATCGAATGGCAACCATTCCACGCTGCAGTTGCAATAATAAAGGCGTCTTAACGGTTTGTAGAGATGCGCCACAGAACCCAGCTAAAAGGTATAAAGGCCCAATGGCAGTGGAAAAAATGCTAACAAGATTGCCGAAGAAAGAGCGAAGAAAGGCAGAGCCAGAGCAACGTTTGCATTATGCGGCTTTTAATAGCTTTACATAACACCAGAGTGGAGGCGAAGACGGGGCAGAGACGGCTGACTGCCACTGACCGAAAGCCCAGCACAACCTACGCAAATGTTGCACCGAGAAAAAATATCTATATATATCTTATTAAAAATAAAAACCCCTTAGCTATCAGATAGTAGAAGAAGATTTCATATTAAACTATTGCTTATTGGTTTACGATCTACAAGAGTGCAAATAGTAATGACTGGAAATGAAATTATTTTAAATCAAAATTCCCTTTTGATACGTTTTTCTTTGTTATACATTTGTTAAGTAAATTGCTTCCAATTTGTTTTCCGTGCTTGCAACGTCAAGAGCCCAAGCCAAACCGAACCGAACGGAGACCGATCGAGTCAGCGGCTTGGAAAATTGGCGCGTGCGAGTGCTGGTGCTTCTGCTGCTTCTGGTGGTCACTTGTGGTTAGCCACTGCTCTTCGCTGGAAGAATCAATGCTAATCAGCGAGGGCTGCTCGAGAAGTCGGCCAGTGAAAGCAGGAAGACAATGAAGGCAAGCCAATATGCTAATCCATCGCCTCACCTGCCTGCGCTCACCTATCAAGTTACATTGGTTTGGGAGTGAGGCAATCGGTATATGCATCGCTGGCTGTCGGAGGGATTTCAAAAGTATTCAATAAATTGAAAATTTGCCTATCGTATGCCACTTTCCTCATATTGCGAATATCATCTTGAGGTAGCTCTTTAGTGTTTTTTTTTGCCTGCAATTAATTCTCAATTATGCACAGCAATCGGTTTGTGTGCAGTTTTTGTGACGGTTTTTATATTATTTTCGAGTTTTTCGACTGCAAACCTATACCAACTAGTTTTTGGGATTTGCTGGCTCCGCTTTCCTTTCCAGTTTACGCAATGGGCAGTCAAGTGACAAAGTCATTTCACCAAAATCAAATCAAAATTTACGAATGAATGCGAAGTCAAAAAACTGAATTTATTGAGTGAAGTTTTTGTTTATCTGAAAGATAAAATGAAGATTGCACAGATGCCGTATTTAAGTTTAAATGCTCCTCTTAAGTGTGTTTCTTTTTTGTTTGAACAATGTCAAAAAATCAGGTCGTATTGCAGAAATGTTCGCAAATATTTATGGGCTCACAATCACAAAGCTCAAATCCGAGACATTTAAATTACAAATCCTCTAGCTATTGCGGCACATAAAGACTTTGTAACATTACCCATAACCTTAAGTTGCATTGCTTCCTATTTATTAGTATTATAATGTCTAGACAAGGAAAACACCTGCCCTGAACAAATGCAAATAAAATGCTAAATGCATCATGTGGAAGTTGGTATATTATTGTATAGGTTTATTCTGATCAAAAACATATATCATATATACTCTAGAGGGTCAGAAATTACTTCTTCGCTACGGTTTAAACTTCTGACTAATATAAATTTTTCCTTTATTATTTTGATAAATTTTTATTATCTTTTTCCATACCTTTTTTACAATGTAACAGAACCACTCGCTTGGACGGCGACAAGTGACTGATTCTATTTAGCGCCGCTTTACTAAAAACACATTGTGCCTAGAACATAACATTTTCAAGCCCTCGGTACGTCGTTGGTTTGCATTGATAATTTAAATATTATTTTGTATTCATTCAATATTCATTAGGGTCTTGAACTTGAATCATTAAGGGGTGTCTTACTTTGCATTTTAATATAAAAACTGATCGAATTTTTACATGAGTAACAGAATGACGCCAAATATAGCGAACGCCACTGGAGTGCTCTTTGAGGCGGATGCAGAGTCCTTGGATCAGGATGTGATCCAAAAGAAGTACACGGATGGCAGGAAGCTTCAGTTGGTGTGGCGCAACATCATCCTCTTCGCGTTGGTTCATTTGCTGTCCTTGTATGGCGTGTGGCTGCTGTTCATTGAGGCCAAATGGGCTACGTTCCTGGCATTTCCGGTATCGTTGGCCTTCTCGATTGTGGGCATTTCCGGCGGTGCCCATCGCCTATATGCACATCGAACTTTCAAGGCAAATGTGCCGCTTCGCCTGATTCTCCTGTTCCTCGACACGTTCGCCTTCCAGGATGCGGTCTACTATTGGGCACGCGACCATCGAGTGCACCACAAGTTCACGGAGACGGATGCCGATCCCTACAACTCGGAGCGCGGATGGTTTTTCTCTCACATCGGATGGCTGTGTGTTCGGAAGCACCCGGATGTGGTGGCCAAGGGCAAGGAGATCGACCTCTCCGACTTAAGGCAAGACCGCCTCGTTATGTTCCAGAAGAAGTACTTCCTCCTGCTGATGCCGCTCATATGCTTCGTAATGCCCACTGTTCTGCCCATGTACTGGTGGGGCGAGTCGCTAAAAGTATCCTTTTTCGTGCTGGCCCTGCTCCGCTGGTGCGTCAACCTCAACTTAATCTGGCTGGTAAACAGCTCGGCTCACAAGTTCGGCATGCGGCCATATGATAAGAAGATCAGCCCTACAGATGAGTCATTCCTCATTTTCATGCGCATGGGCGAAGGCTACCACAACTACCACCATGTCTTCCCGTGGGACTACAAGAGCGCAGAGCTTGGCCCGTACTCTAAGGACTTTACCACGCGCTTCATCAACTTCTTCGCCTGGCTGGGATGGGCCTACGACCTAAAGAGTGTGTCCCCTGATATGGTGCGCCGACGGGTGCTGCGGACGGGAGATGGCTCCCATCCCGTGTGGGGATGGGGCGACAAGGATCTGAGTAAGGAGGATATTGCCAACAGCACTGTCACTAATCAGCGTACAATCAAGGCGGGAACCTAGAGAATTATAATAAAATATATTGCCTTGAGGAGAAATCAGTCTTTTTCTGGGGGATTTGGGTTTTACTTTTCCAATACAACATATTTGTGTTACACAAAGTTGTGTGTCTTTGCAATATTTTACATATTTTAAAGTGATTGTTAAACAATTCCATGTGCCTTGTCGATTTTGCCCTTCAAGAAGTAGATGGGGTAGATGTAACAACAATACAATTAAAATTCTGTTTGATTTTTAAAAAGTCCCCTAAGTGACCGCCAATTCCTGTTTGGAAGATGCACCTTGGACATAAAGCTCGCTTTGAGGTGCAAATTTCCGGCTAAATTTATGAAAACCCCCAGGAAATGAAGGCAGCGGCAGCCTAATCACCGCCACTGGAATTTGGGAGAGCGAGCGTGGCCAGGTGATAGATAAGCGCGGCGGCCTGCATTGATAAGATAAGAGCCCCCAAAAGAGCGAGCTTTTTTCTATTTTTCCCATCATTCTTTGTGTGGGGAAACCTAATCGCAGTTAGTCACTGGCTTTTACCGCTCGAAGATGGACGACACAGACTTCTCGCTCTTCGGAGACAAGAAGAAGCACAAGAAGGACAAGGCCGATGCCACGCTGAACGCAAAGACGCCCACCTCGGAGGCAGATCTCAAGCGGATCATCACCTCGATACCCACCAGCGACGACACCTACGAGAACTGTCAGCGGGCGGGCATAGCTCTGATCCTCAATCACAAAGATGTCAAGGGCCAAAAGCAGAGGGTGGGCACGGAACGGGACCGGGATGATATGAGGACCTCTCTAAAGGGATACGGCTTCGATGTGAGGGTCTACGATGACCTCACCTTTGCCGAAATCAATGACAAGCTGAAGGAGGGTGAGTTGACAACAGGGTCTTATGGAGTGTTTCAAAGTTAGCTTTAAAAGTGTATAAAATTTTGCTTTTGATTTAATATAACCAAAGATATTCGTGGTTGATAAGTATTAAAAAAACCATCAGATATTTAGTGATATCATCAGAACAGATACTGATACACAAAACACTAGTTTTCCACTAATAAATCATAGAACCGCTTTATCTCTCTGCTGAATCAGGTTTATTTTTTGTCATTTCAATTATTAGGTAACAATGCAAGGCTTTGCCATGATCTTTCAATAACTCTACTTAAAGTTTAACATTTGAAGCACATATAATATTCAATTATGGAAAATTAGAGAAATATAAGCATGTTTCTCATTGAAGTTCATTGGAAAATGGTACCAGTTTTCAAAGTGAGATATCTTATCTCCTCAAAAACAAAGTCACTACAATTATGACTGCAATAATTACGAGATAAAGAAATCTTATATTGTTGACCTATTCTGATTGATCCGGAATACATACCAAAAATGGTAGGGTTTAGAATGACATTGGTAACTAATAAAATGAATATTTCCTTGTAGTTGCCCGCGAGGATCACAGCTTAAACGATTGCTTTGTGCTAGCAGTCATGTCCCATGGAACTGAGGGAAAGGTCTATGCCAAGGATATGTCTTATCCCGTGGAACGCCTGTGGAATCCCTTCCTCGGCGACAACTGCAAAACGCTGAAAAACAAGCCAAAGATCTTCTTCATCCAGGCCTGTCGCGGCGAGAACCTGGAGAAAGCGGTGGAGTACTCCAGCTTTGCAGTGATGACCAGGGAACTGGCTCCCGCAGCCCCTGCCGCCGTGCAGCCCATCACCTACGCCATTCCCAGTACGGCGGACATGCTCGTCTTCTACTCCACCTTCGACAGTGAGTTCTTATTAGTCATCAATATAAATATCAAAAATAAACCCTTTTTCTTAACCTTTTTCTCCAGAATTCTTCTCCTTCCGCAACGTGGACGACGGCTCCTGGTTCATCCAGAGTCTGTGCCGGGAGCTGGACATCGCTGCCGTCAACGATGCCTCTCGCACAGAGGGCGCCGAGCTGCTCCGCCTGCTGACTGCCGTGAATCGGAAGGTGGCCTATGAGTACCAGTCGAATACCAAGAACGAAGCCCTTAATCAGATGAAGGAGATGCCCAACTTTATGTCCACGCTGACCAAGACCTTTTACCTTCGTGTAAAGCCCCTGTCCTGAGCACCTGGGGGAGGAAATCAATGCCAAAGCCCCGGGGACTGTGAGTCAGTCCGCCGGCAGAACTCTTTCACCTAATCGTTAAATCGTAATGTTTGCCATTTGTTTATAGAAATAAATACGCGTGTATGTGCGTCTATCGACGGCACTTATCTGGAATTGGCTTAGTGCCGCTGGGCCGCTGGGCGATAGCGACAACTGACAACTACGCCTTAGGTACACCTCGCGATAAAAGTGCATTTTTCTACACCTCCGAATTTCGCCATCAAACTTTATTCGTAATTTTAAAGTCCTATATTTTTGGTGGAATCATTTTAGAGAAATTCTATTGAAATTATTATAATAAAATGGTAAAAATGAATTTTTAAAATATTTAAATAATAAAGATACATACTTAACAGGTGTTATATAATATATACAAGCTTTCATTTAAATGGAAAATGTGCTAAATAATAGATATTTTTATATCATCAAGTTTTTTAATCGATTTCAATGGAAAAATATATTTCTTACAAGTTTGTTCCATGAAAAGAATAAATTTCCTAACACTATTCTTCTTTAATATATTTCAAATTTAAGGGTAATTAGAAAAGCTTTCTTCAAGTGCAGAATAAAACGGACTAGAATGAAATTTTCTATAAAATATAATTCAAATTGTCTAAAGGTCAGTTGCCCGTAAAATGTCACGACTGCCGCATGTCTGCGGTCTCTGCCTGCTGATGCGACTTTGGCAGCTCTTGGCCCTGGCTCCGTTCCGGATCCAGAGTTGGAGGTTGGTCAAGTGCCATCGATTGGTTACCCTGAGTGGGTACTTGAGGTGGCTCCTGCTCACATCCCTGGCACCCGTGCTGCTCTGGCAAAGCGCCGCCATGTACGAGGCCACCAATGTCCGGCACTCAACGATCTTCAAGGGAATTGCTTTGGCCACGATGACAGGCGATGTGTGCATATCCCTGGCGCTCCTGGGCGCTAATCTCTATCGTCGGCAGGACTTGGCCCGATTGGTGAGCTCCCTGGCCAAGCTGCATCGTCAACGGAGGCTTAGCTGGTGGAGTACCCTGTTCCTGTGGCTCAAGCTGCTCCTCTCCCTCTACGAACTTCTATGCAACGTACCGTTTCTTCAGGGAGCAGGGGGCCGCCTGCCCTGGTCGCAGCTACTGGCCTATGGCCTTCAGCTATACGTGCAGCATGTGAGCAGTGTCTATGCGAATGGAGTTTTTGGTGGTATGCTCCTGATCTTGGAGTGCTTTGGGCAACAGGAATGTGAGCTGGAGCCCGGCTTGGAGCGACTCTTGCGAAGGGAACGCGGGTGGGCGGCCTTGTTTCTGAGATTCGTGAAGCTCTTCCAGCTGGGCATCTTTCTGCTGGTCATCGGAGGCTTCGTCAACATCCTGGCCAATATGTATGCCTTCATGTCCTACTTTGTGTCGCAGCATGGCGTGCCCCTCACGATATCCAACAATTGTTTGATTGTGACCCTGCAGCTGTACGCCTTGGTCCTGGCAGCTCACCTTTGTCAGGTGAAGGCGAGTCGCTTGCGTAGGCAGTGTATGGAGCTGGGTTATACTCCTCAAGGACTAACGCAGGAGCAGGTGGGCTTAACCTTTCCAAGTCTACTTTTTATTTTGGTGCTCACACCTATATCTTTCAGGCAGAAGCGGCAACACCTTTTCCTTTAATCTCACCCACAGGAAGTCACAAGTTTCGGGTGCTGGGTATGTTCTCGTTGGACAACTCCTTTTGGCTTTTCCTGGTCTCATACGCCATGAACTTCATTGTGGTTATCCTGCAGTTCACCCTGGAGCATATGAAGAACGGAAAGCCTAACTGGGCTCATTGATATTGCTTTAATACGTACTCAAGCTGCACTCGAATATTTCATGTTATTGGTAATATAAATAATCGTATAAAAGAAATAAATAAATATTAACAAATTATTATTAACAATTGAATAATTTTATTTGTTTTCTATTTTAACGATTCATTTTTTACTGACGAATTGCGTTTTGTTGTTTTACTGGCACCAAAAATACCCCTGCGTTAGTTTTCAGAAGCTTTGCCTTTTTCCATCGACACCAGGTGGCGCAACCAAGTTTTGGGCAATGGTCTTTTCAGCGCCACTGCAGAAAGACCTTTTTGTGCCTATATTTTTCTTAAAAGGAAAATAAAATATTAATACTAAGGATAAATAATAAATAAATAAATAAGAGGGAAACTTAAAAACTTGCTTCCTACAGCCGTGCATTTTATTCTGCATCATGACCTACACAGCATGAAACTCATATCTTTTTATATGTAAACCTGAAAATATATTTATAAGAGAAATTTATAATTGTATATAACCTTTTATATTTGTGTATTTAATATGTTTTAAATTTTTTTTTTTTAATTTTGGTTTGTCTAAAAAGTAATCATCTAAAAACTATTAATAAATATAAATCTTAATGATAAGTATGAATATTTTAGGTTTTATTGAGATCTATTTTTAAATTCCTATTTTAAATTCCTAACAATGAAGGCAGGAATCTTTTTGGCTTGTTCAGCGCTTGGCAGTTGCCGCCAATAAAGGGGATTAACAGGCGTTCCACAGGATATTCTCAAATTGAATTCACTTCTTGGCCCAACGCTTATTAGCCTCGTAACGCTTGCTTTCTCCCCAATTTTTGGGTTTCCCTGATTAGCCAGCTGCCGGGAAGGTTCTTTCCGCTTTGCAAATAAAACTCGGCTCTGCCATTGCACCAGACAATTGGATTTGCCTGACGAGCGACACGCCCACAAAAACAAGGGCTCCAGTAGTCGTTGAGGGGAAATTGCCAACTTCCGGCGAAAGTGTCGCTGTTGCCTGGCACTTAATGTGTTTTCAATAAATTTCAGATGCGCCAAAACGCACATAAGCGCAAAAAAGAAGTCAAACGTCAAACTTTTGCCACGCAATTCAAATTTTTCACGCACACAAAGTAACGGAAACCGGAAATGAGTATGGCGCCCCATTGCCGAAGGAGTACCGTGGCAGAAAGTACCACAGCAATGATGCCTGAATGGGACCACAAGGACTCCTTGAAGGAAAATTCCAAGTGGAAATAAACCTTTAATGAAATTTCTTATACATGTGACACTTCATCACTTATGGATATAACGCTTAAAACTTTTAACATTATTTGAAGCTTCTAAATTTGTTGTTTAACAAAATTCTTTTATACAAATATTAATATCTATAATCCTCTGCCAACACTATTTGAAATGTACCTAAACTAAAGAGAGTTTTTTGAGTGAACGGTTAAGAGAGAGCTCAAAAAAGAGCATGCGGCGAGGCAGGAACGCGTGGCATGAGTGAAACACGCCCGAAATCATAACAACAATTGCGGCTAATTAATAAAGTTGCTCCTACTCGACCTCACGATTGGATGCCAATTACAATTGATATGTAATTATAATTACCAACATCAATCACGCTCCAGGCGAGGCTGTAAAGTGAGAAGCGGCACGCGGCAAGGGAGAGGCCTTAAAGTGGTTTAGCCGGCTTTTCAGAATAATTCGATGAAGTTCTTAGCCTTTTGCCGCTTTCAGCTGACCCGAAATCCGTATCTCGAATTGCCAGAGAAAGGAGAGATTTATTATACTGAACTGCAATTCCCAAAAAAATTCACTTGCAGAATGCGTAAAATAAAATGATTCACGGCAGGCTTTTTGTGGAATAACAATGCATAATTTCACCTGCAGGTCGAGCATCTGATAAAAATCAAAAATCTGTAAAAGGAGTAACAAAAGATACATATTTATTCATTTATTCTTTCATTTATTTCTGGCTTAAATCTGGTATAAAAATCGTTAACAATGGAGGGGTTATGTAAAACAAGTTCCCTTGTAAATTATTAGTTTTAAAAGGTATTCTATTTTTCCGCCAAAAATGCACCTCATACAAGCCTGGACTTTCTACCCTTTTCGCTCTCTGTACCTTAGTTAAAAAGTCTCATTACATAATTCAATAGGTATTACTTCAAGTGCATTAAGATACTCCCACCGGTTGATCATGTTTTTGTTGCAGCTTTCTTCGTTATCCGCACTTATTTACCTTGCAACACCTCTTTAGTTGGAACTCTCGCTTTGAACGGCAACCAGGTCGAACACGCTGCAGTTGCAGGCATGAGTTCAATAAGCGCAAGTGTTTTGTTTCCACTTTTGGAGGGCGGTGGTAGTCAACGAATAGGTTTTATAGGACCTACTAACTTAAATATAAAATAAATTACAAATTGAAAAAAAATTCACATGAATATATGTACTATTGTATTATCAAATTTATTAGCAAGAAATGTTAAAAATAATAAATGTATCTTTAGAGCAATCGCTGCAAATACCTCTTGGCAATCGCCAAAACAAGTTAAGAGGCCTTAAATGACCCTAAAAATTTCATTTGGGGTTAACAATTATTTAAACAGTTTAGACAATTCGAGGTGGGTTAATGTATAAATATTTATATTTAAATGTAAATGTTTTCTATTTGGAAAGGGCCAACCACCGTCAAACATGCAACATTCAAACATGCTCCATTCGAGCGTGTTCAATTCGAGCAGCAAGCATGTTCTTCAAACGTATCTGACAACATTCGAGTCGGAATAAAGTATCTGTGAGATGTCGTTTTCAAAAACATTTCGAATTTTCACCCGCGAAGTCGTCTGCGGAAGGTAACGTCGAAAATCCATCGCAAAATCGGGAGTTTCCAACTTCCACGAAAACGGTTCGAGCCAAAAACCAAAACCAAAACATAGCGACGCCAAAAGCTTTGTTTGCGTTGTGCGAGTGTGTGTCGGGGATATAGATTCAGATACATCCGTATCTTATCCTCCGGGCTTGTTGTTGAAGGAGAAAAGAAAGCAACGAAAGCGGGAGGGGAGAATGTTTTAGCAACTGCTGCGCTTGTGAGTGTGTGTGTGCTTGCCGAGTGCAAGAAGCTGTAATTTATATATATTTTACCATATTTTGTGGAAATTAAATTATGTTAAGTGCTCAAATCAGTACGAAGAAGGTGCAGTGAAAAGCAAACGCGGAGAGCGCCTGGAGCACCAAAACACAAACAAAAATCCGCAGCAGGAAGAAAGTGAACCCTAAGGAGGTGCCAGCAAAAAACACGGCACAAGGAGAAGTACGTAAGAGGTGAACCAAACAAATTGTTTGATTATAATAAGCGGGGTGCATATACATATGTATGTGCATATGTAAATTTCAGCCGGACCGTGTGTGCGAGTGCTTTGGTTTTGTATGCAAAAGGTTGACAAAAACAACAACTAAACAAAATCAACAACAAATTAGGGTGGCTGGACCAGATGACAAAAGAAAACAAAAAGAAAACAGGGCCGTTCCCAAAAACAACCCATATACAAAGTAGGAAAACAGAACCCACAATGCGAAACGAAAACGAAATCAAATCAAAAGCAGAAACCAGCAGAAAGGAACAAAACCAGCAGGCAAAAAACCTCTGCTAGCTTTTAGGCGAATGCCCTCGCAAAGCGCATAAAAAAATAGATTAACGGGAGGCAAAGCAAAAAATAACAAAACACAAACAAACAAAAAAAAAAAAACATTCAAATTCAAACGTCGTCGCCGCCTAAGCCTCTGCACCGAAAGAGAAAAAAGGACTAACAGCCGCATAAAAAACCAAAACATGTAGGGATGCGAAGGTCGGAATCTCACGATTCGGCGATACCCGGTATCCTTGGTGCTTTGATTTCATTTCGTTTTATGCGAATCACATTAAGTACCCCCAGAGTGTTCTTATTCAATTAAAACCGTAGAGGGACATGTTACGAACTTGGCTAAATGATAAAAAAAATGTATACTTGTTCATGTTTTTGTAGGAATTCTATTTCAATTAGCTACGTTTTATATTGAAATATTTTCCTTTTATACAAATGATTTTTTCCATACAGTAAGTCTTTTCACTTTCGATTATAATGTTATTTCTCAAAGTAATTAAATGTTTGTTTGTATACTTTGTTCTAATCAAGAGTCATCATTAAGTCAATTGAATATTTAACAAAAAATGATATTTAACACCTTGCATTTAAGTTATGATCAAAAGATATAATACCCCATAATAGCCAGGTAAATCGACAACAAGTTGGCATCCAACCAGCTGGCAGCCGCCAAGATTTGTGCTCCACTTTACGAGCCTCTGCTCCTGCAAATGAAGTTGCAGTGGACATCTAATGAACCCGCGTCTCGGGTGAATCTGAATGAAAGGAGAGCGAGGGGGAGACCCCTTGAGTTACCGACACACCTGAAATATTCAAGATACTTTATGGCCATGCCGCAGCTGGGTCAGAAGCATGCCAGACATGCCGCAGGCCGTCCCCGCCCTTCTCGTCCTGGTCCCTTCCGACCATCTAGGTGTAAATTCTGTAGCAGAAAACATTCATTTATGGGACGGTATATAAGGTTGCGCTTCTTGCCGTCAGCTTCATCGTCATCCGTGGCCATCCCTCGACCCTTTTCATTGGGGGATTCCCCCTGGGGCCTTTCACATTCCTCTGGGGGCTTCTTGCTTCGGTTTTATGAACTTCAGCTGAGCAATTATTAAATATGCAAGCTTTTTGGCAGCTTTAAGATAAGCCCAGCGCCAGGTTGGGGGTGGCTGAAAAGTGCGTTTGCCTCCAATTTTCGCGGGGCCTCTTTGATGTTTCTTTTTTTTTTTGGGGATTTTTTCGGGGCGGTGAGGCAAAGTGCAAAAAATGCGGGAGACAGGCAAACAAACATTAATTGTAACTGTAAATGGTGTGAAATGAGCGAGTGAATGACTGACTGAATGAATGGCGGAATGAATGGATGCTTAGCAGCGGCTTGAGCGCCTGAATGACTGAATGGATGACACTCGAGTGGAGCTGCCAGTGGCAGCAGCACCACTGAAAATTGCGTTAAGTGGATGTCATCTCTGGCCAGCGACAATTTTGATGAACTCAACAAAAACACTTGACAGCGGTGGAGATTGCGAGGGTTTGGAGATTGGGGCTAGAGATTGGGAGGCTGGGAGGCTGGGGGCTGGGTGCCGGGGGAGGAGCAGCGCGACGGCCATGCAATAAACGAAATTATGACGCTAAATTGAACACAAAACGTCCAGAGAGTCAAAGAATAGTCCAGGAAAATATAGTTGAGGGCGCAACGGGTTGGGATTGGAACTGGGAATGGGAATGGGGATTTCGCTTTCAAAAGCATCACCATCACCAGCAGCAGCATCCCCGTCCCCCGCCAGCCGTCACATTTAACGCGCGAATGAACAGCAATCAGCCGACTGAGGGGGATTCTCGAAAAAAGGGACTGTGGGCATGGCTCTGGACTCGGACTGGGAATCGCTGGACTACAACTGGTGGCTCCACACCGAGGCTGGAGAGGGTCCAATAAAAGTCATGATAGACATGGCCATACGGAAGCGCTATTTTTGGGGCTGCCTTCACACGGGAATGGTCCACGTCCGCCCTGCGAGCGGAAGGTGAGAATTAAGAAATTAGCGTACACCCAGCACCCATTACCCGGTACCAGTACCATTGCCAGTACCATTGCCAGTACCATTACCAGCACCCATACCCATGCCCATCAGGCCGCGAGTTGGAGCTGCCAGATGGGAGCCGCTGGAGAAGCTCGTAAATTGCCAGCCACCGCCGCCGCCGCCGCCGCTCACTTTAACTTAATTATATAATTTGTGAGACAGCAGTGGTGGGAAGGGAGACAAACCGACCAACGAAAAGGAAGAACCCATCACAAAAACTGTTTGATTCGAAAAACTTGTGGAAAAATACTCTTTGAAATATAATCTAAATATTCGCTAAATTATAATCTGATAGGCGATATATTTACTACTGGAAATGATCTTATCTTTATAAATCTCTGTAAAATGAATTTTATGTTTTAATTATATTTCTATGCAGCTTTAAAGACCATAAATATTGTTATCTTGGAATTCCATTTACAAAACTAGAAAGATTATGATATATTATTTTAAGTTATGAAGCATTATTTACTTGCAGATGTGTCATAAATCAAATATAAATTCTATAAACCGGTTTCCAAAGTAGTTCAGGGTTAAATCTCAATATGAATTCAAGCTGTAAAGTTAAAATTATGGTTCAGGTTTCCAACATTTCTAAATACATTTGCCATGTAAATCCTGTTTCAAACTAGAAACTGAATGTTTTGATTATGCAAATACCTATTTTCTGAGAAGGATCTTCCACTAATTCAAGGGGCTTCTTCCTTATAGAGTATATTAAAAGAAGCAGGCTTGGTGGCTTTCTGCGGTGCACTGCAAATTAAATGAGCTGAATGCATTTAAGCCCAAATCAGCGCAAGCCGTCGGCTTAGTGACGAGGACAAACCGTGTCTTAAGTGACTCAGCAGGCATCCGGGATCCTGCAGGACGGGCAACCCAGCCCGGGCATGGCTGGAAAAAAAGTAAATAATCCTTTAACCACAAAGCAATTATGCAGCACAGCGGCAAAGGAGACACAGACGAACGACGCGGGCCACAAAACGGCAGCGACAGCGACGGCGACATCTTGTCAGCCAGTGAAAAATTACCAACCGATGACGGGGAACGCAGATGCAGGCAGCGGCAGAGGGTTGGGCGGTGGAAAGGGCCAGTGGAAGCCCACAGGTTGCTGGCAGCAAATTACTTAAATGCCAAGCCGAAAAGTCTGGCAAAAGCAGAAGCTTATGTGAAAATTTAAATTGGCGAGGGGCTGGCGAGGGCGTCGGGGTTGGCTGAACTCCCACTGCGGTCGAGCTGCAACACTGTGACACATCCATACCTACGAAGATGGGCAGAGAAATAAGAAAACATTGTATGGACTGTCATAGCTTTTAATTTAAAGTCTGACACTGTTGCAGATTTCTTAATTAATTTATGCCGCACCTACACTTAACGAAAGGGCATTAAATGGATATTAAAATAATTGATTTAAATTTTAATATAAATTCAGACAAGCTTGGGGGTAACTTTGCATTCGTCTCATTAATTCTTTGCCATCTGACATCCTCTAAATTTACCTTGAGTGCTTGGCAAATAATCCTTTCTGCCTACTCATCCGTTTGCCCATACAGCGGTCAGCTAATTCTGGGATTAATAATCATTTTCCAGGCCAAGAGGGTGTTGTATTTTGAGGTGAGATTATCTATGCTTTCATGAGTTATGACTGGATTAGGATTTACAGGATTTGCCTGGTGCATCTGAAATGGATGGGCTTGCTAAAATATTTAAAAATTATGTTCACTTTCCACAGTGCACATGTGAAGCCAACTAGATTCATTGACTCTACATCTAGCTTATCACTACTCACTTACCCCCAGTTAGCCAGTGTCTTTGCCATTTCCCACGATGCTGGGCCATTTCAAGCTCAGGTTGCACTGCCATTGGCCAGCTGGACGGCAACTTGTGCGCTTTCGGTGCAGAGGCTAAGCGCTTTCCTATGCCTTCAGAGCCAGAGCCAGTGCCAGAGCCAGAGCCAGATCAGAGCGCAATTGATGGCCAACTGCTCAGAGCCTTTAACCCGCCTTAGCCGCAACATGACAATTGAGAAAGAGGGGACAAGCCGGCGCAGAGAAGTACAAGAAGGAGGAGCTATGGCCAGACAGTGAATAGGACCCTGCCGGACCCTGTCGAATGTGTCCAGCTGTGTCTGTTTACATGGCAAGAGCTCTTTAGCAACCCGTCTGGGCACTGGTCGTTTTATGTTCTTCTCCGGTCTCTGGTCTGGTCTGGTCTCGACTGCGCTTCAATTTGCGCCTCAGACGGGTGTTCCATAGGAATGGGTCTTGCATGGGGATGGCGGCAACGGTTGGTGGTGGTGAGGTTTCCCTGCGGGCTCGGTCAGCCGGCCAGACGGTTGGACGACCTTTCGACGGGGTCGCGGATTTACATTTGTTGCTGGCCCCGGCGCCAACTCATTCATAAAAACGCACGCAAAGTCAAGCGCTGCAAGTCCCAAGGTTGGCGGCCCTCTGCCTGCGGTTTTTCCACCCCACCTCACCACCTCTCCCACCCACTCTGCACTAGCTCGCCCTGTGCCCAGGCTTTTGTGCAGTTAAGTGCTTAGTTGCGTGTAACTTTACACTGTTTAACAAACTCACTCGCTCACCACACAGTGAGTCAAAGGAGTTTGTGAAAAAACGAATGCTCAAAGGGGGTGCAGAGGGGTTTGCAGCAGGCGTTAGTTGGGGTGTTGAAAGTGCGAAGGGAGCTCTAGTTTACAGTAGGCAACTTTCCCCTCTAAAGTAAGTGTGACTTTTTCGTATATGCTAGGTGCAAATATGGAAAAACTACACTGTCACAAAAATAGCATTAGTAGAAAGGAATTTTACATCAGTTTCTATTGAATTTTCTCAATGCTTTTATGAATGTAATCATAAATGTATTTTAATAGCACGATTACGTAGCCTGTAAATCTTGAGATATTCTATCTTTCTCCAAGCACACTGATTCTTATTTTTCCCAGTGCATAACAGGACATTTATTAAAGTTAGTTAAGCCAACAGTTGAGTGTGTGAGCCTGGGTGGGCCAAGAGTTAATTACGATTCCTCTTTACTTTGTTAAACACCTGGATGCCTCGTCTGAAATCAAATAAACTTAATGGTGGTCATAAAAGAAATAAAAAAGCAACAGAATGTGTAGAAGTCGGTGCAGGTGATGCTGGAGAGTAAAAAACCCTCAAGTTGGTTTCGCATAGAAAAGAGGTAAGAGGAAGTTGGGTAGCCAAGTAAACAAAAGCAAACATTGCGTGCCAAAATTCCGGAAATTTTTAAGAGTCACAGCATGTGTAAGCTGAATTTTTACAAGCAGACACACACCCATCCAATACCCTCTTTGGGACCCTACCCAAAACTCGCAACCCTCTGCGCCATGTTTCCTGTCTAAGTGCTAAATTGAAATTCCAAAATTAAGTAATTTCTCCCAAGGGCAACTTCTGCTGGAAATCTTTGCCAAATACTCACAGAGTGGGCGTGGTCGGCAACGCCCCCATAAAAACGGCAACGACTACAACAACATTAGGAAAATAAACAATAAAAACAGCAACAACAAGGCATGCCAATGAGTTGCACTAATAGTTTGTGTGTAGCAGAAGCTGCCTTCGGAGGGCGCATAAAAGAAGATCCAAAAACTGTGTGAGAGAACCGACAGCAACCGCATCAACATGAGAACAAGCTGTAAAAATTATAGGGAAATAACAAACGACACACAAACACACACATAGTATGTATGAGGATTCTGTTACGGACATTAAAGCTAACGCCCAGATTGGTTGTAGCTAGTGACTCGCATCATTTAATCCTAAACTAGACAGTCGACATAAAAGTGCCTGGCAGTTGAGAGACATGAGGAATAGAGTGAAATTTGTAACTGGCATAAAGAATCGAATAAAAAGAGCAAAGTTCCTGGGGGGAGGTAACAGCCTGAGTGGAAATTTAATTACTTTAATAGTATCTGCCATATACATATATAAAAGCTCAAACTTATTCGTTTTCCAAATCCCCTTTTGTTTACATTGCAATTCAAAGAAATAGAACTTAAACCGCTTTATTTCACTCCTCTGAATGCAGGTCCTTATTTGGGTTAAGCCAGTGGATACTTAATCAAAATCGAAATGGCTCTGCAACACTTTCTATGTCTGCTATGTCTTCCAAAATCGAAAGTTTCCCAATTCATTCCGCCTCGCCATCCTGCCCACTTTTATTTCAAACATTGTCGCCTTTCTTCGTCCTGTTTCAGTTAACTTCAAGGAGCTGCTACTTCAGCTTCCTCTATATTTTTCAATTTAAATGATGGAGCAGCAAAATGAGAAGAAGAAAAAAAAGAAAAGAAGCCAAGACGAAAGAAGGAAATGACGCTTCACACTCGTGGGCGGGGGTTGCGGGTCCTGACTGCCAAAAAAAAATATATAAAAAGAAAAAATGAATTGAGGCAAGAAAGGGGTAAAGGCAAAAGGGGGAAACTTAAACACTTCTTGCATTTTTCTTATGGCACGACAACTATTTATTGCCTCGCCCAAGCCCCAGACGAAGCTGTCGAGGATGCCATGTTGTTGCTGTTGTTGCCACTGATGTTTACTTTTGTAGTGGCAACAACAAAGTTGTTTGATATAGCCGACGGCAGGAGCTTCCTTACACCCAAGAAAAAGGCTAGAACAAATTCCTGGGCAAAGAGTGGGGTAATAGGAAATTAGTATTAGTTAAGGATTAGCTAAAGTTGGCAGAATTATATAGGAGTTGTTTATTGAAAAAGGATATTGCGTTGGGAATACTTTTGATCTCTGCTTAAACGCATTTCCCTTTCTTTTGCATTTAATTTTTTAGTAGTTATTTGTCTTTAATTATTGCAAGAAAGGCTACTAAAAGTATTATAATATATGCTAAAAATATGGTTTTTCAATTTCTATATATTTTCAATATGCAAAACAGGCTTGAAAATCGTATAATTTGTATGCCAAAATTTTTCTAAGTGCACTACAACCATTTCGGATGTGGACTACTATGATGATGACGTTGGGGGGTTGGCCAATGATGGTGTCGGGTGATGATGAAAAATGCACATGTGTTACTAACGGCCCGATTATTTTTATTGTTTATTTACTTTGATTTGGCTCTTTTGCTCTTTGTGTGTGCTGTTTGCCATCATGTTCATGTTTTTATTTGCCACGACCGGGCCAGTGGCCATGTTCTTATACGGGTTATTCGGGTTCTTTGGGTTTTTTGCTTCTGGGCTTTGGGTTTGGTTGGTTTGCGCATTTGTGCGTAACGAATAAATTTAGCAAAATAAATAAGGACAATAATCCCTTTGAATGCATTGCAATTGAGCTTTTTACAGCCATTGACTATGGCACCCCGCACACCCTCGTACACAGATGTATGGTATGTTGTACGTACGTGTGGCACTTAACTCAACATTGTTGGCCTGGCTTAGAAAGCTTTTGCCTCTTGGCCAGGATTCCATTTCGGTTTTGAGGGTGAAAAGACCAAGGTCCAGCGTGTTCGGCCGGCAGATGCCATTCAATTTTCTGGATTGATTTGCATTTCAATTTCAAATCAAATTTTTCAATTGCCCGCACACACTAGCTCTCACGCTCTGCAGGAAAATGTGTGCTAAGTGGCTGCCCATACACACACACACACAGCAGCTTAATTCAATTTGCGATGGCAAGTGTTGAAAAAATTCATAGCATACTTTATTGCGCTGCTTGACCGAATCGAGTCATCGCACTTTTGGCTCTCACACACGAAGTCGTATTCGTATTTCTGTACTCCCCCTATAATTGACAAAAGCTGCGCTCCATCTTCTTCGAAATTTGAAATCAATTTATTTTATATTGAGTTAGCTGGTCCCCATCCACGAAATAGCATTAACCTTTGCCAGCAGCTACATTGTGTAAAATCGAAATCGATACGACGACAGCGATGCTGGGCGATGGAGGGGCCTCTCGGCTGCCAGCCAATTGCAGTGTCAGCGCAAAAGTCAGCCACTGAGTGCCAGCTTCCCTCGCGCCACAAAACTCGCATGCTCTTATTTGTTAAATTAAAAGCTTACCAAATGCACACTGCTTCTAGGTATATTTTTGAAAGGGATCCTTGGCTTTGAAGTTATTTAATAACAGCCAAAATTTAGTTAAAACATTTCAGGAGATGTGGAATACTTCATACTCATTAAATTAATATTTTAGAAAATATATTTTGTTTTTTTTAACCTTCGTTTTTCCGTAAAATATTCCTTCCATGTGAAGCAATATTTATAAATATTTGCAATGTTCATATTGCTTTAAAGCTTAAAGTTTAACGATATATAATGTGCACTTGATATTTTAGTGCTAATTGTTATTAAAAATCTAATTTCAACCAGTGTGCACTGCCATGCAGTGGTTATTGCTGTCCGGACGACGGAATCATCATCCGGCTGCTCATCATCATCGTCGTCTTCATTGGCCATTATTGGCTCCGGAGCGCACAAGACTTTCAATTAGTTTTATTAGGGTGTTCCAAACATTCCATTGACTCGAAATCAAGGGGTGAGCCAGCGGGGTTGGGGATTGGTTTGGGGCACGGGGCATGGGGGTTCAGCTGTGGGTTCATTGTTGTTTTCGGCCCGATGCTTCTGTTTGATATTGGCCTTTTGACTTTTATGCTTTTTTTTGTCGGGTTTTGGAGCAATTTTTGTTTTGTGGTTGCGGCTCCTGCTTTTGGAGAAGAAAGTAATGGGGTAGGGGGGCTTTTTCGGTTGTGCGATTGTTTTTGAGTTTTATTGGAGCTCGGCTTATTGTTGTTTTGGTTGTTAGGCGCATGGTTGCGCAATGCCAACGCACCGAAAATAAGTGAAATATTATTTATAATGCCCAGCCTATGTGTGTGCGGAAGCATTCACTTTTCATTCATGTTTAAGCAGCAATTATGGGCCACACAATGAGTCGGCGAAAGGGAAATTGGTTGGACTTAGAACTTGGAAAATATAAATGATAATTAAGCCAATTACACAGATTCCATTAAACGAAAAAGAATATTTTTACATAACTTTCTCAAGACTAGTCTCATACTGATACTAATCTCAGAGCAAAAGCATTCTTAAATTTATCTTACATTTCTCCTTATAAAATCACTTATAAATAATTAAGTAATCTCTTTAATTATTCTTTAATAATAGTTTTCAACTTTTTCGAAAAGTTCTACCAGCGCTGCCCGTATTGGTCAACTTTTTGATACTTTTAAAACTGTTGTTTTTTTTCCGTCCAAGTTGTAAAAAAGTTCCCAAGCTCATTTCATTTCTCTAAAGAGCATTTCAGCCCCTCAGTCTTCTCCGCCTCGTCCATCCTTGCCCAGTGCTATAATTTCCACTTTATGACTTTTGTATTGCCAAACGCCGCAGTCCCTGCCCCGAGATCTTGTCCCCTTCGTCTTCGGCTGGTGGCATGTGGGGCAGAGTTGAAGGCAACAAATGTTTTTGACACGACAAGTCTATGGGTCAAATGGGTGAACCCTCCCCGGTGGATGACTTTTTTTGTTTCTTGTTTTTTTGCATGATTTTTTTTATTTTATTTTATTTTTTTTTGTCAGTGGCTTGCCCCCCTGCTACTTGAGCTAGAAAAAAAGTTTTGTGCGAAAAAGTTACGGTGGCTCGAGTCTTGCGAGGAGGATCTCGGTTGCCTTGACTGCGGGTTCAGCACGGCTGCTTGAACTTCCAAGCCAAGTTGGGACCGAGTCG
Organism: Drosophila anomelani; assembly: GCA_035045905.1. Taxonomy (NCBI): domain Eukaryota; kingdom Metazoa; phylum Arthropoda; class Insecta; order Diptera; family Drosophilidae; genus Drosophila; species Drosophila anomelani. The sequence continues at coordinate 6,360,203 of JAWNOO010000007.1, read as the reverse complement.
AGCCTGGCTGATTATTGAAAATGTGGCGACACCGCCGACGGTCCAGTTCGCACATAATTCAGGGCGGAAATATATATATATATCTATCTATATATATAGGAGAGGAAAGTTTTTTGCACCAACTTTATTTTTCACTTTTCTTCTCGTTGCAGTTGGAAAGTGAAGGCCCAGCTAAATAAGTTGCAATGTAAAGAGTCCTCCGAAAGGACGAACCGGACTTGTCAACGAGCTGTAGAAGCAGCTGCCACTGCAACGATTGACAGGACAAAAACAAAGGGCGCGAGGACTTCCCGCTCGAGTGGCACAAGTTTTCTCGGATTTTTCCTCTCTCTCACGGCCCTCGGAAAACGGCAGCAACGGGGCGCAATGTGCTGGCCAAATACCAAAGTCGAAGAATAGAAAATCACTCGCCGACAATAAAAAAAAAACCATAGCACCAAAAATAAAAGAGAAATAAAACGTAAAAAAGAGCAAGGACTGCGGTGCAGCATATGTGTTTTTCAGTGCGCTTTCTGTGATGCCACAAGGACACAAGGACACTTCAAGTGACAGCAACATTCGCGAGTTTTTCGTTCGCCAAGAGTCTTCCATCTAGGACGCAGCAGGAGCAGGAGCAGCAGTATGCGCAAGCACAAAGCGCCGCCCAGCGGCAGTCCAAGGACAATGCCCCAGGACACGGCTTCACAATCGTCGGAGGAGGCAGGAGTCGTGGAGTCCCCCACTACCGGGGAAGCTCCTCTGCTGCTGGGCCATCACGGCCCCGCAGATGCCACCGCAGCAGCAGCAGCAGCGGCAGCTAGTCGCCTGGCCCCGCCCCTCTGTCAGCCTCCCAACATAAGTGGCAGCAGTTCCGCCGGCAAGGAGCGACCGCGTCCCTCCGTCCGGTTCGCCTCCCTGCTGCACGTGGCCAGCTACGTGCTCTGCCTGTGCGCCTTCAGCTTCGCTCTGTACGGCAACGTGCGGCAGACGCGGCTAGAGCAGCGGATGCAGCGCCTCCAGCAGCTGGACGCCCGCATCGTTGAGCTGGAGCTGCGCCTTGAGCAGCAGCAGCTGCTCCACTGGCCCGCTGACCAGACGCAGATCCTGGCCAGCAGTTCCGGCGAGAGTGCCAGCAGCAATGGCAGCCAGCAGCACCTGGCGCTGCACGTACGACGGGAGCTGCATCGCCTGCGCCGGGACGTCTCGCATCTCCAGCTCACGCGACGGCAGCAGAGACGCCAGGCAGCGGAGGCGGCGGCAGCGGCCAGCATCGAAGGTGGATCCGGTAATGGCCAGTGCCAGTGTCAAGCAGGTGAGTCCACACAGACATTTTCCTTCATTTTATTTAAATAATAAATAAGAATGGCGATTAATAAGGTAATTTCTTATTAAAAACTTTAAATTTCCATTGTAAAATCGAATTGATTTCCACTTGGTTGGCCCCATAACGGTTTCCATAGATCGTCCTTCCTTTGAGTTTCATTTGAGTGGATCAAACCCGGAATTTGGCTTTAACAAGGCAGCCTGTCGCCGCCGCTGACAAGCGTTTCCCTTGCCAACTTATTGGGATCTCCTGTCAATTTGACAGCCACATTGTTGGCCATGGGCCGCCTACATTTGCGGTCAGCGCGCAATTGGTCAGAAAATGTCAGACGCAGCCACCACAGCCTGGCGGTGTGTGTGTGTGTGTACACCCACCGCCTGCCCACATACGCGGGCAAGTCAACAAGTCGTCGTTTTGACCGTCTATGTAAGCTTATTGTGTCCTTGTGTGTGTTGGCTGTGTGCGTGGCGTGTGGGCCACGAAATTTAATTATTTGCGTCCGGGCCAAATTTATGGCAGTTTAGAGATTTCATTAATTGGAAAAGTGTTTTCCCAACCGCCCCACACATAAGCGAGGAAAAGCGAGCAACATCGGGGAGTTGTTGTGGAGGAGAGTATGGGTTTATTGGGAAAAAGGTGGCGATATTCCGCCCCCTTTTGTGAGCATGTTGGCAGGAGGAGCCTCTGTTCTTGCCAATTTTTTCTGGCGAGCTTTTTTCCTGCTTTTATCCGGCTTTTCCTTTGGCTGCCCGTCTCTGGTGACATTACCGAAACTTTGATTACTCGGGGATTAGCAGAGCACTCCCCAGCACACACACTTGCATAAATAAAGACAAGCACTGCGAAAAAATAGTGTTTAAAATATATTAAGCTTTATTATGATGGAAATAATTGCAATAATTGATTAGTAACTAGAAATTCTTTGGAAATTCTAAATAAATCCTTGAAATCCTTAAAAAAAATCAATTATTTGTATTTTAAAATGTTTAGAAAATCCTTTTTTAATTCTGATCCTTCTCTCAGTGCTTAGAGAGTGGGAGCTCATGGCTGCCAGTTCGCCTTGTGGTTTGCATAAATTTCGCTTAAAATACTTTTTGAAAACTTTTGCGACACTCACAACGCACGCTGCTCCAGCTCCTGCTGCTGCTGCTGCTGCTGCACAAGCCCTCTCCTTGTGCTCGCCCCTGACCTTTGGGAGAAGCGATATGGCAGATGTGGGTGGGTGGTTGTAGCTACGCCCTTGGAAATCTGCTGCTTCCTGCCACCATTTGCCAGTCTGGTCGTATTAACGCAATTTGTCTTGACATTCGCACAATTAACTCACCCGCTAAGCTGCCGGACAAACTTTGCGGCTAATCCGGCGTCCTTTGCATGCATTGAACTCATGCCGCCCCCAAGGAGAAGGAGCAGCAGGAGCAAAAGCATATGACGCATACGGACCACAGGACAGTAAACGCCGGGCGCAATTATTTAACAACTTTGCCAATTCCAGGAGGGGAGCCTCCAGACAAGATAGGACAAAAAGTTTTATAATCGATGCGCTCGCAGGTCGAAAGTTTTCCCTCGGTCGAAGTTTCTTTTCAAAGTCACTGCATATAAATAAATTTCTCGCACTCAAAGAGGCAGCCTCATCCTCGAGAAGCCGAGGGACTTGATAAGCGCGTGCCAGGCGCCAGGATACAGCCTTTTCACAACTCTAAGCCCTGTACAATAAATCAAAGCAGCTGCGGGACGGTGGCAGGACTTGTCACTTATCCTGCTTATCTGGAAGCGTAGACGATGCGGCAAAGTCATCATCGGCAAAGTCTGCCTGCTTTGCCCGAACATTCCATTCCACCAGATATGCAAGCTACCAAATTGTTGTCCTCCCAAGGATCTCGATTGGCTGGCTGCAAAGTTCATGTCAAGGACATTGCAGCTTTGGCTGCAAGACCAAAGGATATGCCGGCGACTGCCGCATTCCGATTAAGTCGATTAGTTTTCGGTTTTATCGACGTTTTCCCCCAAGCTTTGCAGTTCGGAAAATTGATAAAATTAGTGCGCCAGCAGTGGAGAGTGGAGTGCAGTGCCATGGCATCGGAGGTAGCATTAAAAGCAAGCCCACATTTTCAAATGTCAAATGGAAGTGGCTGAACAGTGGAACAGGAGTTTTAAAGTTGGCAATTCGGAGTGAGCTGAAATAATGAATAAATATTTGGTGCCATAAAAATAACTAGAAAATAGAGGGAAGCCACTCATGTGTATGAAATTCTCGTTTCTATTAAAGCGTTTAACTTCAATATATGAAATTTAACAAAAACAATGTTTTTGAAATTTATTAAACATCTGTTAAATATTTATATAATTACCTCTGCTTTGAATAAGTTAATTTTAAGCGGATCGTAATTAAATTAAATAAAAGAAATCACATCTCATTTACTCTAAAATTATCTTCATTCATTATAAATATAAATTATAGATAGATCAGCTGTGAAAAAAATAATAATTTAATTAACTTTACTATAAATTAGAAACATTAATCAGGGAAAAAGAATTTAAATGAAAACTCTAATACGCTTAGGAGGGGAGGACGATGCTTTTCCGTTGGGAACTGCAGTGAGCTGCAGCTTAATGTTGCCAGCTTTTCGTCCTTCATTTTTTATGAGCATCCTAATTTTCAGCATTCCGAATTTATGACGTTTCCCATGGTGCAGCCGCAACACACTCCCAAACACACTCACACAGAAGAGGACATGGCTTGTCAAACTGCAAATGACATTTGGCCACTTCTCATCTGCTCGCATCCTGATGCATCCTAACGGCTCCGTGGCTCACAGTTCCTGAGGGTTGCAAGCATCGGAGTTTAGGTAACGTTACGGATACACGGGTCCTGGGGTCCAGCTAGGACGGCTGTCCAGCTGAAAACCCTCAATTTATCATTGCCGAGCGCAAAATCCACTTTAGCAGCCAGAGCAGCGAGCTTCGTTGGCTGCGTGTGACATTTTGCAAAGCCAAAATATGTAGAACATGCCACAGAGACACATCCAGATGGACAAGGATGAGCATGGGGATGGGAATGGGAATGGGAGTGAGTACGTGGATGATGACTCCACAACAGACGCTCTCCACGTAGCACTCACTCACTCACTCACTCACTCACTCAGAGCGGCAGTTAGGGAAAATGGCATATGAACTATGGAAATTCCCAATTAGGTTTTAATGCGTACAAGTGCTTTTTATTCACTGCAATTTCTCACAGGGCCACAGACTGGCAGGATGAGTGGCTTCTGGTGTGGCTGCTTCTCTAGGAATTCAGCTCACGATCCGTTTCCAGGGTAGAACTGTGGCACAGCCCGCAAACATCCATCCCCCGCCCGGTGTTTGTGTCTGTTGCGTTTATTTGCCAGTCATAAATTTCAATCACGTTGCCTTGTCGGGGATAACACCGAGTGGATATACTCCATATATCAGCTATGCTCGCCTGATTCTCGGCATTACCCTGCATATGCTGTTCGGTCTGGTAGCACCTGCCAACCCCTCATCGACTTTTCTGTGTGCCTGAGCAGAGCCAAAAATGTGTTTTAGGATGGGTTTTTAATTTTGAAGGAGAGCCTTTGTCTCAAATATTTATTCTACGAGGGAGCCAGGCTGTTTAGAAATCTACAATAAAGCATATTAAAAATCCAAACTTTAACATTTCTTAAACATTATTTGAATTTACTTTAAGGGAATATATTTTTCATTAAATCACTTTTTCTCCCTGTACATGGACCTGCGGTTGTTTAGGGCGTGTCAAAGCGGCAGGAATGATAAAACGCAACCCTCCATATCCTGGTCCCTCGAGCGTGCCCACAAGAGGCTTGTGTGTGGTTTTCGGACCACATGGCACACCACCGCACCACACCTTGGGCCGGAGTGGAACTGGGATTGGGTTCCCAGTATCGATTGTTGCTGTGCATCAATTGATTTCCTTTTCGTTTTCAATTTGCCAGGGACATTTTTGTTTATGCTCTCCTCGCTGGCCATCGGTCGGTCGTTAGTTCGGTGTGTTTGCTTGGTGTTTTGTTGCTCGTGTTTGGCAATTTGTGACTTTGCGTGACTTTTGGCTCACCTGCGTGGCCACCGCGCCTTGATTGCCATTTAAATGGCGCGCTAATAGGCCAATAAACCATTTCGCTGCACAAAGGATATCGGCAGTAAGCCAAACTGAAACCGACACCGAAACAGACCCAACAACAACAGCAACATTTATTAATTAGTGAGAAAAAATTAATGCGCAACTGTCATCATTACTCCTGCCCCATGGCAGGGCCTGTCTGCCCTGGCGGAGGATATGGCCTGGGTCTGATGTTTCCCCCACACATATCCGCACACAGAACACCCTCCTCGTTGGCCATCGCTGGCCACATTTGTTGACAAATTTATTTGTCGTGTGCCATGCCGACACGCCCCTCCTCCCCAGCCCCACTTTGTTTTATTTTATTTTATTTGTGGTTCCAGCCATCGCATCGCATCGCATCGTCCATCGCCCATCGCCCTTCGTTCGTCCCAAAAGCCATCCCATCGATGTGCGTGGCTCGAGGTTCGGCATTCTTTTGGTGGAGAAAAAATGCTATTAAAAATATCACAAGAGCCCAGGCGAGCAAACTAAGAGAGAGAAATAAAATAAGGCAAAATAAATTCATTGGCAAAACCAAACACAAAAAGAAACAAAGGGAACAGAAATGAATTACCCCAAAAGAGGAGGCAAGGAATTTCATAAATTTCATCTGATTGCGTTGCGGATTTATGGTTACGTAGTACTCCATATAGAACATCAGTGTGTGTCGCCCAGCGGAGGCTGACTTTTATTTTTGGCACGTAATGCCAATGCTTTCTTTTTGCCTTTCCACAAAGCCATAGTCGTCGGCCGGCACTGGGATCATTTTAATGAGCCAAAAATGTAATTTGTCTGACTGGAATCTTTTAAGCCTGTTAGCTGGGTGAGTTCATTTAAATTCAAGAGCGCTCGAAAGTTATTTTTTATGGCCAGCGCGGCTGAAGAGATTGCAATTGGAGGTAATGTTCAGTGGGCCATAAAAGAGTGTGGAAATTGCTGTTAAATTATGTGGGGGCAATCGATCTGTTAGGCAGATTTATTGGTTTTTATTGAAGCATATTTTACAATTCGCCAATGTTTCTTGAATTTGTAAATGAACATTGAGGTTGTTACCTGTTAAGTTACTTACAGGCTTTAAAATTTAATTTAATTTTATATTTATCTCTGATAGAAATATCCCAAATATTCTTCAGTTTTGATTTATAGCACAGATTAACAAGCATTCGCTTCGGTTTTCGGCTTATCCCCGAAATATATTTCGTAGCCATAAAACTCACTGTCAGCATTCGCCCCACATCTGTCAGGGGAAATTACAAATTCAAAAAACGAATTAATTTATTAGAGTCTTTTTCTGGTTTTTGTTTTAAACTGGTGATAACTTAATTAGCGAGATGATAAATTAATTAATATAAAATTGGAATGTGTGGGCTGGAGAATTAAGATAATTTACCATGTAATTCGGTAAAAGCTCAAAATTAAGGGGAACCCGAACCACCGCTGGCTGTGCATTTCATTATTCAGCCACTTAGCTGGAATTTCCCCACTAATTGTCAATATCCACACTCTAATTTCCCATTTACCCGGCCACTTTTAGGAGCGCAAATTAGTCTTCAAGTTAAGCTGGCACTGACATTCATTTAGCGTTTGCTTCGTTAGCTAAAACACCGTTAGCTGTCGGCCAAAAAATAACTTGCTAATTAGGTAACAAAACTTGGCAAAAAGACAGAAAGCGAGGGCAGGAGAAAGAGGGATCCGGGAACTGCGAGGGAGGAATCCTGCAGCCTCTGATGTATCATCAATCAAGTGGAATCCCAGCGACGTCCAATCTGACAGTCCGTGTCCCTGTCCTGTCTGTCTGTCTCCTCGATATCTGCGTGCGAGGGTGTGTCCGGGGTTCAATCAACCGTCCAAAATACTGGGGATACAGGTACAGAGATAGAGAGACAGTTAGTGATACACCGAAAGAAATCGAAAGATTAGGTTTGGGGCTCTTAAGGTTTGACTGGCTATCACTTTAACCATTAGTTTGAAGTTGGATTATACATATCTTCGTTGTTGTAAAATGTAAAACTCCTTCTTGAAAGGCTCAATTTCTATATTAACAAAGTTATTTTTTTCTGCCAGTACATTGCCTCGAAAATATGGGTATCCATGCTACTGCAGCTGCCGACCGGATCTGCAAGTGTCTGCATGGCTTTTGGCTCTGGGTTCGTTTCAGTTTGGTTTATTAGCCGCATATGCTTGGATTTTCCTTTGCTCCGGCTGAAAAGCTATTCCAGGCAACGAATTGGTGGCTGCTGCGTAAATATTTCAGCGGCAAACTGAAATTTATTCGATTTTTGGCTGGCCCGCGATACAGTTTCTGGGAGTCTCGGGCATGAGGCGGCGAGTAATGGTGGACAGATTTCATTTTTATACATTTACGTGATTTTCAACGACAATTCAGCGAGTACGGCGACAACGACAACAGCGATGACGACGCACATGCTCCAATTTCAGCCCAAACTCACGTACGCAGCGTCCGATGGCGAAAACTCTGCTCCACTCCACTCTGCTCCACTCCATTCGGTGTGGACTGGGATTGGGATTGCGACTGGAACTGTGGCTGCTTTATGATTTATTGCCTTGACACTGCCTGCGTGATGCCGCCTCTGTCCCCGGTTGCTCTGGTCCCAATCCCCGCTAGCCGTCGTTTATTTAAGCCATCCCTTTGTTTGTCTGACTGACTATCCGCAATACAAACAGGGACAGGGCACTATTCGTCGCCCAGGATTTGCCGGGACGACGGCACGACATATCCTCCGCCATCCTCCGTCCACCGTGCTCACATTTAGCGATAAATACAAGTTTTATGATGGATAATAAATGGCTTCATTCGCGTTGACAAATAGTCTGCCTTCATTTGTTTTTCCCATTGTGTCTGTCGCTGTCTCCGTCGCTAGCTTTGTCTTTGTTTACGTTTTTCCTGCTCCTGATGGAGCCCCAGCTTCCGCCCGGAGCAAAAACTGAGCGGAAGGAAAATCTGGAGTCGAAGGCGGGGCGCCCGATAAAGATGATATATGACGGTTCCGGCTGGCTGACACTCTTCAAGTTCGCGTGGCCAAGTGGGTAGATTATGTTTTCAGTTTGGGATTAGCAATTACGCTTATAAATAGAATTTCCCTCAATTTATCATGCATTTTTTTCGCCTTGCCTCGATTCGGTTCCGTTCTGTTCCGTTCGGTTTGGTTTTGCTGGTCCTGCAGGCCATAATTTTAAACGTCGAGTTTATTGCATCATTTGAAAATTTGAATATGCCACCCAAAATGATAATGATAGACAATCAGCCGCACCCTGCACAAGTATGAATGTGTGTGCGAGTCTGTGTCCCTGTGGATTTTATGGCTAAATAATTTAGTTGCCTTTTATGCGGCATTCATTAACATTTTCCCAGACACACACACACATTTTCAGACAGCCACCGAGTTATTCATTTTCAATTTTCGACAATTTATGCAAATGAATCTCGGGGCCTGTATGCATAAAAGCCGAAAATGTCATCATTTTACCATTTTTTATGCTCGTTGAAGCGCAAAATATCACTCATACGCCCCATGGCGAGGGCCAAGTACGGCTCATTAGGCCGCCAGAGATTTCTTTCTACGCCGCATTGACTCCACCGCCCCGTCTGGCTTATCTGCTCTGGCACCGACTCGGACTTTTTATTTCTATTTGGCATCTTTTAATGTTTCAATCAGATGAAAAATGAAAATGGAAATCAAAACCCCCATCAATGTCACAGGGTCGGTCGTCGTTTCGAGTGTTTTACAATCTGGTAACACAATCTGCTTGTAATGATGCCGAGTCTGCTCGGTCCCCCTCTTCTTTCCTCCATCCCAAAAAGAAAAATCAATCTTGACCGCTAACCAGTCACCCATATCCATTCCGAAGATTTTCTCTTGGACGCTGCCTTCTCACCCCGCTCCCGCTCTCCCCTTGCTCCTCTCGTGATTCGCCTGCTTAGAAATTAATTGCTTAGACCGATTTGACGGCGTCGACATTCTTACAAATCACAATCGATCATTGTCGAATAAGCGAAACGGAGAAATCCTATATACATCTACATACATATATATTAATCGTTCAAGAAAAGAAACTCCCTGGCGGTCTTGGGTTCGCCTTCCCTTGTTCATGCTCGATTGCTCGTTGGTTATAATTAAATTTTCCTCTGTTCTTGATTTTTTACATCTTTTCCCAGAAAATTCAATAAAATTTCTGTGTTAAAAGCATCGATTCCCCGGCGGATTCGGGCGGACTCGGAGTGGGGAGCCCAGCCCGAGTCAATAGCCATTTCAATGCTACTGTGCGTGATGGCTGGGGCATGAGTAATTGGCCCAGAAGGCAGGAGCAGGGATCTTTGCTGGGGACTCTCCCGTTCGGTCCGTGCGCAGGAATAGGGTGACAGTTGAAAGGAGTTGTTGCACTGGACATGGAAAACGGGTTCTGCTGCAGTTGATGGTGATAAATTATGGTCTATAAATAGTGAGACCTCGGGGGCTCCGAGGTTTTTGCATATACTCGTACCAGTAAGGAAAATAACATAACTTCCCAGGTTTTCCGCTCTTTATCTTTAATTTTCATGGTGGTTGCCCTGGGCTGCCCGGATTCAATTGAAATTCAATCCGGCCAATCTCGGGCAGATAAGACCCGGGTGGGATCTAATTTCTTCAGGTGAAAGCGGAGAAATAAAACTATTCTCATGGAAACGTTTGGGATTCGATGGGAAACTCAATTATCTGAAGCCGGAGCGTCTTCCGCCCGTGTGAGCCGCATCAAAGCGAGTGTTTTTTTCGCATCGCACTTCAACCCTTTGCTAATGGAGTGGCAACAATTACCTTTCCGGATGGCTGGGGAACGGCTGCGGAGGGGTTCTTTTGTCATCGGAACGAAAGATTCGTGCTAAAACTCAATCAAAAGTGTCGACGTTTGTCAAAGTGTTGGTGTGACGGTAACCATTTGGACCCCTTTGTACCCCTCTATTTGTCACCTTCCGCAGACCCTTTTCGCGGGCACTGCAATTAAGTTGAGCTCTACTCTGTGGGTTTTTCCTTTTTGCCTGTCTGGCGCGCCTTGTCTGGGCCTTCTGCATTTGCATTTTGGCCCAAAACGCGTTTCAGCCAGGCAGGCAATGTGGTTAGACCACCGCATCCGCGGCCTCTGCCGTCGCCACACAATTGGAGCGCTTCCAAAGCGTTCCTAAATCTAATCAAAATGCGACTGTGTTGTCGTCGTTGTCGTTTGTCGCCTGTTTACCAATCACTGACGCCTTTCTTTCGCACTCGGCCTGCATTGCCTACTCGTTTCGACTCCTCTCGATACATGGAGAAAAAACGGAAAACAGAATATGGAATTTAAATATTAAATATAAATATTTAACAAAGTTTCCGGCTATTTAATATGATGATGCATCATACCGCATCTTTACTATATTTTAAGTTCCTTTTGATCCTCGCTTAAGTTATATACATATATTTTCCCCTGTGCATTGACTCACACCTCAGTGGCAAGTTTAGTGTGTACGTAGGCTGATCGGACTCCATTCCGCCATTCAAATTACGAGCAACAACAGCAACAAAATGCGGCACAGCAGCAACATCAGCGACAACTGCAACAACACGTTTTTCAAGTGCATGGCAGACAACACCTTTTGACATGCTCGTTGCTGCCGCTAGTCGATGTTTTTCCACCGCGGTGTCCACCGTACAGTGATACTCTAACGGTACACCTAGTAGATCCAGATTAACAACAATTTTTAAAGATAAAATCAAAGGTTTATTACGTTTCCATTAATGATAAATATAATAGATTTCATTTTTTTCTGTGTCCCAAAAAAGGCTTCTTAAGTTTATTATTTATTCGTTTATTTATTAGATTTGATTTTAGCCTCTGGGTATTTTTTTATGATGTACATTATAGTGTGTATTTAGCCTCGACTTGGATCGAAGTTCAACCGACCATTCTTGTTTTCATTGCATTTGCCTATGAAGTGACTGCGACAGCGACTGGGTTTTGGCCTGGCCCCTGGTGGTTTTTTTTTTGGCCGGCTGGTTCGGTGGAGAGTTACCAAGACAGAGTCGTTGCCTTTGCTGGAGCTTTGCGGTTGGCCGTCTGGGCCTTTTGTCACACTCATCTTCGTTGGCCCGTTGTCACGTCAACTTCATTGGAATTGCATTTTGGACGACGCAAACGTAGACACTGAACGCATGCGCAACGCCATTTGGGAGCTGATGAGATGGTGAGCTGAGGGTGTTGCTGCCCGGGGATTGCGGCTTGGGGTCTGGGTCTGGGTCTGGGTCTGCGGCCAGTGTCTGGGGTCTGGAATCCCTTGTCCTCTCCTGTCGCATCGATGCAACGACCAGTTTGTCAACCAGTCGCCGAAGCAGCTTACAAATTTAATCAGCTTTAAGCGAATGACTCTTGCACAGAAAGAAATGCATAAAAATATCGATCCCATTATTGTCATAATCGTTATCAAGTCAACATCATAAAAATTCAAAAGTTGAAGTGGAAATTTAAAGCAAAGGTTTTAAATTTTAATGTTGCTTGTCTTTTATTGGAAGATATAAAAACCCGAAAGGTAGATTTAAGGTCCAAACAATCTCAAATAATATTTCATAGTATATGTATATCGAGATAACCATTTATTTTGATAGTTTCGATTAAATGAATATGCATCATTTTGGACAAGAATTAAAAATAATATTTTGAGGGATATAAATTTCCGTAGGTATTGAAGTTTCTCACTTCACATGGTTCTATAATTCGTTGTAATGTGTGCAAGAACAAATATTATCTTAATGCGATTCAAGATGATACAAAGTATACATTTTTGAAGTATATTTTCCCCGAGTGTGTGACACTCTGTACGCTCCACTTGGCGGAGTCTTTGTGACGTTGTTGCAGCGGACGGACCATTCATAACTACGCATCGCTTTCGGATTCCAGTTATTCACTCATTTCGTATGCAAGACGACCGCTGCATTCTGGAGCAGCAGCTCTCATTCCCAGCACAGTGGGGCGAGGGCGAGTGTGTGTGCACAGTGGGGCCATGGGGATGCGCCTGTGCCCGGTCACTTAACACCTCCGCCGAGGGCTCTCATGCGTGGCGCTCTCATATTTATTTATTTTTGGCCTTTTCACCTCGCGGGTTGTGTGAAGAAGCGTTTTAGCATCTCTCAAGAGCTGAGCACACTTACTATATGCTCGGATGCGGGACCGGGACCGGGCGTTGCATCGCATAAGCAGGCCTGCATTTGCATAGTTAAACACATTAAGCATCACCAAATGCATTTCGTGTAAGTGAAATGTTTATGTAAACAGCAAGAACAACAAAGATCGGGAAAGCAAGCACGCGGGTCGCGCACTTTCCCAATCTCTCGCCGCGGCCCACTGTTCCAACGCTCTGTGCCCACTGTGCCGAGAGTTGTCAATTAAAGTCAACACCAGAACGGAGAGCTGCAACAACGATGATTATGGAGCCATAACAACTCGAGGCCTTATCGGGAAAATAGAGCTGCGCGCATCTTTTTGAGGGGGGGAAACCGGGGGAAACAGAGAAAACCCGGGGAGAATCGGGGAAACAAGACAGAGAGAAGCGAGAACCTGAAGACAAACATTGAGAATCACATTTATTATGTTTAACAAACCCCCGATGGCGTCAATGCGCCAACACCTTCAACCCGAGAATGTCGTCTTTTACACTCGAAAAAGAGATAAAGTTATAGTTCTCTGCTTATGTTCCAATATATGCTTTAAAGATAAATAAAATACATATAGTAGCTTCCTTAGCTTCATAAAATGCTTTAAACATATTTTATGGTAATCTCTAAATATTACTCTTAAAGATGTTTTGATTAAGTGCTAAAACTTATTTTTCAATTTAGTAAATTCTAAAATTTCTGAAGATTTAGTCCATTTAATTATTATTAATTATTATTGTAATATCTCGTTAAAGAAAGTCTATAGATTTTTCTTAGTGCAGATATCGAAACAGATACAGATACAAAGATACGTTTTTTATGGCGCTACGAAATGCAGCTTAAACTTGTCACTACAAATTGGTCGGAGCTGCTAGGAACCTCGGATACACTCTATTCGAGGTTCTATTCAGCCATTCAGCGTCTCGGCTTGATTAAGCGCCATAAATCTTAAGGGTTTGCCCCGAAAATGGGAGATCTTTCGGAAAACGTTTTGTTAGCGGGGTTCACTGATCTCCCGCCAGCTGCTAGACACATTTAACACTTTATATAATTTATTGTGATTTTTCTCGCTCCACCGCTTGGGTTGGCTTTTGTGGCAGGCCGTTGTTAACAAAACGTTTTCAACATAAACCTCGCACCTTTTCCAGACTTAAGACTCTTGGGTGCAACTGCAGCGACATCTGCAACAGCACCGGATTCAGCATCTGAACAGCATCTGCATCTGCATATGCATCTCTATTGCCGCTTTGCAGGCATTTCCATCAAACCCACTCAAAACTCCGATAATTTGAACGTGGCCGGGGGCAAACGGGTTGCGCAAGCCGCCAAGTCGCTGCTAAGCTCTGGGATTGAGTAAACACTAAGCACTGGGTTTATGCGTGGGTCGATCGTGATTAGCGGATAAATCAGGACTGTCCGGGTAGAACACATATCAGTTGATTGAATCTCTCAGTATGTTGACCCTGCCCGAATACAGTTATGAGGGAGCTGGAGGAGTTATGCCATCAAATTGGGATCTGAGAATATTCATAATTAACTTGGGAAACTTATTTTGGGAAAAGATATAATCAAGCATGTCATCCGTTAGGTGAAGAAAAATACTTTTAAATTAAAGTGTTTGCATATTTTCCTTTATATTATTTTCATTATAATTTTTATGTTTTATTCAATTGTTTAATTAATAAATATAGAGTACAGAAAAGCCTGCAATTGCCAGCCTGGCCACGTGAGCCACTTACTTAAATTTCATGTTTAAATTAATCCCGCTTCGAAATCCGTTCGCTGACAGTTAAGCAACTGACCGGAAAATATTTTCCCTCGCCGGCGACCCTCATCACAGGACTAATCCCACGTGCAAACACGTTTTCGCACTGAAAACTGCATCTACCGGCTGCTAATTGCCGCTTGTTCCAAGTAACAAGCTCCTCGTCCTCCTCCTCCATGGCCTCCTGCTAAACTCCTCATCGTATCCTCATCTCGGCTTGCCTCGAGAGTTGGTTATTAGAACCTTGTTCGATCTCTATCGAAATCGGTTTGGAGCGGCATTAACTCTGTTTGCCTTTCCTGCTAAGCCGGCTCTACATCTTTCCCGCAGTCACCCAAGCCCAAGCCCAGACCCTCAGGCTTACCTGTCCCATTTTCCACTTCTCCGCCAGCCTTTGTCGATGCTCTTTACATGTCAGCGGGTCTAAGCTGTGAGCAGACGACCGACCTCCCTGCATCCCGGTCCAAGCCCACAGTGTTTACACTTGTACAAAAAAATTAAGATTACTGAAATTAAAATAAATTAACTGAAAAAGTATCTTTTATAAGAAAGAAAGTTTTAATGCTGGAATATGCAGTGATTTGGTCTAGAAAGAGGATTCAAATTTCCTCTATAATAATATAAAGTTTACTTCTTTATCTATAGATCCTGATTATAGATTATAGTTCTTTCGGTGTACTACTAGTATCTCCCTTTTCCTGCTGGCGTCTCGCAGTTCCTTTTCCTGCCAGCCCACCGCATTTATCGTGGCTTCGCCTTTCGCCTTTTGTCTGCGATTTGTGTTTCTCCATCGCCTTCTGCCTGTTCTGGTGCCTTTGTGAAACTCGTTTGCATATTGTCATAATTTCTGCACACACTCAGCCACACACTGCACACACCACACACATCCAGCCGACACACACTCATTTAATCCGTTTAGGCGGCTCAACCCGGCTCCGGGTTCAGTCATTCTCTTTTATTTTGTTGCCATTTGTGGGCAATGCTGCATGTTTTATTGTTATTTTGATTGCATTTATTGTATTATTAAGCTGCATTGTTATGAGCTCTAAGCCGGGCTGCCTAGCAGCAAACATTTGCCATTTATGTGACCTCTTCCCCGCTTTCCCTCGCCCTGTATTACAACTTCCACAACTCCGCATTTTTGGCCAGGATGGAATGTGGGGGTTGTAATCCAGAAACGAAGTAAAAATCGATAGCTAACACACACACAGTAGCAGTCAGGAGTCGGAGGCGGTACCTCCTCAGTGAATATTTTCGTCAATCATATTGGTTATCAATCGTAGGGCAACGAGGCAACAACCCAGATTGATAGAAATGTGGAAAATGCGGATTACCATTCTGGCAAGATTCCATATAACAATATTTGCTGTTTCGCCACAATGGAAGCTGGGAATTTGCAAAGAATTAATATGAAAGCAATCAAATTTTGTAAATTTAAGAGAGATTTTAAAAGGGGAGCTCAACCGTTTTCCACTGAATATTAATTATTCACCCTCAAATAGTGGATTTTTGTTTAATAAAATTAAATGATTGCCACACAACTAATTTGTGTGATATTGCTTAATATTCCATCAGGGATTTTACATATTTTTCAATTGTGTTAGATGTGATTTTCTGATTGCATTAACTGCGCATAGTGTGCTTTAATATTTCATTAAAATATAGACATTTTACCTTCGTGACCGTATCTAAATGGGGTGAAATTTAATAGCTGAATCAAAATGGAAATATTTATTAACTTAACACTGGTTGTCGGATATGCTCTAATGAATCCCCATCTGCTTAGTGTTTGAATTGATTACTCAAAAGGGTTTAAATACATTCAGAGCGATGTTCATTTAAATTTCAAATACCATCCACGCGTGACCGTAGCTAATTGCGTGAAATTTAATAATTGGTGCGTTGATTGTTCGAAGCCCATTTCCCATAAATACCCATTTTTAGGTATACCTACTTGCATCCATTGTAAACACATTCTCCACCGTTTGCACAGCTTAGCCCGGCCTCTTTGTTATCAGGCTTTTTGTTTGACTAACGGCCGCCTCGGGCGTTTTGTTTTGTAGTCATTTCAAGGAGCGCTTGGCATTAGGTATTAGACAGCCACTGGACCGTCCATTAGCGTGCAGGCAGTATCTCGGGCGAGTGGAAAATGCATCTGCATCTGCAGCAGCAGCAGCAACAGCACCAGCAGCGGCTCTCATGTGTGCGGCAGCCAAAGGTGTCGGGTTGCCAGGGTGACGGAGGCAGGCTGGGGGAGAACTGCCGGCGGCTGTCATAAAAACTCGTTGAGCGTAATTAGACGTGCTGTTGTGCGGCGGCTCCTTCAATGAGTCATGCGCTCAGCCGAGAGCCAATTCATCAATCCGCACGCACTGACGGCCCATTAGACATGCCATATGCCATTCGGTACCAAGAGCTGCATGCTGTATGCAAATGCCCGCGGTTCTCCGCCGCGCTAAATGCTAATGCCAATCTGAGCGGGGCTTTTGGAGCTGGCTGGCTGGCTGCCGGCTAATTAATGGCTGCTCCTTCGACGAGCTAAAGCCGAAACTTTGAGCCCTCTCGCCACTGATTAGCGATCCCTAATTAGAGCAGAGTTCACGGCAAAGCCAACTTCTTTCTGACCCCGCTCCTGACACGCCCTTGTGGCGCCTTTGAACTTGCCACCTGCTCATGTGGGTGCACTGCTCCGAAAACTATGAACTTGTTCAGGGATTAAGTCAATCCTCTGATTTAAAGGTGATATATTTTAAATTGGTCCAATTCATAACTGATATTCTGTGATTTAAATAAATTTTTGTGGTAAATATAATTACAGGTAAAAAATGCATACCACAGTTCAGGCGATTAATTTTTTTTCTCATTTTGTTCGAGTGTGTGATTTGTGGGTGTGTGCCACCCGCCCTCTCCCCCTCCACTCTGTTTGCTTTGGCAACTTTTCCACCGAAAAACTTTTTGCTACCAATTAACGAAAATAAATTTTACCAACATCAAGGTGAAACTATATTTCAATATTGTTTGTTTGCCGTTGCGGGGTCGATGGTGGTGGTTTGATTGGAAAATGTCTGAATAATTGAAGTGGAAGAGCATGAACGAGTGGCAACGATTCGAGCTCGGTTCGATTCAATTAGGAAAGGGTTACAGGAACGGCTTTAAAGCAGACCAGACCAAACCATACCAAACCAGACCCCTATGCCACTTCAGCCAGGTGGTACTCACAACTTTTTCGCCAGTTAGCTGGCAAATTAAGTTAATAACAATAATAGAGCAATTACCTTGCGGATAAGGGCGCTCTTCGGCGATAAAAGCCAGAAAACCACGAGAAAACACACACAAAAAGTTGACGAAAAAGTTGCCCAGCTGGGAGGCAACAAATTTGTTGACTGTTTTTCGGGCGGAACAACAAGCAGATAAATATTTAACGTACTTTGTGTATATTCTCGTTTTTTTTTTTTTAGTTGTTCTGAGTCACCGGGGCTAGCCGCGTGGTATAGAAAATTCGGAAAACTAGTTAAATATCCACCGAGGGTAAACCAAAGCTAACTGCAGGGCAACTGCTGGAAAAAAAAGGGAAAATAATACTTTTGTCCTTATATTGATTTGGTCTCTGCAATTTGTTTGCACATAGTTTCTGTTGTTATTGTACGTGTAACCCAGAAATGAAGACAGCTAGCAAAAACAGCAACAATAACGAGACACGGTCATAAATAACGAAATCGTAAGTCGCAACCAACCCGAAAATAAAAAAATGAATTGAAAAAGGGAAACATTCGCCGGAAAACCCCACGAATATCAACTTGCCAGCCCATTGTTGTGGCGGCTGCTTGTTGTTGTTCCTGTTGCCGTTCTTATTGTTGCTGTTGATTTTATTGTTGCTATTGCTGTTGGTGTTGTCATTGCTGCTCTTTTTCGGCCAGGTCTATTGTTGTTGCCGTAGTTAAACAACGACAACGAACTGCTGTGCCTGCAGGTTTTATTTGGGCAAGAAAGCGAAAGAGGAAAAAATAACTTTTAGCAGGCCGAAAAAAGCAGTAGAGAAATTATACACTGGTAGAATTAGGATAACTTGGAAATTGAAAGGAAAATTGATGAAGCTCAGGCCTTCGGTTTATTTGAAGGATTTATTAATCAATTTTTTATTGAACAAGAACCTTGTTATAACTTGAATTTTCTGGTTCATTTCTTAAATGAAAATCTAGAATGATTCAAGCATATTTTGTGATATATTTTAAACAACTTGTTGATTTTACAAAAACATTTCTGCATCTAAAATTAGTTTAAAAACTTGAACATTTATAGAATACAGAATATAATGCTTAACCATCGAATCCTAAACACATTTTCCTTTAACTTAATGTAGAAACAGAAACACCTGTTAAAAAATTAATTAGAAATTAAAATGGGTAAACTAAACCAACATACCTGGGAAAAAATTATTAATATATATTTTTTCCTGTGCACCCATCGCCCAGCTAGACAAACGAAGGATAAACAACGACGACGATATAACACAAATTGTTGAAAATGCTGCAAAAGTGGCATGCTTTACTTTACATTTGAGGGAAACAGCCCCGGGCTGCGGCGGGCTGCGAGTTGTGAGTTGTTTCTTTTCGTGTTGGCCTCTTTAATTAATTGCCAAAAAGCGAGTCAGACAAAAAACGAGAGCCCAACACTTGTGGCCCGGGCCCAGTTCGCTCGACCGGAAGGAAGTCAGTAAGATTGTGCACAAAGGCCCACACAAGCGCACACACACTCTCACACAGCACCCGACACAAACACACACAGATACACAGGACACCCAAGAGCGGCTGTTGCCATTTTGTAGCACACTTTTGTGCGCGCCTCTGTTTATGCGACTTGTAAACTTGGTCTTCTGTTTGTGTTTTGTTGTTATTTTCTCACTTCCCTGCTGATTGCCGGCAACATATTTCGCAAATTGCTGTCAAAGTGTTAAGGAAGTTGGCTCGGCCTCGGTCTCGGCCTTTTCGGGGCCAAAGGGACCGCAATGAACTCGGCCCGAATAAGAGTCTTGGCAGTATGTGTGCGCGCCTCCTGTGCCTCTCTAATTGCAGGCAGTCTGGAAGATGAATTGCTAATGGTTTTATGTTCCCCTTTTTCTGTGCAGCCACAAGCAACATGAACCTGAGCAATAACAATAATTATAATCATGGGTCGACAGAGTTTTTACGAGTACATAGCCCAGTTTACAGTTTACGGAGTTTCGAGTGTCAGCGGCGTGCCCACAGAAGAGGCAGCCGAGATATATGGATAGGCTACTTGCCTGCCACAGTGGAATAATGATGATGATGAAGAGTAAATGAATGCTGATGAAGATGGAATATGAGTGGCCCCTGTGAAAGTTTTCAATTTCCATGCGGTTTACTATTTCACTTGATCACCTTTTTCGGGTCTAACTCGCTCGCACAGAGGAAAAAATTAATGTAAATTCTGATCGATGTGTGGGAATTAAATTACAAAAGGAGATTCGATATTGAACTATTAACAAAACGGTAGGTTGGATATTAAATAAGATAATGATATGACAAATAATCAAATAAATAAATAGACTTTAACTAATCAGATAAAATTCTTCAGTCGGCAATGCTGGAAGCCATCGCTCAAACTAGCACTACCTGAAGTGCCTTCAATTAGTTGCCGAATGCAAGATATTTTTCAATTAGCCAAGATAGCCAAGGAAGGGCAAGTTACTTAGATACAAGGGTCAGGGAATTACCGGGAACTGCAGAGACAGCATCGGGTTTCTGCGGCTTTGGGCGTGCAATTAACAGCATCACGTGACCTGCAACCCAAGGCGCTGCGAGGAGCACTCGGTGGCATGAAAAATGAAGTCGAAGCAGCAGACGCTGCAGGCGTTCTTTCGGCTGTCCATATCCCCCCTTGGGTCCTCACCTCCGACCTTGCCACGCCCCCTGTGTGCGCTCAATCACGACCCGAATTGACTTTTGGGCTGCTGTGCATCATTAATTCACTTCAACCGAAATTTCCGAAATTCGAATTGAAATTGACTTGGGGTTAGAGGGAATCGAAGGGCGGCGGGCGTAGGGCCGGGCTGGGGGCGTGCCGTTTGCGCCAAAAACCAAATGAAAATAATAAAAATGTAATTAACGCCCAGGCCATAGACACAGGGTAAGTGGGGCATGGCCATCGCGGCTGCGGTCGCCGTCGAACTCGACGTCGTGGTGGTGTTTTCCTTTTTGTTTTTTGTGGGTCCATTTGGCTCATTTCTTATACAATTAAGTGGCCACTGCTTACGGCCAAGGGGGCCCATTCTACGGAGCCGCTGGAAGCCCAGCGCTGTCTGCCCTTCTTCAACTTTGTCTATGCCTGTCATGAATCCCATTGCGGGGCGTGGCCACTCAGCTGCCGTTTTTGTTATTGCTTATCTGATTATGCGGATGACTGCGGACGCCAGAGACTCCGGAGTCCGGGCTCAGAATCCGGATCCCAGACGAGTCAAGCACTGGCAGCATCTCCGTCTCCGCCGGGGACTCGGATGACACGTCAATGACAGCCCCGTGGAGAGTTCAAAAGTTTAATTACCATTCGCAGTAATCAGTGTGTTTGGATAAATAAGTAGGTTTATATACAATAGCTCAGGCATGAGCAAAAGTTTCGGCAGCAAAGGCTGTTGAATGCGCTACCAAAATACACCGAACAGCAGGACTTTTAATGTCATTTAAAATTGAATTTAATTTAATATAATTAAATTCCCCATAAGATGACAAAAGTTAATTGAATTTCGGTGTTCTATTTACTTAGTAAAGTTATAGTTTAATACTTCAAGACTCTGTACCCTTAAATCCAGTCTAATAAATCTTTTCTTTTCTCAATTTCAGGTATGTAAAAGTACATCTACAAATGACCATTCAGCAATCCAATTAAAACATGTAAGTCAGAAGCATACATTTCCTTGGGTTATTCCGCTACGAAGTCTCCAAGGAGCTCATATCATAAACATTAACCATGTAGGGGAATCCATATCTGTGGCAAGACTGCTGCACTCAAATGAAATCCTTTCTGGCCAACTGACTTTCCTGAGGGTCGGCGGTGTTGGCTCCCCGATCCCAGCGGGTTTTATTGGATAAAAATAACAGAAAAAACAGGAAAAGTTGATAAACAGCAAGACAATGAACTATGCTAAACTTTCGACCGCAGTAAAATGGCTACGCCAAAGTCAGCGGCAAATATTTCGCTCAGTGGATGAGGGGAAAAGTCAGGAGCAGTGAGTGGGAAGAAGAGATGGGAGTAGCAACCCATGGACAAAGGGTCCACATCGCCCCCAGGGGAACTGGGCCAACCCGAAAAGGAAGCGAACGATGAGATACATTTCGGCTAATAGAAGCGGCCAGGAGAATGTGGCCCAGAAGGGGGATTTTCGGACAAAGTGGCAACTGTTCGGCACTAGATAAGCTCCGCTGCACTGACCACTTGCCAGATGGATTCGTATAGATTGGGGCTACTTGGTGTCCACTTAAGATACACAAAGCTGAAAAAGATACAAAAGTGGGCAACAGATAATGGAGAAGAGGGCCACAAACTGCTCAAGACGCTGGCAGGCAAAAGAGCCAGAAACACGAGAGGGTCCATCGAAAGAGGAAAAACAAAAATTGATTAATGGATGCAAATGATTGAAAAACGACAAACAAAAAAACAACAGACCGGAATAAAAGCCAGTCCACAAAGAGGGAGATTTTTTCGTGGGATGCGGGAGGGGCGAGCGCTTCCAGGGGGAAGTGATCGGTGGCAGTTGGAATGTGGCGAGGTGAGGTTGATCTATTGAGGGGAAACATCAAAGATTCAACGCGGAGGTGCATGCCACGTGCCATGTGGCCCATGTGGAGGAGGTGCTGACCCCAAAAAGCAAAAGCTAGCCAAAAAGGAACATCAATTTGGTTTCCAATCAATTGAATGGACCTCACAGTCACATACAGACAGTCGCTTTCGCAAGACTAGGAGATATTTCGAAAGTTTTTGTATATTTTCCTTAATATATATAGTTTTTTATGTCTTAGAAAACATTTATCTACATAATTCAGAAAAGCTTTAATGCCTGAGAAGGAAAGCCTTAATTTAAAATCGGAAAATATGAACTCATCAATTGTAAATTCTAAAAAAAATACCTGACAAGAATACTTTATAATTCCATGAACAAGATTTAATAGGGAAACAATACTCTCTTAGTCACAATTGTCTGTGCCTATGAAACGACTAGATGCGGTTGCTTTTTATTGCACACTAAAAATGATCCACATCGGCATTGGATTGAATGCAGTGCATCCACCCATCCATCCATTCATCCATCCATCCAGTGAGTCAGTCAGTCAGACAGCCAGCTAGCCAGCTAACCGGCCTTCAATGCATCAATTTGCCCATCCAGCCATCCATCTCGTCTGATGACCGGACTGCAATTGTTTTGTTTGCTTTCCTGTCTGCCCCGCAAAAACCCACACACAAAAAACACAAAAAACACACACAACACCGCCGCACACCCATCTTGGCTGAAGAATTGTAGCGCAAGAATAACACAAACCAGCGACGACGTCGGCGCTGTTAAAGCACCATGTACCATATACCATATAGCAAATGTTTGTGGATTTTATTGGGACGGAGTGACGGAGGCTGATTCCCATCCAGAGATGCAGACGGAGACGGAGACGGTGATTCTGAGACTCAGACTGAGAGCTGAGACGAAGGCCAACCGTCGCCGATGACGTTGATGAATTTCTATTTACTTTGTTTAATTTCTGTTTTTATTTGCCATTCGCCTGGCCACTCAATACGAAGCATCGAATGTGGATGAAGAGGTCTGCCCTGCGTGCAATTAACGCAAAAGTACTGCACAGCGTACAGCCATGGTGCGGAGGAGTGGCACTTCTGTGATGCCAACAACTTGGAAAGGTTTTTTATTTTATTTTTAAATATTACGAAAGGTTGATTTGAAAGTGAACTAAATTAGAAATATTTATTAGAAAAGAGCTGTATTTTTAAAAGATATTAGGTTTGTTTTATCATCTAATAAACCATTAAAATTTTAATGAAATATTTTATTAGATATCTTTGATATCTTTTTTTACCATTACTTTAGCTTATTTTAGGAAGGTTTATTAAACTTTAAGCTTTTAAATAAGTTGGGATATCAATTCAATTCAATGCCTTTAAAAGTCTATCTATTAATTTACAATTGATTCATATAAGAAAATCATTTGTAAGGAAATACATTTTTATATTGAATATAAATAACTTGAAATTGGTTAAAAAATAGCCAAAAATTCAGCATTGATTGGAAATTTTAAGCTGCACTTACGTTCGCCTGTTGCCCATTTAATTGATTTTGACGCCGGTTGTCGAATAACACTGATGGGTCTCCGTCTCGTAACCCTTCCCTTTTACGGCTGCAATTAGTGCAGCGAGCTGTTGCATTTTCAATATGCGATAAGTACTCTCGTTTGCGACTCCATCCCCTGCCCTTGGCTTAGGGTCAGTCGGATGTCTTGAATCCCGGGGCAACTCTCATTTTTCTTTGGCTTCTTCGGTTTTGTTTACTTTTCGTACTTCCTTCCTGGTTACTGTGTTTGTCCGGTGATTAACTACTGCTAACTGCTAACGCTCACCCTTTTTCCTTCGGCCTTTCCTTTTGGCTGCTCCGCTGCTTTGATTTTCCGCAAAGAGTGCCTCTTCCACTCTTCCATTTCTGTAATTATTTACTCAACCTTTAGCCTGCAGAAGGGAGCTGTGTTTGGATACACTTTTTGGCTCGTTCCCGAAAGATTTGTTTGATTCACGAAATCAAATAAGGATAAATGGGGGAAAAAATAGTGAGATGCACGGCTGTAAAGTAGTCCGACTCAAACAGATGAAGTTGCAACCTCAAATAGATTTCCTGTGTCATTGCATTTGCATAGCAGCATTCATCTCGTGCAGGTGTAGGAAAATCCAGGATAACAAGGAAAAATGTATGGAAATGCAAATGACTTTCGCCCTACCCTGAATCACAGGCAAGATGTGTGTCAATATCAAGACGATGAGATGGATATTGATCGCCTTTTGCCAACCATTGAACAGTCTTTCATTTTAAATAAAAACTCAAGTTGCAGATTCACCCAGAATTTAGTAATTCTCGGGAGAGAACACCAATTAGTTTCTGCTGGCATTTCCCCCCCAAAACGCCAAAACGAAGAGCAGGCAAATTGGCAATAACAAATAGCCGCAGTAAATCAATTGGATCCGAAACTAGAAATTATATGAGCCATATATATGCCCACAAAGCGGTCTCATAACTTTCCGCGCCATTGCAAACGGTCGGTGGAGCCCCTCAGTTTTACCCGATTTCCCCAGATTTCCCTCGATTCTCCCACTCCTTTATTGCGGGCTAGTGAATAGCTCACAATTCGAGCGGAGCGATTCATGAGTGTGCCAAATGCTGTTTGTTTTCCTTTTCCCGCTCCTTTTTTTCGGGATGAAAATGAAAAATATTTCATGGCAGCGATGAAAGCAAAGGCCTGGCCTAGTCCAGCTATGGAATAACTAATAAATTGGCGCTTAATCAACTTCTGGGGCCAAGCGGGAAGGCAGAACTAAAAAAAAATGGGAAAAACAACAAACAAAAACCATAACAAAAACAGAAAGGAACACCAGCTGCCGCACAGAATGTTGCAAACTGCAAACTGCAGTCGGGATGAAAATTGTGTATCAAGTGGAATTAATTTAACTCACGGACCACAGCCGCAGCCGAGGCGAGGCGCCTCTTCCAGCATCTTTTATATAGATATGGAAAAAGTAAATAAAATGCAATCAAATTAAATGCAGCACAAACACAGCAGAGCACTCGAAGAAAATCTAAAATCGGGATAAAGCTAAATGTAAATATTGTAAGATGAAAAGGCAAATATTCTAATTACCAGCTTATATCGTCTTTTATTCCTGAAATATTTTGAAAACTCTACAATTAAATCTCTGCTTTTATGGGTAGACTTTTCGCTCAGTGCATTAACAGCAACAACTGAAGTGGCAGCAACTTCACCAGCAGCAGCAACAACTGCAAGTGCACTTGAGAACAGAGCGAGAACTTTGGGGATTGGCGAGCTCTGGCGCTAGTTGAGTCCAAGTAAAGAACACTTCTCTTGGCCCAACTCCCCCAACACTTCACCCCAGTCCCCCTCGATCCCTTTAATCTACTGTATATCCCAGCGTAGAGCTGGGAGCCATCAGCCTGTTGCTCGACTTTGGTCACAGCATGGTGCAACATTGTTGTAGTTGCTCTAGACTTTGGCCCGCCGCTTTCGTTGTTTTTTATTTTTGTTTGGTAGGCGCAGCGGAAGCAGGAAAAATAATAACAACAAAGCGCATAAATTTCAGCCACAGCACTAGCAGCAACAACAAACAAAAACTGCCAAGAAGGAGCGGAAGAAATACAACGAAAAAAGAAGTCGGCTAAACAAATTATAATCTCTCCCCCGCTGCCCGTGCTTAAAGTGTTTCAGGTAGTAAAAACTTTCCGTAGATGAGAAACTTTTTTAAAATATTTTATACAATTAAAAAATAGAGAAAATCTTGTTATTTAGTTATTCAATTCCTTGCTATCTTCTAAAGGATTTGAGGGAATAATTATTTAAAATGATACAGCAAAAGTTTGTAGCCTGAGACTGTTGGCAATTCCAAACCCATTAAATTACCCCGAAAACTTCTTGAGAACCTATTTCGAAATCCATTCAAATTAACCTTAAAGAGACCAAAGAAGAATAATGTTCTATTTGCTGTGGTGCAAGTCCACAGGCAAACATCTTGAACTCCTTAGTCTCTGCCGCCACATCAGCCAACAGCCTCGAGTAGTTGCCGTTGTCGTCGCTGGCCCAAGTTGTATTTATTTTGATTTAGCCCGGCTCCTTTTGTTGGCGGCGCTAGTATTTTGTTAATGATGATGAAGCGCAGCATGTTGAAAGGCAAATAAACAGCGGCACATCGGCAGCGGCAGCGGCAGCGGCAGCTGCTTCCCCCACATACACACACGTTCTCTGGCACAACACACACACACGCACACTCGAATTCACTTTAATTAAGCAAACATTGAGAATGCTCAGCGTTGCGGCTAAAAAATTCATTAAAACAAAGTTCGGTCCTAGCGCGGAAAGCGCTTCCAATTGCTTTGGGGTCGCTGTTTTTCTCCTAGCCGGAGCCTTGGAGCAAACAAAACGCACGCGCGTCACTGGCAGACATTTAATTTGCATAAAAAGTTTACCATCCGTCTCCCGAAAACCCCAAGAATCGTCTCCCTAAAGCCACGGGACTACAGGACTCGCCCGCGGAGTTGGGTGTTGCTTCGCCGGAGTCTTAGGTCCGTCCTGCGATCCTTGTGGGCGTCGCGATTGTTTGACTGCGGCAGCGACCCGCGACATTGTCGAGTATAATGGCAATAGACGAAATTTGCATAATGTTAATTTTAATTTGAAATTTGGCCACTCAACGGTGGCCCGGCGTCAGAGGAGCAGGACCACATTTATCTTACAACGTGTTGATGCGGTACATAAAATTCTCAGCGGCCAGAAGAGCAACGATTGCCTAGAGCCCAAGACTAGACAACATTGGGATAACTTTGGCATAGAAAATATTATTTTAAATTTGACAGAAAACTTTAGACTCCTCCACACAAAGTTTCTATTAATCAAAACATATTTTTGGGGGAGTAATTCAATTTCATAAAGGAAGAATTAAATATTTTTAGCTTAACTTGAACAGACTTTAAATAAGTTTATTTTCTAACCAATTTAAAGCCAACTGAAATATTGAATGAGTCCCACTGCAGGCGTTTAATTACCAAACAATCTTTCAGTGCGAAAATGTATTTAATTCTAGTCAGATTATTATTCCCTTTAAGATTGCAGATAATTGCTACCAATTTTATTAAAGCTTAGACTCTAGTTTTCTTATTTATGTGAATTGAGTCAAAGGCGAAACAACAGGATTGTGAGTTGCTTTGGCAGTGGTTTTATTCCATTTTCCTTTCGAATTTGTGGTCTGTGGTCACCGACCTTAAAGCGATCTCCTCCATCTTGGCCAACAACTGTGGCCAGTGGGGCAAGTTTGGTGCACTTTTTATGAGATCCGGCATGGTCCAGTCATAATGCGACTTGCAGTGGCTTGAGGTCATGGCTAGGATTTATGTGACCCCTTTTGGTGGGGCCAAGTGCTCGGTGCAGCCATGTCCGGGGCTTAAAGTGCATAATTGGCAATGTTGGCCCAGAGAGAGCGAGATTTATGCAGCTGCTGCCGCCTCAGCTGGTCCTGTTTCGGGCTCTGATTCTGATACTGGGCTCCTTCTCGAGCTGCATAATTAGCGCAAAGCCACTTGCGCCTAATGACCCTGTTAGACACGGCCGCATCACATTAGGGTCAGGCATCTGGGAATCAAGGAGATGGGTCAGTCAGCAGCCCACGCTCCTGGGGGCGGCCATAAATAATACATGCATATTGCACTCGATTCCCGGCCCCCAATCATGCTGTCCAAATTTGTATTTATTAGACAATGCGCCACGGGGCGTATGTGTAATATGCCAAGCTATGCCATGCCATGCCATTAGATGCATTCCAATCCAACATGACAGCCTCTCTGTGTGTGTGTGCCTGAGTGTGCAGTTACTGCAATCTTGGAGAGCCATTGTGGGTGCAGGGAATGCCCGGATTAGCCACGAGCTTCTACTCGCTTACATGCAATTCTCTGGGCCCCAGAACGGTTCTATTGAACCCGTTTGGAGTGCCCACATTATCATATTCCCTCCTCGCCCCAAGTTCCACTCTCTCGCACGCTCAGCCAGAGGAAAATCCAATAAAAATAATGAAGCTAGAGACAGCGACAGACCACCCAGCAAAAATGGCGACGAGTCCAAGGAACGGCGAGCGAGCGAGCAGCAGAGGGGGCCATAAAAAAGGACGCTGAGCAGCGTATGAAAAATATAAAAAGTTAAAATAATAGAAAGCTGCTGCATATTTTGACTCCAGAATAAATAGACTTTTGCATACACGATGTGTGTGTCTCTCTCTGTGTGTGTCTGTGTGGCACATACTCAATTTATTTACAAAGCAGGACTCTCAGTCACAGCCCAAGCTCTGTGGCAGTTGCAGCGAAACATATATAAATATGTCGAGAGAAGGGCGTGGCACTCGGACTGGTACTCGTCAGCATATACATACATAGCTTGCATTTTGGCCAAAGTTAAACACTCATTGTTGATGCTTCCTCAAACCCAAAAAAGCCTCAAAACAAAGTGATGGGAGGAACGGGTGCCGAGACAACACCCCCGGTCGCCCATTCACACTCAATCACCCACTCGCTGACCGCTCAATGGGCAAATAACATGTCAAGTCTCATTATGATTCGCTCACAAATCGGGTAACCACATCCATCGGTGTATACAGTGGAGCAGCATTAAAGTAAACAACGATAATTCAGTCTCCTAAAGTTTGGAAAGCTATAATATGCTGATGGCAAACGATTTCTAGAGCCTCTCTCTAAAATCTAAACATCGAGGGCACAAAGCCTTATGGCCACAATTATTTTGCATGCTTATCGGCAAATGGAGGAGCATTATTTTAAATTGGCGCTTAATCACCTGCTTTGGGACCACTGTAACATGGCCTGGTCGCGCTTCATCGGTGGACTGCTGTTGGAGTGGCCACAGCATCGTTTTTATCAGTCAGCCTGCGCCCGTCCCTTTGGCCCGCCGGCATTGTCCAGGTCCGTCTGTCTGCGTCCGTCTCCGTCCGGGGCTCTGGGTGTGTGTGTCTGCTAAAATGGCTGGCAATTTAGAATTTATGGCAGCTGCATGATTTGTATGATATGAACGTAAGCAGTTTGCACTCACGTACCGAGGGGCCACGGATCCATCCGAATGGAGGGCAGGAAGCGAGGGCACAAAGGGTTGCCGGCATCCGCATCTGTATCTATATGTCTGTATCTGTATCTGCGACTCTGTCTCTGCCCCGGGCAGCGGCGCATTTGTCTATTTGAACTTGTGCCGGGCGCAATGTGATCATTTAATTTGAATTCGCGTCTGACGTGGCCGCCGGCAGAAAATTAAACAACGCACAGGATGCGCATACAGATGCCAAAAGGGCTGTGGAGCCAGGCTTTTTCTATATACACCCCGACTTCGAATAACGTATATATTTTAGCCGTCGCTCATTTGCATTTGCCTGTAAAATTGGTTAATTTCATTCCCATGTAGCTGGCCACGATGGCGGTGGCGGCTCGCCTGTAATTTCCTCATTAAAGCAACGGCCGCTGCAGGATGCTGGGATGCTGGGATGCTGGGATGCTGGGATGCTGAATACTGGGCGAAGGATGCATCAGGATGCATCGGCATCCGGGCATCAGCTGTTGCCTCGCATTATGCGCGTAAGCGTAAAACTTTCAATTATTTAAATTATGCCACATGAACAATGCCACAAAAGCTTCAAGCCGGCACACACACACAAACATATGCCACCAGAAGCGTCAGCTGCAGGTTTTCGATGGTGTTGCCGTTGCAGCTCCCGATGTTGCCCATGTTGCTGATGTCGCTCCTGCTGCAACGTTGTTTCCAACATTGTCGCCCATAGTCATCTGGCCGTCTGCAGATTCCATGTTACAAAATTGCCGCAAGTTAAACGCATGTCGACACGGAACACTCCGCAGTTCCCTTGAAAGCTACACAGAAAGATTAATAACAAATTAAAATGGTATAATTTGAATAATTATTAATAGGGATAATTTTATTTAAATGTATTTATGAGCTCACACAAGAAATGTTCTTTCGTTTGTTAAAGTCATAGAATGCTTCATTATTTTCTTTACACACAAAACAACCTACTTTCCAAAGCAAAAAGTTATCCGCAAGACTAACATTTTTGTTCAAGTGTAAAACACCGACACTTTCCCCCACCCCCCTGCCAACACCATCTCCTGCAAGCGAACACTACCCACATAATTCATTCATATCATCAGCGCTCCGCTCTGCTCCTCCGGCGGAGGAGACATCGCCGGATGAGTGATGGCTCCAGCATATCGCGCATATCGACATCATAACCATTGTGTAAATGTCACTTCATCCCATCCCCAAGTGGGCAGCTGAGCTGAGGTGTCGGGAGAGACCCATTTCGTTATTTATTGGGAATATTGCCCATACGCCGGGTATGACGCGTCAAAAGATGGAATTACTGAGGCGAGAAGATATACTACAACTGCTTATGGGATAAGATATCGCCGGCTGCTTAGCGCCGGTATAAATTATGCAATGCAATGCATACGGGAATGCACCTACTACGTGAGAAATTATTCAGATCACAATTCTTTTGCGGAATCACAGAAGCTCACTGGAGCGAAGGGTATCCAGGATTGGGGAGTGTCACTCGAAAGGAACTCCAATTTGCCCGACTCAGCGCCATTGGATGAGCACTGTCAAACAATTTATACGGCAGGAATACGGATGGAAGGCACCACCGCCGCCATCGCCATTGCCATTGCCAACACCGCCGACGCTGACATCACAATTAAGCCATAACTCATCGGGCAATGGCAATATGTGAGCTGCATTTTGTATTGTGTCAGTGGCTCGGTTACATTCCATTACAGCCATAAAAAGAGGCTTACCACCGACGATGCCAAAAAAGAGGGACGAAAAAATCTGTACAAATGCCGCACACGAACTGCAACAGCAAAAGGCGGCATCAGCAGACCAAATAAACCATTTCGAGGCTGTGCACAGCAAGAAATGATCAAGTTCTGTTGCTTAATTAGATGTCACTTAAATGGGAAGCTGATGTAAACTTAAATTTAATGTAAATTTAAAGAATTTTTACAGCTAAAACTGTCACAAATGGTGGGTTCTGTTCCCCAAAATGTGATGCCTTGCTGCTTTTTTTACCTTTCCTTTAAAATATTCAAAGTTATTCAATTTTTTACCATTCATTATGCCCGTAGCGGAATATATAAATTTTACTACACAACGACATATCTATATCTAAAAAGTTCTACAGTTAAATGTATATATTTTTTGTGCTTACTTTCGAGATACATATTTCTTTTCCCCTTTTATAAATGGGATTTTTGATTGCCTCTGTTAAAAAAAAGACAGATAAAACTAATTTAATTTATTAAATTTATTAAAATGTTACATTTTAATTATTACCAGTACGCTTTTTCTCCCTGTGCAGGGACATAAAAAAAGAGCAGCTGGTGCGGGAACGGCTGCAGATACAGATACGGATCCGGCAACCCATGCATATAGATACAGATACATATCCCATTCATTGCCCCGCCGCGCCACCGCCTCGTTCATATTCGCATGTATTTACTTTGTATCACTTGTCACATTTTTTTATTGTCACTGGCCGCCGCCGCTGTGGGTGCTGTGATTTTTTATGGCTCATCTGTAGCCCAGGTCCGGGCGAGGGAATGCCGGGAATCCGCCGTTATTATTATTGTTATTATATCATTCTTCATCAGCTTGATTCGCCATTCATTGTTGTGTTTATAAGGCGCACAAAAAAGTACGAGAGCGAGTATCTTTCATTATTTGTTTGCCGCTGTCGCAGCTGCTGAAGGGATTAATTTCTTGATTTACCCATGGAATATATTTACATGGATATATATATAAATATATATTGCGGAGGGAGCATTGCTTTGTTCCTGTGCCGTCCTTACCGTTGTCCCGGGCAGCAGTTGCCACCGAAATGGCTTCAATTTCGCTGCGGTCTTAGCGCTTTATTTCTGCGCCGAGCAATTGCGTGGAAGCGTACATATAAATTTTCCAGCGGAAAATATGCTAATGCCATTCGATCCGGAGGGGGAGCAGCCATCAGTCAACAGCACGTCAGATGCGAGAGAAAAGTGAAATGAAATTCTTATTTTCCTTATTTTTTATTTTGTTCTCCTCACATCTAAGCGCCAAACACTTTCCATTGTTGAGAGGGCTTTACCCTCGCCCTCGACATTGCCCATTCCACCCACGTATTTTTCTAGGGGATTATCATTCTCCTATTTCTGGGGGGTCGGTGGCGGCGGGACTGTTCAAATTGTTTTAGATTTTTCCCTTTGTTCATTGCAACGTGTTGTGCAGATACCCTATTGCTTATGTTGACTGTGCTCCCAAAATACAAAAAGACGAAAAAATAACACAAGCAACAATTTCGCAGGATTATCCCTGGGACTTTATATTAGTCCCGTATTTGTTTTCTATTTATTTCGAAGAGAGCGAAAGCGAAAAATAAACAGGACAAAAACAAAAGCATCAACATCTCGAGGCCACTGATGGCGGCGGGAAAAAGGGTTTGCATATCCAAGCTGGCGTTTCGCCTGGCACCGGCCAAAGCCGTTTACCAATTACTTAAACATAAGGTAAAGCCCCAAGGGATTTACAAGTGTTTTTCCTCGTTTTTCCCTCTTGTTTTTCCTTTTTTCTTCTCGCCCACTCCTTTTGTTTGCCGTTCGCATCAGGAGACAGGCGTTTTAATAAACTGTTTTCCCTGGACTTCAAGGACCTCCGAAAATAAGTGACAACATTACCATTAAATCAAATGGCTCAAGGCGAAAGTTTCCTCAGAGTTGGGAAACTTGCACCTTAATTCCCCGGATCACTGCCTAAGTCACTCCCAACCAGATATGATTATTCAGGCATTCAGACATTGGTTTATCAACGGCTGAACAGGCACTTTCCGTGAATCAAAACACACCGACTGCCGGCTGTCCCAGTTGTCACAATGCAAATTATTGCCCGACACCCACTCAAATTGTGGTTTAATCAAATTGCATTTGAAATGCAAAGCGAGCAAAAGGCAAAGAGCGGCAAGGAAAGTCGGAAAATGCAAATCCCCGCAGCTTGCTGCTGGGAAATGAAAACAAGAGCGGCGCAGCGAATGAATTATTTTATTAACGCTTAACAAAGCCAGAACCGACAGAAAGCCGGGGGAAAAAAAACACATTTCGCTCATAAATATCAAAGAGAATTCAATTCCCCGCTGCTCTATTAAAATCGCATTACCCGTCGTAAAATGCCATTTAAATCATAAAAAATTTCCCATAAATTCATATAACAACAAAACATAAAACATCAACAAATAAAAAATAATACGCTCGACGTATAAATCAAAGCTTGGAACTGCAATAAATTATGCAATTTGCATTTAAAACCAAAATATAAATAACAAACAATTCGCTGTAAAAGGATGAAAAAACAACCGCAATCAGCGATTTTCCGGAGATGAAAACAAACACAAGTGAAATGACAAACCAATGTGAAGCTAATTTGTCAGCCCGACAGAATGGGCTCAGGCTGGGAG
This sequence comes from Drosophila anomelani, assembly GCA_035045905.1. NCBI lineage: Eukaryota > Metazoa > Arthropoda > Insecta > Diptera > Drosophilidae > Drosophila > Drosophila anomelani. Next base: position 6,326,490 of record JAWNOO010000007.1, on the reverse strand, counting down.
CGGTGATCACAGAGGCAGAGGAGGGTGGTGTCCCGACCACAATTCCATTGGGCCGTCAGTCAATCAGATGAGAATCAGCGAAAGCGAATTGAAATCCGTCTGCGGATGCCGGAATGCAATTTACAATTAACCGAAGAATGAATTTTTCCGGCCAAGGCAATTACCTATAATATTTATCGCCAAACCGCAAAACATTTGTCAGGCGCCGCATTTACATGTGTAATTGGCCAACGAGGCGGCCAAAAAGATGGGCGTGTCCCGAGTTGGCGTTAATTAATTGGCCCATAAAGAGCAACCTGTTGGAGTAGACTCCTCAATATATGTATGGCCTACAACAGGCCAGTGTGTGTGGTCTATTGGGAAAATAACTAATAGTAATTCGCTGAATCCATTTTGAGCTATTAAAGTATATGGTGAAATGGTGAGGTTTTCTTAGCTTTGCTTTAAAATCCACTGCTTTAGTTTGCTTTTAAAGAATAATAATTACAGATGTTTTATATAAAAAAAGAAAGAAAAGTAAATTGAAATGAAAGTAGCCAAGATCTGGTTTTAATAGAACAAAATGATAAACCCCAATTAACGTGTCTGCCTGCTCCTATTTAAACTGCCAAATTATGGCATCTCTGCCCCAAATCCGGCAATTAAGCTCCACATATTACTATCCCTATCGCTTTCTCTCAGTAACTACGATAGAATTCAAAATTTATGGCCGTCATTTAATTAGGGAAATAATGGCAAGGCTGCAAAGGCAAACGGTGACATGTCGACAAATCGATAGGCGGCGAGGACCAGGATCAACATCGACAGCATATGGCTCCCATAATGCAACACATTTGTCAGACATTTGCCTTCTGGCCATGGCAAGGCACACACTCTCTACACAGAGCACACACCGCACATACACTCAAACACACATTACACTACACACAACCTTCTGGCAAACATTTGCAGTTGTCATCTGTGTCTGGGTCTCTTTGGCATTTACCTCGTGCAAATTTTCGCCTGTAAATAAAACCAGGGGCAGAACCAAGGAGCTGGATACATACATATATATAGTATGTGTGTGTCTGTGAGACTTCCTGTCTCCTTGAAGTGTGTGAGGGGGCTTCCGTTTCCCTACAGCTAATAAAAGTTTGTCATAATGCATTTGTCGAGCATCAGATGCCCAGTCGCCCGAGGGTCACTAATTTGGACCGGACCATTGTTGATTACATGCCAGCCATAATGATCTGAGACTATGTGATGGCTATTTGCGAATGCCAGTGTGTGTTTGCGTGTGTATTTATTGCACCTAAGACGTACATAAGTCAATTAAGGAGCATTTGTGTTCACTGAAGTGCAATAATTAGTTTTGGACCCTAGACTCTTCTGATATAGTTTATAGTGCATATTTCGCCCACTGATTGCGTGGCTAAATTTAATTTGTGATTTATTATCCCATCTCTTCTTACCTGTTGACAAAAGACACTCCGAAGGACAACCTGTCCCAGCTCACTAATTTACTGTATAAATATGTATTAATATGGCGGGGCAGAACAGGTTTCCTGCTCCTAATGAGCAGACATAAATCACAGTAGCCCAAAACGGGTTCGCCCATCTGATAATCACAAAATCATATTCAGCCAGGGGACCTGCACAGTCAGTGTGTCAGCTTGGGGCAGGGGACAGTGTAGAGTTCCAGGAAGTAACCGAATCGCTCTACAATTACAGTCTGCGACAGGAGCAGCACCCGTTGGAGGATGCTCCCGAATCCTGGGACAACATGAGACACTTTTTGCGAACAAAACACCGTTAGCAAGCAGGGCAAAAAAATAAAGTAAAAAATCTGCAAAAGCAGAAAAGGGGAAAAGGAAAGCAGGCAACGAGACGACAAGAGTTATTTTGTATGGAAAGTATCGCATATCAGCAGACGACAAGGACAAGGACAGCGCTGAGAGCCAGGACGAGGGTCCCGTCTCCGTCGCAGTCTTGGCCATTGTTTGAATGTAATGTAGCGCCGCATTTTCATGCTGCTTCTGTGTACTTTTAGTGCTGCTGCAAAACGCATTTATTGAAGATTTACAGCGGCAACTTGCAGACAAACAACCAGCAACAAACGAGAACGGCTGGGAAAGCGAGCAGCATTTGGTGCGCCTTTTGGCATTTGAGCAACTTGCATATTTCCCTCGTTTTCCTCGTCCTTTGTTTTCCCCATTGCCGCTGGCTACATAATTTCATTTGCATTGGCAAAAGGGACGTGCGAAAGGAGTGTGGAAAAGGTGAGGAGCCAAGAGGGTTCACTGAAAGGAAAATTGATTTGATTTGAGGGAATATATGATGACCTTTGTAGTTGCAATTGAAGATCGTTTTATTATTTAAAGCAGAGTTTATACACTAGAAAAATAGTTATCAATATCAATCAATTATCAAAAATTATAGTCATTTAGATTAGTTTCAGATTTTTCCAAAAGTTTTGCTTAAAAAAATTCCTGCTAATATTACTTAAAATATATTACATTTCTTGCCGTGTTCGGAAAATCGTTGGGAAAATGCGAATGCGTGACTCCTTTGGGGCCAGCAGGCTGGGAAAACTTTTGCAGTTATGTCCGCAACAGGATGGAGCTGGAGCAAATGCTTTAAGTATGCTCACCATTTCGTATTTGGGTGCATTTCGCATTTGCCTGCCACTGACGCACGTACGAAGCAGGATCCTGGGCAGGACATCGCAACGAGGTCTCCGGGGAGCACAAGGACGACACACGTCACGGCAAAAGTTAAAAGTTTGCCATCAATGTTTGCATTTCAAGTTTCACTCCTGGCTGGCAGTTCATTTTGCTTCTGCTGGGCGCACTGCACAGACGTCCTTGACAGGATGACAGGGATCCTGGCTGCTGCTGCATTCAGGAGTATGGAGCAGCTGCAGTCGCTTTTTCTGCACTTTCTACAGCGAGCTACTCAGTCGCCACTTTAAGCTAAATTTAATTTTTTCTTCTCTAACTTCCCTTTTAAGCAGAGCTAATAAAAACATCAAGTGGCTTTTGGCTTTAAAGCTGAAGAGGAATTCGATTTGAGCCCCAAAAGCTGTAAAACTTTTCTCACATCTCACAGATAAGCGGCAGGTGCACTCAGAGATTTTTCTGGGTTTTAAGTTTAGATTCATTTTAGCACATGTGTGTACGAAGGAAAATTTAGTATGGTTTTGACATCAATTTATTACGACCTGAGAATAATAACTAAAATGCTCTTAAGTATTCTAAGTAATATTTTTACCCCAATTAAACAGAATTTCCAGTTCACATTAAGTCCTTTTCGGTTATTCAACTTGCAAACTGAAAAGCCTGCTTGCCCAATAAAACGTTTTGGTAAATTCCTAGCTCCTGTACATCCAATCAACCTGCTATTCAAATCGAGCCCAAAAGAGTTATCCTTTTGGCAAACAAATCAATTGAGCTTTGACCACCGACTGAACTCTGTTAAATCTCTGAACCCTTGTGAACGTCTGTGGGTTTTTAGTCTGGAGTCTAGAGTTCGGAGTCCTGAATCTGCTACAACTTGGCAAATTAGATGATTCTCTGGGAAAACGAACAAGCCCCAAGAGTGGCGGCAAAGTTGCTAGCGAAACTTAAATTCCCCGATCAGGTGCGGCGGATAGGGTTCGAGGCTGGAGTTGCGATTTACTTTTCCATTCGGTTTTTCCAGCATTTCCCCAGTCTGCCGTCTGCCCGCCCTGCCGGGTGTTTGTCGACTTACTCGACCGTTGTTTGTTGTACGTGTTGTACGCACGTAAACGATGCCAAGTCGAGTATTTATTACGCGCACAACTTGACATAATTCCCATTTTCCTGGGGGGGAGGAAGGCGACTCCTGCGAGGGGTTGCTTGGCTGGCCTTAAGCTGATGCAGCAGTTGAACTAATGCCATCGATATAGATTTATAACTCCGCCTGCACGTCTGTGTGAGTACGTTCAATTGCCTGCGCCATCATCATCAGTATCAGGGCCATATATTCAGGACGACAGAGATGTCATCAAGTTGGATGGAACGGAAAAAATACAGAGGGAAGATTAGAATAGAGTGTCTCGACCAGGCAGTACCCTTAAGGGGATGTAGACCGTAAATATAGTCTAGTTATGGAAGGAGAGCTTTTGAAATAATGTAATTACTTTGATTATAAGTGGACTTCCTAAAGTTTTAAAAGTTTCTTTAGGTCCTTTTCTATATCCTCTTAAAAAGATAGATACTTTCGTGTTTTAAAATTGTACTCATATCCTACATATATACCCATCCGTTCTACGAGTACCTAGTATGAAAACAAGTTGCGACTTAACAACTTCATCAGCTGGCAGCTCACTTAGTTTGGCTGACAGCCTATATGGATGCGGACATGGATGTGTATATATGTTCGCAATGAGATTTCTTAGCGCATTAAGCAGCAGTATCAACAGGAGCTAGAACAACAGCGAATAAATGCTATTAGCAGCCAACAAACTGTAAGCCAAAATGGCGCCATCAACGCGAAAATAATACGGAAAATGCGGCGTTAATGGCAACGTTGGCAGAGAGGGCACACAACTCAGTTAGAGACGGGGCGCAGCATGTGGGGGCAAACGATGTTATGATTATGATTATTATGTTGCTATTAGATTAAGAGCAATTTTAACTTTTTCCGCTCGCTCACAAAGGCGAAAGGCGAGAAACAGAGGACGAAAGGCGAAAGGCTCCCCCTTTCCGATTTTCCCTTTTCCTACTGGCGTTACTTTCTTTTTTCGTGCGTCAACGCTTTCCGTTTGGCTTTGGCTTACGACACTTGACGCCCCAGCTCTCCGCCTCCAAAGTCTCCCTTCCTTATCCATCCCCCTCCAACTTTCCGTGCACCCCGAAGGGCAGAGTTACTCCGCCATTGTTCTAGCCCGGGTCTTAGCCACGCTTAATTGGTTGGCTTTTATTACTTGGCAAGTGCTGCAAGCGCATAATTTGCGACGACGACGACGACGACGGCGATGTCGGCGAACAGTGGGCCAACTTCAAGATTATATAAATTTCATGGATGGATTAACGAAGCACTTCCAAAACATTCTTAAAGATCAATTGATTAGCCCAAAGGCTTAGGAAACTCCATAAAATGATAAAAAGTAGCCTTCTAGACAATTTTATTTCCTATTAAAACTCAAATATAAGCTTCCAAGTCTTGTTGAAAATATGTCGACGATTATTTTTATAAACTGTTCATGATTTTAATTCATTTTAATTAGTTAAATATATATTTCACTCTCTAGCAAGTCTTAAATATGAGTCTCGTTTCGAATAATCTTTGAATTTCTTCCTAAGAACAAGCTTCCAAGTTATTTTGTAATTTTTACAAAATCCAAGACACCGAACATTCTTCAATTCTACAAAATACACATTGCTAGTCGTAGCTCTTGGTTTTCCTTTTATTTTCTTCCCTATTTTTTTGTTCTCGGCAGCGCGAACGAAGAATCTTTTTTTAATTAAATAAGCATCCGTAGATTAGGAGGCAGGGGCCCCAGTATCACATCACTTCGCACCTACACCGCCTGTTACAGGGGTCACGCCCACTGCGTTGCCGCCCACTCGGGCCACGCCACGCAGCCAACCACCCACCCACCGGCCAGGAGCAGGCGCGTGCCTTTGGTAGTTTGCGGCACCATTTTAGCGCGAAATGAATTTAAATTGTTTGCCGTCGTTTCCTGCATTAAGGGCAGCTTCCTTTTGAAGACCTTCTTTGCCGGCGGAGCTGTAGAAAAACGAAATTACTTAATTACAACAATTATTAGATGGAACGGTCCCCCAAAACTTCTCAGTGGATGGGGGGGGGGAGTAGGAACGGCTTCCTGAGTCAACCCTGCTACTGCAGTTGTTGCTGCTTTTGTCTGTTAATTTAATTAAATATCTTCACACCTTCCGCCGACCCATACACAGGCCCTTGTCTTGGAATTTTAGGTGTTAATTTCCTGTCCCGTGGATGCAGAAAACAACGAGTGCAGCAAGTCGGCTCTAATAAAAATAATTGCCACGGCCAGACAGGCGGCAGGAACAGGAGCAGGTGGAGGCGCTGCAGTGGAAAATTACAAGACACCAAGAAGGACTACGGACCTACTGGTTTTATGCTACGGAAAATTGCATGCGAAATAATTGAAAAGCATCGACTGCAGCTTTGTCCTGCCGCATCCTTGGAGCAGATAAAGTTTTCTCGCCGCTCCGGCTCCGAAATAATAGCAGCCAAAGTGGTTGTAAATATTTTCCAGCAGCTCCTTTTCTCTGTCCGCAGCGTGACAAAATGCTGCGAAAAGTCATTTTTCAGCTAAATGAATTTGCGCCAACTGCGCAAAAAACGACGTCCACAAAAAAGGAATCTCGCTGAGGGATAGGGGGATATGTAGCCCAAGGAAATGGCTCTGCCACTGACCCAACATCCTGCTGTGGGTCAGCGGCTAGTTCAATGCACATCTAATGAGGCGATCCAAGATGTCTCAGCCACGACTAACGCTTCAAACTTTCTGTTATCCTTGCAGGTCCTCCGGGTCCGCCAGGTCCTCAAGGCAAGCGAGGGAAGCGCGGCAAGAAGGGCGATGCCGGCGACAAGGGCGATCCGGTAAGTGGCCCCAAAAAGTTATAGAATATTTTTAATTATGTTAACAATGATAAGGTTTTTATTTAAAGTTTTAGCTAAGAATAATTAATAATAAATATAGTTAACGTGCTTTAGCTCGAAAAACATATATATAAAGTCTTTATAGGAAGTAATTTCTAAAAGTAATTTGCTAAAAATTCAACATAAAATGTTTAAAGAGCAGAAATGCAAATATAATCCTTGTTCTTCCTCGGCAGGGTCTCAATGGCATCGTTGGCGAAAAGGGTGCGGCGGGTAAGCCCGGTGACAAGGGCCAGAAGGGCGACACCGGGCATCCTGGCATGGATGTGTTCCAGACGGTGAAGGTAAGTCGGCGTCATCCCGGGTGCCACGCCATCATCCTGACATCCTGCAAGGGCTGCTGCAATTCTTGGCCGCAAATTAAATAGAGTCTAACCGGATCTAAATTGCTTTGCATTCCTAGGGTCTGAAGAGATCGGTGACAACGCTGCATGGCGGCACGCTGGGCTATGCGGAAATAGTTGCTGTTAAGGTATTGCCACCACCCACTCTCACTTGCCACTTGCCACTTGCCACTGTTCCCCCCTGTCCGTTATTTCCCATTAGACGTAGACATGGTCAAGACCATTTTTCAGGGGCCAAATGCAGATGGCCGGGAGATGGCAGCTGGCACACAACAAATTATTTGCAACTTGTTGTCCTTGGCTGCGTCTCCTTGGTCCCTGCTTTGGATTTGTCCTTGTGATGCTGTCCGGTCCTTGTAGTCGTCCTTCGTGTAGTTGTGTTTATTGTCTCGCTTCATTCTCGTTTGTAATGCTTTTAAGTTGTCTCCTGTCTTGGCTCTTTTGTTTAAACTGCGCCATAAATTTGTTGCAACATCGTAGTTTGGTCGATTTTCCCCCCTTTCATTCCCCTCTTCCCGGAGCAGTGGCATATTTTTGGTAGTTTTTAATGGAATTTCTATCCTATTTGTCCTGTAGTCTTGAGTTTCACTTTAAGGCCATTTAATTTGGCTCAACCGGGGCTGGTTTTGTTGCTTTCAATTTTACAAAAGCTTAAACTAGTAGCTGTTCCCATTATTTATTAACCGATTCGAACTGAACTTTGTTTTGTTTAACCCGTTGCTTTATTTTCTGATTAGTAAGTAGAATTTCTGGGGTAGTTATTAACTGCATTTTCTTTCTATTTACAAAATCAAACTGACTATAAATTGTTACCTCTTTTTAGTTTCATTTCCTTGCTTTAATTTGCTTAAATTCGCTTTTGCAGCAGTCTTTGACTAACCCAATTTGTTGATTTATTAACCCATTTTGATTTGAAACATTATGTTGATTAACCCATTTGATTTTTTAATATTTTTTGACGGTACATTGTTGTTTTGGTTATTGTTGATGCTGTAAGGACTTGCAAGAAGCAGGCGTCAATGTATCCGCTTCGACAGTCATACAGCTGAAGGTGAGTTCGTTTGAAGCCTCCTTTGTTCCCAGCATGTCCTGTGTATAGTTTATGTCCTGCACGTGCCTCCGACCTGGCCAACTCCACGGGAGATTTGAAGCTAATAAACATGTTTCCCCGTTCACAGGGTGAGCCTGGAGAGCCGGGTCCACCGGGACCGCCGGGCGAGGCGGGACAGCCCGGTGTGGCTGGCGAACGTGGACCACCGGGCGAAACCGGAGCGCAGGGCATCCAGGGCGAGGCCGGACAGCCAGGACCAGCCGGACCGCCTGGAGCGGCGGGCGCACCTGGCACAAAGGTGAGTTCCTCAGCATGATTCACCGAAAATCCCACACAGAAAACCGAAACAAAGGCCGCACACCCACACACAGCCACGACAATGAACGAATCGGGGGAGGAAGATGTCACCAGGATTAATGCATTATTTGTATCTGTTGGATAAACACGGCGACGGCTTAAGTGACTGCCAGTGATTCGCTGTCATCCTGTCCTTTGTTCCCCTGATTTTCCCATTTTCTTTATGGCTCGCCCTTTTCAGTGCCGCTCTTTGGTTTTCCACAGCATTTTCGTTTATCGTTTATTTATGCATTAAGGCTCGCTCTTCTATGACTTTGGATTTCCCCTTAATCCCTCAATGACTCACTCTCGCACTCTGACACTCTCCGCAGGGCGACAAGGGCGATCGGGGCGATCGTGGCCTCACCACAACCATCAAGGGCGACGAGTTCCCCACGGGCATCATCGAGGGTCCTCCGGGGCCGGCGGGACCACCTGGTAAGTGCCAGTTGATTTTCTGTGTGTTTGTTTGTGTGAGCATCATCCAACAGCCACTTAACGCCCAAGGAGATAAAGATACGGATACGGATACAGATACTGTGGTGCACAGAGAGAAAATAATGTTATAATTTTAAAGTTCAGAAATAGAATAGGAAACGTATTTACAAAAATTTAAGTTTTACAATGAAATACCCTATTTTTTCCCCCTGTGCAGATACTTAGATGCAGATGCAGATACATATACAGTTTGAGCATCGGTCGATCGATGAGTTTTTCAAGTGATGCCACGCGGCTGCGGGTCGCCTAATTTATTGTCATCCACATCTGGGAATGCTCTCACCATCACAAACGCCATCGCATCGGCCCCCATCCTCGTCCTCATCCTCATCTAATTGAGTCATTGACTAGCGCTGGGTGCCATTAGTTTGGCCTTTGATTTGCTGCAGGCCTTTTATTTTTGGCCGGCTCGTTAAATGGAGCTCAGAGTGGCAGCATGCATTTCCCCGATTTTATATTTTTGATGGGATCACGCATTTTTTAAATATTTTATTGCATTGCCCGGGCCATATTTGGAAATTTTCTAATTTCATTTGGACGCGGATGCTGCATTTTGCGATAACATTCACGACCTTTGTTGTTCGTCTGCCTCGTTCGGACTTCAGCGTCAATTAAATGCGCACAAAAATGTTGGGAGTTCGGCATCCGCCTATTTGGGCCACGCCCCCCTCGAATGGCACGCCCACAAATAACAATAGAATTTCCATTTATTCGAGTTCGCCCCCGAGTTTTATGAGCCGGCCCCAACACATTTCTGCACTTTATTCGAATTTAATACACGAAAATAGCCCAAAAAACATGCCGTTCCAAAATAGTTGAAACGCGCCCGAGAATCAAATACAAATCCAGCGATTCTCGTAAAAATTTGTAGACCCCGAGAACCCCCAGCACTGGCCGCAGTCGTAAAAATGCAACTTTATGTCATTTATGTTGCTTTTAGCGGCTCATTAGCATGACTACCATCGGGTGTAGTACAACACCATGGCGGGGGATTGTTTAGGATGGGTTTGGATGGGTAGACCTCCCGACCCCAGTGGGACAGCTTGTACTAATGTTTTACTATTTTACTAGGGGCACTCAGTGGTCGCCGTAAATAGGCAATGGGCCATGGTTTGGACTGATGGATATGGTAGATGGATTGATGGCCCCCAATAAAAGTCGAGGGCGACAGTGGAAACTCCTTTGACCAATTGATGGATTGCAGATTAATGGCGTTGATGATCCATGGTTGGGGTTTTATTGGGGGGAATAGAATTTTAATTCAATTTTGCTTTAAATAATTTCCATTTTATGACTCGGAATTACGCCCACTCGGAATTAATCTTGCCAGAGCGTTGATTACCCATTCACCAAATGGCCAGATTAATGGTGTTAATGATCTTCGGGCATTGAATTTTAATTTAATTTATTTTGTGAAGATTGCAATGAAGATTTTATGGCTGAAAATAATGTTAATTTAATAGGTATTCCCAAGTAGATTCGCTGCTATACTATTTTCCTGTGACAGTCACCAAATAAACCTGATAAAATGACGATTTATTTTCATTCCCTTTAAATGAAGTGCTCCCTGATTGAATACCCCTGGTGCATTTGACCGTTCGTTAGGCCAACGAGCAGCGCCATCAATTAAGCGCTTTTCTGCGGTTTGTGCAACCCGCATCATTACGAGGCCTCTCCACTCGGCACCTCCCTCCCTTGTTTCCCTCGTGACCTTCCGCCCTATTCCCACACTGTCCTGCGCCTCTTGACTTATCAGTGCCTGGCATCATGGTGCTTCGATGTTGCAGTTGCGTCCGATGTGATTGTGCGATTGCGATTGCGATGACGCTGCTCGTGTGGCTGCCCATTGTATCAGCACTTCTTTCAGCGCTTAGGATACACTTGAAAATTCTTTTGAAATTGAACTTGAGGTTCGCAAATTCAAGGTTGACTTAGGGTTTCCTTTATTCTCTGAGTGTATGAGATCTACAGCTGCGATAGCTGTCACCAGTTGCAACGGGAGATGCTGATGCTGCCGATGCATTCGATTACTTCCGCAGAGAGATGAGGATGAGGATGCTGTGCCCATTCCCCCGTCGTTGCTCTGATGCGTTGATGGACATGAAATTGCAATTTATTTCCCCCCCAAATTCAGCGACAAGAAGCAGCTCTGGGGACATCGTTTTCGGGCTTGATTTGAATAAATGGAACGTCATTTGTATCCAGGATTCCCTGCTGCTGGTCTCGACGGCTTATCTTATCGGGCACGTAATTAGTTAAGCTGCCCAGGGCTTTCTTTATGTGTTCTGTTCTGCTCTGTTGTGTTGTGTGGGCTTGGCAGCCATGAGCAATTGGCCGTCGGACGGAAAATGCCGGTCCACCAGTGGCAGAGATTTGAAAATCTCAGCACAATCCCGGCTGGAGGACAGCAAAAACAAAGGCAGCAGCAGCACCAGCTGTAATATCAAAAAATTCAATTTATTTCATGATTTATTTGAATTTCATTTCATTTGGTTTTTGGTTGATTGCATTGCGTCTTCGGGCAGCTTCCGTTCTATGAAATTAAAACTTATCTTTTGCATTTCATCTGCCAACAGAGCGAGCGAGCGGCCAAAGGCCGGCTAGCAAAAACAAAATAAACAGTAAGCTGGCCGGCAATCCAATATCCTGGCTGCTGGACACTATAAATCCTCCATCCACTTTACGTCGCCTGTGTCTGCTGTATATAGTTTTTATTCTGTATTGCAATTGTCGCCCTAAAACGCTTAACGATAAATTATGCAACCATAAATAGAAAACTTCAGGCCAGACGGTGAACGAGTGGAAGTTTAGAGAGGAGAGGATGTCACGGAGTTTCAGTAAGGATAGTTAAATTTTAGGATCGTTTTGAAGGTCCCCATAATTGATATGTTAGTTTAAACCTCAAACTTTTAGTGTCCGAATTTAAGTTTATCTTGAAACTTTAATAGCAAATCGTGAAACGTGCTTAACCTGCTGGAAATTCGCTCACCTCTAGCGGAAGCTCGCTTTATACTCCGGACAAATGCTTTATAAACAAATGGGAGCCGACATAGCAGGATCTGTCCTGGCAGGTCGGCAAATTTATGCTCTCCGCAGGACGAGGTCGTCTACGTGAAACTCAATTTTACGAACTTAATAAATTTTCTATATCTTTTCGCAAAACGCACACCACACACAAGCCCCGGCCCATTTTGACAAGCCGCACAATTGGATTTATCTATGATACCAGCCTCCCATCCCAGGGCCTAAAACCCATCCGCCGCTTACCTTCTGGCCCATGCAGTCCTTGTTGGCTCATTTAATGGCCATGGCAAACAAGCCAAAACAAAAGCGAGCGAAAAAAAAAACACAATTTCTCATTATTCTAACTAAACAGGTTGGTCGTCGGTCGCACAGTGGGCCAAAAGTCAATTTAACGCTGATGGATTTATGAGCCACTTCGACGTCCCGGCTTAGGGACAAAGCACGCAAATTGAGTGAAGAGCGAGCGTTTAGTGGGATTGAAAGCCGCCGTGGAGCGCCCAATTTCGAGGCGGATGATGATGAGCACAAATTGGATTTAAGAAGAAGCTCAGAGTCAGAGTATTATTCCCTAAGTACACACACTCAGATTCAGATTCCGATTCCACTTCCGCCCCAGTTCATCGGGCATCCTTGAAGGCATAAATAAAATCTGCGCTTGCAGCTGTCAGCGAAAGTGCAGCTTCTGCATATTAAATTGTTATTCCGCATCTGTTTGCATTCCAATTCCATTCCCTCGGGTCTTGCGAGGGGACTCTGCCAGGTACATATATAGTTTATATTCCGTAAGTGGGTCAAGTCGTTGCTGTCATTAGCATTGGAAAAGCTGAGTAACCGCAGGGCCTTGAACTATTTACCATCAATTGCCAACCACTGTGAACCCATTGTGCTTTATTCTCTGGCAAATAAACAATTTGCATTCCCAACTAAGCCCCGGCTATCGTTAACCCATCAAGAGGCTGTCCTGTCTGTCCCTTATCATCAACCAGTTGAACAAATTGCTGACCAAAACCAACAAACACAGCGGCAGAGGCGGGCTTGGGGGCTTTATTGAGCGCTCGTTGCTCTATAATTACAGGGGTCCACGCCCACTGTTTGGACAACACTTGCGGGCGTATCTGTATCTGTGTATCTGTGCATCTGAATATCTGAATATCTGAACAGCTGAACGGCTGAGTATCTGCACAGCAAAAACAATTAGCAAAAACCTTGTAGAACTTGGAATTTATAATAACTTTAAATCATTCTTAATAATTTCTTTGAGAGAAAAATGTAAATAAAATATTCGATTTTTCACAAGGCAAAAGATAAGTTAACAACCTTGTATTAAAATCGAAAAATTTCAGAGATATTTACTGAGAAATATATATTTATTATTTTAAAACCATTCTTTAAATTGTAAACTCTTAAAACCTTATTAATATTTTTTCTCTCTGTCGTTTGGAGTATCTGTATATCCGTGGCATTGTTTGCTCGCATTTTGAAATCTGTCACTAGAAGCGGCTCGCTGAAATTAACATTTTCCCCAGGTCCGCCCGGAGAGCCTGGAGTGCGGGGCGAGGAGGGACCCATCGGACCCGCCGGACCGCCTGGCGAGAAAGGACCGCGGGGCAAACGCGGCAAGCGGGTGAGTTGAAAAGAGAACTGAAAAAAAATACCTGATTCCACTCGATTTTTAATTAGAAACTCGACAGCTCTGGCTGTAAATTGAGTTCGGAAACAAGAGTGTATTATCATGTAAATTACTTTTGTACAAATGCGTGGGCGTGTGCGTTAATTTTATGCTAATCTGTAAATATAGTACTGCGCCCCGAGGGGTCCCCGGTGTATATACAACACATGCATACATACATATATATCCAGTGTAAGGGACCCAAACTTATCCTTCCGCATGGGCTCACCTGCATGTTGGCAGTCTGTGTAACGAGCATGTTTACACGACTCCGGGAACGTGCTACTTAACTCATTACAGCAGGTACACTGGGCCGTGGAGCGAGGCTGTGACAAGCTGCCAAGGAGATGTGCGCCAAAAGTGATCAACAGAATGCTTGGAAAACTAAGGAAAACTAAGCATAAAATATGGAAAAAGAAAATAGTAAACTTTTCCCGTGGGTATAATGTCTTTGAAGAGTCCCTTTGACTCTCTTCCTCTGACTAGAGTTTATACTACATCATGTTAAACTGCATCCGATAAAACAGCTCCCAAGTATCTGACAGATACTTTGCCCCGCCCTTCGAGAAGGAAACTATGCCAAAGCCCATTGAGGTTGTCAAAAATATTTTCGCGCTCTAATCTCGGGCTTAATTTATGGGAGCCGGAGCTACATACGTATCTGAAGCATCTATCTGCTATATCTACGCGTTATGGCTCTGCTCCGGCGGAATGTCAACAGTGCGAAGATACTTAACATTTTTATTGGCACTCCGAGTGTCGGCAGCTGTTGCCGCCCTCTGACGTGTTGATGGATGCACGATATGGGTGGCAGTCCGTTGCCGGGGGTTGGAATTTTCATTTGGATTTCCCCTCTTTCCTCTCTTTTTTTTTGCGCATATATATGAATATGTAGCCGGGCCCCCAGCACGTGTTTGTGTGCGCCATGAAAAATGCATAAGCGCCGCCAGCGAAGCTGCCTGGATGAGCTCCCTGGTGCTTCGTTTCTTAGGATTCCGCTGGCCATATTTATATGCGTATGTACATATATATTATGCTGCTCAACCAGCGAGCAAACATTTGCGCACTTTGCCCATTTCCACGTAGCCCATGGAAGGGGAGAGTATAGGAAAAACATTCTGATTATTGTGCTGCAAAGTCAAAGTCATGGCAGCCGGGCTGCTCCTGCTGCTGCTGCTGCTGCTGCTGCTGCCTGTGATGTTGTTGTAATAACGCGTAATGCCAAAAGAAACAGGCTAGCTGACTTCCTTCGATACGCCCAGCAGCGAAACAACAAACAGAAAAACACAAAACCGAAACACAGGCAACGTGCAGCATTTCTTTTATGAGTTTGTACGTGGATTTCCTTTCCCACCCAGCGAGGGCAGTTACTGCGATATTTTACTTGGAACCAAAGCATTTTTGGTTCTTAAATATTACAGATAAATAACAAATTGAGAAGTTACTCAAGCTTCTTAGCCACAATTAGCAGCTAACAATTTTCAGTGGAAATTCCAACAAATGCTGCAAAAGTACAAGTTCTTAACATATCGAAAATAACTTTTAGAGTGAAATTTCTGTATAAATTTCACTACATTCAGTCACCTAAAAATGCCAAATATTCAAAAAGGAATTTATATGTTAAAATCAATCAAATAACATCACAAGTTTGTTTATTAAAATGTCGAATAGCAAGAAATGCATGCATTTTTGGTTCGAAGCTCAAGGAAAATAAATATTTTTGCAAGTAGGAAATTAAGGAGGGAGATGTAAGGCATTCCACAGAACTTTTCAATCCTTCCGCCAGACGGTGGCCTTTCTTTTTAGGCAGCCGATTATTTCAACTGAAATTTCCCTGCAGAAAAAAGCCACTGCAGCAACGTGATGTCAAAACAAATGAAAGTCATAAGAAACGGCTGACTCTGGCGGCGGCTGCTGCTGCTCCTTGCTTTTGGCCCCCGTGGGCCTTCGCAAACAAACAAAACTTTGGCCAACAAACAAAACAGCAACGGCGGCAGCAACAGCATCAGGAATATCTATATTCGCACCCATATTCACGGCACCGCGGGCCATGCAAGGCATAAAAAATTATTTGCAACAATTGCCGTCATCTTTGGTGGAAACGTGACGCCTGCGAGGCAGCCAGTTGATTTTCTCTTCGATTTGTCCCGAACTCTCGGAGCTCTCTCGAACTGGGAACCCCCCAGTGCGATGTCGTAGGGTAATAACGATAATGAGGCGGGGATCGGTGGGAAAAACAAAGGAAGGAGCGCTGCAACTCGAAATTAGCTCAGTGGGGAAGTTGCCATAATTAGTTCGGCAAATCGTAAAAAGCGCCGAATTGCCGGCTAGAGCTATTTTCGAAAACATTTATCCGTTTCTCGCCAACAGCATCTGTTTCTGGCTGAAACCATTCGCCGCTTTTTCCTCCTTTTTTTTTGGGGTTATTGCCTAGCCGTCGGCGTCATAAAAAAAGGCATAACGCAATTGCTGGCATTATAAATTTGACATGTTATTTTCGTCGCCTCGTCAGAATAAAATACTCATATGGATTGCCACATTCCCTGGCCGAGGAGGGGGGCAATAGGTTGATGACGGGCTGGCATATGAAATGAATTTGAATGTTGGGCGTAGTGAGTTCAAAGGAGTCGATGGTACTGTGCCCTACATATCTCTGGGAGCACTAAGCCCAGTGACAAAAACCAAACTAAGTCAGCTGTCAAAAAATGCCACTAAGAATTAAGTTCATTTATCATTTATCAAGATAAAAATCAGTTTAAAAATATCCGTTTTAAACTATGGGGTTATGTATTTAGTATTGCAAAGATTTTTTGTTGCTTTTATTTGTTTACAAAGACAGGCAGCTAGGAATAATACAACTTTGTTTATAATAAATTAAATTGAAAAACAATTGCTTGATTTTTAAAAAAAAATTAATAATATTACAGCTTAGCCATTCAAGAAGCTTTACATTTTAGATTTACTTTATGTAAAGAAATCTTAGCAATATTGATGTATTTTCTTAACTTAAAATAATCTTGAATGTCTTTTAAATTGTCTTCTCAATCATTAGTTATTGTTTTACCTTCTCCCTTCTTAAAAAAAAAACACAAATACTCCTTGTCTCTAGGGTATTAACATGATTTTTGGCGGCAAACATGAAATTTACGACCAGGCATCATATTAAAAATTTAAATTAATTTCCAACTGGGTGTGACGAGTGGAATTTTCTATTTATCCACCGCTGCGAGTTGGAAATTTGCACTTTCCGCATCTATATTTCGGTTTAATAAAGTTGAAACGCCAAGTCGTTGGGGGCGAGGATGAGGGTTAGGATGCGGGAACGATGTTCGAGGGACGCTGCAATCTCGGCCGAAAGAAACTGTTTGTGAAGCGTTTATGTCAAATTTATGCTAATGTATTTTACAATCGTTGCTCAGTCGGGGCCCATGTCAAGTTTGTTGTCTTTCGGGCCCTTCACATCAGCATAAATTTCCCAGAGCCCCGCACTTGCCTTATCACAGGAAACTTTTTCCCGCACCGCCTGCGTCTAAGTAAATGGAGTCATAAAAATTGCGAAAGTCGCAAAAAACTTGTCAATTCGCTACACGTCACACGGTCTCGCCCTCGAAGGAAATGCGATCCCAGGAACTTCTCAACTGCGAAGGGACGACCGAGAGCTTGACGCAAATCAAAGACTTAAGGTTGCTTACACGGAAATCCAAATGTGGCAGGACCCCTTCTCTTGTGTATCTGAGTGTGTGTGCGCTCGAATGTATCTCATGTCTGCCACTCAAAGGGTTCATCGTTTTGGCCAATTCGCTGGCTGGCTGACGGGTGTTGCTTAAACGACGCAATAAGCTTAGCACTTCCACCACCACCGAGCAGAGAGCACAGAGCACTGAGTCCTGGCTCCAGGATCCTGGATTTTCATTGCTTCAGCTTGAGTGGAGACGACTTGGCGTCTTTGTTTGGTAAGCGCCACGAAATGGCCAACAATGTTACGTCATTGTTCATTGAAAAGTGCGCAGCATGCAAATTTGCCCCTCCAACGGGGATGCTTTTCTTTTTGTGCGCAATTTTCCAATTTTCCTGGGCTGCGGCAATTATTTGCGGTCATCGCCCATATATCTTATATTGAATGTGCGGGCAAAAAAATCGGTCAAGCATTGAAAACACGCCGCAGGACACACACATGCGTGTGTATCAGGGGGTTGGAGATGGGCGGAGGGGGTGTGTAATGTCCTGGCCCCAAGGGTGTGCGTAACTTTTATTTTATGGCCGCCAATGATGAGAGCGCTGTGGGAGTCACAAAAACGATTGAATAAAGAAATCCAGGCTTCGGGACACCCACGCCAACTTGGCGACAATGCTGTGACCCCAACCCCCGCACCCCCCCTGATAGCCCCACCCTTTTTCAGCACAACCCCCATCCAGTTAGCTAGCCTCATAGAAATTTATAGGCACGCGTGTTACATTGACGTGGGTCTGAGGTTGCCAACAACCCATGGAAGCTCTGTATGGGAGATGGGAGATGGGAGAGGATGTTTTCCATGGGGGAAGGGGGCTTGAAGCTCGGTGAAATGGGAAACGGAAAATGGAGAGTCCGGATCCGGTGGGTGGGGTTGTGTGCAAGCAAAAGTAGCAAAATTATACGAAACGAACGCGCTTTGCCAACCTAAAAACCAACAACCAACCGCACAAATGCCAACTGCTGCCATCTTGGCATTGATGCGAAACCTGGCTCCTTGAGGGGCCCAAAACGACGAAATCTTTAACAACGATTTCCCTAAATACTTCCGAATTTCATACATATTACAATATCACGGCAGCCGGAGCAGCAACCGCAGCTACATTGTTGAGGGCGAAACGAAATCACGCGAAATTTTTACAACGCAACTTGACTTGTTTCCTTCTCCCCAGCATGCCACAGTGGTAAAGGAACTATAAATTATAGATATAGATGTAGAAACCATGGGTAAATATCTGATATTTATTTTCCAATCTAGAAGTCCGCTATCTTTGTGGGAAGAGAGGTAAAAGATCTGTGGTTTGGGTAACTATAAGTTTTTTTTTTAAACAATTAAAACGATTGCTAAATGTAATTATTGAGGTACCAAATTCAGTGTACATTTCTGTAATTAAAAACCGTATGGATTTCTCTGGCAGCCCCACTTATTACAAACTCCCATTTCCTTTACAAAATCAAATAATATTCTCCATCTTATTTGTACTGCATCTCAGTTTGTTTTCATGCAACTTCCTCTCCTTCCTCGCAGCACAAGCAAGTTTCATAACGAAAACATTCTCATATTGTTTATAGTCCTGCCCACTTTATGGCCGGAATGGCCCATTGTACTCCGTATCAATGCGAGGCGGAACATATTACGAATTTAATGCGCTCGCGTACTTGCAAAGAATGTTTCGTAAACTTTTGCCGCGAACGCGCCGCGCATTACACGCCATGAAGTGCCGGGATTTCGGCTGAGTGTATGTGTGTGTGTTTGTATGAGAGCCGGAAACGGGCTGCAAAACTTTCACCTCAGGCGGAATCCGAATCGGAGGCGGTGGCAAGGGGTGGGTGCGCTTTTTTCCGCCTCTCCGTGGAGCTGTTGTTATGACCCGAGAAAAATATGGAATTTCAAAAGAGGAAAATGTGGCGGGGAAAATGAAAAATTGTGAAAAATATGCGCGCACGCAGGGAGTGCTGGTACCGGCCGCGGCGGCGGCAGATGCTGTACTTGAAGTGGCCTCCATCTCCAGGACGACCTCCTCCTCCTTCTCCTCCTCGTCCTCTCCTAGGTCATTCTCCAGGCCAAGGACCAGCGCCTCTCGCTCCTTCTTGTTCGCAACCAGCGACATTCGCCAAAGGTCGCGTCGAGATCAAAATGATTTTCAATTTAACGCGTTTACGTGCGGCCATTTGTCTGTTTTCCCTCTTCCTACCGGCGTTTTTCCGGCTTTCCCGACCCTGGCTGCGAGGCAGCTTTAAATGGCAAGTACGCCGGACGCATACCGAGCAGAATCCCGGAATAAAAACAGAAGGACAAACGCAATTAATTTACAATTACATTGCCGGGACGAACTAAAAACGCAAAAAAGGTGCACCAAAAGGTATGCAGTACCCAGTCGAAAAACTCATTTGCTTCGTCATTTGTGCGTTAAATTGAAAGGCGTTTGCGCAAATATTTTCAATATTTACGCATAATTTAAGAGCGAATCCCTACAAACACACGCACTTTTGCCTTTGGGCCTGGTGTGTCGTGTGGGACTGTGTTTGGATACTTTGAAAATTAAATTCAACCCGAGGCGCTCGCTCGCACAAATATTGATACATTCTAATGGATTTCCTTGCACACACACTCACACACACACTGGCACACACTTGGGCCTCCGCAATCTGATTGGGATTTGGGCTGCCGAAAAGGCAGAGGTTTTCTCTCTTTTTTTTTATCGTAGTTAGGCAGCTGCGCCAACAATCGTCCTTGCGAGCCCAACAAACATTTGCCCAATTCACTTGCTCGCCGTCTGCATCTGTAGCTGTATCTTTGTATCTTTTATTTATGTTATTTATCGCATCCTCCCGGCAGTGGCCTTTAAAAGCCTTTAAACCTGCCCGCTCGCCCGCCTGCTCCTTGGGGGGGCGGGATTCGTGCTTATCAATGGGGGAGTAACTGTGGACACGTAAGCCCTCAAAGTGTCCCTTAATTACGGCAGAAGGCAAACGTTAAGCGCTTGGCTTTAATTCAAATCGCTTTAATTGCTCTACAAATGGCCAAAGCCAGAATGGAAGCAAATGCGGTGGCTGGAGCGCTGGAGAAGCCGAAGCCATAGCTGAATTCCCATTCCGCATTACGAACAATGTGCAAAAGTTGCCTAACAAAGCGCCAACTGACGCAGGAACTGGCATCCTGGCACACAGGACACAAGCACACCTGCTCAAGAGCGGCATGCAGATGAGCTGCAAGTGCTGCCAAGCCATGTCTGTCTGTCTTTAGAAAAAAGCTAGAAATTAATGAGTTAGGAACTTGTAAGATATAAATGGCAAGCTTAAAATACTAATATATCTTGAAAAATATTTGCTGATAATGAAAAATATGTATAATAGCCTAAGATATCCTCGGAAAATAGCCAAATCTGGCTGCTAGACTGCACCGATGAGCCCTCTCTCTTGGGCGCAAAGAAAATGCCAAGAGGGAAAAAGTTGAAATTGGGAAGTGCATTTGCGGTGAGGCAAGGACTTATGTAGACTCTTCCTTCTTCGGTGCCCCATCGTTGCCTCCCCTTTCAGCTTCCACATCTTGTCTGTCCAAAGGACCAACAACAAGAGCAACAGAAACGTATGCATATGCCAAGCCACATCCTGTCCGTATCCGTGCCAGTGAGAGTGTGCGTTAAGCGCTTACATTGTTATGCCTTCTCCGCTGATGCCGTTGTGCTTATTGTTGCTGCTGCTGTTCCGGCCGGGTTTTAATAACTGTAAGTACGCCACTTCCTGTGACACAAGGATATGTAATTGTTGCACATGCCTGGGCATGCCGCAAGGAAATTACACTTGCAGGCGAAGAGACATAGCTACAGACAGGATCAATTCCATAATGCCAGGGAAAGGATGCGCAATGCGCACACATACCGTGCGTGTATGTAATTGCAATCAAAGGGATAAGCGAATACGTTCAATCAGATTGAACCATGTGGCCTTAGTGCTGCTTGGAGAGCTCTTTTATTTAATTCCAGGCAGGACTCCTTGACTTTAATGCCGAGCCGGGGCTCATCTTATTCCCAACTCGATTTGCTGGAATGCTATTTAATATTCCACTCAAAGTCAAGTGACTCTATTCGCCTGGGCCACATGTGTAAATGGTTTTTCCCCCATTACAGCCTTTATTCGAGTTTTTGCAGAGGCGAAGCGCCTTAGCATATTCGCCGCACTCGGTGTTTTTGCTGAAGTTGCCTTTTATGACGCTCAGCATTTTGCCTAATAGAGGTTTTTGTTTGGCTGCATTGCGGTCTGAATGCAAAGCCCACGCCCCCGACATCGCTAAACTTTTGGTAATTTGCCAACGTATGCAGTGCACTGAAAGAACGGGGAGTTTTTTGTGTAATTAGCATAAATATTCATTTAAATTACTAAGAAAACATGGACTTTCAAATTAACTTCAAGAGAGAACATATAATAGCATTCGTATATAAATCTTTGGTACATCAAAACCGTTTTCCAAAGCCACATTCTTGAGCAGTGTTTGCCTATTTAAGCCCCGTTCGAAACTTTAGGGTTTATTCGTTTTTCGTTTTGAGGTTCCTCGATGTGAGTGCCTTGGAAATTTGCCTCGCAGCGCGCACATTAACCAACCGAAAAAAATGCAGAAAAAACAATTAATTGTCTTTCGCTATGCACTCGCTCACTTACGCACACACACGTACCAAAATACACAATGGCAGGACGAAAGAGCACCCACACACTCTCGCACAAAGGAGAAGCACTCACACAGGCACTCGAAGCACGTAGAGAAGTCGCTGCCGCTGACTTGACTTTATTTTCGACTCTCGCACTCACTTGCTCTCTTGCTCCCGCACTTCCAGTGCTGTCAGGATCCTGGTTGGATCAAAATAAAAAAGCGGAAAAGGATTTCATAACTAAATAATGGAAAAAGTTGAATTTTAGAAAGGATTTTCCAATTAATTTTAATGATTTCTTCTGTAAAAAAATGATTTAAATCAAACAAACAAAAAGTTGAAGACATCATTAAATCAAATGTTAACATTTTCAGCAAAAGATTTATTTTAAATTTATTACTAAACTAACACAATAAATACACTAAAAATCACTTTCAGAATCAGATATATATTTTGTATATCCTTAAAGAATAAACCCCCAAAATCCTTAACGAAAAAGTCAAAATTTGTCAGCACTGGCAACTGTGGGTCTGCGGATTCGGTTTTAAAGATTTTCTATGCAGGCATTGTCTCAACTTAGGGGGAGGTGTGGCTGGTTTTGGAGGGGGCAGGGAAACGCTGCGTGGGTGGTGGCACGGATGCTCCAACTTGCACTTAACACAATTTCGTGGCGCACAAAAGACTTTCGCTGCGGCACACGGCTCAAGCCCAGCACAAACCACGGAGACTTACCACACCACCTTAAGGCCCCGCTCCCGTCCCATTCCCCCATTGAACCAGCCCACTTTCCGCCGGAGTACAACCCCCGTGGAACCCCGCTCCTGCGGGTGAAGAACTTTTTCCATAGCCGCCTTTGTTTTGCCCCATCAAAGCGTGTAGAACGAGCGCGTGCAACGCCTCGGGCGGTGCCACGTGGCATAAATTAATCTTCCCACTAAATTTGGCATCTTCTCTCCCCTCCAATCCTTGCAACCGCATGTGACTCGCACAGATATTCGGACCCGGTGGCACCAAATTGGACGAGGACTACGACGATCCCCCAGTCACCCTTCTTCGAGGCCCACCGGGGCCGCCTGGCTCAGCCGGCAAAGATGGACGCGATGGCCGGGATGGCAGCAAGGGAGAGCCGGGAGAGCCCGGCGAGCCTGGATCTTTGGGTCCACGAGGACTGGACGGACTGCCGGGTGAGCCGGGCATCGAGGGACCTCCAGGATTGCCGGGCTACCAGGGTCCGCCGGGCGAGAAGGGCGATCGCGGAGATATTGGTCCGCCAGGATTGATGGGACCGCCGGGTTTGCCCGGCCCACCCGGTTATCCGGGAGTCAAGGGCGACAAAGGCGATCGCGGTGATTCGGTGAGTACATAATATATCGACTGTGAATTTAATCCTATTTCGAGCATCCTTTACCCCCATAATTACTCCCTTCAGTACCGCAAGATGCGCCGCCGCCAGGACGACGGAATGTCCGATGCCCCGCACATGCCCACCATTGAATACGTAAGTCAAGCCACCCACCACCTTTGACCCGCCAGAAGCCAACCTCAGAAGATTAATCCTAACTGATGTGATTTCCCCCGCAGCTATATGGACCGCCAGGACCGCCGGGACCCATGGGTCCGCCAGGACACACTGGCAGCCAGGGAGACCGCGGCCTGGATGGACGCAAGGGGGATCCGGTAAGAAGCAAAGGCCAAGCCAGGGCACTAATTCCCCCTTATGGGTTTCTCTAACTACGAACATTCTCTCTGCTTCTCCCTTTCTTTGCTGCAGGGCGAGAAGGGCCACAAGGGAGACCAAGGACCCATGGGCCTGCCGGTAAGTGGTCGAATCGCCGTCAAGATTAGCCCGTAATCATAATGGAATATAATTGCAGGGTCCAATGGGCATGCGAGGCGAGTCAGGACCCTCGGGACCCGCGGGAAAGGCTGGCATACCGGTAAATTTCAATTGAATGCAGGATACCTTCATGTTTGGCTTTTAATTTGCTACCCGCTCCTCACCTCCAGTCGGAATTAATCCCCCACCGTTTTTGTGGATCTCGTTACTAAAACTCTGACTAACCTAATTGTGTGTTCTCATCTCTTTCTCTCTTTTTACTTGCAACAGGTGTGGGGCGACTACTAATACTAGTTAAATGGCAGTCTCTATTAAATAATAACCAGTCTTAAAAGCGACTTGAAAGCTAAGAGAAAACATTCCTAGGCTCACGCACACACTCACACCGAAACACTCACACATGCAAAGTCTTAAAAAAACACCCAAAAAACACACACCATCAGTTGAGGAAAGGAAAACAAATTTAATCAAAGCAAAACAAATGTTCAAAGTTACGAAGCCGCGCAACGCTTGTCAAATGTGCTCAGTTATCGTCTAAATATATATATATATATATATATATATATGTATATTTCTATATATGTATATGTATATCAATTTGTACAAACACGCACCCATGTACAGAAAATCAAATACGAAATAGCAGCATGTCAGTGCCGAGTAAGCAAATCAATTAATTGCACACGGCAGAGAACAGAAATCAGAGAACAGAATTCAGAATTCAGAAATCTGAAACCAGTAAACAGAAATCGAAAGCCCGAAACCGAAACCGAAACACCCTCCACCCGCATGAAGAAAAAATTAATATTCATATCATTTAAAATGCCCCAAGAGTCAAATAAGTATTTATGTATACAAACAAGTAGTGCAAAACAAACATATGTCTACAGAGCGTATTTACAAACGTCAATCAATCGAATCAACTAACACACATTGAACCACACCCCACACACACTGACTAGTAAGCCAGCTAACAAATATGCAATGCAAATAATTTAATTGCATTTCATTCGCCGCTGCTCTGTGCGAAGCAGAAGCAGGAGCAGCAGCGGCAGCAGGAGAAAATGCATAAATCATACGCACCGTGGTACGTGGCAGCACTGCTGAGTCTTGTAGTGTTTCCACGAGTGCGAAATTGCACTAATTGATAGATTATGTCGAAACCGAGTTGCTATCATTGGCAATTTGCCTTGATTGGCTTAATTATCCACATAATCAGATGATCCTTGACTTTCTGCTTCCGCTCCAGCTGCAGCTCCTGCTCCTGCTCCTGCTCCTTCCTGCTGCTTGCATTGTCTTAGGTGCCGTCCATGGGCTTTGTCTGAATATTCGAATAGTACTCGTTCATGCAAAGCATAATTGCCAAAGCTTCAATGTGAAACACAAGAGCCAGTGGCAGATACAGATTTCCAAATAAGCGCAGTAAAATTGTACTTAAGCCGGGAATTGTCCTAATTAATGGATAATTTGAAGATGGAATTGTAAGATAATTTGATTCGGATCTCTCTCAATGTTCGCATAGATATTGTTTGATTATTTCTGCCGTACTAAGCGGCTTTATAGTACATCTCACTCGTATATCCACAACAAAGAGCTCTCCCATCCAATTGTGCATATTTTACAGTGTTAAAAACCTATTTAAACCGAAGTTAGTTAGACTAAAGTTACCCTCTACAAAAAGCAGCCAGAGTCGGCTTACTCTACCCCCCATAAAAAATGAGAAAAATATCAATAATAAATACATAATCTTACCACGAGTATGTATCCTATTGGTTTCATGGACATCTCAAACAAAGTAACACAAATAATTCTATTTATACAAGAAATAATAAAGAATCGAGGGCATAAATTAACATTTTCCAATGCGAAGGCTCGGACTAGGCAGGGGACAAGTGTAAACGGCCTGAAAAATCAAACATAATCAATGCAAATGAAATAATGCCATGGAAATATGATAATAAAAGTATATAGTACTGCCAGTCCACATCGCATTTTCGAATCCGCAGCCCATAAAAATTCAATGGGAATTATTGAATATGCAAATGGGAAATGAGAAATGAGAAAATGGGAAATGGAAAGGAAAATGTTTGCAGCTTTAATGTTTGCATGAACAGCCAACAGCAAACGGCATCGAAAATCACAAAGAATATGTCAATTTGTTTTCAATTAGATGTGTCTCGTTGTTGTAATAATCCCCAAATGGAAAACAGAATACACAAACAATTTGCATGTCAATTTTCATTTAATCCACTAAATGTCGAGCAACCCAACGTGTACATACGCTGCGATAAAGAATGGAACTAAATCGTATGATTAACTATTAATTTTTCTAGCTCTTTTTACCACTCTCTATCTCTCTATCTCGACGTGTTTACTTACCATCTTGCTCTCTAATATATATATAAATATATGTACTATCATCTATGCTCTAGATTCCTTCACTAACTAACTACGAACTCAACTCTCTCGATCCATAGGCTAGAATAATGAATTGTGTTTTCGCGATTGAAACTTAACATTAACATTAACCCCTAACTACCTAACTTTAAATGAAGAGCAAGCGAAAAGGTAAAACCCCTAATAAGCCGCTAACCGTAATTGTAAGTGTACATTTGTTAATTACCCCATAAACCAGAAGAGTTTGCGAACGAAATAAAAATAATAAATCCTAAAGCGAATATATAAATATATATATATATATATAAAAGGATATATATTTACGTGTATTTATGTCTATATACGTGCATATACTAAATGTCGATGTGCGAGTGCATTATGCCATCACGAAACCGAATACCATATTTTTATCTGTGCTGCTGCGTGCATTCCAAATGTATAATTCCATATGATTCGATTGATAAAGTAATAACGTAATAACGTAATGCGAATCCCGATAATTGTTTGCCTTGGCCCTCGTCCCGAGCATGTGCAAATCGCGGGCAAACAAGGCAAGGCCACAGAATGAACGATTGTAAAATGATTGCTAAACGAAACTAACATAATTTTCGTATTAATTATGCATTTTCAATAAAGTGATGGTTTTTTACTAAACAACAACTTAGCAAGTAACTCATTTGCGGGGCAGGGGGTACCCACTTCATGCCGCACTGCTAACCACACGCTTTCCCCATTTTCTCTCCGTTCTCTTCTCGCTTTCTCCACTCGCCGCAGGGACCGCCGGGCTTGGATGGCATGAAGGTACTTCCCCGAAAATCCATCGACTGCGAAAACACTGTGGCTGTAACCGATATCTCTCTTTCTATATATTCGCAGGGCGCCCAGGGCGAAACAGGACACAAGGGAGAGCGCGGGGACCCAGGTCTGCCGGTAAGCATTTCAAGGACACCTCGGGACATTTTCGTAGAACAGAGCTCTTCTACTGCTCTTCCATGTGGTTGCTAATTTTTAAATAATCTGTGTTCTTTCTCTATATTGTTTTTACCTTTCTCTCCTCTCTCTCTCTCTTTATCTTTGTTTGCATGCGAATCTCCTTTATGTGGGCGTCGTTCACTACCCCAATGCACCTGTCTGAAACGTCCTTAAACACACTTTAAATCCTCTGAAACACCCCCTCAAAAACCCCGTAAAACACACTTGCACAGGGCACCGATGGCATTCCCGGGCAGGAGGGTCCGCGCGGCGAGCAGGGCTCCAGAGGGGATGCCGGTCCGCCCGGCAAACGGGGACGCAAAGGAGATCGCGGCGACAAGGGCGAGCAGGGCGTGCCCGGCCTGGACGCCCCCTGTCCCCTCGGCGCCGACGGGCTGCCGCTGCCCGGCTGTGGATGGCGGCCGCCAAAGGTTAGCATGCGTTATACGTCGTACTACCAAAAAAAAAAAAACAAAAGTTACCCAACAAAACCTATCCCCTCCTGCACAGAGAGAAATATAGGAAAAAAGACTGAATCTTATTAAATCTTGAATATAAAAAGTATCTTTAAACAAGATAATATTACAACTAGTACACAGCTTAAAGATAATTATTCATAAACTATAAAAGTTTGATCTCACCTCCTAATTTCTCTCTGTGCCCAACCCAAAATTGGATGACGGAAAGTTGATCATTGGTAATTTGCATGAGCCACTCCTGGCATCCCCGTAATCTCCAAAGTAGTGATAGTACCTTCTTCTTGTTGCTATTGTTGTCCAACTTGGCTAACTAACTTTTGCTTTCGCACACACAAACACACTAACACACTACAAAACCGGGAAAACGCACACACTCTCGCTATCGCGAACACCTAAAACAGGAGCCAATCATCTCGACACCCGTGCACAAGGACTATTTGCCCGATGTAACGCAGCCGGAGAGCAACGCCAGCGATTACGAGCAGGAGGAGGAGGAGGAGGACGAGCAGGCGGAGGATAATGAAAACGAATATGATGAATATCCGGATCATTTGCATAACAATGAGTGAAAAGGAGGCAGGCAGCCAGCAAATGCCGGCAAACGGCGAACGGCAAATGGCAAACAAAACACAAACACATATACTAAAGCAAACAGACGCGTTCCAGGACACTCACACTCACACACACTCTTACACTTTAACCCCACGCACCCCCACACCGGGGAAGTCCTGGCAGAGGCACACCGACACGGGCGACTAGTTAAGCATTTCCGATTTCCGCTGCGAGTCCTGGATCTGTTTCGCTCTGTTGACATTTGCAATTAGCGTTAACAAATGCCAAGTGGCTGCCGCTTCTGCTGCTGCTGCTGCTCCTAACGGTTCACCAAAGTAGATGCTATTAGCATACTCCATTTCTATCTCTATCCCTGTCCCTAACGCTTCCCACTCACCACTCACCCACTCCCACTGGCTCACAGAATTATCCTTTACACACTCGCGCACACAATCACACTGCTGTGCTCATGCTGGCTTAGCTTCTTGGTGATGGGTCTTCCCGACTGCCTTCTCTTCCCTTTGACTTTTCTCATCCAACAACTGCGGCCTTTCCCGGCTGAACTTCTGTCTCGCCCCCAGCAGGAAACCTGGCAGGCCTGGCTCAAGGACGAGCTCAATGCGCTGCAGCATCCGCGGCCAAAAAACTAATTAACGCTCCCTCGGCGGCTGCGAAGAAGGCGTGGTCCCGCACAATCCCGATGAACCTAAGCGCTTTGGTCTTAATTTTAGTAACTTGTTATTGTTAAACTTAGACATCGACACAGCCCCCGTACGTAGCCCTGCTAGTACCCACCAACTGCCCACGCATCGCATAGACACCCGATCATAAACACTGTATAATCCACCAACTACTGTATCTGTATCTGCATCTGTGCCAAATTGCTCCAGGTTGCCACCAGGATCCCCGACGTCGCAACCTCTAATTTTAGTTTTAATTTACCTAATAATATACATAAATTGTATCTACTACAGCTATTTCTACAGCAGTTTCGAATACCATTAAGCTAATGAATGAACCCAACTATTTTTTACAAGAGAGAAACTATTTAAAAAACAAAAACCTAAAAATAAAAGTCAACAAAAAAAGTACAATCCTGAGTTTTAATGGGTAATCAATTTAGACTCTACAATTTTAGAGCAGAAGAAGTACAAGAAGAAGATACAATTTTAAGAGCAGAGAAAGTATAAAAAATAAAAACCTGTCTTGAACAGCCTTCAGACCTTGAGATTTACTCTTAGATTAACAATATTTTCACTACTATTTCAATAGCTTGAAATGCTTAACATATTTGTGGACAGTATCCTTGACATAGGGCTTCAGAGCAATGCAGGTTGGAATATTCTCGGGTTGTTCAATCCACAACTTGTGCTTAATCTCGTGCTCCTTCAGCTTTTCGCTTAGCTTCACCAGTGCCGCCTCATCTTTGGCCTGGAAATTAAATGTATTTCATTTTTATTGTATTTATTGTATTGTATTTTAAATGGATTTATAGAATACTCACCTCGAGGACCACTTTCTGCATGTTGTCCAGATCCTTTAAATACGAAACTGTGTCCGTATCCTCTGAATTCAAATGCATTACGGCGGCGGTGGCGTGGCAGCATTGCGCAATTACCGCTCCCATGGGCCAATTGAGGGCGGAACGTAAATCGCTGCGTACCACAATATATTGCACAATATTGCTCATAGCTGGGCTTTATTTATTTGTTAAGTTTTATTTATTTATTATTGAAAAATGCGAGGTAAACAGCTGTTTTTAAGGCTTGCCACATTTTCTTACGAAGCGCAGTCCTGCCATATCGATTTAACAATTTGTCGACGATGGAAAGCTGAATGCTACTAAAATCATTCAATTTGTACACGTCTGGCCACTCTGTATTACTAACTTTTTAAGGTTTATTTGACCTTAAATTAAATAAATTGACGCATAATTTGTTTATATATTCGAACGGCTCATCAGAAGACATAGCCCTTTTTTGAGTCAGATTCCTTGAAAAAGACCTAAAATAGTTTTGGCGTTATTTAAGATATGTTTATATGCAAACGTTTTGGACAAAATCAAAGTCAATAAAATTAAAGAGCGGTTTATACATAGTTTAGTGGTTAATGGTTACCGATATTAATGTTTTCAAAAGGAACAGCAATAAAACATTGAAGTTTAAACGAAATTTTCTTCTGCTTTAAAATTAAATGAATTAAGAATAGACATAAATTTATAAAAAAGTTTTAAATTTCCTCTTTGGGGAAATGTTCGATAGAAAGTTTATGTTTCCATTGATGTTTCTTTACCTCTACTTGCCATATTTTTTCAAATATAATGTTTCTAGCTTATTACCGATTCGCACAATTTAGTTTTAATCAGCAAAGACTCAATTTAAGTGCTGTCAGGCCAGTCCAAGTCCAGCATAAATTACTCACCCGCAAGCCACTGCCAAGTAAGTCCGCCCAGAAGCAGTTATCCTTAATTTTCAAATAAATTACTGGGCAAACATTGATTGTATCGCACTTAATGCGCTGTCCTGCCCCGCCCCATACCTTAAATCCATTATAAATCCAAATTAAAACGGACGCAATTCGTGTAGATACTTTGATTTTATTGTTGTAATTTCTTGGAACACTTTACATTTACATTTAAATTTATACGCCATAGATGCGAGACGATAAACGACGACTACACACACATAAACAACTTGACAGTTAATTGATTTAATTTACGCACCACATTGATACGGATCTGGGCGATCCTACCTCGTAATTGATATCGTGTCTAAGATATAGTCATAGTTCGTAAAGGTACACTTTGCATATATGTATGTATGTGTAGAGATAGCTCTTTTCGGCTGCTTTGCTTGCATATTGCTCGTAGCTTTGGTATATAAAATATAAATAGGTTACTGACAGATTACGCTACTAAATTAGAACGTTGAATTGGGCAAAACTTGAGATTCTTGGAGAGAAAACAACACTCAACTAACAACGACGGAGCATCAAATGGGGGCCGTCGAGATCAACGGCGGCCTCCCCTCTATCGCTAATACATTTATATTTATGTTAATTTTAATAATAATTTCACTTGTTGCATGCGTTCAGTATGGCCAAGGTCGCAACTTCACTCGCTGCACTCGTTCAGTGTGGCAAGTGTCGTGCCTGAGTTGTTGGCAGAGTCGGGCTTAGAAGCTGGTCTTTCCGAAGATAAAGTTGCCCGGCGCATTCACATCCTCGGCGGCAAAGTACTCCTTCCACAAGGCTGCAAACTGCTCCCGGGTGACGTCGCTCTGGCCCTGGGCCATCTTGCTGAACGCCTCCTCGCACTCGGTCTTCTCCAGGCCGTAGCTGGAGCAGACCAGCGTGAACTCGGTCACGTCAATGCCCCCGTCGTGGGAGGCGTCCTCCAGGTCGAACATGAAGTTCATGTAGGCGTTCTGCCAGTCCATCACGCTGCTCGGATCCTTGGCGTAGGCGTCCCACATGTTGCACCACTCGTCGACGCTGACCTGAAATAGAGTCATGGATGAGCCGAGGATGAGGTATCGAGATTGCCCAGATTTATGCATTCCGCCCCGTGCTGAAAAGACCATTAGCAGGCGTCGCCTCCGGCGGTGATTCCCCATAAAACATCTCCCTCCTGCCTATTAAGCGGGTTCGGTTATGGCTGCTTTGTTGGGGGGCGTGTAATTTATGCCCTCCGCTTAGCTTTATCCTCGATCCGCTGCCTAGCGAGGCGATATTAACATTTTCGGGCTGCCCCGCCGATACAATGCCGAACGAGGCAATTACCGCAACATCGACAGTCACCGCCACCGCCTTGACCAACTTGGCCAGCTTGGCTGACCGCCGCCTTCGACTGCAGTACAATTTGGTGGCGCATCCCCAACCCATTAATTGTGGCCAGTTGCTACGTTTTGGCATGTTTTAATACGGTCATAAATAAGTGCGAGGGTTGTGTCCGACTGACCGGGAACATAGCCACTTGTAATGCCAATTGGCAGCTCACTCCCGGCCACTTCGCCCCCCCGCAGAGAACTCTAAACAGCAATTCGAGCTAACTGCATATTTTTATGTTTATGTGTCAGACACTTCTAGAGAATCCTTGACCCTGTGAAAATATAGAGAGGCGTAAAGGATGAGTGGCTTAAGGCCAATCGAATCAGATATGTCCTTCCTAAGGAAAAGTAATATAGATTTGTGTTAGATATTTAAAGAACTTAACAACCACATTCAATAAAACTAAAAACTTTAAATATTTCCGTAATAAACCAACTCACTTTTGGATAATTGATTAAAGCGTGACATGTTTTAAGTCAGAGTGAATTGTCAAACTTTAGCTCTTGATTCAAACGGACTCCGTGACACGGCACGTGCTCCGCCTTGGATTGCTGTGGACGGCGAACAATAAATCTCAAGCTGGCTGGTTTAGGGCTGCCGACAAAGAGGACCAACAATAGTAGAGGCTTTGGCATATTTTGGCAGCAAACTCCGTCAAGTTCCTTGGCCGGTGGCCAGAACTTTTGTGGCTTTGTGGCAGGCGAAGTTCCACCGCTACCTCATTGGGTTCGTTTGCGCACAAAATATCCGTAAAGCAGGCCCGTAACCAGTAACCCATAACCTAAAGCCCGTAACCCGTAACCCGTAACCCCGTGCCCGTAACTCGGACGCGCGCCAATAGAATTAAGCCGAGGTTTTGCCGGACTGACATTTCAATTTCTGCTCGCTTTGTATTGCATTGTTGCGGGTTTTGGTCGCCGTTTGTTGATATTGAACGTGGAGTGCAGTGCAGTGGAGTGGAGTGGAGTGGGTTTCGGATTATAATTTAATTTGCTGCACTGGTGGTGCGTTTATGGCATTTGGGACATTGCGCCGGAATACAGGCAGGAAAAGCCGCAGTCTATGACAAAGTTTGTCTTTGGGAAATGAGCAGAAGGCGGCGGGCATTGTTGGAAAACTAAAAGAGAGGGGGGAAGGAAAGAAAGAAAGTCCTCGGCCGGAATTCAGATTGCATTGCTCAAATAATTCACAATTCAATTTCCGCCCGCTGGCAGGGAATTTGTTTACTCCCCGCTCCTTGGGAAGCCTCACCAATAAAAAGGGAAATTTATGAACGAATTTTTCTTCCGCTTTTTACGAAGGACACTGTATAATGTGCTATGTCGCACGTGAGCATGTGTGTGTGTGTGTCTGTGTGGGTGTCCTGCACACTTGTCAGTTACCTTCACAATGGCATCGAGTGCAGTCCATGGATTTTACTGACAATGGAGCCAGATTCGCTCGACAAAAACCGAATCACTTGACACTTGTAGTTTGAACCCTTTCTGCCATCCCGCAACTCACCTGTCCGTCGTTATCCTTGTCGGCCTTCGATCGCAGCCCAGTCCAGATTTCCATCATCACGTCGTACGTCTCCTTGTTCTTCGGCGTGTCCTTCGCCCAGCCGCGCAGCTTGCAAACGCGCTGCAAATGGCAGAAACAATAACAGTCAGCACCGTACTCCCAAATTGAGTTATCAGTTTGCCAAGTTGGAATGGCAGAGCAGCGCAAAAAAAAAGTGCATGCAAATGGCCAAAAAAGCAATGCCAACATTTGAGCTGTGTTTTTGTTGATGTAAGTATCGCATATTCGATGCACTGCCATGCTCGTTTTCGTATTCGTTTTCTTTTTTTTATTCAAAAAATATATTCAAATTTGTTCGCCTGCAGCACTTCCGCTCCACTTACCTCGATGGCCAGCTCGAAGTCCTTAACGTCGATTTCCCCGCTTTGGTTCACATCTGTTGCGGCACGCATTCCGACATTTCGGCGCATCGTTGTTATTTTCGAGCCAATCGCGGCGTAAATTGCATGTTGTTGTCCCGCATTGTTTGCATTGGTCAGTTCGGGTGCGGGTCCAGGCCAAAACCAAAACAAGGGCAGACACAAAAAACGAGCCAGAAAAAAGAAGCAAAAGAATAGAACGATGAACAATGAGCGGATTTCGCAGCCAGCTGCGACAAAGTTCCGGTGTGAACATCAACAAAACTGCACAGCCTCGTGGGTGGAATCCTTCTCCCATCCGGAAGACCCAGCCACTTTGGCACAGACCACACACTCGGAATAAAAGGAAGCCTTTACTTTAGAAATAATCGCTTTTAAATTGGATTGTCTAAAGAGTAAACAGAATAATTGCCAGCTATTTATGCATTTCTAAATCTTAAATATATAAACAAAGTTTATTTAAATATTTATATTTTCCAAGTCCCATTTATGCCATAAAAAATAAAAGCTAAACTTTCTTTTTCAGTGCAGGATTTGGCTTTTGGCCATGCGGGCGTGTCATTATCATTTGCAACGGTGTGCAAACGGGCACTTCACTGCCAGTGTCAAGTATTTGGCGCTTGCGTTTTATGACCCTATTTTTTTTGTGTTTTTTCGGGCCGCTCCGCTCCTTTGTCCTTTGTTATTGCCTGACCAGCTGCCGTCGCAGGACGGGCATCGGGCCAAGTTGGTGGGGGGAGGGACAACTATGTGTAAAGGATGAGCCAACCGCTCCGGTGAATTAGTCATAATTGAAAAGCACTTAACCTTTGCACACGGAACAAACCGTTGCCTACTTATAAGCGCTGGCTGCTCGAAAGTTCTTCCTTTCGGCATTTGCATTGGGTTTTAATTCAATTTAAATTGGCAAGTTTTGTTTGAGTTGGCACACAGGCAAGCACTTGTGTGCATTAAGCATGGAACAGAGCACTGAACACTCTCGATGCAGGCACTTGTCGTATTACGTATACGCACAGTTAGCATATTAAGTATACGCGATGTATGCACACCGCAGATGGAGGAGATTAAGCCGAAAACGGAAATGCATGCTAATCTATTCAGGTGATATTATAATCATCTTAACTACGAAATAAATTACTTAAAAAATTGGTAGGATCAGAATTTAAGCTTTTAAGAACGCTCATATTTGTGTGAAAACGATAAAATATAACGAAAGTAAATTAGGAATACAAACATAGACTTGATATTCAAAAAATACCCTCTTAGCATTCCTTTTTAAAGGGAAATTCACTTAAACTTTTCCTCGTCGTACGTTTTTATTGGCTGCACAGATGCAAATATCTTTGGCTGATTTTACGACTAATTTCAAGGCAGCTTCGGCTGCACTATCTCTTGGCCAGCTGACGGTGTGTTGTGTCTTAATCCTATTAAAGCGCTTCCAACCAGTTGAAGTGCAATCTAATCTAAAGTTTTCACAGCTTGCCCCTTTCTGGAAAAATGAGCTGCCGAAGTGGCAATAACTCTGACACACCCCATAAAATCGACAGCTCGTGCGGTCTGTCTTGGCAACTCCTTGTACCCTTCCGCAGGGCCATTCATCATCCTGATAAATACTCACCGAAGAACACATTGAACAGGAAGAGCAGCTTCTTTTTGCGGAAATCGGAGATCGACATTATTGTGCTGTTGTTGCTATTCCTGTTTCGTCCGCGGTCGTTTTATTTAGTGCGCTTTTATTGGCTCTCCACTGTGTTGCAGCCTCGCTAAACGGAAATGCGAATTGCGAATTTCGAGTTGAGAAATGGGGAGCAGTAGCTGCAACGACAACAATGCGGAATACACAATTACACACAGGCAAAGGGTAGGGAGTGGTATAAGAGTCGCATAAAAATGGCAAATTAAGTGTATTCCGAAACGAGACTGTGTTCAAATTTAAAGCCCTCCCTCGGTCTCTCTGTCTCAATTAGAGGAGGTCCCGCCGGAGAAGGTCGCCTCGTAAAAATAACAGTCACGGAGAAGCGAACCCCAACCAGCAGAGCCACAATCAAAGAAAAAAGAAGGAAACTGTAATTGAATAAATATTAAAAAAAAAATACAAAACTTTACAATAAATGTACTAATCTTCAGTTTAGATTAGAAAGAATTTAATAAATATTATTTGACTAATTTATATTAATATATTTCTTCACATTTCAAGCTTGATAATTTGTTAATTCAGTTTCTTTTTAACTAAACTTATACTATATAAAATTTCCTATTTGGTATTGTTTACTTTTTTTTTCTCCAAAGATCTAACTGGTCCAGTTCTTGGTACACAAATGAACTCAAACACTTAAAAAGGAAACTGCACAACTTCTTAGCCTTATTTGCAATAACTTTAGCTCTTAAATGACTCGTAATTTATTTCTTTGGGTGCAGGCACAGAAGCAAAACCAGAACCAGAGCCAGAACCAGACCAAGACCCAGACCCAGACCAGAAGCAGGAAAACGGATTGGGTTTGCTCTAGTTGACTGGCTTAGTTTATGGCAGCTAATTCGGGCGGAGGAAATAAAAGAAGACTGTCTAAGGATGCGAGCTGCGAGTAATGCAAATGCATCCTGCTGGAGAGAAGGGGCGGGTCGAGTGCCGAGCTAAATGCGACACAAATGCAGGCGAATGGCTTTGGCTCAGACTGCCCCCGGCCCCGGCTGCGCCCCCTGTGCGAGCACGGCTCATGGCTCATTTAACCTTCAATCAGAAAGCGAGATGCCAGGCAGGGCCATGTGCTAAATTAGACAGAACTATATGTGCACACATTCCGTTGTGGAATGTATCTTGGCAGCGGCAGACGCACTAAACGGGGGCCCCAACATCAAAGGACTTGGCCAGGCCATTGCCAGTGCTGAAAGCCTGAAAGCCTTGTGTTTGCCTAACTGCCGCTCGGCAAAGACTGTCACAGTCGCAGCGTTTATGGTAGGCATTTCATGAATTTCTTATTTTGCCAACATACAAATTGACCCAGTTTGGGCCGACTTTGGGAATTCGCTTACTTATTCGCCACGATTACATATTTAAAATTATTCTGTGGGTGAAAGAAAGCAACATTTGGTTTAAAAACTCAAAGAACCTATTCTTTATTCATATTACGACTGCCTTTAAAGGTTCTGTCTAGCTGTATCCACAAAATTATAGAATTTTTAACATTGTTTCTATGGAGATTACAGCAAAAATACTTAAGTCAGGTAAAGTTATATTTGATTTACCCATTCCCAGTTTCAATTTAAACTTTAATGTATTAGCAAGATGATAGAAAATTGCAACATTTCTGCGGTTCCTTTTGTGCTTTATGCTTTTCCCTGCCTTTCATTACTCAGCTCGGGGAAATGTGCTTCGCATAAACAGCGTAAATATTTGCTTTAGTTTACTTTCGGGGACGCCGTTTATTCAGCTCAGCTCGAAGCGGCTGAAAGCGAAGGTAAAGCATAATTCCACAACAGAGGGAAATTGCAGCGAGGATGTCAAGTGGAAAGTGGAATGCAATGGACATGACAACGGCAGCTAGGATGGCTGGCAAATTCTGGCCAAGAGAGCGCCGGTGGCCAAAGCCGATGGCTGATGGCTGATGGAACCAGCGGCGGACCACTCGCCGTGCTGCCTTTTTCGGGTGAATGCAGTTTTGCCCGGAAATGAAATTAAATGGAATATCTCCGAGTCGCCAATTGGATATGCTGCTGAGCGGCAAATTGAAAAAAGCCAACCGATCCCTGGCTAAAGAATGGCTTTTGGTCAAGTGCAGGTAAATTTACCTTTTACTTGAGCCAATATTATTCTATTATAAAGGCAAAGGTCGGGCCAAAGGTGCATAGAGGGTTTCCTTAGCAGCCAAGGCAAAAGTGTCGCCAAAGTTGGGTTCCACTTGAAGTTTGGGGAAAATAAATATAGTTATTTCGCCCATGGGAATCGAAGATGGGGATGCATTAGCTTTGCTGGTACTAAAAAATGAGGTCGAATTTTAAGTGTGGTTGTAAAAGCAAAGGTTATGCTTATAAACATTAAATTAAGATTCGTTTCTGGGAGTAATATTCATGGGGATATGGGAAACATTTATCTACACCTTAATAATAAATAGATAATCTCAAAGATTAATAAAATCTTATTTAAAACTAGACCGAACACCTTGTCGTGGATTTACGCAGTAATAATAAAATCAATATTAATTTGAAAATCCTCAATATTTATTTAACTAATTTAACTGACACTTTAAATATATCCCGAGGACAACGAAAACCTCTCGATTTCCCTACATAAAACTAGCCCTCATAACGATTAATCTTAACAGGAATAAAATTGGATTAAATCTACCCTGGCAAAGTTAATTGTTTTCACAGAATCCACTGTCATAAAAATTAATCTTGACAATTATTTGGAGAGAGAATTAATGGCTGGTCAAATGAATATATTAATAATTTCGATTTTGTGATTCTTTCACACAATGTGGCAGGCAATGTCAACTTCATTTAGTATTTCTGGGCACACCGCGATGTACATATAAATCGGGCTGTCACAGTTCATTAATTTGCAACGTGCGCGTCAATTAACATCAGGTGACAGCGGAGAGGGAGGTGGGGTGTATGTGTGTGAGTGGAACGCAATAAAAAATGTACGCTGAAATATAATCCACATCTCAACTGGCTAAAAGCCTGGCAGGAGGAGGACATACAAAAAGTGTGAAATTCAATTTGGCGTGCTTTTCACTGCGAACTCCTGTTTGGGCTCCGCCCGACAGGTGTAATTTAAGCCAAT
Organism: Drosophila anomelani; assembly: GCA_035045905.1. Taxonomy (NCBI): domain Eukaryota; kingdom Metazoa; phylum Arthropoda; class Insecta; order Diptera; family Drosophilidae; genus Drosophila; species Drosophila anomelani. Next base: position 6,287,771 of record JAWNOO010000007.1, on the reverse strand, counting down.
GCATCGGAATCGCAATCGGAACCGCCTTTCACTGGCAATCGGAAATGGCCATGGGAATTTAAAGCCTTTTAATAGCCTTACACGAGCACTTTTTATCCCTGAAATTAATAATTAAATATGCGCACAAATTGAATTCATCGCCGCCATTTGTTTTTCAGTTTACCAGCTTGCAGAGGCGGCTGTCCGCCTCGCAGGCTCTGAGGCTGTCAGGCGGGCGAGCACATTACGCATACGCCGTGTTGTGTGGCGTTGCGGCCGAGGCTTTTATTTCGCTGCTATGCTCCATTAATTACCAATACTCATGCGCCAAGGCATAAAGGCCACGCGCTGCCAGCCACAAAACTGCGTCGGCTTTTGTGGCACGAGGCGACCACATTAGCCAACGTCACCGAACGAAAGCTCGTTAATTGGGTTCCCTTTGAGATTGGCAATGAGGTTCTAATAACGTAAATATAAGGGCAGAATGGCGGCGGCGGAAATTCCGTCATTTAATATGGCATCTCCGGCAATAAATACCCATCTGCGAAGTTATAAATTTCAATATGAAGACATCAACGCTTTTAATTGCGTCTCCAGTGGATGGGGCTGATTTGATTCCGCAATTTATTGGGCAATCAAATTAGAGAACGCCCTCACCCCGAGGTTTAGTTCAACTGGCCGTTTATCAACACAATTTGATTTGCATAAACTCATTCTTTTTTGTATGGTTTGCAATGTGTTTATTATGCAAAAACGCAAACGAAGCTGGGCCTGGGGAGAGGACTCATAAATTATGATGGAATAAATTCATGAAAATGCAGCCATGGCTTTGGGATAGTTGACAGTTGTGAGACACACTCTTGCCCGGCTGTAAAGTATGCTATACGCCGACACTGGGGATTGATCGATTTGCATTCCGATTTGTGGACAAATTGTAATTGTTTTGATTGCATCGGGTGGCACATTCAAGGCTGCTGACGTTTCCTGGGCCTTGGACTGGGTGGGAGCATGGGGCATGCCGATCCAGGCAGCTTAATCCAGCAGCACAATTTCGAATCCCGCCCATGGCCAGCTGTCCAGTGACCAGATGACCCAATGGATTTTCCCATTTTATTCTCTTCGTTTTCATTCCCGATTCGAGTTGCATGCTGGCTCGCTCTGGTGGCACACTTTTCAACGGTCGCTAATTACTTTTGCGCTGCCGTAAATTTGCGCAGCCAATTTAAAATAATAGACAATGCAAGTGGCGTCGTCGTTTGCTCTTTATCTGCTGATGCAGCTCCGGAGCTATGGGCGCACTGGGACTCGTCCGCTATCTGCCTTCGGTTCCTTTTGTTGCACTGTCCGGCTCGCAGTAATTCTGTGTAATTTGCATTAATTTACATTTAATTTTCAGTCGCCGCGAAGGAGGAGACAATGCGCGGCCTAAGGCCACCGACGCATGCCTGGCCAAACAACAGGCCCTCGGAAAGATGGACAGAATAAAAACAGAGTAGCAAGGCAAGGTTTCAACTATGGAATACTTATTGATTTACCACTTTCAAATATGCCTTGAAATATTCTGAGAAAAATAATTTTAAATGTTCTTTTACACAAATTTCTAATTCTTTTAAAATCAAGTAAAATATATAGGAAGACCTCTAAGACCAATGCCATACAGCCTGGATTTGAATGAGTAATGGGCATGAGACTACCGCTGGACAGCTGAACAACTGGACAGGCCAGGACCAAGATCCTTCGGGCTGTCTGTGGCTGTTATTTTTCCTCGGTTGGCCAGAAAACTTTGCCCACGCCTTCAATGAATTCATTATGGCAGCTTTTCAAGGTGGAGAAGTAAGAATTTCGCTTCCAGTTGTTAAATTGTCGAGAGGATGGATGGTTTGCACCACCTCAACCCAAACGCCAACCGCCACCCTATCTCGGCTCAGGGCTTTCACCAAACTACTCGAAAGAAACTGGGCCTCTGGTTCCTGTTGAGCCAAAAGTCTTTCAGCTTTTAGTTCTTGTTCTTTGAGGCACTTGTGCTCGTTACTTTTGGCTTGTTCTTGTTCGCTTGTTCTTTTGTCGGTTTTTGAAATGTGTATTTCAAAAATTTGCTGGGGCATTATTATGCTAGCAGCGGAAACTCTGAACACAAACACAGGTGCACTCACACTCACTTCGGACTGGGGTTTTTGTAAAATAACAGACACTGTGTGAAATGAGATACATTTATGGGAAGTTTATCAAATTTAGGATTAAAGAATAATATAGTAAAAGTAAAAGATTTTGTTTTTTATAAAATAATGTATATAGAAAATGGGTAAAGCTCTATTTGTTTCTTACTGGAATGGCATGTGAGCCTACATTGGAAGTTATATTTTTTTTGTGTAAAATTTAAAAATAACTTTGTTGATTTCGGGGTAAAAAAAATATCATGTAATGTTTAAAGAAATGTTTTCAACATATGAACAAATATTGTTTCATAAGTCCAGTATGTGAACTTTAAAAACAATAATTTGGCAATATTTTTTAGTGTTTTTATTTTTTGTCAAAGTTTGAGCTGCTTTTAGCTTTAAGTATTCTAATCACCATTATTTTAAGAACCCTTCAATTCTTTATTTAACTATTTTCATCATCTATTAATAATTCATTCAAGCATTTGAAACCTCTATAAATTGTTTATTTTGCACACTGTAAACACCACTCATTGTTTCACTTTACGAGGCTGCTTTCTGGACATTAACTTTACCGTTGGTTCTGGCTCTTGACTGGGTTATCTGACTGCACTCTGCACTCTGTGGACTCGTGTGCTCGGCAACGCGGATGGCCGTCTTGTGATGTTCGTTCCATGGAGCCACTGCCTTTTATATGGGATTCCCCGGCAGCAGCAATGGCAGCGACGCCGGCGCAGATGTCGGCGTCGTTCTGGGTGCCTTTTGTCATCGTTGGCTTTATCTTATCGCTGTTGCTGCCGCAGTCGCCGTCACTGCCGCAGTTGGCGTCTCCTGCACTTGTCAGAGTGTGCGTTACTACGTGAGTGTGTGCCGAGTGTGTGTGCAGTTTATTTTTTGGCCACCACGTGCACTGTTACGAGCCGAGGAGGCATCAGCATGCGGCATATTCGGTCATGGGTTTGTTTTGGGATTTGACACTCGCAGAAAACTCCATGCTGGGCGCCCCTGTAAATTCCGCTTTATTTTGGTAATTAAATGGCACGTCTTATCGGCTGCCAGACCGTACAATGTAGTGCTGAGAGGGTTTATGGGTAAAAGCTTCAACAGAGAGAAAGAAAATGAGGGATTAGCACTGCTCACTGAGTTGTGTCCTGTTTTCCTTGATGTTTCTCAGCCTCAGACTGTTCTAAGTTCTCTCTAGGGACATTTTTGAATAGAGGCTGCGTAAGAATGCTAGATTTTTATTATGACTTGTAAAAGTATGCTATGATTTTTTTAAAAAGTTATCCTCCATCAATTTTGACATCTTAACTGATTATTTCCTAATAATTTGGTCAGGATAGGTTATCAAAAATTAATACAAATAACTTGCTGCCTTGCTGCTAAGCGTAAAGATAAAATTATTAATATCTCTCCTTTAGTTAAAGTCAAAGATTATAATTACCTTTCCAATTTTAACTCAACAAAATTTAAATAAAACAGAATCGTATAAGTAAAAGTTGTCTTTCTTTAAGTAAAACTTTTTTGTGGCTTAAGTTTTGCTGTAAGAAAAACGAGATCTTTAAGCTATTTAGATAATGCAGTGTGTTCCTTAGAACTGCCAAGTTGAAAGGAAGAATTCAGCTTTATCCTTTTTCTTTAAAATTAGAAAACCATTGCCTACTTTGTGGCAACTTTCCAAGTCTCGATGCATTTCTCGCCGTGCACCACAACATAACAAATCAAAATGTGCAAATGTTCTGGACAAATTTTTAGCATAGCCTTGACACACACACAATAAGCTGAAGAGCACATACACACATTGCGGCCAGCGAGTGTGCACACACTTGCACACACCGACCTATAGGCCGAGCAGAGAGCTTGGCCAAAAGTTAATTTGGCCAAAAGGCAGAAGCTGAAACAGCTGCTGCAGAAGCTATGGGGCAGCAGCAGAAACGGTAAGCAGCAAGCAGCAGGCAGCACTACTTGGCAGCATAATTTCTGGTGGCGCATTCAATCTTGTCCAAGAGTGGACCACCAACCGACAGCATCCCAGAAAAAATCATTTAAGCCGAGCAATTTCCAGTCTTTTAATTACACAAAGCAGACGACGACGCATACAATCGTCGGCAAGCCCATGTATTTTAGCTGTTCAGCTGTTAATTGTCAAGTTTTTGGCTGAAATGTCGCTGCCAATTTATCAGGCGCCTCGAGACCAGGACCCCCAGCCCCCAGCCCCCTGCACTTTGGCCCAAATCCTGGTGATGCTCCTGCTGCTTTTGCCGCTTCTCAGCGGGTGTCCTGCGCAGTGCTGTCGGAATGTCCTTTTTAAACGGTCTCAGCTGGGCAAAAATGTCAAGCATCCTGCATCCATATTGGAAAATTTGCCATTTTATGGCGTTTATTTTTTACAACCAATTTTTATTTCCTTTAAAAATTACAATTACAAAATTCGAACAAATATAAAAATGTACGAAGAAGTATGTTTATTTCTAGACAGAATTTTTAGTTTAATGTTTTTGTTTGCTAATTTTAATAATAAATATTACAATGAAAATTTATTAAAAATCTATTAAAATATATATGTGCTATGGACCTTTAAGGACTATCTTTATTTAAGGAGATGTTCCGAGCAACACTGGCACAGCTCCGGTGTCCTGCGCCTGTTCCACTTCCAGGCTGTTCCTCCAGCTGATGCTTATTGCAGATGACCGTTTTACCAATGTTTCGTTCCGGTCTCTTATGTCCTGCAAGTGGTGCCGAGAGTGTGCTGGTGAGTGTGCCCCAGCAGCTGTGTGTGTCCCTCTGTGGGTGTGTGCGACGGTGCGTGTTGGAGTAGGCAAATGTTTAAATTTGTGGCCTTTTTACCTGTTTGCATCTCAAGTGGCCAAGGGCTAGGCAGGCCCTTTTGTGGGTGTGAGGAAACGGAAGTCGACATTGACACAGTTTGAAATTAACATGAGCGGCCGGGCGGCGGCTTCGTTCCGCTGAAGACCAACTAAAATCTTGAATGCCTTCTGGCGTTTGACCCCATTTCTCAGCGTTTAGCTGTCCACCTATTTCGTGTTGTTTTTGCTTTTTCCATTTCATGTCGGCATCTTCTTTTTTTTCCTCTCTTTCCTCCCCCTTGCTGCTATGCCGCATAAGTGGGACCACTAAACGTTTCGTTGCGGCTCAAACACAGACACACGTGAAGAGCAGGATAAGCCACAAAGTACACTCGAAGAAAAAAGTATGAAAGCTACAGTTGAGTGCCTAAAACATAGATATATACGGCATTGTAACGTGTAAAATGTTGCTATTTTTTGGGCTTACAATTGCTAAACTAAAAACAAAACAACGATCATAAACTCTTACTTAATAAGTAAATATAAAATCTTTAAAAGTATAATTAAAAATATATTAACATACCCATAAAAATTGCAAAGTGTAGAAACCTTAGAATGGCACGGCAATAGAAAATTATTTGGCAGGATAGCCTGCCCGGTAGCCATCCACCTGTCCACCACCCAACCGCCCTCAGCTGTTGGCCGCCTTTGTGCAGAGGACGTTCCGTGCCAAGCACACACACACACTCACTCGTCGCTTACCTGCTCGGCAATGGCAATGGCAACTTGATTAGACCAACATGAAATTAAGTAATTTTGCTGTATTGTTTAGTGTTCCAGCCAGCCCAGCCAGCGCACTGGCAGACATGTAGCAGGAGGCAGGAGGCTCAGGAGACAGGAACGGACACCACAATGGCGGCCGAGAACAAAGCGGGTCACAAAAGAAACCACCGAACAAACCGAATTTAATGAAAACATTTGTATCTCTACCGAGGATGAGTCGCCGATTTCAGATGAGTGCTTTAGTAGAAAAATAGAGGGAAAAAAATCATTTATGAAGTAAGCTGAAGTTAGAAAACTTTTGTTAAAAATCAAGTATACGCCCTGTGGAACTTTATGATAATAGTCGGAGGGCTCTTGGCCTCATTCCGTATGCGGCAGGCAAAACTCATGTGTCATGTGCAACTTGAACTAAATTGCACTTACCTCTATCGCAAGGCAAAATTCCATCAGGCATCAGGCACCAGGTATCCGACACTTTCATTCTCCCAGCTAAATCATTGCATTTAGCATAATCAGAAACGGAAACGGAAACGGAACCCTTTGGCCATGCATTCTCATATCACAAATGGTGAGTAAAACAATTTGAATTTGAGGCAAATTGCACATAATCCGCCAAAAAGTGGAATTCCCTTTGAATTTAAAATGTGCTGAGGCGAGGAGGGGGAGGAGCCGAAAAACTATGGGACTATCCGTGGACCCCGTGTAATTTCCATCTCCTGGGAATATATGTATAATGTTATACCGACTAGGGAATACTCACTCCTTTAATTATTATTTTTTTTGTATTATAAGAAATATATTTTTCTTTAACTTATTGAGTGGGAGGTAGAAATGTCCTGCGAAGAGCTAAATCTAATTATGTTGGACAGTATTGTATATTTAAGGATATTTCAATTAGCGCAAAAAAGTATTTTCTGTTAGGTGTATACCCTCAAATATCAGGTATTACTATCACGGACCCAGAGCTAGGAATTTCCAAGCCAGATGCAGGTGGGGCGTTGCAAATTGCGGCGCCCAGGCCAGGACAGGTGAGTAAAGCGTTAACCCTTCAACGCCCCTCGTCTGGACCGCTCCTCGTTTTAGTGTTCCTGCTGCTGCTGCTGCACCCGCTGCTTCTCCCTCTCCTGCTGGCAGGGGTGATGGTGCTCCTGGCTGGGATTAAATCAGCTTGGCCCTAAAAATAATGCAAGCTTGTCATGCATGGCTGAGGCAAAGGCGTGGCCCAGCACGGTGCTTGTCTGTGTAATTTACTATTATTTTTTAAGCACTTTCCTTTTATGCTCTCGCTGCTCTCTCCAGCACACACACAAACATTTTTATTGTTTGTTTCATTTGGCATTTTGTTTGTTTTCAGCTGGCGTCCTTCTGCCCTGCCACTGTGCTAAAAAGGAGGCGGGCTTTCGGCGGTTGTAGGTGGAAGTGGCAAGGTGGGGACCCCGCAGTTGCACGTGAGAAATTACACATGTCCTCCAGTGTTTTCAGCATGTCTGCATGCGATTGCAGCAGGAGTAGCTGTGCATCTGTATCTGTATTTGTATTTGTAGTATCTGTATCTGTATCTGTATCTGGATCCGTATCTGCATCTGTGTTGGCAGCCGTATCTCTGACTATTTGTTTGTCCTCTCATTTCGTTTTATTTGTTTGTTTGCCTTTTTTGGCCGGTTCCCTGTGTGTTGTTGGCTGCCAGATTTATGTTTTGCCAAACGGAATTTGTCTCGCAGCATTGGAATATACCCTTCAGCCCCCCCTTCCAAACCCACACATATACATATAGCATCCTTCGACTGCGAATCCGCACAACAAATTGATGGCCAGAGATTTTCGCTGCAGTTGCAGTTTTCCCCCTTAGCCAGGCCGAATTCAATTTACCTCTGGTTGCCCGGTGGAAACGCTTGCGTAATTATTTCCACGTGCTTCGAGGGTCATTTCGAAATTATTACATTTCCCACCCACAAAACAAAGGGCTTACATAACGCCTCGCTCGAAACTGAGATTTCCACTCTTTCGGCCGCATAAAATGAATTTTAATTTGACTCGCCAACCGACAACCGCCAACAACCTGTCGACAGCCCCCCAAAACTGACCTTCCGGCCGAAAAAAAACAACAATTTCAAATTCTTTTTTGCTTACACCCAGGAAGCCGAGCAAACAAAATACTAAATAAGAAATTAGACTTTTCGGTAGCAGTGCATACGTAGATGCTCTCTAATAAAGCTAGAATTTATTATTACTATCTCTAATTAAATATTAGATTAGATTTATTATCTTTCAGTCGCAGTCAGCTGATGGCAGATAATATTCTAGAAGATTTGATGAATATTGGATAAGATATGTTTGAGCATACATTTTTTTAAACCAAATATTATACAAATAGAACTTGAACTATTATTATTTAAATGGGAAACATATGCCAATATATGCCCTATTTCATTGTTCATCTATAGATGAATAATAATTGTTGATACCCGTATATATTTCTGTTAAATTCATCTCCCTTTCAATTCCTGTGGAGTTCATTCTAAACTTTTATCCTGAGAGGTTAATTAGGACACTTGAGTGGCAGCCAAAAGGGTGAAGTATTCTGAAGACCCTGCCACTGCCCGGCAATGGCAGTACGAATTTAGGCAATATACATTGCCAGCACACATATGCAAAATAAATACCAGACAAAGCGGATGGTATAATAACAATTATTGCCTCGCCGGCCCAATTTTACAATCCCCAGTCCCCACTTGGCTCTCGGATCTTCGGGGGATAAGGAAGGGGGGGGCGCAATGACAGCGGAAGCTGAAAATTTCATTGATTTTGGCAGCGACTGTGGCGACGGAAGCCATGAAAAAGCCAGCAGTCAGCAGAAGGACTCGACTCCGGCCAGAAATTTTGGGCCACTTGACTATGGTAATTTATATCCTGTACGACCTCGGCAGCCAGTGGGCGAAAGTACACACATGCATCCATGTGGGTGATGTGATGTGTGAGGTCTAGGCTAAGGTTATGACATGTCCGTACCAAACATTGCCAGAAAATTTGGATAAACAACAACTGCCGCTTCTTTTTTCCCCCTTTTTTCTGTTTAGTTTGGTCTTAGCAATTGCCGCATTTGTATCTTTGACTGCGTCACTTTCCCCACAAACTGTTTGCCAGATAAGAGTAAATGCTTGCCGAAAAAGAGTTGCTGATAAGTCCAAGGGGGGTTTTCTTATCGTTTCCCCCCTAAAAGGGGGCGTGTCTGCGACAGTCTACAATGTGGACTAAGGCTGATGATTCCCGGCTGTCTCATTTGAAAATCAAATTAAATCCAAATTGCCTTGGCATTTGACAGGCCTCAATCTAAAATGCAATTAGTAATTGTGCAGCCTCACTAATATTTCACTCGGTACTTGAAGATAGCGAAGGGAATATAGAATTTGGGGAGGGTTATGTATGTATGTATAATTGATTTATAGCAGGGAATTTAATCATTACAATTTTTATTTTAAAATCATTATAATCATGATAATAATTACAGATTGATTGGTATTTCAACGATCTTCAGATCTGCAAAGAGCTTATCTGTTCACTGAGCTTACAGATCTCAAGATCGTTGACTGTATATTTCTTTAAACAAAACAAAGCAAAACAAACAAAACAAAACAAAAACAGTATTTATTTTCTTGTATTTAAGAATATTATAAAAATAAGTTTAGCTCAGTGATCTTCCAGACATTTTAGAAACCATTTTACAATTTGTTATAAAATATTTCAAAGTTAGCATCGCATAGTCGTGGCACTCGACTTTCGTTCTTTCGCCTTTTATTTTCTTTTCGGGACCTGCATCTCTGTCCAGTTTATTTTCGTTAGGTAATTGGCTTTATCTGACTGTGCCATCTGCACTGCGCCACAATCTCGGGGCTTCATGACATAATTTTCGTATTTCATTTCTCCAGTTCACCTTGATTAGACAATCTCCGAGGCGAGGAGTCGCCGGTTCGGTTTGAAATGAATCAACTGCATTCATTTCAATCGCGCCGGGTTCAATCGAGTTCAAGACATTTAAATGTCCGACCAAATAATTTGCAACTTGACAAGCATATATCTCCGCTCACACGGCGCCGGTGTAGGCAGTTGTGGTTCATTTGCAACATGGAAACCACAAATTTTGCGCCACATAGAGAAAAGCCAAGAAAAACACAGATAAACCGAATCGAAAAACTAAAAAGTAAAAACACAAAAAAAAAACAAAAAGCAAAAACCGAAAACAAACAAGGGGCCGCCACTTCCAGCTTCCAGGCGGCGCACATACATATATAGTACATATAGTATTTGTTGGCTTTTTTCGCCAGCAGGCCAACTAATTGCTATTAATAAAAAGAAATAGCTTCCAACGCGACTTGAGCAGGTGAGACGCTATTAGGCGGCTCTTGGGTGGCCATGGCAGCGGCTGGATGGGGACTTGGATGAAAGCCATCCGGTGCTCCGAGATCGGAATGGACCAGAGTCGAGTCGGCGGCATACAATGGGGCCCTTGCTCTTGTTAGCCCATCGGTGGAAAGTCGGCCCATCTAGTCCCATCTAGTAGTCGGTCGGTGCCATTGTCTGGTCGGGCGAGAGGAAAGCTCGGTTGTTTGGCCAAATGGGAGCTCGTACTCATCTGTGATTATGCTTTTATGGGGCTTCCCACACCTGTTGATCAACAGGCGGCATTGCATTCCGCGGTGCAATCTCCGCACGACTCGGCAAAACCAATATTCGGAGGCACGTAAATTCAAATTTATTGCATTAACAGCCACTAATTGTTTGAGCTGCTTGCAATTAAACACGCGCGAGTTTGAGCCACACAGGCTCGTAAAAGATAATCGGAGATAAACGAAAGTCAAATACTCTTTAAAATTATTCAGCTAACTAACAAACAACTATTCCTAAATTCGAATTCCCCTTAATAATCATTGACTTCCAGCTGTATTTCATTCAAAATAGAAAGTTTAAGCCCAAGTTTAAGCTTTTGTATCTGTTTACCTCTGGTCCAAAGGAACGTCCCCTATTCACAAAGTACTTAATAATAGTTACATAGATATATAGTACATGTACTAATTGTGGTAAATATACATGTTTGGGTATATTAAAGTGCCGGCCATAAACAACTATTAAATAGAAAAGTAAACAGAACAAAGTGTTGCTACCCTATTCCGAATCTTGGGAGAACTTTCGGTTCCAGTTGGTTGGCCAAAGTGAGACCCGCATGATAAGTACATTAACCCTAGACAAAAACATTTGCTTTCAAAGTTTGTCAAACTAATTACCCTCGGAGCTGCTGTGCTGCGAAAAGTTTGCAAATTGCGCAATCCCCACCTATATAGACATCTTCAACTGTATCCGTATCCAGTGGCTCAACTCTAGATGAAATAACAATAAAAACAATTAATTATAGGAGCATCGGCAAAGTCAAATTGCCTGTCTGCAAGTCGGAGAGAGGCCCGGGAGTCTCTTTGTTTGACAAAAGCCAAGCAAAAGCAAAAAGCAAAACATTTCGCATGCCATTGCCACAAAGGCAACGCAGTAGCATTGGCAACAACAACATCGGGCCAAGAGCAGCGGCAAACATAAACTTGGAGATACAGGAAACACACAGCAGATAAATTTGAGCAGAGGCAAACGTGCGACTGGCTGGCTATACACAGCAGCAACATCGGTAGGAGCAACAGCAACCGACAGCAGCGGCAGCTGGCTAACCACTTGAATCACTTTCGTTTTCATCTGATCGCCAGTCGGGTGGAAAGTGGTAATGTAATGCGCGCATCTTTAAGATACAGATACGCCACCATGCAGTTGCAGTTGCTGCATTTGCATGCCCGATATCGATCAGCTGTGAAGCATCAGCGGTGAAGTTGTCCGCTTCGGCTGGGCCTTCCCGTCCAGCGCCATTTGTCTAATTGTCAAGTTTCTCGAACTCTAGGAGAGCACATGTTGCTGCTGCAGCCGCTACTGCTGCTGCTGCTGCTGCTGCGAATATGATGCAATTGCCATTGAATAACAGCGGCCACTGCAACTGCAGCAGAGAAATTGCAGTGCCCCTGCACTCGGCCACATTCAAGGTCCCGAACCTCGATTTCTCCCGACTCCGACTCTGGCAGATCTATGTACGTGCTTGACCAATTTGAATACAGAGAAATATGAAGATGATCAATTTAATTTTATTTCGGTGCACTTAAAATTATTTTCAGGGATTGCTGGATAAATTTTTTCAGTTAAGGGAAACAAGGGAAAAGGATGAAGCCTCTTGCAATTCTCAGTAAATAAATTTAGAATAATTTAATGCGTTTCTTTTGAAGCTCAGAATTTATCAGTAAAGTTGTATAGAATCATCAGAATCATTTTATTATTTTTTAAAGTAAAGGATTTTGTTGGTTTGGTTTTTTTTATTTTTTTGTTTTTTATCAATTTTTTTCAAAACCTATAATGTTAATTCCAACATTTTACGCTCAAATCATAGGTCATATAATTATTTAAATAAAACCTTAGTAGCATGAAGATTTATTACCGTGTACGTTGCCGTGTTGACCCGCAACGCTTCCGTCGATTGTCATCGCATCTCTGGCCAGGGGCATGCGTAAAAACTTATTTTTATACTGGCTTTTTTACGATTTCAATTAAATACCAAAACACACAGCCATTATTGTTATTATTATTTCTATCATTTATTTTGTGTGTGTTTTTTTTTCGCAACCCGCCGGGAAAGTTCCCACCGAAAATTTTCTTCAAATTGTTGCTCCTCGATTGAGCAAGTGATTTTCGAATTTCGAGTTTCTGATTTTGATTATCCGATGGGCCCTGCCGCTGCCACTGGGACTAAGCCTGCCACTGCAGCTTCAGCTTCAGCTTCAGCTTTATCCGTCATCGTCAAGTGAGGCGAACGTGTACGGCACGGCGCCTCTTAATTGAACAACAACTGCGATGCCGGACAAATGCCAACGCCCACCACAACAAATTGACAGCCGGCGTTTTGGCTTAAATGATCAATCGGCTGCACAAACATAACTTCCCCACCAGCTGGACGATGGGAGGGACAGGCATTTCGGGCCAGTGATATTCAGGAGAAAGAATTACATTTATTCAAACTTACAAGTAAAATATTCTGCAGATATTTTATAGTTTTTACAAATAATTCAAATTCCCACAAAGACTTCCTATTTTAAGCCAAAACTTTGACCTTCTTGGCCCATTGTGTGTTGCTCTTGGCCGCTGGATGTTGTTTGTTGCCGTTGGCGTGGTGTTGCTGATGTTGCATTAACAACTTCCCCATTGGCTTTGTGTGTGTTGCTGCTGCAGCAGCAACAAGCAACATGACTTATGAGTTTGTGCATCAACACGGAATTCAAGACGTTGTAGTTGCTGCTGCTGCTTTTGCTGCTGCTGCCTTCATCGCGTAATGAAAACGAAAGTAACTCGAACTCACATACAAATGTACTCACTCACTCACTTACTTGGTGGTTGGCTATGGCCAGCCGTACGACATATCATTCACACTGAGGCAGCAGGCAGTCAGGCTGCCCGGAATTATGCGCATATTTTAATCTAATCGCAATTAAACTAATCACTTGACATCTTACATTGAAACAGGCGTTGAATAGCTACCCGCTGCTAATCACTCACTTAAATGGCACTCATAACCAGAAAAAATGCATTCAATGTGCCAATGAAATGAATGGGGTAGCAAAACCTAATCGAATCAGATCGATTCGGATCGTGTCCTATAGGCCACTGGACATTTAAATTAGATTAGATAATGGCTGGTGGTGTCACGAATCGGCGGGTATCTTATGCAACCTTTGTTCATTCTAATGTCAAAATCGAATCCACGGCCATCAATACTTTTCTCGCAACAAAATTGCTTCATATGCATACGAAAAACAAAAATGAAATTAAATAAATAATTATGGTAATGACCCACATCTGTGAGTTAATTTCTCGATTGTTACAGTGGCAGTTGTACATGTAATCAGCAGTACGAACGCTAAACTTGTTTTCGAACTTGGCTTAAACTGATATTCATTCAAGGAATCGCAATTATCGAACGCCCATAAAAATTACAGAATAATGTTGTTCTCAAAACTGAATTTCTTAATTATAACGATCATGGCTTGAGCTTTAACCAAATAACTTTGATTGGTATGATAATTTTACAGATACATTAATTAAAAACTCAACAAAATTGTAGTAGTTACAGCTTTAATGTGAACTCAATTATTGGACATTTACGGAGTAAATATTGGCATTCAGTTATGGGGTTATGACACTACATTGTGTTTGTTTTTTAACTGGAAGCAAGTCTTTGCTCTAAGCAAAATTATATAATTAAGAGGTGAACATCGCCGGATTATCATTGCCCGTTCCATTACAATTGATGAAGTCTTCTTTAAAAATGCAAGCTATTATTCGTGGCCCATTAATTAGCCCCCTCATAGGGTATTATTAGTTTTAATGTCTTATTTGATGACGCAAAGCAACCAAAATAATAACTATTTGCGCTCGCCTAATTTATTCTTTTGTAATGGCACTTTCCTCGGCTCGTGGGTTCGGCGGCTGTGAATGATTTCCGTGGGTTGAGCCGGGCCAACTTACCCTTTTCCGTCGCCATCTCAGCTGGCCATCATCTCTCTCTGTGTGTTGTGGTTGTTGTCTTGCCGCTGCCGCTACCAGTGCCCCCTTTCCCGCCGCTGCCTTTTCACTTTCGTTGGCTCTCCGTTAGTTTTGTTGCTGGAGCGGGGGCATGCCACACCGCGGCCGCAGTCGCCGCCGACGTGAACAGCGCAGCTTCCCATAGTCAAACGGTAAATGTTTGCTGGCAAACCCGAGCAGAGCACAGTTGCATTTTGGCGCTCGTCCCCAGCGATTCGCACTCGCACACCTGGCGTTTAGGCCAAGTCGAAAAGCCGTCATAAAATCACAAGAAAAACGAAAGAAATATAAAACCAAGCCACCAAAATCTGATGGCTGCGCATGCGCACGCAAAAGTGACCGTTATTACTAGAGAGCCGCAGGCCCAGATCGTTATATAATCGAGAGTGGAAACTGAAGACTTCGGCTCCAGTCTTTAGCCCAGTCTTTTAGCCCCAGCTTAAACGCCAGCTTCTGCGCACAATTCGCGATGTCGACGCCGCCCAGTCAGCGGACTAATTAATGCGCAGTCGTGGAAAGAAAAGCAAGTCTCGTAAATTATAATACTTAGGCAGCCCAGCTGGACGGAGTCGCGACTCCACCTCCGCTCCCGTGCCCGTGCCCGTACCCGTTCCCAGTTCCAGTTCCCATTCCCCCCGGAAAAAAACCCTCAGTGAAAGTGAATGAAAAGCATCTGCAGGACAAAGATACAGCCAAAGCTAAGCATTGAGATACAGATTCAAATCCGTAAACGGTCGCTCTGGGTCAGTCATGCGCGCGATGAGCAGCTGAGCTGCGCCAGCTGCCCGATGATGAAGCCATCACTGTCACAGTCACAGCCTCACTCCCAGTCATCACTCTGGCATTGGCATTCCCAGGTGACCAGCGCCGCGACCTTGAGATGGCTGTGCCTGCTGCTGCTAATCCACTCCTCCAGGCAGTTTGAGACGGGTAGGTTTATTAGGCTCTGTTAAAGATGAAAAATTAAATCCGAATTTCAAACATGAAAAAATTGTTTAACCAAGTTTACAGGAATAAAGAACTATATACCTTTTGTTATCAAAAAATCAACTTAACGAAATACATGCTAAAAATAACATATCTTCATCTATTATAAATCAATCCATATACTATATGTTTCTTAAATTTCATAAAAGAATTGATTATTCGATTTGAATATCTAAATACTTATCATTAATAGAAGGATTACAATCCGAAGTTTGAAAATGAAATGAAAAAGTTATAAAAACTGTATCCAAATATACAGGAAATCCTAAGTTAAAGCCTCAAATAAAAAACAATTTTTACATTTACCAATGTCTCGTATCACAGTTTTTATGAATATTCATCAAGTTGAAATGCAAAAATACATAACCTACGGCGAGTAAAATGAAAACGAAAACAAAGGTCAAAAACCTAATGGAAAAACATTTTTTTTTCTCTTTTTATAAAAATGTTTAAGGCCTGTTCCGCGTTTTATGTTTTAATGACTTATTTAAATAAAATATAAAAGTAAATATTTTAACATCCATTATTTATGAAGACAGTTCCTAATATTAACCGCCTGATATAGCAGTCTTAATAATGTACGATTAATTACTATTTATTTTAAATAAAATTATATTTATGTTTTCTCACAATTTTCCAATATTTGTTACTATATGTACTTTTACTTGGTTTATTTCTGAAGTACGAATTTTTAAAAGCAAACAAATAAACTTGATAAGTGAATAACAAAACAATAGCAATTATCATGATTGATTGATGCCAATTGGTATCTCAACACCTCCAAACTAATTTATTGTATTGAGAGGTGGCGAAACTATTAATTACGATTTAAATACATTGGCATTAGCTTAACCAATATGTAAATATAGCTATAAAACAGATATTACAAAAGCCATTTAATTATTGAAATATTAATTATAATTTGGAATAGGAAAATAAATCCATAAAAAATATAAATGCAACCCGGAAGATATTAATAATATTAATACCCGAAATATCTCTTAAAGACTGCGGCTGTCGTCCTGCGCGTCGTGGACCCCGTATCATCTCGGGAGCTTCGACAAACGAGGGCCAATTCCCCTGGCAGGCGTCCCTGGAGCTGCTGCATCCCTCTCTGGGCTTCCTGGGTCACTGGTGCGGAGCAGTGCTCATCCACCAGTATTGGATTCTCTCTGCCGCCCACTGTGTACATAAGTAAGTGCGCCCAAAATTAAGTTCCACATCGAAGATTAAATGGATAATCCATCCATATATAGTGATCTCTTTAACCTGCCCATCCCTCCTCTGTGGACGGTGGTACTGGGCGAGCACGATCGCGACGTGGAATCGGGCAATGAGCAGCGCATTCCCGTCGAGAAGATCGTGATGCACCACCGCTATCACAACTTCCGGCACGACGTGGTGCTGATGAAACTCTCCAAGCCGGCGGACCTCGCCAGGGCTTCAAATATCCGGCGCATCTGTCTGCCCTTCATGCTGGCCGAGACGCAAGATACCACTCTCTCGGGGGCAGTTCCTACAGGAGTTCCAGCCGATGATGATGTGCTCATCCAGCAGTTGGAATTGGATGATGTGCCCGAGAAGATTGACAATTTTCTGCGCAGCGTCCAGAGCCGACGGCGCTACCGGAATGTCACGGCGCCCAGCATGCGGGAGCTGATGAACATGAAGATCCTTAGCAGGATGCGGCAAGCGATGGCGCAACGTTCCCCGCGCAGCTTGAAGCGCTCTCGGCGGCGGAACGACAAGCTCATGAAGTTGGGACCACGGAGGGATGCAGAAGAGTCCGTGGAGCAAAAGCATCTCAAGGTCAGCGAAGAGCCAAGGGAACTGGCCTTCGTTGACTGTGTGGCCACGGGCTGGGGCAAGGCCAACATCAGCGGTGATCTGTCCAACCAGCTGCTAAAGACTCAGGTGCCCCTGCACCAGAATGGCAGGTGAGTCCGCCTCCAAGATATATTAAGAATGATTTGTTAAATGTCAATCTCACCTGTGTCCAGGTGCAAGGATGCCTATGGCAGCTTTGTGAATATCCACGGCGGCCACCTCTGCGCCGGCAAGCTTAACGGCGAGGGTGGCACCTGTGTGGGCGACTCCGGCGGACCGCTGCAGTGCCGGCTAAATCGGGATGGCCCCTGGATCCTGGTAGGAGTCACCTCGTTTGGCTCGGGCTGTGCCCTCGAGGGCTTCCCGGACGTCTACACCCGCACGTCGTACTACATGAAGTGGATCGAGGAGACGATCGCCGCCCACTGAGCCAATAAAATCAGCAATGGGAGTGTCCACATGAAGCGCAATCATAATTCAGGCTACCTCCCCTACATAATCAATGGTTTACGGTTTAAGAAACTTATTTTTGAGACCATTGGAGTGATAATCCATGATTGCGTGACATATGGACAACCCCCAAAAGGAATACATAGCTATCGACCTGTATTTATCGAGTGCAAGCTCCACTGTACATTGCTTACTGTAGCCCTACCATTATGTTTACTGTTATCGTTAACTAGTACGTAGGCAAGACGTTCCCTAAGTTGTTTTCCAATGAGCACAATAATTTAAACCGAATCTTAAGCCTAAATATCACAGTGTTGTCTCTCCTTGCGTTGAGGTAGCCGATCACGTCTTGGCCAGCTTGGGGATGAGGCTGCCGCCACCGAAGAGCAGATGGTGCTGCTCCTCCAGCGCATCGAACTGCAGCGATGATTTGCGATAGCCCGGACCTCCGATTATCTGCACTGCCGCCCCACGCTCTAACTGGTCCACCTTTTGGAACTGATTGGCCCCCGGCCAGAAGCAGAGCATCAGGGCACGGCACAGCTGATAGACTCCGGCCAGCAGCATTCCCAGGGCAGCGCTCCACTGCAGCAGCGGGAAGCCCCACTTGATGCCGTGGATGAGCAGCCGCAGGCTCAGGCACAGGACGTCGATGTTCAGGTCCACCCAGAGCAGGGGTAACACCATGTTCTCGAAGGGTGCCATCATCCGGTTGAAACTGACCTTGCCCACGACCTGGTTGGCCTGCAACCGAAGGTGGGTGCCCTGCATTGGAGCTCCCAGTTGCTGAAACACAAAGAATATGTCATTATCCTGAGCAAGATTGAGTTACTTTTAGCAGAACTTACCGGCTGCACGACGAACGAGGAGGTAAAGCGCGAGGCATTCGGAGCAAGACCCTCGAAGGGCTCTAGGAGGGTGGGATCGGCATGTGTGAAATGCGGATACGTAATGGCCAAGGGAATGTCTGTCGAAAAGGGATAAATTTTTGAATAATTTTTGTAAAAAAGACTTAAAGATCAAATAACTGATCCCTGATAAAGCATCCTTTCAGGAATACTCACTGTAATAGCAAGGCGAAACGCTTCCGACGCCCTTCTTGAGGCATTGGTTGTGTTTGCAGTAACAGGAAGAGTTGGCATCATCGGCATAGCTATCGAATGCATCCGGCAGCATGTCGAACCGGTAGCCATCGATTCCGTTCCAGGTGGAGGTGCTATTGAACTTGACATGCAGACGCCGGCAGAAGGTTCGCCTGTACAAAAAGAACTCGTCGTTCTCGTCCATGTCCAGCGGGAAGAGCGTGGCATCGTGGCTGCCCCAAATGCGATTGCACATGGTTCCACTGACAGGATAACAAAATTATAAATTATTTTTCTTACGGTTTGGGATAAGAGAAACACCTACTTGGTATCTTCGTTGTATTGCCAGCGCTTGAAACCCCGCTCCCCGTTTATGTTGTCCACGGTGTAGGCTCGCGGAGCATCGGGCAGTCGCACTCCGTATTTATCCTTCGGTTCATGGAGGTTCATGTTGAACACATTGCTCTCATTGCCCTCACGGAAGAGCTGAAAATAATTATAATAGTTTAAATTATTTTTCAAGACTAATATTAAAATATGTAATACGTTTTTTTTTAACCAACAAAAAACAGTTAAAAGTTCTGAATCATCATCATTAAATTCCTTTTAAATTTCAAGCCTCAAATGTGTGCCTAGTTTAACTGCTAGAACTCATATAAAAAGAGTTTAATTATAATGCGTAATAAAAAAAAATATAACAAATTTAAATATGGCGCCTTATATGGTACATTACAAAATATTTCTAAAACAATAATTTCAAATAAACCTTAACTTTACCTATAATACTGTGAGAGATACTATTTTAAGAAATGTATCTTTACTTTCCTGCTTTAATATATTTCTTAAATTATAGTTAATAATTATTAAAGAACCAAAGGCACTCACCTTTTCCATTATACCAAAGCTGGTAAAGTCAATCCAGCTTGGCACAAATTTGGCAGCCAGTTCCACTAGGCGATCCTCATAGCCCCACATATAGTCGTGCACACTCATATCCAGCATGGGCTGTGCGTTCAGCTGCCGGGTAATAGCACTCAGTCCCAATGATGCGAACATGGACATGCTGGAGGCCAGAGTGGTCACACCCATCAGAGGGATGTTGGGCGCCCGAATTCGATCGACCTTGGGATCTCCAATGGATCTGTCCAGTGCCAGGACATATTCACGCTTGGGCGTATAGGTAATGGTATTGTTGTTCTCATTGTAGGTGACATTGTGGTTGCTCAGCACCTCCTGATAGACATAAGGTCCCACCTCCTCGATATGCAGTTTGTCCGCCCTGCCCGAGGTAAACTCATCCACGTTCGTGTAGTTGAACATGTAAACGTTAACAAAAACATCTATAGGCGGCAAGAGCCACAGTCGGTGGAGCAGGGCGCCAGGTTTCAGGCTGAGTTGCTGCCAGGAGAATATATATTATGCATTTTATTATATATACTTGATTCTTAATTAATTTATAATATTATTCCTTACCGAATCTAGGATGCTTTGCAGCGGGTCCGCAATCAGGACCAATGACCCAAAGAACAACAGGGTCATTCCCAGGGCGGCGCGACGCAACAGCTCTGCAACAACAATAAATTAGATCAGCGGGTTATAGTGAGTTATAGTTGAGTTGTAGTCATGCGAGCTGCGGACAGCCGAAGTTGAACTGGTTTGCCGCAGTTCCAGTTCCAGTTTGCCAATAGCGTGCGCCTGCCCATCATGCCATTGACCTTGCCGGCGGATCTCCGCTCCGATCGTATCGCAGCGGTGTGTCCGAGATCTGCGACCTACCTCAATGGCAGGAGCAGGAACATCATCCGCGCACCCGCCCAAAAAAGCATAAACAAAACGCTGACAGCCGGCAGACGATCGCGACGGAGACGATGACGATGCCCGAAAACGGTTGCGGTTCAATGAACGTTCTTCGATTTTATAATCCCAAAGCAGGAGGGGGTGACGAAGGTGTGCACTCTTAAAAAATTCCAAGAACTCCAGAGGATTGCCCTTGGGATCCAACAAGTTCAAGTTAAATATGTGGTCTAAAGTTAAGGTGACACTAAAACTTCTCTAGAGTTAGCAACTGGTTTTCTCAAATCGCAAACTTTTTAGCGGAATACTAATTCGAAATCTTGGCAAGACAATAGGTGTTCGACTTTTATGAATTTTCACTTTCATTGAAAGTGAATCTGTCATAAATTTGTAGCTAGTTTTAAGCAGACTTTTAAGAGTATTAAATTAACCAATTGAGAGATTCTGATTTATTAAACAATATATATTTTGTTTGCGCCTCATTACATGTTTTGTTTCTCTCCTGGAAAATCCATAAAAATCCAGTCTCACTGACCTTGCTTAGAACATTAATTAAAAGCACGGAAGATGGAAAAGGCAACCGAAGCATACATATCAATCTAGGCTGCACTTCGCCTCATATTTACTCGAAGTGAAATCACTCACTTTACGACCGAAACTCGTTTGTCTCACCTGCCTGGGGCTCACCTTCCGCAAAGATTATTGTCTTTGCTCGCTGATATTTCACTTCCGCACTCGAAATCCGCCCCGATATGGTAAAAAGTCGAGTACGCTCCACCCATATTCACTGCTCCCGACCGATTTCCAGGGATCACGGCCATCGTTCTGCGATGATCACTTTCGGTTGCTGGGCGCTTGGCTCATAAATCAAACGCGCAATCTGGAACCATTTATCAGAGAACAGATTCGCGCAAACCCACAATAAAAAGAGAAACCCACAATTGTTTGCCTAAATGATAGATTTTACTGTGAAATAGAAACCCAGAGATACAGATAATGTATACACCTGCCCAGATCAATGAACTGCCTGCCGAATAGCACGCCCCAAGCTCGATCGGAATTGGCACGATCCCACCACAGTACCAGATGCTCAGATCGAACAGCGAACAGCTAAAACTCATTAGCTATTTTGCTTTGGTGTCAACTTTGGTGTCATAAATAGGTTCAAGACTTCACAATCAAAACAAACCGCGATACATGACAAATTATGCACGGCGCCGATGAAACCAGAAATCCACAAAATATACAATATATATGAAGGTATATTCCATTCATAGAAAATACAAAAATGCACGGGAAAAAACATTTCAAGTACAAGTGCCCCATCATTTTTTATTTTGTTTACATACAAACAAAAAAGAAGCTATTATGGGTTATATTTTATGATACTTGATATTGATATTTTTGTTTGAATATACAGTATTGTTGATTCCTATATCAATTTAAAATATCTTTGTATAATACCTTAAAATGTGTGTTAAAATTTAAAATACATTTTAATATTTTTACCAAGTTTAATAAATATTTGGAGAATATAGTATTCAGATTATTTTTAGGGGCCTTTAAACAAATTCTTTAAAGAAAATATTAAGACTACATAAAAAGCAAAGAAATTAAGAAGATTCTATATAATGCAAATAAAACCAGAGATATCAATTTCTCCTCTTTAATATATTACTTTTTTATTTTACTTTCATTTCAATTTCACTTTGTTTAATTTTAAATTCAATGTTGGCCTATCTTTATACCCTTCAACTTTTCTTGCCGTGTAGGCTTATGCATATCCTTGCCTTGAATGTGACAGCCGAAAATTCCCGGTCTATCAATAGACCCCACCCATAAATTAGGCCACCAAACACAAAGGGGCCAAAATTATTCTGCTGCAATGGAATGACCAATGCCAAACGCCACACGCAAAGTGTCCAAATAAAAATGAAGAAAAAAATCAACTCCGCTGTCAAGCAGCAAAAATGTGGAGCTTGCATTGGGCAACAATTGCATTGCCAAAGCAAAGTCCAAAGCCAAATCGGCCGGCGATGACGATTGAAAGATTGAGAGATTGGGGGCTAACACACGGGCAGCATGAATGAAAGACGCTTGTCTCGATCGCAGCAGCTGATTCAGTGAGCTGTGAACTTGTTTGAGCCAACAAACAGCGGTGGCAACCATCGGCTCAATATCAGTCGACGGGGATTGGAATCTGGACATATCAGTTACTACACAGAACCAAAACACTAACAAGATTAAGTGGAAATTGAGGTGTACAATTTAAATATTACATTTAGCTATTATTTATGATATTTATCTTGTTTTTGCATGGAATAAATAGGCCAAGATTGAGATCAATTTGTGTGTTGTTTGACTTATTTTTTTTTTAAGTGCACATTTAAGATGACGCCTGACTTCTGACGGCTGCCTCTGAAGTTCAAGTTCGGTGCAATTTAGCCGGCTCGTATTAAAAAAAAAAAACCTGAATATTAAAAGTGCACGAAGCGTTTTTGACAAGTCAAAGCGTCACAGCGGTGACCTACTGAAGTCAAGAATGAATTTTTTTTGTTTCTTACCGAGCACGAACAACACCTTCGACAGGTGTGTGTGCGAGTGTGTGTGACTTCCGTCCAACGACAATAAATTAGGCAAATAGCCGTTTTGCCAGCTTGAGATTTGTGCTTGGGTTATCCACCGACTACACACAAAGAAAAGCTTGCTAATAATGGCGCCAATGGCAAGTTAGTTGGGTATTACCCGAAAATAAACGAATGTATAAAGAAGTCATTATTGTACAACTGTTGAAAGTGACTACCCAAAGTCATAATGTTTACTATAATTAGACTTAAAAGCATCTTAAATTGATTTATTATTTAAAAAAATAGAATAACAACTTTAATGGGCAATTTTCTCATGCTAATTGCGTTAATATAGCATTCTATTTATGAAATCTAAATACATTATTATTCTAATCAGCATTTAATTAACTTATTTACAACTAGTCTAATTTTCTTGTTGTGTGGCTTGGCTGACTTGTGCCGATCCGACTATAATGACGATGTTTGTTTGCTGTTAGGCTGTTTGACTGTTTGGCTGTTAGGCTGTGTTATTCGCAGTGTTTAGCTAGTGATTAATCCCAGATCTGTTGCTGTTTGCTTTTAATCATCGCCAAAACAATAAAACCCAAAACCCTTAAATAGTCGCAGTCAAAGTCTCGCGTGGCAATTAGAGGCCCGCCAATAAGGAAAAGTAAATATGTAGCGCGACAAGTTTACAACTTCCCCGATTCCGATTCCCAATTTCCAAATTCCAAGTCCAATTCCCAATTCACAGGCCCGATCCGATTTGTTCGCTTCGCCTTTGAAACGGACACCTTACAATGTTTAGTGCTGGTTTTTTGTTGTTTTTGTATCGCTTTTGTTAATGCCCGTACAATAGCTGTTATTTGCATTGTTTAGCGATCATTGAGCTGTAGATCGCGTATTGATTTATGGCGAACTGCGTCAAATTAGTT
The DNA here is from genome assembly GCA_035045905.1 of Drosophila anomelani. Classification (NCBI taxonomy): domain Eukaryota; kingdom Metazoa; phylum Arthropoda; class Insecta; order Diptera; family Drosophilidae; genus Drosophila; species Drosophila anomelani. The sequence continues at coordinate 6,263,749 of JAWNOO010000007.1, read as the reverse complement.
GGAGCGTTCTTAGGCATCTTTCGGAGCATCTGCGTGAGTGCAAGTCACTTCTCCGATTCGGGAGGGGGGCCTCTGATCTGATCGATCTGATCTGTCAGCATCTTTTTCTTTTATTTATCTCGTTATTTATTGTTATTATTTGTTTTTTTGTTTGTTTTGTTTGAGGAGAAGATAAAATTTAATACCAAAACAACAGAGTGTGCGCCATATCATGGAACTGGGCAATCATCATCGCGTTCACCTTCAGTTTTCCCAGCGTATTTATGCTGATTGAAATCATCGAACTTCATGGTAAGGTAATACGTGACATTTTCAGTCACAACCGATTTCATTTCAAATCTTAATTTATGCAAACTTAATTGCACTACCGTCCAGATCCGTTAATTCCAAATTAGTTTATATATACTTACAAACGGAGATCAAGCCAGCGACATTAGCAACTTGCAATTAATCAGATTGAGTGACCCCTGAGACAAGTGACCTACTATATAGAACCCTATGTCCTTGGCGGCTGTCCCCCACTCATTGTTATGCAAATCGAGCCATTGGATTCTTTTTTTTTTGACTTCCCTAAGCATCTTTGGCTTTGAAAATATGTTAACTGCTTTGGCCGAGAGCCGAGACTGTGCATGACCCTAGAAAGCACTAATTAATACAATTTCAGATCAATTTCATGTTTTGTTTGTTTTCATTTTTGGCTTCTATTATTAGGCAATAGCTGAATGCAAATTATCTTTGACGTGCCGCCAAAAACTACTGGACTTCAGAATTGCGAACTGGTTCGCATGTCCCCAGTATCGGACATAAATAACAAAAATTAAATATTAAAGCGTGCTACCAGCTGCGGGTAATTTGCTAACGGACCAGCCCCATTTTAATTAGCATTCTAATTTTAACTGGGAATGGGAATGCCAAATTTCGAAACATGTGTGTTTTTTTCTATATGTTTTTTTTTCTACTCGTTTATACTCGTATCGGTTTGATTAGCATGCAATCCATTGCACCATTCCTGCCACACTTCTTGAGCAATTTAGGCGATCTTAGGCAGCATAGCTTTTTGTGCAAGAGATTTTCCGTTGACATTTTTACGGCCGCGTGGGGGCAGCTCCCTTGGCTCGAATTAACTTTTATGGGCTTTTTGACAATGGTCTGCACGGCTTGATTAAGCGTTAATGGTTCGGCTTTGGTTTTTGGCTTTTTAGGGGCTAGTTACACTCAAACTACTTACTTGCATTGCGCTGGTTTTTGTTGGTAAATAGCTTCATTTCAGCGCCTCAAAAGTTGGGGTTCCACAACGATCTGATTCGATTTTTTTCCTGCTGGCCGCACTTGCTATTTAGTTAGATAGTTACTTAGTTAGTTGGTTATTGATTTATGACGAAAATCAATTAATTCTTGAGCTATTATTTATGGCAGCAAATTAAACTATTAACAGGTCGGGCGCGCCACAGATTAGGATTGAAATTCCGATAGCGAAGGGGGAATTTGCATGTCCCCGCTGCGGTTTAATTGGTTTCGACGGGTTACGGTTGTTTGTTTTTTGATTTTTATTAGTGCTGTTCCTGGCGATCTCGTTCCGATCCGCACCGATCTGGGTGTTAGCCGATACTGTGAACTGTTGGCTGCTTTTTCTCGCGAATGCTAGAATATCGACCGCTGGGCTGTGACTAGCTTTGTCTCGAATCGAACTGTCACGCACTTCCTATTCTCACAAATTTTGACAGCTTAATGCGCCGATCTCGCCTGCAGCGGGGACCTTTATATGGACTCTTGGGTCGGACCCCGATCCGAGCTCGGTCAGAGAGCCGAGTAGCCGGCGGAGATTCGAGACCGGAGATCGGCTGGCTAACCAAGCCAAACTCTAGCATCTCAACCTTTCTACGAACCGGTCCACATTTAAGCCTCTGCTCGGGTTTTTGCTCGGCTAAAATCGCACACCCGACGCGATACCCCTAACTGGCCAAAACAAGTGAGAAGGCTTAAATTGAGTGCCTCGACCCTATAAGTACCTGGCACTTGCAGGCTTCAAGTGTTGCCTACATTTGGGCGTGTTCCAGGAGAGACTATGTTTAGATCCCTCTGAACCAGTAAATGTTTTCCAATTTATATAGAAATCAAATTCTAAATATACATAAATAAAGAAAGTATTATAAGATAAACATGTTACTTATTCAACTATTCAACTATTTCATTAAATAACACATTTGTTTTTACCAGCTGAATATACCCAAGTAATCTACGAATACCTGGCGGCATTAAGTCACCGGCTGTGAACCCCTCGGGGTCCAAAACCCCTTGAATTAGAACCACTGGGAGATCATCGGCAGCGGGGTTAGATGGGTTCGCCATTGTCTCGCGGATCGCTTAGCCCAGCAAATTGCCATTTCATAAATTTAATGGCACAAATGACTATATTTAATCCAACTTGGACACAGCACAGCACAGCAGCAGACACGCACACGTGATCGTGCCCTTTTTGTGCGATCGCCCATACATATGCATGAGGATTTGCCGCAATTAAAAGCAACTTCTTGACGCAATTACGTCCAGTTCTAATTCTTAGCAGCCAATAACGATTAACTAACGTTCGAGTAATTATCCGTGTGCTATTTAGATCGATATTTATGACAGCCAGATCGATGCCGTGCACTTCCCCTGCAATTTATCTGATCACGGTGAATAAGTTAGACACTTAACCGGACTGGATCTGACCTATTTCCCTCTGGTATAATCCCTGACCGGGCTGGCAAAGGGTCATTTTTGCCAGACATTTGTCTGCGAATTGCTCCATTTGGGGTGTTTAATGGCTCCTCATTGTCTGGTGTCCGGAGTCTTGAGACTACGTCAAGTGCTCTGATGATCCCGAATTAACAATGAGCTTGCTTCCCGCTTAACTATCGTTTGGCATGTATGGCGCAATTTGTTGTTACCAGACTAATTGTTGTTTGTGTTTATGGCGACGGGGGCGCCATTATGGCACCGGGGGCAGCAACATCCCAAAGTCCCCTTTTCTGGCGCTTTAGATGCTTTTAATGCTTTCCCCGAAAGTTTTCCAAATTCCAGGTTGGGACTCCAATGAAAGCTCTGTGATGCTGGACTCCTAGATAAGACACAGTAAGTAGTCCTTTTTGTGAAAGGGATTTTATAACAGTATACCAATGAAGGTTTTTATTTTGTTGTATATATATTTCTTTATTTTCTATTCAGTTATTTGAGTCTTTAAATAGTTGACTTTAGAGTTTTTTCCTTAAACGAGCTTTATTTTAATATCTTTCTTTAAAACGTTTATTAATAAAGAAACAAGTATTAAATAAATAAGTATTAAGTAATTAAATATTTTATTATTTGTCCCTAAGCAGCAATTGTCAACCATCTAAAAATAAAGATAACGAGTTTGGTTATTTAATCTCGATTTTAAAATCAATAAAGCGTAAAGAAGTATTCACAGAATATAATTTAAATTGCATCAACGAAACGTACATTTCTTCTTTTCCATTCCATTGACGTATTTTGGGAATACATAGAGAGTCAATTAATTATACAACTTTCAGTTCCACAGTCGGGTGTCCCGACAGTAGAATACCCTGTACCATACAAGGTGCGTGCCAAAATTATATGAAAGGAGGATAATAAGACTTGTATACCCTTGCAGAATCAAATAAATCAAATAGTTAAAACCAAAATTCTGGAATTATAATTAGTTGCTTAATCTCAAAATTGATGAAAATATGTTGAGAAACAGCGAAGTTATGATTTTTTCTTTTATTTCCCTGATTGTTCCTATGGCAAATCAGTTTAGTGTTATAAGAACTCAATGGTAAACAATTTTAATAGGGTCATTAAATTGAAAGCTGGGCGTTGATTCTTAGTTTTTAATGATCAGTTTTATAGAATATATAGATTACATTTTTTTTAATTAGACATTTTTTTTCAATCGTAAAATATAACAATCTCTTAGGTTGCCGCGGTTTAAAAAAAAAAACAAATTTATGTCCATTTTAATTTTATTTTTCTATACATTTGGAATCATTCCTCGGGCAGATTTATAAAAATCGTAAAAACATCTAGATTAGAAGAAAATAAATTGTTCACCAGTTTCAACAGGGCTTGAGTGAAAATAATCCAAGAACTCTTATAGTCTCTGAGATCTAGGCGTTCATACAGACAGACGGACAGTGCTCCTGAGCAATATTTAGGTAATTTTTGGAGGTCTGCCACGCCTCCTTCTGTACCTTTGGTACAGGGTAAAAAACGAACAATATTGCGAGAAACCAGCTTGTTCTTTGGCTAAGTAATATATACTTAATGTCAACAGACAAGTGTTCCTGCACCGGTTACTAATAAATAACAAAAATTTAACCAGGCACAGAGACGTATCACTTGTATGATATGTATTTTCAGTTAAGGTTTAATGTTTGTTATGTTTTTATGAGCTTACTATGACATAGCTCTGGGTGTTGACAGGTTTATAAAGGCAATTAAAATGAAGTATATCTGTATTAGCTGGAAATAGTTTTTGAAATTGGTGAATGCAAAACGGATAATTAATTTATTATTGAATTTTAAGTCTTAAAATGCCCAAAGTCTGCTGTTTATTTCAGAATCCATATCTGACGTGAGAGAAAATTCACGTGGAATACCACGAATATCTGACTAACCCTTAGATGCCGATCAATATTTGCCAGATTTGGAAAACTAAACAAATCAACAAACACAAATAAATGCAAACTTTGTTATTAAGTTGTGAAATTTTTAGGTATAATTATCATTCGGTTGCCAACGAGCCCATTGTTAGGCGACTGTCTTAGCTAGGCTAAGGAAATCCCAAAGGTTCGACAAGGAGTAGCTAAATCGGAACTAGCGGAACCCCGGCCGAGAGCTGGTCAGTGAGCAAACAGTATATTTGCCTTATTTTCGCATACATTAAACGCTCAATTAACCCAAGTAGTTTTTAACAAGCCGCAAGGGGCAGCGGCGGCGCATCATCGAATTGCAGTGAAGCTGAATTATTAACATTTACGCAAACGGGAGAAGCTATGGCATTTCTCGAAACTGCTCCCCGGCAAATTGGAAAGTGGCGTGCCAAAGTATACACTGTGTGTGGCCACCACAAATCTGGCACGATATGGGCCTGGGAAAGTGAGGGAACCCCCTTTGGGACTGCAGTCCGGAAAACGCAGGCAATAACAGTAGTATAAAAAACAAGGCACTTTGTCGTAATTGCAGCGCCGCATCAAGCTCCGGAATTGTCTGAGGCTCTGACGACGATGACGTTGGCAATTTAGCACATGGAAGGTGACAAAAGCCCAGTAAACTCGGTTGCCAACAGAACAATGGAATGCATATACGTCGAGCTGCTGCGAATTGCTGGGGAAAAACAAAAATTGTTGCTCCCCGACTTGACCATCAATGCGGAATCTTCGAGTCCTTGAACAAGTTCAGGGTTTACCCTGATTTGATGTAAATATTCACCCTAGAGATGGACCCCTAAAGCTAAATTTAGACGGCTTACTGCATTTCACATTAATGGAAACCATAACAAAGTTTATTGTAGTATCTTGAGAAATAGCTCATACGACCCGTTGGCCAGGTCAGATTCTGTTGAACAATTACGGTTATTAAATTAAATGCTTTTTATTTCACTTTTTTATGTAGAATTTCTTCCAGCCGAAAGTCCAATCTAAATGGAAAATTTACAACAGCAAACAGAGAATAATTAGCATAAGCTATTCACTTAATCTTTAGGGTCTTTCTAATGTTTATACTGAGCTTAAATCGTTTTTCTAATTTTCTAATTAAATATTTTTTATCCAGTTTTTTATATCATATCATGTCACTCCCCTTTCTTCTCTTTTCCTATAATTAAATAGCATTACATCAAGTGGCCCAACTAAACTTGGGTTAAACGCTGTCAATCATAATTTGCATATCGTTTCCACGTGTAGGCAAATAAGAGTGGAACATAAAAGATCGAGGGACTTCGGCCAGACATAATGTCGGATTCGCGGATGCTGTTGTCAGTGACGGGGAAGCACAAGGTAAGCATACGGCCGTAGAGTTCCGCCGATAATCGCCTGTCTTGACTCCAATTATTAATATATGGGCGAGTGCTCGATATCGGCGGCGTTAATGGAACTGGAACTGGAGCCAAACAATGAGGAACAACTGCTCGGGATGGCAATTAGATTTAAATATGAAACGCTACCGCCCGTCGCAAATGAATGTCTAACGAGTGTAATTGGAACGATAATCGCAACGGCACAGAGACGATGACAAAAAAACAAGTAGGTAAGTAATAGCTCGCTCAAGCGTTAATTAGTCAGAACGCTTATAACAAATATAATATTAAGTTAATAACTGCCGCAGAGCGAAAAGAACGCTATGCGCTGCTCTGTGATGTCATGTTTTTCTGGATCTGGCTTCGGGGCCAGCAGCGAAAGTGGATTACGTATACGCACCAAAGCCCTGGCAATTATATTACGGCAGATTGGCACTAGCAATCGGCACTGAAATTACTTAACCATGCTGACCCCATAGTGAACAACAATGCAAAGTCGAGCAGCGCACCTCTAATACCCCCATTGGGTCGCCTATCGCAATCAGCGTCGCGGGCTAAGCCAACAGTTATTAAACAATAATCAAAATACAATAATTAATGACACAGTGACGCCAACGCGAAGGCGGAAGGAGGAGTGCAGTGGGGCTGAGGACAAATAAATCAGTTTTCTGCACAATCTCAGGTGGGGCAGCCGGGGCACACACGGAAAAATCACTTAACAAGAGGAGGCTGGAAATGAAGAAAAATTCAATTAAAATAAAGTCGTTAACCAAAGCTATTTACTGCTATTTTGCAAATTAAATATATAAATTCATCGTTGTTGCAGGAACTCTATAGTGAAACAAAGGAACAACATTGCCCAGTCTTCAAATGTTATGTAAGAAGAGTTAAAGCTTAAGAGAGTTCTGAACCAAATATATTTTAAATTCAGTTTGAAAAATTCTTTTTCTTTAAAGAAAATCTCTTATCCTGATTTTGTGCTGTGCAATTCTAATCCTTCTTATCGAAAATTTGTCATTTATTCAGTTTTGCGTTACGCTGCTCGTGATAGCCCGCACGGCTCCCGATATCTCGTTAGCCAACTGTCACTATTTGTTAGAGTCGGGCAATCTCCGTTCGCATTTCCATACCGCGGATGGCCACTCCGGATCCCATTCCGAATTGAAACCGAGTCCCCCATCCCCCATTGCCGGATGGCCCATCCGTTCCAGCTGCTGCAAAAGTTCAGGCACAGCAGCAGCCACATAATTAGCCTGCATATGAAAATATTTCAGGGGTTTCGTTTCGTTTCGTTTCGTTTTGTTTTGTCAATCTCCGTTCGCGTCCGCTCGCGAAGTGGATGTTGCTGAGTGGGTGGATCGGCCTTGATTGTGCGGAGGCGGCACATCCTTCATCCAGCCGCTCCTATAAATACCTGTTGCCAATGGCTATGGGCCAACATTTAACAACGGTTGTGTCCGCTGATTGCACACTCCACCGACGAACGATAGCATTGCGCTGATTCCGCCGTGAAATACTCAGATTCATACTTTCGATCAGGTAAGCAGTGCTGACAGTGCCGTCAGTGCGGAAAAATAGAAAAAAAACATCAGAGACTTGTTTCCTCAAAAACAACTTAAGAAAGTGCACTCGGGCAATTATCTGTGACTTTAAGCCGCGTCGAGTAAATAAATCCGCTTTCTCAGAAGCTTTAAAGTCGTAAGGCAATGATTCACAGCTGGATCCTTTGCCTGGTTCTGCTTTATAATACCTCAGTTGTTAGATATATTTACACTGTGCTAGGTATTTGCGTCAGTCCCGCCCAAAAATCATTGAATAGCGCCCCTAAATGACGGCTTGGGGGCTGATCCGATCACTTAGCCTGGTCTCAGCCAATTAGCATACAATATTGACGGCTATTAACCGTGGCCCTACAAAGACCCAGACCTCTAAATAGGTCTCCGGGCAATTCTAGATCTAAATCACTTAATTCACGTTATTGGGTTACCTATTTTTCCAGTTCTGTGTATCTGTGAATTACGGAAAAACACAAAGTACGTAATTACTAGAACGTGTTCTAATTTTCACTTTATTAACTAATCAATTAAGAATGTAGAAAAATTAATCCTTCAGATATAAAGGCAAATGTTTTTATGTAATTTAATTAAAGAGTGTTTCAGATTAATACATTATGGATAGTAAAATAAATTACTTTTCTTACTTAACTAAAATAGAAAAAACTTACTCCAGTAGTTATCTTGTGCTATTAATATCTTTGCGTAAGAAAAAACGTCGCAACGTAACTTAGATAAAAGGTGTATCTGAACAATATTCATTCGGGCTTAGGACAAACAATTATATACTATATTCAGTCTTCTTTGGTTTAAAATTACAAATATTTGTGTCTTAAAATACAAAGCAGATAGAGGACAATATTTAAATTTTTGCAAAGGGCTCATGATTTGTTTTTAAATATAAAAATCTATCTTAAATTTTTATAACCAAATCTCGTTCTATATAAATTTGTTTCTGCATAAATACTACATTATCCCCTCCCAGGATTATGTGTCACACAATGCGTTGCATCTTGATTGTTTGCGTGGCTTTGTCCCTCCTTGCCACCGGCTGCAGTGTGGAGGCCTCCAACTCGCGGCCGCCGCGCAAGAATGACGTGAACACCATGGCGGATGCTTACAAGTTTCTCCAGGACCTGGACACCTACTATGGCGACCGGGCCCGGGTGCGATTCGGCAAACGAGGGGCATTGATGGAAATCCTAAGGAACCGCGAGCTAGACAACATCAATCTGGGCAAGAGTATCAACAGCGGCGGGGAATTGGTAACAGGAGAGTAATCTAAAGCTGTTGGAAAACTACAGATATATCCTGCAGGTCCACGCCTTGGATGAGGAGGACGTGTATTAGACCCGAATCGAAGCGACTTTGGCAACGTCAACCAACTCATGAGTATAATTTTAAGCACGCGCGTTATCGTTTAACTTATTTATATCGGGGCAATAGTTTAGCGAGTCGTCACGAACGAGTGGTAGTTGCAGCTGAGTTAAGTATTTATTGTAGTCTTGATGTTAGCTGATATAATAATAAATAATAAATGATCAAAGTAGTCGTCAAAGTAGTGGCCCTGCAATCCAAATAAAGAGTGCAACATTCACCTGGTTGTTTTTCTTTCATCATCTGTATAATGGTATGATTTTGATTATTTATTTATATTTTTATTGAATGTTCTTATGTTTTACATTTATATTTAACATCGATTTTACAGAATAAAGTTATAATTTCATTGCCTACTTTTTGGCACTTCAATGCGATGAAGAGCGATTCCACATTCTTATCAATTTTTCAACTAAAAATACTTTTACAAATAAAAGAAACCTTATTCACAATGGCAAGTACCCCTCCAATGCGACCGCAACTAAAACAGAAGTTTATATGAATATTAAATTGTGAAAAATGAACCGGGAAACTCGATCTTACTTAGAGGTAATATGGCAATCGCAATCAGAGATATTTCACAATTGTTATGGACGAGGGAGCCAGTCAAGATGGTGCCCATGGCTGCCCCACAGCGGCCCCACATCAGACTGATGCACAGAGCCTTGCCGCGAAGGTGGGTGGGCACAAACAAACAGAGGGCGCCGCCCATCAGACTCACCAGCACACCGGGAATGGCCAGGAATAACACCAGCGAAGAGAGCTGAACCCACCGATCCGTGACGAAGATGAGCAGGAACCCACAAGTCGAGGAGGTCAACATGGATACGACAAATATCACCTTTTTCTTCGGCATGCAGCAGAGCGTCAGCCAGCAAACATTGTAAAGGATAAGGTAGACGGCTCCCAGAATAAGCGAGTCGTTGAAGCCTTCTACAGCATCGTTACACACCTGGAAAATATTTTGACACTCACGATAAGGATGAAACTGTTTAATCAGATTTTACCGGTTCAAAGTCGCTTTCACTTTCCACCAACGGTCGCATTTCGGGAAAGAAAAGGACCCGGCAAAATGACATACCCTTCTTGCTGCCTTGTCGCATGTTGGCGCGATTTCTCATGGCAGTGTACCAAAGCCCGAAACCATTTGCCCTGTGAATTTCATATGCTGCAAATGATGAATGTCTAAAGCCTCCAGATCGCACTCACATACTACCCAAGATGAACATAACCAAGGAGGCGGCCACAAATAAGCCAATAAACGGTTTCCGGAACAGGGGCATCGCATCATCGATCATCGAGCGTAGGAAATTATTTTCGCTCTTTACCCGTATAACCCGGCCAGATGCCGCAGTCTGGTACAATCGCAAATTTTCAATCTGCTCGTCACTCAGGGGCTTACCTGTGTTCTTTTGACAAATCAAATCCATTACGGCCATTCCCCTCTCGATATCTCCGCTACTCAGGAGAAACTTGGGGCTCTCTGGCAAAGACAGCAGCAGGAAGAAGGCGATCACGCCCGGTAGACAGTTCAAGCAACCCAGAATGCGCCACGGCCGCAGGATAAAGCTACTCACGATCTTCAACTCAAACTCCATGAATTCGTTGCTTAGAAAGAGAGCGGCCCAGGCGGGGCAGTAGAGCATGCCAAAGCCGGTGAACATGTACATATGGGTGAGAGCACGGGCCAAGATCCGTTGACTGCAGAACTCACTAAGATAGGTTGCGGCTACAAAGCTGGGAGCCGCCACACTGATCGGAGGAGAGTACATAAAACAATAAAGCTAAACTAATCATTTAGCCTTTTGCCTTTCAACATTAGGAATACTAAAATAAATAAATACTCACAAAATTCCCGTCAAAAAACGCATTATAAAAATGGCGTTAAAGGACGGCATGAACATGGACACGATTGAGCACACATTGCTCACCGTAATGGTGCGCAAGAGCGTCCAGCGACGACCCTTCTTGTCAGTGATATAGCCCCAAAAATACGAGGAGCTAATAATACCAAAAAACCCAGCCGATGTTAACGAGGCCAGTTGCACCTGGTTCATCCGCAGATCGCACACCGCGGCAGGGCCAAGAATGCCCATACCCATTGTCTCGGTGACGTTCAGCATTTGTAGCAATCCCAGCGTTAGGGTGGCATACAAATGCATCTTGCCAAAGCCAATTTGTTCGAGAACCTTATTAAAATTTTCCATTTTCCTTTTAAAATTAGTTTTGAGCACTGCTTCTGTGTGTGGGTGTTGTTTTCCGTTGTGTGTGTTTTCATTTATTTTGACTACAATCTCAGGGCCTAGGCCAGCTGGATGTTCTCCACCTCCTTGATGAGATCCATGTGCTTAAACTCGTCCGGCTTCCGTGTGAAGGTCTCCAGGAGACGCAGCTTATTCTCGTCGGCCTTCAGGTAGAACATCTGCAGCTCGTTCGCCAGACACTGCGCCTCCTGGGCGGTCAGAACCTTGCTGTCGTACTCGCCACGCATCAGAACCAGTCCCTTGTCCTCGACTTCGGTGTAGTGCACCAGGGTAAGGCACTCGGGCGCGTTCTCGTGGTGCACCTGATAGGCCAGCAATGGTGTGAAGTGGACAGTGTTGGCGGAGAACTGCAGCATAATAAATTCGAAGCCTTCGCTCCTAGGCAGCGGCAGTAGGAAGACAGGGTGCTCCTTGGCCCGCGACATGAGAGTCTCGTACTGGGTGGTGGTCAGTGTGGCGGCCAGTGCCTCCTTGGTCTTGTGGTACTCCAGCCAGATCTGGGAGACCTCCTCGGCACTCTTATCGGCGAGCAGCTCCAGCTTCATGATGTCCGACAGCTTCTTGTGGGGGATTTCGCCCTGCTCCTTGGATTGCAGCTCCTTTTTGGGGTTCAGCAGCTCGGAATAGGATCTGCAAAGCGTAAATATGAGCCCGTGTATGCCTCTGTCCTGTACTCCGCTTACCTGGCCTGGCTGCGACCATCCTTGATCGGGTTGACCACTCGCTCAACGCGATCCAAGAACTCTTCCGCCGATGTCTGCTGCAGCTTGGCAATCTTGCCCGCGTACTTGGAGTAGAAGGGATTCTCCTCCTTCAGCTTGTCGATGGCCTGCTCGGCGCGTCGGCTGGCGGACATGCTGATGCTGCGGCTGGCGGTCAGGAGGGAGTTATTCAGAAAAACGCGAGAAAACACTTTTTGTGCGCATGCCATTGCGGGCCCCAACAAAAAAGATTATACAACTTTTGACAGCTGATTGTAGCAAATGCTACCAGCTTCAGGTTCAAACGTAATCTGTTATCGATTAATCGATGGCCAATGGTAGCTAGCTAAAAAATGGTATCTTTGAATTTCACGAATTTGGGTTTTCATCTTTAAATATTTATATATATTTCTTTAATTTAACATAAGTTTTTTATTTATTTTCTTTTTAATTTGTTAAAATTTCAAGTTACAGTGATACAATAGTTTTTAAACTTTACCGGAAAAGAAAGAGAAACATTAATGGAAAATTTAAAATTACGAATACAATTAGCAAAACTAGCTTACTTTTACTTATTGCTAGTTGTAGCTATTTCGTAAAAGGTTACAATTAAAAATACAACATTTCGTTTCTTTAATAATATAACTATTTCAATATTTTAATAAAATAATCATTTCAAAAGTAATTGTACATATTATATTTCTGTATTTTTATTATATAATTTTTTGTATTATATCTATTTTTCACTTTTCTGATTTAATTTAATTTAAAAAAAAAGGTAAGTATATTTTTAAACAGTTGTATAAAATTCCTAAATAAAATAGAATTGCATAGGTACATTTCCTTGCAACGAACAGATCAGGTAAATAAGAAAGTGCTTAACAGTAAAGTAATAGGCCAAGGTCGGTCAATTTATTCATACCGCCCATCTAATTGTACAAGTAAGTAAACCAGAAATAAGATATTACACACAAGTGGTTCTCAGACAAACACGGTGTATTTCAGTCAGTACTTCGACCTTCTTTGAGAAGCATTTGGTTAACAAATCCGCTGTTCGCTCTATAGGGAAATGTATAAATTAGGGATGCAGTAAAAAAGGAAATTATTTCTCAATTCGCTTTGAATTTCCCAATACTTGCATCGAAATATTCAAGGGCGTCTCGACCCTTCCATGTAACGCATTTTTGAATTGAATATATTCAAAATTCCTCACCCCTGGCGGCGTAGTTCACTGAACGAATGAATCCGATTCTTGTATAAATAAGCGTAGCCCCTTACAGGTGCTTCACATCAAAGTCGACGTTTTCCATTGCATGTACGGTTTTCCACCACTTACAAGTTCCAGAAGCGATTATAACAGAACCATGGATACGGATATTCAAAAGTGTTTCAGGGGCAAAACGATTTTTTTAACGGGTGCCACTGGATTTTTGGGGAAAGGTATTTGGCCAGCTTAAATATCCAAAATATGCGCCGTAAATTGAAGCAGCAAGAACTAAGTTAAGTTTGCTTTGTTCTGCATTTAAGTTGTCATTGAAAAACTATTGCGGACCACTGAAGTGAGACGTGTGTATATACTGGTCAGGCCGAAGCGTGGAGTTAAGATTCAGGAGCGGATTACCACATGGTCGCGGGAGCAGGTAAGTAGAGAATATAGAAGTTCAAAGAGTACTTCTCAGACACTGAGTCTCATCTTGGACAAAGGTTTTTGATTTGTTGATCAACGAGAGGCCGGAAGCCTTTCAACGAATTAGTCCCATAGCTGGGGATTGCATGGCACCCGATCTCGGGCTCAGTGAGCAGGATCGAAGGCTCCTGGCCAACGAGGTGCAGATCGTCATCCATGGAGCTGCAACGGTGAGGTTTAATGAGCCTCTCCACATTGCCATTGCCATCAACACCCGTGGCACAAAACTGATGCTTCAATTGGCCAAGGAAATGAGACAACTGGAGGCCTTCGTCCACATCTCCACAGCCTTTTCCAATTGCGTAATTTACGACATCAAGGAGAGGTTCTACTCGGAGCATCTCAACTGCAACTCCCAGCAGATTCTACAATTACGTGATCTGGTGAGTGACGAGCTGCTGGACAGCATGGAGCCTGCCCTACTTGGATCCTTCCCCAACACCTACACCTACACTAAGGCCCTGGCCGAGGACGTAATCCTGCGGGAAGCGGGTGCCCTGCCCCTATGTGTTTTTCGGCCTGCAGTCAGTAAGTCATCTTTAATCTTCGAAATACATATCCTAAAGCTAAACGATTTTGCACCGCAGTCATCGCCGCCCATAAAGAGCCCACCAGCGGCTGGATTGACAACATGTACGGACCCATGGCAATCCTGTTCGGTGTGGCGCGCGGAGTATTGCGTATTGCCACCATAGATGTAAAGGCCCAAGCAAGCCTGGTGCCGGTAGACTATTGTGCCAACCTGGCTTTGGCCTGCGCCTGGCGAACCACCAAAGACGAGCGAAAAATAAACGAGGCACCTTCTATATACCAGTTGGCGCCAAGCGAGGGAAACAAACTCACACACGGCGAGTTCATCAATCACGCCCTCGAGGGACGCACAAGGTGCCCACTGACCAAGATGCTCTGGTACCCATTCCTTCACTGTATGACCACCTTCTGGCTCTACCCCCTAGCCGCCTTTTTTTACCACACCCTGCCCGCCTACTTCTTCGATCTGGCCTTGTGGCTTCAGGGTCGAAAGCCGCGACTGGTTAAAATATACCAGAAGATTCACAGCACTCTTCTCATTCTGGGGCCCTTCTCGTGTAAAAGCTGGGAGTTTGCAACCGACAATACAGATCGTCTGAGGAATCAAATGTCTCCGGAGGATAGGAAGTTGTACTACTTTGACATGGCCAGGCTGGACTGGAAAGAGTACTTTCAAAGCGCTCTCGGAGGCATGCGCGTATTTCTGGGCCACGAGCCTATGACCCCCGAGTCCGTGGCCAAAGGTCTGAGAGTGATTAAACGGTGGGCTTTTACTTTTTGTTTATTTATATTCCTATGATAAATGTAATCCTTTTAACAGGCTCAAGATGCTTCATCATATCCTGCAGTTCTGCCTGTGCTCCGTGGCCGCCAGTGCTGTGTGGTTTCTGCTAAAGCTCGTAGTGTAATCCATGAACAAATATTTTTCCTTAAAAACATTGGAAAGAAATGCTCTAAATAAATTAATAGACAATACATATTTTTTTTGTACGTTGAACGTAAATCGAATCAACAATAGGTTTAGCCCCTTTAAAAATATAAAACAAATATATTACAAACTTTTAAAATTTCACAGTATTTACTTTATTAAAAGAAATCCCTTGATCCAAAAGCGACTTTGACTTTGAAATAAATTGAATGCACAGTGAACCCGATCACATAAAAAGTAGGTTATATGTATGGCATTAGAGCATTATTACTGCAGTAATATATGTAAATTGTTCCAGTGTTTCGATTTTCTCAAAATAAATCCAAATTTAATTACAGAACTCGACCTTTGTTTAGTGTAAGCTGTTGAACTCAACATAAATAGAAGTGACAATTAGAAAAGCTTTCCATTCCCATTAGTTCGATCGACTTGCGAACCACCGCTTCTCTCAACATGGACTCTGGAATTCAAGAATTCTTTAAAAATAAAACCGTTTTCCTCACGGGTGGCTCAGGATTTTTGGGGAAAGGTATCCTTAACATTTATAGTATTTTCATGAGCTTATGACCATGTCCTGCAGTGGTTACCGAGAAACTCCTGAGGACGACAGAGGTGAAACGAATCTATACGCTCATCAGGCCAAAGCGCGCTGTGTCCATTGGTGAACGCATCACAGCCTGGGAGACGGACCCAGTGAGTCATAAATATTCTAAATTCCATGGTTATTTCTTAACCGAAATTCATCAGATTTTTAAGGTGCTGCTGAAGGCGAAGCCTGAGGCCCTGCAGCGAATCTGCCCCATCGCAGGCGATTGCTTAGACCGAGATCTGGGCATAAGTGACACCGACAGAAGCCTTCTGGTCTCCCAAGTGGAAGTCGTCATCCATGGTGCAGCCACCGTCCGCTTCGACGAGCCTTTGCACGTGGCCCTGGCCATCAACGTGCGCGCCACCCGGCTCATGCTTCAGTTGGCCAAGCAAATGTCCCAGTTAGTATCCTTCGTCCATGTTTCGACCGCTTTCTCCAACTGTGTGGCAACTGAAATCGATGAGAGGTTCTATCCAGAGCTTTTAAAGAACAGTTCGAAGAAGATACTGGCCTTAAGCGAGCTGTTTAGTAATGAGACAATAGACAGTATGACGACTACTCTGAAGGGTTCCTTCCCGAATACCTACACCTTCACCAAGGCCCTGGCAGAGGACGTCATCCTGCGGGAGGCGGGCGAGCTGCCTCTGTGCATCTTCCGACCGGCGATCAGTAAGTTATAAATTAAGGCAACTTAAAACGCTGGCTCTGCAACTAAATTTTTCTTAGTTATGCCTACCCACAAGGACCCCATCGTTGGATGGACGGATAATCTTTACGGACCCCAGGCTCTTATATTTGGCTCAGCTCGTGGTGTAGTGCGAGTCGTCATGGTAGATCCCAAAGTCATAATCAGTATGGTGCCGGCTGACTTTTGTGGAAGCGCAGTTCTAGCATGTGCCTGGCACACGAGTCGAAATACTAGAAAGGACCGAAAAAGGCCTACTATTTACACGCTTGCTTCCAGCAAAGAAAACCAGATGAGCTTTGGTACTTTCGTCCGCTCAACCTATGCGCATTGCGATCGGATTCCGCTAACCAAGATGCTGTGGTACCCTTTTATCCTTTGCATTAACCCCCGCCTGTTTCCGTTGGCAGCCTTCTTTTACCACACCCTCCCGGGATACTTTCTCGATGCATTACTGCTCCTCATGGGCCGCAAACCCATCCTGACAAAGCTGTACCGAAAAATACACAAGAATGTTGCCATCCTGGGCCCATTCACGACCACAACCTTCAAATTCGGCATGGAAAACACTCAAGAGCTGCTTGAGGCGATGTCCCAACAGGATAGAAGTGTCTACGACTTTGACATGGATCGTTTGGACTGGAGCGAGTATTTTTATGGAGCCACGAATGGAATGCGAGAGTATATTGGCAAGGAGCCGCTCACCACGGAGTCCATTGCCAAGGCTGTGAAGCTCTTGAAGCGGTAAGTTTAACATTGATTGTGAGTCGATTCGCTTGATGATCTAGACACCTTCTTTACAGCCTCAAAGTGCTACACTATGGTTTCACAGCCTCGTTGGTCTCTGTAGCAGTGTACATCTTCTGGAAGCTGGCCCAGCATATCCTTTGAGTAACCAACAAGTAAACAGAGATGTCTGTCCTCTTTAATTATCAAATAACTATTACTATTAATATATTGATAGATATTATTTTTAAATGTGTTAGTTTTAAATGTGCGACTTAAATCGAAATAAATAATAAATAAGCAATGCAATGTGTTAATGGCTTACTTCCCTTTCTTTTCACATTCTAAGGCATAATCAGGTTTTGATTTAAATCTAATTTGAATACTTTTGGGATGGGAGCATGTCTAAATTAGGAGTGTGCTGAAATATAATATACCCCGTACTCAAAGCTGTCTGCATTAAATTAAAATACAAATCACCGAATAGCCTTTAGTGCGATTAGTGCTAAATATATACTTCCATTTGGCTTCTAATAGGTAGCAGATAATCGCATTTATAAATCACGAGGTTGCCAAAAATGCTGACCTATGCAAGGTGCTGTTAATGCAATTCAAAATAAATAGCACTGACACTTCGAAAAGACTATCCAGTCTAATTAGTGCAGTCCGCTTTGAGCAACATGGATTCCGGAATTCAAGAATTCTTTAAAAATAAAACCGTTTTCCTGACGGGTGGCTCAGGATATTTGGGCAAAGGTATCCTGAATATTTTAATATTTTTTTGAGCTGATGATCATGCCTTGCAGTTGTTACCGAGAAACTCCTGAGGACAACCGAGGTGAAACGAATCTATACGCTCATTAGGCCAAAGCGCGGTGTGTCCATTGGAGAACGCATCACAGCCTGGGAGCAGGACCCGGTGAGTCTTAGGCCGATAGAATGTGCCTAAATCTCACCCTCAATTCTTTAGATTTTTGAAGTGCTCTTGAAGGCCAGACCCGAGGCCCTGCATCGAATCTATCCCGTCGCTGGCGATTGTTTGAGCCCGGATCTGGACATAAGTGACGCAGACCGAGAGCTGCTGGTCTCCGAGGTGCAAGTGGTTATCCATGGAGCAGCCACCGTGCGCTTCAACGACCCTTTGCACGTGGCCACAGCCATCAATGCGCGAGCCACCCGTGTGATGCTGCAGCTGGCCAAGCAGATGAGCCAGCTGGTGTCCTACGTCCATGTCTCAACCGCTTACTCAAACTGTGTGGTGTCTAAAATCGATGAGCGATTCTATCCGGAGAACCTGAGCTGCAGTTCAGATAAAATCCTTGAAATAACAAATATTTTAGGTAATGAGACATTGAACAGTCTGACATCTTCCTTGATTGGATCCTTCCCCAATACGTACACCTACACTAAAGCCTTGTCGGAGGACGTGATTCGGAGGGAGGCGGGCGACCTGCCGCTGTGCATTTTTCGGCCAGCGATCAGTAAGTCAACGTTAGTGAAGATACTCTAAACTGGGGAACTGTAGCTTGCCTCTTCTCAGTTATGCCCACCTACAAGGACCCCGTAATTGGCTGGATGGACAATCTCAACGGACCCATAGCTATTGTTTTCGGCGTTGCTCGTGGTATAGTCCGCACCATAATAATGAACTCCAAGGCCATGATCGGCATAGTGCCTGCCGATTACTGTGGTAACGCGACCCTGGCCTGCGCATGGAAAACAGGACAAGAATCTGTCAAACGGGATGATGCAAAAAATCCCCCTATTTACACCTTGGCTCCCAGCGAGAAAAACCCGATAAGCTTAAGTACTTACGTCTCGACAGTCACCCCATACCGCCATGTGACTCCGCTATCCAAGATGATCTGGTACCCGTATCTTGTGGGATTTTCCCCCCGTCTCTTTCCGTTGGCCGCCTTCTTTTACCACATCCTTCCGGGATACTTTGTCGATGGATTACTCCTTCTAATGGGCCGTAAGCCCATCCTGACAAAGATGTATCGAAAAATACACAGAAACCTTGGCATCCTGACACCGTTTACGTGCACCTCCTTCAACTTTGAGACGGCGAACACCCAGAGACTGTTGGAGACGATGTCCAAGTATGATCGAAGCATCTACGACTTTGACATGGCCTGTCTGGATTGGAACGACTACCTTGGATGCATCCATCATGGCTTGCGAAAGTATATTGCCAAGGAAACGGATGACGCTGAATCCATTGCCAAAGCCCTAAAGCTCAAGAATCGGTAAGGAACATTATTTTAATTGATAATTTCTCGCTGATGTTGGTCCCTGTCTTTAAGGTTGATGGTCCTGCACTATGTATCTATAATATGTGTGGTCTCTGCTGTGGCATATGGAATGTGGATTTTGGCGAAACTTATTATTGTTTAAGTTTCCGGAAAGGTGTCGAAAAATATGAGATGCATAATTGTACTAATATGGATTTTATTTAAATAAAAAACATCTCTGTCTACTCCTTGATTTATTATATGCTATTGGAAATGCTTAGTTTTGAATGAGAATATTAAATATTGACATCACTGCAGTCTCAAGTCTGAAATATATTCGAATTTTTTAAAATCGGATCCCCCATATCTCACCCAGTCGTTTAATGAAACTATTTTCAATTTTGTTAATAGGCAATATTTCCGAAGTTGAGTTACCACACATTTTAATGGGCAGACATATTCCCTTGTAAATCGAATATACACAAAGAGCAACAAAGCTAGGAAATGTATTCCTCAACGCGGATACATTTTAAGGTATAAGTAAAATATTTACATAATGCCTTGACTTTAAGTTTCATTATAATCGAATTAAATGTTACATTCTCCTAGAGATGGGACCCCAAGCAAGCACATTCTTCTATAAAAACAAAAAACAAACATCAACAACGATCAGAAACAGAATTTACAATACTTTTGATACAACAATTTCCTTGACTATAATACACTTTGTCTGCCATTAATCTAATTGTTATACTAATCAAAATTGTTATACTAATTCTTTGTGCACATCCAGTGAAATAAAACACTCACCACTAAGCCATGCACGTGCTGAAATTGTGAAATTTTACCTTTGCCTTCTTACCTAATAGAATTTTGAATAAAAAGCACCTACATTGTACAATTACTTTTCAGTCTATACTGTGCAATTGGCGTGGGCAACACCCAAGTTCAAATCCTTGAGAAACATGGACACTGGAATACAAGAGTTCTTCAAAAATAAAACAGTTTTCCTAACTGGTGGATCAGGATTTTTGGGGAAAGGTATCCCGATTCGGAATATGTAAACATTTCCCTTAGTTATATGATCGTGCCTTTTAGTGCTGACCGAGAAACTCCTGCGGACAACCGAGGTGAAACGAATCTACTCGCTCCTGAGACCCAAGCGCGGAGTGTCCATTGGAGATCGCATTTCAGCCTGGGAGACGGACCCGGTGAGTCTTCACCAGTCGTAATAAAATGGATAAATCTCACCCGAAACTTCAAAGATTTTCGGGGAGCTCTTGAAGGCCAAGCCGCGGGCCCTGCTCCGAATTTGTCCCATCGCTGGCAATTGCCTGGACCCAGATCTGGGCATAAGTGACTCGGACCGAAAGCTGCTGGTCTCCGAGGTGCAAGTCGTTATCCATAGTGCAGCCACCGTGCGCTTCGACGAGGCCCTTCACTTGGCGCTGGCCATCAACGTGCGCGCCACCCGGATGATGCTTCTGCTGGCCAAGCAGATGACCCAGCTGGTGTCCTACGTCCATGTTTCGACCGCTTACTCCAACTGTGTGGTGACTAACATCAAAGAAAGGTTCTATCCGGAGCATCTAAAGGACAGTTCGGACAAGATACTGGCCTTGGGGGAGCTGTTGAGTAATGAGACGATAGACAGCATGGCGACTTCTCTGATAGGATCCTTCCCAAACACCTACACCTACACCAAGGCCCTGGCAGAGGACGTGATTCGGAGGGAGGCGGGCAATCTGCCCCTGTGCGTCTTCCGGCCGGCAATCAGTAAGTGAAATAATCAAGGATACTTAAGATATTAAAAATATTTAAAACATATCCACAGTTATGCCTACCTATAAGGAGCCCATAGGTGGATGGTCAGATAATCTCTATGGACCGATGGCCCTCGCTTATGGTGGTGCTCGCGGTGTAGTGCGTGTCGTCATGTCGGATCCTAATGTCAGGCTTAGCATAGTTCCGGCAGAATATTGCAGTAATTTGGCACTGACTTGTGCCTGGAAGACAGGAGTAAATGCTGGCCAAGGATGTAAGCCAGAAAGTCCTCCTATATATCAGTTTGCTCCCAGCGAGAATAATGAGATAACCCAGAAATCATTTATCGACTTGTTGGTTATGAATCGAGATTTTACACCTCTAAACCAAATGATCTGGTACCCGTATGTCCTGTTGATCCCTCCTTTTCTGTTTCCTTTGGCTGCATTCTTTTACCACACCATTCCTGGCTACTTCCTCGATACGCTGCTACGTCTCTTCGGCCGCAAGCCCATCCTGGTGAAGACGTATAAAAAAATACACAAAAATATCAAAGTCCTACGACTGTTCTCCAATACCACCTTTAACTTTGGCACGGAAAATACCCAAAAACTACTGGCAGCGTTGTCTAAGAAGGACCGCAGCATGTACGACTTTGACATGGTTCCTTTGGACTGGACCGACTACCTGAGGTGTTGTATAGCTGGCATGCGCCTATACATTGCCAAGGAACCAGAAACACAGGAGTCCTTTAGCAAGGCTTTAAGGCTTAAGAATACGTAAGGCTTAGCATTTGATTGGTTGTTTTCCTAATAACTATTATTTTCCATCTTAGTCTCAAGGTTCTGCACATTGCCCTTTCGCTATCTTTGGCCACTGGCGCTGGATATGTCTTCTGGAGTTTGGCCAAGCTGTTCGTTTGAGATGACGGGGACAGTTCGTTGGGAAATTCAAATAAAACTTTCTAGCTTATTATGTTTTCTTCATTTATTGTTGTTGTCTACATTTATATGTAATATTAAATTTAATAATAAACATCTCCGACTGAACTGAAGATTCTCTAATGAAGTAGCCTACTTTTAGACATAATGAATGGTTCTAGTCGGATTTTATGGTATTTACTTGAACTGAAAAAGATACAGATACAGAATATACAGATACAAAAAGCTTTGATGAGGGACTGTTGGAAATCTCTGTTTGAATCTTTGTAAATTAGTTACCAAGAACATCTTCGACCAATTAAACCTTTGAAAAGAGACTCTGTTAAGTAAATAAATTGCCGTTTTCTTAAGTTCATTCTTGGATTGGATTGGATTTTATTTAAAAAGAAATTAAAATAAATATCGAATGTAAATACCAGTTTCTCAGTTGATCCACATTTTATTTCGAAAATAAAGAATGTATATACATATGTACGTATCCAAATACAAATCCGATCTGTACATGAAGTACATTCGTGCTACTTAGCATTATGAGATACTTAGCTACTTAGCTTTACGATTTGCATAAGTTCAGACGCAATCAGAAACTTGTTGACCAATGGGTCAGTAGCTTTCATTTTTCACCGAACAAAACATTTAATGTCTTCAATTCACTTTATAAACTGCGGCTGAGAGTGAGCAACTTTAAACCTATATTTAAGGATACGTAGAAGGGGTGAATCGTCCTTGCCCCTTACTTTTGGGAAAAGGTAAATATACATATATCAGATGAATTCGTTTTATTAGGAGATACCATAATTTAAAAATTTCACTGTAAATATAATGTAATTGAAACAAGCTCTAAGCACTGGTTAACATTTCTTGTGGTTGCAATAACTCTCTTATCTCCTAAGTTATTTGTAATTTCAGTTAAGATTTTCTTTACAGTTTTTATTATAAAACAGATTTATGAAAAATCTCAGTTTTGTCCAGTCAATCTTTTAACCAATTGAGCTTCGGTGATGGAGAGTCCTGAGATAAGTTTATTTGTTGGTGTGCACTTATTTCGCCTACGGTATAAGCTTTGTTTAAATAAACAGATGTGTTGTAAGCCATATTTATAAATAGAATTTATATACTCAAGTATCACTAAATATTCAATGAATAATTTAAAAATTATGAATTAAAAGTGAATGGAGTCGATCGATTAAATAGTAATAGGGATCAATCCACTATTTTAATTGCTAATTTCTTTTATTAAAGATTTGTATTAATGTATAACTAGTTCAAACTTTTAATCGTATTGCTGTTCTTGTTTTATTTTTTATAAAATCGTATTCTATAACCGGAATAATGTGCTGCTTTTAGGCTTATTTACGCTGCTGTTCCAAAGGTTGTTTTGTTTAGGTTTGCATATTATTGACCGGATCACAGTTCGGGTGACACCCAGCTCGCTGGCCAGCATGTTCATATATAAGCAGCACGAGCACGCTCATTTCTCATTGAAAGGCCTTACATGTCGCAAGCACACACAATTTTAAACCCAACCATGGAGTGCGGTATTCAGGATTTCTACAAAGACAAGGTCGTGTTTCTAACAGGCGCCACGGGATTTTTGGGTAGAGGTATGAGTCCCATGAGATTCCACACAATTCCCTTGGGATTCATAATTCTACTGCCGTTTAGTGATAATTGAAAAGCTTTTGCGAGCTACGGATGTGAAACGCATTTACGCGATGGTCAGGCCCAAACGAAATCAGGATATTCAGGAACGATTTCACACTTGGCAAGAGGATCCTGTGAGAGACAAATAATAGTTTGTTTTTTTAGTTAAATATATAGTGCTAATGTCCCTTTAGCTCTTTGAAGTCCTACTCAAATCGAAGCCCCAGGCACTTCAGCGAGTCTCCACCATCGCTGGTGATTGCCTCGAGCATGATTTGGGCATTAGCATTAAGGATCGCCAACTTCTGGCCTCAGAGGTGCAGATATTCATCCACGGAGCTGCCACGGTGAGGTTCAATGAGCCTCTTTCCATAGCTCTCGCCATCAACACGCGAGCCACTAAGCTGATGCTCAAATTGGCAAAGGAAATGAAACACCTCGAGGCCTTTCTCCATATATCATCCGCGTTCTCCAACTGCCCCGTCTTTCACATCGAAGAGAGATTTTATCCCGAACTTTTAAACCTGGATTCCGAGAAGATTTTGGCCATGACTGAGTTAGTGGGACCGAAAATGATAAACAATATGTCTTCTCTACTCGTGGGATCTTTCCCCAATACCTACACTTACTCGAAGGCCCTGGCTGAGGATGTGATCCTCAGAGAAGGTGGTGACCTTCCCCTCAGTGTGTTTCGACCGGCAATTAGTGAGTGCTTTTATTGTATCTTTTACAACTTTGAAATACTGAATTATTTTCATTTACATAAAGTAATTGCCACCCACAAAGAACCTGTTGGCGGATGGATCAATAATCTCTACGGACCGATTAGCCTTATATACGGAATAGCCCACGGTGTTATACGTCTGGTGGGCTTTAAAAATAAGGGTGCTGCCAGTTTTATTCCAGTGGATTACTGCGCCAACATGGCCTTGGCCAGCATCTGGCAAACCGGAAAAAAGGGCATTATACGAGACCGGAGGGACCAACCGCCAACCATATACACACTGGCGCCAAGTAACTCAAACTTACTTGAACATATGGACTTCGCAAACATGGGAATGAGCCATAGGGAGGATTTTCCGATAAATAAGATGATCTGGTATCCATTTGTGCACACCGTCTCCAAGCCTTGGCTGTATCCTCTACTCTCATTTTTCTATCACACATTGCCCGGATATATTATCGATCTGATGCTGCGATTGGCGGGAAAGAAGCCCCGAATGGTTGATATCTATAAAAAGATTCACGTCAATATGGCAGCTATTCAGCACTTTTTGTATAATAGTTGGGTTTTCGAGACAAAGAGCGTTGATCGATTAAGGTCACTAATGTCCGTAGAAGAACGAAAAATGTACAACTTCGACATGAAGGCTCTGGACTGGAAGGAATATTTCAAAACTGCCCTACTTGGCATGCGGTTTTACATGGAAAAAGAGCCTTCAACCGAGGAATCCTTTGAGAGTGGACGACGAAAGCTGAAGCGGTGAGTTATGTAAAAAAAATTTTACTGCTTCCTCATTATTGTTTTTTCCTTTACTTATAGGTTGAAGGTTTTACACTATGGCTTAATGAGCGTGCTCTTGTTCATTGCTGGCTTCTTATTATGGTCTCTTCTTAAATTATTTATTATATAATTAAGGGATCACACCAATAGAAAGTTATTTTGGAGAGTTTTTTATTGAAGAGGAATAGGAAAGGAATAAATTGATGAAATATTAAAATTTTCGTTTTTATTATATACATATTTTATTTCATATTTATACAACCATAATATATAATATTCACATGGTTGAATACCTGAAAATAAATAAAATTCCCTTCTCACAAAATTGCCAACTAATGAAATTGGGAACTTGCTCCACATTTGATTCAAGAAATCTATAATTTACGCAAATGAAACTCAACTTACACCCATTATGCAAGAGCTGGTATATACTTTGCGTAATTTTAGACTCGACCTAAAACTTGTTGACCCATTTATATACTTCTCCACCGCGCAAAGCGTTGAGTAATCAAAAATGTACAAACTGAATATATAACATATGTACGTACATATCGTATATCAGTGGAGTATTCATTACCTTTTAATTTCGTGAATATTAATTACATTTTCAATACGACTCTTCTTTGACACACATTTTTAAACCTCTTTTGAGCAAAATAAACAATAAAGTTCTTCCACTTAATTCGGTTAATCAGAAACAAATATAATTTAAATTGAGATTTATAAATTCGCAGACATATTAGGTCAATAAATCTTTGGTTCAACCCCGACGACGCCTTCTCTCCTCTCGTCTGAGGTTGCGTCTGCGATTGATCCTTCGATTAATGCGCCGTCTACGGTGATGAATAGTCCTGTGGGTGACTGGGGCCAATGTGGTGGTCGTCGTCGTAGAAGTTACTGTTGTAGTTCCAGTTCCAGTTCCTGTTCCAGTTCCTGTTCCTGTACCGGTGCCAGTGCCAGTAGCAGTTCCATCGCTTGAGTCTGAATCCGAAGAGGCACCATCAACTGGAAGCAAGTAGATGGCCAAAAGGGCCACAGTCAGTGCGAGTAGGAATCTCATGGTTAAAGCTCGACGGGGAGAGATGAAGAACTGTCTGAGGATTGAAAGTCTTACCTGCCAATTTATAGTCCCCATGAAGGGAGTGGAAAGTTTTAAGACATGTAATCCAAGACAACTACTTGTATGAATATTTTTACAATTATTTCGATCCAAATATTGACTAAAATTCGTTTGTTGGTACAGACCGTGTTAGCTCTGCACTCAGCTAGGCTAATATGTACAATACAAGCGTCGTTAAATTGAACAGAAGTTGTCTGTGCCTTTTGTCTATCTTTGTTTACTTTTAAGTTTAGTGGTTATTTTTGGATTTATGAATTAAAAGAAAACTAGTAAACTGCGTTGTCGCTAACGATTTATTAAATTGTAATTAAGTAATTTGTCAATAAAACAACCAAAAGATCATGATTTGATAAAAATTAAATTAAATGCCCAATTTGCGAATACTAAGGAAGAAAACTTATACAGAGAGGTTTTAAAATCATTGCTTATGTGTGTAATACTTGTACCAATGGTTAATTATTTGATAGTTTATAAACATTCTTGGCGTTTCATACAGCGAATTATTTATTCATTTTTATTATTTTAATCAGAATTTTGCAACGCAAAAAAGGCGTCACAAATTATACAATTTCATAAATGAACAATTAAAATGTATCCTTTTCAAAAATAATCTTCCTAGACGTTATATAATTTAAATTTTCAAAAATAAAATCAAATCAATTATTTGTGAATTTTTATTGTTTTTATGCCAATTTAATCTACCTGAAAATAGCTACAAAATAGAATTCCACTGAAACATTTTTTTATAGATACTATCGATTGTTTAAATAAGAATTAGTATAATGCTTGGATAAGCTATATAAAACTTATACGGCAATTATTACAGATTACAATTATTACAGGTGAAATCTAACATTACAGAGTTTTGCGGGTGAAATCTGACATTGCAGCGCTGTTAAGACAAACAAAAATTAAAGTGTGGCCAAAGCGGGATCTTAAGAATATACCGTGGAATAGAGTGAC
Source organism: Drosophila anomelani (assembly GCA_035045905.1). Classification (NCBI taxonomy): domain Eukaryota; kingdom Metazoa; phylum Arthropoda; class Insecta; order Diptera; family Drosophilidae; genus Drosophila; species Drosophila anomelani. Next base: position 6,236,480 of record JAWNOO010000007.1, on the reverse strand, counting down.
TTTGGCGCACATCTTAAATAATAGTCGATGTAATCGATATCAACAAAAACATCGCTAAAACATCCATGTTCGATGCATCGATGATTTTAGAGCACGAAATCCCAATCGGTAACTGGGAACAGTTTTTGTATGCAAGTGGGAATGGGCATGAATTCCCAATCGGTAACTGGGAACAGTTTTTGTATGCAAGTGGGAATGGGCATGAATTCCCAATCGGTAACTGGGAACAGATTTTGTATGGGGAAAAAATGGGCGCGAAGTCCCAACCGGTAATTCTAGTGATGCGAAAACATCGAGTCATCAAACATCGATATCAACCAAAACATCGGCAAACACATCGATGTATCGATACATCGCCGATGCTTTCCCTAATTCAAACGCTTGGCTTAGAAACCTGTTCTTCGGCTCAATTCGAAAAACTTATTCGAAAAAAAACACTCGAGCGTGGCGCACGTTACAATTCCTCCGACTGGTGTGTACCACTGCCGCTGCCTCCCCTCTCGCAGAAAATCTATAGGCTGTGCATAACGAATAACTCTAAAATTGGTGCAAGCCAGCGTTTCTATATTGATTTACCCCGCGATTCGTTTCGTTCCGTTCTGTTCGCTTGTGTGCAATAAAAAGAAAATGAACTGTTTTGGCTTTCGGCGAACATTGCATAATTCTGGTCGCGGTCGTTAAGCCCATTTCCAAGAACGCTCTTCCGAGAATTACGCAGAAGAAAGACCGCAGACCGAAACACCCGCAAAAAAGGCATAAAACAAAAAAAAAGAGAAGAAAAGTGCCGCAGCAACAAAACGGGGATGGGGGGATGCACATAATAATTAAAGAGAAAAAATAATACACAATAAGCGCAACTTGGCTTCTGTTTGCTGTGCTGTGCTGTGCGCCTTCCATGGCGATTCCGATTCCTCGGTGGTCCGTGTGCTTGTTATTCCTATATGTATGTGACATAACGATACTAGGCCAGTGCGAGAGGGGAGAAAACAGGGGGAAAAACAAGTAGAAATCCGCAAATTTTTACGCTATCTGTGACTTAATAAATATTTTCTTTCCGTGGAAGATTTTCGGCTGGCGGCTAACGTTTGCATCTAAATTGCAGATCTTAATCGTTGAAGCAGCAGCGGCACTCACATACACGCACGCCCGACCGCCACCCTGCAATAACAAATACACTGCCGACGTCGCTGCAGCAGAGAGCTTAAAAAAAGAATCTAAAAAACAAGTGTTGTTGGTGCACCCACATCGTTGTTCGCCATGCTGAAAGCGCTGCTGCTGGCGCTGGTGTGCGCCGCGAGCGCAGCTGCCGCCGCCGACCTGGCGGATAAATTGCGCGATGACTCGGAACTCTCTCAGGTGAGTCAGTGGAAGAACAGTACAGGAGGAGGAGGGGACGAGGAAAAAGGTGGCGAAAGAAAACAGTGGTAGTGGTAGCAGCAGAAACAGTTAGAGTAAATACAGTCCAGACCTGGGCATGAGACCAAATCCCCCTATCCATAGCACCAGCACCATTCGTACCTGCTCATCCGTCAGTACAGTTGGTCCTGCCTATGCCGCAATTCTAATTTTGTATCTTTCGTATGCTGGAAGCTCTTGATTATTGGGATTTTAAAGTTGTACGCTAAAAAAAAATTTTTTCTTTTAATTTAGTCTAACGAAATTTCATAGTATATTTGAAATTTATAGTTAATTCCCAGCATTGTAAGCTGGAATTATCTTTAATTAATTCGTCAAGGCTTTCCGCTCTCTGAATTCTTGTGAATACCAAACTAAAATACTTTTATGCTCGTTTTAATTAGATTTTACTTCGAGAAAGTTGTAATAATTTGGGATAACTTGCATTTAATAAAGAGACTGTAAAAATAAGTCAATTCAAGTTCTTATATCATCGTTTTAAAACAACTTATTTATTAATAATTAAACAAAATAGTAGCTTATTTCATTTTATAAAAAAATGAGCAGCCCAACCAGAAATTCTCCCTTCAAAAATGTTACACTAAAAATGGTTGATGAATTTCCGGTAAACTTTGCGTCCAATTGTGTCGCTTGCCAACTATTAGTTCCAGTTATCAAAGTTCAATTGTAGCCCAAACCGCCCTCCCCCACCACGATTCGCTGGCCTTGAAAGGAAAAGCCTTGACAGAAAAGGAGCCTGCGCAAGAGGGACGGACTGAGGCACCCGCATTCCGCATTTGGGCACAGGTAGTCGTCGAGGCTTCGGCAGCATCGTCCTTGACCTTTAGACAGCTCACTTGTTGTTGGCCCTGCGAAAAATCGATGATGCTGCAGGAAATCCAGGTTCCTGCCGGAAAGACCAGCCAGGTCAAACCTAACGGTCGCTACTAAACTCCACTTGGCCACATTTCGTATGCATGGCGGAGTCTGCCGGGTTATGTAAAAATGAAAAGCAGAAGTCGGCGGCCGTTGACGTCCACTGAGCATAACAGTTTTATATTTAGTTTTGCCTTTTTACACCTTCACACGCCAACACACACAGTCGCACAAAACCCAACAAAAACAACAACAACCACAAAAAACGCACATAGAAAAACACATTAAAATGTAAAAAAGTCAGAAGCCAACAAAGGTACGCGGCTGAAATAACAAGAACATGTGTAATGCACACAGAGGCGGCGGCGGCGTCCTCAGCTGTCCAAAAGGGTTACCCATTAACGAATTTTACGCCAGGGGGAAGGCGATCAAAACCACGAGATAAAACTATTGATTTATGAGGGCCAGGTCGGGAGACGTATGTACATATATACCTTTAAGCCAATTTATATTGATACTTGAAAATTAGGGAGACTTTCGACTTTTCGATTTTTTTTTAATATTTTATATAAGAAAACATCATTTAATCATATGAAATATTTATTAATATGTTTTAAAATGTTTAAAATCTTTAAGATACTTTTATATCTTTATAAAAATGTTTAAACGTAATAGTTCCCAAGTTCTTTCAAGAGAGGTTTACTAAAAATATTTGTTCTTCAGATAATTGAATTACTTTTTAAGCATTTATAACACCTTTAAACTCTCCTCTACTGTAAATTTCTACTCTTTTCAACAAATTCCCAAAATACTTGTCAGCTGTGCCAAAGAGTATTCCGAGAAAGACAGAAAAAAGAAAGCGTGCGACAAAAGGCAAGAAAGAGTAGTGGGGCAGTGGGTTGTAATTGTTGCAGCCGGTGCGGTGCGGTGCCTCTATGCCTCAGGGTCTCAGGGAAGTAGCTGCATCCAAACATCCGAAGACAACCTTTTCCAGCCCCGATTTACCAAACAGAGCATACAGCGAAAATAAAAACGAAAAGGGAAGGGGGTTTCGGCTTGCTCATTTGCACCCTTGCATTTAGGGTATGGTAACTTTGTTCAGAAGTTTGGCACTTTCAGTGGATAGTGTTTCCGGCCTTGCATATTATTATATGGGGGTGGTTCGGTTAGTTTGTCATCGAATAGTAGGGGCGGGAAGTAATATTTGGTCACTTATGTAAATTTTCTGCCATTAAAGGGTAGGATAAAAGCCAAACACTGCATATCAAATTCTATGTTATGTCTTATTTATTCAGATTAAGAGATTAAGTGGATTTTTTATTTTATCTATGAAACGTTTGCTAATATTTTACCATAGAAAAGACTATTTAAATGTCAAAAATCGAATTGATTTGATCAGAAAATGTATTTATAAGAGTATCTTAATTCCCTTGCCTTTCCTATCCATTCTTAAGTAAGCCTGCACTCCTCATTTTATGCTGATAAGTTAGATAAATATAGGTTTGAGCTATCTTGGCTTTTGCGGCTTACGGATTAGGGCTTGTGGTTTTGCTTGGCAGATCACTGGCGATCAGCAGGGAGTTTTCGTGCGGATGCCAGCCAGCAATTTACTCGGTCTATATATAGAGCTCATTGAGAGAAACACAGCCAAGCGATTTTAATCGCGTTGAGTTAAAAATTCAGCCGAAATCATTTCCATACATACAAATTTATGTATGTAGATGTATACATCATATTCATGTGCGGGCTCGAGAAATGAGAAATGGGGAATGGGCAATGAGCTGACCTTCTGCGATTGACCCCCACTTCCTGTCGTGCGTCCAACGTCTTCTGCTTTTTATTAATTTTAATTTTTAACCTTTGACTGATGCAACAGGGGAGGCTGAGTTGGGGGGATCGTCAACTGTCGTCTAGGAACACTCACTGTATGTACAGTGCACTACAGAGGGCACGAACACTCGCTCGCAGCATCATCGAATTCAATTAAATTTAATTTAAGATTACAATGCGATGCCAAGGCGCGTTATTTGATATGCGACGAGCTCCATTTCAGCTGAGGCGATGAATGAGCCACGACTGACCTTAATGGATCCACGTCCACATGCGCATAGACGGCGGAGCTATGTGATCCGTGGCGTGGGCGAGAAACGGCCTCGGAGTGATGCCAGTAGTCCCCTCCTTTTTGGACCTCCCTTTTCCACTATTTCCCTGTACTGAACCAATTAAAAGAGAAATGCTGCCCGAGAGTCTCAAGTCCCCAGGGGTTGAGAGACCGACCGCTTTCGCTTGTGTGTTCGCTTCTGTTTCTGCTGCTGCTGCTGCTGCAATTATCCAAAAAATAAAAGAGGAAAGAACAATGATACAAAAGACATATGTATGCATATATAATTTGTACCAATTAAATTTATTTATACAACATGCACTCGCTCAGAAGGAAACCACCAATGCTGCAGACCCCCAGCTCCTGGTCCGATTTCAGTCCCTATTCCATACTAGGAAGCTTGGCTCGCTCTCTTGGCTAATTAGTTTTAATGGCTCCATTAGACGATGATGGAAATTGAATCTCCTCAAGTGCCACGCCCCAGAAAATCCCCTGCTCTCGTTTTGTAGTTGTTTTTGGTCTAGGAAATTAGTACAATTTTTGGCTGCAATTCGAAAGAAAACACAACAAGTTTGAACTGCCAGTGGTTCTCTCTTTCTCTTTTTTTTTTCTTTTTCTCTCTCTCTCTCTATCTATTTCAGAGCACTGCCAATTCCTTGAGGCGCCTTATGCCAGTTAGGGTAAGCTGCAATTCCAAAAACCAAGCAAACAGAAACAACACAAACTCAATAATTAGGCTACAACACAACATGTAAATCCCGAGAAACAACACACACTATTTCAACGAACTTTCACATGTTTTGTGCTTAATTTAGTTAACTAAAATCTCCATCGGGCCATTGGCCAAATTATTGTTTGCCCCGCCGTCTGACTCGTACCCTTGATTTTGGGGTGCGTCTGGCATCCGAGGGGTCATTGGCTTGGCACTTGGCACTCGGGGAAAATCAAAATGCGCTTTTCAAAACCCTCCCCCTCTTGGGAGCTGCTGCTGCGTGTGGTGTTTGCATAGTAAATGAGACGCCGCCCCATCCAGAAAGGGAAACTCTTTATCGTTGACAGGATAATACTCTAACAATTGTTACAAATTCATCAGGGCTTCCGAAAAAGACTCCCCGGGGAAAGGCTCTAGAGTCCTTATCGCGATGATCTGCCAAAAGGGCCGGAAACTCCCCTGCCTTCGTCATCAACATCATCAAATGCGAAACATTCGATAACGGAAATTTATGAAAGTAATTGCATCTAATTGTCAAAGGCACCCGAGGGGGTTGAAACCTAAAAGGATGCTGACAGATGGGCCATGGAAAATGGCCGTCGAGCGAAAGTGTCGCTCTGTTTTTCAAGTAAACACAATCTATTCGGTTCGGTACAACTCTCATTGAATCTCTATAACCTGGTACCTGAACGTATCCCATATCAACCTGTGACATATGCCACAGCCAATCCCTAAGACCCCACTTAGTCAGCAGGGCACTATCCTTAAGATAAGCGAAAACATTTTGAGGGCGAAATAGAAACCGGCCAAGCACTTCTGGCCAAAACCGGAGACGGGATAAGAACAAAGCCAGCGGCGACTCAAATGTCCACAACCAGGACAACCACACCGATATAACGACAGCGACAACTGACGGTCTCGAATTACCTAAAAAGAAAAAACGTAAACGGAAAACAAGAACACAAAGTATTCACACTTAGGAAAAATAACAATATAATCCTTGATGAAGGTTATTTTATTATTAAAGTGCGTGTTTCAGGACATTTTCGAAATGCAGGGCTCTTGAGAATAATTTTTATAGACATATGCATTAACTGCACTTTATTATAATATACACTCTCCCAAATATATCTTATTTTTAAATTCAATAACATTAAGATTACAATTTATTCATTGATTAGAGCTAGAGCCGAGATCTCTGAACTTTATTTTCAAATTAATAATATCCCTTTCTCGGTGTGTATGCGTGAGTATTGTCGATGCCAGAGCATCGATATCTATGTGCAGCAGTCAGGGGGAACTGGAAAAATGGAAATGTAAAAGGAAAAGGGAAAGGACCGACTTTAGAAGCCAAATTGCCATGACTCATGCTGGGCAACAGTGAAAACACGAGAGAGTCACACGAGCATTTTAAAGGAGGGCATGGAAAAAGGTGTTGTCCTCGACAGGACACGCACCCACACAGGCACACCGGATTGCACACACACACACACACACACTAGACCCAGACAGGACCTCATAAAGCTGACTGGGAATGTGCAGCGGGGCGTGGCGGACAGTGGTTCTCTTCGGCCGCAGAGTGTGCGGTTGCATGCGGCCATCGTCACATGTGGCAGGGGCAGGTGGTGCCGGCCCGGGCATGTCCCGATCCCGGACCTGGTTTAGGGTCAGTGGCTGGTCTATTTGGGGTGGCTGGGTAATGCATTTTCACATCCCACTCTCAATAGAATGACACACTAGCCGCCACTATACAAACTACCCCGGGACTTACGTAATTGGTTCAATAAACCTTTTTTCAGGACACATGCATAATGTGTTGTTCCTCATTTTATTAGTTTGTTTGAGGTTGCCATGGAAGTTGGCCGGTTGCCGTTTTGGCAAAACCGCCCAACAACCGACAATAAAGAAACCAACCAACCACCCCGAATGGCACCCACCCAAACCCATTCCATTACCCCACTAGAACCACCACCCACTACTCGCACTCCCCACTTGGTTCGATAAGATATATTGGCAATATAGAGCGCATCGAATGAGTGTAACGAACCCCGTTTATCTTTGCAGTTCTACAGCCTGCTGGAGAGCAATCCCATTGCCAACGCGACACTTTCGCTGCGCAGCTGCACGATCTTTGTGCCCACCAATGAAGCCTTCCAGCGCTACAAGAGCAAATCCGCCCATGTGCTCTATCACATTAGTGAGTTTCATATTCAATTAGTTTGATTAAATATAATTAAAATATTCACAAACTCACCCCACAGGCACGGAGGCGTTTACCCAGAAACGACTGCCCAGTACCGTGTCATCGGACATGGATGGCAATCCACCGCTGTACATCACAAAGAACTCCAATGGTGACATCTTTGTGAACAATGCCCGGATTATTCCCTCGCTCAGTGTGGAAACCAACAGCAATGGCAAGCGGCAGGTCAGTGCCCCCAAAATCTTATCCATATAGAAACCCATTGAACCTGGATCTGTTCTGTTTACAGATCATGCACGTCATCGACGAGGTGCTGGAGCCGCTCACCGTGAAGCCCGGTCATTCGGATGTCAGCAACAATCCGGATGCGCTCAACTTCCTCAAGAGCGCCGAGGAATTCAATGTGGACAACATTGGTGTGCGCACCTACCGCAGCCAGGTGACATTGGGCAAGAAGGAGTCCGTTTTCGAAGCAGCCGGACAGCACACCTTCCTCGTTCCCGTGGATGAGGGCTTCAAGGTTGGCGTCACTTTGTCAGAATTATATTTGTTAGATGCTTAAGAAACCCTCTCCATTTGCAGCTCTCGGCTCGCAGCAGCCTGGTGGATGCCAAGGTCATTGATGGCCATGTGATACCCAACACTGTCATCTTCACTGCCGCCGCTCAGCACGACGATCCAAAGACTTCTGCCGCCTTCGAGGATCTCCTCAAGGTCACTGTCAGCTTCTTTAAGCAGAAGAACGGCAAAAGTAATGCAAGAGAAGTGATTACTTTGAATAGTTTGCTTAATTTTTATATCCCATTGCAGTGTATGTCAAGTCCAACACCATTGTGGGAGATGCCAAGCACCGCGAGGGCGTAGTTCTGGCCGAGATCGTGAAGGCCAACATTCCAGTGCGCAACGGAGTCGTCCATCTTATTCACCGTCCGCTAATGATCATCGATACGACGGTCACCCAATTCCTGCAGGTATGTGGGGTGTCGAAATAAACTGAATTCTGCAATTGTAGACACAACACCGACACAGACATAGACAAACCAAAGACACACACACACACACACAAATAGAAGCAGTGATAGTGCCTGCGGCTTGTGATAAGGCTTGGCATTTTGATTGGCTCGGCACGCACTGAGAGATAGCGCTGGCGGCGACCAAGAAGATACTGGGAGACCAATTGCATAGCTTGCCAGCCCCAGCGAATGCTACTATACATAAAAAGACATATCGAGCACTCGGCTTTTCTTTGCTTTTAGTTGAGCGTCTTTTCAATCCCACAAAATTACCGGCAAAGGGGGGTGATATTTCCCAGTGCCATAGTTTCCACAGCGCTCAATTGAGGGCAAAGCCAAACCAAATAATGTTGCACCCAAATACCAAACATTAGACACATACAAAATATACTCTAGATCCAAGCTAAAGTAACCCCTAGGTACATTCCCTTAAATACAAATAAACCCAAAGTCTGATTTTATCTAGAACTGAATTTCTATGCCGAAAACTGGTGCAACATTTTTCAAAGCAAAAGAAATCTTGCCCAGTTCCTGTAATTTTCTCAATTCGGTTCCATGTAAAATCAAAAGCAAAATTTTATTTTAAAATAATTTTTAAAATATAAATTTTATTTTAAAAAAATTTTGGGTGTAATGTAAGTATTGCCAAAATAAAAAAGAAAATCCAAAAAATTATATATATACCTAAACGCCATGTAATTCATGTAAATTTTTCTATGAATCAGATTTCCCTATCAAAATGCATTTCACTGGCAGTTGTGGCATTGCACCGTCTGCCATCGACTGACTCAGTATTGGGCAAGGCGCTCCCAATTGGCCCTTTTATTGAAATTCGAAACGTGATTTAGTCACGAATTATTGGCTGACATCAAAATTGCTAACCAGGCATAGCGCTTTGCTCGATCTGAACTGGAATCGACAAAAACTTCATTCACCAAACTACTTCCATTGTTCTCTATTGAATGTATTGGTATTTTAATTGTCTCAAAGGCGAGAGATGAAATTGAGATTATTATTAATTGGCTTGCAGCTCGATGTTCCCTGCATACATCAATCCTACGATCAATCACCGATCATTCGCTGTTCGCTCGCTATCAGCCGGCATGCTTGATCACATCGTAACCTATACTATATAAATATATGTTCTTCTGCGCATAATATGCAATTCCTAGAGAATGGCTCCCCCATGGACATACATACATTCCAAAACAGTGCGTTTCGAGACTATGGAACTGCCTTGATTCGTCGGAACCTAATTCCGATCGTAGTTCCCGTGTAGTTGTGAAACAGACTGTGTAGTTGGTATATCAATCGAAGATCGAATCATTTCGTTTATTGCAATATCATTTTTTAAAATCCACTATAGTTCTGTTGTAATTACTCGTGCTCTGATCTTTTGGCTACACTTACTGATCCATACCTCTATCCTTTGTTTCTCGCAACATGCCGAATAAATTGTATTTAAAACTACAAAAAACACAACCCAATCCAACATATCGCTCTAAAATTGAAAACGATGCACCGAAAAATTGACAAAAACCAAACCGTTGACGCATTCAGTCGTTCAAGGTAAACCGAAACAAGATCCAATTACATTATTTATTTTATTGATTTGTTAAAAGTTGCATTTTGATTTGCATCCCCCGCCCACAAAGCTATCTTTTGCATGAATCTCCCCCCAGATAAGGCTTTAAATTTTTGAGTTGAGTGAATTTAAGAAAAGGAATTAAAGGAGTTTAAACCACATAAGATTAGAATATTCAGCACTTATTATTGTTAAAGCTAAGAATGTATTATATTAGGTGCTTTATTTAAAAACGTTAATTCCTTAATTCGATTGTAATTTATTGTTTCATTCTTGCTTTTGCCTTCCATGACATATTATTTCCTTGATTGTGCGTTTGAACTATGTGTTGTACTGTTTTGCTTTTATATTTCCATATCATTGATTAAAAGTCCTTTGACATATTTTAATAAATTACAATATTTGATTCGCTGTAAACGTTGAAAAGTGCACGCCAGTTCCATAGCGATCTGAAATTATGTAAATATATAAACCAGACCGTTTGCCTGATAAACGCAAAATGATTAAGAACATCGAGAATAAAATATATATTTCCATTGTGCTTCTTCCAAATGTGTTCGTTCTTCTGTGCTGGAACAACTATATGGCACTCTGCGTGGATACAAAAAAAAAAACCAAACAAATAAATATCCGATTTATATGAATGTGTGTTTACAATTACCAAATCTTATTCGAAATTATCCTCCTACTTCTACCACTCCGTTTTGTAAACCGATTTAGTTCATGAACGTAAGTAATATTTACACCAGCAACAACACCAATAAGCAGAACAATTACATGAACCACAATAACAGTCATCAGTGCAACGCTTCGCTATCAAACTGCAACCACCGCACACTCGAATAATAATTGAATAATTCGCTATAAATTCAGATAGCCGTAGTGAATCATTAAGCATTATTCCCATCGATTCACCACTCAATTAGGCCAGCCATTAAATTCCCAAATCAAATTGGCTTCCCTTAAAAAAAATGTATAGTATCTGTTTGAACCGCCCTTTAAAAAATGAAGCCACCTGAAACATTGAAAGCTTATGCGAATCCTCCCTTCCATGCAACATTATTTTTTAGATTATTATTTCATGTTTCAGAAAGTAATACCACTCAGTACGAAATCCAACTGAATAATTATGCTTTCTCTTTCGAAGGAAAATGCTGAGAACGGAGCTCTGCGAAAGTTTTACGAGGTTATCATGGATAATGGAGGCGCAGTCCTTGACGATATCAACAATTTGTCGGAGGTGACCATTTTGGCGCCCAGCAATGAGGCTTGGAACTCCTCCAATATCAATAATATTCTGCGGTACGATCACTCAGCTTAGTAATTATGTTAAATATTTCTAATCTAAAAGTTTACAGAGACCGCAATAAGATGAGGCAGATCCTGAACATGCATATCATTAAGGACCGCTTGAATGTGGAGAAGATCCGACAGAAGAATGCTAATTTGGTTGGTATTGAGAAGAGTATATTAATATTACCAGTTGCTAATGGAATATCTTCCTTGTTTACAGATTGCTCAGGTGCCCACTGTCAACAACAACACCTTCCTCTACTTCAATGTCCGCGGCGAGGGATCGGATGCTGTGATCACCGTTGAGGGTGGCGGTGTCAATGCCACCGTTATCCAGGCTGATGTGGCCCAGACAAATGGCTTTGTCCACATTATCGATCATGTCCTGGGTGTGCCATACACCACTGTACTGGGCAAACTCGAGTCCGATCCCATGATAAGGTGAGCCTTAGATTGTGAATGCCTAAAGCTTCATTATACCCTTAACATTCCCTCCGTAGCGATTCCTACAAGATGGGCCAGTTCTCGCACTTCAACGACCAGCTGAACAACACTCAACGTCGCTTCACCTTCTTCGTGCCCAGGGACAAGGGCTGGCAGAAGACCGAGCTGGACTATCCATCGGCTCACAAGAAGCTGTTTATGCAAGATTTTGCCTATCATGTAAGGGTCTCTAATTCACCATAGTTTTTCCGAGCGTTTGCCGGCCATATAGAACACAATGTTAGAAAAATATGATTGGGAAAGCTAAGTATGGCTTTATAAATTCAGTATTTGTCACGAGGTGTCAAGAATGCAACGTATCGTAACGAAATCATTGAAATGAAACTGCGTTCGCAATATTTATTGATAAACACAGCCGTCTTCGATGGCTCATCAATTTTGTAATCCTTAATTTGTTAATTGAAGTTGTCGCCCACAATTGGACATTTTGTGTGTGCAAACTACGCTGAGCTGCTCTCAAATGGGTAAATGGCACATTTTAGACTACACAAATACGAAGAGCCGGGCGCGATGTCTTGGCCAAGAAACTGTTTAAATGCAGCCGTTTTCCAGCATCCTGCCAGACTGGCAACTGGCAGCCACCGTTGATCTGTGATTTAAAGTAGAATTTGATGCCATCGGACAATGGAGCAGCCACAAGTATACCCAATGCCAGGAAAGTAGTCACTGGCTCTGCTCCGATTCGGAATTTCAAATCAAAGAATAGAAGGTCAGAATATGGGCTGCTAGAAAGCGAAATGTCCCCATCCGCACGTCCCAAAGAACTCTCTATTCTGCCATCGCTTGGCGTGGATTCTCCGATTCCCCGATTCTGTTTGTCACATAGCTGAAATAAAATTTGTGCGTTTGGGCCACGAATGTTAAGAAGCAACAAAATTCAAATAATAGGAAATATATTCTTTAAAACGTTCAGTGAACACTAAAAGTAGCTGTTTAAAAATTGTTTAATTTATATCATTAAACCTTATTGAAAGTTACACTGTTTTCTTTTCTTTTACAGTCCAAGTCCATTCTGGAGCGGCATTTGGCCGTTTCGGATTCTCCATATACCATGAAGGATCTGGTCAAATTATCACAGGAGTCTGGCAGCGTTATCTTACCCACACTCCGCGACTCCCTCAATATCCGCGTGGAGGAGGAGGCTGGACGTAAGTACCAAATCGTTGAAGCCAAAGGGCAAAACTGCTTTTTCTTTCAATTCAATTCAAGTCGATTCGATTCATTGAAATTTGATTTGATTCTCTATTGGTAATCTCCCCTACCGTGCTGTATTACTAACTGAACCTGTTTTTCTACAACTATTGAACTAAATTTCTTGCTTTGTGCTTAACTAAATCTAACCGTTGTCCAATCGAAAGATCTACATGATGAGTATGCTAGTCACGAATGGACTGGTGAGTTCTGTCGTTTGTCAAACCCACATCGCACTGCCCACAACAGAAAAAGACCTTGACCTGGCCACAACCATGCCCGTCCATAGCTCTATCGCTCATTGGGCAATCCACAAGCATCAGTAGTCAACCATTAAACCTACATCTATTCTCCCGTTCGACTGTTGGTTAATAAAAGCTATCTCCTTTTGCAGGCTATGTGATCATCTGGAACTACAAGAAGATTAACGTGTACCGGCCGGATGTGGAGTGCACCAACGGAATTATCCACGTCATCGACTACCCGCTCCTGGAGGAGAAGGATGTGGTCGTGGCCGGAGGTAGCTATTTGCCAGAATCAAGCATTTGCATCATCCTGGGAAACCTCATAATGATAACAGTAGCCAAGTTCTTGAACTAAACGCATCCGATATGTAAAAATGCAAATGCAAATCAAACAACAGCCACAACAACAGTCGTCAACCTAACAAGAAACCAACCAACCAACACTCACACCCAGTATCCGAATCAGAATCAGACTAATGTGACATCCCACATGGATGTAGATAATCAGCACTAGTTTGTTGATATTGAAGCAACCGAAACTGTATCTGTAATATATATGAGTCACAAGGAACGATCATCATTCCATGTCCACCCAACCACACAGACACTCACACATATGCCACCATCAGAAAACACGCATGCAGAAAGCTGCCTGCTGAACTTGCTTTTTCGCTAAACAAAACGAATCAGAAAAATGCCGAAAGGAATGAATAGACCGGCGACGATGAAACTCTTACTTTTAAGTATTAAGCTCGAACCCTCTTCTAAGGCCTTATGTATTATATGAAATATACAACACTCTGTAAAACATTTTATGTTTATGTTCGCCGCTTACGTTCATCAGCTCGCTAAGTTTTAAGTTAAGACCCACTTCGATCTGTCTGCCTATGTATTGACGCTGATATCGTACCATGGAGTATCCGATTGTGTTTATGATTTAATTGTATATTTTTTGTGAATTGCTTGTTTTAGTTAATGGTCTAATTTATGATTTACGAAACGAGTTATCTTAAGTAGAATGCGAATCTCATTTGTACATGTCGACGCGGAAGCATCACACTCCCATGCTCTCATTAAACTAAATCCCAGCACATAAGTCTATGCATACATACATGAACATGTAACGAACCGAAGTCATTGTAAGATTCGAAGGTGTGAAATTTTATAAATAAACTGAAAGTTTTTCATTTGAACGTAACTATAATAATTTTTAACTAATTTAATTTTTATATACCAATTTTAACTTGCAAAGAACGAAATTCCCCCTGTTGCATTTTAAACTTTGTACGTAGTGAAAGATCATAGTTTATAGTCTATAGTCCGACGTGTAGAACAACCCAATCGCTAACTATATATACCAACTCTCTTTCTATTTCTCTCTGTCTCTTCCCCTAATGCTATGTACTTATAGGTTAGACATTGTAACTAGTGTTAACCGGCAAAGGCGAACACTGAAATGTACTATCCCCCAAAAGTAACTATCAGCCTACCAGTACACAATCTCACCAGTTTCAACTATCACCACCTAAGCCACTTAGGAAACTCGCAAAAGACAACCCAAAGCTGGGGCAGTCGCTTCACATTGCTAGTTGCTAGTTCCCGATCCCAACCGATCGAAACATTCCGGCAGTCTTTATCTTTAGTAGGTGGTTTAGTTTAGTTTCGTTCGGTGTGCTAAGTAAGAGCGAACAAATTATAATGAATATATGATTATATGAAGAATACGCTAATAAAATGACACGAAAGCTTTAAGGAGTCGCTGGAAGAGTGCGGATCGGAGATGTAGGATGGAGAGGAATCGCATTGCAATCGCAATTTGTGTCGTAGTCAGTAGTTACACGTTAAACGTCGTCTTAACGTGTAACTAGTGCCTTACTAAAGATAAACGCATTACCTTAACCTTTATACAAATTTACTCGAAACAACTTGTGCCCCGACTAAAGAAAGCATCCAAGTACATACGTTCCGCTTCAAGAGTCATCCAAATATGCCTGCATATATGGATGGACACCCAACAATACAAGTATAATAATAATATTAATATAAATAACTACAAAATGATATTGCGCCACACGCTATTTACACCAAAATACACCAAACAAATCGAGAAAAACATATTTTTCATATATTTAATTGTCAGAATAATATATAACGTATATGTAGTTTATTTACTGTACAACTCAAAGTCAACAAAATGGAAATTAAATCACATATATCGATGTATATTTAGCAATTGAGTTTATATGAATAAATCTATATACAATATGCAAAACCAAGCAAAAACTATGCGAAACTGCAGTGCAAAAGAATATTATTCCATTTTATTTTACGACAAGCGCTTTTTACAAATAAACCGAAACCCAATTCAATTACTCGTAAATGAACAGCAAGATTATATTTAGCATTAGTTAAACTAATTAATACATGTACTAGAAAACCGAATGTCAACCAAGAAACTTCAGCATGCTTGAGCGAATAATAAAACTTGAAAAATAACTATAAATTAATTAAAGAGGTGTTTTAACTGAGGGAAATGGAATTATTATTATTTGTATTTATTTCGTTACATATTAATAATTTCTTTTCTATTTTCACAGACTTAAATTCATTTGCAAATATTTTAATCATCCCAAATAAAAAGTCTTTAAAAGTTTCTTTTAAAAATGTAATAAATAATTTATTTTAAATTCAGCTAATTAAGCCTATAACATTCTATTACTATCTTAGGCAAGGGTTTTGTAAGATTTCTTTTGGGTTCTGAACCAAAAATCAGCATCAGTCTCAAATAATACAAATTAGGAATGTGAACACAAAGTCCGTTTAGTCGACTTCCTCCACAGTGGGTCCAGAGTAGCCGCCGAAGCCTCCGGCCTGCTGACCACAGTTGGCTCCAGGACCACCGGCTGCTCCCGCACCCGCTCCCGCTGCCTGTTGATGCATTTTGGTCATTATGGGCGAGCAGTGACGGGTAAGCTCCTCCAGCTTGTGGTCGAACTCCTCCTTCTCAGCGGTGGTGTTAGTGTCTAGCCAGCGGATGGTCTCATTGCACTTCTCCAGGACGGAGTTCTTATCGGCCTCGTCCAGCTTTCCAGAGCCGTTCTGTTCCACCGCTTGCTTCACGTTGAAGACGTAGCTCTCCAGCGCGTTCCGAGAGGTGATGCGCTGCCGCTGCTTCTCGTCCTCGTCGGCGTACTTCTCGGCCTCGTTCACCATGCGGTCGATCTCTGCCTGCGAGAGCCGTCCCTTGTCGTTCTTGATGGTGATGTTCTTGGCCTTGCCTGTGCTCATCTCCTTGGCGGACACGTTCAGGATGCCGTTAGCGTCCATGTCGAAGGTGACCTCGATCTGGGGCACTCCTCGGGGTGCCGGCGGAATGCCGGATAGATCAAAGGTGCCCAGCGCATTGTTGTCCTTGGTCATAGCGCGCTCGCCTTCGTATACCTGGATGGAGACTCCGGGCTGGTTGTCCGCGTACGTGGAGAAGGTCTTCGTCTGCTTGCACGGAATGCGGCAGTTGCGCTCGATCAGTTTGGTCATCACTCCGCCGGCGGTCTCGATGCCGAGCGAGAGGGGAGCCACATCCACCAACAGCACGTCCTGGATTTTGCCAGTCTGGTCCCCGCTAAGGATGGCGGCCTGGACTGCGGCTCCATAGGCCACCGCTTCGTCTGGGTTGATGGAGAGGTTCAGACTCTTGCCGTGGAAGAACTGCTGCAGCAGGCTTTGCACTTTGGGGATACGGGTGGAGCCGCCCACGAGCACTATATCGTGGATCTGGCCCTTGTCCATCTTAGCGTCTGTAAGTGCCTTCTCCACGGGCTGCAGGGTGTTGCGGAAGAGGTCTGCGCACAGCTCCTCGAAGCGTGCGCGGCTCACCTTGGTGTAGAAGTCGTTTCCCTCGAACAGCGCGTCAATCTCGATGGTGGCCTCCGTGCTGGAGGACAGTGTACGCTTAGCCCGCTCGGCTGCCGTACGTAGGCGACGCAGGGCGCGCGGGTTGGAACGTAGGTCCTTCTTGTACTTGCGCTTGAACTCTTCCGCCAGGTGCGTGACCAGCCGGTTGTCGAAGTCTTCACCGCCCAGATGCGTGTCGCCGGCGGTGGCCCGTACCTCGAACAGGGATCCCTCGTCGATTGTCAGGATGGAGACGTCGAACGTGCCGCCGCCCAGGTCGAAGATGAGCACGTTGCGCTCCCCTTGGAGATTCTTGTCCAGGCCGTAGGCCAGTGCCGCCGCCGTGGGCTCGTTGATGATCCGGAGCACGTTCAGTCCAGCAATACGGCCGGCGTCCTTGGTGGCCTGGCGCTGGGAGTCGTTGAAATAGGCTGGCACTGTGATAACCGCGTCCGTGACGCTCTCGCCCAGATAGGCCTCTGCCGTCTCGCGCATCTTGACCAGCACCATTGAGCTGACCTCCTCGGGGGCAAAACGCTTAGCTTCGCCCTTAAACTCCACGCCGATCTTGGGCTTCCCGCCGTCGCTGACCACCTTGAAGGGCCAGTGCTTCATGTCCTCCGCAATCTTTGGGTCGTCGTATTTGCGTCCGATGAGGCGCTTGGCGTCGAATACCGTGTTTCGGGGGTTCATCGCCACCTGGTTCTTGGCGGCATCGCCGATCAGCCGCTCGGAGTCCGTGAATGCCACGTAGGAGGGCGTAGTGCGGTTGCCCTGGTCGTTGGCAATGATCTCCACCTTGCCGTGCTGGTAGACGCCCACGCAGGAGTACGTGGTGCCCAAGTCGATTCCAATGGCAGGCATTTTGTGTGTGTTTGTGGTTCCTTCTTGGTGAGTTTTGAAACGTTTGGACTTGCTAATAGTCGGAAGTGGTTGCTTCTCCAAGTTGTTACTCTTCTTGCTCGGATTATTTAACTTTAATTCTGCAATTTAATGCACTTTAGCTCGTTTGTTTTGGTTGCTCTTCGCTTTTGCGATGTTTTCAGTTTGCTTGCTTGTTTTGAATTGCTCCGAAGAGAACCGAGCAGCCCTATTTATACCCGGGCGCGCTCTTCGCGAACGTTCGAGACCGGCCTCTCTCGAAGCTACGAGACCGGGGTGGCTGTCCCGTGCGTGTGAGCGAGATAACAGTATGAGACACCTAAGAGTACGATTTCTTGAATTTTCTAGATTTTCCCTCAAGCAAAACAACAACCAACAGCAACAAATACATACATATATTCATCTTTGGGTTCCAGAAAATTTCATAGTTTTATTTATATTTTCCTTCCTTTAATAAATAAACATACAAACACAGAGGATTAAAATTGTACATAGCTCGAGAAGAAGGCTTAAGCGTTTAAACAGCGTGCCAAGTCAAAAGTGTACATAGAAACACTTACAAACTCAAACCCAAAACGTCCTTTTCAGGACGACCAAACAATTTCAAAAGAAACTACAATTTTCAAATATGCCTAGCTATATTTAAATATATTATATTAAACAAATGTTTTAGTTTATATGTAAGGTTGTTCTTCTGTTGTAAACTCTGAAACGAAAACTAGACAGATGCGAAAACAAAAAGTCTGCAAAGATACAACTAGCGTTAATTTTCTTAAATATTTTTGGTACAGTTTGCGTGTATCTTAAAGATACATTGATATAGAATATCTAAGCTGTGAAATTCATTCTCATCGCAAGACCGTTTGCTTTACCTACGGTATGATTGTATGATTGCCTACCTACAACGAAAACCCCAACCGATTAAAATAAAGAAGCAAAGGTGTTTTTATTATTTGGCTAGAATATAAGATTGACAATTTTTCTCTTTCATAAAATTTATTGGTGGTCCTGAAAAGGACCGATTGTTGCGAAGTACAGACTGTACTGATTTTTAACCGCCGAAACCGTACAGGGTGCGGCCTTGCCGCTTCAGGGCATACACGACATCCATGGCTGTGACTGTCTTCCTCTTAGCGTGTTCAGTGTAGGTGACGGCATCACGGATTACGTTCTCCAGAAACACCTTCAGAACACCACGGGTTTCCTCGTAAATGAGTCCCGAAATGCGCTTCACGCCGCCACGCCGGGCCAGACGTCGGATAGCTGGCTTCGTAATACCCTGGATGTTATCACGCAGCACTTTGCGATGACGCTTGGCGCCACCCTTTCCCAAGCCTTTGCCTCCTTTGCCGCGACCAGTCATTTTTCACTTTTATTTTTATTTTAACACTTCGAAAGTCACCACTGAACTAATGCAGCGGCATCATTCGACGCTCCCTTTTATACAAAAACTCAGCATTGCACGAGTGAGCCCGAACGATACGACCGTCTCGCTCGTTGCTCGAAAAAGTGAAACGGCATGTGCTTCGGCTACCTCTCTCTCTTTCAACCCTCCACGTTTTGCTATATAAGCAGGCACCAAACTCCTCTTTTCCTCAACAAAAAAATCTCTCCCCACCCTCTCCTCCCCCCCCTCCCCCCTCCCCCCCCCCCCCCCCCCCCCCCCCCCCCCCCCCCCCCCCTTCTCATCCCCTTGCTTACCTCGTAATGTATGAGCCTACCTACAACGAAAACCCCAACCGATTAAAATAAAGAACAAAGGTGTTTTTATTATTTGGCTAGAATATAAGATTGACAATTTTTCTCTTTCATAAAATTTATTGGTGGTCCTGAAAAGGACCGATTGTTGCGAAGTACAGACTGTACTGATTTTTAACCGCCGAAACCGTACAGGGTGCGGCCTTGCCGCTTCAGGGCATACACGACATCCATGGCTGTGACTGTCTTCCTCTTAGCGTGTTCAGTGTAGGTGACGGCATCACGGATTACGTTCTCCAGAAACACCTTCAGAACACCACGGGTTTCCTCGTAAATGAGTCCCGAAATGCGCTTCACGCCGCCACGCCGGGCCAGACGTCGGATAGCTGGCTTCGTAATACCCTGGATGTTATCACGCAGCACTTTGCGATGACGCTTGGCGCCACCCTTTCCCAAGCCTTTGCCTCCTTTGCCGCGACCAGTCATTTTTCACTTTTATTTTTATTTTAACACTTCGAAAGTCACCACTGAACTAATGCAGCGGCATCATTCGACGCTCCCTTTTATACAAAAACTCAGCATTGCACGAGTGAGCCCGAACGATACGACCGTCTCGCTCGTTGCTCGAAAAAGTGAAACGGCATGTGCTTCGGCTACCTCTCTCTCTTTTCAACCCTCCACGTTTTGCTATATAAGCAGGCACCAAATGCTCGGCTCGTTTATTGTGTTTTCAGACTCGTGAAGTGAACAGTGAAAAGAAGGAAAATCTAAAATGGCTCGTACCAAGCAGACCGCTCGCAAATCTACTGGTGGCAAGGCGCCACGCAAACAACTGGCTACCAAGGCCGCTCGCAAGAGTGCCCCAGCCACCGGAGGCGTGAAGAAGCCCCATCGTTACCGCCCCGGCACTGTGGCTCTGCGTGAGATCCGTCGCTACCAGAAGAGTACCGAGCTGCTCATCCGCAAGCTGCCTTTCCAGCGTCTGGTGCGTGAAATCGCTCAGGACTTCAAGACGGACTTGCGATTCCAGAGCTCGGCCGTGATGGCTCTGCAGGAAGCTAGCGAAGCCTATCTGGTTGGCCTCTTTGAAGATACCAACTTGTGCGCCATCCACGCCAAGCGAGTCACAATCATGCCCAAGGACATCCAGCTGGCCCGTCGCATCCGTGGCGAACGTGCTTAAGTTGCTAAAGCGCCAATACATTTTGTACAAATCGGTCCTTTTCAGGACCACAAACGTATTTAAAATGGAGACTGAAAATTTTTATATTATATAATATACATATTAAATGTTTTTGCTTTTGCGTTTTTGGTTTCAGTTCGGCATTTTATTTATGCTTTTTAAATATGTACAAATACTTGCTATTGGTATACGTGCTAAATGTAAGAACATATTGGGAAGATTATTTCACGGAGGCATTTTTAAATACTATTTTAAATGTACATTAACATTTACAAATTGCAAATTGTAATTGCTTTAGTCCAACAAGAGAAGGAATAGTTCTTGAGGTCGTAATAAAATGGGAATTAAAATGGCTAATGCTCGCAAACAGCCTAATAGGCTCTTATTATTTGTTTAAAAATATATACATAATTCGTTATTAAGTACATTTAAGATATTAAGATTGGGTTAAACTAAATATTTACAAAATTAAATTAAGGAATGCATTTATTTTCGCCTCTACTTGGCTAATGGGCTCGAGTGAACTCCATATGAACTTTGTATGGGAAACATAATAGGCCATTACCAGAAAACAAATGCATAAATTCTTTTGAAACTTTCAGTTACTAAAAAAACTTGTTTATTTTATTTATAAAATAAAAAAAATAAAAATATATTATAATTTTTTATATTATTTAGGTAGGCAAAACCATAGCCGGTAGTACCAAGAAAGCCGTAAATTTATTTATGGAAGGGACAATTTCGAAGTGGTTAAAAAATAGCCTAGTTTGTAAAAAATGCAAATATTTTTTGTTTTCCTAAAAGTTAAAGGTTCAAATTATGCTTTTTCTTAAAAAAGTTTACAATATTCATAAAATTTAATATTTTTAAAGATGATTTTTCACGAAATCCATTGCTCAGAAATGTAAATCTTGAACTTCAGAAGGCCCTACAAAATGACCCGAAGTATTATTTCATATTTTTAAAAATGAAAATGATTTATGAAACATTTAAGAACTTTACTTATTTAAAACATAGTATCATTTAAACACACAACACATGGAAAATGAGAAAATAAAATTGCACATCGCTCAAACATTGGCAACGTAAATGAGCGATGCCAAACACATAGTTAAAGTGCTCTCCTCCTCGATTCTCATGCTATCTAGGGAGGTGTGCCACCAAAAATTTTTTACCAACAAAAGTGTGTTTTTCGTTAGTTATTGAAAGTAAATATTGAAGCAAAGATGTCCGACTCTGCAGTGGCAACATCCGCCTCCCCAGTGGCTGCCCCACCAGCACCAGTTGAGAAGAAGGTGGCCGCCAAGAAGGCATCTGGATCAGGAGCTACAAAGGCTAAGAAGGCTGCAGTCCCGCCATCACATCCGCCAACTCAACAAATGGTGGACGCTTCCATCAAGAACTTGAAGGAACGTGGGGGCTCATCGCTTCTGGCCATCAAGAAATATATCACTGCCACCTACAAATGCGACGCCCAAAAACTGGCTCCATTCATCAAGAAGTACTTGAAGGTTGCAGTGGCAAATGGAAAGCTGATCCAAACGAAGGGAAAGGGTGCGTCTGGTTCCTTCAAGCTGTCAGCCTCCGCCAAAAAGGAGCCCAAGCCAAAGGTTGCGGCTGCTGAGAAGAAGGTCAAAAGCAAGAAGGTAGTCGCCAAGAAAGCTGGAGCCCCCGCAAAGAAAGCTGCTGGAGCCGCTGACAAGAAACCCAAGGCTAAGAAGGCCGTTGCCACCAAGAAGACTGCCGAGAAGAAGAAAACTGAGAAGGCAAAGGCCAAGGATGCTAAGAAAACTGGAGTCGTAAAGGCAAAGCCAGCAGCAGCGAAAGCTAAGCCGACCGCCGCGAAGCCAAAGGCAGCCAAGGCACCAAAGGCCAAGGCAGCAGCGTCCGCCGCCAAGCCCAAGAAGGCGGTGAAGAAAGCAACTGCTCCAGCTACCGCTAAGAAACCGAAAGCCAAGACAACGGCGTCCAAGAAGTAAATTATGATAATCTACATTATCACAATTTTAGATTTCGAAATCTGAAATTTGAAATTGATTTAAACAAGCCCTTTTCAGGGCTACAAAACCTTTTTAAGAGAGATACAAAATTATCAATTATTTCAACAGAACAGTATCTAGAACAGTATCTTCGTCCAGGCCCATATTCCTATGTGCCATACCCACCTCCCCATCCCCAACGTCCGGTTATGTTCAGATGGCACTGAACGATTCCGGCGAACATAATAAATCAAATGTAAATATTTAAAAAAAAAGAACAGTATCTACTAAGCCCTTCGACAATTCATTTTCTGATGACTTGTATATTTTTGGTAAGCATCAACAGCTGAGTTACTCTAATCGTTGGGGAAAAAATGTTCTTAATTTTTAAATTTCTTAAAAAAATTACTCAAACTGCCAAGAATATGTAATTCAAGGATTTTTTGTATTTTGTGTATGCTGTTTTATTATTTATTAACCATATAAAACCTAACGCAGCAATAATAGCTTTATTTACATATTGAAAATTTAGTTTCTTTGATATATATATTTGTGGCCCTGAAAAGGGCCTTTTTAATGTTTCTTTGCTTCCGCGAGAAGGTTTACTTGGAGCTGGTGTACTTAGTGACAGCCTTGGTTCCCTCACTGACGGCGTGCTTAGCCAGCTCTCCGGGCAGGAGTAGGCGAACAGCAGTTTGGATCTCCCGACTGGTGATGGTCGAGCGCTTGTTGTAGTGCGCCAGACGAGAAGCCTCGGCAGCAATGCGCTCGAAGATGTCATTCACAAAGCTGTTCATGATGCTCATCGCCTTCGAGGAAATGCCAGTGTCGGGGTGAACCTGCTTCAGGACCTTGTAAATGTAGATAGCATAGCTCTCCTTCCTCTTCCGCTTCTTCTTCTTGTCGTTCTTGGTGATGTTCTTCTGGGCCTTGCCAGCCTTCTTGGCTGCTTTTCCACTGGTTTTCGGCGGCATTGTTACACTTTACTTCACTTCACGCACGATTCACTGATCAGGAGAGAGTTTTGTGTTCGCTCTTAACTTTTTTCGGAATGTTTTCAGTCTAAGGACCCACCCCTGAACGCACAGCAGAACCAAAGTATAAAGGAACAGCGGGGGTCACCAACATCGTCTGCTGGGGAAGGAAAAAGGAAATAATACAAAAGTCTGGTCGGGAAAGGGGAAAGTAGAAGCAAGTCCCGCTCCAACCGTGCTGGACTTCAGTCCCTGTCGGCCGAATCATCGTCTGCTCCGCAAGGGCAACTACGCCGAACGCGTTGGTGCCGGCGCTCCAGTCTACCTGGCTGCCGTGATGGAATATCTGGCCGCTGAGGTTCTCGAGTTGGCTGGCAATGCTGCCCGCGACAACAAGAAGACTAGGATCATCCCCCGTCATCTGCAGCTGGCCATCCGCAACGACGAGGAGTTGAACAAGCTGCTCTCTGGCGTCACCATTGCCCAGGGAGGTGTGTGCCCAACATCCAGGCTGTACTTTTGCCCAAGAAGACCGAGAAGAAGGCTTAAGCGTTTAAGCGTCAGACTTGTACATAGAAAAACAAACTCAAACCCAAAACGTCCTTTTCAGGACGACCAAACAATTTCAAAAGAAACTACAATTTTCAAATATGCCTAGCTATATTTAAATATATTATATTAAACAAATGTTTTAGTTTATATGTAAGGTTGTTCATCTGTTGTAAACTCTGAAACGAAAACTAGACAGATGCGAAAACAAAAAGTACAGTCGTAGAGTCGACAAAGATACAACAAGCGTTGATTTTCTTAAATATTTTTGGTACAGTTTGCGTGTATCTTAAAGATACATTGATATAGAATATCTAAGCTGTGAAATTCATTCTCATCGCAAGACCGTTTGCTTTACCTACGGTATGATTGTATGATTGCCTACCTACAACGAAAACCCCAACCGATTAAAATAAAGAAGCAAAGGTGTTTTTATTATTTGGCTAGAATATAAGATTGACAATTTTTCTCTTTCATAAAATTTATTGGTGGTCCTGAAAAGGACCGATTGTTGCAAAGTACAGACTGTACTGATTTTTAACCGCCGAAACCGTACAGGGTGCGGCCTTGCCGCTTCAGGGCATACACGACATCCATGGCTGTGACTGTCTTCCTCTTAGCGTGTTCAGTGTAGGTGACGGCATCACGGATTACGTTCTCCAGAAACACCTTCAGAACACCACGGGTTTCCTCGTAAATGAGTCCCGAAATGCGCTTCACGCCGCCACGCCGGGCCAGACGTCGGATAGCTGGCTTCGTAATACCCTGGATGTTATCACGCAGCACTTTGCGATGACGCTTGGCGCCACCCTTTCCCAAGCCTTTGCCTCCTTTGCCGCGACCAGTCATTTTTCACTTTTATTTTTATTTTAACACTTCGAAAGTCACCACTGAACTAATGCAGCGGCATCATTCGACGCTCCCTTTTATACAAAAACTCAGCATTGCACGAGTGAGCCCGAACGATACGACCGTCTCGCTCGTTGCTCGTAAAAATGAAACGGCATGTGCTTCGGCTACCTCGCTCTCTTTTCAACCCTCCACGATTTGCTATATAAGCAGGCACCAAATGCTCGGCTCGTTTATTGTGTTTTCAGACTCGTGAAGTGAACAGTGAAAAGAAGGAAAATCTAAAATGGCTCGTACCAAGCAGACCGCTCGCAAATCTACTGGTGGCAAGGCGCCACGCAAACAACTGGCTACCAAGGCCGCTCGCAAGAGTGCCCCAGCCACCGGAGGCGTGAAGAAGCCCCATCGTTACCGCCCCGGCACTGTGGCTCTGCGTGAGATCCGTCGCTACCAGAAGAGTACCGAGCTGCTCATCCGCAAGCTGCCTTTCCAGCGTCTGGTGCGTGAAATCGCTCAGGACTTCAAGACGGACTTGCGATTCCAGAGCTCGGCCGTGATGGCTCTGCAGGAAGCTAGCGAAGCCTATCTGGTTGGCCTCTTTGAAGATACCAACTTGTGCGCCATCCACGCCAAGCGAGTCACAATCATGCCCAAGGACATCCAGCTGGCCCGTCGCATCCGTGGCGAACGTGCTTAAGTTGCTAAAGCGCCAATACATTTTGTACAAATCGGTCCTTTTCAGGACCACAAACGTATTTAAAATGGAGACTGAAAATTTTTGTATCTTATAATATACATATTAAATGTTTTTGCTTTTGCGTTTTTGGTTTCAGTCCAGCATTTTATTAATGCTTTTTAAATATGTACAAATACTTGCTATTGGTATACGTGCTAAATGTAAGAACATATTGGGAAGATTATTCCACGGAGGCATTTTTAAATACTATTTTAAATGTACATTAACATTTACAAATTGCAAATTGTAATTGCTTTAGTCCAACAAGAGAAGGAATAGTTCTTGAGGTCGTAATAAAATGGGAATTAAAATGGCTAATGCTCGCAAACAGCCTAATAGGCTTTTATTATTTGTTTAAAAATATATACATAATTCGTTATTAAGTACATTTAAGATATTAAGATTGGGTTAAACTAAATATTTACAAAATTAAATTAAGGAATGCATTTATTTTCGCCTCTACTTGGCTAATGGGCTCGAGTGAACTCCATATGAACTTTGTATGGGAAACATAATAGGTCATAACCAGAAAACAAATGCATAAATTCTTTTGAAACTTTCAGTTACTAAAAAAACTTGTTTATTTTATTTATAAAATCAACTAAATGTAATATATTTTTAATTTTTTATATTTTTTAGGTAGGCAAAACCATAGCCGGTAGTACCAAGAAAGCCGTAAATTTATTTATGGAAGGGACAATTTCGAAGTGGTAAAAAAATAGCCTAGTTTGTAAAAAATGCAAATATTTTTTGTTTTCCTAAAAGTTAAAGGTTCAAATTATGCTTTTTCTTAAAAAAGTTTACAATATTCATAAAATTTAATATTTTTAAAGATGATTTTTCACGAAATCCATTGCTCAGAAATGTAAATCTTGAACTTCAGAAAGCCCTACAAAATGACCCGAAGTATTATTTCATATTTTTAAAAATGAAAATGATTTATGAAACATTTAAGAACTTTACTTATTTAAAACATAGTATCATTTAAACACACAACACAGGGAAAATGAGAAAATAAAATTGCACATCGCTCAAACATTGGCAACGTAAATGAGCGATGCCAAACACATAGTTAAAGTGCTCTCCTCCTCGATTCTCATGCTATCTAGGGAGGTGTGCCACCAAAAATTTTTTACCAACAAAAGTGTGTTTTTCGTTAGTTATTGAAAGTAAATATTGAAGCAAAGATGTCCGACTCTGCAGTGGCAACATCCGCCTCCCCAGTGGCTGCCCCACCAGCACCAGTTGAGAAGAAGGTGGCCGCCAAGAAGGCATCTGGATCAGGAGCTACAAAGGCTAAGAAGGCTGCAGTCCCGCCATCACATCCGCCAACTCAACAAATGGTGGACGCTTCCATCAAGAACTTGAAGGAACGTGGGGGCTCATCGCTTCTGGCCATCAAGAAATATATCACTGCCACCTACAAATGCGACGCCCAAAAACTGGCTCCATTCATCAAGAAGTACTTGAAGGTTGCAGTGGCAAATGGAAAGCTGATCCAAACGAAGGGAAAGGGTGCGTCTGGTTCCTTCAAGCTGTCAGCCTCCGCCAAAAAGGAGCCCAAGCCAAAGGTTGCGGCTGCTGAGAAGAAGGTCAAAAGCAAGAAGGTAGTCGCCAAGAAAGCTGGAGCCCCCGCAAAGAAAGCTGCTGGAGCCGCTGACAAGAAACCCAAGGCTAAGAAGGCCGTTGCCACCAAGAAGACTGCCGAGAAGAAGAAAACTGAGAAGGCAAAGGCCAAGGATGCTAAGAAAACTGGAGTCGTAAAGGCAAAGCCAGCAGCAGCGAAAGCTAAGCCGACCGCCGCGAAGCCAAAGGCAGCCAAGGCACCAAAGGCCAAGGCAGCAGCGTCCGCCAAGCCCAAGAAGGCGGTGAAGAAAGCAACTGCTCCAGCTACCGCTAAGAAACCGAAAGCCAAGACAACGGCGTCCAAGAAGTAAATTATGATAATCTACATTATCACAATTTTAGATTTCGAAATCTGAAATTTGAAATTGATTTAAACAAGCCCTTTTCAGGGCTACAAAACCTTTTTAAGAGAGATACAAAATTATCAATTATTTCAACAGAACAGTATCTAGAACAGTATCTTCGTCCAGGCCCATATTCCTATGTGCCATACCCACCTCCCCATCCCCAACGTCCGGTTATGTTCAGATGGCACTGAACGATAAATCAAATGTAAATATTTAAAAAAAAAGAACAGTATCTACTTAGCCCTTCGACAATTCATTTTCTGATGACTTTTGTATATTTTTGGTTAGCATCAACAGCTGAGTTACTCTAATCGTTGGGGAAAAAATGTTCTTAATTTTTAAATTTCTTAAAAAAATTATTCAAACTGCCAAGAATATGTAATTCAAAGATTTTTTGTATTTTGTGTATACTGTTTTATTATTTATTAACCATATAAAACCTAACGCAGCAATAATAGCTTTATTTACATATTGAAAATTTAGTTTCTTTGATATATATATTTGTGGCCCTGAAAAGGGCCTTTTTAATGTTTCTTTGCTTCCGCGAGAAGGTTTACTTGGAGCTGGTGTACTTAGTGACAGCCTTGGTTCCCTCACTGACGGCGTGCTTAGCCAGCTCTCCGGGCAGGAGTAGGCGAACAGCAGTTTGGATCTCCCGACTGGTGATGGTCGAGCGCTTGTTGTAGTGCGCCAGACGAGAAGCCTCGGCAGCAATGCGCTCGAAGATGTCATTCACAAAGCTGTTCATGATGCTCATCGCCTTCGAGGAAATGCCAGTGTCGGGGTGAACCTGCTTCAGGACCTTGTAAATGTAGATAGCATAGCTCTCCTTCCTCTTCCGCTTCTTCTTCTTGTCGTTCTTGGTGATGTTCTTCTGGGCCTTGCCAGCCTTCTTGGCTGCTTTTCCACTGGTTTTCGGCGGCATTGTTACACTTTACTTCACTTCACGTCCTTTTCAGGACGACCAAACAATTTCAAAAGAAACTACAATTTTCAAATATGCCTAGCTATATTTAAATATATTATATTAAACAAATGTTTTAGTTTATATGTAAGGTTGTTCATCTGTTGTAAACTCTGAAACGAAAACTAGACAGATGCGAAAACAAAAAGTACAGTCGTAGAGTCGACAAAGATACAACAAGCGTTGATTTTCTTAAATATTTTTGGTACAGTTTGCGTGTATCTTAAAGATACATTGATATAGAATATCTAAGCTGTGAAATTCATTCTCATCGCAAGACCGTTTGCTTTACCTACGGTATGATTGTATGATTGCCTACCTACAACGAAAACCCCAACCGATTAAAATAAAGAAGCAAAGGTGTTTTTATTATTTGGCTAGAATATAAGATTGACAATTTTTCTCTTTCATAAAATTTATTGGTGGTCCTGAAAAGGACCGATTGTTGCGAAGTACAGACTGTACTGATTTTTAACCGCCGAAACCGTACAGGGTGCGGCCTTGCCGCTTCAGGGCATACACGACATCCATGGCTGTGACTGTCTTCCTCTTAGCGTGTTCAGTGTAGGTGACGGCATCACGGATTACGTTCTCCAGAAACACCTTCAGAACACCACGGGTTTCCTCGTAAATGAGTCCCGAAATGCGCTTCACGCCGCCACGCCGGGCCAGACGTCGGATAGCTGGCTTCGTAATACCCTGGATGTTATCACGCAGCACTTTGCGATGACGCTTGGCGCCACCCTTTCCCAAGCCTTTGCCTCCTTTGCCGCGACCAGTCATTTTTCACTTTTATTTTTATTTTAACACTTCGAAAGTCACCACTGAACTAATGCAGCGGCATCATTCGACGCTCCCTTTTATACAAAAACTCAGCATTGCACGAGTGAGCCCGAACGATACGACCGTCTCGCTCGTTGCTCGAAAAAGTGAAACGGCATGTGCTTCGGCTACCTCTCTCTCTTTTCAACCCTCCACGTTTTGCTATATAAGCAGGCACCAAATGCTCGGCTCGTTTATTGTGTTTTCAGACTCGTGAAGTGAACAGTGAAAAGAAGGAAAATCTAAAATGGCTCGTACCAAGCAGACCGCTCGCAAATCTACTGGTGGCAAGGCGCCACGCAAACAACTGGCTACCAAGGCCGCTCGCAAGAGTGCCCCAGCCACCGGAGGCGTGAAGAAGCCCCATCGTTACCGCCCCGGCACTGTGGCTCTGCGTGAGATCCGTCGCTACCAGAAGAGTACCGAGCTGCTCATCCGCAAGCTGCCTTTCCAGCGTCTGGTGCGTGAAATCGCTCAGGACTTCAAGACGGACTTGCGATTCCAGAGCTCGGCCGTGATGGCTCTGCAGGAAGCTAGCGAAGCCTATCTGGTTGGCCTCTTTGAAGATACCAACTTGTGCGCCATCCACGCCAAGCGAGTCACAATCATGCCCAAGGACATCCAGCTGGCCCGTCGCATCCGTGGCGAACGTGCTTAAGTTGCTAAAGCGCCAATACATTTTGTACAAATCGGTCCTTTTCAGGACCACAAACGTATTTAAAATGGAGACTGAAAATTTTTATATCTTATAATATACATATTAAATGTTTTTGCTTTTGCGTTTTTGGTTTCAGTCCAGCATTTTATTAATGCTTTTTAAATATGTACAAATACTTGCTATTGGTATACGTGCTAAATGTAAGAACATATTGGGAAGATTATTCCACGGAGGCATTTTTAAATACTATTTTAAATGTACATTAACATTTACAAATTGCAAATTGTAATTGCTTTAGTCCAACAAGAGAAGGAATAGTTCTTGAGGTCGTAATAAAATGGGAATTAAAATGGCTAATGCTCGCAAACAGCCTAATAGGCTCTTATTATTTGTTTAAAAATATATACATAATTCGTTATTAAGTACATTTAAGATATTAAGATTGGGCTAAACTAAATATTTACAAAATTAAATTAAGGAATGCATTTATTTTCGCCTCTACTTGGCTAATGGGCTCGAGTGAACTCCATATGAACTTTGTATGGGAAACATAATAGGTCATAACCAGAAAACAAATGCATAAATTCTTTTGAAACTTTCAGTTACTAAAAAACTTGTTTATTTTATTTATAAAATCAACTAAATGTAATATATTTTTAATTTTTTATATTTTTTAGGTAGGCAAAACCATAGCCGGTAGTACCAAGAAAGCCGTAAATTTATTTATGGAAGGGACAATTTCGAAGTGGTAAAAAAATAGCCTAGTTTGTAAAAAATGCAAATATTTTTTGTTTTCCTAAAAGTTAAAGGTTCAAATTATGCTTTTTCTTAAAAAAGTTTACAATATTCATAAAATTTAATATTTTTAAAGATGATTTTTCACGAAATCCATTGCTCAGAAATGTAAATCTTGAACTTCAGAAAGCCCTACAAAATGACCCGAAGTATTATTTCATATTTTTAAAAATGAAAATGATTTATGAAACATTTAAGAACTTTACTTATTTAAAACATAGTATCATTTAAACACACAACACAGGGAAAATGAGAAAATAAAATTGCACATCGCTCAAACATTGGCAACGTAAATGAGCGATGCCAAACACATAGTTAAAGTGCTCTCCTCCTCGATTCTCATGCTATCTAGGGAGGTGTGCCACCAAAAATTTTTTACCAACAAAAGTGTGTTTTTCGTTAGTTATTGAAAGTAAATATTGAAGCAAAGATGTCCGACTCTGCAGTGGCAACATCCGCCTCCCCAGTGGCTGCCCCACCAGCACCAGTTGAGAAGAAGGTGGCCGCCAAGAAGGCATCTGGATCAGGAGCTACAAAGGCTAAGAAGGCTGCAGTCCCGCCATCACATCCGCCAACTCAACAAATGGTGGACGCTTCCATCAAGAACTTGAAGGAACGTGGGGGCTCATCGCTTCTGGCCATCAAGAAATATATCACTGCCACCTACAAATGCGACGCCCAAAAACTGGCTCCATTCATCAAGAAGTACTTGAAGGTTGCAGTGGCAAATGGAAAGCTGATCCAAACGAAGGGAAAGGGTGCGTCTGGTTCCTTCAAGCTGTCAGCCTCCGCCAAAAAGGAGCCCAAGCCAAAGGTTGCGGCTGCTGAGAAGAAGGTCAAAAGCAAGAAGGTAGTCGCCAAGAAAGCTGGAGCCCCCGCAAAGAAAGCTGCTGGAGCCGCTGACAAGAAACCCAAGGCTAAGAAGGCCGTTGCCACCAAGAAGACTGCCGAGAAGAAGAAAACTGAGAAGGCAAAGGCCAAGGATGCTAAGAAAACTGGAGTCGTAAAGGCAAAGCCAGCAGCAGCGAAAGCTAAGCCGACCGCCGCGAAGCCAAAGGCAGCCAAGGCACCAAAGGCCAAGGCAGCAGCGTCCGCCAAGCCCAAGAAGGCGGTGAAGAAAGCAACTGCTCCAGCTACCGCTAAGAAACCGAAAGCCAAGACAACGGCGTCCAAGAAGTAAATTATGATAATCTACATTATCACAATTTTAGATTTCGAAATCTGAAATTTGAAATTGATTTAAACAAGCCCTTTTCAGGGCTACAAAACCTTTTTAAGAGAGATACAAAATTATCAATTATTTCAACAGAACAGTATCTAGAACAGTATCTTCGTCCAGGCCCATATTCCTATGTGCCATACCCACCTCCCCATCCCCAACGTCCGGTTATGTTCAGATGGCACTGAACGATTCCGGCGAACATAATAAATCAAATGTAAATATTTAAAAAAAAGAACAGTATCTACTTAGCCCTTCGACAATTCATTTTCTGATGAGTTTTGGTAAGCATCAACAGCTGAGTTACTCTAATCGTTGGGGAAAAAATGTTCTTAATTTTTAAATTTCTTAAAAAAATTATTCAAACTGCCAAGAATATGTAATTCAAAGATTTTTTGTATTTTGTGTATACTGTTTTATTATTTATTAACCATATAAAACCTAACGCAGCAATAATAGCTTTATTTACATATTGAAAATTTAGTTTCTTTGATATATATATTTGTGGCCCTGAAAAGGGCCTTTTTAATGTTTCTTTGCTTCCGCGAGAAGGTTTACTTGGAGCTGGTGTACTTAGTGACAGCCTTGGTTCCCTCACTGACGGCGTGCTTAGCCAGCTCTCCGGGCAGGAGTAGGCGAACAGCAGTTTGGATCTCCCGACTGGTGATGGTCGAGCGCTTGTTGTAGTGCGCCAGACGAGAAGCCTCGGCAGCAATGCGCTCGAAGATGTCATTCACAAAGCTGTTCATGATGCTCATCGCCTTCGAGGAAATGCCAGTGTCGGGGTGAACCTGCTTCAGGACCTTGTAAATGTAGATAGCATAGCTCTCCTTCCTCTTCCGCTTCTTCTTCTTGTCGTTCTTGGTGATGTTCTTCTGGGCCTTGCCAGCCTTCTTGGCTGCTTTTCCACTGGTTTTCGGCGGCATTGTTACACTTTACTTCACTTCACTGCACGATTCACTGATCAGAGCAGCAGAGTTTTTGTGTTCGCTCTTATACTTTTTTTCGAGCAATGTTTTCAGGTCTAAGGCGACCCACCCCTAAGTGAACGCACAGGCAGAACCAAAAGTATAAAAGGGAGACAGCGAGGCGGTCACCAACATTCGTTCTTGCTGTGTGTGAAGTGAATAAAGTGAAATAATACAAAATGTCTGGTCGTGGAAAAGGTGGCAAAGTTAAGGGAAAGGCAAAGTCCCGCTCCAACCGTGCTGGACTTCAGTTCCCTGTCGGCCGAATTCATCGTCTGCTCCGCAAGGGCAACTACGCCGAACGCGTTGGTGCCGGCGCTCCAGTCTACCTGGCTGCCGTGATGGAATATCTGGCCGCTGAGGTTCTCGAGTTGGCTGGCAATGCTGCCCGCGACAACAAGAAGACTAGGATCATCCCCCGTCATCTGCAGCTGGCCATCCGCAACGACGAGGAGTTGAACAAGCTGCTCTCTGGCGTCACCATTGCCCAGGGAGGTGTGTTGCCCAACATCCAGGCTGTACTTTTGCCCAAGAAGACCGAGAAGAAGGCTTAAGCGTTTAAGCGTCAGACTTGTACATAGAAAAACAAACTCAAACCCAAAACGTCCTTTTCAGGACGACCAAACAATTTCAAAAGAAACTACAATTTTCAAATATGCCTAGCTATATTTAAATATATTATATTAAACAAATGTTTTAGTTTATATGTAAGGTTGTTCATCTGTTGTAAACTCTGAAACGAAAACTAGACAGATGCGAAAACAAAAAGTACAGTCGTAGAGTCGACAAAGATACAACAAGCGTTGATTTTCTTAAATATTTTTGGTACAGTTTGCGTGTATCTTAAAGATACATTGATATAGAATATCTAAGCTGTGAAATTCATTCTCATCGCAAGACCGTTTGCTTTACCTACGGTATGATTGTATGATTGCCTACCTACAACGAAAACCCCAACCGATTAAAATAAAGAAGCAAAGGTGTTTTTATTATTTGGCTAGAATATAAGATTGACAATTTTTCTCTTTCATAAAATTTATTGGTGGTCCTGAAAAGGACCGATTGTTGCAAAGTACAGACTGCACTGATTTTTAACCGCCGAAACCGTACAGGGTGCGGCCTTGCCGCTTCAGGGCATACACGACATCCATGGCTGTGACTGTCTTCCTCTTAGCGTGTTCAGTGTAGGTGACGGCATCACGGATTACGTTCTCCAGAAACACCTTCAGAACACCACGGGTTTCCTCGTAAATGAGTCCCGAAATGCGCTTCACGCCGCCACGCCGGGCCAGACGTCGGATAGCTGGCTTCGTAATACCCTGGATGTTATCACGCAGCACTTTGCGATGACGCTTGGCGCCACCCTTTCCCAAGCCTTTGCCTCCTTTGCCGCGACCAGTCATTTTTCACTTTTATTTTTATTTTAACACTTCGAAAGTCACCACTGAACTAATGCAGCGGCATCATTCGACGCTCCCTTTTATACAAAAACTCAGCATTGCACGAGTGAGCCCGAACGATACGACCGTCTCGCTCGTTGCTCGAAAAAGTGAAACGGCATGTGCTTCGGCTACCTCTCTCTCTTTTCAACCCTCCACGTTTTGCTATATAAGCAGGCAGCAAATGCTCGGCTCGTTTATTGTGTTTTCAGACTCGTGAAGTGAACAGTGAAAAGAAGGAAAATCTAAAATGGCTCGTACCAAGCAGACCGCTCGCAAATCTACTGGTGGCAAGGCGCCACGCAAACAACTGGCTACCAAGGCCGCTCGCAAGAGTGCCCCATAAAGGTGCAGAAACATCGATGTTCGTGCCCATCGATGTTTTCGATGTTTTCAAAAAAAACATCGAGTGAAACATCGATGTTTAAAAAAAAAAAAAAAAAAAAAAAAAAGGAAAAACAATACAAACGATAACAATTTGGTTTATTTGAGATCAAAGTGTCTGTTTTTGTTCAGGAAAAGAAGTTGGTCAACAACTTGAGGTTTAAGCCTTGTTCTGCGATCAGATACGGTTTGGCCAGCCTTGCTGAACACCCTTTCAGACTCACAGGACGAGGCTTGTACACAGAAATATTTTTGCGCAACCAATTTTAAATCGTTGTCATCAGCCATCTGTAAAAAGTATTTTGATTTAACATGTTTGTCATAATTATTTTAAAATCATACCTCCCAATACGTTAAAGGATCGCAAGTGTCAGGAGTGTTTTCCTTTTCCATAAATTGCCTTGTGGTAATAATGGCATCGGCTCGGGTGGACTTCACTTTTGATTTGTTTTGCAAAAATGAAAATGTAAATTTTGCCTCGTTTGAAGTTGGTTCTGGTGGTGTTGGTGGACGTCGTGGAGTTGTGGACTTAAATGAGAGCAATTCCAGCTCCAATGCTTTGGCTGCTTGATCTGCATTTGAAGGTCTTAGAAAGCCATCTTTTTTGAAGCGAGGATCAACGAGAGTAGCGATGCGAGGAATTGTGCGCGTTTCAAAAGAATCCAGTCTTTCGACTAAGCGTTTCTTAACAAGGTCATGTATGTCTTTTCCTTCCTGTGTTCGAAACTTTGGACTTAATTGATTCATTTTATGATGAATCTCGGCAATGACGGGAATGATTAGCGACACGGAAACTTTTGTATTGGTCGACACCGAAAGAGTCGCTTCCTGAAAAGGTGACAGCAAGTCCACCAGGTCATTCAAGACGTCGAGTTCTTCATTTGTAATCGGTGAAGGGCCATTTCGCAATTTTAGTAATGTCAATGTTACATATTCGTTTACCTGCAAAATTCTTTTTATCATTGCGTATGCACTGTTCCACCTAGTGCTTACTTCCTGAATTAAGAGAAGCGGCTCATTTGTATTCTGGGCTTCTTTTAATTTAGCTGTGGCTGTTGTGCTATGCTTGAAGAAAGTTACAATTCGTTTGCATTTTGAGATGATCACATTTACTGCTGCCAGTTTTAAAATGTCCTGAGCAAGCAGATTTATTGTGTGTGCCAAACACGGTAAATGCTTCAATGTCAATATATCGCACGCTTTTTTCATTGTACTATCATTGTCAGTTGTAACGGTGACAACCTTCGACAGAAGACCCCACTTTGCCAACATTAAACTTATTGTGTCTGCGATGTTTTGGGCGTTATGATTTGTAGGGGTCATCAATGGTGCTGTCGATAGCAGTGCAGACGTCAATTTAAAGTTTTTTGTAATAAAATGACAAGTGATTGTGATATAGCCTTCGTTAGCTGCAGATGTCCAAAGATCGGTTGTCAACGCAACATGCTTAACGGTCTCCAAAGCTGCACGCAACTTAAGGCTTAGCTGTTCATATTCCGTTGGAAGCATCACATCGCGAAAATACGTTCTGCTCGGCAACTTGTAGCGCGGGACCGCTTCTTGCATGAGTTCGACAAATCCTTCGTCATGAACGCAACTAAACGGACGCACGTCTTTGGCAATCATATCCATCACTTTTTTATCAAGTCTTTTTTTAATGTTTGAGTCACTGCCATAGAACGACTCCTTGTTCAAAAAAGTTGCCATCGTTTTAGGCATTGGTTCCTTATCAGCGGTCATTCGACTAGGATGCAAACGCTTAAGATGGTCCAACAAGTTTGATGTATTGCCAGCCGTCTTTAGATGTTTTCCACAGTAGTTGCAAATGCCGTATGCTTTCTCCCTGCTCTTTTTGAAGTGGTCCCAAACCACCGATCGCTCTCTTTTACGCTTCGATCCTGACTCCGTCTCCACTTCCTCTGTCGGTTCCGCTCCTATTACACCAATAAATAAAAAAAGGATGTTACTAAACTGTATGTAATTTAAAATATTCATTAAAGAACATAATCAAACAATAGCTACTTTATTTTAACGCTTGCGCCAAATTTTTGCGGCATTAGTTATTTTTCGCTAATTTATGAATGTATGTGTGTTTGTACTACAGACACACACATGCATACATATCTAAGGGAAGCGTGTGCTTGTAAAGAAGATACATATAAAACTTACTTTTCAGGTAATTATCCATCTTGCCTTTGTCATCCATCAACGTCCACCAACACCATCAACCAGAAATCCTAAATATTATCGACAATATTGTTAGTTGTTAAAAAAAATTTAATTAATTTACTTACAATTTGTTTGCACCGAACGCAGAGTTGTTAGTGAAAACATCGATGGTGGTCACGAACCATCGATGGTTACGATGTTTTGAAAACATCGATGTTATCGATGTTTCACTCGATGTTTCTGCACCTCTAGTGCCCCAGCCACCGGAGGCGTGAAGAAGCCCCATCGTTACCGCCCCGGCACTGTGGCTCTGCGTGAGATCCGTCGCTACCAGAAGAGTACCGAGCTGCTCATCCGCAAGCTGCCTTTCCAGCGTCTGGTGCGTGAAATCGCTCAGGACTTCAAGACGGACTTGCGATTCCAGAGCTCGGCCGTGATGGCTCTGCAGGAAGCTAGCGAAGCCTATCTGGTTGGCCTCTTTGAAGATACCAACTTGTGCGCCATCCACGCCAAGCGAGTCACAATCATGCCCAAGGACATCCAGCTGGCCCGTCGCATCCGTGGCGAACGTGCTTAAGTTGCTAAAGCGCCAATACATTTTGTACAAATCGGTCCTTTTCAGGACCACAAACGTATTTAAAATGGAGACTGAAAATTTTTATATTATATAATATACATATTAAATGTTTTTGCTTTTGCGTTTTTGGTTTCAGTTCGGCATTTTATTTATGCTTTTTAAATATGTACAAATACTTGCTATTGGTATACGTGCTAAATGTAAGAACATATTGGGAAGATTATTTCACGGAGGCATTTTTAAATACTATTTTAAATGTACATTAACATTTACAAATTGCAAATTGTAATTGCTTTAGTCCAACAAGAGAAGGAATAGTTCTTGAGGTCGTAATAAAATGGGAATTAAAATGGCTAATGCTCGCAAACAGCCTAATAGGCTCTTATTATTTGTTTAAAAATATATACATAATTCGTTATTAAGTACATTTAAGATATTAAGATTGGGCTAAACTAAATATTTACAAAATTAAATTAAGGAATGCATTTATTTTCGCCTCTGCTTGGCTTAATGGGCTCGAGTGAACTCCATATGAACTTTGTATGGGAAACATAATAGGTCATAACCAGAAAACAAATGCATAAATTCTTTTGAAACTTTCAGTTACTAAAAGAACTTGTTTATTTTATTTATAAAATCAACTAAATGTAATATATTTTTAATTTTTTATATTTTTTAGGTCGGCAAAACCATAGCCGGTAGTACCAAGAAAGCCGTAAATTTATTTATGGAAGGGACAATTTCGAAGTGGTAAAAAAATAGCCTAGTTTGTAAAAAATGCAAATATTTTTTGTTTTCCTAAAAGTTAAAGGTTCAAATTATGCTTTTTCATAAACAAGTTTACAATATTCATAAAATTTAATATTTTTAAAGATGATTTTTCACGAAATCCATTGCTCAGAAATGTAAATCTTGAACTTCAGAAAGCCCTACAAAATGACCCGAAGTATTATTTCATATTTTTAAAAATGAAAATGATTTATGAAACATTTAAGAACTTTACTTATTTAAAACATAGTATCATTTAAACACACAACACATGGAAAATGAGAAAATAAAATTGCACATCGCTCAAACATTGGCAACGTAAATGAGCGATGCCAAACACATAGTTAAAGTGCTCTCCTCCTCGAATCTCATGCTATCTAGGGAGGTGTGCCACCAAAAACTTTTTACCAACAAAAGTGTGTTTTTCGTTAGTTATTGAAAGTAAATATTGAAGCAAAGATGTCCGACTCTGCAGTGGCAACATCCGCCTCCCCAGTGGCTGCCCCACCAGCACCAGTTGAGAAGAAGGTGGCCGCCAAGAAGGCATCTGGATCAGGAGCTACAAAGGCTAAGAAGGCTGCAGTCCCGCCATCACATCCGCCAACTCAACAAATGGTGGACGCTTCCATCAAGAACTTGAAGGAACGTGGGGGCTCATCGCTTCTGGCCATCAAGAAATATATCACTGCCACCTACAAATGCGACGCCCAAAAACTGGCTCCATTCATCAAGAAGTACTTGAAGGTTGCAGTGGCAAATGGAAAGCTGATCCAAACGAAGGGAAAGGGTGCGTCTGGTTCCTTCAAGCTGTCAGCCTCCGCCAAAAAGGAGCCCAAGCCAAAGGTTGCGGCTGCTGAGAAGAAGGTCAAAAGCAAGAAGGTAGTCGCCAAGAAAGCTGGAGCCCCCGCAAAGAAAGCTGCTGGAGCCGCTGACAAGAAACCCAAGGCTAAGAAGGCCGTTGCCACCAAGAAGACTGCCGAGAAGAAGAAAACTGAGAAGGCAAAGGCCAAGGATGCTAAGAAAACTGGAGTCGTAAAGGCAAAGCCAGCAGCAGCGAAAGCTAAGCCGACCGCCGCGAAGCCAAAGGCAGCCAAGGCACCAAAGGCCAAGGCAGCAGCGTCCGCCAAGCCCAAGAAGGCGGTGAAGAAAGCAACTGCTCCAGCTACCGCTAAGAAACCGAAAGCCAAGACAACGGCGTCCAAGAAGTAAATTATGATAATCTACATTATCACAATTTTAGATTTCGAAATCTGAAATTTGAAATTGATTTAAACAAGCCCTTTTCAGGGCTACAAAACCTTTTTAAGAGAGATACAAAATTATCAATTATTTCAACAGAACAGTATCTAGAACAGTATCTTCGTCCAGGCCCATATTCCTATGTGCCATACCCACCTCCCCATCCCCAACGTCCGGTTATGTTCAGATGGCACTGAACGATTCTGGCGAACATAATAAATCAAATGTAAATATTTAAAAAAAAGAACAGTATCTACTTAGCCCTTCGACAATTCATTTTCTGATGACTTTTGTATATTTTTGGTTAGCATCAACAGCTGAGTTACTCTAATCGTTGGGGAAAAAATGTTCTTAATTTTTAAATTTCTTAAAAAAATTATTCAAACTGCCAAGAATATGTAATTCAAAGATTTTTTGTATTTATTATTTATTAACCATATAAAACCTAACGCAGCAATGATAGCTTTATTTACATTTATTAAAAATTTAGTTTCTTTGATATATATTTTTGTGGCCCTGAAAAGGGCCTTTTTAATGTTTCTTCGCTTCCGCGAGAAGATTTACTTGGAGCTGGTGTACTTGGTGACAGCCTTGGTTCCCTCACTGACGGCGTGCTTAGCCAGCTCTCCGGGCAGGAGTAGGCGAACAGCAGTTTGGATCTCCCGACTGGTGATGGTCGAGCGCTTGTTGTAGTGCGCCAGACGAGAAGCCTCGGCAGCAATGCGCTCGAAGATGTCATTCACAAAGCTGTTCATGATGCTCATCGCCTTCGAGGAAATGCCAGTGTCGGGGTGAACCTGCTTCAGGACCTTGTAAATGTAGATAGCATAGCTCTCCTTCCTCTTCCGCTTCTTCTTCTTGTCGTTCTTGGTGATGTTCTTCTGGGCCTTGCCAGCCTTCTTGGCTGCTTTTCCACTGGTTTTCGGCGGCATTGTTACACTTTACTTCACTTCACTGCACGATTCACTGATCAGAGCAGCAGAGTTTTTGTGTTCGCTCTTATACTTTTTTTCGAGCAATGTTTTCAGGTCTAAGGCAACCCACCCCTAAGTGAACGCACAGGCAGAACCAAAAGTATAAAAGGGAGACAGCGAGGCGGTCACCAACATTCGTTCTTGCTGTGTGTGAAGTGAATAAAGTGAAATAATACAAAATGTCTGGTCGTGGAAAAGGTGGCAAAGTTAAGGGAAAGGCAAAGTCCCGCTCCAACCGTGCTGGACTTCAGTTCCCTGTCGGCCGAATTCATCGTCTGCTCCGCAAGGGCAACTACGCCGAACGCGTTGGTGCCGGCGCTCCAGTCTACCTGGCTGCCGTGATGGAATATCTGGCCGCTGAGGTTCTCGAGTTGGCTGGCAATGCTGCCCGCGACAACAAGAAGACTAGGATCATCCCCCGTCATCTGCAGCTGGCCATCCGCAACGACGAGGAGTTGAACAAGCTGCTCTCTGGCGTCACCATTGCCCAGGGAGGTGTGTTGCCCAACATCCAGGCTGTACTTTTGCCCAAAAAGACCGAGAAGAAGGCTTAAGCGTTTAAGCGTCAGACTTGTACATAGAAAAACAAACTCGAACCCAAAACGTCCTTTTCAGGACGACCAAACAATTTCAAAAGAAACTACAATTTTCAAATATGCCTAGCTATATTTAAATATATTATATTAAACAAATGTTTTAGTTTATATGTTTTTCTGTTGTAAACTCAAACGAGAAATAGGCAGATGCGAAAACAAAAAGTACAGTCGTAGAGTCGACAAAGATACAACAAGCGTTGATTTTCTTAAATATTTTTGGTACAGTTTGCGTGTATCTTAAAGATACATTGATATAGAATATCTAAGCTGTGAAATTCATTCTCATCGCAAGACCGTTTGCTTTACCTACGGTATGATTGTATGATTGCCTACCTACGACGAAAACCCCAACCGATTAAAATAAAGAAGCAAAGGTGTTTTTATTATTTGGCTAGAATATAAGATTGACAATTTTTCTCTTTTATGAAATTAATTGGTGGTCCTGAAAAGGACCGATTGTTGCGAAGTACAGACTGTACTGATTTTTAACCGCCGAAACCGTACAGGGTGCGGCCTTGCCGCTTCAGGGCATACACGACATCCATGGCTGTGACTGTCTTCCTCTTAGCGTGTTCAGTGTAGGTGACGGCATCACGGATTACGTTCTCCAGAAACACCTTCAGAACACCACGGGTTTCCTCGTAAATGAGTCCCGAAATGCGCTTCACGCCGCCACGCCGGGCCAGACGTCGGATAGCTGGCTTCGTAATACCCTGGATGTTATCACGCAGCACTTTGCGATGACGCTTGGCGCCACCCTTTCCCAAGCCTTTGCCTCCTTTGCCGCGACCAGTCATTTTTCACTTTTATTTTTATTTTAACACTTCGAAAGTCACCACTGAACTAATGCAGCGGACTCATTCGACGCTCCCTTTTATACAAAAACTCAGCATTGCACGAGTGAGCCCGAACGATACGACCGTCTCGCTCGTTGCTCGATAAAGTGAAACGGCATGTGCTTCGGCTACCTCTCTCTCTTTTCAACCCTCCACGTTTTGCTATATAAGCAGGCAGCAAATGCTCGGCTCGTTTATTGTGTTTTCAGACTCGTGAAGTGAACAGTGAAAAGAAGGAAAATCTAAAATGGCTCGTACCAAGCAGACCGCTCGCAAATCTACTGGTGGCAAGGCGCCACGCAAACAACTGGCTACCAAGGCCGCTCGCAAGAGTGCCCCAGCCACCGGAGGCGTGAAGAAGCCCCATCGTTACCGCCCCGGCACTGTGGCTCTGCGTGAGATCCGTCGCTACCAGAAGAGTACCGAGCTGCTCATCCGCAAGCTGCCTTTCCAGCGTCTGGTGCGTGAAATCGCTCAGGACTTCAAGACGGACTTGCGATTCCAGAGCTCGGCCGTGATGGCTCTGCAGGAAGCTAGCGAAGCCTATCTGGTTGGCCTCTTTGAAGATACCAACTTGTGCGCCATCCACGCCAAGCGAGTCACAATCATGCCCAAGGACATCCAGCTGGCCCGTCGCATCCGTGGCGAACGTGCTTAAGTTGCTAAAGCGCCAATACATTTTGTACAAATCGGTCCTTTTCAGGACCACAAACGTATTTAAAATGGAGACTGAAAATTTTTGTATCTTATAATATACATATTAAATGTTTTTGCTTTTGCGTTTTTGGTTTCAGTTCAGCATTTTATTTATGCTTTTTAAATATGTACAAATACTTGCTATTGGTATACGTGCTAAATGTAAGAACATATTGGGAAGATTATTCCACGGAGGCATTTTTAAATACTATTTTAAATGTACATTAACATTTACAAATTGCAAATTGTAATTGCTTTAGTCCAACAAGAGAAGGAATAGTTCTTGAGGTCGTAATAAAATGGGAATTAAAATGGCTAATGCTCGCAAACAGCCTAATAGGAACTTATTATTTGTTTAAAAATATATACATAATTCGGTATTAAGTACATTTAAGATATTAAGATTGGGTTAAACTAAATATTTACAAAATTAAATTAAGGAATGCATTTATTTTCGCCTCTACTTGGCTAATGGGCTCGAGTGAACTCCATATGAACTTTGTATGGGAAACATAATAGGCCATTACCAGAAAACAAATGCATAAATTCTTTTGAAACTTTCAGTTACTAAAAAAAACTTGTTTATTTTATTTATAAAATCAACTAAATGTAATATATTTTTAATTTTTTATATTTATTAGGTAGGCAAAACCATAGCCGGTAGTACCAAGAAAGCCGTAAATTTATTTATGGAAGGGACAATTTCGAAGTGGTAAAAAAAATAGCCCAGTTTGTAAAAAATGCAAATATTTTTTGTTTTCCTAAAAGTTAAAGGTTCAAATTATGCTTTTTCTTAAAAAAGTTTACAATATTCATAAAATTTAATATTTTTAAATATGATTTTTCACGAAATCCATTGCTCAGAAATGTAAATCTTAAACTTCAGAAAGCCCTACAAAATGACCCGAAGTATTATTTCATATTTTTAAAAATGAAAATGATTTATGAAACATTTAAGAACTTTACTTATTTAAAACATAGTATCATTTAAACACACAACACAGGGAAAACGAGAAAATAAAATTGCACATCGCTCAAACATTGGCAACGTAAATGAGCGATGCCAAACACATAGTTAAAGTGCTCTCCTCCTCGATTCTCATGCTACCTAGGGAGGTGTGCCACTAAAAATTTTTTACCAACAAAAGTGTGTTTTTCGTTAGTTATTGAAAGTAAATATTGAAGCAAAGATGTCCGACTCTGCAGTGGCAACATCCGCCTCCCCAGTGGCTGCCCCACCAGCACCAGTTGAGAAGAAGGTGGCCGCCAAGAAGGCATCTGGATCAGGAGCTACAAAGGCTAAGAAGGCTGCAGTCCCGCCATCACATCCGCCAACTCAACAAATGGTGGACGCTTCCATCAAGAACTTGAAGGAACGTGGGGGCTCATCGCTTCTGGCCATCAAGAAATATATCACTGCCACCTACAAATGCGACGCCCAAAAACTGGCTCCATTCATCAAGAAGTACTTGAAGGTTGCAGTGGCAAATGGAAAGCTGATCCAAACGAAGGGAAAGGGTGCGTCTGGTTCCTTCAAGCTGTCAGCCTCCGCCAAAAAGGAGCCCAAGCCAAAGGTTGCGGCTGCTGAGAAGAAGGTCAAAAGCAAGAAGGTAGTCGCCAAGAAAGCTGGAGCCCCCGCAAAGAAAGCTGCTGGAGCCGCTGACAAGAAACCCAAGGCTAAGAAGGCCGTTGCCACCAAGAAGACTGCCGAGAAGAAGAAAACTGAGAAGGCAAAGGCCAAGGATGCTAAGAAAACTGGAGTCGTAAAGGCAAAGCCAGCAGCAGCGAAAGCTAAGCCGACCGCC
This sequence comes from Drosophila anomelani, assembly GCA_035045905.1. Classification (NCBI taxonomy): domain Eukaryota; kingdom Metazoa; phylum Arthropoda; class Insecta; order Diptera; family Drosophilidae; genus Drosophila; species Drosophila anomelani. Next base: position 6,191,736 of record JAWNOO010000007.1, on the reverse strand, counting down.
GCGAAGCCAAAGGCAGCCAAGGCACCAAAGGCCAAGGCAGCAGCGTCCGCCAAGCCCAAGAAGGCGGTGAAGAAAGCAACTGCTCCAGCTACCGCTAAGAAACCGAAAGCCAAGACAACGGCGTCCAAGAAGTAAATTATGATAATCTACATTATCACAATTTTAGATTTCGAAATCTGAAATTTGAAATTGATTTAAACAAGCCCTTTTCAGGGCTACAAAACCTTTTTAAGAGAGATACAAAATTATCAATTATTTCAACAGAACAGTATCTAGAACAGTATCTTCGCCCAGGCCCATATTCCTATGTGCCATACCCACCTCCCCATCCCCAACGTCCGGTTATGTTCAGATGGCACTGAACGATTCTGGCGAACATAATAAATCAAATGTAAATATTTAAAAAAAAGAACAGTATCTACTTAGCCCTTCGACAATTCATTTTCTGATGACTTTTGTATATTTTTGGTTAGCATCAACAGCTGAGTTACTCTAATCGTTGGGGAAAAAATGTTCTTAATTTTTAAATTTCTTAAAAAAATTATTCAAACTGCCAAGAATATGTAATTCAAGGATTTTTTGTATTTTGTGTATGCTGTTTTATTATTTATTAACCATATAAAACCTAACGCAGCAATAATAGCTTTATTTACATATTGAAAATTTAGTTTCTTTGATATATATTTTTGTGGCCCTGAAAAGGGCCTTTTTAATGTTTCTTCGCTTCCGCGAGAAGATTTACTTGGAGCTGGTGTACTTGGTGACAGCCTTGGTTCCCTCACTGACGGCGTGCTTAGCCAGCTCTCCGGGCAGGAGTAGGCGAACAGCAGTTTGGATCTCCCGACTGGTGATGGTCGAGCGCTTGTTGTAGTGCGCCAGACGAGAAGCCTCGGCAGCAATGCGCTCGAAGATGTCATTCACAAAGCTGTTCATGATGCTCATCGCCTTCGAGGAAATGCCAGTGTCGGGGTGAACCTGCTTCAGGACCTTGTAAATGTAGATAGCATAGCTCTCCTTCCTCTTCCGCTTCTTCTTCTTGTCGTTCTTGGTGATGTTCTTCTGGGCCTTGCCAGCCTTCTTGGCTGCCTTTCCACTGGTTTTCGGCGGCATTGTTACACTTTACTTCACTTCACTGCACGATTCACTGATCAGAGCAGCAGAGTTTTTGTGTTCGCTCTTATACTTTTTTTCGAGCAATGTTTTCAGGTCTAAGGCAACCCACCCCTAAGTGAACGCACAGACAGAACCAAAAGTATAAAAGGGAGACAGCGAGGCGGTGACCAACATTCGTTCTTGCTGTGTGTGAAGTGAATAAAGTGAAATAATACAAAATGTCTGGTCGTGGAAAAGGTGGCAAAGTTAAGGGAAAGGCAAAGTCCCGCTCCAACCGTGCTGGACTTCAGTTCCCTGTCGGCCGAATTCATCGTCTGCTCCGCAAGGGCAACTACGCCGAACGCGTTGGTGCCGGCGCTCCAGTCTACCTGGCTGCCGTGATGGAATATCTGGCCGCTGAGGTTCTCGAGTTGGCTGGCAATGCTGCCCGCGACAACAAGAAGACTAGGATCATCCCCCGTCATCTGCAGCTGGCCATCCGCAACGACGAGGAGTTGAACAAGCTGCTCTCTGGCGTCACCATTGCCCAGGGAGGTGTGTTGCCCAACATCCAGGCTGTACTTTTGCCCAAGAAGACCGAGAAGAAGGCTTAAGCGTTTAAGCGTCAGACTTGTACATAGAAAAACAAACTCAAACCCAAAACGTCCTTTTCAGGACGACCAAACAATTTCAAAAGAAACTACAATTTTCAAATATGCCTAGCTATATTTAAATATATTATATTAAACAAATGTTTTAGTTTATATGTAAGGTTGTTCATCTGTTGTAAACTCTGAAACGAAAACTAGACAGATGCGAAAACAAAAAGTACAGTCGTAGAGTCGACAAAGATACAACAAGCGTTAATTTTTTAAATATTTTTGGTACAGTTTGCGTGTATCTTAAAGATACATTGATATAGAATATCTAAGCTGTGAAATTCATTCTCATCGCAAGACCGTTTGCTTTACCTACGGTATGATTGTATGATTGCCTACCTACAACGAAAACCCCAACCGATTAAAATAAAGAAGCAAAGGTGTTTTTATTATTTGGCTAGAATATAAGATTGACAATTTTTCTCTTTCATAAAATTTATTGGTGGTCCTGAAAAGGACCGATTGTTGCGAAGTACAGACTGTACTGATTTTTAACCGCCGAAACCGTACAGGGTGCGGCCTTGCCGCTTCAGGGCATACACGACATCCATGGCTGTGACTGTCTTCCTCTTAGCGTGTTCAGTGTAGGTGACGGCATCACGGATTACGTTCTCCAGAAACACCTTCAGAACACCACGGGTTTCCTCGTAAATGAGTCCCGAAATGCGCTTCACGCCGCCACGCCGGGCCAGACGTCGGATAGCTGGCTTCGTAATACCCTGGATGTTATCACGCAGCACTTTGCGATGACGCTTGGCGCCACCCTTTCCCAAGCCTTTGCCTCCTTTGCCGCGACCAGTCATTTTTCACTTTTATTTTTATTTTAACACTTCGAAAGTCACCACTGAACTAATGCAGCGGCATCATTCGACGCTCCCTTTTATACAAAAACTCAGCATTGCACGAGTGAGCCCGAACGATACGACCGTCTCGCTCGTTGCTCGAAAAAGTGAAACGGCATGTGCTTCGGCTACCTCTCTCTCTTTTCAACCCTCCACGTTTTGCTATATAAGCAGGCACCAAATGCTCGGCTCGTTTATTGTGTTTTCAGACTCGTGAAGTGAACAGTGAAAAGAAGGAAAATCTAAAATGGCTCGTACCAAGCAGACCGCTCGCAAATCTACTGGTGGCAAGGCGCCACGCAAACAACTGGCTACCAAGGCCGCTCGCAAGAGTGCCCCAGCCACCGGAGGCGTGAAGAAGCCCCATCGTTACCGCCCCGGCACTGTGGCTCTGCGTGAGATCCGTCGCTACCAGAAGAGTACCGAGCTGCTCATCCGCAAGCTGCCTTTCCAGCGTCTGGTGCGTGAAATCGCTCAGGACTTCAAGACGGACTTGCGATTCCAGAGCTCGGCCGTGATGGCTCTGCAGGAAGCTAGCGAAGCCTATCTGGTTGGCCTCTTTGAAGATACCAACTTGTGCGCCATCCACGCCAAGCGAGTCACAATCATGCCCAAGGACATCCAGCTGGCCCGTCGCATCCGTGGCGAACGTGCTTAAGTTGCTAAAGCGCCAATACATTTTGTACAAATCGGTCCTTTTCAGGACCACAAACGTATTTAAAATAGAGATTACAAATTTTCATATCTTATATTTACATTATCTTCATTACGATTTGTTTTTTGCGTATTTGAAATATTTATGTAATGCATTCAAAATATTACGATTAAAATATATTAATATTATCGTAATAATATGTGCTTTTCATTGGTATGTAGGAAAGGAAAGAAAAGGAATGTAGGAAAGATTAATTTATAAAGGCGTTTTTAAAAATTATTTTTATATTTTAAAACAAGTTTTAAAAAGGTCGCATTAACAAAATATTTTGTTTAAGAAGCTAAGAAGAAATTAAAAATTAATTCATAAATAGTTTTTTATTTAGTTTACGAAGGTGCTTGTTTATTATTTTTAACATATATAATAATAAATTTATATATTCATAATCTTAAGTTTTATTATGTTTTATTTAGTTTAAAAGGTGGGCAAATGTTATTTGTATAAATTTTTTGTTTTTAAGAGGTGGGAAAACGATTTTTTGTGAAAAATTTAATTTATTAATTAAATTAAATTATTTAAAATCATTTGTATTTTTAGGTAGCGTAAACCATGGCAGTTAGTACCAAGAAAACCGATAATTTATTTGTAAAACGGTCTATTTAAAAGTGTTCAACAAATAAGCTTATTTGTGAAAAATGCAAATAAATATTTAGTATTTAGTATAATAATATTTAAAATATTCATAAAATTGAATATTTTTAAAAATGATTTCTCATGAAATCTTTCGTTAAAAATCCCAATAGTAATTACTTGTGTCTGAACAATCCCTGGTTCTAAGATTTCTTCACTAATAAATTTATGATATTTATTAAATAATAATTAGGATCTTAAAAATGTAATAGTTATTAATAAATCTTCTTATGGGCCTGATAGGGGCCTTTTAAATATTTCTCCGCTTTCGCTTGTTTGAAAAACATGTGAAAAGCTTTAACGAAAAACAGAGCGGAACGTATTTTGAAAACTAACTCCAAACATCGATAGTATCGATAGTCCCCTGATGTTTTGCCACCACTACAGTATGGCCAAATAACTAAAAGTGTTGATACCCAACACCTCTCGCCAAGTAAGTAAATCATTTTATTTTGTTATTTAAGTGTTTTTATTAGTTTAGAATTTGTTTATAAATATATTATTATTAATGAATATTGACAGCAATCTTACTGTTTACTCAAAGTCGAAAATTCGTTGATGTGACAATACAGTGCCTCCCAAATTTCGTTGATGCCGGAATGACGAACAATAGCTCCCATTTCTCGTCCTCGGCTGCAATGGAGGTCAAGGAAGTGGTCGTGGTTGTGAAGTGGAGCGGCAAGGAGTACCCGGTGGACCTCACCGACCAGGACACCGTGGAGGTGTTGCGTCATGAGATCTTCCGCAAGACTCAGGTGCGCCCGGAGCGCCAGAAGCTGCTCAATCTGAAGTACAAAGGTTAGTCCTTGTCACCTGTCTGCTTGATATTTGACTGTAGTAATCCCCCGACCTGCAGGCAAAACTGCTGCGGACAATGTAAAGATCAGCGCCTTGGAGCTGAAGCCCAACTTCAAGCTGATGATGGTCGGCTCTACGGAGGCGGACATTGAGGATGCCCAGAGCCTGCCTGAAGATATTGGTGAGGTGGTGGACGACTTCGACGACGCTGAGGAGCGCGAGGAATCGGTGGAGAACTCCGCTGTTTACCTGGCCAAGGTTCAGCGCCGCGTGCGTGACTACAAGATCAAGGAGCTGGCCCCGCCGCGCGAAGGGAAGAAGCTGCTGGTCCTGGACATAGACTACACCCTCTTCGATCACCGGTCGCCGGCAGAGACAGGCACCGAGTTAATGCGACCGTATCTGCACGAGTTCCTGGCCTCTGCCTACGAGGACTACGACATCGTTATTTGGTCCGCCACCAGCATGCGCTGGATTGAGGAAAAAATGCGCTTGCTGGGTGTAACCAGCAACGAGAACTACAAGGTGATGTTCTACCTCGATTCGAACGCCATGATCTCGGTGCATGTGCCGGAGCGCGGCGTGGTGGACGTGAAGCCACTGGGCGTGATCTGGGCCCTGTACAAGCAGTACAGCTCCAGCAACACCATCATGTTTGACGACATTCGACGTAACTTTTTGATGAACCCTAAGTCCGGCCTAAAGATCCGTCCGTTTCGCCAGGCGCACCTCAATCGAAGCACAGACCAAGAACTGCTCAAGCTGTCTGATTACTTGCGCAAGATAGCCCACAACTGCCAGGACTTCAACTCGCTGAACCACCGCAAGTGGGAGCACTACCATCCCAAGAAAAACTCCTGAAATGATCCCGCTGGAGACCTTCTCACTTCGATCACACTCGTTTGTAAGATTCGCTTAGGTTTATTAAATTAAGATGCATTTTGTACGCAATGTGTCCCAGCCTAACATTATAGTGTGTATCCGCCCTGGTCCGCCCAGTGGACGCGCCTGGCCTCTAGGTACTCCTCGTGCAGGCGCCGGCGTTCGTCCTCGAGCTTGGCCAGTCGACGGTAGCGCTGCAGCACCATGCCACACCCGAAGAGCAGAGCCACCTGGCAGATCAGCCAAAAGATGAACAGTGCAATCAGCAGGCTTTGGTTGATGCACACGTTGTCCAAATGCAGCTGGTCGTCAATGCCGGCGATTAGTAACACTCCTCGCTCGCCATACATGTAGCTATTGGCGTTGCTCTGGTCCGGACCATGCACCCGGATATTGTAATTGAGGGGAAGGTCCTCCTGGACACCAGTGCCATTTTCTTTGCCGGGCGACTGCGGTGCCACATCGACCACCGTGGAAATATAGACGGGATTCTGCACTCGCAGCTCCTCAGGACGTCGCTCCGACTGATTGCTGGTCGCCTGTCGCCGTTTCCTCTGCCAGGATCCACTGGCACAGTTGCTGGGCGAACACCGTTCCACACAGAATCGAATCTTCACATCGAAACTGACATTGGAGGTGCCGGAGAACTTGAATGCATGGAAGCGTGCTCTCAGCATGCTCTTGGTGGCGGAGTGAACCCTTTCCAGAGCGGGAAACACGCTGGCATCCGTGGGACAGCCGCGTTCATCGATCAGTAGCACGTAGTTCTCGTTGTCCGCTGTCTTGGCTACCAGTGAGGTAGCCCGGAAGTCTGGCAAGGGAGCCAGCTGTAACTCCAGGTAGTCGGCCAGTTGGTCTTGGCTGTACTCTGCCACAATCTGGAGCTCTAAGTTCTGGCCAATCTGGACGTCATTGGTCTCATGCTGATGGGACAGATCCACTATTTGCAACGAGATGGTGGGCTGCGGATGGGGCCCAGTGCTGCTATTGTAGAGCACCACGCCCTCATGCGGGAACATGCTGCACGGATTAGGAGGGAGGTGAATTATTATCATTATTAAAATTAGGAGCAGACTCACTGCTCGGCGTACTCCAGCGAAGATTCTAGGGCAATGGCGCTGGGCACGTGCTCCGTGGCATCTACGCTGCTGTCGCGCACGGAAACACCCAGCGAGGTGGTCGCATTGCTTTGGATGCATCCAACCTTGATGAGCCGGTCGCCCTGAGTCTGCACATTTGGATTGTTCTGTATGACCACCAGGGCCGATATGAAGGTTCTGCAAAAAGTGGAGTTTTAGAGGGGTTTTAGCAAATCTCATGGGAAAAAGCAAGTAAGTCTTTCAATAATTAAGGATAATATAAAATGTCAACCTTTGGTATGCCTGCGTCATTTCATAGGCCCGCAGGATGCCGCAACGATTCTCTTTGACTTCGCTGCCGATCTGGAGTGAAAGTAGGACACTTCCATTGCCGGATCCCCGCGCTAGGCAGTCCTTGGAGTGCATGCTGGCGTAGATTTTGCCGACGAACCAGTCCTTTGGGTTGTACCTAATGGACATCTCCTCGCGCGTGCAGAAGACACGAACTACAGGACAGTCAAAGATTAAAATTCCTTTAATTTCCTATTAGGAAAGAGTACCCACCATCAAGGCACTTGACCCGCCGCATGTAGACGGAATTGTCTCGAAGCTTGAGGCTTCGCGGACCCAGCGAGACGATGTCCTCTGAGTGCAGGAGACACTCGGACAGGGACAGCTGGTTCACATAGTGGAAGGAGACGCCCTGGCAGTAGAACTTGGCCTCGTGAGTGCACAGCGCCTGACACTGCAAAACGAAGGGTCATCAATCACTCATCCGACTCCATCGATTGCGATTACAATCATAACCCGCGACAGCCCAAGCGCGGCGGACACACCTCTTTCTGGGTGAGGCCCAAATACCTGGCCTCCGCGTAGATGAAGCTGCTGTTGGCATACAGCTCGTACGAGCAGCTGTCGCTCTCCGCCGGCCGTTCGTGGCATTGGTTCTCCATGTACTCCTCGTCGTACGGGGCGGCACGGAACGCGTCCGGCTGGATGGTCTTGTCTCTGTCACTCAGCATGCACCTACCCAGACGGGGAGAGGGACTTTGGCCAGGACCTTCAGAGCCTCGAAACCTGCAGATGGAGAAATGCAGTTAAAGTAAAGACTTCTGGCTGCCTAAAGGATGAATAATGACATGGCAGAGATGAAATGACCACGAAATACAAGGTACTCTTCATAAAAATTTATATTTTACTATTTATAAAACCTAGAAAAATAACTTTTATAAATTTGTATTACAGAAATATCCCTGCGAATTTCGTATTATTTTCCAAAGCGATTTACCTGTGGTTCTACCCAGAATTTACCGCTGAACCTGAACTAAAAATAAACAAATTCCTAACCTATCCCATCAGTGCCTCGGGGAGTGATGTCATAATCCGATGGAAAGCCTCGTCTGTGCATTAAAAATGCACGACAAAAGCAATTAATATGTCCGTCCACAACGACAACAAAAAAGCGAAAAGGTCCAACAACCAAAACAGGCAATTACCGCTCACGATTGTTCCGATACGAGGGCGCAAAGGAGGCGGAGAGGCATCTGAATTGGCTTTCGAAGAAGCAGCGCTCGGCGCACTCACGCCGCGTGACCAGCGTCGGAATGGTCTTCTTGCTCTGGAACACCAGCGTGCTGCCGGGGATTTTGGTCAGCGCCCACAGACGGCCTTTGCACGCATCGGGAACTGCAAGAGATATATATGAGTTGGAGGCGGGACAAGGTCATGCCCGCCCCATCCGGCGGTCGGCGTACTCACCACGGAGGCAGGTCTTTTCGTAGAATACGGCCTCGGTGTCGGCCACCAGCGGCAGTTCCCCCGAAATGGCCTGGTAGCGCGAGGTGCGTTCGAAATACGAGTAGCCGTGACACTCGTCCGTGTCCAACAGATGTACGTAGGCTATGCAGTCCGGATCCTCGTTGCAGATCCGCCAGCAGACCTGGCTAACCGGAAGATCCTGTTCCTGGCCATGATCCTTGAAGTTTCTTCCCGGGGGCGGTACATTGATGAGGTTGTCCTCGTTCAGATACTCCAGTGGCGGCCGAAATCCAACGATTTTCTGCAACTGCAGCTGGTGCAGCGGACACTGGAGGAGCAGGGCTATTGGGGGGAAAAATGGTTATTGGAATGTCATAAATCCAGCTCTATGGGACTCGCATGACTGGAAACCAAAACATTTTTCAAATTGCTTAGTCGCCATAATGGGGATCGGATATCTATTTCAATACTTTGAGGGGAAGACGGGTAGCTGGGCTTGTGCGCATTGTTGTGACTGGGCATCAATTAATATGAAATGTTTACGCATTACTAAGCAATGAGTAAATTAGTCAAGCATCTTCCAGATAAGCTTTTAGTATTAGTAAAAAAGTAATGATTTAATACCATACCTAATCTCTTAGAAGTGTTCAATTTAGTTTAATTTTATGAGTGAAGATTAACTTTTAAGACTAGAATAGTTATTTTAAACAGGTTTCTTAAAATGCTTGCTAAAGTGATTTACTTAAATCTTTAAAGTCACAGATACTTTTTAATGTTTATATTTATAAAGAGTTTTACATTTTAGTAATTTCAATTATTATTTTGGAAAGTAGATAAATCACTAGAGAATACAAATTAGTTTCCAAACCCTTGTCAAACTGATGTTGCCCCTCTTTTAATTGCAAATGTTTTTGCTCTTAGCTCAAGGCATTTCCTTGTCTGGGTCACTCTCGCATTCAAACCAATAAAAGCTCGTTCTCAGGGTGTTTGCTAATAAATCTATAATAGCAGCTGACATGCACATCTACCTGGGGTATTCCCTCCCACCATAGCAGCCCCTTGTAAATTGATCTGTGCAGTTTTGGTTTTCGTTTTCCACTTTGCTATTGAATGCAAATTGCAAGTGCAAAAGTGATGCGATCGAGGCATCTTCACAGCGCTCGGGAATGTATGAAGCGGCTGAAAATATAGCTTCAAAAACCTTTAAGCCGCTTCACTTGATTTTGGCCAATTAGCGACTGATACAATTATGGTTAAGGTAATAGTACTATATTATGGGTATTACAGGAAATTATATCATTAATATTTTTTAAACATTTTAAATTGAATAAGTTAATCAAAACTAGCACAGAAAATCTATCAAAATTATTATTAATTTGTTCTTGGTTTATTTATGATCGATTTAGTTTTTCAAATAAAGCTTTAATAAATAATAAATTGGTTAATAGTTTGGGAACCTTCTAATGTTATTAATTTAATATAATAATAGTCTTAAAAGAAACTTTAGCAAAAGCATAAAAGCATGGTTTTTAATATTTTTTATGCATCAAAATTCAGTGCTATTATCTTGACCAGATCTGTAGGGGGTATATATGTAGCTGGAGATGAGACTGGACTGGACTCGAACTCACCGCAAACACTCTGCTGCAGCATTAACAAAATCGCTGCAATCACTAATTTGCATAGCCACGGGGCCGCGGTTCTGGGGGCTGATTGAGGGGGCATTGTTTCAGATGCGTTTCTGTGGTGGCCACCGCCAATCGTTTGGCATGCTCGTCTAATAAATTGTAATTGATTTTCGGCTAGGGCCCGTGTACTAGGCTCGCATTGCACTCACACAGACACTATTTATTCACTGGCTTTTTGCCTGTTTGGCCGACTTGTTTGCGGGTTATGTTTGGCACAGTTTAACACTTTCGGCACGTGCACGGCCAGTTGGCCACTCAATCGCCTGCGGATAGAACTATTTGCATATGCAAACAGCCTGGGATCGGGAGTAGGAGCAATTCCAAATCAGGAGCTCCTCTTCAGCCAGACTCCTGTATCCTGCCGGTGTCCACTTGCCATGAAATATAAATTAAGCGATGCGCAGATGTGGGTCAGACAGCCACTGCCAGCAGCAGCGTTGTGCTAATTACTTTCAAACACTTTCATACATCGCCATGCATTATTTATTCGATTTTAAAACATATTATGGCTGTGGCTGCGGCTTTGGCTTTGACTCCTGCCACGGCCATTAGTCGATTGCACTTTGTTTTATCTGTTTAGTTATGTATTTGTTTAATTAGCCCGGCGATCGCTTGCAGGCGTACGTCTAACTCGCGCGACTCTCGACTTGCAAATAGCCGACTGGAAACTCTGATCTGGGCTCTCGGCCGGGTCGAGAGATCCCTCACAGCGCCAGTTAGACTCCGGAGCGTTGCGTATGTAAATGATACCGAGTATGAGTGCCTCTGACGCACCAGCAGCTGTGCATGGCGAGAAAATGTGTGTTCTTACGAAAAATGATCTCTAAATATATATTGAGTAAAAGCAGAGGAAGATTTTTCCTACAAAATATATCTTATAAGCTCCAGAATAACTTAAAATGTATATTTTGGATCTAGGATTAGAAACAAACATGTGGTGTCATAATATCAATATGAATTATAATTTAAATAAAAGGCATGATATGTACTTGCCTTAGTTTTCTTCAGCTTTTTAATTAGAGGATCGACTTTCCGCCTCAAGTTTTCTCCCAGTGCCTGCACGGAAAAATGCTCGATCGAGCGTCGACGTCGCGGCTAACCGAGCGTATGAGAAATTTCGTGTCGCCGAGATTGCTGATTAGATCGCTGGAGTGTGTCGCGCGCGGAGGAGCCACCGAATTGTTCGCTGGCTCGATTTCAATGTGCAATAAACAAAACTATTTGGCGCTAGGCTAGCTGCTCTCAACGGGAGCAGGGGAAAAGGGCGAGGCAGACCTGCGTGGCTCCAACTCGGGGCACGGTTCAGGTTGTATCAACATCAGTATCTGTATCTGTCCAGGTTGTACAAGTACCCATCAAATACACATCGCATCAAGCCATGCATGCTGCCGCTGGTGGCGTCTATTTGCACAGTTGCGCCCAGCATCGCCCAGGTTTGGATTCAATGGGGACTTTTAACAGTTCAGTGGTTTTGGCGTTGACAACGTTTGTTTCCCTTTTGTAACGGCTGCCGCTGCCAGTTGCTTCCGAGTGATAAATGGCTCTGTTCTGGGGCCCCTTCTTGGCCGATTGTTTATCGCTAATTAGTAGCAGGTAGCCTTTAATTACTGTGTCATCAAAGGGCCCCCAGCAGATACGCAGTGTGCGTACGTATTGGCACTGTGCGTGACCTTTGCGGTTAGCACACTGGGAACCTATTGGCAAGTTGGCCAAGGTCGCTTCACTGCCTCCACGATTGCGTAGCCGTTGCCTCAGCGACCGAAGCGTCTTGGTTGAGCGGCGATATGGTTGACATTAGGGGCCCTAGCGATTACCTAATTCAATGAGTGCCCTATGACGTGAGGAAGGTTCGACGGAGTGCGAGTGGTTTTTATCCACAAAATAGGGCATGTTATTCCAAGGGAATGTATTTCTAATCCAAGTATTTTTTACCACAAAACAGTAGCTAGTGAAATAATAAGTACATAGGAGTCTGAAGCTTTAAAAGAAAACCTTATAATAATGGATAAAGAAATCTCTTAAAATCGTGTAGCATGTTTTTTGCATATTTTATATCTCATAATCCCTTTATTGTGATAATTAAGGATACATTTACTTTGCCAACCATAAAAAAAAAAAACGTAAAACAATAGCCATTTCGTTTAATTTATTAACATCTGCAGCAGGGATCCCTGTCCGACTTTCGTTTTCGCCGTGGACACACTGCGTATACGTAATAATTCATAGGCATTGCACACGACATGCAATAACTGCGCAATAATTGCCCGTTGCATGCAGCTGCGGGCCACGCCCCTGCAGCATTGCCCCTCCTCCAGTTGGCCATGCAAAAACCCTGCCCCCTGCAGTCCCTTACAAAAAAAAAAACAGTCTTAAATAATGTGAAACATTCAGTGGCGTGACATGGAGCTGGAATGTTTCAGCACAATCGGCACAAGCAGGACGAGGTGGTATAAGCTTAAATTCTTAACAAAAGAGCTGAAAGTTTATTTTCCGCCCATTCCACCTAACTTTTTTTAGCACTCACCTTGAACTATAAAGCGGGGTCCGACTGCGTGGGCGTGGGCGAGGTGGCGAGGGTGTCAAGTGCCGCCTGAATGACGCGTAAAAACACAAGTTGCCAACAGCAAGCGGCTAAATAATAACACATATCGCAGCACGGGCCAGAGAGTTGGGCCTAATTAAAAATGCCAAAAAGTCAGGGGCGCCCCCGGAAGCAGAGGCTCTCTGCGACAGGGGCACCCGCGCTACACATGTCTGGGATGACATGAAAGAGAGAGCACTCGGTCTGTCAGTGGGACTCAGATGAATGCTCCACTCGCATGCGGTGTGGAGCAGCCAGGCGTTGCATGTGCAACTTGTCGCATTGTCTGATTCACAGAATTATGCAAATGAGCCGTCGCACTCCCCAACAGGGGATTGTTTATGTTGGCCAAATATTTAGCCAAAGTCAGCTAGCCAAAAATCATGGCTTTTCCCTAATACAAGAGCACTAAATACACAGAGGGAAATTGGAAATTTATTCATTATTCACCGGTTTAGAATAAATTAAATATGATTTAGTTTTTACTAATTTGTAGAAAACCTAAACTATATGCTTACTTACCTTGATGATTATATCTTTTAAATCAATTTAAGTACCTATCTTTTCAGTGTAAAAGACTGTTGTCAACTTTGAGTGACGTATGAACCCACTGACTTGGCTTGGCTTAGAATGTGCAACTTTGGCAGGGCGCATACATATGTATGCCCTCTAAGCAGGTGTCGGTGTGCCTGTGTTTCGTTGCTTAATTGTCGCCGGCAACTTCCGTTCTGAACGGCAAGCCAAAGCTGCCGCCGGTGTGTGCACCCTTGACATCGCTTCACCGCCATATGGCTGCGAGTCCCCCCACTAACCAACTAGCGTGTGAACTCGTTGACTTGCCGTGCTCCATATCCACCCTCAGCCCCCCCCAAAACGTGCCATTTGCTAACTAAAATTTATTTAAATCTGTGCCATAATTGTTTTGGGCGCCTTTTGCTCGTCGCCCTCGTTGGCTTGGTCTTGTTTTTCGCTCTTGCTTTGACTTTTTTGCTGCTTGTGTGCGCATAAAATTAGCTTCGTAAATTTATTGTTAGTCATTCGCATTCTTGCCGCTTTTGTGCTGTTTCGGAGTCCGCTTAAATGTCACAAGTTGCCACAATTTGTTTAATGTGGCCAGCAAAAGGCTGTGGATTTATTACCCCATTGGATCCTTTAGCTCTGAAAGTGATTGATTCAGTAAGACTCCAGCTTTAAATTGCATTAAATAATATTTATTGATTTCATCATTCCGTACATAAACGAACATTAGTTGGTAGAAACAAAAACCTGTGCTATCGAATCAAATGGTTCTTTGGAAATGTTTTCAAAAATGCATTACGTACGTATCTTGTGTGGAGGAGATGCTATGGCAAATTGTGGGTTTGGTAAACCGGAATTCGATTAAAACTATGGAGGGTAATGCGGATTTAGCCAGAGTTTTGGTGCCAAGGGTCGGTTCCATATACGGATATACGATTTCTGCGGTGGCGACCCCTTTTTGGCTCCCTAAGAATTAATGCAATTTGCATAATAATACACAAGTACATAAATACATACATAAATACAATCGTAATCGTAGTACATAGTCAGTTATAGGGTTTACACATTCGTTTTCCTTAGCTTCTGGCTTTAAATGCAGACGAAAACAGATATTATCTCCACTCGCTTCCCGCTTGATCTCAAATGATTGTTATTAATGTTCTTTGTCGGTTATAAATTTTAGCTATAATTAAAAGGTTTTATTTATACGCATTGGTTTCGTTTACTACAATTGGCTATATATAATTTCGTTCTGTTTGCAAGCATTTTACGTTTATCCTTTTCGCTCGTAAATATATAGTATGTTAAAAATTCCAATTGATGTTATTTTACTCGCGACGGGAAAATATCAAAAGGGGAATTAAAAAATGAGGGATGAGCTACGTTCTGTCGATCTGCCGATGCTGCTGCCACTTAATTATGCCTCCTATATACTTACATGTTAAACATATTATATATTTATTTGTATATGCATGTATAAGCGAATTGCCATTTATCGAATCTCTAGCCGAGTAGAGTCCTTCCTTGCGTTACTTCGCAAGGATGCGTCTTGCGTCCGCCCAAAAGTGCTGATGCTGCTGTGTCTGTGTGTAGTGTGTGTGGTGTGTGTTATCGCGAGGGTGAATTACGGACAATCGGTTTACATAGAAGCAGGTGCAGGTGATGGCAAGGACTCAACTCAACTCTACTCCTCGCCTCCCAAAACAAAGCCTTGCGCCGGACCTCTGCCTCCTCTCCTCCTCTCACTAACATATACGTAGTGTGTCTGCTGGCATGTGTCTGATACGAGTAAGTAACTCTAAATGAATGCGATTATGTTTCGTACATATGCAACAACTATGAGCTCAAACTACTCTCTTTGGCCGCACGTTCCTGTGAACTGAACTCCCCCAAGACCGATTCTCGTCCTGATGCTGATGCTTCTTTGGCCGAGTGCCCTGGAGTCGCTAGTTGCCATCGTCTTCGATCGCTTTCTCATTTTTCAAAAACTTATCACATAAATTTTTATATACTTTCTTTTTTTTGGGCGGAATTCTTAGCGTGTGTCGTGTGTTGCTTGCGCTAAAGCAGGGGACAGAATGAGGGGCCGATAATCGTGAGCTAATTCTGCTGCGAAAGGCTAAAATAGACGGATGCGAAATGTGTGTGTGGCAATAGCCACAAGGGGCCATCCATCCGTGGCCCAACAGCGGTGATAACAAAGGAGATATCCCGGCTGACTGGGCTGTGCTGATTGACTGAACAAATTGCTTGAGCTGCGGATGGCTGGCTCCTGCTAAAGGATGTGTGTGTGTGTGTGTGTGTGGGTTGCTCTGCTTTTAGTTTTAGTTTTACTTTGCTCCTTTTTTTTTGTTTTCCTACTGTTGGCATCAGCGAAATGCCAATTTGCGTGCGCTGCGCCTTCAACTATGCTACAGTTTTTCTTTGGTTTTCCCTCTGCTGTTTTAGCTATCCTTTCGCTAATATCCTTCGCGGCATGGGGTGCAGGGTGTGGGGTGTGGGGTGTGCGGTGTGTGTGTGAGTGATTTTGCTGCTTCTGCTGTTTGCTATACGTAGTTCTATTCAAAAACGCTTACTTGGCTACTGCACATTTATGTTTGGGTTTTTGGGTTTTGGGTTTTCGCTGCTGCTGCTGCGTTTTGCTTTTACTTCCACTTTCGGTTTGTTTGCAATCATAATAATAATAATAATAATATTAATTTTCCGTTACAACGCTAACGCATCCGCCTCGATGGTGGCTCGCTGATTGGATGTGCCGGCGTCCGGGGCTTGGGGCCATCCATCTCCATAGCCCTGTCCGTCCGGAGCCCTGTCCGTTCGGGTCGCTTAGAAGACCAGCATCTGATCGGCACTGCCCTCCGCGCTGTCCTCGTCATCGGCGCCCTCGTCCTCGTCGTCGGATGTAAGCGAAGCGGCATTATTAACCACGGACTCTGTTTGGATTTGGATGAAATTAAAATTCGTTTCGTTACGTTTCGTTCGTTCTATGATTTCAAGGATATTCCTCCCTCCCCGGGACTATGCGCTAATCTGACCCATTCGCCGCATGCATGTCTAATGGCGGTCAGCCACAGAGCTGACCTCGTTCCCGTTCCCGTCCCCTGTCCTTGGATCCGTTCGAAGTCCGCTCATGTGTTATGCATGGCGTATGTGCGATATTAATAGGAAAACTCAATTACTGATCCCCTGGTAATGCCCGTCCTGTCCGGCCTGTCCCGTCCGCAACCGACAACTTTAACAACCTTAAGTGCAGACTTAAATCCTGGACACAAACACAAGGACTGGAGATAAGGAGATTACGTATACGCAACGGAGTGCGAGGTGTTTTTCGATACCGATAGGCCGGCCGGCACTGCGGCAACGCATAACTCAGCATCGAACCATAAAAGCTGGCTTAAGGGCTGATATTTCAATACAGGTAAATGGCATGGCTCAAATGGCAAAATGTTGGTGTGGTGCCTGCACACTTGGATTGCCACAAAAATCGTTAAAGAAATACGAGAGTATTGCGCATTTAAACCATATTAATTGGCGGAAACTACCAATGACCGTAAATATTCTATAGCAGAATTATTTTGGCATTATATAAACAAAAAAAATCAACAAATAGTTATTTAGTTTATCAACAAATTTTAAACTATTTTAAATCAAAGAGAAAAAGTGATGTATTTTTAAAGTTTGAATTTAAATTTCACTTCATTTAAAATGTAGCTTTAAATGCCATCAAATTATAAGCGTAAAAAAATACAGTTTTAATGCCTGTGAAATGGTTTTTACATTCATAGAACTATATATATGCCTATAAAATGTTTAACTAGCCTTTCTCAGGTGCATTATACAAACGTCAACTGGGCTTACAGAAGGTTTAAGTGTGGCAGGTGACCAGCTAAACCCATTTTACCTGCAGTCCCTCCCTCATTACGACGGCATTTAGAAAAGTTTGTGGGCCTTTTGTTGGATCCCTCGCCAAATGTTTGGGTTAAGTGTTTATGCCATGCCCCCTTGGAGCACCTCTGGTTGTGCTCCTGGACCACCTCTAGTCGCCCTCTTGGTCTCCCCTGTTAGAAATGTTTTGGACCAAGTACTCACCGCAGTTGGGCTTGCCGCGTGTGCGTGTGTTGGCGAACTCGACTCCGTGCTTGTCCACGCACCAGCAGACGCCCACCGAGCTGTGGCACTGGGTGGGCTTGTAGAATCCCTGGATGTCGCAGTCCGGTGCGTAGGCGCCTAATTGGTTTTCGTCGTGGAGAGAAGAAAGGGAGGTATGTTAGTGGGGCAACTTACTGGCGGATAAGGGGCACGGATGGGGGTCAGTGAGAAGCGGCACAAGCAAAGTTGCTGCTGGATCTATTTTGTTTTTGGGGTCGTGTGGCAACAAAGGGACAGCGGCGGCGGAGGGGAAATTATATATGTAGCTGGGGTTGGGGTTGGTTTTAAAAGGCAAAAACACAAAAAGCATCGGACAGTGGCGGTTTCTACAGCGGGAAAACGGGGGGAATTGGGGGTAGGGAACAGTTCTGTGTTGTTGTTAGAAGTGTTTAATTTGCTGGCTTAAAAGTTGCGTTTGGCTAAGAGAGAGAGTTGAAAAAAACGGGGAGCGAGCACAAAACGAAAGTTAACAACGAAAGCAGCGCGAAAAAAGGTTACTTCTGTTAACTGCTGGTATTTGTGTGTAGATTTGTGTGAATGTGTGGAACAGTGTTGCCAATTTTCTATTTCGAAAATAGGATATTTGGGTATATAAGGATCAAAATAGGAAACAATTTATTTCAAAGAAAACCAAATACGATCTGACAAAGAATTATTCTGAAAATGTATTCCTAAACAAAACAGATACATTAAAATTTTTGATTATTTTGTATTATTGTTTCTCATGGTTAAATTATTTAAGGATAATAAATTGATTCACACAAAATGTGAAAGCCTTTTGAAAATATTTTTATTATTTTAAAAATCAAATAAAAAAGACTTTCTGAAATAGATTTTATTATTATTTGTGGCCCATTTATTAAACCTTTTTTAAGGCAACAAACAAGAAAAAAGTCGAATAAATTTCAGATATGTTTTGAAATAAATAAAAGGACAATCCCATTTGGAGAAAAGGACAAATCGGCAGCACTGTCTTGGAAGTGTGTCAGGGTTTCTATTTAGCTGTCAGGCGCTTAATTATAGTTTGAAAAAGGTTCCAACGCGTGTAAAGTGGGGGGCAAAGAGTGTCAGACAAACAAAAACTAAGCGGGCCGAAAGATATGGCGCATAGCGGAGACAGAGACGGGAGAAGAGAGAGAGAGAGAGAGACAGCGGCAATGAAAGTAATGAAAACCAAATTACTCTACTCTTTTTTTTGTTTTTGTTTCGGTTTGGTTTTTCTTTATATTTTTTTTTTTTTTTGGTTTTGTAGTCTTGTTGTTGTTGGGGGATAATGGGAATTAATTGGGCCCAGGAGCCCGCACAACTCATACGGATATAGAGAGAACATAGAAGTATTAGTGTTATGTAGCCAGAGAAATTTCCACCTGTACCTATCTCACCTGCAAAGTCCCCGGCGATTCTCCGGCGGACAGCGGCGCACGGACGGTCCGTCTTCTCGAAGCAGCGGCACCACTCGCGCGTGTTGATTGCACTGTCCGTGTCCAGGTCGCAGGTGTCAATGAATGGCTTGATGCAGCGCTCATTCTGGTCGTGCTCCAGGTCGTACATCTCCTGCAGCGACAGCTGTCCATCGTTGTTCAAATCCAGGTGGCCGAACATCCACTTGGCCTCCGTCTTGCAGGCGGGCGGGAAGTGGGCACGCGACTTCTGGCTGTGTTGGCGCCGCTTCTTGCTGTCGGCCATGATCACGGAGAACCAGTCCAGCAGGCGGTTTCCGATGGCGGTCAGCTGCTGGGGCTTGCACTCTGGAGACTTGGAGGGGTAGCCTGGAAAGGATATATGTTTCGGTATTTGATTCAGTTATATAAAATGTATTCAATCGATTGACTTACCATTCAAGTTGTTGTTCTTACTGAACTTTTGCTGCTGCTTCTCCACCACCTCATTGTAGTTGCGCATCTTGTGCTTGTCCTCCTGATACTTGGAGTCCTGTCAATCACCAGGAGGTTTAAGCATGAGCAGGGATATCGATATGGCTCAACTCACCTTCTTGTAGGCCGTGTACTTGAGGTACTTGTAGTGCTTGTTATCGTACTTGATCTCCTCGGGCGTGAATGTGTACTGGGCATTGATGTGGTTGTAATGCCGGTTGTTGTCCTCTTTGTCCTGCGGTTGGATAAGACAAAATCGTATTAGTTTCACGTCAAAAGCGGCGGGCTATTAGCTTACATTCATGATCGTATTGAAGTCGTTGTTATTGCCGCCCATGATGTTGCCGCTGCTCATCATGATGTTGTTGTTGTTGCTGTCCTTGTAGGCCTGCTGCTGCTGCTGCTGTTGCTGCTGCTGGAGGTCCTGGCTGCTCTTCTTGTTGTACTTGTTGTAGCCGGCAATGCGCTGCAGTCGCTTGCCATCGACAGCCTCTGCAAAAGTAACAGAGGGGGAAAAATGCCGAAATGGCAAAATGTCGGTGGTGAAATCGCTTGGCCAGGCCAACTTTTTTGCATCCCGGCTCAGTGAGGCATACCCCATACATTTTGCGGGTGTTTTTCGCTTTATTTTGTTTTTAGCGTCCGTGCAGAGGAGCCTGCTCCCTCAGCCATACAAAATTGAAAATTAACGTGGCTGCCTGGCCACCGAGTGGTTCTTCGTCTTCCCTCCCCCCGCCCCAGAATGCTGGGTAGCTCTACAGGAACAATGGCGGCGGCTACTTGTTCGCCGGCCTATTAAATATTTAACAAGTGTTTTTCGGGAGCTCGGCGAGAAAAAATATTTAAAGCCAAAGCCTTTGTTTGGTAATTGGAATTTTTAATTGCCGGCAGTCTAGCAAATCGCAGCTAGCCAGCTTTTTCTAGCGTACTTTCCCGGGCGGCCAACTCCCCACCAAGCCTGTCACGAAATATATGCATGCAATTTATTTTGCAGTCCCGAGTTGCCCGGTGTGCCGAGTTCCTTGGTCCTGGCAGATTGCCAGGCTGGAACTGGAACTGGTGTAGGGCCTGGGTCTGCCGGAGAAGCTCATTATGCTGCCGGAACATTTGATTCTGGCTTGGGCCAACTGTATTTGTTCGTTTCTCGTTTGTTGTGGAAATGTGTAAGGAAAGAAGGAGGGTTCCTGGGACTTACCCTTGCAGGGACAGAATCCTTTGCAGGCGATCCGTATGGACGTCGAATGTATGCAATTGTGATAATCCAATCTGCATAGTGATGAGTAGGTCCTGTTGTCGGCGCCGCACAGGAACGTCGGCTTGGCCACAGGACACGGCTTGCAGTTGCTACAGGAGGACGAAAGTTGGGAGTTAGAAGAAATCAGAGGAGTAAACTCAGGGGGCGCAGCGGCAACAAATAGATGACATGCAAAATTAATTTTTATGCAAATGAAGTCTGCGTCCGTTCCCCCTTATCTTTGTCCACATGTCCCCATGCCCACTTCATCCTCTCCCTGCTCTTGGCAGGTGAGCGGAGCTCTGCTTATACTATACATTTATTTAAATATTTATTTAATATGCGCTGCACGCACACCCGGGCAAACAGTCGAGCCATGAGATTGGCCAGGGGACCGAGGATTCGGGACTGAGACTCTGAAACTTTATTTAATAATTTGAGCAAATATTTAAACTGCCAACAGGAGGCCTCTGGCCAGTCTCATAACTTTATGCCGAGTTCGAGATAGAGGTCTCGGGTAAGCCGAGTATTATTCCGAGAGCAATACTTTGGCCCATTTTAATTACCCTCAAACGAAGGCTTCCCTTAATTCTCTGTCAATCAATCATTTGGCATTTATTTTAAAAGAAAATCACACCCTTCAATCATCAGGCTGTATTCAGTTTTGGTCTGCATTGAAAACGAACAAAAAAGATTATTTCAATTAATTGCTGCTGCCGTTGCTACTGTTCGTTAAATAAAAAATACTTTGGCCTGAGTTCTTATGGCTCTTGGTGTGGTTTTAATTGGCTGACATACCACCAGCCCCCCTCCGCACTATTTCATAATTTGTATTCAAAAATATATGCACGAAAGGTGGCTTTTTTTTGCGCGACTCTCGAATGAAATTTGCACAATTATTCGGGGTGTATCTCAAATGAAAAGCAATTTGCCTAATTGCCCCAATTCGGCAGCTATAATTAGAGGCTTTTATTGGACTTTTGTTTTTTAATTTCGGGAAATTATTAATTGAAAATTTGCCAGTGCTGCTCGTTCAAGCTTAGTCCTGGCATCGTTTAAGGCTTAACACGTTTAAGCTCAGTTCTATTTATTTCTGGTCTTTATTTTCTCCAACGGAGATGTTGTTGGTAAGCCATTGTTTGCTCCTGTTAAATACATTTTAAATAATCCTCGGGTGTTCCATTACTTAGTGAAGGGTAAAATGGGAAGAAATTGAATAAAAATAAAAAGAACTGTTGGATTTGTCAAAGGGATTCGGTTATGCCAACGATTTAAACTGACCAATTCCGTTGCGGAGCCAATGTAAACGTACCGATGGCCAAAACCAATGTAAACATATATGTGCGAAGGATATTTGTAGCCGAACGCTACTTCACTTCTCGCTTTTAATTAAAAATTCTCTCGCATGTTCTTTTGCACGCTTCCGTTTCCGCCTCCGCTTCCGCTTTGTTTGCGCTTCCCCCTGCCGGATTGTTTATACAAATTTAATGAAATTCTTAGGGCCAAGTAAATAGTGAGACGAATGAGCCTGTTAATTTGGGACCGACATTTCGGCCACAGCCAATGACAGGCAGCAATCTTGCATGTCCTGCGCAGCATCTGCGGTTGCTTTTGAGCAAATTGCCCATCAACGAACGCTGCCCACATGCCGGCTCCTTGTCTCTGTGTGTCTCTCTGAAAAATGTGTAAATTTTTACTCAAATATTTGCTTTCAATTTTGCAACCCAATCCCTGGGGGGGGCAGTTGAGATTCGAGGGATGCCTTCTGCTACTACTCCTGCTCCTGATCCTGCTCCTTCAGCTGCTGAAGCCGACAGCTTCATGTGCATAGACCACAAAACAGCTCAGTGGTCTCGAATAACTGCCGGAGACAGGCATCGCACATGGCACATCGCACATCGCACACACCCCCACGCATACACACCAAAAGCTCAGTTGTGGCAGGTTGAGGTGAGATCTGAACTATGTGCCTCATCCGAGAAAATGCCTCAATGGAATCTCTAAATGCTTACACTGGATCTCGTTTTTATACACACAAAAATATAACTTTAGAAGTTATTTAATACATTTTATCTTATTTAAAATAAATCAAACATTATTAAATGACAAATATGAACCCTTTGCCAGTCCGGGAAGAGCAGACATCATCAAATTCCCATTTTCAATCAGAGAGTAATATGAAAATCCAATTTGCGCCCACTGTGCGCTGTTGGCATATTGTTGCAACAAACAATGCTCGCCACACACATGAGTTATGGCTCGATCCCGCTCCCCGGCTGTGATGGGTGTGCTCCCTCCTAGGGTCTTTGCGAAGTGGTCTATTAGAAGTGCCCCCTCCCAGTGACCCCTTCGCCGAGACGGTCCTTTGTTTGACTTGCGCCCCGAATGGAAAGACGAGAACTGGAGCAGCTACTGTCGACATGATGCCATGACGCCACGATGCCATGATGAGTGGCAACCGCTGGCTCAAACTATTGATTTTGCCCGAGGCTCGGCGTGACACATTCATATTTCATGCCATTGACATAGATACACAAATGCAGGCATGGCGTCGGGGATTTTCGGTGAAAGGAAAATTGAAAAGGAAAATTCGTAAACACAAAAGCGGAGGAAAAAATATATGTCAAAAGCCATTGTTAATGTCATCGCTGGGAGCAAAGCAAATCCCCTTGTGGGGCGTCATGGTCGGGTCGCTTGATTTGCCTATAGATTGATTTTTACACCCCAACACCCACACAGGAAGAGGAGCATGAGGTGGAGCAGGAGGAGGTATGTGTGTTGGTGTTTTTCAAGTGGATTTTAATTCAATTACAAACGCCCCGAGGACACAGGACACACAAACAACAGGAATAACAAAGCTCTTCTCAGTATTCACTGAAATTTTTACGACATTTATTTGCACAAGAATTTTCCGAAATTAATTTTTCATTCTAGAAATTACGTCAAAGGATCAAAACGAAAACTTTTTCGGCTGTTGTCCCCCTTTTGTCCCACCCCCCCGTCGAGTGTCAAGCAGCGAGCATGAAATTAAACTTTGTTCAAACAAAAGGCCAACTGATAACAAGGGGAAAATAAACAGAAATCGGGTGTTTATTTTTATTTTTCACGAACACACTTCGTGGATACTGAATTTCAAAGGATGCTAAAGTGGGCCAAAGGGAAACACGTTTGCCAGAATAAATGGAAAAGTGTGGTAACAATTACTTTGCTTGAATTGATTATCAAGTAAATTAAACTTAAGTTTGAATTGTGAATCTATCTTAATACTGTTCTGTTGTGGCATTGCTCTAGCTTTAAGTAATCGATATCTTTTAGGAACCTTTAGGAAAAATCTATATGTTATGAACTCTATGAGGCTTGCTCCTGGAGCATACATATTTTAGCCAACAAAAAATTTAACAACGGAAATCGACGTTGCCAACAACTTCCTTTCGCCGCAGGGCAACAATCGCAACCCCTTTGTTGTGGAAAGCCAGGCCAATCGAGCCTTGACACCGACTCTCGACTCGACTTTGACTTCATTTCCAGGGCTCTGCCGCTGGCACACCTGATCCTGGCCTGCTCCTGCTCCTGGCGCCCTTTTTTTTTTGGGGCCCTTCTTCCAAGCGCTGCTCGCGTGCTAGTCCACAATTTGGGTTAGGGTCAAAGCGATAACACGGAACAAGTCAAAGGATCCGACGACGGCACGCGTCAAAGGGTAAAGGCCGTAAAGCTGTCGTTGCGGCCCGTTCAAGCAGTCAACCAGTCAACCATTCAGCCATTCAGGCAGAAGTATGCCAGCAAGCCCGAAAGCCAACAACGATAACGGCCAAAAGGCAGTGGCAAAAACAGGCCAGGGACCAGTCTGCGTGCTAAAAATTGTAGCACTGTAAATTTATTGCGGAATTTTTATACACGATAAAACAATTTGTTATTAGCATGGCGGCCGTGGAAATCAGGTTTAATTCGGATCGTGGCCGGGGCTGATGTCAAAGGTGACCCACTCCGACTCCGACTCCGACTTCCACTCCCACTCACATCAACCCTTTTTTGTGTACGGGAATTTGCTTAATGAAATGTAAAATCCCATTGAAAGGCAAACGCAAAAAGTTCCGCCTAGAAGTTAAGTACTTGAATTCTGCACTGAAAGAAAATTACAGAGGGCTTCTAGGGATAAATTAAAATAAATGAAAAGTACCGTAAAAAAATACCTTAAAAAAGCCACAGAAAAACTTTAAGTTTATATTCTAATTAAGGTATTTTATCTTTTCTAAATATTAAATCAGTTGTAAAACTATCTAATTTTTCAGTGGCTAATCGATGTGCTTTTAGTTCGTTGTTTTATTCTTTATAATCTTGCATGATTTTACCATCACAAATTACCAACTTTGATCAAAAATAATACCAAGTTGTAGAGTTATTTCAGTGTACTCACTCCAATTCCTCGTCGTCATCCTGCTGGATGGCAGAAGGTGCTGCTGGTGACTGGGATTGCTGCTGAGGCTGAGGCTGCTGCTTATCGCTAGCGGCAATGCTGTTCTCATAGAAGACATCGTCCTCCTTGGACTCGTCCTCGTCGCCCAGGCTCAGGCTCTTATCTTCGTCGTCGGTCTCCTCATTGCCCTGGACATTGGCCTGGACGGGACTGTTGCCGGGATTGCTGTTGCTGCCGCCGTTAAGACTACTATCGCTGCTGTTATCCTCGTCGTCGTTGTTGATATCCTCCGCATCCTGGCTGTCTTGGTTGTCCTGCTGGTTGACACGCCGCTTGGCCTCCTCCTCCAAGTACTTGGCCTTGCTGATTATCTCATCGCTGAAATGATGGTTCGCCACAAGAGCGGTGTTAGTTTAGAACGCCAGCGGCGGCGAAAACCGCAAAAGTTTCAATTTAATTGGCTCATCAAGCCTAACAACAGCCATCAGGGTGGAATTATCCCAACCCCAAACCACCTACCGGTTCTTGTGCAGCTCCTTCTTCGACACGCACACGGCGCTGAACTCGTCCTCCAGCAGGCAAATTTCACGCTTCTTGCAGTTCAGCGGTCGGCAAAGGTCACCTGCAGGCGTTGGAGTTTAATTTATTAATAGCTACGATAACACTTTGCCACTCGTTCGTCCTTGGACCTAATTGGGGACGAAGCCAGCGGGCAAATGGAGTGTGATTGCTTCGGCTTACTTACTCGACGGATCATGAATCCAGCGCTTGTGCTCCCCGAGATTCTTGTTGCTCTGCGTGTTTTTGTTTATCTGGAAAAGGAGAGCACAACAAATTGCATGTGAGACAGTTGCTGGTTTAATTTTGTTATTTAAATGCATAAAAAATGCAAAGCGCATGCAAGGCAAACTGACGTCTGTCAAAATTCACACATGCACCGGCAGCCGAACCCAAACACACAAACCCATTCAGACTCACTGAGGCATACACACAGGCTACACACTCGCACAGGCTCAGTTGTTCACAGGGCGTATGCGTAATGGCAGTTCACGCAAACAGGCAGGCAGGGCATCAGGACATTGTGGCATTTGCACTGTAGGGAAGGACAAGCTAAAAAGCAAACAGTATCGAGGCATAGCACACAAAAAAAAAAAAAAATACAGGACAGGATTTGTGTGTGTGCCTTTCTAATGATGATCAATAGTTCATCTGTTATGGCAACAAATGGAGCTGATGGGATGTGACTACAGATGGAGATTCAGAGATTAATCCATGGAGCGTGCTCGGAATCATCAGGCGGAAGAAGAGCTTTTTGCGACAAATACCTAAATTGCTTTTTGGATAAACGAGAGAGAGAGAGAGAGCTCTGTGCAGGCCTCTGCCTCCTGCATATGCAAATCTGATTGAAGGCTAAAAATATGGCAACGCACTCACTCACTCGCCTTGCTTAGTTATGCGATACTCCGCTCTTTGCCGAGCAGATTTATTTTAATTTAATTCAATTCAGCACGCAGCTTAAGCGCACACATACGCCCAGCCAGCACGAAATCACCCACAAATGGTGTATTTTGCACTTCCACGCCACCCGCTGGGCATTGTGAGGCGACCCGAAATGTTATTAAGTGCAATGGTGCGTATGCATAATATTTAACTTGTCTATAAAATTTATGACGCACTAACAGCATCTGCAGCAACACAAATACCTAGCTGCTGCTGCTGCTGTCATGCCGCCGCCGGTTAAATGGGGAAAATAAGCTGCGAAAAATAGCAAAAATAAATTCCCAGCCCTCGCTCACGGCCACGTTGACTTGACAGTTTTGCAATGGCATCCTGGCCACTGTCTGTATTCTGTATCCGGTGTCCTGTGTGCTGTACCCTGTGTGTTTTTGTTGTTCGAGTTGCTGTTGCAGCAGCTGATACTGCCATCGCTGCTGTCAGTTGGCTTAATGAAAGCGACAGGAGCAGAAAAAGCAAGAACAACAGCCAGAGTAGCAGAATGCTTCAAGCCTTTTGGAATCCAGCGAATTCCGTCACAGTGATGCCCAGTTGAAAATAATATTCTTACAATTTAATAACGAAGAATTACTAAAATCTTTAAAGGCGTAATTTTCCTGTTGTACTTTCTACTTCGAGTGATTTTTCCTTATTTAAAAATAGATTTAAATAGGCCACTCTGTAGTGCCGTGTAACACACTGATGCATCCATATAAACCAAGGCAACGCGGAATTGCTCAAGTGCGAAGTGGCAATTGCGGGACACACATCTAGTGGCACTGCAACCCAATGGCCACACCCTCCTCTCTGCCACGCCCCCACACCACTGCCAGTCCATCCTTAACCCATTTCCACCATCGGCCAACTGTAATGCAATAAACTCGTCCTGAACGTGGACGCAGGCAATTTGCATGCGTTAAAACGCAATTTGTGCGCGTTTCCTGGTCGCGGTCACAGCATGCCTGCACCCTTTTTGCGCCCATTTTGCCGATCCCCCACTTCGCGCAGATTTCCCGCCCAGTTTCCCCCGCCTTTTGGGGGATTCCATGGAGAGTCTTCATCGCAACGGGATCTCTTACAGCTTTAACGCTCTTGCCTTTGATTGCATTGCGTGAGTGCACAGTGACAAAAATTATAACAAAGTTAATTAATGCTGTAAGGAGAGAGTATTAATTTTTACTTTTAAATACTTTGGACATTTGTTAATTTTTTTTGTTATATAAAAATATTTGTTAAATTTAAGTGATGATATTTTAGATTCCTTTCTATGACTACGATTTACATTTCCTGTATTTGTTACACAACTAAAGTTTTTGTTTTGTATTGCATTGCATTTTGAAAATAAATAAATTGGACACACAATAAAGCCGGATCAAACAATTCTTAATAGGATTATGGCCTAGCGGAAGAGTAGAGCCAAAGCCTACCACAAGGGATATGTAAGTGATCCTGTTTGGTTTCCTTGTTTTTTCGCGTGCGGCTCGCTGTGTATATGTGGAGCTGCGGCCAGGTCCGTTGATTGGGCAGGTCGGGATTCGGTGTGGCCTGCTGCTGTGGCACTCCGTTTGTTGGCTTTAATTGCACTGCGTTTGCTGCGGTGGCGGTGGCATTGGTGGCCCTGGTGGATGCTCTGGAGGTGCCGGTGGTGGCCATACGATTGACCTTATTGTGGCTTTTGGCGGGGACGCGTGATAAACCTGCGTTGCACCAGCTGTTGCAACGGTGACATGACCCCCCAGCCACCAGCACATAACAACATAATATTTAAAAAAAGCAACTCTTCCATCATCCCGTGGCACTAAACTGGGTCAGAACAGCAGCTGGCGGAAACGCAACATAATGCAACAGAGCAGGAAAGTTAAGTTAGGTATAAGCCAGGCCAACCGCGTTGAATTTTCCGGGGCGAAAGACCGCCCCCGCGTTGTTGGCCAAAGTTTTGCCAGCCGTTTAACCTCTTTGCTAAGATTTCTGGCTGTTTAAGTGGCTGAGCTTATTAAAGCCCACTTAATTGGGCTCCTCCAGCGGCGCCCGGCAAGTGCAAGTCTTCCAGCGAAACTTGACCCTAATTTGGAGGCCCCGGAGGAGCTCCATGCGCGCCGGCTTCTTGGAAAATATTTTGCGCGGTTTGCTGGGCAAGAGATAAAGGCGGCATTGTTACTGAAGCCATTTTTGTTTTTCCGCCACTGCAGCTGGCCACGCCCATCGCCCACCGCCCTCCGCCCTTAGCACGTTTCGACCCACATTCAACCCCCCTTTTTCGCCGCAGTGTGGCAATCTGTTAAGCTTTAAATTGAATTTACGACTTTGTTTTCGTTGCGGGCTTATTTCATCTTCCTTTGTTCGCTGGCCGTGCAATTTCTTGCAATTTCTTTATTGTTTTCCCCATTTTCCCCCGGCAAGAATAGCAAACACTCTTGCCGTTGCCCGACATCCGGGGACTGTCAATTTCGGCTGCATTATGTAAATGTAATTTTTAAGTTCCAGCCCCGCCAATCGATATCTGTCAGCGATGTCCTAAGCCCGCCCCAAGTCCTTTGTGCTCCATTTAATTTCCACTCATGCATTGATTCATACAGATTTCAGTGAAATCGATCTGAAATCGGTCTGAATATATATGCTTGTATCCCCATGGCACATAACTCATTGGCGCATCCAGCGATTCGGCAATCAGCGTGGCAAAAGGACCAAAAGGAGCAAAAATTCGCATTAAATCCGCATTTCCCCGTTGCCATCTATTTCGCAGTTGAAATTTGGGGAAATTGGAATTGGGCGTTGCTCGTTTCGCGCTGGAAATTGTTGTAAATTATTCAGCGGACATCAAATGACTGCCAATGATGCGGTTGCTCTGCCCTCCTCCCGGCCAATCAATAAAATATGAACGCGGTTTGGGGTCTGCAGTCCGCCATAGTTTTGCCGCAATTAGAGCACAAGAGATTGAGCAGGCAGCCAGGCAGGCAGGAGCTGGAGTGAGGGAGTGGAGTAGAATGGAATGGAGTGGAGCATATCCATTGATATGCTAAATACAGGCCCGCAAAATGACCAACTGACTGACTGGAGCTCTGGCCTCTGAATTATGCACTCCACTTGAAAAATGCATTAGCTGGGAATTTATGTGTCTCTCTATATATTTAGTATAGAGAACGTGTGTCCGTGTCCGTGTCGGTGTCCCCAATCCTCGCAGGCCATCATCCATGCTGAGTCAGATGGGATGGTATTCAGGCTCTGGCGGGCACATAAATTGCACATTTTCGTGCACACAAAATGGTAAATCAATTCCTATTACTATTACCGCCCGGCTAAAGCCGGCTGTCCGGGCTCTGGGCTGCCACATTTCCGGGGCCGTATCCGTTAAAGCATCCGGATCCTGGTCCGGGTCAGCAGGAGGCTGGCACTGGCACAGGCGCAGGCACAGCGGGTGAATCCATCAATATATAGCTTAGATCTGACTCTGGCCCGGGCTTTGCGAAAGTTGTGAAGTGTCTCGGTCTCTGGCCCCCCTCCGAGTGGGAGCGGGCCTTTGGGCCAGGAAATTGCATTCTTCGGGCCA
This sequence comes from Drosophila anomelani, assembly GCA_035045905.1. Classification (NCBI taxonomy): domain Eukaryota; kingdom Metazoa; phylum Arthropoda; class Insecta; order Diptera; family Drosophilidae; genus Drosophila; species Drosophila anomelani. The sequence continues at coordinate 6,161,781 of JAWNOO010000007.1, read as the reverse complement.
AAAAGTGTCACAAGAAGTTGAGGCAAACAAATCCCCGGCCCTCCTGGTGATGGAAGCGGGAGTGGGAAAGTTAATTGCTATTACCCAAACCCGCACGGGAAGCACCCGCCATTAGTTGAGGGCGTTGCTGGAGACTCATTAAATGAGCTGTCAGTGGCGCTGTCACATGCATAAATTACACAATAATCTCATTTTAATGGTTAATTAAATTACCATAACGTTCAGCTGTCAAAACGGACATCAGATTGCGGGCGGGGGCCGTGACCCGCCAGCGGCGGCGAGTGATTCGTTAAAACGGAAAATTGCAAAATTGCAGCGCAAATATTTGTGTCGGAGGCAATAAAAAGTATTATGCGATTCGTGCATTAAATAAACCATGGCGTGTCCCCAGAGCTTCGTGTTGTGCCGGCAGGACAATAAACATGGGGCACCTGGAACGTGCCCCGAGCCGGTGGACTACCAGCAGCAGGAGCTGGTTCAGGGGCGGACCTGGGCAGGCCTAGCTGTGGTGCATGTGTGGGAGGCGTGCCAGGAGGGGCCGGCGTTATGTTTATGCATCATAAATGCATTCTGCAGCTGCCCGGAATGGAACGAAACCGCATTGCAGTCATAAAACATTCGCAACAGCGGCGACTACAAAACAGGCGAAATTGCAACAAATTGCAACTGGCGAGGGTAGGAAAAACACAAGAGCAACATCCTGGCGAACAAAGGCCACTAAAATGTGCTTACCTATGTGGAAGAGATACTCGTGCACACCGCCAACCGCCATCCACCAGATACAAGCTTGCAATTCGTATTTATAAACACGCTCACAAAAAAAGGAGGACGGCACTCTAAAAGCCACTGCTCTCGGGGGGATTGGTAGTGGTTACCATCTGATTGCTGGCATTTTTTATGTCATGCAGCCTGCATTTTGAAACCAGAATCGCCCGCCCTTGGTTACAGAGATTGAAACAAGTTTACTACAAATCCGGGCGCATAAACACTGCTGGCAGTGGTGGCACAGAACGGGCCCGGATAAAGGTGGAAAGTTATGTTGGGCCAGATGCCGGCGTGATTCCGGATATGAAGGAAGCCGGCGGCACTAAATGCATTGCGGAAAATCGATTATGTGCCAGTCCCTCGATCCAGGGCCATTAATCAGTCAGGCATTACTTAGCCAGAAATAGGAACTTGACCGGACTCTCTCCACTGGCCTGGATGCGGGCGGTGGCCACGCCCTTTGTGCCGGCTAATGGGGGGCATTTAAAAGCTTTCAGGACCACGACCAGCAATCCATGAGCAATGTGGCCCGGCCACGCCACAAAGGCCACAGATATGGCACTGACTGAAGTCGTAGCGAAGCGGAGCGGTGACCTGACTTGCCTGCTTGCTCCTTAAATGGCAATCCTTTAACAAGCATGCCACACCCAGTCACGCTCTTCGACCCCGCCCCGCCACTCGCTCGCCGCCACGACCCTCAAAGTGGCGTGCATTTTCACCGATTGAATAGTTCAATCAATTAGTTAATTGCAGCCATGGTCGAGCGGAGTGCACTGCACAAATCGAGGCACTTAGCAGCGGTCATTAGCAGGCAAGTCCTGCGAGTCCTGTGAGTCCGACTGCGGATGTGGTGGAAGTGGAAGTGGTACGGCGAGATGTGATTGCCAGGAAGGAGCTAGCCAGCTGCCAGTTTGCCAGCTTTGTTAGTTTCCCAGGAAACCAGATAGCTGGAAATGACACTGGCTGACACACGGGTCAAGCACGGAGAAAAATAGGGGTTTATGTATATAAAATATATATCTCATTATGCCAAGCAAAGTATGTTTTTTGAAAATATAAAATATTATAGAAAACATGTGAATTTAGCTGAGTTTTTCATATGAAACAGTTTCTTCAAATTTATTTTAAATTTCTATTTTCAAAATATAATTCTTTACTGTTATTTTTCTGTGTGCAGCGACAATTAAAAATACCTTTGCTTCGGCAGGGGACAACTAGCGAAATGGGGCTGAAACTCTTTGAAACACATCAGGTGCAGCTGTCCGGCTGCGGAGAAAGTGCAAATGGGGGCGTGGCATTCGAGAAATCATCGCTCTGCCGGAAGAACACACAGGGCGCAGAGAGAAGTCGGATGAAGTAGCAGAAAATGAAGTTTTTCCGAGTTGCATCAGCAACTCTGTCGCCGAGACATAGCAAACAAAAACTTGGCAAATTGCAATTCATCGCTCACGCGGCGAAAGGGAAAGGCTGAGGGGCTGCGCTTCTCTGTGCTTAATAGAAAATAAAAGCAGGCAAGAATCATGTTTTATGTTTTATGTTGCCCCGTCCCTTTTTCATTACAAGCCATTCAGACGGCGCACCCTCGCCGCTCGGCTGCCTGACAGCCATTACAGACCGGCAAAAATGGCGGCGGCACCCGGAAGTCGGCTGTTGCTGCCTCTCTCTTTCCGCTCTATCTCTCTGTCTCTCTGCCCGCTGATGAGAAATGACAGGCAATAATGCCGTTAGCCGTGCTCCATCTGCATTTATCATAACTTCTGTGTGTTATTTGCTTTGATGGCGCTGCGGAAAATCTCGCCCCCGGCCGCTGATGTTGTTGTTGCTGTTGCCATTCGTGTTTGCCGGGTTTTGTAATCTCTGTCGCGGTAATTGCCAAGTGCGGTGCGATTCCTGGGGATGTGATGTGGTGAGCTGTTGCTGCCTGTTGCCCTCGTATCTGTGTGCCTGTTTGGTTTCGCATTCAGGACCTACAGGTTCCCTGGCGCTGACAGCTCGTAAGTATGCAATAGTTTGTGCCCTGTTTGCCAACCCGACTTTATTATTCTGAAGTATTCAGCTGTACTTAAGCACTAAGCTTCAGCTTTAAGCTAAGCAAAAGAAGGCAAGTATTTAGAGACCGTCAAGAGGCTGAAATAAGGAGTCCCCGAGGACTGTTACTTATTCTGTACGTCTTTTACTTATTCAATTCATTCCAAGAGCATTTCTGTAATTATTTTTGCTGCCTTTAAGCTGATGGAATTACGAAATATTACTGCTTAAATTAAGCATTGAAAACTATTGCTAAATATACATTAATTATACGTTAATTCTATCTAACAGAAGTTTCTAATTGCGATTTCTCATAACCCATTACATTTAAAGTGATTTCCTGAGAATGTTAAAACCCCATTTAAGCAAAATATTACATTTGATGGAATATAAATTGGTTCTCGACTACCCGCTGTCTGTGCTGGCAATACGAATTCACCTGCAATTCGATATGCGGATGTCGAATGTCATTTAATTTATGCAGCATCAGAACTGATTATTTGCCCCGGCTGAAATCTCATCCAGACCCAAATTGTAATGTGCTACCACAAACATACATTTGAATAAATATTTGATTTGCTTTATTGCATCCAGGCTATTGGTAGCTGCATAATTGAACGCCGAATGTGATTAATTGCCAAAGCAAACAGCAGTCCGAGGGATTGAATTATGGAAATATGGAATGCGAGGATTAAGCTGGCGGATTTTTATTAAAATGGTTTGTTTATGTATATCAATTAGCGTCAATCAAGCGCTAAATGCCGATCAATTTAATTATATCTGCTAATTATGTAAGCGGGGTTTTTTTTTATTATTTATTAATGCTTTCATGGGTCCCACGCATCCAATTTGCATGGAATAGCTGAGTGCACCATATATAGTATATTTTGATGACATTTGCACAACTTTGGACTGCAAGTGGGTTTCGAGTGGGCTCTCATAGTTGTGCCTTGTGCACGCAGCACGCATACGCACTGTTGGCCAGCACTTCTTTTTTTGCATATCGATGTCGACAGTGAGTGCAGTGCGCCAAAGTGCTTGCCGAGAGCTCAACAACGTTTTTTCTCTTTTTTCTGATGTGTCCACGAAGCGAATGCTCCTAATGCCTGGCACACAAATGGAAGCTCTTTGCGAGTTGCGAACGCATGCCCACCGGATTGTCCTTGAGCCGCCCGTCCACATTTCCCTGCTGTCGCATTTTGTCAGGACTTTGGACGCAGTTCCCGAATAAACCAGAGAGGGAAAAGGGAGGAGAAAGAGTGTAATGGAATGCCAAAGCCGAAATTCAGTTCCTTTTTAAGGATATTCCTGGAATTTGGGCAGGTAAGGCGCCCATAACGGATTAGAACTCTCCCCGAAAAACGTCCCATATCCTGGAGCAAAGCTAACAAGCAGTCAGCGCAAACAGTTGCCTGCGCTGTTCGGATAATTGTTACAATATACAAAATTTTCATTTAGTTTATTTGCCCAGCGACAACATGTCGACACAGCAGCAACAGCACAGGCAACATTGACAAACAGCCACGCCCACATCGCCCAGCTGCAGGAAGTTTGTGTGTTTATTTGACTTATGTGCACAGCGAGAAATATAAATATGTTCCTGTCAAATAAATAGTTATTTACTGTAACATAAATCGATAGTAAAGATGCTACAAAAAATGATACAGTATGAACTTTACCTTTTTTTCTAAATCTTTTTAATTGGAAACAAAATATAAAGCTTGCTTTTTTAGATATAAAATGTTTATAAGATTATTTATAGTTTAATTAAACAACTTGTTGGTGATATAAAAACACAAATTTACTTCCTAATTGATTGCAACATTTATCTTAAATTTATTTTCCTTATTGATATAAATTATTTGAAATTAAATCACAAATATTTCTTCATGTGCTTTGTTTTATTTAAAATTCAGACATATGTAGCGTGTAGTTGTTATTGTTGTTATTGCTGCTGGTGCGCCATTAAAATCCCAGCAACATTGTTAATGAACTTTTAATGACTTTCTGCGAGTACACACACTAAAACAATATCAACTTTGGCCCCCACCCCACCGACTCTCGTACAGCATACAAATCACAGGACTTCGGCTTTCATTTCGAGTGCTCCGCTTTCTTTTTTTTTCGACACGTTTTTGTGGAGCGACGCCCGAAACAAGCGTAAAATCTAAATCTAAAATAAACTTTTGACACACACAGGGCCACTGCAAGTGCAACTGCAACTACATTAATATGCGAAATTGGGAGTTCAGTGAAGGCCCCGAGGCTCCTGGCAACTTGTTTACACGGCCCCCCTTTGGGCGATACGTTGGCCTGAAGTGCGGGTGCCAACGTGTGCCCTGCATCTTGATTAACAAATCAACTGGAATTGGAGTGTGATTGCATGCGATTCGAGTCGGTAATCGGAAATCTTGGCTGCGGGCCAAAGGGAGAATCGGAGCCACCATCAATCCAAGGCAGTACAGAGCACTTTCGCCACGTTTCGGGGGAAATAAATCCGTCAGCCGCAGGAGATGCCAAGTAAATGAGCCTTAAAGTGAGTTAACATGTGCTAGAAGCCATCTACCAATTTTAGCCCTAGGTGTTAAATCCTTTGCCTTTGAATATATTTCGAGTTCAGATTCCTCATTATTTTTTTTTGGTAAATAATTAAAGAAACAAATTGGCTTTGATTTAAACATAAAATTGTTAAATTGATAGCTACATTTAGCATATTTTAATTATGTGCAAATCATTCAAACTCCTAAAGCATTAGTCTTAGCTATCATCTTGCTCAATGGAATATTTAAATCAAATTTTTATCCACTTTTTATGAAAAGATCTTTTCACGCGTGTATATGTATGTCAGCTATATTGACCCTTATTTAGATTAGCCACCAAAATGTAAACAATTGCTTCTGATAAAACACTTTATAAGCAAAAACCACACGATAAGACCTTAAATTCCCGTCTCTGCTCTGCTTTATTTTTATGGCGCTCTTATCGCCGATATTTAAACGCGCGCTTCTCACCACGGCCGCACAGTCGTTCCCGATCCAGTGTTGAGGAGGTGTGGTGAAGATCCATCAGCTGATCGCAGCGCTTTGTTTGGACAAACAAATTAAAGAAATTATCGACCGGCGAATTCTTATCTCTTTGTTTCGATCCGTTTAGTTCAAGTTCAAGATGAGTGCCGCCGCCAAGTGGGAAAGCAACGAGGAGATCCAGATCTTCCGCGAGTATCTCCGCATACCGACAGTTCATCCGAACGTGGATTATAGTGAGTCTGCGGAATATGTAGATAAACTTTGTATATGGGACGGCGATAAGAGCCGTGATCTTTACGACCTTGCCATAAAACACGTCTGCTATTTATAGCCGCCTGCACGGAATTCTTGAAGCGCCAGGCCGCCAGCCTGGGCCTGCCCGTGGAGGTCATATATCCGGTGAACGAGCAAAACCCTGTGGTGGTGCTCAAATGGCAGGGATCGCAGCCGGAGCTGCCCTCCATTATCCTCAACTCGCACACCGATGTGGTGCCCGTGTTCGCGGAGAAGTGGACCCATGGTCCGTTCAGCGCCGATCTGGATGCTGAGGGACGGATTTTTGCCCGCGGCTCACAGGATATGAAGTGCGTAGGCACCCAGTACCTGGGAGCAGTGCGAGCCCTCAAAGCATCCGGATATCAGCCAAAGCGCACCATTTACCTGACCTTTGTGCCGGACGAGGAGGTTGGCGGCCACCTGGGCATGCGGGAGCTGGTGAAGAGCGACTACTTCAAGAAGCTTAACGTGGGCTTCAGCTTCGACGAGGGCATCTCCAGCGAGGACGATACCTACGCTCTGTACTACGCTGAGCGCACTTTATGGCGTAGGTTTTATTTTTCACGAAATAATTTATTTTCTGGTGTTAAAATTAATATTTCTTCCCTATCCCCATAGACCTGAAGTTCAAGTTCAGTGGCACTGCCGGACACGGATCGCTCCTGCTGCCCAACACAGCTGGGGAGAAGCTGAACTATGTGGTGGGCAAACTGATGGAGTTCCGAAAATCGCAGGTCAAGAAACTGGCCGACGACTCGTCCCTTGAAATTGGAGATGTGACCACCGTGAATCTAACCCAATTGAGGGGAGGAGTGCAGAGCAACGTGGTTCCTCCGCTGCTGGAGGCGGTCTTTGATATTCGCATTGCTGTAACCGTGGACATTGCCGCATTTGAGAAGCAGATTCGCGACTGGTGCGAGGAGGCTGGAGGCGGCATCGAATTGGAATTCGAGATGAAGAACCCCTTCGTGGAGCCAACCAAGATAGATGGCTCAAATCCCTACTGGCTAGCTTTCAAGAAGGCTCTCGATGACCTGTAAGGATGAGCAGCAACTTCAAACTAAATGCCAGCTTTGATTTCAATGATTTCAATTTCTTGCAGTGGCCTCAAGACGCGAGTTCGAGTTTTCCCCGGCGCCACGGATAGTCGTTATGTGCGTTATGCAGGCATTCCTGCTCTCGGCTTCTCGCCCATTAACAACACTCCCATTTTGCTGCACGATCACGACGAGTTCCTGAAGGCCGATACCTACTTGCATGGCATCGAGGTGTACAAGAAGCTTATTCCCGCTGTGGCCGACGCCTAAAGAACTGATTCCAATATTTTAAGCAATGAACTTGTGCATTTTTATATTGTTTTCATTATATGTTTTTAAAGCTTTGTAAGAGTAGTGGGTTAAAGTTCTTGTGGCATGTCAATAAACATTTTAAAGACTAATTGCTATCGAAAAATGTTTTCACTTGGTTTGACGGATTTGATTTGTTATTTTATCAGTAAAAACACACAAATGTACATACATACATACGTCACTGTAAATGATAATCATAGTAGAATAAGTACTTATTCTACTATGAATGATAATAATACAAAGCAAAACAATGTTACCGACTGGGTTTCAGGGATTAATACTAGAGTACGGCAGATTCTGTGCATGCGGAGATGGAAAACAAAGCAAAATGCAAGCGCTTCTAATCAACCGCGAGCTCAGAGTCAACAAATGATAACGTTCAGAAGTCAAATCATACTGAGGCTTAAAACCAAGTAACGACGCGCATTTCGGGACAGTCGAATTATTACAGCGGAGTCTTCAGCTTAAAATGTGCCCGGAGCAGTGGAAGAACGATGAGGAGATACAAATATTCCAGGAATATTTGAGAATTCCCACAGTCCATCCGAATGTGGATTATAGTAAGAGTTGAGGCTCCTTCAAAGCTATTAGTTATTAATATTAATTTCCAGCTGCCTGCGTGGAGTTCCTAAAGCGACAGGCCAGCAGCCTCGACCTGCCCGTCGATGTGGTTATTCCTGTCCTGCCATCGAAACCTGTGGTGATAATGAAGTGGTTGGGGAGGAGTCCCGGGCTGCCATCGATTATTTTGAACTCGCACATGGACGTGGTTCCCGTGTTTCCCGAAAAGTGGACACACGACCCTTTCGGTGCCCACATGGACGAGGAGGGTCGAATTTATGCACGTGGAGCGCAGGACATGAAGTCAGTGGGCTGTCAGTATCTGGCTGCCATTCGGGCACTGAAAGCCAGTGGCTATCAGCCCAGAAGGACTGTGTACCTGACTTATGTGCCGGACGAGGAGACCGGCGGTGATATGGGCATGGGCGCTCTGGTGAAAGGCGATTACTTCAGGAGCATGAATGTGGGCTTCAGCCTGGATGAGGGCATCGCCAGCGAGGACGAGTCATATCCCATTTTCTACGCGGAACGCACTCTGTGGCGTGAGTTCAGGAGTACAGAAATTGCCAATTAGACGCTAATCCTATGCCCCAATAGATCTTCGTCTGAAATTCAACGGTTCTTCCGGCCACGGTTCACTGTTGCTGGAGAATACCCCTGGCGAGAAATTCCAGTATGTGTTGGAAAAGCTACTGCAGTTCCGAGACTCTCAGGTCCAACGGCTGGCCAAAGACCCATCGCTGGACATTGGTGATGTGACCACTGTGAACCTTACTCAGCTTAGCGGAGGAGTGCAAAGCAATGTGGTTCCTTCACAGTTGGATGCAGTGTTTGATATTCGCATAGCCATTACCCAAAATTTGGATGAGCTGGAGCTGCAGATTCGCAAATGGTGCGAGGAGGCAGGTGGCGGAGTAGAACTAGATTTTATCCTAAAGTGCCCCTTCGTGGAGCCTACAAAAAAAGACGCATCCAATCCCTTCTGGCTGGCCTTAAAGCAGAGCCTGGACGAACTGTGAGGAGGAATGCCTTAATGAGTTTGTACCGCTAATAATGTTTTTGTTATTTCAGCGGCCTGAAAACCCGCGCCCGAGTCTTCCCCGGAGCCACTGATAGCTACTACGTTCGGCAGGCCGGAATTCCGGCCCTGGGCTTCTCCCCCATTAACAACACCCCGGTGCTGCTGCACAATCACAATGAATACCTGCGGGCCGATACCTATCTGCACGGCATTCAGGTGTACAGGAAGCTCATCCCGGCCATCGCTGACGCATAGAATATTCGACGGAACTGGACTTTGGTGCCGCTCTGTGCATACCACAAACACACCTGATGAATCAAACATGAATTAAATACCTTTAACTCGATACAAGTCAGACTCTGATTTGCTGCCTTATCACCTTTAAATTTCATATCAGTTTTGTGAGTAATATTTGTATTCGATGAGTGTTATGACCAAAATTAAATGTTTGAGTGTTATGATTACCTCAAATCATATCGATTGATGCGAATAAAAGAAACAGCTGATAATAAAGGTGGTTTACCTGTTAATAATACTTTTGTTTAAACATTTATTAGTATTGGACTTTTTTTGAAGAAAAATAAATTGCTTTTAAATAATAAATTGAGTATAAAATCAAAGCAAATTACCATGTAAATTATTTTAGAATTAGTTGAAATTTCAATAAAATATAGTTCAAGGCAAAATATTATTATAAACCACATCCAAAATTATAACAATTGTAAAAACCATATAAAATTAGGCCTTGTAAAGTCATGAAGGGTACATAAACTTCGGTGAGTGTAGCTTTTACTGGATTTATAATAACAATATCGAATGTGGCCACTGTTTGCTATCAGACATTGGTTTCGGGAGCATTTTTGAGCTAGAATACATGTTGTTATCATTTTGGGAACAGTAAGCAGCGCTGCTGATAGCGGCCCCATTATTTGATAATAAGTAAAAACCAAGGCCATAAAAGCAAAATCAAGCTACACGAAAATACCTGTATAAGCCCATAGCTCAGCGAGTGCCGCACATTCGAGTTGGATCGCTGACAGAATCAACACCGCCCCAAAATGAGCTCACAAAAATGGGAGGACAACGAGGAAATTAAGATTTTCCGGGACTACTTGCGCATTGCCACCGTGCAGCCAGATGTGGACTACAGTAAGACAAGCATTAAAAATATCCTTCCGACATTTCTCAAAGCTATCCAAACTCCTAGCCGAGTGCGTGGAGTTCCTCAAGAAGCAGGCCCACAGCCTGGACCTGCCCGTCGACGTCATTCATCCTGTGGAGGGCAAGCCAGTGGTGATCATTAAGTGGCTGGGAACCGAGCCTGAGCTGCCATCGATCATCCTGAACTCCCACATGGACGTAGTCCCTGTGTTCCGTGAAAAATGGACCCACGATCCCTTCGCCGCCGACATCGACGAGGAGGGTAACATCTACGCCCGCGGCACACAGGACATGAAGTCGGTGGGCACCCAGTATCTGGGAGCCATTCGCCTGCTGAAGGCCAGCGGTGTCCAGCCCAAGCGTACCATATTTGTGACCTTTGTGCCAGACGAGGAGATTGGCGGCGAACTGGGCATGCAGGAGTTCGTCAAAACGGAATACTACTCCAACATGAATGTGGGATTCAGTCTCGACGAGGGCGGCACCAGCGAAATCGACCTTTTCTATGTCTTTTATGCCGAGCGCATGCGATGGGGTAAGAATATCAATTCTTGCTAGCTTGAGGAGATAACTAAACCAGATTCCAATATTGTGTAGGACTCAAACTGAACTTCAGCGGCACCTCTGGACACGGCTCAATGCTGCTGCCCAACACCGCTGGCGTGAAGCTGAACTACGTGCTGAACAAGCTCACAGAGTTCCGCGACTCGCAGGTCCAGCGACTGGCCAGGGATCAGACAATCAACATCGGCGATGTGACCACCATCAATCTCACCCAGCTGAGCGGCGGAGTCCAGAGCAATGTTGTGCCCCCGCACTTCGAGGCCGTCTTCGACATGCGCCTGTCCATCACCCTCGACGTGGTTGCCTTCGAGAAGCAGATCCATGACTGGTGCGAGGAGGCTGGCGGCGGCATTGAGATCTCCTTCGATGAGAAGGAGCCCTACGTGGCCCCCACCAAGATCGACGACTCGAACCCCTTCTGGCTGGCCTTCAAGGCTGCCACCGATGAGCTGTAAGCATGCATCTAGTATGTTATTTTGGGAGTTAATAACCGAAAATGTGTTTCAGGGGCCTGAAGATCTACCCAATTGTCTGTCCCGGAGCCACCGACAGCCGAAACATTCGCGCTAAGGGCATCCCCGCACTGGGATTCTCGCCCATTAAGAACACCACCATGCGCATCCACGATCACGACGAGTTTTTGGGAGCGGATACCTATTTGAAGGGAATTCAAATATACAAGAAAATTCTGGGCAACCTAGCCGATGTCTGAAAATAATTCGAATTGTAGAATGGCAACCTTATCGCATTAAAGATTGATCACAAATTGATATGAAAATACCAAACTCTCCTATCTAATCTTGGTTTTATTAAGCGAATATGTTCGCGACGAGATATCAACTTGTATCTAAGGAATATACAGATAATGGAAGATACACACTACAGAGACAATATAGAATACCTGGAAGCTCAGTAAACCCAATCTAAAACAAAAACCATCAATCAGTGAGAGTGAGTTGATGGATCATTTTTGGTAGAAACAGAATCTATTTATCCAGAATTACGACCCAGTTTTTGGTTTTTGGTAAAGATAACACAATTTTAGGAGACCTCCTAGACGAGTGATTCTAATGTCGGTAATAGAACAGCGGTTTCGTTGATAAAGTCGTTATCATCTCAACCACAAACACATTTTACAATCACTTTAATGCCTTGAACTTAAATCTTAAATAAGGACAGACCGAATATATAAGCCCAGCGTATCTCGAACGACGCTCATTCGCTGATTATCACAGCCCGAGGAAAGATTGCTAAACAGGATACTTTCAAAATGTGTTCAAAAAAGTGGGAAGATAACGAGGAAATTAAAATTTTCCGGGAATACTTGAGGATTCCAACCGTGCATCCTGACGTTGATTACAGTATGAGATCCTCTCTCTAATTCTATTTAAATCATTCTAAAAATTCAACCCTCACAGCCGCATGTGTGGAATTCCTTCAGCGTCAGGCTAGCTCCTTGAACCTCCCCGTGGACGTGGTCTGTCCAGCAGTCCAATCGAAGCCTGTGGTGATCATTAAGTGGCTGGGAAGCAAGCCGGAACTGCCATCGATTATTCTCAACTCTCACACGGATGTGGTGCCCGTGTTTCCGGACAAGTGGACCCATGATCCTTTCGCCGCCGACATCGACAAGGAGGGCAACATCTATGCTCGGGGCAGTCAGGATATGAAGTCGGTGGGCACTCAATACCTCGGGGCTATTCGGCTGCTCCAGGCCAGCGGCTTCCAACCCAAGAGGACCGTGTACGTGACCTTCGTCCCAGATGAGGAGACAGGCGGAGCGTTGGGCATGGCGGAGTTCGTCAAAACGGATTACTACCAGCAAATGAACGTGGGCTTCAGCCTGGATGAGGGAGGTACCAGTGAAACCGATGTGCACCATCTGTTCTTTGCCGAGCGCCTACGATGGGGTAAGTTCGGAATATGTTCCAAGTTTGAACAACCACTGAGCCGTTCCCCTGCTCTGCAGCACTCAAATTAAAATTCAGTGGAACCTCCGGTCACGGATCTCTGTTGCTGCCCAACACCGCTGGCGTGAAGCTCAACTACTTGCTCAACAAGCTGACGGAGTTCCGCACCTCGCAGGTGGAGCGCCTGGAGAGGGACTCCAGCATCAGCAAAGGTGATGTGACCACCGTGAATCTCACCCAGCTGAGCGGCGGAGTGCAGAGCAACGTGGTGCCACCACTCTTCGAGGCCGTCTTTGACATGCGCCTGGCCATCACTGTAGATGTAGTGGCCTTCGAAAAGCAGATCCGTGACTGGTGCGAAGAGGCGGGTGGTGGCATCGAGGTGGACTTCTTCCGAAAGGAATCCTATGTGGCACCCACCAAGCTGGATGCCTCGAACCCCTACTGGTTAGCCATTAAAGCTGCCTTCGACGAACTGTGAGTACACTTTATTGAGTATTAAAAGGATTTAGAATTAAATTTGTGTACTTTTAGTGGCCTGAAGGTTCATCCCATTGTGTGTCCGGGTGCCACCGACAGCCGATATATTCGCCAGAAGGGAACGCCCGCCATTGGGTTCTCACCCATCATTAATACGACTATGCGGATCCATGATCACGACGAATTCTTGCAGGCAGACACCTATTTGAACGGCATTGAAGTTTACAGGAAGATCATTCGCAAACTGGCTGAGCTTTAACAATAAAGATAAAGTCCGATAAAACAAATGCGTGTGCCAGCTTTAAATTGCTAAGAAATCTTATCAGGAACCTATATAATCATTAAGATGGTTATCTTAAGAAGTCACTAATTTACTGCAATAAAAAACACTGATTGTTCATAGGTCAATTTATATTATTTTGTAACAACGTTGGCCTAGTTTTCATTCCTATTAGTTATCATTTGTAAATAGCTCAAACTCCGTGTGAAATTGTTACCTAAAATTCTTTGTCGATTCTTGTCTTTTGATTTCTTTCCGAGAAGAACTAAAATTGTAAGTTATCCGCACCAGAACACTGGAGACAATGCCGCCGGTGTGCTGTGGTGGTTGCTGCAGCCTCGCTTGCCAGATGCCGGTTGAGCAGCTGAGTCCTGCAAAAAGGCACTACTGCTGCAACACGGACTCAGTGTGCGAGCTGTGCAGCCTTTACCCAAAGACGCAGTTGTGCAGCAGCTATTGGCATAACAAGTACATAGTGGACTCGCTGAGCTGCCTGTTCCGCATCAGCTCGTTCCAGGTGCTGTCAACACTCTTCCGCATGGCCTGCGACGACATCAAGCCGGAGTGCCGCTATCCACGTGATCGCGTCTGGTCGGTGATGGGGAACGTAAAGTCGCCGTACACGGAACAGCTTGACCTGACCATCTACCACAGCATGCATGACCGCTGCGGACAGCCGATCGACCCGCTAGACCGTGCCAATACCTCCAAGCTGATACACCTGATATTTTTGTTCACGGTGCTGGTACCCGAGCAGCGGGACCGTGTCCTGGAAATGCTGCAACAGCTTAATAGCCGGGCCATCTGCCCGGTGAACCTGGAAACACTGCTGATGGTCCTGGGGAAGCTCACACTGTTTCAGCTGGTTTACGATATTTTGGAGCAAGACAAACGACTTCGTAGGTTCCGCGTTGCCAGGGAGTTCTGGGAGCTGTGCCACCTGTACCAAAATGAGTCCACAGAGACAAATAGCTCAGTGAGTCCGAAAAGGCGCCGAAAGAAGATTATAAGGACCATGGTTAAAAACACCAATGAGCAGAAGAAGCAGCCGTCAAGAAAGCAGCCACCACCAATCTTCTGCACCCGCCGGGCGGTGGACAACGAAGGCACCGTGGAAGCTGCCAGCCGATCCGATGAGCGAATTGAAACCAACACGGCCTCCCGACGCAGCAGCGCTGCTTCTCGACGGTCCAGCACCCAGAGGAGTATGTCGGCCCAAACAAGATGGAAGACGCCATCGGTAATGCGTCCAGGTCCATTGCATCAGCATAGTATACCGGTTCTTGGGATGCGCTATCTGTATTTGTAATCGTGGATTAAAATAAAGAGTGTACAAATTTAGAGTCATGAAAAGTATTCGGCGTTGTCATTTGAGGGCGGATATCGGCATCCTACCCCCTTTTCCTTTCTGGTCTGTCTGGTCGTGTTGCCTCCACTACCTCCCGTTGGCTTTGATAATAAACGCCGTTGCTTAGGCCGATAAGATAACCCGATTATCATTTAAATCACACAAGATACAAGCGTATAAAGGCAGGAGTTAAGTTAAAACGTTTATTCGTCGTTTCTACCTCTTTGCGTCAACATTATTAGGAAGGAAAGCACTCAGCATGAGTCTTGAGAAATGGGAGAATAATGAGGAAATTCAAATATTTCGTGAATACCTGCGGATTCCGTCTGTGCATCCAGACATTGATTATAGTAAGGCTTTGAGGTTAAATCATTTTACAAGAGTTCCTAATAAGCTTTCTATTAGCTGCCTGCGTGGAATTTATAAAGCGCCAGGCGGATTCCCTGGAACTCCCCGTGGATGTGGTCTATCCTGCAGTTAAGTCAAAGCCCGTGGTGATTATCAAGTGGCTGGGAACCGCTCCAGAGCTGCCTTCGATCATCCTGAACTCCCACATGGATGTTGTGCCCGTGTTTCCAGACAAGTGGAGCCACAAACCCTTCAGCGCCGACTTGGACGTGGAGGGTAGAATCTTTGCCCGAGGCACTCAGGACATGAAATCGGTGGGCACCCAGTATCTCGGAGCTATTCGCCTGCTGAAGGCCAATGGTTTTCAGCCCAAGCGCACTGTTTATGTGGCCTTTAATCCTGACGAGGAGACGGGTGGCGTTCTTGGAGTGGCCGAGTTTGTCAAAACTGACTACTACAAACAGATGAATGTGGGATTTAGCATGGACGAAGGAGGCACAAGTGCGAGTGATGTTCATTGGCTGTTCTACGCCGAGCGAATTCGATGGGGTGAGTGCAATCCTAGCTCAGAGGGGAGGAAGCCTAACAAGCTCCATTTCCATTCCAGTTCTAAAATTAAAGGTCAGTGGCACCTCTGGACATGGTTCTCTTTTGCTGCCCAACACCGCCGGGGTGAAGCTGAACTACGTTTTGAACAAGCTCTTGGAGTTCCGCGAGTCGCAGAATCAGCGACTGAAAGGCGACAAGAACTTGGACATTGGTGATGTCACCACTGTGAATCTCACCCAGATGAGCGGCGGTGTGCAGAGCAATGTGGTGCCACCGTTCTTCGAGGCCGTCTTCGATATGCGTTTGTCCATTACCCTGGATTTGGTTGGCTTTGAGAAGCAGATCCGTGAATGGTGTGAGGAGGCGGGCGGCGGCATTGAGCTGGAATTCCTACAAAAGGAATCTTATGTGGCACCCACCAAGCTAGACGATTCAAACCCATTTTGGTTAGCTTTTAAAAAGGCCACCGATGAACTGTGAGTGTGTTTGAACATACAAAATATATTTGATTTTATTTAATTGATATTTCAGTGGACTCAAGATTAAGCCCATTGTGTGCTTTGGGGCCACTGACTGCCGCTTTATACGGGCGCAGGGAACGCCAGCCATTGGCTTCTCTCCGATTATCAATACTCCGGTCCTGATCCATGATCATGATGAATTTTTGCAGGCAGACATGTATTTGAATGGCATCGAGGTCTACAAGAAGATTATTCGCAATCTGGCTGAGCTTTAACAATAAAGATAGCCCGACAATAAAAATGCGTGTGCCAGCTTTAAATTGCTAGGGAATCTTATCAGAATCATTAATCATTAAGATATCCAGGAAGCATCTAATTTACTGAAATAAAAAAACACTCATTGAAAATCTCACTGAGGTCTAATATCTTTGGAATTTAGCCTATTAAAGATTCATGTTTATAAATGATAAATTTTCCTAAAAGGAAGTATTTCCGTGTTTTAGATTTATTTTTTAAGGGTTGAAAGTGTTGTTTACTCATCCGTCGAGGGGTTGTCAACCCCTTTTAACGAACTGTTTACATTGCCTAACTGCTGAATGGAAATCGAGGGAGGTCAGGAACTGCGAGTGCCTGCAAGTACTTTAAGGAAATTAATGCTGGCTTCTGTCTAGACAAAGGTGTGGTCAGTGCCAGTAATACCAACCTCCTGTCTATGCCGAGCATTTATTGTTAATAGTAAAGAAAAAAACTAACAACCATTCCTGCTGAGTTTTATTGAAACCACTAGGATCAGCGCTGATTTTATAATAATAGTAATTTTAAAACTATTTTAAAATTATGAGAGGATAAGCGCACACATCTCTTAACGCTCATTTTGAATAATTTATGTGGCAAATCATTTAAAAACAAAACCTGCTTAAGGTGGCATTAGTTAGCTAGCTAGAGTAATCGACTCTTAATCCTCAATCCACAGGAGATTTCCGGTGCGGGAGCCCGTGGCACATCTACAACTCACCGATTCTGTGGCAAACTTATCCCTTGGCAGGCCATTAGGAACTGCAGGGAACTCACACCCGAGTTGGCTTTTGCTCGCGCATAGCGCATACGCCCCGTTGGCCCATTCAGTCGTTGGACTAAGGGCTGTCATCGATGTGACAGCATCGTACAGCGAGTTTGCGAGACACTGCCACCGGGCGAACGAGACAGGTGGGAGTGAGTTTTGTCAGTTAGTCAAACAAAATAAATTTTAAGGCCCCTCTCTTGGCGAGGATGTGTTTCGAGGGGGGTTGGGGGCTCGGAGGAGCTAAACTCCTGCATGTCAGTCTGTGCAAATTGTCAGTTGGGCAGCACTTTGGAATGCCTGACATGTGAGTGGTGCCAAGGGCAATAAATTATGCTGGGGCCGCAGAATGAATAATGGCTACGTGCTCTCAAAAGCGTCCCTTTGGCAGCCAGCCCCAGCCCCCAGCCCCCTTTTGGCCAGTTTCTGTTTTGGCTGCAACTGTGACCCGTGCGTGCCGATTAGACATGTTAATGCATATGTCAGGGCAATGAAATATGTATTGATGGGTGGGCCAGGAGAGGGACCCAGGGACTCGTCCTTTGTGCGGCCAGGAATTATGACAATTTATCAGGCGAATGTCAGGCTAGGTGGCGGGTATGTGGGGCTTGGGGGCTGGGCGCTGCATGCCAAATGCCTTCCACGCAATTAACACTGACCATTAGTGGCGTCAGTTTGGCATAATGAGTGCAGTCCAGCCCTTTAACGCTCTCGTTACCGCCGGCAACTTAATGCATATCATTTTTACTTTTAATGAGCTGCTGGCAGTTGGCAGCGCAGCCATGCCCGCTTGTTCGCCCTCCGTCGCCTCCTGTCGGGTCTCTCGAAAGTGCACTTAATGTGCAGCAAGTTTTTGCAGCCCACCTGCCACGAGCCCACTTGAAGGCAAGTTCTGGGTGCTGGAACCAGAATTTCCTTTTTCCTCCTCGGTTCTGCTTTGCATTTTAAATTTTCGCGTGTATGGGTGTGTGCGGGGAAAAGTTTGGCAACTTTTACATTTCAATTTTAATTTCTTTGCCCTACACTCAGTGCAAACTTTAAGCCACTGCACATGCCTCGAACCTGAGCAGATTCTTAATGGCCCACTCACACTAATTAGAGCCTCCAGAAGTTGGCGATGCCTTTAAGGGTTCCTCCGCGCCGCCTTCAAGCAGCTTTCATTTGCATTTGGCGGCAGCAGCAGAGATTTTTTATTGCCGTCCGAAGTTTATGACGAATAAAACCCAAACAACAATCACAATGAAAAAAACTCGTTCCTAATTAAATTCAATTTACTTGTGACTGCTGCGGCTCGATGTCCTGAGCCGGCAGCCCCATGAACATTATGGCCGTGCAATTAAAATCCAGGATTAAAGAAGCTTCGGCTTGTTTCTGTGATGGTCTCCCCTTGGAGTACATATGTGCACTGAAAACATCATTGTATTGTTATAAGTGATAATATTGAAATGAATTAATGATTAATTTTCAGTTAATAGGAAACTGTAAGGGGTATAGACAATGTGGCTTCTCGAAGTTAGTTTCTTACTAATTATTTACTAAGAGAAGTATGATTTTCCATTTATTAAATTTTAAATTTGTGCAAAGAAAATCTTCTTGATTATATTCCCTTTTAAAATAATATTCCCTTTACCTCAGCAGATAAAGTTCACCCTTTTTGGGCCAAGTGTATTTTTGTAGCGCCATCCCAAATATGGCACATACACTTGGCTGGGGACAACAAAGTGTTTTTACGAGGCACTGCGGCAATTGCGCCGCCTTGTCTCCTAATGTCGCCACAGCTGCACAGTGGGCCGCACAGGTGACCAGCCTCCTCGACGACATGAAAATTAATTTTGAATTAGAAAGAAAGGAAAGGAAAGGAAAGAAACCGAGAGGAGTTTGCCGAGTGGAGGTTAATATGCCGTAGATCAAAGTCAGACTTTGGATGAGATCCCATTTGCCACGCCTCTGCACTCGCACTTGAACACTTAGCCTGCCATTGTGCCAGGATATGGCTTCCTGTCGCCGGGATAATAAACGTAAGTTGAGGCTGCGGCGACGGCGACGGCGGCAGCTGACTGAAAAGTGTCATTAAAGCGCAAGCACGCCCACACGCACTCGCATCCGCACGCTTAATAAAGTCAATTGAAGTCTCCATGGCGCTTATGTGTGTGCGGCAAATAATTTATTTTGTCGTTAAGCCCAACTCCCGGCGATGGCGAAAAAAGAGAGAGGCAAACTAATTAACTTGTTTAGCGCCAAAGCTGCACAATTTCTACGCTCGCAGCTTAAGCTTAAGCGCCGCTGCCGCCCAACTAATGAGCTCCTGTGTGCAGCTATAGCTTCATATCCTTTATAGTCGTAGTGCGTGATTGTGTGGGTGCCCGCTATACCCTTGGGTGTGTGTGTGTGTGTGTGTGTGCGACATTAAGAGCGGTCCTGGGGAAAATTCTTCTAAAAAGTTGCGCCTGATTAAGCCCTTGCGGCCATGGCTGAAATGGTGGAACGTGGCCCTGCCAGCAGGATGCCGGGCTTAAAATCTAGCCACACTTGGAGTTAAACTTCTGTTAGTTGAAAATTCCTGAATTCCGTATAATTTTGAGGACAAAATGCAACTAAGCTTCATGTAATTTTGTCTGCATAACTTTGAAATTGCTTTCACAAAATATCTGGCGTAACATTAATGTGAGAATGTGCTGTAATCGTGAAATAGATGTACTTTACTCTATATCTCTGCACTCTTTACTTAGAGAATATTTATCTCTTCTATGATTTTTTATAGTAAATAAAAGTTTATTACAAAATATTCTCCTATCTTGCATAGCCTAGACTTTGCATAGAAAAAAGGAACTAAGGCGGATTAATAAAGCATCATGTTTCTTAAGAAAGCTTGTACAAATACACATGTATTTCCATATTATTTTAAATGTTTTCCTTGCTCCTGAATGTCGGTTCGAATCTTGGAAGTTGGCCTTTGGGTTCTTTCTTGCGCTGTCGCTGTGCAAACTTTATTGCATACGCCACGGCGCAATATGAGACCGTACCGGAAATGGCATTGCGAGCCAAGCCAAGCCAAGCCAAAAAAGGAAAACAGCGAAAAACATGCAAAAGCAGAGCAAACTTGCCATTCTCCTTCAGCCCTTGCTGCGCATCAACGCTTCGCGACTTGGCGTCGTCTGTGTGGGCCACCAATTGCAATTTCATTTCCGTTCGCTGGCTTTTTATTTTCGCCCCTTTTCGCCGTCTGTGTATTTGCAGTCGCCGTTCCGTTTATTCGCGAGCAATAAGTATTTTTGGCTGCTGTTTCAGCTGCAGCTTCTGTTTCTGTTTTGTTTTTCGGTGCTGGTGCTGGCTCAAATACGGGGGAAATACTTGCATAAACTTTGAAGCCAACTTTGTCTGGGAGAGAGAAAGAGGGAACCGGAAGTGGGGCGGGGAAAGCCAGATAGCGAGGGCATCTAATTGAAACCGAGCAAAGGAATGCGGTGGAGAAGGAGTGGAGTGGCTGAGGAGTGGCACGGTGGCGTAACAAAGTGCAACAGGAAGTGGCAACAGCAGCTGCAATTGAATTTGCCACGAAAATGCAAAATGAAGCTGAAATAAAAATTTAATTTTCCCTTCCTCCGTGATTGGCATAGAGTGCCATATATAGCTCGCTCGCCTGCTCGGCTGCCTGCCAACAGAAAGTCAATCAACTGCGATGCTCGTTGCTCAAGTTACGATCTGTTTTTCTACTTGTCATTGTCTGTTCCGGCTGTTCTGGGTTTCTAAGCCAGATTCTTTGGGCTTTGCTGTGCCTTGAAAGTCCGCCAGCTAATTGCAACTTGAATGAAAAACTTTTTGGCACTTTTGTCCCATTCAGCAGCCGCTTTCCGGCATCATCATTTTTTGGCCGTCGTTTCACTTACAGTGTTTGCTTTGGCCCAAGAGGCATTTCATCATTGCCCCTAGCCGCTGGCAAACGCTGCGTATACGCAATATTATTTTTACTACTGTCAGCAGTTATAGCCAGCGAAAAGTTTGCCAAAAACCCAACTCCAACTTTCGCCAGAGAATAAACTTTCGTTGACAATTTGTCAGGGATTTTTGACTATTTTCCAGGGACACGGCACTGCCACTGATGCTCAGAGCGCTGACTTGTCTGCAAAGAAAGGGAGTGGATGTGGATGTGGGAGGACAATTTCCCGAATTTGATAACTGGCGGAAAAACTTTTGCCTGAGCTTTTAGTTTTTTAAGAACATAATATCCATCTTGGTCTCAATTTCAGCCGTTCACGCTCCTCACCCGCCTAATTGCATAATTTGTATGCAGGATTTTGCGGCTGGCTGCAATTTCTGTGTGGCCCGCATTGTGTGTAGAATGCGCCTGTGTCCTTAGTCGACGTTTCGTTTTTGGCTTTTGGTTGCGTTTCGGAGGAGGCCTCGGCCTCCATTGTGTTTTGCTCTCGTCCCGTAAATTATTATCGCTTGCGGGCCCGCTCCCTCTCTCTGGCCCAAAGTGTTACATCCTGTGGAGGCGCCTGCCTCCTCTTCATTTTCGACTTGCGAACTGTTATTATCTGTCTCCCTGCTCGTTCGTACATTTACGGGTCCTTTCTCCCTCTCTCTCTCTCTCTCTCTCTCTGGAAAGGATCCTAAAACTCGCCTGTGTCTGTGTGTGTGCCTGAGTTATCGCATACAAGCTATAAACTCACAGTCGAAGTAGCGAACGTTATAATTTATTTATGGTAATGCGTACGTACACATACACACACAAAGGGAAAGGGAGAGAGACACTGGCGCAAGGACATTTTGGTCCTGGCAGAAAGTTTTATGTGCGCTATACCTCAAGACCTTCACTCCAGTCCCCAAAAGTCGTTTCGTTTAACGTCCATGCCGAATCCCTTTATCTTGCTTTTAATTTTTCCGTGGCACCTTGCAGCTGAAATATTAAATCAACTTTTCCCCTACAACATTTTCCCCGATTTCGTCATGTCTCCGGCCCCAGAAATCCTGCTGTGAGATTCTCCTTTGGCCACAGCCCAAGCCAAAGCCATGTCAAATGCCAATCACAACATGAAGAGAAATTTAATATAGCAAATTGTAATGTCAAGAATGTTCGTCGACAAAGTCAATATCAAGATGAGTTTTTCCCCGAAAATTTATGTAAGCAGCGGCAAAGGCAGCCTGAACTCAAAGCCAATGGCCGCCGGCAAGTTGTCTGCCAAACAGACTGAAAAGCAAGGTCGTCGCCTCATGCCTGACGCCTCACGCATTACGTATACGCCGCGTACGCCAAGAGAGTTTCTCTTGACTTAATTTTGGGTTGAATCCAACCTTTTCACTTTACCCGGTACTTGTCTCTTCTTCGAGTATGCTGTACACATGCAAATTTATGTAAAGGCGTAAGATAAGGGTATCCTTATCATCCTTCTTGAGCCGAAATGGCAGATAACATCAACGGATGTACCCAAAATTTTACTTGAAAAGTATACCAGTTTCTTATTATGTTGAATATGGACAGTATCTCTTATTCGTAGCCCTACACCTCTTTTACATTGTTTTTCCAGGGCTCTGCGTCAGCCGCAGACAAAACAATTAATATGCATAATTTGTAACTGTTTTCGTCGTCTCGAAATCACTGCGAAGATGCTGTCAGCAAACGCTCCTTGAGTCAGGCCATAAATAATGACAGCTTAACAGGCTGGCACTCATCCCACGCACACCGCAGCCTAGTCACGCCACTCCAAGACCAAGCCAGATCCTTCAGCAGACCATGCGACATCCCATTTGACATGTGCTTAGCTGCCATAAAGCCTAATGCCCCGGCTCCCCGAATATCTGGTCATTGTGTCTGGGTAATTGATAGGCCAGCCTACAGTTTCGCAGCTTCGATTTGGGCCAAGAGCTAACAGCAAGGCTCCCTCACCGGTCCAGAACCCCTTGAAAACTCATTAGTTGCAATATGTGACCGACCGAGTCGCCTAACTGGACCAAATCGTCCGGGCATCATCCTGCGGCTATTAATTAAAATTGCACACATTTCTCTCCGGGTTCCCGCTTCGCTCCATGGCTATGAAAATTTAATACTGGCCCCGGCAGTAAATACAGATGTTGGAGCCAACGAGAGCCGGCAAACTCACACACGGCCCGCAGCTCGTCTTACATAATCAGTTAAGTGGCACACATACGTTTGAGTGGCTCAATAGACGGGGACGGGAGCGGAGCTTGGGAGTGCGGATGCGGACATGGAGTCCTCCAGCTGTTTGGGGCCTGCCACACAACAATATGAAAGTGAAAAATGAGTTTGCTCAAGTTTTCCCCTTTATGGGAAAGTCGGAGAAAAAATGTTTTAGTTTCGCCTTAGCTGACAACGAAGTTTTGTTGCTCCGAAACCAATTTGTCTTATTGGTGGGGACGCAGGGCAAGATTTATGAAAGATGCTCACTGCAGCAAAGGCTGCCATGTAAAACAGCCAGAGTACACACAGAAAAGTTAATATTTGGAGGAATAACTACTAGGGAATACACAATGCAATAATACCTAATCTTAATGACTGAAATTTATACTAATTATTTGTAAAATTTAGAAAAATATCCTAAGCTAATATTTTGAAATAATTTTCACGTATCTGTTCTTTAAAATTTCGAAATTATTCATGTACAGGCACTAAGTGGAACATGTACTGTGGCCTAAATCCGAGTTAAGCAGTTAATTAGCATCGGTGATCAAAGGAAAAGACAGGCAATGCCTGCGGCTATGCGTGTTGCGATTTCATAAGCGCTTCTTAGCAATTTTTAACCTTCGGAGAACAGCAAAGCATTCTCCATTTGCCATTTGCAGGCATTCCTTGTACCTGCCGCACCTCAGCTACCGCTCACATGCAGGCAATTTGCTAATGTGTACGTGCAGGACTCGACTCCTGCCACAAAGAAATTAACCGACTGGCGGCGAAGGGTTACCAGAATTGGTGAGCACGCAAGGACGCAGGGCACAATGCGATAACGGAGAGCAAAAAGCAGACGAAAGCTGAATGCACAACAAGGAGATAAGTGGGCGTGGGCCGGTGAATAAAAGAGTAAAGTGAGTAAAGTTTGCAGTGGATTCATAAGTTTTCCTCTACGTTTTTCAGCAATATCCTTTCTTTTCCTATTTTTTTTTTATTTGTGAGAACTGAGAAATCGTTGTGTCTTGTTCAGGTCATATTTCCTTCGGTCTTGGACCTGTGTGTCACTCCAGGGAAATTTTCGTAGCACGAAGGCAAGAGAATTGCTAGCTGCCGAAATTTCAGCTGCTGAAGTTCCCTGGCTGATTTTCTGTTGGGTTTTTCCGGCTTCTGGCATTCGTTCTGGCATGCAATATGCAAATCTACTTGGCTAGGAACCGTGGGAACAGCTCTAGAAATTGCAATGCTAATGAAACCCCAACATCGCACCTGAACTTCTCCGAGGGCTTCTGCACCTTTCCCGGATCGGAACCCTAAATAGGTGCTAATGCCCGGGCCAAATGGCCAGACAGCCGAATACTTATGTCGTTAACTTTTACAGCCGTTTTTATAACTTCTCGGTCCATGATGTCCCTGCCGCGCCACACATCACAGATCCTAGTTAGCATCCTGCAAAGTTTTGGGCTGCGTGTTGGCAATTTATGCAACAGTTTGACAACATAAAAGTTTATTACATAACTTGCACTGCCCGAATGTTTTTTGGGGCGGGGGTCAGCCGGATGATGCTGGGACCAGGCACTATCCATCTCGTACCCGTTGCTCGTGGCCATAAAAATATAGCCCCAACGCCGCTGACCAGAGGCAGGAGGAGGATATCAGCCACAAGTAAAACTGTAATGTGCCCACATTTTGATTTAGTTTGGAGGATTTGCGACTTGTTATGGGGGAGAGGAGACACCTAGGATGTAGGTAGTGGCTCTAAGTGGCGCTTATACAAAATTATGCATATTAAGTTTATGGCTGGCAGCCATTTCACACACAAAAACACACAGACACACCCCAGCTCAACAGCTCGGCTGTCTGCACATAAAGTGGAGTAGGGAGCGTTTTGCATACATTACGCAGTGTACCCTGTCATTGTGTGCCTGGAGCCTGGAGTCTATTTCTATTTTATTCGCATTTTACTCACATTTTATTTTGTGCTGCAACAACACAATTTCCCAGCGCTCAAATTGCGAAATGCACAATGCAAAGATTTATTTTTTGCTGACAAACAGAGCGTCATTTGTTGGTAATCGATGGACGAGAGCATCGACTTGCAGACTCCTTGTAAGAGTCTGTTTGTCTAGCTGATTATGCATATACATAGATACATAGATGGAATGAATGGCTCCGGATTATTGCTTAGTTGACAGCCCGAAGGCAGTGGCTGCAAATCAAGGGAATTCCTTGCGATCCCGGCTAATTTATTATCATTTTTACGACTAATGCAGGGCTTACACAAAGGCGGATCGAAATTGGACCGGGAAATGGAAATGGAAGTGGGATGAAAATGGAAATGGAAATGTATGCCATGCATAAATCATAACGGAGCTCTGCCGCGGCTCTGTGTGTGCCTGCGTCTGTGTCTGTGCGTATCCTTTTGTGCTTGATTAACGTCAACTGTTTATGGTTATTTATTTTGTGCTGCATACTTTGGGGCGCTTCCCTCTCGCCCGGATTACTTCCGCTATTCAGCAGATAACCGGGCAAATTACCTTGGGACGCACAGATATGATTTCCAGAAATATTAAGCTTAAATCCTAAGCTAAACATTGTTCCCCTTGACGGGAGTTTTGTCTTGTTTGACTTTTCTTTCCTCCCCTGCAGAAGTTTCGTTAAGAAAACCCCCACTTCCGGTGCAAACTTTTCAATTAAAACGGAAACCAGGGAGGAGGTCACACAATAACCAAACCAGATTCCAGCCATGTGTCAAAATTCAGTGTCACTGAAAATCTCGGCAAATTGAAATTCCCCTCTCAGATGCCAACAATTTGGTCATATAAACTTTTCAAATAATTTATGCCATTTGGCGAATACTTGCCTAACGCCAGAAGTTTGCGAATAAAAAGTGAAATTCATGGCCGAAATGTCGGCAAGGAGGCGAAAATGTGCGATTACGCACTCAGACGATATAAAAAATAAACGCTGCGAGTATAAAATAATAGAAAAAAGGGAATTAAAGGACATCAAAGTGAAATTTATGCGGAAACAAAGACTTTGGGAGTCCGGAGTCCGGACGAAGCTGTAAATTGGCAGCCTTTGTTTGTATGGGTGACACGCACGAAAGGCACAAATACAAAACACAAGGACACATGTGCGGATTCGGTTTATTTTTTGGCAAACTGTTTAAAATTCTGCGTATGTATGTGGCGGCGGCGCCTGGCAAAAATTTCAAATGCCTTATTTTCGTACATTTTTTCACTTTGTGCCATGGAAACTTTGGCGAATCGCAATAATTTTCCTTGAAGGACGCTCTCATGTCCGTGTGCGTGTGTGTACGCACACTTGTGCTGCGGACTATTAGCACATACACACACAACAGGGGACGAGAAAAGGGCAAGGAAACGCAGAAAATAAAACCAAAATGGCAAACAAAACAAACACACAATGCGGGAAATACAAAAAAAAAACAACGGAAAGGGAATACAAAAAAAAAAGAATAGAAACTAGACTAGAGAGCAGGGGTAAAAGGCGGAAGAGGTGAAAGAGAGAAAGCAAAGCGCCAGGCAAATGGGCGAGAAAAAAACAAAGCGACGACGTTGCGTCTGTGACTAACGGTCATTGATGAGGGGGGAGCCTCGGGAAGTCCGGGTGGCTTGGCCGGGTGGCTCGGCTGTTTTCGGGGGCTGCGTGTTGGCAAAGAGCGAAAGCAGCTTAGCGCTTACTTCATAGTTTACGCGCAGCCAAACGACAACAAGACTGCCAAATGCTATTGATTTTCTAGCTATCCACTGCCATCTTCCACTGTGTTTGCCTCCTATGCCTCCTCCTCCTCCTCCTGCTATTGGCCCCGTCTCCCGGATCGGCTCCGATATCGGAAAGGTGCGTGCCAAGGACCAGAACAGGAGCGGAGCCATAGATAGCCCGGCTCAGCCGGGTCATCGCTGTGAACTCCAAAGACGGGCGAACAGACTACTACAAATCGGATTTGTGTGAGTAATTGGCACGTCGCATTTACGCTTTCTTCTATTCCTTGTTTTTTTTTATTTTGGGCCTGAAAACGTAGAGCGGCAAAAAATAACAAAAACAGCACAACAGGAAGTTGTTGGTGTGAAACCTCAGCAACGACGGGATAGCAAAAAAGTTGGGCAAATGAAAGCGCAATTGCGTTATATATGCCACAGCACACACACAGAGAGCGAAAAAAAACCAGGCCCACTTTTGCATTGAGGATTCCCCTGGGTAATCCCATTAAAAACATTTCAAACTGTTTAAAAGTATCCCACGATAGTGAATATTGGTGATTTTTGATTCTAATTAAATCGAGCGAAATGCGTTTTTGCAACCATTTAAAACTGGTGCCTTCTTTTGTATTTTATTTTGTATCAGATTTTTTAAAACTGTTCAGATGCTGTTTTTATGTACATTCATTGCTCATATAAAAGTATAGTCAAAATCTTGAATCTAAAAATAGTTTTAACTTAATTACAGCTGTATTCTACAGAAACAAAAATAGCTTTAACTATTTTGAATAAATTGTTCTCTGTTGTTGTTTTGTATGGATAAATACACCATAATATATAATGACTATAATCATTGGCTTTTAAAAGTCTGAAAAATAAAAGGTGAAATTAAAATAAATATTCCTTAATTAAATATCTGAAAAATACATGTGCATTTAGTACATCTTAAAATCCTGTTCAAATACCAAGCTTTTCTCCATGCATCCACTTGCTCTCACACACTTGCCCCTCGGAGCACTGGCAAATGTCAGCAGTCAGCAGTCAGCTTAAGGCGTATTATGGATGGGAGACAGACAGGAAGACGGCAAACTGGGAGGCGGAGACTCAGACGGAGAATCCGACTCCGGTGGAAGCGGAAACGGAGACAGTGAGCGGGGCAGCCGTGAAGCCATTTGGGACTTACCTCATCGATAAACTCAAAATCGCCGCCCGTCTCGCCGACGTACTTCTTCTTTCTGGCCTCCGAGCTGCCAATCAGACTGGATGACATCAACACCAGCGCGAGACAAGCGCTGGCAATCAACGGCGAGTGCTTCATGGCTGATGAACGGCGTCCAGGAACAGGAAAAGGAGATGGCGACGGTGGCGCTGGCTGATGCTGAGGAAGTGCTTTAAGGGATTCCCTGTTGACGGGTTCCGCTCTCGGTGTCTTAATCGCCGTGCTAGCCCGTGGAAAACTACGGACGCCTTCGGTTTACGCACTCACGCACACGCACTGGCGCTATCCACACGCACACACGGAAAGTAACTATGAATGACAATGAGTTTTGGTTTTTGGTTTTTGCTTTTGCAATCGCAGGCGCCTCCGCGGATACAGAGCAGCCTGGACACGGAATACTAGAGAACTGAAGGCGACGCGGCCGAAACGTAAACTGAGTGCCTTCGCTTCACGATTCTGAGTGGCAGCCATGGGGGCAGCATTGGAATTTTGCGACACAAGCGCCGAGTGCTAAGAGAACGAAGGATGCGTTAAGAGAGCCAGCCTGGAACATCCTGAATGCGGCTAGAGTTGCCATTAGAACCTTGAGAATATATAAATATTTAAATTTAAAAAGTTAGCTGGTAATATTTTAAATAAAATTTTTGAAAATATATTTACTAACAACGAAATACCACTTTCCATATAAAAAATATAGTTTTTATATTTTTTGTTTTATTAATTCTAATATTTATAGGCTTTTAATTGTAACTTAAAACCTCAAATCTGTCTTCACTCTTTTGAACAGTGCACCCCACTGCGTATGCGCAATGTGTCCTGGCTCTCTCTATGTTAGCGCCGCCACCATCCCCCTTCCGTTGCAGCAACAACTGCCTGGTACTTCCAGAATGCCACCACCAACAAAACAGACAGCCACCAAAGTACGTCCAAAATCGATTTTCCGGCCTCTCTTCTGGCCTCCCAGCGCCAAAGCTCTGGAATGCGAGCTCTCTTAAGCGATAATTGCTGAAGCCAAGGCAGCGGGTCGTGAACCTGCCACTGGCGCCTAATGCGACTCCGCATCCCAAATGGACTTGAGCTGTTGTTGCTAGTGTCGCTGGCTGTTGATTTTTATGTATTGGCGCTTGGCACACTTGGACCGGGCTGCTGTTGGCCGGGAAACCCCAAAACCATTTAACGCGTCAGCGTCAGCATCAGCATCATCAGCATGAGCGCGCCTCGGAGGCTGGCCAACGCTGGCCCTCTAGCCGCGGCGACCCTATAGCCAGAGTCCCAGCCACGTTGTAGCCGGACCCAGACCCGTAGGCTCTGTCAGTTTCAAATTAATAGCCACGCACACACACTCCTCCGTTCTGGGGTGTGCATTTATTATGTGAGTGAGCCTGTGCTTGCCTACTTTCGTCCTCGTCCTCATCGTTGTCGTCGCCACCGCGCCTCTCCTCTGCTCCTCCGTCGCTGCTCTATTATAATGGCATCATTGACTTGTGCTTTGATGGCTGCTTTGGCCCGGACAGGGCTTCGTTCGCCATGCCATCAGAGGGCCGGGCCCCTCCCATGTGTGTGTGCTCCAGTCCGCCTCCACTCAATATTCAACTCACACTTGCTATTGCCGCTGCTGCTGTTTCTGCCTTGAAGTCCGCCCCTTTGCACTACGGGATAGTAACTTGCCGAAATTTGTCGGTCGCCATGGGGCTTTAAACTCCGCTCCGCTAGTCACAGTCACAGCCGTCGCTTCTCTTGTAAAACTTTACATTTTATTGGATTTCCAAATGATTTTCAATCAACAAGTCCATGTTATGCAATATGTAGTAATGTATGTGTGGGTGTACAGTTATTGTTATTGTTTTTTTGGCAGTCATTGCAACTGCTAATCAAACAGATTTCTGCACATTTGCTTAGAGACTCGATAAAATGGCTTTAAACTACACACTATTAGCAGGATCTGTGCTTCATGTCACGGCTTAAGTGCTAAACATTGTACAATAGATACATGACACCGCTTTTACGTGACTGCAAGCACTCATATTTTGATTACAAACACAAAACAAAGAACTGTATGGTAATGTAGATGATTAATAATTATTTTTTGGTTAGTTACAAGTCTTAAACGCTTTCTAAACAAATGGAAATGCCTGGTAATGATTGTTAGTTTCGGCTGGGAAGATAAGAACCCCTAATCGTAAGGTAAATATTTGCGACGTGCAGCAGCTGCTTTGTTCACTGGGCGCCTAATGTTGCTAGTTCGTAATTTTCTCTAAATGCTACATAAAAATATATTTCTGGTATAAAAACGTGAATACTTTTAGCTGTGCTGCTGCAGACACTTTTGGCCGCACACAGATTATGGCTAATATAAAATTGTTATTCCGCCAGAGATTCCGTTAACGTTTTACAAATGCACTTTCACAGATTCCATACGGCTCACAATGCGGCGGCGCAGTTCGGCGTATCTGCAATGAAATAATGTAAATAAGTTGTTAATTCTTTCTCTAAAAGTTGCATAATAAGACCCACCTTTCCTTTATCTTGGCCACTTCGCGGGCCACTTCCTGATCATAACGCTCCAGAATGGCACGGCATTCGGGCAGCGACAGATTCAAAAATTGAGCAACTTCATTACTGAATCGAGAGAATGGGATATTATTAGAATCTGGCCACTACAGATTTCTAGCATGCTTACCTGATTTCATCCGTCTTGCGGGCGTCCACCAAAAACATACGAGCCACATCCTCATGAGGACCCAAAGTGACGCGCGTTATCAGGGGATACTCGTCATCCTTCAAACGCTTTTGCTCCCCGTTGTCACGCACAATAAAGAGCGAAAAGTTCTCCGCCGCACTGTCCACCTTATACTTTTCCAGCACCAAGTTAATCACCTCTGGCGTGGTCACCATCGAGGAGACCCACACAGACATCTGAGAACCGTAGGGCGGTGTAAAAAACGAAGTCTCTCGATTGTAGTAGTGACCATTGATAGAGCAACGGCGTTTCAGCTTGGTCCGGGAACTGTACACCAAAGATTCTGATTACGAGACTGATATTAAAAACCAAGCCTTATCAACTTACCGCCGATTTCCACTACGTCGCTTGATTGCTGCCGCTCCAGTGCGTGGGGGCCTCCGTAGCACAACGCCATCTTCGGTAACGTGCAGGCCTGCCGTTCCAGCTCCATCGCCCTCAGGGCCTCCAACTCCCTCGCTCGCTGTATACAGTTCCTCGGTTTGGGTGAGCTCATCGCCGGCAGCCGCTCCGCTGGTTATGGACGGAGCATCTGCACGACTAGACTCACCTTCGCTGGCGGCAGCAGCATTCTCTTTGGGATAGCAATCCATCTGGATCTGAATATACCGAGGAGGGATATCGCTGCGCCTAATGGTGGCCAGGCGTTGGGGCCGAAGGGTGGCCTCGTCGTCGTCATCGCTGTCAGAATATACGAAGCAACTGGGCCCCGACTTTGAGCGATTTATGCCCTTCTCGAAGAGCTGCCGCCCCTGCTGATATGGCTTCTTGGGCTCCCCTCTATGAGCCGCTGTGGTTGCGGATGCCGAGCCGCTCTTCTGCAAGGCGTACTGGCGCTGTGAGGAGCGTGGCGAGCCCACGCTGCTGCGCAAGTTCATGGTGTCGTTGATCAGTGTGGGATCTATTGAGCGAAGGGCGTGTTCGCAGTTAAAGCTTTTGCTCATCACCGAGTTCTCGCCGTAGAGCTTGAGGGAGTCGTGGATGCGAGACGGATCAATGGGCTGATTGCGCTTCAGGGTGTCGTCGTTGGGTTCCTTGAAGGAATTTGTCCCATTGACGTAGTCCTGGTGAACACTGCGCTTAAAATCCTCAAAGTCCATTGGTTTCAGGGTAGCATCGTCGGAGGTCTCATAGTTGTCCAGCGTGGTCTCAGTAGTGGTCGCCGTAGTGGTATTTTGAGTGTTTGTGTTTGCCGTCAATGAGCCCGTGGCTGTCATAAAGTTATCCGAGCTGCTGCTATCCGTGGTTGCTGATTGCGTGGAGCTCGACTCTGTAGTTGTTGTGGTGTTATCCGAGGACGTTTTGCTGGGCGAACTGTCGCTGGAGGATTGCGACGAGGGCAGTTTTACCGGCATTGTCTCGTAAATGCGATCCTTATCATTGTGACGCCTCTCCACCTGCAGAAGATCATCGATATCATCCCAGTCTAGCTTCTCCAAATTTCCCAGCTTAGAGGGTAGCGTGCTGGAAACACAGCTTGTGCTGGCCGTGGGGGCCTCCACTAGAGTGCCTGAAGAGTCTGTAGTGGTCGTTTCCTCGTCGTCGTTGGACACTTTTCCATTGGTCACTTCCTTGCTGTTCCCCGTGGTGTTAGCAGAGGCATCTTCAGGGGTTGTGGGCAGCTCCGATATCTCGTTAAGGCTGCACGAGTCGAAGGTCATGCTCTCCGACAGCGAAACATCCGTAGAAAGCTGATCTACTTCGCCAGTTGTGGTTGTGGGCGGAGCAAGTGACTCGCTGACCTCGTTTTCCTTATCCGAGCTGCTCTCCTAAGGTTGCCACACAAGTGAGTTCACATTAGTACATTATCTTCTTAAAAATATTTAATTGTCTTACATTTGCTGCCTTGGACACACGGCAAGAGTTCCTCTTGCGCACCACAAACGTCCGCTGGTCGTCGTCCTCCTTCAGGTGAATCACTCCCTGCACTCCCCAGTAGACGCGCAGGGCTCCCTCCAGCACCAAGCGGTTGTTCACCTCACGGCTGCGTATCTCTAGGCTTTTATTGTCGTAGAATTGGTTGTAGACCTGCCGGTAAATGGAAATTGTATTAGTCAGCTAGATCGGGGTTCCTTGACTCGTGTACGCCGCACCTTCAGCTTGGACTCCAGGTGATCGCGCGGAAGGGCGGGGCCATTGGCCTGAGCTCCTGTCGGCTTCTGGGAACCCTTCACCCCGTAGCTCTTGTGCGACTCCACCCTGGTGCCATGGCCAAAGAGCTGGGGTCCGAACAGCGCTCCATAGCAGGGCACATGACAATAAGGCACACCTTTGTGCTGAAAAAGGCAACACAACAGAGATGCAACGAGATCGTGCGGCTAGAGATCACCTGTTACACTCACCTCGGCGTGCTGGCCGGGATTCAGCCGCTTGCCGCACTCCTCGCAGCGCAAACATTCCGGATGCCAATCGTAGCCGAGCGATTGTTTACGTTCCGCTGTGTTTGGAATAAATGAAAATAATTACATACGATTTATTTACGGATCAGGGCCTGTTCGCAACTGCAAGTGTGTGCGGACGTGGGTGTGTGTATTACCAAAGAAAACGGGTTTGCCGCACTTGTGGCACTTCCACATTCTCCTCCAGTTGACTCCAAACTGCACAGGTCAACGATTCCGAGTCCAATTCCGAATTTCCGGGTGCACTCTTGCTGCTGCTCCACCGCTTTAGCTCCCCCGATCGCGGGATGTGGGCCAAACTCACGTTACGCCACGGGATTTATGCAAATGAGGCGATTTTGAGCGGACACGAAACGCAAATAGAACGCAAGACAAAGGGTAAACACATGGGGGAGTGGAGATGGAGTGCGGAACTCTGTGCGGTCACTTGGCCATCGGCGCCGGGGAACGTGAGAAACACATAGTTTTATAAATGAAACTGGCACTGGGCACACCCACGCGACGGGCACAAGGCAGGTGCATCGAGAGTTGTACGTTCTTAAATAGATAATTGCACCAAAACCAAAACAGCACCAGCAGAAAGAGGAGAACGAACAATGAAATAGAGCTGGAACACCACCGATGGCACCATCGATTACGGACGACCAGCGATTGTTTTGGGCATTATCGTATTGTGGTTATCAACTGTTATTTATTTTATTTCATTATATTTTCGTTTGTAGTTTACTTTTAAACAATAAATAATACTCATTAAATGGTTTAATAGTTTGTTTATTTGCTTTTATTTACATAATGCGAGCGGAACAGGGTATCAAAACTTCGCCACACATTTTTTGAACAAGGGTGTGACCATCTCCAGATGCACAGCCTCCCTGGAGTGATTCTTGGCGGTCTGGACGCGGGCACACTGTTCAATAGAAAGCGAGACGTTTTGGTTTGTTGTCTGTGGATTCCGCGCTGTGAATTTCGTTAATTTGTCCCTTCAGTCGCGCAAATCGACGAGTTCCGCTTATCAGGGCCAGAGCTCTGCGTGTGTGCCCGTCGACCGCCGAGGATGCGAGCAGCCCATCCGCCTCTGGCTGCCCGCAATTAGGTTCTCGAAACGCGTCGATATCCGAGAGTAGTCGCCTGGAAGGCAGCAGCAACAGGCCAGCTATTCCGCAGGCCCCAATTAGCGAACAGCCAACAGTGCAAGTGCTACGTGCGTGTGATTGTGTCTAAGCTGCTGTCTCAGCTTCGATTAGAGCCACGATGCGCGCCACCATCGAGTTCGAGGAGTGCCTGAAGGATTCGCCGCGCTTCAGGTGAATATAACACTCATACCCACGCAATGCACTCAAGCCCCACAGATTCCTCTCCTTGTTTACACCGTCGACTCTCCGCTTTTGGCAGACCGAGATTTGCATTGTTCCGGAGAGCTGTCCATGTAGCGTGACTGGTTGCTATCAAGCTGGGCCTCGCCACCCGCCCCTTGCCAGTCAGCGCTGAAAACGCGGCTTAATCATCCATCGAACAAACTTTGCACTAGAAACCGTCCCGTCACCGCTGTGGAATTTATCTTCCCTTTCTGCCGTTGCCCCCGTCTTTCCAACCGTTTAATTGCCGATGCTAGACTGGCAAATGTTTCGGCGCTGATTGATAAGATTTCACCGAAATTGCCTCTTCTTGGCTAATCGCGCCCAAAGACAAAGCTTTCCCTCGTAAATGCTGCACAAAAGCGGCGATAACTCGTTTGCAGGCAGCCTCATCCCCACTTCCCACTTCTCGTAGCACCTGCAGCAGCTCCTAATGAAAAAAACCGGAAACACAGACCGGATTTAAAGTTCGACACGGAGAATACCCTTCCATGAACTATTTTTCGTAGATCTGTAAAGAGGAAAAGGCTTTGAGATACAATTTTTGGTTCATTTATTTGTAATAAATATATTAAGTATTGGTTGTGCTGATTAAACTGGAGAGTTTCTTAAGCAATTACACGAGAGTGTTCCAATGCAAAGGAAACGTAACAAATGTTAGAGGAGTTTTTTCAAAAAACTTAAAGTTTAGCAAATTGCCGCATTTTCTATATAAGATTAGCTAGTTGTGAGATTTCGGCTAAAGCCGACCATCTGTCGAGTTCCATTGCCGCCTGTTTATGTTATTAATTTAATTTACTTATCAAGTTGATTTTTTTCCTTAAGGTTTAAATATTTAAATTAATTCAAAAGTCACTTTGAACGCATTATTTGGTAGGGAAGTCTGGCCAGTAGTTTATGTAGTACTTGTGTGTTGACCCGTCGAACAATCTCTCCAACCAATCATCCAGGCTGTTGAGTAAATGATCCTCCAGGAGAACATTCGCTTCTGCCTCTGACTCTTCGGAGTAGCCTTTCTCCAGAAAAGTTCCAATCTCGGGATCCTCTCTCCTGTCCAATAGCGGTTTGGTAATTTTCAAGATTCTCTTGGTCCCGCGAACGGATTCTGGATGCTTGGCGTGGTACATGCAAAAGTATTTTCGGTGGCCATTCAACGCAATTACAGTGCCCACACAATTCCGGGGATTGACCTGCAACTTCTGATTTGTGCACAGCGACAAGCGAAGGAGCTCAGAGTACCACGGCAATCCCTTTTCGATAAGCATGTGTCCGAATAACAATGTCTTGGATTTCCTGTAGGGCCACACGGCCTTGTGAAAGTAGGGTATCAGCTTCTTTCGGCTTTGCAGGTCTGTTATCAGGAGTAACGTGCGGCATCCTGGCTTCAGCAAACGAACCATTCCATTATATTTTTCAGCTCTCAGCTCGTATAGTTTGAGTTCCGGGACAGGTTGATTATGATATTGGTCTTGGCCATCAACAAGCTGACCTTTGGCCTTTAGATTCTCCTCTTCTGCCCGCACGAAGTACATCAACACATAGCCAACGGCAAACATGAATGCAATTGTTCCCAAGAGGGAAAATGCAGCCAGGAGGTGCTCGTCTTCTATATTATCAGATAGATAGTCCAGCATATATAGCATTCGCGACATCCATTTGGTAATAATTCCCTCAGAATGCTCATTAAACAGCTTCTCCACGAAGGCCTCGTAATTTAAAGATTCTGACGATTTCAAGAGTCTCTTCACTGTGAAGGAAATTTCATAGTTTGTGGCATTAATTAAGCTTTCATTCACGAAGTTAGCATATTGCTTAGCACCGCAGACCCACTCGTACTTAATATGTTTATCATCTCGCCGCCAAATGATGACTATTTGCAGGGGATTCTTCTCAAACGATCCCTTTGAAATGGCATTGATAAAATCGGGCTGACTCTCCTTGAACATGTACGCGAATCGAACTCTTTCCAAGCTGTAGCCACTATTTAGGGCGATTCGCCTGAGGGCGACCCTGGCAAAGTCGTGCTTCTTGTTATTTTCTGTGATGAGAACCACGCACAAACGCTTCCTAGGCCGGTTCCACTCCCTTGGACAAACACTCTCCAAAATGTCCTGTGAGGATAGTCGAGGTAATGCCAAATATTGATTGGAAGAAACCACATCTATTAGTGTTTGCGTTGGGATGTCCGGCATACATACGCTGGCCACGTAGCTCGTCGACTCTTCATTGAATATAAGCAGTGTGTCCATGCTGGTATTAACCTTAAATCGATCGATTATTTCCTTCGATCGCTTACTATTCATATCGACAAACCCGAATGCGACACGATCGTTGAACTCAAAGGCGGTTAACAGGTACCGCAGTCGGATCAAATTGCGGGGCTCCAAGATAAGGGCCCGAACTCTGTTATCCATCCATCCGCCAAGGAAGTCATCTATATTTTCACTGTCCACGCGTTGCATGATTCTAAACGGCAGCTTCTTGCGGATAAACTCGACTACCTTTTGAGGTGTAATTGAATGCTCCCGGTAAATGAAGACGTGGCCATCGATTACAACCACCAGCTTGGGGACCTCATCTATTCCAGTTTTCCGGAAAATAGACTCCTCGTGTATAGCATTGACGGTGGCAAAGTGAACACCCAGGGGCTCCAGGAGGTCCATTACCTTTTTAAATGCGTTGACTATTCGGGTGCATCGGAAGCACCAGTCGTTGTAGAACATTACTACTTGAACCTTCTTGGCGCTGTTCGGCAATATATTCTTTTCAAAGTAGTTGGCGGTGACGGACAGCTTGTGGAAGAGCGCAATGTCCTGGTCAATGGTGAAATGCTTCCCAAAGGTATCTTCCGTTTGGTAGTTCGAATATCGATTATATTCACTGTAGTCATATTTGTCCTGCAAATAGTGCGAATCCTCACTGGTGACTCCATGCCGATCATAGATGCGTCGTCTGTCGGTGTCGCTTAGCAGCTCATAAGCTGATTTTATTTGGACGAATTTCTCCACGGAGTCCGAGTCGGAACGTTTGTCTGGGTGCCACTCTTTGGCCAGCTCCTTGTACGCTTTCCTTATTTCCTGCGCCGTAGCAGTGTTCCTTACGCCAAGTATGGCGTAGGGGTCGTTAGAAGCGCAAAGACATATTAATGCATTTGCACACAGGACCAGGAAAATGATTATTAAATTTTGTTCACAAAATTTTCTCGTTGACATCTTCTTCCAGTATTGGTTGAAAACATATGTTTTGAGAGAATCAATACTAGAATTGGCAATGTGACCACAGACTGTGAGATAAAATATGCCATCCTGCGCCAAGTGGAGCACCAGCGCGTAAGGGATGTGCATGGATGTGTAGAGGATGGATAACGGTCAAAAACCGGGCTAAGCGGGCATTTAAATATTAAAATTATTATTGGTTTTCATGCGATTTTCATGTTTTTTACGCTTTTCTTTTTCTTACGAAAACAGCGCCTGCGCAGTGATGACTGTACAGTCTGCGTCAGAATTATTAGTCAGTAGTATCAGGCGGATAAAAATAAATCTGAATTAAAAATTGTAATTTAAAATACCTTATTTTTAATTGTACAAACTGTTTTACAAAAAACTTTGTTAAAGAATTCAAAAAGTATTTCCAAATATTTTACATTCCATATTAATTACTCCACCATTTCTGCTATAGCGTCAGTTCCAAATCATCATCATTATCATTCATTTGTGACATGGTAATTTTTAGGCTTTGAATACAATTTTTCTATATTAAATCTATCTTTAATGTCAGTAATTTCAATACCAATAAAGCTGACAATCGAATGTATCAAAAAATTAAATCTTAAAATCCTATATGGATTTCGAGTATTTTATTCCAGAATATATTTTCTTCCTAATTCTTCTTGTAAGCCGATCTTCTGCTCCTCTAAGTCAGGGTATTTTCGAAAGCAAATAAATTGTTGAAACAAAAGCAATGCACGACTAATAGATGGTTTAAGCCAGGGAAAATGCGGGGAAAGGCCAGAGAGTAAGCAACAGAGTGATACAAAAACGTGTCCCCTGACGGACGGACTCGGTTTTGTGGCGAGGCGTCTACAATTGGAAGCGCAAATACGGCATAAATTAAAAGTGTCAACATAAACAGACTTTGTGAGAGAGCGAGGGCTCCACACACTGGCCGTGCCGCTGCCCCGCGATAACTTCTTTGATTAAGCTGCCAGATAATGTTTACCCATCGCGGGTAATTTTAATCATCAGCAGACCCAAGCCCATACCCAACCCCAGACCCATTACCCGTCCCATCTGTTGTTTACATCTCAGCGGAATTGTGCTAACGTTTTCAGTTTGTTTTGCCAGACAATTTGTATCCAAGGAGGAGGCCGACATCGAACACTTGGAGCAGCGGCTGGAGAAAATCATCAAGCTGTGCAATGTGGCTGTCGACTCCGGCAAGGAGTATGTCAAGAACCAGAGGTACAACCACTGCGCAGTTTCCATCCTCATGCATATTCATTGTCATTGATTTTCGGTATTTCACAGCGCCTTCGCCATGTCCTTGTGGGATCTACAGCATCATTTCCTCGACAACAAGAACGCGCACAACGCTCTGGGCAAGCTGATACACTGCTTTCAGGTGAGGTCTTGTCCGGAAAATAAATATGGCACGGATGCCTTATTCTGGCATTGTTTTTCAGGAGATGAACAAGTTCCACACGATTCTCTTGGATCAGGCTAGCCGTACGGTGCTAAAGAATCTCAGTGTGTTTGTAAAGGACGACATTAACCAGGTGAAGGACTACAAGGGGCACTTCCTCAAGGTTTCCGAGGGCTATGACAATGCGCTAATTAAAAACGCACAGGTATGGGGCATAAGCATTAACAATCGAGAACGAGTACCTAAACTGTATTGGTTATTCCTACAGGCCAGTAAAAACCGACCGCAGGAGGTGCAGGAGGCTGCCAATATTCTTTCCGCCTCCAAGTCCTGTTTCCAGCACACCGCCCTGGACTATGTGAACTATATAACGCTGGCCCAGGCTCGCAAGGTCCCCTCCATACTGTCAACGGTAAGAAAAGGCCAAGGTGTTTGTAGATATCACCCCTTATCGCATTCAAATGCCATGAATGGAGTGGCCCGCGACCGCTGAGTAAATAACTTGAAGGGATTTGTTTTTGTTATGACGTCACTAGTGCGATGTAAATGTGTATTTGTATGAATGTATATGTTGCATATCTAGAAGCATTGATCAGCAAGTTGAGTCAGTTGTGCGCTGGCTAACGCGATCAGTTGCCTATCAGGAGTGCTCGGTGCCTGGTCGTCGCCGGTGGTGCAGGGAAACCAAAGAACAATAACTGCTATTCTTTGTTTTCGGCACGTTTTAAAGCTGATCTCCCCCGGTTTTTTTTGGCAGCTGCTGGACTACTATCAGGCGTGCGTGACCTACTACCACCAGGGCTTCGACCTGTGCAACGATTTCGACGAGTTCTTTAAGAACATCAGTGAGGACTTGAATGCGCTGCGCGGTGACTATCAGCAGCTGGAAAAGGCCATGCAGAACCGCCACATGAGCGTCAATCGCTACTGCGACTCCAACACCAACAGCACATCCCACAAGATCGAGGGATACCTGTTCAAGAAGAAGTCCAAGGGCTTCAAGACCTGGTGCCGGCGCTGGTTTTACTTGAGCGACAACCAGCTAGTCTACAGGTGGGTGCGCGTAGCTTGCTCCTTTCATTTTTTCCATCCCGAAAAGCCCATCCCATCTGCTTGCTTAGTTAATCTTTTTTGCAACTTTTGATTTCTGTCATGTTTTTGTTGTGTGGTGTAATATGATGTGATGTGTTGGCCGTACGCTGAAGTGATTTGGATTCGCATTGCAGAAAACGCAGCAACGAGGACTCGTTCTCGGTCATGGAGGAGGACCTGCGCATCTGCCACGTGCGCCCGGTGAACGAGGGCGACCGTCGCTTCTGTTTTGAGGTCATATCGCCCACGAAGTGAGTAATCCATATTTGTTTTTTACACAGATTCTGATACCAATCTTTTTAATGTTCACAGATCCCACATTCTGCAAGCAGATTCCGCCGACATGCTCTCTCTGTGGATCTCGGCTCTGCAGCACAGCATTGGGGCAGCCATCCAGCATGACTCCACCACTCATCACGCACGACCGCAGTCGACGAACACACCCAATGCTTTACCCGCAAAGCGGAGAATGTAAGTTTGATACACTTTAGATCTTCGACCATATGTCTCATAGCCGATCGATTCCCCTCTTTCAGACACTGGGAGGAGTTCCTAAAGATTCCCGGCAACGCGTATTGCTGCGACTGCAGGAGCCCCGAACCGCGATGGGCCTCTATCAATCTGGGAATCACCCTGTGCATCGAGTGCTCCGGTGTACATCGCAGCCTGGGTGTCCACTACAGCAAAGTGCGCTCTTTGACTCTGGATGCCTGGGAGACGGAGAACGTGAAGGTCATGATGGAGCTCGGCAACGAGGTGGTGAACCGCATCTATGAGGCACGCACCGGCGATGACTGTGAGCTTCAGCATCCGACTGAGCAATGCGAGATAGGGGTGCGCGAGGCCTGGATCAAGGCTAAATACGTGGAGCGGCGGTTTGTGTGCGCCATGCCCAAGCCTCAAGAGCTGCTGGCAAGCGAGACTGCCGAGGTGCTGAGCATAGACAGTGGAGGCTTGGCGGAGGACGGAGGCAGTGGCGGCAGCGGCACAGGACTTGGCATCGGTAAGCGGGCTACTCTCTCGCTGGGAGGGACACGAAAGTGGGCGGTCAAGAAGCTGAGACGGAGGCGGCAGCAGCGGTCGTTACCCAAAACTTTAAGTGACGATCCGAGCATCTATAACACGGCCAAGACAGGCGACGAATTAGACGAAGACGACGATGATGAATCCATCAACATTCCTTCAATGTCGCTGAGTATATCTCGCGACGATTTGCTGGTCATCGGCGATGACCTGGCTCTGGACACCTTTGAGACGCCTGGCATTTTGGGTAGCGATCAGGAGAGCACAGAGGGCGAGTCGGAGACGGAAATGCCGGAAGAACTGCCCTTCTCTCAACTGGACGCCAACCAATTGTTGTACATGGCTTCGGTGGTTCACAATCTACCGGTGATGTGCATGGCCTTCGCCTTGGGCGCCGACAAGCACTGGAAGAACCCCCAGGATAGGCAGCGGTCATTCCTTCACCAGGCCGTGATTTCCGGGTCCGTGATGGCCTGCGAGTATCTGCTGCTAAATGGAGCCGCTATCGATGGGGTGGACGAGCTGGGCTACAGTGCACTGCACATATCGACGGCCAAGGGCCACATCGCCCAGGTGTATTTGCTGCTGAAGCATAAGGCAGCCTACGACCTGGCCTCCAGTGATGGCAAGAAGGCGTTGGATATTGCAGTTGACCAGAAAAACGCCGACATTGTGACGCTGTAAGTTTGCATAAATATTTCTTAAATAAATTCTTTATTAATTGAATTATTTCTCCAGACTCCGGCTGACAAGGCTTAACGACGAGATCGGTCTGAGCGACGAGTTCAACGGTGAGGACGAGACGTACAAGGACGTAATGAAGGACTTCTCAAACTTTACCGCCAGCCAGCCGCGAATGCTGCGCCAGCGGAACGACTCCAACACCCTGGAGTCGCAGCGCAGCTCGCTGACGAACTCTGACTAGCAGCGGGTGATGGGTCGCAAGAGTTAAAGGACCCCCGTTCGTTATTGTGGATATTATACCGATTAGTAGGCTAGGATGCACATTGGATTGTTATTGGCTTTATAATGCATTAACCATGAATGGTAAACGGTTTCGATTTCGATGTCCTCGCAGCAGAGGCTCGAAGAGGCAATCTCACTTGAAAGGCGCTTCCGATTATACAAGAAAGATTTATTAATTGCATTTTCTTCTTGTATTTTGCATTTGATTTCTCTTGGCGCATTTCGAGTCCCGTTTGTTGGCGCTTAGCTTAAGTTTAAAGTATTTGTAGAGGAGTTGAGTTTATTAAAACACGTGTATTTGCCTATCATATTGTACATCGTCTTATGTGGTATTTATTAAACGATCAATATATGTAAAATGTACGTCTAGCTAGATATTATATTGTAAACCGTTATAGAGCTGTTCCAAATGTTCCACTTTGTATTTGTATTTCGCTAAACTGTTTAACGCTGCATGCATTCTAAATGTTCTAACTCTATCATGCTGATGATATCTGGTGCCAACGGTTGTGAGCACTTCCAGTTCGCGAAATAAAGTTGTAAAATATTCAAAGCTGATTTGGTCTTTGTCAGTGTGGTAGGATCACGGGAGGATCTCAATCTCATCAATCTCGGGCTCTGAGCCGTAGTCCACTGACTTTTTCGGCATCTTATGAATGGTTGTCAAATGTCGCTGGAGCGCACTACGATCGTTGAACTGCCGGCTGCACTCCTTGCAGTGGAACATGACGCCCGCGTGGGTAACCAGGTGACGACTTAGACCCGACTGGTGGTTGAAGCTGCGAGGGCAAAGGTGACACTTTTTGGTCTTCTCTTTGCCCATGTGCACCCGGCTGATGTGCTGATGCAGATTCGATTTTTGGGCAAAGTTAGTCGAGCAGTGTGGGCACTTGTGGCGCCTTGCTCCCGTGTGGATGTCCATGTGCCGTTTGAGCACCTCTCGCTGAGAGAAGGCTGCGTCGCATTCCTCGCACTTGTAGGGCTTGATCCCAGTGTGGATGACCATGTGGCGCTTGAGGGAACTGGCGCAGGACAGCAGCAATTCGCAGACGGGACACTTGAGTGCACCGCCCTTGCCGTTCTTTATGCTCTTTATGTGGATATTGTGGTGGCGCAGCAGTAGCTTTTCAGAGGCAAAGGCCACTGGGCAGATCTTACACTGGAACGTTTTTATCGTGTCTGTGACCCTCCTAGGCTTATTGTAACCCTCACGTACCTCTGCTGTCTGCTTTACCACAAACTCACTTTTTCGCTTTCGTTTCTTACGAGGCTCTGCGTCAGAAGAGGTCTGGTTCTTCTCCTGGAACAAAGTACTGGTAAAAAAAATCACATTAACACGAAATTAGTTTACTTACCACAATGATGACATTCTCGTCGAAGTTATAGACTTGCTGGTCTTCAGCTATCACGCCGTCCAAATTAAAGACCACCACATCTTCCAACTGCGTTTTATCTCCGCTGAACTGAATCTCTCCATCTTCCTTAACTATGAAACGTTGGGAACATTGGATTAATTAAAGCTAATTTTTTACGGCACGATCCCCACTTACTGTTGTAGGACGTGATATCGTTGTCCTCCTCAAAGTCTGGCGAGGAGTCTTGCTTGGTGGCCTGCGTACTGCCCGCGTCGATTATGTAGATCTCACCATCCTCTGTCCTCACCATTTCTGCAGCACCGATCATTTTAAGGTCTCTAAACTCCTGTTCGCTTTCCGTGGGCATGTCATCCTCGAGCTCGAATGTATCTACCTCCACCTCATCAATGCCCGAGGTCTCCGGAGTGCCACACCGCACAAATTCCTCCTCAGGTTTTGCTTGCACCGCTTCAATTTTCAGCAATGTTGGCTTCGCTGTTGGGCTGGAGCTCTGCTTAACAGAATTCTGAGTCTTTGGCTTTGGATTGCGCTGCTTATTGTCCGGAGGCTTTTCCACTTCCTCTTGTCCATCCAATGGCTCCCAATGGCCGGCCTTCTTCTCGGCCAGGTACACCTCAAGTTCACCCAAGAGCTTGACCAGCTGCTCTTTACGAATCTCCTCAGACACTTCGTTGCGCAGCTCCTCACGCACATCGCTTCGCAGCTCCTCACGCACATCGCTGCGGACCTGGGCCTCCAGCTGCTCTCTCACCTCACTGCGCACCTCCTTAGCCAGCTCCTCGCGCACCTCGGGAACAAGTTTGGCACGCAGCTTTACTCGCGATTCCACCAGCCGCTTCTTGAACTCCTGCTCCTGCTCCTCTTTGAACTCCGCGCGCCACTTCTCGTCGGATTCCAGTCGAACCTTGTCCTGTTGATCAATGAACGCTATGGAGTCCTCGAACTCTAGCTCATCGTCGTCAAAGTCGTCACCATCCGGATCCTTGGAGAAGACGCGGCTCCGTTTGCCGAGGCTCAGCAGGCGGATGTGCTTGCGCAGCTTCTTCTCAGCCGCCTGGCAGCGCTGCCGGAAGAGGAAGGACTTCTCCAGTTGGTATCGACACTCGCCGCATAGCTTCTTGGGCAGGTTGTCCGTCGGTTTGGCATC
Source organism: Drosophila anomelani (assembly GCA_035045905.1). Taxonomy (NCBI): domain Eukaryota; kingdom Metazoa; phylum Arthropoda; class Insecta; order Diptera; family Drosophilidae; genus Drosophila; species Drosophila anomelani. The sequence goes on along the minus strand of JAWNOO010000007.1, from coordinate 6,116,787 downwards.
TAGGGCGACGCAAGCCATTAGGCGCACGGGGATCGAGAGATTTGTCTCGTCCTCGTTGAATATATCGTACGCGTCTTGGTGCGCCCCCAGGCAGAGGCGGCACAAGGTCGACAAATCGGGATACGAGGGCGGCGCGTCCATAGGGTCGCTTTTTTTTGCTTAATTTCTTATAGTCGGCGGAATAACATCGATGCTACAGTTGGCGTCACTAGCATTACAACCAATGTGACCAGACCCATTGGCAGCACTAAATGCCGAAATTCCGGATCTGACCACATTTCTTCAAATATTTATAAATGTTTTTAAATGGAACGGAAAAGTGACAGATATTGGTCTTGAAACGGTTTATAGTCGCAGCTGGGGGCTAAAATACTGATCCCACACAACGATCTATGCCGAGAGATTATGGTTTTCAATAGTTTTCGAGAACCGAAAAAAAACCCCTTCAATGCTGAAAATTAAGCCGAATATGAAAATATACACATTTAAAATTATGTTATATGTTTAAATATTTAATCTATAATAAAAAAAATATATATTATCAGAAATCTGTATAACTTTATATCTAAAACAACTTTATATTTTTGATCACCTTAGTTTAAACAATTAAAAAAAAGGCATTCGCTTAATGCTTGTACAGTATAAAAAATACACTTATAAAAAGCAAAGTTATAGTTCCATGTTTTCGTAGCCTTAAATCTAAAGGGGGATAACGATAAAGTATATATATTATATGCTAAATTAATGGACATTACGACGCTGTGCGGTTTAGCTTGGCCGCACCCCGGAGACGACAACACACGCATTCGCTGGAATCCACTGGCTCCTGGGAGTACCGTTTTGTCCTGTTGTTGTGCTTGCGGCATAGTAAAACGCTGTTGACGCGCTTTCTCTTGACGGCGGGCGAGTAGTTAACCTTCACATCCTTACGCGGAGTAGTCTTGCCTCTTAGAAAGACTTCCCTGTTAAAGTCCTCACGCAGATGACTCATTTGAGAGTCACTCATATTGATCTCGACCATGGGCATGGGATCAATCGAATCTGTCGGAGCAGGATATGTTTTTCCCGTAGAGGCCAGGGGATGTCTAGGTTCTGGATTCCTAGGCTCTGGCTCATCATCTAAGAATGAATGTATTAAAGCAAGCGAGTAGATGAAGATTAAGAAACTTTACCCAGTAGCTCCACTATATCTCCGCTCACCGGCTCGTCCTGTTCTTCCGCTTCAAAGAAACCATCGCTGTGTGCGGCATCCTTTTGGGGGGAATGCGAGCAGAAACTCTCCGACCCATAGGCGGTCTCGTTGCGCTTGCGCACAAAGAATGCCTCCAGCTCGTCGAAGAGTTCGTCTAGCACGCTAAGTTTCAGCTTCTGCTTGGCCTCAGCCATGAGCACTGCCATCACCTCGGCGCGAACCTCGTTTTCGATCTCAGCACGCACCACTTGCTTGCAGATGCCATGCAACTCCTTTTTGTAGGCATCTATCTCTTCACGAATGAGCTTCGCCGCCTGTAGACGCCACTGGGCGTTGTTCTCGGAGCAGGCAGTTTTCGAGCATCCGACCACGTCCCGCAGGGTGCGTTCTTCCTCGGCCTCCTCCTGGGCCGCTATCGCCGCCATATGGGCCTTGGGCTCGTGCTTCTGCAGCAAATTTCTACGCTTTAGTCGACGATCAACAGCAAGACAGCGTCGGCGAAAACTGTTCATCTCCTCGAGGCGCAGGCGGCAGATGGCACATATGTGCTGCGGCAGGCCGTCTCCGGGCTCGATCTCTAGAGAAATGCACGCCATAATCCTCATTGCCGCCGTAGTGTTTACAGCTGAAAAATTGGCGTCCTTTGCCAGACACAGCCTGCAAACGTTCATGCTTGTTTTGTGGTAGACCAGGCGGTGTAAGTATCTTTAAATTCGTTAGAAAAATACTTCTTTTACAGTTAACTTAAGTAGAAAAAGCGATTAACTTGTATTTTGTTAAAAAAAATATTTGAATCAAAATAATTATTGTTGTTCGGTAGAGGTGGAGAACAGTCGATGGCACTATCTACACTATCGATGGCGGCTACTATCGATAGTTCTCCATCTGTAGTTGCGTGGCAAGAGGTAGTGTGACCGCCGTTTTATTTGCAAATAACCATCATTTTTTTTCGATAACTTTAGTTCTTTTGCCGGCGGAAGTGCTAGTTCCGGAAATGCCACCAGCGTTGCCATACTAAGCAGCATTCGGAGGCGCTGCCAGTCATTGCGGTTAAATTCAAATTCTTAAAATCCAAACAGAAATTACTCATAAAACTCAAAAAAAAAGAAAACATGCAAACATTTATCAAACAATTTCATTATATTTCATTTAAATATTAAGTATAAATACGCAGTTAACTAATTTAAGTATTATATACACAATTACAATAAAGTATTCAGTCACTATAATGCTTCTTCTATATACAAAGTACAATATTTATATCCAATGGCTCGAACTCGCCGCCGCACTTTAATAAATTATGCAATTCAATTCCATTATAATATACAGTAACAGTCGTCAGTGGTCTTCGGAGTTTGCTGCTCGAATAAAGGATCTGCGCCGAGGATTGCCTACTTACAGCTAATATGTTTGCGAGACCAAAACATCAAGGACAGTTAACAGTTTTCGTTTCGTTTTGATTTGATTTCCTGCTCGCTATCTGCATTCTCGATTTTTCTGTGGGTGGGTGTGTGTTGTGTGTGTGTGTGTTAAATAAATAGTATCAATTGTTAAAACCATATTCAACATTGAAGTACATCGATCATTAGGCATATACATAACTACAAGATATAATACAATTATCGCGCCCCTCGCAGGATCGCTGGGTCGCAGTCCTCAATCGTGGCGCCAGCTCTGCGGCAGCACGTAGTCCTTGACCTTGTACAAGGCGTTGGCGTACCAGTGGATGCCGTTCTGTCGCTCCGCCTGCGACACACCCTTTGCTGTGACATTCGTCTCCGCCGTCGTCTTGGCTGGAGAGCTACGCAGTTGCTCCTTGGCGGGCAGCCAGGCCTCCAGCGTGGAGAGGAGACGCATGGGGGCCAGGCCCCAGTGAGCCAGCGACTGGCTGTTGATCACCGCGTAGCAGCTGGCGGCCACCGAGTTGACCACGATCGTTCCCTCGCGAGTTAGTGGAGCTACCACGCCTTTGCTGCGAACGCTGCTCACTTTGATGACGCGTTGGGGCTTCAGTTCGCCACTTGCCGCATCCCTGACCAGCACATAGTTTTGCTCCTCGACGCGATCCGCAAAGACGAAGGCCAGCTGCTGGCGCTCTGACTGCCACACGCTCACCAGATGCGCCGGCGTCACCGTCAGCACCGCTCCGCCGTCCGTGTGGAGCTGCACAAAGTTCTGCATCTGCTCCAGGTTGCGATCCATGAAGAGGATCACCTCACTGAAGACGGGTTGTCCATTGGAAGCCATGCTCAAGACGCGGTCTCCAATGGAGAGCTCGCCGAGCGGCTTCTGGACGCCGCTCTCCAGCAGCGCCGTGCTCTCGGGAGTGAAGCAGCCATGCACATGGGAGCTAATGGAGGAATCTGCAAGTAGAAAAGAAAAAGGAGTGGTTACAGATGTTTGCTTTATTTTTATTTTATTATTTTATTTATTGCACAATTTTTCTATATTGAATATATTTTGAGTTTTTCTTCCTTCAATAATCTTAAGCGAAATAATTTGCTCTTTTAAATGCTTTATTTTTCGGTGCAAAACAAGGAATATAATATTTTAAAGGTTTTTCCTGATTTCAGATACTACGTCCTCGCTTTGGAGAAGATCGCCCAGGTAATGGCATTAGTTTGCTAATCTAATTTGGCGTTAAGCATCCAATTGCCAAACCCAACAAGTCAAAAAGGTTTTCACGGATCCGGGGCAGGGCCGTTGCAGCCCGAAGTGAAACAATGGGCGGCCCGAAGGCCTGAAATGACTGAAAGGACTGAAAGGACTGCCTTTTGCGGATAGCCAACAAGCCAGGAACATAATGCGATCGGAGATCCGAGATCGCAGATCAGCAATCTGGCATATCAATAACATGCGGCAGTCGTGTTTTTGTTTTCGGCTTGCACAAAACTGTGATCTTGTTTGCCCCGCAAGATTAGCCGTGGGATCAGCAGCCCCGTAGCCCAAGCCGGGCCACAGCTCGGACTCGGGCTCGAGCCAAAGCGGCTTACCGAGCGGTCCCGAGGAGGTGAGCTGGCAAAAGGGGATGGGCCAGGTAGCAGTTCGTGGTTTGTTTTCCCAACCTTTTGGCAACCTGTTCGCAATTACCGAACATGCTGCAACCCACCGACCGAACAATGATCGAAGTGCAGTCCTATTAATCATCATTAATGGGTATTGGGTTACAAGCAGCAGCCAGCGGGCCACCCAGATGGCTCTGGAAAAATCGGTATCACCGATACGGACATGGGAATGGGCACTATCATCTTAGAACTTTCTCTGGAGCTCTGGCACACACATATTTCACACCCGAAGCGCCGCTGCTGCTGTTGCTCCTCCTTCTCCTCCTCCTCCTCCTCCTGCCCTCCGCTGCTTGTAAAATTCAAATTAAAAATTCCAGACCAAAGGCGACCACTAACCGCGCGCTTTATTATAATGAGTGGCCATAAAGTGGCCTTGTTGTGGTGGCTGCTGCCGCTGCCGCTGGCCCTGTTGCACCGAAATTCCAAAGAAAATGCACCTTCTCGATGGCCAGCCCGAAATTCCCATTGATGCATTTGGTAAACACAGACTGGAGGACACACAAAAGTGTAGAAACAATAAAAATCGGATTAAATACATATGGCCAGTGCGGTCTATAAAACCCATAATCGATGGGGACGGGAGCCGGGCCCCGAAAGAACAGTAGACGATGGCCAAGAGTCCGGTGAGAGACAAAAGGCGAGGGCACGCAGAGGAAGCAGCGCGGTAGTAACAAGAAAAATTGGTGTGAAATCTACCTTCCCAAAACAGAGACAGACACCGAAACAGAAGAACCAACCGGAGTCACAAAAGTAAAATAAGAAAATGAAAAAAAAAAAAAAAAAACAAAATAAAACAACACAAAAAACGAGAGGGACACGAGAAACGAGAAAAATCTCAGGCCTCGTCGCCGTCGCCGTCGTCGTCGGCGGTGAGTGGAAAGTGAGGAACTTGAAGGGTCATAAATTAATAAACCATTAAAGTGGTTAAAATTATCGTTATTTTATCTTTGTTGTGAAGACTAAACTGATAAATTATTACAAAACAGAGGACAGCCGCTCGACCACTTGCTGTTGTTGCCTCCATTGTTGTTGTTGTTGTTGTTGTTGGTGACTTGGTGACTGATCGTTTGGACAGCATTAACATGAACATGCAACAGCAACAACACACGCTTGGGGGGCTTAATGCGCGCGCGCGACACACCAGCAACATTGGAAGGAAGAAAAAATAAAAAAAAATTAGTGTCGACAAAAAGGTTTACAGCCATTACTCTTCGTCGGTTGTTGTTTTTGTTGCTGCTGCCGCTGCCGCTGCTGTTTAGGCTCGAAACGAAAGACTTAGGCAGCGAACGCAAGGCGCAGCGAATGCTGTGCCAAAACTGTCATAAGCCCGTGGTTTATGTGCAGCGGCCTATCAGCAATCAATCGCTTCGTAATTTATTGATAGCCCGCCGGCGCAACACCAACACATGGTCGGTTACCGGTTACCGGGGGGACCGAGGACTGAGGACCGAGGACCACACACATGGCAGGATGGACCAATGGCCTGGCTATGTCCTGGCTGCCACTTGTTCGCTTTGTCGGCTGACCTTTTGATTTCGGGAAAGCAGAGAGGCACAGGATGACAGCAGGATCCAGGATCAAAGTCGGGCGGCTCCTTTCATAAGCAATTAGAATCAATGAGCAAGGACACTCGGGTGCGGATCGGTTCGGTTCGACTGCCTGAGCCCTGTGCCTTTTGTCCCTTGTCCTGCCGTAATCTTTATGGGCCGCCACCAAAAGTCACAATATTGTGACTCGACTGCGTGTGTGGGAAAGGGGCGTGGCATGTAATGTAATTGTAGATGGAAATTAAATGAACAACTGACAGCAGTCGCACCCAAAGTGCGAGGCTCTTGCCTGTCGTCTCTGTGTGGGAAATGCTCGCTCTTTGCCATTAAAAACTTGAAAGGGAAATCCCTCCGCACCGCCGCCAAAGAAATGGCAGAGATGGCCGACCGGGAAGAGAAAGAGCAAATCTTGGCAAGAAAACTTAATTGTCTTGGCCCGTTTTGGTTGGCTGACTGACTGGTACCGGGGCCAAAGCATTTTCTTCTCGGTCTTTGGGGCAGTTTCGTTATGTTTCGTTATGTTTCGGGGAAAACTGGTTGCTGGCCATAATGGCAGCTCAAGCAGCTCAAGCAGCTCAGGCACAGCTCGGCCTGCTCACGGATACACACTGGCAAGCGGCCTTAACTGATGATGCTAACTTGCTGGCCGGCCGTCCGTTCGTTCGGTATCAGTGTTTTTTTCAATTAGGCCCGCGCTCAGGTCTTAGCCCGGCATTTAATTCATCTTTGCCTGTTGCCTGCTGCCTGTTGCCTGCTGTTGCTGCCGCCGCTGCCTGAGAAACGCTTTGGGTGTCGTATCATCAATTCGTTTAATTTGACAGGCGCAAACCTAAACATGTCAAAACACAGCCAGCCAGCAAGCCAGTTGCCGCCTCTGGAGCCGGGTTTTGGGTCCCGTCCGAGTCCGGTTTTCGACATTGTTGCCTGCGCGTCTCTGCCTTTTTGGCTTTCGACTGCAGCCGTGGCCAATTCGGTGGATCGGATGCGAAGTGCAGGGCGAGAGGCAAAAATTTGCCAACGCCTGTCAGCTTAGCGATCGCCAGTACGTAACATGCGAAATTACGCTTGTTAGTGTCACTTCTGGGTAACTGACCAGGCCCACCCATTACCTATCACCCAGCATCCAGCATCCAGCAACCCCATCCCCATCCCCACCACATCATGCATTGCTTGGAGTTTCCTGCAGTTCAACCAAGTTCAAAGTACAGATCTTTAAAGGTTCAAATTTGACAGCTCTTCGAGTGTTTTTCATTATTGTAAAGCAAAAATATATTTAACTTGATAAAGATCAACTTTCTTATGAAATTGTTATGATACAACTTTTTTTTACTTCATTAAATTGAAAATTTAAATATGAAATAAATATTTTCATTCTTTCTAATTTTTTTTTTACTCTTTTTTTAGTCTTTCCCTTATCCCAAAGAGTTTTACTTTCAACCTGATCATGAATCATGATTGCACCGTTTCCACAATTATTTAAATGATATTGGACAATTACCTGACTTGACGGAGCAGTAGATGTGACGCCGGCTGACATAGGAGACCCAGTCGAAGCCGGCCTCCACGGCCAGGCGGGCCAGCATGCCGTATTTGGCCTGATCCCGATCCGAGGTGGCGATGGTTACGGCCCGGCCCTCGTAATGCAGCGACTCCACGCCATGCTGATACTCCTCGTCCCAGCTCTCGGTGACCAGCAGGCGGACGCTCGGCCACTCGTTCATCACGGAGTAGGCCAGCACGTTTAGCTTCTCCTTGCAGCGCTGGAAAAGAGAGGAACAGAACGGAGATGGGGTCAATTAGGCATTGTTAATAGCCAGACGCCATGTTTAATTCACGCACCACGCACCGCGCACGGTCGAGCGGGATGGATATAGTGCTGTGCGAGTGTACGTGTGTGTGAGCTAAGGGGCGTGGCATGCGGGCGTTCATTTCGGTGGCCCAAAGGGCCCAAACGCGTTCATTTCGTTTCGGTTCTTCGTTTCGTTTCGGCTTGGATGGGGGAAGCCAATTTAATGCCTCGGCAAGGTGTTTTGAGCTGTTGGTAAGGGATACTGCTAGATATATATTCCTGATCAGTATCATTTGAATGAGTTTTGTTTTATTTAAGAAAACTGCGTTGGAAAGGTAAAGTTTTATATTTTAAGGTAATCAAGGAAAACCGGTTTACACTTACGAATTTGATCAAAATTGGAATAGTTTAAGCAGTAGCTGATATATTTATTAGAGTTTTAAATATTTATATGTTAGTCTCATATATATTAATATATATAAATATATAAGAACATCCGCTTCACTGTCTCATTTTTGTCCTATTTACTTATCCATTCCCCCCACCAAACCGCCACCCCGTGAGTGAGTCTGCCTTTTTTTTATGTTGAGGTGCTTTCGGTGCTGAGCCGCATCCTTTGAACCTGTTGCTGCAACCTCAACAAACAGTTGAGCATGTTTGCGCAGTTCCCTTTGGCCAAAGGCTTATTTGCCCATGCTTACGCGCAGTTCAAACACTGACCCTACCCGCCACGATGACCCTAACCCACGGATCATGGATAAATGCCGGGATCGGACCTTTTATTTTCTCCCTTTTTTCCCTCTTTGTTTTTCCCTGTCGATAATATGAAAATGCTTACGCTTTGTTTGCCAATGTGGTGGGTGCTGCTCGCTCATTCCCATTCCCATTCCCATTCCCATTGCCGTCCGTCTGTCCGCGTTTGTCGGCTCGTTTCCATTTGATTTTTTAGCTCTAGCCCGGGATAAATGCCAGCCAGGCAGAAAAGGATTCGAACAAGTCTATGCAAATATTTGGGATACAAAATAACCGAAAGGAAAGAAAGGAGAAAAAAAAACGAAGACAGATCCAAAGTATCTTTCAGATTGAGCTCGACACCAGCCGCAAAATCAATTATCAACGGGCAGGCGACGGTGACAGGATGTTGCCTTTGTGTGCAAACAGAATTCGGGGCCCGTTGCTGGCGTAAAATCAATTTGCGGCCAGAGGTCCTTTTTAAGAAACCACAGCGAAGATCGGTTCTGCCTTTTCGGTCTTATGTTTTGATGAGGTGTGGATCTGTATCGAAATCGGACTGGTTGTCCGGCTGTGTTTGCTATTATTTGGCCAAAACAAACGGCCAAATTTGTCACACAGCCCAGCGCCCAACAGCCGCAACTGTGGCAAATCGAGATCGTAGCGAGGTGGCAGCCGCTCGCCGCATTCCGGGAAGAGTTCAATGATATTTGCCCGGCCGCTGCAACTTTGCTTTATTAAAAGGCTTAACCAGTCGAGAGCTGAGAGCCAAGAGCCGAGAGCCGAGAGCCGTGCTAATGAGCACAAAAGCGTAACGCCAAACAGCCAACGGCAAACAGAAACAGAAACAGAGGTTGCCTCGGGATATAGGCAATGGGATATGGGTAGATGTGGTATGAAACTGGTTGGGGAAAGACAAACGCTTTTGTCTTAAGCACTGCCAACGATGTTTACCCAACATGCTAATGCATTGAGCTCGAATTCGAATCGATGCGATGCGATGCGATGCGCTGCGCTGGACGCGCAATGAACAAACAACGGCCGGCTCAGATCTCGGATCTCGCAGGTCCCACCACTCCGCCGTTCTACAAGGCATATCCCCGATCCCATATCCCAGATCCCAGGTCCCAGATCCCAGATCCCAGATCCATGAGGAACGCCAACGTTTGCCGACGGGTGCGTAAGGTAAACATTTACGGATACCAAACGCAGCGGCGTCGGCGGCCCAAAAAGATGGCTAAATAATGTGTGTGCCTTGTAAGTGGCCGTTAGACAACAGCGTCAAGTGTAAATAAGCCCGTGCCTGGATCGAGTAACCCAGTTCCCCCCAAGCAGTCTTCACTACCAATACCAATACCAATCCTCGGCCCCGTGCCCGATGCCCCATGAAAGCTGCATTAATTAGACATTCAACAAGGTGTGAACTTTGCCCAGCCATTACCCCGAAATGGGGAAAATCAGAGACAGAGATGCGGCCACGCCCCACTGTGTTTACACGGCCAACGGGCTGCATTTGATTTCCTACAGCTTTTCACCTCGATCGGGGCTATTTCGGGGCTTTATTTTTATTCCGCCATTCGCTTGATGCGTTTTTAATTGCCACGACTGCAGTTTTATTGATTTAAATTGTCTGGCTGGCTGCCAATTTGACGCTTTTAATGGTCGGGGCGAAATTATTATGGCACGAAGATTATTAGGCACTCATCATCATTAGGCCAAGTCGAGCTGGCTATTAGCCGGCTCACCCAGAGCCCAGTTCCCAGTTCCCGGGCTTTGTTTGTTTTGGCCCCCTCACTCCTCAACGCCACGACATACCCATCCCTGCGGACCCGAGAGGGTCTCGGATTACTGGTGCCCCCAGGAACATCGACGATTAGGAAACGACACAATTTAACGACATAATTCAAGTGCGCATTAAGTTACTGCCAGGTTGCCAGGCTGCCAGGGGAGTTACCCCTTTTAATTTTTTCATTTGCTCCTTCAGATGCACGTGCTCTATGGTGTAAGGAGATATGCCATATCCTTTGATTCCCGGCACTGATTGCGATCGCAGAGGAAGCGAAAACTTACAACTGAGGAAGCGACACAGGATATATGCAGTCGAAGAAAGTGAAGAAACACTGAGGAAATCACGTCACCCACCCGACGACACACATGGCCACACGATATGTGTGTCAACAGCCCCGAGGATGGGGTTGCTGCTTTCAGGGCCAGGAAAAGCGGAGAGCGGAGAGTGGGGAGTGGGAAGTGAGGAGCCAAGGTGGGCCACTTGAGAGGCCTTGGCTCTTTTGGCAGCCACTTTGGTGGCAACGCCTCCGACATAAGAGGCACAGATCCGAGATCCGTCATCGGGCCACCCTGTGTGGCCCACTCGAGCACAGATTTCCTCACTTAATTGGCAAACGGGGAGCAGGGAGTCCTCTGCGGATGCCGATCCCTGATGGATTCAAGTGCAGGGCCAATGCCAATCCGCCGCCGCTCCAGCACTGTTTATTTGGGTTGCAAATCTATTCACAGCTCTTCATTAGAATTAGCGGCGGTCTTTGATTGTTTACGCTGCTGCGCTGGCAGCGCAATTATTACAGCGCAAAAATCTGAAAACGAAGTTTTAATTAATCGGAAATGTGACTGTGTTTACGGAATCTCGGAAAGATCGGGGTCCGAAGTCTGCTCCTGTCTGTTTGTTTATGAATGAATTATAAAAGGGGAAACCTTTATTCGATTCATGGAGGTGGAGATGGAGTTGGAGTTGAAAAATCGCTGCTAATTGATTTTTTCCCACTCCGCTGAAAGCCTAACATCCCATAAATTCAATTTGGAAGCTTCATATTCTTCCATATTTATCGTAAAGTATTATCCCCTAAATCGTTACAAAAAAAAAGCATTTATTAGCATTTTGCAACGCATTACAGTTGCTCGTAAATCTCGCGTCAAATAAATGTCCATAAAGGGAAGGCGTCATTTTATTGTTATTAATTAAACGCTATTAATTTGCAAGAAATCGTAAATTAAATCTCAGCTGTGGCCTATTGGTGCCTCCTCACCTGCCCCGTCGTCTGCCTGCCACTGCCGCATTTAATGTCCCCCCGGCGATCAGCAAAAGTCATTTGGAGGAGGCAGCAGGTAAGAGCTCGAGCTGGAGTCGGGTCTTAAATGATAAGCGCCATAATCCCTGATGTGTGATTAACTTTGATGATGAGTTATGAGCCGCACATTGGCACTGATGGGCTCCGGGGTACGGTATGGGTTGGAGTTAGGGTTTGGGGTTTGGGGTACGGGGATCCAAACACACACACACACACCGATGACTTGCAGGAATCGAGAGAGGCGAGACGAGAGCCATGTGAAATGTGAGTCACTCGCCCAGCAGTAATGTGATAGCCGCGACGCGATCTCTGATCGCGATCTCCTCTGCCTCCGCGGCGCAAGTTCATAAAAGTTTTATGCAAATAAAGCAAACGCTAAGGAGGCAGCAAGAGCCAGAGCGAATATCGATGGCATTTTGGGCCAACAAATCCTTGAACATTCGCGCTTGAGTGCCCTCGTAAAAGTATCAAATTGATTAATAATAATATAAAAGCATCGCGCATAAAGGCAAAACAAACATTGCGACTGCGGAGATTCAGCAGGGACACTCTCGGTCCTCGGCTCTGAGATCTCGCATCTTGGGATCTCCGATCTCGAATCTGGGATCTCTGGGGCATTTGGCGATTTGTCCACTTTGCCTGACTGATGTTTGTTTGATAAGTTTGATTACTTTGTTGGCCGCTGGAATGTTCCCACGAAAGTGGCTGATGTTTTGCTTATCGCAGCATTTGACGTGATTTGATTTGATTTTGGCAAGGGCAACCGAAAAAATAAAGGAAAAACTGAAAAGATGGGGCTGTGACATCATCTTCCCCCGACCGGGCACCGCTTTTTTGTCATAATAGGATCAATTTTTGAGTCATAATGTTCTATTAAAATGCCTGGGCTGTGGGCTTACTTTGATTTGATTTGACTTGATTTGATGGTGATGTCGATGTGCATGTCTGGGGATGTGGGGACCGAGGAACACTGAACACTGAACAGTGAAAACCAGAGACCGAGGACCGAAAGACTGGGAACTGGCACTGGGACTGCATGCATGTCAATAATCATATCGGATTACCCATTGGCTTTGCCCTCAGCCCCATTGTTGCTACAATTTATGAAATTTTAGAACTTATGCTGCGGCTTTTGACGCATTCTTTTGTCCGTTTGTCCGCCGCTCCTTTGTCCGTCAGCGCGTCAGTCCATCTGTCCGCTGCGGTTTCTCTCTGCCGCCGCCTGGGCTGTCTAATCCCGAGGCATTCCCGGGTACTCGAGAGGCGTGCTCCCTAGTCACATTACCAGTAATCACCTGGTGAAGGTGGCAATCAGCAATGACTTGTCATAAGCTCAGGCGTTTTACAGCGTTTTTTCCAATTCGTTCGGTTGTATATTTTTTGGGACATTTGGCAATTTGTTTATGCAACAGCAACCGTAACTGCAACTGAAACTGCACCCACACAGTCAGGGAGTGCAGTTAGCTGGCCGTTTTCGAGCGTTTTAATGGCCAAAACGAATTGTTTACCAACAGAAATTCACGCACAGCGGACAGTAAGTCACTCGGCCAGATATATATCCAAATCGCAATCCGCAGCCGGGCCACATAAAATGCGATTTAGTTGCGCTGCTGGTCGCAGCTTCCCCCGACTCCGACCTCGACTCGGACTCGGACTCCTTCGCTCTCAGTGATTTCTCTGCGAAACGCTGCTCAATGTCACCGCTCAATGGCAGGGCACTTCGGTAGCGGAACCTTGCGTTGTAAATATTTGCCGGGCAACAACAGGATTTTTATGGGCCCGGTTGTCCTTGGTCATTTAGTCAAATGCCGAGAAGGCCTTGGCCAGGCTTTGACTCTCGTCCTTGAGCCTTGGGACAATTGCCGGTGTCACTGCAGCGATTCGGCTGCCGTGCATGCAACTGTTAATTGTTTGCCAGTTTCTGGAAAGGCTGCGATACGGCAGCGATACCGGGATACCCTGATTGCATATCAAATTCAAGGTGACCATTTAGTAGCGTCCCCGATGGACGCGTGGCAGTTGCAAAAAGGCAATTTGGGTAGAGTTTTGTAAGCGAACCGCAGCTGTTTTGGAAAATGAATCATTCCAATGTGTTGCTCAAGTACAGTGGAGATCCTTAACTATTTCTGGAATCGCTGTAGTAAATAGATTATAAATCTATAAAGCGAAAGTCATTATATATACCCCGAGTGTTATATTATAATCCTAAATCAACTGAATTATTTCGGTTGGCGCTCTGATAGTTCTGATTACGGGCCTCTTGTGGCTCCAAATCGTGGCCAAGGGAACTGGAAGTCTCCCATAAATGTTTAATGGCCCGCGGTTTATGGAGCTAATCAATAACAACGTTATTTTTAACACCTAGTCAGCACTTAAAATTTCATTAAAATAACAATATTTGCCGCGATAAGCGGCTGTGTATATGGAAGAAGTGTGCCTCAATGTCAGACCTCTTACGGGGGTCTGACTGTGCGGGGCCTCGATTGCAGATGCCAAACACAGTTGGCTAATTGAAACTGCTGCTGTCGATGGAATTAAGCACTTGTTTTACCGCAGTTTTGCACTTTGGAAACACAATCACACCGGCGAATCGCCACTCAGTCCCCCCCTCTTCACTTTCACTGCCCGCTGCTCATGTTGGGCGATAAGATATTGCTATTCCCCAGAGCCTTAGCTGGTGTCTTAACACACATTCTTCGTTTGCAGATATACCCCAAGCAGCGACCTATGGGTGTGTTTAAACACTGCAATTTAATTAAAGAACTTTCTTAGAAATTAAAATATTAAAAATGAAGACAAATTTTGTAAAAATTTAAGAGAAGTTTAAATGGAAAGGGTTTAATTTTGAATTAGCAAATATAAAGTATGAAAAATTTATCAAAAGTTGATTCTTAAGGCCGTTTTTTCCCCCTGTATGTACCTCGTCATGTTGGCAAATATAAAAAAAAAACAGGCCTATCATGTTCTACATATGTAGCTGGTGTGTATCGGCAAAAGGCTACTACTTGGCTTATCAGACAAACGCCGGCGATAAGCACAAATGCTCGCGTGCCTCGCTTGGAGCGCAGACAGGTGGACGCAGGGGCTGATGGTGGTGGACTCCACAACCAGCGGGTAAACAGCGAGGCACTTAATCCCCTCGCTCTCGATACCCTGTTTGTTGTTTAGCGCGAAATCGAAAACGCATTTGCCCTGCGAATGTGCCAAGTATTTGCAATGATGATCCCCGGATCGATTGGACTTGGCCTGGAGCTCGAGGTGGTTGAACGCACTCGTATTTGTTTGGATTAAGTGTCCCGGGCAGCTTTATGGCTTAGTTCGGTGGAATTCGCCGCTATCTGCTGTTAGTCCCCTTGGCTTTCGAGTATCGGGCTTCCTGTTATTTGGCACTGGCGAAATAAGTGCAGTCGCCCGGCCGGACCGATAAGATGCATAATTAATCATAATGGCCGCTTGGCCAAAACTAATGCGATATTTATTGCTGCTGCTTTTATTGCTCGCACCTAGTCCGGTCGGTCGCCAGAGTCCATAAAATTTCGAAAATAGCCAATGCGAGTCAATGATTGGCACTTTTCCGAACCCACACTCTGCCACGTACCCGTTATCAGTGGGAATCGAGTGGCGCAATCTCGTGCCATCGGGCGATATCCGATAGCGTCCGCCGCCTGGGCCTGCGATTAGCGCTCGCTAATTTGACAATTGAATTTGTGTTCAGGAGGTGGCACAAGGTGGGGGCAGTGCGCAATGAGCCGGGAATTAACCTAGCTCCGGAACGGAAGCCAGCAGTCTATCTATCCGATTGTGAACGGGACATAAATTTGGGGCTTTATGGTGTCTGCAAGTCCGGCAAAAAATGATTCACCTCACTTGTTGCTTATTAAATGCCAATACAAAAAAAAAGTCAAAGTAAAAGTTTTAGGAATTTCTCATTCTGGAATATTTCTTGCTTAGTTTCGATATAAAAATGTCAAAGTATTTCATAAAGGGAATTTTATATGAATAATAAATACTCTTCGTATTTATTTATCATAATTTTGTTAATGATTATTTTATTTTTCACATTAAATCCACTTTATTTATTTTACCACTAATATCTTTGTTAGTTTCTAACATGACATTGCTAGACAGCATAATATTTTCCCAACAGTCACTAAAAGATATGGTCGGAATTCGAACTGCAAAAATAATGGTCATTCCAGCCGATAGACAACTTAGTCATTTTTATGTTAAAAATCAGACAATGAACTGATTTTTATTGATGGAAATAAGTATTATTCGTGTCACCGATAGGAAACACTTGAAACGAAATATTGCTGGGATTCTGATTAAATTCTTTGCAACTCACCTTGCTCATCAAGCGATCCGCTCCGGTGCCCTCCTCATCGCGGAACAGGATATCCCGGTTGTAGTTTGGCACCAGGTCCTTAAACTTGGGCGAATCCCGCCGGATCTCACCCTCCAGGGGCCCGGAGGCACCGTTTTGGTACTCGGACAGATTGGGAATGGTCTGCTTCAGCACCAGCGGGTACAGGTTACGCTCCCGGCGGCGACCCAGTCCTCGGCCAGGACCGCAGCTGTGGGCCGGCGTGAAGCTCAGCGGCAGTACGAGCAGCAGGACGGCCAGCAGAGTGGTCAGCCTGCTGGCGCAACGCTGCGTATGCGCAATGTGGCGCATATTCTGCGATTCGGGAGCCGGGGAGCTGCTGCTGCTGCTGCTGCTGCTGGTGGAACTGGAATCGGAGCTGGAACTGTGGCATTTGGCGTCTAGCGAGAGACAGGTGACACTGGCGGCACTGGCCCAAGGTACACAGTCGCTGTTATCCATGATTGGTATGTGTTTTGGATTTGATTTATTGGGATTGGCTTGGATTGGCTTGCTGTTTGCTGTTTCTCTCGCTTGCTTTTCTATTTGGTTGTTTAGCACTTCACTTTTGGCACACTGAGACACTGCGGCACGCTTTTATTAACGATTTCTTCACTTCGGCACGGTACGTCCTAACTTAGCTCAAGTCTCAACCGCAGGGCAGCTAGCTCTCGGATCGGACAACCGTTGCGCTCGCACAGTGATTGACAAATGACATTTCCGAGCGGAGTATCTGTGAGTACGAGTGCGAGTGCGGATACGAAAAGGCACACGAAGGCGAGTGCGGCAACGAGAGGGTGCCTGGCTAGGCCTCTGCTCACGCACACTGGTGCGGCTATTCAGCCGAGTTCACTCCCGCCATGGCTGTGTGAGTGGAGCGCTTCATGGGTATTCAGTGATCGCTTCGGGTATTCATTTATGTTCATTTATGCTGCGCACGCGGGAGAGCGAGACAACCGTATGATCAAGCAGACACGCACACTGTGACGGAGACCAGTTCCCAAGTATGGGTGGCTTCGGGTATCTTTCAGTGCGCTATGTACTCCTCCTCGCATCCACCAGATGTTGAGATGTATCCGTGTGGCGATGCCAATTGGATGCGCTGGTGTGTGTTGGCCGAGAGGCATCCTCGACTGCAATTTCTCTTAACACTTGCACTACTCGACTCTTGTGGCTTGTTAGCCGCTCCTGTCCCTGCTCCTCCTCCTCCTCCTCCTGCTGCTGCTGCTGCTGCTGTTGCTGCTGCCTTCCTCCGCTCATTGTTCACTTTTTTCCGTTGCCTTTCTTCGGTTTTGTTGTTCGTTTCGCTTTATTGCTTGTAAATTAATAATGTTCCGGTTTTTTGTGTATTGTGCGGCTCCTTGGCAGCCGTACATAAGCCACCTTTACCGCAGATATATACATGGAATGTGGAGTATATAGGTTCCAGAGCCGCCAGTATTACAGCATTTTGCGGCCAACTTCCGTTTGAGAAGTTTCTGGAGGAGTCGGCGGGTCAGTGGATTTCACTGGAACTTTCAGCCTTAAAGCTAGTGTTATATGATAGCACTCACATTATTTAATGACTCATTAATGTCGCACTCGGAAGTCGGTTAGATATTGGCAATCTTCAGATTAGATATGGCCACAGGATGTGCGAATTGTTGTTGCAATCAAACGAGCGGCTCGGCGATCGAACACCATTAATAATTTTTGCAATCAAATCCGTTTGTCGCTGTGTAAATACCCTTTAAGACGTACAATATATTTTTATATTGACAGATGAGGGCAACCAGTCGATAACGATTTGGGCAAACACAATTTGCAATTACTTTATATTTAGGCCCAGCAAATAGGTGACTTGCGACTGATGCCAGCTCCCGAGAAATTCCCCGACAAATAATATTTGTATTTATTTTTGGATACACATAAACTCATAGCTACAGTCGGCATTAATTGCAATATGAAATGACTTATGACTTAACCACCTTCCTAATTAGCGATCTTGGCAGAAGCGTTAGTCTAGGCACTGAGTAATAATTCAGGAATCGAGTATATTACTGACATTAATTGCTGTTTTTAAGTTGTATTTGTCTAGACACACTTATTTATGACAATTCGTTGAAGTGTGCCTGTAGATTCAATCGCAACTCATCTTAACTTGGAATAGGTTTTTCGAGTCTTACTTAGCCAGAAATCAAGTATAGGTATTTGCAATTACTTTTTTACCCAGTAACCTTGGCTATGTTTACTTTGGCTAATTCAGAGTTCGCCTGAATTGCTATTTGCGGTTGGGCTTTTCGCACTTTTCGAACTTGGAACGCAGACTTTGCCGGGATTTGGATTGTGGTGGTGGTACTGGTGCTTATGCCACCACCCCCGCCTGTCTTTTGTTTTGGCCAGCACTTCAATAGACCTTTTTGCGGTTGCACTTGGCCGGGTCTATTGACACTGTCACTTGGCAAGTGCGAATCGTGGAACACGCTCGTCTTGTGTGCCCAAGAAATTGTCACCTGCGGGCCGGGGGAACAAAAGGGCTGCTGCCCGCCCCATAGTGCACCTGCTGCCGTATATGCAGACATACTATAACGGCATCCAATAAAATAGCCTGATCTTTTTTTGGTAACGCGCAGGAATGCAAAGCGTAGCATAATTTCAACAAAAAAGAACCAACAGTAAGAGGAGAAATACAAAAAGAAATACATTCAATAGCTCCTCTTGGCGGCGAGATATAAGAGAAGGCAAAACGCCATCAACGAGATACACGGAACCAAATTAAAGATGAAGAAGCTGGAGAGGGGCTGGCCCGGGGGGAGGGATGGTTGGGAAGCAAAGAGAAGCCAAGCCAGCATCCAATATCCAACATACAACATCCATCGGTGGCGACGATGTGGCCTGTGCAGATGTGTGCGAGCTGCGAGTCTATGTGGCTGCCACATAAATTTCTGGCTTCTTTGTGTGCGCGGCAACTCATTACGTTGCCCCGGTGGCCGATGTATGGGTGCGTATCTGTGTGTCCGTGTGGGGCGGAGCTGCTTAAGGCGCTCATTTGTGAATGAACACGCCGTGAACAAGGCAGATACGAAGACCATCCCGAGACCAGACAACAATCGCTCCGGCACTTAATGAGCATGAATAAATGGCATCGGCATCGCATCGCATAGCAGCGCGGGAACGAGACGGCGGCCGGGCATCATAATCACGATCATATAGATCGCGCTCTTGGCCAAAAAAAACCTTAAAAAACAAAAGACGAAATAAAGAACCAGAAAGCGAAATAAAAAACACTAAATAAATAAGCCCACAGACACGGGAGAGTCCCTTCGAGATAAAGAGCCGCAGATTAGTTTCTGTAATTAGATTTGGTCCAGCATTGATTTATGTGAATATTAATGGGACGACAGTTATAAACCGAAATCGAATTTTAATGCCAACCTGTAATGCTGCACAGAAACTAAATTAGGGAATTGTTTATATGTTTTTTTTAAAGGAACTCTTAACCTGTTTGATTTTAACCATTTAAAACCTTTGAAGTACGATTGAATTAAATATTTATTACTTATTAAAGAAACAAACTACAACAGATGGTAAATGGTATGAAATATTACTCTTACAAGCTGATTCTTTAATATAAAATAAGAAGATGGGTAATAAAAAATAAAGGTTTTCAAAATATGGTCATTTTAATGTGCCACAAATATCTCGAGGGAACATGCAAAAAACTGATTCTAAATTTACAATATAAGTTTTCAATTTATTTAACTTATTCATTATTTAACTTTAATCTTTAATCAATCCACTTACCCTAAATTTAAACTGCTCCCAAATCCACTGTGATTTCTGATGCAAATTAGCTTTCCTTTAAATGAATCTTCATTTTAAATTTCATTTATAGAAAATACTTTCCGATGACTCATTCATCACCCAAGTTAAAGTTTTGTAAGCCATCTTTTATAATATTAAAAAATTGGTTACTTGTTCCAGGGCCACAAAAATAGTGGAACCGGAAATGCCCGGCCCATTCGCTGGCCACAGAGTCAACTCCTCTTAGCCAGCTAAGCTAAATTCGCCTCAGCATCCATGGACAGATGCCAAAGAGCAGATGGAACGCCATTTTCTGTGCGCCATGGCGCGTCCGCATCCAACGGCGTCTCCGTCTGCTTTTAATTTCTTTTAATGGAAGTTGTTAACATGGCTGCTGCTGCTGCTGCCGCCTCGCCCGGCTTCTTTTCTCCGTCCCCTTCAGTCAGCCGCTTTAGCTTGGATCCCACCATTCCCACCAACGCCATGGGTTGCGGCTGATTTGCTCTTTTTGTTTCCCTTACTTTTCGTTGGTGTTTTCGATCATAAAATTTCGATATGAAACTTGAATTTTTGTTTCTTTTTATGCGCCTTCACCAGTGGCGGGTATGTGGCTTATGCAATGCGGTTTGGGAGAGAGGAGAAAAGGAGGATTTTTAATATGAAGCCGTGAATTTTTATGCAGGTTTATATAACACATAGTTTAAGCTTTAGTTATAAGAAATAATAATAGTTATGGGCAGCTCTATGCTTATTTAAAAACAAGTTTTAATCTTTAAAAAAGAGATTTTAGAGCCCCTTAATCTTACCTTTTTTATTAACACTAAATATAGAGCATCTGATGGTCGTAGCCACCTTTGAACCCTCAACTATGCCGCTCTCGCTTGGGGTTCATTGAATTTTCAAAGTGCTTTATGGCCACTGAGCTAGCTGGCAAGTTTGTTGCCAAAGTCTTTTGTTTTGGCTGCACAAGTATGGTCGCTGGCATTAGAGAGAGAGAATCATGAGCAGCCACATAATTAACAAATAATAATGGCCATAACGCGTGCTTTGGCCCGTCGCACCGGTTTGCTCGGCTTGTCGCGAAGGTCGAGCGGTAATTTAATAACTGCTACTAACTAATATTTACGAGAATATTTATATTGTTTATGGCCCGCTTTCGGCAGCAGTCAAAGGGGTTCATACACAGATCTCCAACCCGATACGATACCAATACCAATACCGATCTCGATCCCGAGCAGAGTTCCCATATCAAGCCAATGCCGATTTCGGTTTGATTCCAAGAAGCAGGCACTCAATCATGCTGCGCGTTGTGGGCCTCTTGTTGTGACTGCGGCCTCATAGCGTGCGACAAATGCCACTAACGGTTTGAGGTCTCTAATGGATGTTGACATTTACGGCTACCAGGGATTTGGACCTAGCTGGATGTGGCCATTGGCTGGGCGGGGTGATGGCTGTTTAATTCACATAAATCTAAGTGAAATGCCATTGGGGAATTGCTGCCGAGATAGAAATTAGGCAAATGGATGGATGTGTCTCCGGTATTCCGAGGAATTTGCTACCACAGACGGGCGGCAACAAAGGCAGGAACAGAGACTGAATGGGAATGGGCATGGGCATGGGCCCAGGAGCAAAGGGGAAGGCGTGCAGAGACTGCAGGGGCCAAGGGCCTGTAACATAAACATTCCCAGTCACAGTCACAGTCACAGTTACAGGCCGAGCATAAAAAGGGTCGCAGTAACACTCACCTCTCTCTCTGGTCCCCCGTCCCCTTCTCACGCCGAGTGTCTGTGTGCCTGTGTGTACAAGCATTTGTCAACTGGCCTCCTTTTGATCCTGGCCGGCACGAGAGTCAAAAAGTCGTAAGCGGCGCAGTTATCATTGTGCAGTGGGCCCATTGTGCTATCAGCTGGCAGCGATCGATGCGGTTTAAACAGCAGTCGAGATCCCGGTGAGTAAGCAGGAGAACCTAACCCAACCTGGCCCGATGGCCACATGCGGTGCATATTTGGCCAACAGTTTTTGCACGAGACAAGCCACAAAAATGCAGTCGAATCAGTACACAAATCAAATTTCGATAGATATGGAAACATATGTATGTCTCCGAATTATTGGAAAAAAAGGGGAATTGAATTTACTTTTGAATTCCAGGAAGTACATTTGGGGGCATATGGTAATCGGAAATGGAAAGGAAATGAAAGGCAATCAGTTATTCTGAAATTTTAAACTAAACTATGAAATAGTGTAAGCATCACTTCGGCTTCATAGGCTTCACCCTTCTGATTTGCGGCCAACAAATTGCACAGCCACATGGAAGGAATCCCAGCCAGCTTAACCCATGCTTACCACAAAGCCAAGCGGCAGCACTTACTTAAAATATTAAACAACGCTGAGCCGTTGTTGCCCTCTCGAGCATCTTCAGATGCATGCGAAGACCTGGAGAGCTGGCTAGATCCGCAGACGCAGACGCAGACGAGTCACATGGATGCGCCCTCAAGTGGCCGTGCAGGCGACAGCGAAGGGGGCCCAGCGGAGGGGCGAGCGGTCATCGAGTTTGAGTATTTAAATGTGTATCATGGCGGTGGTCAAGTGAAGCGCATGCGTTGATGGACTTGAATTATATGCGACTTAAGCTCCAAGCGGCTGCCGTTGCCGTTGTCGATGCCATCCGCATCGGCATCCTCGGCAGCCAGTGCCATAAAAATTAAAAGTCATTATGGCCTGGAACAGCATTTAAGCCGTGGCAATGCCAGCAGCTCCGTGTGCGAGTGTCTCTGAATGTGGGGAGATCGTGGCACATTCCCACAGTCAGAGTCCCAGGCCCAGGCCCAGTCCCAGTCCCAGTCCCAATGCCTGTGCCAGATCCCGGGTCGGATCGGATCGGCTCGAGTGTCGCTGGGCTGTCAGAAAGTGCCATGAGACGGCAGCCACATGCGTCCACTTGGAGTGGGTTAATATTTGTTTGCTTTATCATTTTGAATTGACAGCAAAGTGGCGCTTGTTGCTCTTGTTGTTGCTGTTACTGCTGTTCCTGCTGTTGTTGCTGGCGGACCCAGCGGGCGGGCCGCGTCGAAGGCTCAAGTTGTTTGTTGTCTGCGCGCCGATTATGGAAAGTTGATGACCACCGGTAACAACAACACTGGGAGACATAGGTAACTTACATAGGTGAAACATTGAATGCGCTGCCTTCAAGTGCTGTTTACGGGGGGGCTTAGAAAATTGCACATTTCTATCTGAGAGGGTTTTCTATTTAAAAGAAATGCCAATACCCCGCATACTCCCTTTTTGTTATGCGTCGCTCGTGGCCAAATGCCGCCCGGCCACAAAAACCGCACGCGGAATGCAGCCGCCGGCCATGTGGGGTTCTAGGGCGGGCCAAGAGGGTCTTACGGGGGGTGCTGGCGGAGCTGGAGGGCGGCAACTGCCAGGCAACACTTCGTTAAGTCCCGGCCAACATCAACGTCAACGCCTGTGCCGGTTAAATAGATTTTCATTACTCTTCCCTGGCAGGGTTATTGGTTTGGGTGAGCAGTTTGACAACTTCTTCAGAAGGATCCTCGAAATTAAATTATCCCCTATGACTTTATATGGGACTTAAAACTTAACAGATGCTTTTTGAAAGTTCTTTTATAAATCTATAGCTGCAAAATCTAGAAAATTTACAGTTAAAACAATTATAACTCAGGCGAATTCTGAATTGAACTGAATTTTATGGCTAAACATAAAGAGTATCCACTCCTTCGTTATACCGCTAATGAGCTTTCCTTCCCTTCTTGTCATTCTTTTTTTGGGGTCGCCTTGCGCTCTCCTTCGCTTGGCTTTGATCTGCGGATGCTGCAGGCAGGACGGCAGGCAGTCAGCCAGGGTCCAGAGGTAGCCACACGAGTCCCATTCCGTCCCGTTTCGACCCGACCCGAACTGCAGCAAATTGAAAATTGATTTTTGAGCAGAGCTCGGCGCGCCAAGTTCGTTGCCTAAGTCTTTCGTTTCGACTCGTTTCGTTTCGTTCGGATGAGTCAAAGTACAACGCCATGAAATTCCCACATAAATTGCGCGCGTTGTCAAATTAAAAATGCCTAATGAGCTGATCGGGGCAGGCAAGAGATGCAAAAGAGCTGAAAAATGCATTAGAAGCAGCAGGGACCCTGAATCCTTCACCCCCCATTCCGTCCCCTTCTCGGCCAGCTCCAGTCGACGGCTGCGGCGGCGGCGGCGGCGGCGGCGGCGGCGGCGGCGGCGGCGGCGGCGAAATGTATCGTGTTACAAATCACGGCGGGGCGTGCGGGCGGGACTACGGCAGCATCAGCAACAGAGGCAGCAGCAACAAAAAGAACAAGTTTCGAGTGGAAATGCGTGTAGCGTGCAGCGTGCGAAACACTGCAGAACATGGACACGAATCGAGGCGAAAGCCTGATGCCGATCCGATCTCCTCCCTGGATGCTCTCGAACATGTCCACTTGGCCAGCGTCTAAAAATAGTTGGGAGACGCTGGCGGCGGGGCCGAGGGTTGGCCATCATTCAGCATCCAACATCCAACATACAACCACCAGTATCCAGCATCCAGCATCCAGCATGAAAAATGGCAACACTTTTGCGCTCATAAAACCTATTTATATTTATATGCCAAGCAGCTAGCCCGCCGAGAGTCGGACCTCAGTCCCGGCTCACCAATATGCCCGCTCGTTCAAATGCAGTGTGCTTCCCCACAATGCGCAGGCGCAGGCGCAAGCGCGTGAGATCGCCACGCAAGATCGGAAGGCAGGCAGAAGGAGTCAAAGTCAGAGTCGGAGCCCATGTCCAGGGCCCAGTCCAGTTTGAAGACGGGACCACACAAATACAGGCACGCGTTCGCTGACAGAATAAAAATTGTTGCGCTTGTGTTTAACGCGCGAACGCGGCGATATCGCAGCAGCAGCAGCATCAGCGGCAGCATCCTACCTTGTTTCAAACTGGCTCCCTGGACCCCGATGGCTCTGGTTAAAGTGGCAGCGGAGAGATGGGATGCGAAGGTTCGGATGCAGGCGGGCAGGGGCAGGCAGCCGGGGCATTGTCGGCTTGCTTAGCTATCACTGAACGATTATCGTGCATTTTAAAATTCTTACGAGTTTCTGACGTTGTTGTTGCTGCTGCTCTGCGCCTTGCCTTCGCCTTTGCCTTTGCCTTTTATATTGCCCTTTTCTCTGCTGCCGGGCCAGATTGGAATCACGCATGGGAACCAAGCGCCTTGGCTTTGTCTTGTCTGCAGACTGCAAAAAAAAAAAAGAAGAACCCCTACAAAAATAAGGAATAAAGAGAATAAACACAAAAAATTGCGGCATTCTCATCAACAAATTAGGAAAGAGGGATATACAATAACCAACGAACTGGGGGTGCTTGGTTTAAACATGGTTTTATTAATCTTTCTTTTAAATAGTAATTTGTATTTATCAATTTGTTAATTGCATAGTTTACATAGTACTTCAATGTAGTAACTCTCCTTGGCGGACGCCAATATACAAACTCCATCAGTGGCTGCCTCGCCCTCGTCTTCCACCATATCGGTTCGATTATTGCCAACATATAGGATCGATCGTAAATACATACATACATATACTGAGGTGTGTACATTCGGATTGAGGCAGATGCATTTGTTGCTTTTGTTCTGTGGTCGCCTTGGACAAACATTCTCGATTTGGAAATACATAACTAAATTGCTACACAATTTTCTTGATAATATTTTGATAATGCTATCATACGTAATACGCTATATGTATATATATAAATATTCAAATATTTGTTTGTATTCATATCCGCTGTGGGCATAACTAGTTAAATAATTGATTTGTTAAGGTTGCATTGTCTACAATGTGGAAGGGTATCTTTGAGTCGGAGTCTATTGTTTGCTGCTCTCGAATGGCAACACAAATTTGCTGGTTCTGTCTCTCTCTCTAAGCACATTTATTAACTTTAGTTAATAACATTAGCAATAACACACAACATTCGCCTGTCGAGGTGGCGAGTAAACAAAGCGAGAACACAAAATTAAAGAAGCGTATAATAATCGTTAAAAAATGCCTTTTAAAGTATTTAATTTTTATAATATCTGAAGAGGGCTTCTCAAATTATAAGGTGGAGTGATAAAAATAAACAGCTATGGCCGCATTTCCGCGGCAATTAATCCCCGATAAGAAACGTTATAAGTCGAGAGAGCTTTATGACATCTGACCAATATTGGTGCATTCGTATTAATATCATTCCGCGGATGCCATAAAATTAAAGGCCAGGGAATACAAACAAAAGGAAAATACATAATTACTGATCGCAACGCAAAAGTGGTATAGTCAAGACACGAACCGCAAAACATTGGTAAAATTTTCATAGATATTCTATTAGCCATAAATGGTACATTCATATAATATATATATTTGTCATATAGCCTAGGCTAGGTGTATCAGTTAACTTATGTAGAGCTGTCGAATTGCCTCGAATCTAGTTCAGCGTTTATCTCTAGTAAAAGTTTCAAATTGTTCTTATTTCATTTAGGTCTTGACACACATTTGTTTGTAGTATTCTAGAAAAAAATAATTTCATGTTGATTCCACTTAGTTTATATCCTGTCCTCCTTATTGTGAGTGTCTCTGTGTGGGCTTGGTTCGCATAAAGTTGCATAAATCTATTTTCATATTTGTGTAGACATTTTTAAAATACAAGACAGTACTTTCGGTTGCAAGTTGCTCGGTCTCCGCGATTTCATTATTAAAATTCCTGTTCGGTGTTCAGAGTTGTTGTTGTTGCTGTTGATCATTCTTTCGGTTAACTATTCGTGTCAAACCTTTAGTTACGATTACTACAATTTGTTTGTTAATTGTGTATTAGCTAGTTGAAACAATTTTTTTATTGTTCTAGAACTACAGAGAAGTAATTGCCATTGCTTTTGTCGTTACTCTTATTCTTGTCCTTCAGTTTAAATTTTCGTTAAGAGACCCTAAAGCTAGCTACTAATTTTTTTGATATTTTAGACATTTAGTTTCTTGTTCTCTTCATTGCGATTGTTTTGTGGTTGTTTGTGGTCTACGAGTATGACAATTCCTTTAAAATTTATATATTCTATGTGTGTCGTCCGTCTTCTATTAACTTTTAACTTTTTTTTTTAATTATTCAAGTTCTCTTCGCCGCTTGTTTTCTAAATGGAGCTGGAGCCTTATAACATATGTATGTTTAATATTTCTTGTTCTCATTTTTGTTGTACATAAAGTCAAGTTGGTTTACAATTTGATTTGTTTTATTGCTGTCGCGAGATTGCATTTATATATAAATACTTGTATTTTTTATTTATGTTTTTCTTTTTTTGTTTGTTTTTTAAATATTTTTTTTTTTTTGTTTTTTATATATTTTTCTGGATCACATATTCAAGTAGTTTCAAAATCACATAAAAATCACTCTTACAGTAGCGTATACAAAATACATGTGTCATCTATAAATATATATGTATATACTGACATATATTTCTCGATCTGGGTTCTGATTCTGGTTCTCAGCAGAGACGGGCGTGAAATGGTTTTCTTGAGATGTTGTAAAATTGCTTTGGATTGGGATTGAGGTCGGAAAATCCGAAAATTGATAGATCTCGTGCAAGTGTTCCTAAAGAGTTATTCTTTAAATTAGTGCCCAGTCGATGAAGGTCGATGGTGTTCTGGGAGATGCATGCATGTTCCTTTGATCGGTACACGCTCTAGAATTAGCGACTCAACAGCTCCATTATAAAACCAATTTCTCTCATTTCATTATTATTATTATTGGTTCTCGTGATTTTTACTTGTTTTTCGTTATTAATTTTGTTTTGTGTACATCTTTGTCATAAACTATTAAAGCGTTTATTATTTAACACACATTCAATTATTGTTATGTTTATTAATTTGTATTTCTTGATGTTTGGCTTCTACAAAACACAGTACAAACACACACAGAGATAAAAGCCTTTGCGCTGCCTTTGCTTGTTAGCTTTGTAATACAATAGTTTTGCTTAATATTTGAAGTTTTTTTGTATATAGGTTCGAATATATATATATATTTGTGTATATCCTTACAGTTTTCCTTTTGTTCTCAATAAATGCCTATGCATATTTTTGTTGCATTTTCAATTCATTCCCAAACAGTCCAGTTTTGATTAAAGTTGTAATCAACTAGCTAACAATATGTGTCTCTGCTTCTCATTCAACGTTGTCCACAGCTTCCAATAGCGGTTTATTATTATTATTACTTTTTTATAACTTTATTTTTATGCAAAAAAATACATTGGTTTTTGAAGACGGTTTCACATTAACTCTGGCTAACACTTCTGATTAAACTCTGTTCATTTCGCTGTATCGAGTTACTTTTATTGTTTTTGCCTCCTGCATCACTCATCGAGTCTGCGTTCAAATGCTCCATAAATATATTTCTATTCATATTCGTTCTTGTACCATCAGCATCAGCAAAATGCTTGATTTCATGTATCTTAAATATTACGTTCCGACATTGACGATTTTTACTTGCTTTTACTACATTGGAAGCGTCTATTTGAGACTATGAAAGTAAAATGAAAACTGAAGTCAGCGGCAAAGTAAGTACTTAAAGCACTATATAAATCACAAAGTAACCTAGTGGAGTATATACGTGAGTTTGTAAATCTTTTTGGGGCTGGGAGTGTTGGCATTGGTTTGCAGACCGCCAAAACGCCCAAAAATAAAAGCAAAGTGTCTTAATCCATTAAACTTGGTTTTCATAAAGTAAACTGAACATTTCAATAAGGAAAAGCGATGTCGCAACTAGTTATAAATCCATTTTACACCTATAATTACTTTTGTGCAGTTAAAAAAAAATGTAAGAAGAGAAAGCTAAGTGTAAATTATGATTAGTTATGACCTGTCAGTTACATAGAGTTTATGACGCTTGTCTTGGCTTTTAGTTATTGGTTGTTTTCACAAGTTTGAAACACAGACATATAAAATACAGTTTGAAAATCGGCTTATACAAAATCACTGGTGGTTTTTGTTGGTTGTTTGTTTGTGGTTGCTTGTTGCTCTTGTATGCGACAATACTTTGTTAAAGATTATTAACTTGATCAATTTGTTGGTTTCTATAAATTTGTTAATAGTCAATTGCTAAAAGTGTCTAGAAAAATTAATATATATTTATATATTTATCATAAACCTTTAACCCATTACATAGCGTAACAGCGGTTGTTTAGTTCTCATAATTCCTTAAGTAATACTAGTGAAAAGTACAATATGACTGAAAGTGTAGCGTATTTCGAATAAAGTTACACAAAGTATACGTGTTGTAAAAAATAAATGAGATATTGCAAATTCGTGCAGAGTTGGTAGAAGTTTAAAAAAATAAGTATGCCTAAAACACTGAAAATATCAAACGAAATTAAAAGGGATTTGTTTTGTGTTTGCATACAAGTAAACAAATATAAAATTAAAATCTTTTTCAACAGTTCCTGTAGTCGTTTTTGAAAAAAATAAAATAAAATAAACACTCAAACAAAAATAAAATTATTTAACTTAGATTTTAGAGCAGCTAGCTAATTCAATTAATAGTTTGTGCCTAGAAATTGCTAATATTCATGACGATAATTTGCATACAGTGGAAATATAAATAATATATATGCTTTGCCACGTCCACTTGTATGTGGCTACTCCTACTCGATCATCGGATCAAGAGTTAAACTTTTTCCCTATGACTAAAGTTTGCTTTGCGTGTCTGTCACACACATTGTCATGACGATTCCTATTTGTATCCGTGTCCCCGTCCCCTTTCACATCCGATCTTCAGCCAAAGGGCCACTTGTGGTCCTGTTGCTGATAGAACATGTTCTAGGTATGGGTGGTGATCACCGGCACCTGACAGTAGGGGCACTCGGTGACCGAGCCAGCGCATGTATTGCAGATGGACAGATGGTTGCACGGCTCCAGGGTGACTGTGCGGTTGTTCTCCTCACACTTCATGCACTTCTTGGCGTTCTCTAAATATAATACTTTGTCGACTTCTTCCAAGTCAGTGCGCAGTTTCGACTGAAAGCAAAGCTTGTTAAACCCACGCACAACAAATGTGGTTCACCGACTGCCTACCTGCAATTGCTTCAGTTTCTGTATGGACAAGTCCCGCAGCTCAGCCGGCAGGTTCATTTGTATCTGCGCCAGATCATACCGTTCCTTCCACTCTAGGGCCTCTTGCTTGGCCTTGTCGCGATGCAACTCGGCAATCTTAAGCTTGCACGCCATATCCTCATAGCGACCATTCAGCTTATGGATCTGGGCGTTCTTCGTGAGCAGCTCGTTGGTGATGCGTCCGAGATCACTGTTATTCTGCGACTGCAGCGATTGCAAGCTGAACGCGTTCTTGGCCGTATTAAGAGTGTTCTCGAAGAGGCTGTTGCCCACCGAGCTGCTATTGATGTCGTCGCGAATGGTGTTCAATTCGGATATCCTTACGGAAGGGCTAATAGACAAGCCGTCGCCAAAGCCTGGCGAGATGATACGAGACGGAAAGAAGATGCTGCTATCGTTCTGGGTGGCCGAGAGGGAGTTGCTAAGCTTGTTGGATCCGCCATAGTTGAATGCGTCCACATTGAAGAGATTGGTGGGACTATAGGTGAGCGAGCTGCTGGGAATGTTGACGGCGAAACCACCTGAGTTGAAATCTGTGAAAATAAAATGACATTTAGCGATTAGTTGGCCAAGTAAGCCCGCCGACGACTTACCGTTAATTGAGTTACTTAGAGTCGTATTAGGAATGTTAATTGGCGCCGAGGAACGTGTTAATAAGCTAGTATTGGCCAGACTCGCCGACAATGAGTTCTCGCGCGGATCGTCCAGTGAGCAAGCTGCTTGCAAAGAAGACAAATATATTATTGAGAGTTTCAAGTACGCAAGAGGGGCACAGGCCAAAGCGTTTGCTGTCTGAGCGCTGACATTTGTCCACAACCAACATTTAGAGTATAACATTTAGCTACTTAGGTGTATTTGTCAGGTGTCAGCACTGAAATACTCACAACGACTGTCCAGGGGTCGTGAGAAATTTAAAAATTTGCTGGAATTTGTCGTGTTTTCCAAAGCATCTACCAACATTTTATTGGTACTATTACCACCAATGTTCAATAACTACGAAGAGAACGAAACGAAAAGAGAAGAAAAATCGAGGATCGCAATGAGAGCAGGCCACAGATTTCAATGGATCGGTGAGGGTGTTAGCTGTTAGCGGTTAGCTGATGTGGTTAGCTGTATTAGCGCGACTGACAATGTCGGGTAGTATGTGGGGGTTAGTCGATGCAAATTGCAGGCTGGATGACTGTTGCTGTTTTGATCATACGTACATTGTCGCCCAGAAGCACATCCTGGGCCTGTAGGTCGGGCAAGGCATTGGAAATGAGCTCGCACAGGGTTAGCTCGTGATCCCGCATCTTCTCTTCGGCCATAATACAAGCTTTTGGGTTGGGAATGGTTACATGGGCAAGCGACACCGAGCGGCAAAGCGAACATTGATTGATGGATTGATGCATTGGTATACAAAGGATTCAGTTTGGGGGTTTTCAGAGTTTGAGACAGATTTGCGGGTTGATTGATGAGCGAAATGGGAAGCGAGTAAAAGATAAACATAGGGTTAGAACAGAAAAATCATAAGACAATCGATTCCCTATCACAACTGGTTGTGGCGAACAGCGCTGAAAGCTAAGATTCTCAGAGGCTCAGCCTCTACACTTACGTTCCACGTGGGCAAAGGCGCAGAAGACGCTGCGCGGACAGTAGCCGGCCTGCTGGACGTCGTTGCACTTGGTCGACTTGTAAATCTCCGGATGGAACTGCTGCTCGGTGCGAGTGTGACAGTACTGACAGTTGTCGCCGGCCTCGCAGTTGCCCGGCTCACCCCACTCCTCTCCGTGCTTGACATTGGGACAGGGAGTGGACCTGGAACAGAGTTAAGAGCTAGAATTAGTACCTTTACTACTCCTAGTTAAGGATGAAGAACCCACCTGTACTTGTACTTCCTCGGTGAGCGGCGCTTATCCTTGCTGTTGTGGTACTGCGGACAGGCGTATCCCTGGCGGCAGAGGCGCGGTGGGCGCTTGCACGGCTCCGTCTTGTAGTTGGCCAGCACGTAGTTGGTGTCCTGCCACTTTGGATCCTCGTTCATCAGGTTGCGCTCCTTGTCCAGCGCGTTAAGCGCGTTGGTGCTGTCCAGCGTGATCTCGGCATTTTGCAGGGTCTCCAGCTCTTTGATGTCGTAGACCGGTGGGCGCTGGTCCTGCATGCCGTGGGCGAAGGCGCAGTGCAATCCATTCTTGACGCAGTAGCCCCGGCTGTCGGTGTCGTGGACGCACATGCATGTCTTGTAGTAGCGCAAATGGTAGCGTCGCTCCGTGTCCCCGGCGGTGCGGTGGAGAAAGGGGCATCTGCGGGATAAGATGAAAAAATAAAGATTAGAGACTTTTCAGTGACGTCGCAGCTGGCTCTAAAAATAGACAGACGTGAGGGGGAGGGACAGGGGGTGGAGGCCTCGAGTCTGGGTCATAAAGTCTGCCTGCTGTGTTGTTGTTTTGTGTTTCGTGCAGAAAGTAATTGCGTTTTACTTTTACCCTGCTCTCGCGCCTTGGAGAGCTTTTCTCCAAAGCTCGACAGCCACAATAACTGTACATTTTGAAGCTGCCGGGGAAAAATCAAAATAAACGCAGAAGAAAACACGCAAAAGCGAAACGCAATAAAAACAATGACGCACACACTTGTAGCAGTTGGCGTAGCGTGCGTGTGTGTGCGTACGCTCCGTGTGTCATTGTGTGAGTGGGAGCAACAACCACCACCAAGGCGACGGGCGGATGCTGATTAGAATTTGCCAGCTCAATCGCTGGAATCACTTTCACTTTAGCTGCTGTGTGACCTCGCCTACACACACACACATACACACACGGGGAATTTCACTTTTAGCTTTCCGACGACGCCAAGCCCCCCGAAACACCCGCACCCAGCTTTTTGTTTGTAAACACGAAGACAAGAGATACACACACATCGCCAAGGAACGAGGCGCAAAGAGGAAACGAAAAAATACTACGTCGTTGCTATCGCTGTCTCATACCCAACAAAGAATTTCACCAGGAGGCTCCAGGACGCGGATTACAATACTCACTCGTCTCCCTCCGGACAGATGCCAGTGGTCTCGTCATACTTGGTGCAGTAATTGTCGGCGCTGTAGTTGAAGGTGCCATCGCGTTTTCTCACTGGCCGACGACGCCGCTGGTTCTGAAAGTGCCAATTGAAGCAGACGAATGGCCGATGCTGGTTGCATTTGTGCTGCAGGAACGACTGGCACTGCTCCACGCGAAACTCCTTCAGGTAGCTGCGGGCGGGGAACACATGGGGTTATTCGAGCACCTGGACACTTTTAATTTGATGCTATTTACGTGTAGTGGTTGGGTTTTTCCTGCTGCGAAGACAGCAGCAGCTTGTTCGTATCGTTCGCCATTTTTTTATGAATTTAAAGTGTTACCATTCGAATAAAGGTTTTTGTTAATATATCCATATATCGATATTTCGATGCATTTTAGATTTCATGCCGCGGAGCTGCCACTTGGTTTTATCTGGCAGTGTGGCAGCCTTGTCAAATTTGAATATGAAAAAAAATGCAACGTGCAATGAAGCAATTTAAAACTTCCCATTAGGGATCGTTATATTAATGATTATTATTAAGTTTATTAAACATTAATTTTGGCGTATCTTACAGGTAAACAATAAGATTACATTATATAAGATTATCAACCAGTTGATCCTCTCTTTGCTTCCCGACAAAACAAAAACGGTAGTAGTAAAGAGAAGAAAGGAAGGAAAAATAATAAATAAAGAAATAATAATTTTACTAAATTTTAATCAATTTGAATGGTAAAATGAAATAAAAATCAATCTGCAATCATTATCATGTGATTTTTATAATAAAACCTATAATGATTACGTTCACTGCTTTTACAGCTCTTTTGACTGTAAGATATTGACTTTAACATCAAAGTAGCATGTCCTCATTTCCGATCAACTTCCTCAGTCCTTATTCTCTCATCTTACTCCTGCACATGCGCTTGGAGAGGAGATGAGACGAGATGCTGGACGGGATGACGGCGACCTGTTGCTCCAGCCTCGCCGTTGTTTACGCGCTGCTTGTTTACTCAGTCAGCGCGCTGCACTCGAGCCAAGAGCACTATTACTGCAATTGGTTGCAATATTTTGGATATTTCGCCAACGAAAACCACTTATTGCTCTGACTGTTGCTTTTAGCTTTAAGGCGCCTTACAAATCGAGCAGCTTCGGCATCGCATCGTTAGTGCCGCCGCGTGTGCATCTCATAAAAGTGGGGATATAGCGACAATGCCAACTACATGCTAATCAAATAGTTATTGCCTCCGAAGCGTTTAATTACTCATCACAAGCACCTCAGGGGGTGTCGCTGCGGACAAAGACAATACCTCTCCCGTACGGTTATCATCAAACAAGACTAATTCCATTTGGCAGATGAAAAACACAACTGTCGCAGTCGATCTGCTGGATGCTCAAGTTCAAAACTTTGACTGCATAATGCTGAGGCAAATGGTAAGAGAAATTTATGGAATTTGGCTGGGATAAAACATTTTAAAATGCATTATTTAACAAGAAAAGTTACAGCTATGTTATGGTAATATTAATGATTAAATTCCTAAACTCTATATATATTTTTAACATGTAAAACAGGCCTTAAATAAATCTGGAAATAATAGAAGCTTAATAATCAATTCCATCTGAACAAATATTTAGTTTACAAATCGGCAGCCAAGTGCAAATTAATAAAATCGTGATTCTAATATCAATTTTCTCGAATATTTCATTTCTAAATTTAGACTGGCACACGCCCGTTCGATTCACTTGATTTTGGGATGGTGCTCTGGGTCAAATATAATATAAGTCTTTTTAATTTTTGGAATTTTCACTCTAATTTGGCTGGGTAATTGGAAAATGAGCACAATTGCAGCTACAGGCTGTTAAGTCACGAGTACCACCTGTTGCGGCTTAAAGTCGCCACTGGAAAAAGTCGGAGAACCTGACAGACATCAACCGCTATGGTCAATAAATAAAGACAATGGTCTTCACACTGAACAACTTAATTCTGTTACTTCTTTTCTTGTCGAAAGGATCGTCACTTTGATAAACTTTCCATGCGAAAAGGCTTTAGTCTCTATTTTGACCCTGAAAAGATATCGCTACTGTCCATCAATGTCCGTCAAGAAGTTCATCCATATCGGGCAATGGAAAAGTGACAACCCGAATGTATTTGCCCCTCATAAAAGTTTCACACGAATCACAAGTCATTCATCGTGTGGGATGTGTATATTTCGCCTTGCCAAAATATTTCCGCGGAAAAGGAGGAGAAAATACATTTCCCAGACGAATGATGAAAGCAGGAACTGTTTATTCCATAAATAAAAATCATTGTGATGCGAGTTCCTTTAAATAATGTGAAAAATGCAATCAACTTTTCACTGATTCTTGGTTGTGGTCGTAGTCTTGGAGAAGATGGCCCGATAGATAAAGAAGCCAACGGCTCCATGGACAGCTACCACTGTGCAGATGGCCGAGATGATGTCAGCGTCAATGTTGGCAAAACTCTTGAGGACCACAAACTTTAAGGCAAAGAATGTGGCAATGGGAAAGCCAACAATCAGGGCGCAGTAGGACATAGGCAGCAGGACATTCAGCACAGGGCCGTGCTTTTGAGTCTGCACTGGCAGCAAAGTCTCCAACTCCGAAAGCACATTCTGCTCCTCCATGCCCGGTAGGCCCTCCGCGAAGATCAAGCGAAGAATGTAGCCAGTAACCAGGACATGCATCACGATCACTGTGGCAATAGCTGAACCAATGACCACATTATTGTCTGGGTCAGCAGGATAGAGCGGCTGCAGGATAAAGGACTTAAAACCGCAGTAAATGAGCACGGGAATCACAAGGAACACGGCTAGAAAGAGGATCAGCTCCTGCATGCTACTTAGAAGGACCTCGGCTTTCTTTTTCTAGGGAGAATCAAGCGGAAGATTAGTATAAACTCATGAAATTTTCCTTTTAAAATGCTAACCTTGGCACGTGAGCCTGTTTCCAAATTGGACAAGTCATTTGAGCAGCCAGGTTCTTTAGTGGCGATGGCACCTGGACAAATCTTTCGCAGCTTGGCAAACATTTTCTTACTTGTAATTGCCAGAAATGTTGTGGCAAGGCACACTTTGATTGAGTTTTATTTATTTTAATTTATTTTATTTAACAGAAACTCCAACAAAATGGCCACCTTTTTAAATATTTAAGGCATTGCGAATTTACTAAATTCTAAATCTAAATAATTCTATCAAGAAAATCTATAGAAGTTTTCTAAATTCCTTAACTACTATACACATCTGAAAAGCACATTTGAAGCATACTTTCCCCACTCAATTACCACCGCAGGAATCCCACTAAGCGGGTTGCCATTAGGGGGTTTAGGGAATCAACAAACATCTACTTTTAGCTGGACATAAAGATTGCCACCGCTCGAGGCAGAAATATCTGGTCCCGTGACCAGACATGACCGTATACTGTATAGTAATTAGCCTTAGCCACACCAGTAGCCCAAAAAAGACTTCTTCAGATTAGATAGGTGCAATTAACCAGACCGAGGAATCCGTCGGAGGCTTCTCTCTTCAGTAGCTGCCATCGGACCAGGGCCTATCTGACCGATAAAGCTCTCCAATCAACGTCGTGATTTTTATGGGCTCAC
The DNA here is from genome assembly GCA_035045905.1 of Drosophila anomelani. Lineage (NCBI taxonomy): Eukaryota > Metazoa > Arthropoda > Insecta > Diptera > Drosophilidae > Drosophila > Drosophila anomelani. Next base: position 6,080,457 of record JAWNOO010000007.1, on the reverse strand, counting down.
TTGACTCGAATACCGCGCCCTCGATTTATGGGTAAAGATTAATTCCTGGCCAGCCCCTGTCCTGGTCAGCTGACTGGTATTGTGTTTCCCCAGTACCTGAGTAAACGTGGTAAAAATCCATAAATATAGAGCAGTGCAAATCAGTTGTCGTTGTCAAATTTTCATAAAATAATGTCTATTTATTGAGCATTCGATAGCAGAGATATTTTAGTAGATGAGCAAAATTAATGCCAGAAAAAAGTACCTTAAGAAATATATGGCTTTCTTGAAAATAAACTTGTTACTCATGTCTCAGGTACTCATAAAGAAAATACTTGAGGGTTGTAAACATTTTAAGATTGCATAGATTAGTATGTTCTGTGCAGTAATCATGTTAATTTCGGTTTATATTTCTTATCTACCTTTCTTTATATATTACTCATACGCAGCGTTGGCCAATCGATTTAAATGGTAGGGCGTCCAAGCAGAGCAGAACTGAAAATAAAGCGATTATCAGATTATCAGGGGAATATAATGAATGGGCTTGGCCTATATATATAAATATATATACCTGGATTATCCACAATACTTGAGTCATGCAAATCATGCTAATTTTTATAACAATAACACTGTTATCACTCGCAGCCGGCTGAGCCTAAAAAATATTCTAATAATAAACAATTTTAAAGCGATAAAGAAACGCCATATTTGTGTTTTGGTTATTTTTATGGTTATCCGATCAGTTGGACTGATCGGATATGTTTGGTTGCCAAGGGAGACGACATCGGCGGTGTCCCAAAATAGAACAGCTCTTGTTCTAGCCATGCTTTATGGTCTGCCAGAGATCTGGCCCCCATCCAAACGACCACAACAGCTGCGGGGAAGGCGTGAAATTAATGAGATTTATGCCAAGTTCACACATATGAATCGGGTCAGCTTCGCTTCGACAGGTTGACATGTGTTGGATCTCGGCTAGCTGCTCATTAGTCCGGGATTCTGCTGCCGCTGCTCCTCATGCAAATTGCACGACAGCTAATGGCGAAACTATTTGCAATTCCACTCCCAGGGGGCATCCCGAGGGATGGCAATCACCAGACCGCATCCGGTTCCGGATGCTTCTGGCTCAACTCGACTCTCGTCTGGCAGTGGCCTTCAATTGAAGCCGAAGTGCAGCGAGTTACTTATTCATGCCTCTGTTTGCTGCCACTCGTACGCATATGTGTACACCGGAATGGGGCAATTATGGTAATTGCCCGGTCTGGGCGTCCGCTTGTTTGATCTGCTCCAGCAGAGGGGGGTTGCAGTGGGTGGCCATCATCCAGGCCTGACCTTGGCTGCAGTCGGGAAGCCACAGGACTAGGACTCCTTCCCGCTAACCTTGACAAGCACGTTGGCCGTCACTTGAGAGTTGACCAAGTTTTATTGGTTTCCCTCGAGTGCAGTGGAAACTTTTCCCCTTGACAGGCTTAAGCTTCAAGTGCAGCTGGGAGAGCGCTTTGCTTTGTGGCCATCGATGAGCAATTAAAAGTCTCCTGTTCGAAGGAGGGAATTTTTCCCAGAAGCAACACTGTTCCTCCCCCTCTGGGGAATCACTCGAATGCTGTTGATACAGTAATTCAGCTGTCCATTATGCGATTTGCATTCACGGCCAGGAGTGTTTTGTTTCGGGATTTAAAGGGCCACTCACTCACTTGGCCACTTGAGGCTCACATCCATCAGCCAGGAGTGACGGTCATGGACACAGAGAAAGTTTAACGCTCTCTTTGGGGACACAAGTGTATCCTTCGTGTGTTGCGGCAGGTCGGTTACATCAGTTTCAAGCAATCAGCATAAATTTGTTGCCCATCTGGGAGCGCTCAACTTTGAACCGAATCCTAAGCCGGCTCTAAACTATATTGGTTGACCTTTGTTCCTGACCGCTCGAGTCTCCTCTTCACCCCATCCTCCAGCAAATGGCGGTCAACAGACGCGCTAGAAATAAATTCGGTGACATGTGATGGATGATTGCCTGCCATGGCTTTGATGGCCTTTGTTCTTCCTCCGGGTCAATGTGGGCCGTAAAGCAACAGGATAACTCCTCTGATGGGGACATTAATGAGACCAGCTTCCTGGGACATAAAATAGTAAAGCCATAAATAAAGGGAATTTAATTAAATACATTTAGTAATGAGATAGATAAGTTCTCATCAAGCTAGTCACATTAAAGATGTTCATCTCAAGTTCAAACTTTAATGATAATATTTATCTAAGACCAGGAAGTATTTCATATCTATTTTGGTTTATGCTCTAATATTTGGCCTTTGTTTTGGGGGAAACATACTTCCTGACTCATAGAAGCATCTTTTAGATAAACCAATCATCCAGCCGGCCAAACAGTCGCAGTCTGATGTCTGGACCTAATCAAATACTTCCCGTGTTTAGACTAAATCAAGGCACTCTACAGACAAACCATACCTGGATCTCTTTAGTCTTCAACCCCGCAAGGAAGAGATAAGTCAATGTCGAGTGCCGTAAATCGTTGCAAATATTTACCCGCGAATCTGTCAGCGAGAAGCGGTTTTGAGTCAACAGTAGTCATGCGCCACATAAGAGCGGCACGAATATCCAGATACAGATACAGATACTGGGCCAGATACAGATATAGATACGGGTGTGACAGCGAACAATCCCGGGACGGCAGCGAGTCTGAATTTATGGACACGGATAGAGCTTTGTTGACCGGCGCGGCGTGACAGGGAAGCCATCAGATGTCGCCCAGCTCCTTACGACTGTTTGCCGTAAGCCAAAAACGGTCGATGTCATAATCGTTCGGGCATTTCCTGAGTTTACTTCTACAGTTAATGCCATTCGTGTTTGAACTCCGGAGAAAATGGGTTTAGGCCTGCCACTGACTCCTGATAGTCAGCTGTGGCCGGTCGTAAAACTTTGCCTAAGATTTTAATTCCCCAACCTGGCGGCTCATTAACATTATAGTGACCGCTAAGTCACAAGGGGAAGTCGCACACTTCAGATAACTTTGGATTAGGGGATCTTGGATGACGTCCATTGGCAACTTAATTAGAGACTGTTCCCTGGGAACGCAAGTGGCGCTAACGCTAATCTATAATAGCGGATATCGCTGGGAAATGCTTGAGAATCGACTATTTCTTGGCCATAAAACAAAATAATTAAAAATTAACTTACATTTTTTAATTTTTCTTTTTTTTTTTTGCTAGCTTTATTAGCATTAACATTGGAAACTTAACTCTGCGAAGGATTCCAGTAATGAAATATAAGACCAAGATCCTTCAAGAGCACAGAAAATTAATCCCCTGACAAATTGTTAAGCATTTATCTCCAGTTTCCTTCAGATTTCCATTCCTCTCCTTGGGAAACATCACGAACTGCTTTAGCCAATTAACTTTGAAGGCTCCATTTACTGTGTCAACTCAGTGCTGACTTTTATTTGGCCAATAAATCTTTAGCTGTCTCCTCTATAAATATATAAAAATCTATTTAAGTTTGGTTCCCACAGAGGTGGGGCCTTGCAGCTGCGGCACGTTCTGGCCACAGAAGGATTTCCACCGTGGGCTTCTCTCACGGGCATCCCGAGTCCTAGGTCACTTCTGGGCAGGATGGCATGCAAATGGCTGGCTCATGGTTAGCCCACTTTTGAGGGCCGTGTCAGGCGATGCCAGGCACACGTCGGGTTCAATACCCGCCGAGAGGTCAACGAAGGACGTCATAGAACTGACCCGCATCCCTGTGTTCTCCCCTTCTCTGGAATGCACGGCACACAATGACATTGACGTGCAGTGCTTAAGCCGGCGCTTAGGTAGCAGGTTGTAGGTTGTGGCAGGTGTTAGCCACCCATGCCTCATGCCGCATGCCACCGATTTAATGCAACTGCTGGCCCATCCGCTGTACGTGCCGGCACTCAGTTATTGGTCAGCAACAATTCATGCAACTTGTTAGCCAAGGCCTCAATTCGCCTGCCAGCTGCTGGCTAAAAATAGTCACAAATAGAAACTAGGTCGCCCGAAGGTGCGCAACAGTAAACTGTAAAGGAGGTAAAGGATCAAACTGAGCATTGTTTATTTATTGGAGTATATTTTGTAATAAGTCTAGACATTAATATATTTATAAACTGCTTTACTGCTATCATTAGTACTTGTAAACTATCAAATAATCCCCTATTCTTTATTTAGCTTATATCAATCAACCAATTTATTATTTACTAAGCATATTTCTTAGTTGGAATTAATTCGCTGCTTTAATATTCAATAAACATTGTTGACGCGTGCCAGCGGATTACTTTAAAATCGAGCTTTTGTGAACTGTGGGTCGGGAGATTTTCGCATGTCCCATTGAGCGGGATTACATTACCGTGAAGCACCACCACGTGCACCACGAATTCCGCCCGTGTAACAGCCACGTGTGTGTGCTCATGCAAATAACCCAATCTGGCTGATGGCATATCCCTGAGGCAGCTTCTTCAAGTGTTCCCCCCAAAAGTTGCCCGTGAATTTCTCCGTTCTGTTGTAAAGACGACCTTGACAAATAAGCGGATGCACAAATTTTCAATAAAGCTGTGGTTACACAGTCGCAGCTTATGTCTAAATAATTACACAGGAAGAAAAGTCTGCAAATTAAAGAGTAGCAATCCTACACTTTATTAAAAAAGAATAACTTTTATATAGATTTAATTAAAATTTGTATCTATTATTTATTTATTAATAAATATATCATATTAATTTACTCTTTCTCCTTATTTTGTCAACGTGTATAACCATTATTCTCCAGTGCCGGCTAGGCACATGTCACAATGTTAAAGATAGTCGGGGGCTTGGGGGAGTCGGGACTTAAGCTGGATTGCCTAATTGGCACACTTGAAACTGGTTCGTGTTCTTTGCCTGCCCACACACACGCTCAACAGACATGGCTTTTCACATAACAAATCCGTTCCCTTTCCACGCAATTATATAATAAGATCAGTATCTAAGACAATTGAGCATTTATTCACCGCAATGCTTTAGCTATTAGACAGGGCAGTTCCTCAGTTTCAGAGGCATGCCAGCAAATATTCAACCTCATGAGTGGGATTCATTTCCAGAGCGATGTGCATGGAAAATTCGGGGTAAATAATTCAGTCATTGACGTCAGAGGTGTCCACTGGCCAAGGCATTGTGTGCCTGCAAAGCTGCGAAATTTACAAAGTAATTTTAATACAAATTAAAAAAAACGCAGCCTCTCAAAATAAATACAGATTCTTTGAGTAATTTGCACAACACTTTAACAGAAAAGACATTAAATTATAACTTGCAAATATTTTGTAATGAAATAATAGCATTTCCTAATAATTAATTCCAAGAAATTCTGTTATTGCCATTAATTTTGTTTGATTTCTCACTTTGGAAGCTCAAGATTTGTTTACCTCCCAGCATTAATGATCTCTGTGACACGTGCCGTGTAAGCTCGATTAATTCGAAATTGGCCGCAAATTAAATATTAGAGAGCTGAGCTAAATTAAGCACACCCAACTAATTTGAATCCATTCTGCCGAAATTGAAATCGTGATTCTCCCGGTCCGAACACCTATTCAATTACCCATTTACTGTAATGGCCGTATTAGAGGGAGGCACAATGAATCACTGCATTTGCATTTGCATTCATACTTACGAGTTTTTTCCACAGCATTTCCCCGGGCATGTGACACCTTGCACTTTACGTTGATTGTGTTTGCATTCGCTGCCAGCGAACAAGATTGCGTCCAGGTGAAAAAAAGCAGCAACAAAGCTTACAACAAACGGGGAAAAACTAACATTTTTTACAACAACGAGCTACTAATTTATTGTTTTATTAAAGTGCTTTTGGTTCGAAAAGGTGTGAGTAATATTTATATTAATAATAGCTTCATATTTTTTGGAAAGAAAGTTTAAAGTGACAAATTTATGGACTCAAAAACTCTAAAATAACTAAGGAAATGCAAAATTCAAAAATACTCTTAGAATAATTTAAAAATAAACCAGCAGCTAGGTTTTAAGATTGAAGAACTACTACAAATAGTAGTATTAATATCTAGTAATACCTTTAATCAATAAAAATTAATATGACCTTTAGGAATCATAAAATCATACGTCAGAAATCAGCGTCAGAAATAATTGCGTTTCTTACTGAATTAATGAATATTTATAACTTCGTTTTTATCACATCTTTTCTAAACAACAAATAGTAACATTGTAACTTATTTTTGTACTCGTGTTACAAAGTGTTTAGAATAGCTTAGTCAACCGAGTAACGACAGAAAGACAAGGAACGCAGATGGACTCATCGCAGGAGCTGACAAAAGTGAGGGATTTACGATGCAAATTGTGGGCGACACTATCAACTGACATTGCTTTATCACTGGGCCATATATCTCTGTGAACTCTTCACTTGGGGGTTAACACACCAGCCACCATAGTTGTCAATTTACGATAGTGACTTTTGATTGATTAGCAACTTGCAGGGGCGTATTTCAGGGGACAGGGAATGGGGATTTTAACCCAAGAAATAAGCACATTTTTGTTTATATTTTTTAAATAAAAAAAAAATAAAATAATTTGTATAATAATGATTATAATAATAATAATAATAATTTATTATTTATATTTTTGATAACTATTAATAAAGAATACGAGAATTTTTAAATGCTTATAAAATATTGTGCAGTTTTTGGCGTTTAAATTAACAAAATGAAAATTAAAGGCAATGTATTCCTTAAGTTTCTTTATAAATTCCAATTAAAAAAGAAGAAAGAACAATAAAAGAATATCTACTAATGTAATAAAAAAAACCATCACTCTAGAGACACAAAAGTATTGCTTACTTCTTGGCGTGCATCTGTTTATTACGTATACGTCATGTGGACGATAAATATCATATAGATATTAAAAAATCTCAATAATAAATAAGTAACTGAGATGTTTATAACTCCATTACACTCCTACTTTACAAAGGAACCCCTCATGATCATAATCCTAGTACGCCCCTGCTATCGATAGGGATCTTCCTCTTTTGCGCACTTCAAGTCGACATCTTGAAAAGGATTCCCCACCTGTTACGCTCTCTTCCGCTCCCCCACACTCTTTCCCGCTTTCTCCACAAGAGCTTCTGCCGGCTATCACTTGGCGCCAACATCTGTTAGTCAGCGGCAGCAGCAGCAGCGCCGCCGGCGACCTTATGACAGATTTGTCAATTCTGTAAAGCAAAGCAAAATCACAAAAACAATAATAATAATAACAACAGACCAGCAAGGAGGAGGTGGTGGGGTGGGGATAGGGGGAGACAGAGGGCGGAGGAGAGAGCCGAACGCTGGCGACCAAGTCCGAAGCGAACGCCGACGCAGCAGCGACGCCTCGTTTGGCTAACAACTCGATAAAAATGTGTGTGCTAGATGACGCTACCGGTCGTGCCTGTAGTTGTAGTTGTTGTGGCGGCGGCGGCTGCTGCCGCTGGTGCTGCTGCGGCAGCGTCTGTTGTTGCTGCTCACTTTTGGATAATAAAACAGGCAACGCGCACTCGAGCGCCAAGTCAATTTGCGAACGCCGCTCGTTCACAGCGGAGGCGCAAAAAAACAAAAGAATTCAAATATAAAAACAAACGGTAATAGCTTTTCTCCGCTCCTCCATTTCCACCTGTGGCCCGCCACCTCCCCACATCGCCATCCCCTGCCACCCGAATCCCGCTTCCCATCCCGCTCGCACTTGTTCCCACGTTGTGCGCGTGCGTACGCTGGCCGAGCTGAAGGCAGCCAAAAGATACAAATCCGAAATCAAAATACAGCGCCAGTCTCCAATCTCGTCTCGTCCCTAGCAGGTCCACTTCGAAAGTCGCGCGCGGTTCGCTGTTCAAAAGTTCGGACGAAAGTCGCGGGCGTTTCGCTGATAACGAACGGTCCACGGCCGGAAAAAGGAGCGAAATTGTGTGGGTTAAGTTTCGAGTTAAATTCCTTTTCAAGGAATATGCTTTGGTGTGCATAAAGTGAAAATAGACTGTTAGCATTTTTGTTTCGAAAAAAAAAAACAAGAGAAAACTAAGCCAAAGAAAAAATGGTGTGGGTAAAGTTTTTAAAATTAATTACAAAAGCATCCTTTTCAAGGGTGCATAAAGTGAAAATAGACTGTTAGCCTTTTGTTTTAAAAGAAAAACAACAGAAAAATCAGTTAAAGAAAAACTTGTGTAGGTAAAGTCTCACATAAAATTACGATTTTTTGAGAAATTGTTTCGAAATCATCAATAAAATATTCAGCTCAAAATAATCTGAACGAACGACAAAACATGATGGATTACAAAAAAATTATTTCTGTGTTTGTTGGATTGCTGATTTGTCATTAAAGAAAATTATAAATTTTATAATACGGAAAAGTAATTTAAATTGCTTAAAAATAAGTCAAAATATAGAGACTGTTTCAAGTGAAAACTATGTAATTTGTAGTGAAAAATATCACAGGAAAATATCTATAAACCTAAGAAATTTTAGCTAAGAAATTGAGTGTAAAGTGGTCATAAAACCAACTAGATATTTGGGGAAATTATGTGGAGTGAAAACGGTTTTGTTAGCTTCTTGTTATTATTTTTTGGTGTTTTCCGTTTATGGTCTCGCACCTCGGCGAGAACCTGAAAATAAAATGTTGACGGCATTTAATTTGCATAAAAAAAGCTTAGCGCTCAAATATGAAATTATGGAAATATTCCAACAAAAACATACACCAAATTATCGTTCATATATTTTATGAGCATAACGTTTTTCCTCTCGCTCTTCCCGCTCAGGCTACGATTTTGTTGAATTTTATAAACAAAATTTAACATCAGTTTATTGCGAGACAGTGTACATTTTGTAAATGTTTATTTTTCCCAAAATATTGAATGCAAAAATTGTTCCAAAAATATTGCAGCGCAGTAGGGAAACTTTGGTCAAAAACAACAGGATATCCAATTATTTTCAGTGCGATAAATGAGAGAAATTAAGATAAATTTGGTAAACTTGTGTTTGAATTTAGTGAGTCAGAAAAATAAAGAAAACATAAATAGAAAGAAATAATATAATTATATTTTGGTGATTAGTGAAATGACTCATTTTAATTGTGTCGTGTAAAATGTTAAGTTTTATTAAATTTATTGTAGAAATACACTTTAAATTTTACTTTAAAATTTACTTTAAAATAACCCAAAATTTCCTTAAAAATAGAGAATGTTATATTTAGCCATGGAAAGTTAAAGTTGCTTGAAACAAGCGCGCAATATAAACCGATAGCCAAAAGATTCCACTAAAAACTAAAAATATTATGGCATTTCTCTGTGAAAATTGAGGAAATTAAAGCATAGCCGTGCCAAATTTTTCCCAGAGTATGGCTTTCCACTCCCCAGTTCGTTTCCGTTGGAGACGAGCACCTCCAGACAGATTGATAGCTGCCGTAAAGCGAAACCGCAGTTCGCGAAGTAGAGTTCACGAATTGGCTAACCACAGAATCGAGACGGGATTTAGGACTTTGTTAAGTGTGTTAACAAGTTTGAAAACGATGAAAAGTGTTAACTTAATAATGAGGTGTGGGCGGTGTGACAATGTCCCGACTTGCCCCCAGATGTCTGATAACTTCCCCAGAATATAAATATAAGCCGAGCTCTAATCTGAATTCGTGTCTGTTTTGTTCCGATTTGGTTGCAGATAACAACGTGGTCGCCAGTAAAGAACCATCCATGATTGGCTCGCACGGTTCCAGACTGCAAAAGAAACGCGCGAACAGCTACTCAAACTTTCCCTTATAACACGACCCCCGAAGATTCCCCCCGTCCCCTTGCGATATATACCAAAGTGAGCACTCAAAGTGCAGCCAGCAATTGTAACTAACTTAGCCGTAACTAGTCAATGCCAAAAATGATAGTGGACAAGTCGGATCTGGTGGGCGAGAATGCCTGGGCGAAGCTCCTGCCCGATGAAAAGGACAAGGCCAGTGCCGCGAGCATAGTCAAGATGAGCAGCAGCAGCAGCAATAACAACGACTCCAAGGAGACCACTCCCCTGAATGTGGATCAACTGGTGGCAGCCACCACACCTGCCGTGGGATCGGAGCAGGGAACAGCAGGCTGTCTGGAGGAGACCTACAAGCGAACGTCCACGTATGCCTCCAATATCAATTCAACGGGCGGCGAGTCGAGCGGAAGCGGTACGCAGCTCTCCCGTAAGGAGTCCATTCTGGGCAGCTTCCACCGACAGATCCGTAGATCCATTAAAGCGGTCAGCGAATCGCCGGGACCATTGACCAGGTGAGTGACGAAAAGAGATAAGATTAGTTAAGCCAACACTGCGTATGAGTAATGCAGAAATGGATAATGTTAGTCATACGCAACGTTGGTCAATGAGATGGTAAAAAACAAGGGATTTCCTTTCAAACTGGCAGCTATGTGCTCAAAATATATAACTCTTAAAGCTGGAATTTGTTTTTTTAAGTTAGTTTTAAATCAATATTGATTCTGTCTCGTTAAATGGTCAAAAGGTATTAGCACAGAAGGTAAACATCCGCAGTAATTTCAAACAAAAATATTGTTATTAAGTGTAACATCTTTTAGGTGTGCAAATAATTTTTGAATTAAAACATTTTTGAAATACTTATTGTTACTTTATGTCATAAAGAGATTTATTATTTATTAAAAAGAAACTGGGGTAATTTTATCTTATAATTTCGTAATTTCTCAGAATGTTATTTCAATTCTGCATTTCCTCAGAATGTTATTTCAAGGTTTTATGTTATCTTTTGGGGATTTAATTGTGCCTAGCTACTGATTCCAAGAAGCTCTTAGTTATGCAACAATAATAAGCCCCTAAAATCTATATTTTCTATGTAAAGCCAATATGTGTTTCTTTTGGCATTCTGTAAGAGTTTCCAAGAATCTGTAATTGAAAATATTCCAGCAAAGCTAAAGCACTTTATTCGATAACCCACACATCTCGCAAGGCAATGTGTTGACGGTAAGCAAACCGCATTCGGTGCACTTCCCATTGAATTGGTTCTTTATTTTTCGCGAAACGTGTCCCAGTCCATTGATAGCTCATACGATATATGTACATACGTTTTGATATGCAAATGGAGGTGACGTCTGTTGGTCACTGGAGCTGGAGAGCCGTAGACCTGTAGTATGAGAACCGAGTCACTAGAGCGAGATAAACCTTTTGACTTGATTGCCTGAAATGACAAAATTGAATTATTTTGATTTGAGCGCCGTCAGTGGGTGGACAATTAAATATTATTTCCGCCTGTTGCTACTAGCTCAGCGTGTAAGCTGCTCTACAGATACAGATTCTGGTTCTGGTTCTGTTTCTGTTTCGGATTCTGATTCAGATTTAGATGCTGATTCCGAGCAGCCTTAATTGGGAGTAGAGTCGGTTTCTGCGGCGAGTTCGAGTGCGAGTACCAAACGAACGCCCCTGACATTACGCGTGTGTTTACCGAGCACTAATGCCTCGGCATACTGTGCGAATCCAACGCAGCTCCACGCTGTTTAGGAGAACGTTCTCCCAGCGAGAGTCAACGACTCGCACCTGCCTCTGCCTTGACATAAATTTGCATAATGCATAATGCCGGAGCCTCAAATTTCAATACTCGATCGGCTTTCGGTTTTGGCAATTCACTTGGCCATAAGTTAATTAAGAGCGTGTTAACTGCTTGGACGGCGGACGATGGACTCATTTCGGCTGGCCGAATGCCAGAACCGAGGGGATTTCCTATTTATGTGGATGCTGCGAGTTATGCTCGTCAATGGTCGGCTTGTTCCGATTGTTCGGACCAGGCTATAAATAGCCAAGTTGAGTGGTTGAGTCGATGTCGATGTCGATATTTATGCCCTGTAGCGCATTCGACACACTTTCTTCCTCTCTGACTGCTCGGCGCACGGTGCGTATGATTGATTTTCATACCACAACACTCCCGGTCTGTCGCTTTCCCGCCATCCGCCTAATTTCCGCTAGCAATTGATTTGGCCAATATTTGCGCCGCCCGATCGTGCGCCACTCGAGCTTGTCCGAGCGTCTGCCAACGATTGCTCACGATTCAGCGAAATTAATTATTTTTATTATGATAGATCCATTTGATAATTCCCCGCGGAATCACCGCCCGGCAATCGTGGCCTGTGACGACGACCCGTTGATTATGGCCACTTGGGTTCGGGCTGTGCAAAGATCTAGACAGGCAATTATCGCTTAAATGTTGTAAATTGATCAAGGGAAAGTGCCAGAATAGCTTAATGGCTTTATAAGCCCTTGTAAATATTAACTAACGTTTTGCGCGTGTTCATTCTGAGGATGCCTATGGGACACAAAGTTGTTGTTTTGTTAATTATACTTTATGAAATTATAGTTTTCATGTGTTTAATTACTTTTAAATGTAGTCAATAGTAGTATACTTTATAAGGTTTATGATATCTTTATTAAGAACTCGGTGGGTCACAAATGTTCTAATAAGTTTATGTGAAGGCTTTGTCTTGTGCATAAGTCAAGCTTTAAAACTACCCAAAATATTGAGATACTTTAACCTGCCTTACCTTTGCTGTTCATTTTAAAACCTGGTCTAAAAAATTTCAATCAAAGTCTTAATAATTTGGAACCATTAACAAACTTCCTGGAAATGTACCCTCTAATCAATAGTTTTTATATTTAGTGATACTTAAGATTGATTTCCCCTTAAGAAACGCTGTCTGCAGACCTTTTAATCCTAGAAATCAAGTATACTTGATGACTTGAGCCTTCCCTTGACATGACGTCCATGTGTCCACGGGTCGATCATGTGATACCAAAGTACCGCCTGGAAATAGGTAGAACCTCTAAAAGTTGGTCGTGTGCAAAGAGTGGCTCCCCGCTGATAACTGCAAAGCAAAAAATATCAGAAATATCAAAACATCGATCGAAGGGGGGCTATAAATTTTCTGAAATGCAGAAGGATAGAACGTAATTGGCAACTTTTCAGGACTGATCACATGCACTGCGGAATCTATATTTTTGCTTACGATAATTCTGAATTTTTTCCACCAATTCCCAGCCGCTAATCGTCTAACGAACGAATCGTGATTGAATAAGCAGACGTGCCCGATTTGATTATCGCATACGGCAACAGTTGTAGGGTTAAAACGCTAATATATGCGAGGATGCCGATGCCACTACATATTTACACACATGCCACATTTATGGCACTAATGAAACTGCAGTTATAAATTGAGTTTTATACGCGTTAATTGGCGAAAATCTTTAAACTTGATTGTCGTACGACTCGAATATTTCGCTTAACTGCCTCTTGTTGTCTCTTGTCTTGCGCTGCGGCATTATGTCAATTTATTGCAACGATCGGCTGTCAGGGGGATGTATCGGCAGGGTTAATTGCTGTGATTTAAGGGCGAATTAAGTCAGGCGTCGGCAGAGTGGAGCTTCCTGTCGGGCTCTCCCTCCCTCCTCTTTCAATCTCCACTCACAAAAGAAGAGAAACGAGCGAATTTTATCAGCTGTTGTATTTCATGCTTGTTGAGAGTGTTTGTTTGCCCCGTTGCTATGCATGTATTGGTAGTATCTGTGAGTTAGCTACACGCTGCTGTTGTCACTCTGTGTGTTTGTTTTGCTTTTGCCTTTGCCTCTGCTTTTGCGCTGCTGCTGCCTGCCTTGCTGCCTGCTGCCTGCTGCCGGCTGCTATCGCGTCTTCCACTTTTAAACTCAAAATAATAAAAAGCAACAAAGCTGTCAACCGAGCATTTCAGTTTGAGTTCAGCCGTCTTCGCAGAAAGTTATACACCTGTCGTGCTCTCTCGCTCATTTCCGCTCCCCGGTTCGCTCTCGCTCTTCCGTTGCAAGATCGCCCAGCGAGAGGCCGAGAGTATTTAAACGCATTTCGTGCAACACAGGTGCTCATTGCCGTTAAATCAGTTACTGTGCGCGTATACCGTTACCGTTACCAACTACTGAACTCTACTAACTGAAATCATCTACAAACCGTTCGTGTGCTGCTCTACCGCAGAGCGTTTGTTGTGAATATAATGAGCGCTTTTGTTTATTTCAAAATAAAAACCATTTTTGCCTTTCCCACCACAAAAAGAACGCATTTGTGATTAAGCGCAGTAAAGTGGAGGAGGGAATATAAATTATAAATAGCCAATAAAAATCGAAAACCCATAAAAAAAAAGTTTGCTGGTGTTTCAAGTTTACAAAATAAAAACGACAACAACAACCGAAACCTGCCTCACACACACACACCGCACACCCGAGCGTATCCAGCGATAACGTCACCCCGCTTTCGTCCGTCGGTTAATCTGAAAAGTGCTCGAATCTTTTGTTTTCCTAAACGTATATTTCAATTATAATAATTGTAATCCAACAACTGAGAAAATTATAATAAATACCAACAACTACAGCAACTGTAGCCAAGGTTGCCCCGCGCTTTTATTCAGTTTTTGTTGTGCGGAGGAGCTGTCAACCCAACATTTCTGCTCAGCCGCTGCTGCTCAGCGGACGTCGACGCCACTGTTGCCGTTACATTTCAGTTGCCATCGAAATCGCCGCAAAATTGTCGCATAAAAACCAAACAGAGAAGAGCAACAAAGCCGCAAGCAGAAGCAGAAATTTACATAGCCGCGTTATACAACGCAGCGCGTGCTCCGTTTCTGACGAAAAAAAAAATAGAAAATCCGGAATCCATCCGCATCCGTAATTGTCCCGGAGAGTCTACCCTTTCCAGCGTCAAAATGAAGCGCCTGATGACCTGGGAGCGCGATCTCGTGGATGCCATGTACGAGTAAGTTGGGAAGAACCCAAATACACAACCAGAAATCAGTGTTTTTAAATTAAATTCCCAATGAAATTTCACCTCTAGACTGAATTGAAGTGCCTGAGTGTTGGCTAAACGATTTCATTTATCACTTGTGTAGCTCTTAAATGGTCAGGTTTCCAATTGCATTGTTTTGAAAGCCGAGAGGCAGCAGCACGTGCTTGCCACACCAAACCACAAATAACAATAAATAAATTACTAGCAACAAAACTCGATTGTCTTGCATTGAACTCGACTCGGAGTGAACTTGTAACATCGACATCGAGAGCAAGGCAACGCATCTGAGTTATTGCAGTGTAGAGAGTACAGTCCAACCAACCTAAAAAAAAAAATAAATAAAAATAAACATAAAAACAAAAACAAAGCCAAACAAAACAAAAATCATCGCATGGCAACCAAACTCTTATAATATGTGTGCCATGCTGCACAACAGCTGCTATATAGTATAAGAGCAGCCCACATGACGGATCTCAATTCGGTTTCGATCTCACGCCAGGAGATTGTATCTCAAAGATACATTTGTATGTAGCGGCTCTCTCACAGGAAGCTCTCTCCCTCACAGCCATGTGCGCTACGGTTGCGGAATTTAAATGCCGGCATTTTACCTTTATGAATAAACTTGAGGCCGGCCTGCATTTATTTACCAATTTACCAAGCTACCACTTAACCAATTTACCAATTTGGAGATATGCCACACACACACACTCTCAGTAATTGGGCTTTTCTAAGGATTTCCACCTTAAGATACCTGCGATCGCTCCACGCTCCTTTGTTTACTCGATTTATATGGCTCTGCTTGGTTATTTGCGGTGCCCCAAAATATATAACTATTAGGGCTTTCGCGCCATAGATAAGCGACATTGGGGAGCTATCAGCATATTGCTTATCTGGGGATTTTCAGGTGTTGCGGCCAAGAAGAAGGTCAAGGCTCAAGGTGTGATTTAAAATCTATTTAAATTCAAAATAAATATTTAATTAGAAGTTAACCTTCCCAGAGGATGAGCTAGTTGGAATTAATAAATTGAGTAGCTTTTGAGCAGACTGTACAAGCGAAGAAATGTATCTTTTTATTCGAGTATCTTATAATTTCACAGATTTCGATCCAATAAAAATTTTATTAACTCGAAAACTTAAGCCAGATCTGAGCAAAAGTAAAAGTCTGCCCTAAAATTGAATTCAATGCCATCAATTTTGCAATTAGTGTCGCGGCATTTTAACGACTTTCAGCTTTCCAGAGCCATAAACCGAGGATCCCCGCCGCACCCTTTAGCTGCCATCGTTGTCTTCAGGTGCAGAAAGCGTGTAATGATTAGCTTAACAAGCGGCTCATGCCCACCACCGCTTCTAGCTGATGGCTTTCCCTGCTGGCCTTGGGTTTTGGCATTTCTTGAGCAACCTCTTTTCCAAGACCTGCTGACAAGGCGGCCCGTTGTCACATGGCCATAATATTTGCCCAGTTTATCTCGCGTGTGTGGTGTGCTCCTCCTGCTATTATTTACAAGTGTGCCGTCGCAGGCCACGACTGCGGCAGATAAACTGAATTGCAAATGATAAGGTACATATACTACCTCCAGAGCTTCATTAGCACCTCGAATCGGGGTTGGGGCTCCGACTTGGGCTTGGCTTCGAAGCACCGAGCGCCAGGTGACTCATGATCGCGACAGATACAGATAAAGATACAAACCAGTTAACTTTTCCAGTTAATGCCGAACATTTCACCGATAACTTCGCATGCAAATATCCGCTGTTTCACATTTATTTCGCTAATATTTAAACTGATACATCTGTTTGGTATTTGCCGCGAATGGAGGAAGAAAAGAGCGCTTAATTTCTTTATTTACACACTAATTGAGATCGCAATTCCAGGTGGAAACTTACTAGACGCAATCGGCGGCAAATATCTTAACAAAATATCGCCGATAAATGGAAGTGCTAATTGCTTGCTCAATTTATTTGCTCTGGTTTACCGAAGACACACGATGTCAGCGTGACTCCGGGAGCTAATAATATCTCTGTGGGACTTGGGAGTAAATGTTTTCGTTTCGAATTTAGCCGGGGATATTCTCAAGGTAATGGGGAACGTGGAGAAAGGCTTTTATTTGCTATGGAATTATCAAATATCATATCACGAATTAAATTACTAAAGAGCATAACTGTTTGCTAAACAAATCATAAAGAAGACAGGCGGATTTCTCTAATTACCATAAAGTATGTCAGCAAGACAAGCAAACAGCTAAGAAAACAGCTAAGATATGTATGTTGGCAGTATTTACCCTAAAATACTTAAAGTTTTATAAACATAGTACCTTAAAAACCTCCCGAACGTTCGGCCTATCTCAACGCACATTACACAGAAGCCTAGTCACTTGGCCTTTTACAATCTCCTCTTAGCTTCGCGGAATCTCTTGCTGACTACTGTTTGATGCCAAAAATAACCACGCTTTTGTCGGACGGTCAACAGTTTAGTCATAGTTATGGTCATATCGCTGCTATATAAGTCGCCGCCTATTTATAAGACTTTATATCTTTACAACGATATCAACACTTGACTTCAAATGCGGCGATGTGCGTCACAGCCCTGACGTCACTGGAGTTTGCCTGATAACCTGTGGGACCCTCATGATCCCCAAACTTTCCGTGTAAGAAATTACTCATGAGTATTATTGGCTCAGACGGTTCTGAGAGGTACTTCCCTTGCCGAGGTTTATGGCCAGCAATCTTTTTTTTTTTTTTGTTTGGTTCATTGAATAGATTACAGTAAACACTCGAGATATGGCGGTGGGGCGCTATGATTCTGGCTATGATGAGTGTCCAGTGGAGTTGACTCCTTAGAGAGCGAATGGCTATAACACCAAATTGGTTCATTCAACTTTTGGCCGATCGCTATTGGTATTTCCCATGCGGGAAATTCTGGCTATTTTTGAACGAGCAAAGTGCGAGGCAGCCCGAACCGGTTCAGGGGGGATAAGTCAAAGAGACTACAAGATATATACCATATATATCTGGCACTGGCGATCTGTCGCTATCTGCGTTTCAAAATTAAATGGCTAACCGTGGGGATAAGTTCTAAGAAAAACATTTCCATACATATCATTGACGCAAGGCACAACCTAAGTGTGATCAAGCGGAGAGCGAAGATCACCTCCAGAATTCCAGAAACGATTCCCTATTTAAGCTGTTTTCAGGGCCCAACATCATCATTATCATCATCATCAGGTGCGACATGTGTCAATCGCGTTAATGAGGCAAACAGCGAACAGATAGCCACGTTCGTAACTGATAAATAGGAACTGGCATTCTACTCCCGCTCGCTTATAGCCACATACATGCATATATGCATGTGTAATTAGGTGAAATGAGTAAATGAGGCGGCAGCACAGCAACAAATTATTGTGTGGCATTCAATTCTACACAACAGATATCGACGGGCGGATCGGGAGTGGGAAGCGGGAAGCGGGAGCGGGACTAATATCAACACACCAGCGAACAACACACACTGAACGCTGAATTTGTTTGCAGCGACGAGGGCGAATTTCAATTTGCTTGCCGACAGTTGGCGCAAAGTTGTTCGATCGCGCAGTTCACACAACCGACAATAAAAAAGAATTTAACAAAAAAAAAAAATAAAACAACAAAAAAGTAGCACAAAAGCCGTGAAATTCTACGCGCTTTACAAGTTAATTAGCCGGGCGTCCGGCATAGTGAAAAGTGGCTCGATTTGAAAGTTAGCAGCACAACTCCCACTCCCAGCTCCCTCGAAATGCTGAGATCTCGCTTGGCTGATTTATTGGGCTGCTCGGCCCGTCGTCGCCTCCTGATGAAACACTGCCTGTGCTTTATTTTTATAACAATGACAAACTAGCGCACAAGAGAAAACGATTTCGTACTCTTTTATTTTGTTTTGCCAAAAAACACAACAGTTCAATAATAAAAGCACACTTCTGTGCAGAGATCCGATCGCAACCAACAGTATTCCCGTTGTGATCCCAGTTCCCGTCGCGTAGGATCATCGATCACCGGCCCCACCATGTCTGAGCTGCGGCGCAGTTTTAGCCGGCTGTCCATGATCGTCTACAGAGCCACCCATTCCAGCGAGCAGTCGTGGCGCGAGGAACTGCTCAGGTAAATCCCGTCCAGAGAGAGATCGATCATCGATCGGTTAAGTGCCTTAAGGCAAAGTGAGCGTGAAATTGGAGAGACGATTTATTGATTAACTGATCTTCAATAAGTGGAATCTAAATGGCTGTGAAATGTTAACATTATCTCTCTTATGATCGGAGATCAATTAAGCATAGAAACATCTCTGAAAAGTGTGTAAATATATTTGAAACTAAAAGATACAATCAACTGATGGAACTTTTACATTTCCTGGAGGTGTAACTGAAAGATATATTAATTCTCAAATCAAGGAATACATTAAGTACAGCCCCTGCTCTTTATATCTTTACCAATCTATAGTCACGATTCCGGTTCTGTACAGAGAGTTATGCATCGTTGTCTGCAGTCCAAAGATCAGTTTTCCATAACTTGGCGACGTTTCATAACTGTTTGCAGCCACCTAGCTAGTCACCCTTGAAGGTTATTTAAACAGCTGAACCTCGCCCCGATCTGTGAATACATAAAAGCATGTGCACAAGTGTAGATACATATATAAAGTATAGCTAATGTCTATATGTACATTGTACATATATGCATCTGCGCATTTAGACTAATAATGTTTAATCGAATGCGGCATAAATATTTGCCTGAAAATTCAGTTCCATTCGCCATATAGCCACCTTTGCTAATAAACATACTATATTCCATTCTATATGTATGTATCTTTCGGATCAAAGTTTACATAAGGCCCATGAAAGGAGGTTTTGTTCTCCTCCAAATCTTTTGTTTTTGGCCTGAAATGTTCACGGTTTCGGTGAGTGGCCAAGTGGCCTTTTCACAACTTATGGCGGATATATTCAGATTCATAATTGCACTTTTCACTTTTGCCATTTATATATTTTGGCAAAAGAAAAGCAACAGAAATGAGGAAATAAGCAGGTACACTGCGTTTCACTAGCGGCTACTCCTCTTCAAGCAAAAATATTTATTTAACTTATCGCAACTTACAGAATTAAAGGGATTATATTGGAAATATTATATATTGAATCATCAGGAGGAAAGCCTTCCGGCATTAATCAAGTACTGTAACGGCGCCTGTCAATTACGAAACGTGCTGTAAAACTGACTGACTGTCTGCCTTTATTCTGTTCACAATTCCCACTTTGATTTATGGACAGCAATTGCAGCACGTTGTCTATAAAGTACTTTATACATATATTTGTAAATATATTCTTGCATATACAACGTTGAGTACTGCTCGGGGAAAAGCTTTCGCAATGAATTTCCTTTGGGCCATAAAAGCAATCCAACCCAGAACCGTGACGTCAACTGGCTGTGCGGAATCCGTTCGGACTATGATCATGACCATGGTCAACTTATTTGCACCTCCGGAATATCGACACGGGCCATAACAGATGGCTCAATTGCATTGGCAAAACAATTCGTTGGCCATTAGCCAGGCGATTGAAGTGCACAGTCAGCCAGCCACAGGCCATTGCAGGGGCATCACGATCACCTCCAGCCTTGCACCTCCTCCGGTGAGTTCGTCTTGTCGAAGGTTAGTTTTGTTTTGCCGCCGCGATTAGCGCACACAGGCTGATCTTTAATGGCAGGCCATAACCCAAGGAGCGCCTTATCTGGCCTCCGGCTATTAGATAACCTCTGAAAATTACGAGTATTTTTAGCTCAGCATTTCCTATCTGCGAAAATCTAAAATATCAGCTGATTTCATGTCATTCGGGAGGGAGTTGACGCATTACTTCGGATACCCGCAGTGAGTTCCGTTCAACTTGTTTTACTTCGCCCCGACCGGTTTTTACCCTCCAACAGTCACACATATTGCATTTGGCAAACCAACAAAATAAAAAACGTTTATAAACAATAACAATAACAATCGGGGAGCCGGTTTATTTGCATGAGCCAAACATCAGATTTAAACTAATGAACTCTAAAATGGCACTCGGTTGTCGCCCGGAGATTTCTACGAATTTTTATTGAATTGTGTCTGAGGGGGAGAAGAGAGAGATATTTATCAGTGTTCTGAGAAATACTCTCACACATGTATTTTATCGAAATGATTTATTTTTTAATGAGATTGTACAGGTAACGTATGATTCGGTAAGAGGTTCGATGATTCATCAAGTGCCTTTTGCAAAGATACAAATATTCAGCAGTTGGAAGCGAACTGAATTGATAATTGATAAAATCAAATGTCTTATCTTAAGTTTTTCAAAAATACTATTATTAAAATTCAAGAAAGAACCTTGGTTAGTTGCCAGGTTGGGTCTTTGAAGATACATATATATTTATAAGACAGTTTAGAGAATCACCAGAGTTTTGGTAATTATTTTCAATTCATCTTTTTCTTAGTTTAGATCTCTTCAGCAGTATTTTGATTTAAAGAGATTTTTATAAAAACTAAAGAAAAGTTATAATTACCAAATTTTCCATAGAAAAAAAGCTTTAAATTATACGAAATTACTAATGCTTAGTTGAGTGATTAAATGAGATTTGTTTATTAATTAATTAGAAATCAATAATAATTAATAATTAATAATGGTTCATTGTTTTGTTAAAAACTTTCTTGCAAATATATAAAAGTGCATATTTTGCCACATTACCCAGAAAGCCCGCTTCATTAATGAAAGTGATTGATGCCTTATAAAATGCCATTTCAAATCCATTCGTTTCGAGCGATCCCATTGCCTGCTGATTCCACCACGCCATTAGTTGTTCCTCCTTATCGGCACCTCTCCCACTGGCGGGGGTTCGACTCAAGCTCCGACTCGGAGCTGCTCCCCTAAAGCTCAGTTCCTCAGTTTGTGCGTCTGGGGGGACTTTTGCACATTCTAGGGAAATTTCAGTGCACAAAGCGAGGCGAGCTGATAAAGCGGGTAAAGTAAATGAAACAAAATTTAAATATAAATGAACATGTAAATATAACTGCGAGGCAAAGTGACGCGAAAGCTGACTGCAAGAGTCAGCTCAGCTGTTGGTGTGCTCTTTCCAGTTAGCGATTAACCATAATACAGTTACTGCCAGAAATCCAGAGCGGAGCTTCCGAAGTCCTCCGATTGTCTCCTCAGTGCTAATCCGACCCTGAGCCGCTAATAACCTATAGCTCTTAATGGTCTAGCGGATCCCAAGTCGCTCACCATTGATAATTCCCAACAAAGTTTCCAGTGATCGCGGTGAATGCGGATCCGACGATTGATAGTCCCCGGCCAGCCCCAGTGCTCTCCATGCTGTTCCTTATCGGTCTAGTGTTCGTAGTGTGCCTCTCGAGCGTTATGCTCCAAGCAATGATTTGGTAAATTAATCAGATATATGTACCTGTACCGGCTGTATCGATGGCTATTTGTATTATCGGCCAGAATGGCCGGAGACAAACGTCAGTGGGTTGTGTCTTGTGACTTCCTGTTGTTGGCCATCCTTTATCACTTCGGACAAAGGCCGGCCTTAATCGGCTGACATATGCAAGTGTGTGTGTGGGGTGTGTGCATTGTTCCTATTGATTCAAAGAGTCTGTTTCAGCGTCTAGTAATTCAGGGTTTAAGAAATGGTATTGCAAATTGATATCATGGTGCACTTTTACACTCTTTGTTGTTGGGTTTCTAGTACATGAACTCAAAGTATGGGCGTATTTTTGCATACAGCAAAGGTCTGTGCCATATAGAAACAATAATTCCATTAAATAAGTAAGGAAGAATGCCTTAACAGAGATAACAATATACAAAATATGTGTATAAATAGAGGATAGCATCGTTCAGACAGATGTAACCATATTCTGCATTATAAATATTAATTTACAAATAATTAATATTTTTACTAAATTTATTTATGTACTCAACCCGAATATAACAAAAGATTTCGTTGCCTTGCAAGTAGAACTCACATAGGTAATTATTCCACACGTGCCTAAGATTATCAATACAAACAAAGTCAAAGTTACTTATCAGAAATGCAAACCAAAAATATGAGCACCCTATTTAGCTCAACGATTATGAACGTGTTGTGTAAATCGAATCACTAATAGACAACAGAAGCTTCCCGCACTGCAGCTGAAAGCGAAATCCCCCAACAAACCAAAACCCTTAGCTAAGAAATCGAATCTATTTGCGTGCCATGTGTATTAATGTGTCAATCTCCGCGTCTCTGCTCCCTTTCAGGTACCGGCAGACACGCTTTAGCTCGCGGCGTGTCCGAAAACGTGTGGTCTTCAAGCATGGCGAGTGCAACGTCGTGCAGGGGAATGTGGCCAAGAGGCGGCGTCGCTATCTGCAGGTGAGTGTTCCGAAGGCCCCTCGGGGCGTGGCAGTGCGTGGCTATATGCATATATGTATCTATATCTGGTCGATTGGCGGCCCACTTGCCTTTGATACGGATTTATATTTAGGTCTTCTCTCGCACTCTTCCGTTTGCGTAACTTTCGCCGCGATACTTTGGCTGCAATTATGTAAAGTGATTTGTCCTTCGAGCAATCAAGTCCTGTTCCTTAAGCATGGGCCCTTGTTGTGTGGTAATCCGTTTAAAGATTCATTTAAAGATTTCTTTTTTTGTATTTAAATTGCTATATATAATATAATTTGTTATTTATTTTCAAACCATCTTCTTTATATTCCAGGACATCTTTACCACCCTGGTGGACGCTCAGTGGCGCTGGACGCTGCTCGTTTTCGCCGCCAGTTTCGTCATCTCGTGGGCCTTCTTCGGGTTTATTTGGTGGATCATTGCCTACGCACATAATGATCTGGAGTACATCCTCCTAGAAAATAAGTCACCCGAACTGGTGGCCAATATGACGCATACGGTGTGCGTCACGCAAGTGAAGAGCATGATGACCGCCTTCCTGTATTCCATCGAAACGCAGACGACAATTGGCTACGGCAATCGTTACGTCACGGAGGAGTGTCCAGAGGCGATCTTCACCATGTGCATCCAGTGCATTACGGGCGTCTTCATCCAGGCCTTTATGGTGGGCATTGTGTTTGCCAAGCTGTCGCGTCCCAAGAAGCGTGCCCAGACGCTGCTCTTCTCCAGGAATGCGGTAATCTGCCACAGGGATGGGGTTCCATGCCTGATGTTCCGCGTGGGAGACATGCGCAAGTCGCACATCATCGAGGCTCATGTGCGGGCCCAGATCATCCGCAAGAAGGTGACGAAGGAGGGCGAAGTGCTGCCCTTCTACCAGCAGGAGCTGCATGTGGGCGCCGATGGAGGCGAGGATCGGCTGATGTTCATCTGGCCGACCACGATAGTGCACAAGATCGATCGAAACAGTCCGCTGTACATGCTCTCCGCCTCGGATATGCTCAAGGAGCGCTTCGAAGTGGTCGTCATGCTGGGTGAGTTAAGATACCAAATGGGTTCCTGGCGATGTAAACTAATTGGTTTCCCATTTCAGAGGGCGTCATCGAGTCCACGGGCATGACCACGCAGGCCAGGAGCAGCTATTTGCCCTCGGAGGTGCTGTGGGGCCACCGCTTCGTGAATGTGGTGTCCTTCCGCAAGGAGACCGGCGAGTACGAGGTGGATTACACGCTCTTCAACAACACCTACGACGTGGACACGCCGCTGTGCAGTGCCAAGCAACTGGACGAGCTCAAGTCGGAGTACACGAAGAGCGCCAAGAGCTGCCCCGGCCTGGGAGTGAATGCTCCCTTTGCTGACCGCACGCTCTCGGCAAGCTTGTTCCAACGGATCGCCTCAGCCGCGTCGGTTGATCACCTCGATCCGGCCAGCGACGAGTCGCTGGATTCGGGTCGCCTGCAGATACGCTCCCATTCCATTCCCAACGGCGTGCTGGCCAGCGAGCTGGAGCCGCTGAACAATAACAAGCACGGCGCCTCGTTCACCATGGGCGGACTGACCATTACGACAACAGCGCCCAGCATCCCCAACCTGTCCAGTATTAACGAGAAGACCAACTCCGGTAATTCCATAAACAGCAGCAACTACAGCAACAACAACAGCCTCAGCACGCTGACCGGAGGAGGCGGAAGTGCTGCCAGCGGACCCGGAGGCGGGGTCACCATTGTCTCCGGCCCTGGCAACGGAGGCGGCACCGGTGGCCGCCAGAAGCAGTCGAATCCCCGTCGGCTGAGCATCAAGCAGGACCAGCTGCCCATCGATTCCATTTGTTGATATTATTAATTGAGAGGCGCAAGGAGTCGGTGCTCTGCCCGCTGCCCAGGCCGTCGTCAGTTAACTGATGTTGTATTCTAGTTAAGCATAGGCGCTCCCGCTACAATTCTAACTCAAACTAAGCTAAGCAAGATTCCATGGAGCTCATCTGTCATAGCCATAGAGCTGCTGCAGCTGTGAAACCCGCCAAACCCGTGAAACCCCTCCTTCCTTCCCACCACCCCCCTGATGCTGAAGTGGAGGCAATCTGATTGTTACCCACCCCCTAAACTATCCCCCAGTAACTATTGTATGTATAGGCTAAGCCAATGAATGAATGGATATGATTCACAAGTTGTTAGCTTTACTCGTATTGAATTTACTATATAGCTAAGTTACAAATTGATATTACCGCAAAGTAAGATGTGAGAGACACAGAAACCAAAATGCTGCAACTTCCTCGTAAGCTAGACCTCTAGAGAAATGTTTGTAAAAGCTCACCGAACCGATATGTATGTGAATATAAATATGAATATAATGAAATATTATGCGAGGACGCCACGGAATTGTGAATTCCCTTTTACCCGATAATAGTTGTTACTGCAACGAGCTAGATAAAGGAATTTTACTATCGATAAAAACTGTTTCAAAAACACACGAGCTTCAATTCTAGTAATGAGTGGACAATAAAATTGTATGAGTATGTGAATGTTTGATTGATGTATTTTACTTATAAGCGGCACTAAGATTGTGAAATTGAAAGACGGAGAATATACCTAAAATTGAAACTAGAACTAATCCAATTGTGCGTTTCATTTGCTGGGTAATGGGTTCTAGTCCATTAGTCGTTAAGATTGCTTAATTTAGGAATTTAATTTGTATTTCTGATAGACAAAAGCTCAAAAAATTGGTTGTTTGAATTTGTATAACCTTTCAATGGAGTTTTTGTATTCAAAAATATACACTATTTTAATGGGAATAACAGAGATAATATAGCATGCTATAGAGCGATCCAGAAATTGGAATAATTACTTTAGGCATAATTAAATCCAATTCTAAAATCAAAGTAACCTAGCTTGATATGTATAATCGTCCGTTTTAAATAATGGTTGTTGTTATAATAATAAGGTGTTATTTCCAAATTCACGATATCTTCAAGAAAATTGCCCGTTTTCCAAATTTGTGTAACAGGCGAACAGAAGACAGTAGCAAGCAACGGAGATCTGCTATAAACTGTTATAAAAACTATCCAACATCGAGAAATAAGTCGAGTTTCAAACCCTATGATTTAAATAAATATTTAAATTATTAAATTAATTAATATACGAAATAAAGCCCAGTTTTTATAACAGTTTGGTTTTAATTTTATTATTTTAATGTCCTAATTGTCCCTATGGAAGCTATAGGATATAGTCGACCGATTTTTATGAAATTAAAATCGAAGTTCTGGAATAATCAAATTTGGTGAAAATATCTCCCCATTATAGTAAATACCCAGAAAAAACAACGCAAATTATTTATTTTTTAGTGGCTTTTCTTTAATTTTGACGCTTTCTTTTTTTTTAGCTGAGGAAAAGTTTATCATCGTTTAAAGCATACAAATTTCTCATATGAAACATACACAAATATATATAGCAACATACAAGTACAGGGGATTGGTCGACAAGCGCTCGGTGATCCTTGCAAGCTAGTAGTAGTAATAGTAATTCAAGGACTGCGAGCACTCGTCTCACATAGTTAATGTTACGTGGATTTACGCGAAGGGGATTTTTTAATGTATTTTTAGGTCCAAGGGCGTAGTAGTACAATACAATAGTACAATAGGTAATTAGTTTAAATTTTTCATTTACAACAAATAATTTCTCTTTTATTGAATTTCGTATCTTTCGTTTCCGACGCGTGAGAGCTTCGAATGTGACGACAAATCGACTCTAAAAGGGCTTGAAATTCATTACAACAAGTAAAATACATATGCCTATATTAACAATAGATTTTTATTTCGTTTTCGTAGCGGATCTGTTTAAGTTGATATCGTATATATTGTATATGTATAATTATTTCGCATAGCTGTAGCTTAGCCTATTGTTAAACTCTTTATGCTGTAGGACATGTTTAAGAATATTAAATATTAATATCTCTTAATAGCTTATCGACTAACCCGTTACCAGGACAGTGAAGGGGCCGCCCTAGCATGGGCAATTGTTTCCGTATTTGTTTTAGTTTTTTTTCCGTTTCTTCCAATTTTTTTTTAGTTTTTATTTGTATTTTATATAATTTTTTTGTGTGTTTTCTTTAGTTTCCTTGAGGTGTGTTAGCACTCTCTTAGTTGCTGTCTAGCCTAGAGCTTGGGGTTAGTGGTTATCTAACTTTAATTTATGTATTTACAGATGTTACGTGCTACGCTAGTTTGTGTTATGTTTGCTTTGTTTATGTTATCTTGATAAATGCCTAATGGTAGATCTCTCACTAGATGATAGCGTACTAGGCTAGGCTTACTGCTAGGTGTCTTACGGGCGTATTTCATGAACTGTCCAGCAATATTCTGCAACCTTTACAATTGATTTGTATGTTTACATCTGTCCTATTAACTATTTTTTACAAGTATCTCCGTGATTTCATATTTTACAGGCTAATATTATTGGTTTGTAAACGGCTTCGCCATCAAATATTGTTGGACGACGCATTGATAAGAAATGGGCGAGCTTTGATTGTGAATGGAGTGTGGAGTGGGTGTGAGTTCTTTACTGATTTACAAATTCATTTCAAACATTTTTGATTACATTCGTTCCTCTGTTCTGTTCGCTTCTTTCGTTTGTCTGCTTGCATTTTGTATGTGGGCTTTAAAGAGTTCTTAGTTGAAGAGCGGATTTATCACAAGTAATGTTTTTAGTAAATTGAAATTAAGTAAGGGGCTGTATGCGACTCGCATGCCAGACTCTGGACGAGTCCAACTAATTAATTAATTAAAAAATAAATAACAATCAAGCTGACTAAATAAGTAAATCATTGATGGGGGCTTGGGATGATACGACGAATGAGGCAGCTCCAAACGGCCGGAAGCAGCAGCAGGTGCAACGAATGTTGCCAGCAACACGTTGCAGCAGCGAGTTGAGAATAAGAACCAAGTCGCCGCTCAGTAGTACAGGTAACTGTTGTTGAACAAGTCGTAGCGGTAGTCGAACTGCTGCTGCTCTTGCTCGGATCGATGCTGCTGCTCGCGCTGGAAACTAGTGAACCAACTCTTTGTTGCGGCGATTCGCAACAGATACTTTCATTCCTTGCGATGCTGCTGCTGCTGCTGCTGTCCTCCCGGCTGCTGCGACTGCAAATGGTGCTGTTGCTGCTGCTGAAGGTGTGGAGGCAGCCGCGACTGCTGCTGCTGCTGGGGCAGGCCTCCGCCCACGTGTTGCGCCTGCATTCCGTGCTGGCCATGGTGGCCATGCATGGGCGGCTGGGCCGGCCCGTGGCCATTCAAGCTAACGCCGCTGGCCGATGACACGGCGTTCGAGGCAGCCGTGGCTGTGCTATTGCCCTCGGTCTTGTCCCGGGGCAACAGGTAGACGGATCCATCGGCAGCCTGCTGCAGACTATAGTCAGAGGGCGAGCAGGGATTTCCCTCGGGATCGCGCAGATACTGCAAAGTAAAAAGAGAAAAATTAGTTTTGATTCTCACGAGTTTTTTAAGCTCTTATTTTCGTAGAACTTTACCCACCTGGAACACATGACGATGCAGCAATGCAAACTTGTTGGAGATACGCTTGCGCTCGCTTTCCAAGTGATCGCGGTCTGCATTTAACTGCGTCTTGCGCTTAACCACAGCGTTCACCTCGTCCTCAAGGGTCAGAATCTGGTCCAGCTTGCGTTTGCGACAGTTCTGAGCGGCAACCTTGTTCTTTCCGCGCCGGCGAATGTCGCGAATCAGCGACAATTGGTTCTCGCTGAGGTCGTACTTGGACAGCCGCTCGTTGAACTCGTCCATGGGCAGGTTGATGATGTCCTGCACTGGAATTGGTATGTTCAGGGATCGGGCGCGCTTCTCGTCGCGTGTCAGGTGTTCGTCCTCCATAGTGCTGCTGCTGCTGCCACCAGCACTGCTGCTGGAGCTGCTAGCATTCGCTCCCTTCGTTGCGGTCTTAGTGGCCACCACCGTCTTCTTGTCGCGCGCCTGGGGTCTGGGGAGGGATCCACTGCCCTGGGGCAGTGAGTAGGTGTGGTTCAGTTGCACTAGATCCTGCGAAGTTCTCGGCGAGGGTCGCATCGTGTAATCTCCGGAGAAGCCGCTACCGCTGGCTCCCATGCCGTAGGCCTGGTGATGATTGTAATCCTTGGACAGAGCCGGTCCCATGGCTCCTGGCTCACTGATACCGCCGCTGGCCATTCCCGAGGAGGCATAGCCGGCATCGTACTCATACTTGATGCTTTGCGATTGGGCCGCTGTCGAAGTAGCCGGCGGAGCTGATGGCGGCAGAGCGGACGGCGTTTGCTTATGTGGATCTCGCTTGCCGTACAACTGGTGCTTCTTTTGCGCCACCGGTGGCTGGCGTGTGGCGGCGGACAGCCGCGAGTTGTTGTTGTAGCTAAAGTCATAGGGGCCGCCGTATTTGGCCTGATGATAGTCCTGGGCCGAGTCACTGCCCTCGCCCCACTCGCCGTCGGAGAGGGACGGCACACGCTCCGAACCCATTGAACTGACAGCACTGTCACTGGAGGCGTCCAAGCGATCTGCGCCGCCCTGAGCACCTGCACCGCCGCTGGCCAGTAGATCGGTGGTCATGCCCGCTGCTCCGGTGCCCACCGAGCCGCTCATTGGACCCACGCCGCCTGCCGCTCCGTTAACCTGGTTGCCGTGAGGATTTCCTGCCGCCAGTTGAGCAGAGCTGCCAGAGCCGTTGCTGACATGTCCGCTGCTGGGCAGACCCAAAACCGAGGAATTGTTGCTGGTGCTGTTGTCCACCATGCGACAGAAGCCTGCAATAGAAATTGTATGGTTTAGTATGACTTCTCTCATTTTTTAAATCAAGCGAATGTTTAATATATAATGTATATCGGCAAGATCAGGTGTTAAAGCTCAAAATCGATTCATTCAAATTGGAACATCCTTCATATATCGATATTTTCACATTATTCAAAATAATCTTTGTTGTGGACATGGTGTATTTTTGGCACTTAATGAATATGCTAAAAAAAAGGACTCTATAGTTTTTCATTTTCAAGTTTTATAATCTATATAATTATAATATTGCTGTATTTTATCATGCCAGTAAAATTCCCCCACTCAAGAATTAGATGCCTAACATAACAATGGTTTTATTGGCCCTGTTATAATCGTCAGAGTTAAGTGATTCCAAGAATGTAGATTATTTAATAATCGTAATAATATTCAATTAGTGAAGACTCCTTTATTAAAAATCTAAAGAAATCTCCCCTGGTCATCCAGATAACTTTATAGATATTTTAAGTTACATAATAATTCCCTTTATCTGAACTAAATCGCAACTAGTTTTTCTCTATTATTTTAAGGACCTGACCCAGTTCATGTAGACAGAATTTATTAGAGATTTGGTCGCTCTTATCGTGGTCTTGAATCACTCGCCGCTTTGCAGCTTCGATTATTCAGCACAAATTAATGACTGACTGCCTTTGCCGACAAATTCAGGCGAAAAAAGTGTGCAGTCATTTTCCATATTTCAGCGGGGACTTATCTTATCGGGCGATAAGGAGGCAACGCGTTGATATTAGCTCGTGTGCGTCTCTCGCGCTGTTTAATGGCTATTTCGCAAATACCTGGTCACATTTCCACATCTTACGATATAGACCCACCCACAGGGGGTTTCTCTTATCTCAGAGAAACAACGACGACAAGGATGAGTGTCCAGAAATGCGCAATCTGACATTGTTATTAATATTAATGCGAGCCTGCAGTTAATTAGTCAAAGCAATTCAAGCAGGCAAGCAAAGCAATAAGTAAGTAAGCTGGTGTATTTATACTCTCGATCGCTGTCGACAAGGTCAAAGCTTAAACCATAAACATTGATGACTTGACAAAATGCGATACTTTGTATACTGTACAGTAGGTACCACGTATATGGGAGAGTTATCAGTGGCACATTGAGCGCAAGACATAACGGAAACCATAAAGATAACAGTTAAGGCCAATACGACACGTTTCATGATGAGCCAAAAAAAAAAAAGTACAAAAAATTAAAAGATGAAAAGATTTCGAATTGAGAACGTCTTTGTTTCTGAACACGTAAACACGTAACCCAAATACGTTACGTTAAACTGAGCTATGAATCTGTTAGAATCAACCTCAACCCTTTTGGAATTTTAGAATTGGCAAACTTTACGTTCGTTATGCTATCTATGCTCTTCAAGCTTTTTTCTATTTTCTTTTTCTCTTTTTCGCTTAACGTTATTGTTTCGAAAAGGATGACTCAGCAGTTTAAAAATAGTAAACAGCAAACAGGCGGGCAAAAATGAATAAAATGAAAAAAAAAAAACTTGCTGAGCGGGCATTAGGTAGTGATAGGGGCAGAGGGGAGCCCAGAGAGAATCACTCGAGAGAGCAGAACGTTGCTGCTGATATCAGCAGCAGCAACAACAAAGATCGCCGTGCGGCATGACTAATGAAAAAATTGTTACGCGGTCAGACAATTCTACAGGGCTTTCTTTCGCTTTTTCTCTTGAATTTTCATTAATTTGTGGGGGTTGGAAACCGAAAATAAAACCACCCCCCCTTCTAGGTGATCCAGTTTTATCTCTTTTTACCTATTCCTGTGCTCACTCTCACCTGTTGAATTCCGATTTCGATGCGCGGATACACCTTTTTTTGGGATGCTTTATAAATAATATGTAAATATCTCTCAAAATTCTAATTTCACGCACAGAGATACAGGGAGAAAGAGAGAGAGGAGAGGGTTGTATTCCACACTTATGCCAAATGCGTCATTGTTTTATTAAGGCGTTTATGCTAATTGCATCAAGTATACGACACGTTGTTCCGCTACGGCATCGATCGGATCGGTTGGATTATTATTTGGCTATTTTCACATGTATGTAGTACTTTTCGTCTCAATGTACGTTTCGAGTCGCGTCGGTTCTAATATTTACTTTACTATCGTATTCGATTGTTCGTGTTCGACTGATTTGCCCTCGACTCGCGCTCTGTTCTTTTCGCTTTGCTTTGCTTAATGCCTTTGGCTCTCGGCTGAGTGAGTTACTTTTTTGCGGTGAGCGCGGCAAGCAGCGAAACCCGAGCGCTTAGCGCCCGCCGCTCAACCCCCTGTGCCACACCGCGCTCGCCCAGCGGGCGGTGAACTAATTGTACGAAATTTGTATGCTAATCACGAAAGAACGTCAAGAGTCGCGGCCAAAACGATAAAGCAACAGTACAAAAAGCTTGCCCTGGGCAGCTCCACTCGGTCAGCGCGAGTGGATTTATCTGTTCTGAGTCGACGGGTTTGAGTTAAAGCTTGCCATGAGCACTGAGTGGCTGAGTGGGTGGAGGAGCACTCTCTGGCGATGCGCCGTCTGCTTAATGGAGCAAAGCTTTCTGCTCAAAAAATTAAAGTTTTTGACATGCCAAAAGCTTTTTACAGAAAGATGTGGGGGTTTTTTTAAATATAAAGAATTTGAGTCCGAAAATATCGATGAAAATTTAAGTAAATAAATTTAATAAATTAACATAAGAAGGTGGTTTCTCTTCTGTGAACTTAGCAATCTCTTAAATCTTATTTTAAATAATTTTCATATTAGATTTATAATAAATAAATTCCTTGATTACTCACTCTCATTCATATCCATCAAGTGCAGATCCTCATCGGTGAAAATGGAGTTCATGAAGCCATCAGCCTGGTTCATATCCGAGGAGGTGTTCTAGAATTAAACAAAGAGATATTAGTTATAAATTGCATCCCAAGATACTCCCTTAGCACACTCACCCCGTAGTACATCAGATCGTGCTCCACCTTATAGGCGGCGGCAGCTGCGGCAGCGCCATCGGCCTCATGACTCGAGTTGGTCAGGTGCATGCTGGAGGTCACAGCCGATCCCAGATTGTGACCATAATGGGGCTGGCCCGTGGGGCAGATATCGCCCAGGGCGGCGTTCGGATGATGCAGCATGGCCGCGTGATGCGGCGGCGGCGGTGGTGGCGGCTGCAGGGGAGCAGCTGCTCCTCCGCCGTACTGGCCATGCTGGCCGGGAGCCGACGGATTGCCGCCGTTGGAGGGACTCGCCTGGTAAGAGTAGCCCGGATAGTGGTGCGGGTACGGCGACATGTCCGACACCCCACCCACCATGCTGGGAATGGGACTAAAGTAGGTGGCAAAGTCCTGAAGACGCTCCATGGAAACGCTGCGGTTCAGGCGCGGCATGCGGCCCTGGAATAAGAGAGAAGGAAGACATTGATTAATTCGGCGCTCGTCGCTTAGCTGTTGATGTATTAACAAGGTGAGAAGGGTTCGCTCGATAGTCGCTGGAATTACGAAACTTATAACTCAATAAGCGATCAATCATCGCAGCCAGGGAATTCTCTAGAAACGCGGCGGCCCTAAAAAAAAAAACACAGTCAGGCACGGCAGACAGACAATAAACTGAATTCAAATTGCGCTACAAGTAACAATCTCCCCGGCTGTCAGAGCCGCTGAGCCGCAGACTCTCTGTGTAAGCCAAAAAACGTGCACAATGTATCAGTCTGGCGATTTGACTGCCAGATCGATCAACGTGTTGGAATCGAAATGAAATTCATATCTTTCAAATTGACAAGTGCTTGGAGTTGGAGTGCTGGAATCTTGAAGCCCAGCCAGCGGTCTTGGCCGCACTTTGTTTTCCTAAGACGGCCCAGCTCCGTCGCTGCCTTCTGTAAAGAGCTGGGGCTCTGTGTAAGTTGTCTTGGGGCTGGCTGACTCTGATCAGCCGGATGGCCGGATCGTGAGACTACGACTTCATTAGGCCGCCTTTTGTTATTGTTAATTATCGGTGGCTTTATTTATTTACTCAACTAATTCCAGAGCCCCGGCGTGGGCGAATTGCAAAGTTATTTCCTCCCCCCACCCACTTCAAATGCAGGCAGGCGGCACTCACTTACTCTCGAATAATATTCTTCGACTGTCGATCTGGGATCCCCGATCTTCACAGATCTTCGATCGATCCTTTTCCCAATCCCTTTGAGGGCGGCAAACAAATTTGTTTTTAATGCTAAATGCCGGTGGTGCTGCGTGCAATTAAGATCTTTCAGAGATCTGATATATCGGCCTGACGTTGACGCTGATGCACTTTGACACTGACATTGCAGATACGGATCGTTGGAGCCACAGAAAAAAAATACAGAATTGAAAAGAAACGAAATTCCGACAAAACGAATATCTCGATTCTGGACTGCGATCGAACTCCTTTGCGCGTTGACGTTGAGTTGTCGTTTGACCACCAGCACCAACTGGCTGACTTGGCTGACTGACTGACGGACGGAATGACAGTAGCCGGGGATGCACACAACCTGTATCTGGAGTGTGTGTGTGTGTGTGTATCTAATGAATGCCTCAACACGCTCCTGAGCGCAAACAGGTAGGCAGCAGGTAGGAGCCGCATACAAGCATTGGGCGTTCACTTCAGCCAGTTGCAGTCGCCCAAGCCCGGCATCTCTGTGTGTGTGTATTTGAGTATCTGTGAGTTGGACTTCATGTATCTGTGAGTGCACACCGCGCATGTGTAATTTGAATTGTCACTGTCTTGTCATTAACTTCTGGTGTTGGCCATTGTTTGCTACGCTTCACACGCAAACAAATCCAACCGCCAACTTAGACACGGTAGCCGATCTCCTTCGATCACTCCGAAGCGGAGTGAGTGAGTGAATGCAGAATCTGGAATCTATTCTCCGGAATCTTTAATTCATCTTCAACCGTTACAAAGGGGCGGAGATGGGTAGGCAGGAAAGATGCGTTAGATTGCACTTTTGATCGGGGGAATTACTATCATTTGATGATGCTTTCATACTGCCGATCCCATTAGGGTTTGTCAAGCGTGTTGCGCTAGATTATGATTGGTTCTAAGGGGTTTTTTTATGTTATTAATTCTCTCAAGTATTTAATTTGTACTGCTTATTAAATTCCTATAAAATATGTTAGTTATTTTACTTGGAAAATAACATCATAATACTTTTTATAATCATTTCTTGGTATCATTGGTATCATAACTCCACACTAAAGTATACACTCTGTATCATAATGATACGACACCCCTAATATGCAAGTTTCGAGCTTTGTAGGATCATAGGGAAGCATAATACAACAAAACCAAGTATACAGAATGAAAGATTAATGAATTCTGCTTTAAATGAAATTGTCCTATTTCCCCCCTCCCCCCTCGTTTTAAAGTAATGGTCCAAAAAGCAGAAGAGTACGTTTTTTTGCGTGCCTGCAACTGTATCAAAATGATACGACACTTTCCAATTATTCCGGCTGGAGACATTTATTTGCTTTCCAATAATTTTTTTTAAATTTCTATTAACAATTTAATTAATTTGTAATAAGATTCAGCTGCGTCGTTTGCTATTCGACAAAAAAAATATAAGAATAAGAGCCTAAAATGATCCTGGCTCAATATCCTTAAAAATTGACCGAAAACGTTGTGTTATCCTTAAATTTTTAATCAATCCAGATAAATATGATGCTAAGTATAGCTGTGGATGAAAATCAAATTTGTCTGACTGCGGTAACATCCCATAATTCGGTTTGTTTGCTTCAGGCTTCATACTTGCCACAAGTTGCAGTAAGCCTGTGGCACGAAGAAAAATTCGGGGGATGCTGCAATTACTGCAGTGCATTCTCAGAGGAGCCTTAAAAAAAACTTCTTACCAAAAACCGCGCCAAAAAATCGAACGACTTCATCACCTCCAAAAGACTTGGAAAGGTACTGCTCCCCATACAAAATTCAACTATTATTGTGATTAAAAAGTTTTTTTTTAAATATTGAAGTGGTTCGATTTTTTGGCGCGGTTTTTGGTAAGAGGTTTTTTTTAAGGCTCCTCTGAGAATGCACTGCAGTAATTGCAGCATCCCCCGAATTTTTCTTCGTGCCACAGGCTTACTGCAACTTGTGGCAAGTATGAAGCCTGAAGCAAACAAACCGAATTATGGGATGTTACCGCAGTCAGACAAATTTGATTTTCATCCACAGCTATACTTAGCATCATATTTATCTGGATTGATTAAAAATTTAAGGATAACACAACGTTTTCGGTCAATTTTTAAGGATATTGAGCCAGGATCATTTTAGGCTCTTATTCTTATATTTTTTTTGTCGAATAGCAAACGACGCAGCTGAATCTTATTACAAATTAATTAAATTGTTAATAGAAATTTAAAAAAAATTATTGGAAAGCAAATAAATGTCTCCAGCCGGAATAATTGGAAAGTGTCGTATCATTTTGATACAGTTGCAGGCACGCAAAAAAACGTACTCTTCTGCTTTTTGGACCATTACTTTAAAACGAGGGGGGAGGGGGGAAATAGGACAATTTCATTTAAAGCAGAATTCATTAATCTTTCATTCTGTATACTTGGTTTTGTTGTATTATGCTTCCCTATGATCCTACAAAGCTCGAAACTTGCATATTAGGGGTGTCGTATCATTATGATACAGAGTGTAGTTCACAGCAAAAATAAATTGAATTTTAAAAACATTAAACAAAAATCGAAGCAAAAGAAGACAGCTCAAAGTTTAAAACGCATTTAGTTTTTAATTTTGATTATTATGCATATCATTAACAACAAAAACTGTCTTCAATTATATTTATTTATTTTGATTTGTTCAATTTAATGCTTGCCAAACACGTAGTTTAAGCTGCTCAACAAGCACATTATTTTGGACATTTGTTAAACATATTTCCACGAAACCCTCAATCCATCAATGGCAGGTCGGGAATCACCGATATTAGCCGAAGACGTCAGAGATCTTGGACTATTATTTGGCTTAGTGCCTCCTCCCTCCTGTTGCCAACCACCTGAGCTGTATATATAGTTGTGCCTTTTTTTTTTGTCATTAACTTGATTTATGTGTGTGCACAAATCGAGTCCCATGACAGCAGCAGTCTCAGCTCGAGCCTCAACTTAAGCCTCCGCAGCTCAGCCATCAAACTGTTTACATAAATTGAATTAAAATCGTATAGCGAAAAAATCGGGGAAAAAACTACAGCCAAGAAAAACAACGAAGCAAAGCAAAACACAGAGATGCTGTAAAATAATTAATAAAGTTTTTTTTCTCTCTCTGCTGCGCTGATTTTTCAGCGTTAAGCTTTTTGCAAATATTTAAAATTCACATAATTAAAGCCATGCAGGGCGACGATTAGGAGCTGCAAGCGGCGGGGATCGGGGTACGGACATTAAGAGATAAATTTTTTTGTAATTCGCGCGCGCTAAATGGGGATTTAATTGCAGGGGCTACCGCTGAGCGCCGAGCGGCTCAAAAGATGCAATCAACTCGCAGGGGAGAGAGGTAGGTAAGGTGGAGAGAGGGGCGGTCAGTGCGGCAAAGTGCCACCGAATTCAATAAACACTTCGGCCCCATGCGGAAAAGTCAAGTGGCGCATTGCAAGCGACAGAAAAAAAACACATCACAAAACAAAAGCCCCAAGCAAAAAAATACAAAATCAACAACAAAGTGTCCGTAATGAACGCAGGCGCCTCCCTTCCACTGGCTACCCTCTTCTCCACCCTTTTCCACTCTCTCCTACGAGAGCTCAGCTTAGTGATTGCAATTAGCGAAAGATACACATCAAAAAATAATAAAATCTTTCTGGATTTGTATATAATTTTCAATGTATTTTATTATTTAATAAAATAATAAATGTTGACTATCCAAAATCAAGTACATTAAACACTTCTCCTGTGTTTCTTTCCGTGTAAAGTCAAAGTGAAGCCTGAGTACAGGTAGCCAGCCAAAGGGTCCATCATCAATGAATGCAAATGGCATATTAAATGTGATCAGGAAGTTGCATAATGATTATTCGCACTAGGATCAAAGTGAAAGAGACGATGCTGGAAAAACAAAGCTTAAAACCGCCTAATGACACTTTCCGTTTAACCGTTAACAACAGTTAGACGGTTGGAAAATCCCCCCAGAGAGTCGGCAAAGGACTTAGCCGACACTAGTTCTCAAGAATCCCGGCGAATAACCGATCATCTGGCTCATTAAATGGCTTTGGCAAGTGCCGAGAGCCGGCAACCCGCTGGCACACAAGACCCTGGAAACCGAAATACAGAAGGAGGACGAACCACATCAAACGCGGTCTAAGCCTAATCCAGCAACTCGGGTTGACCGCTGCTGTGGTTTTTCTCTGTCTTGCTTTCTTTTGGGCTACCGGCGAAAAGACTTTACGGTAATTGCCGCTGACTTCGTGACTGTTTCACCCTCAGAATGTTGTCACTCTTTTGTCACCTGTCCCTTTTAAGGGCTGAGCAGGCAGGTCAGTGGCTGAAGTTCAGCCTGGGTTTCATTCAGGAAGCACTTGTTCGGCTCAGACTTGTGGTGGCTTAATTTTATTGGCCATGTAGACTGGACTGGATGCTGGTGCGGAATCGGAATCGGGATTTGGTTATTTGAACAAAAATAATAAAAACATATAGGAAGTCCTGTCCAAATCCGAATGCTAAGTATATTACCTAAAGATGACCTTCCTTTCATTAATGACTACATGTTTCTATGAGTTTCTACATAAATATAAAAAAAAAAAATTAATTATTTGGAATCCATATTAAATATTGGAATTTCTCTTTAGAATAAAGTATCTTTTGCATTTTTCACTAACTCTGACTCACTCAAAAATCAAGAACTTGGCTGAGAAATAACGAAAACAACGGCTAAGTAAACAGGCAAAGATTGAGGGAGAAACGGATTGAGAAAAGCCTTTAGATAACTTCACAAACACTGAATTCCAGCTCACCGGAGTATGAAACCAAGATGGGAGATCACGAAAACCGAACCCATCTGTGTGTATCCATACATATATATTATTTTAACACTCACAATCATAATTTTGTTGCTGTTCCCCGTACATTTCTGATGAGGAGTTACAACAAAAGGCCAAAAAATAAAAATAATAAAAAAAGAATAAGAATCATTCGACGAGAAACGGCCAAAAAGCGAGTGAAGAGCAAAGACTGGCGCGGAAAGGGGGGGCTCCGGGGAGCTTGTGATTGACGAACTTGTGGCTGGCTGGAAGCGGAATAACAGCGGATGCCCCTGGTAATGTGGGGGCAGGCAGGGCGAGGAGCGTGTACAACCAGATTTGAAGCTTTGTACAAACAACAAACACGACAACAAGAGCAACAACATCGCCTCTTGAGGAGAGCAGGCCCAAGATCAAGTGCTCAAAAGAACCCCAAAGGGGTGGCGATGGATGCGGGGTAAGCACCCGGGCCACGTGAAGAACCAAAAGAAATGGAAGGCATGTAGAGAAGAAGGAACACTGAAAAGAGGCACTCCAAAAACCCAGAGAAGAAGCACCAGAAGAATAACGAAAGCGAGGCGCAAACGATCCTTGAATGATTACATATGTATATAGACACAGGCACATAACAAGCCAGGTCAAAATAATAGTTTTAATAATGGAATTCCATTTACTAAATTTAAAATTCCAAAATTATAATTTATAAGCAATCCGAAACTGATTGAAAATCTTTTTTAAGTGGCTCATAAGAGGTAGATTGTTGTAAAATTATTTATAAATAATTCATAACTTACTAGACTTTCATTTAAATATAAACCTAAACGTTTAGTTTTTAGTATTTCTTTTGAAATCTCATATTTTTATATTACTTTCAAGGTAAATTAAATTAAAATAACAGATTAATATTGTTGTTCTTTCATTTGAAATGCTATTATTTTGACCGCAGCTGTGTACACACACACACTCACACACCCGTCGCTGGCCAGGTAGTACATGTGTAAGTAAGTATGTGGAGCGCTCGACGGATGGCAGCACTTGAACCGAGCATCCGCATCAAATTATAAATAAATATATACCTTTCTGTGGGGAGGATTACGATCAATGCACACACATACCTGGTGATGGCCATGATGGAATCCGCCGGCAGCTGGCTGCCTCTGGAAGGCGCTGCCCGTGCCGCTGCCCACGCCCACACCGACTCCAACTCCAACGCCGCCGCCATAGTTTGCCTGCTGCACCGCTCGCTGGTGGGCGGCGGCTGCAGCAGCAGCATGGTGGGCATGGGCATGGTGCATCGTAGCATGGTGGTGGCTATGGGGATGCGGATGCGCGTGTGGATGGCCGTGGTGGGGATGAGGATGGTGGTAGGGCGGAGCCGTGGATTGCAACATCTCGTCTAGCTCCTTCTTGGCGTCCTCATCTAAGTCGAACAGGGGCGAGCCCACGGAATTCTGAAGGTCCTCGAAGTCGCTCACCGAGAAGCTATCTCCGTCGGCCTTGTCCTGATCGTTGTCCTTGTCCTCGGCTTCGATGCGGCGCTGCTTGCTCGGAACTCCTTCGCCACTGAGGAAATCCTCACCGGTCTCCGAAACAATCCGTTGAGCTTGATTCTCGTTCAAGGCAGCGGCTGCCTGCGAAGTGGAGGCCACCGGATCGTCAGATAACTGTGGAATGGAGAAGAGAACGGGCATCAATGAGGTATTTTCACCTGGCTAAATGAGGCCACTGGACTTACGTCGTCTTCGAGCGGGAATTCAGAGAGCTTGAGTACGTCGTTCAACAACTCATCCAGGGGCAAGCGAATGTATTCACCTAAGAAAGAGAAAAATTAATATTGAACCGTTAGAACCGTTTAACAGATATTTATTTTAGTCGCAAATAGATCTTGATTCTGATTTAACTTTGACTCTTTACCTTAGGATATTTCCCCTAAAACCGCTACTAAACAAATGAATAAAACATTCTTTTCTGTGTTAAAAGTATATTCCATATAAAGAATTTATGTTTTAATCTATAGGGATTTGTATAACCCTCATTATTTGCTACCAAGAATTGAGTATTATCATTTCCCAAACCATGATTCTATCTTTTGATTGCTTACAATAACTTCAATAAACAAATTGCATTCCCCTTGGATTATAGTTCACCCCAGACTAATGATCTTTGTCTTCCTATCACAGCGAGGAAAATATACGAAAATATTTTGATTATTTGAATAGGATCGCTGATCCTCTATTTATTCTCTCCCACTCTTACTCCTTCCCCTATACTCCCCAGAGTGTGATCAATTTTCTTCGTAAAGGTTGCTCAAAAATCCCCCGAGGCCAAAAAAAAAAAAGAAAGAAGGTAAACAAGGATCTGGAAAAACAGTAGCACTTTCCTTCCTGTGGGAGACCGAGTTCGAGAGATCAGCGGAGAGATCAGAGACTGGACAGTAACTAGAGTCAGTCAAGCTGGGCGATCATTAATCATAATCATAAAAACGTGATCTCTGAGAGATCGCATCCACTCAAGACGCCTGACGGAAGCAGCAGCTGAAAAATATTGCAACAAATGAACGATTTCCCCGGCTCTACTTAATTGATGATCAGTTATGACAGCTCCGAGATATCCAAACTAAACACAGACTAAAGTCGAGGCAAAATAATAAAAGCTTCCCTCAAGTGTATCGCTTACAATTGAATTGACTCACAGACAATTGATTCCTGCTCAAATATTGATGGCGGCCAAATATTTGCATTGGGAATTCTCGGGAAATCCAAGTCAAGAGCCGGGTTTTGGGGTGGGGAGGAGTCTCTGTCTCTGGATATTATCAGAAAATTACTACTTAACATCGACTCGAGTTCCACGAAGAGAAAACCCCGACCCAAACGTGGGCAAACATCTAGATAAAGCCAAAACGAAAACCCGAAAAAAAAAACTGAGGGCCAAAAAGAGGGCGCAACCTGGTCGAAAGAGTAGGAAAGTCCAGGTCGCAGAGAGAGAGATAGAGACGAACTCAAGTGGTGTGACGACGACGACCTTTGCTGGGGCACTTGAGTCGGGTTCAAAAATTAGAATAAACACAGCCGATGGAACAGTTGGGCTCTCTGGACCCGGCCAACACAATTTCCACCAAATGCTTTGTTATTCTTACGATTGGTTACAAAACGAATCCCCTGCCCATTTCCCAATTTCCATCGCAACCATTTTGGGCCCGATTCGGTTCTGTTGTTCTCTCCACTGTTCTGGCCATGTTTTTTTTTTCGTAGCCTGTTATTTTAGGGTTCTCCCTACCTTATTTAATTCTTATTTTTTTGGTAACAGTTCGTGGTCCGTTAATTTCGGAATGCGTGTGTGGGTTGCCCGGCTGTTGGCTTGGAATTGTTTACTTATCGTTTTTGGTCGTTGGGTCTCCCTTTTTGTGGGTTTCTTTATGTTTTGGTTGCTCGCTTTGTGGCCGAAACGACAACGAAAATATTATTCGATTTTGGGTTGGTGTGCTGCCGGGGCATTGTTTTCTGGCCGAGACTGGCCGGGGCTGACCAGGAGCAACTGTCAACTGTCACCAGCAATTAGGCGACAAGGCTTTAGAGAGGCGTTGATGGGGCCAACACCATTGTTGGTCAAATTTTTGGTTACCTTTCAGGAAGTTTGCTCGAACGCAAGGAAGGAAGGCCAGGAAATCGGTGGGAGAGTCGCGTAATGGAGCCGCTAATGGGGTTGATTGAGCACTAAATACCGACGGCTACTTGATATTTTTAGAGGGGTGATAACAGGGCGGGGTTTGGGGTGGCATTTAAGCTTGGCACTTATGTGAATTGTTTGCTTAGATTGCAGGGCTAATCGAAGGAGTGAAGGGAAAGTAAACTCATTCGAGAACTTGTACTGGGAAGTTTGTGTAAAAGTTTTCTAAGAAAACAGTTAATGAGGAAACATTAGCAATAATCGGAAATTTTATAACCAAAGGTACAGTAGGAACTTATCCTCTTCATTGAAGAATTCAGAGTTTTTAAGATTTAAAACTCCATAAAAACCGTTTGAAAAGAGTTAATAAAATGTATACTTATTAATTTTGAACTTCAAAGTTTCCTTAAGAATAATCTCAATAATTTCTAACCTAATACGATCCTACTTTGAGGTTCAGTTTTATGTAATTTTCAACCCATACGATGAAGCTTGAATTTCGGTCACATCTTCGTGCCAAACAATTGGATCTTTACGAACCTTTTTTAGTTCAAGGGATGCTGCAATGATGACAATGTTGATATCTGTGAAATATTCGTGTTTATAATCCAATGAAACACAAACGTCTGAGGAGTCCACAAAGTCAAATGTGGCTTGACTTGGTTTTATTTCTTCTTCGACGATTGTTTTTGATTTGTGGTTGTTGGTTTTGTTGCCTTTTGTAAGCAGATTGAACACAAATTGTTGCAATAAAGCGCTGATTGTTGTTGATATTTGGCCAAACACTTTGACAATTATGTAACGTTTTGACAGCCAAAATGTTGCAGAATCAACAAATGGCAACACACCGACAGCAATGGCAATAGCAAAAGCAATAGCAATCCAATCGCAACTGCGATATTGCCGTTTCCGCTGCAGACAGGCCTTTATTGTCTTGGCTTTATTATTATTTTTTTTTTGTATTTTATTTTCCTTTGCACAATTCGATTGTCG
Source organism: Drosophila anomelani (assembly GCA_035045905.1). Classification (NCBI taxonomy): domain Eukaryota; kingdom Metazoa; phylum Arthropoda; class Insecta; order Diptera; family Drosophilidae; genus Drosophila; species Drosophila anomelani. The sequence continues at coordinate 6,036,834 of JAWNOO010000007.1, read as the reverse complement.
GTCTCGTGTGTGTGTGTGAGTGTGTGTGGAAAATGGGTTTAAGTTATTTGGCAATGCCTTCGGTTATTGTAGGGGCTTTTTTTAGAATCGCACAATGGTCACTTGAGTGTGGAGCCTGGCATGTACATATTTTTGATTTGGTAACTTTCACTTTTGTATCTTTTTTTCTTTTTTGCACAAATGCAGACGCGTAATAGTTTTGTAATTTGTTAATGTTTGACACAGTTTGTCGATGGTTGGTTTGGTTTTATTTTATTTTTGAACAGTATTCAGAATTTCCCAAATCATCTAATTGGCAGCAGAAAAAGAGCCACACTTGATTTGGACCAGAACGAGGCGATTTGAGCGGTTGATTCGGAATGCCGCGTCACTCTGCGGAGCTCGCCAGTTTGGTACCGAGAAACAGAGTCCTTTTTCCTTGTCCACGCCCACGTTTTTAGTCCCCGAAATTCTCACTGTATTTAACCCTTGGTCGGCCAGTCGCCTCTATATTCGCTTCTCTGCGCGCGCGTCAAGCGTCGAACGTTTCTCGAGCGTTTATAAAAATTCAAATACGATTCTAAAATGCTGCCACTGCCAACAACTCTGCCTCTGCCGCTGTCGCGGCCGCAGCTCCGCCATCGCCCTCGACGCTGGCAGCGGCGCAAGAGAAATGGCGCTTCCAAGCCATACGTTCGAGCGGGACAACTGGATGGACTTCCTCCCCGGTTTTGAGCTGCCTTTGTTCATGCGCAGTGCCAATGTGTGTGTGGCTGTACGAACGAGAGGCGGAGCCATGAGCTCGGCTTGGTGTGCCTGCGTGCGTCTGTGTGTGCATTTAGGTGTACTTTTGCTTTTGGCCGCTTCAACATGGACGCTTTGTTGAAGTCTAGAAAAAAGCCAAAACTGGTTCTCTTGTTCTTATTCCCAGCATGTGCATGTTCCTCAGCCTGTGTGTGTGTGTGTGAGTACAAGCCGTCAAGAGGAAGAAAAAACAATCTAATCAAGTAATTTAAACAATCAATAGCAACAAAAAGCGCTTAAATTTGCATGGAAAGGGATTTTTGGAAATTAAGTAAGGCTTTAAAATGGCAGAGAAATATTTAAAACAGGGGGATTTACTAGATAAACTTTTGAAAATGTTACTTTTTTATAGGAAATTAATGTTACTTATCTTAGTTTTGATATTTGCAGCTTTAAAATTCATAAAATAACCAATTCTAAGGATTATTAGATAGACTTAATTGTCCAAATAATAATTTTTCTATTGAAAATATCTTAAAAAATAAATTAAAAAACATATAAATGTTTGATGAATTAAGTTTTCTTTATAGAAATTTGTAATTCTTTGAAAATAGCAACCCAAAACCAAATATATTTTGTAAATTACTCTTTCCTCTAAGAAACCCATCTCTGAAATACATCAACAATTAAATAATCGAACCTTTAAATAGAACTATAATCAATTTAATGTAATCCAAAACAAAACTCAAACTAAACAAAACTGAAACTCAAATTTAAACCCTCATAATTCAAACCCTGCTAGCCAAATAGAGCTCTTGAAACTCCTGCAATCGAATCGCCAGCATATGCCCCTTTGAACGAAACTCCTTCAATTTCAGCTGCAGTTCCTGCATCGCCTCCAGTCGCTCCCCCAGTTTTGAAATCTTCGAGTTCAGGTTCGTGCCTATTAGCCCAACCTCGTCCATCCAGAATTTTTGTACCTTTCCCAGCTGCTGCTTGAATTGCAGCTCGAATCCGGTTGCCGTCTGATACACTCTCGCCCGCAGATGCCGCTGCAAGTGCTCCGCATACTGGGACTTAAAACTCCGCTCCTGAGCAGCGGGGGTCCAACTGAGCAGCTCGTAAAGGTACATGGAACCCACGAGGCTACCGACGATAAGCATTACCCGCCAGCCCACCGAGCGAACTGCGATTCCACTGAGTACCAAGGCTCCAAGAGAGCCATCCGATTTGAGTAGGGAAGCAATTATCTCCAGCTGACTAGGATTGATCAGAGGAGCAGCAGGTGGTACCTCCTTATGGCCATTGAGTAGCTTTCGCTCCTGCACTGAAGCGGCGGGCAGCGAGATCTTTCCGTGGAAACGCTTGCAAAGGGCAGCCAGGGTCCAGGAGAAACGGAATCTCAGATCCGGCTGAAAGTCACCCATTAGGGATTGGCAATCCAGTCGGTAGAGAAGTTGCCAAGTTAGAGTTTCCTCCGTGGGTTGACCCTGTACTTCCTGCTCCAGTTGGCTCAGTTTCACCTGCAGCGGTATCGAAAGGCGCTCCAGAATCTCGTCTGTGAGTAAAACCTCCAAGTGGGCACCCAGGGAGCGCTGGTAGTGGTTGAGTTGCCTTGCCATCTGGGGATGAAACGGCTGCGAGAAAGATTTCACGACTGAGGGAAGGACCCTGACGATCTGATCCCTCAGCACCTGCTGTCCCATTGCCTGGGCCTCCTCGCACATCTCCTCAACTTGATCCTTCAGCTCTTCGCCTCGCTGCATCATTTTGAGTTTCTGGCTGTTTACCTCCGCATAAAGCTTGTTGGCTTCCTCACTAGTTTGCTTCATAAGTTGGCCCAGTTTGGAGGTAAGAGAATCTATCAAATCGACTTGTAATTGGGTGAGGATATCCTTGGCACTCAGCATATGCTGCTCGAATTTGGTCTTCAGAGCAGACTGCGCCAGGCAGTTGGAGAAATCAGTTTCAAAGCGCTGAAACTCCAAATATCGCTCTTGAGTTCGTCCAGTGGGATTTCGCTTGCATCCGTTCCTTAATTGCAGAGCCTCCAGAGCCGAGACATGGTATATCCTCTGCCGTGCCTGCTCCTCACTTGAGTACACGCCCAAGTCTTCGATGAGCAGCTCTAGGCAGCGTTCAATGTGCTGATCCCTCACCTGCAGCTCCATTTCCGGTTCCTGGCTGCTGGCCACATCCCAGCGATTGTTTAGAATGAAGAGATTTGGCCGCGAGAGCTTTGAAGCCACCTCCTTGAAAAACTGCCGCTCCACGCGTGAAACTGTAGACTCTGCATTGAGGACCAGAATGAAAACATCGGCATCCATGCAATAGCGATCAAGGCAGTCATCCAACTGGGCTGTTACATCCACGCCAGGCGTGTCCAACAGAACTACATCATAGTCCAGCAGGCGACAGCGACTTCTGGGCATATTTACGTGCAAAAGAGTGCTAGGTTTCATGGCTCTCGGCGAGTGGGCACTGGCCAACTCTTTTAGGGCACCCAGCTCCAGGTGTTGATCCTCTTGCTCGACCCGAACATGCTCCGGATCCTCTTCGCCAGTGGTGGCCTGCACCAGACAAAAACAGCTGGTTGTGTGACCCATGGCGCTGGGCAAGATTCTCTCATGCAGCAGGGCATTGATCACCGCGCTTTTGCCATTCGAAGTTCTCCCAAAAAAGGCCACCTTCATTCGATCTCTGGCCAAGACCTTTTCTATGGCCTTAACTTTGCTGGAGAAGCAACGAAGCTGCTCCATTTTCTGCTGCTCCTCCGCGTAATCCAACAGATTACTCCCCTCGACGGTGGTCATAAGCGAAGAGATAAATCTATCCAAATCATGGTATATATCCTGCAGCTCTATCCTGGCATCAACAAACTCACTCAGGCCCGAGGAGGACGATGAGCGCAGCGAGCTGAGTGATGATGCCGAGGAGGTACTTTCGCCCGAATCCGAATCGCACATTTTACTTAAGGAATATATAAACGAGGTTTTAATAAAATATAAATAAAGAATATTTTTTTCTGGTGTTTGTTGCTGGCGACGAGGGGTTTTACGATAATATAAAAGTAGTAGAGTTTTGAAGGAAGAAAGCGAGGGAATTGTATCACAAAGATACTTTGTTTAGTGAAAAGATGAAAGGGTTTCTCTAAACATGAATCTGGGGGTGTTTATTTATAAGGAAGCTATATAATTTATTTGATAGAAGAAGATTTTAAGAAAATATTTAAGCTAGAAGAAATATTTGAAGTTATTAGATATATAATATATTAGGAATTCATTTTACAAACTCTCTTTAAATACCGATTTTTTCAGTCTAATTACAACCTTAGTTTCCCTTATAATTTGACACAATTTAGCTGCAATTTTCTAGTGACCCCAATATAGCGGCTTCCCCCCAAATATACCCAGCTACTGCCTCTAAAAAGGCCAATCAAAATACCAACTTATTTACCCAAAAAATTCACACAATTACCGCAATCGTAAAATCACCGAAAAGAGAGCTAAAAGAGCTGGCAATATGCACATTAATGGGCCACTGAACTAATAGACCAGGCTAAAAAGACGAACGCTTTTTTGGTGAACTTCAAATAAATAGGAAAAAAACAAAGAAATATAAATGAAATTGGTCAGGCGGCGAGGCGGATCGAGGGGATCGGATCGGATCGCTTCAGTGGAGTTCGCTGGGGTTCGGCGGTTCGCTCTGAAAAAATTAGCAGCATCATCGACGAGGTGAGGCGGGGGCACATTTCGATTGGATGCTTGTATAATTTTTTTTCATCGCCGCTAGAAAACAGTAGGAAAAGAGCACAGAGATATATTGAACAAGCCAAACTCGCCTGGTTAATCATATCTCCTCGAATGTTTTTCTTCTTTTTTTTTCGAGCGTTTTCTTGAGTGCTTTATTACAACTTAATTAGTTTAAATTGTTGCCGACGCAAAAAAGAAAAAATAATAATAAAGAAGAAGCCGATGCTGATTGAGAGTGGCAGTGGTTATGCGGAGATGGAGATTTTGTATCCGGTGAAAGACCAACCTATTATTGAAAGACATTAGTATGAAGCCTTGCCTTAAACGCAAACCCAAAGACGCGAAATCAGAGCAAATCGAAAACCCAGTAAGCAACAATTATGACAGGACAGATCCATGGCTCTTCGACTTCGGCTCCAGATAGTGTCAACAATGAAATTGCTAAAAAGAAGAGAGTCGGAAGGAGGCAGGGCCAGGACAGTATTGTTAACCAGACATGTGTATAGATATGGCCATAGACTCGAGCAGAAGTCAGCCAGCCACGCTCTTTGTTGTTAATGAGTCGCCACAAAATCGGAATTGGAATCCGAATCCGAATCCAAGAGAAGCTTGAATGAACTTTATGAATGAGTTCACTCGCTGGCTGCTGCTCATTTGAATACCCACAACATTGAACCATTAAATGGAGATGGAAAACTTTCGTAATCCTTAAGCCATACATGAGTACTCAATGGGTCAAGTGCTCGGACCACTCGGCGGCTAATTAAACTCCAAAAATTCGGAGAATTGTGCAATTCTCGGCTAGTTTTGGCAACGGCAAGGGGGAGGGAGGTTGCGCAAGACGAAAACACTTGAAAGTGATACGATTATGCAGCATAAAATCGCCGCCGCGCTGACCAGGCCAGTCCAGTCCCAGACTAGACCAAAAATAAAGCCGGTCAGGACTGCACCAGCGCTCACCTATGCCCCCCGTCCGTCTCTCTTCCCTGTCTGTTTGTTATTTTGTCAGCATGTAAATTTTCCCTTTTCTTTTTCTTTTTTTTTTTTGTAAATTTGTAGCGTAATGCTGACCACGTAGAATTTGAACAATTTCTTCGTTCGGTCCGTTCCCTCGCACTGCCAGACAGCAGCGGGGGCGAGTCAAGGAAGGCCACCAGACAGACCAGACAGGAGGAGCACCTAAGGTGGCACCGGAGCGAGCGAGAGGAGCAGAGATCCTCAATAGGTGCACCGCTGGATCCGCGCACCACTGCACCAGATGTTTTGTAATAAAGTAACCCTCGTCTCGTGGTCGTGTTTTCTTTGAAGTTAGCGGAGAGCGGAGAAACCATCGATGGACAGGAAATTAAATGATAACTCCTCAGTTTGATATTAATTATGAACTCACAAACTGAAAAATAAAACTAATCAGAAAAAAAGAGAATAAATAATGTCTGTACTATAAAATTACAGCTAAAACTTGGAGAAATTCTTGATACGTGTCTTTCCCTTCTTTCAAAGGCATTAAAACTCTCGAAAAAAGAATTGAACTTTCAGTTCCCATCAACAAACCCTTCTTCTGCTGCTCCCACAAAAACATTTTTGTGGTCAATAAACTTGCGTAGCTTGGCAGCCGGCAAGCGGCCTAACTGATTGCATAATGGAATTTAAGCCACCGAAAAAGAAACCAAAACCAAAACCCAAATATCTATAACATAATTGAGAATAAGAGCATTTTTCAGTGATGCCAACACCGCGCAATGCGAGAACTTCTGGCCAAGTCATTGCTCCAAAAGTTGTCAACGATCTGAGAGCTGAAAAAAAAACAAAATATATAAACAACAACAGAGAACGGAGCTGAAAGAACAAACCAAATCGAATTGAAAGCCAACGAATGTAATCAGATTTGTGATTCACTGAAAGATATATACTATGAATGTATGTATATAAGCATGGGGGATAGATATAGAAAATCAGAGACAAATGCGAGCTGATTGGAGGACAGGCGATAAAAAGCAAAGCGAAACAGTATCCGAGGGATACGAGTACTTCTTGCGACTTAATTACCACCGTGTCACATCCTAGAGCTGGAATGGGAGGAACACATGTCCCCATGACAAGGCAACCTTGACAGGACAATGGACAGGAAAATGTCCCAGAATAGTTACAACTTCATTGGGAGTTGAAAATTAATGAGCGAAAACTTGTGTGAAAAGCGGAAAGAACAACAAACTAAACTCACCTGAACGTGCGGAAGATGAATTTTATGATTTCTTTAATAAAAAAAAAAATAAAAGAAAATCCCTTCAAAAGTATCGGTTAAGGAATACCAAACACTGAAATAGCAACCGAAAAATGACTTTCATTTTAGTCAAACACCGAACAATGGAGATGATAATGCCGCCAAAGGCTACAGACTTTACGGAGATTCGTTGGGTTCGATCCGTGGGGAATTTGGATACGCACAAATCCGAGATCGAAGTCCGCAGACAAAGGCCACTGGCAATGCGTGTGCGTGTGAATGCGTGCCTCGAATGCGATATGAATCTATCTATCAGAGTTGGAGTTGGGCGCGCATCAATGGATTTTTAATAAATGGCCCAAACGAAGCAATCATTATGAGCAGCAGCAGCAGCAGCAGCAGCAGCAGCAGCAGCAGCAGCAGCAGCATAGATGCTTGTGAATAGGAAATGTATATCCAACATGGTGGTGGCTGCTGTTATTTCCCCTACCAGAACTGCTCGTAATCTTCCCTTATTTCATGAAGCACAAAATGGTGGCCAGCGACTGTGTGCGGTGGAAGGGAAGAAAAGCCCCAACAGAAGCTATTTTCCTTCTACTCCTGCTGCTCGATTTGCCAGCTCAATGAGCCGGCTTAGGCTGAGGCCAGGAAAACAGGAGAGGCTGAGGACATGAACATAGGAGGGGCTCAGCCAGAAAAAGAATATAGTTCTAATTTCTATGAAATGTTCATACCAATCTGGTTAGCAAAACTCAGATCCACAAGACGGCAACCGGAATAAAGAAATGCATATATTGCCAGGCTCATAATTTCTGTTAAAAATGTTTCAAACTTCAGAAATAGGGTTTAGTTTTCACTTATTTTGTTACAGATTCCTGAATTTATAACTAGCAATGACTTGGCAGAATTTTGTTGATGAAACTTGTTATCAATAGTCTTCCCCTCAATGACAGGATATATAATGGTCACACTGAATCAGTTTACAGATAAAAGCTATCGATAGTGGGAAAAGTTGCTAGATAAAGTATCAAAAAAGGTATCATTTTTTTGGTGTTTATATTTTTAAATAAAAATATTCTGCTCAAAAACGAAACTTGTTTTAAATCACTCTTCTTGTTATGTATCTTGGCAAATTTATTCTTTATCCTAAATATAATAACTTCTTAAATCCAAAAACTAACTGAGTTCCCTCCCCTTTTTATAACCTACTCTCCACGTCCCTGTTTTTTCTTAGCACAAAAAACAGGGTCTTCAATCGGACTGAGTACAGCTTATAGGCCAAAGTTGAGGCCTTGCACATTCATACACACCTCCCTCCCCCATTTGAGCCAACCGGAATACGTGTACATGGCATATGGTATATAGCACTTCTTTCTTTATATATATATTTTTTTTTTATATACAATGCTGCTCCTGGGCTATTTTGGCGAATCATGTTTCGTTCATTTTTCAAAAGAAAAATGTTGCATGCGAGGCTATGCGACGCGCGGTGGCAGCTACTTTTACTGCCACTGCCACCGCCACCGCTTCGGATTTGGATTCGGTCTCGTATCTGCCTCTGTCGTGGACTCATTCCGTCCAGAAGCGGCGGCACGACCCAGTCCCAGTGCCAGTCTCGGACCCAGACGAAGCGAAGAGACCCCAACCGACCGGCCCCCTCAAACTCATGACTTCTCCTCCACTTCCTCCTCCTCCTCCATGGTTAATAATAATAAAAGTTCGTGTGCGTGTCAAAGTTTGTTTGAAAGGCAGGCCGCTTGGATGGGAAACGGGGCGCGGTTTCGGGCAGGCCAGATTAGCAGCAGCAGCAGCAGCAGCCATCGGCTTTGGCCTTTGTGGCATTTGCTGGGATGTGAGATGTGGGTGGGTGGTGGGTTTCTGGTGGAGTAGAGTGGGTCGTTTGGGCCGTTTCACACACAAATGAAACGAAAAAAAGCTCATTTTTCTTTTAATTTTCGTGCCTGTCAACTCAGAATGCCTACATTCATTTATAAACGTCTCGAAAACACACGCACACACATATACACATAATGGCGAACCAACCTCTCTTGCACCCTCTCCTCCTTATAACTAAACCCCCAGCGGATCCAGGATAATCCATTTTCGTTTATATTAGAGCAGCCGCCATCTTTTTGGCAGGCCATTTTCCCTCGACTTGTTTCGTTTTTCTTTTGTTATTAAACTTGATAAATGTTATTACAACTTTTCTATAATGAGAAGAAGCTATAGAATTACTATAAAAATATATAATTTTATTCATAGATCATTCACCTATTCCCTGATCTAAAAGCTAATTCGGAAATGAAAATCTGTAACTAGACGCATAATCCCGTAATCCCTTAAGTTAAGTAAAGCTTTTATCTGCTAAGAAACGTGTCTTCCTACTAGAAGGCCTCCTGCTGCTGAAGAGCTTATCTCTGGTTATTTTTGAAAGTGAAATTATATTATCCTAGATAAGATACCCGCCAAGTTAAGAGATGTTGATCTGCCCACATGTAACCAGAACAAGATCATATACGAGTAGTGGTAGTAACTAGTTAGTTGGTTTAGGCTGGAACTCACCAGTTTCATTATCGATGGTAAAGGGGATTCCGTTCCATTCATTGGTAATGTCCTCCAGGGCGTTCTCATTGTCCTTGTCCTGCTGTTGGGAAAACAAATCAAAGCATGAGTATAATGCTTATTGGTTGGAGCTATCATAAAACTAAACTGCGACATTTGATAGTCGGAGATAACCATCAAAAACCGACTTTGGCATTATCTCTCTTTACCTCAACCCCCCTCCATGGGCTATGTAAATATTGTGAAATTCCATATGTAAATCACTTTACCTTATCTTGCTGAAGCTCCTCCAGAGCTTTTAGCTTCTCAATATCGTCCACAGAGGCCTCGCTGGGCTCCTTCTCGCCATTGACATTGGTCTCCTTGATGGCCGAGTCCGACATGGAGGGATCCGAGGACTTGGCCTCATCCCCAAGCTTTGACTTGGCCGAGCTGGCTCCGGTATTGCCGCTGGCATTAGAGGCATTGATGATCTTCTCCTGATCGAGACTAAAGCCAAGATCCACATCCTGCTTGTACAGCACCTCAGCGATCTCACTCTCCTGCAAGGAAGGAATGCAATACAACATAAGTAAGATAAGCAAGTTAAGTCTGTGTTTAATAGAGTTTTATCCACTGCCAGCACAAATCTCTAACCAGTATATCACCATGGATGAACACCCTCATCTTCACTGCTTCCCTTTTCAGGATAATTGTGTAAAATAATTAAATTTCTCTTCAAGTTTCACTATTCCCGGGCTCAAGAGTTGTGCGTATTTTGTTTATTTGTATGTTTTCCGATCTCAATTGCTCGCGACGTCATCCGCATTTGCTAGTTTCCGAAGAGAGACTGAAGGCTCCAAGAGTCGGACGACTCATAGTCCATATGGGGACCCCATTTGCTCTTTTTTGCTCTTTCTCACTTTACTTAATATGATAATGTCGATTTACATTACGCTTTTCAGCTGATAAGTCGTGTGGTCTATAGATAAAAGTGCGTCACTGCGAAAAAGATAGCGAAGAATTGCAGATACTCTACGATATGATTTCTATACTTTATAAGACCTATAAAGTCTTTATTATTTTTAAAATTAATGGTATTCCTGAAGGCCATCTTATAAATGATATAATTTATATATTTAAAATAATATATCATACTTAACCCTTCAGGTTTTAGGGGAGCTACATAAATTACTGAATAAATATTTTTATTGTTATGATTAATCTAAATATAAATCTATTTTTAAATATAGAAAATCGCTTAATAATGGTGATAAACTTTACTTTCTATGCTTAAAAATATCAATAACCTATAATCTTTGCCAAACTTCAAAAGCAAGCTCTTTGGTGACATTTCCCTCACAGCTCTCTTAAAATCATTTTAACAAAAAATAAATAATACTGCCTTAAAGATAACAACCAGTATTCAAATTTAGATACTGTAAGGTTGGATATTAAACATAAAGCCCTGACCAGGTGCTGTATAAAGGAGGTGCTACATAGCGATCCGTACATATAGATTCTCTTATTTCACCATTCTTATCAGGACCCAGAACTATAACTCATAACCCATCGAACTGCGTTCCCTTAACCCATGGAAACCTCTCGAAGAGCGGCCGCTGCTGCTCTTTTGGACAGACATGATCGATAATGGCGAATCTTATCAATGGAACCCACACCTGCAAACAGCCAGCGGGCGGACAAAGAGTGTTTTTAAGCTCCAGTGCCAGGCGGCAATATAGTATTTATAATGCTGATTTAAGCGAGGGCAACTCACGGGACTTCAGGGGGGCACGAAGGAGCACTCTCTTATGGCGTGAATACTGCCAATGGGAACGGGCGGTGGGGACGGAACGGGACTTGTTTACGCCGTAGACCGGATCTCTTATCTCTTGCCGCCGCGCACTCACACTGTAAACAATATTTCACGGCTATAAATTTCAGGCAAAGAGCATGGTACACTCGCCGAAACTCAGTTGGAAAGAGAATCGAAATGGCAAATCGAAATCGAAGCAGTTGGCAGATCGTTTTATGAAGATGTTCTTCTGGGCGAATTCTGCCGATTCACCGAGGCAAGAGAGTGACTAAGAAAGAGGAATTTGAGCTCAAATTATAGCGTTAATGATGCATTATTAACGCCGCTGGCCGAGACCACTTTAATCCTTTTCCTCTTCATTTTTTTTTTTTGGCCAAGTCAAGGGGCGTTTTCGCCCACTCTTGAGCCGGGGCAAAACCGTATGCTCTTTCGGGAACAGGTAGCATTCATGCACTTCTGCTAGGGAATACGATTTCTCTGGTCGAAAGAGGGATAATCACAGGATAATGGCCAACATTAGCGACAAAGGACTTTTTGATGTTTTAATTAAAATGTTTTCTTCCCCACCTCCACAGTCTTTGGAAAATGTTTCTTTTGCTGTTCCCTATTTTCTTTTCTGTTCTTCTCTCTTGGGGTTTTTGTTTCGTGTGACATTTTCTGGCACCATGCATTTTCTTTCCAGCGTTTTTTTTTTTTTTCTTCTAGTTTGTGGCCCTTCGTGAGGCTTTCTTGAAGTTTTCCAACAGTGGCAACAAAAAGTAATCAATCATTGTGCGCCTGTGCCTGTGTGTGTGTGAGTGAGTGTTCGGGCCACGCCTATCTCCTGGATTACTCAGCAGAATATGGCGGCGGCATCATTGGTCTCTGCTGCCATCTCCCTCTCACTCTTCCCCAGATCCATCCCGGGGAAAGGCCAGAAGGGCAGGGAAATTAAGGGCCACTGTGTGTGCGAGTGTGTGTGTGCGTGTGAGCCCAATCAATTGCAGCCGCGCCACCGCGGCAGAGCAGCTGGCAGAGTGGCAGCAGAGTCGATTCCCCAGGGAACATGTGCTGGTACATACAGTGGGACTTCTGCCCAAGAAAGGGTTTAGTTTGTGAAGATTTGAAGCGGGGAAAAAATATAAATTTGTATTTTAAATTAAAGAGAAGCTTAATCATCAGTTTTTCAGGAATAAAAGATTGAAGTTGCTTTAGGCTTGCGTATACCTTTTAATAAAGGATGTACGAAGTTTTAGTCTCATAATTATTTAGCTAACATCCCTGAGCCACAAAAACAAAAGAACTAAAAAATATTAGCTAAAATATAGTATTTTAAGATTTTTGAGAATTTTAAAAATTGTTTTTTAAGGTCGAAACAATTTTAAAATATTATTTCTTTGAACTATAATTAAAAAGAATTAATAAAAATACCTAAAATACATAGAAAGAACAGTTCCCTCCAAAAACCCAATTTATAAGGAAGATACTTAATTTTAAACTAAAATTCACCTTCAAAGTGATTCGAAGTTCGCCTTAATCGAGTCACGACTGTATTTGAAATGTTTGCTGCTGCTGTGCCTTGCGCATGTTCGGTAAAAATAAGCAATTAAATTGAGGAGAGGCAAGAAGAAGGTTCCCGATCCGAACATAAGCCCAAACACCGAATCCTCCCCTGCTGGCATTTCATTATTATTATTATTATTTTTCCTACATTTCAGGGGGGTTGTTCATCAGCAACATGCATATAGAGGATGCTATATACATAGCTATTTATGGCTGTTGATTGGAAACTACATTTTTAATTAAACTTCAAAGGGGAGATGAAAGAAGTTTTCCTTTTTATGGTTTAAGAAAGTCATAGATTTTAAAGAAATTATTTACTAGATTTTTGGAGACTAAAAGTAAAATATTTTTCAGTTAAATATTTATAATACTTTTTATTAAAGAGGTTTTAAAATAGTTTATCGATTGTAGAAATATCAAAAATTGTTATTTTGTTTAAGAGAAATCAAATCTGCATTTTTACAGTGTATTCATATTACAGTTCTTATCGGTTAGGGTCGAAAATACGACCTTATCTTGTACTTATAGAATTTCGAGCAATACGTGACAATTTAACAGGCCCAAAAAAGCATTAAGAAAATATTTCAAGTCTAAATTTGATTAAGAAAATTAAATGGAAAGTATCTCAGATCTACAGAGTGGCTGGAAACCTGATCGAGTTCAATGAACTCCAAAAGATACACTGCACTCCCCACATAACTGGTTCATTGCCTTGCTCTACATTTATGGCCATATTTATGGGCCAATTCTTATCGCTAGGGCCTGGGAAACTCTCTCCGTGACCTTGTAGTTCTCACTGAACTTTTCAATTCCGCCAGCGACACGTGGGCCGCTCTCGAGACAGTCAGTTTTGAATGAGCAGCCGCTGGGCGGCGACTGACGAAATCGGGCATTGATAAGTGGCAGATAAGAGGCAGTCGGGGAATATTTCACATATATAGTACACCTGTGGTTACTTGTTGTAAATTCTATCGGCGCTTTTGGGGAAGTCAGCAACAAGCATGGTAATTAATCAAAGCTATGGGCCCCCCAAGATGCATCAAAATATTGACACTTGTAACCATTTGTGGCGGCAATTATAGGCCGCTTAACTGAGCCGATTCCAGTGATTTACTTGACCACAGCACAGAGCCCGGTACAAGGTACAAAGTGCCTACAAAATGATAGGTTCCAGAAAGCAAGATAAATGAGTTTCTGATCCTGCAGGGGCGGCAAATCATGAAAGTCAAGTGAAAGCAAAAGAAAGTAAGCGGCGAGGCGAGCGGTAAGAACCGGGAGATGCAGGGCCTCAAAAAGGAAGCAAAGGGAAAGGAAAGGCTCAGGCCTTTTGGCAAAGAGTCATTAATAAAGCCTCGGCAAAAGATCTTTCTGATGACACCTGAGCTGACAGCGCGGCACGAACGGCACAACGAACGCGGAGATCACTTCAGCGTCTGAAAATGTATCTGTATCTGTGGGATACACAAGATCTGCAGCCCGGAGAGCGGCGAGCAAGTGTGGCGCATATTAATCATGCGCTCGTCAAGCCCTCAGAAGAGTTTACCACCAACAAAGCCGCTTTCATTGGTGGTATTTGTGTGTGAGAGTGTGTGCACACTCGTATCTGACGGATTGCTCAAGCCTCAAGTGTCCTGTTTGCGGTTTTTTCAGCAGCAGCAGCAGCAGCAACCACCCCACAAAGCGCCGACCAACTTTTAGGCCGTAATAACCGTTCATTTGTGTCATCCAAACGGTTTTCCCTGCAATTATCAATTTCAAATTCAAACTCGTAGCTTAGTTTTCTCGCCCTGCAACTGTTACACCTTATAATCAATTCGACATCTGAACTTTTTGCTTACAAAAGTGTGCACTCAAAGGGCACAGAGAGAAATTGGCAAGTATTTTTTTATATTTAGAAGTAATTTAAAGAAGAATATTTAATTTAATAATAATTTAAGATCAATAACTATCAACTTAACTCTTCATCTTTAAAACTAAAATTTATAGCTTTATAGCCTTAATTTAGTTTTATAAATTTATTACCCTGTTTGGCAAAAGTTCGTGAACCGTAATTAACGGTATTTAATTATGGAAATTATGGTGGGAAACGAAACTTGTTGTAAATACAAAGTAAAATGAATGCCTGCTTCTTCGTGGCTTCTTCTTTTGGCTCAGCCGAGGTAATTAAGTTGGGAAAATGCAACGTAATTTACAGGCAAATTATTTTTCAATTTGCCGGGCTTTACATATAAATCTAAACACACTTTTTTATGCTTTTCCTTCTCTTTTTTTTGTTTTTTGCCAACACTTTGTGCACTTTGGCCATGTGAATAGAAAGTTTATGTTGCAGTAAACACAGATTAATGGCGGGATATACATATATAGATATATAGGAAGTCAGTGACAACAGACCGCTAGGTAAATATGCATATATTTGTACTCCTCGTTGAGACACATCTTGTTCGATTCGGACTTAAGATTCAAGGGCTGAAAATCAACTTCCGTTCGATGGGGTTGGATTGTTTTTTACTGAAATAGCGATTCACACGATTGGGGCAAACGTATTCACTGGAAATCGGCATAACGCAGACTGAAACTTGAGTTTTGTTGCGACCGAGAATGTCTGGCTCTGGTTCTGCCTGCGATTAGCAGTTTCGAGGGGCTCATAAAGTTGAAAAAAAAAACAACAAATTTTTTGATTAAATTCAATTGATAAAGTTTGTTTTGCACGAAATTTCGAACGGTTGAGAGGCACAGCAGGGCGACTGATAAGCCCTAGGCGGCAACCACCCAAGCAGCAGACAACAAGTACAACCTTAAAAATAGATTATTTCCCTTATCAGAAATTTAAATTTGAAAATTTCGAAACGTATAAGTCGTAAGTTATCGTTATCGCTTGTCGTTGATAGGCACAAGTTTGTTGGGTGGAAAACCCAGCCATCAGACGGTTGTTGTCCAAAGTAAATACAATTTAGAGGTGTATTTCGCTGGCAACAAATGTTGCTGGCGGTGAGTTGCTGACTGTGGTGAAGAGAGCGCGGGCTGAATGTGAATGTGTGTGCACAAAGTGTGGTGTGTACGAAATGCCGGCAAATCAGCTGTTTTTCCCTCATCGGTTTTGTTTTCAAGTTTTCCACACACCCCCCGCCCACTTTCACACACACACACACTCACTGAGACGGGGAGATGCAGCATCAAAGTGAATAAGCGATAAACTAAGCGATTGCAAAATGAGCTAAACAAATCGGATGATTAAATTATTACTAAAATTTTCACTATTTCGCGTATTTTTCGAAATATTACAAATTTGGTTTTTAGACTATTAATTAAAATGATAATAAATATAGATGGGAAAATAATAATAATAATATTTAATAGAATATCACAATATCTGTATTGAAAATATTATAAACTTGGAATGAGAAAACTGTTTTAAAAATATTTCTTTTTATCAAAAAACGGAAAGTAAAATATAAAATGAAACGTATAATATTTGTACATCAAAATAAGAACTTTTAAACAACTTTCTTTAATAATTAAAACCAGTTTTTTTGAGAACCCAAATTTTCTTGATTACAAAGTAACTAATACTTTTGGTAACAATGCTTTCAAGGCTTATAACTGGCTCCAAAAATATAGAAATATATCTAGAAATCATATTACCCCCTTTAAGAGATTGATAGCAAGAGAAAGAGATCTGAGATCTGATTTCATGACTCAAGAGCATTGACAAAGACGAACACAAAACGTATCGCAAGCGAAGTTCAACAAAACTTTTTACTCGCTTTATGGGCAGGTTTTATATTTATTCTTCCGAAGCTGAATCAAAACGAGAGACCGAGACCCCAAAAATAACACCCATAAGACATGGGGGGAGCAGAAGCAAAAACAGCAACGACAACAACAACAGCAGAAAGCGCTGACCGCGTGTATTTGTGTTTATAAGCGAATGAGTTAACGAAGCGCAAAAAGCAAAGCTTTTTAGATTTGCAATTAAGTGGAGGAGGACAGCGCCAAGCGGCGGGGAAGGGAGTCGGCAGCCCGCGAGGTGGACGACATTCAACAAACTAGAGTTTTTGAGTTTTGAGCTCAATTCGTGAGATACACCAGTGGAGTGTGTGATGAGGTCACAAAAATACATAAACAATATGTGCATGCATTTATTTCCAGCGACCTCTCTCACCTGGCTTTAAAAGAGAGGGAATGAATATAGTGGCGAAGGTGACACATTCACCTGTCCATTTAGTGTTCTTTGTGGTAATGACTAGTTTGCTCGCCATTCTTATTATCCATTTGCATATCCCCCCAAGTATGGACTAATGATGACCAGCTGACAGAAATTGCAATTACAAAACAAGAAGGCTACACAACAAGGCTTAAGGCCATAAAATACCCTAGGAATCTTTTATTGACATTCTTAGACATACAAAATAAAAGATTACCAGCAACCTGGTTGGTTAGACAGTTGTTTCTAGAGTCTAAAATTTAGATTAGGGTTCGTTGTTATTGAGTGTCATATAAATTGGGATTTGGTTTGAAAATAGTTCAAGGGATAAATGGAACTTTAGACCCTTTCGGTGCTTTTAAGATATCTTTAAAATTGGAATAGAGAAGTCAAAAAGGTTTTTTTTTTTGAAGTTACAATTTAAAATCTTTAAAATTTCTATTAAAAGCATACTAAAGCAGGCAATAATGTTATATTACCTTTATTAGTCCAAATATTTCCTTTCAGAAAATGTTAAATCTTGATCATTTCTAGTAAATGCTTTCTAAAAAACCTAACGATTTATTATTTCTAGCAAATTTGACAACACAAGATTATTCTTTCCATATTCTCATTTTTGCTTATCAAATTTGTTAATATCTGTTGAAATAGTTAAGTAAAATTGGTCTACCAATAGGTTGTCTGTGGTCAGATAGCTTCTTCGACTTGTATTCTAATTATTCTTAATGAAAAAGCTGATGATCTTAAAAAGAAGTCTAAATTACTACAAAAAGCATAAATTCTTCCATAAATACATCCTTACTATTCATTATTACCTGTTTTAGTATAAAAACAATATAATGGCGGAAGCTTCATGGATCCCACTCACCATCAATCGCCTGGCCTGGCATCAAAATTAAAGAACAAAGGCAAACAATGAATAAGACATTAATCCCCAATCACTTTAAAGATTATGCAATGCTCGATTGCTGAATGCATTTAATTAGATCATATCAAAAGAACATATGTGTATATGTAGATACATATTTTTATGCAAACATCTTTTATGTGTTCGCTCAAGAGCGCATCCACAAAAAATATATAGAAAAAAAAAACATGAAACAGAACAAAAAAATAAAACCGTCATCGGCCAAAATGGAAAACATTCGTGACATGTTGGAGCGACAACAACAACGAATTGCAGGCAATACAAAAGCAACAAAACAAATCGAAAATAACCCCGAGTTAGTCATCTCTCTCCTGGCCAGGCCAAGTATAAATATTTATGCATATTTAAATTGCAATTCGCAATACGCACAAGAGCAAACTCAGGCAAATAATAAAATTGCTGCCTGCACATCGGCACAGTTGTCGCCGACATTCAATTCGATTTTTAAAAATAATTTACAAAAAACAAATGAGAAATCAACTCCAAGAAATATATATCTATAAATTCAGATTCGCACACGATTGCAAGTGCAAGTGCTTGTAAGCTATTAAAAAGCGTTTAAAGAAATGTATTTTCAGATCAATGGAATATTTCAGAATATTTTTCAGGCATCTTTGTAGCCTGCCCTGCACTGTCAATGAAAATAATTTAATCCTTACCGCGGCTTTATAATTAATATTAAATTGAATTTTAATTTTTGACAAAAACCCCTTTCCATATTTAATGAATTTATTTTGTCTGCTTATTTGTCTTGTTTTTTATTTTTCATCTCGGCATTTTTAATGTGTTTTTTGCGCAGTCAAAACGTTTAATGACCTAATTGCCGGGTGTTTGTGCTTTTTGCTTATAATATATGTGAACTATGTGACCGAAAAGATGGTGAAAGTTGTTGTATAAACAAGAGAAAAGTGTATACCCAAGTATTTAGTAATTACTTAAAATGTAGGAAATAAATAAAGAATTTTGCTAGCAAAAAAACCAATCCATTGATTTCCATCACAACCCCCAATTAAATGAATTAGGCTACTTATAAACCTGGTGGAGAGATAGCGTACAGTCATTGCGAGATTGGAGGTATCAGTGGATAGCCGTGGCAATAGTCATGCTGATGTATAAACAAAAATACTGCCCTTATCTGCTGATAAGCTAAAAAATTGTCATACTCCACAGAAAGGGTAACCACACACATAAAATGAAAGCAGCATTTGAATATCGATTGGCCGCTTTGGTGAAACCTACTAAATATATAAAGTTTATAAACTATTATTATAAAGAAAGCTTAACAAACAGAAGCCAATAGAAATGGAGAGGAAATCAGGGGGGAGAACTCTGAAAAGGTGTATAAATCAAGCGACAGACTAGAATGGGTCAAGCGATGGGTTCGCGACTCTTCATTAGCAATGCAAAAAGCTGTCCAGCAACACTGTTTGATAATGAGCACAACAAAACACACAAACACACTCACACACGCTCTGCAGGTGGTGCCATTCGAATGCCTTTAATCAGTCAAATCAAAGTCATCCTCGTTTACAACTACACTTGGAAAAATAGGCATTGACGCTTTTAATTAGAAACCCTGACCTATCTCATCCTTTTAAATCAAAAATATATTAAGGGGAAGCCCGTGAGAAATCAACTTTTATATTAACAAAGCATTTTAAATTAACAAATACTATTAAATTTTAATAAAGGTGTTACACAAGCAACGACTCATGTTGACTTTGTCCCTGGAGACTTTGAAATAGCATTAAACAAATATTTAGATTTGTTATTTCCCCCCACAATATACAGTGGATTCTTTGTTAAATTTGTACTCGGACTCCAGATCAAAACTCTAGCTTAGGTAAATAAGCAGAAATGAGAATAAATCAATGTTTAAAAATAATACAACAGAGAAATAAACAATAAAATGTGATTTCATAGTGTTGTTACCTCCTCTTCATCTCCGATTATCACCTCGTTGGCAAAGGTGGCGCTGCCGAAGGGTTCATCGGTGGTCAGTCCCTCCACCTCGCAGGCATTGGCCGCTCCGCTGGCCATTTCGCTTTCATCCTCGTCCTCGTCCTCCTCTCCAAACAGACGACCCAAATACAAGCTCTCCTCCGCATGGTCTTCGTTCCTTGCTGCCGAATTGTTTGCTTCAAGATGCTCCACGGTGACGCTGCCCAGATTTCTGGGATGCGGAGTGCTGTCGTTGAGAGCGGCAGTGCTCAAGGGAGACCCCATGCTAGCGCCTGTAAAGCCATGGATAAGCGCCGCCAAGCTGAGATCCAGATGCGAGCTATTCGGAGGCTGCTGTTGACCATCCTTGAGAGGTAGATTCGCATACGGACTGGCCTGCAGCGGCAAATCGTTGTAGTCCTGCAGATCGGCCAGATTCTGTTCCCAAATGGAGCGCTGATCCTGCAGCAAATGGGGCGACAAAAAGATGTCCAGCTCCGGGGCAGGATGCAGCAACGAGTGGTTGGCATTTCCAGCGGCCAGCGAAGAGGTGTCTATGTTGATTTCCCCAAGAGCAGAGCCACTGCTGGCACTTCCCGAGGTTGGAGCACTGGCCCCTCCTACCACCACTGAGCTGGGCGTGCCGGCAGCACTGCTACTCTGCACATCCTGCAGAGCTGCCGTCTGGACACTGCTGTTGCCGGTGGTGTTGTGCAGATTCATTACAAAGGTGCTGCCATTGAAGTGCTGCGGCAGCTTGTACTCGCCCACTCCGTTCCCCACGCCGCCCAAAGAGGGAATATCGAAATTTAGGAAATCCTCGATGCGGGGACTCAACCCCTTCCTATTTCCATACGGATTCTGGTCCATGTCCAGTCGGTGAACCGAACGCAGCATCTCCAGCTCCCAGCCATCGCCGTGGGAGCTCAGTTCCAGCTGAGAGTCCCAGCGATGAAGCAGATAGTCGGGATTGTAATGGAGCAGACTTAAGGCCAGAGCCAGCTGCAGCATTTTCATCGCATACGATTTTTTGTTTGAGATCATTGTGTTGCGTCTAAATCTTGCAGTCTTCGTTGAATGGATGCGTGGGTGTTGTCCGTGGTCCGTCCTCCGCCCGCCTCCTCTCCGTCCCGGACAACAGCTCAACGGCTGCGTTGTCCGGGATCGCTGCTGCGTTCAATGACGTCGCCTTGTCCCGCCTTCCGCCTCCGCTGCCGTTCCGAAATCTGCGCAAAAACCGAAAGTCCGCAGCTGCTCCGTCGATCCCCGATCTACCAATGATCCTCTTAATTGATGGCTGTCCTCGGGCTCGTTCTGTAAGCAGATCAAGATGTGTCAACAAATAGAATGGAATTAGTAAGCATTATAATATGTTAAAAGTATATATCTGTTTAAATATATGAGGAGGTTGCATGGCCATATGCAGTTTGAATGCTAAATGCAAAATGCTTTTGTTTCGAGTAATTCGGCCTTTGTTTTGTTGTGTTTGCCATTCGATGTTGTTAAGCTTTGTTAATGAGGAAGTGCTTAAAAGAAAGTTGTCTTATTTCCGTTGTGGCGGCAACAAGGCAATAGATTTAAAGTAAATATAGATTTTTGTGCTTAGCGAAGAAGTATATTTACACAAACTGATAAAAAAAGACAAACCATTTATTGGGAATTTTGAAAGTATTGCCAGTAAAACTAGTTTGAATTTTGAAGAGGAAGGAAGTTTGACCTAGTAAACCCAATATTCCTAACAAATAGCACCGTATTTTATCTGATTTGTGTTACCTCCCCCTTTTATTATTAATTTTCTAGACAGGAAACTTAATTATGGAAAGGAAAATAACTATTTAAAACCTGAACAGTTTATGGAAAGCTAAACTGCTAACTCGGACTTAAATTCTTATTAAAACAAAATACTTTTAGAAACATTTTTAAGGTTAATTTTTTTGTGTAACATTAAATAAATAAAATACAAAAATATGTGCATTAAATTGTAGTATTCATATATATATAATTATTAAATTACAACAAAAAATAAAATTAGTTAGGTCAAGGTGAAGACTTCCTTGCACGCAGTTTCCATTAAATATAAATAATAACAAACTTAACCAGGTTAACAACTTCAATAGCATTTAATTTTTTATTGAAAATTCCTGGAAACTGACCTTCAGTTGTGGAATTTTTTACGGTCAATTGAGGGACTTGTTTATTCCTCCCGATTTGGGCCGCAAACAAGAGTTTGACGTTGTCTACTACGCATTTAATATGCCCATCCTGACCCAAGCAGCGCCAACCGCGAGGGGTTAACAGACAACCGCCCACACGAAAGAGGGTGGCGGGGGGGTGGCGAAAGGAAGGGGCATAGAGGAAGGAATGACCCAGACAAACACCGTGAACTTGAACTTGTTCAAGGTCTCTTCACGCTCTCGCTCGAAATGTGCGCACATTTGTGGCGATGTGAAAAACCCAATTCAAGGACGGCCAACAAAAAATGCTCCAAAATGTGTTGTTAGAGGCCCGATATAAACTTTCTTTGTTTTTAAGCAATTGGCAAATGCACATAAATGGCCAAATGGAATCAGTCAAAAAGCAAAATGGTAAAAAAAAAAAAACGTTTGATTAGCTCACAAACACGAACACAACGAAAGGCCTATTGAGCATTTGTCAATGAAACGAAATGATTAAATGTGCAAATGTGAGAGCGTGACAGAGGTAGGGTTCTTGGGTGTATGTGTGTGCGTTGTGTGCATGTATTGCAGTGCACTCACCTTGTTTTTTTGGATGTTGAGGAGCCGCCGCTGCTGCTGCTGCTGACTACAACGGTAAAAAGCTGCGGCGCAGTAAAGGCTGAAAAGTGTTGTTGCCGCTTCTGCTGATGCTGCTTCTTCCTTTGCTGCACACACAATGGTGAATGATGGTTTATTGTTTATAGTCACACACCGACACACGCAGGTATTCACTTTCTGCAGTGCTTTATTTGTTTATATTTCACTTTCTTTCTTTTTCTTTAAATGGCTGCAAAACACGCATTTAATTTATTTTATTTTTCACACATTTATGGCGACTTGTAGGTGATTTCTCCTGAGCCTTTCCCCCAAAACAGCAAGTAGAATTTAATTGCAAATTATTAATAACAACAATTTGCATTTAAATTTTGTTGTCAAGCTGACAGCTGCGGCTGCTTCTTTTTCTATCGCTCCGTCTGCTACGCACTTTTGCGCCAGTGTGTGTGTGTGTGTGTGTGTGTTTTGCGTGGTGAAATCGTCATTTGTTAATAACAAAAATATTTTCACTAAGCTTGTTGTTTTTGTGTGCTGCCTAATATTTTTCGTGTATTGCGCCTGCACATCGCGATTTATTCCTTTGTTTGCTTTTATCGCTCGTTTCTTCTCATTTGTCTGACTCACACACGAAAAATACACAGCCAAGCACACGCACATCACACACACACACACACTCGCACAGAAATGCTTAGAAGCACAGAACTGCTGTTTTTCTTGCGGATTCAGCTTTGTAGCAACAATTAATGCATTTAATTAAATGCAAAATGATTTAATTCTATGGAGAAGCACACCACACAGACACACACGTAAGCACGCGGGCAAGAGAGCAAAACAAATGTGGAAATGCGCGATTTGGAAACTTCGAGAATGAGCCGAGAACAACTTATTGTTAGTAATTGGCAGCCGGCAGCAGCATTTCAACCTTCGCTCTGCACTTTGCATCAACAAATTATTTATCAAATCGCGAGCTTCGTTTTTTCTTTGCTTTTATTCGCTGTCTCTGATTGCAGTCTGTCAGCTGAGCGTGGGGAATGGGAGAGACACTGGGAGTGAGAGAGAGAGAGACTGCGCGCGGTTGCTGAATAACTGTTGTTGCTAGCCTGTTGGTCGCTGTTTCACCCACCACAGCAGCATGAGTTGCAGTTATTTTATGGGGCATGCAACATTATGTGCAATTGGCTATGAGCCCTCATAAGCAAACAAATTCGTAACTTTTCCATTTGTTGTTCCGGCACAAGGCACTCACACAGCCCTAGCAGTTCGCACACACACACAGTCAAGCACACCGCCGCCTGTACTTCGCACTTTTACGCGTCTCTTTCACTGTTATTTTGCGAAATTATTGCCGCGTCCGCTTTGGAACTCTCTTCCGTCCACCGCCGAACCTACGTGGTGGTGCGTTTCGCTGCGATCCGCCGAAAACGTGTTTGTTTGTCAACTTTCGGCAATTTCTTTTGTGAACCTTTGGCAATTTCTACGAAGTGTCGGCACGGGAAAAACAAAAACGAATGTTCAACTTGAAAGCTTCGCTTGGCAACAACAATATGCAATCTATCGAACATTATCGACTATTAACGAGCTGGCGCCCCCTTGCGGAAAGCTTTTTTTGCAGGGCTGCTTTGTAGAAGTATCGTTCGGTGTAAAATTTTTTAATTTAACCCATTTACGTTTTTATTGATGGTTTTTACCTGTTTTTGGGGTTAATTTAAAAAAGTTTCATTGTGAAATTTTTTTTTTGAGAAGCTATTTTAAGTTTTTCTGTTCATGGGTGTGTGGGTTCATTGAGAGTGTGTTTTTGTGGTGAAATTAAAATGTAAATGTAATCACCTGAAGATGTAAAATAATTGGCAGAGCTTTGTACACGTGTCCATATAATTAGAAAATTTGCATAAAATGTGATTTTTAAAATGAATTTTAAATATCTTAAACATATTTAAATTACTACCTTAATATATGTAAATTAAATATAGAAAATTAAAAGAATAATATTAATAATAAATATAAAAATATAGCTTATTTTGAGTATTTTCATTTCAGAAATAAAATTATTTTCATAGGTAATAATGAATTTGTATTTCAATATACCTTTTAATTGCACATCATAAAATATTATTTATAACTTATAAATCTAGGCAATAAAGTGTCCATCAAGCCGGGTGAATCACACAGTTAACTGAATAATATACCTTTTATTTATACAAAGAACTGACCCCTAGGAACTAATTAAGATTGATGGCGGTAATTTTCAGATATAGAGCGTTCTGAAAGGGATCACTTTGTGCTGGCAAATTGGATTAAATACTCCTCCCTTCCCTTTGAAATACTTACCAGGGTGGTGAAGTGGAACCCGCCTCGCCAGATGGGATTCTTGTTACCTGGCGGCGTTGGCGGCGTGTCCAGCGAGGCGGAGGCCGGAGGCGAAGGAGTATTCAGAACGGCAGGCGTGGAGGCCACCGTGGGCTTGATCAACTTGGCCAACTTCGAGGGTGGTCCAATGGGCACGCGGACGGTGACCTTCTTCTTGGGATTGGCCGGTAGCAAAAGTTGGGTCTGGTGGTAGGTATCCTCGATGTCCTTGGCGGGGGACAGGGATTGTAACCGTGGCAGGTCCTCTAAGTCAATCATGATTACTCTTCAGCCGGCGCAAATGGTGATGAGTCAATAAGTCAACTGAAATGAAAACGAGCGCCACAGACATTTAGATAAGGATAAGGATGGGTCGATTTTTATGGCCCCTATGAGAAGTAATTAATGGTTTAGAGTTTTTGAATATTGAATTCGGAATGATAGGAATAGTATGCATATCCTAAAATATATCCCAATTATATTTAGTAAAACAAGTTTAAAATTAAGTGACAAATAAATAGACTATACTTTTGGTCAACTAATGTTAAAGGACATATATTTTAGGGGTTTAAAGTTCGATTTTAAAACTATTAAAGAACTATTTTTGCTCCAATTATTTCTTCTAAAGAAATCCAGCTTTCTAATCGGACTTTCACTGTAACCGGGCTATAAATACTGATAAGGGATTTTCGATTGGCGGAATTCTAACTAAAGATATAGCACACTTAAATGGTTTGTTTATTTCTTGATTGCGCCTGCCATTTATGGAAGAGATTAAACACATTCGCATGGAATCGGACATAGATAAGTACAGTGAATGCTCTACTACAACAACTCTGTGGCATACTGATAACTCATTGGAAACAGCACTGACTATCTATCAATTGATACGGGTACGAGCACTAAGTATTTAATATCAGTATCATAAAACATTTTCGCCGGGTGAATTATCGCTGTACAGTGAGCCCCGGCTTTAAGGCATGCAAATTACATCAGCCAATGTTTGGTCTCAGGTTTTTCCGATTAGATTGTGTCTACAAGTGAATCATGAAGAGAAATGAATGGTTTTATTTCTGAATTATGGGAACCTGTCATGACTTCGATCGAATCGATAAGGGAAACATCTTTTAAGACGATCGTTGTGACCTTTGATAAAAAAATTATTGGTAGATATGTATACATATATAGGAAGTGATATCCTATCAGGCAATAGTTTATCTGTTGTATGTACTAAATAAATATTATTTGACACTTTACTATCTGATTTTCCATATTGTATACTTCAGTTAGTTGATAAAGGGAAACCAGGAAAATGCCAAAGTGTTATTTACTAAAAAAATTAAAGTCAGATACCTTTCCACACACTCGTAGCTAAATAAATATATTTATGAGGCACTCAACTATCCCTCTGTTTAATTAAGACCCCCCAGAAGATGAGAACACATCAAATAGCACTCATTCCCAACCATTTCCAGGCCGCAGCTTATTAATAGTAGTTTAAATAATAATAATAATAGCTTGAAGAGGATAATAACAAGCTTAAGGTTTTCTGGGAATTCCCTCAAAGCCGCCTTCTATAATGGGCAAAGTTAACAGTTCGGAAACGTACTGAGATCTTTGGTTTGTTGACCATGACTCATCTCAATGTGCGAAAAAATATTAAAAAAACGCAAGTACAAAGGGAAGTCAAGTTTTGGTCGCTGAGAACAGACTTTATTTTAAAGAGGAGACACCTCATGAAATCTAGGGGGAGGGGCTTGGCAACAATAAAATCTGGCGAATATCTGAAACTGGTAATGCAAGTAGCCGGATCCAAAGTTCATTTGAGATGTTAATAATATCAATGATAGATTAATTGTAGTAAAATTTTGCAACAAGTTACACAATAATTAATGGTAGTTCCAGGATTAGAATTTAAATACTTCATAGTAACAAGTTAATTGAGTTGTCTGTCAAGCATGACATAACATGGCCGGCTTAATAATAACCAATCAATAGCACTATATTGCAATTACCTTATTAAATCGTTATACCTATCACAACACTCCATTCAGCGCACTCTTAAGAGTTTACCCAAAATCTCGTGAGATAAATTCTTGCTATCTAAAGCAGCTTCCATTTATGCAAATCATCCTGGTCCAGGCATTCGCATTTATAAAACAGTGAAATCACAATGCAAACTTGGTTAATATCGAACGGTTTTTTCCTCGAAACCAAGTCAACATTGCAAATCTGTTCGACTCGAGAAAATAAAAAACAAAACCAGTTTCTTAAGGTTTTTTTTTTTAATGGGAATACTCTGGTAATGGGAAGATGCGTTTTTAGGTCTATCTTGTTTTAAATTAAAGAAAATTGGTTTAAAAAGTTTTGTAATTTAAGGTAGAAATAGTATTTCATTTTTTACAAATTTAATTAAAATACAAAGTGTATCAAATGGGGACAAGTTTATATTAATAAATCAAATAATCTTTAAATGAGACTAACAAAAAACAAAGAATTTCTATTGTAATTTCTATGGAGGAAGAAAATATTAAAATTATAACAATATTTTTAAATTAAACTAGATGTTTAATATTAAAACTGAGTATTATAAAATATATTCCTAGAAAATATATGACCTTAAGTGCTTAATAAACAAATTGACTTTAAGTGCTTTAATCTTAATAAACTAACTAAAGCATCGGCAAAGATATTTTTTATACTATTTAAACTTTTGAATTATTTTAATGAAATTATATAATTAAATTCCCAGCATTCCAATGGGATTCCCAACAAAGCTAGAGTATTGTTGGCTTCGACATGTAAGCCAATTTGCCAGCCTTGTTTTTAATAAATACCCACTTGTAGTTGTTGTTGTTGTGGTTATTCGCTGCCGTGTGAGGCTGTCGTTTGATGCTTGACGCAGTTTATAATTTGAATCAACCAACGCTGGGCATAATTAAAAAAATAAAAAAAACTCGTGGAAAAAATACGAGAAAATATGCGGGATACAAGTTGAAAACAAATACGCAAAGTTCAATTCACAAGCCCTGGCTGTCAGATATCGAGAATTCGTACAGTACATATTGATTTTAGCAATTACCTGTCATCGTCCCATCAACAGGTGAGTGAAAGGGTGGAGGGGAGGGAGGAGAAATGGGAGTGAGAAACGGCACTCTGTCCGTGTCTAGGGATCGTCATGCAGTTTGATTTTTCAATTCGCGTGAGGCTGGGGGTCTAAATAATAATAATAATAATAACAACTAGGGAAATGTCGTGACAAAGTCTTTAATAATAGATTGAGGGGGAGGCCGGCCAAATAAAGGGCTTATAATAACACATCAACTAAAGTCACAGATATACATATTTCTGGTAGATTTGTAGATTTTTCACTTAGAGAGTTCATGAAGCGTAACTTGAACATTTGATTGTTTCCAATATTATTTAATTGCTGTGCGCCTTGTGGAACTTTCATTATCATTATCATTAGCAAATATACACACACACACACACACAGTTTAGGTCATACAATTAATGTAAATATTTATTTATAACACACACAAAATGTTGTTATTTCGTTCGTAGAAGAGAGCGTCCAAAAGAGAGCCCACTAAGAGCGAGCGACCCAACACGGATGATGATGACCACATGCCGGTAAATTTATGCGAAATACACAACAACTTTGTTTGTGCACAAAATTTCCAACGAATTGGATATAATAAATAGAATACTATTTGCAAAAAATGTGAAAAACAAGCAGAGAGAGAGAGAGCTCTGGGCTGTCCAAATTCACTATTGAATTGAACTTGATGATTAGGGCAAATGCCTAGAATACAAATACACACACAACACACTGTCTAAGCACACACATTAAACACACGCGCGCACACACACACCCAGGAAGTCATTTTCGCAGGGGGGTGGCTGGGTTGGGGCAATGGGTTTAACGACGCAATTGTTGGGTGCCCGGAATTAAGTGTAATTACTTCGCGTTTCTTCATTTCACTTAAAACTTTACTTTACTTTTTTAGTTGTATGTTTACCTCTGGTTTAGGTTTATTTAATGCTGCTTAGTTTATAGCTTTATAGCCTGTTGTTGTTTCAAAACACTAAGGTTTTGCTGTTGTTTTTGTTTGTTGCTTGAAAAGCGCGCCACACTCGAAACACTTGTTGTGATTGCTGCCAAAAAGAGAGCAGAGTTGGTCACAGATATTACGTATACGACGTGTTCTTTTCCACTTAAGAGCATACAATCAGCTGGCGGATGCACAAGAAGAGAGAGCCACGGGGAAAGCGAGCGAGCGAGTAGCTGTGTCGATTTGTAATTCACTGAACGGCTGTTCAAAAAACACTGAAAAGCCGATGGCCCGCTCAGCGCGTTCAGCTGTTGGCGGCGACGACCAAGTGCCACAGCGGAGGGGCTAGGGAACCGGAGCCGAGTGCGGGATAGCCGCATAGCCGAGGCCCCAATCGCCGAGCTTGGAGCTGATAAAAGCGAGCAGATAGCGCAGGGCAAGACAAGTGCTCCGCCGCCGCTGCTGCTGCTGCCCGCGCTGACCGCCCTCGCCCCCCCACTTTTGTTGTTGTTTTGCTCAGCGCGTGCGACAGCTTCTTTATGGAGCCGCTGCTCAATACACCTGTGCTATTCAGACGCAGTTCAATAGTCGAATATAGACGAGATCTTCCGCTTACTTTGGTGCGGCCCTGAATCACCGCCTTTATCTCGGCTTTGCTATATTTAAACTTGGCTATTGATCAGTTATCAGTGTGATTAGTGTGGCCAATTAAGTGTTTGAGGCGCTGTAGGGTGACCAGATTTAAATATGAAGCCGTTTTTATGTAATAAAAAATTAAAGAACTTGGTATAGCATGAAGATAAGCTAAGATTTAACTTGATATGTTGGCCTTAAATATGAAATATAATATCTAAAGACCTTAAAAGTAACACGTTTAATCTTAAGTTTTAGATGCTTCTAATTATACTTTGTACCTTAAGCAACACTTTTCAAATATAAAAATCCAACAGATTAGGAAATATTTAGCTGTTGCTGATGATTGATAAGATACTAGACTTATAAAACTTACCTACCATCTGAGTTTGATTTTATATTATTTTACCAAATATTCTCATTAAATTGAATACCTTAATTCAATGATAATAAAACACATTTGCTTTAACATTGAACCTTTATAACCCAGCTACGTTGATTCGCCCAAGTTTCTAAGTAACCCATTGATATCAATTCCGAATCAATATTCAGTGATTACCAAATCATCAGGCATTTCCGGGTGTTTTTTGGGGGTTTAAATACCAAATAAAGACAGCAAATTAGACGAGTAGAAACAATAGCTTTGTGAGTGCAAAGCAATTTCCATCATAAATTGTTTTATTTCGAATTCAAAGCGATTTTATCAGAAGGTAAACACGATTTATTATCCCAGGCATTACCTTTTATGCCTGGCCTTTGATATGCAGCAGAACACAAAAAGGATATCCGTATATGTTAAAGTTCACTGGGAACTTGGAAAGTAATAACAAAACCGTGTTACAGAGTAGTTATCGCATTTATTAATATTCCCATTTGACTTAAATTACATTATGTAAATATATATATATATTTATATATAGATGTGTATATATCATTAGCATACAATTAGATTTACGTCTTTAGAGTTGCTCTGCCTGCTTTCCATTGCATTCCTAGATACACTTTGTTTGTATTTTCCCTACACGAATTTTCCTTAATAAAACTTGATAATAATTTTTTAATAATAAATTAATAATTTCTAATATACTGATACTGCCAATTGCAAATAAATTTTGTCTAATAAAATTAACTAGAATTCGTAACCTCGATCAAAGGCCTTTCTTTAGCTCCAGGACAAAAGCGGGCTCTGGGGGGTAGGATAGGCGGGGCTGGGTGTGAGGTTTGTGTGATTGATGATGAACTAAATGGAACCCAAATGTGTAAAGTCAATCAAAGCTGTGGACGGATATGCATTGTACAATAACAATTAGACGATGAAATGGGCGAACAATGAACTCAAATGCTGTGTAAAAACAAAATAAAAAGAAGAGTTTCTTTGTCTTAGTTGGTCTGTAAAAAACTTTCTAAGTCTCCTCATTATTTTCTCTTCCCCATTTTGGCTTTGCTTCTGGGTTTTGAGTATCTTTCTTATGCTGTGTGTTCTTCTTGTTGTATTATTTCTATTTTGGGTATATTTTCGTTTTTCATCTTTAGTTTAGCTTCTTTTTTGGTTTATACATTTGTCGAAAATCCGTAAAATCGCTCCAAAAACTTGTTTTTGTTGTTGTTTGTGATCTATCTTTGTTGCTAATAAAGTTGTTTTCGGTTGTGTTTTGCATCTCTCTATGTCTCTCTGTATTTCTATAAATAAATACAAATAGATTTTTGGATTTCTGAGCGATTGACTTTGTTGCAATTATGAAGAGTATCTTTGAGTTTGTCTGGATTAGTGTTTTAGGTATGAAAATAGTTCCCATTTCATTATAATAATCATC
Source organism: Drosophila anomelani (assembly GCA_035045905.1). NCBI lineage: Eukaryota > Metazoa > Arthropoda > Insecta > Diptera > Drosophilidae > Drosophila > Drosophila anomelani. Next base: position 6,005,547 of record JAWNOO010000007.1, on the reverse strand, counting down.
AGAAATCCACTCTTTCTATCTCACCTAAAATAAAATCAAAGATTTCGACTGCTTCAATGGAAATTAGCATAGTCAAAAATGGTTGAAGGTTTAAACTCTGAATCTGCTTAACAGATGAAAGAGAAACAAGCGACGATATCGCATAGGCGTAGCTTAAAAGGGGTACCTCACTAGAGATCTTATACAAAAAGCTATTTTCTCATTTTTCCTTATTTCACACAGTGCTTTAGCCCCCAAAAAACCCTCTGGACTACACACCTGACCCATCCCAACCTAATCTCATCGCGCGGTCGCTCTCTTATCGGGGCTCTGCCAATGGCACACCAACTGATACACGTTTATTTGGCTATAATGACAAACCGGCGTGCCTTAAAGCCCCCTGGTTTAGGTGTGCAGAAGTCGACGGCTTCCCTCAGTTTACACAAACACCTCGAATCCGAAGACCTGGTTATCTATTGGGCAGCGCAGACGCCTCAACACTAATCAAATGATAACCAGAAATATGGTTAAATCGTAAAACACTTGGTAAATCGTAGTTTCGGAACGTTGTAATCTGATAATCAGTTTTTTGTTTTTGTTTTGTCTTTGATGTCTTATGCGAGTGCGTAAATAAACAGTGTTAAATTAGTTGTTACTTTCGGGCTGGGGTTCTAGCCAACTACAGCGCGTATGCCATGTATGTACATATGTCTATATGGTATCGTATCGTATCGCAAGCTCCTAACTTATCTGCCTGCCTGACCTCAGACCATATAGAAGGGTTGCTATTCTTGGACTTAAGGGGGGTTATGACAGTGTTTTATAAATTTTAATAAAATCCTATGCTCCTTTTTCAATAATTCAGGGCGTTATGGCAGCCATATAACATATATTTCAATCGTTTTAGCTAAATTGGTTACTGATTTTAAAGTTCTTCGATTTAAAAATATTTGTGTTCCTAATTTTGAACAAGTTTTTGTGATTAAAACTGGTTTTCCAACAGATACTGGCAATCTTTAAGCCTGACCTTGTAGGTTATCAGCTTTTTGGCTTTACAATTAAGAACTTTTTGGGCTGGCGGACAAAACAGACATTTTATTCTGATTCTGGAAGCTAATACTGGTCATAAAATATGTTCTTAATTTAGAATTTCTAGCCCTGGTCAGGCAGGACTCCTTAGCTAGGCGATTATGTTGGATAAGTAAATTATCTTTGGACAAAAAGGAAGAGTTCTGTGATATTTCGATGCGCACATACACGGATACACACACGAGCAGGCCGCTCACTAATTCTAATATACATATGCTATACAGTGACTAGAATGCATTCATTAGCGATTTAGTTAATCTCGATTCAGTGGCCTCAAATGTCGCTTTGCTTTGTTTTGTTTTCCATTTTTTGTTTTTATGAAAAAATATGTTTGTTCCTTGTTCTTCTTCGCTTACAAACTACGTTTATTCATTGCTCTAAGTATGTTTGGTTTCTTATTTTTGTTTTGGTTTTCGGTTTGTAAAATATACATACATATACAATATACATATATAGATAGATCCTTATGTTCAGTTGTAGATATCCACATACATATGTGCTAGAAATGGTTTCCTCCACTGGGAATAGATATACACAAAGACTCCGTGCTGGAGCGCTGCTTGATCCTAGCAATCGTAATTTACAGTTGAGTGAGGCCACTCGTTGAGGACTAAAATTATAGGAGAGCTACTGAGAGAACCAAGGAGATCGATCGAACTGGCAATGATATGGTAAAGAGTACAGATCCATAGTGTGTTAGTTAACGCGGCGAAATCAGGGTCCACGTTGAGAGCCGTGTCTGAGAGAGGAACATAATTACAAATGAGTCTGAAGAGAGAACTGTGCGCGGACCTCCGAGTCCCGCCTCCTCTATCGGTGCGAGTGCAGGTTGCCCTCCACCCACTTGTACAGCGACGTCTGCGATCGGGCCACCCATTCCACATTGGAGGCCACGCTGCTCAGGGTCATGTTCAGCACGGACATGCCGTGACCCCGGCCGAAGCGATGCACCAGTGACTTGAGCTAAAGAAAAAAGGAAAGCAGTTTAGTACAAGAGATCTGGAAGCTGTAGCATCACCTTACCTCATCATAGTCAAACTTGGTGGCTCCATACTGGGTAATGGCCGATATGACCTTGGCAAAGCTGATCGTGCCCGGCCCCAGGCGTTTCTCTAGCTCAAACCACTTAGCCTGCAGGAAGCGGCAGGCCATGGCTCCGCCTGTCGGCGTACCTGCGATTGCCTTGAGCACCTGCACCACCTCCTCGGTGGGCAGCATGGTTACGTGCGACAGCAGGCGATTCTGCAGCCAGGCATCCTTAGTCCTGCCCAGAGCCCTAAGCAGCTGCATACGCTCCACAAAGGTTTCCGATGTCCGCTGGAGGGTGACGAAGCGCTCCCAGCAGTGCTGCCAGTAGATGTACTCGCCGGATAGGATTGAGCCGGTGTAAACCACCTGTGAAAGGATATAAAAAAGAGTTATTAAATCGAAAATCTATTAAAATTTTTAAATAACAATATTTACCTCTCTGAGATTGGGTGGAATGGCTGATCCGTTGTAGTAAAGATACTGATTTAGCATGTTTTTAGCCTTGGTGATGCTATCAATGTCCTCCCACAGAACCGAGGCCAAAAGCACCTCGGGACGCATTAACCTTGTGTTGAAAATGAAATAAGTTTAATAAAATTCTTCAAGTTTATGAATCCTCCTCACCTGGTGGCCACATCCCCGTCATCTGACCAGCCCACCTTCTCCATCACCGTGGATATCTTCATCTTTATGAACTCGCTGAGCATCAGGAAGCACTCGGAATACTTGAGGATGCGCCGCCACTTTTCCAGATGCCTCAGGGCCAGGGCCATGGGTCCGTAGTTCGTCTCGCTGGGCAGATACTGGATCATGTTCATGGTGATCTCGCAGGGCAGCAGATTGGCATGGCACAGCGTAAAGGCATCCGAGAGCATGCCCAATCGATCCTGTTTGGAAATTGTGTTAATTTTTCTTTTTATTTTAATTAAATTAATATAAAATTTACCTCGCTGGTGAAACGTTTGGGATTTGTGGCCAGCTCCTCAATGAGACTCGCCCAGTTGTCGTCGTTGTACACCACCCGATAGTAGCCGTTCTGGATGGCATTCACTTTGATCCATTTTACGTTCTCCGGCACATTGAAGGTTACTGGTGAATGAATAGGATTCGGATTTATTATAAAATTACAGAAATTAAAAGGAATTCTTAGTCTTACCATCCACATTCTGCATCCAAAGGGTCTCGCTGACATTGTTGATATCCGTCACATAGGTCACCGGAAAGATCCACTTCATGTGCGGCGCCGCTTTGTGCTTGCTTCCCTGCGTTGTGGGCGGCACCGTAATGGGCATATCCGTGGCATTGAGTGCCGTCTTGTTGTAGTTATTTCCATCGTAGGACTCATCATGGATGGCCAGAAAGTCGGCGGGCCGGAAGGGTCTTTGCGAGATGGAGATGCTGTTGCCCATTTTGGTGACTGTGAGAAGCGGAAAGCCCGGCTGATGGGTCCACAGAGTCATCATGTCCTTGATATTCTTTGAACCGTTGGCCTTTTTGGTGCAAATTGTCCACAGATCGGTCGGTTCTGCGGTCCTAAATCGATTCACCTTGAGGAACGAGCCCAGGCAGCCCCTGAACCGATCCTCGCCGATGGCTGTGTGCAGCATGGAGAAGATGGCCGCCGTCTTTTGGACAAAGAACTCCTCGTTGTTGCCATCGTGACTGGTGCCATTCATGATGCTGTCCCATCCTTGGATGGCGTCGATATCCAGCGCTGCCGTGGCCATCTTCAGCAGGTACATCTCCCGCAGGGGCCAGCTCTCCTGCAGGGGAGCCAGCGTATGGATGCCCAAGTACTGGATCAATCCCTCCCACAGCCACACATCCTTGAGCACCTTGCGGGAGGTGATACCGCCAAAGAACTGCCGCACCATTGCCTCTGCAATCCGAAGGGCACTGAACTGGTACTGCTCCGAGGTAATCGAACTGGGATCCGTTAGGAACGACGTCTTCAGGGTCACCAGGCCCAGAGATGAGATCATGTTGCGGTCCAGCGAAGGCAAAGCCACAAAGTCCACCTTTGTCAGGGGATAACTAATATCCAGCCAGGTCTGCAGATACTCCAGCACATCCCGTGATGTGTGCAGGATGAACGAGGAGCGAATCAGCAGATCCCGCGGAGCGTAGAACGTGTACGAGGGAGCCCTCTTGATCGAAGAGCCCGTGGACTGCGACAGAGAGGTGAGATTCGATGGCTTCCCATTCCCATTGAGATTCACTGGCCAAGCCGTCGTCGTTGTCGTTTGGACAGTGGTCAGGTTCTGGCGGGGCGTCAGATTTACATTCAGCGAATGTGTCAGGGCAGTGATGTTCCGTACCGGAGGATTCTTGCCCTTCAACTGGGTGTAGTGTTTCAGCTGGGCGGACTTCTTGCCACCAGCTCCGGAGCCCGGTGGCGCTACTGTGGTGGGGATGTAAGCGGCCGACGGCTGCAGGGACTCGCGCTGGAAATCGCTCACCACCCAGGCCACTGCATCGGCGGGCAGTGGAGGCGTCTCAATAAAGTCATCGCGGAGCTGAAGGGAATCATAAATCAATTTGGATAAATTTTATATATATGTATTTAGCTTTATTCTCACCAATCCCGTGCCCATGTAGAAGCCCACATCCTCGGTGGTGTGCACTATGGAGTTGGACAGGCCGATGTGGAAGCGATCACGGAACACAGAGATGCGGAAGGGCGCCCTAACGTGAGGCTCATCGAAGCAGGGAAAGGCTCGCCTCGCCCCATTCGGTCGGAAAACTGTGGCTGCCAATAATCTGGGAAAGAGTCGTATATATTTTTCCAATCAAAAGCAGGTGGATAGCCCTTACCTTTCCACACCGTTGGAGCTCTCATACTGGTCGACATAGAAGCCCTCGGGCTCCGGATTGAGCTTGGAGTACCAGCGCAGGTTGAGGGTGTAATTGGACTTCTTCTTCAGCTTCTCCTTCACCTCGATGTAGAGCTGCTGGCGCGGCGGAAACTCCAGCACCTTTACAATCTTGAGGGCATATCCCTTGGGTCCCGGGGTCACTATGGCCTGCAACCGAAACGGCGATGCAATCAATGGACGCACTCGAGTCAGACGCTAATTGGCTCAATTTGCCGGCTCCCGGATCGAGGGTGCTTTTTGGCTTTGCTTACCTTCTCGGTGACGTTGAGGTCCTGGATGTGCAGCACAATGAAGTTGGTCTCCCGCTCCACGTGCAAATCGATGGTGACTTGGCCTGGCCGAGCGGAAATATGAAAAAAGGGAAGGCAGAAGTTGCGAAAGTCAGACAATCGAATTATAATTCCATCAGTGATTGAGCTTGAGGCGCATAAAAAGGTGAATATTCGCAAGCACCATTGCAGACAATTTCCATTAAATATAAAGTTTAAATGTGTTAATTAAAAGAATTTTTATTTTAATATGAATATTTTCTTTAATCAACTTTAAATTTTATTTTTTGCTTAATTTTATTTCTCTAAATTCTCTTTTTAAAGTCATATTTTAATGGAAAAAGTATAAATTTCACACCAAAGACCTCACCTTTCACATCCAGCGTTGTCAGATTGGGATGGATGGTAACCATGTAGCGCAGGGGTCGCGCACTGGTGGGCAGCATCTTCTCCAGCCAGGGAAAGGGCTCCCCGTTGGTGGCAATCGGATTGAAGGGCTGGGTGTTGTTCTCTTCATCCGTATCGTAGCCAGACACCGTTTTGGATCCGCAGGAGCAGTCTGCAAGGATAGTCAAGGTGCATAATCAGTGCCGGTTGTATTTCAGGATAATTCACTCCTCTTTTCGCGGACTTTTCTCCTTCGGGGGCTATTCGTATTCGCTAAGTTCGTTAAAGCAAATTGCATTATACACAATCAACAGAGAGATTAAGAGAGGGAGTCTAAGACGGGGTTGTGGGGGGTTTAGTATAAAGAAAAGCTAGCAGTAAATCGGTTTAATAATTGGATTCGGTTCAAGTCATTAGCATATCTATTGGGATGAACTCAAAGGAAAGAGATCACAAATAAAGATTCGTTATTGTCGAATGGATAGTGGATGATAAAACTAATAAATATAATTTATTATATTTCTTATAGCAGATCATCATAAGCTACCACATTACTACAATTATAATTTAATGGGTATAGACAGTAGCTTTTTCAAGTAATAAATAAATAATATTAAATATATTGATGGATATTAATTAAATAGATCGGTTCTGAGAGTTCCCCTAATAGGTTCGAGTGCAAATTCCTTTTCTAAATCGTGTGTAACAACCATCTATATGAAAACTCGCCTTTCGATGATTTATCTCATGATCAAGAGTAATGATCGCTGAAACTGTATTTAAATATTTACAATCATAAAACTAGAAAAAAGCTGAGCTCCTCCCACTAAAAAAGTATAGAAAAACCAAGATCTAACATCTAGAAATAGAAAATACGAAAATAATAATAATAAGAGAGGGGAAAAGGATAATGACATCAACATGCCAAAGGATTATATAGAATGTCATGGCTATTTACCAGTTTAGAAGTATTCGGATTTGGCATAATTGTTACTCACATTTCAACCAATCAATCAAACAAGCATTTAAGAGAAATATTTCATATTTTTTTCAAAGATTCATATTTATATAATAGACATTTTGTGTACGAGAAGGGGGGAACGCAAAAGGAAACGTCGAAATGGGTAACAAAATCGGGTGAGGAACTCAAACAGATATATGGCTTATGGATATATATATACTGTATGTAAAAAGCAGTGGCTATACTTCGATTCTAGGCTCAGAGCTCTCTGGTTTTAAGGCAGGAGACAAAAGTTAAAGCTACATGCCGGCAAAGGTTGACTTGTAATTGAGCTCGCAGGGGAGGAAATTAATTTTCCATCAAACATTTGCTTGTGTGTGTCGCTGCACACACATGTGGGGTTTATTTGCTCTTCCCTTGGGTTAATGCAATTATCCCCCAATGCATTTAGCCCTATTAAGTATGCAACAGAGACTTGCAGCGCGCGAGTGTTTGCACTTTGCATAATTCCGCAATTTTGCAATTGAATATGGCCAGGCCGAGGCCTAAGGGGTCCACAGTGCGGTGGCGTCAGGCCAGGTGATGTCAGCCAGGTGATGCCCAGCTGCATCTATTTAAAAGCGAACTGAAATGGATGCCGCCGGCCCCACTCAATACGGTTAAAAGCATACATATTAGCCAGAGCTGCTAGCTGGGGGTTGGTGGAGTGGATTGGATTGGCTGGCCGGATGGTTTATGGCCTGCTTTGGCCGCTGTCGGTCAAGGAATTCAATTACCATTTATACGGATTTATGGGGCTCCAACTGTGAGCCTTTAGACATCAATATTATACTTGCCAATGGGTTGGGTTGCATTATTTATTACTGTAGATTTAATATTCTGCAATAAATGTATCTTCATTGATTTCTTTGACTATTCTGTAAACCTTTTTACTTTAATTAATAGCACACAATTCTCATAATTACATAATTTAACTCGAAAGGCTTTTGAAATTACATTACTGGCCATTGTGTTGCCAACAGAATCTTCTTTTATTTTATGACGTCGCCCCTTAAAGCTGTCAAATTTGGTGGACCCTTTGTGAGGCCACAAAGGAAACAGGACTACATATATCCTGGCACCCCCCAATAAAAGCGTAATCAAGTAACAACAGCAAAGGGACTAACCCCACCGCCGTGGCTGGTTTTGTTGTGGGTGAAAATCAAAAAAAGGAACGTAGAAGAGAGGGGGAGAGAGTATGCTTGAAAGAATTCGAAAAAACTCGAAAAAATAATGGAAATAAACGGCGTGAGAGAGGGTCACGGGACACGGGCACGGGGCAAACCTACCGTTCTGCGGTCCGGCGTAGGCGATGATGATGGCCGTCAGCAGCAGCGAGCCGAGCACGATCCCGGCCACAAGAAGAGCCCGGCGCTGGGAGCATACGGCCACTCCGGTGCGCGTCTGTCGGCCGCCGCTCGATTCGCCACCTGTCAAAGAAACGCAGAGGAGGAGGCAAATGTAATTAAACTCCGAATAAAAGTCATGGTGGGCTGTGTAAATATTTCATCTGCGGGCTGCAATTGCATTGCCACTTCCCCCCGAAATGGGTGCAAAGGCTCCGAAGGTAAAAAGAAAACACAAAATGTGGAGAAATACAGCTTTATAGTTTTCTTTTCGTTTTTGGATAATACAGGGTTCTTGGATTGGGGAATATAGATTATAGATTATAATTTATTTATATATATAGATTGTATTATTTGTATTTAGATTAATTAGTGTCTTTAACATGATAAAAATACCTCTTCAAGGAGAAGTCTTATAAAATCTAGGAATATTATTTTAAACAAACAAATTAAACAAATTATAAACTAAATACATTTTATTTCGCAATATTAATTTAGTAATCTCTGCAACCCCCTAAAGGATTCAATAACACCACTCTTAATTAATTGTTTTTACTTTGTTATATTAAAATTTATATAGGAGCTTAACTAGATATTTGTTCATTAAAAACAGTAAAATAGTATTAACAAATTTATCAATAATTTCCCTTAAAATCAAACTCACCGGAGAGAAAGGCACAGTCATCGAGGTCAGGATCATTTGTCATCTCGATGCGCTCGCGACGCCAAATCTTCGAGCCTCTCTGACCACCGCCGACGACCGAAATCTTAACGGGGCCGGTGTCCCTGTGTCTTCCGGCCAATACGTACGCTTGCTAACCCGTGGCCGTAAACGAAAGTAGGATCGAAATCCGAATCGCAACCGAAATCGAAGCGGACCCGTTGAACCGCAGCCCGCAATCACGCACACACACCGCAAATAATTGCCGGACTATTTTGCTCTGGAACGGGGAAATCACAATCACTTTATGGCCAATCCAGGTCGAACCCTTTGCCAGAACCCCCTGTCTTCTGGATTCTGGTACCTGACCAGCCACGTGCTCTTCATACTTTATTCATGGCCAATGACTGGGAATGGATATTTGTGCGCTCATGGATTTTTTTTTCGTTGGCACCCTTTAACCAATAAATCGACTGCCAAAAAATGAGAAGCCTTTGACGAGTTGATTATCGGGTGGCCAAAAATATACATACATAATTTATGCAGACATGACGCCCGTTCCTGGCTAACCCCTCACCACCCGCCAAGGTTGGCACTTTCCTTTGGCTTTCCTTTTGCCGGCTTTGCATCTTTACATTTGTATGTATGTATGCATATTATGCCACCCCTCATCGGGTTTTCTGGGTTGGCTGAGCGCCAGACGCTGACGCCCTTCCGGTTCCGTCTAGTCAGACTACGGCTGTCCGTACGGTTGTCCCTGCGTCCGCCACTCTGTCCGTTGGCCCCCGAAAGTCTGCACTTTTCGCATTCAAGCTCACTGTTTTCAATGTCGCATTGAATTAGTGAAAAGCGCTTTCAACGCCCAAAAATCAACCCCCCAAAATGTGTTTTCCTTTCTCACTCTCTCTCTCTCTATCTTGAAATACATTTGTATATCTGTCTTTCTCTTTGGGATGCCGGCTTTTGTACGGAATTTGTATGTAATGTCTAATGTCCGCAGCTGTGTCTGCCTTTGAGGAGCTCTTGAAACTGAAGTTGGTTTGCCTGTAGCATCATTCAGGCATAATTCGTGGTTAAGGTCCGCCTCTTGCCCAGCAACATGAATTTTGGAACTTAAAGGCATGGCCAATTGGTGAGAGGTCCATAATGAACCCACCTTAAAGGTGGCTATGAATCAGGGGTATTATCTTTTTTGGCTGAACTGATTTCAGCGACTCTATCAGTTGGCTTTGATAAGCCAATGGCCAAAGGGGCCGGCCACAAGAGACGCTTCTGAAGGTTCCCAGATTGAAAATCTCTAAAAAAATAATTTTGACAATAAATAATAGTAGAAGTGGGTGTAATCTTAATTTGTACACTTTTAAAAGGCCAGAAAATGTGTTTAGGTTTCTCTCTTAAAGAATAAAACTAATTTAAATTTGTTTTCTTTAAAAATTTTATACATATTATTTCCATAAAATTTGTGGAAAAATATCTTTAAAAAGGAAAATATTTAATAATAATTATATATTTGATATTAAATTATTTATTTAGCTTTATAGTTAACTTATTTAAAGCCAGTTATTTTGTTTAGTAATCCAGATATTTCATTTAAAAATGATATGAATTTGTATAATTTATTAAGTTTTTTAAGTAAAAAATACCTGCAAATAATAATTTATTTTACAATTCGCTCTCTCATTTATTTTGCCTCTGATGTATGCTATAGATTTTCACAATGCCAAAAAATTACGTATACGCACTGTTGGAAGTATATTTATCTTTTTATTGCTCTGGCAACTACATAAACATCTCGCATGTAAAACTTGTAATTGGAATTATGGTCGTAAAATAGGCAGTTAAAAGTAATATCAGGCTTTGAACACGTTCTTTTTTGTGCCAAAAATCCTGAATCATGAAATGTGACAGGGAAAACATGGCGGCCGTAAAAAAGAACTGTTTACGGGTGTCAACAACTATTTGGTTCCCAATTGGCAGAGCTCTTGTTGCCTAAATCACTCTTTAATGAGGATTCCCCTCGCCCCGCTGTTGTTGGCTCCCCAATTAATGTCAATGTCAGAACGAGCGGGGCCTAATCCCAATTGGAGTCCAAGTGGAACGAGGGCATTTGTTGTGGTGCCAATTGTGTGGCGGCCCCTTTGTTTGTCTTCGTGACTGCACCGCACCGGCTCCTCCTCCCCTCCCCCCAGCTCTTTCAACTTAACTTTCGCATTCCTGGGCACGCAAGGAGCGTGTTAATTCATATGGGTATCACAATTCCGTTTCATTTCTGGTTAATGCGGCCGCCTTTGGCATTTGTTTACATTCTCATTTGCTCGGGGAAAATACAAATAAAAAAAAAAAACCTGAAGGAATCAAGCTTGGAAAGTTGAGAGCCGGAGAGTGGGAGAGCGCAGTGAGAGAGAGGCTTGGAAGTCAGTGTGTGGGAGAAAGAGCGGCGTACTCTCACTGGAATCTGTGTTTTGAAAATGAAATGTCAGAATGCAAAGCTCAACAGCGCGAATTTCCTTTCCTTTCGAATGCGTCAGTTACGTGTGTGTGTGTGGGTGAGTGTGGCAAGGAGTGTGCGCGTGTATAAGTGAATTTCCTGTTTTGTCTTATGCGGCGTTTCCTTCGCTTCTCTTTCGCTCCAATCGCGGCACTCGCTTTGTGACTGCGCGTATATATGTCAATAGTGCGCTTTCCAGTACCCCCCCACACCCCGCTACTCTCTTTTCGCCCTTCGACTTTTTTTCGCATTTTTTTGTTTGCCTTCAGCTGCTCCCTTTTCGCTAGCTTTTTTGTTGCCACTTGACTGAATAGCGGTTCTCAGCTGCAGTTGCATTTCACTTGGCGACAGAGCATAAAGGTTGATTATTCCATTCTACTTTGCTAATTATCAAAAAGGAAATGAAGAGCTTGTTGCTGTGTCTTTTCCCCTTTTTAGGGGGGTGAAGTTTTCCAGGGGGGTTCTGGCTCAAAAGGTCAATTTCGCCAGATCAATACACGAAATTGCATTTTAGGCTATGTACACATTAATTACTTATTGCTCCGGGTTTTAATTGCAAACACTTTAATTTGCTAATTTACTTTATTATTTCCGGAAATTGATTTTCTTCTTTGAACTCTTTGCCTGCCTTTTATATTTTATATTTTCTATTTGCTTTTATTTTTATTTTTTTGGCAATTTGGCCACTTTTTTCGCTTTCTTTCACAGACACGCACAGCGGAGGGGGGAGGTGGGGCGTTATGGGGACAGCACGCGACGCATTCGTATGTGTATGTGTGAGTGTGCTTTTGTGTGTGTGTGCGAGTATGAGTTAAGTCTTTGTCAAAAACCGAATTTGTAGTGTGCTTTCCTGCGTTTCGCCGCCTATTGTTACGCGCTTTTTGTTGCGTTTGAGTGCGCGTACATTTTCCAACTGGACTCCAACTGGATGCTGCCGCAGCGAAACGCCGTGCAGCAACCCCGAGCAGATGCGGTGGCAACCCCTAAGCTCTCCCGGCGCATGACCGCCGCTTTCTCCTTTCTCTCGGAGAGAGCAAGTTTCGCTCACCTGCAAAAGTGAAATTGAAATTTCTATAGAGAGCCCTTGTGTTTGATTTCCTCTGCCTGCCTGCCCCCAACCCCTCTCTGCTGCCCCATCTCATGCCGCTGACAGGATTTTTGTTTTGAAGCCGCCAGAATCGTGGAAATCTGCTGAGAAGCTATAATCGTGCTTAATATCCTTTAAATGGGAAATATTAAAGATAAACTGACTTGATAAAATTTATATTTTCATTTTAATTTCTTTCATACTTTTACTTTTAAAGAGGCAAATTTTTATGTTTTCCCACTTCTTCAACATTTACATATTCTTCAATGTATTTTTATCGTAGGACTTTTTAAAAGATATTTCGCCTGATTATAAATAATTTAATAATTAAAAAGCAATGCTTACCAAATTAGCACAATTTCGGAATTATTAGATCAAATGTATTCTATGAAAAATATTAGATACAAATTTATTCCCGTTAAGGAGGGAACCCTTCTGAGATACCTTTTTTTTAGATTTTAGATACAATTTTTTAAGATATTTAACCCGCAACGATTTCATTGTGACTCCTGATATTTATATAGTGACTTTAATCTAACCAAAATTGTATTTTTCAATTTAATAATACAAAATCATTCTTTTTTTAAATAAATAAATAAATATAATAAATGTATTAACAGGAATAAATATCAAATTTTGAACCCAAATCAAACGCGCTTAATACGAATCGATCATACCCTTGAGCTCATGGAGTACCTGGTACATAAAAAGGAAAAGCGTATAGTGAAGTGTTGCCAGGCGAACGAAAGCGGGCGGATAACGAAGCAACCCTTAACGCCAATGCCACCCGGCTCCACCCCCTAATTTCACCCACATGCAATCGCTTGTTGTCGTTGTTGTTGTTGTTGTTATTTTCGTTGTTGTTTTTGATGTTGTGTTGTTTATCATGTGTTGGCCAAATAGTTCAATCTGGCTGCGACTCATCATTAGAAGTTTCCCATTTAAGGGATGGTGGAAGCCTCCTGCTTTAACATTTGATTTACTCCAGCTTTTCCATTTTTTTTTTTCTTTGTATTTCTTGTGCAGAACCCATTTCGTATATCTCGTAATTATTCGGCCTGGCATGTGAGAGAATTTATCACGAAAATTCTTTCATTATAATTGCAGTGCTCCGTTTAGGGGATGTGATTTTTATGATAAAAACTATCGCTGTTCACCTCGTACATCACCCTAGAGCTTAGTCCTTTTGGGATTTACGACGCTGTGATGCTGATTTGGGTTGCCTACTTTCCGGTTGCCACAGAAACCAAGCGAAACAATCAACAAATGGAGCCGCAAAAAGCTCAGCCATGAATGGTAATTCGCTTCTTGCCAAGTTTTGCCGGCAAATGAAATCTCATTTTTCTGCCGTCGCCTTTGTTCTGGCAATGCGACGAAAGTTTTTCTTTTCTTTTTTGGTTATTTGGGGATACATATACTCTTGTGGCATAAAAGAGGAAACACACCACCGGTTCGCGGTGACTTGCTCGAAAAAAAAAATGGGGATGCTCCTTGCCGTTGCCCTCCCCTTTTGCATTTTCACGTTTTCCCAATTTTCCACAGCCCTTGCCACCAGCTCAGCTCAATAAATTCGCCGTCACGTTAGTGTAAAGTTTTCCCTTCCGCGACTGAATCGTGTTCATTAGGCAGAGCCACGCCTCGCCAAAAACCCACCGCCTCCTTTGGTCTGTCGCAAAGCCCTGAATAAATGCTGGAAAATTGCAATTTTATAAAACGAAAATGTAATGCTCTGAATAGAGGGGTTTTTTATAGAGTATTGCCATTATTTTTGTGGTAAATCTAATAACTAAAATTGTAATTTACATACTTAAATTTTAAATCTTATTCCAGCTTCAGTTTAAAGAATTCAAAAGTATAAGAAACACCTTTAGAATCTATATACCCTTAAAAAAAACGAGAGTAGGTGAAAAAAAATGCATGCAAGGCAGAACTGCTGTGTCCCCCGAATGTTCAGTTCAATTCTCCGAGCTTCCCTTTTCAACTGTGACCCCCAAAACGCACCAGAGAGGAGGATTGGGAGGCGGATGGGATGGGTTAGACCACCGCACAACCCCTGCTAACTGAGTTACTCAACACCATTTCCCCCCCATTGTCCCCGTCCAGCCATTGAGTATTTGCTGTCGCATGCAAATTTACTGGCCGCACTTGTGACTTGTCATGTGCCGCACAATCACCACCCAACTCGCCCATCCACAGCCTCGTCCATATTGATCCCATATGTGTGCGATTGGACGAGCGTCTGGGGGGTCGAGGGGGGCCTCAACTGGTGGAACATGCCCAGAAGATGGCCACAAGTGTTTGCCAGACTTGGTTGCAGCAATGGGGTCGTGCCGCCAGCACTGCTGGGCTGATCGAAAGGCGGCGGTTAAATAATCGCTGTTTATGAAACAATCAATAAATTTAAGCTGTTACTGCCGCCGTTCCTACGGAGCAAACACTTGGTTAAGAGCTGGAAGAGGGTGCCGCTGGGGAAGGGATGTAATCGAGGCCTGTAATTGTGCCATTAAGGGCTTGTTCGTAGCCAACGCAGGGGAATATCGGAAAAATTAAATGGTTTTTACGGTTCTTATGACTCAAATATGATTTGATATTGATTTCAGATCAAAAATAGCAAAGAATTATTTTCTTTTGACTCTAAATTGATGCAGTTCTCGACTGAAAACACAAACAATAAATGGTATTTATATAGTTTCTATTATTAAAATAAAATGACGCACCTCAAAATTAGATGAAAACCTTGAACTAGACTTTGAAAAATGTATAAGTATTGAGCATCTTATCACTTCACTTTATATGGCCGTGGCAATCACCAAAAGCTCGCGATAAGTGGGATCAGCACCTGGAGCACCCTGATCCCTGGCTATCAGTAAGCTGGGATTCCTCTAAATACGGCTTCACCTGCTGGCGGAGCTTCAGTTGGCCGCTGAAGATGGCGCGTTCGAAAGTAATACAGTGGATTACCTGCGTGGGGCTGCTGCTCCTGACAGGAGTGGCTGCACAATGGGTGGTTCCTGCCCCCTATCCAACATCCAATGCCAACAAGGAGATCCTGGACACTCTGCTAGGCTACATGGACAACCGGGTGGATCCTTGTCAGGATTTCCACAAGTATGTCGGCGGCAAGTACGAGGAGAAACATTCGGAGGACGTGTACAGCGAGATTTTGGGTGAGATCGAACAGAAGGTCCACGACCGTTTCCTGTCCATCTTCCAGAGGCTCAACGACAGCGTTCTCATGGACCAAAACGGCGTGGAGGCCAAGGTGCTCCGCTTCTACCAGACCTGCCGCTCGGCTACGTCCGAGTCTCGCTTGGAGAAACACTACCTGGAGCTGGTGCCCCCCGATGAGGGCCTCACTTGGCCGCAGTTCGCCAGCAGCCGCAGCTCCTGGCCCAAGGCCAGGTTCCAGTGGATGACGACCCTCGCCCGTCTGCGTCGCTATGGTTTCGATAACCTGCTGGTCAAGGTGAATGTCAAGCTGGACTATGTCGACAGCAGCAAGTACATGGTGACCATAGGTAGGCCCACATTCGACGACTCCTCGGAAAGGCTAAAGGGCTTGACGGCCACAAAGAAGCTGCTGATCTCGCTGGGCGTTTCCCGTGCACGAGCCATGTCCTTAGCCAGGAATATCCGGAAGCTGGAATTGGAGGTCAAGCAACTCGCCGATGTCGACGACGAGCCCAACGATGATCTCACCCTACGCGATCTGGAGAGCCAAAACGGATTCCCCTGGAGGCAGTACCTGCAGATTGTCTTCGGTCGCACCTTCCCCTCCAGCTTCGAGGTGCAGATCTTGAATGTGGACTACTTTGTGGAGCTGCAGAAGGTGCTGCGTCGTTACGATTCCGAGATAATTGCCACCTACATGATGGCTCGGTTCGCCAAGTTCATGAAGTCCACCAGCTTGAGTGATGAGGAGAACGATGCCATGGAATGCATCAAGGATACGCGTCTTCACATGAACCTCGGCACCAATTTCTTGTACGAGAGCCGGTACTTTGCCCCGGAGCAACTGACTCAGATCGACACCGAGATCCAGCAAATGTTCAATGCCCTGCGAACCCAGCTTCTGGCCAAGATCGATGCCAATCGCCTGAAGCTAAACCTGCGGCAGCGCAACCAGCTGAAGCTCAAGCTGCAGGCCACAAAACTCAACGTGGGCAACATGCCCAAGAACCAGGATCACCGCAGCTTAGTTACCAACTTCTACAGGGATCTTCAGCTTCCCGTTGGACAGGACTACGCCGCTGCTCAGCTCAAGGTCCTGGAGGTGCGCACACGCCGAATTCTGGAGTTATTGGATAGACCGGCGGCCAAGGGTGACGCATACTACTTCCAGGAGGACAGCATCCCAGAGATCCATTCGCAGGCCACATTTTTGATGAGAGAAAACACCGTTATCCTGCCTTACGATATCCTGCAAAAGCCATTCTACGATTTCGAGAGCCACGATGTGTTCAAAGTGAGCCTTCTCGGATGGGTGCTGGCCCAGCAGCTGATCGACTCCTTCCAGCTGCCGTCTGCGCTCTACGACAGCGAGGGAAATCCTACCGATAAGCTTATGGACTTGGATGAAAACCAGAACTACGTTCAGGCCATCAATTGCCTCAAGAGCAATGCTACGGACTACGTGGAGCAGAGAGAGGCCGATGTGACGGCTCTTAAGCTAATCTACGAGACCTACTTTGGTGTGGGTTCCAAGTATAGCCAGGTGCAGCCCAGCTGCACCCATATCCCCCTGCAGCAGCTCTTCTTCATCAACATGGCCCAGAACCTGATCGGCGACGAGGAGTTCATAATCTTTGCTAATCAGGAATCTGACAAGGTGCGTCTTCACCAGTCGGTGGCCAACTTGGCGTACTTTGGACAGGCCTTCAACTGCCCCCTGCCCACAGTCCTTAACCCGTATGTCAAATGTGATGTTTGGTAATCGAACAACAAAGCTGGATTCAAAATGATATAAATAAATGTTTTAATTAAATATTTTTGTTTGCTTGTTCATTGGGGAATATATATTTTTCTGGTTTTCTATTTGTAGATTGATGAGTTATCTGTGTTTATAATAAAACAAACACAAGTTGCTATCAGTAGTTCGGATTTTGGGACAAACAAATGGCTTCTAGAATTAGTTGTAGTGGTGTTATCATCAGAGGTTCACATACATTAATAAATTAATTAAGTAAAGTCCACCACAAACAAGCTGTTCTATGATTTCAAAATTCTTTGGTAGGCAATTAGAAGAGCAAAAGTCCAGTTCCCTTATTTGCATACTCAATTTGAGCCATTCGCCATAATTTAATTAATTGGCAGACCGTGTTCGAGGACCACTTGCAGGCTTATAGCTGGCGCAAATAATGCAAATCGAATGGGTTCCAACTCAAGTGCCTGGCAAGGAGACGAGTCTTGGGACTGTGGGGAAGTTGGAGTGGTCCTGCAATCGATGTGGATGTGAATGGCATTGGGATCAACTGAAGCGGATCAAACACGGTGGCGAACTAATTGTGCAGAAATCGAGTTAAGCTGAGCCAAGCAGTTGCCATTTCTCGTAGAGGCGAACGCAATTAAGGGGCACCACGAACTTTGGATGCCCTTATTTCTTAAGAGTAACTTTTATTTAAAACTTTCTCTAATTATAAACAAAACTTTTGTAAATCCAAGAATTAATCACTATAGATAATTCATAAATATTTATTTTAAATTCATAAATGATCCTGTTTTTCCCTTTGAAAAAGATACTTTTAACTAATGTCTTATGCGAGGCTTCTAGGCCTCGATTCTCTCCTCTACAAGACCTGCTGGAACTGCAGCAATATCCTGGCATTACTGGGACATATATATAGCAGCCTCAGCGACCCCTTCTACATGGCACAGTTGAAATAAAAACCAGATGCATGCGGCTTGGCATGGCTTCAAGTGCCTCAACAAGTACGAGTGTTGTGTTTTAAGGGGCCCGTGGGCAATATTTTCCATTTCCATTTAATTACGCGCCCAGTGGGAGGCTGTGCGAGCAGTGGAGGAAAGTGGGAAAAAGCTTGAGGGATCCTTGTGTCCTTTGTAGTTGCATTTAATTGTGTTTCGCCAGCGCCATTTCGCAACAATAAATTGTTGCCCGCCTGACGTTCTGACGGGTTGACGGGTTGACTTGGCTGGCTCGCTTGTCAGTTTCCCATTTTCCATTTGCCAGTCGCCGCACTCCTCCGGACTCCTCATCCGCTCCGTCTTCCGCCATCCGTCCGGTGGGGTCTGTTCCTGTTCCCATCCAGCTCCCTGGCTGAGTTTTGAAGTTGCCTGACCCAAAAACACATTTCATTTCTATGTATCCCTTTACTGAGTGAAAGTAAAAGCAAAAAAAAAAAAAAAAAACAGCATCCTAGAAGGGGCCCAGCTCGGTGCCACACTTTGGCATGCAGCGCAAGGCTCTTGCCGCTTCAATTGTTTCTTGTGGACCCATTTTATCTCGCTGATGCAGTCCGGGATAGGCAGGATTTCTTTATTTGAGTCAAGCCCCGCCTCGAGTGCTCGCCTAGGCCTATATGTGTGCGTTGTGTGTGAGCCCATTCAGCCTGCAATCAACCCAACGCATCCTGCAATTATCAACATCAGCGGCCAACGTTGCCATCGAGGCTCCTATGTTAACCCTTTTGTGGCTGTCTGTCTCAGAGGGCACCCCATGAAGGCTCCTCTTAAAGAATTTATAAAGTAAAGTCACAGTTTCTGTCAAGATTTTTATAGAACTTTATTGCTCTTACTATTACATTTTTTTTAGAGATAATGTCGTGATCATTTTTACTTTTTATACTATTACTTATCACCCAAGAACTCAAATTTCTATTTATAGTCACCACCTGGCGGTTAAGCTGACTCACATGAAAGGTAAACACCTGCCGTGGGTGAGTCAAGTGGTTACTCCACTTTATGCATCCTTAATTGCTTGCCTGGCGGTTGGGACACGAGCACACACACGTCCACGTCCTGTTCCCGTGACACTGATTTAACCAACCAAAGGAGTGACGCAAGGAGATGAGGAGAGGGCAGCAGGTGGGGTTCTTTCCGAAGGCGAAGGCAACTGGCGCTATCTTGTGGCCCACTTTTCACCCCACGGCATGCCCAAGTGGCCACGATTTGTCGCCTTGATAAAGTCAACATGATTTGCATATGTTTGTATTTAGCTCATCGCTTGATATCGATGACATCCTCCCAAAGGATGTGGGTGGGATGTATACTAGAGGTCGATACGCGGTTACAAAGTACTCTTGAAATTCATTTTCAATTTTAAAGCAATTGAAATTAAGAAAATGTAAGAATTGAGATATAATAAAAGTTTAACTAAACTCAATGTTCCATTCATCCATTATTTAACAAGACGACAAGCTATTTTTTATTGTCCAGATTGCAGGATTAAGTGTATTTTCATAACTTCCCACCGCCCCGCAAGCCATCACAATTGATTTCCCAGACAAACCCTTCATTGGCGGAGACACATTACGGCAATCGATGGCCCCCGGGGACCATTTTCATCCGCCGCCAAACTCCGGAGAAGCGTAAAATTTTCTGAAAATCGGTGGCAGCTTAAAGAGCACTTGGGAATATTTGTGCCATAGCCGCCTTCGCCTCCAATCCCCCGCCGGCCTGTCTATCTGGCGGTGGCCTCTTTGCCAGCCGGAGCACGGTGCCGGATCCGGTGGACATCTGTCAAAGCGGAAAATTCCGCCAACTTGGCTGCAGGCAGGCACGGGGAATGCGAAAGCATCTCGAAAATTGTGCCCAGCGTGAATGGGCGACGGGGAAAAGGGGAGAGCAACACAGTGGAATGGATGCTGACATTCATTTACTTTGCTTTTGCTGGCGGCCTGGCCAACGGGGCGTATGAGGTACGACTGCAAGACGTGGCATTTTTAATGCTTTTGTTTTGCATTCGGCTTAATTAAGAAAAAAACTTGATGCATAAATCCCAGAGGGGCCCCCAAAAATTGGCCAGGAGCCTGGAGGAGTTTAAATTGCGCGGAGCGTCGGATTATGCTCAAGTGCAATTATGCACTTTTCCCCCGTGTTCTTTGATCATTTATGGCAACTTGATTCTAGAGCGTTAATTACGAATATTTTTTTGTGAGTGTTTCTTTTCAAATTGCAATGCAGCCCAGCCCAGAGAATTATCCAAGACTTACCAAAGGTAACGCCATTCGTTTGCTTCTCCTTGTCTTTGTCCTTATCCTTGTCGCTCTTTTCGCCGCCCAACGGCTCCAGCTCGATGCCATCGGTGGTGGCCACTTTGTAATCGCGCTTCGACATATTGCCACAGCAGAAGCCACAACATAACATTCGTCCAATTTTATAGGCTTGTGGTTTAAGGGGCGCCGTCTTGGATTCCTTGCCGCGGGGCACTCTCTCCGGGATTCCTTGGGAAGTGGGCACTGATCCTTGGGATTAGGGAAATCGGGGGCTAATCCACCTGCGTGTTCTCCGCGCTCTGTCTAGAGATATGTTTGGCCCAAAAAAAAGGGTCTTTACAAAAGGTTTATCGTTTCGATTGTTGCTCTTCCTTGAGTGTGTAGAAGACTAGAAAGGTCGGTGAGTAGAGTTGATTGTTGTGTTTGCTTTCGATATTGTTTATAAATTGGTCCAGTTTCTGGTGTGGTTTTCCTGGAAATTAGAAATTATAATAGACTTTTAGATAGTATTTAAGAAATAACTATGAAAGAAAATAAATCTTCGAGTAAGTATGTCAAGCTAGCAATATAATCAGACTCTGTAAATAATACGAAAGAAGACAAAGAAGTAATAACAATCTTGCCCAGGGGATTCCCCTTCCCTCCTACTTATATATATCTATCGTTTTTACTGCACAAAATTAATAAGAAATGGGATACATATATATATATATATATATTTTAGAAATGTTGCCAGGTTTCAGCATTCTTCTGGTTATTGTTAGACTGCAACTTCCTGTGCAGCAGGAGTGGAGCCTGCCACTGATGTCGCCACTTGTGGGCGTCGGTTGTCGCTGCCAGAGACATTGTTGCCGGCAAACAAAAACGAAACTTTAATAAAAGCACTCGGACACCATTCCTCCTGCACTCCAGCGGGCTTTGTGGCCCAGAAGAAGGAGTTGCATAAGAAGAGAAGCAAGGACCTGCAACAATGACAGTGTCGTGGGCTAAAAAGCATTCGATGGCCTTAGGGCCACGAATGCAAATGCACATCAAATGTGAGGTGAGACGGGAACTGTGTCCATGTCCTCTGGGAGCTCAGTCGACAGTAATTGCAAGAGGCACCCGCCAGAGCACAAAGCACAAAGCTCAAAGCAACCGAAGGAGCCATCTCCTGGTCAGGGACTCTTTATCGGTCTCCGCCTCCCAGAAGGCGAAGTATCGAAGAGGTGCGCCAAAGCAGTTCAATGCTCGTGTACACTGACAACAAATTTCCAAGAGAATGAAACCAATTATGCATAATTATTTATTAAATATTTTACTATAAAAATATTTGTAAATTGAAAACAAAGTAACTAAAGTAACATTTCATGCTTAATTTCAACCTTTATACCCTTTTTCTTCTGTGTAGCTTCCAGAACAGAAGGATGAGGATTAGGATCCAGCACTAGACCCAGTTAAATCGGGCAGGGAAAACGCGGATGCGAGTGCGGATCCGGAGTCGAGCGATGGCCACTCCATTTGATGGGGCGGCGGCACTTGAAACAAAAGTCGAGGCGGGCCAGGGCAATTGTGTTTGCTGTTGGTAAAACACACAGCGTAATAAAGAACTATGGGAAAGGCGAAATGCGAACTGGGAACTGGGAACTGAGAACTGGGAACCGGTAGCTGGACGGGCCATAAACCTTTCAGCCATTTGAAGCACTTCCCAACCATCACTGCCCACAAAACGCTCCACCATTAGCAAACCTCCGCTGCGAGGGGCTGGGCCAACTCAAAAATAAACATGGCGCAACAAAGTAAAGCACAAAGGACGAAAAACAAAAGGCAAAAAAGCCAAAATGAATAGAGCAAACAGAGAAATACATATGTAAACCGGAGCTAAGTAATGTGGCGATTTTGTGATACCCTGAATTATGTCACAAGAAAAACCTGAGAATACCGAGATTACAGAGGGCAAACCAAGGTTCCTTGTGATAGGAGAACTTTAGCTATTAGCATTATACGATTTTGTTTTGCTTCCGCCAAAGTTATCCGAATAGTAGATTATATGGTTCATTAAGTTGCCCGGAAGTTGAATACAAAAACAGGCTGATATTTACTTGGGCATATGGGAAGGACCTTAATTATTATGTTTCTTCAATGTAGTAGACATATTATTAACCCTCTGGTTGACCCTTTTGGCTAATATAAAGGTTATCTCGTAAAGGTTATTTGTGTAAGCACTTTACGTATATTAGATATTAATATAATGGCATTTTAAATTGCCATAATTAACACATTATGGATAATGATGTGCGGAAAGGTCCTTTGAATAATTAAAGCACTCGTTCAGAAATAATCAATACAAAAAGGTTTATAAATAATAAATGTTATTATTAGTCCTTTACATTTAATGGTATAGCATAAGTACTATTGATTTAATAATCGTTTTATTTAATGATTTAATGAAAGAAAATGTATAATTCAAGGAGATTTCATAATTTCACTAGTAAAATATATTTTGAAGCGATTGAATACCCAAAGTGCATCAAAACCTCCTCAAATTTAAAGGGTATACCGGAAAGGGGCAAGTTTGCTTGTTGGCTTGGCCATAAAGTGGTCGGGATTAATGGCAAAATGGCGTCAGTTTGTTTTGTGATTTCTTTTTTTTTTTTTTTTTTTTTTTTTGCTTGTTGCGCCCGCTGCATACAAAGTAGCCGAAAAGGAGCGGCCAGGGACAGGGCACTCGGACATGCCATGTATGTATCCTGGCCAAGAGGACAATGCAGCCAAAAATAGCCGGCCATGTGTCTGTATTGCGTATGCGACACGTGTGCAAATTGTGCCCCAATGTGTCGTTTGTTACGTTTTACGTTACTTCCGGTCTGTCGCACGGGGCGCTAAATATAAATAAAAATGGCAAATGGCCAAGCGGATTTATGCTTGATGCTACCCTACCCTCCACTCCACCCCTCAGCAGGCCTTGGATGCAGATGCATTTGTGCAGCTTTTGTGAAAAGCTTTTGGGAGAATAACACGATGCGTTATTAATTTGGCACGAGCATATGCACAGCAATTGAAGGTCATTTGGGCGGGGGATGTGGCCAGTGCCAGTCGATTGCTGATTGAAGCAATCAGAGCTGAATCGACGGCGGCCCTCCGAGTCCCATTCGAGGCAATCCCTGGGCCAAGGCCATTAGACGAAGGACGGTGGTCAGGTACGCACAGAGAGCAACCTCTTTGCAGGTGTCACGTTTTATTTTTAGCACCAGCAGGTTCTGGCTAGTTCTATGCGATCTTCCAGCTCATAAGCAGGACATATCCCGGGGCCAGGACTTCAATATTTAATGCCCACAATCAGACTGAATAATTGATGGGGAGACACATGTACAGCCGGAAGGAGTTGGAGCCAGGAGCTGTGTGTGTTTGCTGCTGGTTTTTGTGTCTGGCGCACGGCAATTAACTTGTTTAAGCCACAAGGTAAACATGACAAACACATTTGTCAGAGTCAGCGTCAGCGTCAGCGTCACTGTCAATGCCAACGGATGGCTGGTTGGTGGGTTGGACGGAATGGAGGATGAGATGGGTGCTGGGGGTATTAACAAATAGCTTCGAGGGCTCCAGGATGTGTCTACAATGCTGCAGTGCAAACAACAGGAGTCAGAATGTGTTTTACCTAGAGCAGATGCATCCAGCCGGGTGTATCCTTCGGTCTGTTTAGGCGCCAAATAGACAAGCACTTGTATACTAGAAATATGGTATGATTTCCGTTTCCGTTTCACTTGGCTTTTCACTCGGCACAACACACACACTAGGAGCGGCGAACTCGGATTCGGATACGGGGGAAAACAAATTGGAAAACAAACAGAGTTCAATAACAATGCGTTTCATGCGATTGAAAGGGACTTTTGGGTTTTCTTCGGTGTACACAGCAAGCGCGAACAAAATGCGTCCATCAAGCACGAAGGATAAACTCTTTCTGATTGAAAACTAAACGACAGTCGAGAAAAGTCCTTTCAGCTGACCAAAACAGGAGAAAAGCTTTTCCTTCGCAGCTTTTCTCTCTCGTGTGCCACTCTCCTGCTGTGTCAGAATTTGTGCAGTGAAATTCCAAGGGAAACTGCTCAAGGATAAGGGAGAGAACAGCGAGAGAATCTACTGAGAGCGCAGACCAAAGCCGGTGGCAGAGGGCAACTATTCCACCCCAAGCCACCCCCCGCAAACGGAAAAAACTCCACAGCAGCATCCGCTCTCCTCCTGTCAATATAAACAACCATTTGGGATCTGTTTCCAACTCTGTGAGTGCGCTATATGCTAGATAAACAAAATATTAGGGGTGTATAATGAATGCTTAAGGGTTTTTGGAAGTTGCTCCCGTCGCTCTACTTGGTGCTCTAGATGATAAGTTTTCCGCCGTTTCCAAGCGACTTACCAATACACTTATATTTTTAACGATTCCTACATATGTATATTTTGAAAAATTTGCTTAACTAACAGATTTCAATGAACTCAATGGTAATAATCTCTTAGATATAAAATGAATTGCAAAAATAAATACAAATGTTTGAAGTTACAAGATAGTTACATTTAGGTCTTCATTTCCAGATCAATCATTTCATTTCCCTCCATTTCTTGGTTTTTGGGAGTATCCTCGGGGTCCAGCAGATCGCCATCAAAACTATGCAGGAATTTGATAAGTTAAACTTTTTTGAAATAAATAAATGGTTACTGTTACTCACAATAACTTAATGAGACGAGCCTCGACGTTTAGCTCCTCGGCGCACTTGATGTATAATATCTTAAAGGGATCCTTCTTTTTAATGGCCACCACCAGGGGCTGCTTCCACTTGGCCGCTTGCACTTTAAGTTGGAATTTTCTAGGCTTCTTCGATAAGTCTTCTTGGTGGTTGTCACCTTTGGAAATGATTTTAGTGCCCGACTTCGTGGCATGCCCACCTGAAGCAGCAAAGCATTATAAACTCACAACTTTTAATAATGATTAATAAGTGCACTTACTTAACGTGTGGAAGCTTTTGAGACCAATGCTGTGAGGCGTGTCGTCGGGACCAATAAACTTATAGTACATGTCCATGGAAATATGATCCTCATTCACTCCATTGCGCTCGGCTACCTCCTTGAACATGTGCTTGAACTTCTGATGCTGGCGCATTTTGTAAACCTGAATCTCGCCAAGCCTGAAATTTAACTCTTCAAAATGAACACTTCAAGGAGATTGTTCGAATAAGCCTTACCAGGACAGGGCCACTTCTATTGTGGGATTGTCGGCATCAAAGACACTAGCCTCTTCAACGGCTACGGGGGCCTGGCCTTCGTCATCGGAGTCGAGGCTTACCTAGGAGACACAAATATTATTCCGATTCGGGAGGGATCTAGCCCTGCGACTTACGAATCCCTCTACGCGTGGAGCCACCGCGGATATTAAATCAATGCTGTCCAACACCTGAGATCGGGCTGCTATTTCAGCTATTTGATTGCGCCTTGTGGCGTGGTTAAAGCTCTGCGATATAGAAGTAATGTCAGAACTTGGTCCTGGAGCGTCGATGGCGTCGATCAACTTACAGTCACAATGGTGTTTAAGGAGGCTAAGGAGGTGTTTACAGCTTCAACACTGCCGCCTGCAGCAGCTACCGGGGTTTTCTTGGCCCGTGTATTCCGTTTTTTGGGTTGAACGACTGGAACGACTTTCTCCACCGGATCTGGATGTATTTCCTGCTTGCCCAGCGAGGACCGTGTACGTCTGGCCACAGGTGCGCTGTCGTCCGGAATCGGCGGTGGGTCATTGGCCTTTGTCTGCTTCTGATCCATTTCTAGAATCAATTGGGAGACGGGGGATAGGGCTCGTGCAGAGTCCAGCTGCTCCTTAGCCGGTTCCAGAGGCAGAATATCATCCTTCTGGGTCTCTGCTTTCTTTTTACTTTTTTGTACTTTCACCACCTTGGTTTTGCTAGCCCTGCTTGTTTTCTTGGTGCTGGTCCCTAGGAAGTCATAGTCCATCTCCTTGGAGAAGGAGTCGTTGCACGGACTGTCGTATGAAGCAATCTGCTCTTTGATGGGCAAGGCTGCAATGGAAGAAAATGAAAATCGTTCGACACTTTTATATGTTGATTGAAACTCACCATTCCTTGGAGCCCGCCTGCAGGCGGCACTAAATATATCACAGTCATCGTCGGACATATTATTTGAGAGCTATAATGTTGGATTTACTTAAGAACTAAAAATTCTCCCGCCAAGTGACAACAAAATAGATGCTGGGCCCAGAATCAGCTGGAGCAGCGAATATCGATAAGCGATACCAATTATTGTTAGGTAAAAACCTATCCCTAGACCAAAACTAAACAAAATTTATACTTTGTAATTAACAAACAAAAAAAGTTAAATTTAATTTCTGCAAAACTCTGTTAAAAACATTTGAAAACGTATTGTTTTTTTCGATTTCGATAAATTGCCGCACTTATCAGCTCTGGCTGACAGCTGTTTGACTAGTGTTGTCAAGCGCCACGCAGTTAAAAAAGTAATTTTCATTTCGTCTTTCGAAGAAAATGCTAATTATTTGTTACAGGCCGTTGTAAATTGTTAAAACACAGTCTCCACACGACAGGAGCCTTCTCCTACGTCTACGTGTGTGTGCCTGGGCACCGCCGTGCGTGTGTGAGCATAGAAGTGCATGTGAATGTGTATGGCTACCTGGTGAAAAGTAAACTAAAAAAAAAAGTAAGAAAGGTCGACGGAGCTGTCTCAGCTGCCTGCGTGCCATTTTTCTTTCTTCATCGCGGTTGGAAAGCGAGTGACTGCTGGTCGCAGGGCGAAGCCATGAACTCCACTAGCAATCTGGCGGACGTGGTGCGGCACTACCAGCGCAGCATTGAGAAGCACAGCGACAACGAAAAGCGGGTGAGATGCGACGCCTGCTTCTTCCTGCCTCCGCTCTTATGTTTCCTCGTCCTTTGTACATCTCCCCTGTCTTCTACTCTTTCTTGTTCCTTTTATATCCCTCCTGTTGGTCTATTTTATTCAGTGCCATCTCTCTTTTTAACTATTTAAGTGTTATTTACATATTAAAAACAAATTAAATAGGGAATCGAATACTAAACAAAATAAGGCAACGAATTTCAAGGTCGACAGCAGAGAACAAAAACCGCCCTTAAGTCAAGAGCCAGACAAAATGCATATAATGTGGGGAAAGCGATGTGTATATTTTATTTTTTAATTTTAAAAACACAACCGATTGATCCCTGTTTGGTTAGAGAGCCACTCTAAGATTTAAATTAATGCTCAAAACATTTAAGCTAAAAAAAAACCTTTTTTTAAGCAAATTATCTCACCCCACTTCTAAAATGTAGGCCTAATGTTTATGTTTTTGTCAATAATTATATTTATTTTAAGAAATTTAATACAATTTGGTGAAAACTGTGATGAAATCGGCGGGTAGTCTGTGTAATCTAAGCTCAAATCGAAACAAAATTTCATGGAAATACTGTAATCAGAATATTTAATTTTCAAATAAACGAATAATAATACAATCTCCTTACTTCTGGCTACTTATGGTGACTTTCGGTTCCCTTGCAAAAAATTGCAAAATTAACACATTAGCAAAAAAATGAAGTACTGTCAGCAAGGTCACTGATGAAACATAGTCTGCTTTCCATTGACCTCACAATCTCACGTTCTGTCCCATCTGCCTTCTAACCAAAGCCCTCTGTTTTGCCACCTTCACAGCTGGTGCATTGCATGAACAAGCTTTTCAACCTGCCCATCAAATTCGAGCACCTGCAGGAGACCGGCATTGGCAAGACCGTGAATGCCCTGCGCAAGTTCAACGGGGAAGTGGGACAGTCTGCCAAAACGCTCATCACGAAATGGAAAGCCATGGTGACCGCCGAAGAGGGCTCCACCACAGAGGTCCCAATAGCCGCCAGCAGTCAGGAAGAGGACTCCGGAAAGTCAAACGGTCGAAGGTCCAGCGACGAGGATCTCGACCAGGAGAACAAGGGCAGTAACTCGTCCAGTGGCGAAGAGCGTCATACTAGCGAGCAAAGATCTAGGCAAGAAGAACGAAGTGACAAGAGCTCCAAACAGGAGCGGAGCGGGAGCAGTAAAAGTCACTCCAAGAGCTCTTCGGATTCGAATAGAAAGCACAAGAGCAGTCGCCACGACAAATCCAAGGAAAGGGACAAAGACAAGGAGGGCCACAAGGAAAAGAAGTCGAATGGCGAGCACAAGTCCAGGGATTCCAGTCAGTCAAACAGTAATAAGAGCAGCAAATCAGATGGACACAAAAGCGAACACAGTAAATCCAAGCATGAGAAGGTGAGTACCCTTGAAATAAACGGATGCTGTTACCCAAGACCTATGTCGTTCACTAACAGGAAAAGCTGCACAAGGATAAGTCAAGCAAACACCACAAGTCCTCTTCAAAGTCATCAAAGCGGTCACACAGCCCACAACGTGCCGATGAGGAGTCGAGCAAGGCAAAGATACCAAAAACAAAAGGGAAATCCGAGGAGGACTCACCCGATGGCTTTGACTCGAGCATGGGCGCCAACTTTGACGACGTTCTCGGCATGCTTAACATGCCAATGAGCAGCAAGAAAAGCACCAGCGGCAAGAGCAAGCCTGTGGCTAAGACGGCAGCCTCATCCTCATCGTCGTCAACTCCAGTCGCTTCGGCCGCACCTTCTAGAGAACCCTTCTTGAGCAGTCGACCGTCCTCCACAAGAGTAATTGAAAATATACCTTAAATCTTTTAACTCAATTAAATAATGAAATCCCATTAGAAACCCGAGTTACTAGCACCGTCGGCCAAGCTGGAACCTTTGGATCCGAGCATTGCCCTGGAGCTGCCAACCATTTCCAACAACTACAAACCCTTGCCCCTGAATCAGACCGTGATGGATGTGGTTTTCAACCAGGGCGGCACCCAGAGGTCTCAGGCTTCCCGATTCAATGAGTCGGAGGCATTGGCTCAAGGCATTTCTTCGAAAACCATGCGGTATGTTAAAGAGCTTCTTCATTTCAAATAAAAATGTTTATATTTAAGAATTGATTTTTATGTAGCACCAAGATCTACTCTGGCGTAAGAACTGGCCAACTCTTACAGGTGCCCTCGCTTTTCGATTTGTGCACGCGCATTCTCCAAAAGAACCTTGATGGTAAGAGCTTGCTAATAGCTAACAACTGGCAACTGAGTCATACCTTAAAACAGATCCTCAAACATGAACAGAAAAAAGAAACAAAGATATTTAATGTCTGTTCTGTAGATACTTGAAATTATTAAACTACTCAATTAAGCAAACTCCGTACCTATCTTGTTTCAGCCCTCGAATACACGGGTGGCGTGCCCTTTGAGATCCTACGTACCGTTCTGGAACGCGCCACGCCCCAGCAGCTGCTGAACATCGAGGAGTACAACCCTTATCTGATGGACGACAGTGACGTCCTGTGGCAGCAGCATGTTCAGCGCCACTGTCGCAGTCAGCGCCGCGAAGAGATGGAAACGTGGCGCGAAATGTTCCTGGTAAGTTGCCTCTTGGCTATCCCCAAAGCTTAGTTCCCCCGCTAAGTCAAAATGTCCCATTTCTTATCATTGCAGCGCTGCCAGGAGGAAAAAGATCGCAAGCTCAGTAGCCTGGCCGAGAGTATTAAGGCCTCACAGAAGATCAGCGAGGCACCCGTACGCAAAACACAGCTGGCCTTTGTGGACTCAATGGTGAAGCCGCCGCGCAGTGTGATGCGCAAGCAGGAACAATATGGCACCAAAGCCAAACTCATTGCCACTCCAGCCGCCCGAGTGGCCGCTTTGTCCAGCGTAACGCCCAACGCCGCCAAGGTGGGAGATGCCCGTCTGCGTGTCTTGGCCGCCACCCGCGACACGGCCCAAGTGGGTAAGTTAATCAAATGTTTCCAATGAAAAATCGATTAAAAGAAAGAGACTCTAAGACAATCAATTATTATCCGAAATTTAGTACATTAGCTCCTGGTATGACACATTTTACAAATGAATTTCTTTTAATTTACAGCTGCCGCGCCGCGGAACAAGAAGGCACCGTTGATGGCCAAGACCTTGCAATTCATGCGCGGACGACACAAGCGATAGATGGTAGTTAGAAGGCGAGCCAGCATGTTGAGATGCGTTTATTCGTTATAGTTGCAATCTTTATACTCAATTTGTTCATCGACAACAAAAGAATGGGCCAACCAGATTTGGCAGAGACTCTGGGGGTTCAGTAAAGCGAGATTGTAGTAGACTAGTAGTCTTACCCAGTGCGCCGAGCAATCCGAATGCGACTGTCTCTAAAGCATACCGCGCATGCTATTTATTATTTATTCATGTCTCTGTCTCACATTAATTATAAATTTTTACAAAAATTAAGTTTATTTTGAGACGGAACCCGATTGTAACTTGAATATGATCACGTTTTTGTAGCATCCTGCGCAGTTCTTCAACGGAATTAGATTATTTTCAGGTTAATACTTGTTTAGCTGATCTTGTATCTGTATCTGCAAGTGGGAAACAGCGGCGAGCTGTTCCACCTGTACTTTTAAACTTACGTTCAATGTTCATTTGTGCTAGAGGGCTGTGCGAGTGTCCAAAATCCAATATAATGTATATAAACGCGTGTAATTAACGCAAACTCTTACGTATATACCTAAATCAGATATCGAAATTCCTAAATTATTAAATTACAGTTCTTAATGCCTTTAAATGCATCGCTCATCTAGTCTGACAGAATAAGTCCTGAAGTAAACTATTGACGAATAAAGTCGATCAAACTAAATTAAATAAATTTATGCTGGTATTTTCCTCTTCGCATATGTTTAACACAAAATATATTTTAACTGCAAATCCAGGAAAGTGGTTACCTAAGCGATTTTTAAGCGATCATATTTTTTTTATCGGATTTCTGTATCCTAATACCTTCTGTGTGAACCACTGGCCAAAGGAAATTCGCCTGTAACTGCAATGTGTGTCTTCATAATTTTTAATATCATTTTACAACAAAAAAAACGGAAAGTAAGCGAAGCATTTAAAGGCTTTACACTGTAGTCATAGTCGTTTATTCCACTAGTAAGCTAACGGAAAAACAAAAGAAAACTCGGAGCTATTAAAGAGCAGACTCCTCTGTTAATTGTTAAAAAGCGGGCAAATATTATATATATATTGGAAGGTAAAGACAAGCAAACGAGTTGTTTCACACAATAGTAACAGTAATATTATACAGACTTATTACAAATAAATTATTATTTTGAAACATAAACCATCAGAGAGTGGAAATCCATTCGGTCTGCAGTGTTTCATCTAGTTGATTCGATTCAGGTGCCAATGCAATACAACGTCTTGCTGGGCGCGTAAAAAACGTCGACCAGACGCTGGCAGGAACTATTGAGAGTTAGCACACGATTCGTTGTAGCTGATGAGTATGAAGTCGATGCTGACGAGGAGCTTCCAGCGCCACTGCTGTCTCTGTGGGATAAATAAAAATAATAAAATAACCCTAAAAGTTTGCATAAGGTCGAACGTACCCCATGGGCGACAGTTTTTTGATGTCCCACAATCGCAGGGTGCCATCGGTGCAGGCTGTGGCCAGGTGCTGATTGTGCAAACTCCAGGAAAGGGAACTGATGCTCGCCGCGTGATCCTTGAGCTCAGCCAGCTGCGCTCCGGCCGCCAAATCAAAAATGCGAACCTTGGTCTCTTCGCCAGCTGCGGCCAACATCTTTCCATCTGGACTAAAGGCCAACTGGGTAACGGCCTGGCGGCAGTCGGCAAAGACGC
Source organism: Drosophila anomelani (assembly GCA_035045905.1). Taxonomy (NCBI): domain Eukaryota; kingdom Metazoa; phylum Arthropoda; class Insecta; order Diptera; family Drosophilidae; genus Drosophila; species Drosophila anomelani. The sequence goes on along the minus strand of JAWNOO010000007.1, from coordinate 5,973,410 downwards.
GCATAAGCTTCCCGCTGGTTGCGCACCAAAGACGCACTGAGTGATCCGCCGAGCCGGTGGCTATATAGTTGCCATTTGGGTGGAAAGCAACGCACTGAGGAAAAGATTCAGTATACAATTGTTGCCTGTTCTCAGTTTGTTACTCACCTCAACGTCTTGCGTGTGACCGGCGTAGATGATGAGGGCGTGCTCTTTCTCTAGCGACCATAAGCGAGCAGTGAGATCCTTTGAGCCCGTGACGACGTACTGGCCAACTGGACTCTCGTCCAAACACCAAATTGGGTAGTTGTGACTTCTGTATATGGCGGCGCAGTGTAAATTATTAGCCCGCCAGCACCGCATGGTGGCGTCCTTGGAAACACTGTACATGAGGGGATAATGGGCTGAAAAGCGCACGTCAGTGACGCCTCTCGTGTGACCCCGAAGCTGCAGGCCGCCGAATTCGTTGCTGTAGAGGAAGTGAAGAAAGTTAAGAGGCTTTAAAGGGAAGGGAATGGAATGCGGTTGATTAACTTACTAGGAATTATCACTGTATTTGCTGTGCCGTGCCCTGTTGCGTTCCCTTCGCTCATCCTCAGAACACCGAACATACTCCTCATTGTCGTCGTCATCCTCGCCATCCTGCTCCATTTCCATCTGGTCTAAGCAGTTATTCAGCTCCCAAGGACACTGCGATTGCGGATAGCGTCTATAGAAGCTCTTGCCGCGGCAGCTGTGCTGGTTGAGCTGCCACAGCTGCACAGCGGAGTTGTCGAAACCGGCGAGCATATGACACTCGCTGGTATCCAGGTGGGCAGAAGTGAGGCCCCGGGAGCGCTCGCTGATTCTGAGAATGCGCGGCAGCTCTACTTGGGCCTTGAGTATCTGTTCGGTGGCTGATTTGAGGCTGTCCAGACAGGCGTCTACGTTGAGCTGGGACTTGCAAGCTTCCGCTGATTCTTCCGCTTCGATCTCCCGCTTTATGTCAGTCTCCAGCTTTATGTTCGGCTCATCCGCGAGTCGTTTTTTAGTAGACTTTTCGAGCAAAGACTTTGCCGGCTTGTGATCTACGCGAGGAGGAATGGATACTGTTGGTTTGGATGCCACCTCCTCCTCAGCCTCTTCAACGTCCAGGTCGTCCGTCAGGCCTAAGAGGTGATCCTCACTGAAAGCGCGTTGCTCATTCTCCACGATATGTATTTGGATCCAAGTGTACAGCAGATTCATGATCAAGACATGGCCACGCCTTTGCAAATAGGCACAAATCCTCTCCACCACCTGGGCCGATGTGTGCAGCTCGTACTTAGAGGATCGAAAGTGGGCCACCGTCTCGTCCGACTCGGCCGCTTCCAGCCGTGTGCAACCACTAAGAATTTGCACGAGACGCATGAAGTAGTCGAGTTCCGTGTCCCCAGTGTCCTGTGCTTCCCTAGCGAACCGTATGTGGAAGGTGGAATCGGACGCAGAGGTGGAGCAGCCGTTGATCTTGGTGGGCGGTGGGGCGTCATAGAGGTCCACAGGCGCCACCAAATGCGCGTACTTGCGCAGCAATTCCACAGCGCCTCTGGGCTCGCGCGCCTTGAGCAGATCCAAATAAAAGTGGCACAGCATCGGTCCGTAAAACCGCTTCATTTCCAATCTCAGCGGCTCTGCCTGAGCCTCCACGAACTGCGAAAAGCGGCCAAACTGCTGGTCCACCGTGTGCTGATTGTTGGTGATCACCTGTACATTCGAGTAGGTGAAGCTGTTGCCTCCGTGCAGATCTGTGTCCAACATTTTGTTTACCGCGAACTGCTGTTTATTCTGCAGCAGCAGAAAGTCCGAGCGGCGGAAACGTTCGTTGCCCTTGAGAAAAGAAACCGTGCAGACCGTAAGATTGCTGAATAGAATAGTGTGGCGAGGAGATCCATCACTTACCACGTAATTTTTCTGCTTCAGTAGAAGGCCTACAGCGCAGCGCAGCAAATCGTTTTTCGAGGAGGTTTTCTTGTTTCCCGCACTCGTCTTGTTGGTATTGCTGTTGCTATTGCTGTAAACGGGCGACGCAGCATGGGCATGGGCGTGGCTGCTGCTGCTGGCGCTGGGCAAGCTCATGGTTGTGTGTTATCCTCGCCAAATCCGACTCCGTATCCTGATCCCGTCCTGCGTGCGTCCACGATAACGATAACAGTGCGGCGGCTATCGCTGCGGAGCGGTAGGAACAGCTGTTCGGCAGCATTTGTTGTGGTTAGTGTTGAGGAAATAGCTATATTTAAGGAACAATTACAAGAAAACATTTGAAAATGATAATAAACAATATTTAATAAAATACAAATTCAACGTTAAGGTAACTCAAATCACTTGATTAAAAAATTGGATTATTAATAATAGTTTTCTTGAAACAAATCGTGTTATTATTAGTTTGCTATTTTCTAGCTATTGGCATTGTGAAAGGTGCAGCTGGGCAGACATCACTGGCGCACCTCAGCTGATTGTTGTTGTTTCCCCGCCCGCGTACGAGAATTTCTTCCGTTTTCGCTGTTGTGTTTCAGTTGGAGTTTTTGCCTGCTATAAAACAGTACCTGGCCTTAACAAAAGCAATTATGACCAACACAACAAAGTTTGTTAACGAATTCTGTGATATAATCGATTCCTATGGAGGGCGCGATAAGGTAACATAAACACACCCCACACAGCAAAATCAATTTCCCATCAAACTGCCGCACACCTGTTTGTTTACGTTTTTCCATGAGAGTTTCCCAAAAAAAAAAAACTGAATTTAAAAAATGCATCGTGGCATATTGACGGGTTGTTTTCGGACTGGTCCATCGGGGGGCTCGGTCGAAGTTAAGTCGAACCTAACCAACAGGTTTTTGCAGTGGAGCTGCTGCTGGCATTGGGCCGGGGTCTTAGACGAGGAAGTAGCGGCAGATTGGACCTTGCCTCACTTCTTTGAGAGCACTCGCAATAAGTTTCTTGGCTTCTGGCTTATCAGTCGGTATTTGGCGGTGTACTCGTCGAGATAATGTTGAATACTACAGCCGGTAAACCGTTAACCCGATGCCAAATAAAGCGGATAATACGCTACGAGCGAAAGGTTTGTTTAGCCCACTAACCCACCCATTAGGCAAAGAACATGCGATCCGTCACGAAACACCCACAACCAAAAACAAGACTTGCTTTACCCTCTCAATGGGTTTTTATCATTTTCGTAGAATTCTTGTAACTTGTTTAATCGATTTTCTGAACTACCAAGTTTTAGTCATATTTTCAACTGATTTAAAATCTGAATTAATTCCTTTAGCCCCAGGAAAGCATCACAAAATTATAAAAATAATTATCTAATAACATTAAAATCTTCAATTTTCAAAGTATACTCAAAAACCTTCGTTTCAAATTAACCTTTGGCTTTCGTATTGAACAACTACATAATTCATTGATGGCTGGGCAAATAAACTGTAGTATTGATGGGTAAATAGTGGCACAACCCCTTACCCATCCTGTCGGCAGTTGGAGACCCAGGTGGTGCACTCCACTGGCAGGCGGCAAACGAGATGCTCGTGGCATTCGCTGTATTCTTTTTATCGCTGATTGCGTTTTATCTTTTTGTGACATCCAAGCAATTCCACAAATTGCAGGGCTGAGGCGGGCAATCCAGGTCAAGTGAAGGTAAACAGAAATGGTGAAAGAATATGATACAAATATAGCAAAATATAATATAGCATTTATGATATTAAACAAAGAATTTCTCTTATTTTCGCAGGTGATGAAGGCGCTGTGCTACAGCGCCAAACTGGTGGCAGGATACCATGCCCGGCGGAATCCAGATCTGGCCAAGCGATATGCCACCGCCAGCTCAAAAATCTCAGGAGCAAGGGCCACCCTGCGTTTGATCGATGACATACCCATGATCCAATACGCCCTGGAGTATGGATTAGGAGAGAATGAGCCGGATCGCATCATGGCTGTTCTTGGCGTTACTGCCAACATTGTAGATCTGCTTTATTATCCCATCGAGAAGGTCTGCTGGTTGGCCGAGCACAAGATTGTGGATGTAAAGCATGCCGACAGCTGGGACAACGTCAACTCCATATTCTGGGTACTGTCAGTGTATCTGAACCTCATGAGGTTAGTATAAAATTGAAGATGAATCTTTAAATTAGAACAAGAAAAGAAGTTAAATTATTTATAAATCATTGCAGAACAATGCGGAATTTTTCACTAAATCAGGACAAACTGAACCGTACCGCCAACATTAACGAGTGAGTAGCAACGACAAACGTATCCACGAACGCCTCATAACTCTTGTGAATCCACAGCTTGGACACCAAATCCCTGGCGAAGCACCGGCTGGAAATGGTATCCATCGTTCGCATATCCCTCGACTTCGTTCACGCCGTCAGCACACTGCCCAAGGGCTATCTTTGGGGCGGCAAGCTGTCCACATTTCAGGTGGGAGCAATCGGTACCCTGTCGGCTGGCCTCGGCATCTACCAGATCTTTGCCAAGAGAAGACTGAACAAGTAGTCGAGTTATGGCGTATTTTTCTCAATCGTGTTTGCAATCTGTATTCTCGTAATTGTTGATCAGAGTTTTAAGCTAGTCGGTAATCATGTTTTGATTGTGGTTTTGATGTAGTTTTTTGTACGGCACTCACAAGTGTTTAGTCAGTAAGATTTGTATCCTTCAAAGAAGCACAAAATACACGCTAATTGTAAAAGAAAGAAAAGAACAAAGTTGGAGAATGTTTGGTCTGTGTGTCCTTTATTATCTGTTACTTCTTTTATTGTATTCTGTTAGATTCCGATACATGTGGTTCAGTATATGCTTTGGTTTTGCCAGCAGAATGTACAGGCTCCTCCTATATATTGTCAGCCCCCTGGTGAGGGTTCATTACCAGAGTTTCTATTATTATCTTTCCGCTCGTTCATACGATTTGTCGGTTTAGCAGTCATTGTATACAATGTTTCGTGTTTAGGCATTTTTAAAATACTCATATGTCTGATATTATACTTGTTATGCATTATTCCAGGCTAAATAATTGGATTTATAGATTACACGAGGGAACTGTTCAGGACCCGGGGGATTCCCAGGCTCCCTGACCAGTGGTAATGGTTAAAAATAACATTCGTTAGTAAATATATAATATATTTGTTTTCTTTTTACACAATTTCTTTGCCTGTGTCAGCCGCAAGCGGGTAAATATTAACAGTGACTAGTTATTCGCTCTGCCTGACTGCCGCTTCCTTTGGTAAGCTCTTTAGATGTACGAAGTATGAATGAAGTTTGTTATCCTTTTATTGTATAGCCCTTTTATATCTGCTGTCTATTAGGTGCGGCGTTTATTAAAATCTCGTTATTTTGATATAGAGATATAGTTTTGGGATTTGTTAATTTTCGATAATATACCTAGCTACAGGAGTTGTATTCTGCTTTAATTATTATTACATTTAATATTTCCTCTTCCGTTTGCATATTCGATTGAAGATCGTCAGCTCCATTTACAAAAAAAAGCTTCAAAAAGTTCCCAAAAAATTTCCACGCACTCAAAATATGTTCAACATTGTTCCATTTGCTTTTGTAGTTGTTGTGTAAGTGTGTGTTTACTTTTTTGTTATAACCATAATGCAATTTGAACTCTTGCTCATAACAATATATAATAATTATTAGTACATAAATAGGTATATATCTTTATTTGTATTTGAATTTATATTGCGTGTACACCGTCGTGTTCAAAATTAGAAGAGGCCTACCAAGTATGAACCCTAATCTTCTTTTCTACAAGGAATGATCTTCGTAGGATTCTCCAGTTCGTCCTTTTTATTACCATTCTTGAAGAATCGAAGAAAAGTTTTTGTAAAAAACAATTTAGGACTTCTTCGGAGGCCTCTAAGAACTAGGAACAACATTGTACCAAGTATTTATGTACGTACTAATGTATGCCTCGTATTTTATAAATATTTATGTATTTGTATATATATTTTTACTTATCGGAAGCTATTTAAAATGGCACTGCAGTAATTTTGTTTTGTTTATATTCCTATATAAGGTGGGAAAATCAATTAGTTGGGCCGTCGTCTCCGGTCAAGGGTCTGACGCCCGCTACTAAATATTCTTCTAAATATCCTTCCGCTCCTTGGCTATAATAACGGTATACGAATTTTGGGCGGGGCAGCTCTTAACTCAATCGCCTCAATTGCCCCGCAAGTAATTATTAAAATATATATATATATATATATGCATGTATGTATATAGTATATGTGGTATTTGATTATTGCATTAAAAGCTTAGTATTCCTTTCTGAATTATCGTTATTACATATTCCTTGGTGTATATATATATATAGGTTGTATAATAGTCTTTTTAAAAACCGTTCTTATTGCATTCTCTTATCCCTTATCGCTACGCTTAGGCCTAACTGGTAACACATTTGCCGAGCAAATATTGTTGGTTTAAAATTCAATTTGCAAAGTTCTTGCTAATGTTCCCCCAAAATGTGTCTCACATGTTCACTTGTGTGTCTTTGAATACAGTTGACAGTACAATCAGTAATACGATAATAAAAATATCTGTTATAGGGTTTCGAATACGAGTATTTAGTATGCAGTTAGTTTAGAGTACAGTATAGAGAGGTTAGTTAATGAGTGTGTTGGAGATATCGGCATAGGTAGAGAGATATTCCATCCACGGGGCAGGGCACCCCTTTTTTGTATGCATTTAAAAATAATTTACTCTGTATAGTGTGTAGACTTGGCTTAAAAGTAGAGACGTAAGATAAATCAGATGACTTATGTATGTGTGTTGTCAGTAAAATATGTGTGTGTTTATTTTAAATATACATATGTATGTACTTTGGATTGTTATTTATTTTGAATTGTTGCCTAATAATTACGCCTTGCATATTTTCTCTTAATATTTTCTGCTTAACTTTGCTAAAATTTAATATTATCGGTTTTTGCGTGGGAAGCGTTCGATTTTGGTTCCTTTACATTTCGTTTAAACATTATATTTTTGATACATTTGTTAATCTCTCCTTTTAAACTCGCATTTTCTTTATGTTAATTTCGATTGAAAATAAAAACTTCATGTTAATTTAGTTGAAAAGCCGTGTGGAAAAGTTTAAAACAGTTTGCTTCACATATTACATATTTGTATGTGTTAGATGTTAATTTAAAATTCACGTTCTGTATGTTCTTAAGCTTGTAAAAGCCTTAAAAACGTTAAAGTAAAACTGTGTAATATACGATCGAGATTGAGTCGCCAATTGCTTCTTGCCGAAATATATAGCCTTAAAAAGTTCCATTTAAAAGTCGCCTCGCTTGGCCTTCTACTTTCGTTATTTTGATTAGTAAAAATATGGTAAATTTTAGAGTTATTTAAAATTGTTTACGAATAGGTTTGCAAGTTTGCGATTGTGTGTGTATATTTGTGTGCTAGTGTGTGGGTATATTAGTGTATTTGGTTATTCGAAATGTGAGCTTGATGTTCTGCGAGCTAAAAACACGTTGATGCATCCAATAGATTTGAAATATTTATCTGATTTTCTCAATAAAAGAATGGTACTGCCATCGTCTCAGCCACCTGATTAGTTATAAAGGCTAAAAAATAAATTTAAAAAGATCCGCCCCTCAATACTGTTGAGGGGAAGTGAAATAAGGTCTTTTGCTGTTTCAGTTTTGGAGCATTAATGTTTTCCTATCAAGGTAAGTCTTACGATTTCTAATAATTTAGCTAAAGCACCATTTTATCCGTATATATTTACAGTTTTGTCTAGCTTAGGTTAAGGTATTCTCCCTTCTCCATCTATCCACGACTTAACTGGAATAAACTTTGGCTTTAAAATATATATGTTGTTTTCGTAATATTCCTCTCATTTTGAGGAAGACTATTCGCCACTCGAGGGTCATATAAGGGCCACATGGGCATTGCATATTCTCTGCACCCCTGATATCCATTTACTTTCTATGATCTAGTACCAATGCCATACTTCTCGATTGCGTTAAAAGTAGTCAATAAGCTTTTTGATTTGTGGTAGGCATTAAAGCGATTTAAGGGGTGATTTTTCTTGGGTTAGGTTCTCCCCTCTCCTAATCGAAGGCATTACTTATGTGTGTGTGTGTGTGTCTGCGTTTATAGATAGGTAACGTACATATATTTATATGGTAAATGGTTAGTAACAATGCACTGCACTTGTGGGCCTGGGCTTATGTTTATTGCTAATCATACACCGGCCAGGCCAGTGCCAACTGGTCCTGGCTAAAGGAAACTAAGCTAGGTGTAGGCGCTACAACAGAAACCGTTACACTAAGAGGCATCCTTGATTTGCCTAGACCCGCAATCCCTCGAGTACTTTAAAAATTGCTTATTCTCGCAGCAAATCTATATATTAAAAACTAAACAAATTCAACTATGTACCGCTCCCTCCTAGCCGTTATTGTTATTGTTATAATTACAATGGTTTCTCATATTTGTTTCTTTTGAAGACTACCTTAAAATCCCTGTAGGTTCATCGTAATGTGTGTGTAAATGTGTGATGTACGAGATAATGCTAAAAACAATTAATGCCTAGGAGGGCCATATGCGTTAAAATGACACATAACACCCGTCGTCTCTCTCGTTGAGTCTGAATTACTCGATTACATTGGTTGCTTTCGCTCTTTCTGAGTATTCAGTTGTTTTGGTAAAGTAATTTGATTGTTTTTATGCTTAAATTCGTTTGAATTTAAATGATGATATTAGACTAGTTCTTGTTTCTTAACTTGGTTAGCTTGCTTAGTAAGTAACAATCAGCATGGGAAGCGCAAGGTTAGTGTTAGGTGTTAAGCTTGTATTAAGAGTGGCCGAAATGAAACCAAAGGCGAAGTCAAAAGCGTTTGTTATATATATTTGTGGTTTTGTTTCGAGAATACGTGTGTTTGGTTTTATGAATGAATTTAGAGTTCGCGTTCGTTCGGTTTTGGTTTAAGTATAGAGTTCTTTACGGTTATTTTCACTATGCGTGTTAGGTGTACAAAATGAGTAACGTTTAAATAAAGTTAAGGCCTTGCTAAAGTTCAATATGTAATACTATGTGGCTACATACATGTGTGAGTAGTTTAAATATAGTTTAAGATATAGGCGATTGAGATCCGTTCTCAAAATACATAGAAAATAGTGTTGGACATAAATTATAAGCCTAGTGCCGAGCGGAGCTCTAAAACTGGTGTGGAACAGCCAAAAAAGCCAAAGAATGATAAAGCCTTAAAACAAAGTTCAACAATTAATCAATCAGTCAGTCAGGCAGGCACCGCGCTGATGATTGATAATGAGCTTACAGCTAATCCAAAACAAAAACTATACAAAATATATATATAATAACTCAGGTTCGTAACAAAATTCAATGCTAGTGACAAAAAAAATAAAGAGGGACTGGTTGGTTGGTGGTGAGTTAAATGAATTTACAATTTTTAAAATATCTTTTTAAAAATTGAAATTCCCTGATAAACGCTTAACGGACAATTCAAAATATAATCATTTCAACTCGGGTCTTGGGGGCTTAGCTATGTAAAAAGAAACCATGTAAAATTCCTCAATAATAGCGCAAAACATAACAAAAAAAAATATATAAACTCTCATCTATCTAATCGGGAAGTTTTTGGGTCGAGTCTCTTCCAGTTTCTCGACGCCGGCACTTGCTCCGCTTCGTTCTCTTAAAATTAGACATTGTACAAATAAGAAAATATAAACAGCTTTCTTAGCCAAGAAACTAACAAGTATAGTGTGTATGGGCGACCATTTCACGTATCCATTCGTTTAGCATTCGAATGCCAGCTCCAAATGTTGATATGTAAGCATGATTATCAAAAAATAGTATGAATGTATGTGTGTGTGGGGGGGTCCTTTGAGGGGGGGTCATCGACCAACACTAATTGCCTTAAAGGAAATTCAAAGTGTAAGCTTCATCATATCCTACCGATCTAATATACACACATCAATAAAACTGTGTTCACAATGATAATGATGATGAAGTTGATGACGAGCCCGGGTCTCCATCGGCTCCTGGAAAAACTCTGCCACTAAAAGTCCGAAATTCCGCATTAATCGCATACTGCGAAAAATCCGTAAAACGGTGCGGATAAAAGCTTAAGCTGCTTAGATCGCCGAATGATTGTGCTGCTTTTGCCGCTGTTGCTGCTGCTGGAAGTTGTACAATGTTGCAGCGTTGCCGGATACAGGATTGGTCATCATGTTGAGATTGTGAGACTGTTGCGATTGTTGCTGGAGATGATGGTGTTTCAGTTGCTGCTGCTGCTGATGGATCTGATGTGGTTGCTGGTGATGCGACGTTTTGTTCTCCCCGTTATTACTGTGGGTGGAAGAGGCCAGCGACACGGTCGACGAGGATGGACCGATGCCAACCAGATTCTGTGACTTCGAATTGCGGGTCAAGGGCTTATGGTTCTTGACGATGTCACAGCTATGCTGCCATTGCCAGCAACTGCGGCAGAAGTATCTAAATCGAACATTAAAAGACAAAATAAGATTTCAATATTCATATATGTTTCGATTTACTCACCGGAAACAAGACAACTCTCGACAATAATAGGGACCGTGTTGAACTCCACATATTGAACACAGGGCGTCCTCCAAATACGGATCGACTTGAACCTTTTTGGTAAACTTTGTGGTTCGAATCTCAATGAAGGCGGCCGAGACGGCTTTCATGTAGGAGCGAAAGTTACTAAAGGTCACGCGTCCCGATCCAATCGGATACTTGTACTTGTCCGTGTCGATGCCAGCATACAGCACACCATCGAATAGATCGTCCATGATCTTACCCAGCCCCTCGGCCGTTAACTTGCCATGCAAGGCGCCAACGAATACGGTCTTCGTAGGATCTAGTTTCTGGGAACTTGAGCGCACAAAGTTGGAGTCGGCAATGATCCATGGAATGACTTCAACCTGTTTAATGGACAACGAAGTGTCTTATTTGATTTTTTTAAATGGACTTGATATACTTACGTCCTTCGATTTGATGCGACGCGAGGAGATCTTGAAGAAGTAGTTGGTGCCACTGTGCGAGTCATCAACCTGGATCACACAGGCGGAGAGTAGAGCCTTGACCTGCTTGTCGGACTCAAAGATTATGTACACATAGCCCTTGGGCTGTGCAGCTTGCTGTTCCTTTCCGGGCCACTCCACTCTGCCGAAATCGAATTTGGAAATTAGTTTGAAAATCGGGTATTATTCAATAGTGCGCGCTCTCACTTGATGGAGCCGAAGGGCTTAAAGATCTGTATTAGCGACTGCTCACTGATGTCCCAGGGAATGCCGCCGAGGAAGACCTTTGTCGAATAGTTGAGCATGCGGTGTGAGCGCGGCGGTAGCTGTCCGCTCCAGGTACATGTGGCGTCACATAGAGCAGCTGAGGTCCTGTGGAACTTCGCCACGCGATCCAGATGGCCATCGTTGGCGGTTCCGCTGTTAGTGCTGCCACCACTGATATCCGATATTGTATGCCCGCCCAGGCCTATAAAACTGTTCAGGGTACTTCCCGTTACGCTGCCCATAGTGCTGCCAGCATAACTCTGTAGCAGTTGATTAAGCAGTGGCATCTGCTGTGTCTGAGCCTGCAGCAGCTTCAGCGTGTTGATACGTTGCAAGTTCTGCAACTTGGCTAGTTCCATATCCACGCTGGCGAAGTTGTCCAGGCTGCACTGACCGAGGCAGTTCTCGTTGCCACCGCCGACAGTGCCAATGCCATTGAGCTCGAAACCGTGCTGCTGCTGGCCTCCATTGTTGGCCATCTGCTGCTCGTAGTTCCTGCTCATGTTAGCATATTGCTGCTGCAGCTGGTGTTGTTGTTGCTGTTGCTGATGGTGCTGTTGCTGCTGCATTGAGGCTAATTTGTTACTATTAACAGACAGTAAATTCTGAAAGACAATTTATTATAATTAATGTTAATAATTTGGGAGCCTAAAGAGGGATGGATAAGATCTACAAAATGTGTCGGAAGATTAGAACTATGGTTATCTGCCTTTAAACTCGGATATCTCACACTCAAAAGATGTGCAAATATGATTATCTTACCAAAGTTAAAATATTAGCCATTGTTGTCTTTACGTTAAAATTTAAAACCTAATTTTTTTTTTATTTTATTTTTTTTTGTTTTGGACGAATATTATTTTAGCCAAAAAAATTTTGTTATGTTTGAATGAAAAATTTTGTTATGTTTGAATGAAAAGTCTGAAGTGAATGATCAGAAAATTTCTGAATGAAGAAGTATAAATAAATTTAAAAATGACTTACTATCATGTCCAGCAGGTTGGGTTCGCTAATCGACTGGCTGCTGTTCTGGCTCTCCGGTGAGTTGGAGCGCGTCGAGGCGTTCGCCAGGCTCAGTCCCAAGCCACTGCTCGTGGAGTGGCCCAAGCTAGTGTATCCCTGATGCTGCTGCTGTTGTTGCGGTTGCTGCTGCTGTTGATGGTGATAGAGCAAATTGATGGAGTCCATGGAGAGGCCATTGCCGCTCGAGGAGTTGCTGCTGTCACTGGAAGGGTTAAGGCAACAAGCTTGATTAGTAAATATGGTCAATGGGGGAGGGGGAGCGGGTGCCGCATATCACATTGGTTATTACCTGACTAAAGGTGAACTGTGAAAGGAGCGATTGTAAATAGATGTAGGCGTACTTGGCGATAAAGGTGCAGAGCAATCGAAGCTGATGTTTGTTCTTTGGAAAGCCTTAAGTGGGTTACTTTGTGCAACATTTTCAAACTAAGTTCGCCAATTCACCCAAAAAAGAAAGAAAGAATGGAAACAACAACAAATAAATTAAAATGAGGAAAGGAAACAACAACAGTGGTAACGATAACTTCGCCATAACGAAGTTGCACATACTCTTGCAATTGTCACTATTCAATTTTTGATTCCGAGTGTATCTTTTCATATCGCACATCGCAAAATTCGAACATGCTACAATCGGAATACATATACGAATTTTCGTATTAACTGTAAGTGCTTCTGCAAGGTTTTATTGGAAAAGAAAAAACACCGATTGGAGTGGGTCTATACAAAAAAAAAATTTATTAATTTATCAAATTGACAATTGCGATTTTATTATTATTCTATGACAAAATATATAATTAAATCAATTGATTTTAATTTGATTTCTATTAAAAGCTAAACGGGGTTTTAAAATTAATAATTAGATATACGAAAAATATGAAATTTCTTATTTTTATTGACCCACTCTCAACACACAGAGAGAGACAGAGACAGACAGGAGGATAGAGTTCGAAATCATAAGACGGTTATATAGTCCCCGAGTGAGGCACACGGACGGGAATAGATACAGATTACGAGTACAAGCAAAAAGTTAGGGGAATTAAGTGCAAATTGAGTGCAGTTAGAGAGAAGTCCCAGCCAGAGACGACAGGCATCAAAACGACGGCGAACTGCCGGGGGCGTTAACACAATCGCCTAGCCTTACCTGGAAGTAATCGAAACTGGATGACCTGGTGCCCGGCGACGCCGAGGACTGTGTGGAACTGGGCGTGAGTGGAGCGTAGACCGCCGCGTTGGCGGAAAGTTGGACGCCATCACTGGCAGATGCGGCAACAGCGACAGCAGCAGCCGCGCTAGCGAGCAGCAGATTATTGACACCGCTGCTGCTGCCGTTACCACCGAAGCTGCCGGGAGTTTGGCTCGCGGGGCAGACAGCTCCTCCCAGGCCCGATCCTAGTCCCGATCCCACTCCTGTTCCTGTTCCCGATGCTGCGCCGACTGTAGCGGCTCCTCCACTAGCTACTGATGCTGCTGCTGCTGCTGCAGCTCCTCCTCCTCCTCCCATCGAAGATGTCGAGGTGGGATTTTGGCCACTTCCGACGACCCCATTGCCACCACTGCCACAGAGGCCGAGCAGATCGTTCAATGTGATTGGATCTGGGTTGGTGGGGAGAGAAGAGGGCGAGGGTGAGTGCAATGTCAACAATTATCGTAAAGTTTGCCCCAGCCCTCGATAAATCAAAACTATTGCCCCTCAAGCACTTTGCAAATATTCGAAAAACTGCTAATAAATTAGGCGTACTGCAGTTGCTGTTTGTGTTGTCCATGTTGCTTGGGTTGCTGTTGCTGTTGCTGTCTCCGATACTTTCCCCATTCCCATTGCTGCTGCCATAGGCACCACCACCACTGCTGTCTTGGGCCAAGTTCTGACCTCCGTAGCCAGCAGCCGCCAGCCTGCCAAGGTCCTTGTCAGTGTTGTTGCAACTGCTTCCGGTGCTCCCATCGTCGCTGCTTTCGCCGTTGGTCTCGAATTCAAAGGATTTCTGCGGCATCTGTTTTCCCATGTAGACCGTCTCTAGGCCCAGCATAGGTGCTACAGCAGATCGTAGGCTTGTGGCGCAATGGAACGCTTCTGCTTCAGTGTTCTGTTTCTTCGAGCTGGTACACATTTCTGTTTTCCCTCAGTGGTTATTGGACAGATACAATTTCGAGGTTGTATTTAAAATTTAAGTGGTACTTAAAAATTTGATTCTAGCTTCGTTGTTGCGGTACTTATGGTGACAATTTGATGACCAAACGTTAAGGGAAATTTTTTAAAGCCCACCACTCGAGTCTGCGGGTCCTCGAGGCCAGCTTAAAACAACGTGTCTAATGAAACTTAATAACAATGTGAAATTAGACTACGAATTGTGTATGTATGTGTGCCGACTTCTAAAAGTAAAAAAGTATTGAAATGATTTTTGTGTGCGACTGGGTCCAAACGGTGCTTTGGCAGCAAAGTAAAAGTAATATTTATGATTTTCAATTAACAATCACCTAAAGTTGTATAAATTCTGTAAAGGATGGATGATCTTGGGAAAGGTTATCTATTTCAATAAGTCATTAGGCTTCTCAAATCTAGTTTTCCATTTATTTATAAATTAAGGCTTATAGAAAACTGTAAAGGACCCCTCATAGCACAAAACTGCTGCACTCACCGTTGATAAAGGATATCAGTCCATCGTCGGTATATCTACCCAGTAGATCGTGCTGCTGCGGTTGTTGCTGCTGCTGTTGTTGCTGCTGCTGGTGGTGGTCGAGGAAGGAACTGATCGTGTGCTTCTGCAGCAGCTCCGTTGTGGTGGATCCACCGCTTAGGGCTCGCATGTTGCCGCCAGTTCCGGAGCAATCGGGGTTGTCGTACTGGAAATTAAAAAGAAAACGTTGAATGATGACATCAAGCTGCAGATTTGCACTGAAGGTGCCATAAAATAGAAATAAAGAGAGGACGTATAAAACGATGACATCAAGCAAGAGATTTGCACTCAAGTTGCAATAAAAGCAGGCGGCAGTTGGTGAAACTTTTATTGTCTCTCAGTCTCCCTTTTTTTCGGTGCGTCAGGTGGCCGAAGGAAAGGAGTTGAACCCACCACTCCCCCTCAGGCAGCAACTAATGAATCGTTTATCTTTCACATTTCTTGCCACATGCCAGGCGGCGCCAAAGGGGATGAGGATGCGGATGCAACCGCACGAGGACAGCCACAAGGCATCACCACACCATGCCTTTTCCCCATTTTCCGGCACCCTTGTCGCACTCGCACTGGCACTACCACCCGCACATCCGCCGCCTTCCTCGTCCACCTCCTTCACCTCGCACTCCTCTGAAGCACTCTCGAGCGCCTGGGCGCAATTAAAAGCGCATCAAGTGTCAGTGGAGCACACTTAAAAATGCCAAATTAGTGCAAATATTGTTATCAGGCACTCACCAAACAATTTAGAGCAAAATGGCGTACAACTCATTACGCCGGATTAATGCGGCCCGCGAAATGGAAAGGAACGTAACGAAAGCCAACGATTCGGTAAGGAGAACGATGGCAGAAGAGAGAGAGAGAGAGTGAAGCAGCATGGTGACTTGGATGAATGACGATGAGGATGTGGCAAAGCTAAATGTGCCAAAGCCAAGGCAACAAGTCATTGTCGGTGGGCGACGTCGACGGTCGTCAATGGTCAGATGATGATAAGTGGGCGTGAGAGAAGGAGTTGCTCCTGTTACCCAGAAGGTTTACGCTCCTAGATTGTCTATGTGAATCACTGGGTTAGCAAAAGGGAAAAGTAACATTATTGAATTGGGTTTTTTAGTAGTTTTTAGCCGAAAAATTGCCACAAAATGTATAAATATTTATAACCTGAGCTTGATAAAGTTTATCCCATTTGGTATCTTCATTTATATTACAGAAATTATTTGGTTTTAGAAGAAAGTTATACATTTTTAAATAATTTCCTAGGTACTACAATATTTTAGGAATTATTTTTAAACAAATGAGTTTCAGCAAAGTTAAAGAAGATCAACAGTGGCAATCGTTTATCATTTGATGTCTTCTAGTGAAAGATTTCAATCCAAAACTTTAATTAACTTTCAGAAACATTCATTTTGCGGGGATGCAGTAAATGGAAATGATGCGATTTTCCGGGCCCATCCCACAAAGAGATCTGGTGTAAACGGTTCGGGTACAAAAGTTAAAGATCTACCGCCACATAAGCGAACTGACAAGTAGACGGGAATGAAAAGAACTTCCACTTGGTGGTGCCGGCAAGTTTTGAATGCCGGCAATGGAGCGACAGTCGACGGCTTCCTTAGTCTTTGTCAACTTGTCACAACTATGTTAAGTACAAAACTTGCTATGGATTTAAAAATTGAATGACAACTTGATGAAGGTACGTGCAAAGTCGGAAATGGCACGAGCATCCACACACGCACGGCAATCATCCGCCCGCCCACTCGGTTGACTCAGGAAGTGGGTGAGATGTGGGGGATCCGACCAGCCTGTGTGTAGGCTACCGGACAACTCTCTGCTCAACTGAAGAGGCGGCGGCATTGTGGCCTGTTGACACACAACCAACGGACGGACGGGGGTGTTTGTGTGTCTGTGAGCTTCTGTGGGGGATTTCAGACTTTGTTTTTAGCTCTTATACGTCACACCTCCACCCACACACACACACACACAGTTACAACTTGTGGCAGGCGATAAAAAAAAGGCGGCGTCAATGAATGCAAATTACAAATAGTCTTGAAGCTATTTTGTAATGCCGAGGCCGCAGCCGTATCCGCGCATCCTTCTCAGGATTCGCCGTCCAAAATGCCAGTAAGACGCTAAAAGCTTTCGCTGTCGGAAATGGAAAAGGCGTCAAAGATACTAACGAGCCCGAAAGGCCATTGCCTTGAAAACGAATTGAAAATGCTCTTTCGGACACAAAGATTTCGCCTTGAAATCTCTTTTTGAAGCAGAAAATGTTTTAATCTAGAAAATACTCAAATTTTCAGATAAACTATAATATAATGAGAATAGTAATAGCTCAATCAAGCACCAATACCCGTAAACATCTTTTTTTTCGAATAAAAAAAGCCCATAAAAAACGAAATTGAATACGACAAAAAATCTGAACCACCCCATTGACGCATAGATAACACTCTGGCCTATTGACGGCTCCATTCCTGACACCCCAGGCCAAGCTCCTTCTGCAGGCCATCATCCACTATATCGATGCCTCTGTTTCAGCAGCTTTCTCTCCTGCTGCTCCTGCTGCTACTGCTGCTTGCCTTTTGTCGTCGAGGATTTGCAAAATTTGATTCAATGGCGTTGCTGCTGCTGCTGTGACCGAAAGTTGCCCTTCGTCCGCACTGCCAGTCGATTGCTACATGGAGATATTCGGCATCTCTTTGCGTCCCATCCAAAGACGATGTCAGCCAAGGGGCTAAAGAGCCTGGCCACCCATAACTCAGTAGTTATTTATCCAATGTCCATTTGACTTGGCTTTTGTACATTCTCCTTCTCTCCTACCCAGCTGGTTGGTTGGCCATTTTCTTCGGCTTTTCTTGAATTTTATTTTTGGCAAGCGATTTGCCTGGGCCACTGGCTCTGGGATTTCGTCCTGGGTCTGGCCTGCATTTTAACGGCAAACACACTCACACATGGGGGGGGATGCACGAGGGGATTGGATTGGGAGTGAGGAGAGCGTTTCCGGGGCCAGGGCCTCTGCAAAATTACAAGTTTCTGCTTTCAGAAGTCATACAAATTATTATGTTTGCATCGCTTACAACACTTATTAGATGTTTTGCTGCTCCCCCCTAGTATTGCTCCTGATTCTGCTCTCCTTGTTCCGCATCCGCATCCGGATCCACATCCACATCCACATACATTTCCAATGCTTCTGGTGCTCTGGCCCAAAGGGTTTTCGGCATTAAAATTTGATGGCATGTAGTGATAAGCGTTCAATAACGATGTTGTCCTTGTCGTCGCCGCCACTCCAAGCTCCCGGCATCCTCTCCCTACCCCCGGGGCCACTTCATTCGATTCGTTTCGTTTCGATTTCCCTATGTCCCTGGCACTCCGTTTCCCTTCCGATGACCGCAGCCAGAGGTTAATGCACAGTTGTAATTTTTTATGGCCGATTACATGTTGCCAACTTGTGGGCGAAAAGGGAATCATAAAGGGGGCAAAGAAATGGCGGGGCTGGCAAGTCCATAAAGGATAAGAGTTATGGCCGAATGCATTTGAATTTGCCAGCGGTAATAGAGTGTTTGCATATTACGGGGCGAGTGTTTAAGTTCCCTCGAAGGCAGCTCCTGTTCATCCATCCGCTGAGTGGATTCAGCATGGACAATTTATGGAACTTTGATCTACAAATTGGGGGATTTTATTGACATGTGCGAGAAGGGAAACCTAATAAATGCATCTAAAATTGAGATAGTATGTAAAGCTTTCAAAAATCTAGTGTAAAATTAAGGATTTCAATTGAATTTCGGAACTTAATCCTGTCTTAAGATTTGGTATTAAAATTCCTGGAAAACTAAGTTGAATCCGATACACGTAGCTAAACTAAGTGGATTTTCTATGGCGAAGACGGGAAGCGTTTAATGTTTGCAAATTAAAAACCATTCACCGGAAGCGAGTCACCTTGGGCAAAACTTTGTCCGCAGGCCAAGGGATTCGATAAGATGCAAATGCCTGCAGGACAGCAGCCAGCCCACCTTGGGATGGATGCAGTGGCACGTAATTGCTGCGCCTACGAGAATGCAACGACAGTTGGGTCACAGCTCTCCTGCTGTTGTGCATCCTGTCTGCTGTCTGCTGCCTCCTGCCTCTGCTTCTACTTCTGCTTTTGCTCCTTTTGCCAGCAGCTGCTGCCGTGCATTTCATTAAATGCCAATGTCTGGGCAAATTAAATTGAGTCTGTGCATGTCGAAAGCCATTTCATCAGGCTCAAAAGTCGATTTCAGCTTTGACGCGATGTGTCGCATTTATATTTACATAACTGCTCCATGCTCTCGGGCGGCGCTCCAATGCGTTGTTGTTTTGTGTTTGTGTTGAGTGCAATATGAAAACAAGACATTAAATGCCTTTCTGGATCAAAACTCAACTATCAAAGCGCAAGCAGACATCTTCCCTGACGACTTCAGAGGCCCTGTCCCTGTATAAAGCAACCAGAATAGAATGATATAGCTGAGGGCTCTAACAAAAGGATACCCAGTAAACTTTATAAAACCTTATTTACTTATGGATTTGCTTCCTTTCCTGATCGGAAAACCTTTTATAATGCTTTGATAAAATATTGTTTCAACATTTATGCAGATCAAAAAACATAAAAGAACTAAAGGAGCACCATACGGCCAGGGTACATCATCTTCGACTTGCCAAAGGTTGCTTCCTTTTGCGTCTTCAGTGTGATCCCTCTTTTTCCCCTGTCAGTTTCCTTCTTGTCCTCCTTATAGCGGAGTCAGTCGCAGTTGCAGCTTCCTTTCGCATGCAGCCCATCCATTTAATAATAACAATATCGTAATTCAGCCAAGTCTCTGACAGCAGCAGCAGCAGCAGCCTTTACATGGGCGTAGCCATCCCCCTCCTCGGGCCGCCCCCCTTGCCTAGCCTGCTCTTTACAACTACAAACAAATGGGAGAAGCGTAGCGACATTTCAGTTTCAACGGCAACATTTCCGATTCTCGGCGCTTTGTTGCCGTTGTTATTGTTTCTCTCGTGGGAAAGGAGGGTATGGTGGCTCCAAAAGTGGGAGGGAGGGGCCAAGCAGCCGTCAACAGGCATTCAATACAAGCACGTTTTAGTACGTGTGTGTGTGTGTGTGTGCGAGTGCTAAGTGGAAATAAAACACGCGCTTTTTCCGCACTGTATTATCTGCTGCCGCTGGATCTGCGGATCTTTTTTATGCCTATCCTGCACCACCAATGCCGCTGCTCCTGAGGATGCTTCTACCGCTCCTACTTTCGGGTGGCAGGAGCAGCCACCGCAGGATGCATGCTGTGCATTTTTTAGGCAGCCCACGAAGAGAAAAGGCACCATTTTTACATTTTGCAGGGTCTGGTTGAAAACAGAAGAGGAGAGCGTCTCGAATATGAAATATTATATACTTTTTAATAAAAATAAATCGAAATTAATAGCAGACTTTGGAAATTTCTAAAAGGGTTAACCCAATAATGAACGTGGTTGCTATTTTTACGACTTTCCCAAAAAAGTATGCTATAGTTGGTAGCAGTAACGAGTTGCTGGCACTAGGTTTATAGTTTGTTTTTTAATTTAAAACACAGGCTGACCTATGCCTGATAGTCTCTGCATTACTTTATATTCTCACTAAAGGTAGCATAATGCTCTGGATTTTATATAAAATATGTAACAAATAATTAAAGACAATTTAATCGAGTCGAAGTGGCAATACACTTTCAGGTACAAATACAAATTACATCCCTTTGAGAGTAACCATTAAACATTGCTTGAATTTTGAGATCCAAGCTTATAATCCTGACTGCATACTTATTCCTTGGAATTTATAAATAAAAAGATGCTTAGAATTATTGCTTCTTGGGGCAAACAAAGTCCATTTTATGACAAGTTGTAATGAAAACACTGTGTGTGCCTCCTTGTGGGCGTTCTAAAAGTCACAACAGAGTTGCAGGAATCTATGCGAGAGTATGGAAAACAAGAGGCGACTCCAGCTGGGTGCTGGCCTTTTGTGGTTGCCTTTTGTTGTTCTTGTTGTTGTTGTTGCTGTTGCGGGCGACGTTGTTGATGTTGCTGCTGCCTCTGCTCATTGCTGTTTGCTTCTATTTTCTTTTGCCGCATTTTTGTTCGCTTTTAATGATAACGCAACAGCATTGTCTATATGCCGCCGCACCGCCACTGCTCCCCACCGAAAGCCAGATACCCTCGGCCACCTTTCGTCATCCGCTCAACCACAAAGTTGCCGAGGAGGGAATGAGGATGAGGCGGCCAGTTCAGCAGCGGGTCAGGAGTGATGGGTATGGAGGTGGAGCTGTGGCGGCTGCACCACAACGCATGCCACACTGCCAATGCATTAAATGCTAGTTGAGCCGAGTATTGTGCGACGTCTGGCGGAGTAAATTCAATTGAATTTTGCACTTGTTTTCTGTTTTTTAGTTATTTTCCTTTTTCATTTTTCTCCCATTTGCTGCTACTGCTGCTGCTTTTCCCCCCTTCCCTTTTTTATATTTTTTTTTCTCTCTCATTTTTGTTAAATGCCAGAGGCTCATATTGCACTGGGCTACGCCCTAATATGCCACCGCCAACTCCACCCACAGCAGTGCAACAAACGCACCCTCCTGGTTGATATTTTCCCATTGTTGTTGTTGCTGCTGCTGCTGCTGCTCCTGCAGTTGTTATCCTTCTCGCTGGCGGCGGGCGTGTGATTTGCTTGGTATCGACATTTTAATGATGTGCCTTGGGGCTGCCGGCTGCCACCGCATTGTTGGAAGACGCCTTGGTCGCCTTGTACTTTTGGCATTTGCGCGAAATGTCGAGACATTCCAATAGTCTGGGCAGGAGCAGTGGTAGGACTGGGATTGGAACTGAATCCGGGAGTGGGGTCTGGGACTGAGAGGCCGAGGTGGACATCCCTAGTTGGCGTAGACAGCCGGCGGCATATACTTAAGTATACATAACCAACTGTTAATGCCGCCCAGCACAATGATTTGCTTGAAATGATTCTTCTTTCCTCTACTTTACAGCCTCCACTACTATTTCCCCCCGAGTTTGGGTTTGAATAATAATCCCAATGATTTTCCATCTCAAAATCAAACTTGAAGCGGCTAATAACTGGCAATTGCATGCTGGCACTTTGTGGCCGTTTAGGCAGGATGAAACTGTATTTAATGGGTCCTAGATTTCGCTATAAAATAATTGAGGAGCTAAGAAGTGAATGTTTCTCAAAAGTATTACAGTCTTCATTTATAAATCGTTATTTTCTTCTTTATTTTTGTAAGAAACTCAAAATTAATTAAACTTTTGAAGACTTTTTACATCTCAAATACTCAATTGAAGGACCAAAGAGACTCTGAACTCCACTTGGACTTCCCAACAATAAGAGAAAATGATGCCACAGCAGGATATGAATATGCTTGGATGCAGGGAAGGAAGCTACAGAGCAAAAACACATATTACACACAGCATCCCACGGCTTAAAATGGCACATAAAATGTTCAGCATTTCTTATGACCGACAAATTTTCCTCCCCACATTATTTATAGGCAGTTTAAACAGCGGGCAATGGCGCAATGGAAATGAATGCAAAAATATAAATACTACAAATATATATTGTAGAAACAGCAAGGGAGATGGCGATGGGAGAAGGACATTAAGTACACGCCACGTTGCCATGAAGTAGACGCATTTTAGACATTACCAGCAAATAAATATGAATATACAGCCATAGATCCCCCCTTCCTCCCTCCGGACAAAGGGGGGGATGGACTCTGCTTACACGACGAAATTGACATTTTGCATTTAGTTATTCAGTTGGGTCTATTTTGATCTTTTTTTACCCCATTTTGCTGCAGCCACAATAAAATGAGAAGAAAAATTGCATAATAACCCCTTTGAAATCGTCGGATTATCCTTAAATATTTGTGTAAACATTGTAACAAATGCGCAGCTCCATTGTCAGCCAACTCGGGCCATGGATGCAGCCTCCCTCAGCCTCCTCGAGGTTCTTCTCTACCCCCCCTTCTGTACCATCCCCAATCCATTGACGTAGTCAAGGCAGCTTTTCCTCAACCCCTGTGTGCGTCGTCGTCTGTCGTCAAATGCCTGAATGATGAGCAATAGACGACGGGGCCCGGGTCTCCTGTCACACTCGACAATGAGCAACTTTTTCAGAAGTAGGAAGACGTGGCAAAGATATAAACGGGAGGCAAAGACGCAGCCAACAATGGGACCAAGTGCTCCAAAGGCGAAGCATCTTAAAAAACCTGTCACACATATTGACAGTCGCTTCAGGACCGTTTAAATCTAGTCGAGGGTCGGGACATGGGCTTAGTTGCGATGGCTTGGTTAGCATGTGCGTATCATTGTTATCATTATTATATTCATACATGTGGACTGAAGGGCAATTGCCACATCTGACATTATTTTGATGTGTATTGATATCCATCCAGGAGATTGTCAGACAAAACAATTAATTTTAAAGGGGATAAAGAGGATGTCAGGATGCGACAAGTCATCATTGGGAATAAGTGTAAAAAAAATGTCTAGGATGTCAGATGTTTGTTTATTTAAACTGAGGACTAATCAATTCAAATTACATTTATAAGCCTAATTGTTTAAGGATATTTTTG
Organism: Drosophila anomelani; assembly: GCA_035045905.1. NCBI lineage: Eukaryota > Metazoa > Arthropoda > Insecta > Diptera > Drosophilidae > Drosophila > Drosophila anomelani. Next base: position 5,949,853 of record JAWNOO010000007.1, on the reverse strand, counting down.
GGACATTTTGGGACATTAAATGAGAATATAATTAAGTAAATTTAGGGTTTTCATTAATTGTATAAACCTGAAATGAAAATTTCGACATAGACATAGATTTATCTTAATCTAGATCCCTACTTCCGCCAGTACAAAATAATTTTGGCAGTGTAAAAACCACTTTCCCAGCATTTTCTCAATTTATTTTGCTACTCGCTCAGCGTGTCCTAATCGAATCATTTCATTTAAGTGAATTAAAAACATATAAAAGGCGAGCGAAATTAAATCACGCAACTATTTTGCGCAACAAAGAGTACAATTACACAGCTACGCCCAGGAAATTACCCGCCCCGCGCGCCACAAAGGACTGCCGACAAGGACTACGGAGAGGTGGCGCTGCAGTGTCTGGCGGACAAAACGCCGCAAGTTTAATCGAATTTAACTACTCATAATGTGCAGCAGACGGCAGGACGAGGAGCAAGGTGGCAAAACTCTCAGAAGTGAGGCGTAAAGTTGGGCACTAATCCTATTAGGATCATATTCTAGCCAGCCCGCCAGCCATTCGCGAGTAGCGACTCCCCAAATTGGGTAGGTGAGCCAAAGGCCGGGACAGCTGATGCGCTCTCTCCGTAATCCATGTAAGCCCTCTCTGTGGCGCGCTGCCTCGCTTCGTCTCGTTGTGCGACTTCAGTCGAACTCGTACGTGAGCGTTTCAATTACCGCTCTGGAGTGCGAATGGGTTTTATTATTATTTACATACCTGTTGCAGCAGGGGCATTGTTTTGAATAAAAATTCCAATTTCCACACTTGTTCACGTTGCGCTCCTGCTCGTTGGTGTTGGTGCTCGGTTCCTTTGCTCGTCCGCCTTCGTGTTGGCTGTTCGGCAGCATCCGCAACTGACAAAGCGCCAAAACAGATGTCACCACTTCCGCGTCGTGCCGGCCCACTCCCTGTGCCCGCAGAGAGTCCTTGCGCGCACTTGGCTCTCTCACAAGCTGCCACTCGCTCTCTTCCTTTATATCCTGCGCAGGTTTGAGTTCGCTGCGGTTTGAGTTCGAGTTGGACTCCGTGTTAAGCCTGGGGCCCCGTTGCCGTTGTTATAGTTGTCGGGGGAATTTTTTGGTTGACTTTTTTGGCTCCACAGGATATGCGAGTGAGCGAGGAGTGGGTGAGTGAGGGGAGAGGCCCAAAGACAGCTGGCAGATGTGGCCGTATCAGCAGTAAATAGTCATCGATTCATTATTCCGCCTCGTCAACGATGCAAATTTCCAAAGACCTGAAAGGCAGACATATACAATTAGCATAAGCTCGAATAAATAATGGATAATGGATGATAGTACGCCTCGCCAGCCCTTTGTAGTTTCCCCTTCCCCCGAAAACTGTCCTCCTTTTTTGATCCAAATCAGTGGAGCGAGCGCAAGGAGCCCAGAAAACACACGCGTACGCATTTGAGCGTTAAGTGCCGTAAATCGATCAAGGCGTAGCCCTCTCACTCTCACCAATTGTAATTAACTGTAATCCATTGGCGTTTACTTTGGAGCCTCGAAGCGCACCAACTATGCATTATCCTCCGGGTGGTAATCCTTTCGCCTTTCGGATAGCGGAAGCTGTGTGTTGAGCGAACCTATTATTAGAGCCATAAATCAGCGTGAAATGAGTTGGAGTTGGAAAATGGCTCCATCGCAGCTTTCCGAGATGGATGCCAAGCCCTGTCTCGTGCTCCATCTCTCTTGCGCTCGCTCGCACTCTGTCCTTCCCTCTCTGTGCGTATAATAATGGGTAGTAAGAATAAGTGTGTAGTTGAGGCGGCGATTGGTTGTTCTTGTTGTTCCTACCACAGAGATGACGTGAGCCGAAAACCAAAAAAGCGTGTGAGGAGGACCAACGGCAAGTGCCTAGTACTAGAACGTAGTGCAGGTTGTAAAATACGCACGGTGAGAACGAGATGGAATGATAATGAGCCGCGGCCCCACTTCTACGCCGATTTTCAGTCAACAAATTGTTGTGCCGGCTCCCCAATACACACACACACACACACACACACACAGACAGCACACACCCATGGCCCCTATACATACCCAGGACTCTGCCGAAACCACGCGCCTCGCGCATAAATTCGTGTGAATTTAATTTTAATTCTGCATCCGCAATCGCATCCCGTTCCTTGTGTCGTCCGCCAAGCACATTTTTACTATTGCTGCTTCTCACACACACTCCACACTCGAATACTCCGCCGTGCCGTGGAACTGTTACTTCTGCCTTGCACGCCTTTCGCCGTTCTTCAGTCGCTCCTTCTGGTTCCCCTGCTTCTTCGTCAAAACTCCGTCTCACGGATGCATTGCTGTCTTTTTTTTTGTTAATAAACTATTTTTCTGAATCGTCCGCTTTAAGTTTCCTTGAGCTCATTTATTTAATTTTTTTTTTTGTTTTCTTGGAGCAATGTTTAATAATAATTTTGTAGAAGAAACTAAATTCCGTGATATTTGTTGTCGGAGCGGGAAATCTGGTGTGGCAAGAACAAAAAATGATTGATTAAATCTAAAGATTTTCCGTTTTATTGCTACCGGCGAACGTTGAGTACACACTGTTGTGTTTATTTGTTTATTTTTTATTTTTGAAAATAAAAATACCTACACCCGCAACGGTTTTTAAAATTACTGTTTAAATTTTGCGAATGGGCCAGTTGCACTTGTATTTATAGGTTCCTTTGCGAACCGAACTTTGCCGAGGGCTTCCGAACAGTGCCTTCTTTCCGGTTCCCAAAAAAGCCTTTTATAAAAAAGCTAGAACCAGCCAAGAAATCGTATCTATGAGGAAGCTGATTTCGGACTACAGCTGATTTGTCGATGTTGCCAGATCGATTAACTTGCCCAGCGGCTGCTGCGAATTGTAATAAAATTGTTTAATACTGAAAAACAAAATTAATATTGAACAAAAATGCCGGGGGACGCGGAAAACACCAGCACCGACACCTCCAATGACCACATCGACCTCTGCATGTACAGGAAACTGGTCAAGCAGTTTATAGACATGGCAAGTAGCAGTGAAACCAAAAAGCCGGCAATGAATAATAATTTTCAAATCGCACTTTTAGCGTCGCTATTCCACGGCGCTGTTCTGGGCAGAGAAGGTGGCGGTGCTGAGTGGCCAGGAGCCCAGGGATATCTACTACCAGGCACAGTGCATGTTCCTGCTGGGCGAGTTCCACCGAGCTGCCTACACCATTCAGCACAACAAGCTGGAGAAGAGCTCGCTGCCGTGCTTCAATCTGCTTCTAGAGAGCCTTTACGCAGCCAAGGAGTTCGCGGAGGCGGCCAACGTAATTCAGAACGTGGAGGTTGAGATGATGACCACTTCCCTGATTAACCAGCCCGTGGATGCGGGCAGTGGCTGCTACCTGGAGAGCAACAGTGTCTTTGGCGGCGAGGAGAACAATCGGAACGAGCTGCTGGCCTCCATTTACCTGATGAAGGGCAAGGTGTACGAGGCCCTTGACAATCGCGGCACAGCCATGGACTTCTATGTACAGGCCCTGCACAAGTCCATCTACTGTTTTGAGGCTCTGGAGGCGCTGGTGCAGCACGAGATGCTCATGGCCTGGGAAGGTAATTAGTGGGCTTCTCCTTATTTAGTTCTAAATAATAAGAATTTGAATAAATAGAATTTGAGCTGATGCACCATCTGCCGCTCGCCCAGCAATCCAGCGAAACGGACGCCAAGTTCATCCTGAAACTCTACGAATCTCGTTTGAAGAAGTACTACGAGCTGATATCCGCTCGCAACGCTGAACGCAATGCTGAAGAAATCTCGCCCATTGTCAATCCAGATGTGCTAAAGTATATCAAGGAGTTTACGGCGCGAGTGCAGCAGACCTGCTCCTCGGAGTCCCAAATGCCCAAGGTGAGCGCCCTTAAGGTGCCGCTCACTCCCAGCCAGTTTATGTCGCCCGCCCAGAAGTAAGTCCTGTAGAGGAGTTCTTTGTAGTTCCACTAACTTACTCTGTTACTTCTTCTGTTTAAGAGTTTTAGAGGATCTTAAGGCCCCCACGTTCTCGCTGCAAACGAGCCTATCGCGGGCCTCCTCCCTTATTGATGCCTCTCATCGGTCCATGTTCGATTCGTCGAGTCGCAGGCGCTCCCGGGATCACGATGCGGATACCCTGATTCCCCTCGGAGATTGCCTGAATCGCGTGCAACGCAGCACGGATCTGATGGCTGCCGAGGCGGAAAAGTGTTTCTACGACTGCGACTACAAAATGTGCCTGAAAATACTGAATGAGTGAGTAACATTTTCCAGGAAATCAAGTATTTGGTGTAAACTAAGTGATCTTATAGGCTACTCAAGGTGGATCCATTCCATAATAACGCTTTGACTATTCAGATCGCCTGCTTGGTGGAGAATGGCGACTTTAATCGTCTGTTTTATGTGGCCCACAAGCTGGTGGATCGTTATCCCGACAAAGCCATCTCCTGGTATGCCGTCGGCTGCTACTACGACATGATTGGGAAAAGCGATCCCGCCCGCCGTTACCTATCCAAAGCCACTGCTTTAGATCGATTGTACGGCCCCGCTTGGCTGGCCTACGGTCATAGCTTTGCCAATGAAAACGAACACGAGCAGGCGATGGCGGCGTACTTTAAGGCCACCCAACTGATGCGCGGCTGCCACCTGCCTCTGCTCTACATCGGTGTGGAGTGCGGGCTGACCAAGAATCTGGAGCTAGCGGAGAAGTTCTTCTTGCAGGCAATGAACATTGCTCCCCTGGACGTATATGTGCTGCATGAGCTTGGTGTGATCAAGTATGAGTACGAGTTCTTTGACGGTGCTGCCACCATTTTCCAGTGCACCGTTGACATCGTCAAGCAGCGAGCCAAAACCAATAACGAAGAGATCTCGGCACGCTGGGAGCCGCTGTTCATCAACTTGGGTCACTCGCTGCGCAAGGTGCATAAGTACGAGGAGGCCCTGTATAACTTTCAAAATGTACGAAATAGAGAAGTTTTTATATATTTAAATATTTTGTTATGCTAAATTTTATAACTTTTTCAGGCCCTCCTGCTGAAGCCACAGAATGCTACGACTTACACCTCCATTGGATTCATTCATGCTCTGCTGGGCAACTTGGACAGCGCCATCGAGTCGTTCCATAAAAGCTTAGCCCTAAACAGAGACTGCATTGTGACCTCAACGATCCTTAAGAGCTGCATAGAGGACCTCATGGACGACGCCACCACCATCGATGAGATCTGCAGTGCCGCACTGCGGGATGTGGCCAAGAATATTTCGGCCAACAGTCGTCGCGTCATCAACTCGGACAAGCTGAAGCTGCAGCTGAAGTTCGACGAGGAGGAGGAGAACGCTGCCTCAGATTCCAATATGGTCGTGGAAATGAGCTTCGATACCTAGGAATAACTAACTTAGCTATCATCAATGCGCTAGCTCCGTTCGTTAGCCGGGCAAACATGTGCCATGTGCACTTGAACCTAATTCGTGGCCAGAGCAAACACAGATGTGATCTTTTCTGTTCTGGCTAATGAGCGGAGGCTTTTGGGATTTTTCTCGGCTCTTGTTTTTCCCCAAGCATCCATTGAAGTTGCCGCCGCCATGTGAATAATATTTAGTATTTAAGAATGCGCAAAAGTCTCATTTGAATCATATTTTGTGAGGGTCCTAGCCAAGCCCTCTTCATCAGTCGGTTAGTTGTAATCATTCTGTCGTTAGCTGTAATTGAAGTTGTTTCTGAAAGGGTAAACGAGGAACATAAACCCAGTTTGCTTCCTTAAATTAAAGCACGTAATCCCAAAAATTGTGACTGAACTTTTTCAATGCCAAATTCGTTTCGCATGCCTCAAAATAAGACATTTCCACATGAATTATTTAAATGGTCCGCGTGTGCTGTTTCCACTCCAAATCACCGGCAAATTATTCCAGAATATCTCAGCCCAGTGAGTGGTATAAATCCATAAAGCGAAGAGGTCGCCGGCGCGATAGTGCTTATCGGTTATCGCTTTGGGGGCGAAAAATTACGAATTAAGTGTCGTTAAACTTTGGATATGCAAACAAACTACTGATACACTTTATGGCAATAGCCGAGCAGAGCCACCCACCGCCACCACAGCACACAGTCCACAGCTCCATGAATAAGCGCTGGCCAAATATTTACTCCTGGCCATAAAGCGTGTGACAATCCACAATCCAAGAAGCCGGCAGCGATGACGACTGCAGATCCGGCGAAGGTTTCCGCGTGGAAAACTTGTTTATGCATATGAAAGCCACCGCCACCGGCGTTGGCAGAGGGGCGATAAAGACGTCGGCGAGATTATGCTGGGGAATATATAAATCCCAGTCAGGCCAGAACCCAGCACAGTCCAACTCCAGCTATTCAGTCAAGAGGCGAAGTTAACCAACAACCAATTCCAAGTCCAACGATGAATCCAAAAGTATTCCTAGTCCTAGCTCTGGCTATAACCACCTGCCAAGCGCTGCCTTTCGTGTCCTACGATGACGCGGACGACACGGAGGTAATTGAGTTGCCAGGAGTTGAGGAGACGCCTCCGAAACTGGGCCAGGACATAATTGATCTCACGCCGCTGGGAACGGCTCTCTTTGGCAAGCCGGATGAGGAGATGACAGCCGCGTTGGTGGGCAACTTTAGTGCCGACACCGATGAGATGAATCCCGAGGAGCTGGGCAGCTATCTGGAGGGCGATATGCTGGTGCCCCAAACGGATCTGATCATGAAGAATGGCCTGCCCACCCAATCCTCCCGTTGGCCCAATGGCGTCGTCCCTTACGAGATCCGTGGCAGCTTCAATGCCCGCGACATGGCCACCATTGAGAATGCCATTGCCGAGTACCATCGTCGCACCTGCATCCGCTTTGTGCGTCGCAGCTCGGAGCGGGACTACATCTCCATTCGGGGCGACAACTCCGGCTGCTGGTCCTCCGTTGGCCGTGTTGGTGGCAAGCAGGATGTGAATCTGCAGTCCCCCGGCTGCCTGAGCCGTCCCGGCACCGCCATGCACGAGCTTATGCACGCTTTGGGTTTCCTGCATGAGCAGAATCGGATGGAGCGCGACGGCTATGTGGCCATCCAGTACAACAACGTTCAGTCCTCGGCGATGAACAACTTCGAGAAGGCCGCCCGCACCGAGGCCTTTGGAGTGCCCTACGATTATGGCAGCGTGATGCACTACTCCAAGAATGCCTTCTCCATCAACGGACAGCCCACCATTGTGGCCATGGTGAGTCCTTTGGTGGCCATTTATTCATAGTTTCTTTTTATTTTAATTTATTTTTCTTAATTTCCTTGCAGCAAGCCAATGGCGCTGAGAAGATGGGCCAGAGAAACGGCTTTTCGGAATCCGATATCCAGAAACTCAACCGCATGTACGATTGTGGCACTGCTAATTCTGTTCCCGCTCCGGCTCCTGCCCCTGGAGCCGCTCCTGGTGCTGGAGCTGCTGCTGGCAGTGGCAATCCCATTGTGGACAGCTTCCTCGGCGGTCTGATTAGCGGCTTGGGCTTAGGTGAGGAGCCGGAGAAGACCAGTTCCTAGACAAAAATGACTTGGCCGCAGAATCTACTAGCAACGTACGATCATCCTCGCCCCGAAACTATTTAATGCATTCCACATACCAAACATCTAGCACCAGTATATGAATCTTTAGTGAATATGTTTAGATTTAATCAATAAAAACATTAGCATGAATTGAATATATATAATTGAGTTAATTGATTTACAATTTGGGATAATTCAAAGCCCCTGAAAACAAATAACTTGAAGTATTCAATGTTGATTTTGTAATATTTTCAGCCATTAAAATCACTTATACGCAGTGTTGGCTTCTTTTAAATTAATGTTTCCTAAAGTTTAAAATTTGATTTTATCCAGAATAAGTTTTAAATTTATTACAACTGAGAATGTTTAGAATTTTAAGCATCAGGTGGCATTTGTAATGGACACCAGGACATAAAAAGGGATCACATTTGGTTAAAATATAAACCGAAACGAGTGATGATCCCTTGGGCCAAATGAAAAGCTTCTAAAGAAGCTATATTTAGCAACCTTTTCGTGTGGCTTAGATCCGCCAGAAAGAATCTACATATTACGCTTGGCGGCCAGGAGACGGGAACGTGGCAGTCGGCACTGACTGATGCTGTGCAGGCGGTACTGCATCTCCGGCTGTGTGACCTTCTCATACAACTTCCTCTTGGCCTCGGTGACGGTGTGGACCAAAACACCATCGCCGCCTTCATCCATATTGAAGGCCTCGCCCTCGGCGCACTCGGGACACTGCTGGGTGAGCACGATGTCGTTGAGATCCGTGGGCAGCTCGCAGACCTTCTCGATCTGCTTGACCACGTAATCGAAGCGGCCCGCTTCTTGTCGCTGCGACACATACACGCTGGCCGTCAGCTCCTGGACCCTCACCTCGAGAATCTTGAGGAAGCGGCTCACGTTGACCAAGTTGACGTGGGTGTGGTCGCCCAGCAATTTCGTCAGCGGGGTGGCATCGATGGAGCACATTTCACAGACGGTCTCCACGCCCTGTAGGAGGTTCTCGAGCCGGGCATCGTTGCTCTCCCTGGCCTTGTGCAGTCCCATGTTTGACTCCTCCTTGTCACGCACCTTGGCCTCCAGGCTGGCGATCTCATCCAGCTGGTCCTGCAGCGTATTCGAGTTTTCCTTCTTCAGGGCGACAATGTCCTCGAAGAGGCGGTTCACCGAGTTGTTCAGCAGCGTGATGTGGTAGCTCATCTCGTTGGCGTAGTTGAAGAAGGAGTAGTAGAGGCTCTCCTGCTGCTGGAACTTATCGATGACTTCGTCAACGTTGTTGGAGTTGGTGTACGCGAGGATCTTCTGCAGCACCGAGTTGTATAGATTGATTTTCTTGTTGTGGAGGCGTCGGAACTCATCCCGTCGCTTGTATTCCTTGGGCTGCAGATCGGCCAGTTCCCTAGCCCTGGACTTGCACTGCAGGAAGGCGCTGTTATCTCCGTCCGCGGCCACCTTTCGCATGATGCCCTGCATCTCCACACGCCTCAGTTCCCGCTCCTTGGCCTCCCGCTTGACCAGCATGTCGATCTTCTCGTAGACCTCAATGCAGCCATCGAAGGTGTTAACGGCGTACTCGATGAGATCTAAAAGATATTTCTTGTCGCTGTTGAGCTTCTGCACCATTTTGGTGTACGATTCGTTGAAGAAGGTGCGGTGGTTGAGGATGCGGATGAGCTGCTCCCGCAACTCGGCATTGGCCGCAGTGAAGCCGCACTCCTGCCGCACGCCCACCTCCAGCGAGTTCTCCAAGATGTTCAACCGCTTGCGGGCCTTCATCACGTAGGCCTGGTGCTGCTGGTCGGGAATTGTCAGCCGGTTCAGGTTGTAAATTTGCTTGGCCATCCGGCTCGTCTCGCGCTCCATGTTCAAAATAGAGGTTTTAAGCGAGTTAATGTCCTGCGAGAGGTTCTCCTGGCACTCGACATGGCAACGTATCAGCTCAAGGCAGCGTTCGTTGTTCTTCTTGTGCGTGGTACCGCTGGCCACCCAGATCTGGGCCCTCAGGTCGTTCTTCTCCTCCTCCAGCTGATCGTTGGCCGTCTCGTAGCTGGCCTCGATGATGGTCTCCTTGCGCGTCTTGAGCTTGCTGGAGAGGATCTTCTTGTACTCACGCTGGCGCTTGCCCAGCTCCTTGTGCTTCAGCAGATAGCTCTCCAAGAAGCCAGCCTTGTCGAAGGGCGTGATTTCCTCCATGGCGATTGTCTTTTATCGATGTTAAATTTGTAGAACAAAAACAGATATTTGTGGGTGGTTTTTCTAAGGAACGGAACGAATAATGTGTCCGCTTTCTGTGAGTTTCAATGAATTTCAGAAGCTTTGTGATGTGATTTCAAATCCAAGGCACATGAGACGGACAACCGGTTTGAAGATGCTCTAAGGTACCCTAATAACAAAAAAAAAAACCTAGTAATCTACCTAAAATCCAACCATCTGAAGCCGAAACCAATGTATCAAATTGCTATTAAATTTATAAATTTCTTTTATTCACAGTGATACCTTTTTTGACTTGAATTATGTTTCGGTTCCTGAAAGGGCTCCTGCGCGGGCGTAGAAGCGGGCTTACCATGTACTTGTGCCCACGCTTCGAACATCAAATGCCTGAGCACCTGCAGAAGGTCGACACGGACAAGGATCCCGAGTTCTCGGCCATGGTGCTTTATTACTATCACAAGGCGGCCCAGACGCTGGAGCCGGAGCTTATTAAGGAAATGGAAAAGTACCCGCATATGTCGCTGGAGGAGCGACAGTCGCGCGTCAGTGCGATTCTCAATCTGATCGGAAGTGTCTCCACCTCGGTGGAGGTTAACTTTCCCATCGTGCGCAAGAACGGCAGCTACGAGATCGTCACCGGCTATCGCTCACACCATATACGCCACAAATTGCCCCTCAAGGGTGGTAAGTATCGAAAGTCTATAGGACTTTTCGAATTTTACAGAATGGAATACTTCGAGTTTGGCTCTGACATATTTTCTCCGGCACTTCCCTCTCTAGGCATCCGCTACGCCATGGACGTGGACGAGAATGAGGTAAAGGCCCTTGCCTCGATTATGACATTCAAGTGCGCCTGCGTCAACCTCCCGTATGGTGGATCCAAGGGCGGAGTGCGCATTGATCCTAAGAATTATACAGTTGACGAGCTTCAGACGATTACGCGACGGTATACTATGGAGCTCCTTAAGCGAAACATGATTGGACCTGGGGTAGATGTGCCGGCGCCCGATGTGAATACTGGTCCGCGCGAGATGGCCTGGATCGTGGACCAATACCAAAAGACATTCGGCTATAAGGACATCAATTCGGCGGCCATTACCACCGGAAAACCCGTACACATTGGCGGCATCAACGGTCGCAACTCGGCCACAGGCAGGGGCGTGTGGAAGGCGGGCGATCTATTTTTGAAGGACAAGGAGTGGATGGACCTGATCAAGTTCAAAACAGGATGGGAGGACAAGAGAGTCATTGTTCAGGGCTTCGGAAACGTTGGCTCCTTTGCCGCCAAGTTCGTGCACGAAGCTGGCGCGAAGGTAATAGGGATCAAGGAGTTCAATGTGTCGCTTGTTAACCCGGATGGCATTGATATAAACGTGAGTGGCGGTTAAATTTGAATTTCTGACGGTGCCGGTTCGGATTTTTAGGATCTCTTAGAGTACGTGGCTGAGAAGAAGTCTGTCCAAGGATATCCCAAAGCCGAAGAGACCTCGGAAGAGTTGCTAACGGCCGATTGTGATATCCTTATGCCCTGCGCCACCCAGAAGGTGATCACCAACGAGAACGCCGGTGATATCAAAGCCAAACTGATCCTGGAGGGGGCGAATGGACCCACTACACCCGCTGGCGAGCAGATCCTGCTGGACAAGGGCGTGCTTCTGGTCCCCGACCTCTATTGCAATGCGGGCGGAGTAACGGTCTCCTATTTTGAGTATCTGAAAAACATCAACCACGTATCCTATGGAAAGATGAACTCCAAGAAGACTTCAGAGCTGATCCACGAGTTGATCAATTCCATTAACGAGTCCCTTCAGTGTTCGGACACTAAAATTGTAATTGGATTCGTCGAATCCTTTAAAAATGTATTTATAAACTTTTGCCTTCTCTTCGTTTTAGCCACAAATAGAGGCCAACGAGAAGCTGAAGAGGATACGCGAGTGCACCACAGAGGCGGACATTGTGGACTCAGCCCTCCAAACGGTCATGGAGTCGGCGGCCACGGGGATCAAGCATATGGCCAACAAGTTTCAGCTCTGCAACGATTTGCGTCGTGCCGCTTATGTGTATTCGTCTTACAAGGTCTTTACAGCCATAGAGAGCTCAGGTATATCGCAGCAATAATGCGGGTAGCAAATATTGTTATTTTAAATTGTTTTTTGATTAAATGACAAATAAAAGAGTTCACATTAACATAACAAATCTTTCAAATTTTTAAAAGAAAAACAAAAAGATGGTTTGTTGTATTTTCATATTGATTTTTCATTTTATTGTTTTTATCATTAGCAATGTTAATGGTAGCTTTAATATTACAATTTACGCCTGTATAAATACAATATTTTAGAATTGCTCTACAACGTAAGTATGTGTTTCTATTTTATTAATATAACTTTACGTTTATGCGTGTAATACGTGGCTAAGCATCTACGAGCTAGACTTATATATTTAATAGCTATACACACACAGCATACATCATACATCATCTATCAGACATCAGACATCATACAGTATAATCAACACTTCTTGAACTGTCGAATAACTTAGCGCTCTTCGCGCACTAGAAGACTACGGCTAGGGCTAGGGGTAAGGTAACGTAACCTACAAGTACACATAGACTAACAAGAGTTCATCGGCCGCACATGGTCGTCCATATCGATATGTTTCGACTGCTGTGCACCGTTTTACGTTTAAAACTTTTGGGATCGCACGGAAGCGCACAAGATGTGGATAGGTGTGTGTGTGGGGAGGGAGTTGCTTTTGGAAGTGGAAAACTTAGTTGTAGCACAGATTACAGGTATTATTTTGTATGTTTATAAATACTAGAGACCTACTGATACGCCACAGACATCATAGTCATCGCTATATACACGCATGATATTGAAATGTTATTATGCTTCTCTGGTGCCCCGTGCGGGTAAAATGATTATGTACGTACATATAACAAAAATGTTGCGCTCTAATATCACTTTGGGGACACAATGCTTTATGGCCTCTATCAACGTTCGATTCTTGCAGCAGAACAGACACATCTCTCTTCCATGTGAGAACGAGGAAATCATCACATTGCACACAGAATTCCAAATTTAATTATTATCTTCGCTTCCTTACATTTTCAACTGGTTCTCTTGCTGTGCTCCTATTTGATTCACGACTTACGATGCTAGATCAATGCTTAGGACTAACGTTCAAGTATTTTAAATTAATTTCAAATTAATTTAAAAAGTCTAATTTTTACACATTAATTACAAGCAAATTGGTGTGCTGACATACGGGTGGGATTGAGGGGGCTAGGCTGTTGGAGTTGGGAACACTTTAATCTCGTAGCAAGATCGCAGATCGGGCTGCTGCTTAAAGGCTAACATCACGCTTGGTAAACAATAACGCTCGAAAGTATTTTGCGGTTGGTTGAGTACAATCCGTGGCTGGGAGGCAGAGGCAGGTCTCCTGGAACGGCTCCCGATTCAGGCAGCTTCCTCGCTGCCCCGGCGCTAGTCCACATCCTTTTTCTCAATCTTAAGATCGTACTTGGCCACCAGTTCTTCGGGGGTGTGCCTGCAAAATTAATGAAATACTTTGATTAGCATTTTGCAAGCGGCGGGTCACAGAGCTCTCAACTTACCCAACTAGATTCTGGAGATCACAGACAAAGCGGTAGACATAGCGCTTGCCAGCCGTCTTGTGGATGATGTTCTTGTCGTAATAATAGCGCAGACCTCGGCTCAGCTTCTCGTAGTTCATTTTCGGCTTGTTCTTCCGAATGCCCCAGCGACGAGCCACCTGTAGAGAGAAGAATTACAAGAGTCCGCATATAAAAATGAGAATATTAAACCCACCTCATCTGGATCGGTGAGCTTAAACTCCCAACCATCGCCCGTCCACGAGATAAAACTCTGGCACGTCTTGTCCAGCAGCAGCTCCAACAGGAACTGCCACAGCTGGATGGGTCCGGAGCCTGTGAAGCATGGCACTCCGCCCTGCGTCGTGTAGCCGCCCAGGAGGCCCTTATCCAGGCCCAGGGTGGACATGTACGCCGCCGGATGCTGATGGGGATGCGCTGCTCCCCACCCATCCATGGCCGATGACTGTGCACTCATCCCCGGGAAGGACTGGGCATCGTAGGGCTGGAACTCCGACCCATAGCCGTCGTGGAATCGTCCCCGGCCATAGGCGTAGAACTCGGAGCCGCTGTCCATGTAGCCGTTACTGTTGCCCGTGCTTCCATTGCCACTGCCGGCCCCACTGCCATTGGCTCCGCTGGAAGCCTGGCTATGGTGCTCCTGTGTGCTGTGGTAATCACTATCGTCACCGCCACCGCCCGAGCTGCCGCCACCGGCTGGTCTGCTGCCACTGCTGTAGGCCAGGTGAGCGGGCAGGCCGTAGCTGCTGAGATCCGTGGGATCGTTCTGGCTATTGCTGCCGCCGTAGCCGCTGCTCCCGTTACCATTGCTGCTGCTCTGGGTGCCCGGCTCCTCTTTGAGCTGGTGTTGCTGGTAGATGGCTGCCATTGCGGCCATGTAGTCAATATTGTTATTGTTGTTATTGTTAGTATTGTTATTGTTATTGTTGCTGCCCGCATTGGCATTGTTGCTGCTGGTGTTGCTTTCGTTGTTATTGCTTTGCTGGACAGCAGGCGGCAGCATGGAGTTATTATTGCTGCTGCTGCCCCCACCGCCACTGCCATTGACAGTGGGTTCCTGCTGCTGCTGCTGCTGCTGTTGCGTTTGCTGCGGAGGCGGGCTGTTGTTTCTGCGATCATGGGCATTGCTGCCGTAGCCTGAAATAAAGGAGAACAATTCGATTAGATTTGATATTCATACAAAACGAGGGGTGTAATGGATATGGTGGTATAAGGGGGGACGACATGAGAAATCGGTGTATATTATATTGAGTAGAATTGTACAATTTAATAAGGGACAAAGGGCTGAGGTTGCCTTTGAAAAATTGATTTAAGTAGATAGATATTTTAAAAGGGAATTAAAAGAAGGGGACTCATAGTCTATTGCTGATTTTATATTATTTAGAGCGTAACTGGCAGCCAAATATTGAATAAATTATTTAATTAATGCAGTAAAAATTGGGGTTTTTTCTTGGGAATTCTAAACGATGGAGAAACTGTCCCAAAATGTTAAATATTACTAAAAAGTCGCTTACTAGACTTGAGTTTATATTTATTATTAGTTTCAAACTAATCCAAAGTTAAACTAATGCTTATTCGCTTATTAAAAAGGTTAAAAATAATTTGATTTATTATTAAATATATAGATATAAGTTTGGAGTGCCTTAATGCTATTTCTATAATTTATATAGAGGCATCTTTTAATGATTTTTTTAAAACGATTTGTTTAAAAGCCCAATAAGTCCTATAAGCACTTATGATTTACCCATAATAAGCCCAAAAAAAACTATTTAAGTTCATTTATATTCTTTGAATAAGTCTGCAATAAATAAGTAATTACTAAACCAATCATATTAGCAAATAATCCATAAAATATGTGTTATAATTTGCGCATATTAAACCTAATAATTACTTGCATTTGCAACTAAAAACGACAACCAATAGCAAAGAATTAATTGTGAGAAAATTCACGGGCAAATTAAAAATAAAAAAATGTCTGATGATTCAATATTTCACACGCCAACACACATTGATTACGGATTATTTAGCAATTGCAATGAAAATGGGGCGGCCCTCAATCGAGCGTACGAGGGAGAGAGTTCGGAAACCAATCAAAATCACGGCGCACACAAGCGCACTGCCAGCACACACAGATACGCACGCACACACACATGGCCGCATCTAATGCTCTGTGTGCGAGAGTGTGAGTGCACATTAATTGCGAACACAGCGAAATTTAACACATTTCGAACAAGTATCTGTGGGATACGAAAAAAAAAAGGCGAACAACGAAAACCTGTTGGCGCTCACACACACAGCCAGCTCCCCCATGTGGCTATCTTGCTCTGGCACAGCGAAGAAATGGTAAGCTTTCGTTACGCTTCCCATTCGCCTGTACTGCGCAGATACAGAGCTACAGATACAGATCCAGATACAGCCACAGATACATTTACAGCTAAACTGGCTGGCCAAAGAGTTGGCAGCGCCTCTTTAGGTGCCGCCTCCAGAGAGACGGAAAGAGAGAGGGATAGAGGAAGAGTGAGAAAGATACGATTCTGTATTTGTATCTGCAGCCGAAGCATCTTTTGGATGCCCCGCAATCCCAGAGCGCAAACAAGCCACTTAATTGCCAGGCACTTATCACTACCAGGTCAATCTGCCTACCCAAACCCCAGCTCAAATCCATGCCCATGCCCGTAGCCCATGCCCGTAGCCCATTCCCAACTCTCAACCCCCTTTTCTGCCCCACTTGTTGCGTGTTTGCTGCCGCTGTCGCTTTCAAACACTTAAAAACGAATTACGAACGAATTTAATTATGCTTAGCGCTTCTTCTGGTTTGCTGCTCTTCACACCCCAGCAGAGCCTGGCGTAATTAAAATGTCCTCCATTTGATGTCGGTAAATATTTGCTGACCTGTGCTAAAGAAGTTGACATCCGAGTCCGTGTAGTAGGCACTGCCGTCGCCCCCGAAGGGTGCCATGTCATTGAAGTAGCCCAGGCCCAGCGATGCAGCCGTGGAGCTGCTTAAGGCTCCAACCAGATTGCTGGTGCTGCTCCCCGCTGCGAATCCCTGCGAGGAGGCGCTGGACGTTGAGCCACTCGAACTGGAGCCGGAGGAGGTGGTGGTGGTGCTGCCCGTACTGCCGCCGGACAGTCGATGATGATCCGCGGAACCATAGTGCGCCTGTTGCTGGTGATGCAGTGGCTGCTGTTGGTGTTGCTGCGGCAGATGTGGCTGCTGCTGTGGCGTCTGCTGCTGTTGTGGCGGCTGCTGCTGCTGCAGTTGGTGGTGATGCTGCAGTGGCTGCTGGTGCTGACCCAGTTGCTGGTGCGGATGCAGGTGATGATGCGAATGGTGGTGATGGTGTTGCGCCAGGTGATAGCTGGGATAGTTTTCATAACTCTGCAGGACCATGTTGCCCTGTTTGTAATTGTAGTTGCTGTTGCTGCTGGTGCTGTTGCTGTTAAAGTGTTGCTGCTGCAGTTGCTGATGCTGCTCCTGCAGTTGCTCCTTGTCGCTGTCCAAGGCGTTGGCGGCACTGATTATGGTGGCATTCACTAAAAACGCAGAGGGCGGCATTTCTTTGCTTCAAGTTGATCGGTTCTCAAAAACGGAAACTCCACCTCGCTGGTCAAAGGTCGCGTCATTGACGCTGCTCAATGGAATCTGCGGGATCGGCCTCTGTGTGGGTTTGTGTTTGTGTCAACTCTCGGCAGGGATCAGGGATCAGATTATGCTGGTGGTACTTGCAGTTGTATTAAAATTGATTTCACTTCACTTTCAGCTTGGGGGGAGCAAACGCATTTATAAATATATTTTAATTTTTGCACTGTCAGCCACAGATTTTCGGCTGTTTTTGTGGTTTATGCGGGCCCCTAATCAATTGGACGATTGATAAGTCAGAGCTATCAGGGGGGACTTATGGGGGCGCAATATCAAGTACTATATTCCACTTTAGAGCTCAGTCTCGATCGTTAATTGTGGTTTATTTTTGCGGGAATTCACTGCTCGCACGATTCACACTTTGTTGTTCGCCAGCGAATATTCTCTGCCAAACCGTCGCGAATTCTTAGCACTTTTGCGAATTAATGGCAATTAATTGTGGGTACACTCCAACACTCGCGGCGACACTGGCGATAAATTAATGCGCATATCGTAGTGTAGATGCTGACATTGTTTTCATTCCAAGCGACAATCACTAAGTTTTAAATGTTGTTCTGCGATCCCACTGGCTTTTTATCGTAACATTTTCGCGTCTTTTCCTTGAGGCGATAACACGGACGAAAGACGACGACGCTCTGGACCAGGCGGCGTATGAGCGATATGCACTACTGCTGTGGCACGTACTATATATATATAGCAAGATCTTTCAGTTCTGTGAGCGAGCGAGCGACGTTAGCTCCGCCACCTTCGGCATTCGTTGAAGAAATGAAGTTGCTCTGAAGTTGCACACGGATTGTTGGCTGCCTCGGCCGCCCGCTTAGCTCTATCTCGCTTGCGTTCGGGTCGTGTGTGTGTGGGAGATACATTGCTCGGGCTGCCTTCGGTTCAACTTCGTTGCGCATTCCGAGATACGACGACGAGTGCCAATGGCAAATAATAATAATCATCATCGGGAATACTTTCACAGGGTGTTTCTCACACTCGCACTCATGAGTGTTTCGCTCTCGCTCAATCGGACATCGACTGCTCTCTTTAGCTAAGTTAGTCAGTCGGTGTTAGTTAGTGGCAGCGTCTACAAAAAAGCAACACAAATTAAATGCCCCGGCCGCTGCGCATTTAAGGCAACGTTGTGTTTGTTTAAAGCGATCGAGATATAACGCTTACTTGTTGATTTCAAAGAATTATAATTTGCCACAAGAGATCTCCGATTTAAATGTGTGAATTGTATTTAAACATTTAGAAGAACTTCTTAAATATAAATGAGAAATGTAATAAGGGATCTGAAAACCTCAATTTACTTGCATTTCATGGTTTTTGAACTCTTTTGCAGCTTTATTGTTCATTTCCATTTAAAAAATCTTTAATTTAAGCTCAGAAAACACCCGAATTTTTGATAGGTTTTTAGATTTTTCAAGCTAATTTAAGGGCCTTGCTACACTTTTTTTTTAACCTATTTTCAGATATCTAAGACCGCAGCTATATAGTCCGATTGTTAATTTCCCCTTTTGCAACCGTACAGTTTCTGATGGAAATTGGCTTTTCAGATCATTAACAACGCCGACTCACACGGGACCCATCAAAATGGCCCTCACCAACGAAAAGACAGAGAGGAAAGACATTAACAGATACAAGATACAAGACAATAGCGGTGGGGAGTGGGACAAAAAGATACAAAAGTATCTGCTCGGCCCACTGGCCAGTTGGCTGAGATTGCTGGCTCTTGGCGATCATCATTACCATGATGATCGAGTGGGCAGCAGCAGGCAGCGGCACATCATCATCGGCGACCGCTATGTATCTCACAGATACTTGCGTATTGAGGCAAAGTGGGATTGGTTGCCGTCACTCACACATAAAAGCAATCATGAGATCATGCCAAAAATAAAAAAAAATTCGAGAGCAAGAAAAGCATAAAAAAACGAAATTAAAAATTAGTTAACCATTCCAAACTGTAGGCGTACGTGTCTTCGCCACAGCTACACATATGTAGATGTATTATATAAGTTTCAGTTTGGTGTTTTTTATAAAACGAAACTAAAACAAATAAATAAATACCAAAAAGAAAAAATGGTGGCCCCGCAGCTTTGGGAACGTGTTTTGGGGCATTTTTTCTCGCCATCCGCTAGCCAATGACAATTTACTGTGGATTTTTCGGGCTAAACGAACGCAAAACGTGAAATCCGAAATGGCACGTTCCCCCTGCCAAAAGATAGATCCACGGCTAAGTGGATAAACTGCAACTGGTTCCCCTGCCATGGCGAATATTTGCCTTATCAAAACAGAAGGGCAACCCACTACGAACTCCCTTATCGCCCCACTGATAGCCGCTGGCAAGAGCTTCCCAACTGCAATGGCCTCAGGTGGCTGGCGTTTCCTGGAAAACTCGGGTTAACTCGGGTGCTGATAAAGCACAAAAGCGGTGCAGAGTAAAAAATATTCTTGATTTTTTAGCTAACTTATTGAGTTTCAGATTTTTTGCTGTAATTATCACTTTATTTTCAGGCATTTAAGCATTGAAAATTGGATGGTAATATGGTAATATTTATTTAAAAATTTAATATGAATTAATTCTAAAAAATATAACTTTTCTTACAAAAAACTTTTAAAATCTTCAAAATATTTATTTTTCAATTGATTTTAAACCTTTTTCGATTTCATTTCCTTTAACTTTTGTGAGCTAAAACTAGTAAATATATTTTTCTCAGTTTATGAAGGGGGTTTACCCAAAACCGCGTGGCCAATTTAACGGCATACATAATAAATTCGTATAAGGAAGCCCCAAAACCAAACAGCTGTTGACCTTATACGGTTCTGGCCACAAAAGGATCGCTTAGTTGGGCTTCTTAAGAACTGTTTTTTTTTCTTAGGGTTTATTTTGGGGCACTTAAGAATTCTTGGCAGCACACGCCAGTGAAGGAATAATCATATAATGTTAAATAAATATTGAAAATATGATGTCTTTCGTGAGCTTCATTGAGTTGGTGTGTTTTCGCCTTTGATTTGCTGCGTAAAGTGGCGGAGAACAATAGAAAAAACAAGCGGAAATACAAAAAACTAAAAAATAAAAAAACTCTGTGAAAGAAGAGGAGCTACCTGAGAGAAAGAGAGAGAGGGAGCCGGAGAAAGAGACAGCTGATGCGCCTCGCTTACGACCATTTCCGGTTGAAGCACGTGCGCACTTTTCGAAGAGAAGCGTAGCTCAGTTCGGCTCGGCTCCTCCTCCTCCTCCTGCTTAACCCGCCGAAAAGCCACCACCAAAGCGGAAAACCAATCACAATCTCATAAAACCGGCGACACTTCCACCCAAAAAAAATAAAAATAAAAGAAAATAAGAATGTACACACAAAATCCGACGAGGAGTAAATGTAGATCCTACTTGCCCAAAACGCACACGTTCGCCGCCAAGGGTTAACACAACAATTATCATTGCCTCGAATGAATACCAAATGCGATGATGCCATGATGATGAAGATGATGGTGTGTGCCAAAAAAAAAAAGGAACCGAAAAAGGAGCAAAAGCTGGAGGGAGAGTACTTTCAGTTGAATTTCAATTAAAACTCGTTTCTCGCGCACACAAAGGGATTACACGCTTAATGCAATAAGGACGAGCCGGAGGAGGGAGAGAGCGGAGGAGGAGTTGCAGGAAGCGCCTACGGGGCGAACAAAGGATATAAGGCGATGAAATAGTCCTGGATTCCTCCTACCGACGAGCTGCCAACAGCTGTCGGCTGACACTCGAGATCGGCCATTCACAATTGATATCAAATTAAAGGAATCCAGATCCAGGGGAATGTAATCCTCGAATCCCTGTCTCGTATCCCTGCTGCTGCACGTGTGCAAATTGCACTCGTTGCACTCCGCTGCCGCTGCTGCTGCTGCTGCTGCCAGCACTTCCGGCCCCATCATCTTCTCCCCGTCCCTTTCCCGCTAATGTAAATCGGATGTCAATGGATTGCGCGTGAGGCATATCAATTAGAGGCGGGAAAGAGAGGTCTGACTAGCCCCAGGGAGAACCTGTTGGATAGCTATGCCACAAAACATAACATAAATAAATAAACTGTTAGGCTGCAGCAGCAGCAGCAGCAGCAGCAAAACGGAAGGAAATCGTAAACACAGGCCAGCATGCAGTACGTAAGTAAGTAAGTGTGTGGTAGTTGCACGCATACTATCATAATTACGGTCTAGCTTTTCAGCTTTTCCAGCTTTCCAGCTTTTTCTACCTACCGGAATCTCGAAATCCAAGTCTTTGGCCCACTGCGACTGCCCACCTGTTCTGAAGCTGCTGCTTCCGTGCAGGGGCCAAGAATAATATCAATTTCCTATGTAAACTGCACTGTTTTTGCCGTGGAAATACCTGCGTTTTGACAACAAAATAAACAGATGCAACAGCCACCGCTGAAGAGCTGCCTTGATTGTTGGGAGCTGTAAACAAGACACACACACACTCACACACACTAAATACAAACAACGAATAATCATAATAGTAGCGCTATGGATGCGTTTCACAGCTCCTTGCGAGGAGCGGAAATGAAACCAGATACTTTGATAGCAACGCATGTGTGGAACTGGAGCTGGGAAGCTGGCAACTGGCAACTGGGAACTGGAGATCTCTGGAGATCTGTGGACCTGCAGATGATACACATGTATTTGCCATTGCACTTATCGATCTTGATTAAGCAAAATGCTGCCAAGTGCTCTTGATCCGATGCAGATTGCTGAAGTAGGATATGATCCTGCAGTTGCTAAATGCCGGGAATGTCATTGATCTGATCTTGGGGCACACATCTATCTACCTATCTATCTATCTATCAGTCTGAAAGCTGAGAACTTCTCTTCACTCCCGTTGACTTTTGTGCGAGAAATGAGACACTAACTGATGCTGCCTGGGAAATGATTGAGGAAATCGGAGCTCTTGGACAGGTGAATCTTGATTATGGATCGAGTTTTCTAAATTGGCTGATCCATGTTGCTAGCGAGATTTGGCAAAGAGATTTTGCTAAGCAAACTGAAGTTTTCAGATTTTAGGATAAGGATTAGCTAATGGTGGGAAAAATAATAAATTTATTAAAGTTTTAAGATGATTTATGGATGAAACTTGAAGGAGTAGGAAATGATTGGATTAATAATATTAATGAAAGGCTCTTAATGTTTCTTATTTTTTGGGATTATAACACCAACTGCTCATGCTTAACCCATAGATCATGTCAGCCTGTGAAATCTCCTGATTAATTAGGTGTATCTAACCCCCAGCAAACACTTTCTGACAAACCGGAAATGATCATGATCGAATGATGTTCAATCACAACTCCTGGCAGTCAGGATCTTTTACTACCTTTTCGGTGTGTGTTTGTGTGTGTGTTGGCCAGGAACCTGGTCAGATGTACTCCTTAAGGAAACAGTTGGCCCAAAGACAAGGAGAGAGAGATAAAGAGAGTGACTCGCTAAATGGCTCATTTATGGCCGTTTCCCACTGAGCGGCAACAACAACTTGCAGCCGGGCAGTGTGGCATGCGGTCACCTCCGCAAGAGTACCGCAAAAAGCAGAATCGAATGAACCTGAAACTAAACTCGAAAACCTAAAACCCAAAACCCGAATCCAGAACCTTAGCGGCAAACAGCCGAGGGGTGGGAGGCAAAGCAACTCAAGCGGCTGACTAAATGTCAGTGAATTCACCTGCGCACCTGTCCGACTATCACCATGCCAACAACAAGAATAACAGCAGCAGCAGCAGCGAGGGAGAGAAATGTTCGGTATATATCGTATATAGAAAAAAAAACTGCGTGCGTCGACAGAATTTCGGACAGCGACAACATGTGTTGCTACTAAACTCGATTAAAAACAAAAAAAAAAGAACAGAACTGCAGGGGCAGAGACAGAGGAGGAGGTCAGGGCCAAAAAGGGGACAGAGGGACAACAACTGTTGTGCACTGATGGTCTTTTTTTTTTGTATTTTGTATTTTATGGAGTTTCAATGCAGATACAATATAATATTCAAGCCTAGGGAAGTTAAGATTTCTAAAGATAGGTATTAAATTTTGTCTTTAATAGGTTCTAGATATATTAATCGAAGTAAACATAATCCTTAAAGTGAATTTATATATTTTAAAGGAGATTTGCATTATTTCTATAATGAAATATCTTGTATAAACCCCTAAAAACCATTGATATAATTTCCTATAAGCAACTTTCTGCCAGTGCATTTCTGTCAGGGTCAGATTGTCTGATCACAGATACACACCAACACACTCACATCGCCCACACAATAGCCGAGTGTGAGAAACTGCAGGCAGCCAGTGCTCCTTCCAACTTCCTCCTTCCTCATTTCTCATTTCTCATTCCTTTTTCCTGGTTCCTCATGCTCTCCTTGTGTTTACCCCGGGCGAACAAGATGCAGTCAAGCGATATTGGGATATTAGAACGAGAAGGATCTATGGAGGATCTCGGGGAATCTACCTGCCGGGCCACTTTGGGCTTGCCTAATTTACTTGTGCCCCAGGATCATTGTTGTGCCTCATTCATTCACAAAAAAAACTAAACTGAAAACTGAAATCTCTACCCTGGCGAGGCATTGAACTGCTTCGACTGCTGCTGCTGCTCTTAGGGATTCTCAAGGTGCATCGGTACGGAACTAAAGGAAGTAAATTACCGGATGTTGTCTACTCATTCGCCTGTTGTTCTTTTGCTCGCCCTCGCCCATACTCACAGACCATTCATTTCGTATTCCTTTGCTTTGATTCATTGAAATGTCCTGCGGCTCCTTCGCCTTTGTCGAACGACCTTGCCTGCCTTGGCTGCTCACTTTTCGATTGAAACCGAAACCGATTCAAACAAAACAAGCTGAATGCAAGCCAATAAAACATTTTACCAAATCCCTGGGCTACACCTTTCGAGCAGGTCTACTCCCTGGCTCTATCCTGGCATCACTTTAATTACTAACCTGATATGCAATGCGTTTGTAATTGCCATCAACTATTGGCCAAGTCTCGATAGTTGAGGCTTTCCCACGCCCGTTGCAGGGGTGGTCGTGAGCAAAAACCCACTAACTTGTTTATAGTTTTGTTGTTTTTTTCCCCTTTTTGATAAATTACTCAAAAAATGCCGGGGGAGAGAGGGGGAGTTACTGGCAGGACCCGCGTTCCAGCTCATTGCGCGGTAATGTCTCGTTAAAGGACACGAACAAAGTTGCGAGGGTGGAGAGCGTGGGAGCGATATTTACTTTTTATGGGACATAACTTTTTAAACAGCAGACAAATTTTGATGAAATAATGAGTATTTAAGCGATTGCCTAGATAAAGTTAAATGTTTTGTAATTAACTTTCCAGGAAAATCTATTTCCAGGGGCATATTCAAGTTCTTGGATTATAGTACGTGTTTTGGATCGATTTTTGCGTATTTTAAATTAGTATTTCTTTTCAAAACATGTTTAAAAGTATAGAAAAATATTATAAATATTTTTTTTGCACCTTAAAATGTAAGCCAAAAGTGTTACTTTCCATCTCTTATCTACCAGAATTGACTAGAGATACTTTGCATTGTCAGATACTTACTGGCGACTAAGTAAACAGCGTAAAAACCTCTAGAGCAAACATATAGAGCCAAGACAGGCTATATAGCCGGGTCGACAAAGATGGCAAATAGCAGCGAATGAAACAATACTTGGCGGGGACAACAACATCAACAGAAACAACACAAGAAACAGGGAAAATATCAACAAATCAGCTGCGCAAGCGCACAGATCAAACGACGAAAGGCCGACAGCTCAAAAAAGAAAAAAAAAAAAATACAAATTTTAAGGCAAGAGGCGGCGGCTCGACACTTTTAAAAAACTGCCAGTGGAGGTGGGGCCCATAACAAAAACAAAAAATTAAAGCTAAAGCAAGCTGAAAATTCAAATTTATTTACACTTTGACGCATTTAAAACAAAGAGAGCGTTGGATACAACGACAACAACAAAAATTAAAGAAAAAAAAACCACAACAACTTCGGGGGGAAAAACATAAAATAACGAAAAGAGAGAACACGGCCAAAATGTAGACAAATAAATGACACAAAACAGAAGGCAGCAACAAAAAAAAATGGCTATAACGATGTGAAAATTAAATGAAAATGAATAAAAAAAAGGGAGAGCGGGGCACCGAAGGAGATGGTGGAGCCACTAAGCAGGGCAGGCAGGTCTCAAACTGATAAAGATCAGAAAATAGCAATAGCAACCCAGAGTCCAAAGAGTCGAAAGAAACATTAACGGGGCCCGGACTGAGAAATGTTCAAGTTTTGCACAGAATTTACGAGTCGTCGTCGTCGTCTCTGTGCTCTCGCTCTGAGCCAGGCCAAATTGCATTAGCCCTGGTTGCCGGCGAGGGAAATGAGAATTTTCCCACGTTCCAACTCCGTTCGCTCAGGTGTTTGAGTTGGACAAATTATCGCCACAAACGGACCGACCAGCAGAAGGAGCTGCGTACCCAAAGGACCTGCAAACACACATAGACACACCGAGGTCCTTTTGCACGGTGGTTGTATCCACGATAGCCATCGCATTGCAACGCACCACCACCACCACCGCCAGCACAGCACAGCACAGCACCACTTGCAGCCCCTAAATCATCTGAGCCTTTAACCTGCAACCTTTGCTGCTGCTGCTCTGGCGGAATTTCGCCCTCATCAACCCTCTCTTGCAACCTGCAACTTGTAATTTTTACACAGAGAACAATATTATTAACTTAAGGATTAAATATTTCAAGGTTACTTAAAGAATTTAAGTAAGAATTTATTTTAAATGTAATTTAAATATTTTCTTTCTAAATTTTAAAGAATTATCCCAAACCTTGGATACTTTTTTTTTAAATCTTTCTTATAATAATAATGTATCTAAAAACCCATTTCTATATATATTTTCCCTGTGTAAAAGCACCCCTATGACCACATTTGTTGCATTTCCCATATTCCAATTGCATTTTCTATATAATTTTGATATTTGCCTGCAGAGAGACAAGTGGTGTTACACCTATGTTTATATGTTGTTGCTATTATTTTTGTGTATTTCTTTATTTTAGGTTGACAAGTTCCCAAGGTTTTGGGTCAGTAGAGCTGCTATACTCCACCAAAGAGAGGGTGGTTTTCCTGCATCGGATTTATCTTGGTTTTTAAGTGTTTGTTTGTTGATTTTAGCATCGTAATTTCGTGTGTTGTGTTGAGGTTTCTCAAGTGGGGAGAGAGAGATATAACCGGAAGTTAAAAGAAGTGGTAGGTTTGGGCATAATATTTGATTTTAGGTGCTGAAAATATAGTTCTCATAAATATATGATTTAAGAGGAATTAAAACTTATTACCTTATTTAAAATTTAAATTGATTTAACAGTTATATCTTCATGTATTTCTTCTTCCTATTTTTTTTGCCTTAATAATTTCACAACTCAATCAATCCCCTTGACTTTTTCCCATCAATCTCGCGTGAATCCCCCCAAACGCCAAACGATTCACGAAGAGAAAACAAATTTTCAACACAATTCAATTAGCGCACAGACACACGCGCGGCCGCAAAAATCAAAAACCGAAATTGTTAATGAAAATTGCAAAGTGACCCCTCTCTCTCTCTCACAGCCTCACTCTCGACACGGAAAGTAAATAAACACGAAATGCATTTGGAGAGGAGGAAAATACGAGAAAGAAAAGCTGATGGAAAACGCCTTAAAGCGGAAATATGCAAGGAAATTGCCAAGGCGCTGACAGCGAATTAATCGAGTGGCGGCTATAACGTCTAAGGAATCTAAGAAATCAATGGATGGCAATGGTATCTCGAGACTCCTGGGGTCGAAGGTTAGTCTGCGGATATTTTGACGCAAATGCAGCGGAAATTGCGGCCACAAAATGTCCCCAAATAAAGACTGAAAAACTCCTCTGAAAAATCAAATAAAAAAAAAACCAAAAAAAGGTAACTAAAAGATGAAAAAACCAGAGCAGTAACCGCAGACCCAGACATAATTTCATCAGTGTTATTAATTTTAGCGTTGAAATTTGCTTTAATAATATAATTAATGTCTGCCAGAGGGAGACAGGAGTATTGGAGGAGCGACAAGACAGCCAGATAGAGCGACTCCGAGGGAGAGGTACAAAAAAAAAAACGCAGCCTCACATCCGGTCAACATTTTGTCGCCGCTCGCCGTCTCTCTCTCATGTGAACTCTTTTCAAAAGGCAACAAAATAAATAAGGAGAAAAAAAGACAAAATAAAACGGAAAAAGAGGTAAACCAAATTACAGCCCAGGGGGCGGGCGAGGGCCATGAGGGAGCCCCAGTCTTGGCGGATTTGTCTGCAAATCCAAAACGAGTTACAGTTCATTCATTCCCAGCCTGGGCACACACTCATTCATTGATTCACTCGGCCATTCATTCGGTCGATCGCCAACCGGCTTTGGCCTCAGCTTTTTCGATCCGTGCAGCCACTATATAGCCTTATAGACACATATAGCCCGCCATTCATCGGCTCTTGGCCAACGGATGTCGGTTCAGTTCTTTTTCCCTGAGAGATCTGTGATATTCGAAACGATTTTATTTGTATTTATCTATTTCGTTTGTCTGCCGTTTGTTGCGAGTTAATAATTATAAATTGGCGTTCGCTCGTTGGGCAACGAGATACATTTGTATCTCGACATCTGTAGCTGTATCTGTATCTGTGGCTGTGCCAAGTTGTATTTCTCCATTTTGTCGCTTGATTTTTTTTTTGTTTGCCTAATTCTTAATGATGCATAAAGTGCTTCGCCTTCGAAGTGGTTGCCTGGCACATGGAGTTTTGAAAGTTGATTGCAAATTAATTGCCAACACCCGCCACAGCCACAGCCTCTGGCCTAAGTTTATTTTCTTAGATATTATTACCTTTTAATTAGTTTTTTTTTTTTTTAGATCTATGATTTGTGATTTGTTTTTAGAGCTTTAAAAGGCTGAATAAAGAACTAAAATTCGACAAACTGTAAGTCAAGTTAAAAACATTGTTAAAATTCCCTTTTAAAAACTCTTCTTTTTCAGACTCTTTTTTGGACTCTCAATAGTTTAGCTTCTAAATGGGGTTACCTCTATCCCCTGAATTCCAGTTCAAGGTGGTATATACCCTACCTATAGCCTATACCTCTGCATATATATAAAGGCATATATCACTTTATATGGCCTGCATTTGCATCTGAAATCAAATGCAATTCGTCTCTTTCAGTTTCACGTTTCGTTCATTGCCTTTTCGGGCCTCCAATCGTACACACACACACTCTCTCCCATCAACCTCCTCCACTATTAGCGGCTTTTGCATTATACAAATTTAATGTTTAATTTTTTTTTCTCTCCCCCCCTATGTTTGTTGTTCTTTTTAACGTTCTTTGTTTTAGATGAACTCGACCGTAACGCTTTTCTATGGCGTAAATTTACATCTACATACGTAACGAAATAAAACGAATAAAATACAACAAAAATACAAAAAACAAAAACAACATGGGTAAAAAATAAAACGTAAAAAATTAAAGTTCGAGGAGACGACGATGCCGCCGTCGACAGGCAGCAACTATAACAATAACAATAGTGTGGCTGTTGATGTGCCGGCAGCAACATCAGTTCCACAGTTCCAATCTCCAGGTTGTCCGAATCCCATTCGGATTCCAAGGGGGGCAGAGGGGCATAAGGGAACCCCAGCCAGGTCGTCGTCGTATTAGAACCAATGTCGGTTGGCTGCGCGTCGGATTCAACTGAATATGGTAATAAATTAAGCGAAATCCGCGTAACTCTGCCCCAGAGCGTTGAGACAGATAAGTGTGTAGTATATGCCCCCGTGCTGCCAGCCAGCAAGCCAGGTGATAGCTATAGCTTTACTATATATATTTTATATATGTGTGTGGGCTGTTATGCAAGCCACTCGGCAGAGCAACCGCAGAATGCAGCCAACTCACACTGGTGGAGTGGAAACAATGCCAAGGAATGCAGATTGCAGGGAGAATTTGACAGCAAAAATGGGTTACGACTGAGGAGATGCCTATTCTTAACGAAATATTAGCTTAAAAATTATATAGAAAATGTATCGTTAAACAGTAAGCTTTCAAAAGCAAAGACTAGAGTATTTAACAAGTATTTAAAATCTTGATTTTAATAAAGTTTCGCCAGGCAAAAGTTTCTCCTTGTCCAACCTTAAGTTCAAGTTATTCTTAAATAATATTTTCAGGTATATTCCCTTAAATATTTCCCATTAAACAGGGTATTAAAATATATAACTATAACCAAGATTCCTAATTTTTAAAACCATATGAAAACCAAACCAACTGGAGAAAAGGCCTTCGCTTGTGAAAAATAGCAGAAAACCGAAAACGTTGACTTGACTTTTCACAGCTCTCTGCGCTCTGGCACCCACCCCTCCTAAGCCACAAAGCCTCATCCTCCACCGCCTCCTCATCATCCTCCTCCTCTCCCCCTTAGCACACACCACACCCATAAAAAAACCCTCAGATCTGAGCTGTAATACTACTTATAATGCTTGAGCTATACTAAAGCCATGGAGGAAGGCTCTGCCAAAGTAGAGCTTCGGTAGCAGTTGCTCTGATCAGCGAAGCGCGCAGGCGCGTAGTCCGAAAACTCCCAACGGCGTCGACTATGTTAATTAGTGACAATGTGATTTCTGGCCCTGAAGGCGCTGCTGCGCCCCCGCCCTCGGGCACGCCTCCACCTCTACCACGACTCTCCACTCGCTGCTGGGCAGCCAGCAGGCCGAATGATTAATTTGCTGGCACTGAAAGCGGACTTCAGCCTGAAGTGGGTTGCCTTAAATTCCGCTAAATGCCATAATAATATGCTTCTTTTTTCCAACTGGTTTGGTTCTTTGCATTTTCTGGTTCTTCTACGATTCTTCTTCTGCATTCGCAAAACAATGGCGTTGAAATTAAAAATGAAATTCCACTTTATGACCTTAACAAATTTGCAATCAACATAATTTTCCATGTTATGACTCTTTAAGCTTTATGTTGCGTATCGAAAAAGATTTCTTTTCTCTACTTTAAAAATAAAAAAGGAGGCTAACTTCTATGACTTTTTTTGGGTCTTTTCTTTTCAGTGGTTCTGCTCGGCGGCCCTAACAATTTGTGGGAGGTGAAAACTATCTTGCGTTAATGGCTGAATTTAGCGTAATTAATACTTGGGGGCAGTAAATGAAGTAGGAGCCATCGTCCGAAGTGATCATGTTACCCATTTCGGCCTCACATTGTATGGTAATGGGGGACAGGGTTTGGGTGGATTCTTTTTCTTGGTAGGTATTTAATTTCATACGAACTGGATTCCCGATAATTCCGCTGGGATTATTACACACGTTTTATTCATATTTTTGTGCCAATGTATAATTAAGTGCTCTTTGAATTCCAAGGAACTGTAAAATTGCCTCGTTTTGTGGTCTAATTTTTTTTATTTGATATTTATGCGGAAAATAAGTGGAGGAAATTATGGGTTTGAAAAATGATAAAACAAAGTATAAGTGTTGATGCATAAATGGGTTAAAATGGTGAAGAAGTATCACAAATTTACTTTATAAAAAGGAATATAATTAAAATGTTTTATGAACTGAATTAATGCAAGATTAAAGCTTCCAAAAACTCTTAATAAAGCATAATATATTTTAATCTACCTTCTTCCAGCAGTAAATACATTTAAAACCTCATAAATATTTAAAAAAAAGATATTATTCTTCTTCAAGAATCTTAAGTTTAACCATGCAAATCAAATCAATGCCCTGACAAATGAAAGTGAAAATGCTAAGCACACTTTTCCACCATTCATGATGACTGTCTACGCCTGTCTGCCACATGTCTGTCTTGGCGAGAACGGCAAGATTGTCATTCCATTGTCATTTTCAAAACCAACAAACTGTAGCTGTAACAAGTGAGGTGGAGGAGAAGTTGCCAAAGCACCCGAGAATTTACAAACTGTCACATGCGAGGAGAACCTCCGAAGACATGTGACTGAAGATGGAGATCGGGTTGGGGTTCGGGTTGAGGCTATAGGGATTGGAGGTGCTCAGTCGAATGGATCTACAAGTCAAATGTGCATTAAATGTGTCATTCTGCGAGGCAACCAACTAAGCAGATCGGGGGATTGGAGCCAGAGTTGGGAGCTTGGAGTTCTATGGTCGGTTGATCGGTCGGTTGCCTGGAGCCTTGCCTCAGCTGCGATGATGATGATGATGATGATGATGAATCAACAGCCGGCAAGGGGCAACAATGGCAACTCTTCAAGCTTGGACAAACATTTCACGCATCAGGCACTTTATTATAAAAAAAAAATATAAAAAAAACACAACATCAGCAGCCGTCAGAGGAATAAAGGCAAATGCGAATACCAAAAACTTCATGAATGGGGCAAAATAGCAAATGGCAAATCATAGAATAGGAACAGGCTACAGGGTTTTACAGCGATTTTCGCAAATCTAAATTTAGTGAACAATGGCGAGAGACTGGAAATGATTTTCACCGCAGCTTTGGAGGTAAATAAACTTGATTTCTCTCTCTGATTCGCTTCTTCGACTTGGGTTTCATTAAGGGTCGGTCGGTCGGTCGGCACATAATGACATCATGCGAGTATAAAACAAAAAACAAATCAAATTTGAAAAGAGATATATGGCGAGAGAGCAGAACAATGACTGAAGAAGCAGCAAAAATACAAAAAAAAAAAAAAACAAAACAAAAACAACCAAAAAAGGCAGCGGCAATTTTGCGTGCAAATATCTAAGATACACTAGCCTAGATACGCTCTCAACCAAAACATTGAAAGACCCTGGTCATGATGGGGTCTGTAGTCTATAGTCCGTCGAACAATCATGCAGCTCACATATGTAGTTGTATCTATATCTGCAGATGTATCTGTATCTGTATCTGCGGCTATTGTATCTGTGATTCAGTTTCGACCGCTGACTAAGCGTTAGATGCGCGTACCGAAAGCCGATCGAAATATAGTACACAATTTCGGTATGAATGCGGGGTTGAGTGCCGCCGTATAACAACAACACCCGGACTTGTGCATAAATTCCAGCTGTGTTAAAGTGCAGCACCGTAAATCATTCAACTACTGTTGTAAACCCTCACCCCCTCTTGAGGCGCATCTTGGCTGCTATGATGAAACTTTGAAGCATTTTCAGCTTTTTTGCGCTTCGCTGATTTCGCTTGTAGGTGTTGCACAGTGGCAGGGGGTAGCCGAGGGTGCCTAGGCTAGTGGGAGGGTCAAATTAAATGAAGAATATAGAGGGAAAAATGAGAAAAGACGCAGTTCGTTGGCCATAGCAAAAGTGAAGCGTGTTCATGACACTGTTTTCATTATTATTTGGCTGTTTGAAGATTTGGAAACTCGTTTGCCAAAGGCATGAACTCGATTCTTAATGTGTGTAATTAATCATAATTTGTTTTTTTTTTTAGTTTTAATGAGTGACTTTTAAGGCCCGTCCATGAAGGTTTTTAATCGCTGGCACACCTGGATGCCATAAACTGAGGGCACTCATCTGCATAATTGCCATCAATGGAGCATCGCAAGGAGTTGAGTGGCAGGACTTGGGTTAAAAGTGTCAACAAGTCACGCACTCGGCAACCTTTAATCCTTAATCCCCCATTTCCAGATGCCGATATATAGAGGCTTCCCGCCGGGTCAATCCATTTTTCACACAGTCGTCCGTTACTTCGTATGCAAATACTTACCATGGATCGGCCAGGGGAAAATCATCAATAATATGCAAATGAAGCAAATTAATGACTGACAAAAAGACAATCGAAACGAATTAAGAAAACCAACCCACAATCCAGGGGGAACCGCAACGCAAACGATCCAAACAGATCCGATCCGAGTCACATAATTTGCGTAGATGCGGGCCTTGTCCAGGAACAACGACTAGCCGAGACGAGACGAGACGAGACTCTCTGGTGGAGGGGGCCCCCAGTCGGTGGCTTTATCCACAAGATTGGAATAATAATAACAACGATGACAACAGGGGCTGGCTGCTGCCTCTGCAGCAAACAATACAAATGATTGAATCAAATTGATGACCAGAACCTAGCCACCGAAGTCATCGTTATGAGCTGCTATACATGTGTCCAGCTCCACTCTGACATTGAATGGGGATTTGGTTTTTCTTAGGACTTTGGAGATGTATTTAAAAAGGGTTTTCAATTATTAGGAATATATGTGGGAATAGGTGAAGAATTAATCGTAAAAGAAAGCATAATAGTAAGAAAATGACACAAGGCTCTAAAGGATATCTCTGCTTTCTGTAAATACCCAAGAAATATGTGCTTTGATTTATGAATTCATTGATCAAATAAAACCCTGCAGATTAAATATAGAACAGAAAATAAATATATATTAATACCAGCAGTTTTGATCAATAAATATCATGTACAAATATATATATTCCATCTCTACAGATCCCCAAAAAGAAAGAGTATTTAGAACTCCCCAAAAAAAAAGTTGAAATAAACATTTATCTTTCGACTTGGCCAGCAAATTGATTGTTTCATTAGCCGCGCACACGTCTGCAGCTTGGGATATGTAAATGTTTAAACATTTTATGGTCATAATGTGTCAAAGACCATAAATTCAATTAATTTATTATAATGGCAGGAGTGGGCTTTGGTCGCCGGCAAGTGCAGACGGCACCGTGCTGGGGGTCAGTTAGTTTTGATTAATCATACGAATGCATAGCGCTCACTGCATCATCTTGACACTGCAGCTCCGGCGAAGATCTGGCTGGCTGCTGTGTTCCAATTTGTATGGCGACGCATTAAACAAATGTATCTCAATCTCAAGCTGTGCCCCACACGCATCCCGTGTCCCCCCTTGTGCCTAATATGTAAACAATTTAAATAGATATTTAGATATGCTGCCTACGCTGGCGCCAGGCTCACACAGCAGACGAGCGCTCACGAGCTGTCTTGCTATTTGTTTTAAATTTTAATTTCCGTTTCAATTTCACATAAATAAATTAAAATCACAAAATATAACTCAGATAAGATCGCTCTCCACGGATAGAACGGGGGGATGCATGCCAACGAAACGTATTTGTATCTGTATCTGTGGGCAAATGAATTGTTTAAATTGGCTCTCGATTTGGATTTGAATTTAGTTATGGCTCCGCTATCTGCGATATACGATCTACGATCTGCTCTTGATTTTTAGCTTCTTCTAACCGGATGCACTACACACAACACATGCCAAATAACTGTTCATCATTTGGCCAAATCGGTGCAGAGGATGCGGCCGTAAATAAAACTGATCGCTTAATGAGCCCCAATATCCCCATATCTATCTCAGTTCGATTGCCGTTTATCACCCTCCATTATCGAGGTGTAATTTTTGGTTCGATTTTGTTAAGGAATGCTGTTCATTCATTGAGGCTTTTGTGCCGCAAAACGAGTGAAATTAATTCTTTTTTCTTATAGTTTATGAGAGGTTTTATTACCCTTTATCACTTTGAGATTTGACTTATCAGTTTGGAAAACGTTATTTTTCGCACAAGAACTATGCTTTTTAAGATAAGATTTGCGGTTTTTACAAAGTATAGTGAATGGTTTCCGAGAATTTTAAAGAATTAATGATTGTTCAGGCATTGTGCTCATTGAGAGGACTTTGTTATGAACTTTTTATGTGTGTTCAATCTTTTTCTTAGCTGATAAGTAAGAGCTTGAGAGTTGAACCTACACAATAAACCAAATAAACTTTAAGGAAGTTCTTTATTTACATTAACTAAAGCTGAAGGGTTCTGTAATAAGATTTTAATATTGCCAGGATTTTTATACACAATAAATTACATTAAATAAACGTAAGGTCAATATACGCATTTTAAATATAAAACCCAATAAAAAAAGGTTCAAAAAATAAGTCCCTTTCAATCAGTAACCCTTTGAGTCGAAGGATTTGACCTTTACAATACCCGAAATAATTCAATAAATATGCAAAAAATTAAATCATGAATCCTTCGCTTACCATTGTGCGTGGTTGGGTGGAAGTGGCTCTTATCACTGCTCGCCGAGGACGTCACATAGTCCATGGACAGGCGGCTATTTACGCTGCTGTTGTTGCTGCTGGAAAGCGGCGGCGCTGCTTGGGCGGATGACTCGGGCGGGAAAGAGGTGCCCACCTGGTGGTCCGATCCACAGACCGAGGCGGTGGTGGCCGACTCAAAGGAATGGCCATGCACAATATCCTCATTTGGTTTCTCGCATTCTGAAAAAAATATGTATAAAGTTTGATGTTGGGGAAATGTAAATAATGAAATTAGTTGCCTGAAAATACTAATCATGTTTTCTGGCAAACTGAAAGCTTGGCAAATATTATTTTGATTATTCTCATATTTTCTTAATAATTTATTTAGTTTGTCTAAAAAATATCCCTTATAATTTATTGAGTTTGCCAAGCTCAAATGCATTTATTGCAAATGTATTTATTTTTATTGGCTGTTTTCCTTCGACACTTTTCCGTTACACAGAGATTATTATATTTGCCTGATAATATTTCAAAAAAAGAAAAGGAAGATACATTTTTATAGGAGTAAAGTTGTCTTGTATCGCAAGATTGTAGAACTTTTGCGCTCTTAAAAAGCCGACGGATTTTACACAAGATTATTATTTTATATAGTTTATATGGTTTAATTTTATATTTCCAATTTTTCCCTTTATTTTTCAAGTGGAAAGTGGTACCACCTCGGCGGCAAATCAAATTTAACCCTTGGCCAGACAGAACTAAAAAAAGGAGCCAAGGCAAAGCTCAACAGGTCAGAAAACCCGTTCCCAATGCCACCCCAAATCCCCACTAATAATATATAAAAATCGTAGCAGCGCCTTTCCTAAGACTCCCTTGCTCCCCCACCTGACTTTGTTAGACAGGCTTCCGTTTTGGGTTTGCTTTGGGACAGCTAAATTTGGTTACTGGCGCCACTCTCCCCCTCTCTCTCTCTGCCATTATGCAGCTCACGTACTCACCTTTCTGCAGGATGTCCAGGTGCTCCCACAGAATGTCGCCGGTAAAGGGCGGCGTAATGGCCAGGAACTTCTCCTTGCCCAGATCCACCATGGCACGTCCCTTCATCTTGTAGAAGGGATCCAGGTTCATGGAGACCAGTGAGAACTCGTTTTTGGCCCAATTGAACCAGTAGATGACGTGCTCCTCCGTCCACTCACGGGGATCTGCATGGGAATCAGTTTTTAGGGGGTGTGTGTTAAGTACAAGTGACGATTGAAATACAAAAATAAATATAAATATATAAATAGAGATGGAAATTAATCGTTTTCTAATGCCTCTCGGCTTTCCAGCGACTTAATTAGGCGTGGGAGCGTTCGAGTGCGCCTTGTTATTGCTGTGGGAAACTATTAATATTCATTATTGGTCTCTGGCCGGAACTCCAATTGATAGTTCACGGTTAGTTAGGATATTTATTATCACGATGGTATTGTTAGGGAGAAGAAAGCTTTACAAATTAGATAATAAAAAGTTCAAAGGTCATTATTCTGCCAAAAGTTCTTTCAAATTCTGTATAATAAGCCGGCATAATGATCAGAAATCAAAGAAAATGTTGGGGGTTTATTGTTTAAAATTAGTTCAATTAGTCAAAGATTATTTTTGAAAGTATTTTTAAAAACGATAAATGTAAGATTTCAAAAGATTGTTCCTAGTAAATACCTTTGGTTATGTTGTACTTCTGCACCTCCTTTTCCCAGGAGGCAAAGGAGGCCTTGAGCACCTCGTTGACCTTGCGATTAGTGCCAGGCGTAAGGGGTGGCAAGGCAGTGGGTACATCTGAAAGACACAAAACATAAATTAAATATCAAGCTGTAAATATTAAACATATAAAAGTTTAACAAAATTCTTGTGCGGATTGGTTAATTATAAAAAGAGCTATATCGGTGCACCTTTGAGCTTGCTGTGATTGGTGGACAGCTGCTGTAGCTTCTGGGCCTTCAGATGGAACTTGCTGGTAAAGCACTGATAGTTGCTGTTGTGCAAATAGTTCTGGTGGTTGTAGTTGGCCGATCGCAGCGGCGGCAGCATGCGGCTGTCGCTCCAATCGATCCATTCATTGGTCATAATTGAGGGGTTTTCCCAGCGAACTCGTTCGGGGGTTCAGAGGTCGTTCACAACACAAACACACAAGGGGTGGGATCAATTGATTCTAATTGATTGGTGAGGCACAATCTTGACCCAAAGTGTCAGCGAAAGTCGCGAGATACAAGTGTGTATCAGTCGCACTACAACAATAACAATAACAACAACATCAAATGGGTGCAATTGTCGCGCCTTAATTGTGGTAATTATATGTTAATTACACATATCACAGCGCCACTTGGGCACTTTAGCGTTTCTGAACTGGTTTTGCACTTCTTGGGCTTAAAATTTAAATTTAATTTTATTTTTTTCTGTTTCAAACACACAAAATGTTCGCGGAACGGAAAGTATATTTACGAAATTCGTTTGTCGTTCGGTCTGTGTATCTATCGGATTGCTGGATTTGTGAAGCCAAACTGAAACGAAACGAAACGATCGTATCCGCAGCCGCGCAGCTCCGATCGCTGCATATCCTAAGCAGAGAGAGCGACAGAGAGAGAGATGGAGTGCGGAGAGCGCAACAAGTGGGAATGGAACTCGTAAATCTTCGCCAGGCAGGCGGAACAAACTGGAATTCATTCATAAAACGAAACGCGAGCGTGACCAAATTGTGCGTGTGTGTGTGAGTTCCCTCTCTCTCGCTCTGTGTATCTGTGAATCTGTGTGTTTGGAACGGAAACGGCCATCATCAGAGCGGCGGCAGAGCAACAACAACAAAGCCTACAGCTAGTAAAACAACAACGATGCAGCCAGGTTGTTTGTTTAGCCGAGAGAAGGCAAAAGGCAGAGGAAAAAAAACAAAGCACACACGCAAGCAAACACACGACACACGAAAAAATTAAAGCAAAAAAAAGAGCAAACATTTTTTTTTTTGGGACATTAGCAACAGGTGACCAAATGCAGTCATATACAGGGCGCAACAGGTTAAAAAAATATATATTAATAAATAAATAGCGATTTGAAAGGTTTAACATTATAAAACACATTTATTTCTCTTACAAAATCCCAAAAATGTTCAAGAATTTCTGTAATGATTAAAAATTTTCTTAATTTTTTGAAAATGTTGCTTTTTTTTCAATTTTTTCTGGACTTCTTGTTTTTTTTGTTGTATAATTTTTTTAGCCAGATTGTTGTTGTGCACATATGGCAAATCTACTCAAGTTTCTTCCCCGACACACTCAAGGAAAAAAAGAAGAAGAAAACAGGCAGACAAGCAATTTATGAATGAATTTCTTGTGTTGCCTCACACGCGCATTCGCCTGAAAAGAAACTCCAGACAAATTGACAAACAACAACAAAAGCAGCGGCACCGAGAGTGATAAAGAAGAAGACACCGATATTTTTGTGTAGTAAGGGAACACAACAATACCCCTCAAGGCAACACGACAACAACAATGATCAGTGAAGACGATGCGACGTCGACGTCGGCAGCGGCTGCTTCCGCTGCTTCCGTTCGATGTATCGAACAGCGAGTGCAAGCGATAAGGAGAAAGGGAGATGGGGAGAGATAGTAAATGAAAGAAGTTATAGCCCAAGGTAAAGTAGAGAGAAGAAGCAACACAAGAATAAGAGGAAGCGGGAGAGGATAAGATAAAGCTATTATTATGATGACTACGCGACCAGGTAAATTTATGAATGGAAACGAAACGCAACGTAACGCAACGCAACGAAATGGGAAGCAAAACTATGAATGAATTGGAATTACGTGCAACGGCGGCGACAGCGACGCCGGCAGAGAGATCATTTGGTCATTATCACAAAACCGCATAATTGGCGACAAATGCAGGGGAAACCCTTTGGGCTTCACCTTTATCTCCCTCTGCCAGGCAAACACTTTGGGTGCCTCTTCTACCTGAGCACCAGCGCACCGGAAAAAATAGCCGAAAGAATTTAATACACATTTTGTAGATAATTTTACGCAAGTGCCCGAATGTATTAATTAATAACTATAATTTGTATGTTCGTATCGGTATAGTTTCTGTAGATATAATATTAGTTTGTGCTTTTAAAACTCAAAGAAGTAAGTGTGTAGTTCCCTTTTTTCCAGCTTTATTAATAAACCGGAAATTTTTTCGGTAATAATCTATAAATCTATGAAATATATTTTAAATCCGTTTTAATTAATACTGAAATTCCTTAATAGATTTTATCTTTGTAGCTCAACCTATGGTTATCAGTTTTCAAATTATAATACACATCTGTCTCCTCTGTTAAAATAAATATGATATTCTTTACCCAAAGTAATTAAGGAACCCTTGATAACACTTAAATAAATTCTAGGAATATTAATATTTCCTTCATGTTTACAGAAAAAATTTAATTTAAGAATTTTTAAGTAAATTAATGCTATATTAATACATTAAATAAATAAATCCTGAACATAACAAACCAAAGATTCTCTCTGAAATGCTCTCACAGTGTAGCCACTGGTCCCAAGGTGGGCTGCGTGTTAAAGAAATTACTTCTCATAGCCATGGCTTTGGGACTCTATGACTATGACTATGACTATATATGCCTGTATGAGCCCTGTACATACATATTTGGCATTGCATACATATGTACATATTATAACAATTATTATGACTTGTAGTCGTAGAAGAAGAAGTCGACGCGAAGCACTTCAAAGCGCAGCACTTACAACTCGAAATTACAAAACGTCTGTGCGTGTTCGAAATTCATTATGCGATCGGGTCTGGGACTGGGGAGCACCTTGGTGGACCTGCTGGGCCACACACATTGGTTAGTAGCCGATCCTCCATTGGAGCCACTCCGGCCTAAGCGTTCCGATGCGGTTGGTAATCATATGAGGTGTTCATTGTTCGCTCCTAGTCACTCTGCTTTTTTTTAGCAGCAGCTCCACTTGGAAATGGGTCAATCACCATCACCACCACTACTGCCTGTCTTCTTGGCTCACGAGATGGTTTGGTTATGAAATGGATTCTAAGCCAGCTCCAAGTCATGCTGGCTGGGACTCCTGGGAGGGCCTCTTAATTTATTCAAGTTATGATTAATGCATTTATAGTTGTTATTTCTATTATTCCAGCAGAGTGGGTGGCATTTAATTACAGATTATCTTGGCGTTACGAAGATAACTCCATTTCATATGCAGAAGTTACTGTTTGAAATGTAAATTTGCAATTATTAAATTGGAAATTAACGTATTTTAATATCAGTTTTATATATCTCTCAGTTTACTAATTTAAAGTATTATTCAAATACCCAAACTCATATGATCTTTAGTTTACTTTATATTTCATAAAAAGAGTTTAATAAAAAACATTCCTAATCAAAACCAACAGGAAACAGGAACTTTCAAAATATTTTGAAAATATAATAAAAATACCCAAACTCATTGTATTTTCGCATTGTATTTTACAAAAGAGTTCAATATAAAGCATTCCTAATCAAAACCAATTAAAAACCGGAACATTCCAAATATTGTTCGAATTGCTAAAAATAAACATTTACTATATATTTTTGTCGCTATTTTTCAAAGCGTAAAAACCCCCACTAAAAGCAAATTTCCAATTCACGTATGCAATTCACCGAATAGGTATCCTTGGGGATTCGCAGCCAAAGTTATGCCGGTTTGAAACGACCTTTTAAGCAAAAAAACTTTTCCGATCTGTACTCAGATGGAACTGCATATTCCCGAAGGGTCACGTAGACCACAACGATGCCGGAAAGGAAGCGGGCCCCCACAATCTGGGTACTAAGCCCCGCTCGGGTTTTATCGGAATATGCGTCAATAAGTTCTACATCATGGACGTTACTACGTAGGCTGTGCGGGTGGGAAAAGGTCTCAAAAGTAAACTTGACTTGTGCCAATTGCGTTCAGTGAGTAATTGGCGTAATTAGTACACGGCTATCAGACGCACTGGCTAAATCTTATCGCAGTTCCAAGAAACCAGGCGAGCAATGCAAAGACTCGCAGAAATTTATTAGTGCAGGTTATTTTTGAGCTAATTACGTCTTATCAGGTGAAAGAAACCTGCCTCTCGATAGGTGAACATTGAACGTTGGATGGTGGTGAACCCATATTCATTCATAAAAATATAGAAATACGTAGTCGATCGGCGTAAGCGTGAACAACAATGAAATTCTATTTCCGTTTCCTGTTGTACTCAGATCGTTATCAAGCGATAACCGGAGAAATTGCAATTTGAATGGAGTGTCTAAGTGTCTGAGTGTCTGATTGTCGAATCGAATCAAAGGCAATTGAAGCGCAATTTCACTTCCCACCTATCCATCCCTCCCCCCTTTCGGTGTTCACCTGGAAGCGCAACAAGCAAGCTGCACGCAATTTTCAAGGGAGAGAAATTTGCACCGAGGAAAATGCAAACTCTGCTTTTAATATCTCATTTTAATAATTTAAAATAAAGTAGGGATATGTTCACAATATCAAATCATAATATTGGAACAGTAATTATAGGAAATAAATAGTTATTAAAATATTTCTAAAGTCAAAAATATTTCCATAAAATTCCAAGCATCTTTCTTAATTAGCTTAATTTTACAGTTAATTTAAAAAAAAAAAATTCCCACATGTTAATCTCAGTTTTTTCTCGCGTGTATTTAAAGCCAAAAGGCAAATACTGAAATTCTGCCAGCAAACTGGCAACCACAAAGGCAGCGAACAACATTATTAAGTATTTGCCATTGACTTCCGGTCGTTAGATATTTCATTACCAACTTCGGCTTCAACTTTGAGTTGCTGGTAGTTGGGGGCCAGCAGCACCAACAATTCTATTAAATTGTATAATATTCTGCCTTGCCTGGGCGGTCTCTGGATGGGCTGGAGCTGGAGCTGGGAGTTGGGAACAAGAAAAGATATAATATGCAATCGAGAACAGATGGGAGGAAGGCAGATCCGATGATGTTGGGGTAATTATGTCTAAATACATGGTGCAACCGATAGCTGTACCTATAGCTAAACATATAATGAAAACGTGTCTCTAAGTAGATCTTTGCAGACTCCTTTGTTTTTTTCTCATTTCCAAGTTCTGGTCTTTGCAAGTCCTTTGACATTGGGCATTGGTCTATAAACGATTCGCGCCTCGGGCCAGACAAGGCAGCTAATTTGATTGAAGTTCCAACTCTAGTTGGACGACCGGGCGACATCTGTCTGTATGTTATATAGTTATATACTTCGACTCGATAAACGCCGCTCATTTAGTGCTTGAATCGTAAATAAAGTCAATAAAAGGGGCGTCGTAAGAGGAATTAAATAAATACATATCCAAACAGAGGCAAAATGTGACAAGTTCCTGGAAAACACTGCTGGCAACATAAAGAAAATCACAGTGGGGGTGTATTAGACCACGATATACCCTATATAGAAGAACTATGTTTATATTTTATGGAACTTTATTTATTTCAAATTGAAACCCCCTAAAAATTCTTAAATAATTCCCAAAAATATATAGTCACCCATTTGATTCCTCGGAGATTTTAAAATTAAATCATTTTCAGTATAAAAACAACATGAATCTCTGTTTTTTAACGTCACAACATTTCCCCGAAATCCATATATGCACTTTAGGTTTCCTTAATATCGTGAAAAAAAAAACAACAACCCAGGAAACCAATCTGAAATTCCCGATAAAAAATAAAAAAGAGAATGGAAGACGGACAGACTGAAACTGAAAATTATATTGGAAGCAAATAAATCAAATAATGTGCAGCCAAATTACGACAAAATACACATTCGAGTATAAATAAATATGTATGCATGACAAGAGGCCAAGC
Source organism: Drosophila anomelani (assembly GCA_035045905.1). Classification (NCBI taxonomy): domain Eukaryota; kingdom Metazoa; phylum Arthropoda; class Insecta; order Diptera; family Drosophilidae; genus Drosophila; species Drosophila anomelani. Next base: position 5,906,988 of record JAWNOO010000007.1, on the reverse strand, counting down.
AGGAGTTGGGGGGAGAGTTGGGGTCCAAACATGGGCGGATAAAAGGGGGGAGGTGGCGTATGTGTGTGTGGGGAGTTTTCGATATAAAAATAATTGCAGGAATTGTGTGAGTTGTGTGCTGTTGACGTCGTTAAAAAAAAAGAAAAGACAGAAGCAGAAAAAACAGCAAAGGAAAATGGTATGAAAAAAACGACCACTTCTTCTTGTTGCACATTTGCAGCTGAAACAGCAAAAGTAGAAAGAGGGAGGAGGGGGCGAAAGCAAGTGTAAAAGAGAAGTGCGCTGGCTAACAAGAAGAATCTAAAGAAAAAGAAGGGGGGATGCGACCCTGGCAACGTCTATAAAAAAGAAGAAATAAAAAAAAATTCAGAAAAGGAAGTTAAATTTTAAAAGCCGAAATTGATATACTCTTATAATGTATTCATAAAAAGATTAATTTTTAAATAGGGTTTCGAAGTAATACCTTACAGCAAGTCCACTAATTTTGTATTTTTTAATATTTTTTGTAAGATAATGTTGACAATCTTAAAATATTTAATTTAATTTAAATTTATTTAAAACCCAATAACCAATAACCCAAGTCGTATTCAGATATTTATAAAACTGGTAAACTGATCAACGTAAATGTAAAAGATGAACCTTTAACTTTAAAAATAAAATCATGAAATCCAAGGTTTACTCTCAACTTACTTAATTTATAATGAACAAACCCTTAAAAATCCCTTCTTAACTCCACCACAAACCTTATAACAAAATCGAAATACTCCATCCATAAGAGGACACAAACAAAAAAAGACCCGAGGAGTTGTCGTACGAAACTTACTACACCGGAAATATAAAATTACACACTCAACACTTAAATGCCGCGCTCGTATGTGTGTGTGTGTGATGTGAGTTGTGTGCGTTGCATGCTGCAGCTGAGATTCGTGGTTGCAGCACCACGAGATGCGTTGCACGTTGCACGTAGCAGCCACTTGCTGCAAAACAGGGTGCAAAGCGATCGAACCCAATTCCAGGAGGCAGGGGCCAGGCCAAAAGTAAATTAATTGCCCAATTTTGGACGTAGGTAGCCCCCATTCGACAATCAATGGACATGAAAAGTGTTGCACCTCAGGTGTGTTCCATAATTATGGGAATATTTATTTAGCCAACTGCACGAGAGGATCAATGGATATCAAGGGGATTATATTTATGGTATTTTGAAGGGGATTAAGCGAACAAATTAGGGATAGAGAGTCCTTGAAATGAACAAGAGAGAGAAAGTGCCTTAAAGAAGTCATTATTTTTATGGATATCGTAGGCATGTTCTAGTATCTATTGGAGTTGTAGAGAATCTTTTAAATGCATCTTGAAATTATATAGTTAAATCTTATTTTTTAATATAAATTAATCTTTTTATATTCTCTTTAATTAATATCCAATTCATTTTTATCTTATCCCTTCCAGCAGTTTGTGAAATTCGCAGAAAATAAAGTTCCCACGCACTTGAACTTGAATTGTTCGCTGTTTTATTTTGACAGATTCCAATACAGGTTTGCTTTATACACATATATTTATAAATATATATTATAAACGAGTATTAAATGGGTTGTTCAAAAGACTCAAATTACACAGACATATGACTGGCTCTTGAAGGATTAACAGCACACAATAAGTTGTCTGCGTCCTGCAGCTTTTACCTGCTAATGATCCTCGAAAAGGACTGCATGCCCTCTCTGCTGGAGCCATGTCCGACTTGGGGTCTCCTTTGGCGGCTTCTCTCCCCCAAGGTTCGCGGATCAAGGACTCCTCCACTCGCTTGGCGTCTGTGGCGTGGGAAAAATCATTCCAAAAATCTCTCCACCTCGAACTCCTTCTGTTCGGTTTCTCTTTTTAAATTTTATTTTATTTTTTACTTTTCTTTTTTTTTTTGCAAACATATTTCTCAGGCCGCGTTGAGATCTTGTCTCCCCCTTTAATAATTCCAGCGCTGATTTTACTTTCGAAAAGGGGACTACGATTGGGACTGTGACTGTGACTGGGGACTGGGGCTTTCGGATTTTGGTCAGGACTGAGTCACCGACAGGTAGTGAACTTCGGCTGGCTGATAACAAAGGCAACCCGCTGTCTGGCGGCCTTCGAAGACCCCAGACAGCATGACCGATCAATAGATATACACTTAGTAGCGTTAGGTATAGCTTTAAATATGTTTTGGTTTGGCAAACACAACTCGGCTGACTCAGAGAAGATAAAACCTGATTCTAGGAACCTTTGGCTACCCTCCCTAAACGGAGAAAGGGTCGTGTCTTCTGTCGCCAAGTGCTGCTGCCTTAATTTGGTTCTTTCAATTTTAATTCCATTCAATTAGCCCATGGAAATCTCACATACAAAAAACCAATTCACCAGAGGCTGCGCTGCGAGATCTTCTGCTTAATTGTTCCCGCTTCTCTCTCTCTAAATTGATGGTGGGCGGACACGGACAGACACTTTGTCTAATTGCATTTATTCATAATGATAAATCAGCATTCATAGTTCACTGCGTTCCAACTAAATTGAGCGACTCGAGCAGCTTTTGTGTGTTTTCTTTGCTTTAATTTTTCAGATTTCGATCGAGTTAAAGTAGCTTTGGGGAATCTTACACTGTAAGTTACAGAAATATGCTGATTATATTTTACACAATATTCTAAGAAATCTCAATAGCAATGAAATGCATTTCCAGGAACGTGAAAATTTCAGACATAACTTTTATCGCCGCAATTATTTGACTCGAAAGTGAGAAACGTTTTCCAGCATTTTTGTTGCTGTTTCTATCAACAACAACAGCAACAACAACAATAACATTGTGCAAGTAAAAATGTTTATTTAGCAAACGATCAACAGGAGAACATGAAATTTATATGGACAGGCCAAAGTCAATCGGTGGAAATCCCCAATAACAATTGCGAGCCATAAAATTGATGATCAAACGAAAACTCTCACAGGGGGCGATATATGTACGTTCGTATACGTAGTGCCGAACGGAACTGAGATCAATCGTGTCTGTCCCAAATAACCAAAAATTGGTGGTTCACCTCCCCGAAACTTCTGGCTAAAAGCAAATAAATTCATTTTTAATATGCTCCCAAGGAAGCCCGAAATTCAAGGCAGTCAAAACAGAAAGTTGAAGGAAAACAAAACACACACACACAAAACATTGCATTGGTGTTTTTCAAATTTTTATGGATATTTTGTTTCAACAAGAAAAACAACGAGTTGAGACATTAAAGAACACAAACAGCAGATACAGATAGAGATACAAATACATTTGCAGATACAGATACAGCTATAGATACAGCTACATGCCAAGCAGACAGCGCGGCATTTTCTAATTTCCAATTACGAATTTCCATTTTCGATTTTTTCCATTTTCAATTTCAACTGCAATCGCAACTTCAACGGAACTTGTCAATGTTTACAAACAAACAAAACATAATCCCCCAAAAATATATATACTGGAAGCTTGGCCATATCTAAACCGATTTATATGTATTTGTACACTTTTTTTTTTGGCACAATAAATTCCCTTTGCAAACATTGTTTATTTTCCGTTTTGGTGGAAAAACATCAAACGACAAAAGAGAGAAGGAAAAAAACCGTAATGAAATTTTGAAAAAATATCCCACAAAAATCAATGTTTATGATCTGGCCAACGATCTGCTGGGGTTATCCACTATATATCTATATATGTATATACCTTTGATTGTTCTTCCTGCGCGCTCTTCCAGTAATTATGAGTTGGTGGGGTGTTCCTAGCTCTTCGATAGATCAAAGAACTCGCGCCCTCCTCATGTTTGTTGCCATTGCACTCGGCTGTTGTGGTCGGTCTTTGGAGGAGGGCGGGGTGTGGGATAATGCCCCAAAGGTGTGAAATAAGTGGGGGAGGACGGAGGAGGAACGTGCCACTGACTGCAGCGGAAGGCAACGCCGAATGTCTGATATCAAACAGACACTTTGGCAACTGTTTGAAGTGCAATCAGCTTGTTCACGATCAAAATTCTATATATATATGTATATACTACATACAGCATATCGGAGAGAACTCATATGTGAGTGTTTTATGAAAGGAAATGTTTAAGCAAGTGATTGCAGATCTGAGCGGGTAATTATGTTTCAGGAAAGGGGAGAGGGTGACGCAGGCACTATGACGTAGAAATATTTTTAACTTCCGCTAAATATTATTAAAATCCATAATTTATTAAGGCAATGCGAAATAAATATCGTTTCCTAATAAAGTTGAAGGTTTACAATAGCTTTTATGATTTTATTTGGGTTAGAAATGTAGCAGGTTGAGAATTTAAGAATTATTTTAAAGGGAAAATTAAAAGGAAAGTTTGTTTAAAAGAATTGAAATATCTATATAACTAATTTTGTTAAAGAAATTTTAAAATAGTTTTATATTTTCCCTTATGCAAGTATTAATCATTTTCGATCCCCTTTAATATATATATTTAAATTATTCAATAAGTATCCCAAAAATTACCCTAATAATTCCCACACACATGTCCAACGTCTATCAAACAGGTGTAATGTGTAAGCCTATTGATCGATTGATTGATTAATTGACTGACCAACTGATCGGATCTTTCCATAACAAACTCCCATCGAATCTTGACCGAAACTAAACAACGGCCAAAACTATCAATTGAGAGCCAAAGGAAATCACAAATAAATCTGTGCATATCCAGTGGCAATATATATAAATCTTTATATGCTTAGCCATAAATCTCCCGGCCAGATCATTGGGCAACAACAAAAACAACAAATTTTTAATCAACACTCATTAAGTCTGCAAAGATCGCTGGCAATATAATTAAGAGAAATTAGATTTCCATCGGCGCTACATCGTTGACGTCGACTCCGATTGATGATTATGATGATTACAATGATGATCGTCATTGGGAGCTCGATCACCAAGTCTTGATGATCAATACACGATGAGATGGACGACCTGTTGGATCAATGGCAACCCAGAGCATCAACAAATAGCCGCCGCTGCCGTCAAGATTGGAAGATTTTTCGTTGTTTAACGATTTTGCAATCCAGCTGTCGATCATTTCATTCATAAAATCTTGGCACGCTCACACTAGTATCCACAGTCACAACCACCCGGTGCCTCCATTCACACACAGAGAGGCAGATCCGTTGATCTGGAAAACTCGCACATCCACATCGACATCCGCACATGCTGGGTTAATGCCAGTCGAGCAGTCCACCCGCCGCCTGCTCTCGGATCTCCCCACACGGGTCCACTACAAACGAAGTGATTAATTCATGTAGTGGCCAGTGATGTAGCCCCCTGATCCCTGCCAGCTCCCAAGCTCCCAGCTGCTCCATCCTCCCGCCCCCTTGGGCGCTTTGCTGTTTTCTCAATGGGAACTGGTTTCGTCAGTTTTGGTCCATTCGCTCGCCTGCTTGCCGATCGATCGGCCGTCGCTGCCGTTGTTGATATTGGGGTTTATGTTATTATATTCATCCTCACCTGATCCCCAGCAGCTGCTCATCCGGTCAATGTGAGAAGTAACTAAAAACAAACTCGGCAAATTTTTATACTAATAGAGAATGTAACGAATGAGGGATACCCTTTTTGATGAAGGAGTTACTTTGAGGGGTTAATTGGAATTAATTAAGTTTAGAAATCTTTTAAAGTATCTTTAATGTTTGTAATTTGATATATTTTAGTTTAACTGTATATATTCCCTAGAAAACCAACTGAAATTATCCTTCTTAAGAGTATTCTAGGACTACAAAGCATCTTTTGCTTAAATATTCACTGCAAAAACGCATGCAACTTTTTCTTTTCGGCTTTTGGGGGCTCAATTGAAGCTGGACTCGCACAGCTGAAGCTGGGAGCTAGGAGCCAAGAGCTGGGGAAACTGATCAACTGACCAGATATTGAGCAGAGCAAAGCCATGCCAAGTGAATGATGTGGTGGGGAGCTACAACTCCAACTCCATCCCCAACTCCGTGGCAAATGAAATGCGAAAGTTGCTGCCTCACATCGACTAGTATCTGGCATTCAAATCAGCTTAGAAAACTGCAGCATCGAGTGGTCCGCTGGTCAAGTGGGGCCGGGACAGGCGAGGCCCAGGTCCAACCTATTTGCAGCATCCGCAGCAGCCACTGCAAGGCAGCAGCAGCAGCAGCCGTCGCAGCAGCAAAGGAAGCGAAGCGGGTTGGGAAAACTAAAGCAAAATCTTTTTCCCACTGCGGAAGTTTGTCAAGCACGTAAAACAGTTAATGGACACAGGATATGTTTCCGGGCCAAACAAGTTTCGCCATCTTAGTTTTGTTTTTTGTTGTCGTGTTTCTTTTTATACCTGTCTGCACCCATCCAACTTATTAATTATCAATTTGTTTTAATCAATGAATGTGTAAAAAAGCTGGTCAGGCACACAGAAAATAATACAGACCAAACTAGTTCATTCTATATGTATTGATACTATGAATGATATGTATATATGTATATCGTCTTAATTGCCTTTTAATTGCTATGGGAAGTTCGGTTTAATATTTTCACAAGTTCCTCCTCATCGAATCAGCAGTTTACGCATAAATTAGATATGGAGATATCAATGGGAAGCAGCGGCACTTTCAATACGATCGGTGGGTCAGGTCACTAACCTGATCCGAGTTAATTAGCTAGTAAAAAATACAGTAGATGATCGGAAATACACATTGATTGGCAAGCTGTAAATTCTAATGAGCAAAGTTTTGTTTAAATTTGCCAAAAAATAAACGGAACTTGTTTGAGTTATGAATGAAACTAGAGTTAGAAATCGCTACGGGAATATATATTCATATTCATAGTTCTGATTGTAATTTAGGGCAAACGGAAGTAAAATTTGGAATGGGAAATGATCTTATATCTCACAAACCGCAATCAAGAGGTTTTGAGATGGGAAAAATCAACATATTTCATTATATTTAAAGGTAAATATAGACCATTTTTAAGGGGACAATTATTGTAAAAGCTTTTAAAATATTTATAGAAGGATCATTTTTAAACTAACTTAAGATATTTGCAAAATTACAAGACTAAAATACAATTTTTTATATGAAATAGATAAACAACAATCTGAAGATAAATTAATTGGATTATTAAACTAATTTCAATCATCTTTAGAATGAACCTAAGTACTTATTCTTTGCTTCTTGCCATACAACCTCCCCAAGAATCCCCTGCAGTTTAAACCAGTCTTAAATCGTTCAGCTCCAATTTAATTTAATTTAATTTACCAATATGAATATCAATAATTGAGCGCAGCCAAAGAGGAAAAATCTCCCCCCAAAGCTCTTAATGAAGCACCGAAAGGAAGTCGGCTGGGAAACCAGTGGAGTAGAAGGAGAAAAATCAAGAGAAGACTTCACATTTTAAAGCGCAAGATAAACACGAACGATCGGATGCCGATCGGATCAGTTGGGGCCTCCGAAAGAGCAGAGAGGACCGAAGAGAAGACGTCGATTGTCGCGGCTTACAACAAACAAAGAGCCCCTCTTCCATCTCTGCCCAGAACCCCCCCCCCCCCCCCCCCCCCCCCCCGGCCCCCTGTGATCGTGTGTAGATGTTCAGGCCGCTGTGGAGCTGCTCTTGGAGGCTTGGTGGATGGAAAATACAGTAGCCGCGCGCAGTAGCCAGCAAACAAATTACACACAATTCAAACTCCAAACAGAAGATTTCACAGCCTCCGAAGAGCAAGGCAGGCAACGAGAACAACATTATTATCCGCTTTATGTCCAGAACTGAGAGGCTGAAGAGGTTGGACCTCGACGGATGGCGCTTCCAGTGTCCAGCAGCGGCACCCCACACTCGGCATACACACACAGACACACACAAGCTGCAAGATCCAAGATTTAAGATCCAGCGCTCAACATCTCAGCCCCAACGGTTGAAAAAGACGATGATGAACATGATTTCGCCTTTGTTCATGATGACCATGTCGTAGACACAAACTCGTAAGAACGAATCAAGTTGAATGGGACGAGTGTCGTTTGCTGTTGTCACAGGGCACTGGGGGAAAAATATTTACAACTTGTAAACTAAACACCTTTAGTTATTTATTAAAAATGTAATTTATTGGGAAATTCATTTCATTTACTGCAAAATTTAATAGAAATTCAGAAAGGGATTGCTTTGAATTTAAATAAAAGCAATTGAAAAACGAAAATATCAAACGCAAATCGTTTATTTTAAAGATCAAAATTACAGTTTCAGTGAGTTTTTAATAGGTTATTTCTAAAATGTAACTAATTCTTAGTTTTCATTAGAAATCTAAAGATTGTTTTCTTGTTTTTATATTGACTGAAAATTATTTAGTTTACATTTGATTTATTTGATCATAAGAGCATTAGATCATGGATGAAGTCCTTTTAATAAAAAAAACTTCAAAGATGCTACCTAAATTTAAACAAACCTCTTCAGACATTCATTCCCTTTCCCTAACTCAAGGACCTCAGGTATCTTTAAGATATTTTAGTGTAAAGAAATCAACCTTTTCCCTCAGTGTTGGCTACTGTTCAATGGGTAATGGGATGCCTGGACTGGTCCGGGTTGGGATTCGTTGGCTCCGTTGATTCGTTTGGTCGCCCGTTCGGTTGGTTTTTCGGTTAGTAAACCGGATGTTCCTAATCATTGCTAGTTTGCCTCAAATTAAATATGCTCGATGTGTGTGCGAGTGTATCTTTTGTTTGTGTGCCCATGCCCGCGCTGCCATGCAGATAGATTATAGTTTATATGAGTCGCACAACAACAGCACAACAACTCGCAAATGCGAAGCCTTCGCCGGCCTATCTGGAATCATGAATGAAATTTGTTTTCGCTCTTTATCGGGCTCGGTCGGCGACTTGGACTCGGGACTGGATACTGGCAGTTCAGTGACGCATCTCGGTACACAAATATCGTATATTAAAAAAAAAAAAAAACACAGAGAGGAGCTTAGCTTTTAGATAAAAATGGCCAACTTTTTGCCCGTTGGCAACGCAACAAATTCCCATGGCCATGTGTATCCATCATATCCACCTATTTGATTTGTTAGTCATTTCTAACCATTCGTGGCTGATAACTGGATGGAGGAACAGGTCCGAGGCGAACCAATTTAATTGATAGAAGAGTGACCGCAACGGCGACAGAAACACATTCATAAATTCATTTTTTATCAGCATCAATTAGCAATAATTATTCATTACGGAGCGCGGATGGAATGATAAAAAAAAGCTAAAGCTACAGCTGGGCTGCATGCGGCGAAGAAGAGTATCTTTTATATACTTTTTTCTTCAAAATCTCTTCTAAATACTTGCTAGAAATTAATTTAATACCCAACTAAAATCCCAATATGTATTTGTTTATGTTCGTAACTTCCAATTAAATAAAAATCTCCATTAACCTCAGCTTCAGCTTCAGTTTTAATAGCTTTCACACACTCCAGGGGCCAGGGAGAGAAACTAACTAAAACCTCAAACTCAAGAGATCCCAAGAAGAACTCTCGTGCGACTTTAGACATTATCTCAATCATGCGGTGGCCTTAAGTATTAATTTGGTAACGGCTTTGAATAAATTAAGAAAACACCGAAATGAATTGAAATTAAATGTATCTGAAGCTGTAAAAACATTTTGTCTCGCTTTATTTATGGCTGAGACGTTTTCGGTTCCGTCTGATGGTTGTTTTTTTATTTGAACAAATATATTTGGCCATTAATTGATAACCGAATTTCGAATATGTGTGACGGAAGGCACTTTTAGCCATCCCGCTGAGTGGCGGATGATAAAAACCCCGATTTAAAAGACCCAAAAGAGGCAAAATATTAATTGTTTTTTAAATAAGATATCAAGACTGGCGCCACTAGCTAAACCCACACGGCATTAACTTAATTTTTCGACATATAATTGGTCTTAAAAGGGGGAAGGGAAAGGGGAGCCACTGGCAGGGGTCATGGTGATAACTTCTTCCTACTGATTGCAGCTTGAAATGAAGATGCCTTGCCGTAGCTGGGTTGGAGTGTTTGATGGTGCCTGGTTGCTTGGTAATAAGCCCACGCCGGTGGAGCAACTGGATTGACTTCCCGCTCTGCATATTCCCCCAGCGGATTCACCCTCCTTTCGCGTGGCCTGTCTTAGCACCTGGCCTCTGGTGGCCCTAGAACCACAAATGCTCATCGCGAGGATGCTCAAACTGGACCCTAGACTCTCCTTCCTCTGCAACGTCTAGTCCACCCTCCTAGATTTGCATATTTACACTGCGAGGGGATTTTTAATTTAATTTAATTAATTTTTTAATTTATTTTAGGGAATTTTTATGCATAACATTTGAGGTATGTGGAACGTAGGACTTTCTTATATGAAATGATTCGGCTTTAAGAAATAATCTGGTTTGTTATTCCGGCTAATGGAAATACTGCTCTTAAAATTCCTTTACAAATATCGAATTTAAATCCTTTTTTCTTCAGAACTTTATAAGCCTTAGTTTCAGTGCATTGCTAAGGTCTGTGGCATTGATCATTAGACTATTTTTAATAGAGAGATACCAGTGAATCGAGGGGAGGGAAGGGGAAGGGAATGGACCCCAACTGCAAGCAGGACCCATAAGACCCGGAGTCAACCAGTTTTTATGCCACAAAAGTGGTTTGGTCAGCTGTTCAAACTGCTACCAACCCAACAACCGCCTATCCACTCCCCCAAAAGCCCCCTCGAGTCTTCTCACTCCTCTCCCTCCCTCGCTAGGCATCACCTCTCTGCCTGGACAAAAGTTTCACCTGCTCGCAAATGCAGCTTGCGTGTGCTGCTATCGAGGCGAGTGTTTGTTGGCATTAGCCATGGCTAAGAAAAGCGGTCCAAGTACAGGCTGATATTTTCCCCCTCGACTCCGATATATAAAAATGTGCTGCAGTCTCTGCAGGCTCTGAATTTTCACACTCCTCGGTGTGCGATGCTGCGGCTACCTAAACAAATGTACGGAACGCAATTAAAAAATAAAACTAAATGGATTTCAACAGCCAAGGGAACGAACAAAAAAAATGAATTGGAGGGGGAGTTTGGCCTAAGAAGAGAAAGGTGCATTGACAAACAAATTTATGTGGGGAGCCACAAATCTTGCTGGTTTCAAATAAACAAAACTAAATGCTTAACCCTAGCATAAATTAACTTCCGATCTTAGGCACACCATACACACAAATTCCAGTACAGTGCGTAACAAGATTATAGGTGTCTTTAAATGTTTGGGAAAATATGTTAGAGAACAAAAAATAACATATATTTACAAGGAATATCAAGGAAAATATATGTTCTTAAGTAGTGTTAAATATATTAATATATTTATACACAATTTTACAAAAATAATAAAAAAAAAAATAAAATGAAATAATACCCTTAAGCCTATTACTTTAATATTTATTTTTTTCGAAAGCTGAACGTATCTCAGAAAACTAATTGTATGCGAAGAAAAAGAATAAAAGTTATATTTTAAGGCATTTATTTCTCTTTATTTATATATTAAAAGTCATAAGAAAATAATTACATCTTTATTTTAAAAAACACAGAAGAATTTGTACCACAAATAAAGGATATTCAATACTTAAAATACTTTGTGATTAGTTTTTCAAATTTCTACAACAATCATTATATAATTTATATAAAAATTGAGGATTATATATTCCTCATTATAAGTAATCTCATTTTCCTAACCTTTTAGTTTTTTCATAGAATGCCTTCCCTATAATCACAAGCCGCACTGTAAAAAGATATACTTATATAAATATATTTTCCCTTGTATATACAATCCGATTTTAGGAGAGTCACACAGCCCCCCTCTACCTTAATAGATCCCCCCATCGTCGATCCGAATCGAATCCAATTGTGGGTGTTATGGTCAGCATCAGGCGGCGAGGATTTCAAATGCAGGCGAGCTACGAAAACACTCAATAAAATGCGTTGATAAATTGCGCCCGGCATCAAAGGTAACCCACTGTGCGAATGGCGCTATCCTCGGCCACTTGCAGCAATCTTCTATGGAAATTTATCGATTGTTTTTGTTTAGAGAATTTTTGGTTCGAATAGACACAAAAGCGCCAGTGCCGACACGGAATGGATATAGAGAGAGCGAGAGACCCCTCTTGAGTTGAGGATCATCTCCCATGATCTTCAAGATGTTACTTATGACCAGACTTTGATTAGCTTGAGGAGATCTTCTCCTTCTGCGAAAGTTATTGAACGATATTTGAAATAAATCTGTTCATAAATTCATTTTACAAATAATTCAACTTAAGTTATGCCAAGCGATTTACTTGATTCACAGGGAAATAAATTGTTTCACTTGATTAATGGCTCATGTAATAAATAAAAAAAGAAACATTTGGCTGGCCATAAAAAGCATTTACATAAATTTAGCGCCCAAATAATTTAAGCAAATGAACTTGATTTAAAATTAATAAAGTAAGAATCAGCCAGAGATTGTTAGAGAAAGGAAAGACCATATAAACGCAAACCGAATAAGTTATTAAATTGAATTTGAGTCACTTAATAAACTTCAACATGACACACCTAAAACGATCACTTTCCCCTCTAAAAAATACTCAATTTAAAACCGTTCCAATTGATATACTTTACTATACACACTTAATGGTATAAGATCCGCCGATCGACTTAGTTAAAACTTCCACCATTAAAGCCAAAAGTAGCGCAACGAATAGGCTCTTAATTCAAATGACAATTGCAGAAAAGACATTAAGACACACAAAAGCCATTAGGCATTACACGAGGTGAAGACGGAAAAAGTTTAATTTAAAATGCTGAACAAATTATGACAAGGCAGAAAATATAATAATAATAAAGAGTCGAAAGGCAATGGCCCAGAGAGCCATATAGGCTCGCCCGGCCGCCTTTGTTTTAGACAACATTTTGGGCCAATTGAAGCGTTAAATTATCAATTGGCCAAAGGGGTAGTGGCAGTGGCGGCAGCGTTAAATTGGCCAAGAGAGCGAAATAGAACCAGACCAGGTGGACACGCTTCGACTGTCGATCGAAGATCGATAGAACCCGGCCGAGGAGGACTCCTGGAACACTTTGGGTTGACTTCGGGACTAGAGGCAGGCAACTGGAAAATTGTGCAGACACAATCATTATGACATGGCAGGTGTTCTTCTCATATTCCCACTCCCCGAAAGATATTTATATGGATCGGTTTGGATCGAGAGAGATCCTGTGCGATTCAATTTTTCATCGATTGCATTATCAATTGGCCGACTGCTGGCCGCTAGCTGCGGGTTGGTAAATCATAAAATGCAATTGAAGCTGTCCCAAGAACGGGTTTCCACTGCCGCAATTTGTTGCCCCACAACATCCACCAAACACACACACAAACACTCTACCACACGGAGATCTAATTTTTCTGTTTTTCTTTTTATTAACTCTATTTTTTCTTGGACAGGTTGCCTTTTGTTGCATTAATTGATTCATATTTGTTCGTCTTGTCTTGCAGCATTTCCTAATGGCATTTCGGTTTCCTTTTCTCCGCAAATATATGTATTTTCGATCCATATTTGGCATTTATGATTAATTGAATTTGTCCCGAAATGGCCATAAGTGGCACTCAGAAATTCGGTTTTTATTCATTTGGCCAAATTATCAAATAATTAGTTTGTGGCACGCGTTGAAGTTTTTTTTAATACGTTTTACTTTTAAGGCTTGGCAAAAAATAAAAACAAAAATATATAAATTTACGTTTTTGGTCAGTAAATTCGAGGCGTATTTTATACATTTTATGAGTTTTGAAGGTTAAATAATGTGCGGATTCAAAAATAGATCTATGATCTATAAGGGAATTGTAAAAGATCTTTTTATATTACTTTATTAACTGAAGGTTTTTATAAAGTAAGTAAGTATGTAAAGTATACTGCGGAGTATACATTTGGTTGATTATTTGTATAATTTAATAAATAAATATGAATTTATATTTAGAAGCAATTTTTCATTAACTCTTACTATTAGCCTCGGGGTATGCAATAGTTTTTGAATCTTCTCTTGCTCAACTGCCCCCCTATGTAGGCCATACTTTGTATACAACACTAACTAACGGTTGGCCAGCAGATGTCGCTTATTTTACATGTAAAAAAATGGGGAAAAATAAATGAACTTTTCAAAAATACAAAAAAAAAGTAATAAAACTAAGACAAATTTATACATAATGTCTAAATATTATTTATTTAGTTTCTATTATGAAAGGGTGGCTCACATAATAACGCACCTCAAAAATAGATGAAAACCTTATACCAGACTTAAAAAATGTATAAGTATTGAGCACCTTATCGCTTCACTTTATTTGGGCAATCCCCTTCTTTTGGGCAATCCCCAACAGCTCGCGATAAGTGGTATCAGCATCTGGGACTCTTTGATCTCTAGTGATCAGTGGGCTTGGATACCTTTAAATACGGCTTCACATACTGGCAGATCTTCAGTTGGCCGCTTAAGATGGTGCATTCAAAAGTAATACAGCGGATTACCTGTGTGGGGCTGCTGCTCCTTACAATAGTGACTGCACAAAGGGTGGTTCCTGCCCCCTATCCAACATCCAATGCCAACAAGGAGATCCTGGACACGCTGCTAGGCTACATGGACAACCGGGTGGATCCTTGTCAGGATTTCCACACGTATGTCTGCGGCAAGTACCAGGAGAAACATTCGGAGGACATGTACAGCGAGATTATGGGTGAGGTTGAACACAAGGTCCACGACCGTTTCCTGTCCATCTTCGCGAGGCTCAAGGCCCAAGTTTTCCTGGACCGAAACACTGTGGAGGCCAAGGTGCTCCGCTTCTACCTGACCTGTCGCTCGGCTACGTCCGAGTCTCGCTTGGAAAAACACTACCTGGAGCTGGTGCCCCCCGAAGAGGGCCTCACCTGGCCGCAGTTCGCCAGCAGCCGCAGCTCTGGGCCCAAGTGGATGACGGCCCTCGCCCGTCTGCGTCGCTATGGTTTCGATAACCTTCTGTTCAAGGTGAATGTCAAGCTGGACTATGTCGATAGCAGCAAGTACATGGTGACCATTGGTAGGCCCACATTCGACGACTCTTCGGAAAGCTTAAAGGGCTTGTGGGCCACCAAGAAGCTGTTGATCTCGCTGGGCGTTTCCCGTGCACGAGCTATATCCTTAGCCCGGAATGTCTGGAAGCTGGAATTTGAGGTCAAACAACTCGCCGAGGGCGACGACGAGCCCAACGATGATCTCACCCTGCGCGAGCTGGAGAGACAAAACGGATTCCCCTGGAGGCATTACCTGCAGATTGTCTTCGGTCGCACCTTCCCCTCCAGCTTCAAGGTTCAAATCATGAATGTTAACTACTTTGTGGAGCTAGAGAAGGTGTTGAGAAGTTACGATTCCGAGACAATTGTCACCTACATGATGGCTCGGTTTGCTAATTTCATGGAGTCCACCAGCGTGAGTGATGAGGAGAACGATGCCATGGAGTGCGTCAAGGATACGCGTCTTCACATGAACCTCGGCACCAATTTCCTGTACGAAAGGCAGTACTTCGCCCCGGAGCAACTGACTCAGATCGACAGCGAGATCCAGCAAATGTTTAATGCGCTGCGAAGCCAGCTTCTGGCCAAGATCGATGCCAATCGCCTGAAGCTAAACCAACAGCAGCGCAACCAGCTGAAGCTCAAGCTGCAGGCCACAAAACTCAACGTGGGCAACATGCCCAAGAACCAGAATCCCCGCAGTTTAGCTAGCAACTTCTACAGGGATCTCCAGCTTCCCGATGGACAGGACTACGCTGCTGCCAAGCTCAAGGTCCTGGAGGTGCGCACACGCCGAAATCTGGAGCTGTTGGATAGACCGGCGGCCAAGGGTGACGCATACTACTTCCAGGAGGACAGCATCCCAGAGATTTATTCGCAGTCCTTTTTTTTGATGAGAGAAAACACCGTTATCCTGACCTATGATATCCTGCAAAAGCCATTCTACGATCTCGAGAGCCACGATGTGTTCAAAGTGAGCCTTCTCGGGTGGATACTGGCCCAAGAGCTGATCGGCTCCCTCCAGCTTCCGTCCCTGCTCTACGACAGCGAGGGAAATCCTTCCGATAAGCTTTCGGACTTGGATGAAAACCAGAACTACGTCCAGGCCATCAATTGCCTCAAGAGCAATGCCACGGACTACGTGGATCAGAGAGAGGCCGATGTGACGGCTCTTAAGCTAATCTACGAGACCTACTTTGGTGTGGGTTCCAAGTATAGCCAGGTGCAGCCCAGCTTCACCCAGATTCCCCTGCAGCAGCTGTTCTTCCTTAACATGGCCCAGAACCTGAACGGCGAAGAGGTGTTTTTAGATTTTGGTAATCAGGAAATTGACAAGGTGCGTCTGCACCACTCGGTGGCCAACCTGGCGTACTTTGGACAGGCCTTCAACTGCCCCCTGCCCACAGTCCTTAACCCCAAAGTCAAGTGTGATGTTTGGTAATCAAACTACAAAGCTGGATTCAAAAATTATGTAAATAAATGTTTTAATTAAATATTTTGGTTGCTTGTTCATTGGGGGATATATTTTTCTAGTTTTCAATTAGTAGATTGATGAGTTTTCTGTTTTTATATTAAAAGAAAAACAAGTGGTTATCAATAGTACTGATTTTGGGACAAAAAAAGAGTTTAAGAAGTATTTTTAGTGGCGTTATCATCAGAGGTCCGCATACATTAATTAATTAATTAAGTAAAGTCCACCACAAACAAACTGTTCTATGAGTTCAAAATTCATTGCTTTGCAAGGAGAGGAATAATAATAAAAAAGGCAAAAAAAAAAAAATTAAAAAAAAAACGTTTAACAATTGGAAAAGAAACTCAACCTAATTAAAATTTCTATAGGAATATTTTACAGAAAAACGGAAAGTATGTTTTCGTTTTCAGTCTTGGCAACAGTTGATAAACTGTCTTCATGCCACAGTGGCCCAACATTTCAAGGTGTAGGCTAAGTGCATTATAATTTTTGGAGTGCTTCGAATAGTTCCCTCCAGGTTCTCCGAGGGCCCCGAGTACCGACCCAGCGATAAGGAACGCTCTTATCAGCCACAAATATTTGTGTTCGCTCTCTCTGTTAACTCAACAGCCAAGTTTTTTGATTTTCGGGGCGAGTGTTCTTCGATTTGTTAAAGTTCAAAAATTAGTGAAGGTCGCACGCGCACGAGGGTCGCCCGAAAAGTTTGTCGGCGATCTTGTAAGCATTTCACCCTGACTTTACTGCAGAGTCAGTTATTTACATTGACGGCTTTATCTTGGCTCGTATGGCAATACGAATATATATATTTCGGATCTTGTAACTCCCCATTACACCATACGGAGCGTGCTGATTAGCCATGCGCCGGGCTCTATCCAACTGGAAGATTGGAAGATCCGGAGAAACAACAGAAACTGTTACAATAAACGCTGCTAATTTGTCCATGGGGATGCACTCAATTTAGACACATCCGTTGGAAAAGCGGTTTGCTTTTGGGTAACATTTTTGATAACATTGTTTTTGTTTTTTTGGGGGCATGAATGAATGGAAATGGAAATGGAAAAAGAACGTGATTAGATAAAGTCTATTTGACTTTTGTAAGCGATTTACATTTCAATTTGAATATCTACACAGAGAAAAAGGCAAACCAAGTGGTAAAAAACCATTAAAATATATTTAATATAGATTACAATATTTAATTAATCAATTAAAGCTTTTATTAATTATTATTTCTTTTAAAAGAAGGCTTGTAATAAAATAATTTTACATTGAAAATTATTAATTTTGAATTGAAAAATTCAGAATTTTAAATAAACAATAATATTTGGGTTTACAAAGCAGATAACCTCTTAAGGCCTAGTCATAATTTTAATATATCCAAAAATAAATTCAATAATACACCGAATTATCCCTCATAAAAACCTCAAATGCAAATTCAATCAAAAACTTTGCAAGCAATTAATTTCGAGCGAAACAACAACACAAATCAACGTTGGGGCTGTAAAAATTTATGAATGAATAAAGCAGAATCAGGCGAAACACAGATACGCACACACACACTCGCAGCGAAAAGCCGCGAAAAAGGCAAGGCGAGAAATAAAAAAGCAAGCACAACGAAACGAAAAATCACAAATAGTAAGTGAAGTGAGTACAAAGTGGCGTGCATATGAAATATAAAACAGGCGATATATTCCACAAACGCACACACAAATCTACATTCAAGCACACACCTCAGTACGGAACGGGTGTGTGTGCGTTTGCATGAATGAATGAAAATTTGTAGAAGCAGCAAAACAACAACAATACCACCAACCAAAAAAAGTTGTTAACGCAGCAGTTCCACGAACCAAAAAACAAAAAATAAAAACCTAAAACCAACGACAACCGCAAAAGAGGAAAAAAGATCTGTGAACAAGAAATTTGAAAGGTAACAAAAACTGAAATTAAAACAAAAAACTTGGAATCAGAAAACACGAGCAACTATGTGTGTGTGTGTGTTTGTTTGTTGTTTGCTGGCAACTCGTTTTCCAGTTTTCCATACATATTTCCATACATCCACTTTTCCATTCGCAGCAGCAGCAGCTGCCCACAAATTGTGCGTGGAGTCAGAGGCGGCTGCAGATAGGGGGAGATCTGCACAGGGGGGCGGCCTAAAAGGGGGGAGTTCAAATTATGAATAAATAAGAAGTTGGTCCCAGAGCGAACAGCTAAAAATCAAAATAAAAACACAACAAGCAATAAAAACAAAGGGAGAGGGGAATCAAAGTGTTTTAAAACGAAGTTTACTATTTATATTTATACTCTTGCAGTTTGTTCTTTACTCTTATATTTAGTTTATTATATCTTACTGTACTATGACAACCATATAATATCTGCTCCTTTTAGAATAAAGGATCTATGTACATAATTTATTCAAAATTATTAGAAAACCAATCCAAGTTTGAAAACTCCTAAATCCAGAATCAAGATAACTGACTTGAAAGGGTATTTATAAGATACAAAAACTGCAGTTCAAATTCAAGCCAAAGTCGCCGACGCGCCCACGGGCAGCAGCAGAGCTAGTGACAGCGGCAGCAAGACAGAAAAAAGTATCAAAAAAAGAAGTTGGAGCTGCGATTAAAGAGGGGACCCCAAAAGACAAAGCCAAAGAAGAAAAGGAAACATCGAAGCCGGTTTGCAGGAACCAGCCTAGGACGACAAGGAGGGACAAGGAGTGGAGCAGATCGGAAGAAAGAGGGGCGCAGCAGCAGCACACACGCAAAAAAGGAAGGAAACAAACGTCAAGCCCCAAATGACAGAGGAAGCATCAGCAGAAACCGAATGGCAGAGCGAGATGGGTAGACAGCTATCGAATTAAAAACAAAAACAAAAAAAGAAGAGAAGACCCCAACAAACAAGATCCACTCGTCGCTGCCTTATATTCCCATTCCCATTCTCATTCTCATTCCCATCCCCATATTCCCCCCATTCATCAACTGCATTTCAAAGCCGCCACAGTTTTTATTTTCTTTTTTTTTTTATTTCCATAGCTGCTTTGCTTTTTTCAGAACCAGCTAGTAATTTTTTTTTTTGCCTGGCCGAGTATGAATGAAAACGAACGTGTTTCTTTGGGGAGAGAGCGCCAAGAGAGCCACTGAGCAAGACAGAGAGGGAGCTCTGGGGAGCAGCGACGTTGGCTGCGGCGCCGACTGCGCGAGGATGAATGAAATGAGCGCCAAAATGAATGAAAGTTGTGGGGCTCACGACGCTGACGTCGCTGCTGACGCTAACGCCGACGCCCCACGCTCTCAGGAGCTCTCAACTGCTCTCCGCTTCTCTCCGTCTGGTGGAGCCCATTCTCTCCCTCTGAGAATTTAATAATATTTTTTGTACAAATCATAGCGCATATTAAATAAGCAAAAATTTAATTTGCTTTATTTATTATTTCGTTTCGCTCATTTCGTTTTATTTCTTGTTATTTCCAATGTTTATGATTAATGAGAGATGATTAACAGCGTTGCAAGTGTGCGTGCATACAGAAATCACTCCCTGGAGTGAATATTTGTTAGATTGTTTCGAAAACAAATAAGATCTTACAACTTTCCTAGATATCGTGGGTGATATTATGGGTGAATATTTTGCCTAGTATAGAATAATAGAAATTGAAGAATATTCCTATTCATTAAAAAATTAACCTCTACGACCTGGATCTGCTATCTGGATTAAGCGATTTACATTAAAGAAGATACAAGTGTAGGAAGGAGTTTTGATCCTTACTTTATTCTTCGTCCTATTTGTAATATTTGTGAGAAAAGTTCATACAATAAAGTTCAAATTTTTGAAACTATTCCCTTCCTTTCAATAAAAAAGTTAATAAAACACTAAGTACCCTCTTTAGAGTGCTCACTGTACGGGTTTCTGTGTGTGCATATAATTAAAATAAGGGCAGCCTGCGTGTATCTCGCTACATAATGTAAACTAAATTTACGTGTTGCCCCCCGATCTTTCGCTGCCGAGATGGATGTTCCCCCTTTTTATTTTTTGTTGTTTTTATTTGTATCCCCATTTTCCATTCAGCATCTGCGCAGTTGTCGCCGTTTCTGCATGTTTTCTCTGCTTTTTGTTTTTATTCTCGTGATTTTATTTTATTTTTCCCTTTTTTTATTTTTGTTGCCATTTTTATGGCCGCGATCTTCTAGCGACGAGCGAAAAGTTCATGCTGCCAGCCGTTTTTAGTTTTCAGTAAGGGACTCTCGGGTCCACATATGTATGGATGTATAAATGTACATACATATATATGTATGTACATCTGTCTTAATACATACCCACCGCATGTAGGATTGTACATATCTTTATATAGGCTCAGTAGGGTGGACCTCTTATAAACTAAGAGTTTTTGTTAGGAATAAGAAAGTTCAAAATCTTTAAAAAATTAAAATAATACAGTTTAGCACTTCAAAACAGCTTGCTTATAAGTTTTTCCGATTATTAAAACAAAAATAAATCACAAGATGTTACAAGTAATCAAAAGCCCAGGCAACGCTGCGTATGAGTAATAAATATTAATAATATTGTGACGCAATAAGTATATACATATATACATTTGATTTATATATTATTATTAAATGCTTTTTACGGGCTTATGCTGTAAACAATAAAGAATATATGTTTGTACTTTGTACATTCAAAAAATCAAAGACAACACTGCGTATAAGTGATTATCTTAAGAAGCATCTTTGTAGGTAAATTAAAATTCTATTGTTTTTTTGCTCGAACTTTTACGTAAAACCATTCAGGTCCACCCCAGTGTACACTAGCCATTTGTATATTTAGTTGGGCACTGACTTTAGTCTTGGGTTTGCGTTGACATTGAAATTGTTTGCGCTTTGTTGATCTCTACGCAGCGATAAGACATAAATACATAAATACTTTTTACGTTTTTTTCGGGTTCCTTTTCATTCGGCAGCGATGGCAGCGAAAAAAGACTGAATCCCCAGCGAGATTTGTATTATTTGTTTTTATAAACATTAAACAGCTTTAAGATCGTTTCTCTGCCAGTGACTTGGACAGCTGGGGCAGTGCATTGGGTTCGATCTGTGCCACGGATACAGATACAAATGCAAAGAGATGATATTTACATAGAGTCAGGACCAATTGTTTCCCTACTTCTTTCTTCGTAATAATTTTTAGTTATACCAAATTGTATGAAATCATTTCATTTGTATAAATTTTGTTGCACTTTAATATCTATAAATTAAATAAACAAGCACACCACAGTTATCATTCCTCTGTGAATCATGTTATTGCTTTACTTTTGACATCGAGGTCCGACTTACGATATCTGCATACCCAAATCCTAAGTGCTACCCACAAAAAAACAACGAGAATTTCCCATTATTAACACATTTTTCATACATTGTTCTCGGTTTGTGAACAACAGAGCAAAAGATGCATAACAAATTACCATAAAACGTTGTCCGATACAAAAACAAACGTACAAATGAAGCCGTATTCACAGTGTGTGTGTAATAATAGCTAAAGTGTACTAGAAATATGCTAGGGAAAAGCAACAAGAACGGCAGCTATGTTTGTCACATTACGTATACGAACAGTTGACAGAGTGACTGAGTGAGTGAGTGACTGACGTATTGCCTGATTGACAGCAACAGCAACAGTAGCAGCTGAAAGGGGGCGGCGTTTTAGGTAGCACTGCACATTTTCATATATTTATTTCGTGTATTTCCCATGCAAATGTATTCAGCAGCAAGATCTCGTTCGTTCTTTTCTTTTTCTTTTTTTTAGAGAGGAATTCAAAGGAGCCAATGAATGAATGAATGAATGAACGAGTGGCTGAGTGAGTGAATGAATCTGTGTAAGTTCGCTTGGCACTTTGCCTTTGCCGAGGAGGAGACTATAGCTCGATGTCGGGGGCTGGGCCCACCGGAAGCAAACGACGTGACTTTTCCCTGAAATATGAATCCAACTATGCGAGGGAATTATGTATATTCCAATGACTACATTATAATAAATGCACACGATATGCTGCTATAAACACACACCCATTCTGGGGGAACCTGGCAAAAATATCTTTCTTTGGCATTGTTTTTTTTTTTTTGCGTTTGATTCTCTTTTTCAGCAACACGCTTTTTGTTGGCTTATCTTATCGCCAAATTATTTGGTTGGCTCCAGCCCCCTGCCTCTGACTATTTTTTGCCTTTTTATCGCCCAGTTCAAAAGGCAAAAAAAAAAGAAAATATAATAAAGTCGCAAAAACAACTACCCAAATTATGTTCGGTTAAGGCGACAGAGATATGTCCTCCTGAACACATTTAACAATATTTTCAACAGTTCAAGGATCAAAGATCGTTAATTATTATTTTCTTAATTAATATACAACTATATTTTTAAAATTTTCTGGAACTCTAGAGAGTATCTCAAAGATAAATTTCTAAGAAACTTCTTATGCTATCTTATTTTCCAATCGCAATCACTTTACTTTAATTAAAACCAACTAAGTATCCATAAACGTAGCCCACTTTTAATCTACCCCGCAGGGGATCAGGCCTCATTGGTGATGGATGCAGAACATACGTACTATATATATAAACAAAAGTAATCTTTCCCAGTATTGTGGATAGATATATAGCCACGTATGTGTATATACATATATGAGTCAAGATAGGACCACAACTATATAATGGTTGGAACATTTGCTCTTTAAACAACATTTTGCTCTTCAATTATTTCCACTTCTTGGAAATCCCTTATCAAAAGCCTCGCCAGACCGCGAAATGCCATTTAACCAACAAAACAAAAATTGAATAAAAGAATACGAAACCGATATAGCAAATGGGTTAAGCACTTGGCCAAAGTAAACAATCCGCACAATGTATTGTCATGATTATGATAGGCTCTTTATTGTACACTCACCCAATGACGCCTCATGATCTGAAATATCCGATATACTGCAAATGGGCAGATCCTTGCAGCCACTGATGGGCTCATCCTTGATGAAGATGTTTTTGGACTGTAAGGGAATCAAGTTGTAAAGGAAATTAGTTAGTATTTACTCATTTATACAATTGACAAATAAAAAATGTAAACTAAAAGATAAGACTGCATTGTTTTCATATATATTTCTCTATTTTATTACTCATTCTTGATAATAAAGTCAGATTAAATACTTGTTAACAATTAAACTGCGCTGAAAGTTCGTCATTTAACCAATTTAATAATCATAAAAAGTGGCCCTTGGGTAAGAAGTGGAGATCTTCAAGCTAAAGTCTATTAAAATTAAGTTGTATTTACCAGAAAACAATTTAATCTTATTAATCTAATATATTTTATGTGTAGAGCATTATGTTTATTTTCCATTTAATTATATTCCACCTATTGGTCGCCCTATAACTCATTTGTTATTCCCCCTTTTCTGGACGATTCTATTCCCCATCTTCACTATAATGATCGGCAGTCAACAAGGCATTCATGATTGTGTTTTGTACATATTTATAAACAAGGCACTTTTACCCAATTACAAAATACGAATATGCACATGTGTGTGCCCCTCGTCGGGAAAGTGTAACGTAAAACTGAGACTCGGGGCATAATCAGTGCCCGTAGCCAGCAGAGAGTCGTGGCATAGATTGCCGGCAATTGACAGTGGACTGCCCCAATGCGATGTGGTGGTGGCGATGTCCCATGTCGTGCTGGAGGCGATCTAATAAATTGAATTGTACGTTTGACTTGCACAAACACAGAGGAGAGCAGAGGAGGCTGGCTGGCTGTGTGTCGCTTAATGATAATGGAGGTCAGCGTAGTCAAACGAAATGCTCCGTAAATATCGTAATCAATTCGTGAGCGAATCCCCAGCCACAAGATTCGACTCAACTCGAGTCGAATTGGAACCCAATTTGGGCACCTCAAATTTGCTCTCTCGCAGCTTGAGCGATTCTTGTTCAGCTTCAGTTACGTGGCTGGGAGTGGAAACCCAAGACCTGGCAGTGACCCGGCCAGACACTGGGGATCGGATTACCTGGCTGCATTTTCCAAGCGACTGAGCATGCGCATGTCCTTTTTGGGGATTTTGCGGGGGAAAGGATCAGCCTGTTGGCCATTGGCCCCAAACCAACCGGATGAAAGTGGTCAACGGCATGGCGGGCCAGCGGATATGCTTACCGCAGGCGATGTGTCAAATGCCATCACTCGGGACCGCTGACAGCCGATCTGGTGGAACGCACAAAAAAAATCCAGAGAGGGAGAGTGAAGGAATTAAGGAAGGATTGATTTTTAAGACGAAATTTAAATACTCTTGATCTGGGAATTTTTTGTAGAATTTTAAATACATAAATATATATGTTAAAAAGGACTTGCAAAGATTGATAAAGATTTTAAAGATTAAAATGTGAGGGAGGTGGCTTGAAAATATTTTTTATGGGGTTGTCTATTGTTTAAATAATTTAAAATTAACAAATATGTTATATTTACTTTTCAGTCCTCATTTGGGGCTTTTAAAAACCATTGCTACCCTATGAAAGGATATTGAAAAAAAGCAAGGAAAGGAACTGCCTTGGGTGAAGCCTTACGATCATTGGGTTCCTCCATTGTTGACTGCCTGTCTTTTTTGGCTGTATTACGCTGCATCCCCATTTCCCAAGGCGTAACGACATATATTCCAAATTTTGATCATGCCTATTGTCTACTAACCAGAGATGCGTCATAAGCCAAGTGGCACGCTTATGGCTTTTATAGCAAATAAACAATAGATTGTTTACACAAAAGATTCCCATGGAATGCAAACGAATGGGCTACACCCTCACTTTCAAAATCAATTCAAAGATTGCGAGTGGCAGCTCGACGTCTGATAGTTGTAAATATTTTATAAATTCAACTTATAAAGTTCCCCCTCCTGGAGTGCAGGGTGTTGGAAGTGGCGAATAAGTTTTATGGCCACAAAGCATAATACATAATAATTGCGTTTTGTTTCGTCTACCAAATTTAGAATTCGATTTACGTGCCCTGCATTCGCAAAATGAGGGATCAATCGGGCTGTCATTGAGGCACCAATAATCCAACTCTGCAGTGGCTGTCAAACTGGCATAGATACCTATGGACAGGCTATCGATCACTTGATCAGCAAATTCGCTTATTTGTAGTTATATATAGAAATTATAGATTTATGCAGCCGTCGATCAGCGACGTGCAGTCTTCGCTGCTACCTAGTTTTGAAGGAGTCAAGCGTGGGGGCTTATTTGAATTTTAGATTTAAGGGTAGGGAGTTTATACTTAAGCTTAGCTGACTTGAGTTTATTTCTGAATTTCTTGGAAACATTTATAATTGTGAAATCTAAAGAAATATTTACATTTTTGACATCAAGTTCAAGTGTTTTAAGCCGAAAATCATTTGTAATATATCATAAATAGCTGTCAGATTCGCAGTCTTAAAGCTAGTTTCTCAGAAATTTAAAATACTTTTTCTTTATAATTTAATCTAAATGGAAATTGGGTTTAACCGATAACTTAAACTTGGCTTAATTCAAATCATAAAAATTCCTTTACTCACCTCAACTAGGCTGGATAGAAATGTGACTTTGCGGTTCTTTTTCATCCTCATGTTGCTAACTTGGCCCGCGTTGGTAACGCTGTTACTGTTGTTATTACTATTACTGTGATGGTGGCTCAGGATCGAGGAATTGCTAGCCAAATTGTGATGGTGATGATGTAGATTGTGATGGCTGGGCGGTGCTTTGAACAAATGCAAGAAGGAATCGAATTGGGCAACAGTTGAGGTATCCGCCGATGAGGTTCCAATGGCGGCAGCTACGGGCAGGGCGGGAGGCAGCATAAATTTCGTGGCAGACAGATCCGTCTTACAAATCGCCAATTCCATATTGCGCAGGCATCTGAAATGTAGAAAAGATAAAGAAACAATTAGCGGGCTGCTCAATAAACAAATCAATGCAATTATTGCTGGACAGAAGTGTGTGAGTTGTTTTAATTATCGCTCAATTATTGGCTTGTTACCTGCGGCCAGGTTTATTGGACCTCGTTGGCACCTCCCACTCCAGTACCAGTTCCCATACCGGCACACATTTCGCACCTCTTTCTTGGCCCAATCCGACTTTGTTGACTGGGGGAATTATGACACTTTTCCCCATCAGTGCAACATCAAACGTGTCCGCCACCACCTTTAAAGCCAGCCACAACAAAAGGAGCCGACAAGGCGGTTTGCATACACGAGCACGCTTTTATTTTGTTTACTCAGCATCCATTCCATCATATGCGGAGGATAGAGCCGAGTCAAAGGGTTTCAATTTTCTAAATATATTTCTAATGGGTTTCGTTCTTTTCGAGCTCTCTCAAATATTTGCCCTGGCCAAGCAGCGGTTGATCATCGTGGAGCGATGGGATGCCATGTGATATGAGTCTCAAAGGAAACATGAAAAGTTACTTTGAAGTGTCGCCACAAAGAGATCGGATGTGAAGATCACACGAATTTTGTTGGGTTGCATCCCAGATTTCCAAATTAGTGGCTTTGATGGGAAGGAAATGTATCTTTCGAAATGCCCTTTTAGGCTTATTTAATAAACAGATTTTGTCCTTTGAAAAACTAGGTTATTTTTAGAATAACAAGTCACCATTAATCCTAAAAAATACAAAGTGTAGCTTAAAAAGTCAAGAAAATTAAGCAAGCTCAAAGTCTTCATTTTTAAATCAGAGTTTGTATCTTAAAAATACAATTTCCCAGTACTCTTCCACTCGATTTGGCATACAATTAAAATTCAACTTGTTCAAAGCTCTTTAATGCTAGCAACCTCAAATCCATAACAATTACAACAATAAATCTTGGGGAATTTTATCAACGGAAGTGACCAAGATAAGGCTTTTCAGAGAAGTGAAGAGAAAAAAATAAGAGCAGCTTAAGAAATCCTAAAGACCTCCACATGAGGGTTCAGTAGCTGTTACTGAAGCTGCCCCCATGCCACTATAAATACCACAGCCCTGCGATAAGGTCCAGAAATTACGCATTAAATAATATATTTACATACTTAAATTCAGTTTAAGCGATAAAAGGCATTCAGATAAAAAAGTAAATAACTATTAAGAAGTCCGAGTCCTAGACTTGAAAGTTGCTTGAAATGTTCTTAAATTTTTAAAAATATTTAACTAAGGCATTTAAAAGTTTTTTTTGTATTTAATTCAAATTTTACATGTATTTTTCGATCTATAAATTGAAATGTAATATTATAAACCTTCATTAAGGTATGTGATTTACTTTTATGACTCATTATTTCTACCTGCCTTATCATTCTACAAGGTTAAACTCAAATATATTATTGGCAATTCTCGACTTAAGTCGTAGGTTATCATCAATATACATATATTCCTTGCGGTAAACGCCCCCGCATCTCGACCTTTATCGCCCCAAGCTGGTATACATACACATGTATGTATATTTGGAGGGAAATCTGAGGAGTATCTTTAAGCACTGGCCGCCTAATTAGATACGTTATGCAAATGTGTGGATACAGTCGTCGCATCGGTGACGATTCTGCTCGATTCCCTCCTGTCTCGCTCGCTCTCGGGCACATGGCGAGTGTGTGGCCAACAGTTATCTAGCCGCCTTATCAGTCTTGTACAGACACATACATATGTAAATCCACATATATATATATACGAATGAGTATGGGTTAAAGAAATTCCGCCATATTCCCGCTGATCTAACTGAATCAAAATAAACTCAAAAATACATAAAGAAAGAACTAAACGAAGATTTGAATGCTCTTAAATTTTGTATTTCAAAAGTATTTTAATATTTTCTTGAATTAAACAGAGTTAAGATAGAAAAACATTTTCCAAAAAAGTAGTAGTTTCAGTTAAAAATCAATTGGAAAATGTAGTGATATTTTTCTGAAAGGAATAAAAAAATATTATACCCTCTTTGACAGGGTAATAAAGCAATGAAAAAGCGTTGCATAAATTTAAGCTTTTTCTGTTGCGAAATCAATTTCGATTTGATTTGCTGATTTTTTTGTCCGTGGTCGTTCGTTCATTGCTGACCAACTGAAACGCCCCCAGTTATATATTCACGCTCGCTAACCGATATATATTCATATATATGCATATATAAAAGTGTGTGCGGATCAAGTGAGTGCACTAAAAACGAATTTAAGTTAATCAACATTTAAATGGATAATAAAATCAGCAACTGCAGCCACCAAATGCTCCACAAATTCCACAAAAAGTTGATTTATTTCACTACTTTTAGTTTTCCTGCCACCGTACGCCGCCCAGTGCAATCAATTCCAATGTAGAACAGCAATAATAACAGCCACCGCAAAAGAAAAAAACATTACTAAATCTGCACACTCTATATATTTACATTTGTATGTAGTTTGGTTGGCGGTTATATATAGATCGCGAGACTGCATATGTATAATTTTAAATATGGTAAAAATACTAAATGCGCTTTTCACACGAAAATAATTTATTGACGCATAAAAGTGGCCAAGATAATTGGCAACTTTTGGCAAGTCTAATTGATTTCTTAGGTGGCTAAGGGAAGCCAAAATCTTGCCTATTCATAATTTGTCTTTGAAATGTTTATGGCATCTAGGAACAGAAATTTGGTGCAACAGACTGAAATGGGAAGCCAAAGGGCATATAAAATGTTACGCATGAAGATTCATTCATTGAATTAGGTTTATAAATAAAAATAACCATTAAGTGTATACGAATAAACCACTAAAAACCATATGTTTAATATATAGAAACCAATTAAAAAATACTTAAGCCAGTCTCAAAAGTATATTCTGCCTATCAACACTCTAAAAATAAATTGGAACCAGGGGAATTACCTTTTTTGTTTCCCCCACTATGTACAATGATTAAGTGTTGATTTATTTACTTTTTATATCAATATATGTTTATATACTCCACGTTTGTTCTTATCACTAAGAGGAGAATTCCACGATTTATTGTGAATTTTTAAACAAACCATTGTTATCGTTGGGCGAATTCCCCCTTGACTGATCGATGGGGAGGAAAGTTCAGTTGTGTTTGGGACCAAAGTTACTTAAAAAGGGACAAGAAGAAAATTATTAAGGGGATCAAAAGCCATTTGAAGAAAGCTTCTTTCGAATTGCCATTAGAGCTGGCACACCATTCGGTCGTTAGCCAAAAAGAGTCGCAATCGCCAAACTGTTCGAACGAAAAGCCTTATCGCCCAGACACACGTAGATAACCAAAACGAAAAAAAAAACAAAAAAAAAAAAAAAACGAAAAACAGGTGACAACAAAAAAAACCACACGAATCGAAAAGCGGAGCATATGTTTTCCCTGGAAAAGAGCAATTTTTGGGAGGGCGGAGTAAGTGGACCAAGCAAGAGTAGCGCACCTCCGTGAGGGTCTTAGTCGGAGGAGTCTGGGCACAGCAGATGCTCGAGGAACAGATTGTAAACGAATATGATCATCTTTCGATATGGTGCACACTCCTCTCGGCCAGACAGACACCACACCACACCGAATAGGGGTGCAATTTTTCGGTGTGTACGTAACGGTAGAATACCCACATTTAGAGTCGCCCTTTCTGGAAGAGAAGATGTAGAAAGGGACCTTCTTCTTCGATCCCGACGACGATGATCCTCTCGGCCTGCCTGCGCAGTGCGCACATGTGTTCTATCTGCAGCTGTATGTATCTGTGTGAGTGCCTTGTGTATCTGTCTTGTCATGGGATCGATCTTGATCTCGATCTCGGCCTGTCTGCAGCAGGTTGATACTTTTAGCATCGGACGCGGCGGCGCAGAATCCGAGTTTAACGTGGCATGGGGCAACGAACCAGCCCAAAGATTCACTGTACTGTAATTGTCTGTGTTTATTTATGGAAAAGGATCTTGAACTGGTCTTTGCTTTCGAGGGAGGCAGAAGGAAAGAGAGAGAACGGGAACAGAGGGAGGCTGAACGCGGCTCAATTATGATCCAACGATCGTCGCAGATCAAATTATCGATTATGGCAATAATTTCTTATCATTCCCTTGTGTATCTTTAATGGCTTGAAATTGATTGTTGTGGACATAAGGATTTTAAACGTCTTTGGATAACCAAGACAAAAACTAGAAAGTCTTGAGTTTAGTCGTAATTCAATGATCGGTACAGAGTAAATAATCGATTTAGAAAAATTATGGGGCAATTTTGTTCTGGAGTGATTTAAACTAACTATTGAACTAATAATAAAACTGAGAAAATGTAATTTATGTATTTAAACGTTGGTATATATAGGGGAAGAAAAATTAAATATTAATCCTGTATCCAAAAGTGATTAAGACTGTTTTTAAGCTATTATTACTGTGCTTTTCTACTTTATTTTCCCGGAATCTATAAGAATTTAAATCTTCAATTTTCTTTTAATAGGTTCCCAAATTCTAAAAATAAGAATATCATACAATAAAACTATTAAGGGTCGAATTTAATTTGATATTCAGATAATCCATTGAAGCCATGCCAGGTAACCAAAGATTTCGGCAGGAAAAACCCAATTATGTGGCGTTGGTTCCTCCTATTGATCCCCTCCGATTTTCCATGACCAAAAAGAGTGGCACTTTCGTATCATTTTTATTGATACTTAATTATCTAATGCGTTCGTTGGTCCACATTCTATTCCATTCTTAATCCAAAGGCCTGTGTTCACACATTCTCGATTACAGAATTGGTAAGAAAATCTACGCATTCTCCCATCGGATTCCCCATTCAAGATCATTTGTGGCGGCAGCACCGGAAGCTGTAAAAGGAACAGTAGTAATTTCCATTGGGTTCCCACAAGGGTTGTGGAAGTCCACAAGCAATACACTCACACACACACTGAAAGCTAGTTAACTTGGCCTGCACAGAGAGGTAGAAAACCAATTCAAATTCTGTGCTGGCCAACAACGAGTTTATAGAGCCAGCGCAATCCTGAATCGAGGCGAGATCGCCGGATCGCTCGGTAGCCAAACCAGTTTTTTTCCTAGATTCATTCAAGAAAACAGGCAACACACACACTTGCGCGAGAAAAGGGTTTACATGGGGGAAACTAACAACAACAAAAAAAAGATACTTGAACTACTGTTTTCAACACTTCAGCTCAGTTTACTCACCGGTGCGGGGCAATAAAGTAGCGCCCCTCAAATGAAACTGAAGGTGCGGGGGATTCTTGGTGTTCTTAGTCTTGATTTTGGTTTTCTGTTGGGTTTTTATTAGGGTATCCAAATTAATTACAGCTTCAAATTAGGCGGACAATCTCGATCGAGCCAGGAGTCCGCGGCGCGATGGCTATCTCCCTCGCTCTCCCTCTGCGTGTGTGCGTTTATGTGCCTTAACCCTCCGGTGGGATCAGCAGGTTGATTAGGGCAAGAGAGGGAGAGATTACGTGCCGGAGACAAAGACGAAAGCAGCAACGAAAGGAGCAACTCCGTCCGACAGAACGGGACGGGGATGTCGGTTTAGCCGCTCGGCTTATAAGACGCGAAACGAAAGAGACCGAAAAAAGGCCGCCGGATCACAGACACAAACACAGACGCACCGACACACGCGATGTTTGAGGAGATTTTTGTGGTTTTATGATGGATTTTGGATATAGATTTCAAGGGTTTGGGTTTTTAGGCATTTTCAAAATGATATTTGGCCAAGTATCTCTCGGTTTTTGGGCGGTTTTCAACCGGATTCTATCCAATTTCTGCACAAGCAATTTGGATTCGTTTTCGATTTGCAATCACACTCACGCAAAGCGATCTATTGCATTCACACATACACAGAGGCACTGAGCACTGGCACAATTATTTCATATGTTTTTATATTTTGTTTTGCTCGCCAGTATTTAGAATTTGTTATTTATTATTTCATTCAATATTAACACTAGCATTAACCGATATCTGTGCACACTGCCCGAAAGAGAGTCGACAACGGAATGCCGAAAACACAAGCGGCAACAGGCGGCAGCTACGCCGACGCAGCGCCAACGCCGCCGCCGCCGCCGCTGCCAGTGTTGCGAGTTTTATTTACTTCAGGCTGGATCTGGCGTATTTGATGGAAGAAAAGGAACTAAGTTAAAGGTAATGGTTTCATATTTTAAGTTTAAAAATTAAAAAAATTTCATAATTTTCAAAAAGTAAAAAATTTTACTAAATCGATCAATTAATAATACATTTTTGGTTTTTAAAATCTATAGGCAAATAATAATGTATCTGGTTGGACATAACTAGTTTTTAAAAATTCTAGTTTTTTATTTTGTATCTTATTTTAGTTATATTTTGCTCAGAATCTATCTTTTTATGGGCGATCATCACTGACCACACTGGTCGACGCTAGCTGGCCTGTGAGCGGCCCAGAGAGCAAGAGAGAGCGAAGAACGCTGCCAAGAGAGGGGCAGCAAGTGGAAGAAGAAGCAGCGGCAGAGAATTCAACTGATAACAAACGCAAAATATCGCAAATTATTAAAATCGAGAGTTTTTCGCGCTATATAATTATTATGTACATTTTATTTTGTCACTGGCGATCCAGTTGAGGGAGCAACGAGCGTGGGCGCCGATTTTCCACTCCACACACCAGACACACACCCACCCACTATAGTGTGCATCATGAGCAAAAAAATATGAAAAAGAAAATCAGAATTACATATTTTGAGCAGCAAAAACAAAGTGTTGGCTGCGACAAAAAAATAGCAACAAATTAAAAAAAATCTGCTGTCTCAGAACTGTGTGTAGTAGTGGGATAGTGTGCGTGCATGAGCTGTTGTGTGGGTGTGAGTGCGGGCGATCGTTTTTTAGCCAGCATTTGCACAGTGTCAAAAAACGACAAAAATGAGTTGGAAATAAATTAAGGCAAAAAATAATAGGGAAACTCAGTTCTTCGATTATGAAGATTTCAGATTATAGATTCCAATTCTTAAATTAGATGCCAAATTGGCCATGGATAACCATGACAACCACGGTGCATTCGAAAGACTCTCCTTGCTGCAAACCAAAAACAAAAACAGGTTTATGTGTGCCGAGCGGGAAAAGAGAGAGAGGAGAGAGTGATGGTGTTTTTATATTCTTGCAACGCATTTCGCATAAATTACACACAGGCATAACATAAGCATAAGCATAAGTGCATGCAGGGGCGGCAGCAGCAACCAGCTGCACCCAGAAAAAACAGAAAGGGCAATAAGATTCGGGATACCACCGCGATTCCCGATTTTCCTGGCCAGAGGCAGCCTTGCATAACGAAACACAGCGATACACGTGCAACAAATATGGCTGCTGATTGTCAATTTAATTGCTGCCACAAAGGTAGAATTAAAAAGGGGCGACAAGTGCTTAGAGAGCGAAGTGGAAGTCAGCTCGAAGAGAGCGCATGCGCGGCAGCTCCATTGAATATTCCACTGCATTTTTACAACTCGTGTAGGTGAGCCGGATTTTATGAATGAATGCGCTGGTGTGCAAACGATCGAACGAGAGAGAGAGAGATAAGTAGTGGAAAATGAGCATTTGGAAAAGCGCTGGACGGCACACACATGTTCCACAGGCAAAACTGAATTCAAGTGGTCAAGCCACATGTGGAAATACTGAAGTCAGAACAGCTCGAATAGGGCCACTTTATCCTACATCTGTCATATAAACAATTGGGAAAAATTATGGCTTCATTTTTTAAAATATATTTTTATCTGTTTCGAGAGAAATTACAAATTTACAGTTTTTTTTTGGTTAGACAAAATTCTAATTTAAAAATTATTTCTATTGTTTCTTAAAAAAGGAGGGTTCCTCGCGAAGCTCAAGTCAAATAAAGTTGCCGTTTTGTATCTCAAAATAATTGAAAAATGGTTAAACAGTTTTTTTTGTAGTAATTTTTCTGAAGGTATTTAAGCAATCTTTATTGAATTTATACAAACGATAATTATTAAATTATTTAAGAAGTACACCTTAAATTCCTGATTTAAGTATTTTCATCAGACATTCTATGCATCGACGCACTTACTTCATCCTTCTAGAACAATTATATTATATTTATAATGATTATGTATTTATATATTTATTAATTAACACATTAATGTTTACATTTACAACAAAAATACAAAAGAAGAACAATGTGTAAATTAAATTTTGTTAAAGGAGCCCGCCAATTATCGATGATTTAGTGTTGCCAATTATCGATGATTTAGTGTTTCCAGTTATCGATGATTTAGTGTTGCGCAATTGCCCGTTTTTATGTTCGGTCTGTTCACACTCGATTTTTGGCGGCAAATTGTTATTTACTATTATTTTTATTTATTTTCGCAAATCAGCAACGAAATGGCTGATTTTGGCAAAGCCAAAGTGCTCCAAAACACAGGGAAATTCGTGAGCGAGAACCGAACTGAGGGGTAAGCCATCAGTTTACTGAAAATGCCAGCGTCACAGTAGATTTCCCTGATCTTTTTAGGGACGACTTCTTCAACGAGGCGGGCTACCGCCAGTCTCGAGAAAATGACAAGATCGACTCGAAATATGGCTTCGATCGGGTCAAGGATAGTCAGCAGCGGACGGGATACCTTATCAACATGCATTCGGTGAGTCAAATGGCCATTTAAATCCAACAAAGACCTGGTTAATCGTAGGTTTCCTCCGTAGAATGAGGTTCTCGATGAGGACAGGCGACTCGTCGCCGCCCTAGATCTATTCTTCATCCAAATGGACGGTTCGCGGTTCAAATGCACGGTGGCGTATCAGCCGTACCTGCTGGTGCGTCCGGAAGACAACATGCATCTGGAAGTGGCCCGTTTCCTGGGCCGCAAGTACTCTGGCCAGATCTCTAGTTTGGAGCACATCAGTAAGGAGGATCTAGATTTGCCCAATCACCTGTCCGGCCTGCAGCAACAGTACATTAAGCTGTCCTTCCTCAACCAGACCGCCATGACCAAGGTGCGCAGGGAACTTATGTCCGCTGTGCGAAGGAATCAGGAGCGACAAAAGTCCAACACTTACTACATGCAGATGCTAGCCACCTCGCTGGCCCAGTCCTCGGCTGGCTCCGAGGATGCTGCGCTGGCCAAGCGGCAGCAGGACTACATGGATTGCATCGTCGACATCCGGGAGCACGATGTTCCGTACCACGTTCGTGTCTCTATCGACCTGCGTATCTTCTGCGGCCAGTGGTACAACATTCGTTGCAGGAGCGGCGTGGAATTGCCTACGATCACCTGCCGGCCGGACATACTGGACAGACCCGAGCCCGTGGTGCTGGCCTTTGATATTGAGACCACGAAGTTGCCACTGAAATTCCCCGATGCCCAGACAGATCAGATTATGATGATTTCGTACATGATCGATGGCCAGGGCTACCTGATAACCAACAGGGAGATCATCTCCTCCAATGTAGACGACTTCGAGTACACCCCAAAGCCGGAGTTTGAGGGAAACTTTGTGGTATTCAATGAGGAGAACGAGATGCAGCTGCTGCAGCGGTTTTTTGACCACATCATGGAGGTGCGGCCGCACATTGTGGTCACCTACAACGGCGACTTCTTCGATTGGCCCTTCGTGGAGACGCGGGCCGCTGTCTATGACCTAGACATGAAGCAGGAGATCGGTTTCTCCAAAGTGAGAGATGGGAATTATCTGAGTCGCCCCTCCATTCACATGGATTGCCTGTGCTGGGTGAAGCGAGACTCCTATCTGCCCGTCGGGTCACAAGGCCTGAAGGCAGTGGCCAAGGCGAAGTTGCGCTACGATCCAGTTGAGCTTGATCCGGAGGATATGTGCCGCATGGCTGTGGAGCAGCCCCAAGTGCTGGCCAATTATTCCGTTTCGGATGCCGTGGCCACTTACTATCTGTACATGAAGTATGTGCATCCGTTTATCTTCGCCTTGAATACGATTATTCCCATGGAACCGGACGAGATCCTGCGAAAGGGTTCCGGCACCCTCTGCGAGACTCTGCTGATGGTGGAGGCCTATCACGCCCAGATTGTATATCCCAACAAGCACCAGAGCGAGCTGAACAAGCTCTCGAACGAGGGCCACGTCCTGGACTCCGAGACTTACGTCGGTGGTCATGTGGAGGCTTTGGAATCGGGTGTGTTTCGTGCTGATATACCCTGCCGTTTCAGGTTGGATCCCGCCATGATTAAGAAACTGCAGGAGCAGGTGGATGCCGTCCTGAGGCACGCCATCGAAGTGGAGGAGGGAATTCCGCTGGAAAAAGTCTTAAATCTGGATGAGGTGCGACAGGAGATAGTGCAGGGACTGCAGGGCTTGCACGACATACCAAATCGATTGGAGCAGCCTGTCATCTATCACTTGGATGTGGGTGCCATGTACCCCAACATCATCCTGACCAATCGCCTGCAGCCCTCGGCCATGGTCAGTGACTTGGACTGCGCCGCTTGCGATTTCAATAAGCCGGGAGTTCGCTGTAAGCGCTCCATGGACTGGCTGTGGCGCGGAGAGATGCTGCCCGCCTCGAGGAACGAGTTTCAGCGAATCCAGCAACAGCTGGAGACGGAGAAGTTTCCGCCACTATTTCCGGGTGGACCGCAGCGCGCCTTCCACGAGCTCTCCAAGGAGGATCAGGCGGCGTATGAGAAGAAGCGTCTGTCGGACTACTGCCGCAAGGCGTACAAGAAAACCAAGCTGACCAAACTGGAGACTCGCAACTCGACCATCTGCCAAAAGGAGAACAGTTTCTATGTGGACACTGTGCGAGCTTTCCGTGATCGACGCTACGAGTACAAAGGACTCACCAAGGTGGCCAAGGCATCGGTGAATGCGGCTGTGGCATCCGGAGATGCGGCAGAGATCAAAGCCGCCAAAGGCAGGGAGGTGCTTTACGATTCCCTCCAGCTGGCCCATAAGTGCATCCTCAACTCCTTCTACGGCTATGTGATGCGACGAGGAGCCCGCTGGCACTCCATGCCCATGGCGGGCATCGTGTGTCTCACTGGCTCGAATATCATCACCAAAGCAAGGGAAATCATCGAGCGAGTGGGTCGTCCTCTGGAGTTGGACACTGATGGTATATGGTGTATATTACCCGGCTCCTTTCCCCAGGAGTTTACCATCCAGACCAGTCACGAGAAGAAGAAAAAGATCAATATATCTTATCCCAACGCCGTGCTCAACACAATGGTCAAGGATCACTTTACAAACGATCAGTACCACGAGTTGAGAAAGGACACGGAGAACAATCAACCCAAGTATGATATACGCGAGGAGAACTCCATCTTCTTCGAGGTGGATGGTCCTTACCTGGCCATGGTCTTGCCAGCTGCCAAGGAGGAGGGCAAGAAGCTGAAGAAACGATACGCCGTCTTCAACTTTGATGGTTCCTTGGCTGAATTGAAAGGATTTGAGGTGAAGCGACGCGGCGAGCTGCAGCTGATCAAGAATTTCCAGAGTTCTGTATTCGAGGCCTTCCTGGCTGGAAGCACCCTCGAAGAATGCTATGCATCCGTGGCCAAAGTGGCGGACTATTGGCTAGATGTGCTCTACAGCCGAGGATCCAATCTGCCCGACTCGGAGCTCTTCGAACTGATTGCGGAGAACAAGAGCATGTCCAAGAAGCTGGAGGAATATGGAGCACAAAAGAGTACATCTATATCCACGGCCAAGCGTCTGGCCGAGTTCCTGGGCGAGCAGATGGTCAAGGATGCGGGCCTGGCCTGCAAGTATATTATATCTAAGAAACCGGAAGGAGCGCCCGTCACCGAAAGAGCCATTCCCTTGGCTATTTTCCAATCAGAGCCGAGTGTGAGACGACATCACCTGCGGCGCTGGCTCAAGGATAACACCATGGGCGATGCTGACATTCGGGATGTGCTGGATTGGAACTATTACATCGAGAGATTGGGTGGAACCATTCAGAAGATTATCACCATTCCGGCAGCGCTGCAGGGGCTGGCCAATCCTGTGCCCAGGGTACAGCATCCGGATTGGTTGCACAAGAAGATGCTGGAGAAGAACGATGTCCTAAAGCAGCGCCGTATCAACGAGATGTTCACCAGCAGGCCCAAGCCAAAGCCCCTGGTCACTGACGAAGACAAGCTGGCGGATATGGAGGATTTGGCTGGCAGAGATGGCGGTGAGGATGCTTCAGGCCGTCCCATGGTCACCAAGAGGAAGCGCGTTCACCACGATGATGGAGATGATGAGGAACAAGAGCAACCGCAGCCCACAACTTGGCGGCAAGCCTTGGGAGCGCCACCTCCGATCGGGGAAACGCGGAAAACAATTGTGGAGTGGGTGCGCTTTCAGAAAAAGAAATGGAAGTGGCAATACGACCAGCGTCAGAGGAGTCGCCAGGCCAGCGCCAAGCGATCTCGCGGCGAAGATGCTCCCGTAGTGCGCCCAACGGGATCTACAGCTACCTTGGGAGGATTTTTGAGACGAGCTCAGCGCACGCTGCTAGATCAACCCTGGCAGATCCTGCAGCTTGTGCCCATCGACGATCTTGGCCACTTTACCGTGTGGGCTTTAATAGGCGAAGAGCTGCACAGGATTAAGTTGACGGTGCCCAGGATCTTCTATGTGAACCAGCGGAGTGCAGCGCCTCCCGAAGAAGGTCAATTGTGGCGCAAGGTCAACAGGGTTCTGCCCAGATCCCGGCCTGTTTTCAATCTCTACCGATATAGTGTACCCGAGCAGCTCTTTAGGGATAACTCCCTGGGAATGCTGGCGGATCTGGCCACGCCCGATATCGAGGGCATCTACGAGACACAGATGACGCTGGAGTTCCGGGCCCTCATGGACATGGGCTGCATTTGTGGCGTGCAACGCGAGGAGGCACGACGACTGGCCCAGCTGGCCACCAAGGATCTGGAGACTTTCAGCATCGAGCAGTTGGAGCAGCGTCCGCAGACACAAGTCAAGTATCTGGCGAGTGCCAACCACAGGATGCGCAAGATCTATCTGTATCAGCACAACACACCCACGGCCAAGAAGGAGATCTGGTCCCTAATCATGATGCCCAGCAAGAAGGGTTACATCTTCGCCTTGGACACGGTGCGTGCCAATCAGATGCCCAACATGAAGCAGATGTACACAGCGGAGCGTTTGGCCTTGCTCAAGAATCTCACGGCCACCGCTGAGCAGGACAAGATTCCCGTGGAGGATTACAGCTTTGAGGTTTTGATAGAAGTGGACGTAAAGCAGATTTACCGGCACATCCAGAGGGCTCTGACCACCTACAAACAGGAGCACCAGGGACCCACGATGCTGTGCTTGCAAACGGCGCTGGAGGCGCGCAAACTGAGCCTAGCCATGCCCATCCTGCTGGAGTTCCCCCAGGCCCAGATCCACATCTCCGATGATGCCAGCTTGCTGTCCAGCCTGGATTGGCAGCGCCAAGGATCGAGAGCAGTGATCCGTCACTTCCTGAATCTGAATAATGTGCTGGACTTGATGCTGGATCAGTGTCGCTATTTCCACGTGCCAATTGGGAACATGCCGCCGGACACGGTGCTGTTCGGAGCGGATCTCTTCTTCGCCCGCTTGCTGCAGCGTCATAACTTTGTGCTCTGGTGGTCGGCGAGCACCAGGCCGGATCTGGGTGGCCGGGAGGCGGATGACAGCCGACTGCTGGCGGAATTCGAGGAGAGCATTAGTGTGGTGCAGAACAAGGCTGGGTTTTATCCGGATGTGTGCGTAGAGCTGGCCCTGGACAGTCTGGCTGTGAGTGCACTCCTTCAGTCGAACAGGATCCAGGAGATGGAGGGCGCCTCCTCGGCGATTACCTTTGATGTGATGCCGCAGGTTTCGCTGGAGGAGATGATCGGCACAGTTCCGGCTGCCACACTTCCGAGTTACGACGAAACGGCCCTCTGCTCGGCAGCCTTTCGCGTGATGCGCTCCATGGTGAATGGCTGGCTGAGAGAGGTGTCCATCAATAGGAACATCTTCTCCGACTTCCAGATCGTTCACTTCTACCGCTGGGTACGCTCCAGCAACGCCCTGCTATACGATCCGGCCCTGAGGAGGTCCCTCAACAATCTGATGAGGAAAATGTTCCTGCGCATCATCGCCGAGTTCAAGAGACTGGGTGCTACCATTGTTTATGCGGACTTCAACAGGATCATCCTCAGTTCCGGGAAGAAGTCCGTCTCGGATGCCCTCGGCTATGTGGACTACATTGTGCAGAGCCTGAGGAACAAGGAGATGTTCCACTCCATCCAGCTGAGCTTCGAACAGTGCTGGAACTTTATGCTCTGGATGGATCAGGCCAATTTCTCGGGAATCAGAGGGAAGCTGCCCAAAGGAATCGACGAGACAGTTTCCTCAATTGTTTCCACCACCATGCGTCCCGATGCGGAACGCAACGGGGACGATCAAGAGGATGATGATGATGATGAAGATGTGGAAAACAGGGATCCGGTGGAGATTATCGAAACCGAGCAGGATCAGGAGGAGGAGCTCTCCCTGGAGCTCAACTGGACCATTGGCGAGCATTTGCCCGATGAAAACGAGTGCCGCGAGAAGTTCGAGTCTCTTATAACACTCTTCATGCAATCCCTGGCCGAGAGAAAGACCACCGAGCAGTCCATTCGCGACCTATCCCACTGCGCCTTTGACTTCATCCTGAAGCTGCACAAGAACTACGGCAAAGGCAAGCCCAGTCCAGGCCTGGAGCTTATCCGCACGCTGATCAAAGTGCTCAGTGTGGACAAGACCCTGGCGGAGCAGATCAACGAGTTGCGCCGGAATATGCTGAGGCTGGTCGGTATCGGCGAGTTCTCGGACATGGCCGAGTGGACGGATCCCTGTGACAGCCACATCATCAACGAGGTCATCTGCAAGGCCTGCAATCATTGCAGGGATCTGGATCTCTGCAAGGACAAGCATCGTGCCATGAAGGATGGAGTGTGAGTAGCAATTACAGTGACCAAAGTTACTTTTTAATAAATATTTATATATTTGAATACCCTTAATTGCAGTCCCGTTTGGCTTTGTGCCCAGTGCTATGTGGCCTATGACAACGAAGAGATCGAAATGCGAATGCTGGACGCCCTGCAGCGCAAGATGATGTCCTACGTTTTGCAGGATTTGCGCTGTGCCCGCTGCAGCGAAATTAAACGCGAAAATCTGGCCGAGTTTTGCACTTGTGCCGGTAATTTTGTGCCCCTCATCAGCGGCAAAGACATCCAGACCCTGCTGAGTACATTCAGCAAGGTGGCCACCAATCACAAGATGCAGCTGCTCCAGCAGACAGTTCAACAGGCACTGAACACGCCGCGGTAGAACTGGATATCGATTTATACTTGTTAACTTTGTAGTTTGTAGGTTTCATCTAAATATATGCTAAGCGTTAAAACATTGATTCCGCGATGAATGGAGGAGGTTTGATTATGATTCTGACACTCGAAGAGTTTCTCTGCGACACACACATACACTTTTGCATTGTTTCACAAACGTAATGCTTGTTTTCCGATTTTATTGGTTGGATTTTAGATGTGTTTATCCCGTGATTTTCGTGGGCATTCGGAGAGGACATTAGCAGCAGAACTTAAAGCAATTAAACTATGTCAAACGCAAGATCCTTAAGAGGCAGCCTGTGTGATGGGGTCGACCTTGACGTCGGGGAACGAGAATTCGGGGAACTTCAGCATGTCGGTCTTGCCGTCGCTGCCGAACTGCTTGGCCACACGATCCAGCTCGTTCTTCATCTCGCGCTCGATCTCGGGATTGGAGTCAACCAGCTTGCCACCGCTGTGAAGGAGGAGATATTGGTTACTAGTCGGAGCCTAGTTATGGTTTGGAGGCGGCAACTCACGCGCTCTTCTGCTTGTACTCGCGCACTTTGTCCAGGAACAGCTGCTGGATGGGATCGGAGGCCTTGTTCATGGCGGGGGCCATGAGGGCAATGTTACGACGGGCCTCGGTGCGCAGGACACGCATGCCATTCAGGAGGGATTGCGACAGCATCTGGAAATTAGATAAAAACAATTAGAATTGCGGATTTCGGCTGCCTCATATGTAACCTTAAAAAGGTTATGTAATACGATTTGTTGTTGCCGTGATTCCTGGAGTACCCCGGATCTGATATTGATAGTAATCCAAGCAAGCAGTTTGTTCACTCTCGGGATAGTATTTAAAATCCATGTCAAATCCTATTTTTACCTTAATTTCCTTGGCAAATGCAAACTTTCGTGCGGAAAATCGTCAATTGTTCACAATGAGTGTGACCAGGTGCCTATAAGGAACAGTGCTGGGAAATTGCTATTATACTGCAATTTTCGCGGGATTCATATCTAATTGGAAAAA
The DNA here is from genome assembly GCA_035045905.1 of Drosophila anomelani. Taxonomy (NCBI): domain Eukaryota; kingdom Metazoa; phylum Arthropoda; class Insecta; order Diptera; family Drosophilidae; genus Drosophila; species Drosophila anomelani. Next base: position 5,864,277 of record JAWNOO010000007.1, on the reverse strand, counting down.
AATAACTATAGATGTCAACATAGTTAAAAAAAAAAAAAAATTAAAAACAATATTTAGTCATCCTTAGTCATCTTAATTGGTTACTTATTTTTTATTAATTGCTAATGATTTATATATTTTTTATTTAGATTTTGTTGGCACGGATGGAATATGTAGATGCAGCTTTTCTTTTTCTGCTGCAGCGGTCAACGACCTTGGATGAGCGAACAGCTGATCGACTATTTTAGTTTTGATGGGAAGTTGTTGATTTTGGGCCAATACAAAACAAAAGCGTTTGATCGCTGCTTTATGTATTTGTATTTATATTTTTTTTGATGACTATAAGAAACATCGAAAAATAATCATTAACTTATAATGATTACAGTTCCTGTTAAAAATTATAATAATAATCTAGCATAGTCTAGCAAAATTGCATTGCAAAATTGCATTGCCAAATTGCAAACTTCGGAAAACATCGCTAAAAAAAAACATCGATGTTCGATGCATCGATGTTTTCACCGTCTCTAGTTAGTCTCCCACCTCCAGCGAGTCGGCCATTTGTCTTTTGACAGGAAAAAATCAAACGAATTTCAGTTCGCCAAGCTAATTGTACGCCTAATTAAATTGATAAAATGGGTTCGCGCAACGAGTGCCGTATCTACGTGGGCAACTTGCCGCCAGATATTCGCACCAAGGACATCCAGGACTTGTTCCACAAGTTCGGCAAAGTGACGTTCGTCGACCTAAAGAATCGGCGTGGGCCGCCATTTGCTTTTGTCGAGTTCGAAGATGCGCGGTGAGTAATGGGAATACACACACGCACATCAGGCTATCCGCCGGACGAAGACACCCCAACTAATCCGAGTTTATTTGTCCCCCACCCTGTGACCTTGTCCTCCTCCGCGCTTCTGCTCCGTAAACAGCGATGCCGACGATGCGGTTAAGGCGCGCGATGGCTACGACTACGACGGTTACCGCCTGCGTGTAGAGTTCCCTCGGGGCGGCGGGCCCGGCAGCTATCGGGGCAACCGCGACGGCGGACGTAGCCGTGACGGCGGCCGCATGGGTGGACGCGGACCTCCGGCCAAGCGCTCACAGTATCGAGTCATGGTCACCGGGCTGCCAGCCTCTGGCTCCTGGCAGGATCTCAAGGATCACATGCGCGAGGCTGGCGACGTGTGCTTCGCAGACACATACAAAGACGGCTCCGGCGTGGTGGAGTTCCTGCGTCACGAGGACATGAAGTACGCCATCAAGAAGCTGGACGACTCGCGCTTTCGTTCGCATGAGGTATGCAAATTATTGATATCCGATTGCGAAGGGTGAATTTGTGTGTCAGCAATTGCTGCCCTTAAAATGTTTAATTTATTGTATGGACTTGTGCATTATTCATTTTGAATAATTGACTACAATTAATACTAGGGCTGAGCCCAACGAGTTCCTTTGATGCATATCGCTGCAGAATATATTTAGAGTTTGACGTGCAGCTTATACATAGCCTACTTTTAATAGGAATTTCGGCATACAGCATAGTTTGTAATGGATTGTATGCATCGTTTTAAATCTTAAATCTAACTTTTCCCTAATTTTTTTTACTCTCCAGGGCGAGGTTGCGTATATACGGGTGCGCGAGGATAGCGGCGATGGTGAACGCAGTGGCGGCGGCGGCGGAGGAGGCGGTGGCGGCGGCGGCGGTGGAGGTGGCGGTGGCGGAGGCCGTGATTACCGCGATAGGTAAGCATTAGCCATCAGCTCCGAGTATTGCATATGATTTATTTTCCCTCTCGACAGATCGCGTTCGCGCTCTTTCTCGTCTAGACCGCGCCGTCGAGGAACACCCACCTACTCCCCAGTGCGACGTCAATCCTATTCCAGGTCTCGCTCTCGCTCTAATTACTAAACACTACCAAGCATTATCCATTAATATATAATATTTCTACGAGCAGAATTTTTTAGGGAAAGCAAGTTAAATTAAGAAACCACATTCAATATTTGTTCAAGCCACATTGTAAATTGACTAACCAAGCAAGACATCAGCCAAGCAATCAAGTCTGATCAGTCAACTTTCAACCTCTCATCGAAGCAAAACGAAATTCAAAACCCAAGACTTGCTTTTCCAACTGAGCCAAAAGTTCAGAGAGGCAGAGAAGAAAAGTTCCCTTTAACTTAAATCGGGAATCTTCACCATTTTTTATTTTGACAAAAAACCGTTCGAAAATGACAAATGTAAACCAGGAAAGTGGCCGTAGAGCCTTTCCTGTCTTGCCTTTGTTGTATTTTGAGCCTTTGCTCTGCACACACAAGAAATTATAACAGAAAACTCACTTTTGGCAGCATAATTTATTAGCTTTTATCTTAACGAAAGCAAGAAACAAACATCGATACAGAATAAATATGTTTTTAATGAAAGAGATAAAACAAGATACCCGAACACAAATCGCAATGTCAACCACATTGATCAGCAAACTATTAATACTTATATTTTTATTTTCTTCTCTTCCCCTTTTGCGCGTTTATGTTTGGAGAGGATGAGGATAAATGGAGGAGGATGAGGATGAGGAGGATAAGGATGAGGATATTTTTTGGATGTTATGGAATGGAGTGGATAAATTTGGATTTAATTTAGTGTGGAGGCAGGACCTGTCTATCTGTAGATCTGGATAAATATGTGTCTATTTATGAGATTGTGATCAGGAATGGATTTGGATTTGGATGTAGGATTTTTCTGAGCCCTTCGCTAGGACAACGTGGGATGCAGAGTCCCCACAGCTTGCTCGCACCTCGGAGGATGAGGAGGAGGAGACAGGATTGTCGCATTTTTCGGCTCAGTCATGGATTTTCTGTATCCTTTGGTCATGTAATGGGTAACGGATGTGTGGAGGATGAGGAGGAGGAGGAGGAGGAGGACGATATTACAGCCATGTCGAGTTGCCCATGGACAGGACTAGAGCGAACAGTTTCGGACTCGGCCGCCATTTCTTCGAGCCTCGCCTTTTCTTCGGCATCTGCCTAACGGTCTCGGGATTAGGATTCACTTGGAACAGGCTCACATGCGTTGTTGTCGCCCTTGAATCTTTGGATCGCACCCCCCCAACACTTGCAATCGCACACTTCAGGGAACCGCGAATTTCGAGGCCTTCGCGCCCCAGTCGTTATTATTTCACGGATTTGCTGTGCATCATCCAACGTTGCCTTGCGCCCAACGCTGGATAGTGGATAGTGATCCCTGGTCCTGTGTGGTCCGGTCTCCCTCTGTCTCGTCTCTTAGCGGTATGTTCGATTGCCACATCTATTTTAACTTACTTTTAATTTGCGTTTTTAAGTTGTATAATTTATATAATATCTCATTCCGGTTCCCACTTCCAAATCAAAGCCAAAAACATGGAATCTGAATTGCTTAGACAAAATCTACAAACAAAAATAACAAGAAGATTTTAATTAAGAAATTGAAAAAAATTGGTAAATTTAGATTCCAAAAAAAGGTGAGAAATGGAATTGGGAACCCGGCCGTATACTCTTTACCCAACTCTTTCGTCTCCATTGGTGTTGTTGCCTCCGAAATGTGACGAATTCGTCGTGTGTGTTTTGGTTTTCCATGTTTTGACTAGAGAAACATTAAACCGCAAGCCCAATCTATTATCCATACCCATCATTATGTGCATGATCTATATTTTACCCAAAAACAATATATTTAATTTATTACCATAAAAAGAAGCGATTTTAGATCTGAGAACCGATATTAAATGAAAAGTTCTTATTGCTTATCGATCGACGACCTATAGTCTTAAATATTTTTGAAATATAATCCACCTTTACAATAAATATATACCTATATATATATATACCGATCAAATAAGAGAGTTTCTATTTTATTTTTGTGTTTTTAGGAAGACTGGTTGTGGTTTTAATGGTGGTGTTAAATCTGTTGGTATACAAAATTTTAAAATTTAATTTATTGACTTTGTGACTGATATAAGGCCTTATTCTTTATTTTTCCACCATCCAGCATCTTTTTTTGGGTCTTCTGGTGGGAATTTACTTCATGAATCGCATCTTCGGCAGCTACTACTCGGGCTCGGTGGACGAGCTATGTGGACGTGTCACTTCCCGCCTTTCCTGATTCGGAGATGGACTCGTTCCCCATGTTGTGGTCCACGAAATGCACCAGCTGAAAGTAGAATGTGCTTCTCCTCGAGCCGGTCCCGGAGGCTCTTGGTTTAAGAGTCTGAGATCTCCTTTTTTTAGTTGGGCAGTTAAAAGCCCCTGTAACCAGCCTGCCATAAGCAACGAAGAAGCCTTTAGCAGGATTCCAGCAGTATCACGTTCTGGCTAATTTGTGGCACCATGGCCAGGACAGGACAGGAATATCGGTGACCCGGACAAGACGGCGAGAGAGATCATCTTTCCCGTATCGCTAGCCACAAAAACATGTAGAATTGCATCCAGCAGGTAAACTAAGAAGTACTCCTCGTTGCCGTTGGCCACCTCCTGTCGTTGGGTTGCCCAGCCGTTCCCGCCTGTTATCCGTCAGAAGAAACAAAAACACAGATGCAGAATAGAGGGCGGGAACTTCCTCCAGGCTTAGTTTGCTCTTTAGCATCTTCAGGAAGCCTTTATTTCGAAAAGGAGTTTTTGAAGGATCATAAATCTGTGCACACCAGCACCTATCTTGTCCACGTCGTCATCGTTTTGGGCCTCCACACAGAAGCCATATCGCCTTCACCAAGTGCTCAAAACTTAGTTGAGAAGCTTTAATGTCCGGTAAATCGGTTAAAAACATTGAACAGCCGGCTAATGTTTTGCACTGTTTGGAGCTAGTTCGAATCGGTCGGAATTTTTAGGATTTTTATTTCTGTTCAATGGGGGTAATTTTCTTTTTCAAATTAAGTGACCAGCGTAATTGTTTTAGGATTAGGATCACATATATGCATATTTTCGCAGTACCATATTCTTCAAGATTTGAATTTGAATTTGAATTGGGTTCGAAGCGAATTCATAACCCATATTTCAGGTTTGAAGCAAATCCGTAGCACGCCACCTTTATGTCAAGGCTTGAAATTGAAGCGAAATGTTAGCTTACAGCAGAATGTAAGTTTACAGCGTTTTGCTTATGGAATTAACAGTAACATTTTTTTGCTTATGGAATCTAACATAACAGAGAAATTTAAAGTGTGGCCGAGGCGGGAACTTTGGAATATACCGATTGGCGGCGTCTGGAATAGGAGAATTAAACAAATCGTGGGGTGGCCGCACTAATTCAATTCAAATAAAAGCAGTCAGTTAACTCAGCGCCTCCGGTTGTGGTCGGAAACAAAATTTCAACGAAGGCGGTTGTGCTCGGCTAAAACGTGAATTTTCCCATCGGCGGCCGGCCGGCGACTTCCGCGCTCCAACAACAACAACTCGCCTGTGCGGGCGAAAAGTGCGCCAAAAGCTTGGGCAAACTCTGCTGGAGAGATCGCTGTGCCGAAACAAAGTGCATGCCCACGTCGGGAGTGTGTCCGTAAATAATAAATAATTCGGAATAGTGCATTGACAAAGCTCCGTGGCAAGTCCGTGGGCAGTTGGTCTTTTGTTAGTGAGGTGCGGAGTAAACGGCCTCCTCAAGAGTCGTGAGATCCAGACGAGTTGTTTGCCGGCCCAAAGTTAATTAACAGCGTTGCGTTGGTGTCCATCGGCTTATCAGCGGCGGCTACCCCCCGTCCCCCAGTGCCATCGAACTTCTCCGGATCGACCGGGGCTATCCGCGGTTAGTCAGCTCCTACACCTCGTAATCGCGATTGTACAACCAATTACCGGGTTTATCATCTAATTCGAGTGGCACTTCGGACGACACAAACTATAAATAGAAGGTGAAGTGTCGAAATTCGAACCCGAAGGGGGCGATACTCATGTGTTGAAGTTACAATTACTTGGAACAAAAATATATAACAAGAGGTGAGTGCGAGTGTACAGCATTTTATTGATGTTTTTGCATGCTCACGGAATTGCTGCGATCGTTAAAATTAACAACATAGAACGCAATCTCAGCGAATCTCCCCTGGGAGTCATTGTTCTCGTTCCAAACTTAAAAGGTTTTTTTATTGATCATAACTTGAAGTTAGAATGAGGGCTTGAGGCTGAGGCCGATCCAATCCAAAACATGCGATATCGGTGTTCTTTTTATGACGCTCATTAACTAAGTATTCCCGTCCTGTTGAATCGTTGTTCTACGGATTCATTAGCACTTCCGCCTCAATCTACAGTGAAAGTAACGCGGATCGCCTGGTAATGTGACCCACATTGGATCGGCTTTGAGGCCCGACACTTGGCAGCTTCCTAGGGTGCCGCTTCTTCGGTAATTCGATCTGTCAACCCAAAGGTGTTGCCCCTTGTGGCAACTACTACCTAAAAATGCATACAATACCTGCCTACCTGGTGGACTTCAAGGTCTCTCTCTTTCTCTGGCGGTTCCGGTAGATCTGTGGCTACACTGTTATTGAATATTGTAAACTCGAAAATGTCTTAGATACGCACAAGCTAATATTTATTTTCCTATCTTATCTTATCTTATTTTGCCAGATGAAAACTAGTAAACGAGAGCATCGTTTCGAAACGAACGAAAAACTATACATTTCCCTTGTAATTTCTATGGTTAAACAATTTCTTTTTTTATCCTTCATTATTTTTCTCTCTGCATGTTTTGAGACCTTCGGCGGAGGTCTGTCCATCTGCCCATCCATCTCCGATCTTTGTCCCTCCCCGGCGTGTTAATCTTTTGTTGTGATGAGATGCTTATCGCGCAAGCTGGCATTGTGCGACAGGTGGGCTCTGTAGTTTTCTCTGGGGCTGGAAAATCGGCAATAGGCAAGCGTGGAAATTGAAAACCCTTGCCGCCTAGTCGGAGTTCGTTTGCGCGAATGATTGACGGGCGGCAACTGTGACCCCTTAACCCCTTGTCCGCACTCAATGGGCCGCATCGCGTAAGCAATTTATGTTAATTGTTGTTTGCCTGTCCTCCTCGAACCGGGTACATGGACTAAGTTGGTTGGGAAAGTAAACACAATCATTGAATAAAATCACCTTTACTATTTGCTGAATAAAAAATGGTATACGAATGGGAAGTTTCCAATGATTTTTAGCTAAACTTACTTACCTTGCTGACGCACACCACAAATATCTCGCTGGTAAATAAAACTTTGTGAAGCTGTTTGTTTGGAATTAGTTTTATTTGATAGAAGCAAAGTTTTCAAATAATACTAAAATATGAGATGAATGCATTAGCAGGCTCTGGGAAAGTCCAATTGAAGTGTTTAATTTCATTTTGTATTTATTTACGAGTCAAATGTGAGTCACAACTCTTAAGCTTTCGACTTAAAGCTATGACTTATTTTAATTAAAAGGAAAAATCAACGGAATGGAGTATATGTAAGCTTTATGTTATGTTTATAAATAGTTTTATTCTCATTTTAATCGGCATCTAAACTTGTTGAAATTGTTTAGAGAGTACATCAGCTTCGTTCAGTTGCTTCCTTTTCCAAATTTCTCGCGGCCTGAGCGGCCAAGCATTTAATTAGACACTTTTTACTTTTCCCAGCCCAAAAGACTCTCCGTCTTTTGTCCGCGGCGGCAACAAGTTGTAGCCGCTGGCCTGGTCGGGCTGTCTAATTGTTTCGACTGCGGCAATTTCTCCTGGCCTTTTTCGGCCTGGCGAGGAGTTGCAGTCAGTTTGGAGTTGGAGCAAAAGCTGAAGCTGGCCGAAACTGGTTTGCCCGCTCCACGCAATCCGTGAGCTATAATTCGGTCAGCCGCAGGTTAAGGCTCTGGAGGAGAGGCGAAGCAGAAGGAGGAGCAGCTGGCGACAATGACGATGACTAACGCTGGCCCCGGAGGCAGCAAGAACAGTCCGTTTTGGCCGTTTTTACCGTAATCAGGTTTCGGTTCGCTCGAAGCCCCAAAAAGCCCGATGAATGAATGAATGAATGGCCGGCTGAATGAGCGATTGGTACCCAAGTTATTCAGCTGGCCGGCAATCCATCATGCTGTCCTCGGAACTGGTTGACTAACACCACTTAATGAGTGGACAAGGCGTCTCCGACTCCCATTTGCATCCGCTCCCCGCTCTCCAGGCGGAGTCATTAGCCGCAAACTATGTATATATAAATGTTTATATATGGGTTGATGCCTCGCCAGACATGGCACGCATAAAATACAGCCATAAAATCGCCCGGGAGGCGGGCTCTATATCCCAAGCACGCGTTTCGGGCGCCGTTTAATTGCGGCATGCGATTTGTGCGCGTTTTTAAACGCCACAATTTGCATGGGGGGAGAGGTCCGATCTAGAAATGGATCGAATGGAGGCCTGCCTATATGCATATCATTTAGAGGCAAGTGTAAATTAACACATGTACCCGGGCATCAAATTCAATCCGCCTCTGCCTCCGCCTTTGCCTCCGCCTCTGTTGGAAGCTGGATGATGATAAGGACAATGGACCGCGCCCTCGCACTATCTGGGGTTAATTGGGAATTGCATGAATTTCAATTGAAATGTTTAGGAAACTATTATGTACATATGTATATGTATATATATTCCAGATAGAGCCGCCACCCGATCAGTGCTTGTGTGACTATAGTTTATAGCATTTAGTCTGCGTAATTCTGATTTCAAAGTAGATTGAGTAATGTATAAGGTAGCTAATATTAAAAATTATTATCAAATATAGTGTTTTTTGTACATATTATTTATAAATTAAAATGACCATGTCATGACGCCTTAATAATTCTGTTTACTGTTTAGTTGTATAAACTAACAAAGATTGTCATCTTCGTCAACAAGCAAGGTCAAAGCAAGATCTTTTCAGGTTTTGTGAAAGAAGCTAAAAGACTTTTATAATGAAATACAATTAAACGAATATTAAACTATCTTGCTTTTAATTAATTCCCTGTATCGTAAAAGATCGTGTATATCGTAAATAATTATGTTTACTGTTTAGTTGTTTAAACAAACGAAGATTGTCATCATCTTTAAGAGAACTTAGCAAAGTCAAAAAAAGAAAGTGTTGTGAAAAAAGCTAAAAGACTTTATAATTAATTACAATTAAAAGATTATATGCAAACACAAACATTTATAAACTATCTTCTCTTTACCATAAATGAAATTTTCTATTCTTTAATTTGTTCAGTGCACTTTTGCCTTATATCTATACCTCAGACTTCGTCTTCGACTGGATTTATTTTTAGCCCTCTGCTCTCCTGCACGAGCAGCCAGCTAGCTATCCAGCGTGCATCCTCACACCGTTGGCAGTCCTATTTTAATGTCCGGCCTGGTCTGGCCGCAGGGCGCATTTTAAATCGCGTCAAAAACATTGAAGACATTAAAAACATTACCCCGGTCCAAGGGTGGTTGGTCCTGGTAATTGTAAGCGGCTATTAAATTAATTCAACTCGCCGCCGCCGCATGCTGGCTGAAGGATTACCGCCCCAAAGGGGATTAACATAATTTTTGCTAATATTTTGAGCGGAGCTGCCGGCATAATGCGCTTAGGAAAATAGTATGAATAAAGGCTGCATTAACCTGAATGCTGCCGCAGCTGCAGCCAGGCTTGGAAAGGATTGCGGACACGCAGGCTCAACTTTAGCAAGGGGTGAAGGAGACGCAGCAGAAGGAGCAGCGGTGAGGCGCCCCGGGAGCTGGCTGTTCTGATCCATGATGAGCTGTGCGGCGGCAGAAAACGCGCCAAAAAGCAGCGACGTCGACTGCATTAAAGTGGAAAATCCTGTCTGACAACATTTAAACCAAAATATATACATATATATGTACACAGACCTATAGTAAATATGTGCACAACAAACCAACATCAGCGGCAACTACAACAAACCACACATAATAAGCGTGAAAAAAGGCAAAATGAGAGCAAACCTACCCATTCCCAGTCCCATTCCCATTCTCAGACTCAGTCCCAGTCGCAGTCTCAGTTCCAGACATAGTTTCAGGCCAGGATTTCATCGGGAAATGAAAAGCGTGTGCGCCTAGAAAAAAAATAAAAAAACAAACAATAGAATGGAAGCAAAATAAAAAAGCCATCCATTGCTAGTCAAAGTCCTTAATTCCTTGGGGAAAATAATTAATTAAATATTTGAATTAAACTAGGGGGTAATAACTGATCATAAAAACAATAAATACTTAAGATTTATAATTATTTTGCGACAAATAATAGTAAATGTTTAGGCAATATTTGAAATTAAAGAGGAGTTGAAAACTTGCTTGAATATTAATATTTTTTGTAGAGGTTTATGTCTCTGTAATATCATATTTATGGCCATAAATATCAACCGGTTACCCCCAGACAAGGCTTTTTGGCCATAAATTCTTAATGAATTTAATGCTAATTACTAAAGTCATTGAACCAAATTTAATCTGAGGTTAAACACTATTTTTGACACTATTTCTTGACTAGTAACAAAGGGATTCTACATAGTGCGGCCAAAGATAATGCGAATTTCGTGCAAACTAATTAACTGGAACTAATGTAACAATTAGAAATTTATACTTTCAGTGCACGTATAATAAATTAATACCATTTAATTAAATTTATAAATAAGTTCCCCATAATCCCATCACCTTTTTGAATACTCTTTGTTCGCAAGGGTTTTCAAAATAACCTCTGCATGAGCTATAACAAAATATTTACAAATTCCTCAGCATGTGCAAACTAATTTATTTGTGATATAATTTATAAGATCTATAAGGCTAAAGTAGCATATATTTATGTCTTAAAAATACTTTTATGCGATCATGTGATTCTGAAAACTCTTCAACTATTCAATAACAAAATATAGAAAATATTTGGGAAACCTGATGCCAAGGCTAAATAAGCATTAAATCTATGCCACGTTGCACATTTTCCTGGTTCGCGGTCTGCAACAGATAAACAAACAAGGGGCAATCAGAATCACATTCATAACATCAATAAAAGTTCGTGTTTGTTTATGAGCAAAAACAAATTAATGAAGGAAAACCTCATGTGATTTTTTCCCTCCCCCAAAACCAAACGTGAACCGAAAATTTCCTCAATTTTATAGACGAAAATGAAACGTAAATTCATTTTAAATTATGACATTAAAAAGAGAAAAAAAATTAAATGAAAAATGTGCAAATTTAGCGCCAGTGTTGGGTGTCGAAAAACAATAAAACTTGTGGTGCTAAATGATCTTGAAAAGGCCAGAGCCAGGTGATTAATGATGCATTCTGTATACATATACATATATGTATATATTGATGTCCATTTATGAATATCTTTGGCATATTGAACGGCAGAGTTCAGAGAGCGTGTGCTGCTTAATAATTCCCCATAATGCTTGCCAGTGCTAATTGAAAATCTTTCCCAGAATCCCAAGTGTGTGTTTGCTTGCCAAAGCCATTTGTTTGGCTGTCAACAGATGCGAGTGCGATTTATCAGGTAGTTTTCTGAGCATTCATAAGAGCAGCTACGGATATTAATTTTTAACAACAAAAAAAAAAGACTTGCTTTTGGGTTGCTTCGAAGAAAAAGTCGCTGCAAGTGATTTCTGTTGAACCAATTGTTTCGATGATACAAGGAATCCGGGGATCCGTTTGGTCCATTGTGGCATTTCCGTTCGAAGTCGGCCGAATTCTTGAACCAAATTCCTGAACTGACAAATCGACACAAATATCTCATACACCCTCTGCATGCGCTTTGTTTCTCAGGAATGTTGAGTAAATATGGCCTCCATTTTGTCAAAGTCAGCGGCAGGCTTAAGCCTGGTAAGGTAAGAAATGAGCCCTTCGCCTGGCTTGATTGTATTGAATGTATTAACCATAACTGACAGACGCAGGACAAAAGGACAAAGGAGCGCACACCGGAAACCGAACCAATTCACTCGCAAGACCTGCCTGCGACAATGTCCATAAATAATCGCTGTGCCCAGAGCGTTCAATCAATTGTTCAATTGCTGAATAATTAATTCGGCAACAGTGCCCTGCCGCGTTCGCAATCAATTAACAAGCGTTTTACGATTGCCATGCCTGGCTATTACAGCTATAAAAATAAAATAACATTTCTAATTGTGATTTGCATGCGCCATTTTCCAACTCAATCAAACCTCAGCTCTGGCCGAGGGCGTTTATTACATTTACTGCGTGTGTGTCTCTCTTGCTCGGTTTTGATGTCAGTTGAATGGCTGTCAGTAGTTGGTATGTCTGGCGGCATTGATTATTGCTCGATTTGAGTTATTTTGTGCCATAAATATGATTTTTTATTCGATTCGTGATAGATTTATGGCCAAGCCATTTGAGGCTGCATGTAAATCCCCCTAATTACAGCGGATTATAACTATTTATATGAGATTTATACTAAAGGTATGCATAGCATGGAATTAATAGTACCCAGCTTAGGTGGTATGCCTTCTCACACTCTTCTCCCAACTGGCGGTAATTGGTGCGTAACATTTCCCCCGGGTGATCAATGAAGCATTTCCAAAAACATTATTGCCATTCGAATTGTTTGCCTTTGTTCCACGAAATCATCGCCATGCAACAACTACCTGTTTCCCCTAGCTTTTGTGTCTGCACATGGAAAAAAGCACTAAAACTGCAAATTAGTTGAGAATTTGTTTAAATAAATCAATATATTTAATCAATTTAATTAACCTTTAACTATAATACTTTACAATAAATATTTGTAGCAAATACAGTTAGTAAAACTATTATATTCAAGTAGAATATCTTATTTATCATTGCAGTTCTTAACTTATTATGAATATGATTTATTTTATTTGAAAAATTTATATTTCTATTTTGATCCCTTTCTAATTCCGCTTTGATTTTTAATAAAATAGGTTGTCTAACCTTTACTTTATAAGCAATACCTATTATTTTAATATATTTACTTTAAATTTGACATAGATTTCTCAGAGTGTCTTCCTATTTAATAGGCAAATGCGCAATAGTCCGGCACAAGTAACCAAGAACCATGGAGAGTGCCAGGTTCCAAGATCAATGACTCCACCAAAGGGAGTTTGGGGCGGGAATCCGGTTCTGTGGGGAGGCTTATCAAAAGTTCTGGCCTGTTGGTAAACAAGCGGCATGATAAATGGACAGCAATCAATAACGAAGAGTTGTCTGCTGCCTTCGCGGCCAGTCAGTCAGTTAGTCAGTCCGTCCGTAGCTTTGTTTACCTGCAATCAAAACAGTTTATGTTTTTCCTTTTCATTCTGTTTGCCTGCCTCAGCCTCTACCTTGTATGTAAATACAACCCAACACCCGTACAATCGGCGAACAAACAAGCCGTGCGGAGAGGGAGGGGGCAGCGACAGCTATTCACTTCTTGTTTGCCTTCCTATTTGCGCACGCTGCGTATACGCAATGGGTGCAGTTTCGATTCGAATTCGGTTTGCTGAATCGTTCAAGGTTGCCGGGGCGGCAGGTGGGCTCCCATTTCTGGCGTTCGCATGTCAAGTGAACACTTTCCGTGAGATGATGGCGCTGATAAGGAATACCGAAGCAGAAGGGTAACAAACTTACAGGCCAAACTGGGTTAAAAGGCTACTTTCCACCCACCCAAAGGGAGGGGGCGCAGCGTACATTGCGCATACGCAGCGTTGCAGCAGAGCCATAAAAACGTGAAAGCAATGTCTCACTCTACTCGAAGGCAGTTAAGCGGCAGCTGTTTGTTCAATAAAAGCCAAACAAGCCGGGCCTTAACTCGACAAACAGAACGAAGTCGGAATACCCTAGCTGACAGGTGCCGTGGAAGAGCGCCACTCCAGCTCCTCACAAGTGGCAGCCGGCAAATCCCATTAATTCGCATTCACATTCGCACTGCAGTCATTTCCCTCGAGTTTTTCTCTTTTTTTTGCACTCAATTAAAATGCCAAGTTCAGCGCCTGCCAGCATTCAAAACTGACAGCTGACAGATGGAAATTTGCTTCGGCTAAGGAAACTCCGGAGTGCAGACCGGGTCACGGACGGACTCTCTCCCTCCCCCCGGGTCACCCCACTATCAATCATTCAGCGCTCATTCCGCTGTGAGTCAGGTGCAAATGTGTCAGTTGTAAATGAGCAGAAAGTTCACGGAAAAGTGTCACCGTCTTGAGCAGGCAGCTTGGACTGTTTTAATTGAGATGAATTAATGATATTGCTGCTTGATTAAGGATTTCCACCTGTTTATCTTATCTGACTTTCTTTATTTTTCATCCCCACTTTCGCAGATGTTAATCATAGATTTTTTTCTGCTTTTTTGAATTGCAGATTAATTGGGACCAAGCGGAAGTCTAATATATATTTTAATTAAAGGTGAGTTACTTTTTCGTTATATTAACACAATGCCATTCTGCAATAAAGCACCTCAATGCCCATTTAACGACTCACCTGAAGTTGTGCTTCCTTTAAGCATTTAATTAGCCCAAGCTGTGGTCCATAAAATCCCATTTTCGCACTTTGGATTTGGTGGATGCAGTCGCTTCCCTGCTTGCTCGTGAAAAAGCAATTAAATGCACTGCCTTGAAGCTTGAACTCTCACCCTCTGTGGAGCAGGGAAACCTGGTGGAAGGTGCCCGCAATCAGTGTGCAAAATCACGCGTCTGCATTTAATTCACTTTTGGGGCCTGGGAAATCGCCGAGTCGCGGAAAGCCACTCGAGGGATGTGGCAAACATTTCTGCACGCATTTGGCGGTTCCCATATCTTGGCCTGGCTTCTTCGTCTCTATTTCTATTTAAGGGCATTGCCGCCTGCCTGCCAGCTCCCAACCCATCGTCCATCGTCCGTAGGTGCTGCTGCTGCTGCTGCTGCTGGCAATTGTCCTTTATTGCCATTCCTTCATTAGGCCCCGCGTCTGGGATGGCATTTTAATGCAATTTTTATGCGCATTTTTGTGCGCTGTAATGGACCGGCCCCGCATCCCTGTTGTCGATGTGTCACTTGTAAGATAATTTCAATTGTAATTCATATAATTCGCCTTATTGTTGCCTCAATGGGTCTTTGTTGTTGGTTGGGGCTCGCATCTGGAGAATGCCACGTTGCCTCACTTCAGTGAGGAGAAAAATGGGAATATAAATATACTGATTTAGTGATTTCAGCAAGGTGCCCCTTTTGGCATCAGTTTGTTAATTAAATTATTGAATAACTTGACTGAAAGATAGTTTTTTAACTTTATTTTTCCATTTACAAACTCTACGCTTTGAAGATAGCAGCTGCCGCTGCTTTTGTTTAATTGGGCGTGGAAATGATTTGATCCATAAAAGTGCATTAAAAACGCATAAACCGTCGGCGGAAAGCTAAACAAACATGCGAACACCACAAAAGCGCCATCAAAGTGTCAAAAATGGAGCTATCCACTGCATCCACATGTGAGATTAGCTCCGGACTCCGGAGAGCAAAGCCAACGGAGACATAAATTAGTCCGTAATAAAGTTCAAAATAAACCGGGCACAGCCCGCAGCCCTATAAAAATAGTCTCCAGTGGGGAGAGGGGGGAATTAGCCGCATTAAATATTTGAGAAGACATAAATATATGCGCACGAGTAGAGGCAGCTGGCAGCCTGGCGGCTTTTTTGGCCACGCGGAAGTCAACAGGGCGAATGAGTAATGCACCGAACACTTGCCACATTTACCTACTTTGTGTACAGAATTTATTTCTTACTTTTTCGTGTGAAAAAAAAACTGATCCAGAGAATAAATTGCAAATGTAGACAGTTGATTCTCAAGAATTTCTCAGTTGAATTTATAAATAAAAATCGTAAATCAATACACAGTTTGCCTTTAAATTTAGAAATTCAGAATTGTTTTTCCGACTTTCTCTCTAAATTTCAGAATTAATTAATTCGGAAAATAGAAAGAGAACATAAAAGCAAAATTTGGTTGTTTAACGGGAAATAGTTTATTAAACAAGTACAGTTACCATCAAAAATATGAAATAAAAGCCATTTAATAAGCCATCACATCGTGAACCCGTCGGAAGCGTTCGCCCGCCTGGCGCAGCGTCATGCCGCGGGTCTCTGGCATGACCACAGCAAAGGCCACCAGACCCACTACCAGGATGATGCCCACTGCCACAAAGTATGTGTAGAAGTAGTTGGCACCCAAATTGAATGTGACGATGACAATAATATGAATAACCTGCTCCAGACACACGATCAGGCCAATCAGGAAGGGCTTCACGCGCATGGGAAAGGCTTCTCCCAGGTAAACCGAGCTGCTGCAGATGAAGAGTCCGGCAAAGAATTGGAAGGCCATGCCCAGGCGGCACACCTGCCACATAAAGTAGGGGTTGACGATGTTCGAGTAATCCCCGTAAACTCCAGCCATGCCCAGCATCAGGCCGGCCATGCACATGAGTCCCAGCAGCGAGACAAACTTCCTGCCCACCGGGTCCAGCACGCCAATGGTGATCAGGGCTCCGATGAGGCGAAGGATGCCGAAAATGACCGGTGGCCAGGCGATGGTGGTGTTCTCCACCTCGTAGGTACTGCTCAGCATGGACAAGGAGAGCGGCAGCGAAAAGGAGAAGGCAACAAAGCAGCGGAAGAGCAGCAGCTTGAGGAAAGGCATCAGGGATTCGCCCAGCTGTTCGCCCACTCCCTGACTGCTGCCCTCCACCACATACAGTTTCGCCTCGTTGTAGGCCCGCTCGCCGTTCTCCTGTGTCCAATAGCCGCCCATCAGCCGCTTCAGACTGGCCCGCGCCTTCTGCTCCTGGTTCTGGCGGATGTAAAAGATCGGCGACTCTGTAGAGACCGCCACGCTGCCCAAAGCTACAGCCGTAAAGACAATGCCAAAGATGCCGTGCACTCGATTGATGGTCATGTCCAGGCTCTGTGTCCACTGTGAGTCATAGATGACCTGGATGCAAACGCCCAAGGCGAGACCATACTGCTCCATGGCGCAGCAGGAGCCGCGATTGCTGCTCGATGCGATCTCGGCGCTGTGTATGAGGAAGGGCACGGTGATGAGCCCGATGCCCACTCCGCCTACGTAGCGGGCAGCCAATATGGATTCATACTCGTAGGGAGCACTCACAAAAATAATGGCGTCGATCAGGTTCATCACACCACCCAGACCCTAAAGGGAAGGATGATAGTTAGTTTAGGGAATTTGGGAGGAAAGTCTGATGGGTTTACTCACATAGAAAACCATTTTGGGTAGAAAAGATGATGTTACGGCGGAGACTACAGCTCCAATGATAACGCCAATGAACCAGCTATACTGGAACTCAAAAGTTGTGGCGGTGAACAGAGAGCTCCAGCCCAGACTCTGGGCCATGTCCATGCCAGCGTAAACAAAGAGGAAGCAGGCTAAAGAAGAAATAAGATTTGGAATGAGTATTGCGAAGAATTAGGAAAAGATTAGGCTTTTAAGTTTTTGAATAGGAAATAGTTATTCATACTTTTGAGGTAATAATTTTGTAAAGTAAAAGTTTACAGAATTTATATAAGGACTTTGAATTGATGGATAGTTTATGTTTTTTTTTTATATATTCTTTTAAAAAACCTCAATTTTTTTAACTAATTTATATTAATTTACTCTTCAAATACCTCGGTAGTATTTTTGCTTTTATATATTATCGCAATTGTCATAGATAGTTGGACACAAAGGCTTTTAAATAATATGATATTATTCTTATCAGGTGGTAAGGAATTCACAAGAAAATGGTTTGTCAACATTTTGTAGAATTTTCTTCATATATACATTAATAATAATAATATATATATATGTACATATTATAATTGTAAATATCCACAAAAAATAATATTTTAATTGATTTTAACTGAGAGAATCCCCACTATTAGTTCATCTAATCTCACCAGCTGTTCCGGATTGCGTTTGAGCGCTAGTCGCCCAGCGACCTGTGGTGGGGGTAGCTGTGACCACCACTGTGGTGGGCGGAGGTGGTGGTGGCTGTGGTCTACCCGTGGTGATGTACGTGGTTTGGGTCTGCTGGGGACCAGTTGTGATGAAGGTGGTCTGCTGTACGGGCACTGGGCCCGAGGTAACATATGTTGTCGTCATGGTCGTCGTTGTCCTCCGTCTTATATAACCTGAAGGCGAGCTAAATTCGTTTCCACTTTTTAAGCAGCGCGTGCGATTCGATTCGTTCGTTTTGGTAGCTACGGGCGGACTGGGCGGGCTTTTATAAAATGTGGCTGCGTAAGTGGTAGCTATCAACATAATTGATATCTAGCCAGCAGATAATTGATATACACAGAGGTTTTATCAGCTGGTAGATACTCGCGTTCCCCGCTTTACGGTAGGCCCGACGCCCTGCTGCCTGTCGCCGTGATTCATTCCGAGTAAGCCGCGATAAGTCGCGATAAACTAGCAGAAACATTCGAGGGCCATGGGGGCAACCGGCTTACTCACTCGCTTCTCAGGAGGTGTCCTAGCCGACTAAGTGCAATTGATCGAATTCGAGAGTACAAAGTTCAGTGTGAGCCATCGCTTGCCACTAAATTGGGGTGTACCCCAAACTGAGGGAACTGACGTGCTGCCAGTTGCTGGAACTCACTTATCAATTCCAACTAATTAATTCGATTAACAAATGTCACAGATAACCAATTCGAGGGTTAAAGATAATCGTTATCTCTGCAGGGAAACTAGAGTAAGAATTACTATAATTAGTAATTAATTTGTTACTTTATTTATTTCGCCAAAAATGGTAATTAACTTAGAAGAATCTTATATTTAAAATTCGTCGAAACCGTCTGTTAGCCTCCCGGAGGGTGAGTTTCTTTGTCTCTGGGATGACAATCGCAAAGAATATCACACCCACCATCAGGATAATTCCCACAGTCAGGTAGTATCGATAGAAAAAGTCCACGGATCCCTTATTATACCCCACTATGTTGAGAATGTGTATCGTCTGCTCAAAGCCCACGATATAACCCACAAGGAAAGGCTTTAGGCGCAGGGGGAAGGCCTCGCCCAGATAGACCGAGGAGCTGCAGACAAAGACCCCGGCAAAGGCCTGAAAGGCCACGCCCAGGCGCCACACCTGATACATGTAGAATGAGACCAGAATGTTGGCCGGATCGTTGTAGGAGACAGCCATGCACAACATCAGTATGGCCATGCAGAGCAGTCCCAGCAGCGAGAACAGCTTCCGCCCCACCTTGTCCAGGAATCCCTGAGCGACGAGAGCGCCAAGGAGGCGCACCAAACCCCACACGGTGACTGGCCAGCAGGAAATTCGGCCCTCGGTGAGTTTGGCGCTCGAAATGAGGGATGCGGAGAGGGGCAGAGAGAAGGAGAAGGCCACAAAGCCGCGGTAGAAAAGCATCTTGATGAAGGGCAGCACAGAGGCGAGCAGTTCCTGCAGGAAAGTCCTCTCCCGGCTATCCGCCACATACAGAGTGGCCTCCTCGAAGGCCTGGTCTACAAAGGGGTTGAAGCTTCCCAAAAGTTTCTCATGGCACTCGCGGGCTTTCACCTCCTGGTTGCGGCGCAGATGGAAAATGGGCGACTCGATCGAGAGGGCTGTCATGCCGAGACCCAACAGAGATAACACAATGCCTATGATTCCGTGGACCTCATTGACGGATGCCTCCTTGTCCTCCACCCACTGGGTGTCGTAGATCACCTGAATGGCGATGCCCAGGGCCAGGCCACACTGCTCCATGGCCCCACTAACCCCACGATAATTATCCGCCGCCACTTCGGCGCTGTGGATGAGGAACGGGACAGTAATCAGGCCGATTCCAGCGCCTGACACGTAGCGAGCAGCCAGAAGCTGTCCATAATCGAAGGGAGCACAGGTGAATATAATGGCGCCAGTAAGCTGCATTAGTCCTCCAAGGATCTGAAGAATATTATGCGGAAAATAAGTTTAAAAATCATGAAAACAATAAATTTGACTCACATAGAAGGGCAACTTGGGCAGAAAAGTCATGAGCAGGGATGAGAGCACAGATCCGCCCAGGACTCCAATGAACCAACTGCACTTGAACTGCTGGGAGGCCGTGGTGTTCAGGGTTTGATTCCAGCCCGCACTGTGGGCCAGGTCCATGCCTCCATATACAAACAGAAAGAACACTGCAGGGACAAGGGGTTAAGATAAAGAATCTTCTCCTGAAACTAGGTAAAAGTAGTTCTTCTTGACACACCTGCAGAGGCCACATTAAGTTGCTTGTTGAATTGACGCACTGAACCCGGATTGCTCATGGTCACATTCACATTTTGCATTGTTGGCTGAGCTTTCGGAATATATCCTCCTTCTGAATCCTTGATGTTAAAGTTATTTTGTTGATTGTCCTCCGGACCTCCGCGGGTACCATAAGTAATTGTCATACTTATTTTTTTTGGGTGCAAATAACTTTTTTCGATCCGTTCTTTTTAATGGCCAAAGAACAACTGTACGAGCCATAAGAACCAATTGAGGTAATAAGTAATATAAGCCTATTGGGGAACTGTGCAGTATGTAATAAGCTTTAGATAAAGTTTGCTTTATGGATGTTCCGCCAGTGAAAGTAAGCCTCAATGAGGCCCGATAAAAATATAGTTTTTATTATGGAGGACTAGTCATCTTCAAGTTAAGTTCCATTGACACATTGACAATGTAATAGCATTCAAGTTTGCTTCTGATTGTAGCTGGTTTTCACCAGTTTTTTCAGAGAAAATGTATAAATAAAATGTATAAAATAAATTAGATAGTTAATTCAATAATATTAGTAAAGTTGTGTAGGGTTAAAGTTAAATTTTCATATATAAATTACGTTGTTTCTGATTGTAGCTGGTTTTCAGCAGTTTTTTTTATAAAATGTATAAATAGATTTTATAAAACAAAATAAAGAGGTAATTAATATAATTTGAATAAAGTTCTCTAGGGTTTAAGTTAAAATTTTAGATATAAATCAATTAAGACTTTCACAACTTCGTGGTTTCGCATGTTATCATCTTATCCTCTTTAATTCTTTTAAAGTTAGAATAAATAATTCTACAAAAATCCACTCAAAAAAAATCTTAAAATATTCAATTACAGATCTAGTTTTATTTTTTAAAAAACACACATAAATTTGAACAAGTTGGGTGAGTGTTTAATTCAGATTCTCAAGCCTAGTATATCGTCACATCGTACCACTTCTGGAACCGGTGACCAGCCTCCCGCAGAGTCATTCCCTTCGTTTCCGGCATGGAGACAGCGAAGAAGATTACGCACAGGAGCATAATAATGCCCACGGACAGGAAGTACGCAAAGAAGTTAACTCCTACTCCAGATCCAATGCATGCAATCACGATGACATGGATCAACTGCTCCACGATCACAATCACTCCAATGAGGTAGGGCTTCAGCCGCAATGGAAAAGCCTCACCCAGGTAGATCGAGGAGCTGCAGATGAAGAGTCCGGCAAAGGCCTGGAAGGCCATCCCAATGTTGCATATCTGGGCCATGGAGTAAAAGCTCAACGTTTCATTGTACAGACCCGCCATGCCGAGCATCAGTCCGGCCATGCAGAGCAGACCGACGAGCGACACAGCCTTGCGGCCGATTGTATCCACAAAGCAGAGGGCCACCAGTGTGCCGATCAGGCGGAGACAACTCCACACGTACAGCTGCCAGGAGAGTGAGAAGCCCTCAACAACTTGGCTGCTGTATATAATGGAGCTGGTCAGCGGCAGGGAAAAGGAGAACGCGACGCAGCAGCGGAATAACAGCAGCTTGACGAAGGGCATTGCGGAAGCCACCAGCTCCTCGGCAGGGCTCCGGCTGCTGCTCTCCACCACATAGATTCGGGCCTCCTCGAAGTACTTGTTGGCGAGGCTGCTGTTATAGCCCACCAGCTGCATCTGGCAGGTGCGAGCCTTCTGCTCCTGATTGCGTTGCAGGAAGAAGACTGGTGACTCGATGGCTAAACTACACATTCCTAGGCCCAACAAGGAGAACACAATTCCGACTATGCCGTGCACCAAGTTCGAGCTGCTATTGTTAAAGCTGAGCCACTCCGTGGTATACACCACCTGGGCGGCTACACCAATGGCCAGGCCACATTGCTCCAGTCCTAAGTTAACGCCGCGACGATTGGTCGCCGACACTTCGGCGTTGTGGATGATGTACGGAACGGTGATCAGGCCGATGCCTACACCAGCCACGTAGCGGGCGGCCAGGCAGCATGAGTAGTCATCGGGCGCAGCCGTGAAAATAATGGAACCAATAAGCTGCATTAGACCTCCAAAGACCTGGGGTTGGACAAGGAGAATAAATCATTAATTTATACATAAAATAAGATAACTTTCTATAACTCACATAGTAGACCTGCTTGGGCATAAATGTCATGGTGGCCATGGCGGCCAGTGTGCCAATTATGACGCCTATGAACCAGCAATAGGAGAACTCAGTGGTCAAGAGGACACTGAAGGTGGGATCCCAGCCCAAGCTGGCCGCAAAATCCATGCCTCCATAGACAAAGAAAAAGAAAACTGCAGGGCAGAGAATATATATATACCGATTAGTCCGAGTCACGAGCAGCTATCTCTTAGGATTTCCTAAATTTTCTCACCCGCAGTAGACGTAGCCGACTGCTTGTTGCTTGTGTTCCAGTAGCCAGTCTTGGTAACGGTCACGGTAGCAGGTAACGCAGGTCTCACAGGTTCCGGCGGAGGTGCAGTGCTTATGTAGATGGTCTCCTTTACCGGAAGGGGACCTGCACTCATGTTGGCGCCTTGAAATCCGCTCATTTTTTAGAAAATCCAAGGGTTTCGTTCGTTTGTTCGTTCGCTACTGGGGCCCAGCCATGGCCCGCAATCGCATTTAAATGGGAAATTGGAAAAATGTGGTCTGAACTTAGCGATACCGATATCTAGCTGATAAGTAATGACACTGTAATCAGTTTATAGATACAAGTGTCTTTGCGATTCCCATAGATTCGAGTCAATTGGCCGCTTGGCCTTGGATGTGAATCACGATCAGTCATATTGGGGACTTTTTCGGGTGACCAACCGGGCGGGGCAGGCTATAAATAGAGTTATTCTTTTGTTATCTTTAATTAATCTTTAAATTAAATTAAAATTTAAATGTGTCGCTTGTGTGTTAGCTAAGATCTCTTTGTTTCAAAAAGAAAGTGTTTTAAATTAGCCCTGGGCCAAAGGTTGAATGGAAATGGGAAATAAAGGAGGCTAGCCTTTATTTCTTGATGAAGCCAAGTGGTGTGTGACGTCTCCAGAGCGCCTGTCTAGCGTCTGCATTATGTATGGCATCTGCAGCCACAAGCTCATCGGGCTCGCAATCATAATCATCCCGGCGGCGGCGGCGGCGGCCACACTTGAGTGTTTGCTTGAGTTGTCTCAAATTGCGTAATGTCTGTACTGACACTGCCATTTCCAACCACTCCACTTCACTGCTGCTCGACGCGACTTCATCCAACCGATCCAAAGGCCCAGCATCTTTGCAAGCCAATCTATCTTGTTGCGCCTCGAACTGTCAAATCGCGCCACATGTCTATGGGTTCTGGGGAGGATGGAGGGAGTGTAAGATATTGCGGCTGCTGTTGCCTGTTCCTTGTCATTTGACGCCGCTCGACAAATTAGCCAAGCGACTCCAGCTCCAGCTCCAGATCCAGCCGCATCAGCATCAGTGCCATCTCCATTTCGTTTCGAGAGACTCGAGTACATTTTAATGAGTTTATGCACAAAGTTGTCTAATGGCGTAAAAATTATGAGCCCCAACATGTGGCCATGGATATGGGCATGGCTGTAGATTGAGATAGATCTGGAGACGGGCATATGGCACAAATGACACAAATGGCACATGGCACATGGGCACTTTGCATGGATTTCTGCGAAGATGCTTCCTTCGGGAGAACCGCAGCAACGTCTGCCAGGCCACTAATGGAGTCTAATTACTCTGGCCGCCAGCCGTCGCGAATCTCTTGGCCAATAAAAGCATATTAAGACAGCTCGCGCACAGACATTCCCCAACTGTCGTTTATTTCCGCCAAATGTGACATACAGGAATCAACTGAGTGCTGCAGCTGTAGCCCCCTCCGGGAAACTCCTCCGATGCTTATGGGCCATGTTGCTGTTCACAGGCATCCCCGCGCTCTTGCTGCTTAATGTCACCACCATCAGGAGGTAGACGCATTTCAGTGAGAGCAGCACCGTCCGCTTCCAGTTGAGTCGGGTGCCCGGCCAGGATGGGGAAGTGGGCATCTTGCTGCTGGTGTTGACTTTTTTTTGGGTTGGTGAAATATATGGAAAATACTACAACATTTGGGAAGTTAAGGGAATGATAAGTGACACTAGATTCGGAGGTGACAAAAAATCTTTTAAAAAATATAAAATTAGATTAGAGTAATTTTATGCATTTTGAAACATATTTTAAATATTTCTTTTAAATATTCCCCTTTTCGAGGATTGCTTTATATCTTAAGAATTTCAAAAGGGGGAAAAAGATATTAAATATGTATAAGCCAACATAATCTATCTGATAGTTTGAATCACATTTAATTAATACAAAACAAATACGAGCTTCACTAAAAAATTAAATGCCGAAACCCGGGATTGAACCGGGGACCTTTAGATCTTCAGTCTAACGCTCTCCCAACTGAGCTATTTCGGCGGTTGGGTTTATTAAAATATTATTAATTAAAAAATTAAACAAAAAATGCGTTAAGCTACTGATAAGGAAGGCCTTTCAGTCTTCTTTAAAACCAAACACAAAATATATGTACATAAATTATATGCTTTCATAATTTCTTTCTTAAAAGAAATCAAACGAAATTTCATAAACTAAGTGTGCTTAAAAAAATGTATTAAAAAATATGCATTTCAATCGAAGAAGCTAAATAAATATTTGCCGAAACCCGGGATTGAATCAGGGACTTTTGATTTTCCGAGGATTGCTTTAAATCTTCAGAATTTCAAAAGAGAGAAAAAGGATATTAAATATAAGGCAAAATACAAATCTATCTGATAGTTTAAATCACATTTAATTAATACAAAACAAATACGAGCTTCACTAAAAAATTAAATGCCGAAACCCGGGATTGAACCGGGGACCTTTAGATCTTCAGTCTAACGCTCTCCCAACTGAGCTATTTCGGCGGTTGAATTTTTTAAAATATTATTAATTAATAAATTAAAAAAAAAAAAATGCATGAAGCTACTGATAAAGAAGGCCTTTCAGGTTTCTTCAGAAATCAAACACAAATTGTACAAAAATTATATGCTTTCACAATTTCTAGCATTTAACAAATCAAAGAAAATTTGAAAAATTAAGTCTGCTTAAAAAATGTATTAAAAATATTTAAAAAAAATGAAAAAAGCAAAATAAATAATTGCCGAAACCCGGGATTGAACCGGGGACCTTTAGATCTTCAGTCTAACGCTCTCCCAACTGAGCTATTTCGGCCTTGGGTTTCCTTGCGCCAAATTATAGCTTACCTTTTGAGGGTCTATATATAAACTTACCCTCATATAAGTTCACCACAAAGTTCAATTGTGTTCTATATTTTTAAAATACATAGTACTATTTATATAAACATTTCGGCTTGGACTTTTTTTTCCTGTCACAATTCCTGACAGTTGCCAAAATGTGTGTTGACATTTGCGTGTCTTAATAGGTCCACATCAATTTCACAAAGACGCCTTCTTGGCAGCCGCACGTTTTGACTGACGGAAACTGCACACTTTGAAAGTGCCATAAAGAAAATGAAAAACGAAAACTAAACAAATTTTGACCATATTGTTTGTAATAATTTTTGTTAATTACAAATTATGAATTTTTACGATGCCCGGGTGGAATAATAAATAAAAACTATACTGTAAAGCCTGGCAACGAGGCGCATCTGACATATGGCAAGGTTATATAAATTTGCATTTCATATTTGGCAAACTTTCAAAATGCATTTATGAATCTATGAACTTTAGCGAAACTAAAAATAAAAAATGTGGGAAGGTAATAAATGTTTTACTACATAAAAGTAGCGTGGAACTTACCAGACAAGGTTAATGTCTTTAAACTAACTTTATTGCGAATTTGAGAACTTAATTCCACATATTCCCACACTAATTAGGGTTAAGTTTATTTTATATCATACATTTTATTTGTTTAGTTATGACTGAATTTATTTTTATTAACTAAATACGATTGAATTGAAATTCAAAGAAGAGTATACAAAACTTGATTTCTCCATTCAGGCTGATCCCTTCCTCTGCAACCTGATGAATTCTGATGAAATCGAAAATCCTCTACCCGTTGCCTCGTGTCCCTGAAAGCGTTTGCCTTGCCCCGGAGGCCAGACAACCTGATCTGATCCATTATAAACGCTGGTATCGTGGGTTAGAGCACCTTCCCAGTTCCAACTTCCAACTAATGCGGCTTCCGTTTGACGCCCGGCGCTGAAAGCTGAGCTGCAGTTGAACTTTAGACTGAGTCAGGCCTCGGTCTGAGGATGATGATGATAATGCCCCTTCCCGAGCCGATCCCCTGGCCGGTCTGCCCAATGATTCACATTCTCGAAAGGCGATCGTGTGGCAGACCGAAATTCCTTTGAAAACGAATCCGAGCCAGTCCACGCCCACGTTCCCCGCCCCAGTCCCAGTCCCGGTCCCGGTCCCAGTCCAGTGGTTATGATTTATCGCCTCGAATTCTGCGCTTATTTGGTCCAAGGCAAGCAGCTTTTTCTCACTCTCTGCATTGGCTATTATAATAATTATTATTATTTAGATTGAATTAATTATTCGTCATTTCTGTGTCATCACATTGGCCTGGAGGCATTTCTTTGCGGCGACTATTTTGGGTGATTTGTAGATCGTCAGATAGAATCGCGAGCAGTAGCAGCAGCAGGGGGCGGCGGTGACGACAACACGGCATTCCTCTGATATGTCAAGGGAATGTTTAACATTTTCGCTAGAATTTCTATTTTGGTCGCGGCACGGACCTTGACTGGGAACTGGGAATCGCCTAAGACATTTCTATTTCTTGTTAAATTCGTCCAAATCGAAATAGCAAAGAAGCAGCATAGTTTTTGGGGGGAGGTCTTAGTTGTGCATGGGTCTATGAACTGATAAGTGTCTTTCAAGTGTACAAATATAGCGATAAGAAAGTTCAATTGGGCACAATAATACCACCAGCAAGACAGTTTGAATCGATTTCCAGGAAAAAATTATACACATTATGGTAAAACAGCAGAACTTGTATAGTCAGCAAAAGGTAATATGTAAATCACAGGCAACAACTTAGGGGTCCTTTTCCTTTTCCTTGTTTTTTTTTGCGAGTGTGTGGAAAAAGTGTCCTCCACTTTTTGCCGGCTGGCTAAGTGGGTCACAATTGGATTTGAATTGTTTATGCCACAACAACAGCAAAAGTAGAAGTTATTGCCCAGCGACCTGGCTTTTCATAAATAATATCGCAGTTTGTGTGACAGTCCTAATGGAGCAATTGCAGGATACCCGCCTAGACCCTCACTTTTAACCTTTAACAACGCCATACAAGTTGTTCGGACCGCAACTTGTAATTGACTTAATTGCAAAAAATTCTTGTTTTTTTTTGCCAGCAGCAGCTACAACAGCTGCAAAATAAATTACTGAAATCTGTGTAAAACAAATTGCCATCGACGTGATTACAAAATAACTGCAGTCATAACCGAATTCGGCATACTTGGCTTTATTAAAAACGAATAAATATTCATTTGGCAATGTGGCGCGGGGCCTTTAAACCAACAGTCACGGGCCAATCCCAGGGCGTTGGCCCCCGGGAAATCGGCCATAAATTGAGCTAAACGTGAATCTCACTGATCACTGGCCACTGGCCACTGGTCACTCTCCCTGTGTTATAATTCTGACAAAATAAAACAAACAAAAAAGAACCCATGCGACTCGCAAAAAACCGCAAGATTTATTGGCAGCCATTTCACGAACAATTTGTTGCCATTGAAATTTATTGGGGCGACTTTTGAATATGTGTTCCGCTACGCCACACTCATTCACTCACGACATTTGGCGTTTTGTTTCCATTAAACAAATCGCACCGAACCCACTCCCCGCTCTGCCCACCCAGAGTTCTGTTTATATTCTGCGGCTTCCTTTGGCCTCGTCCAGCACTTGTCGCCGCGTCTGAGTGATTTCGGAACGTGAACGTGCCGCCAAGTCGTTCACATTGTCGAATATCGTTCATTCCCCGCCCTCAAGACGGTGTTATTTTAATGTTTATGATTTTCGGCTTATGACTTTGTCAGATAGCTTTAAGGAGCACTTTAATGTGGCTAAAAGTAAAACATAAAACCTCGATTCGCCCCCTTGATTCATCTTTCATAAGCCGGTGGTAAACCTGGTAAACTTTTGCAAGTGTCGGGCCGAGGCTCCAAAGTGAACTTAAATATTTCAAGTCCATTACAAACTGTCACAACATGTTTGGGGTTTTGTGAGTTGAGTGAGCTGAACGCAAATTGGCTTGCCACAAGTCGACCCCTGTCACGGTCCGCCCGCTTGACACTTGCCACATGCTTGCCCCGCTTTGGAAATACTGGAGGCGTCTTGGTTTCGGTTTCGGTGTCGGTGTCGGTTTTGAGATTGAAACTGGGACTGTTGGAGTCCCCCATTAAATATGCATAAATCGAACTGGAAAGCCAGCTAACGAAGATGTGGCACTCTCATGCGAGTGGGCTTGGGAGTGGGAGTTGCATTCGCCATGGGATGGCTTTTAAATAGTTAGTTGAGCGTTAAATTGACTCGGCGAAGCCATCAACTGGCCACATGTCAGATCCAATCCCTAGCCGGCTGGCTGCCTTGTTAATTGCATAATTAAGCGCAAAGTTGGACTTGGCAGCCTACGCAGACGCTGCTCCAGATCCGCTGCGATCTGCAGACAGCAGACGGCAGCGACAGCAGCTCCACTCTTCGCAGCTCTAATCCACTTGGAGTCGTCGACATGTCCGCTAATGAGTCGCTGCAGCTCCTCCTGCCAATGCAGCGATGCAGCAGCGCTGATAAGGCGGAATTTATCATCTGGATGCCTGGCAACTGTCGGATTAGCCGACATCGCTCTATTTGCATATTCATAAATCTCGGGAGCCTGCACTCGCGAGCGAACTAATTGAAAGACGTATTTGCATGTAATTGAGTGTCTGCCTCTATCTGTTTCATCTGGTGAGCCAGGCCAGAGCTTTCCCTTTCAGGTTTCCCTCCTGGCCTGACTTTTGTTCCCGTGTCAGTGTCTCTTTTGCTGTGTAATCACTTTGTCCACTGGATAAGGCAGATCGTCTTATTTGATATGCAGTTGGATTGTCACTTCGTAAGCTATATAAATATAAACCCTATATGCATTCAGCCCCAGGTTAATTATATATAAAAGAAGACTAAGGATCAGGATATATATATTTTTTTAAATTTATAATTTTATACCAGAGTAAAAATATAAAATATACCTTTAAATAAAGGCCCCAGTATCCCTTAAGTAAGGAGATCTATACTCTTTAAGCTTCTGGCAGTTTTTATGATTCTTGAATATTTAAGACTTCTTCAGGTTTCATTTCTAGTCCGGCAAGGATTTGCTCACTCAAAGTCTTAAATGGTGCCGAATCCAAAATTTCGGACGGCACCTTGGTGAAAATCTGCTTGTAGACTTCTTTCATTTCGCGGCGTGAAATAGTTATTTCGAATTTCCTTTTCTTCTCGGCGGGCTCATAAATCTGATTCTTTTCCATTTCGCTAAGATAAGCTGCCTCATGGCATTGCAGCAAATGCTTCTTCATATTCGTGGTGTAGGATCCCTTGAAACAGTTTCGGCAAATCTTACATTCCTCCTCGTTTTTAGTGGGATGGAAAACGAAAAAGTTCCGAACAATAAAATTACTTTTTATTTTCATCTTAAGCTGTCCGCGCCTAAATGAAAAGTAAATAGGAATTGTTTTGATGCAAAGTTGAGTTAAATTTATACTAACCTAGGTAACCTGCAGCTGTTATATTAATGGTTTCTCAAATGAAATTGTTTCTTACCCGAAAATATGAGTTAGTTGCTCCTGAATAAAAAGCTAACTTATTTGCTATGGAATATTTTAACAACTGTCACTTATTTAAAGTGTTTTCATGGCCAACTGTTTTGTGAGATATTCAAATTTAATATTCTCTCAATTAGTTTGAGTTTGATTAGTTATTTTTGTATTTATAAAATTTACAAAAAATTACTTCATCTCACACAAAAAGCGAAATCGTTTAAACAACATTTAAAAACCCCACAAAAAAACCGAAAGGCATCATTCTTCAAGAAAACTTCTGTAATAAAATTTTACGATCACCTAGCAACAGGCACGACTTTCGGTCGCCAGAAGATGGAATTGCCTGGGATCCGGCCACTGGGAATCGGTGAGAGAATTGGGGAATGCAGGAGGGAGAAGGACACAAAACAAAAGTCATGAAATTCATGAATGAATCAGGAAATCGTGTTGGCTTTCATCCTCACCCCAAGCCGCCAATCTGTGCGGCTGCCGCAGCTGAGTTTTGGTGAGACAAGTTTGCCCGATGTTGCCAAGTCGGGAACACGTTCACTGTGGTCCAGGTCGGGATAGCCGCCGTTCCCGTCGCCTGCTCCTTCCTCCTCCTCTGCCTGTTCCTTCTGCTGCCAGTGCCGTCTGCGCATGCGTGACGTCTGTCAGCAGGCGACAAGAAGGTGCCGCACACAAAAAGAGGCACCCGGGATCCAGGCTCCTTTTAGACGGCTTTGTTTGGTCTGTTTGGCCACAAACATGTTTTCCTTTTAGGGCCGGCAGCGACTGTTGGGTCATGCTGGGCCCAAACCCGTCTATCGAATCGGGCCAAAAACAGCCTTGGGGGAAACAAGGAAGTTTCGCCAGTCAAGTGGCTGAGGGCCTCCAGCTGCTCCGCCAATGGAGCAGCCACTTCAGCTGGCTTTGGCTCTGCTCAAGTTGGCATTTCTATTTCGATTGCTTTTGCTATTTGGTGGAAAAGGAAAGAAATGCAACATAATTGAGCATAAATAAATAAAATGCCAGGCGAAATATTGCATTTGCCATTGGTGGGCGGCATTCTCTATTGTGCCGAGCTCAAGTGGCTCATTGAGTTGGCTCCCATCCGTCCATCCATCTCCGACCAATTCATCTTGGCCCACCGCCGGATGTTGGGCCTCTCCAGCTATCAGATATTTCTGTTGCAACCTGCAGTGGTTCGTTTCATTTTTCTCTCTTTTTTTTTGCATTATTTGTGCTGCATATTTAAATACAATTTGGCCTCCGTCTGGACATGTCAAATTCGAACTCCACTCCAAAAACTTTTGGCAGGAAGTACTTTTTCTGATTATGCTGAACAGCTGAACTGAGGGATTGAAGAATGGGCAGGGCCTCGATGGGATTTAAGAGCAAATACTAAATGTTTTGAAGAGATTAAAGTTAGATGTTACTTTGAAAAAGAGCTTCAAGAAGTCACATTTTCTTACTTAAAATTTTTGGAGAAGTGCAAAGAGCTACCATTAGGGTTCGTTTTTATGAGAAGCTCAAAGAGCGGCTTTATTTTGTAGAGATCTTTGAGTTTCAGCCTCGAAATGTGAGCTTTACGCGAAGAGCAATCATTAGTGAGTGGAACCGAGGGCGCCGCGATAATTCTTCTCGGCGTGCCGAATCGCTGAGCACAACTTCACCAAGGCCAAGTCGAATCGTCAAGTGCCCTGCCATCATATGCCGAAGGTCGCGACCCAGTGGAGCTTCCACGGCGTTCGACTCTCGAACACACTTCTCCAAGAAGTGGCCAGAACTGACTGTTACCTGGCAATTACAATGCAACAAACAGCAGCGGCACTGCGACCACATAAATCACACTTAAACGGGCCGCAGTAAGCCGTAAACCTCCTTGTTCCGCCACCTTTATTACTGTGTCCCGGCGCAGGAAATGCAGGTTGCGTGGGTGGCAGCTCAATGCCAGGCGGCGGTATAAGCTGCACAAGGAAATTTACGTGGATACGCCGCAGGATAAGGGAAAACCACTGCCTGTGCAGTTTTCACTTAACGCCAAGTGGCACATAAATTTCAGCAAGGACGCAAATACACTTGACGGGGGTTGGGACTCGGGACTGGGTCTGAGGCCGGCATTTGCTGATAAGTGGACAAAATGTGCATCGCTCTGATTTAGCTTTTGGCCGAAAGCTGTCTTGGCAAATATTTGGTGGCAAGGGCACTCGAGTCGAGGCACCGTCGAGGTCAACTGGTGCATGAAATTTGGTGGCAGGCAAAGCAGCAGCTGCAAACCAGGCAGCTGCAGCCGAAATCAGGTCCAAGAAGATGCTTGAGTTGGCTCCAAGCACAAGGCAGAAGTTAAGGGGAAATCATTTACAGTCTTTAAAAATAAATACGCGCCACCTTTAACGCTTTAACTTGCTCTTTATTTCCAGGTCAAGCAAAAAACAAGATGCGATTTCTGAGCGATTCGAAGGCTTTTTGAGGGCGACTCTGGAACTAAATCCTTGCTGTAGTAGTTACCCCCAAAAGCTATGATGATGATGCAGTCCCCCAGCCTGCGTCTGGCTATTGGCAGCCTGATTCTTATTCTCTTTGTGCTGCACGTGCTAGGCAAGGAGCAGGGAACCGGGGCAGGAGCACAGCACCATCGACAGCACCACCAGCGCAGTCATGCGGCCAAGCGCTTTTCCCGTGACTCCAACGCCGCCCGAGAGCGCCGACCCAACATTATCCTGATCCTCACCGATGACCAGGATGTGGAACTGGGCTCGCTGAACTTTATGCCGCGCACCCTGCGCCTGCTAAGGGACGGCGGGGCAGAGTTCCGGCATGCCTACACCACCACGCCCATGTGCTGTCCGGCGCGCTCTTCGCTGCTCACCGGAATGTATGTGCACAACCACCAGGTGTTCACCAACAATGACAACTGCTCCAGTCCCCAGTGGCAGGCCACGCACGAGACGCGTTCCTATGCCACGTATTTGTCGAATGCCGGCTACCGCACCGGCTACTTTGGCAAGTACCTGAACAAGTACAATGGCTCCTACATCCCACCAGGCTGGCGGGAGTGGGGCGGTTTGATCATGAACTCCAAGTACTACAACTACAGCATCAACCTAAATGGGCAGAAGATCAAGCATGGCTTCGACTACGCCAAGGACTACTATCCGGATCTCATTGCCAACGATTCGATCGCCTTTCTGCGCTCCTCCAAGCAGCAGAACCAGCGCAAGCCCGTCCTGCTCACCATGAGCTTTCCAGCGCCCCACGGCCCAGAGGATTCGGCGCCGCAGTATAGTCACTTGTTCTTCAATGTGACCACCCACCAGTAAGTAAAGCGAGTATCCTTTGTGACATTTTATTGACATTTCTTTAACTTCAGCACTCCATCCTATGATCATGCCCCGAATCCGGATAAACAGTGGATCCTGCGGGTCACCGAGCCCATGCAGCCAGTGCACAAACGCTTCACCAATCTGCTGATGACAAAGCGCCTGCAGACGCTTCAGAGCGTGGATGTGGCCGTGGAGCGGGTCTACAACGAGCTGAAGGATCTAGGGGAGCTGGATAATACGTATATTGTGTATACCTCGGATCACGGCTACCACCTGGGACAGTTTGGATTGATCAAGGGAAAGAGCTTCCCCTTCGAGTTCGATGTGCGGGTGCCGTTCCTCATTCGAGGTCCCGGCATTCAGGCCTCCAAGGTGTAAGTAGTTTGAGTTTTTTTCCCAAACTCTTGAATAAATAAAATGTTTCTCCTCAGGGTCAATGAGATTGTGCTGAACGTGGACCTGGCTCCCACCTTCCTGGACATGGGTGGAGTGCCTACGCCGCAGCACATGGACGGGCGAAGCATCATGCCCTTGCTGCTGAGCAGGAACCGCGCTGTGCGGGATAACTGGCCCGATAGCTTCCTCATCGAGAGTTCCGGCCGGAGGGAGACTTCGGAGCAGATAGCCGAGTCAAGAGCACGGTTACAGGCCGAACGACGTAACATGAAGTTGGTTAATAGTTCGTTGCTGGAGGATTTCTTGGACGCGGGAATGGAGAGCACAACTACCATCTCAACCAGAAGCAGCAGCAGCAGTACTGCTGCCACCCTGATAAGCACCACCACACAACAGTTTGATGATGGCGAGGAGGATTTGGACACCGACAACGAAGAGGAAGATGCGGACGGCGCCATGGACAGCTCTGCTGCTGCTCTGGAAGAGGAGGATCTTGAGGATGCCGCCATTGAGGAGGGCGACGAGGAGCTGGAAGATCAGGAGTTCCCTCAGCCGCAGGACAACGATCTTCCCCTGGCTCCCTACATAACCAAGATGATGCGCCTGAACTCTGAGTGCTCGGATCCGGCGCTGCTGAAGAACTGCCTGCCTGGACAGAAGTGGAAGTGCGTCAATGAGGATGGACGTTGGCGCAAGCATAAGTGCAAGTTTCATGTAAGTTTTATTACCATATTTTGTGATGATTAATTAAATAAATAATTATTATAAACCCAATTCAGCTTCAGTTAGAGCATCAGTTGGCTGTCATGCCCCGGAAGCAGTACCAACGCAACTGCGCCTGCTTCACCTCCGACGGCGTGGTGTACACCAAGATTCGAGCGCCATCCGCTGGACCACATCGCGTTAACAAACGAACCCACCACGGCGGTCACGCCAGGCGGCGGAACAAGCGTGAGTTGTTCCACACAGAGATGCCCTACGAAATGGAGGAACTGCTGGACCTTCATCAGGCGATTGATATGCTCACCGAGCACTCGCACCGCAGCAAGCGGGAATTATCTGTGAGCAGCAACGAGAAGATTGCCCAAGTCATCCAGCAGATACAGACTACACTGGAGACCCTGGAGAACAAGTTCAATGAGCACGAGCTGCATGGACCCGGACTCCTCGCCAACTCCAGCTCCCATCCCAACGGTCGCGGTGAGAAATTCCCGAAAACTGAAGGTCATCGTTGTTTCGTGGATGCGACTTCGGGCAAGGTAAACTGCTCGAACGTAATCTATGACGACGAGAAGACCTGGCGGACTTCCCGCATGCAAATCGACTTGCTGATCAAGGTTCTGAAGGACAAGATTGGCAAGCTGAAGGAGATGAAAAAGCAGTTGCGGGAGAGCAACAAGCTGGCGGGATCGTCCGGTCGAAGGCAGGAGAATCGCCGGCGTAATGAGGAGAATGTGGTGGACGGTGGAGCTGGCCCGGAGTTTAACATGAGCTACTTCACCGAGATCAGCAGCAGCACGACCAAGCCGAGTGTTGGCGTAGGCCAAAAGGAGATCTACAAGGGCTATGGAAACGCCGGCCTGCTGGACTCATTGGAGCCACAGACGCCTCGCTTTTCTCCGCGAGCAGAGTGCTATTGCGAGCCTGATGTGGGGGAGAGGTGAGTGTTTTTAAATCTTTTTTATTTAATTTCAAATCTAAGCCGGCATATTTATTTGTCTTTGTTTCAGCCACGCAGACTCCAAGGAAATGGCCCGCGAGGCCCGCAGGAAGCTGAAAGAGGAGCGGCAGCGTAAGAAAGAGCGCAAGCGCATTAAAAAGGCCCGCCTGGAGAAGGAGTGCCTGTCGGAGAAGATGAACTGCTTCTCGCACGACAACCAGCACTGGCGCACTGCCCCTCTGTGGAACGACAGTCCCTTCTGCTTCTGCATGAATGCCAACAACAACACCTATTCCTGCCTAAGGACCATCAACGCCACCCACAACTATCTTTATTGCGAGTTCACCACAGGCCTGATCACTTTCTACAACCTGACCATAGGTAAGAGAGAGGATTTAGAAGCTGAAGAAATTATGGAACCTAATATTCGTATTTCCCCTCAGATCGCTTTGAGACCACAAATCGTGCTGCCGGCTTGACGTCTGCTGAAAGAGCCCACATGCACGATGCCCTGGAACAGCTCAAGGGCTGTAGGGGCCGAAGTTGTAGCATCCGGCGACACCAGGCCCAATTGGATAGCGGAAGCAGTGCCTCGCAGCTGCCCAGTGCCATCAATCAGGTGCATCGCAACAACAAACGCAAGCACTGTAAGGCTCTCCTGACCTGCCAGCCAGTTGATGTGTGTCTTAAACGGTTTCCTCTTCTCTTGTCTTCGTTTCAGCTCCCCTTGCAGGAGCGGTGGGTAACTACGCCTTCGTGGGGCCACGACTCGACATGGACGGCCTGCCGCCGATGAAGCGACGCAAGCTGTCCAAATACAACAGGTAAGCGAAGTCTAGCTGGAACTTAACCCCAAGCCGAGTGTCTAACTCCAATCACACTCTTGCAGATTGACGGGCTCCCAGCAGTCACACCTAAAGCGGCGTCCATGGAAGCAGCAGCCCCACCAGCAGCAATCGCCCAGATTCTTGCCCACGCACTCAGTGAGCCCGGCAGCAGTGGCCTAAAGATGAGACCGGAGGAAGGAATCACTCCACATACATATCCTATGCGTACCTTGCTTGCCTGCTCCAGCACCAGCTCCAGCCCTTGCTATTTGGTTTGGCCCCCATTGGATTTCTTCATACATAAATAAGACTGTGTTTTAATCTATTATCTACTTACGTTTAGACTCTTGTAACCAAACTGTGTGTGCGTGTGAAAGTTCATTTATTTGACTTGCAATATTTATACATTATAATTACAGGCACACATTTTAATTAACTAGCTTGTAGGACGTTTAATTTGTACATAAATTGATAAGCTAAACCCAGCAGCAGCAGCAGCAGCAGCAGCCAGTACCGAATGCTACAGAAACTAAATAAATTATTTAGCGAAATTGGTTAAAAGTTAAATTAGTTGAGTATATATCTAGCAAAGAATTCGATTAATTGTAGCGAATCCAAGTGAAATTTTATTTATTGGCCATTCTCATTGCTAAAGGATCAAACGCTATGCGAACAAAACAATTTGTTGCCACTGTGTATTAATTAATTAGAGAACTAAACCATATTTATGCCGTACTAGATGCGTTACAATTGTTAACAGACCCCCCAGTCCCGCCCATGCCGCAAATTCCCATAGACGTTTAGGTAGCAAAATCGCTTGTAAACGGGCAATAAACAAAAATATTGTATCGGCCACGTTAATAATGTCATGCCATTAACTCTGAAAAGTAATATATAAACTCAAATGTATTAAAAACAAAACGTAAAAGCAGTTGCAAATAATAAACTTTTATCACTTCATGATTTATTAAGTTTTCTAGTTTCATTACATGTTATTTTTTTAGGGAATGTGCGAGTTGAAAGGTAATTACAGATACAAGATTTATAGGGTAATAAATATATCAAGTAGTGAGTTAGGGCTGGTTAAAATGAATTATCACCTTTTATATTTCATATGACAGTATTTTCTAGTGATGTATTGGAGGCGATAATCCTTAAGGATTGCATTTATTCTATATTTACTAATCAGTTGATACATATATCACATACTTTCAGGCTGAGTTTAACCTGATTCTATTTTACATTGAGGTTTATAATTTGTATCTTGAAAGAAAAAATTCAATAACTAAAAGGTACTTTTAAGAATTGTACACATTTCCCTATGAAATACCCCCTTTTTTTTAACACCCAAGTACACCCCTGGCAGGAACCATTAAGAACTAAGTTCAACCCGTTTTAATTTGGTTTCAAGTTAAAAATACAAATTCGGAAATTACGCATACGAACTACCGGTTATCAGAGTGGCCAATTAGAACATAAAAGAATTATTTCTTTGTTACCCCGATCTTAACCACATATCGCATACCAATCGGGGTTTTATGATTTATTGCTAACACTCTCTCTGGGTGTATTTGGTTCAAGAGCATGGGTTCAAATGATAATATAGGTAGTGGCTATCAGGCAAGAATATTAGAGATTAAGTGTTCCGCTTGCCGCTAAGCTCGTTGGGCAACACATTTTGCAATACTTTTAAGGTGTGTGCACTCCGCTGAGATAGTCGTGATAACATCTGGGAGAGCGTGCGAGCGATAAGAGGGAAGTTCCGAGTGCGGCATGCGTTGGAAACAGAGTCGTCACTCAGCATCATCAACATCATCATCATTAGCAGATGTCAATAAGATCACCGGAGTGCGCTAATTAAGCCACGAAGCTGTTTTGATCTGCTGTCAGGTATGGTTGCCGCCTGCCAATTCACACTTGACACTTGAGGCGCTAATTTCCGGTGCAGTCGGGGGACCGGGGTATTGGGGATCGGGAACCAGGGCAGATGGCTGGCTGCCAGTTTGGCTCCGGCGGAGAACATGCGCTTATCTCAGTTATCACAACACGGAGAGATAGCACTGCGGAGCAGCAAGAGCTGCAGAGCGAGAGCAGCCCGTGTCAAAACCGGTCTGAGGGCATTTTGCGGAGATATCGTGTTAAAAATTTACGCAAGCAACAAAGTTATCAGCTTGAAAATGTATTTATTGTGGGCTGGGACGACAAAAACAAGCCGATCACATGATGAACACTAAACAGGCCTCGGCAACAAGGCCTCTTCGTCCATCTATTTCAGTCAGCCACTTTACGATTCGCACTCTGCCAACGAGAGATATCGTGCTGAAATTTCACAATGTCGAGAATATAGCCGCTGTTCCCCAAACGGGGCCTGGCTTGCAATAATCTGATGTGGGGAACTTTATGCCCAGGCACGTATTTCGCTTTATAGCAGGCATTTCTAGCATTGACATCGTGAAAACAATTATTACTTTTCGGCACTAAACGAAGTTGGAAATGCCCTTCACTTTCTTCATTTATGTACCAGTCATGACAATAGTTGGGAATACATTTCTAATTTAATAGTAAATAAAATAAATATATGAGTTCCTGAATTTTAATGTATAGATTTGAATTATAATTATTAGTTGAAGTCCAAAGAAAGGTGGAACTACTATTCTCATTTGTCGCCTCATATCAATTATATTTATTAATAATTTGCTCATTTTTTTAAGCAACTTTGAAAGTAAACAAAGTCAATGACTTTTCCATTGTTATAAATTTTGGTTTTGATAATCAAATGTTCCCATTTCTTACATATGACAAATTCTGATTATCGTAACTACAAAAAATAATAACATTCTTTTGTTAGCTTCCAGTTTCTATCCAAATGAATTCATAATATTCATTTTGTACTCGAAATCATTTTCATGCCCTAGTTAGTTATGTTGATTTGCTCTCAAAGCGTTAACCATAATTGTTGTTTATTATTGGTAATACTTATAATTGTGTGTTTTATTTGTTAGGACAAAGAAGACTCGAGAAAAATATTGACACCTTGTGTCTTTCTGATTATTTGTTTGTTAATAATCACGAAATATTTAGAGCTATAATGAAACGCTAATGAGTAAAATAACTCAGCTATGGTACATTATCACAATAGGTTTATTGTTTTTTCATTTATTACCTGAAAGTCAGTCAAAATAAAGTTAAATTTCCTTAAAGAATATTGCTTTCGTGAAAATTCGATGTCATTGTTGGGCAATCTTTGTCTTTGTGTACGAAAGGTTGTTAAGAAACCACACAAAGAGTAGACGAGTGCCGAATGGGGAAACCCCAATTACGCAGCTAGCGGTATATAATCCACAAATATAAAAATATATATACACCCCAGACTAAAGAAAATCCGCATTTAAACCAATAAAAACAGTTTCATTTAAATAATAACTCAATGACCTAAGTCTATATTCGATAGGGATATTATACCTATCTAGGAAAATATACATTCAAATGTAACATATTAATAAAAAATATGACCACCTTTGGATATTAATGAGCCCAAAAATACAATTCCCAAAAAGATACTAACTAAACTTTTGTATTAACTAATCTTAGGCTTTATTTCTACATAAATACATATATGTTACAATATAAATTAGATCAAAATTCTGCTTTGCAGTTTAAAATCTAGACATCCTTCTTGGGATGTGCTTCCAACAGTTTCTGGGTAACCTGCCGCAGGAGCTGCAGCTGCTGCTCATAGTTATGGACGGCGGCCAGCTCTTCGGCATGGTTGTGATGTGGCGGCGGGTGGGCATGATCATGGTCGTGCTCGTGATCGTGGACATGGCCCGATCCAGACCTGGTCTCAGTCTCATGGTGGTCGTCCGTATGGGCCGAGCAGCTGCTGTGACTGTGACTGTGGCCGTGTCCGCCACCGGAAGCTGTAAACGAGAGGAAGGGGCACGAGAGTTAGTCACAATCTTGAAGAGAAGTTGGCTAATAAATCAAGTCTAAGCTGAAAAGTATGCCAATCGTAATCTACAATAGACCCAATTTCCACATGCTTTCGATTGCCAAGCCCTTCGGTCCGAGGAAGTAGTTTCAATCACCCCAAATCTAAGCGATGATTTACAATCATTTTGGGCTGCCTTATCGAGCCCCTATATTCAATTATCCGACTCTTAATTCCAGGTAATCACATGTGGGTGGTGTAACCGCAATTTCGTGTGCTTTTATCCCTCAGTTTTGATGGATCATCTCGCGGTACTTTTTTGCTCTGGGGCTACCCCGATCTCGGCGAGAGATGACTTCATGGCAGGGACGGGATTTTTACTCCACCTGTTTGCTAGGTACACAGACAGACAGACTGACAAACTCAGACTCGCTTGCGAAATAAACCGCAGCAAGGTCTGTTACAAGGCCAACCACGCAGTTTCCAGCGGATCACCGAATGTAGAACCAGTTCCCAATTCACCCGAATCGATTCCGGTTGAAGAATCTCATCTGAGAGCCCGGCGACGGTCGTACTAATTACCCCTAAATCAGAAAGCAAAGATGCTTTATCTTGCAAGCAAACACCCATTGCTGAGTTACTTAATCTAACTTTTCTAATTCTAGTCAGTTTACGCCCCTCCTTACATTATATCTTTCTATATATATGGATTTTTATGGGCCCTTAGCTTAAGCAGCTTAATTTACATGCATTTTTCATGGACATAAACTTTAATTAATGGAGAACTTAGTTAGTTATTAGAAAATGGCTATAAACTTAACGGAAAGTAGTAAACAAAAACCTGATTAGTGGAAGCAAATATTTCATAAATAATTGTATTGCTTTCAAGATCTAGAAAACAACTTTTCTACGTTTTACAAAATATTGTATTTTCCTATCTATATGTATGAGATAAAGATGATTCTAAATTTAAATATTAATTTTCTTTACGAATTAAGAAAGAAATATACCTTTAACGAGTGCTCGAATCTCTCCCCAATTAACTAATTTATATCTCGCTTTAGCTGGTAAACTTTTTTTACCAAGTTTTAATTATACTTCTCCCAAAATTAATATTAAATAAGTAGCAATACTCACTTAGCTGCTGCAGACCAAACATGACGAGGAAGCCCACAAAGAGGGCCAGATAGGCGCGCAGACCCGATCTGTTCTTCGAGAGGATCTCGAAGAAGACCACGTAGATGAGCGTGCCGCAGGCAAAGCCCTGCAAGATGGCCGAGACCAGGCTGGGTCCAGTGGTCTCCTGGCCGTGGTTTATAAGGATGCCAATGCCGATGCCAAGGGGACTGACCACGGCAAAGGTCAGCACATAGATCACGGCCAGCGTGAGCTTGGTGCGGGCCACGATCAGTTCCACGCCCACGCAGAAGGCCAGAACCAATTTGTGGGCAGAGACGGCGCCGAACATGAACCACACGGAGCTGGCGGAACCCTCCAAGCCGATGGCCATGCCCTCGAAGAGTTCGTGCAGCGACAAAGCAGACACGATGAAGAGTCCTCGCAGCGATGAGGCCAGCATGTCTCCGGCGGAGGCATCGTCTGCTATCACAGGAAGATGACTGTGTCCGTGTCCATGTCCATGTCCGTGGCTGTGACCATGAGCATGAGCATTACCATTGGCCTGGCTCTGGGGCTTAGAGGCGAACTTCTGCTGCTCAAGGTCGTTTTGAAGGAGGTTCTGCACGGATAACGTTCCCAACTCCGAGGAGGCATTGTTGGCACCAGTGACTTGATTGGCTGGTGGGGCTGTGGCTTCCGTGGGCTTCAGCAGGTGACTGTTCCGAATGCTGTGGCCACGCTCAAAGGCCGCTCCCGCCTCATCCTTTTGGTGGTGATGCACATATGTGTGCATGGCCTCCTCTATGAAGTACATAAGGAAGAAGCCGCAGCACATGAGCAGCTCTGCCAGTGGGAAGGTGAGTTCTCCAATGATCTCGCACTCCTGTAGCTCTTCAACGACCTCCTGGACCTCGGGCAAAAGATGCAAAAATGTGGTGGCAAGCAGGACACCGCCGCCAAAGTAGAGCAGGCACTTGACCACAATCGCTGACCGGGCGTTCGTTTGGTTCTCTGTCCAGCGGTAGCAGCGGTTCAGCAGAAAGGGAATGGATCCGCAGATGGTGCTGGCGCAGAAGAGAACCACCATGGCGGTGACCTTGGCCACTAGCACTCCGCTGCTATCGTCCTCCTCATCGTCATGATCGTGATCGTGGTCGTGGTCGTGATCCTCGTCGTCATGACGCGATATCCAACGGCCGGCGGGCTCATCAATTTGCAGGAAGCACTTGAGAAAATTATTCACTTGCGTTTGATTCATTTTGGCTGCCGCTTTCGGATTGGCTTCGCTGTTTTGGTTGGTTTGTTTTGTTTGGGTTTCCACTGATCTCTCGAACCTGCTACACGCTCCTCTGCTCCTCGCTCTTGGCTAAAACAGTACCAGCGGCATGGGTATGTGCTGCGCTTGGAATCTCAATGGGTCTGCTCTGAATTTGAATGGTGGGTTGGGCTCATCTGGTAGGGTCGCCTTCTGCAGTTGCATTCCGCCCGACTTTTCACTTTCTCAGCCGCTTTTCCCTCACTTCATTTGCATGGGAGAGACCGCTAAGTGGTAGCACAAACGAAGCCTTTGGTGGATTAATTGGTGGGCTTGCGCGGTGGGTTGGTCGATGGGGTTTTTAGTTCCGCACAGGTGTTGATCGCTTGGGGCGGCCTCGCAGACTGATGGAGTCGGGTTTGGTCTGCCGCCTGTTTACGAGTATCTTGCGCGGACTCCGCGCTGCTGCTCCGCTCTCTCTCCATCTATCACCAGACGTGAGCAGCAGGTTAAGCAGGTAAGAAACCGCTCTTAAAGCTTTCGCTCTCTAGTTCTCCGCCCGCCAATTGCTCCCACTCGCGAGCGTTCACCTGGTGCGCTCGTTTGGCAACAACACTGATTGACTTGGGCCCAAGCATAAATCTACAACAAAGGCCAGAGCCAGAGCCAGAGCTAGAGCTAGAGTCAGAGCAGTTGAGTAATTGCATCCGTTCACTTTGGCTAGCATTAAAAAGGCGCCTGACCTTAGCCAAGATGTGGGATCACGACTTTTACTTTGCACCGTAGAGCAACTGTCGAGCCGGAAGCGAAAGCTTTGGGGCACTGTGCGGTTCGATTCACCACTTAGCGGTGTCGCGAGCTTATGCTAACAGTATTCGAGTATCTGAGGCCACATCCAGGAGTTGCACTGAAATATAAGTTTAAAAGCTTGATACCAATTTTTGTAATTACTTAACATTAAGACGGAACTACAGTAAGTTAGCAGGAAATCTTCGGATAAACGAACATTTAGTTACTGCATAACTTTCCAGTAATTATCCGTAATTATTCGTGGCATCAACATTAAGTTGCTAACTGTAGTAAGTGAAATCTTAAATATATTACCTTTAAAATCAGTCAATGGACATACAGGGGTGTGCTCAAGTATATAAGGTACGTTAGTTTTGAAACTAAATTTCTTAGGCAAGCTCTAATTTTCCTTGTTATTCCTTATTTAACTTAACCGCAGCATAAAATAAAACAAAATCAACATCCTTTTAAACATTTATTCGCCATTGATAAAGCTTTCAATGTCCTTTGTCAGTTTCGGCAGCTGCTTGGCGTCGAAAGCGAGAAGTTTCCTATATGGTGTCATCACGGCATCGCCTTCTAGCCAGTCGCCGGACATGCCCGAGTCCGTTTCGGAGGCCACCGAGTACTCAAAGGAGAACTTGGCCCGCTCCGAAAGTAGCTCATCCTCAGCATTTGTGTAGTTATCCTCGGCTGGCTTTCCCTTCTTTGCTTCCTTCCTGTAGAACTTAACAAGGAGCAGTAGCGTGTCAAAGTCAAACTTCATCTTCTTGGCTTTGGCGGCGTCTATTTCTTGTTGCAGATTCTGCAGAAGTGGCACAGAGATCTGGGCGGGTATGTTGATGAACCGCTCGTTGACCAGGAATCCTGTGTGGCTCTGGTCGTTCTCCAGAATCGCCTTCAACTGCTCGTGCACTGCCCCCGAAGCGTGCTCCTTAGCGCGATCGAGTAGGTAGGTTCTTAACTGCGCGATGCTTGGCTGATCCTTTTTGGCGGTCAAGTTTAGCACTGAGGTGATGCCAAAGACAGTGCCATCCTCAACCATATTGTCGTCATCCGTTTCGCTCTCGGGCTCATCGTCATCGCACTGGCAGATCACGCTTCCAACATAGTTTTGAGCTGGGAAAATGATCAATGTAAATAGAAGTAACAAGATGAGCGTGCTGGTATTCAGTATTCACCAATGATAAGATCCGCCATTTGATTGCAGTTGATGTGGGCGCGTAGGAACAAACGCTGCAGCAGCTGGGAAATTCCCTGGGCATCGGGATCCACCGGGGCACGGCCCTCGAAGTCAATTTGTACCTCCTA
The DNA here is from genome assembly GCA_035045905.1 of Drosophila anomelani. Lineage (NCBI taxonomy): Eukaryota > Metazoa > Arthropoda > Insecta > Diptera > Drosophilidae > Drosophila > Drosophila anomelani. Next base: position 5,819,784 of record JAWNOO010000007.1, on the reverse strand, counting down.
AAAAGTTATTGAGTATTTAGAAATTTATGACATTCTTAGTGGGCCGGCGTACCTCGTTGCCTCTGTAGGCGTCCGGGTGCGCCTCGTCGTCATCGTCCTCACTGGAACTGGAGTCCTCTTCGTTGGGATCCACCTCCATCTTGTTCAGCTTCTTTTGCTTGCTCATTATTTTTGTTTAAATGCAATTTGTGTTTTTGTTTTAAAACGTGTTTAATTTTACCGATGTTTTTGTTGATATCGATATTCTATATATCGATGTTCAATAACCGGTTCGCAAATCATGCCCACCTTTCTTTTCCCGATTGGGACTTCGATGGCGCGGGGCTGCCAACTGTTTAGTAAATTAACAGACCTCTGTTAACCGAAATTCAAAATGTTAATTGTAACTCTAAGAATATGAAACGCGGGATTTATAAAAATGTATAGTCAGTTGTATAAACAATTGAGGCTTTATTATACAGTTTCTTTAGTTAAAGTGTTGAGGTCCAATTTCTTCGCTTCTAAACGCTGCTCGTACTGCTCTTGGGTCAGTAGGCTTGCTTTGATGGAGTCGCAATTCTCAATTTTGGGCAGGAGGATGGCGAAGTAAGCGGCTCCCTCGGGCAAGTGTTCCAGAAGCTTTGGTTCCTCCACCAAAGCCGTATTCACCTCGACCAGTTTGCCTCGAATGCAGCTGGGAACCTTGAAGGTTTCTCCTTTCTCCGTGCTTATCAAGGACAACGTGGACTCGGCCTGAAGAATCATTCCGCCCTTTTTGGCTTTGCCCTTGACCACATTTTGGCTACGATCAACATTTCCGACATCAAAGCTGACAGAAGCTACGCCCTGGGCCAGAGCGGGATGACCGGCAGCCAGGCAAATGAGGCAAATGCGATTGGAGTGGTAGAGCACCTGGTAGGGCACATCTCCTTTGAAGTAATAGTATCTGGTGAAGAAGCGGTCCACAACGCTGGGGTATTTCACATCGAATCCATCGGTTATTGGGCTAACAGCCTGTCCGCAGATAATCTGCTCCTCGTGCTCGAAATAGAAGGGTTCTAGGGGATCCTCCGTTGCAGCTGTCATCTTGTCTAATTAGCGTCCCCTTGCAGCAATTTTTCCTTATAATGCGCCTGACGCTCGCGGGCTCGGGCTCGGTTGGCGGCGGATCGGGCGATACGTTCCCCCTTTAGGCACTTGACCACCTTGTCGTCGATGGAGTTACACACGCCCACGAACTTGGCAAAGGCGTTCTGCAAAGGAATACCAATGCACATAAGCACAATTGCAAACCGGAAAGCGGATTCAGCACTCACGTTTTCGTGGCAGGCCTGTAGTTCCTCTATTAATTTGTTGCAAGCGGGTGTGTGCAGATGGGCGGACAAATCCGTATGCATTTTCACCTGCTCCTCTCTCGGGTATTTAAATAAATATTTAAATATTTAAATAAATACTTCCAATGCCTGATTTCTGCCCCGAAAGTGTGTTGTCAAATGCTGTTAGGTAACGAAAACAGGCCGAAATCAGATGTTCGATAAATAGTTATGGGTATTCCCTTAACATTTGAATTTTCGAACTTATCGTTATTTTTTTTAAAACATTTCGCTAATGGGGATTATAAAACCATTTTATTTATGTTGTTTTCAAAGTTTAAGACAGCGAAACTAAGTCAGAAAAGCATTATTTCGAATTCGGAAAGTTTTTCGGTATTAGTTTTTATATTGTTAATACATCTGCCTTTTAATTATTATATTGGTTAATTTGTAAAAATTTTAATGGTGATACTCATTAAGTTCTTTGTATTTATAAATTTATTATTATTGATCTTAAAAAAATTCATAGGCACATTTTTAAACTAAATAAAAAACACTAAAAATGAAGTTCTTTGTATAAAGTTAATTTAATTAAAGTTATTTTAATTTATCTTTAAAATAATTCAGTAGCTTTTTAAACTAAATAAAAAACGCATTACCAATTACATTATTTTGTTTATTTAAACTTAGTTTATTTTAACATAAAACATCTTAATAAATGGTTCACAACAAATAAAAAGTAACAAACGAAAGACTTAGGAAACGAACTTGAGCTGTAGTTTAAACAGTGGCGTTTTCGTTCTTACGACCAACTTTTAAGTTACAATTTTTTGGAATTTTTGACAATTTTAATGATTACTTTTTTTAATGATTAATTTAAAAATGAAAATGAAATGAAAATTTTGTTAACATTTTTACTAAAATACTTTGCAATATTTTGTGATTAATTAATTAATGTAAATTCTGGAAATCGTTGGCTTTTTGGGCTTACCTCAAGAAGATCTGAAATATTCAATTTCTTAAAATCTATATGAATCAGTAAAACACAAAATTGCTTGGGGTTTTCTGTTGTTTTTATTTATTTGTGTATTTCACCCGCTCTCACAGTTCATTTTACATAGGCTTTCAGTGTGTAAAATTGATTATGTTTAGTTTATGCGTATAAGCTGCTCTCGCTCTCGTCAACAAGTTCATTTTATCTCACATGCGTCTAAATTATTAATGATTACATAAGTTAAATTCTTTATTATCGTCTTCACTGTTTGCTTTTATCAAAAAGTCTTATCAACTACGGCATCGTCAGGGTCTGAAAACCAAAAATCAAAAATCAAAACTTTGCTATATTTCATTTGCTCAAAACTCAAATCTCAGATCTCAAAATGAAAATCAAAATCAAAACGCTCCTCTGTTGTTCGCTACTACTGCTGGAGGAAAGAAAGGATAAATGTCACTTGGGAATAATAACAAGATGCTCGCCAATGAGGGGTTCTCTGAATGGGTGGGCTATGAATATGGGTTAGAAATCGTCGATAGTTCGTCTATTAGTTATTGCTCTCAGTTATGTGTTAAGTGCTGTTCTACTCGCCTAGAAACGACTCAATGCTACCTCTCTCTACTCGGTTAAGTGGGGAAAAAGTACAGGTGTATTCTGTGTGTGTTTTGCTCTCGATATTGCATTAGTTTCCCTCTCATAAAGCTCTCAGTTCGGTTACATGTATTATGGTAAATGAAAATAAAGATATCCTGCAACGCGGTTGAAATCAAAAGTTCGCTAAAGCAACCGTTGCTACTTTGAATTGCTCTCTATCTCCTTCTGGTTTCTCTTACTGTCTCTCTCTCTCTCTCTCTCTTCCCTTTTAAAAACAAACAAAGGCTCTGTTTGGTCTTGCGCTGTTGTTCTCCACCGATTTGGGGGTACTTTAACAAAATAAGAAGAATAGAATAACTTTCTCCTATGCCCTGTAAGTGCAACCCCTCTCTCCCTCCGTTTGCCGTGTTTCTCTCCAAGTCTCCCTCGATATTAATTCTCTATAGACGGTTGCCGGTGCCGATGTCACATTCTCTCTATCTCTCATTAAAACAAACTAAATGGCAGGTTTTCTCCTCTTTGGGAGCCAACATCTCAACTCGTCTTTTTCGGATCGGCCGGGACTTGGTTCTGGGCCTCATCTTGCTGCGCCTCAATGCTGGCCAAGGCCGACTCGGACATCTTCTTGTACTTTCCGGCCAATTCGGGCAGCTCGTAGGCAATGGCCAGATCCAGCTTGGTGATCGGGCAGCCGCGGAAATAGGTGCAGGTGTCCGTCAGCTTCTTGAACTCATACAGAGGATTCAGGCGGAAGAAGTCGCGGTAGACCTCTGGATCGGGCAGATCGTAGCGCGAGATGTTGGTCAACGTGGACAGGCCCTCGTAGATGTGGTAATTCTGCGGATGGTCAATGATGTCGTCCGCAATGCGCTTCTTGTTGCCGAACAGCGTCTTGTGGTTGTAGTACGTGTTCAGGTAACAGTCCACCATTTTGGCATGGTTACGCACGCGTACCTGTAAGAAATATTTATAAACAATTTATTGTCACAAAATCATTCGGATTACGAGAATTTGTTAACACAAAGTACTTACCGCAAAGCGTCGGGCGCTGGAGATCTTGTGCTCGATGCGCTTATCGATGGCCGTGCGTAGGTCGCGCAGGAAGGCACGCTCCTGGGCGAGCAGCAGGCGGGCTGGGGCACCATCCTGGTAGGGGTGGGTCCACAGCGAGGTGGTGTACATAAGCGGCGGCTGGGCCGAGGACATCAGCGGCGAGATGTTCCAGATGAGGGCGCCCTGGACGCGCAACAACTCCTCCGGCTTGACAGTGTCGGCCTTGTTGAGGATGATGCGCGTCTGGTACTCGCGTCCCTTCAGCTGATCGAGAATAGCCTCCGTTTCAGGGCCCACGTCCAACTTGGCCGGGTCGTAGACCAGAAAGATGATGTCCGCCCGATCGATGAACCACTGGCAGGCGTCATTGAAGGGAAAGACGCGGGACACTTGCTTGCGCACCTCTAGAATGCCGGGTATCTCAACGATGTTGACCTGAAAAATGCATTCGGATTCGGCAAGTGCTTAAATTTAGTAATTCTTGGCTCTTGCCTTGTCTGCTTTACTGCCTGCACTTGTTGGCCGGCCACTCTGCCATCCCGCATCAATTTATTAATAACGAAATTAATGCAGGCTGTGCGCTAAAAGCTATAAATTCCCTTTGGCAGGTGGCCAAGAGCAGCAGCAGCAGACGAGCAGTTTCCCAATCGACGGGCAGCTGCCCTGGGCGACAAGTTAATGTGGTCTGACCTGGCAGCTATTTGCCGGCTGCTTACCTTCTCAAGAATCTTGCTCTTCATCTTCAGGCCCCGCAGGCGCTCCTCCAATCCCTGGCCGAACTTCTGCAGTCCGGAGAAGGTGTAGTCGGCCGCCAGTTGGGTGCCGTCCAGAACCTCCGTCTCATTGCCCCACATCAGAATGTTGAAGTAGGCCGGAGAGGGTTCGGCACCTGTTGAGAATCAGAAAAATATTTTGAAGGAATGTTTAGAATCATTTTAATTATTAGATGGCATTTAAAATTAATTAATTTTATTTAAAAAGACTCTCAATTGTGGAGAATGCTTACCAGTTCGCAGAGAGTTGGGGGTGTACTCGTTGTCAGTGAGGTAGTTCAGGATGGAGGACTTGCCACCCGACCAGGGTCCCATGAACAAGATCAGGGGCTTGGAGAAGATCTCAGGATCGCTGAAGTGGCGGTTGCTCAGATCGCGATACTTGTAGAGTGTCTCCAGGGGCTTGACGGCATTCTCGTAGATGCGCTTAATGTCCCGCAGAATAATCTCGGCCACATTATCGGTGGCCTTCTCGCGTGCATTGAACTCCTCATCCAGCTGCAGGAGCTCCGAAATGTGCTGGCGACTGCGACGGTTTTCGGGGATCTGTCCCTCCTGCAATTGCGATTAGATTAGAACGTTTATTTCTGACTGTGAAAACCGAATTTAAACTTACCCAAAGGAGTTCGTCCTCTGGCTTGGTGTCGTCTTCATCGTCATCATCATCAGCATCGGTGGATTCCTTGACAGCAGCATCGGCCTGAGGTTCATCCTGAGCTTCCTCAGATTCAACGGCATCTTCTTTGATGGCTTCTGGTTCCTCGGGAGCAGTTTCCTGCTTTACAGGTTCCTCCTCAGCCTCATCGACTGGTGCTGGCTTCTCCTCCTCCTTTTCTTCCTCAGACTCGGCCTTCTCTTCCTCCTGCTGGACTGGTTCTGGTTCGGCTTCCTCTACTTCCGGCTCCTGAGCCTGCTCAGCTTCTGGCTCAACTTCGGGCTCAGCCTGTTGCTCCTCCTCCTGCTCCTTTTCTTCCTCGATTTCGGCAGATTCTTCCTTCACGATTTCCTCCTCTACGGGGAATTCTTCGGCGGGACTTGGAGGAGCGTCGTTGTCGGGAACAGGGGCAGCGTCTACTTCACGCTTGCTGCGCTTCTTGACCTTTCCATCCTCAGCGCTGTCCTCATCATCGTGTTCGTTGGGAACGCCATCGCCATCCACATCCCCGTCGTGCTCGTTCAGGATACCATCTCCATCCAAATCCTCGTCCCTCTCGTTTGGCACTCCATCGCCATCGAGATCCTCATCCTCTGAAAATGTTTGGAAGAAGTAAACATGGGCACAATGAAACAGGAGCTGTGTAGGTTTAAATTTTGATAAACTTACGAGAATTGTTGGTGCCATCACCATCCAAATCTTCGTCCTTTTCGTTCTTAACACCATCTCCATCAATATCTTCGTCCTCTGTAAAGGATTATTAAATTGAAACATTTTTATATGATGTTTAGGGTTTTAAATTACCGTGATTAACAGTGCCATCGCCGTCGAGGTCATCATCCTCATCATTCTTCACTCCATCACCATCGAGATCCTCATCCTCTGTGAAGGAAAATATATAATTAAAATTTGAGTAATTAGAGATATTTTTAATAGATTTAGATATGTATATTCTAGAAATAGTTATTAAATAGAAAATTGAAATAATATTATTATATTCTTAAAAATCATTAAAAATTAAAGTACTGAACCCACCGTGATTGACTTTGCCATCACCATCCAGATCATCATCTTCCTCATTGGGCACGCCATCGCCGTCTAGATCTTCGTCCTCTGAAAAAGCATAAAATTATTAAGGAAAACTGAACGTATTCTAAATAAGCCATAAGCAATTAATAAGCTGAAAATTAAAACATAAAAATAAGAGCTTAATTTCAGTCGGCAACTATCTGAAATTTAAAGAAGCTTTTAAAAATGAATTTAAATAATATAGAAATATATGAAAGAAAGTAATAAAATAAATAAATTAATAGAAAAGCCTAGAAAGCATGTAAATTAAAACAATAGATTAAAAATAAGAGCATAATACCATGATTCGGAGTGCCATCGCCGTCTAGATCATCGTCCTCTGTTGGGATAAAAACAAATTAGTTAGATTTTTTATTTAAAATTAATTACAGCTTTCAATAATTTCTACCGTGATTCGCTTTGCCATCGCCATCGATGTCTTCATCCCTTGAGTTGGGAACACCGTCGCCATCAATGTCCTCGTCCTTGGAGTTTGGCACACCATCGCCATCGATATCGTCGTCCTCATCATTCGGGATGCCATCGCCGTCAATGTCGTCATCCTCGTCGTTTGGTATGCCATCTCCATCGATATCATCGTCCTTGTCGTTTGGTATGCCATCCCCATCTATATCATCGTCCTCGTCATCGGGAATGCCATCGCCATCCAAATCGTTGGCACTTTTCGCATCCTCTGTGGAATCCAATTCGACAGTTTCAATTTCTATCGTCTCTTTTTCATCATTCGCGAATAGCCCACCATCATCATCGTCGTCGTCCCCACGCGGCTGATCGGATTGCAGTTCTCCAGAGCCATCTTTGACACCATCTGTAATTAATTGTCGGAGTAATTAACAAAAATTCTCTCTTCCTTGAACCGTATTTTAGATATTTTAATACTTAAAGTGGTGCCTTACCAGTTTTCAATTCATGTATGGCCTTCTCAATGTAGGGTCGACATTCTGATTCGCTCGGTCCGACATCGGCATTGACAAACCCAACTGAAAATCAACACCAAAATGACAGATCAATTTGTAATTCGAGTGTATCCATTCGAAATGCAAGGAAGCCCTAGAAAAGGATGGGCCCTAAATGCTATTTTCAGAGTCGTCACCCAAGAACAATTGCCGCACTTTCTCAGTTTGATGTCAGCGCCAACGACGAGGTCATTCTATCTGTTCAAACTTGACATTATTTATGGTACTCGCACTGTACAAACATACACACTTCAGATATATAAATATGTATATGCGCCGGATTTATGAATTTTATTTTTAAAAGATGAAAACTCAAACACATTTCGCCAGCTTGTGGATGAGTAAATTGCTGTACCATTTTGTTGGCTGCTCGCCCACTTTGGCTTTACTTCTATATATTTTTGTTTCTCTTGGCCACCTTACTGTCCTGCTGCCCCCCTTATCCCCGCCCATAGGAAAAAGCGGGGGCGTTTTCCATTTCCATTTGCAATGGAATATTCTACATCTTCAGATATAGCATTTCGGTGATGGAAGGTCGTCTTCTGAGTGACGGTTGTTCGCGGTGAGGTCGCTTGGCTAATTACTATAGTAGTCACACAATTAGGACAAATGCCAGCGTGTGATCGGCTATAGATTAGACCATATATCAGCCAACAAGCCGGGTCTAATTAAGCCAGTTATAAATGAGTGCGACTATGGACACTTAATGTGCAGTTTATCCGTCAGCGGATAATTCATTTGATTTATTTCAGGGCGTGTGTGTGGGCAGGAAGCTATTTGGGCTATTTCGCATTTCATTGCTATCCATCCGCATTGATAGAATTATTTATACAAGATTTCAGAAGGCCTGCTGCCTGCACATTGTGTTTATGTTGCCTGCAATCGAGCCCATCCCCAGCAAAAAGGAATTATAGTACACGGCATTTGCGCCATTTCTCATTTTTCCCAAATCAATTTTTTTTTCTCGCTGTTTTGCTGTTTCGCAAACTTGAGCAAACCAAACAAAATATTATATGGACGCATTTCGCACACACCGATGGATGGGAAAATAGATAGAATAAAATAACTTAAAAATTCTAAATTTAAAAATATTACAAACGATGACAACGAAGAGCAACCAAGCGAGGAGCAGCAGAAATCTAATTTCTCTCAAAGAAGAAAAATCGGCATAGGCGAGGATGTATCTGTGTCTGTATCTGTATCCGTGTATCTACTAGTGGTTGGCCAAGAACTAATGTTCGTCCACTGACGTTTGCAGACACCAACACCGACCCAAAAAGATACAGAACGCACAAACTCAGGCAAATATTTTTAAACGTATATTAATACATATTTCTTTTTTCCGACGATTTTCTTCTGTTTTTCTTGGCTTTTTGTTATAAAATTGCATAATGCCTGCCCAGGCTGCGTGAAAAAATCGCGGCCCTTTTTGCTACAATATTATATCTTTATATAATAATAATAAAAACAGGATATGGACAAGGTAAGGTTTCATTTTCAGGGAGGGATATACTCACCATGATTGGAGACGGCGAGTAACGTTAGTCCCAGCAGGAACCAAATTGTTAGCCGCCCCATAATAATCAAAACAAGAAATTATCCTCGAGTTCCCAGCGTGGTTAACACGTTAGCCACGTCATAAATTCTCCTTGCAAGTTTTCCGTAATTATAAATAATTAGGGAAAATTAGAATTAACACTTTTGCTCGTATTCTGCATATATATGCATCCGCTATATATGCGCTCGTTTAAATGCACTAAATGAAAGGGTGAAGAATTCGAAAATCAACGATTATTTTAAGGCCAGAGATATAGCTTCGAAATTTGCGTATATGTAGGATATATAGGATATAGGTGTGTTGGGAATCTGGTGTTTATATATAGTAGAGTTATCTGTATAGATAAGTATTTAATTGGGTTCGCACAAATTTTGTCACAGTTTTAATGGGTTTTCCAATTTTGCACTTGTTCGTTGTTTCTTTCACTTTGCAGATCGATTATGGATTATTATTGATTAATAATTGAGTTTAAGTTTAAGTTTAAGTTGAAGTTGAAGTAATTTTCGAGTAATTCTCGCGCTGCCGTTGGCAAAATTTAACCAACAATCGTCGGCTGGGTAATCCTTAGTGTCCCTTTCGACGATTGTTAGCTAAATAATTTGCTTATTTCTGGCCGTCGTGGTCGTCTTCGATTTGGTCGTCTGTGCACGTCGTGTGCGTTTCGTTTTTTGAACCAGAGGCAGCTCGAATTTTTCCCAACACACATCTATTTTCTATCTAGTTGGTCTGAAAGGAGGAAACTTGGCTGTTGCGGCGTACACGAGTATACGAGACGATCTCTCCCGGTCCAAAACCAATTCGTAACTCAACATGCATATACCATGAATTTACCTTGTGACCGCGAAAATTATTCGATTTTGATATTTTCGTAGCACGAATTTTTGTCAAAAGCACACAGCGTTGAGACTGTTGAGAGAGTGAGTGGGAAATTTGCTAAATGCTCTTCTAAATTTTCTATTTTCCCTTCTATTTCCACTCGCCGGGTGGCGCTCTCATTTTGGATTTTCCCGGATTTCGGACGGAAGTCTGGGGGCAAGGAGCCAATAATAAATGGCTTTGGCGTTAACTGCAGAAAGTACTCTGTAAATTATTTAAATAATGTACTTAAGATAGATTGTTTGACGGATTGGAACTAAGTTAGCCGTCGTAGATCACTTTCTCTCTCTGGGCACTTTCGTTTTGGATTTGGAGGAATGTTTAAATTTAGATAATGCGGTGCTCATTCCGCCAAATTACTCAGAGCACCTTCTTTATATTCTTTTTTTTTGAGCTTAAAAATTTCGAGATTGGGGAGGGAGCTTGACCAGCGCATTTTTGGGGCTCTTGGTGATTTGTTTCGTGTCACCAATCCCTCACTCTCAGTCACCCTCTCTCTCTCTCACTGGGGAGAAATCTCGGAACATGAGTTTAGATTATGAAAATCAAATGTTAAGGATCGCTGTTTCGCTCGTTTCAATGGTTGATTGCACAAACAGCTGTTCGCTGGTTGTTCCAAGGCTGCGGCTGCCCCTCTGCTCCTCCTCAGTACCCCAAATTCAGCTCACCTCACTTCGCCGCAGACAAGTGCCAATGTGTCCCAAGTCATTGCGTTTATTAGCGCAATTAGAAATGGCGAATTCCGTCAGAATCACGGTGCACAGTCCCCGAATCATCCCAGTGGTATTATGTAAGGCATGTTCTGCCTCATCACATCGTTTTATTTTTTAATTCTAGAAACGATTGCTCACACCTCCATCGAACGGCTCATTTAGCTTGTGGTTTATTGGTTCCGAAAATCATATTTATTTTTATTGTTTTCGTCTCGCCTGGGGTTAATCTCTTCGATCTGGTTTATGCCCCTAAGAAGCTATTAAATTAAATACATAATCCTGTCTGCAGAATACGATTTTACCAACTTAATCTAAGGTTCTTAGCTTAAATAATTTAAATGGGCATTTGGGTAATCTTAGTGGGCTTCATTGCCCAGCTTCCTCCCCTTCTTGTGGGTGCAATAGTAGCGATCGCTGTTCTCAATCCAATCGCACACATTCAGGAGTGTGTGGAAGGCCGTGCCCTCCTTGCACTCGAATTCCACTGGCTTGCCATGGACGCAACGGAAGTACTGTGGAAAATAGGAAAACATTGAAATATTTCGATAAAAAGCTAAACTTTGCTTTGGGCTTTTTGTAAAGTTATTTCGTCTTCAATAATAATTTAAAGTCTGCATTTCACGCTTACCTTTCTACAGTTCGGATGCGGCACAAAATCGCGGTTGGTGCAATCAATTTCGCTGGGATCAAACTGAGGGTCAGTGGGCTGCTCCGGATCCACAACCTCCTCGGGCTCTTCAGTGGTCTTCTCCGGAGCTGCAGTGGTGGTTGTTGTCGTCGTAGTTGTCTTCTTGGGCTTTTTGGGTTTCTGAAAAAAAGTGAATATGCATTGCCAATCCTCTCAAATAAAAACATTTTAAAGAGCTTACCTTCGTGGTTGGCTTTTGAGTGCTGCTGGCCAAGGTGGGCACTGGCGAGGATGTTGTGCTGGCAGTTGGCTGAGGCTTTGGCTTTGGTCTCCGCGTGGTGGTCGGCGTTGCCTCAGTCTGCAGCACAGGACCCTCATCCGGATTTGGTGGGGTGGCAGGCGGTTTCGCCCACTCGGGCTAAGGAATAATTTATTAGTTTTCGTTTATTTTCAGTTCAGGAAATATTTACTCTTGGCGTTGTCTCTCTGGTTGGTTCCGGCACCCGATAGCTTCGCATATTATCGTAGAGAATCTGCATCAAACCGTTTTTCTGGCCACACAAACCGTGGAAATCATCCATGTCCACGGCCCAGGTCATGGCGCCGGCATAGCCGCGCTGCTTGATAAAATCCATCTTGATTTGCACGGAGGCCTCGTTCTCGTAGCCCACCCACTGGGTGTCCTTGTAGGTGAAGGGCACCATACCAGCATCGTCCCACTCGACAGTCCAGCCTTTTGATTTGTCCATCACCTCTGTGCAGATCTCGTAGTAGGCCAGGAAGCCACTGGCATTTGTGTAGGGACCCGGTGCACCGCCACCCGCCTCCTTGTTGATGTAGGTGCCCATGTTGTAGTTCTTGTTCGAGTTGCTCAGCGTGAAGGTGCGGCCATAGAATGGAATGCCCACCACTAGCTTGTTGGCCGGACAGCCCATCTCCTCCCACAGGGCAAGACCGTCGTTCTTGAGGGAGGAAGATAATAAGTTTGGCATGTTGACCCAATCCCTTGAAAATCTCCATTTACCACATTGAGGCGCTCGTAGGCGTACTGGTCATGCTTTCGCTTATACAGTGGACTGTGGACATCCGCGAATCCGGCCCAGTTTCCGCGAAGATCGTAGGTCATAGCGTGAATGGCGTCCAGTAATCTTCAAGGATTGTTTATAAATCAGAAGACAAGGTTTCTGGAAACTAATTGTAAACTTACTCGCACAACTCTGGAACGTGGTAACCCTCCTGCAAACGGAACTTGGCCACTGGCACTGCCATTGTGATTTCCCAACCGCGGCCCTCGCGATCAAAGGCACGTCGCAGCTCCTGCACAAAATAAAGGAACTTATCCTTGTCACCGAAAGTGCCACCGCGATCCGTGGCTCCCGGGTACTCCCAGTCCAGATCGAAGCCATCAAAGTTGTACTGCCTCATAAAGCGCACCACACTGCGTATGAAACTGGTTCGTCGCTCTCGAACTGCCACCATTTGGGAGTACTTTGAGCCACCCTCGGCCCAACCACCAACAGCCACCTGCAGCTTCAGATTGGGATGGGTTTTCTTCAGCTGAGTGAACTTGCTGAAGCCTTCTTGGTCAACATCCAAGTCCGGATCGATGACCAGAACATCCCAGCCTTTGTCGTTGACACCGATGAAGGAGTAGATGAGATGAGTGCACAGATTGGCGGGCACATCCTCCAGACCGTAGCGACCGATGCCAGGACGATAAACAGCCCAGTTGCTGAAGTAGCACACGATTCGAGCGGGTGTATCGCTGCCCAGAATTGCCGCTGGAGCACAGCAGATCACGCCGAGCAGCAGAAGTGCCAAACGGTGCACTGAAACGGTTAATATTATTTTTAACAACATTTAGCTTTCAAAGTTTAAAGCTTTGAAATGTAATTAAAATAAGACTTGTTAAGATTCCGTTTCTTTTTCAAATGTTATCTGGGAATCCTCGGGACTGTTTTGTAATCATAAATGCCTGCTCTGTTCCCGGTAACGATTTGTTTTCCAGATCCACGCGACACGCATATTTAATTGAATTGAATATACTTCAGTGCCGCTTTATGGTTCTCTAAGGTTGAGTGTCCATAATGCTGCACACTCAAGTTCGTTCACCGACTTGCACTTTGTATGCACGGCCAGGCTTACCCATTTCTTAATGCTCCTCCACGAGACGGCGATCGGTGAAGAATCGGTGAATATATCTGCGTGTACGAGGGATCTCGACGTTCTGCGTGCGACGCGCGTTTGGCGTCAAATGACAGTCAAACTCTCGATCAGTTCGGCTTTTATAGTGGGCGGCGGTGGCGAAATGTCGCCTCGGCTTAGTTATTTTTGCAGTCCGGTTCTTGGATTGCGCCTTTGTTCCTGCGTAGAGTGCGTGAGAGGTGTGCGATTCTCGGCACGGGAATGGCAGTGGGAGTGGGAGTGGGATGGGTCGCGGGGGAGCGTGGAGAAGAACGGGCTTTTGTGTCTCGTCTGGCACTGGCTCTGAGTGTGTGCTCATTTCCAGATCAGTTTAGCGTGTTGTTTTGCCCACTTTCTTTCCGATTGTTTTGCATTCGCATTTTATCTCTCTCTGTCACCCCCCGGTGTTGTTTATGCTCTAGAATTACCATATTTCAGACAGATTCCTGCAAATGGCCTGGATAATGTTACTCTGCGTGCATCCAGGCCTTTCCGGGCGATAGCCCTGGTAAATGGTAATGAAAAAGATAACTTGTGGTTAAAGGGAGCCACTTTATTGTTACACATTTAAACAAAGCCAAGGCTATAGTTTAACTTAAGCCGATGCGTATGTCAATGGCCAAGGGGGCATCTTCGGTGCTGGTGGTGCTGGGTGCTGCAGTGGATGAGGATGAGGAGGTGGTTGTGGATGTGGTTGCAGGTGGCGCCGTTACGGGGGGAGCCGGCGGCAGCGGAGCCACGCTGCTTGAGCTGGGCGTCAATGGAGGCCTTTCTTTGTCATCTAAAAGAAATTGTTGCAAGAAATTAAGAGCCAAGTTTTAGGAAGGTTTCGATATTAAAATGGATATATTTTTATAAATTATGACTTATCCAAGCTTTTAATCAATGTTGACCAACGTTAGTATTTAATAAGTACATTTTTGCAACATTAAATGTTTAGTTTTTAAGTCATATGCCCTTAATTGTTGTTAAGTTTGTTCATATTAATCACATTATTTACATTTGTATATCTAAGTTTATTATCTCTTAAACTAAATAGTTATTTAACAATATTTACCTTTTGATATCATTAAGATAACAAAGCTTTAAACTCAGTGTCGCAGAGGTAATGAGTAATGTATGATCAAGAAAATGAAAATGGTTTATAGTATCTAATTTTCAGTCTTTAAAAATAACTAAAAACCCAAACTTTATATTCGATAACCCCATGAACTTATTGAATAACAAATTTAAGATAAAACTTACCTTTAAATGGCGCCAGTTCAGCTTTAAAGGGTCGCTGGTGCTCCTCATGTCCTGGCGGTCCAAAGGTGTTTGGGAATGGCTCAAAGCCATGTGGAAATGGCTCGAATCTATGGTGGGGTGGCCCATGGTGTGGATGCTCGTATCCAAATCCGCCATGATGATGGCAGCTTGGACCCGGACCCGAAAACTGGTGATCCCAGTGCCGCTTGTGGTGGCTGTGCCCCCCGTAACCGTGATTGCCGTCCCCATGATGGCGACGATGCCGATTGTGCTGGACGTGGACCTGGCTCAAACTTGAAACGGGCGAGGATTCCTCGGCCAATAAATCTTGGCTGGTGATGGCTCTAAAATGAGAGCGAAAGAAAAAAACCAGGTGAAGCGTGGAATATACGGACGTGTAGCTACCACGGATACTAACGCATTCTCGATTCCAGGAAACGGAGCAGCCAGGAGCTGGGTGGCAGCCTGCAGGCTTATCAGGGCGAACAGCGCCAGCTGTGTGAAATATGCGATTGAAATGGGGTTTGGGACTGGAAATTTACGGCTTGCCGGCAGAGACAACCAGCCAACCGCTGGACTTACTCGGGCGGGAACTGAGGCTAACATACTGCTGCTGCACCTCTGAATCCCTGGTCTTGTTCCTGTTTAGCAGTTTATTCTTGGTGAACGCCTCTTGGTCTCGGAACCTCACTGTTTAGCCGCGAAAGATCGACTAAAGCTCGCGGGGCGACGACTCACTTTATTCCGCACAATTAATACTTGGACAATGTCGCATGTCGTCGGAATGGTAGTCGGGGTCGGGGTTTTTTTTATCTCCCGCTCCCTTACTCACTCGCGGCTTGAGTTGTTTTTATTCGCATCATCACATAAACCTGATTGGTTAATGATAATTCAGGTTTTTTCATACCCATACCCTGGCCCAAACCCATCTACATACGCGACTACATCCATAAATCGGTTGGTTGTCTTTCGAAGCGCGTATTGTTATTAGCCCGGACTGCTGCATTGGGCCCTGTCTGTGGATGTTGGTCTGGAATAATAGCCGCAAACGCAATGTAATTGCCAGTTAATGTGACAAAGTGTTGTTAATTTTGTGGTCGTCGAATTGAACCCCATTGACAGTGGTTGTGGTGCGAGAGTGCGAAAACCTTACAGCTTAACGTATTTGTCTCAAAATGAGTTAGGAAATACACTTGGGAAAATTAAGCAGCAAAGATCAGAGATGGGAAAAGTGTTTTTAAATGTTTAGTTTCCTTTTAGTGTCTTTTTCAATAATGAACAGTATTTCAATAGATGAAAAGTGAAAAGATTTTTTAAAAATAAATATATTTCGGAGTGTATTATGAATATGCAAACCCATTCACAAGCATTTACTTTCGATGTAGGCGATCCACTGAGGCTCAAGAGTCACGATTATGTTAATCAGATACCGAGCTCTGATAAGGCTTGTCTCTTGGTCTGTTTAGAAAGTTATAGAATGCTCCACATTTCTCCCGATATGCCCCTGCACGCCCACACATTCCCACCGGGGACTTCTCCGTCGATTTCTGGGTCTACTTGTCATGCTCGCAGCGTCTTCCAAAAAAATTAATTCCACAATATTTAATGTTGAGCTGTCAGCGCTGGGACTCATTGTGATTCATGACGACAAAGTCCCCTTAACATTGATCTTGAATTTAGCCGGCAATTGAGGCTGAGATTCGTCATAAAGGTGTCCAGCAAGTGACCAGCCAGACGAGCAGCAGTTCCTGTTCCGTGAAACCTTCGGGCAGTTACAATGGAAACAAAATGGGGTGTGAATTTTCAACTATAATCTTTATTGATAACATTTCTCGTTCGCAGTTTATCGTCTTCAACTCTTATTATATTATGACGTACAGTTTGTATGTATATGTTTATGTTTATGTATATTTATATGTTTGTATATATATGCAATAAATATTTGTTGTGTGTTTTAATGTTTTTCATCTTGATTTCTCGACCTTTAGGGAGTATGCGTGCTTCTAAGCTTGGTGCAGTTGCAATTCTAAGCCGACATATCTCTATATATATATTATTTTCAGTGTGTGTACTTGAACTTAAAGGAAAACTCGGGGGGCAAAAATAATTTACATATGTATACACATCCATATAGCACCGCGAAATGTACAAACAACTTGTGGAATCATCGGGAACTTAGCAATAATAATAATATTAATAATATTTAAAAAGAACCTTAAACCATACGTAGCAAATAGATGTAACTTAATAATCGTAATAACAACTAAAACTATCAACTTAAAATATATTTTTGTACAATTTTGCATGGATCGTTTTCCTCTAGATTCTGCTCTTTCTCTCTCTATTTAACAATTCTCGTTGTTTCTTGGGGGCTAGTACGATTATTTGTTTATGTTTATAGTTGTGAATAGATCTATGCGAATTCAATAACTTTTAAAGTTATGTAGACATTAAATTCAACCAGCGATAGCATTGACTTTTATTTATATTTGTTTTTGTTAAAAACATTAATCATCGGGATCATTTCCTTCATGCCTCCGCCCTAATTGCCCGGCTAATTGACCTACATTTAAATAATTATATGTGTATATAGCAGTATGCTCGTTTAAATATGTATAATTTTAAATTTATATATGCATGTGTAGTTCAGCGTTGCCTTTCATATGTTCTCTCGTTTAAATACAATTTAATTATATTCTCTCAGTTAATTATATATTTATATTATTCCATTATTTATAATTGCGATAGGTACATTTTGGGGAAAATTGCAAAGGGCTGAGAAGTGCTTTGAGTGCGCTGTGCGGTCTGCTGTAGATTCGTTTGATGCCACTGCTGTTGATATTCTGCTGACTGACTGACGACTGACTGACTGATCTTAAAAACTGGTTCATATCAAATGCATTAATATTGGCTCCAAAAAATTGTTCAAATGCTGTAACTGCCTGCTGGTTTCATTACTTCCTTTGTAGGGAAAATGCGCTACTCTCGAAAAGTCGGTTACAAAAGTCTTCAAAGTTATTGTTTTAGTTGCCATGAATGAGTTTTGACCGATCTGCTACCTCTCAGGAACGTGTTTGATTCGCCTCAACTCCGAATTAAATCGTAGATTTATTTGCTGTATCCTTTCTTTCAACTACAGTCCAAGAACGCTCGCTAATTGTGTGTTAATTGATATCGTTTGAATGACTTGTAACACCCTTACATTGATATGTTGAATCTTTGATTTCCATATTGTATATGTTGTGTATATATATAATATAATATGCATAGTATCATTAACGCAATAACAATCGTTTTCCCGCACAAAATTCGTTAATATTCCCTCCCTTCCTCTCCGATTTCAATTTCGATTAGCAATAGTCTTTACCGCGGATATATCGTATGTATAACTCCCATATAACCATATAACTCAGTCGTCACATCTATGAATTGATTCGATTTTCGGTTAAAATTGTTAGCAAATTTCCTAGTTTGATTCTCAAGATAAATGCAGCGGATATTGTGCCTGAATAAAATAGTGATTTCGCTAATCGGAGTTAGTTATTTAGTTGCAGTTTAGTTGTCGCGTTTAGCTGTAAAAATTGTCGCGTTGCTGGAATATCGGCAGTGGGTCGCTTGGTGACTCCGATCGGTGCTCGTCATCCTGGTTTGCTCTTTCCGCCGACTTGGACATGGCTTTTTCTGTGGGTTAATAGAAAGAGAATCGAGTTAGTTGCAAAATTTCAAAAAAGTATATTTTCTCTGACCACAACCTTCCCAAGCGTGCTGTAAAAAGTTTGGAGTATAAAAAGGTAGATACACCGATAACCGTACGGAAGTATATATATGTAGGTTTTGTTTGTGTGGATATTAGGTACAAGTTTTTTGTATTTTTTTGTGTTGGGAATGTGTTTGCTTTGGGTTGTTGTTGTTACTCCTGTCTTGGCTGTTTCTGTTGTTGTTGGTGCTTTGAGCTTATACTTACTCGTTCTGGTTCTTGGATCGATTTGACAACTTTTACACGCAGGTTAGGCAGTGCAGAAATTTAGTTGGAAACTAAGCTATTTGCATGAAATTAAATTCCAAAACTTTCTCAAACATTTCTGGCAAGACTTTATAATCTCTCAGGTGACAAGGTTTTTAAGCAGCTAATTAGTTATCCCGAGAGAAGGCAAGAGGACGCATAGTTGGGTAACTTTCTTAAGCTTAACTCTGCACGGAATGCATCTGACGGAAAACTGAGCTTGGCTCTTAATTAAGTACTAATATATCTCATAAAGGTATATCTTTCTGTATTTTTAAAAAATATTTTCCTTGATTTAAATCATTTCCCTATCTCATTTTCCAATAGAATTGCACTTTGGTGCTTGTAGTAAATATTCTGTGCTCAGTGTGAAGTGTTGCTAACTTTAGTGTTTATGGTAAGTTTTGTGTGCTTTGCTTGTTTGTGATTTTTTGGATTAGTGTTTCGAGTGCAAATTTTCATTTATAGTTTAAATCTTATACATATGTATATATTTAGGGCGTGCAGGTTGATTAATTGGGCCAATATAGTTTCTAGGCTAAGCAGAGCAGAGATTTCAGAGTGATTATAATTGTAGGCACGGCATGAAAGCTACTATATTTGTTTATGGTTTATTTATGGTTATCGTATTAACGAAATGTGTACAAACCTGGACTTACGGTATCGTATTTCTGTTGTTGTTCTTGTTCTGGTTGTTGTTGTTCTTGTGCTTATTTGTTGTTGTTGTACTTGTTCTTGTTGCTATTGCGTTGCTGTTTATACATTGTTGTCGTTTCTGTTTTTTTTTTGTTTTTCATATTTTTTGTTTATTGTTTTTAGTATTTTTGTTTGTGAATTTGTTTGAGTGAGTTTCAGTGAGTTTTTAGCATGCTGTAAATCTGAACTTCGCGTGTGTTCTTGTTGTTATAACTTAGGTGTAACCTTCTATATATGTTCTATGTATGCACATATGTTTGGTATGTGTAAGTACGTATTTCGAACAGCAAATTCATAGATCCCGAATCGGGGTAACCCTCTCTCACTTATCGATTTGTAAACAAAAAACACAACATGAACGAAAATCAAATGCAATGCAAATAAAAACACAAAATGTGAACAGAAACAACTCGATTGGCTACTTGCGGATTAGTTGTGACTAGTGGGGTTGCCTAGAAAATATGCAAAATAAACAAAACAAATAAACATTTATAAAAATTATACAGAATGCAAATGCAAAAAACGAGTATTAAATTATATAAATTAATTTGTAAGGGGTTAGTATGAATTATAATTTATGCGAACATGTAACTGAATTTTATTTAATGTGAGTTCGCAGTGGGGAAAGCCTGAACTGGGTATAAAATAGTAATAACTCTTTGCATTAGGGAACAGCAGGCCCGTCGAAAGGAAATACGGGCCCGGGGGGTACAACCTACGTGCCCCTTAATATTTAGAAACGTTTTTTAGCATAACAACAAAACCGGCCCCCTCCCAGGATCCCGGGCCCGGGGGAAACGGGGTGTTTCTGTCCCCGTCTGTCGACGGGCCTGGGGAACAGCCCTATTTTTGAAAGGTACAACATTTAATTTAACTAAAATAAATAAAAATATTGCCTATTTTTCCAAATTAATAATAATTATAAATGTATTTTAGGCTTCATATCTTTCGTGGTCAGGCAAACGCTGCGTATACGCAATAAGCGGTGTATACAGTTCATACTTAGAACCCTGATCGCTGGCTTCTTAAAACACGATAAATTATATATTTAATTTAATTCAAATAAATGAAAATGGTTCATTTTTTCCTAATTTTAAAATAATTATACATGATTTTCGGCTTGATATGTTTCGTTGTCTGGCCAACGCTGCGTATACGTAATACGCTGCAAGTGCAGTTCATAGAATCCTAACTCTGCATATACGTAAGACACGAGGTTACTAATCAAATTAATTTAATTCAAATAAATAAAGACATTCCCTATTTTTTCAATTTAAAAATAATTAGAAATGATTTTCGGCTTGTTATGTTTCATCGCCTGGCCAACGCTGCGTATACGCAATGCGCGGAGTATGCAGTTACAATTACAATTAATTATACATAAACTGACCAGGTGCGAACCAATGCGAAATGTATGAGAGGGCAGTGTGTGGGCCACAGGTTTGAGATGTACGATTGACTGTTGACAGTGTCTGAAGTGTGATAGTAGTGGATGCTGGTGTGGTTGTGGGTGTGTGAGAAGGGGTCATGAAGGAATATCATCGCCATCAGGGACGCCATCGCTCGCAATGAGAAGGTGAAGGGGAATGATGATCTTAGAGAGAAACTTGATTCGAACGGGGGAAGGCAACGCTTAGATTATATGGTATGCTTATGATATGGATTATCATTAATCATCTAGAAATCAGAAAGAGTTGAAAGAAGATACATATATAGAGATTAGAAGAGAGCATAGAGTTGATAGTTCAAAATGAAAGGGGGGTCATGTTGGGGCTCACTGGCATGGTTAGATTACACTGAATAAACTCTTAGGTATATATACACATAACACTTAGGTCTATGGGCTCGATTCGGTGGTTGAATATTAGTAAAAACGGAAGAACATGGAACAGAAACTCAACTTGCAAGGCATTGCATAATACGTTTGATATTTGGGATATGCTTCGGGTTTGCTTCAATTGGAACTTGACCTAACTCTCTAGTGGAGGTGTATACTAGGTTCTTTGTACTTACCGGCCACAATCTTGCTGACCTGCATCACCTGCTGGGCCAGGATTTGATTCAGCTGCAACAGGTGTTCGCGCTGCTTTTTCTCCGCATTGATTTTGCTCGGCGGCAGGCTCTCATTTTCCTAGAAATACAAATTATTTTTAAATACCAAATTATTAGCAAATTAATCGTAAACTCACATTGCTGCTAAGAGGCGCCTCGGACAGCATTTTCTTGATGGACTCCACCTTCTCCTGGCGACGCTTCTTCTCCTCCGGCGATAGCTCAGGCGTCTGTTTTGTATAAATATATTTTAAAATAAATTATACGCAATATTATTTATATTTACTCACTGTTTCTGGTATGTAACGCTCGGGTATAACTATTTTGTTTGGTGCCAACAGCAAGTTGTCAATGGTATTCTCCGAGATCTTCTCACCCTGTCCCAAAGCAGAGCGAATCACATCAGGGGCATTCATCCGTGGCCTCAGGGCCACCTCCATGTCCAGATCGTCGCGAGCTCGCCAGTTTGTGTTCTAAATAAATACGATTTATTAAATAATAAAAGATATATCTCATTTATTTTACACTCACATTTCGATTCATATCGTTCTCAGCCTGCACCTTCTCCATGGCCTTCTGGTTGACATTGTTGGGTGCCGTGTAGTGCCGCCTCTTCTCGCGGGGCACCGCTCGACGATGCTTGTGCGGCGGCGGTACCTTCTCCACCACCTTCTCGGTGTCCTCCGATGCCGAACCGGCGGACATTTCGTTGATAATCTGGCGGGCAGCGACGCTCTGGAACACTGGCTCCGGACTGATGTCCGTGAGGCTCTTGTTGAGGCTCTGCAGGGAGTCCGTCTTAGTCCTTAGGGCCACACGGGCACTGTCCCGCGAGGGATTCGTCTGCTGCTGGAGCTGCTTAGCGAAGTAGGCATTGGCCAGTGGATTAAGATGCTCCCTCTGTTCGCGCTGCGAGTGATGGTGGCCATTGCTCTGCGGAGCCGGTGGCGGCGGCGGCTGGTGCTCGTAGTTGCTGTTCCGGTCGTAGTCGTAGCCACCGTTGTAGTGGTGGCCGTTCTGCTTGCCGTTCATGTGGCGACTGTGCCGTGGCTTCGGGGGCTCACTGTAGTTCCGGGGCAGAGACTTAGAGCGACTGTGGTGGCCATTGCTCATCTGCTCCTCCAAGCTCTGGGCGTAGAGTTGCTGCTGCTGCAGCTGCTGTTGCTGGGCATACTGCTCCTCCTCCAAGACCTGATCCAGGTTCTGTGTGGAGCTACTGAGACCCCTTTCGCTGCGATCGCGATGCCTCCGCTCGGACTCTCGCTTCACAATCCTCACCGTTTTGATCTCCTGCTTCTCCAGGGCGGTGGCGAAGGGATTGCTGTCCAGGAAGCCATCGCTATCCACTCCGCTCATCTCCAGGGCATCGCTACTACCGCCTCCATTGTATCGGTTGTAGTCGCTCAGCTTGGTGGAGCCATTGTTCGTGTCCACATACAGGGGTGTGGATAGGTTCAAGGAGGAGTCATTCAGCTGCTGGCGGCTGCCGCTTCGCATCATGTTGGCGTCCAGATCCGTCTCTGTCCAGCTCGTAGAGTTGCTGCGCTTCTTCAGACTGCCATTGGTGGAGCCACCACCATTCATCTCCTTGTTTCCAATCTCCTGGTACAACCTGGTCGAGTTTTCCGTGAGCTGGCGCACTGCCGAGCTGAGTTCGTGACGCTGCCTCTGCATGTCACCCACCAGAGACTGAACTCTCTCCAATTCCGACTGCAGGACGGCGGCAGTCTGGTCTCCATTGATGTGGGCGGCATCACTGCCCATTCCGTTGGCGGTGTCTCCACGGCTGGCCTGCACCTTCTGGCGAAGGAGCAGAAGCTCCTGCTCTAGGTGAGCATTGCCCGCCACTGTCTGCTCCAGTTTCTGCAAGGCAAGAATTCGGTTAGATTCGGCTATCCTCTGGCTTTGGTTATGGCACATGCAGCAGAGGCTACAAATATGAGAAGTCTTTTGCATTAATCATGTTATTTTCATAACAAAAATGTATTAATTAAAGTAATTGAATTGTTTTTAAGACACACATGTACTCTGACTTCATATATGTCAGGTCGCAGATTAATTCATCAATAAGAAGAGAGCTTTGTGGGATTCAAAGATGAGTTGTTAGTTACACAAGCGACATGCGAAGCTCAAGCAGACAAGTAACACGCAGCTGACACACGACTCACGAGTGGACGCGTGGGCAAAAAATGCAAAAAACTTCTACTAGGCACCTTGGATACCTTTGAGTTCTCGGCCAGCAGCTGATGGACCCGCGACAGTTCGCGCTCCAGGATGTGCTGCTGCTTCTTGGCCGCCTCCAGGGCCATAGGTGTGGCATTGCTGTCATGAATGCGAGCCCTCAGTCCGCCCAAAGCACGCTCGAGGTCCTCCTTGTCGCGCTGGAGACTCTGCAGAGTGCCGGACTCCTCCTGCAACAACTGATCCAGTTGATACAGCTCACGTACCTTGGCCTAAAGGGACACCAAATGTTGGTTAATATAAAGAACCACATTTCTGAATATAAAATGTTAATAATTCAATTTTCTTAAACCCACCTGCAGCTCCGCCTGATTGGGACTCAATCGCTCCCACTGCTGCTGCTCCTCCTGCAGCATGTGCCGCTCCTGCATGCGCTGATTGAACTCCAAGCGCTCTATGGTAACAGGCTGGACTCGGCCATTGGCATCGTTGCGGTACAACGAACCCAGCTTGACCATATTATCCACCAGGTTGACCAGCGGCTTGCTCTTCTCATAGTGCCGCTCCAGGTCGAGCAGATGCTGCTTCAAGTAGTCCAATCTCTGGATGCTCTCGGCTCTGGTCAAGCCCTCGGCACTGCGCAAGCGGTTCTGTGGGATTTAACATGAGAAGAGTTAGTTACGCCCGCCAAATAAGTGGTTTAGTTAGTCAGATAGTTTAAGAAGTTAGTCACTGAAGAACCAGCACCAGGTTAGCCCCCACCGATAAACATGGACTTAATCAATTGTTTATCCACCTGCACATCATGTATGTCACTGCAGCACTGCTCAATGGCCCTGGCAGTCTGGCTGCTCTGGCGCCTCAGTTGGATCAGGAGCAGGACCAGCTCCTCATGGGTGCGGCTCAGCAAGTCCCCGGCCGACACATCCAAGTTCTGTGGGTTGTGTGAAACGGTGAGTATGGAGTAGGACAGCTCCTAAGCTTGTCTCAAGAAATGTAACTTAAACCCCTTAAATTTGCTGTAAAGTTTTAAGCCTCCAAAGGCAAGGACTTACCCTAATCTGACTGCTCGTCTCCCGCTCCAGCATATCAATCTCCGCCCGACTGCCAGTGCGTCGCATTCGGAACTGCTGCTGCTGCTGCTGATGCTGCGGCGTTGAGGTGGCCAGTTGGACGCCGTTGCCGGCGTAGAGTCCGCGATCCGTGAGCACTGTGTTCTTGGCATACTTCGTCTCGGCCGCTCCTCCGTAGTAGGGGGCAAAGGCGGACTCCTGGTGCATGGCATCCGAGGGATCCGGCTTCACCGTGAGATTGCCCATGGGCAGATTGTTCACATTGCGCACCGAAATCGAGGCTACAAATTCGGGAGAGATTCGATTAGGCGGATTAGGGTATGTCGGATGGTCGTGGGTGGCGGCGGGCTTAGAATAGATTCAATGCGTGCGCGAAATATTTAGAAAAGCAATCAGTTTTCGGTTAGCGAATGCCGGAAATAGTTTTAATTTCATTTTTATTTTCGCTGGCTCTTTATTTTATTTTATATTCTTTTTTTTGGGGGAGGGAAAGAAACATGGATATGGCTACGGGTGCGAGGAATTAAGCGGAAATCGTTGCATTATCCCTTTTGATGCTGCCCAAAAGATGTATCTATCTATCAATCTATCTATCTATCTGCAGGATTCTCAACTCTACGGCGTGACTGGGAGGGAGGGAGTGCATCGTGTGTGAGGGGTCGTGTTGGTAATGAGTGGCGTATGTACAAGCGCTTTAATGACTTAATGAGATATATGGATGGTTGTGGGTATTTGATAAATAAATATAAGTTTGCTTACCAGTTGATTAATTAAACAAAACAACACAACAATAATGACGACAACAACAGCAACAGTAACAAATCAATCAACGCAAACAAATAGAGAGAGGACTATCTCCAATATGAAATAAAATAACTCGCAGAATGCAAACAGAAACGGGAAATGGAAAACTAAAATCTGAACTAAAACCATGCATTGCATATTTTCTTTTTTGGGTGGGACGGGAATCATTGGTTGTTGTTGCTGCTCCTCGTCGACTTTTTCATGGGATTGCCATTGGCGTCGTCGCCGCTGCTGTTCAGCTGCTGGATGATGGAGCGCACATTGCTGGTGAGGGGCAGATGGGCAACGGCTGCTCCTGAGCTGGGTGGCCCCCCGGCCTCTGTGTTGCTGTGGTGACTCTTCATTAGGCCACTGGACATGGCATCCCACTGGCGAATGGTCTCGCGATCCAGCTCATTGGATTTGTGCGACAAATTAGAGGCAGTCTCCTCTCGCAGCACCTCGTACACATCCGAGTCCGTCTGGTCCTGTCCAAGGGTGGAGTTGTCCAGCAGCTGCACATAGACGTCGTGCTCGTCGTTGATTTGAGGTTGTGGCTGTGGCAGCAGCAGCTGCGGCTGCTGCTGTTGCTGTCGTGGCTTCAGGCTGTCATTGACGTAGGTCACCTCCCTGGTAAGCTTAACCTTGGGCGTGGAGCTGGACACCGGACCCGTGGCAATCCTGTCCAGGTCGTCCAGGGAGCGCGCATGCCTCTGGGATACCCTACGTAAGCTCTCCCGCCAGAGGGCATCCTCCTCCCAGAGCAGCTCGCCACCTAGAACTGAGAGGTTGGGATTGGCATTATTCGACGGGATCTGGGTCTTGCCTCCGGCCTCGGCACCAGCATCTTCACCAGCACCATCGTTGTTAGGGGCTCCGCCACTGTCACCATCCAACGGGATGCTACCACCAATCGTCTTACGAGCGAGGTTTGTGTTTTTAGTAGTTGTGAGATATGAATGTGATGGGTTTAGTGCACCACTACCGCCACTCTCCGGTGGCTCCGCCGCATCCAGCTTCAGTTTCAGGTTGTTTAACTTGTTGCTCAGTTTCTCGTTGTTGTCCTTGACGCTGTACAGATTCTTGCTATCGATGGCCTGATCCTTGTCCACCAAAGCGTCCATATCGAACTGCTGCTGCCTGTTGATGGGGTTGTGAATATGAGCAATGTTCAGGCCATGGGCATGGATCTCCCGCTGATTATTCAAAGTGGCTGCCGCTGTCGGTAGCTCTGAGTAATAGTACGGCGCCGATTGCGTGGAGATGTTGCTGTTGTTTCTACTGTGCATGACCATCAAGGCGGCAGCAGCGCCCTCGCCCAGCTGCTGGATGGAGTCCGTGGAGGAGAGGAAATGTATGTTGCCATAGAAATGCTGCTCCTCATCTTCGGCATTGCGGAACGTCTTCGGTGGCTTGATGAGATTGGTCAGGATATCAGCTCCGGCCGCTGCATTGGCATCGTTCAGCAGGTGGTGACTGGTGGGCGTGGCCTGACCGGTGGGCAGGTGCAGGTGACTCAGATAAGTGTCCAGCTCGTGGCTGCTCAGCGTTTCCTCAAACTGCTCGCTCAGCGACTCGATCTCACTGATGGATTCCTGGGACAGCGGTCTCCTCGATCGCTGGCGATCCAATTCCGAGTCGGATCTCTGCCGGAACTCCACTGATTCGTTCTCGCTGCTGAGCGGCAGAGAGTTGTTGCTGGTGCACCGCTGCTGCTGTCCCCGACGGCGGTATAAATCCAAATCGGAGGAGGTGCGGGAGCCACTGTTGTCTGTCAAGTGGCAGCTGTAATTGGAATCCGACAAGGTGCGGGCATGGTGCTGCTGCGACGGCGTTTGGGCCACCTGCAATCTCTGGGGGGGAGTGGCTCTCACCTTGGTGAAGTGATCGGGCAACGAGAGGCGACTGCTCTTCAAAGTGGGACTCGGCACTGCCTTGGGCAGATTCAGGGACGTGTTGCTGGCATGCATCTTGGGCAGTTGCTCGTACGACAGGGTGACCTTGCTTTGACTATCCCTCCTCTTTACCGTGTCATAGTGCTCGGAGGAGAAGATCTCTTCTGTTTTGAGCTCCTCCATGGGCGGCGGTGAGTCTGGAATTGGCGGTGGTGGCAGTATCTCGCTGTCCGAGCTCTCTGCATAGTTATTGAGGGGCGTCGAAGCCCCCAAGTAGTATGAGGCAGGCCTAAAGGTGTCCGACAGACTAAAACGCGACCTGGAGCGCAGTTTCTTTGCCTCCAGTTGCTGTCGACTGCTCTCATCATCGGCATCGGAGCTATCGCTGGCCAAGGCCAGGGCACTCTTGGCGGGCTTGAGAATATCCGGCATATCCTTGCCCTGGCGCTTTTTCGTCTTTTTCTTCAGGGATTCCGCTCCCGATTTCTTGCCCTTCTTGAGGGTGGACCGACCTGAGGAGCAGTGAGCCTCTTCATTGGCTGGGGGCGGTGGTGCGCCCTTGACGCCAGCTAACTCCATATAGACCGGCTCGGTTTTGGCGGTAAACTTAAAGGCACTGGAGCTAGTGCTAGCCAGACACATTATCTCGTAGTTGCCCTTATTATCTTCGTCCTGGATTCCCTTTGTCATCTCCACATAGTGGTTCTCCTCCTCCTCGTAGCTCTCGTGTGTGGCCACCAGTGTGAGGACACCGGGCTGACCCAATTCCGCCTTCTTTGGCGTCATGGGCAGATAATGACTCTCGTCGAACTGCTGTTCGGTGGGGGTGATGGGCTCATTGACATATATCTGTTGCAGTTCCTTTTCCTCCCTCTGCTCCTGCTCTCGCAGCTCCATTTCATCGGCTTTTGTAGCTCCGTCATCATCATCATCATCATCATCCTGGGCCAGTGCCTCGTCTATGTCATCATCTGTGTACTCCTCACAGGCTGTGCTATCGTCCTCGTCCTCCTCTTCCCCGTCAGACTCCCTCCCCTGCTCCAGCTTTTCATCGAAATCCTCCCCAGGCATCGGCTTACTTTCCGCCGTGGGTGTCAGGTCCTCCTCCAATTGTTGCTGCTCCACACTCTCTTCGAGCTGCTGGCGCTGCTGCTCTTTGAACAACTTGAGCTGCATCAGCATGGGCGTCTCCTCGGGATCCGTAATCGCTGCTCTGCTCTCGGGGGACTTGCTTTCGGGGATTGGCTTGCCAAACTCCATGTTCTCGTAGTTGCTGACCAGCTTGTTGCTGTACACGGGCACATAATTGGCATTCTGCGGCGACTTGGGGGCCGCCTTCTTTGGCAAAATGGGCAAAGGATGCTCTGCCAGCTCCGCCTGCTGCCTTTGCTGCTCTTCTGAAGCTCCTTTGGCCGCCTCATTTGTCTGCGGCAGGTGTAATTTGAGCTTGGGCCGTTCCTCCTTCTCCTCTGACTGTTTGGGCTGCACCTGAATAATGCGGGTCTTGCTGGCTTCGTGTACTTTCAGAATGGGTTTTAGCTGGAATTTGGCAGTGCCTGAGCCTGTGACTGTGCCTATGCCTGAGCCTGAGCCTGTTGTCCCTGGTGGTGTGGGCTTGGGACTCTCTACGCTTCTAAGGGTTTCTATTGCTGCTGTTGTTGCTATTGCTACGGTTGCTGCTATTGTTGTGCCTATTGCTGTTGTTGCTGCTGCCTTAGATGGTGACCTTCCTGCCGCCGCTTTATACAAGTTATCATCATCATCCACAGTGCCAGCTGCGTTATCGTGCGTTTTGTTTATGTTTTAGCGAGTTTGTTTATGGTTTTGGTTTGTTTTTTGATCGATTTTGTTCATTGTTCAATTTACAGCATTTACAAATTGTGAGGCATTGGGTTTAGAAGTTACCAACAACGAATTATTTTATATAGTACGTATGGAAAAGAAGAAATATAAAACATATTTGTATATCTTGGCTGGTGGTTGGCATGTAATTAAATTCAATTCAATCAATCGGGTTGTCGATTGCGCTATGGGCCCAGATTGAGTTTGAGTTTTGTAGTTTGTATTTTATTATTATTTTATTTATTTCGGTTGTTTTTGGGTTTTAGTGCGAAGTTTACAGCGGCATTTAGTAGTGGAAATACCAAGCACCCGGTGGTTGTCATGATGGGAAAATCGTAGTATACGAGTGTGAGAGTAACTACGCCAAAAAATGTTTACTAAACCCATGAAAGAGACAGAGGAGAGATAGAGGGAGGGAGTTTTGTGAAATAAAGAGATTTATCGACTACGGAAATGTTTATTTGTTTCTGGTTTCGGTTTACCCCGCTCCTTGTTCGATCAAATAGAACCAAACCAAAGAATATGTATGCTATATAAATCCAAATCCGGCTGTTTGATTTTTATTTCAGACTCAAACCCGGCCGGGATCTGAGTTTGGGGAGCTGCCTACTTTACGGCATCGCCTCTAAAATACTCGAATCTTTGAAATTCAAATTTTAAATTTAAAATTGCTTCTGTTTGCTGTGAGTGAGTGAGTGTGTGTGTGCTTGATGTATGACAGTGCTTGTGGGTGGGTGGAAGTATGATGTGTGGTTGTGTCTTTGGGTGTGCGCACGGCAGGAAGGTTTCGATGTTTGGTTTCGATTTCGCTTAACTAGCTTTTGCCTCTCGCAAAAAATGGCCATTTCTCAAATTTTTTCCATTATTTAATTAACTGAATTTAATAAGCCATAAAATAACGCAACAAAGCAATAACAAAATGGTAAAAACACACAAGTATTAAACTACATGAAGCTTTTAATTGTTTAGTCTCGTAAATTAGCATTGAAATGGAGGGGAAAGGCTTAAATGAGGGGATTATGCCAGTCAAAAACAGAAGCTTCTGCCACTGAAAGTGCTTTTGTTTAAAGAGTTTTTTTTTCTTCCAGCTCTCTGCAGCAGCTTGCAATCCGCCAGGAAAATAAAGAGCAGGCAGCTGTTGTTATCTAACATGCAACTAACTGAAAGCAAGGCCAAAGAGCAAATAAAAGGCAGCTACAGAGCCAGATAAATCCATCTACGAATACGATACAAAATACTATATGGATGTAGAGATACATATATAGGCCATGTTCATGCGCACGTCTTATTTGTCAACATTTATTTAATTTACAAATTCAATTAGGAAATACAAATTAAAGAGCATTACA
The DNA here is from genome assembly GCA_035045905.1 of Drosophila anomelani. Classification (NCBI taxonomy): domain Eukaryota; kingdom Metazoa; phylum Arthropoda; class Insecta; order Diptera; family Drosophilidae; genus Drosophila; species Drosophila anomelani. Next base: position 5,789,300 of record JAWNOO010000007.1, on the reverse strand, counting down.
AAATATAAAACAAATTTTTCAGGAAAAGTGAGAATATGCTTAAATAATATTCCCAAATGGAAATAGTTTGATTTAAAGAATTTATTATATTATTTATTATTTAATAACTAATAATATTATGAGCTTGAATTATTTGTTAATATAAAAACATACTTTTGACTTGAAATCAAAATGATTTACGATTCAACAGCGTAGATTCTTTAAAAGAAAAATTGTAATATTTAAAAACAAAGCTCTTTAAGCATTAAATATTTTCGTTTTAATAGTTAGAAGACAATTTTAAGGCGCATCAACATGGCAGGAACAGAGAGTTACAGATACAGATAGAAAAGTACTAAGTAGGGACAGAGTTGAAGCCAAGCAAAATATGGATAATACGTATAGGGGGAAGTCATCGGTAATTAGCACTCACCCTCATCGTCCGACGAGTAGCTGTTGTACACCACTCCGCCAGGTCCCACATTGGCCTGGCTCTCCGATCGCGAACGCTGAATGCCAGCAGCTGATGGTGGATTGCCAGCTACAGAGGCACTGCCATTACCATTGCCATTGCCATTGCCCACCAGTCCTGTTTTGCCCGCCTGGGGGCCATATCGCGCTCCGCTGGCCACGGCTGTGGACGACAGCAGGATGTTTGGATTGCTGCCCAGCTTGGACATGGCAGACATGTTGCTGCCGCCCTGCTGGATGCCCTTTCGCGTCAGCGGCGACTGCAGCATGCGCTGCTTCCACTCCAGCAGCCGCTTCATGGACTCCTCCCGCTTCCGCTCTCCGTCCTGGTTGTGCTGCGGCGAATTGGACGCTCCAGTTGGCGAGGTGGTAGTCGAGTTGCCTGCCGAGTAATCGTCGTCCATGCCACCCGACCGCTTGGGCAGCCGAGCGCTGGCGGAACGCAGGAACTGCTCGTTCTTGCTGATGATCTCTTGCGTGGACATTGATGGCGGAAAGATGGAGCCCGGATGCACATTCAGGGGCGGTAGGTCCTCCTGCTGCGGTGACTGCAGCTGCGAGGTAACCGAGCGTCCTTGGCTCGCGGAGCGGCTCATGCGTGGCATGCTACTGGCAGCTCCACCCTGAGCCTGCGCTTCGGCCAGCAGCTCCTGCCGCTTGTAGGCGCGCTCGTAGGGATTCTCATAGCCAATGGTGTTCACCCCGGAGCCAAAGTCCCCGGCAGCGGTGCGATAACTGCCCGCTTGCTGGGGCTGAGCTGCACCCGCTCCGCCGCTCTGCAGATACAGGGCGCTCTTGCGCATCTTGTCCGCATAGCTGGCCTCTGAGTAGTAGAAGCTGTCCGGCGTTCGGTTGATGTCCAGGCTGGACTTGGGCCTGGGGGCCCGTCCACTTTCCTGCTGGCTCTGGGCCACCGCCGCAGCGGCAGCGGCTGCAGCAGCCTCGGCACGAGCCTCGTACTCCAGGAAGTCTGCAGAGTGCGGACGCACTATGGCCGCCACAGAGCGGGCACGCAAGTCCATGGTATTGATTAGTTGATCAGCGGCGTTGGCCTGTGGAATTGGGTTGGAAAAAAACAGTGGAATGAGTAAGGGGCTTTTAATGGCCGCAAGGGGAGCAGAATTTTACATTTTTAACTGGTTCTTGCACTTGCAGAAATCGGTGAAAAGTACAACGATTTTAAATATTCTTTTGCTTAAATCAGAACTAGCCACACAGAACACCCGGAGGACCTCGAGAGCTAGACGCTGTCTGCACGGCAATGCAAGCACTTCTGTCACGCTCTGTTTGCCATGCATTGCGAGCAACTTATTTCAGGATTTACATTTCAAATTACACAAAATATATCTTTGCTGAGTGTGGAAGATTGGCGTGCCCTGTAACTCGTTCGACACTTGGCAGGCATACAGCTAGAACAAGCTCCAGCGCAGCTGGTCCCGGGCCCAGGGCCTTTGGCCATAAATCATGCACGCGACTCATTTCCCGGCTAACTTGCAGTGCCTGACCTGACCCACTAAGCAGCTGCTCCCGACGCCCCCGTCTCCGGACGCCACTCCCACTCCCCTCCTGCGGGCGAAGCGCTCATAAAGTTGCCTTCGAAGGAAATTGCTGCACTGCGACCAGGAATGGGAGAATGGGTGAGGAGCCCTCGCTGAAGAAACGTCTGCAATTTAGCAACCCACTGACACACTAAAGTCCAATTAAAGAGTGCGCTGCGGACTCGAGGCAGCTGCTTGAAACCGAAAGTTTCCGAGAAAGACTGGCTCCCACCCGTCCATCAATGGGTGCACTCTGCCCGGCAAACACACCCTCTGCTCCTCCACCTGAGGCGGCTTTTGTGTTGCTGCGCAGAAAGGAGTTATATCAGCGGGAGCAGGCGCCCGGCAAGGGCAAATAAAAGTGAAAAGCTGATACGTGCTGCGGTGGAATCCACCAGACGGGGACTTGCCAGCTATGTAGGTCAGGAGGAGAGGTGCGGAAATATAAAAACTCAAACGCAACCTCTCAGCCGTCCAGAGTTTTCTCCGGGGCTCTTGAGAGCTCACAGCTCACAGCTCCTCCGTTTGCTGCAATCAGACAACATCAAGTGGCATCGCAGATGATTTGCTGGGCTGACCTTCGCCGGTGCCACGCCCCCGCGTTCTGAGTTGTGAGTTTCAAGCTTTCAAGCACCCATAAAGCTGTAGGGATGCCGAGTCAAGTGGCAGGTCATCAGCAATCGCAATTGGAATCGCAGCACTTTGTTGCCGGGGGCAGCGGTTGGCCATTTTGATTGCCTTTGCAAAGTGCACTCTAGATTGGGGCCAACACAGACACCAGCTGGAATGCCAAACTATTGGATTTTAAAAAGATTTGGATGACTTTAAGATCCTTCTTTTCGCATTATTCATAAAAAAATAAGAGCTCCTCATCCTCTTCCTTATCCTATTTTCCCCTCCCTGCACACTTACCTCCATGTGATTGGGTGTGTAGCGTTGCGGCATCGCCGGCACATGCTTGCTGCCGTCGTAGCTGGGCGGGCTGAGGGGCCGCCGATAGCTGGCGGCCTCCTGAAGCAGCGCCTCTTGGGCGGACATGGCCCCACCTGCTCCTGCTCCTGCCAGTTGTGACATGTTGTAGATATCCTCATAATCCGCTGCTGCGGCTGCCGCGGCGAACAGACGTTGCTGCTTGGAACGCCCATAGGCATCTGGAGTGCGTCGCTCGGCCTGCAGAAGCTGCTGTTGGGTGGGATAAACACCACCGGCTCCCTGACGCTGCTGCATCAGCTTGGCCATGTACATCTCCCGCTCGCCGTAGATCTCTTCGGCAGCCCGCTGCTGCTGCAGCCTGGCTATCTGCGCCTCCATATCCAGTTGCTGTTGCTGAAACTGCGCCTCCAGATGGTCCAGCGAGTACTGCTGCTGGGCCTGCTGCAGCTGCAAGGCGGTGGACACGTGTCCCGTTCGTGTATCGTAGATGGCGTGGTGCTGCTGCGGCTGCTGCTGAGATCGTTGGTGCTGTTGCTGCTGCTGCTGCTGTTGGTAGAGTTGTTGGGTGGGCGACATTAGCCGGCGGCCGGAGTGCTGCTGCTCGTGGTGCTCGGGTGAGGGCGAGGAGTAGCCTCCGTCATTGATGCGTCTTGGCTTGGGCGGGGCATTAGCATAGAGCGGCTGGGCGCCGCCTCCTCCATTGCCTCCGTTGCCTCCTCCGCCCGCATTATCCGAGGAGGGCGTCGGCTGTCCCTTGCTGGGCTGAGATTGCAGTGTATGGATCCCGGAATCGGAGTTCTCGCCGCTGTGATTCAACGAGGAGTTCACACTGGGCTCCGACTCCCCACTGCTAGGCGCCTGCATTAAGCTGGCCGCTGCCAGGGCTCTGACCCACTGCATCATGGCCTCGGAGTTGTCCGCCGCTAGCCAGTAGGTTCGCATGTTCTGGTGCTCGCACTTGAAGGCAAACTTGCGATAGATCTTGTCCTCGGGCAAGCAGGCGGATACACGATACGAGGGCAGCAGCACGGAGCCCAGCAGCTTCTCCTCTTCGGGGCCCTTGTAGTAGTACAGACAGTACTCCGCCAGGACGAACCACCGCTTGCGCCACACTTTCAGGCCATCGGAACCCTGCTTGTGCAGCCAACCCGACAAGGTCACCGGCGTGGATGGTGGCCTCTTGGTTATCGGCGACTTGAGCGCCTGTATGGATCCCGCGCTCTTCTTTCTGTCAAGAGGCGCGTGTGAAGGACTCTTGGCCGAGTTGGTCGAGGACTCCTCCGAACTGGGCGTGGCCTTGGGCTTTACAGCTGAGATCTGCGTTTGGCAGGCCTGGTTGACCACATGTCCGGGATGGTTCTGCTGGATGTATACGGTGCCGTGCTCACTGCCAGGTGTTTGCAGGTCGGTCTTGTGGCGATGCTGCAGTTGTTGCTGCTGTAGTTGTTGCTGCTGCAGTTGTTGCTGCTGGGCATACAGCTGCTCCTGGAAGTGTTTGGGCATCACAGGCTGCTGCTGCTGCTGTTGTTGTTGGAGCTTCAGAGGACCCTGAGCCGGTTGGTATTGATTCTGCAAATTCAGCGACGAGGGAGGTGCCCTCTGCTGCTGTTGTTGTGCCTGCTGATGTTGCTGCTGCTGCGTCAGAGTGGACACCATGCTGGGGGACTGGCTCATGTGGTAATGATTGGTGGGCGGATTCATGGCCTGTCGCATGGCAAAGGTCCGCTGCTGCGCCTGGGCCGCCTCGTTCTGGGTGGCGATCTGAGCCTGCATCTTGGCCGCCTGCAGCTGCTGGTACTGCGCCTGCAGAGCCGAGATGGGATGATGGCCGGCGGTGGCATTGCTGGCCTGCAACCTGCCCGCCGCCGCCAGATAAGTGCGCTCCGTGGGCGACTGGTACAGCTGATCTTGACCAGCGGCTGTCCCGCCACCGCTGCTGGAGTACGACTGGTGATACGGCGAGCTGTGCGAACTGCTCGAGGTGCCGCCGTGGCCGTGCTTCATGAGGCCATGGTGCTTGGACTGCGGCTGCAGTTCAATTGGCGAGAGCGCTCCACCGCCACTAGAGCTGGTGGCCGTGGGCGATTGCTGGTAAAGTGCCTGACTATAAGCCGCTGTCCGGTAGTCGACGAGGTTCGTCTGGTAGGCCAGCGGCAGCTTCTTCTGCTGCTGGGCGAGAATCGCCGCCTCCTGCAGTTGCTGCAACTTCTTGGCGTCCATGGTGCCGGCGGTGAAGAGGGGCGGAGCCTCCAACCTGCAAAACGGAAGAAAGACGGAAGATCAGTGGGAATTCGCAAGGCTGGCGGAACTCTGATTCAATCAGCTGAGGTCGCCCGCCTTAATTTGATTGCGTGGACAACAAAAATTAACCCTTTAAGTGCCAGTTTTTGCATTGATTGCATAATCAAGGGGCGTGAAAAATTATTGATTTAAAATAATAAACACATATGCATATTTTTTGGGAAATAAACCTTTGTTCGTCATGCCTTAATTTCATTTCCAGTTAAAAATTAAGAACAGAGAAATATAATTGCTAAAACTAATAGTTATTTATTCAAAAAAAGTATATAAAGTCTTTCTATATATTTTTTTTTAATTTTATAACTAATTTATTTATTAAATCTAACAAAATCTTACAATTTCTATGATTTTCTTTATAAAATATATAAAAATTATAACGTTTACAGCCTGACTAACTCTTTTAAGCAACAAAATGATAAATGTTTCATAAAAGACACAAGTGTACACCTAGGGTTAAGCTCCGCTTGGAGGTCTTTCCATGTCCGCGAGCTGCGGAAGGCACATAACCCGCTGGCTGGCGAATGCAACTGGCCCAGCACGTAATTGACCGTAATTGATTAACTGCAGTGCCCGCCCTGGCCACAGACGCACAGGCTGACCTTGCAGGTTTCCAGAATGGGGATGGGAATGGGGTTGAGTGTGAAGGGGAGTGGGTCATCCCTGCATGGAGGGATCTACGAGATTTGCGCTACTCACCAGTCCCACAGCTGATAAATGCAGCCAAACATTTTTTCACCTTGTTCTTTGTCGTCGTGAGCCGCGTTAATTCGATTAATAACTTGATTGGCCTTATTCCAGCCTTAATTCGATTGCACTAATTTCTTTGTCGGCCTGGTCTTTTCGCTTCGCTTTTATTGTAATGAGTTTTGATTTGATTATTCGATTGGTTGCAAAAACTCAATTAAAACTTTTCGAATCAGCTGCCGCTGATGCTGTGCCCCCAAATTGAAATGTGGCAAGGCCTCTTTTTTGCGTTGCTCTTTGCCGAAAAAACCGAAAAATCCCATAAGAAAAAAACGGGAGGAAATTGCAGCCGCCGTCTAGTTGAAATTGAAACTGTGAATGTGTCTATTTTTATTGAGGAGCACCGCAGATTTATATGTCGCCGCCGCGTTCTGGGGGCAATTGCCAAGAGTGAAAATGGCGAAAAGAATAAAACTGAAAGACCCCAAAAGTCCCAGGGAAAGTGTGCAAGCAAATAACTTATTTTCTATATCGATTTTTGGTGGGTAAGGGTTTCAGGGGGAAGAGGAAAATTGAATTAAATTCGAATTTGGTTTATGTTCTGCTCTTTTAATGCGAATCAGAAACATCATAAATTCACTTAACACACTTAACGAGGGTGACTGCAGTCAACAGGGGAATCCCCCTCAAAGCAATACACAAAAAAATAAATCATCTCCAAGGAAACAATAATAATTCCGCAACGAATATTTCCCATTGACATGGGACACGAATTCGGTTTTAATGCAAGTGAACAGAAATTCCTGATAAGACACAATCAGCAAACATTTGAGAGAGGCCTGAAGGACACTCAATAAAAGCCTTATCGAATGACAATTTTAATGCAATTTACCGTGCTCAAATATGAGTTGCAAAAGGCATTGTCATATGGTCAGTCAGTTGTGTATGCATTTCACTCAATGAATTATGGATTGCCCCTATGGAAGCTCCCTGGCACACACTGCACCGGAAGTGCAAAAATATGTGAATGTGAAGCGAGGCTTCTCCGCTTTTCCATCTCCATCTATGGGATTATCGGAATCCCTAACAGCTACAAATGGAATCTTTCTGGAAAACTGACTAAAGATAGTCGCAAATTAATTTGAAAAAAGTATTTATAAATTATTTTATAGCCAAGACAGTTTCCTATACAAATCCATAGCCTGTGGCAGGCCTCATAAATTCACACTGCAATTGTTCTCTTTTTCCCCATGTGTGCATAAGACTGGACTCGAAACTTGAGGCTTTTGCATGAAAAGCGCTATCCTGTTGATTATGTGGTGCCATAAATAAGCAACTGATACCGGCCATTCTCGAGAGCCAGACTATAGCCTCGTCTGAAGCCTCTTTAGAGCCATTAATTCCCTGCCATTTTACGCCACAATCAACTTTGGCCAAACAATTTTATAATTGCCTGCCAGCCCGGCCCGCAATTTGTATGGCTTTCAATTAACGCAACGCCCGTCCGACCGCTGGCCAGAAAAGCGCAATGGCTGAAAGGAGGAGGAGCCCAGTAAGGCGTACTATAAAATATTGGCAGCGGAACAACAATACAAAATCAATACCGATTAAACGACAAGCAGACAGGACTCTCTCTCCCTCTGTGTGGGGGCCCTTTTGAGTTCTGCTTTATTTATTTATGCGGGTGGCGCAAGGAGAAGCGAGTGGGGGAAAAACAGGAAAGAAAATGGCGGAGCGAAATGGCTTGCAGCTAGCTCCTTGATGCTGCAACATTTTCCGAAACCGCTCGCAGCTATCGTTTTGCCGTTTTTCGGTTGACAGACTCCGCTAATGTGAGCATGAAAAATTACCACAAAAATATTTTATGCACACAACGAGATGATGGATGGGGGCCGGGCACAGTGGGGAGCCATAAGAATGTGCCAAAAAATATGTATATATGTGCATATAAATGGCCCACATACGAGCTGTACACCTCCTATATATGTAGTATACATAGTGAATATTATGGTGAAAGATAATATAAATTTGGCATCAAGCCAGCCCCAAAATGATGACGCTGACGAGGACAATGTGATGGTGCATGGCAAATTATGCTTATTTATATAACAAATTGCAAATAGAGCAGATTAGAGGTCATCGGGCCATGTGTGTGTTTACACATTCAGAACCACAACTAGCCAGAGCTCCCTTAAAGTAATGGCATTTTTCCGGGTATTTTGAATATTTGAAAACGATAATGACACAGAAACTATGCCGCTGTCGATTATCAGTATCGATTTGCTTGATTGGCATGTGATTGGCATGCAGAGCGAGTTTCTTTTCGACAGAAATAATTTCCATAAAATCGCGTATACGCCCCGTGGTTTGTGCTTTGGAATTCAATTATCGCTGATATGCCTGGAATATGTATAATTATTATTTCAGGCCAATAACCCCGCCCCTCTCCCACATAACCAGGCGCTGTCAGAAAATATTTTTGATGCGGGTCAGACAGCAATAAAGAAAAGTATTGCCTACTTTTTTGGGCCCATGGCTGAGTGGATGTATTTTTAGCCTTTCTCTCTTGGCTGTTAATGACTTTGACATATGCAACAGCCTGTCGCCCGCAAGCACACACACCTTTGAGGGATGGTAGAAAGGCGGAGACACACCTGCGCTGGCCAACTCTCCGCAAACTGGCCGCAATTACGTCATTACCAGCAACGATAAGTGCCACTCAGGCCAAATAGAGAGCACAAAGAGAGGCCAAGGTAAACGAAGAAACTACAAAATAAAGTTGATCCAGAAACTAATTAAGGGGTATATAAATTACACACAGAAAATTAATCATATTAGCGTGAAGAATAAGGAATAATCTTTGATACTTTCATATTTTGAATTCAACAAAAATATAATACAAATTTATATCTCAAGAATAACTCCGTTTTCAATTATCAATTTATTTTAATTAAACTATTTTTTCCCTGTGCAAAGGTAGACAGACGACTACTAAAACCCAGCCCAGCCACTCGACACCGGCAGTTCAGTTTCAATTGGCCATCGTTGGCAAAGCGAGCCACGAACTGGCCAACTTAATTAGTATTGAGACCGTAGCTGTCATGGCCAACCAACCACCACCCATCCCTTGCCCTGCCACGGAGACTCTTGTAATACGCTAAGTGCAATTATAAATACCCATCAAGCAAAGATTTCCAAGTAGTCACAGAGACTGATAAAAAAAAAAAGTGGAACAATAAATAATGCGAGAAAAGTACACCAAACTTGGCTTGGGGAAAATCAATAAACAAGAAAAGCGAAAAGTAGAGATACAGAGGAGGACGGCAAATATTTGAAGGCGCTCCAGAAGAAGGCTGAAAGTGTGACAAACTTGGGAGCACCCGAGGAAAGTGGCCCACACACACAGATAAACACACACTGATGTATTGAGACACGGAAAGAAAAACGTATTCAGGGCTGAGAACACTTGGTTTTATGAATCGGTATCTGCTTTTATTTAGTTCTTGACTTTTTTGCTCTCTGCACACACTACTTTCCTACTTTCTTTTAGTTTTATTTTTCCCCATTTTCTTGAAAGCCCCCCGGGCATTCGGCACATCATGACCTTGCCAGTCAGTCAGTCGCCTTTGATGACTTGTCAATGGGGTGGTGGTAGATACGTCGGAATATGTATTCTGGGGAGTATGCGAAATTGGGCCAAAAGTGTTGCATAATATTTGCCTGAGGCCGGAATGGCCGGTAATTTAACAAATCGCCCCGCTTCACACATCATTGTGCGAGGAGGGAGACGACGAAAAATGCTGTTTGCTTATTGCTTATTGATCTCCCTGGGTGCTGGGCAGCCAACCGTTTGTGAAATTTGCATTCCGCAAAACAATTGAAAGCAATTAAACTCAAATCAATCATTAAATTGAGTGCACGAGTGTGTAGTAGGTGGTGTTTGCGTATGAGCGGCGGATAATGCTTAATGGCAATCGACGGCAATCTGTTTTTGCGGGCCATGCATTAAGCTGCAATCGTTACGATCCTGTTGCCGCCGCTGGCTAGCTGGCATAACATAAATCAGGATTGCAATGGCCATCGATGCGGATTATTAATTGATGCTGGGACCATGGCCCAAGGGATTGGGGTGAGAGAGCCGCCTCTATTTGGATTTACCTGCCTTTCGGAAATTGGATTCCGGGCTCAAAGTTCCAAGTTCGTACTCGGTAAACTATGAGGAAGCCAAAGTTTTGTTTAAACAACATTTATGCTCGAGAGCAGTAGCAGCAGCAGCAGCCGCAGCAGCAATTCAAACTTGCACACTTGATTTGCCAGGCAGAGTGTGTGTGTGTGCGAGTGTGTGTTGTCCTCTTGAAGAACAACAGCTGTGCCAAGCCGCCACCTCGGCAAGCCCGAAAACATTCCAGGCCTGAGGAGAGGCAGGTCCTTGCAACAAAGCATAAATATTCATGGCAATAGTTGTGCAAAAAGAGCGAACGAAAGGGCCAACATCGATATAGATGGAGATGCACATGGACAGATGCCCCAATAGAGCTTGTATGCACTGAGAAAAAGGCGGGGTTTTCATAGAGACTATTAAAGTATCTCTGAGCTTAGTTTAATTCGGTGATTGATGTTAAATAATAAATACACAAAAGTTGTTTATAAATTCTTTAAAGAATCTCCTGAATCACATTCCCCATAGCTTCCGCAATGCAGTTTTCCTGAGTGTGCGTCAACTTCTGCCCAGAATGACACTTGATGATGAAGATTTTGTTGCTTTCACTTTTGTCGTTGTCGCAGAGAGGGCGGCATTGTTGTCTAGGACGTGTTTGTTGTCCTTACAGCCTCCTGACTTGATTGGCACAGGCAGCAATGGAGCAAGAGCAACAGAAGAGACGTGCATCATCATCGTCATTGCCGTTGTCCTCCTAGTGGGTGCAATACCATTTTTTTTTTATCATCAGAATCCCCACTCACGTCCTTGGGCGTGGGAACAGGTGAGGAGCCAAGGTGCCGATGCAGCCACGGCAGCAAAATGGCAAGATGGCAACTAGGCAACAAGCTATGCATAGCTATGGGGCCTGACTATTAAGCAGTCTCTGCAGCGCCGAGGGTGATTATCACAGCCGGATGCCTAGACACTGATCCTGGCTTCGGGCTGCGTCTCTGCCTTGAAAGCGAAGCCAAAGTTCAGCGCGGGAAGCTGAATAAGTCATTGAGCGAAAATTTCATCAGCCATCAGCGGGCGTGCAGGCGGCGCTGGCATTTCGCTAATGCTCGCTTTCATTTGCGCCTTGCACAAGTTGAAAATTCAAATCAAGGCAAGGACACATCGCTCGCACACCCACACCCGTACCTACAGGCGCCCAGTTTATCGGGGGGAAGATGAGCGATGCCAATGGCTGCTGTCATTCATGTTGCATACTAATTTAAATACGTGGCACGCACAGGAGGAGTCGTGAAAAAAGAGAGAGAGAGAGATACAGTGGTGGGGTGGTGGGTGGAAAAACAGGGATACGCCGCACAAACACACATGCGGTGCTGTTACCCATTTCCGCCTCCCGGCAGCAGCAGTACAAAAGCCACTCGAGCCCCCTCTGCCTCCAGGATGTATGCCATGTTTATGGCAAGTCCCTGTCTCTGCCTCTGGCTCTCCCTTTCTCTATCCATAACCATCTCCCATATATCCTTTGCTGGAAACAAAGACAAGCGAAAATATTTTGCCGTTTTTAGTTGTCGCAAAAGTTTGCTTTGTGCTCGTGGGTGTATAGTACTGTGTGTTTGGGTTCGAGCGCCTTTGTTTATTGTGTATTTGTTTGGCATTTTCTTGCACAGCTTGTCGGGGGAAAAAAGAAAATAAAAAGGATAAAAAGAGGAGTAGAACACAAGTTGACCGAAAATAGGGACAAAGGCACATATCGAAAATACTATATAAGAGTAACGAGTCCAGCTAAATCGGGACTTTCGGCATTGTATTCGGTTTTTGTGAGCGGAGCTTAATAAACTTTACTTAAAGAAGGTTTTTGCATCCTTTTTTTAAAATTTGGTAAAATATATATATTTAATAAGAAGCTTGAAAAGCTCTATAAAGTATATTCCCGTTTTAACTACTTCAAAGAATTTTCTGAAAGAATCCTTAATTTTTTAACCCACCCAAAAGTTCGCGCAATATCCTTCGCTGCACTCTGGAATTTTGTTTTTATTACCGCCTGCCTGCCTGCCTTTCCTTTTCCTTATTTATTCTCCTCCATTTGGCTTTCGATGTTCCTTGTTTTCCTTTTTGTGCGATTCAGTTGTTGTGCACAATACATATATTTGGGTCTCCGCTCAAGTGTGGGTATTTTCGTCTGCAGGGGTCTCCTTCGATGGCCCCGACCAAACGTCGTCCATTCAGACCATTGTATATAAATGCAAATTGTTATTGATTATGCTCCACATAAAACTATGAGGGACATAAGAAGATCACTCTGTCACGAGGAGGCAGCAGCAGGCAGAGATGTCCACATGGCGCATGGAGCATATAGTACATACATTCATTCATTCATTCCCAGACCCATAATAAATTCGAACAGTTTGCAGTTTTTGACCCACAAGTAGAACCTTTGTTTGCTTCCAGGGGAGAGGGTTATTTATTTCAAAACGAATTCAATAAAAACGAAAATAGTGAGGGCAAGGAAAACTATTTTCATTTGCACGCCAGCTTAGGCAGTAAACTGAAATATAACCCATACGCCCCGTTGGCCGACCATAAATTCATTTCGAAATGCACTTTGACTGCTTGACTTTTCGCTTAGAAGAAGAGGTCGTGGCAGAAACTTCAGCCTGTTTTTTATAAAAATAATACACAGGGAATAAAGGTAACAAAATAAAAGTATTTTATACTGAAAATAAATATGTAAAATACAAAATTAAAAGATTTTATTGAAATAATGTTTTTAGATCAAAATCGAAAGAGAATAAGGTAAACTTCATATAAAATCTTAACTTTCCTATTAAAATTATCTTGATAAATCCTAAAAATGTAATAAATATTCATTCATTTAAGCCTCAGTTCGGATTATATAAGCTTTAAGGCTTCAATACCTTCCGATTTATTGATTTCCCAGTGTAGGGATGCCAAGAGTAAGGGCCTGGGCATGCAGAGTTTCTGGCAAACAGTTTGCTTGCGGCTGCACAACTCAAACAGTTTAGCGAAAACTTTTTGCCACTGACATTTGGCCCCAAACAGCAAAAGCATAAGTTTTCCCCGCACTCCGGACAAGTGGAAAAGGGATCCGGTGACGCAGGAACATAATGACTTCTGTAATTACTCCCCTCCCCTCCACGGAAAGATTTACCTGCCTGCTGAATCGGCTGTCCAAGTTTTAATTGCTGATGCATGCAAAATTCGAAATCAACAGCAATCCGCAAAACACGCAGCAACTTAATTTGGTTTTAAGAGGGATGCGGCGAAGACATCCCACTACTGATTGCAATTTCGCGTAATTCTGACTGAGATATACACAAATGCAGCAGGGAAATTGGGTAAAAGCCATTACGAAATTATGAGAATTATGAAATTACGAAAATTGAAATGCCACTAAATGGGGCAGCAAGCCAAGCGAAAAAGCTGCGACACACAGACACAACAAAACTCTCTTACTGGCGAGACTTTAACTTTTCATTTCTCCCAGAAACTGTCGCAAACACACCGCACTCTCTCTCTCTCTCATATATTATTCAATTTTCTGGGAATTACCGGGAAATGATTTCCCGGAAAACACCCGACTCACACAGAAAGTAGAACATTCTTTGATGAGTGCCAACCGCAGAGAACTTTCGCTTTTCCGCAAAAGTTGCACAGAGCGGAAGCTTGTAACCCTGAACCCTGAATGCTATTCAATTTAGCTAGAATTTCATTACCAATAACATTAAAATTTGCATTAATTTCCAGAAAATTAAAGGGTATTTCGTATGAAATCTTTAGTAAACCTCGATTACTAAGTTAGTTGTTAATATAAATATTTAAAGGCCACAAAAAGTGTGCCTTTTATTGTAATTTCTTGCCTGAAAGCACGATAACAATGTACATGAACATTTGACTTTAACTATTATGGTAATTGGGGAAGCATTTGACTTGCGTGTTGTTGACTTTGGCGAAGGCCAAGACGGCCACTTTTTTGTCCACTCAGGTGGACAGTGAAATGTTCCCCCAAAGCCTGAAGCCAAAACCCAACCACATCGATGGGTTAATCCGATTTAAATGGAGGGTACCCATATTCGGAGTCACACATATAGTCTGTGTTCCAGCTCGAGTGGAGGAGCACTCAGTGTACGGGGCTCGAAACGGGGTCGTAGTTTAATTGAATAAACCCTGGCAAATTGCGGGCCGGGCTTTTCATTCAATTTACCATCGAAGCCCCCCTTCGATGGCAACTTTTACAAGCACCAATTAGTCGAATTAATGCTGAAATTTGATTTGTATTAAGCGCTCGACCGCCAGCAGCCGGTCGGTTGCCCACCAGGCCACCAGCCCACATGTGAGCCATGTCCTTGCGCCACTCTGTTGTGGCTCCATGTCCTGGCGAACATGTAGATACATTTTTTGAATAACTTATTCATTAGATATGCGCCGAGTGGAGCGATGGGGCATGTGTGTGTGTGTATCGCTGTCGGGTGAAATAAATTGCTTTAAAAAGGAGCCGCCAAGCGAGCTGCCAAAGATAGCACAACTTGGCAACAATTTAGTTGCCTTTTGTCCTCCATGTTTCCACATTCTGCAGGTGCCAGGGCACTCTTTGTATTTCCGGCAAGCGCCTACACGAAAACAGTCCCACTCATGTGTCTCCGAAAAAAGGATTTACCAAAGGCAGGCAGTCAGATACAATCAAAGGGGGCGTACACTGAGGCAAATAAGATTTTATAATATAATTATTGTAAAGGAAGTATCTTGTTAAGAGGATTTCAAGGGTATTATAAAGGTTTAAAGGCGGGGAAAAGACCTTAAAATAATTCGTAAAAGTATTTACTGCCAATTTTTTGAGTATTTCTTTATGAACTTTTAAAGTTTTAATGGATTCCAGGTTTTATGTAGAAATTCTCATACTTTTATTAAAGTTTTTCTTGGTTTTAGGTTTCGAATAGGGAATATTTTATGGGTCAAGTAAGAGGCTTAGACGCTAAAGTTTCAGATAGCAAAAAAAAAGTCAAAAATCCTAATGAAAATAGAGGCTTTCACTCGGTGAACTTTGGTGTCCAGTGGACGACGTGTGTCGGAAAGGTGGCCAGTCCCTAATATTCCACCCACACTGGAGTAAGCAGTCCAGAAACAGGACTCAGGACTCAGGTCTACGGACTATTAACAGTTGTGGGCTCGGCTCCACATCTCGGCTAAAACATTCACAATGACGGCAACGACGACAAGGACGACATGGCCTGGTCTTCGTGAGCCGCAGCGCTCCGGTTCTGGCACATAATCATTTACATAATATACGTGAGCACCATCAGCACGACCACAGCGAACCACTCGGAGGAACAACAACAGCCAGCGACTTGGCCAGGATAATTTCACTCTCACAGGACGCGATTTTCGGTGGCGACTTGCCGTGTACGTTTGTGTGTTTGTGTGTGGGCGAAAATATTGCTTCGTTTATGTAACACAACGGCGCGCACATTTTCTAATTCATTTTACTTTTAGGATTGCGCGTGGCACTCCCACCCACGCCTCCTCCGACTCCGACTCCGCCCCTGCCACCTGCCCGCTCCCGACGCGCTTGTCGTTTTTGCGTTGCCAACTTGGAGCGAGGAGCGCGCACCGTCCGCGTTCTGTGCCTGGAAAGGCTCTTCGGGAGACTGAATTGAGACATGCGAGCCACGAAGCGCTTGAAAAGCACAGGATTTCCTCGGCTCGGCTCTGAGCTCGGCAAAAAGGACACACAGCTGACGAGAGGAGGTGCGAGTGAAAGCTCTGACTCGGGCAAGCTACGTGGAAAGCTTCGAGGGTGGCCCTAAGAGTTGTCCTTAAACTAACAAGCTGAAAAACTAAAGGATCAACCTCAAATTTAGCTATAAGGAATATTTTTAAAGTTGGTGTTTTAAATTTAAATAAATAAATAAAGAAAAGTATTTAATTTCTTAGTTTCTTTTAGTAAAAAATCTAAACCCTTTTATAAAAAATTAAAAAGAACACTCAACTTTCTTTGAGTGAAAGCTCTATATACTCACATGACACCCACCCACCATTCCCGAACCCCCTTGGATTACTTGTTTTTATTCAAAATGCCTCGGCTAAGGGAAAGGTAAAGCTTTTATTTCTAATTTATCTGAAGCAGCTATAGTCAAAAATGCGGAAAAGAAACTCCGGCAGCATAAAAATGAGTTATGAACACAGATACAAAGTATTCGCACTTCGTTGAAGCTATTTTTTGAAGCTGCTGATGAATCTGTAGATGCGAGTCACGGGGCAATTTTTCAGTCAGAGAACGCGTGCGAGGTCATAAAATCGGTGTTAATACCAATAATCCAAGCCACACTCGTCGTGCTCGTTTGTCTGCCCGTCTGGAAGCTGTCGACTTTAATTATCATCGAAGCGCATGCGAGGCCAATTAACTGAACCTAGTCTAACACGGCACTCGGAGAAAATAAGACTGCTAAAAAATATATATTTTATTAAAGAATAACATTTTTATTAGAGTCGCCTTCCAGGACATTCCGCTTGAAGCTTCGGAGCTCTGTAGAGATCCTGTAATTGGCTGACGCTGTTTGAATTAACAACGCTTGTGTTCCAGGGAGCCGGTTGGCATGGTCACAGAGACCATGGCACCACCTCTTTTTTAGTATCCTCCTTGCACACTCCAAGTTAGTCCAAGGAAGATACCAAAATGGTGCTGGTGCTGGAGGATCCCTCGAAGGCTATGGCAGCCTACTCGCTGGAACCCAAGCGTAGCGAATTCAAACACTGAACTCGGAAATAAAAGTGTGCAAGCCAGTTGCAGGACTTCATTGTTCACCAGAGAGCCACCACAGAGACTATGTGTCCTTCGAAAAGATGTCTAAGGCCCCAGACAATCTATAGAGGCGCTAATTTGGGACACCGCAGGATCTTAAGCTGGGTAA
The DNA here is from genome assembly GCA_035045905.1 of Drosophila anomelani. NCBI lineage: Eukaryota > Metazoa > Arthropoda > Insecta > Diptera > Drosophilidae > Drosophila > Drosophila anomelani. The sequence continues at coordinate 5,772,315 of JAWNOO010000007.1, read as the reverse complement.
GGTATTCATCCAGCTAAACAGGGAGTTGCAGGCAAAGCGAGACATCTGCGAGGCTGTATTATTTTCTTGAGTTGGGGGCGGAATTATATGCCAGGAAAAGCAGCTATCAGAAGGCTTAATCTGTGACGGTCCTAGGTCCATTCGCCACAAGTGCCAAAAACTAAAGACCAGACCAAGTATATTCTTGGACTCTTGTAAACTTTCTGACAACATTTCGGGCTTCATGGATTTTAAATTTGAGATATTCTTTTTCGGCCCACTTCTTTGTGACTTTAAATACAATTTAAAATAAAATAATTAGAAAAGAAATTATAGGAATAATCAGCTTGACCCCCAATCCCCAGGTTAAACTCTTAAACTTCTCCAAAATATTTATATCCCTTACATCCTTTCACAAACTCTAATTATAACCAAAAAAAAGTTCCCAAAATACATAGACAAATCTTGATTAAAACATCAACTTCAATATCTGTGCTTAAACTACAAACTCCCTAGTTTTTTTTTCTATGTTGGCTAATAACTCACCTCTCTGGGGTTAGAAGAGTGTGTTGGCCAATAAATTTAGGCGCTTCTTCGTGTACCGGCGGCCACCGACATCATCATGAGGAACTGCAAAGAGAATTCGAAAACAGGAGAGAGTCATTAGTATGCAGTCGGAATATGGCTCGAGGGGGAGTAGCGGCACCAGACAACTGAGAAATCGTGTAAAAAACGCGTATGTCAATTAAAAGCCTATAACAAAAGGGACTGAGGCACCAGAAGTCAGGTTCGATTCCCACTAACACACAAAAATCGCTGCACGCAAATGCAAAGCGATGCGATGCGATGCGTGAGGAGAGTGCGGAAGGGGAAAGCGGCAAGGCGGCAACGAGTGGGTGAAAAGTGGGCGACGGTGGCAGGGTCTAATCCCGCCGGGCAAAGGAGCTTTTGCTTACACAGGTCACGTGCTGGCAAAACGACAAAACACGCGCTACCCAGTGTGCCGCACTTGGGAACGAGCGGAGCTCAGTTCGATTTGTATTACTTACACCCAAAAAAAAAAAACTGGATCTCAATTCGAATGAATTATGCAACTCCGAAAGATAAGAAATTACTAAAATCTATACAAGTTTTCCCTGTTTGATTGAGACTGAAATTCAATTCAAATTTAATTTTATTTCTGACACTAATCTCACAGATATTCTGTTTAGTGTAGATATTCAAATTGGTTTGGCCGGTAAAGTGCTGAACGAAAATTGAGCCAGAGTCGATGGCTATAAAAATGCATTTACCTTTTTAGAAGTTTGCCTCGGACACTGCACTGAATAATCAAACTGAATGGCCAGAATTTAGCTAACAATGTGGTCTTTAGTTACCAAAAAAGGGGTATGTAAATCAATTGCGGGTGGGAAAGTGAGTTGGCCAATTGAATTGGCATTTAGCTCAGTAAATTGGGTCAAAGGCAAAATTATTAAATGGCAGGAATCAAAGCAGTTGGCCGGCATGACATGCCATTTAACAATTATAATCGAGGTGTATTCCCTCTGAACTTTCATAGCCAATTTGCCCAGGGGGTCAGGCATTCGGCTGCAATTACTTGGCCATCTGTGGGTGCATGTCTGTCTGTCTGTCTGCCGGCGACGAGTGTTTGTGGAATTGGAAACAATTAGCAAAGTGTGCAGGAGATTTAGAGCGGAATGTCATAGCCCTAATTGCCTAGGAGCACACAAGCTCACACAGTCCCAGACGCAGTAGCTAAGCAGACTGAGTGAGTGGGTGAGGAAGGAGGAGGTGGTGCTGAATTTAATGCCGGAGACATGCAAAAATTACATCCTCAATTGCAGGAGCCGACCTCCGTCGTTGTCACTCTCACACAAAAGCGTCCAAATTCAATAAACAAGGCGCTCGTGCGGTCCAGGACACACTGTGCCTTCCGCCCTGCTACCCTCACTCCCTAACTCGCATTGCCTGGCCAACGAGCCGTGAGGATTTCGTACACACAGCAAAAATTATATAAAGATGACCAAAGAGAATCTTAAATTTTTGTTCGTTTCTTTTTAAATTTAAAATTTTATATTTGTATTTTTAATATATTTTTAGGAAAAACTGGCAAACCCAGTTGAAATTCTAAATTAGAACCTTGTTCTAAAACCAAGTTGGCGGCACTTTAACTCAAGCTTAGCCACACGGAAGGAATTTTGTGGAATGTAGAGTATGTCCAACTTCCACTCCCTTTAGGATTAAATTAAGGAATCACAGCTCCTTTGATCTTCTAATTTCTGCGAAAAATTAAGAGTAAGTAATTGTAGCTGTACTTTGAAATGTAAAACGTTATCCCTCATTTAAGTTAAGTGTATTAAAGCTGTTACTGCCCGGAGTTGGAGACAATGTTGGTCATGTGCGGGCAGCTTAGAAGCAAAACAAAATCAATTGCACTGGCGGCGGGGCACTCTCTATCTCTCCCTCTCGTCCTTTACCGCCGCCCCAAAAAGTAGGCAATATAAATTTGCACACAGCTGCCATGCATCTCCCACAAAACACTCGCAACGCACACGCACACATATTAAGCCATTAGTCAGTGGCCAGAAAAGCGGCAGCAGGAACAACAAGGGACAAGGGCAACATGGAGGCAACCAGCAACCAGAAACATCGATTTGGTCGCGCCTCTGCGTGCCTGCAGATTCAATTGGAATCTACACAACGGCCACATGCGTGGGTTAAGCCGTCAATGGATGTAGCCCCCCATTGCCCTCCCCCGATTCTCTCGATTCTCACCCTAATTCGGATGCACTGGAGTGTGGCCATGCGACCAGCCGAGCTCCACGCTCCACGCTCCATTGAATGGCCGCAGCGTCGCCGTGCGAGTATTTCGCCAATTACAGCTAACCACCTTTGACAGAGTTGGCCCAAAACCAGGCACTGCACAAGCGGCTGCCAGGGAGCATGGGGATCTTAAGGTGGCAATTGATTGTCGTAAACAATGGGGCCTGATTTAATGGAGAGCGTTGCTCGGACAGGCGGTAAGCTGATTTAAATTATTGCACTTGAGGGGGGTCCTGACAATAGTTCGGTTTAGGGCAAAAGCTTGGGTATCCTCTGGTGTGCAGTTTGTTGTTTCAGGCATTCAGTAAATTATAACAATCTGCCAGTCGATAATTGTATTTAAGGAATGCTTTTGGTTGGCTTTTGAGCTGTAAATTACTTTATTGAGGGATAAATATGTGCAAATTTCATTTAATCTACTTATTAGGTGACACAATTTATCAATAGTTTAAATGTCTGTTTATCTGAAGCTTCAGACAGCAGTTTTTACTAAAGACTTTTAAGTATTAGCAAATCATAGAAAAACTCCTTTTGGCACACGAAACCTTTTAGGCCTTCTAATTATTTAACAGGATCTCCCTCTTTCGTTCTCTCTCTTCCCTTTCACAGCTGTCATAATCGCATTTAACCCGACGGAACCCTTTACTCCTTGTAGCCTGTGAGTTCGTTGAACTGCCTCCCTTTCCTGGCAAAGTGTGCCTGTCAATGGCGCTGCCTAATGCATAATTAAGTGAGCCTGAGAGAGCGGTGCAAGTGTGCGTGGAATGCTGCACCTTGTTGCAGTTGTTGCTGCTGCTGCTTCTGCTGCTGCTGGCGGCTTTTCCGTGCAGTGACTGACACACTTAAAAAAGGCTGCCAGCTTTAAGTCGCAGCCGCAGCTGCAGTTAATTTAAAGACCGTAAATGCAAGAGTCACGTTCGTGCAAAAAAACTAAAAAAAAAAACTGAAAAAACTACAACTAAACAAAAACAAAGACCGCTAGCATCTGCTTTTCGCATTTGACATTTTACGATTTTACCTATTCATCGGCAGCTAACTATGTACAGTATGGTACGTAACGACATAACAACATCAGGCAGGCCCAACGGCGGTAAATGGTTTGATTTGCGTTCACAAATTGCTGCCGACTTCCGTTCAGTCCGTTGGTTTTCACCCAAGACAGCCGCTAGGCGTATCTACTACTGCAGTTTGTATCTAACAGATACTAACTACACGGTGAGAATATTTCTGGAATTAAATACGTTTCTTAAAGAAGGAAAATTTTATAAAATTCTTAGGTGAAGCCATGTATAATTTGATCTTTTATGACGAAGAAAACACACCCTCTTTTGTATCAATATTTATTGTATCTGTATCTATAAAATCTAGTTTAGTTTTAATTTTTCTGTATCTATAAAATCTTGTTTAGTTTTAATTTTCCTCATAAACCCAACGACTTCGCTCTCTGCCCCTCACTGCATCCTCATTACACAGTGCTTACGGATTGATTTCCAGCTGTGATTCGCCTTTGCCCATCAATCAGAGGCTGCAACATCATTTGCATCATTATGCAGCGCAACAGCAACAGCCACAGACATCTTTAAAGTGGGTCAAAAGGTGATTTCGCTGCTCTTAGACACTTTTTGTGCCGTTTGGCAAATTGCCCGCAGGGCTTTGCGGTTTCGCGGAGTGTTTGGTTTTTGTGAAAATGCCAATTGCGAGTTTCCCATCAACGGCGAAGAGTGCGACTGACTACCGGAAAATCTGTGCACTTCAACAAGCCATAATAATCGCTCCAAACTTGAACTTGATCTTGAAACAAAACGGTTCCATATGCCTGGCCATGCATTCAGGCCCGCCCATTCTCCGCCAGATTATATCATATTTTCCTACGCATTTCCACTCCACTTAATAACAAATTATCTGCAGTGGCAGTCGCGTGCTTTGTCTGTGCTCTGAGTACATTTTGGATTGTTTTTCTTGCTGTTTCTGTTTCTGGTTTGCTTCTTTTTTTCTACATTTTGTTTGGCTTTTCAGCGCAGCCAAATGTTATATGTCTGTGCACCGTTGCATGTCGCCGTGTACTTTCTGGTTGTATTTTATTTTTATTTTTATTGCTACTTTTAGTGTGTATTTCAGCCGTTTTTGTGTGCGCACACTTCAGCTGTGTGTTGGCCGAACAACAACAATCGCACAATTAGAGCGCTCAAAGTCGCGTAACACTCGCCAAATGCCGGCAACTTGGCAAGTTGCAAGTAGAATGCCAAATGAGCAGCCGTTTAGTACGGATCTGAATGCATACATCATTTATTTGAGGGGTATTAAAGGGTGTATTGCAGTCTAAAAAGTTAAATACAAACAGATATTTGGATAAAAATACTAATTTTACATAAATTTAATCTTATTGAGAGGTTTCTATTTGTCGGGTTTAAAGATTTAAGCAACTTGAAGATGTCTAGATAGTTTGAAATATAACAAGAAATAAATTAAAACTGTGTTCTTTTAAAAACGTGACAGTTAAACATATCTCAGGGATTGATCTATTTATGCTACCTCAAGTCGCAAATGAATTTAAATAAATATATAAATTTTTAACGCTTCGTAACTCCTTCACACTTTACCTTAAATGGGATGAAAATACATTTTTTGTTTGGGCTCAAAGATACTCCAATAAGAGTTCTCTCTTGAGAAGTTCTTCTGATATAATTTCCAAATTTATAAAAACAAAAATCTATCAAATAAAAAGAGTACTTTACTCTTCCAAACATTACAGTTCACCTTCATGCTTCAGTGTTTTTCCATTTGCGAATTGGGTTTTTTGTTTTGTATTTAGAATTTTGTTGTACTTTTTTTTTTGTTCGTTGCTGTCCGCTTGCAATGTTAATTTTCCAGCTTTCCATTTCAATGAGCTGAATAAGACTCGTTGCGAGGCCAGAGGAGAACTGGACCAGACCAATCTGTTGACAGTCTGGCCGCGATCTGAACAAAAGCCTCGAGTGGCTTGCTGGCTTACTTCTTGCGCAACTGACTGGCTAGGCACCTGCAATGGAGTATCGATCGAATCGAGGTGATCGTGCCGATCTTTTTTTCTTCTATTTGTATTTTTTTGCCGGGCAATTTTTTTGCCGTTTCAGCAGACGACCATCGGGTTCGATCTTCGGTTTCAGCCAAGCTCAGCGCTCACCTGGCTAATGTCGGCGATTCAGTTCCGTTACTTCTATATGCCACGCTCCATCTGGCAATTTCCCGCTCGATCAGCACTTTTGTTTGCGCTTTGTATTACAGAGCCCAGCAATCAGCACTTTTCGCCTTGTAACTGAGCAGCGAAGAGCTCTTCAGTCAGTCGGAAATCAGCGGCCAAATAGCAGCCCAGCTTATCAGGCTGCCCCAAGTAACCAAAATCACGTTGCAAAATGCCAGCGACAAATTTGTAGAGCAACAGAAAAAATAGGGAAAGACTGGGAGAAATCAGATCATCAGATTTGCCTATTAATTTCAAACATTCAATGCGTTTTCTTGCATTTAAAACATTGGAAAAGTATATTTTAATACACAAAACTATCTTTTGCATTTGAGTTTATTTCAATCAGCTTTTTATTAAATTTTCCCCTCAACTTTAGATAGCCACCCATGACCCTTCTTTTGAGAACAACTTTCTGCCAGTGCATCCCTAGGTGGCACTTGTCTGGAGCTCTCGTCGCCGCCATTTGTCATGCGATGCCGTTTCTCGCTCCGTCTCCCATCTTGCGCTGCTCCGGCAATTGGCGCTGGCATTTGGGTAATTTTAATGAGCGGCGCTTGCAAGAATTTGCGACAATTTGACGTCGAATTGCCGGGGCAAATGCAACAGCAACGGCAACATCTGCGGCCATGTCAACTTAGTGGTTGAACAACACATTTGTGTCAACATTTCCAGAGTGCAACACAGTGCGATGCGCTTATCAGTGGGGGCAGTTGAACCGAAATGAGTGGGAAATGTGGGCCAAGCGCGATAAGCGAACCAAAAATATTTATAAATTTCAAATGGGCCAGTAAATAGAATCCATTTAACTAAATAAATCAACCGAATGATGTCGGCCAAACAACTTAATAATGAGCCGCTGCTCTGTCCCTGCCCCCAAATGACAACAACAACGACAACGACGACAGCCAGCAACCACAGAGTGTTCCAAACATTTAGTGGACGCGCCCTTTGCCACGCCATATGCAATATAGACTCGTATGTGGCTGGTCATTCCCGAGGCCAACAACCACAACAGTTATAGTTTGCTTAAAGCGCCAGTGTCCCGCCTCTTTGGATTCCCCTTGGTTTCCCCTATTATTGCCGCTGGAAGAGGTGTGGTTGTACACTAGGAAAATGATCATCTTTCTTTTTCAAAAAGCCATAAAACTTTAAAAGCATCGAATAAAGCAATTAAGTGATTATTTAAATGAAAATTTAAAAGTTTACAGGTTGCTTTTTAAAGTCCATTAAATAATATCTTGGATCCTAGTTTAAATTATATTCCGAATTTATTTCTCCATCATTATCCATCGAATTTAATTATGCCTAAGAAATTGAAACTGGTTATTCCCTGGGACTATTCTCTAGGCTTTAAAGATGCAATAAAATTTCTAAAGAAAGTCAGCTTAAGTAAAGAGTGTTTTCCCCAGTGTACTTCAACTCAGCGGGCGCTAAATCGATCAAACTTCTGAGCTGCATGCGTGCCAGTGCATTGATTTGCGCAATGTTTGGCCAACGCAATGGCCAAAGGCTGGCATTTCAGGGGGGAATTTCAGAGGGGAAAGGGGTTCGCCCTCAACTCAATTTGACTCAGCACACACCTCACCTCCTAACCCCAGCTACCCCAGCATCTGCATCAGCAGCCGTGCGTCCCCTTTCATAAATAAAATCCCATTTGGACTTTTCTCTCCTGACCAAACGACCATCGAAACGAGACGAATTTTATTCATGGCACATTTGGTATAAACGGCGTTTACATATTGAAATCTCTCAAATCCGAAAATGTGAAATGTGGAAATCTCTGCAAATGGAAAGTCGCAGCATCAACACACGCACATGTGTGTGAGTATATGGCATTCCCATGTGTGTCCAAGGGTTTTTGGGCTTATAAACTTGTTGTACAACTCATAAAATATAAAGGGAAAAGGAGAGAAAGAGGGGAAAAACGAAAGAAAATTTATTAGCCATGCCAACGAACACCAAATGCACTTTGATCATCGAAGGGCTTTCTTTGGTTGAATGCAAAATATTATATAAACTGTTGAGAGATATAATAGCCATATATTTCGGGAGATTTTTTAAATAATTACAGTCTTAAATTCTGATGAGGTTATGCCACTAGAGTAAATCTTTCAATAATTGGCAACAGGGCGTATGAGTGATTTATGAGTCCTTAGCACACCCCAGGGAGCTGCTTAGCCTCGTTTGCTTCTGCAAGATAATACGTTCTAGTTAGGATATAGACATTTCTGTGGTTCGACTTGCCCCTCGAGTGAGTGACAAAATCTCTGGAATCAACTTTTCCCATAAAGCGCATTAAACGAGCCGGCAGCATCAGCAGCAGCAGCCAGACAAAATCTGGCTTACATCAACTCCGAAAAACGAGTTTTTTGTGAGCCCAAAATCAGGGCTCCCCCCACACACACACCACCCCCCTCTAACTCCCCAGCAACTGACTTGCTCCATTGGGCTGCAAGCTGCATTTCACTCGAATAATTGAACATTTTCGGTGACCCAATTTTGGGGCGACACCGCCTGAATATAACAAATTGCTGCACTGGGGCCACGCCCCCCATTTCGAAGTAACTCCAGTCTCTCCGCCCCGCCGTGCCCTCGGTGGCAAAGTTTTCCTATTGATTTTGTCGCAACTTAACTCCGAGAGGCAGGCCGAAAAGTTTTTCTGCGGCTCGACTTGCTGACACGTTAAGTTTGCTTCGAGTTTCTTTGACGTAGTATCTGCGGGTGTGTGTTGCAATGGGAGCAACGTGTGTGCGCGCACTTGTGGCCAATAACTTTCAAATGGCCAAGTTTGAAAGTTGGTAAGAGCTGGAAACCATTGAATGTTACCAATCATTGCCGATGCCAACGGAGTAGCAATAGCAGCGGCAGCAGCAGCAGCTGCAGATTCAATTAAACTTTGGCTTCACGCTTTCGATCAGTGAAAGTGAGTGAGTCGCCGAAGCCATTCATCCCCTTCAATTGGCTGGCACAATCAATTGCATTGCATTGCCAATGGCTGGCGATAGTTGGCAATGCAATTGCCATTTCAGTTGCATTGACAGTGGCTGTGGCAGCAGGGAGCTGTGTCAAGTGCAACGACAAACGGACAAAGGCCAGTGAACCGCAGCGGAAAGTGAGACTGGCTAAGGCATCTTGGCTATTTCCCCTTGACTTGGTCTTCTCCAAAGCAACCAGGATCAAGGAGAGCTGCATTCAGGAGATGCTAGGGATGTTAAGGATATTTATTTTAATGAAATTCTTAATTAAAAACAAAGTTCTACCCAAGAAATAAGATAAGATAAGAAGGGAAAACCCTATTTGCCTATTTATTGCCTCCTCATATATCCAATTTCTGGACTCTATCTGCAAGTTCATTGCCACCTCAGAGACTGGAATTGCAACCCAAAACGTCCCACAGCCGCAATGCACTTATGAATTATAGTTGGCCCAGGTCTGCAATTAAAGCGAGCATCCGCTTTAAATTGAAATCGAAACTGTCCTGGGGGCTGGCGACTGTCGGCTGGACGGAAAGGAAAGGTGAGCCAGTGCATAAATCTAGCACAAGCACGAGCGCGGTCAGAACAATAGGTGCAGCTGGGAGAGGATGGCGACGCGACGCGACGCTCAGATGCATTTTGCAGGCAACAACTGCGGCAACAGCACGCTTGGCCAACGCTGCGTGATGAAGTGGCCATGTATGGTAGAGCCTGTGGCTCTCGCTCTCCGATTCTTGCATTACAAGCACATCAAGATATGGTATATACTATATATATATAGAAAATTGGCACATTTTACTCGCTTTCAACAAGTTCAGAGAAGCGAAATGGAACGCACTGCATCCAACAATGCCAAGCAGCCAAGGAGGCAGCCGCACACTCAGAAAAATGTTAAGAAACTATAGGATTAAAATATATATTCTTTAAGAAGCTTAGATCTAATTTGATTTTGAAATAAAATATAAGAGAATTTAGGTAAAAATACCTTTGTTGTTCAGCTAAATTTCTCCACCTATAAGTTAGCTCTCATCTCTTGTTTTCCCTCAGTGTGGTACAGGAAATGCAGGTTACTGTGATAAGATCTAGGGATTTATCTTGTATTAATTGGTGCCAGTGCAGTTGGGGCAACCTAGATCTATGGAGGAAGTCGCCTCAAGCGTATCAATTTGATATTGAGAGGGTCTTTATCGCCCTTCCTCTGAAAGATCTCCCTCGCTCCCAAGACTAGAAAGCTCTCAAAAATGCCTTGACAATGAACCCAATGTGTGCCCAATCCGCAACTTAACTGACGACGAACATTCCGTAGACCCACTTCTTCGATCTGAAAGACTAACTGTCGACTAATGATAGCCACATACATGAATACTCGTATTACCCGCATTGTGCATCGTCATCTTATGGCTATTTAGACCAAGACCTAATCCTCTACCGGGGCTCATCACCTGTCCGCCGGCTATCTGGCCTCACCCATCTACATCTACATCTCAATCGGAAGGTAATGCCATAACATAACATAGAGGCCCGATTGTTGTTTGGCCCGAACCAAGCTGAAGGGCTCTTCGGACCCGTCCCGTCCCGTCCCGGACTGGCCTGGCCTGGCCTGTAGAGTATCTGTGTTAATTTCCGCTCAACTGTTAGTTTTATGACTTCTTCGAGATGTTCCCACAGGCCTTAAGACCAGAGACCAAAGACAACTGTTGCTGCGTCACATGAAAAACAATCGTTTCCCCGCAAAACGGAGGAAAACAAAACGAAACCGTCTGAAATGAAATGAAAGCCGCTCGGGGTCAGTTTTGAATTATTTATAGGAGTCTTTGAGCATTTCCATGTCCACTTTGTTTGCTCCGAAAATGCTAATTCAAAGGCCCGAAACAAAGCCATGGCTGTGTCAAAAGAAAGCTAATTAGATGGCCTGAACAAGTGGGCGAACTTTGTAGATTATCACATAAATATTTTCCCAATTTATCGTATTTATTATAAAGATATATCTAACCGAAATCAAGTTTCATACTCCATTGAGACATGTATAGTACATACATATTTCTTTGGTCAAAGTCAAGGGTTCGTCTTTAATTGTTAACAAGTGAAGCGTCTCCCCCGAGGAGTCACTCGAGCATGTCAGGCGAGTCGAACAGGTGAACGGAGCAGGTGAGCGGAGGAGGAAGTGAATGCAAATTCGCCGCCTGTAATTGTGTGAATAAAAGTCAACAGTTGTGGCCAACGCCTTGACACGCAACCCAGTCCCTGGCCTTCCGCGTCTTTGGGTGTTTCTTTTAAAAAACGAAAATGTATTCATTTCACAAATCCCTTGCTGAGAAAGAAATTAGCATAGTTTTTGTGTCTTGCCTAAGAGGGAACTGTGCTAATGTTACAAAGTTGCTTCCTGTTTTGGCCCTGCTCCCAGATTTGCCCCGCCGCAGTTCATTAACTTGGCAACAGAGTAGCAGTGAGCCGCCAAAGGCGAATTTCACTTTTTTCGCGCACAATTTGAAGTTCAACGAGCGGGCTCCCCCTTGATACTTGGGGGAACATACCAAGAAACCAGTTGAATAATAAGCCAGCCGAGTGAGCCACGTCTTTGTGCGGGGAAATTGCAAATTACCGCCTCATAACCTGCAGGTCTAAAGCGCGCCGTCCCCCCATTTAATTAAAATACTTTCACTGCCGCCTGCTGGCTGCTGGCTGCAAGCAAATGCCAAAACTCCGCCAGAGTCCACGCTAGTCATAAATTTATGCCAGTTTGTCGTTCATAATTGTGAGAAATCCCATGGACAGGCAGCGACAGTTGGCCGAGGTGGAAATCGCCAAAGGATAAAAGGGGGATAAGGCAGTGACAGGTCGAGGAAAAAAGGGAAACTGCATTTTAAGTTGGCAAACTACCAGGTAGTGGACATTGATTGCTGGTGTTGTTAAGCGGCATCAATCAGGGCTCACTTTATATAAAAGAAGGTTTTATTTCGAAGTAGCTTCACGATTTAAGTTGGGTTTAATCCCTGTCCCTCAGTTTCTACTCCTTAATAATAATAAACTCTTCATTTTTTTTCAGCTTCTCTGCAACTTTAATGCTAGAAAAACAACTTCTCCAAATTAAAAAGGAAATGTGAAATTAATCAAATGTAAACTTTCGTTTTTCTCCACCACTTAGGCCCACGAACAATAAAATTTGTTACCTTTTCAATTGAAACTGTATAACTATTATGTCCATTACGATCCATTTTATGGAGTCAGAGCCGGGGCAAGAAGCCCTGCCACATAATTAAACTTAAAGACTGTGCTGTTATGGCCTCAGTGCTCCCAATGAGCCCCAGCCCCCAATAAACGGAAAATACGAAAAAAATAATAACAAAAAACTACTCAAAAAAGCTATATAACCAAAGGCTGGAAAAAAGCTTGAAATAAAAAAGTCGAATCGCTTTTCGCAAGCCAGCGTGCTGTCATTAAATTTAATAAGCACTTTTTTCAGGCCAAGCTTGGATTTTTTTCAAGACCCGCGTCGTCCGCCTGACCCCCGCTCTTCGCCCAACCAAGCATTAAAAAAAAAAAAACAACAACAAAAAAACCTAAATGTTCTAGCAAAATATGAGCCAAGAAAGAGAAAAGAAATAAAAACTACAAATAACATTGCTGGGCATTTTTTTGAGTCTTTTCTTTCCATAGAATTTTCTTGGTGGCCAAGCGGAGTAAATGAACTCTGGGGGCGCCATCAGCCCGGTCTAACGGCTCATCTGGCAGACGGGGCTCGGGTTCCGGCTCCCGCTTGGACTCCATTCCCCAGTCTCTAGGCTAGACTAGCACACTTTTGCTCATTTGTTTGCCGGCCATAAGAGTGAGTTATGAAATACACTTGTACGCATAATGCCCCACACTTCACACTTTGCTGGGCCGGAAAATACACACATTCGTTGGAAAGTGTTGCCGTTTATGGCCTGAGCAAATTAAGAGCTGCTCTTTCTGGCTTCCTGGGTGATCTTTCATCGGCTTTGGACAATTTACAGACCAATTGCAGGGAAAGGCTCGTAATGAAGCAAAAAATGTGGCGATTATGGAGCGTCGATCTGGCTTAAAGCCCGCTGTGCGGTGATAGAAAGAAAATATGCTTTTAAATGCGGCCAAGTTGGAACAAGTGCCAGAGCACTCGGAAAAAAGAGTGTATAGAAGCTATTGGAATTGATTGAAATGATTTGTATATACCCAAAGCTTCTCTTATGTTTCTAGAAGATAAAAAGAGTTTTAATTTAAAAGGAATTCAGATAACTTACAGGAATATCAGGCAGAATCTGAAAGCAGAAAGGAGATAAATTGATGATTTATTTATTTATATATAAATTGCTTTAAATTATTTAATTAAAACAAACTTGCTCTAGATTTTATAACTTATTTTCTGCTTGATTTTTATAAAACTAAACCCATTTTAAATTCCTATTTTCTCACAAATATTCTAAATGTAAACCAAATATTTTTCCAACTACTTTTTGAGCGTGTAAAAAAAACGGAATAAGGGTTTCGACGGAAACGCTCATTACGGAACCCACCAAGGATGGTGGTTTTTGTCTGACTGGCAGCCACCGTGCACCAGATCCCCGAGCGTTTGTGCTTGCGCTTCCATTTTAGGGCGCCGCATAAAGGTGAGTCCGCACGGGGCGGGGCTGGATGTTATGAGAATAATAATAAAAAATATGGGAAATACGTATAATAATATCGCGTTTCAGTCGAAAAGTGTGCGGAACTTTTTCGCATTCAGTGCACACGAGTGCACAACTCCCACTCCCCCGGGAAAAGCGGGCTGCGGCCGGGAAATGGGGCTGGCAATGGGAGGCGGGAGGCAGAGTGCATTGCTGCTGCAGCTCCAACTTTGGCTGCAACTGCCAACTCAATTATAAAGCGAGGAGCAACGCACAAAACACATTAAAACTGCAAGTGGAAAGCTTGTTTTTCTTCACTTTTTTGGTTTTGTTACTGGAACTGCAGTTTCGTTCTTGTTTATTTTTCAGTTCTTTCCACTTTTCGCTTTTCTGCAATTTATTGAGTTCTCTCTTTGGCATTGTTTTGTTCCCTCTATGCGGAACGAAATAATGGCCAGAGCTCCGAGCACTGAGCAATTCCGGCTCATATTTCTGCATGCAATTGGAAATTGTGTTCTCGGGGGAACAAGGCATAACTCAGAGGGCCAATAAAGCACTAAAATCAAGTTGGTCACTCACTTAAGTTGAATTTATGAGACGACAGAGGAGCTCCTTCCTTACCTACTTGCTCTTCCATTTCTCAAATGATTTGTTTAATTTTGTACTTCGGGTTTTGAAAGAGAAAATATAGATCTCAAATTTTATCAGAGAGAAATAAGCTCATTAAAAAGTTTTATCACAGCTTTGATTTCAAAGAATTTCAGCCCACAATAGAAGCTATTAATTTCTCTAGTTTTATGAACGACTCCCAAGACGATCCATCAGTCATTAGTTCCAGGAAGTCATCACAGAGCGACAAGAACCAACCGCAGCAACACGGCAGCAGCGATGCAACATCGAAGGGCGGGCGAAAAAAGCAATTTCAATTGATCGACGCCGTCAGCTGTTTGATGGACGCAACATGAGCCAGCAATTTGAGGCACGCAGCCGGGAAGAGCACCTGCTCCAGTTGAAAGCAAAGGCCAAACCCAAATTCAGAAAAAAAATAAAAAAGAAACGAGAATTTTTCCAAACCGAGAATCGTTTGAGCGAAGAGAGAAAATGGCAGAGCCATGCCAGGGAGTAGTATTAAGGAGTGGAGAGTGTGTGTTGCCGGAAGTGCAATTGTCGCATGCAACCGTGCCACGCCCACCCAAAAACTGAGGGAAACCCGGCACAAACAGATGAACTCCAGCCACAGCCACCCACCCCTGTATTAATCGGCAGCACCACTGCCAAGGCAACGAACCCGCGGGCGATGTGTGATGTGTGTTGTTTGGCTGTGTGTGGGGGCGTCTTAATGAATATTGAAAATCAATTCCACAAAGTGAGCCGAAATGAGTTGAAATGCCGGCACTTTATCACAAACGCGACAGTTTTTCACACAGAAAAAAATGAGATAAATTCAAGCAACTAAAGTTAATATTCTTTTTTTATTTAATAAGAAAATGCAACAGATTCTTGAAATAATAAAAAAAATCATAAGATTTATAGACTGTTTCAAGGAGAACAACGTTTAAATAATCATAATTTAACAATAAATAAGAAATTAATGTGGCATTGATTCGATCTCGATTAATTTAAACAGAAATATATTTGTCCATAAACAGTCAATAAATTATTTGAACAATGCTGAGTTTGAATTAATTAATTGAATCTTAAATTCTTTATTAAGATTTACGTTGCCTTTGTTATGTTTTAAATACGCGCATAATTTATTTATTACTTTCAAGATAACTACTACTTGACATATTTAATTGAATGATATTATTTTGCTTTCTCTTTATGCTCATTATATATTTTTAAAAATTGTAATCAACTTTTTCTGGAGAGTATTCAACCTATCATCATAAAATTTACACTCACTTCTTCATTATCATTTAAATAATTATACCCATCTTGCTGTGATTCTGAAACTCAATTGTTAAGTCAGTGTAAAATCGCTTCTAACTCGGAGTCGCGCTGTGGCACGTGTGAGTTCCCGGCTGCCGCTGTCATATCGCTTTCCCTGCGGGATCTGGCGGAACGTCTCCGACATGTGGCACTTAAATGGGCAGGGCGGAGTGGCGGAGTGGGCAACGGAGGCCGGGAGATGGCGATGGCAATGGAGTTGGAGATATGGAAAGAATGAGAGAACCGGCCGAGCAGCAGCTGTCAGTCTTATGTGCTGCTAGCAGTGGCCAAACATGTTTTCCTCTGCTGCTGCGGCGGCGGTGGCCTGGCATGTGCTGGATAATTTAGCAAAATTTTGAATCCGACTTGGTTCTGTTAGAAGAACTCCGCACATGTTCCCGCTCTTGCTGTTGCAATGCTAGGTAAATATTATTACAACAACTAATGCATAAAAAACAACGTAGCGAACGCTGTTTGGAATTTTTTATGAAAACGCGTTGCATGGAAAACTTGAAAAACCGGCAATGCCGAAATGCGCGTTACTACACTGCCCGAACTAAGAAGTTCATTTTTATTCCTGCAATCCATAAGATAAAAATTCAACTTTTTTAGACAAGAATCGATAGATGCTCAGGATGATTCCGGCAACTTCTTTTTGAGCATTTCGTGATGCTATCTTCCATGTCCATTTTATCTTTATTCCAAGGGATTCATTAAAAAATCTTTTTTAAAAATTTCAGAATCCTAATTTAATAATTTTTGTTTGTGCATCAAAACTCAGTCAACTATAGAAGGCACATTATATGTGCAGTATTCCCCAAGCAAGCTGGCAACGAGACATTAACAATTCACACATTTGCGGCAACATAATTTCAGTCAGCGATAGTCCGATCTCCCCATTGAGAGTCGAAGGGGTTATGGAGCTGGCGGGATTTCAAAATGCCAGCAAAATGCAATTGGCAGAGTTTTTTGAGGGGCTTGGAGGCAAGGGAAAACCCGATAGATGCAAGAGCAGGGGCACCGCAGCCACATGTCGTGGTCGAAGTTGCAGGCCAGAAAACTCTGTGCCAACATTTGTGCGCAATTACGAAAGCCAAAACCAACGGCAACAATGTGGCGGCCATCATAATTTCCATTCAGCCAGCTTGGCAAAAGCTACAAAAAAAAATATAGGAAAAAGGAAAAGAAGTAACAGTGGCATTAGCAACGGCCAAGTAATTGCACGTAATGGAGGGAAAGGCAAGAGGACAACTGACTTTCCTTGGACCCATTCCGGAGCAAGAGCAAAAGCGCTCATAATGGGAACTTTCAAGTCGCTTTTAAGAGGATTTCTATGGAATAGTTTCTATACAAAGCCATTCAAAGGGATGCTGAACTACTGTAAAGAGATTGCATTCCAGTATCTTTGGCTTTTGCGGATTGATCTTTTCAGGCCTTTAGGCATTCCTGTTCAATGGGGAACATTTCTGTGGGCTTAAAGTTGAATGAGTAACTTTTAACAGCAATTTATAGTAATTTCATAGAAATACTGATATTTCAAGCCCCATCCCAGAGCCCCTTGATCGGATTCTGAGCCTATATCAGAAATCCAGTGCCTGAGATTTCACTGTCTGCCTGTCGGCAGTAGTAGGTAGCATTCGGCGTAGTTCAGCAGCTGTAATAGGAAACCAGAAAGAGACTCGAAAATTTGTGAACAAAATTCCAGTAAGTAGAACCATCTCCAACCCCATCTATCGACCAGCATCTTCATTCATCTGACTGCAGCCCAGTGACATGTCCGAACTGCAAGCATCGCTACTGCTCAATCGACAGCTCGCCGAGCTGCAGCTCAATCCGGTCGAGGGCTTCTCCGCCGGCCTGGTCAGCGACACGGACATCTTCAAGTGGGAGGTGGTGATCATAGGTCCGCCCGACACCCTCTACGAGGGCGGGTGCTTCAAGGCCCACCTCATCTTCCCCAAGGAGTATCCGTTACGTCCGCCGCGCATGAAGTTCATAACGGAGATCTGGCATCCGAATATTGACAAGTCCGGCGACGTCTGCATCTCGATCCTCCACGAGCCCGGCGACGATAAGTGGGGCTACGAGAAGGCCGAGGAGCGCTGGCTGCCGGTTCATACCGTTGAGACGATCCTCCTTTCGGTGATCTCGATGCTGACCGATCCCAACGATGAGTCTGCTGCCAATGTGGACGCGGCCAAGGAGTGGCGCGAGGATTTCAAGGAGTTCAAGCGCAAGGTTGCACGCTGCGTTCGCCGCAGCCAGGAAGAGATCTAGGATTGTAGATACATGGGATGGCAGTGCCAACGATCGAAAGCGGTCCACATGCTAATCACGTGAATAAAATGAGCGCCTAATTTATATGTCGCCTTTTGAGGCACAAGTGCAGTCACAGAGCCTCCTCTCCTAATTGGAGGAGCCAATTAGGGCAACGACGCAGTCTCTCTTTGAGCTTGCGCCAATTCTGCGACACCTGTCGGCATTAATTACACTTAATCGCCTGGGAGGCATTACCACCTCTTATGTTAGCATCGGCCGATCTTAAGCCAGTGAGCTTAATAGGCTTGGACCTCTTCCAGTTGCACACTGACACAGTTATGGCTGTCGCAGCAGATACAAGCTACAGCGTTTTCTCTAGTCTTTGGTCTTTGGTCTTTCTACCAGAAGAGAGCCAAGGCAGCTGGCCACTTGGCAGCTTTTTCTATATGGTCTTAACATGGGGACACAAAAAGTATACATGCACTGGGAAATAATAGAACCTCATTTCGTATAGAAGATATTATGTTGATCTTGATAAAACTACAAATTTACACTTTAACCAGTTAAATAATTAAAGGAAAATGCAATTAGTTGACTTTAAAATTAAACATAATTTATAAAAGGGATCTGTCCATAATATTTGCATGCTTTCAAGCATCAAAGCACTAAAAAATATATTGTGAAGAATAAGTTTTCTGCTTAAAGAAATAACTTCTAGTAACTGACTGTTTAATAGGACAAATATCACGCTGTCTTCTACACAGTTTTTGTCTCTGCATCAACAACAAATTGGTGCTGTTGCTTTTGGTGTTGCTGCTGGCTAGTGTGACAGCAGCAGCAGCAACAGCGACTGCGGCTTCTACTGCGACTTGTTTTGGTGCGCGGAGGAGCTCCTGGGCAACGACTCCACTCTGGAGCTGGCTGCCAGCATTTTTGTGGTTAGCTGAACTTGTTTTTGTTGTTGTAATTGTTGTTTATTAGCAACAAGTTTTGCATTTTGATTTTTCTCTTTGTCGTGCCAGCGGCAAACCCGCAACAATTCCCTCTCTCCGCATGTCGCATTGTTTGGCCGTGAGTCAAATCCGGAGCGGGATACTTGCCCAGCCCGCCGTGCTGGGTGTGACTCCATAAAACCCGATTCCGATTCCAATTCCAGTGACTGCCTGCCTGCCTGGCTGGCTGGCTAACAAATTCAAATGATCCACAGCCGTGTGTGATTCAGCAAATACCTCGAACGGGGAGATGTAGGAGAAGAATAAGCACAAATCGGTGAGCGATTTGGAAACTGGGTAAATAAGGCCATGCACCTTCTTTAGTGGCTCAAACAGAAAGCAAAATAAAGAAAAAAAAATACAACAAATCTTGGCGGCAATAAGCCACAGCATCAGATTCAGCAGCAACGTGATCATGATCATGATCAACACGATTGGCAAATAGTAAAAAACGAAAACGAAACGAAGCGCAAGAAAAGAAAACAAAGCGAGGGAAAAGAAAACATCTCGAAACCAGCTCCAGCTCCAGCTCCAGAGAGGTGGAAGCGAAGATGCTCGACCTGGAGATTCTTCTGCACAGAAAAAAATACAAAACTTGATTGATGATTTAAAGGCATGACACTGAAACTAAACTACGAGCTTCTTTAATATATTGGAGATAATGTTGCTAGGCATCCGTTCCTATATCTTAACAAATAACATCAAATATCATCAATAAGTAAATATTTAATTGATCTTTTAAAATAGAATCCAAGTGATCTTCATTATTTTTTACCGTGTCATTTGCCGAGAGTTAAAAACTCACTCAGCCAGTAGAAATTGAATTGATGTTGGGCCCCGCCAGACATCGGATGGGACATGGGATCTGGCATGGTATATGGGATATGGGATATGGGCAGACGGGCGGAGGGGAAAGGTAGCCCGATACCCCTGAAACCGGTTCTGAGCCTGGGCCTGAGCCAGGGAGCCCGTAACGCACGGCGCGTAAGCCGGGTCGGACCGGGCTCCCCGAGCAGGGCATTTATAAATAGCCACAGCTTTCGATATGTGCAGTGAAATCTTCTAGCGGCTAATGGGAAAACCGACCGACCGACCGACCGGGGTCAGTGCGAGGGGACAGGTAGCAGAGAGAGGCAGGTCGGATTATTAGCCAGCGTACATCGAGGGTGGAAAGGCAAATGCAGCTGGACTGGACAAGTGTCTGTGTGCGAGAGGTTTTCCTGGGAAGGGACACAGATCTAACCGAGACTACCTACCCTGGGATGTGCGTGAGTAGTGTCCAAAATCCAATAGACGACGACGGCTACGATCCAAGATGCGGTGCGTTGATTTTGGTATTGGTGCGTTGCATACGTGTTAAGTAAATTCCAATATGTGGCGGCCGGGCCTCTGCCTCTCTCGTATCTTACAGATACATTGGCTGAGATACTGGTTTCGGGACTTTGTAAAGTTGTGCCTGTAAAGCCAGCGGAGAAACCACCAAAGTGGAGTTGCTGCCGCTGGTCGTCGCACGATTGAGATGGATGATGCGATGAGTAATCCCGGCGCGGGTAAACACTGAATCTCTGGCACTGGCACTTTTCACGCAGAATACAGTACACAGCGCGGCGGTGCTGCTAACAACCTTTACACGCTCGACGATTTTGTCAGCCATAAAATCGCCCGTGAGGCGAAATACAAAAAATATATATATATATCGCTGTGAAAACTACCTGACGCGAAGCGCGCGCCATAAAACTAAAGACAAACACTGAACCTCTGTTGTTGCTGTTTGGTGTATATTTTTATAACGCGGTCCGCTAACGTTTCGATTCACGTTGCTTGGCCTTTTACCCGCTCCCGACGTCCACCTGCGTTGCCGCCACAAAATAAACTAAACCCAACTACGTTGAAAACAAGTTTTTCAAAACGCGTCGATGTTGCTGGCAACATTATACTTGTATAGATACACACATATGGTCAGCAAAATAGGTGTCCGCTGTTATTTTTTTCAATTTACTATGTTTGATTAAAGAGTTCATCAATCCTCACAAACAAAATATGTTTTAAATTGATATATTAAGTATGTTTAAAATAAGTAACAACCTTGTTTTTTCCGAGACTCTGAGTAAATTGAATATAAGAAAGTAATTACCGAAATATCCGGCTTAAAAACTGAAGGATGATCTAGATTGACTCTTAAGTAGATGCTAATCATAACTACATATGTATATATATGTATACATATATAAATATTTTACAGGAACAACCCCATTACTAAAAATTTTATACTCTTCTATGGTATGAACATTAGCGGACCTATTATTTTGTCCATAGGTGTGCAAGTAGCAGCGATACACATTCACTCACACAGACACACATGCTCAGAACTGCAATAAATGTTGCCAGCACAACTGCATACTAGCAACATTTACGCTGCCATGCCACATGTTGCCAGGGTTTGTTGTTGCCGGCTTTTGGGCTGTGCTGGTTGCTGTTGTTGTCGCTGTTGTTGTCGCTGTTGTTGGTGTTGCTATCTCTGGTCGTTGGCACTCTTAGGTCCACCCCCAATATATTGCAGGGTAGTTTTCCCGTCTCTCTATATTGTTAATATCATCTGCTGCAGGGGTATATTCCGCCTAGCATCGGGCGTGTGGGAGGACAGTTGAATTAACAAATAAACGAAACAAACTCCATGCAATGCCATTAAAGTTTGTTTTATTTATTAGTTTTTAGCACGGTAATTGGGGAACGCTTCAGACACGAAGCTCAGAAATTATCCATATTTATTGCAGATATAAAAAAGTTATTATGCAAATGATAATAATATAGAAAATCAATTTCAGAAATCAATGGAAATACAGGGATGTTTCGGTAAGTTTATAGAGCCGGGACATACCTATAATTTATTTGTATAACTTATAAAAAGCATTTAAATAAACTGTAAGGAAATATTTATTATATTGCTGTATAGAAAAATAAACTATTAATAAAAGCAATAAAACAATTTTTAAAAATGAAGTATTTATGGTAAATGATCGTTATTTTGATTGATTGAAAATCCATTTCAAGTTCTCAGTCATCCTTGATTATGATTTCAATTTGCAATTTGAAACTATAATTTTGAATATAAAATGTATCTGCAGAAAAATATTTTCCAGCAAGTACTTAGCATCCGCTCACAGTATCTCTAAGTCCAGACTTGCGCGCAAAGTTTTCAAAGTTGTTATTTTCCAAGCAGTGCGACGTCCGTTTCGTATTTACACTGAACGAGCACAATGAATGCGCTTATTTGTACGACCCGCCGCTCCACCGAACCGCTCCCACTCCCCCTGAGAGGAAGACGACGCCTGCCTGGCGCTAAATATTTGATGAAGCTGCAAAAGGCAGACAGAGGCAGAGATACGGATACAAGATACAAAGCGATACTGGCGGATACAGCTGGATAGAGATAGCGCTCAGTGCATAGACAGGCTGTCTGCCAGCTAGTAGTAGTACGTCAGCTTTTCCGCTTTTCATTTGCCAAATGCAAAATGGATGTTCTTCTTGGACATGTTTGCTCTCGACTGTCAACTGCTCAGCCGAGGGTCCTAGGTAGGGAGGAGGTGCCACAGAGGTTATGATTGTTACGAACCCCTTTTGTCACTTACCTCATTTGCACTTGAACGTTTATTTCGGCCTGCGGTGCGGCTACGAATGAGGTATTCATTTGTTTACACTGACCTATCCCATTTACACTGCCAGCAGTTTTGGTGTGCCAATTCTTAAATATTTCGTAGGAGGGAAAGGATTTTCCCATAAGCAGAACCCCTGGAATACATTATAAAATAATAATATTTTAAGGCGCCTTTAATTCTTAATTTTCTTCTATATGCATTTCACCTCCAAAGATACTTTTCGGCTGCTTTTCACCTGATTTCAAACCTGTTACGAATTTTGAGGCATCTGTTATCCTTTTGGCAGTTGATTTAAGGCTAGTTAATGGTGATTTACGCATTTTCTCTGGGTTTATGTCCCCTCCCTTGGTTCAGTGTGGTTGCAGTGTTGACTCTGCCATCGTTTATCTTATCTGAGGAGATGTCGTCGCCGGATGATGATAGCACTGACAAGGCCTTTGCATTTGTCTTCACCTCTGCTCTTCCCTCCCCTGCGGGGGCATATGCATGGATTGCTGGATTGTTGGATTGCTGGTGTTGCTGTTGGGCACATGTCTTGGCATTTCCATTTCCATTTCCATTTGCATTTTCAACAATTGTCAATTGTGGAGGACGCACTGCAGCAGCAGCAGTACCAGCAGCAGCGCCGGCTGGGGACATTTGCATATGTAAGAGTGTGACGAGAGTACGTAACATTTGTCTGCACAACGACAAGCTCACTTTGATGCCATCAAAGCCGCCCCCAACAACTATAGAAACCCGGCAGAGCTTATGCACATATACAACGTCTGGCTTTTGTTTGCTCCGATGGTTGTATACAATTTGCATAAAACTCAAAAACAAACCGAATTTATTCTAAAAGCAACTTTATATTTCTCTGCCAGAACTGGTCACCTGCTCTTAGTTTCCGCCCAGCCATGTCCTTTGGAAAGGTGGAGCATCTGCTGGAGATGCAATCCCTGCATATACAAACCGAGACAAAAATTAAAAGTAGGAGTAGACTAGGAGGACCGACCGAGACCGAGACCAGAGCTCATCACCTCTTCATTCCACTTGGGAAAAGTTTTTTCCAGGCAGCAGGTGGCCTATCCCAAGGCTGGGCGACGGTGGTAGTGACCTCGTCTGTCCCCGGCAAATGAACTTTAATTAAATGTTAATAGTTGAAGTTGCTTTGAGCGCAGTTTTCAGTCAGTTTCGGGGTAAATACGCATAGTGGCTAAACAGGATGTGGTGCTGCAGCAGCCGGAAGTCCCGGAGGTGTGATCTATCCAGGCAGCAACACTTGACAAACTATAACGGCCAAACTCCAGGTTGTCTGTTCAAGTGATGATTTGGGCTAGGAGAGATTTTGGGATTGTTTATATGATTTTAATGCTTAAACACAGTTTGTGCTGTGATACTATATTATTAGAGATACTGTTTTTCCATCTAAATGAATTCACAAAAATATATAAAAATTTTAAAAATGTAAACAAAATGGAGCAAATTCATAAAAGAATCAAAATATGTATTATTAATCTTTGAAGATCTAGTAAACTTAGTTCGTATTACCATATAAATTATAGCATCTCTCTTACATTATATACACATATTTTTGTATATATTTGTAAAACACTGTAATTATCTTCAAAATTTTCAAAGTCCCATCCAAGAATCCCAGAATCAACCCCATAAACACCCAACATCTGAGCTCAGCCATGGGAAAGAGATTGCAAAAGACCAGCGTGCTGATGGTCTGCGTGGGTGGGTATACACTTAGGATAATCTCTGCATGAATTTCGTTAATTAATATGCAAATGGCCCGGCCGCTCCCATAGGTAATATCTGCCGCTCCCCCATTGCCGAAGCAGTAATGGATGAGGTCATCGTCAGGGAGGGCCTGCAGAAGGAGTGGCACGTGGAGAGCGCAGCGATCGAGGGCTGGCACACGGGAAACATACCGGATGAGCGGGCATTAAGGGTCCTGGCCAAGCACAACATCAGCTACATTGGTCATGCAAGGGTTCTGACCACTGAGGATTTCATGAAATTTGACTATATCTTTGGCATGGATAGGTGTAATCTGGCCGTGTTGCAGCGCATTGCCCCGAATAATGCCACAGCGAAATTACTATTGCTGGGGAATTTCGGACTCAAACCAGATGATCGTATTATAGAAGATCCCTATTATGTGAGTTTCAAGCTAACTTGGTGGCGTCACTCTAAATTTTACATTACTTTATTATATATTCTTGATAAGTATTAACAGTGGGAGTTGATTTAACAATGTCAGTCGGTCCGTTTTTCTATCTCTGTGTTTCTACACCAACTAGTCTCTTAGTTTAATAGCTATAGTATATAAATATATGTAGTATCCAAAATGAAACATTGCAGAAAGTCTTCATTATGTTGGTCTTCATTATGTAAATACAGACACCCATAGCTTATGACTGTCATTGAATTGATACGATATTTTTTTAGAGAAAAATTAAATTATAATTAATTAATACATATATAGTTTCTTCACAAGATCCTTAAAGATCACAAAAAAAGGTTACAGACAATTGTTTCATTTAAATAATGCTTTATTGATTTTTGTTTCAGTTAACGTCACAATAACTGCAAGGGTAAACTTTGATTTTCTTTTTCTAAAGGCGTTTAGCGAAATAATTATATTTATTATAAAATAGGCAATGCTTATTTCCAGATAACATAATGTTAGGATTTCAGGTTTTCATTTTTCCATGATAATACAAATTTAGATATATTTATCTTCAGTCTTCCATGAATATATTACTAAATAATGAACTAATTCAGTCGAAAAACTTGTATTTTCTTGAAGTCATTTTATTCTCTATATATTTTTAGTTGTATTTGTATTATTTATTGATTTTTGATTTTTAAAGAGTGTGGGCGAGGCACCGTTCGAAAATATATATCAAA
Organism: Drosophila anomelani; assembly: GCA_035045905.1. NCBI lineage: Eukaryota > Metazoa > Arthropoda > Insecta > Diptera > Drosophilidae > Drosophila > Drosophila anomelani. Next base: position 5,746,953 of record JAWNOO010000007.1, on the reverse strand, counting down.
AGTGTCGCATAGCTTGCCAGAACTTTTTGCATCAAGCGCGCCAGCAGCAAAATTATTTAAACGAAACCTATACGACCGCCTAAGGGTTAAGGCGGACAGATGACGACCAAATCAGGGATGGAGCATAGGTAGCCCTCGTTTATCAGCCGGTAAAATTACTTGTAAATTGTGTTTAGAAAGATGGTGCAGAAAATACTTATGATTTGTTTGGGTAATGAAATACTCTTGAATCCTTCTCGAACCTTGAAAGGCCGACCACAACGCATTTTATCTTCCAGGCAACATCTGCCGCTCGCCCATTGCGGAGGTGGTAATGGTGGAAACGCTGGCCAAGGCGAAGGTCTCTGATGTGGAGGTTGACAGCGCCGCCATTGGATCCTGGCATGTGGGAAACCGAGCGGATCCCCGGGCCATCAGTACACTGAAGCAGCATGACCTAAAATGCACCCACATAGTGCGCCAAATCCGCAAGCAGGACTTCAACGAGTTCGACTACATCTTCGGCATGGACGAGGACAACATGAGCGAACTGCGGCGGCTGGCGCCCAAGGATTCCAAGGCGGAGCTCCTAATGCTGGGCGACTTTGGTCTGGACAAGAAGAATCGCATCATAGAGGATCCCTACTATGTAAGTAGCCCGTATTTCAACGAGGAATGTAACCTACATACATATATGAACTTGACCTCTCTGTGACATTCCAGGAACGCGGAGCTGAGGGCTTCGAGACCGCCTATCAGCAGTGTGTGGTGGCCTGTGCCGCCTTTATGAAAGAGCGGCTGCAAAAGTGAATGTTCCAGAGAATAATACTTTGTTATTTAAATTAATAAATGTATAGTATAAAAGCGTGAACTGGTTTTTATGTTCTTGAATGAATCAGCAGTAGCCGGAACTTGCAGTTCCTAACACTAAACATGAAGGTTCTCTTTGTGTGCATTGGTAAGTTGTTTAACAGTAATAAATAATATTTAAAAAACCTAATTATGCTTTAATTTCTGTAAAGGCAACACCTGCCGCTCTCCCATGGCCGCGGCCATTCTAAGCCACTTGATTTTGAAGCAACATCTTCAGGGCTGGTTGGTGGACAGTGCTGGGCTCAGGGATTGGAATGTGGGCGTTGAGCCGAATCCACGAACCCAGGACATATTGAAGCAGCATGGTCTTAAAACTAAGCACTTGGGTCGATTGGTAACCTGTGCTGTTAAATCGCATTAACACCTTGTCATCTTTTGGTATTTTTATTAGATAACACCGCAGGACTTTATAGACTTTGATTACATCCTGGCCATGGACAATGGCAACTTAATGGAACTTCAACAAATGGCCTCAAGATTGAAGGCTCCGTCAAAGTGCAAGATTCAATTGTTGGGCAGCTACATAGGTCGCAAAGAGGACGAAATTATCCAGGATCCATATTTTGTAATTAAAAAAAACAAACTTATTTTAGAAACAAACTAAAAGTAACTTCATTTTTACAGAGTCAAGGCATGGGAGGCTTTCATACGGCCTATCTACAGATTCTGGAGAGCTGCGAAAAATTCTTGAGACAACCACCAACTGACGAAGGAATTTAATCAATAAAACCTTTTCTAGACAATTAATTATTAAATTTGTAATCACCAGAGCTATTTATTAAGAACTTCATTCAGAAGACGCTGCCCTGCAGGACCTTCTCTATGAAACGTGTCCAGCTTAGCTCCAGTATTTTGAAAGCACGCTTCTGCTCCTCCTCCGTCATCGTGGAATAGCGCACAGAGTTCCAGACCAGAGTCTTGAGAACCCGCACGCCGGCATTGTTGGGAGCCAGACTCATAATGGCATAATAAAAGTCATAGCTGAGACCCTTGGCATTCCAGAAGCCAGGGTCATCGTTGCAAATCACCACAGGGACATCCAGTGCCAAGTACTGGGCACCGGGATGGTTCCGCATGTCCCAAACCAGATGCAGCACCTGATTCGAGATGGGACTCACCTCGACGGCGATATGGCGGGTCTTGACGGCATTCATGAGAATGGGATGCTTGGCCAAGGCATATCCATGGCCAATGCGTGTGGTGTTGAGCAGTAAAGCGTCCAGGAGATTAATGTCCGTGGAGGCACCAAACCAATCTGAAGGTGAAATATATATTTTTTTGAGTTGAATATATGAGGAGAATACTATAACTTACTTGTCTCTCCGCCGTGCAGAAATAGGCGAGCTGTGGGTGGCAAATCCCTCAAGGCAGGCAACAGAGTATACAGGGGCTTGCCCTTGTCCTCCTGACCCACCAAGTCAAATCCAACCACAAATTGAGGGAAGATTTCGCTGGAGAGATTTTAAATCGATGTATTTCTTGAATTAAAGGAATCCCTATTTACCCACTGGATTTGTTTAAATTCGTTAATGGTCTCCTTAAGCTGGTCGACTTCGTAGCCTCGATAGACGGCGAATATGATTTTCATACCTATGAAATCCGGATGTAACTTGGTGAACTTCTCATTCAAGGCATGCATCTCACGGATGGTTCGTTCCCGGGGAAAGGTGCGTCCGCTGGCATCATAAAGCTGGATTGATTACATTTAATTAATTTATAAATCTTTATTAGTGGAGCCACTGCTAACCTTTTTGCAACTGGTGCGGATCTCCGCATACATCACATTATCATTATAGAGCTCCTCGAGCATCTGCCAGTGGTAGGCTCGAAAGGCAGGCAAGTAGCTAAGGGCATCCCCGAGAACATCAAACATGTCCTGAAAGCGATCCCAAACATGGGTAATGGTGGGATATTCCACTATAAAGAGAGGAAATTATAAAGGACACAGGATTTGATAGGTCCTTTCAAGACTTACGCTCCGGAACTGGCGTATAAAGATTGATTAAACGCTCGAAATTCTGATCGTAGACCTGCCTGTCGACGGAACTCTGTCGCTCGTCGGCCACGCGGACATACTGCGACTGACACTGGTGCTCCTTGGGCGTCCGGCGGAAGGTCAGGACACTGCGACCCGTGGCCGTGGTGCAACGCAGCATACCGGGCATATAGGATAAATCCTGAACCACCCATTTTGAGCTCACGGAGGCGGTATTGTGCAGATGCAGCACAGCTCCCTTGGGCATCTTTTGCAGGAAGCGAAAGACAGCACTTCGGTCGATCAGTGGTTTGGCCTTAAAGAAGTGCAGAGCAGCTGCATTTTGCTCGGCATTCCGGAATCCTTGGGAAAGCTCGCCGAGCTTATATTCCATAAAAATGTCGTCCACTTTGGCCTCCTGAGTGCTTAGGTAAGTGTGTCCACCGGTCATGAGCTCCTCCTCGGCAGTAAGAACTGCCTGGCGTGCTTGCTCATAGCCTAGGAAATTTTTGAAGAATATATTAAACTCCCTAAGACGGTTTTAAATCCTTTCTTCCTCAACGTACTTAACGCGGTCTGAGAGTGAATGAGCGGCTGTGAAAACAGGTGAAGTAACAGAAACAGAAATCGTTTCATTGTGTGGAAGGTCCTTAACTGTTGCTTGAGTCCCGGCCAGCTAATGAGCTCACTAATCAAATATTGACTCGACGCCGGACACGTTGACTTGTTATTTTTTGACTGGGGAATAGTTGGGGAATGTGAGGAAAGTGTTTTCTCTTTTGCGACTGCTCGCCAGAAGAGCCCGTCGAGAACTGTGGATACCACTTTGCCAAAACCGACAGTTCGCTCCCAGCTCTGGCAGCCGAAGAAAAACAAAAAACAAAAGTAGAAACAATCATTTTTTTTGACACAATCATTCAGCGAATCCAACTCATTAAAAGATTAGACGAGTGGTGGCAGCTGGGAGCCTCCACCCTCTGCGGCTCTTAACGGTTGACAACGCTCTCCCCCGAAATAATTTCATTCTAGTGGCTGGATTGGATTGTTTGGCTATATGTTTTTGTATCTACGATTGAATGCCATCCCATGCATATTAAGTGATTTAAAACGACGAAGGCGCGCGCGCCCCTTCGCTTGTTAATTTTTAACTATTTGTATTTTTCTATTTTGGCAAATTTTCACTGACGTTCGCGGACACGCTTGCTGGTTTCTAGTGGCCGCCGGGGACGGCTTGGCATCGCAAGTTCTCCGGGTCCCCAAACCCCAAAATGTAGCCTAGAAGCCACCTAAATTTACGGTAATTGCAGATCTGCCAATTATCCTCGCTTACAAACCAGCAAAAGGTGAGCACTTAATTTTTTGTTAGGCGAATGACATGTAAGTGTTTTGTAATGTTTGTTTATTGCTTTTATATTTACTTATAGTTTTTTTAACGAATCTTATTGAGAATTATATAAACTATGAGATATTTATTCAGCTCACGTTGGTAAAAAAAAGTATACAGAAAATATAAAAGAATAAATATTACACATTTTAAATGTTATTAAATATGTATGTCTGAAAAATACTAATTTAAGGCAAATAATAATAATGATTGAAAACAGATACTTAATGTAATATTTAGAAAATATTTTTATATATTTACACATTGAGAGTAAAGTCATTTATTTATTAGGTTTTATGCAGTTTTAGATATTACATTTAAATGTTAGACCTGAGAAGGATTTAACAAACATATCCAGATTGACAACCAGAAATAATAAAACTCAACCCATATCCAGCAATCTTAATAACAATCATAAAAGCCTGTTTTTATAGCTCCCAAATCAAGGTGTTCCAAAAGAAGTAAAACAGACACGAATGCTATCAATGACAATGATAACTAAATTTTGTCCGAATTTTAGAAGAAGAACGCTTCTCCAGTTTAGAGACAATAAAACATATAATTAATTGTCAATAAATAAACTTTTATGCTGCTTGGTTATGTTTTTAGCAAAAATATATGTTTTTTTTCTAATTTCACGTTCAATGTCAAGTATATTTTCGACGGGTATACACAGCAAATGGGGTTAGTCAACAATATGTAAAAATATATATATACTTACTCCTAAAAATGAACATGAAGGTGCTCATTAACACCTTGTCATCTTTTGGTATTTTTTTTTAGATAACACCGCAGGATTTTATGGACTTTGATTACATCCTGGCCATGGACAATGGCAACTTGATGGAACTTCAACAAATGGCCTCAAGATTGAAGGCTCCGTCAAAGTGCAAGATTCAATTGTTGGGCAGCTACATAGGTCGCAAAGAGGACGAAATTATCCAGGATCCATATTTTGTAATTAAAAAAACAAACTTATTTTAGAAACAAACTAAAAGTAACTTCATTTTTACAGAGTCAAGGCATGGGAGGCTTTCATACGGCCTATCTACAAATTCTGGAGAGCTGCGAACAATTCTTGAGACAACTAACAACTGACGAAGGAAATTAATCAATAAAACCTTTTCTAAACAAATAATTACTTAATTTTTAATCACCAGAGCTATTTATTAAGAACTCCATTCAGAAGACGCTGCCCTACAGGACCTTCTCTATGAAACGTGTCCAGCTTAGCTCCAGTATTTTGAAAGCACGCTTCTGCTCCTCCTCCGTCATCGTGGAATAGCGCACAGAGTTCCAGACCAGAGTCTTGAGAACCCGCACGCCGGCATTGTTGGGAGCCAGACTCATAATGGCATAATAAAAGTCATAGCTGAGACCCTTGGCATTCCAGAAGCCAGGGTCATCGTTGCAAATCACCACAGGGACATCCAGTGCCAAGTACTGGGCACCGGGATGGTTCCGCATGTCCCAAACCAGATGCAGCACCTGATTCGAGATGGGACTCACCTCGACGGCGATATGGCGGGTCTTGACGGCGTTCATGAGAATGGGATGCTTGGCCAAGGCATATCCATGGCCAATGCGTGTGGTGTTGAGCAGTAAAGCGTCCAGGAGATTAATGTCCGTGGAGGCACCAAACCAATCTGAAGGTGAAATATATATTTTTTTGAGTTGAATATAAGGAGAATACTATAACTTACTTGTCTCTCCGCCGTGCAGAAATAGGCGAGCTGTGGGTGGCAAATCCCTCAAGGCAGGCAACAGAGTATACAGGGGCTTGCCCTTGTCCTCCTGACCCACCAAGTCAAATCCAACCACAAATTGAGGGAAGATTTCGCTGGAGAGATTTTAAATCGATGTATTTCTTGAATTAAAGGAATCCCTATTTACCCACTGGATTTGTTTAAATTCGTTAATGGTCTCCTTAAGCTGGTCCACTTCGTAGCCCCGATAGACGGTGAATATGATTTTCATGCCTATGAAATCCGGATGTAACTTGGTGAACTTCTCATTCAAGGCATGCATCTCACGGATGGTTCGTTCCCGGGGAAAGGTGCGTCCGCTGGCATCATAAAGCTGGATTGATTACATTTAATTAATTTATAAATATTTATTAGTGGAATCACTTCTAACCTTCTTGCAACTGGTGCGGACCTCCGCATACATCACATTATCATTATAGAGCTCCTCGAGCATCTGCCAGTGGTAGGCTCGAAAGGCAGGCAAGTAGCTAAGGGCATCCCCGAGAACATCAAACATGTCCTCAAAGCGATCCCAAACATGGGTGATGGTGGGATATTCCACTATAAAGAGAGGAAATTATAAAGGACACAGGATTTGATAGGTCCTTCCAAGACTTACGCTCCGGAACTGGCGTATAAAGATTGATTAAACGCTCGAAATTCTGATCGTAGACCTGCCTGTCGACGGAACTCTGTCGCTCGTCGGCCACGCGGACATACTGCGACTGACACTGGTGCTCCTTGGGCGTCCGGCGGAAGGTCAGGACACTGCGACCCGTGGCCGTGGTGCAACGCAGCATACCGGGCATATAGGATAAATCCTGAACCACCCATTTGGAGCTCACGGAGGCAGAATGGTGTAGATGCAACACCGCTCCCTTGGGCATCTTCTGCAGGAAGCGAAAGACACCACTTCGGTCGATCAGTGGCTTGGCCTTAAAGAAGTGCAGAGCAGCTGCATTTTGCTCGGCATTCCGGAATCCTTCGGAAAGCTCGCCGAGCTTATATTCCATAAAGATGTCGTCTACCTTAGCCTCCTGAGCGCTTAGGTAAGTGTGTCCACCGGTCATGAGCTCCTCCTCGGCAGTAAGAACTGCCTGGCGTGCTTGCTCATAGCCTAGGAAATTTTTGAAGAATATATTAAACTCCCTAAGACGGTTTTAAATCCTTTCTTCCTCAACGTACTTAACGCGGTCTGAGAGTGAATGAGCGGCTGTGAAATCAGGTGAAGTAGCAGAAACAGAAATCGTTTCATTGTATGGAAGGTCCTTAACTGTTGTTTGGGTTCTGGCCAGCTAATGAGATCACTAATCAAATATTAACTCCACGCCGGACACGTTGTCTTGTTATTTTTTGACTGGGGAATAAGAATTGTTGGGGAATGTGAGGAAAGTGCTTTCTCCTTTGCGACCACTCGCCAGAAGAGCCCGTCGAGAACTGAGAATACCACTTTGCCAAAGCCTGCCGTTCGCTCCCAGCTTAAGAAAACAAAAAAAAAACGCAAAAGTAGAAACAATATATTTTTTTTTGACACAATCATTCAGATAATCCAACTCTTAAAAGATTAGGCGAGTGGTGGGAGCAAGCATCGCAAGATCTCCGGGCCCCTCAATCCCCAAAATGTTGCCTAGAAGTCCCCGACTTTTACGGTAATTGCAGATCTGCGAATTATCCTCGCTTACAAACCAGCAAAGGTGAGCACTTAATTTGCTGTTAGGCGAATGACATGTAAGTGTTTTGCTATGTTTATTTTAGTTGTTTTTTAATTAATCTCATTCAGAATTATCCTAAATATGAGACATTTATTCGGCACACGTTGGTAAAATAAGTATACAGAAAAAAAAGAAATAAAATAATAACTATTGCATATTTTAAATATTATTAAATAATAGAAAAAATAATAATAATGATTGCACTCTGATACTAAATGTAATATTTAGAAAATAAAAGTAGATTTATTTATTTATTAGGTTTTATACAGCATTTTAGATATTACATTTAAATGTTAGTCTTGAGAAGAATATAACAAATATATCTTGGTGCCAAATTGAGAACCAGAAACACTAAAACTCCACCCATATCCAGCAATCTTAATAATAATCATAAAGGCCTGTAACGTTTTTATAGCTCCCAAATCAAAGTGTTCCAAAAGAGGTTAAACAGACATGAATGCTATCAATGACAATGATAACTCAATTTCCTTAGAATTTTAGAATAAGAACGAAAACTGGAGATGTTTAAATACAATAAAACATATAATTAATTGTCAATAAATAAACGTTTATGCTGCTTGTTTATGTTTTTAGCAAAAATATATGTTTTTTTTCTAATCGATGGCTTGATTCCCCGATTTCACGTTCAATGTCAAGTATAATTTCGACGGGTATACACAGCAAATTGGGTTAGTCAACAATATGCAAAAAAAATATATATATACTCTTACAGCAAACCCGATGTTTGTGTGTAAAAATATAACTATGTTGATAGAGGCGCAGTGTCCATCGGCCTAGTTGGTTCCATAGATGACCTATAAGTACGAGTGCGATTATCATTGCCTCTGGAAAGCCATCCACTTGCAAACACAGGATCGTTTTAGAGTAGGGCATTTTGGCACTGACCATGCGACGTCATGAAATTTATTTGCAAATTACCCGAGGGGCCAGTGTCAACGAAAGTGCCAAACCCCGGGGGCATTCAAACATTTCGCGCGCCCCATGCGGGAGCGGACTAATCTCCGTCATTGAACTGCAGCAGCAGCAACAACTACTGCCTGCCGCAGCTCCCACAGCGTCCAAGATCATGATCAGAGTGGAAATCCACAAGCCGTATACGGGTCAGTTTTGTACATACGGCGGGCTTTATCAGTTGCCTGGCGATCGCCAAGAGACTCGCATCGAATAATTACGGCGTACATTCTAAAACGGAACTGAGAATACACGGTGAAATGTTACTCTTCGAACTGCTGCTGCTGGGATTTGTTATCCTGCTGCCGAGCAACCTTGAGGCAGCGGACATACGTAAGTTTCGAAGGTCCTCATTGCTCAACTATAACCAAAACATCAATTAATGTCATCGAATATTGCCCAACATTTGTTTGAAAACATTTCTTTTATGTGTTATCTGTTCAGATTGTGACTTTGTGATCTTTTGTGACCTTTTTGATATTGTTTGTTATGAGTAACATTATAAAACTGTGAAATAAATTATTATATTAAAACGAAATTAAATGTAGTTCTGAATTTATAAAATGGAACCATTATACTTTGAGTTAAAAAGAAACTTTACCAACATAAACAAAGTGGTTCCCTGTTTTTTTTACACATAAAGTTTGTTTAAATATTGTTTGTGTTGTTAAATAAACAATTAATACGTTTTTTAGACGCTTCCCTATATATCGTATATATATTATATAACTATTTATTCGAAAACTATTATAAAGGTAGGGAAAAGTGGTCAGTGAAACAATTCTGAAAAAGGGTTTACCACCATTTTGTTTTTTATACCATGTACCAAAGGTACAAAGGTATTATAGTTTTGTGCGAGTGCGATTTTCTGTAACAGGCAGAAGGAGGCGTGGCAGACCCCCAAAAGTTACCTAAATATTGGTCAGGACCACTAAAGGAGTCGATATAGCCATGTCCGTCTGTCCGTCCGTCCGTCCGTCCGTCCGTCTGTCCGTCTGTCCGTCTGTCCGTCTGTCCGTCTGTCCGTCTGTCCGTCTGTCTGTATGAACGCCCAGATCTCAGAGACTATAAGAGCTAGAGACACCAAACTTGGGATTTAGACTTCTTATATCTGCACGCAGATCAAGTTTGTTTTAAATTTTTGCTGCTCCCCTTTTTGGAGGAGCTATTTGAAAAAAACGTATATCTCCGAAATTTATAAAGTTATGTAAACCATATTAAAAAGCTTAATGCATTTTATCAAAATACACAGACTGTCCAAATTTTATTGCGATCGTGCCATAAATAGCGGAGCTATAGGCTTTTTACTTTATACACATTACGTGTACAAGAGGCAGCCCAGGCAGAGGGCTCCAAATAAATCAAAACGTTCATTAAACATTTTACTTATGTTCATATTACTATGAAAATAGGATAACTCATTTTGAATTGGTTGGTGGCGCAGCTGGCTAAGCTGAAGTCTTTTTAAAATTTTAGTTGTCACGGGTTCGAATCCCGTCGGCGACGAGCGAAATCTTTTTTATTTTTAGCAATTTTTTTTTTTTTTCCAGTACTTCAAAATAATTACAGTATTTAATACTAAAAAATAAAAAAATGCAAGCAAAGAACTATACTTAATGTTTTGAAAATGAAAAAATTCCTTATGCCTGCGGTTGATTCGAACCCAGGCCAATTGCTTACAAAAATGTATGTGTAGCTTTACCCACTGAGCTATCGACTTTGCTCTTGAATGGGAAGACATTTGCATTATATGTAAATTTGTCTCAGTTTTTTATTCTTATTCTCTTTCTTTTATATAATTTTGGGACGCGCCTTGTAATGGTACATGGTATTCTACTGTCGGGACACCCGACTGTATGTCCATCTTGTTTCAAAACTAATTTTTGGATACATATTTGGATGCTCAAGAAATCGAATAACTTTAAGTTTTATTATCAATCCTAATATAAATTTAATGGTTAATAAATATACAAAATATCATTTCAAAAACAAGAAAGGAAGCTAACTTCGGTTCTCCGAAGTTTGTATACCCTTGCAGAATTAAGTCAGAAAATTAAAACCGAAATTCTGGAATAATAATGAATTGCCAAATCTCAAAGTTAATGAAAATATATTGAGAAACAGTGAAGTTATGATTTTGTCTTTTATTTCCCTGATCGCTCCTATGGGAGCTATAGGACATAGTCGTCAAATTTTCATGAAATTAAACCCGAAATTCTAAAATATTATTTAAGGGCCAAATATTAAATTTGGTTAAAATATCTTGAAAACTGACATAGTTATAATTTTTTTTCGAACATTTTTCCGATTATTAGTATGGCAGCTATATGATATAGTCGTACGATCCGGCCCGTTCCGACTTATGTAGGAGTGAGAGTATATAGAAGACTAACTACAAAGTTTCATTCAGATAGCTTTAAAACTGAGGGACTAGTTTGCTTATAATCGGACAGACGGACATGGCTAGATCGACTCGGCTGTTGATCCTGATCAAGAATATATATACTTTATACGGTCGGAGATGTCTCCTTCACTGCGTTGCAAACTTCTGACTGAAATTATAATACCCTGCAAGGGTATAATTAAATAACACTTAAACATGATTCAGGTTCCCTTTAAAATCTTGTAAAACTCTTTAAATTAAGTTAAAATGTTATTATTTTTCAACAGCTTATGAAACTCTAAGAGAACAGATAATGGAAGCCGAGCGTTTGGCCTCGCTGGGAGGCAACATCTGGCTGACATCCGACGAGGCGAAAGCCAACAGCATTCTGATGAACGCCAAGCGGGCGGAGATAGCCGAAGGTCTTAAGACGCCTGAGAAATATGCTCCGGCCATGCACTTCTTCCAGGGCAGGCAGTACGTCCGCCAGAGCGAGGTCTTCCGGCTGATACAGAAGATGCCGAAGGGTGCCTTCCTGCACGGCCACAATACAGGTATGGTCACTTCGCGGTGGATCATTGGCAACCTAACGACCACCAACAACCTGTACACCTGCCGCAACGTGGACGGGCTGCTGGTGTTTACCTACGACCAGGCTGGTTGCCACAGCGAAGTCCAGAATGTGTGCACGGAGCGGATTAATGCCGAGGATCGTGGCAAGTACGAGCGCCAGTTGGAGAAGCACATTAATATGCTGGGACCCAGGCCAGAAGGTGATGATAATGTCTATGACTTGACTTTTATCTAAGGTTATCTCTTAATATTAATATAGCCCTGCTGCCAAACCGGAAGAAGATATGGGAGCGTTTTGAGAACGTCTTCACCACCGTCGACCGCCTCTACAAATATCGACCCACATACTGCGCCTACCATAAGCGACTGCTGGAGGAGCTGTGCGAGGATAACATTATCTACGCGGAGATTAGAGCCTCCCTTTCGCCGGTCGGTAATAGATTTTTGCAGTCAAGTCTTCAACTAGAACCATGGGAACTATTAGACCTTAATAATAATATTAGCCAGAAAACTATAATTCCCTTCCATGTCATTTAAACCGCAGCTCTACGACGACAACAATCGCACTCTGAGTACCCTGGAAGTGGCCAACGAGTTGGAGCGTATTGTGGAGGAGTTCAAGGCCAAACACCATGACTTTGTGGGTCTAAAAGTTATATATGCCAAGCGGAATCGGGCCAGCGAGGAGGATATGTTGAGGCGTATAACCACGTTTAAGCAATTGCAGTAAGATTTGTATTTTTTTTTTAAATTAAAAACAAGAAAAAGAAAGATTGCTTATGAAATATTTGTTGCAGCCACGCCAAACCCAACTTTGTTATAGGATTCGATATGATTGGCCAGGAGGACACAGGGGATCCGCTGAATAAGTATGTCAACCAGCTGTCCGATCTTCCCAGCACAGCAAACTACTTCTTCCATGCCGGCGAGACAAGTAAGATTCCCAAGACTCCCAAATATGGCAAAGCCATTGATTTATTATTGGAATAATCCCTCAGATTGGAACGGGCGAACGGACTGGAACATGATGGACGCCATCCTGCTGAACACAAAACGCATCGGACACGCCTTCGCCCTGCCCAAGCACCCGCAGCTTTGGTCCACCATCAAGAAGCGCAACATTGCCATTGAAGTGAATCCCATCTCCAATCAGGTTCTCGGCTTCGTGTGGGATCTGAGGAATCATCCAGCCAGCTTCCTAATCGCCGAGAACTTCCCCATTGTCATATCATCCGATGATCCGGGCGTGTGGGGTGCCAAGGGGCTTAGCTATGACTTTTACTACGCTTTCATGGCCCTAGCTCCGGCGGAAGCGGATCTGCGGTTCCTCAAGCAGCTGGCCCTGAACTCCATCAAGTATTCCATTCTCACCTCAGACGAGCGGCGGAAGATTAACAGGGTGTTCCAGCGCAAGTGGCAGGAGTTTATTGCAAATATTTTGAATCCAAAGTTTTAAGTTAATAAAAAGGTTACTCTAAGCTATGTCTTCGAGTAATACTGGGTGTGAATCGGGGCCGGACCAGTGTCTTAAATTGCATTGGGGGCAAACCAGCCATGTAGGCACTTGGGCACTGGTCCATTGGTGTGGAAGTCACAACGTCCCAGCTCGGTCATAGTTTTGGCACAGAGCACGATCAGGCCCACGTAGCGATCGTTGAGGCCGCCTACAACCATGGAGGCGAGTATGACGCCATCGTCCTCGGATTTGGGCTCTGGTGCGGGCACAAAGATAGGTTCGCTGGGATAGACATTTTCCTCACACCAAGTCAGACAGGTCTTGTTCCACACATCCACCTTGATGAGCTTTAAAAAAGGGAAAGTATTTCACATATTAAATTTAAAGAGGATTCTGAGGGATACTTACAGTTCCTGGATTTTCTGCATCCACATCGGAGCTGATGGCGTAAAAGTATCGGTAGTTCTTTCCCATATACTGCTCATAGTATATCCTGGGCGTCTCGCAGCCCCAATTGCAGAGCATTTCCGGGCGCAGGAATATGCCACTGGTGGCCCGGTAAGCCTCAGCTTCGCTGTCCTCCAAGGTTACCAAATTTATTGGATTATCTTCTGTTTTTTCGTATCTTTTGGGGCTTTCTTCAGCCGGAATCTCCTGCCTGCCATTGGTTGGCATGTAGGTGATGTCCTCATACTGAGAAGCCGAGTGCTTCATAGTTCGGCTAACCTGGGGAGGACTCAGGCCTGCCAGCGAGAAGGACCTTACCAGGTTCCGCTTTCCAGAATTCGCCGGTGGAATTGTACCCAAAGGCAGGACAAATCTCAAAGGGCGTCCCCGGAAAAGGGAGGCATAATTGGGATTCGATTGCATATTGGAAATGGCCTCTAGGTACATGCAGTTGATCATCTCAGGATTTCTGTAGCTACAAATGTCCACCACCACATGGCCATCCAGTTCGAAGCAGTTAATGATGTGCAAGTAAAAGAAGGCCTCCGACTCGTAGGTCTGAACCAGTTTGCCCGAACTCCTGTCTATGAGATGGAACAGTGTCGGTCTGTCCTCAAACCACTTGAGGCATGCGGAGAGATTCTGTCCTTGCACCTGAGCCTTGACATACTCCGTGAGGGATACGGATAGCGGCTGCTCCACGATCACAAAGTAGTGATCCGTCAGTCCAAAGGTGTGCATGTAACCGGGATGGAGTTTCCAGCGGCAGGGCAGTGTGGCTACCACATAAGCATCCTCGAACATGTGGTGTCCATGGGGAAAGCACAGTATCGTGTAAGCTGGCCCAGATCTTGTCATTGTTGTGCCCAGATTATACACAGTGCCGCTGGGCAGGACATGCGGATGCGAAGTGTGGTTCACCACGCCCACAAAGTCAGTGGTGCAAATCCGAGCCTCGGTGGCTAGGGTGCGGGGGTTGATCCTAAGTAGAACAGAATTTTAAGGATATTTTTCCTTGCCTCAAAAAAGCGAAAAGGGTCCACCTACCGATGCATGAAAGGCGTCTCGGTAAACGTGTAATACTGGTCCCCAAAGGGATATATAGAAATCATCGAGTTGTCTGTACCGCTGTCCGGCCGGAAAATGGCAGCAAATCTGTCGAAGATGGAGTGACAGGGATCTGGAACGGCTGCCGTTCCAAACTCTGTGACCACGATCCTCTGGGCAGCGCGATTCTTGCGCAATGTTTCCGTGTCCACGAAGCGATTCTGGTATGTCACACGGCCGTTCTTAATGGCAAATCGATGCAGCAGCGCCGAGCAGTCGAACAGGTGGCCAAAGGTCATGTCGCCCACCTTCCAGCTGCCGGGACCATTCCGCAGGAGACTGCCGGTTATCCAACGCGGTATATGCCCGGTGACATGGCCTTCGATGGGATCGACAATCTCACGCTCGCAGGATCGCAGCCAAACATCGGAGGAGCAATTGGGATAGTGACGGCCATTGCCATCTATTCGCTCCGATTGGGGATCACTCTGCTGGTCATCGTATTTCACCTGGTGGAAAAGAGGGGAGGAATAGGTTTCAACGTTCAAAGTAGCCTCGATTGGACGGACGGCAGCGGCCCAAGTGGGCTGCATTTTTGGTTTGGATTAGCAGGGATTATCCAGTCGACTGGCATGCCTCTACGCATTCCAAATATTTCATCAGCTGGAATCCGCTTGTTCAAGGACCTCAATGGGTCTCGAGTTTGAGTACAGTAAATTCCGAATGTAATGCCACAACAAATTGATTAAAAATCAACCTTAAACAAAGAATTAATTCCCTTTTGGAGGGAACCTTAAAGGTTGACTTCCTTAATGTAGGACAAATCAACATTTTTGCCACTTTACACATTTTTCTGCACTTTCTAAGCTCTGCTTCCTCAACGTTTCATTTCAAATCCTGTCAGCCAGAGCATTGGGTATTTTATTTTGGAAACCTTTAGCCAAATTTTGTAAAATTTTTTAGTTATTAATCAATAACCACGCTTGCAACACACCGCAAAGAAATCGCGCATAAAGCTCTTGAAGACACCAGCTGCCATTGCGAGAATAGAATAGTGAGTAGTGGGCGCTCCTCCGACAAGCAAACTAAATCCAAGTCCACGTGGCCCGTCCGCTTGCAATGGGAACCAAATGACAACTGGCAAATGCTCCGAGGGGTTCTCACCGCGTCGCCTAGATGGGAGGGGTGGCCCATGAGCCACTGATTTGGATGGGGGTGTTCTTTGGGGGGGCGGTAGCCAATTGGAGGCAACTGACCCTAGGCAGTCCATTGGCAGCGTTATTCATAATTTTGATTGACAGTCGCCGACGCAGCTACACCGGTAGACGACGGCCCCTTATTTCAAGCCCGTTGCCAGACTGGAGACCCATTGCAAGGGGCACCGCGAAGACAAGTGGCTCAGCATTTTTGCCGCTTCGCCAACCGCCCAGCCACCCACCCACCAAGCCACACGATTTGTAAAGTGGGGAAGCAGCCATTCAGCTTGGTGGATGCAGTCAGTCAGCCGGCGAAATCTAATACACCCCACTGACTGACTTTTGCGGCTGACCTTGCTCTAAAGTAATACACTTATGTAGATATGTATATGTATTTCGTACCTCCCGCAGAAGCCCCAACGGCAAAGGAGAAGGGAAAACTGGTCACGAGATGATGAAGTAAGTAGCGACTTAAGCCTTTAAGCTGCCAGTGGCTTACGCAGTGTTCAACACCCAGACATAAGACTTAAGTTCACGATCAAATCAATTACAGTTATATTCGATTCCAATGTTGCTTATAGCATATAGTATATGTAAATAGATTCCATAAATGATGTAAGGCAGGAGCAGGTGCATTGTATTCAAACATTGCCGCATTTCGGGGCTATAAATCTATTTTAATTTTGATCAACTTGCAGCTGTAGCTAGAAATTTGTAATTGAAGTACTTAAGTCATTTGTTTAATGGGTCTATGACAATCAATTTTATGTTGGTTTAATAATAGGTATTTAACAGAAATAAAATGGCTTAAAGTCAAAGGCTTTCATAAATTATTTTATGTAATCATAGTCTTTGTTTATTTGAAGTGTAATTCACCTTGAAAGTGTATTTCAAATAATAAAAAAAATACAACATTAGTTTGGATTTTTTCTATTTATATTTAAGGTTTTATAATTTAAGGTATTATATTCAGTTATTCTAAATAAACTACTTGTTTTAAATTAATGTTAAAATGTGATGAAAGAAGCTAGCTTCGAGTAGCAATACAACTCGAACGCACTTATTAGAGTCTAAGAACATTTTTCAATATTTCAGTTTAAAAAACTTGTAACAAAGTACAAATAATTCTAAATTGCCCTATGGAAATATGTTTCACAACAAAAAGTTTCAAATAAATTCAATAATTTTAAAAGAAAAATGTTTCTGCTGAATTTGATTTAGAAAGCTCTTAAGCTGAGAGACTAGTTTTCGCAGAAACAAATAGACTTGTGAAAATTTTAATATTTTAATAATATAAATACTTTTAGGAATGTATTATTTTTGTTGTGTATCAATTTAATAATTCTCGAAGAGTATTCTAAATATAATATAAGAAATGCAATATATATTTTTGATTCAACAAAAAACCAAAAACCAACTTGTGTTGAGTTTTTTTTAATAATTTTCGTTGCGAATAAACTAAAGAAGATATCAAGTGTTGAGTAACGCCCAACGACCAGCTGATTGATGACAACAAAACAGAAAAAATAACGACGCACAAAAAAACTGACAAAATCCGAATTTACCTGCGATTCCGGTGACTTTTCTAACGCACTGCTTACCTGTCATCCCCGCAAGCTCCTGCCAAGCGGCGAACACCGACTTCTGCACGTTCGTTGGTGTCCAGAAATGTGACCAGGGTTCAGCATTCGGCGGCGACTTCGATATTAGCCCCTGTTTCCCCCACTACGGTTGTCCCAACGAGATGAACGATTTGCCCGGAAATGTGCGTGCAGCAGCCAAGAGCGGCACCGCAAGCAGGATTCCCCGCTGTGCTCCGTCCCAGCGTCAACGCCAGACACCGGCGCCAATGGCCCGCTCCCCCAAACCCAAGTCCTCCTTTCGGCCGGTGTTTCACGAAAGGACCACGGACGAGGACGACTCCGTACTCACCCAGCAGCTGTGGAAGCTCGCGCGAAAGACAGGCAATCTGAATCTGTCCAACAAGGCTTTGGCCAGAGGTGAGTTTAGGGGGAACAAATAGGTAATTACAGTAGCTACATTGAGATGCTTGCTCGCAAGCAGTGGTGACCCAGGAGCAGCTGCAACGTTGGAAGTCTATGACCAAGCCGAAAGTGTCTCATCAAAAGAGGCGTCAGTGTGAGCAATGGAACCCCCTCGGCCTTGTCGACAGCAGCGCCTTGTGGTTTCAGTTCATGTGAGACAATCGGCAATCGACGATTTCGCGATTGCGATCTCGAACTTGACCTTGCCGCCAGTCCGAAAAAGGCATGGAGCATATTTGCCGCTTGATTGGTCAGCATCCGCGCTTCGAGACGATCCATAAAGGTGCCGCTCCACGGGGTGCGTCCTCAGGCCCAGTCATCGTTCGGCTCAGTTTGCCCCGTGAGCTGGTCGCTGTCGCATCGCCCCGACCAGTCAAGATTGCGTCCTCCAGGAAGCAGCTCACCTCGTTCTGCATGTGCGGTCCCTATCCGCCAAGGAGACGCTACTACCAGATCCGCGAATTCCAGATGGCCTCCTCTGCAGATGAGCTGGAGAGCGAGGATCCGGACGATGAGCTAGAGCTGGAGCTGGAACTGGATGATACCGAGCAAGCACAACCCAAGACGGAAGCCTGTAGTGTAGTGAATGCTGCAGCCACGCGCTCTCTAATTGATCTCATGTCCTTTTTCATTGCAGTGCCCGAACGCCTGTACGAAATCAACGAGGCAGATGCGGAGAGCAAGGCCGTAAACCTGGAGCAGCTGACCATCAAGGAGGAGGATGCATGGTGGAATCAAGTGCCATTGACAAACTTGGATCTAAGCTCAAATACTCTGACGAAATTATCGCCTAAAATCGCGAACCTGCAACAGTCCCTGACCGTGCTTACAGTGAGTATAAATCGGATGTTATATCATGATATATTTTAAATCATAAACTTTTTCTCGCTCCTAGTTGCACGATAATGCTCTGGTGGAGCTGCCGCCAGAGATTGGCAAGCTGGAGAAGCTCATGCGTCTGAATGTGAGCCACAACAAGCTCAAGCAGCTGCCCCGTGAGACCTATAGTTTGCCGGAGCTGCGTCATCTCAACATATCGTACAACGAGTTTAACGAACTCGATCCGGACATTAGCGACCTGCACATGCTCGAGTTTTTGGTGAGTTATGCAAAGAGGATATATTTCTATAGGCAACGTGATTATTTAGGTTTTATATAATATTTAAAAGGATTAACAATAGAAAGACATTAATTTTTTCTGAGTCTCTTATCTTCATGAGGTTACTTGACTTGACACAATTTAGTATCTATAAGGTTAAATTATCAATCCCACCTATTTATAATTGGTTGTGGCCTTTAAATTTATTAATTCCCTTTAACCATACTGCTTGCTAACCGAAATGTAACAATAAAAGGATGCCGGGCATAATAATATCCAATCTCTGCCCGGCGGCATTGGGTTTCTGGTACGTCTAACAGCACTCCTGTTGCCCTATAACCACATCAAGGAGCTGCCGCCCGATCTTGTTAATATGCGATGTAAGTGTTAGCTAAGCCTCCATATAAAAACGTTATAATTCAAATTCAAACTATTTTTTGTTTAGCTTTGCAAAAGTTAGATTTAATGCAAAACGATCTGACATGCTTACCAGAGGATATGGGATTGCTCAGGAAGCTGGAGTGCCTCTATCTGCAACACAATGACATTTTGGAGCTGCCGCATTTCGAGGGCAATGAGGCCTTGAGCGAGCTGCATGCCAGCAATAATTTTATAATGGTGATTACAATTAAAATATTTATTTAACTAATACTGTGGCTGAAGATTAACCCCTCTTTCAGACAGTGCCAAAGGCCATGTGCAGCAACTTGCCACATTTGAAGATACTCGATTTGCGGGACAACAAGATCACCGAACTGCCCGATGAGCTCTGCCTGCTGCGCAACCTGAATCGATTGGATGTGTCCAACAACACGATTAGCATGCTGCCCGTCACCTTGTCCTCGCTGGCGCACCTTATCAGCCTACAAGTCGATGGCAATCCCATAAAGACGATCCGACGCGACATTATACAGTGTGGAACCACACGGATTTTAAAAACGCTTCACGAGCGAGCTCTGGCCAAAGCAAAGGAAGATGGCTCCGATAATTCGTTATCCAATTCAGGACCGGGCATCAGTGTTACCCGTCTAAGTGGCGGACAAGCCGATGATAGTGATCTACCCAGCAATTACCCCGATAGGTATGTAAATAGCTTTTTTGAGCATTCTGCAAATGTAGACCTAACGCCGCAGCAGCAGCTATCAGCAGCAGCAACCACAGTTCCAACATCAACATCAACATCAATGTCCATGTCTATACCACCAGCAACATCAGGGAAGAGTTGCGCCTCACAGGTGTCTATATGAGCCGCTAGGGCATTGCCAAGAGTATAAGCGCCAAACCCAGGGACCCCAGTACAACGGCTATCAAACTAACATGGCCAGGGGTCCTCACGTGCAACATCAGCAAAGTCAAGAGTGTTGCTATTCGAATGGGATGATGTACCAGCAGCAGCAGTACCAGCAGCAGTTCACCTACGAACAAGCTGTGCATCCACGTTGGGTGTAGTGTATCACCAAGTTCCATGATTTACAGCCATATTTATGCTCTAATTCTTTTACCCTCATTCTCACTACTAAATCTCATAATATCTTCCATCCTTCAGGTACAAATTACGTCATACACGTACGTTAGCTGTCAACTTGGAGGAAATAACTGAAGTCCCCGAACAGGTTTTTCAAATTGCCAGAAATGAGGGTGTCCATGTGGTTGACTTTGCCCGCAATCAGTTGAGCACTTTGCCCAATGGGTAGGATCCTTAGAGCAGGATATTCAGGAGTACATTGACCTGTGAATATATTCTTTCTAGGTTGCAGCACATGCAGGATTTGGTCACGGAACTGGTGTTATCCCACAATCTCATCGGATATGTGCCAAAGTTTATATCGCAGTTCACGCGCATTACGTTCCTGAATCTGTCCAACAATTTGTTAAGTGACCTGCCCATGGAAGTCGGTGTCCTAAACACTCTACGTGAACTGAACATTGCCAATAATCGGTTAGTATTGATGGTCACTGGTTATGATCGTAACATGTAATAAATTTCTGGTTCAGTTTTGAGTTCATTCCCAATGGTGTGTTCGAGCTGCAAGGTCTGGAGATTCTCATTGCCAGTGAAAATCATATAAAGATGTTGAATGTGTCCGGATTGAAGAGCATGCCGCGCTTGAGCACACTGGATTTACGCAATAACGACATTGATTCAATACCGCCCACACTGGGAAATTTAACCAAAATAACGTAAGCTCTTCAGTTTTTACATATATAAATCAGAAATCGAAAATAACAGCCATCTTCTGCGAGCTTAACCAATGAAATCCATGCGTTTCTATTCGTTGAATTCTCGTGTTATTTTTGGACTCTGAAGTAAATATTTTTTGTAATCTTATTTAAAAATGCACGTCTCTATACTTCTTCATTTCAGTCATTTGGAACTGGTGGGAAATCCGTTCCGACAGCCCCGTCATCAAATACTTATGAAGGGAACCGAGGCCATCATGTCATATTTGCGAGATCGCATACCCACGTAGAGGACCAGCAGCCAAAGCAAATTACATTTTACACTTTTTTTAAGCAACACTTCACTAGCAGCAATATTTGTTTATTTTGTCGGAAAACCTTACCGAAATCTGTTGTATTTCGCTCGATCACGCCCACACTTGGCCAACCCCGGAATACGGGATCGGCTAGGTGTGGACATGGACGAGTGAAAACGACGAGCATGTTATCTTAGAGCATAAGACACACCCCGTACCTTATCCAGCAACTGAACTAGTCAGCGACACACCCTTTATATATATCTGGCTGAGAATCTGTAATAAAAGGTTTTAAGACCACAGCTCACTTCTGTTCCACAACTTCGCTGCGCAGGCGCTTGGCTAGATTGCGTCTCAATTGGAGGGCAGCGTTCTCTTCGCTTTCCAGGGGAGCTGGCATCGAGAGCTCTGTGGTTCGTCCGCCGTTCTCCAACAGCTGCTGGGCCACCAAAGCGGAGCTGGGACGTGCTCCCTCGGGGGCATGCGGCGTACCCCGAGCCATTGTCTCCTGCAGCTGCTTGGCACGCGTTTGCTTCTTGATCTCCACGATCTTGTCACGCTGGCGGCGTAGGTACTCCTGCCGCGATACCATGTCGCTGGGATCTACTTGGTCCTCCTGCTCGAAGAACAAGTTCAGGCGCTGGAACTTATCATTGACCGAATCCAGGCTGGGATCGTGCTCAGGAGTGAGGGCAGCCTCCGGACTTTCGAGTTCATCGGCGACTGTCTTGGCTATTAATTGTTCCACCTCCGAGGCGGTATCCCTATTGGATTTAAAATATTTAGTCAAATTTAAGAGAATGTTATGTAATAATTTTTATGGTTGAATGCAGAAAACGAAAAATCCAAAAACTGAACTTGCGTAAGCCAAATTTTATGTAATTAAAGGAAACCCACCCCTGATCCGAGCCCACCTCAGCGCTATGGTCGTTATCGCCTCCTTCCCCGAGGCCGGTACTTTGGGCCAATTGATTTTTCTCGATTAGATCGAGAGCCTGCAGCTGAAGCTCCACATTGCGTTGCGTCATCATGCGTATGAATATCTTCAAATCGTTGGCAGCCCATATCTACGAAAAATCTGGGAATCTCAAGGAATCCGGTGCACACGAAGCTTTATCCTCCCCCACTCACCTGCTGGAACAGCACCTGGTGGAACTGAAAGGGATTCTCGCCCTGCCCCTGACCCCCCTGCTGTCGACCCTCGAGACAGGCCATTTCGAATTGCTCCGGCGATATATGCATTTCCTCCATGAAGCTTCCCAGCATGTAATCAACTAGATTCTTGTACTCCTCATGGATCTGGAGTATATCGGGATTGTTCTCATCCAGCTGCTGGTTGGGATCGAAGACTAAAGGAGCACCAAAGCTTAGACATTACACACAGTGCAGGGATGGATGACGTGGCCATTCTCACCTAGGGATTTCTGCTCGATAAATGTTTGAAGAGGAGCATTCCAAATGGGTCCGTGCAGGAAGCACACCAACGAATCAAACACCCAAGAGTCTTCCACAGACATTTTCTCGTCCAGTTGCTGGTCAAGGGAGTGACTAACTAACTAGGAACTCTGGCCAACCTATTAGCTGGAATCATTTGTTTGGTCCTTGAATCGGCCGTTGCCATGACACTGAAAACCCACCCGAGACATACCGTATACGGAAGAAAAAACACTTTGGAGAGCTTAGCCATTCTGTTTCTGTTTAAAAACTATTAAAAACTATTATTTAATTTACTCATAATCATAATATATAGAGTTATATATATATAGATCGCTTTTTACGCACGGATGTTTAATAACTAAATAAAATATTCAAATTATAGATGTAATGGGTATGTTGTGTGTTTGTGTGTTAGGATTAGGGGATTAGACAGCATACTATCATATACAATACACGATTCATATAAATACTATGTATAAACTATATAGTGTTGTGTTGTCGCCATTACTTTTACTTTAGTTACCATTTTCTCTTGTGTTTTCTTCTTATTATTTCGTTTATGCCTTTCTTTTTCTCTTTTTTATGCACTCTGCGTTATTGTTGCTCAATCAAACAAACAAAAACAACAACTTGGAAGGATATCGTATGTATTCCCCATCTAAATTGTATGTGGCGTGGTCTTGACAATGAAGGAGGCCGGGAGTAAGGAAAGGATCTAGGGGAAACCGTTAGCAGTGACAGGAGGCAGGCTGACTCTTGCTTATTTCGCGCATTTCTTTTAAACACTAAAATAAATAAATGTAGTACAGCGATACGCATACGCACATGGCAAAATACGATTATTAACAAATAACTTTATTACTCTCCGTCACTTGTGGTGTGGTGGTTGTTGCAGATTTCTCCTCGTTGTGTGTATGTGTCTGAGCGAGCTTATGTGGGTGTGTGCGCGTGTGTGGTTCTTAGTGAGCCCTACTACATTCGTTCGTTAAATTCAAATTATATATTATAATTAGTTATGTGTGTGAAAAAAGAACTTACAATGGAAAACCGTATGAAGACTATTACATTACTTTACTCTATTGTTTGTTATTTGCTTTTGCTTATGTTCGTTTGCCCCGCCGCTTTTAGTTTAACATTATATTCTATTTGTTATCATTATATTTAGCGTTATTTATTGATGTTTGTGTGGCGTGGTGTGTTTTATAATGCAAGGGTAACGCCAACAATCGTTTATAATTGTAAACACAGTCTGACAACGCGTTGCTCTGTCCTAAAAGATTCCCCCGAAGGAACTCGCAGTTAGTTAATCCAATAAATTAACTTTGTTGGCTGTCCAAATGTGTGTTCTTAATTTAAAATCGCCAGGGGGTGGTGCTAGCACAGTTACTTATTGGGAGCATAAAAACTGACTAAATTATATACAAGGTTCTGTGATATCCGCGACTAACTAAAAAAATTAACAAAATTTGTCAAGTCGGCGGCCTGGGGCTCTATTCGGTATTTAAAAAACAATTGCAACAGGATTGTGTACATAGAACCTTAAGGGGAATAGTGGAAATAGTTTGCCATTTTCAAAATTAATTATTAATTACAATTATTTACGTTGTTTGCGAAATATTACAGCGCTGTTTACAAGCAACACTCTCCTCATTGTACTTTTCAGAGGTAAAAACTTGAAGACATCGCTGTAAATGTGTGTGATAGTACGATTTTGGCAGGGAATCGTTTTCAAAGGTTTGGAGATTAGGTAATTGATGATTTAAATCTAGATATTACAATTAATATAGGGTAAATATTGCAATTGTTTTTAAAATACCTACAACTTAATATTGCACAAATAAAGTGGTTCTCTGCTTCTTTTCCACGCAACATTTGTTTGGCCAGCACAGCAGCCGACTTGACAGGACCTGTTAACTGAATGATGCTTTTGACAAATGTACTACACACCACCTGACGGATTCTCCTCGGCCTCCTCAAGTCAATCTTCTTCCGCGGTTTCCTTTTTTTCGGCTTAACTACTAAATACATTTTGTTTTGGTTTCGATTCGTTAATGTTTGTTTGCCAACTCTGTCGAGCAGCATCTCTGCCCGTGGATGCTGCCGATCAGGGTTGTAGTTATCTCTGTGTTTCTTTCATATGCATATATATTTTTGAATATATATATATATGTATATATATATTTATGTTTTAGTTGTTTAATTTAGTAAAGTAAGATTTATAATTTCTTGTTTACTTTAGGTGTTTTGTTTTTGCTTTTGCCTCCTCTTTTAAATAAATTTTTATGCTAAAATTTAATTGTATGTTTTTGTTTTTCTTGTTCGATCTTACATCGTACCGCTGTGACTGCTGTGCTATCATCTCCTGCCTCTTGCCGATGTCTATGTGGTTACTGTTGCAATCCTAACGTTTGTTTGTGTATGGATCTTCTGCTGTCCGTCTTATGTGGGTATGTTGTTGTGTTCTGTTATGTTGTGTGTACTAATTTATAATTGATGCCGTCGCTGCTGCTGCTGTGCTCAACAACATCTGTCAACTATGCCAGACGCGCGCGCTTTTGTGCTTGTGGCCCCTCAGAGTCCTCGTCCTCTTCGTAGTCATCCTCGCCCGAATCACTTTCGTAGTCCACCAGGCCCTGTATTGGAGAAAAGTAAGTAGTAAATAATAATAAATAAAATATTACGTTAAAATTCAGTTAAAACGCTGAAAGCTTTCACATACCTTTTTAGCCGTCGCCTTGTCCGCTTCACTACTGGCGCTTTCTGAACTGCTGCTCGCATCCTGCTCCTGTTCGCCCCCAGTGGCCGGGCAGCTAATGAGGTCATCGCTGGGAGGCAACTGGGCATCGCCACTCTCAATATCCGGACTGGCAACAGCAGGAGCTGGCGATAGGTTGGGTGAACTGCTGCTGGTCGTGGCCGAAGTCGCCGCCGTCACAGATGCCGCCATCGCAGTGGCGATTGTGGTGAGAAACTGTGAGGCTGCCACGGCGGCCACCGTCGCTGAATCGCACAGAGATGCGCCAGCCGATGAGCTGCCTGGTGGTGAGGACGATGACGAGGACGAAGAGGATGACGCCGATGATGACGATGAGGACGTGGATACCTCTAATGAGGAAGTTGTCGAAGAGTGTGAAGTATTGTTAGCAGCGGATGCTGACTGCGAGAGTTCCAACTCCTGGTTCTCCGGCGCCTCCACGCTGCTATTTAGCTGTTGTTGCAGCTCTGCAATTTCGGGCTGTGTCTGTTGCTGGAATGGGTGCTGTTGTTGTTGTTGTTGCTGGTGGTGTTGCAGTGCGATATTGGCAGCGGCGGCCAAATGAACCGCAGCCTGGGTCTGTTCATCAACCATGCTGGCCGCCTCGGGGCTACTGCTGCCGCTGGCCACCGGGGCACCTGACGATGCGGATGATGTGGCAGTCGATGTCGCGGTGGTGTTTAGATTGCCCAGAAGTCCGCCGCTGTGCGGTGACGTACTGTGTGGCGGAGACGATTTCTGCTGATTTTGCGATTGCGGGCCGTTCTTTTCGCTGACGGCTGTAAGATATCAATATTAGAATCGCAACCAATTCTCACAGGATGGGGAGACAAATATACTCACATTTAATAACATTGCTGTACGTATCGATTTCCTCAGTGAAATCGTCCTCTTCGTTAAACCACATCTCCTCCTCTTCCTCCATTTGTCGCTGGTCCCGACGAAACCGGCCACCGCTACGGATGATGGGCAGGCCACTTTAATAATAATAATAGCATATACACAAGGCATTTTCACATTGTGTTTCGAGTAGCACAAGGCGGAAAATAAAATGTCACTTACCCATCCGTTCGGTTCTCCATCTTGTCGCGGTCCTTAAGCCGATCCTGGTACTGGTCGTAACGGTTCTTCAAGTATTTGAATGTCTGCACATATTCGATTTCATCAAATATCTTGCTAAAGTTCTCCACAAAGTAGACACACAGGGTGCGAATATCCTCGAGTTTTATAAACTCAAACAGCTCCAAAATGGCAGACTCTAGCAGATTATACCGACCGTTGTTGCGAATAAAAGCATCCACCACTGGCGCAAACAAATTGCACTTTACAATGTGTCTGCAGAGCAAAAAAGATTTACCGGTTAGCAAGAATGTCGCACCTGAGTGCCCAGTTAAGATTTCTTTCTCACCTATTGTAGAACTCATCCTTCAGTGCAATTATCTTGCGCAGCAGTCGCAGAGCGCCGAGTACAAGGAACGTATGTGTGCTCTTCATTAGCACCAAAATTCGCTTGAGGAGATCCTTTTGCAGCAAAAAGTTCTTGATGTGGTAACTATGATGCTCGACGCAAAATGACAAAATATCCAGAACGATGCCCAGTAACTGGGCCGTCTGGTAGTCCTCATTCTGCGGACGGTCACCCATTGTATTAAGCATCAATGGAGCTGCAAATGACCATCAGTTATTATTAGTTGGAAATTCAAAATGCGAAAATCTTAGACACTTACCCACTAACGTCTGAACACTGTATTTGTAGAAGAAATTAAGGAAGTCCCCCTTCTCGGTTAGCATGTTTTCCGGCTCCAGTAAAATCTTAACAATGCCCATCAGCTGTACCGCAATGCCCAGCTCCGGCTCAGAGTCATTTAGCATTTGTTCGATGGCAATGTTCAGCAACATGCGGTCCTAATACAATACAAATAACATTAATTTATATACTCTTTATTTTTGATATTAAACTTACCCCCTCTGGCCTGTTGGCCTGGTTCAGCGTATAGTTGCGAACCACCAAAGGAGAGAACTCGACGATTGCCGTGAGAATGTCAATGGAGGCGGATTTGGTCTTCTTGTCATTCATTACAAGCGTGAGTTCAAGTGCCTGCAGGATGCCCAGACAGGTGAGAGTCTTGTAGAACGAGTCCTTGCCCTGCGGTTGGAGATTCTGGGCAAAATTGCAGAACTCCTTCAGGAAGAGAACTGTATCGCGGCGCTTCGTATCTCCAGTTGCCGCATCCGTGAGCACAGCGAACACATCAAGCAAAAAGCGCTCGTCGTCCTGGATCATTGTTACTATCTCGACCTTATTGAAGAAGATGAAGCTGGACAGTGTGTTCAGCATGTTGTCTTCCACAAAAACCGATGGCGTGGGCAGAATAATATCCTGGATGTACTGCACCCGGAACGTCTGGTGAATCTTTGCCAGCAGGTCCTGGTTTTTGATAGGTACCGCCTCACGGAACTTGGCCAACTGCTTCAGATACTGCCGATGTTTTTTAGGCTGAGCCACACTGGGATCGTATTCCAAACACCCAACCACGTCGAAGATAGTGTCATCTGCGAACATAATCTCGAACAGGGCATTCTTGTTCAGTAAGAATATGTTCTTGAAGATCTCAAACAGATGGTGCAACCCTTCGGTGTTGTCGAGGTCCTCGCAGACGTGGAACAAATTCAACAGCTTCTTAATGTAGCTTTCCGATTCTAGGGCCATTGATAGCTTCTCCTTTCGCAGCGGCGTAGAGAGACAACTCTGTATCGTCTCCGAAATGTCCTCCAGCCGTGAGAGTTCGCAAGGAGGCAGCTCTATCGGTGGCGCTGTATCCGACATGTCCTCGAATCGCTCATCCTCCGACTCTTCCACAATATCCTGTGTGATCTCAACCGAAGGATCTTTGCCTTGTACCTGTTTATGGTTATTAATGGACAAAAACATATCTCAATATGCTTCCCATTACATACTATAGCCACGAGAAAAAAAACTTACCTGGCATATCTTTTCCCATATCTCGTCACAACCAGCCTTTTCCTGAAAACTCAGGGCCAGATCGAAATTGTCGCCCTCGGACCATACGATCAATGTATCCTGTTGCTTCTGGTAGGCGGTGTCCGGTTGAATCTTGCTCTCCAAAAGCAGAGATCCATCGGATTCGGCGCGAACCAGAAGGGAGATGCCTTAAAGTAATTGAAGGTGATACAGACTTTAGACTTAAAGCAATAATTTTTAACTCACCCTTTAATCTATCCACATAGGTGGAGGAGACGTGGCCGGTGCCACGATCATCCCACTGACGCTCCGCATTCAACGCGTACAACTTGACGCGACGTCGGGTGTCGGTCGTCATGATGCTTGTGTGCCCTTGGTTACCGCTGTATATGCTCTTTCTGTTGTCCTTTCGATTGATTTGGTTTTGGGATCTGGACTGGAATTTACGGCTTGGAACCGGTCCTCTAGGCTTTTGTGCTATAAGCTAGACGGCTATGCTACTTGGCTAATTTAAATTAGGATCTTGAATTTAGAATTCAAAGGATTCGGCTAATCTCTATTCTTGGCTCGCTTGACATCCATGTTAGGCTGCTACTCCAGCTTCGGGTAGGGTCACGACAAGGCTGCACTGAAAAGGAAGAACATTGTTTTTGTTAATTAAATTTTCGATTTTTTCACACGGTTATTATACAAATTTCTCTTCAATGATATTTTACACAGACAGCAATATTTATATTACTCAAATTCAAGGATTGATGATAATCTCATGACATTAATATGACTTTATAAAATTAGAATAATCGAACCAGACTGTGACTCAATTCGACTTTAAAATCTGTAAGGATACATGGATCAACAGATACTCTATCTTTTACTGCATCTGAGCTTACTTGCAATGAATGAAGATGTTAAAGTCACATACATACAAAGAGAAAGAGCAGCAGACACAGAGAGAGAAAAGGTGAGAGAAGATAACAAATTCGTAGTAAGATGCGAAATGCCAAAAAATATTTTGCTTTGGCCGGTCTGTTTACAAACATTAAACGTTTTCCATTGGATCTAGGCCTGCCACAGTCTGCCATTGTGTGTGTGCTTGCATGAGCAACTACTATCGCTCCGCTTTCGCCCCACGGCCAGCTACATAGCCGAGAGTGCAAACACGCGCGCGTAGAAAACAAATGGGCGAGAGAGTGCCGGAGACCTGAGAATGGGAGACCTGAGAGCGGGAGATTGATGGTGGAAAGTGGGAAGCAGCAATTATAGTCAAGCCAACATAGATTGAACTAACTAATGCTACTTATGGAGACTTAATATACCTTTAAGGATTTGAAATTAATAATGTTTAGCAGGAATACTTTTATATTAATACAAAAGGCCAAACCAATCAGGTAAGCCACCAATTGAAGGCATTACGATAATGTTAAAGTCTTAAAAATACTGTAGAGTTCTGCGCCAGCGAAAGTTGCTAAGCATAACAAAGTCCTAAAAGTACATTAAGAAAAGGTTAACTTATCAAAGCTTCACTATATCCATTCTGGCGAGGCGACAGTCAATGGAAAAGTGTAAAATGAAGCACGAGTCAACAGAACGTAGGAAAACGAATAAAATACGTCATCGTTGAAGAGAGCGCCCATATCAACATCAAAGTTTGCTATTCACCGCAAATATTTACGTCACCTCAGATCGACACCGAAAGGCCAGCAGCACCACCCACCACCACCCAATTTCCTCGCACCACCAAGGCTGCAAATGTGGAAAAGATGTGTGCGTTGGGATTTATTTGCACAGCGATTGCGATCCCAGATACGAATCGAAACGAAATACTATACAAGTTCCAGTGAAGCGCCATAGGCCAATCCCGCACTGATAACACCACTAGAGAACCTAGACGGCCAGAAGGGCAGAGAGAGAGACAGTTGGAGATTTCACACTCGTAGAATCGTATACCAAAACAAAAGTAGCAATTCAAAACAAACGGCGAGAGCGGTTTACGCAATCAGCTGCGAAAAACATGCGAATGCTAGAGATTTCGGTTATTATAAATGTTTATTAATAATAGCAGCACAGGCAGGCCCAGAATGGCTGCCAAAAAGTACAAGAAATATTGAAATGTCACACTCTGCCTGGATTCAAGCCATTGATAAACGCTGAAAACTTCAAATGTCACTTTTTTCACCCGGCAACCAGGAGATTTTTTTTATTAAAAGAACAAAAACAATTTCGCTCGAAACTTCAACTTAATCACTTTCAACCCCTGAATTAAATTACGATTGAAACGTTTTTCTTTCTTTTTTGCAAAACAAATAAGAAGTAAACGATTTTATTTCCAATTCCAAAAATTATTCAATTTTATCAAAAAAAAACTTATAAAACAAAGCTTTTGGATGTTAAAAATAATTTAGTGTGAAGAATTTTTAATATGGGAACACACACATGCAATTTCTGTCCTCGGTTTTATTGAATCTAATTTTGGAGTCAGTACCTCTAAACAAGGCAGTACCTGTAAAAGAAAGTAAACAACATTTGAAGCACGATAAAATTAAATTAAATTGGTTTGCAAACAATATTTCTAGTAAAGCTTTTATTTCGTGTCCAACTGTCAGTGCTGAAGTCCTGCTGCCTCTTCTCCACAGGAACAGTGCAAGTGTCAATGAAGCCGTGAAAAAAAGGAGCGTCCGAAAAGGCGTGAGATGGGGTAAAAAAAGGATGCAAGACTGGGGAAAAGCAGTCTAAATTGGACCTGAGCCTGTGCCTGCTCCTGTTCCGTTTTTCTTCTGCTTTTCGGCTTCTTTCTTCGCTCCCGATTGGTACTAAAG
Source organism: Drosophila anomelani (assembly GCA_035045905.1). Classification (NCBI taxonomy): domain Eukaryota; kingdom Metazoa; phylum Arthropoda; class Insecta; order Diptera; family Drosophilidae; genus Drosophila; species Drosophila anomelani. The sequence goes on along the minus strand of JAWNOO010000007.1, from coordinate 5,715,599 downwards.
GGTCAGAAAGGAGCAAAGGGGGCAAAGAGAGTAGCAGGAGTCTGACGATTACGAACGCCTCGTATCTTGTTTTTTGCATGCATGACAATGTGTGCAGAATACGCGCGCTCGCATACACAGACACACATACATACACGCGCAAATGTCCGCAAGCGTGTGTGCGTGTGCATGTATGCACCGTTTTGGGGTGGCGTTGGGGGGTGACGGGACGAGTGGAGAATTCGACAAATTTCACAATTATAAACACTCTCCGCCAAAGCGATTGCAATGTCAGCAAATTTCCTTTTTTTGTTCATTTGATTTTCAACAGTTGATGTATTTTCATACGCGATACACACACAACGCTCACACTAACACAGTCACACACACAGCCACAGTCTAGCAAGTACATCGCTTTTTCGGCCGTCTCTTTTGCAGTCCATTCAATAAAATTATTGCGAATAGCAGGCACAAAACAGAATCGCAAAAATTGCATCGTATTGCGGGAACGAGGCGTGTGGTAAAGAAAAATGCCGTCGTATCCCCACTCACTCCCACTAACATACAAGACAGGGCCGGTGTTGTTGTTGTAATCCGAATTTGTTTTGATGTTTGCTTACTAATGTTTATGTATACCACATTTCCTCGATATTCGCAGCCGATTTTGCATTTAATTGAAACGCACACAAAACGCAGGGAAAGGAAAACAGACGACAAACTCACCACGCAGCCAGAAACCCAACACACTACACACAGCAGAGAGCGGAGAAACTCAACTCGACTTTTCGACCGTTTGCGTTGTTGCATAAAGTGCGATAAAAGCCGAAACGCCGAGTGTCCACCTAGCTGGAGTCCACCGGAATACGGACATGATCCGGATACGGATCTAGGACCCAATTCGGCTGGATATAATCCAATTTCACAAGGCCGGAGTACGTGAGACGAACCCCACACACACTCCAACACTCGCACGCAGACAACACAGAAGCCGCAAGAGGGCGAGAGCAGGACGGCAGTAGCAGTAGAGCAGCAGCGGGAGAGCGGGCGAGTGCGAGAGAGAGCGCGGGGGCAATGCTGACTGAAAAGTTATACACTCACGCTGCAATTCCTTGTTTAGTTTCTGGAGCTGCTGCTAGCATTCGCTTCGCATTCGTTTAGTTAATGCACAATTTACGTTTGCGCATATTTATTATTGACACGCGCTATTAACAATCAATCTCCCGGATAATTATGATTTTTACACTTTTTCCGCGGACGACGCTCGAGCGTGTCTGACCACTATAATACAAAACTCACCTCTCACCACTCACGATATACATGGAATTTTTACTGGCTATCGATACAGATGGCTGCAGCACTGCGTTGCAGGCATCGATGTTTTTAAACATTGCCAACAGCTGATTTGTATATTCCTCTAGTGGCATTTCCAAAACAGAGTTTTAAAAGGGTCTTTTGCGTAAAATATATAACCCCGGTGCCCCCTCTCCCAACGACTGCCCCGACCAAACGATTGAAAAAATTAAATATCACAGGGTAATTGAGTGACCGCTTTAGAGAAAACCCTAAATGCCTCCTGCTTTTTATTTGTTATGATTTCCGGTGGCCAAAGGATAGAAATAAATAAAGCGAAATCAAGACATTAATGCTCAATTGTTGACCATTTTTTGGTAGTATCAACGATAACACGAGGCCTACGTTAACATGGCCAACAAGGAGATGACGATCCACAGATACTATAGCCGAAAAGCCAAATATGCCGGCTACGCGGAGGCGGATCTGGAGCTGTGCATTAAGCACTGTGGCGGAGACGTTGTGCGCATCGAATTGGTCAACCGGCAGCATGGAACCGAACTACGGAGACAGTTGCGCCGGCTGCTGCTACTAGTGTTTCTGGCCACCGCCTATTTTGTGGGGGTTTGCGGTTTCTGGAGCCGGAACATTGGGCTCTGGCAGCCTCGCATCATTTATCCCCTGGTTACCTGGGCTTTGGTAGCCATTCTAATGCTCCGGTCCACACTGAACCTGGTGCAGATCGAGCGGATCTTCTACAGCTGGGACATGGCGTTGCAGACGGAGACGGTGCGATCGTTCGGGAGGCAATCGGTGTTCTGCGTCCAGCATGGGCATATCCATGACATAGTGCTGAACGAAGTAATTGAAGATGTGAGTAAATAGGCTGATTTTAAATGTATATTCAATCTGTTAAGTCTTGTTCTTGCATAATATACTCATAAAAAGTAATCCGTCATCGACAGTTTCAAATTCTATTTTTAAATCATGAAAAAACGGCCTTTCTTTACAGTTGGATGTGAAGTACATGTTGATATTACGAACAAAAGGAAGTCTTTTCAAAAAGCGCCCGGTAATACCAATATTCAATGTAAGTTGTATCCTCTCCTTTTTATTTTTACTTATTTTTAATTATTTTCTTATTATTTTTTTTAGAGCCAATCACCCTCGTTCGAGTGCCTCCAGCACACCTATCGGGTCCTACACGGTTACTGGCTGAATAGTACCAAGGATCGATCGGAGCAGTCCTACAACCAAGACAAGTTTTCCTTGGTGGCCTCGTAGACTTCTTCCAATTTGCTGAGCTGTTGATCAAAGTATTAATTAACCATAAGCGCTGTTGATGCTTAATAAACCAAACGAACCTGAAGCATAGGTGTGTAATCTTCCGGCTTAACGGAGAGCGGCGGTATTTTGGGAACGTTTAACTCTGCATCTAGAATGTTGAATTCGCTTTGGATCTACGGAAAAATGTTTAGTTTGCTTCATATTTAATTGTTACCGTAGGTCATATAAACCTACCAAGTTGTTTAGTTCTGTTGTGTAGTGTTTTTTGACGATTTTACGATAGAGATCCATGTAGATATCCTTGTGGTTGTTAAAAGATTCCAGGATGTCGCGCAGCTCGAGCACTTGCTGAAGTGTTAAATCTAATATAACAATTGATTAATTTGATAAATAAAAGAAATGTTCAATTTATGCCGCTTACCTGCCATGGCGTCGCTTTTTGTTTTGAAATAGTGTTGAACAAGGAGTGCATTGAAACAATACAGTGGAAACCCGTTTACTTCGACAGCGTTAAGATATGAACAAATACTTTAAAGTGGAATATTTTATCAAAACTAAACCAACAAAATAGGGAAGTGTCTACATTGACAATAGATTCAACAATTCAACTGCCAAGGGAACGCACAAAATATCGCTTTTAGTGGATGCTTACTGTTTATCGACTCTCAGGTAGTGTTGCACAATACCCTCATTGGCCTGACGTAATTGGCGAGCCACGGCGTATATTTTTGTTTATGTGTGCCCGTGCCCGCCCCTCCGCCCCCTCGTCTGAAGGAAACTGCTGCGCCTCCGATGACCACTTCTAGCTCCGGAAACTGACTACTCCGCCGCCAGCCCGATATCCTTCTCCCGCCCCGATGTGAATCATCTGTTGCTGATCTCACAATCGCGGCCGAAATCACCAAAAGTAAGTTCTCTATCAACGGAGCAGTTTCGTCATATGGGCGTGCCCCCACATGGACATGAAGCTGCTCTGATAGTTGCCATAAAAGCACTAATCTAGTTGTTCGCTTCCGCCGGCAGTTCCTCGTATTTCTGGGCCCCCAAAATGAACCGCTCAGAACCGATTCCCATTCGGCGAGATCGCTCCTTCGACAGCGTGCTCAACCGGCTGCTGCGTATGCGTTCCCAGAACCATGAGAGCTTCCGTGCTGCCATGTACAACTTTCTGATCGCCGCCGGCGTGGGAGCCTTCGTAGCCGTCTGCTTCATTCTGGGACCCTTCGTGCGTCCTCTTCTCTGGGCCTTCCTCATGGGCGCAGTCCTCTTCCCATTTAAGCGACGGCTGGCGGAGAGTGTGAATAGCTGGTTCCAGCGCCTGGAGGAGCGCGACTGCAATGTCTTGGTCTCTATTTGCCTTTCGCCATTGGAGGCCACGGAGCACTGCGGCCGGCTGCTGATAGGATGGCTTTGCGAACACTGGCAGCTGCTCCTGGCCGGATGCGGAGTGGCTGGGTGTATCAAGCTGCTGGTACTATACGCTCCCAAGGGTTTCCTGCTGGCCTTGTGGCATTGGATTACCTTCTCGCACGGGCTGTTTGTCCAGATAATTGGATTCCTCAACGTCTATGTGGTATGTTTTCTGACGCATCTTTAATAGTTGAATTCCTTGTATACTAATCATCAATATCCCACAGCTCATCGCCCTGGTTCTGGTCTATCTAACGTGCGTGCATTTTTTCTGGAAGCCGGAGAACAGTGCTCATTTTGTTGTCGCCGGCCAGTCCATGTGGATAGCCATTGCTGGCTATCTGAGCAGTTTTTTGGGCGCCCTCCAGGTTCCCGTTTTCCTCCTAGTCATGGGCTATGTCACTGCATCCACGGCATACCATCTTCAAACCAGGGAAGAGTCTGGATCCTACCTAGACCGCTTTCAAAAATTGTTCGATAGAAACGATTTCGAACGCTCCTTAAGTAATTTTAGCATTTGTGGGAAGCTAGGTAGCGAGCCCCCACTCAGTCCACAGTCGGAGGTGGAGGACATCTCACTTAGTGACACTGTCGACTCTACGGACACCTTCGATGTGAAGCATGGAGCCGAGATTGAGGGCCACCAGAGTGATACCTTCTTCAAGCTGTTATTCTACGCCTGCCTAGGCACATTCCTGTATCGCAACGTTTGGATGTTTATCCTGGCAGCCATTCCCATTTTTCTTCACCTCATCTACACAGTGGGCGTATATACCGGGATCACCCAGTTTGCCTGCAGCAAGATCGACGAAATATACCAAGCGCTGAGGGTGAGTATTTGCCGATTTTTTTAAAGATTTCCTTATGCATTTTAAGAGCTTTCTTTTGTGGCAGGCATGGGCGATCGAACATCACTCCGCCGTGCTACCGCTGTGTCTCCCAGGTGTCTTGGAGCTGAATTACAAGATCAACACGATCGTGCGAGACTCACTAAAGTCCTCCGTGGAGTCGGTCACTTCCATTCTCATGATCATTCTCATGCTGCTCATCATAGTGTTTCTAAGCGTGTTCTTCTGCGTGAACATATACTCGGAGACGATCGAGGTGGCCTATCTGGGCAAGGATCTAATTAACAAGACGATCACAGATCGGCCTGAGCTAATTGATATCTTGCCCGCCAATATGCAGGCGTCCATCGATGATGCGCTAGATAATGCGCACCATTATGGGCGCCGTAAGATCGAGACATATATTGACGACTGGCTGGCGGACGCAGACAAGGTGCACGCTACAAAGCTGAAGGAGCAGATTCTCGATGTCTGGGATAGGCTTATTCAGTACTGGATCGATTTCAGCAAAGCGGACACCTCTTATGGCCCACGGGTTCCAACGGACGCACTGAAGAGCACCTTTGGCGAGATCGTAGACAATCCAGGTATGTTGCCTTATCTTACCTATCTGTGCCTTCTTTTTACCTTTTTCATTTGTCCCGTATTTATTATTAACCTTTTGAGTTGTTTTCTGGGTTTGCAAGGGGTGTTGGGCCCTTCTTGAGTTATTGCTCGCTTTATCCATCCATCCCGTAACCTTCGTTTGCGTCAACGATCTAACTCATTCTGTGTTGCATCTGCTAACCAATGGCCATTTATTTAACCAAGGACATTTTAAAGAGCTAGTTTTAGTGGCGAAACAGGGCATCATCGGCTGGGCGCAGAGCAACACGCAGACGATCCTCGAGGTCGCCGAATCCTTGTGGCACATCATACGCACTAATCTGTCGATGATTATGGGCGTGACAGGCGAAATTCTGTCACTATTGCTTTCCGGCGGACAGGCGTGCATTGAGTTTATTTTGGACATGGTAAGGAATTTATTGTTTTTATTAGTAAATGTAGTAAATCTATATGTTTATCCTTTTCTCAGATTGTCTTCTTTACGGCCCTTTTCTATCTGCTTTCGAGCAGTCAGGAGAAGTATGCTCCGCTGCAGATTACGAAGTACTTGGGGTACTCTAGTTCGGGAATCAAGATCGCTGATGCCCTTGAGAACTCCATTACGGTGGTCCTAGTCTCAATGTTCAAGTGTTCGACGTTTACTGGCTTGTTCACCTGGCTGGTGCACACAGTTTTTGGAGCACGGATAGTTTTCCTGCCGTCCGCTTTGGCTGCCATGCTGGCAGCGGCTCCCTTCCTGGGAAGCTATTGGTGCGCTGTTCCTGCTTTCCTGGAGCTTTGGTTAGCCCAGGATCGCTTCTATGCCGGACTAATACTCTTCCTTCTGCAATTCTTTGTACCCTCATCTTTTGAGACGGCCATATACGCGGATCTTAAAGGGTGAGCGTTTAATAGAAAAAATAACAATTATTTTTTTTAATTTGTATATTTTTGCATATCTTTATTAGTGGTGGTCATCCCTATTTAAATGGTCTAGCCATTGCTGGCGGCATGTACTGGATCGGCTGGCAGGGAGCCATTTTCGGGCCACTGATGCTCTGCTTTTTCATTGGTCTCTTCGAGGTGGCCACCTTGGCAATGCGCAGCCATCAAGAAACCAGGTAACTCCTAGGCCTAAGAACGTTATTTCCAAAAAGTTTGTTTGATTTGCATGCAAAGTATGAATTCTATCCGTCTTGTGCGGCTCGAGGATTGAAGTGAGTGTTTATTCGATTTCTTTAGCTTCCTTCAAGTTGATTTTCCCCAATTTCTTGTACCTCAATTAATTAAGACGCCCTTGCCTGCATTTCAGGAACAGCACCGATGAGGAGACGCGGACCACGTGAGTTTGTCATGGAACAGCAACTACGAATTTCCTTTTTAATACTCGAAGAAACTAACAAAAGCTGTGCGGCCAAAAGACCCGACAATCAAATTGAGATTGGCCACAAAAATTGTACTATAGTTCTAGGATGGCGAATGGTTTGACTATCCTGTTGATCGCTTTGCAGTTAATAATTTTTACCGGCTTTTTAATTCGTATTTTTATTCATTTTTAAACTAAATTTACTAAGTATTCAAGAATCCGTCTCGTTAATATCTCAGTTGTCAATCTTATAATATATATTTACATACAAAACGTACCTCGAATTGTTGGTAGTTGTCAAAAACACTTCGAAACTGTAAAGTACCGACTTTCTCGCTCGCTACTAATTGCTTAATGTAAACCTTGTGATTTGTTTAAGCTTAGATTATAAAAACTGTGTTGCAAATATATTTCAATACTAACTGTGAACGCTGCTGCCTCGAAACCTTTTCTTAATGTGTGAGTTTTTTTCTAGCCTCGCCGTCAACGAAGCACGAATTAACGACAGCACAGATGCTAAGGAAAAACCTGTAAAAACGAACTACGAAAAGTCGATGACCGGGGGAAAACCTGTTGAGCTAAAAATTGTAACAAAAACCAAAACCTTTCACCTGTTGAATGCCAAAGAAAACCAGTAAATAGTTGGAATTTTATAATTTTATACAGTGGTAAAAAGAACATAAAAAATCTGTATTGTAGTGCAAAATAACAATATTTTTAAGTATATTAAAAACTTATTCGAACAAATGTTCTTAAATTTTATTTTTTAAATTCGCGAAATAATAGAATTTTTTGTCTGTTTAATTGGTATATTGGTTCTTAAAGGTGAACTCCGGATGCCTCTCCACCCTGAAAAAACCCCATTTAAAATAAATAATTTAAAATATTTAAAACTTTTCTTACCCGTGGAAGAAGGCGAAGTCACACACGCGTATGTTCTTATCCAGGCTGGACAACTTGGCCACCTCCTCTGCGGTTAGTTCAAAATCAAAGACATCCAGATTTTGCCTGAGACGCGCGGGGTTAGTGCTTTTGGGAATGGCGGACACACCAGTGTCGATGATCCAACGGAGCAGCACCTGCGCTGGTGTTTTCTTGTGTGCGGTGGCTATTTCCTTGACCTCCGGAATGTCCATAAGGTCGGGAATGTCCCGAACAATACCGGCGCCCGCATTGAACTTGGCAATACCCTTAGAGCCCAGAGGGGAGTAGGCGGTGACTGTCACGTTCTCGGACTTGCAGAAGTCCACCAGATCACGTTGTTGGAGGTACACATGGTGCTCGATTTGGTTATTGGCCGGCCTTATCTTACAGTTCTTCAGCAGACGTGCCACTTGATCCTTACTGAAGTTCGACACGCCAATGGACTTGGTTAGACCCTTCTCCACAAGTGATTCCATTACTGCCCAGGTGGCGGCATGATTGGTGGTCACATCTACCTCCATGAGGCCATCCTTGTCCAGCTTGAAGCTTCCATCCTCATTGATGTTAATGGTGAAGGGGGTATGGATCAAGTATAGATCAACGTAGTCCAGCTGCAGATCGGCCAGAGACTTCCTGATGGTGGGCTCCACCTCATGGGGGCGATTGGCTAGAGAGAAAAGTTTAAGATATTTTCGGAAATGTGTTTTTATTCCCTGAAAATCAAGATCTAATTTTTTATCAAAATTTATTAATACTTTGATTTTTATTATGGCACTGAACTTATAATTTATAACATAATGAGCTTTTCTTTTATTGCCCACAATAACACTTGAATTGATGGACAATCAATCCATAAAGATTAATATTTTTACAATCTTGTTTAATTGCTTCTTGTGGCACAAAAACAAAAATCAATACATAATTTTATTTGTATTTATATCTGTTAATAAGCCGTTACACTGTAAATTGAATAAATCTAGAGTTCAAATACAGATATAAACTGAACAGAATTAACTAAATCCTGGTTGAGAATAAACAGTATTTTAATATTTTTTAATTTTTACCAACAACTCCTAATTTATTTGAGTACTGTGTTTAAAAATAGCGGAACATAATCAGATTTATTCTCATCCATAATGGGAACATATTGATAAGAAATCAGTGTGAAAATATGTAATTATAGTTAGTTGAAAATAATAATTCTAAAAAATAATGGGCTCTAATCTTATCTTATTAAAATGGTACTTTTAGAACATTCTTAAAATTGCGGCCTATTGTGAAATCTGAATAAATTATGTTAAATATATTTATTTTTGCACTTTCTCAACAGAAATAAACAGATAGTTTATAGGATTAAACAGATTTTACCATCAAATTTGATTTAACACAGAAAATATATACTTACAAACTGGTGGCACCTTGGTCACAATAAACAATTCCTCGCGTTTCACCTTTCCGGCGTCTAGCCATCTCTTGAGGACGCGTCCGATGGCTTGCTCGTTGCCGTAAACTGGAGCCGTGTCTATATGGCGATATCCCGCCTCCAGGGCGGCGTCAATGGCGGTTTCAATTTCCTCATCGGATGCCTGCGGTGATGTGAAGAAATAATGTGGTTTTAGTAGTTTCTATTATCTATAATCTAAAGATTGTCAAGTAGCTGGTACATATGTATTGAACACCTGCAACTTTTATGTTCTCCTCAGAGAAAGTCAGACCCACTAACCCAGCCATGTAAGATAGGAATACATAAAAAGGTTCATTGTTTATCTTTGAAACCGGTCTGTGGACCAAAGAACAACCAGATTCTCTTGACTGCAACGGAATCTCCAAGATTCTTAAATGACGTGTCAGGTTTGTTTTGAAATCGGTCATTAGTTATAATAACAATGATACAGGTATCATTAAAATTAAATTTAGAATTTCATTAATCGTGCTTACACGATTTAAGTTATATGTGTTTGCCACAAAATATATGTATTAAATTACCTGCCATGTGCCGATGCCAATCACGGGCATCTTCTCGCCATTGTTAAAAGTTAAGAACTTGTTGCCAGCCATTTTAATCACGATTTTTTTTTATAAATTGACAAAAACACTGATTGAATACAGCACTTTTGAACAGAACCTGTTGCTTCTACTATTCGAGTTGGAATAAAATAATCTCCACCCAATTCCTATTACCGGCCCCTTGAACCATTCAACCAAACGGTCATATTATTCGATATTTTTTGAGTTATTCATTTTATTCAACAAATCAGTGCTTTTAGCGTTTACAAATCTGTAATTTTATGAGTCTACGAATTAAGAGACATGTGAAAGGGGATAGGGAAAACCAAATTACAAAATTTACAAATGTATTTCAAAAAAATTATTATTATAAAAGAAATAACAATATAATTTAGGAATTTAAAATCTGTAGTATTCTGGGAATCCAATGATGTCATCTTTTACTTCTGGCTTAGTTCTGTATTTCTTTAAACCCTGGCATTGAAATTAAGGAGTATACAATACAAAATATAGGAAAATAAAATTAAAAAGCTTAACTATCACTCCATCAGAATAGAAAAGTTTTCGTAGGTGAACTGCTGCCGTTCGATGGTTTCGCTAAAGATGACTTTGTCGATTCTGCTGGTTGGGCTTCCAGTGTATTTTAGCCAGAGTCGCCTGTAATGAAAATGTAGCTATTATTTTTATGGGAATAGTCATGGGGGGCAACTAACATTTCCTCAAAGGCATTAAAAAGCGCCTCAATTTCGCCCTTTACCGTGTTCGTATTTGTGTTTTGGCACCAACCGCGAACACCAAGCTTCTGGGCTCTTCGCAATGTGTACTGTATATAGAAGGAAGGGACAAATATATAATTAAGAATCAAGAATGTACTTACCATGCGGAAAGAAACTCCTGCAAGGGGCATTTAATTATAAGTAATTAAGGAAGCATGAGTAAGGGTCAACCTACCTTGGACTATTCCAAAAACCTCAAATTGGCAGCTAAACACAGGTGCATCGCTGGTTAACTCCAAAGTCGCCGTCGCTCTTACAAGAACGGGTTCTTCCCTATTTTGGGTCGCTTCATCAGACTCTGACGCTTTGGGGACTTCAACCTTCCCTTTTTTTGTCTGCGTCCCGCGATCTGTGGACATGATATATACAGCTATATTTATTCATTCAAAATATGTCGATTTTTGTATGGCGGCCAACTGTCTAGAAATGTTTATAAATAAATATTTCCATAGTGACGTATTTTATTGTGACATATTTAATTTGCCGGGAGCTGGTCATACTGCAAGGAAAACGATAACTGACTGGAGAGTGGCCCGGGTTTGTGGAAAACAAAACAAAAGATACAAATTTGATCGCACCATGCATACCGTGTACGCGCTGCTTAAGAACAAGCTGAGCGATGTGCATCCGCTGCACAACATCGATCTGAATAGGGATGTGGCCTACTTGAAGGCGCTGGTGACCAAGGAGCTGCAATTGCAGTTCGACGCCAACGAATTGGGTGAGTGAACCAAAGAATGCGACCGATTCGACGGCGCCCATTGTTCGTTCCCATTATGCTAAGTCATCTGCTGCGCACTTGCAGAGATCATACATCACGGGAAGGTGTTGGAGGATGCGGACACCCTCAGCCGTTCGCTACAGCCCGATGCCGTGATCCATTGCTTTCGGAAGACCAAACGCTATACCCCGTATGTGCCACCGGTGGGCTCCGAAATCAACACAAAGCACATCCAGGAGCTGTTCTCGCTGACGTCGCACCTTCAGATTAGCGTCACTTCGCGTTTCAACATCCTGCAGAAGATACTGGCAGAGTATCCGGAATTCAGGCGTAATCTGGGCGCCCAGGCCTTGATCCGGGATTCGGTGCTGTTCAATATGCTGCACGAGCCAGAGGTGGTCCAGAATCTGGTCCGCGACTATCCGCTTATCTGTGAGGCTGCTCCATATATTGTGGATACCATTCGCAAGGAATTGGCCAGGAACAGCTCAGCCACGCAGTGTAAGGACGTCGCATTTGACTTTGGATGGATGACATCCCTTAAAAATATATTTTTTTTTCCGATTTCCAGTCCAAGAACAAGCTGCCTCAGAATCAACAACTTCATCGGAGGAGGAAAACTCGCTTGGTGCCGGAAGTAGTAGCAGTGGCGGAAGTAGCGGTACCGCTGTGGCAGCAGCTGCGGCTGCCAACCGACGCGATGAGATGGCCAACATCCGACAGATTAGCCGCCAACAGCTGGCGAATGCCTTGGCTAATGTGACCCCGTTTAATTCTCTGTCTAACATTGCCCAACGAAATGCAGATGAGGCACTGCATGGCGACGAGAGACCGAGGACCAGTTCTTCGGCGCCAATGGTGGCGGGCGGGTCTGTACCAGGAGCCGGAGCCGGAAGCAGCGGCGGAGCCAGCGGCACTAGTTCCATCTCCTCGGAGCTGTTTCGCAATGAGTTGGCCCGGGCGTTTCAATCGCTCTCGCAACAGCCACCAGCGGTGGAAAATATGGAGGTTGAGTCCGGAGGAGGAGCAGCCGCCGCTGCAGCAACTCCATCTGACGACGTGGATGATGATGAAGATGGTGATGGGGGCGACGACAGCGATGTGTTGCCGCGCTGCTATCGTCGTCATCGCTTTACCGAACAACTGCGCACCATGGCCGCCATGGGCTTCATCAATCACACCCAGAACGTCAACTATCTGACCTTGGCAGATGGCAACGTGGAGCACGCCATCAACTTACTAATGCTGGGCATGAACTGAAAAGGGGACCTAGACCTGTACTGGGATCGGGACTAGCTAACCAACTGAACTGTGCTTACTATACGGACTTATATATTTATTCTGCTGCTGCTGCGTCTGAGGATTCTGAAGCATTCAACTCCCAATATAAGCAAGGAATATCTCGCAAGAACTTATAATTACAATTAAAAATACATTTAGAGGAGCCATCATAGATGAAAGCTGGATGAACGGGGGTAGCGGGAGTACTGCTTGGGGTAAAGGATGGCCATATCAAAATGTTGCCTTGGAATTGAACTAGTTAATTAAATAGTCTAGCGCTTTGTCCTTATTATTGTCGAACTTGAGTAGCGCCGCCGAGATTTTCGATTCGTCAAAGCCCAGGTCCATGAGCTCTCCTAGCGGTATAAGGTGTTCGATGATCTGTGGGCAGGAACAGTATACAATTTAAACTTCAACTAAATGCAATTCAATGAGAAATCTCACCTTCTTATCGTCGATGCCACAGAGGCCAACAACCTTGGCCACCCGTTCCAGGGGGAAGCCCATGGTGCTGATGCGATGGGCCAGTTTTTGCGCCGGTCCAGCCAGCTCCCTGAATGAGTTTCTGTCCGCTGCCGCCGCCGATACAATATCTGTCTTTGGGTGCTGCTGCTCCTCCTCATTGTGGCTGTGCAGGCGGGTGCGGCGTTTTTCCGCCTGCTGCAGTTCTGTCTTCAGTTCGCGCAATATTTCCGGCACACTCCTCGACTTGGTGGCTACCTCGTCCTCCGTTTGGCCCAATGCCAGGCCGGAGGAAGGCGCTGGAGGTGACATCAAGTGATTGGGTGGTGGTGTGCCAAATCCGTTGACATAGTAGTTGTTCTGGTGCTGCTGGTAAAGTTGAGGCGGTTGCGTAGAGTAGAAAGTTGGGCGACTATTATAGCTATGCATGTGGTAAGCCTGCAATTAAAAACAATAATTTTATATTTCATTAAATTCATTAAATAATTGAAATGTGAAAATAGGCTCGTTTCCAATCGGTAAAAGTAATAAATAATAAAAACTCCACAGAAGACGCACACACATTTATTTCCTTGTTTATTAATGGATTAACGTAAATTAATGCGACGCAACAAATACCGAAATATATTAGCTAGAAATCATGTGTTTTCTTAAAACTCAAGCAAACAATAACAGTTTAAATAGAAAGTAAACAGCTGGCAAGGCCATGTTCATGTCACTTTTCGTGCTAGGGATAAACGACCCTCAGTAATGGCCCACCTGGAAGTGCTCCGGCTGTTGCTGCTGTGGGGAAGCGCTGTACATGGGCGTTGGGTAAAGAGGCGTCGTGGGTGGAATGCTTTTGGGCTCGCTCCTGCCCTCATCATCATCACAGTGAACATGGAAATTGACGCTGTCGAGCGTCGCTTTGGTCTCCGCCAGCGTCGTCATCGTTAGTTCCACAGGAGCTGGCATCTCCTGTTTGGGCGGCTCCGACTCCTTCTGCGCCTGTTGCTGCCCCAGTTCCCTTTGCTTCTCCATCTGGGTCTGGTGCAGCACCTGGGCGAGTATATCCAGATCGTTGATAGTCTTCAGCTCGATGTTGTCGAAAGGCGTGGAGTTCATGTTGTACTCGAAATCCGCATAGTTGAGGGAGCTGTTCCGCTTGTGCAGCGTCTGTGGACTGGCCACCGGGATCGTGCTTAAGATGGTGGGCTGCAAGATGTTGTGGAAATTGTTGCACACGCTTATTGACTTTGGTTCGTGCGAGTCGCGTGACTCAGTTAGCGGAGGTTGCTGCTCCTCCACCTCCTCCTCCGTCTTCTCCACCCGCTCTGCCTCCGCCTCTGTCACCTCCTCGTCCGATGACAAATCGTCAGTACTTGGGTAATCGACTGCTCCAAGCATCTCCTTCTGCTTGGCCTCCAGCGCCCGTTGGCTTTGCTCCTTGCGTCGCTCCTGGCGCCTGGCGCGCTCCTCACGCTGCTGTCTACGCAGCTGGCGCCAGCGGTCCGCCTGAGTCACAACCGCTCGCTCCAGCTGGCCATCGTACTGGTAGTCAGGGTGATCCGTGTAGAAATCCTCTCGAAACTGCGCCAGGCGGTTCAGGGTCGCCTGCGGCAGTTGGTAGACGGCTGGTGGGGGTTTATAGCGCTCCACTATCTTGACCGGGACATCGTCCATGTTACGCTAGCGCATTCACCGCGAATTTTGTTAATTAAGTTGCCCAACTCTGCTACTACGCGTTTTTCTCTCTGTTCTCTTTTGTTGTTTCCCCGAGCAGCAGCGATAGACGATAGACCGTTATCGCTCCCTGCTGATTCCCTAAATTTTTGGTAGTAAAGGTGTTCCGATTTCGCACACTTGTTAAAGGTTTTGTAATATTCATAAATACAATTACCTAAATATATTTATTAGGCAGTTATCAAGTTTATGGTGAATTATAAACTGAAAGTATTTCCTTTAAAATTACAGGGTAATTCAAGCGGATTCCCTTTTTAATTTCTTTCAAACGAGCTATCGATAGCTGTTGCCTATTTCGACCCATCCCTAATGTGAAACTGGATTCTGGCGAACAAAACAAATAAATTCCCGATTCCGGCACGATGGGCGATGAGGAGGACGTGCGTTTCAGGCTCAACCACCACCAGGTGCTGGCCGAGGTCTCAGAACTGCTGCACACTACCTCAGAACCAGGTGGTAGCAACGCCCTGCTGCTAAACCAAGAGATGCAGCGCCGCCTGGACCAAGTCCGGATGAAGATCCTAGAACTTCTTCAAACTGTAAAGGCACGGTACGCCCGGAATGAGGAGATCTTGGTGCGCCGCCTAAAGTCGCGCTCACACTGTGGCTCGGAGCCACTCAACACTAGCGGGGCTATCCTGCGTAAGGGTACTTTCCTGTTCAAGGGGAACCTTTACTTTCGAGATATTGACGGTCGTAGCTGTCCGAATAACGATGACTACGAGACGCGGTGCCACACGGAAATGTTTCCCAGCGACTTTGATATGCGGTCCCGGCATGTATGGACATTGAAGGATAAGAAAAACGTGATCATGGGCATAAAACAACAGGTAAGGCTTTCGGTTTCTTCCTAAATAGTGTAAAGACTATAGATTCTACATCCTACAGTTATTGGATCACAGCAACAATAGTATTGATCAGCCCAGCGGCAGTCGGAAGCGAAAGCGGAAGCCTGTCGAGCGACACGTTACAACACTCGTCAATCTTTTGACCACAGCCGACAGCAGCTTCAGCATCGATTGGAATCAAATTAGTACCCTGGACGTTGAGTATCGGCATTCCCCCTCTAGTTGCGAGGCCATGTGGAGTGTCTACCTACGGCCGGATCTCAGACGCGACGATTGGACGCCGGAAGAGGATGAGTCTCTGATATCGGTGGTCACGGCGAACCGAATGCAAAATTGGTCGCTTATAGCCGACATGCTGGACCGGCGCTCTGACTATCAGTGTTTCGTCCGCTTCCACACCGCCCTGCGCCATCAAGCAGAGTCGAAGGGAACCGTT
The DNA here is from genome assembly GCA_035045905.1 of Drosophila anomelani. Classification (NCBI taxonomy): domain Eukaryota; kingdom Metazoa; phylum Arthropoda; class Insecta; order Diptera; family Drosophilidae; genus Drosophila; species Drosophila anomelani. The sequence continues at coordinate 5,699,657 of JAWNOO010000007.1, read as the reverse complement.
CGCTGGACCGAACAGGAAAACGAGAGGCTCCGAATGCAGGTCGAGCGAAACACATCAAATAATATTATTAATTGGCAGAAAGTGGCCGAGTATTTTCCGGGCAGGTCCAAATCCACGCTGATAGGGCGTTACTTTTATGTGCTGCATCCCAGCATCAGTCATGGTGCGTTTAATATTGTCTTTCTTTAACTTCTTTTTCTAGATATTAATGATATAATTTGTAGATCCCTTCAGTACCAAAGAGGACATGATGCTGTTTGCCGCCGTGGAAGAGTACAATGGTAAATTCCACTGTTTCCCGCGCACCCTATTTCCCAACCGATCCTTAGCACAACTACGAACGCGATACCACAACGTGCTGGCGCAGCGCAACAAGACCGACCCCTGGTCGGTCGAGGACGATACCCGCCTTATGAACTTTGTCACTGAGCACGGGCCCTCGCAGTGGGTAAACTGCGCCGCATTCCTGAGCAACCATTCGCGTACCAGCTGCCGTACCCGTTTCATGGTCATCAAGCGATTTCTCGAACAGAATCCCACCGCAACGGTTGAGGATCTACCTCGTCGAAAGTCAAAGAGGGTATCGGTGGTCACGGCTGATAACTGGGCGCAACGTTTGGAGGAATGGCAGAATGACCCGAAGGCCTTAGTAGCTGCTGATGAGCAGAGGAAGTTCTCACGCTTGCAAAAGCCAAAAGCTAAAAGGTCCAAAGTCAAGTTAACAGATTCAATGATTGATGGCAAAATGGCGAAAATTGACCTGGACTTCCGCGACTATATCAAATACGCGTACAACCTAGCAATATCACAGCCGGCTTTCTTTTCGCTTCCGCGAGATTCTCAAAACCTTGCCTACGTGGCGAGGGCTCTTTCCTATAAGCCACCGAATCGTCCTATAACATTACAAAGTATCGCCATGCCGAAGGAATTGATAAAGAGCTACAATACCATGCTGAGGAATCTGGGGGATGACAAAGCTTATGATGCTAAGAGTCCTCTCCTGCCCCCCAACTTCTCCACAATGATGGGATTCCGTAGCATTTGCATTCTCTCTGGCGAAGGTCCCAAGAAGGACCCGGAATCGCAGGCGTTCGATGGTTATGATGAATCCTCACCAGCTATCCAGCTTTTCCGTCAGCGCTTGCGGGCTCTCTTCTACCGAACGACTCTGCTTAGTCGCCTGGAGTCTAACCTATTCTCAAATCTGCCTACCGCCTTGACGAAACATCCACGTCTAGCTGTGAATTACATCGAACTGGGAAGCAGTTTAACCATGCAGGAAGTGGGGCAGGAGTCGAAAAAGTGCCTAAAATCGGAGACGCCGAGCGAGGACGAGATAATAAGCACCACCGTCAAGCAGGAGGTGGAGCCAGAGTACATGGTTTCATAGAAGTATAGGAATAAGCTTTATAAGTTTTTTATTATTCTTGACTGTATATTATCGCATTGTTGTATAATAATTCATTACAATAGCTAACAAATAATTTATAAACTTGTAGGTACTTTCATTGTGTTTCACATATATTTAGCATAATTATACGCCGGACAGCATGAGTTCCTCGCCAATAAGTTGGCTCGAGTTTGTTGATGCAAGCAAACGTAATCTTTAGATAATAATATAAACAATTACGCATTTCATTCTAAATGTTTTTGTATTTAATTTTTTTTTGATATGCTCAAAAAAAAAGAAAGAAAAATCAAATATTTATAATCACATTTAATTATGAAACAAAAGTCATGCTTTACCAAATATTAAACAAAAATATGCTGTACATTTAGATTCTGCAAAACTGCCGAAAATTGTCTAAAGATTAAATTCTACTTCCGAACAACATTCATTGTCAAAGGAATCGATCCATCCATCCATCCTATTGTATAAAGTGGGAACATTCTTTATTGTTAAGCATTTTAATGTTAGCATTTGCGGATTGTGGACTACGTGTAGGGGGCTGATTCCGGCTGCTCTTCGCTTTCCACTTATTGGAAGTTACTAAAATCCGTCTTCAACTTGATCGTAGGCTTTTGTGGCTTTGCCAGGAGGTTTCTCTGCGCCTCCGTCGCTTTCTGGGCAATATTAATTGATTGCTGTTGGCTGCGAATGGCCGCTTCCAGTTTCTGTCGCAGCTCTGGTGTTTGGCCCATCAAGGCCTTAAATTCCTGCGGATGTTTGGGGCCGATCTTCAATAGCCACTGCAACGCCTGGTCGTGCAGTTGCTTCTGGTATTTGGGCAGCGTCCGGAGTTTGCTTGGCTCCGCTAAATATCCAATGAGCACGGGCACCAGCAGCGTCAGCATTTGTATGTCTGCGAAAAGGGGATGTCGAAGAGAATTATTAATAGTTGAGTCTTGTTAGACCGGAGGCCTTGGAACATATCTGTACACACGCCGCTAGCTAAATCCAGGTATATATTACAACCACGAACACATGCAACATTTAAAGCGTGATTTTTGGATCTGCATCTAGATCTCTATTCTATATTCAATATTCTATGTGTTTTTGGTGCATTTTAAAACATTGAGAGTGCAAAAAACGGTACGTTTCTAAAATACAAGACAGTTTAGACATCAGAATACATGTGTGGATCACTTGAAAGAAGGTTGAAAAGTATTCGATTAAATTATAAATGATTTAAAACTGTCTTATATTTTATTTGAAATGTACTGTTGACAACATGAAACATATGCATTGTTGGATCGATCTATATTATCTATTTACCTTGTAGCAAGTTCATGTTTCCTAACAGTTTATTTTTGTTTGGTATTATATAAGTGTTTTTGTTTATGATTTTTGTGAGTTGATTAAAGGGGAAGACAGAGAAAAGAGCAAATATATATAATAATGTATCGTTTTTGGTCACAAAAGTGTGTGCAGCACTTACTGTAATGTGATGTTTTACTTAGATAATACTTTATTTTCCTGATACCACAGAAATTTAAGATCAATAATGAGATGACACAGAAAAGCCAAATGGCCAATGCAAAGACTATTATGTAAAAAATGTTGGGTTTGGAATTGGGGATAGTGTTAACTAGAAAAGCTTGAAGAGAAATCGCGTTCCGCTTTAAAACTAACTAAGTTCTAAAATCAGGGTACTCCTGTTCAAATGAGATAACTTTTAATAAGAGAAAATACCTATAACAACTATTAGAAGAAGAAAGTCTAATCGGACGCCGGATATGAGAATCGGAGCGCAAACCACCATTAAAGAGATTTAGCCCATTTGCCCAAAGTTTCTATCAGTTCTAAAGAAAGGAGTACCCCGAACTCAAGAGGAGGGCAAGAGCAAGATATTGTGCAAATATTAATTATAAATAAATATCAACCACACTTACGGTGCTGAGGCTCTGCCAAATCGATCAGCTGTTCCACGGTGACAATGCTCTCGATGGTGACCTGCAGCTCCAGCTCGCTGGCGGGCATCTTGCTTGACTCGGCATACAGTGACTCAATGATTCGTGGTGCCAGGGCGTGGATATAGGGTGTGGCTGTCTTTAGATCCGCTTTGGCGAAAATCGATCGGGTGGTTTCGATGCATCGCAGCTTCACGGAGAGGTGCTCCGACTGCAGGCACTGCCTGAAGTGATTGATGCAGGGATATTGCAATGATGGTGTGGACACCACGGAGGCCGGCGTGTGCAGAATGAAAACAGCGATGGCCAGCAACATGGTGACTTCATCGACCCTCTTCTCCTCATTATCTCCTGCCGTTTTCGTAAGATCCACAATTGTGGCCAGGGAGCTTTGGAGCAGCTGTTGCCACTCTTCGGATGTTTCCTCCACCTTGGCCCACTTGTGGACACAAACGGAACGCAGACACTGGAGGGCAGCCTTCACTGCGCTGGTGTTTGCCAAAATGGTGCTATCTATGGCCGACTTATTGGCTATCTCCTTAACGATACTGGTGGTCATGTAGAGGACGGTGGGCAGGATGCCTAGGGCACCCTTGGGAGTACACAGATCCAACAATTGTTCTACGCATTGCAGCCCGGTGGCCACTAGTAAGCCGTTATCATCCCCCAGTACGGAGAAGAAGGACGACCCGGTGGCCATTTTCGCATAGGCAAAGTCAAGCTGAAGACCTCCAGAGCCACCAGCTCCCTGTCTCGTAGGATTCATGCTGGGTATTTGGCGGACAAAGAGGCAAAGACACACCTCCAACACGGCGTAGACATGGGAGCTTCCGGGCTGCATGGAATCATCTTCCCCAATTCGTTCCGATCCGTTCCCTTCCTCCGAATTGGCATTATCATCACGTTTTCTATCCAAATCCTCCTTGGCGGCTCGAATTGTTTGCTTTAGAATCTCCATGCAGAGCAGTTGCACGAGCAGCTCATCCCTGGTCAGGATTTGTCGGTGTAAAACATGGCAGAGTTCAATGGTTAAGGCTCGATCCTTGACCAACTGCCTTCTGGCCCAATCCGAATCGAAGATGCTGTGAAGCGATCGCAGGCAGCTCACGATATTCCTGGGCCTTTCCGAGCTTCTCATGCTGCACAGGGCCTCCATGCAGATGCCGAAAATCATGTGGAAGCGATCAGCCGAGAGTGAACCATGAGTTATTTGGTTATTATTCGATTCTGCCGTCGTTTCCCTTGTATCCTGGTGACGGGCGAAACCCTCATCTCGTAGCCACAGTGCAGAGGCATACAGGATTGGTGGCCAACTGGTCATGTAATGGGGCTTCGAAGAGTTGATGGTGTCCGTGGTGTAGAAGGCACCGCCGTCGTGAGGCAGTTGGGATTGGAATTCCGCTGGGAGCAGGAGCAGGGCGTGATCCTTCATGGCACTCAGCCAGTGGGCAGAGAGATTCTGAAGCTCTGGTTGGACCAAGCCAAGTAGACTCTCTCCACGACTCTCTGGTGCTAGATCCTGGTCGCTGATGTCCACACCGCTGGTTATAGATTGAATTCCGCCCGACTGTTGGGATTGCAGGCTGAGTAGCGAAGCGGGAGCCTTGCCATTTCCCTGCATGGCCACAATGTACACCTCTGCCCAGGCCTTCAGAATGCTTAACTTCTCCAGCGTGGCCATGGATTCATTGTACAGCTGCGTGCTATTTGTTTTCGTGGAGAGCTTGCTCAGCGAACTGACGAGCAGCTGGTGGACTCTCCTCAAGTCTCCAATATCGCGAGCCACTCCGGAGCCAATCCAAGCGGAGCAAACTTCACAGGCAGCGGCCGTAACGTGAGACGGAGTGTCGGGAGCAAAGGCGGGACGCAAGGCGGCACCGACTTGAGCTTGGAACTGCTCCAGTAGCAAATGACCGGGAAACTCGGGCTCGGGAACGTTGGCAAAGCGATCGATGATCTCCTGCAGCGTTCGCAAACCCTCCAATCGAAGCTGATCCGAGTCCGAGGTGGCGGCCATGAAGGACATACGAATGAGCTCCGCTAAATGCAGGATAAGGTAATCTCCGCGAGAGCGTATCAGTTGCTGCTCCTTGGCCTGCAGAAGGTCAAAGTGCACGGAGCTAGCAGCCTCGCAGCTAGAGATGATCCGCCGCACACACTGGGCGGCAAAGACGCGAGTTGGCCACCTCGGTTGCACTGCGGGATGGGTGGAAGTATTCTCCTCCGCTCGGTATTCGGTGACATCATCGGCATACTCCTCCTCTTCGTCCTCCTCCTCCTGCTCGGCTCCGCCTGCATCCTTGCCCTTGTTCGGATCTCCGCCAGCGGGATCATCATTGAGACCACCTTCCACAGCCACGGTTAGCACATTCTTGCAGAGACTCAACCACGAGCTGAGATTGTCAGCAGCCAGCATTTGCAGCATGGAAGTGAGAGTGTCGTGAATGTTCCTCAGCATCTCGACATCCGTTTCGGTGTCCAGCAACGAAAATAGCAATCCCGGCAGTCCATACTCCGTGATTACCAAGTCCGGAAGCAGCTCGGCGTTTATGGCTAAGGCCAATTCACACACTTCTTTGGCTTCCCGGTGCGCCAATTGGCGCAGACACGACACTGAGGCCTTGCGCAGGATGAAATAGTTACTGGACAGCATGCCAACCAGCGTAGGCACCAACTCCTCCAGCTGCAGGGACTTACAGGCGAAGAGATGTAGCTGCTGCAGGCAACCAATGGCCTCTGCTTGCACAAGGGAGTCCGAATGGGCTTGAAGAAGGGCTGCCGAGCAAAGGAAGGATCCCTTCAGGCTGGCCACTCCTCCACCTGAACCCTGCAGCTCTGGTCCTACTGTGGTGATCAAGGCATTCACCACTCGTCCCACACACTGATGAACATCCACATGGGCATGGGGAACAGTAAGCAGCAGCTTCAGGCATAGCGTCAGGGTGGGCTCCACATAACCGCGGAACATGGGGCCGCCGGAATCGGCAATCTGCGCCAATGCGTAAAGTGACCAAGCCTGGACCACAGGCGATGCACTGTCCTGACCCAAGGCGAGCAGGATGGACACACTGGTGCTGAGATGCTGGGATGAACCCATGCCGCCCACATAGCGATGCAGGCAGCCCAGGGCATGCGAATGTCCCGTCCTTGTGACCACATCCCTCGCCGACTTCAGTTTATCGAAGCTATTTTGGGCCAGCTCGGCGGTGAAGTGTGAATCTCCCACCACTTGGGCCAATCTGCCCAGAGCTTCGCCAGCTGCACAGCGAATGGTGGAATTGGGGCTGGTCAGCGAGGCCACCACCAATGCCGTGGCACTCTTCCGCACATCTTCCTGTCCCAAGCTCGTCTTGCTATCCGTCAGATTCTTCAGAGCACACAGCAAAGCCGTAAATATGTTCATTTGGATGGCTTCCTGCCTGCTGCTCTTCGCCTGCCGGATGCACTCAGCAAAGTGTTCCAGCATCTGCAGCCTGTGTTTATTGGCCACTTTGGGGAAGATGGTGCCGTAGAGAGTGACAGCCATATCGATCACAGCTACGCCTAGCGGCAAGGGACCAGGACACTGTTGCACCTTGCTTATCAACTGAATGCTGTTCGTTGTTCCACTGCCGGTGCTTCCTCCGCCAGATGATGCCGTTGCTGATGAGGCAGTGCCACCTGTGGTAGATCCACTGCCCTGGGCAGACCAACTGGGACGGTACAAGCAGCAGGGATCATGCTCCAATGCTCCAGATCCAGCGGCGCTATTCGGTTGCAGCTAAACAAAAGATACACGAGTTAAGAGTTAGACAGTTATTTTAATTTGCCTTCTTTTTTAATAGGTAAAAATAATAAAAACTACAGAAAATATTTAAGGATTTTAGGGGTCCTCTCTTTAAGAAACTGCCCAAACAGCAATAACTTTTTTATTTCGAACCTGAAGCAGGTATTTCAACCACTTCAAACTTGTAAAAATTGTTTCAAAATTAAATAGATTTCAATTAAATAATAAAAAAATACGACTTTCCTAATATTCATGCACATCAAAAAAGAACAAATACAAGCAGAACGAAAATAGAAACATTGAAATGCTCAAAAAATTATAATCATGCAGATTTTTAAATATTAAATCGGAGTAACAGGAAGAACCACGTTTAGCCACTGCATTTGCACTCCACTTACATGCTCGCCATCGACTTTGCGATTCGGCTCCATCTTAGGATCAATGCACAATTATATTGAGAGAAAGAGGAGAGAGAGATTGGGTAGAGAATGTACAGTGAGAAAGGGTGTTTCACATAGAATTGAATTAATTAATATATTTTTTGGAAATATTTAGCCTACGCCCTGGGATTAATTGAGGTCACACAAACACATTTATACGAATATGCAGTCCCATATTTCCAGTCCAATATAACCCTACCTGATCTTCAATGGTGCGATGGTTCGTTTCCTGCAGCCATGTCCCAAGGATGATCGAATCATCGCCATGACAAAGCGTCCGTAGCAACGAATTTGTGGTATTGGCCGCATTATCCGAAAGCGTAAACTCTGAGACCAGCATGCGGAGAAGATGTGTATAGGAGGCCTCCAGTGCATTTGCTGGTAGCAGGGTGAGAGTCTCGAAGAGCCGCAAGCGAACCATAGCCGCCGGAGCCTTTAGCTGGGTGCCATAGCTCTTGAGGACAGAGGCCAAGCTAAAATCGGAAATAAAATTAAATTAATACAAAATACATAAATTTATAATTTAGTAAACTCACTTGACCAGCATGGCCAGAGCACTCTCAATAGGCGTAAGCAGCCTTCTGGTTATATCCTCCGTAACCAGATCCGGGCAATTCAACAAGAAGCTGTGCATCACGGACAGAGCACCGGCCCGTCCCTCCAGCGTCACCTGCCAGGTGAAAGCATCGCCGCGTGCCTTTTCCGATTCCAATTCCTTGTTAGATCGCGGGAATGAGTTTCGCCAAAGGAGCAACATTCGAGGCAGCAGACCCTTGACCACCGGCGATCCCAGCGTCATAATTGCACCAATCAGCAGCCATCCTGCCTGAGTGCGATGCAGCGACATGCGACTATTCTGGGAAGCTGAGCGCAGCAATTCCTCTGCACAATTGAAAACGACCTTGCCCTTGGTGTGGGGAATGCCCAGGGGCGAGTATCGAACGCTACCCAAAATGGCCGCCAAAGCGCAGCTATAACCGGCGATTGCCTCTGGCGATGATCGCATTTGCTCGATGGCCTCCACAAAGCGGTCAATCAGGGGAGTAATCTGACCCGGAACCGCAACGCAGGCACATCGCAAGCACCAGGCGGCTGCCAAGCGGGCTGCGGCACAAGGATGTACCAGAACAGCACAAGTGGCGTCGATTGCTTGCAAGGATTGATCACCCAACAGGTTCTGCGCCGTGGTACCCAGTCCAATTAATAGGGAGCTCAATTCTTGCAGAGCACACACGAGCAGGTGCTGGCTGAAAAGCGTCTCCTGGTTTGAATCCTTGGCGTTCTCCGGATTAAAGTCAATCGAGTTCATCTGCTTGGCCACTAAATGGACGAGTTCCTTGCAGGCGGCACTTTGTGCCTTCTCGCCCAGCATTTTGCCAATTGTGGAGCGAAGTATGAAGTTTATACACTTGCGGGAGTATACCGCATCCACGTGAGAACAGGCTGCCTTGGGATTGGCAACCAGATCCAAAACATGTGCCAGGAACGTGCTCAATTGTCGCTCCAACCACACGCTGCCCATAAACTGGACAAAGACGACATAGGCATGCGTTACACCCACTCGCACTTCTCTGTTGACTCCGGAACTTCCTTTGATTATCTCTCCGGTTCCTTTGAGAAAAGAGGCTCCTCCGCGCAGGAAGCCCGACATCAGGATGCCGAGTGCCTCATCCAGGGAGACTAAACGCTGAGTGGCTCCCTTGCCCGCCTGCATAGCGACTGCCTGGGCCTGCTTCTTACTTCCCGTTGCTGCTTCAGCCAGTTGCTGAGTGTAGGCCAAAAGTGTGCCCAAAAGTTGAGCCACCGCACACCGAACTTCGTAGTTGCTTCCATCGAAGGCTCGGAAACAAAGAGTTCCCAGGCTCTCCAGTTCGGTTTGGTACAGAAACGATGCGCTATAGATCATTTTGAGAATGCAGCGGGCGGCAGCCACTCGAACGGCCATTACTCGGTCCAGAAGACAATGTTTGGCCGCTTTGTAGATGTCCTTGTGTACGTTGGCAATGGCTGTTCCCATGCCAGCGCTCACCTTCTCCAAGGTGTGCATAATCTCAATTCTCGCCTGGGATTCGGCATTTCGAAGAGTGCGAATGAGGATCTGCACTGTGTCTTCATAGGTTCGACCCATCATCCGTCCCAGCTTCTCGTACATTGATCCAAGCACGCAGATGGCAGCACTGCAAGGTGAAACAAAGAATTCAATTGTTGAATATCCTAAAATACATTTAACTTACAGCTTGGTGGGCAGGTAGCTGGGCGAGTCATCCTTATTCTTAAGAATATCATTGCAGGCGTTGACAGTGTCGAAGAGCATGAAAGTGTCGCCGACGGAGAACAAAGTGGCCAGGGCACTGGCAATGAGCTTACGCATGGGCGGACCAGGGGCGCCCTGGATCCGCTCTGACAGCTGCTGGACCAGCTTCTTCTGGCTGGCCTTAATCTCATGCTTGGCCACAGTGGGCAGGGCCTTCTCCAGGTAACGCAGCCACTCTAACTCAAATACCGGTCGCTTGTGCTCCGGCAGCTGCTTGAGGGCCTCCTCATTGAGGGTCAAAGTGTGGGCGAGTTCCATTTCGGATGACGCCTCCTCTTCCTCTTTGTCTGGGTGGGAACCGGCGGATGAGGTAGCGGCGGGATCGCTGTGTATAAACGATCTGCAAAGAGAGTGCCAGAGAGAGGGGAGAGAGAAATAAATAACAAAATAAATTGCGGAATGTTTCATTAATTAAAATCAACATATGGCTGACGACGATGTGTTGGTTTGTAGGGTTGCTTGTGAAGAAGCTTTGACCTTGTCATTTGATACTAAAGATTCCGTCTACTAAAATTACAGCTGCATTATCGATTAACGCCATACTTTCGGATACATTTCTATAATTTAAATATAGATAGTTCTATGGTAATTAGGTCATCACAAAAAATATGTAAGGCTATCCTATAAAGTATATTGTGTTACATTCTAAACCCCAGATGAAACTATGTCTGATAAAACCCAACTATTTTGTAACTACTGCCTTTTTTGCAATACAAACAAAGCGCAAAAACTTTGAGTTAAATAAGGCAGCGGGAGTGGGCAAATGACGACGAATGAATTGTGTGGAAAAGCATGCATCATTCGCTTTTTATATACGTAAGATGACTATGGCGAGGGTAATGTTGATGATTTTTAAATATTTAAATACATCGATGTTCTTGGTGCCCCTTATACCTCGGATCATTACCAGCGGAAGCTGCACCATTTACCATTCAGAAAACCCACCCACTATCCGACCCATTTCCTTTTGTTTTCCCACACACATTCAGATTTGATAAGTGCGAGAAAAGCTGGTGTTGCCTTGGGCTCGATAGCAACACCCATTGACACAGATGGCGGACGAGGAGCCAAATTATTAATCCGAAACAAAGACTTTTCCGTGTGAGAGGAGGAGGAGCAGTAGAAGAGGCCCTTGTGTAGAAAACACGAAGTGATGGCCGCCGGCTATGGGGTAGGGTGACCGAAAACAAAGGCATCGAAAAGTAAGGACGATTGGGGAGATGGGGAAAGCATTGCACCATGGGGCATGGCATTGGCATGCAAGCCAACACAAGTAGCACTACGGAGAATACTCTAAGATGTTAAATTCTTGTGAATAAAGGAAAAGAAGGATACCGAGAATAATTCAGTAAGATAATCTCAACTCATCAGATATTTTATCCAAACCAAAAATACTAATAAATACGAAAGAAATTGCATTACAAAGTGAAAATATTTGCAGGGTATTTAAACTTCCTGTGGATTTTAAATCCCTGCAAGATGATTTCATATGTTTTGTGACGTCTTTTTCAGAACTGCATGTTTGAAAGGATGTGTGCAATTTCCTATGACTAACTGCTGAGCTCCTTAAGGGTATCCCCGGCTGTGGGGTTCTAGGCTTTAAAGGGTTTCCAAATCGTTGCAGCTCCTTCTCCTCGGTTGCTTTGTTGTCTTTGGGCTTTGTATGCGGTTTTATGCCTCAAGTGACGCGTGTTGCACATGCACAAACCGTCTTACATATTTGCAGAAGTACAGCTGTGGTCAAAATAACAGACATTTTGTAATCAATAATTATTGTAACCGGGATAAAAAACCTGTAATTAATATTGGAACCTACTGGTGACAGAAGTTGAGTAAGTATATAAATTCTATTTTTAATTATCATCACCAGACAAGTACATTTTCACAAGTTTCTGTCTCAGTTATGAAGAAAACTCTAGTCAAAATATTTTAGTTTTCGGAGATTCATTATAATCCTGCTGTATTCTGTTTAAAAATCATTGTTGTTGATTTTTATGATTTTACGAAGATTAAGAAGAAACGTCGAAATCGAATGGCCATATTCTCTACTATAAATATTATTGACAAATTTTAATGCCTTCAATGTTGTTTTAAACTTAATAGAAATATTCCAACTACTTATATTTTACTGAATACTGAAGTAAACTTATTTTCTTATGCTATTACTATTCTTTTAGCCATAGCTGTTGATACTCCAAGAAGGCCAAGATATCTGGGGGCGTGAGGAGGACACCAAACCACTGACGTCTGCAGGCGTTCGAGTTACGTTACATAAGACGCTAACCCCGGCTGCTGCAGCGCCTCTTTTCCGACTTCGCTGCCACATCCACTTGAAAAAGGAAAACAAGTAAAACCTGTGAGGTGCAAGAAACCAGAATCAAGAAGAAGGCTAAGAATTAAGAACCAACCGCAAACTCAACTTGATTCCCGGCTAGACGGAGTACTGTGACGCGTACAGGGTGACCCGGTCGCCGGCGGCTGGCATTAGTTCGACACTGGAGGGTTGACTTTTCCATTTTTTTTTTCACCCTGCCACCCTATCACCCACCCCATTGCACTGTCTTTGTGTGTGTTTGCTTTGTGCATTTACCTGCGCGCTTCGTAGATAACTTTGCGCAGAAACTGCGGTGTGCGTGCAAAGTTTAAGTTTTCCATTGTTATGATTGCTTTCTTTCCTTTACATTTCCAGAAAACTTTCTTTCGCCAATCTGCAGCAGCCTGCAACTTTCACACAAATCGATAACTTTTCCTCCAACTAAGACACCGAATTTTTCACTGCCTCAATAAGAGTGGGTTGTTGTATTTTATTTAATATCAATTGCAACTTTGGAAATAAATTTGCAATAACTATCACTTAATAAATTGGAAATATGCAAAAAGCATAAATTCAAATTGAATAAGATTGCACGGGCGGAACTTTGAAGAACAAGCAGAGGCAGAGCCGAGCCGCTTGCTACGCGCACCAAATACAAAAACAAAATGAAAGAGCGTTCAGCGCTGGCAAAATGTGGCAGAGTCAACGAACTATGGGATGAAATTGGGAATTCTGGGCCTTAATTCAAAGAGAGCCCTGAGGCAGGTATTATAATGCAAGAAAGCATCATAAGGTTGAATTATTTTGTAATTATTTTAGTAAAATGTTTTTTATATGGAAAAATAAATATTTAAATAGTTTTCCTAAAGAATAATTAGTAGTATTCACATAATAAAATATTAATTAATTGCATATTCCTTGGTTCGATTTAAATTTTTTGTTCTTTGTTTTAATTTAATTTATTCCTTAAAATTCCATCTTAACATGTAATTATTTTTTAAAATATTATTTTTTTTTATACGTTTGTTCTAGATACCCCACAGTGCAGTCAAAGAGAGCTGGAGAGCAAGAGCACAAGTGGGTGGCACGAGGGAGACTTAGAGAGAGAGGATAAAAGAGAGTGCCACCATGTGTAAGAGAGAGGGTGAGAGCTGGAGTCACGACGTCATCATCACAGCTGATGCGAGGTGCAGCAACAAAAGCAGCCATCAGCAGCCGGTTGACCCCTTATCGATAACACATTAACACCCACTAAACTATGCCAATGTGCCACAAAATGGTGGCAAGCGGGTTTCCGGTACGAAAACAAATAGTACTAAAGACAAGAAAGGAAGTAGTTTGGGAGAACGAAGTTTGTAATTCTTTCAGTTTGCAATTTGAATCCATCTTAAAGAAGTGCTAAAGGAATACATGTGATTTTAAAATCGTCTGAAAAGTGCTCAAATTATGCAAAATTAACGGTTCTGGGTTCAAAAATTTATTAAAATTATGATAAGTTGTTAATTTTTATTAAAAAAGTATTCAATCCAATCACACAGAGATGAGGTCAACTGGTGGGTTCCTCGAGTTTATTTTGAGCTTATCTCTAGGCACTTAAGGTAGAAATTGCATGCTGGGTATAAAGGCCAAAGCCTTGGCTGTTGCGCTATTCGGATTGCCCAGATCCTTTACGATTCCCTGGACACGAGCCACCACATCACTTCGCTGGACATCGCCACGGTCCAGCATTCTTTGGAAGAGAGTGTGCAATTGTCTGGCCGAGGAAGCCTGCGACAGTTCATGCAGCTGCTCCAGTAGATCCTCAGAGTAACCCTCGTACTTGCTGAGATTTGCCGCTTTGGCGTCTCGCTTGAGCAGGTCATAGACCAGCAGAAAGTCCACGTAGGGCTTGGTGGGTGGCACCCTCTTCTTGCCCGCTATAGAAGCAGTGCTCCAGCGATCCATGGCGGACTCAAAGTCAAAGGCAGCCCTTCCGTAGTTATCGTCGTAGAGCCGCAGAAAGTTATCCAGCGATTCCACATCGTTAGTGAAGTCATCGTGTTCGCTTTGAATGTCGCGGATTAGCGACAAGGGCAGCTTGTCAAAGTCCACATCATCTCCAATCTCTTCAAAGAGAGCGTGGCCCTCAAGCACTCTTTCCGTTTCCGGTTTACGAGCTGGAGAAAAAATACCTGGCCGGTGAGGCCGTGTAGGTGGTGATGTGGGTCTCTGGGTGGTGGAGGTTCTCTGCGGTGTCTGCCACCAGCTGGGCGGCTGCCACCATCCTGAACCCGAACCGCCTCCTCCTGCTCCCGCACTAGGTCTCCGAGTTGTAGTTCTTATTTTCGTTGGTGCCGCTGTAGATCTCTGTGGAGTCCCTGTGGTAGACTCCGTCCCTCCGTTATCGGCACTGAAGGGGGGCTCCACCGTCGTACTTGATAAAGGTTCGTACTGCAGCAGATCGATGTAGTAGGCCAGGGCCTGCATGGAGGCGGGCAGATAGCTGGTCAGCAGGTTGGCAGGCGCCACTGGAGCCGCCAGGTGACCCACTAGCAACACCACTAGCAGTGGACCAAGGCTTAACCCACTGCGCATTTCTCGTTTATTATTTTCTTACTTTCTTCCGGCGGGAACGGTTTGCTCTGGCTAACTGGAGCCACTCAACTGAAGCTCTGACTCTTCCCAGCAGCCAGCGAGCATCAGTAGTTGGTGTCTCTGCATTGGTGCCTTTGTCTTTGTCCCAGTATCGGTATCTGGTTTCCAAAATGGATGGCATCGGCGAGTTCGGTTGTAGTTTATACTCTACTAGAGGGTCTTGCGAAAATTATGTCGAACTTCCCAAAAAACTGTCGAAAATTAACCAAATGCCTTTAAGCTTCATTTTACTGGAATATGGATTTTGTCTATAATTTTTTGTACAGAGAATAGCTTATTTTTAAGTCGTTTTCTATAATATCTTTAATAGAATTAGAATTATTGAAATCTAAGAGTATTTAAAGCTTCGCTTGGCTGCTACTTTCTTGTTTGGGGTTTTTGGCAAACTCGTTGCGTGGAGAGGCCAGCGACCGCGAGATCGGTGGCTTGTTGCGTAAATTTTGTAACCTGCGATGAACAGGGGGAGAATTCTTGTTCTTGGAAAGAGTGAAAGATGTTCCGTTGCCAAAAAGAAGAACCTGTTTTGGCCCCAAATGGCGACTCATAAATATGCAAAATGTACATAAACACAGCCGAGCCGCCGCCGCTTATAAACCTGAATTCGGTTTGCTTCATTTATTTATCGAAAAGTATACAAAAAACAACGTAAGCTCGCGGATAAAAGAAATGCAAGTTTCGATGCGGTTTGAAATGCACTTCCCTTGAGTTTGACAGTCACTGATGCAACTTACAGATCGGCAAGGAGAGAGACAGAGACAGAGAACGGCTCCGGCGAAAACAGCTGGAGACACTTAGAGAGAGAGAGACCGAAACATTAACCTGTTGTTATTGTTTTTTTTCTTCAGACTAGGAAAGATTTCGCTTTTTTAGAGAATCGGAGCAAGGTAAACGGGTCAGCATAACAGGTTTCCAGCGCGAATTGTGTCACTAGTTCTTATGGCCTACACAAACACGGCAAAACACAAACTTTTGGCACAACAGGCAGGTCTTTTGCATTTCCGTTTACGAATGCTAATTAGCACCTAGGCTGTGTATTTGTTGACGTTGACGCTTCAGAACTGTCACACACTCATGCACAGGCTATTAATTCCCAATTCGCCCCACACCTACACCTACAACGGCCCCATGCAAATGTTGCTCAATTGACGTTTTATGGGGTTTTTTTGGCTGCACTCACCGATTCACTTGATGCACTGACACGTGTTGACTTGGAATATCACTTTTCACATGTTTATTGCTTTTAGTTTAAACGAATTATTGCATTTTCCACGAATTTTCACTGCTCGCTAGTGCCAAATTCACTCAATTGAAAATACCATAAGAAATGGTCATACTTAATAGCTCTTGGCGTTGCCATAGCCTCTGAAGCCGGTTTTTGCTTTTCTCTGGGGTGGCCGTAATTTTCCTGGCTGTTCCGAAAAAACGCTGCGAAAATCTAAATAAAGGCTCATAAGAAACCAATGAAAACTTAACAAAACTTTTGAAAATTTAAAATGTTGGGTTGTTAGTGGTGACCAACAGGCGATAGCATTGTTTATGACCCATAAAACTCTTCGTGTTTCGATAACAATCCTAATCAGCTGTTTGTTGCACGTGTAGTCGAGTTCTTTTTTTGTTTATTTGGAAACGTTGCAGAACTTTGAATTTAGAGCATTGCAAATTATATAAAACACAGCGAAAATGGCCAGAAGACCCGAGCACTCGGCACCGCCGGAAATTGTGAGTGAAAGGGTACCTGGTTGCATGAATAATTTAATTATATTAAACTCCATTTCTAGTTCTACAACGACGATGAGGCGAAGAAATACTCCACAAAGTAAGTAAGCTGATTAAAAAGCACAATCTATAATAAAACATCTCGTTATATATAGCACCCGCATCATTGACATCCAAATTGAAATGGCAGAACGGGCTCTGGAACTGCTCGCCCTCCCAGATGACGACGAATCTCGTTTGATTCTAGACATTGGCTGTGGCTCTGGTCTGTCGGGGAGTGTCCTGGAGGAGAGCGAACACATGTGGATCGGCATAGATATATCAAAGGCTATGCTAGACATTGCTGTGGAACGGGAGGTCGGTGGTGATGTCATCTTGGGCGATATGGGCGAGGGCATGCCCTTTAAGCCGGGTACCTTTGACGGAGCCATCTCAATCTCTGCCCTCCAGTGGCTTTGCAATGCCGACAAGTCGTATCACAATCCGCACAAGCGCCTGCTCAAGTTCTTCACCACTCTGTTCTCATGTCTCACTCGCACTGCCCGCGCTGTCTTCCAATTCTATCCGGAAAACTCTGATCAGATCGAGATGGTCACCTCGCAGGCTATGAAGGCTGGCTTCTATGGCGGTTTAGTGGTGGACTACCCCAACTCGGCCAAGGCCAAGAAATACTATCTAGTGCTGATGACTGGTGGAACCGCGGAGTTGCCAAAGGCCTTGGGTAAGATTTTCTTGAATTTCCTATGCAAATATATTACTAATTACTTTGTCGTAGGTACTCCCGAGGAGGAGCGCAGAGTAAACTACATTAAGAAACGTGATGCCTGCAAGGAGGCACGCGGCAAAGCGCCCAAGAAATCCCGCGATTGGATTCTGGCCAAGAAGGAGCGCCGCCGTCGCCAGGGATTGGATACACGTCCAGATACCAAATACACAGCGCGCAAGCGAAGCGGAAAGTTCTGATTAAAGTTAATCTTTATTAACAAAAATAGCCATTTGCATTCATTTAAACATTTAAAGCTTAACTCTATTTACACTTTGGACTAGAGAACTCCTATGATTGCTTTCGGGCAGCCAGTTGTTCTTCTCGCTCCCGCTCCTCGCGATCCCTCCGGTGACGCTGCTCTGCCCGCTGCTTGGGCGTGTCGTACGAGCTCTCGGCAAGGAACATTAGGTATATGACCACGCCGGCAAAGAGGAGGGAAAGCAGGACAATATCCGTCTGGCTGGACATTTTGTTAGACTCCTTTTGCACTTTAATTCGATCGTATTTGGCCTGAGCAGCCTGTCTCCGGTCAAAGGACTTTCCATAGTGGCTACGCGACCACTCGTCAAAATCGTAGATGGGTGTCCGTCCCTCAGAGTCGGCGACGCGGGATTTCTGGAAACGTGACTTGTAGAACTTGGTCTCTGGATCATCCTCCACCACCGGGTCAGCCATGTCGTGGATATCCTGCGCATACTGCGAGCCGGCTGTGTGGACAATGCCCTTGTCGTACAGGCGACGGAGCCTGTAGTTGCCCAGGATTTCGTACGCCTGAGTGATCTCACGGAATTTCTTGGCGGCACTCTCACTGCCCTTGTTCTTGTCCGGATGATATAGCATCGACAGTTTATAGTAGGCTGCCTTTATTTCGTTCTGCGTGGACCGCTTTCCAATGCCAAGGGCGTCGTAGTGGCTAATCTGCTGGGTCAAGCTCAGGTGCAGGTTTCGGGACAGGATGAGCTGCCGCCAGAGCAGGGAGCCGTGCTGCAACATCCTTGCCTTCCTTTGGCGCTTTCCCTGGCGCTGTTCGGGTTGTTTTCTATAAGTTATATCATATGAAAGCCAAAACAAAACGGATCAGCTGTTTGAACTTGAAGTTGTTCACCTGGCCTAGAGGTGGCAGTACAAGCGATTTTACTGCCCACCAGAATATCGAATATTGAATATCGAAAGCGCCCGATTTAAAGACATCGCGCTCTTCAAATCATCTGGCAGCTTGGCCGTCTATAAATAAAAATAAAAATAGTTAGTTCTAGGGGGCAGACGGTTTGTTGAGTTTTCCGACACAGCGTGCTTGATTTTCCCGCTGGCCATCTGCCGATCTGAACCTGTGTGTGTGTGCTGCTATTCGAGAGCGATCGAGAAGTTTCTGGCTGCCGAAATTTAGGCCACAAAACCAATCGGCCACCGAAATCGTGAGTCATTTGTCTCGTCGCCCTCATAGGAGTTCCATTTAAAGCCTGTTTTTGTTTCTGTTTCGTACAGAAGAGGAGAATTGTGTAACCATGACGAACACGATCAGCACAGAGGAGGTAACCGATGCCGGTACCTATAAAGATAAGGGAAATGAGGCCTTTAAGGCCTCCCGCTGGGAGGAGGCAGTGCAACAGTACAGCAATGCCATCAAAATGGGTTCCAAACACAAGGAGCTGCCCGTTTTTTATAAGAATCGTGCTGCTGCCTATCTGAAGTTGGAGCAGTTCGAGAAAGCCTTGGAGGACTGCACGGAATCGTTGAAAACGGCTCCCGGGGATCCCAAGGCCCTGTTCCGGCGGGCGCAGGCGTATGAGGCTCTGGAAAGGTTCGAGGAGGCCTACAAAGATGCCACCGCATTGTTTAAGGCGGATCCGGGCAACAAGACCGTGCAGCCCATGCTCCAAAGGCTCCATGTCATCGTGGAGGAGCGAGTGGCGCGCAATGCCAAAACCTCGACAAAGGTGAAGCAGATGATGGATCTAACCTTTGACTTTTCCTCCCCCATCGACAAACGACGCTCCGCAGCCAATAACCTGGTCGTTTTGGCCAAGGAGCAGGCTGGAGCGGAGCTCATGTACAAAGAACACTGTATCCAGAAGGTGGCTACGTTGGCCAAGTTGGAAAAGGATCAGGATATTTATGTGAACATGGTGCGTGTGGTGGCCGCTCTGTGCGAAAATAATGTGGAGCGCACGAAGGGCGTACTTACGGAACTTGGAGTACCTTGGTTCATGCGGGTCTTTGACCAGAAACACGAGGACTGCGTGGCCACCGCTCAGTATTGCCTGCAAACCATCATTAATGCCCTGTCGGGATTGAAGAACAAGGCTGACGCCAAGCCAGACAAAGAGCTGTGCGCCAAGAATAACCGGGAGATCGACACACTGCTCACATGTCTCGTGTATAGCATAACGGATCGAACCATTTCTGGAGCTGCTCGAGATGCCGTCATGGAACTGATCACCAGAAACGTTCACTACTCGGCTTTGGAGTGGGCTGAGCGTCTGGTGGAGATCCGGGGCCTGTGCCGCCTGCTGGAGGTGTGCTCTGAGCTGCCGGATTACAAGTACGAGAGTGCCATGGATATCACCGGCTCATCGTCAACGATTGCTTCGGTTTGTCTGGCCCGTGTTTACGAGAACATGTACTATGACGAAGCCAAGCAAAAGTTCACGGATCAAATCGATGAATTTATTAAGGACAAGCTTCTGGCGCCCGATATGGAGTCGAAGGTGCGAGTAACTGTAGCAATTTCGTCTCTTCTGAGCGGTCCCCTGGATGTAGGCAATCAAGTCATTGCTAGAGAGGGTAAGCTTAACTCGGAAAAATATATAATCTTTACCTAATCCTTCGCTTTACATTTTCCAGGCATCCTGCAGATGATCCTGGCCATGGCCACCACCGATGACGAGCTGCAGCAGCGTGTGGCCTGCGAATGCTTGATTTCCGCGTCATCCAAAAAGGATAAGGCCAAGGCTCTTTGTGAGCAGGGTGTGGACATCCTAAAGCGTCTGTACCACTCCAAGAATGATGCGATTCGTGTGCGCGCCCTGGTGGGTCTTTGCAAGTTGGGCAGTTACGGTGGACAGGATGCGGCTATTCGGCCATTTGGCGATGGCGCAGCCCTAAAATTGGCAGAGGCATGTCGTCGTTTCCTGATTAAACCTGGCAAGGATCGGGACATCCGTCGCTGGGCAGCCGATGGTCTGGCATACCTGACCCTAGATGCTGAATGCAAGGAAAAGCTGATTGAGGACAAGGCTTCGATACACGCTCTCATGGATCTGGCTCGAGCTGGGGATCAGTCGTGTATTTATGGTGTTGTCACCACCTTTGTGAACCTGTGCAATGCGTATGAGAAGCAGGAACTGGTGCCGGAGATGGTGGAGCTGGCCAAGTTCGCCAAGCATCACATACCCGAGGAGCACGAGTTGGATGATGTGGATTTCATTAATAAGCGTATCACTGTGCTGGCAAACGAGGGAATAACGACTGCCCTCTGTACCCTGGCCAAAACGGAGAGCCACAATTCGCAAGAGCTAATTGCCCGGGTCCTGAATGCCGTTTGTGGCCTGAGGGAGTTGAGAGGCAAAGTGGTGCAGGATGGTGGCGTTAAAGCTCTGCTTCGCATGGCCCTTGAGGGTACCGAGAAGGGAAAGCGTCATGCTTGCCAGGCGTTGGCTCGGATTGGTATAACCATCAACCCAGAGGTGTCATTCAGCGGCCAGCGATCTTTGGATGTGATCCGTCCGCTATTGAACCTCCTGCAGCAGGATTGCACCGCCCTGGAGAACTTCGAAGCTCTGATGGCGCTCACCAATCTGGCCAGCATGAACGAAAGCGTCCGCCAGAGGATCATCAAGGAGCAGGGCGTGTCCAAGATCGAATTTTATCTAATGGAGGATCATCTGTACCTCACCCGAGCAGCTGCCCAATGTCTGTGCAATCTGGTGATGAGCGAAGATGTGGTGAAAATGTTCGAGGGCGACAACGATCGCGTAAAGTTCTTGGCCCTCCTTTGCGAGGATGAGGATGAGGAGACGGCAATGGCATGTGCCGGAGCTTTGGCCATGCTTACATCGGTGTCCGTTAAGTGCTGCGAGAAGATTCTGGGCATCGCCAGCTGCCTGGATATCTTGCATACGCTGATCGCAAATCCCAGTCCGGCTGTGCAGCATCGTGGCATTGTCGTAATCCTGAACATGATTAACTCGGGTGAGGAGATCGCCAAAAAGCTATTCGAGACGGATATTATGGAGCTTCTCAGTGGACTGGGACAGCTGCCGGATGAGTCGCGTGCCAAGGCCCGCGAAGTGGCCATCCAGTGTCTGGCGGCGGCGGAGCGGTATCGAATCATTGAGCGATCCGACGATGCAGAGATCCCGGATGTGTTTGCCGAAAGTGCCAAAATAACAGAGATTATCGATGACTGATCGATCCATTCTGTGCCTTTTGTTTCCCCCACCTCGTTTCATATTCTCTCATCCTTAAACTATATTTATTTTCAAGCAAATTTAATGCGAACTCATATAATGTTTTATGACAAAGATTGTACTTACGAATTTATTATTAAATTCATCTAAAAGTGTTTCGTTTTGAATTTAAATGGTTTTTCTTTCCGGATGGGAAATGTTTATAGTAACTCTTAATTGCTTGTCAATAAATTAACTTTAAATTCATGCAAATTGCTTGGCAAGATCAAGTCGAAGTCTAATGTGGGTCAGCAGTGCGACCCCCCAAACTTGCCCCAAACCTAATGGTGACGTTTAAATGTGCTTTTTATTATGGATGCCAAAAATCGTTCTTAGTTTTCCCCTTCGAGGCAATTATGGGCACAGCAGTTCATTGAGCAACCTGCCACAGGCAACAGGCAATAGGCAACTTGCCACAGCAACTGCGTGGGTTGCCATTTTTGGGTTACTCAACTGCATTAATCCGATTTGGCTCGGCGGTCGGTATAGCGGATGCATTTAAGGACTTGGGGCACATTTCAGGCATTCTTAATGCGAATATTATTATTTTAGGCCCAGCAACCGGTTGCCAATTGCCATTGCCAGATGCCACTGCTGTTTGCAGTTGCAACTTTGCTCGAGTATTTTCCCACCGGCTGCGCTTTTCCCTGGTCCCGGTGCACTTCCTCGGTATGTTTTCTATTCGCTGCAACACTTAAACTGACATTAGCCGACAGCTCGAGGTAGCGCTGGGCTTCCTCTAATGCACAAATAATTGCAGAAGATGCTTCTGATGTGGCAGTTGCACAGTGTCAGGTAGCCGGGAATTCTGAGCGTCCGTCTCATCCCGCTGATTGCTCAATCTCAATGAAATATGATTAAATAAATAATTGTTGCTTTAATTCAGTTTTGCTCATCGCAATAGAGAAATGCATTGTCGAGGCTTTTGGCTTTTGCTAATGAACCCGCCACTCTTTGTTAACGGCATTTCTTTTATACGATCCGTGACGTTTTTCACATTTGGCATTAAATAAAGGTTGACCCGAATTTTAGGACCTGTCAAAAGTGGTATGCAGCGGCGCACATTCTTTATTTTTTTAAGAAGCAGAACTAATGAATTATTAGGGTTACGTTTAAAAGGATAATCGTAATTAGTAGCTTGAGGTTTGATTTAAAAAATTATATTTAAATGTAATAAGGAAATTCATAAAATGAGAGTAACTACAAATGTTTATAATACAGATTTAGAACAGCAAACTTTTTCTATATACAATTATATTGTATAATATATTTTTTGATCTCTTTAATGGATTAAAAATACATTTATTTTATTTTTAAAGCGGACAATTATCTTCTACAAAGTTTTGCCATATTGATTTGAAAATAAAAGTAAACTAAAACAAAATATAAACCCCTACTACTTTTGATTTTAAACTTATTAAGATCTTCTCTCTTCTACCTATTCTGACCACAAATAATCCCATATCATGTTCCCAGAAAATAATCCCCAGACGTAATCCTCAAATAGAAAAGAAAACTTTCAGTTTCGATTCAAGTGAAATTGAATTTCCCAAAAAGAAGAAAATAAACCTAAAAAATATATAAAAAAACCTGAATTCCATTTTTGTTTACATTCCACAAAGAGCGGAAAGCGACATCTTCGCTCAAAATGATGGAAGAACTTTCCCGGCTGAGGTAAAAGTTGCAGCCAGATTGATCGGCTTTAAGCCGCTCCAAGTAAATGGCTAACAAACGCAGACCGTCCGCTAAATGATCATTAAGGTGCGTGAAGCGACACCAAAACTGGACCGACAGACCGAGTTGTATTTACTTTTTCGGCATTGGTCACCATCGTCAGCATTAGACATTTTGTCCTAATTACACAGACGACAAACCGAGCGGCTAACAGTTCGCTTAGGCTTCAGACTTTTCAGGCTTATGGTGGAAGCTTGATTGGCGACGCGACGCATGTGCAACTTCACTTTCCATTTAATCTCGTTTCGCCGGTGCCGGGGATGCGGTGGGGAATGGGGATGGGAGGGTGCTGCCGGTGCACCGCGGTGGTGCAACTGCCGCCGCACAATTTGTCCCGTGGAAATCGAAAGCCGATTTTCATGTCAATATTTTTGTTTAATAAACTGGCCGTCGCGAGTCGTCTGCGCATGCGGAAAATATGCAAATTACCATCGACATCGATGTGGCCCCTTGGGCGATGCAACGCAATATATTTGCACATGAAAAAAATATTTAAAATTTTATAAATATCATATGATAGATATTAAATTGTGAATTTAAAGAACACAAAATAACTCTTGTTTTAAAATATTTTTGCAAAGAAAAACCAGAAAGAATACTAAAAGGAATTTGTATTGAGATGCTGCAATAGGAAATAATTATAATTATAATTATTTATTTTATAAGTAATCTAAATAAATAATTTTACTTTTATTGGGAAAATATACGAAAGGATATATTTACGGATAGATTCGTATGATGTGGATATTGTGCACTCCTGCATAGATGTTAACACTTTTGCTCAATCTGCAGTCAGCTAAGAAAACTTGAAATGTTTCATTTGAAAATAATCCAAATTTATTTAATAAAGAAATATTTCGTTCAGTGTACTCACACAGCTCTATAGATACTCTCCCAGCCAGCCAAGTTGCGTTGACCGATTGAACGAAAGTGCAGGCAACCAAGATACGGATGAAAGATGAAAGTTGTCCGCGAGTAGAATGACGATGCTGAAAGTGCAAGTGGCCTGGCATATCGAACGATCGATGTAAGATGGTTACGGACTATGGAAGCCGTCAGATCGTGTGGCTGGTGTGTCAACCCAGATAGCGAGAGTGGATTTACGTATTTAAGCCCATTAACTAAGATGCATTTTGTCTCCTCTAAATAGAAAATGTCACAAATTTTACTAAAAAATCGAATAAAAATAATAATTTTATTATATTTTTGGAAATACTTCCTATTGTTATTTAATGGAAAACTTTCTCGCCTTGGCTAACACTAGCTTTGTGCAGCCTTTCCCTATTTCCAAATTCCTGTCGCCAGTTAGTTTTTCACATTTTTGGTTAATTTTCTTTTGGCCGGAACTGGTGGACAATTTGGCAAGTCGCGGCGGCAAACGAAACTTGATTTTCCTTCGCATTGGCCATGGTAATTAATCAAACAACTGCCATCCGCCTAAAATAAATGTGTAAAACGATGGGGATAAACTCGAAAACGGCGTCTACAATCGACCAAATCAAAAAGCCACGGTGAATTGTATCGCATAGGTGCAAATTTCGCTCAAATTTATATTAATCGTCTAAAGTTGTTTGAAGGGGCCAGGTAGAGATACTGGTTCGCAACGATCGGTGTCCTCCAATGCTCAAATATGCTAAGCTTGCCAGCGAGAATAGGATTCCATTAGCAACATCGTCGGAAACTTGCAACAATGTTGCCAGCGAGATGTGGCAATTACACTTGAAATTTTAAAAATTATAAGTAGAATATTTATGACATAAAATATTAATGTTAAACATGCATTAACTTATTAGTTGTTGAATAGAAAAGAACAGAAAATCTTTTGTTGAGTAAACTATATTTTTGATAGAATAATAAACAGCAATAAAAAGACATATATGATTTATAAACCCTTTGAGTAAAATTTGAGTGAAATATAGTTGGTTTTGTTTAGCAAATTGACAATATTATTTTATAAAAATTAAATTTTATATATTTAATTTCAAACCTTACTTAATACATCTGATTTTAATGATATTTGAGGAAAATCTTTAAAGAAATGCCCTACTACCTTGAGAAACCCAATCAACCAAACCAATTAGGCACAAATTCCTTTCTGATTAAATTTCTGCTGAATCAATGACTTTTTTTTTTATGTGTAATTGCATTTGCCTTGGTCCCCCATAGGTGATAAGAAATAATTGAAAAGATTGTCGGGCATTTGAATCGATTGAATGGGCTGGCAGGGAAAAAGAAGGACCGCGCAGGGCTATAATTAGGAGATTTGTGATTGTGGACGATTGTGTGCGTTTGTGGGCAAAGGCAAATGTTTATGTTATGTCAATTGCCGACCACACAGGCCCAAGATCCAGAGGAGGAGGTCCCGCCCAGTGCCTTGCAAACTGTGCACTGCCCTCCGTCATTAAGGTTGCGACGAGTCTGTCGTCTGTCGTCAGTCTTTGCCACTTTGCTTTCTTTTCGCTGAGCTTGCAGTCTTGCCACAGTTTCCCTTCCATCTGCATGCCCTGCCCCACTATCCCGCCACTCGTTGCCTTAATTGTTTTATTGCATTTTCAGCGGGTGAGAGAGGCAGACTTTCTATTTGCACATTTTCACAGGGAAAAAATATTTAATTTTCCGTCGCTTTTTTTTCTCAGTTTTTGTGGACTGAAAATTGCTTGAAAAATGCTTCACGATAAATGTTGTGCTTGTGTTTTATTGAAGATGCAGCAACAATATTTTTCTTCCGTCTAATTACGAATGGGAATTTGTCATACTTGGTTTACGAAGTGTTTTTCTGTATTTTTGTTAATAGATTAAATATCTTTCAGTTTGTTTTATCTTTTTGGTGTCGAAATAAACAGAAACCAAATTGGTAACATAATTTGTTCTCTAATATAAAAGCGTATGAGATGAAATTTTAATTAATGTTTATGTCCTTTATTTTAATTTAACTTAAAATACTCTTAAAGAGCAAATTAAGCAATCTGAAATCTAACATTTCAGTCTCCGAGAATTCTAAAACCTGTTTTTTTTTAAGCAGTGAAGCCCGATTGTTTGCTAACAATTTGGCTATTAAAAGGCATTTTTAACCATCGTTAGTTAGAGCGGATCCCCTACAAGTATTTAATGGCTGTCAGCAGTTGAGCGACTTTTCGCATCGAGCAGCAGCTGCCCCGATCAATTCCAACCTTAATTATGCGTTTCATATGGAGCCTCGGCAATGGCCACAGTCAACCCTTTTTACGTGCAAATCTTAGCGCGTTTTATGAGCCGCTCATTAGAACGCGAACATGACCAGGAGATGGACACGCTGCGTATGCCAGCAATTGCTGGGATGGGGCTTCGGGACTGCCGCTCCTTTATGACGTTAAGATGTCGACAACAATGGTAAGAACACTGTGAAAAAAAATACAACAAAAAATTTAATTTCAGGCACAAGAAAGCTTAATTTCAAACTGGATTTATTGCAGTGTAGAAACTCTATTTTACTTTGTCGTTTTTTTAATGAGATAAACAGGACACTGTCCTTACAATTATTTAATAAATGGTATTTACAAGCCTAGTTTGTCGCAGCGTAATGGCAGGCGGAGAATAAGATATAGACGCCGACCGGGATGCGGTGCTAGTGCTCTCGACTCATTATAATGGGCGGCACTTTATTTAAATGCGCCACGGCACATCATTAACAAGGCAAATGCCATACCGCGGAGCCGCAGCTCTGTTCAGGTGCGTCCTCGGCGAGGGCCCGCGAGGAGAGCCCCAAGGATGTTTGTATGTTTAGGTGGATGGATTCTAAACTGGCCACGCAGACCGCACGCACTTTCAGATGGAAAGGGGAACGGGAAACCGGGTGTGCACTGCAGCTGAGCAATGGGCAGATATTTTATAATATCTCAATTGATGAGAGGGGTCTCTATCGAGTTACAGGGCACAGTGGGGCAAAGAATAACGATGGTTAGTTAGAAAATATAAATGAAATCAGACTGGAATTCATATATATGCATGTCTGCATCGAATATATAGTCTAGCGATTAACTAAAAATAAATATTTACCGCTCTTATCGGCCTATGACCTGTTGTTGACTCGAACCCATGTTCTTTATTATTATTCGCAAATTGGACTTTTTATAAATAAGTAATTTTTTCTTAGAATCGAATTTAAAGGATTTCTTGGAATGCTGAATAGATAATGAAAAATATATAAATATTGTTATCAGCAAAGCCATTTAAATGGTTTGATGGTGTGCATTGATACATTGTTATCAGTGAAATTATTAATAAAATAAAAGCGAGAGTATATTTACCTCCGTGATATTTTTTATTAAGAACTTGTGATGTTCTTTTTTTCAATTTTAAATAATGCAATTTAATTTAATCTTCAATATTAATTTAGTTTTTAAAAACATACTTTAATTGATGAATTATAATTGATAAAAGTTTAGTTAATATCTTTTGCTTTTTCAGAGACTACTTCCATGTTTAAGTTTTATTAATTAATATTCTTTAAATATTAATTACAAATAACTAAACAGGATGTAAGCCTTCGGCTTTCCTGCTCATCCGTTTGAGGATAGAGCAGGGTGACTCCTCCTTATCTCACATGGACGGTCTGGTGATAGCAATTGTTTATTTTGCAGCATCTATATAAGCAGAAATCATCAGTGAAAATATATTTACTTCAAAAGTGCAGTTCTCATGAATCGGCTGGTGAGTAACAGATTCTTCAAGAGTGGCAAAAAAGTATTTATTTGTTATTTAATTCACAGATGTTTGTGGCTGTTCTGGCCCTTGCAGGCTTTCAACTGGTGACTCCTATTCCCAATAACGGGGGTGGAGGCTTCGGAGGCGGCTTCGGAGGAGGACAGGGTGGAGGCTTTGGCGGCCTCTTTGGATCCATAGCTAATATCGTTGACGAAAGTATTAAGCTTGGCCAACGTAAAAAACAACAACAGCAATACGAAAACGGACTGTATAACGGAGGACCGTCTTATGGAGGACCGTCTTATGGAGGATCGCCTTATGGTGGCGGAAATTATAACGAAGGACCCTATTATGGTGGGCCAAATGGTGGAGGTCCTTACAATGAGGGACCCTATAATGGAGGACCAAATAATGGAGGACCAAATAATGGAGGACCAAATAATGGAGGTCCAAATAATGGCGGCCAAAGTGGCGGATACCCTATTATGGACTTAAGTGCTCGTCGGTACAATTCAAGAGGATACAATTCAAGGCAATTTAATGGATATACTCAACCATATAATGGACGATATAATGGATATAACCAACCATATAATAGACAATATAATGTACGACGGTATTAGCGTAAATATTTGACAATATCTATTAAGAAAGCCAGATTTTTAAATCCTTACAAGTTTTGCTGATTTAAAATATTAAATAAATATAAATTAAATTAAATTTAAAGAAAGAAATATTGTTCTAAATGTTTTATATTTCATAACTGCAAAACACAAAAAAATAAATATTATTCAATTTTAATTAAAAAAAATATAACATCTGTATTGCAGCATAAAGAAAATATTTGAATAAGCAGTAATTCATTCGAGGAATAAACAAAAATAATAATAAATGTGCTTTTTTGGTAAGACTCATTGTTTTTTTTTTAAATTAATCTGAACTAAGTATCATAAATAATGCCGGCTGTTCTCGGTTCGTGGAATATTTCTTCTAACTGATAAACAGCTTCTGCTTCATCTATAAATGCGAATAAGTCCAGAAAAAAAGTTTATTCAACATTGGCAATCACAATGAAGTGGCTGGTGAGTAATTTGATTATGTTTATGTATTGTACATATGTATACTTATTTTACATTTTAAAATTACAGACATTTCTAATTGTGGTCTTCATTGGCATTCACGTTTCCGCTCCTTTTTCCCCTGAATGCTTTAAGCGCCTTATTGAATTGTCTCATGCTGTTCTTGGCGGAATAACAAATGGATTAAAAAACTACCTTGAATCTGAATCTGCGCAAAAGGTAGTGGGTGCAGGGAGACCTACAAGACCTACAATACCTACAAGACCTACATCCCGATATCCCATCATTGACTTTAGGCATCAATAATAGATTTACAAATAGTAATACTACCTGAAAAAAACTTAATTTTTTAATATTATTATTAAGTGTATTGTTGTGTAGAAACATGTTTTTCTATTAATGTAGAGTTGTAACAATTACAAAAGTGCAGGAATCACAAAAAAACGCTTTGAAATATACCACGTCGTTCCATTATAATATGTAATCAAAATATATACACTTGACTTATCTCGAATGCGACACTCGTGCGCATTTAAGGTCAACAAACGTTTGGCTCTAGATGAGTTCGACTTAATTAAAATAATAATAAAATAATACATATATAAAAAAATAAAATAAGTATAAATAGAATAAAGCCAATCTCAGGCTGGGCAAATCAGGTTCAATCGATGCTACGATTGGGGAAAAAATAAAGCTAACGCTTGAAGAAGTCATAGACCGATAAAATATTTGTCATATACATATGTACATACATATATAAATATTCTTTTCTGGCAGGGGCCCCTATGCATTATCTTCCGAAAGTCAACCAAGTGATTTTTGATCAAAATCCTGCCCAAATGCCAGCCAAATACCCTTCACGTACTGCCCAAATTCTGACCAAATCCAGCCCTGAGTATAGAAAACATATATATACGCCAGTGTTATACCTTATTATTGAATTTATAGATTTTTCCTTTGGAAACAATATGTGTCGATCTGGTGTTCTGACTCATATAGTACCTGCAATAAATTCAAGTAGCTAACTTTGGCACGAGGAGGATGGTATAACCGATCTTATCAGTCTGTAAACTGTTGTTGTCTAGAAATTTTTTGGGTGAGCAAACTTGACCTTTTATATACGTAGTAATATTTTTTTAGAATTAGAATTTCCTGGTATTCTTAATTAAACAAAATATATAAATATAGTACATTGCTATCAGTAGAGGCATGTGTACATACATAATTTGTAGGTGTGCACTGATACATTTTTAAGATGTTAATATAATTTAATATAAATTAATATAAATTGCAATATTCATTTAGTTTATTACAAAGTTTTTTATTGATAAATTATATCTAATTAAAGTTATCTGATATCTATTGGCATAGCCTTTATATTTTTTAGACACAACTTTCTAATTTCAACTTTTGTTTATATAAATATATTTTAATAATATTTACAAATAAATGCAGAGTATTAAAAACTTCGGTTTTCATGATCATCCGTTTGCGGATAGAGCAGCGCAATTCCTCGTTATCTTGCACCGATTGCTGTTAGCAATTTATTATTTTTCAGCATCTATATAAGCCGGAATCATCAATAAAAATAGGTTTATTTTAAAAGTGCAGTTCTCATGAATCGGCTGGTGAGTAACATCTTTTTTTAAGAGTGGCAAAGAAATATTCATTTTATAATAAATTGTCAGGTATTCGTTGTTGTGCTGGCCCTTGCAGGCTTTCGTCTGGTAACTCCTATTCCCAATAACTTTAACGTTGGTGGATATGGCCAAGGTGGAGACTTCGGAGAAGTTCAGGGTATAGATGTTGGTGGTCTTTTTGGGTCTATAGCTAAAACGGTTGATGAATCTATTAAGCTTGCGCAAAATGGTATAAAACAACACCAGCAACAAGAAGATGGAGAAAAAAATAATGGCGGTGGATATGGCCAAGGTGGTGGTTTCAGTGGCTTATTTGGATCTATAGCTGACATCGTTAATGAGAGTATTAAGCTTGGGCAACGTGTAAAACAACAAAAACAATTCGAAAATGAAATGGCTAACAATATAAGAAAGGACCCTGATATGGAGGACCAAATGGTGCCGGATAATATACTTATATACAGGACCCTAAACCGGAAGACAAAATAATTACGTCCTAATTTTCTTAATGATTTGTATGCTTTGAAAACTACCAATTAAAATGACTGGAAAATTAAGAATCATATATTAACTAATTTGAATTTATAATAGAGATGTTTAGAATTCTGAGAAAGATTTGAATAAATATTAATTAATTCTCGGAATAAAGAAATATTCGTAAAAAATGTGCCTTGTATTGTTTAAGGTATTGAAAACATCTTTGCTAGATTGAACTATGAATTGTACTTGTTTGTAATATAAAGATGTATGTAAATTAATATACAAATAATCCATGCATTATTTGTAGATTTCAATAACAACATCTTAAAGATCTCATTGACTGCCTATTGAGTTGATTCGATTTTCCGCGATTCTAAGCCCAATGTACCTTCAAGGGGCGCCTTAATTGGTTTCGTAGAATTTGCCATGGACCCTTCTTCTCGATGATGGCTTCGTTTACCTGTTCGCACTACACTACCCCTTCCGGTACCATCCTCCTTCCCTCCACACTTTCCTCTGGATTTCGCCTATTACTTGTTCTGAAGTTCTTGGCTTTGATTCGTCTTCTGCATGATAATTAAGGCCGCAACTTGGTCTTGCTTGGGCTTTAGTGCGTTTGCAAATTACCCTGCAATTGCAAAAACTCAGAAGGGATAAGCAAAATTGGCTTTAACTATAGTTTCCTGCTTAAAAGTCTTTGATTGATTAAATAGAACATTTAAGACGAATCTGTAACCCCACGATTTCCTCAATTTAAACTATACATTTCTAATGGAAACTCAACATCAAATTAAAAGCCGAATTAAACGCCTATTAAGACATCATTGGTAAGTTATATTATCATATTTTGTTTTGGCCCCGCAGTCAGTATCAATCAATCAATCAATCATAGCGCATCCACCAAAAACCCCAATTTATGTCAGTAGTTCCGCTCATCCTTGACACAAAATTCAAACCGAGAAGAGAAAATCACATACACAAACTATACACATGCATAACATTTATGCGTAATTATCGAAGGTGGCTAAATGGACGTAGCCCCCTTTGGCAGTAAATCAAAAAGCCCACAAATATTTACAAAATCATAAAGTTTGCTTTGATTTAATTGCTGTTCGGTCTTGTTTGCCCGATGAATTTGGCCAACCTTCGTGCCACAAACAAAACGCTGGGTGGGAGGCAATTTGGCAGTAGTTTTTTTTTTTAATCTTTCCAAATGTATCCAAACTTAATTACGCGCGTGTTTCTGTCAGATGACCAAGCCAATCTTTTTACACTGAAAAGACCTGAGGCCAAAAAAAAAGTGGTAAGACAAAAGACAAAACTGAAAAACTGAATTAAACCAAGCAATTTGAAGTTCGGCAAATGAAAAAGTCACTGAAACTTTTCTAGGATTTGAACAAGATCACAACTATATTTAAATGTTTATTTTATTGCTTGAATATTAAATATTTAAAACAAAATTCGTATTCATATCCCCTGAGATCAGGTTTCCTTGTCTGTTTATTTATGGTTTGAGGTCTGAGGGTTTAAGCTAGCGAATGCCGCTACGCCCAGGGAAACGTTTATTCAGAGTCGTTGGGGCAACATAATTTTGCACAGAAATTATTAGCACTTTATTATTTTGTTTTTGTGGTTGTTACGCCTCTTTCTTGTACGCATTAGCACTAAATTCAAAAAACCCACACCAGCACACGGGCCAAATTTTTCACCTTTCGTTTTGAGGTTGAAATTTTAATGAACACTTAGCAACAAACTGATGGATATATATATATAAATGTTTTAAAACATAATTGAAATATAGTTGGAAAACGTCACAAAATTATATTTATAAAACTTCTTTAATTGAAAATGAATAATAACAATTTATTTACTATTTTATAAGCCTTCAAATAGGCAGCTAGTCTGTGAGAAGCTTCTTGGCCCAATGCCCTTCCTCTACAGTCTTGACCCTTTCCATATTGGAAATAATATTGAATTTTATTTTTGATGATACACACAAAGAAGAAATCCAGGAAGCCTCGTACTCGTAGCCATATGTCATCGCTGATTTCCTGAAATACTTGTCGCCTCTTCCTGCTCATCATTAGTGTCGTCAGCATCAGCGTCTCAGCATCACATAACGATCGTTCAACTCTCGTTGACCATTGAAATTATTCGCATGACCCCACGGGGGAATCGCTTGCACCTCCTATTGAAAACGTGAAAAGCCGCAGAGCTGGAAAACAAAAAAAAAAAGAGCAGCACCAGCTGACCGATCGTGAACTCTGCGGTTGTCGGGCAGACATCTTCACCTCTTGTCGACTTTCCACGCTTCCCATTTCCATTTTCATTTCCATTTCACTTTCTTTTGCACAACGCGATGCCGCCGAGAGATGCTTCCTCGCAGCATCGCGTAATTAACATTCGGCTCTCGACTCGAGTCTATGGCCACTGATGCCAGTTGCCATTTGCCAGTTGCAGTGCTGCTCGGCGTTTGGTAATGAGGAAACAAATGTTGTCAAATGCGTTGGCGGTTGGGCGCTTACTCGATAAGCAAAGCCACAGAAAGACAGAAAAAAAAAACTGCAGCTGTGGGGGATGTCATTGCACTCGCTTTTAAATGGTGCTCCCAGAGTCCCCTCACCATTGCCAATAAATGAAGTTCAGGAGGGCCCAACTGTAATAGAGCTTAATGTCAAGGTTTGATTTGAGAAAATTATGCTTGAAAATTATTTAAAAACATCAAGATTTTAGGCCACAATTCGTACTTAAACATACATATATTCAAGTATTTGTTATCATGTGTTTGTTCCACCATTTTAAAAATAAATTGAATTTGGTAAATGATTTTAAAGGTAATTTGTTTTAAAAATATAATTTAATACGAAAAACAGAAAATAAGGGCTTTAAAATAAAGACTTTATATACTTCTTCAGTTATACTATTTCTAATTAATTTTTGTACAATTTATATATACAATCAAAATGGAATTTACTAATGACTCAGACTTTATACAATTATTCTAAAGCACTTAAAACTTATACTAGAGTATAATACCCTCTGCGAGGGCAAACTGATAAGAAATACTCGCGGTTTTCCCACGAATTACAAACAACTTGTCACATTTACAGAATTTAGAATTCCCAAAAGTTGTTTGATTTTTATTTTATTGTTGCCTTTATTTATAAAAAAAATGTATGTTGCCTTAGATTACTCAACTAAATAGTAGCTACGTGCAGAAATTTGTGGCATGTGTGTGGCTCTGCGAGTTGCAAGTTCCCATAGAACAGAAGCCAACTCAGAGACAAAGGCTTTAGCTCAGTTTAAAACAGAGAACGTTGATGTAGATTAGAAAAGAAAAGCGCAGTATAATAGATAATAAATGCAAGCTTAGACTCATTTCGAACGTGTTAAAGATACTGCGGATGGCCCCGGAAGTCAAAATGAAAACATTATGTTAACACGCTATGTGAATGTGGGTTTACCGACTTTAGGATATTAATAAAAATAAAAAAAAAGTACTATAAGATTTATTTTGTTTCCGCAGATTGAAATCTTATACTGTTAAGAATATTTTACCTTTTTTTATTATTCGTTCATCATTTAAAAATCTTAATTGCCCTTTGGCTAATTTCTTGCTGTTCTCGGAAGGCGCTAATCAAAAGTTAAATGCCCAGCGAAGGGAACGAGCTAAAGGCATGCAAAGTACAAACTAAAAATCGACAGCAAGTAAAATAAAAAAATAAGTATTATATAGAAAATGTGCAACCGGCAAACCGGCAACCGGCAAAATTCAGCCTGCCACCGTGATATGAGGCAAGCTCCAACAATTATTATGCAGCAGCAAAAATCCACTCGAGGCGTTGCCCGCAGCCAAGTCGCTGCCAAGTGATTCTAATGATGCTTCTAATGATATAGTCAAAAGCGAAGCGCAACTTGCAGCTTTGAGGGGCTCGGAGAAGGAGTCGGTAGCAATTGCATTCGGTTAGCCATTCCAGTGGAGCCAAAGTTAGTCTCTCTTAACCCTTGTGCAGACCGGACTCCGGACAGGCAAGAGTAAAGGAATTCGTTTCAAAAAGAATATTTGATTAATTCTGAAATAAAAAATATAATATGAATATTTTGAATGGCATAAATGCGTAGTTTTTTGTAGGAAAATTATAATATGATATATATTAAAAATAAAACAATAACTTTTCAAGAAGAAATTAAATTGTATAAATCTTAGCCTTAAGATTCTGGCACATTTAAATATTTTGTCACCTATTTTCTTATAATAAAATATTCTATTTAAATTTAAGAATTACCTACAAAGACGATAAAGTTATCTAAAATATATTTCCTATACTCTGCGATGGGTTAAATAAATTCTCTAATACGCCTTTTCCCCTTTTCACTGCTCCTTCCTTCCTCGACGCGCGTCAGACTTTTCCGCTTTGATTTTGCGTTAATCTTGGCTTGCACCTGTTGGACGTTCGGTCCGTTCGTCCACTTCTCGGTGGGTTGGCGACTCTTCCTCCTGGTGGAAGAACCTGGCGGAATTGTCCCGCAGGAGCCCCTCTTGCCCGGACTTGGGGCTGGGAGCAAAGGCGATGCCGTTGTTCAATTTTGCGTGCCGTTGCCGCCTCTGTTATTTTAACAATCTGCCATTTAAGCGTAAAAAATGTTGCCTCGTTTCGTGCCGCAGAGTTTTCCTTTTTGTTTTTCCTATTTTTTTTTTCAGCGGCTCTTGCTTGGATTTAGTTTTTTTTCGGGCTATTTGATTTGGCAATCATGGACCGATGGCGCTGCGTTCTCCATTCTGCATTCTGCGTTTGCTTTTCGGTGCCAGGTTGCTTGGTTTCTTTTTTCTTTGGTTTTTTGGGCGGCGGCGTTGCGTTAGTTGAACCTTTTTCGGGCAAAACACACTCGAGAGTTGGTCAAAAGGAAATGGGAGGGGGGCGGGGGGAGACAGACAGGTTGGCTTGGACGGCAAGAATGTGGATTAGTCAAGACTTTGATTGAGAAATTCTTTGCGATCGCCGTGGTTTGTTAAATGGCTAAATAGGAAGTCATTTCGGGATTTAATTTACTTTCCCTCTGCCTTCAAGATAATTATTTTTCATTTTTTGTTTCCTTTTAGTCGTACTGTGGGATTACTTTATGAAGGCCATCCACATATGACAGCCGTGAGTTGATCGTCCATCATTGTACATGGCCAATGGCAAGGTAATCCAGGATGGTTGCTCCAATGAGTTTGCATTGGAAATCTCAACCAGTCAGGCAGGTTAACTCTCTAGGTTTCGGTAGTCCAGATTGGCTGCTTTTTTAAGCCGCCACATGATTACAAGGAACTTAAAAATAATAAATGTATACGCATACATAATAAATATGAGGCAGTTTAATATAATACAATTTATTTATGGAAAATAAAAGTATAAGTCGGAAAGTTAACTAAAAAAATATATATGTTACGAATCAAGGTTATAATTTTGATGAAATAAACTAAAATTTATTAAAAAATGCTTTAAGCCTTATTTAATTAACTTTATTTAATGCATCTTAATGATTTTTTGTATAATGATTAACAATATTGATAGCTTATACTCCAAATTTAGTCTCAATCCTCGTGAGAAGCAGCTGCAACATTGGGAATAACATCTGACATGAATCTAGCTCTCGTAGATTCAAGGAATCCTTTAACAACATTCACTCCTGTATTTGTATTCGCTACAGGAGCAGGAGCCAACGACTCTAACCAGCATCATCAGCTACCAGAAACATCTTCCACTTGTGGCAATTGCGTAAATGATGTTCTAATACAACATCAATTACAATGGCAAGCGGCCCATGGCCGAAACCGTAATGATGTAGTCAGCCTCCGAGTTGCGTTTCAGCCAGGTCTTCGTCCCCGTCCCCCGTCTCCTTGCTTCCACTCTGTTCTCCGGCAGCAACTTCTGGCTTGTGCTCCTCAATAAGCTTGTGGCATTCACGCCTTGTTGTTGCCAGCTTTATCCTCCTCAACTGTGGATGTTTTGCCAGTGTGTAGCTGTTATCGTTGTCGCTGAACCGGCTGGCAGTCGGTCCCTGCTCTCGGCGTCTCCGTAACAGTTGCCCGAGTGCATCCCATATATACCCTGTACACTGGAATGGAGTATCACGGCCGAGATTGATGCGAAAATTATCAAACGCTTCCATTGAATAGAATATGAAGACAAAAAAGGAGGTAGGGGAAGTCTTAAATTAATATTATATTATTGTTTTATATGTGAAAATGAAATATATAATTAATTCACTTTTAAATTTTATCTGTAAATAAAACAAGATAATAATGCATTTTAAGATGTTTTAAAACTTAAAATAATTAAATGATTATAAGTAAGCGGTTTCCCATATTTCTGTACAGCTTTTATATTTTTTTAGGTATTTTGCATTGTTTTTATTTTTGTTATTAATTCAAAAATATAAATATTATTATAAATAACACTAAGACAGGGTAATCTGACGACTAAATCATTTAATTCTGTAAAAATTTCATGCACAACAACCGTTTTACGTTTTACGCATGCGTGTGTCTTAGCCACTGGGCTACCTGTTGCACCTGCTTAGCCCCCCTCCAAGCGCCCCTTATCGCCCACCAACAGCTGACTGTGGCACTGCTTCAATTTATGTTTTAATTGTGGAAATTATGTGACACATGTTGCTGCTATGGCTCTACTCCGTGTGCTTAGGCGGCGCATCTGAGAGCACCGAGCAGACCCGAAGAGCCGCCGTCTGTCATAACTGGTAAAGTTGTAATTAAACTGGTGCTGGGATCCCCATCCCAATCCACATCACCATCCCTCCTCTTGGGGAACTCTGCTTGGACTGCGTTCGTTGCCGCCCATCGGATGAAATTGGCTGGAATGGAGCGACAGCGTTTTGTGGGTTTTTCTCGGGTTGGTTGTAAACATTTTACGGTTGTTTATTGCCGTCAATTGATGTATGGGTGGATGGATGTTTGGGAAGTCATCCAGGATACTGGATAATAATTTAGTTCGAGTGTGAGCAGCTGATGGGGGAGTCAATTGGGTAGCTGATCGATGCAGGAGTTGCGATGAGAGGGGTTTTTTGGGTCTTTTGGATTGGTGGGAAATTAATTACTGTGATTAAAATACGGGAAATCTTTATTATAATATTAAATATTAATATTTTCTTTTACCATATTCAAACCCTACTATGTCAGGTCAACTACTTCTGCAAAATGTCTATCAAAACTTTGGAATTAAATCTGATTAAATTGCGTAAAAAAGGTAATCTAAGCCAAAAATCATTGAGAAGTGAGAACTATATAATTAAACTCATTGGAATGGTTATGGTTATGGCTTTCGTTGCTGTTGCCTTCCGCAGAATAGCTCTAACTGCACTGTGATTGATTGATTGCCCCTAAGACTGAGGAGTTGTTGACTTTACAGCGTGTTTATGGCTGCGCTTGAGTCTTGAACCCCAGTGAACTTAACACAAGCCAACCGCAAACAGTGCCTCCCAACTCCCCCCAAGACAGTAGCGGTCAAAATAGTGGCTTAAACAATGTTCTCCTATTACCCTTTAGATAAACGATTTAATTAAAATGTACATATTTTAATACATAGCAAAGAATTTATGTTGCAACAATGTTGCAATGTTGCATACAACATTATTTTTTTCAAGAACAAAACCATATTCGTATTCTTATTGCCCTATTTAACACAATATATTACCATTTGGCAGTGCTATTACTTTAGCCACTGCTGTGGATACGTAAGCCAAACTTTATGGAGTGTTTGGGATTGGGGCACGTTGCCTAACCATAACGGTAATGGGGGGCTAGTGGTGGCCCAACAACCGGATCGCTACAAAACTTTGGGTCACTCGCTGGGGAAGTCGGGGAAGTGTCTAATAATAAAAATCAAAATACCGTCACGTAAACCGATAACAAGGCGCAAGTCCAAGCGGATCTCGGGAGGAATTGGAGTTACAGCCAAAACACAATTAAGACCGACATTTTTATGGTGTTCAAACTATAAAATTCATATAATTAAATTGCAGTTATAACTATAACACCGCCAGCAACAGAAGCCACAGCAGCAGCAGCATCGGCGACAGCACTGCCAACAACAGCAACGTGCAACATGCAACATCAACCAGCCACTGCCAGCTAGCGAAACTATCATAAAGCCGGGATCAAATCATCGCTGAGAGTGAATAATTTCCCAAGTGCGAAAATAAAGTGAAAAGCGATAAGATGTTGAAAATAAAAATTAGTTGTTTTTTTTTTATATCTTAGGTGTCATTTTAGGCCTTAAAAGCTAAGGGTAACCTTAAAATAAAGCTTGAAGAAGCTGGGTTCTAACTAAATAAAAACCAATACAAATTAAGTTCTATGCAGTATTTATAAGGTTATTTTTAAAAATACTTCATTCGCTTTTTAAACTAAAAAATTACATTAATAAATAAGTTTTTTTTATTTAATTTTAGTTTATTTTAACACAAAACTTCTTAATATTGGTTCAGCGTCAAGTTTGTTGCCTAAGTCTTTTGTTTCTTATATTTTATTTGCTGTGAAACCTTTATTAAGAAGTTTTGTGTTAAAATAAACTAAAATTAAATAAAAAACTTAATTGGTAATGTGTTTTATTTAGTTTAAGAAGCTAATAAATAATTTGTGACGGTCTGCCGTTTCAATTCCCCAGATAGCTCAGGGACGGCCAGGATCCGCTCATCAGAGTTAGTCCGAGTGGTAGCTGGAAGAGAAGTGCCCCGGCCCCAGGAAGAACAGTGAGAGGAATTCGGTAAAAATTAACAGTAGGGATCTTTATTCAGTGGATTTCTTGTACAGAGTTGAGATACGGGCTCGATCGTCGGGGCTGGCTTCGTCCCGTCTCGGGGGGAAACACCACGCTGTGGGGACCTTGTCGTTGCCAGTCGTCGGGCGGATCGGGTCTTCGGCCGTGCCGGGAGTCGGGACGTCCGGGTACCTGCTAAAGAGAGAGAGAGAGAGAATGGGTCGGACTCTTTGAAGTCGTCGGTGAGAGAGAGAATGGTTCGGACTATTCAAGTCGTCGATGAGAGAGAGGCGCGATGGACTATTTAAGTCGGCTTGACGGATGAGAGAGAATGGTTCGGCCTATTCAAGTCGTCGATGAGAGAGAGGCGCGATGGACTATTTAAGTCTGCGCTGACGGATGAGAGAGAGTGGTTCGGACTATTAAAGTCCCCAATGAGAGCGAGAGAGAGAGATATGACTATTACAGTCTACGGAGAGAGATAGTGGTTCGGACTATTCAAGTCGTCGATGAGAGAGAGGCGCGATGGACTATTTAAGTCGGCGTTGACGGATGAGAGAGAGTGGTTCGGACTATTAAAGTCCTCGATGCGAGAGAGAGATAGGACTATCCAAGTCTACAGAGAGAGAGATACTGGTTCGGACTATTCAAGTCGTCGATGAGAGAGAGGCGCGATGGACTATTTAAGTCGGCGTTGACGGATGAGAGAGAGTGGTTCGGACTATTAAAGTCCTCGATGAGAGAGAGAGAGAGAGAGATAGGTTCGGACTATTCAAGTCGTCGATGAGAGAGAGGCGCGATGGACTATTTAAGTCGGCGTTGACGGATGAGAGAGAGTGGTTCGGACTATTAAAGTCCTCGATGAGAGAGAGAGAGAGAGAGATAGGACTATCAAAGTCTACAGAGAGAGAGAGGGAGGGCTAGGACTATTAAAGTCCACAGAGAGAGAGATAGGTTCGGAAGGACTCTTAAAGTCTACGGCTATTGATTCAATCCAAATCCTAGGATTCGGATTGCCCCAAAAAAAGGACTTTCGCTTGCTGACTAGGAAGTGTGCTTATGAAAACTCACCGCTTCCAGTTGCTGTCGGCTGCTAGGTACCTTTGCCAGGGCCCGCGGCCGTCTTCCTTCAGCCTTAGCTTAAACCGGTTCGGAATCCTAAGCTATGCTTCCGAGATGCCTTAGCATGAACTGGTTCGGAATCATAAGCTGCGCTTCTGCGATGCTGGTATGGTCGATCGGCGCGCGCGCGCATTTGTTTTTGTTCCCTTTTATTGATCTTCATTATTCTTATTGTCATTATTTACATGTTTATTTACAGTGTTCTTATGCTTTCTTTATGTTTATTATTATTTACATTATTTACTATTTACATTATTTGTTATTATTATTTACATTATTTATTGTTATTATTTACATTATTTATTATTATTTACATTATTTATTGTGCGCGTCACACCCCCCCCTCCTTTACGAAGTGGCGGGTCACCGCCACGTGGTTCCCCCGGTTCGACACCACCTTCCAGACTATGTTTCCATCCTCCATCAGAAACCTCCTCTGACGCCCACGTTGTTTGCCTTCCAGCTTTCTTCGGATGGCCTCCACCGCATCCGGGGCCAACACGGCTCCTTCCGGGAGGGTCCACCCGTAATCATTCCGCTCCACCGGGTGGAGCTCGAGGATGTCGGCATCGGGAGTAGGCGGTCGTCGGCCCGGCGGTGTGGGGTGTTGGGCCCGTGGCATCGGCGTCGGGGTCGGTGGTGGGCGTACCGGTGTTGGTGTTGGTGTCGGCGGGCGGCTCACCGGTATATACGCCGGGATGGGTGTCGGGGGTCGTCGCACCAACGGTGGTGGCGCGCCGTATCCCTGCTCCTCCGACCTGCTGCGTCTACTCGGCGACTCCCTCGGGCCTGCCACTCCGGCCCGGACACACACCGGGCTGGCGGGTGCCGTCGCCCCCGGTGTGGCCTTGCCGTGCCCTCCGGAGCCCCCCTGTCGTGGCGTGTGGGCCACTCGACGCTTGCCCGCTGGCCGGTAGTCCGTTCCGTCCGCTTCCGGTGCCGTTCGCACCCTCTCCTCTCTCTCCGCCTCCTGTTTTCGCCCCATTCTGGCCGGCTCTGTCCGCTTCCTGGCTGCCCCGGGTGCTGCTTGGGCCGTGATCAGCTTGGCCCGGGTCGCCGCTGCCTTCACCACCTCGCTCCTCTTCCGGAACCGTCTCTTACTCTCCTCGAATTTATTCATCCTTTCTGTAATGATAAGAGACATTTGATTATTATCGGGTACGGACTTGTTTGCCCACTTAGCTGAACTACCGCCACCAATCGTCCTATTTCCCCTTTTTGAGTCCAACCGCCCTACCCGTTCTGGTACCTCATATTCAGGGATCGCTTCTACGTATTGTTTTATGTCTCCTATGTATGCCCGTTTTATTTTTCCCGACTGCCTGTTCCTCATGGTCATAATCACTGGTGACACGAGTCCCGTAATCCTCCATGGCCCGTCGAACTTTGGTGCCAATTTTGCGTTGAATTTGTCGACCGCGTTTGACAGCCTGTGCGTCCTGCATAGCACCCATTCGCCTACCCTCGGCTTCCACTCTCTTTTCCTCAAATCGTAGCGCTTCCTCTGCTGCTCTGCTGCTTCTCTCATGTTCCCGAGCGCTTCCCCTCGTTGTGCTTCCATCCTCCTCCACCGGTTTTCTACCGTCTCCTCCTGTATTCCGGATCCCTCAGTAGTCCTGTCGAATGTTGCCCCCGGCAGCCGTAGTTCTTTCCCTAGTACTAACTGCGCAGGACTGAACTTTGTTGTTTCCGACGTACTGCTATTGAATGCCAGCATCAACTCCGGTAATTGATCGTCCCATCTTGTTTGGTCCTCTCCTGCTATCTGTGCAATCATGGTCTTGACCGTCCTATTTGCCCGTTCCGTCGGGTTCTCTTGCGGCGTGTATGGAGCCGTGAATTGCTGCTTCACTCCCCATCGTTCCATTGCCTGTCTTGACTTCTTCCCCGTGAACTGCACTCCGTTGTCCGATATTACTACCTTCGGCACGCCGAATCTCGCGATGATCCTCTCTCGAAACACCTTCAGAAATGCATCCGCTGTTGCCTGCCGGATTGCTGCCAATTCCACCCATTTTGAGTACTTGTCCATCATTACCACTAACGTAGAATTCCCATGCGTCGTGCGGGGTAGTGGTCCCACGAAGTCGACACATACCGTCTCCCACGGTGCCTCTGCTACCCGTGTCAGCATCTTCCCGGCCGCTTTCTGCTGCGAAACCTTGTACCTTTGGCAGCTGTCACAAGCTCGGACAAACTTCTTGGTGTCCCTGGTTAATCCTGGCCAGAAATACCTTGTCTTTATCCGTTTTATGGTCTTGAACATCCCCAGGTGCCCCGCTTCGGCTGCGCTGTGGTTTTCCTGTAAGATCCGCGGGATCTCCTCTGCCATTGCACATAGCTTCCATCGTTGCTGATCTCTCGGACTGTCACCCCGTCGATACAGTCGTCCTTCTGCCATCTGGTATTCCTCACTCCGTGGTTCTTTCTGTAGCGCCTCCATCCTCTGCTTTATCCAGTCGTCCTGGTGCCTCATTCCCCTGACCTCCGCTCGTGGTAATCTTGACAATGCGTCTGCTACCAGGTTGAGTTTTCCCTTCCTGTATTGTATCTCAAACTGGTACGGCTGTAACCCTAGTGCCCACCTGGCCACTCTCCCGGCCGGGCTTTTAATCGAGTTTAACCATTTCAGCGCCATGTGATCTGTTACCACCGTAAACGGGTATCCCTCGAGGTACATCTTGTACTTATCGACTCCCCAATAAATGGCCAGGCACTCTTTTTCCGTCGCGCTATATTTCTGCTCCGTTTTGCTTAATCTCCGACTGGCAAAGGATATCACGTGTTCTCCATCCTCTGTTTCCTGTGTCAAGACTGCTCCTAACCCGAAGTCGCTCGCGTCGGTCTGTAGCTTGAACCGTTTGGAGAAATCAGGGCATGCCAAGACTGGTGCTCGTGTTAGGCTATCTTTTAATCCGTCGAAGGCTTTTTGGTGTTTTTCCCCCCACTCGAACTTCTGCCCCTTTCGGATCAACTCCTGTAGTGGTCCTGCCTGTTCCGTGAAGTTCGGAACAAACCTTCTATACCACGACGCCATCCCTAAGAAGCTGTGCACCTCCTTTGTCGATTTGGGCGCCGGCAGTTCCTGGATTGCTGCTACCTTCTCCGGGTCTGTCCGAATACCCTGATTGCTGACCACATGCCCCAAGTATTTCAGCTCCTCCTGGAAGAAGTGGCACTTGTCTGGGTTTATCCTGAGGTTAGCCCGTTGTAGCCGTTCGAATACTTCTTGCAACCGCTGCAGGTGCTCCTCCTTCGTCCGCCCTATCACTATGATATCGTCCAGGTACGCAAATGCATGGGGCTCCATTTCTGGTCCGATGATTGTGTCCAAGGCTCGCTGGAACGTTGCGGGTGCGGTTGTAAGTCCAAATGGCATGACCTTCCACTGAAATAGCCCCCGTCCCGGTACCGTGAATGCCGTATATTGCTTGCTGTCCGGGTCCATCGGGATTTGCCAATAGCCTGATTTCAAGTCTATGGTACTTATATATTTCGCTTCTCGCAACTGGTCCAGGATGAAGTTCATACGAGGCACCGGGTATGCGTCTTTTTCGGTCTT
This sequence comes from Drosophila anomelani, assembly GCA_035045905.1. Classification (NCBI taxonomy): domain Eukaryota; kingdom Metazoa; phylum Arthropoda; class Insecta; order Diptera; family Drosophilidae; genus Drosophila; species Drosophila anomelani. The sequence goes on along the minus strand of JAWNOO010000007.1, from coordinate 5,654,846 downwards.
ATCGTTTAGCAACCGATAGTCGATACACATTCGCCAGTCGTTGTTCTTTTTCCTGACCAGTACCACGGGTGCGCTATATGGACTCCTAGACCTTTCTATAAGCCCCAGAGACAGTAACTCGTCTACCTGTTCGTCGATAATTGCCTGCTGCTTCGGGTTCCTTGGGTAGTACCTCTGCTTGATTGGCTTATCGTCCGTCAGGTATATCTTGTGTGTTGCGGCGTTACTGACCCCCTTCATCCTCTCAAATACTTGCCTGTGTTCTCGCAGAAAATCCTCTATTTTCTCCTCCAGCGTATCCCCTTGCTTCGGCACTTCCGTTGTTTCCCTCGCTTCGTCGTCGTCGTCGTCCTCGCTTTCCTCCTCCCTTATCTCCAATTCGAGGTTCCCACATCTGAGCACACTCCGTGCTCTTGCTAGGAAGTCCATGCCCAGTAGGATGCCTCCCGCTACTTCCGTCATGATCATAAACGGAACTTCGATCCGGGCTCCTCCGAATTCGACCATTGCGTGAAATTCTCCGATCGCTCGCTGTTTCATCCCATTGGCGAGTGTTATCTCTACGCGCCCTCCGTTCCACCTCCCGTGCTCCCGTAGGTCCTGGTATGAGTTCCTGCTGATCGCGCTTCTTGATGCTCCCGTATCTATTATTCCTTTCACCATATTTCCTCCGAATCTGATCCTTGCCACAATTTGGACCCCGTCGCATGTTAAGTCGTCCCTCGGGTCTGGCTTTTGTTGTGCGGCCTGAGCTGCCAGTCTTATTTGCTCAGGCCCTACATGTTTCCCGTCGGTGCTCTACAGCATTGTGAAGTCCTCACTCCATCCTTCTTACAGACCCAACAGAATAATCTTGGTGGATTCCCGCAGTTGCGTGCCGCGTGACCTGTTCCTCCGCATCTGAAGCACATCTCTTGATTTATCTGCTGCCGTACTGGTTGTATTGCGCTCTCTGCGGCTTCGATCTCTTCCACTTCTTCCGCTAGCTTTAAGAACTCGGTCAACGTCTCGAACCCATTCCGCCGAGTGTATAGTTTTATCTTGCTTCGGCAATTTTTGTATATTCTGTCTAATTTTTCTGTTTCCGACAGTTTCGTAAATCGCATCAACTTCCGCAATTCTGTTGCAAACTCCCTCACTGGTTCGTTTTCCCGTTGCCTCATCTGTGTGATTTTCTGCTCCAACTGTTCTTCGTACCTTGGTGGTAGAAAATATTCCTGTATTTCCTCTTTCAACTGCTCCCATGACTCGATTTCGGTCGGTGTTGTGTTCCACCAATCGGCTGCTAGTCCCTCGAGGATGAATGGCATGGTTGGGATTAACTGGTCCATCTCCATGCCGTATCCCTTCGCCCACTGTTCTATTTTCTCCAAGAACTCCAATGGGTTTGTTACACCCTGGTATCTAATACCCCATCCTCGCACTCGGTCGATTATTTCCACGTTCACTTTCCTCTCTTGTTTTGTCTCTTTTGGTTTCTCCATTTCCTCGACTCTTGTCACTACGACTACTGGTATTTTTGCTGGGCTCTTCTCTTTTTTGTACTTCTCTGCCAAGGTGGCTAGCCTCTGCTTTATGCTCTCCGTGTGGTCCGTGTTCTTGCAAAAAGCCGCTAGCTCTTTTCTCAAGTCCTCTACTCTTCCCGTCGGGTCTAACTCGAATTCCCTCGCGTACTCTGTCAACTCTTGTTTTGTTGCCATGTACACCCAGGTGGACATGCTCTTCTGGTTTCGGGCCTCCGTTACTACCACTCTTTCTGTTCGGGCGCCAGCTGTGACGGTCTGCCGTTTCAATTCCCCAGATAGCTCAGGGACGGCCAGGATCCGCTCATCAGAGTTAGTCCGAGTGGTAGCTGGAAGAGAAGTGCCCCGGCCCCAGGAAGAACAGTGAGAGGAATTCGGTAAAAATTAACAGTAGGGATCTTTATTCAGTGGATTTCTTGTACAGAGTTGAGATACGGGCTCGATCGTCGGGGCTGGCTTCGTCCCGTCTCGGGGGGAAACACCACGCTGTGGGGACCTTGTCGTTGCCAGTCGTCGGGCGGATCGGGTCTTCGGCCGTGCCGGGAGTCGGGACGTCCGGGTACCTGCTAAAGAGAGAGAGAGAGAGAATGGGTCGGACTCTTTGAAGTCGTCGGTGAGAGAGAGAATGGTTCGGACTATTCAAGTCGTCGATGAGAGAGAGGCGCGATGGACTATTTAAGTCGGCTTGACGGATGAGAGAGAATGGTTCGGCCTATTCAAGTCGTCGATGAGAGAGAGGCGCGATGGACTATTTAAGTCTGCGCTGACGGATGAGAGAGAGTGGTTCGGACTATTAAAGTCCCCAATGAGAGCGAGAGAGAGAGATATGACTATTACAGTCTACGGAGAGAGATAGTGGTTCGGACTATTCAAGTCGTCGATGAGAGAGAGGCGCGATGGACTATTTAAGTCGGCGTTGACGGATGAGAGAGAGTGGTTCGGACTATTAAAGTCCTCGATGCGAGAGAGAGATAGGACTATCCAAGTCTACAGAGAGAGAGATACTGGTTCGGACTATTCAAGTCGTCGATGAGAGAGAGGCGCGATGGACTATTTAAGTCGGCGTTGACGGATGAGAGAGAGTGGTTCGGACTATTAAAGTCCTCGATGAGAGAGAGAGAGAGAGAGATAGGTTCGGACTATTCAAGTCGTCGATGAGAGAGAGGCGCGATGGACTATTTAAGTCGGCGTTGACGGATGAGAGAGAGTGGTTCGGACTATTAAAGTCCTCGATGAGAGAGAGAGAGAGAGAGATAGGACTATCAAAGTCTACAGAGAGAGAGAGGGAGGGCTAGGACTATTAAAGTCCACAGAGAGAGAGATAGGTTCGGAAGGACTCTTAAAGTCTACGGCTATTGATTCAATCCAAATCCTAGGATTCGGATTGCCCCAAAAAAAGGACTTTCGCTTGCTGACTAGGAAGTGTGCTTATGAAAACTCACCGCTTCCAGTTGCTGTCGGCTGCTAGGTACCTTTGCCAGGGCCCGCGGCCGTCTTCCTTCAGCCTTAGCTTAAACCGGTTCGGAATCCTAAGCTATGCTTCCGAGATGCCTTAGCATGAACTGGTTCGGAATCATAAGCTGCGCTTCTGCGATGCTGGTATGGTCGATCGGCGCGCGCGCGCATTTGTTTTTGTTCCCTTTTATTGATCTTCATTATTCTTATTGTCATTATTTACATGTTTATTTACAGTGTTCTTATGCTTTCTTTATGTTTATTATTATTTACATTATTTACTATTTACATTATTTGTTATTATTATTTACATTATTTATTGTTATTATTTACATTATTTATTATTATTTACATTATTTATTGTGCGCGTCACAAATTTTTAAGATTAAGATTAAGAAAATAATTTTATAAATAACCAGCTTATTTAAGCTCACCCAACCTTTGTATATATTATTACATTTTTTATATAAAAAACTAAATTATCAACATTTAATTAACATGCGAAGACCATCAAATAAATATGCAAAATATAATAAACAATTTTAATTTAATTTGTATTACAAGAGTCTTTTATATTTGCCGGGTTACTCTTTATTAAGAAAGATTGTGATTTTTAAATTACTTAATTACAAGTTACCAATATCTTAAACATATAAATATATATATTTTTGTATCAAATCATTGTTTATACCATTTACTGCCACAAGTTGGCCAGGCTTTTCCAAACTATTAATTTCCTCAAGCCAATTTCAATGGCGATGGGTAATATATCCCATTAGTTCGATTATAATTAAGGAAATTAAGTCCGTATGGAAATTATCAATTATCTGACTGTATTTATCAAATTAAAGCAACGCCGGCAGCGCCACTTGGCCATTTGGAGCGGAAAACAAAAGTTGAAAAGCGGGGGGAGGCACAAGGAGCAGCAGAGCTGCGGGGCGCAAAGAAAAGTCCCGAAATTGGCCACTATCTTTTTGCCACCAAGTGCAGTTGTGCAGCAGGTGTCGAAAGCTTTCAGCTCTCTCAGTAGCTCCAAGCCGCTCTTAGCCAAGCTTTTCAAACTGTTGTTTTGTTTTTATTTCTTTTTTTTGCACGCTCTGCTACGGGTTTTGTGCCGGTTATTGTTGTTGCTGTTGCTTTGGAGTTGGTATTTTCATTGATGAAAATGCTGTGGAGACTGAAAAAGAGAGAGAGAGAGAGAGAGAGTTGTGAGAGTTGTGAGGGAGCCATAACAAGAGAGATACAAAGATTGGGAGAACCCCCAGCTTAGACCCAAGTTTCGGTTACAGTCGCAGCTGGAAAAGTTGGATGGGTAAGATATAGTACAAATTAGATTTAGAAAATGTTTAGATAATGATTGCTTTTGAAATTTTGTATTAACCTAATTTTTGGCTAGATTTTTGTTCAAGATTTACTTGTAGAATGAACATAATTGGAATGTATTAAAATTATTTAATATTTTTTAGATAGTCTCCGCTGTTTGTGCTGATCATTAATTAAGATGGATTAAAAATAAGACACAAATATTAATAATAAAGGATAATTTAGATTGTACTTGGTATTATTATTCTTTTACAGATAGAATATGTCAATCAAGGAATTCAATTCAACTTATTTACTATCTTACTTCTTCCGTAAACAAAACATTTGTTTTTAATAACAGAAAGGCTTAATAAGGCTTCATAATTTCCAGGAGTTTTTTATTTTGACATGAATATTTAAAGTATTTTTTTTTATAAAGTTGTTGTAAAGAAACAGGTACCTTTTAAATGCCAATAAAAAAGGTGATCAACATTACATTGCACAGATGTCAAGGTTTCGTAGTTGATCTCTTCCCGTTTCACCTCTAAACTCTCGATCTCCCTCTCCATTCCTCATGAGGAAATTTCGCGAATACCTTTTTGGTAAGACGAAACAGCTGAGCGGTCTCTCTCAGAGCCACTGCCAGTCTTCGCTCCCTCCAGCTGGCAGCAGGTGCAGCGCAACAAGTGCCTTAGCGAGCTTCGGCTCTCTTGCCTCATGGCTGAAACTACACCTGAGAGCTCAGCTCACCAGGTCGCTCAGCTCACCTGGCCGCTCAGTTTGAAAAAAACTTTCGTGCGAGACGGACGTGAGTGACGGAGCATCGAGCGTTTTTTGCTTACCACCAAACTGTTGACTGCAACATTGGCGCGACTTTTTTGCGAAGTGAACGACGACGAATCGAGATTGCAGCGAAATTAGATGTGAAACAAGTGCAGAAGTGCCGAGAGAGAGAGAAAAGCCGCGTACCTGTGCAGCGGCGCACTGTGTTAGCCAAGTGTAACGATAAGCAGCGATACCCAATACCCCGACTAAACTCAACTAAAGGAAAGCAACACACATAAATAATACCCCTTAGTGGCCAGCAGCCATGTCTACCACTACGAAACTGGAGCAGCAGCAGCACTCGAAGCCCATACTGAGTCCAACCCGATCCCTGGACGAAGGTTTCGAAAGCGATCCGGATCGGGTTTCCACAGATTCGGAGCATCAGACAAGTGGAACCGGCACTGGCATCACCACCACCACCAACACCAACACGAACAATGCCAGCAAGCTGGCTCAGCTCAGCTCGGCGGCCACTGGCGGCGCCACCAAAGCGGCATCGTCCAGTCCTCCATCCTCCAATCCCATCGGAAGTTCGGGCAGTGCCATCAGGGGTGGTGCCCTCACCCTGGCCGCTCCACAAATCCAGAGGCGAGAGTTCTTCAAGGACCAGGGACCGAAACTCCAGCGGCAACAGGCACCGCAGCCGCAGCATCAGCAGCAGCCTCGCCTGCAGTACCAGAAGCAGCGACAACCGCTGGTGCCCAGTGCCGCCTCCAGCGTTCACAATCACCGCTTGACCTCGGGCCTTGTCGGATCTTCAGGCTCTGGAAACAACAGCCTGGGCAACGCCGGAACCGCCACTTCAAACTATCGGCGTGGACGCAGGCTCCATATGAACCCCCATCACCCAGCCCGCAACGGAATCCGCTCGCATTCCGTGGACGCCATATCTCGACACAATCGCCACGGCTACGATCCCAGTAGCCTGATCCTGAAGCACGACGGGAATGGCAATATCAGTAGCAGTAGCAGTGCTGCGGGTGGCGCTACCCGCATGCTGAACTACAAGACAACGGGCGGCGGAGCAAGTGCAGCCGGAGCCCCGGCAGCCGGACAGGCTTTGCTGGTCCAGCCCATCTCTAGTGCCACCCTATCGCCTCTGGTGGCAGCTGGCGTTGTGGATGGCGTGGAGGGCGGCGGCTCGTCACCGGTGATTGCCTCGGCCACCCACAGTCTGTACACCTTCTATCCGGCAGAGGGAAACCTTCAGGTGTGGCAGACGGAGTGTGGGGATCTTACCTACAAGTCGTCCCGGAATATGCATCAACTTCACAAGGCGCCCGTGTGCTGGACGCAGTCTATACCCAGGCAGGCCAGAAGGTGAGTGTTTTTTATGGGAAAAACTTTTAGGTTTGTGTGATTTAATAATTGGATCAGAAAATATATTTTTCAATGAAATCTAAGTAATTTTTGGAATGTGTTAAACTATTTTATTGGAGATACATATATTTTTTGTATTTTTGGTTCTTTAAAAAGTTAAATCTATTTGTGTCCCATAAGAAAGTTTCATGATTGATCACCCTCCATTCTAGTTCTTTAATTAAATGAGAAACATGCCAGTATTATTTTTAGCTTTAGACAAGCTACACTTAAATCTGGAGCTCAATAAATCGCTCAAAATGTAAGCTAATTAGTTAATGGTTCGGCTTTATTTTTGGCCAAAAACGAAGTCAATAGCCATTTCATCTTTAGCGCTCGGCCAGAGTGAAAGTCTTTTCAACAGCATCGGCGGCATCGGGCCAAGACGCGAACAGAGATAGCGAGAGAGTGGGCAATGATGGAGAGAAAGAGTAAGAGGGCCGCAGCAGGCGCATGTGTCATTTAGCTTTGGCCGCGGGGCAGGTTGCTGCAGTGTTGCAAGTTGCGCTGTGGCAATTAAAACGCCTTCAGAAACTGCTTCACATTGATTAGCTCTCAGCGCAGCTTCGACCCTTAGCAGACTCTTAAATCGGCCTTACATAACTTAACATTGCCCGGGGTTCGCCCCGAAATAGGTGTGTGTGTGTGAGTGACCCCAAATTAAACGCAAATTGCACACCGAAATTCAGGCACATAAAGTTTGCCAATTTCGCGCTCAACATTTCCAAAAGACATTTTAGGTTTTGCCTAAATTTGGGTTGGGTTTTTTTGGGGGGCTGGAGACTGTTACAATTTTTGTCTGCGAAATGTGTCCGAAATACTTAATAGCTTTTGCAGTCGTTTAACTTTTATTTTTTACGGGCTTTTCATTGCTTAGAAATAGTAAACAGTCAAATATATTGTAAAATATTACCGAAGGCGTGGAAAAGCAGGGTAAAAGGCAACAGTTAGGTAAAAGTAACCAAAATTATTAGCTAATTTCAATGGAGTAATCAAGTGTAGTAATAGTAAATAAAATATATATTTTCATATAATGGCTAGAGTTAAAGTTGATCAAAGGAAAGTGTTTCCATAAAACTGTCAATCTTTATTGATGACCATTTGAACTTGAACGATCAATTTCAACTTTAATTAAGCACCATTAGATATAATGGAAAGATTAAGTATTCATAAAATTTGGATATCCTAATCAGGAAAATAAATAGTAATATAAATTAGTTTATGTAATGTTGTCTGATTTTCAATGCAAAATAGGAAATATTTCGAATTTTACTTTCAAATAGCATGTAATGCCTAAATGACTTTTGATGTAGCAATTCAGTTTCAGTTTCATTCGAAGTTTTCATTGCATAAGCACACGCAAATATGTTTATTAAAAGCCTTTTACTTTGACTAAGGAAACCGCCCAAATCACCGCCCAATGCCGGGGCAACTATCAATCCCCCCTGGCGTCTTCGCTGCCATCAAAAAATGGCAAACATTTCAATCAGCAAAAGCAAACATGCAAAGTGAATCAACACCGAATGCAAATGTGGCAGCAGGCGGCAGCTGAAACGTTGATAAGACTCCCCCAACGGCGCATTCAATCAAAAGACTTAGGCAACGAACTCGATTAGTTCAACGCACTGCAAGATGATAGATGATGTATAAGTCTCTCTGTGACCGCAGGTTGTAGTGCCTTTGGAATTTTCTCTATTACGATTTGCTGTCGAGGATCGATTGATATCGCATTGGAAAACACAGCTCGCAACTCTATTGCAAATCAAATTGCATGATGCGCAAATATTTCGCTTCGACAGCAACTTTAACACCGCCACCAACAATAAAAGTAAAAGTTTTTTATTTCGCTTTGGCAAATTTATTTACATAGTTTGGAGTACACCGTTTTTGTCTCTCCTTTTTTACAATGTGTCATACCTTTGCACACTTTTGCTTTTCATGAGACATTAGTTTTAGGTTTTTACGTATTTTTTTTTTCTCGTGGATGCTGTGTATGGATGGACCAAGTGTAGGTGTCCAAGCTGTGAGCATTCGAAAGTGTTTTTTTTATGAAGCGTGTGTGTGTTGTTTTCTTCGTGTTTTAGCCAAGGTGTTACTGGAATGATGATTTGGTTGCTTTTTGGCGTGCGAAAGTTTTGTTTTTTAGGGAGATGAAGACGGAGTAGCGTAGTTTGATGTCTGCCCGATAGTGCCAAGCTTCCGCTTTATGCATATTATGGGAATTTGCAAAGATATGTTTTCGCACTTTATTTAAAACTTAAGAAAATGAAAACATGCGGGAGGTAGTATGGGTCTAAAGTGCAAATTTAATTAATTTCGTTACCATAGTTTCCCAATTTTATCCTCCTATATCAAACAGGCCTACAATTTACCTCAGGATGTGTTTGAGCTTGTGACGAGCTGCCTTACTATTCACCCTAAGTTTATTTATTTTTTTAGAAGCATAGTTTATTGTACTTACTAATTTGATATAATAAAGATAATAACTGTCCTTGTAACTGTTTTTGAAAAACAAAAAAAAAAAAGTAGAACTTGCATACTGATTCTTAATCTAATGCAATTCCATCAATATCTTTTCCACAAATAATATGGCAAACCCTCTTCAAGGCTACACCGTCAGTGGTGTGTGTTTATTTTCAATGTCGCCATTAAAGAGCCCATGAGATTGTCACTTAATCGCCGGTGCTTGCCACTTGCGACTTAATTTGATAAACAAATGCCGCTAATTGCTCCTCATCAACCAATCGGGATACAGAGAGACCCAACCATAATTGCCGACTATTTACCTCTGCGCCCGAGGTGAGGGCTAAAGCTTCCTTCTGATTGCTGTTTGCCAGTCACTTTGCTTAGCGCAACCTGTTGAGTCCGCAGCATAGATCGATGATCAGCTCGGCATTCACTTTGATTGCTCATCATTGAGCTCATCATCAGCGCCGAAATCATCGGCAAATATGGTGCCTAATTAAAAGAAATAAAAGCTCAAATAGAACCGAAGACGATCTTCCGTATTTACCCCAATGCGCTGGTTGGTTGATTTTTTTGGCAAACTCAAGACTCGTATGTCAATATTTGTGGCGACAGAGGGGCAGAGATTTTGGTGAGTGAGTTGGGATCCTAAAAATAGATCAAGTGCCAAAAGAAGCCACGCTCAAGGGGCAGGCAAATGAGACAAGTAAACTCTTTTTTTTTTAACATAATGTGAACGAGGACTGTTAAGTCCAACTGCTAAATTGTTTTGTTTACTTTAAAGCGAAATGTTGTCACCACAAAAACGAATGACTTAAGCAGCGAACTTGCCGTTTATGCAATCCACATCGCTGGCCCGCTTAGGATAACTCAAAATGATTCATTGTCTTGACTCAAATCTTCAAAATCCGAGCATTTGAAGCACTTTCAATGCCATATTTTTTGGGTAATTGTTTTTTTAAATAGACACATTTTTTTTTTTGGCACCCACTCTTGACGGCGCTGAAACACTTTCAATTTCGAAGCTTTGACGTCTGTTTTAGCACCATTTTTGGACGAGTCATCAAGACAAAAGAATTATTAAATGGAGATCACAATTCTATGGAAACGTTACCCCAAGTACCCTTCTCACCTCCCCGCATCACACAGTAATTGAGCCGTTGTCAATGACATCAGAGCCTGGCTAAAAATGAATAGTAGCTGAAACAAAAACTTCATATAAAGCAGCCGGAAATGCAGCGGACAGAAAAAAACTTCCCAAGTCTCTATAGGGTTTCGCGCTCAACTGTTGTTACATTTTTCCCTCTGACCATTTAGCATTCGCCACTCTGGTAATTATGCGAAAATGAAAACAATACGACCTGGGTGAGTCACCATCACCACCGCCAGTTGTCGACACCTGCCGACCGCTTTGGGTCACGGGCCAACAATGTGAACTCACATGTGAAGAGAGTCTCGGAGTCTCTGGTCTCTGGTCTCGGGTGCACGGGTTCAGTTCACCGGGGTCGGGTAGCGAGCCAAATTGTAAAATGCAATAAAATTTGCTGCCATAAAGCAGCCGCTTTTGTTCGAGTGCGAGTCATGGTAATTATCCCCTTGGCATATGGACAAATGAATTTTCCAACTGCCACACGCGGTATGCAAAAACAAAATAATTTTTTCGTTGCAATTACTTGCGGCTTTGTGGAGGGAAAGTCATTTGGGGAGTATCGAATTCGCCACCTTTGACTCTCGGGGGTTGCACCAGATCCATGGGAATTTTTAAAATTTACTCGTATTCGCTGCTGAATTTTATATTTTCTGAGAAGCCTTAGTTTTATGGTAAAGTTTAAATTTGCATGTTTAAAGTTGTATTATTTTTTGACAGTAAAATGTATTAAGATTCTATTCTTGTGTTTAAATACATTTAAATCAATATATTTATAAATATTCCAAAGGATGAAAATACCATAATTATGTTGCAAGTTTATTTTATTATCAGTAACACTTTTTTACTTGTTTACATCTTCCTATATTAAATTCAATAATTTTGTTTCTTTAAATAAATAAACATTAATAAAGTCAAAAGATTTATGCTCTAGATTTACTATATACAAAGTCACAGACATCTTGGCAGGGCCAAAACCCAGGCAAACCGCAGAAACCTCACGTTTAATTTGAAAAGCAAAATGCAATTTAAGCGAGGCGAACAATTTTGATGAACCGCTTAGATGTTGTTGGGCCCAGAGAAAAGCCACAGCTTCGAGATCCGGGCTAAAAAAAGGGGGGAGAACTTGGCAAATAAATACAATTTTAACACCTTTTGCTCCACATTCCTTTTCGGCCAGTTCCGTTAGCCGTAAACGATGATGGCCTGGCCCGGCCCGTCTTGGCTCGGGCATCAATTGTTATTATTATTAATTAGAAAAAATATTTCGCTGGCAAGCGATAGCCGCCGAAACCCAAGCTTGGCCAGACCAGAACCCAGCCCAAACATCGCCTGACTGGAATTATCAGAGCAGAGGCATCAAACCATTGGGAGCTGCAAGTTGCAGCCCGGTGCTGGCGAGTTATTTGGTCCAGAGTTTTGATTGGAACTCCTCGCGGCCGTGACATGCGAGCCGGAGCCGGACTCCTCCGCGCGTCGCCTTGCTTCGTGTCAGCAAATTAGAGAAATATTTTGTTTGCTCAGTAATTGGCAATTGATCCAGAGATCTCTCCCCCGAAACGTTCCGAAACCGAAAACCAGAAACGGGGCTTTACAAATTGCCGTGAAGCTCGTGGAGCACACGCCCCAAAAAATACACATATATGAAATCAATAAACGTCTCATAAATAATGCCCATCGATTCCGGTTTACCAGCTTTCGGCGTATAAAGAGAATCTCCGTAAGAAATTTGCATTTTCAAATTTCAAAATTAGCATGACAAAGAGCTGATCAGCAAGAAAATTAAAAAAAATACCTTTGGCTATAAAATTATATTTAGAAAATGATAGTCGGCAATTCTTGCGCGCAGACATATTTTCGCTTTCAGTGGGAAAAGAACAAAGCATTTTGTATAAAACATAAAAAACTATAAAATTATGCAAGCTGCTGTTGAGCAATATTTTCTAAGACAAAAGATTTGCCAAATAAGCGTGTAGGTTTAGTTATTACCACTTAAGAATTGATTAAAAGACAATAAATGCAATTCTACTCTCAAATATATTTTTAATCTTTCCCCACAAATTATAGATTTGGAATCATTTAAAGGAATTACCACAAATTTGCAAACTTTCATTTCCCCAAAAAATGTTGCGTGATTTATGTTTTTTGTCGCTGGCTTAGCGAAATTCTTTAAAATATATTTCTGTCTTGGGTTTTAATTACAGAAATTCACGAAATATGCTAATTAGAGACTTTGAGCGACAAAGAAATTTATGTTTGGTCAAAAGGGAAAATGTTTCTGCTTATTCCACTAACCATTATATACATATAGTATGTGGGCAGTAAAAAGTAAAAGCCAACAAATTAGAATAAAACGCAGAGGTCAGCTTAAAATTCACTCGTTTTTTGGGGTCACTGAAAGGTAATATATATGGTTTTACATTGGTAATGTGTGTTCTGTAAGCTTTCTCTATAAAATTCTACCCGGATTCAGACTATAAAGTTAACGAAAAACTAATTACTTGAACGTAGGACGCATCTACTTAGCTAAACAGCCTATAAAAGTTTAGATAAGATCGAAAACGATTCAGTCTTCTTTTTATGGCAAAGGCAACTATTCGAGAGCTTGGCAATTTAAAGCTATTTCAGTTTAAATAATTACAGGCAACGGGCCACTTCATTGAACAAAACAAATTAAAGAAAAAGAATAAGAACAAGGCAAATGATATAAAAAAAAAAAATAATCGTAAAAGAACAAAGAACGATCAACAAATTAAATTAAATTGCTATACAAATTCACTTTGCGATACCCTTGCAGGAGGTATCTGTAAGCCTATGAAGTATATACATATATAAAAATCTAATAGTAAAGATAAAGCGGTGGGTTGTATCCCCCTGGATTCCATAATCAAGACCTGCTTAATTTTTTTGATTTATTAAATTAGAACACTAAACTCGTAGATCTTCAAGTCATCAAGTGTATTTAAACTTCGGTTTGTAAATGTTATCTTCCTTTCTTCGTTTTTTTATTATTGATTTTAAGTGCGTGACAAAAATAATAAAAACGAAGACAAAGGAGAAAAGTTAAAACCTTTACAAATTAGAGAGGAAACAATCTCCAAAGTTCTCTGGACACTATTTTATGGCTGGAGGCGATTACGCAATGGGAATGGAAAGAATGGAACTGAAAAGATAGGAAATTTCATCTTACAACTAATTTATGTAAGCGGAAATACCAAAACAGAATCTGGAATTTGAAAGTAGAAGCCAGTTCCTTGATCCCCCTTTCATAAGAGTGCGTAGATCAGCTTAATTGTTTACCCGCACTCATAACTCTAATTTGTTTTTGTTTCTCGCTGCCTTTTTCACACGCTTGCGCTTCTCAAGAACTTCTTTATAAAGTTGTTTGCTTGCCCAAAAAATTAATTTAAACAATTCTTATTCCATTTCTTTGGCTCTACCTTTGTTTACTTGGCTTTTGATGGATACATTTTTGGTCTTTCGGCTTGACAGTAAGTAGCAATTTGCCACAGAGGTTGTGGATCTTGTTGTTATTGTTTTATGTTGTTATGCAAATGAGGCAAGTGACAGGCCAAATCTTTCTGCTTCGCTTTGAGTGGGTGTAATGCTCAGCGATAGCAGTTTAAATTCTGCTTCAACTTTGATTCGTTTTGGTGGATTTTATTTTTTTTACTTAATAGTTCCGGCCATTTAAATTGGATATGCTGTTTTGGTTAATTAGTTTGTAAACATGTTATTTATTTATAGAAAATTGTCATGAAATCATCTGCAATTGATGGGTTAAATATATTTTGAGATATCATTGCAGTCAAATATTTCTTTGGACTTCTTCTTAAAGTATTATAGGTTTGTGCTTCAGTTGTAGAAAGATTTTAAAAGTTTATTTTATGTTTTGACCTTTCTGTTTGTTTCTTTCATTTTGATATACTAAAAAAGAGTCAGGAAGAATATGAAATTTAAGTTGTTGTATGCAGATAATTTGCTAAATTGTAGTAAATAATTAAATGACAATAAAGTTCATCTTTTTACCTAATTTAATTTTAAAGCAAATTCATTATATGGTTCTCAGGTCTTCTTAAGATACCCCTCAGGTGCTTAACCTTATCAAGTACTCTCCATCAGTGTTTAGAGCCCAACGAAAGCCTTATATAGAGGAGTCCCAGTCTCCGATAAGACAATTCCAGCCGAGTAACCCATTTGCCTCATTTGTCTTTGCTGCCGCTGTAGTCCGGAGTGGAGATGTGGCCGCTGCAGATGCTGATGCTGCTTCTTGTGTTGCATACACCCCCACATATAAAAATTCACTGACAACGGCGACGGCATATTTTCAACACCTGCCTTGCCTCGACTTTGCCCGTCAACCTTTGTGCCACTTTGCCAGTTCCCAAAAACTCACTTTTGTGTCATTGCAGCCGTTGTGGCTGTTGTTCGTCGTCTTCGTTCCGTTCCTCTGGGAGATAAGCGGCAAAAACTATTTGCCAGCAAATGTTGTCGTTGCCTCAGCTGCTGGAAGCTGCTGGGAGCAGCACCCGGGGTTCCGGAGGAGCTCGGTCTGTCTGCATGCATTAGAGCAAGTTGCAGTCAACAAATTAACTTGGCGAAGGAGAAGAGGATGGAGAAGAAGCCGCCAGCCAGGTAGACAGACAGCCAAAGGTAGACGCATCGCTGGCTTTTCAGTTCCCCAGGCATCCCCCCTTTTCACCTGCCTGCTGCCACCTTTCGCGTCCCCCTGTTGTGACTGCAAATATGCGAACTGCGCATCTTATTAAGAAAGAAAGTATTTTCTGTCAGGCAGCTGTTGTTTGTTGGTCCGTTGTTGCTGCTGCTCACTGTTTTCTTCCAAGATAAACTTTGATACGTATATATATAATTATACACTGTCTTAGGCAGTCGTTTGACTATATTAAACAATTACAGAAAAATAATATTTCAATATCTTTAGGAATATTAAGTGAGCATATTCTATATTCTTTATTCTATTGTTTTTCTTAAATTAAAGTGTAAAGCAAAATCGGTATTTATCGAGGCTAGATTTTTCTATTATCATCTATACAATATAGAGTTTTTTTTCGTTCAGTTTTTCGTTTTTTTCTGCATTTTCAAGTGCCGTGCGAACTTCAACTTGATGTCTCGTTGTTGTTGAGCCACACAAGATGACTTCCCCTGGCCAAGAAGGCGGCCCTCTCCCCCACAGCTTCCCACCCCTTAGGGGCAAATATATATTTTGAGATAGAGACACAGAGAGAGATCGGGACCAAGCCGGAGTTGCAACTTGTCTTATTATGATTACAAATACCTTGGCTAGAGCCCAACTGGTTGGACTTGTTTACTGGGGTTTCATTCGGCGCTTTTCTATCATAATTCCAAATGCATTTAAATTGGCCCAAAGAAAATAACGCTGGCAAAACCCAAAGCCAGGTTGCCCAACAAGATTTATTTACACTATTTTTTGCCGGTTGCCTTAATTGCCTGTAATGCAATTAAATACAAATATTTTTTCCTTTTGTTGTATTTAATTTGTCAAAGAGTGTAAATATTTGGTTTGCCCAGGCAAGGCTTAGATCTTTGTTTATTTTTCTTAATTAAATTAATTGCAAATAATTGTCAAACCATGTTGAACATGGGAATGGAATGCGCAGCAACCAAATATAATAAAACTTTAAAGAAATCACAAAAATAGGAAAAGGAGTGGGTAGTGTGTAGGGTTTTCTTAGTTGAAGGTTATTAATCAAATTTAATTGGATTGTTAGAGTTAAAGTTATTTACTTAATACATTTTAAGAAAAGCAACTGAAATGCAATTGTTTAATTAGGCTTTTTTTTTTACAATAACCCACAAGAGCCACAGTTAGACAACCCGGAAAAAGAGTTCTAACAAAGTTATGATCTGCGTCTTATGATTACCCCCAGCACGTTATAGGGTTATATAACCCGATGGCTATCTTAATGCCCAGCGAGGGCCCTGACCACACTCAATCCGGGAGCTTCGTTCCATTCCCCTGAGCAAGATGATCGGCTAAAAGAAAATGCCATAAAGGTTCACTTTCCTAGCTGATGATGGTGGAGTGTGATGATGTAATTGGACCCTGGGCCTCCTAATTAAGTCACGCAAAATTTAAGCTAATTTGCAGTTTTAGTTCTTCTCCCGAGTTTCCATACTTCTAATTGGACCTCAGAGTCATCGGACCTGGCCAAAAACAAAAACAAAAGACCAACTAATAATTATGTAAACAAGGAAGTAAGCAAGCTGAATGCGTAAACAGAAACTTTTACTTACTTCGTTGGCTTCCTTTCAACATTAAACGACGGAAACTGCCCAGAAGGCAAAATGGGTAGTGCAACTTGGCCTAAACATTAAATTTTGAATCAGGTTTGCTTGATGTTTGATCACTTGCCAGGCTACAGCTACCACCGCCATATCGAAAACGAAAGTGCAAATAGGTAGCTGGAAAAGGTAGCTGGTGGAAAAGTGCAAATGGGGGAAAACGAAAGACGTGAATTGAAAATGCCTGCGACAGCCATCGATAATCGAATGACAACAATGAAATACCTTTTTCCCGGCTCGGTTTCTTGTTTGCTTTGGCTTGTCCACACTTTTGATTTCCGCGTCGCCCGTCCTCCATCGTTGGATTTTCTCGTGCTCATTGGAGCGCCTCTGCAGTGAAGGGAAATGGCGAATGGGGAAATGTCGAGACTGATTTTCGGTCCAACTGCTGACCACGTTCAATTAACATGGAAAGTGCTGAAAATGAAACCGAATTTAGGTCTATTTAAGAGTTAATTTAATAGAGAAACTAGAGACTCTATTTAGGTTATGTTTTTCTATTCTTAAATAGGGAAAATGCATGCACATTTAGCATATTTATCTTATATATTTATAAAACATTTTTAATCTCTTAATCGCTCGCTTTACTTTCATTTGTTGCGAGCAGAAATTGCCACATAATAATGTATCCTCGCAATACTCTCTCTTTCACTCGCGATCTTGGCCATCGTCGTCGTCGTTGCCGCCAATAACAATAATTTCCTGTTGAAGAAAAATTGCAACTCTGCTAATTTGCTGTAAATAAACGACGCGCAAATAATATACAATTAATTGCTATTCCAGCTTCGACTTGCAACCGAAGCTCCGAGTCCAGTTTGGCGGTCAAGATGCAATGCCAATTTATTTACGCGAAAAACTTGTCTTAATCCTAATCTTTGTCGAAATTGGGGGTTTTAAATAAAGTGTAAAAATTTTCGAAATTTTAAAATAAGGAATTTAATAAATATAAAAACTCAAAGGACATAATATTATACATTTTAGAAGGTTCTTTTCCTTTAGTTCTTTTCCTTTAAATATAAATCACACACTGTTTTTTTCCGGTGATGCTCTGGTATCTCCCTGCTCTGCCTAGGACCCCTGATCGTCCAGCTTTATCTGCTCCCTGCTGTCTTTAGCTGGCAGATCGAACGTTCCTGGGGACCAATGGGCAACGCCCACACGCAAAGATTCTTCGAGGGCAATTTGGAGTTTGGGGCGCTCTGATCGGCAAATTATGAAGTGCCAAGGAAGCCATTTAAACGATTTAATGGCACGCTGCGTTTCCACCGCGTTTCCCAATGATCGTAAATAAACACAAACCCCGAACGCAGAACAGAAAGAAGGCCCAGAGTTGTAAAAGTAGCTGCTGTCCCCCATGTAGCCCTTGGCTGCGAATGAAGATGCCCTCGCCTGGTGGTCTTGGTGGACTTACTCCACATTGGTCTTGAATTGGATGTTTTCCATGGGAAATGAATTGATTATTGCCGTCCGCAGGTCTGGGCCCAATAGGAGAAATGAATTCATTGGCCTGAAATGACAATGTTGTGTATTTCATTTGGGAAAGATGATATAAAGAGACCACCAGCTGGAATCGGATCAGAAAACTTCATTCATGCGGTGTCTGCTTTTGATTGTGGTAAATTATCATTTATTCATGGAGCATCCCTGCAGTTCCACGATTATTTTATTAATTCAAGTTTTAATAGTCTTTTCAGCCATGTTTGTTTGTTGCTAAATAAATGAGCATATTTGTACTAATTTTGGTCTTATTCAAATATTGTTATTACTTCAGACTTTCAATGATTTTTGTAGGCTTATTTTTCATGTGCTTTTTAATAATTATTAAGCTTGTATCTGGGTTGGTTTTTTATAAGAGTTTCAGCAGTTTTTGAATGGGTTTTGAGCATTAATCCAGTGATGCTGATAATGTTTGACACATTAAAGGTATAAAGATGGTTCTTAAAAATGGTTTACATTAATATTCCCATATTTAATGCTTTATTAATATTCTAACCTAACAAAAATATACGTTTGACTGCTCAATTTTTAAATTTCCCCGAGAAACGCTTTAATTACCAATGCAAGTGAAATACAAGAAACCCACAATTTTTATTAATTAAGCCACTTATTTGAGGTGGCTTTCCAACCCAATTAGAATGTACCTTTTGAGATAGAAAAGCCAGAGACAATTGAAATTCACTTACAAGCGAATTTCTCCCCAGAAACTTTGAGATTTCCAAGCTCCGAGGTCCAATGTGCAATGTGCCAGGCATCGGAGGCATCACACAAAGGCAAAGATAAAAGTAAAACCAAATTGTTACCCTCGGTTCATCCATCGCAGTGCAGATTTGCAACAATGTCGGCTTGTAGCGGAAGTTGTAGAAGTATCTTGTAGTTTGTGCGATCCCCAGCGCCCTCCCCGCCCCCTCTGTGCACCCGAGAAACAAATGATTTGAGAGATGAACTTGGGGCTCAGCTGAGATTGTGACTCGTGGCTGCGTCGTCATCATTTCATTTGATTAATTTTTCTCTTTGTTGGAAAGTTTTCTTCATTTCATTTGTTTTGTTTTGTTTAGGTCGCAGTATTATTTTTTCCCCTCCTCCCATCTGGCTGCTGCAAAGTGAAATCTCTGGCTCGGCTGTGTTTCTCCAATTCCGATTCCAATTCCGATTCCATCCAAAAGGTGGGCCCAAGAAATTCAATTTTCCACAGCGGTCGGATCGGCTAGGGTCTTCCATTCGGACCGCATGCCAAATCAATTGTGTCTCCTAATAATAATCACAATAATTCGTCATTTCTTTTGTGTTTCAATTTCTGTGTGCGTTTGCCTCGGTACGATCGATCGATCTATCCATAGAGCTCTGCTCTGCTCTCAAGTTTGTCAAGTGCTGGGCACGTACTACCCTGCCTCTTGGCTTTCTTTTCATTCATTTCATTTTCATCTTTTTCCTTCTGGACTGGACTTTTTCTTTGGTCGCTAATTACGCAAGCATATATGGTATATAGCTAGCTGCCTAGGGGCTCTGAGCACGAAAACATCAAGCAGATACAAGATACAAGCTGCTCGCTGCTGCCAGATACATTTACAGCCAACTCATTTAGCACTCAATCCGATCTTCCTATGCATATTAGTTATTAGCCCCCTCGTAATTGAATTAACACCAACTTTTTAGACTCAGTCTTGGCTTGGAGCTCAGCTTTTCGCCAGCTTGCCACGATCTCGATCTGTTTCTTTATCCGCAGATGACGCACGATGTTTGGCTGTGTAGCAAGTGCCATTCAAGTGCTAAAAACTTGCAAGAAAATATTAAATTATTTGTATAAAAAAGAAGAAAAATATCAGAAATAAATTGTTAACCAAACATGCAGATTTCTTAATAAAATATTTACTTAAATACTACTTATCAGGATGGTTGCATTTAAATTTAGATGAAATTTACATAAGTTCTCACCTGATGGGTTTTGTACTTAAGCTGCCTTTTGAAATGTAAAGAAGTTCTGGTGTTGAATCCTTTTATGTATTATTAATAATAATTTCTATACACAACACACATTTATTTAGTAAATAAGAGAATGTTTCCCAATAAATATTCTTAGGAAATCTTCAATCCAATCCATGTACACTTAGTTTAGTAATAACATTTATTAATATAACACAAAATAGGCCTTGCTGCAACAAGAGATTATTGTACAATAACCATTAGACCATTAAATACAAACGCAGCTCGACAATCATTAGGAAACTAAGTACAATTCAAAGGTCACCAATAAGATAGCGTAATAAAGTTGCCATCAAATCTAGACCACAATTACCAACTTAGTCAAATGGGTATATCACTTAACGGAATGCTACAGGTGGGCTTCTCCCACTCCTGCTCGTCATTACGGCTTAGCCAAGCATCCATGCCAGTATGCGATGATAACCCCAATTTAACTAACCATTTAACGATCTTGCACAAAAATCCCGCAGTTATACGAAACCCAATTTCGGCGGGCTCCGACGAGTAAGTATTTACCCACCCAGTAAGCTCCACTTGAGGGGGCGCCACTCGAATGCACGCAGGCTGATTACACCAGACTTTTAGGCTATTTTTTCCTTGGTTTTCTTGTGGCACGGCAGCGGGAAAAGTGTTGCATGAAAAACATCAACAAAACGAAGCCAAAGCCAAAATCTAAAATGCAGCAGAGCTTCAACTCAACGCTCGTCAAACACTTCAATTACGAATTCAATTTGTTGCTCATTAAGCTGCTGAAATGTTTATCAACATTTTTGCCGCTCTTATGAGTTGCTTTTCTTGCTGGTTTTGTTATTGTTTTTGTTATTATGCAAGTGACACGCGTTTAGGCCCAAACAACCCAAAATTGTTCATATTTCGTTAAGTAAATAGGGGCTTTAACGGGGGTTTTGGGTAGGATTTATGTTAGCATTTCAAGCAGTTAGTTATTATTACTATTTATATTTTTTGTAGCTACCTGGCTTTGATATTATCTTGATTTAGACTTTTAGCTTTCTTATTTCCTATTAAAATATATTTAGAAATAATTATAATCCCCGGTGTCGGAGTTACCTGACCCTTTATTTCTTTATTGTTTTCGCTAAGGTTTCGTTACAATTTTCATGTGTTTGTGTGGAGATTGCATTTCCTTCATGTTACGTGTTGAGGTTGAGGGCACTTGAAGAAAAGTTTTACGATCATCATAATGATGATGATGATCATCAACACACCGGGGCAATGATGAGGATAGTGTAGAGGCACTGCCATTGCCCTTTACCGTGTGTGTTGTATAACAGGGTAAAAGCTGCAGTGCCTCCGCCTCACTGAGACTTTTCCGGGGGCCCATTGCATCCTACGTCGGACGAGTGGAGACGGCGGAGGCTTCATGCCGGGTTTCTCACGCACTTTAACACCATTTAGTTGATAACAATCGCAGAAACTGCTCATCTCCCTCCCTGCCTCTCCCTTTACCTCTTCGCCTTCTATGTTTCTCCTCGTGCAACGCCACTTGCCACCGCCTTGGCTTAACTGCACGCTGAAGATGCCGTTTGGCTTTCCCAAAAACCAAGAAAAAATTGAAAAATAAGAAACGCAGACATAAAAAAATTCAAGCCGCAATAAGCAGAGTCCGCGAGGAAACGGACCTGAACCTGAACCTGTGCACCCAACTGGTTACCAGCCGAAAAAACGGAAAAAGATGAATAAAAAGCGGCACCAGGGAAAAAAAGAAATACCGGTACCGAAAAAAATAGCAGGAAAAGGTACACATCGAAGGAGAAAGTAAACGTTAACGAAGCTGCCGCAAAACGTTGAAATGTTGCAAAGAAAGCAGCAGCAGCAGCAGCGGCAGCTAAAGCCGGCAAAAAGTCAGAAACTAAATATTTCTCATCTCTTTTTTTGACCAAGTGGCAAGTGACTGCATTTTTTTTGAGAAGGAGGGTTTCTTGAAAGATGATCTTGCGATGAAGCTGGCAATTATGAGAGCAAAATGCGTAGGGTAGCTTGGGAATAAATATAAGGAAAGAAAAGTTTTTTGATTGGGAAAGATTGATAAAGTTTAATGGGAAAATAATATAAAAAAGTATGATAATAATATATAATTCCCCAATGAATGCAATTCAAGCAACAATTTCCTGCCTTTAATAAAACGGAACTAAGTTCCCAAGCAATTTTCGCAGGCAAACCTTTGCACTTCCGTTTGCTGGCTTAATTTTTTTTTTACAGCGCATCTTGAATTTGTATCTTATGCCCCCAAATGAGATGCACACTCATATGTGTATCTCTACAACGGTTGCTAAAATTCCTGGCAAATGTGCTATGAAATCAATAAAGTATTCGAAGCATTTGTGGCAGCTGCTGCGGCTGCTGCTGATTTGGCCGATGCTGCGGCATTCGCCGCTTGCCGTTTCAACCACTTTGTAGCTGCCACTTGTTGCACCTTTCTCCTTTGCTCCGGACCCGCAATTCGATCCAAGCCCGGCGATGATAAATTTCTGCAACCATAACGGCCACAGACGAGTATGTGCCGCTACATATACGCGATGGAGTACACATCAAAAAATATCTAGCAGAAGTCGGAGATAAAGCATAATTATAAAATAATCAAGACTACATTTTGCCAGCTAACGTATATTTTATTAATGTAGCATCTTAAAATTAAATTAGAGCAAAGAAGTATTTAGAATTGATTATTTTTTTTCCTGATTGGTTAATAAAATTAAGATGTATACCCATTAAATTACATCTTATTTTATAAATAAATATTTAATAAATATTAATATAAAAATTCCAAGTAATTCTTGTATTTTTAAGTATTTTTCTTAGTGTGACTATCGGAAAACTCCCCCCTAAACTTGCAACTTATGCGCATAATTTTGACTTGATTTCATTTTTCTCGCATGCGATTTTTATGTTATTTTTTTCTCGCATTCGCTACGTTCAATTTGAAATTGAAATTCAAATGTGAATGCACCTGAATCGCAGGGGGAATGAATGAAAGGGGTATCGGCATCGGGATCCGCGATCGATGGCCTAAGTTAGTCGCTGACCAGCTGGATATTTATTACCTCACAACCAATGCAAATTTTCACCAAGCCCGCCTCTTCCATCCCCTCCACCTAGCACTCGTTATGCTTCTAGAGAGGTAACAGAAAAGCTACTGGCGAAAAATTATGAAAATTTTCTCAAAGTTTATCGACCTGCAGTGAGGTTGAGCTTCGAAAGAGCGGCGCGTGACTCAAAACAGAGCCAGCTAAGTGTGGAGGCGTAGCGGCAGCAGACCCCCATTAGAAACCAGTCCAAAAAATCCATTGACAAGGTCACTTCCGTCACATGCCGCCAAAAAGCGTGTTGTGGGTGGTTATTCACCTTTTTTTTTGCCTGCCATAATTGTTTGTCAAGGCGGTTGCGGCCGAGCTTTAAACTGGGTCAAAACCCACCGAAGAGAAGCGTCTAATTGAGAGGTAATGTGGCGGGGAAAAGGCTTTGCATTGACCCCAGCAGAGATGTCTATGGCTAACTGGAACATTTAGCTCGATTACCTTGGAACCTTGGCAGAGTTTGGCTAATTTTTTCTTTGTTTTCGACAATTGACAGGTGCCTTGAAATATAAATATTTTCTGTCTAATTTGTGGGACCTATATAGAGGCACTCCAGTTATGAGTAATAATGTGTGAACAATTGAGGTCTTGCCACTGGATTACCGTACTAACTGGGCTTGATTTTAGAGTGATTATTATATAGGTCAAAAATAAAATAAGATGGAATAAAATATATTTTTCTATATTTATTTCAGTAGAATTATTAAATCATAGATTAAAATTAATCGTATATTTTACTGATTTATTTATAAATACCTTTAATACAACTCTCTTGCTTAATATGTTTTTTTCTATTTCGTTTCAGGTATGTAAACACCACCATTCCTTATTATTAATATTAATAAAATAATTATATTAGAAGCCAAAGCCTGGTAAGTTTGTATAAATATTTTTAAACAGAAGTCAAATCATCACAACGATCAATCATCCCACGAATCTTCATAATAAAAAGCTACATAAAATAAAAATAATAATAATAACCCTAAAAGCCCAGTTCCACAACACAAATGACAGTTTTTAATTACGAACAATTTGTAAACACAATTGTATCTACAAGATACAAAGTTCATGACTTCACTTGTTATATCTCTTGCCTGACATTCACTTTTGTTTCAAGTCACTTTTTTCGTGTTACTTTTACTGTCGATTCTTGCGTGGACAAGGGGTTTGGAAAATTTGTTTTTGGGAGAGACGCAAAAATCTTTTAATTATACACTTCGGGGAGAGAGTGAAAGGGATAGAGTGAGAGATAGAGAGAGATGTATAATTAAAATTGGCAACTGCGGTTTATAGAAATCAAGAGTCTTTTTATGTTCCTTTCCATTGAAAGTTGCTTGAGACGGATGTACCGAGGCACTCATCCATCCATCCATCCATCGTGTTGATCAATTACAAGACGACGTCTTTACAAAGTACCCCCCAAGCCCCAAAAAAATATACAGAAGACAAATATACCATAAAAAATAAAACTTTCTCAAGTGCCGGCACAGTCGATCAATTGAAACGCTTCAGCAAGCAAAACGATTCAATGAAATAATTACGAGCGAAGCCAACCGCAAGCGAGGAGCTGGGATAGAAGACCGCCCCGCACTCCAGTTCCCCCGCCGGCGTGCCACACTTTGCCACTTGATGTCGCACTAACAATTTGGAAAGTAAAAGTCAAACTGTCAACGTCTCTCTGGGTACAACCTTCCTGCCTCCCATTCAGTTGGAACCTCTGCCATAGATGATGATTGTGGGCTCTTTTTTTCGACATGCGGACGAGTTATTTGGTGTTTCATGTAATATAAAAATCACTCACTTGGATCAGTCGATCAATTACTCGGATCAATCATGCAGTCATGCTGAGAAGGGAATTCTGGGTAACTCAGGAACCAGGCTAACACTGGGGAAGCAAATCTTGGTAATAGGGAGGTTTCGTAATGGTTCAAAGCATTCTCTAAGTTCTTGCAACATGTCATTAGGTTTGCTAGTATTAATTATTACAAGAGATTATTACGAAAATAACCCTTAACTTAAATAATTTAATAAGCTATTGTTAGACTAAGTTTAAAAGAACAAAAAGAACAAATAACAGTATATATTTTTAAATAATGCTCTAATATATTTTTATTAAGTTTTATAAATTAAAACCCATTGACAAAGATCTTACAATCTTTTTTTAAATATCATTTTAAATATATTTAAAATCTCTTTCTCTCTTTATTGTTCAAAATTCACATTGTATGATCAATGTTTCAATGTTTACAATAATTTTACCATCCTCTACTTTTATTTATTACATCTTTCATGTTCAAAGACCATTATTATCCACTTATTACCCCCGCAATTACCTATTTTTAGCACACACTTAAAGTTTAACAAAATCCATATTTATGCAAAAACTTTCTTTAATTGAAACTATGTAACCATGAAACACATTATTATTTTTTGCGCATTTTCCGCACCTAAGTAAATGACTATTAAAATTTTGATTTTATCGCCGGCAAGCAAATCGAATGCGATTATCAAAAGCACTTAATTGGCAATTAATTTTTGGCCAAGCTTGTGCCCGAAATGTTCAACCTGAAGCGTGGGACTCCCTGCTGTGGTCGCTGGAGGAGGCGGGTTATCTCGGAGGTTGGTCATCCATTCGAGAGGGTTCGGATTCGGATTCGGGTTCACTTTCTTCTTTCTTTCTTTCATAAAGTTTTTGATGTGGTGTGCGTGTGGTAATAAAAACTGACGAGTGGCACCCGCAATACATTTCCAGCTGCGCCTCACGCCTCACGTCTCACGCACCTCGCCCCCCTTTCATCAGCTTCATCATCTTCGGCGTCATGATCATCGGCATCGCGTATAGCCAGCCACCCAGCCTCATATAGCAAACACTTTCGTTTGCCGTTGACAGAAGTCGTCAAGTGGTCGGTCAAGTGGGGGACACACAAATAAAAAATAAGGGGGAGTGGGCCGAAAACTTGTTGCTGCTTTGTTTGTCTGTTCATCAACGTCATCATTGGCATCGCAGCCGGCAGGCGGCATCTCAGCATCGGACTCCCCAAAAAACAAAAACAAAAAAACGAGACACGAAGAAATTTCACTTTCAAAATTTTACAATAATTCCGGGGGGCTATCCGTACGTATATTTATGGTGCGGGTGCAGCCAGGAAACGTTGGCTTGTAAAGCGTAATTGTGTGGCAATTGTATTGGATTTGCATGCCCCTCGTTTTCTTTCTCGGATTTCGATTCGAAAATTGATGCTGATCTCGGTCTTTGTCTCGTTTGGTGATTTGTCGACAACATTTTTGCTGCTTAATTGGATTGTGGACGGATCTCTTTGTGGCTTTTGTGGTAATCATAATACTTTATTTAAGTTTAATAATTGGTTGAGCCTTTTGTTTCCCTTTAGACCGCGGATCAGATAAAAGTAATGTTAAGAGGGGGAAGTATATATATGTAGTATAAATAAGGATAAAGGATTTCATGTTTATTATAATTATTTCTCACGAACAACAAGATTGATAAAGTGTTTTGGATTAGAAAATAATTGATATGTTTGTTGGGTGATTGTATTGGATATTTTGATGTCTCTCTTAACTTTGATGATCTGTAAGATCAGGTGTAAGCGGAGATTCTTATTATTTAGGTATAGAAATCTCCTATTTTAAGTACAAGTCATTACTCATTAATTGAATAATTTGTATTATTATTTTTATATTTATTAACCCACAAATCACAGATTTGAAAGCACTGTTGCCTTTGAAATTTTCTTATTTTCTTCCCTAGCCCAACCTTTCAGTCTCCCCCAATTCAGGGCCAAACATCTGTTGGCACTTTCCTTCCAAAGACCTTTTCCTCCTAGGGCCTAGGCCCTTTTTACTTTGCCAGAAAACCATAAACTGTTTAAGGTTTTTAGCAGCTTTTGCTTTTACTGGAGTCGTGCGCGAAACCGTGAACCGCTTTATCCCCCTGAATGACTGACAGACAACGGCCTGGCAATGGACTGGGACTTACTCTCTGGCTGGAAAATTACATAGTATTTCCTCCAGTTTTTGTTCGGTTTTCGTTTCGTTATTGTTGCTTTTCAAGTGAAACAAATAGAACATAACTTTTGCTTTCACCTTTTTCAAGGGGAGCCTCCGAAGCAGCAACAACAACAGCGTCAGCAGCCACTCAACGACAATTCCGGCAAAAATCTCCAGTTTTTTTACTTCTCTTTTTATTGTTGTTGTTGGTGGTGGATGCCAAAAGCGGACAGCGAAGTTTGCTTGTAATTGCGTTGCCCTACACTGAAAAAAGTGGTTTGGATTTGGATATAAATTTCAAATTGAATTAAAAATAAGTAATTCTGTGGGAAATACATCTTGTAAGTCAGTCTTGTCTTGAGAGTCACTTGAATGTTTGGAAAAATGAAGCCTAAAAATTGTAGAACATTTAATAGTTCTTAAAATAAAATAATTTTACATATATTTTTGAACTTAGTAATATATTTAGGGTTTCAAAATGTATCAAATATATATTTTATAACATAAATTAAAGCTTATCTAAGCAAATCGTTTTTACACCATTTTTTAAATAAAAGAAATGAAAAAGACAATAAAAAGAATATATACTTTTTTAAAGAGAACAAAGTTATATTTGCTTTTGAACTATTTCGTATTCTTGATGTTACTTAGCTATTAATAATAATATTTTTATTATGAATCAAATCTTGTAAACTTCAATTTAAAAACTAATATTAATTAACCCACGTTTCTGGTTCCCATTTTATTTATTTATCTTTACAAACTAAGAGATGATTTGTTATTTTAGTTAAAGTTGTATTAGAATCGTAACATAAATTCTTCGTTCATATAAAGTCTTTACTTATAAACAACTTTAACATAAAATTAGCAGATAAATAAGTGCTAAATTTAATTAAAATTTCTTTCCGTGCACCTCAACAATGGTTGGAGGCTGAAGTTGGTGAAGTCTCTGGCTGTTGCTGCTGAAGTTGCGTTGGCGGCGTCTGGCGCTCAATTTGCATGCCAACAGCAGCAGCGAAGCGCGGAGCGATACAGCGACGCGGTGGGGGGCGAAACAATTTGTTATTTGCCTTTTGCGGCTCGCGTTCTACGCCATTTCAATTTTCGCAGGTGGGCTGGCAGGTGGGGGGGCCGAGGATGAGGATGGGTGCTGCTCTGGGTCTGGGCTATAACCCAGTGACCAAATGAACCACATTCTGGCGGGCCCGGGCCCTGCAACTGGGAAACCAGCGACAGCCCCAGCGACAGCGACATAGATGTGTCTGCTCTCTGCGGCTGCTTAGATATTCTGAACGTGGCCTGCAGTTAAAGAAATTCGCGCGCGCATCTAAATAGATTCGGAATGCTCGACGCATGGCCAATGCCGGAGATCCAAGAAAGTTTCTTCTTTGGCTTTCCAAAAAAGAGAAGATTTGCTAATTTTCTGTGTGTGTTTCTGGCCAAGGGAATTTACGAGCAGTGTGCCAAGCCGGCGCTTGACAGTTTGGAAAGTGCTGCAAAGGGCCAAGACCCCAAAATGACAAGTCGACCAAACATTTTCGCACAAAACGCATCTCAATGTCGCTTTAATTAGGCAAAAGGCTACGAGTAGAAAATGCGGAAAATACACGAAATACAAATCACGGAGGGCCGCGGCAATCGATAAGCCAGAGGCAGCCTCCGGGGCTAACCTTTGCTCAATCCTCAGCTTGGCTTGTCGGCTTGTCGTGCTGGCGACCATGTAACAACTAAAGGTCAAAGTGTAATGAGGCAGACTACACTCACATGTGAACTCTTTTTCCTTACCCTTCTGCCGTGGGCCAAAATGTTAACTGTTATTGGCGACGGGTTATTAAGTTGGCTTGTTTGTTTTAGCCTTAAGTTTTAGGCATGCCATAGATGGATTTATTTTAGGAAGACAAAATCACATTAACTATCGCTGCCTTGCGTGATGACAAAACACAGATCTGAAACTTAATATCCCATAAAGCAGAAAATATTTGCATTATTGTTTTATGGAAAGCACACAGTAATTTGAGCTGATGATGCATCTTTGTCGCTTAATACTATTTAATATTGATCAATATTTGCATTATTAATTTAACAAATATTAACTGGAAGGGACTTGCAATCATTAATCTGTAATTTAAGCTACTTATCTTATTTGTGTTTCGTAACATCCTCTTCAAAACAAAAAACCTTCATTAAAAACATTGCTAATTTTGTAATATAAACAATATTTTTTCACTCGTATGGCGTAACACCATTCGCACTATTGAAATGTAGGATAATTTTGGTTTAAGCCATACATCATCATCATCTTCATAATCAACATCTCCATCAACTTCAACCATGTCAAACAATCTCCGAAAAAAAGGCTAATCTTATGCAAAATGTGAAGGTTAAAGCCAACGAGAAGCGATGCCAATTTTTGGCTTATTTGCCGTTTTTACTAATTTTTAATTTACGTATTTCTATCAATAGCTTTAATTTACATCATTTTTTTCTGCTGATCTGTATTTTTACGTTATTTTCCGAAGCAAACACGTTTTTTTCCAGACTGAAGAAGCGAATGGAAACTAGTTTGAGTACAATCCGATTTTGGCTTAACCCCTGGCCATTTATTACGGCCAGTTTGAATTTGTTTGAACAATTATATGTAGATCTTTCATTCGATTTTGAACAGCTTTTAAATATTTATGAAACAGATTTTATAGTCAATTTGGCTTAGCCCATTCAGCATTTGGAGACTTGTTTAATGGCTAAATCAAATGATTTGTGATCAGATGGATTTGTTTAAATGGATTTTATATGAAGAGTGATTTTGTGGGAGACTATCAATTAATTAAGTAATTATTTAAATGCCAAGCGAATGCTATAAGGAAACGTAACTCTGTTGTGACTCAAAACATTGACCCTTTGGATCTCCTTGATGAGCTTTCTCTCGATTTTATCTAAATTTAGCCCGTAACTGATTTCTTCGCATTACTCACACTCATTGCATCCGTCTTCCTATGACAAGCTGTCATAAAAAAAAACACAACAAAAAATGTCGTTATTTAATTTTATATAATTTGACACAGCAGGCGGCTGCAGCTTCAATAATAACAGCGAAGCCTCATTAAATGCTGGTAAATATTTCGATGAATTTCTGTTTTTTTTTCTCATTATTTTCGTTGTCAGCTAAAGTCATACATTTGTTGCTCATTAAATTGCTGTTTAATGTTATTTAGCACGCGGCCACTCACGTAATCGAAAATGACAAAAAAAAGCGAAGAAAAAGTGTTACAACAAAAGCGTAAACTACAACTAACTTAAGTTACAGTTTAACGAACTGTGACGGGACAAGCTTGAAGAAAAGGCTGTTGAAAATCTCCACAACTTGGCTTCCAGACATATGTGTAACATATGTATATATAGACATTGAGGAGCATTTCAAATTTGTGCAGTAGCGCGGCAGCTCGGCCTGAACCTTAATTAAGATTTTCGCTTTTCACTACCGCCGAGCGATGTAATTAAAAACTGTTCACTTCAGTTCCTACATAATTTTTGGATGATTTCTTAATTAAATTATGTAAGCTGTGTATGGGAAAGCCAAGGGAAATGTCAATTGAGCGGCGAAGACGGCCAGAGAGATTACCCCGTGACCCAAATTGAAAAATTAATTAAAGTGAACGCCTTCTAGTGGGCTCCGGCTCCCTCCTCTATTTTCTACTCCTTTTCTGGCCAACAGTCGTCCACACCCACCCACATTTCACTAACTAACCGACTAACAATTGGTCAGGTTTTCCCCAATCCGTTTTTGGGCCTGGTCGGTCGATCGATCGATCGACTTGGGTTGGTCCCTGACCGCAAACGTGAAGCGATCCTAGCCAGAACCCAAGCCCCAACAGTTATAATAATATTAAGCATACGCCACCTACAACAGCGAAGAAAAATTGCAACTTCAATCTGCCCGGGCCCTGGGTCAACTCCTCTTTGCTGTTGCAGCAAAAGCCAAAAACAACAAAGCCCAAATAAAAATAAATAATAACAATATTTTTCAAATAACAAAAGAAATCAACAGGAGAAAAAGAAGCGCCCAGAGCATAAAACCATACAGAAAAGAGGTTATAGGGGGAAATAAAATAGATATTTCAGGAGGTTTCTAGTAGATATGAAGCCATTATATTAAATAGATTTATATTTCAATTTATATTTCAGAGTGTTAATTATATCTTTATATATTTTTCCCTTAAAAGTAGTAACGTTTCCTGAGTTGATACGTTTTGTTCTCAGTGTAAACTAACCGAAAAACCAAACCCATTTTAACCGTTAAGCACATTTGACTAAATCTGCTACACATGGGCGGTATCCGCGTTGCGGGGGATCCAAGTGATCCGGTGGCAGTGCAAGGGGAGGATGGGTTGGGGGCTGGAAAGTAGGTGGGCAATTCCAATGGTAAGCGATTGCTGCAGGAAATGTGCAGAAGAACATCGGAATGAACTGGAATCGTTTTCCCCACCCAATTTCCCCGCTGCTGTCCGCTGTATTTTTTTTTCGGCGATAGCAGATCGCGGTACTAACAACAATAGATAACGAGAATGAGGCGGATCGTTTGGATATAGAAGAGAGTGGCTTAATAAATACTCTTAATCATTAATAAAGAAATTTAACGATTATAAATTAATTAAATTAAACTATTAACACTTTATTCTAAGGCTTAAAAACTTCCTTGTAATTTGTTTTTGATTTATTCTTACAATTAAAAAGGTTTAATATCATAATTCAACTTTAAATTCTTTACTTATGGTTAAACTATTTAAAAATTATATAAATCAAAGTGCTAGCAATTGGTTCCCCCAGTTAGCCTTCAATTCCAGAGCATATATTTGTCAATCTTCAGCCGCTTGACATTTGTGCGATGCAAAGCAATCACATTGCCTTTTTTGGCGGTAAGGGTATGCCAAAAGGTAGCCACTTGTTGCAGCAGGAAGCTGAGCAAGCCGGCCCACATGGAGCACACACACACGCTCACCGTCGAGTGAAAACAGTTAAGACAACAGCAACAACTGCAAAACTGCGAACTGCCAACAGGCAACAGGAAGACCTTAAACTTGGCCTCAAACGTCAGCGCGGCGGCAACATCGTGAAGCCAGGCTACAACCAACAACTGCAACAACAACAACGACCACTGCAAACACACAATTCAATTTTATTTCATTTACTTTGTTGTTGGTTACTGGCTCTACTGGCCGTGCTGCGGTTTGCCGTTCGCCAGAGCCTGGCTCACGGGGCTTTTGGCCCAGCCTCGTGGATTTGCTATTGCCATTTCTGTGTGTGGGCCGCGAAAAAACCCCCAACTCCGCCGGCTCGTTTGGATAGCTTGAATCGTTTGGATCGCTCCGCTCCTCGAGCGCCAGCAGCAGCAGCTCATGAATGGGAAGTCGTCGCAGCTTCTAACTCATTTTCCTGCCTCCAGTGGTTGGGGCTAGTTTTTTTTTCCTTTTTTTTTTTTGTGAATTGGCGTAAAAATGTTGTGAGAACAAATGGTTGTTAACTTTTTCACATCTTTTTGTTCGTTTCTTTGTTATGTTCCTTTTTTTTACTTGATTTTGTTACTGGCTTTTGCCATATTGTTGCTGGCGCGTTAAATTTCGTTTAACTGTTAAGTCGCTGCTGCATCATTTAGCCGCTGCCGCTGCAAGTTCGTTGTCTAAGTCATTCGTTTCGCTTGCGCTTGGCTCGCAATTTTTATTGCCAATGCGAAGTCAATTTTATTTGATATCATTTTTGTTTGCTCTCTTATGGCGCTTATGAAATCGCTGCTGTCGTTGTAATAATAATCAAAAGTAAACAAGAGTGTGTGCTGTGCTGTGCTGGCGTTGACTTGGGTTCAGTGACTAACTGGCTGGCTGAATGGCTGACTGACTGTGTGCGTTTGTCTAAGCCAAGAAGTTGGCGTAATATGCCGTTAGGCAAAGGCGTTTGCAGGTTTGTTTCTCACTGTTTATTACTTGGTATTTTAGTGTTTATTGTTTTGGGGTTGGGCGACACTTGGAGGTGACGAAGGTTAGTCTGAAATATTTCGGGTATTCAAGATAATCAGATAGGTGAGATAGGTAAATGAAATGATTGCTAGCAATTATTAATTAAAGACTTGATGACTTGGAATGTCCATTGTCTAGTTAGATGACTGTCCAATGTTCAATGGTCGAATTTAATTAGGAAATGAAATACTGAAAATAATAATTACCATTTATTTTCTTAATAGGATATCTCATATATCTTTATACAAACCAATATAAATTAAAAGATCAATTCAAATGGCCAAAATTCAAATCTTTTTTGTTTAATCTAGAGGTATTTCTATGGCTATCCATTCAAACTTCGATTTCTATAACCCATAAATATAAAAGCGAAAACGAACATCATTCACTGGTGACACAATTGAGTGCCACCACCCCATAACCTTGAAAAAATCTCTTTGAACTTGTCCCCCCCCAAAGACGAACAATAGTGACACCGAAAATATTTAAATATTATGACATTTAGAATACGGAAACAGAAAACCATTTATTAGCAGCAAAAGCAAGATCAAACAAACAGAATTGATTGTAGAATATTTCTGTTTCTGTTGTTTTTCGCGTGTTAAGAGATCGTTAAACATTCGATTGGTGTAAGATGAACCACAAGATGGGAGGAACGTCGCGTCGCCAAGATGTACAAATAATAAAAAAATAAAGATTCCGATTCAGACAAAAACTGGCCTTTCATATGCAAAAGAAATCCATTTACTATTGCGGACAAAAACGAGTTGGGCTTTAGTTGGCTGGGTTGAAACCAGATCTGTGAAGGTCAGCGCGTTTAGCACCTCGATGTGACGGACCTCGCCCCTTACCCATTTGCTGGGGCCATCATCCATCCCCTTCTACAGACAATATGGGGCCAGAGATATATATGCCATGAAATGGAATGAAATGAAATCAAAGTGATGCCTCCACTTTCGGGTTGACAACATTAATTGCGTGCCAAGTGCGGTGCGGCGGAACCCATAAAACATGAAGAGCTTAGGGAATTTTTACTGCCTCTTTTTCGGGGTATCTCTTTGCTGGCAATTAGCTGCTGAGCTAGCGTTTAATTTATATTATTAGGGGTCATTTACAGTTATGTGCCGACTGATTTGTGACTGTCTCCTTTCCTTTCCTTACCTTACCTTACCTTACCCCACTTTTCCTCGCCCCAAACTCATGGCCATTGTCAGCATTCAGTGCTCAGTGCTCAGTACTCAGCATCCAACATCTGCATCAGCAACAGCGTCATCCCATCCTCATCGTTCGTGGTGTTATTTCTCGGAGTAGGTTAATAGTGCCAAAACGTTGCAACAACAACGTGGAAGGCTACAACAAATGGCTGCTGCAATGACTGTAGAAACAAACGGTGCCTCATTTATTTCTCTTTCTTCTACCATTTGTGTTTGTTTGTGGCACCGTCAGTTGCACCCTTTCATTCTGGACAGAGTCATGGAATAACATTATTATCCCGAATATTCCGACGACCGCCCCCTTTCCCTGCGCTACCCTTCCCTACCAGTCGGAATAGCAAACCATTCCCAAAGCGCTGGAAATATTTATGCAGCATTATTATTTATTTTATTGACAGGCAGACAGCAACAGCTTTTTTGACTTCCATACTCTCACCAGCTGATGCTAGAAGTCTGATTGCCTTTCCCAAGCCACAGTTTTTGGGTGGACAAAAAGCCATTCAGCATGCTTAAAGCCCTTTCTGGGAGTATTAGTTAGAGGATTTATTGCGTCATTACATAATAATGATCTATTAATATTTATGGCATTAAAAAAGTTTTTTTTCAATCATTTTCATCATAAACTAATAATGTTTTCCTATAAAAATATTATATATATTTAAACACAAAATAAATATGAAAATAAATTAGTTATTCTGTAAGAGTCTCCAGTATTCGTTTGTGTTCATTTTCCCCGAATGACAGTCACCCATCCCAGGCAAATTGACTTCGATCCCCAGCTGGATGGATGCTTTGACTGCTCCGACTTGCAGCTCGATTGCTGCTCCTGCTGCTGCCAAGTGGCAATAATTTGCAGACTTACCCAAGTCCCGGGCACCAAAAAAAAAAAAGAATATCCAGAATCCCAAAAGAAAACCTTTTACTTTGCGCTAATAAATTGCCATTAAACGGCTTTGGAAGGCTTTGCCACAATTGTTGCACCATAATTTCCCATCAAATTTTTCACACTCGCCGCGGCTCGCCGGCTTCGCCAGTTTTTGGGGCTGCGCTGCGAGTGTTCGCGATAATCAAATATTTGACCTCTGCCGCAAATAAATTCCCAATGCAATCGCAGGCCGGGCCAAGGAATCGGAATCGAGCCAAGTTGAGTTTGGCTGAGTTGAGAACGTGAAAGCCGTATCCGTTGGATGCCGAACTCCGAACACTGAACGCTGAACGCTGGCTGGCAAAACGTCGACGTTGCGTGTTAAACACAATTCAAAGTCTATAATTATTGTACAATTGCCAACAGAACCAACAGAGCCCAGTCAGGCTTGGCTCTAGCCAAAGCCAAGCTCCTGCCGCCGTCCAACTCGGAGGCTGGGACTTGGGATCGGGATTGGGACGGCGACTGGAGCTGGATTTGGGATTGTGACCAGCTTGGCAGCAGCGGTGCAGCAGTGCAGCGGCAGCGGCAGCACATGGAACATGAAAATTGTAGCGTGTAAGTTGCAGGGGGCAGGGGGCTGAAAGAGGAGAGCATTCCAAACACACATTCTAATTCCACATTCGCCTCGACTTTGGGTTTGACACACTGCTGGCAGCCACTCCAAGTGCTCGAGGGATGAGCCCGTGACACGATTTGGAACTTTAAGTTTATTTGGAACTAAAAAAAGCAACTTGAGATGAAATTTAAAACTTTTTCTTGTGAATGAATAAATGTATATATTTATTTTTAAAGTGAAAATATATAATATGCAGCAATTTAAATATATTTTCCAAGATTTTTGGGATTTGCTTTGATTTGAAATTATAAATCTGAACCCTCTGAGGTTGCCTTAGTCTTAAGTTCTTTTATAACCAATTCTCCAGACTCTAAACTTTTTTTAAAGTCTTCTCACGTGGCCATATCTAGGTGCTGCTGATGTTTATCTGAGTGAATCTCCAGTTGAAGCGCCTGAGAATTGCGCTTCTCAGCTGCTGACTCTGCTTCTGCTTTTAACTGTTAACTTTGCTCTGACTTTGGATCTTTTGACTTGCAATTAATGCTCCAGACCTTACTGTGTATGCAACTATTGTTGTTGCGAGCTTTTTTCTTTTTCGTTTTTGGTGAGTTGTTTTTTTCGGGGAAGCGGAAGCGTTGCCCACGCCCACTTGTCAGGCCATGGCTAACAGCTGGTGGCAGGAAGGCGGAGTGTAAGTGGGAAAGGGGTGGGCATCAGGGGGTGTTCTGTGAGTGAACCACACCGTCAGCCAGCACGCCCCCACACACTCTGATACGTACACCTAGAAAAAATATAATAAATAAAATATTATATATTTCTTAAGAAAGCCATTCGGCTTTTCTCTATGAGAATGGAGTGGTTTGAGGTCCCTCAGAAGCTTTGTGGGATCAGCTCTCACTTAGTAACTAAAGTAACTTAGTAACTAGAGCCACACGAGTTTCCTCCTTCTCATAAAGTCCTTCTCTCAGTGTAGCGATCAAGACAGGGCAGAGGGAGAAAAATAGCAGGAGATCTGCACCACAGATGGCGGCAATAGTTGAAAGTCTAATTGTAAACTGTTGTTCGCAGTTCTCCTAACTGTTGCTTGTTAGGCGCTTGTTTATTAACAATTTAGCACGGACAATTCACAGGCAGAACCCGAGGACCTGGCCGGGTGGAGAGAGAGGGTGGTAGGGGGCGGAAGAAAGACAGACCTCCTTGTGGGCGTTACTTATCTCTGGCTGAGACCACCGAAAAATTTATGCCCATCGCCCGTGCGCGCTCCTCCTCACATACTCGTAAAGTTGGTCAGTTTATGCGCTGACCGCTCGACCTTTCCCGCCCCCTATTCCCACCACCACCACCACCCACTGCTCACATGCTTCTCGCCGATCATAACTGTCACAATGTTTGAGGCATGAAAACGGGGCGTGAAGGCTGGAATCATTTCTGGGGGAGAGAAGCGAGCTGGAAGGAAGCTGGGGGGATGGGTGGCTTAGATCACTGGGAGTGGGCGTGGAGGGGCGGGACCGAAGGTGACTGGGAGTCGAAAGGCTCTAGGGCATCGGTGAAGGTAACGGCAGTTAACGCATTAGTAGTTATCTGTTTTTTTGAAGATAAATTAAAGTGATCTATTCTGCAGATAAATCGTAAAGTAACTATTGTTATTTGTAAACTAGTTGCACGGTTTTAAAAAGTAAGCTTAGGTTATTATACATATTTATCAATTATAATATTAATACATTTCTAAGACTAAATAAAAGTCCAAGGGAAATCTTTACCTATAAACCTAATTTAAGTGCTTTCATCTTTATTATCCTTTGGGAAAAATACTTTAAAAATATATATTTAATTCCGTAATATTTCCTTAATGTATTAAATGTTACTACCTATATATGAATCATAAACTACTCGTACTTCCACAGAAAAACGTAACTAACTCACAAACTCCCCTTTCTTCTCATTTCAGGTAAGCTATTCAAATCGCCCTGCACGCGGTTAATGGGTTATGTAAGTTGGCCCAACTACAGCCCAACTAACTTAAACTCGGGCTAGTAATTGGACAGATCGGAGCAGAGCGGGCCAGACCAACGCCCTAGCTGCAAAGGGGCGGGGAAAGGGGATCAAGCGGTAAGCTGGAGAAAAACGTAATATAGCGAAAATCGTAACTACAATGGGGCAGTGACCGTTGCAGCCAATTTCGATTCGAAATGTAAACGATTTTCGTTTTAGCGGTGCCTTGCATAAGTTTTGTGTGCGCAATTCGGGGCTAAATAAGCCAGTGGAATAATAACGGCCGGCATGGGTTAATGATGCGACATGTTAGCCAACGAAACACACAGGCAACAAGAGCAAACGAGGGACGAGAGCACACAGAAAAAATGCGTCACGCTTACCGTTAGCATGCCGGGGAAAATCGGCTGGGAAAGGGGTGGAAAATTGGGAGGGGTTTGGGAGGTGGAAAAGTGGGAGGAAAGCCGCCGCCATGGTTAGGCATGCCATGGAGAACGCACACGTAAGGCAAGCTCTTGCCCCTCCCTGGGGGGTCTTGCAGCAGCAGCAGCAGCAGCAGCAGCGTAGCATCCCATCCCATCATGCATTTCCACTCTCCCACGGATCAGCGTGGACTCTATCCCCCGCCTTTCCCAGCCAGCCGCCCAGCATGTGGTGCGCTCCCTTTTTTGGCAAATTTGGTGCAGTGGCAGCAATGGCAGCAGCAAAAGCAGAGCGGCAGCGCCTTTCACAAAATCTAATCAGCAGGGGAGGCTCTCTAGAGGGGCTCGGGTGCGATAGGAAACGATCAGAGCAATTTACTCAAGCGCAAAATTAGTAGCGAAAAAAAGCCACTAGGAATCTGGTTAAATTTGAAAAGTCGAGGTTTGAATACGCTTAGAACAGTGACATGTTTTTATTAGAAAATAGCTTATGAAAACTGACTACAAAATAAAATTTAAAACATAATTCTTATTAAAATTATTTCATTATATTAAATGAGGGTAGACAGCTTGTAGTTTTTTACAATTCAGAAAAGGTTTTATTTTATTTTCGATAATGATTCAAATATAAAAACATTTTAAAGAAAATAACTTTAAATATGTTCGAAATTAACTTTAAATTAGTACATATTCTTCGGAAAGAATATTCAACTTATTCTGAAAATCTCTATAGGTTGAAGCCTTTAACCGATGGCTTTTAATAAAATAAATAATACTTTCTTGCTAACCAATGACAGACCCAAATTATTCCCCCAACCTATAGCCAAAATGTTACACATATCCAACAGAAACCATTATACTCTACCGAAGAGCATAGATAACATGTTGATGGTAGTGAAAAACTGGCTGCTGATTTGACCAAGCCGACAACAGTGGGCGTTTGTGCTGCCAAGAGAGCGGGGAAAATGGATAAAAAGTCAGCCAACATGGAAATCTTGTTACGTATGCCTCCATCTCTTTCCCGGCCAGGCAATTCTAATTTAAAATTCCTTGGTGCGTGTAAGATTTCCCCCATGGAAATGGGTGGGGAGGATGGAGAGATCCGCTTGCAAAGAGCAAATTTGATGCCATCTGTGTACAATTAGCTGTCAATATTGCGCATGCGCCACTTATGCAAAAGAAGACGCCGATCCATGGGAGGGCAGGCCCGCGTGCAGGGGGCCGAGAGCAAAGCAAACAAAACTGACTGGCGACTGACTCATTTGGCCAAAAGATTTTGCAACACGCAACACAAAGTCAACAGAAACACACGCAACTTTGGCTGACCAGGGATGTACAGTGGTTATAAATGTACTTAACAAGGATCAAAAACTAGGAAAAAATAGTTGGGTATTTGGCAAAAAACCTCTAAATATATTGATAGTTTTCCTTAAAAAGAACAGTTTTGTGTCTGAACAATTCAGCTGATAAACTGTTTTTGTTTTACAACTGATGTAAACATGAACAAGGTTATTTATTTATTTGAAATATATTTTTTTTGTAAATATCCCAGATATTTAAGCCCACTGTCTTTACTGACACTACATCATCAACGCACCTCAAGTCGTCACCTCTCCCCACACAATCCTCCTGCTTACACTCAGCCAAATTTATGTCTATTGACTCACACACCGAGACATGACGGCAAGTGCAGCTCTGGAGTGTCAGGCGATTTGCATAAAAGACCCCACAGACATGGAGATGCATATAAGTTGTTGGCCAGATCCGTGGCCAGAAAAGATTAAGCTCAGCCGCCGGTGCCACTAAAATATATATTTTTTGTGTCGCCTGCTCCACTTTTTGGTGCGTTGGGCAATTCGACGGAGGAAAACTCCTGAGGCAAACGGCACTCGTTGTGCGACATATATCTATATATATTTAGTATTTAGTGGCGACTGTTGTACACTCGGAAAATAAAAACTATTAACCAGATCGAGGAAAAAAGTATGTTTAATAAACTTTAACGTAATATGTATTATAATGCATTAACATAAATTTATAATATTTCAAAACCACATGTGATTTTTTGCAAAATGCAAACATTTGAGAAGAATTATGGCCATTAGGATTATTTTGTTTGTGCAGGGCAACAGGTGGCTTAACAAAAAACGCGTAAGTTGCCTTATTTTTATTTGTAAGTTTTACATTTTCTTATAACAATCTATGGACAATGGGGCGTTACCGTTCGCTTCGGTTGCAGTTGCAACTCTTAAAGCCGCCGAAATTCGTGCAGCCTTTGTGCCCCCAGCAAGTGGCACGCTTCGGGCCAAAGTGAACGTGGCCCAAACAAGGCCCAATCCCAATTCCATGGAAACCGCTCGCAGGCATTTCTCTCGGCTCCCAACGAAGGTAAATCAATGTAAAGTGTGTCAGCAGTGTGTGAGCATGTGGAAAGAAG
Organism: Drosophila anomelani; assembly: GCA_035045905.1. Taxonomy (NCBI): domain Eukaryota; kingdom Metazoa; phylum Arthropoda; class Insecta; order Diptera; family Drosophilidae; genus Drosophila; species Drosophila anomelani. The sequence goes on along the minus strand of JAWNOO010000007.1, from coordinate 5,614,305 downwards.
GAGGCTGCACCTAAATATAGTAATGCTGACTATAGGAACCTTCTAAAAGAGTTCAAAGAATGGTTTATAAAGTAAACTATATTTCATTGAAATAATCTAAAAAGCTGATATTAAATAGACAAATTATAAACCTATAAATCAGGGAAAGTATATCAATTCATAAAAGATTTTAAAGTCATTTCAAAACAACCTAAAAAGAATACATTTTTACTGTATAATCTTCAGAAATAAATACAGAATTACCGCCCTTTATATTTATTAAATAACAAATTTAATAGGAGAATTACACAGTTCCTAAAGGTCATAAGGTAAAGCCGAATGCCTTCACCTGTGGCCCAGCAATTTTCGAATCCACCGCCTTGACAGGAACGGAACGGAACGCTGCCACAGAGCCCTCCTCCGCCACATTCCCCAGGGAGATTTATAGCTGTGCGGCCTGATGATGAGTGGCAAAAGCCATAGCCTGGGTGGTCCGCCAAGTACCTTAAGTATCTCCGGCAAATTGTACGATCATAACTCAATAGCCGAGCCTCATTAGGGTCCCGAAAAAAAGAAGGAAAAATAGAAAAACGCCCAAGAACTCCGCAGACAGATCGTTCTGTGTGGGGAAAGAAGTGGCAAAGTCTCCTCGATGGCGGTATCGTGTGCAACAGTAGCCTCAATTTGTTGAGCTTCCCCCGCAGCAGGCACTCACACATACTCGCTGTGCGATATAAGAAACATTCTAACTAATAGCCAAAAACATTGTAAAGAATTTTCCACTCATAAAATGGATCTCAATTTCCCTCGTTTGGGGCAAGTGAGGCAGCCGGGGGCCCAGGCACTGGCTGCTGCCCACGAATCTGGCGTCGTCACCGCCGACGGTCACGTCAGGCCGTGCGCGTAATGAGCGTTAAATTTGTGGCCCGCTTTCCATCTGCCTCGGTCGCCAGTTGTTTTAAGCGATCATTTCTTTTCGGGGGTTCTTTTTTTTTTGGTGTTTTGGGCAACTTCTAATCACCGAAGAACACGCTTTATTATTGGTTAAATTAGTCACAAAACGGTTTCCGAAGATGAGCTTTAATTATTGCAAAAAACCACAAAAATGAAAGGTTAGCTGGAGTTGTTCGAAGATGGCAGTACCCTGGGAATAATATCACAGGTCTACAAAAATTGACCTTACAAAAGTACGGTGAATAAAACCTTCAGATTGTGAAAGATCTCGGTCTGTATATTGCTAGTTCAAAAATCAAAAAAATTTCTCACGTACCAATTTTGAGGAAATCGCCCTCAAAGTACCAAAAATGACCTATTTTGGCACTTTTCAAACGCTAATAACACAGAATCCGCGCGTGTACCAAAGTTGAATTTGGACTTAAATGAAAGGCCAATCTTTCCCCTTTCAGATTTCAGATGGGTCCTGATTTTAGGACGTCAGGTTCAGGAGCTATATCGATTTTTCTGAACTAACTTTTGAGCCGTTTTTTTGCTATGTTGTAGCCCTGAAACTAGAACAAATTTTTTGGGAGTTACATCTGAGTCATCACATTTTGTACTGAGTTCCAGGGCTACAACATAGCAAAAAAACGGCTCAAAAGTTAGTTCAGAAAAATCGATATAGCTCCTGAACCTGACGTCCTAAAATCAGGACCCATCTGAAATCTGAAAGGGGAAAGATTGGCCTTTCATTTAAGTCCAAATTCAACTTTGGTACACGCGCGGTTTCTGTGTTATTAGCGTTTGAAAAGTGCCAAAATAGGTCATTTTTGGTACTTTGAGGGCGATTTCCTCAAAATTGGTACGTGAGAAATTTTTTTGATTTTTGAACTAGCAATATACAGACCGAGATCTTTCACAATCTGAAGGTTTTATTCACCGTACTTTTGTAAGGTCAATTTTTGTAGACCTGTGTATTCTATATAAATGAATAATATTTTAAAAGGAAAAAACAAACCCACCACTTCATCACAAACCCTTTTTGTAAAAAAATCGAATACAATTCTCGAGAAAAATCACTTTTAACGTTCCTTTTTCTGGGGTTGATCTGCTCGAGATGATTTTGTGCGGAAATGTGGGTCAGAATAAATTATTAATGAAGTGAATTATAATGCTTCAATTGCAGGCCTGGGCTCACTTTGGCTTAACTCTACTTTAGTTTTCCCAAGCCTTTCACTGGCTATCAATAAATTTCCGTCTGCGATGGCAGCCGGCGATAAAGACAAACGGCCTGCCAATATGAATTAGCTAAGCGAATTGGCCATTTGGCAACTTGGTAAACAACTTCCAGAAGAGTGCATCCCTCCTGCCCTCTCTGCCTCTCACTCGGTGTATTCCGTGTCCAGTATCATCATTATCATTAGCACAAGTTTGCGCCCAGGTAAAATGGCAGGAGGAGCGGTGGGGTTCAGGGAGGGGCTGGCGAAAAAACTGTAGCAGTTGATAAATGTTAATGTTGATAGCAAGTAAAGCGAAAGACGAAGGTGAAATAGAACCAAAGGGGAAGTTTGAATACTCTGTAATGTGGATAATGGTATTATAGTAACTTTAACAAATATATATCCCTGAGAGCCTTCAGCTATTCGGATTTTCATCTGCCAAAGCATAAAGCCTTATGCAAAGCAAGAGCCTCATGGATCCGATGTCCTCTTCAGAATGTAATCCCTATTATTCTAAATAATTCCCAAAAATATTTTTAAGCTAAAATTACTAGAACGCACATGAATTCAACATTTTAATTCGAATGAGAACACATTTCAGACAAAAGTTCTTACCTCTTCTTTAAAAGTTAGGGTATTTGGAAGAAATTGGCAATTGGCTTCCTGGCTAGCTGGAAAGGTTAACAAAGTTCAGCAAAATTCCATTCATTGGCCGGGGAGAAAGAGAGAGAAATGAGACACTGGACACTGGAGGGAGTCAGAGGGAGGACACTCATTGACGACGTTGTCGTCTCGTCTGCGACTGAAACCGTGGCTTGTGCTTTGGCTTTTCAACACGCTTGGCCAATAAATTGTGGCCAGCACTTGTTGTTACGCTTTTAACGGTTCGGAGCTCAGATTCAGGTTCATGTCCAGCTACGGTTTCAGCCCCCTCTCACTTTACATTCCTTTTGGCATTGGCCATGGATGTTGGATATTCGTTGTTGCTCGCCGGTTGTTGCCCGTTGTTGTTGTTGTTGGCCGGTCGCTAGATGAGAGTTGGCCAGATCTATTTTTGCTTAACAACAAAATATTTTTCTTGTACAAATTTTTTACAGGAAACTGAAACTGCTTAACCATTAAAGGCTGCCTCTGAATACCGAAAAAAAGAAACATTTTGCCGCTGCCACTGCTGTTGTTACTACGAGCTCTGCTTTTTTTTTTTTTTGCAAGCAACAATAGATTTGGCCCATTCGATTAGGCTTGATTTAGCCAAGAAGGGGTTGGGCTGGATCAAAAGATTTAGTTTTCAGCTTTTCCATGGAATTTCCGCTCCATTCGTGATGCTTTTTCTGGTCTCCATGGTCCCCCGGTCTTTTCTCTGCCGTTTTTCCCATTTCGATAGCATCGCATTGTCATGGCCTGGTCAGCTGGCCGGGCCAGCAGCTACCGCGGGGGGAATAAGTTGTAATTCCTTCTATTATTTTATTGGGTCCAATCGGAATTTGTCAAATCATCAGCCGGTGACCGCAGCCCAGGCCCAGGTGGTGATTTGCATAAACATCGAACACTCTTCTTCGCCCGAACTCGGTACATTTTTTCGCCCTGGGCCTTCGTGTGCTATTAGCCTAGAAAGCACCCCGTCTATCTATAGATATCCATGGGCAGCCCCATCATCCAGCCGCATCATCCATTGATGATGATGATCATCTTTTTTGGCAGTTCTCTGAGCTTAAGCCTCGGTTTGTTTGGCTAATTGCCCCGCTCGACAATCCCCTCGCGGGCCCGCTGCTGTTGCTGTTGCTGCCTTTGTGCTAATCACTTTAACATTTGCAACTGCTTTTTGACCCGCTTTTCCGCAGAGCCGGCAACCGTTTTGTTTGTTTGTAATTATTTTTGTTTATTTCTTGTATATTGTGTGTGTGTGGCTGCTGGGTCTTTAAGCAAGTAACATTTACAGTTTGAGAGGCGTTGCGTGTGTGTAATGACGGCCGATCTATGCGAATCCCCCATCCAATACCGATCTGAGCCGAAATACCTGAATGTGTATTTAGATTGGCTAATAGTCACGCCATGAACTCCTCTCAAAGAATCTTTAAATCTTTGGGGCTCGGCTTGTGGCACACATTTTGGCCATAAGTTTTTATGCAAATATTAACTGCCAAGCTTGGCTTAATTAAAGGGTTTCCAGATAGAAGCAGCTTAGATAGACATTTATTTAAACACACACATTTATCGAGAGAATATTGATCATCCTAATTAATAAACCAGAAGCACCTACTAAAGACGTCTTATTGAGTAAATGAGTAAATCCATTTTCTCATTAACAAATGCGTCTCCTCGCTGTCTGACGCTTTTAAATAAATGTCAGCAAAGGTGAACAGGAAAATATTTTATAATTTCGACTTTCAAAACGAATAACATCTATGAATATCAAGCAAAAATGACTCAGATAATGAAATCACTCGGTAGAGTCAGTCGGTTTTAAATGGCTTTGGCTTGTAACCTCTATATAGAAGCCATGAATAATTATTTATTTCGACAAGTTGATGGCTGGGTGTTAATATAAACAATATATATTGCAATATATTTAAATTGTTTATATATTTAAGCAAACTATACCAAATTTATACGAGTTTCCATTAAAGGTAATAAGCTGAAATTTTCAATTCTTTCTTCTTGTTGAGTCGGAAATAAGCACCAAGCACAAAAGACTTTATAATTTCTAAAATCCAATTAAATTTCTTAATAAGTACCAAGATACTAAGTAGTTACTATACAATTTCATTTATATTTTTATCAAACTCTCCATAAAATGTAAATACAATTTCCCAACTAACTTCCATGCCAATTCAAAAGTTCAACTTCCTCCTACATTTTGTTCTTTTAACTCGACTTGAACCCGATTGAGCTTTTCACATTGACAACTAAGCAAAGTCTACCTGCAGTCGAGTACCTGAGTACCTCCTCACCTGCAACCGAACTAACCCTGACTTTACTCTTCATTGCACTTTTGGCATTGAGTTGTTGCTGTTGCGGCTGTCGACGACGAGTTGCAAGTTGTTGTCTATAAAACAGCAAAAAAAAAAAAGAAACCTGCAAGTTGGTCAAAGTGTCGCCCTGACATGTTTTTTGCAAAAAAAAGAGAAGAAAAAAATCAGCAAAAGGCGCTTGGGAGGAAGGAGGCGAGGAGCCAGTTCAGAAAAAAAAACACTTTCCGTCTTTACGCAGAGCTGAAACCGCAAAGCGTCTTTGGGAAAGGCAGTCAGTCGGAGAATCGGAGGCGGAGGGTGACTCGGAGACGGAGCCAGTCCATGACATGTTTGGACTTTCTGGCCAGGAAGCCAACCAACGGCAAGTGGCATTGTGTCTCCGCTGCTGTCGCGTTGTCGTTGCTGCCACAGGTTGCACCTACCAACATGTGGAATCTATAAGCTACACTGCAGCAAAAATCCAACTTTAGCACAAATCGATGGGGTACGAGCATTGCGATGAAGAATATAAACTTGAGGAGTATTCTTTCCTGTGTGGCCAGGGAGGAGGGATTGAGGGTAGACAAGTGCACTTGACTGCCTCTGCAGAAACTGTTTTGAGGGCATCACAAGATACTGGTCACCGTCTAGGTCTCTGCCGCTTGCAGAGATGGCTTTTTATTCCTAGGCCTCCTCCGCCACTCCTCTACTTAGTTCCCCAGATCTCTTAGTTGGTCAAGTGGGCAGCGCGGAATTAAGTCAGTGTGACAAACAATAATTTCCGTATTTGGCTGGGAAGCCCCATAAAAGTTGCCGACTAACCTTCCTAGTCTCTGATGGGGAGGGGATGGAGGCAGGGTCGCTCTTTTATGACTCCCCATCGCAGCTAATTTCATGCAAATTATCCATCTGCATAGAAAACCGCTCTCGGTGGGTGTTGTCCACTTGCATAATTAAAAGTTTCGACAAAAGTTCCCAAACAAATTGGAGCAATTTCTGTTTATATTTCTGCTTGTAATACACGGCTCTCAAGGCACCGAAAAACAAAACAAAACTATTTTTGTGTTGGGGATTTTCTTTCGGTTTTCGGTTTATTGCAAAACGCCAGCTTCAAATGATAAACGAGAGGGACACGCCCCGCTAACGAGTTACAAGCGCCGAGACAAAGTTAGTTTTGTTATTTTTCTCTGTGAAACATTTAAACAATTGTCTTGTTGGGTGTCTCTAATTGATAGTGTCGTGATTTGGCTTGTGCTGCAGCCCCGGCATCTGGTTCACTTAAGTCAAAAGCAAAACTACCACCAAAAAAAAGAAGCCAAAAGAGACGGGAGTTAATAAATAAAGGCGTTGCCTGGCGGTCTTGGGAAATGCAAACAAAAGTTTATAAATTATAATTGGCAGCGGGAGATTTACAAAAATTACTTTTTCTTGTTAGTAAATAATATCGGAGGAGAAGTGTAATTGCAAAAATTATAGCAAAAGTTGGACTTTAAGCCTTATTTGTATTTTTAGGATTTAACCAAAGGCCAATAGGATCATAAAATTTATAATTTCCACAGCAGGTCTTTGCTGATAGATGATTAAATACCCTCAATATATCATTTAGAACTTGATAGCCAAGTATCATCTTTCACACACGCCATAAGATGCAAATATCAACCACAATCACAGCGGGTGAGCATCTTTAGAGAATGACTTCAGATCTTGCATTAATTATATCAAAGCTGGGATAGAACATTGCGCCTTGCCGGCTGTCAACTCTCACATTGCCACAGGCAATATGGTATAGTAGTCGACATTAAAAAACTTGATAATTGCTTATAAAATGCCAAGTGGCTAATAAAAAACACCCACGCTCACACAGCGTACACGAATCACTTCATAAAGCCACACTTGAATTGCAAGTGAAAAAGCTAAAAAAGAACACGGAAGACAGGCCTGGGGACGGGGACGGAGACGGTGTCTCGCGGTCATAAACAAATCAAAAATTGTCATCGGGCATAAATGTTAATTGAGTTTTATGGACTTTTGATATTTCATTGTGGATTTTCATTAGACATGGGGGAAGCTTCCTTATGTTGCGACTTCCGCATGGCCACTATTGACAACTGTCGATGCGCCCCTCCTCTTTTCCAAACGATTGAATGCGCTTTGTCATCGCTTTTGTTTGGACTTTCAGACTTTCAATTTCACTGCAGTTTTATATACATATCTCGCCTTCCTTTGATTTATTATAATTATTATCGGACAGTTTTAAAACCTCTTGCCTCTTCCGCTTACTTTTGACGTTCGAGAGATGCAACTGTCCAGATATCCCATATTCAGCACAAAACTGGAAGCACTTGAGAATGGTGAGATCAAGTCAACTGCATCTGAAAATGGCTTTGAATGTTCAGGTTTCTGCCTTCTTTTTTTTTTGTACATTTTTGAAAGGTGTTAACCACTTGCGGAAGCTGTTTTGATGCACACTTCGATGTTGGTTTGATAGCAGTTGGCTGACAAAGAGAAAAGTATTTTTAACTACTCCACCTTGCCCAATCACTGCCACAGGAAAGAGTTTTTTATAACTCTGCTCTGCTCTGGAAATCTTAAAATTAAGTGCTGCAGCGAGGCCTTGGCACTGATGCTTAAATTTGAATTTTTTTGTTCACTTTGAAGAGTTAAAAATGTTGAAATCTTTTGGTGTTTTTACTTGCTTTGACGATCTTGAGGTTATTTCTGTTAGACTTTAACGATGGAGTTCAGTTGAGATGCCTGATATTTTATCTATAATTATAAATTAACAAAAGTAACTTGAACTATTTAATATATAAAAAAAAGAATTCCTTCCACTATTTATAATTTAATAATAATATTATCCTTAGATTATTGTTTTTACTGTAACAATCTCCTGTTGAAATTATTTTTCGGTACATTTTACCCTCAAATTATTTCAATCTCGCTGTTGACCTCGCCATTTGCTATCGGTAATCTGCATTAAAAGCCTTCTATCGCACTTATCTCTAATTTGGGTTAATCTATGCCCCAAAAGAACCGTTCATAAGAACCTGGATGGCCAGCCATTTTTTTCGCCGCCTAAGAATCCTGCCGCATCTTGGGCCGCTTATCTATGCATCTTCAGGCGCTGAACAGTAGCTACAGATGGAGCAGGGAGCTGGGAGCTGGGAGCTGAAGCCCAGGCTCTTGGCCAGCGAAGCCTTTTAACGGCATCTAGCACCTGGAAAATTGCCAGCGCTTTGGGGTCAGTAATTAATTCACATCAACCTGCTGTACGACGGACGACGCCTCGGATGCCGACTTTTGGACAATTGGCCAATTCATGCGCTTTAATTACTTCATAAAAGAGCTTCGTTGCCGGGCTCCGACTTTGACGTCGAGACGGCTGCTGCTTGCTGGTAGATGCCCTTAGCTTCAAAAGCCACAATTGCACAGAGAGAAAAAGTATTGAATAGAATCATTTTATTACTGGTAAATGAAATAGACCTTTGCTATTGTATTTTTCATATTTTCATATAAATCCTTGGAAAATATGAATATATTCCACAGCAAAACAATATTTATACAAATTCACAGGATTCTATGTAATACCTTGGATATTTGTTAATGGAAGCCAATTTAAACGTATTTTACAAAGTCTATTAATAAACTATTATTTAACAATAAATGAAATGTTTAAGCCTTGATGGAAGTATTTAAAAAAATTCGTAGGATTTTGAATTCAAGTCGTGCTTTGGATATTTATTTATTTTTAAACGTTCTTTACAATTATCTATCACCTAAACTGTTATTATCTTATGTAAACATTAAACATTAATAAAAAACCAAACTTAATTTTAACAGTGTTCACCATAACTGTTCTGCCTTGCTTACAAAAGTCTCCTCTTTACATTTTTGCGCTCCTTTTGTATCTTCTTTATTGCGATTTGATTGCCCCTTTTTGACTGTAGTACTGGTGATTAGTTATAGTTTTTTTTCCCCTACCTTTTGTTGTTGTTTTTGCGTAGTGATAGCCTTAAAGTTTTTAGGAGTTTGTCTGGTCTTTGTTGTCATTTTCTTGAACTCACAATTTCGATGGGCAATCGTCATAGTTTTAGTACGCATTTTTTAAGGTTCGATCAACTTTTTCTCTATTTGAGAGTGAAAATGAGTGAAAATCGGTGAGTGAGCAGAGTGAGTCTATTTCCGTGGCCCAACAATTGGAGTGTAAAACGAGATTAAGTGCTGTCCACGCTTCGATTCCCAGCAGCAGCAGGCAAAGGCGCAGGTGCAGACGTTTCATTAATTCGTGAGTGTTAATCACTCACTTATCACTTTGCACAAGAAACGCCTTTGAGCAGCTAAAAAGTTTATAATTACTAATTTATTTAAATGGATTTCTTGGTTTTTAGCTTTCTCTTTAACGCATGTTTAGTGTCTGTTATGTATTTACCACAAATAATGTTTCAATTTTACTTCCTGCTATATTTAAACGTTATGGAATAATACATTTTTTCCTGTTTTTCTTTCACATAAAAGAAGAACTTTGAGTGAAATATTATGCATTTCTATTGTATTTAATTATCAATTATCGTACATCTTCCATGTTGCTTTAACACATCATAAAACAGAAGAAAAAGTACAAATCTAGTAGAAATTTATAGAATTAATCTAAACAAAGCACAAGCAGAGAAAAGGTGGAAAAATCAAACAGAAAATGCTTGCTGTCTGGCAAAACAATTTGTAAATTGCTTCCGACAGCAAATTCAATAATAACAACAGCAGCAGCCGGAGCAGAGCACTCGGGGCAGCCGGAGAGGCAACTGCTGGCAACTAATAGTTACTTTCAATCATTCATCATCGATTTCAATAAACAATTTCAATGGCCAGGGCAGCGCTCCCCTCGAAAGAGCTTTGAACGTGTGAAAGATTTGTTTCACTCTGCCGTCTCGGGCCCTGGCTCTTTCCCTCCTCCTGGCCATTTTCTTCTGCCACTTCTTCGGGGCGATGACTGGCCGAACAGAGTGGAGAGATCCATTTGGGCCTTATGATGCCGCATCTTCTATTGCTTCAATCATTCATACATACATATAATATATAATTGGAAATTCTCGCCGCTTACATACTAGTTGCGAAATCACAAATGGATATTTGACGAGGCAGGCTGAAAAAAAATAAAACACAGAGCCTGTCTGTGTTGCAAATGCAACCTTGACATTTTATGGCGCCCCAAGTGATCACAAAATAGGGAGAACGCCCAAGCCGAATATTAGAATATTTCAGAGACGCGATCGAAACGTGTTTCGATAATCGTCTCAAAATGTCAAGAGTCGAGCCAGCGAGCCAAATGATGCGAAATATATATATTTATATTTTTATATAGACATTACTTATGTCCCGAGCGGCAGAACAACAGTCAGCGGGCTGTTAGAACCAGTCAATGCTAATAACAAGTCGGTTGTCCAATAAAATATATTACCAAATAAGCGAGACATTGATTCAATTGTATTGAAAATATTTTTGCACTGACTGTGAAAGTTAAAAAGAGAAAACAAAAGAATTTCTTACTTCTCTGGGTTTGAATTAATCATCTTAAGCTTCATATTGCTTTAATAGAAATATAGTGGGTCCAAAAAGTATATTACATTTTTCCCCCAGAAAACACCTGTGCCTTTGAGTTTTCCTTCTAGAAATCTGTGTGCAAGTCTTGCTACACTTTCCTCTCGCTCTTCTAGAACATTTTTTGTGTCGTATGCTAAACAAAAGACTCAGGAAACGAACTTGAGGCTGGCACTTGGCTCACTTCGCGTTCCTCTGCTCGCTCCTCCTCCGGCACCGGCGGATAATTGTGGCATAAAAATTGCTTTTCATTTGCCTCAAAATGAAGCAATTGTTGGATGCTCGAGGCGGGGAGGGGGAATGCAGCCAGTGGGGAGGCTGGAATGCCATGCGGATGTGAAACTGCGCATGTGCGGCGCTGTGCAGCGCGGCGCTTCTTTTGTTTTGTTTTCTTTACGTTATTATATATTTTCTTTTTGCCACTTTCTGGGCAGCTGCTTAACATGCCACACAAGCAGCAGCGCGGAGGGGGAAAATCGAAAGGGGGAGAGCGACCAGACAGGCAGCATAAAGAAGATGCAACTGCAACAGTAAAAATATGTAATTATGTTAGAAGACAGCCAGCAGCTGCCACGGCTCTCCAGCTATGCTCCCCTCAAGCTACACTGAAAAAATAAAGAACAGAAAGACTCCTCAAAACAGCTAATGTAAATTTTTTCATTAATTTTCTTACTATTAAAGCCTGATAAATATTTTATTATAGTAACTATTATCACACTTATCATACCCTTAAAGTGTCTTTGCTTTTTTCTTAGTGCACCTCCCCTGACCCATCAAATTTCCCCCTATTCCCACTAACTCGTACCTTATTTATTACCCAGCTTAGCTTTTTATCTAAATTTATTATGCAATTCGTTTGGTTTTTGCTCTTCAATTGATTCCGTTTGATGGATTTATGTCGAGAGCGTTTGACAAATTATAATGCCAGGCATTTGCCTAATGTTTAGCATCGTATCGTTGTCGTGCTTTCGGCCAGTAAGTACTTGGCCAACAAATCGATTGAAACTCGTTTGGTCATTTGTCAAATGTTTGACGGCATCGTGACATCCAAATTGAAATATGTGTGCGGATGAAACGCGGTTGAGAGGAGATTTCCACATCAAATTAACTGCCAATCTGGTATTAATTTCATTGATCTGGCGATTAAATTGCCACAGCCGAAAATCACTCAATTTGCTTGGCCAAAAATCGAGACAAAAAAGTCCCCTTCGCGTACCTTCCCTTTCGGTTGGTCTCAAAATTTATGCGCACGCTGAACTTGAGGAGTCTCAAAGAAGCTGCATAAATAAAACTAAAATTGGGGAAGCAAACAAACATATTGAGCAAGCCAAAATCAGCTATGATTTATTATGTCTCAACCGGTCCGATCCCCATCAAGCAGGCAGCAGGCCTTCCCCTCCTCCACTTCCCCACCGACAGGCGGCTATGAGAATTGGGTCGAAATTAGCAACTATTTAAGCCAATTTTGATGCGTTTTAAAGCTGCGAGATGCATGGGAACTAAGTTATGGGGAGGTGTATGGACAAGTGCTGACGGATTTCGAGATCTCTAAAATCAAGCATTAGAGTGGAAAAAGAGGCTCAAGATTTTATAGTGAATAAAATAGAAGAGAAGAAATGCTCTTATTAAAAAAGGCAAAGGTTGTTTACAACCTAAAATATTCACTGCAACTGTATCAACTCCATAGACACACTTTTAATTAAAATTCTCCTACTTTGAATGACATTCAAAAACATTCCCACTGCAACAATTAATTGGCAGCCTTTTTGTACTTTCCCCTGACATTGCTACAAATACCAGAGGCACACAAAATACCTTTAAACAAAAAACACAACGAAAAATTCCCCTTCAACTGTAAATTGTGTGAAAAATGGCAAGCGATTTTCTCACACACTCGCAGATACAGACAGTCGTCAGATATACATACTTACCTCCATATGCTGATGGTTCAGACAATATGAAGATGTTTATAATATTATAATTAATTATGATTCTCTGAATGCGCCGCCAAGACCCAAAGTCAAAGCAAAGTTCAATGCCAAAATGAAAACAAACACGGACCAAAACAAAAGCCCCCTCCGACCAAAGCACATTTTGAATGCAGCTCCCAGCTGATAATGCTTAATTATATTCACATAAAGCGCAGCTCGGCAACAAAAACCACAAGAACGAACAATGGCCACAGAAGAGATGAACAAAATTGTAAGACGAGACCCGAAAGGTACTTCACACGGTTCCGAGCACTTGGCCAAAAGGGCATGAAAATGCGAGCATTGAAACCAATAAACTCCATTGAAAGCGCTGCCAAACAAGTATAATGAATGTAATTTTGATCTTTAACTGAGATATTTTCTTGAACAGGCGATGTAAATCGCCAAGCCAATCCAATGCCCCTGATAGTAACAAAAATAAATATAAAGTCTAAGCCTCGATTTGTATTCAAAATAAGTTTTTTTGAATTTAACTAAAATGGCATTCGAAAACTGACATCATGAGGAAGTTCAGGCACGAGGCTGCTATATTATGCTAATTCTGGTTAGTTCCGATCTGGGTAAGTGCAAAAATTGCACTAGAAGTGCACTCTTAGGGCAAAGCGTGCCTAAGATTAGCATCGAACAAGCTAATTATACTGCCAAAATAATTGCCACAATTAACCCAATAATGCCGAATGCCGAATCTATCGTAAAAACACCGCAAAAAAAAAAACAGAGAAACAAGAGTCATTAAGTCACAAAAAACATGCACCGGCAATTAATTGTTTAAATAATTAAAAATTTACAATACCCTTACCAAAAAAGTTTCTTTAGATTTGTAAGGCAAAGCATTGAGTTGGACCGGATATAAAACGATTATATTACCTTTTCAGATACTTATATTATTTATTTAAATATTTATTAACTCTCTTCAAATATGGCAGTTAACTATTGTAACCAAGAGTCATAGTTTTTAAGTTTAAAAATGTATAAACCCTCAGATAAACCCCTCAGCACTCAGAAACAAATAACTTTCGCTCATGATTTTTTTAAAAATCAATCGTGCATGTATAGCAATTGGAAAAATAACAAATAAATTTGTTATACAATTGTGTAAATATTTGCTTCTCATGAACCCAATTACAGAGATCCCTTGAAAGCCAGATGAACCACAGCTCTTGAATATTAACGATTTACAAGTGGAAGATGCCCATTTTTCGGGCACCACTTTCCACTCACAGTGGATATACCCATTACCCATTACCCCTTGAGTGAGTGAGCACACAGATCTCCTTACTGGCGTATTGATGTCTCATCTGGCATTCACACACACACTTTATTTGCCCAACAATTTCAGTTCGCCGCAAAACAATTATCTCCGGCCGCTGTTGTGAACTCATTTGCATATATATTTTTGCACAACAGCACAAACAAAAATAAAACCTTAAAAATATACTATACAAGTATATATAAACTAAAGTAGCTCAAAGCTGAGTCCGAGCTCATAAACAAATTGATTAGCGTCTTCGGCAATCATTGCCGCAATCATTGGCCAGAGCAGCATGAACAAAGCCCACTCGCCACACAGATAAATGCTGATGGATCATGAATAAATCGCCGGGCCATTTGATAGCGGTCTTGAAGCTGTTGCCAGGCAATGGCATCGGACCAAAACCCGGGCCACCTCCTTCTCAAAAGACTTCGCAGTTGTGTGCGATCTGAGAGGTGGACACACCTCTGTGGCTGGGGTGATCTCTTCACACCCGGCACGTGTGCGGATCTGCTTAGTTTCTGGTCAAATAAAAAATAAATCAATTAGCAGGCTGACTAATCTTTTAGCTTTGTCCATCTCCTTATCCCTCCAGATGGTTATAACGATATTTATTGCTGATTACCGGGTGACAAGATACCTAATAAATATCATATTATATGAAAATACAAATCTAATTTTCTGTTTTCCTTATTTTTTCGTTCAGATACATAACCCCGGCAGCAGCAGCATCGGCTTCGGCAACCGCATCAACCTCAGCGGCAGGAGGTGTCGTCGCTGGCACCAACCTGGCAGTGTATCCCACGGCCACCGCCCAGGTATATCGCTCCAACAACGGACTGGATGTTCTGGACTGTGCTGGATTGGAGCACCACAATGCGACAACTGCTAATGCGATGACCACATCCGGACATTCCGGCAGCTCCGGCTTCTCCCAGCGCCTCAGGGAATTGGCCGCATCCGCAGGCCTGCTCTCCCTGAAACCCCGCCAGCCCCTCAAGCCGGTGATCAAGACACGCGGCTCTCCGGGTCCGGAATTCCCAAAGAAGGTCACTTTCAGTGCCTTTGCCACCGTGCAGGTGGTGTGAAAGTGGGGGCCGAACAGTGGGTCTAGCATCTGTGGCATCTGTGCAGGCGCAGAGCAAGGTAAGAATACTTTCTTTTAAGATTATGTGATTTAAACGTTTTTAAAATTAAACATCAAATGTATTAAAGTAATTCAAAATTTTTAAAATCTAGAATAAATGTTGTTAACATATTTTTTTATACTTTTTAAGTAACCCTAAACAAATACATTAAAATAATACATTATTTTTCTTCTCTTTTCAGTTTCATCTTGCACTTGTTAACCATTATTTGTTGTTGTTTTTATACTTGTTGCTGTTGTTAAATGTTTAGCCAAAACTATGGGAACCATAAGCGAAGGATGCATGCAGAGAATCTTCAAATAAAAAAGAAAAGAAACAAATAAAAATTGTTGTGCCATTTTTGTGGCTTGAAAATTAAAATAAAAACCATATAGAGAAAATTAAATACACCCCATAGCTGAAGAAAATACCTCAAATTTCCAACTATCTTCCTACTTTTCCTGCTTTCCATTAATTTCCCCCTGGTAGACTGACTTTTTCAACAACTTTCTTATAGTTCCTTTCGATTTCCCCTCTACTAAAACAGTATTTTCCATTTCTTGATCACTTTCCTCACAACCTCATTTGCAAGACACTATTATTAATTTAAGACCATAAGCTCCAAAATTCTAAATATTTTCTATTCAACTGTAAATATGAATGAATTGTTGCTTAAATCAATTTATACAGCAAATATAGTCATAAATATATGTATGCGACGTAAATATGTATCTATGTATTATGTAAGTCTGTTTTGTGTATATATATTTGTATATATATATATAAATCAAGATTTTGCATTGATTATTTAATAGGGAATTAAATACAAATTTCGAATCAGCACAAATTTTAAGCGAAACATCTGTAAATTGTATTTAAATTAAAGTAATATGTATTATTTAAGCCTAATATTATACATGATGAATAAAATATGAATAAAACAAAGCCAAGCCAAAATTTTCTTTAATTTGATTATGGAAAATCTACTTTTTTAATTTTTAATTTATAAAAAAAGATAATTTACAAAAGTATCATTTTTATGCAGTGGCGACCCCAAGCGCTCAATGCCGATACTATTTAAGTTTCAAGCTCTCAGCGTTGCCGGACTGTCCTGTCTCGAGTGTGCCCAACTGCCTTGGTATTTTTCCATGTTCAGGTCACACTGAGTGGCATTTAAAGGCCGATCCGAGCTGCGTCGGCGTCATTTAAAAAAAAAAAAGCCTTTCGAATAATTTATTGCGCTGAAAGTTCGTGACGTGGCCTTTCACCGGGAGTAACTGTAAATCATATCTCGTCCTCGAAAAGAGATCGTAATCATGAAGTACTTTCTGCTGCTGGGGCTATTGCTTTTAGCAGGTACGTTTTGCCACGCTGCAACCACCGCCGCGCCCCGCTCCGCACTGCCGGTGTTTTAACC
Organism: Drosophila anomelani; assembly: GCA_035045905.1. Lineage (NCBI taxonomy): Eukaryota > Metazoa > Arthropoda > Insecta > Diptera > Drosophilidae > Drosophila > Drosophila anomelani. Next base: position 5,597,837 of record JAWNOO010000007.1, on the reverse strand, counting down.
TAATTTATTCATGTCTCGTTCTTTGCGTGCCGGCAGGTGTGAACCAAATCGCCGCTTCTGAAGATGAGGCCAGCACAGAGACCATTGATCTGGACCTGGGATCCTTTAAGCAGGGCTCTCGCACAGGTAAGTAACGCCCCCGGCGACTTGTGCTGATTTTTTGGTACACGTCAGCGTTCGGTACCCAATGGCTATTAACGCCCCTTATCTATGGTAATCCCACAGACGCCGAAGCTCTGAAGCGTGAGGAGGAGGCTATTCAACTCGATGGCTTGAACGTGGCGCAACTGAAGGAACTCCGCGAAAAGGTGGGTGTCATCCCCGGTGGTTCTCTAAGTACACGTATGACTTTGAATCTAATTGTCTTCTGCAGGCCGAGAAGTTCACGTTCCAGACGGAGGTCAACCGAATGATGAAGCTGATCATTAACTCGCTGTACCGCAACAAGGAGATCTTCCTTCGTGAGTTGATCTCGAACGCCTCCGATGCCATCGACAAGATCCGCCTGTTGGCACTTACCGATCCAAAGGCTCAGGAGACGAATCCCGAGCTGCACATCCGCATCAAGGCGGACAAGGAGAACAAGGCACTGCACATCATGGATTCTGGCGTCGGTATGACCCACCAGGATTTGATTAACAACCTGGGCACAATCGCCAAGTCGGGTACTGCCGATTTCCTGGCCAAAATGCAGGACCCCAGCAAGGCAGAGGGTACGGATCTCAATGACATGATCGGTCAGTTCGGTGTGGGCTTCTACTCCGCCTTCCTGGTGGCTGATCGCGTGGTGGTGACCACCAAGCACAACGACGATAAGCAGTACATCTGGGAGTCGGACGCCAACAGCTTCAGCATCACCGAGGATCCACGTGGCGACACCCTGAAGCGAGGATCCGTGATCTCGCTATACCTGAAGGATGAGGCCCAGGACTTCCTCGAGGAGGAGACCGTCCGCGAGCTGATCCGCAAGTATTCGCAGTTCATCAACTTCCCCATCCTGATGTGGTCCAGCAAAACCGTTGACGAAGAGGTGCCCGTGGAGGAGGAGGCCAAGCCAGAGAAGACCGAGGATGACGTGGAGGACGAGGATGCCAAGGTCGAGGAGGCCGCCGACGACGACAAGCCCAAGACCAAGAAGGTGTCGAAGACCACCTGGGATTGGCTACTGATCAACGACAGCAAGCCCATTTGGACCCGCAAACCCGCCCAGGTGACCGAGGACGAATACACCAGCTTCTACAAGAGCCTGACCAAGGACTCCAGCGAGCCCCTGACCCAGACGCACTTCATTGCCGAGGGCGAGGTTACCTTCAAGAGTTTGCTCTATGTGCCCAAGGTTCAGCCCTCTGAGTCCTTCAACCGCTATGGAACCAACTCTGACAACATCAAGCTGTACGTGCGCCGCGTCTTCATCACCGACGAATTCAATGACATGATGCCCAACTACCTGAGCTTCATTCGCGGCGTGGTCGACTCTGACGATCTGCCCCTGAACGTTTCCCGCGAGACGCTCCAGCAGCACAAGCTGATCAAGGTGATCAAGAAGAAGCTGGTGCGCAAGGTGCTCGACATGCTCAAGAAGATCGACAAGGAGGCCTACGAGAAGTTCTGGAAGGAATTCTCCACCAAGTGAGTAATATCCCAGATTCATATTATAGACATTTTTTTCTAATTTAAAGATATTTTAAAATAATGGTGATTTGACCTTAAAAAGAATTAAAGCTAAATTCTAATGCTGATTTCTGGATCAGGGCTTGTGATTCATATGTCTAGTTTTAATGCTGATAAGAATACGTTTCCAAAGAATGCCGAGTTCTTAGTTCTCTGAAAATGTAATTAATTTATTTTATTTTATTTTATTTTTATTACTTAATATTTATTTATTTTATTACTTAATATTCCTACGAAATCTTTTAAATGAGGCAATAACCTAGGACTTAATCTTTACATTTTTAATCTTTCTAAGACTTAAAAAACAAATCGTTTGGAAATATAACCACGTATTTCTTAGTTATTTCCTAAACATTCCATATAATATTAAAAAACTTTAATATTAATTAATTTCAGCATCAAATTGGGCGTGATGGAGGATCCCAGCAACCGATCGCGTCTGGCCAAGCTTCTTCGTTTCCAGACCTCCAACGGCAAGGGAGTCACCTCGTTGGCCGAATATGTGGAGCGCATGAAGTCAAAGCAGGAACACATCTACTACATTGCCGGCTCCAACCGCGCTGAGGTCGAGAAGTCGCCGTTCGTTGAGCGTCTTCTGAGCAAGGGCTACGAGGTTTTGTATCTGGTTGAGGCCGTCGATGAGTACTGCATTTCTGCACTGCCCGAGTTCGATGGCAAGAAGTTCCAGAACGTGGCCAAGGAGGGATTCAAGCTAAACGAATCCGAGAAGAGCAAGAAGAACTTTGAGGCCCTGCAGAGCAGCTTCGAGCCGCTGGTCAAATGGCTGAACGATGTGGCGCTGAAGGATCAGATCGCCAAGGCCCAGGTGTCGGAGCGTCTGAGCAACTCCCCTTGTGCTCTGGTGGCTGGTGTTTTCGGCTGGACCGGTAACATGGAGCGTCTGGCCATGTCCAATGCCCACCAAAAGTCTGACGATCCTCAGCGTACCTACTACCTTAACCAGAAGAAGACACTTGAGATTAACCCCAGACATCCCCTAATGCGTGAGCTGCTGCGCCGCGTGGAGGCCGATGAGGCCGACGATACCGCCAAGAACATGGCCGTGATGATGTTCCGCACAGCCACCCTGCGATCTGGATACATGCTCCAGGAGACAGCCCAGTTCGCCGACAGTATTGAGCAGATGATGCGCCAGACCTTGGGCGTTGACCAAAACGAACAGGTCGAATTCGATGAGGACGAGGAGGACGATGCCGAGGACAACAAGTCCGCAAGCGAGGAGAGCACCAACGCTGACGATGAGGAGGAAGAGCAGCACGACGAGCTGTAAACAGATGCGGCACAGCTCATTACAGCCCACATAGATTGTACATAGGAGTGTGGAAGTTAGACTGAGTTCAACGTTGAACCACCTGGCGGCCGTTTCATATTCATTACTCTCTAGATTCTAAGTAAAGCAATTTCGTAATCCTTCGCCGTACCGTCGCAACCGCCGCCAGTCGTCCAGAGAGCACTCCATCACACGACAACACACACACACACTCGGAACATTCGGCTTTCCTTTGTTTTTTAAGGCAAATGCTTGCATGTATTTATATAATGTAATGCGTAATACAGAACCGATTCCAAAATAAATAAATAAATAAAGACAACCATGATTTTACACAAAGTCCTTTCTCAAACTGAAGTATTGTTTTATATTCCGACCAAAGCCATCAGCCGTCCAGATCGGCGCTCAATGGATCGTTGTTCAAAGCCTTCAGATAGGAGTTCCACTTCAATTGGTCCTTTATCTGACGCACGGCATCCGCATGCTGTAGCTTGTACGTGTCCGTAAAGAGCAGCACTATCCAGAGCGGCAGCAGTCCATTTATAATCAGGGACGTGTGGCTCTAATGATGATCAGGAGTCAGAAATTCGATGCTAAACACTGCCTTGCACATTACTTACGCTTTGGGTGCTGTAGTTTTGCGCCAGCTTCTTCATCATTGTGTTACGAATACCTGCGTTTAATATGTCCATGACGTCCATGTGACTAACATTCATATAGCTATGTGTCTGCGTCTTGTTCTTCCGCTCCTTGAACAGCTTATCAAAGTCGCCTCTATAGCGCTCGAAAGTTGCGAGGACATCACTTTCGCTCATATTTTCTAAGAGCCTGAGACAATTTAAAGATCGCAGCCAATTGAAGGCAATTTCGTGAGACTTTATTACCGTTTGTCCAATCAAACTACAAACTTACAAAATCTGAACTTCAGGCGGCTTGGATATGGCCAGCATGCTGTCCAACCGCTGCAGTGCGTCTAAGCGAGCCCCATCCATCTGCTCCACCTTCAGTTCCTCGGCCGGTGTTGGTGTCGGAGACTTCGCCTTCGGTGCCTTGGCTGGTAATGCAGTTGCAAACTTTCCCTTTAGCTTCTTGACAGGAGATGGCTTCTTTAATTTCCCACCCCCCTCTTTTTCCCCCTTGTTTTTCTTCTGCGGTGTGTCGCTGAAAAGTTGAACCAGAAAAAGAGTTAATAATTTCCTTTTTAAGCTTCCATTCTGAAGGGTACCTCAAAACAAAATTGTTAAAGCGACTCGGACGAATTGGAGATCGACCGGAGCGACGAGCGACCTTGGACTCGACGGAACTGACTGTAGAATTTCTGCGAATACAGCAATACGCCTTGATTGTTCGAAAACCTCAAAATAACATCAAACTGCATGGGGACTTACCTTTCTGATGTGCTCGTGGAGCGCCTTTTTCTCTGTCGAGAACTGCTTCCATTGCTTTGGGAGTTTCCCTCTTGCACCCCCTCGCCACCCTGTGAAATGGATCTGCGTCCTCGTTTGATCTTGGTCGAGGGTTGGCTTTGTGAGGCCGCCGGACAGTCGTTATCGTCTTCATCGTCGGCATCTATGTGTTTCGGTTTCGAAGGCTTTTCTTGAATACTAAAGAAAACAATGGTTACTGTAACTATGGTCTTAAATTAGGCAGTGTTATGTTATAGATGATATCTCCCCTTACCCAGTCTTTGCCTTTACTCCAGAACCTGCTGGTTTGCTTCTGCTGCTGGGGCTATTGCTTTTGGCGGTGCCGTTAGTCACTGCCTCCGTGGCAAGCTTGTGCATTCCCACAATTGAGGTGTCCTCGACCGCCATGTATTGCAGTTGGATGTCTAGGCTGAGGTCCTCGGCCGCCAGCTCGGCTCCGGCCAAAAGGCTTCTTATCAAAGGATGAGGTTTCTCGGTGGCACGGACCCGTACATTTATATGGTCGATCAGCAGCTCGTCCCGCAGCTTCTTGGCATCCTGCCAGTTGGCCAGATTCTCAAAAAGACGCCACAACGCGGACTCGATCCTGGTCCAGCGGTCAGCGGTCATCCAATGGTAGTCATTCGTGGCTTCCCGCTCAAATAGGGTCACAGGTGTTGGCAGCACTTTGACGCTGCAGGCGATGCGGTGTCCCTTGTACTAGAATGGGAGTAGGTTAGGCAACAGCCGAATTCGTCGGTTTTGATGACTTACAGCATATATTTGCGATAATAATTGACATTCTCCAATGGCGGAAAAAGACATTTTAACAAAATTGCTTACAACAAAAAACAAGCTGCAAATAGTGTTGCCAGATGACCATTATTCGTAGCCCCTAAAAAATCTCAAAAAGTCGAGAACCCATTAAAAAGTGCAGATTTCCAAATAGCGCGAAAAAAAAAGTTTTAAATTTAAACGATGGGCTTATTGTTAATAAATATTTCTGTATTTATATTAATATATGGGGTAAAATACAACATCCTTGACCGGCAAAGTAAGTAGAGCGTGCAGTTGACAGCTGCTTTATTGTTGTTTGGCATTTCGGCTTAAATCAAATCAATGATTTAGGGCCCCAATTACTTTCCCATTCGTCTTACTCACCGGGTTGGCTCAAAACAATAGCTTTATTTATTTCGGAATTAGTTTACGTTATTTGAATTACATAGATATTTGTTTAATGTTTACATTTTTGTAAATATATTTAAAACTGATTAACATAAGGGGCGTTTCCAGGAATTTTGATAAGCAAAGCTCGCAAAAATTACATTAGACGAGAGAGTTTAAAAACGAAAATGCGGAGATTGCTTTTTTATTTACGACGGAGAAATCAAGACTTTACTTTTGTGCTGTGTTTAAAAATCGAACATAATTTCAAATAAAGATAAAAGATCTTATATATTTGGAGTATTAGTAGTCAGTCAGAACCTGAATGAATGGCAAACTAATCAATGAATGTGTATTAGTTAAAAAAACTTACAAATCCTTATCAACGCCAGCGCGTGGCTTAGGTCAAGTATCGGGAGAGAGGAGAGCCAGAGCCCCAGTATTCGGCATTCCGCAATCTCAGGCAGCTCGGAACGTAAAGACTGCGTTCCCGGCTCCGGAGACTACTCAGTTCTCAATCGCGGCCTGAATAAAACAGTCGAGTTCTTGGTCTACCGCATGTTCATTCAAATAATCCGGGACGATCAGTGATTACTAATTAAATATATATATTGTGTGCCTGTTCCGATTAGTTTATGAATCGGGGCAATATGTTTTTAATCTCGAATCTGTGGGGTTTTATTTACGTCCTGATTTGCGTATTTTTATTGACGTGCGAGGCAAGAAGTGTGACGGACACCCAGGATGGAGCGGATAGTGAGAATGCGATTACAGATGACAAGGCAGAGTTCCTGCGATCCTACGGGGAAAAAATGAAGTCCTACATGAACTTCAGCGTGGCACCATGCGACGATTTCTATGAGTACGCCTGCGGGAACTGGAAAAACGTGCGTCCTCATCACCAATCCCCTCACAGGAGGAGTAATCTTCTGGACATCGTCTACACGCTATTGGAGACGACTGAGGAGCTTCTCACCAAGACGGAGCTGGCGGAGAAGCTCAACGTGTCCGCCGAGATGCTAGTTGTACAACGATTCTATAACGATTGTCTCGCGGCAGTTGTCTATCCGCTGCCAGCTGCGGATCCAGCTTATCTGGCGCTTATCAGGTCGCTGGGTGGTTTTCCCGCCGTCGACGGCGACGCGTGGGACGCCTCCAACTTCAGCTGGTTCAACATGAGCTCTCATCTCACCAACTATGGAGCTACCGGCCTAATCAACGAGAACATCCTGCCGCAATACCCTTTCCCGCCGTATTTCAAGATGCCGGAACTTGGCTTCGATCACATTGTCAAGACAGAAAACGTTGCCAATGTTAGCTCCCGAGCTTACGTGATGAATGAAAAGCGGATGCGCGGTTACCTGGAAACCTACAAGCTTCCCGAGGATAATATCACTGCCGTCATCGCCGGCGTGTTTGACTTTTGGCGCGAGGTACTCGTCATTGCGGACAAATTTGATAGTGATAGCGACAAGTGTGATGTGCTGTATTCCGATGAAGAGATACCTCAATTTCCCCATTGGAAGAGCTTCTATGAGATCGCCTGGAACGGGCAAGACTTCTCTAACGAAACCAATACCACCAGTCCATTTTGCGACTACTTTTATGTGGAACTGAATAAGGTGTGTGCCAAGCACCAGGAAGCGGTGGCCAACTATTTAGCCATGCAGCTCCTATATCGCATGGATGCCAAGCTGAAGGATGCCAAAGACCAGAAAGAGGTTTGCCTACTAACCGTCCATTTCTCAATGAGTCACCTAATCAGCGAGCTCTACATGGTGGTGAGTGGAAAGCGAAATATTAAATCTCAACACTCAACCTAAAAGGGTATTTTAGCTTAGCTGAAGAATACCACGTTTTTGATCTTGATTGTTTCAAGTCCGTCTGACTTCCGTGTCAAGCAAAGCTCTTTTTATTTGCTTTTTTATTACTTCTCTAAATTACTTGTTAAATTGTAGAATTTGTACAATTTTAGCGTTACTCAATTTCGTCAAAGTAAGCAAGTAAACTATCAGTTAACAAATAAATCATCGGTTTTTGCGAAATTAGAAAACAGGAAAATCTTACAAAGCTAACGTGAACCCTTTGTATTTTGCGTAATAGCTTTTTTGCAATAAACATTCTATTTTGAATGATAATTAAAATAAAATATGCGGATAAGCAAGCCTTACAGTAGCTCACATAAAAACTTTTTAATCATTGACTGCGTTCGAAGTTCGTTTGTGCGGAGTAATAATGAAGGTAGTAAATAATAAAATATATAAGTTTGCAAACTTAACATTTTTCTCGAATGTATCCAACAACAAATTGGATACTAGGTATCTCAAAGTCGAGCATGTTTGACTGCCGCTTCCCTACTTATTTTATTTATTTTCCATTTCCTTATTTTCTTTCGTCACAGGAGCACTTCACCGATGACACACATTTGGAGATTTCCAACATGATAAAGGAGCTGCGGAAGAGCCTGCGTCACACCTTAGAGAATGTCGAGTGGTTGGACACGGAGACGCGAGAGGAGGCTCTGGATAAGGAGTCCACCATGAAGCCTGTAATAGGGAGTTACAAAAACGAAGAGCTCACCGAGAACCTGATACGGCAGATCGGAAGTCTAGTGGTAGACGAGAACAGCTTTGCCCAGAGCATGATCAACATTCGAGAGATGTCCACCCGTCTGCGCCGCTACATTGGTCTGCATTCCGAGGAAATGCCCGACGACACAAAGCCACTGGAACTGGTATTGGGGATGCAGGTGAATGCCTTCTATTACAACCTGGATAACTCCATTTATGTGATGGCCGGGATTCTGAATCCGCCCGCTTTTCACCGCTCCTGGCCGAATTCGTTGAAGTTTGGTACCCTGGGCTATCTGGTGGGTCACGAGCTGACGCACGGCTTCGATACTGTGGGATCCACATACGATGGTCTTGGCGAGCACCGACAGTGGTGGTCCAAGAAATCGGAGGCTGTGTTTAAGGAACGGGCCAAGTGCTATGTGGACCACTACAACAATTACCTGATACCGGAAATCAATCGCACAATCGACGGCAAAGAGACTGAAGACGAGAATATAGCGGACAGTGGCGGACTACGGGAGTCTCTAGCCGCATATCGGAGCCACATGAAGCAGCTTCAGTTAACGAATCGAGAGAATAAGGAGACGGTGGCGCCACGCAGCGAGCAGATGCCTGGTCTGGATCTCTCTCCGGAACAGCTCTTCTTTCTTGGATTCGCACAACTGTGGTGCTCAGATTACAAGGTTGAGCACTACTGGGAGGAGCTGAAGGAGGAGCACACAATCGATAAATACAGAGTGCTGGGTGCTGTTTCCAACATCGAGGCATTTGCCGAAGTTTACAATTGTCCCCTTGGAAGTCCAATGCATCCAAAGTCAGAGACTTGTCGCATTTGGTAATAAATTCTGGATGGGTTTCGGTGGATTCGTAGCCTAAAATCTAGTGGTAGACATATGTACATATCGCTGGAACTTAAGCTTAACTATATAATCAATAAATAAATCAAATATAATGATCATTAAACAATTTTAATATATTTCTAATTTAAAATTATACAATTCTTTAGTAGGAGCACCTGATCAGTCCTAGGGCGGGCTCAGTGAGCCACATGTTCCGAAGATTTGAAGGCGTTGGCTCCGCGGTAATTCTCGACCAGCAATGACTTGTAGCGCCGCAGGTGCACGCTGAGTCCTTCCTCGCGTTCGCTGGCGGAAAGAATTGAGACGCGGGCCACCACAAGGTGGGAGGGATTCGCCTGACTGAAGCCCCTTATCACATCGATTTCATCTCCGACTTCCAGCTGGAGGAGAAGAGCAATTAGCAAACATTCCATTTGGTCACTGAACTGCTTACCTGTGCACTCTTTTTTTGCAGCTTTTTGCCATTGACGCGAATCTTGCTCTCGTAAAAATTCAGTTCAACCTTGCTGGAAAAAGGATTTAAGGTAAAATCATTTAATTACATTATGTACAGAGGGTATACTCACTTTCTGGCCATTCCGAGACCAGCTTTCAGCAGGAGATCTGCGCGCAGCGAGTTCACCTTGGTCTTGACCACCTTAGAGTCCCGCTCATCCTTGAAATCCTCATCGTCCTCATCGTCGCTATCCAAATCATCCGCCGCTCGCGAAGATTTCTTGTCATATTTCCACACCGAAGCGCTGGTGTGGAGCGGCGCCTGCAGTCTGGCGGCGATTGCATAAAATTCGGCGGTTGGTTTAAGCAGACTGCTGGCCGGCAGTGGTGTCCTTAGGCATTTTCCTAGCCTGGATATTTGCCGTAAACTCCGGAGCATCTTGTGTGCGAGCTGGCGCCTTAAAAATTACGATAACACTGTGATAACATAACCTACAAACTACAGCTGATGCATGGCCGCGTTGCCAACTATTGCGGCGATTTGCTTGGCGGCTGCTTTTGCTTTTTGTTTCGTTTCTTTTTGGGTTTCTTGTCGGGATTTGGGCGGATCTGGTGGACAGTGAGGGGACGATAGGTTTGCAGGTTACTCGGCAAAAAGTCGTCCTCATCAACGACCGCTTCTGGGTCCACTTCCATAGGTTCTATGCTTGGCGATTGCTCCCTTTTTTCGGGTTTTTGGTCATTGGACATTTTACTTTTGGCTTTCATGGCCAATTGGCTGAGTGCGGCGCCTAGTTGTTGGGTCTCAACCTGCACATCCACTTTGTCCAGCTTTATGGACGCTTTATCAGAAGAGCAGGAAATAAAGTCGTCGCCCCAATCCTTTTTTTCCGGTGCTGCTGGCGGTGCAGATGGAATTGGAAGCTTAATTTCCACGACGGATGTCGCAGGAGTTTTCGCTTTTTCCTTTCGTTTCCTTTGAGATTTTATGGCAATGGGAGGTATAGTTTTTGCAGGAACCAAACGTCTCCGGGCGATAACCCACTGCTCCAAGTCCTCGCTGATACCTTTTAAGTCCAAAGGTAAAACCAGGCATAGGGACCTTACCCCAAAGATCTCTTGGGTTAGCTCCTCCAACTTGGGCTGTGCGTATACGGGCGCCGCGGGTACCTTGACGGATGCACTGGTCGCTATCAAGCGGATAAGATGCGCCGGGCGGAGACTTAAGGAAATAAACAAACAGGAGAAGCGTTGAGAATTTATGGCTCGCAGGGAGCTCTCGAGCCCAAGGTGTATTCCATGGCGAGTGGCAAAGGATTTGTCTGCCAGCTCGCTTTGTATCTTTGCCTTTTCTATTATCTTGCGGAACTCCAGCACCTCATCATCCGACAAAACCGGGCTGTAAATGGAGGCAAACTGTTGATTCTATTTTCTATTCTATTTAATTCGGATACCTCACCTGTGCTGCTTGTACGGATTGGCCAGGACTGTGCGCAACTTTGGCAATATTTTCTTCTTGCCCTTGGCTTCCCTTTCTTTAATGCTGGCCAAGCTCATTGTTTGGTTTGTTTATTAATTCTCAGCAATGTGCAGAAAATGTGATCATTCAGAGTTTGTCACATATATACGAAAATACCACAATTTTCAATTCTAGTATTTTTAATTTAGTATTTTTACACTGCTTGACACCACAATTTTGCAAGCAGAACGTGGTTACACTGTTTCCAATTGGTTCCAAGCAGTGCAAACTGTTTTCAATTTAAATTTTTGGTTGGGACGTAATTTGTAGGTCGTATTTTTAACCGCCTCTGTGTCGTGTTCTGTGAATATGAAAGTAACGCCTTATTAATTAATTAATTAATTGTTGTTCGAGCAGCAGCCGGAACAGGTAATAAACTTTACGCAACTTTAACGATAGGAGATCTGCTAGATCTTTTTAAAATTGCCGCTAAATCGGCTGGAACTGCCGCTCTGCACTGCTTGGAACTGGGTTTTTGATCTAGTGTAACCACGTACTGCTTGATAGAGGGACAATAATCGATGCGTATCATCGCCTCATACGTCGATAGATCCCAGTTTTTGAGCCACTGCCACAGACAGTTTGTAAAAAGAAATGGACGAAGTTCGAGTTGGGGGCATGCTGGAGGTCCTCAGGACCTCCACGGATCGAACGGTGATATACAAATGCCTCGTCAAGCTGCGCACCGATCTCGTGAAGGACAAAAATGGAATCGTTTTATTCCGTACTGCTGGTGGCGTTCCCATCATGGTAGGTTTCCAGTTTGCGAGGCACAGTAAAGAATGGACGCAGGTTGAGAGTCACTGAAAGCTGCACAACTGGAGAGCGCAATTCACGATGGAGTTTGAAATCGAATGATAAAATAATGTCTTTTCAGGTGCGCCTGATAACCAAGCTAAACGAGAAGATAATGGAGGTGGTGCTAAGCATATTGGGCAACTGCTGTACGGACGAACAGGCCTGCGTTGAGGTGAATTCTTTTGTTGTTAATTAATTCTTTAATTTTACAAAAATATTCATTAAATATCACAACTATAGGCGGTCGAATGTAAGGTGATTTCCCCGCTGGTAACCATCCTGAAGACCATACCCAATCCCGTGATCCAATGCCGCGCCTGCCGGATGCTCGGGAATCTGGCCAAGAGCAAGAAGGCGGCCCAATATCTGCACGTCCACTATGCCGCTATTGCTCCAGCGATTTGTCACATCATCGAGTCCACCAGTGCCGTGCAGACCCGCATCATGGCCTTCCGCGTGTGCCGCTTCCTGCTTGCCAACAGCCAATTCCTCAAGCACTTTCTTGTGTCTAACGGCTTCCTGCAGCTGATGAAGATCTTCGTGGCCGTAATGAAGAACAACGAGACGCCCAAGGAACCGCTGCCAGACATAGAGGTATCCACACTAATTGGCCTGAAGCGGAACCAGCACCGCGAGAAGTACTTCGAGGAGGTGGCCCGCAACCTGGAGGGAGTGCGAAGCGACATCTTCGACTACCAGATGCTCAAAAACTTCACGCGGAACTGCGACTACGCGCTGCCCAAACAGAATGAGGAAGCCGTAGAGCTGGCCCTGGAGATATTAAAGTGTCTCGTCCTGATCTCAGCTCAGCAGATTGGAATGAAAGCCTGGGAGGTGGGTTTTTACCTATATTTATCTTCTTGAATAGTGTTTAATATCCTTTTCCTAATTAGTCCATTTCAAGGAACACCTCCCTGGCCTCAATTGTGTGCTTTGTCAAGGAGGATGGCGAACAGAGAGCTTCGGCCCTGAAGATATTGTCGAACTTCTGCAAAGATCCCTGCGCCTTCTACATGCTAAGCACAGCGGATGCCATTGTGGCTGCCTGCGAGATGCTCATGGCCGTCAATATGGTGAAGCCGTTGAATGAGAGTGAGTGCCGGCACTGCATCAACATCATATCAACGCTGTCCACGGATGCCTGCAGTCGCTCCAAGATCCGGCGATGCGGAGCTCTGCGCAAGCTGGTGGCCATGATACGAGACTCGAACTCTCAGAGCGAGCGTTCATCGGTAATATGTCATCTAACTTACTATTTATACAAAATAATTCTTCTTCAAACCCAACAACAGCTATTCCACATCCTCAACAACTTTCAATATGACAATTTGAGCATGGAACTCTTGCTCTGTGAAGGCCTGGTGCCCATGCTGGTCAGGGAACTGAACGATTATCTGACCAGTGACGACGAACATCACAAACGTCGCCGAGAGGAGCGACTGCAGGGTGGAAAGAAACGTAAACTCACAGATCCATCAACGCCAGAGACGCTAACCAAGGTAGGCGACGACCCTTCTTATATTTACCAATTAATAAATTTATATAATATCTTCCGCTCCAAACAGTTCTCAAGAACTCACGATGCCATCAGCTCGGACTTTGACTCGCCTAGCAGCTCGCCCAGGTCCTATCGCACAACCAGTCCCTGCAGTTCGCGCAGCATGTCGCCAGTTTGCAAGGATCTACTGACCAACGACGACGATGACAACTATTCACCGGCTTGCAGTGACGACGACGACGATGAAGATGACAGCGCGAATAATGGGGACACAAAAGAGAGACGCATAGCCACCAACAGGGCCCAGGCCTCAAACGTTCTGGACATTTTGAAGCTAATCGATGAGGGCAGCGAGTCCATCGATGATACGCTATCGGACAAAGAAGATCTCGAGGAGCTCAGCTCGGATGTGCCGCCCAAGCTAGCCCAGTTTCGGAACCAGGCAGGCGACACCATTGACATAATAGAGAATCTGATTTATAGAATAACACTCATGGTGAACAAGCGGGTGGAGCTGGGCAAGCCGGAGACGTTGGATGCGCTTATCAGAGCCATCAACATGTTTGGGGCCAACAATAACTTTGCCAATGCCCTGACCAACATATTACTGTGAGTTTAAGTGGCAATTTAGAGGTTTTAATTGATTTGAATTATTTTCATAATTCCAGGGAGAGCCAGTTCTTTGCGCAGATCATCAAGCATGGTGTGGTGCATCAGCTGTATCAGCTAACCAAGGTGGATGAAGTAAGTCTGCTTCATCACTTACTTTTCCATGCTTTTAATTTGTAATCGCTTTTTAGATGCGAAAGGATGGCTTTGCCTTTCTGGAGACACTCACCAATGTGGGCGAGTCCAACTATGGCAAAGAGGAGCTAGTGCGACTCCTGCGCTGCGACGATGTGAAGGCCCAGCAGCGTGCCGCCATCTCGGTGGCCTACATAATCAAGAGCCATCGACTGCTCTACCAATTCCTGTATGACGGTAATGCTCTTACGCTGCTCTTCGATCTGCTACTGCGCATAAAGAGCGAGGATCAGTACGCGGATGAGGCAGCAGATGCCGTCACCTCAATGGCCCGCTTCACCCTGGGCATAGTCTTGCCGGAAGCCGAGCCCGTGGAGAGCACGGCTGAGATTTGTAACCAGCAGCTAAGTGAAACTAAGGGGCTGCACGACAACTGCGATATGAGATTCCTGGTGAACGGAGAGGGTGATACCACACTGACCATTGGCTTCAACAAGCAGTTGCTTTGCGACGCCAGCGAGGTGTTCAACAAGATGCTAAACAGCAGCTTCCGCGAAGGGCACGAGGGCGAGATCCAGCTCCGAGACTACTCGGCCCAAGGCCTGCGCTACTTTCTGCATTTAATCGCCTGCCAGGAACGGCATCCAAGCGAGCCCAATTACCCCGCCCTGCTGCAGGCCTACGAAATGTCGCGGGTGTACATCATACCCGAGATGGAAGCCGTGCTACAGCAGCGGCTCATCAAGTTCCTCGACTCCCACAACTGCCTGCGACTGCTCGAGTGGGCGTTGAAGAACTACCACGCCGAGCTGACGGAGACGGCCATTAGCTACTATCTGTGCTCCTCTCTGCCGGCGGCGGAGAAGAAGCAGCTTTTCCGGGCGGCGGAGGACTCGACCTTCGCCAGCGAGTGGTTTCAGCTGCTCAACGATGCGGTATTCGAGCGCTGCCGCAGCACCGGCTACTAGCCACCACCATCCCAGTTGCGTTCTGTGATCGTCTTGGCCGCTTTCCTTGCCCCGGACTCGGCTCCTTTTATTCGCCACAGCCACAGCCACATCCCTAGCCAAGTATTGCCCTGTGCTACCATTTTAAACTGAATGTAATTGTATTGCTATTTATAATTGTGAATGTAAATGTTTAAATGATTAAACTAAGAATCTACCAAATCCTCTGTAGCCTGTTTTGTGGACTCGTAGGTGGGCATGGCGCAGAAGCGCAGGGTTAGCCAATCCACCAGGGGCGTGGGACAGATGGCGAAGAGCCAGCGGTAGAGGCGATATCGCCATGGTTCCTCGATGTACAGTGCCAGGGGTTGAGCGCTGGTCAAGGCATCTCGGAACTTGGCCAGCAGCGAGTCGTTCCTTAGTCGATTCGGGGGCTTGAAGCCGGTCAGCACTTTGAGGTAAGTATTGAAGGCCTCGAAGTATGAATCGTAGAGAGCATGCTGCTCTTGGCTAAAGGCCTCCCACATTTTCTGGGCATGCTGCTGCTGCCTTGCCGCTATGTTGCTGTCCATAACAAAGGATCCTGGTATAAAGTTGACAACCTCCATGTCGTATTGCTGTAGTTCCACGCGCAGCGAGTCCGACCAGAAGCGCAGGGCGGCCTTGGAGGCGGCATAGGGTCCCAGGGCGGGCAGAGCCTGCAAACCACAGTGGCTGGTCACATTGATGATCCTTCCCTGCTGCTGGCGAAGCAGCGGAAGCAGCTCGCGGGTTAACCTCATGGTGCCCAGTAGGTTGCAATTGATCTGCGTTTCGATCTGCTCCGGTAACTGCCACTCAAACTCCCCGAAGCACATCACTCCTGCATTGTTGATCAAGGCATTAAATTGGTAGCCGGGGTCCTGGGAGAGTATCTCCCGGAGCTGACCGTGAACCAGCCTGATGGAGTCTGGTTCGAGAAGATCCAATTCCAGAGTGTACATTCTATTTCGTCCATCCTTGGATGAATTCAGAGCCTGCAGCAGCTTGGCGCCTTCCGATTTCAAATTATGGCAGCAGGATACCACTGTCATCTGAAGCGAATCGTGGCAATAAACGGCCAGAGAGTGGCTATCCCCATACAGAGATCAAAGGGTTAGTCTCCGGAACTCCTTTTAAATTGAGATACCTTACCCCAATCCTGAGTCACAGCCCGTGATGAGCACCACGTGCCGGCTATCGACCTTCAGATGGCTACGGCCCAATCCCAGGCTCCGACTCAGAGCGCGAAGTAACTGGCTGCCGCTCATATCGCCTGTTCTCAAGTAACTGAAACAAAGAGACGAGCTCCGGCCAGATTTCAAATAATGCAAAATAAGGCAAACCCGAAAATGAATATATGCATTCTCAGTATACATACAAACATAGTCAAAAGTATTTACACAACGACCAATTGTATGCAACTCTCAACTTCTCCTAGCTGTTACTCTTGTTGTTGTTATCCGATTTCCCCGAAATAATTTTTATAGGATAGGTTAATCTATTTAGAAGCTAGGGAAAAAGAAACTAGAAACCTAACGGTTCATAGGACAAAGAGAAAAATAAAAGAAAATATACATGCAAGTTGTCAAAAGTATTTACACAACATTTTTTGGTGTCGAAAGTAATTACACAAAACTTAATTTTATTAATTCAGCTTAGAATCTAATTTTAACCAAAATCTTTTTTAATTTTATGAAAATACACTAATAATATTTAGTAAAGCAGACTTTGGCATCAATGACAGCTTGCAGTTTTTTTTGGATGGACCCTACCAAAGTTTGGCCAAATTGTAAGGACAATTCTGGCCAAATTTTGTTATTTCTGCGATGGTTTCCTCTCGAATTTTATTTTTATTGGTGATTTTATTATTTTTAATGAAAGCCCAAACGTTTTTAATTATATTTAGGTCTGGGTTCTGTGGCGGCCATGAGAGAACCGCCTGACTAAGGTCGTGCAAGAATTTTGTGGGTACTTTATCCTTATGGCAAGTCCTGTAATAATTGTCTTAGAATCCAAAACTGTAATTTTTTAACAAATTAGTAATTGTACCCTTCGTTGCAGGCTAAAAGAAACTAATTTCAATACGTATGTTGTCCGAAAAGTGATTTAAATCACACCAGCCAAAACATTACTGTGCCCCCGCCAAATCTATTAGTTGGCTGGGCTGCCAAATGCTTTTGGTTTTTTTTCAAATGCACAAATTTGTTAATGTACGACCCCTAGCAGCCGTATCAGTCAATAAAATATTAAACCAGAAGTTAAGAGGCTTCTCAATGTATTGATATGCAAAATCAAGTCGTTATTTTTTATTGGCTGGTGTGATTTAAATCACTTTTCGGACAACATACGTATTGAAATTAGTTTCTTTTAGCCTGCAACGAAGGGTACAATTACTAATTTGTTAAAAAATTACAGTTTTGGATTCTAAGACAATTATTACAGGACTTGCCATAAGGATAAAGTACCCACAAAATTCTTGCACGACCTTAGTCAGGCGGTTCTCTCATGGCCGCCACAGAACCCAGACCTAAATATAATTAAAAACGTTTGGGCTTTCATTAAAAATAATAAAATCACCAATAAAAATAAAATTCGAGAGGAAACCATCGCAGAAATAACAAAATTTGGCCAGAATTGTCCTTACAATTTGGCCAAACTTTGGTAGGGTCCATCCAAAAAAAACTGCAAGCTGTCATTGATGCCAAAGTCTGCTTTACTAAATATTATTAGTGTATTTTCATAAAATTAAAAAAGATTTTGGTTAAAATTAGATTCTAAGCTGAATTAATAAAATTAAGTTTTGTGTAATTACTTTCGACACCAAAAAATGTTGTGTAAATACTTTTGACAACTTGCATGTATATTTTCTTTTATTTTTCTCTTTGTCCTATGAACCGTTAGGTTTCTAGTTTCTTTTTCCCTAGCTTCTAAATAGATTAACCTATCCTATAAAAATTATTTCGGGGAAATCGGATAACAACAACAAGAGTAACAGCTAGGAGAAGTTGAGAGTTGCATACAATTGGTCGTTGTGTAAATACTTTTGACTATGTTTGTATATGTAACCATTATCTGTGGCGGAACGGAAGAATATTGTCTTGTTTACCTGCCCTTTGGGCTGGTCCTCAACAGCTGAGTAAGGGTTTGAACAGAGGTCTATGTGTGGGATATAATAGAATTTAGTTTGTTTTTATCCGTATAAATCCATTACAGGGTATTCTAATTCTATATAAAAGCTGAAACATTAATTTTCGATCACATAAACTACATTTAACTGGAATTCGTTAACAAATTGTTAAACCTTTAGCTTTATTACTTTATCATAGATATCATAGAATACCCCTCTTAAAGGTCCACCCTTATTTACCTGCTTAGCTTACCTGACGATAAGCCAGACCATTTGCAAGTCATGCAAACAGTACAAAATTAATTCAACATTTTGTTTTTTGTCTTTAGGTTTTTCGGTATTTTTATTTGATTTTATTTTATTTGATTTGATTTTATTTCATTCATGTCAATTTTGGTGATTTGTTTCTCTGCCCTTTAAGTGCATTTTAGTTTTAGTTTAGTTTCTGCCGGTTTCGATTTTTGACAAATATTGAGAATTTACTGTGGAAAATGGCGGAGTTGCTTATTCAGATCGATTTTCACTGTTTTTGCATAATAATAATACATAATTACATATTAAATAATTGCTTTGCGTTTTGTCATTTCTTATAAATGGTATTTGAAAATAGCGCATTCGTTGCGTTTAGTAAAAATATATTTGGGTTTTCTACTGCAGCTTACAGAGTACAATAAGTATATTTATCTCATTTCACATTTGCTTTTGCTTTCGCTCAATATAAAACTCTGCTTCAACGCGATTAATGTTTAGGTTTAAACATATACTTTTATTTATTTATATATATATATATAAAGTGTTTGCATTTCTTAATTCTCTCTCAAGGCATTGTATTTAGTTTGTATTTTGAATATACATATACAGATATATATATTTACGCGATTTGTTTAAATGTACAATTTTAAAACCGGCTTAGTTCCTTTCATTACGCTCATCCGCGCTCTCATCTCATCCCGTTTAGCTTTTTCTACTTTCGTTTATCTGTTATCTTTTGTATTCGTTTTATAATAAATATCACAACGCATCATCCTTCCAAATCTACACTCCCTACAATCCTTATCATTCGCAATCCGTGACCAATGCCGCTGGCATTAATCACGCATCGTCGACGATCTATCCGCATCTCTATATTCTTTTGGAAAAAATATATAACACGCTAATGAAAAGGTTTGAAAATTGCACACAATACAAGTACATAACATATGTAGCTCGGCTCGGCGTATGTAAAAAGACATAGCAAAATCATAAATTAACCATAATAAAGATAATAATACAAAAAACATTAAAGTTAACGAAAACTTTTACGATTACAAATTACAGATTACGAATTACAAAAATGAAAACATCTCCTACAACTAGCAAAATGTTTTGTTGGTTTTGTTATTGTTTCGGCTTTCCGGCTTCCCAATGTCCAGGTTAGGGTTTCTCGAACAGATAAACTGAGGGTTAACTGAGAGCTAACAAATATTAACAGTTTATATACCAAGTAGTCATAGTCTATAAGCCACACCGACAGTTAAGCCTAGGGTCACCTCAACCCGACATCCAGAAACCGGCTCCTAACAAGTTATATAAAACTTAACTTAATCCTGACTCGACTTGGCAACCTCTCCGGTTATAAGCTGACCAGCTTTGACGGCTCGGCGGTGGGCGTGGGCAGCTCCAGCGGATGCTTGTTCTGCGAGGAGCTGTTGGGCACCAGCGGTCCCGACACGGGAGTCAATCCGGTGCCGCCGTCCATCAGCGAATCGAAGTTGAAGACGCCGGTGGAGGGCGTTTGAATGGGCACGCCTTGGATTTCGGTGCGACCACCGGGCGTTTTGTTGGCCATCGTCAGGTGCATGTGGTTGCCGAAGGGTCGCTGCACAGCCAGCGTGTTGGGCCGCTCCTTGGGCACCTTGTTGAGAGCGTTCAGCGTGGGACTGTTCATGCTGCCGTTGGTGGTGGTGGTGACCACAGGGAAGGCACTGCCAAATCCGCTCGGCGCCGTGCCCGACATGGGCGTTTGCAGGGAGCCGGTGGAGGCGCCCGTCGGGGTCATAAGGGTGGACATGTGCGGCATCGTGGACATGGGCGGCAATGCGAATCGCTTGCTAGGTGGCGGTCCATCCTGGTCAAGACTCGAGCTCGAATCCAGGCCGCCATCCAGAGGCTCGTCCTTGATTTGCAGCAGCAGGTCGTTTTGCAGAGTCACCGGTTTGAGGTCCAGCGGCGAGTTGCTTCGTCCGGTGGAGTTCAGCGTGGCGTCCATGCCGGTAATTGTGCCGTTGCTGCTGTCGTTGCTGTTGTTGTTGTGATGACTGCTCGATCCACTGCCGCAGCTGCCGGCACTGAGGAGTCCCACAGGGGCAATCAGGCCATTGCAGGTATTCACGCTGAGCAGATCGGCACGCACCTTGCTGCAGGTGGAACGATGGGCCTGCAGGAAGTAGGCCAGTTGCTTCTTCACCTCCGTCAGCGATTCCATCTCCTTGCGCAGCTGATCGCCCTTCTTCTCCAGCTGCTCCACCTCCTCGGTGAGCTCGTTGGTCTGATCGACGCGCCTCTTGCGGCAACGGGCCGCCGCCTGCTTGTTTCTCTCCCGGCGAATGCGGCGCTTCTCCTCCTCCTCCGGCGTCATGTTGGCGGACCTATTCGGTCTCCGACCGCCTCCACGGCGTGCCGGCGTGGCACTGTTCGAGGTATTCGTGTTGGAGGATCCGCGACCAGAGTTCACAGCCGCCAGGACATTGCTGAAGTTGTTGACGCCGCCGTTGGCACCGCTGCCGCTTGGCATGTGTCCGTTCTGGTACGAGGTGCTGTCCGTGTGGGCACTTGCTGGAATTCGAAAAAGGTGCCATCAGTTAGTAAGCTGCGTAAATGGGGGATAACTTTCGAATTACTTACAAGTTTCGTCTGTGTCCTGATCGTCGTTGTTCTGCCCCTCACCCCAGGAGCTGTTAGAGTCCCCGGAATCGGTTCCCTGCACCACACTGCTCACATCGTAGGCCTGCTGGCTAACAAGCGGATTAACCAGGCCCACCACGGTGGCAGTGGCTGTGGTGGTTGGAATTCCAGTGACTCCATTTCCGTTACCGCTTCCATTTCCGCTACCATTGTTGACCAGAGGAGCGAGTGGTGGCGGCTTGAAGCCCGCCTGGTAGGGAGCGGTCACCGAATCGTTTGTCATCTCGTAAAAGCTCTCCTCGATGCTGCGCATCGTTG
This sequence comes from Drosophila anomelani, assembly GCA_035045905.1. Lineage (NCBI taxonomy): Eukaryota > Metazoa > Arthropoda > Insecta > Diptera > Drosophilidae > Drosophila > Drosophila anomelani. Next base: position 5,576,582 of record JAWNOO010000007.1, on the reverse strand, counting down.
TGGGCGTCAACGTGGGCGTTGTCAGCGTTGGAGCGCTCTGAATGCCATCGAAGGTGCCGAGCTGCAAGTAAATGAAGAGGAAAGTTAGTAAGGGGTTTATTATAGGCTTTTTCAATATAGAATATACTTAAATTTCTTTTTATATGATTATCCTTTGATTTCTCCCTAATAAGATTATAATTTTAGGAACATAGAAATGTATTAAGGATATACCCTCAGTGTGTTTCTTTTTCAATACCAAAACTCACTTAATTTAATTCACATTTCAAAGCCAAAAGAATTGCTAAGCCTGTTAAGACCCCAAATATATATTTCTGAGAATTAGGGAGCGTGTTTCTTTTTGGTTTTTGGCAAAAACAAATTAAAGAAGCAGAGGGGGGACCCAATCCATCACTTTGTTTATATTCCCCCGGCCCTTGGTGGATTTCCTTCTGTTGATTTTTTTGGGGGCTATTTCGGTCGATGAATAAGTACGCACAGAGCACGTTTTATTATTAGTTGTGTTTTGGCAATTGTTTTCGCGCCCAATTTCCCCAATTTTTCAATACCAATTTCATTCTCGATATTGCCTGCTGTCTGCTGCTTATTATTAAGTATTATTTTATACCTGCTGCGGGAAAAGCTCTCTGGCGAGAAAACTGGCAATTTCACTTGCGTCCATTGCAAAATTATCGTTGGTATTATTGCTACTATACTCCTGCTGCTGCTGCTGCTGCTGTTGTTGTTGGCTAAAAAAGTTCTGCATTTGGCACATGGTGGCCATTGCAGCAGCTTGGTTGCTATTGCCATTGCTGTGGCCGGCGTAGGCGCTGCTGCCAGCAATATTGCCATAAGTGTGGCTGTGGCCACTGCCGTTGCCGTTGCTGATGCGTTGTGGAAAACAGTTGTTGGCTTGCTGTGTGGGCTGCTGTGCCCGTTGGTGACGTAACAATTGCTGCTGCTGCTGCTGCTCCGGCTGTTGCTGCAGCTGCTGCTGCTGCTGCTCATGTTGCAGCTGGGCCAAGTGCATTGCTTGGTGGTAATATGGATGGTAGGCCGCATTATTATGCGTTCTACCATTGAGATTTTTCATCATTTGTTCGATTTTACTTTCGTCTTCTCTTTAGCCTAATAACCTAACTCCTCTTCCTACGCTTAAATATTAAGTATACGCAGTGGCGTTGCGTATACGCACAGTTGGGCGGCTGACTAGTATTCGTTATATAAATATTAACACAACAAATTGGACAACAATGATATATATATATATGTTCTATATGAGCTAAGCAATATCAACAAAATCTAAAGTCTAGAAAAAAGTATTTACAAAGAATATTTTTCTGGGAGAGAAAAGTTTTGAAAATTCCCTAACAAAAATGTTGATGATCCTTTTTTGTCTTTGTGCTTGTTGTTGGTGTTTGTTGAGTTGTTGTCGCAGTTTTTGTTGTAGAAAAATTCGTTCGTTTTTTGGTGTTTTTATTATATATTTTATAGATATATAGTTCGTATTTCTTCTGCTAGGGCTTTTCTTGTAATATTAATAAATAAGTTTCGATTGGTGTAGCTGCGAGCAGAGTTCGTTGTTTGTGACGTAGATATATGTATATTCGTTGTTCGGTTGTTCAATTGTTCAGTTGCTCAGTTGTTCGATGGCTCAGTTGCTCAGGTTATTGTAGCTTTTGTTCTCCGGCGGTCTCAAACGCTTCACGATAAGCGTTGGCTGATTTCGCAAAGGATTGAAATGTATATTCCGCTCGGCGAAAGCGCTCATAATCAACGCAATAAATATATCGTGTGCTTGGCGGGGCTTAAAATCTAATGACACGTGTTCCGTTCGGATCGGTTGAGTTCACTGCTCTCTCTCTTGGGGGCAGGCAGTTTTATGGCCGAAAATTCCGATTATATAATTACAGAGATTTGGCGGATTTAGTGAGTGGGCTTGAGCCTTGCTCTAGTTTTCGGCTACTTAACTCTAGCTGCATTCATTTGTTTCCCTCCTATTGGGGCTCTGTATATATATTATATATATTTGATTTTTTCCTTGGCCTCGGGCAACGCCTCTCAACGTATTATTCCTCCCTTGGCGCTCTTGCTGCTTTGCCCAAATATCTTTAGCTATATATAATTATATATGTATGTAAGCGGGTATAAGTATATATATTTTGATTCCGCTGCGGCATGCAACTGTACTGAGAACTGATGAAAAAATGTGCGTCGTTTTTTTGTGTTGTTGTTGATTTTTTTTATTTTTAAGAGAATTGTATTTATTTTCCTTCTCCTTGCTCGTTTCAGATATATATTTTTCGTTTTTGGCAATGCACGCGCGCTCTAAAAACCAGACGACAATTGCAATTTCCAAATTTATTTTCGTTTTCGATTTGCGATTCGCGTTTTTGAGGAAATGCGCGCGCGCGATCGCTTTTAATTGTTAGATATTTTCTAAACTTCGATGGTTCGTTGTTCGTTTGCGACTGAGGCTGTGGCTGTGGCACAGCGAAATTGGCAACGATCTCGAGATGGAGAGATCGCCGGGATATATGTGTATCGTATCGCATTATTTGTCTGCCCAGAGAGTGAGAACATATAGAGAGAAGCTCGCTGTGTTCTGTCTTTGGGCGTGCAAGTTGTTTGCTCAAATTAGAAGACGGCAGCCACTGGGAAAATCAAATTATTTAAAATGCGGCCCGCTCTTAATTGAGCGCTGCCCACACGACCACGAACTAGCCCACGCTCCACCAAGCTCCGTAACGCCGCCGCCATAACTATATAGCCGAGCCGAGAGACACACATCTGCTCGCGTGTGTAGGTTATTTCCGATTTACCGATTCCTCCCCAATCAACGATTTCCATTGAAACGCTTTTATTTGGCCATAAATTAACGGCTATAACAGCTCAATGTCCGTGCTTTTCGCCAGAACCATTTCGCTCGCGAAAATTCTTATATTTATAACGCAGAAAACTGTCACATCTGACAGATGTCCACGGAACAGGTGTGTGCGTGAGGGACATTAACTAAGTTTCCTCAGTTTTCTTTGGTTTTTTTTGCGCTTTTTCACAGACCCCCTGTCGCGACGAATATTTATTTGTTTATTTCCGTCGCCAGCAAGTTGGCCAATACGCTAATTGCAAGTCTTTGTTGTGGGTTACAACAAATTACAGACGGTTATCTGCACTTGGGGAAAAAGTTGTTGGTTGAAATGAGATTTTTATAAACAATTTGTAATGATTTTTCAAACCCTTAAAGCTCTTTTAATGGCTTAATGTTTTTTATTACAAGCTACAATTTTTCTTCCATTATTTCTCATTTATTTCAAAATTAAATTGTGTACAACTTTTGTAAAGATCTTTATCCTTTTACTTTTTGTTCTGTGTGGGCTATGGCTTATTTATTTGACAATCTTATCGGCGCCTTGTTTCCCAATCTCCAAAGGCCATTCCCATATTGACAGCAAACAATCGATTTTATTCTTTGTAAGCGCTCTTTATGTATTTATTTTATTTGGAATTTACTTTCAAGTCAGCCGCTGCCGCTGCGATTTTTTGGTGTTTTGGAGCACCTTGAGGGACTGGAACTGGGACTGGGTCTGGGGTCTGACTTTCGTTTTAACCCACTTTCCTCGTATTTGCCTTTTGAACTTGCTCCCCGCGCACATGAACCGCATTTAGCCGATGAATCAGTCAATTGAGAAGAACACAAGTATATATAGTATGCAAAGTAAGTGATAATAAAGTGACAATAACACAAACTAAAGCACTGGGAAAAAAATTGGGGTAAAAAAGAAGGAGGAAGCGAATATTTTAACTATTGAAATAAATATAAACAGCAACAATTTGATGTAAGGGGAATTTAAAATCTATCTGTCCTTTTTAAGATGAAAATCATAAGAAAACATTAATATTTGGGCTTGATCTCAATTAGTTTTTTGTGTGTATTTTGAAATTGAATTGTCTAAATTGGCGGCAGGGGATTGGCATCGACATCGGTTCCCTTATCAGGCCAGCGTAGCTCCAAGTTCCCGGGTTCCCAGAGTTCACATCTGGGGGTCAATTGAAACGAATCCAAATGAAATGAGGCGAGCGGCGAGCGACAGTGAAAAAAACACTGACGTAGTCAGCGAGAATAAGCAAATTGCTGACTAATACGTGGCTCTGATGCAAATTTAATTATGCTTCAGATACACTGCGGGGAAATGTGTCACCAGCATGGCGATTGGTGGTGCATTTATCTGTGGTTTTATGTGTTAGCAAACATTTCAATTGATTATTATTATTAAATATATGCATTTATGAATCATAATTAGAGAATTTTTTAAAATTTGTTGTGTACAAAATTATGTAGAATAATTTTTAAGGAGTTATATTTTGTTTTATAATAAAAATTCTTTGAATACAAATTTAAAATCAATGAAAAATATGTTCAATGAAAGTTTAAATCTTATTTATTGCTTTGTAAGGTATTTATATTAAATTTTTAAATTTATTAAACTGTTTTACATTGCTATTCTTTATAAAAATAAATTATAAATATTATTTTCACAAAAATATGCATATTTTCATAATTTTTCCCTGTGCAAACTATCAAATATTGCCCTATAAAATTCTCCGAATTAAATCCTTATCAATTCCCTTGAAAATGTTTGCAAAAAAAAAACCAGCGATTCGCATGTCAACCTTTGACCTTGGCGGTAATTAGTTAAAAAATTTCACTCGAAAACTAAGCAAACAAGCGAAAGGTGCAACGGCGGCAACAAGTTGAGTGGCAAAGAAATAAAATAAATAATTCTCGGGGCCCGCGAGACTTTGCCTTCTGCTTTCAGCTGACGTGTTGGGCTATTTATAAGCCAATTTTAGCCTGACAATGACGTAATGAAAACACAAAATAAAACTTGGCATCATCAAAGGCAAATGGCAGAGCCAAAACCAACAACAAAACGAAAACAGGCGACGGCAATTTGTATTGTTTATATCAAAAAGTGGCTAATAATTGTTAACAGAAACTGACTTAACATACTATAGGCCGACTGTTAAACAACAGTCGCCAAATGTGTAAACTTCGAACAAAAATTTAATTTCAGTTTGCTTTTGCTTTTATTTCAACGCTTTAGTTGCCTTTGTTGCTGCAGTGGCATAAATTAGTTGGCAAGCTTGTTAAATACGAAAAATTGCATGCTGAAGGTCGATCGTTGTTTAGTTAGAAATGCGCATAATTATAAGAGAAAAAAATATAATACAATTTTGATTTTTCAATTGGCAGAGTCTTGAATTTAATGCAGCCCCAGCATTGTTTGCTCAAAGTTGCTGCTGCAATGTCACAGCGTCAAAAAAATAAAAAATGAAGCGAGAATTGTTAAGTTGACAAGTTCAAGAGCGGCGTCTTCGGCTTCATGGAAGATGCACTGAAAGATATTAAATCGGAGTTTACTATATTTTTTATGGAGATTGAGTTAATTTATTAGAAGATTCATACCTGCAGAGGCTTTGCTACAAAATTATAGACCAAAAGAGCAAATAAATAAATACAAATAATTATTTATAGTTTACGAAATTAGTTATCTTGCCTAGAAAAGGTGTTTAATTCCAGCAATAACCATTTTTTTCATACACAACCCATTTATTAATTTATAAACCAATATCTTAACCTTTAAAATTGTATAAAAAATCTCAATAAATTGACTTCTTTTCCCTGTGCACATTTTGCCATTGCAATTGGCCACCGATCGGCAGCACTTCCCTTGACGATAAGCATAACTTTAGATATAATTTTTCGCAAGTCTGTATCTCTCTTCCTCGGCGTATGATTTGCATTTACTCGTATATGCAAATTCTGCGAATAAAACAATTAACGCCAAGGAGAAGCGGCAGAGAAATCATATTTGTAGTGATATTTTTTCAGCTTTTTCTTCACTTATTAATTTTATTTCTGTTTTTTATATATTTTTCGCTGGCAAGGAGAACGTGACCGCAATGCCGAAGCGCAAGCGGAGTGTTGACTGTGCTAAGTGCCGGCTGGCTGAATGGTTGATAAAGCCGAGTTTCCCCTCTTTTCCTCTTACACCTCCCTTCTCCTCTGTATTTTATACATTTTCTCCCTCCGAAAACCCTGAAAGTCTAAAGAATTTTTGGAGTGGCCCAGAGTCAACGGCCGGCAAAAGTCGCATCCACATCGCCATCGCCATCGCAGTCGTCGTCGGTTTGCCGGCCTTTTTTAGGCACGCAAAACAAAGCTGCGCTTATATAACCAACATTTATGCAAAGCATATAGAGTTTGCATATATATGTACATATATACAGAGAAAATCACTTGACGTTTGACCATTTTTGGAACGCCCACACATACGAAATTGAATTAAAGTTTAACATTTGCTGCCGGCCGTGTGGCCATAATTCAAAATTTGGCAAAAAGTGCAAACAAGCGTCCGTCCGTCCGTTCGAGTTGCAGGCAGAAATAAATTTCGAGGCAGGATTCCCCCTTGTGTCGTCGTCGTCGTCGTCGTCGTCGGGCTTTTAGGTTCAGTGTCAAATTAATCAGACTTTTGTTCCGAGGGCGTGGACAACACACAAAACAAAATAAAACAAATTTGCCAGAGATATTTACAAAAAAAAACAAAAAAGAAAGAGTGAATATATATTTATGTTCTGGGGTTGCCTTTTAAGCGGTGCAATGACCCGCTTGCCGCTGGCTAATTTATTTCCCCACCTTGTGGGTTTGGTTTCACGAATTTTTCACCCGAGAGAGAGAGAGAGAGAGTGCTGTGCTGGGCCATTAATCGATAGCGAACTCCGACTGCACTCTGGCCCATCAAGTAATCAAGTCATAATTAAAGTGAACACTCGCAAAGCTCGAACATGCAGCTAATAAAATGACGCGACACTGGTCTGTCGAATAATTTATTTAAATGCATTTTGTCGCGACAGCAACAGCAGAGGAACCGGCAAGAAAAAAATAATAAAAGCTGAAACCGAAATCCCTGACGGGGGAGGACGAACCGGGCGAATTTATGGCAAAGTTTGCAGTTCGAGGAAATGGCAAACAAGCGACGCGTCTCACAGGCGCCACAAAGGACACAACAAAACGGACGAAGGCGAATGCAATAGACAAAGGTAGAGGGGGAAGGGACATGTTGGAAGGACATGCCAGCCAGTAGACAGTAGTAAAAGTTGTTTTCACTTTTCACATTTTTCGGGAGGTTTGGCCAATTCCAAGAAGGACATGACCGCAGCCATCAAAAGCCAGGACTTTTGCCAACACGAAATTACAAATGGCAGCGGCAAATGCACACAGGAGAGTCCTTAGGCAAGGACCTCCTCAATTACAGGGCCCAGAGCTCAATCGTTTCGCCTGTCAAATTATCTGCACCTAACTTTGCTGGCAGCTCAGCCAAAGTAAAGTAAAAAAAAACAAAAACTATAAAGTAAAGCTTGCCCCCAAAATGTGCTTTGGATTCATTAAGAGGAAACTCAATTAAATTGACTGACTGGAAATGCAATTAACTGCTGCTGCCGCTGCTGCATTATATATATAATAATTTGATCTTAATTGAATTCAGTCGAGTTGCACGCTTAGTGGTCATGGCAGATGATCAGCAGAGCTCTCCAAAAAATATATATATGAAATTATTAAATAAAATATATATTTTGGGTCAGTTCTAGAGGAAGAGGAAATGCTGTGGGAAACTTTAAAATAAAATATATGTAACTTAAAGACAGCATAGGGGAGTTTCTAGCATGATTTTTGAGGGTGTAACAACAAGTATTAGAATGCCAGAAAAAATATAAATAAAATATTTTTTAGGGGAGTTCTCCTAAAGAAAAAAGGGGAGTATCTTACACTATTTTTAAGTTTTTTTTACAATAAATACAAGCTTCTTAAGTCATGCTTAAAAGGCCCCGTTCATTAGAGAGAAGTTTCTACAAGTTAAATATATTTATTTAAGTAAACAAAGAGGAATTTCTGGTTTGTAGGTAGCTCTAGACAAAGGAAAGTTATTGTTATGCCCACAGTAACAATAATTCGCCAAAAATGAATGCTTTTTCAAGTGATTTCTTTCATGTCAAGCTGCCAATCGAAGACTCCAACGCCCACGACCAGAAATTTCAAACCCACCAGTTACCAGTACTCCTTTCCCTCCTGCCAAATAAGACCCGAAATCCGCAGTACCAAGACCAAGACCATATTCAGTTATTCACTTATATTCAGTTAATTAAAAGAAAGTTGAACGCAGGTCTCTGGGATAATGTGGGGGCGCTGCTGTGGGTTATATAGCCTCACTCACATAGTACAGAGTATTTAATGAAACCATTTGAGGCTTAAGCTGCCGCGCATGTGGCAAGTGTTTGACTTGCAGCATGTCACTTTGAACCGCCCCAATTTGATATAAAACAAAAAACATACGAGTTTATATACATCTGTCCCTCCATAATGCCGAGTATCAAGTGTCACGCAAGTCTCTCTGCGAGGTCCACAAGTCAAAGGGTCACCCGGACCCTCGTTCACTTTCTACACACACCCCGGTTGAGTTTGGTTTGGTTTCGTTTCTCGAATAGAAACGCCCGAAAATTAAGACCCCTTTTGCAGAGGAAAGTGAAAAATAAATTACACAAGGGAAAATTTAAGTAAAAATTGTAAGTAAATGTTAAGAATACTGTAAAATATCTGTAAAAAGACTTTCATCGCAGCAATTTTATATTCAAAATTAAATAAATAATCTAAGAAAATGGTTTGATAATTTTCTTTCTGTGCTGTCGCAAGCCGGGAAATTAAGCCCAAAAAAATACAAAAAAGTCAACGCATAATGCAAAAACCTGATAAATTGTCACGAAAATCGCACGTGTGCGATATCAGCGATTGGCGCCGGCAGTTCCATGGAGAAACAGACCCAGAAACACTACAATTTCCAGACCCAGACCCACTGCCAGACGTACACCCAGACCGGATCACTCGACTGTGAAATGCAATGGGCGAAATTCACCCGCAAAAAAATCAGAAATAATATATAAATGTGAAATAAAAATGCAAGAAGCCGAGTTAAAGCCGGAAAATGTTAACTGTAAACGGGCGGCATGATATTGCAACGTGATTCCCGACAAGAGGGTGATTTTTTGGCCAAAAAAAAAAAAACAGTTAAAAGCTGCGGCAGGGCGCATTGATATAATGAAATCTTACACGCAAAAATTAATCGGGGAAAAGCCAGGGGAGAAGTAGAATTTTAAATTGTATAAAAAAGGGGAACAGTTTCAGTTTAAAAAAATATGTTTTTTTTTGATAAAATGTATTTATATTTAGTTATTTTGTATAATTTGTTATTTAAATATTTCTTTGAAATTACTTATGGGTATTTTTTCTGTGATAACAGCTTCTGTACAGATTAAATTATTTAAAAACATAAGATTAAGCCTTCTGAGAAATGTATGTTTTTAAAAATAAAAACAACGATAAGGTTTTCCGAATAAAATACAGCATAAACCACTTGAAACCCTTTAATATTAGTTTATAAGTTACTTATTTTTCCACAATTTTATGCCAGAAATTTTAGACCAAAGCCCAACCGAATTTTATAACCACTTTCTCACCAGTCTTGCAGGTTTTTCCCAGCCAAAATACATTTATATCTAGACCTCAAAACTTTCAGTACCATTGAGATTTTCTCATGCCATTGAAAATGCCAATTGCCTCGATTTCAATAATCAGTCACGTACTGCCTTAAAAAGAATATATATTTATATACAAATATATGCGTATGGTGTGAGTCAAATAATCATTTTCAATAATTACGAAACAAATGATGGATCTGCCGACACAAAAAACACTTGCCACAGCCAACAAAATAGTTCTTATCGCGAATAAAATACAAACAATTCATTTTAGGTAATGAGCGTGGCCATAAATCGGAGGAAAGGGAATTCGGAATCCATTGCATACCCTGAAATGGGAATACGAATAGGAAAAAATCGGAGACCTTATCAGGCAAACACAGTTGCAAAACAGCAAACACCATTTCAAAGCCGATAGCCAAAGCCAATCTGCCTCAACACAAAACACAAATATGGGGGCCCCAATGAAAGGAATCAGAAAATAGGGGGATCTCCAATTTCCAAGAATTCAATTGCGAGCGATAAGCGAAAGCTATGAGCCTTGCACCATGTTCACCCTATATACCATATATAGAATTACTATATATCGGTCGAGAGGGAGCGTAATTTCTAACTATACACACAGGGGAAAACTAATAAAATTTCACTTTTTGAGATTATTATTTTAGGTTGAAAAGTGGGAATTAAAATATTAGGAAAATGTAGGAAAATATTTGATATTTCCTTAAAATTTAATTAATCAAGTTCTATAAATCCATTGTAAAGGTTTATTTATTAAAGTCTTTTATTAAATATTAATTACCAGATTTTCATATTTTTCAAATACTTTAACAAACTGTATTTCTTAATTTATTTGAGCTAACATTTTAATAAAATTAAAAAGTCTGAAAAATATTTGTTAAAAAAAGGGAAATAGACTTTTAAATTATTAATAAGTTTATTTACTTCCTTCAATGACATTGATACAAAATAATGAGCTAATTGTATGGTAAATTAATTTAAGCCACTTTGAAATTACATTTTTTATTACAACATTTTTGTAATTATTTAAGCAGTCAAAGGAACTTTTGAACTTTTAAAATTATTATTATGGTAGCATCAATTGAAAGGTAATTCTTTTATAAGTTGCTAACCAAAAAAAATTATTCTATTTTTTTCTAAATAATATAAACACTATATATTTTATAAAAAAAATTAAAATGATTTTTTTTTCACACAGCTTTAAGCAACCTCTTTAACCTTTTTCGCCGTGTAGGAATTCAAATAATTTCATAGCAAACACTGGCGCTGATAACACTCGCATTTAACTATGCCAAACTTGGGCGGGGACGTGTATAAACCTTATAGTAGTACTACGTACACCTGATAAACAATAAATAAAGCCCTGGTAGAAACCGTATCTAAAAATTCTTACCACTTTCGGCAGCGGCGACAGCGGCATGCTGAACAGATACTCATCGTTGAAGATGTTGTAATTGTCCAGCGTCATTTTGTCGTATATCTGTATGGCTTCCGTTTTGACGGCCTTTTAATTAGCTAATATATTTATTTAAATTTGTTTAAATTGTTGAATTCTGCAACGGCACAGTGAGTCAAGCGATTTCTGGCGAAATTCGCCAAACCGAAACACACACAATTAATAAATGTATCTGTGGCGGTAGCAAGTATTTGTATCTGTATCTCTTGCGAATTATTTGTGTTGTCTGTTTTCAATATTTCCTAGAATTGCCGACTTGCTGTGCTGCTTTTGTTTAAACTTTCAGGCACCGCACACATTCTGAGAGAGTCGCAATTTTTCACACACACAATTTTTATATTTCTTTTCTGCTGACTTTTCGCGTAATTTTCTCGATGGTTTTGCGTTTGTTTTTTCTTTTGCGCAATTTTAAAATCACTCGACGAGCTGCTTGCCAAAGCGATTGGCACGACCAACTTGTTTAGACTGAATGCGTCATCCGGAATGGTGCGCTTTTTATACCAGAGACCCGACCCGGTCGCTGGCTCGGATTGAGTGGTTTCTACATCGCTCAGAGGGAGCAAGAAAACCAAGCGAAAAATACTATCGACTGAGTGAAAAGATATGGGGGGCTCTGGCATTTCCTGAGCAGCAGCGAGAGCTGTAAGGCCCCAAGAAATATACACATACATATATATATTTATCGGGTTAAACCCAGGCGGGAATGCTCTACGGATTTAAATACTCTGTCGTGCTCTCTACTTTTTTTTGGGGGTCTCACGTGCCCCACAGCTTGGCTTTTCTTTGGCTACGTAAAAAGCCTTTTGTTTACCCCAATTTCGATTCTGGCCTGGGCTTATCTTATCGGAGGAGTCGAGACAATTTAGTTATGACATAAGCAACTAAATTTAAAGACCCAGGTAAAGTCCCACCCATATGAAACCCATGAATGGTGAACCTCTGTGGAGCTCTTATCGCCGGTATAGCTTTTCAAAATGGGTCGCAATTGTTGCCGCCGCCGTCGCCGCCGCTGGAGGCTCAGGTGGCTCAGGTTACCAACTGCAGTCCGGCGCAGGTGTTATTCCTAGGCACCTCTGTTTTTTTATCTATGATACGTTAGCTTTTCAATAAATATTGATGGGGCCCCCCCCATCCCCCAAACAGCGATTGTATCGATGCCTTGTAATCGTATGCGGATAGCTCTAAAAAAAAAAAAAATAAAAGGCCGCGCTGACCTTGCGTCGTCACTTACGTGCGCTTTTTACATACATACAAGTATATGTTTGTGTGTGTGTTACCTCCCCAAAAAAGGGGCGGAAAATGCAGCGGAAAGTGGGTCATGTGACACTGGACATTTGTGCTCTACTTACCTGTAACGAGAAAGAGAAATTCACAGTCAATTAGGATTCTAATTGAGATCAAAACAAGTGGCTAGGGTTACAATCCCTGACCCAGATCGATAAGGATGGGCGAAAATAAAGACTAGCTAGACTAAAAATTAAATATTATATAAGAAATATCGTAATTTGGTATATAATAATTTAAAATCTCAAAGATGTTAGGGTATCAAGAATTTTCCCTACTTTTGTGAACATTTTGTTTAGCAGAAATTGTTTTAATATCTTAAACAAAATATAGATTTGTAACATCGTAAAAATATAGATAAATATATAGATAAATCGGATTACAATTCCTGATCCTGATCTGTAAGATAGGGAAAAATCAAGAACAGCTTAATCTTATAATTTAATTAGTTAAGAAATAATAATCCCAATAATATACCAAAATCCCCTTCCTTTTCTTGGAAATACCACTTAAAACAACCTTCCAAAACCCGTAAACTTCTAACAAAATTTATATAGTTATGCCACTGAAAATTCCTCAAACTCATGATAGACGTCATCAGGAATGATAAGGCGTTGCCCACTGACGTTCCCACTTCCAGTTTCGCGACTCTGCCCAGTGCCAGGAGCTGAAAATAATGCCGGTTCTGGTAAGTACCAGCACCCAGATAACGCCGAATTCGGAAGAACTCGTTGGTCAGTAGTTTTCTTTTTTTAGAAACGGAATAATACATAATCACATATCGGTATCCGTGCACTTTCCCCATACAGGACAGGAAGTGCTCGTAATTTGGCAGAATAACAAATAATGAATAATGAGAGTTTCTGCCGAAGCAGCTGGGCTTTAAGATTGATAAGGCCACCGTCCCGTATCTGCCGAAGGCGTTTACATCAGTGCTTTAAAATAAAGTTATCTCTTTCTTTCTCTTCGTATTGTTTTCCTTGCGATAAGGAAAAATGTAGAAGGTTTTGCGATAAGTCTTGCAGTTCCGTAGCGTGATCAAAACTTCCGGTGCTGATGATGATGATGATGATGATGATGGGGGTCTGGGTTCGAGTCCAGTGTGTGTCGTAGGCACCATATCAAGATAAGATTGAAGGCCTAACAAAGGAATCGGAACTATGACAAATACCTGATGCCTCTATATACCCCTTGCCTTACGATTGCCAAGTGTTTATGGTGTAAACAGAGACCATTGTGATAACCAACTGCTAGCGATTTGATCAGCGAGTTGAGTTTATTAGCCCCAATTGCGAAGAAAGTTGACGTTTTTATGACCAGGCCAGAGGATCAGGTCTTATTGGTTTTACGTGCTTTGTTTTCGGTTTCTAGATAAAGTCAAATTTCGAAATAAATGATTAAGTTGATCGAAGAAAGGTTTTCAGCTAATAATAAATCATTTTAATTCGATTATTTCATAGTAGATTTTAAGCTTGACATTCCCTTGAATCCCATACTCATCATATTTAATATTTAACTTAACTTCCCTGACAACTCCATACTGTCAGAATTTCCAGAAATTTCCTCATGAAAATATGCTTTAAAATTCTCATGTGCCAAAGCCAATGTTGACATCAATGTTCTTCCGGTACAACAACCGGCCGCGCCTTATGCCACCCCAACGCATGATGCAGCGGAACTTCTCCGCGATCGCCACTCCCTTCGCCGCGACTAGCGCCCAACAAATGAAGACGCTATGCACCTCCGAGAAGTCCAGCTCCGACTCCGGTGATCCCGGAAGGGTGGTGAGTGGTGGTGATCCCTACCTGGTCAAGGTGGTACAGGGACGTTCCAAGGACTCACCGGTGCGCAACGACCGCTCAAAGAGGCGCTTTGGCGAGGACAGTTGGTTTGTCAGCTCCACGCCATTGGCCGAGGTGCTCGGAGTGGCCGATGGCGTCGGTGGATGGCGGGATTTGGGGGTGGATCCGGGACGTTTTGCCACAGAGCTAATGACCTGCTGCTCGGGGCAAGCACAGCGACCGGGATTTGATGGAAAGAGTCCGCGGGAACTGCTCATCGCCGGCTACCAAGAGCTGAGCCGTCGCGAACAGCCGGTGGTGGGCAGCAGCACCGCCTGTGTGGTGGCCATGCATCGACGGGACTGCACCCTGTACACAGCCAACCTTGGGGACAGTGGTTTCCTTGTTGTTCGCAACGGAAAGATCCTTCATCGCTCCGAGGAACAGACGCATGCCTTCAACACACCCTTTCAACTGACGGTGCCACCCTTTGGGCAGGATGATATGCTTTCCGGTGACTGCCCAGAGATGGCCATGTCCACACGCATCGCCCTGCAGCCGCATGACCTGGTACTGCTGGCCACTGACGGCCTCTTCGACAACCTGCCCGAAAGCATGCTCCTCCAGATGCTCCAGGGAATCGGTGGAGCCTCTGAAAGGGATCTAGAGGCAAGCGCCAATCGGGTGGTTGAGAAGGCCCGTGAGCTATCCCTAAATGCCAGTTTCCAATCGCCATTTGCCATTAGGGCAAGGGAAAACAATGTCCTGTATCCTGGCGGCGGCAAGCCAGATGATATTACCCTAATCCTGGCCAGAGTTGAGGTTCCCTAGACACTTGGAGAGTGATGAGGTTCCCTAGACACTGGGAGAGTGATGAGGTGTTTGCCGGCAAATATTATTTCCTGTCTATCACAAAGCCAGCGATAAAAACACCTAAATATATACATATGTATATTTACGTGTCTTTGTTTATAAAGAAATTGGTGTTTGCGAGGCACAAGAACAGGCAGAATAATAGGTTTTAAGGATTTTGGTTAGGGGTTAAGCTTTTTGAATATAAAAATGATGTATTTCATTTGGTAAATTCAAGAAAAATTCAAGAACACGTGAAAGATAAAAGTTAAAGGATAAATACAACAAACCTTACTAAAAGCTATAAGCCGTCTATACACAACCTTTTTCTCATTCAAAAATGTTAAATAAAATAAGAGATTATTATATTATTAAAAGCCGCTTATTTTGAAGTCTAAGCCCCCTAAAAAATATAAATAGATATTATTATTTAACTAGATAGATCTCCTTCATTAATATTTAAATAAATTCCTTAACTAAATGACAACCACAACAACACCGAGTAAACCCAACGTATTTCGCTATTATCTCGTCCGTCGCTATGAGTAGAGCTGTACTATATATTTTTGTTTATAAAGACGCTGATTTGTATGTGCCTATATAGGTGCTCGTTCATTCAGCAAACGCGATTATGAATGGACCGTCCAGCTACAACCGATTCCACACACATCGTCGGGATGACTCACCGCCGTTTAACCAGAATTCGTGCGTTTTTTTTTACACTTTTTCCATTTTGGCCCAGTTGGTGGGCCAGCGGGACGTGCCACGGCCTAGGGCTCCACACTTGGCGCCCACTCGCAAAACAAAACCCCATAGTCAACAAAAAAAAATTAAAAACAAGTTTCTCTCGGCTTGTGAAACCGCTCAATTGACACTCAGAGAGGGAATGTATAATATATCTGAGTGAGATTTATATATCTGAGTGAAAGAGCTCTCAGATACTCGGAGAGGCACAGCCAAAGGCGAAATCAGGCGATCCGACGATGGAAACATTGGAAATCCCCAATGCAGCCTTGCGAAATTCTCCCCCAGCACAAAGCCTGTCGATAAAAAAGGGAGACGAGGCAGCTCGACATGGGTATATCTCTTAAATTAATGTAGTTTGAGTATTAATTCTTTAGTTAGTTTATATTAAATAAGATAAATAAATATTTAAAGGATTACAAAATTGGAAAAAAAAAAGTTGGAAATAATGTAGCTATCATCTTAGTTTCCATTTTTAAGTAAGCAACAGTTTGACAATTATTAATATTTATTTACATTTTTAAAAAAATACAAGGCTTTGATGGAATTTTCTAGAAGTCTAACATATTTGTAGGCCAAGAAAATGAAGTTAGTTACAAATACGTCTCAAGATATAAACTTTTATACAAATTTCTAGAAAGTCTAATGGAACAAACCTCTTAGGAAGTTATTTAGAAAGTATGTAAACGAGCATTTCTAGAAAAATATATGAAAGTGGATTACTGTTTCCAGAAAATAATCAAAAAATAAATTAAGAAATACTTATTGGCTATTTCTTAAGCTACTTTCATAGATATTTCTATAGATTTATAGATATTTTCAGAGATATAAGAAAGAAAACAATTTAAGGTACAGTATACCTTATACCTTTAAAATTTTAAATTTAAATTAAATATATTTCTTATAAAACAGTAAATATAAGAAAATATATTAAAACTCTCCCTAATAAAGTTTTATATTATTTTTTATGGGTTCTCCCCTTAAAAGCTAAAATCCCCTTGCGCTGCAGTTTCATTTTCAAGGAGTTGGCACAATCTTGGGAGTGCTGCTGCTGTGTGTGCTGTATTGGTCGGTTCCTGATAATTTTTCCTTTTGGCTTTATCTTTTCTCGCCTCGCACTTTTCAACGCCATGGCGTATCGAAGCTGATGGCAGCAGCACCCCGTTTCCCATTCCCTCCTGCCTGCCTGGAATGCCAGCGTCCGATGCTGCGCCTCTTCTCGGAATTCCACGCAGCAAGATGCGTCACACACTGTGCGAATATATATGCTATATGGGGAGGAGGGAAGTGATCCGGGGCAGCCAGGATCGCTTGTGTTGCTCGGAGGTGTAAATCTTTCAGTGGCATAAAATGCACTCGCCTCCAGATGTGCTCCAATTCCATGGGGAAATCCAGGCATTTCCACAGCTCGTTTTACCGGCAGCATGTGCCGTTTCCGTTGCCTGGAATTAGTTGTATTGCCAATGTATAACTCAATTAGGGGGTCCCTGCTTTGAAACCGGCATTTAGCACCAAATGTCGGCTCCCCAACCTCCCACAATTTAAATTTGAATTTCTGGGTATAATTCCATCTACTCGACAGAGTTCAACAAACCCACGAAAGCACGAAAATTAATTGACATGACGCAGGCAGTGGTGGGGTTTGGGAACTACGCAGAGGGTTTACTTTGAGGTAGGTAAATATATAAATATTTCTTTTTAAGTATTCTTGTAAATTATTTTTATATTATATAGCTTTTTCCCTTATATTTGTTCCTATTTTCTATTCTTTAAAAAGGAGAATGAACCTTAAAATACTTGATTTTAATTTGTAATGAGAGACGTTTTATTAAAAATGTTATTCAAATCAAAATAATTTACTTTACCTAAATCAAAAAATCCATTTTAAATACCAAATATCATATTCATAAAATATTATATTTGTTGTATTAAAGTTAAAAGTAAATTACACCCATATTTAAGGGTTTAAAACCCCGCATTATATAACTGATAATTGCGAATAATGTAACTTGGTAGTATTGTAATTATTATGGGCACTTAAAACAAAGCAAAAATAAAAAAACTTATAACGTAATTGCTCAAATATTATTATATGGTTTTTTCAGTTTAATTTAGCTTATCAGATAATTTCAATCTTTAGCATTTCGAACGAAGGCATGACTGTAGCTTTGACACTGCAAAAAAATCGAAAGATAACACTATCGCGGCACTATCTCTCACCACCCCGAATCCCCCTTGTAAACAGCGCTCTTCTTGATAATTTTATGTATATAATATTATTCTTTTTTTTTTGTTTGCTACTTTTTTCTTAGCTCCCCAACTCCCCCATGACGCTCCAATTTGATTCCAAGAAATCGAAAGCTAGTGCGAAAGCACGCAACTTTTGACATTTTCCTTTTCCTTTGTTGGCTTTTCATACATATTTACATACAAATTTGCTTGTTAGTTAAGTGATGATGACATAATTTCCCAATGGGGGGGAGAGAGGGAAAAATTAACATGGCTGTTGAAAAGCGATCGCTTTTCTCTTGCTTAGTTGTGACGTCATGCGGGTAAAGCAATCGTGTGACCAAATTTGGCTCTCAAATGAAGCGAGGCTCTGAAAAAACCCGGCTTTGCTACTCTAATGCTTACTTTTCTGCTTTTTATTTTTTGTATTTTGCTCAACGGCCTTAGCTTAAGCCAAGTTGAAGCCATTGACGTCATGAGTTAATTTCATTAGCGTAGCGCCAAAATGCACAAGCTAAACGGACGTTTTAAGTGCAGACAACAATTGTTGTTTTTTCACGGGACTTTCCCTTAATTGAAAAGGCAAATCGCTGATCTAGAACTTTTACAGAGAGAAGAGTCTAGTTAAAATAAATAAATAAAGATAAACGGGGGATAGATAAAACCGTGATAAGGTTTTAGAAACTGCAGATTCATCTGCCACATCTTTTTTAAGACATTCTGTCATCGTTTTATTTATAAATACAGCAGAAAAGCGTTTGCTTTTAGTAATTAAGTTATATTTAGTGATAAAGTAACTCGCAATTCAATTAATTTACTTTTTGTATCTTGCATTACATACAAGTAATAATTGTTTAAGCTGGTAAAATCCCCTAAATACGGTTCTTAAATTGATAAACCACAGAAAAAGAACTACAAATACATACATATATAAACTGAAGCCAAAGAGGACAAAATAAAGTTAAGATTTCCAAAAGAAATTCCCAAAGCAAAGTTTATGGGAATATTACTAAGAGTTCCCCTAACAAAGTCCAAATATTTCTGGTTTTAAACCCAATTTTCCCATTTAATAACTGAAAAAAGGCGAAAACTTTATTTTTTATAGAACCTAATATAGATTTCCCCTTAGTATAGTCAATATAAAAGCTATGATAAAATAGTAAAACCAATGAAAATTTGATAAAAACTGCAAATTCATGCTAGAAATTCTCACAAAATGTGCAGAAAAATCCCCACATACCAAATAATTCGGAATTGCTCAAATCTAGAACCACCTGAAGAAGTACCATTGACAACTGATTCCTATGAAATTACTATAATAAAAATGGTCTAACCTGTATTCCCCAGAACCCAAGGAGTTTCCATCGAACACTAAACTTCCTTATTTACTCTTCTTTATCAATTTCAATAAAAAAAAAGTATAACAAATACTCAAATTTCTCGGAATTTCCAGAAAGCCAGTCAATGAAAGCGTTTGTAAACCAGCGACAAGTGCGTCAATGTCAATTACAACTGTACTACGGCGACGTTATCTGAGTTCTATCGGTTGAATCGTCCGCAATTTATATATCAGAGCTCGTGCACCAAGGCAATCGAATTTACAAAATCCCATGAAAATTTCCAGGAACAATCGAAAGGCATAATAAAATAATAAAAAATAAAAAAAGAAACTGTCAGAATGTCGTAAAAATTTGGCACAGACCAGTGTTAAATGCGGCGATAAAAAACGCAGGGAGTAAATAATAAAGTAAATAAAGCGAAGAAGTCAAAGTCGAGGGGGAAAGAAGAACAATAATAATTAATTGTTTGTTGTTTATGCATTTATATATTTATTTATTTTTTTGCTGGCTAAGTGAACGAGCTGCGCGGCGGCCAACAGAAAGCCTTCGCTATTGGCTAAAGCAATTTTATATTTATTTATTTTTAGTTGATGCGCACATTAAATTGGCAATTTCTGTAGGATATCTGATCATGATTATAAAGCGCTAAAACACAAAAATACAAAACGTGTGGCAGTCAATACAGTTCGGGTTGAAATAATGCAATTTTTGAAACAATTTTTAAACAAGAAATCAAAATAAATTAATATTTTACAGGGTAAAATATAAAAGAACATGTTGTTTTGGGTTTATAAAATTAAATTAAATATAATTATTAAATAATTCCTACTCTACAGCTCTAATAATTTAAAAAAAGATTAATTAAAAAAGTAAAGACAATGATATATTTGGTATTTTTAGAGGCTTAAAGAATTTTCCATACTTTTACAGATACTTTCCTCATACTTTTCCTTTACTTAAATTATAAAAAAACCTATTTTTCTTATTTATTTTCAGCTCCTATTATTTTGACCCCATCTGTGCATACTTAAAAGTCTCTAAAAAGGTTATCTCCGAGGAGAGTTCGCTGCTCGTTAGCCGATTTGCTCGTGACTTTTAATGCGTTTGCTTTTAATGCATGGAATATTTATGTAGCACGCTGCATGTTTTATGCAGCACAATGCGAAAAAAAAGGCAATTTGAGTTGTTCAAGTGCATAGAACCATATACGGCATATAGCATACATATACCCCTAACCCCTAGCAACACCCCGATATCTATATCCTATAGCTATGTAGCCACCCCATCATCCGAGCGCAATCTCCACATTGCGACGCGTGAGCTGCCTGACATTCTAAGTTTCCAAGTCGTTGGGGCTTTCGGGGGGGATTATTCGCTTTCGGTTTGAGGGGGTTATCAACAGACTCTACCCCCCTCCCGCCTGCACCCCGTGAAGCATCTGAGTGCCATTTGACCTTGGCATTGGATTTAATTCTATGGTGAAATCAACTGCAGCATAATGCCGAATGTCAGACACAAAAGCAGAGGATAAAAGGGGAGGAATAAATGTGGATATATACATATGTATGTGGAATATATATCTGTAATGTCGCACATCAATTCTGGTATTAGCTCAGGGATTTGTGCAGGGAAAAGATATATTTTTGTTTTTAATATTTTCCTTAGAAAACACATAAAACACGTAAAATATTTCAAAAAGATAAATTAGTTTTGAATATTTTATATATATTAAATACGTTCAAAAATAATGTGATTATATTAGTGAAAAGTACTAGTACTAGTGAAAAGTAACTATTTTTAAACTGAAAGTTATTTAAGATATGGCGTAGTCGACAATAATTGTGCTTAAAATGTTCCTCATTAAAAAGTCTAAAAGCTGTTGCATTAAATTGTGCTAGTCACGATTACTATTACGAATGAGGTAGTATTTAATTTTGTATATAATTTGATTATACAATATTTATTCTATTGGTTTAATAAATATTATTTTTTAAGGGGATTCATTTGGTTAAGAAATAGGAATTTAAGTTAGTTTCGGAACTTGAAAAATTAATAAACTTTCTAAGTAATTTTTTTTTAGTTTTATAAAAAATTAATAGTTGCACCCTCTATCAAAAACAGTAAGTTAAAAATTTATTAAGGAATTCACCGAATTATAACTAAAATAAATTGTCATTGAAAACATTTTTAAGGAAGAAGAAGAAAAACTAGGAAACATTAGTAAATCTTGAAATTTTCTCATTTACAAATATTAATGAACAAGTAAATAGTTTTAATAATTTAGTATTCTTCATTTATTTATAAAAAATGTTGTCACTAGTCAAATAATAATAACATTTAATTTATAAAACCCAAAAGCAAAATTGTTTTCTTAGAATGCTGCAGTTCTGATTGGATTCAAATTGGTTTCTAACCCTCCCAGCTGGACGATTGGAAACCTTGACCTCAGTGGAAGTCTTATTGGCTCGTTGGCCACACTGCGGCAGCATAAAGTTTGCGGCGCTGCACGTGTTGCAATTGCGAAACGAGTAAAAATAAATGCAACAACAAATACTATAGCCGCACCTACGCCGCAAAAAAAGATACAGATGCAGCTATGAGATACAAAGATACAAAGGCGGGGAGTACCGAAAATCCAAAGCACATGCCGACGAAATAGCGCAAGAGAGAGAGAGGTGGAAAAACAAATGCAAAGGCGGCAACCTTGAGTGCAACAAAGGAATGCACACAATAAAAACACTCAAATGCGCTCGAAGCACTCTCTCGCATGCGATAAACGTCAAGTATCTGTGTGAACTGAGAGAGAGAGAGCAAGTGTGACGGTGTGGTTCTCTGGGGGAAGCATACAAGTGTGTGCGTATGGGAGAGTGACAGCGCGAAAACAACAACAAAAGTGTAAATTGAAATTCCAAAGATGTCGACAAAGTAAATACGAAATAAAAACCCAAAACGAGACAGCAGACACAGCAACAATAACAATGGAAAGCTACAACAAAATGCGCACAACACAATTCGGCGAATAATCATAATAAAAAAATACAAATAAAAAAACACGAAGCAGAGGAATATACATAACAACAAAAGTTCAATATATTTTTTTAAACAAGTTTCCAGAGCGTACAGCTTTTGGCTTGGCTGTTATTATTGCTGCTGCTGCTGCTGCTGCTGCTCTTTTCTATATATTTCTGCGACTGAGGCAAAGTCTGCTTTTCGCCATCAGTTTTTGCTTTTTTTTTTTTATTGTTTAGCGAGAAATATATCGGAATATGGCGGCATCGGCGATCAAAAAGCTAGGGGAAGTACCAGTGGGGGAGTGGAGGGATTATTGCGTTCTATGCAGTACCAGTTCGTACCGCCCGCGCTCTCATCTCGTCCTAGTCCCATATCTCCCACTCTTCTAATGCCATCATAAAAAAAATAAAATATATTTATGTATGTACGAAAGCCGGGGATTGGAATGATACGAAGCTTCAAATACCCTTCAACACTGCATAGTGACAGGTCTAATAGGATCTAATATGTACAGTGATTTTTTTCCGACCCATAAGATAACGTAATAAGAAGTACTTAAAAATTCAGTTTTACCTGTACAAAAAGGTCCTTAAAAACCATAATAAACCAATTATTTCCCAAAATAATCTCATTTATTACATTATTATTATACGAATTGTGTACATTTTTTTTTTATAAATTACCATTATATCCCTAAGATATAATCCAAACAGAAACAAACACTGCACTTTCTAATAGGATATTATCGTCGATAACTAAATAATCTCATGGTAAACTATTTTAAATGTAGCTGTAATATCTAAATTAAATATAAACATGGGACTCTCTAGTTTTTACTAGTCTTTCTAGTTTTGAATAGAAAACTGGTTGAATGAGTTTATGAATTAACCAACCCCCAACGAGGGGCTAAGACAGCTACAGGTTTATATTTGCTAAAATAAGAGAAAAGTACTTGGTACCTATAAGAAGGTACTATCTCAAGCTTCTACTTTTAGGTACAACCAAAAACGAGACTGATAATAAGGCACACCCATTAGGTACCCTTTTCTTCATTTACAAGATTTTAAATCTTCTTTACAAAGGCTTGAAAATCCCTTAACTGCTGCCATTAATTTTAATTGACAGCCGGAAAAGGGACAGCAACATCCCATTTAAAATTTAGGTACAATTTCCACTCATTCAAGTACAAGTGACCCCAAATACCCGCCGTTTCTAGGGTATACAAATAGGGTATCTCTCCACTTACGATAAGATTGCGCACGATGGCGGTTGTTGGTGTTGCCGCCGCTGCTGCTATTTTAGCCGATACCGTTGCGGTTAGATCGGCGGGCAGAAAGTCCAATTGCTCCTCCTCCTCCTTCTCGTCCAGCTCCTCATCTTCTTCTGCCGCTTCTGCCCCATCCTGGTTCTCCGGCTTCAGCTTCGGATCATCTTCCGCCGCCTTTGCTAGGGCGCCGCCGCCTCTTCTGGTTGTGCGCTCGACTTTGACTTTCATCGTTATTTATTTTATAAACAAAATTAACACACTCCTTCCCCTTTAAGCCCTCTGCTTATGGGTTAGTTTTTTCCAGGGTTTTCAGTGTTTGAAAGCGGGGAACTCTTTAGAATCTAGATTAGTGGGACCGGACCACGCCCCGAAAAGCACGCACGCCTTATGTTTCTATTTAACACTTGAACTTCGCACGGCTTTGTATTATTATTGTAATATTTCGTAATTATGTTGTATTTTTGAAATTTTCTATCTTTTATTTCTTCTCACTCACACACGCACACTCGCACACGTATGTAGATAACGCGAAATTACACATGGACAGAAGGCGTGTAACTGTTATTTTCTTTGGCGTAGTGTGCGGTGTATCTTTTCTGCTGCTTTTGTTTTTGGGGAATGTTCTCGTTTGCACTTGTGAAAGTGTTAAAAATTAACTTTAACAACAATAATAACAACAACAAACGAATTGGGAGGCGAAAAAAACGTAACGTTTTTGTTTTTTTATAGCCTCTCTCGCTCTGGCCAAACGTGGCTCTCCAGTGCGTGCGAACGGGAGGGGGCGTTGGGCTGGGCGGACCGATTAACGAGCGCGAGGGAGAGAAAGGATGAGTGACAGAGAGAGCGTTGCGGGCGAGAGACGCGAGAGTGAGGGAGACACAGGCCGCGTGGCTTTCCGCTGCCGTTGCTGCAGTCGCGTTGCCTTAACAAAAAGTGAAAAATAACTGAATAACTGAGCAGCGCTATCCGCCGTCGGGTGACGTCTTGTCTTGGCCATTGCCTCATACACTCACACACACCGCACACTAGCTCGCCAGCATACGGCAACGGCTCACACAGATACTCGCACACAGGCGCAGCGCCTGGAAATACAAGTTGCGTAGATGCCAGGGATGAACAGAATTCTCAAAGAGCGGAACCAGTTGCTTGAGCTAGGATTGTCTGAACTAGATCATATTGTATCTTTATTTTATTTGAACTTTGAGTGGGCACTCTAGTAATAATTTGTAATATTTTAAAGCTCTTTAAACAAAAAATTCAATTTTGCATTTTTCCCAGAATCCCATAACATTATATACTCTTTCTTGAGCATTAAAGCATTACTTATGTATTCGTATTTAATTAACACAATTTCTCGTTTAAATTATTCCACTCTTCCGTTTACATTTTTTAACACTTCCCAAAATAAATGCCTAAAATAATCCTTGAATAAATTCAGAAAAAAACCGCAAAACCGCAAAGAAAAACCCGGGTGAACTGTGTTTCTTCGCTCCGTTTCATGCAACGCGATGTTCACGGCCCTGACGAAAGTCGTGGCAAAGAAAAAGAGCACAATAAATGTCAGCGTAAAGGAAAAACCAAGCGAGAGCGCCCCTCTCACACATACAGCGACAAAATCATATGGCTGGCTTTTATCGCATGCGAGAAAAACCCCAATGAGAATCACTCACAGTGAGTGAGAGCGTGAATATCACTCAACTCAAAAGCTGTTGCACTCAATTGAAGAATTTGGCGCGCAGCTCGTTTGTTGACATTTTTCACTTTGTTTTGGTTCGCTCGCGCGCTCTCCCTGTGCCTCTCTCTTCTTCTCTGCCCACTCAAAAGACCACATGTTGTAGTTGTAGTTGTTGTTGTTGCTTCGGATTTATGTATGCCACGCACCGCATCGCCACTTTGCGTTTTCGGATGACTCATCGGGGTTTTTACACACGGATACGTGTTGGATACCAACACACACAGATACTCGCGTTGGAACTAAAGTGGGCCTCCCGCAATTTCAGATTCCCATACTGACCTGAGATTGAGGCTCAAGCGAAGGTTTTGGGATTGGGAGACAGGTTCGCCACACGTTGAAAATGGCACTTAAAAGTTGAGTTAATTTATTACATTCTTTAAATAAAAAATTATTTAATAAATAAATTAAGGGAATTTAATTAAATAAAAGAAATTATAAGAAAATATTTCTAGTATTTAATGCTTTTATTATTTTTAAATATGATATTTAAAATAAAATAGAATAGTATTATAAAAGTTAAGCAAAAAATAAAATTAAATAAACTTAGGAATATGAATAAATCGCTTTAAAGTTAAGTTTATTTAATACTTAAATTAAAGGAATTTAACTAGGGAAAAGTAAAAGTAAAGTATTTAATGGATTTATTTATATTTCATATATTATATATTATATTATATAAAATTTTTTAAAATTAAAATGTAAAAGTATTAAAAAAATTAATAAATTCCTTTATTAATTAACAGTAAAAAATTAAATAATATAAAAAATTTCCTTAAAAGTTAAGGTTTTTAAATAAATTATTTCAAGGGGGAATTTCACAACGGAAATGATTATTAATTTTTATTTATTTATAAAAAGCTAACAAATAATTCAAATTAAGAGTTAACGGTGGAAGTTGGGCTATGACATCTAGGGCCTTCTACTCGGAAATAATCATTGTTTTGGGGAAATTATTTTTTATTGTTTATATAATATTTTAAAAAAGTTTACAATTTAAACTGGGTAATTTTGCTAAAAGAAAAATATTTTTTAAAAGAATAATGAGAATTTATATTATAAATTTAAATATATATTATAAAGACGTAATACTTAGTAACCATTTGTTTTCTCTTTATAAAGTCATAGCTTTGGTTTTTCTTCGATTATTTCAAGACCTTTCAATAAAGATCTCAAGGATCTTTCAACTATTTTCCAGAAGGAAATATTACATTATCGTACAATTTCCGTTTTCCCTTATTCCATTTACGTCAACTGTAATTAATTTTCTCCCAGTGCAACCATTTGAGGTCCGAGGCTGGTTAATAAGTGCAGGCGAGAGTATCTGTATCTGCGAGATGCATTTGGGCGCGTGCTAAATGCGTCTATTAGCCGCAGCAGCAGTGCCCCGTACGACATTCATACGCATTAATACCAATCCCATTGGGACTTGCATTCGCATCTTCCGAGGCCCATTAGGTCCAGGTAGCCCAGGTAGATTTTGGACTCGCCACCGCCATTAGCTGGGACTTGGGAATGACTCCGGATTGAGACAGAGACAGAGACAGAGTCACCTCTCGCAGCACGAGTCCGATAAGCGGTGTCTGAGTGCCTGGCGTCGAGTTTTCAGGACAAAACCTGACCGACCACTGGCCAGACGGAAGATGGGAGTGTCACCAAGGCCGAGGGTTGAATGCCTCCGATGTTTGGGTTATTTGTGTGTGGCTGCTAATGTGGCAGCAATTTGCCAGGCGACTGCACGGGTGCACCAACCACTCTGATTAGGTTACCATTCTAGCTCATATTTTATGGGTTACCTTGGGTTGATTCCCGTGAATTGCCAGCGGAAGGGAAAACGGAAACGGAAGGAAAATATATCTGAGTTTTATGCTGCTTACGTAAGTGATTTGTTTATATTTAAAAAAATGGGTAACTATTATGATTAATACAAAGAGGGAATAAAGAATAACCAGTACATTATTTTCTTCTATTATATTTTTTATACTTTTCCAGTTCATATTTACACTGCTTTATTTGTCATTTTCGTATCTCCAAAGTCTCAATTACATTATAATTATATCTACTTATCACTTCAAGTGCTTGCTTTTACGCTTAATTTATTTAAGTCCAAACAACTTGTATTCGTACTTAATTATTTACTTTGCGATACAATCGCCTCTGAATAATGTTTGCATTGATTAAAGTTTCGAGATCACGTCATGGAGCTGGGGGAGAGCGACGTCATCGTTGCCAGCAACTCATCGAGTTCCCGGAATATTGTTTATAATTCCCGGTAATAAATGAATAAGCCAGAGAGAGTTTATTTAAACAAAAATTTGCCCTGAGGAAATTTAATTCGAGCTCCCTTATGAATGAATGAAATGAATGGGAAGTACTAGACCTGGTGGGCGTTCAAATCGTATAAAATATATAAAGTGTAGGTAGGAATTAATCATTTAACAACTATTTCCGTTGCAATTAATTCAAAGTCTTAAGCACGTGCGATGCCTGCTTTTTATTTTCTCAGTGCAAATGTGTTTTTCTTTTTTCACGGACAAGTGGTGCAGCTCCACCACTTTACACTTTCATTGATAGGAAAACAAGTTTCAATAAAACAATCGAAATCAAAAGAGACGACCTTCAAGTCGTCAAAACAGCTGATTACTAACGCTAATGGGAGCATTTAAAAGCTAAATTTAAAGGCGAAAGGGGCGTGTTAACTATTGCAACCAAGTAAATGATTAAGAAAACTTAATGAGTTTGTTGTAGAACCGTATTTTTCGAGCGACGCTCATTAAAAAATTAAGCATACGGAATAATAACAGATATGGCGGCAACAATAAAACCTAAACGACGGCAAATTAAAGTTGTTAATTGTTTTTGTAATAATTAATAACATTAATAACAACAACAGCAGCGATCAACCATAATGCCTCCAGAAACAGCAACAAGTTCAAGGACAAAAAACCAAAAGTCGCGCAGCATTGAAAGTAACTTCAAAACGAGCTTTTCCCTGGAGTTCATTAATCGCATTGAATTGCTCCAGGAAAAGTATTGATAAATTACATAAAATATAAATTGCAGTTTATTTACAACCTACTATGGTCCAGTCTTGGTACTGGGGGAAATTCATATGATTGTCAGGATTTTTCTTGGAAATTAATATTATTCATCTTTAGTTGTATAATTATGAAAGCTGCATGTATGAAGTTTCCACGAAGTTTGGTTTTTTTTTTCTTCAGCTTTAAGGGTTTTTTTTTTGTCGCAATAAAACTATTTATAAACTGTAAACTGCAAATATAATATAATAATAATTCTTGCTGCTTCCGGGTTCCTTTTGAAAATTGTAAATGTTAAAAGAAAATAAATTATGATTCTTTTAATTATTTATTTTACAGAAAGTATTTGAAGAGTTCTATTGCTGACAGTTTCCTTAATCTTACCTAATTGTTCTAAATTTTAATACTTAACTCAATTATTTAAAAGATTTTCTTATAATCAATCAAAATAATTATATGATGAGATAATTTATATAGGTTCTATATTTAAAACAACTAATTTTCTTGATTAAAAGTTAAATTTTATGCACCTAAGAAAATAATTAATTGGTATAATTTAACAAAAATGTATTAAAAGCTTTTTCTTTCTTGATTGATTATGATTCCCCTTCTACATATACATATATGAGGCCATACGAGCCTGGCCAATTGAAAAGCATTTGGCCTAGTCATAGCAACTGTCAACTGTTCAACTCAGGAACACAACGAACGCTGAAGATAAGTGGCAAAAATCAAACTGAACCCCAAAGCTAACTAACTACACAACAAAAAAATTAAAGAAACTTGAACCCTTTAACTTCCATTTTAAGAATATAAAATATAAAATAGTACCTTTGATCTACATAGCAAAAGAAAATTTTTTGTTTCATAAATAAAAAAAAATTTTGTAAATTGAAATATAGAAAAGATGAAACTGGTATAGATTTCACAATATAAAATTGGTTATATATTTTATAATAAAATATTATACTATATTTATAATAATGAATTTTTTCTCTTCTTTTAAATTTTAAATGTATTATAAATATAAATAAAAATAACACTTTAAATCACATCAATACCCATTTCAATGCCAATATTTTCCCCTGTGTAGCCATATCAACGTATCCCCTGGTAGAAACACCCATGAATGTGCTCCGGAGTGCTCAAAGCTCTTGGCATTTCCGTTTTACGGTTTCACTTTTCAGTTGTTTTGCTTTTCTGCGCGGCTGTTTACGGCTTTTAGACTTCCTGGCCTGGCTCGTTCGTGACTGTGGAACTGGGCTCTTATCTGCTCCGGTCCGGTCCGGAGGAACTGGCTCTGTCCACGGGTCGTGTGTTCGCCGTCATCGTTGGGGGGTTCAATGGGGGTGGATGGATTGACAAGGTTCCGAGTTGGATTGTTCCGAGGCGGCGATAATGTTCAGGCGACTCGGGTAGACTTTCCGTCGCGACATGGACACGGACACGGACACTGGAGACATGTGTGCATGCATCACCTGGGTATTTTTACACCATGACGTTATCAGGGTTTCGCGCTCTACAACGGCGACGATCGGTTAGATTAAAATTAATACGCTTCTGCCAGCTGAAGGGGTTTTCTGCTTAAAGATAGTGTCATACGTCTAGTGTTTAAAATAATTACTCTTCTAGGGCCTTATTCCGTCACATTCAACCGATAATGGTTTTAATCAATAGAATTGTCTTTTTTGACAAATTCGTCCTTGGTTGGGCTATATTCCCTCGAAAGTATTTTAAAAAACCTCAGAATTATAAAGTGTTAACAGCTTTCTTGATCTTATTACAAAGACTTAAACCTTTAACAAACCCTTTATAAATTTCAGTATTTTGATTCTAAATTTAAATTCGTTGCAACTGCGGGTAATAAGTTCAAAAAGGTCATGCTTTCCGCGGGCAATATCCCTCTCGATTTAAACCCTTTTGTTGAAGCTGAAAATCTGTAACTGTCTGCTGATTTAATTTAAATTTATTTAAATAACTTTACATACATATTATATACTCGGAATGTATATGTAGGGATCCAGTTTTTTTTGTTCGCCGTTGGAACAAATTAAATTACTCGAAATGTATTTTTTATTGTTTGTTTTATTTACGTATTTCTTTTTTTTTTTTTTAAATTTTGTATGTGTGTTTGGGGAGTGGCTTTCCCACGCCACAGCCAGCGGGCAGTAAATATTTACTTCAGATAAAGGCTTAAAATAATAAAACATACTTATGCATATTTGGGGCAAAACGGAGGAGCACTTCGTTCAACATGTCGTATACGTAATGGAAGCGAGATCAAGTATACGCCCCGTTGGACGCCATTTTTTCCGTTTTCCCCAGCTGCGATTTTCTCATCCAACTAAAACGCAATTAAAAAAGATGAAAAAAATACAAAAAAAACCGAGCAGAAACAAAAGCGAACAAAAAGTCGATTGACTTGGAACGAAGCGCCGCCCACAAAAACCGCAAAATAAAAGACGACAGCAAGTAGCAGAGATGAGGGAGGTGGCTATCGTTAATGCCTAGTTTTTGCCTCACTTACACATAAATGCACAAAGCAAAAAAATCAAGTGTAGAGTTGGGTCTTTAAATAGTATGAAGAGAGGGATTTTCAGGGATTTTTTTCTAGATATTTCTTTGTTTAATTTTGAGAAAACAATGATTTATTATATGATTTTATTGAAAAAATTAATATAATACAAGAATCAATTATTTTTAAGCCACCTACTTTTTAAGTTTTTAAGGCATTCTCTTTTTCACAATTGAATGATACGAATTTGGGTGATGAAATACATTTTATCTTTCATTTTGGGGATTTCCTTGGTTAATGTATGCAAAAGTCACAGGCAATAAATATTAAGCTTTAGTTATCAAAGTAGATGTTTTTTTTATAATATATTTCATATAAATGTATATAATATTAATTAATATAATAATTTACATTTCAATAATTACTCACATGTCGTTGCTGATGATCCATGGCATATTTCACAGCCTGAACGGGTGTATAGTCCTGGCGCTGCTGTTGGGTTTGCTGTTGAGTTTGTTGGTAAGTTTGTTGGTGTGTTTGTTGGTGTGTTTGTTGGTGAGCTTGTTGTTGATTTTGAAGTTGCTGGTGAGAGGATACTGCTGCAGTTGTGGTTGTTGGTGCCAGGAATTGCTGCTGTTGCTGTTGCTGCTGCTGCACACAAGGATAATAGCAATTGCTGGACTGCTGCGATGTTGTTGCTGGCACTAGTTGCGTGTAGTTGTTGTAATTGGCCAGTTCATGTTGCGTCAACTGCTGATTGTAATTATTGACATTCATGTTGTTATTGTTAATGTTAATGTGGCGCTGCTTATTGCACTCGTTAATCCAGGACACGGCACGCTGTTGCAGTTGCTGCTGCGCCTGCAGTGCGTTAGCATTGTTACTGCTGTTGTTGTTGTTGTTTCCCCAAACATTGTAATTATCACGCAGATTGTGCTGCTGTAGATGGTGCTGCTGCAGATGCAGTTGCTGCTGAGACTGCAGCTGCTGCTGCTGCTGCTGCTGCAGATGGTTGTTGCTGCTGCTGCTGTTATTGTGCTGCATTTCGATGGCCTTTATTGCAATCATCAACGGGCAACAAATTGTCAGCGTTTATCAAAAGAGATGTTGCAATTTCCTGCTCTCCTTTGTTTTTATTTTGTTTTGTTTGTTTGTTTATTTTTTTAATTTTTGCTCACTTATTTTTGGCTTGATTTATCATCGAGTGTCTTTTTTCTGCAGTTATTACAAGATTTTTAATTTTATTTACACTTATTTACAAGATTATTTAACGTGATTACTTTTAAGTTATATTTAATTTTTGGCAACTCTTTTGGATTGATTTAAGTATTTGCTAAGATAGTTTTATTTGTATAATATAAAATCCTTGGGATTTTTGTGCGCTGTTTTTAAAGAGAGAAGATACAGAAATTATTTATTATTATTATGAACAATTTTTTTTTAATTTAAGATATTTTTAATATAGATTTATTTGTTGTACTCTTTGCTTTGCTGTTTTTGATATTTTCTTTTATAGGCTTTAATTTTGTGTTGTTGACTGTTTGAAATTCCTTAAAGGTAAATAATTCTTCAAGTTTTATACCTATTTACAGTTGTGCAATGCGGAGAAAAGGTTTTTTTCTTGGCAATTTCACTAGCAGAAAGATGACTCAACTTCCTTGTTCTTCCCGCTGAGTTACTTCACTTGGTTTCGCTTTTTATATTTT
Organism: Drosophila anomelani; assembly: GCA_035045905.1. Taxonomy (NCBI): domain Eukaryota; kingdom Metazoa; phylum Arthropoda; class Insecta; order Diptera; family Drosophilidae; genus Drosophila; species Drosophila anomelani. The sequence goes on along the minus strand of JAWNOO010000007.1, from coordinate 5,544,035 downwards.
TTATTTTTTTCGCACTGATAAGTATTTACATTAATTTTATGTATTTCCAACTGTAAGGAAGGATTTTCCGATTGACTTTTCGATTTATTTTAATTTTCCGATCAGCACGTGCGGGCCAAGTGGCTGGTTAACGGTAAGCGACGCGTAAACAAACACCAAAGCGAGCAAACACGGATTAAATTACGTGATTTTGTTATAAACAGGCAACGAAATCGAACGAGAAAACCAGACACTGCTGTTATTATGACTTTTGCCAATAATTTCACGTTCTTTTTTTATATTTCATTTAATTGCATATCATCCAGAAACAGACACAGCTTGCTCGCGGTTTTTATTAGTTTTTCGAAAAAGTTTGATTTTTATTATTACTCCTTTGGATGAGTTTCATTTCTAATTAGATTGCATAATTTTTGTTGCTTTTTTACATATTAATAAAGTATGTTTAGTTTCATTGTTTCATAATTCCTTATTTATAAATTTCAAACAACTTTCTTTTCTGTCTTAAAAACCAAGCATTTTATTTCGTTTGTTCATAGTTTTTATTTATTGTTTATTTTTTAAGGGGTTTAAGCTTGAAAAGAATTTCTGTTGTTATTTCCTAAGAAAGTTCCTTTTATTTATTTATTTTTTACACTATTTGCTTTGACTTTTTGGAAGAAAAATTCCTTAGCCTCAATGCATGTTTGTTTTTAAGTATAATTTATACTTTACTTTTTATTCCTTTATCTTATGAACACTCAACTCCATTATATTTTCATATTTATTTTTTACATGTCATCCAGATACACACATTTGTAAGACTTTTATTTTATTTTTCACTGCACGTTCTGTCTCACTTGAATTATTTTCTTTTTTGTTTATTATTTTTTAAGGCCAGGACTGGCGACTTCCACACGGCAGTGCGGCAGAAAGTGTATTGAAACCCAATGAAAATTTTGATAAACCTGAGCTCAAAGGCAGCTCACACACACAGTCCGAACGCACACTATGACACACCCACACCCGAAGGCTGCCGACAAAAGACGAAGAGCGATCGCGATCACTTCGGCTGAATTTCGTTCGTTTTTTTTTATTATTGTTGGGCCATTCGTTTTTTGGGGTTTCAATATTTTTTTTCAGGTAAAACCAAAATGAAAAAAAAAACACAACAACCAAAAAAACTGCACAAAACCCGAAACAAAAATTGTCAAAAGGAAAAAAAATCAAAAACAAATTATTACGAGGCGCGTTTTATTTCGGTTTCGGCTTTTGTTGTTTTTGTTGTGACTAATCGCATGTCCAGTGTCCAATTTTCGCAAACACCTTTCTGGGTGGTTTTTCGCTTTTCGCCTTATTATTATTACACTTTTTTCGGCCGAGTTCGATGGTGTTACTGTTTGGCGCCAATTGGCTGAATAAATGGGCAATCCGTCCGCTCCGTTCGCTGGCTCATAGATCACTTGGCCGCCTCACTCGCTTTTCGCTTTTCTCACTCAACGATTGTCGTCTTCTGGGCTGCGTCGACTGCGCTGCTCGCGGGCCGCTCAGCTGCGAGCGGTATGACTAATGCAAACAGGCACGCGGCAGCGGCAGCAGTGGTAGCACCTCTGCTCTGCTCCAACTACAATAACAATATGTAGAACAGCACTGCGATCGAGTGCTGGCCAGGTTTTTCAGGAGCAGACAACTTAAATTTGTTGCTTAAATATTTTTTAATGTTTAATAATTAAATTCTCTATTTTGGTAATACAAATTATCAGGATTTAATCAAAATATTTAGGAGGATGCATCTCAAAAAGGTTCCATTTTGATTTCGTTTAAGAACGAAGAACGATTTTAAAACATTAAAATATTTTAATCCTTCTATTTGACAAAATTTTTTTAAGTTTCCTAGTTTTGAATTTGAATTACCAAAAAACTTATGAGCCTTAAAGATTGTCCTATGTTTAGATAGTATCCAATGGATACAGATGAGAAAGATAATCTAACCCTGTTTATTGTCCAGATTGTTATTATGTTATATTTTGTATTATTTATTTATTTTCTTATTATTTATTTATAGATTTTTTAAATATTTAACAAAAAGCTAGCATCAAAAATAAAAGCTGAAAGTGACAGCACCAATCTACACCCTCTCTCGCTTCGTATATGATTCTCCCTCAAGCCCTCACCTGCCTTAATTTTTTTTTGCTTTTGCTGGTTTTTAATCTATGCAACAAAAGCCACACAAAAAGATACAAACAAAAAAAAAACAGGAGGGGATCACAAAAATATGCGCGACGTGCCCACTTTTTTTGTCGGCAGCGAAATTTTGTTCTTGGCTGCTGCTGCCGCCTGTTGTTGTTGCAACTGCATTTTAATCAGCGAATTTGTTGTTGCTTTTATGCGACACCTTGCAAAAAATGCAAATGATCCTGGCACACATACACTTGCGCACCTTGGGAGAGAGAGAGAGAGTAGCGCTGTCACGCTCTCTGGCTGTAATGCGTGCGTTCTCTGTCGCTCCCGCACACCTTCTCGCCATGCTTTTTACCTGTGCGAATGTTAATTGAAGAATTTATTGTTGTCTCATTGTTGTATTATAGCCTGGCGACGTCGACGGCGGCGGTGGCGGCGACTCTTTTCTTTTTTCGTTCGTTTTCTTCAAATTTTATTTGTCGCGTTTAATTATGACAACAGGCGGCGGCGGTGGCGGAGAGCGGCGACGTCAGCGCCAGCCGATCATTGACTTTGTGCCGCTCTGCATGGCCCGGCGTCACATAGTTTTTTTGTTGTTCCCTGCTGTTGTTTTTGTTGTTGTTCCTTTCAGCTGGAAGCTTTTTTTTGGCGGGGGTGAGAATTGACCAAAAAAGAGAGAGGGCGACGAGGAGGAGGTGATCCAGCGGGAGAGCGGAATGAACTTTTGGGCCGGTTACCGCTTAACTCATTTTCGCTTGGCAACCAAAGGGAGAAAGGCTACACAGGAAAAAATAATAAATAAATACAGAGAAACAAAATACATTTACAACTTTTAAACATTTAATTAGTCAATTTCTTGTATGGTTTCTCAGATGCATAGGAAAGGCTGCGATAAGTATGCAATAAAATATTTAAACGCTTTTAATCATTCTTTTGATCGCCATTTTATTTATTTTTTTTAAATCATCTTTAGATTTAATCTTCAAATACTTAACTAAGTAATAAATACTTATATTTTCCGAATATACTTTTAAATTTAATTTAGATTTCTAATAAGATCCCAATTTTTCACAATGTACTAGTAAATTAAAGGGTTAATGTTTTATTTTTGCATCTGATTAAAATTAATGAAATTGCGGAGAGTACACACTTATACAATACATACAAAAAAACCCCCTCGAAACAATTGATGTTCGCAAACATTTTAAATTCAATTCCATATACATTTTATAGGGCACCCCTTGCCAGCCCCAAGCCCCACTACCCCTCTCCACATGGGGAAACTTTGCAAACTTTAGCGACCCGTTGACATGTTAATGACATTTTTATAATGCCAACAACAACGACAACACACAGCAAACAAGGGAACGCACACAGGAACACACGCGAACAACAAAAACAAAGGCGGATGCAACATTTCTCATTGTTTATGGAGCGAGGAGCGAACGAGGATACAAATTGTTTTTTGCCGTTTTTGGCGAGGGAGCGGTCGTCGCCAATACTTACGCACAAGTAAATACCAGTAAGAATATATACAAATGCACTGAAAAAAATAGGATCAATAGCCTTATATTATAGTTTTAGTTAGGAACTTGCAACACAGGGAAAGTCACTTCCGAACCCAAGAAAGCATAGAAAAATATTAAAATTGTCAACAATAAATTTATTGAAATTATTTCTTTACATATACTATATGTATGTCTTTTATTTATTTAAATTTAAAATGAAACTTTCAATGAATTGTTCTTGGATTATATTATAAACTATAAAAGTTATAAAATTATTACTTATTAAAATTAAAATTTCTGATAAAAGAGCATAGGATTAATGATTTCTTTTGCAATTGATTTTTCTCAGTGCACCGAATGCATTTATTCCATTGACGTGTGGCGGGATTTTAAGTCATTTTTGATGTACGAGTTGTTCTTGTTGTTTCCTCTGATGATTTTTATTTTTATATTGTTGTGTATTTGTATATTTGAGTTAATAATACGCGCGAAAGGTAACGGGTACAGTGAACTCGAAACACGTACAGTGCGAACACCTTTAATTGCACTTGATGCGCGCCAGTGTGCGTGCTTAGAGCTCAATCAAGACAATCGGCATCTTCCTTCCTCACCTCTTCCTTCCGCTTGCTCGCTTGCTAGGTGTGTTCACACATAGGTGCATCTGCCGTGTAAATATTGACGAATATCGGGAGCCAAAACAAAAGACGTAACCTAAGCAAACGGAAAGTGCGAGTGCGAGAGGCAGAGTTCGATTGGGGGCGGGGGTGGAAGACAAGAAGTCGCTTTGCAGTTGCCTTTGCCGTGGGCGTTTTACGGTTACTTTTGGGCGGCTAAAGAAGAAGAAGCGACGTCAAATTCGCTGCACTGAAAAAAAAGTCATACAAAACATTCTGTTAACAAAAGATATTAAATAACTAATAATAGAATCAAAATAATGAATTGATTAATTAAACAAGCCAAAAAAAATTTTTATTATTTCTTTCCCATTAAGTAATCAATTCTGATTTCAAATTTAATTTATTAAAATTAAATCATTATTTAGTATATTTCGCCAACTTTTAGGTTTAAATAAAGCCCCGTTTTCTCTCAGTACTTTTTCGGTCGTGACCGCCGTTTGCCTTGGCCTCATTTCAGTTCAGCTTGGCTCTCCACTAGCCACCACTGCCGCATCTGTAGATGTATCTGTATCTGTATCTTAGCATCTGTATCTGTTGCTATTCGCTCATCGTTGGCGGCCGACATTCCAGCAGAGTTCTGGATTCGGAAGGCGAATTCCGAGTGCGATTCCACCGGTCGACACCTGGGGTTCAAGTGCAACTCCTCTAGGGGCTTTTCTTCCCGCTCGAAATCGCGAAGCGCGCTTTGTTGTTGCTTTTATTAGCACGTTTCGCCTTTATGATCGTAGCGTGATTTCTGCGTTCTGGTGGCTTTTGTTACTGCGCCGCAGGTTGTGTATATTTTTTTTATTGTAGTTTCGGCAACAGGTGTGGCCCCCAACGACGTGTACATTGAACCCGCGACGGGTTATGTCCCCACCACACTCGATTTACAGGGCAACAACTATGACGTGTTCGTTCATCCTTATCGCTAGCCGCTAGCTTCCTTAAAGCAGTGACGTCCTCTTGGATATTTCTCCCCTTTTGTCGAATGCTCCGATATCAGACTGCTGTCGAGCATTGACGTATTTATTTATCTATGAGTCACCCAAGCCGAAGAAACCCCGAAGGCAGAGAATGGAAGACCGGAGCAGTTCCTAGTCCACATTAGAGAGCACCGATAAAAAAGCGACACATTAATTACACTATTTTACAAGCGATCTCTTTATAAGAAATAGAGGGTTTGTTATTGTTTTTATTTATGATTTTAGGTTGGATTTACACTAAATATTTTGAATTTGGATGTATCCATGAGATATTATGTAAAATGAGGCAATACAAAGTATTAATACACTTTTAACTATTTTATTATATATTTTAATTTTAAAACTCAAAATAATTACATTAAAGATGATTTTCTACAGGTATTTTCCCAGATATTTTTTCCTTGTAAACTAGTGTCAGTTCTGCCTGTTTTCGTTACCTCGTCTCTCACTCTCTCCACTGCATTATATATATCTGATCGCTCTTTGTTCAGCTACCGGACCTAGGTCTATAAATATTAAGTATACCGCGCGGTGGCCGCCCCTCCAGAATCGAGAGCCCTTAACTCTCTTCCTCCACACTTACTTTTATATAACAATCGGCGGTGGCGTGAACAAAGCCCAGGCCCAAAATGTTTTAATGCCTTTGCCAAAACAACTATAAAAAGCACAAGCCTGCCCCAAAAACAACAACAAAATACACAAAACCGAGAGCAGTACGGATTGGTTCTGGTATTTTATGCCCCTCGCTCGAAAGTGTCCGACGCATATTTCAACTTGTCAGGCGAAGAAAAGACGACGACCAGCAAAAAAATTAAAAAAGGCTCGTAAAGCTGAAATCAGCAAAGCCGTTTCGAGGGTAATTAATCGCCATCGTCGCACATGGAGATCGGATCGGTACGGGTATGTGTATGGGTACGGGTCCAGGCACGGTTCGGACGGAAATGCTGGAATACTCCAAGACGGACGGAGAGACCACAGATCCCGACCCAAAAAAAAAAAATACAAATAAAAAAGACAAAAAAGAGCAGCAGCAACCCAGACCGAACCGAACCCAAAATAGCAGGCAAGGCGCCTCGATCTGCCATTATGGCTTTGCTTGAATAGCAAGTTACATATATATGTATATTTTTTTGGAGGGTCTAGTTACCTAAACAAAATTATATATATTTACTATCTAAGATATATCTCTGCCTAATTTAATGGGTTTGTTGCTCTAGTTAAGGCAAGCCATCACATGATACACATCGAATTTTGGCTTTAGAGAGTTGGAAAGCAAGCTAGCTGCAAGAAACTCATACAATAATTCCTTTCAATTAATTAAATATTTTTAAATCCAAGAATGAGTTTAGTGTTTTCCGCAATATGTGCGTAAAATAAAATAAAAAATCCCCACAGAAAACATGCCATTTAATGCCAAAGACTTATTGGAAGAATTATCAGTAATCCAATGAGTAATGACTAAACAAATAGTTTTAAAAATAAATAACCTTACTCGGTTCTTGAGATACATATGTATATTCTATTTTTAACAGCTTGTCCAGCAGAGTAAACAGAGATTCCTTTTTTAATTATTCACGTGATCACGTGATCTATAATGTGTATGTAAAAGTCTGAAATCCGATTTTAGCACTAAATAATTCTTCATAAAGGCAGCGTTGCATTGCACGTCCGCCAGTCTCAAGGCCCATTCATAATGTATATTTATTTGTAACATAAGATTATATATTTATATATTCCACATTTTATAGGACCATGTGATGCTATTTGTGTTATGAAATAAAGTCCAGAAAAGTGAAATCATATTTCTTGACACTTATAATGATATGCAGAACTATCCCAAAAGTTCAGGAATTTCTCTACAGTCTTTTTTTGTTTGTATTTTTTTCAAATTAAATTGTAATTAAAATAAACAATTTGAATAACATTTTAATACATGAAAATAAAAATATTAATTATATAAATATTTACAAGATATGTTTTTCAGAACAAATAACATAAAAAGTAAATAACTTAAACATAGGAAGAATAATCTGTGGCGAATGGCATACGTGCGTCTAATCAGGTGATCCACTTTTGGACATAAAGCTCCGCCCCACTGAATTCTGCTGACGGTTATGGCCTGATGTATGGCGGAGGTAATGCAAATACGATCCACGTACATAATTAAATCATAAAATCGGTAGTTTTAAAGCCCAAAATGGGAATGAGTTTACTTTTCTCGCCCTGTGCGAGCGCGTTTATCTAGAATTTCACAATAAACTCTCGGACACGCTTTCGACTCGCTTTTTATTTTGTTTGGCCTATTGATGTGGCTCTTTGGTCTTGGCCGTTTTTGGCTTTTGCTTTTTATACCCGCTACCCATAGGGTAGAAGGGTATTATAACTTTGTGCCGGCAGGAAATGTATGTAACAGGTAGAAGGAAGCATTTCCGACCCTATAAAGTATATATATTCTTGATCAGGATCAACAGCCGAGTCGATCTAGCCATGTCCGTCTGTCTGTCTGTCTGTCTGTCTGTCTGTCTGTCTGTCTGTCTGTCCGTCTGTCCGTATGAAACACTGGATCTCAGAGACTATAAGAGATAGAGCTCCAATTTTTTTTCGACAGTTATTCTTATGCTTGCACGCAGATCAAGTTTGTTTCAAATTTTTGCCACGCCCACTTCCGCCCCCGCAAATCATAAAAAAGCGTATTAAGCGTATAATTTTAAAGCTAGAGTCGCGAATTTCGATATGTATATTAAAAACTATAGTCGGTGTAATCCCTGAAAATTTGGTTGCGATCAGATAAAAATTGTCGAAGTTATTAAAGAAATAATTTTGTATGGCCAGAAACGGCTGCTGGCAGCATGCCTCATTTGGTTGACCAATTAGACCAACTAAATATTCTTATCAGTTCATGGTTGTGTTCGGAAAAGAATCTTATAAGATATTCGAGAAGCAATTTTAATAAATGGTAATAATTATTAGCCGCTTGAATGCAATAATATCGCGGTTTTACACACATAGATACATATGTATGTATTTTTGTATGCATGTGATTATATTACACTTGCATTTGCATTTGTCTGTTATGTTCAAAATTGTATCAACTGTTTTTTCTGGCGTCCTGACGCTTTTCTGGTTTAAGTATGGGTAGCGGGTATCTCACAGTCGAGCTCACTCGACTGTAGCTTTCTTACTTGTTTTACCTCATTTTGTGAAATTGAATTTATTATTTCGCAAGTTTAGAGACACAGCGATACGAACACATGCATGCACCGAGAGAAGAGGGAAAAAGGCTTAGACGTTTCATTTTATAAATTTTAATTGATACAAGTTGGTTTTAAAACCCATAAAAATTACTTAAATTTTATAAGAAATTCTACATCACAAATTTAAAAACATTTAGACATTTTAATACAAAATAAAAATATATAAGATTTATTCCAAACTTATTCCAAGTGGAGTCCAATTGCAAGCGACAATGGCAGCCTGTAATTGACCCACTTTTGGGAAATAGACTACCACAAGAGGTGGCAGGAGCTGAGGGGGATATCTGTGTATTTTTTTTGGGGGTAATGGTGACCAGGTGCTGGGTGGCGGTGGGTGGCTGGTGGCTTTCAAAGGGGCGACAGGCCGCCGCTCAGCTGGCACCGAAACTCAACAACATCAGCGGCACACTCAACACGTGTGCGCGGCAAGCCTCGAACCTCGAACCCGTTGCCATTTCCACCTCCATTGTGGTCACAAAACGGAGCCAGAAACCAGTTTGAAGGCGCTCCAATTGTCAGCTCCCGCGGAACAGCACGTTTTCATTCATCGACAACAAACTGTTGCTGTGTTGCATGCAGCCGCCAGTTGTAAGTTTATTTACCTATTTGTTTACCGCGCGAGCGATGTGCATGGCAGTGCTGGTATAATTTTCATGATGAAATTACTATCATTTGAACTAAAAAAATATATGTTACGAAATTAGGAAATAAAATGATTTATTTTTAAAGGAATAAATTTTCTATTTTGGTATTTTAATTTACTGCTAGAATTTATTTATTTTAACCCTCATTTAATAAGCTTAAATGGTGAAATATATAAATTTTTATCATTTAGGTTTAGGGTTTAGTAATAAATTATACAAAGAAATAAATAAATTAGTAAGCTTTGTGGTCTGTAAAATTTCCAGGTTCTATATTTATGTCTTAAGATAATTACACATTGTCTTAACAAAACCCAAATATTGACGCACTTCCTAATGGAATATTTGTATTATAATAATAATAATATAGAAATATGAATGGCCACAACAAAAAGACTTTTTTTTTAATGACGCATGTCTTCCTATGATTTTATTTCAACCTTAGCAGAGAGTTTAACTTTAGAACAAATTCAAATTTAATTAGTAATATTTAACCTCAATAAATATATAAATTTTTGACTATTCAAGAGCTGCAACTGATTTAAAATAAAAAGTAAAATAAGCCTAATTTAGAGAAGCTTTTAAGAATATATTTATTTTAGAAATATTTAAAAATATGAATTTATCGCTTCAAAACGCTTAATTTTTTAATATTTTATATTTGTCATCTCTGATCTCCGTGGCGCTCGTGCCGAGCTCGTGGAACACTTGGTCTTCCAGCGTCCACAAGTCGCCATATTGGCAGGATGAATCATCAGCCGGCGTATCGTCTTGTCTGCGGTGGTCGCTCTGTGGTCTCTCAGTATTATCAGGCGGAGCACGCACCCACAAACCACTGACCGCCACACACCAGACTCAAAGCAGATCGAACACATCAGGAGATATCTATATACAGAGAGAAAATATTTTAACTAAAATGGATACATAAAAACACAAAATCTAGCTGAACTCTTTAATACAAATTATTACTATCAAAATAGTATAAAAAAACACTAAAATTTAAATATAAAGATTTATTTATCTTTTTTTTTTGTGTCTACAGTCAGGCCTGTGTTCGATTCAGCGCCTTATCGCTGGCGCGCTTGCGGTTTCCTTTTCTATGAAAGCAGCCCCTCCCTCCTCTCCCTCCTTGTTTGCTTTGGGGGACTGGCCATTTACACCGCCAATATTTGTTCATCATAATAATTATTATTTACCCGTTTTTGCGCGTATTTGGACAAAACGGAAACTTGGGCAAGAAAAAAACAAGCAAATGATATATCTACATATCCCCAAGCGTGACCTTATTCGGGGTTAATGCCGGGAAAACCCCTGTGACGCATTTTGGATTTTTCAGAACCCCTCCTTTAGTCGAGGAGGGTCTTGGGATTAAGTTTAATTGGAATTTAAAAAGGGGAAAATAGAAAAAGAATGTTGTAAGGGAGTCTCGGAAAATAATGTTTCTGCTTAATATTTTAAGTATTTTTAAGCTGAACTACTTATACTTTCTAAGAACGAATAGCAATGATTGGAATTATATTCCCGAGAATGGGAATTAATTTATTAGGTATATATTTATTAATATTTAACTTTCATTTAGCAAACATTTTGCTTTTTTGTGGCTTACAAATCAATTAATGTATAAACTAATTTCTAATTACTAAATTATTACTATTTTATAAATACTATTACTCGAGCTCTTAAACTGAGTCACCATTTAGACTTTCCACACTCTCTCATAGCATCACCTGATATTGACAAAGGGTGTAAGGTGCCATTAAAATAATCCCAGGGATTCTGTCTTAATATCAAAACTAATCTTGTATCTAAATTTTGCACATTGGGAGAAGTTTTATTAGAAAAATAAATATTGGCGAAACCTTGGCTGTTTTATCTGGCAAATCTTGTGATAAGGCACAATTGACGTATGCAGTCGGTAATTTTACGTTTTTCCCCTGTTTCTTGATGAGATAATGAATTCAGGGATCCCAAGGTGTTGGCATAGCCAACTTTCCCCCTTATATAATCATGGTCATCAGATCTGACAGCTTGTAAAGAGCTCAACGATTTATTATTTATTTAACAAATGGCATCAGAAGCCGCAGCAGTAGGTGGCGGCTGCTGGCGAGTCGTTCTAGAATGCAGGGCCAGTGTAAAATGCTAAGGAGACCGCTCCTAGAAATGTTCAGCAACAAATGTAGAAACATTAACCACTGCACAAACTGCAGCTAATTTGAAATTTTAAATCATTTTTGCAACAACAAAAGGTGCCGAAAACAAAGCCAAAGGCGAGTCGAGCAAAGCCAGAGCCGGAGCGTTGCGCTTTGATTGAATTGAATGCGCGAAGTTGGTAAGAAAAACCTATGAAATTTGATAGTGTTTCGACTTTGAGGGGATCTTTATAATATATGTATTTTAAAAATATATTTTTTGAAAATATAATGATGCTAGAAAAAAAGAGACAGAAATGTAATTGTAATAACTGAATACCTTAGTAATATGTATCTATGTTTAAAGAATCTTAAATCTAATTTCGATAGTGTTTTGACTTGAATATAATCCTGGATTTATTTCATATAATTTGAATTCATATTGTCATAGTATTTATATTTGAAAAAAAAAGTGTTTAACTTTATTTTAAACCCTTTATCAATGTTATTTATAACTTTATAGAGTAATATTATTTTCCCATGTCCTATATACCATTAAATTTTACTATTACAGGGTAACAAAACCGAAACAAACACAGAAATATAAACTACAATGGCAAATATTAACAGCATTTAATGCATTTTGCGACCGCTTCAAGCGAGGAAATTATGTGAATTTTCGCATAGGGTAAATGTGTTTTCTGTGTTGCTGCCGCACACCTGCGTGCCGAATCGTCAGATCCAATATCGGTGACAAATCCGAGCATCGCACGCTGCAAATTATAGAAGGAACAACCAACAACCACTGGATGCCATAAGCGCAAACATGCCTCGAGTTTAATGAGTGCCAAAGATGCTGAATGGTTGCAGGGCAGACGGCGACGGAATTACCATAATGATCTCAATATTTGCTCACTCTATCACGACAAACTATTTAATTGCATCGCCGGTAATCGCACTCCGCCTTATTTTTTCGTTTTTCGCTTTTCCAGTCCAATTAGACACGCGAGACGTGGAAGGCAGGGCGTATGAGTAATGCCAAGTGCAGCTCCATCGCGTTGACTTCAGCCCCTATTAATAGAGCTCCTTCGCCACTGGTTCAGCTCTGGTTTAGCATTTTATCTTTACTAGTTCGAGATCCGCTGGCGTCCACTTGGCGTAGCCTATTTTAGGCCCTGCTATCCGGAGCTATCCAAGGCGGAGACTTTACTGAGTATTTTGCGGGGCAATTACTCACGACAAGGGCAGGCTCCGCGTTAACAAATTCGGGCAGTTCGGGCAGCTGGGGGCAGAACGTTTTTGAGGCGGACAGATGGGCGGCAACAACCAGAGGTGGCAACAAAGGCGCATCTTTGATTGGAAATTAGGGGGTTTGATCATAACTGGAGCATCTTTGAGGAAATACTTTTCTTAAGAAATTTATATTTTCTATTCTGAAATTAAAGCTTAATCCCAGTATTTCGTTTTCTCTTTTTTCCAATTTTCACACACAACCCTCCTTGAGCGACGCCCATGGCTGGGAAACACAGTGCAAGTTGCAACAAATTAACAGCGAAACGAGCGCGTGAGAAAAGCAAAGTTGTGCGGTCGCAGATCTTAAAAATCTTAAAAATAGCTCTCTGTGGGGCACTTGGCGAACATAAACGTGACGTGACATTGGGGGATTACCGCCAAGGAGCACTAATCGGGGCGGATTGACTCATTTCAATTAGCGGGCGGATTGGGCGGAGAAGCTAATGAGCCGCACCGAATCGTGTTAGCTGAGCTCAAATAAGTATGCTATGAACTTGTTAGCAGCCAATTAACCAGCCGGGAGAAAGTAATTAATTACTAAAAAAAATTTACATTTAGTTTTTTTATTATTATTTACCTAACAAATTTATAAACTGAAGAGAAAACAAAATAAGTAAATTAACTTTCCATGAAAACGCTGCACTCAACTTAAAACTAAATAAATTCTTTTATCTGCCAAATAATATTTGTAAAAAAACATTTTTCTCACACTTTTTTTGTATTTAATTGATGATAATTTAGCTCTTACAATGTATTGATAAATAAATCACGAATAACAAAGCCTTTTTTCCATTATTTTCCATTATACATATATATTTATTTCTTTATTTCTTTACTCTTTTAAATGAAAACCCCTCACTTTTTTTTATAAATAGTATTAAGCCATACTCTTTTGGGTTTTTTGCCAAGTATATACATATGTACATATCAGCATAAACCCCTCTTAACGATCCTTGAAGAGGCGATAAAAAACAGCTGTTTAAACAGCAACGGAGGCTTAATAAACAAAGGCTTGGACTTGAATTGTTGCACTTTTCGAATGGCTAGCAGAAACATTTGCCAAAACAGACTCCATTTAACCAACTACCATATCTATCTATATATATATATATCTTTCCAACCAGATGTGCCATTGATATCCATTTGTAAAATTCAAGATAAGACTTACCCACAATTAGAGGAGACTTCCCAAAAAGACAATACAAATCGCTTTGCTTATTTTTGTTATTATTTCAAAATTTATTTTACTGATGATTAGTACTAAATAATTTAGTTTTCTTGTAATTTACTATTACCACCCTCAATTAATTTTGGTTTTTCTTATTTTTTGCAGTCTTAAAAATTTGTCTAAACAATAAATTTTCCATATGGTTTGGTTTGCTTTTAATTTCCGTTTCCTTTCTTTCTTTTTTAAATTTTTATTTGTTGCTAATGTTAAATTTTGCTGAGAGAATTTGTTGTTTAAGTAAAATGGATGCCAATCTAAATGCCAGGGGGTCTAGAGAGAGGGGAAGAAGGCGCGGGGTCTTGGGCTGACTTGGATTGGAATCGAGTTGCTTTAATTACAAATATACACATGTATGTATGTGGTGGTACACGCTGCGACAACAATGAGATTTCAAAAAGTCAACATTTTCTTGGTTTTTTTGTTTTTTGTTTTTAATTTCCTCATTCGGATTACTTAGTTTCGTTTTGTATTTCAAAAATATATTATGGAAAAATTGTACACTGATATTGAGGTATTGGAAAAAATCGGCATATATATGTATGTATGTATATCGGTATCTATATGTATGTACAGGACATTCAAAAATTTTTATTTAACGCTACTAGTTTGACATGCAAAAATGGCTTGCGCTTGGTGCTGGTTTCTTACTTGGTTAAAACTTTTTGGGGTAAAATGCTCAACAAAAAATGGCAGAAATTAACTGGGGGGTGGGGCAAAATAATGGGGAAAACATAATCACTTTCGATCCTAGTTAACAAGTGCATTTCTCTACTACATACATAATTAAATGTATCGCTGAAAAAGCTTTAAAATTGTTTCCTTTCTATAATTGCTTGCGGTTGTTTCTTTATTTTTGAATTCTCCTATATATTGGTTTGGTTCTATATAATTCGTTTCCGTTTATTATTATGAGCTATATAAAAATATTGTTGTTATTTTTTATATTTATTTATATTAAAATTCACAATTTTGGTTACGCTCCATTCGCAAAAATACGTTTAGATTTTTTGTTTGTTAAATATTTCCTTTTGCATTTCTCTGCGCTCCTATGGAATACATACATTACTTCAAACTCTTTATCTTCGTAAATGAGTGGGAAAAAACACAGACGCACAGGCATACTCATAGATTGGATAGAAGAAGGAGAAAAAGACTTTATTCGCCAATCATTGATATTGATTATATCCCGGTCTCTTCCACATTCATGCTCAGGGATCCACAAGGATCGTTATTCGCTACTAGACTCGATTAATAAAAGTATAAATTTGAAGTAATTTACTAACTACTGGTTGGTTGGTTGCTTCATTCCTTGTTGTTTTGTTTGCTTTATATAAATATAAATTACAGGTTTAATTACAGTGCTTTACATTGGAAATTTAGTTAGTTAGATGCTAGATAATATCGTGCCAGCATTAGCATTACAATATATGGCTATGTTATGGAATCGAAATGGAGGCTCGAGACACTGTGAATGCATTTAATGCAAACTGGTACCCAAAAAATACACGGGAAACAGGAAAACGGGGGACACGCGGAATAGGGACACACACAGAAATATACAAATACACTTTTGGGACTTAGATGTACGTAGATGCAAATAACACGCTGCGTAACAGGCGTTGTTATCGGCTGATTACTTTTAAAGCTTTTTGGCGCCCAACTTCATAGGGCCAGTCGCCCGCTGGGCCCTCCGCGCCTCCAGTTCCCGCTGACGCTGTAGCTTCTTTTCCTCGCGCTTACGCCGAGCCTCATCCAGTTTGGCATTCCCTACAAATGAAGATGTTACTTTAGTCATTAGATAGGGTTTCCTCTATAAACTTACCCAATCCCGACTCCTCCAGCGGTTCAAATTCACCATCGGCCCACGAATCGCTATTCCAATTGGCATTATGCGTCGAATTATTTAAATGCGACGAAGGCGGGCTTATGTTATTGCAATTGGCAGTGGCCGTGGACGTGGGCGAAGTGTTGCTGCTGGAGAGATTGGGCAGCTCCTTTGGCCTTAGCATGGCGTGCGAGTTGAGCTTGGCCAGCGGCTCGATCAGGTCGTTCAGTTCATGCTGCTGCAGCAGCTGCTGATGCGGATGCTGTTGTGGCAGCGGCGGGCGCTGGTGATGCTGGCTGGATGACGTGGTGGATGATATCGATTGTCTGGCCAGTTGCTGCTGCTGCTGCTCCTGCTCTGCCTGTTCCTCTTCCTCGCACTATATGGAAAAAGTCATTATATTAGATTTATTAATGGCTTTAGCTAGTCTACTTCTTACCGGATCCTCTTCGAGACTACCCCACTCCTCGTTGTCCCAGCCATCGCGCACTTCGTTCAAAGCATTGGCCGCCATCGTAGTGCCATTGTTGGAGCTAGCTGCCAGCGGACTGCTGGGATCCTGAGAGGTCTGAAAATGGATCCAATGAGTCCCTGAAATAATTCTGCAAACTCTTCAATACTCACATCCATTTCGCCCCAGTTTTCGTTGTCCCAATCGTTGTTGCCGTAATCCGAGGCCGAGGCGGATGTGTCATTGCTTTCATGCTCCAGCGACGTCATTGAGGTAACACTGCTCGTGGTGGTCGATAGGCTGCTGCTCGATGGTTGCTCTAAACGAAGCAAACATAAACAAGTAAGAAAGCTACAGTCGAGTGAGCTCGACTGTGAGATACCCGCTACCCATACTTAAACCAGAAAAGCGTCAGGACGCCAGAAATAACAATTAATACAATTTTGAACATAACGGACAAATGCAAAAGCAAGTGTAATATAATCACATGCATACAAAAATCCATACACATGTATCTATGTGTTTAAAAACGCGTTATTATTGCATTCAAGCGGCTAATAATTATTACCATTTATTAAAATTGCTTCTCGAATATCTTATAAGATTCTTTTCCGAACACAACCAAGAACTGATAAGAATATTTAGTTGGTCTAATTGGTCAACCAAATGAGGCATGCTGCCAGCAGCCGTTTTGTGGGCCATACAAAATTATTTCTTTAATAACTTCGACAATTTTTATCTGATCGTAACCAAATTTTCAGGGATTACACAGACTATAGTTCTTAATATACATACCGAAATTCGCGACTCTAGCTTTAAAATTATACGCTTAATACGCTTTTTTATGATTTGCGGGGGCGGAAGTGGGCGTGGTAAAAATTTGAAACAAACTTGATCTGCGTGCAAGCAAAACAAATACTGTCGAAAAAAAATTAGAGCTCTATCTCTTATAGTCTCTGAGATCCAGTGTTTCATACGGACAGACGGACAGACAGACAGACAGACAGACAGACAGACAGACAGACGGACATGGCTAGATCGACTCGGCTGTTGATCCTGATCAAGAATATATATACTTTATAGGGTCGGTAATTCTTCCTTCTACCTGTTACATACATTTCCTGCCGGCACAAAGTTATAATACCCTTCTACCCTATGGGTAGCGGGTATAAAAATCCAATTATATGCTTTGAAAATCGCATTAGCTAAAGAGACTCACCGAGCGATGCTGGCTTGGACAGATTGCGTCCAGTTAAAGGCGGTCTGGGTCGAGACGAATCACTTTGGCTGCGATAGAACTTGGCTGTAACGGCCGTCACCGCCCAGCCTGCCCAGGTGGCCGCCGCATTACCAATCGATGGAGTGGCCGTGTGGACATCGGCCTCTGTAAATGGAATGTTTTTTAGTTAAATGAACATGATCAGTTATTTATCCTGCTTGGGTTATCTCACTTACCCATGGTCTCACGCAAACTGGGATCCTCCGACACTTTCTCCAATTTTCCCAGAAAGCCGCGAATAGTTTTGAACGCCGGATCCCGCACCGTCTTCTCCGGATCCACGCTTAAGGAACACAGAGACGGCAGCACACGATTGGCCACTTCGCTGAGTAAAAAGTATTGCTGGGTGGCGGCCAGCGCCAGGACGCCAGCCACTCGTGCCGGCGGAAAAGGATCTCGCATGGCGCGAACAAAGGCAGATACCAGTACTCGCTGACGAACCTGCGGATGCAAGTGCGGCGCTATCTTGCCCAGGCACACGGTCGTATTGGTGCGGATGCCACCTTGATCGTCGCGCGCCTGCAGCCGGGCAAAGTGACGCAACACCTCCACATTGAGATTGTTGTAGTTGAGCTTGGGCGCAAGATGGATGATAGACTTGACCGTCTGCTCGCGTATGGTGGCATTGGTATCCAGGAAACCGTGGGCCACCTGTGGGAATATCTGATCGTTGACCACCTGTGGCTGCAGATGCGCTATAAAAAGGTCCAACTGCTGCAGCAGGCGCGATCTAGTCACACGATCCGTGGAAGCGAACAGTTTGACCACACAGGGCACAATCCGTTTCTGGTACTCCACCTCGTCGAGCAGTTTGCCCAGCTGCAAGAGATTGCAAGTCACCGTGTTAAATATATGCCAGATAAGGGGTATAAAATCTAAAGACAACCTTAAACATGGGTGCCAGCACGGCTGAGCCCGCATCTCCGTACTCATACGCTGTTATCAGCTGTGGAAGTATCTTGTGCTTGCACACATTGTCCGGGAAGTTGTCCAGATGTGTGGTCAGTCCGCTGAAGAAGCGATTTTTCTCCGCTTTGTCCTTAATTTGAATTTCCTCAAGAAAGAGCAGCGTGTCCACCAAATCGTTTTTGAAAAAGCCTCCTGGCTTGCGGCAACGTGTGATTATATCGGCTGGATTAGGTCTGTTCGACGGCGAGGCACCAACCAGTTCGCAGTACAGGGATTGCAGGGACTTGGGTATGTGCTCGATGTCCTTGAGGTTGGATCGTTGCTTGAGCACACCATTAAAGGCCTCCCACACCAGACAGCCCAGGCCCCACATATCCACGGAACTGCAGGAGGATTTAGATTTTAATTAATTATTAAGGAATTTTTAAGAAGATTATAGTTCTACCATTTCGTGGCTGCCTTGAGCTTGCTCTGATCATTTTTCTCTGGCGAGTCATAGACCTCCAGGGTCACGGGTATCTTCACGGGAGGCATGGGATTGCCATCCGCCGCTGAGACATACTCCAAACTTCCCAGCTTCCATTCACCGGAGGCATTGACAAACACCGACCATGCTGAGACGTTGTTATGCCGCAGATTGCCATCGTTGTTGAGGAAGGACAAGGCGCGCTGCAAGGGGATTAAGTTAAAGTTAAGTGGAAATAATCAAGGACGATCAGAGTACTCACTGTGATCTGGAAGATGCCCCAGGCAAGGTATAGGCCCTTCTGTACATTGTCCGTGGCCAGTTTGGTGAAGTAACTGCCCAGGGGATCCACTGCCTCCGTGGCTACGTACAGCATCTTGTCGGTCTCTAACGAGTCCAGATACTGCAAGATGCTGGGGTGACGCAACGTCTTCAGACGCTTCAGCGACGCCTTGGCCAGGTCACATTTGGTGTCAGAGCCGCTGCGGATGTCGTAGACAAAGACGGACACCTCTTCGAGCGTGGTCTTGCGCTTGGCCTTGTGCAGCGTCCATATGGAGTAGGCATCGAAGCCGCCCACCGGTTCGCCAATGTCGTAGGGGAAGTCTTTCGAGGAGTCGCGCGAGAAGAACGACCACATCATGTGTCTTAGATATTGCTTGGCCAGTTGTTACTGTTGTGTCACGACTCAGCTGCAGCAACAACAAACGAACACAACAAACACAATCGCTCTGCGCAGGCACACACACACTGTTGCTGTCGAGGATTGCGGATGCGGATGCGGAGCAGAGCGGAAGAAAGGCACTGACTGTTGTTCTTGTGTGTTGATTTATGCTCACTTTTACCGTTTGCACTGTCCGTCTATCTTTATCCTTATCTCCGTCATGCCCCCTTCTGCAGTGCACTTTCACACACACACAGGCACTTCTATATCTCTCCGATTCGCGCAGCAACAATTTTCCAGCTATCGCACACAAACATACACACACACACGCGCGTCGTCCGCTCGTCCGTGGCCTAGAGTTATCCGCTGAGCGATTTCATCGCCGTCTCCACCGGGAATAAGGATGTGATCTGATAGCCGTGGTCCGGGTGTCGTTGTGTGCGAAGCGGAGCGGCGGGGTAATCGCTCGAATAGATAAATTATAAATAAATATTGTTCGTATCTTTTCGCGAGTAGAGTACGTCAGCTTTTTTATCGTGAGTCTTGACGATGGCCAACCTATCGGATGGCGTGAGCAGCTGACTGCAGATAGGCAATAGCAATAGGTTAATTAATTAATTTTTTTAATTATTAAAAACTATTAAAACAAAGACATAAAGCTAGGGTCCTTTTGAATTTTTTAAAAATATAATAATAATTTTAACAAAAAATTAAATCCTATATTTATGCGAAAGAGCTGCCCCTCTTCGCGATTGTTTTTGTTGCAACCTGAATCGGGTGGCAGCTCTGCCGAGTGTTATAACACTCGTTGTGGCGCAGCCAACTTAACGCAGGTGATTTTTCTCCGACCGATTTGCCGAGTTGAAATTTTGCTAATTTTCGAGGCAGCGATTCTTCAACAGCTCACAGGATGATGATGCAACGCACCCAGCTCTTGCTGCCCCTGGCCGTGGAGGCCACCGTGCTGGCCCAGCAGCAGCGTGGCATGGCCACCCTGAAGGCGATTTCCATCCGCCTGAAGTCCGTGAAGAACATTCAGAAAATTACGCAATCGATGAAGATGGTGTCCGCTGCCAAGTACGCTCGTGCCGAGCGCGACTTGAAGGCGGCGCGTCCTTACGGCATTGGAGCCCAGCAGTTCTTCGAGAAGACTGAGATCCAGCCCGACGAGAAGGCCGAGCCCAAGAAGCTGCTCATCGCGGTGACTTCGGATCGTGGTCTGTGCGGCGCTGTGCACACTGGCGTGGCTCGCCAAATCCGCGGCGAGCTGGCCCAGGATGAGGAGAACACCAAGGTGTTCTGCGTTGGCGACAAGTCGCGCTCGATCCTTGCCCGTTTGTACGGCAAGAACATCCTGATGGTGGCCAATGAGGTCGGCCGCCTGCCGCCCACTTTCCTCGACGCCTCGAAGATCGCGCACGAGGTGCTGCAGACCGGGTACGACTACACCGAGGGCAAGATCTACTACAATCGTTTCAAGTCCGTGGTGTCCTACCAGTGCACTTCACTGCCAATCTACAGCGGCTCCACCGTTGAGAAGTCCGAGAAGCTGGCCGTGTACGACTCACTCGATAGCGATGTTGTCAAGAGCTACCTCGAGTTCTCGCTGGCCTCGCTCATCTTCTACTGCATGAAGGAGGGCGCCTGCTCCGAGCAGTCCTCCCGCATGACGGCCATGGACAACGCCTCGAAGAACGCCGGTGAGATGATTGACAAGCTTACCCTCACCTTCAACCGCACCCGACAGGCTGTCATCACTCGCGAGCTGATTGAAATCATCTCTGGTGCCGCCGCCCTCACATAAGCGGTGTCCTATGATGTGTGTGCTCCCCCGAGATAGCAGTTCGAACGGCTCCAACGATACATAATGCATATATACGGTGCCAGGCACCGGAGCGACGCCTGGAACCCTATTAAAGTTACACTTTCAGAATAACTCCAAGAATAAATAGCGTGGAACGAACGAAAATAACCCTTAGCTGTTGGACTTTTCACTTTTGTGGAGGAATTTGACTGAAAAATAACAAAGTTATTTACTTGATTTCACTAAATTAATTCGAAAAACCCATAAAAGTGTCGCAAATAAGAATAATTAAACAAAATATGTTTTTAAAAGTGTTGCCTTTGAGGATGTGTAAGCGCTGTGACCTTCAGCGCGCGGTGTTTCCCCCAAAAATTTGTGTATTAATCAAGAAGGAAGACACTATTAAAGCCACCTACTAAAACCCCACCAGACCCTCTTAAGTTTATCTAACAAAAAGAACAGGAAATCACGAGCCTTTTTGGATTATTTACGTATATTTTGACCCAAATTCAAATTTCAAAAAGTTTATGTCTACACTTTGTGCTTATCTATGGAATTAAGGCTTGGGTTTGGGATTTCATTGGGTGATGGCCTTCGGCATCCCAAAACCTAGCACATATTCTGGAGGACATTCAGTATATAGGCTCCGATATCCTCGTCCTGGTTGGTCCAGGATATTAAAATGGTCTTCTGTTTGGGATCCTTCTCGTCTTCCTCTATCTTCACCTCCACGGACTCGATGGCAATGGAGCCATTCTCCTGCATCGTCACCGTCCAGCCGGCCAACTTCTCCTCAAGCAGAGACCTCAGCCGTTCGCTGGTTCGGACCATGGGCCCCGGATCGTCCATCTTGACCTTGGATGTGAACCGCATGACATGCCTGTTGATGCCAATCTCCTTGAGGGCATCGGTCAGATTTTGTAGCATTATTCGATTGTCCTTCATCACAAGGACGCCATGGATGAGCCGTCGTCTTTTGGGATCCGGCGGCTGGGCGTTGTAGCTGCGGGCCTCGGCTTTCAGCAGGGAGACAGAGGCATCTACGGGTATTTTGACTGGCGTGGATATAACACAGGTCTCGCCATTGGCCGGCATATAGGTTTCCAAGTTGAACTCGTCTTTGATCTTGGAGCGCAGGAACTTCATCTTCTCCGCTTCGCCATGGACTAGCATTACGTTTTTGGGCTCACAGTTCTTGATAAGCTGCATGATGCCTGAAAAGAAGGAAGGAATTTCTAGTTATATTGGGAAAAGAAATGGGTTAGATAACCCTACCTTTGGCATCGGCATGCGCCGAGAAGCTCATGTATTCCACGGCCATTTTGACTTCTACCACTTGACGGTTCTCAAACTCCACCTTCTTGGCGCCGCCGAGAATCTTGTTGCCGACGGTGCCTTGGACACAGTAACCGGGCATAATCACCATGTTGTTCTCGTTCGGTGCCCACTTCTTGAAGATCTGCAGCGACAGGCCGGCGTGAAGCATTCCCGGCGTGGCAAATACCACCATGGCACCGGGGTTGTCAATGTAGGCTTTGTCGAAGGGCTTGATGTGCTTGAAATCAAACATGTTTCGGTGGACGAAGGTCTTGCGGATCTTCTGGTTCGTCCATGTGATGAACATTTTGTAGTAGGTGTTGGCCTTCTCCGTAAGACCCAGAGCGAAGTAGATAGGGTACTTAAGGTTCATGCGCTCCCAGTAGGTCTCCAGCAGGATGCACAGCTCCTGGGCGCGGCCCAAAGCGAAGACTGGGATCAACACTTTGCCGCCCTTTGCCACGCACTCGTGAACCTTTTTGAGGAAGTCGCGTTCCCGGCATCGTTTCGAATCCCTAATGGTTGTAGCGTAGGTACTCTCAGAGATCAGCAGATCCGGTCGGCATTTGTCGATCCAGGCGGCCCCGAGATGTCTGTCCGGCGTCATGTTGTAGTCTCCCGTGTAGACGACGCTTTGCGAGCCGACCTTTATCCAGAACATGGCGGCACCGAGAACGTGGCCAGCGTAGTACGCCTTTATCTCCAGATCCGTGTCAACCATCATGCTCTGGTGAAGGGTCACCGGTATCACCTTCTTCATGCAGTCCTTGATCATTTGCGTGGTGAAGAAGTTCGATTCGCCCTTTCGCTCAACGGCAACTTTTCGCATATCCTCCAGCAGGATCGGAGCTATGGCCTTGGTCGGGTGCGTCATGTAGATGGGCCCTGTGTAGCCCACAATCTCCGACATGTAGGGCAAGGCGCCGCAGTGATCTGAATGCGCGCCATTGATAAAGAAGCGATTAGACCGCGCCGCCGGTTCACCAGATAAGGAGCAACGCCCCGAATGACCAAAGACTTACCCAGGTGGAAATGGGAGATGATCACACAGTCAATATGGCTGGTAATTGGGCCTTCCGGCACAATGTACGAGAAGTCGGGAAAACGCCGCTCATCATTATAGCCCATATGCATGCCGCAGTCGAGCATTATGTTCTTGCCGCCCATTGAGAGCAGCAGGCAGCTGCGGCCCACATCCTGGCCGGCGCCCAGTGGCGTTATTTTGATGTCCGGCATTTTAAGAGCGCCACTTTTTTAGTTTTTGGCTGCGGAACCTGCAACTTGTTGCGCTGAAAGATGAAATTGCCGAAAAATTGCAACAGTGATTTTTGTAAACAGCAAGGGCGATGGGGTGGCGTTGCCACACTGCCGGTGCCTGGTAGATTCTAGCGGGTGGCAATGTTGTCCAAGGGGGCAAATCTCATTAAATAAAATTGTTTTCTTATTTAATATGTATTAAATTATCTCTAATTGTGAATATCTTGACTTATAGCTTTCTTATAGCATTCTTATAGCTTTCTATAGAATCGCTTCAAAATCGCTTGAGCCCTGCATTTCAGAACGTCTTTCGCATTACGATGCCGCGGAGCAACGGTCATACCAAATAAAAAGAAAAACAATATTACCAACGTATCCTTATCAAATCGCGGTTTTGGCACTGTTTTTGTTCTCCTAGGGGAACAATTGCAACTGCTGGCAGGATGCCCGACTCCCTGGAGGACACCTCCACCATCTCGCTGCGGATCTGCTTGGAGGGACATGCTAATGCCTTGGCGCTGAACAAGGATAACACACAGATAGCGGTGGCTGGAAGGAGCTGTAAGAATGGAGGATTCCATTTTACTCTCAAGGCTAGAATACAAATAACACTAAACCTCTGCCCAAACAGTGCTCAAGGTCTACTCCATCAACAACCATGGCTTCACGGAATCGTGCAATATGCGCGGCGGAAAAAACCAGAATCTTAGCTACTCCTCGAACGACGTGGCCTGGTCCACCCTGGATAGCAATCTGCTGGCCACAGCAGCCACCAATGGCGTTGTTTCCGTGTGGGATCTGTCCAAGTTCGGCAGGCAAAAACAGCTTCTGGTCTACAACGAACACGAACGCACAGCGCACACCGTGACCTTTCACAGTAGCGAGCCCAACATCCTAATCTCCGGCTCACAGGACGGCACCATCAAATGCTTCGACATCCGCTCAGACAAGTCTGTGAACACCTATTTTAGCAACTCGGAGTCGGTGCGCGACGTCAAGTTCAGCCCACACACGCAGAACATATTTTCCGCCGTCTCGGAGAATGGAACCGTCCAGTTGTGGGATATGCGCAAATGGGACAAGTGTATGGTGCAGTTTACAGCACATTACGGGCCCGTCTACACCTGCGACTGGCATCCCACGCGCAATTGGCTGGCCACCGGCAGTCGGGACAAGCAGATCAAGGTGTGGAACATGGACGGTCGACCGGGACTGGAGCACACGATTCACACGATCGCAGTAGTGGGGCGAGTGAAGTGGCGTCCAGAAAGAACGTAAGCTTCACACTATAATTTGATATTTACTATTAACTACTATATTAACTAACATTGAAAACTTTGCTCAATCCTCTGTAGCTATCACATTGCCAGCTGTGCCCTGGTGGTTGACTATAGCGTTCATGTGTGGGACATCCGAAGACCTTACATACCTTTTGCCTCCTTCAACGAGCATACCAACGTAACCACTGGCATCGCGTGGCAGGGTAGCGACTCGCACTGCCTGCTCTCCACCAGCAAGGACTCTACCATCTACAAGCATGCCTTCAAGGATGCCACCAGACCAGCCCTGAAGGCAAATGCCCAGGGGGCCAGTCAGGGGCGATTCGGAGACATCTCCTTTGCCAACAAAATCAAGGAGTACGCTCCCAAGGCCAGTGGGGCTTCCAATACCAAAACCACCAGCTTTATGTATGTCCTGGAAAGTGTTTAAAATTATTAATTTAAGTAAACTAACGATGGCCGTTTCAGAAGTCGCCGGAAAGCGAATGTGGCTGGAAGTATTCAGTTCCATTTGGACCATTCCAAGATGTACAAATTCATGCTCAACGACACGGTGGGATTCTTAACTTTAAATCAAAACACAACTTATGGTAACATCTCTCTTTTTCTTAGATTTCTGGTTATCCTCTGAGTGATTCCGAGTCGCGACCCACGCAGGAACACGAAAGCTTTATAGGCTGCGCCAGGGAACTGATTATCAGTGGCAGGAAGCTATCCGAACTCTGCGAGCACAATGCAGAAGTTTCTAAGAAATATGGCAAACATAATGTGAGTAATGTAGACTTTCATAAATTCTTAGTATGCTGACTGAAATGTATCCTACCAGGCCACCACATTGTGGAACTTCATTAAGCTTTTCTACGGCACCAATCACTTTGAGCCGCCCTTCGAGCATCGATCTTCCTTCTCTAATCAAAAGAATCCCATGAACTCCCGACGGGCCACTCAAGTGGCCAGCGATAGGCCGCAGCAGCGCAGTGATCTTGGCCAGGATCTCAATGGAAACACTCAGGAGACGGCACACGAGACAGCCGTGGCGAATGCTGATGATGATGCGCTGGGCGACAGCGGAGTGGAGCATCCACCAACTAGTTCTGTGATTCTCTCCGAGACGCAAATCATCAGCGAGATTACGTTCGACAACTTTGAGCTGCTGCGCAATGGTTTCATTTATGTGGGACCCACGGAATGTGCCAAGGCATTGGCGTTTCCTGCCCTGCATCACGATGTACAGGCAGCGCGACCACAGCTGGATCTCAAGGCATCCGATCATGAGAAGTCCCCGGTGAGTTCCGAGTACATTTCGTTGATTTTTTCTAAGTATTTAATTTTATCTGATGAATCTTTTAGCCACCCCATGTTCCCACGGTACTAAAGGTCAGCCATGTGCCACCCATTCCCATGTGGGAGCCGCACAAGTTTGTGACCGATGCCCTGATGCTGATGAACGATGTGGGCGATGTTCAAACGGCCTTGACTGTGCTGATATCCTTGGGAGAAGCTCGCAAATTTTTGCCCATTGAGGATACATTGGTGGTGAGTGAAAAACACATACAAAAATATGTTCCTGGTATAATTGTCTTGCTTTCTTCACTTCAGGAACACTGGTTCCACACCTACGTTGATCAACTACATCGGTACGAGTTGTGGAACGAGGCTTGCGAGGTAATCAACCGCTCCTGGCTGCGCTCCGTTCAGCAGCTAAACCAGCACTCAACGGCGATGCACACCAATTGCGGAGAATGCGGACGACCCATGGGAGGTAAGGTTGGATGGTATTGCGACAAGTGCAAGTCCATGCAGTCGGCCAAGTGTTGTGTGTGCGGCTTGATTGTTCGCGGGGTTTACGCCTGGTGCCAGGGCTGCTCCCACGGCGGTCACATTGAGCACCTGCAAAAGTACTTTGCCAAGCACTCCAAGTGCCCCAAGTGCGGACATCTGTGCGCTTACTCATGAGACGCGGAGGAGGCTGAGTTCCCTCAGCTCTTACATGCCAATTGAGTTCCCTGTACATAGCTCTATAAGTACCTAAAGAGAAATCCTATAAAACTATATTTTTCTCGATGCAATTATCGAACTCTGGAATATAAGCCGGAATTGCAACGTCTGTTCGAGTTCACACTACGATTATACGCTTACTATTTTCGAAATAAAGTAATTTTTCAGATATTTCGATTAATAAAAATGATAGTTGTTCACTAATACACCTTAGTTTTTAAAATGTTTTAGTATTTACAACATCAATAGATTTTCACAACCTAATTATTTAAATAATAAAGTGTAATAAAAATGATAAAGTTTAAAAAAAGTGGTCTGTTAAATAAATGTGCTAAAACTAATTAAATTTCTTCCCAGATAGCAATAATAGTAATTCTTGATTAGTTTTAGTTTTTATTTTCGTTTGTTTATTTATCAAAGTTAAGGCTACTTGATGAAGGTGCTTTTGAAAGGTAAGATTACAACTACCTTTGAGTTGAGAGTTTTGAGGCCGCACAATCAATCAGTAGCAGAAAGGGGAGAAAAAATTATAAAATTGAGAGTTCTGTAAGGATTATAAAAACAGAAAGAGCAACATGGGTTGCGGTTGCCTTTTAACTAAATAACTAATTGTATGTCCTCGCGGGTGCGTTGGAGTTGCCCCGCAAGGACACCACCGCCAGCCAGCGCTGTCCAAAAATCCATTTTCGCACTCAGCGCAATGGAATTTTGTTTATGCAAAGTATAGTGTTCATTATGGTTTTATCCAATTTTGTGATATCCTGCATTGCGCTTCGCGCAGTTGTAGCTTTGAGTCGGGCTTGGGACCCACTCAAAGCTTGGACTTTGGAGCAGCGTTGGCGGCTAATTGTCAAGAGGCAAAATCGAGGCTCACAGTTTGGCAGGAGTCGCCCACTGTTCCACTGTTGCTGGTGCCGGCTGAGGTGGCATTGCGCTTGAGCGTTGGTGCCTCGTCGTAGCGAATCGTCATGGAGTTGGAGTTGCCTGGGATGAGCACGTAGCCCAGCGATTCGTAGAACTTGATCAGCTTGTCTTTGCAGTCGAGGGACATCTTGTAGCAGCCCAGTTCTTCGGCCAGCAGTGAAACGGTGACCACGATCCTGGTAGAAATTATAAATTAAATTAAATATTTTTAAATATATAATTTAGCTTACAGCTTTCCCAGTTGCTTGCCGCGATAGGTGTCATTGACCACCACATCCTCCAAACGTCCACGCTAATGAAATAATAATTTCTTAGTTAAATGATTTAAACGAATATATTTATTTCTTAACTTACCACCGAACAATTGTGGATAAACTTGCGTTCGATCACCAAGGATGCAGCTCCAATAATCTCATTTTTGCGCGTATCCTCAATCACGGTGACAAAGTAATCACCGCTGGCTTTCATCTGCGAGAAGCGGGCTGCAATAAATATATTATAATTAATATAACTTTATAAATAAAATCAGAATCTTTGACTTACTTAAAAACTGTGTGCGATTGACATTGCCCACATGCGTGAGTTGGGAGAGCAGCTGCAAGAATCCACGGTCGTAGTCCGTATCCTTCAAGGGACGCACCTTCATCCATGGCTCGCCGGGATTAGCCGCCGATATGAAGGGCTTGAACTTGGCGGGGCTGCGATGAAAGTCAAGCTTTATCAGCAGACTGGGATCGTACAGATACGTTTCCTCCTGTAAGAGATAATGGGATTCATGAGATTAGAGCATGTTGAATAAGGGAAATATTAATTATTATTACGGATTAATGAGATAAGCGTGAGAAGAAATTGAGATTACATAAAAGATTTATAAATAAGTGAAGCAGTGATTGTTTTTATTAGTTTCCTCTGGAGTATCTTAAAGAGATTACTATAGTTTCAGTGACAAATGATGAATATTATGAAATCTTGGATATCAAATACCATAATTTATGGTTTTCCTGTGTTAATTTCGATTTGGATTAGTTTTTAGGCCTTGATTTAACTATACCGTATATTGCACCATATTCACAGCGGACTAAACACGTCAGCAATGGAGGCAAAACTGAAGCGCAACTCAATCAACAGGCAAAAAGGTGGAGCCGGAGTTGTTGCGGTATCAGGAATGGTACTAGAACTGGTTTCTTGCAACCCAACACTTTCGATTCGATGGCCACCGCCGACTGACTGGTTTTGTTTCTTTTAAATTATCTTATAAAAGCATAAATTAAGCGGTACCAACAAACCGGTAAGGTGCGTAAATAATTATAGTAGACGTAGACAAGGTATTGATTTTAGTTTGTTGTGGTTTTTAGCCAGGATTTAAAACGGGCGAAAACGTGAGCCCCAAGGTCGGTTGACTGAACTGCCACATGGTCACGTCACGTTGATTTCTTGATTCTTTTCGCATATTTACACTGGCTATGTCTCGTTGGCAGTGTTAATTTTTGTATTCACTACTTGGAAATACACTCACCATGATTTTATCTAATGTCTGATAATGGTAATGAAGCACCAACAGTTAGACCTGTATCTATCTCCCGCGACGGAAGTTTTTCCGGCGTCTTTTATCGGTCGAAGTTGCGGAGCAACTGAGAGCTGAAAGCGCACAAGTCGAGTTCCCAGACAGCCGAGTGCTAATTGGCAGCCGTGGAGAGGCGAAAATACCTCTGGAAAAGGTAAAAAAAACTGCAATTTCAACGCAAAAATGACCCTGAAGGCTTGTCCGAAGTGAATGTAAACATTTTAACAGCTGATTTTCAAGAGAAAGGCACGACGAGAGAGGTATAGTGGGAGGAGAGAGAGAGAGTGAAAGAGAGCTAGAAACAACCAGCTGGTACGGTGAATATTGCCTATATATGGATTTCATAATAAACTAACGAATTCCAGTATGAAATTGCATCAATCAAAACGACAACCTTTTTACGTAAACCAAAATTTACTGTATTTCTTACATTCTTTAACAATTAAATAACATTGACGCGCAACGTAATGCGCTCTGTAACGCTACGTAGCTACAATGTACTTGGGCGTCTGGTACATCTCATAGGCAAACTCCTCATGATGACTGGGATCGTACTGTAATCCCACATAGTCTATTTCCAAGCCAAAGGGCCCATCCATTCCCTTCTTGGCAGCCACCGAGAAACCAAAGTGTGTCACCCTGTTCAAAGGAATGGCGCTTTGGCGATCCTGGACGCGTCCCTTGGAGGACATAAAGAACTTGGAGAAAGGTATCTTTGCAATCTGCCAATGGGGACCACCGCGCGTGTACAGCACATAGTGATAGATGTCGTTCCACATCAGATCGAAGTAGCCCTCGGTGTGCAGGTTGATCAGGTAGCTGCGTCCATCGCCTCGCACCTTCATTATCAGCATGTTGTACTGCGTCCAGTCGTAGGTGGACTCTCGCTTGAAGGATTTCTACGAAAAAGAGAGGAATTAAAAAAAGGAATCATTCTAATTCCAAGTCAACGCACCCGCACTCTCTTTGTACGAATATTCGCATAGCCCGTCCTCTTGATAATGCCATCCTTGGTGTGATCAGAGTTCACTTCGCCGTGAAAGAGCCCCGCTCCTGCTGCACTAAGCTCCAGCGATGCCGTGCTCTTGCCCTCACCGTGGTCCGCATCCGTGGTCACCGTCCAGTTGTCCAGCACATTAGGGGCCTTAAAATCAAAGACCACATCCGTTTCACCCGGCCGGAACACCAATATGGGGTCACTCTCAAACTGCTCTTTGACCTCCTTTCGCCACAGCTTGATCTCCTCCTTGAGATCTTTTAATCCATCTATGATGAGCTGCTTTTTCGAGGGTTCCGGAAGCTTGGTCTTGTAGCCGGATTTCTTTTCGCGCTCCCAGAAAGTACGGTGCACGGCAGTGGTGTGGATTTGTTGCTGGGCAGCAGCCGGTAACAAAAAGGACAGACGGTGTCCTTGTCTCAGGAGATTGTTCATCTCGGCATTTGCTTAATTTTTGTAGTTTTTAACTAAACACTAAACTGGCCACTAAACGCAATAACGTAACAATCAACAGCTGATTGAGGTTGCCATTCACAGGCAGCGTACCCACAGCTGTGCAGAACAGTAAATACTAGCTACGGGGGAACGAATAAGGGAAACAGAAATAAACTATGTACGACTTTTTTATATGTTATACTAGTTCTTTGTACCTATTGCCGAAGCACTTATTATTCTATTATAAGTTAATAAAATTGTGATATAAAAGTTTGTTAATTCATTAATTACAATCTTCCAGTGATCCCTGTACTTTATTTTCATGTGAATGTCACTTGCGATTTGTTTTTTCCTCACTAATCATTTTGCATTCTCGGAAAGAGTTCAAAGTTCCTGCGCGCTTTAGGAAAATGAAAGTGCAAGAGTTGGAAAAATGTGCTCCCAGCAGCGACTGGAATATACTCTACTGGGTGCTCGGCACCATCCTGATGCCGGTGGTCCTGCCGCTAGCCCTCTTTAATATCTGGCAGCGATTCCGGGCCCAGAAATACCGCAATCAATTGCCAGGAAAAGTAACTTTAATGGAGCTCTAATCAGTGATTAAATATTAATTATGTAAACCAATTTACAGGTGGTGGTCATCACCGGCGCCAGTTCGGGGTTGGGCGAGTCCCTGGCCCATGTCTTCTACCGTGCTGGGTGTAAGGTGATATTGGCGGCACGCCGCACTCAGGAATTGGAGAGAGTTAAGAAGGATCTACTGGCTCTGGATGTGGTAAAGCATAAAAAAGCATATAAATTTAATTAAAAATCTAATTTATTGCCTAATTCTAATTCCAGGAGCCTGCTTATCCACCCACTGTGCTGGCTCTCGATCTGGCTGAGCTTAATTCCATTCCAGAGTTTGTCACCAGGGTGTTGGCAGTCTACAATCAGGTGGACATACTCATTAACAATGGTGGGATCAGTGTGCGTGCGGATGTGGCTTCCACAGCTGTAGACGTGGACCTCAAGGTGATGGTGGTCAACTATTTTGGCAGTGTGGCTTTAACTAAGGGTAAGTTAAAGCTCAGTTTTAAAAGGGTTCTTATTTAATTTCGTATCACAATTCAGCTTTGCTTCCTTCCATGGTGAAACGTGGCAGCGGCCACATCTGTTTCATTAGCTCCGTTCAGGGAAAGTTTGCCATTCCACAGAGAGCCGCTTACTCGGCCTCAAAGCATGCCATGCAGGCCTTTGCCGATTCCCTGCGAGCCGAGGTGGCGAGTAAGAATATCAACGTGTCTTGCGTAAGTCCTGGCTACATACGTACTCAGCTTTCACTGAATGCTTTGACAGGATCGGGTGGCAGCTATGGAAGTGAGTCATCAAAATCATCAAAATTCCTTTAAATATTTTTATTAAACATTTAAATTTCCCTTCAAGAAATGGATGAAACCACGGCCAAGGGCATGTCTCCTGATAAGCTGGCGGAGCGCATTCTTCAGTGTATTCTCCGCAAAGAACCAGATATTATTGTGAGCGATGCCCAGGCTAAGATTGCCTATTACCTGAGGCATCTCTGCCCTAGTCTCTACTTTTGGATCATGTCCAAACGAGCCCTGAAGCTGGAGAAGGCGGATCGGAAAGCAAATTAGGTTTATAAGTAACTTAAATCAAAAGTCAAACGTCCTTAAGTATTAGTTTCGTTTTTATTGTTAATTGAATTTTGCTTAAAATGAGGAAATTATAAAGTATCGCATGTGTGTGTGTTCGGGTTAAAAATTAGATACATTCGTGTTTATGCCTAACGATAAGATTAATAAATAAAATATTGTAGTAATCGTAACAGAAAGTACAACTTAAGTGTTACACATTATCTTGTCTTGTTCGCTAATAATAATACATACGTTAATTCATTAATTAATTATTGTTTTGAATTATATGTGAATCGTAAAATGCTAATATTCACTTCTTTGCTCTTCGGTTTTTGTTTTTGTTCGTTTCATATCGTTTCGCTTCGTTTAAAGACATTTACGCGTTCTTAATTGACAAAATTACACATGTTGTATTTTATGTGGGGGTTCTGGGCTGGGTGATGGACATTTAAAACTGGCCATTAACTAGGTATCGTGTTTATATAATTCATTTAGCTAAATTATAAAAATAGCGTTAATCCATCTCGTGAAAAGTACGTAAAAAAAATTAATTACAATTGAGGTACACAATACACATACAGATTTAAAAATCGTTTGCAGTTTTACAATTACATTTATAATTATGTATATATTTAGATTAAAATCAATCGGTATCTTTTATGTACACATTACACAAAAATTGTTCATTTCGCGCTAAATAGTCTTTTTTGTCACGCTCAAAATACTTCCATCCATCTGCTTAGACAATAATCATTTGCATTTAATTATATACAGTACACAAACATTGGCATTTATTATATCCTTCGTTTTTTTTTTATAATTTTTTTTCTTTTGTTTTTGGTAAGTTTCAACTCACTTGCCTGCCTGCCTGTCTGCCCTTACCAAAGGCTTTATAATAACTAGATGTATAACCCTCATTTCCATGAATGCGTGTTACTTATCTTGTTATTACAAGGTCCTTGGCTTTACCTTTGACTCTATGCCTTGTATAGTTTCATCTTGAAATAACTAGAAACTAAACTTTAATTCGATTTCTTCAAGTTTACCATTATTTATTAAGCATTTCAAAGCGATTGTCGCGTACTCGTAACTTTTCCGTTTCTGTTTCTTTACTGGCCTACGCGTTAACTGTCTTTTCTGTCTCGTTTTCGATCTGTAAGGGTCGGTTGTCGGTCTCTTGAGCTGAGCTTACTATACATATATATTATGGATCACTTATCAGTATGTATATTCCACAAAAATATACCCAAATGCTCGTATGTATATATAATTATGATACGCCTTTGATTTTCTACACATTCATATAGCTACAAATATCAATTGTTTGTTAACTTAGCCTACGGATCGTTATTGCTGCTGCTGGGGGGTGTTGTGGGTTAGTGTGTGTTATCGAAAGCCGCTTGCATTGTGATTCGTTACGGAATGTGACTCTATATATCGTATCAATATCGTAGGTTTAGGGTGTCTCATTATTGTTTGTTCTCATTGCTCTATAACTTGGTATTGCATATAAAACTATGTCCTGTCGATATTATATTTACACTACAGCTAAGGATTTGCATTTGCCGGCAGAGCTGCCCGGTGTGGGCTTTCCTGCTCGCTCTATGGGATCTATGGGATGCGTGTCAACAGGTGGGGTGATTGGGAGTTCTATGTGGCATTCTCTAAAACCTACTTTTCGATGCATGACGCTTTTGATTTATTGACAGTTATCGTTGGTTATCTCTGAATCTATTCCGTACACTTATTTGCAACTTCCCCGGCTCCACATCTTAGCTATAGGCTACTTCTCCTCTAACCTCTTTCTTTCTATATGCGTTCCTAATCTTAGTTTTGATCTTGAGAAAATATGCAAAGGATTTTACGAAATGTTCTCGGCTAATATTTTACGTTTTAGTTCGTTACTAAAAATAGCACCTTGTATTGTTCTGTGTGTCGTCGAAGTTCAGATGATTCGTAGTGATCGTGATTCGAAACATGTAGGTAGAGCAGGCAAAACTAATGTATAAATTGATCGATGATAGCAATAGGCACATAACATTCAGTTAATACTGTTTTAAAGTTAACTAAAAGTAGAGGAGCCAAATATAGTGTGAATAGGGTAATCCATTGCGATAGTGTGCTGAAAACTGTGTTTTTTTTTTGATAATGAGTAAGTTATATTTTGATGTTTTTAGGTAAAGCTCATTCACTGATCCGGAAAACACACACTCGAAATGGTTTAACTTAGTATTATATAGAGGATCGTGTTATCGTGCTACCAACTGCAAATTATGATTTATATAAAATATTAAGCATTTATCTTTAAAGTTGAGTTATATGTGATTTAAATTGCTATTTTGATTCATCAGATCATTATAATTTCGCAGATATTATTAAAAAATAAATTAAATTATGTATGTACTCGAACTAAATAAATTCTTCGAAAGCCCACAACATTTGCAGCTGTTAACACTTTTCACTTAACTGGGATACTTTTAGTCAAAAGGAAATTAACACAATACTCAGTACAACAGTAAACAGCTTGAAAGGTACAAAGTGCGGTGAGTGCGGCAGGCGGTTGGGATTGCGGTGGCGTTAGTGGCTTCAGCGAGCGGGTTGGGCGCTTGGGTGATTGGTTCCGTGGGCGCTGCTGTGATGCAGTCTTGGTCGGGGGATTCATATGGGAGTGGCAATGTGCGTGGCAACGTGCGTGGAATGCTGTTGAAGTTTGTGTCTGTGTGTGCGAGTGTCGGGTGAGTGGGCGTAAATCGGAATCGGAATGGGAACCGGACCCGGACCGACTGCCCTTAGCTAACCAGGTTTTCTACATCGGAGACGACCACCTCTAGATCGGAGGGCAGCTCGTTGTTCTCCGTCGATGTGGCAGTAGGTGCACCCGCTGCTGTACCTGGCTTTCCAGAAACTGGCGGCGGCGGTCCAGCTGCATTGGAACGCGACCGAAAGTTGTGGAGGCTTCTTCTCGTGGGCTGCGCTGGCGGCTGGCGCTGCATGGCGCTGGTTGAGGCGGATTGTTGCAAGGCTGCTCCGGTTGGAGCAATAGATGAGCTGCTGGTTGCTGTACTGCTCGAAGATTGACGACTAAAACTGGGCGGAGCTACTGAAGTGGCACTGGAGTTACCGTTCGCACCTCCTCCTCCTCCTAGGCTCGCTCTGGGAATGTTGCTGAAGCTATTCCGGGAGTTTCTTGTCGGGGGAACGGGCACAGCCTTTGAAGAGGAGACGCTGCTATCCCTGCGAAGATTGGCATTCGAGGAGGATCGTCTCTGAGGCGAGACAACTGCCATTGCTGGCGGGTCTTTGGGTCCCCGCGGTGCTCCACCACTTCCTCCACCGCTGGCCTTGAGGTTCAGGCTGCTGCGCTTTTTGGTTTTGGCGAGATTTTGACTGAGATTTATCAGATTCTGAGTACTGCCGAAGTTGCGCGTAAGGTTCACTGATCCGCTGGCCTTGCTGCTACTCCGACGAGGAGCTGCTGCGAAGGGATTGTGGTTGGACAGAGAATTTGACCTCCGATAGGAGCTTTTTTGGACAGGCACTGGGGCAGGCTGAGGAGCAGCTTCTATGAGGCTCGCTCTATTCTGTGAGCTGGGAGCCACTTTGCTGCTGCTGCTGGGCTTTGAAGTCGAGGCCTCGACCTGCATATCCACGTTCTCGTAGCAGTGTTCCATGGAACGTGGCGGCGTTGGTGGCTTCAAAGTCTCATAGTTGGGCTCATTGAGTGTGAGAATCTGATTGTCATCCTCAGCTTCGTTACAGAGCAGCAGGGCGCTCCTTTTAGCGCGTGTCGTGGCATCCTTGGTGGCGGAGGACGATGGCCCAGCCGCTCGGCCACCACCAGCCTTTTGGCCCCGTTTCGGTCGAACTCCAGCGCCCACCACATGGGTCTTTACCTTGGGCTTCTTGGACAGCCGCAGGGAGAATTTGAAGGGTGGCTTGTACACCACCTGCAGCTTGACCTTCTCGTTGGACAGATTACCCATAGACTTGGTCTTCTGAGGCGTCTTCTGCACCAGCCTTTCGGGCGTTGATTGCGATTTGCTCATTACCTTGCGAACCCGAGAACTGTGCTCAATGTGGGACAGAGGTTGTGCCACAATGGGCGATTCCAGCAGCCACTTTTGCACCTTGCCAAAGGTGTTGGTGTGGTTGTTGGTGGTCGACAAGTTGGAGGCATCATCCGCGCCGTTGTTGTTGCGGTGCGAGTAGTCGATAATCTCCTTCATGTGCTTGCCCAGCTTTTTGCTCGATTTCTTCGGCTCCTCCTCGAGGGACTTCTTTTTGTTTATAGCCTGGGATCGGGTCGTCTTCTTTGGCTCTGCATTGGCAATGTTTTTGGCAGCTCCTCGGGATGTCACACCAGCTGCTGCTGTTACGCCTGTCGCTCCAGCCACCGCTCCCGTTGTCGTTGTTCCTGGTTTCTTGCTTCGCTCCCCACGCACCTTCTTTTTAAATGGAACTTTTGTCCGCACGGCGGTGTGTACTATCACTCCATTGTTGTTCTCCGGCAGCCTAACTGTCTCCGTGGTGGCACTGTGTATAATGGTGACGGATTTAAGCTTCAGATTCGAGCGCTTCGCCAGCAGCTTTGTGCTCAGCGCCTGTGGATAAAGAAAAATATTAATTATATGAGGTCATGGCATACGAAATGAGATATTAAATACCAAAAAAACTATAAGGATATCAATTGGAACTGGGCTAAATGTTCAAGTGATTACTAGCCTAAAGATTTATATATAAATTAGCTGCAAAATCAACTGCTAAATGAGTGATTTCTCCATTAATTTTAGAGGACTTTACTGGGCACTGGAAATCGGAGTGCGCTCACCCAAGGTCTCAGCCCTAGCTTGCGCTTTGGCCTCGACCTGATCCCTTAACATTTGCGTTATCAGTTTCATTAACTTTTTCAAAACCAAACAATATGTTAAATTATATAAAAACTTATATAGTTAGTGTACTTACGAGAAGCAGAATAACGCCAATGGCCGCCAGGGCCACCGTGTACCAGTTGTGCTGCATCCACTTCTTGAAGGTGGCAATGCTCTCCTCCGAAAGCAAGAGTTTACGCAAAGTGGCCAAGGGACCGGAGGGATCCACCTCTCGGCACTTCTGAAAGACATCACAGTATCTGCAAAATGTGAAATATATTAAGCATTTAATTTATATAAATCTCTTTAGAAATTCTCACCCATTATAGTCATTGCAGGGCGTTCCTGGCTTCGAGTACATATCGGGCACATCAAAGGGAGCCTCGTTCCACTCGAAGGAACTGCGGCAGGGATTATCCTCGCCGGGTAGCTTACAGCACAGCTCGCACGACTTGATCCGATCGTCCTGGGGCCCCGGAATGCACTGACACGATTCCAGGCCATAGGCCAGGCAAATACTTCCGGTGCAGTCGCCCATGTAGCAGACAAACTCCTTGTTACAGATAGTCTTGTTGGGTTTGTTCACTGACGGCGGACACTGTGGCACCCGGCCGTCGCAGAACGAGGGATCCCGACAGCCGTTGTCATCGCGACACTTATCGCCAAACTTCAGCTTGCAGTCGGTGGTGCAGCAGGGTCCTTGCGAGGGACTGCAACGGGCGTGCGGCGTCAGGGTGCAAGGAGTCTCATCGATGCGCGGCTGACGCGACATGGGGAAGCAGCACGAGTCCTTGCAATCCTCCTCCCAGCCGCAATCGCACTGCTCGCCCGGCTCCACCACGCCGTTGCCGCAAATCGAGGACTGCGGCTCTGTGAAGCAACCCTTCATGGAACGTGCCTTGGCATTGAGCACTGGCTCTATTGATTTCAACGAGCAAGTGCTGAACTTGTTGTTGTTCTTCTTGTCGCCCGACGTGGCGCGGGCAAACATGATAAAGTTACCGTCCTCGCCACCAGGCGTGCACTGCTCCGGATCATGCTAAATATTTATAAAAAATTACGGATTATTGCTTATTTGTAACATATTTAAGTTCCATCTCACCGGAGAGCCAAAGTTGTGACCAATTTCATGGGCCAATGTAACATGGGAAACTGCGGGCGGCACATGCTTTCCATAGTTCA
The DNA here is from genome assembly GCA_035045905.1 of Drosophila anomelani. Taxonomy (NCBI): domain Eukaryota; kingdom Metazoa; phylum Arthropoda; class Insecta; order Diptera; family Drosophilidae; genus Drosophila; species Drosophila anomelani. Next base: position 5,505,326 of record JAWNOO010000007.1, on the reverse strand, counting down.
GCAGAGTGACTATGCCCGTGTTCAGAGACTTGAGGGAACCCCTATAGTGACCATTCTTTTCGCACACACCACCTGCGTTCTTCAGATCACCTGTCCAGGCCAATCCCAATGTTCCCATCTCGAAATCCCGATAGGTGAACATGTAGGCCAAGCAAAAGGCATCGTAGTCTTCCTCTGCAAGACACAAAAAAAATAAATAAATAATCTAAGATGATATGACAAAATTTATAATTACTCAACGTTTTTTTTTTTTTAAATCGTGTCATTGGTTAGAAATAAAATTTAACAACATATTTGCAGGTCGATGGCCATCTTTTAATTAAGGTGTCATCATTTTTACACACTTCTTAAATAAACAAAGTCATTAACCTTGAAGTGTTGGCAATAAATTAATGAATTTAACACCTCTGAGACTGATGACGATAATAATAATACTTAATGAATATAAATCACCGACAGTCAAAAATAAGAAATCAATCAATCAATCAGATCTTACCCGAAAACAGTTCCAGGAACTTCTCCACGCCATAGTTTCCCGGAAATCTATAGCTGGGATCCTTCATCGCATTCATGTTGTGCACCTTGATACGCTTGATCATGAATGTAATGTTATCCGGCTTGCCATCGTTGTTGAAATCTGTATTTCGGTATATCGTATTCGCCCGCTGCACATGCCGCGTAATAGCTTCAATGGAGGCCTCATCCGAGCCCATTTTCTGGAAGAATGTGTGATCCGCCTGCAGGTACAGCATGCAAGTTGTCTTGCGATCATAGAGCAGACGCGGGGAACTATGAATATCCTCGCCACGGCCGCTGAGGAGATTCGTCATCAGCATGCTGTTGAAACTCGGATTGTGCGGATTGGGTGCGAATATAATCTCCGGATTGTAGTTATTCACAATTATATTCGGCTTTTTGGTGGCCCCATTCTTGGTAATAATCTCCACGTGCGTCTTGTGGCTGGGCCGGTCATTGCCATTGTTTTGGTTACCCAGAAACAGTGTCGTCCAGTTGGCATTGAAGAAGTTACTGGGCAGGTCGCCCCTGCTGCTGTTTCCATTGTTGCTGGGTTCCTCGTAGGGCGTACCGAATTCCGGTTCGATGGGTCGATTGTACGTGCTCACAATGATGTTCTTGTGCTTCGTGTACAACTTCCGGACATTATTGTTGTTGTTGTTGTTGTTGCCACTGTTGTTGTTATTATTATTACTATTACTGTTGCTATTGCTGTAGCTGCGACTGCCCTCGCCGACATTGGAGGGATTGTAGTTATTTACAAGTATGTTGCGATTCGACGTGGGTTTCGTCAGCGTGGCCAGGAAGCTCTCCGTGCTGCGCACTGTGCTCCTGGTTGTGGATGTGGTTGGGTACTTCCTGGGCGACTCGTCGCTTTTGTCCTCCTCGGAGGCCAGCACACGGAAGTCGTCATTGTAGGGCACCTCCAGATCCAGCGGCAGTGGCGGATTGCGATTATATGTAGGCGCAGGAGCATCCGACATGGCCAGCTGCGGGAAGATTTAAGTTATTTAGTATAGTTTGTTAAGGTTAAGCGGAAATTCTCTGAAATCTCACCTCCTCTGGCAGCCAGCGTTTCTTTCTAAGTTTCTCGCTGGCGCAGTGCGTCTTAACGGGCGCCGCAGAGTTGAGTCCTCCGCCCGTAAACTGTTCCTTCTGCATATTTACATCACTTAACTTATAGACTATGCTGTGGACACCGCTCTCAGCCAGCTGCTGGGAGTAGCGCTGCGCGGGCTCTATGTAATAGTGCTCCGCTTGAGTCTCTATCGTCCCGTCCAGCAGGTTGTCGCTGGTCAGGATGGCCTGTACATGGGCCGCCTCGTCATCCTCCAGGCTGCCTGTGTAGATGCGGGAGACATCGTAGTCGATGGGACCCAGAGTATTCTCGATCTCCACATCGTGGGCGAACACCGAATGCGGCTGTTGACGCAGCACCAAGCGAAAATCTCTGCGGGAAGTCGCAAGTGGTTGGTGATTAAATGAGTTTATATTGCTTTTAAGTGCACTCACCTGTCGTGGGCGGAGAAATTTAAGCGTATGGTGTGCGCCAGCCCACTCGGCGTGGTGCTGGCCTCCTCCACATGTCGCTTCTGCCGGAAGCGAGCCTGCTCGAGGTGCCTGACTTGGGCCGCCTGTAGCACGCCGCGATCGAAGTTCGCCGCCTCCCAGTGCTTGATGTAGGGAGTTAGCCTGTGGGTGTAGCCTGGAAACAAAGGGGAGAATTTGTTAGTGGATGATGGACAGAAGCGAAGCAGTGGAAGGTAATAAATCTCAAGAGCTCAAAATCAAAATATACAATACAAAATCAACATTACAAAGTAAAAGTTGCTTTCAAAGGAATTTAATTACCGAATTTAAGGGGATTCTTATGGGATTTACCATTTTTATATATTTAGAGTTTTTTAAGCTTTGTTTTAAACAAAAGTTGATTAATGTAAAGCTTTGTTTGACTTAAAAGGAATACTGTATTTTACAAATATGGTTAAGCAAGATGTAACTTGAAAATCCTGTTAAATCATACATATTTATAATTTTAAAATACGTGGCATATGTGACTGATTCCTTTTTTTATATATAATCTCAAATATTTTTTTTAGTAGATTAGAAAACACGTTTTTGTGGTGAAATCTTATGAATGCTAATATTAAGTCATATATTATTCTGCTTAACTATGCCAAGTTATATTTGCTTTAAAGGTTAAGAAATACTTTTTAGAAAAGGAGATCTAAGCCTGATTTCAACAATATTTATTTAATTTTAAGATAAACAATAATAATAAAAACTAAACTAATTCTTAATTTTTTATTATGTAAAAAATATCAATTGTAAATTTCTGTATATCACTATTAAAGCAAATTTTCATTTATTAATTATTTCTAATAAGTTCATTAAATAAAATATAATAAAAACGTTGAATTATGGCTTTAAAAGTGAAGATATTTTAAAGCATTTTTTTCTACATTACGTTTTATACATATGTATATTCTATATAAACTAGGAGTGTCATAAAAATAAGCTTTGAACTGATATAAATATTAATTGAAAGCCTAAATGGATTTTTTAGATTTATTATTTTTTAGTAAAATCCTTTTTTCAGCAGATTTTCTAAATTTAATTGTGAACCCCCTCGCCATTCTGATGGACATATCTCTATTTTTTCCAATAGTAATCCACAGTAAACTCACCTGGCAACTTGAGCGGCGTGGGAATGGCCAGCAGCTCGCCGGGCAGCCGCAGGAGCCACAGGAACTGCAGCAGGAGCTGCAGCCCCAGAAGCCCCGGCAGCCAGCTCATTTGGCGGCTGTCGCGTGGATTCTGGTTCCGCGTCCAGGGGTCTGCGTGCCTGTGTGCGGTGCGGGGGTTGTGTGTGGTTGACCTAGCTACTTGTAGGCTGCGTGTTCCGACCTCTCGACCTCCGCTGCTGCATCACATGGTTTGTGGCTTCTTATTCGTGGAGTTTCTGTGAGGAACTGGCTCTGGCAGTCTGCATCGTCTCACGGAGAGCTGGGAACGGAGAATGCAGAATGGAGAACGGAACGTTTATGAGCGGGCGATGATGATTGCATTAACGGTCTCGCGCGGCGCACAAAGAAACTGCACGACATTGCGTATACGGCGGGAGCATCGCGAGTGGCTTTCACCTTTTGCGCGAAATCTTTTGTTCAACTTTTGTTAGCATTTTTAAGATTGTTTTTTTGTTGTATTTTTTTTTTGCGTTTCTTTGCATAAATGGCAAAAGCAACAAATAAGAAGAAGAGCGTCACAGCATCTCATTAGCACTTCGCACACACACAGAGAGAGCGACAAACACACACGGCCACTTGTATTGGATGCCCGTGAAAAATACTGTTAGTTGCTCGCTCTCATTACCACTTTTTACCTCCATCTCTCGCTCACCCATTGACCAATGAAATTAAATGCATTCTTTGACAACCGTTTAATTGGATAATTATTGTTTTAGCTTTGCGTGCTAGCCATTTGTATAGGTACGTCTCTCTCTGTCTCCCTGTGTGTGCGTGTATCTGTGTGTATTCTGACTACCTGAGCTTTGGTTTAAGCCAAGAAAAAAAACACACACAAAAAAAGGAAACACTCTCTTTGCTCTCTTTTCTACTCGCTGCTCGCTGTTGTTGTTGCGCTGGTCCAAAAACCAAAATAAAATACACGTAAAATTCAATTAGCCAGAAATTGTTGCACTTTTTCTCCGTTCAGCCGTTAATTGTTAATTGGATTTGGGCAATATAGCCAAATATTGAACAGACAACAAAACAAAACGCCCGCAAGCCCGAACACACACACAAAACAATCGACGGCGACCTCAGCTAATGGCGTAAATGGTATAAGCCAGTCCCAAGTTTTTTCTCTTTCGTTGTTGCCACGGCCTAAAACCTGTTCTTCTGCCTAATCATCCAGGCTTAAATGCAGCGAATTTCCCGACCCATAAACGGCGCACTATTTATTTAATGTTTTGAACTGGATTTATTTCGCATACTTTTCACAGTCACTGAAAAACTGGCATTCCAATAGATTTTGTTCGCCAGAAACAACTTTTATTTTTTTTTCGTGTTTTCGCCCACCATCCACCAAATTCACTGACGGTTTCTCAGGGTTGTCAAGTTGTTTTTTGGGGCTGCCACTTTTCGTGGCTTGACGAGCTAGTGATGCTGAAAACATCGATGGCTCGATCATCGATGTTTTTACCGGTTCGCAATTCATGCCCACTCTAAATTACCGATTGGGAATTCGCGCCCATTTTTTCCCCGTACAAAATCTGTTCTTAATTACCGATTGGGAATTCACAATTACCGGTTCAAATTCTTATTTGTATTTTTCTTCTCTTCGAATTGGAATACGAACACCGTTCGTGTTTTCGTATTCGTTTTCAAATCCAAGTTATTCACCAGTTGAAACACTTATTTTTACGCTGTTATACGCTTTTTACTTTACTTCAGAAAGTATTGCAAATTATTGGTAAATAAAACTGTCTTATTTTTCTGGGGGTAATATTAATTCGCAGCAAAACAGGGGCACTTATGAAATCATTGCAGCGAAACGACTAAAGATAGCTTAACAATTTAACATAATAAAATAATATTTGAGGAATTATTAAAAAATATGTTTCTTAAAAATAATGACAGATGTAGGAGCTATTAGAAATCTGCCGAGACTCCTTTGATTTGCATTATGCATTCTAACTGCCACCATCCGATATCAGAAAAATAAAATGCATTAATTAAAGGATAAGTGTACCGAGGTACTCACACGGCCATTATTTTATTTTAATGTTTTCTGATATTTAATAAAAATTAAAAGTAAAAAAAACACTATTTTTATTAAGCTTAAAAGTAGATATTTTGTTAAGTAAAACAAGAAATAAATTTTAAAAAATTAAAATAAAAAACCTGTTAATTTATTAATTAATTTAGATTCATATAAGCAAAACTTACCAAGTTAAAGGTAAGTAAATAAACCAAAGCAAAACAATTGTTCTAATGATGAAGTTGATGAATTTATTTCTTTACTATAATAGTTATATAAATTTGTAAATTTTTCTAGCAAATGGCCTTACAAAAAAGCCAGATTTGACGGGAAAAAAGCGGTTCTGGTAACACTGATTTCATAACCACTCCGCCGGCCTCCCATTTCTTCGAACGAAAACATTTGCTAAATTGTAACTGAAATGCGGCTGACCAACACTCTGTGTGCTCAGCACATTGGCTGGCACTTCAAGAAGCACTGGCTGGTCCAGGGCAAGCGGGTGCCCAAGGAGACGGGCGCTGCCGCTGAGCTGCTGAAGTTGGCTGTGGCTGTGAAGACTCCCGAGGAGATACTTAATCCCAGGAAGGAAAGGAGGAGGTGAGCATAATAAACTAATAACTAGTTGCAATGGTAAATAACATGTGACCCACAGAATTGAGGTAGTGGGAGACCGCCAACAAGCGATTCCCGAAGACAGCAGTCACCCCAACTGGCACTCCACCGTTTGCCATTCCTACTCCGACAGCAGTGTGCTGGTTGGTGGATTCCCGCAGGCGCAGGTGCTCACCAACGCCATTGAGATCCAGACGTTTCCCAAGCAAATCGAGGATGCCCTGGCCAGTCAGCAACTGCCAAGTTCCATTGACAAGAATGTGCGGCATGCTGTTGCGGCTGCCCACGTGCTCGATGCGGAGCAGGTGAAGCTGCCCAAGGTGCGCTTGCCGGAGCGACCAAATTTTAACCTTCCACGACCCTATGGAATATCCCACGGAAGAGTCAAGTAAGGGAGATGTCTCTGCTGCTTAGTTGCGGTGTAAATAATGCTAAATATATTTTCAGTCGCCTTCTGGTGAACAAACTCCTGCAAGAGGTGGAAAAACTGGCTGGACGTTCGGTTTCCATGAAACGAAAGCTTATAGATAATGCCTTCTTCAAGACCTCCTTGACTAAAGACGGCGACCTGCTTGGCTTTGCTGTTAATGCCGAAAAAGTCATATTCGCTAATCGTGCCATTGAGGGCATAAAGGGCAAATTTGAGGAAAACCTGCCCGATCTTTATCCTATGAAGAGCACCATCTCGATACCGAAAAAACACATTTATGTGACAGACAATATCTACCGTGAGTTTTAAAAAATATTATATTTTAAGCATCCAAGTTAAAGCCTAATATTTTACAGCCCTGAGGACAGATGTTAGCTGCTCCCATCCGCACACGATATTCACGGTCTTCAACAAGCACCTGGTTGGCAATGCCCACGGCTCAGAGGTAACAACATCACAGCTGCAAGCAAGGACACTGATCAAGGCATTTGTGGTGGCTGCGGCACGAGCCAGGCAATTGCACGGTCCATCCGTACAGGGGACTCTTCCTAAGCCCATTGTTGTGCAGAGTGTCCAGACTGACGGTCGGACGTTTCACTTTGGAGTCCTGCAGCTGAATACGCTGGATATTGGCGCTGATAGCACTACGAGGAACTACTGGTTCCATAGACAAAACTATGATCTATTTTCCGAGTGTAAATACGAGGCCGGAAGGACGCATTTGGAGAATTACAACGGCGATGTATTCCGTATATTGAATGCTTTTTATAACAACTCTTAAAATATATATGCAATTGTTAAAAGTTCGTTTTTGTTTGCATTTCAAATGATAAATATAACTTGGAGATAATATTAAACCGCTAGACGGACAGCTCTGTCTACTACCAACGGGTGTAAATCTATGAATTACCATCGCCTTACCATTCCTTGTTATCCGTTCGTCGATATCCCAGCTCCCCATTCCCCAAAGAAACAATCGGATCCATGGCAACGCGGCTGCATTAAATTGTTTATGCATCGATGTATTGACTGCTGATAGAGACGTTCGCAAAGTTTTTCCACCCACACACGTTTAAAGTTTAAAAGGGCAAAAAAAGAAGAAATCGGTACCATGAACAGGCTAAAGCAAAGCACCAGCTCGAACAACAGCGGCACATCCTCGGAGACCAGCGAGACGCAAAGTGTGGATGATCAGCAAACGAACGTTCGTGTGGGCAGTGCATCATTAAGTAGGTAAGGGGTTTGCATTTTATTTTAAAATACTTTTTTATATTAAATTGAAATATATATTTTTTTAGAGCCAAAAACAGTTGGAAACGCATGAAAGATCTGGCTGCCGACAAGGAAAAGGAAAAGGATAATGAGGCTAAACGCCCGCCATGGCGAGCGGTTAGCGTTTCGACGCTTACCAAGCCGGATAAAAGTGCCTTGCTTCGGGCCAAGTTACTGGATGCTTCCAGGTTATATTTCTATTTCATTTTTAAACAATAAATAATGCTCTTTATATACCCTTCAGGCGGCTAAGAGCTGGCAAGGCCAATGTGGCTCTGCAGACGGACTTTGTGCCTACGAAGCTCATGAAGGAGGCGAGCTTTGGAGTGCAAAAAGATCTGATCCTTCACAGAGACATAGGAATTCTCACCGATGGACAGCTCTCCAAAAAGAAAGATGGCGAGAAGTGTGGGTGTTTCTAAAGGTTTATTCACTCACCTTAAACTAAAGTATGTACTTGCAGATGTACTTACCTATTCCATGTCCCAAATGACCGACACTGTGGCCACGACATCGCGCCAGACTCAGACGCTACTGCCCAAGGCGTACAACAAAGATCTGATAAACTCGTATTTGACACCCGATGAAGATGGCAGTGACATTATTTCAGATGTGGAAAAGCGGCTGGGCGATCAGATTGCCAAGATTCGGAAGCTAAACCTTAATGAATCAGACAGTCAGCAGACGCCGAAAAGGAAAAGCAATACTAACCTGGCTCCAACACTGGCCTCCTGGCACTTTGATGACGATGCGGTGCAAATGGAATCGGACCGACACTTTATACCCTACATTATCGAATCATACAAGCCGTGGCGCAGCTTCGTTCCATTTCCCTTCCGGCTGAGGGGAAACACGCTGATTGGCACCCAGAAGATAGATTGGTACGCCCTTCTGCAGTCCATCGATGATCTCATCAAGGAGTCCAACAACCTGGTGGATAAACTAGAACAGATAATGCTGGAAAACCAACATCATCGCAAAGCGGTGATGGGTAACCTTGGAAAAAGTCAAAAGTTTAAGCCGAGTAGCTTTACGTCGCCTTCGGAGCAATGGCTGCCGCTGATCGAGCAGCAGGAAAAGCAATTACAAATTATGTTGACCACCAACGAGGCCACTTACGAGACCACCGAGTCGGAAAATTAAGCTATTCCAAGCCAAGCAAGGTCTTGCTGATCTAGAGATATACGTAGGGGCATTTAGAGATTTATTTTAATTTCAAAGTCAGAAGAATAGCAAGGCGAATGGCCTTAGGCCTTGGACATCGTTATTTCACGCATTAAATCACGCATTTTAAACGTTACAGAGATGCTTGAAAACACAGTTAAATAAAGGTAACACACTTGAGTTTATTTAAATGTTGAATAATATTTGGTTGTAAGGGTATTTAACTTGTAACAAAATGGCCTTATCTATGCCTTCTTTTCTCGGGAAACGCTAGAAGACTTTCCCTTTCCTTGGGGGTTTTTCTTTGGCATAAGTTTCATCAGAATTTCCGTGGCCGATTTACTATCCAGAGGACAATTGGAGTACACATCCTCACAAGCTCTATCATTGGCTCGCTTTCCGTGTTCCAAGGCCTCCTTTATAGCCGTTCCATCTAGCAGGTAATCCACAAGGGCATTTCTGGAAATAAATGTTATAGAAAATATATATAATTTTAAAATAAAAACTATACTTACTCTGATAACATGTGAATGAACTCATCCATCTGATCGGAGGAACCAATCTTCATGTTATACTCCGTGGAGCGCACATAACCGCAGACTGCTCTCTGCATGCAACTCGTTGAGTCAATGTTGTTCTGACCCAGGACATCGTCGATTTTATTTATCATGCTGCTCAGGGGCGTCAGGTCATTGTCCTCACCTGTGGATATTTAAGAACGAAATACATTCTGCTTGACTAGCTGGCAGTACACAACCTACTTCGACCATAGCCGCCATAGCCACCGTGGAAGGCCGACAGAATTTTAGGTATCAAAATAATAGCTCCAATGCCCACCAGAGTGCCCAAGACCACGCCGCCCAGGTCGAGTTTGATGGGATTGTAGGCGGAGAGGCCAGTACCGCCGGGATAGCCCTGTGCACAGGTAAATTTTGTAAATTATTACGCTATATTTTAGAACCATTCACACACATTCAGAGATCCATAGCCGGTGGTGTATCCCAGGCGTTCCAATCTATCTTTGGTGGAAGCTGTCTGCGGCTCACTGGGCTGCGTCTTGTTCTCGTTATAGTACGACCGATCTCGCTGACCTTTGTCCGCATAGAATCTGGAAAGATCGGCCATGAATGAGTATTATTTTTGGATGGACAAGCTTATCCTACTTGTGGCTCTCTTCGTATTTGGGAATGGCATTGGCATAGGTCAGCAGCACCATAACTCCCAGCAATTGCAATATGACAAGGTAATTTATATTCATCCTGATTGTTGGTATTATCCTTTGGCTTTTGAAGGGTTTTGTTTTGTAGTCCTCGATGTGGTCTCGGTAGCGTTTCCAGCGTCAAACTAATATTTCAAATGGCACAAACTCCACTATATATAGGAGTTAACTGACAAAAATTCAAGCAATTTGTTCAAATTACAAAATGTCAAGCCAACGTGCAGATTTGAATGCCGTTTATGCCGGGTATTTGGGAAAAGTGAGGAAAGAAACCCATTCTACCACGACGGCTGAGCAGTGAGCAGGTGTTTGTAACCATATAGGCACTTACTATATATGCCCCTTCGTGGAGCAGGAGCATCATTGTATTTATGTCGCTGTAATGCGCAATTTTCATTGCATACTCAATTATTTAACGAAATTATCGCAGCCACGAAATGCCGAAAAACCACGCTTTGTGGGTGGAAAAATTGAGCAGCCATGCAGTGGAAAATGGTATATATATACATTATATATATGTAAGTACTATTTATTTGTATCGAAATCGCGACTCGAAACCGGAGACACATGGAAGTGTTTGCACCTGCGAGACTTGCATCATTATGAGGGGCACTCGAGCAAACGATTTCTGGTATTAAGTCACTGACTTTTCATCGTTTCTTGTTTGGTAAAAATACAAAACAACCCCAAATATATATGGGTTTTCATTTTTCACAACAAAAGACATTCGATAAAATCTTGGAATAATTTAGCTTATTTATTAGAACCACAAATCATTTTATGGGTTACAAAAAAGTACAACAAAAGTTTGTATAGTTTGTACATAGTAATTTGTATAGTAATTGTAACTTAAATTTAGATTAAAAATATTAAAAGGACACCGACGTCAGGTTATTGACCTTTAAATTTCATTTAGAGTTTGATATATTTTCAAAAGCATCAATTTTTTATTTCGATTTCTTGATTAGTTGAGAAATTTATTCTAAATGCCGATTAATTTACTATAAATATATTTAATTTAACCTTGATCTTGGGATACTAATTGCAATTTATAGATGATTATTAACTTTTCGACGCCTTTTAAATATGCAAAACATTTTGGCAATAAATCAAATATTCTCAGACATATGTGGGCTTATAGGTGTGTATGGCCACTTAGGGTAATGATATATAGAAAATCTGTAATAGATTTATTGATCCGGTAGAGGATAATTTATATGTACATACTTAAAATAAAATTATTTTCTTATTATGAGATTTAAAATGGAAAATTGGCAATAAACATATGTTTAAAAAACAATGGTAAATTCTATTAAACCCTTATCAATATCTCATCATCATGATCTAAATTTGCTAATGTGTTTAACCTCTTCTTCCATCATTTTCATTGCGATTTTACTTTTCAAATATTACTTATATGTTCATATTATATTTTTATTGGTTTATTTTTTGTTTACTTGAATATTTTCTTTTGATTTTTAAGACCTTGTTGTTGACAGTTTTGATAAGTTCTTGTCCAGAATTTATTACTTACTTAGACCCTCAAATAAAGGCTTTTTAATCAACTAAAATATTTTTAATTCCAAGATAAATATTTGCATAAAAATGTATGCATTACTCTTAATTGACACAAAGAAATGATTAAAATTCGAAGACAGCGCTCAATGGCATATTTGTTCTCCGATTAGTGTGATTTTGGCAGCCTTGAAATTACGAGTCATTCATTGCCTCTCGTTAAGGTTAATGTCATAAAGAATTTGCTTTTCTGACTTTCTGCCATGGTTTTTCTTTATTATTTTTTTTTGTTTGTTTATGTACAAGAGCTAGACACCTACACAGGCGATTTAATATGTGGCTATGCGATGATGTGCAGTTTATTTATATGCTAACAAATACATGTGAGCCTAGCCGCCTTTTTGTAAGCGTATGAGTAATCTCTGGCCTCAAATCTGTTGGAAAACAGCATTTATTTTTATCTTATTTTGTTTAATTATTGTTTTCCAGATATATGTCTGTGGGAAGAGCACTGTGTCCGGTCCGGTCTACAGGTGATACTTACTCCCATAAATTTGTGGCAAGGATTTTAATCTTAAAGCTAATTTATTTTATTATTTGAGTGCCAAATGTTGTCGAAATTTGCAAAATATATTGAAGTTTATTTGAATGTTTATTAGGAAAAAGTTTAGTTGCTAATGATGACGTCTTAAATGATGTGCAAACCCCTTTTTTAATAACCCTTAAAATATCTGTGAGGCTTATAGAGCACAGAACATTATTTTTAGCATTTTTAATGTTTACAATAAATTGCGTTATGTTATGTTTTTGTTTATTATTGAATTTTTGAACTGGGGAAAAATATTTTTCATTCTTTGCGAAAATGTTGCCAAGAATTGGAATAAATATATCTATGTATGTTCATAATTTGGTATTCTGATACCTACAACAAAATAAAAGGGTCTGTATTTTTAATTGAAGATGTAAGGCACTTATAAAATGTACCATAATTATTCAAGGTATTCAAAAGTGTTGCCAAAAATTTGCAAATTTATACATCATTCTAATGAGATCAAAAAACTAAGTCAAAGAGTTTTTGTAAATATTAATAATTGGTTTTAAAATGAGCTTACTTTGTATTTTTAATATATTTTAAAATGAGAATCCATGAATTAGAAAGATAACGCATAAGTATTCATTAATAACTTAATAGGTCTTTAAAGAAACCACTCTTTACTATGCAAAATATTTATAAATAAATATAAACAAGTGGATCCCAGGCTGCAAAAATAGAAAATGCTGGAAAACAAATACCTGAAATGAATCACTTTCTAAAAGGGCTACTTTATTCCGTGATCAAAGATCGATGTACATATGTATATAGGCCTTTTCCCCAACACAAACATACATACTGACGTATGAAAAGTGTTGGCTTTATGTAAACAGAAATTGCTCGCTCTTTTTTCGCCGAGAGATGTCAATGTTTCTTAATTCCAAAAATAAGTTTATTTGGGAGATGGTCAGAAAAAGAGGTGCCAAGAGAGGGATAGAGAGAGTGAGTGAAGGCTGTGTGAAAATTTTGAAAATCAAAAAATTATAAGCAAGTGCTCCGGACGATTCTCGGGCAGATCAACTCGAACGGGCGTCAAGTGAACAACACGCAACGACGACAAATCCGAACCAAATCCAACGAACAATTCAAATTCAAATTCTAATTCCACAAAAAGGCATCGCTTGAAAAATCGCAAAATGGTTTACGAAAGTGGATTTACAACTCGCAGAACGTACTCCTCTAGGCCGGTGACGACTTCTTACGCCGTTACGGTAAGCCCCTCTCCATCGCCAATAAACTTAATAACTTGACATACGGTAGTGTGGTTTTCCTTGATAAATCCTTTTTAAATCTGTGAAATATATCTGTGCGTACGATTTCAAAATTCTAAATTAAACTCTAAACCATTATTATTGAGTGGAAAACTGTACGGAAACGCAGCGGATAAATTTGACAAATTTAAAGGAAGTTTAGCTAATCGAATATGTAGTAAAAATTATTTTAAAAATTATATATAAAAAAAGAAATCAGTTTTAAGCGCTTGTGTCCCACTGGCTGTACTCAATGGTTTCATATTTGGCAAGCGAACAGATAAATATTGAAGAAATTGAAACACGTTTGAATGCAAAGTGTCTACCAAACTATGAATATCGTATCCAACTTACAGTATATAACTTAGAATTATTACACTCTATAGAATATCTTACGATCGGGCGTTTTGTGTATATATAAACGGTTCAGCAAGGACATGAAAATAATATAAAAGTTTTCTGTGCGAAACATTTGTGTGTAGTTAATCATAAACATAAACTTATTTCTATCTAACAATTTAATCGTTCTCATAATGGTCTCCTGTATTATAAATGTGATATATGTGCAGCTTAACCGTAATGCTCGTCAAGGCAGACCCCAATTAAATAAATAAATATATGTACATATGACAAAAAAATGATGCGAGTGTGAAGCAAAAGGCATTGCAATTCTCGGGAGGTCGTGGGAATTATAATTTTTCCTAAATTTATGGCAGCCCCACCGATGATGATCTTCATATCTCTTTTCGGATATTCGTGTTTACTCATCCCACCCCAAAAATATATATGTATCTAAGGCGCGAATACATTTTCAGAATTTCAGAATTCAGCGGAGGCCGAAACATTTCTCTATCTTTATTTATTATTATTTACAAAAACCTGAGGTCCGTCCGGCCCGATCGCTGGTGCCCAAAAATGTTTAGCACATAGCATATATAGAGGAGTGGAATTCCAAACACATGCGAATTCCCAATGAATTCCCACACATGCGCAACTCTCTCGAATAGTCCGTTGTGGTGGTTCTGGTTCCGCCGATTTGTATATGTGTAATACTAGATGCGCGCGCATTTCGCTCTTTGCTAGTCCTAAAAATATCTTTCCGATTTCCATAATATATTCAAATAAACCGAAGATGCTATGGGAGGGAACCAGCAGCAATAAAATAACGCCAGCGAAATCTCAGGCGTTTTTCAAAAAAATGTATAAAAATTAGAAGAAGATAAATGCTGAGAAAACAAAGAACCGATTTTTCAGTCGGTATTAATGAGTGTGATGATAATCCAAGGCGAGAATAAATATGTACATCAAGTGCCTAATAATCGCCATTGTCTGTGGACACTTTATGTCCAACTTGTTGTTTTTAATGACGAAAAGGGGATCATGCCATGATGTCATTGAAGTCTAAGAATGTTGCTTGTTTTTTTCAGGGATTAGTGTACAGGATGAACTGCTTATTTATATATATGTATGTATATATTAACTTGCCTCTGTATATTTGTACATAAATAAATGTTTGCTGTTTGTGTTCGAACTAAATGCTGCGAGTGTATCCATAATGCTCCCATTGCACATAATACTTACAACCACACTACGTCGTATCAATATGCATATTTACATAAGTATGTGTATGTTGACCTGGGGTGGACCTCTCTAGGGTTATTAGACAAAATTTAAATTTAAAAAAAAATGAATAAATTAACAGAAATCCATTTCATTCAATTTTTGAGCAGAGACAACACTGCGTATGAGTAATATTAATGTGCCTCTTACAGTCCCTTCTTCTTTGAAAACTTTTTTCAGCTTGATTATATGACGTTAAAGAAAGGTTTTGAGTAATGCTAAAGATAAATCAAATATTTGTTATTCTTACTTAATTATATAAAAAATTTTTTTATACTTTTATTCGTTTAAATTAAAATTACAAAGGCTTAATAATTATTATAGCTATAGAAGGTCCATACCCCTCTGCACTTACATATGTAAATATGCAACTTGTGTCATAATGTAAGGATTCTCCGTATATATTGGATATCGCTTGACCCAACCAGCACAAGGATAACTATAAATCTCAACCACTGCGAAGCTGTATATAAATGCCCGCCTCAGTCCCCAGCCCCGTATCCAAGAGTGTATATATGAGTCCCACGTTGAGTCCCGCAGCACCGCCGCCAGATCTGGCCAAGATCTCCTTCCTAACCGCGTTTAACCCTGTCCCAGAAATTAAATCGAAATTTGTGGAATTTTGGGCTTTGCAGAGAACGAACCAGAGAACACCAATTGACTGGGAGAAAGTTCCGTTCGTGCCGCGTCCGTCGCTCATCTCGGATCCGGTGACCGCGTTCGGTGTCCGGCGTCCCGATCATGAGCGTCGCAAGCACTCGATCCTCGACCCGATCAACCGGGCGGCCATCAAGCCCAACTACCGGCTGGCCTATGAGCCCATCGAGCCCTATGTGTCCACGCGGGACAAGAACCGCACACGCATCCTGGGTATGGTGCGCCAGCACATCGACACCGTGGAGGCGGGTGGCAATACAGCGGCCCGCACCTTCCGGGATAGCCTGGACTCGCAGCTGCCCCGGCTGCACCGGGCTGTGTCCGAGAGCCTGCCGGTGCGGAGGGAGACCTACCGCAACGAGAAATCGGGCGCGATGGTCACCAAGTACAGCTACTAGGACCAAATCTACTATACTATATCCATGTTATACATATAGTTATGCCTTAATCCCGAACACAATCGAACGAACCTAAGTTGCAGCTAAGAACACAAAACATAATTAAAACCGACAAACAAACAAATAAAAGAAAAAAACTGAAAAATTACACAAAAACATTGATAGGACTACGTTTAGTTTTAGCCATTAAACCCTGTGTGTTAACCCACTTTAACCCATTTTTACAAGTTTGCAGAGAAAAAATCAGCCGAGTTGGGTTTTTAATACTCAATAAAATTAAGTAGAGTTTCTATATTAATATATTAAATTTAACAAAAATGATTTGATTATAAAGAAACTCGATTTCTTAAGATATTTAACCCAACTAACAATGGTTTTTTTCTCTGTGTAGCTAATGTATATTGTATCTAACGTTTCACAACTTCATAAATTCGTAGAATCATAGCATTGTGTGTGCCCAGATGAGCTCTAAAGTTAAACATTCGAACATGTTTCAATTTCCCTGTTTCGAGAGTCGCCTTGCGTTATTTATTTTTGGTTTCTTGGACCGTTGCCTACAGCAGATAGAAGTTCAAAGGAGGAGCTTTAACGTACCTTTAAATGATTGATGCTTGTGTTGCCAATGCCCCCCAAAATGCCAATGCCAATGCCAAACATTTTCAATATATCAATATCAAATCGGAATTTATAGACTCCACGCTTAGACCTGTGCACGGACAGACCTGGCTCGCACCGCAGCCGCGCCTCCTCGGACTACTCGTACACCTCGAAGTCGTCTGTGGAGAAGAGCAGCTACGACTCGAGCAACCCGCACTCGTACCGCCCGGAGCGATCCACGTACACCTCGACCGTTGAGAAAACGTCGCGCAGCGGCCCCGGCGGCTCGTACAACTATAGCACCGAGCGGACCAGCACCACTGGCGCCGGACCCGGCGGCTACAGCTACTCGTCGACCACCTCCGGCAACCTGCCGGGCGGCACCAAGTACCGTCACTTCTCCTACCACGTTTAGGATTAGGATGCTGCTGATGCTCTCCAGTTCTCCGGTGCTTTGAATGTTTTCGGTGCCCACTAATACGTCATTGTTTCGAATATATATATATATCTACTATATCCTTCGAATAATCCACCTAACCACCGCTAACCTTGAGTGCCTATATGTATACGATGCTCGAATTCAGATGATGTAAATGTTTTGACTTGGACTAATCACCACTAATGACCACACATTGATCCGCATATAGACTAGAGCCACCTCTTCTATGTATTTGCCTTCAAGCCTTCAAGCAGTCATGTTAAAACATATTTGTGATACAATAAAATAAACACGGTCTTATCTCAAATAAACCTAGCGTTACTTTACTTGAACTGTAGTCAGAAATCAGATACGATATTCATACGGAAGACACATATGTAAACACAAACACAAACACAAAGTAGGGAACCCACCAATGGACAATCCATTCAAGCCGTTTTGTCAAGGAATATGAGAAAGAGTTGTCATATTTTTTGGATTAAAACAACAATTGCCTTATTTTGTATTACTTTCAGTACCCGACGGTCTCGAAAGTAACTCGTGTAAGTATTTGCATTTCATCACAATTCGCCAACACATCGCCTGTCATCTATATCTATGTCTATATCGATGGTCTCACAACTTATTCTTTTCCATTGACTATAATCACACTGTTCCATCACATCCATCACATCATCGTCACTGGAAGCCGACTGGGTTAGTAGTGAGCCCTTAGTTCTTACTTTGTTAACCATATAATAGTCCAAGATGATCCCTAAAATTGATCAATATAAAAAATTTATCTAAATTGTGGGCTAAAAAGGTATTTATCAAATATCATTTCTAAAAATAAGTCTTTAAATGTTGGTATTCTGTAGAGTCAAGAAAAAGATATTACTATCATATTTTATCAATATTTGTTTAGCTTTTTATCAAACAAATTATTGCAATTGCCTAGATTCAAATTCAATAAAGACATTGTAAGGACCCTAATTCATTCAACCATCATTCATCACAAACAAAACTCATCTACTGAGTGAAACATTATTTAAATACTTATGTTTCTGTTTCTGTTAATAGTTAAACTTTAATTTACTTTCATTACTGGCTTCCTCATTGCAATAACGATACCGATAACGAGTTTTCTCGTCTTCATCAAATCCTGTTCATTCAATGTTGTGTTAATTTTTTGAAAACGTTGACAAATTTAGGTATACAAGTCGAGTTACCCCATCTACTCGAGCTACTCGGTGCCCAGGCGCGTGGTCACCGGCACCCGTGTGGTGACCTCGCCCATCCGTGTGGTAACCTCGCCCGCCCGCGTGGTGTCCCGGGTTATCCACTCACCGTCGCCAGTTCGCGTTGTCCGCACGACGACCCGAGTGATTTCATCGCCGGAGCGCACCACCTCGTACTCGTACACTTCGCCGTCGACCTACTACAGCCCCACTTACTTGCCATCGACCTACACTTCGACCTACATCCCGACCTCGTACACCACTTACACGCCGTCCTATTACTACAGCCCGACCACGGTCACCCGGGTGTACGCCCCCGCCCGTTCGCTATCCCCGCTGAGGATTACCACCTCGCCGGTGAGGATCACGAGCTCCCCCGTCCGCCAAGTGCCCTCCTACCTGAAGAGGCTGCCGCCAGGATACGGTGCTCGGGCCCTTACCAATTACCTCAATACCGAACCCTTCACCGTAAGTTGGTCTGCCTGAGTAATAGCTATACCTTAGCTAGAGCAAAGCTTGCGTAGTCGTAGCTGTAGCCTTCGCAGAGTTCGTTACGCCGCCCACGATATGGTCGAGGACCCTTCTAATTCAGAGTCCCCTTGCAGACCTTCTCTGAGGAAACAAGCCGGATTCGCAACCGCGCTCAATCTCTGATTCGTGACTTGCATACTCCCGTGGTGCGCCGTGCTCGCAGCTGCACACCCTTCCCAGTCACCGGGTAAGTAGTAGATATCAGCAGGGATTATTGGTATTAAGACCTAAGCAATGTTTTTGGATATACTTTTCTGTATATACCTGGCATATCAAATAAATGGTTTTTTTTTCTAATTTTATTATTATTGACCTTGATTCGGATATACATATATAAGTTATTCAAGGTTAAATATATACAGTTTCATATTTTTCTATATATATTTTTTTAATTTGAGGCGTAAAATGCAAATTGACTTTGCACACATGGCGGATGAGTGATATTTACAGGCAATTATCACTCATACGACATGTGTGCTCATTAAGAATCTGAAAATGTAACCTCTGTCTCTTAGTGGATATTTATGGTGAAAATCTGTCTAAAAACTAAGCTTTATATTATTTGATTATTTATAAAAAATCTATTTCTTGTAGTTATACCTATGAACCGACTTCGCAACTCGCCCTGGACGCCTATGTGGCCCGCGTCACAAATCCCGTGCGTCATATTGCCAAGGAAGTTCACAATATCTCGCACTATCCCCGGCCAGCTGTCAAATATGTTGGTGAGTTGCCTACCGATATGGTGCGCGATTATGGCACTATATATTCAGTTCACAAACTGTGGTTAGACACCCTCACCTTATACTGTACAGTGAAATAGCTATTAAATTCCGTATTTTTTAAATAATTAAATAACAACAAGGTAAAAGTCATCTTGCATCAGTAAGGATTTGCGGTGACAAGGCCTATAATATTAGGAGTCCCATGTACGATTCGGACAAAGTTCGAACTGATATTAACCTCTTGTCCTGGTACCTTAGACATCCGACTTGGAAGAGTGATAAGAAATCCCATGTTCCTGAGAAGGAAGGTAAGTACTGTTCATTTTTGTTATACGTCGCTTGAATATGACACCTGTATATATATCACTCAAGCATATATGTAATTGATGTTGCCGCCAAAACGAGTACCATTCATTGAGAGATGCAAATAAGGACAAGGATTTGTGCGTTTTTTTTGGTAAATTAAATAAGAATATAAATGAAAAAAATAGAATTTAAAGAATTAAATGTATTAAACACAAATGGACCAGAGTTAAGGCTACACTCTTCATCCATATATTCATGCCATTAAATATTCAATTAAATTTTTTATCAAACTTTACATCTTCGATTTATACTCCAGATCTCACCTACATGACAGACTTAATTGTTTTTTAAACAAGACAAAGCACCAAAGGCTTTAAATGAAAAAAAAAAGAATTATAATATTCGCTTGAGATTTTTCGGTATAATATTATTTTTTACTTGTCCAAATTATATTCTTCCAGTTCGGAAGCCCAGAATTCCCCCGAATATTAATACAAATAATCGTATAAGCCGGTGCCATTGAGAGTTGACTTAATTTATTCATTTGTAACTAACTTACATATTTGGTTGCTGCATCCTGAATTGTTCAGTTCATTGTATTTCACTAACGTTATACGTTTTATGATTGATTGATTCTTTCCAGTTGAAGCTGTTGAAGTTGAGGCCTAAATGATAACATGCCTGATTTTTGTATGGACATACACTTCTCTTTCTTAAATAAACCAATCTAAAAGACTTTCTTTTGCGTGTGGTAGACACTTAGCCGATATCTACAAGATGAACACTTGATATCGACACACTCTGGCGCTTTCACTACTCAGACTAATACCTACACAAAGTCAGATCAGATCAGAACAGCTAAAAAGATCGAATAAAATATAATAATAGTAATGATAATGAAGAAATTCAGCGCATCACTTGTGATACTAACCCTTTTTCATGTGACTTACCAAAATGTAGATACTTCTTCATTCTTTTCAATTTGTTGTAACTTAGGTGCCGATATATATTAGCTGACTATTAAATGTTTTCTTTTCACGTTCATTAATATAAAAAAAATATATACATAAATACTTCATTATTTGGCATTTAAGATATATTTAGATGTCGGCGCGAATTTGGTTAACCAATTATGTTATGTTCATGCATATGTAAACACATTTTTAGGGACATTTACTTACATATATCTATCAATATATTAATTTGTAAATACTGATCTAAAACGAAACCTCTTTTTATGGGTCTTTCTAAGGGGGTTACAGGTTCACAGATGACAAAAAGAGAATATTTCATGTAAATAACATATTTTTGTTGCTCAAATGAATTTACATTCAATTCACTATCCACAAAACCTCGAGACCTCAGCTTGATTTATGTACTCTAGTTTTTGAATTTTGAGATGTATATATGTATGTATGCTTAACCCATTAACCACATTTTGGTTTCAAAAATCTTCACGCCCAGAACTTTCTTAAAACTCCCATTAATGCCACACAATACTCTAAACCATTGGCGTCTACTGTATCTGCAATTTTACCTTGCCTCGTCTACATATAAGAAAACCACACCCCATCGCCGTTCCGAAGAGTAAGTATTACTATATGTAAGTGATAAATCCGAATTTACAGCAAGAAGAAGTTAAGAATCAATAATTAATTTTATGAGGATGAAAAGCTATAGTACATCTCCGCTGTGGTTGAGCCTCTTATGACAAGCATTCAATTTCAGATGCCGAGTTGGATCCTAACCGTCCAACTAGAAAGTTTTCTGCCCCTAGGCCCTTGGAGGATCCCGTCGACTTGGAGAACAAGGAGAAGCAGCGCCTCCGACAGGAGCGTCTCCTGACGGTCAATGAGGAGGCCCTGGACGATGTGGATCAGGAGAAGAAGCGCGCCCAGAAGGCTGATGAGGCCAAGCGTCGTGAGGAGAGGTGAGTAATTCCCTTTTCGGTCATCTAGAAAGTTAAAATTAAATATCTCTTATAATTCTTTTTAGGGCTCTGAAGGAAGAGCGCGATCGCTTGGCCGCTGAGGCCGAGCAAAAGGCTGCTGCCAAGGCCAAGAAGGCTGCCGAAGAAGCTGCCGCCGAAGAGGCTCGTCAAGCGGAAGTTGCTGCCCAAAAGGCGGCAGCAGATGCTGCCCAGAAGGCTGCCGATGAGGCTGCTGCTGAGGCTGCTGCTGCTAAGGCTGCCGAGGAAGCTGCTGCTGCTGCAAAGGCTGCCGAGGAAGCCGCCGCTCTTAAGGCTGCCGAAGAGGCTCGGGCCGCTGAGGAGGCACGCTTAGCCCAGGAAGCTGCCGCTGCTAAAGCTGCCGAAGAAGCTGCTGCCGCTAAGGCTGCCGAAGAAGCTCGTCTTGCCGAGGAAGCTGCCGCTCTTCAGGCTGCCGAAGAGGCCCGCCTCGCTGAGGAGGCACGCGTAGCCGAGGAAGCTGCCGCTGCCCAGGCTGCCGAGGAGGCTCGTGCTGCCGAAGAAGCCCGCCTGGAGGAGGAGCAGCGCCAGCGTGAGCAGGAGCTGGAGCGTCTGGCGGAGATCGAGAAGGAAGATGACGCCGAACTGGCCCGTCAGGCCGCCGAGCTAGCCGAGATCGCACGCCAGGAGAACGAGCTGGCGGCCCAGGAGCTGCAGGCCATCCAAAAGGGTGAGAATGATGTCGATGCCACCGAGCCTCTGGTCGAGGAGCCGGTGACGCCCATCGACGAACAGGAACCCGTCATCGAGCTGAGCTCCAACGTTGAGGATGCCCCCGCTGGTGGCGACAGCTACGAGGAGCCAGAGGAGGATGATGGGGAGGAGGAAGAGGAGGAGGAATAGATTCTAGACAATCATAAAGCTGTCATTAAAATTAAAAAAGAAACAATAAAAATAATATAAAACTGAATTCTGAATTTGTCTAATTTTTATATATTGTTTATTTTTTTTTAAATAATGGGAGAGTGAGTGCTGATCTCTCTTTTTCACTGGCGGTCTGTTCATTTGTTCGGATCCCATTTTCTTTATAGTTTGTTTACTTCAGCAGAGTTTTTAATTGGAAGATAATGAACGATAACAATGCACACTAAAATTATACAAATAAAAAATAATAAAATAATAAAAAATTAAAGAGTTTCCTTTTTAAGTTGGCTTTAAGTTACTTACCAATAAGCGTACCAGTAAATATGGCAAATGTTGTGTTGCAATAAGGTTGCAGCATAACTCCTATTAAATTTGTGGATGCAATGACTCCAAGTCTACCCATCGACATGCAAAAGCTTACTGCCTTGGATCTGATGTTGAAATTATACTATTAATTTACAAGATATTAAAGAAAGATTCAAATTAGATATACCTTAAATGTGTGGGCACCAGATCAACGATGGCTCCTATCATAATGGAAATACAAAGTGCTGGCAGCAGTATGTAAAGACAAAGCAGAACGAGGACCCCTGTAGGATTTCCTGTAAAGTGCAGAAAAATTCCACTTACAACTGCTCCGGCCATGGCAGCGTTAAGAACATTCTTTCGTCCCAGGGGATTCAGTAAAAAGCCCTGAATGAAAAATCCAAACAAGAATCCAAAACCCACAATTATGTTATCTATATAGGTTTTGTTTGAGATGTGAACTGCGCAGTCCTGAAATAAAATGTAAAATTTTCAATACATTTTTTAATAAAAATCTAAACAATTTTTTACCTCTAGAGTGACATTTTGTGGAGCTCCAACGGGAATGCTTAATATTTCGCACACCGTTGATGAGGTGTTTCCGTCACCGGATAATTTGTTAATAATGTCTGGAAGCCAAATTTGCACGCCACATGAGCTAGGAGGAAAAATGTTGTTTTTTTTCAGAATCTCCATAGAAAATTCAGAGTATTTGCTTACCCGAAAAACAATCCAAACACTGCCAAATTACAGAGAATAAAATTCAATCTATGTGGCTTGTGAAAAAGTGGCTTATTTGCTCGAACAATTTTGGTTAAAATGCCGCCATCTTGACTTTCGGATAACAATCTTTCGCCATCTGGATCCTCAGACTTCAATGTGAACTCTTCATAATCCATGTCCTGCTGTATAGGCTTTCCCTTGTTGAATTTACTTATCCAGCCGACGACTTCTATTGCCTCTTGGGTCTTATCTTGAGACAGCAAAAATTTTGGGCTTTCAGGATAATACAAAAGGACAAGGCCCCCGATTAGGCCGGGCAGAAGAATAATTAGCAACATTAAACGCCATGGTCTGAAGACAAAACCGCCCAAGGTGATTAACCAATCGTGTGAAAGTATTAGCCAAGAAGCCGCTGAAATATTTTAATATTTAATAAAAGTTAAGTTATTAATTAAACTATTACCTGGAACAATTATGGCTGAAACGGTGACGAACATCGTTGAATAGTTAATCGTCACAGCTCTATGTCGGGGTATATTGAACTCACATAGATATGGATAAAGTGCTGCTGGAACGCTACCCACACTGTTTTTGTGAGAGAGAAAAAATTAACATAAATTATGAAGAGCTTAAGCCGGTCTTTATAATCTATTTGTGTTGTATTATTACTCTAGATTTTTTTATAAGGCGTAAAATGAGCGGGAAAAAACTTAAGCTCACCTCATTCCTACCAGAAAATTAATTATGTTAAAAAGCCAAAGGTCTGAGATAAACATAAGGCTAAACTGCAGGACATTACTAGCGAAAGTGCCGTAGATCAAAACCTTGCGTCGTCCGATATCATCGCTGATGTATCCCCATATGATGGTTGATAGGACTAGACCTGTGACATGCAAATTTCCATATATTTCATTAATCTTCAGGTGAGTTTTAGAGCTCAACTCACCTGCCGTTCTTGTGGCCATCATAAAGCCCTTTTCGGCCTGCGTGGTGTGGAAATCACATTGCGAGGCAATCACAATGATGCCCATCGCCTGCTGGCCACCTACAGTTGTTATTGTCAGGAGGCCACTGACAAGCAATAAAATCCATTGTGTTTTACCATAACCTGGTGGTGGCAAGTACTGTTCGTAACACCCGCTTCACATGAGAAATTTCAATAAATTACCGATTTTCTCCAATACAGTTTCATAGTCCCAGACTTTGGGATGGTTCCCCAAAGAGCCGTGCATCTTGACACTCCTCCGATAGACAGACAACTGATCACAGCGATGGTGAAACACCTGCTTTAGCCGTTAGAATTATATTTTTATAATCAGGCAAAGAAACTAGTTTTAAGCATAAATAGGTTTATACGTAAAATACAAACTGGAGTATAAAAAATAAGTCACCAAGAACTAAGTTATAAATATATTCATTGAAGACGACTTAGTTGTCGACGACTTAGTTGTCTCAAGCGATCGCGATCGAGGAGGGTAAAGGGTAGTGCCAGGGCAAGCAGGAGCTCTTAAGATATCAAGGTTTCACCCAAAAATATGTTCCCTACGATTAAAGTAGGTTCAATAAAAACATATACATTTTCTTGTTATTAAGTGAAGCAATAAACAACTTTAAAATTTATTTGTACATTACAATGCAATATTTAAAAATGAGAAACAAATAAAGATGCAAACTTAAGCAGAGTTTTTAATTGGAAGGTTATGAACAATAATAATGCATACTGAAATTATAGAAATAAATCAGAATTAAAGACTTTTTATTCTAACTTGGCTTTGAGTTACTTACCAACAAGCGTACCAGTAAATATGGCGAATGTTGTGTTGCAATAAGGTTGCAGCATAACTCCTATTAAATTTGTGGATGCAATGACTCCAAGTCTACCCATCGACATGCAAAAGCTTACTGCCTTGGATCTGATGTTGAAATTATACTATTAATTTACAAGATATTAAAGAAAGATTCAAATTAGATATACCTTAAATGTGTGGGAACCAGATCAACGATGGCTCCTATCATAATGGAAATACAGAGTCCTGGCAGCAGTATGTAAAGGCAAAACAGGACGAGGACTCCTGTGGGATTTCCTGTGAAGTGCAGAAAAATCCCACTTAAAACTGCTCCGGCCATGGCAGCGTTAAGAACATTCTTTCGTCCCAGGGGATTCAGTAAAAAGCCCTGAATGAAAAATCCAAACAAGAATCCAAAACCCACAATTATGTTATCTATATAGGTTTTGTTTGAGATGTGAACTGCGCAGTCCTGAAATAAAATGTAAAATTTTCAATACATTTTTTAATAAAAATCTAAACAATTTTTTACCTCTAGAGTGACATTTTGTGGAGCTCCAACGGGAATGCTTAATATTTCGCACACCGTTGATGAGGTGTTTCCGTCACCGGATAATTTGTTAATAATGTCTGGAAGCCAAATTTGCACGCCACATGAGCTAGGAGGAAAAATGTTGTTTTTTTTCAGAATCTCCATAGAAAATTCAGAGTATTTGCTTACCCGAAAAACAATCCAAACACTGCCAAATTACAGAGAATAAAATTCAATCTATGTGGCTTGTGAAAAAGTGGCTTATTTGCTCGAACAATTTTGGTTAAAATGCCGCCATCTTGACTTTCGGATAACAATCTTTCGCCATCTGGATCCTCAGACTTCAATGTGAACTCTTCATAATCCATGTCCTGCTGTATAGGCTTTCCCTTGTTGAATTTACTTATCCAGCCGACGACTTCTATTGCCTCTTGGGTCTTATCTTGAGACAGCAAAAATTTTGGGCTTTCAGGATAATACAAAAGGACAAGGCCCCCGATTAGGCCGGGCAGAAGAATAATTAGCAACATTAAACGCCATGGTCTGAAGACAAAACCGCCCAAGGTGATTAACCAATCGTGTGAAAGTATTAGCCAAGAAGCCGCTGAAATATTTTAATATTTAATAAAAGTTAAGTTATTAATTAAACTATTACCTGGAACAATTATGGCTGAAACGGTGACGAACATCGTTGAATAGTTAATCGTCACAGCTCTATGTCGGGGTATATTGAACTCACATAGATATGGATAAAGTGCTGCTGGAACGCTACCCACACTGTTTTTGTGAGAGAGAAAAAATTAACATAAATTATGAAGAGCTTAAGCCGGTCTTTATAATCTATTTGTGTTGTATTATTACTCTAGATTTTTTTATAAGGCGTAAAATGAGCGGGAAAAAACTTAAGCTCACCTCATTCCTACCAGAAAATTAATTATGTTAAAAAGCCAAAGGTCTGAGATAAACATAAGGCTAAACTGCAGGACATTACTAGCGAAAGTGCCGTAGATCAAAACCTTGCGTCGTCCGATATCATCGCTGATGTATCCCCATATGATGGTTGATAGGACTAGACCTGTGACATGCAAATTTCCATATATTTCATTAATCTTCAGGTGAGTTTTAGAGCTCAACTCACCTGCCGTTCTTGTGGCCATCATAAAGCCCTTTTCGGCCTGCGTGGTGTGGAAATCACATTGCGAGGCAATCACAATGATGCCCATCGCCTGCTGGCCACCTACAGTTGTTATTGTCAGGAGGCCACTGACAAGCAATAAAATCCATTGTGTTTTACCATAACCTGGTGGTGGCAAGTACTGTTCGTAACACCCGCTTCACATGAGAAATTTCAATAAATTACCGATTTTCTCCAATACAGTTTCATAGTCCCAGACTTTGGGATGGTTCCCCAAAGAGCCGTGCATCTTGACACTCCTCCGATAGACAGACAACTGATCACAGCGATGGTGAAACACCTGCTTTAGCCGTTAGAATTATATTTTTATAATCAGGCAAAGAAACTAGTTTTAAGCATAAATAGGTTTATACGTAAAATACAAACTGGAGTATAAAAAATAAGTCACCAAGAACTAAGTTATAAATATATTCATTGAAGACGACTTAGTTGTCGACGACTTAGTTGTCTCAAGCGATCGCGATCGAGGAGGGTAAAGGGTAGTGCCAGGGCAAGCAGGAGCTCTTAAGATATCAAGGTTTCACCCAAAAATATGTTCCCTACGATTAAAGTAGGTTCAATAAAAACATATACATTTTCTTGTTATTAAGTGAAGCAATAAACAACTTTAAAATTTATTTGTACATTACAATGCAATATTTAAAAATGAGAAACAAATAAAGATGCAAACTTAAGCAGAGTTTTTAATTGGAAGGTTATGAACAATAATAATGCATACTGAAATTATAGAAATAAATCAGAATTAAAGACTTTTTATTCTAACTTGGCTTTGAGTTACTTACCAACAAGCGTACCAGTAAATATGGCGAATGTTGTGTTGCAATAAGGTTGCAGCATAACTCCTATTAAATTTGTGGATGCAATGACTCCAAGTCTACCCATCGACATGCAAAAGCTTACTGCCTTGGATCTGATGTTGAAATTATACTATTAATTTACAAGATATTAAAGAAAGATTCAAATTAGATATACCTTAAATGTGTGGGAACCAGATCAACGATGGCTCCTATCATAATGGAAATACAGAGTCCTGGCAGCAGTATGTAAAGGCAAAACAGGACGAGGACTCCTGTGGGATTTCCTGTGAAGTGCAGAAAAATCCCACTTAAAACTGCTCCGGCCATGGCAGCGTTAAGAACATTCTTTCGTCCCAGGGGATTCAGTAGAAAGCCCTGAATGGAAAATCCAAACAAAAACGCAAAACCCACAATTATGTTATCTATATAGGTTTTGTTTGAGATGTGAACTGCGCAGTCCTGAAATAAAATGTAAAATTTCAATACATTTTTTAATAAAAATCTAAAAACTTGTGTACCTCTAAAGTGACATTTTTGGGAGCTCCAACGGGAACGCTTAATATTTCGCACACCGTTGATGAGGAGTTTCCGTCACCGGATAATTTGTTAACAATGTCTGGAAGCCAAACTTGCACGCCACATGAGCTGGGAGGAAAAAAATGTTTTTTTTCAGAGTCTCTATAGAAATTTAAGGCTTTTTGCTTACCCAAAAAACAATCCAAACACTGCCAAATTACAGAGAATAAAATTCAATCTGTGTGGCTTGTGAAAAAGTGGCATATTTGCTCGAACAATTTTGGTTAAAATGCCGCCATCTTGACTTTCGGATAACAATCTTTCGCCATCTGGATCCTCAGACTTCAATGTGAACTCTTCATAATCCATGATCTGCTGTATAGGCTTTCCCTTGTTGAATTTACTTATCCAGCCGACGACTTCCATTGCCTCTCGGGTCTTATCTTGAGACAGCAAAAATTTTGGGCTTTCAGGATAATAAAAAAGGATAAGGCCCCCGATTAAGCCGGGCAGAAAATTAATTAGCAACATTAAACGCCATGGTCTGAAGACAAAATCGCCCAAGGTTATTAACCAATCGTATGAAAGTATTAGCCATGAAGCCGCTGAAATATATTACTATTTAATAGGTCAGCATTTAAAGTTATTAATTAATCTATTACCTGGAACAATTATCGCTGAAACGGTGACAAACATAGTCGAATAATTAATCGTCACAGCTCTATGTCGGGGTATATTGAATTCACCTAAATATGGATAAAGAGCTGCTGGAACGCTACCCACACTGTTTTTGTGAGATAGAAAAAATTAACATAAGTAAGCTCTATTAAACCGGTATTTTTGGACTATATGTGTTATATTATCACTCTAAATCACTTTATCACTTTACAATGAGCGGAAAACAAATTGAACTCACCTAATTCCTGCCAAAAAACTAATTATGTTAAAAAGCCAAAGGTCTGAAATGAACATAAGGCTGAACTGCAGGATATTACTAGCGAAAGTGCCGTAGATCAAAACCTTGCGTCGTCCGATATCATCGCTGATGTATCCCCATATGATGGTTGATAGGACTAGACCTGTGACATGCCAATTTCCATATATTTCACTATTCTTCAGGTGAGTTTTAGAGCTCAACTCACCTGCCGTTCTTGTGGCCATCATAACGCCCTTTTCAGCTTGTGTGGTGTGGAAGTCACATTGCGAGGCAATCACAATGATTCCCATTGCCTGCTGGGCAGCCACAGTTGTTATTGTCAGCAGACCACTGACCAGCAATAAAATCCATTGTGTTTTACCATAACCTGGTGGCAAGTACTATTCGTAACAGCCGCTTCACATGAGAGATTTGAATAAATTACCAATTTTCTCCAATACAGTTTCATAGTCCCAGACTTTGGGATGGTTCCCCAAAGAGCCGTGCATCTTGACACTCCTCCGATAGACAGACAACTGATCACAGCGATGGTGAAACACCTGCTTTAGGCGTTAGAATTATATTTTTATAATCAGGCAAAGAAACTAGTTTTAAGCATAATTATGTTTTGATCTTCTGGTTTATACGTGAAAATACAAACTGGAGTATAAAACGTAAGTCACCATGAACTCAGTTATGAATATATTTATTGAAGATGACTTACTTGAGAAGGAAAAAGAGTATTGCCAGAGCAAGCAGGAGCTCTTAAACCTTCAAGGATTTATCGTATACCCTGGGTATACCCTGCTATTTCTTCAATAAAAGTAAGTTCAATAAAATCATATATAATTCGGCGTTATTAAGTGAAGCAATCAACAACTTTAAAATTTATTTGTACAATAAAATGCAATAATTCAAAATGAGAAACAAATAAAGGTGCAAACTTAAGCAGAGTTTTTAATTGGAAGTTTATGAACAATTGCAATGCATACTGAAATTATAGAAATAAATCAGAATTAAAGACTTTTTATTCTAACTTGGCTTTGAGTTACTTACCAATAAGCGTGCAAGTGAATATGGCAAATGTTGTGTTGCAATAAGGTTGCAGCATAACTCCCATTAAGTTTGTGGCAGCAATAATTCCAAGTCTCCCCATGGACATGCAAAAACTAACTGCCTTCGATCTGGTTGTAAAAATATACAATTAATTAACAAACTAAAAATGTTGAGATGTAAAAAATACCTCAAGTTTGTGGGCACCAGATCAACGATGGCTCCTATCATGATGGATATGGAGAGGCCTGGCAACAGTATGTAAAGGCAAAACAGTATTAAAACTCCTGTGGGATTACCCATAAAGTGCAGGAAAATTCCACTCAAGGAAGCCAGTGTAAGAGCAGCTAAAAGGACATTCTTTCGACCCAAAGGATTCAGTAGAGTGCCCTGAATGGAAAAGCCAATCAAGAATGCAAAACCCACAATCAAGTTGTCTATATAGGTTTTGCTTGTAATGGGATCGGTGCAGTCCTAAAAAAAGAAGATTTTTAATATTTCATAAATAATAATTCAATATTAAATAACTCACTAGAATTTCAGTGACATTTTGTGGGGTTTCAAAGGGCACGCTTAATATTTCGCACACTGTAGATGAGTTATTTTCGGCACCAGAAGATCGGTTGACAATTTCTGGAAACCAAAGCTGCATGCCATTCGAGCTGAAAGAATATTTATAATTAAAATATTTCTTATTCCAATTCCAATAAGTTATCCTGGAGGTGTTCATACCTAAAGAACATCCCAAACAGTGCCATATTACAAAGGATAAAATTAAATCCGTGGGGCTTGTGGAACAGCGGAATAGTTGCTCGAACAATTTTGGACACAATACCGCAGCCCTGACTGTCGGATAACAAGTTCTCGCCAGCGGGATCCTCAGATTTTAGTGTGAATTCGTCACAATCCAGAACCTGCTGAATGGACTTTCCCCTGTTGAATTTACTGATCCAAGCCACAGCTTCTTTTGCCTCTTCGGTCTTATCTTGGGAGAGTAATAGCTTCGGGCTTTCGGGGTAATATAATAACACCAAGCCACCAATTAGGCCTGGTAGAAGACTAACTAATAAGATCAAGCGCCATGGTCGGAACACGAAATCGCCCAAGGTTATGGCCCAATCGGATGAAAGTACTAGCCAGGCCGTCGCTTAAAGATATAAAAGTCAGGTAATTAATTCAGTTAAAGCTATTCATTGTTACCTGGAACATATATCGCAGTAACACTGACAAACATCGTCGAATAATTAATAGCCACAGCTCGATGTCGGGGTATGTTGAATTCACTGAGATATGCATAAAGTGCTGCCGACACTCCGCCCACACTGTGAGAATTGGAAAAGAATTGAACAATTAAGTCATTAAATTAATTGTAAATCATATTTCTCCACTCACCTGATTCCAACAAGAAGGTTAATAATGTTAAATAGCCAGATGCTTGTGACAAACATGAGAACAAACTGCAGGGCGTTGCTGGCGAAATTGCCGTAGAGCAGAACCTTGCGGCGGCCTATATCATCGCTGATATATCCCCATATGTAGGTCGATAGGAAGATGCCTGTGACATCAAACATGGAAATGTATATTCTCCATTGTTCTCCATGTGAAACAAAGCTCACCTGTAACACTAGCCGCCATCATGATGCCCTTTTCGGCCTGTGTGGTGTGGAATTCGCAGTGCGAGGCAATCACGATGATGCTCATCGCCTGCTGGGCAGCCACGGATGTGATTGTCAGCAGACCACTGACCAGCAATAAAATCCACTGCGTTTTACCATAACCTGGTGGCAAGTACTCCTCCCATTAATCCCTTTCTAGAGTGGAATGATTTTGATGTATTACCGATTTTCTCCAATACCATGTCGTAGTCCCACACATTGCGACCGAGGGTGTTGCTCTCCCTTGAGCCGTGCATCTTGACATTCCTCTGATATACACTCAACTGGCCAGTACTCTGGTGCAGCACCTGCTTTTAAGCCTTTGCATAACCCAGTGTAGAACATTGAGCGACATGTGAACCAGCAAACCAGTTTTGAGCTCCAGGCACTCGGGATTTTGTTTCAATTTAAGCAATTTGCGAGAGATCTTAAGCACATCAATGAATTCGATTTTATATGCAAAACGGGTTGGGAGAGAAGCCGACTATGCGGTTTGTTTGTTTGTTTCCGATGTACCGTGAGGGTTGTTTACTCAGTCTTACTATCTTGGCTTAAACAATTAGCCAAATAATTGCAATTTATGCAAACATTTGTTAATGAAATGAAAGCATTTTCATGAATAGAAATGTTGAAGTATTTCCCAGATTAGCACAAAACCGGAACGTAAACTCAACTGGAATTTAAAATAATAATGACGAATACTGCTTGTGGTTTGAGATTTAAGTCCCATTGTAAAATCTGGTTTTATTGAGGGAGTGTCAGCATTCTGCTCCACTTGCCTGTGGCTTAATTAACAAAAAGTACTCAACATGAAGTGGCTTTAAGTTAATTAAAGTTTCGGTAATAATTAAAAAATTTGAAAGAAATAAATAACATATAAAAGCTTTTCCAATTAAAATAAATGCATTTTTTAGATAGGTTATGATCGATTTCAAACTCTCATGATCCACTGAGGATATACAAACTTCATCTCGTATTGTTTACATTACATTATATTTATTTAAAAGGTACATAACTTAAACTATATTAATTAAATACTTAAAAATAATCTCAAATGGGTAACAGCAGCGTCAGGCCAGCGCAAACTATAAACAATAAAGGTACAATTAATTATAAATAGATTCTTTATAGCTTAATTAACAGCTCACTCACCCAGAACGAATCCAGAAAATACCCCAAAAGTCACCGAGCAATACGAGTCCAGGAGAACTCCTATGATGTTGCTCCCGAAAACGCTTCCAGTTCTTCCCAGCATCAGGCAAATGCAGACCGCTTTTCCGCGTAGGTGAGTGGGAACGAGATCCACGACAGCTCCGCTTACTATTGAAACGCAGAGTCCTGGCAGGACCAAGTACAGGCAAAAGCAGACAACAATGGCCACTTCGTCCTTGATGAATATCAAGATGACTGCACATGCGCCGGCCAAAGCCAGGCCAATGGATATTGAGGCTTTGCGACCAATGGCCTTTAGCACTAATCCCATCAATATATAGCCGACAATTAGGGCCGATCCATAAGTAATTGTGTCCACGTAACTCTTGGTGTTTATTGTGTCAACACAGGTCTGGGAATTAAATAGAAATCAATACTTATTTTAATAACTATGCAACTTGTATTGCTTTATATACCCTTAAGTAAAATAAAAGCGGTAATACGTGGTCTAAAGGTCACAATTTTATTTGTTACATATTCTCTATATAATCGAAGCACAGCATTTTAAGTCTTTTGGGCACGGGGTATCGGGAATTAGGAATACGACCCCTCCACTGCACAATCGTTGAAGTACGCAGAAACAACATTCCTCATTTCCGCACAACCCATCAGACTCTCCGAGAAGCAAAATAATAGCGAAAAGAAAGAAAATTGCTATAGTCCAGCGAAGTGCCATAGTGTTTTGTGAAACTGTAGCAGAAAACTGATTCAAATGGCAACTTACGCCAGTTTTTATAGCAAACTTTGATCGGCAGCGGTGCACCGCAATCACAACTTATATATATGTATATAGTATATATATTATATACATATGCATATTAATATTGATAAGGACCGTGGCTAAGAATTTAGCTGATTAGCAGCAATGAAATGCTTTTTTTATTATCTCAATTGCATCAGCATTTAAAAAATATTTTATTTCATTTCTCTGGGTCAAAAATGCCAAGAATTTGTGTAATTGTTTTAAAATCTTGTCAGAGTCTTTTCATTAGTAGCCTGGCTGTAAGTAATAAAATGTGAATATCTAGACATTGTAATCAGCATTTTGAACTCTTAAAAATCACAATTCACAGCAGACTTCTTCAATTGAGCACTGGACATTGAAATACGGCTGTAAAACAGATCCTAGGCAGTTTTCTTCATTGACACATTCACAGCAAGTGTCATTCGCATATCACTGCACCTTTTCCGAGCACTGATCCCACAAAAACAAGGAAGAGGATCAACGTAAGGAAGCCCAAACGGAAAGCCATAGTGTCTAGTAAAACTGAGGCAGAGACTGAGCTAAGAGACGACTTAAACCTGATTTTATAACTAGACTTGTGCCTTATCAGCTTAGATGGGTCATTGCAAAGGGCGCCTGGCAATATATAAAATCTTGTTGCTCAACATACAAAAAGATTAGGCTGATTGAGTTTTGATAAGCTTATTTTAAACTAAAATTTTTAATTTATAAATTATAAGACACTTACCTTATTAGCTGCATTTGCTTCCATTTGATCTATTGATGCGTCTATAACTTCACAAACGGTCATTGAATCTTCGGCTTGATTCATGCCCAACCGATTTTGTATTTCCGGATACCAAAGACCCATACCCGAAGAGCTATTCAAATAAATTAAAAACTTAAATTTTATTTAAAATAAATAAATTGTTCAAAATACTTGCCTAAAAAACAAGCCGCACATAATGGTGCAGCTTATAACAAAGTTAACCAAATGCGGCCTCTTCAGCAGCGGTAGGGTTTCCTTCCACATTTTCTTAATGGTGGCAATGCTAAAGAAAAACCCTTCAATTTTCATCAAATTAATGAATTATTAATTAAAACTTACGCAGACTTGGATACAAGTAATATATTTTCCCCATCAGCTGATGCTTCCGTTTTTAACTTTTGCACTTTGAATTCATGCAAATGTTTGCCGGAATTCTTAACTGCAATCCAGTCGACAGCTGCAAAAGCTTCTTCAGTCTTATGCAAGGACATCAGGATCTTGGGACTCTCGGGAAGAGTCCATAGCATTATTGTTCCAATAATTCCAGGAAGCATGTAACAAATGGTCAGCAAACGCCAAGGACGAAATGAGAAGTCATCCGTAATATTCACGTTCCAATTCATGGACAATATCAGCCAGGCGGTGGCTGTAATTTAGAATTAAGTATATTGCAAATGTTTACGGAAGATCTAAGTTAATAATTACCAGGCACATAGACAGTGGAAATTCCCACAAAGAGACTGGCATAATTAATGGCAATAGGCCTATGCTTGGGAGTGAAAAATTCGCCAAGATAGGCATACGTAGTTGAAGAAGCTCCAGCAATGCTGTTAAATGAATAAAATATGCAATTAGAACCGAAATTAAATTAATTAAAAAATATATAATTTAGTTCTGGTTGGTTAGCGTTCAGTTTGGAACCGCCTAAATATCTTACTATATATAATAATAAAGTACTTTACACTGATAACAGTTTTTCTTCTTGCAAACATAATTAAAAACTTTACATTTCATTAACTTTTAAGTCACGTGGCTTTACTTACAAAAATCCCACACCGAAACGAAGGAACACATATAGCCAGTAATTAGGAATTACTGTAGAGCATAACGAAAGCACATTTCCAGCGATCGTGGTATATATCAATACTGGCCGCCGACCAACAGTGTCACTCAGGTAACCCCAAAAATAGGATGAACAGAATATTCCTGCAACAAAAAGCACGCGTGAAATTTATAAGCATGAACACGTGAAACGTGAAAGATAAAGACTAATGCTGATGAAGATTAAAATAGGCTGAAAAATCTGCTTGCTCACCGATAAAACTGGCAGCACTCATGATGGCTTTATCCATTGAATTCATTGCGAAATCGCACTGGGACACGATGGTGATATAGGACATGCCCATAGTCTCGTTGATGACCATCATGAGAAGAAGTCCAGCTGCCAGAAGGACAATCCATTGCACTCGCCCGAATCCTTAAAAGGATTTAATAAATGCAAACTTGTTATTTTTTAAGGAAATCAATTAATTTAAATCTACCGATCAATTGAAGCACTTCCTCGTATTCATGGCCACCATTTTGCTCGCCATTTTCAGAACTTTTGGCTGCGATCGCCTTCGACGTCGATCTCTCAACGTCTTCTTGTTGTTGGCCTAATTCCGCACTCATTGTGATCGCTTTTAGATTCTAGTCTGAAGACTTTCAATTTTCCGGCATTCCCGAACCTGCGACAAACTAAAACTGAAGAGGAGCCCGAGTTGTAGTGGGTATAAAAGCAGTGGCTGTGACAGAATCTGTTTCGGGTGCCAGAGGACGCCCCTAAAGGTTGGGTTATCAGATGGAACAATAAAGATAATTGAGGGGCTAGATGATATTCTGTTTATTTATCAAAGTGTATCACTCATTTGCTGCGACTGAGAATCTTAAAAAGTGAAGAGCCTCCCCCTCGCCATGTCTCGTTTATTCCATTTTTTCAATTCATTAGAGCAAATAATGCAAAGGTTGGCGTTGTCTCTGCTCGTCGTCAGCCAGGTATTCGACCAGGTGCTGCCATAAATTCGCATGTAATGACACTATTTAACACATTTTTTCTTACCAGATATAAATGAGAATAGTTCCTTAATTTTTAAGATAAAATAGGAATAGCAGTTGGAGATCTAGGTAAATATTCCACTTGGCCTTGCACCTTTGACTATCTACCCAAAGGGGGGCAACAGATATTTATCGTAGTAGCATAACAAAAATTGTTATCAGACTTTTTTAAATAAATTTATTGCTCGTAAAAATTATAAAAGTAATTTTGGAAAATTGTTCGCACATCCCAAAGTAAACACTTTTCGTGTTAAACAGTGATACTCCCTCAGGGCAGTAATTGTTAATGAATGCAATTAGGCGTGGGTGGCTTACTAACGGTAGCCGCAGTTCTTTCACAAAAATTATTATGTTTAATTGTTTACCCTCTAATGTTTATGGTAATTAAGAGTGTGAAAACGGAATGCCACTTGGAGCTTACGGATATAAATCCGGGGGCACATGTCGACATATCTGTTTGTTTGCGAGGAAGTTGACGTACGAGAAGACAGCACCTTCAAGCGACCCTATTGACATTTACATAGAACTTGCTACATGTAAGCAACAAGTTGAGTCATATTAAGCTAAATAAATTAAGCAAATTAAATTGGGTTAAATAAGGTTGTTACTGTAGTTTCTTTTTTATTTTTACCTTGGTAAATTAAATAAATAAATAAAATTATGTATATAAAATTTTTAAAGTTATGTAAAAGTTATTGCTGGGAATAAAAAGTATTTTTGTATGCACAATTAAAAGAATTTTTATTTATATGAAAAAAGCAAAATTTGTAATTCGTAAAACTTTAAAAAAATAATCCTATGTGAATTTATGAACAACAAATTTATGTTATTATATTTTTAGAAATATTTATAACAAATTTTTAGACCAAAGGACTTTAGTCTTCATGGCCAATTTTTTTCTTACTTTATTTTCGGGTTTGTTGTATGCTACATTTATTCTGTTAAAATAAAAAAAATAAACAAATAATAAAAATAATTTAAATAAAACTAAAACAAAAATAAGTTCTAGAATATTAAATCACATGGAAACAAAATGAAAAAAATATTATATTATTATTTAAGTCATTGTTTTTTTTTTATTTTCTTTCTCTGACCATTAGTTTTATTTTTAAAATAAATTGGTAAACATTAAAAAGTTTGGAAATATTATATGTATATTATGTTTAAAAATAGGCATTATTATAATAATTATATTAATAAATGAAAGAGTACCTTTAATGCTTTATAAAAATATCGATAGTTATAGGCTATATAGCCTTAGAAATACAGTAAACGCTCAAAAAAGGAATTCCTAAAAATTTATTTCATATTACTTATAAAAAAAATAGTTGTACATTTTTTGTTCAATTAAATATGCAAAATTTTATTAGGAGTTTTAAATAATTGAATATTAATTTGTATTGAAAAATATAGTATATTTTTTACGGCAAACTTAAAAAACCTTAAAAGATTTATTTAAAATATATATTTAGGCTGGGAATGTGCATTTTTGTATTATTTATTACTTGCAAAATAAAAATACATTTATTTACATATTAATTAATAAAGGGAATAATATAAAAACGTAAATATTATTAAATTACATTACTTTATTAATTGTTGTGTTATGAAAAAATCGTTCGTTCTGATTTTTCACTGAGAAGTGCGCCCTGTACTACACATCGATACCTAACCGAGCGCTGGTCTTATCGATATGCTGTTGACACGTCTTGTTTAGTTTATTTATATTTTGACCAACAAATTGTTTAAGCAGCAATTTATGGCTGACTTTCATGAGCAGCTGCGACAATATCGCCTTCAGAAGCGAAGGAAGGAGACCGTTGACAACTTCAAGACGAAACTACGCCGCTTCTGGATGTTGGGCACGGGAGCCAACAAAGATACCACCATCGAGGTACAACAGGTAAGTGGAAAACAAGACATATGCTAGTCAATATCACAAATACACGACTTGTTCTAGGCAACAGCCCCAACCAAGGGTCAGGACACAGCTGAAGAGTCCCCTGATGAGGCTGCTTTCTCCAGCGAAAATGATTTAATGCCAGAGGAAAGTACCCCTAGATCCACAGAGCACCATCACAAGGAAAACAATGTACTAAAGTACATCCTCTGGGGTGTTTACTTTCTGTTCTGGGTCACCCTTTATGTGATAGCCATTGAACTGAAGTTCGGACTGGTCTTCCTCATGTTCTCTGCGCTGTTTGGAATATATTTTAATACCAGGACAGGTCCCAGGAATCGCCATGAGATGAGCGCCTATAGTGTTTTCAACAAAAACTGCGAAAGCATCGATGGCACCCTGAAAGCGGAGCAATTTGAGAGGGAAATACGCTATGGTTCAGGCAGTGTTCGATAAGAAGACTTTCTAACATAAACTGTAATATAGATAAATTAATATAAACTAACAAATTTATATACATTACTCGTAACAGGGGAAGAATATAAAGCCGAAGGAATGTGGTAGATGTACATATGTAGTTGTGATTATTAACATTTCTTTATCTCAAGATTTTTTTAGAGAAAAGTATAGCTCTCTAACCATTAAATATTCCTCGCCCTCTGCCTTTTATACAACCAAATAAACTTGTATTTAAACAGTAAGACAATCGAAACATTTATGCTTTTATTGGTAAAGTATAAATTATTCTAAACCTTTTTCCACAACGAAAAATAAATTGAAGTCTTCAGCTTCAATTAATCAATTCAATGGAAATATCAATACATTGATTCTGTTTAAATTAGTGCAGATGGTATTTTATAGTACGTTCTATTTATTAACTAGTCTTATAGTCTGCGATTTATCTAACAACAAGTACCTATGTATGTACACCTTCGGTTATGCGATACACATTTCCATGCGTGCGTTTCATTAAATTTAGTAAGGCTGTTGAAATAGTTTATAAATCATAACGATAGCTTCATGTGGCTGAGGATGCGCAAACAAATGTAGTAACGATCAAGTATCTGTATCCATATAGTTCTTTATGCATCATCCGTTTTGTTAGTGAACTTTCAGTGCTCCATTGATCTCATTTATCCAACTATAACTACGAGTATTTATTACGATCTGTACAATCTAGAATATGATTTAGGGGCTAGGGCTAGTCTAGGTCCTGTAACGTGGTCGCGAAAGCTAAGGGTCCTCCTTCTCTCACATGTGGAACTCCTGGTCGGTCAGCAGGAGCTCCCTGGCCTGGGAACTGTTCTCCGCGTGCTAGCACTTCGGCAGGAAGGTCTTTCTCGAGGGCAGCAGGCACAGAATACTCAGAGCCATGACCATATGCCAGATGGAGTGCACGATGTGGTAATTCTGCTTGGTCTGCAGGAAGGCATAGCAGACGAGACCGGCGACCACCAAGGTTAGTCCAAAAGGCAGCCAGACGGAGAGGTAACGACGCGAGGGAAAAAGCTTCCGGGACTTGGCACAGCGCAGACCCCAACTGGTGGAGATCAGGCAGATCCCCGTCAGTGCCGGCGCCAGGAAGACCCACAAACTCTGCTTGTTTAGCTCCGTGCCAAAGGCCAGAAGAATCGCCCCGAACATGTGCAGAAGCGAGACAAAGTCCGAGCGGACATGGGCCATGGCCACCAGGGTGACCCAGATGCTCAGCAAGCCGCAGTAGAAGTCGCAGAACTGCAGCACCCCGATCTTTACCAGGCAGAAGCTGTACTCATCCTCGCCGGCGTCGCAGGCGTGGTAGAAGATCGAGAAGAACATGGCGAAGAAATAGATGACGCCCTCGGTGTAGTAGCGCCGCTTCACCGCCATGTAGATGCTGGGGAAGAAGAGTAGGTTGCTCAGCGTGAGCAGCAGCGTGGCCAGCAGGATGGACATGCTGGTGGGCACTTGCGAGTCCTCTGTGCAGTCCCACCCTCGGTAGCCCTTCGAGCAGACGCATGTGGAGAACACGAATCCGCCGGACATGTAATGATAGCAACGCCCGAAGCGACCGCATCTTCCGGCCACGCACGGACTGGAGGATACTGTGAACACCACCGAGGTGTTGCAGTTATCCGTGCCCACATGCTGCTCCATTGCCGCCTTGTGGTGCTCTTCGAAGAGTCGTGTCATCTGGCGGGATTCGGTAGTGCATTTAGAGTCCATGATGCACTCCTTAACCTTTAGCGTTTCGGTTTCGTTCATCGCCGCCAGGCAATCCAAGTCCTTGAGGCAGGCCGAGATGCGAGGAATACCTGCTGCGCAGTCGCAAGGCGGTCGCATGTCCTCCAGCATGTCCTGGTGCTTCCGTATGAACTCCTTGACACTCTCCATGATGGTCACCCGAGCAGTTTCGGCTCCGTGGCAGAACAGGCCCATGGTAACGTACCTTTTAATGGGAAATTTTGATTATTTAAATATTTCTATTACTAAATGTATAAGCTCACCATCGTCCACTCTCGGGAAAGGGCACATGGATGACGCCCATGCTCTCAGTATGGTTGACAATTATCGAGGCCTGCTTCAGTTTCTGCCCGTAGAGACATTTGTCCGGCCAGGTGGGCTCTCCCGGCTCGCCCAGATGCATGCACACTACAATCTGCATGCTCTGGTTGCCGGCAGCCACTAAGGTCTTACCCACCGGCACCACCGCTTCCTTGGGATCTCCAATTAGGCGTTCGGCCAGGATGCCACCCAGATCCGGCGGCTGCGTGGGCGGAGACATCTTTAGGCTGGCGCGGTGCTCTTCCTGCATGGAAACGGCAAAGGTGAGTGTGCCGCCGATGTCGTAGACCTCGCCCACATCGAAGGCAAAGCCCGAGTGGGTCTGGGCCGTGAGATTAATTGTGGCGGGCACTGTGCCATTAACATCCGGTCGCAGATCATAGTCGAACATAAAGAATTCGCGGTAGGTTTGCCGCAGCAGCGAGTAGAAGTTCATTCCACGAAAGGGAGTGGGCATCCAGGCATTGGGAATAGAGCTGGAATTGACTCTTGAGTTGGAACTGGCGCTACTGTTGGAGCTATCATCGTCATCTCTGGGTTTTCTGGACACAATCTTCGAGGCGATATAATCTATTTGCAG
Organism: Drosophila anomelani; assembly: GCA_035045905.1. Taxonomy (NCBI): domain Eukaryota; kingdom Metazoa; phylum Arthropoda; class Insecta; order Diptera; family Drosophilidae; genus Drosophila; species Drosophila anomelani. The sequence continues at coordinate 5,463,372 of JAWNOO010000007.1, read as the reverse complement.
GGTGTAGGATACGCTAAAATTGGCCTCGCTCTCATTTGTCACAAAGCCGAGAGCTGCATAGTGCCAGGTGTTGGGCTGCACACCGAAGGGAATGGAGATCTCGTCGGTCTGGTTTGTCCGTATGATGGTCCCGTGGCCCTGATCAGCACCTCCCAGCGGATATCCATTCGCCCGGACATGGAAACCCACCTCGGGGCACTCATCGCAGATTTGATTGAAGGCAATTCGGGCTGCCGCATCGCCAATCTCGTCGGGAACATAGAATCGATAGATGATCTCATTGTTTGCGGTGTGTGTTATGGTGCCATTGTGGTTTTCCGTGGAATTCTGGATGAGAGCAGCTCTGCTCGGATCCGTTTTATCAGTGTAATTGTTCAATTCCTGTTGTTTTAGTTTCAGCTGCTTGGGCGGCAGCGAGCGGAGGGGCCTGGAGGTGTTATTACCGCCAGCTTCTTTAAGATTTGCATCCATTTTTTTAGTTTTATTAACCGGCAGGACATGGCTCGTTAGATTGGCCTGATGCTCCTGGTCGCTATTTAAAATTATGGGACGGAAACGGCTCACGGACATCTCGGCAAACAGCAATGTATCGCACGAGGCTGCGAGTCCTGTGAATAAAAAACGTTTTGCATAAGTCAAAAATATTTATAAAGTAATTTAAATATTTTATAAGGTGTTTTTATATAAAAAAAATGAGTTAAATAAATAAATATATTCATAGAAAACATACATATTAAATTTATCATAAATGGAAATATTTTTGAATTTAATTATTTTCTCTAAAAGGAGTTACAGTCATTTTAAAGAAAATTACGAGGATTTTAAATCACTTTGAATTTTAGTCATATTTTTAGACACATTTTAAATTAAATTTAAATATAAAATATTACATGATAAATGAACACATGGAAAAAAAACAATTGGAAATTTTAAATTTTCTCCAAAACATTCACATTTTTAGCATTACTTGTATGATGTATGTTATTTGAAGTCGACTGAAATGAATTAATATTTTAACTAATGAATATTTGCATTACTTTTATATGAATACATTTAAAAACTCTCCTTATTTAGGACTATATTACCTTGCTGTTCAATTCGATCATTATTGGGATCCGACCAACTCACAAAAGCCACTGCAAACCAGTTGCCTATGTGAGGGGCCTCGATGGTGATGTGCTGCTGCTGCTCATCTGAGAGGAACTGCAGGTCATACACCTTGAACCTAGAAGAAAATCAATATAAATTATTATATATCTACGTTTTTTTTTTAATATTTATTTACCTCTGATCGGAACTGAAAAAGTTCTTGGGAAAAGTAATATTCTCCGGACTTATTACTGGGTAACTGCTGGCCTTCAGATGAAGTGTAACATCCTTGGGCTTGCACTTGCGTTCTAATTAAATATATAAATTATAAAAATGTCTAAACAAATGTCTAATTTATTTTCTACTAACGAAAGGCACTTTTGGGATCCTCATACGCCTTGAATGTGAAGTAGGCAGTCCTGGTGTCCTGTAGAACATTAAAGTGCAGAATGGAAACATCCTTGTAGGACGTATATTTGAGCAGTGAGTTTGACGGCAGTCGGACGACCACTTCCCGATCCTCTGGCACCTTCAGATCCTCCACTTTTCCCTGCATCGGTTCATAGTTTAGGTTTTGATCGGAAAGGCTTTGCAGCACTTGAAAACTTGAACCCACAATGATCAGTCGATGGTCAATGAGAAGGAGCATGAACACCACGAGAGGACTATAGTTGGGTCGATGTGTCAGTATCTGAATCATCGTTGAGTCAGTGTTTCAGTCCGGGTTAACTTGTCGTACGTAAGTAACAGGTAATCGTGGGTCCTGAAAGAGAGAAGGAGAGTGTTTCGAGTAAAATATTCGTTCACATATGAATATAAATCAAATAATTATAGTTCAGTTTATTTAATTTTCAGCCAGACATATTGAAGATGTATATCACTATATAAGCTTTTATTATTTCCGATCTAGGAGAGGTGATAGAAATCCCAACTAAAGCTATGCTGTACATTTAAGTGTGCTGAAATTTGTATTTATTTCAGGGCTATTGCTGGGAGTGAATAGAAGGCGGGCTTCATTTTACAAGGGCCTTGGTTTTGAATTCACAGAGAAGCACTCCCACTTCACAGCTAGGCTAGGGCAATAGTGCAGGGCCTATATATATATATATATATATACATACATATACCGATTTCCACACTCGACGTTTTTTGTACACAAGTACAGACAGAAATGGGCCTTATGTATGCTGGTGCAAGCAAATTGCACCGTTTGCAAAAATGCCAAATTCCGGCCCATTTATGTGGCGCGACCAAAACCAATGTGCAGGCCGAACGAACTATGAAATTTGTCCTACAAAAAACGAAAATAAAAATAGAAAATAGAAAACTTCTGCACTCGATGCGGTGATGCTGCTGCTGGGCCTGAACTGTGCATTGTTGGCCCCAACACCTTCTGTAATTTATGGCAGAATTCTTGTGGCCCGAACCACTTGAGAGCTATCTCGACCAGACTGTGTAGACAGTGGGTCTTCTGCCTTTATTACCTGCAAGTGATATTCAGATATTTTCCACAGCATAAATTTGAATATGAGGCACTAAAATAAACAGAGTCCTTTAACTGAATCAGAATCGCTTCTGTTTGATTTATTTGTACCTGTTGCTGTTTCAAGCACAGCTTTACTTTGTTTACATCCAATTTTGAGTGTGAAATGCAGTCAGTTTTTGTTTTTGTTCATTCAAATACATAATATAGTGCAGATTGAAAATGTGTATGTGGCGTTGAGCGAGCTTTTAATTAGCAAAAAAACCCGGGAATCACATCGAGTTATCTGGGTGAGAGACGCAAGCCGACTGGCTCTTGGTGTTGTTTTGGTTTGTAGAATTCACGTTTGACCCAAAGCCTTATCACTGCCATTCAGTTTCCAATGAATATAGAAGGCCTTATCAGCTTTCATGTGGCTTATCAGTTCAGTTATCAGTACTTTTATGGCTGTTTTGTTTATGATTCAACTATGACACTATTGTAGATTTTAGAGCATCGTTTGGGGGGTGTAATTTGTTATTTTAGTTGTTAATTGAGTAAATTAAATAACTTTATAGTCTAATACAAACTTTATTATTTTTTCACTGAATTTCTTTTAAATAAACTCTTTGTACTGAATTTCAAACTTAACTGAATTTTACTAATTTATGTTATATTTAGAAATATTATTCCGAGGCGTTAAAATGCATATTTTTAATCACATATCCTATTAAAAACTGAAGTTCTCAGTGTATTTCAGTTTAAATTAAATATGTTCTTGGATTTATGGGACACCCACGGCTAAACACGAACCTGGCAACTAAAACACAAAAGCAGCGTTCGCTCTTCACTCTTCGCTTTTCACTTTTCCGGTGTGGGGGAAACACAATTGATATGTGCTGAAATCAGAGCTTACACACTATTACACAAACTCAGCTATTCTGGGGAAAATATATAGCAAATGCGGAAACACGAATGCAATCCGAATCTCAATCATTGAGTAATTGATGCCATAAGAATCTTTTTTCATACCTCGTACCTCCGCGATGCCTTCAATTGGATATCCATAGACTTAACAAATATTTCGATTTAAAATTGTCATGTTTATCCAAAAGAGTTGTCATCCAGCCCAGCCGGTCAACAATCGACGACTGGCAGGCATTATGAGCTCAGCTTGCCTGATTTTGGTTTATATTGTTTTTTTTTTTATTTTCTTTCTCGCATTTGTCGGTGACTTTTGGCAGGTTTTGAAATGGCCAAGACTTGTGAATGGGTTTTCATGGATTTTTGGTTGCTTTTGGGTTTATTTTTATTTTGGGAAATACACGTGACGAAGCGTTGCATTTGGTCGAATAAATAAATATGCTGCACTTGGGTAAATAAGGTGCTTTGGCAAAGCTTTGTGGATTTGTTTTGGCTGTTACTTTGGCGTTGTCGTGGGCGACGCTGCTGCTGCAATCGACCGCGATGATATTTTGTGGTCGTAAAACAGATAAACGCTTTGATTAGTGAATCAGTTTATTGGACAAAGCTCTATTGTTTAATGGAAAAAGGGGAAGAATAACATAGACAAAAGCTTGGGGCTAACTCAACTAAAGTGGGTTGCTTGTGATTAGTAATTTATGGCAGTTTATGAATTGCAGTTTGAAAATATTTTTGAAAGCTTATCTTGGCAAAAAAAAAAAAAGAATTGTTATAGTATAATAATTTACAGTAAATATTATTTATATTTATATATTTTAACAACCTATAGAACTTTACTATATTTCATTAAATTGTAATCAACAATATTGCTAGCTAACCTACATGCCAATCAGCTTTGAACTCTCACTTTCAGACTACCTTTCTTATCAGGCAGTGTTAAACTGATAATATTGTTGACAAACATTGAATGAACTTATGTGTGCTTGCCACTGATAATTCAATTAATAATAATTTAAAGTTCCACAAACAGTAGTTAATTGAGAGAGCCATTGAGAGAGAGCAAGCGATCCACAAGAGAGCAAGTTCAAGTTCGTTGTTTCTGGCAGCCAAACAAGTCTTTCGTTTTGCGAGAGACGCCCGGTGAGAGAGACTCCAAGAAAGAGAGAGAGAGTATCCGGGAGATCTTGTGGTCTGGGCGATTCCATCTATAGCTTTGGCTATAACTATAGCCTCAGTTGTCAGTGCGCCGAGTGGTTAAACACAACGACTGAACCCAAGTACCGCTTGGGGATCCGCCGCCCAAAAAGCAACCCGTGAAAGTTTTTGGATACCAGTTTCTGTGGTTTTGTGTACAATCTCTATATACGTATATATGTGTGTGAACGGCGGCGCAAAAATCCCACCCTAAAATAAAAGTAATAATAATAATAATGGCTGGAAAGTCAGCAGCTTATTAAGCGTTTCAAATGTGCGTAGTGATGACTCATGGAGCCACCAAAAATAGAGTGACCCCTTTAAGCAGCCCGAATTTAAATAATTTATATAATCTAGTTGCTAATTTCAACACCTGTGCTTGCCCCTGACTTGAGTTTTATATCCCTAACAAATTGTTAAGATACACAAAACGACGAAGAGTGTTCCCTGCGAAATAAAGCTATGTGAGAGTGTACATATTTGTGGATATATACGGGTATATCGGTGCCAGTTTTTTTGTTTTGCTATTGCGCCATGCACCCGTCGGATCGCCGTAAACGTCAAAAAGAGAAATCGCCGACGCCGACCCGCTTCATGACGTGCAGCGTCTCAAGTTATATTTTCTTTTAGCTGAGCGTGTGTGCCCTTCACTCAAATATTTCCACAGACATATCCTGGTTCACTGCCATTTAATCGAGATATATTATATTTTTCATACATTTCCGGTGTCCAAACTAGAGATGAAAAATTCGTTTCACCGCTTTAATTACGCGTCTGTCATTAATACCAATTAAAATACATGTCGCGGAACTCGCAGGACATCTGAAAATGCACCCACAATATATATCTGTTATTTGATTTCATTTCACCACGATGCGCAGCCATTTTTAATTAAAATTTCATCACCTTGTCTCAGTCCTCGGACATCTGGCAGGCTGCCGTTTAGGCGGTTGATTGCGCAATGGTTTATCACCATCACAACCACGAAAGTCGGATAATACACTGCGGCAAACCGGGAGGATGGAGCTTCCTGCTCGCCATCATTGTGGTTGTGTGTTCCCTGATTTCGCAAGAAGGTAAATATATATTAAGAGCCTTTGGCTTATTTTTAATTTAAGAGCACACAAAAAGGGTTTCTATCTTAATTAAAATCTATGATTTATACTGATTGCGAAAAGAACCCTCCAGCATTACAAAGAATAACCCCATATGAGGGACATCTCGATTAGCTTCTAATGGGGAAAAGTGCATTAGGTAAATGGTTAGGTATCGGGTCAACAATCTAGGCCTATCTCGATGACAAAACCACGTTTATGACCACAACACACAAATGCGTAATTGCCGACCAAAAACAAAAATAATACAAAACAATGCGAATTGCTCTTGAAGTCCCACAATGGTCTATTGATCCCCGTGGGCGAGAAAAACAAATGGAGCTCTTCGAGCTCTCTGGGCTTCAGTACAAACAGCCTTGACCGTGAATGTTTCCCTAGAAATAAAGTGTCATTTTACTGAGGGCGTATGAACTCTTTAAGCGACTAATTGCCAGGAAATTGATTCAATCATTATGGCTTATTCATAGAAATTGCGTTATTTTTGTTGTCAATATAAAAGCGATTATTGAACTTTTGATTTTGGTAAATGTTTAGGAAGTAAATCTTAAGTTTTTGATCAGGGAAACCATCGTAAAATCTTCGTTAACGATTTATTTATAGAAAAATAAATATATTGTTGCTATATATTCAAGATTTATCTATAATTCCTTAGAGGAAATAACTATAATAGAGTTATAAAGATGGTTTAAAACGGTTTAGACATGAGAGGTTAACAAAACACCTTCAGGAAAATCTAGAAAATCTTTCAAAACCAAAAAAATGCTCACGAGACTCAGAAAATATTTTATATTCTTCTCAAAACATCTGGAATATAAACAACACTAATACTAACAATCTTTATTAAGACCGCCATCAGGCTGAAGTTCACGCACATGGCCCGTAAGCCAGCATATTGTGCAATATTTAAATGAAACGAAACATCTTTTCGGGCAGTCATAATGTATAGCAGCCGTGCTGCCGAATCCGTGTATATCTCTGGATGAGCTTACACACGCGGACCAAGTTAAGTCCGCCCCGAAAGCGTGTCTCAAACCTGTTTGCAGAGCGAAAACATTCTCGCATTCGCAGTTAAGCCGCGCCGACGGCATCGCTCTTGGCTCTTGTGTATGGTGTGTGTGTGTGGCTTGTGTCTTTGGGAAAATACGGGTGAGTGTTGCCGCCGTCACTGCTCCTGTGGCAGAACACATCACGTATACGTACGTATTCGTTACATGTGTGCGCTCCGCATTCGCATCTGAAGGTCGTCAGCGATACGGAGATACAAAGATACAAAGATACAGAGATACAAGTGCAAACACAACCAGCAACCGGTTATCACGTCACGTCGCTTAGGTCCATTGAATGATGCTTGACTTATGAGGCGCTGAGAAATAAACTGAATATGCGAATATTTCACGGACATCGCCGTGTACAATGAACCGATTTATATTTCTCAGCAGAAGAAAAAATTCAGTTTTTCCTATGCTGCAATCTGGCCGCCACCCAAATGTATCTTTTGTGTGTGCCTTTGGCAGTGATTCAAACGCCAGCCAGAAGCTACCAAGTGGCAGACATCCGGGTCAATAGCTGGCACTCGCCAGCATATCTCTGAATGAACTTGGCTGCCAACTGTTGTTGGCCCATCGAAATGCATGCAAAGTCGTTGTCGTCGTCTTAACCAATTAATCGTTCTATCGCTGGCGTAGGCTGGATTTAATAAGCGGTTTCTGGGGGTGATTACAAAACAAGTTACACTCTTAATACAAGCAGTTGGTATTTTAAAATGATGTCACATTTTGATAAATGGATTTTCCTGAGAAAAATCAGAACAATAATTCACCTGAAGCCTTTAAGTTTTGTATTCTTAATTGTGGGTTTGAAGTTATAGTTGCTTATTAACTTTTTCCATGTATTCGAAATCAATCAAAAGCCAGATATATTATAAATGTAAAGGTTAAAGTAAAAAGTAATAACTATCGAATAAATTATAGGTACTTTGATAGATTTTTTGTTTAATTTAGTTTATGAGAGAGGAGGAAATAATAATTACAGAAACCCTTTATTTTATCATTGAGCAAATTAATTATTGCGAACAATTTTCTAAGGAACTGTTGAGTAAAAAGTTCAAAAATGTAAATAACTTAATTAGTAATAGCCGAAAATTCTTCAAAATGTTCTTATTTGTTGTATTAATAATTATTATATTATAATATTTATGACTGATTTATTTAATTTAAATCTCTGTAAAAATAGATGTAATTTTGGTAACTAGTTACAGAAGGATTGAACGCTTTTAAGAACCGGTATTGCGCATCAGAAAATATTTTCATGAACAACAACCAGTTGTTATGTGCCATATGCATTAAAAATGCATATTAAATACTTTGTTTTTTAATTCATTTGTGAATATATTTTCAGTCGAGGCCAACGAACAAAATGCTCCGCCGATTCTGTATCTTCGCGACCGCAACTGGCGGATATCGGAGACGGAGAGGGTCGGACAGGTAATCGAGCAAGTCCGGGCGGATGATGCCGATGGCGATGATCTGACATTCGGCCTTGAGCCCCGCTTTATACCGCCCCCCGGGAGTGGAAGTGGTGCCAGTACACCCGAAAAATTACCCTTTCACATTGATCCGAAAAAGGGGATTGTCTATCTCAACGAAAGTCTGGCGGGAAGGGTAAGAAAAATAAAATAAAGAAAGCTTATTCGATACTTTTATAACCTAGCAGGTAGTTATATAAACTAAATATATATAAAATAATAAAAAAATATTATTAATTTCATTTAAAAATTACGTTTTCATGCTTTTATCACAAAAAGAAACTAAAGTTATACAAATATGGATACAACATCAAAGGCATTTTGAAAGTCAAAATGTATACGTGACTTATATTAAGGTTTATTTTATTTTCTTTGTTCAATTTTGTAAAAATTAAAGAGAAAGGCATAATTGAAGAGAAATATAGGAAATGATCATTAAATAATACAAAAATCAAACTGTTTAAAACCTTCTGTTTCAATAGTTTCTTAAAATATATTATGAAAGATAACTTCATGTTTCCTACATTCCATAAAAGCAACTTAAAAAACATAATATTACCCTTGCAAGGTCATAAAAATGCTGAGAATGCTTTCCATACTTTGGCATCCTTAACTTTTTCCTGAACTTTTAACCTGAATTATTTTGCTTTCTTTTCTGCAGGCTGGCCAGGATTTCCTCATCTACATAACTGTCACCGATGGCCGCTATACGGCCAAGAACGAGGTTTTCATCAATATCCTCGGCGAGAGCGACAACAGCTACGGCTACCGACCGCAGACCTCCATTTCGAACGTGGTGCACAACATATCGCAGTTCCTGCCCCGCTTCGACCAGCTGCCGGGTGTCCAGTCCATCCGGAATGGACTGCCCAACAGTCGCTTTCCCCCAGTGCCCCCTCCGAGTGGCGGTGGTATATTCGGGCCACCACAGTTCGGTAACTACTACCCACCGCCGCCATCACTACCCGCTGCTCCCGACCACAGCAGCAACGAGCCAGAGGAGGAGGTGCCACCCGAGACGAGCTCCAGCACCACGCCAAAGAGCCGCACCAAGTTGACGCCGATAACTGGCAATAATTCGACGAGGGGCGAGCAGGTCCCCACAGAGCCACCTACTCCACCCAGTGGCAGTGGCCATAACAACAACACCATCACCGTCTTCTCCATCAAGTCGGGCACCATACCCATTGTGGTGACCATTGGCGGCTTCATAGCAGCCACTGCGGTCCTCTTGGCGTATCTCTGCCGTCGTCGGCTGTGCGCCATCAGCAGGACCCTCAAGAAGTCCAAGGAGAAGGAGGAGCTGGCCAAGAAGTCCAATCCCAGCCAGCTGAGCAGCACGCTCACCGACGACAGTCGCAACTCGATGGTCATGCAGCAGTGGCAGGGCCCGGTGGCCTTTGCCAATCGTTATGTTCCCTGGGAGCGGGATCAGCAGCTGGGCATTGTGAGTGGAATTTATAGCTTTAGAATATGAAAAATCTTTTACAAAACTAAAAGTTCTTCATTAGAGACAACTTTAGTTATTGCCTGATGTTCCCAAACTTGATTTCTTTACAATATGTTGCCTAAAATTAGCTCAGCACTCACAGAATCTCTGTGTAACCTCTGTTTAGATATCGATTCCTTGAACCTTTGGGAGCGATTGCAGCCGACAGAGTCCCTAATCGACAGCTACTCAAGCTTAGATTTCCACCTTACAGTCTCACAGGTCTCTGGTTGGCGCACTCAACGCCTTCGCAGATTTGCTATTCCTGTCGTCCTTGTCGTCCTGACACCCTGACACCCTGAGTGGCCAACATCGGCAGTGTAATTGACAGGAAAAAGTAGCTCAATGCAGGCGGAATGCTGCACGGAATGGGAAATTCACAGGATGAATGCCGGGAATGCGACTTACATTGGCATCCTATCATTCCATTTCCATTTCAATTTCCATTCATTCACTGACAGCGGATGCAAAAACTTGCTGATTTTTCCAATCGCTCTGTGCGTCACAAACAGTGGCAACAAATCCGCGGGGGATTTAACCCAATAAAGGTTGTGATTATGAAATCATTTTTGGAAGTTATTTTAGTGTGAAAAAAAGGATTTTAACATATTTTCATACCTTTGTTTGCTGTTTTATGGAATATTTACGCATAAAATGAGGTTTTTTTTAAGATTTACAATGCCCCTCACTAGGTTTTAAATTTCGTTATGGCAAACAGAAATATTTACCATAAATTCCGTTTACTTTCATTTTAAATAGTTCTCAAAATCATTTTAAGCTAATCGAGATAATCATCCTTTTATAGTCCTGACATTCATCACAAATTTTATGAAAGAAACTTTTGCACAAAGTAGAGATTCTGTCAAGCAAACTTTTCCCAGGATTAAGTGTCATGTAAGCCATGTTAGTCAGAATAAGGACAATCAAAGTGTTTTATGTTGTACCTGTGATATTTTTAGCTGACAAGCAGATACTTTTCCCTGCATAAGTGTCAGTTGATCTGCCACCTGTCTATTAACTTAATGACAATCTGAAAAAGAGGGATCCAAGCTAATCAAAGCGTTTTTATCTTGTGTTTCTCATATGTGTTCCCGTCACAAACATCAACATTGCTGGCAATTCCGTTCGCCTTCGTTGTCTATATCGATGTCGATGTCCATGTCGCCCTGTCGGATACCTTCCTCTATTGCCATGCTGACAGGCAACGTCCCAGTTATCAACAGGTGTCACCAACGGCGGAGATGCCACCGCCGGAGTGCCCATAGCCGGGACAGGTGAGATCCCGGGCTCCGCCACGGGCCCAGGATGCGTGACAGGTCCTGGCACTTCCGGCGCCCTCGAAAATGGTGCCCCCGGCAACGAGGCCAACGGCGACCGCTGGGAATTCCCCAGATACCGATTGAAGTTCTTCAATATTCTGGGCGAAGGAGCCTTTGGGCAGGTTTGGCGCTGCGAAGCAACCAACATAAATGGTAAGTTTAAAGGAAATAATATTAAAGGGAGAGCTTAAATAGATGAATTTCAACTGGTTTATTAAGTAGTTTCATATTCAGATGTATTCTTTAGCTTTTACCACCTTAATTGGCTGTCTAAATTAGCCTTTCGAAATACCAAAAACCCATACAATCCACGAATTCCACAATTTCAACGGTTCCTTTTTAATATTCCCCTATTTTGATATGACGGAGAATGGAATTTTAAATGGGGCAGATTGTGCATTCAATCAGCGGGGATTCACAAAGCCACTGGCTCGTGATATGCAGCAGTTGTTGCCCCACATTTAAGTACTCAGGTGGTGAAAATTGTGCAATCAGGGGGTGGTGGGGCATTTGCCAACCCCTTTTCAAGAGCCCTTTTTTTATGAGCACGTAGAATGGACATACAAAACGAGAGACAAGTGAATTCTGGATTTATGCATATACAGGAGGGGAGTGCAGGTGGAAAAAACAGAGCACAGGATTTTATGTAAGCACTTTGAATATTGAAAACTAAAAATATCTCAAGGACCACTGGACAATCGATGGAGTACTTATGTGTGCTGGGAAATATTAATTGGAAAGAATTTTGCTTTAAGGAGCTTACTTACTTACTTATACATTTATCAATTATATTTGTGTTGTGGTTAAAGGTACAAGTCCTTGATTGATTTATTTTATTATTTTACTAACAATTATGTTTACTTTTTTACAGACACTGAAGGCATCACCACAGTGGCCGTTAAGACCCTCAAGGAAAGCGCCACTGAAGTGGATCGCAAGGACCTGCTCTCCGAGTTAGAGGTAAGTAGCTTGTTGGCAACAAAAAAAGCAAACAAAAATCCTACACAATTCTTGTAAATTAGCATTTACAATTTCTTAAGTCATCCGTAAAGGGTATGCAAAATACCGGCAAAATCGTTACATCCAAAAGTTGGCAAAGTGACGACTTGCAAGTTGGCTCTACGGGCGAGCGCAATTTCTCGGTTGCCTTTCACTCTGTCACTTTTCATTCAATTGGTTGCCATTCCCATTCCCATTCTGGGGGGATTCTGCCCCTCCCGCCCGAGAAAGTCTTCCAAGTCGAGGAGGACTGCCACTCGCTCTCTCTCGGCTGCTGGCGGACAAATCTTGTGAGTTGGTTTTTCTGGTTAGATGAAAAAGTTTTGTAAATTGAAAATTAACGATGCTGAAAAGTTTTGAAAGAATTTCTTTTTCTACTCCCTGCGATTGCGACTTGCGGACTTTCAGCACGGCGGCGACTCTGGCCCTCGTTTGGGCCTTGAGTTTGGGATTTAATGTTTGCCTTTTTAATGAAAACGTAAAAGAGTCTACTTATGTGTCTGTCCTACAAGTTGAAGCAAAATGTTTCGTTAGTGGGTGTTTCATTAAGGATGTGTTTACACAAAATTGGAAGTGTTTTTTTGGTAAAAGGAGGAGCCTAAAGGATGCACTTTAGTTTGATTTTTATCTAAAAATTTGTCTTTTTCTTTGAAAACTTCATAAGAGTTTATAGTTAGGGTCTAGTTTCCATGTAAGTTCATATTTTTTTGTATTAATTAGTGTATTAATTTTTTCAAAATTTCCAAAGTAATAGAATTTTTCCTTCAAGTGCCCACTGTAACTGCCCACCGCCATCGAAAATTGTCAAGAGTTTTCTAATTTAAAGTTTGCACTTGCCCATTCTTGCCTTACATTCGCGCTTTCTTCGCTTTTCTTGTGCCCATAGTTTATTATATTTGTTGTTCGCTAATTAGCTTTGTTTCCTTCCCTTTAAAATTTCAAAGGGAACCTGTAATCGCATTAGGTAAAATGTCCTTTGGCTGTAATAAATTTAAATAAAACCTGACCTGAGAGCAATATCTGAAATGCAGGCAGCCTCGGACGTGTGGTCGATGTGGGTTAAATGCCAATTCGAATAATGTCGGGGACTTATTGCATATTTATGGTCGCCAAAAATACTGCGACAAAATTATTCATTTATGCCCCTGTAAGTATTCTGGTGTCAGACATGCATATTTAATGCCCCGAGTCCTTACACATATGCCAAACTCCGAAAAAATCGGGCCTGGCTTTAAAGTGTGTGATTTCATTGCGAAGATTTTTGTGTGGGATTTGGCTAAAGGCTACTCTTTGTTTTCATGCGGCGAATCAATAAATATGACTGTACGAGTGAAGGCAGGTCCTTGAATTTGCCTTTAATTTGCATACTTCTCTGGGCAGGCAAAGCCAATGGAGTGCTGTTGCTCCACCGACCACGTATTGCATTCATTTGGCCCAAGGACAGCACTCAGGATTTCACAGGTCGCCGACAGCCCCCCGTGGCCGCATCCCCCGAAAGTAATCCCGTAATGATACGACCATTTTGCCGTATCGATTAGCATTTTCCGTTGCTGTCTCTCGGTCTCTGTTTCTGTCCCGAATGGCGGCCGCCAGGATTATTACCTCCGCTGGCTGGTTGATGGCTGGCTAATAAATTCAGCATTTGGCTGCACTGAATCGCATTTACGGGAGACACATGCACAGCACTCGGCAGCAGGATTTTCCGTTTGTAAACACTACGAACTAAAACCGTGCAGGTCGCTTTTCGGCCAGCGAAACAAGGGTCCTTTCGGCTAGGATTTTCGACCGCGCACTCCGACGCCTTGAAGCAAACTGATTCCTGTTGCTGTTCCTGCCTCCAAAAAGGGAAAACTGACAAGCCGCAGCATCCTCTCGCCTGCAGGGTCAACTATTCACTACATTTCTCTCTCGACCTGCGCACTGGTCTTTTCGGAGTTCACAAACCTCCAACCTTGCCTTGCCCCCTGGCCCCGGCTATCATTGGGCCTGAATCTGACTCTGACTCTGAAGGGCCACTCTAGGGTTGCCGTGCGGGTCGCGTCCCTCATCATTAAAGTCGCATTTGGTTCGGAGCTGTCCGTAGTCCCGAGTCCTTGGTCCGGAAAACACCGGCAGCAATGTGCGGCTGCACTATATCATGTTCTGCGGATTACCCCAGAAACGAGAATAATTGCCCTTTAATTTTGGAACAATGCAAAATTATGGATGGCCTACGGCCGCTACCTCACATTCCAGACTCATTCCTCCAAGTCATAGTCCTTTTATCCGGAGACCTGCCAAATGACCGGGTCCTTGTTGCTCCCCCGAAAGGAGTTAAAAGTTTTGGAATTGAATTAGGAGTGGAGGCGGCCCGAGGAGGCCGGCGACTTGGTCGAAAGGACCAAGTTATTAACTGAAATGAATTGCAGCTACTTTGGCTAACTAGTTGATGTCGCAGTAAATAAAATCAGTATCCGAAAAGATAAATAAGGACTCGAATTTGTGGACTATAAATAATGGATCTCTTAAGGAAATTGGCCAGGCAGGGAATGTATATAAAGAGGGGGTTTTATTAGACCTGAGCTAAAGATATCTGAAATAAATTAAATCCTTTTATGCCAATAAGCATCCGAAAAGGTGACATCAAATTACCCCTTCTTATTTTAAGTTAATTACTTTACTTTATGGCCTTAATTAACCACAAATCTAATTACAGGTAATGAAGTCCTTAGAGCCGCACGTCAATGTGGTTCGTCTTTTGGGTTGTTGCACGGATAAGGATCCCACATTTGTGATTCTGGAGTATGTGAATCGAGGAAAGCTACAAACTTATTTACGCAGTTCACGTGCCGAAAGGTAATAATAAATTGTTTAACAAATAATAAGTATAAATTACAATAAGGCTTTAAGTAATTTTAAAATTTAAAACAATTTATTTACAACTGAAAATACAGAAATATTATTAAAACTTGAGGAAATCTGAACAGAATGTTAACAAACCCCAAGTACAAAATTAGCTGCAATAAATTGTTTAAAAATTACTTTTGTCATTGCTTCAAACTGTTTAAAACGCGTTTGATAAACCATTATGCTATCTTATTTTTTCCCTTTATTAATATTTACTAATATTATTTTCTATATAGACACTATGGCAATACTCATGGAAAGTCAAATGTCCTGACTTCTTGCGATTTGACATCTTTTATGTACCAAGTAGCCAAGGGAATGGAGTACCTCACATCACGTGGAGTAAGTAAACACACAGAAAAATAAATAAAGCAAATAACTTATAAACAATAAATATATTTCAATATAATTCTAGATTATTCATCGTGATCTGGCGGCTAGAAATATTCTAATCACAGACGATCACACCTGCAAGGTGGCGGACTTTGGCTTTGCCCGCGATGTGATCACCTCCAAGATCTATGAAAGGAAGAGCGAAGGCAAGCTGCCCATAAGGTAATGCCGATTTATACATAGAATTCTATGCAACATTTTAATTTAATTCCTTTTCTAATTCCCAGATGGATGGCCACCGAGTCCCTGTACGACAATATATTCTCCGTTAAATCTGACATTTGGAGCTTTGGCATACTCATGTGGGAGATTGTGACTCTGGGCTCGACGCCATATCCTGGCATATCAGCAGCTGATGTTATGCGAAAGGTAGAATTAGTTTGTTTACCTTTTTAAAATCACAAAATTATTTGCACTTTTCTACACAGGTGAGGGATGGCTATCGCCTGGAGAAACCGGAGCACTGTCGTCGGGAGCTGTACAACATTATGTATTACTGCTGGTCGCACGATCCTCAGGAGAGGCCACTTTTTGCGGAAATAATCCAAATGCTGGACAAGCTGCTGCACACCGAAATGGACTATATCGAGCTGGAGCGATTCCCCGATCACAATTACTATAATATCGTTAGTCTAAGCGGTGAGAAGCTGTAGACAGACAGACAAGCCTTCCGTGCACTGAACCCCAAGAGCTTTATTACCTCCAAAAGACTACCAAAAGTCTTGGTTCCATACTTGAATTTGAATAACTGAGAAGGGTCTGAACTGCCATTGCAAAGAAAGCGAAGAAACTGTTTCTTCCTGGGTATCAGATGAGTCCAAATACCAAATGATTGGGAGTATCAGTTCTTCAAACACTCCAGTTTCGAATGCATTTTGAATTCCTGTTTACTTGTAAGATAATGGAGCCTGCATGTTTGATATGTGTTCAAGTTTTATTTATTGGATTTGTATTATGTAATTTAATTTATCAGCCGTGTGTATAGAGTTATAATTTATAATATATTATTGTTAAATAAATACCTTATAAATCATAAAAAAAAGCGGGAAAACGTTTCTCTGTGTTTCCTCTCTAATGTTATGCTTATTCATAAGTCAAACTAAAGACCCAAAAATCGTTTGCCTTATTTCAACGTTTACCCTGAGATGGCGGAGAGTGACAGAGACTTGGAGCCGTGGCGAAACCAAAGTTAGCAGCCCAAGGAAGCGGAGTACGTGCATAAATGATGCTGATACCTAAAAGACTATCTACGTGATGTGCATCACAAGAAGATATTGCATGCTCGTATTGAACATATATCGATTCTCTAGAAAAAGCGTAGCTCAAACTAAAGTTTCTCATGGCAAAAAAACTTTTTTATTAACGTAGCTAGGCTGCAGATTTAGTTGGGCAACTTAAATACCTCAAAAGCAGCCGAAATGCAACAAGTGGGCTTAGCATCGAGAACACGTTAACCCGGTTTAAGCCAGAGCTGGTAAAAAAGGGTTAAAGGGTTGGCAATATTTACGCAAACTACACTTAGTACTTAAATAATAGATTTATTGGAAGGGAATTTCGAATATTACCGACAGAGAACAGCAACAGACTAATTGCCCGGTTAAAGGAACACGGCTTTTATACTATCCTCCTTGAGCCCGAGGAGGTACCCCATGGCGCATGAGTGTGCTCTGGCGGAGCACGTGCTTATGTTATTCGGGAACAGATATAAAATATTGCAAAACCATATGTCTGCCAATGGCAGAGATGTTTTTGTTGTGATGCTGCAAGAGAGAAAGGACCTTCAGGAGAGCAGTAAGCACAACAATCAGCTGATTTACATAATCGAAATTATTATTGTTGAAAATATATTTCTAGCTAAATTAGAGCTCAATTTATATTGGGAGGAGATTACTATTTAATTTAGCTACGTTTTAATGATTCAATAGTATTTATAAACAAGAGGAAAATTATTGAAAAACCTCTCTCTAAAAAAGCTTTTTGGTCGGCTAGAAGGACATGCGCAAAAAGGTAAATCTGAAGAGCTTTAAAGTCTGTTAGAAAGCTAATTATTTTGAAAATAATTAGGAGTCCGAATTAAAAAAAAAAAAAACATTTGAAGCAACTAGAAAATCGAATTTAAAATATATAAAATTGTAAGAAATGTTAAGGCATTTTAAACAAATACCTTTAAAACTGCATAAAAAATAGACTTATTTTTTATAATTTGTAATCTTCATCTTCTCAGTTTATTCACTCATTTTAGTTTTGAAAAAAATAGCTTAAGCTAAATAATAAAATAAATACATATTCAAAGTATGCTTCCAAACTGGCATAAATAACTACTTTAAATATTAAACTAAAGAAAAGTCCAATGCCAGCATATGAACCCCTATTGCACAGCCCTTCTCCCTCACTCTCCTCTCTCCTAAATTATTTCTTGACAATGATCAATGATTTAATTTAAATGAAATCATTATTGTCCGAGCTGTGCAATTTGGTTTCCTCGTTCTCGCGCTCCCACTCGTTCCTTTTGGCCTGCATGATGAGGTCCTGGAAGGAGCCATACTCTGCATTCTGTCGTGTCCTGGCAGTGAGATCCACGTCGCCCTCATCGTCGTACAGGATCTCGGAGGCATAATCGTTGTCCTCATTGTTGCCCTCGAAGTCCGTCTCCGAGTCCGAGGAGAAGCCATCGCTCTTGGGCATGTCCAGATCGGAGTAGTCGCTCTCGTCGTCCCGTGGCAGTCCGTGCTTCAGATAGAACGAGTTGAGCAGGCTCTCGATCCTCCAGGAGGGCATATCGGAGACCATCTTGACGGCGATCTTGCGGCGCGGCCTCTTCAGGGGCTTGTGGTGGGGCCTGTCGGCCAGCTCGAAGTTCAGGGAGGTCTTCAGCATCCGCTTGGAGGCGGTGAGTTTCTTGAGAATGGATCGATAGAGACCCAGGAACTGATCGGGCTGCTTCTTGGCCTGCGGCAGGGCCTTGGGATTTTCCAGGATAAAGCGATTGAGCAGCTCCTTGGTGCCCTGCTGATCCTTTTGTGACTTCAGGAGTTCAACTATAAAAAACAAACAAATTTTGAAAGTTAATAAAGGCTCAAAGGGGTGTTTAAATTTGATTTGCTTCTATAAATAATCAGATCTCAAGGATTAACTATAATTAGTCTGGATAACCCACCTTTTTCCTGTGTTAGTCCGAGTGTGTTCTTGAAGACTCCCCAATCGTCCTTAGTAGCTTTCTTTACAGGATTCTTCTCCACGTTTTTTATATACAAGGCCAGGCAGCCCTGCTGGATGGTGAGCAGTACAATGACAATCTTTCCCAACTGCATTTCGAATTTTTAGTCCGTGCGATGTGCTTCGTGTGGAATGTGCGGTGAATGTGATGTCCTGGCTGTTGGCTCTGCGGCCTTTTATACCTTCTCCGCGGCTTGCAGCGCTGATCCGCGTTAATTGACATAACCACACATAACCGATAATCAGACAAAGGCCGCAAAGCAAAGGCGCTTGACACTCGAGACATCCGGGGCGCCTGCGTCCTGCGACCAGGAGTCAACACAGGACGACATGTGCTTGATTGAGCAGCGATGCCGATGCTCCTGGCTGCTCATTGTTTTTCTAGGGAACACTTAGCGCGAGCCGCGGCAATTAAACGGCTAACCGAGCGCAGGACTCAGGGAAATCAGACGCCGACAGGTAGCCAGCGAGTCGAGTCGCAGGACGACGACACTCGGCACTCGATGGCGACGAATGTGGGAATCAAAGTGCAGTAATTGAGTCGCTTAAAAGCGATGAGGAGCTGGATGATGCGCCAAATGGCATCTACATCGGCTTCGTCTTTGGTTTCGTCTTCGGTTTTGGTTTCAGTTTCATGAATGTAGAATGCAAACAGGACTCGCTGGACTCTCTGCCCTGGTCCGCAGCAGGTAGACGCTCGCCTTTCAAATGCGAAAGGAAGTACAAATAAATCCTAGCGCCAGCCATAAACGGATCAACTGCGCCGATCTCAATCCGCTGCTGGTCGCTGTCGACAATTTTCGCTAATTATTCCTGAATGCGGGTTTTATTGATGCAATATAAATAATGCAAATGCCATTTGAGGTGCCAGCGCAGACAAGCGTTGATCCTTAAAAAATTAGTCATCACCGCCGACAGCTGACGGATGCATAATTATGCAAATTGCATATATCATCGCATGTAAGTTAGGTATTATTTAATCGAAACACTTATTGGTATTTAAAACTATGTTATTTTTATTCTGCTCCGTAATAATTCAATTCTTTTTTTATATAAGTTTTCTTTGTTTTTAATGTTCAGTTTGCTGTTAGCTGCTTTAAGTCCTATGTTAAAAATGTATTGATTTGATATGCGAGATATTTATTATTATATAAGGGAAACAAAATAAAAACATTAACTACGGTATAGTGCCAACAATTTCTCATTATTATTTAATGAAACATGTTATCAAAACTTAGTAGAAATTAGTAAGGTATGTATATTTTATAAATTGGAAAGAAATGAAGGAGACCTGTTGAGTTTGAAGATAAGATCCCCCAAAGTCTGTGACAGTTCGTGGCTAAGGAAGCTGACGATAAAAGTTTCTGCTTCCTGTAAATAGGGTAAATAAAAAATAAAATTGTATTAATACATTTACCATTAAAATAAATTAAGTTATTAATTTAAAAACATTTTTTAGCGTCTCTCTAGTAATTTGTATGCATACTCAAAATCACAAATCCAGATAAACTTTATTAAAGTGATTTAATTTATACTTTTGTTTACTTAACTTAACTGATAATTGAAAAGAAGACTTAAATACTAAACGCTTTTGCTTACTGCTAAATAACTTTTGTTGAAATAAAAAGAAAAAACGTTCAACATCAAGCAAATCTGTATCGCAGAACAGATACAATTATTCGGCATGTTTCAAGAGTGCTTTAATATGTATTTCTGACATCGATTCAGCCTCGGTACTAGATACTTTTTCCCATAAGTTACTATGCCAATAAGTTTCTTTTCTCGACTTATTTTAGGAAGAATCTTAATTTTTTGAGGGAATAAGAATGTCATTCATAAAAATCTTTATTAATTAACAATAAAACGGTGAGATATTTTGTAGAAATATTACCACATTTTTAAATTCGAAAATAAATAATTTAAAGCTTAATTTCGGTATGTACATTTATTATTGTTTTTATATTGCATATTGTATATTTGGCTTATTTATGTTTTTTGTTCGGAATCGAATTTATACTGCGAAAATAATAAAATCAACTCGTTTGCAGCAACAACAAACAAAACATATATTAATGTAACCGTTAAATTTATATTCGAATTTAAAACGATACGCAGAAACTAAGCCAAAAAGGTCCAAGTTATCGTTGGAGTTAGCAAAAGCAATCATAACATTAGCATCTCTTCTATGTAAATCATATGAAATTATTATTAATTAATGTTATAAGTTATTATATTAATATATATAATCTATTTTATATTTTATTTTCCAAATAGGTTTTTAACTGAATAGTATTGCGGTCATAATTATTAATTTACTCATCCATCGACTAATTAATTTAGTTTTCCTGTTAATTTTTCAATTAGTTGCTAAAATTAAATGTATAAAAATAATATTAACTAAGATCCAACAGAGCCAATCAGCCTTGATTTGATGACGGAAGGGAGTAACTTAATATATAAAAAATAATAATGTATTACTAAGCTCAGAATCCAAGATATAAATTAATCGCCTATCGATTTTGTGCACTGCTTTATATGACTATCGATATACGAAACCTGGTAAGGAACTTGGAATATTTTAAATTTTAATTTGGGCTACAAAGTGGCAAAAAAACGGGTCAAAAAGCAGTTCAGAAAAAGCGAAAATCTTAAAATCAAACATCTAAGCCAAACAAGAGAAATATAAATTTTAAGCAATTACAACAATTACATTACTACTTTTCGCTGTGAATCATTTGAGTTTGATAGTGATACTCAAGAATACTGACGACAGTTACCGACAGTTGGACAGTTGGAAATCGTCGTCGATGTCCATAGGTTCCGGAACCCGGACATCTACGTCAATAACCACATCCATTGGCTCCGAATGATCTTGGTGAAGGTTTGGTTGGTTGATGCCGACAGAGGCCATAATTTGTATATCACAGCTCGAGGAGGGCTCAAGAATACTGACGACAGTAACCGACAGTTGGTATAGCGGCTGAGATATCAGAGAAAGACCCGGCACAGCCACATCTACGTCAATATCCAAATCCATTGGCTCCGAATGATCTTGGTGAAGTGTTGCCATAATTTGTAGCTCGGAGTAACAGATTGAATTCGTATATTGCTATATATACAAATAATATAAGAATAAGATTGAATAAGAATATCTGTTACCCCGAGCTAGATACCCCGCCAGATTGAAATCCGTATTTTTATATTGCTTGTATATATAGCAATATACGAACAACAATATTCAATCTGTTAGCCCGGGCTTCACTTTGTATATTCACTGTGTGACGTAAAAGCTCTGGGGGGGGGGGGGCTGCTGTTAAAACGTTGGAAGTATTTAAGCGTGCATATCGCGGAATAGCGACTTGAGAATCTCTCGCGGTCGTCTCAGATATTTTGTCCCCATGACTAAGACTCCCCGATTTAAGCTAGAATCCGGTTTGGGCAGCAAATCGCCCTGAATTGGTTTATCTGCTTAATGCGTCTCCCGTCTTGTGAAACATTATATGCGGGAAATTGCAAGTTCAAATACAGCAATGAATTTTCTAATAACTTAAATAATTATTATTAATCTTTAAGTTCGTGCTTGTTTTTTATCAGTATTAAGATGCTTTTTCAAGTGTTTCACTAGCTACAAAAAGAGGAGTAAAATTCTGAAAAAAACTTTCTTGCTGATAAAGCTATTTAGAGTTCGAAATTTACTTATAAACTTAATTCTTAATTCTTGTAACATTTGTATATGTAGCTAATCAAGTGAATTTCTATTGGTAAATCCACACTTTAATGTTTTAGGAAACACAAGAAAACTTGGCTAATTCAGTTGCTCAATTACTTCTTACTATTTAACAGCTGATAATGGTGTTGAGATACTGCCTGAGAAACTTCAAGATTCGGCACATCCGTCAGATCTTCGTAGACTACATTCATGGGTTCAAAGCCCAATTAAGTACATAGACAGCTACAACCATTAGCTCCAATTGATAATGGTTGAATTTTTGTAGTAAAGCCCACAAGTGGGAAAAAGTAAACCTATTTTGATTGCACTTTGATGACGCTTTATTGATAAATAAATTACATTAATAAATTACATTAATTCTTTTCGCTCTATGACATTTCACTGCCTGTAAATCATTTGAGTTTGATGGTGATGCTCAAGCATACTGACAACAGTAACCGACAGTTGGTATTGCAACTGAGATATCAGAGAAAGATTCGGCACATACTCAAGATCGTCGCCGATGTCCATAGGTTCGGCGCCAAGTGGAGGATCACCCACAGCCACAGCCACATCGACGTCAACATCCACATCCATTGGCTTCGAATGATCTTGGTGAAGGTTTTGTCGCTTTATGCCGAAGGAGGCCATAATTTGTATATGGCAGCCCGCGGGCAAGAATACTAAATGTACCTTTTGTAATGTTTATTTATGTTTTGCCTACACAAATAAAACAACAACAACACAAACGAAACATATGTATTAATGTGACCGACCGCCAAATTTATATTTGAATTTAAAGTATTTATTAAGTTATTATAAATTAATATTATAAGTTATTATATTAATATTTATTTATGATATATATTATAATTTTAACAAAATAATATTGCGGTCGAATCGAAGAAGAATAATTATCCGCCTGTCGATTTTGTGCACTGCTTTATATGACTATCGATATGCAAAGCCTGGTAAGGAACTTGGAACAATTTCAATTTGAATTTCGGACTGGTCGACATCGAACGAAAGAGAAATTCCAAATAAGAATGTAAAAATTAGGAAAGCAGTGCAATTCCGAATTGTGAAGTCCAATTTGGTAACCACAGCCTGGATTTGAACCAGGATGTGGATACTAGGTCCTGCTTTCCCCAATTTGTATTCCCTTGCAGGGTATACAGTCAAAAGTTTGCAACGCAGTAAAGGAATCATCTCCGACCCTATAAAGTATATATATTCTTCATCAGGATCAACAGCCACGTCGATCTAGCCATGTCCGTCTGTCCTTTTGTCCGTATGTCCTTCTGTCCGATTTTACGCAAACTAGCCCCTCAGCGCAGCACGATCCGCGTTCTTATGTAAAGCTGAGTGATCCACTATTGTGTCAATATTCGAACGTTGACACAATATTCGCAATGGGAGTCAAAACTGAAGAGTACGAATGGAGCTGGAAAAGTTTGATTGACTCTAGCAAGAAAAAATACAAACTATTTAATTGAGCACACATAAGAAATCCTTTAATATGTTTTTTGTATAGATTATCATATTTGGAACATACAAAAATCGACACGTTTTCGCTGCCGATGTTGGTCAAAAATATATATAGTTTATTGGATCGGTAATCATAATTATAACTCATTTCATTTTGTACTTAAATTAAGTTACAAGCTAAATAATATGAAAAAGAAATGAAACAGGAATTTATAAGCAAACACATAATAAAACTTAAGCGATATGAATGCCCTTTTCACATATCAACAAAATACATATGAAGATATATGTGGTGCACATTGGTAAACTGATAAGTAAGGATACAATAAAAATAAATAATAAAAATATAAACCTTTAAACCTTCTAAAAATGTACAGAATATGAAAACAAAATCGATCGTTTTTGTCCTGACAGGCAAAACAAAATTAAATAAATATTTTTGTATGACGACTACTAAGTTAATAATAATCAAAAATGGAATTCGTTTAACGTTGAACTATTTTATGACTAATGGTAAATAGTATATAGAGGAAACACAACTAGGCGCAAATGTGTTAATGTAATTTTACATTTCTCGATAAGAAGGCACATGAAATAAACGCAAATTATATTCCCGAAGGACTGTGTATGGGCTATAAATAGTCGCGCACCAAGCCATTCGCTAATCAGTCGAGAATTATTATTCACTTAAGAAGTCCTAAGGCATAATGCAGCTCTTCTACATATTTTTCAGTGCATTTCTGGAGCTTATTATCCTGCAAACAACGAAAGCTAATATTTCCGGATGCCAGTTTTGGGAAACTGTGAATATTTCTTCCAGTCAGCTCCTCCAAAATGGATCCTACTTATATCAGGGCCTTGTAGTTCCTGTAAAATTTATCGGCGAATATAAATACATGATCACAGAACTGGGATATATTGATACTACGGAGAGCCACTTGCGAGGATGTGTCTGTCAGTTGAGGTCCTGCATATGGATTTGCTGTCGCTTTAAAGATTGGGACACATCCAATGGCAAGTGTACCGATGGCCTGATGGAGGATCTGAGTAAGATAAATCCCTCGCTTAAGGTGACACTCAGCAACGGATCTACAGTGAAGAGAAACTTGCTAAAGGATTTTATAGTATTGAGAGATCGAATGCGGATGCTCGACACTTTGAAGAACGATAATTTCACATTTTTTGAGGTAAATTTTTTTATTTCGGATTCTTTCGTTTCCCTGACCAACTTTAACATTTTAGAACGGAAGTGTTTTGCTGGAAAGCCGCAACGTGAACGAGATGCCAAACTTCAGGGGATATGACTGCATCCATCCGCATCAGTTCAATTCCGACAACACAAATATATTGGTTTTTGCTACGCATAAGTGGTTTTATGATGTGATACATTCCATGCCGAGTGAGTGTAAGGAATGCTATTAAATAGGCAGTTTTTGAGTTCCAGGTTTTAATATTTGTTCCAAATCTGCAGTGATTTTGGCTTCCGAAGTATTCTTGATTCTCACGATTGCAGTGTATCTTTACGTAAAGAAGCTCCGGAATCTACACGGAAAGGGCTTCATCTGCTACATGGTCACTTCGTTTATATTTTTCATTTGCCTGTCCATTGGACCCTTCAAAATACCTTATCAATTCTGTGCTCTAAATAGTAAGTCATTCTACAAATTAATAGTTTAAAATGTCCAGAGAAATATTTAATTTGTATGAATATATTTTTCAAATTGCAGCCTATTCTTATTACTTCATCGCTATGGCAAAGTTCACTTGGCTCTTATCCCTGAGCCATCAGATGTGGAAGGGCTTCACCTCGCTTAATCGAACGGAATCGCAACATAGCTTCCGAGCTTACAGCATCTTTGCCTGGGGAACGGCGGCTCTCCTGACGGGAATCCTTTTCCTGATCGACTTTATTTGGGCTAATAATCCTAGCATGGTGAACTGGATACCCGGAGCTGGTTGGCAGAATTGTGATATAAAGAGTAGGGAGTTTCATTTGAGCAAATAATTGCTTAACCAAATGTAATTATCTTTATTTACAGGAGACATGTTAATTGTATACATGGTTATCCCTTGTAATGCTATAATAGCATCAAACACAGTCCTTTTTATATGGACGACTATAAACATAATAAGAGTAAAACTCTCTTTGAAAGACTTTTCCGACGGTGGAGTTACGGCAAGGAACCTCAGTTCGAGAATGGAAACGTAAGATTCTTTTTTTCAATTTGTTGATAATTCTACATAATCTAATCAAAGGTATACAATGTACATAAGACTCTTCAGTGCCATGGACATACAGTGGAGTGTGCGCATAATTTCCATGATTAGTAAGTGGAAGGATCTCTATGTGATTTGTGTCTACTGCGATTATTGCTTGGGCATCATTATCTTCGTGTTGTTCATCCTGAAGCGCAGCACGATTCGCCTTCTTATAGAGAGGTGAGTGATACACAATTGCGTCAATATTCGAATAACTCAACATTTACACAGTATTCGCAATGGGAGCCAATAACTGCAGAGTGAGAATGGAGCTGGAAAAGTTTGATTGACTCTAGCAAATATAAGAAATCCAGTAATATGTATTTTGTATAAATTAACAAAGTATTATAAACATAAAACATTTTTAACACAAAACTTCTTAATTAATGGTTTGCAACAAATAAAAAATAAACAAAAAACTTAGGCAACCAACTTGACTGCGTTTATTTTACCAATAAAGGAGTCATTTTCGACCCCATAACTCTATTTATTCTTGATCAGCAACACTTTTGCCCATAAGTTACTATGCCAATAAGTTACTTTTCTAGACTTCTTTTAGGAAAAAACTTAATTTTTTGCAGAAATAAGAATGTCATTCATATTCCTAATGGCCACCAAAATATTTATTAATTAACCATATAGTAAAATGGTGAGAAACTTTTTTATAAAGAATAACCAAACAACGTTATTGTCAATTTGGACAGTTGTGGAACTGTTCCGCAGCTGAGATTTGAACCAGGATGTGGAAACTAGGTCCTGCTTTCCCAAAATTTAATTTATATAGATCTACTTAAAATCCGAAGTTTATATATTCTTGCAATTTTAAAAATATTATTAATTTTTATTAATTTCTTTTCTGGTTCTAATAATGACGGTGTGGGAAATTATTATCGTAAATAAAAAATCATTAAATATCTTGAAAAACCTGTACATCAATCTTCTGATTGCTAGTTGACACCTCGTTCTGGCACCAAATGTGAAAATCTAAGACATATATAGGCGAATATATTAATTGGTTTAAAGTATTAAGGATATATCAAAGTGGTCTTAACTCAAGGAATTTAAAAGAGAAGATATACATACATAAATTAGGTATTAACCAATATCAAAAATAATGCATATATGACAAATAGAACGATAATGTTTTTAAATCAACTTGAGATATGCTTATAGGTGGCTTACGATTTTAAAATAATGTTTAGGTCGGCCCATTTTGATGAGATTAAAAGAAAATTAGTCGTTGTTTGATTTGACCTTTCAATTATATATAAATAACTTAAAGCTTGGCTTTGTTTTAGCAGAATTAATTTCGATTTCCAATGAGAGTTAGTTTATTAATTTAATAAAAACTAATCAAAAAAGATAAATATAGTTTTAAAGTCGCAAGAATGAATTCAGTTCTCCTTTTAAAAGAATTTGATAGCTGAAAAGAAACGGATAGCTCTTATTTTAAAATTTTGAAAAGGGTTATATAGTTATATCATTGAAATTGAAAAACAATTTTAAATTTTTTTAAATTAAATTAAATTTAGTTTGTATGCCATTTTTATTAAAGCCTAAAAAGATAAAACCCATCTTTCAGGAATGGTGTAAGCCTCAGATGATGTGAATTAGATATATTTCTCTCGGCACACTTGTTCGTTTTAAAACCGGAAATCTAACCCAAAAAAGAGAAAAATAAATTTTAAGCAATTGCTCTATGACATCTCACTGCCTGTGAGTCATTTGAGTTTGATGGTGATACTCAAGAATGCTGACGACAGTAACCGAGAGTTGGTATTGCGGCTGAGACATCAGAGAAAGATTCGGCACATACTCAAGATCGTCGTCGATGTCCATAGGTTCGGAGCCAAGTAGAGGATCACCCGCACCCACAGCCACATCGACGTCAACATCCACATCCATTGGCTCCGAATGATCTTGGCGAAGTTTTGGTCGCTTTATGCCGAAGGAGGCCATAATTTGTAAATGAGTAATTGTATCTTTGATTGCGCCTCTGGTAATGTTTATATGTCGCTTGGGGTAACAGATTGAATATACTTGTAAATTGTATATCTTTTGTATATATTTAAATCACTTGTTTTATTCGCTTGGTATATTCACTGTGTGACGTATGAGCTCTGTGGGGGACTTGCTGATATCAAAACGTCGTATTTAAGCGTCCTTATCGCGGAATAGCGACTTGAGAATCTCTCGCGGTCGTGCCATATATTTTGTCCCCATGACTAAGACTCCCCCGATTTAAGCTAGAATCCGGTTTGGGCAGCAAATCGCCCTGAATTGGTTTATCTGCCTAATGCGTCCCCCGATTTGTGAAACATTATATGCGGGAAGTTGCAAGTTCAAATACAGCATAGAACTTTTTTTGATTACTCAAATAACTATTATTAATGTTTAAGCTCGTGTTTGTTTTTATCCGTATTACGATTCTTTTTCAAGTGTTTCAGTAGCTACAAAAGGAAGAGTAAAATTCGGTTAACAACGATTTAAATTCCAATCTTTTCTTATAAACTTTACTCTCAATTCTTGCAACATTTGTATATGCAGCTAATCAAGTGAATTTCATCTGGTAGATCATTAAAAGATACACTTTAATGTCTTACGAAACACAGATCTCTTTACAGAAACTAATCTATAGCTGAGGAAAAGAAAACTTGGTTAATTCAATTGCTCAATTACTTCTAACTTTCATTAAATAATTAACAACATTGATAATAGTTACTGACAGTTGATAATCACGTTGAGATACTGCCTGAGAAACTGCATGATTCGGCACACCCATCAGATCTTCGTAGACTGCTTTCATGGGTTCAAAGCCCAATTGAGTACATAAACAGCTACATCCATAAGCTCCGATTGATAAATTGATTGATAAATAAATATTTTTACTTGATTAGTTTGGTGAACTGAATATAGTTGTTTGTATTTTATTTTTAATTGAGTAACTCGTTCGTTGCATTTGCCTTGTATTAGCTTCTGGGGGACTGATGATATCAAAAAGCTACGTTTATTAATTACAGCGATTGTGGCAGAAATAGTTTCTTATTATTGATAAGGCTCTACCGAATTAACTAAGAAACTGCCATGGATAGCGAATGGTCACGCAATGGTTTATCTAACTAAATCACGCTTTGAATGAAATTAGCCGCCAAGTGCAGAATTTCCGCCAATAACTATTTTGTTATTAATAAGACATTACAAAATTAAATTATATATTACAATTACTCCAAGTTTGGGCTTTAAATATATCCTTTTAGCGACAAAGGGGGGATTATTTAATTCCCAAACTAGTTAACTTCTTTTGCCTTTTTATATGTATGTACATAGAATCTGCAGGTTTTTAGTATGCATAAAATGTTTATAGAATACAATTCTATAAAAAATCAGTGTAACTTAGTTATTTAAGTCATTAAAAAAATTTTGTTTATCTCTCTGTTATAGTTTATAATGTTAAATAATTTCGTGTTTTTTAATGTATGTGAAATAATATGGAAGCCGCTTCTTTGCAATTATTTTGTATTATTGCCTTTGTTTTTTAATTTATTTATATTACTAACTTTTAATGTTCCATAATGGATTCTAAAACTAAAAGGTTTTTTATTATAAAGCATCTGCTTACTGAAAATAAAATAGTTAAAGGAGTTACTATGGAGTAACCATCAAATATAAGATCTTAAACTAAAATCTAAATGTATATTTATTAAAAAGTTAAAAACTTGGAAATGTCCATAATAGAGAGAAAGCATATATGTTTACCTAGCAACACGCACTTTCAATTCCTGTCACACCTGCCCATTTTTAAGCCTATATATTTTCCATGCACACCGTAGCTATAGCGACCTGATTCCTTGTTTATTATTGTGGCCAACAATCGACAACAGCAGCCAAAATGCCAAAAATATTGTTCCAGAAGTACAAGAAGGTGGTCAGCACCATAGACCCAAACCGTCATAGCGCCAAGTTCAAGGAAATCGACGAGGCGAGAACCGAATCCGAGGTTGGCTATGACGATGAGGAAGAGGAGGGCTATTGCGAAGAGGAAATGGGTGAATACGTAGAAAGCGAGTTCAGTTTATCTGAGGGGGAACCGGCGCTGAATATCGGCAAGATCGACCTCTCATTTCCCGAAACCATCGAGGAGTTCGAAAACAGTCCTCAATGCTATCCTCCGTCGTACTACACGCTGTCCCCCAAGGAGCGGCTGCTCCTGCTCTACGCCGAGAATTTCCGCAAGCAATTGGTTCTTACTTATCCAAAGAAACGAGCAATGGTCCTGGCACCGCCCAATGAGTGCAGGGTTCAGGTGGGTTTATTGCCGAATTTATTTTGTATATATTTATTTGAGGTGATTTTCTGTTTTTATTTGCAGAAATTTGTGTGCACCACTATAAGGCCAACTGCCTTTCTTTATGCGGAACTCATATCCAGTGTGGAGAATATTGCCAAGTTTGTAGCCGATTTTATTGAATATGAGCCATTGGAGGATCAAATTAATTTGGTGAGTCTATTTGAGGATTATTTTTGCTAATTTATAGTTAACTAACTTATATTAACAGTGAACTATATAACAGTGAACTGTTATGTCTTAAAAATCCAATTCACCAAGTAAACATTAACTTATCTTTTCAACGAAATGATAGTTAAACCATTATCCATATTTATATACAATTTCTTTTGGGAGGTAAAGGAGGTATCTTTCGTATATCTGTAAGCTATATAATTTTTTAATTTTTAATTTTTTTAATATATTTATTAATAATGATTAACATTTGCTGTATCTCTAGAAGTAAACTTTTATCCACAATATGTTTATTTGATGGTTATGATAAGGGAATGGAATATGTATATAGGTATATGTTGCTGTAAATTCTCCCAAAATATGTCAATGTTGTCTTGGAAACGGTGAAGCTAGTTTTTAGTAAATTGGACAAAATAACACAGGCAGAATAACAAAAAGTTTATAAACAATTAAGGCAGCAATTAAGCATAATAATTTTGAAAAGTTATTTGAAAGTTAAAGTTGGAAATTTGTTGTTCAAGTTCTTTACAATCAAATTTAAATGTTTTTTCAAAAAGTAGATAATAATTTAATAAATTAAATAAAATAATTCACTAGAAACACTTCATCTCTTTTAAATTATGAAAATAAATAATTAGATATTATTGTTATTAGAGTACACTTACAAATGTACTTACCTCAGTATTTATTTCAAAATGTATACCTTTCAAAGATACTTACTTACCCATTAATCACCCGTAACTTCTCCCAATAATAAATAACAACAAAAGCCATATGCAATTTTAAGAGTTTCATAAAAATTATCTAATTATTTGTTTATTGAACATGTATTTAAAATTACATTTAAATTTGTAAATGTCTTTATTTAAATATCGCATTAATTTCGAATTAAGAAAATTCATTTGAGCACATTCTTATTACATTTCCATTTATCAAATTACGAAATTTAAAAACGTTTGATATCAAATGCACGTTGCTCGCCTCGTTTGCAGTTCAAAGGTCGAAATGGGGGCATAACAAAAAATTAAAGGCTATAACATTTCTCTAGAATGCATGAGACAGAACACAGGCGTCGAGGGGCGAACTGATAAGGTTAATGCACAATACCTACAAGGAGAGATTCTCGATATATACACTTAACCCGTACGATTAATTAAGATTAGTGGATTTATGGAATTGAATCGAAGAAGACTGAAAGTAGTTAAGTGCCTGACTCTGACTCTGGTCGGTCGCCGGGCTCGATAGGTTCACAGCTGGGAGGAGATTCGCGTAAATTCGGGGCAGTCCGAGTCCAGGTCCTTGTCTAGCTGGAGCTGGAGCTCAGTTCGTCGTACTGCTGGTACTCGCCCGTGATCTGGCAGTCGTCGTCAGTCGGGTCGTCGTCGAGGTCACAATGTACAAATTCGTAGGGGGGGAAGAACAGGGAGCTTAGTAACGTGGCCGACGATTGGTAGACGGCTGGCGCATACACATGGCACCGGGATGTGGCTGTGGCGGCGGCGGCGGTGTCCAGCACCTGGCTAGATCCACCTGGCGACGTCGCCGCCGGGCCCCCCAGGAGCACCGGCTGGCTCGAGTCATTCGTATTCGTATTCGTATCCGTGGCTGGCTCCGTAGGCGCCAACTTTGGCTTTTCCTATTTGCGGCGTCGGCTCTTGCCCCGGCTGCTGCTCTCCTCCAGCTCTCCGGCGGTGTCCTCGGCGTTGTCCGGTTCGCAGGATATGGCAGCGGCGCTGGCAATGGGAGCCGGAACGGGGGCCATCTCGTTACCCGATTTAATGGCGGCGATTAGGAAGCGGAGCTGCATCAGCTGCACCGCTGTCACCCGGGGATTGCTGCAGTTCTCCAGCCACTGCAGGAACTTCTCACCGTGCCGTATGGCCTCCACATCCTCGTCGTCCTCCCCGCTGCACTCCTGCAGATACCGAGCCTTCTCCTCCTCGTCGGTCTTGTTGGAATTGTTATTGTTGTTGTTATTGCTGGCGCTGACATCATTGTTGTTCGTGTGCGTGTTGTTAGTGTCATTGAAGCTGCCCTCGGAGTCGCAGCCCGCTTCTGGTTCTGGGTTCAACGGCGCGCCTATTTTGAACAGCATATTGTCCAGGATCTTCTTGCAGTCACTCGGGGAATCATTTTGGGTTTCTTCGGGGTTGTTGGTCCTCGTGTTGGGGCTACTGTTGCCATTCGGTGAATTGCCCACGGGACTTTGTGACGGCGTCATCACTTTGCCAGCTGCTGAGAGATCCTCTGGTTTTCCAGCACCCTCCGCGTCCGCCTCGGCCTCCACTTCGCCCTCAAGATCGGTTTCGGTGGCCTCATCGGCCTCGGCATTCGGCTCGTTGGAGGACAAGCTCCGCACCGACGGCGTCTCAGTCTCTTTGGTGAGATGGGAGTACAGGATGTTGGAGGGGTCACCGCTGCCTCCTGCTTCGGCGGCTGCGGCATTAGCCGCCTGCTGTTGCAGGGAGTTCGCCTGGAGGGCAGCCAAAGTCGCGGCATTGGGATTGAGGGTGTGCAGGCTGGCGCCGAAGGCCTTGCACCAGTTGTACCACGCGGCATTCTTCTCGTCCAGACTGCCCGATGGCGTGGAGGAGGGCGTCAGCGGGGCTGAGGGTATTGGCGGCGTCTGACCCGGCTGCTGGCTCATGTGCTGGGGCGTTGAGGAGCGGATGGGAGGACTGGTCACGCCCAGTGGGATCGTGGGCGGGTAGAGCGGGTTCAGGCCCAGCATCGTCTGCTGCGACTTGAGCCAGTAGAGCAAGGGATCCTCGGCCAGGTTGGAGAGCGTCATCATCTGCGGGGGTGGGATTGCAGCTCCGGGACTCTTGATATCGCCCGCCTTCACCTCCTTCTTAATGCTCAGATTGAGGCTGCCTGCATCCCCGGAAGGCTTCTGTTTGGCCCAGTTCTTCACCGATAAACCCGAAGGAGCGCGATCTCCACTATCGCTCCTGGGACTCTGCACCTGCAGGGGCGTCTTGGGATTAGCTGTGGGATTGGGATTGACATTGGGATTGGGATTCGGGTTCCTGGGCGGAAAGCCGCTCAGTCCGGACATGGCCGCCAGCCCGGGATTGAGCTGGGCCAGCAGATTGAGGTTATTGGTCAGCTCATTGAAGCTTATGGCCAGCGGGCTCTGCTGGATGCCCGTGAGTCCCGACAAATGCGTCAGACTCGACAGCGGACTGATGGCGTTCAGGGAGGGATCCGCGACGGCGCCACCTGGTCGATTGATGTCGGCTCCGAAGACCTTGCTCTTGACCCCATTGAAGGCCACATAGTCCACGGGCAGACCGTTGTAGCTTAGCTCCGTCAGGTTCTTGTTTGTACTGTAGTCCAGGCCGTTGAGTGGTGAACGCTTGAAGCCGGCCAGCTCGTCAAACTTCAGCTTGTTGGAGAAGTTCAGGGGCAGGGCGCCGGCGTCCAGGCGCTGGCGCTTCTCTGGTGGACCCAGGGGCCCCATCGGTCCCATCGGACCACCACCGGACACGTCCAGCTTGTCCGCCAGGGAGTCGGCGCAGAGTTTATCGCCACTGGACTGGCGGGACATGAAGCGCAGCTTATCCTCGTTCTTGCACCAGCCGCGCAGCGTGGACTCCGGCACACCGATGTCCCGGGCCACCGAGGCCTTGGACTCGCCATCGTGGATGCGCTGGATGGCATGGATCTTGTCGCGGGGCGTCAGGCTCCGCAGGGGCCGCTTGCCCTTGGTGCCCATGCGGATGTTCATGTGGGGATAGCTGGAAATATCCAACTTGAGGCCGTTGTCGAACAGCTTGGCGCCTGAAAGGATAGCGGGAAGAGCAGAGGAGAGGAGTCTTAATTAATTACCGTGACACACTTGGCATATCGCCTATCGCATATCGCATCCAGTGCGTTCCCATTCGCCGTTCGGCCAGCACATATATATCGCTATGTGCTCGTCGCCTGGCGAATGCGCGTCCATGTACTTGTGCCCCCCGTGCTTCGGGGATGGGGGATTGTCGGGGGCCAGGGATGGGGCTGCTACGGGTGCCCAGGGTGTTAAAGGGGGTGCTGTTTGGCATTTTCGCACGGGGCTCCAATAAAATCGCAGCGCGCGCTTTAAAGTTTTACAGACAAGTCGCGGGCGGTGTAAATAAACCGCACACCCGTACGTATGCGCTATATTGCGTATACGTAGGAGTGTAGGTGTACGCCGTACATCCGAATATACATATTCGTAGATATATAGGTACACAGCCTGCTGAGATGACAAAATCGTCCGCTCTGCTCTCTGCAGGCAAATGAGCTGCGGCACGCCCCCTTTCGCCTCTTTGCGCACGAAGGACATGCCAAAAATATCGTCGGTGTCGTGGTGTGTATACGGGGAGACAATGGAATATGCTAATTGGTGCGTTGCCTTCGCGCCGCGACGCGCCTGCTCCAAAATGCAGCGCGCAACGCGAGCCACGAATAAGCAACAGGACGAGCAGGACATTCGGCAGGAGACTCCCGAAGTGCTCCCGAGTACGGGCTCCACAGAATTTATAACTTGTTTACCTGTTTCACTGCAGTCCAGAGCGAACATCCCTCAATCGCAACGGCCATCGCCTGTTGCGCCTTGGCCTCAAACCCTGCCCAGCTTGGCTGTCTTCCTGCCCTTCTTCCTTGCCACTTCCTGCTGCCACTTCCCAAAAATCTATAGCAACGGCCGGAGGAGCAGGTGCAGCAGCAGCGTCTTTTCGGCCAAACTTAAGTCTTCTGCTGGCCGGGCCAAGTGCGATGCCAAGATAGAACCTGAACGAACAACAATATGCTCCGCCTCCATCTCGCCAGAAAGTGAGACATGCAAAAGAGCTCGCCCCGTGGTGCAATTTTAAAATGAAAAACACGTTTTGCGCATGACTGACACATGATTTCTTTCCTCCTCTATATATATACAGATATATATATATATATAGCTATATATATATATATATGTGGCATTCAAATATACAAGGAGAGAATAGACTGAGGCTGAGACTGAGGAAGAGAGACCCATTGGCTGGGCTAAGAGAGTTTTGGGGGGAATCAAGAGAGCAGCAGGTAGCCAAACTGGTGGAGTCTTTCGTTTGGACATCCATTGAAATGCCGTCTTGGCAGCTTTCGCAGCCACTTGAACTGGACTTTACACGTTGCCAGCTATTAATTGGGGGACTCTGGTCTTGGGACTTAGTTTCTTGGGTTGGATTTTGGTATAAACTTAAGCAGGAGAATCGGTATAAGCCATTGGCAAGTGCCCAAAATCATTGTTTGCATTGTTTTGAGGCTAGGATTATTTCAAATATTCAAATTGAGTTGAGGAAAGTATTAGAATGGTTGAATTTTCCAAGTTTAGTACTGATTTTGTATGGAAAAACATTTTTGAAATTAAAAAATTATATTTTCGGTTTAAGTTTCCTATTTTGATATAATTTAATAAAGTAGTTTGCGACTCAGAGAGATTAAAGACTTACGAAAGGTGTTCCTTTATTAGTTTTAAATATACATAGATATTTTTAGCATATTTTCAACTTAAAAAACATTGTAATCAACATTTTATTGTTATTGTTTATTTAAAAAACTAAAATAAAGTTAAATAAAGTAAAATAAAAATTATTTAATATGAAAATCTAATTATTGGAATTATTATTTGGAAAATTTAACACAAACAGGAACAGTTTCCAGCAAAAATAACATAATAAACCTTAAATTCAAGCAAATAATAACAATTAAATTAAATAAAATCATATTTTAAAATCAGTAATAGGATAATTTAAAATTAAAGCGAGAAGTTCAAATTTTATAATTGCCTAAATATATTATTTTAAAACTGTAATAAGATTTATTTTTTGAAGTAATTTTATTACTTCAGTGTGTAGATGCTTGTTATAGTTTTAAAATAATAAAAAATACAGTTTGAAATTTAAACTAAAAACCCTACAAAAATTACATATTAAAGAACCAATAACAAACAATAAATAAACACAAACACTCAATTAAGTTAGCATTTGAAATCCTAATAAACAAATAACAAGTAGCAGAAGGGAAAATCAAGCACACAATTGATTAGGCCCATTAATACCTATTTGAATGATTAGGCCCATTGATTGACCGAACTATTATTATTGACCCAGCCCGACACCTAATTCTACTTGGGGTTTAATGCACACTTCAGCAGGTGCTGGCTTCCAGCCCACTAACACCCCCGCACCCATACCGAAAGCACACACAACACCTACTGTAGTCCCCCCAGGATAACTGGGATGCTCATAACCAATAGAGCAGCAAATAACTGTGTCGACGATGGTGCATGGTATTGGGCCCCATCCGCAGACTGGGCCCTCTGCCCACCAGGGCTCTCGCAGGACCCTAAACACCCCCTCTAACCTGCACCCAAACACATATCGAATAAAACTTTTACAGCTGTATAAAAATTACAAGGTCTTTGGCCATTCAGCAGCAGTCGGAAAAGAATTTGTACTTTCGCTTTCGCCGGCACAGGGAAGGTCCTTTTCGTCCTGCCGTGCCGCCTGCCGTCCTTGCCCTGGCCGGCTCGCCATTAAACTTTTCACGAACCGAACTGGGACAGTGAGAAGTGTGTAAAAAAATCTAGTAACAACAGAAAAAGATGAAAGAAATAAATATAAAAGAATTACACCAAGTTTGTCAGTGTGTGTGTGTGAAAGGGGGGTCTGGGTCTCTGGCTCTGTCTGAGTCTGCTGTGCACACACACACACACACACACACATGGACACTCGCAGGACACTCACTCACAGGACAAACGTACGGCTGTATGTATGGCTGTAATGGAATGGCCAACCGTCTGGCCATCTGCGAGTGTGTGAGTGCTGGTGAGCCTGTGTGCTAAGAGCTTCTGATTTTCCTATATACAATTATAATTTTATTGTATTTACTATTTTTTTTCGTTTTCGTTTCTTTGGCTTCGTATTGAACTCGCTCACAGACACACACAGGGGCAGGGGCACAGTGCATGCGGCAAGGACATCCGGTGGGGAGCGGGAAGCTGGGAAGTCTGGCGAATGGAGGTCAACGACTGAAACTAGCACTAATATGTGCAAGCGTTTGATAGCTCCATTCGCTTGTGTTAATGTAAAAAGAAATAAAACACAAAAAGAGGCAACAAATAAAAATAAGAATTCCGTAGATAAAAGAAAAAGTTGCCTCGGCTTGTGAGTGTTTCTCTGTGTGTCTGACTGTCTGGGACGATTCTCACACCCAAGATATGTTTATATATCTATACATATATAGTACATGTGTCTGCTGTAAGTTTGGACCTGTTGGAACCAATGATATATGTGGCCTTAAGCGGCATTGCACCTTTTTATTGTGAGTTTGTTTTGGATTAACTCGATTAATGTTATGCCAGATTATCGCACTGGAGCGAGCTTTACCGTTTTGCGATTCGTGTAAGGACTCCTAGCATGCTATTGAGTGGCGGCATATGGAACTTCTGTTAAATTTATGGTTTTACGAAAATTTTATGAAGTTATGTGGCGGCTTAAAGATTATTTCTTTACTTATAGGGTTAACCTATTTGAAGACATATTTTTAAAAAACTGAAGTATTAATGAAGGAAACTAATAAATGCTATTTTATTTAATGTTTCTTTATCCTTTTTGTATTTTTATATAATAATGATTAACTAGTTTTACTTAAATATTCATATGGACATAGCCAAGAGATGACAATGCCGTTGGAAGAAATACTTTAATTTTAAATATATAACTTGGCTTAAATCTTAGCTAGGCTTCAAACCCAAAAACTGTAGGCATTTAATTCATAATTATTTATTTAATTATTTGGGATATTTTTAACAGTATTTTTTGGAAAAAAATGTATTGCCTACTTCAGTGCGCTCAAAAGTAAACATCACCATTTGAAAATTCTTCAAGAAATGGTAATGGACTTCAATAAAAAGTTATACTTAAAGAAATATGTAAGCGTCGTTGTAAAAATGACTAATTTTAAATTATAATTTATATCTTACATCTAAAGTGAAAAATGTAAGTTTTGCTTCTGCGGTTAAAATGAATATTTAACTGATATTTTACTTATGAATGTGAAATATTTTTTACTAAATCTAGGCTATGCATGTAAGATATATATTTATATGTAAACACTATCAAATATTTGAATAAAGATCACTGTGCCATCTTGAGAATTCGATGAGTATACTTTATGTTATATTATATTTAGAGGCGCGATCCTCGCTTAATATTTTAGAAATCGGCATTTATTTTTTTAGCATTTGTGAATAAATATTTATAGTTTTAGCTTTGTAATAAATAAATAATATTTTATGACGGGAGTAAATGAATTTAAAGGAATAAAGCTGCACTTTTAGTTTTGGAAATTAGTATTAACAAATCAATCAAATCAATAAAGTCACTACCAATAATCAACTCTATAAATATTTATTTCACAAAACAACACAAAAACCGTTAAACATACATATCTGTGAAATCTTTTGATGTCACGAATTTATTTTAGGGCAATATTAAAACCCCAAACTTTCAAGTTCAAATTTGAAAAAATCCTTTATATAAATGGCATAATAAAACACTTTAATGGCGATTTCCTTCACATACTAACCTTTTTTTGGGAACTTCCGGGGAGAAATATGATATGAGCCCTCCAACGAAGGCGGGAAATTTGCAGTTTGTTTATCTTTTTGGTTTGGTTAGAAAGCACAGCGTTTGACTTTTATTCAGCTCCTTCGTCCTGCGATGTTTAATTCACGTAATTTAGTTCACATAAAAGGCGGTTATTGTTATTGTTTTTTGGGGGGTGACAAGGACAATCAAACACTTTTGCGCGATTATTTACCGCTGCGTGCGGCGTGCGAATTTCAGCGAAGCGAAAGGACATGCGGCAAGCGGTTCGGTGCGTGCGTTCGCTGGTGCGACCTCTCTCTCGCGCTCGTCGAAGGATATTGTGACGAACGTGGACGTGGACGACGCGGCGGTGGATGTGCGAACCTGAGAGGCTAAAGTGCGGCGACAAACTACCGCGGCGGACTTGAGTGAATTTTGATTTTAGCGCGGCGAATTTCCGCACGGCGACGAATTTAAAGTCGCACGTCCACGAAAGCGGCGTTTCGTCTCTCGGTCTCACTCACACGCGTGCCGCCGGGTGGTGGTTCGACGTGTGTGTGTGCGCTGGTCAGTCCGCAAATGTAGTTGTAGTTGTCGTCGTTTTTGTTTCTTTTCGCTTCGATTTACGTGGCCGTAGGTGTGTGTGCGTGACGACTCTCTCTCTCACTTGCTCCTTGGATGGTCCTTACTCCCTCTCTCGAGCTCTCTCTCTCTCGCTCGCTCTCTTGCAACGGCTGTTGCTGCCGAATTCGCGGCCTTTTTCGGTGACAGCCAAATGTACAATGATTAATAACGGGCCAAGACGTCCTAGGCGGCGAAGAAGTCCTCTCGCTTTGCCTTCGCTTAGGCCTCTGCTGGTTTTGGTTTTGGTTTTGGCCTTTTCGCATTTTCGCATTTTGGCCGGCCCAACCACAGGCCAGTGTCCACTCACACACGGCCATTACATACACCGACGCACACTCGCAGAGGGAGTGCGGTGGTGTGCAACGAAGACGACGCAATACCAATACTTGTGTAGGCTTTTTGCCTTCGAGAGGACACAACATCCTTTTCGGCCTCCTTTCGCGCGCCCACGTGTGTGTGTGAGTACACTGGCGAAAAACAAGGTGTGAAGAAAGAAGTCCTCAAGCCATTTTTAAATTAAAACTTCAAATGTGTTATTTTATTTTATAAAAAAACAATAAACATAAAAAAGTTATTTTTAAAGGTAATATAATCTTAAAGATTGCATTGGGGTAATCAAATTGGGATAAAGTGGAGCAAAGTCGGTTTTCATTCTTAATTAAATTTTTAAATTTAATTTATAGAAGTGTATATTTTGAGTTTTCCTCAGTGTAGTAGAACCTCAGCCCTCATTTGTGTGCATTTAGCCAAGGATACGTTCACGTTTCTGCAGTGCAAAATAGTGCCAAAGAAGGTCCCGAAATAGGGATCTCCAGGAAACAAAATCCTTGGAACCCAGACTCGGAAAACCTTGGCTAATTTTCTCTGCAGGGGGTTTTCTTTATCGCCGCTGATAATTCTGTTAGTTTTCCCGCTGTCATGTGTTGCAGTTGTTGCTGCCTTTATTGCGGCCAGAGTTTTCCTCGCTTTGTTTTGATACACGCCTTCATCACTGTTTATATGCACTCGTCTCTCTTTCGTACCCGTTCGCAGAGAACCAGCTGGAAGAGCCGAAGAGTAGCAAAGAGAGCAAAAATTAAGTTCGGGTTTTCAAGCCGAAGCCAGGATACTCACCCCCACCCCTCCCGCTGCCCACACAATCATCTTCTCAAATCGAGGCGAATCCGTCCCACAG
This sequence comes from Drosophila anomelani, assembly GCA_035045905.1. NCBI lineage: Eukaryota > Metazoa > Arthropoda > Insecta > Diptera > Drosophilidae > Drosophila > Drosophila anomelani. The sequence continues at coordinate 5,422,392 of JAWNOO010000007.1, read as the reverse complement.
GGCGGATTTGCATTTTGCTCTTCGCCTGGCCAATTTCGCTGGAGCGTGACAGGCGATCGTCAAAGAAAACTGGATTTTAAACAAAAAACTGGAATTCCTCAACGGGCGGCTCTCGATCGGAACAGCAAATAATAACTATTCTATAGGAAAATAAGGTGGTTGTTTTTTTATGTTTTAAGCGAATTCTCTAGAAATTACTGTGGTTTCTTAACGTCAGTTGAAATAATAAAACGCAAATTGATGGAGGAATAAGGAAATTGCTAAAATGGAATCCAAAAATTTAACTGAAGAGCAATAAAACTATTTTCAAAAATATATTTAATATTGTGGTCTTATGAAAGGTTGAGAATGTATAAAATAGTATTAATATTTTGATACATGAAGAATTTCACAGTCTTTATTTTAATTTCTCAAAAATAAATATTTTAATCTACATATTTATGAAATAAAATTTTTTCAAATTTTTATATCACTACAAGTTGGAAAATAAAGTCCCTTAAAAAAAGAGGTTTTCGAATAATGTATAAAATAAAACGTATATGAATATAAGTTTCAGTGGCAAAGTCTTTTCATTATAATCAGTTTTCTAAGTTCCAGGAAAATATGTTGAGAAGAAATTTATTGTAATTTTCATAAATTAATTTAGAGAAATTTTAGAGGATAATGAAACCCTGAAAATTACATTCACCTTCCGTCTCATCTGAAATTTATAATTATCTCAACAATTTTATGCTACAAATTATTGTTTGTATAATTTCCTCGAGTCCATGTGGAGAAAGTACGAAATACTGGCAAGTATTTGCACCATCGCAGGATTTCCCGGAGATTATGATCTTATATAATATGTACACGCATAGGCATTTGAGGTCGTAGACATTGTAGTTGCTATGCAAAATATTTGCGCAGAGGCCGCACATATTCACATAGCCATTGTGTCCGGCCAAAGGAGGCGGCGGCCACTGACCATAACAACAGCGGCAGCAACAACAGCAAGGATAACGAAAAAGACAGCAGCAGTGTCGCCAGTGCTGCTGCTGCCTTTCGGGAAATCGCTAAGAAAGGTTTTTGAAGCCATGTCCAAAACGCACACGCACAGAGGCGCAGGGTTATATGTGTGTGTATGTGTGTGGCATAGTATTGGTGTAGCAGAGGCGTATACACAACAAGGAGCAACAATAACACAGGACTATGTCCAGGACGAGGACGTCGACGACGACGACGACGACGACTACAGATGGCCGGCATGGGGCCGCATTGGCAAGAAACATATCCTTGCCACTAAAAAGCCAAGCAGCCTGCCCGGGTCGCTTCATTTCACCGCACACACACACACACACAGGACATACTCGATGTCCTGGCACACACTCACGCACTTTGGCAACACGCTACCCACACAGACGCACATTCTTCTTAGCATCCGCAGGCACATCAGCATCTTTAGCGTAAATTTTGCTGCTGCGAAAATTTAGAGTTGTTGCTTTATGGCACTATGTGTGTGCGTGTGTGTGCGGGTATATATACTTCAGATTTTCATCGGCTAACCAAACCGTCCCCCCTCTCCGCCCCGTTCTTACGTCCTGCGAACCCAACCCGTCCGACCGATTGTCCATTGTCCATTGTCCAGGCAAGGCAACATTTTCCATTTTCGTTCGTTCTCTCTTTGGCCGCCGGACTTTCTCTCATATCTGCAGCGGCTCCTTGCCAGCATCCTTCTGGATCCTGTCCACTGCCCACTACACACCACCACCACCGCCCGCCACCCCATCCGTAGCCTTAATGTCGCTGCGTGTGTGTGTACAATTACGAATTCGTCGTCCTCGACTAAACTCAATTCACTTTCTCCAACCCGCGTCGTCGTTGTCACCGTCACCGTCGTAGTCGTCGTCGTCGTGGTCCTGGCATGTCCTGCCAACCTTCTCTCCCTTTCTACCCTCGCCCACCCACAACCCTCCGTGTCACACCTCTGGATGGCGAAGGAAATTTTCGCGTGAATTGAAAGATGAAGGCGCACTGGGCTGGCTGGTCCACTGGTCACTGGTCACCCCCGATTGTTGCCCGAATGTGTGTGTATCGTCCGTCCTTTCTATAAGCAAGTGTGTGTGTTTGTAGCTGTGTGTGTACATATGCTCGAAGACGTGTGCGTTTGATTTTCAGCACCCACCGCCCACTGGCCCCCAATCTGCATCCTCTCACATTGTCTTTGTCTAACTGTTCCTAAAACAAAATTTTCAGTTTGCCTTCAAAAAGATAAATGTGTGTACACGAGTTTTCTATATGGTGTATATGCGACTGTATGAGTGTGTGTGTGTGAGTTATCCTTGCCACATATACACTGGGATCGACTCGGGACACATCCTTGGATACGCACTCGCGCCTGCAGCTTGCCGCCGTCGCCATCGCCTAGAATTATCCCAATATCAATCAATCCATCGATCATTTATTAACGCTTTGAATACTATCAGTTAGGTTGTTTGTTGTCTGCAATGCGCTTACAGATTGTTATCGGAATTGACACTTAACAATGGTCGTTTAAAATTAATATTGAATTTATATTTTAGAGATTGAAGGATTATAGGAAACGAAAAATAAATATTTTAAACAACAAAACAGCGAAATTCCTTTATCACCTGCTAAAACAACAAGATATTTACAATAACTTAAGGCATTTTTTAATTTTATTATTAAGATTTCTAAATATAAAAATTAACTTTGCTATCTGAATGTAAAAATAAACTTTGATATCTTAATGATATTTCATTAATAAGAAAATCCAACTAAAAGTACACAGCAATTAGATTTATTTATATACAAAGTAGAAATGGTATTTAAATTAGCAAATAAATTAGTTAAAGTCCTTTACTAAAATATTTCCTGTTTGTTCTAAACCTGCAGATACTGAACTTCTTAAAGGCGTAATTGATTTTATGATTAATTAAATAAAAAGAAGAACAACTGTTTGTTTATTTAGAAAAATTAGAAAAAATTAGAAATTTAGAAAATTAGACAGAAAGGTTGGAGGGAATACGTTCTGTAGTTTTAATATAATGGCTATATCATAAGACACCAGAAATTAAATCTCAAACCATTTTATTATTATATTCAATTTTAATTAATTTAAAAAGTGATCGTGTTCAGTGAAATCCCATCTTGTAATGTATGCTTTTTGGAGATTCACCTGCAGTATAGAGAGTAATCCATTACCATATGGAATGTGTAGTTTTATTGCAAAGAAAATCCTTCAGATAACGTACACCTGATTTCACATTTTCCAGATACATTTGGGGCGGCATTTCGGATCCGGGCATCATACGTAGCATGAAGACAGCCTAATCCGTTGTCCGCAACTCGTGCTGACCTGGGCGGTCCTGCAAGATACTTGTACTCTCCTACCAAGGCTCACACTCTGGCTGGAAGTCCGAGTCGGACTCGGACTCGCAGTTCTTTGGTTGCTACCTAGAGTCCGCCTGCCTCCTTATCCATTATCTGCAGTTTTGTCTAAGCTAAGGCGATTTGAGCAGACAAAACCGCAGCTCTCGCAAGTTGTTTGGACCCAGTTCGTCCTCGTGCTTGCCTCGCCCTCATCCCTGTCCTCCTACTTCGTCCCGTCGCCCTGCTGGCCTTCGTCCTGGGCCTGCAGTAGTCTTCTATTTTGTGCCATTGCTGCCGCTGCTATGTTCCTATGATTTGCATATTCGAGCTCGTAGCTCCTTTGTTTTAATGCGCCTCCCCACCCCTTTGGTCCTGGCTCTTTTGTCAGCAGGACTCTGCTCTAGCTATGGCTGTACCTGGTCCTGGTGTGTGTGTGTAAATGTGTGTGTGTGGCAGGATGCCGCGTAAGAAGAAGGCAAACGGCCAGGCTGGAATTTGTCCTTCCAATCTAAGCCAAATGCAGGCCGCTGGCCGATGGACGCCTTGGTCGTATCCTTCGTATCCTTCGCCTCGTCGGTCTCCTTGGTCTCTGGATTTTCCAGCAAGCAGGGAAATTGAAACAATTGAAGAGGCAGAGGAGCTGGGACGAGGCCAGGACAGGACGACCAGACGCAGCATTTTCGACCATCAACTACTGGCCACTTACGGACTATCGGCCATGTCCAGCTGAGGAAGCGAGAGGAGAGACCCCAGGAGGTGGTTTCGCAAGTGCGAGCGGGATGTCCTTTTTGGCCATAGCCAGAGCCAGAGCCAGGACCAGAGCCGCAGCCGGAGCTCTAGCAGCGGCAGACGAATCCTTTTCAAAATTAAACTATATGCTGCAAGCAAGTGGAGGAGCAAGAAATGCACAAACACACACACACACATGCTCAGAGCACCTCCTTTCGTTTCGTATCCTTTCGTATCCTGGCAAGAGAATCAGTCGAGTGCGAGCCACATGCAAATAACGCAGACACATGCACTTTTTCCCGTATCCTTGGACCATCTTATGTATTGGCCGGGCCCGAGCAGCAGAGCTTTGTTAAGATATTCTTTGCACCTAAGATGGACGACGTTAGATACGGGCTTATGTACGGGTTCAATCAGTTGCTAATTGCTATAGGTCCGAAAGCAGTCATGTACACTTGCATCGCACACACACACTCACTCGTACACCACTGGCCATATTTGTTTATGCTCATACGGCAGCGCATATATAAATGCCGATATATAAAGATACGTATGTACATATGCTTATGCGGCGAAAATATGTAAGTGCGGAGCAGCTGGACACACAAAAGCAACGGATTTTTGGTTGCCACTACAACAGGGTTTTGCAAATTTTAAGATGCCAAGAGGTCCTGCAGCCCAACCAGCAGATCCTGAAGGCAGGGCTCTCAGCCTGAGCTACCTTGATTACGAAATCTTTAGAGTTTCTATATCAAGAGTTCCTGACTTGGGTTTAAAAAGGGATCTAAGAGATAAATATATATAATTTCTTTAATATTAAATGTTAGTACATTTTTTATAATCTTTATACATATATTTCCCCGCCCGATACTCTATCCATTTTTGACCTTAAAATGACAAGACCCTCAACTTCGATTTCACTTTAGCACTTTTACAGAAAAATAATCACACAATTTGTTTGGCACAGTTTTTTCTCTTTGCCTTTCTTTTGCATTCTTTTTGTCTTTTCTTGTTTCGAAACCAAAAAGGGTTCACAGGAGTAAAGGAAAAAGTTTGTCTGGCTTTTGCGCTTTCTGTTATTTTCCCAGTTGCCCCAGCAAGTAATTATTTTTATTTTATTTTTATACTACGTGTCAGTGTCTAGCCAGTTAAATTGTCCTGGTATCAATGGTAGATACTTTTTAAAACTTAACTTTTTTGAAAACTTTCTCAAGGAAGTAAAAAAGAGAATTCATTTCGAAGGCATCTAATTAGGAAAGCAAATGTTTGGGATGTATAAATTAGTCTGAAATAGATTTGTTTTGGATTTCTGCATTAGTGAGTAAGGCAAATATTTACTTAACACTTCGTAAATTATTTGTGAATTTAGGGTTTTGTTTATTCTAGTTATGATTATGATTTATCAATTTCTTGGCTTTCTATTTAATGAAAGCATAATCTGTAAATACTTAAAAATATAAAATTAAAAACCAAAAACCAGAAAAACTGCACAAATATTTGCGCTGGAAAATTGAGGTCCTGTGAACCGTTAAGAAGGCTACTTTACTGCCAAATTGAAGGCGCAGAAGGGGCAAACAAATCAATTGAAACGTTACATGTTAACTAGCATTTCCCCGCCGCGTTTATTCATTCGTGTGAACTCACGCCACCACTTCAAGGAGGCTTTCTTTTGCGTCTTTTCTCAAAACGTGTTCGACATTCCCTGCACTGCAGCACAAAAAGTAAAAAAACGAACCCCTCAAAAAACTAAAATCGACTAGGAAGTACCTAAATATTTCTAATAATCATATATTTACCTTTTACTATATTCTATTTATTACTGTTCTCTACGATCTACCCCCCTCCTTCTCTATTATTTAGGAGAGTGAGTTTTAATTGAAAAGGTTTCCAAGGAGTAAAATCCTTGAAAGCTTCAAGGATTGCAAGGATATCCTTTATAAGTCGAAGCTACCTTTGGCCAACAAGTACTACGAGGTATAGACGTCACAATGCGGTTAAATGATGGCGATATGCGCTGACGCTGTAAACTCAAGAGTGATGTCCTTTGCCGTTCACTCGTCTCGCTCAGGATTGCGAGGACCTAGAGAAAAAAGAAAAGGATGCGACGGCGACGAAAAGCGATAAAACGCGATTTTATGCACGTGTTGAGTGGCTGCCCAAAAAGGGGACCACCTCTAATGAATGCTCCAAATAGGCCAGAAGAGTTTTATTGACAGGAAAATAATGGATATTTCTAAATAAAATTAAAGTTAAAATAGGTCGAGTTCTGTTATCTAAATTTGGAATGTAGAAAGATTTTACTATAACCAGATTTTCATTTTCATATCTGAAAATCTAAATTAGATAATAACTCAAGGAAATGGATATATCTTATTCCCTGCAAGTAAATGTAATAAATAAGAAACAAAATGATTGACCCATCAAACTGAAGTCTGGACAACAGATGTCCAGGTCATATCCCCTGAGAATACAATAGCCATAATCGAAAGGCGTAACTATCTATCTGTGTGACTTACATATGTCACCAAATTTTTGCACATCTTGCCTTTATTTACAGCTGAAAATATATTAATTTCTTTATCAATAAAAACGAGTCCTTTGATCCTCCTAATATTTCCTTATTTACAAGCCTAAAACAAGCTTTCATCTTTGTGCGATTTTAGCACCAGGTTACAGTTTCGGTGCGAGGTGAGGTCGCTCTGAGTGTCGTCGCATATAGGGAAAGGAAACCAAATACGTTACCGAAACGGCGGCGATGTTCAGTTCCTTTTCTCAGGGGGATGAAAACGCTGTCGCTTCCGGTTGAGTGCACAGAGTCGCGGAGTTGCAACGATATAGAATATAGCGTGTCGTGTTGCTTGGTCAGTTTTGCAATTGCGAACGTTGTCGTCTTTCGACTTTGCTGACAAAAGGCAGAATGGACGGACTGACGGTGTTTTTAGCGAAAATAAAATGGGGAAGGGATTTGTTGTCTTTACATCGACAATTGAATGCCCTTTAAGTGATATGCATAATTATATGGAAATAAGTCTGGAATACTTTAAAATGTTCGGTGTCTTAAGTAATAATTTGAAATTAATAAAGGCTCAACTATAATTCAAAAGTAAATAAATATTAAAACTTATTAATCAATAAATTATTTTTATATTAAAATCCTTAAGCACTTTCAATCAATATTTTTTAGAAACAAAATCAATTTGACACCCGGCGAAACAGCGGCAACGACAACGAAAAAAAAGTGTCGCTGCGACAAGATATCTTCCAGATACTCGTCTTTCGCCTTTCCCCGCCGACTATGCGCATATCGATTTCCTTCGGCTGGAGAGCAATTCACTCGAGATCGGGCCAAGTGCCACTGGCACAGGCACAGGCACAGGCCCAGGGACTGGCTTTGGCAAAGCCCAGCCAAGGGGCCCCCAAACTGTGCTCGTCCTGGTTGCAACCCTTTCACAAAGAAAAGCGTCTCCCTGACGGAAAACTGGCGGCGAGTCTTCACGTCCGCGTCCACGTCCAGACGCAGGACTTGGCCATATATGGTCAGACAGGCGAACACTGATGACGTTGGCTGCCCCTTCGCTCCGCAGTCTCCACCTCCACCCATCCTCCTCCAGCTGCCCGCGGCTGCTGTTTACCATGCCATGCTCGGTTTAAGTCGCAGAACATCCGCATCCTCCAATCTCCATCTCTCCTGGCTATACCCAAACCACCGCCCACCATGTCTACGTCCTGCCCACCGCCAAAGGTGCTCCAACGATGGCCAACAGCCTTCGTGGCTACAATAAACTAGACGCCAATTTCGCTGTCGCTGACACGGCCATTGCCGCGGACATCGAGCGTCGACCATCTGCACAGGAAGAAAATGTTTACGAAATACTTGTTTAGAATCAAAGCTATTTTATTAAGGAAATTCTTCCTTAAATTGCCATTTTATTATTTTAAGAAAAGACGTTTAATTTATGTTTCAAAGGTTTTTCTAGTCAAGACTCCCATAAATTTCGTTCAGTGCCCCATCTAGCTTCTATCCACGACCATTGTCGACTGCAGGACTCGTCGTCGACTCCACTTACTCGCCTTGTCCGCGATGGAGTGGCGCTTTCCTTTGCTCAAAAGCAGACCAAAACCAAACACACATCGACTTTGTGTCCGAGTCCTCGCATCAGTGTCCGCATCTGTCTGGATTCGCGACCCCCGTCACATCACTCGATACCCGCGGCCTCCCCGCTCTCATCGCCATCTCCATCACCCTGCCCTTGCTCCTGCCCAGCCCCATGTCCGTCCTCGCATCTCATCCCATCCCATTCCGCGTCCGTTCTTAGGGACGTCGTGTGTCCGTCGCATTTATCCTCGCTGTGGGCAACGCCATGTGACTTGGATCGAATCTGTGATTGTAAGTTGTGCGCCGTCGTTAGGATGCCGCATTCTGGCGGTGGGTGCTCCGAGACCCCAGCTCCCAGCTTCTGTGTGCCCCCCCTGCGCCCATCCACTTGGCTGGCCTGTGTCCACCGGCTGTACGGTTCTGTATCCTAAAGACAACGGCGGAGTTTAAAACCATCATCATCGTCATCGAATACATACTCGTTTTAGCTCAGACGACGCGATATTGAATAAGAATGGCCCACAACAGCAGGACTCGAAATTTAATGCCTCGGGAGATGATATGTGAGGATATGTTATTAAAGGGAGAGTCGAAGGTTATAGGAATTCTTACAAGACTTGTCTGTGGAAGAGGCTAATATGTTAATAAGGACATCAAGTAAAGTAAATGGGAAATGTCAATAATTGATTTTGAGTAAGGAGATAAGGGGATTAATCAAAATTCCAAGAGCGAGATATTTGGAAAATATATAAAAGTATTTGTTAATACTTTTTATTAATAGATTTAGCTTTAACAACTTTTATATATAATTACTGGACTCTTGACATATAAAACTTATAAAGCCTGGAAAAATATCACATAAATTTCCTAATATTTAAACTTCTCAATTAAAGAGTTAAAGATTTACTTTCTTACTTCTAAATCCCACATGAAGGCTACTTTAAATTTTCAATTCAACAACTTTCGCAGCGATTTAAAACGCCAAGAAAACTAGGCTAATATGGCGTGTCCTATATTCCTAACTACTATGCATAATTCCTGCTGGGATGTAGTTGAATCCACGATGATGATGCTCTTCCGTCCCAAATATACAGCGACCCAAACCATTAGCCTCCAAGCACGGCCACACCACGGGCTTTGACTGACTGTTCTGGGGGAATCAAATGTCTTAATTTCGCGTGTTTATATCTTAATCTTGGCCGTTTTTAAGAGCGTCTATTGGCCGGGACTTTTATGTGCCCGGGGACCCGGGTCGCGGAAGCCGGGCAAATAATAAAATCCTGGCGTGGTGAATGGCGCTATAGACACATTCACGTACCACATCCACCGAGCAAATAGTGAGCGGGTTTCGCCTGGGCTTTGGGTTTGGGTTGCTTTGGCCAAGATTAGTCCAAGGAGGAGGTGTGGCGGATGATGATGCTAAAGGCAATGGCGATGGCGCTGGCGATGGGGAAAAGATGATGGGGGCGCGTATTACGGCCGCTAGTGTCGACGCCGCCACCGTGTGTCCTTTTGTCCCCAGGACAATAACACTTCCGTGCAGTACATTATCATAAAGGGGTTAAGTCGCTGATTTTCATCGTGTGTGCTCATTTAAAAACTTACACATGCGGCGGCCCCGCAAAAGGCCCGGCCTGGGACTTCCTCTCCAGGAAGACGGCATCGCGTTGGATGACGCAGGACGCCCATCGACATCGCAAAGGACTCAGCTCAGCTCAGCTCGGCTCAAGGAACCGCGCTGAATTTCACCGCTTTGTTTCAGCGCTCTCATGAAAAAGACGGCAGCGGCGGCTCATTATGCATCCCGATAAGCGATGTGGCTGTGCCGCTGCCGCCGCCGCCGCCTCCCCAGTGAGTCGTCCTTTGCCCCAGGTTAGTCTAACGAAGGGATGCGGGAGTGGGTGGGTGGTGGCATGTGTGAGTGAGTGAGTGAGTGTGTGTGGCACTGCATTGTCGTGTCCTGTGTCCCGTGTGCTATGTCCTGTCTGCCAACCCCGTCTTGAGGCGCATTGTTTTGAGTTGTGACCCGCGAGCGGTGGCAGCCATTCAGCAGGGTGGCAACTGAAAGTGATTCTGTCTCGGCAGAGACGACTCTGTTACGCGCCACCCTTTTTCGCAATATTTCGCCGCTTTTGGCGCAGTTTTTTCTCACTTTTTGTGTGCTTCTTCCCTTCGGACGGACGTTGTCGTTTTTGTATCCTGTAAGTCTTGGGAGTTGGGAGGGTATATATGGTATGCACTCAAGCATTGGCTGATTGGTAACTTAAAATCGGAATAATTTGTGTAATGAAATGCTATAGGTTTCAAGCTTTATGATTTTACTGCCGGTACAAGATTATTTACAAGGAGAGAGAGGAGATTCATACACATTTAATGGTATTTCTTAATTTAATTTGAATTTTTATATAATATATAATCCATCATTACGTATAAATTATATTATAAATAACATTCTAATAATTTAAACATTTAAAACCGGATTCTAATTGAGGATACTCCATGTCGCATTCCCATCCCTTTCATCAGGACTTCTTAAAACATTTGTACCTCCTTTCCATTGATTTCAACTACTGGGTATCCTCCAAGTTCATCATCTCAACTGAATCTCCCTCACAGCAGTGGCTGTAATTCGAGCTTAAGGCCCCTGGTTCCAGCAGCAACCGGGCGCCCGTCGTTGCTCCATTCTCGCTGTGCATTCGTCCCTTTGTTTCATCATGTTCGCTCCTCCATTGTTGCGACTACTGGGCCTGCCATCCATGCCATCCATTCCCGATTCCCGATCCCAATTTAACACGTTCGAATAACCTTGAAGCGTTTCTTATTACGCGCGACCGCAGTGATAGCGGGCCAGGAAAGCGGGCAGAGCTGGAGGAGAGCTGGCGGAGTGAGCTGGAACTGTGAGGAGTCCTCGACTGCAGTGACGGTCGGCCAGGTACTGCCGTTTGCATCGAATTCAATTAGACGCCGCTTGCTGACTGACTGACTGACTGGTTTTTTTCGCTGACTAATCGATGTGTGCGTTTGTTTGACCTCGAACTCCACCGATGACTGCGCGCCTCGTACCCATTGTGATTCTTATGGCTTCACACGGCGATTTTGCATTTTAATGGCCTTCTTCGAAGCGACGGGGCGTATGTCATGCCAGGGTAGAAACGAAAAGGTGCAGGCAGGACCCTGGGGGGACTATCCACGAAAAATCGCTAAAATCCTGTTTAGTTCTAGGTTTGCTTCGTTGCCTCAGGAAATCGGGAACTGATTTGGCGGGATTTTCAATTTACTGGAAACTATATTGGCTTTTAATCAATGAAAGTCCTTGGTTCTTTGCTTTTACAAAATATATATCAACTTATAGTTTATATTTTGCCATAAATTACTGAGCAAATTTTACTTGCAAAAATAAGGGTTTCTTGACTTAGCAGAAAAGTATTTATTTATCTTAAGGTTTTAAAGGTGGATTTGCTAAGAAAAACAATCGAATATGTGGGACAGAATTCAAGGAATTATTTAGATTGTTCTCGAAACCATAAATCCAATATATATAAACAATAAACATAAAACCAAAATGCTGCAAATTTAAATTTATATTCATTTGCTGCATCCGCTTCCTCTGTTGCAATCGCAGAGGGTGTTAGGATGAGGATGTGTCAACTGAACTGCACAAGAACCAAAAATTGGGAGCAGGGGACGATGGCCTACAATAATTGCCAGCGTTTCCCGCGTTAATGGCCGCTTCGTTACGCTTCACAGTTTCGGGTGCAGCTCATCCCAAGGCACAGAGCACATGCACAGAATTCCAGGATTCCGGTTGGCAGGATTGTCTCCTAAGTCTTCGCGGAACGGAGGGAAGATGAATGGCACGGGGTCACGCAGCCACCTACGGGGCAGTTGCAGATGTGCAGGTAAACAATCGGGACAAAGGATACCCGAGGCGGATTAAATGGGAGTGGGCCTGTCCTGGCCGCGTCGGCCGAAGGATGCAACGAAAACAGACCGCTGATTGTACGGGGATTCTCTCTCTCTGAATGACATCCGCAAAGATCGTTCAAAAACAACCGAGAATAAATAAAGGCATATCGTTAATACCTCAAAGGAGGTTCTTGCAATCAAAGATCTTTGATGTAGTTTTCTTCAGATTTTAAGTCATGGATTTCGGGTATTTTCCTGAATTTTCTTACATTTACATTAAATTTCCAAGTTTTCAATACATTTCTTTATGGTTAAGTTAAAGTTTTTATATATTTTCTTGATAGTTTTTAGCAGAAAGTATTTTTTAAATGAAGATATCTTTAATGAAGCTTTTTTCTGGCACTCAAAGCCTTACCTTCTTTACGTTTTTAATAAACCAAATCTCTGAAAATTTATTTATATAGAAAACCTACCTTAGAAGACATTAATTCTGTTTTAAACGATCCTTCAAGGTCCCATCAATGACCGCGAAACCCAAATCCAAACTGATCGACAGGTTTATTTCCCATTTTTTTACACATTCCCGCTGTTCCTAAACGGATATAACTTTTCTAAGGTTGTAAAATATATAACCTACACGATTTTTGACTCCTGCTGTGTTTACAGGGCCATATACATGCACACATTCATATATATATCTTTTCGTTTCGTTTCGGCAGGTAAACGGTGCTAAAGGTAGTTAAAGATTTCCTTTTTGTCTCGTGCTGCGCAATAGTTTGTGCCAAATTTCCTGGAAACTGCCTTGCTGTTTCCTGAGTCCGGCTTATACATATATATTTACTTATCTTCAGATACTTGTATATCTATGAAGAATAGAAAATTGAGCTCAGATATTGAATATTGGCTTCCAATGCAGGATTTAAAATAAAATAACATTTTTTAGCCTTTATATTCTTATTTTAAAAATGGTTTATATGTTAATTAATTTTCCAGCCCACCCGCCTCATTTCCCCCGACACCTTGTTGCATCGCCGCAAGGGCAACTCCTATGAGATGGCCACCCTGCTGGTCAGCATGCTGATTGGAGCCGGCCATCCCGCCATGGTTGTGTCCGGTGTGGCCCGCGAGGAGGTAGTGATCAACGACCAGCTGGCCATTCCCTATCCATATCCTATCGTCGAGGTGGAGGCCGATGATGTGGTGAAGCCGGTCGAGAAGCCAGGACAAAAGTACAAGCTGCGCGGATTACCGGACCTGGAGAGTCATCTCGAGGAGGACATCGCTGAGGTTCACAAGCTGAAGCAGGCCGAAGAGAAGCGGATTCAGGATGAAATTATTCGAAGGAAAATGGAGGTAAGTGAGAATTATAAACACAGAACGTGCACTTGTGCATGTGAACCGGGGATTAACCAAACATGGGATTTCCCGAAAGGATCTCGAGTTGCTGGCCGTGGACCGGCATCATTATCGGCGTAGTCATGCCTGGGTGGTGATCATAAACAATGCCCCCTGGAGCATCAAACCGAAGACTACCTACGTGGACGTGAACGGGGATGTTGTGGAGGCCCCACCCTGGCCCACCTTCATCGAGCCTTCGACGGGATTCATCTGTGAGTCCGGCTGCAAGCAGTATATCCTGATCGACAGCGTCTGGAACCAGCACAACTACTACGTTAACAAGCAGAAGTACCAGCGGGTCGGGGACCTGCGCTGGGATCTGCGGGAGACTGCCGACTGGGAGCACATGCTGCCCGGCGAGCCGCCCGAAATGCGCACCTACAAAATGGCCTCCGACGAGAACATTGCCGAGGAGGATCGTGACATTGGGGAGGAGAAGCACCTGGACTGCATTTGCGAGTGGGTGGACAGACTCCACATCGGAATGGCTGATTTCGAGCAGCGCTTTCCCAGCGGCGAAAAGAAAATCCAGTACAAGGGAGCGATCCACGAGCGCTTTGCTCCCTACTCCCAGCGCGATGGCAAGGTGATGGAGCTGACCATCTACAACAATGATGAGTGCACGGATCCCAAGATCAGGTATGAGTACTACGAGAACCGAGCCGATCTCATGAAGCACGTTAAGTACACGTATGCCACCGATCTGTTCGAGGAGATATTCGCCAAAGGACGCAACGACAGTTTGAAATGTAAGCACAAAGTTGCAAAATATGTAAAACCAGAGTGTAAATATATATATTTCCTCCAGCCATGGAGTACTTTTCCGAAACCTCGCAGCAGCGAAAAGTGTACTTCTATTCGGGCTCCAGGGTAGACGCCTTGGACATGATGGTGGTCGAGCCCAAGTCACTTGTTCTTCACTACAAGGGTCGCATGGACAATTGCTGGTTCAGGGAATTTCAGTTTACTGAATCCGGAAATAAACTAAAGGTAATTGAAACCATTAATATATTTATTTATCTAACAAATATTATAATCAATTCTTTTAGAAAGTCATTGAAAAATTCAACAAAGGCAATTCCGATGATATTGGTGCCACCGATATAGCCACGCGCATGTTTCTTTTCCAACAAAATAAAATAATACTCAAGTTTCATTATACCTTTGGAGCCTTAACGGCCACCACAGTGGAGTTTACGAAGCCACCAAGGGCGGATTATGGTTGTGAGTTGGTTTACGATGAGAAACTAACCAAGATATACAAGGTAAAGGAATTATTATAGATTTTTCCACTGCAGTTTTTAAATAAAAACCTCTTTTAGGCCAATCCTCTAGATCCCACTCGCACTAATCTAGAGCTGTATCGCCTCCTACGCGATCAACTCCAGTACGAGGATCAGCTGGCCAAGAACTTTCAGCAAATCTTTGACGACATCAACAATATATTCGATGTGCGTAAGAATGAAAGGACTGAGCCCACGTTGAAGTTCAGTATATTCGATCCACTGCGAAATGGAGCAGCCAGAGCCATAAGGATGAAACAGGTGGGAATTTGGTTTACAATTTTATATAGAAAAGGACTCGAAAACATATATATTTCAGTTCGAAGAGGAAGAGGAACTCAAGAAGGAAATTGCTAGTAAGCCTGCCGATTTCTTGGCTCCCTATCTGGTGCCCTACGAGGGCGAGCTGACACCTGAGCAATCTCTGTACGCCTACAATGCCTGTCTGAATGACCTGAAGACGCGGTTTGTCAGCCTTTTGAATAACCTGCAGCGTCACTACGAAGACGTAAGTGTGAAGCTCTATAAAAGCCCTATTTTTACCTAAACTTTTCCAACAGCTCACCTCGGAGTCCAAGTCCCTCAATCGGTTCTTGAACAAATTCGAAAATCAATTCAATAATTATGACTACAAGCGCCTGGTGCAACAGTCAAAGGACCTGGAACTCAATAAAAGAATGGTTCAACAGCGTCTGACCCTGACCCACGAGGAGTCGCAGAAGAAGTATGAAATCGTCAAGAGTTCGCTGCTCAAGGATACGCGCCTCAATCTGAAAAAGGAAGATATGATCAAGCAGACCACTGAGGGATAGAACTAACTTATTTTAAAAATCGAGTATATATTGGCATAGAAAATAAAATTTAACAAAGTTAAGTTAAGAAGCTGGCAAATATTTTATTGGGAAGTAAGGTTGAGGTGCTGGCAAAGTCCTTTTCAAATTTATTATATTTATCTTTTAATGCAAGTGAAAGTGATAGATGTTTTCACATTATTCATCAATAAATCATATCAAATCAAATAATTAATTTGAATAATCAGTTTCCTTGAGTTTCTTCTTCATTTCAAAATCATTAATTTATATATTGCCTTTAACTGAAGATGTCCTGCTATTTAGATATCTATCTACCCAAAGAAATAAGTACATTTTTGTGGTGACAAACCACTAAATCAATTATCCCATTAATTGTCCTGGTGTTTGCGTTTTAAGTACTGCCATTCAAATCGTATCCACTGATTAAATCAAAATCAAAGTCTGGCCTTTAAGATGCAGATACCGACTTAGAGTTTCTTCCTCCGGCGCTTGAGTGGATTCTAAAATGCGGATGTCGATTTCATGGCCTAGAATCATTGCCGCCGCGCGAACAACGTCGCTAAGGGCGGTTGGTCAGGGGTTGGGGATGCGAGCTCCGAGAGGTTCGGGGTGACGGCGAGGAAAATTCGTTTCCAAAAAGTGACCGTTTGAAAATTGGACAAAGTGGCTGATGCTGCTCCTGCTGATGCTGATGCTGCTGCCGTGTTCGGACCGGACCCGCGCCCAAGGCACACAAGCCGCACACCCATACACACACCGAACCCACATCCGTGCCACACACTCACACACACACACTCATTGATTTGCAGAGAAAGAAAATAAAATAACACCAGCAGAGTGGTCATCAATAAGGACTTCCAAACTAAACAATAAAGATATTAAGATCCTTTTTTATCTCAATTTAAATACGATTTTCTCATCAGATTTTATATATTTAAATTTGGGATACCATAAAAACCTACCTATACTTTAATCTCAGTGTTTTAACACACACGAAAGTCTGAGCTGGGCGGCTGTCCATTTAGCGCGATACTCACACCACCGAAGGGCGCGCTCACACAATCGTTCAGGACCCACGCACACACACATACTCAGCGAACTTATATGATGTCCGTGACCACCCTCCGCCCTTCTCCCTTTCTATATTGCCACCCCCAAAAACACCACCCACTTCACCCCCACCCCGCCATTGGGTCGGCGAAATTGGGTTCGTCCCTTGAAAGAATCGTCCTAAGATGAAAGTGCTGTCCCTTGTCCGCCTACCGTACGTTAGCTTCGCTGAAAATTTGCTCGTGGCATGAACACATGTGGCGTAATTTCGTCGCAGATTTTTGTTCGCTAACTGGACAAGGAGATTTCGTACACTCGGCGAAAATATGGGGTAAGAAATTGTCCCTTAAATTTGCTAAGAAAGAAAGAAGGAAAAACTCATGTAGGATCCAGAAACTTTTTTGTTATTGAAAAATGAATTATTTAAATTGTTTATGATTTTCTATTGTAATATTAAATTCAAGGAACTAAGTGTTGTTATTAAATATAAAATATCTATTTAATCCTTGGAAATGTAATATTTTTAGGAGTTTTAGGAACCCCTTGTTTGGTATGTGGAGCTCATTTTATTAGTTCTAATGTAACCTAAAATCTAACTCTTATTTATTCTTTAATACACTTATTAAGGACCTATTAAATGTAAATCAGGTTTAAGAAAATTTCTCACAGTGTCTCTTTTGGACTTCCGAGTCGCGGGACCCTGTAATAGCGGCTAGTCAATGTTGTGCGCCAAGGCGTGGGCCGTGGGTCGTTGGTCGTCGGTCCTGGGCCTTGTCGTCGTCCCCCGCGGTGGTGGGACTTGCTCCGGAGCTCCCCGCTCCTCCCCCAGGACATCGCATCCTCGCCTCGCCTCGGACTTGGCCGCCAGTGACCGGCTGGGCATAAGTACAGTTGTGTAAATACACTAGCGGCCAGCGCCGCGGCCCAAGAATTTGTATTTTATCAGCATCATTCACATCGCGTAGTCAAGGACTCCCAATATTTACGCGAAGTATACACACATGCAGGCGCCCGTGTGTGGGTGTGTGTGTGACTGGCGAGTGTGTGAGTGTGTAAGTGGTTCTTGCCGAAGCAAACAGGACATGCGACAGAGGGTGGGGGAAGCGCGAGGGTTTTGCACACGGGCTGCTGTAGACTCTGTCCGTGTGTGTGTTTGAGTTTTTACGTGCACACAAAATAAAAATGGGGGTAAATTTAGAAGATTTTTACATACTTTTAATAGGGAGTTTGTTTAAGGATAATTTTAAGCAAAATTACATATATTTTGAGGGGTGCAGATAACTATAAAATATTATTACCTGAGTTATCTATGATTATCAAAATCCTAAAGACTTCCTTCAAGACTTCTAAATTAGAATCTTCTAGGATATTAGTGCATATCTTAAAGATGTCCTTCTCTAAACATCCTTGTCATATCCAGTTTATATCCTTAATCCGGCATACCTGCCTTTAAACTGGTCACATTTTAAACATGAAACATGAAAAATCATCCGCTCTTTTTTCCATGTGTGCATATGTGTGCGAGGACACACGTTTGCCGAAGGGGTGGGCGCTTTAGGGTGCGATCCTTTCATTTTATTCCTAAATGTCCTTCCTTCAATATTTCAAACGTGCTTCGTGACGCGTCCGTTTTGCAAAGGCTCGGCGACTTGCAAGTGGGCCTTCTGCTCCTGCTCCTGCTGCTGCTCCTGCTGGCGATGCCAATGCCGCCGCTGCCTTTGGCTTTGCCTTTGCCTTCGCTTTTGTCGCGCTCCGTTCTTCAGCTTGTTGTTATTGTTCGCCGCTGACATGTTGCTGCTGCGCCGCGGTGAATTGAGCGGGGAGTGGAATGGGTGAAATGGGATGCTTCTGGGATGGACTGGCCCGGCCAGGCTCATGGGTGAATGGGTGGACGATTGGACGAGTGGGAGAGGAAGGTCCTGCGGACACGCAGACCGTCGTCGTCGTCGTCGTTGGCGCTGGCGTCAGCGTCAGCGTCAGCATCGGGGGGGTAGAAAACTTTTATCTCGGCGCATTTATTTTTCTATTCCACTTATAATATATGCCAGAAACAGGATACACACCCACATGGGCATATATTGGATATTTATTTTGTATTCGAACGCCCGGCGACGGACAGCGAACGTGTCAGCATCAGCATCAGGAGCAGAATCAGCGGCCTCGCCGGGTCGCCGGACGGTTAAGTGGGGTAGCCCGTTATGGGACTGGACTCGCAAGGGGGAAGTACTGAGATGTGGATGGGGTCCGGGTCCGGGGGTCCTTGTGAGTACGGTATGTGTGTTTGGGCCTTCGCCCGGACGGCGGACAAAGCGACGGACGCTGAAAAATGGCGTGAATTCACTTGGGTGATTTGCGCGACGTCCTGCACGATACACACATTCGAGGATGATGGAAAAAATGTTCCTTCACCTTTCATTTTCTCCGCTTAGAAGTTCGTCTTTGCGAATACAAAAAAAAAATAAATAAATAAAGGAAAAAAGCGTCAGAAAAACCTATTCTTGGGGGTGGGGAGGATGGCCTGTGACCACATGGCAAAGTTTGCTTTTAGGCCTAGTCTTATATATTTTACGACATTCTTTATCTTTAAATATATAGAACATACATTTTAAGTTTTCTAATTGGCTTATTCTTAAGTCATATATAGAAACAAGTTGATTTTTACCTGGGAGCATAATTTTTGCATTAAGAAAAGGAAATATACTCAAAGGATAAGCTTTGTACAATGTCTTAACATTATTTAGAAAGAATTTAAAATGATAAATCAATTTTAAATATAGAGTTTATGTAACATTGAATGTTTTTTAAGTTGAATTTGAGGTTATTTCTGAAAACATTTGATTTTGTAAAAGAAATTAAACAGATGACACTTCAATATAGCTAAAACATTCATTTAATTTATTAATTTATTTGATCTATTCATTTAGACACTTTTCAGAATTAAAATTAATGCATTTTTGGCTGTCTGATTGATTGATTTCGTATACAATCTTTGGTTTGCAAGAGATAGATTTCCTTTCTTTCCATGTTTATAAAAATATTATGTAAATAGTCTATAAATTACTTTTGACATTATTTCTGGCATTAAAGTTGAAACTTGAAGAATGTGGATTAAATCAACCTTGACTAGAATTAACAGAAACGCTCATATAATTAATTACAGTTGTTTTTCATAAAATCTTCCAGCTTATAAAGATTTTATTGTAAATCCAAACATACAAATAATATTTTTATGAACTGGCTTAACGTTACTTGTGAGGAAATTCATATCCCGGTTTGACTTAATGGTGCCAGATTTTATGCGAACATCACACGAGGCAGTTACAGTTCCTCGGTGGCGGTCAGTAAGCATCCTTATGATCCCTGGGAAGGCAATGATGAACCGCTGAAAAGCGGACCATACACCTGCCGCTGCTGCTGATTGTTATGGCCTCGGCCATTTCCATCAAGTGCTAATATACCGACGTGCCCGTCGACGCCTCTTCCGCGTTCAGAGCCCAGTTTATGACTCTAATTGCCCAAGACTCGGCAGAAGTTGATACTGGTAACTGCTTATCTGTGCCCAGTTGATATGTTGATGACGTGTTTACTGCAGCATAAAGTCCCTTTTACGACCCATTTTATTTATATCCAAGCTCCGCTCCGCACTGCTCGTGAGCCTGTCCTGGCGCCAATAAATTTTTATTAGCCATGATGTGGCTGCTCTTGTTCCTTGAGACGGCGAGCAAACTGATTCCGATGTTTTATTGCCCATATTGTGGCCATTCGCATGTAATTCGCGTTTTATTCCCCACACACGGTGGGCGTGTGAGGAAATTAGTTTTCAATTAGGTTTCGCTTATTTGCTAAAGATAAGCGGCGAGACTTGGATTTTTGAGTTTGCTAGTGCATTAAGTTAAAGGGGGGAACTCTGGATACAGAAAGCTGTCTTAATTCGGTTATTATATTATTTTTAATGGCATTAATTCCCTTATTAATGACTCAATAACTTAGCTTACGATAAGAGCGAAGGTGAACCTTTATATGGTCTTGAATGGTATCTTCATGCTTCATTAATAATTTTTAGAGATTTCTTTATTGTTTTACAAAGGTTTTTAATTTGTTTAATTTATGTATTTATATAACTCCAAGTTTATTTTTTATTATTTCCATTATTTTATTACAAATATTGAAGTCGTTGTATATATTTTCATTCATATCCAATTTATAATTCATCAGTTATTAATAGAAAAACAAATTGTATATTTGTAAATGCGTATTTATTATTCCATTTCTTTACTATTAATATATTAAAGTTACTGATTATAAATCCGTCTTATTTTTTAGCTTTCTTTGAAATTTCTGTAACGAAACAGAATAAATAAAATGTGCTACCTCTAAGCAAGTTTATTCTTCAAAACTTTAAAGTTAAATACATAACTTGAGCTCTTAGCTTTCAGATTTTTATCAATTTTCAATTATTTAGCCAAAGTAAACAGGACAATAACTTTAGAAATAAACTTTCCCTTAATGCCTATGTACTGGGATAATGATAATGAGCAAGTGAGTACGCTCTAATTGAGGGATTAGTTAGCCTGATTATCGGGTTCATTAAACTTTCACCAGACAATGCGATGCGGCTATAATATACAGTTGGCCCAGAAGGATGGCCAGTACATAATGTACTTCATTATGGCATTATTGGGCAAGGCCATGTACTAGGCAGGTGCACTCCGCTCACACTCAGGTGCGAGTGAGTTGCATTGACATTGACTTTCATCTCATTATAATGGCAACAAATGTTTATTTATGATTGTACTTGCCGACACATACCACACACACAACACACACACATGGGTGTTGTTGTGCCTGTGTGTTAATGGAGCAAATTCCAGGCAAAGTGCCACAAGCATTGGGTTAAACAACTTGTTTTCCTAATTTAATGATAATGAGCTATTTATGGCTGGATACATGCCATCGGTTGTGTGTGAGCCCATCTACTTATGAGCCTGTGAGCGAAAGTGTTCTGGCTGAAGCTCAAGTGTGTGTGTGACTGAGGTGTGTGTGCCATTCTGATTATGAATGTAATGCAAATGCACATTGCATTATTTATAATATCGGTCGTACATCAATTAGAAGAACTGTTCAAAATTGTTTGTAAGCATTTAATTGTGATAGTTACCTGAGGTGGCTTAAACGGGGTGACCTTTCTATAATTCTCTCTGTTCGCACTTCTGACAACTTAATTGATTGTTGTAAGCCCTCACCTAGGAAGTCTAGTAATTATTGTGATTTTAATTGCCAGGAAAAGAGGGGGTTTCCACAACCAATTGAGTGTCTGCTGTGATATGTTTGATATCAAAAAGTATGTAGAGATATTTTTGAGAAAATATTTACATTATTTTATAGGGAATATAACATAGGGTAGAGTTTATTTGTTTAATTTAAGTTTTTTTGATAATTTATTAATTTTATTTGAAAGGTTTTTGCTGTTTCGAACTTTCCTCTTTCTGAAACTAAACCTAAAACTATTAAGTAATTATATTTCACCATAAAAATCAAACTAATTATTTACTTTAATTATTCTGATGAGACTTTCATGTGAAATTGTAGTTTAAAAAGCTTAGAATATTTATCTCCACTTAAAAACAAATACAAATTCTTTAATTAAGCATTATTTTGGGATGTAACTTGATAAAATTTTCAATAATAAATTAAAAGACATTTAAGTAGAAAGTTTTTTAGATTTTAAAAAAGAATTTGGAACTGTGGCAGCATAGAGGCTAATAACCAGGTTAATAATGATCTCTCCGAATCCCAATTAATATTGTTTTAAAAGTCAAAAATTTAAGAAAATAAGTAAAGCTTTTGTAACTCAATTTAAACACTTTCTTAGCATTATCCTTGAGCAATGCATACCAAAAAGTACTCTTATAATAATATTTTATGCCCGAGATAAGCCTGGTGGAGTATTTGCCTAAAAAATATTCGTATGTCTGCGGCAACGGTATAAATTATTTATCCCCAAAATTATCGATGGCGCATATCTCAACGAAAAAGGCGAAATGCCAATTTGGCAAAAACAAACACACGCACCGACAGATGCGTGTGCGTTCGTCCTTATTCGAGCCTGAGTATTTATGCCTTCGTGGCGAGCTGTACAATATACGCAGCAAGGCAATGCATTTATGCAAATGCAACACACACACCGCACACTCAGTCCACACACACACACACACACACACAAATGTAATTGCAGGCACGCGCAATTTCTTCAACTTAGGCGTATCCTCGGTATATGGCAAATGAAAGTTATATACTCGTTTAATATGCATATTCCCGAGGAAGCGGCAGGGAGGGAGGGGGGCCAGGATGCAAGGATGCAAGGAAACGGGGCGAGGCCTGCGCTAGTGTGCGTCTCGTTCTAATTCTAATGTCCAGCGTTTGAAAGTCTTCAGGATGCGAGCACGGACACACACGAACGCACGAACACACGCACCTTGCCACAGCACCCAGTCGATACATAGTCCTGGCCAGCAGTCTGTATGTCAGAGGGTCCTGGCATGGTCGTCAGATGGCTAGGATGCAGTCTTGATACATGAGCAGCCTGGCCATCCAGTCGGGCATCCGTTCAGGCGCAAAATCTGATGTGGCTGCTCCTGCGTTGTCCTTATTGCAGCAGCTCCACGAAACGCCACTCCACTCCACGGCCTGCCACATTTACCCCCACTCTCTCTGCATATCCTTTCGTATCCTTTCCTTGCCTTGCCTTGCCTTGCCAGCTCAGCTCAGCTCAGCTCGAAACTTTCTGCCCAGGAAGAAGTTAGCACGTATATGGATGTGGATGTGGATGTGGCTCCTGATGTCGATGTGGATGTGGATGTGGATGTGTACATGCGAGCACACGGCGGTCGGCATATATACGTATATATCATATCGGGTAGGTGTGCTTTGCATCATTGGCCGTCCACCTCCACGGATGACCAGCAGTAACCGAAATGTACGATAAGATTTGGCACAGTGGTTAAGGGAATACGTTTTCAGAGGAGAGTCTTAGAAGGTGTTTGATACCCAAAAGATCATGAGAAAGTATTGTTTGAGATTTATTTAAGTACAAGTATGAAATGGTAGCCATTTTAATAAACAATTTGTTTAATTTTAAGCTAATTTACTGTATTATTTTCAGAGATAAAAATGTTAAATATTTTTATTTGGTTTTTCTCATTTTAAAGCCAAGTTTCGAGTGGAAAATTAAGCAAATTCTTTGGCAAATCTAAGAATAAAAATGAAAACAATTTAAAATGATTAAATTCTTTAAGGGTTTCAAAATATAATATAATATTTTATTAATATAAGCAAGGGCTTATTTTGATAAAAAACTTTTCCCGATTTCGTGAGCTCTTCGATTCAAATAAAATTTAAAGAAAACACTTTTTAAATGCTTAACTGTTTTATGACCCAGTTTATAATCAATCAATATTAAGCCTAACAAACGTTTTGGTAATTAATAGATATGAAAACCCACTTGGTCAGACTTAAATCTAGATTATCTTGGCTTGATTAAATTTCCCTAGACCCTTCATACATAGTTTCCATAATTTCTAGCTTTTGTTTTTAGCCAAAAACTAAACAAGCATGGTTTCGTGTTTAAAATGTGCAATATACATGGGTCCATAGGTTGGTAATTTTATTATCTATTCTCGAGCGGAGTTCTAGCACTGCGCTCCTTGGGCGAGTGTATATACCAAACAAATGTATATGCAAATGCCAGCTCCCGAGACCGAGGACCGAGACTCAAGTGGCCGAATGGGATGTGGGACCGTGGGTGTCCGGTGGAGAATCGAGGGCTGAGAAAGGATGAGGTGGTGGCACTCACTCTCACGCCCTTTTCTACGGCAACGGCAACGGCAACGGTCTTGGTCAATTGCGACGTCGGCGGCATTCGTGAAATAGCCAACTTTCGTACATACTGCGATGGAGCCGTAGCTGGATTTTTGCTCCGCCGTCTCCGTCTTTCGTTTCTAGCTCTTTCGCTCTGCAGATGCACATGTGTGTTTGTGTATTAATTTACCCACCCACAGACCACTGCCCACAAGTCCACCCTTCTGAGACCGGGCTATATGCAAGCAAGCCAGCAAGCAAGCTGGCCAGGCCAGGCAAAAGCAACTTGAAAAGTCGAATTTTCGCCATCTCGTTCCGACGTCTCGCGCAGCCACTACCTCAGCCAGCCAGAGTTTGCTGCTTCCACTTGGACTTCGCATCAGCATCAGCATCCTCCTCAACCTCAACCTCACCTCCACTCCCGATTCCAGTGCTGGCCATGGCAATGCGATGCGATGCGATGCGAGGCAAGGCGAGGCGATGACGATGGCGATGGCGACGCAGCAAAACGTGACCTAGCCCGGTTAGAGCGTACCCCATATAGACTCCATCGCCAGTGGACCAGAGAAAATCTCCACCCCCAAAAAGGCCCATCCTTGTGCCAACCCTTCCTGCCACTTGTCCCCCACTGCCTCCAACCCTCAATAGAAGCAGCAGCGGCAGCAGCAGCAGCAGTGGACCACCGGACACGGAGCCATCATCCTCATCAGCTTTAGCCGCCGATGTAGCAAGCAATCGCAAGCCGTATGCAAACAATATTTTACATAGCTACTGTCTGGAGGTTCTTGCTGCCCGACTTCGTTGGCCTTCCTTCGTGCCGAGGCCTTCTTGCTCCTTACTCCTTGCAGCCCGCTCGATGTCCGAGCAATCGCACTCACACACGCGCACATGGCTGCACGAGGAGAAATAATCGTGTTAGTCTTGAGGGTATTTTAGAGAAATTTCCAAAAAATGTTTTAATTTATTTAAAATATTAAGTATTTAATATTAATATTATTTACATTGAAATTATTCATGGGTTTCTTTAATTTAAGATGAATTGGCTCAGAACTGTGCATTATATTTGCCCGTTTGTGGAGTATTATAGGTGCCAGTTATATAAGATTAATTAAGAAGGAACTATCGAGGTTTTAAACTTTGTATCTGAATAGGTTTGGTTGGGCAGATAAAATATATTTTAATGTCTTTTCCCTGTCAAGTCTTTGCAGTTTATTCTAAAGTTCTTGTTGCTTGCAGATATTTTGCTAAGGAGCTTGACTAACTGGGCAACTGCCTAGTACACAATCTATATGAAATTCCTTTAATATTCAGAATATATATAAAGTTTCCTTAAGGTATAATTATAAATGTTTGCGAGAATTTAAAAAAGAAAATAATTAAAGGGTTTTTAAAAGGAATTTTAATAGTATTTTTTAGCATCGAAATTGAAGTGTGTTTGCTGAATCAAATATATTTGAGTATACATTTAAAAAAATATTTCTACTAACTTAACCAATAAACTTAGTACGTCTCAAGACATTTTTCCAAGTGCATGTGGGATACGGGGGATACGGATGCTGAGGGCCACGGAGTGCTACGTATGCTGCGATGTTTGTGTTTGTGTAAATGTCCGCATCTAAATTCGCATATACAGCAGCGGTCAACTATGGAAATTATCGATCGACTTGTTTTTGGTGTCAGGTGGTCGGGCGATGGATGCGGTGGCAGCAAGGAAAGGCAACGCAAGGCAAGCCAAGGCAAGGCAGCATGATGGACACGCGGCTGCCCGGGAGTTTGGGCGACGTTGGATGGTGATGGTGATGGCGATGTGCGATGGGCGATGGGCGATGGACGATGTTGGGGTCCTGAGTGCCAACGAACTGGATTTCGGGGGCGGCCGATATGCCAAGGCGCGCAGATTGAGATGGCAGAGGAGCTGGAGCGGAGAAGAGTGCCTGATGCTGGAAGGAGCTTGTCACACTCGGGGCCCGGTTGCCCAGAAGTTGCCTGCGAATTACCACTGCTTGTTCGTCGTCGTCGTCGTCGTGGTAGAAGTCCTTTCGTCCAGCTTGGCCCTCGCTCCCCGCAGACCCCTTCTAGAGCTGCTTGTGTGCAACGGACACTGGGCCTCCACGACAACGGACAACGACAACGGCCATGGCGATGACCAAAGGAATGGGTGAATGCTCTGCATTTGCGAAGCATTCAGCGGAAATATTCATCCTAGCTCGTCTTTTCAGCCAAGGACTCCCCAGTCCCCGCCCCACACAGCCAGGCAGAGGCAAGCAGGCAGGCAGGCAGGCACACATCAAAAGGTTGTTGGTTGGGCTGCCATGTCCTTTTGGACCGAACGGCCGCGGCCAACTCGAATGGCTGGAATTCGGAGGCACTGCGGCGCGGGGAATCGAAAGGAAGGAGGCCAGAAATTGCTTATGCGACATCCACAACCACGTCCACATCCACGTCCTTAGCTTAGCCGCTCCTGCTCCAGCTCCTGCTCCTGCTCCTGCCATCCTCATCGCCTGCAGTATTAGTTATGGCAGACCGGCCAACGCAAAGACGGGGCTCGCTGGACGCATTGGCCGGAGCCGAGTTAGAGTTGGAGTCGCAGTCCCTTGAGCCAAGTCCGAGACCGGAGACCAGAGACCCGAGAACTGAGTACTGAGAACTGAAATATGTATTCGAAAGTTTGTGTATGTGTTTATTTAAATGGGGTTAGGGTTGGAGGGAGAGTGGACTCGGAATTGGGGGGATTAGCAAATGTTCGTTAGCCGGGCTGCGGTGCCGAGCCCAGGCCCAGATAGTCGCTTTTTCCGACAACTTGATCTGGACATGTTCTCAAGTTTGGAAAAAACACAACCGCGCTGGAATCTGGGCTCTGCTACTCCGTCGGACTTTCGAAGGTGGCATTTTCCTGAGCCTGTGAATCAGCGAACCATTAACCTGACCCTCAGATGCTGATGGCTCTCCCCGTTTTCTATTTTCCATTTAATTTTTACTCCTTTTTAGCGGGCAGGACGCGAATTCCTTTTGCGCCCTCGGTTTTTATTGAATTGCGCTTTGCGTTTAGCTACCTGTACACCTGTACTACCTGTATATTTGTGTATTTGCAGGAGGATATCAAACGATTCACTAATCCAAGTGCAGGTGGCACCAACTCAAGGTCCACTGGGCACAGAATTAAATTTTAGACTCTGAAGGGAAATGGAATTATTCACGCTTTTCACAATGTGAGAAAATGGAAAATAGAGGAAATTCACTCTGATATATTTTAAGGATCTTCCATAAATGAAGAGTATTTCTAGCTCAAAAAAGCAACTTTTGTATTACATATTTAAAAGTGGTTTTCACTTCGTTACATCTTCATCTCCCATTGAAAAAAGAAAAATATAAAAAAACCTGGATCCTGGATCTGGGACACTTTAAAAACTGACCTCCTTCTGGCCAAATTGTTTGTTTTATTTGAATGGCATAAGTGTGCATAAGCGATATCCCTTGGAATGAAGAGACAGATGGGTCGGGGAGTCGGTTATCAGTCGGTCAAAGGGTACGTTTTTAAAGCCAAAAGCAACAGATATCTGTTTGTATTCACCCATTCAAATTTTTATTCATGAACTTTTATTATTTCTGCTCGCTCATGAGCTGGCTCCTGCTCCGGGGAATCCCCCATCCGGCTAGAGGGACGGGCAGGGACTATGGTGCTAAAGCTTTTTTATGTTTGTGTTTGTATATTTTTTCTCTCCATTTCGTTTCGTCTCTCCACTGCTTCTTCCTATGTCAACGGTGCAAGTGCTGATGCGGTCCTTTTTATTTTGTGCCCCACTCAAAGTTACAACTTAACTGTTATTTTATTACAACATTTAATAAAAATCAACAAGTGCATGAGACGCGGAGAAAGGAGTTGGAGTTGAAGCTATAGCAGGAGTGGGAGCTGTAGCTAGCTGTATCCTGAAGGTCCTGGAGCTTCTCTCGCCTGCTCCTCGCAGCCCAGTGTGATGCTATGCCCTGCACTCGCCTCGCCGAACAAATGGAGCGTGATTTTGTGGCTCCATGAGGTTTATATTAAGTGTCGGTATTAAAATAAAAATGCTTGTTATTTGTCTTGGCCTTTTTATTTAGTCGGAGTTGCCTCTGCCTCGTTGTTTCTTCTTTTTTATGGCTCTTCCTGAAGGATAGCCCTCGCTGTCGAAAGTATATATAGAAATATATCAGCTGCGCGGAGCGTGAAGGAGTCTCAGGTCTGGAGCTGGCAGCGCACACACGGGAGCTCCCGGCGGCAAATCAAGCGTGGGATAATTACCCTACGGCCTCAGGAAGCGACAGAATATCGGGTTTCGATTAAAGCCAGCATGTCTCTAAATTGTGTGCTTAATTTGGCGCCGCTGACCGTAACGGTACCTCCTGGCTGCCTGAATCCACGGGCACCGTCTACATTGTCCCGAGATGTCCTTCGCAAGTATTTAATTACGAGGCGGGGAGCCACCGCCGCTGGTGCGCGACTCAAGATTGCCCGAAATGACTAGCGAAAATCCCCAGGAACAATTCATAAAACCAACTTAACCTGGCCTAAAAAAAAAGGTAACGGAAAGTTAGGAGAATTTACGAAATGCGAGGGAAAGATACATATATTATATTTAGAGAAATATAAAAAAAGTATAGAAAGGTGGGATTTAATATCAAAGAAAAAAGGTTAACTATTTGAGCATTTCTTAAATAAATAAGTATTTATTTATTGTTAATTAAGTTGATGTCATTGTTAATGTGTTCTGACTTTCAGTTCAATTAATATCCTCTAAAGTTTATTCTTATTGTAAATATTATTATATAAATATTATTTTTCGAATTTCTCTTCTATGTTTAATAACTAAATATCATTTCGCTATTTAAAAGCTATATTTTATATAATTTTTATATTCAGTAAAAAGTAATTTTAAAGGGCATTGATTTTTGGATTAATAAATATTTTTTGGAACTAAGTAAATTATAAATAAGAATAAATAAGTCAAATAATTCATTTAAGGAAATCCAATTTTAATATTTTATACAGAAATCCAATAAACTAATTAGTTTTGTACAAAAGAAATAACTTTTGGTATACAATTAAATAAGATTTAATTTAAAAAAGATTCATTTGATTATTACATCTTTTATCGCAAATAAAATAATAAAATAAACTTGAACGATAAACTTAAATAATTACATTGATTTTTAAGATTTCTAAAGAAGAAAATCTTATTACTTTTACTACTGTTCCTTTCACAGAAACTATAGCTTCACTATGGCAACTTTCTGGCATTCATAAATAATTTGATGAAAGTACAGAAGCAAAGGTATTTATTAAAGGTAACTCAAACTCTCCCGGCAGTGACAGGATAATTACATTAGAAAAGTAAGGATGAGGCTAACATAACTTACCCGTTGCATTGCGGCTTTTGATAAAAATGAACCAGCAGGATATAGGCACAAGCAGCAAACATATCTGATTACTTTGATGAGTTGCAAGGAAAAGAATCGAAGCCCCGGCTATTGGCACTCCTTCAGGTAATTGCATTATCCCAAGTTCAATATAAAGGCTGCTCTAACATTTACACTCCCTTGACTTTCACTATTTTCTTTCCGAGACTTTCACTAGTTTCTTTTTTTTCGGGGGGAGGGAGGGAAAATGGCCTTGGTAAAAGTTTCTTTCGCCAAAGTTGAGCACAGGAATTCGCATTAAATAAAGCAAAGGCATAACAAATTTTCTCCTTAAGTAGTCTGACACTGACCTACCCTAATGCCTCTCATGTTTGGCCAGTCAGCAATGGAATAAAAACTCCGAATGTGCCCCAGTATCCTTGCACACAATCAAATATACACACATGGATTTCATCACATGCCCATAAGTATGTGTTTGGCTAAAAGAGAGAAAAAAAAATAAAATAAAACATTACATACCCACAGACTCATGGGCAAAGAGTTGGAGGACCAAACGCATAACATATATCTCCATCTCGGAACCGAACGGAATCTGTCTGGGTGAAGGGCACACGGGCATGGGCACAATGGCACAACTGTCTGCCAAGATCCTCCAAGTTGGCAAATATTACGGCCGTAAACGTGCATGCATTAATGGGGATTCTGTATCAAATAATCGGAAAAAATCCCACTAAGTATGCAAACCCATCATCGCAGTGTGTGTGTGTGTCTCTGTCTCTGTGTCTATGTCTGTGTCTGTGCCTGTAAGGAAGCAACAGATATATAGATATACGTTATGTAGGAGGTCCCTTTTTTTCCAAGGACTGGGGTTTGGGCTTAGGGTTTGGCCAGAACGTTTAGAACTGTGTTTGGAACTTCTGAATTGAATATAAAAACAAATATAAAAGTTTGATGCCCTGCTCCAGACACACACACAGCAATACACACACTTTGCCGGCCGGCAGGACACATACATATGTACATGTTCGACCGGCATTGAGTCACCTAAATGGATATTGCCCGGCTTGGCTTCGTCTAGCCCAGATCCAGTGTCTGGCATTGAGCAGACTGGAGCAACTACCACTGGAGCAGGCACCGCTCCGCACCCGACGATGACATGGAATATATATTTTTATATAGACAACGTCTGCTCGCAAAAAAAAAGTGCAAACAAACAAAACCGAAGAAGGAAGAAAAAATAAGGAGCACACACTCACACACACACACACACACACACTGGAGAGCACGGGAGGAGTTGAAAAAAATTGGTTTTATGATTCAAGGACATGAATCACATTATTTTTCCAGCAGAGCAGAGCAGCTTTCAGCTGGAGCTGGAGCGGGAGCAGGGAGCAGTTGGAAGCTGGAAGCTAGAGCTCAGAGCTGGGACCTCTTGGAGCACACATAGACAGTGGGAGTAGGTTACAAAAAGGTGGTGCTCCTGGTCGGTCCTCTCCAGTCTTGTCCCACTTCTTGGCCAGACTCAGACATCCTCCTGCGGTCGGATCGGCCACTGTTCTCTCTTTCGGCTCTTCGCTGTGAAAGCAATAATTTAAATCCAACATTTTTATTGCTCCACAGATGCACACACCCAAACAGTAAGCATATGTAGGTAGGTGGTGGTACTTCCCCCCCCCCCCCCCGCTCAATGGGGCTTTTTATGTACTGTTAGTTGGCCATATGAGTGTATAAGTGTAAGCAAGAGCAAAAAAATACTTTCGATTTCGTTCAATTGTACTTTGAACCCGACAAATAAAATAAAAAACACTGCGGAATTGGCAAAAGAGTGAAAACTTGAAAAGAAAACGCTTTCATTTTTACCCAATGCTTATAATTCTTTAGTGCTTCGTTGAGTGTGTTTTGGTTTCTTTTTAGAGAAACTAAAGCTGGTTTTAAGACAGACAAATAAATAAGTTCTAGGCATAATTCAGTTAGTAGTCCTGCGGCGATTTAAGTAATTGCTTTGACATGCCTTTGTAAGACATTTAATATTTGCATAAATTATCATAAAGTACCTGAGGGTCTTTACTAACTCGTCTTGAGTTTTGTTTGGTTTTGCTATTTTTAATGTAATTTTAATAGTTTGGAAACAATAAAAGCGAGTTGATTGTATTTAAATAAATATAATAAGCCGTTTAAGTTAGAAATAGTTAGCAAAGCTATGTTACCCACTGCAAATGATGCCTCCCAAGAGAATTAGTTATTATTTCTCTCTATTCTTTCACCTTTAATAATATTCTAAAACCTTATCATAAATAGTCAAAAACTCTATTTTTATTTAATCAAAAAGCTATCCACTTTGTCTGCTTAATACCCAAACTATTAATTTTTCTCAACAGGTCATTCAAGTCCGCAAATATGACTAAGAAAATGTGCTAATTAAGTCTGACACAATAATTCAAGTGACTTATTACGTCTATATGATTTGGCATTATATACTTTGCATTTTAATTGCAAGGCCACTGAGCTTTCGATTGACAATGAAATCAAACAATTCATTCATTTTCATTTAAGCATTTACTCGCCTTATTTACTTGCCTGAGTGGCCAAGTATTTACTATAATTCGGGCTTCCTGTAAGGACACGCATGGTATAGTATAGTATAG
Organism: Drosophila anomelani; assembly: GCA_035045905.1. Lineage (NCBI taxonomy): Eukaryota > Metazoa > Arthropoda > Insecta > Diptera > Drosophilidae > Drosophila > Drosophila anomelani. The sequence goes on along the minus strand of JAWNOO010000007.1, from coordinate 5,389,853 downwards.
TAGAGCAAAGTATATATATATATATGGTAAGTATATACTCTGCGAATTGTGCTATGTGGCTAGACGTTATAATGTGCATTATAATTATGTACACATTTATGTCCCTATAATTGCATTTATGTACAGGGATCAAGGCTGTGCGAGCCGGCATCTGAGTCTGCATATGTGTGTGAGAGTGGGTAAAGCAGGCCTGTTGGTTTTGGCTCATAAATAGTCAAGTAAACACCAACACACACACACACACACACTTGGAGTCTGCAAATTAGGCCAGCACATTGCGTATTTAAATGATAATGAGCTGCATTCAGCTGCATTTATGCCGTTTCCCGCTCGCCAGCCTCCGCCAGCGGGGCCCATAAGTAGGTACTTAGTTATAAATGGGCATGTGCGTGCCCCGATGCACATACGGGCACTGGGTACATAGGGATTGGGGGGATGCCACCAACCGGGCACATACGGAAGTACATACTTTGTCGTAAATAATCATAACCTTGAACCTCAACTAGGAGGATGTTACACATTCATGGCGTCAACGGCCTCCATTTCAAGGCCATTAAAACGATTTAAGCGGCTCTTTTTTTTTTGTGCAGCAAGTTCGATTTGGTGCACAAAAAAATAAAGGATTCTTGGGAATGAAAGGGAGTTCTATGATTTACTGGTAAGGTGTTTCCAACAAAATCTATTAGGAAAAGTGTTCTGACAGCTTAGCTTATCTAATATATTTAACAGTCATTTTACGGGAAGCATTTCAATCAAAAAACTTAAAATCAATGTAAATATATGTAATTTACAATTAAATTATAAAAGAAATTAAGTCCCTTTGGCATTTTAAATCGATGCTTACAATAAGTAAGCTTCTTTGTGTGCCTAAAGGCCGTCTAATTTATTTCCACTGATTCACTTGGTACAACATGACGTATACGTAATTTTTAAGGTATAGTACATGAAAAAGCAAATATTTTATTATAAATGTTATTGACTTAATATAATTTTATACAATAAGTAAGCTAAATTGTGTGCATCGGCATTTCATTCCACTGATTGGCTTGGTGCAACATGACGTATACGTAATTTTTAAGGTGCATGAAAAACAAACATTTTTTTATTGGCTTTATTTCAATCAAAAAGAATTTCTGGAAGGCTTCAGTATTAACAAATTTAAACTAAATAAACCTTTACGTTTTTAATATGTTTTATGCATTTTTAAAGAATTTAATAATATTATATCCCGTTAATTACATAAAAAATCAGATAATAATAGACGTTTTCTTGCTCATAAATATTCATACACAGTTATAATTGTTAACGACTTAATTGTATTTGAAATTAAATTAATAATAACAAATAATAACATTGCTAGCCTTGACTCACTAAAAGTATTTGTTTTTATTCTTTTATTAATCCTTTTATGAGCGTATAATTACCTTTTAACAAATTACTAGTCAAAGTTAGTACTAAAAAATCCATATAAAGGTTAACAAATCGCCCATATACTTTATTATCTGCCTTATTGGGTGTCAAGATCGTAAATATATGTAAATACGCTCATCTTCCCCCTGTAAGAAGCATCATAAAATTGAAACGACAGCTCTCAAGGCATTATGTACATTTTTTTTTGCTCTGTGAAGGGTCCGGTTCGACTTGCGATGATAAACTGACGGAAATGTTATTACCTTCTGACGTTTTAGGGCGACTTGTTCGACCTTCGAGAATCGATAAAAAGAAATCATAAAAAGCTAGAGTTTGCTTGCATTTTGTTTACAGATTTAATACTTGCTTTTAGTTTAAAGAAGAAACACTTTTTTTTTGTCTTTTTAGATTTTACAAGCCCCAAAGTCACCCAATTTCACCTTTCTTATTCAGTTATTTAATTTAATTTAATCATGTAGCAAAAGTCTTTCTATATCTTTTAATAAGATTTCTCCGAGAAAAATGAAGAAATCTTTGGGAAATTGAAAGCAAACCCAGGCCAGACTGCAAGAATAACGCATGCTGAAATTAATTGAGGACCTTTGCAACCACAAGGAAGATGCATTAGACTAATTACAAACGTATTACAGATGCAGTCCTGCAAGGATAGATGGATGGATGGATGGATTGCTGCACTGCCTTGCAAGATGCAGGCTGCGGCAGACTTTGAGCAGGCGACGTCTGCCTGAAATCTTAAATATACAACAATCAGAAAATATTAAAACTCGGTATAAGCTCGATACCAACGAGTCTGTATGTGTATTGTGTGTGGGAGTCTGTGTGTGTTTGTGTGCGTGTGCAAATTAATGTCTAAGCAAAATTTTGATATTTTATACATGCCCGAAAGGCAGCGGACAGCATCTACTGCTTACTTATATACAAGATTCCAAACTTTCGCAGAGCCAAACCCAAAAATACATATACATATGGGAAGGACCCCCACACTTACGTATATTGTTCACAGGTCCGTACATACGAATACATCCATACATATATATACACATTCTTAAATTTAAGCAATAGATGGCCGGACATGTGTGTGCCACTGTGTGTGTGTGCCAGTGTATGTCTGCGCGTGTGTTTGTATCCCAGTAAACGTCTAATTCTCTAAAATGTGAAATTTTACAATCGCCTAGCGTACATCTTTGCGTCCACTCACCACCACACACCCACCCACCCATCCGAGCAACCAAACCATCTAGCCATCCACTGACCCACCGACCATCTAACCGTCTAAGCACCCAGCCACCCAGCCGCCCACTTCAGCCGAAAGGCGCACTGAGAAAAAGAGATCTTTGTTGGATATGATAATTTATCGGATATTTTAAGGCAACTAATCCTGATTTATAAAATTGATAAAAAGTAGAATCTTTAATTCTTTTAATAGCTTAATATTATAGTTAAAAAATCATTAAATTAATGAAATATAGGGAACCATCTTTATTATATTTTTAAGATAATCAAAAATGATCTCAAGAGGAAAAGTTCATATATAAACATTTCAACGACCTTCAGATCTGCAAATCGGTCTGATCGGTCTTTCGCTTTCCGCTGGGATTTAAGCGAAATTGCAAGAAAAATATTTAGGCCAAGTCGGGTAGCAAAGATAAGATTAGATGGTTTTAATTTTTTCTCTTAAAGCTCAGCGGAAAACGAAATAATATATATGTATATATTTACTGAAAATTCCATTTAAATAGTCATTTATCCTTCTGCAATTTCCCTTTTAAATTAACCAGTTAAATATATATTTTTTGCCGTGTAGCTCGAGAACCGTAGCCGTTGCTCCGGCCAACCTCCTCATCTACACATCCTCCATTCCACTCCGCTCCACTCTACTCCATGCCACGCCACTCCATCTCCATTCGAACCATCAAGTCGTCTATCCCAGCCGCGTGGCTTGACCACTCCTCCGCCTCGGCTACAGCCTCGGCCTCGGCCAGCCAGCAATCCTCTAACTTCGCCGCCATTCCTCCAGAGCCACCCACTCCGGTGGTCGTGGCAATTGCCCACGACGAGTCCGAGGTCCCCAAACGCGCCGGACTCCCACTCACGTATTTGCCGCCAACGTCCGCTTTTCCCGTCCATCCAAATCCACATATACATATACATATATATCCCTCCCCTCACTCTTACACCCACAGCCTCCCAGAGCCACCCCCACATCCTACACACGCACACACACACATACATTCACTCTTATCCTTTTCACATGTCGCAAGTCGTATGCAAACAACATTTTGCAGAAACAGTTCGTTCCTTGGTCTTCGTTTTATCTTCATGGCAGACCCTTACTTATTGTGGGGCCGGCTGACCAGCACCGTTGCCGTAGTCGTTGCCGTTGCCGTTGCTTTTGCCTTTGCCCGTAGTCGTTGCCGTTGCCGTAGTTGCCACCCCGCCCACTGAACACCGGCCTCATCCTTCTAATTCCCGCCCCGCCCTCCTCAGCCCCTGATAGCCTGATGTCCATGCTGGCCAGGAACGTTGACGTAGATGCTGTACACAGCTGGGGTCAAAATGCTAGATACTCTGATTTAGACTATATATTTATAGTATAAAGAAAATAGATATTGTTTATGGTTTGTCTTAATATTCTATTTAAATTACAAAACATTAATAAATGGTCTATATAAAAATCTTACAAATAAAATTAATAATTTCCAAATGAAAGTTCATAGAAATTACTTTTATTTTGTGTAAACATAGCTATATAAAAAATTAAATAAAATAAAACTTGCAAGGACTTTGTGAATCATTTTTATAGCATACTTCTTTGGGCTCAACTAGAAAGCCTTTTCTGATGACAATCTTTATACTAAAACAAACGTTTTTATAAACTCCATTATTTCGTTTTTAAAAATTAAATTTAACTAATTAATCAATTCCTCATTTAAATATTTAAATAACATTTTCCGATCTATTACTGTGACCTCAACTGTCTGTGTGTGCTACTAGAAAGCTTGGCTCTGCCTTCAGCTCGCCGATGTAACGTCTAAGAGTGTGCGGCAGTATGTGTGTGTGTGTGTGTCGGCGAGGAGCTGGGGCAATGGGAGGTGGTTCGGTGGCTAAAGGATGGCTCCAGCTCCTGCCCCCGGCTCCTTCTACTTCCCCGCCCGCTCCATCCATCGTCCGTCGTCCGCCATCCGCCGGTCGGGCATGTGTTTGTGTAGATGTCCGCTTCAAAATTCGCATACACAGCAGTGGTCAACTATGGAAATTATCGATCGACTTGCCTTTGGCGCCAGGTGGTTGGGTGCTATGATGGAAAAGTGGTGACGAAGGCAGCGCCAGCAGGAGCCGGAGATGGAGCAGAAGCAATCTCCGCTGCTCTTGCGGCGTGGAGGATGCCATACCCTTGCCTGTACTCAGGCCCGTACTCATTCTCGTCCTCGTCCTCGTCCTCGCATTCGATGCCCAGTCTAAATGGCAAGAACGCAGCGGCAGCTAAGAGATGCCCAAAAAGAAATTGCGGACATTTACATTATGTGTCCATGTATGAGTATGCCTGCTTGGACTTGGGGACCCGGAATACGGTAACCGGAGGACGGAGAACGGAGAACGTTGAACGAAGGCCCAGAGCCCAGAGTCCGGTATGTGCGGCGTACACACATGCGGCGGAATATACGTGAGCTTAGGAGTTGTCGTCGTCGAGATGTCCTTTGGTTGCTAGTCCAGACGAAGGGACCACGACCGCCCCCACCCCATGGGCAGCTTCTGCATCAAAGTGAAACTGGCTAATGGGACGGGCCCAAATTCGCAGAACGGTGGGAGCCATAACAACAAGGCAGAGATGTGCGAGCTGTGAGATGCGAGATGTGAGCTGTGAGGAAACGAATGACTAACGAAGGAAATTGCTGATATTGTATGGAGCGAAAGTTGTGCATGTCTGGACATTGGACTCGGACCTCGGACCTCGAGAGTAGGGAGTAGGGACTCGGGGCTCTAGACTCAGCTCAGGCCGAGGACTCAGGACTCTGGACTCTGGTCTCTGGTCTCTGGCAGCGGCGCGTTTTAGTTTTGACAGCAAGACGGAGTCGACTGACCCCACCACCACCACCACTCACTGGGGCTGGGGATATATGCCATATATGTATGCCCAGCGCCAGGAGAAAATTCAAATATACTCCAATACACAACGCGCAGAGCATCACACACACACACACACACACGCATATAGCCGAACAATGCCAGATGTCCTGCCGTGTCCAGCATCTTTCCTTACTTCAGATTTCTATTTCCAGGACACCATCCCTCCCTACCCTTCGGCAGGCGGCGGGCTGCACCGTAAGCAATTATGCATCCACAGCGGTTGGAAATGAAGGAGCGGCCATCCATGTACGAGAATATGTGGTCCTTGTCCTGTATGAAGACGGAACGATTGCTCCTGGCCATCCAGCGGATGCAAGTCTTTGCGAAAACGCATTTGCATTCGCATTTCCCATTCGCCGTACATGTTCTTATACACACAGAGACAATGCACACACACTACGCACACGCCTCTCCAATTAACGCTTAGCAGTCGCAAAACAATAGATGTGCAATATCGCAAAATATTATAATAATAGTGCAGACTCGGCAAAAACAATAAAACTCCATGCTGAGCAGAGTCTCGGGTGCAGAGATACCTGTAATTGCTGGCTACTCGGCACAAAATGATGGAATTATATTGCATTTATTGGGTTCGAGTTGGTATTTATCAATAAATATTTTAAAGTCGCCTCGGGGGAATCCTTGGATCCGGCCTTTTGTAAAGTAGGCACATAATTATACAATGAAGATGATACCCAAACATCTTGGCATGAATTAATCAGGAAGAAATCTCAGAGATTATGAATTCAATATAGATATAATATATGTATAATACTGCATATTGGAGGGATAGACTTTATTTTTAGGAACAGCCATTGCTAAAGCATAATTTGTACTATAATTTGCATAATATAAGGAGAAAGGCTGCATTCTCTAAGATGTTTCAATTTCGAATACTATTCTTATTATAATTATTGTTATTAACTTCTCATTATTGACGATAAATGTATCAGAGTTTAGTCTAAATTTATAATAGTAAAGAAAAGAACATAAAATTAGTAATATATTTATAATTAATATAATATATATAAGCATACCCTTTATGCTAATAAGTAAAGGCATTTGTATTGCAGAAATTGGTTCTCCTTCTTTTTATGAATTCATCTCTAGAAACCCTAAGAATAACATAATGAATATAATTAATATATAACAATTTGGTATATATTTTATTTAAAGGGAAAGTGGAAATCAATATATGAAAATGTAATAGGATATAAAATAAAATAATAACAGATTTATGTTGAAATAAGAATAACTATTATTTCGATTACGAAACCTAATAGTAATTTTTAAGACTATTGAGTTCTTCTCAAAAAAGCTCTCGCAATTGTTTCAATAACAAATATTTATTGTATTCTATTTTATTTATTTATTTTAATACGCCTAAAGCTGCAAGTCAAAGGTCTTATGATTACTTATGCACGAAATAAGTAAGTTTCCTAGTCCTGCAACCAATAGTAACCAATCCTCCCATTTGTTCCCACTACTTCCCTGTTTATTTATTCATCTGAGAAGCCGTGGAGTATTACAGAACAATGTTCACCAATTAAGCCGTCAAAACTGCCAAAAAAGTGACCAAAAATTGGGGTCAGAGGCAGCAATTCAATGCGAAAAAAATCGCAGAAGCTGTTGAGGCTGGGGAAAAAACTGCGCTTTTTACGCGGCGTCAAAAACCAACAAACATCGAAAACACAAGCCCGAAAACACTTTTCCCGTCTATAGTCGCCTAATCGGCGACAGTATCGCATGGCATGCCACCGCAACAAGCTGTGGGTTCGCCTCCATTTTCCTACGCATCCACGGCCACAGTCTCATTCAGCGCCATAAAGAACGAACTGCACGCCGGGTCCTGGCTGCTGGGAGGAGCTGGGAAATCGCAGAAAAAAAGCGGTCAAGTGCATCAAGCTGCATGCCACCGGGCAAACAAGCAAGCGGTTTCCAACTGACTGCCTAATCCCCTTAAACGGCGCGTTTTTTTTCGCAGCGCCACTCAGCTTTCTGCACTCTGGACCCTCTGCACTCTGCACTTGTTCGTTCGGCCCGAGTGCCGTTTTTGTTTCACCACAATTTTGGCGCATTGGCGAAAGGTAACACACGGGAAAAAATGCAGTATAAAATAAAATTAGTAAAGGAATTTTCAAGTAAAAAATTAGGCACTCAATTTAAATTCTTCTTGAAAAAAATACCAATCAAAACTTGCACTTGGCTGTTGACAAAAAGTCCTTTAAAGGCTTGATATTTGTCTGCTATTTTTAACCGAATTTTATACTTAAAATGCAATTAAATTTAATAACAATGAATCAATAATCATTGCTTTAAAAATGACTTTAAAAATATGAAGGCAAAAATACAAAAAAAGGTTCTCAAAAATAAAACATTTAAATAAAAATAATGCTAAATAAGATGTTTGACCAGAAAGCTTTATAATTTTATTAGGAATTCATACACCCATTTATATTTCTATGTATTACTTACCTAATGTCAATCATTGTTATTAATAAAAATCTGGCGCAAAGGTTTGACCGAATACAATAATTCTTCCTGTGCAGGACCACTGGAGCAGGGAAATGCCATCGGCTTGACCTTTGCACACACGGTTGCAGGATTTTTTTGCGCGACTTCTCCTCTCGTATCAGTGGCGTCAACGGTATCACGGCAGTTGCCAACTTAATTTCCATATGGTGCAATTTTGATGGCTCCACCCGTAATTCAATGCCATTCGCTTTTTTCCGTTGTTTGCAGCTCGTTCGCGATGGAGTGTCATATGCAGGGAAAAAATCGGAGGCCGCCAGGCCAGCTGCCAGAAACAGGAACAGCGATTTTGCCAAAAAAAAAAACGCAGCACAAGCATCAGCACCTGACATTTAGCCAATACAGTCAATAAAGGAAGGTGCACCTGATACAAAAGATCAGTTTTGTGGTAAAAGGAATCCATAAAATATTAAATGCATTAAAATGAAATACAACAGTTAATGAAATATTTAAAAATATCAAGATATATTTTTCTATTAGTATATTTATTTTGATTTAACAAAGAGAAGCTCTAAGAAGCTGATTATGGTTTAATTTAATTTTTAAAAGGACGTAGTAATGGACAATAACTTAGGATTGATTCTAATAATAAAAATATTTCAAAAATTATATTTTGAATATTTCTTCTTGTTTAAAATAATTACTGTATACTTAAAATATTAGAAAGCTATTAAATATGTTGATATGTGATATGTGATTCAATTTACTCAATTTTCCTTCAGCAGCCTTTGAAAACTTGAAAATCTGCAACAAATCTCCAGTTAAATGATAAATTCAAATTGCATTAAAATAATTAGAACTTTGATTAACTTTACGCAAATGTGTAAGTTTGAAAGAATCTTTTCAAGCATGTAGAATGTGCATATGTGTAATGACAGGTTAAATTGGCCCTTTGTCCCACTTGTTAGCCAAAGTTCTTGGCCAGACTTCTTGTCTCAATGCTACCGAACTGCAAAGAAAAACTTTCCTCAACCGTCTGGCATCAGTTAAATTCTTTTTTAAGACCAAAGTTCACAAGGTCACAAAAATTTCGTGACTTGGCAATTTCTTTATGCAACTATTATTAAATGTGAGAGCAGAGCTGGGCAGGGCTGAGCTGAGCTGAGTGCTGTGGCAACATGTGCTTGGACTTACCCCAGCTCAATGGGTGGTTGAGTGGGTGTGATTAATATAAATCAGACAGGGAATGTCCTGCAAGCTGGGATTCTCTGGCCTCCGAATAAAAACAATGATATGGCCGAATTATTCAGATCCACATCGGGGGCGGTTGTCGTTTAGCGCCACGTGTAAGCTGTAAAACGCATAAGTATGTCAATTTTTAATTCTGCACTGAGCACTGGCCGGCACTCTCTCTCGCCGGCAAACACTACTGGCCTATATGGAGGTAACTAAACAAAGGTCTGCTGGGGCCGGGGCAAATGGACTCACGCCTTTATCACCGGCCTCTAGTGTCCTGCGTAATAACCTTATTTTAGGACATTCGTAGGCTGTGCCAACCATCACAAATCTGTTGACCACTGCCCGGGCACGCACATATATAATACCACCTCGGTCATGTATCCAAAACTATGTACGCGCCATTGTAACATATAATTTTGAATCTACATATATATACATATAAGCCACCGGGCAGTACATACTATATAGATACATATATACATATGTATGTACAAAAGTAAAAGTTTAGTTATGTATGTGCGCATAATATATTCGTAATAACATTTTCGAAACCCGGCGTAAGCATTTTTCAGCCGTTTCATCCCTTTTCTGGACACTTAGGGGTTAAGGCTACAAAAGGTCCTGTCCACTCTACATCTGTATCCGCATCCCGTATCTGTATCTGTGTCCGCTACAGCCTCTCTTTGTGTGTGTGTGTGTGTGTCCAGTGTGTGTGTAACACCTCGCGCCCCATCGCCCAGCCTCCGCAAACCGCATCTATCACAAATTTCAACTGCCCGGGATGGCGGCAGTGCCCGGCAAGGTCCCGGGAAGGTCCTGGGAAGGTCCAGCCGAGCCCAGTCCCGTCCGGTTGGGTCCGGTTAAGTCCGTTACGGGCCTGTCCCGTACGACAGGCCTAGCGACACGGTTGACGGTCGCCGGACGACGGACGGCGGCGATGTTCGACCCATTTCGACCCCCCGCCCAAACCGCACGCACTCTGAGCAATTATTAAACGAGTCTCTGGAACGTTAAATTCTGTCCACTTTGGAGGCGGAAGGCACTGAGGGAAATTTGTGCTTTAAATATAAAATTAATATAAAAGGGTTGTTAAAGAAACCCCTTAAGATTTGCAATCAATTAAACTATATATTTATTATAATTTATTAATCAATTTTATGATAATTCTAAACATACATATTTTTTATTTATCTAATTTAAAGAATTTAAATATATAAATTTTTATAGTATTTAAAAAGACTTGTCTCAATATAGAAATTGATGCCAAATTGTATAAATTCTTTTTGAATATACATCAAAATATAAAACAAATTTAATATAGAAAATACTTAAAGTACAAACTATTTTATTATTAAATAAATTATATTTTTAATTTAATCATTTTATCAAATCTTCAATTAAATTATTCAAAGCTCAAGCATAATGAAATGAATAATGTTTGTGTTGTTGAGTTGTTTTAGGTACTTTTTCCATAGTTAAAGCTAATTATATAAATATTTAAATTTGTACAAATATCCTTACTTCAACTACTCAGTTTTCTTCAAGTGTAGAACCATCTGCGGCACTACTCAAAGACCTGGAGTGAGAGTGACCGGCGATGAAAAATAGAAATCGCAAGAGTTTGTTTAACAACAAGTGAAGGGGTTTGTTTTTTATGCCGCCGCCACCTCCACCTCCCCCGTTCCTTGGACTAGGCTTAGTGCTTACATTTAGTATGCCATATAAGACCGTAAATACACACACACACCTACAGAGAGATGCACATAGGCATTTACATGTCAAGCCTCATACTCCTGAGATACATACTCACCCGTGTATATAGGTGTTTGTCTGGATGTGTGTGGGTTTTGTGATTATAATAACGACTATAGAGGAATACAATGTTGGTCGTTAAAAAGTGCCAAAACTCATTAGATGCTGGCCAGTTTACTATGGACAGTGCCGAAAACTAACCCTTGAAGTGCTATTCGAGGACTCAGCGAAGCTTGATGCCCATAGATTTTTCAGTCAAGGGATTCCTATACATTTCTGTACACTAGATTTCTAAATTAATTATATAGCTCTTAGGGGAGATCTAGAAAATACTATTGAACACTGAAAATGCTAAGAATACTTTGGAAGAATGTAAAGTTAAAAACTACATTTTCCTTTCCTTTAAAATATTTTCCAAGCCCAAACGAAACTTTTCGAAAAGGTTCCTCACAAACAGGAAGCCCTGAAATTTCAGGATGTCCCATTTCTTATTACCTTATTTCTCGGTGATTTGTCAATGCTACGAAGCAAAAAGTTTGACACTAATACCCGCCAGATAAATACCTTTGCGGAAAAAACTTTATTTGCATGTCCTGGATGTCCTGGCTAACAGCGGTGACGACGACATCAAGTCATTTGTTAAGATTAGCTAAATACCCGCACGGCTGCTTAATATTCATATCCGGATATCCTTGCGCGTTCACGGGAACCCGTTCCCAGGACACGTATGTAATTGCTGCTAGCTGTAAGTATAGTCAGAAAGGATGCAAGAGGACAACCGGTATTTTGATTGAAACCGAAATTCCTGGTGCACGATGCTCGGACCCAACGACTGTCATTTAACCGGACAGTGTGAATGGAAAGTAAAAACAGCTTCGCTTTGGGATATTTTATACGTCGTTTTCTCACGAAACCCGCTGCGGTGTCCTGTAACGGAATTTTTCCAAGCGCCTGATTTATTGACGATGGGACGGACGTTGACAGGGCTCGAAGTCCGGCGACCTTTAATCCAGTTTTCCATTGAGGAGCCGGCGATAAGTTCCACTCTTACCACAAACAAGAATAAGGGTTACATAAACACAACAAATCGGGCCAGGCTCTCGAGGAGGCCTTCTCCAATGATTTGAATACTAAGTAAAGAGTCCTGCTTTTTATATATGCAAACACTAAATGTTTTACGAGATATATGTATAAGGGGGTTTTTATTTTATTGTTTGTAAAAATAAATAAGGTCAGGGTCATCATGTTTGAGCTACTACTTTTTCCTTAAAAAATAAAAGTTGAGGAAAGGATGAGCCTTGAGTAGAGCCTGTTCATATTTATTTGGGATGTTGTTGAATTAGAAGAATCTCTGTTGTTCTCACTTTTGAACTTAAAGCGGATTTGACTCGTTAATATTTCTCAACAAAGAAAACTTGTAATTAACAAAGAAATATGTTAGATATTATATTATGAATTGAATACTGAATTAAATTGAAATGGTTATTTTTTAGAAATATTTCGTTAAAGTTATTTTTTGCGGTCAAGACTTTATATGGTCCTTCTGGCCTTCTGGATGAGGCAAAAACAAACCCTTTGCGTGTCAGAATGTGTGCAATATAATAGCACCTCAGCTGAAATCCGGTTTTTCAGTTTTCAAAATAAAAGTAGCCTCCTCGAAAACAATGCGAATGTCAGCCAATTCGCTCGTCTTGTGGAATCCCTTCGGTCCTTAGGCCCCGGCTAAGCCTCTTATCACCGCACTTTCCACGTTTGATCAACTCGACTCGTGTTAATAACGAGACATTTCTGACAATAAAGTGAAAACTTTATCGGGCACAATGACATATTCATTAGGATGTCCTTTCTCAGGATGACATCGGTCCGCAGGACTCAAAGGCTGCGCAGACTGACTGACTTACACGCGCTAATCAAAAGGGATGAATATCCTTCCGGCTCTTTAAAATCGTGGCGGCGAGATAAGTTCCTGTGGTAAATGCAGTGGCATTTGTGTGAATACTATCACAACATCCTTCAGGTAGCCATCATAATATTGTATTAATCATGATAATTTTTAAGGAACAAACGAGGGAGCATAAATTTTGTTGTCTTTACAATTTCACAGTTCACTAAAAAGAATTGCAAACAAATTAAATGAAAATTTATTTTCATAATTACAACAAATTAAATACAATATAAATGTGTGAAGTATGTGGCATCCAAAAATAAATATTCAAATTAACCAAAAGTCTAGCTAATATTAATATTATCCCAGATAAAATCCCCCAGTAAAAACACATATTAATCTTAAATTTTAACAGTTATGCTTAAATTACAAATAAAAAATAATTTGTATTCTTTTCCTAAGTTGCCTTTAAATCAGAATTTGCCAAGAATATCGCTTGAACGCGAACGAGTTAGTAAAACACAACAAACAAGCAAAGAGAGAAGGCTGATGACAAAGTCTCTGGTTCAGCTTTGATGTTCGCAAGGACAAAAGGAAAACAATGCCCAGAAAATAGAACAAAAAATAACTATTGAAACAAAAACAAAAAAGAAAACACTTTTTTCACCACAAGACACAATAAATTGCAATTTATATCAAAAGTTGTATTCATCATCATTCCCGAGTCGAAATTATGAGGCTTTATACAAAAGTGCACAAATCTTTGTAGGTTTTCTAGGATATATATATTAGGACATCGCTATGGAAGCAAGGATAAAAGTAATTTCAACTGCACAGTCGACTTTTTAATGTGAAATGTGAAAGTGAGGGCAGATATATAAATATACACAAATATTTTACAGGCCTAAAAGTAATGATAAAAGAATGGATGTATTACTTATTGAACATTTTTTAATACAAATGTATTTTTAATAGTTAATAATTACATAGAAAAAAGTGGCGAAGAAAAGATGATAATATCTTTATAAGTAGACCACTAATAAATCACATTTATTTGTTAATTATTTATAATATTATTAAGAACTAGTTTCAAAAGGTAATAATAAAACATAATCTTTGAATAAAGTTTTTCCTGACCTAAAAAAAACCAAGATGAATTTTAATGGGTTTGCAATCCACAATGTGTTCCCCTCCCATGGAGCCTCTGCTTCTCATTTCCATTGATCCACGCTGCTGCTGGACGTTGAGTTTCGTGCCGGATGGCAGGCGAAGAATGGTGGGTTCTCCGTTCGGTTCCGCGACTTAATCTTGCGCGATCGTTTTCCATCAAAGGGTTCCTGCTCACATGCAACTAATCTGATTGTAATTGAGGCATGCTAGAGAATGGGAACGAGAACGAGGATGCGGATGCCACAGCGGCTGAGCGAACACGCAAAATGCAGAAGGTTCGCTTCGATCTCGTAAAGGTAACTTGGTAGCCAATTATTCAAACGCGAGGATAAGAAAGCAAATAAATTGACTTCAGCCGGCATGGGCTTTAGGCGGGAATCAAAAATGCATAAGTGCTATATGTATATGTGCATATATATTCGGTATATATCATTTTTGGCTTACAGGAATATTGGGGAATATTGCGATTATTCCAAAAATCTTGTTGAATGGTATCCACATTAAGCTCACGCAAATTCCTCCGCCATCCGCCATCGGTGCGGATGTGGTATCGATATTGGCAGCTTCATCCTTTCATTCCGATGGGTAATTTCGTAGCCGTTGTTGCCATTGTCAATCATATGTTTAAAGGATGTCAGTCAAGCTTCATTTTGGGCTCTCGCAGGTACATTGAACTTTTTAGCGGGAGGAATAATATACAAAAAAGTATATGAGCACTACTATATTTTAGGGAAATAATAAAACGAGTAATGATGGGCCTATGAAATTTTAATAACGTTAATAAAACATCTTTACAAAAATTAGCAATGAATAAATATGCTGTGTAAACTAAAAAAGAAAATACCATATTATAGCTTAAAATGGGAGAAAAAACTTAATATTTTTATCATTTTTTATTACAAATTTAAACATTTCTTATTCATTTTCCAATATCAGCTCTTATAAATTTGATTTGCACCATTCCTTTGTAAATAATAATACACATATATAAATAAACCAAAGGTAAAGAAGGTGTTTGAATCAAAAAACTCTAAACATCTTTAAGGAAATCTCTGTATATCTAAAATAATCTGTTTTATGTAATAATATTTCATTTTCAAAAGATTTTGTCATAGTTGGCTTTTAAAAATTTAAGGACTTTCGAAAAACATCAGTTTCTAGAGAAAAATTCTTTAATATTAAACCATAATTGTAAAATAATTTAACTTAAATGGGAATAATTATTATAGAAAAACTTGCTTACATTGAAAGTAGTCATCGGTAATACTCCACCAAAAGCAACCTAATAGGTATTACAAAATATTTATAAAATAAATAAACAAAAGCAAAACCAGTATAAAAATTTCAACTATATATACATAGGTAAACCTGTGTGTGGATACCCACTTATTTCGGCCACCACTTGTGTATGTCTCAGAATACCGCGATCGGTTGCAATCGTGCGGGTTACGAGGCGACACAATATTGACAGCGGCTGGAGCGGATCCGTCGATATGCCCGGGGGGATCGTTCGGTTCGGTTTTAAGTAATTTAATCCTCGCCCAGAACCAGAATGCCACGAAGATGTCCACCGATCGCAGCGCTGCGCTGCACTGCGCTGTGCTGTGCTGCGCGGAGCACATGCAATGCGAGTGCGAATGCGAAATGCGAATGGGAAGACATGCATACTCACTCGTACAGTGCGGATCACGGCTGGCAGGCCGGATGGTCGACATGGATGCCGATCCCGAAGCTGATGCCGATGCCTGGAAGCACTGTCAGTCGCCTAATCATCGTAATAATTCGCCTCAACTTCAGCCGATGGCAGCGGCAATGGGAAGCCAAGCGGAAATTACCAACACGCGATATTTAATTTTTCCAAAAGGCGAACCAATAATTCGTCTTCATGCCGCTGCCGCCGCTGTTACTGCCACTGCCACTGCCTTGGCGGTTGCTGGTGCCATTTTTTTCGTGTTCGGCTTGACCGATGCCTCCGCAAACGCTTTGGTCGAAAGAGAAACTCATTAACGCATCGCCCTGATGCCAGGACTCCAAGACAGACTGCTGACTGCTGACCTCCATCCAGGCGGCCGGTATCAATGGATTCGTGGTCATCTCTGCGTATCCCAGACGAAGTCCTGCCATCCCAAAGACTAGCCACTAGTGGAGCCACTTGAGAAGATAAGTTCATGATTATTATATTCTCGACACATCTATAGAGTATTCTTCTAAAAAAAAATACTTTTTTAATTTAAATAATATACGTCTAACATAATAATATTATGTGTAATATGTTATATTTTTCAAGCTCTAAACGAATTCGTTTTTATTCTCCACACTTTTCTTGATAATTTATTAAACTCTGAGCTCATTATTTACTTATTTTTATTTTACTTATTTATTTTATTAAAATTCAAATAAACTAATTGATGTCTCGACTTTTAATTTCAATTATATGTTTTAGAACATAAAGAAAACATCTGTGAGTTTCTTTTCTAATTAACAACTTTTCAGATAAATTATCTGAAGTTACCAAATCGATAGATAGTAAAAATTATTAGATTGTTATTTAATTATTAGATTAATATTAAATTATTAGCTAAATAATTTATATAGGGAGAAATGTATTTCTATCTAAGTAGTAACTTTATTAAAAAATAAATCTTAAATTCCTGTAGTTTGAGAATTTTCAAATTAAAGCGAACTAATCTTAGGTGCCTCAACTCTAAGTGCTTCTTATTCAATTTCCATTATATTTCATTTCCTACGTAAACCAAAGTAGATTTTAAAATTTAAAATTTCATCAATTAAAAACTAAACAAAACTAAAACAATCTTGTATTATATCATCTTGTTAGGATTGAAAAGACTAAATACTTTATTGCGATTATCTATACCAAGATTATCTCTTTTTCCGCATGAAATCAACTCGTTAGAATATTGCTAATACACATTTCCCCTTCTAGTGAATCTAAAATGTTTACTTAAGACAAACTAATAATTTTTTATCCCGTGATTATATTTATTATGTGTTTACCTAATTATTGAAACAACAAATTGTTAACTTTTTATGTGTGCAATAATGTTTAGAAAGTGACAGAGAAATTTGTAAGGAATTGAAATAAATTGAAAAGGAGTTCACAAGTGTGCCAAATTCACCACAAATTTAATTTTCACACAGGGTTAATTTTTATGCAACACTTTTAGGACCTTTTTGATTGATTTGATTTGAACTCAAATGAATTTTTAACAAAATCTTCAGATTATTTTATGTAAATGAAATATTTTTTTCTAACAAAAGATGTGACAACTTCCCGCATAATTTAAAATAGAACAGGTATCAGACCTCCCCAGTGGGGTTATTTCTAGTTTGAAATATATATTTTTAAACCAAAACCAACATCGTTCCTTCTTAAATTTTTTGGTGTACAAAATCGCCCCACAAACACAATCCCAAATAGCTGAAAAAAATATAAGAAATAAATATGGAAACGCAATTTGGAATTTTGAGAGATTGACACTTTAAAGTTTATTTTTCGGTTGTTAATAAATATTTATTCGCTTCGTTATTAATTAGTTTATATGCTTACTAAGAGTTACGGAGATTACAGCAGTACGAAAACAAATCGATTGAAATGGCTGACGAACTGGCCAAATAATTAAGCTACTTAACACAATTAGTATTTGTTATTATACGTGTAGATGAATCGAATTTGGTTTTCAAACAAGTCGCCACACAGTCGATATTCCTAGTTAATACTAGCTATAGTACGCCGATCTATGTATTAATACCTGTTGCGTTGATATTAATGCGTTAATTGATAAATGCAAATAGTATTTGCCTCGCAAAATGAGTCGTGTTCATGAATACTAAGGTGGCTATTAACAATCAAAATGGAGGTATTTACACTATGGCCTAGGGACTAAGGACTAAGAACTGGGCCGGGACCTCTACTGCTCGGCATCGCTGGACCCGCTGCTCTTGTCCGGGGTGTGCGATCTGCTGGAGGCCTTGGAGGCGCAGGACCTTACGGACAGGTCCTCCGGCTCGCTGTCACAGTAGCTTTCGTTGGAGGCCTCGCTGTGGGCCAGCGGGCTGAGGCGCTTCATCAGGGCCTCGTTGAAGGGATATGTCTCTAGGTCGGGCTCCGAGGAGCTCGCTGTGGCCGCCGCATGGGGATTGTAGATGGGCACAGCCCCACCCCCGCCGGGCTGCATGGAGGCCGCGGCCGCTGCGAAGGCCAGGAAATTTAAGCTGGCGTTGAAGAGTTTGCACCAGTCCAGCAGGGCGGCTCCCTGGTTGTCACCTGCCGGGGGTGTGGTGCTGCTGCTGCCACTGGTGGAACCTATGGCGGCACCCATGGGCAGCGGTGGTGGGGGTGGTGCTATCACAGGCGCTAGATCCGCGGGAGTCGGAAAGGGAGCTGGCAGTAGAGTGGGCACTGGCACTGTCGTCGTATCCGGGAACATGGGCGTCTTGGCCTGCTCCGTTTGCAGAGCACCCTGGGTGTTGGCATCCAAGGCATTGTTGTTCTTGTCGTTGACCTGCTCCGGCTGGCTGGCTCGCTTGGCCGGATCCTTGGCCCAGTTCTTTACACTCAGCAAGGGCTGTCCGTTTTTGGCGTAGTCCTCCGAAGCTAGCAGTACCTTGTTCTCCTCCTCCGTCTTGGGTGCGTGTGTCTCCACTGGCGGCACTGGTTCCACTGGTGCCTGGGGAGGAGGGGCCAATTTGGAGTTGAGCAGCGCCAGGAGATTCAGCTGATGCAGCATGTTGTTGGAGTAGTCCATGACGCCGACACCGCTCTGCTGCATCATCTCCGGATGCAGGCCGTTCTTCTTAACGAACTCCACCAGGCTGAGCTTCTCCAGCAGACTCTCGCCCTGTCCCGGATAATCTCCAGCGGGGTAGGGCAGCGATCCGAAGCCCAACTCCTCGTAGTTCTGCGGCAGGCCCACAAACTTGGGCGGCAGCTGGAGCTGCAGCTCGAACTTGGCCCGCTTCTCGGGCGGTGTGTCCACCAGGCCCAGGTGATCCGGTCCCAGTTGGCGGCACATAAAGCGCAGCTTCTGTTCGTTCTTACACCAGCCCCGGAGCGTGGACTCTGGCACTCCGATGTCGCGGGAAACACTGGCCTTTGTCTCGCCATTGTGGATGCGCTGGATGGCGCGAACTTTGTCGTTTGGCGTGAGATTTCGCAGCGGGCGCTTGCCGCGCGTGCTCATCCGGATGTTCATGTGCTGGTAGGCGGAGATATCCATGGCTGGAGCTGGAGCTGGTGAGATCGGAGCGCGGTTACGGTTACGGTTGCGAATACGGGTGCGATTGCGATTGCGAATGCGAACTCGGTTGCGGATGCGACCACCGGTGTGCACTCCTCGAAATCGCAGAAGGATGTGATTCAGAGTCCGATTCCGCGACGCGGCACAGCGAATTTCCGAATTCACGAGATGAGCCGACGCATCTGCGGCGAAGAGAACGCTGGACGGACGGGAACCCGTTTGCAGCCAATCCAGTGGCAGAAAGGCTCTTTCGCCACCACTTGTTACTCGGCGCGTTACGCGCCTGCTCTCTTCCAGGACAACGCTGCTCTCTGCGGGCGGCGCGCTCTCTTAACAGGACATCTGGTGTGGAGAGTGTCACGTCCCTCTTCGCGAACGGGATATGGGATGAGTAAGTGTGTTTGTGTGTGTGTGAGGTGGAGTGTAGTGGCCGTGGATGCACATTTCCAAATTGTCTCCGGGTAGGCCTTCTCCTGCACGTGCCCCTCGGCGTGTATGTGTGTTTATATAGAAACCAGTTATTTACCTCCCATAAACACTCGCGAGTGTGCCAGAGTGTGTGTATGTTTGGTCAACCTTTTCGCTTGTGCGTGAGCGAATCTGATATGACTTGGATTTGGATTTGGATTTGGATTGGGATTTGGATTCGGACTTGGTCTTGAACGCGGCGGCGGCTGCTGCACTTTTGGGTCGCGAATATTTTGGCAATAACACAGTTTCACTTAGGACTATTTGTATTCCGTATTTGCTCTAATTTCGTTATTACTCTTTGGTCAATATTTGCTTTGGTAAGAGTTTGAAGCTGGCCCTCGTTTCCCCCTTGGAAATAGAAGCAATTGTTTACACTTCAATTTTCATTTATTTTTGTAAAGGTATGGCACCTTTAGTGTTTTTTATTTACATATATTCAAAGAGAGTATTCAATTTTTGCAATGCAGTTAAAGAAGAACTTGCCTTACAATGTCATATATTTGTTATTAACGTCACCAGAAAATCATCTATGTTTATTTTACACATTTTTTAAGCAAATTTAGAAACGATTGAAAGGATTTATTATATCGCTTCGTGGGGTACAAAGAATTATCTTCCTTCTTTGATTTAGACAGTGCACATATTCTTCATAAATGAATACAATTGCCACAAATTATTTTATCTTAAAATTCTTTAATTTTATATACCAATAAATTTCTAATCTGTTCTTAGACATACCTTCGTCTAGGAATATTTATATTTTTGGTCTAAATTTGCTTTAGTCAAATATTATTATTAGTCAGAACTTAAAATTGTAAAACATCCATACCTATACATTCGAGATAGTCTCTTACTCTTGCTTGCTCTCTTGCTTTAATATAAATTCTAACATTAGAAAAAAAAAGGGAACCAGACATTATCTCCTTCTGTAATTTATTAGCGATTTATAATAAAAAATAAATATTAGTTCAGTTTTTATACAACTAGCCAAATATTGTTAAGAAATTCTGAGACCTAATGTTTCTTTGAAAATTAATGCAAAATTTATAAAAAGGAACATTTTAATGATTTGTTCAAAACTTTTTTTCTTTGGATGTACCTGTACATATGAAATAGAGGCATCAAGTACGTTCACTTACCTAAAGCCTTACTTACGTACTTAAATTCTTAAAATCACTACCATTATCCCTTAAAATGCCCGCACGAATGGAGCTACACAGTTCGGTAATTACATTTTTAGAAGGTGGAGCATAGGTTAAGTTTCTAAAATCATAAAGAATTATGAATAAATTGAAAAGTATAAAATAACTAGCCTCGTCAGGACTTTTTATTCAAATTTCTCGCTCCGTAACATACATACATTAACACAAGAAGCTTAAAAACCACTATAATTTATAATTATAAATTTTAATTTCATTTTATTAAGGACTTTTAATATTACAGAATCCTAAGAATGAGTTGGGTTGCTAATTTCCAAAAATAATAAAAATTTTTCAAAGTTATTGTATTACAAATGCTTACCAAAACAAAAACTAAAGGCCAAAGGTTTCTAAATCTTTTCACCGTAACTCTAAAACTTGATCACGAAATAACTTATCAGGAATTTATTTATATTTTTAAATGGGCGCTGAAAAGATGGTCAAGTTAGCAGGACCACGACAGGACATTTTCGATACGTAGCTATCGATATATGGCAAAACTATCGTCCAATTGCGGATGTCCTTACTCCTTACTGGAAACTCATGGGATTCCCCACTCTTAGAAACAGAACACAAACAAAATCACCAATAATAAATATTTGTGATTTGTTTAAAAACACAAAAAACACATCATACCCACTGATACTTTTTAATACTTTTTTTATTGTGTTATTAAAAGACACATTTTAGAAAGTAAGTAGCCTTTAGTATTTATGTTTGATTTACACATATTTAAATAAATTTTCTATTAACTATAATTTATTAGATTACACCTACATGTATTGATTAATTTCCGTGTTGTCGTATATTATAACTATTTTATTATATGTATTATTAAACAATTGTTATTTATCTTCAAAATTATATTAATGTTGTGTTAAAAGAATCCTAATGTATTGCTCCTCAACAGAGGGACAGAGGAGTGTTGCGAATTGAAATATAATAATTCTTATTATTACTATTATTAAGGCGTGGTGTATGTAATAAATAAAAATGACTTAAAATTTAAATTGTCTAATTAATTGCGCTTGGTAAATAATAAAAATATTACAAATCACAAAAGTGGTGCCGTTGAAACACAAAAATTTGATATTTCTGTAATGTTCTATATAATTGCTATATAAATATGAGGGAACGGTATTTATTTTAAGTCTCAATTTATACATACATACAAATTTAAATATATACATAACCTATGTTGGCAGTCTGCCCTTACAGTTTGTACATATACTTTATTGTTATTATGTACATAATTTGTTTCAGTCGAAGGCTTATTAAACTAATTCTGAACGCATACGTCAAATGCACATACCGATATACATATGTATTTATCTTATTATATGCTACATGCCTTACACCTTAAAAATCAGATAACCGTTTGGGGGACATTTTGGTAAATACTTGCATTAATTATAAATTAAAATTAAATATTACAGAAGGAAAGGTCGTACAAAATGTAAATGCTTTATCTTGGTTTTGAGCAAGTTAACCAAAGTCGAATGGAAGTAGACTTTAAAGAGATCTCCGAAGTGTTATTGTAAGCTAAACAAGTAAAATATAATTACAATTAAAACTTCATAATTGTATAATTAAAATTCGGATATAGATCACGGTTGGTAAAATGGGAAAACAATTAAATTTAATGGAATTTATCGTGTAGTTTGCTAAAAACTTTGCTTGTGAGTATATTTATGGGAATTTATCAACAATCATGAATATATGCACGAACTTTTTATGTAACACCCCTGTAACTTAAGTCTAGTTTATCATTAGTAACAATTGTTAATAGCTTATAGATAATGATCCCATTTGCCCAATGCATCGACCTCCCTCCTCGTCGAAGGTGGCCAAAGTCAATCGAGACAGCTTATTGCATAACACTCCATTTCCATTATTCTGAATAGGATTTGGCTCTGAAATAAGTAAAATTAAAATGTTATATTTCTAATAATAACGTAATTTATTTTGAAAAATAAAATAAATATCCCTGATGGTTGAAAGAGCTTACTTATATTTTTGTAGATTCGTCTTCCCTCCATAAACTCCACAACTTTAACATATCCAAGTCTTATTTTAATTTTCATAAACTAATTATTCAAATAATCATTAAAAAATAATATAAAACCTTCAACTCACCATCGTGAAAAGGTTCTTGAGTGTTTCCCTCCTGCTTTTTGTTTCGTATTTGATCCGTAAAATGTGATATAAGTGCGTCTATCATGGCCGCTTGCTTTGAAAATATTTGCATTAGCTTCGAAACCTGTATTCCATTCTCAACAGCATCGAACTGGAAGAAAATTGTTTGTTTTAAATATCAGTTTATTATAGAGGGAAAAGTTAAGTACCTGAAGGAATATACAAGTCAGGCATTCGGGATCATCGCTAGCACTTGGCTTGGCATAATCCCAAGATAAGTCCTCATAACGCAAACCCAGCAAGAGTGTCTGCAAAGAAGTTACAATTGACATAATTCAAGGAATAATATATTTCTGTTTTTTTTTTTAATACTTACGCATTCATACGGGTCTATAATAAACACTCCCTTTTCATTAACTGCAATCAAAACCTCCATATCCTTTTGGTTGACCAAGGCCATAATTCCCCTAACAGGCTGCTCTATCTGTCCATGGAAGTAGGCGGCTCTAAAGTATGTTTTAATAAGAAAATTGATAAAATTAATTATTATATTACATAGATTATTAATTTACCCGTAAAATGGCAGTGCCCAGCAAAATTCCAGATACTTTCGCATTAATTTCCGTGTAGTAGCTGTTTGGGGAACCCGCTTAAACTGTTCCAACAGCTTGACCTCCGCAGAATTCTTCTGGCTTATGGGCAGCCACAACCAAGTCGAGCTCTTGGCTACGTGTGGTGGCAAGAAACGAGCTTGGTTTTCCCTTTATTACAAAGCAGAATAATTATAAAATGGGGTTATTATTACATTTAGTTTTAAGCTCACCGAAAAAAGCCAATTGTATGGGTATGCGAGTTATAGGGCCCAAGTTCGATTCGAGCCTGTATGCCACCCAACATCAGCGAATGCACTGGCTCCATAATATATCTACCCGTTAGCACATTGTTTCTGGCCTCCTCATATAGGAGCTCTAAGATTCGATGATCCCTGGGAAAAGTTTAAATGAAATTTATGTAGTTAAATAACTATTTCACAAAAAAAAAACCTTTTCATCATATTCTTAATGGTAATTATTGAAGTTCAACTAGAAAATTACTTTATCTTTTCCTCATCTCTCTTCGAGAAGAAAACATTTCTCTTCAACACTATCATGGGCTCATCAAACTTTCTATCACTGGGACTGCTATTGCTGAACTTCTGGAGCAGATTCGGCCACGCCACTCTCACAATATAGGGACAGTGATGGGCCTTCAGCTGCATTTCCAGTAAAGCACTTGTCATCCACAATCCAAACACACTCTGGGCCAGCAGCTTGTTGGATATACCCAGCTCTTCGCAGCCCAGAGCAGCGGCTAGCATGACCTGCGATGGACACTGGGAAGTGCCCTCGATCTCCATGTGAACCGCCACGCGCGACATAAGATACACACAAGTGGGGATTACCTAAGAATTATAGATGAATTCAAAGTTATTAGGATTATTCATTAGTCTTCGATTAGAAAGGAATATTACATTTTGAAGAGCCCGAGTCAGGTTGGAAGCAGGTTTGCCAGCATTTGCGAAATTGGAAGTTGAGCTTGTGGCCATCACGCGCTTTTGGATTGCAGGATTAGATTGGGCATCGTTGCCATTGTTGCATTTATGGTGTCCAGGCATGAATGAGGAGTTGGTTAGAACGCCTGAAATTATTTTTAAATTATTTGTTTAATTAATAAAGAAAGTGATAAGAAAGCAAGACTGTAGAGCAGACTCTTACCAGAAGGACTTCTCAGGTCAGACAGGGGACAAAGTGCACTTGCATTGTTCATCATGTTGGCCCCCATGTCGCCGAGACCCCCGAGACACGGAGCATTGGAGGAGGCGGCCATCGCAGAGGACACCTGAGCTGGCGACAGGCAGTCGCCTTCGTTCTGCCCCGTGCTGACCACACTGGAAACGCTGGCAGAGGAGGCAAAGGTGCTGCCCACCGCTGTCTGGATTTGGGCGGTGGTCACCACACGGTGAACGGTGTACATGATCGGGGGCACTGGCATGGAGCCCAGGGACACTGGCGTCTGCTGGTCGCCGCACGTGACCACACCGGAGCTATTCTGATGGGTCTGAGTGGCTGCCACGCGACCACTGCCGCTGGCACTGGGAAAGATCGCAGCACAGTTGTCGAAGGCATCTGGCGGATCGGCGACCTGCGAGGCCTGTAATTGCGGCAACTGATGGATTGGTTCTGGGTGGCTCAGCTGGTGGTTGTGCTGAAGCGATTGCTGGATGTGGAGAAAGTTAGCCTGATGCTGCTGTTGTTGCTGGTGTTGTTGGTGGAGCTGGTGTTGCTGATGTTGCTGGTGTTGCTGATGTTGCTGCTGCTGCTGCTGATGTTGCATGTGCTGTTGCGGTTGGTGTCCCTGGTGCTGCGGCATCCCTCCTGCCCCATTGTTGGCTATATAGTAATCATCGCGGCACTTGACATCCGTGGTGTTGTAATATAAATGCGATCTGAAAAAGGGTTTCCCCAATTAGTTCATTATCCCAATTATTTATAATTATATGCTACTCACTCGTAGTCCTGAGTAGTTAGCTTCTTTCGGTTATACTGCAATGTTCCGAGTGGAACCGTCATTATGTTGATATAGTTCCCTGCGTTGGCAGTATTACTCTTGCTGCATTGGCCACTATTGCTGCAGACCGAGCCGGCATAGGGACTTCCCATTCCGCCGCCATTTCCGCCGAGGGATTTGTTGTTCCCACTGCGCGGCACCAGATCCTTTGAATTGTATCCCGACTGCGATTGACTGGAGCCGCAGGCCGCGTACTCCTGCTGTCCTGCATTCATCCCATAGTTGATTTTGTTCGACGAATGTTGGGGAATTGACGACGTCGACGTCTGCTGCATAGCACTCCGGCAGTAATAATGATTTGGCTCCATGTTCTTTGGAAGAATAAATAAGGAATAAAGAAAGGGTATTTTGAAATTAATTTCTATATTTTTATTAAGTATTCGATTTTTAATGCACTCTTTATAGATTATTAAAATAAAATATACTATATATACAAACGTAAAGTAAATAATAAATACATAATACAAAACCGTTTTCACAATTGAAAAAAAATTATTTACTCTACATTATGCCTAATAAAAAAAATAAATGTAATAATTTTTTTAGGCATCCCAAAATCTTTTAGGAAACGTGAATAAATAATTATCTATTAAATTCAAAAAGGTAATTTAATATTATTTCACTTACCGATTTACAAGTTCATGTTGAATTTAGTTCTAACAAATAATTTCAATTACTGTCGTCACCGCCTTGGGGTTTATTTGAGCAAAAAGGATAACCCTCATTTTATCTAGCAGCTGTGATAAGTTTTCAAAAGTCCATCATTATCGAAGACTATGGTTATTCATTTCCTATCTGAAATTTTCAGGGTTTATCATAAATACATACTTCAGAATTATTAAAGATTTTAAAATTAAAATGGGAACAACTGTTTTACGAAGCCATTATTTTATAAGGTTTTAATTAATATCAATAAATTAATTCTTTTTTAAACTGTTAGAATAGTGTACTATGATAAATAAAACGCATCTAGAAATGATCATAAACAAACACAATTTAAAAAAGTCCTTGTGGTGGGTTTTATCTTTCTATATATCAATGCCTACGCAATATACAAATATTTTGTTGTTATTTATACTTTATTATTAGTTTAACTCTTAGAGAAATTCATCTTATGGATTTTGTATTTCCAAGCAGGTGAAATATGGGGTATACATATATGTACATACATATATAAATTAACGTACATACCGACACGAACATCTGTACTTATGAATATATATTTTTTGAATGTGCGTCATGGTAAACTTTAAATGCGAACTAGAAGTGTGTCAGTAGATGCATAACTTTTATTTTATAATTGGAGGCACGTCAACATTATATGTTAATTTTCTTCACATGGCACGGAAAAAAAAAGAGTCCTCCGTCCTTAATCAATACAGGCTTTCATATGTATGCATACACACACACTCACTTACGGGCACACACGCACACGAACGAATCCTTCTAACTGGGTGGGACTTTGAAGGCCATAGTTTTTCACCGAGCCATCGCCGCCTTTCCAACTCAATTTATTTCCCTTCGAACGGATGTATTTGGCCAGGAAGCTCTCCGATAGTGGCCAACTATGTCTACATATCTGCGGAAGACGTTCACGCACTCGATTTTGTGGCGTTGAAAAAATGTGTTACACGGATTTTGCCCGAAAGATACATTTTCCGTGATATTGTCTTGGCTGAGTTTCTGCTGGGTGTTTTGTAGGCCTCCTCGGCTTTGTTTGCTTTCACTCTTCTCGTCTATATATCCATTTATTTTCACATATTTCACGATATTGGACAAGGCGACGTTCTACTAATGCGATTCCATCCTATATATCGAACGATGACGAGAACTTGGCGAACTTTTTAGTACATAAAATGCCAAAACAGGCGAACCAAAATATCTACTTATACAACACCACTTTTGGACACAGCCAACCGAAGTAAACAAACACATGCAAACTCGGGCTCCGCGCACTGCGCAGGCTTCCCAAAATCGCTGCTTGAGATTTCGCCCAGCAACCGGTCTATCGTTAATCGGGATATTCCACCATTACGAAAATCAATATCCCGCTTTATAGCGGCAAAGAATGATAAGAATCACAAAATCAAATATCATTGAGTTTTTTTTATTTAAACAGCTTTTATAACTACAACTCTTGATGTACATATCTCCTTTTTTTCAAGTATTTAAAACACTTTCTATAAATATTTATTTATGATACTTTTGTAGCTGCGGAGCGGATAACTTGACCTTTCCTGGTATATTCCTGGCCAGGGACTCCTCCTTTATGCTTTTCAGCAAGTCTTTCTCGCGAGTATTACAGCTCTTTTCCTTGGCAAAAATATTGAGGGCCAATTTGGCGGCCTTTCCTCTTTTTCCGGTTCCGGGTGTAAGCTTTACTTTGAACCTTAACAAAAAATATAAAATAAATTGGAGTTTAAGGCTAATAAAGGTGGGTAAACTTACTTGTAGTTCTGCAAGGCCTGGTAGGGAGCCACCACTGGTATGGCGAAGAGCAACTCATCTCCCTCATGGGGCTGCCCAGTCAGACTGTTTAGTATATCCACATCCCCGCCAGTGGGCACTTCGTCGGCATCCTCCAATTCAACAGGGGCGTTCTTGGGAGCTGAATTTTTAGGCGGCTTTGTCGCATCTTCTTTAACGGCCACACTCTTTTCCAAGTCGAGCTCTTGGCTACGTGTGGTGGCAAGAAACGAGCTTGGTTTTCCCTTTATTACAAAGCAGAATAATTATAAAATGGGGTTATTATTACATTTAGTTTTAAGCTCACCGAAAAAAGCCAATTGTATGGGTATGCGAGTTATAGGGCCCAAGTTCGATTCGAGCCTGTATGCCACCCAACATCAGCGAATGCACTGGCTCCATAATATATCTACCCGTTAGCACATTGTTTCTGGCCTCCTCATATAGGAGCTCTAAGATTCGATGATCCCTGGGAAAAGTTTAAATGAAATTTATGTAGTTAAATAACTATTTCACAAAAAAAAAACCTTTTCATCATATTCTTAATGGTAATTATTGAAGTTCAACTAGAAAATTACTTTATCTTTTCCTCATCTCTCTTCGAGAAGAAAACATTTCTCTTCAACACTATCATGGGCTCATCAAACTTTCTATCACTGGGACTGCTATTGCTGAACTTCTGGAGCAGATTCGGCCACGCCACTCTCACAATATAGGGACAGTGATGGGCCTTCAGCTGCATTTCCAGTAAAGCACTTGTCATCCACAATCCAAACACACTCTGGGCCAGCAGCTTGTTGGATATACCCAGCTCTTCGCAGCCCAGAGCAGCGGCTAGCATGACCTGCGATGGACACTGGGAAGTGCCCTCGATCTCCATGTGAACCGCCACGCGCGACATAAGATACACACAAGTGGGGATTACCTAAGAATTATAGATGAATTCAAAGTTATTAGGATTATTCATTAGTCTTCGATTAGAAAGGAATATTACATTTTGAAGAGCCCGAGTCAGGTTGGAAGCAGGTTTGCCAGCATTTGCGAAATTGGAAGTTGAGCTTGTGGCCATCACGCGCTTTTGGATTGCAGGATTAGATTGGGCATCGTTGCCATTGTTGCATTTATGGTGTCCAGGCATGAATGAGGAGTTGGTTAGAACGCCTGAAATTATTTTTAAATTATTTGTTTAATTAATAAAGAAAGTGATAAGAAAGCAAGACTGTAGAGCAGACTCTTACCAGAAGGACTTCTCAGGTCAGACAGGGGACAAAGTGCACTTGCATTGTTCATCATGTTGGCCCCCATGTCGCCGAGACCCCCGAGACACGGAGCATTGGAGGAGGCGGCCATCGCAGAGGACACCTGAGCTGGCGACAGGCAGTCGCCTTCGTTCTGCCCCGTGCTGACCACACTGGAAACGCTGGCAGAGGAGGCAAAGGTGCTGCCCACCGCTGTCTGGATTTGGGCGGTGGTCACCACACGGTGAACGGTGTACATGATCGGGGGCACTGGCATGGAGCCCAGGGACACTGGCGTCTGCTGGTCGCCGCACGTGACCACACCGGAGCTATTCTGATGGGTCTGAGTGGCTGCCACGCGACCACTGCCGCTGGCACTGGGAAAGATCGCAGCACAGTTGTCGAAGGCATCTGGCGGATCGGCGACCTGCGAGGCCTGTAATTGCGGCAACTGATGGATTGGTTCTGGGTGGCTCAGCTGGTGGTTGTGCTGAAGCGATTGCTGGATGTGGAGAAAGTTAGCCTGATGCTGCTGTTGTTGCTGGTGTTGTTGGTGGAGCTGGTGTTGCTGATGTTGCTGGTGTTGCTGATGTTGCTGCTGCTGCTGCTGATGTTGCATGTGCTGTTGCGGTTGGTGTCCCTGGTGCTGCGGCATCCCTCCTGCCCCATTGTTGGCTATATAGTAATCATCGCGGCACTTGACATCCGTGGTGTTGTAATATAAATGCGATCTGAAAAAGGGTTTCCCCAATTAGTTCATTATCCCAATTATTTATAATTATATGCTACTCACTCGTAGTCCTGAGTAGTTAGCTTCTTTCGGTTATACTGCAATGTTCCGAGTGGAACCGTCATTATGTTGATATAGTTCCCTGCGTTGGCAGTATTACTCTTGCTGCATTGGCCACTATTGCTGCAGACCGAGCCGGCATAGGGACTTCCCATTCCGCCGCCATTTCCGCCGAGGGATTTGTTGTTCCCACTGCGCGGCACCAGATCCTTTGAATTGTATCCCGACTGCGATTGACTGGAGCCGCAGGCCGCGTACTCCTGCTGTCCTGCATTCATCCCATAGTTGATTTTGTTCGACGAATGTTGGGGAATTGACGACGTCGACGTCTGCTGCATAGCACTCCGGCAGTAATAATGATTTGGCTCCATGTTCTTTGGAAGAATAAATAAGGAATAAAGAAAGGGTATTTTGAAATTAATTTCTATATTTTTATTAAGTATTCGATTTTTAATGCACTCTTTATAGATTATTAAAATAAAATATACTATATATACAAACGTAAAGTAAATAATAAATACATAATACAAAACCGTTTTCACAATTGAAAAAAAATTATTTACTCTACATTATGCCTAATAAAAAAAATAAATGTAATAATTTTTTTAGGCATCCCAAAATCTTTTAGGAAACGTGAATAAATAATTATCTATTAAATTCAAAAAGGTAATTTAATATTATTTCACTTACCGATTTACAAGTTCATGTTGAATTTAGTTCTAACAAATAATTTCAATTACTGTCGTCACCGCCTTGGGGTTTATTTGAGCAAAAAGGATAACCCTCATTTTATCTAGCAGCTGTGATAAGTTTTCAAAAGTCCATCATTATCGAAGACTATGGTTATTCATTTCCTATCTGAAATTTTCAGGGTTTATCATAAATACATACTTCAGAATTATTAAAGATTTTAAAATTAAAATGGGAACAACTGTTTTACGAAGCCATTATTTTATAAGGTTTTAATTAATATCAATAAATTAATTCTTTTTTAAACTGTTAGAATAGTGTACTATGATAAATAAAACGCATCTAGAAATGATCATAAACAAACACAATTTAAAAAAGTCCTTGTGGTGGGTTTTATCTTTCTATATATCAATGCCTACGCAATATACAAATATTTTGTTGTTATTTATACTTTATTATTAGTTTAACTCTTAGAGAAATTCATCTTATGGATTTTGTATTTCCAAGCAGGTGAAATATGGGGTATACATATATGTACATACATATATAAATTAACGTACATACCGACACGAACATCTGTACTTATGAATATATATTTTTTGAATGTGCGTCATGGTAAACTTTAAATGCGAACTAGAAGTGTGTCAGTAGATGCATAACTTTTATTTTATAATTGGAGGCACGTCAACATTATATGTTAATTTTCTTCACATGGCACGGAAAAAAAAAGAGTCCTCCGTCCTTAATCAATACAGGCTTTCATATGTATGCATACACACACACTCACTTACGGGCACACACGCACACGAACGAATCCTTCTAACTGGGTGGGACTTTGAAGGCCATAGTTTTTCACCGAGCCATCGCCGCCTTTCCAACTCAATTTATTTCCCTTCGAACGGATGTATTTGGCCAGGAAGCTCTCCGATAGTGGCCAACTATGTCTACATATCTGCGGAAGACGTTCACGCACTCGATTTTGTGGCGTTGAAAAAATGTGTTACACGGATTTTGCCCGAAAGATACATTTTCCGTGATATTGTCTTGGCTGAGTTTCTGCTGGGTGTTTTGTAGGCCTCCTCGGCTTTGTTTGCTTTCACTCTTCTCGTCTATATATCCATTTATTTTCACATATTTCACGATATTGGACAAGGCGACGTTCTACTAATGCGATTCCATCCTATATATCGAACGATGACGAGAACTTGGCGAACTTTTTAGTACATAAAATGCCAAAACAGGCGAACCAAAATATCTACTTATACAACACCACTTTTGGACACAGCCAACCGAAGTAAACAAACACATGCAAACTCGGGCTCCGCGCACTGCGCAGGCTTCCCAAAATCGCTGCTTGAGATTTCGCCCAGCAACCGGTCTATCGTTAATCGGGATATTCCACCATTACGAAAATCAATATCCCGCTTTATAGCGGCAAAGAATGATAAGAATCACAAAATCAAATATCATTGAGTTTTTTTTATTTAAACAGCTTTTATAACTACAACTCTTGATGTACATATCTCCTTTTTTTCAAGTATTTAAAACACTTTCTATAAATATTTATTTATGATACTTTTGTAGCTGCGGAGCGGATAACTTGACCTTTCCTGGTATATTCCTGGCCAGGGACTCCTCCTTTATGCTTTTCAGCAAGTCTTTCTCGCGAGTATTACAGCTCTTTTCCTTGGCAAAAATATTGAGGGCCAATTTGGCGGCCTTTCCTCTTTTTCCGGTTCCGGGTGTAAGCTTTACTTTGAACCTTAACAAAAAATATAAAATAAATTGGAGTTTAAGGCTAATAAAGGTGGGTAAACTTACTTGTAGTTCTGCAAGGCCTGGTAGGGAGCCACCACTGGTATGGCGAAGAGCAACTCATCTCCCTCATGGGGCTGCCCAGTCAGACTGTTTAGTATATCCACATCCCCGCCAGTGGGCACTTCGTCGGCATCCTCCAATTCAACAGGGGCGTTCTTGGGAGCTGAATTTTTAGGCGGCTTTGTCGCATCTTCTTTAACGGCCACACTCTTTTCCACCACCTTTTCATTGCTGGACTGAGGCTTTTCTTTGCCGGACGACTTCAAAATCATCATTCGGATTTCCCGCTCTTCATCGTCCTGATCCTTATACTTCAACTTCATTTTCTTTAGCTTTCCCTTCTGGCCTCTCTTGACCTGGGAGGGGTTCTTGGGCTCCGTATCCGCTGGTGGTGCGGCTTCTTGTTTGGCAGCTTCCTGTTTAGCAGCTCGCGCCTTCTCTTCCTTTGTCTTCTTGGCACTGACTTGCTTCTTGCGGCTGGGACCAGCCAAAATGATGGTGGTTTCCTCATCAGCAGGCTTATTACTCAGCAACTTATCAATGACATTGACCTTCTCCTCGTTCTCTTCGTTCTCGCCATTCAAGGAGTTGGCTCTCACTGTGATGCGACCCGTGTCGTGTTCAATCTTCACTTCCGTATTGGGAAAAGCAGATGTGTCGGTGTTGGAGCTTTTCTCTGATACATTCGCAATCGGATTTGCTTCAGAATCATCTTCATCGGACAGGAGATCGTGCTCGTGTGTAACCTCGGGCTCCTTGAAGTCCTGCTCGTTCGGATCATCATCTAAGCTTCTCACCTTGCGTTCTCCCAAATGTCGCTCTATGAAACTGTCCTCTAACTTGAAGAGTAAGCTCAGACCCATGGTGAGGTGGCAAGATGGAAGGAAGTTTTTCTTGCCTCGAATCATGAAGCTACCCGTGGCTAAGTACTCTCCAGTTGGAGCTGTCTTGCTGACTTGGTCGCTCGTCACCCAATAGGAATTGGTTACCACCTTGGCGTCCCAGGCCACGCTGTATGAAATGGCCATGGAACCGGCTTCTAGCAAGGTTTTGGGCGGTATTTCCTCTCCTGTTGGATTCTGTATGATAACACTCGATGCACCCTGGATTTCCGCGTGCACATAAATGTCCTTAGGACGCATGTATCTGAAATATTGGCATGTTATGTTGAGTACTTGCCATTTTTGTATTAAAAAACAAGACTCACCTCTTAACAATAAGCTCATTCTGTTGCGCATCTCTGCCTCCGATAACCAAATAATTCTCAGAGCTTATAAACCAATAGAACTTCTCGAACCAGAACACTTTTCGGGCCTTGACAATGTTCGATATAGTCCGGACCTCCTTGAGCGTTTGTTGAGTCTTGCGCTCGGCTGACTTAAGCGCCTTTTGAGAGGCATCCACCGTCTTCTTTTCTTTCTGAGCTGCCGAACGCTTCATGTCGTAATAACGACGGGCATTGGCCCAAGCCGATAAGGCCAGATCGACATCCACAACAGTCACCTCTGGTGTCTCGTTATCATCGTCGTTTTCATAGGGATCGGTTAGCATAAGTGATATGTGATTCGTCTCCAGCTTTAACTGCTTAATGGAAGTGGCCACGGCATCGCCATTTGCCTGAGCCTCCTTCACCAGCTCGTGAATATCAGGCCAAGACAATTGACTGGCAATCGCCGACTGAACGGCTCGAATGGCATTGTCCACCAGACTTTGATTGGACGTAATCAGCTCTGCTTTCTTTCTGTCTACATCCTGAACTTTAGTCAGCTCCTCTAGACGCTTGGCGTGATCGTTCTTTACATTGGATAGTTTCTTCAACGCCTCACGCTCCTGATGTAGGGTTTTCATATCGATCTTCTGCGATTCCTGCGTCGAATAGAACTCATCAACAGCTTCCATGAAGGTCTCGAACTTCGCATTTTCGAACTCTTTAAACTGGGCGAACAGGTACGGATGAAATTCGATGTTTCGAAAGAAATATTCCACATTTCCACTTTCTGTTGGCTTTTCCTCTTTCACTTGAATGATGTAGCCTTTAGTTTTTCCACTTTTTCCCTCGGTGATAAGGTCTTGGACGTTCTAGAAGTGCGGAAAAACGAACAAGGATAAGATAAATAGGTTAAATAAGGACAGTTTGTACCAACCTTTACAGCCCGCTGCAGAGTGGGTAGGTCATTAACCATATCAAATGGTTTTTGCTCTTGTTTCGGTTGATTTCGCCCCTTCTTTTGTTTTTTTCCAGCTTTGTCTGACTTTTCCTCCCCTTCAGGAGCATCAGAAGCGGTTTCCTTGGTAATCACACGGCTGTCCAGGCCATGAGATAGCAAAACATGCTCGATTACCGCTGGACCACAGTCCAAATGGGGCATCAGCACCTGCCGCAAATAATCACCGTTCTTGGCATTTTCCATTAGTTTTGCAACAGTTTCGGGCTGCAGTTTCTCCGTGGCCTGCTTGGCACGTTCTACGGGATACTTTTCACGCATTGCAAAGCGCACATTCTCGCCTTCCGTGTGTGGACGCAGAATATACAGCGTGGTTAACTCGTAGTCAGTCAGAATCAGATTACCGCGATCGTAGAGCTCTAGAATGACATGATAGGCGGCATCGCCGGTGCCGAACCGAAAGTCCACAATGCGATCGCTTCCCAATTGCTGAATCTTCTCCAAACGCTTGTTCTTTAGATGCTTTCTCAGCTTCATGCTGAACCCCGATGGGGCCATGTTTTTGGGCCATTCGAAGCGGGTGGTGTGAAACCGGGTGCCGGACTCAATCAGCAGCGTGACCTTCTCCACCGCTCCGGTTCCTGTCATCCGAAATAGATACGTCTTGTTATCCACGTCATAGATCTGATTCACTCGCCAGCCGACCAGCCTGGAAAAATACTTTAATTATTCCGGAATCCCATGTACAGTGTATTTCACCACGAACTTTTGCAATTCGGCGACTCCGCAGATTATATCAAAGGTATTGAAACGTGTCTTCATGGCTCCAGCGCGCTAGTTGACGATGTCAACACGGTCAACGACGGTAACAGTCTATAGTTAACAATATATTTTATAATTAAGTGTTAACAAACTCGCTATCTAGGATAGACAAGCAAATAAATTTAACTAGAAAAAGAAAGAATGAAAACAAATTGTATTCTTCGCCCAGCAAATAAATATCGGTTGTATTAGAGATGTGCGAATGTCAAGCGGAACTTATCGACGTTGGAACGGTTGGAATCGGCAATTGTTATTTCATTTTTAAAATATGACGCAGACTTATTTAAGTAATTATTATAAGTAATAGGAAAGTAATATTCTTGTTTTGAAAAAAACAGAAGCAACAACACTAGTGAATTAAAGGAAATTGTTTTAATGTTCTTATCAACATCGATATATATATAGCGATAATATACCTGCTTGTCACCTCTATCAACATATGTTCGGCTCGCGGTTCCATATCTGTTCATTATCAACGAAACTCGAAAGGTGATTTTCATAAACGGAGCTATTTCACAAGATTATGCCGACTGATGGACCTGTTGTTAATGTCCACGTGCTGTTCTTTGCCAAATCCCGAGAGTTAGCCCGAACTCCCCGTTCGGAAGTGGATGTGCCCGCCCAGATCATTGCATCGGAGCTGCTGGAGCAACTAGTGACCAAATTTGACCTGACCTCAATCCGGGACAACTTGATTTTGGCCCACAACGAAACTTACATAGAGAATCTGAGCGATAGAATTCACTTTAAGGACGGAGACGAGCTGGCCGTTATCCCGCCTTTGAGTGGAGGATAACTATATCGTCATGGATCACGTTAAGCTGGTTGTCGACCCCATTGACATCGCCCACATTCACCAACTGCTAGCTGACGAGGGCTGCGGTGCCTCTTCGGTTTTTGTGGGCACCACTCGTGATAACTTTCAAGGCAAAAAGGCAAGTTTCCTACTTCTCGGAGAGATATTAATCAAGGTAGTAGATTAACAATTACTTTTCCACTATGTTCAGGTGGTGTCATTGGCGTACGAGGCCTACGATAACATGGCTCTCAAGGAAATGAACAAAATCTGCTCGGACCTCCGCTCCAAGTGGCCAGAATTAAGGCACATAGTTATACATCATCGATTAGGAACTGTACCCGTATGCGAGGCCAGTGTAGTCATAGCCGCTTCCTCACCACACCGAGCCGATGCCCTAGAGTCCGTCTCGTTTGCCATCGATCAGCTAAAGACCCGGGTTCCCATCTGGAAGAAGGAGATCTACGAGGGCGATCACAACAGCGAGTGGAAGGAGAACAAGGAGTCATTCAGGCCCAGTAAGAACCAGTAATTAGCCACCATGACATGTATTTCTTTACAATTTGTACCTACACAAACATTTCATTTAAATACAATTAGCTTGCAATGATTTCCTAATTTTTTTCCTCTGTGCATGTTCATACTTTGCAGAAAGATCAGTAAGTAATTTCAACTACTTGGCCTGCCCCTGCAAGGTCGAGGAGTCACCTGACGAAGTTGCTCCACAAAAGCTGGTGCAAATTAGAGTTAATGATGCCGAGTTAGCCAAGCGCGTAGAGTGTTTTGTCAACAGCAAGCGGACCGAAATCAACTCACAAAACGTAATTGACTTCAAGGCGGAAGATAAAGACCTGAGCGATTCTTGCGCCCGAACGCACAGCTCCATAATAAAGCAGGAAAAGTCAAATTGTCATTTGAAAGGTGGGTAAATGCCCTATTTACTAAACTACTTTGCAGATAATCAGCATTATTAATAGTACAAACAATTTACCGCAGTTCGACGCGTCAACAATCGCTCTGGACCCCAGCAAATGGCTTTCCGGCCCAACTACGAGCTGGAGTTAAATAAACTAATGGGATCGCGTGACTTCGGAACTGACCCATCCACTGAAATGAAAAAATCGCTGCATAATTCACGTTTACAAACAATTGAATTATACATGGGCCTAGCCGCTGCCCACAGCGACGAAAGCATTTTTAGCCGAATCAAAAAAGTGGAAGACCGAATCCTACAGCTAGAGTCCATATCCCCGGAGTACAGACACTTTGTAAATACATTTTCCCAACTCTAATTTACATTCTATAAATATTTACATATATTTCCAGACCAATCTCGAGCCGCCGTCGTCGTTGGCGCCACCGCTCCCAAAAAAGATGCGAAAGAAATCATATTCTGCCCAGGAACTGGGCGCTTTCATCCAGAAACTCAAGGATGGAGACAGGGATTTAAATATACATTTAAAATAAATACCAAATGTTGCTACTTGGTTTTTAAGTGAAGTAAAAATTTATTTTTCAACATTTCAACTATTTTTAATAGTTATTTTAAATGCATAAATGAGGGTGAAATAATCCAAAAAGTTGATACGTTTAAAACTAAGGAATATGAATTAAGCGTGGCTGCTGATTTGTTTGTTTTGTTTATTTCGTTCATCGGTCGTCAAGCTTCATAGATTACGCCCGAAAATCTAAAGGTTATTCGTTAACCGGAGCTGCTTACTAATTATGTAATACGTGAAAATGTTAAACCTTATTCTCCTCCGTCTCCGTCGCCGTTCCTAGCACAGAGTGGGGAACTGAGCTTCATCGTCGACCTTCAGGGGCTTCTGGCCCGAGCGGCGCTTCTCTCCGATTCTGTTGTTGTTGTCCTGTCTGTCATAGCCATTGCTGGCCCCCGAGTTGTAGCGCGGGCCATTACCGCGAGGACCATCGTTGCGATAACCTCCTTCGCGTGGTCCCTCGTTGCGATAACCTCCCTCGCGTGGCCCGTCGTTGCGATAACCTCCTTCGCGAGGTCCCTCGTTGCGGAAACCTCCTTCGCGAGGACCACCAACTCCCGGGCGCGGTCCCTTGCGGAAGCCACCGGCCTTGCGTCCGTCATTGAAGTTAAACTGGATGTCGACGATTCGCTGGAGACGACCCACGCGCTGCGGATACAGCGACGGATCGTACTCCATCTCATCTTCGCTGTTGCTCTCCTTCTTCTTGCTCAAGACAACCATCTTTTTCCATTCCGGGTTCTCAACGCCCTCGCCAGCCTTGCGCAAGTTGTAGTTAGGCTTGGCGCGCTGGTCCCGCAGGGCCTTCCATTCGTCAAGGGTCATCTGCTTGGATTCGTCTTCCTCAGGGACGACAGCGGGATCAGCCGACTGTTCGTTTGCCGAGTCCTCTTTGTCCGCCTGCGGTGCCGATTCCCCGGTCTTCTGATCCTCAATGTCTTGCTTTGGGGAGCCCCAGTTATGGGCACCGCCGCCATCGCGCTTGTCAATGGCCTTGACGCCTGGAAAAGAAGGATAAGAAGTCAATTATTAGTGGGCATTGTTTATTAAAAACTTTTGCTTCAGACTGTATTGTGCGATAAAACCAATTTATAACCAATTGAGTGTTATGTTCTTTCAGAGAGAATTAATTTTCAAATACTTTGAAATCTATAAAAAAAAAGGTCGAATTGGCAAATGCTGTTATCACCAGAAACCTGCAAATCTGGCGAATAATTAATGCTTCAGTAAGGAATTTGTAGATTTACATTGTAGATTGCTCGGCGTAGCGGTCATGGGGTTAGTATAAGTTTCAAAGTATTTATGTTAATAAGTGTACAACGTGAAAGAAACAAAAACTTTACAAAATCAATCAAACTAAACATTATATGAAATGATGGCTCTCGTTGCCTAGTTATCCTTTTAAGTAACAACAACAAACACTTTTAAATTAATTCCACTTTAATTTTTGGTTTTTGAGAGCCAAGAATCACGTGGAGCACGGAGAACTGTATTTCGAGTAAATCGTAATCTTGTTGCCAAGTGTTTTGGCTCTCTTTCTCATTTGCAGCATACCGCCATTGCAGGTTGATGTATCTCTCAGAGATTTGCACAGAAAAAGTATGCAAATTTAACAAATATGTTATAAAACACATTAAACATAAACAAAACAGATAGAGCTGTATGAAAAGATTATGATTTAAGATTTTTCGTGTTTCATATTCATATTTTCGAATCTTCTGGAATAGCAGACTGACAAAGTCACGTGTAAATCGAGCGCTGTGGGCAAGCACTTTGTAATCTTGTTACCAAGTGTCCGTCGTGCTCCCATTTTTTCTACATTTTGCGGCATGCCGCCATTGCAGGTTAATGTTAATGTTAAAACGACGTTTGACGCAAGTAATCAAGCAATGTAAACACGAGAGAACAAAGAAAAACAGCCCTGGGTCTTGGGTCTCGTAGTATACCGCGAGTCTTGGGTGGGGTGTAATTACCGGTTTTATCGGATCCCGACTGGCGATCGAACTCGCGCTTGCCGAATTTCTCGCCGGCGCGGAAGCGTGGTGGTCCCCTGTTATCACGATTGTTGAATTGGCGCTGCGGCAGCTCGTTGCCGAACTCCCCGGTATCCCGGTTGCCGCCGAAGCTACGCTGGTTGTTGTTGTTGTTTCTGGCGTTGAAGTTTCTTTCGCCGTTTCCGGCAGGAGCATTAGCGTTTCGTGGAGGCGGTCCCGCCTTGCCTCCCTTCACTGGACTGGTGCCGCCGGCACTCTTGCCAACCGCATTGTTAGCCTTCTTGGCCGCAGCAGCACCCACCGGCTTATTCTCCTTCTCCGGCTTGCTCTTCTGCGCCTTGGGAGCCGACGCCTCCGGCTTCTTGGCCGGCGCAGCAGCTACGGCTGCGACAGGAATCTGTGGCGGGGCATCGTCGTCCATGAACAACAGCTCGTAGCGGTTATTGCCTGAATTATCCATATTGTAAATGGTCTGCGGGTGACAAGTAAGCTGATTTATGATTATTTTCTCGGTGGGAGTGCGCGTTTCTAATCGCACATGGCCGGCTGGGATCGGTCGTAACGAAAATCGGTTCAAGTTTGCAAAAACGCGGAGAACAAATTACGCACCTCGCCGGAAACGAAAGAAAGAAAATCGATAGCGCACTCGATGGCCGAAAATCGCTTGACACTTGAAAATCGAATTAAATGCAAATTCTCCGACGCAATGTGGTGTTGTGAACTTTGCTAAAAAGTATTCGATAAAAGTGCGTTGGACTGAGACTGTGACACATTTATTACCCAACTTCGAGCCATAGATTGCGCCAACGCTTTCGAGTTTCCTAAAATTAAGAAACTAGTTTTTCCAGCTATTAAATAATACAAATGGAAATTTATCGTTATTGAGATTTTTTGACGTGGTGATGGGGAAAATATCGCACGTGAATATCACAAAAAATATGTGACTATCGATATGGTAGCAGTTGCCATCATTAAACAACTGTCATTTGTTTTTTGATGCGTTGCCATCGAAATTCTCTGTCCTCTTCTGCATGTAAAAAATTTTAAGTTTGCGCAAAATTTCTTCAGTAATTTTGTAAGCGAACCCGGCGCTAATTGGCGCCGTTGCATATGCGTGAGAGGAAGCATAGCCGCGGAGCAGTGTAGCAGCGACGCAGCGTTTGGAGAGGCAAAGAGAAGGACGGACTTACTGGGGAACTTGGAGTGGCTGGCCATTGGATTGGGTGCACGAGCACGAGCATCTAGTAATCGCAATTGGTAAAGCGTTTTGCCGGTGAGTCTAAAAAAAGATAGTCTACTTCCCAATATAGAGTAACTTATTCATAAGGCTAATTTAAGTGCGTGCTTTGCTCGTGTGCCTGCGAGTGGTTCCCTCACATGAACACGATTCGGGACACATGCATAAACAAAAAAATCAATACCACACTTTTATGGCGATATGCAGTTGTACGTTTCAATTTCGGGGAGCTATGCTCTGGTGTTTAATAGTTTCTATGACGTTTCCCTGCATGGATGTGGAATTATCTTGACCTCAGTTCCCTACGATTGAATTTGCAAAAACAATTTTCGGCGACGAATTTCGAAGAGGAAAAAGGAAGGCCTTAAGGCCGTATTCATGATGTCATTTCCTGACGTCGTTTTCACTCCTTTTTCGGATTTTTGTCGCATACAAATCGTCAGTTCCACCATTATAATAAGGTCATGTCGGCAATAGGCCTCGTTTTACTTTTACCTGCATATGTTAGCTTTTCATTATCCTAGTTTCGGGGGTTGTTGTCTGCCACCCCTTCTTGGAATGAATGCAGGCTAACTGCTATTTTTACACCCTCAACCATATTCAGTATATCCAAAATGAGAAAAAAAAAAACATAGATATCTCAAATTGGGAACTCGATTAGAAGGCACATAACGATGAGAGGCTCCAAGCTGTATAAGGAGTGGGAAACAAAAAACAACAAAAAATACATTTGAAAAAAGCAATTTCAGCTAAATTTATTAGAGAAGCAATGTCGCATTGTTGACAATTTGGGTTTCAGTGATATTGCAATTTGTATTCATTTGCTGCAAACGTATTAAGATTTTATGTTAAAATCTTGGTGTTTGACTCTTTGCTTAACCTCTTGGTTTTGATTTACTAAAAAAAAACCCATAAATTTGTGCCCTTCCTGGAATTCTTGTAAAATAACTTTAGAATTCTGAATAAAAGTAAATATTTTAATGGAGGGCCAAGGTAAAAACTCTCTTTGAGTTTAAGTAAGACCTCTCGCTAAAAAGAAACTTTATTAATTCCACATTCAGGAAATATGTAATTTTACTAAAAGGAGGTAAACGCCAAAAGACATATGTAAGCTTCGGTATGTGTCTTCGGTTGGCATTTTTGGCTGAACCAGCCAATTTTGAGATTTTCCTCCCCCGTCTTTCCTTATGTTAAAGACTTCTTCATACATTTTGAGAAATTCATCTTAAAACTTTTTTTCAGACTCAATTAAATGATGTTATTTATAGTAGTGTACGATTTTGAAATATGCACTTACTATAATTCATTTAATAGTAGTCGTTTTACTATATTACTGCTGTGTTCTTATTTCTACTTTTACTTATTTTCTAGTAATATTTATTGTAAGTGCTGAGCTTTGTAACAATTTATTTACAGCTGTCCGATCGATATAAAATCTTTTAAAATGTTTTCTATTATATATAATATGTATATTATTTTTTTAAATGTTAAAATCTGAATTACATAAGGTTTCACAAGTAAAATAGGCGGGATTTCGCATCTTATCAGGTCCATTTTTTTGGAACCAATTGTGACAGAATTTTGTTTGCTCTTTAAACTGAATTGCGGTTTAAAGATATACTCTTTACTATATACTTATAATTTATTACTAAGCCCTATGTAAGCTGCATTTGTTGTAAGTAATTTTTATTAAATGACAAGAATAAATGGCAATATTATGAATAATTTGGTGGCAGGACAAAATATTAGACAATGATTTTGGAAAAGTCTAGCTAAATTTTTATCCTTTTTAGGAAACACTAAAAGAGATGTTTTTGTGAGCGTAATTTAGCAGCGTGAAGTTGGGGACTTATAAAGATATACATACCGAATCTTGTATATCTATAAGACTATAAGATACCGATACCCAAATAAATAAAATATGCCTAGATGGAATCGCTGTTGATACTTATATACCCAAATATATTCCTCTGAACGAGCGAGTACTTCTTTTATAATTCCCGCATAATGTTATATACTGGCGGCAAATTAGTCTCCGCAACATTCCGCTTCTCGCTCTTTGGAAAACCATTTAAATGCTTCTATTATCCAATTGCTGTTACTAGTAAACTGTCTGTTTTGTATTCAAACGAATACAATGGGTCATGTGCATGTGACGTATATTAATTCTAGCTAGAATTGCTCACCGACATATAATGTAAACATTATGTGCCAGCCACTAGTCTTCGGTGGTTAAAAATGCTCACAATTTTCGAGCAATTTTCGGCAATGTCCATATGCTGCAACTTCAATATTCAACAACTGCTATCTTGTTTCCTTTAGCTTAAGAAATATAGAATAGATAATTAATGTTTTTGATCAATAGAAAACAAAACGAAAAATAATTTTTAAGAGTAACTTTGGCATCTAATTGTATACATTTTATATAAAAGCTTTTTTTCCTTCAATTTTATAGCCACTCAATATCTGAAATCAAAACTCACATTAGTATCTGTCGATGCGAATAACCAAATCAAAACCAAAAGTGTTAGTTTACTGCGAGCCACATAAACAGCGATTAATGTTTAGAGGTATCCCGAGCACACAAGATGGATACCAAAAACATTGCGCCCAATAAACCCATAGATGGGGCCCAATTTCTTGAGTTGTTGTCAACAGTATCATTGAACCAGGTGCTCAGATTTGAGTTTCGCCACAGTCCGTCGCAGAAATGGGAATGCATGGTGGCTCAACAAGATGAAGGCAGAAAGTACCATTGCAACTTCTGCAATGTCGTACAATGGGGGGACAAAAACCTGTTCAGCCACCTAAGTGGTAAGAAACACAACGCACTACTGATCAGTATTCCACAATTGCAAATAAGAATTAAGGCAGTCGGTGCTGCAAAGCAAGCCACCGGGAATAACAACAAAGTCAACTCTCCTTCCGTATCGAAGAATCCCAATGCTTCCAACAATAAAAACAACGTGGCCAAGCCAGCTCAACCTTCACCTAAATCTACTCCTAATACAAGTGGAAACGTAGGTCAACAGAAAGCTGCCCCAAATGCCAATGGAGGTGGTAATACCCAAGCGAACAAGACATTTCAAAGTCCTGGGATAAAAAAGGGACCCAATGTGGGGGCTTCACCGAACAATAATAAGAACATGGGAGGTTCGAATAATCCAGGGCAGAAAGCACAGCCTCAAATAAAACCTCAGTCCCAAGCAGGGAAACCAAATCCCCAGCAGAAAGGGGGACAGCCTCAGCCACAGGGACAGGGACAGCCTCCACAAAAAACACCACAAAATCAGACAAAGGCGGCACCAAAGGGTCAACAACAAAAAGCACAAGATATCCAAACTGGGGGACAAAAATCCAATTCAAATATCGTAAAAAATCCACTCGCCACCAAGATATCATGTGTGCCACTGGCAAATCTAATCGGTGCCGCCCCAAAGCCTATAGTAGATGACGCCAGCAACAACGAGGTCATCATTATAGATGAGGATCAGCCGGCAGAGGGTAACAAGAACTTGGCCGGTCCCAAGAACCAGAAACCCAACCAAGCTAATTCAAATCAAGCTAATCCCAAGCAACCTATGCCCA
The DNA here is from genome assembly GCA_035045905.1 of Drosophila anomelani. Taxonomy (NCBI): domain Eukaryota; kingdom Metazoa; phylum Arthropoda; class Insecta; order Diptera; family Drosophilidae; genus Drosophila; species Drosophila anomelani. The sequence continues at coordinate 5,345,002 of JAWNOO010000007.1, read as the reverse complement.
ATCAAGCAGCTTCCAAACAAAATATACCCAATCAAGGTGCTCTAAAGAATCCTATGGCTAACCAGGCAGGATCCAAGCAGAAGCCAACGCAGCCTAATAAAGCAGGATCAAAATATCCTGTACCTGTGCAGAGATTACCAAGCAAGAACGCCATGGCTCCCGCTCGCCCCGCTCCTGTTGAAAAGGCGGTAACTTCTGCGTCTTATGGCGCCCCAAGAATTCCTCGTGTAGCTCCATCCAATGCTGGTCCATCCAGCATAAAGCCTGGCTTTACATTTGATTCCAATTCGCATCAAGACGAAATTATGAAGCTAGTTGGAGTTGAGTATGTCTTGAAAATAGTTAGGAGTCTGAACGATTTAAATGTCCGCTATCTATGTTGCTTGTGCGATATTACCGTCAACGAGCAGTCGATGCACAACCATTTGTTGGGCTACAATCACCGCCTAAAGTACTTTGACAAGCATTATCCGACTGCAATGCGCCAGTTCCGCCAGTATGTGGCCAATGTGCCGGAAGGCGATGTCTGCAAGATAATGATCCCCATTTTCGACAAGCTCGCCCTGGCCATCGAGACGCATCATGGCCGAAAGACACCGTTCCAGTGCTATGAGCACTTCTTCTCCAAAGATCGTCAGTCTCTGATTTCCAAGGCCTTTAATCGCTGGCATGCTTCGGAAAAGGTGGGTCCAACGTTTACGCATGTGGTGGACTCGCAAGAGGTGGACGAGTTAATAAAAAATGCTCGAAGCAACACGCAATGCGTGATGAACATGGAAAATCCAAATCCTTACATTTGTCCAACATTCGAGTCCCAGCCTCAAGCCTCGAATTATGCCATGGGCTACCAGAATATGCATGTACCGAGCAGTGCCCCATCGAATGCCGTAGATGATGAGACCCACAAGCGAATGGTCGAGAACTTCCTTCGAGACACTAGAAAATCCTCGGGGGATAATCAAAAGTCCCGGACCTCGAAGCGCTCTCGGTCTAATTCGCCGAATCAAAGGAAGAGGGTGGCAATAAATCCCATGAAGAACAAGCAATGGAATCTCGACCGTTGGTCAGTGTCTCCACTGCGAGATGGGGACATTTGGCAGGCCTACCGCCACATGGTCGATATGAAGGTTCGTGAGCTAAACAACTCGTTTGTGACGTACAAGTCTGATCCGGAGCAACATCCGAATTATCAGAGCGAGTGGCAAATGTTCTGGAAGCGCCGCAAGGACGAGCTTATACTCGCCGGGATCAACCACCGTTCGTACAACTTTCAAAACGAATGGATTCACTTCTTTAACAATCGCCTAGAAGAACTTTATGACCAGGACATTGAAAACATCAAAGTAAAATGCCGCGAAAGGCTGTGCTTGCCAATGACTAATAAAGAATTGACTAATAAGAAGTATCATGTCAATGTTTCCGAGGCTGCCCCTGCCCCTGTAATGAACAACAACAACAATCCAGTAATTAATAAAGACGTTCAGATAATTTCAATCGACGAGGAACCGGCAGCTCCTCCGAATGTTATCCATGTTCTACGCCTTTTAACTGCCTTGGAGGATTACCTTGGCAGTTTGGGTCCTTTTATTACCGAAATGCTAGCTAAAGCCCTGCAGGTCCAGAAACTTTATCCAGAGAAAATACATAGCCTCACACTGACAGCCGAGAATTGCGCCATCTTGGAGACGGCTAAAGAAAAGTTTACTGGTCTTTTGATTTCGCAGATCTATGATCCCACCAAGGAGCGAGCTTTAAAGAAGGCAATTAGTGATACGGAAAATTTGCTTGAAGTGGCTAGCAAATATAACAATGCCAAGGATGCCGCCGCACTGCCTATAATTGAGAAGCAAACGCCGCAAATTTTAAACCGAATTCAGCAAAACGTCGAAAAGCCGTTGGATAAAACTGAATTAGCAGCCAAATTGGCATCGTCATTAGTATCCCAGGGCAAAACATCCATTAATCGCGAAGAGCTGCAGAAAATTCTCCAAGTTTATACGATGATTGAGCAAAAGAAACGTCAGGATGTAGCTGATGCCCCAAGCAACTCGGGAAATCATTTTCCCGGCAACTCGGGAAATCGTCTACCCAGCAACTCGGACAATCATCTCTCCAGCAACTTCGGAAATCATCCCACCAGAGACTCAGGGAATTATTCCAGCAATTTCTCGAGGAATTCTGTGTCCCCAGCACGTCCCATAATTTCTAACCCAATGAACAATGATAATTTCTCGGGGAATTCTGGGTCCCCAGTACGTCCCATAATTTCGAATCCAATTAACAATGGTAACTTGTTGGCACAACACTCGGCTAGAAATTTAAATGTCGCGAACAATGCGAGCAATACGACCAGTATGTATACTGGTCAGAACTATCCTTCAAATGTGGCTCGCTTTAACAATCAAAACACTAACAACATAGCTAACACCTCAAGCGCATTTTCGGCTGATCGTGGACTGTTTGGATCCGGCGTATCATCATCGTACCAAAGCAGTCATTTCGGCACTGGAACATCGGCAATGAATCCTACCAGCAGCGTTCTGCGTCACGATATAAGCACTTCTTCGCTTTTCAACTTCAATACCAATTTGAATCCAACGTACAACAACACCAACACCAGCCGCAGGAATTTCTAAATGATAACGATAATGTTAGCTTCAATAGCAATTAGAATTATGAATGAACACCTACCCTTATAATTTTATAATGATGTTATCACGCCATTTCAAACCCATCTACATACATTGAAAATCTGTACAACATTTTAACAATGTAATGTAAATAAAATTCATAATTTTAATGTTTTTGTTTAATCATTCGGAACATACAAGCATACATAAACACTTCCTAAATCATAATATACATGCCTCTCTTATTTTATAATATTAATTATTAAATTTTTTTTTATTGTGAAATGTATTTGTGTTGAATCAAATTCATTTCAGTGCAAGTAACAAATTGCATATTATCTCGAAAACAACGAAATTAGGCATGTTAAACCTATGGAAGGTGATACATATAATATTTAATTATTTACCAAACCTATAATAATTTTTAAATCGGTAATTTTTATGCGATTGCCAAAGTAACACTTCCTTATTTTAAAAATAAAATATCTAGATGAAGTCGCCTGCTAAGAAGGCAAAGAAAAACTTCCTTTTTAAACAACTGAAAAATATTAAATATAAATCATACGAAGTAAATTTAATTTAAGTTTAACTGTAAGAGCCCGGATTTCAGTGGCACAACATATAACCTTAATCATTTTTTAAAACAAAGCTAAAATTATACTCAAAAAAAAAATTGTGCTAGTAGAATCTAAAAAAAATGAGGCTGGAAAATTATGTATGTGCTGCAATTAGGCTCTGTATTCCTTAAGTATAAACTTAAAACACTAAACAGCACCTGGATAATTCATGAAATCTAAGGAGGATTGTAAACGTGCTTAAAGGATGGAGCCGAACCCCGAAACCGCAGCTATTATCTAAAACTCTTATGGTTGGAATGAATTGTAAACCCTTCAATTGTACTATCGAGGATAAAATGGATTCAATAAATGTCTTCACAGAATACCGATGAAACAAGCCAAAATGTTTGGGGATACTTCAAGGTACTCAGATCTCCCCATTTCGCCGCCAATTAGTTTTTAGATGTCTTAGTCGTGCTACAAAGGCTTAGAATAGAAACCCAATCTCTTCCGCTCCTAAATATTGCATTTATTATAGATCAATCTTCTGCATCTTGCTTCCAAGCCTGCGGCACCTCCAGAGATGAAGGTGAAAAAGGTACGAATCGAATCGGATGTATTTCTTTTTTAAGTTATTCATTCGCGGCCAGAAATTAATAACCTGGAACTTTTTTGAAGTCTAGACTCTAGACGATGGTTTATACGCTCGCTATTTAGTTTTCGAGCATATATAGAGTCCCAAAAATGTAGTTTCTTATCTTGTAAATGTGAGAGCTAACGCCTCTTATGGCTCGGCAAAATATCAACCAATTTCAAAGATTCAAGCAAAAAAATTCACCATTAAAGCGGTTTTAAATGGAGTGAATTGTTTGTTTTTAGCGCCCTGACATTCTTTCGCGTTTGGATAAATTACAAAACCGAATTACTCGATTATCTTTCAAATGCAGAGTTCATTGCCTGGACACCCACTACCTTAAGGAATTCTTCCCCTTAGAAAAACATACGCCTATGCCACTGATCAATATGCACTAACCATATTAGTAAAACAAAGAATTTAGTCTGATCCACCAATATTTATATATTTATTTCACAATTTCAGAATTCGTTATGCCTTCTTCCTTGTGTGAACCACTCACAAGTTCTTCGTAAGTTGAATATATTTTAATCGAAACGCCTATTCTGTAGCTGCAAGCGTTAAATGCGTAATGTTAATAATTAAAACTAAATAAATAAAATTGATTTATTTAATCTTTAATTTATGGCACAAAATAAATGTTTCATTTCTTATCCTACTGTTTGATTTGACATTAATACCTCATTTGTTTCGGTATATATGGTGTTGTAGAACCAATTTAGAATATCTAAAGCAAGATGATTGGATTACTAGTGGAAAGCTGGGCTCCCGCGAAGCAGTTCTGGTTTTCAGAACGAACATACTCAATCCGAAGACCCGCAAAAGCCTATCCGAGAAGTCCTCCGCCCAGGCGCTGCTTGAGGCCAAGGACAGGGAAGATGACGTTTTATGCCGAAGAGCGGAAACGTCTGCGCCAGCCTGTAGCAACGAAGCTCTAAGCGGCTCCACGCAGAAAAATATCTTTTTATTAAAAAAACCACAAAATTGTGATAAATCGGATAAATTAAAGTTTGGTAGCCCCTTTAAGAAGATGCTTAACCGATATTCCTCGAGTGATACGTCCATTTCCAGCGAAGGCGAACCCGAGCCTTCGCGCAGTATTGAAATTAAACCGCGTGTACTTAAGACTAGCCAGAATTCCATAAGTATAAAATTAGCTGAAGATGAAATGTCGAAGGAGAGTGGATACGATTCCCTGGGACCTACACAGTCCAGTACGAATACGGCTGAAACGAGCGAGGAAGATCCGGAGGCGACAAGTGAGGATGAGGTTGAATGTGGCGTCAACATGCCGGCCTTTAAGCTTAATATTACTTACAAATTCCATCAAACGGAAACAAAGTTGCTGAGGAAACTCTTCAATGTCCATGGCCTTACCGAATCGCAGGGTGAAAATAATTTTAACCTTCTCTGGACTGGTGTCCACATGAAATTGGATATCGTGAGAAATCTAGCGCCGTATCAGAGGGTTAATCATTTTCCCAGGTGACCGTCAGTGCCCCTCATACTTAACTATATACTAATATCCTTTCAAAAATTCGCAGATCCTACGAACTAACACGGAAGGACAGACTCTACAAGAACATTGAGCGGATGCAACATCTCCGTGGGATGAAACACTTTGATATTGTGCCGCAGTCCTTTGTCCTGCCCATAGAGTCGCGGGACCTGTGTGTGGCCCACAACAAGCATCGCGGACCGTGGATAGTGAAGCCAGCAGCATCCAGTCGAGGAAGAGGAATATTTATAGTAAATTCGGTAATTGCGATGAAAAGATTATATAATTTCTGGATTTAAATAATTAAAGTATTTTTTCCTTGTAGCCTGACCAAATTCCGCAAGACGAACAGGTGCTAGTCTCCAAGTATATTGTGGACCCGCTGTGCATCGACGGCCACAAATGTGATTTACGCGTTTACGTGCTAGTGACCTCCTTTGATCCCTTGATTATTTACCTTTACGAGGAGGGCATCGTGAGGCTGGCCACAGTCAAATACGACCGGCATGCTGATAACCTGTGGAATCCCTGCATGCATCTCTGCAACTATAGCATCAACAAGTACCATTCGGATTATATTAGGAGCTCTGATGCCCAGGACGAGGATGTGGGCCACAAGTGGACACTGTCGGCCCTTTTGAGGCACCTGAAACTCCAGAGTTGTGATACGCGTCAACTGATGCTGAATATAGAGGATTTGATTATTAAGGCCGTGCTGGCCTGTGCCCAATCCGTCATTTCCGCCTGCCGGATGTTCGTGCCCAACGGCAACAACTGCTTCGAGCTGTACGGCTTCGATATATTAATAGACAACTCCTTGAAGCCATGGCTTCTAGAAATAAATCTGTCGCCATCAATGGGCGTCGACAGTCCGTTGGATACGAAGGTAAAGTCGTGCCTGATGGCCGATCTCCTAACCTGCGTGGGCATTCCAGCCTATAGTCCAGAAATGAGATCTCACTACGACCAGAAATGGTCGCGATTCCAGCGAAGTTCCAGCTGCCAAAGGCAGCCCAACATCTACCCGGGGGTCGCCCTCGCGCAGAAGTCGAAAAAATCAAAAAAGAAGGGAGGAGCAGCAGCCGCTGCCAATGTTCAGGCTCTTACTGGCGAAGAACAGCGCATATTGCGCCATACACGCCAACAGTATTCCCGCCGCGGCGGATTCGTCCGTATTTTCCCAACGGACGACTCCATGCAGCGTTATGGTAACTTCCTGGACTCCAGTTCTGGCATTCCTATTTCTACGCCGACGGTGCAAAGTCAGACATTCCAAACGCCGGTATTGCAACACAACTATAACCAGATGTTGCATCTAAATCTATATGGCCAGGATACAGGCCGGCATAGCAGAGACGATAACTCGGAGGAGAACCGCATTGGCCAGTACGAGAGGGCCCTGGAGACCGACTCAGAGATTCCGTTCGTGAAGAAGGCGGCGGTGGCCAAGTGCGAGGAGGAGGGACGGAGGCTGCGCAAGGTGATGCTGAAGAAGATTTCCAATGGATCCGAACTGACGCAGTTCCAGGCGCGACAAACCTTCAGCTTGTATCTGGAGTCGGTGCTACGCCGCCTAACCGAAGATCCTAAAGATAACCACGAGAAAATTATCCTGAAATTTTTGAACAAATTCGGAGGAGCAGTAAAGCCGCCGGTTGTGTTCCGGAATATGCAGAGCCTTAAGGTGGCCAGCAAGGCCCGATCGGCCATGGTAGCCAAGCTTCTGGGTGACTTTCTGGAAAACTACAAGCGGGACACCGAGGCGTATGTGGATTCGTTCGATCACTTCGGAATGATTCCATCCAGTGCCTACAATCAGTTTCTGATGCACGCGCAAGAGTCCGACTTGGAAGCAGTGCTGACTCTTCACACCAATGTCACCGGAATCATGCCGTTCCTGTACAATCGATGTGGCCTATCAGTGCCACCGACGCCCCCAATTCCGTCCGGTTTGCACGGATTTTTAAGAGCCCTCCCTGCCATGGTGACCACCTCGGGCATGGCCAGGGAGATGAGCAAGTACGATGGATACTTCAAGAACTGCGACAAGGAGAAGATATTCCTGTAAGAGGCCCGAGAGCACAAAAAACGAGGCTCAAAAATCTTATTAGCTAATTCTTCGAAGCTTATGTCCAGCCAGTCATATTTGGTCTAAGTCAAATTATTTTTGTATTCAAATTTTCGCATTAAGGCAGAGGATTAAACACAGAAACATAAAACTGTTATAGGAAACAACTATTACAAAAATGTAGTTTTTGAACTGCTTTTTAAAAATTAAACGGAAATAGCTTTTATATTATAAAAAAGGTCAACTTTTTCTGCCTGCAACACAACTCATAGCTTTAACAAATAAAATAATTTCTACGCCAAAGATATATGGAACCGAAACTTCAAAAATAAACAAGAAATGCACAAAATAACAACACCAATTTAGAGTCTTTAAATTGAATTTTTGGCTTGTCTTTTTCTTTGGAACTCGAATACAATTTACATTTTTATTTAAATCCATTTTATTGGAGAAACTAAAACTTGATTTGTTCAAGAGAAAATCCGATTTTAATAAGTCTTTATAAATAATCCTTGTTCTTGACGGTGTGTAGGTTTAAGTTTTTAATTCTAAACGAATGATTCCTCGACTAAAAACTATTGACAGTCTCACCAAAATATATGTACCATAAATAGCTCTGAGACCTTAAAGAACCTCTCTCCCGCCTGCTCCAGGGTGTACTTTAGGCCAAAATATTTAAATATGGGCAACTTGTAATACTTGTAAGGAAAAAGCTTTTACAGGAACAGCTTTTTGGCTGGAGCTTTCCAGAGAATATTCGCGAGTGGTGTTGCCAGTGGTCATCATTTCCTTTTTTGGCAGAAAAACTCACTTCTGCTTAGACAAATTGTAATGGCACAAATAATAGGAAAAAGTAATTACTAAAATTAAGCAATTTCCTGTTGCCCTGAGGCACACATAAATCGGTCAATTCGAAATACAGGACGAACGAATGAGCTGCTAAAAGGATCTCTGGAGACAAATGTGCGGTAAGCAAAAAAATGGTATTGATTAATTCTCCAGCAAAGTAAATAAATATATATTTTCGATATATGCTTTCTTGTAGCAACAACACCCATTAGAAAGCCCCCCAATAACGCCGCACATATACAGATAACTGAGTGAAGACATTTTCATATGAAGGCAGCAGCAGGAGAAAATTCAAGTTTTAGAAACAAATCCAAACAATGACAGCTGATTCCAGTGCACGTAATGTATTCCGAAAGAACGGCGTTGCCGGTTTGGGCAACAACGGTCATGGCCGAAATCTTATTACGACGGCGAATCCATCCGGCGGAAGCAGTGCGTCCCTGCTCCAGAAGCAGTTGTCCTTTAAGACGCCAGTGGGGTCCAAGCAAATGGGGAAATCCGATGAGATTGAAATGATTGACAGTTCGAACATCGAAAATTTCAATACGCGGTATAATAAGGTAATGAGATATATAAAATATATATTGCTTAAACTTTGACCTTTCCATAAAGTGATTCAAGTGTTGCTTACAAAAATGTGATTCTTGGGTATTTTTGTAATCAAAAAGTAAACTAGTCATTGTATAATCATTACTTTATAGAAACAAAGGAAATGATAAATATTATAGAAGTATTTATAGTTTTAGTTTTTTTTTACATCAAAGAAAATGGCATGAGAAATGGTTTGGTTTCGCTCTCTCAAGATTACAAAATCAAATTATGTATGTTTCACATAAAAATCAAAATTAAACCATAGTAACTAATGCTAAAACTTTAATTAATTTAAATTACAGAATAGTATTATTGGATGGATATGCTGCGCCCCGTGTATATGGCTGCGTACCTCTGCGGCGGTGCACAAAATGGCCATCACATCGGCCACTTTGCTCGTGACTACATTGCTAGTAGCATCGCCGATATTATTTTTGATAAGCACCGCACCGTCTCCCCTGCCGCGAGATTGTTATATGGAGGGGGATCGGTGCTCGCCCGCCGTCTCTGCACCGCCCGAATGCACGGATCCCATTTGCGAAGCTGTGGCCTCCAGCATCCAGGCCAGACTCAATTGGAACAAGGATCCGTGCACCGAGTTCAAAAAGTTTAGCTGTTGGCGCAACACTCGAAATAAGAACATAACGAATCTCATCGAAATGGGGAACTCGCAGAAAAGTGTCGACTCACAAATGCTGTGTAAGAATCATTAGATTTTTCTCATATAAGCAAAGGTTATTCAACCTCCTTCTTTTCAGATCTTTTTCAAAACAAAATAATGAACAGCAGCTTTAATATATTGCACAATTTGTTTGAAAGCTGCCTGCAGCAGACAACTAACTCTACTATTATGCATCACATATTCGATACTTTGGGCGGATATATACCTGTGGGCTCAGTGGGACCCTCCAGCATAGCACCTTTGATAGCTAAAATTTATGATCTCGGTCCAAGTCCCTTGGTGGACTTATATTACGATCTAAGCTATGGAAGAAGACCGCACATTCTACTCATAATTAGTGGACCCAGTACATCGTCAACTATACTCGAGGTAGTTGTTAATATTTATATCAAATAATATTTACTGAATATACTATGTATCCCCAGCGAAAAATACGTTGGATGAGCCCGAAAGCACCACCAAGTCGTATTCGACAAGGACTACCGAAACTATTGGCCGATTTAATCGACAATTTTCTACCATATTTTGTGTCGTATGCTCAAAGAGTGTCTGAGAAGGACACAATTTTTGAATTTATTAAGGACCTAAACAAGGTTAGTTAATAATAGTTAAAGCTTAAATATATATTATTAAACTTTATATTTTTTCAGCTCCAAGTGGAGCACTCACGCCGAGGCTTCTGGGACAGCACTGTTTTATATAATGTATCCAGCCTACAAGACTTGTACCCAGTTGTGAGTATAAAAACTGAATATATATTTTTAGAGCCCATAATTAAAGTTCTTTATTATTATTATTTCAAGCTAAATTGGACCCTGTTAATACCATCGAATTGGAGTGGACCCATCGTTGTCAGAAATAGTGATTATCTGAAGGCCTTAGAATATTTTCTTACCAAATATCCAACCCGAGTGGCACATAACTCGCTGCTATTGCTGAGCGCTTTAGAAATATTGCCCAGAGATTATCCCAGCCCCGAGGTATGCACGCGATCTACGATGTGGGCCTTGCCCGAACTATCATCGGCCTTGTATATTGCTCAGCACTCATCCGATGACTTAAAGGATATAACGAAGAGGGTATACTTAAATAGTAAACATTTGAAAAAGTTTGATATTAACTTTTAAAACCAATTTCAGGCGGAGATAATATTTAAATCGTTGAAAGCGCACCTAAAGAGAGCGCCCTCCTTGAAGGGAGCTGCCTTGGTGAAACTATCGGCTTTAAAAATCCAGTCGCAGACATGGGATGGCTTCTCAAACACCACGGACTTACTGAGAACCCTTCAAACTTTGGATATAACCGCCGAGTGCTGGTTTCAAAATATCCTGGAGATATACAAGAAGAACAAGCTGGTACCAACGGATATAAATCTACATGGAGGGAGCTCCCATGATGCGTGAGTACCTAAATTTAGCTCGTAACTTAAACTTGTTATTTAAAGTCTATATTTTTACAGCTGGGCCTACCCAATCGTCTCGACCATATTCTACGATACCCTCAGCCATTCTATAGGTCTGTATATAATTAGTATTTATTAATTACATCATTTACGTTTAAGCTTTATTACGCTGTTGTACATATTTGCAGTTGTTCCCCTATCTGTCATCCTCATACCGTATTTCAATGCTGTGTTACCTCCATATTTACATTACGCTTCTGTTGGTGTTTCCATTGCCAAGGAGATTTTGCGTTCGATTACGAAATCTTTTGACGAGAAAGCAATGCGCTGTGTTCCCCACTCTGTGAATATATTCTCGAACTATAGCCGCATGGATATATTAATACATTCGGGAGGAATGCAGATCTCATACCACTCGATGCTCTCCCTAACCGGACCCATTAAGGGAATGGCGAGACTACCTGGCCTCAATCTAACGCCGACACAAATCTTCTTTTTAGTCTCGGCTCAGGAGCTCTGCGCCGAATCGAATTACTTAGGCATTGACACCAATGCTCCCGAGTTTGATAACATGTAAGCTTTAAATACAATTTAAATGGCATTTAATTCACTAATTTAACTTATTTCAGATTGGGTTGGCTCGTCGCCCAAGGCGGGAGTGCGACTGAAGTATTCAAGTGTCCATCGGGATCCATGATCAATGTACAGAAAACCTGCAATGTGCTTTAAACGTGTCTGTCGCCCTCGAGACTAGAGTACCTAATACTTACCTTGTCTATGATCTGAATCATCAGCTAAAAATATAGTAGCCTTAGGGACTAACCATAGTATTGTTTTTATTTAAAAATTGTAAAATGTATATTTTTCATAAATATACTGTTAATAAACTGTTGGTTTATGTTTGAACCCCGAGCCTTGAAACTGTTTACCAAATATAGATGAAAGAAAATAAATAGATTTTAAAAAACGAGCACCTTTGTTTAACTTTAAACCAAGTAGGCCTTTTAAATAATTTAAAAAATAAATTGACTAGGTGAAAATAAGTAAAACATGAAAATAAAATGAAAAATAAAATATTTATTGTACTAATTTATATGATTCTTATAAGTATTCGGATTACACTGGCCAAAATTAACCCCGAATCAAGTTTGTCTGAAGGCATGAACGCAATTCTTATCCAGTCCCCCAAAAACAGCGAAAACAATACAAGCGAGCCGCATTTAATTATTAATATTCACATGAACCCAAGCATTGACCTGAACAATGTGGAAGACTCTTGGATACTCGATGAAGTTTACGATCCCACAAAGCGATCGATTTCGAAGATTATATCCCCTTATTTGATAGTGGTTGGTCGCGGCGAGCCTGTTGTCATGTATCCACTGCAGTATGAAGAAGTCTGTATAGATTTAAACATATCCTTATAAATGGGTTAATTAATAAGAAATATTTGTTCAGACAATTAAACATCAAGAGTTTAGAAAAGATCAACCCGCCAAGGATGACAAGAACCCTAAAGGCTCGCCCACTAGCAAGACTGGCGAACCTGGGCCATCAATAAATATGAAAGATCGGGACGAGGTCAAGGACGTTCAAGGCTCCCCATCAAGTAAGAATGTCGATGCTAACCCTGCAACAACTATAAAGGGAATTAACGATGGAAAGGAGGTTCAAGATTCCTCATCCAATCAGAGCAACAGACCTCGTCCTTCAAAAAACATAAACGAGCGTGAAAATGAACAAGCCGCCGCTGATGACCCCCAGGGCGCTCAATACTCTTTACCTGTTAAGACTCACAAACTCCGTTATTCAATAAATATGAAGGAACGGGAAGATGAACAACCCAGTAAAGACGATGTCAAGTCCAACCAAGCCATACAGTTTAGTAAGACTGAAGACGACGGCAAGGACACTCAGGGCTCACTTTCTAGCAATACTAACGAACTTAGCCCCTTAATAAATTCAAAGAACAGTGATGAGGATGACGGAGTCGAAAGTTCTTCATTTGGTCAGAACAGCGAACCTGGTCCTTCAAAACACTTGAACGAACGTGAAGAAGAACAACAAACCCAAGATGATATCAAGGACGGCCAAGGCTTACAATCTAGTATGACTTATGATCCTCGCAATCTAATTAATATAAAAGAACATGCAGGTGTCGAAGAAGTTCAACGTTCCTCATTTGGTGAAACTAAGGAACTTATCTCTTCTATAAATATGGAAAAACATGACGAAGGTAAGGAACTTCAAGGTTCTCCACCTGGTAAGACGAACGATGCCAATTTAAAAGAATGTGAATATGAACAGCAAAATAAAGATGATATAAAGAACCTTCAAGATCCTCCATCTCGTAATGAAAGTGAAATTGGTGATGCTTCAAGATGTGAGTAAAACAATTTAAATTTTGGCGGAAGGTTGTGCTATGGTGCTTCTTTAATTTCAGTGAAGAGAAATCACGGTCTTGTATATAGTAGTAAAAAATCAGTAGGATTCAACATAACTTTCCTTCACAAGACGCCAAGTAAGAGCAAAACTTGGAATCCACAAGAGCCATTTTTTAGTCAAAATGACATTTCAAGCCTTGGACTAATTGAAGTTAGAGATCCGTCCCTAAAGAAGGGTAATATATATATATGTTTAGAATATTAAAAAATCCTTTTAAACGTTTTAAGTTGCAGATCGAGTGGAAAGCTCAAAGGAATTGGAAAAAGTTCACAACAAAATCAATCAAAATAACAAAAATAAAGACGAAAAGAAAAATTTACATAGGTCTTATCCATTTTATATGCCAGAACTGGATTTCCAAGTTCAGAATAAAATTAATCAAATTAAAAAGGTTTCAACGGCTCCAGTGTATAATATCGATAATTGGGATAATCAACTTCTAAATAAGGTAAGACAAAAGGTTAATTTTCAGAAATTTGAGAAATTTGGTAGTTTTACTTACAGAACTTGGAGAAGAACTTTTACAAGGAAGAAAAGGATAGAGATTACCACCTAGATAGTATAAAGAAGAAACCCTTTACGCTGTAAGTTTACTCGTTTCGTAAAAGTAGACAATGCTTTTTCAACTAAAATTGAATATGTTTTGAGAGAAGCTGACTTCGCAAAAATTTTTGTCTTTAATTTAAAAATTTATAGAAATAACATTTGAAAACTAAATAAAAAAATTTATTTATGGTTTAAATAATTCAGAGGCTCGTACTTAAACAACATAAAAAACTATACAAATTAAAGCCTTCATATTTAATACAGTTATTGTTATTTATCTTAAAAATAATTTAATATTAATTAATTCATAAACTTCTTAAACTTAATAAAATACATTACCAATTAAGTGTTTATATTTAATTTTAGTTTATTTTAACACAAAACTTCTTAATAAATGGTTTACAACAAATAAAAAATAATAAACAAAAGACTTGGGCAACGAACTTGACTGCAAAACCAATAACTATGTTAGGGTCGTAAGAACGAAAACACCATCAAGTGGCCACAGTTTGAATAATAAAAAGTACTTTAATTTTATTGTTTTTTTTATTTAGTTCTAAAAGGAAGCATATTTTTCCAACTTCCACATTAAAAAAAACCAAACCCAGCTTTTTCAACCGTATGTTTTGTACCTAGATTTGATCAACTAGATCAAGGAGATAAGAGGAAAAACATTGTAGATGAAATTAAAAACTATAAGCCCAGTTTTAAAATGCTGGAACGAAATGGAAGTGGTCCTAAGACTATTGATAGTTATTTGAATGAAAATTATCCTTCTACCAGAAGTCAGAGTCTTCAGACTTTTCCACACGAGAGAGAGGATTACCATAATTTTAAATCGCTCGACAATGTAAATGATTGTCCCCATGAACAGAAGACATTACAGAATATGTTTAGGCTACCCTATACTAGTCTATCGGATTCAGATAATGCTCCAGACATAAAGCAAAATTACAGATATGATTTTAAGAAATTTCTCAATGTTCCAACAGATTTAAATAATAGAAAAGATGAATATAACAATGCTAAGGCAGATGAGAATAATATTTATACGGGAAATTATCCACTAGAAGAAAGAATTCGTGAACAAAACATTAAAAAACAATATTATTCAAGAAATTACCCACAACAAGGAAGCGTTCCTGAAAATAAAATAAAAAATAAATATTTTAATAATATTTATACGGGAAGTTATTTAGCAGAAGAAAAAGTTTCTGATCGTGACAGAAAATATAAAGATTACAATGCCAAGGAAACTGAGAATAACTTCAACATTAAAAATGATCTGCCACAACGAATAGTTTCGGAACATGACAAAAAAGCGATCTATTATAATGTCAAGTCCGAAGATAATATGTATAAGGAAGATTATCTGCCACAAGAAAAAGTTTCTGACCTTAACAGAAAACATGATTATTATAATGATAAGACAGGCGATAATACATTTTTAATAAAAAAGTATCTTCCACAAGAAAGCGATTTCAAACATGCGCACCCAACTGAGAATATTTTTAAAGGAAATGATCTGTCACAAGATAAAGTTCCTGAACATGTCAGTGATTATTATTATGCTAAGACAGCTGATAATAAAATTTATAAGGAAGATGGGTTGCCACAAGAAAGAGTTTCTGACCTTGAAAGAAAATATGATTATTATAATAATAAGACAGGCAAGAATAAATTTTTTATAAAAAAGTATCTTCCACAAGGAAGAGATTCCGAACATCCCAACCCAACTGAGAATATTTATAAAGGAAGTGATCTGCTACAATCTGAAAATGATCTGAATAATCTGAAAAATAAATATTATAATATTAAGTCAACTGAAAATATTAACAAAGGAGTTGACCAACCGCAAGGAAGAGTTCCAAAACATGAAATAAAAAAAGAATATTATAATGATAAGACTGAAAATAACATTTACACAGGATATGATTTACCAAAAGAAAGGGTGGCTGAACATGACAAAAAATATGAGTCTTATAATGCCAAGCCAACCGAAAATATTTTTAAAGAAGTAGATCCGCCGAAAGAAAGAGTTCCTGAATATGACAGAAAAAATGAATATTATAATGCCAAGTCAATCGAAAATATTTATAAAGAAGTTGATCCGGCGAAAGAAAGAGTTCCTGAATATGACAGAAAAAATGAATATTATAATGCCAAGCCAACTGAGAATATTTATAAAATAACTGATCCACCTAAAGAAAGACTTCCTGAGTATGACAGAATAAATAAATATAATAATGCCAAGCCAAGTGACAATAATATTTATAAAGGAAATGATTTATCAGAAGAAAGAGTTCCTGAACATGACCAAAAACTTAAATATTTTAATGTCCAGAATACTGAGAATATTTATAAAGTAGGTGATCTACCACAAGGAAGAGCTCCAGAACATGAAATAATAAATGAACAATATATTGCTAAGACAGCTGAGAATATTATTTATACAAACAATGATTTACCAGAACAAACAGTTCCTGAATATGACAGAAAAGCTGAATATAGCGATGACAAAACATCTGAGAATATCTATAAAGGATGTGATTTAGTACAGGAAAGAAATCCTGAACTCGACAGAAAAAATGAATATTATAATGTTAAGGAAACTGAAAATATCTTTAAGGGAAACGATCTGCCACTAAAAAGTGTTAATGAACTTGACAGAAAATATAAATATAAAAATATATACAATGCCAACCCTGATGAGAATAACGTTAATGAAAAGGATCTTGCACAAGGAATAATTCTTGAAGATGACAGAAATAATTATAAAGCTAAGGCAGCTCAGAATAAAATGTATGAAGGATATGACCTACACCCAGAAAGGGGTCCAGAACATAATATAAAAAATATATATTATAATTCTAAGACAGCAGAGAATATAACCGGACTCAATTATCCAAGCAGCCATGAAGCCTTGAAAAGTGTTTCCGGCATTGACGATGTTAAATATTCAAAAGAATATAATCCACATGCTAGCAGTTTTCCTTATAGTAATGGCTATTCTTTAAGACAATCAGATATTGATTTTATTGTAAACCAACATATGAGGGACAGTCTTGAGAGTAAGTTATAGTTTGATTATACCTTATATTCCTCTTTTCAATTTAAATGTTTTATTTACATGGCAGAGAACAATATATATAAAAATGATCAAACATTTGATGACAAAAATTATATGGTAAATAATATAAATCCTGGAGATCCGGAAAGTAGGTTTCCCTTAAATATATATTTGCATTTTTGATTTAAAATTTATATTTTTCATACAGATATTTTTATTTACAAAAATGGCCGCCAAATGAATTATAAATGTCCCAAACGTATGCCATATAATTTAAATCCCACAGACTTATATTCCAATCTTAGTCCACCCTCTTTATATTCAAAGTATCCCCAGAAGAACTCGTTTTCATCCTATCCCGGAATTAACCCCTTCGGTTCTGTGCCTAGAAATTATAAAAGAACTAGACGAAGCTGCTCTCCAAGACACACCATAAGAAATAAAGGTGCAGCTCAATATATAAATGACCCCAATCCACAAAAGGGATTTAATTTACAAAAAATGGAGGAGAATGGCGAAGTTCCATGCGATACTTGTGGTGGAAAGAATAAAAAGAAGGGTGACAAGCCCCCAACAAGATTCTGTAGTGCCTTGACAGACCCAAAAAGTCCCGAAAGTAAAATAGAAGACTCTAATGCACAAGGAAAACTAAACGATGTCATTCCATGTGATACCTGTGGGGGAAAGAATAAAAAAATAGGGGGAAAAACCTTACCTGGCGGTCTAGACTCTGAGATAAGCAGGGTAAAAATGGAAGTTGGTCAAAAATTAACCGCAGAGGAGATGATACCATGTGAAAAGTGCAAGGTAAACCGTGGCGGAAACCTGGCTTCTGAATCCTGCGGATGCGTTAGCAATCCCAGCATATGCAATTGTGAAGGCTCCAAATTATCCAGAGCTCCTAATCAGAGGTATTTTTTTTTGCGCTTTTTATTATGTAAATGCTATTCAATTTTTTGGTATTTGCTTATTTCCCCTTTCAGTTTGAAAGATTTAAATTATGGTGTGTTCAATATGAACGATCCTATTCCGTATTTAACAACTCAGCTGCGGGTCTTCAGAAGGCGCCACAATACCTGGTGGAGGATTGTTCCCATTGTAACGTAAGTCCTTATATAAAATATATATATATTTATAGCGCAAACTAGTATCTCGCCGAGATCTATTTATATTTCAGAATCGATAGTGTGTCAGGTATCTTTGCAAATAAAAATATGTCAATGATATTTTCCACCCGCGTTGGAACATTGCGGCAGGAAAAATCTGCAAGATTTTTAGACCACAAACTTGTTATTCCACTACCAAGCGATGATCAACTGGCCGACACAAAGGGCTTAGACGCGTTAACGGAATTGCAGAGTAACATTGGGAAAGGGTTTCTAATTGGCAGCTCCAGGAAGGATGTTTCCATTCGTGAAATAACGAACTCTGACCAGGATTCCATTAAAGGTATTGACAGCCTAGGATATTTTCCAGTATCCATGAATGCGTTGCAAATGTGTCCCCACAACGACAAGAGTTTTTGCCTAAACATTCGAGCCGAAAGGGTACCAGGTAATGCCTATTTAAATCCAAATTTAATTTATTTATTCTGCTTTCCCCCTTTAACACTTAGAGTTTAGTATAAAAGTCAAGATACCCTTTCGGGAGAATGCTTTTATGGTGAGAAATAAGCATGTGATAAAAATATCCAACATTATTACCGATGCTACGACAAAGGATGCTCTGCATATTACCATCGATGTTATTAACAAGGGCCTAGAGGCTCATGAATATTCCATATATGTTTATAATTGCCCGCTGTCCAAAAGTGCGTTAAGTACGACGAGTCTCAGAAGGCAGTTACAACCCGATATCGGCCAAACTGTTACCTTTTTACTGCCCTTAATAAATGGCGCGAAGAAAAACAAGAAATTTAGCTGTGATGGTATGTAAATACGCAAAGTTTTCAAACAATGCTTGATTCTATTACAAATTACAGTGGTTGTTAAGGAATCCGATTCGAATAATTCAAATAGAAGCTCCTTTCTGAAAACAGCTGACGTAAAGGTCGGTATTATTTCCAAGAGACCCATGGACATAATGGTCCATTCAAGGTGCTTCTGCATTGCACGATGTCGCTGCCATTGCATGGAAAAGCTAGAAACTTTTATAAATTACAAAATTTGTGAGAGAATGAGCCGCAGGGCGGAGGAAGAGGCAGGACTCATATATAACTGCCCGCCTGGAAATGAAATAAATGATGTTTGCATCACGGACTTGTCTTGTGACAACCATAAAACGACATCTTTCAACCTATTTTATCAAGTTCAATGCATTATATTAATTATTTTGATTTGGATGCTTATTTTTGGCAAGTTTTTACCACCCTTTATACAGTATATAAAAATTTAAATTGGGTTTATTTCACAGGACTTTTGAAAGCTATTTTCGGACTCTGTATTCAGTCGATAGATAAATGGGGATTCGAGACTGTTCAACCTGGAAGATATTATGCTTGCACATCCAGGATCCGAATATTTATTGTTAATGTATTCTTCTTTATTATTTATCCCTTTACATGCTGGTGTAAATGTTTCAAACCAAAACCGGAGGACTTGCTGGCTGCCAGTACCGATTGGTCCTGTAATCATGAAATGGATGATGATGATTGCCCTTGTAGCGGGGTAAGTAGAGGGTTTTGTCTTATTTTGCGGCATAATTAATATGTGATTTTGCAGAATAAGGACACTGCGAAAAAGTCACGACTTTGTGGTGGTGGTCACGATCAGAAACTATCTGAGAATCTCCTACTTGCCTTTGCTCCACATTATGAAAATGGTTTGTTCAAAGATGACAAGCTCGACGACGAGGAGAGTACAGCTTTTATTATGGAAGTTTTGGAGGAGAGCAAAACTTCATTGAGTAGAATGGTAAATCAATCGGCAAATGCTTTTCACTCAAGTTAAAAATTATAAAAACATTTTCGCCCAGATGAGTCAAAGCATCAAAAGTTCTGAGATTGTTTCCAAAGGTACCGAGAACAGCGAAGAAGATCGAGCAGCCGAGGAGATGGTGGACAATCTTAAAAGCTCGCAGAGAGCCTACCGCATAATGAATTCGCCAGTGGGCGGAGTGATTAACATTCCCGAAAATTGTCAATATTGTGTTAAAGGTTTCTTCCTACCCACATTAAAGGGCACCTATGAGTTCTTTAGCTATCATCCTCTAGTTCAGTACATCAGCGTCTCAAAGGAGGTATTTTTGTAATCAAATCTTTGTAATTTGTTTAAATGTATATAATTATTTTTTATTTAGAATGAAGTTATGAAGCTGAAGAAACCTGAATATCTGCATACAGATGAATTCTCAAGGAATTACGCTAATAAATTGGAGGTTTTGAAAGCGGGAGATCTATCCGTCGGCTGCCCACCAAATATTCCTTGCATAAATATCACTCCATTGAACGATTTGGAAAGCTCTTTTGTAAAGCTTTCAGGACTATTGAATGAGAAACACAACGATTAGGGAAATCCTTAAAAATAATCCTAATATTTTCATTATTTTTTTATTTCGTTAAATTTTAATTGTTTACAATATCTTAAATAAATCTTAGCTTGTTCTTAATTAATTTAAAGGGACATTGTATGAAGAATGTTCATTGGACTCGTGGTCACCATCCAGGGTGTTACTTTCATCAATTCCAGACCGTATGTCTATAAAGCCGCTGCCATCAGAAATCGTCTCTGAGGAATCATCTGGCTTATGGTTTGGTGGAAATGTCGTTGTTTTAATATCTGTATTATTG
The DNA here is from genome assembly GCA_035045905.1 of Drosophila anomelani. NCBI lineage: Eukaryota > Metazoa > Arthropoda > Insecta > Diptera > Drosophilidae > Drosophila > Drosophila anomelani. The sequence continues at coordinate 5,324,243 of JAWNOO010000007.1, read as the reverse complement.
TGATATTTGATAAAGTAAACCTCTGGCGTTTTTGTTGTTAGCACTTCTGCTTGCTGCGCTTGGTTGTGCTGCTCCTTCACAACAATTTTCGGCTTAACATGATTTAAAATTGCTTCTTGTGTATGACTTGGACTTTGTTCTCTCGAAACTTGGATTGGACTTCTTATCGCTTCATAAAACGATGTATTTTCTGAGCCTTGAGCTTGATGCTCATCCGACGAATCGTAAAGGTTGCCATTATGGTCCGTAGGGGAGTACAAAGGGTTACCTGGCAAAACTTCATGATGGCTTTGTTGAAGCTGATCGTAATGCTCGTTTATGTGCGATGCTTGTGTTGCCGCAGCCACAAAATGTTTATTTTCTATATTCAAATCCGTGTGAGACGCATAAGTTATGCTGGGTCTTGTAGGAGTTTCATTCGGAACAAGGTAATGGTAATGAATGTGCTGGGCCGGACGTGGGTTCTGAATTTGCATTGGAAATCCCGCTGAAAAGGTTGAGTGGCTGCTGATCTGGGTTGCGAACTCAGTTCGTGTAACTGGAAGGTTTTCAATGACGTTCATCTGAGGCATCTCATGGGCACACGGATACCCTGTGCCAGTGTTCGAGGTGCGAGTTATATCGTTATTTCCATAACTGACTTGTTGTACGGAGTTTGAATCTACTATTTCCTTATGGCTTGGTCTGTTAACGATTCTCCCAATCGATTGAGCTTGAATGAGGGATTTCTTTAAATTATCATTGCTTACTTCTGGCACAGATCGAGCACAGTGTCCATGTAGAGCTCCAAATAAAACTGTATTTATGGCAAAAACTACTTTTAAGCTTAACATTTCGTAAAAATTCGTTAAATGTATTTCACAAGACGCCACCAACAACTGTCTTTTGTCTGCTCGGCATGCTGCCTTTATACGATTTGAGGATTATATAATAAATACTTTCTGAATTGCTCGTGATATCAATAAACACTATATTGGCTTAATCCAAAGCGAACTTAATTTATTTATTTGTTTATTTCGGTGAAAGGCTGAGTGTAGAAAGGCCAAGTCGATTGTAATTATGGTGTCAACGTTAATAGAGGCTTGTCTTGCGTGGGCTTCACCAAATTTGAGACACTTTAGCTGACTGCTCTACATAAAAAATAGACCATTGTAAATGATAGTTTCTATGCCTTTGGAAAATGGAAATACTCTGTGTTAGGGTATTAAAAATAGCTATCATATATGTTACGCAATGTGAAAGTTTTATTTATTTACATACCATCGTCATGTCAGCTCAAACCTAATATAATAAACCAGCTGCGAAAACGGATATAACGCTTCAGAGGAACCCCCAAAACATCCGATGAATTACAATTTTGACTTAGCACTTTATAAAGATTTTATTATTACTATAAAATGTATTACAACAAATATGTAAAATGACAATAAAATGAGGAGAAAATACACTATTACACACATATATATATGCTTGCGAATGTTGTTAAGCCTAGAATTCAGCCCCAATGTTGGCAGGGCGATTATCGTGTTGTTACTTAATATAAATGCAAAATCACTGTAAAAATTTCAAACTTAAAGTACTACTAAAAATAGTTGCATTAATTTTTTATTATATTCATATTTAGATTCGATTGATATATATATATATAAGACATACTATATGTTTTTGTGGTTTGATGACCTATAAATGAGCTATGCAGAGACACTTGAATATCGGCTTGCGGCTGTCGGCTTCCTAGCGAATGGTTTAACAGGTGGTTTCTAGAAGAGGATCAGGCTTATAAGTAGTCGTAAAGGGCTTTACATTATTAACAGATGTGGAATCTTTGGGGGCTCGTTTCAAAGAGATAAAGTCTTCATGGTGGCTATCTACACTCTGCACAGCGGCATCCCTAATCGCGTGCAATCTATCTGGCTTTTTCGACTTCTGCGGTTCAGCACATTCAGAAGTTGGCAGTTTACTAACGTTGCGATCACTGAGGGACAACGACAAGTTTCTCTCCAAGGGTGGCTCGCGAATTTGCTCAGATAACCGGCGAATATTAAGAGGAAGCTCCTCCTTAGATTGCGTGGGAATCGATAAGGAGCTGTGTCTAGAGTGCAGTGCCAAGTCGTTCGGACAAAGTAGGTTGCTGTTATTATTTTGATATACTGATTTTCTAACATGGTTCGGTAACGGACTTGAAATCTCCTTGACTTTATCGGGTATATAGCTGGCGGATTTGCTTTGATCCATAGACCAAGCCTTATGCGATGCGTTGCGGTGCTGTGGGGAAAAAGGGGCAAATAGCAGTCCTGGCTCTTTTAAAAAAACGTGATCATCGGTTGGATCATCAATTGCAGTGTTTGAATGCTTCAGTTGTGGCTTAATGCACTTTGATTTCTCAGTCCTTGTTGACAGCAGTTTATTGTTTATGGAAGAAAGAGATTTTTCGCGATAGATATTCTTTTTGGGAAGCCGTGCCACCGCCTCCACGGTGACATCTTCAGTGTGCCGCCTTACCCAAGGATCTATGTTGTGATGCAAGTTTAAATGCTTTTCCGCTTTGGGTGAGATGTTCTTTTTAATGTCCGCATTCTTAATCCACGGATCCGAAGGATAGACCAAACAGCCCGTACTTCTATTATTCGTTTCGTATAAAAAGTTGGCCTTATCTATCTCCACATTGTTGGGTGAAGTTTGCTCGGATTTGCTAATTTTGTGAGTAAGTTGGCGGTAAAACTGATTGTCTGCACTGCTGGCGAGCTGTTTTGTGTTATGGGAAGCTGTTCGCGGCGATTTCCTGATTTCGCTTTCATCGGAAATAATGATGGCCTGCTGGAAGCCACTTTTATGCAATGACAGCTTCGGAGACACGGCACACTTTAATTGCAAACAGCCCTTGCTGGGTTCATCTACACAGCTGTTACTCGTTTCTGAACTGAACTTGATTTTGATTTCGTCGTTGGTTTCGGAGTCGGATCCATTGGATTTAAGGGGCTTCTCACAGTTGCACTTTATTGTTGTCGATGAAATGGATAAAACGTTCTGACCTTTGTCCTTTAGAGATCTGTTCGATGCCACTCGTTTAACACTATCCACAGCATCCGTCTGTTGGGACACCTTATTGTTTAAATATCGACCGGAAAGCTGGGTATGCTGGCTATTTAAATATATATTTGCATTCATCGGTGAATGTGGAGAGAGTACTGGAAGTGTTGGAGCGATATTTGGTTGCTTTAATCGAGAAACAAAGAAGCCGTTCGACTTCAGATCAGTTAATGGTGGGTCTTCTTTCCTAATTTGCTTGTTATGTCTGCTGTTTCCGCACGATTTGTTTGATAATTCAACTTTTGAGAGCTGTGGTGAGAAGGGTTGGGCTTTGGAATACGAGCCCGACTGTTTATGCTAAAGAAACTTCTGCTCCAGAGCTTTGGTAGAGCTCTGGCTGGAATTTGAGGCACCTGCAAAAAGACCGAACATACGGATTAGATAAACTCCAAAAACAGGGGGCTTATAAGAGAAAGAGAGGAAGCGTAAGAGAAGAGTAGAGGCCATCAATCAAAGCAACAAGATAATAATAATAAAAAGTTGTAATAAAAATTGCATCCTTACGAGTAAAAGGTAAACTTTCAAAGTATCAAAAGATTGCTTTATTCAAACTTTTTGTCCTTACATATTAAAACCATATTACTGATGAAGCGTATTGCTTAATATTCAATATTTTCAAACCGAATGTCGTTTGTTTTTGTTACTTGTTTTGATTTCTTCTACCGAATATTATGTTATGAAATATCATGTACAAGTTTAAGTTAGATGATATGACCTAGGCTTATTGAATTAATACGGGGACCAGGATCACAATGCTTTAAATATATATATGGGGATCTTGGTACAAACCTCCTCACAACTAATTGTTATATATTTATATTTATGTGTATAATCTTTGTTAAAATGCAATTCTCGAATGTATGTATTAATGTGAGCTGCTAGATAATATATGTTTCAGTTACAAACCATCGTTTTCAATCCGTTTGTTATTTGTTTCCACATTTTTTTTACTTGTCTCGCCTCCTCCTCCGCCTGCAGCCGCTACAGGATTTGGATGCTTTGAACTTAGGGACACACTAGCTGCGGCAGGGTTCGAATTGGTTATTACACCGGAAGTAGTGTCGCTAACGCCTCCATCGACATTATTCTTTAATTGTCATTTAACGAGCTCCACCGACAGGAATTTGCGCAGTCGCTCGTAATAATGCGGATGCAGTTCAACATCGTTATGTCCGGCGCCCTGAAAATAGCACAGTAATTAGTTATTTAATTTATGATTTAATTAGAAAAAGGTCTTCTATTGGTAAAGTCTCAATACCCCTGTGTTTTGTAAATAATATATATATTTCCAAAGCGTTTTTCAATGCTTTTAAATAACGTTAAGTTCGATGGCAATGCCATGCTATTATAATTAATTACAATAATTTGTTCATTACAAACGCTCGCTCGCGACTGCAATAACTTGCTCTGGGACAAGCAATCAATCAACACAGAATACAAATAAATACTCATAATTACCTCCACCCAGAACGGCTCCACTGTCTTAGGACACCGCTCGTAGATTCCGATGCCATGGGAAAAGTCGATGACCTCGTCATCGGTTCCGTGAATAACCAGAACCGGAGCCTTCACCTTAGCCACCTTATCAATGCTGTTCGGAAACCAGATAAGATCAGATGGCGTTTGATCGCAAATCAACGGACGCAGACACTCACCTGGGAAAGGCGTCGAAGAACCAGGTTCTTTTTGTGTTCCTAAACACGACTCTCAGGCCCGACATCAGTGGCGAGTGGAGTATCACAGCTCCGACTTCGTGACGCGAAGCCAGATCAACAGTCGGCACAGTGCCAATGCTCTGACCGTACAGAATTATTGTCTCCGGGCTGATGTTAAACCTAAGGATCAAGGAAAATATGGTCAGGAATGGATATAAATACACATATAAGAAGAATGTCATCCTTACCGAGTTCGCATCGCCTGCCAGGCTGCCTCTATGTCCGCATAGAGATTCTTTTCGGACGGCTTTCCGCCACTCATGCCGTAGCCGGAGTAGTCGTAGCCAAAAATGTTGCAGTTGATCTGCGAGCCGAGGGTCAGGTAGAAGCTACTCATCTGGCCAAGGTCCACAGCGTTCCCGTGGGAGAAGAGCAGCGTGTACTTGGCATTCTTGCTGCACCTGACATAGATGCAGGTAATCAGGTTGCCACGCGACGTGCGCGTGAAGAAGGCCTCTACTTTCGATTTCTCCCGCTCGGAATACTGCCACTCGGCGCGGTCAAAGAGCTGCAGGTTGTACCTAATGTTCGTGTCGTCCGCCGGAGTCAGCTTGTATGTGGGCTCCGGTGGCTGGAAGGCCAGCTTGGCCGCAATGGGGCCGGGGCATGGTGGGCAGCAGAACATGCAGCACAGCTCGCTTATACTGAACATGCTCGCTAGCTCAGTGTCGAATGCCTCTTCAACGGAATGCAAGTTTTCTTTTCTTTTCTTCGATTCTCTTTCTTTTCTTTGGGTTTCGTCTCTCGGTGCGCGATACTATCAACAAAGGACAAACGAAGTGGCGGAGCTGCGCTATTCGGAGCTATTTGTGTGCAACTTGTCAATGGGCTAGGCGACGAGGTGACAAGACAAACATTTCATTTTAAATTCGGACACAAGATTCACCATAATCGAACGCCTAAATGTTAAATTGTGTTACTGAAATTTGGTACACTCACATTTACAAAAACGGCAATGTAGATAGGCAAACAACCACAAAGAAGCAAGATGGCAAAAACGCCCTAAAAAACAACGGAACTTTCGGTATTAAAGTGACCGTGTGCGGCACGTACGAGAAAATGTTAGCAAATCGACAGTCTACTTTGCTGGAACGAAATGGAATTGCAACCGGGAGAATATAGTTGATTTCAAAAATAAAACATACATTTTTGAGCTCAATGGAATTATAATAATAGTTGGTCAATTTTAGTACATAGATTTTTAATAGTTTAATTTTCTCAATAATATTTAACCTGACAATTAAGTAAATAAACTATTATATATTAAAATAACTTGCAAACCAGTAGTTGCTGAAAATGGAATTCTTTGCAGTCCGCCATTCTGATTACTTATCGATAATTTGTTTGTATCATTTTATCGTGTCCTTTGATTTTATATTTGTTGAGCTTATAAGATTTACTGCATAAACTTTGATTTTAAGTAATTTTAAAATAATATTTCCGTGTGCGGACAGCGTATATTACTCCTCTGACGGGTGGGCAATAACCTGGAATTCCTTAATATGTCTAAGTCCGGCTGATTACGCTAATTTGTGTGCACGGATGCTCGAATGTACAAACGAGGATCGATGTACTAGTTGGCATACATACATACTCGTTGGCAAGATTGTAAATAGGCGCTGTTATAGACTTCGGTAAGAAAACATTGCAATAAGATCCGATACAATACATATCTTATTTTTCAGACACAAACATTACAATTCGCATAACAACTGAAACATTTCCCACTGCATACATAACCTCTGATGATGTACATATGAAACAGCGTATATACACATATTCATATGCAAATATTTGGTCGACTATTCTATAATCAGAGGATACTATAGTGTACGATGGCTTACTTACACCTTTATAATTGGGTTTATTAAACTAACACCTAAAAGCACACTGCATCGAGCCACCATAGAACGGAAACTCTCCCGGAAAATGAAAAGGGCCGTGTTTGGAGGGTGTTACTAAGAAGTCTATCAACTGGATTAAGGGTAAGCACATACGCTAACTTATAAGGTAAAGATCTTTAATATTAAATGAGCTCCTATATATTAATGGATACAATTTCTGAGTTCCATCCACAAAACAATGCATATTCTAGAGCACTTATGTGTAAATGTTTGTTTCATATCGGTCTTAAAATATATAAAAAGGAAGCATATATTTTAAAAAATGTTTTGTTTATAAGCTTAAGTAATAACTTGATTTCAAATGTAATGCTTTTTATACTCAAGCGGAGCATTATACTAGTTCAAGTCAGATTCAGATTTGACCCTATAAAACATATGTACATGTAAGTGACCAGCAGACGACTTAAACATGTTTATTAAAAATAAATATACCCTCCTGTTATTTTAAAATGGCTTACTTCATTCAAACTGTCAAAAATAATAAATAAAAAAACGAACTTAATAGTAAAATATTAAATTCAAAATGTAAAATGTTATCCGTGTTTCAGTCTGCTTCCCATAGGTACAAATTTCAAACCTTCACCGTGCTCAATTTAACTTAACATGTGTTAATTATTTAAATAAATATATTTAAATCTAATCACTTATTCCCTAAGTGTTATTAGATGTTAGGTAATTATATTTATATAATTCAACATTCTATATCTACTTAGAATGTGATCAAGAACATAGACATACAAATTTGTATAGTTTGATCTCTTATATTGTTATTCAGATACTATTTTTTTCTACCCACGTTTTTAATTAACTATTCAGTGATTGCCTGTATTTGTACGGATGTAGATAACAGTTAAAAAATGTATATTGAAAGATATTACTTTTATTTCATTTGACAGGGTATTTTTTAAATCGAATGTTGAAGCTAGCCGTCTTTTCTTGTAAGACATAACAACTAACATTCGCCGCCGTATCGACCGTGGTCCCCGCTCTTCTTTGCTGCAGTAGTTTATGGTTTATGTATGTGGATGGTAGATGGGTAACAAGAGCCAAGTATTGCGAGAGGGGTTGAAGTCAAACATATGTACGTAAGGATGATTGACAGCTAATGGGAAACAATAGCAACTCCAGGGTGTAGTATGTGCATGTGTAGGATGCAAATGATTTGCAAAACGAGGTAGGTAGGAAGGCAAGTTAACCATTGCGGACCTATTTTCGACCTGTAATCGAATTAATCGAGGTCTATTTACTTACAACCTGTAGTTTGTTTTCGAGCTATAATTATCTATGGCAACAAACAACAGATTAGATGTTTCGTGCTTGTGTACACACACTGTTTTTGCAGAAAGTGAAGACCGCCACTTCACTGCCAAAACTGTAATTATAGCACTAAACTTTTTTGCTTTGCTGTTTTTTACCTTCTGAAACGTTATTTCTAAAAAAGTGACTCCAAGCAAAGTGATCACAAACTCTACTTTCAATATGACGCGTAGTTTTTTTTTGTTTATTGACTTTAGAGATCGTCTAAATTCAATTGTTTACAGTATATTATATATATTTTAAATTAAATGAGTACACAAGTAAATAACATAAGACTATAATAATGGGACAGCTAGTCAGTTGGGTTCTAGAACTTAAAACACTGTTCAAATACTTTCAAAATACCGGCAAAGGGCCGTTGTGAAAGAGCGGCGGTGTTTTGTGATAGCAGGGCAAATTTCCGTATTGGCTGTTGTACAGGAAGTTGGGAAAGTACATGTGGTACTGCGCGGCCAGTTCGTTGAAATTAAATGGCAAGTTGAACAGTGGCTGCTTCTTCAACCCGTCGGCCACGGGACTTCCGTAGTCCAAATGCACTAATCCCTTGGGATCCGGAGCTATCAGACTCTCGATGGTAAATGCACGTTTAGGACGGACCGGCGGCGATTGGCTTAGCGATGGAACTATAGACAGCGGTGGCGGCGGCGGTGCCTTGTAGGTTGACATTGCAGGAACAGATGCATTCCCGATATCGTAGTTGTTGGGAAGAGGAGCACTCCTTGGCGGTTCAACAAAACCCAATTGCGTTAGCTGATCATCCATGTAGTGGGACACCATTTCGTTGTTGGCAGCGGCGGCGGCGGCTAGTTTCCAATTCGATAGATCCTTCTCGAGTTGCTTGACGCGGAATCGCTTGCGTCTCCGCAGCAGGCTGCCGTTCTCGAACATATCAAAGGCCATGGGATGGAGCGTCCAGTAGGATCCCTTGCCCGCCTTTGTCACATTACGGGGCACTTTGATGAAACAATCGTTGAAACTCAAATTGTGGCGCAATGAGTTTTGCCATTTTTGCGTATTTTTCCGGTAATACGGGAACTGCTCCATAATAAATCGATATATCTCACTAAGCGGCAGCAGTCGTTGCGGCGAGTGTATAATGGCCATGGCCGTTAATGATATGTACGAGTATGGAGGCTTCTGATCACCGTAAGACATTTTCAATGGGCGTGGCATTGGGACGTCGTTTAAAATTTCACACAGTCGGCCGTCCACAGCAGTCCCCTTTACTTTATTCTGACTTCAGTTTACTTTACTTTGCTCGGAGCAGCGATGTTCACTCGGCGGCAGCAGCGTTAAGACTAATGCAAGGGGCAGCGAAACTTCATGTTTTATGGAAGGAACGAGCTCTGGCTCGGGCTGAGAGCAAGACCGGATCGGAGAGTTGGCCATCCGTCGTCCAGTGTTATACATACATATTGCGAGCGAGAAGGCAAGCCGTCCGGCATTGCTGGAGAAACAGGTATCAGGTCTGGTCGTCCTTGTCTGGGCCGCGTACCAATGGCAGCCGAAGGTGTGTTGTTTACGCCGAATCTCCGAGTGGGTTGCTCAGGGAGTCGCGACCAATCATCGGGCCCGCGATTACACCCATGCACAAGGTGGCCCAACACCGGGAGCGTGGCGGAAAAGCGTTTTGTTCCCAGAGACAACAAGGCAACGAAACGCGGCCCCATTTTTTCCCTTCGCCATTTTCAATTTTCAGTGAGATAGTGCATGCGTGCTGAAAAAGCACAATCCCTCGTTCCTCGAACCTCGTACCTCGTACTCAGGGGAAATGGCAAAGCCCCTCTGCCTTGATTTCCAAGCTTTTGTCAATACCTGTTTATTTTATATGAATTGGGGGCGTGCCAGAACATGAAATAATAAAGGAAACGCTCGTATTTCACTTCCCATTGCATTATTTTCGGCCATAAAATGATTCAAATTGTTTTTGGCTTTTGCATGAAATTGAAAAATGAATTATGAAAGCAAATGTATGTATTTCTGATATAAGTATGTTTACCAGATAAAGTTAAACATATCACTGGGGGCCACATAAATACGTGTTTTCTTGTTAATATCTACTTGGCTAATAATACGTTTAAAGGCTTTAAAGCAGAAAAATAAATCAATAGGACAAATAAAGTGATTTATTATTTATGCTATCTTGTTTAATAAAATATTTAAAATGAAATTTATATTTAATAATCTGAAGTATCCATTTTCTGAACTAATTTTGTGTGAATGAACCCAAAGATATGTATGTTCCTTTAGGTCCTAAATTAAAAAATTGAACCTTATTTGGACTGTATAAGAATTATTTATATTTTAAAAAACTAACTAAAATGATTACTTTGTTTTTTTATTTATATGAACTTTAAAACAGATTATTAATATTTTAATGTACTATTATATTACGTCTTAAATTTTGCCACCCGCACAGTTTCCAAGTTTTAAGAAATAAGTATTTTGTTATTTGTTTTATAAATATTTTTAAACAAGTAATAACATAACGAATTATTAAATCGTTTATTTGATTTTGTATGGCACCTTAATTTATACATTTGCTTATTTAGCATTTTTAATCTTTATTTAGTTAAAGTAATACAAAATTTGTAATGTTTATTTTACAATATTTGGTATGTTAGAAAAAAATTTAGTATATGTACCAACAACAAATTAAACGTAATACTTTAGCTTTTATTTTATTGCTATTAGATATTAACAGGATCAATACAAACTATAATATAGCGCTCTATCTACCTATAGCTACCTCACTTTAATTTATATTTTAATAAGGTTTGTTTTTTATAAATACCTATAAATATTACAATTAAGTATTTTCTCGTATTTATTTTGTAAAAATGTTCTATAATTATAACAATAGCCAAAAATAATATATTAATATAATTCCCCAAAATAAAATCATAACTGACACTTCAACGTTATCCTTATATTTTTTAGCAAAATAAAAATACTTTTCACTGCTATCGTCGGCTGGTCAAGAAGTCTTCATTCGATTTTCCAAGCAGAGCATGCAGGACTCGCTTTAATTGCTTTTAAAAATTACCATAATTATTTATAATGGAACAGGCAAACAAAATATGCCAAAAAGCTCAGAATAGTCAATAACTTGAAGTAAAGAAAACACGTTTATGATCATTTAAAAAACTTATTAAAGAAATTCACTCCTCTCTTTGATTTTTTAGGATGTTTTCAAGTCGTCTGATAGCATCTGCCTCTAACGATAATATATTTAAATATATTTTAGTTTGCTTTGAGGGATCGGCACAGATGAACACATGTCTAATCCAACTGAAACTCACATAAATGAAACTAGTTATAAGGCAGCACGCTTACAATCAGACGCAGACATAATGCTAACGAGCTAATAGAGACGTGCTCAAGTAGCAGAACAATGGCCTTTCTCTTTCTTTCTCACAACATATTAAAAACTTTATCGGTTACCTTATTACATTCTCCTTTCTCCAAAGAAAAAACTAATTTAAGAACTTAATTAAAATGAATACCTTTACAAAGTTATATCATTATTTCAGAGTCCTTTTACCAATTTTAAAAATAACTTAAAGGGAACAGAATACATAATAATTAAAGGTCTAAGGTCATTGTTTTCTAATTATTAAGTATTTAATTTTTAAGGTTGGTCAGTGAAGTTTCTTATTGGTGAACTCGTATGTATAACTTTTATATAAATTGCATTCCCCTTTGGACTGTTAAAAAGGCGGGACTTCGACGATCTGATAAGCTTTTACCCTGCTTGGTCAGAACTGAAAACAATATAAATGTGTATTTCATATTCTGCATATACATTTTAAATTCATCTGCTCTTTCAACTATCAGAAAGGTAAATTTTACACAAAAATATAGCAAATTTAAAAATATATGTCCATTTTCCTGGATAGTTCCTCAAGAAGCTGGCTAAATCTATTTGTCTGATGATGATACTCTTTTCTTTTGCGTTTGCAGATGCCTCCTTTATCTAAAAAGGCTTTAATGGTACAGTAATAAAGCCTCATTGATGTTCGTCATGGTGCAATGGTACAAATTTGAAATAAATTCGATCTTTTGCGGTCTTCTTAGTGTCAAGGATGCCAACATGTAAGCAGCCAGATGGTCACGTCAAGAACGTCTGTAAAAACTGTGTAAAAAAGAGTACACTTAACCATTAACGCAAAGCTGTTGAAATCGGTGTGTGTGCGGAACCTTTTACTCAAAAAACAACTACTCGGTACTTGGTAATCACCCATCGATAAGTTTTTCTCCTCTTTTCTTTCCTGTCGGCTGCTATTTAACACACCGAAATTTGCAGCGCCGAGATGAAAGCTGTTCGACCCCATAAACTAAATCAATTTAGTTATTTCCGTCTCGAGGCAGCTTCTCTGCTGCTGCTCCGCCCGATGAAGAAGATTGCTTTTGAGGAAGAACCGATGAAGTGTCGTAGAGAGAGTGGTGGTCAGACGCGGCAATAGTGCTAAAAAGCCCTTGCAATTCTCGTAATTAAATATCTGAAAGTGGCGAACATAAGCGGATAATACCCATCACATGTTTTAGAGGCCAAATAACATATTTAGCAGCATTATCTTGATTCAAAAAAAGTTGGCAGCGAAGACAAGATCTCTGTATGGTGTCGGGATAATAACCGTCAGTATTTATTTTTCCTATGTGTTGGGATTTTGTCTGCTTTGTATTGCTTTATACTCGCAAGAAATAAATGTTTGAACACAACAGGCCGCCAATTTATTGAAGGCTAACACACTAATTTGAGGAGTTGAGTTGTGTTTACCCCGAGGATGTCTGCTTGTATGCCTGGATGTATGTATATTCGTATGAATCTTCCCGACAAAGCTTAAGTGCAGTCTTCGTGCTTCTACCTGCAGTATAGGAGAACGCTAAAGAATATTGCCCAGTTGGAATTTCGCTAGTGAGATGAGTTTTAAGATCGTTTTGGCTCTTTGACTTTTCAATTTTCATTCAGTTTTGGGTATTTTTGAAACTCTATAGGATGATTTCGAAGATTTTTATTTCAAAATTATTAAAAAAATTATGTATTTTGTGCTATACTTATAAATATATATATATATATATATATACTATAATAGTAAAAATAGTATTAAATTAAAAACAAATATAGAGATGACTTACCTCCAAGACCAAACATAAATATACAAATATTTGTTCTAAGCTAAGAAAATTAATAAATTTCTTAAACTTATTATCAAGTCACAGGACCTGTAAATATTTGTTTATTTTTCTTTTCTATTCTTTAATAATATTTATTTAAATATAAATATATCAAAACTATCATTCTTATTGAGTAAATTTACTGAAAATGTTCGTTTATATTTTTTATCCAGGTTTCCATGTGGAAAAACGCAGCCATATAAGTTGGTGTTGATGATATTATATCCAGTTTTTATTACTCCAACAATAAAAAAAGGGAAAAAAGCAGTCGGCCCTAGATGCTATGGATAGTGCACTCGGCGGCCCCAGAGGCGGATTTCCTACTGCCCCTATTAAATGGGCATCGGTCGGCTCAATCGTTAGTGTCGACGAGGTGAGAATGAACATCGTCAGCTCTTTCGCCCGGCTTATATCATTCACACCACTGCCATCGCACCGAATTTAAATCATAACCCATTTCATGACAGCGAACGAGGAGCTCCCAAGGAGTGGACCCGGGTAAATGATTAAGCCGCCTGGCAGGCCGGCCTCGACCAGAAGAGATCTCTGCTTCCTCCGCGCGGAATCGAAATCAAATTAAACTCGGTGGTGTTTGGTGTTTGGAGAGGAGCAAGAGCGAGTTCGAGGTGCTGGGAGCTGGGTGCTCCTCCTGTTGCGTGTGTGTGAGGACGGAGGAGGAACGCATTGTATATTTTGCAATTTGAACAGCCGCTAGTTGCCGAACACGGACGTTTATAATTCGCAGAGGTGTGTGTGGTGTGGTAAGTATAATAAGAGGTGTGCTCAGACATCAGGCTAACAAACAGGCCGCGCACAAGCAGCGCACAGTAAAAATCACTTCGATGGAAGCCATAATGGCCCGAGCTCCTTTCTACGAACCGAGAAACTGAGATCTGACTACCAATTTAAAAATGCCGCTTTTGACTTGCGAGACAGAGTGGCGGTATTCTGCCGGCTCGGCTCGGCCCGGCCCGGTCCGGTCCGGTCCAGTCGGTCGGTCTTTTGGCCTTTTTGGTTGCTTCAATGCTGCTCGTCGGGATGGTCGGTCGATCAAGAAATACCTTTAGATGCTGATGGTGATGGTAGGCTGGTTGTTTTCGCACAATTCGTGGTTAAATACAAAGTAAGCTGTTAGAACCATTTGCTTTCGGCTCCGGTTCGGCATCTCTTTGGGTTTGTTTTTGATTCCCATTTGGAGTCCACGCCGCAAAATGTAATCGAAACAGAAGGACCTACAATAATTAAATGTTTCTCCTTGGGCTAATCGATCTTTTCAGCGGCTATGTAGGTAGGAATTTCTAAGCCAGCTGGCCTATTTTAGCATCGTGTAATCACTAGAGGGTATCTCCAAATTGGGCAAGACTCGCCGGCAAGGCACTTAAAAACCCTTTTCAATTTTTTAAGTATAAATATGGTTAATCAGCATCAACACCCGACGACGACCACTCGAGCTCTTCTCGAGTGCAAACTAGTCTGTGTGTGAAACTAGTTTTTGGTGTTGAAGCTACTTAGCTTGATGCCCCGGCTCGTCGGCTCGCTCGTGTGCTCGGTGTGCTCCACTGACGGATAAGTCAGAGCCGTGGGGGAAAGATACTTCAGCATATATGCATGCACCGCGCTGGACCGTCCTGGCCTTAACAGTCGGCAAGATCGATTGCATGGGAATTTCAGGCGATCAAAGCGAGACGTACCACTTTTCGGCCGAGGACTTCTTTGATACATTGCCCGATAAAGTCCACTCTTCACTCGCTCTGCACATTTTCATCTTTCCGCATCTGCTCAGTTTACCTATTTTTAGGATACACAAACCCATGGTCCCATTAGCCTTTTACTCCTGACGCTAATTGTTGACAATGGTTGATTTTCGTAGTAAACAAATTAAATTGTTCCACAATAATTGTGCTTGCCACTCTTTACTATGAGTTCCTGGATCAAAGCAAGCAAGGGGGCTTTGTTTTTATAACTTCTAATGCACAAGATAGAAGTTCAAAGAGAATACTGAGTTTTGATAGCTTTGGATTCTGATGAGTCCGTTTATTCCTTCCCGATCCTTCCCGAAATATCTTCCTTCGTATATATAGCACACTAATTCTAGTTTCTTTCGCATTTTTCACCCGCTTATCCTATAATATGCTAACAAGAAAGATTTTAGATCCTTATTATTATAAACAAGGAGCCATAAAGATAATGCCAGACTCTGAGCTCTGTTCTTCTCTGAAGGGAGTGATAGTCTCTTATATTATAATTTTTTTACAGAGCACTTACATTTTTTTTCTTTTCAGAAAATTGCTTTATTAGCCGTTGCGCACTTGCCGCGTCGGAGAGGTTGTCGTAAAACATTTTATTTGGGCAAAACATTTTATTGGGCAATAATTCAACCTCGAACAAATACATCTGCTGTTCGTAACTCTTTATAAAAAAATAGCAAATAATGCCACAGCTAAATTACCTCAATCAAGTGGACACGTGACACTTGCGGTAATAAATTCTCACTGGCGATGCTCAAGTGCTATTGCGGCTCATTAGCTTTCTATGGCAATTGGGTGCCATAAAGCAATCACCGGGCCTTCCAGATTTCTCCCAACAACCGCCAGCAACCGCAAAGGATGCCCGTCCCCAAAGGATGAAAGGAATTCAGCTGAGCATCCCTTATCGTAAATACCACAGTCATTTTGTTACTACACCATGACGATCCTTTTAGGAAGTGATGTTTTACGCACGGTGTTGATTTATTGTATCATTACTGTTTATGAGTTCGAGCCCCTTTTGGCGATGACTCTGCAATATTTGTGTGTGAGCGCTGAATGAAACTCAAATTAGTTCTAATAAATTATGTATTTGTAAAACGGTTAAAGTCAAGTCAAATTTGTTTAGAGTTTTGAGAGGAAAAAGCGGCAGTGTTTGATAAACAGTAAGTATTTATTTTTTTTAAGAGCTTAAAGAAATAGTTAATTTATAAATTTGTTGTTCCTTTGATATTAGGGATTAAATACCCTTTTTAATTCAAAGGATTTATGACGATTTTGCAGTATGTTAATGTTAATGAATTTAAGCATGCATTATTATGCTTGGAAGGCCAGAGGGAAGATTTGTATCGTGTCTTACAGATTTTTAATGAGTAAAATGTATTTAAATTTGACATAATATAATCCCTCATCCATAAGCTTTTTATATAAATATTTTTATTATTTAAATCGTAATGAAAAACAGCTCTAATATGAGTTTACCCAATACCATTGGGTGAATAAACTTTTACTTCTGGCATTCAAAATCACAATCATTTTTAGCCGTTACGCTTTTGTAATAATTAAAGGCTTTTACCCCTCTTTTATTTACAGAAACAAATTAATATCCACTAAACTGCTACAAATATCATTAAGTGAGTGTCTTGAGCACACACAAAAAAACACATATAACAACACAACAATATTAGCCGGCCGAAATACAGATGGGCTCGTGACAAAGTACCGATTACTATTCGTTCCGATCACTCGAAGTATTCACAACCTCTGAAAGTTCGCTTTGATCTGTACCGGCAATAACAAAAAACATGATGGTTTTGTTAATGGATTTCTATAAAGGCTTCCGACTGTTAAAGGCCCGACTGGAAGAACACCCGTGGCGATAATTTAAAGCCACTGTCTAAGCCCGCATACCTTTCCATACCCTGGCGTGTGGGGTATGATAGTTTTCTCCGACTGACTGCTGCACCCAACCTGGGAATCACCACCATTGACCGTGAGCATATGGATTAATGGATACCTGGTTAAATATTATTCTATAAATTTCAGGTGAGTTAGAGCCAGGTTTTCTCTATCAACCTACTTGCATCCTGTATATATTACTCTCTTATGCGCGATTTCATACCATATTTATCTTACCCGGCCAGTTCCTTTAACGCAAACACGTTTGTGATCATTTTTTAAGGCAATTTAAGGCCAGGTATAGGTGTGTATGCATACTGTATATATGTAAGTATTCCTGCAAGCAAATTAAGTGTATCGAATTTTATGATTTCAACACAGACCAGCAGACCCTTTTTCGTGCCTGTAATTTAATTCTCTCCACCGATCTGTTTTATTTGGTTTCCAAACATATTTAAGTAGCCTGAGCGATTATGCAAATGAGCCTTGTTGTGGCTCTAAACTGCTGAAGGATTAAGAATTCACTAAATACAAGAAATGTTCCTAAGCTTATGGAATAGCTATTCGGTAGTTGAAGAAATGCATATGCATAACTCATCTGAATAATAAAAATAAAGTTATAGTTCGACTACAGAATACCTCGGCCTTGATTCATTACATATTCTCTGGCTGCTAAAAATATTTCTGGGGATTTTTAAAAATTGGGGATTTTAATTCCCAATGGAAAAAATATGACAAATAAATAGATAATTGGCTTTTGTTTTTAATTACTATTTTAAAGATTTAAAACAATACGATTCCGAGCCAGCCATAATTAAATATTTTATCTTAAATGGAGTTCAAACGAATTTCCCGTTCGCATCTTAAAATTCAGCATACTCTTCAATGATTTCCAATTATTACTATTTATTAAAGATTTTCCAATCATTTTCCATTGACTGCAAATAGTAGTTACGTAAACAATAGTGACAGAACACACAGACCATTAATTACTTTGGAGCATGTTACGTTTTGTAACTAATTATTACAGCATAATTCTTCTCGCAGCTGGAGCTGAAAGTAAAGATTTTTACGCCTTTCATGTTGCCGCTAATCTTCAGTTTCCACTAATTTGACTTAAGCAAATATAATTAAATCAGGTAAAACGGCTAGTTTTGTATTTACCGACGGGTCGCGGTACCACTATAAAGATTTATTTTTCGTCTAATGGGAAGTGAGAATAATGAAATTTAAAAGAGTGAAGAGTGGATGCAGGGTGCAGGCATACCTGAAATTTGAATTAGTTTTTTTTTTAATTAACTATTTTTAGTTACCCTAAATTATAAAAGAGCCATTAGCACATGCCAGCGCCAAAAATAGGCTATGTATTGCCATACGTGGAGGATTCGCGAAAAAAGGACCAGCTATAATATGATAAAAGCAATCTACAATACAGTTCTTCATTTTTTAAAAGAGATTATGAGAGAATGCATAGATTTGTTGCACAATATCAAAATTTTTTCATACAATTTGGTTTGTATATTATCAAACTCTCTTTTTAGACTATCTATTGATGTTCTAATTAGCTTGGCTTTTAACCCTTTTTAAATCAGTTTATTTGCTGCTAACACTAATGGCTAATGCAAATCAAAGATACATTAAAATTTTCAAAGTCCCCTCCTTCAAAAATTATAACAATTGCTCTTCATAAATATTATAAACCGTCCTTCCTGAACATTATCGGAAGTCTTTGAAGTCGTTATTTAGATTATTGTTTCGAATGAGCCTAGCAAATATTTAACGCTTCAAAGAGTTTACATACATATGGTACATATATACATATAAATGGCCAAATAACTCAGCTGGTGTGTCCATTAAGCCTTGTTCGCTGTTACCTTATTATTATTGCTCCCTTTATGTTAATAACCCGAAAGTGTTTTAAATTTCACGCATCTTGCTTGTTAAATACATACATGTGTTTATTGCCGCAAGAAACAAAAGGACCGAAACTCATGATACCCTTTGCCTTGGCCCAACAATTATTTATATGGCGGCAATAGGGCTATAGTGAAGCCATTTTGAGGGAATTTAAAACTATATCGATGGTCATAAAATAAATTGCTTACGATTCTCTAAACTGCAATTAGTACAGATCTATATTTCGCCCCTTTTCACTGGCAAGATTATTTTATTCGTGTAAATGTGAGGAACAATTAGAAGGGAGTTTAAGTTTCAACTAATTTAATTTCATTTTTGGACTTGATCTTGGACTTGATAAGCCATATTTTATAAAATGGAAAACAGTCAGCAGTGAAGTAAGAAAGGAAAATAAGTTTGTATTACTAGATAGAGTTTTTTTAAGTTTACTTTTAAACCAAATATAATACAAATTAAAAATAATTATCAGAAATGAAAATAATTATAAAAAAATATGAGTAACAGGTATTTCGTAATGAGAACAAAATAAAGTAAGCTTTGGTTATATAAATAATTTAATTTTTTTAATACCAGTATTATGTTTTTATAAAATGTTAAATGAAATTGAAAGTAAAACAAGAAAACGAGTTTGTGTAAGATTGCAGTTTGCTATTGAATAGGTGGGATCGAAATAAAATTAAAAAAAATTATTTATATAATTATATAAAACAATGTTTTGTATAATTTGCAATATTTTCATACAAATTATGTGACTCAATGATCATAAAATTTTGATCAAAATAACACTATTCTAAAATATTGTAATTTTCATATTTTTTCCAATTCATTTTGGCTCGTTAGCTAGCTATTGTTAATATTGTCCAAAATGCCTAAAAAGTAATAAAAATAGTGAAGCAAAAGTAGTCAAAATTAAAAAAACAATGAATTAGTTATATTTTGATCAAATGAAAAATTGCGAATACCAGGCAGCTTTGGCCATTTTAATCCCGACACGATTATGATGTTTATTTATTTCCATACTGTATGCTTAATTATAAACTAAGCAAGATGATGATAAGTATTAGTCATCGCTGTAATAAATTCCATTCGTTTTTCTGAAATCGTATAAGTTGGAGTTGGAGAAGATGTAATCAACATATTGCTCTAATTATCCGAACCAGCGCGTTTTTTATTATCTTCAATAAAAACACTTATTAAAAAGTTTTCTTAAGATAAATCTAAAACTGAGAATATAATTTGCATAGGAACGGATATGGGATATGAAGGGATATGACCAGTTCGATTAATGTGGATCATGAATGTATGTATGACTTCTGTGAGAAGAACTAAAGATCTGTCAAGCTAGTTTCCATTCACTTCCGGTTTCGTAGAGTAAAGTTTGTCATATATCATATGTACATATAGGGATTAGTATTAATTGGTATTGACACATTGATCGCAAATAAATTTGTAAAAAAGCAGAAATTATATTTTATTCTGCAATTTGTGCAGCATAAAAAAGATCACTTCCGATAATTAATATTATAATATCCCCCTCTTAGTTTAAAGATCAATCTTCGTTTATACGAGTCCAAATCATGATTAAACGTCTGGTTATTGTATCTATATATTCACACTGTATACTATACGCTAATAACTAAATATGGGTTGTATATTATTTTTAAAGAAATAAATTAAATATAACAAGTTTTTACTTTGGTTCAAGAACAAAATAAATTAACGTAAAGCGGTCCAATGGTTAATAAATGATAATAAAATGTTTATAATAATAATAGCAAATTATCCCATCGAATGAACTATATTTCTCTTTAGAAGTAAAATAATTAAATTTTTTAGAAGTTAAAAATTTTAAGCCAAAATAACAAGCTGGGATAAGAGCAAGAAAAGTAATTTTAAATGGTTGTCGAACTTTGCAGCCATATTATTTTTTGTGTCACATCTAGTGATTGTCGCCATTGCCAAAATCAGTATACAGAATTGTATCTATAGTTTAATATTGTGAAAAATGTATTTATAGGCTAAAAAAAACAGTTAGAGTCTTATTTATCCAACGTAAAGATATTTTTAAAGTTTTTATATAATTTATATAATTTTAAATCATAAATGCCAAGAATCAAAAATAAATAAAGCTTTCGATATTCACAGTATATAAAATCCTAAAAAATCACCCTTCTATATGATCTGAAAATGTTAGATAAATATTATTAACTTATTCCTAAGATAATTAATTGACGTGGTGATAACTGGCTCTTCAATACTTCCTTTACCTCTAATTGTGTTGATGACAATTTGCCAATTAAGAAGAATTAAAAACACTATATTGTTCAGTTATTTAAATGTTTATATTCTCCACAAAATGATCGATCTACGCACTAGGTTTGATACAAATAAAATAAATAATTTACTAGTACGGATATGTTAAATAGAAGCTATTAAAATCTGTATAACAAGCCTTTATTTACATGCCCTCTACGCCTAGGTATGCCATATGTTTTGGTCCTATTACAATTAACCTTAATGCGAAAGGAACTACGTTTGGATGGATATACATAGATATCGTTCGGAAATAATGCTCTATACATAATCTATATCGTACGCATATCGTTGTCTATTCTAGTCTGGACCTCGGGTGTCCGATATTGCTGCGCCGGAGCCACGAGAGTGACGTTGTTGTAGTAGATGTTGTGCATGTTGGCGATGGGCGCCGCCATCATGAACAGCGGATGGGATATAGCCAGCTCGTAGGTGGTGGCACTGCCGTGGATCCCCGAGGCCTGCAGTCCGGCCACGTTGGCACCCGTCGCGTAGTGCAGGAAGGGCACATGCGCCCCGGCATTGATCGTGTGCAGCGGTGGCAGGGGATCCTCGGTGCGGCTCGAACGGCTGGCGGACATGTAGTCCTCGGAGACGGAGGCGGGCGTGGTCGGATATCTGGCTATTCCGCTGCACTCCACCACATCGATGTCCACGCGATCATCCTCATCGTCCTCGTCCTCGGAGTGGTGCTCCGGCTTGTCGGGCGTGATAAGACTCTCTATCGTGAAGGATCGCTTGGGACGCAGCTCCATATCGGAACTAGTTAGCGAGGGCAGATTGGACAGTCCCATGTCTGAGAGATTCGTGTGCTCCGCATTGGCCATGGAGCTGGGCATCACATGCGCGGGCAGACCAACGCCCTGGCCCAGGGCGTTGGGGGGTATGTGGTTCGGATTGGGAGTCCTTGGCAGCGGTTCCAGCCTCATCGACGCACTATTCATGTCCAGGGGCGCCATATGCGAGGCACTGCCGCCGTTCCGCGTGGTGAAAAAGAATCGATTGAGGTTGGCCAGAGCGGTCAGCTCCTCGTTGAGCAGATCCTTGTCGTTCTTGTGCAGCTTAAAGCGTTTCCGCCGGCGGAGTAGGCTCCCGTTCTCGAACATATCGAAGGCCTGCGGATGAAGCGCCCAGTAGGCACCCTTGCCGGGCCTGTCCGGCCGCCGGGGAACCTTTATGAAGCAGTCGTTGAAGCTGAGGTTGTGCCGCAGCGAGTTCTGCCACCGCTGAGTGTTCTTCCGGTAGTACGGGAAGCGGTCCGTGATGAACTTGTAGATATCGCTAAGCGGCAGCATTTTCTCCGGCGAACTCCAGATGGCCATCGCGGTGAGCGATATGTACGAGTAGGGGGGCTTCTGTTCGCCGTAGGATTCGCGCGAGGGCCTTGGCATTATGTATTACACAGTGGACAGTGTTCACTTGTGGGGACACATCATCACTTGGCAGGATTCAGTGCAGCAGTGCATCACCAGGTATGTATGGTATTAATTCGTATTAATCCAATCACGCATTAATTAAATTCTTATTCGTATTTTCCCTCGGCAAACAGCCTAAATTAATTGACGGAGGCGGAGTGACGAGAGTTCCGGCGCAGGAAGCAAACCCGCCTGGGAGCTACGCTGGCGATACGACATGATGGGCGATACGACGACGATAGCGACGGCAAACGAGATCGCGCGAACTGTCGGCAATAAACTCTGCACAAGAACTACGCTCGTTATAAGCTCCGGTCCGGCGACGACACTGGATGTAAAAGCACTCTCACTGAGGTTTCCCCGGCCTGGCAAATTACCATCAAAAGCTGAATGCGAATACGTGAGTGGTAGTGGCAGCAGAGCACCGTCGAGCAGCGCAGCGCAGCGCAGAACAGACCTATAGCCGGACCTGGTGCTGGAGCTGGAGCTGGAGCTGTAGCTGGAGCGGATTCGAGGCAAAGGCGAAGGCGAAGATAGCGATAGAGAGGGAACAAAACAAACGACAACAAACGAAGAACACGGCACACAAAAAATTACTGTTTCAGCAGACTGGCAGACGACGTGCCGGTTATTGTACTAAGTGAGCAATGCCGTCCCGTCCACCACCGTACAACCAACCACAGTGAGCAATGCAATCAAAATATAATCACTCACATCATTGCCCCCGTGCTCTCTCCCAATCACCGCGATGCGAACATGCATCATCCCTCCGCCACGGCGAAACTTCAAAGCGGCCCGGAGAGCCAAAGCAAAGAGTCTGAGATTTACTAAACGAATAAACCAGTCTGACCAGACCGCACTACGCCGCGCTCTGGCGAAGAGCTAATGCCCCGCCGGTGGTTGCGGCAACTACACGGCGAGAAAGCACCCTTTCTGGTGAGCGTTTTTCTTTTTTCGAACTTACTTTTCCATATATTATTTTACTATATAGAAGAGATTTCTAAATATTTGTCATATACTTGACCTTGACTTGAATAGAATGAAAAGAAGATACTCTATGCAGATGCCCAAAAAAGTATGCTATTCTTTTTAGGAATACTAAGTCCTATGGCTAAAAGCCTCTTCCTGATACATTTCCTCCTTCATATATTTAATATGGTTCTAATCAATATTATTAATTGGTATAACATAAAATTTAAGGCGAACAGAAATATATATACATTTAGCATTGTGCATATTGCAAATTATAAGCTTACTTTTTAAGTTAATTGCCGAATTTCAAATTTCATTTTCTAGTAGTTTAATATCGAATACAAATATGGCCATTTAAGGCTCATAATTCTGGTCGAATTGCAAATATAATTTTTGAAATCGTAAATCTTCGAAATAATTAATTGAAAATGATGAGCTTAGTCTTTCAATTTTAATTCCACATACGAACATTTAAATTTCAATCTTCGATTTCTAGTTTAATTCCAAATACAAATTTCGGAGTTTTAAGCTGATTTTTCGAAGTAAATCCCTAATGGAAACTTGGAATTTTTAAGGTCGCGTTACAATTTTTTTTTCAAATATAAACATTAAAATTGTAGGCCAACTTTTCTACATAAATCTTATAAAACAAGCTCACATTCCTAGTACGAATGCCGATTAATATACATTTTTCTGCCTGTATCAGGGGAGTATCTCGTCGGGTTTTATTTAGCTTTACCTTTGCTTTTGGCCGTCGCCTCAGCCAGCCCCGCGCCACTCCTCGCCGCTCCGGACAAAAGAGCAGCCGCCCCGGCAGCTGGTTCTGGCCATGGCTGGGACTCTGGCCGCGGCTCGACTTGGGCTCTGGCTCTGGCTAACGGCCCAATGCGAGAGAGGTGTTGAAAAAGAAAATTACAACCACTTTACCGATTTACTGATTTTACGTTTTCATAATCTTGTTAGTTAATTTGCCTGCTTGGGACTCGGCCATGATTCCACAGAACGTAAAAGCCAAAGCACATTGCCACCGCATTCGGCGAACGTGTGGGTTTGGGTCTTGCTCTGGCAATGGGGTTTGGGTTTGGGTTTGGGTCTCTGTTCGCGTTCGGGTTTGCTTTTTGACTGCACTGCAGCGGGATGGCGAGAGACGATTTAACACTAGGATGGATAATTGTCTTTAATAGTGCCCCTGATAGACCAGCAAATCGCAAACTAGGAGTGTGGATGGGTGTATTAAATCGCATTAACTATTAATGAGTCGGCATTCTTCTCATTTCCAAGTGTTAATTAATAGCGGCCGGGTATCACGACATCCCGCTAATGGCTAGACTAGGTGTATCTTTATCCCAACTACTCGTTATTAGGTATTCCGCCTCCTATGCTCAATACTAAATCAATAAGATAATAAATAAATAATAAAGCTAAGACAAATAATTGCTTTAGCCGTTAATTGTGAATGTAAAAGATATGCATCTAAATATATACATATACATCTATATAAATATATTTTAATCGAAATTCTTTGTTACCATACCCAATTATTATCTTATTAAAATACCTATGAGATGCATATTATTTAGAACCAAACAATTAACTACCGTGGGTAAGGTAACAATATGCCGGCAAACCATTAAAAAATTACCCGTAACAAACGGACATCGCAGTAAATTAAGAATTTATTTATCTGTTTATAAATAACAATCGCATTTGGCCATAATTGTGCCGTTCATAGCGATAATTAGGTGCTCGGTGAGCGAAGGTTAACAGCGATGTGCCGCCGCTGAGCCGGCGCAGAGCTCGAAGGGCGGCCCAGAGAGAGAGAAGGAGAGCGAGCGAGCGAGGAGAGACTGGTAATGGGATTGGGTGTGGGTTTGGGCCAAGCTTCGCTGGGCTTGGGAGTGGGAATGGGAATGGGAATGGGAATGGGTATCGCAATCGGAATAGGAATGGGAATGGGCATGGGTTTGGTTCGGTTCGGCAGTAACCCACCGGAGAGGGATGGCACGACGACAACGACGACGACGCTATCGGATATCTCGCTCCCTTGCTTGTCTATAGGAACAAAAAAGAGACCTAGGACGGGGATTGGCCATTTGCCGGAGTACGCTTGCCGGGGCGGAGCCTAAATGGCATTGTAATGTTAATGCCAGTGGACATGTATGAATATGGTTTCGGTAGCACTTCTGATTAACTATTAACGAGCTTAAATACCTACAGAAATTCAATCAGTCCGTAAAATTACATGTTATAAATAATCAAATTACCGCCAAAGCAGGCAGTTTGGCCTGGCATTGTCAGGCGTTTTCACAATGAGCTTATTTATAAATATGTACTTTGCATAATTTATATAATTACATATGTACACATGCTGCGAGTACTCGCCGACTTAATGGATTTATTAAATATTTTGCCCATGCTTTCGCCCGAGTGCTTACGCAAGTGTGACAATAATTGGTCCCACGCGGCCATGCTGAATGCTAATAATATGGAGTCGCCACCATTGCCATTTCCAACTCTTGAACAGGGGTTACAGTTGTTTCCTAAAAGGTATTCCACAATGACAATTGTTGTGAAATATATTCACCAAATATCGTACAGGTGGATAGATACATACAACTCTAGCTTAATAATGGTTATCTAAAAAATTATAGTAAAAACCAAGGTAAACTTTGGGAAAGAATTTCTTTGAGATCGATTTAGTAAGATTTTTTTACGTTTTTTATTTTTATTTGATGACAGAATTTTTTACAAAATTAAACTCATAGTAAGTACCAGCTTCCAGGAGTATTCGGAATTGTTAATTTAAAATCTACAAATATTTGATTTGAATTGTTTTCTTATTGATTTATTCTTTTATTAAAAATATATTTTCTATTAGTTCTTACTTACCATGGACAGGTATTTATATTACAAAGTCTATATTGACCGTCCTGTAAATATATTTATAAAAAATTTATCTTAGTCTTTATCTGCATTCTTCGGACCATAGCTTTTAATATGATATATTATATTCATTATTAAATTGAGACTACTTTACTTAATCTCGTTAAAGTTGATATTCGAAGTGTAAGTTTTTACCCTTGTAAAATTAATGTGAGATGAAACTATCTAATTAATGATTATGGTTGTTATGTAGAAAGAACCCGGTTATAAGCAGGCCCAAATTCTAAAACCCTTGTAGTAACATATGTATTCATTATTTTATCATGCATATTTTATTTTATTTCATTAACACTATTACATAATACAATATACTATTAATATATATTATATTATTGTCATTTTCTGCTATCTTTTCAAAAATGGATCACTGCTCCGAATAGGGATTTATTCAATTATTTATTATTTTAATACTCATAAAATTCATTTATTTTTTAAACAAAAATGGTCTATTGTTCAGTAGCTCAAAAATAGCATTTATGTATAACTTGATAAACATAAACCTTTCTCTTTTCGTTTTCTATTTAATATCGGTATTAATAAATTCATTAAAATCCTGTAATTGCAATCAAAGATTTTTTTTCACAACTAAAAATTTTTTTATCTAATTAGAGCTTTTTTATGATGTTAGGGGAAATCTTAAAAAACAACGACTTACATTTTTGTACTAGTAAAAGTTGAGAATTAAGCTATATTTTCTGAACATTCTCTTATATTATTGACCAGCTATCAAAATTTACTATGTAAACCGCAAGTTGTAACAATCTCATTACACTTGAGAAGAAAGTTGTAGATTTCTGAATACAAAAATGCTGCCTTTTCAATATTAATCCCACTACCAAATTCATAATGTTTCCTGTAGGCAGTCGGAAAAAAGTAGGCAACTGTTTTTTTTGCTTAAGCGACGGATATTCTTTTTCTTCATCCTTACTTTTTTTATATTTATAATTTCTGGTAGGTTAGATGCTGTATTGTGCACACATATCAAATTTTGAAGGTCTACCTGATGTTTGCCTGAGAACTCGCCCTGCCCAGCAGCCTTGTGGCCTATATTTTGCCCAGGCAACCCCTTGCTATTCAATTTAACCGTGAATCTTATTTAAAATTTATTTAAAAAGCATTTACAGAAACACGAATAAGCATTCACAATTGCCTAGCGTGACCGATGCGAAACATAAATTTACATTTTATACCGAACCATATTTTAAAAATAAAATTATTGCCGGCCGCGGAGGTTGAGGTTGAGGCTCGATCAAACGCGCATACGTATTATGTTCGTACGCATACAAACACGGCGTAACAACAGATACAATCACAACAAATTTCACGCCAAACAATTACAACGCATTATAAGATTTTTGTTAACAGAACAGGAGGGATGGTCAAGCTATTTAACCCGCAACCATAAATCTTTTTATACTCGCCCGTAACCACAGGCTCGGTCGCCCGCTCGCTCCCAGTACCCACCCAGTGGGTTTGACATTTGCCTTGTAAATGCGTAATAATCAGGACATCCGACAAACAGAAAGTTACGCTTTAATGCCATTAGCCGCGCTCTACGGTTAACAGTTGTTGTTACAATCATCCATTTAATGCCGAACATTGCCGAAACGGAAACCAATGAAAATAAACACAAAACACAGATTCAGTGAGAGCCAAAACATGCC
Organism: Drosophila anomelani; assembly: GCA_035045905.1. Taxonomy (NCBI): domain Eukaryota; kingdom Metazoa; phylum Arthropoda; class Insecta; order Diptera; family Drosophilidae; genus Drosophila; species Drosophila anomelani. The sequence continues at coordinate 5,296,171 of JAWNOO010000007.1, read as the reverse complement.
CATACCCCAAATTAAAAATCTATTTTTCCAGTTTTCGCTTTGCTGACAAAATTGCCATTTACAGCATTCATTTTTGCATCTGCAGCTGCCGCTGTTCAATCAAAATATAATAGACTGCCGACTCCCAACCGCTGTTTCTTTGTGGATTTATTGAAAGTCTCTGAAGACCATTATTAAAATGAATCAATAAGCTGATCGATCGTGTATTTTGGCCGGTTAAGTGCTCCTTGACCATCTTTTAAACAATTAAAAGAGTTAAATCGCTCAATGATTATTAATTTCAAGTCAAAACTGAAATGAACTCAAGCATACACAATCATTAGTCTTGAGAAGCCAAGAAAGAACCACAATAATAATAACAATTAAAAGTTCATTACTAATACAAATTGATAGATGAAACGAATCGATTCTTGGCTAAAGTCAATTTGCTAATCTTTGGCTTTGTCTAAATATGGAATTTGGAATTGATTTTATGACTAATATTTGAAATTACCCACCAAGTTCTACTGAGTGTCAGAGACACTGGTCTGCAAGTCATCTTTAGGCTTTGAATTCTGAGGAAATTAAATAATTATTATCAATAAATTGATTTTAAAAAAATTGCCATTTCAAATTGGTTTTGTAGTTTTAGTTTAGTTACGGAGGTAGTTGATTATGGTTTTATTTTTCTTCTTCCGAGTGTTAAATTAATAAGAACAAGAAACTATAACATTTTGACCCGTTGACTATTATATACAACTATTTCTAATGTCTTTTAAAGATGATCGATGGGAAAATAATAGCTATATGAGGCATTATTAAAATAAGAGAAAAGGGAGGGTACATTTACTAGTAAAAAATAAATATTTCCATGCCTGGTTTGTCAGTCATCTTTAGGATGTGAATTCTGAGGAAATTAAATAAATAATTTCAATACATTCATTAAATTAAGGCATTGCCATTTGAAATTTGTTGTAGGTATAATCTATGACTGTTACGGAGGTAGTTTTTGGTTTTGTTTTTCTTCTGCTGAGTGGCTCTATCCGTTTTGTCTGTTTAATATTGTTAAATTAATAACAAATTATGATATTTTGATAGAATTGGGAGGCAACATTTACTAATAACAAATTAATATTTCCATAATTCATTAAATATTAAAACGTTGAGTCATCAAGAATGCCATTTGTCTGACTTTGTATTTTATCTTTTCTTGAATGCAGAAAGAGAACTAGCAAATGATTTGTATTATTATCTACAATTATTTAACATTTCTCTTAAATATGATCGATTTAGATTATTTAAAAAGTCACAAAAAAGTCCCTTCAGTCACATAATTATATGAATAGATAGGATATCTTAACTAGTATCAAATAAGTACTTCCAATAAACCATTAAATAATAATAAATATTATAACAAAAAGAAGTTGACGCCGCTCTCTAAAAATTGCTAAAAAAAATTGGCCGAACGGAAATTGTTTTATTTTTTAAATAATATTTTGTCGGTCTTAATAGTGGCTCCTTTCCTTACTTTCAAATTCTATTTTAAGTCATTTTGACAAGCTGATAATCATATAAATATTATTCAAAAAGCTTATAAGCAAGTTTAGGTTATGAATTTATTTCAACAAAGTTTGCTTTTGCCCAAAATAAAATCTGATTAATGGCGTTTGGCTCTCTCATCCTTCAAAACAAACAAAACTTACTGTCGAATTATAGCTTTTGCAATTTATAATTCATTTTTAATTCAGCAGTCGGCTTCCACGTACAAAAGAAGACATTTTCGCTTATTAATTTATGGACCATCTTCTACAAATACCAATAAATAAATATGAGAAACAATTTCGGGACGTTAGTTTGCTAACGCTAACGCTAAGGCAGCACCACCTGTCCGACAAAGCGGAACACAATGCCCCAAGAGTGAAGTAGTTTACATTAAATGAAACCCATAAATTAAAAAGGAAACTGCTGGGCTATGTGTCAGAACCGTAATTAGAGATATTGGCTTTAAATAATCGACCGGCACTCATTTGTTCACTTTTTACTCGCCGACAACGCAGCGGCACGCCTGTGTTTAAGATCGAACCACAGAAAAGGTGTTAGAAAAGGGCGATCGGCAAAAACGTGAAAAGGTAAAAAGGCGCACACACAACAACAACAACAATAACAACTCGAATTCTCGATTCTCGTTTTCTCACATGTCCATATGTGCGGCTGGCCGTCCGAGTCCGAGTCAGAGTCGGAGTCAGAGTCCGACTCATCCCCTTTATTGTTTCATGGGATCAGATCAAGTTGTATGTGGTCCAAACGGAGCGAAATCGTATATTAGTGGACGAGTTTCCATGCTCTACGGCCTGCTGATCATCGGCATTACCAGTAATGGGCCACGCTGCCAGCACCAACAGCCTGTGCCTCTGCCTGTGCAGGCTATTTAGGAGAATGCGTTCGATCATTAACATCAGACAGCTGTTAAATGATAGACAGAATTAGTATAAACACATTTAATTATATGGTCGGTGTTGTCAGGTGTTTTACACCTTATTAGATCGTGTTAACCTTTGATCTAACTTACTGATATGGAACGGCAGGCAAACCAAATACGACTCCCAAGAGTCGCCTTTGTCTTTGCCGATAATTGGGAGACAATCGGGCCGTCGTTTTAAATCATTAACAGCTTTGGCAGTGCAGTGCAGACAGCAAATACTATGGGTATTGTTTACATTTATACATTTTATTAAATTCCAAAATTCTGTTTAATTGTCAAATGTTTATAAAGCGACCTTCTAAATTGTAAAATTCCAAAAAATTGCACACGGACTAATTACATTTTGTAATTAAGCTGATTAAGAAAATATGTATGTATATACTTTATGGGCTTGGATTTCCATTTTCCTCCTGCCTGGTACACCTATGTTTATTATTATTTTTATTTATCTAAGTTATTAAGCCGTGCATCCGGTTATAAAATTCATCCATTCAGAAACATTTATATTCCTTGCATATTTGCAATCCTATTACATTTTCTTAGTGGCCATAATTAAATAATTAGGTAATTAACATATATTATTGTAGAGGTGAATAAACATGTTTACTTAAAAGAATATTTAATTCAGTACCCAAATTTTTTGTATAATTACAACTAAAACAGAAAAACTTGCATCCAAGAAGTTATCATATAAAAATATTACTAAATATAAATTTAAAAAGCGAAAGTCATATACATTCAGTACTTTCACTAACATCTTAATAGATTCAAAAATAAATATTGAAAATACAATTTTCAACAACTTTTGGCATAAAAATATCAATGTCCTTTGACTAATCTCCACTTTTTTTAAACATCAAATGAGTAAAATAAAACAAAAAACATATATATACATATGTTCCTTTTTTTAACCAATTTAAAAACTGTGGTATGTTGTACGTAATACTATCAAATTTAATTTATCTCTTACAATTTCCATAAATACATCTCCCTAAGCAGCCGATAGCCTTAGTAGCTGACTCATTCATGTTCCTAAATTTAAAATTAAGTAAACAATGTACATCTTCTTCAAAGAGGTTTACAAAATTTTATTTTGCTTAACTTTTAAATTTGCTAAACTTTACGATTTTAAAGGTAAAGGTAATTTTATGTGAATAACATATTGATTTCAACATCACTTTACCGGAAACAATCTTTCCCAACAAGTTGACTTGTTAAGTTTATACCTGCATTCGACATTAATATCTTGGCAAATTAGCCATTATATTTATTTACGAAAATAGTTGTAGTCTTTTTAATTTCGTTGATTTTATATCGAGAGATCGCAAAATAGACTTCTTAAAAAGTGCTGGGTATAATAAAACTCGGAAATTGAGTAATGTTTCCGCTTAGATTTTATCATCAACACACGAAACATTTAAAAGGAAATTTACTTTGCATAACGATAGTTTGAAACCGTTTTCATCATAAAATAATTATTATATTAATATATTTATCCAAGTCGTTATGATCATGGTAGAATTATACAAGGTAGTCCACTCGGAAAAATCATAGTCCCTTGCTATAAGTGCGAGTGAGATAGCATTAAATAGTAAGTGTCAGTGAAACGCCTACTAGGGCTTCATTAACCCTTACACGGTGCAGGGGGCTAAAAGTTTCCTTAGTTATGACAAGAGTTGTAGAGTTTATTATTTTATTTTAATTAGTTTTGAATTTGACATAATTCTTTGTTTTTGTTGTCTGACAGCCATTCTCTTGTTCAAGCTCCTAATTCTAAAGTATATACGTGTCTTAAAATAATTTTTTTTATATTTACACTAATATCGACCTGCTCAGCGGCGTTTAACAATGTCTGTTTTAAATTTGTTGTTATTTTAAATGTGTCCTTAACAATATTTACAAATATGCATTCAAGTTGTTTTATTTTGTATTTTAATGTTGATGAAGGTTTCATCAGTCCTCCATACGAAACCTCATCTACGTATGTAAATGTCGACTCTTTTGCAAAAGGACATTTTTTGTTTGCTTGGCCACTTAAGGGTTAAAGTTAAAAAAATTTAAAAACCGTCCGTACACAACCTTTCAGTTCGACAAGCAGGCCTGAACTGAAATAGGGGACCAAAACCGAATGACTTTGACAGGTCGAATGGACTACCTTGTATAATTCTACCATGGTTATGATAATATAAGATTTAGTGCCGAATTTAAATCAAGCCTACTAGACTTCGAGTTAGGTAAAACCCTTCAGGTTAATGTAAGTTATTAGCTAAGTTATTAAATCGTTCTGAGTCAGTCAAAATAACACAATTATACATAGACATTGACAAAAATTACTTTCCTAATGTGCTGCCAACATTTGTAACAACATCACCCAAGAAAATTTTAGTAAAACCTTAAAAAATAAAAATGTACTCTTTATTAAATCACCAGAACAAAGACGGGATTTTAGTCGGCTTTGTAATCCCTCCATATATGGTAAACTCAAAGATTAAACCAATGCATTGGTGCCATTCCAATGACTACAATTATTATTTTCGGAAATAAATAAAATCGTATTAAAAATATTATTTGAAAAATTAACTTTGTTTTTAAAAATTAGTTGTACTAAAAACAAAATATAATGTTTTAAAGTCTTAACCATTTTTCGATTCGAATTACTACCGAAGTTATACTTATCAATTTTCAAATTGTGAGCTACTTCTACAATTTTTGTCTTCTTTTGCGGGTTTCCCTTGCTTTCAACTGATATCTCAATATCTACCAAACAGATTTTAAAATAATCTTAAAAGCATCCTCAAAATGCATCGTTCTATTTTTTGTACTAACAGCTTAAATTTTTAACGTATAAATTTTGTATCAAAGTTTGAATAAATTGTTTTTTTTTTTTAATTTTTTTGTGTCTCCGTATTTCCAGTAGGAATTAAAGGATTTACTTTACCCTTTTTTAATTTTTGTGTAATTTTAATCTGTTTAATTATTGATGTTTTAGTGTAAAAAGCAGTCTTAAAAAATGCGAATTATTATTTTAATACCATTCACACCTCTCACACCTCTGCTCTTAAAAAAAACAACATAGATTGGTTTTGTTAAATTTTATTTCTTAATTTCCTCGTCGAATAATCCTTAAGCGTCGTCGTTTTCCCTACTCGTCAATCCGGGATCATTGGAAAAAATAAGCTTTTTCTGGGAGGTGTTCATATAAGGACGATTAATCCATTCAGTGTCAGCCGCCTTAATATTCTCCAACGTCCCAAGCTTGATTTGATAGAGTTTCAGGACGAACCTAGGGCCCACCTCGCTGAGCTCCAGTTCTTTGTTTTTGTACTTGTACTGATGATGCCTGAATATGATGGAGTCATTGTGGTTCAAGAAAGACATGACTCTCTGGGAGTTCTCCTTCGGGACGGGGAACAAGTGCTTGAGGATCTTCACCGTTCTCAGGCCGATAGGCGTTTTGAAGTTATTAAAAATTAAGTGCGGCTTCTGCTCACTCATGTGGCCGATATCGGGAATGTCATGACGCATAATGACATCGGATATGTTGAAGAAGGCAGTTGGCCCGTAGGGAAGATGGCAAACCACAAGGCTGTCCGGAATGCCCCGGTGCTCGTGCACAATTAGGAAATCGGTTACATTATTGGCACGACAGGCGTGCATTAGTGTCGGCAGCTGGTAGTTGCCTCTGTTCATCTGCTGGGCATTGGGAAAGATCAAACGCAGCTCCTTCATGAACATCTTCAATCTGGACGAGGGGTTGTGCGAGGTGGTGAGCATTATTTTCGGATCCTCGCAGCCAGCATAATGGTACTCATCATTGACAGTGCGGTCGTCGATACCTAAAATAAGGATAGTTGGGTTTAATAAAAAGTTAAGCAGCTTGTAGCCCAAGTATAGCCTTATATTCTCACCTCCATCAGCATATTTCAGCGAGTTATAGACTGTCATGCTCTTCTTAACATTCTTCGAACCAATTGTCTTGTTCTCATTTAGGGCCTGAACAACGGTTTCCTGGATTTTCTGTTTCGCCTTCAAGCGCTCGGTGAGGGCTTTGGAATACAAGTATTCCCGGCGTTGTCTGGCTTGTTTACGCAGCATTTTTATTTGTTATTAATTCGGCTCGCACGTGTAGGTTTTAAGATAAATGAAAACAATTCCCCGCTGTTAAGCAGTTTCGATAGCTATCGCCCATATGTTTATTGAAACGCGAAAACGAAACATGGTGCAAGCAAATAGGTAGTCACTTTATTTGGGTTATAATTAAAATGAAATATAATTTAATTATAATATATAATAATACCCAATTTTAATAAAACAATATACTTTTTTAATTAAATAAATAATTTAAATAAAACATGATATACTGTTATTCCAAATGGAAGTTGTACAATCGTTCCATTCCTCAACAACATAATGCCGCTAACTTGACTAACATCAAAATATTTACGACTGCTTTGTGCGCTATTTGCTTCGCTATTTTGCATATTTTTAAATATTATGCACTCATCATGTAGTTTAAGCTAAATAATAATAAATTTGTTGACTAAAGTTATTTACATACATTCCTAATTGCTGCGGAAGATTATGGCATCGGCGACTTCAAGCACCAAAAACATAAACAATTTGCGGCTGAAATTATGCTTTTGCATACTCTTAAAATGGTAAATAAATGATTATATCTTTTACAATATGTTTATTTATAATATTGTATTACAGCAACATCTCCATATGTGTCTGCTGTGCTTAATTGCATTAGCGATACTTTCCTACTTCGTTCATCAGCGTCCTTCTTGGGTAACTGACTATAAGGGAGAGGCAGGTGGTTTAAGCGAAGCGTACGTACATATACATAACTACTAAACCCATAGAAATGTGGCAATTCAAGCCGGTTGTCAACGTTACGGTTAACAATCAATAAGCCGTCAACCTTGCAGAATAATAAACATATTCTCTCACTCCTCAGACAAACTGCGAAACCCCCTCTATATATCGTGGTGGTATGCTGCGGTCAAAGAGTCCAGGAGACTCTGGTTATGATCAAATCGGCCATTCTGTTCAACTATGACGAGGAGTACTTAAAATTTTTAATTTTCACCGAGAACGGCCAGGCGGATGAGTTCACGGAAAAGCTGACGGACTGGCGTGACATCAAACCGTTCACATTTGACTTTGAGATCCTGCCTTTGAAGTTTCCCAGTCACAATGAGATCGAATGGAAGAATCTCTTTAAGCCATGTGCAGCTCAGCGATTGTTTCTCCCGGTAAGTGTGAATTAATATGTCAATATGCAGGGCTTTTTGCTAATTAAACTATTTGCTTCCTCAAGTCTCTGCTAACTAACGTGGACTCATTGCTGTACGTTGACACGGATATTTTGTTTCTGTCCCCTATATCGGACATATGGCGATTCTTCAAGAAGTTCAACGAGACTCAGATCTCAGCGCTGACGCCGGAGCACGAGAACGAGAACATTGGATGGTACAATCGCTTCGCACGACATCCGTTCTACGGCCGACTCGGCGTGAACTCCGGTGTTATGCTAATGAATCTCACGCGGATGAGGGAAATGAAATGGGAGCAAAATGTCTTGGCTATTCACAAGGAGTACAAACTGCGCATTATCTGGGGCGACCAAGACATCATAAACATACTATTTTACTTCCATCCCGACAAGCTGTACATCATGCCATGCGAATACAACTACCGTCCAGATCACTGCATGTACATGAGCATTTGTAACATGTCCCACGCCGGCGTCAAGGTAATTCACGGCAATCGTGGCTATTTCCATTCCGACAGGCAACTACTTTTTAAATCGATTTACGAGTCCATGGAGAATTATCAATTGGGGACCAATGCCAACACCCAATTCCTAATGCCGCTCCATGCAGCACTTAAAATACAATCCGTCAATGAGTCTAGCTGTGGAAAAATATCAAATGAAGTCCTGAAAGTGGCGAATACAGTACTTAATAATAGGTACAGGGAAGAGTAGCGTGTAGTGTACATAGGTAATAATATAGAGTATTATTAGAAATTGTAGAAATGAGATTTGCAACGAAATGTACTTAATTATAGATCTACGTTTTTATACAATAATAAAAATCCATAAAGTTGAAAAGAAATCTTTGTAATAAATAAAACTTTAATATTTATTCTCGTTGCTTGGGGGACAAATAACAAAGACACTTGGCATTAAAACGGACCTAGGCTAAAAGCAATAAATATTTGTTCGCTTGTATTTCCATACAACTTTGACTAAGAACACAGGCAGGTATTTTCTAAATTAGATTTTATCCATGGAATAAACTTGCTCACTCGCGAGTAAACACCCGGATATCCTTCGCGACCACATCCAACGCCCCAGGAAACAATTCCGACGATAAAATATTTAACTCCATTGGATAGCAACAGCGGACCGCCACTGTCGCCCTGGCATGAGTCCATGCTGGGTCTGCCCGCGCATAACATGGATGAGGTAATTCGAGTACTTTTGTATTTTTGATTTCTGCATTCGGTGATGGACATGATGGGCACCTTCACCTGATTAACAATGGAGGGCAGCTCACCGCCCTCGGAAGTCCGTCCCCAACCCACAACAGTTCCAATGCGACCTAAAATAATTGTTTAAAAATTATTATAAAACTATAATTAGAAACTAAACACAAAATCGAATTTTTACCTGCTGGATCATAGTTATACCGCGGAAGACACACTGGCTTTATAATTTTCGAAAAGGAAATGGGCTTCCGAAGTCTTAACAAGGCAATATCATTGTTGTAAGTATCGGGATCGAAACTTTTATGTTTTATCACGGCTGTCACAGCCCGCTGGATGGCCTGAGACTCCGAGGTGATTTCCTGATCGTGATCTCCGAATATGATTCGGATTTTGGATCTTCTTAGTTTTTTAACGCAATGAGCTGCCGATAGAACGTAATCCTTGGTCAACAATGATCCGCCACAATGAAATTTTCCATCGTAAACAATTCGCGCCATCCAGGGGTATTGATTAACTCCGGTAGGTTTTCCACCAACAATTCTGTTTTCCTCATTTGAAAAACCGCAATCTGTTGAAGTAAACATTTAAAAAATTAAATTACAGTGAAGAAACTTAAGCAGGCTGTTTTTACTTACCGCAATCACAATTTTTGAGGCTGGAATTCTCGGTGTACTCAACCTCGTCTTCTGCTTCCGAAAGTCCAAAGGCATTCGACACTCCCGAACTGATGCGAAAAATGGTATCAAATAGAAATTTACTGGTTCTCTTGCTGTGGCCCGTATGAATGGTGTTCACGAGTGCAGATTCATTGAAGCCCTTTGAATTTTCCAAGCACATGAGACTGGAATAATTCATCGACAACGTGCACAATAATAATATATATTTTATATTCATTTTTCACACGAATCAGATATCATTGTAACAATGGGTTTGCTTTGTATTTTTTTATAGGGTGAACGTCATGCATAAATTAACAAATTCAATACATTTTTCTATATACAAGATTTGAAACAAAAGAAAAAGTAGAACAGCCTAAATAAATAATAAAAATTTCTGTAAATACTGCCTAGAATAAATAAAAGTGTGTAACTAATTAATGTAACATAAAATATGTACTAATTTTGATCATGTAATGTAGCGTACGAATCGCTTGACTCTGATAGCAAACGTGGGGAGAGTCCACCAATGTGGCCACACATGCAAGTGGTCAGTATCAATCTCATCCGGCTTAGATGTATCAGCTGTTTTCTTATATCTTCAAAATTTATTCCCTTTTTCGGATGAAATTAATATTAAATAATTAATTATTACTGGAATTCTGATTAAGCAGAGTTTAATACATCTTATTTCCCATGTTTTATATTTCAATTTTATATATTAAAAAAATAATAATAATTTAATTACAATTATTCATTTTTTTATGGTTTCGAACAATAACCTTTAATATATATTTATTTTGTTAGTGCAAATTCTTAGTTCGCCAGTCGTACAAATCGTCAACACTGCATTCATCCTCGCTGGAACTCAACTCTGGATCTATTTCTACTTTAACATCAATCTTCCGCTTTTTATTTAAAAGCAACGTTTTCTGATCATTTATTTTGATGACTCTCTTCCAGTTATCAATTTGTTCGTCTATTTCCTTGATATGTCGCTTGATATTGATATCCTCTTGCTCGTCAGCTACGATAACACTGGATTCTGTGGCAGCCTTCTTGATCTCCTGCTGAAAGCGCTGCCACTCCTCGTCCTGCAGGCGAGCAGCTTCAGTTTTATTAGTCTTGTCCTCGTCGAAAAACTTCTCTGGCAGTTTTTCGGCCACAGATTCGGCTGGGGAAGGCTTATTACTACTTGGATTTGACTGTGGTGGCGCCTTCTCTGGAATAAGCTGAGTATGCTTTTCCTGGGTTCCTGCTGGAGTAGGATCTGGTTGCGTGCCAGACTTGGCGACAGGATGCGGAGCCTTGAAAGATGGGGCAGATGATTCCTTGGCACTGGTGGCTACCGATTTTTCAATCTTATTCTGCTTGGCCTGATCCACATTTAGTTTGTGCTGCTTGGAGTTGATGTGCACCTTCCAAACGCTAGGCTTGATGGGTATCCTGCAAATGATACAAGTCAAGGTCCCTGAGGAGTCATACGTATTTATTTAGTTAAGGAAACCAGCTAGGAATTAAGTTTCAAGCAGTAGACATATGGCTGTAAAAGGTAAACAAACAAAATAGTAAACACCACGGTATTTCTATGTGATTGTTCGATATTTGTAAGCACTATAAGTTATACATATAACTGGTAGCTTCTGGCTGAAGCAACATTCACTTAATTGTCAAATAACAACACAAAACGTGTTTGTTAAAAGAATGGTAAACGCCGGTTGACAACGTATGTATGTTTATAGTGACAATTCAAGTTTTGTAAAGGATATTTCGCTAAGGGTGAATCCACTGTAGCAACAGGCTTCTTGGAAACGCTCAGCTTCTTGGGCGCTCGCTTAATATTTCCATTATTCATGTTGGTTAGTAATTTTGATTGTTTACTTAAAATTGTTTTGTGTTAATTTATTGTTCCATTCCAAGCTATCGATGGGCTGATCCAAATCCCGATTAGTTCAAAATGGGTGAAATGGCTGAAAATGAAACTAAGAAATTACCCTCCAATCGATACACTCCAATCGGTAATCCTAGTGATGCTGAAAACATCGATGCATCGACCATCGAAATCGAAAACATCGATATCGATGCATCGATATTTTTTTACATCTCTACCGGCAATTTTTTTAGACTACGTGTCTAAGAATTTTAATTTTCACGTTACCCATTGCCTGGCTGGAACACATTACCTGGCTGGAATAGGGACATGAATCGGACGCCAAAGATGCTGAACAGCAAGGTGGCTGGCTACAGCAGCCTGATAACGTTTGCGATCCTGCTGATTGCCTGGCTGGCCGGATTTTCCTCTCGCCTGTTCGCCGTAATCCGCTTCGAGTCGATTATCCATGAGTTTGATCCGTGGTTCAACTACCGGGCCACCGCCTACATGGTGGAGCACGGTTGGTACAAGTTTCTCAACTGGTTCGACGAACGCGCCTGGTACCCGCTGGGCCGCATCGTCGGTGGCACCGTGTACCCGGGTCTGATGATTACCTCGGGCGGCATTCACTGGCTCCTACACGTACTCAACATACCGGTGCACATCCGCGACATCTGCGTGTTCCTCGCCCCAGTGTTCAGCGGCCTCACTTCCATTTCCACGTATCTGCTGACCAAGGAGCTGTGGTCCTCGGGCGCCGGACTATTCGCCGCAAGCTTCATCGCCATTGTGCCCGGCTACATCAGTCGCTCGGTGGCTGGATCGTACGACAACGAGGGCATTGCCATATTCGCCCTGCAGTTCACCTACTTCCTGTGGGTGCGCTCCGTGAAGACCGGCTCGGTGTTCTGGTCGGCCGGAGCTGCTCTATCGTACTTCTACATGGTCTCCGCCTGGGGTGGCTACGTGTTCATTATCAACCTGATTCCGCTGCATGTCTTCGTGCTGCTCATCATGGGCAGATACTCGCCGCGCCTGCTGACCAGCTACAGTACCTTCTACATCCTGGGACTGCTGTTCTCCATGCAGATCCCCTTCGTGGGATTCCAGCCGATACGCACCAGCGAGCACATGGCTGCTTTGGGCGTGTTTGTTCTCCTGATGGCCGTGGCCACCTTGCGTCACTTGCAGTCGGTGCTGTCGCGTCACGAGTTCCGGAAGCTGTTCATCGTCGGTGGCCTGCTGGTGGGCGTTGGTGTCTTCGTGGCCGTCGTGGTGCTCACGATGCTGGGCGTCGTGGCCCCGTGGAGCGGTCGCTTTTACTCGCTGTGGGACACCGGGTACGCAAAGATCCACATCCCGATCATCGCCTCCGTGTCGGAGCATCAGCCCACTACCTGGTTCTCGTTCTTCTTCGATCTTCACATACTCGTGTGCGCCTTCCCAGTCGGTGTCTGGTACTGCATCAAGCAAATCAACGACGAACGTGTGTTTGTGGTGCTGTACGCCATCAGTGCGGTCTACTTTGCCGGAGTGATGGTGCGTCTGATGTTGACCCTCACGCCCGTTGTGTGTATGTTGGCCGGCGTGGCTTTCTCGGGCCTGTTGGATGTCTTCCTTCAAGAGGATTCGTCAAAGCGAATTGGCCCGGCCATACACACGGCCACCGAGGTGGATGAGTCAGAAGATTCCATTGAAAAGAAAACTCTGTACGACAAGGTGAGTAAAATAGAGCCCAGGCACTCAATCAGATTACTCAAACTTTGGACTTGCAGGCCGGAAAGCTGAAGCACCGAACCAAACATGATGCCCAGCAGGACACGGGCATCAGCTCGAACCTGAAGAGCATTGTTATCTTGGCCGTTCTCATGCTGTTGATGATGTTCGCTGTTCACTGCACGTGGGTGACCAGCAATGCCTACTCCAGTCCCTCCATTGTGCTGGCTTTCCACAACAGCCAAGATGGGTAGGTTTTTTATTTTAGATTTTTGTTAACTTCGGCTCATGATTTCTTACCTTCCCGTTTGTAGGTCCCGCAACATATTGGACGACTTCAGGGAGGCCTACTACTGGCTGTCCCAAAACACCGCTGACGATGCCCGCGTTATGTCTTGGTGGGATTATGGCTATCAGATAGCAGGCATGGCGAACAGAACAACGCTAGTGGACAATAATACGTGGAATAATAGTCACATAGCTCTGGTGGGCAAGGCAATGTCTTCGACCGAGGAGAAATCCTACGAAATCATGACTTCCCTGGACGTGGATTATGTTCTGGTGATCTTTGGCGGTGTTATTGGCTACTCGGGCGATGACATCAACAAGTTCCTGTGGATGGTGCGCATCGCCGAGGGTGAGCATCCCAAGGATATCAAGGAGAGCGATTATTTCACCGACCGCGGTGAATTCCGTGTGGATGCCGAGGGTGCTCCAGCTTTACTGAATTGCCTTATGTACAAACTAAGCTACTACAGATTCGGGGAACTGAAATTGGACTATAGGTGAGTTGGAAAGTGGCTTAGATATTCGAATTGATTACTTAATATATGGTTTCAGAGGACCATCTGGTTATGATCGCACTCGCAACGCTGTGATTGGCAACAAAGACTTTGATCTAACCTATCTGGAGGAAGCCTATACCACAGAGCACTGGCTGGTGCGCATCTATAGGGTTAAGAAGCCGCACGAGTTTAACAGGCCATCACTGAAAGCCAAGGAGAGGACGATTCCACCAGCCAACTTGATCTCCAGAAAGGTAGAGCATAAATAGCTCGAATTTCATCCGAAACCTAATGAAAAATCTTTTCTTTCTAGAATTCGAAGCGTCGCAAGGGCTACATTCGAAACCGACCGGTTGTTGTTAAGGGAAAGCGGACCTTGAAATAAACAAGAATATTTGTATTTATCTTTCACCCATATATAAAAACATGGTTAAAACACCTTTACACATGGCACAACGTTTGGTGAAAGTGTATCCCCCAGAGCATCCTCATGTTGAGGGCTTTAACAGCCGCCCCTAAATTAGATCTGACCCCTTCCCAGACACGTACGACACTTCTTTCAACGGGTTGCATTCCTGATCCAATCCGAATCCGTTTACCTTTGATTTAATTGTTTCGCGGCGGCTCCTCCACCATTCATTGTCTTAAGCTAGCAATTCAATAAAGCAAGAGTGTACATTTTTAAACCTAAAAAGAGGATGTGGCTTTGATTAATCCTGGGAGGACATAGAAGAAAGATGTAAAGGAGCTTTTAGATTTATTATTGACTTAAGAAATCAAGAAGTACAATTCTAATTATCATTGCGTCGCCGCCGATGCAGTTTTCGGTCCAAGTCTCTGGATTTTTGCTTCTTGGCAGGGGCATAAGATGAAGTATAAGCGCTCTCAGGTTCATCTAGGTCGTTGGAGCCACCACCACCGCCAGTAGACTTTGGCAAGATGGGCAAATTATTGGAGTCAAAGTTAAACTCGTCGTTAGAGTTTGCCAGTTGCCGGCGGAAGACGGCTGCACTGTGGGTCACGCGGGCCTTTGGGTGGGATGGTGGCAACCACGAGACTTTTTGCGTTGTGGAGTTATAGAAATAATGCGCTTTGCAGCCCTTATCGTACATGTCCTTCCAGCCAGCCTCCAGCGGATACTTTCTCAGTAATCTCTTGTAGCGCTTGAGATACTCCTGGCTCGGCTGCGAGGAGTGCGGGGTGCTGTTGAATTTGTTGACACAGTACAGCGAGCACTTGTGCCAGATGTTGTACTTGTTGGGGCACAGCTTATAACCGTGGTGCGACTCGTTGACGCCGATCCTTTCCTTGATGCGGTGAGACCAGAACTGCTCCTCGACGCTCTTGCGCTTGGGCTCCGGCTCCTCCTTGTATGGTGTGTACGGGGCGCCCTTATCATCGTCGTCATAGTTTTCGGCTATAATTTCTTCTATAGCCTCTGATATCGGCGTAGTTCCTGGGAAGCAGGAAAGAATATTTATCCAAGTGTTATGAAGCAGGCTTTTATTAACGAATGACTTACCTGATTGTTTCGTTACCAGTCCCCTCTTCTTCAAGCGCTGCAAAAGTGCTGCCGGTAAACTCATTTTAATTAATTTTTCCTAAATTGTTTACGTTTTTCTGAAAATCAATATGACCACGGCTCTACTTATTCAAAAATACCAATGTTTGTGGAACAATAAATAGAAAGAGTATTTTTCCTAGGCACCCCAATTTACCCGGTCACACTATTCATTTTCAGCTCAGTATTCTCGAATAATATTCATAATATTTTTAGCTGAATATTCTTAATTCTACAACATGGCCGATAACGCAGAACCACTGACATTGTCCCGGGGTAAGGATTATACTTCCGTTGACCTACTACAGCGAGCTCACGTCAACAAACCCATAAACCCAATTTCAGATGTCAAAAGATCGATAGAGCTCTTGGAAAAACTGCAGGCCAGTGGCGACTTCCCCACCACGAAGCTGGCTGCCCTGCAGAAGGTGCTCAACTCCGACTTCATGACCTCCGTTCGGGAGGTGTACGAACATGTCTACGAGACGGTGGACATCCAGGGATCCCATGACGTTCGGGCGTCGGCCACAGCCAAGGCCACAGTAGCCGCCTTCGCAGCTAGCGAGGGTCACGCACATCCCCGAGTGGTGGAGCTACCCAAAACGGAGGAGGGTAAGACTTTGGACACGCCCCAAACCAAAAATTGTTTGGAATCAACCAAACTTTTGCTTCACTTATTATACTATATTTATAATTTACTTATTCCAGGCTTGGGCTTCAACGTAATGGGAGGCAAGGAACAAAATTCGCCCATCTATATATCCCGTATAATACCCGGAGGAGTTGCTGATAGGCACGGAGGTCTCAAGAGAGGTGATCAGCTATTATCTGTCAACGGAGTGGTAAGTCGAGAGGAAAACCTCGATTTGATATTTGGAAAACATAAACATTTGGAATATCCAAAAAGTGATTTAATTTTAATTCTAATAGTTGAATAATCGGTTTTAATTTCAGTCTGTTGAAGGCGAAAACCACGAAAAGGCTGTCGAACTCTTGAAACAGGCCATTGGCTCTGTGAAGCTGGTAGTACGCTATACACCCAAGGTTCTTGAAGAAATGGAAATGCGCTTCGATAAGCAGCGCAATACCCGTCGTCGCCAATAAAGTGCACATAATCGGCCAGAACTAAAGCCATATATGTTTCTGCCATTAGATCATAATGTGTTAATCACTTGTGCTTAAAATCAAACCCTAAAATAATTTATTTTAATGAACAAATCCATTTTGAATTTTATTTATTACAAAAACAATTCAAAAAGATGACTATTTAATCGTAAAAAGTGAGTGTTATGTATTTATACCTAAAAATGCCATGTTGGTTTCTGTTCCAATAAAAAGTACATGAACAAACAATATATATTACGATATTTTATTTCAGCCCCTGAAAAAATGCCCTTAATATAAGCATAAAACTGAAAACTTTAAGTTTAATATCTTTAAAAAATATAAAAATATATTTTTATTGCTTTTTGTTTACAACAATATATATATTTTTTAATATTTGCTTATGAAAAGGATCTGTTCTTTAGTTTTTTCAGGAACTCCTTGGCCTGTTTATCACCTAATCTGTATTCAAGGGCTCGCAGGGAATCGGAATCTTTAAAATAAATAAATTTATTATTTAGGTTTGAAAGTTGTAAACTAAAAAAGTGGTTACCTGTGTACTCTGGCCTGGATAAATTCATCATTATTTGCTCGCCTTGCAGTGCATCGAGATCGGCGAATGAAATATAGCACTCTGCTATATATTGACTGGACATTCCGAATAGATCTTTATCCTTGATACTGAATACTATCAGACTGTTCTTGGCATTACGCTGATGCTCACTCAAGTTTCTGTGGAAGGTCGAAATTATAATCTTTAATTCGTTTAAATAAATAGTTACTACTTACATACGAAACTCCTGATCGTAAAGGGGAAAACAATTCTTGTTGTGAACGTTGGTTTTCACTGGCGATAGATCGTTAAAACGACTCGTGGGCATGAAACTGGCTTTGACAAATGAATCCACCAAACCATTTGAGTCCATGGAGAGCAGGTTGCGTGCATTTAAAATAGTTAACTATGAAAAATAGAGAATGTAAAGAAGTTTCTTTATAATATGTAAATGTTAAAACTCTTACCACTAAACCGGAATCAGTTAACTGAACCATCACCGTGAGTTGGCCAAAAGGAGATGAGTCCTGGTTCTTTTGGCTCTCTAATCGCTCCAAATAATACTGATGAATAAGATCTGCTGTTTCCATGGAATAAAGCTCCAGTCTACTCTGAATGTTGGACAGAATCTTCACGTCCGAGGCCGCAATGTTGCCCATTTTGAAGCAATCAATCATAGTTTGCAGGGTGTTGTTCAAATTCTGAAAGAATGCTGGCGGTCGTCGTTTCTAAAATTAGAAAAAAATTTAATGATTTAACTGCTAGTTGGGATAAATTAAATAAGTAGACCTACATCGAGATTGGATTGTATAAGGTCATACATTATTATGGATAACTCTGACCAAATGGCGTCCAGTATCCTGCCAAAGTTAACTTCGTTGAGGGAATCGTATAGCGTGGTTAGTGAACCCTCCAAATACATCATCAGCTGCTCCATGGAGTTGGAGTCCTTGGCGAGCACTTCCGCACCCTCGGCCAGGTATCGTTTAATCGGTGGTGCCATTTTGCGGGCCACAATCTCAATGAGCTCGACGATTTGATTGCGTTCGGTGTCCAGTGCATTTTCGATGACAGTTTTGATGGTCGTGGCGCAACGCTCAGCCTCCAAATTTGTGCGATATTCTCCTAATCTCTTAATGATATCATCGATGTTGAGTTCCTGGTGTTAAACATATGATATTACTCTCTCTATATATGCATGTACATCCACTGTAAGACCTACCTTTATGAAAGAAGGTAAACTCTGGCGTATGTAGTCCATATTATTAATAGCTATACACCATTCTTCTGATAAAACTAAGGAATAAATAAGAAAACATTTAGATTTAAGTAATATAAAAAGAAATTCCTATAATTTACTTACCGAAATTCTTGTTGTTGTCACCCAAATGAATATTTTCGACCCGGCGTGACATTTGTTGAGCATAAAATATGCAACATCTACACAGATCCTGTAAATAAAATATTTATAAATTTAAACACATTACTTCAATATTTTTTTCTAATTACATTGACAATCTTGGCTACAAATATGTAGGATCCCTCGACTTCTGGCCAGTCGAGCTGTTGCCAAAAGATCTTAATTTGGTAGAATATGGAAAGCGTATCCACAGCCGAGGAACTGTATTTCACGGTCTCATCGACTGCCTTGAGCTGATCCAAATCGATAGCCTTTTGAATACGATTTAAAGCCTTAATTATGGAAATATCTAGCCAGTGAGTAACTCCTCTCTCGAACCAGGGGTAGAAGCTGGCCAATTCCAATGTCTCAGAGCACATCGATTCACCTAAAAAATAGATAAAATAGTAAAGTAAATTCAAGAAAAAGATTTTTGTTTAGATTTTACCCAGTTGGACGTATCGCTTGAGTATTAAGTAGACTTCAAATAGCGTCGTTCCCATGTTCACATTCTCAATGTTGGGCAGATATTCGAACTGATCGTCCGGCACATCCAATCTCTTAATGTTATTGCACACTTCTATAATAATTGATTTACAAATCTCGGCCAGTTTTGAGTCATAAAATATGTAGAGTATTGCGGAATAGTTGAGTTGAATTTTGCTAAAAAGGTTGAAATAAATTAATGGAATTTACTATAAACACTTAGAGGGGTAGCTTACTGGTAAAATAGTTTGTCAAAGTACTCCATTCCACGCTGAAGGTCAGACCGCACCATTTGTATGAGTTTAATAATGTACTGCAGCTTCTCGTCGTCCGTTTCATGGTTCTTGGACTGCCTGCTGCCCTCGACTATATGCTCCAGCCACTCCTTCGTTCCTGTGTTTATAGCGTCCACAATGGCAGTGTCTATATTGCACGTTTCATCGGTGTCATTCAGCCAGCCGTACACCGATTTTGGGAATATGTCTATACTCTCTGGCACCTCGAACTCCTTGATTTTCTTTAGAATATCCAGGACCTCGTTGAGTGCCCTTATTATGTTCTTCTCACTCGTGTTTCGGGACCTTAATTTCCTCAGCACAGCAAAGCAGGAGGGCAGGAGTCTCCTCACTCCATCCCAGAATGTTTTCACATCCTCGGAGTCATTCTGCAGGCCATTGATCACTGGCACCAGCACATCCAGAATCGAGTTGAAAAGCGTAAAGTTAAGCTTGTGCGTTTCATGGATGGTGCTGTAAGCGTGCCACTGACTAAGGGCGCAGTCGAACGGCGTTAGTCCACTCTGAGCAGCATGCTGGGAGCGAATGAGCTCGGCGTTTGGACTGAACTTGCCGCTCCACCAATAGTTGGCCACCTGCGACGTTTCCAGCTCGTACATGAGCAGGAGTTTCAACAAGTTCTTGTGCTCCTGCACGGCCACGCTCTTGTTCTTCTCCGCGCTCAGAGCTAGGTTCACAAGTAGCGATCCACGACTCCGGCCCTTGCTGCCCTTTTCAAGATTATACCAGACGGTTAGGCCCGAGACAGGTATGCTCTAAAAAAAGTATATGTTATTATTTTTATGTTTATTATTTATCTTAAAGAACATACCTTTAGTGTGATTGCAGCTCTGCCTATTAACTCGTTATCATGCTTGCCCGAGGAAGCTGTCACGGCTATTTCCTTCATCAACTTGCTGAGTCCCTTTACGCCCTTAACATCCAG
Source organism: Drosophila anomelani (assembly GCA_035045905.1). Lineage (NCBI taxonomy): Eukaryota > Metazoa > Arthropoda > Insecta > Diptera > Drosophilidae > Drosophila > Drosophila anomelani. The sequence continues at coordinate 5,275,858 of JAWNOO010000007.1, read as the reverse complement.
GATTTTGTTTACCTTCTCCTTGACCGTTTCCGCGGCATCAAAGTCCCTGAAATAGATTTAATATATCATATTATATATTTAGTATTAAGGTTTAGTTTAAAATAAAAGTTATTTACATGCTAGTTTGAACTACAAAACTAATTTCCTTACTTTATTTTACAATTCAAGGCTACAAAACGTTTGAAATTATAATATCAAATTTTAGTTTTTCAGATGCCATACCTTCTTTTTTATTTGGTTTAGACCATAAACCTACTATTCCTCGTTATGTGATTTTGTAAAACTAGATATCTTGACTTGAATGAGTGCATTTTTTAAGGAATATGTAAAATGCAAACTTACCAGACTTCAACAATAAGGACTTCATCCCGTGCATTTTCGGCAATAGGTCTAAAAAAGAGAATTTCCAATTGATAAATATTATTTGACACCCATTTAAAAATATCTTTAAATCCCAAACTTACAGTGAAAAGTGCTCTTCCCAGATAGGATTCAATGTGGCTGGCTTAACAGAGGAGTTATAACGATGGGAACCATTTGATTCCAGGTATAGCGTCACAAACGGATCCGAGAGGCCATTGGAATCCTTGGACAATAAGTTCTCGGCCTTGATTATTTCCACATTTAATCGAACATTGGGCGGTTCCTTGAGCCTGGCTGCTTCGGAAATCTCCAAATGCGTGGCATTTGGAATTTTGAATGCATCCTGGACAAACTCCACCAAACTGCCGGTGCACTCATCGTTGTTTTCACAGCCAATATTGTTGTAGATTTCAAATAATATCTCCTCATACAAGTCTGTTACCTGAAAGAAGAGTTTTAGTGAATAAATAAACTTAGTTTGTACGACAAATGCACGAGATGCTGCACTGAATACTCTAAAATAACTTAAAGACAAACTGAAAAATAAGTTTCTGTGACGAAAGCCACATTCAGCAGGGTATTTTAATTTGAATCGATTAAAAATAGAATTCAATTAATTTTCTAAAGGTCAAAGCTTGAGCAAATTCCAGTAAACGGAAATGTTTGCAAAAACTGAAATACGTCATCAGGAAAATGCGGAAAACCAGACACAGCTGATGTCATGCTGGACTCTCCCCTCTGAATAGTTTAGGAAACCTAGAAAACATAAATATTGACTCAGCAAAAATCGCAAAATCAATCTTCCCATAAATTAATGTACTTTTTTTAAAAGGAAAGCACACAAGTTAGCTCACAGAACTAGTCCATAAATTATGTTTCCTTCAGTTTCAATTGCGGACAGTCGTCAAAACACAAGACGTTCTGTATTTGCCAAAAGACCCAAGTGTATATGATATATTTAAAATTCAGAAATATTAACTCGAATGACTCAACAACAATCTCATATCAATGAACTTATACAATCGCTTCGCTTTGTTTACCTAGGCACTGAGAATAAACACATAATATTATTCAAAAACTTTCAGAGAGCCTGCGTCGGATGTTCATAATGGAACAGAACACACCTGGCAAGCCACACCAGGTGACTTCTACTTACGGTCATCGAATGGCAAACCTCCTTCGCATGGGAGTCGAGTAAATGCTTGTGGACACCCCGAAAATGCCGACTGGAGATGCTGCCATTTCGGTTCAATATTCGTCGCTGTATTGGCTCTTTCAGCGATTGCATCGAGGATGCCTTTATCGGCAGTCGGTTCTCCTCGCATCCGGTCTGGGAGCGGGATCGATTGAGGCTATTGGTTTTCGAACTATGGTTAGACGGGTTTTGGGAACCGAACTTGCTCAGAACACGTGGCAACGACAGGTAGCTCATGTTCAACAGTTGCAACTACTAACTAACTGATCAGTCCACTAAATCTGTGTGTGTTCTTAATAATGGCTGCGGAAACTTTTGGCACAAAACAATCCGAACTGGACATGGACGGCACACATATCTGAGAACGCGAAGAGAACGGATAATCACGGACACAGTATCTAGAAGGAGGCACTCCGTCGTCCACTCCCAACCGCTTGAGCAAAGAGTCTATAACTAAGTACTTTACGGTCAGCGTCCGGTCTCGAAAATCTTGGCGATATCCGAAATATCTTGACGTTGACCATGAGATAAAAAGTGTATACTGCTCTCAATTCGATTTATATAGTCGAATGTATTCGTGCATATGTACACGGCGGTTGGGCAGTGTCTGTGAGCCATAATAAGGCGATCTTAAGAGAAAATGTTTTATTTTTGGAAACCCGAAAGGAAAAAGCTCAAGGTGGTAATGAAAAATACATTTTCTAAAGTACATTAAGCTTTCCTCCCCATTCAATTGGCCAGCCCCGAGCGAATGTTTGCCTTTTCCGCAGCCAATGCTTGTTTATGCTGTCAGTATACATTATTGAGTCTGTTTACACGGACCGCGGGAATAGCCTATAGTCTATAGCTTAATTTGTTTATTGCTCGACCGTTTCTATGGACACCACTTAATTTGCTCAACGGCTCAATTATAAACAGATACACCTTCCCAGACGGCAAACATGCGAACAGCAAAATGTTGGTATAAGATAAAACATTGCACGACCACAGGCATTGGAATCGCTCGGATCGTTATGCTCCGCTGCAAGCTAGAGAACTGACCTATCGAGGGATTTCCTAAGCATGGGGGAGGTCTCGCAATGGCCTACAATGTGACCAGGCTTAGGAGATTACCATGACCACCATAGCTATCCAAGGAGGATTAGGAGTCCGAGTAACTATAGTAACTAAATCGTGGAATAACCGGAAAAGCATTAGTTTCGGGTATTTGTTTGATGCCTCCGAACGGAATTTGGTTAGTAACTGACCTAAAAGTGTTTTGTTTATCAATTTTTCACACAAAATAACAGTTTACGGAAGGCCTGTCCTTTCTATTTTCAAAGTTTTTTAAAATCAATATGAATTCAAGTCTGTCCTATCCATATTCATAGATTTTAAATATCAATCTTACTTCAAGTTGAATTATTTAACGTTAATATGCCTATAATTCTGCGGGTTTGCGTTCTCAACTCTAATTTTGACACTCTATGAAATACCCCTTAATGTACAAGATAAACTTAAAACTAAATGCTTTAGAGAATACCTACATTCATTACAGGAGCTGATTCCAAAACGCTTGCACTAATATCTTTATCCGAAACTGAAGCCGGTTCACTTTCGGTCGTAAAGGTGTCGATGCTGGAGCACTCTGGATCCTGGCTACATTGAAGTGTGCCATCTGGACTTTCGTCGGATTCCTCCTCACCATTTTCGCCGAAAGGAGCCAGCGAACTCTTGAGAACACCCTCATCAATCTGGGATTTCTGTCGTAAAAGAGCTCCGAACTTTTCAAAGAATCCATCGTCGATATCCTGCAGCCTGGAAGAGAAAAATTCAATTAGTGAAAGTAAATAATACCTTGAGATATTCTGTATTTGCATTTTTAAGTTGCCAACGCATTTACCGCCTTTTTTGTTAGGCTCTAATTATTCAAGTAATTAGTCATTATTGTGTATGAATAGTATTAGAATAAATATTTGATAATGTTTGCCGGAAAAGTACATTCATTTGTGGATTACTTCAGCCCAATGCCGGGTTACAAAATTCCCCGTAAACTGACTCATGTTGCCATTTTTGTGTAGTATATAAAATCGATCTGGGGCTTGGGCTTCGACTTGGATGTCCCCCTTACATCACTTTCGTCGCTTCACGCACACTGATGATTATCCGACTTTCAAAGATTTCATTAATCTTATGACACACTGTGGTCGTGCTCCACAAATGTTCGTGTTATTCGGTGAGATAAACAAACACACATGTTTACGAACAGATGCGAATTTTAAATAATTTCGAATAGGTGTGCGTGGGGTGCTGCGTTCTTACTGTGTTTCGTGCTCCGTGGGTGGATTCATTTTAAGTTCTTGGAGTTTGAAGAAAAACCCCTTCCACATCTGTTCCTCGTCCATGTTTTAGGCTGTTGAATATTGTCCAAGGAGCAGCACACAGAATCCAACAAGTGTCAGCGGAGTGCAAAAACATACTAACGGCTTTATAATGCCGAACAAACGATGTGATTCATAAAGCTTCTCTCCGACGTAGATTTTTCTCAGTGGCATTTCGCACGCTCTTCCGTACACTAGCACACATTATATTTACCTCCATATATAAATTCGTATGTTTGTGGGCCCACACCAGCATTGGGCGAAAGTATGGAAGGGGGGGAAGCAAACATATAGACACTTGTTACCATGGTGATCGATGGGTTTTTTTCGGGCCTATATTGTTGTTTATATTTATAAAAAAAAAATCCCCCTTCGGGAAATGCATTTAATTAGATTAGATTGGAAATTAGATGGGAGATTAGATTTAGGTTGCATTCAAGAATGGCTTCTTTGAGACGCACACAGAGGCAAGAGACTGCTAGGGCTAGTTGGTAAGAGTGTGGTAAGACAGGTTCTTCTACGCAATATAGCCAACCTATTGTTAGTTTTCTAACCAGCTGAAAACCTTAAAGAGGCTATATATCTTTTAGATTTTAAAGCGTATATTTACCTTAATTTCTCGAATATCCTTGCTTCTGAGCGCCAGAATTTACCCTTTTTCAGCATAGCTGTGTCCTTTGTAAGGTTGTTATTATGTGAGTTTTCATTAGATTGGGATTAGTTAAATGAGACCTTTTGAACTCAACGGTTTGCACTTAGATTTGCATTACGAGATCACGCTTCACCTTGGCACTTGGCCCTATTTGAAGTGACATTTTTTAATTTAATTTTTACAAATCAATCAAGATTAGATTGTGATGTTTGCTTTTGTAAATAAAAGGAAATACCGCAACCCAATATTTCGTTTTATTCTTCAAAATATTAATACCGAAAACTATTTATCGATAGCGTGGGCCAAAGCAAACCTGTAGTCCGATAACCAAAACAAACCAACGGCAGCAACAACACTCTTCACGACGTCGGCCAATTTTGCTATATTTATAAATTAAAAAACCATGAATTTAAAGTATAAGCGCCGATACGACAGCCTGAAGCGCTCCATTAAGAGTTATCTGCTGGTAAGTGTTAGCAAAACACGATTTTATTGGCATATTTAATGTCACAATTCGTTCATACATATGTACATACATATTCGTTGCAGTTTCTTAGTGTAAATCTATTTTACTGATTCATGTTGTGTTATTTAACCTTTATAGGAGAACGCTTCCCTCACCGATGAGATTTGTCACCTCCAGGCCGAGTTATCTCGGTCCAGAAGCCAGCGGCTCTACTTGATTGAACGGCTGATGTTTCACGAGGGCCTGGATAAACCAAACAGTTCACGCCCGGGTATTACCAATGGAAAAATTGAGACTGCTGATAACAGTGGAGGAACAAAGAAAAACAAATCGCTGGTTGTGCCAAAGAAATCCAGCGAGGATAAACCCAAAAGTGTCGCTATCGTACGGAAAAAGAAGTCAGCCTTTCCCATGAACTTGAACAGTATATTGCTGCACTCTCTGGGCGAGATTATATCTGTGAATCCCAACTTTCACAACGATAATTGGATCTACCCGGTCGGCTATGTGGCTACCAGAATCTACGCTCATCCAAAGGACCCGCGCAAGAAATGCGTATTTACCTGCAAGATTTTAAACAACGCGGGAATCCCACAGTTTCAAATAATTCCCGATAATGACTTGGATGGTGTCTTTTTCGGTGAAAGCGCCAACACCTGCCATATGGAACTTTTGAACACCATCCAGAGATCGCCCAATGTAAAAGTTAAAATACCTTTCGAGGTCCAAGGCGAGGTTTTCTTTGGATTGTCGAATCAGAAAACCCAGTCGCTTCTTATGGCAGATCCTGGTTTTCCTTTGTGTACCAATTTTAAAAGCTTCTTTGTACCAAATAGTAAATCTATAAATAATGCCTCAATATCCTTCGAGACACTTCAGGCGTTTCTTACATGAAAAGCCCCTTTGCATACCCTAGCTTACAAGACCCGTAGATTAATATTTTTAAGAATAAATGCATATATCAACACCTGTCTGAATACTTATCACTTCTTTGCGGTTGCGGTAATACTTTTAATTTTTAATAAATCGAAAATGCAAAACTAAGACATGTATCTGTAGCTGTGTCCTAGGAAGTATCTCTTTTTTTTAAGGTACTCCCCAATATTTGGCTTTGCTAATCTAAAGCTTACTTAAGCTCAAACCATATCTTATTAATTAGCAAGAAAAAGCAGCTGAATTTAATACACTCTTCTTATATTTTTGTGTTCCAATTCCACACCGGCAGAGCAATCAAATGGCTTTCTACAGCCGGAAATAAGTGCAGCAGAGCAGAAAGTGCAATTTATAGGTTTTTTTTTTATTGAACTATCGAATTGTCTAGGACAGCGAAAAACAAGTTGGCAACCTGCCTGCTGCTGTAATCGAGATACAACCCTTGTGTGGCAACATATGTACACAACACAACACATACTGCCCGAAAAGTATAAATGCAATATATTTTTGGAAAGTTGTTTTTGTTGCCTCTCTGAATTAGCCGATATTGCATCAAGGACTTTGCCAGGACAACCGAATCGTCAGCCATGGGCAGCATCGAAAAGGCGTGTATATCCGGATTCCTGTGCCGACTGTGCTCCGAAATGCACCGAACAGTAATACATATTTATGGTGATCATGGCCAACGTCTGTGTCTTGTTGAGAAAATCAACGGCTACCTCCCAATAACCGTGAGTAATTCCAAATATTGGAGTTCCTAGGGGTGCAGGCTATCCGGGGGCACAGGCGTAATTACTTAGTGTGTGGCCTGCCGCCGAGAAGCCATTGGGGAAAGCGGCTTTCGCTAACAACTATGCATTTGTTTAAAAGAACAGCGCCAAGTAACTCCTTGTCCTTATCCTTTTCGGCAGATTTCTCCGACTGATCCCTTGCCAAAAACCATATGCAAAACATGTTTACATCGCGTGGAGCAGCACTATTCCCTGTTAATGCGACTTACGCGAATGCGGGAGGAGCGTAAGAATAAGTTAATTGAGTTCAAACAACGCCGGAATGAGGTGAGTCCCCCTAGCCAAGCAACTATGTAAAGTATGTAACATTGAGTCTCTCGTCCTTCTGCCCCAGAGAAATATCTCGATTTCCAGCGTAGAAGCCTCAGATGACGATGACCAAGCGTCGTCAGGGACCCGCAAAGAGACACGTCGAGAGACAGATATCGAATCTGGCCAGCCGGCCGAGGAATCCGCCAAGCCCAGCCAAGAGACATCAGTGCCCCAACCAAATAGCAGCGATAGTGGCCCCGGACCCAGCAATAGAGACCCTAAAGAGACTGGTACCCGCCGCAGCACAGGCAGCAGCGCCACCACAGCCACAACCAACCAGGAACTAACGTAGATTATGACTGTTGACCGCGTCTCCGCTCATTGGAACTATATATACGAGTACTTGACTATGTATATAGAGGCGTGTGCTTGTGTGTATGTATTTTTAGATTGAAATAAAATAAGCATTTTATTTAATTGCTAAGGTTTTTTCGAATATAACAAATCGATAAACATCAAGAAGTGTGACTGACAATTTTCGGATATGTACATACTCATGTCAGCCATTTTAGTTGCCTTTTTATTGGTAAACTATGCTTTAAATAAGTAAAGATTAGTTTTGTGATTCCGCTGTTAATAGGGAAATTCAAGGATTATACGCTTTCTTACCTGAAAATGTTCTTTAGTTTTACCACTCTCACAAGGTACTTGATTTGTTTTCAAACATTATCCAGAGAGGATTAAGTATTCGCAATCGTATGGGGTCTCTCTTCTGTCATAATTTGTCCAAAATATATACTCCAGGTCATCGCTCAACGTGGCATATCCACTTTCTTACCTTAATCTTATCGTGGCTACATTCTTTGTGAATGATGGTAGAAGCAAATTCTATATTTTTCTCACCTGGCAGTTTCGCCTAAATTTCCTCAATTTATACTTGGTTTAAAAATGACTGCCTATTATAAGGTTAACAAAAAATACTGTACATTTATATAAATAAAACAATAGATGACTTAATCACTGGTCAGTCGCTTGTTTTCTGCGATCCTTGGCATCCAAGAGGCGTCGAAAATGGCTCAATGCCGCTCTCTCGAGAGTGTCCAACTCTGATCTACATTGTTGTTCTTATTAAATTCTAAGCAATACTGAGCTGTTATTAATTTATTTTTAGAGATTTTACATAATTAAAGAAGCAAAACAAACAAACCTGCTGGATGTCCTTGGCTACATATCCAAACGTAAATAATTTATACACTTGCTGTAGTTCTTTTTAAACTTTAATCATATTTTAAATACAAGTTAGTGTTGGGACGCAGTGAGGGAACTCTTGTTACATTTTTTTTATTGTTTTAGTTTGGTAAGCACATACATTAGTTGGAAGTTTAACACAAATAGGACATCGTTGAAACATCAATGAATATTAGCATAAAAGGTTGCCGCTAAACTTATGTGATATGTCTAGTATTTAACCCAAGGAGCCGAGTCCATTAAAACGTTGTCGCCGTCTGTCTTATGAAATGTTCTTTTCTTTTATTGAGCCTAACAATACGCACGAATCGCTGAATACTTAAAATTGTCAATCAGAATGGTATTATGATAACTTAAAAATATCTTGCTTTTCCTATCACTAATGTTTCCTGCCAGTTATAGATACACAGGTGGTGGTGGTGTTGCTGTTGGTGGTTGGTGTACGTATGTAGACATTGAGGAAAACACTTGTGCTTGCAAATAGTCGTTGCATCTTAAGTTAATAAACGTAAATTGTTTTAAGTTGCGGCTTCAATTCTGGAGGTATCACTGGAGTGTGTTCCACTTTTCGAGTCACTAAGCGCTTAAACCGTCCACTGAATTGCTTGCGAAAACCTTTAAAGCTGCTTTTATCACTTGCCGCCATCATGTCCTGGAAGATAAGAACAAGAAAGGTTTATATTAGATCGATATCTTAGGAATATAGTAATAAATATTAGTGGTCTTTTCAACCAACCCCCAAAACATAATAAAACTTGGGGACCTTCTTGGAAAAACCTTATCTTGAGCAGTTGAAGCGAATTAGCTGAACGTTGCTACTCTAAAAATAGCGAAAGGAACCCATCGTTATCAATAGAAAACTCTTTCCAATTCCCTATACGATTTTTATGTTGATGTATGGGCTTCGTTAATGGTTTGCCCTAAGATTAAGTTCAAGACTAGGCCTTTCGATGGATGGGTTCTTTCTTGTTTACTTTGTGAGCTCCCAGTCCGGTTTTCGCTTATCGCCAACTCAAGTTCTACGTCATTCGAATCGTTTTGGAATTCTCCGAATGTATTTCTATTCGGAAGCGACCTCCAGGGTTCTTTGAATCAAAAATTCCCGTAAGCTGATGAGCAAATGTTTTGATCGAAAACAAAAAAAAAAACATCTAACAAGGTTAACAATTAAGGTGAAAGTAAAACCCGGAAATGACGAAAACCAACAAAGAAAAGATACAAAACGAACTCAGATGGTAACTTAAGATTCGCGGATATCATATCCCACCCCTCCAGCAGTCATTCATATTTGCTCAAGTGATCTCTCAGCTGATCTTATCGCCGTCACAATGACCGTTAAAACCGAATCTTATGAATGCTGAATGCGCCCAGTTTATGGCCCATAAATCTACAGTCAAAATGTCCGTAAGTCCGTTCATACTTCCATACATACTAATGATTTAGATGGCAATTGTGTTGGAGTGCAAATAATTTTTGTTTCCTCTTTATCTGCCGCACACAGACACACACAGGCTCAGGCACGAGGAAACCCACACTAGGAGCTCTATACTATATGGGCGGTCACCCGGGGAGTATCTAATAACCGTTACGTCATCCTGCGCCACGATAATCTGCACGGGATAGTTGGGGAACTGGTGATTGGGGGGATGGCACTTACGGGGCTCAGGCAATTGTAGATGTGCGGAGTTGGCGCCTTCGGGGGGAATGTCCACTCGGCCTCAGCCGCCCTGGGATTCCCGTTGGCGTCGCAAACAGCTGGTGCATTGCTCCGGACGAAGGTGACGCTCTGAGTAGTTGTAGTAGTGGTGGTATTTTTGGCAGGTGTTGGTGTCGCTGTTACCGTGGCGGCGATGGATTTGCCCCTGGCCTTTTCCTCGCTCGTTGACTCTTTCATTTTTATGTGGTCGTCCCAGTAGCGCGTAAAGATATTTTTGGTGTGGACTCCGGTGTGCGTGGTGGAGGAGGTGGAGGAGGAGCTGGTGGTCAGATAGTCGGATACATCACGTTGACAACATTTACTGCGGACAAGACGCATGGTTAATTTCCCAGAAGCAGTAGCGATCGGTTCAGGCTAGTTCATTTCGGAAACTCTAGGCTTTTATGTATGATTTTATGTTTAGTTTTAGGTACACGTATCACAGATGGTTGTTTCGCAGCTGCGGGGCTACACGATATGCTATGGATATGGTCATAGTCCGGCCAGCGTACACTGTATCTGAATCTTCAGAGCGGAAGAAGGTTTTCGGTATACTAATGTCGCGGTTCGCGGCTCGGTTCGCTGCCTTTGTGCCTGAGCTCAGGTAGGCACTCTTGCACGGCGTTACAGCGCGACTAGAATATCGATTTTCTGTACTTGGGCTGCCTTTTTGGGTGGTGAGTTAGTCACTGTCATGATGGCGCTGCCCTGCTGCGCACTATGCTTCCTTTGTGGCGGACTGGCTATGCTACCGAGACCGACCTTATGCGACTTATTCCCGACGACGACGACGAGGTGTATTTTTAGGAATGACACTTTTCATCTTTCACCGCCAATGAACTTACACAATACACTAAGTTCCGCTGTTTTCACGCGATTTTCTAGTCGTCGTGCAGGAGGAAAATGCGATTAATGCTGGCACTCTTCACCACATACATATGGTAGTATGTTTGCACATTTTTAACTGCTTTATACGTGAGTACGCACATGAGGAGTAGTCGACTTCAGTACGGTTTGGCTGGCAACGAGTATCTGAGTATCTTCGGACTCAGCAACTGAACTGAACAAAAGCAAAATATTAATCTGACTCATGTGCGCTTGACTACAGGCGAATATATAGCAAGCACAGCCGAAATATCAACTCAATTCAATAACGAACGGGGCTGCCAGCTTGGATTATTTTGGGCTAGATCTAGCATACTTGAAATATATATTTCGTTTTTCGAGATATTAATTTGTTTTATAAGGAAAATGTAGTTCACGTCATTAAATTTCGCTGAAGTAGTGCAACAAATTCACGTAAGTACTTTGAATACTGTATTTAGGCTAGTTTATTAAAATATAAATTAATTTTGTATAAATTTTAGCTTATTTTTGCTCTTAATCTGGCTGATGCGGCAACACTGCTTCGCTGCTCTCTCGATCGCTCTCTCACTCTCGCCTGTTTTCTTTATATATACACTTTTTGTACATAACGACCGTACATACCGAGTGCTCTCTCGTTTCAAGACCTTCTGACGTCAAATGACATTTAGTGAGCACTGTTTTTTGCACGAATCGTGCATATATAAATAGCAGTGGCTGTGTTTTGAGTGAATTACCCGAGATACAGATGCAGTATGATAAAATAATTCCCAGAAGTACGGGCGGAGAAAACCCCAAAAAGTAAAAAGGGCAATCAAGGGGAATGAACGCGAAAATTACGCGCTAGGAGACGAAACGATGTTTCAAATTGAGTGTTCCACGCCAAACTATTATCATCGCACACACAAATCAATTGGCTAGATTGCTAGCGTGAGCTAGCCCCGAACTCGGCACGGCTGAACGAACGCGTTCTCACAAATATTTTCGTTCTGTTTAGACCCTAATTAATTTGCTTGTTAAAATTGCAGAATAATAAACTGGCACTCGGGATCTTTCTGAGCACGAATCTATTCCGCCGTTCTCCACGCGACTGCAGATGTTTCTGTTCCGACGTTCCATTGCAGGGCTGAGGCGTTAGGAATTGCAGTTTTCGCTCGATTCGTTTGGCGCTCTTTTTTTTTTTTTCTATTTAAAAAATGTTTAGTTTCCGTTTTTTTACTACATTAATAATTGTTTATAGCATACTTTCCCTGGCTAAGACTACTTGCTCTCTCTTAATCCTCCTATAGCCTTAGCCTTATACTCTACAAACATTTACCATATTCATTTTATATTGCACATTTTCCGAACAAAAGAGACTTCTAGTTTTTGTAAATATTTTTACTTGGACTTATTTTTAGTTTTCACTGCTGCTCCCGAACAAAACAGTTTGGTTAATTTTTTAGCAAGATATAGAACGACGACCAATGAGACAATTCCCACAGCCGCCAGAGATTGGATGTTTTCAGCTTTCAAATAACTTTGAAGGGGGCCCAAAAAATCGTTTCTGAAAGACATGAGAATTAAATAGTTAGTGCCTTGTAAATCAACATTTTCCAAATGTTTCGTGGGATTAAAGTCGATCTTCTTAAACCAGGAGCTGTTTTACAAGGGGTCCGTATTGATTATAAGTGTTTATATACAAATTAATGATTACTTTATGGATAATTTACAAAGGTTATGATTTGCATGGATATTTTGGACCGTTGTATAAAATCAAATTTGACTTGCAGTGTTCTCGACTTGACGTTATATGCAACCTTTCACCGGGGCTAGAAACTCATTAATTGTTAAATTAAGTGGATTACAATTATTGAAATTAGTTTGAACTCATATTAATTAGATATTCATCTTGGCTCACTTACTAACGACATGCATGAGTCTCTCACAAATCCCTATAAAATGGTCATAATCGGACTTTCAGTTTAATATTCGATCGATGGAGATGTGCAAGAGCAGTTGGAGCTATGAGAAATAACTTACACGGCGCTCGGTATATCCGGCACTGGCTGAGGATGGCTCTGCGTGAGATATCCCTTCTCCGCAAACTGGACAAAGGCCTCCGGAGTGTACTGCTTGGCCATGTACCTGTACATTTTGCCCTGCCTCAAGCTGTAAGAATTAAATCATTATAAAACAATGATTTGTTTTGAATTAATTAATCAGTATACTCACAAAATAAAAGCAGGGGATTCCAAGGCACCCAGTCTCTTAGCAGTTGAGATGCCAGACTCCAAGCTGTTCATCCGAGCGATGTTCAGCTTTCGCTTGAGCTTTCCGCCCACGGACTCCCAAACGGCATAGAGTCGCTGACAGACGGTACACTCGGCGGAATAGCTAGAAGTGGGTGTAGGTATATGTAGATACATACTTGGATGTTTTATGACGCTGAGCTTAGACAACGCCGACCTCAACGCATGACTAATATAGCTTACAAGAAGACAAACCAGTCCCCGGTAGTGGCACCCGTTGAGGCCTGTGTGAGGTGCTCAAAGTTGTCATCGGACAGCTCTTTAACCGCTGGCTCGAGGTTGTCGTTGAAAAAGTCCAGGATCTCGTCCTCGTTCACATCGCCATGATAAAGGATGGGAATTCCGCGTCTGAAGAACACCAGTGCGGGCTCCTTACTTGGGTCGTAGATGGACACCAGGTTGCTGTCCACCGACTGGACAACAATGGCAGACAAAGTCTCCTTCAGCTGCGGATGTATCTTTGAGACCACATTTTCGTACTCAAAGCACCGCTTGCAATTGTTTTTGTTCGTGTCTGCAAGTTATGTACATGTATTAACCATAAATAGGCGACCATTAGCCGGTGCATATACAAACATATCTATGCCCACGTAGGCTGGACTTCATTTATAAGTACATATGTATGTATATGCTTATATACTTACTGAATAAAACCACAACGTTGCTTTCGCCGGTTAAGAGTTGAATCAACTCGGTGTCGTCCACACGCCGCAACTCCTGGGCAGTCACACTACCCAAGCAAAGGCCTACGATAACTATGAATATTAACTGCAACATTATGTTGCAGTGACAGGTGTGACAGGTAAGAGAAATCTAAGAGTTGATCACCAAATCTGATCAGACTTAAAATAAGTATGAACGTGGCTTCGCCGCTAAAGCATACCAACGGCTTTGGAAAATACTAAAGGAAACTGGAAATACTCTAAATATACTGCACTAAAAGTAGTAACGGATTTTGATTTAAAATTAATTATTTATTTATCTTTATTTTTATGTTGTGATTACTTACCCCCTTACAAATAAATAAAAGTACACCCTTAACATAAAAATAAATTTATTTATAAGAAAGTCTCTAGCGAATAAATAATCAAATTGGTCTGTAATACAATTTTAAGCCATACTTTATAAACTAATTTTGGTTCATTTCCTCTATGCTCTCCTTCCTTCAAAATTCTCTATCGAATTTATTACAAAATCATACAGATCTTCAATTTGTTGCGATAATTTATCTGAAAAGAAAAAATCATTATTTTCAATGGAAAAATTACTTTATAAAGATGTTTTACCCTTATCGGTTTCCACAAATTTGCTTTCCATGCCGTCACTTTCACCAGACCCCGAAGACATCATATCCTCTTTGAAAAGGTTCTTCAGCTTTGGCACTATCAACAGCAAGAAAATCAAGCCAATAAACTTGACAATTTTCTTGAATATCAAGAGCTTTATCAAGATCTTTCCGAGCGTATACAAGCTGATCTTGGACTTTATTTTTTCCAGAAACCAAGAGTCGTGCGAATAGGGCATTGGAGGAGCTGGCTTGTAGAAGGGAGGAGGTGGTGGACCGTACTGGGGATAACCTAAAGGCGGTGCTCCATATTCAGGTGGAGGTGGCAGGTAATTGTTGTTTGGAGGTGGGTTATATTGATATCCATTGTTTTGTGGAGGCAGATACTCAGGTGCGGGTGTGGCCGGAGGGAGGTAGTTGTTGTTGGGCGGCGGATTATAGTTATAGGCCCCACTGTCATTGCCTATATTATTATTAAATAGAAATTCAGGCGAAGTTAATAAATGAATTTGGGTGAGTTAACAGCTTCTTGGTTAATCCTCGGAGAATTTTAAATTCAAAAAGTTGTTCTTTGATATAAACTCTACTGTTTATTATTAAAAGGAAAGAATGTCAATGTCCTTGTACATATTTTGTATTGGTCCTTAGAACAACGATTTTTGAGATCGAGTATTATGTCACACTTTTTCTTATTAAACAATTATTATAACACATAAACGAATTAAGGCGTTCCATTTGGTTTGGTCTGCATTCCTTAAATCCTTTTATCACGCACCGAAATCCAATGAATTCGAGTTCTGGACATCCCCGGAATAGCTATCCGGCACCGCGGCACAAGCACAAATGCAGGAGGCGCATATGAGAACGGAAAGGTAAGTATTCCGCATTTTGACGATCGCGGTAAGATATGAATTAAACGGTTCCTAAAAATACAATAAACGGTTTTCGCGCCGTCCCGTGGCTTTATAAATTTCGACCAGAAAATAATTTGTTGCGAAGAAAATATCTGGCCGACGACGGATGTGTAAGTATGTGCAAGTATTTATAACTGCCATTGCGTTTTCCCCCTTAGGGTCTTGAATCACTTGTGTATTCTTGCAAGAAATGTGGCTGCCGACCGTCAGCTCACGTGTGCTGTTCAGTATTCATGGTACGTGCACTGGGTTGGATTGCGTTCCGAGATTTCGAAAGAGAGGTAACAAAAGGTTCAATATAACTTTCACTAGGCAACTTTCAAAAAGGCTGGATTTAGCTACCGAAGCCTATATAGTATCTGTGAATGAGGTTTCGAGTTTTTGTCCACTTTATTTTGACAGTTTGGCAAAAACTTGTTTTGTGGGAAGAAGCGATTTGCATAACTGACACACATTTTAAACGGCTCATTAAGACACTTAACAGGTGCATTTTAATGTGGTCTATTCATTAATTGATCAATCAAAATGTCTAGACTTTTTATATTAATATTAATGGAACTATATTTATAAAAACTATTATTACGGCACTCAATTTAAATCCAAAATTCAGAATTATCGGAATATAGGCCATCTAAAGCTTAACTTATCAACGTTAACATAGTACTTACGTTTACTATTAACTTAATTGGGGCCTTTTTCATTTCAAAAAGTTTTATTTTTTCACAAATTAAGATTTTCATAGTTTTCTAATACAAATGTATTATAGGAAGTACAAACTGTGCCCATAAAACGGATTTCCTTTTTCGGATATGCTCATAACATAAACGATGAATCTTTTACTTGGTTAATGGGCTACTGCATAGGTTGAATTTATAATTCCGGAATGCATTTATTCATATTTAATTATAGGAACACTGAAAAAATATAACTATTCCAATAAACTTTGAAATATAATTAAGTTCAAACAACTAACTAATGTATAAAGTATAAGTACTTTGGATTTTTAAATTGATTTAAACGATTCTTTTTTTTTCTTAACCATTTTGTAAATCGTTTTCTTTTACTAAATGTCCAGAAATATTAAACTGTAATTTTATAATACCTGTGAGTTCGCCATTTATCATAATTGGGAAACTGGCGCCAAATTTTTAAATATCGTAGTAGACCTGCAAAAACGCCCATAGATAAAATACTATAAACACACAAAATATCCTAATTTTAGTCGTCAAGCACCGCCACACTGCGCCTTTTGCCAATTAGTATTTACATTTTTCAATTGGAGATAGCTGAGGAAAAGTCAATAAAATTGTTGCATCGCTGGGGAAACAGGAGCAACAAATGGAAGCAGCACAGGAAGACGGGCTCAGCACCGATGTATTGCTGGTCACCGCGAACGTGGGCAGCCTGTTCGAGGATGTGAGTGCGCGGAGAGGAAGGGGCGTACATGTTTACGTACGGTACATACATACTGATGCGTAAATACGCATATTTATGTATGGACCCACTGACATAAATATGTATCTATGTGCCCTGCTTGCAAACAAACTAAACTTGAATCTCCGATAATTGTGTTCTTGCAGCCGGACAGACTCCTGCAGCTATGGCTCCATGAGTTCCTCGCAAAGGTATCGCATCTCCAGCCGCGATTCCTGGCCCTTCATCTGCAGGAGGTGGGTGGGAAGACGTACGAAAAATCCATGGAGTACGTCCAGGAGTTCATCAAATGCCTGTGCGATGACCCCGAAATGGGGGCGTACACCTGCGTGCATATCTTCATGGACGAGGACTTCAAGTCGGCCGAGCATTTCACGGTGAGTGAAGAATCGTATTTCTAGGTCACTTTGAAAACACCAAACGAGAATTTGTGTATCATCCGTTTCAGCATTTAAATAGGCGGTATGTTGATGATTGTTCTAATGGGTCAATCAATAACATACCGAAATAGCCAGAGCATGTTAATATAATCGGCATAAATAATTCATGTATCTATTTCATTCAACGTTCGGGGGCAAAGCCATCAAGTCTTTGTTTACACATAAAACATATTGCTATTAAAAGAATGGCATTCCTTTTCCTGTTGTTTTTTATTTAAATCAAATCTTAGGAATTCTTCGATTTACAGAAATCTTGAATCAGTGTTGCTATTTTATTTGTGTGAATAGAATATGAGGGCTGTGTGGAAGCCGACGAAACATGCCGAAGCCATACAAACCCACAATTATTGATACATCATCGTTAGTAGACTATTATTTAAAATATTTACGTAAATAGAGAACTAAACCTATTTAATTTTCCCAATCAAAATAATTGTAATTAAATATTAAAACTATTTTCTTCAATTTTAGGCCCTGGGAAGTCTCTATTTTGTTCATCAAGATGTGGCTTCATTGAAATTGTGGAATTTCTTAACACACAGCTGGGAGGAAAGTCCTTCGAATATTAAAGATAAGCATATCTATTCCGGAAATATAGAAACCATTGCCACCAAAGAAAAATCCAAGTTCCCACAGCATTTCTTTCCAGAGGTCAGCATAATACATTTCAATTTAACATAACATTGAAGATAATCTTCTTCTAACTTTAGTGCAAATGGTCGCGAAAGGGATTTATGCGAACCCGTTGGGAAATCAATGGGACTGTCATCGATCTAGTCAACATACACTTATTCCATGATGCATCCAATCTGGCTGCCTGTGAAAACTTTCCTTCTGTTTACTGCAAGACCAGGAGAAGAGCTCTAGTTCATACTATTGAAAGGTACATAATTACCACACAATCTCTTTACATTGATAAATAATTGGAATATATTTCAAAACCAGGTTCCATTTGGACGAACAGAATGGCACTGTGCCATTTTTCCTCTTTGGGGATTTTAATTTTAGATGTGACACCGAAGGGGTTGTGAAAGTAGGTTGGTCATCTTATTCGACCTAAAAATGAATTTAATCACGTCTTTCTCGGCAGGAACTAACTCAGAACTTGACCGCTCATCGCGTTCAAAATATCAAGAATGAGAACGATAAGATCCATTATCGAAACTCAACTGGAGACAACGTACTTACCGTTGGCAAAAAAGAATTTAGTCATGCCGATCATCAGCTTAAGTTCAAAGAAGACTGGGTATGGATATTAACGCAAATAATAATAATTCACAATTCTAGTTATGCTCTTTGTTTGAAGCTAAAAAAATTTGACAGAGAGCTGGAGCCGCTTAAAGACGTCCTAGTCGAATATCCCATTCAGTTTATACCGTCGTACCCCTTTGAGGAGGATCCCGAAATGCCCACCGACTATATGTCCACCCGCTGTCCGGCCTGGTGCGATCGCATCGTGATGAGTCCCCAAGTCCAGGAGATTATACGGAACGACGAGTGGACATACGGAATGATCGGTGAAGGGGTCTGCATGGGCGACCACAAGGTAAAGTTATATCTAAACCATGTTTTTTCCTCCATTTGTTCAACTACAGAAGCAATCTAAAAGTACTTACAATTCTCGATTGTCTTCCACTTTGCACTACTTTTGAAAAATATTCTTGCTCTTCGCTCTATTAGAAGCTTTCATTTGTTTCCGAATGTTATAGTCGATCCAGGCTGTTTCTAATTCTGCTTCCATTCCTAATAAAAACTTTGTTTCCCTTCGGCATGGTGTCGCTTAGTCCACTTTTAGTCCACGCTTACTATGATCACTCTCTCATTATGAACAAGCAACAATTCTCGGCTTACGCTAAGCATGTTGTAAATATACATAGTAACAAAAATGCATTTAAAATATTTGAGATGTAAAAAGAACAAACACAAAAATCCGACCATTTGGGAATACAATTGTCCAAGATTGAATAGATCTGCAAGGATATTTTGAAAGACTTCGGGGCTTCGAAGTTTCTGTATGGAACCAACTAAGAAATAAATGAAAAGGCTAGGTTTACTACATATCTTAAATCTTCCATCGGTCTAATAATTATTATATCTTCTTTTTCGTCATGTAGCCTGTTTACTTAACTGTCCGTCTTAAACCAAACAAAGGTACTTATAGATCTTGTGATTGCAACGACACGCATACTACTTACGCCAAACCCAACGAAATCTCAACATCAACATCACCACCACCTCTGTCCGCAGTCAAACTGAATTATTATTGTCCCTATTCGAATAAGCTCTTTGAGGATATAGCCACCAGTTCCAAGCTGATCAATGAGACGGAGGCACGCAATTTGTACAATTCCCTAAAGATAAGTCATAACGAGGCTGAGGCTGAGACTGCCGCGGAGGCGACCAAAACGAATAGCCCGAATTTCCCGAATATTAGTATTAACATAATTGACTCTGACAATATCTGCATGTGCCTGTGCGCCCATCTCTCTAGCAATAATCTGCAGTTCGACGATAGTAACAATCGAACTGACGAGGCCATCTGCCCCATGTGCCGGAACATAATTAAAAGGCAACCGGTCGCCCATCGATACAAGCTGCTGTCCAAGCGCCTAATGTTGACGCAGGAGATCATTATTAACCGAATAGACACACAGCATCTCAGCACAGACTCTGAGCGGCTGTACGAGGACCCGTACACGCCGGAAAGCACCGAATCGCATTCCCCATATCCAGAGGTCACAAGCTCGTGCACCTCCACCTCAAGCAGTTCTCGCAGTCCCTTCGACCGTAGACTAATGCCGCACGATAGAATCTTGGAGAATAAAGTGGGGGAATCTGAGACGGTCACCTCCCCGCCTGACCCAGAGACGAACGATACTGAAATCAGGGAAAAGCCCCCTCGGGGCACCGTAACTCCTGGCCAGCTAAAGTCCCGGCTAGAGACACTGAAGCGCTTGTCCATCAAAGACGAGAACGACGACAGAGATAATGATGATGATGATGAGGAGGAGGCGGGAGGAGCGGGTGATGTTGATCGAGTTGACCCCCCAGACGCTGCTACTGAACCAACCCGCAGCTCCAAACGCAATTCTAGTGTTATTCCTATGTGTTGTACCATTCACTGATTCCAGTTTGTTGTTATTTTGATTTATATTTTTTGTTGTTAAGAGTATTAAGTATTTTAAGGCTTGCATTATTTTATATAATTTATTATAGGCGGTACATTCTCGTCTATCAGCATGCACACAAAAGGCGCGCGTATTTACCAAAAACTTAGCTAGCCAATTTGTAATCTTTTTTTTTATTACGCGATTTGCTTGTTATTTATAAAATTATTTTAAGTTATGGAAAGAGTCTAATCTCTGCATCCTTTTTAAGTGCAATTTTTTACAAAATCAGCTGGCTAAAACATTAAAATAATGTTAAGTTGATATTTTTTGAGTTTATAAATGTAAACCGTTGTTGTGTAAATAGATTATAGTTACCTGAATCTTATGTTGGCAGTGCAAGGACAGTTTAAATGCGCACTAGATGCTTTTTAAAAGTATAAATTGTAGCTGCAAACATCTTAACTTTACTTTTGTTCCTTTACGCCATAGCAGCCCGAATTAAAATATTGTTTTGAATCTGTGTTTTAATGTATGTATGTATATTGTTTATTATGTGTTCGTCATTATTAAGATAAAATAAATTACGTTTTTACCTCACAACTTCTTTTCTTTTCATTTGTTTCTTATTCTTTTTGAAGTGCCTTTCAGTTATAATTTACAAGCTAAAGTCCTCTATAACCCTATTATTCTAATCTCTGCTCGTGTTGTAGGCCCTGCAGACCCCATTAGTTGTTCCACGCTGCCGGAGGGTTTGGCGAATTTGGTAAATCAGTCGCTGAATGACGACAGCCTGTGGATGGAACAATCTGTTGTGGACGACCCACATACTGGGTCTCTTGCCAAGTCGCGCTATATACTGATGAAGCCGGCAGCGCCAACAAGCCCCAGAAAGCAGAACTCCGTCGAGGAGGGGGCTGCGGCTTTTACGGGCGAGGAATGCAAGGAGGAAGATGCTCTCGAGACCGAGAGCGCCATGCTGCTGAAGGAAACTACCGTCTAAGCCAAGAGCTCCGGGTGGGGGCCCATCAATTAATGCTAAACTGAGCCAATAACTTGTACCGTGTGGTTTTGTGTTTATGTACCTGTTATGTTTAACGCGTCCAAAACGAGCTATTTGTATTTAGTTGTCACACCTCCAAGACACTGTTGTGAGAAAAGCTGTCGCAGTAATAAAATATACATACGTGGTAGTTGCATTTATTTCAGAAAAACGCTAAAAATAGAGATGAAGAATTTTAAACCAGGCAATGTTCAAACGCACTTCCACACGTAAAAGGACTACGGCTAAGCGACGACTATCTCTACTCGATGAGTTTTTTGGCTTTGAAATATCTGCGGAGGTACAGCACTTGCCACGTTGCTAGGCCGAGCAGGCAGCACATGCTGAAGATGCTAAAGAACAGGACGCGGCTGTTAGTTTTCTCTGTGGATGTAACAAAGAAAGGGATCAGATGGGATTCAAGCCTGTAGTACTCCACCACATACCATTGGTGTCGCGCATCTCTTCCTCCCGCTTGCGCATAAGTACGAAATCCCTGACAATGGAGTCAGAAAGGTCTTCCAGTCGCTTAAGATCAACTTCCAGGGGCTTCAGCTTGCTGGCCTCACCAATCTTTTTTTTAAGGAAAACACATATAAGTTTAAATCTCAACATGTCAAGGACTCAAGGATAAACTCACGCCTTCGTAGCTCTTGGTTTCCACACCCTTTTTGGTGTTCAGCGAAACTTCCTGCGATATTCCGCGTTGATCTGAAGATTAGAAGTTGGAACGTCAGACACTGATTGGCATGTTGAAGCCCATAAAAACTTACGTGCAGGCACTTTGGATATGAAGCATATCTCGTAGGCGTCGTACACCTCCGACATGAAGCTGAACTTGCCCTTGGTGATGTGCTCCTTCTGCGACAGGATGTGTCCCTTGGTGTCGCGAGCCTGAAAAGGTAAAACACAGTGGATTAAACAAAAAAGAACTTTTTAAAAATGCTTTGATTGTGAAAACCCACGATGTAGTCGATGATTTGGCCGGGTACGTCAGACACCTCGTATTCGCCCATGACGAGTTGGTTCGCCTGGATGTCCTCCTTAAGGCACTTCTGCGTGTTTGGCGGCAAATGGAACATGACGCCATGGCTGGACCAGGCGCAGGCCATCAGAAGGCATAGGAAAAACGCTGCCCTCGCCATTTCTCGAATTTTAAATATAGTAAAATCTACGGCTGACAAAGATGAGGTGGCTATTAGAGCTGACACTAACGTACGGTCAAAGGAAATATCGATAAAATTACAGCGATGCAACTCGCTAGTGTTTTGGTACAAGTGTTGTAAAAATACCACAATTTAAATGTTTTTTCAATAAATTTGCTTTAAAATTAAGCACAACACCTGGCACACTTGGTTTTTGTTTTTGAGAACAACAAAACATAATATCCCAGAGCTTGACATTCGAATCGACAGCCGTTATTTGTGTGTTTATAATGTCGCTTTCTTTGGCCATAACGCCGTTGCTGGAAATAGCCGGCCTCTGAAGCGTTAAGAATTTTATCAGTGTATTGGTTAATGTGCGTGTGGTGTCAGTGTATGTGGTTCTTTAAGTAAAAAATATATCGGAGTTTATAAAAACTTTTTAGCAACAAACTATACCTGCCTTGTGTTTTTATATCATTTATTTTAAACGGGGTAATTAAGCGAAAGTCAGCGCACCGAATTCCGCCCCGCAAAACTAAGCTATTTCCTATTTGCAGGCAAAAAGTGCAGCAAATGTCAGGCGTGGATCAGGTAATTGTATTTTGCATACACACATATGTACATACATATGTTCAATTCGATTTAGTCGGGGACTCTGTGCAGGAAGATGTTTGTGTACATACATCGGAATGATGTATACATAATAACGAAGACGCTTAAGTAATAAATTAACCTGCTGTGTTTTTGTTTCAGATGAAAATACCAGGAAACACAGGTATATAACCCACCACCACCAGCAAAGCCGACGGCGGCCGCCTCCTCCGACATCTCTGCCGCTCTTAGCCGTGCGTTTTTAATGCGACTTTTTTTCTCTGTTTACAATGCTTAAAAATATAGTTAAATCGGTCGAGGAGCGCAATATACCATGGAGTCAGCAAGTCGATGAGGCCTCGTACGAAAATCTGTCTTCTCCCACTCAAGATGAAGTATCCGCCGGTATGTTAAATCATTCATTTTACCCAGTAGTTGAACCCAATAGCTAACTTCAACTTGATTCCTCCCACTCTCCCCCCTCGCCAAAAAAGCCAACGAAAACTCCATGCAATTCCAATATCCGCCGTTTAACTTTAAGGAGAATTGCAGCACTCCATGGAGTAATATGAACAAGGGCCGCAAGATAAACGCCAACCATGGTATGTATAACTGTATAGCGCCGACCACCAGCAGCAACAGCAACAGCAACAGCACCCCGAGTGCATTCGTTCGTTCTCGCTAACTGGTTTTTCGACTCTGGGAACTGGGAGCTTTGTATGCATGGGCTGCTTGGTGCGTCGGGAAATCTTCCTATTTGCTTCCGATTGGAGCAATAGCCAATGAGCTAGCGCTAGCTTGCTCTGAATAATATTTTTTTTGTCGGCTTCGTAAAAATAGAGATTAATCTGGTTTGTAGGAGTTATCAAAGGCTTGAATTCCTGAAATAATAGGTAGTTGAGATTGATTCTTTTATTAGTTTCCTTTTCTTTTTTAATCCTTTTTGTTTTTATCTAAATGTGATTAGTTATCCTGCAAAGTAAATATAAGAATTCCCAAAAAATTCATATTCCGTAAGTTTTTTTTTATCCAAAATATATTTTTTAAACGAATTTAACACGGGATTACAGTATTATTTACTATTCGCAAAGTTACTGCACACCAATATCTATTAAGGATAAATTATGTTATTGACCAGAAAAGTTCAAATTCTAATACCATCAGCCTTACCTTTGCCTTCAGAATATCCTCAGCCCAGTCCTCTTTAGAAATGCTCTGTATGGCCGAAATCATTACCTTCTGAAGGTTCTCTGCCTGTTTCTTGAAGATATAGATTATTTCGTGGGTTGTGGCGATCGGCTGCTTGGCACACCAGCACTCCATGTTGGTGACCAGACCCAATGAGGCAAACAGAATGCCGGCCTCCTTGGCCAAAGTGGCCTCAGGACACAGAGTCATGCTCAGGAGATCAGCTCCCCACTTACGGTACATGTTATTCTCGGCGATGGTCGAATAACGGGGTCCTTCGATGGCCAGCACCGTGCCGGAGGATTGCGTGGGAAACTCTAGTTCCTTGGCGGCGTTCAAAAGATGCTGTCGAGTTCGTTCACAAAAGGCAGGGGCCATGGGAACATGGCAGACGCCCAAAGGACTGCCTGGTGCGCCATCGTAGAAGGTCTGGGCTCGCCTGGAGGTGTGATCTATAAAGTCGTCCGGTACAACAAGCACTCCCGGCTTTATTTTGTCATTCAGGGAGCTGTAGGTGTTGGTCACCAGGATGTGAGTGCAGCCCATTTTGCGCAAGGCCCACACGTTGGCCCGATAATTGATATTTGAAGGCATGATATCGTGGAGTCGACCATTCCTCGACAGGAGGCACACATTGACGTCTTCAATTTGACCATCAATGATCACATCCGATGGCCTCCCAAACGGCGTACACACAGCGTATTCCATGCGCTCCGTCAGATATATTGGTGTGTCGAGATTGGCCTCGCCAATTATACCGATCTTGACTGGGACGGTGTCCTCATCTTCGCTTATTGGTGCATCTCCCTCCATTGAAAACGTAAATTTTGACTTTTTTTTTTGATCTGTTTACCTGAATATGAAGTAAAACACAAACTGTGCTCCCATGTGTAGGCTTTTGCTAACTTTACTGACTTGTATTAATGCATTTCAGCCAGATTAAGCAAGTATCTTTTTTTATGTTTAATGAAGTCCAATTTTCAAGAAGAAGGTCCTAAGAGGGTAAGTTAGCCTAAGACTCGTCCAAAACAAATAATTGCTAAAAAATGTTTAAAGCCTTTAGGACATTTTAACATAATAGTATATATTTTTGTAGTTATAATTATAATAATTTTATATGGTTTCCCATTTATAACTTGGTTCTCCATTATTAGATTCATACAAAAGACATGGACATAGTATTCCCAACAACACAAGACGAGACGATCACCAAGTAAATCCTTGGAATTCCAGGAAGCCCGTAACACAGGTAATTATTCCTTAAATCCTAAATGAAATTAAATAAATAACATACGAACTATGAGTTCTGGCTATAAAATAATAAGAACAAAAACTAATTATATTTGTTATTCCTATTTAGACAATTCGTAATGAGAACGACCATCCATCGTCTACAAAATTGGACAACAGGGCCAGCGATGAAGCACAAAATCACGAAGTTGTCGCCGCACCCAAAAAGACAACATGGGCTTCAATTGCCTCTCAACCGGCTAAACTAACATCCAGAGTAAGTAGAACTACACTTAGATTTTTAATACGGTTTAACGAAGTTTAAAAACCGGTATCAGATATGTTTATCCATTTAATAAGGTTATTTTAATATTTAATGATTTACTTTTTTTATATCTTTATTTTTAAAGTATCAAACTTTTTTTTGCAATATGTACATCTTTTCTTAATAAATCCCTAATTCGTATTTCTGTAATATTACAGACAGCGTCCACAACTTCCAACAACAAAAAAAAGGGTCCTGGCATGCCCCCGCCACCAATGGTGCCAGGAAAGCACAACTTAGATGTTAACGTATGGGACTTACCGAATAACAAACCTCCTCCCGTACCCTCTCCCCCGTCGCCCATCGATCTGGGTTACTCTGACTTGAGTTCGGACTTTTCCATATCGGGCAATAATCATGGACAGGTACCACAGTTGGGCGCCCGCACAGAAAAGGTGCACAAGGACACGGAGAACTTCCAAAAGTATGAGAACAAGGGCCTGGGCACCAACATCAACCACAACCACCACAACAACAATAATTTCAACAGAGCTAAGATCTCACCAACGGGTCCTGTTCGGAATCCCAGGAATATGGGATCCACACAGCAGCATCACCCAGCCCAGCAGCACCATGCAGCCCCACGTCCAGCGACTAATGCAGGGCCCGGACCCTTCGGGCCACCCAATAACCAGGCCAGGCGGCATGATGGCGCCAGCGGTGCGCCTCATCCAAATCGAAATGCCGAGCGGTCGGGTAACCATTACTCGAGTTTCCGGAGCAACAGCGACTTTGAGAATGCTTCCAAGTTCGAGTACCGGGAGGAGAACCATTCGCGACCGGTGGAAGTAGCGTCCGCAACCGAAGAGGTGCCTGTCGATCCCCAACTTTTGTTGGACGAATTAAAAGACAAAAACAATTATAATCCGAAGGTTGTGGACCTGAACAAAGCCACATCCACAAGGTAAATGCGAGGCTATAAGGCGATGAAATCAAGTCTTTAAATGTTTTTAATGCTTGCAGGTTTTTTGTCATCAAATCGTATTCCGAAGATGACATCCACCGCAGTATAAAGTATGAGATTTGGTGCTCAACCGACCATGGCAATAAGAGATTGGACGATGCATTCAAGGAGCGCCACAAAGAGGGCGGCAACATTATGCTGTTCTTTTCGGTGAACGGCTCTGGTCACTTCTGTGGCATGGCACAAATGATGACTGCGGTGGACTACAACTCCACTTCCAGTGTTTGGTCGCAGGACAAATGGAAGGGCAAGTTCAAGGTGAAATGGATATATGTGAAGGATGTGCCTAATGGAAAGCTGCGCCACATTCGATTGGAGAACAATGACAATAAGTCGGTGACGAACTCTCGGGATACCCAGGAAGTACCTAACGACAAGGGAATCGAGGTCCTGCAGATATTGCACTCGTATAACCACTCAACGTCCATATTCGACGACTTCTTCCACTACGAAAAGAAGCAGGAAGAGGAAGTCTCATCAAAGCGACCGCCCTTGCATGGCCCAGAAGTTAACAGCCAGGCCCAAGCCCCCCTTAGCCGCAGCTTCAATCGTCACACGGACGATAAGGAGCCACGGGATCGCGATAGCCGAAGCGGCGGCGGCGGCATGTCACAAAAACACTTCAACGCTGGCGGAGCTGGCTTCCGTAATCCAGTACACAGAGCCGGGGGAAGCAATTACAGCGAGTATCGTCGGGGCAACGACTATCAGTTCAAGGACAGAGACAGCCTGGACTTTGACAGAGAAAATGACTTTGGAGCCCACTACGGGGGAGCCAATAGCCGGAAGAATGAATATCAGCAGAACAATACCAACAAGAGCCGGTTAAAAAACCGAGATCGTGATTTCAGCACTGAACAAATGAAGATCGATGTACGCTTTCGGGCGGGTCTGTCCACATCGAAGGATTTGCCAAGGGTAAGTCGGCAGCTGAAACGTTTACCTGTATTCAATATAACTTACACATCTGTTTCGATTTCAATTGCAGGACACCGACAAGGATAAGATGCGAAGCAATGAATATTCATAAACTTACCGAGCTGATGATGCGATAGAATTCGTTTTTTAAATGATATTGAATGGACTCCCACAATCCGTTGAATTGCTTAGAGCCGTTAAATTATAATTTTTAGATTCTTTTAACCATTGCGTGTACAAGATAAATCCCAATCGATCGATTCATGAAGAACATACAAACAAAACGAACATGTGTGGGAATTTAGGATTAATGATTAAAATATGATAACATTTTTACGTAATTATTTATTACAATATTTATATAAATCTATTGACGCTCACATTGAACAGTTCATATAAAGATAATGATCGATTTTGCCGATATACATATACAACATTTATAAACACCAAGGAGTCTGCTTCAGCCATTCCTTGTAGTTGCACTGTAACAATTTATACAACTTATTTGAATCTAAAGTGTACACGACTTATGTATGTATAATATAATTAAAGTAACCAATCCATCATTTATTCATTGACTTAACTACGCGCATCTCTTAATATATATATATATAGATCGTTATTTGTAAGAGATTGATTGATCAAAACTCCCTCTCCCTCCTTCCAACAAGCTTCAAATAGAGCATTTGAGAATAATACACACGTAAAGCAATAATAATATGGGCCGAAAGATATATTACTTTCACAGCGCTATCCAATAATTACATATATCGTTTAGTGGAAGACTGAAACACTATAATAAAAAGAGTCATGTACGTAACAATACAATTAATCTGGAAATTAGAAGAAAATATCTCCAATCTGAAAAGTACATTTGGCTACTTAAGTATTAAAGTTGTCAGAAGGGCATTTTCGATGTTGTCTGGTTGAAAATTATTAAGAAGTAAACCTAGTTGATAGAATTTCACTTCTGGAAAGTAATTTTAAAGCTGGATTCTGCATAATTTATTTCTGGATAGTAATTTTAAAGCTGGATTTTGCATAATTTTTCTTCTTTTAGGTCGGTAACTTTACAGCTTTTAAAATAAAATATATGCTGCTAAATTTCATACCTGAAATACATTGTAATTCTAATCATTTGGAATTGATTGATTTATTTATTTAGTCAATTTTGGCGCCATGTTGTGCTCATCTTGAACCTGGTCACACTGCTGCGCACGCGTTACTGCCTGTTAGGGATGAGAGCGTATCAACCTTCGCGTGCGTGAATTTCAAGGCAAATGTTTACATATTTTAAACTAATATATTTCAATAAAATAATACAAAAACAATATAGTTTTCTTATACAGATATACTATTTATATTAAATATTTTACAAAATGTATAAGCTGCCTATGCACTACCATCTCGTGAGATATGCGGGAAGTCGTTCACGCGAGCATCGCTATCTCTAGAGATTTTTCGAGACGTAATATACCTACGACAGCACACTAAAATATTTGACAATTTAACAAAGGCGATCACTTGAACAAGTGGGATAAATGCACCAGCAAAGGCAGCGCTTTAAATATGAATCGAAAGGGAACGCGAGATCAAAATGATATATCGCTGATCATTGGGACGCTACCGAAACGGCTGCAAAACAAAATCGCAGCCAGCTGCTGCAGCCACGCACCAACGGCGGAGAACGTTGAGAATGCGGAGCCAGCGCCGTCGCCGTCGCCAAGGCCAGGTGAGTGTGCTTTGTATGAGCAAGTGCGTCACATCTAGTATCTCTCGATTTCACCACTTGCAGTCGCCGTCCTGAGCAGTGCAACTGCTGTGAAGTCCAAGGCACCCGTTTTGGTTACCAACGGAGCCGTAGGCGCGAACGCGAAGCAGCTGCGCGATGGCGGGATTCCGGGCATCCTGCGAGTGGCCACCTCGGTGGCGAGCAAAGATGGAAATGGTAATGGGAGCGGTAGAGGCAATGGGAATGGGAAAACCCACAATGCCCGGCGTAGGGGTTGGAACCATCACGACAAGGATAAGGAGCAAGCACCACCGTCGCCAGTGACGCGCATCCGCTTAACCACCGAGCATCCGGACTGGTTTGAGCCCCTCCTGAGCCTGCCCCAGGCCAATAACATAGTCCAGTTGTATGATCAACTGATGGTGCTGCAGCAAAGGAACCTTATACTGGCTGTAAGATGACCCAACACCTAACGCTATTCGGCTTCCACTCATAGCTCTTTTTTTTATAGAACTGGAAGAACTTTTGCGATATTCACGACCAACTGCAGGACACCTTCAAGCAGCTGGTGCTGGAGCATCTGAAGTTTGTGTGTGAACACAAGGTAGACGTCTTTTTCTGGAAGTTACTTTTCTACAACGTCCGCGATTACCTGAAGCGCCAGCATTCGGACCAGGCGCACGCCCAGACTCTTCTGCTAATCGAACAGGCCACCAAGTTCTACCGCATGATGTATGACAAGCTTATGGCAAAATGTGTGCCCTTTTCACGCAGCGAGAGCGCCGTCAAGGTGGTGGCCCAGCGGCTGCTCATCTGCCTGGGCGATCTGTCGCGTTACAGGGTAAACCATGTCCAGAGCACGGACTATTTGGAGGCTGCCAGATACTATCTAAAGGCCCAGGAGCTGGTGCCCGGAAATGGGGCTCCTTACAACCAGCTCGCGGTTATTTCTATTTACCATGTAAGTGAAAGGTTTCCTTATCGCACTCGCAGTCGTTAAAATTATCACGTCATATGGGATTCCCAACTTATATTGCTTAGTCACAAGCACTTATGCCAAGTCATTTGATTCTGTCTCATTACGATTTGATTTCGAGTCGTCTATTTCGAAATTTCTCTAAAATATTTGATAAAGAATCTTTAGCTCAATTGTAAAGACGAATCAATGGTGTCTTCCTTTTGCAGCACAAGCGCTTCGATGCCGTTTACTACTATGTGCGAAGTCTATTGACTTCTAATTCAATTCAGACGGCTAAGGAGAGCCTGTTGGATCTGTTTGACGAGATTCGTCGCAGGTACGAGGAGAACGAGATGAAGCAATCTCCTTTGCACCAAGCCGCTGTACCGAAAAACCAGAAATCCAAGCAAATGCGCAAGGAGGTGTGGATTCATCCGGATGGCATTCGGTGCCTGCATCGCACTGATGTCAAGGGTAACAACAGAGGAAAAGGCAACAAGGCCACTTTGGCCGAAGTCAATCGCTACGAGGAAATGCCGCCGGAGGAGCTACTGCCGCGCATCGTGTCGCTTTATTTATACTTGATAGGCAAGCTCTACACGGGCACAGAGTGAGTATATAGTCAAATTCTGCGAAAGTGAAAGCGGAATACGATTATATCACGTAATAACACTCGAATCATTCACAGTGTGGACTCGTTGTACCAGCTGCTGCGAAAGCTGCAGATCCAGATGGGAGCAGTGCTCAAGCACAACAACCTGTTGACACGCTCCAAGCTGCTGAAAATCGTGGCACTAAATTTATTTGTCGTAGAGCACAACAAGCGAAAATGTATGTATAAACGATAAGGCCTAAACGACTTTGAAGTTAATGTGTTGCTTTATTGTTTAACAGCGTCACGGCGCGAGATGCGTTATCACAGCTTCAATTTCGCCAACTCATTCTTTGGGCTCATGCTGGAGAAGACGAACCAGTTGATGGCCGGTTTTGTGGAGGACTTCACTAACATTGAGTGCCTTCCCGATGAAGAGTAAGCTATTTCTGACCTTGAAATTTCTTTTGTTCATTGAGTCTTTGTTGATATTTAGTTACGCCAACGTCAACACATACCTGCAGTTTGTGAAGGTATATGTGCACTGGCTTAGCATTA
Organism: Drosophila anomelani; assembly: GCA_035045905.1. Taxonomy (NCBI): domain Eukaryota; kingdom Metazoa; phylum Arthropoda; class Insecta; order Diptera; family Drosophilidae; genus Drosophila; species Drosophila anomelani. The sequence goes on along the minus strand of JAWNOO010000007.1, from coordinate 5,244,324 downwards.
ATGTGGACTTGTGGGAGCCTGTTAGGTCGGAGGAGTAAGTAGAGTTCTTTGTCTTTTATTCAATCACTGCAGCAGATTCTAACGATCTGGCCTTAACCCACAGACACTACTTTATCGATTGCTGGTCTGAGCTCTCAACGCTCTTCGAGCACATTGACTGTGTTCTCGCCAAGCAGAAATATGAGAATTGTGCCATTATTTTGGATGAGGATGTAGCCCTCAGTGGCTTTAATCCTTTGGGTCGCGATATGATTAGCAAGGATTGCAGCAAGAGTGCACCCGAACGCATTCAGTTCCTCGAACGCCTGCGCAAGATTTCCGAGTTTCAGGAGTGTTATATCCAGAATCAGGAGTCATTACAGCAACCTCTGGACTCTAGCTTCACCATCGAGGATTTAAATGCAGCCATGAAGAGCGCTTTGGATAACTTCGACGCCGAGAGTTGTGGTTTAGCAAGTTCAGCTAGGGTGCACACACTAGCAGCAGCATCAGATGAGCAGTGTCCCTCCATTGACGCGGACGTTTCGCAACTGTGCAAGCTGAAGAAGGAGCTGGAGGCCAAAGCAAAGGTTAGACAGATCTGCAACACCAAGCTGGAGGAGATCCTTAAGTTCGTGGATACTAAGATATACATCGAAGTGCGCCCGCGCTATCTTTTGCCTGACACTAACTGCTTCATCGACTGCCTGGAGGACTTTGAGAAGCTGGCCGCGGAGTTTAAGCGCTACACACTCATTATACCGCTGACAGTGGTAAAGGAACTGGATGGTCTTTCCAAGGGCGTCAAGTTGGATTCCTATTGCAGTTCGAAGCAGACTCAGCGCATCCACCACTTTGACGAGGTGTCGTCGCGAGCTAAGAAATCGCTTGAGTTCATAAAATCTGCCAAGAGTAATGTGAAGTAAGTAACTGATAACCTTTGGAATACTGCTTCGTAATTGCGATTAGAAAATGCTGTAATCTGGATTAGGCAATAATCTATTTTTGCTTTGTTATGTTGTGATTATTGACTAAGAGATAATGATTATTAACTTTGGTTCCCCTTTTCAGATGTGCTACCACAAAGGGTTCGTTTGTCAATTCCTCAGTGTTTGCCTTGGTCGAGGAAGAGTATCTCTCCAATGATGACAAAATTTTGGCCACGGCAGTGGCTGTGTCCAAAACTGCAAAATCTGAACAATGCAGAGGTGAGTTTTCTCGTTTTTTAAAAATTAATAAATTGATTAATAATAAAATGATACTAAAATTTTTAGATGGCAAATGTTTCATTCAAACCGAACTGGTTCTCATCACCACCGACCGCAATCTTCGAGTCAAGGCCCTGGCTCGCAACTTGGCAGTGAGCGCTTTGGATGAGTTCCTGCAGTGGGCCAAGGATTGCCGCGAATCAACTTGAGAAAGCCTAAAAACCTCGACAGATCCGGCTGATAATGAAAATGTGCCCCGCCGCCAGCAGCCAAGGTGGCGGTGGTGGTGTGTATGAGAAAAGACTCATGCTATTATATTACCTACATTATACACAAATGACAATGTATGTCGGATACGGCAGTAGCAGATGCATCGGCAGACGCTGGCCGCGAATACGTACACGACACGGATTCCTGAGGACCACTAAACGGGTGCGGATATTCAGAGTGGTTTCCCCCGGGTGACCGCCTCCCGTTGGCTTTAAACTTTTGAACTTTTCGGCCCCTTCTCCTTTTTTCGACAAAAAATTGAACATTTTGTGACCTTCTGAAACAAAATTAAATCTTCATTGTTGTTCAGTGGCTTTTGGTTTCATTGGGTTGTGAGGAATAAAAAGAAAAAATTAATCATACTGGGTCATATTTATTGCATCAGTGTTTAGTTTATTTGAAACTAGTTAAACGTGTGTTTGTGTGTATACATTATACATTTAGATTGTGTTGCTTTGCACTTGGTATCCTAAATATGCTCTCTTTGATGTAGAAATATAAAATCTATGCAGTATATGCAAATCTAACAATCACATTCGATTAAAATCTAACATTACAAGCGACAGGATAAAACAGACAAATCAGCTTGCCGAAGCGCTCATATAATTATTAAAACAACAACAACAACTGCAGCTCGCTGATTGATCATTCCATTGGTTTCGGCACTGGCATTATATGCACCTGCCCGCCTCGTTATCTAGTGATTTTTCAAATCGAATATTTCACGCAGCAATGGCTCCACCTGGGATGGGTTAACATTCAAATAGACATTAATTATGAACTTGTTCAGACGCTCCACATCTGAAATCTTTTGGATTAGCTTGATAAACGCGTTTCTCGCCTCACAGCCAGAGTAAACACTCTCCAGATATCTTCGCAGAAGATAATAATAGGAATTCTGTAATTAAAATAAGGGAATCCATATTTTTATTCTTCAGATACTTATAAGTGCGCTAAATCAATCAACATTCGAATTGTACTTTCTAGATGTTTAAAATATCAAAAAAAAAAATTAGGGGAATAAAATTCGATATATAAAGTTAAACTTATCGAAAGAAAACCAAGATGCCTGACCTGCCCTTCAAATACTCACTTGTTCCAATCTAATCACGTCTTTGTGTATCACTCGCGATCGAGCCGAGGTAAAGAGGACAATGGCGCACATAATCAGTATAATGTTTTCGTCCATTCGCCACTTTTCGTCGAAGGTCGTGATGAACTTCTGGTGCTCTTCGTATATGTTGCCCTCGGCGAACTTGAGCAGGTCAGTGCGTATGTTGCCCATGTTCTCTTTGGTGTGGGGTACCTGAAAGAATCAGATAAGGATCAAGATGAGAATCCAATGAACCAAATAACAAACTAATGTAACACTTACCTTCCAGGCATCACGATCATCGTCGTAAATCATCACCGAGCGCATTATCATCATTTCTGTGCAGCCGCCTTTGAGCAGGGCCACCTGGTCCTCCTGGCACATGTCACGGAATGCTGTTATCTTCTTGGCCATCTTGATAAGCCGCTTGATGGCCACCGCCGTTAGATTGATCAGCTGCAAAAGCTTCGGGTTGTGGCGAGTGTCGTCGGGCTGGTTCACAAAACAAATAAAAACAAATCGAAACAGAACGCACAGGTGGCCATTATTATCAGTTATTTAGACATAATCGTAAAGGCTTCTCCCTGGAAGGTGACTCAACCGAGTTGTTGAGCACTCTTCTGCTTATCGTAGAGCCCAAACACCTGGCTGCTCCACATTTCGTCAAAAAATTGTATCGTTTTTCCCAATTAACAATACTGGAAATGTGCTAATTGCGATGAGGCGCTAACGGCAAACAGTCTGAACGACAATAAACAGTTAAATCGACGCTGTGGGCTCTCATGAGCGCCTGCTGTCGCACTTGATAATGGTTGATAATGTCACTATTGGTCTGATAAAGCCGCTGTCTGCCCTGCTCTCGGCAGACCGACCCCACCAGACAGACCCTATTGCTCACAGTTAGGGTGGCTCGTTTTATGGCAATATGCATTCGCGGAATCAGTGACTCATGTTTGGACAATTTAGCCGTGGGAGGCCAAGAGGTCTAATAGTAATTGTTGACACTTGCCCGAGACCATGATAAAAAGGTTGTGGTTACTTTTTGTCATGTTTGGTCATAAAAGCTAGTATCTTTTTAAAACGAGAAAAATGCAAATATAATATTTACTATTGGAAAATAAATATTTAAGCTCTACTTAGGATTGAAGGGGTCAGTTTAAGGAAATAGTATGCAATCTAATTTAAAGAAAAACAGAAAAATATTCTGACTCAGATTTTTGGTTAACTTCCGAAATCCTAACTAATGCTAAACTCAATCAAGGTCTTGTGACGGTTAGTTAAATTTCATTCATTAAGATACACATTGTACATACATAAGTATAGCCATCCGATCCACATTTCTCTAGAAACCGTGCCTAAAAAATGTTCACTAATATTTCTACTTCAAATTTTAAGCCCTTAAATCCGAGCCACCCCATCGGAAAGTGTGTGTTTACATTTGGGAGCACTGAAATGCTGGGAACACAGAAACCGGCTGGTAGTGGAGTCTTGGCCCATGGGCCATCTCTGCAATACGCACTGATTCACTGAATCGTGGCTGCCAGGTGCCGACTATATCGCCGCTGGCACACCACGATTAGATAAGCCTAGCGCGGTGTTGGATCGCTATAAATGAAAGAACGAAAGGCTAAAGCCAGAGGGTAAATTTTTACCTTAATTCTCTCGTCACCCATCATCAGGGCACTGAGATCCTCGTCCACAGGATCGTAGAGAGCTTCGCTGGCCATTCGCAGCTCCCGCAGCTTCATTTGCTCGGCCTCGTTCAGTTCGCGATCCAATTGCGCGGTAGAGGGGGCACAGATGGGTTGCTGCAGGTGCTGGGCGCCATTTCCGGCGGTATTGCAGCCGCCGCCCAGGTGGGACATCTCCTCCTTGACCCGCGACGCGGCATGCTGGATGCTATTGAAGGCCTGGTACTCGATGCGTATCACCTCGGAAAGCACAGACTCGATGGAGTTGATGCTAAAGTCGCTGTCTAGACTGGGCTCGTCGTTGTAGTTGGTTTGCATGAAGGTTTTGAGGTCGAAGTCTGGCGAATTGGCAATGTAGGCCAAGGGATGGCTACTCGAGGTACTGGGCTGCTCCTCGGCGCCGGGCGAATGGTACTGCAGGTCCACGGCGGCGCCATGAGGTGAAATTGGCGGACTTCCGCTGCCCAGCATACTCTGTATGACGGTATCCACTCGCTCCGCCGGCGGAGGAGGCTTCGTCGCTGTCAGCTCCTTGTCTAGAAATGGCTTACGGTCTGTCTGCTGAGCTGTGCTTGCTCCGCCGCCGCTTAAAATGCGGTTAAGGATGCGCAGCGCTTCCGCCGGGGTGTTCATGAACTTGTTCATAATATCGATGGCATCCTCCGGGGAGTGCATCAGATTCTGCATGAACTCCACCACGTCCGCCGGCGAGTCGACTATCTTCGAGATAATCTCCACGCCGTCCGTGGGAGAGCTCATGAACTTTGTGAATACTGTCAGCGCGTTGAAGGGCGAGTTCATGAACTTGCTGATGATCTTCAGAGCGTCGCCTGCAACAAGTAAGTCAGGGGGAGGGGTCAGGGGTTAGCAGAGGGGGCTACTACTAGCTACTAGCGTTAGGCACCCACCTGGGTAGTCAATCAAGTGTGAAACCAGCCGCAGGGCGTCCTTCTGCGAGCTGATGACCTTCTCCATCACTGAAATAGCCTCTTTCTGGGTGCGCATCAGCCGATTAATGGCCTGCGAGGCCCTATCCGGGTCGGATACGATCTGGTCCACGATCTTCTCTGCCGTCATTTGCAGCGGGTTGACCTGAGCCCCCGTTGAGCTGGCTTGCCTGGCCGTGCAACCGTTGGCGCCGCTGTCTGCCGAGCCGCAGCTCTGTGAATCCTGTGAGCCTGAATACAGCTCCAGGTTGCTGCTGCTGCTGTCCGCCGGCGCCTTTTTGCCATCGCCGCCGCTGCCGCCATCATCTTCGGCGTCGCCACCATCAGTGCCGTTCTCCATCATGCGACGTTTGGCCCGGTTCGTCTCGATCTTTCGCCGTTTGATCAGCTTATCCTCCTCGGACATGATATTCTCGCTCTTCATGCCGATGTCCAGACACTTGCGCAGGCGGCACTTCTGGCAAAATCGGCGCGTCACCACGGTGATGTCGCAGTTCTGGTTGAACGGGCAGGTGAACTGCTTCTTGGCCAGAGCATTTCGCCGGAAGAAGGCCTTGCAGCTCTCGCAGGTGACGGCGTTGAAGTTGTACCCCAGCGCCTTGTCCCCGCACACCGCGCAGTTCTTCGGCGACATGTTGACGGAGCTGGAGTCGAAACTAGACCCAGACTCAGACTCGGATTGGGTGGCAGCTCTCAATTAGGGCCCACTCTGATTGATTTTTTAATTGCTTTCCGCTGGGGGCTCGGGGTGGCAGTTGGTGGAGCTGGGAGGCACAACTGGGGGGTGGTTGTGGTGGGTGTGATGTGATGTTGGGCAGGAACTTCGCGTTTCAAAACAAGTGTTGGCATCTAGCGGGTCGCGGGCGCGACAACATAGTAGTGAACCCACACGTCAGGCGGACTAATTGCTCATATTGCCCTCAGCACGCAGAATTCGGCAGGTCGCGTTATCACATATTATAATGAATTAATGTCCGTCCGAGCTCTCCAGCCCAAAATCCAATAACAACAAGCACCGTTGGCATGTGAATGGCAAATAACGCGATTATGAGCAATCGGACGGAAAAATAATAGAACACTGAACGGAAAACTTAAAAGAAAGTAGATAAATTGTGAAGAACTCTATCAACAAGATAGTTCTTTAATTTTAATTATTAGTTTTGCATGGCATTCAAAATAATTTAAATAGATAACTACATCAATATTATCGTATGAATAATTCAAAACAAATATAATTTTCCAACAAACCAAATTTTACTAAACTTAAAATTTATTTTTAATAAAGCAACTGGGCTTAAAATTATTTTTAATGAAGCGACAAGAAAATAACGTTAAAATTACTTGATTCCAGAATGTCAACATATTTCGAAAAGATATTTGCCAAAAGCCATGTTTTTTTTTCTCAAAGTGTAAAGTCATCGATGACAGCCAGCTAGTCGATTGTACTATCGTAGCTCTCAGCCGGAGAATAATTTTCCTCGTCAAATTAAAAAAGTTTAATTTAATCACATAAAATGAATCGAGTAAAGACGGCCCAGTCCAAGACCGGCGAGATCATCGCCTACAGCGAGGGCGCCATCCGGAACAACATATCTGCCGTGGAGTACTGCCGGACATCGATGGCAGCCATCTCGGGCTGTGCTGCGGGTAATTGATACTAATTCACCGTGGGTCAGCAGCAAAAGTAACATAAATTAAAACATATTTTAGGAATCCTGGGCCTAAGCGGCACTTTGGGCTTCCTTTTCTACTTCTTGTCCGTGTTCGTGCTCTGGATCCTGGTGCTGCTGAAGTCTGGCACCCAGTGGCGCAAGTTCTTCATTAACCGCAGCAACCTGCTGACCAACCAGTTCATGGGCGGCCTTTGCACCTACGTGCTCTTCTGGACATTCCTCTACGGCATGGTGCACGTGTATTAGCGCATTTATCATTAGCAAACAATTATATAGCGGAATAAACATAAGATTGGACTAGGCAAACGTTGGTTCTTTAGTTAAGCACAACCCCTCAGGTTTGAACGGCCGAGGCAGCCGCCGCCGTGCCGGAGCAGTCGCACCACGGCGTTTTATTTACATCACAATCGAGCATTATGTTGAGGATGGTCACATCCACTCCGTCTATGGCCAGTTCGTGGACCTTGAGGATTTTGTAATTGACGTTGTCCAGGCCCGTCTTGTGGTCCCTCTTGCGGGTCATCTCCTTTTGGTTGAAGCACTTTTGCGTGTCGCGCTTTCGATGATGGCGATTGTGGATATGGCTGATAATCAATAAAGATGCCAATTAATGCAACGCTCTCTTAGATAGATAGCTACACTCACCTAAATGTGTCGTTGGTGCCAGTCTTAATATTCTGCGGTCGCGACACCTGCAACCCCGCATCCCGGATGCGCACAAAGAACTCGTCATCCTCGAGTCCCCAGCCCCAGTACTGGTTAGACATGCCGTTCATCTGCTGGAAGTGCTCGCGCCGCACTAGCAGGATACCGCCGACGAAGTTATCGTAGTGGTACTTTGGATGCAGCTTGGGCCCGGCAATGTGCAGCGGGCCCAAGTCACTGGGGTACTCGTAGTGCAGCTGGTCGTTTAGCGGCAGCAGGTCTACGTCGTGCATGGCGATGTAGTCGTAAACATCGCTGGCGAAGTGGAAGCCCACGTTGATCAAAGAAGCCCGGTTGAAACGGAACCGGTCCACCTGATTGAGCACAAATATGTGGTGCGCCACGTTCTGGCGCTGTAGGAAACTTGTCATGTGGGGTACGAATTGGAGCAGTTCCTCAAAACGATCCCGGAATGGCACCAGCAGGGCCAGCTTATGAGCAGCGGCTTTGTGATCATGTGGCTGCTTCTCCACCGCGGGCACCTTCTCCAACACTCCTCCTCCTCCTCCGCCTTTCTTGGCCAGCGGGTTGGACAGCGGGCAGATGCAGTCTATAAAAAGAGCGAGCGTGATTTAGGTCAGTATTTATAGAAGGTTTCTCCTCGCACACAAACCTGAGCTGAGGGGCATGAAGCTAAGCACGCCAATGCCTCCCAGGCAGAAGCACAGCCCGCAGACAAAGAGCCAGTTGATGGTGGAGATGTTCACCATTTGGGGCGCTTATCTTCACAGGTCCGGCAGGGTCAATCAGAGGAGAGCTGGGCAGTCAAGCCATAGGCAGAAAAATATAATATTTGGGTTTTGACGGCCCGGCTAGCAGTGTGCTCGCCAAAATATCATTCTCAAAGCGGATTATGACATCCACGGCAAGTGGGCACACTTAAAGGGAAGCATAGAAAATACCAAATGAAATTGTTTTTTATTTTGAATGCCGGAAGCCTTATCACCGAAGAAAACGTTAGTGTTAGAAGTTTAATTCGTATATAATAGATTTTTAACATATAAAACTAAGTGGAGAATACACTTTTTAATCTAATTAAATAGATATGATACATTTGAGTGTTTTTGTGTTCGTTTTTGAGTTTCTTAAAAGGCAATAAAGGCGCTAAAAGTAGACTCAGGTTCGAAGGCTGCTCTCCGCGTTGCGTCCAAAAGCGTACATATATAATCTCCTTATGTAGACTGGGCGGATCAGTTCCCTTTACGGAACACAAAAGAACGATTTACAGGAAGTATGGCGTCGTGTTCTGCTTGGGTATCACCCGCTCCGTATCCGGCACTGCCAGAAAGATCTTCGTCTGCCGCTGTTGCGCCGTATCGAAGCTTAGGATTGCCGCCACGTTTCCGCAACGATAGCAATAGTTGGGTGCCGACCACACAGTCACCAGCTTGCCCTCGAACATGTACTTGATGCCCTCGTTGACCAGTTGATGGGCACGGCAGATCAAATCCAGATTATTGATCGCCATAAAGTCCTTGGTTACATTGTGACCGAACAGCCAGCCAGCGCCGCGTGGACTCTGGCCCCAGTACTCCATATCCTCAGGATCGGACCAAACCAGATCGCAGAACGCACCCTTGTACGGTATCTCGCCATTCCGTTCGATTGTCCGGATTTGATCCAAAGTGATGATCTCTGGACTCAGGCCCCCGTGTACGCACAGAACCTCCTCATCGATGATGGCAGCAATGGTGAGCAGATCAAAGACCTTGCAGCAATACTTCCAACCATTGGCATTTCCGTATTTGCTGAAGCATTCGTCGAAGAAGCCATATACCTTGGTGATCTGTCGCGTCTCATGATTTCCCCGCAACAGAGTTATCCGGTTGGGGTAGCGCGCCTTGAGGGTCAGCAAGCGGGTAAACGTTTCCAGGGAGTAGTAGCCACGATCCACAAAATCGCCCATAAATATGTAGTTGGTGTCCGGCACCTGGCCGCCTGTCCGGAAAAGCTGCTCCAGGTCGTAAAACTGGCCATGAATGTCACCGCAGACTGTGACCGGCGTGCTGACAGGCAGTATGTTGGACTCCTCCACGAGTATGTCGCAAACCATTTCACAGAGATTCTTCAACTGATTCTCTGGCAGGTACTTGCACTCCCTCACCGTCTCTATCCATTTGTCCACATCACCCATAGTGCCGGTCCTTGTTTCCAAACAAAATCTGAGAAATATGTTGATTTCTGTTTTGAGAGGGACCGTGGAGCGTTTGCTTAAAATGGATAACTTGTTGTTTGGAAACGTTCCAACTGGTATTTTTCTCGTCTATAATTTCCCTGTGGTGTTTCCAGGCAGCTGTTAGATGTTCATATAAGTAGCCGGCAATTATTGAGCTTAATATTTATTGTTCCTTGAAATTAACAGTTTCTATTGGTTTCAACCTAGTGACTTAGTCTCACAATGAGGTGGCAAGGGCTCTCCTTCACCTGGTTGTTGGTCCTTCAGCTTTACCTGCTGCAGGTCTCCGCCAACGATGGGGGAAATCAGCAAGGCCTGGAAGACAAAGAATGGCCTTTGTTCGAGTATGGAGAGATTAGAAAGCCGCCATCCACCAAGGGACTACTGTATCCTCGGGAGTCGGAGACGCGTGAGGTACGCAGCCTAGACGGCATGTGGCGGCTGGTGAAGAGTAACCCGAAGGATCCGCTTCAGGGCGTTCGCGAGAAATGGTTCGCCAACAGCCTGAGGGTGAGCGGACAGAAGGTGATGCCCATGCCCGTGCCGGCTTCCTACAACGATATAGCCACAACAGACAGTCTGAGGGATCACGTGGGCACAGTTTGGTACGAAAGGACATTTTTTGTGCCCCGCCTCTGGCAGAGTAGCGTTCGCACCTGGTTACGCTTCGGCAGCGTCCACTACTCGGCCGTGGTGTGGATCAACGGCAAGAACGCCACCAGCCACTCTATCGGCCACTTGCCCTTCGAGGCCGACATATCCGAACTGTTGAACTTCGGCGGCGAGAATCGGGTCACGGTAATGTGCGACAATCGGCTGGGCAACCGCACCATTCCCCAGGGATCTGTTTACGAGGCAGGCACCGACAAAGGCACTGTGCCCGTCCAGAGTTACACCTTTGACTTCTTCAACTACGCGGGCATCCACAGGAGTGTACACCTATACACGACCCCGTTGCTGCACATCAGCGACCTGGAGGTGAGCACCCAGTACAGCAGCGACGGAATGGGTCGCATAGATTACCGCCTGTGGGTGGATGGCAGCCAAGACGCGAAAGACCGTCATCTCATGGTTCGGCTGAAAGACCGGGATGGTTTGGTAGTTGCCCAGCAAATCAATAGAGCGATTTACAATGGCTCCTTGCTTGTGCCCAATGCCAAGCCATGGTGGCCCTATCTCATGAACTCAGATCCTGGCTACCTTTACGTTCTGGAATTAGGGTTATTCGTTGTGAGCAATAAGGAAAAGGGAGGCAATACTCTGCAGGATGCCTACCGCTTACCCGTGGGTATTCGCAGCCTAACCTGGAGCAATCAGAGCCTGCTGCTCAATGGAGTACCACTCTACTTGCGGGGATTTGGCCGCCACGAGGACTCTGATGTGGGTTCAAAGAGTGAAAAGGCTTCCCAGGCGGTTAATTAAAATCTCCCTTACTTCAGATACGAGGCAAGGGTCTGGATAATGCGCTTTTAGCCCGCGACTTCAACCTGCTGAAGTGGATCGGAGCGAATGCCTATCGCACTTCGCACTATCCCTACTCCGAGGAGTCCATGCAGTTCGCCGACGAGCAGGGCATCATGATTATCGACGAATGTCCTGCCGTTAACATCGACATCTTCGAGCCGCAACTGCTGGAGCAACACATGTCCTCCCTAGAGCAGCTCATCCACAGGGACAGGAATCACCCGAGCGTCATTGCCTGGTCGGTGGCCAATGAGCCGCGATCCACAAAGCAGGGAGCCCTCAAATATTTCGAGTGGGTATTTCCTACTCCAGATAAGTTAGAGATTACGCTAATTCAGATACAATCTACAGGGCCTTAGTGAACTACACGAGGAGCATAGCCCAAGGACGTCCTCTGACTGCTGCCATAAATGCCAGTCCCTCGACCTGCCACTTGGCGCAGTTCCTGGACATTGTGGGCTTTAATCGCTACAATTCCTGGTACCAAAACGCAGGACGCACGGACATGATTATCGACGTGCTGACCGCAGAGGCCCAGAGTTGGAGGGACAAATTCGGAAAGCCGGTTATACAATTCGAGTATGGCGGCGACACCATGGAAGGCATGCATTCGGTGAGTGGTGCGATTCAGCCAGTAAAATCCTAAGTTTCTTCTAATTTAAATACCCTTTAGCTGCCGGCCTTCATTTGGTCCGAAGAGTACCAGGTGCAGCTCTTCTCCAAGCACTTTAGGGTCTTTGATGACCTTCGTGCGGAAAAGTGGTTCATAGGAGAGTTTGTTTGGAATTTTGCCGATTTCCGTACAGCACAGAGTGGGTTTTCTTAGCTTCTGACCTATGGATCTGTATCTTAAATCAAAAAATGCGTATTTATTTTAGCCATAACACGCGTTGGTGGCAACAAAAAGGGTGTCTTCACCCGGAACCGACAGCCCAAGGAAGTGGCTCACATCCTCAGGAAGCGTTACTTTTCCCTCGCCTATGAATTGGATCGCTGCACGCTACCCGAAGACCTAACTCTGTACATATCTAGGCATTTAAAGCACAGCCGCCACAACGAGCTTTAGGGCTTTGGTTATATTAATCCTAGTATTCCTTCACCAAAGTGATCTTTAAACGTTTTGCAATATACATATATTTATTCTATAACTAGCTTTATTTTTTTTAGACCTTTAGATGAAGCAGTATCTTGAAGGTATTAAATGAACTATTTTTCAATGAAATACTTTATTCCTGAATAATGTATACTTAAATATATATCTATCTATTTTACAATGGATACTTATTAAGTTTCTATTAAAATGATTAACAATATTTTAGAATATTTGCATTTTGCATTTTGTTTTATAAAAACCCTCGTTCTTTTCAGATACATCTTTCCATCAAAATATAAGACATAACAAATTAATTTGCTCTTCATATTGGATTACACGTAAAGATACTTATCCCAACCATTCTGCTGTTATTGCCGCCGATTCCGAATACTGTGTGCAAGTAAATGAGAATTATTTGTATTCTGGCACAACCTTGCATCACTCACCTTTCCATTAGAAGCCGAATAGTTCTTCGCTTTAGGACAAACAACACAAAGATAATGATGCCGATGCAATATTCAAAGTAGTAACATATAAAAAAGAGAATATTCCAAGACGCAAAGTAAAAAATTAGGTTAGTGGTCCACTGTAGGCCCATGGCGATAAAGAGTCGTACAAACATTTCATATCTGTAAATCGATAATTGAAATCTAAAAATGCCAGAAAATTGTAATTAGTAGGTAAATCTTACGTTTGCATTCTAGAACTCAGGTTCCGTGTCCTTTCTTCACGGTCTGCAAAGTGCTTTAATGAGAGTTTGACTCGGATTATACTAACGGTCGTCAATATAAAAAAGACAGTGTTTAATGCTACTTGTGTATAATAAAAAGTCATTAAGTATGCAGGTTCTGTGAATAAAGAAAATTACTTTCCATTAACTCTTAGGAAATTATACAAAAAATAAAAACTCACTCGTAATAGTACAATTCGACCAACCAACACCAGGTACCCAGTCCACCATTCTGGGATCGTCACCCCAAATGTAATCGAACAGGTAAATGGCTCCAGTCAAAAAAGCTGCCTTTCCCCATGCATAGATGTTGTAGACCAGGAAGCTATGTTGAGATTCAACTCGATTAACCGAAGTAAAGCCTTTCCACATCTGATAACTTAAGCACAAGAGCCAATTAAATCTTGACATCCAGAAAAAACAGATAGAGAAACCTGCAATTCGAATAAACTTTGACATTGGTGGTTTTAAGCTTTGCAACAAATTACCTTGGAAAGCACACCATTGAATAGGGATAGGAATATGCCAAATATAATCATGGAGAAAATAGATAAAGGTAGCGATCATGTAACAGACGAAACACTTTCCGTGGAGATTCCGGAGCTTCTTTACATAAAGATACACTGCGATCGTAAGAACCAAGAACACCTCCGAAAGCAAAATGACTGAAGAGGTGTTTAAAAAGAAATATTAACACAATAAGCACCACAGATGGAACCATACTTACGCCATGCTGCTGGTAACAATGGGGGTGCCTCCTTAACATAAAAGTCATTGTGAACGGCAACCATAAAGGACTTTGTGTTGCCTAAACTGAACTGATTCGGATGGAAACAGTCGTATACCGCGACCTCTGAGGTCTGGTTTATCGCGACCTCTAAAGTCTGTTTACTCTCGGTCAAAAAGTGTATCTCTCCATCCTAAGGAGCTAAAATTAGACAGGGAAAGAAAAAAGAACAGAAATAGCTACAAACCACTATCATTGGGTAATCATATTCTATCCACGTTTCGAGCTTCCACAATTGAGTTCTCAACACTATAAAATCCTTAAGTATGTTCATTTTAGTAATGGGTGCATCCGAGCTGGCTACATATATAAAGGGATTGATCTGAGTCAGTTCCTCCATCAGACCATCGGTGCACTCGCCATTTCGTTCCATGTCTTTATGTCGACAGCAAATTCTAATGCAAGGCTTCAGCTTGCATACACATCCTCTGAGATGGGTCTCTGTCTCAGAAATAATTCCCATCCTTGATTCTGTATAATTATATTCGCCAACTAAGTAGGAGGGAACTATTAGGTCCTCGTATAAATAGAAACCATTGTCTAGCTTTCTGCTTGACGATATATTCGCAGTTTGATAAAACATGCAACCGAAAATATCAGCTTTTGTTGTTTGCAGGATAACAAAATGAATTAAAGCATCAAAAAATACGGAATTTATATGCATTTTTCCGTTGAAAACCACTGATGTAAATATAAATGTCGACTGATTAACAATGCGGATGGTGCACGACCTTTTATAGCTTGCCTGAAAGCAATATTCAAAAAGTGTATTTCTCCATCATAAGGAGCTAAAATTAGACAGGGAAAGAGAAAAGAACAGAAATAGCTACATACCACCATCATTGGATAATCAAATTCTCTCCACGTTTCGCGCCTCCACCATTGATCTCTCAACACTATAAAATCCTCAAGTATGTTCATAGTAGTCACGGGTGCATCCCAGAGGGCTACATCTATAAAGGGATTGATCTGAGCCAGCTCCTCCATCAGGCCATCGGTGCACTCGCCATTTCGTTCCATGTCCTTATGCCGACAACAGATTCTATTGCAAGGCTTCAACTTGCATACACATCCTCTGAGATGGGTCTCTGTCTCAGAAATAATCCCCATCATTGATTCTGTATAATTATATTCGCCAACAAAGAAGGGGGGAACTATAAGGTCCTGGTATAAATAGGAACCATCGTCTAGCTTCGTGCTTGACGATATATTTGCAGTTTGATAAAACTTGCAACCGATAATATCAGTTTTTGTTGTTTGCAGGATAACAAAATTAATTAAAGCACCAAAAAATACGGAATTAAGATGCATTTTGCCGTTAAAAACCACTGATGTAAATATAAATGACGACTGTTTAACGATGTAGATGGTGCGAACTTATATAGCTTGCCTCAAAGCAATATTTTTGCAAAAAAAGTGCATAAAATTGGTCCTGAGGGACCATTTCCATTCCTTTTATATCCCCATTATTTTTTCCACAGCATTCATCTTATCGAGAAAGAAAAAACTATATTATTCTTAATGGTACCATTATGCAGTTTAGTTCCTATATAACTTGATATATTTGCGAGGCGAAAATGCCTAAAGAATAAAATAAGATCGATAAAAAGAGCTATAGAAAACTATTGGGAAAACTAATGGGCAATCAAGTATTTAAAAAGTATTAATAATCAAGTATTTTAAGTTCTAATTGTTTGGCGAAGCCAAAGGCAGCCAAGGCAGCAGCATCCGCCAGCCAAGCCAAAGAAGGCGCCGCTCCAGCTACCGCTAAGAAGAGGAAATTCAAGAGGACAGCACCCAAGATGTAAATAATGATAATCTAGATTATCACAATTTTAGATATCGAAATCCTTTTTCAGAGCCACAAAACGTTTTTAAAAGGTAAAAAATGATCAATTATTTTAAATATTTATTTTTAAACCCAGAAGTATTTACTTGTTATCTAAGGTTTAGATTACAAAGAAAAGCTTGCATATAAATTATGATAAGGTATGTAAACACAAGAGCTGTTCTTAAAAGACATATCAAATAAATAAGATCTAAATTAAAATTTATTTATTTATTTTTAAAATTAAATACTTAGGCTACAACTATATTTAGAGATTATATAAATCTAATTGATGTTCGTATTCGTTCGGATAACGGCGCGCATTGCTAAGGCTCAAGTGACCGAAAGTCCTGGACGGGATCCTCGTTAAGTGTCGTAGTCCACCAGCGCGGCAGCTGGCGGTGGTTAAAAAAAATAGTTTACAAAGGTAACTTCTATATGGATGCTCCGATCCGATCGGTCCGGTTTTCGGTCAGTCGAGCAGTAGCCGTCGCCGACAGACAGTGTGTGTTTGTGCGTTCCGTATTTAGTGTTTCCGTTGTTTCTCAGTTGATCTAAAAATTCTATGTAGACTACGGTTCTGCCCCAACTCGGCAGCATCTGCCACCGGGAGGTGGTGCATGTGCCACCGTCGCAGTGGGCGAAGTACAAATTCAATCCGTTAAAACTATGCAATTCGCGGTTTCGTTTTGTAAAATTGCTATAAAAACTAGTTCGTTCGTTTCTCCACTCTACACGTATTGTATATAAAAGTATAAAAGCTTGGAATAGTTCATATAGAAGATACAGTTTCTCAACTCAACTCAATTCAACTGGGCCGATCGATTGCCATATGCCAAACACACATACTATATGCGACATATAGACCGATCGATCGGGTTGTGCGCGTGTTACAGGCGGAGAATTCCGTTGCTCTTGCAACAAAAGAAGACTAGAAGCAACAATTATACACAAAAATAATAATGTTTGTAAAAATAAGGTGACTAAAATACTATAAAAGCGCATTTGGAGAAGAGTGAGCCGTCGGACAGGGATATACGGACTGGGACAAGGGAATAGAATTGAGTCCAGTCCGGTCCGGCGGCCGAAAGCCGTGGCTTCGTAACGCCATTGATTGCGTGTGTCCGGGTCCGGAATATAGCAATAGCTTTTCGTGTGCTGAGAGTCTCCTGAAAGCGATTGTGTATGGCGGCGGGCGGGCGGTCACAATGAACGACCTTACAAGGCACGCGCTGTACTGTACTGGTCACTGGTCACCACTCTCTACTCTCTCCACATCCGTCGTGACAAATAAGTAATCCTTTAAGTGAGCGCGTCTAAATTAATTGCACCTATACTATGTATACAGTACAATATCACTGGTTGCTTCGTCACCGTAACCGAAACAAGTGGGCGTAATCCAATTGAAGAAGTGTGAATGTCGGCAAACCCAAATTAACACTATTGCATTCTGGCTTTTGGCACCTATTCTGAGTCTAATTTCCGGTTCCGGTTACTGATTGGGAGGGGTTTCTAGTTGTGGTTCCTATTACTATTGCTAGTTGGCGAGTGGTGCAATCTGGGCTGGTTGGTTCGTCGGTTCGTGATTGTTGTCTGCAGTGCTTAAGAATTAGTTAAATTATATTTAGTGAGCATGGCTGGTGGTTCATCTCTTGCGTCCCGTCACCACGGCGGCCATCACCTGCTGCATGGTGGGCTCGGGCACACATTGCTGGGGATCGCACTTCATCTTGCCGTCGCCGCCGCAACTGGAATGAGATCAATAAAGATATTAATGGAAAGTCAAACAAATGGTATCCAAAAACTTACGTGCAGCGGATGCAAGGTCCGCTTGTGGACTCGATCTGCTCGCCGACGCGGTAGGATCGGCCGTTAATCAGGCAGCCGGTGTGCTTCACCGCCTCGCCGTGCGAGTAGTGGAGGAAATGGGGCGGCAGGGTGGTGCTAGTGGTCGTGGTACTCGTGGTGATGTTCAGCACGGCGGCCATTGACACAGGGCACTCGTAACGCGGGCAGCAGAAGCCGGAGATGGGCTCCTCGTGGCAGCCAGCGATTGGTGGCGGGCACGACTGCTGCAGGCAGATAATGTCGCTTCGGAAGCAGAAGCAGAAGTCGCAGGGATCGTCGCGCGGTATCTGCTGGGCGGACACGTACAGTTTGCCGGCGTAGCGGCAGGTGCCGGGTCCGAATACCTCCTCCTCGTCGTACTCATCCTCATACTCGGGAGCGTGAGCGTAGGGAGGCGGCGTGATGATGCTAGCCTCCGTCGTCGTCGACGAAGCGGAGGTGACTGGAGCTTCGGTGCTTGTGCTTGTGCTGGCGCGGATTGTGGTGCTCTCTTCATCATCCTCTCCGACGCGGTCATCAATGGCTGGCGCCTTGGTGGAACTGCTGGGCAGGTGGGCAAAGAGTGGGTGCACTGTGGTGGGCTCTGTGTCCTGGACTTCAGGTGCAGTTGTTGGCGCCGGAATCTCCGATACCACAGCGGGCACTTCTTGCTCGTCCTCGGTCTCCTTGCTAGCATCCTCTTTGTCAGCTGGTTCTGTGACTGGAGCATGCTCCTCCTCGGACTCCACGGACTCCTCGCCCTCCTCGGTGGAATCCAAGCTGGGCTTCACGACTGGTTCCGGAGTGGTCTTCTCATCAACCGCCTGTGGCTGCTCTGTGGACACGTCCGTCTCGGGCACATCCTTCTCAAGTTCAGGCGCTGCAGTTTCTGGCACAATCTCTGCCTCGGTGACTGGAGATTCCGATGGGACAGCAGGAGCTGGAGTGGGTGGCTTCAGTTTGGCACCAGCTGGAGTCTTGTCAGTGGTATCCTCAGCATCGTCGACAGCTGGTTCGGTGCTCTCCTCGCCGACATCCTCGGAAACAGGAGGCTGCTCGCTGCTGGGCTCAACATCAGGAACAACTGAAGCAATTGTAGACGTGGGTCCTGTGACTGGAATCTCATCCTGGGGAGAGGCGGTAACTGGAGTCTTTTCATCATCCAGAGGAGTCTTATCATCGGCCTGAGGAGTCTTCTCGCCATCCAAAGGAGCCAATGTTGCTGGGATCTCATCGGCATCTTGAGGAGATACTGTGACTGGGGCCTTATCAGCATCCTCAGGAGTTTCAGAGGCCGGAGTCTTATCAGCATCCTCAGGGGTTTCAGAGGCCGGAGTCTTATCATCATGCTGAGGCGACACGGTAACTGGAGTCTTGTCAGCATCCTGAGGAGACACAGTATCTGGAGTCTTGTCTGCATCCTGTGGAGCTTCAGGGGCTGGAGCCTTCTCAGCATCCTGAGGAGCTGCAGTAACCGAAGCCTGGTCGGCTCCTTCAGTAGATTCATCGTCGTCGGCATGTGGAGCAATGGTCTGGGACATGACTCCATCCATGGGCTTGGTGTCGATCTCCTCGGCAGAAGGAACAGCCACAGGAGCAGCAGTAGAATCTGCTTCAGGCATTGCGGGAACAATCGGAGATTCGGTTCTGTCTTGTCCCTCCTCCTCTTGAGAGGCGGGAATATCGGTGGCCACATCAAGGGGTGTCTTGGAGTCGTCTTGAGACACTTCCTTGTCGTCGGCGACTGGTGGCACGGTGGTGGCATCCTTAGAGTCATCCTGTTGAACGGCCGGCACAGCTGGGCTGGCAGCGGTGGTGACCTCTGGCTCAGCCTTCTCAGTGGAAATGCTAGAATCATACGCAGGAGCGGCTGTAGAAGCCTCCTCGATGGGTCCATCAGTTGCAGATTCGGTTTCTTCGCTGGGCTTCTTGTCGGCCTGGTCGGTTCTGGGCTTAAGTGTGACCTTCTCTTCCTGCTCATCCAATGCGGGCTCCGTTTCGGAAGGCTTCTGTGCTTCAGTTGGTTTGATCTCCTCCTCTTCCTCCTGCGATGAGGCTTCAGTAGAGGCTTCGGTGGAGGCATCCTCCTCCTTTTCGATATCTCCGCCAGCGACTGGAGCGGCAGTGGTTGGAAGAGGCACCGAAGATGCCGATTCTGGCTTCTCTTCAGACTCCTTGTCGTCCTCGGGCTTCTTGGTCGAGGTTGGTTCGGTTTTCTTGGTATCATCCTCTTGGGTTGCCTGTGGAGAGGCAGTCGTGGCTTCGGGGCTTTCGTCCTCTTCGCTGGAAGTGGCGGGAATCTTGTCTTCAGCCGGGGTGGTGGCATCTGAGCCGATGACCACAGCAGGAGCAATAGTGGTGGCCTTGTCGGCATCCTCAGCGGGCAGCTCGGTGGATGCATCTGGAATCTTCTCAACTGGCGCCTGGGCAGTGGATGAGGGCTGCTCATCCTCCGGCTGTTTATCAGCATGAGATTCAGTAGATGGCACCACTTCGTCGGAGGCTTCAGTAGATCCCTCCTCGGGGGCTTCAGTCTCGGCCTCAGGAGTTGCAATCTTTGATGGTGCCTCAGTGGATTTCTCGTCCTCGGATGGCTCCTCTCCTTCAGCTGGTTTCTCCTCCTTAGTTGGCGCCTCTCCTTCAGTTGGCTTCTCAGAGATTGGAGTAGCTGTTGTGGCTTCTTCGTCGACCTCAGCAGATGGGCTTGAGGAACTGGCAGGTTCGCCCTGATCCACGCTGGGAACAGTTGTATCTGCTGCAGTTCCAGCCTCAGTTGAGGGATGTGGAATCTCAGCAAGAACGTCTTCAGGCTGTTTCTGAACAGCGGGCTTCTCATCAGCGGGTTTCTCATCAGCGGAAATTGGTGAGGTGGTGGTGCCAGCAGGTTCCATTTCCTCTTCGGGAGTCTTGGCAGGAGTCTCAGGCTCTTCTCCGGCCTGGGATGGCGTCTTATCTGTCGACGGTTCCTTATCCTCCTCTGGGATGTCCGTAGTGGGCACTACATCTTCGTCAGACTGGGCAGCAGGAGCAGAAGTGGCAGCGGATTCCTCATCAGGAGTGATACTGCTCGAGGGAATTCTGTCACCAGGAGCAGCCGTTGTGGGCACTTCAGATTCTGGGGACTCCTTGTGCTCATCAGAGGAAGGAGCTGCAGTGGACTGTTCGGCAGACTCTTCCTTAGCAGGAACAGCAGTGGTTGCGCGATCAGATTCAGGCTCGATCTCATTCTCCGCAGAAGCAGATGTAGAGGTCTCATCTTCTTCGGGTTTCTGTTCATCTTGATCCTTCGCGGGAGCAGCAGTGACTGCAGGCAATTCCTCTTCAAAGATATCCTGGGGAAGCTTGGGCACATTTGTTTCGTCATCGCCAGCCGATGGTTCCACCGTGGTTGGCTTTTCTTCGGCCTCAACGGTCTTGTCAGTGCTCGGCGTCTTGTCTTCATCGGAAGCTGGGGGACCAGCAGTAGGAGCAGACACAGGAGTAGCAGGAGTGGCCTCGCCCTCCTCCTCGATCTCATTGTCAGAGACGGCAGGCGTGGCGGTCTCAGCAGACGTATCCTTTTTACCTTCAATGCTGGGCTCAGTGGCGACTTCAGTGGAGCTTTCTCCCTCAGCAGGTTGCTTCTCTGGCTGAGTGGGTGCAAGAGTGGGCAACGGTACCATAGTTTCATGCACGGCAGGCTTTTCGGTGCTGATTTCTTCTTCGCTTTCAATGGGCACAGTGGTGACGGGAACAATATCCTCTTCGGCAGACGGTTCCTTCTCATCGGCAGCCTTTGCGGGAGCAGCAGTTGTGATTGCCGCGGAGTCATCGCCAGGCAGCACGGGCATCTTATCGGTGGCTGCAGCCGGTTCCTCCACTTCTGGTTTGGCGTCAATGTCAGCTGTGGGCAGATCAGTCGAGGACTCTGGCGTCTCCTTCTCAGGTGTAGCGGTGGCGGCAGAAGTTTCTTCCTCGGGCTTGGCGGTGACAGCAGGGATCTTATCCTCAGGCTGCTCTTCAGAGGGCTTCTCTTCTCCAGTTGGTTCACTGGGAATAGGAGCGGCTGTGGAATCCTTTTCAGCATCTTCGGAGACCTGTCCGGGTGTAGAAGCCTCTTCTTCAACAGGTTTCTTGGTGATTGGTTCTTCAGTGGCCAATATTTCATCCTCTGGCTTCTTCTCGTCCTCCGGCTTCTTCTCGTCCTCAGGCTTAGGCTCCTCTCCGCTTGGTTTCTTGGTCTCGACTTCGATTTCGGGAGTAGTAGTGACAGCCACGGTGGGCTGATCCTTCTCATCAGCTTCTTCGACAGGTTTCTTCTCCTCATCAGACTCCTCAATGGGTTTCTTCTCCTCATCAGACTCCTCAATGGGTTTCTTCTCCTCATCAGACTCCTCAATGGGTTTCTTCTCCTCATCAGACTCTTCAATTGGTTTTTTATCAACCTTGGCGGCAGTCGTTGATGATTCCGTGGTCACGGCCGGGCTTTCTTCATCGGGCTTGAAGTGAGAAAGAGGCTGCTCAGTAATGCCAGTTGGCATGATGACATCCTTGGGAATCTCCTCAGTGCTGATCTCGGAGACATCCTCGTCGATCTTGTCGTCGGGCTTGGCCGTGGAGTCCTGTTCCTTCTCAGCGCTCTCAGTGCTCTCATCGCAGATGTAAGTGGGACAGCAGCCATCCAGAAGATCGGCAGCCAGGACACACTTTTCGCGGTCCTCGGGCAGCTTGCACTCCATTTGTTGGCAGGCCACCAGGCTGCTGACACATCGGCAGGACACGTCGCAGGGTGCGGTGGCTGGTACGATACTGTTGTTGGCATAGGTCTTGCCCTCCACCAGGCAATCGCCTTCTCCAGGAATGGCAGCGGGCAGATCCATGGCTGGCATGGCTTCGGAGACGATACTCTGATCCTCGGTACTGGGTTGTTCGGTGGCCTTCTCCGTTGCGAAGTCATGGCGTGTGTCGACTGCAGCAGTGCTGGATGGAATGTCGATGTCCACTGGCTGGACTGGCTCCTCTTGGGCAACGGGTTTCGTGGTAGTCTCGTCGACGTCGGCGATATCCTTTTCCCCGGCAGGTGGCAGGTAAACCGATGATGGTTTATCGGTGGACACTTCTTCCTCTTCCTCAGGCTGAGTGGTGGTGACTTCGGGCTGGACAACAGCTGGCACCATGTCGGATTTGACAGGCGCTTCGGTGCTAGTCTGCTCATCCTCCTTATCCTTGTGCTCCTCGTCGACGGGCTTATCTTCTGGCTGCTCCTGCTTGTCAACTGGCGTGCTGGTGGCAGTCTCGCCTTCAGCTTCTTCGGATTCGGTGGAGGACTCCGTCTCAGTCTTGGCAGTCGTGCTCTTGACAGCATCGTCGACTGGCAGATCCGTGGCATCCTGCTCAATCTCAGCATCCTTCTCGGGAGTGGGCTCCGTGATGGCGGCGGTGGAACTTTCGATTTCATCCTCCTGGGCGCCCTGGGTGGACGAGGCAATAGCTGGGGCACTTGTCGAACTCTCCACATCTCCCTCGGGCAGCTCGGTAGATTCTTCGGCAACGGCGGGCTGTTCACCCAAGGTCTTGGGAGTGCTGCTCTTAATGATCTCCTCTTCACCGCCGACATCTGTTGTGGGAGCTGTGGTTCCGGCAGCCTCTTCTTCGTCAGAAGTCTTGTCGGCAGGAGTGGTAACCTTAACAATTTCTTCTTCATCGAAGGCGCCGGCGGATGGAATTGTTGGCTTAGCGAAGTCCTCGACTTCCTCAGCAGGAATATCCGTGGCAGTATCGGGCTCCTTTTCAGCTGCAACGTCTTCGTCCGCCTTGGGTGCCGACGTGGTGGCCTTAACAATCTCCTCTTCAGTTTCACTGCTTGCTTCTCCGGCTGGAGTAGTTCCCTTAACGATCTCCTCTTCGGTTTCACTGCTGGCTTCTCCGGCTGGAGTAGTTCCCTTAACGATCTCTTCATCGGCTTCGCTGCTGGCTTCACCGGCTGGTGTGGTTCCCTTAACGATCTCTTCATCGGCTTCGCTGCTGGCTTCACCGGCTGGTGTGGTTCCCTTAACAATCTCTTCATCGGGTTCGCTGCTGGCGTCTCCGGCAGGAGTAGTTCCCTTAACGATCTCCTCCTCGCCCTCGCCGCTGGCTTCCTCTGCAGATTCCGTGGGCTTAGCTTGTTCATCCTCATCGATGGCTGCTGGAGCCTTAGTGGGCTTGGGCTCTTCTCCTTCCTCGCTTTCCTCGGGAGCTGGAGTGGGCTTGCCTTCCTCTTCCGTTTTGTCCATGGCCGCAGGGGCAGTAGTGGGCTTGACATCCTTTTCTTCGTCACCGCTTCCCTCTGGAGCAGATGTGGGCTCGGGCTCCACATCCTTCTCATCGCTTGCCACTGGAGCACTTGTGGGTTTGGCTGCCTCTTCTTCCTGAGATTCCTCTGGAGCTGGTGTAGGCTTGACTTCTTCCTCCTCCTCGCCGCTTCCTTCCTCAGCAGGCGTAGGCTTGCCCTCCTCCTCCTCGCCGCTAATTTCTCCAGGTGGCGTGGGCTTAATGTCCTCCTCCTTCTCCTGCTCTTCAGCGGGAGTAGAGGTGCTGGATTCTTCGGGCGTGGCCTTGGCAGGAGCGGAAGTGCTGACCTTAATAAGTTCATCTTCAGTAATGTCCTTCTCGGGGGTCTTAGATACATCCTCTTCGCCGCTTCCCTCGGGCTCTGGCGTGGTGATGATCTTGACAATCTCCTCCTCCTCGGCGGACTCGGTGGATGATTCCTTAGTCTCTTCTGTGGAGGATGGCACATCGATTCTGGAATCGGAGGCAATACCGGCGGTGGAGGACTCGGGCTCGAAAGAGAAGTCCTTTTCGTCCGTGACATGCACTGGAGCAATGGTGGTGGGTGCTTGCTCCTTCTCTTCCTCTTCATCCTCAACCTCGCCACTGCCCTCCGTTGTGGGAATATCGGTTGCGCTATCCTTGTCCTTCTCTTCGTCGTCAATATGCTCCTGCAGATCCACATCCTCCTTGGGAATCGAAGCGTGAATTCCCTTGGCTGGCAGCTCAGTTGTGATCTCTACAATTTCAGTGGTGGCACTGTCGTCCTCGCAGATGTAGTTATTCGGGCAACACTGGCCCTCGGCCGCAGGCATAGCCTTGCAGGATTTTCCATTGGCCGCCATCATAGGCACTTCGCACTCCTGGACGGCGCAGACGATGTCACCGCGCATGCAGTAGCAGTGCTCGCAGGCATTCTTGCCCTTCAGGGAGGCTCCGTCGGCATAGATCTCGCCATCGTGGACGCAGTCAGTGGAGACTGGCGGCACCATGGTGCTTGGCAGGATGAAGCCGGTTGTGGGACGTTCCGTGGTGGTCGTAGTGGTGGTCGACTGGTCCACAAAGTCGAGTTCGTTTTCGTGGTCTAAATAGGGAGATTTATTTATGGTTTATATATATATCTTTTTTAGGGCATCTCGAGGGCTTTTGCTTACCGCAACTATAGCGAACTGGACAACAGGATCCCTTGTTGTAGATGGGCAGGCAGCCGTCCACGTGCAGGGTGCACTCCTGCATAACGCACTTGGTCTGGTTGTTAATGCAGTAGCACAGCTCGCAAGGCTTATTCGGGTTCGATGGCACCTGAGCGCCCTCCGGGTAGAACTTCTCCTCGATGCTGCAGCCGAACTTCTCGGGAATGCTCAGCTCGGTTCCTGGCTCCGGGGAATGATAGGGCACATCCACGGGCACTGAAACGAATGAGTTTTGGGTTACTTGGGAACAGGGAGATGGGATTGGCAAAGAGAACTCACCTTCTGGGCAGGTGATGATGGGACAGCACTGATCCTCCCGCTTCTCCACGATACAGTCGTGGCCAATGGGCTTGGTGAAGGGGCAGACGCGCAGGTAACACATCAGCATGCGGTTGTGGCAGGTGCAGTTCAGGCATGGTTCATTGGTCATGATGCGGTCGCCCTCCTGGTAGTGCGCATAGTTGTAGTAGCAGCCCTCTGAAAGAACACGAGATTGAACTCAAGATATCGAGATCTGGGCCGCCATCTGAGCCTGGGAACCAAGACGAACAATGGCACGGCTCCTCTGCTCGCCCACTTTTCCGGCTAATAGATTCCGGTGGCATTACTTATGCAATCGGAGCACTCCACTGCATCCATATATCCATATCTATACTTTACTCCACTATGTGATTTTCCTATGGATGTGTGCTACTGTGTCGCCGGGGGCGACCCCCATAAATCGGGGCTTAGCGCCGGCGGCTGTCATAATACGTGCATGGCTATAGACAATTTTTATAGCTCATCAGTGTCGTTAAACAAAAGTCAGCTGTCGTCGTCGTCGTGGTTGTGGTTGTCGTTAAAATATGCGCACGTCTGTCCCCGGAGTCAGTGTGTGCCGTCCGCTGTATCTGTCTCGGCTGACTGGCTGCCTAATTTAGTGACGTCCACCCGCTATAAATTCCACATCACATCATTAACACGTTAAGCGCGCCAGTTTCTCTGTCGGATCTCCCTCCCTGCCGCTCGTTTTGTCCGCGGCTAGACCACTTTTTTGATTGAAATCTTTGGGTCTCGGCTTGGGTATGGGTACTGGGTACTGGGTCTCGGGCCCGGCTCACGTTTGAATCGTAACTCGTAAAGGGGCAGCGTTTATTATTTTTATGTTTCCATTTGTCTTCGCATGCGACTGACTCTTCACACCTCGTCTAATGCCGCTTTATGACGGCGATTGGCTTGATAATTGGCAGCCGATTAGCGGCTATGACAACTGTTTGGCCACCTCAACGAGCTATTTAGCTAATAGCCACCGAATCGATCAGTTTGAGGGGGATAATTGAATGTGTAGAATCAATAGAGGGTTTGATCAAGGAGATCCTTAAGCGCTTAGCGATGACACTTCCTGTTATCGTTCCTAACTTATCCTTTCTTTCCATAAATATCAAGTTAGTGTTGGTAAAGCTCTAAATTAAAATCGATTTCTTATTGAAAAACTTGAAAGGATTGAGATTAAATAAGCTTAAAAACAATTCCTATTAAAACTAAACTAGACAATCATCTCGATTCAATAGGTTGCAATCAGGTTAAAACGAAATTGTTTCTCGTAAAATATAAAGTAAATAAAGTATCTTGTTGGACTGAACTGCGAGCTATGGATCCTCCTTGGTCTAAAATAAATACTCGAGTGCCATAAATCCTTGCGTTCCGCAAATGTAATCACCATAAAATGGATTTGAATGCACTTTTATTGGGCTCCTGACTCCCGGCTCCCGACTCCCGGTAACTCTTTGCCTGCCAGTCAGCCAGTTAATCAAGTTTCGGTGCTCCTCCGATTTGCGACTTACCTGAATACTGTTGGATCTCCGTGTACTCCTGAACCGGGGCTGCAATGAGGAATTGTAGAAGGAATGTTTATTATTTAATGAAAAGCCATGCTATTGCTGTGGACCCATTACGGCGGGAATTTTACGATGGCCATATCCGCTGGTCCATTGCCATGACCATAATAAATTAATTTATCTATTGCCGCGAATGCCGGACTCTAATTGTGAATGCAATTGGCCAGGGGAACAGGGAACAGGAATTGGGAATGGGAACAGAACCTGCGTAGGCTTGAGATAGCCATTTTCATCCACTCTGGTGTGATAACAGGGTCCCAACATCCATCCACAGCTACCAAATTGCAATAGCTTTGTCTGCCGGCAACGTGTTATTACCACATAATCAAAATGCAGCCGGGCAGCACCACCAGCAGCAGCAGCAGCCACATCCAACTTGTAGCTCTACTAAATCCCAGAAAAAATGGCACGTAGCCCGCCGCCGCTGCCGTTCTGGGACACCACACGCAGCCTAGCTGGAAAAAATGGCTCAAAACAAATTGTCCAAAGCTGACAGTTGGCCAGGAGGAGAAGCCAAGACCAGTTGCTGCTGCTGCTGGTGCTGCGGCAGAGCCACTTGTTGCTGCCACAAATGATTTGACAAATTGCAGCTTTATGAATTGCCGGGACTTTGATAAATTGCGTCCAGTTGAAGGGTTGACAATTTGTAGAATATTTCACATTTTAATTTCCGCATAGTTACCTGGGGGGGCCTTGGCCTGGCCTTCGCCTTTGCCTTCGCCTTCGATGACTTGGCTATTTAAATGGGAGTCGGAGTGAGTCCCCAGGTGGAGGCTGGGCCCATACAATTTGGCAAACAAATTGCTGGCGAAACAACAATGAGAAAAATCCTAACGGCAAGTGCTCATAAGCATGAATTTGGCCCAGGTCTCTGGGCCTGGCCACAAATCAGAGTAGCAATTTCGATCTAGGGGGAGCAGGAGTTGGAGCAGGAGCTGTGGATAGAGTGCGACTCGCTGGACCCTCTCTCACTCGAAGCTAACGGATGTAAATTACATTTTATGCGGTAAGAACAACAACACGACCCGAACCTGGCAACGCATAAAAATTCACACATTAACTGTTAAGGATTGCCGGGGCAGCAGGGCAGCGGGAGCCATCTCTACTTGACTCTAGAGCCTTGGACTGGGACTGGGGGACTGGAAACTGTAGACCGGGGACTTGGGGACCTGGCAATGGGAGTCAATCATGTGGCCGGTTCCCGAAGCGAAGCGAAACTTATGCAACCATTTCTGCCTTGTGCAAGTGCAACAACTAAAACAAGCCACATGCATCATCATCATTGCCCCAGCCGGATGATCATGATGATGACGATGATGGTACACATCAAACATGGTCGTGTCGGTCCAACAAACAGAAGTCAGTCAGTCAGTTAGTCAGCCAAGTTGCTGCTGCATGTTGCTGGCTGCTAGCTGGTGTTGATGTGGCTCTGGCTGTGGCGGTGGCGGTGGCTTCGTGGCCCAAGTTGTTGGCGGCTCTCGGCCAAGTCGTGCATTTTGTTTATTCTAGGAAAGCGCGCGCGCACCGCCTTCGCTCCTCCTGCACCGCCATCACCTGACCATGGACCATGGCCATGGCTTTCTGGCTGCCGCCGCCGCTACAACAAGTTGAATGACCCGGCGCGCATGTGTGCAAAAATGTGTACACAAACCATAAACTACAAGCCACAAGCACTGGCAGCCTTACTTACATAAGTAGGCCTAGGTGCTCCGCCTGGGATTGGGATTGGGACTTGGGCTGGGACTCGTGGTCCCATGGCCAGAGCGGACACGGAGACCCACAACCAGGCACGCCTTTTGCTGGTTACGCTTTATTATTTAGTGCTGTAGGTGGACTCGCCGCCAGGCACAGATGCGAAAAAGTGGAAGTTTTCCTAAATATTCGCAATGCACCGAAAGAAAACTAAAGTTTATAAACAATAGGTTAGTTATTAACTGATTATACAGCAAAAAAACTGGATCAAACTTGAAGGGAATCCATTCAAAGCCATAAAATAATTACTAAACCTCTGCGAAGCTCCTTTAAGAAGAATAAATCTATGAAATCCTTTAGGTATTCTCAGGACTTAACCCCCTTTTCTCTCTGTGCCTTGGTTATATCCCATCTTCAGTTCTTGGGGACCTTTGGGAGCCTCGATGCGGAAACGCGGCGAGTGAAAATATTTGCCATGCCACAAATATTTCAAAGATTACAAAATAAACACAAATCTTCGCCGGCTTGTTGGTTGTCCCCAAATGCGTTGTCGTTGCCTTTTATTTTCCTTTTTATTTTTCTAGTTTCTTCTTTTTTTCTCTTTTTTTTTTACCGCTATTTGCAGCTGCAACATCGGCAACTTGTTGACCACACCCACCAGGCCTTACTGCAATTTCTCACTCTGCCTTTTGGTGGCGATGGCACAGGGTTCCCTGCGATGCTGCTGCGTTTATCTAGCTTCTAATTAGATGCAGCCCAAAAAAGAGAAGAGAATAAAAACAATGCCCCCGGGAGAGTAGCAATAAATCGATCTGTAATTGCCTTCTGCCTCTCCGCATGCAAATTTCCAGCCGGCAAACCGAAACAATTTCCATTTTCCCCCGGCCTTGATCACATAATTTCCATAATGCCGAGCAGATCAATATGGAGTGAGCCAAGCGAGTCTGGGCCTGAGCCGTATCATGTCCATGCATCACCGCTGCTGAAAGCAGCCGCCAGGCAGCAGCAGCAGCAACTAACAACATCTATCCAACTAGGAACTACTTGCAACACGGCGCCCTAACAATGCAACTGCAACTGGAAGCGGCGGCGGAGGCCGCACAGCAAATGAATTTGCGAGTAATTTAACATGATTATGTCGGCGACCAAGTAGCAATGTAGACATCGAAGCAGGAGCTCCTGCTGCTGATTCTGCTGCTGCTGCTGCTCCTCGATTGCGGCCAAATTGGACGCAGTTGCGCAAGGCTAGGGCGCTACCTTGGCGTGACGCTGTGTTTTATTACAGAACCCGTCGAGAAGTAGAAGGAGGAGGAGGAGGAGGTGGATGGTAGTACGGCCTAGACCATGATTCCGATGCCTTCTAAGTAAATTATGCCCGATGGTCATGATGATGCCGATGCCAATGCCAATGCCAATGCCAATGTCGATGCCGAAGCCAAAGCCGGGTATGGAGGCTGCCAAGGAGATGAGACTGCCATGAAATTGCAGCAGCCCGGGTTGCATATGAAACAATTACCAAGGCTAAGGTCTAGGCCTATTCCGCCTGTCTATATCGGGACATTGTAATTGCTGGCAGACCTGGGGAGCTAAAGCTGGAGCTGGAGCTGTAGCCTGGGCCTGCAGCTCGGTTCCATCTCATATGCATATTTATGGCCTATGTCATTAGAGAGTCAGTGTCTGTTTGTCAGTTTGTCAGGTCAGGAATGGAACTACTACTAGAACGAGGAGTCCTGACTGCTTAATAGATAATAATGAGCCTGGGTCTGGGCCTGGGCCTGGCCTTGGGCGCTGTAATTAAGCAGTTAAGGGTGGAGTCGGAGTCCAAAACGGATGGCCCAGCATTCTTTCCCACAGTTCGTGGTGCTGCTCCTGGGGGCCCTAGACTAGACTCAAGTGTCCTGTCTTTGATTTGTTTTGATGTCTTTTGCATGGCTTTAATGAGTGCTACCTCTGCGCAGTGCCATTCCTCCTCATCCTCCTCATCCTCTGTTCCGTGCCAGCAATCAATCTGTCCGGCTGTCAGTATTCTGTATTCCCCCGGTCTCCACAGCTAATCACAGCCTTGGAACCAGTCTGCAGTGGATCTCTCTCGCTCGCAAATATATCATAATTTTTATTTGCGCAATTTTAGACAAATTCTTAAGGCACCCCGAATGGGGCTGGAACGGGAATGGATGGATGGATGGATGGACAGTTGGGTGGAGAAAGCATTCAATTATTACACCGCTAGCTGTTATTGATAACAGCGCATTGATTACAGCAATTGCCGAAATAACATAGAAGCTACGCCTCGACCAACGGCAGATTCCGATGCAGATTCAGATACAGATTGCTCCCGAGCTGGGGATGGAGCTGGTAGCTGAAGCTGAAGCTGGAGCTGGAGCGGTTCACCTGACAGGTGATGGATGCCCGGCAATCAACTGCACAGCAAAAAAGAAATTTTACGAGGGGAGAAGGATGAGAAACTATATGTTTTGTTGTATAAATAATACCAAGACAGTCTTTTAACATAAAATAAAATAATAATCAAGTGGTTTAGGGGACACAGCTGTGGCAGAGGGTATCCTTGCTACAGGTGAGGGAGGCTTCAAAAAGCCAAGTTAGGTAACAGTTTCCAGGGTTATTTGAGAATTAGAAGGTTGAGTAATCCCATAGAATTTTTCTTCTTGTGTAAAAACAACTAGTTTTCCCCCCTGCGCATGCGTAACTGTTTAGTAATTTGCACCGGAAAAAGTCTCACGTTCGATGTCCTGACTAAAGCAACCCGAACCGCGGACGGTGGACCAACGACCACGGACCACGGACCGCGATTCAATTAAGTGGCACTCTCCGAGCGCTAATTGCTCGCTGACTTTTGTTTCCCGTTGCTGTCTCCCTCATCCGATCCGTATCTGGTATCTAACATTCGCCAGAGGCACCAAATGCTCTAGGTGCTGGATGGTGTATCTGGGATCTGGTATCTCCTCCCACGCTGGCATGGCATTTAGCTAATGATCGGACACCGGAGATAGGGCACAGAATGTACCTGGAGCTGGTCTTGGCTCTGGAGCTGCGTGTTCTGTCCCGAAGCTAGAGCCAGAAAGCCATAAAACCCAATGGCCCAGCTCGCTCGCTAGCACGGGCACTCCATACATCATGTGCAAGAAGATCAGCAAAGCGATAATTATACAAAGTATTAGTTCAAGCGAGAGAGTGTCTGACTTGGCATGACCCGTACCCGTACCCGTGCCCGTCTCCCGGATCCGGAGCCAGAGCCAGAGAGCCTGGTCGGTCGGTCCGCCTCTGTGAGGTTGCCATGCGTAAAGGTGCCAGCCTACCAGCCGCCAGAGAGTTGATTGAACCCGGCGTTAGAATAGGGAGTAGGGAAAGGGCCAGCTCCGTAGCTAGGGTTACACAATTGAAAGAGAACGCTCCCAGGCGACGGCTGGTCGAGTCAATGCACCTGCGATAGAGATCTCTCCCTGTCTCTGCCTTGTTTTTCTTTTCTCCAATCTTTCCTCTGCTAATTACCATTTTGCTCTTTGCTCGGCTAACGTCTTAATAGTGTCAAAATGAATTCAAACACGCCAACTGACAAAGTTAAAGTCAGACTGCTTAAAACGACTTGAGTTATAAATGATTTTATAGAGGAGTCTTAACTCTGTTTAATACTAGGGAGCTTTATGAGTTTCTTGTTTATTTTTTAAGGAGACTAATATTTGCCTGGTAAAAAATCTAGAATTTATTATTTAATGATAGTGATGAATCTCTTTGCCAAGTGTAGCTTCTGGTCAGGCAGCCAACCGAAAAGTTTAGCACTGGTCAGAGACTATCTACAGCTCCTCCACTCCAGCTCCTACTCCTTTCCAGCTCCATTACATCACCAGCTCCATCATTGTCTTGTCTTTGGGCTTGTTAGCGTGTTGGCTTTCTTAGACAGCGATTAGCAGTTGGCGCCAGGCTGAAATGTCTAATTGAGAGCCAAGGTGGAGGTGCAATTGGCGATGCCGGGAATGCAGACTGCAATCTAGGGTTGGTCCAGCCCCAGAACCGGAACCCCAAACTGAACCCGAAACCCGTCATAAACGGCAATTAGCAGACGACAACACACACAAGAAACAAATGGCAAAAAAATTGGGTCAGGGCGGCGGCTGCTGCTAATTGCCATAAATATGAATAAAAGCCACCAGTGTTTGCCGTTTAATTAACATTTCGAACACGTTTTTGGACCGGCAACGTGTTATACAAATCCGTATTAGCATATTCACGCCGAGAAATTGCATAAAATGCCAAAACAGAAATAGCCGACAACCGGCGGCCACGACAAGTTCAAGTTCAATGACATCAAAACAATAATAGGGAAATACGAATGGAACTAGTGGTACGGGTGGAGGAGGTGGAGGAGGGGCGGCAGCTAGCATACATAATATGAGCCGTGATTATGGAGATACAGATACGCGGTGAGGTGTCCGACTGTATCGGGTCTGGGAAATCGCAGCCAGTATTGTATTACGTATACGTAAGGCCCCAGACACACACCTCAGCCGACGTTTTGCTCTACTAAACACCCGAGAGATATTCATTTGCATTTCCAAGCTGGAGCAGCTCTCTTGGGCTGTGGGTTTCTCCAGACCAAAAATAGAAATTACAGCAATCATTGGAAACCATTTCATTGTCAAGGTGAAAGGTGCACGAGGGGATCGGAAGATTGGGTGAGTCCCAGAGCCGAGGCGTTAATAGCCAAATTGTGTAATTGCAACATGACTCTCGGTCTGGGTTTGGGTCTTCGCACTACCGTTACACTTCAAATTGCCGGCAGTTAAACGCCGACTTATTTACTTAAATGAAATTAGCCCCCGACCTTGTCGCAGGAAGTCGGGAATTTAATGCTGATAAAATCAAAAGAACTGCCTGTCTTCTGACTGCGCCGCTTCCTTCTTGCCAAGCCGCCAGCGCCGCTCTCTGCGTCCTCGTCTCATCGCCAAGTTTCCGCCTCCGAGATTCTGGTTCACACGCTGCTCCGGCTTCTGGCCATTTAATTGGAGAATCAAGTGCAGCGCGGCACTGGGGGTTTGGAAGCTTGGGAGCTTAGATCTCGGAAAGCGGCGGCCCTTTGGTCTGGCCTGGCCTGGTCATTGCCCTCGCCCCCTCGGCGAACCGAAAGATGCGAAGATCTCAAGATGCGGAGATGCGGGACTTGCGTGGGTCGGATCAGCGCAAACTAAGTGGCTCTGTGTTTGGGCATTTAAGCCGAACAAATGTGTCTTTTATGAGTGTCTCGAGTCCATGGTCAATTTATCATATCAACTCGGAGACAGACTGGGGAGGTACACTCAGGGTAAACTTATGGTAAGTTTAAGATTGTGGAAAGAATTTAATGTAATTTGACTTTAAAAATATTTCGTAATATATTTATAAAATAAAATGAATATTTTTTATTTCGAAATCAAAACTGGTATTAAAAATAAACTTCAAAACTCATAGTTTTTCGCTTAGTGAACCTAAAGCTTAGATTTGCGTTCACACCAAAAAGATTTTGACAAATTGACGAACGTCTGGGGGAAGGCGATGTTGGTGGGCAAAACAAATCGAAATGAATGGAAAGTTGTTAGCATAAATGTTTATTTATGGTCAAGAGTCAATCGCGGTGATGGAGGTGAAGAGTTCGAGTTGAAGTCGGAGCCAGTACCTCGGGATTCATACATGGGCGGCAGCTTCTAATTGTGTCACTGTCGAAAGTTTCTCCGCCCCATTGGCGAATCTCACGGGAGCACCAGAAATCGGGGATCGAGCATCCCAGACAGACCCGTTCTGGCCATTCGTGCGGGCCAAACCCGCAAGTTCGTGATCTCCGGCTTGCGTACTTGTTCTCTAAGTGGCTACGAAATTCCACAGCCACGCAGCCAACACACATCTTCGGCATCATCATCGCCATCAGAGCGCCTTCATCGTCTTGGCCATATCGGTCAATGGTCAGCGACTCTGGCCAGTTCTGTTTGCCCAGCAAACAGCCCCGCTGGTGTTTGCATATATGAAATATTTACGAGGAGAGGAGGTGGAAGGAGAAGCACCAGGAGGCGGAGTACCGTTGGTGCTATCAACGCGATAAGCCAGAGAGCTAGAGAGCCATAGAGCCAAATCCGCCTTGCCACTTGACATTGAACCTGGTCCGTGTGGCAGCCAAGTTAATTATATGCGCGTGGCTAAGCGGATGACTGGACGCGTCTGAATCTTGATTAACGCTTCTGCCCAGGGCCTGATGACGCTGCTGATGACATCAGCGAGCCATGCAATTAATATCAAACCATAATGATGAGTACCTGAATGCACAGAGAGAAATTTAAGGAAGATGGTATTGGAAGAGAGTTGGAATTGAATGTGTTTTTACAGATTGAAACTGGGAAATCATATATAGAAGATGTTTATGAAGTAACTGAAAATATCAATAAGAAATAACCACATCTTCTTACTTCCCTTTCAAAGACAGAGAGTAATTGCCTCAACTAAGCTTTTAATTCATTCTAAACAATTCCTAAGACATTTTCTTTCCGTGTTGCCGTTCTTGGAGCCTGGGCTAGAAGTTCTCTTGGCACGCACACACAGCCTCGCATCGCATCCCATGGCATCGCATCGATAATACAAGCTAATTAGGCACATCGGCGGCGGGCATCATCATCGCTTTGCGGAGGCTCGGGCCTGGACCCAGAGCTAGATGCTTCCGCAAAAGTGCCATAAAACCGAGGCCCGTAAAGCGGCGATTTATATGCGCAATAAACAAAAATATTGAAGATCTTCGTGCGGAGCACTAATGCCTTTGTAATTGGTTATAAATTAAGAAGTCACAAAAACTGGCAAACACATTTGCTGAGACTGGAACTGAACCCAAAGCTGGGCAAGGTTCAGTGACCATGCCAAAGGTAGTGGTAGTGGTTGTAGGTGTCAATTGGACAGGCAGCAAGAAGACCGGGAAGACCCCCAAGCAGGTGTACATAAGATCTATAATAAGCCTGAGAAAAGCAAGTTCGAAGAGGAGGAGGCTGATTGATGAAAACGCCCCATCCATCGACCGCCGAAGAAGCACGAAGCTCGAAAATTGCCGTCTTCGCGGTAATGATAATGTGTGCCGGCTACTGGATGCTGATGGAAGATGCTCGTTCCGCCGACCTTGAGCTTGAGCTTGAGCTGGAGCTGGAGAGATTGAAATTGCAGAGGCCCTCGAAGCGAATGCTGGGCAAACAATTGGCATGGATCCAAATCCATCGATCGATCGATCGATCGATCGTACGATCGATGGATGCTCGGGCCTTTGTTATGACGCAAATGCCACTTGTTGTGAAGTGCGTGTATCTCGCGGATACACTCTCGCACTCACTCCACACTCTGGTAAGGCGATCCCCCGGCTGACATTCGCGCTAGTCCCATTGATTTATAGCTCGCAGCTGTCGGCGGCTTCGATGGAGTTAGAACTGGCGAGAAGGAGGTGGAGTATCTGAGTATCTGTTGAGTCATGCCCATATTATAATGGAACAATTCAATTACCAGGCCCTGCTGGGAAACTCTGTGGCTGCGGAGTTCATCAAACTCCTCTTGGTTTCCATTAGGCCGTTTTGTTGCCGCCTTTGGGCTGGCTGGCCATGGCTTGTTAGTGTAACCGATTTGTGGCTGTGTGTAATAATCAATAAATAGGTGAGAAGCCCTCCTGGCGGGGCTTTCCGGAATCTATGCTTAAAACACCATGGGTTCTCGCCTCCCTGCCATCTCCACACATACCTTCTCGGGCTGCCCATTCACAAAATTCTTTCCACTTTATTTCCCTCTCTTTGTCAGAGGCCCATTTCCATATGCGCCTCGGACATGTGTTAATGAAAATTCCGAGAATTCTGAATGCAGGCAGCGTGGAGCTGGCTCGGAGCTGGAGTACCATGAATGTGGGTCAACGAGCTGACTATTGTCGCCTATCGTTTTGACTAGGCCAAATCAGTCAGAGCCAGAGAGACACGGCCAGCAGATGGAGATGGAGCTGGGAATGGAGATGGAGCTGCAGCTGGAGTTGGAGTTGGAGCTGAGCCGTTGCCTATTTATTGAAAGCCCATTAAACAATGGCTCTGGACGACGGGCACTGGGCCTTCTCCGGTTATGGACCGAATGATTGGTGGGTACTGCTTCGAGTGGCATTAACTACGCTTCGGTTTTGGCATTCGTTGACCGATATTCCTCCCTTGGACGCTGCATTCTTACTCACTCTCTCTCGTTCTTCATTTTTTTTTTGGGTTTATTTGGCTCTAAGTTTTGTTTAAACAAGTCGTTAAATCGAACACGCCCAAAGACGACCCAATAGTGAAGACGGAAAACCCAAAAAAAAAAAAAGACCATGAGCAGCGCATGGGTAAATGTGAAAGTTAACACATTTGGGCAGATGATGCAGATGCATCTAAATGGACAGTCTGAGGATGGTGGTAATGATGTCCGAGGCCATTAGCACTTGCTTTTAATTATGACCCATCGCCAGTAATAGTCCCAGTCCCAGTTCGAGTCCCTCTTGGTTCCACTCGATTTCCATTTAAATGGAAACTCGTGGCACAATTGAATTTGGGACACCCCCGATGAGGCACACAGAGAAAAAAGCAGTGGTAAAATGGCAGAAATAAAGTTTCTTTATTTATTTAATAATTCCAAGATCATCTTGAAAGTAGTGTGAAGATTGGGATAAAGGATCATACATTACAGCTAATATAAAGACCATAAAAATGTGTTTTCTTTCTATAAATATTATATATATTTTTTCTCAGTGCCTTCCTAATTAAATTTCGCACCCAAAATGCAACAGACTGTCGCTCAGACTGACCCCTGACCCTGGACAAGTAGATTCGACATTGCAAAACGGCAGCTGTTGCCATCTGATGGCAATTTGTCACAATGCCTTTAATTAGCCATGGATTCTCCGGCAATTTATGGCAGAATAATCGTAATAGACAGGAATAGAGGCAGCACATATATAGATCGAATAGAGCCCGGCAGATGCGAGGTACTTAGCCTGGCTAAACATAATTTATGTTGACATAATAAACCACTTACCGGCTTGTGTGGGTATCAGGGCCATGGCCAGCAGGACGAGCGCCAGATACAGCAGCTCCTCGAGTCCCGGTGGACTCGAACGTCTCCTTGTCATCTTGTGGTTGTAACTGCAATGGAGTAGAGAGAGAACAGAGGATGGGGCTTAGTAATCGCACGTGATAACAAAGAGATCTCTGACATTCTTGCGGACAGGCCGTTTAACCCTTAAACAACAATCAAATCGGGGGCGACGATGGCAATATGTTCCTTAAACGACGGGCACTTCATTAAAAAAGCATGACAAGGCGCATGCCATGGCTGTCGCCCCTCAA
Source organism: Drosophila anomelani (assembly GCA_035045905.1). Taxonomy (NCBI): domain Eukaryota; kingdom Metazoa; phylum Arthropoda; class Insecta; order Diptera; family Drosophilidae; genus Drosophila; species Drosophila anomelani. Next base: position 5,206,435 of record JAWNOO010000007.1, on the reverse strand, counting down.
ACCCTCAAACCCTTCGCATCTCAATTTATTTTCTTCCTTTCTCAGTTCGCTTTCGGTATTTTTTTTTCTCTCAAAATTTTCAATGGCCTTTGCACAAAAGCAATTTACGTGCACAAACAGCGGAGATATTTTTCGGGCGGATGGGAGCGTTGACATGTGAGCCAGCGAAACCACCACCATGGACACTACTGGGCACCCTCCCATCCTGACTGGCTGTTTTTCTTCAATTGTTTGCGGAAATCACTTGTTTGCCGATTTGACAGATGTGCAATTTTCCCTGACATCCTCGCAGCCACCCAACCCTCCAGGCAGAGGTCAGAAATGCCCAGGATCTGTATCTGTGGCTGTCTCTCTTGTCCGAAAGTATCCTGTGCCGCTGATTGAAAATGTCAGGCGCACGCAAGGAAAAACTTCCAGAAATTGGACAACCTTAGGCCACCCCAACTTCTAAGGACTCAAACTTGGACTTGGACCTGGACTTGGACCTCCCCTGGAGTTGGTCCCATCGTTATAATTAGCAGGCGGCAACCGCCACATATCACGGCTTATCGCCGGACAACTGCCAACTAACTCCGCCGGGTTTATTGTCGTCGTCACCATCGTGGTCGTGGTCGTTGTGGGTTAATGGCATCGAATGGCATCCACATCGGCGACACATACGCTTCATATTTTCATTTATTAGCCCAGTTTGCTTGTCGGCTTTTATTTGCTTTATGTTACTTTAATCAAGTCCCAGGAGATGCAACACGTGATTCCATCGAGATCGAGGGGTTGCTCTCCGGCACCAGGACGCAGAGGAAGAAGGTGAGGGATGCTGAGTGCCCTGCCGAGGGGTGAGAACCTGGTGGGGGGATTTACTTGTATTTGGGGGCGTGTCTGGTGGGTATGTTATCCAATTTTATACATTCCATAAAGCAATAAAACTTCCACCTAAGCACAATGGGCTCAGGAAGCGGCGGAAGAGTGATGAAATTAATGCTGGGATTTTCAACCACGATAAGTGCAAGGAAATATTAGAGTATTGACTGGGATTTCAATTGGAAATCTATGGTTTTATATGAATTTCATGCCTAAAATCCTATGGTATTTAAGGATCTATTATATTCTGGCTTTATATTAGGGAACTACATTATTTATTTGGTTGATTAGTGAAGATTCCAAAGGATTTGTGTTCGCTTTTAGGTTTGAAAATCGCTTAAGAACTCCTATATTTTTCTGGAAATATCTAAGAACTTCGGAAATCTATTTTAATCTAAAAATAATCTCCTAATGATTAAAATCCTTTAAGTCCCACTGTACCATAACCTGTCACTTTGGTATACCATCTGGATCTGGGCTCTGTGTGGGGGCTATGGCATCCGTATCCCCTTCCGCAATTCTCCTGAAATCCGAGTGGTTTCGGTTACGCTCCCCGCCCATTCCTGAGACGCCTTCCCCTCCGGCCAGCATTGCTGGCAACGCTAACGAAACAAGCAAATAAAAATCGGCTAATGCTGAGGCTGAGTCTGAGGCTGGGGGTTCATCATAAATGCGCGAATTGTGCTCATTAAAATGCAGGCAGGCTGCGGCCAGAGAGGGAGGGGAGGAGTACAGAGGGAGGAGGGCAGAGGAAGAGGTGGTGGCCCCAGGAGTCACAAATGGCATTGCTGCGTGCCGTGGCAAAAGCAACAATAACGAGAAGTATGCAACACACGAAGCCGCCTCGGTCAAGTTAAGAGATTGCTTCATGGATGCAGCCAGCTGGAGATTCTGCAGCACTCAGAGAAAGTTGTGAGCATAAACTACAAATTATTGGAATAATTAGAAAGCTAATAAAAGGGTTTTTTCTTAAATTTATAATTATAATATATAATAGGGATCTCTGAGATTAGGGATTTCTGTAGACTTCTTCTTAAAGACGTGATTTCCCTGGAACTCTTTCCTTTTTATTAGTGTAAAATATAGCTGATGCCGAAGCTGGTGCTGGCTTGAGCCTCCAGTAGCTACGTCGTCTGCTTGTTGATGACGAGTTGACATGACGAGCGACAATAACAATAATGATAATCTCACACGGCCGCAATGAAGATGATGATGATGATGGGACCGATGCCGATGCCAAAGCTGATGCTAAGGCTGATGGCGAGTCCGACTGACTGACAACGGAAGCGACACAAACTGGCTATTAGTTGCCGGCCAAAATGGCACTTGTTCTAAAGCTATTAGCAACACACGAGCAACATGTTGCTGCCAACGAGCAACTGGCAACTGGCAACAGCAACTTGTTGCGGTAATTATTCCGCTGTTTGTTGTAGTTAATGCTGCCCCGGCTCCTTCTCCGGCTTCGGCTCTTGGCCAAATGGCTAAATGGTAAACAATTTTTATTCTTTCTCATTTCTGCAGCATTCAGTATTTGGGTTAAGACCAAATAAAGGGGTGGTCACCGGCCAACAGCTGCTGCTGCTGCTGCTATCTGCTGCCACATGTGTGTGTGACCCCATTTTGGATTTGTGAATGAAGTGGCCAAAAGTCAGCCACTCGGGTATAGAAACTTTTACCCAAAACGAGGCAGGCGCTTGTTAACTTGGCCAACTTGGCCACGGGGCGGCAATATCGGTCATGGGAAATTTGCAAGATTTTTTTTTTTTCGGGCAAGGCAAGGCAAGGCAATGCATCTTCATTGCCAACAATGGATATTATGCGTTATGATCCTCCTCCCACAACTGACCACAAAGGGTGGACGTGGACTGTCACTGGACTGGACAACATTCCCAGGGGAAGCCGCTGTATTCTATATTCTATTTCGGGAAGCAGGCATTGTGCGCATGCGTGGAGAGCTCCCAAGTTGCCAAGTTGCCAGTCGCCCGTTCCCGTTCCCCATTTCTCATCTCCACACACAGAGCTGCAGTTTCAGCTTCAGTTCCAGCTCTAATATAAATGTGTGGCAGCCAAAAGAAAATTTACATTTTACCAAGGCAGACACAAGGCCTCAATGGAGGGTGGGAAAATTTCTGGCCCAGCCAGCGAGCAAGTCAGCCAGCCATGGGCAGCATTTTGACAGTCGGCGCACGAGAAACTGCAGCGGAAGGCAAGGGAACGGCGAGGGAAAACCCATGGAGGAAAGCCTTCGTTAGCATATCAAAAGGTGTCTCTTGTCAGAGAGCTATCTTGTGTCGGCTGTCGTGTCTCTGACTGTGGGCCTCCGTCTCCCGTCTCGGACTCTTCTCTGTCTCTGGTAGATGTGTACCATGACCCACAAATACACTTTGGCGCACGCATCTAACGACTGGCGACCCATCGACAAGATCGCAGCCAGAGATCGATGGCAATTTGCAATTTCCAAAGCCAAAAGATGCGAGTTCTGCAACTGTGCGGCATGTGGCTTTAATTGGATTCTAGCCCGGTATCAAATTGACATTTAGCACACAAGTCTGCCGAGTTGCAGTCCCAATCCTGGTCCACAGATGACCCCAACCTCACGCGTCCATCTGGGATATGCTTCCCCCATTCCCCATTTCCCCCCGCCACCCATTGATACCCATTTCCAATACCGATCCCCATTCCGATCCCGAGCTTATCGCATTACACTTCTTCGATTGCAATTGCAATTGCCGCGATGCCTGTTGCCTGGCTTTGTGTTAATTTGGTTTCTGCGATCTTCGATTCGCCAGTGCCACACATTTAACGGTCCAACCAGGAGTAGCAGCAGCATCGCAGCAGCAGCAATCGCAAATTGCATTCTTATTGCTTTTTGTTATTTTATTTTTATTTCTTCTATTCTGTGCTGTCGTCCAACATAAATCTGCTGGCGTGTTGCTTCTGCCCTCACACGTGTGTGATTATGGCCCATCTATTGCGCATAGTTGTGGCCAATTGTCGGACCAAATTGTTGTGGCTTGAACCGCGAGTACTGCCAATTTGCAGTTGGCCTCCCTCTAGGAATGCGCGACCTTGCAATTGCATCAGCCACTCGGTGTCCGGCAATCATAGAAAGTGTTAGAAATTGGGCATTATTTCGAAAGATAGTTCTTGCACAGAGATTAAGGTAGTTTTGTAATCAAAAATATTGATCTGTTCTTTGATTTTAGTAATAATTTAAACATTAGAGTCCCAGTCAACCTCCCTCTGATCTCATTAGATGCAAATCATCGACCCTTGGCAAATTTTGAGCTTGACCTCCGCTTTGATTGACCTTGTGGCATTTTCAGCACCATCTTCAGAGGCCAAATTGGAGGAGTTTGCTTTCGAGATTAATAAAGCTCACGATCAGCAAACATAACGGAGTCCGTATCGGGCTTTGCTTCTTTGGCGACCGCCAGTGAGTGAGTGAGTCACTTGTCGTCGGCATGCGGAAGCTGCCCAGAGAGCACGACTGCAGAGCTCCACATCTGGAGCTGCAGGCAACGCCAACGCTGGCCAAGTGGCTCCTAGTAGTTCCCAACTCCAACTCCGAAGCGCGACGGCAATTTGCCATTTTCGCTGTGTCGCAGCCGGCACTTGAACTGGATTAGTTGCCTGCCCGCCTTGATTTGTGACAAATCTTGATGACGCTGGCTACCGTGTGCTCCTCGCCTGCAGCATGCGATGCCACCAGTGGCTCGTAGCTGCTAGCTACTCCATATATGTGGCCACTGGGACGGGAAACTGGTACTGACCCACGGAAGATCGTGAGCTGATTTTGTTTCTAGCCGAGCCGAGCTGAGCCTCGTTTTTGCCACAAATTTCTCTTTTTCTTGGGGTCAAGTTTGTGTTGCAGAAGCGTTCTGATTTCACTGTGGCAGTTGCAGTTGCAGCTGCATGCTATTTTATTTTTTATACATTTTTTGTTTGACTCCAACTCGGAAGACTAATGATCTGCTCGCCTCGCTTTGCTCCGCTTAATTAAAATCAACATCACAATTAGGCATTTCGCCCGCGGGCATTTCGCTTTCGGGGTCACTTTTCATTTGAAATATGGCTAAGGCCACACGCTAGCCCGTTTTTTTCATCTGAACAATACGTGTTTGTGAATCCGAGATCCACAACAGCCGCAAGACAGAGTTCGTTCTTCGACACTCGACTCCTCCGTTTAACGACGCCTACACGTGTCTTCGTAGCGAATTATATTGGTTATACAATGTTCAAATCGATTTGCAAATTTGAGACATAAAACCCAGAAACAGCCACATCAAGGTGGCAAAAAAAAAACGAAGAGAAAACGAATTTCATGTTTGGCAAACTGCAGACGCTCTAAGAATTTCAATGGACTTCAAGCGGAACGAACCAAAAAAATTGCACTAAACTTGAGCATCAAAAATAATAATAAATATATGATTCATATCTCTGATGAGTTTTCTAGCTTCAGGGTAGAGTTCTGCTCAGGGAACTACCCTAAATAGCACATCTTTAAACGCCTTCTATGCCAAGCAAACTGGTTCTAATTATGCCACCGAAAATGTACAAGTACAGTGAGGGAAAATTCAAGAAATTATAAATAGAAATAGCTTGATTTAAATTACATAAAATAGGGTTTTGTTGGAGGATTAGCCTCTGAGATATTAGAGCTGAAACAGAATCTAAAGTTATAAAGATTTTTTGAATACTAAAAACGATTTTAGATTGATTAGAATATTAACTTTCGCTGATTTGTATTTTAAATCTTTCATCATTAAAGTCCCATTCATCCCTGCTTAATGCAAGCAACCAAGAACTCAATCATTTGATAATTTTAAATACCAAAATTGATCTTAAATCAATTCAATTGTAATAATTGCTCCATTTCCTGATATACCTACATTTCTCTGCGTGTACTATAAATGCGTTCAATTTGAATAGACTTCGGGCCAAAAACAGTTAGCCAAATAAATGTAGACGTAAAGCTAAGGCGGCTACGTGATTGGAGAGTAGAATTTCGAAAAGTGGATCAATGAGCGTGCGCGCGCTTTTTTTTTGGCGCGTTTTCGGCTCGACTTGACTTGGGTCTCTCATTAGTACTGACGGATTACTCATGGCCATGTAATTCGCCGATTGAAGTGAAGTACTTGACCAAAAAAAAACGCTTAAGCCGGGATGCTATGGGAAATGCCCGGATACGTATTTATTCCGAGGTCCGTGATGTCATGGCGCTGGCATTGTTTTCGGCTGCCTCGGATGTGCAAGTCAGCAGCGATCTCAGACTCTTCCCACTGGAGTGACTCATTGGCCAGCTGGGATAATTACAAATGCCCAGGGCGGCGATCTAGCCGAGAGTCGACGCATCCCAGACAACGAATCGAATCGAAACGAATTGATTCCAATGTCCCCTGCCTTAGGCAGGGAGAAGTGGTAAGGCTAGTCTGGAGTTCTAGGGGTCTCTACTCTGGGTACTGGGTACTGGGTTCTGGGGTCTCCTCCTCATCCTTGGCTTTAGTCGCTTCGAGGAATTCACTTGACTTGGCCAGTCTAATGCTGCCAACCAGGAAATGCCAATCAATGAGGAATACATGCGTTCCGAGGCGAGTCGAGCCGATAGAGAGCCAGTCGGAGTCGAAGTCGCCGTCTCGACAAAACAAATAAATTAAAAATTGCATTAAAATGTAGAAAATGAAAAACGTTGCCTTTTCCAGCTGATTTCAGTTAGGCAGACAGGAGGAGCACAAGGGGGCACAGGAGGAGCTGGAGGAGGAGGAGGATGGGCCGGGTTCATGGCATAGCTGTGCTGTCAACTTGAAATCGCACGTTTTCCTACGCGCTACAAAGTCGCGTCGCAATGCCGATCGAGGAGCTGGAGTTGGAGTTGGACCTGGACCTGGACCTGGAGCTGGAGACGGAGTCGCCGAACGGACAGGGGGCAAAATGTGCTAAAATATGCGCAAACAGCGCAGGCCGCGGTCTTAACTTGGCTCTGACTTTGGCCGGGCAGAGCATAAAGTCATGGCACTCACACACAGTGCACTCTGCAGCTGCATTTCCAGGCGAAGCTCCAGCTCCAGCTCTAGCTCTAGCTCGGAGCTCCAAGCTCCAAGAGGAACCGCCGCCGCATATGAGTGAGTGTTTTAAATCATGCTGCCTGCCAAAGTCATGATTCATATACCGTTAGCTGCTCATTTCCACACAAATAAATCCCGAAAAGCGCATCGCATCCAGGCACCGCAAAAGGATGGCCCATTCCCAGTCCCATTCCCACTCAAGAGCCATCGAACGGCGCCCAGAGCAGTCTGAGCAGTGAGGGATTCGATTCGATCCTGTGACCAATTTCGCAGGTGCTCCTCCAGGGCCATTCGATGCGATTTATCAGAATCAGCATTCGATTGGGAATGTTTTGTGGATGCAACACAGAGGAGAGAGATTGGTGAAGATAAAGGAGGAGTGGGAGCTGGGTTGGCAGCACTTAATTACAGAGAAATAAATATCTAAGGGATTTATTGATTAATTTAATTTAAAGGCTTTATCCAGAGCTTCATTTTGATATCAATTTAATGCCTATTCGAGGACATTTCTCTCCCTGCATCATCAGATTTCGATTCTGATAGCCAGCAGAGGTGCCTGAGGAGAGCTGTAGGAATCAGGGGAGTAGGCCCGCTTTGGCAACACTTAAATATGCATAAAAACCTGATGGTTACATAGCTACACGTGCGGGCAAATAATTAAACTGACGTTCCGTCATTAAGAGATGAACGTGAGATTTGGTTCAGTTTCGACCAGAAACTATGCTCCATTGAGAAAACAAATTTTTGGCCTGGCAATTTCACTTTTATTTGGCCAGTCCCGGAGCCGAGTTTATTATTTGTTTGGTAATGTGTAATGCCAAAGGAAAGTGTTCTCCGAGGTACACGGGTATTAAAAGCGAGTCAGCCGAAAAACCTATTAAGAGACCGCCATGGAAAGTGGTTGGTTTTTCTGTTTTGTTTTTGGTAAAAGTTATGCAGGTGGTTTGGGCCTCTGCAAACATTCATCGGAGGTTCTTGCCGAAAGGTTTTATTTATCATTTTAGGGGGAATCTGTATGCTATCTTGAGATCTAGTATCCGCTTCTCGGGAGCTTGTTCCAGGCGGTTACTGCACTTTAAACTTTAAACCCAGTCCAGAGCCCATCGTAAAAGACTCACTTCCGAGAATGTGCCGAAAAAAACAGAGTACAGAATGAGAGATGATATGAAATGAAATTGAATTTCATGGCTGGTCAACCGGGCTATTACTATTACTATTACTATTACGATGGCAGATGGCAGGCAGAAGAATGAGCCAGCGGGGGGCTATTAAAGCCAACCAGTTTTTGTTGCTATTAACGAGGCGGGTTCTTAGAACCCACCGACCAACCGACAGGCATTTCGGGTAAGAGTTTCCGCATTATGATGTTCGTATAAGTATAAATATAAATAGTTGCCATAACACTTGACGGAATGACTATACCTAATTAGAAGCGCCCACAGCGGACTCTGCCCGCTTGATAAATGACTCGGTGAGTTTCGCCGCGAAGGGGGAACTTTCCAGATATCCATCCGCTTCCCCCTCTCTGCTTCGGAGATGATGAAAATCAACTTTCTGAATTTTTCAAATTTTTAACTCAATTTATTAGCGCCTGAAAATTGGCTTCAAATTGATTTTCCAACCCTCCTTCGTAGATAATTGCATGAACCAAAATAAATTGACTGCTCGATATATGGATTTTTCAGCCCGACTGCTCTGACACTTTATAGATATATAATTTGTGCAGCGGCATTTAAAAACACGAATTTCAACTTTGCCATCAATTTCAGGGCCATTGTCCGAGTGCAAGTGTCACTCAGCCAAGAGCCAGCCTGGCCAGCTGACCTGTCCGCTCGGAAATGGCAAAACATTTATATTCGTCTCTCAATTTCAATTAGAAGGATTGTTGCCATTGTTTGTTCACCAATCGAGGCTGATTTCAGCTCGACTTTAAGCTTAAAGAAGCTTAGAAGAAGCGCAAAAAAAGGGTTGCAAGAGGCCACAGGACAGGAAGGGGCCGCTGCCACTTGAGGGCAGCAATGGAGTCAAGTGGCAAAACAATGCAGAAGCGTCGGAATTTCCCCCACAAGGATCTAGTCAACCTGTGTGTGCGGTGCCATCTTCAATAATGAGCGCCATGTCTAAGGATGAAAGCGGGTTGTGCGCTTTATTACCTCATCACGGGACAGGCCTCAAAGATACGCCAGCGACGCGACTCCTTGGGTTTTCTAGTCTGTTGTCGAGGCACGCACCTGGCAGAAGCCACAGGCTCCTCTACCAGCACTGAACGAAATTTTCTTCTAGGTAGAAAAATATATTAGAAACCAAGTAGAATAACTCTTACAGTTGCAAGCTAACATCTTTGTCAAGTCATTTCCCTCAATTATTCAAATATATTTCTGCTCTCCCATTTGAATATATCCTTTTCCTGCTATGCTCCTGCCTTGATTGCTTCCCTGCTGCATAAATTAGAGGGCTTGCATCCCGAAGCCCGTAAAAATGTCGCCCTGCCTGTCCTTTCTCTGTTTGCTTCATTTCGCGACTCAATTTGCTGACTTTTATTGTTTCAGCACCGAACGAGTGCACTGCTAAATTATTTATTTATGCAAATTGAAGCAGTTAAGCAGCGCAGTATCGCAGCATCGCTGCAGCGAAGCAAAAAGTGCAGCCATTTGTTTGCTGTCCAATTTATCACTGCATACTTTTTCGCGTCGACGACAGCCTGATGTCTCAATTACCTTTATGCCAGCCAGGAGAATGTCACCAAGGGAATTATATTCACTAAAACATACCTGCAAAAAGACAGAGAGAGAAATCGATTAGCTATAAGCCTCCAAAATCATGAAATGTATGTAAATCTATGGAGAACCAGCAGAAAACAAGAGTCAAGATTATGAATTTGGGTCAGCGAAAAAAAGCACCCCGCTGTAGGAAACCAGATATATATCTCACGATATATAGATGACAAGCCGTGTTGTCGTCATCGAAGGGTGCGCAAATCGTTTATTATGCGGACAGCACTTAATTGAACTGATTTATCTTTATTCGCGGTTTGCCCGGGGTGTTTGTTTTACGCATTGCAAGTGACTAACCCGCTGATTAAACATTGCCACGGATCAGAATTCCATTCGAAAGCTGGTTCCAAATTCCCCCCATTTGGAATACGACAGCTATAAAAGTTCCCCGAGAAGATTCCAGCTACAGCTCCCAGCTCATTACGGATTTCAGCCAGCTACTATGAGCTGGGAGCCGTAATGAGCTCGATTTTATAGACCATTCGGCCGATCAATCTCCATATATCCCCTCAATATCATCTTCGTTCGCTTCTCACATTGATTTTCATTTGCAATATTTCGCCGCCTTGAAACGTAACTGTATTTCTTTTATGGCTCACTTATTTACTTGCAATACAATGGAAATTAATTTCATTCACGAATCGTAGAAACATCTTCGCGTCTCGTTGCGGCTCTTTCTTTCTTTTTTTTTTGTGTCTCTTGCCCCGGGCTTTGAATCGCTTGAAACTTGTTTTTTTGGGGATTTCAGATTTTGGCCCCGTCGATTTCTTTTGGACGACGACTATTTTCGCATATTTTCTCACAAAAGAATTTCGTCGATCTGGCGAAGAAATTGCCAGGTTTGATTTGCCTATTTGGTTTTCAGTTTCTTTGGTTTTGTTGTTTCCAACTTATGTCTTGAGGGCAATTGCAGCCCGGCGATTGAATTAATTTATTGGCTTTCCAGTTGGGCATTGGGCTCTCTGACGACCGTTGACTTAATTGTGCTGGCCCCATAACTGTTTTTCGGGGCTTTGTAGACCCGGTTTCGTTATGGCTAATAGCCAGCGACAAAACATATATATATCATATTTAATTTGTGCAGCAAGCAAGCTAACATTGACACCTTGACCGCATTGAATTGGCCCTACACTCGGCTTGGCCTTATTGGCCATTATTTGCGCCATTTGGAATTGAATCAAATTATATTTTCTAGCTCTAAGAGCCAGGCCATGCCGAAATGCCTGCCAGGGTTTGTCTTTGACCAGCTTAAGTCCTGCAGAGAGGCATAAAAGATTCAAGGATTTTTATTTTATATCCATAATTGTATGATTTATGGCAGAGCCTTTAACTATTTTCCCCCATAAACTATAGTTCTGTGCTAATGCCCTAAGGAATTCATGTTTATGGCCTTCATAAAATGCAAAATTCTTTGCGATTTAAACTTTATGATCATACCAATGAGAGGCATGATAAATATCCCTGCCAATGGCTGCCATTTTGGCTAATGGCGCGTTGCATTAACACCCTATTGTTGGCCATTAACAGCCACTTGCCAATTGCCATTGCATTTGGCGGATGATAACAGGCATTACGCATACGCCAGGTGGTCCAGATCGGAAATCGGAAATCTATGTCGCTCAGAGCACACTTTTTCTTTCTACCGCCTGACACTTTCTTTGGCTATTGAACTCGAAAGGCATCTGTTGCAAACCAGATCGCGGCAGCAACCAGCTAACAGCCACCAACAACCGTCAAGCGGCAACAACAATTTGGGCCAGAGAAATTCGCGCCCCACGACGACACACTTAAAGCTCTTTGGCCGGCTTGGTTTTTTTTGTTGTGTTTTGTTGTGTTTTGCTGGGTTCTTGTCCATGGCCCATGGAGTGCTCCATGGAGTGGGTTCTAGACCACGATTTAACCTTGGAGCAGCACAGCCGCCGCTGCCGCCTGGGCGTAATGCGAGACAAGTGTCGTCGCTTAGTCGTAATGTGCTTAGTTGCGCTTACTTTCTTTGCCTTTGCCGGCGAGTGTAAGTGTTGGAGTGTGTTTCTCGGTCCATGGAAACAACAGCCATGGACAATGCTAATGCCTCACATAAACCGATTTACTCAATTAAACTTTAAAATCACAAAAAGCGTCCCTATCTCTCTCTCTTGCTCAGTTGGCTTTTTGGCTCGGTTTGGTTTTCTTTTCAAGTGCCTTTTGGCCCAAGGCAAGGCGAAAAACTGCGAACGTCACAATTTAATTAAGTTAAGTCTCTTGAGGGAGAGCAGCGTGCATCTTTTGGCTGATAGTTGGATAGATAATATTTCAAAAACGTTAATGGACTCAGTTGGATTTTTGCTGAAATAAACAAAACCATTAAAATGCCCAAACAAATACAAGTTGTTTTGACAGCAGGTTGCTACAGAAAAAACATTAATAAACTTAAGGCTTCAGATAATTTGTGATATTTTATAGAAATATATAACCAAAAAACTAATTGAAAAAATCAAAACTTTAAACGAAATGTCACCTATTTAAGCCCAAACTCATATTGGCCATTGACAGCGACTGTTTGTGGGTTTTTGGGTTCACAGACACAGGTCGTAATCGGATTAACTGATAGCCCAGTGTGGCAGTCACGCCTGGAGAGGCTTATTGCATCTGTCGGATGCGAGATACCCTAATAGATACTATATTAGATGCTGCCAGGGCTATAGATACGCGATGCATGACCCGGCCTCGGCTCATTAGGCTTTCGCACAGCTTTTCACTCAATTAGCGCAGCATATCATTTGCATACGGGGCTCCCTAATTAAATTATGCGATGCGCTGGGGGGCTGGGGATGTGGCTGTCATGAGATGTCAGGTACTGGCTGGATGGCTGGTCCACCTCCTCCTCCATCTCCTTATTGCCTAACGGCAGAATGGGAGCCGCAACAATGGGACATTAGTCGGGGGCCAGGGCTATCATTATGTAATTTGTCGGGGTTCTCGGTCCCGGAATCTTCAGTGGCCTCGACGGCTCCTTGCCATGGTGATGTTCTTGATGCCACGACGTGTTCTTGGGCTCGGTCAGGTGGGCTGATGTGCTGATGTCAGAGCCCGCATCATAACTTAAAATAGTAGCCGCGCTTCATGCCAGCCAATTAAATATTTTAAAGACTTCTTCTTTTATTTTTTCTGCGCATTTCGGCGGAACGCGGAGGGAGCTGTCCTCCGCAAGTTGCTTTAATCTTTCTTTCCAAGAGACGAAAATTAAAATAAATTAACATAAAAAGTCAAAGAAGCCCAAGAAGCCGAAATAAAAGTTATGCCAACCTGCTCGCTGCATTGCCACTTAATTGTCATGATAATTTTTCTCGAAAAAGAAGAAGTACTTGCCAGAAAGCAGAAAGCAGCCCCCCCGAAACAAAGGCCCAAATCAGCTGAATTAATTCGATTTAAATATTGAAAGTGACTGAAGGAAAGTCACAGAACATAAAGACACCCAATAAAGAAGTGAGAGAGGGACAGTTCATCAAACCCATGTGGCCCGAAGTTGAGCATACGCAGCGTGGGCCAGCGATAAACTGGCTAAAACTTTGCCGGCAACAAAGTGTCCAACTCCCGAGAGCGATGGAGTGTACGGAGTTCTAGCAAACTTTTCTAGCCTATCCAGCCATCCATCTTCCTATCTATCTTCCTCTCTAGTCCGCAGCGGAAGTGCCCGACTCGATTTTTATTCCTATTCCTATTCAATTCCGCAAATCTCTAACCGCAGGCTAAAACCACACGACTTAAAGTGCCCTAAGTTGGGGCATTTATATGTCATTATATTGGCAAAGTCACAGACATTTCAGGCATTTTTAATTAAAATGCTGCAGCAGATGTGGACGAAAAAAATAAATACGATGGGGGAATCTCTGTTGCTGCTACTGATGGAAAAATTGCTGAAACCACAGAATGAAATCGGAATGGGGGAACTGTGGAATAGCCGCAACTACAACTAGACTCCGTTTCCGATACCCGTGTATTGGCCATGTTTCCTGTTGGCTCATCAATAAATCTGTATTCCTGCCCGGCGCCGCTGCAGACAAACTCTGTCAAAATTTGCCCTGCCAGCAAGGGTTCAAAGTTGGGTCACAGAAAGAAATTAAAAGTAATAGTTCCAAGATTTTTTCCCAATTTAAATAAATTAGAAAAACATATTTGGAATATATAAATTTTATAGAAAAACAAGCTTTAGTTTTTCTTGATTTTTAAGCCACAGAAAGATCTGTAACAAATCCTAGTTAAATTTTTTCCAGTGCACCATAGAATTCGTCTATAAATCACACTATTTCCAACCAGTTTCAGGGACAGTTTTTGCTCCCAAAAAAAAGGGAGCCAAAACCAAACACCTGCTGCTGTATGGACTCCAGTCATGGTCAGGGCCGGCCCTTCAAATGTCAAAGAGTGTCCCCCGACACACACACACACACACACACAGCCTTGGCCAGCTGCCAATGAAATCTCTGGCAAACCAAATAACACTCAAAGTCATTTCAGGTTGAAAATGTTTGCCATCCAGTTGGAGTTTGGAGACGGGCAACGGGGCTGGGTGGTCACATATTGCGGCAGCGTTTTATTTGCATTTTTTATTGGGCCCCGGGCCCCCAAGGAAACCGGGGAACAGTGCAGGACCAGGACCACCAACAGGACCATCCTGCTGTTTGTAACTTCTATAAATATATCGTTTTGGCTTTTATTTCAATGGGGCTCCGACTCTGACTCTTTTCGTGGGGGTCTCTCGCCTGGTCCAGCCATAGTTTGTATTATTTATGGCTAACTAAAAGCTTTTACATTCGGGCAATTTTAGTTTTTACGAGTTTGACAAATGTCGCTGGGCATTTAAAGCTCCACTGGTGTGGGCATAAATTCTAATTAGAGCTGTGCTCTCTCGAACTTTCCAACAAAAGCAGGAATTTCATAAATTTCAGAAAGAAAATACACAGGGAAATTGGTTAATATATTATATATTTGAGTATCCTGAAATCGTAGATTTTTTTGTTATAAAACATAAACAAAAATCATAATATGTTTGTGGTAAAAGAAGCCTCTCAAAAACTCCTTGAAACCACAATGTATTTTTCCAAATTATCTATGAAATTACTTCCTAATTATTAAGCAATATAAAGACACCCTAAAGTATTAACTTCCTTCCTAAATTCTTGCATTTTTAAGGAAGTTTTAATATTGAAATTACCCCACGTAAATACTCCTTAAAAAAACAATAAAATAAATGCCTGAAAACTGGTCAAATACAATCATAATTTTCCCCTGTGCAGGCACAAAACTATTTGCACAATGGCCATGGCCAAAAGGCCAAAAGGCAGACGAAGTCTGGGTCCGCGGCGCGTGGCAGTTACGTTAACGTTAAGTTAACGTTAGCGGTGCACTGGTGCAGTGGTTCGGGCCAACAACGAATTACCAACAACCAACAGGCAGCCAGCCAGCTGCGGATGAATGAGCCGGGCCCGAATGAATGGCTGCAATTTGCACCAGCAGCCGCCGAAACGAGCCTTCTTTTTTATGAATGAATAACTTTGAGGCCGTTTTAACGCCCGGCTGGCTGCCGCTTTAATTTTGTTGTAAGCAAATTAATATTTATTAATTGGCAACCGTAAAGATTAAAGCGGCTTATGCAGGCAGCAGCGCAGTGGCCATAATGGGAGCTCTGGTCTGGTTTTTGCCCTGCATAGCGGAGAGGTTGACATCTCGGTTTTAGCCCCAAGTTCAGTGGGGGAATATTTGCGATCGACGGTGGTGGCGAGTACCCATGAGGAAATGAATAATTATTGAATCCCGGGCTTTAAACAATTGCGCAACGAACGTCACACACTTGTGCATAACACCGGTTTTAATGGCCCGTAAATGAATTATTATCGGCTATAGAAACTGGCTTTGTATTATATTTAATTTACTGAAGCAGAATTACTCATCTTCAAGCGGAAATTTGCAGTGCTTAAAGAATTTTCAATTATAGGTTCTTATTAATAGAAATAGCAGGGAAATATTTCAGTTCATCTTTGGGGAACTTGCTTTTAATAATCTCAGTAAAAAAATATTTTCTAGGTTATTTTATACGACGAAATAATATAATTCTTCCCTAAAAATTAATGGAAATTTAGATGTCATTTGATTATTGATAAATCTTTTCGTTCAAAGGATCTTCCATATATTATAACAAGAAGGATATTTAATTAAGAGAATAATTTTGAAAAATGTCTTGAAAGTTCTTGAATCCGTCGAGTCAGTTATTATCTAATTTAAACATTTTCCTCTTAATTTAGGCATTAAATAAACTATGATTTTCAATTATTTATTTAAACTGTAAATTAATGATTCCAATTTTATTTATTAATTTTATATAATTCTTTTAAATATTAATTTTGAAATATTTATTTATTTTATGTATTTATATCTTTAATTTAAATAAAAGAAATTCTCTTTTTGCATGTTTTATACTTTTTAATTAAAATCAAATATTATTCTAATTATCAATAAATCTAAACTTTTTTTACGATTCTGCCTTTTTATTTATTCATAATTTATTTATTTATTAATTCATGAATTCAGACAACTATTTATTCATATTGTTAATAAATTTTCATTATTAATGTTAATGTAATTTTAATTTAAAGCTTATATTTGCTTTAGAGAAAGTAATTTTAAATATTTCCGGAATTATTTGAGTTTATTATATGTTAATTTAATTAATTGTATTTCATTTTTATATTTGCGATAATATAATTTGTTTATATTATTTCTTTTTATTTTATTTAATTATTTTATTCAAGACTTTCAATAATTATATTTTGTTGGCTTTATAAAAAAATAAAATTAACTCAAAGATAATTCACTCAAAAAATCACTAACACTTCTTCCGTCTTTCTTCCCAAATGTCCTTCCTGCAGGACATTCCCGTATTTTTGCTCAACTCACCTTTTCACTCGAGTAACAGAACGATTTTTCGGCACAGAACTCTTCGTGTAGATTCGTGTGATTCTGTGTGAGCACTAGCCACGGATACAAGTATCTTTGAGATACTTTTGCACAGAGTTATAAGATCCTTTTCGTTTTCAGATCTCAGATATTTCGTAACTTTTAAACGTAGCTCAACATTTCGCGCGCACTTTTGTTGCAATTTTTTGGCTTGCAGTTTTTGTTCGATTTTTGTTCGATTCACTTGACAGTTTGTGTTTGGGGTTAAGCTATGTTAAGGGCTATAAATGTGTAATCCACTGTGTTGGCCAACTTCTTCCGATGGCTGGATGATAGGCTCTGCGGCTGCTGGGGACACACACAGAATCAGAACCAGAGTCGCCACCAAGGTACAACCGCTTCATAAAATTCAAAGAGACTCGGACCCAATAGCTTCTCGCCGCTTATTTATATAGCCTACGTAGCGCGGCGATTTTTTGAGAAAAATCAAAAGTACGTAGCAATCCTCAGCCGACGCCGGCTGAAGCAGCGCAGCGACTGCGACAGCAGCAGAGCATTGCTGCAGCAAGAGAGCCACCGAGAGCGCTGCCGTTTCAGAACCAACAAACACAACACACACTCACACCTATGGCGGCACACTCACTCACTCGCCCGGCAGCGACAGACAAACACACTCAAATGCTCAAAGGCGAACTCATCATTTGGATCTACGCTGCCGCCGTCGACGTCGACGCAGCGCCAAGCCGGCTTTGGCGGCAGCGACGTCGACCGCAGCAGCGACGCCAGCATGTAACTTTGGCCAACTTCGAGCGCGACTCTCTTTTCTTTGGCCAACAGCAAGCAGCAACAACAACTCGGCCATCGGCTCAGGTCGGCTCGGCAAGTTCTTCTTCCATGCCACGCCAAGCCGCTTCGTGGTCGTGGTCGCGGTCTTGGCCATGGCCATCAGAAAGCAGCAGCAGCAGCAGCACAAGAAGAAGAGCGATTCGCACTCTGGCCAAAACCGAAGCTCAACACGATGCCAATGCCGATGATGATGATGATGATGATGAGGATGCTGATGCTGATAAAGATGATGATGCCAGCGATGCTGTTGCTTAGGTTGCCGACTCATGTTGCTGGCAAAATGTTGCTGGTGTACACTTGAAAACAAATCTACACATTTTATAGATACTTTACAAGTGTGGCACTTTTTAAGATCAAAGAAAGTTGTACATTTTTAAAAGGAAATAAGATATAATAATATATACCATACAAGAGATTTTGTCTCAAAAATAACCATTACTTTAAAGTTTTATTTTAAAAAAAAAGCTCAGAGAACAACCCCAAAAAGATACAACAACAAAGTAGGTACAATTTTAAGAAAATAGAAGAACAACAAAAGTTTTAGTAAAACCCTCTACTTATTTTGAGTGTAACTATTTCACTATCTTCTAGATGTTGCTGTGCTGTTAAATGTTGCTGCCGTTGCTGCTGAGATGTCGCTGCTGCTTTTGTTGTTGTTCTTATTGGTAGAAGTAGCCGGGCCAAGATGCTGAAGATGTTGCTGCCGTTGCTGCTTGGGCACTCAGTCAGTTGGCCATCAAGCGGCGCTTTGCGGTTTCGGGCCAAAACCAACTAGCAGCCAAAGCCTTACTTACTCCAAGTCAAAGGCCTACAGCGATTTCGAGTACAGGTGTCGACGAGCAGCGCCGCTTCTAATTAAACAACGTTCAAACACAAACAACAGTGACTGGGACACTGAGAATAATTTAAGAACCGAGTAAATTATAAATTCTTGACTTGAGGGGATTTTTTCGCCTCCCTATTTATGTTCTTTATAAGGATTTTCACAGGAATCAAGCTGGAATCAGATTTGTATCACCAGACTATGTCAAGTTTTTGTTTAGATTGAAATCACTCACAAATCAAGAACTTTTCCCACTTCAACTATTTTCGCTCAGTGCGCACACACAACAAATAAGGCTCGGATGGTCAACCGGTTTTTTGGCCATGTCCATCTCCGTCTCCATCATCGCCATCTCCATGGGGCATGTGCCATGTCCGGACTACGACTACGACTACGGACGCTACTCTCGCACTATTGTGCGTGACTCCCAAGCCCGGGCTGGCGGCTGAGTGTTGACCTTTCCTATAATTAAACACTGCTGCTCGCAGCCCTGTTAATTGTTTTTCTGCTTTGCGCCTCGCGAAATTCCTTTGTTCGGTTCAATTAATTATTTAATTGCGCCAGAAGTTGGCAATTTCGCACTTGGCTTTGTCTCCCTTTTTGGCCCGAAGTCTAGCCCAAACCCAAACTCGAGCTCGAACCCCCTTTGGAACCAATAGAAGTCGCGCGCGCGCTCTCCTCACTCACTCACTATTTGCTACCAACTTATCGGCTGGAAATTGCGATTTCGATGCGGATTCTGCGGATGCTGCGATTCGATTTCGAGAGTTCGGGAGCCGGCACGTCCATTACACGACGCGCACGTTTCGCTAATGAACTGAACATTTCCGCTTTGCCGGCATCCTTTCTGGCCGCTGTCGCCGGCATCTCCAGCTCCTTGGTCCTTTCGGTCCACAGTTCATCCAAGATGCGCCACTGCGCCGGCGCGTGTCGAACATTTGAGCGTGAAATCTGTCGCATTGCCACAGCCACAGCACCAATCTCCATTAACAGAGGCCGCTGCGACCATAAAGAAAGGCAAGGAATAAAAACCACCCGCTCCCAGCAGCTCGGACTGCTCCTCAATGCCCATGGCATTGGCAAGGCACTCAAAGAAATGGTTTTGTAATGGCTGAAGTTATTAGAAATCTATAATTTATACTATTTGCTAAATAACATCTGCTTATCCATACGGTAAGCTATAAGTTGAATATGGCTAATATCCTTAAGCCTTAGCCTTAACATCGTATGTTCTCCCTTACGTCACAAAATTAAAAACCCTGTAAGGACATAGAAAGGCATACAAACTTTCTCCGATTTTCTAAATAAATTATTAGTTTATCAATTTTTCTTCAAGTGCATTCTGGTGCTACGTGTTGCCGGCATTTGTCGATTTACCGGCTGCGTGTGTATGGGTGTGCTTGTGTTTGCTCTGCTTGTGACTTCAGTTCTTGTCGGGATGCTGCCGTCTCGTTGTCGTGAAATATTTTTGGCATTTTCGCTTTATACGTGCAAATTTTATGGCTACAATTGGTGCGAAATGCCGAAAATGCCGGACATGCAAAGCGCTAGACAGAGAAAGCGAGAAGAGGTGATGTCTGGAGGAGCAGGAGGTGGCTTTCGCCCCACTCTGGATGGCATTTGGCTCAATTGAGTTGGCCATTGTGCACACAGGGTGCAAAAGGTGGCCGAAACGCAGCTTCTTTGTCACTTATTTCTCGCGAAAGAGCTTACGAGATAAGATGAATTTCCGAACGCAGATTGGGGTTTTTTTTTGTATTCTTCTCTTATTCTGGTCCATGAATCACGGTTCGCATTTAGAATTACCTGTCGACGAGGCTGCTGCTGAACGAGTGCCATTAAAATCATTAACCATTAAGGCTGAATGAATGTACAAAGCTGGAGATGGGAAACAGATTTAAATTCCATCACCTTTCGGGGTTTCTCCTGGACACTCATCGCACCCTGTTCGGTTTAGGGATCTCCGGCTTTTAGTGGACAACTGTCCGAGACGGAGACCGAGTCCTAACCGCAGATGCAACCCTCGCTGAGCTGCTGCTGCTGTTGCTGCCTGGCTAAGTGCCATTCATCACAGGACCAAAGCACTGGCGGAGGCACAACCAGACCAGAAACCAGGACAACCAGAGCAAACGCTTGAGTAAATAAATAGCCTGCGACAGTTTTTGCCACGAGCACACAGCCAAAAGTTAAGTTTCGTTGGTTTTTGAGTTATAATAAAATTGTATTTATCTTTAGAGAGGTTACTGTAACAGTTTTCTATTAAAAAATGTTCTTAAAATTCTTTATAAAAATTGTTTTTCATTATTGATGTACCTGGGAGATTTTTTGTGTCATCTTCAATCAGAATCTTGCAAGAAATCAACCTTCTTTACCATGGAAATTGATTTGAGTCTCATTTAGGAAGTTTAAATATAATATTCCCTATAAAAAAATGTATTTTTTTCATTTTTAATATATAGCAAAAATCCCCTCAAAACCGATTTTTCCCTGTGCAGTAGTGAATCGTTCGGGGCAAATGCCAGGCGACAATGTCGAGTGATTTCCATTGTGCGATGTGACAGGTGTCACCATCCGTGGACAGGTGGGCGGGCGGACAGGTCAGGACAGAAGGCGGGAAACAGGAAAACAAGGCAAACAAGGCTAACAGCTAGCAGGCAGAGGCCAGGAGATGGTACATGGCAAGATGGAAGAGCGACCACAGCGTCCACAGTCGAGAGTCGAATGTCGCAAGTGGAGAGGCTTCATGACCAATTAGCCTTGTTAGCGGGATGAGCTGCGGGCATTGGGCCATGAGGCACTGCCACTAACGGTATCTGTATCGGTCAGCAGCGGCATGTGTTCCCCTCCTCCTCCTCCGCCTGAGCTCCTCTTCCACCTCTCTGCCGGTCGAGAATTCCAGAGGAATGACACTCCACGCACGCCCGAGTTCAATTGATTTAACATGAAAGTGTAGCTCGGTAAATTGATTTCCAGAAAATGTTTAACTTTGGCATATTCCCCCTCCACTTCCACCTCCACTCCGCCAGGCACTTGGCCAATTGCTGGACTTTGTTGTCGTCTCGAAGTTTTACGCTGTTGCCAAGTGGCCATGGGATGGGTCGCTGAACCAGTGCTGGGCAAGCACAAGAGGAGATAAATCAAGATAGCCAAATATTAAGCGGACTTAAGCGAAATAAAAGAGGACTTAACCGAAAAAAAAGAATTTATATCCATTAAGATAGCTTAAAGTGGTGGTTTCTAAAGAAAAACTAGAATAGAATTGGTAGTTTTCTAGTTTTTACCATCAAAAATAAATAAATATTATATTTTTAATACTCTTTAAACATAAAATACTTTGATATATAAACCCTTATGAATTATACATTATTTTTAAGCATAAAGATATAATTTTAAAGGTGAAATATATACAGATTACTTCCCCAAAAAAATATACACTTCCTTTGCTTGAGTAGCCAACTCGGCAACTCCTCTCTGGCTTATCCAGAACGTGTGTACATATAGGACATATTTCTAAAACCAATTCCTCTGAACTCCCCCCCTGGACACTATGTCTTCGTCTAGTTGCTCCGTATCAGGACAAGTATCTGTAGCTGACCGTAACGAATTGCGTCTGTTTCGGTTGTTGTTGCTTGTGTTTGCCAAAAAATATAAAGTATATTCCATTTTGCAACCCTCGAAGCATGCCGCTCGTCGCGAGGGTGATGACTGATGACTGCCGGCGCGACTGAATCCTTCGTTCCGAACCTTCTTACTCCTTCCTTTTCCCAGTTCCTTGGGAAGCTGTCTGCAACTTGCCGGCGAATCTTTTTTGTTGTCTACTTTTCGGTCGCTTTAAAAGTTCATTTGCACCAGCCGAACTGCGACTCCTTGCCCCTCGTTTTCGCAAATTAAATAATAGGCTTATGGTGGGCTTAGTGCCTCCTCGCTTAGCATGCCATAAAGGCAAACATTTTTAATAATATTTATTGCCGGGCCATTCATGTGTCTTTAATGTGCCCCAGACAAGAACGCAGCTCGTGCATAACAAGAGGCTTGTCATTGTCGTAGAACCAGTGCTCCTTGGTCTCCTCTCCGATGTCGTGTTGCCCGAACCACGCTCCATCTGCGAGTAACTTGGACTACGCCGACTGCATTGCTTATGAGGAGGCCCTCCTCTGGCATATACGAGTTTAGGGTTTGGGAATGGGTTCCATCTAGCGCCTATGCGAATTCAATCAAGTCATCAGCCTGACCCTGGCCCCCGATTAAAAGAAGGGTCCCTGGACTTGGCCCCTCAAACAAACCTTAAGTTGGTCGTAGTTTATTCGTGATTGGTATCGTTTGACCGAAGTGGAGTTCAAAATTTACATTTTAACTACTATATTTTAAGTATTCTTAAGGAAGAGATATATATTATAATTCCGATCACTACAAAATTATTTAAAGTTTGAATAAATACCGAAAGGATTTATTTAAAAATCAGTCGGTTGTTTTTGAAAAAGCCTTTTATTTAGTAAATTTTCTATTTATCCTTACTTACTTTTTGAAATTATTATGGCTTGTTATAATTCCAGTCGTAAAACTAACACCATTAAGTTGTAAAATATATTTAATGTGTCTGCAATTAAAACAGCTAATAAAAAAGGCATAAAGTTCTTTATTGAAAAAATAAAAATTTCAAGGAAGTAAAAGTGAGAATATATTTATGGCCAGTAAAAGTGTGTTCAGAATAAACTTTTTATTAATAATTATCCCGATTCGTTAGTGGTTATATTTAAAATAATTATTTATTAATTACCAACTATTGATTGTGATTGTTTAAATATTACTTTTATCATTACTTTAACTATTAAATAGTTTTTTAAAAAAGCCCCAGAAAGCAGCTACAACATTCTTGCAGCCCACTTAACATAGTCTCCTTATGATCTGCCAAAGTTATGCCCTAAATGGGCTAGTTAAGAAGGTAATATCATGGTTACGTGATCAGCTCCAATCCAGAACCCCCCAGACGGTTGCCGGCAATTACGGTTAAGTGCCTTTCCCATGGCTAACTACTCCACATGCCATTCATGAATCATTCCGGCTGCTTCTCTCTGTGGAAAATCAATCGTTTTCCACAATGATTTCTTGTTTTGGCGCCATGTTCTTGTACCGCCGCCGCTGCTCTTTTGTTGCCAGCGAATGTGCTGCGAATTAGCAAAAGTGATCGGATAAGCAAATTGCAACAGCAACTGCAGTAACAATATGTGCAACTGCAACTGCAACAAATATGCCAGTTGCATAGTCAATGAGCTGACCAGAGTCAGAGTTGGTCTTGGTTTTTTTAATGAATGGCTCTGCTTAAGGACTTGGCCCTGAAGTCGGCGCCAGGAAAACTCCTGCTCATGCATATGCAGGGCCATATATCATTTCATTTCGCATGTACATATATTGCCTATATGCAAATAGCCACCATTTGTCACCCGGAAAGCCTTATTCTAGTGTTGTTACCATTCCAGGTCGGCAGTAACTATTACTGTTGCTTTTCGGGGGCACTACTTAAAATGGCACCACGCCTCGAAAGGCCCTGCCAAACCAGGAACAGAAACTGAATTTTAAATACCCGATTTTACTGGAGTTTAACGAAATTAAACAAGCCATTTTATGGAGCATAAATCTCGAAAGTGCCGCCAGCCAACATCGACAAATGACAACTATAACATTGGTTTCAGCAGAAGGTGCACTTAAGGAAAATGTTGGTGCTTTTTAAATGGGATATTCTCAGGGATAAGCTATTAATTTCTGATTTTTCTTTAGTCAGAACAATATCTTTATATCATAATCAATATCTTGATATCATCATAAGATTGCAATAGGTATATAAATTTATTTATGGTAAAGATACATAGAGGTGGCTCCTAAACTTGCGTCTATATTAATGTTTAACTAATTTAAGAACCAAAATATTTGTACATTATTAATAAGTTTATTTACATAAATTCATAACTCGTTTCTTAGTTAATAATCAAAGAATTAAGAATTATGTTGTTAAAAAGGCTTTCTTTAGATTGATTTTGCTATCAATCTTTAAACATACTTTCAGTTGAATAAATCTTTGGTTTGCTAAATATTATATAAATAGATTAATATTAATAATCTAAATTCAAATCATTTGATTCTTGAGATTTTTCTACGAATTGATTAGCATTTTAGCGCTTTTTTCGCCGTGTACAGCTTCATCGCGACTTGAAATTAGCATCTTTGATTTGAGAATATATCCCCTGTATTCCGAATACTGTATACTTGTTTACTGTGAACCGATGTCCGAGTGTCTGTCTTCGCGTTGACCCAATTAGTTTGGGCGAGTAACTCATAAAAACGACATGCGATTGCTTATCAGCTCTAGCACTGGCCACGACCCTTTTGGTGTTTGGTATTTGCTTTCTCTTGGAGCTTTTGGATTGGGATTTGGATGGGGATTTGGCTTTGGTGTGGAATTGGAGCAGAGAGACTCGTGGCTATGATTGCAGCTATAGCATCTTCCACTCGGGCAATCAATTGTCAGGGCGAGTAGTTTGCCCAATTCCTCTTGGCCAGCAATGAGTTCTGGCCATTGTTTGGCCAAGTGGGTGTGGGATCCGGAGATAGATACAAACTGTACTGTACTGGGGAGGGGTAAACGAACAGGGATGACAAGTGGAACAATCAGAGCTAAAACTGCGGAAATCGCCAGAATAAACAGCGGACAGTAGAATTGTGTTTCGGTTCTTTATTTCGATAATCTTTAATAAAATTCTCACGCTTTTTACACGGCTCGTTGGCTCTGCTCGCAGATGCAGGCCCCCAGATAATGGCCAACAAAGTGTTAAGGCCCATCAGCGGAAAGAGCTGGCAAAAAGATAGATAAATAAAATAAATAAAGGCAAGCCGAAATTAATAAAAACTCCGATTTTCGGCACGATTCAGTTGAAAAGCCACAAAAAGAGCAGTGTAATAATTACCAGCGACTGGGGGTCAAATGCAAATTGCAACATATCTCTGTGACAGGGCCTCCTTTGTGGGTGGCTTTCAGGGTCAAGTTTGGGGACCCAATAAATATACATTTGGAGAGTGAATTAAAAACGCTGCGATTCGAGATTCGAAAAGAAATCGAATCGAAATGGTAACGGTACAAAGTGGGCTTTGTTTTCCCCGTGATTGATGATCGTCGCGTGTCTCGCGCTGTAAATTTTGTCCCCTTTCGATTTCGACGCAGTTCGCCTAACGGCCAGCTATACGCTTTTTTTTTGTTTAAACATTCAGCTTATTGTTAGACAATTTAACACATTTCGGAATGCTTTTTTAACCCCCCCATTCCAATACTTGGCACCTGATCTCGTACTGTGTGTATGCCCCTGCGGCGACTTGGCCTGGCTATTTGCCTAACAATTAGAAGTTATTTAGCCAATTCATTGTCTTATTTTGGCCACTTTTGGCTGTGCTGTGCTGCGCTGCCTGCAGTCGCATGAATTTTAATTTTATGCAAACATTTGTCAAAGGCCAGCAAACAATTGTGTATAATAATAAAAAGTCAAGACAAATTCGTGTTCGAATCCTAAATTGGCATTAATAATTGGCGGCAAAGTTATTTGCATTATGCATGCCGAGAAAGAGTTACTCAAGGCCACGAAAGACGTAGTTTCAAATCACTCTCTCTCTTTTATTTATTTACTAAAAAACAATTGCAGAAATGTTTAAAAATATTCTTAACAAGTGTCGTTGAAAACCAAACAAAAGATCATCTTGAAATGGGGAAGTATGTATTATCTGGGAAAATAATATTAAATTGTCAGAAAACAGCTTCATTGATATTCTTACTCACTTTCCTACCTTTCGCAGTGTTTATTTTAAACACAACTGACCTGGCAAACAATTTTTCAACTTGTTCCTTAATCAATCCTGCACAGTTAATTAAATTTGCATTAATTTTTCACTGCTAACGATGCGCCGCCATATCATCGTCTGAGCCGTGTAAATATAATTTACAATGAGATTGTCTCGTTTAAGTCAACGGTGGGGCTCTGTGGACTCGGCAAATATGTGTGCAGACAGAAGTTGACAGTTTCGCAGAAAAAGAACGAAAAATATGATTATGGCAGAGCTGTCATAGAGCAAACAGAACAGAACAGATTCGTATTCGGATTCGCATTCAGCGAATAATTTCAATCACAAATTCAATGCCAGTTGACGGATGCTCTGCAGGGTTTGTTCCAGGGTTAAATCAAGTTCTGAGAAGATTGCATAATATATTTTTGTAGACAAACTACAACAACATTGCAACTAAAAATCCTGTCTTATTAAATTTATTCAAAAATCCAAGTGGTTAATCCCAGCCAAAAGATGACTGCAAACTTTTGTCAATGATTCGGAATTCCATTTTCAATCATCACCTCATCATCACCATCATCTCGGACAGGCGTTGCTTAAATGTTAACTAAAGATTTTTACGCAACATGGCAGCTATGTAAAGGCAATTAGTGACAATGACCTATGGAAAATACCATAATTATGTTCCAATTAGGTGCACTTAATCATTGAGGGGCACTTGAATACAAATATGGCGAAATACCCAATTTAATAGGAAAACCTTTGGGGGAATTTAGATTTCTTTCAAGCAAAAGAGTTTATATTAAAGCCAATACATTTTTATTGAATTTATTTAAAGAGTTAGTTAGTTTTTAGACACTTTTAGCAATAAAATAATGCATATTTTGGTGTAGTTTAATATATTTTACTTCAAATTTATTTAAAGCTTAAAGCTATGAATAATAAGGTTGCTTTATAACAATTTATATTAATGTAATATATTTAAATACAATTTTACCAAATTTTTTCCAAAAATCATATTAAACCTTTAAGAACTCAAGCTTGCCCTCAAATCAATTTCGATAATGAAGTGCAAGAAGTGTGAGAACAAGAGGCCTGTCCATCCAGATTATTCCCACATTAAAGCCAGCCTCCAGTCAGGCGTTGTGCGAATGGCTTTGGGAAATTGCTCGCCCAAACCACGATCCCCGGCCAGCCAGGAGTGAGCGCTCGCGTTCTCTTCTCAATCTCAATCCGACAGAGCCGGGCGATGTGTGAGCACGTCTGGCCGGATTCACCCGCAAAACACCAAAAAGCAGCAGGGACACACACATCCAGTCAGCCAGCACCAGCAGCAACAGCACACACTCAGTCACACACACAGAAATACACTCCATCAGGCGCAGCAACAATAATCATCGCACTCGCAAACAAAATCGCAACAACACATCGACAAAGGCTGCAAATAAATTCAAACAATGTGCCGAACGAAATGTAAAGCATAAATATTTGCCAAAGGGCCCAGGACAAGGGGCCAGCCAGCTGAGCTCCAACTGTCCCCCCACTGCACTCCTGCCAGTGCCAAGCCCACTGCCAAGTCCCGCTCCCCCTCCGCAGTAACTGGCGCGTCGGGCGACAGTCACGTTTCCACTATACGCACAAGGGCCAACGCGGATTGCGCATACGCCGTGGGTGCCGTAAATATCTACGCACTGGGAACCAGTGCTGGCTATTTGTTTCATTAACTTGTGGGAATTAAACAAAGGGAAAACAAAATTAAAATTGCAATTAATTATAAAAAAAATTAATATTAATTAATTAATGAATTAATATTGTAAGTCGTATTTATCCAGAAATTATCTAAAATTTTTTTTTTTTTTCATTAAATTCATTTATTTCAGCGAATAATATACAGACAGAATTTATAAAATATCTAATATCTAGATATATACTACTATCTATTCCCTAATTAAAGAACTCATCTGTCTGGAAAAGTGAAATATTGACAGCACTGTCAGCATAGTCTAGGAAAGGGCCTTCTACCGCTTCCTTCATTCATATTTCAGCCTGGCCAAAAACGGTTTCGATAGCAGCCAGGGAACATCATCATCAAGGCTGCAATCGCAGTGGAGCATCAGCACAGGAGGAGAACGTGGAGAATGAGGCAAAGGAGGAGTCGGTGGCCTCCGACTTTCATGTCATCGCAGGCAGGGAATTGAATTTCGCGCCAAATGACTGGCGGCAATTTTTCAACTGCTTCATTTTGGGCCATTCCATATCTGCCAGTCGTCTCCTTATCTATATAGCCGTGTATATATATTATATTCCCGAACTGCATCCACATAAATGTG
The DNA here is from genome assembly GCA_035045905.1 of Drosophila anomelani. Taxonomy (NCBI): domain Eukaryota; kingdom Metazoa; phylum Arthropoda; class Insecta; order Diptera; family Drosophilidae; genus Drosophila; species Drosophila anomelani. The sequence goes on along the minus strand of JAWNOO010000007.1, from coordinate 5,177,985 downwards.
TGCGTGTGTGCCAGGCTCTTGTCTGAGCAACTTACATTTAACGCTTAAATTTTTGGCTTTTCATGTTCACAGTCTGACGCGCCTCGAAAGCCAAATAAGGTGGAATCGGCACAGGAAGAAATGTATATTTTATGATAAATATTTAAAGAGAGAGAATGGTAAATTGATGAATAAAATTTTATTGTGAGAAAAACATAAGTAAGCATAGTTAAACGAATCGTTTTTATGACTTTAGCATGGATCTATGCTAGATGTATAAATCTTCTTTAAAAACCTCATTAAAAAGTACATATCTATAATTAAGTACATAGTAAAATGTATTTAACTACATTGCTAATGATAATAAATTATATTTATAGCTTACGAGTAAACATAAAATTATAAAGTGCTGAAAACATAACACTTTACATCTTGCAAAGAATACTTTAGTCATTTTTTATATCCCCATTGATTAATTTTTATTTATGCTTTAATAGCATATTTAAAGTTATGTTTTAGCTAATAAATTCCTAAGGTTTCCCGCAGTGCACGCTCACACACTTGACTTCACTTTAGTTGGTTGACTGGGAGAAAGATGGGTTTGCCGGCAAAGTCGGGCAGGTTCCATTAACAATTTTTGGGGGCTGGCTAGGATCTGTCTGTAGTTCGCAGTCCGCTTAAGTGCGTCTCGCTGTGCACTGCCTTTGACAGCTTTTGTTAGGTGGATTTTTGGCGCGGCTTTAAATCTGCCGACTCCGACTCCGATTCTGATTCTGATTCCGACTCCGCCTGACTTATGCCCAAGTTGAGCGGCGGACTTTAATTGAAATTTCGCCGGCGAAGGAGATGAAGCTGGCGACAAGTTGATTTTCCACTCCGGAACAGGCGAAACGAATTGGACATTAAACGCTACCGTTGGCCAAATTGCCAGCGGGCCAGCGGGCCGGCACAGCTCTTGGCCAATTGGCGTTAACAAGCGCATTAGATTTGCAGCATCCTCTGGCAGCGCCTGGAACCCGGATCCCCACAAGTCACTCAGTCAGTCAGCGGCCAATTTGGCAAGGCTGTTTGGGGAATAGCTCGTACCTGGTCTTAACCAACAACTGCCAAGGCAATTTGCTGGCTGTTTGTCAGGAACGTGTCCCTGGCCATGGCCTGCCTGGCCAGTAGTTCCAAGTACGAACTGCGAGTCGGGCGTCGGGAGTCGGGTGTCGGTAGCTGGGAGTCGGCACTCTGGAGCATGCTCATCCAAAGTGCTGCCCAGGAAGCTGCTTCAGCTACAGCTTCAGCTGCCGATAGAGAAAATGCTGATATTTATAACGAGAACCAGACCATCTGCAGCCAGCTACAAAGTATAGTGGCTGCGCAAATAAAAACTGCGCTTCAACACGCACAGCAGCACACACACCACACACACCTCTCCTCGCTGCAGTCTGTTTGTAGTTTGCAAATTGTAACTAGATACAATTTGTAGCGTGGCTTTGTTCGCTGCCCGCTGACTTATTGCAGGAAGGAAAGCAGCGCAGAAAGATGGAAAGATCCAAGAAAAACGAGCAAACGGGGAGTTATTTTGGGTTAGAGAAAGATTGGATACCCTTTCTGATATTTCCGATATATTGGTTACTATTAAACTCTTTAATTTCAATTAAAACTTGATTCTAATTACGGCATCTTACTGGGAAATTGAGCTTCTTTATTATTAAATTACAATTTGACTCTTCTAGTTACTTATAGTTTGAAATTTACTTGTTAAACTCTTGAAATTTACTTAAAACTTTAAAACCTTTAATTAGCATTCAAATTTTTATTAAATCTTGCTTCTACTTATGATCTTTTAATGGAAATTTGAGCCAATGTATTACATATTTCATTCTGTTTACTTTAATATTGCATTCTGTGCAAATAAACTTGATTTTAAGGTCACAGTAATCATTAAAATAATATCTTTTATCCTATTTATTATTTATTGATTCTACAAATAATTCAAGATATATATAAAAACCCTTATAAACCCTCTGAAAGTGTATTAAAAGCGCTGCCGGCTACTCATAGCAGACGTTTGCAATTGTTGGCTGTTCGTTGTTGGTTGTTCGTTGTTCGCTGTTGTTGTTGCTTGTTGCTGGTTGCACCCAAAGTGCGTACTCGTATGTCTGGTTTTGTCCATGGTTCTGGTTGCAGTGGAAACCACTGCCTCCGCTGCCTCCTCCGCCAGCAAATCCGCAGCTGAGTTCCCAGTGATTTGTTGCATTTCTAATGCGACTGCCTCGATGTGTGTGCTCGCTGCACTTGTCGGCCCATGATATGTTTGTGTTTGCATTTTAACCTGCCCCGCCAGATGCACTGCCTCTGCTACTCCGCTACTGGCCCCTCTGCTCTTCTGGTCCGCCCCCTCTGTCCTGGCCAATTTTCATGCTTGCACCGAGGGAACTCACTTACGCTGGGATTTCAATTTTTGCCAGGCGGAGGTTTCAATTGCCCCGCGGCGGGCAGAGCAGCAGAAGGGCAGGAAGGAGACAGGAATGGCAACGGGAACGGGAACTGAAACTGGCGGAACGGAGCCACCGATGTCTATCTGGCTGTTTGCTGGCCGCAGGTTATGGAAAATAGCGTTAGAAAATATTTGATATGCTTGCTTAAAGGTTACGCACAGAATCTTCAAATCGAGGAGGAGGAAGTCTGCTTGAGCCACCAAAAGCTAGGGAAAAGGAGTGTTGGGAAAAGTTAATTAAAATTGATTTATGTTTTTTGTTGTACTTTTTGACAAGTACAAGGCTCTGCATTTCCCTACATAATCAAATTATATATATTTTACGTTTAATTTTGCCAGAAAAATCTCATCAAATCGGGAAATTTTATAAGAATTGAATAAAGTTTTCCTTTAACTTCGGGTTCAGATGATTCCAAGAAGAGGTTAATCATTTATCCGCTATTTTATCAATATCTTTTATTAATCATTTAATTGGCAAAGAGAGAGTGTCGCTTTTCGCCTGCCAATTCGCCAAACAGATCCACTTAAAGTCATCACCGAAGATTTATGCAGCGTCTGAGAGCTGATTAATCCAATCCCTAATAGATGCAAATTAATGACAATCATTTGCAGATCGCTTGCAGATAGCATACTTATAACAGTGCCCCAGGAAAGAGGGGGAATGGGATGCCAGCGATGCCCCTCAATTAGCATTGGCTAACTGTCAAGCGGAGCTGCGATGATGCTGACTGCCGTCCAATTTACAATTCAATTAACTTTCCAGCACGAGAGCTGTCAGCACAGTTCCATCCTCGGTGCCACCGAAAAAGTAAAACGTTCGCTTCATTAGCGAATTCTCGGAAAATTGCAGTGACCTGGTAACTGGTAAAACGTAGAAGGAAACTCCAGAGGATGCACTCCACCCCAGACACCCAGTCACCCTGACAACCTCCTATCCTCTTTCTCTCTCTCTCTCCTGGCAGGGTGAAAGCTTCTTTGCAGTCCTGGCATTAACTGTGGATTACTTAAATGCTTTTTAATTGAAATTTTTCCTAATTTCACTTTAGGGGGATCAAGTGCAACCAGCAGCTACACAAACAGGCACCAGACTAGACAGACAGCCAAGGAATCTCCGACAGCACGCTCTGGCGCCTTGCTACCCCAAATATTCCGGAATGGGTGTGGGAGTGGGTGAGGATGAGGGTGTGGGTCTTGGAGAAAAGGGAAGTTTTTGCTTGTCTAGCCATCGCAACATGGAGCGCAAAAAGTGAAAGCCATAAAAACTACAGTAGCGCCAGTGGAGGCAGCACATCATCAATTTCAATGCCGCGCAAGAGTCTGAGTCCACAGTCGCAGTCGCAGTTTTTCCTGCCGCTTTTCTCGCCTTCCTCCCTCCCCCCTTTATTTTCCTCCGCTCTGTCGCTGAGCTGTTGTTCTTGCTGTTGTCCGCCTCGTTTTTCACGACATTGTTGGCTCTCGGCTCTGGCTGGATATACATATCTGTGCCTCGGTCTGTCTGGGTCTGCACTCAGGAAAAACCACCGAAAAACTTGTTCCCAAAAAGGAGCTCAAGGCGAGAAGGAAGGAAAACTACTAATTGGAAGTAGAGCTGTGAGATACTGAAAAGTATTTGAAATATAATTAAAAGAAAACTTCTTCACTTCCCAATTGCATTTTTTAATTTCTTAATCAAAACAGATACCATTTTTAAACCAATAATTATTTTGTATACATTTCCCAAATATATAGAGAAAGTTGGGCAAATATTTTCCCAAGTGTGTCTGAGTGAATACCCAGACCGGCGACCGGAGACTGAGACCCGCTTGGATTTGAGCTGGAAATCCTTGGTAAAAGCATTTAGCACTGCACTGCATTAAGGCAGAAAGCACTTTCTTGCCAACTTCCAGCAGCAGTTGGAGATGGAGTTTATGCCTTGGATATATCCATATACTATAGTATGTGGCATAGTCTGTACCCGGGACCGCCAATGTGTTTGCACTGCGGCTTTGGATTTCAATTTATCGCCTGGTATTTGCCGATGGCACTCACCCCACAAGAAAGTACTCCTCGTCCGTATGCATAACCGTAATTTGCAGCTCCGATGGCAATTCATCAGAAGCCTCGCTCCGATTTGGAGCAGGGAAGGGCAGCAGCAGCAGCAGCAGCAGCGGCAGCAGCAGAAGAAGGCTCTGGATCTCCGGATTGTGATTCTTTTTAGCACACACTCGCCAAGTGGACGGCCGGCTCTGCGGCTGGCTGACTAACCGAGTGCCGTCATTAGCTTATCGCCGTGGTCCCATCTCTCTCCATCTAGATATGCAGCCGAAAATCCAAGTTCAGGGCCCCGAAAGTGCAACGACACTTGCAATCTTTGGATTGAAGAGTGTTAAAGGGGGGCTCCTCGGGCTACCCGGGGTCCCCGAGGAGGTTAAGGAACCAAACGGTTCCTTTTGTTTGCTCATTCGTCCGTTGCCCGTTCGCCGGCTTCAATTTTGCGCATCAGTTGTAATTCAAACTATATCGCATGCACAGAGATAAATAACTGAGAAATATGGATTCTAAATTGAATCTTAAGATAATAAAGAATTTATATTTTAAGACCTTAATTTAAATATAAATATTTATTGGTCAAACATTATTTTATTTTTAGCTTTCTTTGTCTATTGAAGTATTAATAATTATAAAAATTAATTATAAAAATATTGCTATATCCCAGAATAATACCCTTTAAAAATCTTTTAAGCAAGATTATTATTTTCCTCTCTGCTCCCGACCACCGACTCTTCCACGAAATTTGCCGGCAAGTTGAAATTAACATGTTGCCGCTTCTTCTTCTTCTTCTGCCGCCGATTTAGGATTTAAGAACCGTTCTGCGGTTCAGTCCAGCACACGTCACCACACTCCACTTGAGCCCTGCCCAATTCCGTTTAATTAGCATGGCCAGAATGTCCGCCACAGCTGCTTAAGCACGATGTTGCTGTTTGCCGCTGGTGCTGCTGCTGCTGCCTCAGATGTTGCTTCAGATGTTGCTGCTGGAACGAACTCCTCGGCTTCCGTTGGCTGCGCACGCGCAATTAGCCAAAGCAGACGCCGGCTTTGGGTACTTGACCGATAGGCTTACTTCTTTCTCCAACCAACACCCGATGAACCGCCAAAGTTGGAATTTGTTTTTGGTCAAGAAGGCAAGCTGATTGGTAACTGGAACATTTGTAGGTCCAAAAGTTAGGTGAAAAGGAACTAAAAACTTAAGAACAAAGTCCAAGTTAAAGGAATTTATAAAGAACGTTATTCAATATAATTTTTGTTTAATATTTAACGCTAAAACCTAGCACTACAATTTTTTTTAGGCGCACTCAGTAATGGAGTTAATGAAGATATATTTATTTTATTAAAAAACCTTCTACTTTTATATGAGAATATTAAGTGAGCACCTTGATAACTTATAGATAAAGCTGTCAAATATATATAATCAACTTCTTATGAAAATAACTATAGAAACAAAAATGAAAACAAATGATTTAATAAAGCCAATACATTATATTTCTTTTATTTAATAATTATGGCCAAGTACAATGCAATGTAAATTTAATTTTTAAGTTTCTGCACATCTAAAAATTAACAAAAATTATTCTTATATATATATTATAAACTCAATGTATGTAAAAAAGGAACCAATATCCCTCTTCAATAAAGACCCAATCTATTCGGAAAGAGGACAAATTGTCAGACACTAAAAGCATTGAATGCAAATGGAATTGGCAAATTCCTGTAGGCATTCGATCGCATTACCACAAATCCACCCAGAGCCGTGGAACCAGTTGGGAACCCAATAAAACCACATCGGCAGGCAGGCAGGGCGCTATATATAGAAGATGCCAAACTAAAAATAGCCGCGTCTTAAATGATTTTTGCTCATTAGAGCGTGCGTGTTGCAGGCAAAAAGTGGCAGCAACTAAAACAAAAGCTCGGCTTGCAGCAAAGAGTTGCTGCGAACTTGCTGCATGTGTTGCAGTGGCTGCTGCTGGTGCTGCTGCATTGGGGTCCACATTTTCTACATGACGCTGCGAATGCCAGGAACATAATAAAATCATGTAATGGACTGCGCATGAAAAACAATGCAAAAAGCGTTGACAACATGACCATATTTCCCCCGATCCCTCGCCCTGGTCAATGGTGTGTGCTTTGTGTGTATCTGTGTTGTTACTATTTTGCAGAATAATGTAATAAAAATAGCATGCCAAGCATTGGCCAGCTAGCCAGTGAGTTACACTAGAAAAATATAACTTTAGGATGATTAGGAAAATGAAAGAAAACACAACTTCCCAATAAATCTCTAAATTATTTATTTAAAATATAAATTAAAGTCTTACGTTATTTTCCAAGTACAAAATTATATTATTAGTTTTAAAATATAGACTTTTTCCGAGTGTTTCTTCGCTTTGTAGCCACGATGACGATCATGCCGATCGATAGCCGGCCGACTGAAGATGGCACAACAAAAGACTTTGGACACAAACTCACGCAGGCAACTGGCAACTGGCTGCAACAGCAACTGCCTGGAATGCCAAGTATCGTGTGTTGAATGCATGCCAAGCATAGTGGCTGCCCCTGGACCTTCCCCAACCACCACCATTCCCACCAGCCCCCAGACTCAGGCCCAGGCCCCTTGACCAGCCAGCTAGCCAGAGTTGGCCGCCTTTAGGGCCAGCAGCATTGGCAGCATTGAAAACGAAAACTGCTGCGCGACATGAGCACGACAAAGCCATGGCCTCGAGTCTTTGGCCAGAGTCCCTCTCGGGATCGGGATTGGGATCGGCAGCGGGATCGGGATCGGGATCGGGCTATGGGCAACCTAATGGAGCCTGGCCTAGCACAATGCCGCCGCAGATACGGATGCCCAGATACACGCGCCAGATACAGATACAGCCCGCCGCCACATATGGGAGTTGGTTTATGAGTTGCCCACTGCCTAAGTGACACAAAACGGCGGCTAAATGATGTGCAGATAGCTCGGCCAGCCCGGGTTCTATAAATAAACAGATGCCGAGTCACTCCCCAGGCCTGGCGGCCCAGACGGCTAATTAAAATGAAAGTTTTACCTGAGATTTATTTCGTGTTCTTGGGAATGGACAAGAAGAATGGCCACAGCAAATATTATTGTAATTTAGAGCTGTGAGCTAAGATGGCGATAAGCAGATCCCGCGAAATTTATAATGCCACAAGTGTGGCGAATTTGTGTAGGCTAAGCAGGAGATTCATTTGAAATATAAAATATAACTATTAATTTGAAGCTTGTGATAGTGCAAAGTTCAATAAGTTATAGAGCCAGGAGGCTTTGAAATATATCTATGGTTATAAGATTATCTCAATCATTATTTTAGGGTTAGAGAAAATCAAAAATCTAGATCAAAATTCAATTCCCTAAATAACTATAAGCTAAGTATTACATTTCTAATTAATTATGAGATTTTATTGAAAAAGTAAATCACTGCGAGTTATTTGATGCGGTTTTTTGATTACAACCCATTATTCGTCAGAATATTTATTATTTTATTAAAACAACCTTATGAATATTGACAATATGTTTAAATATATTTATTAAAAGAGAATCTGTCATTAAGGTTTAACCACTAATAATAATAAAATAATTCTGATCAAGCCTAGGAAATTCAGCAATTTATTCAATTCTGATAATGATGAGCCATCTGATAAACCAGAATTAAAATAAATAAATTTCCCTCTTTCTCGTTCTCTCTCTTTTACTAGAGCAGTGATCCCCATGAAATCCCACTGATCACTGCGACAGAGAAAAAGCCAGCAAAGTGACCCCAGAGTGGCGTGAAAAAAACCCACTGACTAAGCCCGAGTGGCAGCCAAGAAGCACCAAGTCCCAAGACCATTAGTCATCATCAGGTCGATCGAGGCCGTAATCGGAATCCGAAAAGGTTCTGGGTGCTCTGCTGGTTGCTTTTTTTTGCGCCTCATATCTTTTTGCAACGCACCTTGGAACCAAAGTGTCCGACATTTATCTTGATTATATGGCCGTTCCAATGTTCTGAATGCGACATAATTTATGCAAACCAGGCGGGTTATGCTGCTGCTGCTTCGACTGCTCTCCGTGGAGAAAGTGTGATTCACCTCATTGATACGGGCACGAGCCGAGGTGGAAGTGGATGTGGAAGTGGAAGTGGCCATGGCAGTGGCATGCTAAGGTTTCTTGGCTTCTTGGCCCGCGAGAAGGTCAGAAGAGTTCACAAAAGAGTGGCTGGAATTTTAGCGCATTTCGAGAGCATGTATGTATAGCAAATGCCAATTTAGAAAGTAAAAACAAATGATTAACCAAAATGGCGAAGCATTACTTTCATTCACTCTTTTTTTTCGGTGCTTCGAAGCTTTATAACTGTAATAAACACGAGGCTACCTGACCGAAAGACGCGGCATAGCATGGCATATGGCTTGACACGGGTTCAAGGTTTTTTGCACAGCAAGAAAAATCGATTAAAATATATAAATAAATAACAAAATATATAGAAAAATCTGTGGTTAGTAAAATATTTTTCAGTTATTTCTTTATTAGAAGGTTTGCCAGAGAAAAGCTAACAAAAGAAAGGCCTAATGGTATGGTAAATATTAAACATAGAATATAATTCATAAAGCTCATGTATCTCATGAATTATCTCTTACAATTTATATTGTTTACAACTTTTTTAGCTTAGTTCTTTAAGGTACTGTATCTATAAACCCTAGCCAGCCATTATTTCTCTCCGTGTGCTCATATAAAAGATTCTTTTGCCATTTTTAGCCATTCTTCTCGGTCGTTTCTTCTGCTCTATTGTCTTGCCTTACTGGTTACTCGTATTTTTGTCTCTTTGGCCGGGAAGGGTTCATTGTACTTTAGGGAAGAGTCCGAGCCCCGTCCAAAGCCCAGTATGATCCCCGAACCGAGCTCTTCTCACGCAATGGGCGCAGCAGCAGCAGCGGCTTCATCGAGCCCAAGATTTTAAACAAAGCTCTCGTCTTGGTTCATCATTAAGGCGATGTTCTGATAAATGATTAATGGAGCCCGTCTAGGGTTACGGCATAAACAAATGAGAGATGTGCGGCGCGGGCCTGTGGAACTTTCTCCGATTTACGATTTACTTTCTGTTTCGCACTCTTGTAAACTGTCGCTCTTGTTAATTTTAATTTTAGAATCGGAGAGTTATAGGTTTCGCGGCTATTTTTGGCACTGCATTTCTGTTTCACTTTCGCTGCACTAAAACGTGGAATATAGCCTGGTGGGCAGTTCTGTTTACGATCCGGGGCTATCAAAGTGGATCTGTTTCGGTTTTTGTGATATTTGTTTTTTACTTTTGCCTTTGCATATGCAAATTACTTTCACTTTACTTTCGTTCATTAGTTTGCTATTTTTTTTTGGCGGGCCTTTATTCTTATTCTAATCGGTGAAAGGTGATCGATCAATGGATCAGTGAGGGGTAATGCTGCCACACCCTTTTCTCTTTGATAATGATGACTCTTCGGCAAGTGCGCAATTATTATTCAAATTAAGCGGAACTGGCGAAAACTTGTTTTTTTTTTTTGGGATGGACAATTAATTTGCAATAATAAACCAAATGCCGCATAATGTTTATTACAGCTCGTTGGGTCGTGCAATTTGCATAACATCCGAATTAAGAGCCACACGCCCCAGCTCCTTCGCCTTCGCCTGGAGTCAAGCATGCAATTAAGTGCTGACGTCTAAGATTGCCGAAGATTGCTAAGAGCTGGCCCCCAAGCAATGCTTTCAATCAATGCCAAAATTTGCCATTTGATTTCACTTGATTGATGTGCAAATATTGCACATAAAGTGGCCAGAAGAAAGAACGAAAGAACTCCCTAGCCTGGGCCAGGAGGAGGAAGCGAATACCTCGACGGAGACTGCTAATTAGGAGGGGGTGAGGCTGGGATGCGATCCTCTGAATTGGCAGCTGCGTGCTAAAATTGACACCTTTACGCATCAAAGTCCCCCCAGTGACTTGGCAGATTCTGCACTTGCAACATGCAGCAACTTGGGAGCAGCAACTCCGCCTAGCTACCAGCTAGAATCCAGCAACAATCGCCATCGTTTGTTGTTGGTTCTAATCGATTTCTCCAACAAACACAAGGCGGGAACAAACAAGCGACTCTCACTTCACTCAAACAGCAACTGCAACATCCATTGCTGCAGCAGCAGCAGCAGCAGCACCAGAGACAACAACAACAACATCTTCTACAAGTGTTGCCGCGGGAAATTCCAAATTTATACGCGCTTTTTTCACAGCTTTCCAGTGGGTGCAGCCCCCAGAGATCCCACTGCCTTTTCGTTGGCTCGTTTTTATTAATCATTTGTTCTAGGAATTTACTGCATTTTTATTGAGGCTAAACCAAAGGCTGTGACTCCAGCTCTGACTCTGACTCCAAGCCGAACTTGGCCGCTTCTCTCTATGGGCCATGTGCTAAACTCATCGGCAAACAGGTTGCCGTCCCCGCCCCGTTCCTGTGGTTTTTGTTTGCCAAATTCAAACAACAACAAGGTGGCACAGGTTAAGCCCCGAAATACACTGATTAGGGAATACCTTAACTTTTCTTAAAATATTAATGGTATTTTTGTATAAATCAAATTTAAGGCCTGAGAAAAATTCCCTCTTTAACTTTTCTGCATAAAATTGAAGAATCTCTAGTAGCGAATTTTTATTTCCTAATAATAAATTTCTCTTTTTGATATAAAACAAATCAAATGAAGCCGAGTTTCGTTTATTTTTATGGCTAATAAATTTTAATTTAATCTGAAACTTAAAAGGTATTACTTTTAATTTACATTCTTTGAGAGGGAATTTCAAGAAATATATTAAATTAACCCAAAGAAATAAATATAAACACCTCCTCGGGAAAGGTTTTAACTATTATTTTAATGTTATATCTCAATTTTCGTTTATTGTTTTCAAATAAATAAGAGTGGGTCAAAAATATATCTATTTAACGATGCCCATAAACCTTATTTTGGTTCCCAACCAGGCACAGAGTTGGCTATAGCCCTGGTGAGAGTGGCAGCATGTCCATCTTTACGGCTTCTCGCCCATCGATGCAGCTGTTTGCGCTGCAATTTGGGTCATTTGAATCATATGCATAAAGTTCCCGTCCCGTTCTCTTCGTTGTCGCTGGCAGCTTCCCACAATTGCATATTTTCCCTGCGATTCCGATTCCGAGCACACACACTGACTCGATGATTCGTTTGGGGATATTTTTGAGTAGAGTCCAAGAGAAAGGTTAAACAGGAAATAGAGACCGTATATCAAAAAAGTGGCAACAAATTTGCAGCTTGTTGCTGTCAGCGGTTCTCAGCTATCAGCTTGCTAGACACCGATTCCCCAATTCTCCGGATCGGATGCCAAGTCCAGCTCCAGCTCCAGCTCCAGCTCCTTGGTTATCAGATACGCTGCGAGATGTTTCTAATTTATGTGCAGCAACAACGAAACATCTTATCAACAACTAAATGACACAGCCGCTTAAGTTACAAACACGCAAAATCCAAGGCCCCAACCCAACGAGCTAGAACCTGGTCTCTGGTCTAGGAAGTGGACTTGGTGACATTGACACTGAGGCTTTCAATTGTGGCGCTCGCGTATCGAATGCATATCGTGCAATGGAATGGCAGCTCTGAGCCGGTAAGACAAGTTTCGCGAATTGCATCAGAGTTTGGCCAGAACAGAACGGTTACGGAGCACGGCACCGTGTGGAGTGGATCGGAGGACAGGGCCATGGCCATGGCCACGGCCATTCCCGATCCAAAATGATGTAATAAGCCTTCGGATTGCATCCAGTTGCCTGCAGCGAGGGGCGATCAAAAGCGCATTAAAAAAATGTGGCAAAAGTAAACAGATGCAGAGAGTCCAAGATGAAAGTGCACTGGAAAATCAATTGAATGTCACTTGAAATTATAAATTAAAACATAGTTAAATAAAAGGTTTTATCCTCTTTGTAAACTTGAATAATTTTTTATTAATACCTTTTCCTAATAAGGTAAAGTTTCTACACCAATCTGGGATATAATCTTGAGAAAACCCAGAGTTCCTACTAGATATTTCCTCTAAACTGTTTAGAATAATAAAATTCAGAAGGTAAAGTTTAGGGCTTTAATAATCATATCCTAAGATATATTTCTATTAGGGAAGCCTAATAAAATCTCCCTTATTTAAGTGACTAAAACAAATAACTCAACAAAAAATTAATTTACATTCTTAAACCAAAATTATTCTTAGTGCATAATCCCGGCAAAGGCAACATAATTTGCCATTTTAATAAATGCAACTAAGGCTAAAAATAGCCACGAGCCTAAGCAGCGAAAATGTTGCCTCACTGGTTGACTGCCTGCTGCTGCTGCATGTTGCTGCTACATCATCTGCCATCCTCGCCGTCCTCCGTTGAGTTCCGCATCTGATTCGGAGATTCATCGAGCCCAGAAATCCGCAGGCGAAACCGAACTGAAACAGAAATGGATGCCAAGCTCTGGGAAGCGCCGTCCCGGCGGAAGTATTAGGAGAGCAACCTGTTGGTCATGCGCAATTACTTCGATTTGAGAATGCTGTCTGCACTTTAGATAACGAAAATAACTGGATAGTGTCGAGTGCTGGACTCATGTTTATAAATAGCAGATGCGCCGCATCTGAATCACTAAGCCGGCGATCATCGGCTCTCATCCCAACTCGCACCACTCCAATCCCAATCCCATTCATGAGGCGGGAGCAAAGGTACCAGAGATAACTTACTACATCCGCCAGTCAGTGCGGTAATTAATGATGGAACTCACTGAACGCTGAATCTGATGTTTTATTGGCAGTCTGAAAATAGCAAAAGCGTGATTCAATTAGGCGGTCAATTGCGGCACGGAGGAAAAACTGTAGCTATTTGATATTAGTTTAATATTTTCACAACGATTAGATGCATTAAAATTAATTTACTTTATTACTTTTATCGTTAGAATGTTGATTAAAGCAAATACTTGTAAATTCATTGACCTAAATTAAGGTAACATATATGTATGTTCTCAAGATCATTTTGGGTAAAAGACAGCAAGAGGGCGTAGCAGCTATTTAGGTAAGAGTTCCAAGAAAACCCTTTAATAGATACATGAGAACTTATTTTCTATTAAATACTTTTATACTCTTTTTATGATGAAGTTTATTAAACATTTTATTTACATTATTCTTTCAGTGTTTAGAATGAAAATAGCCAAAGCGTGATACTATTAGGCGGCCAATTGCTGTTGAGCTGTTAATTGAGTTTGTTGATTTTTCGCCCGTCGCCTGTTTGCATTTAAATTGTCTCATTTGCCCAGATTCCAGTCACCAGTCATCACTTACCAGTTACAGACCCGATCCCAGACATTCCCCTAACCATTCCCATACCCATACCCAATCCCCTACCCTTTCCCCACATCCATTCCCCTGCTCCGCCCGCGGCCAAGTCGAGCGGCAAAACAATTGACACAGAAAGCAAGCCAAAAAGCGCCTAAGCGCCACTCGAATGACCAGTTGGCTTTTGGCCACAACAATGTTGTGTTAGCTGTTTGCGAATGCCGCCGCTTCCAACCGGCCAAAACCAAACACTTGACGCCGCCGAACTGAAGAGTCGGCCGCTCATCCATTCCTCGCGTGCACTCTGCAAATGGGTCAGCCAAAATGGCCAAATCTCAAACGGCCGCTTGGCCGCCTTGCCGCCTGGGTTCAATTGCTCCGGCAGCTCCTGGCTAAGATAACTAATGAAAATCCCTGATTATCGGGCCGGGGCACGTTGCGTGTTTTTGGCCAGCCAGCAGGTTGCACAATCCCCCACACTAATCTGCTCAAGTTGGTCCACTGATTTATTTTCTTTTTTTTCGGCAGCCCCCGAGTTCATTCATTAGGCGTGCGTGAGATGCCAAATTGGCGATCGCGTTGGCGAATTTGAATCGCAAATTTCGGCCGTTAATCAATCAACATTATATTGTTTAACAATCCGGCTTCCGAATGAGTGTGCTGTGCTGTAGTACTCATCATGATCAGTCGACAAATTACGTTTACAAGGTGAGCTAATGCATTAAGGAGTTATGGGAAGTACAAAGGTAAAGCTACTCAACCTGGAATGCGGCACTGCGATGGAGGAGGAAACTGCAGGGAAATTAATAATATTACTATGAATTATAGCAATTTTCTTGTAGATATAAAATGTATTAAAAATATAAGAAATATCCTAAGACAAAGTAAAGCAATTCGAAGTGATTTTAAAGGCTATTTGATGTTACGATTATTATTAATCAAAACATGTCAATCATTGAAATAAGAATATATCTAAGAAATATAATATTAATATGTATCTCTTATTATAAGCAAATAAATCTTTCTAAAAGTCTGTCGACTTGTTTGATTTCCGCTTTATTCTTGATCCACATCGATCTGCAACTGAGTCTGATTATTAATTGGCATAAAGTCAGCCAACCGTTAGCAGCGGGTTAATTGCGAAAACGATCGGCTAATTGGAGTGCACTAAATCAAAAATTCTACCGCCATTTGTTTGTTTGGATTCTTTTGGACTTTGCCGGACAATTGCCTCGAGATATCGCAGCATTCTACACCGGTAGATCGTTTAGGCGATCGGTTTGGTCATTCTCCATGGCCGATCCGAATGGACAAAAGAAAGACGACCTTCAAGCGAAAGCGGCTAAAGGCCGCTTTCCACGCGTCCGCTGCTCTATTGGTGGCACTAAGTCCATAAGCCTTTTAGCTCTGCAATTGTCCGCGAGCGCTGCGCCCAATTCTTACTGACAAAAAACTGCGAATAGCGCGAATCGCAGAATTGCGAATAGCAAAGCGGTCTAGAAATGAAAGGCTTTTGATTTTTTGGCTAAAATATGTATGTTGCCTTGCCCATTCAGGTGAGGCGATGGAGAAGCTTTCACGCTGTTGCCGATATAGACAAAGCCCCGGCCGGCTATCTAATTTATCTCAATCGCATTTTATTTAAATTGAAAAACTCAATTCGGCTTGGCAAACGATTCACTCGGGTGGCAGCAGCATAAACGGCTTACGGATTGAAATGTATGCAAATATACTCCGTTTTGATAAATTTCACGCGATTAGCATCTGAATCGACGCGAGGCAGGCGACAACACTTGCTATACACCGAAAGATCGGAGTCTGTTTTCGGGTATCTCCCGGGGTCAATGCACGGAAAACAAATGTTTTGGGAAATTTATAAGTCAATTTTCATTTGTATTTTATTAGAAAATTCACTTGAAAGCATTTTAAATTAATAAAAAAAATATGTACATGTAAGAGTAGAATCTCTTATAAATTTACTTCTTATCTATTTGAACACCCTAAAATAAATCGTATCAAAAGCCTACCCTCTAAGACAAACTCTATTCATATTCGTATATCCTACAATTTCTTTAAGTAATATAAATCCCTCTGCTGAAATCTGCTTAAATAAATATAAGCCAAATTTAAAACTTTTTCTCTCTGTGTGTCTCAGACGGTTCATTTAATTTGTGACCCTTATCAATGTGGGCAATGTTGTGGAATATATGTTTTCGGCTTGTTTGGCGGGCAATTTTATGCATTCATTAATTAACACGCAGAGCGGTCGGTCAGTTCGTTAACCCACCGAATTGGCAGTAGCGGCGTCATCATCGATATAATTTGGTGACATTTTTAAGGCATTGCTTGGGCTTTGTTGTTAATTTGGTTTTTATAGCTACTAAAAGTATGATCGGATGGATTAAGGGTGCCGTTTGTTGGTTATTCTGGGGTGTTAAGTGCTTCGAGGGGCTGTAAAAAGTAAATGCCTCGTTTGAAACAAAAGACTTAGGACACGAACTTGATGGCAATTTTATTGCAAATTTTTGTGACTCATTTCGATTGGCTGCGTCTTATAAATTGAATTTAATATGATGTGCTATTTATGGCTGCTTAAGTTACCAGTCCTTTATTTCACAGGTCGTTAGCCTCCTGAATTTGCTTGGGATAAGGCTTATGTTTTAGCTATTTTGGTTTATTTAACAATTTGAAGAAAAAAATGGGAGGGAAACCAAGAAAATGTATTATTTATATAATTATTTAGGTATAGTAAGCTATGAATATTCAAATTCATAAACAATTACCAACAGAATTGAACTCTTCCTATAAATTGCATAGATAAAACTTGTTGTTAATAATTTCATGATTAAGTAAAACTCAAAAATGTTATATTAAATGTTAACTTTATCTTTTTTTATTGCAAATTTTAGTGACTCACTTCTTCTGGTTCTGCTATGATGTGCTATTTAATCCTTTATTTAACAGGTCGTTAGCCTTGGGATAATTTTTGATTATATCCATTTGGATTTTTTTATTAGTTAAAGGTGATAAATGCAAGGGAATCCCGGAAAATGTATAATTTATATAATAATTTAATTATATTAAGCTATAAAGTTTCACATTCCTTCCTATAAATTTCATAGATAAAACTTATTTTAAATAATTGTCTGATCAAGTAAAACTCAAATATATTATGATTCACAATAAATAACTGAATAGATAAATAACATTTGAAAACCTGCTGCTGATGCTGCTACCTTAAGTCCCATCGGGTTGTAAAAAAGCCTCTGCAAACAAAAGACTTAGAACACAAACTTGATGGCTATTTTATTGCATCTTTAGTGGACTCCCTGAAGAGTCTTATTAGACGCATTAAATATGAAGAGCTATTTGCGGCACATGGCGATGAAAAGTTCCCAAAAGCCCAGGTCGTTAGCCCGTCCGGTTGCGATTTATCAGGGATTCCGTTCCCAACCCGACTTATTGGTGGCCATTCCGTTCTAAAACTGGGGCTTTTGCCGCGGATAAGAATCGGCAAAACGGTGCTTCATCAAGTCAACGACTTGCTCTCCGGTTTTTCTTTTTTATTCGTTTTGGGGCGTGCCAGCGATCTAGAAATGTCGCCCTCCCCGGAGAGCAAACAGCGGACGGCGGACAGCGGCGTTTTGTAATGCAAATTAATTTTGTAATCAGTTTATAAATAGTCTTGGGGGACTGGGAAAAAAAAAATACGTAGCAGGTTGAGTTCCGCTGACTCACTAGCCACCGAGCGACCTGTGGCTATGATCTATGCAAATCCCCGGTCAAGTCAGCTCAGCGCGGCGGCAATGGTTAATTTTTTAAACGCGGAGTAAACATAATAGCAATTAAGCAACTTGGCAAACAAATATCTTCATAAGCATCTGATAAATGGAGGCCGAAAACAAGATTCTGCGGGGTTTTGTCTCCTCCGACCCTGACGGAGTTCTTGTTCTTGGCTTTTGGAACGGAACGGCTTACAGGGAATTCATTAATTTCTTCTGTTTTCGATATTTTGTCATCAATCAGAAATAACTTTCAACGCACGCCAATTCCTTCAGTGCTCAATGAGCCGGGCCAAGACCATTTGTGGGTTTTGCGGATTTTTGTGCTTTTCGGATTGGATATTTTTCTCTGTATTTGCGACTAATGATTATTCGCCTCACTGAGTGACTGCTCTGCGAACTTCATTAATTGTTTTATAAATATGCCGAATTAATTAATTTAAAATGCCATTAATTACGTTTTAATAACTCATTTCGAAGACAAAGAAAGCAATAAATTCCGACAGTTAGTTGAAATTACCAAAAATACGCAAATAGAAATAGCAAAGAGAATTGAGAAAGTTCCAGCATCAGTTTTTTCTGTTTTTTTGGCGAAAGAATAAAATGAATTCACCATCCAATTAGTGTTGCTAATGCGTAGCTTAAAGTCAAATTTATTGCACTTTTTATGGGCTGCGAAGAATATTTAAGATTTTAAAAGCCAAAAAGAACGCAGATGAGAAGGATCCTAAAAATGGTTGGTGGTTGGTTGGTGGTTGAGCCAAGATAAAAGGCTAGCTTTAAAATTGCTTTTAGCTGCTAGCCAAGGTCGGACCTTCTCTGACGTTTCCCATGAAAAACGATGAACAGCCATACTCATAATAACAAGCAGACTTTATACCAATTATTCCTGAATTATTCACACCTAAACGTGATGCGGAATTTCCCATATATCTCCATGAATCGTAGGAGAAATTTCTGGAAAGTTGCTCAGAGCCAGGCACGAATAATCAGCCGGACAGCCGCAGCAAAATTAGAATATAAATGGCTTCCATAAATATAAATTGAATCATAATTTCTTTGACAAAATCCCCCAGATCTTCCACGGCCATTCTCCATGGCTGCTTACCCGAAGAGTCAAAACAGAACGAGGAGTCTTGGAGTCTGTTTTTAATTGCTGGAAGAACCTCGTCTGGTGGAGCAGTTACGCCCTCATCTGTGTGCGTAGATCGCTGGGATGCAATTCGTCTACGTCAGACGGGGCACTAAAAATAAAGAATAATAAATGCTCCGGGCTCGATTCAGATCTGTTTTCTGTTCTCTGGATCGTTCGGTGGAATTTCATTTGCGGAAGATGATGCGCTTCGAGCTAAAGTGACCACGACACGCATCATTTTATGCGACTCTGGGTTAATTAAGCGTCCCGTCTCCGCCAGGTGTTGGTGTCGGGCCGGACTGTGGGACGACCCAGTTTCCACTGCACAAAACATAAGCGAACAGAACAAAGCCACGAAATGGGTTCACTCCAGGCACGACGCCCAATTGGTAAACGTGTCTTTGTCACTTTAAGCCCGACAAATGGTTGGCTTTACGGTTTTTTTTTCAGCCGCATCTCCTAGTAGATGCGGGGGAGGCGACAAATCTTGTCAAGCTTCAAGCAAAAATATTTCGCAAATAGATTCGCAACACTAAAGGGTAGAGCAGCAAAGCAAAAACCAACAGAGATTCTAAGTTCATACACAGAAAAATATATTTAAAGGGAAATGTTTAATGTTTAGATTAATGTTTGGATTAATCTGGGATATAGAAAAAGGTGATATAGATTTAAATCATGGCTTTATCTGAAGATTATTTAGGTTGAAAAGTAAAATTTGAGCACTCGTATGATAGTATCTATAAAATCTTTGAAAGTATCTCGTAATCTTAAGTCTGCAAAACTCTATTTATTTTATTGAATTTAGTAACACATTAATAAGTTTTGATTATTTAAAATAAAGCATTTATATTTCCTGATTAGCTTGTTTCCTGCAGTGCTAGTAAATACTACATCTCCTGCTGTGCGTGGGTCAAACAAAAGTCAGCCCGCCGTACTACAAGATACAAATGTATCTGAGCGCGCACATGTGGCGGCGAGTGCGAGCAACTGCCGCCGCCTCGGTACTCTTAGCCACGTTCTAATTAGCCATGCCGGGCACAGTTTGGTATTTGCTTTGTGCACAAGCAAAAATGTCAGCTGGGAGCCCCTCGCCTGCCCCTTATTCGCGTTCTCCGCACTCCGGAACACAAGTCGAAACATACAAATTAGAGCAAATACAAACGAATACAAATAACAAATTGCTTGGCGCATGGTAACAAAAGTACCGTTACACTTGAACTTGTTCACCAAGAGACCCAGGGATCGAACCGGAGAGGGAGTGGGACAAGGCACTCTTGGATACACTAAGGGAAATAACTTAAATGTTTGATAATATTTTATGAAGAAATGTGTACCTTAGGGAGTCTCATTTTTATTCAGATTACAATTTTTACATTTATTTGTCAATATCTTTACCATTTTTACCATTTTTTAATATTTATTTATATATTTAAAATTTTTTATATTTATTTGTTTATGTCTTTAACATTTTTATCACTTTTTATATTTATTTGTTTATATCTTAAAAAACAAGGCAATGAATATTGGACAATAGTCTTCTGAAAACATAAACAATAACCCTAATACCTCTTACAACATAAATCAGTATATTTAAGTTTAAATATTAAATTACAAATTAGTAATCTCAAAAGCAAAACCTCTTTCTTTCAACAAAATTATAAAGATTTTCAATTTATAGGTTCAGAAATAATATCTTAAGCATTAGTTAATTTATAATATTATTTTAATGAATTATTTTAATGATTTTTATTTAAATTCTCCCAAAAATTAAAATTAAAATAATACTTTTACTTTTAAAAATATATTACTTATAAAAATCTAATTTCCTTGAAGCTCATCCAAACGACCAAACGACCTAATTTAAATAATTAAACTATTATATTTTTTCATACAATACTTTCTTTTTCCATGTAAGATCTTATGCAATAACCTAATGTTTATTTATATCTTAAAATTTAAATTCATTCCAAAATAAACCTAATAATTCATACAAAATATCTCCCTCAACAAAAGATATTTTTCCAATTATCCACAAAAAAAAGATCTCCCGCTTTTTGCATACGATTCCATCATTAGTAGGGCAAACGGGCCTTCTTTTTCCCGAAAAAAATTACAGTAAGTGTATGGAGGTCTTGTTGGGGGCCTGGATTCGATTTTTACGATCGTTCGAAAGTCTGTTCGTCTGGGTTTTTGGGCCTGGGTGAAAAGTGAATGGCAGCCGCGGCTCAAAACTATTTTCGGACAGCCCATTCTGAGGCAAGGCGAGGCGTGAGCGAATTGACAAAACGGACACAATGCACCCCAAGCGGAGCAGGGCTTCCAGGTAAAAAACAAACTAACGCGATTATTATGAAATTAATGCAATTGGCCTTGAAAGCCGCTGGGGCAGGGATTTTTTATTTATTATTTTCGGCTGCGTGCGTAAAATTCATGTCAATAGAAAAGCCATTAATAATTGAGGCGTGAGCCAACGTGGGTGACTTGATGGTGCGGCATGTCCGTCATGTGTTTTGGCCAATTAGCGGCTGTCAAATGTTGTTGACTCTTGTCCGTCCATATCTCATTTCTTTTTTTTCACCTCTTTGAGCTTTTTATTGTTTTCGAGTGACCCTGACACTGGAGAAGACCCATCAGCCGGTCGAGATGACAGCTGCACTCGAGGAGGATTTGGGGCTCTTCCGAGTGGGAGGATGACGCTGCTGCTGCTGCACTTTGCGGGGCTTCAGATTCCTTAAGCCTTTAATGACATCGAAAGGAGATCGGACTCCAGCGGAAGATCCCGGAGTGTCCATTAGGCACTCACTCACTCAGATGCGGACGTTGAACCTTGAAATAGACCTTAGAGAGATGGCAAAGAAATAATAAAAAAGAAAAAAAAGCCACCATGGCACAGCGACTGATGCGAAACAAACGAAAATAAGTTGGAAATGAAAACTGGTTTGGTTTTAGTCAAGTTAGAACTCTAAATCAGGCAGTAACAAAAAAAAAAGTCAGGCACGAAACACAAAAAAAAACACAAAACTCTTACTCATATTAATAATAAGGCAAATACATAAAAGAGCTAAGAAAATTCGCTGGCTGTAAAGAATCTTAAATACGCTACTGCCAATGAAAATGGCAGCAACTAATTTATTCCAAACTCGCGAATCTTTGCTGTCTGTTCAGATCTCAATCGGCATTCTTGATCACACAATAGATAGTCTGAAAAACACTCATCATTCCTAGGAGATTTATGATCCCATTAGGAGAAAGAACGCGACTTCACAGCCTGCGTGTGCCATTGATATTCTAATTCACTGATTATGTTGGACACAGCCGGACGTGGATTTATTAAAGCTCAGTCCCGGCTCCTTCTCGAAAGATTCGGCAATCTCTCATTGCGAGTGAATGTATCTAATGCCACTCGAGTGCCGTGTAATCACTCTGTGAATCACTAAAGCGGATTCTGAATTGAATCGGATTCCGATTCTAGTGGCGTCTCGCTGGCAAAACGGAAATATCCAGACGAAAGCGCCTTAACCCAATCGAGTTGCAGGGTTACACAGGGAAAAAAATTATATTCAAAGGGGTTTTTTGCATGAATTATAAGTATTAGCACAAATAATAACCATTTTATAATAAAAACCAATAAGTTATTCAAGGGGCTTTAATAATGGTTATTCAGGAGAGTTAAATAATTGTTTTAATGATTTAAATAATATGATTTTCAGGAAAACCTTCATTAGAAAAAATTCATTCAGTAATTCTTAAGTAACTCTTAAAAATAAATTTCTAGCGAGCTTTTATACTAAATTTTATTTAATTACAAATGAAAATACCCACAAAAATACATAATAAATCCATTATATTTTAAACTCATGTTTTCTTTCTGTGTACCAATTGGTTGCATAATCGAATCCGAGCAGAACTCTAAGGCCGCCGATGCCAAAGAAGATTTGCGCAGATTGCCCATAATCGCACATACATACATGAGTATGACTCCACGGAATATTGTTTTGACTAATTGTCTATTGGGTCTTGGGTGAGCTGCTGCGTCGTCGTGATGATTATCTACGCGGCGTAGACATAGACCTGCGGAGCTCAAAGAGACCAGGCTCCGAAGATCGAAGATCTCGGATCTCGGATCGCGACCTGGCCGAAGGCAGCCTTGAAGCGTTTTGGCAGAAGGCAATTCGATGGCATAACAAAAGCCCCGGCTGAAAAATCGTCAAATTCAATTAGACTTAAATACTTGTCGAAGCAATTTGGCCGCCGCCGTACATATTTGCTTTGCATTGAGTCGGGTTTATTCAGCCGCCGATGGTCGATTCGATTGGAGGCGCTGCTAATTGCTTCCAACGAATTGGCCGTGTAACGATGATGTTTAGTGAGTCGGAAGCCGGAAGTGCACTCACCTGGCTGGATCCGCACCCTCGGCTATATAGTGCACGCCCCACGCCCACGGTTAAAAGATATAGATACAATTTCGTAAAGATATTTTTATAGTTTGGGAGCTACATTCGCGCACGCGCAGCTCCGCTAAATTTACGAGACTGCCGCAAACGGGCGACAAATTATGCCAAATGAAAATGGGCGTGACTGCTCTGGCATTTATGCTCGTTTCGCTACAACCAAAAGCGAAAATCCCACAAAAGGCCGTAAAAACAAAGGCAGAAGCTACAGGTAAAAAAAAAAATTAAGAAAATACTTGGGAAATATAGGATAATTTTTAAATACAAATTAAATCTAAGAAGTTGAAAAGCAGTAAGTTGATAATGTTGAATTTCTGTCACCCTTGCAATTAATTTAAGTAAAAATTTACGGTAATTAAATCCAATATTAAGAAATGCTTAGCGAATGTAGCAAAAGTCTTAAGGAAAAATATTTAAAGGTCTTTGAAACTCTTTCATATTTTGATTTTAAAACATTTTTCTAAGCTGCTGACTCCTCGAAAATAACATATTTTATAAGCTTAATAATCTTATATTAAATATTGACAATGAACCTCATTAGAACTTGTTTTTGTTTACTTTTTTAAAGATGATTTCCATAAATTCTCCAAGCTATAGTTGTGCATCCAGACTCTAAATTACTTGAACACATAGTTTAGTATTTTACAAATTGATGAGTAATGAATTCACCTTTTAATTGACTCTACATTTTTTCCCCCAGTGCAGGGATAGGTGCTAATGTAAATGTAAAGCGGCAGACCGGTAGTACGATTCCCGTAGCACGGTAGTGCGATACTTGAGAGGCGTCGTCGTCGCACTATTGCCCCACAGTAGCCACGTACGGTGGGCGTATGTACTATTTACCCATAGATGTTGGCTGTTTCTGTTTTTTGTTGTTGTTTACTGGGCTTAGTTGATTTATTCGCGCATTTGGCTGGCGTTTCTAATGCGACAATTACGGCGGGCAGTCGCCGTCGGATTCGAGGCACTCTCGCCTGATTTATGGCCTCACGGGGAAATTCTCAAAGGTATTTTGGCTATTTGGCAATTGGCACACAAAATGCCTCACGCAGACGCCCGAACGACCCAAATAGGTAAGGGTTCCGATTAGAACATCTCTGTGGCCCGTTGAGTATATGTGTCAGACTGTCTATCACTAATTGAGCTTGATGGGACTCTCTACCTCTACCTGTGCCACTGCCACCTTTGATTAACTGCCACCGCCGTAACCTGATGCAAATTCGTAGACAGACGGCAGAAATCTCAAGTGATGATCGATGGGATAAGCTCCTAAAACAGAATAAAATAGGGTCGATCTGAACTTATGTCATATGAGAGGTGTATCGAACGACGGATCGGTTAACTTTTCACTTGTCATAATGTTATGGTGATTGCGATCATTAGAAAAGGTATTTAATGTCATATTTGTCATCACTTTTGAGATCATTTGAGTAATAAATTCAATTCATTTACTTTAAAATTAATTAAATATGTCAAAGTCTTGCCTAATAAATTTATAACCAAACTGTATTATCAACTTTTTAGAATAAATATTCCATAATAGGAACACAATTCTTTTCTGTTCAGTTGAATTAGATATATTTTGTATTTTTATTTTTTTATATGTTAAAGGGAACCCCGGGCTGTTTACCTTACGGTTCATTGATGGGAACGGGCTTTTGGTGTTATGTAAACACTCCATCGGACAGCCCCAAAAACAGCAGCCGCAGCATCATTTGCGATTCGCACAGCACATTTCCAAATGTTAAATCAAAATTTATGCAAATTTCTGACCCAAACGCCACCGAACAAGCCCCAAAAATAGGGGAGCAGGGGGAAGGGGGGAAACAAAACCAAAAAAAACACTAAAATCTGTAAATATTTTTACAGTTAGAGGCGTTATCGCCGCCGTCGAGTGTTCTGTTCTGTGCATTGGATTGGTTTTCGACCTGGGATCCGGGGGTCTTCGTCTGGGATTCAAATTGGGAAAGTGGCCGGGGAACTCAGGGAGAGCGATCTCCGATCTCAAAAACTCTGCCGGGTCCATTGCCAAAAAGTTCAGTGAACTCGGTTCTCAGGCCCTATTGAAAGATGCTTAGCGGTCACTCTGAGTCTGGCGACTCATTAAGGAAACATAACTCTAATTCTGCCATGGACCCACCCGGCCGCCGGTGTCTCCTCGGCGTTTAATTATAATTCCAGTGCTGAGAACTCCCGGTTACGTGAGCGGGCCACTAACCCCCTGCCATTTGGTGGCTCTTACAATGTTTTTTTTTTCACGAACCATCCCCACCCCTTTGGAGACCTTTGTGTGTCCAAGTGTGGGTCGTTCGTCGCGGTCAACGTGCGGTATCCGACACTGAGAGAAAAGTTTTAAATTTATTAAAAAAAGGTATGTGTTTAAAGTATTTTTTTAATATTATTTTTAGCCAAAAGAATGGCTTCTTTCAGGTTCAAAAAGAGGGATTCTGGATAAGAGTTTAAATATGAAATAAAATCTTGATTTTTTTAAGACCTGCTTAAAACGCAGTAAATATTAAAATATTATAATTTTACAGCCTTTTTCTCATTCAGACAATTCTTTAGAGATTTCTTTTTTTGAAAAACCTCGCAATAATACAAAATAAACACAATATAATTACATTTATCTCACTTAGTTTCACATATCTAACATTTTGATTAATTTTCCCTCTGTACACTTTTATCTAATCATCTGCGAGGGGACCAAAGACCTCTCCCTACCAGGCAGGCACTATAAAAGTTATGAATAATCTGCTTAATTTAGGGTCCCAGTCCCGGTGCCTGGTCGCTTCTGTTTATTGTTTTATTCAACCCGAAATGAAGTAGCGGCAGTTAAACTCGCGTCAAGTGCTCGGTTCTATTCTCCGCAGCTCCGCTCTCTGATCTGATCCGTTCTTTCTTTCGATTCCAGCTCCATTTCCAGCTTTAATTCTATTTCCATTTCCATTCTTCGTGAAGCCACGGATGGGGCGGCGTACGCATAATGGCAGCTGCTTAGAAATTAAAATAAATCACCGACTAAACTGGGGACAATAAATCAAGGTAGTTGGGCTTTAAATTGCCTCCCTGTATCTCTCAAATTGGGATAGGCCCAGAGCTTGGCTTTTTATTGGAACTTTGAGATTGGAGAAGCTTTAAATAGGATGCACTTTTATGATCACATCTCACCATCCTGCAGGTGGATCACTGCCATATCTCATCGTTACTTAGCCACTTCAGTCGGGGGAATTGGCATTTCCCGCATCCTTTATTAACACCGCCATTCTGCATCTGATTGGTGGAGGGAGTGCAAGGAGGCTCCAGAGATCCACTTCTTGGCAGTTTTATGGATCCTGGAAGGGCTCACCCTTTCAGTTCAGCCAATTTATCTGTTTTTGTGACTGATGTGAGCTTCAAATTAATTTTTTTTAATTTAACACAACTTAAACCTAATAAAAAACAATAAAATGTAGAGTGTTTAAAATAAACTTAAACCTAATAAAAAACAATAAAAATTAGAGTGTTTAAAATAATTTACAAGAACCCCTTCTTAAACTAAATGAATTAATAGAATCGTAATTTAATTTTGTTTGGTGGTTTGTTAGGATAAAAAAACAAACACGGCAATGTTTTAATTAATTTATTTTTGGCCAAGAATTAATTTCCGTTTTTCGATCGATTCTCCTGTTTATGCTGATCATATAGGGTTTATGGGGTCGGAAAAATATATAAAAATAATTTGGTTCCGTCAAGTTCGTCGCGCTCTTTCACTCTCTTTCATCTCGCCCACAAGCTGTACAAGCTAAAACAAAAGACTTAGGTAACGAACTTGACGTAACCGAATTACTTTTATATATTTTTTCTAAATTATTATTATTTTTGTTTGTTATTTTATATAAATTTTATAATGTTGCTTCCTTTTTCTACATCGTTGCTTTCATGGCTTGAGAGAGGAGTCAAAATAAATGTTTATAACATTTCCCCCCTATGGAAAATAATTTGTATTACAAGCCAAAATCCTTAATTTTGAACTAAGAATTCTTAATTCTTCAAGCCATATCTCCCTAGTTTCTGAAATGGGTCATTGGCTGCTCTGGAGGCCATTCCATTTTGGGTTTTTCGCCAATTCCTAGAAGGGCATGGCCCGGGTAATGAGAATTGAGGAATTGCCGCTGGCTGGCTGCATTTTGAAGGCACTTAAAAAGGCTCGGGTTTTTTGTTTAATGTTTTTTAGTTCTTGCCACATTTTGATTGCATCAATAAAAAAGTCAACGCTGTGTCCGCTGGTTCTTTAATGAGCGCAGCGTTCTGGCTGGCGGGGGAAAGTGCTCCGCAGTCCACAGACCCGGGATTGACAATGGAAATGAGGTACCAAGTGGCCACTACTAGCCCGGCAGAAACTGGTGATTTTATTTATAGCATCTCCTAAGCGTTGCCATTAAAGTTCCTCCTGCTCAGGGTCTCCAGAATGGGGTTGGGGTTGGGATTGGAATGGGTTGTTTTGGGCTCTCTGCTGGGATCGGGGTTTTGGCGGGCAGCCCAATGCCAATTAATTGGTGGCTGTCTTTGGCCAAACGCTGAGAATGAGAATGGGAATGAGGATGAAGATGAGGTTGAGGCTGAGGCTGAGGCAGCTGCTGCAGCTAGGCGATGTCTGGGAGCCTTGATGAGAGGCGCCAAAGTGCCAACACCCCAAGCCCAGAAATATGGTCTTATGCTGTTACACAGAGAACGAAAAGAAACTTAGTGTAAAAAGAACAATTAAAATAAGTATTTCAAAATATTAAATTAAAAATAAAGTTATTTTAAAAATATTTAAATATGCTTAAGCTATCAGGAAACATGGAATGAAATCAGGAAAGCACTGAAAAAGTATTATTTTTCGTTTTATACCCAAAAACCTTAACATCAATAAATACTCTGATGGTTTCCCCCTTTTTTCTAGTGCAACATTCCTGTCAGAACTCCTTTCCCCACACCCTTCCGTTCTGTGAGCCGTACTAATTAATAATAATAAAACACACGAACGCCAAGCAGGAAGACGCGGCTTTGGCTCAGGGGTTCTGGCCAGCTCTTCTTTGGCCCAGCCAGACCGAACCGAACTAAGCCAAGTTTGTGTTGCCTGCCGGCGTTTATTTTTAGACAATAAACCGAGGATGCACTCGGCACCAGGAACGGAGCACAGCAACAGGCAACAGCCAACTAATGGTAATGAGCTGCAAGCTATTTACAGTTCGGCTGCGGCCTTGCTGCCTGCCACTCGGCCTCAAAGCCTCCCAGCCACCCATCCCCGCAGCATCCATATTTATGGGCCAGCATCAATCTGACTTAATGCTTGTGCGGCTTGATTAGCATGTCGATGAGCTTGAGGAAGCTCCAAGCACCAAGGCGGAGGAGCAGGTGGCTCTGGCGGCGGCGGTGTGAGTCAGGCGGATGGAGGGGAGGAGGGGGTAATGGGGAGTGAGTACAACCCCCAAAACACTCGTTGAATGGCCTTCAACGTCCTTGGCTGTACATTTTTATTGAACTTGTGTATAATTATAATTTATTTGCTTATTATCGAGTCTCGATTGTAGCTGCCGTTGTGTTGTTGCTACCACAACTCACGTTTCTGTGCTCGCCAAATATTATAATTTATGTGAATTTATAGCGATGTGAATCTCACCGAGCGCCCCCCAGATAGACTCGTCTCTGTCCGAACGTCTACGTCTATTAACAAACAATTTGTATTGTCTAAGAGTTAATCATTTATAGCGTCATCGATTTATTTTTAAACAATATTATTAACGCCTTAGCATATTATTTCATTTATTATGTAAAAATGCGTTTTATGTTAATTTCAATTGTTTGTTTACCATCGTTTTTTATTTTCGGTTAATTTTATAAACAAAAACAAGTTATCTGTGCGTTCTTAGAAGTTATTTTTGACAGGAAGCAGCTCACAAATGTTGGTCAAATTTTAAGCCAGAGAAAAACAAAAGTATTTACATATAAATTGTTACGAGTTTTTCGACACCTATTTATTTATTTAGATAGAATGAATTCTTTATAAATTAGTCATAAGTTTAATACATGTTTAAACGAATTACGAGTAGTAAGTAGACATTAAATTATGGCAAGATAAAACTGGGAGACTCTCCTAGTAATTCTTATACAAATGTAGCTCGTTTATGTTTTATTAAACTCAAATAAGAACAATAATCAATTATTACTTTCTTTAGTAACATCACTAAATATTACCTGAATTATTCAGTATAGTTTTAACCCAAACTTTATGACAAAAATTATGTTAAAATCTTTATAGTTTTCATTAGGAAAGGCATGCCTTTCCCATTAATGAGTGGGCTCAGCCAGATGGCCCCCGGACAGGTAAGATAGGCAAATCAGCATGCAAAACAATGCAGTATTCGAAAAAGATTTAAATAAAGTAAAAAGTAAATTCGGAGAAGAGCCCGAAAAAGACTTGAAAAAGACTTTGTGCTGATTCTGGCCAAGCGAAAATCAAAAAGTCATCATTTGCCACGCGAAACCGAATCGCGCGATTCGCGAGACCCTCACTCTGAGTGTGAGTGTGCCTAATGAGTATTCAATTGATGCAGAAAGCCAAAGACCGTCCGTCCGCGGCCATAAATGGCCATTTGAGAGACGTTACAGTTCGATCGATCGGACGTCAGATCCGAGATTCGATTAGGAGAAGAGTAGGGAGCGAAAAGCCCGGAGAACTGAACTGCGGGCACTTCACAAGATCTCTGGGGATCGAACCAAAAAAATAAAATAAAATTAGAAAGAAGTGCGTCCAGGGAATCGGGGTCAATAGGAAATGAAAAGTGAAATTTTATGCCCAAAGCTCTCTGCCACGGTGTTTTTCGCCTTTTGTTGTGTACACCACAATGTGTGTTTTTGATTTTCGATTTTCGTTTTAATTCTACTTTAATTTTTTTTCTACATTTTTCTAATTTTGTTTTGCGGCAAAAGGAACTTGCAATTTAAATATCATTAAATTCTGGGTTAAGCCTTTGTGCCGGCCACTTGAAAATTGCCACCGTATAATCAGTTTTTGACAGCCATCGAATCAGCCGCAAGCCAAATTGGCAACGTCTCTTCACGGATCGCCCCAGGAAGGGTAGACAGACATGGCGACACTCTGTCGTCGTCGACTCCCAGTGGCAGTACGTACACTCAATGGCTGTTTAATCAGGTGAGAATTGTCCAGAGGTTGGCGAAAGAGGAGAAATTATTGGCCAAAATAAGAAGGTCACAAGCTGGACAGAAATTCAATATGAAATGGGAACAAAAAGAGCTTTGAAATTAAAATTTTGGTTATAGAAATACCTCAATAAATCAATTTTTGATCAAAAACAATGATTAACTCTTGTAAATTTTAGATCCTTTAATTTAAATTAATTCTTAATTATTTAAAATTTAATTAGGTAAAATTTAAATAAAATATCTATAAAAAAAAAAATCAAAATAAATTCCTATTCCCATTAACCCCCTTTTATAGACCCTTTTCCAGAGTGGCCCTCATGGCTCTCAGCATCTCCGGCAACTGTGCCACATGGCTGTCCACACAGTCGATGGAGCAGCGTTCTAGGTGCATTTCCTCATTGCCGCAGAGGCGACACTGACGCATGCAACCCTCCAGACGATTCTCGAACTCGGAGAGTTCCTGTTGCACATAGCAGCGGGCCCGGGTCAAAGGCAATTGGCAGCGGTCCACACAACGCTGCACTGTATCCGCACTGGCATCCGGATCCGAGCAACAGGCAGTGGCACAGGCATGCATCTCGATCTGCAGGCCCCGCAGATAGTCCCGATCCAGATCGTCCATGGCATTCAGCAGGGCATTATCGATCCTCTCCCGCTGCTCCTCCACACTTGGATTGTCGTCGGACATTTGGAGGTTTTATATAAAATATTATTATTACTAATTCTTTGAGTCAGGCAGGAAAGTATTTTAAATGAAAGAATATAATTTTTTGTTGGCTTCAAATACCAAGCACGTGTGACCATTATAATTGAAGGAGCTTTCAGTGAGGCTTAAAATAAATTTCAAGATACTTACCTCCACCTGTCCCAATGTGGAAAATAGCTGTGACGCTAAGCAATAAAACTTAATAACTATTAATTATGCATGTTTTGAGTAATTTGCAAATTTAGAAAAATAAATAAATTTAAAAACTAGCCAAACGCTTGTCAATGGCCCAGCGATATAATCAATTAGCACGACTTATGCTGCACTTGGCAACTGGCACCGACGGCTCCACGGATCCATGTCCAAGTGGCATGGCAAGTACTTGTATTAGCCTCCAGCGTGAATCATCCGCGGAACACAGAGTTCGTGCCAAACGAGACCTTCTGCATATTGAGACAAAAAATAAACAACAAAAAGAGTGGAGAACGAAAAAAAAAAAGGCCCGAAAGGCAGTAAACCTTAAGTTCGTCGCAATTAAAAGGGCGAATAGAGCTCTGAGTGCGTGTACCTTTGGGCCTGGCCATTAAAGAGCCAACTGAAAATAACGAGCCAATAAAAGCATCCCAAAGCCACAGGTGAGCGGACGCAGGTGGGAATAGCTGCCTAGGTGCCGATTTCTGATTTCCGACGACTGATGACGCGACAAACAGCTCAACGGCTTGTGTTCCTATCAAACAATTGGGTATTAATTTTAATAAATAATCACCGAGAATGGAAAAAAAATAAATAATAATTCGAGTTGTTGTTGTTATTGCTGCGGTTTTTGCATTGGACGGTTAGATGGCTAGATGACTTGGGGAGGTTATCAACACACAACACAATGCCTTGACTCATCTCATCTCATCTCAACTCGACTCGACTCGCGACTCGCCTCATCACATCTCCCGGCCGAATGGAACATGGAACGCGCTTAAAAACGTATTATGGAAGACGGAAATGAATGCCAGGAAAAAATCATATACTATAAGTATAAGGTATAAGGTTGGTAATATTATATAGAAATACGCAAATAGAAATAGAAAAAGCCATGCATGGTAGGTAAGCAGCTGCCGAAGAATAAATTAAATTTGCGTATGGAACCCGCAAGAATCTCCGTCGAAGAATCTCATCGCTTGGCTTCGTGTTGAGTTTAAATTTAAACCCTGAGCTAAGCCTCTGCGGCATGTCGACCAAATAGATACAGATACAGAGATACAGATACAAAGATATATCAAAGATACAACCCAAGCGAAGAGAGCCGCGAAAGGCGCGTTATCAGCCTGTTTACTTTCCACCTGGAGAAGCTCCGCTTAGCTACTCGCTTCTCGTTTCGTCTCGTCTCAAATTACTGGTCAAAACAAAGGCAGCCTCTTCTGCTAACAAAAAACTAAAAGAGGGAACAAATGCTAACAACAAATACAACACGTACCGAATGGTTAAATACATTTTTTGGCAAACAAAAAGTCAAACATTTGCCGGGCAACCGAGGAAGATGATAAATGATGCGCGTGTGCAATTCCCCGGACAAATAGTTTGACTCTTGCCCGCCGTTGTTGCCATGTTTTAATAAAGCTTAACTAATTAAACATCAGCCACTCGGGCCGTGTGCGTGTCTTGGTGTAATATAATAGATTTATTAAATTTGTAGTTTGTGTTAAACAAAACACCTAAGTTCGAGCTCCATTGCACTGAAGATGATTTGGCCAGGTTTTTGAACCCTCCGAAGGACGACAATCGATCAAAAGTGCTTGGTCAGATTGCTCAGGCAGGGCGAGTTGTTGGTGAACAGATTTGGCAGACTGAAGATGTTCAGATAGGTGGACAGGAAGGTGGCCAGCAGCCCGAAAATGAGTACTCCCATTGTGCAGGACACGTCGCACTCCAGGCGGTGCAGCAGCCGGACCAACCGGATCCAACAGCCGCGCGGTGATATTGACGGGGCGGTCACCAGGAGCGGCTCCATTTCCAGCTCCACGGGATCGTAATTCAGGTCCAGCGGCAGGCTACCATAGCTGGCTTCCGCCGCAATACGCTGATGCACCCGCTCCATACGCCGGATGCGACGGTAGAGCAGCGGAGGCAGTATAAAGACCAGCGGTCCTGTTATGGTGCCACCCACCACATCCATCAGGGCATCGAAACTGGGCACAAATTCCGCCACGAGCACCTCCAGGGCCAGCACCGAGGAACGGATCAACATCCGCTTGAAGGAGAGGGCTGTAGGAAAAAGAATGTTTATTCATTATCTAAAGAACCATTTAATGTGAGTTAGATTAATTGCGCCAAAGAGAATATGACGGAACTTATTAATATTCTTAGATCCAGGGATCATTAACTGAAAAGTATATATGAATACTGAACAATTCCTATGCCTTAAATGGCTCTCAGATGTTAATTTATAAGACTAGAACTCACTTTCCGGCAGCTTGAAGTAGTTTTCGATCTGAAGAAACATGGCCGAGCTGGCTACCGTGACGGAGAAGCAGAGCTGAAGGGCCATCAGGATCAGCATCACGTAGAATGGAACACTGGTGGGCAGAGTTTGCAGCAGGTTATCTGCTATCATGGATCCAAACTTGTAAGCGGCAATAATGGAACCAAAAATGGCCACGCTGCAGGTAACTATCGGGAGATATACATATGTCGATGCCTTGATTAAGTTTCAGATATAAAAAAATGTTTATTAAACTCACTGGCAATGCCACTGAGCGCTGCCCAGGACACCTGTGACTTTTTCTTCATGTCGATTTGAAGGGTTAGGAGGACGGGATGAATGTCGAACTGAAATGCCAGGATGCTGTAGCTATTAAGCAAGGTCAGAAAGCCAGGTAATTCTGTAAAAAACATTCCTTAAATAAGCTGAGAGAATCTCCAAAAAGTATTTTATTCGCACCCAAGGAGATGCCCTCAAATGGAGTTCCAATTGCGGGAGCGGCAAACAGGCAATACCAAAGCAGCGCCACAATTACAATCATCACGCAGACGGCAATAATGGCCAGGCCCCTATATAACGAAAGATATATTAATAAACTTCATAAACTTGATCTGAATGAACTATTTTCTACTCACCGCATATGCTTCGGACTGCCCAACCACATGAGGGGACAGATGACCAGGCCCACAATGATGGCCCAGTAGCAGTAAGAGAAGTTGTAGTGACCGGCGCTCATGCGCAGCACAACGGCCTCCAGATTCTCGGCGGCCATCACCACACTGGGCACTGCCATGGCAAAGATGCTGAGATCCAAGAGCACAGAGACCAGCAGGCTTACATACGGACCGTAGGCCAGTTCCGCCAGGGCGGCGTATGGATAGTTGCGCTTTTGCTGTATCGAGGGATCGAGCAGCTCGGCCATTGTCCAGCACTGCGACAGCAGAAATGAAGTGTAGATCTGCAGGAAAATTATGGACAGAACCAGTAGAATGCCGAAATAGCCCAGCTTCACCAACAGAGCAGGCAGCGTGACGAACGGGAAGATGCCGAACAGATCCACCACGTACAGTATGGCGATAAAGAGAGACAGGTTCTCCGGCTCATCCTCGTAGGCCCGAAAATGAGGCAGAGCGCTGAATCGGGATCGCCGCAGGAAGGGCAACTGGTCATGCTGATGCGAGGGCGTCAGCTGGACAGGAGGACGCCGCTTGGGCAGAGCGAAGGATGGAGCACGCGAGGGACGGGGCGCGGGCTTTGCATTCTGACGACGGAAGAAGAACATTCGCGATGTGGCCTCCGCCAAGGGAAATATGCAACTGCAACTGCAAATGCAGTTCCTCTAAGCTCGAACTAATGGTGGCCACTCTCGCTCGAAAAGTTCTGACACCCGACACCCAGAGCCCAAAGGGAAGCCCTGCAATGCCTGCAATGTCAACGCTCCACGCCTGAAGTTCAATGCCTTCGCCCCCCCGGCACCGAAGAGTGACCCACAAAACCAGGGCGGGGTGTCAACTCGAACAAGTTTATTCTACATTTACACATAGTATCAACAAATAGCTTCCAGCGCCAGCTCCTGTATCGATCCGTGAGAGATTCGTTTTCCATACGCCTAAAGATTCACTTGGGCAATCTTCTGCTTCTTGGCCTGGCTCTGAAAAAAGGAAAACGCATGGGTTACTTAGCATTGGATGACTTTTCTATCGATAATTACCTCTTCTTTGGCGTCCACCTGCGTGGTGATGACTTGCACCGCCTGTCCGGGACCAAGGCGCAGCAGCTTAGAGCCCCGCGGCGTGGACTCGCCGCAGCAGAAGACCCGCGATGTGGCCGAGTGCTGGATGTGCGGGCTCGGGCTATCCGACTCGTCCATGTCCTGCTCCTGCTCCAGCTCCAGCTGGACGCCTACGGAATAACTGCTTGCGTTCTTGTTGTTGTCCGTGTACGCGTGGTTAAAGAGCAAATGGGTGGGACGCACTGCATCCGTTATATACTTACTACAGTCCAGAGGTTAGGCGGGCATGGTCAGTACAACAGCAACAAAGTTACGGTTATTGTTTAATGGGACTACAAATTACAACAGATCGGGGTAAGTGGATGGATACGCACACTGACCACCAGGAAATCAAAAGCTAAGCTACTTGGGGGATATTTACAAGGGCCAATATCGGGGGTTATAGTAAGGGGACATGCATCTTTGCTAAATAGGAACTTGAACTGCTCTGCTCTGGCCATGGCTCACTCACACTCCATGAAGACGCGCCACGGCTGAAACAGCGGATGGTGCTGGTGAAGCGGGTGGTGCGAATGGCGGTGCCGATGACTTGGGTAACGCTGGGCCAGTGGGAACTTCTCTATCGGGTGCAAAACGCGTCAGGAATCGCATTCGGGCGGCACCGGTGCATCCTGCCTACAGTTTGAGACACAAAAGGAGACATACTAAGAACTGCCACGTTTAAGGGTGATCTCGGTTGTGTTAAATGTGTGGAAAGCTGGCGCCTCTCATTCAGTGTACGTATCGGGGTGAAGGTTGTGGGGGATTGGGATTGTGATTGTGACTGTGCATGCGGATTACAGGGGGATGATGACTTGGAATCCACCTACGATTTAACGTTGAACAAGCGCTGGCGCTTGATGTACTCCAACACCAGATCGTCCAGTAAATACTTGACAGACTGACCGCGTCCGAGGAGTCGTCGTATCAGGGTCGAGCTCACCTCATTGGGCACCCAGTTGGTGATCAGCGTTATGTTGTTCTAAAATATGAAAGCAATCAGTGGGATATAGCGTTGGTCTTTTTTTATTTTAGCTCTTACTTGGTATTTGGTCAATATGTCTGAGTCAAATATGAATTTTCCTGGGTTGGAGCCGGCACGTGTGATAACCACCAGGCCATGGTTCGCCACAATGTTCTCAATCTGCGTAAATTTCAAACAAAATTTCAGAAAATAAGCGCCAAAAACTGAAAGACAAAGACTCACATCTGCTTCCGCCCATAGGCCTGGAACGGCGAAGGATTCCAGCAAGTCTGCGCCGCACAGCAGCTTCAGGTGCACGGGATCTCGACTGTCGTGCAGCCCCCTCGGTAGCCAACTGGCCTTTTTAGTATTTCCATCCTCTCCATCCCCACACGATCCGCCAGAGTTAAGCTCGTTATTGATGTAGTTCTGGTGGTATTGCAGCACAGCCTGTGTTCGCATCCACTGATTCTGGTGCACCTCCCAGTCAGAAAGGCGGATCCAGCTGGAACTTTGGGTGGCCAGCTTCACCATCGCACATCGATCCAAGGCGGAGGCCAGGCCCTTCTTGCCGTACGAATCGTGTGTGGGCGAGATAATGCCACCCACCACCTTGTGGGTGCCCTGCATCTCGAAGTGATCCTTCGCTATTTCTGGGGATGATTACACATGCCAAGTTGATTATATCGATTAACTTCCGGGAATTTCACCACCAACCAAAACACTCACCGAACATCCGCATGTGCATCGGCGTAGGCGGACTGAAGCAACCGCAGGCGATAAAGGCGATGCGGGGCAGCAGGCTTTTGGTTTCCTCAATAAAAGCAGACATTTTCTTCGCCTTTCTGGGGACCTTTTCCGATTCAGATTTTCCGATCCACAACCAGAAGCTGTTGTTGTTTGGCCTGCTGATTTTTGCAATCAGCTGTTTCGCCCACATTCGCTTGAATGCTTCTCCAACACCATCAGCTGTGCGGGCTGCCAATTCAATAAACAATCGATTACAGCAATAAATGCCGAGCAAAGGACGGTTAAATTCCGGTTTACAACAATAGTTTGCCGAGTTTGCCTGCAAAAGCAAAAGTTCCTTTATGGGAAAACTATTTTATCAACATTACAATAACATATAAAAAACAATATATTTTTTTGGAAACCAGTTATTAATTCTGTATATTTCTGTAACTTTATAGATTCAATAATAAATAGAAATTAAACTAATTAAAACAAGTAGCTCTCACAAATTATTTTAATTTATTAATATTAATATTTCATTTAAATTTAGAAATATATTCGGTAGCCATCGATAACCGTACAGCCCGAGAACCAGTGCTATCGACTAGAAATGGCGTCTAGTCGATTGTACTGGTTCTGTCTTTTCTTTTACGAAAAATTCGTGTAGTATTTACCATTTAAAAGCATTGTGAGTGTCTGTCAATTGTGAGAACGAGTGCTGGGTGCCACCGTTTCCAGGAGCGAGCCACAGCAGCAAACGTACAAGAGTGTCCAGATTGCGGAAAAGATTAAAGGAGGAGGAGGAGCAGAGCGAGGAGCCGAGTGCAAAAACAACGGGCAGCAGGCAGCGCCAAGAAAATGCATTTGTAACCCACACACTCTCCCGTGAACACACACACACAAGCACTTCATACAGGCGCGGGCTGCAGCAAGGATTGGCCAGGAGGAAACCGCCTCATCATCAGCAGCAGCAGCCACACCATCACCATCTTCGCCAGGTGGAGCAGGGGCAAGAAGAGGCGGCGGAGGAGGAGGAGGAGCGGCGGCGGCGGCAGCAGCAGCAGCAGCAACAACAACAAATGGCGCTGGTGACGGTGCAGCGCTCTCCCAGTGTGGCTGGCTCCTGCTCAAATTCGGTGAGTATCTTCGCGAGGGCGAGCGCGCTCCTAACACTATCTCGCGTGTGTGTGTGCTTTGTTTTGGTCCCCGTCTCCGTCTCCCGAAAGAGAGTGCCAATTAGGCAAAGCTCTCCTCCCGTGCGTGTTCCGCTGTCGGTCATGATCCTTTGTGTGTTTTCTCGCCAAATGTTTACTCGGGCGCTTGTTGCTTACGTTTTGTTTTATTTCCCGTGTGGGCGGTCGGCGTCATCGACGCTGCTTTTGGTGTAACCCAAGCAAATCCGTCGCAGACGTCGCGACGTCTATATTTTTCAATAAACTTTTGCATTGCCTTATTTGTCGTTTTTGTCGCTTGTTTCGCGTCTGGCTGTTGCTCTTCTTGCGGTTCCGTTAGGCCGCCGCCCGACCGCCCCAAAAATAGTTCGCGGGACCTTGAGCCCGGGTCGCGTGTGTGTGTGTGTGTGTGTGTGTGTGTGCCGCCCTTGGAATTTAATTCAGGCGATAATCCAAAATAAACGGACATAAATCGGGCAAAACAATAATTATGGCCCTTTGAGATACCTTTGTGAAGTCATTCATCATAAGATCTCGTTTGTGGCTCAGCAGGCAAATGGTGTACCACGGGAATATATGTTTTGTATCTCGATGGGTGCGTGAGTCACCTGGTTGGTGGAGCGGGCAGTGGAGGGTGAGCAACCGCATGGACAGTCTGTAATAATAAATACCTCTCTTTATTTCCATTTCCGGTTACCCCCAGGATGGCGAGGCCGAGGACGACGAGGGCAATAGCAAGGGCAACGCTGAACGGAGCGAGTGCTTTTTCGCCGGCAAGGGCACCGCCCTGGTCCTGGCCCTCAAGGACATCCCGCCCCAGCAGCACAGCGAACGGAGACTAAGCACAGACTCCACCCGCTCCAGCAACAGCACACAGAGCAATAACTCGGACATCCAGCTACACCTGCAGTCCATGTTCTTCCTGCTGCAGCGCGAGGACACGCTCAAAATGGTGGGTATTCGCACGGTATACTCAGGACCCTTTTAATCTGTTGCTCTCTCTGTATCCAGGCTGTCAAGCTGGAGTCGCAGCGGTCCAACCGCACGCGCTACCTGGTGATCGCCTCGAGGAGCTGCTGTCGATCCTCCACCAGCGAACGAAGGCGCCACCGGATCATGCGTCACAACTCGGCCAAGGTCAGCGGCTCCTCGGGCACCCCGTCCTCCTCCACCCAGCGCCAGCTGTCCGAGGAGCAGGCCCCGGCCCCAGCAGCCAGTAAATGTGATAGGTCAGCGGACAAGGAGAATTCGACAGCGACAGCGGCCGGCGACAACAACAAGAATACCTCGGGCATGGAGGAGTCCTGCCTGTTGGGCATCGACTGCAACGAGCGGACTACCATTGGCCTTGTGGTGCCCATTCTAGCAGACACAACGATCCACCTGGATGGCGATGGGTGAGACAAGTCAAATATCTTCAATAAGACAACATAAGACATAGGCCTTAGTATCACCAAAACAATGTACTGACACTTCCTTTCCCTCTTGCAGTGGCTTCAGTGTCAACGTGTACGAGAAGACGCATATCTTCAAGCCAGTTTCAGTACAGGCCATGTGGTAAGTGGCTTCACAGAGTCCCCAGCCTAATATCCCTACTAAATCTCCTTCTTATTTAAAGGTCTGCACTGCAAACGTTGCACAAAGTTTCGAAGAAGGCTCGTGAGAACAACTTTTATGCCAGTGGTCCCTCGCACGACTGGCTGTCCAGCTATGAGAGTCGCATCGAGTCGGATCAATCCTGTCTGAACGAGTGGAATGCCATGGACGCGCTAGAAAGCCGCCGCCCCCCCTCGCCAGATGCCATACGAAACAAGTAAGGGATATCGAAACGGCTCTGAATAACATATTAAATTCCTTTGACCATGGCAGACCCCCCGAGAAGGAGGAGACCGAGAGTGTAATCAAGATGAAGCTAAAGGCCATCATGATGTCGGTGGACCTAGACGAGGTCACCTCCAAGTATATTCGCGGTCGTCTCGAAGAGATCCTGGACATGGATCTGGGCGAGTATAAATCGTTCATCGACACCGAAATGCTCGTTATTCTCGGTCAAATGGATGCGCCAACCAAAATCTTTGAGCACGTTTACCTTGGCTCGGAGTGGAACGCCAGCAACCTCGAGGAACTTCAAAAGAATGGGTATATATAACAATTTATTTGTTCGATTTCATGCAGTATCACTATATCCATACACATCGTGTGTTTTGTACCTTTCAGCGTTCGCCACATACTGAATGTAACCCGAGAGATCGACAACTTCTTTCCGGGCACCTTTGAGTATTTCAATGTGCGCGTCTATGACGATGAGAAGACCAACTTGCTTAAGTACTGGGACGACACGTTCCGCTACATTTCAAGGGCGAAGGCCGAGGGCTCCAAGGTGCTAGTACACTGCAAAATGGGCGTCAGCCGGTCCGCCTCGGTCGTGATCGCATACGCGATGAAGGCCTACCAGTGGGAGTTCCAGCAGGCCCTGGAGCACGTGAAGAAACGACGCAGCTGCATCAAGCCGAACAAGAACTTCCTGAACCAACTAGAGACCTACAGCGGCATGCTGGACGCCATGAAAAACAAGGAGAAGCTGCAGCGCAGCAAGAGCGAGACAAACTTGAAGAGCACAAAGGACGCACGCCTGCTGCCTGGCAGCGAACCGACGCCCCTCATTCAAGCGCTCAACCAGGCCAAGTCCAAGTCCACTGGTGAGGCTGGGGTTACGCCCGACGGCGAGGACGAGGGGCAGAGGATACACAGGCGATCGAGTGCTCAGAAATCACAGCGCCGAATGGTCCGGCGTTCGAGCAGCACCTCGCCCAAGACCCAGACAGCGGTGGTCACCAAGCAGCAGAGCCAGTCCATGGAGAACCTTACGCCCGAGCGCAGCGTGGCCGAAGAGCCAAAGAACATGCGGTTTCCGGGCAGCAACGGTGAGAACTACAGCGTCACACAGAACCAGGTACTGCACATACAGAAGCACACGCCTCTGTCGGTGCGCACGCGGGTTCACGATCTCGAGGCGCACACCTCGGACCAGCCGCCGCAACAATCCCAGCCCGTCTGGACCTCGCTTACCAAACTGATCACGCAGACATCCCACCTCGCAGGAAGTGGGAGTAGCAGTGCAGGCGGGAGCGTCCCACCGCGACGTGACTCCAGCTCCTCGGATGTATTTTCGTCTCAGGTGGACAGCGTGTTTGCCAAGGAGGAAGTCGAAAAGCGACAACGTCGCAAAACGCACTCGTGGACAGAGTCCTTCGGACCCAGTGGCGGCATCGTTTTGGATCCCACCCCTCAGCAGCAGCAGACCAGCGCCATTCTGCTTCGACCGCGAGGCCAGCGGCAACGGGAGCCGCCCTTCAGGCATGCTAGCTGGGGTTCTGGCGACAACAGGAGCAGCTTACCAGTAAGAACCACCTCGTGCTCCTACTACGACAGCAACCGCAACACGACGGCTATTTTCGAGGGAGAGATCCAGGATCTGAAGCGCGGCAGCAACTTTAATGTCAGCGAAAGAGTCGCAGCGTCCACAGGGGTCGTAGCTGGCGAGGGCACCGTGAAGCGCACCAAACAGAAGCTAGAGGAGAGCACAGCGCTAAAAAAGCGCTGCCAGGAAGACAGCCAGGAGCTACTGCTCGAGGCGGTAGATGGTAACCAGAAGCGCTGTCCGAGTCTGTACCGTAGCGCCTCGTCCGCACACAGTCCCCGGCAGCGTCAGCCACTGCGCTGCAACAGCGAAGAGCTAATGCACACCAGCGACATCGAGAACAAGAATACCACGCCCGGTGACCAGGAAGT
Organism: Drosophila anomelani; assembly: GCA_035045905.1. Lineage (NCBI taxonomy): Eukaryota > Metazoa > Arthropoda > Insecta > Diptera > Drosophilidae > Drosophila > Drosophila anomelani. Next base: position 5,136,001 of record JAWNOO010000007.1, on the reverse strand, counting down.
GGCGGTGGTGCTACGCGGCCAGACTCAAGCGGTGGCAGACGATCAGCGCATCTCGGGAAATGTGCAAATACTCAAGCAGAACTTTGAAGCCAAAGCAGGAGTTGTAGGCGTTGGAGGAGGAGGAGGAGGAGGAGGAGGCACTTCATCTGGGATTGCATCCGGAAGCAGTTCGGTCCTCGTATCATCGGGCGGAGGCGCCGGCTCCGGAGCCAGTTCTGTGGGTTTGGGCAAAAAGACAACCAGCCATCAATCACTGCCCTCGTCACCGGTGGCACAGCATGCAAACCATGTAAGTGCCGCCTCGAACTCCAACTCATCCGCCTCCAACTCATCCGATTCCAGCGTAAGCGAAAATTGTGATCGTAATGTAAAAGGTCTAGTGCATAAATATCAAACCACAACTTCCTGCAGTAGCCAGGCGGCGGCCCCACCAACAGTCGCCGTCGCGTCCGTCACCTCCGCCCCACTGCCGCCCGCAGCCACCAACAATGCGAGCCACTTGCTCAGCAGCAACACAGTTACCACCACCACTAGCTTCAAGCAACGCCCGCGCTCCTACTACGATCGATCTCTGTCGAACAGGTCAACGCATGACTATAGCGAGAATCGCCCGCCTCCCGCTCCTGCTCGCCACAGTCACAGTCAACACAGCAGCAGCAACAGGCAACCGCAACAGCCGGAACAGCAGCAACAGGTTCAGATCCGTCGATTGGCACAGCACGGAAAGACGCATCCGCTGAGCAGGCTAAGTGCTCCCAAAACGGGCTTCAATACCGCAGCCTACAACACCATGTAAAGGCAACGCTCTGCTTAAGAACATCCCAACTGCAACCAGCAATCCATACCCCATTAGCCACTAAGGAAACGTCGTCGTCGTCTTCATCCTTTCGCCCGCTTTACGTATTTATATATTTGCCTGCTTTTGTCCATTTTGTGTTTCTGTCCAACAATTAAACACCACCATCATCAATCACCCCTTCCACGCCTTATGTTTGTTGTTGTTGTTTTGTGTGAGAGACGTCCATGGAAGCTTCGAAAGATCGGATGCCGGGAGCATATAGGGAGAGCAAACAAAACAACCTATGGAAAATAAACTGTATTTGTACTTTTTAATTACTTGTAACTGTATACATATTTATTTTATATTATGCGAGAACTGCCTACGAATAAACGATTTATTGTATATACGTCATCATCGTCCGGTGATTGTCTCTGTTCCGTCTCCGTCTCTGTCCCTAAATCCTCCGTGTTGACGCACACTGCCTGCCTGCCTGCCTGCCTCCCATTTTTACCAGCTTTGTGTATTTGCAGCCTTATCCACATGATCAGCTCCTTCCGCTACTCGTGGGCGGAGTACCAGAAGTAGTGATTCGTGATCCGTGCCCTTTGATGCGAAACCCTGCCGAAGCCCACACAGCCCATCACAGATCCCACCTTATACATTTTGTATTTTTTTGCTATTTATCAGACCGTATATATTTATAAATAAAAAATGTGTAATCCAATTTGGGGCGCAATCTGTTTTACTGTTTGCTATGAGTCAGTCCTGGGGCTTTGTCTGGTCTATAGACATTTTTAAGTTAAGTATCTGACGATAATTGTACATTGCTGATAAAGGTTGCATTCAAAGTTCGAAATTAAATAGTTTCTCTTTTAAAACATATTAAAAAATATTTGTACTCGAGATATTTATTAAAATTCAAGCATATAGCTTAAAACTGTTATAGAAAAATTGTTTCCTAGAGAAAGGTTTTATCAAAAATATTAATAAATAAATAACAAGAAAAGAAGTTTTTAATTTAAGCATAAAAATCAACTATAAACTATAAAATCAACTGAACCCAACAAATTTATTGCATAGGCATATGAGCTAAAAATTTAATTTATCTTAAATTTTAATTATTTTAATAGTGAAACAGTTAAAAAAATATATATTTTGGTTCATTTAATTTTATGCCGGACTCGGCTGTTGTTCAAATTACACATGTTAAAGTTTCGACATCACAGTTGGCTCACTAAAACTTGTTTTATTTATATTAATCCATTATTTTTTACAGACATCAACATTTTATTACCTTTAAATTAGCGTTGTAAAAGAAAATTAGGCCAGTAAAACGAAATATTTAAATTTCGTAATGGTCTGGTGGAGCCTATTCGATATAAATTTCGATAATTTCGCATTGGCCCTGGCTCGGTCCGGGAGCACTGCCGATTGTATCGGCATGACCTGTCATCCCTACCCAATAGAAGTTACACATCACTATCATATAGTCTCTCGATTCCATAAGAAAAGTAAGTTAATGCGAAATTAGTTGTTAAATCGTGGCACACTCGGCGGAACGGCAGCGAAAACGCAATCCCGTGGCAAAGTGCAGACTATGTGATGCTGGCTGGAGCAGGAATCGCACTCCAATAACCGAGCATTCGATTTTCGAGTCGGAGAGTTGTTATTGTTGCAACTGCTGCAGCTCCGAAGACGGCTCACCAATCGTACGTGGCGCTATTCGCACGGCAAGCTTGATCCGGCCAGAGGATCCTAATAAGATCGTGCGATGACGGACGCCTCGGGCAATGCGCTGGCCGAGAAGGGGCTGCCGCAGATGAAGGGCTGGTTGCTAAAATGGACCAACTACATCAAGGGCTACCAGAGGCGGTGGTTCGTCCTGTCCAAGGGCGTGCTGAGCTATTACCGCATCCAGTCTGAGATCAACCACACCTGCCGGGGCACCATCTCGCTGTACGGAGCTCTGATTCACACCGTGGACTCGTGTACGTTTGTCATCTCGAACGGTGGCACCCAGACTTTCCACATCAAGGCCGGAACGGAAGTGGAGCGCCAGTCATGGGTGACCGCTTTGGAGCTGGCCAAGGCCAAGGCCATTCGGGAAATGGAAAGCGAGGAGGAGGAGGAGGAGGTGACGGCCCAGGTTGTACCCAGTCAGGAGATCAGTACGGTTGTGCGCGATCTAACCGAGCGGCTGGAGAACATGCGCACCTGCTACGATCTGATCACCAAGCACGGCGCCGCCCTGCAGCGTGCGCTCAATGACCTGGAAACGAACGAGGAAGAGTCGCTGGCCAGCCGCACCAAGATCGTCAACGAGCGGGCCACTCTCTTCCGCATCACCTCGAACGCAATGATCAACGCCGGCAACGATTACCTGCAGTCGGCGGAGGCGCAGGGCCACAAATGGTCCAAAATGCTGCACCACGAACGCGAGCAGCGCCAGCGGCTGGAGGAAATCGTCGAGCAGATGGCCAAACAGCAGTCCCAGATGGAGCAGGCCGCCGTTATGGTGCGGCAGAACAAGCCAGTGCAGTCCACTGCCGCAAGCGGCACGGCCGGCTCTCTGGTGACATCCGACGAGGAAATGGAATTCTTTGACGCCGAGGAGCACGCGTTTACCGGGCCTGGTCGCTCCGCGGAGTCGCCGGATAGGGAACAGGGCACCTTCATCCTAAAAATGAATAAGCGACGCAGCAGCAGCGAAGACCAGGTGGAGGGCCATCTGGAGGGCAGCTCCTCGGAGAGCGACGAGCAGAAACGCACCGTCCAAATGGTGCAGCAGGTGCATCTGGTGAGTGCGCCACGTGTGGCTTCTGGCGGCAAGGGCGACGATGACGACGTAGACAAGGCAGTGCCTAGCCAGTCGAGCAAAGACTCCATCTACGGTCGCAACTGGGATCCTGAGCTGATGAAGAAGCGGCGCTCCAGGGTACCCGACAAGCCACACTATCCCCTTAGCCTTTGGGGTATCATGAAGAACTGCATTGGCAAGGATCTGTCCAAGATCCCCATGCCCGTGAACTTCAACGAGCCGCTGTCCATGCTGCAACGCCTGGTGGAAGACTACGAGTACTCAGAGATTCTCGACTACGCATCCAACTGCCAGGACGAGTGCGAGCAGCTGGCCTATTTGGGAGCCTTCATCGTCTCCGCTTATGCAACGACCGCGAATCGCACCGGAAAGCCCTTTAATCCGCTGCTGGGCGAGACCTTCGAATGCGACCGCATGGAAGACTATGGATGGCGCTGTTTGGCGGAACAGGTCTCCCATCATCCTCCAGTTGCCGCTCTTCACTGCGAGAGCAAGAACTGGGTGTGCTGGCAGGAGTTCTCCATGACCAGCAAGTTCCGCGGCAAATACGTCCAAGTGAGTAGCGAAAGCCATTTTTTCGGACTCTCGATGGTATTCAGCAGCCTGCTTATCCTTAATATATATAATTCCCTTATAATAGGTCAATCCGCTGGGTGGTGTCTATGTGCTGTTCACCAACAGCGGTCACCGCTATTCCTGGCGCAAGGTGACAACCACGGTAAACAACATCATTGTGGGCAAGCTATGGGTGGATCAGCATGGAGAGATGGAGATCAAGGGATCGCAGGCGGCCGAGGGCCTCAAGTGCGTCCTCAACTTCGTCCCCTACTCCTACTTCAGTCGCGATGTACAGCGCCTGGTGAAGGGCGTGGTGATGAACAGGAAAAACGAAGTCAAGTGGGTAGTGCGCGGCACCTGGGACACGAAGATTGAGATCGCACCGGTACTGAAGACATCGGGATCGCCCAGCAGTCCCACGTATACCACGGGCGATTTCAAACTGGCCTGGCGCCGCCGGGCCCCTCCTCCAGAGTCCGAAAAATTCTACAACTTCACTACGCTAGCCTGCCAGCTGAACGAGGAGGAGGAGGGTGTGGCGCCGACCGACTCGCGCCGCCGTCCCGACCAGCGGCTCATGGAGCAAGGTGCCTGGGACGAGTCCAACAAGGAGAAGCTGCGCCTGGAAGAGAAGCAGCGTACGGTACGCCGCCAGCGAGAGGCCGAGGCAGAGCAGGCGGCGGCAGAGGGTAGGCCCTATCCGGCCTACGAGCCCTTGTGGTTCAAGCGAGAGAAGGAGGAGGGCAGCGAAGACTTTGTATATCTGTTCAATAACACCTACTGGGAGGCCAAGGAGCAACAGAATTTCGAGAACTGTCCGCAGATCTTTTAAGCCAGGAGCAGTAGCAGTAGCCAACCAGCACACAAAGGAGCCTTAGCGAATATTCTAAAGATTTCAAATATGCAGCCTCCACCCACACCCACGCTCCGTCGGATTGCGGAGCAGCACATACGCATATATAGTAGTATCACACACTTCGGTCTAGTGCATATATATATATATCTTTATATATAAAATCCCCCTAAACTAACTACGATCGATCCGCGACCATGCATCGAAATTTATCATTTGTTCCCCGACCCTTTCGCCATTTCTGAAACGGAACTCCCCTCCCCCTAATCACTACCAGGTCTCTTCCTTTTCGCAGAATAAATCCATGTTTCGCCTTTGTTGTGTATATATAGTATATATCGAACGGAACTGGGGACAGGTACCGGGGCCGACGAAGATGGAACAAAAGAGAGAATATGTTAAATGTTATAAATTTATGCAATTTATTATTAAAGTATTATTTAAATAAAGCAACAATGTGTGTGCGTGTGTTTTAACTACCGCCGACCGACCACCTGTTACCGCGATAAGATCCCCGAACTGACTCACGCGATCGCTATCTTATAATCCGACTGCCATTGGGGGCAAATCGAACTAATGAATCGTAAAAGAGGAAACTAAAACATTTGTATGAACGTTTCCAACCCAATTGGACTTTGTTTTATAGTAATCAATTGAGTCTGATACTCGCATCTTACGATTTTCTAAAGTTGAGTAAACAAAAAACTTTTTAAGGGATTTCCCAAAGAAAAGCCTGGCTACTATCTTAAGTAATAACATGTTTTATGGGCGTCGAATTAGAAAATATTCAACAAAATATATATGTATATATATTTTTCGGACCTAAACATATAGTACAATTGCTAGAAATACAACAAGCATTACTTTCCCTCCTCAGAACTTGACCCACCCTCCAGGCGGCCATCGATCAGGCTTATCAGAGCTGGCAATCTAAACGCCAACCAAGATAACGCTTTAGGTCAGAGACCCTGACCCTCAATTGCTATCCGTGGTCTGCGAGGGAACGAATATATCCAGGGACTTGAGCAGGGCCTCGCCGGAGGGGTCGCGACCCTGGAAGCGTCGGAACACCTCCGCCGTGGGCACTGAACCGCCGGAGCTCAGGAAGGTCTGCTTATAGCGTCGTCCAACCGCCACATAGTTATCCTCATTGCGCTGTTCCGCGAAGCTGCTCGAGATGTCGGCGGCTATCAGGCGGGAGTACAGATGACTGAACTGGGCGGCAGCCCAATCGCCGGCGAAGATGTCGGTGAGGGAGCAGGGATGGGCGTCCATTTTGTCCAGCGGCATGCAGTGATACACGGGCCACAGCTTACGCACAATTTGCAGCCAGAACGCGTTCGAGCGATGCAACTCCACGTCAAGATCGGCCAGATACAGGTCCTGGCAGAGATTATAGCCTGCCAGTTGAGTCTTTAGCAGGCGCATCTTCTGGGAGAGTTCAGCATCCAGCGGCTCCCCGCTGCTGAAATGACCCGACAGACTCCTAATTACAGTGGGATCATCCAAGAAGTTGCTCATCACGTGTCCGGACACCTGCGAGGCATCCCACTCGATATTGGACAGGCCTGCCAGATCGCTATAGCCCGCCTGGGTGAGCAGGTGTTGCAGTCCACTGCCAAAGGTCTTAAAGAGCATTTGGAGATCATCGTAGCACAGAAGTGGCGGCTTGCTTTCGGCTGAACCTTGCGGCGGCTCAGAGAAGTTGAAGATCAGAGCGCAGAGAGGAGTGAGGCCTGCAGTCTTATTGCTGTTCCTGATGCCCACCATCCAGCCGTTGTTTCGGCCGAACTTGTGCTCCTTGGAATAGCAGTCTACATAGAAACCGCCCACGGGCGTGGAACTGTTGGACGAGTCCGCATCGAAGACGTCGTAGAACTTGACAGCGGGATGCCAGACCTCCGCCTTGGGTTGCTCCACTATCTGGATACCGAAGAGCTTTTCGCTTAGAGCGAACATTCCGGACAGGACACGCGGCAGTGGGAAGAATTCGCTGATCTTTTGCTCCTGCAGACCGTGCTCGGCCGCCAGCTGCTTGCGTCGCCAGTAGGCTACGTCGTAGGCTTCCAGTTTGTAGTCGCAGCCACTGTCCTGGGCAAAGGTTTGCAGCTTTTCCAGCTCCACACTTTGAGCCGGGCCGGAGAACTTGAGCAGCTTGGCAAAAATCTGCTTGAGGTTGTCTACGCTGCCCACCATCTTGGTCTGCATGGACATTTCCGCAAAGTTGGCGTAGCCCAGAAGATTAGCCTGCCGCTGGCGCAGCCCACGGATCTTTTCCAGGTGCGTGCTGGTCTCCAGGGCCTTGCTCTGCTGCGAGGAAGCCTTCAGCACATTTGCCCTCCACACATTCCAGCGCTGCAGCCGCTCCGGGCAGTATTTGAGGAAACCGTCGACCACCTGAGGCTGCAGGGTGATCTTCCAGGGTCCTTCCAGCGACTGGCTGGAATCGACAGCGGTTGCCTCTAGCAGTGCGGGTGGAAAGTCCCTTACCAGGTTGAAGTCGGCCACTACATGGCCGAATGAGTGCACAGCCATGTTGACCTTGTTCTTGAAGCTGGCCCGTTCTCGACCCAAGTGGGTGAGCAACTCCTTGAGTCCGTCCTGCTTATCCTTGTCCAGCGTCAGGCCGTTCAGCTTTCCCTCTAGCAGAAACTTCTGCCGCAGCCTCTGCTCATCCGCTCCGGAAACGGAAGTGGCCTCCTGAAGCGCCTTGTAGACTGTGGGGTTGCAGAACTTGGCCGCCCGTGCGTTTCTCGCCCTCTCGTGGATGTTCATGTACGATTTAGTGGGAATCAGAGTGGAGTTGCCCAAATACAGAGCTTTACCCACGCCCCAGGTCGTCTCCAGTGGCCCGGTGACGGCGTCCAGCTCCCGGAAGATGCCGGCGGCGTCCAGCTGCCTGCCACCCTGCAGGTCGCTTTCCAGCGCCTTCACGGACTTCTCCACCGCCGAGGCCTGCTGCCCGATTGCGCCCAGGCACATTTCGATGGTGATGTCACTGAAGGCCGGCAAACCGTCTGGCTTGAGCACTCCCTCGCCCATCGTACCCTCCTCCCCGATCTCCGGTACCCTGAAAGATTAATTTTCATTAATGTCTCTAGCTCCACGCTGGACGACGGACAGGCAATATACTCACAGCACTATATAGCCCGGCCGGTTCTCGGATGTGTGGAAGGGAGCGCTAAGCGCGGCCCGAATAACGGGCACTGGCGCCGGGCGTCGTCGCAGGAGGTTCAGCATGTCCTTAGCTACCGGATACGTACAATCCCGGAGTTTGTGCTCCGGATTTTCCAAGGAATCAAGAAAAAGGCAAAGAACAGCGTTTACACAACACGCCTGACGGCCAGTGTTGCGGGATTTGGCTCTTTTCTAGCCAGATGTGGATATTTCCAAATGCATCCGTCAACAGTCGCCACCTAGCTAAGACTTAATCCAAGGTGAATAACTTTGGTGGGCTTGTGAATAAAACAAATTAATTTATAAAATAAAATATCCTGGGTTTATAACTTTAATTAAAAGGAAATTTTTAAGTACTTATTTATCACATTTAAGCGTATTTTTTTTCATTAATTATTTTGTGTATTATTAATTTATTACTTGTTCACGTTAATATTAATTGTACCTGGTAATTAATTAAGGGGAACCACACTCCCAATCAGAGATAAGATATGCGCTTGTTTAATTAAAACTATTTTATTAACTCATTTCTTTGCAAAATATTATGTATTCCAATATTTGTTCTAAGACAATACACATGAACAGTTTTAAAATATTTATTTATTATTTTTATCATTCGCATTTAAAATAAGGAAAACTTTCATTCTTATCAATAAAAAAATATGGAAGCATATTGAATGGTTGCCTTGGGGAAATTACAACAAAAGGCACAATTTTTTGGCTTCAGCTTATCTTAGGTTTCTGTGGGGAATCACCGGGCCGTTATCAAAACCATCAGATAAATTGCAATCACTCTCACGCAGGTAAATCTTATTTAGTAAGACATTATCTGCTCAACATTCTTACGCAGATCATTGCGCCCGCACTCACCCAAGGCGCGGCAAAGGCGAATGAGGAAGTGCTTCGGATCGTGGCAGTCGTCCTCTTCGATCAGTTGCAGCAGGCGAAGGATCTGCGATTTCAGGTCGTGCGGAAAGCGTGCCTCTATGTTGTCCATGGACCCCTCGCTAATGCCCGCTGCCCGTCCTAGACGGCGCCAAAAGCGTCCGAGTTCCTCGGAAATCTTCTTGAATACGGCAGCCCGCTTGCGCTCCGTGAAGGCAGCCGGGGAAGTGGACATCTGTGTGGGTGGAGAGGGCGCAGAGAAAGACGTCGCAGTTTGTCCCGAAGCGCGGACCACCTGAGGTACGCCAATCCGCAGTTGTTCGCGAAGTTCCTCGGCAAGACGCAGTTCTTGGTACCGATTAACTGGCTCTCGGGGTGCTGGTGGCGTGTAGGCATTTAGAGCCTCTATTAGCTTTGGTTGATTGTTAGACATTCTGTGTAACGCCTGCACATTGTCCTCGGACAGCTCGTCAGCCCGTTCCAGGCAGTCGATAAGATCCTCGACATTGTGAATGCAGTCGTACTGCCGCTGCGATCCGATTTCAGTGGTGAACAGGGTCTTCAGCTCATTGATGTCCGAGCAGCCCTCTTTGGCGAGTTGCTTGAGGATGTCGTAGCTCCAGTGGTTGCCCGTCATTGCGACTAATAACTTGGCCAAAAGCGGTAACTACCAATTTTCAAAGTTGCCAAGCCCAAAACCTTTCTTCGGTATTAGAGGTGGAAGTTAAGTCGATAGATCGAAGCTAATTAATTATTATATTAGGATATTTAAGAAAATGCCATGTAAATGTGTCCATTTAATAGTAATAAATCTTATTAATATCTAATTACTATTGAAAATTTAACAAAGTTTGCTTTTTAAATCACTTTATATGACCCCGAAATATTTATTAAAGTTGTTTCCCTGCGACGTGTTTTGATTCCTACCGATAACCGATAGGAAAGCGATCAGAAAGGTATGCCATCTCTATAGGTCGGGCAAGAAAACACAGAAAATTGATGGAAATCTCCATAAACGTCTTTGTTTTCCTGCTCTACACCCTGGTCGTTATTTACCTTCAGCATTTCGTCAACAAGTACACGGAGTTCGTGCGCAGCCTCTAGATGCTGGGCCTGCAGACGTACGGCAGCTCCTCGGAGGGCGAATCGGACCATGAGGACGCCGCCAAATCACTACCAGCGCCCGTTCCCGCTCATTTGCTGCCAGTGGACAAGACGCACTCGATTTCCACGGCAATAGCGGTGTGTGCGGCTCCCGCCGTGGTGCCCATCGGTGCTTCGGCGGTGCCGCGGACCTTGGATCCGACGCTGAAGGAGGTGCTGTACAATCCCCGCTACGAGGAGATGTACACTCCCGTAAAGGGACCCGAGCACCCGGACATGACCATGCAGCAGCGCGCGCCGCGGAACACACTGGCAGGATTCGTGGAGAAGGCGCACATCAACGCCTTTGAGTTCGAGAATCAGCGACGCACCTTTCACACATACGGCTATGCTCTGGATCCGAGTGTGGACGAGATGGCCGACGGCCAGTCCTACGTGGGAGATCTGCAGTCCGCCTACGATGACAACGGCAAGACAGTCTTTGAAGCGCCCAAGGCGAAAAAACTGCGTAAACAGGAGAAAAACGACAATCCCGAGGACATTGAGGGCTTTCTGGGACCGTGGGGCAAGTTTGAGAACGAAGTATCGGTGGCCAAGCCCAACGATCAGGAGCGGGCGGAGCTGGACGAGCTGTTATCCAAGCGGCACAAGCGCGGACGCATTCCCGAGGATAAGCCTCTCGAGGAGAAGTCCACACTGCACAGTGAGTACGACGAAAAGTGGCAGAAACTCGTCTACTTTTATGGCCTTTGGTTTAATTTCTATTATTCTCCACAGTCAAGGATGCCTACGACTACCAGGGTCGCTCATACCTGCACGCTCCACACGATCTGGGCGTGAATTTGCGCTCCAATGCACCGCCACCGAAATGCTTCCTGCCCAAGGCTCACATACACACCTGGTCGGGCCACAACAAGGGCATTTCCTCCATTCGCTGGTTCCCCAAGACCGCTCATCTGCTCCTCTCCGGCTCTATGGACTGCAGGGTCAAGCTGTGGGAGGTGTATGGGGAGCGACGATGCATTCGCACTTTCTCTGGACATCGACAGGCCATCAAGGACATTGCGTGGAACAACAGGGGCACCAACTTCTTGTCTGCTTCTTACGATCGCTACATAAAGCTTTGGGATGCGGAAACGGGCGATGTGGTGTCCCGATTTACCACCCGCAAGATGCCCTTCTGTGTAAAGTTCCATCCCGACAACAGCAAGCAGCATTTGTTTGTGGCCGGCACCTCCGACAAAAAGATCATTTGCGTAAGTGATTTCTATACTTGAATCCTCGTAAATATTTATCCATAAATATTTTTTTATTATATTCCACAGTGGGACACTCGCAGTGGAGATATTGTGCAGGAGTACGACCGGCACTTGGGCTCGGTTAGCACCATCACCTTTGTGGATGACAACCGTCGGTTTGTGACCACTTCGGACGACAAATCGATGCGCATCTGGGAGTGGGACATACCCGTGGATATGAAGTACATTGCTGATCCGACCATGCATTCCATGCCGGCGGTCACCCTGGCGCCGAACGGCAAATGGATGGCCTGTCAGTCGCTGGACAACAAGATCGTCATATTTTCTGCCCTTAATCGCTTCAAGATGAATCGAAAGAAGACCTTCACCGGACATATGGTCTCTGGCTATGCCTGCCAGCTGGACTTCTCGCCGGACATGAGTTACCTGGTGTCGGGCGATGGCGACGGCAAGTGCTACATTTGGGATTGGAAGACGACGAAGATGTACAAGAAGTGGCAGGCGCACGACGGCGTCTGCATCAGCGCCCTCTGGCATCCGCATGAGGCCAGCAAGGTGGTAACCGCTGGCTGGGATGGTCAGATCAAATACTGGGACTAAATCCTGGTCTCAAACTAAGCAACATGTATAGATGTAAGCCAAAACCGATGTGTAAATTGATTGATTATATTGCATACCTTTTATGTCTAAGCCGAGATGTTTGCTTACGAGTGGGAGGGGATGTGGTACTTTGGATGTCTTGGAGGATAAAGTTGGTTCTTCCTGACCGGCCGCCTTTCTGTGGGCTTTTATTTACATTCAGCCTTCAGATGTGATAACAGTGGGCATGCGCAGTGCATGGGAAACTGCAAACAACTCGGCGGATGGACCCAACCACCCCCGCAGCCGAGCCAAAACATATGCGAGTGTTAGCCAAAATCGATATTTTTCACGAAAGGCGCACAAAACGTTGAGCGGATAGTTAAAGGCCTTAAAAATATCAGGGAAAGTCTACATAGATCCATAGATTCAAAGTTAACAAGTTCTAGGGCTGGCCGGAGAGGAAATGCTGTGAAAGCGCTCAAGGGAATCATCAGCAGCTAGTCATCAGCGAGAGAGTCCATCCTGCCAGCGGCCATGGCCAAGCCCCACTCGGATGCGGATGCCTCTGGCCTGGGCTATGCCTACCAGCTGCCGTCCGGAGGCCTTCTGCTTCGCCTAAAGTCGTCCCTCTCGCAGTTCAGCGATTTGTTCAGTGACTTCAGCAGGTACATCTCGCCCGCCTATCATCACGACCGCTGCGAGAGGTCCGTCCATATGCGGCTCTACTCGATGCACAAGCGCGAGATCGTCATGGTCTTCCTGGGCTTCTTCACCTGCTTCGGTCTGGGCATTGTCATTGGGTTGACGGGTCCGCCCATAACCAGCACCTCATCACTGACTGCACAGCAAATTTTGGCCAACACATCACTGGCCCACAGTCCGACGGTCCTGGCCACCGGGCCCTTCGCCATGAAGTCCCCTCTAACCACCACCTACTCGCAGCAGCTTTGGCTAATAGCAAAGCTAGTGACTGACAACAACGATGGTGGGTTTTCAGCCAAGTTCTAGCGTTTTCTTAAAGCTATCTTGATGGTTTTCCCCCTTTTCTAGACGAGCGCTACGACAAGAGCTTCCAGGTCAGCGTCTCCATCGATGGCATCAACGAACAGCACAAGCCGCAAAATGTCCTGGGCTCTGGAGTAGCCCACAATCGGACACGGCACCTGGTCTGTGTGCGCAACGATTGCGAGGAGTTTACGTTGATGCATCTGGGATTTTTGGACTACGCCCACTACATTATCACAGTGCGCTTCTATGGGTTGGAGTCATTCCACCAGAAGTACAACATACGAAGCATCACCTTCTACGTGAGTGGACTGCAGTTTTAATTTGTGTTTAAAAATTAAGGTAATTTCCCTCTCAGTTCAAGACCTACAGTCCAGAGTTTACGCAGATTGAGATCTGGTTTAGATGCATCTTCCTGCTCTTCACGTTCATTGTGATCGTAAGTTTTCTTTTTAAATTCTATATTTTCTATTTGATTTGAAATTAATTTCCTTCAGTGTTGGTATGCCCACACGTTGCGGAAATATCCCATCTACGATTGGTCCATTGAGCAGCGCTGGCTGTCGGTTCTGCTGCCACTGCTTCTGCTCTATGACAGTGAGTATATCCTTCGCTGAATTTTGTACTGCGATGGTACAAGTTTCCCTTCTTCGCAGATCCCTTTTTCCCGCTGATATTCCTCATGAACTCCTGGCTGCCGGGCATGCTGGACGCCATTCTTCAGGCTACGTTCCTCTGTGCCCTGCTCATGTTCTGGCTGTGCATTTACCACGGACTGCGGCAGAACGAGCGCAGCTTTGTCCGCTTTTATCTGGTCAAGGTTATAGTCGTCCTGCCCATTTGGTTGTGCGCCATTGTCCTGGCCACCTGGGAGAAGTGCAATGAGCTAAGGGATCCCACATATAGTCACTTTGTGGATACGAAGAACTACAATGTAAGTATTAAAACGATTTTCAATAAATAATAATACCTTTACATTCGAAATACATTTTTTTCCAGGGCTTTAAGATGTTCTTCTATATTGCCTGCTGCATGTATGTCTTGTATCTGGTGCTGTTGCTGCTTAGAGCCTATACCGAGCTCCGTTCCATGCCCTATTTTGGTAAAAGTAAAGTCAGGATTGAGGATTGATCTTTAATAAACTCTTCCCTCCATTCCCTAGATATGCGCTTGAAGTTTCTCACTCTTCTCATGCTGTTTGTCCTGTCCATATCCATCACGGTGACCACCTGCCGATTCGGTTTCGGCATCTTGGAGGACAATTTTGTGGCCTCTTTGAACACCACCTATCGCAGTTCGGCACAGTTCATGTGCTTCTATGGGCTGCTCAATTTCTACCTGTACACCATGGCGTATGTGTATTCACCGGATGGACGCTTTGCCCAGGCCGAGCTGGCGGTTACCAAGGATAATCCAGCCATTTCCATGATTGATGACTCCGATGAGGATGTGGTCTACGGTTCTGATGAAGAATCACGGCGACCTCTTACCTCGGTGGGCGGAGGTGGCGGTGGTGGAAAGAACGACTACGACAGCGATTAATCGTAGGTTCAAGAAGTTCCATGAGATTCCAAACACAATGTTCCATAGCGCAAGCGAGGGTTATAGTGCTAGATAAGTGTACAAAATATTCTCTAAAATTATGCATAAATTAAACGAATTTCCGAAATTATTTGCGGTGTTTCAAGGTGATGCAAAAGGCGGGAAGGGAATGCGTTTTCGACTCTTCAAGTGTTCAATGTTTTCGCTCTGATTATTTTACTAGATTGTTTATTAGATAATTAACACATTTCGCCAGATGTTTTCTCAAATTCAAGAGCATAGCAAAAACCCTCTAGATGGCCTCGTTGATGCCCATTTTCGTTTTGGTAAGCAGACCGCTGTCACCCATATCTGCATTGTAACCAGGGCGGTACTTCATGCCGGGAGCCTGAAAGGAAAACACAAGGATAGCTCTGAGGATGCAGGAATGGACCCACTGAGAGAGAGAGAGATTTTCACTCACATTGTACCAGACATCGCGCCAGACCTTGCTGTCGTCGGCGCTTCGGAGCAACTCGGGAACGTCGAAGCGCGGCACATTGAAGTAGTTCATCAGGTCGGACTTCTCGCTGCAGTACTTAATGCGGGCCTCGGTCCACTCGTTCTCCAAATGGAAGCGCCAGTCGAGCATCTTCTTGTTGTGGGAATCGGCCTCAAACTGGGCAAAGTCGATGCGCTCGATATCCTCCACCACAACCTCGGTCTCACCGCCGGCTGTCCAGTCGTAGATGAGCAGCTCGGCGTGGGTGGAGATGTCCTTGAGGTACTGCTGCTTGTACAGCAACTCAACGTCGCGCAGGTACGCGTCACTAAACACCTTCGACTGCACCTCGTAGTCCACGTTGCGAGCCTTGATCTCCTTCTTAACGGCCTCCACCGGCCGGTCCAGGTAGATGACCAAATGCGGCTTCAGAAGCTCACCGATGGTGTTCTGGCGCAGCTCGTTGTACACGGAACGGGCGCCGCGGGACAGGTAGCCCTGACGGAACATTGCCTCCATGAAGACAAAGTCCGAGTAGGGACTGCGTTCCAGGACAACGCCCTGTCCGGTGCTGAGGATGTGCTGCAGCGCATCAATGTACTGCGAATAGCGCAGCATGTACATGCGAATCTGGAACTGGGCGGCCAGATCGTGATTCGGATCTTGGCAGAAGTTTCGGATATCGTAGCTGCGGCAGCTGGGTGGCAGTTCCGGGTCCAGCTTCCTCAAGTCGAAGCCGTACGGATTGATGTAGATCAGGTCCAGATCCACCGCCGGATAGTACTGCATGTCCAGCTCCTCGGCCAGCTCCTTGGCGAACTTGGTCTTGCCGGAGGCAATGGGTCCCTCGACGCAGATCACCTTGGAGTTCTCGTCAAAGCGCTTGGAAGTCTTGTCGAAGAACGAGCTTATCACGTTGTACTTCTTCGTCTTGTACGGGTACGGCGCCGCCTTAGGTACCCGGGGACCACCACGCATCGTCTTGCCGGAGATATTGCAACGCTGGAAAGCGGCGGGCAGGCCGTTTATCTGTGCCTGCAGCAGGTTGGGCGACTGCGCGGTGCGGCTGACGAGCCGCACCAGGCCAACACGGAACACGGCGGTCATTCTATAGGCAGGAAGAGGAAAAACGCCGTTAGTACTTGATTGCAAATCAACAATAATAACAATAATCGTGTCCCTCTGGCAGCTAGTCGTGTGTTACATCACAGGAGCTCTGCAGGTTGTGCGGTAATTTCTGGACACCAGCTGATAAGACACAAGCTGCTACGCAGTTCTTTGCCACAGACTTGTTGGGAGCTTCCTTGTATCCTCAGGATTCCACGTATTTTGGTGTAAAGAGCCGTATTAACTCACTTTTCAAGCAAAAAATCGAATGTCGGCCCAAAAACAACTTGGGGCTGTGTGGTCGGTGTTGGAGAACGACTCCGTTAGGGTTGTCAAATGCTCGCAATATCCGATATATCGGATATTTCAGGTTCCAATATTTTTGGAGTTTTAAATTTCGTTTAAAATATATATAATAGATATTCTGATATATTTTTATTGACTTAAAGGTAGTATAAACGAAACAAAATTGTTTATTAAATAAAATAACACAAATGGAAATTAATACCATATTTATTCAAGGCAATTTAAACACTGCACAACACTGCCACTCAACCGACACAACCTTGCTGCATTTTGGGCTCTAACGTTCTAGCTATGAACTAACGAAAATATCAATCAAAATTCCAGCCTTTCTCTTCAGGAACAGACAGGCACACACCTAGACTGGGAAACACGAGGAACAGGTGAGTCCTGGCGGTGGAGCCTTCGCTCCGGCCGTGTACCGTCGCCTGAGAGTTACGCAACTTATAGAACTTATAGGATTTTCCTCGTGACACAGATTTCGTTATTGAGCAAGCATGGGCAACACACCGATTACCAGGGTCCAGATGGAGGCCAGCAACAGTGCTCCGGTGGACCACGCCAAGTATATGAGCGCCGGCGGAGCCCCTCCGCCCGAGTGTCCCATGCATCAGAAGCATGGCGATGCTAAATCCGCTTCGGCCGTGCCGCCACATCCAAAGATGCAGGCAGCATCCGAGTGCCCGGTGCAGCACGACAACAGCGATGTAAATCCGCTGAACATGATGCCGCCAGCCAACCAACAGCCGGCACCGGACCAGCCCTTCCCACTGCCGACCGACCGCCAGACGTCGACCATTCCCAAGGTGACGGAGGACGGCACCGTCCAGTTCTGGCAGTATCCCAGCCAGCAGATGTTCTGGAACGCCATGCTCAGAAAGGGTTGGCGCTGGAAGAATGAGGACGTCTCGCAAAAGGATATGGGGGACATCATACGCATCCACAACGCCAACAACGAGCAGGCCTGGCAGGAGGTGCTCAAGTGGGAGGCGTTGCACGCCAAGGAGTGCGGTAATCCACGCCTCAAAAGCTTCGGTGGCAAGGCCAAAGACTTTAGTCCACGCGCCCGCTTCCGTAGCTGGCTTGGGTAAGTCCTGACGAGTGATTTCTTGGTTGGAGATCTGAGACTGATCTGATGGGTTAAATTTCAGATACGAGCTGCCATTCGACAGGCACGACTGGATCGTTGATCGGTGCGGCAAGGATGTGCGTTATGTCATCGACTACTACGATGGCGGTCTGGTGGACAAGGACTATAGATTCGCGCTCCTAGACGTACGCCCGGCCTTGGACTCGCCCGGCAACATGTGGGACCGGATGCGCGTGGCCTATATGCGATGGAAATACGAGTTGTCCGAGAAGTTTGGCAACCGTGGTGACGGCAAAGTGACCGCTGGCAGTGACTAGAGGAACCCATAGATATCTGTACAAAATTGGCTTAAGTTATCTTCGAATGCAACTGGAGTTAGTTAAAACTGTTTAGCTCTGGAGGAAGCCCCAGTTGTGCTTCTGTATTTAAATAAAAATTAATTCTGACTTCTGGACACCCAAAATTAATATGTTCTTAGTTTGGAAGTTCAAAAGGATTTCTCTGTATTGGCAGAGCAGGAGTTGAAATTGTAATCTTAATTAGAATTTTTTTTAAATATCGATAGCAAACCTCTTTACAATTCCAGCGCTGTCAGTGTTGGATAGCGTAATTCGTATTCTTCCTCTTCGTATGCCCCCCATTACGTGAGAATCAAGTTTACTCGCTGGAGAACCAAGTGGATACCCCGATCCACTTCGATCAGTCATAAATGCTAGCTGCCAGAATGAGGTTCGTTCAATATCTGCGCAAAGGTGACCTGGCCAAGCGCCTGGGCCTTCTGGCCGAAGATCAAAAGTCCCTGGTGGAGCTTGCCGGCGTTGAGGGACTTCCCAGTGACCTTAAGACCCTTATTGCGCAGAACCCCAACCTGGAGGAGCTGGCTCAAAAGGCGGCCAATCAGCCGCAAATTGAGCTTAACAATGACGTCACTCTGCTGCCACCAATCACCGATCCGGGCAAGATCATCTGCATTGGTGAGTGATTCGGGGGAGACATGGCCCTGAATGGTGATTATAGAGTGTTTTTTTTTCGGCAGGCCTGAACTATCAAGATCACTGTGACGAGCAGAACAAGCCGGCCCCCAAGGAACCCATGTTCTTCAGCAAGTTCAACAACGCGCTGGTGGGCCCCTATGATAATGTCATCGCCCACACGGCTAGCAGTGTACGTAGAGTGTCAGATAACGAGATATGTAGCGGCTTCATCAGATTACACAAAACTTTCCACAGAAAATTGACTGGGAGGTGGAGCTCGTCTGTGTCATTGGCAAGGTCGCCCGCAAGGTGCCCAAATCTGAGGCCATGGACTATGTCTTCGGTTATAGTGTGGCCCAGGACATCTCTGCCCGCGACTGGCAGAAGGAGCGCAACGGTGGACAGTTCCTCATCGGCAAGTCAATGGATACCTTCCTGCCGCTGGGTCCCTCGGTGGTGCACAAGAGTCTGGTTAAGGACGTGTACAATCTGTCGCTAAAGACCTGGGTTAATGACGTGGAGAAGCAAAACGGCAATTCTGGCAATCTGATCTTTAAGTTGGACGATGTGATCAACCGTTTGACGGACACAATTACTTTGCTTCCCGGCGATATCATCGTAACGGGAACGCCCAAAGGCGTGGGCATGCACCGCAATCCCCCAGAGTTCTTGAAGCCCGGAGACGTCGTCAAGTCGGAGATCGTCGGACTGGGCAAGCTCTGCAACAAGGTCGTGGCTCCTTAAGTTCGGCATTCCTTTTTATTTGTTGTATTTGATTTGTTTGTTAAACAATGGCATTTAATCCTTGCAATTTTGTTATTCAAAAAATCAAGTATTCTGTTTTTTTTTGTTTATCAACATAAGAAGTAATGACGTTTAATGAATAACCGGTTAGACCTTAAAGGTCTTCGACTGGGTGGCAAAGTACTCGTCCCGACTGTGATATGGTCGGTAGGGATCGTTAATGTAGTGCTTGGGTCGCCTCCAGTAGCTTGTGACCATTTTGTCCAGCAGCCAGCTCTGCGTTGCATTGGTAAAGACGTGCTGCCTTAGGCGTCGCTTTAGGGCGCCCGACTTCTTGAATAGCTTCTTTTGGCGACCAGAGTGAGTGCGAATCCAGGCGCCCCATTCCAGACGCTTGAATCGCTTCAGCACCGCCTTGACGGTCTTCCTTTTGCCCTTGATCAGCGAAAACTTGGTCACGCTTCGAGTGGTTGGCAGGGATCCTGTGGCTCCCAGGCTTGCAGGTAGTTGAAGAAAGGTCACAGGTGATGGGGACGCCAGCGAGGGGACAGGTAGGAAACTGGGCCGGGCTAGAGTGACAAGAGTGGCACGTTGTGTCTGCTGAACCAGGGGAACCAGTGAAATAGCAGCCGGTGTCTGACGGCAAACGCTGCGCAGCGCTGTAAATTCAGAGGAATGTAAAAATCAATATCTTTATTACAGTCAGGAGTAGTCCACCCACCGCTAGCCACAAAGGTTCGCAGCATTTCACTCAGTTAGCAAGGCAAAACTTAAATAAACCAAAAATTATGTTTGAAATCTCGAAAGCTTCTTCTTCTTCCGAGTCGCGTAACAGCAGCCGACCAGCTGAGATTCAGTGTGACCGAAAAATGGAAAATTCTGGGAACGCTGTACAGGTGGAGAAACATCAATGCCAAACTTGCCAGACTTTATTGTGTTGCCGTTCGCTGCGAATATCAAACTCTCACCCAAATATCAAAATCAGAAGGCTGGGCTAACACAGCCAAAACCAGGAGACGAAGGCTTGCAGAGACCACTGACGCCGCTGTACGCGTCCCGACACGAGGAATATCCACGCAACACCATGTATCGGCTAGCGGTGCGAGACCACTGCAAGTGCGCCCTGCAGGTGAGCTTTTTTTTTTCGGTGCGACGGCGGCCGCTATGTGATAACGTGAAAATCGATCGTCACGTTGCCCCCACCGCCCCGCGGCTGGCAAAAATACAACAAGAGGCGCTGGTTATGTCATCTTCCCAAGCCAGGAACTGGCCGAAAAGTTCCAAAATTCCAGTGTCCTTGGACCCATGGTGTCTTCCAGTTGCCCCTTAGGGGCGCGGGGCTAGATGACAGGTTCCTGAATCTATTAAAAGCGTACTTCATCCGGTGCTTTCGATTCCACAGCGTTCGCTGCAGCAGACCCAGACAAACAGCAGGCAACTCAGCAGCAGCAGCAACAACAACAGCGGCGGGAGCAACAACAACAACAACAGCAGCAGCAGCGGAGGTGGAAACAGGGAGCAGGGCAGACGAGGATATTATGGCCTACCGCCCCCACCGAATATGCGAGAAGCCGGCTTCGGCAAAGTGGTGCTCTTCGTCTCCCCGCTGGCCGCCGTTGGCGGAGTCATTACCTACGCCAAGTAAACGAATTTATTGAAACGAATTCTTGAAAATAAATCACTAATCAATATATGAATCCACTCTAGGTACGACGATGGCTTCCGCAAAATGGTTGAGGAGAAGGTTCCCGGCGCCGGTTCGGTCATCAAGGTAGCCCTGCAGGAGGAGCCACCATTCAAGGGGGTCACCAAGAGTGTTAACGACCAAATTGATAAAGTGAAGTCGGGTTTTAATTCGGTCACCTCCTCCGTGGACTCGGTTACCTCTAAGGTAACGGGTTTGTTTGGCGGCAGCAGCGGAGATGACAAGTCGAAGAAACCCAAGGCAGAACCCGTGAAAAATGAGCCCACACCAGAGAAGAAATCCGCAACGACGTCCCAGGCTACCAAGGTGGAAACAAAGCCAGCGGCTAAGGTGGCTGCAACGCCTGCGCCACCCGCCAAGCCTACGGAAGAACCACTGCCCCGCGAGGTCGTTGAACTGGAGAAGGCCATCGAGCTGGCAGCCCAGCTGGCAGTAAAGGAGTATAACAACGCCATAGGCGTGCTCAAGGGGTATGCCTAGATATTTTACGGTTTTCTCTATTTGTATTTAAGGATGCTTCCATCATTCACTGCATGATATTTTAAGATATGTTGGCACATTGCGCAAGTTGTTAATTTTAGAAAAGACTCGTCATAAGATTTCTCTGCACAATTAAGACTAAACTTCCATTATTTTTTAGCTTTAACGATGAAGTACGCAACGTGGTAGACAAGGCAGTGGAGAATGGGGAGAACTCTCTCTGGACTACGCTTAGGAATCGCGCTAGTGCTCGGGACACTGCAGTGGCCACGGCAGAGCGTGCGGCGCGTCAGGCCCAGGAGAAGATTGGTAAGCCTAGAGACTAATAAATGTGCAAGGGGTCGAGTTAATCACACTCTCTATCCAAATAACAGTTGCCTGCGAGATCGCCCTGAGTGCGGCGGCTACGGCGCAGAACAGCAAGAAGGTGGAGGAGGTACGCGACAAAATCAAGAAGCTAGTGGATCACATAGCCAACGTCAAGGATGAGCTCTATCGGCACAAGGATACGGCCAGCGTGTCGGACAAGTACTGGCGCAATGTGGAAAAGGCCCGCAACTATTTCATCGACGAGATCGAGTCTATCTTCCCCGGCCTGAGTTTGTCGGATAAAAAACTTAACCTGTCAAAGGAGGACCTCGACTTGTTTATTCTGCACGCCTACAGCCACGTCCTAGCCTACCAGAAGGAGCTGCAGCGTCTGCAAACCGATGGCGAGCTTCGCCTTAAGCGCGCCATTGACTCTGTTCGCGGGGACAATGATTCGGAGGCACTACGTGCTCAGCTGGAATACCATTTGGAGGCTGAGAGGCGCAAGTTGGCCGTAGAGAGTCAGAAGAAGATCTTCCAGATCCACGCCGAGTCCGACAAGCAGCTGCGTTTGCAGCTCAAGAAGCAGGCGGAGGCCCACACCGATCACATCAAGGATATCGTGGCTCAGCGGGAGACGGATTTGACGCGCAGCTTTAAGCGCGAGTTGGAGGATAAGCTGGCTGCCGAAAAGGCCAACTACAAGCTACAGCTGGCTGCCATGCTTGGCAAGCTGCGCGGCATGGATGCTGCTCTAGCGGGTAAGTCAAACTTGGTTCCGATGGGTTCTCTTTTGGGCCTCGCTAGTGTATCTTGGCTAGACTTGTAATCGATTTAATGAACCCCCAAAACATGCTGCTCGCTTAGAGATAGAGGATGAGTTTCAAGGTATTCCCCCTTAGAAGCGACCAATGCAAATTTAAATTTCTTCTGCTAACTCATTTTTCTTTCAACATTTCGCAGAGCGTGCGGATGCGGAGCGTACTGCCAATCAGGCACAGGCCTTGTGGGCTGCCTGTCAAGCTCTGTGGGCTTCTGTGCGCTCGGCCACTCCTGGGGTGCACTACTCAGAGAAGCTGCGTCCTCTAAAGAACGAGATCAATGCCATTGCCAAAGTGGCCAGTAAGTGAAATTTAAAATTAAAATAAAGCTGAATAATTCTAACATAAAATCACTTGCAGAGGGCGACGATCTGGTGGCTGCTGTGCTACAGAGCATGCCGCAGGAGGCTCAGGATCGTGGTGTCTATCCCGAGGATGCACTGCGCGAGCGTTTCCTAAATGTAGAGCGCGTGGCGCGTCGTCTGGCCCTAGTGCCGGAAGAGGGTGGCAGCCTGCCCATCTATTTCCTGTCCTACCTTCAATCGCTGTTCATCATGCGACCCGATAATCCCATTTCCAAGGACGAACTCGAGAACAAACCTTTCGACTACAGCAAACTGGACACATATGATATCCTAAATCGAGCCAGGTGAGTGATAAGCTTCAATAAGAAATAGCTTTTTCTATATATATTGTATCTTAAAGGTACCACGTGGACCGCAGCGACTTCCTGCAGGCGCTTAAGTACTTGAATCTACTGCAGGGTGCGTCCCGCAAGATAGCCGGCGAGTGGATGAAGGAAGCGCGCCTCATGTTGGAGACGCAGCAGGCGGCCAACACCCTGATGGCCCACGCCGCTGCCAGTGGCCTGTTGTATTTGTAGACTACGTCCCCTAAACCCATCCTCCAGAAACACATAGATACATCTTATGATTTGTTATTAGTCCAGGAGAAGACGTGAACGGGAGCCTATAAACGCGAAAGATAAACAGCAATATGTAATTTGTCCTTTAAGAGAGAACACAGTTTAAATGAAAAGAAAAAAAACCCTTATATATTTGTAAAATTTTGTTTAGCTTCAATTATACAAATTATATATAGAGAAACTAAATTCGCAGGAAATACACACTCTTGGGGGACATCTTGGCGGATCTATTGAATGTCTGCAAGAGAAAGCCGAGTCAAATTGGTGGAACATTAAACCAAAAGCCGTCTTATTCTTGAGGGTAACAAGTGCGTCAGTCTTTGGTGATTATACTGCTCATAGACCTGGTACTGATTGGGTTAGATTATAAACCTTAGCAAACATTGTGATTAGTAAAGGGTAGCAATTATATAGATCCCTTAACGCAACATTACAAATCTGGCATATATCTTTTTCAAATCTTACGAATAAAAATCTTTGTTTAGTAACATTTTATTGGGGTTTTATTTTAAAGCTAAAATGTAATTTTATGTTTTAATATTTAGAAGTTTATTTTGTAAACCAACTTATTTGTTGTTGTTTCTTTCAGTTGAGAAAATTTAAAGAAAAATCCTTTTATAAAAATTCGGAAGTTTTCTATTAGAGTAATTTATAGGAAAAGTAAAACGAATTTATTTGCTTAAATTTTCGAAACTAAAAGATAAGCACAATAGAAGGGTTACAAATAGTAAGAAACTTGTAATTGGTAATTGAATTAGAGATCCACTTACAGATTTAATGATTTTTCATTTTTAAATTAAAATTAATTTATGGTAAATATTAAAAATTAAATACTAGTAGAAGTGCTACCCAACCTTATTGGTTATTAAAAAAGCTATAATAGCGTTTGAAAAAAGCTAGAAATTGCCACATCGATTCAAAAACAAATGCTAAAGTTAAAACCTCTAAATATTTAGTATTAGTACTAGTAGTTTTAAAAATTTAAAAGTTAGCATAATTTTACAATTCAAACTCTAAATCTAGTTGCAAATTTTATAAGCTTTTTCATTTAAAAATATGCTGTATCTAGCCTGAAACAAGCTAAATTGGCAACACTGGCAATCAGCTGTGGTGGAACTTCTCGGTTTGGCCCCGGAAAAAAGAACTCGAAATTCGATTCAATCAAATTCCCCGTGCCCACAAGGATTACGGCCTAATTTTTGAGTACCCGTCGAAGCGCTAGGGAACCGAGGAACAAGATGTCGATGCTGGCGAGAACCGTTGGACGCACCTTTATGCAGGCAAGTCCGTTGCGGGTCTGGGAGCCTCTTACATAAACGCTCGCCCCGCGACGCTGTGCGAATATTCAGCCAGCGCTGGGCAAGCTCTTTTTTTTTTTGAGGTTATAATCCTAGCCAGCAGGTTGCTCACATCCCTCTGATCTGTGTCCTTTTCAATCTATTTTAGGCTGCGGCAGCCCGTAGTCTGCACACCACGTCGGTCGCCAGGGTGAGTTCCTCCTACAGCCAGTCACTGTCACAAGACGGGTAACTAATCGGATAAATCGCTTTTGCAGGATGCGTACGGCGCCAACAGGACCACCTGCACACTGATTCCCGGCGATGGTGTGGGTCCCGAGCTGGTCTACTCCCTCCAGGAGGTCTTCAAGGTAGCTATGTAAATGATAATATGTAAGAATTAGGAATCAAGTGGATAAGGCCGATATAATACGTCAATTAATATAATATTTTATATTCATATTGATATTGTTTTAAAGAATCGTATGTAAATGTCATTTAATTTGTTTTCTCTGTGATATATCAGATAGAATATTAATTTATCGCACTTATATCCATTTATACAGTGAATTTTCCAGCAAATATCAACGCATCATCAAAAGATATATATTTTCTACCAATCCAATTCGATGGCTTACTTAATGTATTCATTACTTTTTAAAGAATTTAAGTACCTAATACCATCTATGCCTTTTTATAGTTAAATATATTTGTTTATTCAGCTGATATTTGTAACCTTAATACCATGCAGCATTTTTTATGTTAAGCTGCTGGCAAAATGATTATTTAATATTCACGAGACCGGAATCAGTAGTTAAATTATATAAAACAAAACATTGCCACTTATCTGTATCGTAAAGATAAGTGATAAGAAATTGCGATTTATATAGTACAGCACTCGTAATATTAAGTGCAGTTTTTTGATTTAAGACTTTGTTTTCTCATAACTTGCTACATGTTCTATACATACATCGATTCATTCCCTGATAATAATGTAGTTTCTTTAAATTCCTTAGGCAGCCAGTGTTCCTGTGGACTTTGAATGCTATTTCCTCTCCGAAATCAATCCCGTGCTGAGTGCCAAGCTGGAGGATGTGGTGGCCTCCATTCAGAAGAACAAAGTGTGCATAAAGGTGAGCTTAAATCACATAAAACGTTCACAATAAAATCTTACTAGCTTCGATCCCTTGCAGGGCATTTTGGCCACTCCCGACTACAGCAATGTGGGTGATCTGCAGACGCTGAACATGAAGCTCCGCACCGATCTGGATCTGTACGCCAACGTGGTCCATGTTCGCAGTCTGCCTGGTGTTAAGACCCGCCACACCAACATCGACACAGTGATTATTCGCGAGCAGACCGAGGGCGAATACTCTGCTCTGGAGCACGAATCGGTGCCCGGAATCGTTGAGTGCCTGAAGATAGTCACCGCCAAGAAGTCAATGAGGATTGCGAAGTTCGCCTTCGACTACGCCACAAAGAACCAGCGGAAGAAGGTCACTGCCGTGCACAAGGCCAATATTATGAAGCTGGGTGATGGCCTCTTCCTTCGCTCCTGCGAGGAGGTCTCCAAGCTCTATCCGCGCATCCAGTTCGAGAAGATGATTGTGGACAACACAACCATGCAGATGGTGTCCAATCCCAACCAGTTCGATGTGATGGTCACGCCCAATCTGTATGGCGCCATCGTTGATAACTTGGCCTCTGGCCTTGTTGGCGGTGCTGGTGTGGTAGCCGGTGCCTCCTACTCGTCGGAGACCGTGGTCTTCGAGCCGGGTGCACGTCACACATTTGCCGAGGCTGTAGGCAAGAACGTGGCCAATCCCACTGCCATGCTGCTCTGCGGCGTGAAGCTGCTGCGCCACATCAACCTGCCGACCTACGGCGAGGTTATCCAGAATGCCATCAATAAGGTGCTCAACGACGGCAAAGTGCGCACCAAGGATCTGGGCGGACAGTCGACCACGCAGGACTTCACCCACGCCGTCATCCGGAACATGGCCTAAGCGAATGACGCTAACCTCAACCACTATCGATGGGCAACAGCGTTGGCGCTTATATAAATGACATTAGACAGTTTCTGTTGTTGCCGCAGCTGCTAAATTTAAATTGTTGAAAAAATACCCTGAGAGTTCTTCTAGTTTCCTTCTACGTCCAAATTTTTATTTGTCCCGATGTCTATATCTGCAATGCATTCATTTTGAGTATTATTTCCGGCGAATATTTAAGTTTAGACCAATTGAACCGCCCATAAGAAGCCCTGCCCCGAATCCAAAGCCTTGAATCCTTTAGTTTTACCAATTGGCAGTAATACATTGATCCTTGATTATGTTGTAATTATTTACGTATTATTTTTCCTCATTTTATTGATTTTTCAAAAATCCACCTTCTACTTTATGTTTACCTTGTTGAGAAGCAAGCAAAAAAAAAAGAAAAGAAAACGAAATCACTGATATTGCTAAACCAATTTAACTGATAGCTGACGGCTTGGAGTGGACCCACTCCACTGGAGCTGTGAGAATGATAACAATAAACTCAAATCTAAATTAATTATTATTTAAAAGCCATTGTCAGTCAGATTGAGCTGTCTAAATTTTAAGTAATACAAACAAATAGAAAACCCAAAAAAAGTTTGAATCTTTATTGGGAACTAAGCTAAGCAGCAGCCCATCATGTCCAGCAGCAAAAACGCACTCCAATCCTTTTGGGAAAGGATGTTCAGGGACTATTCGAAACACGTCAAGTACTTGCAGACCCAGAATCCGACTTGGGAGCAACTGGTGGAGCTGGAAAGATACCGCCAGGCTATTCTTGACTTTCGATATAATGGAAAGTGCTCAAAGCGTCGGTAAGTATGGGCTAACTTTCGCTTTAAGTTCCAACTGTTGAGATCATCGTTGACTAGTGAGGGGATACGCATGAAGGAGATGAAGAAATACATGGAAAACCAGAGAGTGAGTTCGAAAAGAAAGTTACCTCATGGCAAGTAAGTTATACACATTGAAACAAACCCAAGATCTTTAAACTCTAGCATTTTCTTAGACCTTCCGTAGGAAGAAACTCATCTCGAAACGAGGAGAAGGCCGCACCGCTACGCAGTTTAATTCCCGCCCGGAAATTATTGCAACTGAACGACCGAGTTGTCCGGGCTTTAAACTATTGTTCCACTGCCTCCGATCGTCTTCAAGCGCTGGCGAGGAGTAGGCAGAGACCTACAGAATCTGGGGCTAAACCCTGGAAGCTGACCAGCGCCATGAAGTTTTTTGAGCCCAGTGATCGTCTGCTGAGTTTAGCCTGCCACCGAACGCCTTTCAAGGAGGATCGTGATCCGTTTAGGGTTTCCTCTAGCGCATTGCTGTACCAAGGTTGAAACCGGACTTAAAAATGAACATAAAAACTGTACTAAATATTACTTTCCATGTGTTGGCAGCTACTCCAAGGATTCTCCGTTTGGCAGAGCCACAAAAAAAGGAACAAGAGCGGCATTTGAAAGGTCCGTCAAGGCAAGGATGGAGCGGACCCACTCGACGAATCTGGGAACTGTCTAAGCCAAGGGTGCGCGTGGATGGAATATACCGTACAACTCCCTTCAAAGTGTCTGAGCGAGCCCTGAGGGCCAAACCCACAGCACGTGTCCTAAGGCTAGCAGAGCCAAGAATGTAAACTGCAGTTTCAAAGTGCAAGGCCATCGAAAATTACGGAGATCGGGAAATAATATTTTGACATCTCTATAATCTTGTCTAAATAATAAAATCCCCAACGACCATAAAAGGTGAAAGCGATCTAAGTAAAACATTTGTTTAGATCTCTTTCACCCTTTATAAGTCGATTGGAGTTGGCCGATATAATTCTTAACTTGGAACTAGAAAAATTATGTTTAGATTTTGTCCTAAGTAACCAAGATTTTAATTAAGTATTTATAATTAACAAAAACACACTTGTACATTTGCCAGTTTTAAGCATAACAGAAACCCTTGCAAGATCTGGATAATCTTCTTTGGAGACCCAGAAAAATCCCAAAAGAAGCCGAAATCATTATAAACCAAAATACAAATTTAATGGGAAACTTAAAACCAAAAGAGGCCGAAAAGCAAAGACTATTATAACACCGAAACTTATGACAGTATGTAAGACCTCCATATTCACAACTATCCGCCCTTGGGCTTGGCCAGCTCGATGAGGCGCGGAGAGGCCTTGGCCTTGAGGGCGGCTGGGGAAATTGCGAAAGGATTCTCCCGGATGTGAGTGTTCTCGAACTCCTTGGGCTCCGCCAACTCCTTGATGCGCGACGTTGGCTTGTACTTGAGGGCGTTGGGAGAGATGCCGAAAGGGTTTTCCTTGACGTCGGCCGAACCCTGGTTGGCGTCGCGAGTTTTCAGCGGCTCGGCCATTTCCTTGATGCGGGCACTCGCTATTAAATATTAAAAAAATTTAAAATTATTAAATAACTACAAATGAAATATAAAAATAAATATATAATACAATAAGTATGTATTATATATACATATTATTTCATTTAAAACTACTCACGTTTGTAGCGAAGGGCAGTCGGGTTTACTTTATCCGGATTCTCAATGATGTGCACATTATCCCTTTGGACGGGCGCTGCAATCAGCTTCAGTCTTTTGGATGCCTTGAAATTCTTCATTTCGGGTGTTAGTTCCCACTTGGGTTTCACCTCCTCCACATAGGACTTGGGACTGGACAAAGTCTTCAGACGCGCTTCGTCGATCTCGCCTACTTTTCTTTCCAACTTCGGTGGCTCTGGGGGAACCTTCGGCTTGGACAGTTTTGATAAATATTTTTGTTGCTTTGCCAGTTGTTTTTCCGTCTTCTTCTTTTTCTTTTTACTACAATGGGTTGCAAATTTGTTAATTAACTAATACTATATAAAAATATAATAATAAATTTTTCCAAAGTTAACTCACGGCTTGGTTAGCGGCTGGGAGTTGGCTAGTCGGCTGTAGAGCGACATGTAGCTGTAGCGCAGCAACCTGTTCAGGATAGCTTCGCCGATATCGTCACCGGCAAGGATAGCCGCCCGTCGACGATAAAGCAGACGGCGTACAGTTGGCAGGGCCAGCTGCTCGGTGCGCGTGTGGCTCTCCGCCTGGCATGGGTACACCATCTCGATGGACTTGGTGAAGGGACAGGCGCACTTGGGCACAAAGCGACCCACGCGTACCCTGGGCACAGCCATCTCCATCAGCCGGTGTCGCTTCACGAACATGCGCTGGTGCCGTAGACAGAGCTTCTCCAGCTCCTTGGAGACGTCGTTCGCGAAGCGCGTGGCATCGTGGGGAATTGGGTCTTGAATGGGACAGCAGTCGGGCCGGTAAGAGTCCTTCATTTTGAGGATTTACGAATTTTGGGACTATACTTTTTAAACAATTTACCAAAGATAGTTTTTTTTTTTACTTTTACATCTATATATTTATCTGTTCTGATCGAAAACGAAGTTAATCTGTTGAATTTTTAGTTACATTTGAATGAAATGCGTACGTTAAAAAGCAAAGCCAACTTTCTGTTTATAAATATATTATTATATTAAAATATAAAAACATGGGTTATTCGAGAGAATATTTAAAAATATTTGTGGCTTGGTCTTTGCTTTATTTGTTATTTTTTTCGGATGAAAAATGATTGTATTAAAAATAGTATAAAGTCAACAAAATTTGAATACATTTGAATACATAAACAATTAAAACATTTTCCCTGCTGTGAAACTTGTCGGCAGCTTTGTGGGTTGCTCAACATGTTTTAAGGTACATTTGCAAGCTGCAATATTATCTTGGATTAGATTAAGAAAACCAATTTAAAAAAGTACAAAAAATATCGTCAAATAAGAGGCATTTATAAAAAAATTATAATATTTATATTTGAATGCAAATTAAAATCATTTTTTTTTCTTAAAGCTTTCTATGACCCGCCCTATTAAGCTTAAATAAAACTAGATATTTTTAATGTTTTATTAATGTTTTATTGACAGTATTCATAAAAATACTGAGAGTATGCTCCAAGTTCACATCATTACAAGTTAATAGTTTTGTTTGGGGTTTGTATTTCCTCTGTCCCATCATCTGCATGTTGTTCATTTCTGTAGTTTGCTTTTCTGACATTATTGTATACACCTGCTATTTTCTGTTCACATATACACAAATCTTATGTTTTTTTGTTTTTGCAATTTTTGCCTGTATCCTTGTATCCTTCTCAACTGGTCCTCCTCTGCTTTTATACTTTTTTACAATGTTTTTGCCATACACTTGATTTAGTTCGAAATGTTTAGTTTTTTCTTTTTTTTGCTTTTCTCATTGTGAATATTTTCAACTAGCTCTTGTTGTTGTTGTTTCAAATTTCCTTTTTGTTGCAATTCAATTGGAATTCAGCACATCAGCACATGTTGTTGTTGCTTTTGTTTATTGGCTTTTAATTTATTCAGTTTGACTTTGATTTTGTTTACAAACAAAATAACTTGGTTAAGTGAAATCAAAGTGGCAAGCATAATGTTAATAATAATTGTTATACACTCACATCGAACTTATGCAATACACTCATACATATACAAATATGTACTATAAATTTGAATTTAGCATTTACTAGGTCATTTGTTTTGTTTTGTTTTTGTTTTTTTGTTGACAAAAATTTTGCTAATTTGAATTTACTTTATTCATGTTGATTTTTGGGTTTATTATTGTTCGATTTGTAGAAAATCGCCAATAGTTTTCGTTTATTTACACCAAAGTAAAAATGATAATTACCCAGCAGACAAAGTGCGGACATAAATCGGATGGATCCGAAAAATGTCCGAAAAAGATATTAAAAACGGACATAGAGTCGGATATTCCGCATTATGCTCGCTAAATGCTCAAAAACGTACACTAAAACGAAGGGCAATCGGAACTATGCCGTCCCTCGTAAACGGGGCGAAATAGTGTCGTTAGCGGACACTAAAACGTACAGTGAGCGGGCATATTGCGGATTTACCGCACTATGTTCGCCAAATTATCAAAACCTGGCCCGAAAACGGACCGAAAACGGAAAAGTTATCGGACCCGTGCAAGTGTCGCAAATGTCCCGCTGGCGGACACGGAAACGTACAGCAGGCGAAACAAAATCGAAATAAAATTCAACGGTAATTCCCCTTCCTTTCGATATGTGAGTTAGCTTTGCCTCAATAGCCGAGTTGGTAAGCAGACGGTCTGCGAATTCCGGGACCCGGGTTCAAATCCCGCACGCAAAAATGAAAGTAAGCTTTTATTTGGGTTTTATTTCCTAGTCATATGATTTAATAACAATTTATATCTTTATAATTACAGATTTAAATAACATATATTCTTTCAGACCGTAGCTTAGGCGAAACTTAGTTAAGTTGAAGTCAAATTTGGGATTTATACGAAGTTTAATAAAGTTTCCTTCAAGAGTTAAAGGAATAATTAGGACTGAATTTAATTAATTAATTTTAATTTTTAAAAATATCCCCGATTTTTTATCTCAAACAATACCAAATCTGTATCGTAAATAATATTAAAAAACTATCTTTAAAGATAAGAAATCGACCCGCTTTTGATATTAAAAAAGGTCCGAAAAAGTATCATTTTCGGGTTCCGAAAATGATAGCTTTTGCTGCCACAAAACCCATGGCAGATGATTTACTTTCTTATCGTTTTTGAGTCCGAAATCGGACGTTTTGTCCGCCTGAAATCCGCAAAACTATCATTTTTAATATTAAAAATGATAGCTTTTGTCTGCTGGGTAGATCTATGTAAATTAGGGGCTTTTTATCCTTTTTTGTTTTCGACTTTGCCATCCAAATATGTATGCATGTTTTTACACTTAATCCAGTTTTTAGTTTAAATTTCCATCTTGCATATCGTATACAGTTTTGCCTTACAAATAGAATTTCCTTTGTTTTTTTTTTTTTTCAAAATTATCCAAATTTACTTTGCCTGAAATATTTTCTGCTGCGCTCTTAGATAATTTTTGTTCCTTTAGATTTATTTTTTTGACACGATAAATATATATAATATATATGTATATAGATTACCAAAAGGGTTGCCTCCTGTTTTATGTACACACACATACAATTTTCTTTTATTTTTTTTATATAATTTCGAAAGTTTTCTGAATTTTTAGTCATGTTTCCTTGTTAATTTTCTTGCCATTAAGATATGCCTCGAAACTTGTTTTAGCTTTACTTTTTGTCCATTTTAGTTTTAGATGTTTCTTTACATTTTAGTTTGATTTACCAGTTTGGTTTTTGTTTAATTTAAATCATTTCTTCTTTAGTTGGTCCCTGAAGCTGTGTTGAGTTTAGATTTACGATTCCTTTGGCTCTCGTCTGAAATAGTTTTTGCCGTTTTTAGAGTTTTTCCTGGGTAAAAATGTCGAAAGTGATGTGAAATAAAAAATGAAATAAAACTTAATAAATTGGAAATTAAAATTTCAATTGCCTTTGTTGTTGTTCTGTTGTTGGTTGTTCTTGTTGTTGTTGTCGATAATTGCAATCCAATTGTTTATTTGCTCATCTCTTGCATGTGAAAATGGAGCAAATATTGGCCATGTTAGAAAGACTTGACTCCTCCTATCACGGCCAATATTTACTTTGGGCTATTGTTCAGTTTATAGATAATTCTGTCATCTGTCAATTATAACTATTGCATATAATGGTTTTAAGTATCTTGTTTGCAATTGTTAGACTGTGGTGCTTAATTTAATATTCATATTTTCTTTTTCGTTTCTTATTATCTGCATTGTTTGTGTCTCTCGGATTGGTTAAAAGTGTGAAACGAAAGCCTCCTGTGGTAATGAATGGAAATAAAAAGCGAATTGTTGAACTAAAATATTCTTGTTTTTATTAATAAACGTTTCGTAATTCGTAAATATATTGTATATATCTTGTTTTTATTATTTTTTATTTTTTTTTTGCGTTTAAAACATAATAAGTAAATAATAGGGATAACGAAAATTATAAACTTAATCTTAGTTATGTGTCTGTGTGTAATATATAATAACAATTATGCACGCTTTACTAAACAAATAATTTTGCTCTTGCTCCGCTGCTGCTTTAAAAATATTAATTTAAGGTTTACAATATATATTTATTACAATTATTTTTGTGTGTAATTCAAATTAAGCGAAATTTTTCAATATTTTTTTATAAATTACTTAGTGAAATTAAACATATATATTTTGGATTTATTCGCAGTACAAAATAAATTTCACATGTTTTGCTGCAGTTTAAGTTTTTCTTCACTTTCTGTTTTAAATCTCTGTTGTGGTTTTTTGTTTTCTTTTTTCCGTCTTAGCTTTAATGCTAAATACATTTTGTGTACTTATGGGCTATTGCTAATAATAATGCGAATTTTTTTATTTGCTTATTGGCTTTTGTTGTTTTTTTTTTTCTGTAGTGATTATGTAAATGCAAAAAAAAAAGATCGCTTTATCTGTTCTATTTCTGTGTTTGTAGTTTACCGAAAGTCTAATTTTATGAATTGTACTTACATCAGTTGGTTTGTTTGTTTGTT
This sequence comes from Drosophila anomelani, assembly GCA_035045905.1. NCBI lineage: Eukaryota > Metazoa > Arthropoda > Insecta > Diptera > Drosophilidae > Drosophila > Drosophila anomelani. Next base: position 5,101,697 of record JAWNOO010000007.1, on the reverse strand, counting down.
TCTTGTAAAAATAATGGAAAATATTCTCAAAACTTTTGCCTGGCTAAGATTTAGGTTTCTGTTTTTTGTTTGTTTAGTGGTTGTTGTTGTTGTTAATGCCAATTGCTTATAACTATTGAAGTTGTTGGTTTGATTGATTAATTATGAATATTATTTTTCTAGGGCTATTGTTGTTCTTGTTGTAACTGTGTGGAGTTGTTGTTTTTAATATTAATAATTGAAATAAAAATTGTTTTCATTTTCTTTTTATATATTTTTTTTTATTTATAAAATTTGTTTTGCCTTTGCAGTTCGATTTCGTGCTGCTTCTTTTTTCTGATTCGGGGATTATGATTTCTGATTCTTGTGAGTTTGTAGCTGTAGCTTTATCTTCTGATTTGTAGCTGTATCTGTATCTGTATCTGGATTCTATCTTGTCATTGCTAATTATGTGGCTATTGTTTATGGTTATGTGGCTATGAATACAAATCTGTTTTGAAAATCGGCTTCTGTGTTTGTGTTTGTTTGGGTTTCATTTTATTAAAGTTAATTGCTGTGGCTATTTCTATTTTATTTGTGGCTATTTAAGTTCTGTAGTAAGAGTAGTACTATTGTTTAATAAAATTGTGGTTGCTGCTTGGTTGTTGTTGGTTGTATTTGTGGATAGAAAAAAGAAAAGTACAATCGACTTTAGGCTGTTTGTTTGGATTTATATCTGAGCTGCTTCAAGCTTTAGGCTTGAATATTTATCCATTTTTTATATTAATTAATTATATAGTTTATATTTTTTTTAATTGCTTTTTTTTTCTTTCAATTTTTAGTTCAATTATTTTCGGGCTATTGTTGGTTGTCTGTGCTGGTTGTTGTCACGTCTGGGCTATTGTTTCTTAGCATTTTTCGCTTGTTTTTGCTCGGATCTTTGCTGATCTTAAGTTTGTTTTTCGCTCAAGTTGAACTTAGGAGAAAAGTTTTGAGTTGTGATGTTTCTTTTTTCGATAGTGAGAATGTGAAGAATTTGGCTTTGAGTTCAAGGGGTTCCTTTTTCGTTAGGTTGAAGCGTGCGCATAATAATTGGAAACCTAGGCGTAGTTTAAGACCTATTTTAAAAAAAGAGTTATGTGCACTTAAAATGATTTTTGATTTTCGATTCTTGCTTGATTCATCATCATCATATATCCTTCTTGGCATTTTGGCAAAGAAAGCTTGTAAATTAAACATATTAATCGTTAAATTTTAATATATTTGTTGTTGGTTGCTTGGTTTTGTTTGAAACAATTGCACTATAGTTCAAATGATGTTGCCCATTTAAGAAGTCAATAAAAATAGAGAATAATAATAATGCTAGTAATAATAAGTAATAAGTATTTAGTAATAAAAAAATAGAGGAGAATACCATACAAAAAATGTTGTCTAATATGTACAAACCATAGTAAATCGAGGCTAACAACGCACTAATCAATTAGTCGTTATAATAATAATAGAATAATAATTATAAGTTACGACTACATAATATATATATACCATATAGAGTGTCTGTGTGTGTGAAAAAAGAAGTTGATTGATTTATGTGAAGAAATTTTGGATTTGCCTACAGTTATAGATCGTAACTTATGGTAATCATCATCATCTCGTAATCGTAATCATTTTAGGCGCTAAACTAAGGTCGAAAATAAACTCTAATTGTATATATGTATATGCACTTATATTCAGCAAATTTTGATTCGCATTGAACAAATTAGATTAGACTTTTTTTTTATACACAAATGTGAGCAATTTCTTTAAGCACGCTAGAAACTCTCTCTTTATCTCGCTGTTATCTCAAACCACTTTAAACAATTATATTATTAATATATCAATTTTATCTTGTTTTGTTTATCGTTTTTGTTTTCTTTTTTACAAGTATTAACTATTATGTTGTAGTAAAACAAAGAATAAGTAATGTATGGGTAATCAATCTTGTTTCTCTCCGAAAAAATAAAACACGTACCTGAGCGTTTTCGCATGCCCACCCCGAATCGATTTCGAAATATTGAAAATATTTGAAATTCTCAATATAGGTGAACATGCAAAAATTCTATACAATTCAACATTCTCAAGCTGTTACTCAAATTACACTCGATTGGTTTGTTTTCATTCAGTTTCATTCATTTTTCATTTTGTGTTTAGACCTACCACTAGGTTGACATTTCGACTTTCGACTTTTGCAGTTACTATCTGGTTTCTATATAGCTTATGGCCTTGGGTGGTGAGTATCTACATACCCACAAAGGCCCACGTATCCTGTACAGTGCGTTTCAGATCTGTGAAACAATAGAGAGTTGCAAATAGTTCAAGTCAAGGCTAAAAAATCAAGCTTTGCCTGTTGCCTATTGCATGTCTTTTAATCAAGAAACGCACTGTACTTCTGGTACTTTTTTTGCTGTCTGTTTTTTGTTTTTTTGTTGTCATTATCAGTTGCCTTGGAATTCTCTTTTCTCTTTTAGCTAAACATGCTTCGAAATATTCTTCTCACTTTTAACACACCTTTTTTATAACGTTTTCTTAAATTTGCTTAGTTAATCCGTATAATTGCACTTTATCTTGTTTATTATTTTAAGTTTTTGATTTTTGTTTACCGATTTTTTCGGTTTCTTTTTACATCGATATTTTTTGTTCTTAGGTTTTTAAATGTTTTGCAAAATTGTATTTATAATTTCCTCTTTTTATTTTAGTTTTTTTTTTTTATAATTTCCTCTTGTATAATTTTGCATTATAAAAGACTGCTCCTCAATCGTAGTATTTTCGTATTTAATTTTGACTTGAACTGGTTAGTTTTCGAGTAAACATTATTCCAAAATATATACAACTATTTATGTTCTGAACAGTTTCATCCGTTGCTGTTTTTTTTAGTGATGTTTGCCGTAGCTTAAGAAATTCTTTTTGGCCAAAAAGCAGCTCAGAATCCTCGGGGATCCCCACTGCAGTTGACTTCTATATAGCTTGTGCTTGGTTTAGTTTGGTTTCTATATTCCTCTGTTGTTGTGATTGATTTGTATCCGATCTGTCTACAATTATTTCTCGACGTGGGTGTGTGTTTTCTTTAATCATCGCTCCTTTCTCGGTTTTTTGTTTTTTGTCTTTTTGCATATGCGCTTAGCCAACATTATTTCAGAAAATGCTCTTCAAAATTTTGGATTATTAATCACAGATAGTGTGTCTAATATATATGTATGTATATAATAAATATGTATGTATACTTCAAATATAATTAAATTAGCAATAAATACTTTTTGATTTATTTCTTTCCCTACTTTCTTCTCCTTTTTTTTTACTTTTATATAATAAACAGTTTTTTCAGAATAATTTTCTGTATTATAATTTTTTTTTTTTGATTTTGTTTGTTACTCCAAATGCATAATTTAATAATTTTGTTTTTACAGTTTTTAGTTCCTAACTTTTAATTTAGTTTTCCGCTTGATTTTTGATACTAAACCACAACATTTATGCACATCGAATTTAATTTGGGAGTTAAGCCAATACATTTTTGTTTTTCTTATCCATTTTTGCATCGTGGAAAGTATAATAATTTAATTTTGTTGACTATTAAAATGCCCTTAAATGATTTCAACGATTTTCCACAATTTCCCTTGCCATACATTTCGATTTTCCACTTGTATTATAATTTACTAAATATTTTCAAATATGTATTACCGACAATCCTTCCTTGTTTTCACTTTTAAATATATTGTATATCGCTTTTGTATGATTTTTGTTTTTTCTTTTCTTTTTTGACACTTACTAGCTAGCACACAAAATATGTTTTTAGGTACATTTATATATTTTTTCTTCTATTTTTCATTTACGCAGACATTTAGTTAGTTGTTGTTGTTTACCCATAGATAGAATTTCAAATTCAAACGAAATATATAGAGAGTTATAGAGATACGTCGAAAGGAGGGCCAAAAGTTCAGGGGTCAAGGGCGGGAGGGGGGTTTTAACTGTGTAAATATGTTTTTGCTCTCCTGTAAAAGAGGTGTGTTGTAGAGTGTATATAAGTACATTTAAATATATTTAGTTGCTCAAAATGATCATGTGTTTGGTTTGAGGTATACGCGTAGTGATGAAGACACACACATACATAAATATACAAATATATATATTATATAGTATATAGTAATATAAAGTCTTTTTTTTATATATTTATGCTTTTCATTTGCTTTTGGTGGATAGGCGACGACTGTACATGAAATGTGTGTTCTCACAATAATTTCTTTTCTTTTTTACTTTTAAGCCAATATCGTGAAATTTTGTTTAATTTTTCGATATAAATTTCCATTTTAGCCTAAACACGATTTTTTTTTGTTAATTTTATCATTTTTTTTTTATATAGAAACACCGAAACACTTTATAATTTTGCTTAATTTAGTTCAATATGTGTGCAATTTTTTGGAAAAAACAAAATAAAAGTTGTTTGTGATTTAATGGAAAGCGATTTTTACATGTTTTTACTTTGTTTTTAATTTTGCTAAACAAAGGTAAATGGGGAGTTGCTTTTGAAATTTTGTGATTTGATCTGCGTTTTTTTTTGGGTTTGTTAATTATTATTTTGTGTGCTTTGTCCTAACGTTTCTCTTTCGCTTTGCTTACTAATTTATTTAATTTGTAAATGTGAAGGCAGCTTTGTTTATTGATTTCCGTTTTTTGTTTTTTCTTTTACTCGTTTTTCTTTTTTGGTTGTTCTATTTTTTCATCTTTTTGTGAAATCATAAAGAATGTAGAATTTTTGTGGTTAATTTTCGGGTTTTTACGTTTTTTTGAATTTAGCTATTTCTTGTGTGTGTGGTCTGTGGTGTTCCTTCTTTTGTAGTTGTAGATTCTGTTGTTTTTATTTTTTTATTATTATTACTGTTTGCTGGTTGTTGTTGTTATTGATCGGATATTGTTGATGTTGTTGTTGTTGTTGTTGTTGCTGTTATGGTCTTGTTGTAGTTATTGTAGTTTGTTGGCTATATTACTCATTCTGTCTATGTCAAGGACATCTGCATGGGCTCTCTTGGTTGGAAAAATGCGTAGAAAATTGTAGAAAAAATAGATATATATATTTATAATATATATGGAACATAAGTACATCTTGATATTGCTTATGGAATGTGTGAAAATCGAAGGTCAAAGGCCAAAAGACACAGCCATGCAGACATCGTTTAAGTTGTTGTTGGCTTGTAACTGCTGTTTGCTGTTGGCTATATTTCTGCTATTTTATATTCCCATTGGACTGTTGGTTTTGCTCAATAAAAATATATAAGACGAGAGGATGCCTCAGAAATTTTTAAAGATTTAAAATCTCTTGAAAATAATCTCAAAGTTAAGCTATAGAAATCGTTTAGCTTACTTTGTTTCACTTTTTCAAGGGATTTTAAATTTCTTTGATATCAAAAATGCCACAGAAAGTGCTCTGGATTAAATATCCTTTGAATCGATTTTAAATCCTTATCAATTTCTATGGCAATTCTGGATATATTTCTCTTCAGGACAGTCTCCTATTGTTACTCAACCAAAAATGCAATTTAAAACAAAAATGCAAAATGAAAATGGTTCTTGGTTTTTGCTCAGTTGTTTTTTTTTTTTGGTCTTAAGGTTTTAGTTTTCTTATTTTTGTTTTTCTTTAGGTTTGTACAAGAGAATGCCTATTTGTCGATTGTCAAAACGAAACAAAAATATACATATTGCATGTATGTTTCTTTGTTTGTTTGTTGGTTGTTGGTTGTTTTTTGTTTTTGTTTTGTTTTGTTTTTTGTATTATGTAGTTGATTACACATTAACTAAGAGCTAGCGCACATTTACCACTCTTGCGTTTATCTTTATATATATATCCTATATATATTTCCGTATAGTGCTTTGTATGGTACTATCAAAAAACGTGGCTTAATTTGGTTTAGTCCCTCCAATCCCCATACCAATAACGGTCTAGATACCATCTCCGATCCCCCTAGAAGCTGTAGTAGTGGGCGGCCAGCGGTGGCCAGGCGAACGCTGGATGATTCGTGGCCAACGGCGGCTGCTCCTATAACTGCTGCTGCTCCACCTGCTCGGCCTTGATCTGGGCCAGCTTCTCGTGCAGTATGGGACTGCCCGATGGGCCCATTTCCGCCTCGGACTCGCACTTGATGCGACTGCCATTGAGATCCATTGTTTTGTGGTTTTGGTGGTGGTGATGGTGGTGGTGGTGGCCGCTCTCCGCGCTCTTCAGGCTGCTGGCATCCGTCTCCGAGTCACGTGACGTCATCCGGCTGCTGCGTCCATTGCCATTGGCAGTCACATTGACCTGACCGTTGCCACTGGCGCCGAAGGAGGATGAGGAGGCGCTGCCCTTGTTCTTGTTGTGCGCCAGATCGCTGTTGTTATTGTTGGCCGGTGTGTGTCTGCTGGAGTGCTCCTCGTCGCTGCTGCCGCCGCTGTCGGCGCTCAGGCGCTCCCGCTTGATGTCCGCATAGTTACCCATCGGACTGCCCGATCTCTTGACGCTCTCCGCACTGGCACTGGAACAGGTGGCGGCATAGTCATTGCTCCTTTGATTCGTGAACGGCAGCGGTGTCTTCTTCACCAGCAGCTGATCGAGCAGGGCATGGCCATGGCCATTGCCATTGCTACTACCATTGCCGGCAGCACTGCCATTTCCCGATGAGGCTGACTCGCTGGACTGCAGCGTCTTGCGGATGATGCCATCGTACATATTCTCCGCCATCTCGAGGGCACTCTTCATGGGTCCATGGTGATTTCCGCCTGCCCCCTGTGGTGGCTGCTGTCGCATCGCCTCCGCCATGCGGTTGAAGTCCAGGCCATAGGCATTCGTGGCATTCGGTTGGGGCCAGAACATGTTCGACTGGAACGGAAGCTGGTGAGGGGCGCCCTCGAAGAGGGGGAGTTTCAACCCGTTCGGCGTGGCAGCCGCAGCAGCTGCCGCAGCCGCCGCCGCAGCCGCTGCCGCCTGGCTGTTGTTCTTGAGGGCGTTGCTCAGCTTGGAGCCACTGTGGTTGCCCGGCTTCAGCTTGTCCAGGTGGATCTTGTTGGCGGGTCCCGTCAGACCCACCAGATCCGGCTGCGGCTTTGGCTCCCGCTTGCGTGGCCTCATCAGGTGGCGCTCCTTAACCTTGTACTCCAGCGTGGAGTGGGGCACGCCATAGTAGCTGCCCGCTCGATGTACCGACATTTCACCCCTTTGGACCGCCTTCACTGCCTCCACCAGGCTGTCGCGATCGTAGTTCCTGTATTTACCCCTCTTGGGCCGGGTACCCTTGCCCGCCGCATCCTGAGCTGCTAGCTGCTGCTGCTGGTGGTGGCTGAGGTGGCCGGAGTGACCGGGATGATGGTGTTGCTGCGACAGGAGATTGGGCGAGGCCCCGAAGTGCGAGGTATCTGTGCCGCCGATGATCTTGGCCACCGATATGCTGGGCTTCTTGTAGCCCATCGATGAGGAGGAGCTGCCTCCGCCGCCGCCGCCATTGTTGCTGCTGCAATCGCTGGCATTGCCATTCCTCAGTACATCCTGGCCACTCTGCTCGTTGATCTGTCGCTGGATATTGCTGGCCATCATCTTTTGTATGCTGGACGACGATGAGGGCAGCAAACTGTTCCCGGAGGAGTAGCCACCCTGGGCCACTGCCGCGGCCAGCATGGGGGAGGCGGAGTGGGGACTGCGGTTGCTGCCGTTCCTGTTGCTGCTGCAGTTGCTGTTATTGTTGTTGTTATTGTTTAGGGAATGGTGACCCAGGCCCGGAGAGAGGCTGCTGCTGCTGGCCGGGCCGCTGACCTTGAAGGACGGAATCTTCAATATGGGATCCTCGCCCGCCTCGTTCGGATCCACCGAGGAGTTCGTCTCCGGTGTCTCCGATTTGGGCAGGCGATGGCGAAAGGCGGCGGCCACGTGTTGCTGCTGCTGTTGCTGTTGCTGCTGCTGCTGCTGGAGCAGCAGTGAGGCAGTGCCGTTGCTCTCCTGACTGGCAACTAGCAGACTGAGCAGCGGTTCGTTCAACATCCCCCGACCCAGCACCTTGAACAGGTCACCAACTGTCTGTGATTCGTCCAGCTTAGGCATTGCCCCAATGCCAGCGGCCAGCATGAGGGTATGCATCAGGACCTTGGCATCCAGTGGGATAGTGGGCAAGCCTTCGGAATTACCACTGACATTGACCCCGCCGCCACCGCCGCCGCTGCCGTTGTTACCGGGAAGCCGTCCCAGCTTGGGAGATACTCCCCTATCAAGGTCATCGCCCAGATCGCTGCCATTGTGCTCGGACGACAGGTGACTCAGTTTTCGGAGGGCAAAGTCCGCCGGATAGCCCGGTGCCGGGGTAGACGCATTGCTGTCCACCTCGGCTTCACCATCCTCGTTGGAGTCCTCGGCATCCGGCTCTTGCTGATCCAACTGCTCCTGGTCGCTGTCCTGCTGCTGGATCTTGTACAGCCGATTGACCAGAATGGAGCGGGGCACATTGTGCTGGCTGGCGGCCTTGCGGGTGCCCAGCTTGTTGGCCACCACATCCTGCAGGGCCCGGTTCAGGTCCTCCTCGCTGTACGACCGTCTTCCCGTGGGCGTCGGCGTGGCACAGGCTCTGTGAAAGAGGAAATGGGAGAAATGATTATATAAAATTCGGAAATATATATATTTTATTCCTTATCAAATCGAAGTTCTTATCTTTCATTATAAAATAAGTACAAGTTGGCCTAAAACCAAATCTAAAACAATAATGATTGGTTTATGGCCGGTTTATGAACGTCATTGCCTTATAGCCCTCAGGTGCTGCGATAAGATACGATTTTCGCCGATTTCTGTTTGCATTTCCCCCTAAATATATATCCCTGCCTCTTCCTCCCTCCCTCTCTCTATCCCTGGAGCAAGTCAATCAACTTTTATCTGCCGGCAATTTTCGTCCCCCAGCTCGGGTTCGGGTTGAAGGGTAATATTTTTTGGCAGCACCATCAAAGGACTTGACAGCCACTTCTTCCCTTCTTGGCTTAGTGGAAAGCACTCCTTTTTTTCGGCACTCGCATACATATACACAGGCACTCAGGAGGACTGACAATGAGTGCTCCTTAAATGTCTGCAGCAGGGCAACCAACAGGAAAAGACGACACTGCAGTGTCAAAGGCAAAGCCAAGGATGCTATACAATCTCCTCTGCTTTTTTTTTTACAATTTTGGTGGCCATTTTTTTGGGGTGCTGAGCCAGAGACAAAAGATGACAAGTCAGGGGGAGTCTGGCCCAGAAGGGTGTGCGAGTATGAGGCCAAATATGTTTTTGAAGTTCAATAGACGAATCCGAAAAAAAGCGTAGAAAAAAAGGAAGAACGAATGAACATTTTTCACTTAATGCCAACGCGAGCGTGAGTCCAAGCGCATTTCATATGACTCCCCCCCTCGAACTCATCAGGAAAAGGCAACTTTTGTGTTCCGACAACAACAAATAAGGTTGCACTGGAAAATAAATTATAGAAATTAAAACTTACAGATATTTAAATTAAAATTAAATTAAATTTAAAATGCTTTTAAGGATTGGAATCCTTAATTTTATTTGAAATATTTGTTGCCCAATACGGTCCTGGCCACATTTATGTTTATGGGTAAGAAAATAATTTATAAAATATTATTTCGTCATATATTATCATTAAATGATTTGGTTTTCAAATAACTTTTAATTTCTTATATATTTTTTAACGGAAATATAAATTCTTATCATTTGCTTTAATATAATTTTGTAGTTAACAATTGCCTAAATTATTAAATAATACCCTTTAAACCCTTTAAAAAAACCTCTTCATTTTCACATTTCCCAGTGTTAATGACACTTTTTTGTATAACCAATCTTTAGCTTTTAATTTTTCCGAGTGCTGCAGCTGCACGAAATATTTCTTTTCTTTTATGCGCAACCAGAAACGAGACGAGCTCGAGACCCTTTCTTTTTTCGTGGGCGGCTGGGGACATTGCACCGTCAAAAGGGGGTGGCAGGGGGATGCAAGTGGGTAGCCTGAAGCGGAGGAGGAGGGGAGAGAAAACGCACGGCACAGCTTCTTTGGCGCCCTTCGCTGAGGGCTGTGGCCCAGCGGGCGGCGGCGACGGCCCTGGCAAAAGTTGATGGCAAAGTCATAGCAACTTTTTTACTTTTTTTTTCGCCCATTTGTTACGGAGTCCTTGCGCGTCTGGAAAATGTCTGAAAATTGTGCAGACAACAAATAAAAAAAGCAAAAAAATATACACAAAAATGCAGGCTAGAGGAAGAACAAGAAAAAGCGAAGCGAAAGCGGCAGCAGGTGGCAGTGAATGTTAAACTGTATGATAGCTCAAGGTTTTTTTTTTTTTCGGGAGCTCTTCAGCAGGAGTAAGGCTAAGGGGCGGTGCAAGGAAGGCGTGGCCTCTGCTGACCGTAAGTGGATTGGGCTGTGGGCGGTGATGGGCGGGACACGTCATTAATGGCGACAGTTTTTCGCATTTTTGCTCATTTTGCATATACAAAATAATTTCCCCAAAAAAAAAGGAGGTAAGAAGAGGAGAGGCGAAAAAATTTGCATAATTGCAGGGGGATTTCCTCACCAAGACCTCGTTGCAGATGCAGTTAAAAACAGGAAAAACAAGGAAGAACACTACAGTAGAGTGGCAAGACTATAAGATACCCAGGTTAATGAGTTGAGGTCTTAAAAAATTTGTTGCATACCCAAAAGGGTTTCAGTTTTGAAGGGAATTGGTATATCGAAAAAGAAAATTTGATATAATTGAAGGGGAAGGATCCCACACAATATAATAAAATCTTGATTAATTCATGCAAAGGCTAATTTTTATATAAAGAGTTTTACAAATTTTCTTCTAAACTAAATAAGTATTTAATTAATTATAATTATATCCCTATAAATCTTTCTATAATATTTCATAAAATTAAGTTGTTATCACATTTCGACGGATAAACTGACGGTCAGTCGGACACAAAAACAAAAACCATTGATAATGTAATGAAAACATTATACAAGTTGTAGGCTTTTTTATATCCGTTCCACGAATACAATATACCCTTTGCATACAGGGGGTATAGGAGCAGGAAAAAAAGGATGTCGCGCACAAAATAAATGAAAAATGTCATTTCAATGTCGTTTGGATTTTTTCGTTGGTGTCGTTTACCTTTTGGCTGCACTTCAATTGCAATTTGCCATTGCAACAGCTGCCTCTGCCTCAGTCGCTGCATCTGCCGCTGCTTCAGTAGGCGTCGCAGCCAGCAGCAGCTGTTGTTGTACAACATGCATGCATTTTTTGTTGCCGCCTTTGTTGTTTTTGTTGTATTTTTGCCGCTGCACACGCATGTGAAGAGCATTCATTTGCACCCAAAAAATAAGGAGAGGAAAAAAAAGGAAATTCAGAGCGAACGAACCTCAAACCTTCGCCAGCTTTTTTCCTCGTTTTCCGTTGGCGTTGCAATTTTTCTGACATTTTGTTTTAATTTGTGGCAGCGGCAAAAGGGTTGATTTTTTATGTGTTTTTTTTTCGTCTCTGTTTGTGGGTGTGCGTGTGTGCATTTGTTGTTGTTGCAATTTTGACGCAACTGAAATGCATTCTCGCTGTTGTTGTTTTTATGCGCATATTGCATTTTTGTCGGTTCATCCCACACCTTTTGTTTGCTTTTGCTTTTGGTCACATATATATATACTTATACATACATAAGCCCCATCCTCATAATTTTTTTTGGTTTATTCGATGCAACAAAAAAAAAACAATCTACCATTTCGATTTCAACTTTAATAATAATTATATTTGGCCAGGTAATTGTGCAAATACCTTGATTGAGGTGTGCGGTTGCAAGGCAGAGGTCAAGCCAACTGTCAGGCGAAATTAAGCCCAAAAAATAATGGATGGAGAAGTCCCAATTAATTACAGGCAACTCAGGGGGTGAATCCCAGCCATGTGCATGCTTTAATTATTTAAAAATTAATGCAATTTGTCTTTATGTTCTTCAACAAATGATTAAAGGCTTTTGACTTCATTATTTTTTTGATCTTGGAACATGGTTATTAATAGGGAATAGGGAGTACCATTAAACTTGAGTTTGTGAAGGTTGTATATATTTTTATATATGTATATTAGATTAGATTAGCAATTAGATGATAAACATGGAAATGATTAGAGATTTAAGCTAATATCTAGGCTGAACCTTAGCAACATTAATATGTTGCCAGCGCCTGTGACTGCGACTCAACATGTTGCTAGCCTTTACTCAGCAACATTTTCCTAGCACTAGTTTCTTGGGAATTCCTTGTTGTTCGATTTTAGTTTTTACAGTCAAAATACCTTAATTAGGCATTTAATTAGCCAACTTATGATCTAACGATAATGATGGCTAAATATCTCATCGTCGTGCGAGCTTGTTGTGATTCATATTTAAAAGAGGTTCTAAAATTAACAAAATCCCACAGCGAATAATTATTTTTTATTGGTTTTTCAATTAAAATATTCGGGTTTTCACGGCAATTCTTAATTTTGTGTGTCTCCCTGTCTCTCCCCATTCGGTTTGCGTGTTTGGTGGCTGCTAAATATGACCGTTGGGGAGCAGGGAAGGGAAGGGAGGATCATGCCTGGCATTTCGCTGGAGGAACGGCATGTGTGTGGGGTTAATGGTTAAGGGGGTTAACGAAGGTTGGTGGAGGGGCGGCTGTAGGGAGCGGGTCGGGAGGGGAGGAGCAGGAAGCCGGCGGCGCACAATGCCGTCAACTGTCCCTCGTTCCAAGCTTGCTTTTTTTTTGTGTATACACCCATGTGTGTGTGTGTTGACAACGTCGAATGCAATTTTGTTAAAAATGCATTAAGTGCATGTGTGTGTGTGTGTGTTGGTAGGGGTGTGTGTGTGTGTGGGTATGAATGCAATTGCATGTTTGTTTTTGTTGCCAATGCAGCCTACACTTGATGCGTGCGCAGCGAATACCGCCACCACCTTCTGCCACCCCACCGCCTCCTGCTACTCACACTCCTCGTGCCTCCCCCCACCACACACACACACACATACTTATGCATACATCAACCCATACAAGATTCACACACACACACACACATGTATATTCATTGCAGTTGCATTTTTTCGGAAGATATGCACTCATTTTTTGTTCGACGTCAACGTTGCCGCTGCCGCTGCTGCTGCATTTTTGTATGCACTCACTTTACTTTTTGTTTCTATCTCGCTCATCCATCCACTCACGCATATAACGGCAATCAGGCAGGTTCAAAAAATTAAAAAAAAGGATTTAAAAGGACTCAGGTGTACCCTAAATTAAAAGAAAACATCATCAAACTGATATTTCCAAGAGAGAAAGCAGGATACAGATCTTTGATCTAATTTATAAATGTTTTGTATAATATAAAATATTATTAATTTTTATACGGAAGCTAAAAAAACGGTTAAAAAAGTGTTCAGGAACTCGCAATAATAGACCTAATTCCAAGTTATAAGCCATGCCTCTAATTGCAATAAAGAAATTAACTTAAAACACCAACATATTTTGAAATCTAAAATTTACCTGGCTAATTTTGATTAAATGATTACCCCAATTAATTAAAAATGTACTCAAGTTTCTTCCTTTAAACCTAACAAACAACACTTACCCTTTTTTATCCCAAAAACTAAAGGGTATTAATTCGAGCAAGACCCACCGAATCCAGCCATCCAGCCCATCCAACACTCATTGAAATGACAAAAAATATAAGGCAAAAAAGAAGTAAATGAGAATTGGGAGGGAAAATTTCAGGGAAAACTGCAGGGAAAATAAAATAATGAAAATGTTTTTGGTTTGGGGGCTGGAGGCTTTAAAAAATTGCTGCCCTGCAACAATAACAATTGCAATGGACAGCGCACGCATTAACCTTTTTTATGCCATCATTGTTATGGTTGTTGTTGTCCCTTATATATTTCTCTGCTGTTTTTTTTTTTGCATATTTTTTATTGTTGTGTATTTTTGGGGCCAAACGCAGCGAACAGCGCCGTCAACGTCAACGTCGACGCCGACTTCGTCGTCACTTTTTTTTGCCAGTTATTACGTTCGCAAACTCTCTCGGTATTTTCTTTTTTTCGGTGTGTGTGTGTGCGTGGGGAGAATTTTTCGTAAACGAAAAATAATGAATATATACCCAGCGACAATCTACCGCCACCCTCACCGCTAGCCCCAACCCCTGGGCCCATCGCCGAAAGTGCATAGAAAAAAGTAGCAAAGAAGAAAGACCAAAAAATGCAGGAAAAAACACACAGAAATACAGTGAGAGAAATATGGGAAATAAATGAAAATTTTTAGACAGCCTTCGTAACTAATTTTCAATATAATTTCAAAATTTTAGTTTAAAAACGCTGTAAAATATCTCAGAAAAATTATATTATATTATATAGAAGGAGATCTTTACTAAATACAAATATCTTAAAATTCAAAAATTATAAATTCTTTAGTATTACCAACCGAAAGATACAATACTTTACCTTTAAAATATTATTTCAAAATATAATAAACATAAACATAATTTATATTTAGTAAAGATCCCTTCTATATAATATAATTTTCCCCACTTTATAAATATAGTTTATGTATACAAACTACAGAGATTTTTTTTCAGTTAAACCTTTAATTAATATTCAGTCAAGAATTCTTGAAGTAACCAAATTTTCTTGATTAATTAATTTAATATTTCAGAAAATGCTGTATTTTTATTCTCTCATTTCTGCCTGTGGACACTCATACATTCACACACAGAGAAAGTAAAACGCAGCGTGCAAAAAAAAAGCGATCGATATGATGCACTCATTTTTGTCTGCTGCGTTGGGCGACGTCAGCGTTGCCGTCGCTGCTTCAGTTGCTGCTGCTGCTTCTGCTTCGAGGAGCGACGTCTCATCATCCTCAGCAGCAGCCGGAAAAAAATCTGTAATAATAAACGCTCGACGAAAAAAAAAAACTCCAAAAATTGCAGCGTCAGTGGCTTTTGTGCTTCAAGTGGTTTTGGATGGGTCTGGGGAATGCCCGAGGGGGTAGTTTCGGGTGGTGTGGGGATTCTTCCCGGTCATCTAGTTGGCCTCCATTGATGGAACACTTTTGGCCGATCGTTGTCTTTATCCCAAGCCAAAACTTGGCATTTAAATTAAAGCCGCAAATAATTTATGAGCCCTGATCCCACTGATATTTTATGTAATTTGTTTACAGCTAAATATTAAAATCAACTGTCGTCTGACTTTAATAGATTTTAATGAAATAAACCATAATTTTCTTATTTCGCCCAAAATGAATGGCCAAAATTAATTAATTCCAAATAAAAGTAGGCAAAAATCAATAAATTTGCTCATTTTCTAGTTGAATAAATTAAGTTTGTGAAACAATAATAATCAATGAATGTTGGGAATAAACTTTTTATACTCAGATATAACAGTTATTTGTTATATATTAATTAATAAAATATTTAGTTTCCTATTCATTTAAGTGAGTTTACTGTCTGCATTTTCCAACGCTTCCTGCCTTGCCTTTTTCCTTTCTTTAAGCAGACCTGCCATATCCCTATCGCTCCTTTTCTTACTTCCTTCACCCTTTATGTATTCATGGTTTCCTTTCCTCTCTTTTTGTACATTTTTTGACACATCTTTCTTAGCTTTTTTTGTGTGTGACAATTAAAATAGGTGTACGAGATGGTGCATGGCGACGATGGCGGCTGCTAACAAACACTTGGCCATGCTTTAGACAATAGACAAGGACTCGTGCTTTGCGGCTCAAGTGGCAGCCGCCATCGTTGCCACAGTCACAAAAAAATAAAAAATAAAAGGAGAATAGAGGAAAGGGATTCAAACCAGAACCGCAAACAACAAAAAATTCCAAACCGAAAAAAGTAATGACAAAAATTGTGGGAAGTGCTGGGAAATTATGCACACGACACCCACGTACAAATACCGGTTGTCTGAAGTGCAGAAGCATACATATATATAAGTCTATATATATACCAAAGTAATAATAAAAGGTGCTCCCGAACATTTTAGAGTAATTAAAAAAATAGCAGGTAAGGACCACAAAAAAAAAAAACAACCAAATACGGAAAAGGATTGCTCAAGGAGTTGGGATGCAGGAATACATAAATCCAGCATTCTTTTTTCTTCTCGCTGCATTTACAGTCTTTTCTTTTTTTTTTGGGAAAATTTCATGTAAATTTATGCGCCTGCCCACCTGCCTAACGTTGGTAATTAAGCGTGACTGCAACGGGGCGTATGTGTAATTTTCGGCATCGTTTCATAAACCACATACACAGACACACACAAACACACTGGGCTATAATTGCACAATTTTTTACATAGGCTCAGCAACAATAAAGCCACACAGCATCCTGGGTTCGTTTTGGGGGTGTGAGTCGGGGGCAGCCCTGTTAAGTATGCTACAATAAGTGCAGTGTCAGAGGCGGCGGGCCAGCGCCCAAAGTGCAATTATCTCATGTATTGTCTGGCACACGATTCGGTGGGGTTTTTTTTAAGCTTTTTTTGGTGAACATAATACCCTAGATTCGGGAGGGTTTTATACATTTTTTAAATCGTTTTGCTAGGGCGAAAATCATTGAGAAAATTGGTACCATATGTTGTAAGACTTTAAAAAATATATATTTTTGCTAGGATGCCAATTTAGAAATATGTAATTTTATATCTGGAAAAGGCATTGAATATTATCTTATATTACATAAATTTTTGATTATCCATTGAACGTAATTAATGTTCTTTTAAAAGTATTGTTTAAATATCAGCATAAATATTATTCCCATCATTCAACTGTGCCCTTTTGAACAGGATTTAATTTAAACATTAAAAGAGTATTCCAGAGTCACTTAATCGCTCACAAATATTGCTTAATTTCCACCTATTTTTCTCCCTTTTGGGTTTTACATGAATTTCCGCATTTTTTCTTTTTTTATGTATTGTTCCGGGGGTTTTTTATAATTTTTTTCGGCGTTTGCGCAGATTGCCAGATTTATATTGAATACATGCATATATACATGGGTATTTATGTGCTGCAGCAGCTACATCAGCAGCAGCACCCACACCTTGGCTAACAATTTTGGGCACACTCACCTGCTGGACTTGACATCGCCGCTAATCGATGAGTTCGGCGAGGGTTTGCTGCTAAGATCAAGCGGTGCATCGGCACTGGGACTGCTCGTATCTTTGAGTGCGGGACTGATTGCGGCTGCAGATACTTCTGAGGTAGTTGGCGTTACCGAACTAGCGATCTGTTGCTGTTGCTGCTGCTGCAGCGAGTTGATCAAAGTTGAGTTAAAGTCCGCAAGCAGCGTAAACTGCGCCAGCTGGGCGGCCATTGAGTCCATCGATGTCATCTTGGCTGCCCTTTGGGTCAGCAGCTTGTACAGTTCCAGGGAATTAGAGGGAGTAGCCGTTGCTGTTGCTGCAGCAATCTGGCGTGGCTTGCTGCAGTCACTACTGCTGCTGATGTTGTTTTGGTGGGGCAGTGATGCGCTCGAGTTGCTGTCACTGTCGAGCTGTGGGGCAAAAAATTAAAGGTTCATAATGAGTTTAAGGTATTGGGAAAAGCCTATATATATATAGAGTATTTTAAGTTAATTAATTAGTAGGAATTTCCAAAGAAAGTCTTCTTTATCTTCTAGATAACTATCACAACAATTTCTAGACATTTTAAACAAATACTGTTGTTAACCCACCTGATGAATGTGGCTATTACTATTATAGCTATTTGTGTTTGCTACTGTTGCTGCTGTTTCGGCCACCAAATCGCCGTGGGCGTTCACCGTTAGCAGGCGACCGTTAACACAGAAATTGCACTTGGCCGACGGTCTCCAATCGTTGGGTTCTGGCGGTGGTGATGGTGTACTGGTGGCTGTCACTGTGGATTCAGGTGTCGGAGTACGTGATGAATCGTGTGATGTTTGGTTGTTGTCTATTAATAATATACAATTTCAATAAATAAATATAGATAAGATCTGAGAAATCCTAGGGAAAACCCACCAAAATCTTCCTCCAGAAGCTGGCTGTGATACTGCTCTATACGGTGGTGGTTCTCTGGATTACAATGGTCTTTGCTGCTGCTGCTGTGGTTGTATTGCTGTGGCTCGTCCTCGGAACCGGAAACTATTGCTATGGGCTGTTGCTCCTCGATATTCAAGTGGCTGCGCGTCAGTTGCTCTTGGTAGTGTTTCCATTGCCTGCGACCCATAAATTCCTCAGCAACGCGTTCTAAGCCTGGAAATGTAAGTAAATAAAATATAAATAAATATAATTAAATATAAAATGTAATGTAAATCTAATTTAGATTTAAGCTTAATAGAAGAAGGCACTATATATAGGAGTTAACTTATTTCTGCCCTGCATTAATTATTTAAAAAATACAACAACCGAGTTCCAGAGCAGTTGAAGAATGTTATGGCAGTTGCATGCGTTAATAAACTATAATTTGCCTAGTGGTGGCAATTAATAAACCACTTTTTTCATTTTCTTCCTTTTTTTCTGCACTTTTATTCAATTTCGCCTGGGAATTTGAGCAGACAGAAATTACTTAATTGAAATGCAATCCATTTAAATATAGGAGAAAAATGCTAGAAGAAAAATGTCAGGAAAAAAATCGACAAAAAGAAATGGTAAAAGAAATTCTAACCCTGTACTTAGAAGCAGCACACGCTGCGTATGCGTAATTATTGAATGCGAAATGTGTGTTCGCGAGTGGAAAATTGATAGATTTGTGTGTTTATTTGCTTGGGAAGGCCTTCAGCAGCTGCAGCAACACCAGCAGCTGTGGTATATTCGTCCAACTCTAATTGCCACACAAAAGTTATGCAATTTAATGCAAAATGCATGGTCAGGTTGGGGTGGGCCGGAAAGGCGGAGGAAGTGGAGCTAACCCCGCCACTTGAGGGGTCAGGCATGCGTGGCTCAAAAGGAAAAGTTTTGCGCATATGGCAAAAGGCTACGCGTCAACTCACACGAAATGCGAATTAGGCAGAAGAAGGCGGAATAAAAAAATATATATATACATATGTGAAGCCAAATAAAATAAGGTAGACGTGGACACACAGGGCTGGGGAATCCCCGTAGCATTTTGTAGCATTTTTACAGCCGAAAAATGCAATAAAAAGGCGGCATATATTTTCCAAGTTCCGGAAGTACGGCCGGCGGGCGGCGGTGTTATGTTGTGTTGGAGAATTCTGGCGCCCCATGTCCTTGCGGCTGAACCGTCGTCCTGATTGCGCACAAGTGCGTGTGTTCGGTGCGTGCGCCTGGGAATGGCAACTTGGGGCTGAAGTGGAGCAGCAGGAGCGGGAGTAGGAGCAGAAGCAGGTGCAGGTGCAGGAGCGGGAGCCGAATGCAGGTGCCGTACTTGCAGCAGGAGCTGGAGAAGCAGACGCACTGCAGCTGCTCATTCCGGCGCAAAAGTGGAGCGGCATGTTCAAACTTTTCGCAGTGTAAAAATTGCATTGCAACTGCAGTTTTTTAAGCGCTCAAATAAACAGGGTCGTCGTCGTCGTTGTCGACGTAGTCGTCGTCATCGTTGTTGTTGTTGTTGTCGTTGTTGTGTTAGCGCTTCGGGGGTTGCGACGCCAACGTCAACGGTGCCACCGCTTTTTTCCCGCCTTTCCTGCTGCTTTTTCCCCCGTCTTTTCACCTGCCGCACGCACCGAAAAAAGGCGAAAAAACGAGGTGAATGCACGCACGGAACGTACAAAACTCAAACTTTAAAATGCAACCAGTCCACGAGACACACGCCTGCATTTTGTCGTTAAAAAATGCAGGGCACAGGAGCTTGGTCTTAGCACGAAAAGTAAATGCTCTTCATTTGCATTTATTTAAAATAAGCAAAGGTAATTCATTAACTAATTGAGATGATTGGTAGGAGCCTTGTAGGCTTTTGTGATAATTTTATAGGTAATTTAGATATTGCTTCTTTAAATTAATCGAAAAATAAAATTAAGGCAAGGAATTACTTAATTTTAAATGCTTTTAAGAATTATTTATTTTATGATCTTGAATTTGATAAAATAAACTACTGTCTCTGCGACTTTTCTTTACCCTTAGATAAGATTTCTTATTACCAAGTTCTCCTCTAGGTACGCATGTCTTTCCAAGGACTTCCCTGGCTGTATCAATTAGCCGCGGCTGGTCCAATCCCCTCCCCTTTCCCCCTCCCCCATATCCAACTTCCCATGTAATTCCCAATTCATTACAAACCGAGCTACAAATTGCAGTCGGCCATCTGTGGACGAAGGGTGCGTGTGCCAAGGAAACCCTCTACGCACATGGAAAATATTTCGCCGGGGGTTCTACTTCTGCTGCTTCTTCTGGGTCTGCCAGATGCACTCACACACAGGCGACATTCACACAATGCAACGCACGCAATGTCTGTTTTGTCTCTGGCGCGAGTGTGTGTGAGTTTGTTTTGTGCATGTGGTTGGGGCGACACACATTGCGTATACGCAATGTGAAGATGACGACGTCGACGGCCGCAAGGCGGGATTTCAATGCTTTCGGGTTCTGTTTCTAGGTTTGGGTTTGGGTTTCGAGGTTCTGTTTCTGTTTCTGGGCATGCAACCGGTTCTGGTTGGGTTCTTGAGTCTGGATGGGGGCCATCATAGCTGTCTGCCGGCGTTCACATTATGCCAAGCAAGCAGAGCGCCAGAATGTATGCTAAATAGAATTTTTTTCATTGCGCTAGCCGCAAAAATACAGTAATAACTGGGAATTAAAGACTTAAAATATAATTAAAATTATAATTAAGTATTTATTAGTGATTTGAAAAATTTAAGAGATCCAAAACATAACTTGTCAAGCTTTCCCTAAGTTTAGGCCACTTTCTCTTTAGGTAAATTGTATAAAACTTTACGATTTATTTTAAACCTAAAATAAATAACTTTTTTAAAGTTATTAGGTATATATTTTAACTGTATTTAATTAAACTACTGATTTATTTAATATTAAGTTTTCTTTTGATCCAAAAAAATGCAGGGAATCTTTCCTGTACTTGGAAAATAGCAGAAAAATTGTTGTATGTCGTCGGCTTAGACTATGTCGATGGGCGGGTGTCCTATGACCTATGACTAGGTCTGAGTGTGTGTGTGTGTGTGTGTGTGTGTTTGAATAGTTCCAGAGAGCCAGAAAGAGAGAGTGCGAGAGTTTGCTATTCAAGGCAACGCAACGTGACACGTCAGGTGGGCTGCCTTGCGATATCAGTTCCCGGATAGGAACGAGGACGGTTTGTCTGCCCATCCTGTCAGCCTGCCTGTCTGTCGGTCTGTCTGTCTGTTTGTTTGCTCTGGGGTCGCTGCGGTGCGGTGCCCTAAAACCAACTAACAGACAAACAAAAACGAAAGTGCGTTTAATCAAAGTTAGCTATTAAAGGCAAATGGCCAAACTAATTGTGACCCGCCGCCATGGGGGCGTATGATTTATATGCATTTTGTGGGTATGGGGATTTTTTTTATTCACCAAAAAAGAAAAAACAAGCTGAAGCAATTAAACACGGCAACTCATTTACAAACACATACATTTAACGAAATGCAAATGGCATGCGCCATGAGAGAGACAACGCATGAAAAGTGGCAAAAGAAATGGGAAACGGCAACAAAAAAAAAACCATCATACGAAAAAATGCAATTATCGATTAATGTACCACATTATATGGCTCAGATATATATACATAAAGAGAGCGTGCGTGTGTGTCTGTAAGTAGATAAGCCCTTATGTATACATGCCACTTATGTATGTACCAGGAGGCAGGCATCTGTAGGTATGTTTGGCCAGAAGTCATTAAAAAATTGTTGTTTTTTACCCCCTGCCGCGGCTCATTGAGTTTTATTCAATTCTCATCCTTAAAATTGCATATTTCCCAGGCAGGCGGCTGTCAAGTCGTTTACATAAGCAAATTACAGTAATGACACGGTACATAATGTATTCCCTTCGAATACATAATTGTCTCACTATTGTTCAGAGTTGTCATTTGCATTAAAAGATATGCTATATGTATTTCATTTTTCGTCCTTCCACCGCCTTTCTCTTCCTCGGCCTGACACACAGAAGACAAGCATGGCGGCGCAAACAACTGCATTTTGACATTCTGCTGCAGTTTTTTCTTTTGCTGCATTTCAGTTTCAGTTTTTGGCGTAATACGTGCCGTAATCAAATGTCAAAAGTTGCCGCCAGCCTTGGGGGCGAATACGTAATATTACGTATACGCATTGTAATTTCTTTGCCCCATAAATACTGCATTAGATGAACACCGGAAGGTGTTGGGCCGCATGGCATGGTTCACAGATAATTAGATTCCAACCGCACGTGGAATATCATATTCCATATTGAACTAAATGTAGTTCAAATGGCAAATGAAAGCAATAAAATTAAAAACAATTTGTTGCTAGAAATTGGATGAACCGATTGATAAAGAGGTAAAGGGATAAGAAGGTACTGAATCTAATCTAGTAAAATATTTCGAGACGTTTTCTTTTCAATTTAAAAATACCTTTTAAACCCACATCTCTTTTAAAAAATATGTTTTTCCTTAGAAAAATACATTTTTAACACAAAAAAAGTACACAAAAAATTCCTTAATTAAAAATTCAACATATTTGTGGTTATTTTTGTTGGCCACCGCTCAACACGCCATCGTATTTTGCATAACATTTTGAGTAATGTCTAATGTCAACGTACTCTCCCATTTTGGCCAGGGGGTAAGGGGGATGGCCAACTGGTTTTCTGCCGGGGGAAAAAAGGCGAGGGAGGAAAAGGCTGCCTGGCAGCCGGCCGGCGTCACATGTCCTGCCGCAACAACAAATTGGTTGGAGCGCGCGAGCAAGGACAAAGGGAAAAGCCAAAAGTGCGGCTAAGAAATGAGTTTGGCTAAATCACATACAAAAAAAAGAGAAAAGGCTGGCAGCAGCAATGCGTAGAAAAATTAAAAGGGAAAAGCAAAGGAGTACTTAGAGAAAATGTGAACATTAAATAAAATATATAACTTTTAAAGGAGCTTTTGTTTTAATTTAAGGGTTATATATTTAGCAATCTATATAAAATTTAAATTATTAAAAATCGTGAGTATTTTTTTATGTTTAACTTAATATTTACTGAATAGCCTAAGGATAATCAAATAATTTATTTTTTAAATTCCATTTTGCAAACTTTTTATTATGTTTTCTGCCTGAATAAAATCTTCATATATTTAAATATCCTTTAAATATTTTATATATTCAAAATACTAAATATTTATTTAAGCTTTTAATTCATATTTATTAAAAAGTTATACTTTCTTTTCTAATTATTCACATGATTCATATATTCCTTAGAAATGTAAAGTAATTTTGTTTTGTATTTTTTATGGTGCTTTTTTTTCATGGAGTTTTAATTTTAAGGCTCGCCCCGCGAAAGGACATGCGACTCCTGCGTGCCTGGGGCCAAAAATTGTGGCCAACTTCTGGGGGAAAACGAGGGGCCAGTGGCAGGGGGCGCGCTGAAATGTAAATGAATTGCACTAAATGCAAGGACATACGCAGCCAAACACACATGTATACAGATGAGTAGGACAATTCTAAGCATGCAGCGTTGACAGGACCTCACCCCTAGTCGCCGCCCCCCCCCCTAGGCCACCTCACTATTTGAGCCATTAGCAACCCTTGCAACCTAAACTAAAAACGCAACCTACCCCAAAAAATGAAAAGAAACTTGTCGCATATGGCAATTTACATACTGACAACATCAATATACACACACACACACACACGGATGTGTGTGTGTACTTTAGGCTTTTTGTGTGTCACTTTGGCATAGAAATTTTTGCGGCTGTCGTCGGTTTTTCAGCTTCGTCGTTCTGAGCCCCAAAAGCAAAGCAGAAATTAGAGGCAGCAGCAAAATAAATTCGATTGCCTCATTCGGCTTGGTTCGTCTCGATTCGGCTCATCTTGTTGTTGTTGCTGCCGTTTTTCGGCGTGGGTGCATCAACCCCCCTACCCCAACCCCCTCCTGGAAAACCCAACCGCCCCCACCCACATGTTTCGTGCTATCGTTGTCCCGCTCTAATGCGCTTTCGTATGCACTTTTCGGCCTGCATGCAATTTGATTGGCCACAACATTTTTCGGCCAACAGAACTCGCAGAAAACTAAAAAAAAAAACAACAAAAAACAGGCAACGAAAATGTAGAAACGAAACCTAAACTCGGAAAGGCACGAAAATGTTGTATTTTTATTTTCCTTGCTCCTCGGTTCGATTGCATTTGATTGCATGTTTGTTTAGGCCGCCTGCAGTGCATGTGCATTGCCTCCAATTGGCCGAAAAGGAAATTGACGGGAATTTGGCAATGGGGCCGGGCAACAATAGCTGCCATAATTGATGTGCTAAGTGCCTGCAGCAAATTGCTAATTGCAGGTGTCGAATTGACGATTGAAGGGTTACTTCACTTCTTACAGGTGGAAAATGGAGGGAACATTATTGTGGTTCTTGAATAAAAGGAAAGAATGAAAAAAAGGTTGTTTTGTTACATTTGCGACAGGAAATCCATATGTTATTATAGGTAGACATATAGCTGGGGTTGTTCCTTCGATATTCCCACATGCACAAAGCATTATTGATTAATGTTTCAATCAGTTGTTGTTGGTACTTAAGGTCTAGCGATTATGATTATAATTTTATTATCGAGTTTGGGTTATTGTGTTTACAAAATAAATTTGTTTTATTTTTATTTATTTTAATAAAATATTTTATAAATAAATAGTTTATCATGCAAATATTTTATTATATATAAAGCTTTGACTTTATTAAAGAGAAAATAGTTAAAACATCAACGATTTTTATTGTTTTGAAAGTTGTTTTTACGTTTCATACAATAAATAACATATCGACTCCAATATTTATATCTTGATTAATATAATATTTCTCTTTGATTTTTGTGCCAAGGACTTTCACTTTACAAATATTTCCCTAAGTCTGATGCAAAACCTTTACTGCCCCATAAAACCAAAAAGGGAATTTGATGAAATAAATAAACCAAAATATGCCAAGCAAGAAGAGATAAAAAAATCATGAAAAAATGTTTTTAATATAAATAAACTACTCCCCAAATAACGACATAAAAACCAAAGGCGATCTCCCTTGGCCTCGGCAAAATTTATTGAAATGCAAAGTGCCGAGAAATGCAATTTCCGCACAAGTAACTGCAGTACAACAAAAATAATAAAAATAAAAAATCCCTACACAATTGCCGAGAGCCAAAAAATACAACAAAAAATAAAGGAACAGAAACCGAAATAATAAAAAAAAAGAAGAAAGAATGACAAGGGCGCAGATGGAGGACATTAAAATTGCAGCTGCCGTTGGCAGGAATTGCTGCTGTTGAGGCAAAGGGAATAGAATACGCAGCAACAGGCATCCGAGACCATTTAACTGATGGCCTAACACAAATACATATAACGAAATATATATATATATATATATCCAGGGGGATATATGTACTTTTATGCATGTATAGTAAGTGGAGCATTCCGGAGGCATTCAACAGGCGGCAGCCAAAAAGTATGCAGCACAGACACACGCAGCCATAGATACGGAGACAGGAAAAACAAACCGGCTAAACAACTAAAACTAAACCAATTCATGCGCTCATTCATTCATTGAATTCGGAAATTCAATTTGGTTAGAAAGAGATGGCCAAAGGATGCATCACGGGGAGAGCAGGATAGCCAGCGATTGTTAACTAGACAACGATGTGCAATAAAACGTGGCATAGTGGCTGGAGTTTGGTGGGTTGGCGGGACATTTTATTCATGGATTTAGTTGAATTTGCAATGAATGGGTTTTCGGCTTAGTTGTTGTTCGGATTTGCAGACATCTGCCGGGCTGACTCTGTTCTGGCTGCCATGAAAAAGAGCAAATGATGACATAGACACAGCGACAGCAGCAACGACAACGACATTGGCATTTCAATTTAAATGCTACGCAGCGGCAACAACAAATGCCAACAAGTGGCAGGAAAAGTAAAGGAAAGTGGAGGAGTTACGATGGGAGATGGTGATAGTTCACTTGCAAAAATATTATATTAAAATTTTTTGAAGAGTTTTACATTAGGATATTATGAATTTGGTCTAAGTAAGTGTTTTAAAATATATTTACAAAATTGTTAAAGAAATTTTCCATTAACCTCCATAATATTCGATTTAAATATAAAATACAATTGAAAAGAAGACATAATTATATTATTTTTAGCTCTTCAAAGTTTGATTGTATTATTAGTTCAAAATATTATGTGAGAAAACTAATTAGTGTTATTTAGATAACTATTTTTTCACTTTTTATTTACTATAATTACTATAATACATAAAAATAATAAATAAAAATAAAAATAAATAAAAATAAAAATATGAAAAATATGAATGTGGAAGCCAATTGTTAATGGCTTTCACTACTATTTAAAGCATGATTCCATAGATAGAATTTCCACAATTTTCCTTAGTGCAACCCAAAAGCAGTGTTTACCCCCTCTCAACACTTGGTGTTGTTTTGGCCCTGAATGAGCAACAGCTAGCAGCATCAACACAAACACACACACACACACACACCCATACAACTTGGTTGGCCAAGTTGCTGCCGTTAACAGGAACTTTGTTTTTGACACCAAGATGAAGCCAAAAGAGAGAGAGAGAGGACTAGAAGCTACCGTAGGTAGTTGGTGCTAACCGACGAGGCAGCTCTAAATAGACAATTTCCGGAGCAGCAGCCAGCAGCCTGGAGAGCCCGTCAGCGGAAAAGGGGCATCACCACTTGATGGGTAAGTGTGAAACCAATTTGGGGGCCACTTGAGTGTCCTCCACTTCTGAAATGGCCACCGAAAAACTGCAGTCCCCGATGCACTGCCCCGTCAACATATATGAATCACATATGAAATGGCATCGTTACGTATACGCCAAGTGGAACAAAGCACCCAACGAAAATAAAAAAAGAGTCCAACAACAACAACAGCAGCAGCAACAGGCACAAGGCAATAACGAAAATGTGAAGTGGCAGGACGTGGCAGGATGCTCCTCGACCATATGTAGCTAAAAGTCAACCGAAAACACACACGAAAAAAAGCCGAAAAGGAAACCGGCGCAAAAAGCGCGAGGGAAGTGCTGAGTGATGCAACTAATTGCGGAGTCTGCCGGGGGGAGTGGAGCTGCCACGCCGACGGCAATGAAAGGATAATTGCGCGGATTGCACACAGATCGCCTTAATCCTTTTAGGCCGTATTCACGGGTGTTGCAGCTTGCACCCGCCCTCAGAGCAAACACTGCCGCCATCCGGATTCCAGCCGGAGCTACCCCGACCACTCATCCACTTGATTGCATTGCCCACGGTCCACGCCAGCCGAAAAAAATGGAGGAAAAAAATGGAAAAAATTCAGTCAAAACAAAGAACCAAAAAATAGTCCATAGTCAAACGGGGCTTCTGTCAATTCTGTTCGAGTACAGGAGAAGAAATGGGTTAGAAATATATTTTTTATGTGTGAATTAAAATTTTGTTTAATGAGTTAATGAGTAAATACGATTAAGTCATTTAGAGATCTTATATCTTTCAGTTATATCTATCTGTAAGTTTTTATTTAGCTTTATGCAGAAAATATATTTCTAACAATTTTTGATAATAAAGAATACGATTTCAACATTGTATCTATTATCATACTGATTTATCTTTAAGTTATCATGCTTATTCATCCAAAAATTAAAATGTAGCTTCTTTATTAAAAACTTACTTTATTCATTTTAAAACATTCCCTGGTTGTTAACTTATTTACAAATTAATTAATTATAAAATGTCTCTCCCCAGAATACTTTACTTTTTCAGTGTATGTATTTTTGTTGCGGCCTCAACAGCAACACCTCGTTCTTCTTTTCTTTTTTTCATGCATGGGGAGCATGAGGAGCAAAGGATGCAGGATGCACGCAAAAGGACACAAGAGGCAGTGTGTGTGTGCTATGCATTTTTTTCACGCGAAACTGCCATTTTTTTGAGCGCTTGTTGGCCATGGCCAGAAGCCTTCTGGCTGCCTGTGATTGTCAGTGATTTGTGGCGGACACTGCAACGCAGCCTGCGGGGATAACAACTTGGCCAGCACGGGTTTCAGCGACTTTGGGCCAATTGATGCCTCTATTTTCAGGCAGCTGGAATAAATCGTATTTGAACAGGATAATCTGACAGGGACTTCATGAATAACAATGAAGAGAGAGGCGTCAATATTGAGGTTACTTTAAGGGAAGAAGGCTTCAAAAAATAGGAAAGTGGGCTTAAAAAAAGATATACAACTTGGAAAATCTAGCAATTTTCATTCTTAAAATATTTAAAATTAAATGAAAACCGTTTATAATCAAATTACTATATTTTCTACGTTCCTTTTCATATCCTTAACTGGCATTGACCTGCCTTAAATTAAGCATTAAATAATACATTTCAGTCTCCATAAAGAACTGCAATTTATCTATCCCCCAGATATGTTTGAATAGTTTTCTTTAATGTTCAATCAAAGTCAACTTTATGTGGCCGTCATTCGTTTCCAATTTTCGTTTGTTGTGTGTCGTGTTAAATTTCAATCACTTAAGAATGCATTTGTTGTCACTTCCAATGAAAGCGCACGATTTGCCAGTACATGCGATCGCCTATATGTATATATCTATATGCATATATATGCTTAGATCTACAAAGGAAAAAAAAACACAGAGACAGACATGTGTGTGCATAAAAAAAGAACTAAAATCAAATGCAGCTATAAAAAACCTTGAATCAATTGATCCAGAACGCAAAAAGCGAATAGAAAACTTGGACAGTTCCTCGGCGTGTTCTGTGTTCGCCGAAATAAATTAGAATTGAACTTGCTGCGCCATATTTGGTTACAATTTGAGAGCTTAATTCCGCATACGTGCACTGGGAGAAATTGTGGAAATTATGGAGAATGAATTGACATTTTAAAACAGTCGAAAAATTAATTTAAGTAATTAACATTTGTAGGACAGGAAATTGTAAGAATAACCCAGAAATACAACCCATTCATTTTAATATATAGTAAGTATATATCATAATATTGTATATAAATAATGGTTTACATTTTCTTTATTTTCTGTGTAAACCCCCGGTTTCAAATCGGTTTAAGGCGGTAGCCATAGAGCTTGTGGGTGTGGATATGGGGCTTGGCAACGTGTCGCATTCGCCTTATAAATTTCTAGCTAAATATTTAATTTATTTACTTTTATTTTTTGTTGTTTTTGCATTCGGTGTTCCAGAGAGTCGCCGCAAATAGCAATTACAAATGAACTACGACTACTTTTATTCAAATTGCAATCCCTTGTCGACTTGCCGGCGCTGGGTTTGCCAATAAAACTGTTGCTTATTAATTAAAGGTAATTAATTGATGTCTAATTGATTTGCGGAAAACTAAGCTTAAATGGTTTTTTTTTTGCCAATAAAATTTTAGTTAATTTCATAACTCATACCAGCGGTTTTTGGATGAGTCAAAGCTTTGGCATAATAATTGTTTGCTGGAGGAAGTAAGGCTATAATTCTTGGGAGGTATTACTAAGAGTATGCTTGAAGTTTTTATACTACTTTTTTATTTATCCATCAAATCTGTGTACAAATGCCATTTTGCAAATTTACTATTTTTTTTAATAGACATTCCACTGATCTTGAACTTAGTCAAGCAATAAAAATGGGCTAAAAATTGCATATCAAGGCGTAAAAAATGAACGAACAAGGCTGCAAAGAGCAGCGTGTGAAATATGGAATTACAGTTGCCACCAAAGAGATTTGTATTAGCAAGACTCCATATATACTTTATAGATATATATATATTTATCTGTATGTGCTTCGACATGGTTGTGCCTCAAAGTCAATTGGGTGTGTTGAGCTGGCAATTGTCGGATCGAAATGCATTTTGTTTGTCATAAAAAAAAAAGTAGAATGAATTCTAGTTGAGAGAGATCGTGCGATTTCACGGCAGACCGAAAGGAAAAACAAAACTGATTCAGATCATTAATAATCTACGTTTTGGAACGGCACCACCATACTTCCTGATATTTTTATACTATAATTTATGAGATTTTTGCTTTTAATTCTTAATAGTTTTCCCAAAAACCAACTCTTAAATTATAGCTTTATTAAGAATGTTAATGGCTTAATGATTAATTTAATAGAGATCCCTCCCGATCTCTAGGCTTTTACGGCCGAGAAAAAACTTTGGTTGTTACAATTTTTATGGCTTTTTCCTCTGCTCGCTTCTTTCTCGTTCTCCCAATTATGCATAATTAAACTTGCTGATTGCATTACAAAAATTAATTTTCGCCCGTTTTTCTTTGCACTTTCCTATGATAGAAACGATTTTTGTTCCCGTTCTGCCTCCCTTTCCTTTCCCATTTTCTTTTTTCTTGCTCGTATCATCATATCATTTGCATCTACACTGAAAGACAATTAATTAAAGGGGAAATGTTGTGTATTTTAGGGAGATTTATTGGGTAATATTTAGTATAGAAATAATTCTTCGGAAAATTGAATTATTTCTTATTTTAGTTTACTTTTAAAACTATATCTTTTTATCCCGAAAATTCTTCTGAAAAAGTACTCAACATTAATTATAAAATTGTATTAAAACTTCTAGGGATCGATATTTTTTTTTTAATATTTTAATAAATATTAAAATATATATCTCTTCCTTTAGTATTTAATATAGAATTTTTCCCCGGTTCACATAATTTTCCTAGACATATTTTCTGGCATATTTGATTACACCACATGTGCCTCTTTCCCGTGGCTTTTCTGAAAGCTTCAGTTGCCTCTTGCCTTATACTTTTGTCTGCCTCCATTTCCCCTTCCCTTAACTATCTATCTATCTATCTATCTATCTATCTATCTATCTAAGTATCTGCATATCTGTATCTGTGGATTCGTTTGGTGCGCTCATTTATTCTCCTTCGCTGCTTATTGACGTTTCCACTTATTTAGTGTATTTTGCGCATTTTCGTATATGCTGAAAAAATTCTCAAAAAAAAACTTGTTTTAATTTTTTTTTATCTATTTTGCATGCGGTTTTGGTTCTAAGTTTCTGACTGCGAGTGTGTGTGTGTGTGACCGCTTGGCTTTGTTGCTCATTTTCATTAACAACAGCGCTCTATCGAATTTGCGCTTATGAAAATGTTTCGTCCAACAGTAGGTTCTCTCTATGCCAGACTGAATCGCTAAACAAACAAATTTTACTGTTAAAAAAATTTGCTGGTTTATTTTTTTCGCCATTTTTGTGTATGCATTTCGGGGTGTTAATTGTGTTGCACTTTGCCAGAGAAACCGAACGGGCGAACGCGGCTTAGACAAAAATGTGCATTCTGTTGAGCGAAAATACTAAGGAGAGCTTTGTCAGAGGTTTTTTTAGGGGCTTGAGATTGTTTTTAGTGGGGATTTGAGACTGAAATCTTGTTGGCAAAATGTAGAGAACGTAGAAGAAAATAATATTGGAAAAGTAGATGTTAAAAAATGACTATTAAAACGCCATAAATGTTTTAATAAAATAAATAAACTATTCTGTAACTTGAACTCCATTTAAACTCTATATATACATTTGTATACTAACTGAGTAATCTTATTCTTTGCTAAAAATACATTTTAAAATTTCTATAAAACCTTGAAAACTGTGGCGCCATAATTAACATACAATTTTTATTGCCAAAGCCTGCCTGCTGCTGCTGCTGCCACACACACCAAACTCTATGTACTTGTATTTAAATTTTATTTGTTGATTTTGACTTTGATTTTATTTATGAATGCAATTTGTTCTGTACATTTTTGGTTTAACCAAGTTTGGTGCCGCCAAAGCAACACCCACACACTCACAGCTCGTTTTGGGGCTTGGTGGAGCCTGACATTTTGGTGGCCAACTCGCTTTATTTTTTGTACTGAGCGTTTTAGCCTTGACTGGCTGCCAGTTGCGTTTTCTAATTGATTGCCAGCTTTGGCTCTGGGCTCAGAAAAAAGAAAAACAATAGCATTACGCTGGCATAGTCAAAGGCAAATTAGGACTAATTAATAAAAAGCTTTCAGCACAGTGCACCCACTTGTTGCCAATTGTCACAAAGCCTACAAAGCCAAGCCTACTTGGTTAATAATAATTTAGTTTAAAAATGACAAGCGAAAAAAAGACAGGGAGGCCTGCAATAATAATTATAGAAACCTGGAAGCGCACTTAACCAAATCGAATTCTCTATAAAACAATAACACACAACCCCAACCTGGGGGAGAAGCGAAGAAAAAATGAAGAGCTCGAGAGCTGGAAATTATAATAATAATGCATGCGTGGCAGTGGCATAGGCCTCTAACACAATTACAAGTGAGTGCACAGTGGAAAAAGGAACATGGGCAAGAAAATGAACAAAGAAAAATGCTCAGGGAAATTGAAAACTGAAAAAAAAGAAACAGGAAAAAACCCCAAAGAACACACGAGGAGAGCCACGCATAAACAGATGCGTTGATTGGATGGCTAATGAAATTCACAGGGGCCATTAGGGCTCGACAATTAGCCGGGAGCGGGGCTAGGGATAGGGCTAGGGCTTCCAGCTTTTCCACGCAAATCGAATTCATTAGGAAATCATGGGCAGAAACAAATCGAGTGGAAATCGGATGGTAAAAAAAGCAAACAAAAAACATAAAAAAACTACATTGCATTGAACATAAATTGCAGTTGAGTTTTCAAGGTTTTCCAGTTCATGGCTTTCGAGTGTGCATGTGAGCGGTGGCAACAATGGATCGTATCTGATCTCTGCCTTCGTTGGCGCTTAGCTACAGATACACGTGAGTGCAGTCGTTGTTTTTCTTGCCACTCCCCCACTATGTTTTATATTTGTCGCTGATTTTCGCATTAGCTTATAGAGCAATGAATTTATTTAAAAGGTTTTTTAATAGGTTTGCTTTGTTTTTATTTTTTAGGTTATTTATATTATTATGTAAATATATATAAAAAGGGTTTAAGGGTATTTGAACAGCTTTGAGGACCTTCTACAACTGCATTTATCATTCTTCGAGCCGGAGTGTGAGCTGCAATTCTGACTCAATTTTCTTTATATGATTTTTAAGAAATCTAAACATTAATTAAGCTTTACTATTGTTCATTAAATATTTATTACACATTCTTAAACAATTTCTTTAAAATCTTGTAAATTCCTTTGAGCTGATTAATGGCCCGGAAGCTAGTAAAATCCTTGATCATGGTTTACAAATCAGAAGTCAGATTTTAATAACAGGAAAATAGGTGTATATTTTATACCTAATAATTAGACAGCTTTTTGGCATTATTCGTTTCTAAAATTTGTTGTTTGTCCTCCTAATATATTTTTTAATAAAAACTTGAAACATTTGTGTTTTAACATATTCAAATTTGAAACTAGAAGCTGTTTTATGGCCAGGAAATAAATAAAGTCAATGAAAATGATATTGAGATTGAGGCATTTTGTTTTCATTTTTTTCCATTTGGTATTGAGTGACCGACCTGCCCCAGACGTTGGCAAACAATAAACGGAACACAAAAAAGAGAAAAATAAAAAATGAAAACAATTTCCCATATTTACTTTTGTATATTTCTCGCACCGATTGTCCAACAACGGCTTTTGCTCCTGTCGACTGGTTGCCAAGCGGGTTCGAAGGTTACACAATGTCTGTCTTTTTGTCTGGGTAAACTGTTTGCGTCTGACGACGAGCTCTGCTATCTTTGGTCGGAATGGAAAAGCAGGAAAAGCCTCGCCTTGACTCAACCAATACTTCTATATTCATCAGCATCATTAAGCAGGAGATGAGTTTATATAACAAGTTCTTATTTTGTTTAAGCTTTGTGCTTTCCTACGATCGCTTAGGATTATTTTTGAGGTTAAAAAAAATATGTTAATTATTTTGGAATATCTTGCTGATCAAATCGTAACTGCGCCATAAATATTTGAACATTTTTTCAATCGCATATTCTGAATAAGCCAAGGTTCCTAGGCGAATCTACAAGTCAGAACTGGTTTTGCATACAAAAAACAAATTCCTCATGACAGTTTCGCCAAAAGAGAATTCTTTCGATCATCGCATTTTCTTTTCGGTATTTCCACATGAGTTTTCAATTTATGCATTCTATTGCTGTTGTTGTTGTTGTTTTTGTTGCTGTTGTCGCTTCACGTTTGAATTTCGAATTTGCAAAATTCATTTGCGTTTGCTTAGCACATTTTTCATGCGCGAATGCACTTTCAGGTAGTGTTTTTGAGGCTTTTCGGGCTTCAAGCGGACAAATGTGTCAAATTTGGAGTGTGTGTGCTTGTTTTTCAAGCCCAAACAGGTTGTTTTCCATATTTTTTTTTTTTTTTTACAATTTTTAACCCATTTGCCTGACCGCAGCGTGACAAGTATTTTCAGCCATTACTCATACGCCACGTTGGCCGGTGGAATTTGTCTCTGGAAATAACTTTGTTAGAGGGTCTAGGCAGGATAAGGGACAGCAATTAGTTTAAATTGAGATGCCTCACTCGGGGTTTATCTTTGGAAAAAAATGTGACAATAACCAGGGGTCAGGGGAGCAATTGCTTGCCGCAAAAGGAAACTCGATATGACCACGCGCTGCTTTGCCTCGATTTTCGCACAATATCTTTGCTGTTTTTGTGGATGGCATTCATTGTTTGTTATGGCTGGCTTTTGTTGCAAAACACTGCAATGTTGAACTATGAATGCAATTTCGTAAATTATTTTCCTTTTAAGTAATTATTAAGGTGTGGTCCGGTTGCAGTCGCCGGACCGGAGTCGTCGCCGCCGTCGTTGCACACACAAAAGCACACGCTTTGTCTTTGACTTTGTTTTTTTTTATTTTTGTTGTTATTTTGTTTATTGTCTTTGTACCCTTGGCAATTGTACTATAGTTTATGGTATAGGTTGGCCCAAAGCTGAAGGGTATCAATTCATAAATTATAAGGAAATTATAAGGGTAAATCAAAGCCGCTCACAAGACACTATAATTTTGGTTAGCTTTTGTGAATGTTTAACTATAAAAATGTTGTGATATGTTGTTTGTGAATATGAGTATCAATATGTTTAAGAATTTTATAATGATTCTTGAAAGAGTTTCTTAAACATTTTGTTCCTTTTTCAATAGAATATACATATAATTAATATATTTATAAAGACTTTCTATCACAATTTACTTCATTAAGTGATGGTTCCTAAAATAATTTATATATTTTCGGAATAATTTTCTACAGGGTATAATTTTTCCTATATTTAATTGCTCTTCTTTTCATGCTTTTGACATCGTCTATAGCTTTTGTTTTGTTTGCTATTTTGTCAAGTTATTCATCCATTATACGCCATTTAACTAATAACACGGGCTCGTTGCCACTCAGAGTTGCTCGTCACTCACTCCGTCAGTCCCTCACTCACTCTCTCACTCACTCGCTCAGTCAGTCAGTCAGTCAGTCACTCATTCGAGTCAATCACTCATTGGGCCACTGGAGTGCTGTGCACATCCCTTCCATCAGTGTCATAATAAATTTGCGGTGGGCGCGGAAGCCTTTCAGAAGAATTAAAACCCTAAATTAACGGTCATTGTGGGCAGTGTTGGATAACAGAAATTAGAGCAGGCTACCTGTTTTTTACCAGATTATGATCGACCTAATCGATTTAATTATCGATAACTATATATAACCTGATGGCAATAATCAGAGATGCGGCTAATCGGCCTGGCAGAGTGGCGCAATCGGTGGCACACGACAAAACCGTCGGGCTGGAAATCAACCAAAGGTGTTCGGGGCTTTAATTTTCTAACAACAATCAACAAATCGCCACTTTGGTCGACAACATGAATGGCAAATTACAACACCAACAGCAATAGCAACGTCGGCTAACAACAATCCTATGGCTACAAATTTGCTGTAATACAACAACAATTACATTAAAACGCGACCATAAACGTGCGGCCAAGTCTCGGACCTGGCTTAAACCGATCCCCTAGCCGTGGCCAAAACCGAAGCCAATGCCAAAGCCAAAGCCGCTGCCATAAGCCTCAGCAGAGACAGTGATGGTCAGGGGAATAGTGGATTTTAAAATTTAAAATAAAATTAAAATAAATTTTGAATTTAATATCAAATAAAGAAGTTTTAAACTCAGGCTAAGTATCAAATTTGTAGGTGTCTTAGAATATATTTTGGATAATAAATTCATATTTCAACTACAAATTCCTTCAAAGTTCTCTAAATCTATCAATCGAACCTCTTCTGTAACCAAAGTTTGATGATGAGGCGCTACCAAAGTCATTCCACACCTTGTAAAATCAACAAAAAGGCAGCCACGAACCGAAGAAGCAACTGCAGACGCAAAAGATAGAGATAGTTAGAGATACACAGGGCCAGCGCAAGATACTCAGATACTGGCGGATACTCAGATACAAAGATACGGAGAGGGAGCGTGCAATTTGCAGCCTAGAAAAATAATTGCATGTGGAAGTTGCCGGGGGGAAGGCGAAGTAAGGAAAAACGAGGCAAGTTAGGCGAAGGAAAAAAGGGTTCCAGCAATAACTGGGAACGAGTCGGGTTTTCGCGAGACTCATTCATGACGACGACGATGATGACGACGAGGAGCTAGCTGCAAGTGCAAGTGCAGCTGTAACATTAACATGCAACGCAGACGAGATGCAGATGCATTCAGCGTCATTGTTGTTGTAGTTACTGCAGCAGCAGCAGCAACAGCAGCAGGTGAATGGCACGATTTTCAATGCAAAAGTCAAGAGCGCCAACGGAAAAAAGTCGTTAGCCAAGTTTTATGCAGGCAGTTGCAACTATTTGTTGTTGGCTAGAACTGTGGCACAGCCGTCGCATGTGGCCAGGCTCTACTTTAGCTCAGTTTACTATAAATACACTGCGGGGAAAATAAAGTTAAGAACAGAGAGGGTTTTTTATAATATAAATAAATAAATATACTTCCACAAAAATAATCTCAGAAACTAAGGCTACAAATTTTTTACTAAAAAATCTAAGAATAGAAATTTAACACCATTAACTTTATTATTTTTATCATTTCTAAATAAAATTTATATCTTTTTTTAATTTAGAATTAAAACCAAAATAAGACTAGAATATTTCCTTAGCATTTCTTTTCCCAATTTATGTTTCTGTGCAGCATTTTCGCTGCAGGTTCTGACCAGCAGCCGGCTGCAGTTGCTGCTTCAATGTGTGAGTGTTTGGTAGCAGCTTCCTTTTGGCATATGCAGATGCCTCTCCTGCCAGGGCTAAAAGGCCTTTGGGCCCAAGATCGGTCGGGAAATGGCAGGAGAATGAGAATGAGAGCTCGGGGACGAGGCCGAGAACGAGAACGAGACAGCTGTTTCCGTTTGTTAAATGTTTGCTGGATTGGCAAGAGATTGCCACCGCAGACATTGATGGTTGTGAATTTGTTGTGGCATTAAATGTGTGTCTTGTTCCTCCAACCCAAAGCTAATTATGGTCGAAATACAGTGCGTTTCGGGGACAGGATATACAATAAATAAAGGGAATAAAACTGGACTATAACCCAACTGATTAAAAAGGAGAAATCGAGGATGCCTAATGAGGTATTTATTAATTAAACTAAAAAATAAAGGAATATAAATTGGAATTAACTGCTTACTCGCTTAAAAATAATTGGTAATTAAGTTTTTTTAATAGTGAGTATGGGTTTTAAGACAGCTTATTTTAAAGAACATTAAATTACATTTCCTTTTGAGCCACCAATGATCAAAATATAAGAAATTAACCTGCTAATCCAATCTGTTTTTCTCACATAAATTGTGAAATTGAGAAGTAAAGGCCTTAAGCCTATAGTACGCACTGTACTGGTTTATCCACGTGTGTGGCCAACGCCAAGTAATAGACTACGCTTTTCCTCTCCCGCCTCTCCCCGCTTTTCCAGCTATTTCGAGCCAAGTCAGCAGAAGTATTATTTTTTGCGCTTGATTTCGTTTATTTTAGGTTTTTTTTCTCACTTTTTTTCCGTTTTCTTTTTGTTGTTAATAAACGTATATTTAATGTTCACACATTTGTCACGTTGTTGTTTTTCGTTTCTGTTTACGCAGCATTGCATTTGTATTTACAACACCTTCTTTATTATTTTTATTGTCGTTATGGCAATGTGTGTTATCTTTTGGCCAAATGGTAAACACTTTTTGAGTGTCCACTATCTAGTAAAACAAAAAAAAGTGAGCCTAAAACAGCTGCAGGCCATTTGGCAAACGAAATTTGATCAGCCTTGAAAAGTTTTCGCCACTTTTAGTACTTTGGATACGGATTGACATGCGAGCGGAGAATACAGAACGAAACTGAACTTTGTTTTCTCGAAAAGTCTGTTGAAAAATGTAAAAAAAAAAAAATAAATAAATAAGCCACCGAAATAAAGCAATGATTAATCACAAAGAACTTGAGTCAGAGGGCATAAGCAAGCATTATGGATTGGATAACACAATATGTTTTAAGGTTCAATCGCTTTGATTTCTTTTTTTAACTTCCTCCCTCGGCTTATGGGGAAATCATTTTATATATAATATATATTTTTTACGACTTTATACGGAGTGCAGTGCAATGCAGCCGCAGCTCGTTATCAGCTGTAACTATTTTGTGGAAATAAATATAGTAAAATATATAATATAAATGAAACTGCGATAATTTGAACTATGCGTTGACTCGACTCGAATCGTGCACAACAACTATCACCATATACATATAAACAGAGTGCATATTGTTGTTAAGAATATATATACCAGCGTATAGTATATATATTTCCACACTTGGCAGGCAGTACGAATTTTTGTTCGTGGCGCAAAATTTTCAGCAACAAAATAAAATCAATTTCGTATGCCTTGATAAGAAAGCGCAAAATGTTTCCGCTTTTTGTTCTTGTTGTTCGCTCTCTTTTTTATATTTTTTGTTTGCGCGATTGCAAGTACTTGCATATAACTCGTATATTTTTTTTGTTCAATAATTTCTTGCTTAAATTTATTGTTGCTGTATTTTTTTGAGATTTCGCCACGTATCAGGCTCGACGGGGCGAGCCAAAGCTGTCGTAATTTGGGTCACAATCGGCTGCGTCAGGGTTTCACTGATAAGCGGCCCGCTGCACAGACTCGGCTTCAGATTGTTCAGATTGGGCAAAGATTATAGCTGCACATTGTTGTATGAAATCGTGAATCAAATTTGATAATCTTCGGCTGGGCAAAACCTAGAGAAATTAAGAGAAGCGTTTCTATCTCATGGCTTCCGCTTGGTGATAGCTGAGCCAAGAATTTGGTGAGTGGGTGGTCTTCTGATGAATGGGTAAATTAATGAATGGGATCAGATATAGTTTATATTTATCGGAGATAAAAGCCAGAGGAATTTATGAATTTTTAAAGATATTTTTAAATGAGAATTATTTCAATTCAACGATATTCTCTGGAAATAAGTTATTCGCAGGTTATTATCAGTTTTCTTTCCGAAATTTCAATTTATCATTTATCTTTTGGGTTTCCCATAATATTTTATTTAGAATATATGCCATAAATCCTTAATTATTTCCTCAAATTTGTCGCTGTGCATATGTATCTCTATATATATGAAAAGTATCTATGGTCATGCACTCGACAGTTGCTTGAACTTCTGTCCTTAAGTATTGCTCAATGTAATTGTACTTGCGGCGATCGCATTGTGACGCCTCTGATAGTCCCCTCCCAACCCCACCAAGTCCTCCCACATCCCCCCCCCACACAGTTTCACAACCCCTCCCATCGCCACCCATTGTGTATCTTTGTTTACACATTTCGCTTTCGTACATCGCCGTCGCCGTTGTTGTTGTCACTGAAGGACAATGTCAATGAGGCATATATTGCATATATCTGTATGAATTTATTATTTTATATACATATTCATGTAATTTTAGGGGTTTACCGATCGATAAGCGATCGTAGAACTTGAACCGCAAGTGAAGGAGAAAGGGTTTCAGGGTAACACAAAGATTGTTAACCTTTTTACAAAACAAAAAATGCTTTATGATAAGAGATAAAATACTAATTTTCTAGACTTAAAGTCTTTGGTATAAACTGATAAAGAGCTTATTTTTTATTTGTGATAATTTTGTTGGGATTAAAACTCAAGCATTTCATTTTTATTGTATAGAAAATAATTCTAATAATTCATGAATAATCTAAAATACATTTCAATGTGAGTTAAGTTCGATTAAAAAGTGTTTTATTCGCTAATTGATTTATACAAGAGCCAAAGATCGATCTTAGGGATATATCTATGCCCCAACTAATCACAAATTACGCTATTATTAATGAGCTATTAATTATTGTTAGCCATAAAATCTAGTTTCAATTTTATTGGCGATTATTTTGAGGACCATTTCGGAATACGTACATATTTCATAGCTGCTGATGTGCATAGCATCACATATATTTGTCTTAAATTATCTCTGCCCAAAAGCCAAATTGATGCTGCGGATGATGATGCTGCTGGGGCACTGCTGCTGCTGCTCCTGCTGCACTGTTGCTGCGCTGCTGCAGAGCAATTTACAGCAGCAGGGTTGCCACTCTCCACTTTGAGTGTTGGAGTGGGGTTGCTGCCGCTCCGCCCGGCGGTGTATATAATTTTTATATACAATAAAAATTCTTCTCTCGTTCACAAAAGGCGAAATGCAGGCGAATTTTTATTGTTGTTGCTGATTTTTATTTTTATTATATTTTTTTTGGGCTATTGGTTTGTTGTATTTATTTGTTGTTGTAGATTTATATATATATGTGGAGCACAGAGTAAATAATATGCAGCGCGTGAAAATGAAACGCGAATTTTTCTTTTGGGCGTTTTTTTTTATTTTATTTGGTGAATTTTTTTTTGCATGTTCAATTTACAGACAGCGGCAATTGTGTGATTTTTTGTTGTTGTTTTTTGTACTCCTCCACTTCTATTTTGTTGCTGTTGTTGTTGGTTGTTGCACTTTGTGTTGTTGTAGATTTTTTGACAGTTGCGCTTGTGTATTAATTATTTTAATTATTTTTCCTGCATTTAATTTCTGGCTCTTTGATATGGTGTATTATCAAAAGGCTTTTTCATGTTTTATATTATTTGTAATTTTTTTCTTGCTTTATTTATATGAACCTTTTCCTTTTTGCATTAAAAATAATTCAAAAGTAATGGCTACTTTTTTAATTATTTTCCTCTTTAGTTCTTTTAACGTTAATATTTGTTTTTATTTATTTGTTGGATTGCACTTTTTTATGTGGTTTGTTTCGTTTTTAATTCAACATAAATTTACTAACAAAAGTGTTGTTGCTGCTGCTGCTGTTGTTGTTGTTGCTACTGTAGTTGTTGATTTTGTTTAATATCTAAAAAAATATTTATGAAAATATGGAAAAAGTTGTAAAAGAAGCAACGGAGAGGAACGTGTGGCCGAAATGATCTCATTCACTGCACTTTTTGTGGCGATAAAAGAGAATGCATGAATCTCCGGAGATAATTATCTGTATCTGACAAATATTTAAGCTATTTAAAGAATGCTGTGAAATGGATTTATCGAATATCCGGCACTCTGATTAATGGCAAGATTTTAAATTTTTTTTTTTTTTTTAATATATATATTCCCGATATGGCGGCGCTTGAGATGATTTGATTTTAATCGGAATTTCTGAACGCAGCTGCATAAAAAAATGAACTGAGCTGCCCGAAAATGAAATTAGCCAGCAGAGCACAGCTTCAACTTGGTTTTTCCCCCACTATTTTTTTCTCATTCCCTGGAAGTTGAGCTTAAAAAAAGTTTATGGCAGCGAAAAATGCGAATAAAAAATTTATATATATATAAAAAAATTCGCCTGGCAAGTTCTGAGCATAAAAACAAAAAAAAATCTGCCAAAAAAATACCATTGTAAATAGTAATTTAAGTTTCGTGGGTCGACGGGGGGGGGAGAAGGCAAAGGAAGGATGTTCCAAAAAAAAACGTAAAATAAAATAATAAAGCAAAAACTGGGATAAAAAAAATAACCAAACGGAAGGTGAGCCAAGGAAGCAAGGAAAATCAAATGAATGCTCTGCACGGAAAATAAATTATTTTAAAAATATTTTAACTGCATTAATTAGAGAGCTTTAGTGGTAATTCACAAGAAAATATTATAACATTTGTTTGTAAATTAATCATGTTGGAGAAATCTTTAATACATCGGTGGTTGATTCCTACACAAATTATTTATTTAGTACTGATTATTTAAATATATTTTATGCTTTTACAACTGGTGATATTTATGTGTTCATTTCAAAGATTGTTTAATAAAAAACTTTATAGCAATAAATAAATAATTTAAGAATCTATTGAAACTACCTTTCTAAATTTCAACGATTTTCTTGGCTGGGATTTTATGAGCCCTAATGTTAACTTCATATTTAATGAGGTTTTTCTCTGTGTTTTTAGCTTGGTCAGTTGATGGGTTTTTTTCGGAGGAACTGGCGAATAGGTGAGGGTTAAACTTTCTGGTAGGGGTATTCCAATTGATGTTGCGCAGCTGCAGCTACATTTTTTTCGGCTATTTAATTTGCCATTTTTTTTTGTCTAGCATATCTGGGAGTTGATTTTAACCAACCCCCCTAGCCCCCCTGGAATTTTTTCCGTTTTTGTTTTCAGTTCCCTCTTAGTTTTTGTTCATTATGCTGTGCGCCAAGCCCGACGGCAAAGTAAATGCCAGCAACTGGAGACTGGCGACCGACCTGGCCATTGTCATGGGCGGTAGAGCTTGGGCCAAAACTGGACTGGGCTGGGCAGGGGGTAGGGGATTTTTCTGACGAAAATTGAAACTGACAAAAATTTGTTACATTTGCCTGCACAGAAAACAGAAAAGTTGGCGA
The DNA here is from genome assembly GCA_035045905.1 of Drosophila anomelani. NCBI lineage: Eukaryota > Metazoa > Arthropoda > Insecta > Diptera > Drosophilidae > Drosophila > Drosophila anomelani. Next base: position 5,058,850 of record JAWNOO010000007.1, on the reverse strand, counting down.
CGACGACGACGACGAGCCACCCGAAAAAATACACACTTTATTACTACTTCTTCTTCATCTACGGTGGCTGCTCCTCTGCCATCCTGCCATCGGTTCCTGCTTTTCTTTTTAGCCCTTTCTATTATTTTCTTCTTTTTTTTTTTTGGTACTTTGTTTGTTTTGTTCTACTGTTGCTGCTTCAGAAGTTTGGCTACAGTTCATTTTGTATGCCGCTGCCTTTGTGGTTTTTTTCTACCGTTTTTCTTTCTTTTTCAATCTATTTTTTTGAATTTTTTTTATGGTTTTTTGTTGAAGATTCTAGGCATTGTTTTTTAAGCCAAGTTTTTTGGGTGCAGCGAATGAAAATCGATTTTGGCATTATTAATATATGAAATGTAGTGCGTTAAAGATTTTTTTGAGGGTTTTTAATGGGTTTTATTTGATTGGAAAAAGTGTTTTTTATATATTTTTAGATATCTATTATTGAATGTCTCGCTGATTGCATTCAATGTATCTTTGAAGTTCAATTGCATTTATTTATGGTTCCAAGGTTTTTTATTTCTTTATTTTATTGAACACTTGGCCTTCAATTGTTAATTAATTATGGTTGGAATTGTTTATATTTTCCGGATTATTTTTATGTTCTTGTCATGCTCATAAGTTAAGGCCTTGAAGTTTAATAAGGGAAGTGGACACTTCCTGGTTCTTTGGTGTTTGATGATACTATTTGTATTTTATTTAATATATCCAAGTCCTAAAACTTGAGCTTATTTATGTGAAATAATTGTTATAAATTTATTTAATTATTTTTGATATTTTCTAGTGTTTTCATCCTCTGTCACTTTTCACTTTCTTTGTTGTTTTTCGGGCATTCTTCAGTTTTCTCACGAAATTGTTATTCAATATTTTTTGGTGTTTGTTATTATTAAGGCTCGCACCTAAACACACACCAAAACACACACACAATCACACAGGCACACTCTTATTCAATCAACCGGAGACACGCACTTGAGCTGGGCAATGCAACTATTCAACCAAAAGACCGAAATAAAAATGCATTCTATAAAAATTTTGCGAGTGCGCGAAAAAAACTTTTCCGCATTTTGCATGACAGCGCGGCGACAGCGACGTTGACGCTGATGCCGATGCTAGCGTTGCCGTTAACCGCGGCAGCGATGCCGGCGTTGACAGCGGCAGCGGCTTCAGCGTTTCTCGCACACTCACACACACACACACACACATATGGGGGAAAACAAGAGGCAAGCGGCGATTGCAATTTAAATTAATGCCGAAAAAAATCAAACAAACGCGGGCGATTGATGTCGATGATGATTATGATGATTGTGCGTAAAAATCACATGCACACAAGGCGTATACTTGATATGGGTGAAGCATGGGATTTTTCGATATTTATTTTTATTTCAAGAGGTATTTGTAATATTTTAACTCTCTCTAGAGGTAAATCTCACAAAGGTTCTATTCTAAAAATTCTGAAATACATTCAGCTTCTTGTTTTTAGTTTTTAATGTGTAATTTTTTGTTTTTAAGGAAGGCTTGAGGGAAGTTTTGTTTTTTTTTTATGTTTTCCCAGTTTGTATTTGAAGTTAAAACAATATCTTCAACCCCGCATTAAGTATGCACTTTATGTCGGTCTAAAAGTTATTTATTTGTCCAAGCTTTATTAACATTTCTGTCTTAGTTTTATTTCGAATTACGTTTTTATTTGCAAATTTTTTTTTGTAAGAATTTCTTCAAAATTCGATTAAGTTTTATAATTAAAACTCTTTTAGCAAATTAATTTTTTTCTAAAGCACATGTAAATTATTTTTAATTTTATGTTTTATATTTATCGAAGTTATCGAGGTTCAACTTTTTATATTTCATAAACATTATTTCCAATGAGTTTCTCGTTTATTTTTGTTTTTTTTTTTTAGCTGATTATTAAGAATTTTTTGTACACTTTATTTTAAAATTAAAACTGTGTATGTTGTATTAGATATTGAAATGTACATATATTTTAAATTCGTTTTATCAACTTGTGCACTTTATTTGGAGATACATCGAAAGAAGTAAATATTCTTCAGTTATTTCAAGTTATATTTTATATATAACAATTAGGGCCTGATATGCACTTTATTTGGTTTTGCAGCGATCCGTGAATTATGATCAAATAACGACTGTCGGCAATTGTCGTTTATTATTAAATTTTGGCTATAATTTCGAATGGATTTTCGCCAATGGCCGACTGCGTGTAAATGGGCGATGCGCTTAATGCTTTACGATTGATATACGCGATCGGCGTACGCCTACACCTCGGGCCGCGTCCGAAAATGCGTTCCGTTGCATATCGGATGCGTTGTGTTTATGCGACTGCCGAAGCGACTGCGAAATTATATCACAACAACACGAAGACACCAGCTCCGAAGTGACGTCGGCGTCGCGCGAAAAACTGCATATTGCAAAAAACTAGAATGCTGAGAGAGCGAGAGCGTGTGGCAAGGAGATACTTTGAGTTATTTTCCCAGGGCGCAGAAGCGAGAACTTTAGGAGTGGAGCGGGGTAAAAAACGAGGCTTGAGAGAGGGGCCCAGAAAGAGAGCGAGAGCGAGTGCATTGCGAATGCAGTTGCAGCAGCGCGCGTTGATAAAAAAAATTGCTCAAGCTGCGCGAAAAGCTGCCGAAAATTCCACTTCAATTAAAGTCAATCTCAAGGACTTTTGGGAAAGCCTTGAAGTAAGGAAAAATTATACCAAAAACCTTGAGATTTTGAAATTATTAAACACGCCTTTGTGGACAGGAATTAAAAAAAACAAAAAACAACAACAAAAAGTCACTCAACCTAGAGACCCTGCTAGAACAATGCCACACAGACACAACAAATACATAGAACATCTCAGCCTTTATTCACCACACATTTTTTTGTCAATTTTTAACGCACGCACACTAGCTTATGGCACAAAAAAATGCATTTCTGCCGCTGCGCTGTCGCCGTCACAGCAATTAGCTGCCTTTTTTAGTGGGGTTTTTGCCAAGCCAAGGGAGGGGTGTGAAAAAAAAGAGAAGAACACACTCAAAGAGCGGCATAAACTTGACTCAAAAATTGGCTGATTTTTGGGACAAAAAAAAACCTCCGAATTTAATTCTAAATATTCATAAATATATATTTATTGACATTCTAGCTTGGCTTACATATTTTTACAATACCAAACAATTCAAATTTTCTTATTTATTAATCCGAATTTCCATTAATTTTAAATTCAAGCTCGAAATTTTAAATTAAACTAATAAAATAATTATGAAAATTACCTAATAATTAAAAAACAATCAATAAATAATCAAACTTAAATCTTAAGAAATCTCAAAAACTGCAGCTTAAAGTTTTCCCTTTTATAAATAAATAAAGACACCAGACACTCACTCACTCACATTAATTCACCAATTCGGCTTGAGAAACTGCATTTCCTGCTCATTAACAAAAGCGGTGGCAGAGTGCCTTCTCCTCTGCTTCGCTCTCCTGTGGTGGGTTTTCTCTGGAAAACACTCGGCCATTGTTGCACTCAAGAACATTACGCTCTCGCTCTTGAGTCGAGTGGAAAGTGTGTGGCATGTAAATGAGCCTTAATGATTTCTTATTTTTTGTCGTTTTCTTCTTTTTTATTTTTCGTGGTTTTTATGAACTTTGCTTGGGCTTTGTTCAGTTTTAGTTTCCTTTTTTTAGTTTTCAGTTTGCTACTGATAAGCCTTTGAATCTCTTTCTCTGCTCTCTTTCCCATTTTTTAGTTTTGGGTTTTTTTTTGGGTTTCTCTTTCCAAGTGCGCAGTTAGATTGTCCAAAATGGTGGAACGTGCCATTTTTTTTCTCCTGTTTGCCAGATGACTAATGCCAAATAGATGATAATGCCACTACTATCTCCATGTAGAGATCAGAACCCCTAAGAACTGCGCACTTTGCCGGCAATTCTTCACCTTACACTTTTCATTTCATTTTAGTTTGTAAGCTTAAAATCCCACAATGAATATATGTAGATACATTTGTATCTCGCAATTGTAGTTCAGTTGTAAAACGCCAACGACCTGACGAGTGACGCACGTTCAAGGTATTATCTCATAAAGTGCAAAGAGGGAAAAGAGTGTGTGTGAGAGAGAGAGAGCCCTTGCTCTGCAACTACTGTGACAAAAACAACAACAATAAGAACAATAATAATAGTAAGTGCAGTGACAACAACGAGAGCGCAACAGTTGCAAAGTCATGTGCGTTGCCAATGAATGCTGCAACCGAAAGCACATTGACTTTTCTCTATTTCTTTAGCGTTTTTTATTTCTTTTAATATCAAGAATAGAATATTTTGGAAATTATCAAAAATTAAGGGTGGATATTACCTTTTAAAATTATGAAAAAGGATAACCAATATATATAACTTCTTAGCTTCAATTTCTAAAGAAAGAATATTTTAATTATATACAAAAGAATTTTAAAGGTATTTTTAATAATAATAACTATAATATAATTATGTCTTATACTTTAAAATATGATTAAATTATTAAATATTGTATTTTATTTTATTTTATTTTCTTTTCAATAAGTTGTTCACATGTGTATTTATATTTGTTTTATTTATTTATGAATCGACTAGGTGCCGGCTTGAAATGTATTTCATAAACCCTTCAATTTAGTTTAAAAACTTCGTAATTATTTAATTTAAAATACTAAAAAAAAAACTATACCATAAGGAACTCGGTTGAAATCACGAGTAACTACAGTAAAAAGATAAACCTATGCACGTTATAGAAGTATATAGTATAAAGTTGGTTTTTGATCAGTCAGAACCCTCTTATCATTTGGCTTTTGTTTACATTTCGCCAGCAGAGACACAACTCATTTTTTGTTGCCACACCAAAGTTATTGGGACACATAATTATTTTTTTTTTTGCCTTTTACAACATCTTTAATCGACAACATCTTAAAACGAAAATATAATGCGTACATTTTACAGGGATGTATTTTTGCAATATTGCCTGAGCCTTTAGCTGATTACAATTCTTTTTTAATCAATTGTACTAGGATTTTGTTTTTGTTTATTTATGGGCAAGGCAGACAATATTAAAACGAACGATTCTATATGTATTTTTATATGTAATTTCTTAGATTTTGCTTTGGCAATTTGTTGCAACGACGATTATCGGTTATCAGCTTGCATTGCATTGCAGCAAATGCAAGTTGAGTGCAATTGGAGCGAGTGAGTCAGGCAAAGGGGGGAGTGGTGTGGCTCTTTGTTGCTTATTGATTCCAATTGCCTTCGATCAAAATCGAAAATTCTGACGAAAGTTCACCAGATAACAACAAAACCGTATGGAGAGCAATGTTTTGCTTCTGAGTAAGGTTTACTTAAAATCTTTCACAATATTATTATCAAATTCCTTAGTATAATTCAACACAAAACGCTTTCATTTGTTTATTTATAATTTAATATTTATAAAGCATAAATAACAAAAATAATCATAAAATGCCATGTTTTTATAATTTTTCTCACTAAATGATGTCAAAATCTTTCCATTTCATTGGCATTTCACCATGAATCATTAATAAATCTGCAGCTGCTTTAATTCGAATAAATTTGATATGAACTATATGAGTTAGTCACTTAAATGGTTTTAGAAAGTTTGCTTTATTTGTGTTTTTGATCTGCCAAAATCGAGAAAAGTTTAGCGTAACAAGTGCGACATATCACGTATACGCAACGTGGCTCGCCAGGTTTTTTTTTTTCGTTATATTCTTGGCGTTTTTTGCTTCCGCATAAAATGTCGCACAACAAGTTGTTGCCGTTGTCGCCATATAATGAACAGACGTCAGCGACTTAACCCAATGCTGCCTGCCTGCCCCCTCCTGGCTTCTTAACCCGTCAGAACCCCGTCGGTCGCCTTTTACCGTTGCAACGCCATTTTGGCGAAACCTCAAGGCGAACTTGTCTCCGGCTCTCAGTTCTCAATTCTCGGGTCTCAATTCTCCAGTCCCATTCATTCTTTAAGCGTGTTTATGTTGGCAATTTCGTTACGTTTGATTAGTGGCCGGCAAATGGCATTTGACTTGCAGCGTTTTGATTGCGTTTTGTTAACTGGATTTCTCCAGCATTATTCCTAGACAATTTTTTAGCCTGGTCAACCTTGAGAGAACGCTTAGAAATTGTGCACTTGGCTGGCTTGTCAATTGAATTCACAGTCGCAGTCGCAAGTATTCGTATTTTTTCTGAAAATTTATGGCACACGATTTTCACATTAGAACTGCCACCGAGCAGCCCCAGAGTTCAGCTTAATTAAACCAACAAAAAAACTGGGGGTGAATAGAGTGAAAAAATATCGGGAAATACGAATACGAATAACGTGGAAGCTGCATCGTGGCTGGTATTAAAATTCATGCCATTGAGCCAAAGTCTAATGCATTTTCAATGTATTTTTACAAGCAATGTGCTGAATATTTATCGATTAGATGTCGTCTCAGTTCTCCGTTCCCCTTGCCTGCTGCAGACAAAGACGCAGCAGATAAAACGGAAGTACAGTTTGTAGTGTCCGCACAAAAGCAATTGCCAGCAAGGAGCTGAAAGCGCCACAAGTGCCACAAGCAAGAAAAGTCCTAGACTCTTTTTTTTCGTGAGCTCAGAGAGGGAAGTAGGTGGAAAAAAATTGCTTTTGGTCTGCAAGTTGTCATATTCTTTTTTTGAGATATAAACAAAGCAAGGCGATTTTTTCGGGGGTTGAAAAAAGAAAAATCATTTTCGTGTAGGTATTTTTGTAGGGCTTACTAGATGGCTGAAGGCGTAAATTGGGAAAGTTCTTTAAATTGCCAAGATAACATTTTAGTTGAAAGATTTCTACAGCTTAAATATACATATAGGAAATTTGAATAAAAATAAATAAATAAATTTGGGTATTTAAGCCGATGGGGTATTTAATTTAAATACTTACTTCCAAAAAGAAGCTAAAAATCTCTTGATAGAATACCTTTTATTTAAATTAATTTTTAAGAAATAGCTAATTCGAAAATATCTATTTAAAAAATATAAACTTTATCCCTACTTAACTCCCCTCGTTACCTGTTGAAGTCTGCTTAAAGGAACACAAAATCAAGTAACAAAGCCGAAACAAACAACAAGTTGTCGACAGATGACAACTGTTGCTTCGCGTGTTTGGTGAAAAAGCCGGCCAGGAAAACCTTCTAGCTTCCCCCTCCCACTCCTATACAAACGTATGTATACGTTTCCAACGCGAGGGATTCGACGAAAATCGCCGAAAGTGCCGCGAGTGGCGCAGCAGCCGGAAAACTCCCAACCCCAAACCCACACCACCCCTCTCCCCCCTCCAAAATATATACATGAACCAGTGAAAAGTTCCCATTCCCCCGAAAAGCCATGGCGAACACCGAACACCAAACCCCTGCGGCGACTGCGTTGTTAGAACGTGTGAAGTGCTTTCTTTGCATACTTTTGTGCGTTGTGTTGATGCTGCCACTTGTTGTGCCTGTGTGTGGGGGGTGTGTGTGTTCCACTGTGTGTGTGTGTGTGTGTGCAACTTATGCAACAAGTGCGCTAGTTTGTTGTTGTGTAACGATGTTACAAAGTCAAACACAAACGTCTGCGCCACGTCGTCATCAGTGTCGTAGTAGCATTTTCCGCTTCCTCGCCGTCGCTGCTCCTTTTGACTTTTGCCATCCGACAATACATGGTTTTGTCTGTGCTTTTTGGGGTTTCTTTTTTCTTGTTTTTTTGGGGGGTTTGTACGGAGGAGTTTTGGTGGAAGAATTCTCATAGAAACATGCAGCGAGAGAGAAGAAATTTGCCAGAAAATAATGAATAAAATATACTAAAGGATTCTTGATTCTTATAATTGGATTTTTTCACTTTATTAACACTTTAAGTTTGTATTACACTTGTTTTAATATTTAAAAAATAATAATTAACAATCATTTTTGAATATAATCTTATAATAAATATTTATTTTATCCAACTTTAATCTTAAAAAGAGCTCTTTAATGCATTTTATCATTGCATCTTCTTTCATATGAATATTTCTTTAATTATTTCCCAAAAAATATACTAAAACCCGTTTATTATTTTTTCACTGTATCTGCAAAGTTCCTGCTACACCTTGTCTTCCTGCTGTTTTCTCCTTTTGCTTTTTCGGGGGTATTGTGCATATTTTACAAGTGTTTCTGCCAAGTGTTTCTCCACAATCTGTCAACGAGCCGAGTTGTGCAAGTTTTCCCCTCTTTTAGGAGGTTGTTTTTCTTTTCGGGTGCTTTAATAGTTTTACAAGTTTCCCTGGATTTTTCGTTGGCTGTCGTTTGTTGTGCAAATTGCTACATAAATGGCTTTTATGGTCTGTAAGTTTTCAACGAAACTTTTTGAGAGAATTAATAGATTTGCATATGTGTTGACAGGAATTTTCCTAGGTGAAAACTATTTCCCTTTGGCTAGTTGCTGAAAGTTGTTATTTTGGCTCGTTAGTTTTTGGTCTAAATTGCTTACAAAAGCTTGCTAAATGAATTATGGGAAAGTGATATGGCTTTGAGGGAAACAAATTTGTTTCCTTGGGTGTGAAAATTTGTAATGAAAAGTTCAAAAATATTTAAATAGTAAGTAATAATATTTATTGTATATAATTAAATTTTTTATTAAATTGTAATCTATTTAATTGGCATTTATTTGGCCAATTTTATTCAATTTGCAATACATTTTTCTATGAAGCCTCTGAAACTCTTAGGCCAGTTTCAAAATAGTAAAAAAATTGCAACAAATAATTACTTACAGATAAATTTGTATATTATTATTTATACAAATTATTTATTTAAATACTTCAAAATTTAAGTACTTCTAAACAAATTTAATGGAAGGAAGAAGGAAAAGTTTTCATTTTTGTTTGAAGTTCGTTTTCTTGATCTTTTTGATTGACTTTAATTTTAGGAAGTTCTTGAGATTTTAACGTTAATTGTACCTATCTTAAATTAAATTTAAAATATTACAGATTTTTCATAAATATTTTGGATTTATTAAAAAAAAAAAATGATTAAAAATGTATAAATTATATTCCATAAATTCTAAAAAGCTAAGCTTTTCAACAACTTAAAGTTTCACACAAAATGTTATTTTATTTGTTTTTGAAATTGTTCGAATTTGCTTTAACAATTTTCACACCAACTCACCTGCTGGCCCCGCGACATCGCGAACATGCAATTATAACTTCTAATTTAGAACCGAAAAATATAAATGCAGAAAATTCGCTGCATCACTTCAGTCAATTCAATTAAGCGTTAACACACCGTATCGACCGACATATGCCACACTTATCGGCCTGCTGTCTCTGCTCTATAGCCTCCCCTTCGACGGCTTGCAGTATGCAAATGGTTGTGTGATCGCTTTAATTAAACGCCTACACATAAATTATCTCGTTGCACTTGACAACGTCGACGACGACGACGACGACGACAGGGAGGACAGTGTCTTTAATTAAATTTCCACAAAAAACATAAACACACGCACACACACGAGGCGAGCCCACAAAAGCACACAACAATTTGTGTCGCGCCTTGGCGCCAACTGTTGCTTCAAATCAAATCAAATGATTGAGTTATAAAGGGTTCTTCTTGTTTTGTGGGTAGAATTCCCTTTTTTTTGGTTGCCCAAATACTGCCGAAATATTCGTCGTAATCGAATCGTGTCCTTTCGTCCTGGTGGCTGCTGCCAAACTCACTTGTTGCACAATGCCAACCGAATGCCGACGCCAAATGCACGGGAAAATAGTTGTGCAGCCGCTGCCAGCGACGACGGCGACGTCAACGCTGCTACAATCCTCCACCCCATCCCCCTTCCCAACAGTTTTCCCTTGGCACCAGCAGAAGCAGCAACAAATTCGACAAAAATGCCCGATACACCCACAAAAACTGCGAGAAGGAGCCATCCAACAGCCAACCGAGTGCAGCCAAATGTTGCTGCAAGGACCCAAACCCAAGTTGCCTCCCAAATGCCATTCGAGCACACACACACACACACACAGCTAGAAGGTGGGTGTATAGAAGGGGGGGTGTAGGGTGGCTGGCTGACTCAATGGCGACGACGTCAACGAAGCGACGAAACTTTTTTCGAGCACACGAAACTTTTTCAGCACGAAAATCAAATGCAGCAGCAAAATAACGAGGCGGCAGCGCAGCTGGCAGAAACTCTGCTGCTGCTTCTGCTGCTGCTCGAAACTCAGACTCGAAGCTCACCCAATTTTGCCACCCCCCCGTCCTTAGTCTCAGCCCCCTAACCCCCACGCCCAACCAGCTACACAATTTTTTTGTTCTTTCCTCCTCCTCCTCCTGTTTTTTTGTGCCATTTTGTTTTTGTGTGTTTTGCTGTTTTGCCTTCTCCTCACACTCACACCCACACCCACCCACACACACTTGCCTGTACATATAATGTGCAATTTTTTTTCTACAGTGCATTTTGCCCAATGTCCTTAGCGCCATATTGGCGCCCTCATAGCTCCTCCTATAGCTCCCTGAGCACACCCACCCCCAAACCCAGTACTAACTTTCCCAAAATCCCCCCTTGACGTGCCACCCACCACCCACTTTCGCATTAACTTTGTGCTTTTTCGTGCTTCCGCTTCATTTTTTCCGTCTATCGCAAGGAGAAAGTGCAGCGGAAAAAATTCTGGCCTGCGTCTTGCCAGGACAGCTAGGAGGTGACTTTGGTTATGGAGGCAGCGGCGGAGGAGGAGTTCCATTATCCTGGTGGCCATACCTTGAACCCAGGCAAATTCTCAATCAAACCCCAACCTGCTGCTGCTGCTGCTGAGACCCAAAGTCCACCTCAAGCTGCCTGACTTCCTGGCTAGCCGGCTGACCAGCATCAGGGCTCACACGGGGAGGAAAAATGTAGAATGGAAGTGATTTTTGTACATAATTTACAGGAGATCTTTAAGATTTCGTTTTTTCTATTTAAATACTTAACAAATAAATAATATATAGTTCATTAAGTTTATTAAAATAATATTCTTATGAAAAACCCTTCATACTTGGCTTCAAATATTGTCAAAAATGATGAAACACTCTTCTATTGTTCTGTCCAAATCATAACCCAATTAAATAAAAATAAAATCCTTTTGATTTCTCTTTGTGCACCTCTTTTCCCAACCAGAAAAAAAATACCCAAAAGAAATGAGAAAAACAAAAAAATGCAGAAAAAGGACATAAAATGAAAGAGGTAGGTGGCCAGCAAGGAAAGAAACCGGCCAAAGGCAACCGACCAAAAAATCTATTTTCCAATTTCTGGGCACCCAGGAACAGAGCCCAGAAAACCGAACTGAACCCCGGCTGGCGGATTGGAAGAGTGGCATGCATGCACCAAACTATGGTGTGTCTCCCTTTTGATCCTCCTTACCCTGGTCCCCTTCTATTGCTGTCTCTGTTTAGCCGTATTGGGCTCTCACTCGCACCGTGTTTCACCCACTTGTGGCGCTTCCATACAACACACACACTACGAATTTGGCTGCCCCACACGAAGGACGATGATGGCGCCCGGCGACTCCTTCGGCGCTCGCAGCGTCATCCTCGTCCCCCAACAACAACAACAACAACAACAAGTGGCAGTGGAAGTGGAGAAAACTCGTAAAAATGTAACCTAAAAACCGCCAGAAAAAATTCAACAAGAGCAAGGCAAAGCCAAAACGCAAAAAAATAGGAAAATACTAGAAGGTGGGAGGGGTCGAAGTTGGGGATACCCCTTAAATACAAGAAGAGGGAGTATTATAAGCAAGGAGGTGAAGGCTGAATATGAATATATATTTTATGCAAAGATATCATTATTTATAAAGAAATCGTTATTGTGCTATATATTTTGGAGCATAATTAAAAGTTTAATTTTAAAAAGGTTATTCATTTAATCCCTTCAAAATCTACAATTAACTTAAAATAAGGTTTATTGAAATCATTTAGATAAAAAAGCACCTTTTCGATATTTTTGATTCAATATAAAGCACTACATTTTTCTTTTTTCTTTCAAAAATATTCAAAAAAAGCTGTTGACTTCAAAGATCTTCTAAACTCATCATACCCTCTGCAGGGTATAAAGGAGGAAAATAGTTCGTCTGCTGCTGGAAAGTAGGTGGAGTGCTTATTGCGTAGTCCATGAAATGCTGGCCAGGATTGGGCCACCCCAACAGACCACCTCCTGCACACACACAAACACACAGAATGCGACGCGACGTTGTCCTCGTCGCTTGTTGCATCCTTCTGGCGTAAAAATGCCTTCTTACAGCCAAAGACGGTGGGCGGGAAATCGAGAAGGGGGGTGGCGTGAATCGAGCAGAGGGTGGGCGGTGGAAAAGCCAACGCCGACAGCGGCGCCTGCAACGCTATTCTCTCCTGCTTCTTCTCCGGCATTGTTGCTTGTTGTTGGCGTAATCGAAAGATGCGTTTGGCAATGTGGGCGGGTGGGAGAATGGCTAAGGAGATGGTTAGAAAGGGGACCCAACCACTACATAGAGAGACACTGGGGACAGGGTGTGGGAATGGCCCACAATATTGCCCAACACCTGCTGCTTCTTAATACACATACACTTTCCACTCGCTCTCGCTCTATCCTGCTCCTGCTCCTCCGCCCGGAAAAGAAGAAAAAAAAATATATATATGTATGTGCAGCTTGTTGCTTTCGGCCACCCCTCCTCCCTAGTCATTATAATGCATCTCTTTCTCTTCTTTATATATTCCAGATTTTTTCTTTCTATTTATTTAATTTTTTTTTGTCCATTTTTTTGTTGTCTTTTTTTTCGTAAATAAAGGCAAAGCAAAAGTTTGGCTTTTTAATATGTTTACACCCCAGTTAGGAGAGGGAGAAGAGATTTCCAGGCAAGCAAACTAAATAAAAGGGATGGGGGATAGTGGAGCTAGAGCTGGAGCTGGGGATTCCCCTACCCTCGACTGGCTATGCAACAAGTTAGATCCCTTGCTGGGGTTTGTTTTCTGCTGCAGCGCAAGTTTTTCGTAAGGAAATATAAGCTTAGGAAAATATTTGCCAGAGTTCTTTATTGTTAGCCTTCAGGTAATGGCTTTATCTGTTTAAAACCTTTAAGAAAATTAGGTGTATTAAATATAGTGGCACTTTAAAGCATTTTATTTCGAATTATAAAGACTCAAACTTTATTAAACTTTTTATTTAATAATAATTTTTGAGAATAAAACCCTCGTAACTCTTCAAAAATGTTCGAACAATTTAGGTAAAATATTTGTAAAGAAAGATAGAGACTTTACAAGTCTATACATTAATTTTGAGTTTGCTTAGTTTAAAACTTTAAACAAATCTATTTCGTTCTTTTTGGAAATACTTTTGGATTTATGTCTAAAAGTGCTTTGAATATTTTTGTGAGATAAAAAATCTTAAATTCATCAAGAATAAGTTTGAACAATTTATTTAAATTATCTGTAAAGAAAGAACAGTGTTCATAAGTCTTTACGTAATATAGTAACTTGAGTAAGTTGTTTAGTTTGTTTTATAAAATTAAATCAATTTAAACTGTACTTTGATCTTTTTTTTAAACATTTAAGAACAAGTCCTTTCATTTTAAATATTAAAAAGTAAGTTAAACCCTATTTTGCAGTAATATTTCAATATTAAACTATATACAAAGCAAAGGCATTCATGTAAGTATTGTAATGAAGTACCTAAGAAAACCCCCCCAAAAAAACCCTATACCATCCCCCATAATCTCGAAATAAAAAATCCCACAATCTCCTCTAATAGAGATACCTAATACAAAGTCATTTCGAACACGGCAGCATTCTGATTCCCTAGACGAATTTACCCCATATCCGCCTCCCATCGAAAATTACCTTTCTGCAGCTTATATAATTTGGTTAGTGTAATCTCCTTTATTCCGGTGCCAGGGACTGGCACACAGATGGCCGCCACCCAAGCACTCGCACACACACCTGAATCCACAAGTGGATGGGCTCCCATTACAATCAAATGAAACTCCACCACTGATTCACTGATTGAGCCATTGCCATGAGCCCGTCTAACAACAACAGTTGGTTGGGGAAATGAGTGGGGGAAAGTGGGAGGAAACGGTTGTGAATCGGTGGGAAAAGGGAGTCGAATTTTTCGAGCAACAGGCGAGATTTCCTATCAACACTCGGGAGGGAGGCAGAGCCACCCAAAATCCCCTCTAAAAACCTCCCAGCCCAGACCCCGGCCAACCAACGATGTCTTTGTCTTCCTCTTCAGTTTCGATCAGCATCGTTTTTCCGGGTGGCAAGTGAGGATGGGGGAAAAAACTACAAAAAAAGAAAAGTCGAAAAGAAATGCAGGAAAATTCGTTGGCGACGAAAATCGGCCACAAAAACAGGCGAGGAAAACGCTAGCTAGCTTGCTAGCTCGCTCCTCGTTGGCTCGTCCTTCGGCTCGGCTTCGTATGTTTGGTGGATTTCCCTCTAGTTTTCCACAACCATTGTTGTTGTAGCCCCCACTACAAGCCCCACTCTCCTTCTTCCTAGTTTTTCCCACTCTCCCCTCGCCTGCCAATGCTGCCTTTTCGGCTTTCGGCAACGGAGGCAGCCAAACGCATTCGGCACTCATCGTCTGCAATTTTTATATTGTGCAATATATTTCGTAGGGATACAGTGGTGGCGCCACCTAACCTCCAGCCCACTTCCCCCCCTCTAAAGCTGCGCATGTGTGCGTGTGCTTAAGTGCGCTTCGTTATCTCCGGCAGAGGCACTTCGTTGTTTTGGGGCACGAAACTGCAGGGAAGGACCCCTCCATAGCCGCCCATCCTTAACCTACTGCAGTTAGCTATAGGAACTAACTCGAAACCCAAAAGAGAAAGAGAGCGCGTCCCCCAAAAGCCAGACATATATATATTTCTATATCTATATATATGTATATGTATATCCTTCCTTCTTTTTTTTTTGTTGCCTGGTTTCCTTCACATTTTTGCCGTGCTGCAGCAGCAGCTTCGTGCAGGAGCAGCAGCTTCGTGGAGCCGAGCAGAAATTGTCGCTGGAAAAATGTGCTAAGGGTTTTCCTTTCGGGGGGGAAAACCACTGGAAGCAGCGCCTCGCCTCGCCTCTGTCTGTGTGTTTGTGTGGGAATGTCAACTAGAAACAAGGACGATAAGCATTATGGAGCGCATTGAGGAAGTAATTGAGTGCACGAGACAGGGACGCAAGGACGAAGGACGACGATGTGTTTGTGTGTGCCAGCGCAAGAAGAAAAAAATAACGTACTTACATATATATATTTACAGTATATCTGTACATGGCAAGGCGGCTTTTATATGTATGTACACAGTCGCCCCCACAACCCCCGACGCTCTCTCCAGCAACAAAGGGCATTTAACATTTTAATGCGGGGGTGTGGGTCCTGCTCCCGTTGCTAAACGTGCTCAAAAACCGAAATGAGTATTTTCAGGCAAAAGGATAAGGCTGAAACCGTAGCCGGAGCTTGAGGAATATATATGTAACCAAAGGGTGACACCAGGACAGCCACACGCAACACAAAAATATAAAAAAAAGGTGCCGCAATTTATGTTAATTTTCCCTGGACCAGACTCGCATTTTTTCGAGGTGTTTTTTTCGCTTTACCTCAGACATATGGCGTCTATACTGATTAGGGTCTCTCTATGGTTAAAGTCAATTTCTGTCCCCAACTTGGATCACTTCATTTGCCATTTGCATAGACCAAATCCCATTTGCGGTTCTTATATGAACGATGGGGATAAGGTAAGGCTACCTAACACCTAAAGCCCAAAAAGTATTGAGCTTTCAACAGATTTTAATTGGATTAAAGAAGACTTAAAGGGAGTTCATTGGAAAAGTTTGAAATGGAAATAAAAACAAGATGAAATCCCTCAGAATTTATTCAAAGTTTTTGGATTTAAATGAATTATATAAATTGTAAATTATTTGGTATATGGCAAAAGAATTAATTTACTAATTAATTTTTCATTCATGCATTATGAATGCCTTCGTTTAAAAAAAAAAAACAAAAAGATAGTCAAAGTCGCAATGATAGTTCTGTGTGAAAAATTCAAGGAAAAGCTCACCATCCCATTAAATATTTTATAGAATATTTTAATATAATATTTAAATATAATTTAATACATACTTCATCTAAATTGTATCTACATTTTCAGTAAATTTAATTAAATATTCAAATCTTCAATAAAACTCACCCACTATATGCAGCATATCCTTGGACCATTTCAATAGTTCCCTTTTGATGAGCCGACGCTCCTGCAGACATCTGGCAAATGAGCATTCAGCCATATTTGGCAGATATCACCAATAGATATATATATATTAAGATATATAGAACCGGCAACTGTACCTGCAAATATAAAGAGCACGAATTAGCTGGAAGCGACTAAAAATCGGCGAACAAAAAATTTCCCCAATGGAAATGAGTGTTAATTTATTAAATCTATAATGCGCCATATAAAATTTCATTTATCGTTGCTGTTATTATTATTATTATTTTTGTTGTTGTTGTTGTTGTCGCATTTTCGAACGCTACGAAATGATTAAACGAGTTTTGTTTCAAGGTTATCGCGAAAACACACAAAACCTGTTGCACTTTAGATTTGTTGTTTTTCCCTGTCTTATTATTTCATATGCTGAAAATTTATTTATTTTTCTTGACTTTTTTTTGCTATTTTTCTTGCTAAGCCACCGCCAGTTTGTATGTTGTTTTTGCTTTCGTTGCAGTTCTAGTTGCCGCTGATGTTGTTGTATTTTGTGGTTTTTTTGCAAGTATTTGTGGGGGCTTTTACTATTCGGGCAGCTACCAGTTTTTGATATTTCCTAGTTGCAAAAGTACAGTGAGTTTCACAGAAATAGGTAAAGGTTAAGATGCTAAGTTAAAATTGAAAAATGTCTGTTTATTTTTTTTTTTTTTTGGTTTAATAAAGGATTTGAAATATTTTTATCAAAGGCATTATGATTTTTAATAAATGTTCATAAAATATAATACTTAAACAATTTTTAAAACTAATATTTCACTGTTGAAGATGACATTTAATAGAGAAGACAATTAAACAATTTGTATGTTAATTTTTATTCATATTTTTGGATCATAACTTTATTAGATTAAAAAAACGTTTATGGTAAACCCAAATTCCAAAATATATGAAGAAAATATTATATATAAATACTTCATTGTGAAGTTGACCCTAAAAAATAAGAACAATTAAAAAAATATCCCTTTCACAATCTAAACAATTTAAAAGTAGTTTTCGTAGAAAAAACAGTATTTTCACTCTTAAATAAAAATTAAATATATTCCTTTTACAAACCCAAAATTGACTATCATTTTTCATACATATAATTAACCTGTTAATAGCCTTATTCTACCGAAACGTACTGTTGCAATTGAACAAGTAGATAGCAATATTTCTTGCTGTTTAAGCTGTCTATTACATTAATTTATTCAAATGCCGTTGTCGCTGCTGTGTCGCTTTGCATTAAATTAGTTTTGTTTCGTTATTAAACAGTCGTAAATTGCGAAACGTGTTTGGGATTTCGCTATGAGTTTGGCTAACTCAATGAGTCCCACTTGTGGAGTATCTCTAATGAGATGCATTGCCAGCTTTTATAGGGAAAATGCCTGCCCATTTCGGGTAATTTTCAGGCAGGTTCACAACTAGGAGGGTTTTTTTTTTGGGGGAGGCTATGAAAAATGAATGAAAAATCCCAGCCTATAATTGGCTGTTTTCGACCGATAAATGATTAAATCTGATGGAGGCTGGAGCCCGGGTTTGTGCCTATTCTATTCATTCTTTGCATCTGCCATCTCTATGACAACCACTAAATTTTCATGTTTACCTCAACGGATATTTGCCTACCCGAAAACCAAAAAAACCGGCTCGGCGGCCAGTTTTGCAGCCCCCCTTCGAAGGAAATTACAATAGCAGTGGAAAAAGTAATTGAGATTCTAATATCAGATAGCAGATATGCTGATGTTGGGGCTTACATGACCAACCAGCAGCTGCTGCTGCTCCTGCTGCTGCTGCCACTTGCTACTGCGAAATAGTAAAACTGGTAGCCCAAAGAGAGTTTTCAAGATGTTTACGCTGATGAAAAATTACTCCAGCTGCCATTGCCACAGGCGGGCAAAGGCAGAGCCACAACCAAAGCCACAGCCACAGCCGCAGTCAAAGTCAAAGTCGAAGCTGAAGCCTTAGCCAAGCTAAAGCCCAACAAAAGCCGGCAGGTTGGCGTGCAGAGCAGTAGCCACTTTGTGGGCGTGTCAACGGAGCACGCGGCCGAACAGCAGCCAACTGATGATGGACGTTGATTATGATGGACGTTGCCGGCCTACCAAGAAGAGCAAGCCAGCCCAGCAGCAGCCGACGATGATGCACCAGCCGATGCAGAATCTGAATCAGAAGCTACGAAAACCGGCAGAAGAGGCTGCCAGCAATTTGCCAATGAAAGGTACAGAGGGAAAAGAAATTAACAAGGATTAAATATTAGGAAAATATAAGAAAAATATATTAGGAAAGCAAGTCTATTCTTTGAAATAATAAGTAAGTTTTTTTTACAATTTAAGTAGTTTAACAATTCAAGATATTTCCATTAATTTTGAAACGAACTAACACCCTCTTTTTCTCCATGTTCAAACCGAGCAAGCGAGATGGTAGATTGAGCGATTCTTAGGGCCAGCCCACCGCCTTCTTTTTGGTATTATTTTAAGTAATTTTCTAATTAAAACCAAATCAAGTTTTCCCCAAAGGAAATGCCAAACATTCCCGGGCAAACCCCACCGCATCCGTAGATACAGCTGGGCCCGGGCCTGTCACACACGAATATGCAAAGTCAATGCTTATTTTGAGCTCTGCTTCACGGCTTCCTGCCGTCGCATCAGAGTCAGAATCTGAATCAGAGTCGGTATCAGAAATCGGAATAGGAATTGGAATCTCAGAAAGGCCTAGGGACAGAGGGGGGCCAGGGGAGAACTTTACGTGTTACAGATACAAAAAGCTGAAAGGGGGGAGGGAACTCATTCACTCGAAAGCTTTTTATAATAAATGCCACAAGTATCTGGTGGCTGTCGGTCTCGGTATTTGTATCTCGCTCGCCTGCATTTGATTTCATAAATAAAACAAAATATCAAGGCCAGTCTAGAAACTTGTAGCTATATACTAGATAGATATATATAGTATATATAGAGTGTGGCTGCGGAATATATGGCATACGAAATCACAAAAAATGGCAGCAATTGATTGGCTGGCCAAAGGTTCTGAGCCACAGAACAGATCACACAAAATGTGCTGCCTAGAACGAAACGAAATGAAACGAGTTAATATCAATTGGATTGGTTTTGGCCCGGCTAGCAGTTGGGACTGCAATTAGTATTGCAATGGTGATCTGGGCACAAAGTGCATTTCGGCCAACTAACCAGTTTTCAGCCACTCTCATTAGCTCAAAGTTTAGGTTTAAGTAGAACTTGAAATGTTTTTTGAACCGAATTTCAGTTCACAATTTTGTGGCCAATGTTAAGGCCTTGAAAATGGTTTCGTAGCCTTAACTTTTTGCATTGTTCCAATTGTTAATATAAATCCTACGCTTTTTGTTATTCTAAACACCCAATTTGCATGGCCATTATTTACACTCACTCCGTTTGCAATTCATATTCATATTCATATTCGATCAATGCATTTATAACTAATTTATCGCTTTTTTACGTCCGCCTGGCAAAAGGCGGAAATAATCACTTACAATTAGTATTACTCGCCCCCAAAGTGTTCTCATAATTTTATTAATTATTAAAGATTTACTTTCTAGAAAATTTGTTTATAGATTTCTATGGCGCCTGATTGCATGATCTTTTTATTGAGATATTGTGATCGACCTTCGT
The DNA here is from genome assembly GCA_035045905.1 of Drosophila anomelani. Lineage (NCBI taxonomy): Eukaryota > Metazoa > Arthropoda > Insecta > Diptera > Drosophilidae > Drosophila > Drosophila anomelani. Next base: position 5,038,987 of record JAWNOO010000007.1, on the reverse strand, counting down.
CCGTCTCTCGCATTGTAAATTGTGCTAATTAAAGTGCTTTAAATTGTGCAAATATGTTAATTTCGATAAATTTGAATGGGAATAATATGTTAAGTAAGCAGCACAAACAAAAAAACATGAGGAAGCTCGTTGGGTTTTAAGTGGAAGCTTTTAAATCTTATTAGAATATTTTAAGCGAAGGAATGTGCTCTAAGAATACTTGCTTTTATTTTCTTGAAGGTTTTGAATACACATGTAAATATTAATAATTTATTCATTGAGTGTGGAACAAAGTTAAATCAAATTTTTTGATATAATAAAGTTTTGAAGATATAATAAAATAATATTTCTCTCCAGAAATAAATAAATAAATTAATTCAATCATTTACATTTAAATCGTAAAAATGAAATTTTCTCTTAGTATTCATGAATTTGAATTAAAATATTTTTTTTTCATATATTTCGGCCACCCTGTCGTATGAGTAATATTTGTTTACGTTTTCCTTGCAGCTAGTAAATCTTCATTTTCATCTGCCTTTAAGATATCCGCTGACCCTGTGGCGCCAACATCTGCTGATTAGAGATCATTAGCCATTATTTGTCATGACAACAACTCTCACCTGTTGCCAGTTGCTGCGGGCGTGTGCAACAAGTGCAGGCAGCCGCAGCAACTGCAATTGCAACATCAACTAACTGAGGCAAGATGAGCACGCGCCGCAACATCAACAACAACAACAACACCAACACAATGACAGGAAGATCGAAAACGAAACCAAAGTCAAGTTGTTGCTGCTGCCTGCTCGCTGCACGCCGCTTGGTTACTTAACTGGCCAACTAACTTGGCCAGCAGGCTGCCGCCGCTCTTAGCTCAGTTACAGTAACACACATTCGCAGTGGCTGCTGCGGCCATTGTATGCAGTCAAGCGCATTTCCATTTCTAACTTTGATCTGCGATCTGCGGCCAGCACTGAGCCTGGTTACTAAGGTCGAGCCTGGCTACGTTCATGGCCCAGCTCACCTACAAACCAAGAAAACGAAAAACGAAAAAAAAAAACAGACGACGAAACAAGCCAGCCAAGAAAACACGAAAAAAAAACAGAAATATAAAGCCAAGGAAAGACAAGTTTAGAGGCGTTGTGTGTGCCAAGACTTGCCATTGGACTTGCTCTTGGGCACGGGCACAGGCCCGGGCGTCTTGGCCATTAAACATTGGCTGATTTATTGTCCATATGGGCAGATTGGTCTTGACCTCAATGGTTTGACTTGGCAACAGCCGAAAACTAAATTTCCTGACTCCATTTGGGGACACCTTTAAGCTAATAATAAAGTTAGCAGAGGAGCCAGACTATTTTTTGAACCGACTTGAAGTTGCAAACTGCCCAAAAAGTTAATTTCCTGCAAAAGTTTGCCATTGACATTGATGGCATAAACGCTTGATGATGGTCTTAAATCAAATAATGAACTTATCAAAGGCTCTTGGAGAGGCAAAAACAATTCCCCAAAGGCAACGGGAGCAACAGGGGCAACAGAAGCCTTCCAACAACACCCTCTTACCCACTCTGTTGCCTCCTCTGTGGCTGAAATGAAGTTAAATGCCGCTCAAGGATGCTAAATGTGCCATGTCGAAATGTGTTTTTGTTGTCGCTGCATTTGTATGGACCTACTGTTATTTGGCTGCCGGCATTGTAGGTGTCTCTGTGTGAGTCTCTGCATCTGTGTCTGAGTTTGTGTCGGTGCCATTGTCCCTATCTACGGCGCACCATGTACATAACTGTTGCATGCAGCTGTGGAGGAGCAACAGGAGCTACAGGATCTGCTACTGCTGCTGGCATGTGGCACATTTTCGACATGTTTTGTTGAGCATTTTGGCAGCAAAAGCTGCTGAAGCAGCGACACTATCTGCCAGCTCCTCGTTGCCCGTTACAATCTGCAGGAAATGTGAAAATAACGTTACGAAACTTTTTCGTTGCAATATGCGCAACAGGAGGTAGCAGCCAATGCCATTTCCCCGGAACCTCTAGGGGAGGTGCAAAAACGCAACTCACACAACCCCAGAACTTTATTTTTTGCATTGACTTTGCTCGTTTTTTGGCTGCTGCTGCTGCTGCTGCTGCTACTGCCATTGGATGGCTCTGGAGTGGGCTCTTCAGGTGGCAGAAACAACCCCAAACTCAACCCCCTTTCGTTTTGCCAAAACCTCCCATTCCCCTTTGTGGAGCTCTGTTTCTTGGTTTTCATTTTATTTTAGTTTGGTTTTTGCCACCACCCTTCCTTCTTCCTTCTTTTTTTTAATTTTTTCTTTTTTTTTTAGCTGTATATATTTGGGTACAACGACTTGTTGCTTTGTCTATGTGTGTGCCATGGGTGTGGCTGCTCGTGTTTACCAACACACCTAAACACCACCACCACCACCAGTACCACCCTCGATGCTGGCATTACGTATACGACCTGTGCACCACGTCGAGTGTCATATGTGCTGCTTGTTTTATGATGTCAGTTTCGGGTTTTATTAAAACTGCCTGGAGATATATGCGATGACTTCTTCGGCGCCCCGCCCTCTTATACCTGCTTCTTTGCTAAATGTGAAAATGTGGATGGAAATGCACTTTTTTCATAAATATGTGAGCGGGCGAAATGCATCATCATATTAGTGTTTATATATATTCATAAATTGACTGCTTCTACAGATATTGCTATTTTGCATTTAATAAAATGGAGCGGGTTCAACCGATTTTATTTGCTAGCATTTATTTCTTTCATTATATTAGAGGTTTTAGTGTGATGGGAATTTTTGTATAATTTTATTGCTACTTTTAGTAGAGTTTTTTTGCTTTTTGCAACATTCTGCTGTATTATTTTAAATAAATAAATTAAAGGTTTTTAGTAATGTAAATAATATAGAAAATGGAACATCTTTGGGATCGTTAAACTGTAATGCATCTTGAAAACATCACCAGCAGATCTGATCTAGCCTGCTTAGACTGCTGAAAAGTATGCTTTAAATTTGTTAATCTTTATGAATCGTTTGTAATTATAGTAAGAAATGTATCTCAGTACAAGTTATGTAATATGGCCTAATTTATTAAGTAAATACCACTCAAAATAAGAGATAAAGTATAATAAATATATTAATTATTAATTTATATACCTTAAGAAACCCCTTAAACTTCTTTACCCCAAACTTCCGTTGAATCATCTCCCATATATATTATTCCTATATATAATCCCTACTTATAATTCCTCTTATGATTAATGCTGCCTCTTTAATACCCGATTATAGTATTATTATTTTATTGGCTGTCGCTTTTCCCGCCCTCGGTTGCATCGCTCTTCTGCTCTTTTGCTCTCTTTTTGCCTTATCAATTGCGAAAAAAGTCTTTGGGGCTCGGTTCGCGACTGCAGTGCCGCTTACAAATTGAGGTCACCTTCAAATTATCAAATTTCGCCCGAAATGATTAACTCGACAAACACGAAAATGTCCCGATCCCCCAAACCCCTCGCCATCAATTACATAAAGAATAAAAGGCGGCGGCAGCCACAACACTAGCAACAACCACAGCGAAATTCGTACGTTCGCCGGCAAAAAAAACCTTATCTTTGTTACACAAAAAAAATAAAAGAAACAACAAGGCAACGATGTTGTTGATGATGATGAATTTGCCCTGATTTCGACACAAAAATAAACAAAAATGAAAAAGGCATTCGCACAAAAAAAGAGATAGAAAAGGAAAATTGCACAAACAGAAAATATATAATTATTAATAATAGCAAAGGATAGATAGGGTTTAATAATTTGGAAATATTTTTTTAAAGAAAATAATAAACTATTTTAATACATTAAATTAATTTATATTCAAATTTAAATTCGAGGGGAAAAGGTGAAAAAACATAAAGAATAATAAGCCAATTTGATATAATATCAGTTTATTATATTAAAAATTATTTTAAAATAAATTGTGATAAGGAAACCCCTATAAAAAATGTAAAATATATTTAAATAAGTTAAAACTATATTTCTCCATTAAAGCACTAATATCTCGAACCTTTCTCTCAGTGCACTGTCATAGAGATTGTTTTTGTTGCAAGCCAAAGAACCAAAAGGAATAGAAACCAAAATTAGATAAGACGAAATTGAGTCGAGAGCCGACAAAGCGGCCAGAAAGTTTTCCAAGCAATTCTCAAAAAACAACAAAAAAAAACAAAAACCGAAACAAAAAATGTCACAAAAAAATGAGAAAAACAAAAAGTTCAAAAAAAAAAGAAGAATTATGAACGTTGCAGCAAAGTGCAGCGCGTGTGTGGCCTCACAAGGAAAGGGGGAGCGGGAGGGAAGATAGCGAGGAATAGGAAAATATGTATTTTTTTCAGCAGTTGTTTAAATAACGAAGCCAGAAAGCAAACGAACTAAATTGCTGAAAAACTGCAGAAAAAAAAACAGCGATGGCGGAATGAAAATAAACGAAAACGTAACAAAAATCAATTGTCGCCAACGAAACGTCAATACAAGTGGCCGTGCGTGTTGCTCTCTCTGTCTATCTGCACTGCACTGGGTGTGCGAGTGTGTGAGTGTGTATCTATGTGAGTATCGTCAAAATTCAGCCGCAATTGAAACTATTTGTACCAGGGGAAAAGAGGCAGAGCTCAGAGCGGGTTCTATGAATTTAATTGTTGCGACATCAAACGACTAAAAAAAAAAATGCTTTAAAAGAACTTCGAATTTTCATGTTAGGCACTTTGTATTAAACTTTGGAAAACAAGGTGTTTAAAAATCCAAAAAACTACAAACAAATGCAATATATCAGGAAACCATTTGCTGTGGTAAAAATACTAATCAGAGTTTCGCGTTTTAATCGAAATCGCTGTGTATTTAACCTTTTGTTTTAATAAAAAAATGTAAATGAAGTCCAAACTAAACCTTATTTTAAATCTAAAAAATTAAATTTAAAAAAGAGCAATAAAATGTATTTTAATGTCTAACACATTACCTGTAGTAATAACTTAGTCATATTCCTGCAAATCTTTTTCAAGACAATGGCTTTCACTAATCAAATTTATATATTTTATAATTATAAATTATTATCATATGTTAGTATATAATATTTTATTATATAAAACATATCCTGAAATAATAAATTTAAATTTTTTATGCTTTTCATTCTTATATTTTTATCTGTTACCAAAAAATTCCATAATATTAAAGTCCCCTGCAAAAGAAACATAGATTTTCCTTTCTTCTTTAAGCCCCCTTTTTTTATTCTACTTCCAATTAAATTAATTCATTAAGTTTATCACTATCCAAACAGTCCATATTTAAGCTATAGAAAATACAAAATGCTGAGTTTTTCATAACGAATCTATAGTTTTTATAAATAAATAAAGAAAAACTAAATGCAACAAAGAGTTAAGTTTTAGAGTATAATAAAGCCTTTGAAAGCGAAGATAAAAAAACGTGTATGCTGAATATTAAATAAAAAATATAAAAAATGCAAAAATATTTGTCCCGCGTTTGTATTTTAAATTCTTTTTTTTTTATACGCTTTTTTGCTAACACTTTTTTTGTATTTTGTGTGAGAACAGGTGAATTGATATTTGCGAATATTGCTGGTTGGCTGACTAGTTTTTGTGTGTTGGAATTTATTTCGTTGGTGTGTGCTGAAAAGGTGATAAGCTCAAGGACAATATGGCAGTGTGGCAGTGTGGCATTGCTGACGCCTAAAATTGTTTGTTCAATTGTGTTTATGCATATGGAAAATATCGATTTTGTTTTCGGACAACAATGCGCGGAATGCCGAATGCAATGCCTCTATTAAGGTCGACTTAGGCACTCGAACTTTTGAGTTAAATGCGGAATGAGGAAGGAATATTGGACAAAGCTTCCATTGTTAGACCGCCACCTGTTGCCTGGTGAGAGGGAGATAAGGTGACACTATGACCAAAGTTAAATTAAAAACACTTTTTTTAACCAGTCCTCCTCCCCGGTTTCATTTTTTCGTATTTTCCCAATCCGGATTCCGGACACGCCTTCTATGTGAAAGCAGCCCGAGAAAAACCCAATCTCCTCGGCCAGCTAAAACAACAACTGCCTGTTGCACTTGCTTATGTACTGTACTTCCAGTGTACTTCCAGTGGCCTAGCCACCCCACAGACCACCCACCGCCCAACAACACCCCCCGAACTATATAGTGGCGCAAAAGGAGATGAAAAAAAGCTGCGAGAAAGAAGTGAAAAACGAAAAAATAAGCAACAAAAAAATCCTCAAGCCTCCCAATTCCGGGAGTACACCCATACTCCCCCCTTCCCTAAGCCTCCTCTACATTTTCCAAGCAGCGCAACAGTTTATTTTTTCATGGCTTTTCTCCGACGTGTGAGGATTGGGGGGTAATACTGAAATCCAACAAAGCTCCTCCTGATTTTATTGCAAGCAATTTTGTGTGAGATTTTTGCCAGGAATAATTTACACAAAATTTAATTTGCTGAGCTAAATGTTTAAATATTATTTAGAAATATTTATATTACGCATACGCCCCGTATGTCGTAAATACTTAAAGCAAGGGAAAACCAAAATTTAAATAGCAAATTCTACTGTCCAGTTGTTATAAATACAAAAACGTATCTAGAACAATTTCCGAAAGAGTAAATTAAAACCGTAAAATAGACAAATATTTGGTCAAGTGTTTTTACAAACGCATTAGGCGAAAAAATCAACAAAACAATAATGTATGACAACTATTATTTCACTATTTACTGATATGTTTATTCTCTTTTTTATAGAATTTAATTGCATAATTTGTTGTGTAATTAATAAATATTAAAATGTTTGCTTGTCTTTTTTTTTGTGGTTTTAAATAAAAATTACTCATACAAATTTAGGGTTTTTTTGAGATAAATGTTAGTGCTTGTCATTTAAGTTATTAAAACTATGAAACTTTGCTTTGAATTGGAAAATAAATTCAGAAAAGAGTTGATTACATTTTTAATAAGATTTACATTAATTTTTTGGCTTACATAAGATTTTAATGCATTCCTTTAAATATATTTAATTCAAACTCAGTTAAAATCAAAGAAGTAAATAAATAAACTAAATTAAAATCAAAGTAGTATCATTTTACAAAGACTTCGCAAGCTTTACATAAAATTAAACCATTCAATTCAAGTCTTTAGCAGCCTCACCTAATTTGCCTTTAATTTATTCATAATGCCTGTGACTTTTTATACTTATTTTATTTTTTACCCCTACCCGGAAAAGCGAGTCAATTTAGCTATCACCAAATGAATCACGTCTACCCAAGGGTCCAGGTCTAACCCTTAACCCACGGCCCAGTGCCATGCGGAGTGTGAGTCACTCCTCGGCTGGGCGATAAATGCATGGCGACTACTGCCCGACTTCCCGGAGTGGCGGCAACTTGTTGCCTCTGCTGCTGTTTGGGTGTCGTTGCTGCAACATCTAATCCAATCCGAGGCGAACAATGGCAAATGCAAATGCAGATGCAACCACAGCAGCAACAACGGCAACAGCCGCTTCCTTTTGTCTGGCCGAGGAGGAGGCGAAATGCAGCGCCGGCGAGAGATGTTGCAATTGCCGTTGTGCTGCTGCTGCGACTGCGGCTGCTGATGTTGCTGCTGCTGCTGCTGCTGCCTTGTGTTGATGGTCAAGGTCATGAACCTGTTCCAATAACTCGTTTCTTACGTGCAGCAAAGACACACACACACACCCAACAACATAGTGGCAGATTGCACTGAGAGAATTCGCAATTTAAGGACTGCATTGGGACTTTGAAAAGGATTTTATTTAAAAATACAGACAACAATTATAAAATTAATAATATTTAATAAAATTCAATGTTCAAATGTTTCCCCTACCAAACCTCTTACGAATTAGAAAAAAAATTGTTAAAATAAGATTTAAAATATTGCATTACGAGTATATTTATTATTTTCTCTATTCAGTCTTTAAATAAAACTATTTTATTCTCATCAAAACAGTTCAATTTTCTTTATGTGCAGCCTTCGTTGGATGATTGTTTGTTGCATGTTGCCGGTGGCACTCCAGTCTAATGCTAATCCTGGCAGCTTTTCCCCGCCCCAGACGAGGATGACTAATGGGCCTTGGCTTCGGGGAACTGGAAGATCCGCACAAATCAATTTGAGAACATGAAATTAAATTTCAATCCATCTCGGGGATGTCGCTGCTGATTGCTGGCGCAATTTAAAGCTGAAAAGTTGTCGGGAAATGCGGAAAAGCCTCAAGGACAACGGCGTCTGGTGGCGAGTGAAAAGAAAATTGCACGCGTGGGCGTAGACGTCGGACTTCAGTCTGTATTTGTCGCTATATATCCCCCCTCGTCATCTGATTCATTGTCTTATTTTTTTGCGTCTATGCGGACTGTGTCATAAATCGCCGCAAAATGAATTATTCGAAATCAAATGCAATTGTGCACAAAGAGAGGAGCACTTGGGGAAAAATATATTGAAAAAACAATAAAAGCATCAGAGGCAGCGTTTTCCGTCTGTCAACTTGAAATTAGAAGCGCATTAATTAGAAATTTGTATTATTATTATTCTCTCGCATTTAATTCGCTTCCACATTAGTTGTCTCGTTCTCTTTCATTTCGTTTAATTGTTCTATTTTTTTGTTGTATTCATTCAAATTCAATAAATTTCGAGTTGACATTTATATTTGCGCATTAATTGCTTGTTAAGATTTCCGTGAATTCCGTTTTTTGTGTCTCATAAAGGAAAGCCCATTGTGGCCATCCATCGTGGGTGTGCGAGTGTGTGTCTGCTGAGTGAGTGTCTGTGAAAGCAAATATGGCACATCACGATGAAGGGGGAGGTGTGCCATGAAAGGCACTTGTTGGGCTTCCGAATGCTTTGGTGTTGTTTTCTAGCACCAATGGAAAATTCTGTATATTTTTGCTTGGAATTAAATTTAGAGAAATAAGGTGAATGAAAAATAAATCAAAATTGTGCAAATTTGAACTAAATACAATTTATATAAAGAATAATTTTTAAATTTTTGTAATGCCTCCATATACCGAATTCTATAAAAACCGCACCATTTTTTCTGAGAAGAAAACTCAATCCGATCTGATCAAATCAGTTCAATCATTCAAGATGAATCATAGCCATTCATAGTCATTAATGTATACAGCTGAACTCATCCCAAAACACTTGAAAAATGATGAGCCTCAGAGAGAACTTACAAAAACTTGTATAAAATTATATTTATAATAAATGAATAAATTCAGGGGAATCCTAGAACTCGAGTAAAATTATAATAAAAACTCCATATTATCTTTATACTGTGGACTTTTTCGTAGAAGCCATATTTTAAGAGGAAGATAATGTCATGAATAGGATATCTCTTTAGTGGATTAATAAATATGTACCTAATTAATGTAATTATCAAATTATAAATAAAATAGTAAAAAAAAAATTTAAAAATAATACAGCAAAATCTACAATAATTTAATTTCATTTATTTTGGTCACAGAACTCAGCGAAAAATGTAGGTGTCACTAGCGCAAAATGCTAATCATGAATTTCCCTCTTTTTTCCATATTTTCCCCCCATCAGATATGGTGTTAAAATTATTAATAAATTTGTGATTTATTTCGTACTCACTTTTCTTTCCGAACTGTCCCAATATTTACAAACTCATTTAGGTATATATTTTATTGTGGTTTTTGTTTTTTGTCTCGCTGACATACATATGACAAAAACTTCGACTTTGTTTATAGTTATTTGGCGTTTTAGTTTTTTGTTAAGCTCTTTTTACTATTACGTTTATTTGTGGTTGTCACAGCACTTTTGCATACATTTTCAGCAATTTTTGTAGAAATTCAGTGTCGCATTTTGTTTTTATTTTTGCCTTGCGTGTGTCAACTAAAAAAATTTTTGTTGTCATAAGAAAAACGCACGTAAAATGTTTTTCCTCGGCTTCTGGCTGCTTGTTGTTGTCTTTTTTTTGTTGTGGAAAAGTACAGTGTGTGGTCTGTATAGGGAATTGAAATTAATTACAATGTTATTGGGAGGATAAACTTATTTGGCATAAACAAAAATTAATGCTGTAAAAGGAAAATTCATTTGGGAGAGTAGTCATTCTTTGGAAATTTGTTTCAAACTTAATTTCGCCAGTAATTAGTGGCAGATAAAAATTAACTTTTAAAGTAATGAAGTGTTCATTCCTTGAGGATTTATTTTAAATGAATTTGAACACAAAATAATTTGAATTTATCCTGTCAAAAAACTGTAGTTCATCCTTAATGATATATTTTAGGAGAATTTTGTAAGATTATTTACTATTTGTATATTTATTTTAAATTCTTATTTTCTAGAAGATACGTACATATATTATTTAAAGATTCGAACTTTTAATCTTTATAAACAAACTATGAAAAAATGAACTATGTTTCAAATAAACTTTTATAAATAAACTTTTTTTTTAATTTTAAAAATAAATATCTTACTTATATCTATAGTGTTTACTGTAAATATAAATTGCATACCGCGACCAACGTCAACAACAATAATAACAACAACAACAAACAAACACCGACAGAAGCAGCGACGCAACGTCGAAGTCAACGCCAGAGCCGGCAGCGCTGCAACTGCAACACCGCTGCTGCCGCCTTACAGCACGCCGATCCGAAACCGAATCGGAGGGGGTTAGGCGGAAGGGAGATTCGTAGAATCGGTCTGGGAATCGTAATCGGAATGGGTTTCCGAAGCGCAGCACACACAGCCCGGCGAGGTGACCGAAGCGAACCGCTCGAACCGACGGACAATAAAGCCAGCCTGCCACCGCCAGCTGAGGAGCTGCGGAGCTGAGCGCTTGAGCAGCTGAGCAGCTGAGACTGCATGCAGTCCAGGAGCGGATGCACTCGCTCAGCACAAGAAAAAAAAAACTGCATTCACAACAAAGTGAATGAGTGAGTTTTTTTCCCCCCACAAAGAGCGAGCGGCAGAGAGCGGAGCCGGCTTGGCTTCATTCATGGCTTCGTAGCCGGCAAAAAGCGTTAAAAGCGAAATTGGCCAACAGAGAGCCAGCAGCAGCAGCGGCAGCTAGGAGAAAAAGGCGAAAAAAAAGAAAATGGTGGCCAAGAATGGCTGGCTTCTAGCCGGAGCGACAGAGAGAGCTTCGCTTTGAGCGCTTTGCTTAAGGGGAAGGCCAAGAGCAAGTACAGTGCATTTTTTAATTGCAACGCTCACACAGATACACTTGAGCGCCACGCTCTCTGAGAATTTCACACATTGCAGTTGCAGTTTTTTATTCTCTCATTTTTTTTTTAGCAGCATTTTGTTCTCGAGTTTGTAAAAATTTGCAATGATTTTTTTATTGTTGTAGTTTTTTGTGTGTGTAATTTTTTTTTCGTTTTTTCTTTTCGTTATTTGTTTGTAGTTTTGTGGGCTTCGATTTTTAGCCCGCGTCCGAATCGCCAGCGTTCGACACTCGAGGCGCTCACTCACCGCTCGAAATTCGAAATGCAACTGGCGGCCAGCGCCGAACCGAGCCGATCCGAGCCGGCTATATTCCACTTCAATTCCGGCGGGATTGCTGCGCGGGGAGCTTGTGGAGGAGAGCACGGTGCACGGAACGCAGCCCACCGTTGCACATGCACTTTTTTGTTTTGGTTTTTTTTATTATTGTTCTTTTGAGCGTTTTTTTGTTATTGTTTTTGTTGTAGTTTAGTTTTTGAAATTTTCTACTTAAATTATGATAATTATGCTAGATTAGCATTGAAATATATTCAAGACTAGAAGGATTTTCAATTATTTTATTGGGAGATAAAATATAATAAAAAAAGATTATATATTTAAAAGAAGTTTAATGGATGTTTTTATTTAAGAAATAATTGCAGAAAGTGTATTTAGGAAATATACTATACCTTTGTGGTTGAAATTCTAATTCTAAAAAAATAAAAAAATTATTATAAATTGCAAAATCTATCTTCAATTGACTTCATATGATCCTGAAATAATGAACACATTTAATATGACCCGATAACTTAACAAGAAGATTATGTAGCCAGAAATAGATAATAAAGATAATAAATAATAATTAAAAATGTATATATTAATGGATGTATTTATTCAAGGATTTATTTAAGTTATGTTTAAAAATTTGTTAAACTTTAAATAAGAATTGAATTCTATACGTATTATAATTATTGTGGGACTAATTTTCTAACAATTATTATTTTCTTTAACAAAAAGTTATTAAAATAATTCAGTGCATTACTAAAATTCTCAAAACTAAAGTGTTTAAAAATAAATCAGAGATAAGCCGAGCCGCAAGCTGCTTTATGATTAATTCTGGGAAATGTTTTAAATGAGTAGTCAAAAATGTAAACAACGCAGTGTCAGTAAAAATTCCAATCATTGCCAATCAGTCAAGCAAGAACATATGTGTTTACTAAGAAAAACACAAAAAACTAAGGCAAAATATATTAAACAAAAAATAAATATATTCATATAAGAGCTGGAGGAAACATAAATTAAGCTGGCAAACAGTTTTATTACAAATTAAACCAATTTTAAATTAGAACCATTAAGGGCGACCCAAGTCCTAAAACCCGAGAACTATGAAAATAAGTGCCTGTAAAAACTTAAATGAATAATTATTAACGAAAAGTCTCAACGAGGAACTGATTGCACACCTTAGTTTTCACTAAACTGACAGACTGACCAACTGACTGAGTAAATGAACAACTAAAATATTGACTGACTGAGCAATGAGAGACGGAGACCGCAGCAGCAGCCTGGCTCGACTTGCAGCGCCTCAATTGCATGTCATTGTAGACGAAAATATTTGTAGTTTTATTGTTATTATTTCCTTTTTTTTTGTGTGCAATTTTGTTTTTTTCGGCACAGCGTTGGCGTTGACTTGAACAACTTATGGACCTGGACAGAGATGGAGACGTGGAGGGGGGATAACTAGGTAGCCCCAACCCCTGGTCTCTGCCAGAATTTTGAGTCGTGACTGGTTTCAAGGTCTCTCAATTAATGCGAAAATTTCGTTGTAATTTTTAGCTGTGCTGCCTTTTTTCTGTTTGTGTGTTTGCATGATTGTAAATGAAAGAAACAAAATTCGTGTATAATAAAAATAGTAATTGTTTAGTAGTTTTTTTTTTCGTTATTTTTTTGTATAATTTGTTTTGGTTTTTATGCGCTGCGGCAGAATTGTTTTTTGTTTTCAAATGTTTTTTCTAATAAGCGAAATATTTGTGCATTTAATTGAGCTCACAACTGACCTTGGCCAGCTGCTGCGAGCTTAGATCTGACATTTTGTGGCTGTGAAGAGGTGTAGTTTTGGGGTGTTTTTATGGAGAGGAAGAGTAGAGTTTTGAGATTTCAAAGGAATTTAATAAATATCAAATGTAGGTTTTTTTAAATATATTTATAATGATTTTTAACGTATGATATATTAAAAAATATTTTAAATACTTTTGCAGTCTTACTAAAACTCTTTGAATTCCGCTTTTCTGATGGCTATTATTTTCTACAAACCAAAGGACCCTCTTATTTTTGTTTTAACATGTCCACAAAGCCCATAAATTTCCTCAAAAAATCAACGTTAATCACCTGAGCCAAGTTAAAAAAAACCTCCTTCAAGGACCTTCAAAAAGAACCCACTTTAAATTGCATCTTCCGGCAAATGAGAAAAAAAAATCACCGAAATGAGTCCTCCTTGCATAATTATCCTTTGAGTTTCGAGCTCTTCCCAAACCCTTCCTTCAACCAAAAAAAAAAAAGGAATAAAACCAATGCCCACATCCGCAAACACTCAACCACTCAGGCAGAAGTATTCCCCGAAAAAAAAAGCGAAAAAGGTGAGTCGAAAAAATACAGAGCTTCAAAACATAATGTCGCCATCAAGGAACATATATAATTGCTGTATTTACAAAAGATAAAATCGGCGACAACATGCACACGACCCGAAATCGTAAAAAAGCGAAAAACAAAAAACCGACTGCAACGAAATATGAAATAAAAAAATATATATGAAATCCAACAACAGAGCAGTGACGATGACGACAAGCAATTAAAATTAAAACCACGTAAGCAATGCGACAAAAACCCCCGAAAAAGTTGTGAAAAGGGGAAAGGGGTTAGGGAAAGGGCGAAGGGAGAGAGACACTGCGAAAATCCACCCCAAAGCAGTTGCATTCTGGCACAAAAGATGCAAAACGTGCAATTTGCGTTGAATGCATTTCGAAAAAATATAAAAAACAACCGAAGCAAGCAAACAAAAATCGGTGAAAAAGTTCCCAAAAAAAATGGTATGCAATTTTTGCATAATGAAAAATGCAGCAGGCAAACGCACACACACACACTCACACTCAACACAACTCGGGGAAAAAAAGGAAAGAAAAACAGCCGCATATAATGCAACGCACACGGCATGCATGAGGCATTGAAAGCTGAGCTGAAGTTGAGTTGCAATCCAGACCCAAAAATATATTCTAAAATTAAAATGCAACGGGCTGACGCAATGCAAACAGCCAAAGGGGTGCAAACACACACACACACACACCACTCGCACACCGCTGCAATCGGAGCACAAAGAATGCATTTTTGTGCATCTTGAAGATACTCTTTAGACGGCTGGAGAATAACAGGAAGAGGAAGGGGGCAACAGCCCGGAGGGTTAAAGGGTTCCAGACTTCCCCACAACAACAACAACAACCAGAAGAACACACAATCCCCGCCACACACGCACACTCTCACTCACGCACACACACTCTTTGAGCTCGATTAAGGAACAATTTTTAAAGGAATTTTTGCCTTAAAATTATGCATTTCCTTTGGACTTGAGCAATTGCAAAGGGACAAGCTTTGATTATGGTAAGTTAATACTCTAGAAAATATTAAGATAACTTTTTGAAAAGTTAAAATATTATTAAAAGAATTAATAAGCTAAGCAAAAAGGAATTATTTATTTATTTATTTTATTTTTTTTTAGATAAAAAGAAAATGTGATGAATATTAGTTATGAAAAATTAATGAACATTTTTAGTTCATTTCTTAAATTAACCCTTTTTATGGTAATTAAAAAATAATGAAAAAATTTATAACTTTTAAATGTAAAAAAATATTTTAATATTTTAACCATAGGTTAAAAGTTAAAGGTTTTCACCTAAGCTTTTCCCCTCTTCTTTTTGAGTAACAAAAAATATTAATAAATGTTAAAATTGTATATAAATAATCATAATCATTGTTTATAATCTTTAAAAGTCATTTAACCCTCTGAAAGGGCATCAAAAATTGTCATCTCTGGGAAGACCAGCGTTTGATTGGGCCAAATGAGAGGCGCCCAAGTGCCGACGCGCAGGAAGCGAATTGCATCCGTTCTGGGTCCGGACTCTCAGCGTTTGGTAACTGGCACCTGACGGAACTTGGCCAACTCGCCAGCGGAAGTAGCTGAAATGAGCTTGGGAATGAGTTGAGTTAGTTGAGTGGGCAAGGCGATGGACTAAACAGCAGAAAAAAAATAAAACAAACGGGCCAGGCCGGGGCCATCATAAATAATGAGGCGAAATTAAACTCGCAATTAGATGAAAATCAAGATAAATCTGTTATAATTGCAACATGCTTAAGCGGAATTAAGAATAAGTGCCGAGACACATTAGGCGACATGTGGAAATGGTGGAAAAATGTGGTCGTGATCCGGCTAAGGCCAATCAAGAGCAACGGCATTGGGGTGCTCAAGGATTAAGTTCCAAGGAATCGAGGTTCGGCGATAAGGATTTAATTTTATAAATTTAATTTCAAAGAAATAATGATTAATTTACTGATTTCACTCACATAATTTTAATTTTAGCTTTAAAATCTCTTAAATCCCACACAAAGAAAAGCCAGTCAAGGGAAAGATTAAAACAAAAATAAATTAATTTGCCTGCTGATTACAGGGAACAATTTTGCATATTCGCTGATAGAGAGAGATGCAATCCAGGCCTCATAATAAGTGCTTTATATATTATTAATTATAGTTTTTTAAGCTGCAATTACTTTGCTGGGGCAGAGCGGAAGGCAGGGATGCTCGGCATGATGATGACCTCATGTGGCAGCCTCGCTGCCGAGTAAAAGTAAATAAAAGAAATCGTAAATAAATAAACCCAAAACGCAATGAATTCAGCAAATAAGCAATGAGCTCTCCGCCAAGAGCAAACTCAGCGGCAAGCCAATGACCAAGAATCAGCGACAACAACAGAGATTGCTGCTGCAGTTGCTGCAGTTGCTGCCTCTGCTGCTGCTGAGGCCAAGGAACCCGGGAGCAATACAAAATTGCTTGGCCTTGGTCAGGCACACAGTCTATATACACATATAAATATTTTAAATGTTTCTTTTCCCCTTTTTCCTTTTTTTACTTATTTTACTTTTTGTATTTTTTGTACTTTTTGCTTTTCTTTTCGATTTGTCGACGGCCAGGGTTCATTGTGCGTTGCCGCTGTGGTTGGTTTTATTATTGTTACATTCTGTTGATGATTCGCTTTCGTTTTTGCTGTGTCAAGAAAGTGAAGTGCCGTTTGAGCACCCACCGAGATTAAGTGCGCCGATAAGATAATGCCCCGGACCCAATTGTTATTTTTTGCCAAGATAACGGCCAGAATGTCCACCGATGTCAGCCAGTAAACTACTGGATATTTCCACCTACTTCAAGTCTTTTAAAAGATACTATTAACAAATAGCCAAAGAGCACTCAAGGAAAATGTGTTTAAATTGGGGAAAATGCTGAGATTTTAATTGTTATTTATCTGCTTTAAAATTATTAAGAAAATATTGTATTTATTTCTTTTAAAACAATAAGAAACAATAATAATTTCACATATATTTTCTTTTAGCATTTTAGCTTTTTTAATCTATTTCATTCGAGCAAAACTTTTTCTGTCTTAACATTATAATTTGCATATCTTTAATGTTGCCCTATTACA
The DNA here is from genome assembly GCA_035045905.1 of Drosophila anomelani. Taxonomy (NCBI): domain Eukaryota; kingdom Metazoa; phylum Arthropoda; class Insecta; order Diptera; family Drosophilidae; genus Drosophila; species Drosophila anomelani. The sequence goes on along the minus strand of JAWNOO010000007.1, from coordinate 5,022,074 downwards.
TTAGCATTTAGATTGCTTTAATGTCTATTAACATTCATTAAAAAACAATTACTTGAAGATTAGATTTGAGCATGAAGTTTTGCTTTAATTTCTTATTTAATAAGGTAGAAGGTTAATTAAATACCCTAAATTCTCTTAAAATAAATGAAGTACTAATGTTATTGATTTTTTTAAAACATTTAAAAGGGGAAATGGTAAAAATTTTATGTAATTTTATTGTTTTATTGTTAAATAACATAAATTTTATAATATTAATATTTGATTAATCAACCTCACATAAATATGTCATGAACCCTTTTCCATTTTCTATTTTATTTATTTATTTCTGCCCATTGTAGGTCACTGATAGACCCAGTAATGTTGTCACCTTGAACTTTACCCACTGATACATATGTTGCGGTCTAAGTTTAAAATTAGATTCCTATTTTCCACATACACACAGGAAAAACAGGCGTACGCACAAATTGCCATTTAGCCAATGTCAATGTCAACGAGCCACACCACCAGCAACATGGTCCACAAATGCCTTTCTAATGGAGGCAGCAGCAGCCACGCGGAAACCATTCAAACATTTGGGCCGATTTGCTGCCGTTGTTGGGTGTGAAACAAACACACACACACACACGACAGACAGGCTGTGTGTAAGGTCAAATCTCTAAATTTTATTTGGCTTCCTGCCAAAAGCCGCACAGCAGCACCAGATGAATGCAACAACTGCCGAAGCGCCTGTGGCTCGAACAGCCACAATAACACAAACACAAATACAAACACACACCCATCGACACGTGTTCACACACAATTTGTAGTTGTTATTGTTGCTGTTGGGTGTTGGTGTTGCTGCGGCTGCTGGGCTGCAATTTCCACTGCAAATCTCCGCCTTTCCGGGGGCCTGCCAATTTTAGATGTTTAGTCATTGATATCAATGAAGTCGAAAGCGAAAGTGTTTTCAGCAAGCATATACATATATATATCTATATATATACATCTATTACTATATGTTTGGTTTTGTGTATGCAAACAATTCAATTACAATTTACAAATTACGCATACGCCATGTGCGCCACGTGAATTTGTGTGCCATTAAATTTCATGTGCCATGAGAATGGATTTTATTAGTACATTTAATGAGATTTGAATTGCCATAGAAATGGTTTTTATATGACAGGAAAATGTAAATCAGGTTAATTAGCTTTATGTCACACATTTAGAGAGTGTACTTTGCGGGGGGAAAGCTGTAAAAACTTGTGTTAATATTAGGATTAGACTCTAATTTGCGGGATTTTCTAGGGTTTGAGACTGTTATTAATTAACTAATTATTTATGAACTAAAATCATAAGCTTTTTCAGCTCAGGATAACATTTTAATTCATTTATTTACATATTTAAATTACTTTTAATTTGAATAAAGCCAATGTTATTATCCTTTATTGAATTCGTAAACATTTAGTTTTTAAAGTATGTTTTATGAATATAAATAAAATAATATAAAGTTTGACTTTGTTTTAGGTCGAATAATAAATGCAAAGGTTATATGTACATTTATTGATTTTATTATTTTTATAGATCTTCAAATAAACTTTAATAATAACATTTTTAATAAAAGGATTTTAGGTAATTACTCTGAAAACTTAAAGAATTATTCCCAAATTATTTTAATCCAAAAATGTTTTTATTTTAAGTCTGACAAAATTATATAAATAGACTGTTATTAATTATTATTAATTAATTTCCAACCAAAGTGTTTTTCCCTAAAATGTATACCCACTTACGGTTAGCTCTCATTTTCCCTTCATCCCAGTCCAGTTTTCTGAGGCCCGTTCAACCCCATTGTTTAGTCAAAAATAAGGGCAAACGAAAATCCACGCATATGAGCAAATACCAGCAATTTGCCACAACAATTACTGCTCCGCTTTCAATGGCTGGCTAACCCAATAAAGCCCGGCATATAGTATATATCCCAACAATTACAGAAAGACCCACCCACCGATTCAGTCCACTTCTGAGCTGAACTCATTTTGGTCTTTGCCTTGTCAATCGAAACATTTGACCAAAAGTGCAGAAAGATACGAAAAAAATATGGGGGAGAAATGTGGAGTTTATGGGGTTTGGGCAGCAGGCAGCCGACGGGTTCAAAAACCTCATTACTCACTCACATGTGTGCGTCCAGAGGAAGGAAATTTTTGTGGCTTGTGATTCTCTAGCCGAGGAGGAGGAGTACCTATCCTCCCTTCCACCCGCTGGGTACTCGATACCCGCACTCGCACTCACTTTTATGAGTATTTCTTTATCGCGACACATGATTCACAAATGTGAAATGGCGTCCATGACCAACACAACAGAGACCACGATGAACCAGCAGCAACGGTCATTGTATACGTTATTCGCTATATAGAATTCTCCATCTGGCCAAAGGGGGCAGGACGGGGGGCATGGACATGAACCGAACAAACCGATTTTTATTATTATTTTGAATACGCTTTTTGTGGCTCTCATTGTTGTTTTTGTCTCGCTTATTTCGCTTCTTTTTTGTGTATTTTGTTTTGTATGTTTTTCGTCACACTTGGCAGCAGCGAAGGCAGCCCAAGCTGCTAAGTACAGTGAGGACTAAGGTGACGTGACTGTTATTTAGGAGGAGTGAAAAAGGAGTTTATTTAAGGAGTGTTAAAAAATATATTTATGGAATTAATTTTGATTATTTTATTATTAGTAATCACGAAAAGGACATTTTTTGTAATTATTTATTTAGCTTAGGAGAACAAAATCGTAAAATTAAGGAAAATAAATATTTAAATATTATAATTTCGATTTTTTAACTCTAAAAACATAGAAAAATCTTAATAAAACAACGACTATGCCATGCAAGGACCTCAAAGCTGGCTTCACAAAAATGTGTTGCATACCCAAAAGGCGCCGGCTTAGAAAACTCTTAGAAAAGCGTTAGAAACATTATTTGTACCTTCAAAAAACGGGTAATAGACTTTATATATTTTTCTATTTAAGTCCATAAAAACTTTATAGTTATATTAAAATTAAATAATAATTTTATATATAATTTTATATACGCCTAAGAACCAAGTCTTCCCTCTTTCCAGCTTTCACTGTATTTGCACAGCGTCAGCGTTGACGTTGTCGCAGTTGCTGCTGCTGCTGCTGCCCCTCCTTGTCCTTATATATATATTTATATACGTATATTCAGTCGGTCGGTCGGTCGTCCCTAACCTACGACAACCGAATTCGCACTGGGCCAGGTTCAATGAACTTTTTGGCTGAGTTTGAGTTTGCTTCTGTCGCCGCTTCTGTTGCCGTTGTTTTCGTTGTTGTCATCGCATAAAGCGTGCATTGAGGGCGCTGGTTAAGTGACGGAATGGCTGCTTGACTGACTGACTGACGGAATGACTAAATGAGCCACAGACCGTCTGTCATGCGTGTGTATCTGTGTTTACTTTCTACCAGTGTGTGTGTGCGAGTGTGTGTGCGGGCATGAATGGAGCTTCTTTCTTTTAATTTTGTCAAGTTCGTTTTGAATTTCAATTTTGAGTCATGCATACGAGGAGAGCGCCGCAAACTGTCAGATACCGATTATGAAGGAGGGAACATCAAAAAAATGAGATACCAGTCCCTAGACTTTGAACCAAACCGATGTAACAGCTGTTCCCGGCTTTTGATAATCGCATCTCCTCTCGGAGTTCCTCCCTGCAAAGCTGCAAGCTGCGAAAACGATTTAAAAAAGAAATTAACCACAAAAACCCCGACGAGCTCTAGACGTTTCTTTTGCTGTGCGAAAAAAATTTACTAGAAATCGGAAACTTTTCAGAAAATCAAATTACACCATACATACATATACATATATATAGGCAGACAGACAGGGGGCAAAGTCAGCGACAGAAAAAATCAGATTCCGCACAGATCGAAAGGGATAACTAGTTGTTTGAATACCCTTACTTAATTATGAAGAAATCGATTTTATTTTGGGTGTTATATGTCAGCTTAATTATAAAATTAATTCTATATTTTAAGGCTGAATTAAAATTAAAATTCTTATATGTAAAGCTAAGTTTTTGCCTTTCATACTTTTTAACTATGAAATAATGTTAGGTATAAATTGCTGGAAAAAGTATTATAATATTTTTGAACTCTATAATACTACGAGATTTAAGCTTAAAATATTATAAAATTCGAATTGTTATAATTTATTTGATATAACCTCTTTTACATTTTAATGATATTTAAACTAAATTCCATCTCCTTTCCAAATGAAACCTTAACTGGGAATCTCTCCAAATCAATCAGATAGAGTATCGTGAAAATTTAACCAGGTTGGCCAGATGGCTTAGAGATGCTGCTGCCTGTTCCCAACTGCCGACTTTGCCCTGTTTGACGGTAATGATTCTGTTAAAAATAATCAGTTTATGATGGGGCCAAGAGACGGCTGGCGGTAGACTGAGACCGAGACTGAGACGGAGACCAAGACAGAGACGGAGGCTGAAGCTGAAGCTGCGAGAGACCTAGGATACCCGAGAGTTGGGCTGAGAATGGAGTTGGTGGCGGTGGCTCTGCTCCGGTTGGCATGGTCTCGGCCCGGCTAAATTCGATATGGCCAGGGCAAAAAGAGTCAATCAAATTGCTGGCCGCAGATCTGCATCGGCACCTTCTTCTCATCGACTCTTGTCACATTCCCATGTCTCTGCAGAGGGTTTGTGGGGCGAAAATGAAGGCGAATTGTGGATTAGTTTGCCTGAAAATATATGAAGAAGACGAAAATAAATATGATTTACAGTGGGTTAAGAGTTAGAAAAGGAAAATAGATTTTGAGCTATGGAATATTTTGTATGCTAAATGAAATAAATGCAAGAAATTAGTCAAGAGCATTTTGTGATAAAGCTATACCAATTTTAGGTGATTGAATTTAAGCTTTTAATAGCTTATAATAGATCGTTTTTAAACATTTTTTTATTTAAGTTTTTGCACATATTTTGAATGTGAACATTTACCAAATAAAACCCCTTCTTAACCCATTTAATTATTTGAATATAATTTAATGTTTAATCACTTTTTGAATTAAATTTTCTAAAGCCTCTGTCTGATGCCTATTCCGAATCTGATTCTGATTCTCTGTTTTTTTCTGTCTGTCATTTTACATGCTCGTTCTGTGCATTTGGCTGTGATTAATTGCATTGGCTGCTGATTTTTGTTGTTACTATTCATTGCGGCTCCAAGGAAGCCTTAGAAATGTCAGGGCCAATGGCATGGCCCAATGCAAATTTATGACAACGGCAATGCCGCGCCAAAAACAAAAAATACAAAAAATAAAAAACGAGAAAAAGATTTATCAACTGCCAGAGAATTGCAGCAGCACTCGCAAAACTGCAACCAGTTAATGTGCCGGCAACGACGGCAACAAATAAAATCGAAAGCCGAAAGCCGCGTCCCAAAAAAACCGGTTCGTCAATGTTCTAAAAATGAAACTGGTTGCGCACCGAAAAAACCAACAAAAACAGCAAGTACTAGACCAAAAATATATATATATATATTTGTTGCAATTTTATTCCTCCTTTTCGTTGGATTTTTTTGTATTTTTTGAGAGCCTGCCAGTGTCTGCCGAAATTGCAAGCGGGCATAAATTAACCGCATGGGGTCCAGATACACTCACACACCACTGAAGATACATGTAAAGATGCAGATATGTATATGCACAGTGAAAATTATTGAGTGGGAAAATCTAAATAAATATAGCTTTTAATAAATATTCTAAGGGATGTATAGCTGAAACAATAATAGTACCTTTCAAGGATGCTAAAATAATTCAACATTCTTGAGTTTGAAAAATACTTTATTCGTTTTTTAGATTAAACAAATATATGACTTTTTTGCCAATCAAACTTGAAACTTCAATAATTTAATTAAATTTGTATTTCTGCTTTAACAATACAAATTATTTAATAATATAAAAACTTCATTAGATAACTCAGGTTATTACAATTTTTTGAGAAAATTAAACATTAAGGAAATGTCAAAATTCCTAGGAAAATACAATAATATATCTTTATTCATTATATTTCATTCTATTAAATATTTGAACTTGAAAGATAGATTCCTTTACGGTGCAAAAAAAGATACAGATACAAAGATACATTGAAACGCACACACCGGCGAATGCAAAACGAGACAAGCACACCCAAAACCACTTAAAGTCCACAATGATGACGTTGATGCCGGGTCCCCGGCACCTTCCTGCCTCCCCTTAACCCCGAAAAAAAAACCCCTGCCACACACAAAACCTCCCCCCCTTAGCTGCCCTGAAGCCATGCCAGTTGAGTTTTCAAGTGCAGGGCTCGGGCTTTGGGCTCCTCCTCGCTCTCCGCTGATGACGCAAAAATACGAAAATAAGAAAAAATACGAAAGGAAAAATATAAAAAAAATATATAAAAAGAATTAAACAACCGGCAAAACGACCACGACCTCACCCAAAAACCAGCAACAACAACAACAACAAAAGGGCTGAGAGACGCCGGCAGAGCGGCAGCAGCCGAGGCAGTCAGCAGAACGCATTGGCAGCGGCGGCGGCAGAGGAGGAAGCCGAGCGGGCTCCACCCCAAAGCCAAAAATGCGCAATTTGACTGTACGAAAATAAAAAAATAAATGAAGAACACACCAACAACAACAACAACAACAGCACCGGCAGAACTTAACAGATGAACACAAAAATACGAAAAAACCAACGAAAACGCAGCAGAAAGCGCAACCAAAAATAAATATATCCCAACACAAGCAGGGCAACAGAAAAAATTAATTTAAATAGGTCGTAGGAAAAGATACTCTTTAGGGAATATTTAAAAAATATTGTAGTAACAAATTTTATAACTGGAAATATTTATTTTTTAAAAATCGAGCATACGCAACGGTGTACTGAAAATAAAATAGATTATATAAAATAGATCTTATAGATATATGTATATGGTCTTTAAAGTATCATAAATAATATTATCAAGAATAAGATCATTGCTTTTCAATGCATTTATTATATTTACCAATCAATTAATTGATTTTATTAATTACAAATTTATATGAATTATATCGACAAATCTAGTATTTATTTAATTAAATTACTATAAAGTATTTCTTGAGAAAAAAATAATGAAAATAAGAAAAATAATAATAATAAATTATATGTTATATTATTAATTTTAATCTTTAAAATACGATTTAGAATTATACAAATAAATCAATTTTTCTGTTAAATACTAAGCTAATAAATGTTATAAAAGGTTGGTTAGATGCAGCATATAATATACAATATTAATATACCCTCTTAAATGTTTACTTGTTATAATAATACTTATTCAAGTCAAGAGTTAATCCTCCTTAATCCCCTGATCGCGACATTATCAATGTTGAACAAAAGATGGAATGCCCCAGTTCAAGGGAGAGAGTATGTAAATACGAAATACGGAAAAAACTGAAAAAAAAGAGGAGAAAGAAATATTTCGTTGGCAGCTCATACAAATTTTACTGGGCTGGCGGTTGTCGGTTACTGACCGTCCTCAAGGTTTTTCGTATTTTGCCCTTTATTTTTGCTACGTCGACGGCAGCAGTGACTGCGACTGCAGCAGCAGTGGCAGCAACAGCAGCAGCAGCGGCGGCGTCAACGATCGCAGAACTCAATTCCCTTCATTTAGAGCGCATTTTTTGTGGCTGCCGCTGCTGCAGCTCTGGATGTTGATGCAGTTCGTTGTTGCATTTTTGAACGTTTTACGTAGCGCAAATTACAGCAAACACGCCATCATCATCATCATCATCATTGCCTACAACATAATCAAGATGGCAGCCACTTGCAGCAGCAGCAACATCAGCAGCAGCAACAGCAACTGCGGCAGCTACAAAAAAATTGACGAATATGCGATGCAGCAGCAGCAGCAGCAAAAAACAAGAACAATTTTAAACCCGAATTCAATGCAAAACAAGCGAAGCGATAAAGAGGAATTGCACTGCAAGAAAAGTGCACATGATTTGTGTAGCATACATAATGGAGAATAGTAGCTTTGTTTTATTTATTCTTATAGGATTAAAATTAATTTAAATATTATGGTGATTACTTAATTAATTTAATTCTTAAATGTGGCAAATGGTTATTCTATAGCTTCTTATTTATTCTTTTTTTACCCACTTACAATTTGGATTTCAACCTTAAATTGAAATAGAAAATAGATATAATAATCTTTTGCCGTTTTTAATCCATTTGATGTACCTTATTAAAACCTTTTAAAACAAATATTTCGTTAGACTTAAGACAATAATATTAAAGTTGTTTGGAAATCAAACTAAAATCATATTTTTGAAATATTTAAACATAAAAATGAAATACTATTTTATCGATATTCCTCGATTTTTTTATTGATTTTGATTTTGTCTGTATTTTTATGAGCCTTTTTTCCTTTACTCCCTCCCCCAATAGAAATTTATATAATATTCTTTCAGTGATCGATAAAAAAGCGTTGACTTTGACATAAAATATGAGATCGGCCGGGGCCGAGTGAAAAAGAGAGTGAGCAGGCTATAGCCGAGCGATAAAAACTTTGTATTGGACTTATGAGGCTTATGAGCCCTTCTATTCCTCTCTCTTTCTGGCTCGATTGTGCCATCTCTCTTACTCCTATTCGGAACCTTATGTTCTAGGCGGACCAGTGAAGCATAGGTTTTAATTTATGTAGCACGCACATTTTCTGTTGTTGGGCATTTTTCTCACAATTTGTTTTGGCACTGAACGGCAACGAATGGGGTGGCAGCCAGCGAGGAGGAGGACGAGGAGGAGGGATCTCTGGAAAGCGGGGAATGCCATGCACTGCAATTAAATGAGCAGGCCAAATTGGGTGGGGTGCCAAGACATCCCAAGGCAGAAAAAAACACTCCTCCGGTGGCTAAACTAAAAAAGTTGAAAGCTGAAAACACTGACTCGCTCTGAACTGAAAACTGAACTGAATGGCAGCAAAAAACTCTTGCTAATGAGAAGTGGAACACCAAGACGTGAAAAGAGGTAAAGTAAGAAAACCTCACCGAATAGCAGATGAGTTGTGAAGCCTAAAAAATAGTTAAGAGATGGGGAGAGAAAATTATGAGACCAGGTAGATGAACGCATAATTGCATAAGGAAACCCCAGGGCCTGGGAAAGAGGGGGTTAAGTTAAGAAGGTTAAGTTCCCAGGGAAAACCGAAAAATATAAATAGTAAAATAAACTAAGAAACGGCAATTCATTAAGCTTCATTTTGAAACATAAACATGTACAATTAACGTGTAAGACTATCCGTATCGTTTTCTATTTTTACACTGCCAAAATAATACAAATTCTTAAAATAAGACTAATTTATTTATACTAAAGTTACTAACAAATTACTAAAATTAACTAACAGCATTATATTTTTAATAAAAAGTTTACATCCTTACCTTAATATAACAAGGCATCTCTTTTACATTTTAATATTACCAAAAAGTCAAAACAGAACTCAATTAATTCAATTTACTTTCAAGTTCACACAGCCTAAGGTATAAACTAATATTTACTTACTATTTTAAATGTCTAAACACATCTACATTATCATTGAGACCATAAATTTGATTACGCAATGTGTTTTAGCATTTCGCCACTAGCCAGGGACCACACGACGTATACGCAATGCATAAATTATGAGCTGAAATCCCATCTCCCCCTGCCACACACAGACGCACTCACAGGCACACACACTCTTCCTGGCACCTGCCAAATTGGCCAAATTGACCAGACCAAAAGCCAAATGCACACAACTGACCCTGAACTAAATTTCAGCAAAAACACTCAATTAAATCGGTCTGCTTTCTGTTTTCTGGTCGTGTGTCTGGCTGGCAAGGCCTATTGGCTGATGCTGCTGAAAATTTGAATGGAAAATGCATGGCCCACACACATACACACACACGCATGCACATGGAAAATGGAAATGCAGCCGCAGGCAGATGCGGAGATGGTCTAATCCAGTTGGCTGAAAGCAACAGGTGCCGGCACGAGAGCGTTATGTGTTCTGTGTGTGTGTGTTTTGCCGAAACCGAAACCGAAAGTGCTATGCAATTTTCGATTTAGATGCCATAATCACTTTGACTGCTGTTGTTTGCGGTCTGTCGTGTGTGTGTAATGAAATTAGTCTGCAGTGGCCGACAGGTGCCTGGCCCTGCCCCTGCTCCTGCCTCTGCCTAGAATTGTGTGTGGCGCCACGGCCTTTGTGTGCTGCTGTTGCTGCTGCTGCACTTCATCCCGAGGCACTTGACTCGTGCTCCTTTGTGGAGTCCCTTCCCCGCCCCTTGCAGCCTCAAAAAGGCTGCCAAAAAGTTTTCAGTTTTCACAGAAGCCACAGAGTCAGACACACACAAATGCACTGGGAAAGTTATCAGGCATATAATATAATATGATATAAAATAATAATAAATAAATATTAATTAATATAACAAACTAAATAATCTAGACTATACGCGTTCTATTTATTTTATAAATACTTTACGACTTGCAAAGGCGATTTCTACTCCTTCCTAAATTTTAAACATTCAAAATACTTTTCGTTTTCCAGCTAAATAAAATCAAAAGAATAATATTTAATGAAAACATATCCATAAAAAAATTCCTCACTTAAAACCCTTCCTAATTAACGCCATTTTACTACAAAAATCTCAAATTCTTACCAAGAAAACCTAGATTTAAATTCAGATTAATCAATTTCTCCTCTCACACAACTTTCTCGCAGTGCTCATGCCTCATGTGTCATGAACCAAGCCGGGGTAGACCACAGAATTATCATCTCCCCGAGGAGGACACTTAACTTAACTTTAAATTGTGTGCGTGAGTGTCTTGTTTTGTGGCCAAAAATGTCTGTTAACGGCTTCGGGCCTCAGGTGCTTTAAGTACTGGCTTAATGTCAGGATCAGGCTCAGGGAATTGAGAAATTACCATCGTCGAGTCTAACGCGTAATGAAAAATTCCAGGCTGTAAAGAAAAAGGGAAAAACTGCAGAAAGCATTTCTGTTAATTGCTATAAATTGAATTCAATTTTTTTATTTCTTCCTCGGCAGCTACGACATTTTTATGTTAGTTTTTTTTCGTTTTTTATTACCAGATATTTTTACACAGTATTTTTTTGCAATTTTTCTCTAGATTTTTTTCATTTTTTCTCATTTCATCATTTCAATTAGTGCAAATTCTATTAGCAAATGCAAAAAATACATTTTCAAGCGAATTTTTCTGCATTTTTTCCTTGGCTTCTCTCTAATTTTGTTTGGAACGAAGTTCTCGTTCCTTCGTTCGTTTTTATTTAATTGAAATGGCTAATGAAATGAGTCCAGGTCGTTGGGATTTAAATCGTATTTTTCGTGGATTATGCAATGCTGAAATTCGAGACCAGAGGAACCCCTAAGAACAGTCAGAACAAACCCAAACTGAGCTGCGGCAGCGAACAATACAAAACAGTTCATTGTCGTCTTTTAGTTGTGGAACTTGCACTTCCTCGGACCTCTCCCTCTGGCGCACACACACACACACACACACACACACACGGCACAAAAAACAGCAGAGGGGGGCCCAAGGGCAGGGCGGAGGATCTCTGCAATACAATGCAAAAGTTCTCAAGAAAATTCAGCAAAACAATTTGACAAAAAAGCGAAACGACAACAAATTCTGCCATCTTCGGCGATCCTCGTTGATGGACGTTGGCATTTTTAAATGAGTTGCGCGTTTTTTGTGCCGATGCAGTTGCTGCTGCTGCCGCTGCCACTGCTGCTGCAGTTGCAGTTGCAGCTGCACTAACCACACACAACAACCTTTATTTGTATTGGTGGGCCTGAGTGCCCTGCAACTTGAAACGCAATGCAAGAATTAAAAGCAAGTAAGCGCGAAACGTAGCTCCATGGCGGCCCCCTTAACCCCGCAACCCTTCTCTGATAGACAGCAACAACAACAAGAAGCAGTGCTGCAGCGGCGGCAGCAACGTCAACGACAACAACGCAGAGACCGACACAAAAAAAAAAAAAAAATACTAAAAAATGTGTGTGCAGAGGGAAAAACAACTGGCAGATGTTAGAATATCTTAATCTTATAGATAGCTTATCTTGGGCTTAAAAATGTCCAAAGAAATCATCAAAAAACTTGCAGGAGAAGGGAAATTTTCAGAGATATGAGAAGCAATTAAAAGGTTATGGGAAAATTAAGAGCTTAAAAGTTTAAAAATTATTCTAAGCAATTCCTAGAAATAGATTCTTCGATTAACTGGAGGGATATACCACTAAATTGAAAGCCTGAAAGCTAACCCGAATCTGTTAAGAAGATACTTAAAGAATATACAAAATAAAGATAAAGCCAGATATGTCATTAAAGAAGCCCAAAGTAGTTTGCAAATTATTCAATTATTATTAATTATTAAAGAAGATTGTCTTCAAATAAAATGTAAATAATATTTTACCTTGCTTATGTTGCCTCAAAGGGTTTTTTTCTGTAGTAGTTTAACTTTGTTTAACCCCTTTTCTCAGTGCATAAAAGAAAAGCGCGTTTTGATGCATTTGAGGCACAGGCGACAGAGACAGAAAACCGAGACAGAGGCGACAGGGGACAGTGGCATAAAGCGAGTGAGACAGGGACAGGGAATGGCACTGACCTTTCCTAATGCATCTCAAGTTGCACGCAGCAGTAGTTGCAGCAATATCAGAGGCAGACCTCTGAAGATCGTCGTCCGATCCGCAGAGAATGTTGGTTAATAACAACAAAAAATTTGGAATTTTGCAGTGCGTGCTGATATGAAGTTAAGAAAGTCATTGAATTTATCAACAATTTATATTAGAGTATTACTAGCTCTCTTAAATATCACAGAGAAGTATCAATGAAAGGCAGAAGTAAGTTTTTATCTAAGAAATATATTTTAATAAAGTATTTTTTGATATTTTTTATGAGGACCTTCCCAGACCTAAAAAGCTAATAACTTTATAATTAATAAAGGTTTCCTTATGCAAGGGAAATATTTTATCCTAATTGTAGAACTGTACGTTTAGCATATATCTTGAATACCATACATTTTGCGAAATAAATAAACTCCACTGATACATAGCTGCAGCTTTTCAGACACTATAATTTCTGTGCTCAGGTTTATGTTCTCACATTTGCTTAAAATATTGTAATTAATATATAGAAAAATCTTACTCAAGGTGAGCAGACGAAAAAGGTAGCAGACAGACAGAGATGGCATCAGGCAATCAGCAATATAAACAATAACGAAAAAATAATAACAAAAAAAAAAAACTACTGCTAAATAGGAGAACCAGTTATTGTAACTGTTGACCGGTGTTGTTTTTACTTGAATTTGTTGTTGTTGTGCGGTCATTTGGCTATTTTGATTGGGACAACTTCCAGTTTGTAGTGCGCAAAATGGCCCAGAGAGACCCCAGTTAACCATATAATTTACACAGAAATAAATAAGGTATTTAAATAAATTTGATTTGAAATTTGAAAAGACCGTGAAAATATTAATATAAAATGTTAAGGGAACTAAAGCAAGCATTTAAGAAGTTTTAAAGAAAATCAAATCGATTTTTGTATTCTTCTCTATTTGAATAAAATTTTTAGGTACCATAAACTATCCATAAATAATTATCATATTTTGAATTATACCATTTTCTCCTTGTGCAATATAGTTACCAAGCCAATACTTAGATCTAATGATTTCTCTAAACGCCAGTGAGTGTGTTGGGTGTGTGTGTGCCTTGCACTTTGCCATTTAACTAATTGCCAGGGGATGTGGGCTCGCTCAGCTTTGGCAATTCTGGATACTTGAGGGCCCCGAGCAGGGCAATTATTAAAAAAGCAAATGGAAAATTTTCTGGAAAATCCATTGACTGCAGCACGAACCGAAATTAGAGCTTTTTTTATATATATATATGTTATATGCGGGCGCAACAAGTGGAGTCACGAAAAATGTACGAGTCGAGTGCGCCCCTCCAGTGGCACTCGAGTTGAGCGGCGATAAATTCACGTTTCCTGCCACATGTCCGTGTGCCACAGGAGTAGCTCTGGATCTGGATGTGCTCCCTCGTACCCCACCACTGGCACTTGTGGTGGTCTGAGCTCTCCACGAGTGTGAAATCTAACGGAAGTGGCCGCCCCATTTCCGGTCGCTCCAAAAATGAGCAAGCAACAGGAGCAACTACTAGCAGCAGCTGCCGTTGTAGTTGGCACTATTAAAGCCACCAGATTTGATAGAGCCCCATCATTCGGCCATATCAATGCTTCGGCATTAGGGTCAAGAGCAATAAGGTGGCCATAACACCAAGCTAACTCGCAGCAAACACCGGCAATTCAGGCATATTTATCAAGCCGAAAAACACGTTAACCAACTAGCCAGACAACTCAAAGCCAGGGGCAAGTGCAACGGCTACACGACTAGAAAAACCGAAATGGAAAAATAGTAGAAAAATAGAAAAAACTTTAAATAAACTTGTCTTGGACCCTGGCTTGCTTAGAAGCGACCTTAGCGAGCTCTGTTCACTCCGCACAAATGGAAATGGAAATGGAAATCACGGCCTGGGCCAGCAGCAAATGGCAAATGTGTGTTACTGTAACTGCAACGCCGCGTGGCTTCCTTCCTGTTGCCTCCGGAGGCTCAGTTTTGTGGCCGCATCTGTTGCTGGCCAAATGCCAAAGTGGCCTAAATAGATGGAAATAAACAGATTTGGGAAATCTGAAAATGAAAAAGAAAAAGGATTTTATAAAGGAAGTGATTATCAATTAAAAGAGAAGGAAGTTTTAATTGGAAAATAAAGTTAAAAGAAAAGAAAAGGCCAATTTTGTGTTAATTATTTCAGGGTAAACTCTTTATTTATAATAAATACTTTCTAAGATCGATGAAAAACTTCAACAAACCCAAACACAGACTTATTTGCTAGTAAAAGAAGTAAACAAAAATCCATATTTATAACAAAAACTATCTTAAATCGTAGAAGTTCTTAACAAACCCAAGTACAGACTTCTTTGCTTGAACAAAGAATCATCTCTAAGAAAATTCAGGATAGATTCTCATATCACAGAAGTCCCTGAGCAAACCCAAAGCACACCCTCATTACTCATAACACTTATTCCATGACGACTTTGATTCATATTCGCGGTGCATCATTGTGAACTTTGTAAGGGAATCCGCACCAAACCAATCCGATTCCCACCTTGGTCACCGAAGCCTCTACAGGCCAAAAACAAATGCGAATGCGAACAGATACACCGAAATAAATAAAGAACGCCGACACGTACCTAGCTCGACAATGACAAAAAAAAAAAAAAAAAATACAAAAACAACAACAACAACAAAAGGCAAACAAAATGTTATGCTCTCATAAACATTGCAAACAAATCTAAAGTTCGAGGTTGATGCGACGAACAAACACAGACGACGATGACGGCGAGGAGGAGGCACCAGACGAGGAGGAGGTACAAAAAAACGCGCGCAAAAAATGAAAGAGAAATACCGAAAGCAAAACGCAGAGCGATAAATTTTAGGCACAAAGCAGCTCAAATAGCAAAATGGCAAAATTGGAAACCGATGGAAACCTCGACTTGCGTTATGAATGCATGCCGAAATGGAGGCCAAGCGCAGCCAAAACTAAATAGAAATAGCAATAGAAATAGCTTTAAAAAAATAGCAACAAAAAGCAAATAGAAAAAGGTAGAAACAACAACAACACTTTGCGTATGCAGCCAAGCGTTGCATTTTCGGTTGTTATTCTCCTTTTTTTGTTTTTCGGTGGGCGATTTCGGCGTTGCCAGACTGAGCCCCGAAAAAAACCACCAACGAAATTACGTATACGCAATGTGAGGTTTATTTCATGTCAAGGTTCTCGCTTGACAGTTTTCATGCAAAATTTAATATTTAATTTTTTTTGTTCTAGCTGAGAGTATATGTGTGTGTGAGGAGACGGTCATTTCCGCATTTTACTTTAGCTAATTTCTGAGAAGTAATTAATAAAACATTTAAAAAGCGGTGAGCTTGTACTCTATAAATGTGAAAGGTATATGTGGTTTTATTAATAGTGATCCTTTTGCTTTTATGAAGACCGAAAATTATAGACTACATTAAATTGGCATTGAAATAATAATAATAATTTAGCTAGGAGGTGAATGAATTTAATTAAAGAAAAGAAGAGGCAATACAATGAGTAGTAAATCTTTGTTTAATTTAAGCAATTCCAGCTTATAATAAAGTTATAAGAAATAACATCATAAATATTGAAAATGTATGTTTTTTATACTAATTTAATGGCATTTCTTGAATTTATATATGAAGCGTTATTATTATTCTTTTATTTTAATCAGCAAATATGGTACATTATTTACAATATTTTCTTAAATGTTACTATACAAAATATAAAATATATTATAAAAATCTATTCAAGAGAAATCAAGTTTTATGTTTATTACGTTTAGGAATTTGTGCAGTTATATTTAATATTTTATATTATTTTACTCGGTTCCTTTATCAACATCAAACATCCTTTAATTAAAAAACCCCCCGTGAAGAGTAAAATCATTACAGAAATAGTCATAATAATAAAAACAAGAAGCAACAACAAAAGCAAATCACACCAAACTGAGTACAACAATTTAATTGAATTTATCAGCGCACAAATTAATTTCTTCCTCTTCTTGCTTCCCCACCCCGCATTTGCATATAAATAAATGCAAATTGAGTATTTAAAATAAAAAAAAAACAACAACAATAACTGGGCACAATTGATGACGTTGTTGTGCAGCTCAATAAATATAGAAAATGCATAAATAAAATATTAGGCAAGTGGGTAGATTGCTTGGCCAAAGAGGGGGTATAGGATGAGGGGGGCAACACAGCATGCAAAATCTTTTGCAGCTGCACTGCCACAACAACAACAACATGAATAAACGCAACAACAAAAAACCGAACAACAACAAAAAAAAATGGCAAACTTAACAACGGATAGAAAACAAGATTTCAAGGTAAAGAACGCAATCGAACTTGACGTACTTGAACAAAATTTATAACAACAACGACGATGAGAGACAACAACAATGCAATGCCCGACAACTACAACAACACAATCTACAATAAATACAACTACCACCAATACAAGTACAACAATCAGCAATATAACAACAACATTAAATAAGAATTGGCAACGTTTTGGGCCAAAACATTGAACAGCCAAGTGCTGCTGCCAATTGAAGTTTTTCGTTTCTTTTTCAATTTTTCTTGATAGTTTTCAGCACTCTGGATTGATTCGAATGAATGGAAGATGCTTTTCCGAGAGGAAATTGCTTGCGGTTACCAAAACGAAAAGCAATGAAAAAATAGAGAGTCTTTTTTGTTAAATGGGGCTTGTTAAATAATGCAATAATGTAGTGTTCTTTGGCTAAGTAGCAAGAAAATATGGATTGTCAAGTCTGGGTTTTGTTTATTAAACAAAATAAATTGAAGCTTATAATGAAGTGTTTATATTAAGATATATTTCACTGATTTATTTACAGAATAAACAATCATTTTTCAATTTAATTTCCATATTTTTTATGGAATAATATAAATTACTAGGAATTCCTTCAGCAAATGTAATTACCCAAGATCAATAAAATTCATATTAATCAAGATTTATCCAAGAAATAATCTGCTAGGGACTAGGGAAAATATGGATTGTCAAGTCTGGGTTTTGTTTATTAAACAAAATAAATTGAAGCTTATGAAGTGTTTTTATTAAGATATATTTCACTGATTTATTTACAGAATAAACAATCATTTTTCAATTTAATTTCCATATTTTTTATGGAATAATATAAATTACTAGGAATTCCTTCAGCAAATGTAATTACCCAAGATCAATAAAATTCATATTAATCAAGATTTATCCAAGAAATAATCTGCTAGGGACTAGACTTTATTTAATTCAAGCTCATAGCTTTTTCTTAATTTTAAAAAATTACTTAAACTCAAACCTAATTAAAACTGGACATAATTTCCCATCATCATCCCAGTTCTTGAATAATTTCCCCTACTCAAATCGCAGGAAATGTATATAGCAAATTGGCCTGGCCTCCGGACAGAGCGACACCTTTTCATCAAATCACTTTGTTTACCCCTGGAGTCGACACTTGATTTCTCAATTTGTACTGTTAGAGAACCATTTAGCGGACAAAAGATTTAATCAATCAGCCGCCGAGTAGCCGCATTTAGAGACCCGGCAAACACAACAGTTGGTGGCAATCTGTCAACGGCTCGAATCAAAGTCAATCAAAACTGCAACAATAACTGTCACAAATTAACAGGCCAAGAGTCAGGTCGGAAAAGACCCGGCCAGGGCTTTTATTGGGGCCAACAAACGAGCGGATATATCTACATAAATATATATTTATGGAAAGCTGAACCGTTGGCAGGAACCAAACAACTAAGTGGCCAACATCTGACAAACGGTCTAAACAAATTTAATTGAAAATCAGAGCGAAATCATTTTGAGAACAAAAGCTGTAAACTCTGTGAGCAGATGGATGGATGAAGTTTGCGAGATGATGAAGAGTCGGACCAATGATTAACACCTAAGCCAAGGCGAGATGAACTTAGAGGGCACTGGATTCAAATGGAAAGGAAAGAGTGAACTTTACAGAGAACAAAAAATAGTTAATGCATTTTACAGACTTATTTTGAATGAAATTTATGTATGAATATATTTTCCTAGCAGCCATTTTTAATGCATTTAATATTGTGGAAGTGTGGAAATGTTTACGGGAGGAGAAACTAAAATAGTTCCTTAGAACATTTTCTTAACACATATTTACTTTAGAAATTAAAACTTCAAGCTGCTTTAATCGATATTAAGTAATTATGCTTTTAAACACTTAAATAATTTCCAATTAATAAAATTGGTTTAGCCAAGAATTCATATTTTTAAAACAAAATTGTATTCCTTTTATTAAATGAAATAACTCAAAATTGCATTAAAATATGCAGAAAGTTTTTTTAAAAGGGTGTAAAATTTTAAAAATTTTATATTTAATTCAAAATATTTTTATTACTTTTATTAATGAAAACAATTTAATAATCATTTTTCCCAAGTGCAATTCTTTGACAGCGCGATGAGACCAGCAGCGGAGGGCCAACTAATATCATTCTGAAAATATATGAGCCATGGTGAGCGCTGAAAAACTTTGGATTGGGGCAGGAACTTTGCTGCTGGGGATTTGGCTTCCATGTTGCAAGTGGCAAGTGTAGCAGCAGTGGTAGTGGCAGCAATAATCTGTACTTGGGCGCTGCACACCTGTTGCCGGCATTTTGCATGCAACTGGTTGTTGCGGCTGGCCCCCTTCCTGCTCTCTCCCTGCCACCAGATGCTGCTGCTGATGGGCAGCAATGGTAATATTGCCTAGAGACCATTTCGTGGGGTTAAAGTTGCCGCTCGGCGAATGAACCGATTGGCCACACACACACATATATGTTTCTGGGCCTGATTGAGTTACTCAATTAAATCGCCATTAGGGCTTACAGCTCAATCACAATCAAGCTGAAAAGTCAAAGGAAGAGTAACGAAAATCGCCCCTTCTTGAGCTATACAAACTCTGACTCACTCGAAGCACTCACTCACTCACTCAGCATGGTGAGAAACTCACCACAGAAGAGCTCATACTCATACTACCCCTCAAAATGTAAGCAAGAGCGAGGCGAGCTCGAGCTCTGTAACTATCCCTTCCGAACGAAACCCCTCTGGGTTATTTCTTGCATTATTTCTTGCCTTATTTCCTTTATTATTTTTTTTTTTGTGGCTGCTATTTTTGGAATTTTCTCAAAGTTGCTGCATGAATTTATAAACAGCGCCTCGGCGAAAACATCCCGAAAACGAGTTCGCAGCGATGCAACGAAGCGCACAGCAGCGGCACAATGGCATAATGGAAAACTCCTTTATAATCAGATGACACCTATTTGGCATTGAAGCATTTGATTGCCATATTTATGCAAGATAAAAAAGGCAACGGCGACAAGATTAACCACAGTCTTCTAACAGCAACAAACGCCGCAACCGGTTTCGTATCATAAAAAACATCGAGCCAAACCCCGAATTCAACCCAACCCTTTTGGCTCCCAAAAAAATAATAAAAAAGGCATAACAAAAATAAAAACTGCAGCTATAAAAATCTCTGAAAAAAAGACTCAACAATGCAAAAAGGGCAGACAGTAGATGCAGCCGCGGCAGCCGAAAAGGGTAAAAATGCAAAAACAAAAACGCATCCGACTGCGAAATTCGAGCAGGAGGCTGCTTTTTAGAGATGCATCTTCAAGATGCACTTCTCCTTGCCGGCGGATTGCAGGGAGGGACTCGAGGCAAGGCCTGCCTTGATAAGCGATTTTTGGTGCCCTGACATTTGATATGCCAGACGATGTGGCAGTGGCCGTGGCAGTGGCATCAACAGCCCTAAGAAGGGAATAACATCCTGCTAATAACTTTTACTTGGCGGCCGGTATACCCTTTTCAAAGATGTCTTCAATTCTTATAGGGATTTATTTTGACTTTCCATCAATTGGATACAAAAAATATTTAAAACAGTAGCTAGGAATAAAGCTTGCTTTACGACTTAGTTTCCTTACAAAATGTAAGAAAAATATGCAAGTTTAAGTCGAATTATTATTATTTATTAAGTAAGAGCATAAAAGAGTAGGTTCTTAAATTAATTGATAACGAAAATCAAAACCTATATTTATTATAAATAGAAATATAATTAACCTATTCTGTTAAATAATTATGATTTATTTAATTATTCTTGTAATAAAAGCTAGAAAATGATTTTAGTATCAGGAAGTCAGATGTAGCTTATTAATTAAAATAAGGCGGCATGTTAAAATCATTTATATATAGTATATTTAAATAGCATTTTAATTTTTTGTTTTTAATTTGTTATGGAAACACCATTTCTTTCTATTATAATTATATTTTAATATTCATTTAAGAAACTATTAAGTAAAAAAACAATTTAAATACGATCATTACTATTTCGTTTATCTATATTTGTTTTCTTAATAGTCTAACAAAGTAGCTTCTTATTTCGTCTCAAAGATTATATTAAACTTGTTTTCGATTATAAATTAAATACTCTCACTCCCTTTTCCGTAATTTTGATCTTCCTGAATCGCGCGCTCCCTGGATCGCTTCCGTTCTCAGATCCAGCGAAATTTACGGTTCTGATCTAATTCGCAGCCGCCGACTTTAACCAGTTGCTGTTGGCCAAGGAAGTAAACTGATTTGAAAACAGGAAACTGTTGTTAAATTGTAGCTGGCTCATTAAAGCAGCTGCCTTCTGCCTTGCAGCCTCAGCATCAGCCTCTACGCTCTAGCCATGGCTACAGATACAGATTTAGCGTCAGATACAGATACAAATGCGTTCGCGATGACTTTTGGCGGATGTGCGCATTCAGGCTGAATATTATTATGACGATTTCGAAATTAAATGTCACTGAGCTGTGCTTTATTGTGCGAGTGTGTGAATATACATCTAACCCCGACAGTTGTCAGCAGCTTAAAAAAAAATAAATATAAGTAGAAGAAAGAGAGCGACGACTGGGCGGGGAAATGGGGTGAAATTATGTGCGCGAAATTACTTTTGTATTATTTATATGTGCGTGCCAGGAGCCCGAGGCGAAGGCAGATTTCCAGGGAGGAGCCTGTCCCCCCGCTGATGGACCTATTTTAACCCTAACAACAAAAACAACTAAGACAAAAGGCCTCGCACAACAAATAATCCGCGATTCTGGGTGCCAGAGTGCTGGTGTCATGTTAACAAAGTGCGTGGCCTATGCCTGCGAGCTGGGGATTTTATATTAAAAAATAATCACACATTCATGCCCCAGCTAACCGCAAATCAGCGAAATAATAATAGTCCAATGCACAGACTTGAAGATGTCCTTACTTTTTGGGATGTGAGAAGGAAATTAATAGAATGAATATAATTAGTTTAAATTTATTTATAATTAAACTGTACAAATTAAGAAGAAGTTTTATCTGAGAACTTTACCAAAAAGAATTAGCATACAAAATTAACGTAGAATATTTTTTTGTATAATTCGTATCTTAAATATTCTAAACAAATATCTTATTCAAGTAAAAATACAAATTAATGCATATTTCATTGACTTCTTCCGAATTCCTTAACGAATATTTTATGTATCCAACTATGGATGTTAAAAATACGGTTTTGGGCTTAAGTATTGTAAATATTATTTGTTATATTTAATTGGAATAAAGAAAGAGAATATTCCACACTTAAACCTTCATCAACTTCCTAGATAAGAGTATCAACTGTGCATTAAAAAACTTAACTAAACAAAACCCAACTAGAACGTTTTGTCATCCACAAATAATTCCAAACAATTCTCTTCAGTGATTCGCCTTTCTTTGCTATTTGCTCATTATAAAAGTCGCCTGTTTTATATTATAATTCCAATTTTCTAAACTGAAGCTGCCGATTTCATTGAAATCCCTTGCATACTTTGCGCAACAAAATGGCAAATAAGTCAACATTAATGCATATATTGTTTGGTGGCAATAACAAAAATTATAAGCCCGGCCTTTTGTCCCTCAATGCAGACTAAAAGTTGGAAAAGGATATATGTAGATAAATAAACCTCGAATTGATTGTGTGTACTTAGGGCCAATTGTGGCCTCATTAGGCGTTGAGCTGGGTGTATATTTCCCTCCCTTTTTCTCTATAATTTGAAACTCCCCTGCGGAAATGCCGCCATAAAAAAATAACTTGCACAGCAAGAACCCAACCCAATGCAACCCAATTCAATCCAACTTATTCCTAACCTATCCCATAAAACCCAAACCCAAAGCTAAGCCCGAATCGAATGCGTGTCCAGGTCCCAAGTTGGAATAGAAACCCCAAACACCGTTCCATATATTTTGCCCCTTTACGCGGTGCATTCATTTGGTTGCATTTTGTTTTGAGTTAGATAACCGAAAGGGGAAAGTCTGTGAACACTGAGGAATAAAATAGATTAATTTTATGAGAAGATCTTTTTTATTTTGAAATACATTTATAAGAAAATAATGATTTCAATTAAAAAGAATCTAATTGTATATTGAAAACACATCTAGGTTTCCTAAAAATAAGTTGTTTTTAATTTTTATTAATATGTACTATATTAAATATATGTGTTCTTAATTATTTAAAAATCTAGAATTATTTATAAAGACAGTCAAATAATATTTTTTCAAGCAAGCACTTTCTTGAGTTCTCAAATATTTTGAATAAATTCTTGTATATTTATTACGCGTTTATTAAATATTTATTTTATGTTCACCTTAACCTTTATTTCTTTTTAAATTTTTCTGTGTGCTTTTTGACCCTAATGGGGTTGTTTAATAATAACAAAACAACACAGAAGATGCAAGGGGGCAGATCAATAAGCCCATTGCGAAAACAGGGCCAATAGAAAATGCCCAACCCCAAGGTGGCGTTGTTAACCCCTTAAGCTTTCAAATTAGTGAATGCAAAAAGTGCGTAAGAAGCAGGACACACACATATGCTCCTTCCTATATGTATGGTACATACATATAATATATGCCTATACAACGACTGGTCATTGGCCTCAAAAACCCCGCTGAAGAAGAGGAAGGAAGAAAGCGGAAGAGGAAGTAGGGGAAATATATATATATAAATACTATATATATTAAGGATGGGGAAGAAAATGAATCCAGCCAAACAACTTGTGAGCTCAGGGGTTAAGAGTATGTGTGTGTGTGTGTTGGCTTTTTTTCGAATGAAATTTTCAAAACGAAATTAAAATTTTACGCATTTGCAGCGCACTCGCACGGCACACACACTCTCCCAAGGATATCCAGGATACAGTCATGCGAATATGTGGAGTACTCCTTTGGTCATAACTCAACTGGCTCACACACATTTACGTAATTAAGGCCTACCCAAAAGCACTTCAGACTTTCACCCAACCCCCGATACCCGGACCAAGTCCCAATTCCGAATCCAATTGCAAACCCAATCCAAGTCAAGTCTAGCAAATTCTACGGTTGTTAAACTACGGGGCTTTTGCCTCCATTATTGGCAACACCCTCACTCTCACCTCCGCACACCGACTGCCCGCTTCGCAGGACCTCCACACCGACCACGACCACGACCAGCTGCCAATCAAATTGTTCTCTATACAAATTGTTCGCTGCATTTTTGATTCCATTTTCGCCATGGCATCGACTGGGCCAAATAACTTTCGATGCATTTTTTATTTACGCATTTTCATTTTCTCCTTGGTGGGTACAGTGAAGAAAAATGGGGGTTTTCTAAGCTAAATTAGATATTTTTCAAAAGAATTTACATTCGAAATTTTAAAACTTTGCAACTACATTTCCACAAAGATATTGAGATAGACCTCAGTTTGGATTCCAGTTTATAGAATTTTATACAAATATTGATACAATTTATATTTTAACAAATTTATTTTCTGTTAAGTTTATATTTTTTAATTTATTTTCTAGCTTGAAACTCATTTCTAAATTCCCAAAAATTTGGAAAAGTCTCTACAAACAATCACAGAAAACTTCCCTTATCTGATATTAAAGTATCGTTTTGCTCTAAATTATTTTTTTCTGTATATCCATGCGTGTTTCTGTAGCTCCTCCTCGAGGCTTATGCTCAATTAGAGCTCTTCATATCGAGCGGTCAGCAATTAAACCATTTTCCAAGCCATTTAAACCTATCCCGAAACGAATCGAATTGTAATTGAATGTTCCACGGTAACTCCACAAGTTCCCAGCCCCAGAACCAAAACAGATTTCCTGTGGAAGAGGTGCACCTAGTACTACGTGGCAGCTAGACAGCGACAGCTACTTGCAACTTGCAACTTGACCTAGACCAAAGCCGCTTACGTTGACGCGTCAAGTTTTGTCATGGCTAATACCGAACTAACGATGGCTTTTTGACATTTCCCTTTTGCTATTTTTTACTATTTTCACAGCAGTTTCTGTTGTTGTTTTTTTATTTTTCGTCACCAGAAATTGTGAGGCTTCATTGGATTGGCTTTTGGCCAAAACGGTGGAGTGGGAATTCGGGTTTGTGCACAGAAATTGAGTTGGATTTATGCATGTAAAGCCGGAAAGGAGTAGCCGGACATGTGGGAAGAGCTATAAAAACGATGTCCGGGAGGGATATTGGGAAAAAATGTAATCGCAGAGGAAAGTTTTATGCAGTTAGGTGGAAATGGGAAATGGCTTGACATAGAAGTAATGACAGTTAAAGCTGTTAAATCTTGTTAGTTTTTGTGTTATTTTATTAGTAATATTTTCTTTAAATTAATGATAAATAAATATTGTAATTGCGGTACACAAAACAATTTTTAACTCAACAATTTAATAACTCAAATACGTCAACCCTGCGTATACGTAATATTTTAAAATGCTTATTATTTAATTCAATCGTCAACCCTGCGTATACGTAATATTTTAAAATGCTTATTATTTAATTGAGAAATTTCCCACTCAAAACACACCGAGAAATACGGAAAATATCCCTAAGCACCTCTTGGCAAATACATAAAATTCCTGTGATTTATCAAAAACAAAAAGTAAACCTCAAAAACCCACAGAGTCACGGCCAAGGCCTTTGATCAAGCGCTGCCCAGAGACAGAGAGAGAGAGAGTCATCATCAGAAAGGCTGAACATCAACCACAACTGCAGCGAATAATGTGCCATAAGAAATCCCAATAGAATCGGAGGATATAGTGGCTCTTGGAGGGGCACAAAGGAGAAGCTTTAAAATGACGCCTGTCCCTGTTTTGTTTTCTTTACATTATTTTTTTGTGCTTTGGGTAACATAATCGGTCACTGACTTGGTGCATTTGGCGTGGTAATTCGAGAACTCTTTGCACCGCCTCGTCCACCTCTGTTGCGGGTGGTCAGGGAGGGCAGCAGAAGGTGGAGGCACCAGAACAGCAGCGGATCTGGAACCATAACAGATGAGATCCGATCCAATCCGATCCGGTACAGTCGTCCACCGCAATGAAATTGAAATTGCGCCGAAAACCAAAAGGCCACAAGACCATGTACAACAATTTATCACTTTTTGTGTTTGTTAGGGTTTCACTGAGGGTGGTTTTTGGATACTCTACATAATAAAAAAGTTATTTTTGGCTTTTTTTTTAGAATAAGAAAAATATGTAGATAGATTTGGTGCTCTTCAGATAAAATATAAGACTTAATTTATAATAAAAACCTATTTCACCTGAAATATAAATATCATGTGCATAAATACATGTTGAAAATCAATGAAAATATTTGAAAAATTATTATTTTTTTTTTCAGTTTAGAGTAAAGAGAGAAAATTTAGTTCAATAAATATATATATAAATTTCTTAATAATTAATAAATAAATAATTAAAGCTAAATTACTCACTTATAAATTCATAAAACTCATATAAAAATCCATCACAATTTTCTTTTACCAATTTGTTTTTTCCTCAGCTACCTCAGCTATTGAAAAGCATTATTAAAAGGTCGTAAAATTGAACCAATATCTTCAGTTTCCTTCCACTTACTACATACAATTTAGAGTAATTCAGCATGTCAGTATTAACATAAAAATCACGCTGTGATGCCCGACAAACTGGCAGGGTAAGACTCCAGGATTTCAAGAGCAAAAGAACAAGAACAAGAACCACCAGAAGGAAGCACATTTTCGGTTTCATTTGGTGGCAGAAAAAGACAGAAAGCTACAACGATTGAACCACTGAAAGAGACGGGAACAAATGCCAACCGGCTGCAAGACTTCACTTTCGTGCTAAATTATATCATCGTCGTCTCCAAATTGCACACACACATTCACACACACACCGAATTCGGTGGGGTGTGGTGGGGCTTGGGGGTCTAAATGCGATATAGGGGAGCCGACTTGCAACAAGTTTTCCGCAGGCTCTTTGCTCCTCTCACCATACACGGAGGGAAATAGTTGGGGTCTTCTTTAGGATTAATTTGATGATTATTTTGTGAGCTTTAAAATTGAATTTCACAAAAATATAATAACGTTTTTTTATTAATAGAAAGAAAAATATGAAAAAAATTATAATGATCTAATTTAGAAACAATTTTATTAGAAAGAAAGAGATAGAATTAATTTTCATTTACCAATTTAGATCACTTAAAAGAACCTTACAACTTTAGTCATTTTTTAAAAATCATCTTAATTTATTTCTTGAAACGCATCCTTAAAATACTAATACAAATATTAACCTCTATTATTGTTTATTTAAATTTCGAAGGATCTGAATAAAGAATCTCTGAAAATATCACTCATACGTAACATAAATATTTTAAAGAAATTATTATTTTAATATTACAGGATTACCTGGTATAAATAATATCAATAAATTCTTTTGTATAAATATTTTAATTTAAAAAAAATGTAAAAAATTTTGTTCTGCCAGAAGCAAATATCTTTAATTTAATTTATATTTTAAATGTGATTTAAATCTTAAGCCACCCCTTAAAATATTTCTAAAAATTGTTCTATAAAAACACTTTAATTTCCAAGGATCTCAATGTAGGATCTCTATTTCTGCCACTGTACCGCCTTGAGCTGCCTTCTCTTCTTTTTTGGGCGCACACTCACATTTTGTCGCTGCCTGATTCTCTTCTGGGCCTTGTTCTTCCAATACTCCAAACCGCTCCAGCCCCCTCGTCCCCTCTCCACACGTCGCCTGGCATATTCGTCAATTTTTGTGCGCATGCAATTTACGCAGCGCGGCGAAGGAACTGCAAAAAAAAAACCAAACTGAACCGCAGAATACGAAAAACCTTGAGTACGGTCAGTGACCAGAAAAAATGCATAAACATTTTTGTATTCTCTTCCCTTTCTTCTTTCGGCTTGGATGGAGCAGGGACGGGCTGGGATGAGGGGCACCACCAGGAGCAGAGTCCACCGGCAGCAACGTCTTCGTTTTCGTTCGTCGCTTTTTTTGTTTTTTTCTTTTTGTTTTTATTTGCAGCCAGTCAATTGCAAATTTTCGGAAATTCTGCGAAGAATGAAGAAGGGGTTGCTGTTGGTTGTTGGTGGAGAAAAGCGGTAGGAAGAGAGCAGAGCCAACAGCCAGTGAGGCACGTACGATCGGATGGATGGGATACCCACACCCGATCTTTTCAACCGAATATAGATACCGGGTAGTTGGGTGGTTTAAGGGGTATGCTGATTGAGAGATAAATAAAAAAAAATATAAATTTTGTTAAGTTTGTAATAAAGATATTTCAAGCAGGGATCGTAAATAATATTATCGGTAAAACTTTTTAAATGCAAAAATCAACCAGTTGCTGCAGCAGCGGTCAAAGGCCTTCGATGAGCGAACAGCTGATCTACTATATTTGTTTTGTTTACATCAAGAAGCCAAAAGAGGATAAAAACAGAAAAAAATAGGGTCAACGACCTTCGGATCTGTAAGCTCAGCGATCAGCGAAAGCGCAGATCAGCTTTTTGTAGGTCGGAAGGTTGTTGTTAAGGGAAGTTGTTTCCTGATTTCAAGAGATCTTAGACATCTTTATTCACAGCTCATTAGAAGAATCTTATAATTTCAACATTTAACTAAACTTTTGATACAATTTTTCACTGGCAATAACTGTATTTGTACTAAATCATAATATTTTGGAAAACATTTCTTAAAAATATATATAGTATTTAATTTATTCAGTCTTAGATTTATTAATCAAATTTATTAGCTAATTTTGATCTCATTACTAGTTACTTTCTTCCATTTCTTGGCCACTCAATGCCTTTCTAACATATAACCTGGGCATCCCTGCTCTAGATGATGGGTATTAACCACTCCCATTCGTTACCCAATTCCCTTTTCGGCTGGCGTGGGCCCGTCTGCGGATGGCCAAAGCATGTGCACAAGGGGCTGCCTTAATGGCCGGCGTATTTTTGGCAGACGCTACGCACATACATTTGGGGTATACATTATGTGTGTGTGTGTGTGTGTTGTTTGTGCATTCCTGGCACAGCCCCAGCCGGTTTGCCTCAGCACTTTGAAGTGCAAGGAGATCGGTAGAGATGCACGGGATTGGGGCAGGCAGGCAGCCAGCCAGCAATAAGTCTGTCGATCCACTGCCATAATTTTTGTTTATTTTTTGTTTTGCTCGGCACTTTTTTCGGGCTCCCCCTTTGCGTGGTCTGTGTGTGTTTTCAGCAGGCCTCGGCTCCTCTCTCGGATCTTTTCAATTATCAAGGACAAATGTGCGTTGAACTTGATCTCGCTTTTCATTGCCTTGACTCGCTTGGTCTTGGTCTCGCTCTTGGTCCCATTTTCTGCAGATGCATACTATATACCGCATTTCGCACATGCATGCAGGCTGTTCCCGATACTACTTATGTTTACACGAGTCCAATTTTAAATTTAGATCTCTGTGTCTGCTGCCTGGGCTGGCTCCCCCCGAAAAAGTCGTCGTAAAATCGGTTGCTTTAATGCTGCAAACGCTGATTAGGATCCAGATAGGAGTTCAGCCAACAATTAAGAATCATAATTTATCTGCCAGCCTGTCCCCTAAGAATTCTGGCCATAAGAAAGCCAACAAATGGGCCGGCAGAATCAAATTTCTGTTGCCATTTTAGACCATGATTTGAGCAGCAGCTTGTCCGAAAAAAGGCAGCTTGCAGCGTTTGGGGGGGACCCGTAAAAATGCATCCCAGAACCAAGAACCCAGAACCCATATCCCAGGTGTCTTCCTCGATTCACAGACAGCAAGTCTGACAGAACCGAAACTCACACAATCCAATCCAAGCCCCGATGCAATCCCATCGAGGTGGAGTCGGAGGCTGCAAGGTGGATTAAGTTGTTATGCCAGGCATTAGCAAAGGTGTTGCAGGCAGCTGTTTGGGCTGAAATCTTACTGTGGGTACATGGGTTTTGGTAGTAATTTTGCCTTGAATTAAGTTAGAAAAGTAATAAAAAAGGTGTTAATAGAATCATAAAGATTTAAGATTGTTGGATTATATTATAAATAACTTCATATAAGAATTAATGAGAGAAATATAGTATTGAAAATCAAAGCTTAGGTTTTTAAACACCTTCTTTTAATTCGGAATAAAATTAGTTTAAACTTTAGAAAGTCCCAGCTTCGTTTAGGCCACAATCTCACTCTTTATTTTGTCTACAGCCTAAACTTTGTTGCCACCTTTGGTTTCCGAAGTGGTGGCATGCCACAGATGAGCCACCTTGCTGGCTGGTAAATTGTTTTGATAGAGTCAGAAAATCAAGGAAATCCACAAGCACACACCAAGAACTAACCCAACCTGGGCCCAATCCATAAGACCGCCTAATGGTGTGTGTCCTAAGTCATTAGGGATAGCAGTTAGATAGCCAGTTTCTACTCATTCTGGCCATGGCCATGGCCAGAAGATGGTACAGCAACATTAATGGGCACAATAGAATGTCTGGCATTCATCAACCCTATAAGCCAACTCATCAGCAACGATTTTTGTAGCATTTTTAAGTTAATTTACCCAACAGGAAAAACATTCGAGATTCCTGTCGCCATCCCGGCCGGCCGGCAGTCCGCATCACCATTTCCATTGGCCATCGCCATCGCCATCGCCATCTCCATCTCCGTTTCCATCTTCATCAACGTTTCTGGTGTCTAACTAAAAATCTTCCTCTGCATTCGATCATTTATGGCATTTTATTTGGCGCGTCAGCAAATGTTGCTAAGCAATTTATTTATGACATTTTTTTTGTTGTTGTTGCTGCTGCTACTGCTGTTTAAACGCTGCGCGCCACATTTGCCAACTCGGGATCGTGCGGCAATGTGTGGCACAAAAAAAAAAATCAGCTAGAGAAAAAAGTAAATAAATAAAGAAACTGGCCGCATGACGCGTCCAAAACGCGCGACAACTCAAATCTTGTAATAGCCGCAGCCGCAACATGACAAGAGACTCAAGTTCCATATTCATTAGTTACTTTTACAAAAAAAAAAAAACAAACCAAGAAGGAGAAGCACAACTAGGAGCGGAGAGGAGCCAGAACAGATATAGCTACAGTTAAAGCCATGATCATCAGGCAACTAAATGTGGCTAATGACTGCCAAGGTGTCTTGGCTAAATACCCTTGATTTTGTGGCCTCCATCAGCATAAAAATCATATCATATTCCGGCCTTTTCCCTTAGCAAATTGAATATGTTTTCTATCATTTTTTACGATCTTTAAAAGTAAAGAAAATGGGAACAGGAAAATCAAAAGGGGAGACAACCAAATCACGAGCAAAAACTACAAAAAATAGGAGCGAAAATCAAGCTCTGGGCCTCAACAAGTGAGGGAAGGAAAAACCTGATTTTTCCTTTCGGCCCAGCGCCAGCATCGGAGCCAAGGGGCCGGATATGGCCAAATTGCTAGGGTTCCCGGTCGCCGGTAATTGGCATTGCCAATGCCAATGCCAGCAACAACAAGAACAACGGGCATTGCAATTGCAAAAGCCACAAAAAAAAATATAAAAAAAAAAAACAAATGCCAGGAGAACAACGACAATTTTTTTCGTGTTTGTGTAGTTTTTAGCAAAAATAAATATGAGTCCACGTCTCTGGACCTCTGGCTTAGGTCTGCCCTCTCTCTTAAACTCTGGGACCTGGCTTTTAGTAAGGTTTTTGTGGGTATAATACCCTTACCTTTGATGGGGATTTTGGTTTAAGTTGTTTGACTAAGTGAAAATAATTATATTTTAAATAGATATATATCTAAATTCAAATAATAATGGCTGTAAAAATAAAGAACTTTAAGTCTGTACAAGGAGTAGTATTTTCGATGATTTTCATCCACATTTTAAATAGTTTTTTTGGGAATAGTAATTCAACTATCTAAAAGTAATTATATTTAAATATAATTTAATCCTAAATGAATATAAAAATTACTCTTAAGATATAGGAGTTGAAGTCTGTTAAATGTACAATAATTTCTATACATTTTTCTTAGTAAAAGGAATAAAAGTCGTAGGTGTCTTTTCTTTATCCTTACATTTGAGGGGGTTAAGATTAAAAAACTTGAGGTAGTATTCTTATTATCATTATTTTTAAATATAATATCATAATTTACTTGGCTTAGAATTCATGTTATTATTTAAATGGAAAAAGTTAAAAGTTTCTTCCAAAATTATTCCAACGAGTTTGATATATTTCCTAATAAAAGAAATCCTTAAATCCTTATTCCTTAACTACAATTTATTTATAAATTATAACATTTTCCCAGCTGAAGGGTATTAAGTTTACTATCATTTCCACCAGTTGCCATTTTTTTCCAAACTTTTTTAGGCAGCGACAAACGCCAGGGAAGACAGATGTGCGACATTGCAATTTGTTACAGTTGCAGTCGCATTAACGTTCTGCCATCGGGTTGCGGCCAGGAGAGGCTGCATTTTAGCCAGGTTCTGAGTCTGAGTCGCAGTCAGAGTCGGCAGCAGGGCCTGGTGGGTTTGAGGAAGAGAGCTGTGGGAAGAGAGCTGCTGGGAGCAGTGGCAATAGCAACCTAAATATTTTAATGCCCCTGCCACATTGATGGTTCGCTTTTTGCTGATGATGTTGCTGCTGCTGCTGCTGCTTCTGTTGCTACTTCTCTGGCAATTAACATTTTTTGCGTGCACAAATATTTTTTGACTTGGGAGAAAGAAGGCAGTTACAGCGGCAGATGCACATGAAATTCACAACAGAAGCAACTGCTGCTGCTGCTGCTGCTGCAGTTGCATGAAACTCAAACAAATTAAACCTACAACAAAAACACGGCATAATTCTACAGCAACAAAAAAAAACTGAAAGAAATACATGAAAAAACAGCAACAATTGACTTTGGCCTGCCTGAAAACGTAACGAAATATGTTAAAATGCAACCAAGTGAGTAAATTGTGTGCAAGAGGGTGGAGCAGGCGGCAGAACTGTTTATGTAGCTCACCCACTCAGCCACTCACACTCACACACACACACACGCAGGCACGCACACACTTGGGCACTTCATAAACTAAGCAAATTATTATTTAAAAGCCCCACCGGGGGAGGGGTCGTGGAGCCTTGGGTTCGGCTTTGGGTACTGCACTTGTACAAAAATTATGCACAAATTGTTTTAATTACGCGCTGCCGCAGTTTGTGGCCTACAGAGGGGAAGGGGCTGGTAGCCAGGGGGAAGGCATCATCATCATGAGATTGCTGTGGCAAGAAACTTTGGGAAAATTGTTGCCAAATTGCATTCGGTTTGACGAATTTAGAACTAAAGCTTTTATTTCTCCTTATTTTTACTGGCCAGATTAGCCGCACTTTGGACCAAAATGAGGGGTTAACAGGGTGGAAAAACTAAGAAAAAATTTTAAATAATTCATATTCTTTATAATTTTTGGAAAAATAATACCCTAAGATAGCTAAAAGAAGCTACTATTAGTTAGTTTTCCATATTCAAAATATCATTAAACATTTTATTTCAAGAGCCAAAACTTGCTCATATTAAGCAATCAAGGTTACTCTCTTTATATAGTATATTTAATAATCAAAATTTTAAATAATATTTTATTTATTATATTCACTTTATTATGGCGTTTATAACTTATATATGCTTCCTACTATTTTTTTTTTTAAACCTTTCCTAAAGCCCTGCTTGTGTGGTTTTTCTTCATTATTTTTCTTAGTTCTATTCATATTATTTTTAATTATATATAAGCTACATAGAAAACTGCTCAAGTTCGGCTCATAGAACTTGGAGAACGGGCGAAGGGGGAGTTATAGCTGTAAGCCAACGGCAAAAATGGGAGCCACCCATTTGATGGTACCGCGTTCTCCGCCACTCCACCTGCACTGCACTGTCCTACCACAACAAGTGCCTTAAAAAATATTTTCACTTTACATTTTTTGCGTGTGAAGGGTGTGGTGGTTAGGGGGTTAGCGGGTTAGGGGGTGGCAGAGGTAGAGGTAGAGTGAGGTGAGGGGGTTCGGCGGTTAGTGAACGCAGCCAAGATACACAGACAATGTTGCTTGCCGCTAAGGCCTGATAATTACCAGGTTGTTGTTGTAATGCCTCCCCTCAACCTTTTCCCCCTAAATTTATGTTGCCTTTGCATGCACACACCGTTGGGTGAGAGTGTGTGTGTGTTTGCAGACAGAGAAAAATTGGGGCTTAAAACGGGTTAATTTGTTAAGAAATAAATTTAATTGTTTAGTGATTCCTTGTATACTTTAACAGGTGTGTCTTTTTATATAAATAATTTTTAAATAAATAAATAATAATAATAATAAATAAATAAAACTAAAGACAAGCCTAAAACGAAATAAAACAAAATGGAACTACTTACTAAACCGACACAAACTTAAGAGTTCTTTTAAATATATTTTAAAGCTTAAAAAAATGTATTTTCATAGAAAAAATTAATACAATTCAATAAATAAATTAATTTCTATTCTGCCAGTGCCTTTCTGAGTGGCTATAGAAGTCAAGTCAATCTTTTAGACTGTTTTTACATAATTATAACAACGAGCTACCTCCACAGCCGCTGCTGCTGATGATGCTTCTTCAGCTGGCATTTTATTGTTTTCATTTCTCGTAGGTTTTTTTATTTAGCATTTTTTCATCGCCGCAACAGTAGCGGCAATTTAAATGCCTAAACAATAATTTGTGCATAATTCTGACGGGGGTTATTGTTTTTGGTTAATGCTCACCCAGCCCCGCCGAGTTAGTCATGCCAAGATCTCTCCTCTGCCCAACCTGGCAATTACGTTATGCAAATCTTTTGGGCCCCCAATTAGAGCACTTCCTCTGCCGCTACTCGTGATAGCAAGGATCCCATCCGATCCAATACCCTTGGGCAATTCACAAGACAAAAAGCCACAATATCCGTTTGCTATTAGGGGCCCGTCTGCCATAGATTTTGTCCATATTTTACGCACTTTACGCACATCGCGTTTTGGGAAAGAAGAATGGCAGTGCAAGGCGTACGAATAGGCCCTGGTTTCCGGTTTCCGGCGGCAAAGATATGGACGAAAATTTACGGCTTGCCAAGAACAATTCGCGGAACCTTCAACTTTTCCAAAGGCTCTCCTCACACGCACAAAAATCCAAGCAAAAAGTACAGTTGTGCTCGAGGACGAACGGCCATTAAATTTCTCACTCAAGGCTTACGCTCCACCCACCCCTCTTCGATGGGTGAGGTGGGTAAAAATATCGATAAACTGTGCAATGTGCAATCCCACCCAAACTGCGTGGATTTTATTTATTTATGTATATTATAAATTTTACATACACATCATTACGTAAGGGCAGAAATGCGTTAACTCTTTTTATGGGGCTTTTGAGGGGTGCCAATTTACGCACAATGAAGAAGAAAGTTTTGTGGGCGTTTTCAATAGGCAGGGGGGGAGGTGGTGGTGGTCGTTTTACCTATACCATCCGGGTAATTTTTAGCTTCCGCTTTGCCGTTTGCCTATTTGGGCATGAGACCGAACCACCTGAAGTGGCCCCCGCTCGTTCCTCCTCCTCCTCGTTGCAGGTAATTCCGCCATCGGCCGTGTGCATGCGTGAAAATTTTTCCACCACATCGATTACTTTACGCAAATTAGTGCGTAGATATTTTGCAAAAATGTTCTATAAATAATTCAGTTGAGTTCGGTTCAGTTTGATGTGCGGGTAATCGCTGTAATACGAGTGGCGTTGCCTTAGAACAGGTCAGTTGACTTGACCAATGGCTGGAAAAGGTGTTTGGGGTTACAGGGGGGATATCCTTTTTATAAGGTGGGCGAACCCACACACGCATTCACATACTAACGCTTCACTTGATATAAACGCTTAATTTAAAAGATTTATGCAATTTTTATGAGGCTATTGGGCAGTTGGCAGACATTTATGCATTTGAAATAGTTTCTTGAGGAAGAGGTAATGTCAAGAGTTTAATTCATATTAATATAAATATTGTATAATTTCTATTTATATTTATGTGAAATTATTTGTCTAAATTCTTCTGACGAAAAGCCATAAATCAAAACCTTTGATATAAATGTTAAGCCCTGTGGAAATCTTAAACTAGGCATTGGAAACAAGCCTTCTATTTGAAGACCCAACCCTCTCTTTCTCTATTCTTCTACCTTCCCACGTAATAATTAATAAACTAATTAAAAACCATTTAATTTTGTTCTGCAAAATATATTATAAGAAAAGCATTTAATTATATAGTATTCATGCTTCAGCAAATATTTTTCTGCTTAAAAAATATATCAATAAAATCATTTCATTGCTCATGGTAAGCTACTTATTCGAGATCATCATAGGCTAGTTTGTCAGTGAAAACGAGTACAGTTGATCTAGGCTGTAAATCTTTTTCAGATAACTCACCACCTCACTCGACCTCCATGCTCCCCTTAAGGTACGACATCTGCGGCAATACTTTTGCGGAGGAAACTGCTGTTTGGGAAAAAAAGGATCCTCATTGGTGGCACCGGCAAATTGTTTATTGAAATGATTGTGGGCTCTCCACAGCCAGAGAATCTCCTCATCGTGGGTCTTCACATCCTCGATCTGGTGCCGCTGAGCGTAGAGCCATAAATTCTGATAGCACTCCGGGCAGTCCATGTAGTGCTGGACATATCCTTGAAATGCCCAAAGAACTGCTCCCGGACGGAAGCAGTTCGGAGGCTTGGCTGCTTGCACAGTTAAGTAGTGAAACAGAAGCCAGAGGGCACACTTGAAGTCCCGCATGCCGGTATCAGTGCCCCGACAGCCAACGTAATCATTATCCTTGAAGCTTTTATCTGCAAGACTACTGTCATTAAGTGTCACCTTCAGGTCATCGTGTGATAATTCCGTTTTATACTGAATATACCAATATATATTGCTTATGTAGACTTTTCCTTCTAATGTGTCGAGCGGATTGAGGTAGTGCAGCAGAGACATAATATTCTTCAGAACAATTAGTTTAGGCCCTTGGAAAAATGGCACCTTTAGAAATTGATTTCTGAGAATATGATCGATAGCCCGTTCCAAGTCGGCCAGATATATGGGATTCTTTTTATCCAATATTGAGAATATTAGCTGCCGAGGGTGAGTTATGTTCGCGGGCTTGTGTAGCTCCTCCTTTAAGTCCCTGCATTGAGCATCCGTGGTGTGAAGTATAAGAAGATTGAAGATCACGAACAGTGGCAGCAATGTGGCTGATGTTTGGGTCTTTCGTAATAAATCCATTTTCGGTCGGTGCTTAAGTTGACTGTCCCCCCAAACCAAAAGCTATGGCAGTTATAGAGGGCTATATTAATTAGATAACTGAAACGAATTTATGGGAAATTTAAATTTAACGGAAACACACAGAAAAATGATTGCAATTTGATGGTACTGAAAATGTTTTCTCTTTGCCTCTTTAAACATATAAAGTTTAGCCAATATAAACAGTATTGTCACTTCTGTTAAACTAGTATCAACATCCGATTCGATTACTTGTAGGTGCTATGTATCTAAGTGATCCCTAAAAAATAAGAAAAGTAATCAGAAATCCACATAAATGGTAAGGCTATCATAGCTAAAGTCATCGCTGTCTTGGAGGAGCTTGACTTAGTGATTCGTACGCTTTACACCTTCTTAATTTTTAAATGAACAACTAACTCCTCGAAGGACTCATTCAACTCCGTTCAAGGGCACTTTGGCAGGTAAATAAGTATTTGACGAACTGATGCACAGACCATAAAATGGCAACCGCTGCAAATCTCTTAACTCTGGCTTTCCTTCCTGCGCAATACTGAAAAAATGTTGGTGGTGAGCAGGGGAACCTTAAAATTGAAGGTATGTTTAGGTATATTTTTGATTTTGTGGGAAGTCCCTCTGTATCCGTGTGGAACTAAGTGAAGCCTAGGACTCTAGAAGAAGGCCAGCTTCCAGGCGACATGACCAAAATATGAGGCATTCAGCGGTGGCTTTATTTGCGCTCAATGCTTGGAGGTACATTGAGATTTATATCCTTATATCTCAAGCGTTGCAAATCGTAGCAATTTAAAGAAATATATATAGTTTAAAGTATAAAACTTATATTAATAACTCTCCCCTAGTCTTCATGAAAACATAATATTTATTAAGTGAGTAAAGTAAAAGGTTGCAAAACGCTTAAAAATATTCTAATAATAAAACATAATTAACCTCGATTGTTCAATAATCATTTTATATCATATCCCTGGGCAGTGGGCAGACCGTAGAAGCTAAGGTTCTCTCTATCGTAAATCTTTTTCAAATACTTGAGTACTTCCGGCCGCTGCCACTCGGAGCTGTTGCTGCTGGACCTGCAAGTGGGGCATTCCTCTTCGCTGGGAAACTGGATCTTGGGGAATTTGGGATCCTCAGTGGAGTCGCTGGCCACGCGCTGATTGACCTCATTGTGGGCCTCCCACAGCCAGAGGATCTCCTCGTCGTGACTCTTGACCGAAGCCAGGCGCCGCCGCTTAGCCATCTCCTGGAAGTGCCGAGAGCAGTCCGAGCAGCCAAAGAAATACTTGGCAAAACCGTGAACCGCCAAGAGCACCGAACCTGGCTTGAAGTAATACGGCGGCTTGGCCGCTTCCACGGTGAGGAAGTGGAACAGGGTCCACAGCGAGCAAGTGAAGCCGCGCAGGAAGGGACGCGAGGCAATGCAGCCAACGTAACGCCTTCCCTTGAAGACTTTCTTTAGCGGCTTCTCCAGAGACTCCACGGTTTCGGCAAACTGAACTCCTGTCATGGTCTTGGCTTTGCCCAGTGAACCCCGCAGGTTTTTCAGCAGCAACTGGCCATCCTTGTTGAGAGGATTAAGGTAGCTGACCACCGTTATGATGTTCTTCAGGGCAGTCAAGTTATTGCCCTCGAGGTACGGCGGCTTGGGAAGCTCGATGTGGAGAAGTTTGTCGATGGCCTGCTCCAGATCGGCTCGATAGACCCTCTTTGGTGGCTTCAGAACTTCCGCTATGATGGCCTGATTCTGCTGATCCAAGAACTCTGTCACATTGGCGGCCTCGGCAATGGGTAGTGGTGGCTCTGGCTTGTAATCGAGGGACTGAAGGTATTCTCCCACAACGGCTGCATAGGCTTTACTAGTGTCTTCGGTGCTTGTTAGCTTCATGGGGTTCCCCTCGCCATCGATGATGGCCAACTTCAGGTCTGACAGGTCTTTGAGGCCAAAGTTGGCAAAGATTGCCGGATCCTCCACAATACGCACCTCCAACTCCTTGTAAGGCAAGAGTTCGAGAAGCGTGTCCCTGCCTATCGGGGAATCCTTGGGTTGGAGCACCAGAGCAATGACCTTTACAGGGGTACTAAGAGCTAGGTGGCTCTTGAAGAGAGTCTCCACATTATCATCCAGCTTCAGGGGTGCAAAGTTGGGCTGCTCGTTGCGGGATATAAAGTCGGCCAGCGTTGAGGTGATTACCTGGGGATCCTGGCTGGGTATATCCAAGCCCAGACTATGATTGTGCTTGTAAGAGTCCAAAGCAAAGTAACGCAAAGTGGGCGTCTGACGGATGTCAAACTCCCGGCACACATCCACATTCCGCTCCTGGGCACAGTCGACGCCGTAGATCTTTAGGATGGAGTTCCACTTGTACAGGTCGCGTGCCAGACCCTTGAAGATCGGGGCAAAGCGTTGGCAGTCACCGCAGAAGGTGTTGAGGAACTGCACCAGCTTGCCTTTGTCACCATCCATTACCAGAGCCGCTCGCAGCGACTCGCTGTCCAGCATTTTCACATTGTCCGACTCGCTGTAGAGGCTGACCTCGTTGGGTGACTTTCTGTCATTGATTCGGCTGGCCGAGACCGTAGATTCGGGGCCAAACAGCAGCAGGCAGAGCGACAGCACCAGGAGGAGCGGCGCCTGGCTGAGATTCAGTGGCGGTCTCATTTCAAAAACAAACGAAGCGATGCTCACCAGTCAAATGGGCCGCCACAACTGATTTAAAGGCAGGGGCTCTTTAGTAATTATAGTCGCGTTTCGGTTCGAGGTGCTTAATCCTCAATCTCCCCCATCCCCCGGGTCGGGCGTTCTCTCAAAACAGGTTTTATTTTCAATTTGATGACTCTGCCATCTATTCTAGACACCCACAAATATACATTTATGTTATTGATTTTTGTTTCGGCCAAACAAAGAGAAAAGCGACTCATTTCAGGTAAGTTCGAGGTGAGGCAGGAATTCCTATGAAACAATTCATTCGGAATTAACATATTTCAAGGTAAGGATATCAAAATTAGAAACAACAAATAAATATTTATAACCAAATAATGATTTCTTGGAGCTGCTGATCCGATTCAGTCAATATTTTGTCTATTATAAATTTGGTTTTAGAAACTGAAGTACTGATGGCAGCTTCCAGAATCCTTCAATCGAGGTACTTGGGGTCCTCCTGTGACTGGGAATTTGTCTCTTTGGGAAGGAGGTATCCTCTGTCTTTTCAGAATGTTGTTATTGTATGGTAGTCCTTGTTCGCGCTCTCTCAGGGAGTCCTTCTCATAAGCAAGAGGATGCAGATATCCTGTTTGAATCATATAAATAAAACTAAGAATTCTTCCTGACTTCTCCTTCTATTCGCCCAGATTTGGATCATTGTTCTCCCCTTGTGTAGGTCCTGGAATAGTGCAACACTTCGTAGTCCCAATATAATTCTTTGCTATTGATTTACATACCATATAGATAGAGATACCTACTGGAGAATCTCAAAGAACTGTGATTCGCTGAAAGTGAAGATTATGTCATTCTAGTTAGTAATGAGATTTCCGCGAAATAATTTGTTAAAATACAACGTTAAAATAACCCACAAATAAACAATTAATTGTAGCATTTCAAGATCTACATAACTTGATTGATGGAATATTTAACTGGCACAATGATTGAGGGAGAGTCACAGTTTGGAACAAACTCGTTCAACGTGGTTTGTTTACGAAATTTCATTAGAGTTTTTAGCTGTCGTGCTCTCTGAGATCATTTTTTGTTTGCTCATTTTACGATCATTATATTCCGGATAGACGAAGTGGGTTAAAATTGATTCAATTTGATTTCTAGAAAGAAAAGTTATGGAAAACTCGATTAATAAAACTTAAAGACTCATTTAGTATCTAATTTGATGTCTTAAATATGTGTTATTTTTAGGCTTAAATCTTTTTTCTGATTTCATAATTTAATCTAATATTTTTAGCACTCAGTGACTATTTTTATATATTTCCCCATAACCCATACATAGAAGCTATTTTAGAAACTACACAAACTACAAGCATAAAATCTAATTATAATCTAATTTTAACTCAGTTTCCACAATCTGTGGTAATCCCTCCATTGTCGGTTAATAGCCAGACTAATTAAATGAAATTGTCGCTAAACAAGTGTGCTTTTAGATATCAAAAACTCATTCAAATGCCCACACACACTAGCGGTATGTGGGCCCAAAAACCGAGCAACAGGACACGAGCCGAATAACGAGCTAAATGGTCCTTTGCCCACACAAGCAACAAGTTGGCAAGAAGTTTGGCAGTGTAGTTTACACCAAAAGTGACCGAAATATCTGATGGAAAATATGCAAAAACTTTGTTGGTCTCATTTACATCCCGGGGGAATCCGGCTAACCGCAGTTGACGTCATCGGATTATGGCCCAGAGAGCAGATGAAACAAGACAAGCGCCACTCGAAACTTTCCTCGTCAAAGTTCTGTTTCGGGTGCGAAAGCAAGCAGCCTCGAACGCAGCTTAAAACTTTTTGGCAACAGTTTAAGCCCCCCGAAAACCCTGCCACTGGCCAACTTTCATCTGGCTAATTTAATTGCACCAAATCCTGGCGGCTGTTCTTCCTGCCACTGGGCATATTT
Source organism: Drosophila anomelani (assembly GCA_035045905.1). Classification (NCBI taxonomy): domain Eukaryota; kingdom Metazoa; phylum Arthropoda; class Insecta; order Diptera; family Drosophilidae; genus Drosophila; species Drosophila anomelani. Next base: position 4,980,225 of record JAWNOO010000007.1, on the reverse strand, counting down.
TAAGGCAAATTAAGTGTGCAAAAAGGTGATGCAGTGGAAAGTGTTGAGCGATTTATGAGGAAATATTATGAGGAGATTTTTATTTGTTAATTAAAAAACAGTGGAGCTGACGCTTTTAAAATACTTATTCTATGATAGTATTCAACATAAAATAATTATTAATATCTTAATTTATCTAAAAGACCCCTGGGAATAGAGGAACAATAGAACATTGCAAATTAAAATGTAATAAAAAATATTCTATACAAATCCTAGTTAATAGCAAACCGAGGGGGCTTCCCCCATCTACAAATATTTTTGCATCATTTGTGCCTGGCTTGCATTTTGTTTAATTAGACTCTGGATCATTTCCTATAACCGCAACAATTGTCGCACAAACTTTCAATCAGCAAAAAATGTACAAATGCGACCCAAACACAATGAATAGCTGGGCAAATATGTGCGAGGGATATGGGGGATGAGGTATGAAGGATCCCCAAACCCATATCCAGGACTTCTGATACTGATAATCAACAATACGCTGACTGACATGAACAATGTTGCAAATCGGTTTGCAAATCAGGCATCAGAAAATGGAGCCAACTCCCTCGCAGTCACTCAGACATGATGGCAGTCGTCGTCAGTAAAAATTGCGTAAAATACAAATATTGTGCCAGACTCATTCCACTTTTTACCCATTTCTCGTTGAATTTTTTTTGTTTTCGTTGCTGTTTTGTTCTTGCGCCAGGATGCACTGCGTAGGCCCGATGATGGAACGAGGGGATACGGCTGAGAAGTCCATCAAAACGATTTGAATGCGTCGCTGACGTTGATGAGTTTGAGTGAAAAGCGGCAGCGTATGGCAGGATTGAGAGGATGGGGGCACAAACAACGAGCCAAGTTCGTCAATCAAAAGCTAAACCGAAATCTCCTCATGCGTGGAACGTGGAACAGAGCGAGAGTGAAGGGATAACGGCCAAAGGATGATGCAGGATTCAGGAGTACACTATGGGAAAAATAGGGAGGAAACTTTAAGGTTTATGATTAAGACATAAGATTATCTTAGGTGATAAATATAAATGTGAAAGAAAGCCTGGGCATAAATGGGATTTGCGATAAAGATCTTACCATTAGGGGAAATTCCTTAAGAATAAATTCTTTAAGAAACTCGAAGGATAAATTGATGGGAAATAATTGGAGAATTGAAAGGAAAAACTAGTGTAATCACTTTATCATAAATATTATTTTACATATTCTTTAATAAATCTCTATAAACTTAGCTTAGAAAATTAAATTAATTAAGGGAACGGACACTCTAAGCTCTTACCTATATTTCATAAATTTTAAAATTTATTTAACATTCTCCATTATTTCTCTTTGGTTTAATATTATTATTTGCAATTTTCATATATTTCTAAATCATACTTTCCCTCCGTGCATCCCTAGATGAGACGTCGTTGAGGATGCGTTTTTCTGTTTGTTTTGTTTTAATTTTCTCGATTCCGTCCTTTTTTTTCGCCTGACTTTTCCCTTTTTCCGCAGCTTCCCGCACTTTTTCCAGCCTTTCCCATTTTTTTTTTTCGTTATTTGAAAAACCCTTCAGCTGGTGAATTGTTGCCATGTTTTTATTGTTGTTGAGTTTGGTTTAGTTTGTGCCGCTCTAAGCGGTGGCAGCAGTAACCAGCTACCAGTTAGCAGTTGGCATTACCAGTAGCCAGGACTCTATGTTTGCGTTAGCCCACTTGGCCGTGTGTGTGTGTGTGAGTGTGGGGCAAGGGGAAACGCATTTGACATTTCATCGGATGACTGTCTGAAATCGCCGCTGATGATTCGATGCGTTTCTCTGTGTGCGTAAAGAGGGGAAGGGGGTGTGGGAGTAGAGGTTAGGGGATGCTGCGAGGGTATGCCGTGAGGGGGCTAAAACAATGCCCTGAAATTCGCATTGTTAGCAAAACACTACACTGCGAAATGAACGGGCCAAAGTGCCAAGCCAACGCAGGAACACTGGGAAAAATTTATAATTTTGGGAGATATATTTTGAACTAAAATTTAATTAAAACAAATCCTTGGATAGTTCTTTTGTAAAGGTTATCCCTTAATATATATTCGGCTTGCAATAATATTTTCTTTATCAAAACAATGCTTGAAATTAGTTAAAATATATATGTATGTCTAAGCTCTCAAACCCAATATTTTTCCCATAAAATTACCCTTAAATCAAGGTATATATTTTCCCTAGTGTACACGCATACTTGACAAGTCGCCAAACCAAACCTAACCCAACCTAACCCAACCGAAGCGAACCGAACCAATTCTAACCATAAAGCCCCCCCTTGGGCCTTGCCCCCCCAGCTTTTACTTCCGCTTTTAATTAAAAATAAAAAATATGTATACTCGTCCATGGCAAAAAAAAAAAATAAATAAAAAGAGGATTCGCAACCAAACCAAACAATAACCCGCTTGGGCTTGGAGGATAAAATTCACAATTATTTGCGTACAAAAAGGCTAAAAAAAACCAAGAGAGAAATTGAAAAACCACATCACATTGGGTTGGTCCTGCAGGCAGCTAAATGTGGCTATGTATTTGCATATGCGTATCTCACAGATACGCACTTTGGTTAGGATGCACTCGCCGAGGGGAGGCTTTGGAGGAGAGAGGATGGAGAAGGTAAAGTGCAGAGCAGCGGGTCCTGGGCAGGACAGCGGCAGGAGCTCTTAATTTGTCTGCAAATGCAAGCAAACTAATGAAAATTACGCAATTTGAAAAAATGGAAAAAGTTTTTGAACTGGTCGCTGGGAAGGGAAAAAACAGGGGTAACCCAGGTGAGCATTAGGGTGAGTTGTTAATGAGAAGGGAGAGCAGGTGTTTGGATAGACAGGGGGCACATAGGAAAATTCTGTGGATTGATGGACTAATAAAGGCCCTATAAACCCTTGGACTTATATTTGAAATTATTAGTTTTAAAAATATTCATAAGACTCTCCAAAAAAGTATTATTTGAATACGTTTAAAAACAATTGAATAATAAAAAACCCATTTAAAAATAGTTCAGATCTAATGCAAATAAGATTTAAATTACAAAAATAGATTATATATAAATATAATATAAATAATAATTTGTAAAATATTTTGACAGAATAATTAAAAAGTAAAAAAATCATTTTCAAATAGTTCACAAAAACTTCAAAGTAAGAAATAAATTCCTAAAACAAATTATAAATACATTTTAAATTTTATTTCAAGGAAAGCAATGCTTATTGATTTTTTTAAGCCAAAAAAAGACAATTTAGACATATCTTTAAAATATTTGCAATTTATGTTTAATATAATTAACAATCCACCATTTATATATACCCTAACTAAACCCTTACTTTCCCACCTTTGACAGCTCTGAAATCCCTTACTAGGACTCTTTATTTGCCTGCATTAGCAAACAGGACATGGACATCCAACTCAAATCGAATTAAAACAAACAGTTTTAGTTAATTTTTTTCCCATAAATTTCACGGAGCCAGCCAGCTTTGTTTAACCGCAAAGCCGCAGGGAGTGGAGACTAATCTAAATAGGCTTAATAATTGCGCGAATAATATAAATGGAGGGAATCTGAATCCGAATTGAAATGAATAGGGCAGACACAACACGTACATAGTTCCCAGCACTCGGGATGGCCATTTAAAATGCGTTTGTGTAATTGATGATGTACAAAAGTCGCATCGAAGATGATGATGCCTCATTAAAATGCACTTAATTAAAATGCAATGGCAAAATCAACAGCAACTGCAGCAGCAACAATTGCCACAGGGGCAGCAGCAGCAGCAGTAGCAGCGTTTACGACGAAATCCAGTTTGCTTTTCGATAGAAAAACCAGCAGACGAAAAACTACAAGACAACTTAAGGCCAAAGTCAAAGCCAGGCCAGCAGAGGATGAGGAGGAGAATCGAACAAAACGCCAAGAATGAAGAGTGTCGCATCTGATGAATATGGAACTTGCAACTTGACTTTGACTTTGGCTCCTGCTCCCAGCCCCGTTCTGTTGCAACTATTTCGTTGCGTTGCAGAAATTGCTGCACGAATCCGCCGTAGAGGCGGCACTCGGATCGGGATCGAGATGCTATATCCCCAACCCATACCCATACCCATACCCATTCACATCCACAACCACACATCGAAGTCGCAGCCAACCCAAGCTCTGGCCAGCAAAAAATGTCATAAATAAATTGCTTAGCAACATTCACTGACGCGCCAAATAAAATCCCATAAATGATCGAATGCGATTTTTAGTCTATGCAGCAACGGCGGTGGCGACAAACTGAAAAAAAAAAAACAGAAAGAACAACAGCAACTTTAGAGCAAACTAACCAAACAAACTAGTGTGTTGAAAGGTGGTTTTAGAGGGGAACCTATGGATGCTCTTGTTATTTATTTTATATTATTTATTGTATATTAGTTTATAATTAAAAATTGAGAATTATGCCAAGTTAGGTGAGTTTATAATCAAAGAAAAGGGTCACAGATCGCTTGAAAACTTAAAATTGTAGCTGAATTCGTAGTTTAATATTTTTGATATTTAAAAATTCTGTGTATCAAAGACAAGGATATTTTCAATACAATATTAAGTGTAATATTTTAATCAAACTTTTCATTTTCAATTTAAATTCCTAATCAAATACTTCACATACTTTTTATATTAGTTTATAAACTCTCTCCCATGGAAAGTGTATTCCAGATAGGCGTTGTGTAGACAACGTTGCGATGTGACTTTTTCCAGCCGCCAAGCGGGCAGCCAACTTCTTGTTGCGACTTTTTTAAGAATTTCAAATGTTTTTCCTGGTAAATTAACTAAAAATGCACTGAAAACGCTCGCAACACAGCAGCAGCAACCGTTTTTGTGTCGCTATCTGCTTAAAAAAAAGAAAAAACAAAGAGGAAAACAGATAGACCAGAATCTGGAGAGCAGCCGAACGCGGCAATTTCCTATTTTACCAAAGTGGTTGCTGGCTGCCTTCGAGTTTGCGTCATTAATGTGGCTTTTAAATGCGTTTTTCCTCGCGGGGAAAAGGCTGTGGAAATTGGAGACGTCGCAAAGACAAGTGTGCGCCTTAATTATGTGCGGCTCTTGAGAGTATTGGCTGATTTTGTAATTAGGTTTTCATTAGAACTAGCCCCCAACTATGGCGAGTCCACCAGCTCGTCCCCGATGCATGGCATTCCATGGCCACCACCGCTGAGTTCATAACTCGCCTGGGCAGAGGCGTCGTGCCGTGCTGTGCCGGCTAATTTGTTGCAGGTCAACTGACCCACACAGCACAACCGAAGAGGTATCTCCCATCCCATCCTCTGCCTGATTGAGTTATATCCGTAGCCGTACATATGTAAACAACCAGTAGCCAACAAGTGTTTGGCCAACACGGGCAATAAGACAAGGCTAACGACTGCCGTTGAGAGCCAAGCCGCGCCACCCATCGCCGAGCCACACGAGCCCCACACGAGCCAGGAACTCCGTTTAAGCCACGGTCCCAGTCTCAGCCTCTCAGCCACAATCAAAGTGAAAGATACGGCTAAAGAGCCAGCGTCTGCATTTGTCTTGGCCACGAAGATGAGAATGAGACTGAGGATGGGGATGAGGATCAGCCGCGCGAGCTGAGCTTCCATTGAGCCAAAGAGCCGCTAAGCCGTACACTAAGGGAAAAATAACTACAAAATCTAAGGAAAATCCAGCATTATTAAAAATTATTAATATTTTACCATCTTAAAATAGAGAAATTTTATATTTAATTTAAAGAAATTTTGCCAGAAATCTAAACTTTTAAAATTAAACTTCAAGGAAGTCAGTCACATTTCCACAGTGTAATTCCCATATGCGGCACTTTCTTTGGCTTTGGATTATGCAGACAGAATCCCAGAGGTTTGAGGAGGAGGAGCTCGGAGCTTGGATCTCTGAGGATGCCAATGGAGCCAAGTCGTGGATAGAAGGCGGCTCTGCTCACGTCTCGCAACTGCATTTTGATTTATCCACGCGCTGCTGCTGCTGCTTTTGCTGCTCCTCTTGGTGCAGTTGTTGTTGTTGCTGGCGGCGCTTCAGCAACTGCTGCTCCTTGTGATTAGCGTGGCGTTGCAGAAGGTGTGTCCCAAAACACAGGCAGCAGCCCATATACCCATATAGCTATAGAGCCACTCAGCCCCAGAAGCCACCCCGATCCACCGAACAAACCATCTCCAGCCTCTGAGGTAGCAGCATGAATGAATGAGATGATCGCTTCAATGGGATCACAGGGAGGGAATCGGGACATGGATCGAGGACTGGCCTCGGGATCGGAATGTGGGCCAGCCATCAAAGGCACTTTCGATGTTAATCCGAATCAGGTAGGTAATTAGCACAGACCACACAGGTTGTCCGATGAATGTGTACAATCTTTATGTATAGAAAGCTAAGGAAAGTATTTAGATATGAAGAGAGATTAGTTTATTCTAAGATAAAATAATACATTATGTTATTATATTTTTAAATGCTATAGAAAACTAATAAAGGTAATACGAAATTATTGATAGCTAAACATAAACAATGGTATTTAAAATAAAAAAGGTCTCTATATAATCTTCATCTTTTAGTCGTAAATAGGGATTAACTAAAGCTTATGCATATTTTCTAGCAACTTTAAATAAAATCAAAGGAACTGCATTCATTATTTCTTAGCTCGAAATACATTTAATATTAATAATAAAAGAATAACAAATATATTAATTCATTCATTCATAAATAAAAAGCAAAACATTTTGCATAAATAATTTAAAAACTTATTCATCGAACTGGAATGCCTAAAGAACTCATAAGACCCTGATGACTAATATAAACCATCAACTATACCTCATCATGGTCTATTAGAGAGTTAGAGATAATGAGAACAACTTACACACATAAACAAATATAAAAATGTCAACTCTGAGGTAAATATTTGAAAGGGATCAAAGCAGCCAATATCCTTGGGAACGGTCAAGGCCCTCAACAAAATATTTGCTGACATACCCTAGAACAAAAGATACAAAGAAATAATTTAAGCTGCTTAAGAAAAATATTTTAAAAAATGTATATCAATTTATTATCAAACATTTTTAAAGATTCTTATAAGAAAGAAAAGGAATATATTAATAAATATAGGAAAATAAATATATTAAAATATAATAAATATAAGGAAAAATTCTAAAGTAATTTAGAATTCAACCAATATATCTTCTATATATGTATATCTATATATCTTTATTTGAATTATTATTTTATACCATATATTTTATTATTATATTCCAAATCCCCTCGCAGCTAATCCAGGGTATATATTATCAACTTCTACCATCTATTTATATGACATTCTTAACTCCTCTTCTTTTGCTACTTTTTCTGTTGTTCGAATGTTCTATAAAAATGCAAAAATTATGAAAATTTGCCTGCTGTTGTTGTTCCTGTCTCTGCTTTTTTAGTTGTCTTTGTCTCTGTCTGTCTTTCGTGCTGACTGCATTTTGTGGTAACTGGTTTTTGTGTTGTATTTTAGCTATTTTTGGCGCATTTCGTTTTGATTCCTGTTCTGTTGGCCAGAACGCGTCAATGAACCTTTAAGCCGAATGCATTCGAGAATAACTACAACAGCGGCCAGCTACGTATCTTTTTTTTTTTTTTAGTTTTATTTAGAGAGTGAGGGACACATGTCTATGAATTCTAATTATTTGCCAGAGACAGCGGCAAAAATATGCAAATTCTGTTTTTGTCTAATACCTTAAGCGGCCGATCATAAAAGCCAATCAAATTCCCTGACATTTCCTGAGTGTCAATCACTCGCGGAATCCACACACACTCATACATATTACATACATACATATATATCTTTGCCATGAGGAATATTTCCTCTGGAGTTCGAAAAACCAAAAGGTAATCACTCTGCTCCGATGTTGTTGCTGATGATGATGATGATGATGATGATGGGGAACTGCTTTTTTAGCCCAACAACTCGTTCCGATCGATCCACTGACCACAGTCAAGGAGCTGGCAGTTGGGCCAAGTTGAGCCGGTGGGCTGGTCGGTGGCAATCAAAAAATGTGTGGCGAAATCAGCGCGCTGAAAGCTGAAATACTTTTTTAATGAACCTCTTCCTTTGCGGCGGCCACTCAACAATTTGGCGACACGAAATCAAAGTCATTGCATCTCCCTGGCTGGGCCCAAGATCGGTGGTTAGGATGGATAGATGGATGGGCTTGGTCCCGGTCCAGAAAATGGGTTGGTCCCGAGATCCTGCCGAAGCGGCGGCTTGAAATGCGCTTTATAATTGCAGACGCACTTTTTTGTACTTTGGCAAAAATTAGAAGCCTGTGTACACTTAAAAAAAATTTGTTTGTAATAGAAAATAAATAATAGTTTTGCATATAAAAGAAGGCACTAAAATTTAACTCATTTGTAGTGTTTATTCTTCACTTAAAGGCTTGAAGTTGGACTTATTTTTTATGTGTTAAACTTTCCATTTTAATTTATATATAACAACGATTAATTTCCTTAAAATTCAACCCTATTTAACCATTTATTAGCCTAATTCTTTAATTATTTTTACAGGTGCATTGAGTGGCCAGAACTGAATGAACATTAAAGCTCAAATCGCGCATCATGTTGCCATGTCAGCGCCGCAGTCGGAGGCACTCGGCCAAGTTAATGACATTGCTGCTGCCACTGCGGCAAGAAAAAAAACCCAACCTGGCGACAACTTTGGCCAAAGACCAAAGACAACAAGAACAACTACAGGCAAACCCGGCGTTGATGAGCAAAAACTGGACATTTTGATTTTAGAAAAATATATAGAGAACCACTTTTTTTGGTGTGTCGTTTGCGGTTTTGGTTTTGTTTCATTTATTGCCGCACTAACACACTAGTCCACGTCGATTGCCTTCATCCGAGTGGTGGTGGCGTCGGCATCATGGCTTGGGAGAATTGACCAATAGGAGTAGCCCAAGAGCAGCTGTTGCCTGTTGCACACACGTTTATAAATTGAAAAAGTTGGCTAAAATATGTGCAGTAGCAGGCAGTGGCCATAAGAACTTTGTTCCAGCTTGCCAGGTTTTTGTTTGTGCAGCAAAAGATGGCCAAAAATTTACGAGGTCCTAGAAAAGCCAATGGTTGTGAAGGAATTTGTAAGGATAACATAGGCTACTTTGAAAAGGCAATTAGGTTAATGAACGTTTTGCAATTTCAGGTAAATAAAATTAGTATTTTTGAAAGATTTCTAAAGTTGACAAAATTGAAAACAACGATTTAGAAATGGTAAAACTTAGCAGAAAAATGGTTTCCAAATTATCCATAATTTCAACATAATAAGTATAATAATAACATTTTTTAGCTGACACATACATAAGCAAATTTTGGGAAATATATAAAAATAAATTCTATTTTAACAATATTTTGGGGAAATCTTTTTATTTTTTTAATATTCTGAAGGTTATGTGAACCAATAGTATTATATATTTAATTTAATGTAAGTGTATAGCTAGAGTATTATATTTTTTAAATACTACTAATTAATATATTCTAATTGGGGAGAAAAATAAATAAAATCCTTTACTTAAATAAGTTTCTCCTTGAAATGAGTTACCAAAGTTGTTCCCAGTGAAAACCTTTTAGTTTCATTTCGTGAAAAATGACACTTTAAAACATCATCTGCACTCTACCTATATTAATTTACAAAATGAATTTAGTTGCTTCTTTTAACAACAAAAATATCTCACTTGAACCTAATTACAAATATTAACCCAAATGCAAACACAAAATTTGTGGTTCCCCTCGGACAGGGTGACAATTTTTCAAAGGCCTCGCATGTCAACGGACAACTGGCGATGTCATGCAAAGCCTGGCCATTAACAAATCGGAGAGAGGTTCGAGGATATATACCCACCATATATCTCACCGGTGAGGCATATGAATATTCCAAAGAGCCAAATGCAATTGACAGCAGAAATCAGCATAAAGCGATGGGGCAAAGACGGAGGCAAGCGCCTAATTAAAAATGCAATTGAATGTTTCCTTTTGGCTGTCACTGTTGCCGACGCTTTCTGTTCACTTTTTTTTTTTTTGAACGGATGAAAAGAAGTTAAGACTCGGTTTGTATTCGAAATGCAGCCTTAATTAAATATAATTTACAAATCGCCGGCGGTCATAACTTTCCAACAAAAGGCCGTGACAGCAAAAGGCAACTCTGATGGGTGGCGTTGGGCGGTTTGGGGGGGGGAAAAAAAGAAGGCGAACAAGGAGGGGGCGTGGCGCCTGCGGGCCATGAAAATGTTTTCGACCAAAACAACAAAAGAGCATGTTTCGAGGCAATAATGGACGATGTACTAATGTCATTCTATGGTCTCGCCAAACGACGGCAACATCAGCGGCATTTTTTCGTTCGAAATTATCATAAATTTGTCGTTGGCTGTTTGGATTTTTTTTTTGTTGTGACTAAAACGACTAGAAAAGGTTAACAATGTTCTTTGTATATTTCCCGGCTTAGCTTAGCCCGGGCCTTAACCGGCTTAAACTCTGGTCAAAATATGCGGCGCCCCAAAAGCAGGGCCAGCACGAAAAGCGCTAAAATTTACGGCTAACAAGCCAAAACAAATAATTCCAGAATTCGTCACACGCTAAAATTGTAAGCAGCTAAAAGCAAAAAACAAAGATGTGAGTAAAAAAAGAGGAATAAATGCATTTGAATATAGAGGGTTTTTTGTAGAGTGGATTTTGGGGATTTCTGATGATTGGAAAAAGTTTCTACCTTCAAAGACTTAATATTTAATTAAATTAAATTACATTAAAATATTCCTTTAACTGTTTATCTTACAGATAAGTCACCTAAGTGAACAGCTTTGACCCTAAGCCTTTGATTAAATTATCTTCCGCTGCAAATCTTTGCATCTGCCGCAGGGATCTCCAGCCAAGCCATTCAATTCCGCTGTCCCTTGTACTTATTTTTTTTCGTATTTTTTTGTTGCTTAATTACAAATTCAAAGTTCTCTGTGTTTTTTTCCAAGCTCTCTGTAATTTTTTCGGTTTGTTTTGGGGGCCCCCAGAAACATTTTTCGTTGACAAGGCTTTGTGCTTTGGCCAGGGAAATGAATTTTACTTTTCGGCCGGCAGGAAGTGCCCCAAGGCGATCCCAGCAGGAGTAGCTAAAAAAAAATATGGAAAACTTTGGAGCTGCAGCTGGGAATGGTAAGTGGGGAAATGGGAAATGGAGAATCTTTTAAATGCAATTTAAGGCTAAGAGCGCGGTGCAGCAGTGCGGCAGAACGAGTCGCTAGAGTTATATGCATTGTATGGCAATGGGAATGGAAAATATGATTATAATTATAAATATTGCATAAGCAGCACAAACTCACGCACTCGGGGAGGGACAGATGGAGGTTGGGTTGGGTGGTTGGGGTGTCCTCACGCAGGACGTGTGACGCATGCGAGCACAAAAACAAAAACGCACAACGAAAAGTGCGTAAGTTGCGCCACAGAATTGCATATAATGGCCAAAGTATGTACAAAAAGTCTGCACATATGTATATTATATACAGTTATGCACTGAAAGAAACTGGACACAGGGACAGGGTATTGAAACCATTCAGGCTTGAGTTTTTATAGATTTATTGAGATATTTTTGAAGAAAAACCTATTTTAAAGGTTTTAATATGTTTTAAAATATATTTTTTAACTACAACTACATTAAAATTCCACACTGCTTACTTAATGTCTGAAAAATTATTTAAAAATTTGTATTAAATAATACATTTCCCTAAATAGTCTCCTAAATTATAGATATTTCTATAAAGTCCCCAAAAACTAGGCTTAGATTAAGCCTCACACTGTGGAAACCTTTTTTTCATTTATTTTTCCAAACCTAAAGAAATAAAATAAGCTAAAAGTATATTAATAATCGTTTATGACATTTTTTAATCTCTATTTTTTTTCCTCTGCTTACGCGTTTATAGAAATTGAAGGTGTAAAATTTATACAGAAATGCGAATGCAATTTTCGAGGCCTGCAGCACTCTCTCGCCGCTGTCTTGGCCAACTCCTTCTCACTGCGAGAAATAAAAAGTTTTCTGCGGCTGATGGTATTTCCCCCACCACACACCTTTCAGCACCCCGAAACCCGCTCCCCCTATACAGCTCCGACTGATGCATAGCGGTCGCTTTGTTGGCCGGGGGCAGATCAATATCCTTTTATGCGTTTACACATGCATTATGCATGCAGACCTTCGCCCCCCTCCCAAACCTTAACCTCCCCTCTGCTGCTGCTGCTTAGAAAAATTACAAAAAACACCAGAAGCAGCAACAGCAACAGCGAGGGCAGTGAGGGGTTAAAAAAGAAATGGCCAAACAGAACATCATGCGTAAGTGGCGACGTACCGGGGGGCGTATACGCAATATTTGCTTTCAATTGCAGCTGTTGGCCAATGGCAAAAAAGAGAAGCTCGAAAAGGATAGAAGGAAAAAGAGAAAAAATGAGGGAAAAATGGGTAAAACCCCATTGCAAATGGGCATCAAATTAGCCATCAATTGGCAAAAGAGGGCCGGGACTCGGAACAGATATTTATTTTAGAATATATATTCATCGGCATATCGAGCACTCTGGCTTTGGCATCGAGTACCTTCCGCCTGACTTTCAGCTCGAGTCCTATTTGATTTAGTTTTCCATTCGGCCGCATTGGTCGGTTAGTTGTGAAAATTTATTTGAGCGCACATTTGTGGGCAAAAGGCCTTTTTGAAGGGCCTCATTTAGTTTGGTATCTGAGAGGGAGTTTTTTATGAAGCGCAATTCGCAGGCTGTTGGTAATTGTAGGATGCATAGAAAATCAATTGAATTTCAAAGGATTTTTAGACATCGCATGAGTTAATTATTAATTATAATAATTAAATGGGTTGACTTGACCTCTTAATAAGAATGGTTTTCTTTTTTTTCTGGTTTATACATATGTATATGTTTTTTGCAGTTATCCATAAATATAAAACTGGTTTTTTAATAAAAAAGGATTCATATTTGGTTTTAAAATGTAACTTTTTAATTCGATTTTTTGAGTTCATTTGACAATATTGTCCAGGGAAAATAGTTAAAAGGTGTCCTGTGGGTTATCTTTTCGCAAATTATAAATAAGAAATGTCTTAAATTATTAAATAAATTGTTGAGTTCTTTTTAATAAAATATATATAAACAAAAAGTATAAATACATATAAAATAAAAATATATATTATATAGATATATACATATATTTAAGATTTTAAATTCTATCCAAAAATAACTTTCTCCAGAATATAGAATCACTTTAAGTATTACTTCTTAACTAATAAATATGAATAATTAACCAATATTACTCTTAATTTTTATATTTCTAAATATTAAATTTCCCATTTATTACCAGTTGTTTACTTATATCTTTTTCTCTAGTTATTATTTATCCTTTGAAAGTAAACAAAAATAGTTTCCCACGACAGGTGCTACTTTAAAGATAGAAGACCATCTGGATTATCCTGAACCCTGCACAATTCTGCATAATTAGCTCTCTAGCCTAGCTCGCAAAATAAAAACAACAAAAAAACAAAAACAATTCAAGCTCTAATTGTGCAGGCCATTTACACGCCGAAAGTTAATTTCGCAGAAGCTGAAATGGGGGGTAACCCGTCCCTTTCCCTTGCCGGGCTCACATTTTGCGACCTACAACAACAGAGAGCTTGTTAACAATGAAAACAACTTGGCCAGCAGCACACACACACACTTGAGCTGGGCGAAATACTGTATGGCTTCCTGTGGCAGGCTGTCAGCCAGGCTTCGAGGCATCGAGGCATTGAGGCAGGCTGAGGCAACCAGTCGGCGGCAGAGGCAGCAGCAGCAGAAGTCGCAGCAGCAAACTGCAACAACAGCAGCCGCAACAACCACCGCACGTGGAAAAAAAGGCATACAAATTAGATATTAAAAGAAAACTATAAGAGATATGTTGCAGGGATTTATTTTATATTTGAGAAAATAATATATATAAATTATAATAGGCATAATTTTCTTCAAATGAAATTATTTTTATTTAACAAAATAAAATTATAGTTCTTAAAATAGAAAATTATGCTAAAAAAATTAAATATAGTCCTGCTTGATATTAAAACTGGTTATTTATTGAATTAAATTAAATTATTTGTTAAATTAAAAAATATTCAAATTAAAATATAGCAAATAGACACATTTTTAAAAATATATATATTTTCCACATTATATCATTATTATTATTAAATAAAAAAAACTAAAAACTCAACTTGTTTTAGATGTAAAAAATTTGTGATTCCCATTCAATATAAGCCTAAACTGGTAAAAATTTATTGTAGAAATATTAAACAAAGATAGTTTAATATGCAAAGCAAAAATAATAAAATATATTTTTTCCCCCTGAAAATATTCCTTTTCACAAAACAAAATTATAATTTTCAGCTAGTTGTAGTAGCAGAAATAGGAAATTAATATTTAATACAATCCGAAACAAGATGTGAGGTATGTTAAAAGTTTCAATTGTATAAAGAAATATTGAAAATACAATATAGAAAATATAAAAGTAGTATTTAAAAACTTTAAAATATTTTTTCTAGTGCATAACAACAACAACACCGGCAATACCTTTGACGCAATGTCAAACACCTGCTGCCAATGTTAACGCCAAACACGAAAAAAACACTCGCACACACACACACACACACATCCAGGGAAACTAAAAAGCCAAAGAGTAGGAGAGCAACAACAACAAAAACAACTCAAAAAAAGCAGCAACAAAATACAAAAACAATAAACAACAACAACAACAAAAAGGCAACACACATTGTCCGTCTGTGCGTTTGTTCTTCGGCTGGTTAGGCAACAAATTCTGCGCAAAAAGTGCAATGAACTTTGGCCAAGGCAGGGAATTGGGGGAATCCCCCATGGCGAGGGGTGGTTAGGGTTAGGGGAAGCACCGGGGTTAAGGCAGCGTAAAATTCACAGGCTTAGCCAATGTGTAAATAAATGTCTGTAGGTGTGTGCTGCCGAAAGATGGAGTGTGAGCCAAGAGTCAGTTGTTGCTGCAGTGAGAGTGGCATTGAAGTTGGAAAACCATTTCATTGAAGAGGCCCAACCACAAAAGATATCAAATACCCGAAATGCCAGCAATTGCAAAAAGGGTCTCCCAGAAAGGGGGAGGGTGTACATATACGATGGGTGTATATAGAATGTATAGGAATGGATAGGAAAAGGGTCTGTGAGTATGTCACCAAATGACAATTACAAACCGCATTCCACCTTACAAAACAAATACAAATTATTTGCTTTGATAAATTAGGAGAGAATTTGTGTTTAAAAAAAAAAAAATATTATATATTATAATAAATATTATATATTATACATTTAATTTCATTTGTTAACCTAAGACAAATCCCTAAAGAAATGTTTTTCCAACTTAAATTAATACTTTTATTTTCGTCTTCAGTCACATCTTTCCAAAGTTAACTTCCTTTCTGGTTTTTCTATCAATTAATTACACAATAAATTATTATAAATTACTAAAAAGTCCTCCATAAGACAGAGTTAATCTACTGGAAAACTCCGCAAAGATGCCATCGAAGATATCAACTATTTTGCATTTTATTTGTTTTATTTTTTTGCATGGCAAAAAGCCATGTCAAAAGGCATTAATTCCCAATTCATCAAGTTTCGGACCCTAGAAAAATACAAAAAAAAAAACTTGAAAAGAAATGCAAATAAAGAGAGTGCCAAGTGAAACGGCAAACCAAGAGGAACCGAAAGACTCCAACAAAAAATTTAAAAAATAAAGGAAGAAAAACTAAAAGACGGACAACGGCCGGGTAGACGCTGAAAATAAAGTCAACTTGAAATGCGCCGCCAGTTGATGTCGTTGTTGTTGTTGTTGTTGGTGTCTCCCTACCCTTGGAAGCGCCTACTCCAAAAACCTAAGCCTAAGCCACTCCACACACACCGAGCCACACCATGCCACACCATGTACTAGTGGCATGCCACTTGGATCTACTCGACTCCATGGTCGCTGTCAGTTTTCGTCGGCGGAGCCAAGTAACCAGCCGAAAGCAGATGATGAAGCCCTCAAAGTCAACGGCAACAACAAGCAACTACCAACAACTACAACCAGCAACAAGGCGACATCGGTTTAGGCCTTTGAAAGCAGTACACCATGGACATTGCCGTCGAGATATGTCTATACAGTAAGAGGTCTTTAAAATGGATATAGATTCACTTAAGGCTCTAAATACCTCTTAAATTGAAACCTTTCTTAAGACTTTATTTCTGTAAATTTACTTAAATTATAGTAAATAAATCTATTAGTAAGTAATAACTTAAATCCTTTTAGGCCAGGTCTCACTCTACCTATCCAGGCCAGGCCAAAGCAGGCGACACATGTGCACATATTTTTCTTTGCTGGATCTCTAGTTTTTTCTCCTATCTTTTCTTTTATTTTATTTTTTTTTTACCTTTTTTATGATTTTTGTTTTGTTTTTCACATGCAGTTAAAGCGCAAATGTTCTCAAATTACCCATATGCAAAATGGGCGTGTAGGCAAGTAGGGAGCGAGGGCAGAAGATTGGTCTACTGGTTCCGAGCCCTCCGACTTCGTTTTGCCATTTCGGTTGCGCCTCATATTTCGTCTATGGAAGCTTTGGGCCTCCACCATCTCCCAGGTCTTCGCACTATAACCAAGTGACTCTAACTCAAGACGCCACCGAACCAGGCCTCCTCCTGGCCTGTAACTCCCCCCCTTTTGGCTGGAGATTTTGTGGTAAGTTGACGTTGACTGGCGGATCTTCGTTGGGTGACAATTGAAAGGCAGCGGAATCGGAATTGGAATCACAGCGTAGCAGAAGCCAGCAAGGCGTTAAATTTCATAGAACGAAGACAAAGCGCTTATTTGGCAACACAAACTGGCTAAGAGGAGTCTTTGAGGGGTTAAAGAAAGGTTAAGACAAAAGTGAGACAATTTAAGTTAGAAGTTTTCTGCCTTTTTATATTTTTACTAACTTAAAATACGATTCTGAATTCCAATAATTGGTAAAGATTGCTTAAATTAACATTAAAAAAAAATATAAAAATCTTTTTTTAATTCCTTCTTTTTTTTACTTTTTAAACTAAAGCTTTTGCCAGGAAAATTCCACAAAAAAAACCCTCTTTTGATAAGCCGTTCGAGATTCGCCAAGTATATTGAACTAAGGAACCAATATACTTATAGATATTGTATCATTATAGGTTCATTGCTCTTTCATCGATATCTTTTCGCAAATATCAGAACTGGGCGGCAGATTGTTGTTTTATTTTTATTTGCTCTGTGATCAGTGTTTATTTTATGCCCTATCCAAAAGGCCCACCATTAACCCCGCCCTCCTCCTCCTCCTCCAGCTTAACCCAAACAGGCCGCACATGGCAAAGGCTGCCCAAACGTCGTTTCCTCAATGCCATAAAGTGCTCACTTATTGCTTTTTATGTGCTTTTGATATGTGCAATTGTGTGTGCCCGAGTATGAGTGTGAATGCATTTTCCGCTGCACTTTTTCGTCACACAGTTTTCGTCAGTCTGTCAGTCAGTTTGTCAACCAGCCAGCCATTCAGTTTGTTCGTCTTTTGTGCGTTCTCATAAATACATTTTCTTTAGGGGGCAAGAAAGAGAAAGAACCATCGAGTAAAAAGAGAGGTATGAGGCGGACTTAACTCGCCGCAACTTCATTTAGTGAATGCACAATGGGCGAGCGACCGACCTAACCTACGACAACCGAATATTCGCCATTCCATTTGGCCAAGTTCAATGAACCGAACCTTTGGTTGAATAAACTTCCCATAGACACACGCACACACACTGCACCACACACACACACTCTCGCACACACCCTCACGCACTGCGAATCGGTGACGCGTCAAAAAGTACAAAACAAAAAATGTAAAAACAACAGAAACCAAAAAACAAAACATCGAAAGGGAAGATAGAATATCTTTTCAGTAGGGTTACTCAATTTAGGATAATTTTAGATATTTAATTTAATATTTATTATATTTTTGTAAAAAAATATTTAATATTTCTTTTTATTTATTTTGGGAGCTTCTTAACATACTTGCTTTTTAGTCTGCTGATTAAAATGTCATAAATGTAAAAGCGGCTATGTTTTAGAATTATGTTGAAAATATAATTAAAAAAGAACTATGTAGAAATTTTATAATTAATTAGTTAATATTTAATATTAATATTAATATGTTTAATAATAAAATAATAATTACTTTAAAAATATTATATGAACTCAGGGGTTTTTATTAAAGGGTTCATTGATTCAGTTAACCGCCAAGAGTTTCAATTTTTAAAAGGAATCCGAACGCACGTTACTCGCTACAAAGTATTCAAGTTCTAATATATAATAATATAATTAATTTATATAATAATTAAAATAAATTAAATATATCAAATAAAACCTTTTAAAAATTATATTTTTGTAAGGCAAAAACTACAGCATTTTTCTAAAAGAAAACTTCTTACTCAAAAAACGCTTAAATAAAAAATAACACCCTCTTTTGGTATATTGCCTACCCCTACTACTTTCACATTTGGGGGCGCGATGTTTGCTACTTAAATGATATGCCATCGCAGTATTGGTGTCTGCAAATTGATTCTGCAGCCGTATGGGTTTAGCTCCGCCGACTTCTTCACACTCCACAGAGGCACAGACACAGCACAGCCACAGACACGGAGACATTATGTTTATGGAATGGCTGCTTTCCTCACTCACATAATTTCTATATTTTTTGTGCCTTTTCAACTCCTTTTCAATTTGTCTAATTTTCAATGACGCGTCGGCATCGTCGTCATCGATGCAATGAAGTAAAAACAAATTAGTTGAACTCCGCATGCTGATGGGAATACGTAGATAGCTGGGATACAGATACAGATACGGATACCAAAGTAGAAGATACTAAAAATACGAATACATATGCTGCCGGTGATACGGCAGCCAGCAAACAAATCGAATTTACCAGCTGCTGGCGAAATAATTCAATAAATCGCGCTGGCTAAACCCCAGATCCAGAGCCACAGCCATACTCACACGTCCAGATACAAATGCAGATGCAGAGCTCAGACCAAGAACCGCAATGCTCTGTTCTTTAGCTACACAGAAATGCAGAGAAAAATTAATTATAAATTTAAATTTAAATAAATTAAAGAAATATATTCTTAAAGCAGAGAATTCCATAATAAAGGCACCCCAAAGACAAAAGAACATTTAAGATTTTTGTATTTTAAACCCCCTAACTAACTCATTATTTCTTTCTGTGCATCATCTCATCGCTAAGCTGTGAAGACACAAATGAAATTTAATTTCAGCTTGCAGTTTGATGGGGCAAATGGAGCAGGAACCCAACTAACCCGTAGCCAACCAACGAAAATAACTGCAAGATATATTAATAAAGCAGAAATTCATATATGAAATTTTAATATGCAAACGAGCAGAAAGCGGAAAGCGAAAAAAATAAGCACAAGAAAAATACCCATACACCCAAGATAGTAAAGAGAAGTTACTAGATGGGGGGGAATCCCAAAGTATCGAGGCATGTAAATCGAATTTGGTTTCGTATGTGTGAGTACGTTTTTAAGGGTAAGCAAGCCAAAAAGAAAACGAGGGAAAAAATAGTGGATAGACTGCCATGTGGTCCATCGGTTTTTGGCCAGACAACGAAAAAAATTGTGTGCATATTATCGTAAGGAGAGTGAGATTAAAAATGGAAATAGATTTTGTCTGGGAGAACGAACGAAGAAGATGAAATGAAGTCTTATCGACAACTTCAAGCTGTGCCGCATGAAAAGTTAGAGTGGATGCAAGCCAAGCCAAGTTCTAAGTATGTATTCAGTCTCCTAGTTGAAAAAGTACTCCATTCCAAGTTTTCACAACTTAGAGGAGAATCCTAGTTGTCCATAGTCCCCCATTCATGTTCGTCTTAGCGGAAAAATCATGCGATTTAAACGCGCACGTATATAGAGCACTCGCATTACGTATACGCAGTGTGTGCATTTTGTGGCCAAAAATACAACAGCGAAAGAGGCAGAAGGCCGAAGTGAGCCGTTGCCACACTTTCGCCGCCAATGTCAATGCCACCACAACACCAACATTTACCACTTACCACTCTCCACCGCCACCGCCATCGCCAGAGGATGCAGTGCCAGGCAAATCCGATTCCGAGTCCAACTCCGGCATCGCCCCAATGCCACAGATATGCCTGCACAGAGAGAAATCATTTGTCCACCTATAACTATTCAAAAAGTACTTTCCTGTAGCAAAAGTAGTAAAATATTTCCTGTGTATTGCCGCCAGCAGCTGGTGGCACGCGGCCAAAGCCGGGAAATGCAGTCTGGCGGCGGCACGTTTCGTTTGGTTTCATTTGGTTTTTGGTCTCCATACAGATGCTGGTCCTAGTGCTGATGCCAAAAATAACAACTACAAAAAATAGCAGCCAACAGGCAGAGGAGGCCAAGGCAGCACAGCCATGGTCGTTGTCATGGCCATGGCCGCCGTTTTGACCAAAAACATGCCGGCGTTGGAGGAGCATTTCGGCTGGCAAGAAGGAGGAGGTGTGGTTGAAGGCAGACCCAGGCGAAGGTCGCAAAATGGCAGGAGAATTTCATTAGAACGGCAGACGGCAAATGGAGATGAGGATGAGGCTGGGCTCCAGATGCGCTAGGCCAGAAAACGGCCATCGAAAGGGAAAGCCAGGCACAGGGTTCCATGGACTCTAGACTCTGGGTGTCCCGAAGTAATCATGTAATCGGGTCTATCATTGCTGGTTATGTAAGTGGCTAACTGCAATTAGAGTTGGCCAGAAGGGGAGTGCTGCTGGTGGTGCCACAATCAACTTGTCAACGCAAATTGCAGCGACAAATTAGACAGCTGTCATGGAATTTTAAGCAGCAGTCGAGTGGTGTGGGTGCCAAAACATGGAGTCTGACATAAAGTTTAATTCCAGGGTTGATAGTTAAATGCCATTAATTGCGGTGACCCCTTGAAAGTTTCCTGCTAAAACTGCTCGGGGTTTTTACAAGACTTGATAACTTGTGGAATTTTGTTTTGTTACTTTTAAAAAGAAAAAACATATTGATACGAAAATAGTGATACGACTTTTGTGCATGTTGATGACTTTGGCGATTTTCTGAGTAATTTTTATTTTAAAATTTGTTCTGAAATGAAATTAAAAATATATTTTGAACTGGTAATAAGCGGTGCTTGATAACGGTTTAATTAATTTATAAATATTTTAAAGCTTAATAACATTTAAATTGAAATATATAAATGATTTTAAGGAATTATACATTTTAAATACAATAAGAAGACATTTTAGTTTTCTTACAAGATTTATAATTATTTAATTAGTCTAAAAATAATATTTTTAAAATTATTATTATTAGAATCCTTATCGATAGGACTCTAATTCTTCAATTTTTTCCCCACAAGCTTAATTTTCAAATCCTAGATAAATCTTAAAAACAATGCTAAACCTTATTCTCAAAATGCAACTCCCATTTCATCTTTCTTGTTATTCTTCTGCTGTTGCAACTTTCTCGTTCGAGACATAGGCTACTTAACCCTACAAGCACAACTGTACCCCAAAAAGAACAAAGCCGGCTAAATGAAGGGCATAGAAAAATGAAGCAAAGTACACACGAAAAAAATGGTTAGTACGGGAGGAAAAAGTGAGAAAAAAATGGTGAAAACCCTAACACACATTTATACACATGCAAACGCTTAAAAGTTTACACACTCAAAGGCAGACGGCGACAGAAGGAGAGAGATGGGGGATAGAGGGTGTGAAAGACAGAGAAAGAGAATGTAACTTGGGAAAACTTACACTTAGAGGAAAAAGGTTTTTTAAAATTAAGAACATAAAATTAAAAGTCAAAGAACAAGAAATGCCCTAATTATATATAAAATTATTTATTTTCTAACAGTGTGTAAATATTTATAGTTTAACTACATATTTGCGAATTTGTTTTTAAAGTTATATATATAATTTTCTATTTTCTAAACATTTTACGAGAGAGCTTAGAGTGTCAGAA
This sequence comes from Drosophila anomelani, assembly GCA_035045905.1. Classification (NCBI taxonomy): domain Eukaryota; kingdom Metazoa; phylum Arthropoda; class Insecta; order Diptera; family Drosophilidae; genus Drosophila; species Drosophila anomelani. Next base: position 4,958,131 of record JAWNOO010000007.1, on the reverse strand, counting down.
AGTGAAATACTTAAATTCCCTACATGGGCAAAAAGTTTAACATTTAAAGTTTGGTATACATTTATCTATAAAGATTACCAGCATCGACCCAATTACCACTTGCTTTCCACAAAAAAATCCTGGTTCTGCGTTGAAGTTGATCAGCATATATCCTTGATGTGATGGCTCTCTTCAAAATATCTAAATTTAAATTATATTTTTATATCCTGAAGCCTGAATAAATATTTCCTTTAAATTTCAGTACTTAAAACCATTTATATCCTCAGTGTAGACACCGTGCAGTGTGAAGCGTCGCGTCGGAGGTCAGGATGGGAATCTGATGGGATGCAATGTGATGTACATGGGAGCAGCGCATAGAGCATGTAGACAACTGGCAACAATAACGGCATTTTCGACGTTGACGAAAAGGACGCCCAGGAAAAGTGGGTGGTTTCAGGTGGCGTTTCGGTGCTGCTTTCGTGGGGCATACAGGGGCACTTCCTTGTCGACGACGAGTTGCCAACAGCCACTTGACACTTCCGTCGTCACATGAATGGAGCCGTAAAAATGCGACGCTGCTGCCATTCGTTTCATTTTCGTACTTTCATTTGGTTTGCTTTTTTGCTCCATTTTTTATCTTTTTTTTTGGGGGGGGGTTTGGAACTTTTTATATTTGGGGGTGGCGTCACGACAAAAAATGAAAATATGTAAAAAAAAAGGCTGCAGAAATGAAGCAAATACATTCATGCATAATTTTTATGGCACTTTGAGTGATAGGGGAGGAGTCCCGCCAACATGCATTTGGGATGCCAAAACGTTTTGGGAACACACACACTGCCCCTTTCCACACACATACCCGCTTTGCCCACAAACCCTCTTCTCCCTCGCAAATTTCCTCTTTCACTTAAATGGGCGATTCCAAAGGGAGTTGGCAACGAATCCAAGGTGGAGTTATTAACGCGGCTACAAAGTGATGATTAGTTGGTTTTTAGGGTGACTCTGCGTACTGAGTTCTGGTTACTGAGTACTGAGCTCCAAGTTCTGAGTATCCTGCGGTTCAATGTCCGCCCAAAAGCAAATAGGCGGTGAGCACACACACTCTCTTTGGGCACGGAACACGTGTTGGCCAGGCTAAGCGCCAAGGTAGGTCAGGGGAATGGGTGGAGAGTGAGGCCTTTGCAAACAAATAACAAAAAATTGACGAAGCCTAAGTACAGTGGTCATTCGAAAATTAAGTACATATTTTTATATAGCAGATAAAAAGGAAATCCCTTAAGGTTATATATAAAGATTTTTTATATTTATTATCAACTTCTCAATTTTTGACACACCCCTAAAGCTTTCTAAATACACTTTTTATTTAAAGGTTCTGAAAATCTTAAACTCTTCAGTGTTGCCTGTACTTTTTGGTGGCGACGTGTGTGTTGATGTCTTGGCTTCTGGACTTGGATCTGGATCTGTATCGGCTACTGGTGGCCACTGCTCATCGTTGCATGCGGCCTGGCACGCACTTGCGAGGGATCTCAGATCTCCCCTTCGGACAGAGGGCAAACAGACTCGTACATACTCCTCCCCAAAACTCAGACAACTCCCTGGCCTGGCCCTAAAGTTCCATAGGAGCTAACTTCTGGTTCTTAGGCCTTCTTTTTTCATTTTGGTTATGATTGACTGAGTTCTGTTGAAACTTTGGCGTCTACTGGCACGCATGAATTAAAATTTTCGAGTAACGAAAAGCCCTCTCGAAAAGAGGGCTTCACAATTAGCACATTTCGTACTTGGTGCACAGAGAAAATTATTTATTTCAAAAAGTGGGGAAAAATGTGTAAAAATTATCAAAAACTAAAAAGTTTTTTGAAGCTTTTTAAGCTGTTTTTAATGCTGTTTTAATGAGTATTTAACCAACAAAAGCACATAACGCCACGATAAAATACAACACTTTGGCTTTTCCTTAAATATTTTATTTCTGAAATATTTTTCAGAAATTTCTTAAAAAGTATAAAACTTTTAAATATGTATATATTTTCTGTGTGATTCTTCAAGAGGCTTCTCCCAGTTGTTGCTGCTGCATTGGCCGCCCTGATAAGCTGCAGACTGCGATTGCCTTGAGCGAGGCGCTTGAACTCCTCCAACGATCTATCTCTTTCTCTCCCTCTGAAATCTTCCCCCTGCTTCCCTCTCTTTCTGTTAGTCACCGTGCGGTGGCAATTTCTAGCTGCAAATAGTTTCGCGACCTAAAAGTGACAGCCCTCCTTGTTCATAGCTCTCCTCCTGGGTTTTTTTGATGATAACAAAGTTTGCTAACAAAAAAATACAGAACGAAAAACGATCATAAAATGAAAAAGTAAACCCCAAAAGCAAAGCCTATTTACGCACAATGTCTGTGCTGAACTGCCATCCAGTGCATTATAAGATAAACATTTGTTTTTTACTTTTTCATTTGGCAAATAGCATAAAAGCGTTGAACTCGCAAGCTTATAGAATCGTCAACGTAAGAATGGCGACGATGGGAGGCTCTACAAGTTCAGAAAATGTTATTAAAATAAATTAGGATGTAATTTTACTTTAAATTAAGGTTAAATATTCTATTTACCCGAATTTAAGCTGGGAGAGTGTCATTGGAAAGTTTTTAAGAAAAATAAAGTATGCTTCTTGGTTAAAAACGTAAATTTTTTGGCAGCACCCAACCGAGACAGATCCTGAAAAAGTAATAAAAACAAATTTTACCTTTTAAAAAATTTGAGCAACTCGACATTGAAGGAATCCAATAAAATTGTGGTAAATATTCAGCTTCAATTAAATAAATACAATATAACAAATAAATACAAATACTAAGCTATAAAAAAATACTTTTTATTTCTTTAAATACAATTTGTAAGTTATCGAACTTTAGCTTCACATGACTAAATTCCTTATGACAAAAATTACTAATCTGCCTGAGGTTGTTACCCTTTAAATCCCTTTATTAATCTCACAGAGTAAATAATTTAGTTTATTCCATATTTTAATCTGCTGAGAAAAAAACCCAAAACTAAAAATATTTTAAGAAAATTCCAAGATGCGTATTCCATTTCCCAGTCGAAGCTATAATCAATGTAACCCATATTTCAATAAATACGCATGAAAATTCCTATCGAAACCTTCGTTTGGTTCGCACTTCCACGAAATCGAAATAATCTCGAGTTCTTTCCCTCAACTTAAAGCTTAAAACAAAGAAAAAACTCAGTCAATCAGTCGGTCAGTCACACAGTCAGTCAGTTTGCCAGTCAATCAGTCAGTCGGTTGAGCAGTTCGTCATCGAGCGGCGGCTCAAGTGCTGAAAAGTTTATTGCCCTGCGCGAGCGTCTGACTTTTGCTATAGCAAATATTGTTTAATAACATTTTTAAAAATAAAATTCACTGATTAAATGGGCAGCAACGACAGCGACGACGGCGCGGTGACTGATACCACAATGGAGGTCCTACCCCAAGACAAATTTCTTTGAGTTGGGTTTAAGTCGGACAAGTCTCTTGGTGCAGCTACACGAATTGCATCTAGAGTCGTCGTCGTCTATTGGGCGCAGCCTGCATATTCAGAGCCAAGGCTGCGTCCAAGCCCTGAAACATCTCCATCAACATGACCATCATGAGAATGGTTCGAAAGGCATCTCGCGTCACCGTGAGCAGGTGCCTCGTGATGCGTGAGCCCGGGGTCCACACTAGGTGCTCGTTACCCAGCGCGTCCTCCAGGAAGCTATCCATGTAGCTGAAAGGATACAGGACATCCACGGCCAGACGCCAGAACAGCACAAAGAATAGGCTGGGTCTGCGAAGGGGATGGGAATATACTGACTTGGTGACCACAGCCAACATCGCCAGCAAACTTACTCCATGCAATCCTTGCTTGCTTTTAGCCTCCACCCTTTGATTTCCGTTGACTTTTCTCGCAATTTAGTAAAACTAAAGCCTATGCGGATGACAAGTATTCATAAGCGTACTTATTTTAATTTTAAATTTAGGTTTAATTAAAGTTTAACTAATGGATTTGAGAGTACACTAAACTAACATCCATTGTAGTTTGCCACTTAATCCAATGGATTTTCTTAGGTCTCCACGTGTATTTACTGATTTCTTTTATAAGACAGTTAATTTATATAATCATCTGATTTTATTAAAGTTTACGATGTCATTTCATAATAAAAAAAAATAATAAAGATATCTTCACTTAATTAAGTATTTGTTGCATAACAAGTAAGGTATTAAGATTTTTCTCTAATTTTCATAATGTTTCCTTGTTCAATATATATTAAAATTTATATAAATTTATACTACTTAAACTGTAATTCTAAAAACCATATGAAAAAAAAAATATAGCTAGATGGACCCTGTAATTGTTTTATGTTTTATGGAAAAAGACTTCTTTAAACACTTCAATCTAAACATATAAAACCCTCCAAGGATATACAAATTAATATAATTTTCAAGTAAATAAAATTATATGTATAATAAAAGTACAAATTTAATACAAATTCAATACTTGTTTATTTACAACAATTTACATGTTTTTTACCATAAACATTTTACAAACACTTTACTCGTTGAGAAGTTAACAGCGTGTTATTCGGTGTGGGACTTTGCTGTGTTGTTATACAGCTTTAAAGTTTTCCAAGTTAAGATAGGCTTCATTTACTTAAATATATTGTATTCTATTTAATTTAGCTCATTTTTAAATAAATTCTAAAAACCCTCTTCCCATATTTATTTGTTTTATTTATACAAAAAATATATAATTGTTTAATAAAATGTGAATTAAGTTACATTTTAATATAAGTAAAATGGTATGTTTACTCATACAGCAAAAACAACCTTGAGTACAAATATTTAAAACGAATAAATAATATTTTATGATTACCGTATAATTAAATTTTTGGCTCATTCTTATAGCCTCTTAAATTTCATGTTTTCTTTCAGAGACTCTTAATGGAAATTAGCAAAAACTTGTGTTTTTTTTTTAAAGTCCGATGTCATAACTTTTCTAGATTTCTATAAAAACACTCATCAACTACCTAACGCCTTCCCAACGAATATCACCGTTGACCAAGGACCACATAGCACACGATCAGAAGTCGCGTCCAGAGCGATCCCATCTAGCGGCTGGAATACATCCAAGTAGGACAGGTTCTTCTGCTGCTGCTGCTGGTGGAGCTGCTTGCCCAACTGGTTGTACCTGCACCAGCCAGTGGCCCATAGCCCCCCGCACCGGCGGATCACCAGAGTGTGACGAGAGCCGGCAAACACCCCCAACGGAGCACAGTCATCGTCGACGTCAACCGACTTTGTGGAGCAACCACACTCGGGCAGGTCGTGCAGCTGGGGCAGTGGATAGACAGTGGGCTCTTTTAGCAAACCACCCGGCTTCATTACACGCACTCCCAACTGCCCACTGCAATTGAGGCCCCAGGTGTAGAGGTCTCCGAAGGCGGATATGGCCGCACTGTGCCAACCACCGGCAGCAATGCGAGTTATCTGGAAGACACGTTCCCTTCTGATTATGACAGCAAGAAGATAAGTGTGAGCTGGCCAAATATTTACCTTGATCCCCGCCAATGCCTCCACCAAGAGTGGCGCCTCTTCCACTCTTAATACGGCCTGACCCAACTGTCCACGGCTGTTAATTATGGCATGAATATGTAAAAAATATATATGATAAATCAGTGGAACGTTAATTTTTGGAGTTTGCAGCTTTGAATACTCTTGCAGAGGTAAATATTTGACTGAGGTGACTCATGGTTTAATTTAAAATGATTTATAAATAAATAAAAGGTAGCCTCTTTTCCAGGTGTTTGGTTCCCACTGTTCTTGGCAAACTTCCGGCAAAATTAGCGAACCCTCGGCAAAAGTATTTTAGCAACAGGCGGGTAGATTCATGGATGGATTCATTGGATACTCACAGCCCATTTCCCCAGGTGAACACGTCACCGTTGCCATTGAGGAGCACGGCATGCTCGTGGCCACATTCCAGCTGCTCCACCCGAAACTGTCGTCCGGAAAACTGATGCAGGCAACTGGGAATGCTGTACACGGCATTTTCCGAGCTAACAGCTACGTTTATATGCGATCCGCAGGCAATGTGCTCGACGATTGGCGATGCCGGTAGCTCGGGCGCCTTGGGTGTTCCAAAGATAGAGCGCTTTGTGCCCAAATTGGAGCGGGGTGGAGCCTCAAGTCTGACTGGCAGCAGTTCCGGATTCAAGTTAGGCTTTACTCTGTACAGTTGACCGTTGTGTAGTAGCACCAGGCAATGGGTATCACCGGCGGCCAGGGCCTTTATGTCGTCCGCCGCCTCGAGGGTCACGCACTCATCGGGACACTCGGCCAACAGGCCACGCAGCCACAACTTCCGGCCAAGAGCGAGGGCCGAATACCGCCAGGCGATCGAAATCATGAATTGGTTCTTATCTGACAAAGGGGCATTAATTTCTGGAACAAAATCAGGACCGATTAGTAAGCATACAGTGGAGTTTCGATAAAGGTAATATATAAATAATAATAATATAAATAAATATTAATATATAAATAAGTTATTTATTTAAAGAGCTTGTTTACTTTAACTGGTTGAAAAAATGCATATACTAAAATGATTTTATATTTTCAAATATTTTTAAACATTGTATTAACTTTTACAGAATATTTCTACAGTTTTTTTCTTAATAAATATCCAATTTTTGGTTAAGTATAATGTTGAAAAAGCCATATGTAAGTGACTCTTAACAATTATATTTTAACATATTCGAAAAATAGTTGAAAAACAATAAGATTTAAGAATTTAAAGTGTGTATTTTGTTGTAAGTAATTTAAATATAAAATAGAAAGCAATATTTAAGTTATTTATGAAACTATATTTAAATTTTCTTTAGAAATGTTCGAAAACTAAAAGATTTAAAAATTATCTTTCTGGAAAATTTAAATATTTGAAAATTGTACTAAAATTATTTACAAATTTAGAAAATTTTCAACTTTAGTTGAACTTAGCCAATGCCTTCTGTACAAATTAAGTGCACGATCGACGGCTTTTGTTGCCTCCCGCTCGTTACACACAGTTACAAACCCCTGAAGCCGGCGTTGCAGTCGGCGGCATTGCCGTTAACAAATTCATGCTGGCCAAAAGCGTTGAAGCCCGTAAATAGAAGCCGCATCTTCTTCTTTCTGCTGGCCAGCGGTTGCGCAGCGACGACGACGCTGTGGTTGTTGCTGGAATTTGTTGGAGCGTTGAGAGAATTTGTGTTTTAGTTGTTGGGCAGCGCTTTACCTGGGCTGTTGTGCCTGGTGGTTGTTACACTTTTCGAATTCCAGTCCCCGGAAGTTCACCGAAAGACACCTCCGCCGGGTCACCAGCAGGCAGCGGCGGATCAGCTGTTCTCAGGAATATACAAATACGGGGATATAGTAGTTTCCTTCGTTCTCCGCAGCTGAGAGGATGGTAGGTTATCTGCTGATGTGCCGTAACAGCTAATTAAGTGTCGTCGTCTTGTTGTTCCGTAATTGTTCAATTTGTTTTCGTTTCGCGATCGTTGTCATGGTGACCGGCAAGCACTAACAAAAAAAATAATACAATTTGTACAACACTCATACGTTATGTTGGCCGCGGCTCGTGCAGAGCTTTTTCCAGCACTAAAAAGGAAATTTGGCGCCAAAAATTCACATATTCAAAAAAAAAAAACAAAAGGATTCAATTCTAAGGGATATTCTGATTTAATTGTGATTAAAGTATTTGTCTATTTTACTTTTACAAACTTAAAATTTTGTTCAAAACTTTAAAGAAACAAAACGAAATCTTATCTCATCAATACTAAGTTTGTTTACATTTGTAATTGACGCTATAACCTTATCTTACTTATAGGTTTATAAATATACATATATACATATATGTAAACCAATGCTGAAACATTTTTATTGAAATGCACAGAAAGAAATACCAATTTATAAAAAACTCTCAATTTAAGAATTTTTTAAACAATTTTTGCAAACTTGCATATTTTTCTGAAGTATTATATTCTACATTTAAGTAAAAAAGTCCTGGAGTTAATATAATTTAAAATAAAAATTTAATAAAATCGAATACTTTTTTTCTAATAATGTAATAATATTCTCTGTGTACATATATATTTTTCATTAAATCTGATAAGCTTCATTTTGCATTCTATTGCCAAAGGCCCATTTGTTTCTGTCATGCCATTTCTATGTTTTTATACCATGTACCAAAGGTACAAAGGTATTATAGTTTTGTGCGAGTGCGATTTTCTGTAACAGGCAGAAGGAGGCGTGGCAGACCCCCAAAAGTTACCTAAATATTGGTCAGGACCACTAAAGGAGTCGATATAGCGATGTCCGTCTGTCCGTCCGTCCGTCCGTCTGTCCGTCTGTCCGTCTGTCTGTATGAACGCCTGGATCTCAGAGACTATAAGAGCTAGAGACACCAAACTTTGGATTTAGACTTCTTATATCTGCACGCAGATCAAGTTTGTTTTAAATTTTTGCTGCTCCCCTTTTTTGGGGAGCTATTTGAAAAAAACGTATAGCTCCGAAATTTATAAAGTTATGTAAACCATATTAAAAAGCTTAATTCATTTTATCAAAATACACAGACTGTCCAAATTTTATTGCGATCGTGCCATAAATAGCGGAGATATAGGCTTTTTACTTTATACACATTACGTGTACAAGAGGCAGCCCAGGCAGAGGGCTCCAAATAAATCAAAACGTTCATTAAACATTTTACTTATGTTCACATTACTATGAAAATAAGGTTACTCATTTTGAATTGGTTGGTGGTGCAGCTGGCTAAGCTGAAGTCTTTTTCAAATGTTAGTTGTCACGGGTTCGAATCCCGTCGGCGACGAGTGAAAACTTTTTTATTTTTAGCATTTTTTTTTTTTTTCAGTAAATCAAAATAAATTCAGTATTTAATACTAAGAAATAAAAAAAATGCAAGCAAAGAACTTAATGTTTTGAAAATGAAAAAATTCCTTATGCCTGGCGGTTGATTCGAACCCAGGCCAATCGCTTACAAAAATGTATGTGTAGCATTACCCACTGAGCTATCGACTTTGCTATTGAATGGGAAGACATTTGCATTATATGTAAATTTGTCTCAGTTTTTTATTCTTATTCTCTTTCTTTTATATAATTTTGGGACGCGCCTTGTAATGGTACATGGTATTCTACTGTCGGGACACCCGACTGTATTTCCATCTTGTTTCAACTGATTTATTAAACCAAAATTAAAAACAAACAACATTTATTTCAACGATTCTTTAGAACGATTTCTTTTGAGGAATTTATTTATATACAAGTTACTTTACTTAAATCACTAGATAATACTATAATATTATATACATATATCACATTTTTTATTTAACTAAGCATTAAAAAATGTTACCAAAAATTCATTTTGAGTCATAATATATACTATTACTTATTTAAACATGTATAATAATAAAGATTTTCAGATTTACAGGTTGAATTATTTCTACTAAAAACTATAATTAACAATAAGCTCTTTTCCAAAGCTATAACCTATTCTTTACCCCGAAAAAAACCCTAGGGGTTTCTGCATAAATAAATATATAAATATAAATAATTTTAATTTTATTTAACCCAAAAATACCTATTAAAATGAATACCATTCTAGGGTCTGCTTTCGCTGTTGCGCAAACTGAGACCCAATCCGGAGAAGGAGGCCCGCATCCTGCTCCTGGGACTGGATAATGCCGGCAAGACGACGATATTGAAGCAACTGGCATCGGAGGATATAACCACGGTTCGTATGATAGCCGCAAACTGCTTCCGTTTGCCCCATAAAATTCGGAGTGAACCCCTGCAGGTAACACCCACGGCCGGATTTAACATCAAGTCCGTGGCAGCCGATGGCTTCAAGCTGAATGTATGGGATATTGGGGGTCAGTGGAAGATCCGTCCATATTGGAAGAACTACTTTGCCAATACGGATGTGCTGGTAAGAGTTTTAGCTACTTAAAATTATATTATTTTAATTAAATCCTTATATTCTTGCAGATCTATGTTATTGATTGCACCGATCGGGCTCGACTTCCGGAGGCGGGCAGCGAACTGTTTGAGATGTTGATGGACAACCGGTTGAAGCAGGTTCCTGTGTTGATTTTTGCCAACAAACAGGACATGCCCGATGCCATGAGTGCCTCTGAGGTGGCCGAGAGGATGGGTTTGGTCCAGTTGCAGGGACGAACTTGGGAGATTAAGGCCTGCACGGCCGTAGATGGCACTGGGCTCAAGGAGGGAATGGACTGGGTGTGCAAGAACATGAAAAAATAATCCAGTTTTATTTGTTAAGTTGTTTAATGCTATTTCTAAGATTCAAATCATAAATATATGTACTATTTATGTCATATACATAAGAAATTTGTTTTAAGATTTTATGAGCTTAAAAGCTGTTTCCAAAGAGCTGAATTCTACCATTTATAAAATAATATAAACTTTACGTAAAACAGAAACATAATTATATCGAAATAAAATCTAAAAACTAAGCAGCAACGGGTTTTAAATCAATCGAAATTCAAATCAAATCCAAATCAATCCAAATCAAACTATATAACCCACAAATAAACAATAGAAATAAAATACCCATGTGCTTTCTCGGACCCTTGTCGCTTATACAGAAGATCCTGCCCACGGGCTCCCAGAATAATGGTCTGCTGATCCTGGGGCTGGACAATGCTGGGAAATCTACCCTAACAGCACGTCTCTCGGAGATCTATAGTGGCAGAGTAAGTTTGGGGAAATCTTAACCCTTTCCCTTTCACCCTTTGGAATCTTTCAGGGCAAGGCAGCCACTGCTCAGGCCAGTGTGTGGAGCCTAAGGATTAATAATTCCAAGGTCAAGCTGTGGGATATTAATGGGGAACTGAAGAACAGGCAGCTTTGGCCGAATTATTACCAAAAAGCCAAGATTTTGGTAAGACCAACAACTTAAAGTCATCCAAAACCACTTCAAATATATATTTACAGATTTTTGTAGTAGACAGCAAGGATGCAGTGCGTCTGAGCGAGGCTCGTTGTGTCCTATGCGATGTCCTTCTGCATGAGGAACTAAACAAGGCTGCGCTTCTGGTTGTATCCAATAAAAAGGACACCCAGGGATCTCTACCCATGTCCACCATTGTGGATTTAATGGGTCTGGATCAATTGCAGGGCAGGGAGTGGACTATTAAGGAATGTTCTCTGCAGACCGGCGATGGGGTTGAGGTTTGAGAGAAGGCTTTAAATACTGAATTAGCTAATTTATTAATTAAATTTTGTATTAGGAAATTGTTAACTGGATTTGCAGCAAGACCAGTAAGGCCAAGAAGTGATTTTATATGTTAAATGTCTGCTACAAATTGGTAGTGCATATAAAATGCAATGATATATTTCATGTATACCTTTGTAATCAAATTTATGTTTTATTTTTTTTATATAAATATTATGTGCAGCCAACAATGAATGTAAATTATTATTTAATTGTGGGTATTCGATTTAATATGCCATTTACAAATTATATAAAAAATAGTATCACATTTTTACAAGTTAGTGGAGTGCTGATTTCTCGTCTGGTGGTTAATGAAGGACATGACTAGGCCAATTGAACGCCCAACGCAATGTCGGTCCATTTTGCCTCCAGAGATGCACTGCTTTAATTGGTCCACCACATGATCCTTGATCTGGTTCCTCATCTCCAAGCTATTGATCCTGGGCAGTTGCTTCTCCACCTTGTGTAGAAGGGGATAAGCCTCCCGGTAATCGGCCACCTCGCAGGGCCACCAAGAAGAGTGCAAGTGGGTGCCAGAACGACTTATATCGCGTGATTCCTGGTAGTCCTCCACATAGTCCTCCTTTGATCCGCTTAGATTCCTGGCCTGGGCCAAGGCCAGGGCCGAGATGAAGAGAATCACCAGAATGGAACGCATTGTAGAGACGATCAGCGTTGTGAGTAAACTATTTAAATGGAAGCCTCTCCTTTCGCTTTTATAGGCAAAGAGTAATCACAAATGCAACATAGTTGCATATATAAGAGGCTCTGTCACGTTTTCATTGATGGAAATGTCAGAGATAATGTAATCCCGAGTCAGTCGGGTGAATGAATTGCAAGGCTTGCAGTCTGCCCAAGGCACACAACGCAAAATAAATACATTTGTAATAAATACATTTGTACATTTTTAATAGACAACAATTTAACCTTAAATTAAATTTTAAAAAATATATAAAGTTGCTTTTAACAATCAAATGACAACGCAAAGATTAAATATCGATTAAAATAAAATAAACTTCAACGGGCCGAGTCTAACCCTTGGCGCCTGTTTCACCTTGTCCTGGAGACTGATGCTTCTCGGGCTTCCCCTGCTCGCTGCGCATCCGCTCTGCCTCCATTTTTGCAAACTTACTGCCCATGAAGAGCTGCTCCTTGTAGCGATTCTTCCGACGCTCGTCCATGCTGTACCGCCTTAACATGTCCCGGCGATCCACAATCGACGTGAAAATATCCTGGCAGTCCCGCGAGGGCTGGCAGAATGTCCAGGAACCAAAGATGGTGTCCATGCAACCGCAAGTGCGACAATAGCCCACAAAGTGTCCAATCAGGTTGGAGTTGTTTTTGCGAAAAGACAGAGAAAGCGGTCCACCGAGGACCATTTGAGCATTTCCCGAGAAGTGCCAGTCGGTGAGATTGTCGAGAAGGTCGTGACATCTGGGAGGGACTGTTTCCTGCACACTGACATTCAGCGTGATGCCGGGACCCTTGGGCTTTGCCAACTCGGCCACTTGCTTTAACCTTACGGGGTTCATCTTGGAGCATTGACGCCGAAGCCGATGATGAGCTTTGGGTTGAGCACAGGTGGGAATGGGTCTTTTATAATCGATTGCTACGGTGGGGGCTTTGACATTGATGCGAATTCCAAGGACTAGGGACTCCCAGGAACCGTTTAGGTCACAGGGTGCACCTGGAAATAAAAGGATTTGGATTTTAAATGGGGATCTATAATAAAGTTAACTGTGTAATTATGCATGCACATAAATTTAATTTTGGAAACATTTAAAATTAACAAATTAATATTATTTTATAATTATTAATATGCCCGATTTAAGGTCTTACCATCTTACCATCAGCGGGGTCAACATAACAGCAGGGCAGATTCTCCTCCTCCCGCGACGACTTGCTGCATTTGGTGGCCTGCATGGTCTCCAAACGTTGCAGGATCTTGTCGAGAACGGGTGAAAGCTCATCCTGCTTTTGCTGGTTTTTTTGCTGTTCGTCTTGCGTTTGACATGTGCTAATGTTCGTTATTTCGGGTAGTTTTTGAATGGTACAACCTCCGAGCTGGCTTGCTTTGAAAAACAAAACATCTCATGAGTCGAAAGGTATACGAAAATCCATAAACTTACCTAATGGCATCTGGGGTACTGCCAGTCGAGGATATACAGCCGGAGCAGGTTGACCCGCACCCACAATCCTGCGAGCCATCTCGATGGGCGATACATTCATCTGACTTGCCATACTGCCCAGGACATTTGCGGGCATTTGTGGTGCTTGATTGATGAGCACCTCGGGAAAGGGCATTGTCCCTAGAGTATTCACAGGAGTATTCCTTTTTGGGGCCTTTGACCAAGTTGGATTATTCGTATGAGCATTCCGTTTCAGTGGCTTTCGGTCAGATGGCTTTTCGTTGTTCTTGGCCTCCTTCCACCACTCCTGCTTGTTCTTTATGGCCTGACTTAGGCACTCGACTTGCTTCTGATACTCCTCCAGTAAATTGAAGAATGAAGCATTCTTAATGGCCTTAATTCCGTTGGAAATATGCTTTGCATATTTATCGGAATACAAGTCGTTCCAGGGATTAGTTAGTGGATCGTTGGGGTCAGTTTTTTGCGCAGGCCTCTTCATACTGGGAGTATCTGGTTTAGCAAAGTCTTTATTAGCATGCTTCACATCTAACCCGGAATATAAGTCCTTCCAGGGGCCAATAAATGGATCTTTGGTGTCTTTATTATCACTAAATTTTTCCTTATTAACACCGCTTTCTTTGCTGATTGGCTTCTTGGGAGCCTCGCTAAAACCTGGCTTAATCAAGGGAATATCATTGTGCACCAGCTGTCGGTTTTTCGACATGGGTAAATAATAGGGCTTCGAGCCGCCATTTCTGTTACACTCCTTATTCATTTTTATAAAGGCTTCCAGGGTCTTCAAATAGTTTTTGTTCTTATGAGTATAATAGTCCGTACTCGGTTCACTCATTGTGATGGGATTCTTATCTTCATTTTCGATATCCAATTGCCTGGTATGTTTGTCATGATTGAATACTTTACATATGCCCTTCTTGTACTCATCGTAAAGTTCCCCAGCCTTGATCTCAGCTCTCCTTGCCTTTATATCAGCCAACATCTCCTTGAAAGCTGTTGAGGCATTGCTGGGCTTCACATTTTTAAACAGACTCGTGAGATCGTTTTTGATAATGCCCTTCAGAGAGGCTCTACTGTCCGACACCAGATGGGCATCTTGACTGATTTGCTTTGGCAGATTGGGCTCCATTTCCTGGCTAATCTTTTGGGCCAAGTCTTTTACCAAATTGCCTTGCTGGAAGTGCTCGAGAATATTCATTAAATCGGTCAAGGCATTTAGCTTTAGGTCGGAAAAATTAAATGTTTTGCCAGGTGTTCTATTTTCAGGGATATTAGTCGGAGATGGTTGTTGCCAGGCTTTCAGGTAATCGTTGTAGATTTGATTTAGTTCCAAAATTCGATTGATTTTGGCTTCCATTGGGAAGGGTTTAACCACTGGTGCAACCTTCTGACCTTTATCTGGCTTACCCCATTTCGGTACATTCACAGAATTTACAACAGAGGTCTTTCCTTCGGGTTTGTCTTTGAACTTTTTTAAGTCAATCTTACTTACTTCCGGGGATGTCTTTTCCGCTGCTTTATTTTTATACTTATTGAAGTCAACCTCGATTTTTTCCGTAGAAACCTTTGCCTCAACATTTTCCCTATCCTTTGTTTGAATTTTTTTGCTTTCATCGAATGGTTTCCGATCGCAGGTCTCTTTGATATTTTCCATTTTTTTCAGAGGCCTTCTGGCCATGCATTGTGACCTTGCCTCGCTACGATCGTCGGTGGCGTCATACTTGATTGTCGGAGCATTTACAGATCCTTTATCTTTATTTGCCGACTTTATTAGTAAGGCACTTATAGGACCTAGATACTTTTTAGTCGGATACGGAGAGGCCATTTTTGCCCTTCTCTCGACTTCACCGTTCCCAAACTTTATGAGATCGAAATATCCCTCACAGAGCCTGTGGGCATGCACCGCCTCCACCTCCGGCATTCTCGACCACGTCGAAGTCTCTTTATGTGTTAACGCCTTTCGATTTGTATCCTGTCCCACTTGCTTTTCGAGTAGAAAGGATCCAGTTAGAAGTGGAAAGATTAGAAACAGAAAGCCGAAAATCATAAGCAGATAATATCTAGACATCTCCTCATATTGTTTCTTCCAGACCACGGTATTTCATTCAAATGTATCAGATTTTAATTTTATTTTGTTTTATGATTTGTGATCTAATATTGACATTATACGAAATAATATATAGATTGTAGTTGTTTTTGGTTTCAGGTGTAGCATTTTTGAGTCATTTTTAGATGCGAATTTTGAAGGGGGACTTAGAGGTTCTAAAAGATATTTTATATGCGATTTTCAAAGAGCTTTTTAAGGAGGTTTCAAACAGCAGTTTATATTGCCTTTTAAAAGTGGTTTTTGGTTTATTTTTGGAGTTTGTTTTCGAGACAATTTTTAAATGTTCTTTACAGTTTTTGATTCCGCTTTAAAACGCCATCAAGCGGCCACAGTTTGAACTACAGCTTGTGGGCGAGTGGAAATAGAGGGAAAGAGCGCGATGGACTTGTTCGTTCTACGCTCCTTCTCTCTCTTTCCTCTCGCCCACAAGCTATAGTTCAAACTGTGGTTCTAGAGCAGTGGTCGGCACTATCACAATTGCAATCCAAAATTGCATATGTGTGAGTGAATAAATGACTTCTATGGCCAGATATGATAATATAACTATATAATAATATAGCTAGCATTTGGTTTTCTATGCAAAATCAATAGCTCTTACTATAAAAATAGCTATTTTCCGCTAAAAGTGGCTAGATTTAGCCAGAGCAATGTAACTGATGCTTTGAGCGTACTGTCTGTGTGCTGGCAGCGCTGCCGGCAGAGGCTCTTCCAACCACATGTGGTTGCGACGCGCCGACCTCTGTTCTAGAGTCAAGTTCGTTGCTCAAGTCTTTTGTTTGTTATTTTCTATTTGTTGTGAACCATTTATTAAGAAGTTTTGTGTTAAAAAAACGAAAACTAATAAAAAACTTAATTGGTAATGTGCTTCATTTAGTTATGAATTATTTTTAAGATAAATAAAAATAACTTTATAAATTCAAAGGATTTAATTTTAATTTTAATTTATTTATTTTAAGCAAATGCCATTGAATTATTTGTAAGATAAATTGCGAATCTAGTTTCTTCAAGCTTTTCTTAGCAGCATTTTCCTTTAGTAGTTTTTCTACTTCCATACAAATATTTTAAAACAATTACTTCACAAGAACAATTACAAAAATAAGAAGTCATTTTTATTCAATTTTGGGTAGGACAAAAATTTTGAATTATTTCCAATGGCACTATGTTAGGGTCTTGTCGTTCTCAGATGAGGGCTCCAAGGAATTGTCTTCCAAATACATCTCATCGTCCTCTATGTGGCTGGTGACTGTTTTTTTCTCATTACTTTCTTGTTGTTCCTGAACGGGGGCATTGACCTGCATGTAGGGATGGTAGATGTTCACATGTGGCTTGTATGATTCCTTGATGACCTGCGGTGAGGTCCACCGCAGCAGGGAATATGAACTTCCCAACTTATCGCTAGTACCGGTCATGTGACCCGCTCCGAAAGGCTGCTGTCCCACTATGGAACCAGTGGATTTGTCATTGACATACAGGTTGCCCACATTAGAAC
The DNA here is from genome assembly GCA_035045905.1 of Drosophila anomelani. Taxonomy (NCBI): domain Eukaryota; kingdom Metazoa; phylum Arthropoda; class Insecta; order Diptera; family Drosophilidae; genus Drosophila; species Drosophila anomelani. The sequence continues at coordinate 4,941,113 of JAWNOO010000007.1, read as the reverse complement.
GGAAGGCTTCGTAGGCCCTTGTAATAAAGCGTCGATCTCTCGCAAAAACAGATCCAGTCAGTCCATGGTTGATCTCCACTACCTTGGACATAGTCGTTTCGAGCTCGTCATCGGGATAAACATAGACACCCAGAATGGGGGCCAGCAGTTCCTCTCTACAAATGATATTGTCGAGATCTGTGACCAGCACCACCGTGGGATCCACGTAGTAACCCCGTTGCTTGTCGCTCGTTCCACCGGTAAGGATCTCACAGGTTGGACTCTGGTGGATGTATCTCAGCCACATGTAAATCCGATCGAAGGCCCTTCGATTGATCACCGCCGAGCAGAAGCAGTCACAGTAAGTGGCATGGCCGACGCACAGGGAGGCGGTGGCACTCAGCAGTGATTCCATTACGTCATCCTTCCACAGCGATTCCGGGACATACAACATCGAGCAGGAGGAGCACTTCTGGCCGGCATACTCGAAGGCCGATCTTATGGTACAGGCCACCACTGTGTCGGGATCCGCTGAGGGATGAACAAAGTGGAAATTTTTGCCCCCACCTTCGCCAACTAATCTTGGATAGTTGTGGTAGAAGTTGAGATTCGAGGCCACCTGTTGCCACAGCACCTTGAGCACCCTTGAAGTGCCGGTGAAATTGATCCCCGCCAGCTTCGAATGTTGAGTCACCTGGGTGGCAAAGTTAATGCCATCGGCTGGCACAAAGTTCACCACGCCATCGGGCAACCCTGCTTCCTGCATTGCCTGGAAAACGAAGTAGTTGGAAAGGATGGCCGAGTCGGAGGGTTTCCACAGCACCGCATTGCCCATCAGGGCAGGTGCTAAGGCCAGGTTGGCGGCAATACCCGTAAAGTTGAACGGACTAATGGCGGCCACAAATCCTGGAAAATATACAATAATTAATGCATTCGGTATTCTTTTCTGGTAAACAAACTCACCTTTCAGCCCTCTTAGCCTCATCGAATTCCTGCAGGCCCACGCCGAATCATTGATTAGTTCGTAGTTGGCCAGCTCCTGCAGAAAGATCGGATTGATCCGCATTAAGTCCACCAACTCGGCCACATCCTCCTCCGCCTGACGAAGGGTCTTGCCCTGGCCAAGCATCGTGGCCGCAACGATGTCGGTACGATATTGGCCGGCAATTAGCATCGCTGCTTTGTCCCAGATCTGAATCCGTTCGCTCAGCTTGGTCTTGTCCCATTCCACCTGCGCCTCCAGACTCCTGTCGATGGCCATATTGATAAGGACACGGTGGGCATGGCTATACCGGGCAATGGCCTGCTTAAAGTTGTAGGGCAGCACCTGCTGAAACTCTTCGTTGGCGCAGAACTCCTGGCCATTGATCACAATGGGTACGTTCTGCACTCGATTAAGTATACCCAGCAGGGCGTACTCAAGCTTAGTTCGCTCTTGGGACCCGACCTCATAGCTAAGCAACGGCTCGTTGGCCACCAAACACTCTTTGAGGTCGAGTTTCTCCGTCAAGGAGGTGGTTTTGCTTTTGTTTCGAAAGTTTAAATGCCTATGGAAAGAAATAATTATTACAAAGTTATTATTATTATGAATTAACTAATAAAAATTATTTAATTGTTAATTCTTGTATTTAAATATAAGCTTTATTTATTGTACACAAGTGAATATTTTGAAAGTTCGCGCATATTTGTAATAAAAAATATATCGATAGCTTCTGAGAAAATAATTGATGGATGCAATCAAATTTGTAGTACTAGTAAAAAAATAATACAAAATATATAACTTATTTTAAATTTAAATATAAAATAAATGCTTTAAAGTATAGAAAAAATCTATTTTTTCAGATCAAAATAAATAAAAACTATATTTTTAGCCTTTATTAAATCGGACAACATTCATCGCTATCCCCATCGATATCAATCAGCTGTTGAATCGAGAATTTCTCAAGAATAGTAAACTTATGCACAGCTGCAATTGTTATTATTTTGTGATGCAATAAGGCAGAGTTTTGTTTACAAAATGCAGCTCACCCGCCTATTACTGAAGCCTCGAGCCTCGGAAGTATTGACCGCATACTTAAAGCAATGCCATGAGCCACCTTGGACATCATATTTCGTCAAGGTATGTATAGTCTCTCGCTTGGATTAAGGCTTTAATTGGATGCTATTCCCCAAGCACAGTTGCGGGATGTCACCAACGATCAGCGGGGAATGTCGCACTTCAACTGGACCCTGGACAGTGGAACCAACTATCACATACTACGCACTGCCTGCTATCCGTATATGAAGTACCACTGTAGCAAGAGGGAGGTGCAGGATCTCTGGCTGGAGGACAAGTTTTTTCGCTTCCTAAAGGTCATCAATTTGGGTAAAGGAATACTTATACTTACAAGATATTAGCGGTTTAAGGAATACAATTATTCTTATGACAGCCTTAAAAAGAGATTTTCTTTAACAACTCCCTTCCGTTCCAGGCTTACCTATGCTCTTTTATGGACTGGCTGCCATTCGTCTAATTAGCCACACTGAGATTGTTCATGTCAGCGAGACGGTCAAGGTTCCCATATATTTTCTGTATGCCGAGGATAAAGGTGCAAGTTTTTGAATAGAAATTGAAGATAGCCAAAAGATGAATTGAAAACAACAGCCTTCTTATTTATGTATGTATGTATGTACATATTTATTAAACTTTAACAAATATTGAGGGCAACAACTTAACATATTCCGGGATGATTTGAATATTTTTTTCTGGAGATTCAAGAACAATTGCTTAACAGGGAAAATAAGCCAACAAAAACTAAAGTAGTAGTGTCTTTTTAGGGTTCCTAGATATCAGGGACTAAGAAATAAATAATCATTCTTCACTTCAGTTCAATCATTAAGATAACTAAATATTTCGCTAACAATTGCTTTAAATTAACCAGAGATTAAGAGACACCCCAGATAAACGTACTTTTAACAATCACCAAGGTTTAACAATGGAAGTAATTTCAATTTTTGCAATCAGTCGGATGATTCTCACAGGTCTCATCATAATTATCCAGAAGCAAGGCCTTTACTGAGGCCTCAAACTGGGTGAGCGAGCAAGGTGCATCGCAATTGGGAATGGTCAGCTCCTTGGGGAATTTATCCTCACTGTTGTAGTAATAAACAAGCTGAAAAAAATATTTTAAATATATAAAGATGTCACAACTAAAGCAGTTACAAACCTTCACTTCAAAATCACCATCGGCAAAGGATTTGCTGTGATGCAGCTCAAAGGCCAAGGCCGAGGCATATTCGGGTAGGTTTGTGGTCTGATCAAGTATTCCCAAAGAGTTCATGACATTAACCAGGGTAACATCATGCCCAGAATAAAGAAAGATCTTGCGGTCGGGATTTAGGTTCCTCTTCCGCTTGTTTTGCATTTTAAAAAGTATTTCAGTGAGGAAGGCGCCACCTTTGATCCTCTTCATCAGATTGGTTTCGGTGAATAGAGTATAGCTACGCTCTGCCAAGGGTTTAATCTCCTCGGGATATATATTCTCCGTCCAATCGGGCAAAACCAGGCCAGCTTCCTCTTCGGTTTTCAAAGTGCCATACAGCAGCTCCACATCCAGTACATTGGAAATGTTCTGCCACGAGACAGAAGAGGATTTATATTAGCATTATCTTTTAAAGTGAGAACTGGAAAACCTCCTCTCACACCTTGCCTGTATTTTTGGTCAGCAATTTGTACAATTCCAGATTCTCCTCGTTTATTTTCTGGAGTTCCGCCGGTGGTGCCTTGTAGAGCTTCTGCAAGATGTGGTCGTACTTCAGGCACGGTTTCTTTTGGGCCAGCAACTGTAATAACAATACTGATGATGACTTGCACTCGCTTTATGGATATATTGCACTTACGATATCATCATTACGTGCCAGCGTATTCACAGCCACCGGCTGCCAGGGTATGGGCAACACATTGCTATTCTCCAGCGGCGGCATCATGCCGGCCAAGACGCTCTGGGCGCTCATCTAAAAGATAACAACCAACCGGCCAACTGATTAGGGCTCCCCCATCGCGGACAGATAGCTATAGCTATGGAATATATATATATGTTTATATAGTTATCGGAACGATTGACGCACCACACAGCGCTCTGCAGCTGAGCTGAGCACATGGACCTGCTGTTGCGTATAGAGGCTGTTCGACGGCAGGAGTCGGTAGTAACGCATGCGCAGATTCCTTCCCAGGTTATAGGCCTGCAGGGTGCCCTTCTGTGGGGTGAAGAAAATATAGATTTGAATTTACAAAATGGTATATTAAATATAAGTACAGGTTTAAATTATATTTATTTTACCCCAAAACCAAAAGCGATATTTTAAGTCTAAAAAAATTATTACCTTAACAGTGATTCCAACTTTTATTATTTTATTTACATTTAAAATAGTTGTACATAAAAATAAAGGTTTTTTTTTTGTACAATTTTAACTTGTTTATTTGTATTGCTTGGTTAAATAATTTATTCAGAAGAAAAATATTGCTTACTCTTTGGCATTTTGGGCTTTGTTTTGTTAAAACAATGATTAAAATTCAGAATCTTTTACAGGTTATTGATGATTCTAATTTAGATACTGAAATCTTATCAATTGGCAAACAATTGAAATGTATAATTCAGGTATTCATGATCTTGATAAAAAAACAAATCAAGTGTTACTGCTCCAGTACTTTGTGCCCACTGATTAGTTTAAAAAGTTAAAGAAATATCTAAAACAATATTTCTCAAGTGAGTGATCATTGAAAACCTCTCCATATGTTTACAATTAGTTCCCATATTTACCAAATAACTTGAATATTAATTCTCTAAAAACCCTGCAAAATCAATTACTTACCGGAGTGAGAGCTCCCACGCCACCCTGCCAGTCGTGCGCTGCATGCGGATCCAGCGGATAGAAGCCACTGGGATTCTTGGCCCCATGTCGAAACAGCTGTGGGGCATTGATAAGCACAATATGCTCAGCTATAGCTCGCTGACAGATATCTTTGCTGCTGCGGGGGCTTACTTACTATGGATATCATGCGTAGATTCCGCAAGCCCTGCTCGTCGTTGCTGTCGCCGAACACAAAGTATGCCATCATAACGAAACACAGGGCGCTGCCCAGGGCGATCACCGATATTTTGGTGCCGCGTCGCGATTTGCAGTCCATTATGTTCCTGCTGCAGTTCGATCAAGAAAATATACTTAAGATTTGCAGCCTAAAAATAGTTTTTTGTTTATTTTATAGCGAGTGTTTTTCGCTGACCCGCTCTATCTACAAAAATAGTGAATAAAAACAAGTCACGTCCGATAGCAACAAAAGCCGTACAACAACTGAGAAAACAAGCAGCGGAGCAACTGAGCGGATGAGCAACTGAGCAACGAGGCGGCTGAGCGATATTGGGGACAGCTCCACAGATAGAATGAGAGGGCGCTACCTAATCGGAAAGAGAGAGAGAGAGAACACCTGAGCTAGAGAGAGGCCTCTGCCAACATGTGCGAATAATTAAATTAGTTGCTCAATGCCCAAGTGTAAATTAGGTCTCGACTGAGTGCTACTGTGTACTATATGGAAAGAGGTGCAGTCAATTTGCACTTACATGAGGATTATTTCGATACATTGCCTTTGTCTAATGGTATTATTCATTGTTTAGGTTGCTTGACTTTAAATTTAACTAAATATTCAATTTTTATTGCCATGTGACAAGGTCTCCTGTAATAATTTCACTTCAAAAAATAATAAAAACGAATTAGGAAGGATTGAAAAATTAATTTTTGTCTCTTTTTAATTTTAAATAAATTCAGAAAATAACATATTTTAAGCTTTACTTTATCAAATATTAATGCAATTAAAAACTAAAGCAAAAACTATATTTATCAGCTATATATGTATAAAAAACTGATCATTAAAAATCCAATTAAATGACCCTATTAAAATTTGTTACCATTCAATTCTTATAAAACTGAACTGATTTCCTAAGATTTTTATTGCCCACAAACACGCCTCCATTTTCTTGCAGTGGAAAAAAGCCCCATAATTTCTATAAACAAAATCTGGACGCTAAACGCGTATATATGTATATATGTATATCTACACCAAAATTATCCCCCGCAGGCAAAGCTGCGGGCACCTTGCTAGTATTTTATAAAAATATTATTATTTTAGTTGTTTTTTATGTGAAATAATGACAAAAAATATTGTTTAAAATTTAGGATTTATATACAATTTTGTGTTCCTTAACATTTGATATTATTAAAAATCATAGAAAGTATCAATATTTTCTGACACATTTAATCTAAAAATAATTTTCACTTCTTTTTGATTTGCGTGTCGTACTTTAACCTATTTGAAAATATTTTACTAACATAAAAAACTATACGAATATCTCTATAAAATATATATATATATATTTGGCTTACTTTCAAATTGCAGTAACAAATTGAATTTGAACAGTTCTACTTTATGCATTAATACACCTCGACATGTAGAAATAGTTCCATATGCACGTGATCGAATTTGAAGATCTATCTCCCGGAATTATTTGGCACTTCCTAGGAAGCAGCTCCTTCCTCATCCGATAATTCACTGGTGGGTTCCTCGACCAGGTAACCCTGTTTGGCCTTGTAAACCCTCTTGTGCGTTCGCTTCCTTTGCTTTGGAATTACCTTAGCCTGCGTTGCCTTAGTTTCCGAAACGTCGGTGATCTCCACGGTGGAACAATGCTGCGTATCACGTGTCTGATGCGGGTCAGACTCGGACTCCACCTCTTCGCTGGGGGGAAGAGCCAGGCAGAAACCATTAATTGGAACTGCAAACTCATAGTCCTCCTCATCATTGGTAAAGTGACTCTCTTGCAGGTGACGGAAGGTCTGAACAGGCAGTGACTGAAGCGGATAAGAGATCGCCTCTTCCTCATCCTCCTCCTCCTCTTGATCCTCCTGAATAGACGGCAAGGCCGTGTAGATTAAACTTGAGGTCAGAGTGTGGCGGGTGGGCAGAGCTAAATGGGATTCCACATCCGACATGTAATTGATGACGCCGCCCATTGGTCCGGCTACATAGGTGACATTATTCTGCACGGGAGCGCAGCACCAATTGGACCGAGAGCTGCTGGCCAAGATCGGTTCCCAGTTATAGGCACTCGGTGTGGAGAGGGCACTGTGGGTCACCGGGTAGTCATAGACGCCGGGCGTAAAGTACCCATAGTACGTACTATGGTGGTCAGCCATTTTGCTGGATTTCTTCCCGCCTGATTCGGATAGGGATGTGTCCTGTCCAGGTACTTTCTGGAGATGGAAAAGCTATTGTTTCTTCGGCCAACGATGATCACCTTAAATGCAGCAGCAGGCTAATCTCAAATCACGATAGGACAGAGGAGGATGCTACTCCGTGAATAATTTCTGCAATCTATAATGTCCAAATGAGGACTCTGTAGGAATTTGGAATTTAATAGGAGTAAAATTTAAATTTTGAAATGTGCCTATATTGTAATGTGTTATCAATATTCAAATACAACCCTCACATTCAACCTACTGGCGAAAAACTGACAGCTTGCTAGAAACATCATTGGATGTGAAATGAGGCTAAAGGTCCAGATAACTTGTTAGAAATATTATAGAAAATTATAGAAATTTATAAATAAATACAGAGATTGTTATAAAATATTTACTATATTTTTTAATAACTATTTTTCTATTTCTCTTAGTTATTTTGAATTAATTTTAAAGCACAAATATTACATTTGTATTCTTTAAACGAAATTTGGAACAAATTCGAATGACAAAATGATACCTTAATTCTTAAGACTTAATGTGTACAAATTCTATATTATATTTTTAACATTATTCCTTAAATTACAACTTAGTAAATTTAATTGTGGAATATTTTGTACGTCCTAGGAAACAGTTTCTCCTTAAAAATAAACTAAAAATCTACAAAACAGTCTTTAATCGTAATCATAATAAGCGTAATTCAGGAATCTTTTCAGACAAAGCCTCAATGCCCGCCAAGGACACACCGTTCCGTATCCAGATCCTCATCCGAATCCATTCGCTGGCAATCCCCATGACCACCGGCCGAACAATGCTTGTACAGGAGGTAACTTAGCCACACGATAAGTGGTAGCAGTGCCAGGCCCAGGGGCATGAGAAAGAGCAGCAGGAAGTCCAGGGGATCGCTGGCCGGAACTCTTTCGTCATCAGTATCATAGTCCGCCCAGTACTCCTTCTCCTGATCCTGCTCGTCCTCCGGATCGGGTAACACCTCCAGGAATGCCTCCCGTATCTTGTGACCCCGATAACTGATGGCCACGCAGGCATAGTGACCGGCATCCCTGAGCCTTACGCCATCCAGGATCAACTTGCTGAGATATATTTGTGGTGCCATCAGCTTCTCAGAGGCAGCCGAGAGGAGCTCATAGGTTCTGCCATTATAACGGACGATGTGTGTGCTGAAATTCGAGGCGCTGGCTTTTGTGGCAGCCTCTCCAGCTGACGGGGAGGTGCCCATAAAGGTTTGCCGCCTGAACCACTTGATGGTGGGATGCTCCTCGCTATGGACCCGACACTGGAACACCACCCGGCTGCCCTGGAGAGCGGTTTTATTATTGGGATACGAGTCCACGAACTCGGGAGCAGCCAGAGAGGTATCTAAAAAAAAGAGAGATTAAGAATTTAAATATTTTTTTAATATATTTCTAATGGAGTCATACTCACTCTTAACATCCAACTGATAAGTGCGAACCAGCTGCACATCCACAGCCTGGGTTCTATCCCAAATATGGGGATTTATACTACATTTATAGAGTCCCGAATATCGCTCGGTGACATTACGAAGCCAGAGTTCGGGTCGGCAAAGACTAGGCTCACAGGGCAGGGCAGTCCACTCTTCTGCAGACTCCAATTGATGGCAATTGTTGTCGCTGCATTGCTATATAAATATTACAATGTATTTATTAATATAATAATTTATTATAAATCATATAAAATAAATACCTTAAAGTACCAATGTATCTTGATGTCAGCCAACATGCTTTCGTCCACCAATCCTTTGAGATTGCACTGCAGCTTGACATCGAAGCCGGCTCTTTGCTGTATAAGTTCGGTGTTTTCTGCACCGAAAAAAATAAATAAAGAAAACAAACGAAACACTTCAATCAAGGCAGTGGCAAGCAAATTGTTTACTTTTTTCTATGGCAATGATGATAGCCAAATTGACAGTATCTTATCAAGCATTCAAATGTTCGAACCGAAATTGCGATTAACCTTCGATTCCATTCCGATATATTTTTGACGAATAAAAGCGGAAATGTGGGGTTACAAAAAGCTTGTGTTGGAAAGAGATGTACTTGTTTCTTATCAAAATAAATATATTTAAAAAAAATTTGTTTAAATAAAGAGAATAACTTGTTAAAACCTCTTGAAATAATCTATAATACAGCAAAACTCTGGACTAAAACCAATTAAAAAATACCTAAAAATATAATATAATCTTAATTATTTATTATATTTGGTTTTGTTATCAAAACCCAACCCCAGCTCACCTGTATAGTCCACAAAGAAACCGCTAGTTCGATCCAAGCCGCAGATACAAATGAGAATCAATAGCCAATAGATGTGGCTAGACCGCAGATCACAAATCATGGGATCCATTTCCATTTAGCATATCCGCAACATAGCCTTTTCAGTTAGTTTTTTTTTTTTTATCTCTAAAAGGAACCTGTCGAATGGTTTGATTAGTTAGTTAGTTAGTTTGGTCTCTGCAGGTATTTATTTATTTGGATTCCACTGTCGGCCATTCGCTCATTTCCCCCCAAATGATCGATTTTCATTTAATTTCTTAGCAAACATTCGTGGCTCTCCTCGATTGTATTTATTTATTTATTTATTTGGTCTACGCGGTTGCATTTCCACTCGGCTCGAGCATATTTTTCACACATTTTATTGTGCGCTGAGTGTAAAAATCCCACTTTTGTTTATTTACTTGGCCATTTGAAGCGAACGGGTGCTCTACATTGGCTCACAAAGCACGCACACAAAAACAAGTCTGAGTACAAACTAAAGGCCCAAATCCTTGGTATATATATATATATAAATATATAAATTATCAGAAATTCGCTTCTCATTTATTAATAAATAGTGAGTGCCATTTATGCAACAATAAATCATTGCCAGACCGATAATGCCGAACGTTTATCAATTGGAGAAGGGGAACCTTTCGGGGGCACTTGATAGATTGAGAAGTGCATAGAAGAACTCTCTAGTTGTATTTTAAAATTAATGTTCCATTTAGGAACTAAGTGGTGCGAGGCAAATAAAATATAGTTTTAAATAGACTTTGATTGGAAAGCAATAAGACCAGAAAACTGGGAATTTATGGGGCTTTTACTTAGCTTGGATTTCGCTGAATAAGAATTAAGCACCATTTATAGAATTGATGCGAATCGCATAAAAGATTAAACATAAATTGAACGTGGAAGGCAATGGAAGTTTTTGATTGTTTTTGTATACAAAAGATGATTAAAAAAAGCTCTTTTTCAGCTCCAAAATTAATCTTTTAGTTAAAAATATTATTCTGACCAAGCACTCTTTTTATTAGGAAACATTTATGACTCTTGAAATTGAGAACTTGATTGGCAGTAATTTAAAAAGAAATGTTTCCTGGATTTATGGGTCTTTAATTTTTAATTGTCTACGCAAAACATGTTACTTTTGTTCTTCAAATTTAATAATTAATTCAATGTTTCTTCTTTAAGTGGAATGTCACGAACAAATCATTTCCCAATCACTAAAGCACTGAAAACTCATAAAACACTTTTGATGCGAGGGACGACGTTTTGTTTATGCACTTCGTTTGCTTTCCAAGAGATCTGCGATTCGATCTCTAGTCTCTATTGTGATGGAGATTTATCTGCGTTGCCCCACTTGATTGGCATCGGACTCAATTGATTTATACGATATCATTTATTAGGTGAAAAGTTGATTGTTTAATAGACAATTTGTTTACCGATTCTGGCCCGAAGTGAAATCAAAATAGGAGCAAGCACTCACTCAGTCAGTCACTGCGGTGGCTAACAGCGGATGGACAACTGAGGCGACGGCTTCATATTCGCCTTCTGCTGATATGGCGGAGTGATTTGATTAAATAAAGAGCACCAAGCGTCCGAGTCTTTGAGTCTCCGGTTACCTAATGCCACACACTGGGAATATATCAAGCTTGGCCAGTGGAATCCTCGCTGACACCGCAAAATATATGTTTTCCGGCGTCTAGTTTTTCAATTTACTTTTGTTTTGCTCTCTCGGCAATTGGCGGCTTCTGTAGTCCGTAAATATTGTGCCACATCGATCGATCTCACGGATCGTTTTTGCTTTTCCGTACGTACACTCCGTTTTGTTTCGATCCGATCCGTACCCGGGGCTGGCTATCAACAAACTACTGTAATACACGAATCGAACAAGTGTTACCCCTCGCAAGCGACGGCAGCGGCCAGCGTTTGCTGTCGACAGAGCACTGTGAGAAATTTCTTTAAAGTTGCAAATATTAATGGGGTTTTGAACGTAAGACTTTGAGTTGTTACTACGATTCCTATTTATCAGAGAAAATATGTATTTGTAAACCACTTACAATTATAATAAAGAGTTTTTTATTAAGAATATTTTCATAAATTGAAACATATATTTTAATATTTATTTTAATAATTATTTTAATAAAGATTTGTAGTTTTTAAACGTTTATCAATTTGATATAATTATTAATTATTGCATTGATACAATTAATTATTATTGACTATAATTTTTCTGTAGGCTCACAATTACACTTCTTTTAGTGTTATTTAATACTATTAATTTAATATTTATATATTATTTTTTAAAGATTTAATTTTTCTTGCTTTTGTTCCAGTGTCCTATGCCCATTTGGCGCTGGCCCTGCTGGGAAACAACAAAATAAATGTGTTTTATAAGCAGTTTTGCTTATCGCATATCAATATCGGTGCGTAAATATACAGTAGTCGATGGAGTGGACCGATATGGGCCCTGGCCGCACACCTATGTACATAGATCCACCGAGAGCACCCGCAACCGCTACCGATACTCCGACTCTCACTTTCCCACATCCCCACTAACCACTTTCCTGGGAAGATTAAAGCGCTAAGCTCTATCGAGCGATCTGAAAATTTTTTCGAACCCCACACAAAAGGGTGAATCGCGAGGGGTTTACTGGATGTAAATGCAAGCCGGTATTTATATAGCTCTTGTATGGCTCATCGGTGGGGTGTTATCATATCGGCCACCGTTCGATTGCCGAGGGTTATCGCGGAGGAGGAGGAGGCGGGCCGGCTTATCAAGCGGCCAATAAATGGAGCGGCAGCAGCAGCGGGAGCCATCGGCAGCTCGCCGGCGGACGGGACGGTAGGGAACCGATCCGATGGCGTCTATAGATTGCTGCCATTGGCGACACGACAACAATGCCACCAATTTGACCAGCTCTCCTCCATGGCAGTCTACAAATCCAAATTAATGCCCGATGGGCCGGTCAACAAAAGCCCCGCGCTACCGAACCCCCCCGCGATATCTGGGCCCCTCGATGGGCATGTGAAACTGATTAATGTGGCATTATAAATAGATCTCGAGTATGCGGTTGGGTCTTAATCGAAATTAGGTAACTTTGGGTCAAAAAAAAACTATATTTATGGTATTTACGATAAACAAACAATAGTGTTTTATACTTGACTTGATTTACCATAAGCCCTTTAAATGCACTATTAGTGGTATGAGGAGACAGTTTAATAATTTCATTAACTTGGCTTCCAGTTGGGAATTACTAACTTCCGGTGTATGACACTTTATAATAGTTTCTTACAGATTTACCTGTTAATAATTTAAGTGGGGTTAAATGTAATTTCAAGTACCAAAAAATTATAATTATTAAATTTATTTTGAGCTTGTCTACTAAGCTTTAAGATTACTAACTTCTTCAGGCAAACTCTGTAGACTTTATGGTAGTTTCTTAGCCATTTTATGTCTTTATTATTTAATAGGTATAATTTGTAATTACTTTATAGTCCAAAAACTTTGATCATTACATTTATTTCCATCTTGTTAACTAAGTTTCCTGCTCTACTAACTTCCGGTTATAACGATTTATGCTTATTTAAAACTGATTTTGTTATTAAATTATTTAAGTCAGGGCTAAAAGTGATTTGAAATTATATAAAAAACATAATTATTACATATTTATATAACTTTTTAATATTTTTACAGAAATTCAGTTACCTTTGCCTTATTAATTATTACTGTTTCTGCTAAATTCGTAGATTTTTGGCTTTACCTGCAAGTATTTAAAAGCTTCTTTTAGCTTTTTCCCAGAAATTCAATGCATTTTTCGAGTCAATAAATATCGACTATCTCGAAAACCCATAGACATCATGAGTTACCGAGAAGGCAAGATTGATCAATTTTTCGAAAGATGTCAGATGCTTGAGAGGTCCTGTAAAAGCGCTCAGGAGTTGAGTCGAAGGAATACCGAATCTTTAGAAGAGTTCAGTCTCGACGCCTCTAATCTAGCCAGGCATTCGCTGGACAGCATTGCGAAGGAGGCAAAAAAAGATGTCGAATTCAAAATGGATCAGATAAAACAGGAACTTAAAGAAAGAAAGAAATTTATTGTGTCTATGAGAGAGCAGGTAACTACTAAGAATTTTTAAAGTATACTTTAGTTTATTTCCTTGATAGTTACATTTAAAGGTACCAAAGTCGGATCCTGTAAATCACACCGCCCGCCTCATGCAGAAATACAAGGCAGCGCTGAAAAAGGATGAGAAACTCGAGGCTGAAGCCCAAAGATCCCTGACTGAAGTCAACGTTGACATGGAGAAGCACACAGCTCTGCTGTAAGATATTGTTAAATATACTGTTTGAGGTTTTTATTAATAGAAAAATTTAAATATCACAGCAAACAGTTGCACAGCACCCAAGTAATTGAGTATCTGTTGACTCAGGAACAAATCAAGAAAAACTTCAAAAAGGATATGGACAAACTCATGAAAAAGTTCGATGCGGAAATGTCTCGTTTTAGGAAAGATAACTCCGAGGTTCTAGCACTCAATCAGATCAAGGAGAAGAGCAATTCCTCGTCAGTCTCCAGCACTCATCAGCCTTAGATTTGGAGAATATTCTATGTGGGTTAAACATACTTATACTGGATGTACATATGTATATCCAATATGGATAATAGGATCGTTGTACCATAATTGGTTTACACTAAAATTAACTTCCTTTAAATTATACTGTTAACATGTGAATTAAAAAAATTACATTCAAGTTGTAAGAACATCAAATAAACCGGGTTTATAAATTTGAACACCTTTCAATAATTTTCAAGCACTAAAAACTTCCTTATTGATTATTTCTTTATTATTTTTATGATAGATTTTAATTCCCATCTCTTCACTTCTCCTTGGGCTTCAGCTCATTCAGTTCTGTGGCATGTTCCGCCAGCAGATCCAGCATCACTTCAATCTTCAAGTTGCACATGTTGTTCTCCTCCTCGAGGGCCCGAAACTTCCTATTCAGCCTGAGCATATCATCGACATCACCCTTCCGGGACGAATGCATCCAGATGCCATCCGCAAAGCGCAGCTCCTTGTTGCCCAGAGTCAGGGAAATCTGACGGAAGTCGTCCAAATCCTCGGTGGCCACCGGATGACCCGTGTTGCAGCGACCCTGACGCACTGGAATCGGTTTCGATTCGAACTTCTTGTTGAACAGCGGCATGGCAAACGACTGCAATGGAAAGTTGACCATTATAACGATTGGGCGAATATTTGTTTTGGTTTTCGTTCGTTGCCCAGGACAACCGACACCTGCCGGGAGGTCAGCGAACGTGGCAGGACTCGTGGCAGTATTACCTGCTTGAAGGGTGGCAAGCAGCCACCACAGATTGCAAGTATACAGCAACGGTGGTTCTGGGGCCAAGCCAAGCTTTGGCTGTCCTCGAAAATTAAAGCAGAATGCTCAGGTTTTACTGGTTGAAAGGAAGTCCACATTCGAATGTCAGTAGCTGGCTGAGAAGCTATTTAGGTGACAAGTGCAAGGAAAACCAAAATAAAAATAAAGAAAAGTGCAGCAGAAACTGGTTAAAACTAAAATCAACTTGAAAAATACTGAAATAAGATAATAATGACCTCTTTATTGAACAAAACTCGAACTATAAATGAATGTGTGTCATTGTTAAAATGGAAGAAACCTAAATAAAAAATAGCCGGCCTACTGGGGCAGTCAGAAATAATCCCAAACAAAAAATCAAGCTGAAGTAATTCCATTAAACCAAGCCGATTCCAAAAGTAATCATGACACAGGAGGCCTACAATCATATCAATTCCAGGTGAAACAAAAACTTTCAAACTAAAAATCAGAGAAAACCTTCACAAACACCCAACTAAATCTTTGTTATTCCACCTCCAGCCGAGTACGGGAGGTCATTCAAGGTGTGGATCGTCTGGTGCAGGCCACCAACGACGACTTACGCCGATTTCGACAGGAACAGGCTCAACTGCGGGAGAACATCAAGGGAGTGCGTACGGAGAACGATTGCCTGAGCAGCGAATTGGCCAAATATCAGAAACTGATGGCCAGCGGAGATTACCACGACCTCAGCAAGCGTCTAAAGCTAACCAGCGATGCTTTGGCGGTGTCCAAGCAACAGGTGAAGGTCCTGCAAGAGGACCAAAGACACCTACGCTCGATACAAGCCTGTTCTCAGAAGACTATCGAGAACATGGAGATGGAACTTAAAAAATACCGCGCCCAATTGCAAGAGTCGGGTGACGAGGAGGTATGTGAACATTGTAAAGCCTAGTGCGCCATGACTTCTATGTACTCTCGATACAAATTTGGACTCTGCAACCAAGCAAAGTAACATCAAAATTTATCGTCATCATTTTCACCTTCTTTCTTCTTTAGTCTCATCAGCGGTACGAGAGAGCTTTGAGGATGCTAGAAGCCAAGCTAAGTGGCCAGCAGCAGGAAATCCGCACCCAGGCGGAGACGATCAAGGTTCTGCACGACCACAGGCAGCGGGATGGCGAGAATCTGCGAAAAATGCAGGCCCAGCTGCGGGAACATGATCAAAATCGGGACGTGGTCTCCAACCTGCAGCATCAGCTTAAGGAATACGAGCTCTCCCTGAATCACACCCGCCAGCTGCTCGAGGAGAGCACGCGTCGCGAGAGTATCGCCATGCGAAAGGTCCAGCAGGCGATTGCCCTGACCGAGGAGGCAGAGCAGGCGAGGATTTTGGCCGAAAAGCGGGCCGAAGCCAGCAAGGAGGAAGTTAGCCATCTGGCAGGCAACATAGGCTGTGTGATGGATGAGGCGGCCTACCGTGTGGACCGCGAGCTGGATCATTTCAAGCAAACGCTTATCGACAAGGACAAGTTTATCGCCAATATGAAGGAAAGGGTGAGATCACAGAAACTATTCTTATAAAATAGTTTTATAAACTAAGGCTCTTATAGATGAAAAAGGAGCTGGCCGAGCACAAATCCGTGGTGCATCAGCTGGAAACTAGAAACAATCAGCTAGAGCAAAAGTTTCGAGATGTACAAAAGGAGAATGGCAAGCTGGAGGACGAAGTCCAGGTGGCCTGCCGTCGAATCAACGAGCTAGAGCGATCCGTCAACGATTTCCATGTCGAGGAGGTCCAACATTCTGTAGAGTAAGATATTAACGTTAAGTAAAAGCATATAAAATAAAAATTATTATTATAAAACTTCTCTTTATTGCCAGCAAAAAGCACTACGAGAGCGAAATTGAACGCTATTTGTCGTCCTACAGGAAGCTGAAGACCAAATACCGGAACGCCATGGACGACATAACGCAGCGTTTCGAAGCGGTGATCTATAAGCTGAAGACGGAAAACTCTGAATTGGTGGCAGAAAACCGTTTGCTTAGAAGCGGAGCTGCGGGCGACAGCTTTCGTTCGTAGTCGCATTATCACTGTTTGCTGTACAGTTGTACAAACACATATATATTTTATGATTAGAATAAAAAAACAGAGTTAAAGTTAACACTACGCGGAGACCGCAGTCTGAGAATTGCGACCGGGAAACAAGCTGGGAAACCAGTAGGCAGGTTCATTCTCCGCCTGCTTATCTATCCAGCAGAGGCCTTCGCCGAGGACCTTGTCCAGGGATTGCTGTGTGCGGTAGTCCGACCAGCTAGGATGAGGAAATTTGAGTGAGGATTCAAAAGATTATATGACAACTACTTACCCTAGATCCCTAATAAGTTGACTTCGTGTGACACAACCCTGTTCGGTATTGGAGGCTGCATTCAGTATGTTGGTCTCCTCCATGCTCAGCTCACCGGGTATGGACTGAACCATGTACTTGCCCTTGCCCAGTTTGTGCACCACAAAGCTGAAAGAATAATTTTGGATTTAATTTTGCCAATAACGAATGAAGTTCTCCCTTATTCCCCTCACCCATTGCCAAAGATGCTCAGTTTCTTGGCGGCCATCAGTATGTCCTCCTTAGTAATCTCCTGATGCACAGCGCTCTGACCCCTTGCGGCTATTAGCCGCCGCCTCAGCTCGTCCAGCTCCATGAGGCCGCCCGTCTTGTGATTCGCAGCCAGGCACACTTCCACCACCTGAACTCCCAGCTCGTAGTAGAAGTCGCCCATGCCCAGGACACTCCAGAAGCCCTTGCCGGTGGCCAGCGGATCCACACCGATGGCGGCGCACATCTCCTGAAACTGCCTACGGAACTGTGCGTTCTTGCGAATGTCCTCCTTGTGCTTCATGGCAAATTCCTCGAGTTTGACGCGAAAAACCTCCATTTGTTTGGTCATCTGCTCCAGCTGTGATTCCTGCAGGTCGGTGCCTTTGTCCTTGTACTTTTCGGCAGCCAATTTTTGTTGCTGAATGGCACCAAGACCCACACGACGACGCATTTTTACTAACTATTAATTAACTTCAAAAATTTGCTATTACTAATGTTTATTATTATTTGGATTAGAGGTGGGAAAATAGCGATATTGAATACTATCGATATATATGGGTTTTATCGATATATTTGGCTTGATATATTTGGAGCTGCCAGACTAGGAGATTTAACTGAATAGTTTAAATTTCATGAAAAAATTAAATTGAAATACAAAATTTTAGAAAAAATAATACAGATTTATAAGTTAGATTTATGTTTTAGAATTTTAATAATTTTTATTTACTTTATTTTTTATATATTCATTTATTTGTTTTTTATTTATTCATTTATTTATTTTTTATTAAAAAAATTTATATAAAATATATTTATGATATTGATAGACCTAAATCTAAGTATTAAATGTGTTCTTAATTTCTTCTTTATTTTTGCCTGTCATATATGTATGTAAATATATTTATCTTTTAAAACAAATAATAATAATGAAAGTTTATGTAATAATAATAATCATAATACAAACTATATAATAATGCAAAATTGTATTATTTAAAGATTTAAAAATAAGAAATTTATTTATCTTTGGTGTTAGTACTTTTTATTTTTGTTTTTATAAAACTTTTTATAAAACTTTCCCATTCATTCATATTCACATGTCATTTAACTCATTTATTTATATGTATTTACTTTACTTGTACCTAATGATATCAGGATCTTGAGTCAGTCGAGTTTGTTATAAAAATATATAGTCATATTAATGTTTTTTTATAAACCCCATTTCGACAGTATTACGTCACCAATTCATTTGGGGTTTATAATTTTCGTTTGTTGTGAAATTCTATATTATATTTCGTTTCCTCTTAACATTTTGTATTTATATTTTTTACCAGTAATAAAAATATATTTTTCCCTATAATAAATTAATTTAAACTTTTTCACTGATTATCGCACTTTTATCTTTCCATTTTTAGACTCTTATAAACTTCAGTATTAATTAGAATTAATTACACTTCAATATTTCGACTTAGGCCTCACTAACTATTATTAATAACATCTGTTAGCCGCCTTAATGCATCGATATAAAGTGCATTTGTCACAAGATCCGCTCAATTAATGCCTAGTGGACCAACCGCCCCCATAGATCAATCAACAAGCCTCGAATTCGGGGGTTAAAAATATAAAAAAAAAACTCCCCAAAAACAGCCTGCAATATGACGAAAAACCATGACAAGCGAATTTCATCAAAGATGCCCGCATATTTGGGTTAAACGTCATCGGATCAGCTGCTAATATATGCCAGAGATCAATAAATATAGTACAAGGGAAATGACATTAATGTTTATGATGCCAGCGGAAATCGAACCCGCTGATTGAATTTCTCATCTGCTGGCACTATCTACTCACTCGATCCGATCCCTGTGAATCACTCCAAATGCAGATTCAGCGATATCTTTTTGTGTGCTGATTAATTATGCGAACCGCGAGTCGAGATGAGGAAATCCAAGCTCATTAATAAGCCGACGATTTGTTTTTCGACTCCGCTTTCGTTGTGGTAGCACTTAGCACCACTTAACGGTAGGAGAATCGGTCGATTAGCGAGAGGGACTGACCACCGTCACAGACCAGATCCCGAAAAGACAGGGGCCCCCGGAGGCACTCGACACCATTACGGTACGCCCAGTAGTCGGAGTCCGAGTCGGCGATGGGATATATGGGATGGTATATGATGGGTTTGCCCAACAGCAGCGCACGTTCCAGCGATCATCAAGTGAGGTTACACAGAAACAAATAGGAGCTGAATCGAGATACAAAATTAATTCGTTTGGGAACAAAAATAAAATAAAGCAAAAGTTCAGGAAATTATGTAATAACAAAGAAACAATTCAATTAGGTTAATTATATGTGATTTAAAAGCAATGAATTTATTTATAAACTATACATAATATAATAAAAAAATAAATATATAGACAAGATTAGCTTAATTTATACAAAAATTATATTCTCAAAAAATTGCTTAGGTTTAAAGCAGTGTAATTTCTTGACTTTATTTCCTTACTTTCTAATTTCTTTCTATTTCTAATTACTTTTTTAACTAATTTTATTAATATTTAAATAACTATAAAATTCCTTTAAAATCCCTTTTTCTTTTTTTTAATATGTTTATTATTAAATTTTTCTTTACAAATCCCCTTTTTTCCAGTGCTTATTTATCTTCACACAAATATTCATAAATTCATACATAATACACATGGCCATATGTCCAGTAACTAGGGCAAACATCGAACTCTCCACCTCGCATATAACTCAATGAATTGCATAATGGTTTTGTTAATTGAAAAATCTTGGCATTTCTATTAATAATCCATATTGATGTGTTGGGACATAAAAACAAAGGCAATTTGTGGCGAATATTGTAAGTGTGGGAATGTAATGCGATCTTAGATATACATATGTACATATATGTACATATAAAGCTTGTTTTGTTGAGATCTCTCGGATTGGATTTCTTTTGATTATGAAATAGTATTTGCCTTTATGAAGTCTATGAAGTTTTATCTCTTTCTTCTTTGATCCTATGTCTTGTGAAGGCTTAACATTTCGTGCGGCTTAGCTCCCTTTTCCTTTCTTTATGATTTATAGTATAAATGTTATACCTTTATAGCACTAAAAAAAACAAATTATCCAAGACTTACTTATACCAAAAGTAGAACTAATATAAATGAGATAATTGTAGAATTCCCATTTACTAGATAAGCTTTGATTTTATTAAATATTTTCTTTTAATAAAAAACGAAAATGTAAAATATATGTATATATAATCCACCATTATCTAGTCAGAACTCTACATACTATATATGCATATCTCAACCTCCCCCTTCTATACATTTTCCTCCTGCTGTACTTTATTTTGGGATCTTATCGCCCCGCTTGCATTTCCTTTTAATTTTCCATCTGTTTTGGCCTTTGCTGGGATGCGCAATTATTTAGACAGGAAGCCAGCCGTGCCCAGAGATGCTATGTACCCGGAGACGGACACACAGGCACGGGCCCGGGTCTGGTAAATATTTATTTATGCTTCACCGTAGTCGCCTCACTTGCAAATGCAAACCGAACCAAATAAAATACGCGACTCCGAACGAAAAAAATTAATGGAAATGCAAGGAAAACCAAACTTAAAATAGCACCAGATAAAAATAAACAAAATGCTGCTGACAGACAAAGGGCCAATGAGTCGCGAGCGAATGAGGGAGTCTGATCTCAGAGACAGAGGGAAAAATAATAGATAATTTTGTTAATAAATTTGTTGTATTTAAGTATAAAGATAAATTAATTAAATAAATGTATATATTATGTATATTATAAGTTATTTATTGTTCAAAATATAAAGCTAGTAGTTTGGAAATGAAATTTTGATTAACTTTATAATATTTTCTAGGATCAACCTAAATATATTTGTATGATTTTCTCATATCTTAAAAAATATACTTGTAATCCTGTTGTAATATAAATTTTCAAATGAAGTGAAATACATTTTTTTGAGCTCGAAGTAGGGGATCTTTATGGGGGATGTTTGACAGGCGCGGGCGAAATATTTGGGCAGCTGACAAACACCCAGAGTGGACCGAAAAAACACAGAACGCGTGCGTGCATCTCGCATGTAATCAGCCAAATTAAACACGAAATGCAATATGCCACAAATACTAGTTGCAGCTTGACCAGATGCTGTCAGCTTAACGCGCCCCGCGAGATGCAAAAGATACAAAGATACATAACCGCCCGGGCAGAGATACATCAACTTCAGGCGCTCTGACAGGCGGAGCAAAACGATCTCATTTGATTTTCCATGCTCCGCAGATCGCATTACATTAATAGAGTCCGAGTCCCAGACCGAGTCCAACTCCCAGTCGGAGTCCAGAGTCCATTCACTTTTCCCCCCTGCCCCCACCACGAAATGCATACGAAATGAAGCCACAGAACCAGCGAACCACCAACCAACCACCGAGCGAGGTCACCACTCCCTGGCGCATAATTCATCCAAAAACCCGAGGAAATGGAAAACTTTTGGGCTCAGAAAACTCTTTTGTGTTTTAATAATAATAAAAAATTCAAAGCGAATGCTTGGAGAGGGGGGGAAATCTTAGACAATGGCAGACGACTGGCGAGAGGGCAATAAAAACTGGATAAAACTGGTGGGAAATTAAGGAAAAATCTTTGATAGTGTTTTGGGTTAGAAAACTAAAAACCAGTTGGAAAGTTGCTTTGCCGCAGCGATCAATTATTATGCTGGCGGCAGCTATTGTCTGGCATTTTCCAAGTGACTGCACAGGAAAAATCAGGGTTTTCTTATAAAGTGAAGGGCCAGTAATTTGAATTTAAATAAATTTATTATATAAAGCTGGAGTTTTCCTGGTAGGAAATTATTTTGTTTAATTGCTTTCTCCAGTAAAGCTGAAAAATTGTTGCTTTTAAAATATTTACAATCGATTTTTGCTTACAAAAATATCACTTACTTTGATTGTTATCCAATTCTTAGAGGAAGTTAATATTGTGAGTGAATACTGATTAATTTTAAAGGATTTATTTATTGTCATAGCCCAATTATTATCCTCTTTAGTCTGGAAAAACTACTAATGACTGCTACTACCAGATTTTACAAAGATCCAAATAAGGTACATAAGGGAACATTTTTATTCCTAAAACTGATATTTTCTAAAGAACATCTTTATTTTAATGTTTAAAATTACAATGTTTTATATAAATTAGCACTTATTTCATATTTCTTTATTTCAATCATTATTATAATAAATTTCCTAACATATTTTTAATGTTTTTATTTTATTCATTATTTTTCTATATTATTTGAATGTTTTTTCAGGAATACTAAACTTATTTTCATGACAAAAAGTAATAAAAGGAACTTTTATAGAAACAATCCAAAATATTTCTGAAAATTAACCAAAAATACACAATTCAAATTAAAATAAAACTATATCAACTGAAGTATATACCCAACCCATTTCTCCCCGTGTAACTCCTTCCCTTCTCCCTCTTACAGAACCGACAATTGTCGCCTAGTTTTTCGCATTCCCAACCAGTTTTTCGGTGTGAAAAGTAACGGCCCACGGAGATCGCGGACCCCCGGACCAGACCAGGCCAGACCAGACCCACGGCGGCGGTAAATAAGATTCCGCAAGTGGGTCAACTGGGTGCAACTAGCTACATGCATTACGTGCCACATGCAACAACGCACCGAGGCATGGCCACCGCGGCCTAGAAGGTGACCCAAAGATTTTTTGATTTATTCCGCGACCCACTTCGCACAGCAACTTACACATGCGATTTGTCTTAGGCTTAGGTTTCCCCCTTTTCTTTTATTCCCGCGAGGTGAGCTGCCGCCTGTGAATTATGATGCCTCCTCGGCCAGTGGTCAAGGGTTTGGGTTTGGCAACAGTCACACGATCCCCGCCAGCTGGGCGAAAGCGATGGAAATCCATCCTCTCGTGGCGAGATCCGAGATCTGTGTAGCCTCTATTATATATGTAGATATATATTGAGGTGGGACAGTCAGTGTTATCTATTGCGCTTAGAACCGGACACTCTGCAATCGGAGGCTCGTGAGATTTATGGGGCAGCCAGAAGAGTAGAGACCCAGAACCCGAGCCATCGCTGCAATTAAGCGCCCAACAGTCACGTCGAGTAATTGTAGTGCTTTTCTGGGATCACAGGGATCGCACCGGACCGGGGTAAGGCAATATGTCTGTCTGTCGTCCGTCCAGGAAACCAGGAAAGATAAATGAAGCAAATTAGCACTCGACGGCGACCCGGGAAGGACGGGGAAAAGTGGTATAGGGCAAAAGGCCAGGGTAGCCCATAAATGGTATACCTCAAAGCCGAAGCTTGATGTTCCGAATCATCTGAAGGCTGAGTGGTTACTTATTGAAAGGCTTAAGATACATATATCCAAATTTCTTTATAAAATAACTGCTAAAGAAATTAAACTATAAAAAATAAATATATGATTTTTAAGGCAACTTAGAAATACAAAGTTTGATTTATATTGCGTATCTAAAGATGTATATTGTACTAACTGTGCTTATCTTTTAATATAGTCGATATATAAAAATATACACAACTCTTATATATATTTAATATATCTAACCCAGATTTATTGGTTATAAATAGATATTATACAATAGAAAAAAATTTTAACATCCATTTATAATAATTACATTCAGAACACAATCCAATGTTAATCAAGTTACGGAAGTACGTTTGTTTTAAATTAAAAAATGCATTTTTAAATATGGCAAAATCTTACGCAATCTGATGAAATCGTATATATTTTTAAAATGCAATCTACACTTAATCTAGTTAAGTTACTTAAGCAACTTAGTTTGTTGTAAATCACAAAATGAATTTTAAACCCAGGAAAATCTTTCGAAATCTGATGAAATCTGTTCTACTTTGAAACTGGTTTTAGTAACAGATCAACATATGTATGCAATTATAACAACTTTTAGGCCTCAAAAACCAAACTTTCTTGAACTTTTCCTGTAAACTTTTCCATAATAAAATCTCCTTTGAGGACAATGGCAGCAAATCACGGAACTGGCTTCCTAATTACAAACCTCTTTAAACGCCCTCGAGGAATGGTTAGGAGGGGGAAACGTGTAATTCTATCTCCCGAGTGTCCAATTGATACGCACTTATCGCCCGGTTTCTGATCTGCTCCCGATTCCCGGCTCAAAAAACAAAACCGCATAACTCAACCCTTTTTCCCCCCGCTTCTCCATTTCGGGCAAGGCCATAATAAAAGCCAAAAAATACAACAACAACAAAAAGAAGTGAAATAAAAAAAATAATAAGGAACCAAAAGCGGACAGCGACAATTCTTCTCCTCGACTGTCTATGCTTTTTGGGGAGCAGATGTTACTTTTGGCGGCTCAAAACGAGAATTCTTTGAGCCGGCTCCGTCTGCGTCCTTGTCTCCTCGCCTGCATCTCCACCGCTCTGATCCTTGGATTCCTTGCTCCTGCTCCGGCTGCTGCTGCTCAAAAAAAACCAAACCAGAAAAAAGGAAAGGCCCAGGACCGGACAGGGGCGGGAGAAAGGAAAAAGCAAAGCACTTGTTCCAGCTTGAGCAGCTCAACAAGATATTCGGGCACTGAGAGAAAATTTTTGGGTATATTTCTTAAAGTTTTTAGTTAATTATTCATTGTTTAATTGTTTATATAGGTTTTTAATAATCTTCTAGGTTGTTTTCGATTTAATTTAACATTTTATATTTAGCTTAATTTGTTAAATATATAAAATAAATGATTTCAGGACTAAATAACTCATTCTTGGGAATGTTAAGTGAATTATTTTGCTACTTTTAAAAAATGTAACGCTTAAAATCAGAAGACAAAAAGTGCTTTTTTAACACTCTTTGAAGAATATTTAATTTTCTTTTACCTCTAATAAATATTTCTTTCCTAGTTTAAGAATAAATTCACAACTTTTTTCAGTGTAAATGGGGATGTATTTCAAGTGCGGAAATGGGAAGAGGGTAAGATAGAGCTGCCGGGGCAGGGGCAGGGGCAAGGAGAGGGCGATTGCACCGGGCGGCTGTGTCAGATTCAGGTTTTGGTTTTTGGCGCAAAAAATGTGTGTGCTCAAAATTACCAGCAGAGGCAGCCGCAGCAGCAGGTATTCGCACTCGTATTCGTATTCGTATTCGTGTGTCTCCGTTGATGAGGGCAGCCACATCCACATCCACATCCACATCCTCATCCACAGCAGCAGCCGCAGAAATTGGCGCAAAAATTACAGATGCCTCAAAAAAATTAAATAATAAAAACGAAAATACGAAAAATGGAAAGCAACTGCAGCGGCGCACAGGTTTGGCCATCTGTGTGTGTGTGTACGTGTGAAACGCTGAATTTATGATGCATGGCAAAGCCCAGAGCAATATTACTATATACACTATATACACTATATAGTACTGCCACCCAATCCCCCACCTCCAACTTGCATCCCTATGTGCTCACCCCTTATAAATACTCGCCCAAGAAACGCAGCTAACGCACTAAAAATAGAATATTGACATCGATCCAACACAGAGAGAAAAAAACTAACGATATTTTAACTAATATTTAAAGTAAATATTCTTTTTATTTAAAAGAGAATATAAATGTAGAATTTCCGAGAGGAAAATAAAGATAATATTATTATTATATAATTTTATTCTTCGCTCATAATTCGATTTTCTATGGTCTTTTTTATACATCCCTAATGCCTTCTAGATTACCTTATTGTGTATTTTTAATAAGTCTTTAAAAATATAAGTACAATATCTTAAAAAGAGTCAACACTTTTGGAATATTGTGTTAAACTTAAATTTATGATTCTTTCAATAATCTTCAAATATAATTATTGTATTTAAACAAAAATAATTATTTGATTTGAGTAACGAAATAAAGATTTGATAATAAAACATTCTTTTAAAAACAAAATCAAAATAAACGCCTTACGGCTGACTTCCGACTTACATATATTGTATTATTTCTGAAACTTATATAACCTTCAAATCAAATCTTCCAGTTCTATATTTCATCCTTCAGTTATCTGGCATGCAAATTTAGATGTATGCTATAAAAACTGTGATTTCTAGAATTTCACATAAAATTTCCATGCATAATTCAGCCTGAAATAATTATAAAGCTCATATGGCTACCGTCAAGATCTTTGACATTTTTCCTATGGTTTATTATTGATTTATAAGGATTAAGACCTTGAATCAGCATCCCCTTGCTATATTAATTATATTATATCATAGATTGCTTTAAGGCTGTCCATAGATCATATTGTATTACATATTCTATGTACATATGTATATCAGTTTAATTTGTCGCAGTGTAAAGTATTCGCTAGATACTTTCCACCCAACCCAAAGCAGTGCCTAGTTGTTGTTGCCACGTGCAGGCATAGGAAGACCGAAAAAATTATATACATATATACCACATTGCACATTGCAGTCGCAGGCAAAATAAAACCGAGATAGCAACGGGACAGGACGGGGGAGAGGGACTAGGGAGAGCTCTCTTTAATGAGCTCATTTATTAATTATACAAACGTGACGTCATAAAGGCAGCTCCCTGCATAACTTCGACCTTTAAAACAGCAGTTAACCTCAGGCGCAGCGCGTGCGACAGTCGGAGTTCCATTGATCGGTTCCGTTTCATTCATATAACCATTCATTGTTCCCTGGGTTACATAGGCACTTGGTACGTGGGCCATAAACTAATTTCGGGCAGACGGCGAGGACAGGAAAAACAGCTTGAGTTTTTCCGCAGACAAGCTGCGTTCGACGGAAGTAACGATGGAGGAGCAGGGCAGGAAAAGTAGCCCATCAGTAGAGCCAGACACGTATCTAACAGATAAAAATAGAGGCAATACGTGCATTCAAATTCAGCCATGTAGCCAGGCAGCCACGAAAAATCAAAGCGAGGCAAAAGGCTGAAACGCATTTCAGTCGAATGACGCAGCAGCAGCAGCAGTTTTGAGAAAACAAAAAAGAAAGGGAGGTAGATTAAGGGAAAAATCGTAGTAAGGGTATATCTGCAACTTTCACACATTTCCCAGTGCATTGTTCCCTTTCGAGTGGTTCCACGTACTCGTATGGCGCGTTTTGGCGCGAGGGTTGATTTTGCATAGTTTACTGGCGGCACCACTCCGACCTGTGCCACTGCTGATCCACCCGATGGCATACCCTTCGATCCTGGTTACCCGATCGCAACCCTCAACCCCTGTGTCCTTGTGAGCTCACCTCTCCCGCTTTCGGGCAGGTAGTTGCCAATCCGAATTTGGACATCGCGCCAAAAAAAATAATAATAATAAAGCAAAAGAAAACAATCATTGAGGGGTACAGTGAGGCCTGAAATTGTAATCCATGGGGCTTAAGGGTTTTATAAAATACGAAAAATCTAAAAAGTCTGTAACAGCCAGAAGATTAGGTGCAACCCCTTGAAGTACCTAGATTCTTGCTCAGCTTCACCAGACGCGTTGATTTAGCCCTGTCCGTATGTCCGTCAGATTTTGTTAACTATAAAAGCTTTCTTGCTTGCTTTTCTGGCTTCAAAAAATCGTAATAAATAATTTTCCTAAGCCCAGAATAAATCCTATAACTTCCTTCAATTTTTTTTTAATCAACTAAAAACCCCGTGCCTTTTCCTAGTATCCACTGTACCCATTCTGAACAATAATAAATCGCAATCCTTTTGGGCGCGGCCTTTGTTCGGGCCACTCTTTAAAATGACTAATCGGTTCGGAGTCCAGGTCCGGCGGTCAAAGACGAGATCAGGAACCAAGGAGGAGGCCCCGAAGATCAACCAGCTGCTTGATTTTCAGTTCCCGTTGGCCATTCTGACTCAGCATTACCTCCTACCTCTATTTCTATGCGGTTTTTCAACTCTTTTCACTTTCATTTGTGTGGCTTTACGCTTGAATTGCCGCCTCGAGCGCGAAAGTGTTTTTTATTTTGTTTACATATTTTTCGTCTGTTTTAGATTTATTTCCAGGGAATTGTTTTTGTCCCTTGCAAGCCAGGCACGTCGGCGGGCAATTAGGCCGTTTAATGCCGCATGAAATGAAGCCCGGCTCTGACCTTGAGTTAGGGCCCAAAAAGCCCCGTCAACATAGCAGTTTAGTCAGTATTTGTGTGGAACTAACACAAGCATCTAGCATCTAGCATAACTAATTGTATTTACACGCCATAAAAGTAAGTAATTGGCACACGGAAAACAGATTCACTTTCCATATTTTTACACGTAAATATTTAATATCGTAGGAACGTAAGGTCTAGGGTCTAGTAAGGGGAAGGTAATTGCTCTGTAATACTAAGTTGGGGCTCTCTCATTGCTAGACTCTCTCTCTCATTTTCCCCACAAAGCCTAGGAAGTACTTTTACTCTTAGATACTTTTGAGGTGATTATATTTTGTATTATTTTATAGGCAATACTTAAAAAATATGTAGACAAATATTAAATAATTTTCATAAGATATTTCAACAGTCACAAAAACGGTTAAGCTTTATAGATATTTTCAATAATAATTAATTGTACTTCTGTTAAATAAAAGATAAACGATTTAATAAAAATACACATTTTCTACAACGAAACGCAACAAATTAAATAATACTGAACTTTGCCATTTTCTCCTTTAAAACAAAGACTAAAGACAATTGAGTTTTCCCCCTCTAAAACTGAAGAAATAAATTCACGTTGTGACGTCATCAATAATATTTCCTCTTTGTTCACCAAATATAATCAAATAAAATAAAATGAAAAAATAAAATATTATTAAGTTATTTTTTATTGAATTATTTTGTAAAAAAAAATATACAAAAAAAGGATGCATACTACCATCATCAGGGAACCGTAAAGATATAATAAAAAATAAAAATAAATAATATCAAAAAATAATTTAATTAAAATTAAAACTTTACATCCGTTTTACAATCTGCTTTATTATTAAAGAATTAAGAACATATTTTTTAAACCAGATTAATATTTAAAAAAAAACTCGCCGGCGCTAAAAATTAAAAAAAAAAATTTTAATAAAATCTAGTTTTCGTTAAAAATTATCAATAAAAAATAATAATTCAAAAGTAATAAAGAGAATATCAGAAACTAAACATCTGTGAACAGCGCAAGAGAGCGTTGCAGGAGAGCGCCTTGCAAGAGAATAGACTGTTAACCTTAGCCGATTTTGTTCAAGAATGAGAGTAAAAAATAATACTACGTAACAGAGAGCGTAACAGAAGAGCCTAACAGAATTTTGGCGATGTTTATAACAGAAGAGAGGGTGCAAGAGAGTATTTCTAGCTGTTTGAGAGAGAGTTCTGCTCTCAATTACCGGTTCGGAATTCATCCCCGCTCTCAATTACCGATTGAATTGTAGAGTAGAGGGGGTGAGGGGGTTAACAATAATTCGGTGCAAAACAGGCAATTGTTTAAAAATTTATTGTGGCAAAACGGCTTTAGATAGCTAAAAAATTTAAACGCCATAAAATTATAAAAAATTTGAAGAATTTTAAAAAAATGTGATGCCTAAAAAAAGTGCACAGGCGTAGGAGCTATTCTTTGTTGTCATTGAGTCATTGAGTCATTGAGTCAATCACTCGTTCCTTCATTCCATCATTCGTGTTTGGATCTTCACCTGGGTCGGACGTGTTTTCCGCTTTCCCTCTTGCAACTTGCCTCGCGTAAAAGTCGAAACTTTCTTTGTCGGTTCATGACATCGTAGCAAACTCCGGGTTTTCTGTGTAAAAAACTGAAAAAAGAAAAAAAATTACGGTCAACACGGCGGATGATTTAATATTGAGAAATTTTCTTTTTGCTTGTGACAGTCGAAAAAACGACAACCTAATAACTACAACTGCAAAATGCATCAAATATGCACGTAAACTTTGCACAAAGTACGAGTGTGCGCAGGTTTCGATGTGTGTATGTGAAAGTTCGAGTGAAAGTAGCGTGAAAATAGAAAAAAAAGCTACTTGCAAGCTAAACCAAAAGAAATAAAAATAAAATTAAATTAAATCCAAGAAACAGAACAAAACACTGACAAAATCATGACTCTGTGTCCGCCAATAAATATGCATCCCATGCACCTTCCCTGCGCCCTGCGTCCGGCGCCCTCGCCCTCGCCCTCGAAACGGAAGAGCATCTCCCGGAATTTGTTTGGCAACAAGCCCGGCGACTCCAACATTGACGACCTGCTGGCCAAGGAGCAGCGCAAGATGCGGATCCATATCAAGAGGAGCTACAACTTTGACATCATGGCGATAGAGCAGCGCGAACAGGAGGCCGCTGAGATTACCGGTCAGCGGTATCCCTATCAATCTGTCAAGCCACCGCTCAGCGATTCCGCCGCCACCAGCCCCAAATCCTGTCCAGAAACAGCAGCACCGCCCACGATGGGCGCCGGGGTGGCCATTTCCGACAAACAGATCTCCATGGCCATCAAGCAGATTAGCAGCAACAGCAGCACTTCATTGGATCTCGCCAGCAGCCAAAAGACGAGGCAATCGTTGGGCCTGAAACGTAAGTGTTTTCTAGTGATATATGGGAAAAACCCTACATTAATTTTATAAACAAAAAAAGGAAAAATCAAGAATATATCTACATTTTACCTAGACTTCCATCTAAAAATAGTAAGGTTCCATAGGTTACATCAGATTCAAAAAAATATCTTTCGGTATCTCTGATAAACCGCTTATATGTAGAAAGGTTGTATTTATAGATTTTGAGATATTTTTCTGTATTTTACAAGTATTCCAAAATAATATCGAGCTTCTTATATGTATATTTTTCAGAAAAAGCAAATCAAAATACGAGTTTAAAGTTCTTGAATTTTAATTATTATAGTACAGTTTTATTTACTTCATTAATAAAAGGGACTTCCACGGTTTATTAAAATTGTTTACATCATATTTTGTAAATTAATTTTAAAAAACAATCTTATTTCATTTACAATTTTAACAATTTTTAATAAAAAAAATTGCATTATTTTTTATAGATAGTTCAGCTTGAGTCATACAGATATATACAGTTTTTCGTCTTTATTGTCCAATAAGTGGGCACCTGATTTTCATTCCCTTTTCTGCTTTTCCTTCCCTTTTCGTCCTTTGCTTTGTGTTCGTCCTTTTTCAGCAATTGAATAGGGGTGAACCCTATGCATTTCTATCCGTTGGTCGCACAAAACCACCCTTGCTTTTTGGGATCTTTCTAATTTTATATTTCCTTTCCTGCGTTGATTCTTATTGTCACTTCTTTGTCCTCATCTCTCTTTTTGGTTTGGTTTGGTTTTCGATTCCCTTTTGGTTCTATTCAGGTGCATATACCAAGGATTTTAAGAATAAAATAGAATCTGAAACAGAAAGATAGATACTTTTTAAAAAATCTATAATACTTTTAGTTGGATTAATAGAATTAATGATCAAATTTAAAGGGTTATCTTATTTGTTCATATTAAAATACTTTTATATTTAATTGTTTTATTAATGAATGCTTAAAAATACGTCTAAAAACGTGATTTCAAAAATTCTATTTATAATATAATCAATTTTCAAAATCTCTTAAAAAAACCCTCATTTTTTAATAGGTTCTATTCTCCCAGACAGTACTGTATGATACGACACGGCCTTTGGTTATTTAACCACTAAAGGGCTCGGATCAATATTTGCAACAACTGTGCACACATAATGCACTCTACTCTTTGGTTTTTGTTGTTTGGAGTTGTTTTTGTTTAGTTGTGTGTTGTTGGACGGGCCTTAAGTGCCGTTAATGCCCCTTTTTATCGTTTTGTTTGGCAGGGCTCCACTCTCCCCCGCATTCCCTCTCCCACTTTCATATTCATTTCACGTTTTTTATTATTATTATTTTTTCATACGAAGAGGGCGAATCTTAACGAAAGCTTGTTTTTGAGTTTTTGTTTTGATAGAGGTTTGTTATTTTGCGCCGTTCCATTTTGCCCTGTTTCCTAACCACTTACGATACGAAAAACGCTACGAATTTTATTCACACTTCGCTTTCATTGTGGAGCCGTCGACTTCGTTATCAATTCCGCATGTCAAGGCCCGATTTCGTTATTGACTCTTGGGTAGAAAGTATCACCAAGTATATTGAATTACTCCTTGACTAATCTAAACCCACAGTTGGGACTCTATATATCGAATTTGCCAACTTCAATGCTTTGTATATCTTAAAGATATAATTGTGTGTTTACGGTTTTCTGTTTTTTAAATTATTGGAACAATGTATTTCTTGAAAAACTTGATATTACATAAAGCTAAGATACTTTTGGAATGACAAAATATGACTGTAAAATAAAATTTTGGAAAAATTACCAATAAAATACAAAATGTCATTTAAAAATTGATAGATTTTTCGCAAATTATTAACTATTTTGTAAACTTTGATTCCTAGTAGACGTTCGACTGTACCTCCCATTTGTTGGTTTATTGTTATTTATGACTGTTTTACTTTGCGCTGATATTCCGCTGATAAATCGTGGCAAACAGGGAAGGCGGTGGAGAAAAGGGAGGAGGAGTAGAGAGCGAGAAAAAGAGGGAAGAGAGGAGAGCGAGAATTGTCGCCAGTTTGTCTTTGATTTGTGTGTCAAAGCGAAAAAGCTAAACAACAAACTGTACGCCAAAATAAAAACTGTTGAATAACAATCGCGCGCCAAAAATCTTTCTTTGTCGATCTGCAGCCAAAAAACACAAGAAAACAGCGAAAAATCGACGAGAACAAGAGCAGTTGCTGGCAATTAATTAATTAAATTTAAATCAGCGCCAACGCCTTCTGGTTTTTGTTGTTCTCATGCTGCAGTTCTTGCAGGCGAAAAAAAATATATGCATAACAACAACAATAACAAGAATCCACTACTTGGCACACGCCTGTGACTGTACACGGATTGTAGTTGTAGTTGTAGCTCCCACTTTTTGTTGAATTTTTTGTTTTCTGCCTTGAAAGCCGCACCCACGACGACAAACGCAATCTCAACAACAAAACGAACGCGAGGCAACAACAAACATCGTCACTCTTATACGACGACGTCAGCCCACTCGCACACATACAGCCGTATATATGTATGTTTAAGGAGAGTGGCAAAGAGAGAAAGAGAGAAGAGCGCTCTCTGGTGGTGGAGCTGCTAGTTCAGCCTTATTTTCCGTCGAATTTTCGTTTAAAAAATACTGAAAATTTGCTAATTCGAAAACTCTTTTTTTTTTAATTTTATGATGTCCGTTTGGTAATAAAACTGATAGGCAACTAATTAAAGGTAACAAAATCTTTAGATATATGTACAACAGTATCATAAATGTGAGAGTTAAAATTACTTTTATCAGAAAGAATACGCATTCTTTACCATCTTCCATCTTATTTTTATTTATTAAGATCTTAATTTTTGCGGTTAAAACGAAGGGAGTTTTTGTAAAGGTTGGGAAAGAAGGCATGTTCTCTAATATTTTGTATTGTAAATCCTGGCTGCACTGCCACTCGCTCCTGCTCTCTCAGCCTGTTGTTTGTTTGTTTGTCTCCCTGCTGATGATGTTTTTGCGTTTTGGCGCGAATTTCGTATTTTTCGTGTTTATTTTTAGTCGTCTTCGCTGATAAGAGTGCTTTTGTGTGCGTGTGTTTTTGTGCGTAGTACTACGCACGCACGTTGTTGATGTTTTTCAAAACTCGTCGTGAAGGTCACGTCACATACACAGGCGCACATGCAGATCGCGTAAGTACAGCAGCGCCAAATGCTGTGTTATTGTTGTGTACATTTGCGGCAGGTCCAAACCGAGAAAAAAACGGGTCCAAATGTGGCGGAAAAAAACAAATCAATTAGACACCAGTTCGTTATCTGCTCCACCTCTCGCTCTCTCCCGCGATTTTGGCATCTACTGTACTTTTCACACAGCTTGGCGTTTTGTGGTTTCTGTTTTGCTTCGGCCTTTTCGCCACGCCCCAAAAAGCAAGAAGTTATGTGTTGTTATGGGATTCCTCGATTCTTCGGAAATTTATGTTTTCTAATTAAGTATGCTGAAGAAACTCTCTCGCGGAGCTCCCACATAAATATTTATAATGTGAATTTTTTGTTGCCTCTCTCTCCACACACATTTCGTAAACAAAACGCGTTTTGTTGGGAGGTGGAGGGAGCGAAAGCTTCCAAGCTGCGTGCTCATAACGATAACGGTAAACGCACTCCCCATCATTCACCTCTTTATTACAAAACTCTCTTGCTCCCGCTTTCTTTAGCTCACCCCCCTTTTCGTTCCACCCCCTCATTACAATAGATGATCGTTTTTTGCCGATTTCCCCTTCTTCTTCTTCTTGGCCAGCGTTTCGCTTGACGTTCTTTGTCGCTGGCTTATAATTTTCTATAACTGTACATTTGATTGTATCGCCGGCAGCGAGACTGAGCGACTCTTTGGCTGCCACTGCCACCACTCCAATGGTGGGGCTTCCAGGTTTCTTCTGTAAAGTTGTAACGCCCCTGAGAATGAAGAAAGCAGAACCAAAGATCTTATCAGATTGTAGATACGTTTAAAGTTCAGCTCCAGAAATATGGTTAAAAAAGTCAAATTATAAATAAAATTATATAAATATGTTGAAATTATGCTTATTAATAATAGAAAATGTATGTATTTTACCTAAAAAAATCTACTAATGTTATTTATGTATAAACAAGCTACAGTTTCCCATTAGATTAACATTTTTGTCTCATGATAGTCACCATAGAAGTCTCGAAGCTAGTGTGCTTAAGTGTTCGGTTTTCTAAGCTGGCCTTGGGGCTGGTTTCTTGATTTTGTATTTTCCCCCCTCCAGCCTTTTGTGACTGTGTCGTTCAGCTTTTAGGTCACTGCGCAGTGGCTGCGGTTTCGTGAGCGTCTCCGACGATCGTCTAAGCTCCGGCTAGCGGTTCAGTATACACTATACAAGGCGATGAGGCAACCACAGCTGCCCGCGATCCGAGACCTGATAGAGGAGTACAGTCTAACCCACCTCTAATCCCAAGTTCTAGATACTTTGACTGCCGAAAAAGATACAAATTTATTTATCTACAAAGATTGCTTTAAAAGATTTTGGAACTACATAGAATTCGCACAAAACTTTCAAATATTTCCACTAACTTAAGGCCGACTGTACTTAAGCAGCAGCTACACAGCTGCGTATTTGCGAGGTTGATGTGCTATTTGGCTATCTTTCAGAACGCATTCGTCGTGGGGCGATCGCCGATCGTTCGCCTTTATAGATTACTCAAGTAATTCCCTTTCCCCGTACGGTTTTCTGCTTCCCCCAAAGCTGCAGTTATCGCTGCGGCCATGACATTTATTTATCGGCTAGCCAATGACCAGGTATGGGCTCTCTCTGCATAGGTGTTCTAGATTGCACAAGTGTGCATAATTCTGGCGCGAGATAAGAACGCTCGGCGATGAAGCAAAAAAGTAAAAAAAAACACACCCACTGACACGTATTCAGTTGCAAAACTGCAATTCGATTCGCACACCTTAACATTGCTTTCCCTTTTGGCTACTGAAGGTCAAACAAAATGACGATTGCACTTTTATTTTTATTTTCCATTTTATACTTTTGAGGTGTGACTAATCACTAACTTTGTATAGCTGTTAAATGGCGATTACAAGGGTATATTGCTAGTCGTGATTAGATTGAGGAAACTATAAATATTTCACATTATCATTGTATCTTTAAGTTATCCGCCCTATATCTTTATTTTAATGTTTTCTCAATTTCTTTTTCATTACAGGCAAGCTTTGCGTTCGCAAAAGTGTGCCAAAAATCATCAAGAAGAGTTACGAGATCAGCAACATCAACAACAGCAACAACAATGTGGATAATGGGACTAGCAAATTGGGGGATGCAGAGCAGTAATTTTTAGGGGAGCATGCGACTGATCGGCGGAGCCCCTGGCGGAGCAACAATTGCAATATATGATATTTATTGTAAACGTAATTTTAATTTCTAAAATAATTTGTTTATATATAATTTTTTTGTTTAAACCAAGACTTTGCGGTCTCCCAAATGTTGTTGCATAAAGAGAAAGAGAGAAAGAAAAGCGAAAAACAGCCAACCAGAAACAACAAACAAACAAAAAAATACAAAACCAGAAAAGATCGGCGCGCGTGCACAGCCAAAACAGGCAAAAATAATATAATATTAAATACATCCGGATGCATAGCGATCGATATAATTATGGAAATTATTAAGTCGTAGATATATACTAAAAATTATTTATGTGTAAAAAGGAAATTATATTTGTACATTGGCAATATATATACGTAAATTGTGGCGAGACAAGCGAAAGAGACTTCAATTCGCTGTCGGCCGTAGACTTACGAAGTAGATTAAATTGTAATTAGGCAATGCTAATTTTAGACAACGACATATCGGCGCTATGCATCCGCTATATAGACTCTTACCCCCAAATCCAAAAAAAAAAAACAATTCAAGCGTTCTCAGCGTGTTTTCGGATCCTGATGCACGCGTGTGCCAAAAGTATTTACAATTTACTTTGTGTCATGATCTCAATCATTAAAAACAATTTTATTATTTTGTTTATTGTAATTATAATTGAAATTATCTAAAGAAAAATTCTTCTTAGCCCCCACACAAACACACAATCATAACACACACTTTTACACGCACCCACCCTCACCCCCTAAACTCATATTTATTGTATGTACACTAGCGATGTGACATTTTAAATTGTATGTACTGTACCATGAGCTGTATAATAATATTTCGTATCTGTGGCAAAATGAATTTCCTCCCTCTAAAGCCCCCTTTTTGAAAAAAAAACAAATCTATTTTGAACAACCTAACTGTGTATATTGTATGGAGAAGTATCTAAAACTTCAAGCAGCTAAATGAGAAAACTCACGAAAAACAACAACAACAAACACTGTGAATATTTCCTTAAACGAAACTAAGCAGTAATTTTTGTAAAACTTATGCAATCATAAAAAACAATCACTTTATCAAAAAGAAAACAAAAAACTACAAAAAAAACTCTTAAAAATACAAATGTAAAACAAAAAAAAAACTTGAAAAGCTTTTTATTTTCTGGGGTCTCTTTTGTGACGAGATGGCGTGATTATACCCAAGTGTAAGGAAAAGTTGGATAGAACAAGAGTGGAGAAAGATACAAATAAATAGATGGAGTGACTCAGCTTTTAAGCTACGGATGCATCAGTTGCCCCATTCGACAAGGGCCATTCTCTTATCTGCAGCGACAGTAGGTTGTCGATAAGCCGGAAAACTAAACAGATCTGTGAGATCTGAGAGTCGTGAGATACCCAAACCAAAAAAATATTAGTCCGCATATTTTCTATTCTTGATAAAATGGGTTTTTAATATAAAAACATATTCATTAAATTCAAAATAAAAATATTTTAATGATAATATGAAGTTAGAAGTTATATTCATCGAGGTACTACTGTAAATGCAATCAAAAAAGTAAAGTGGAAAGGAAGTCGAACCTTCTCCAATTAGTAGGGTTTCCTCTATTCGCTTTCATCGCTAATCACCCGTACCAATTGAGAGGCCTCACTGTGGATACTCATGGGCACACTCGTGTGCCTTTCCATAGATGTTGTACACATGGCCGGCGGACATTTGGGAAAATGCTTTCTAGTCGTAATTTACTTGCTATCCGTCCGTAGTTTGTGTGTGTGCATATCTATGTTATGTTATGTGGGGCTGGTGGAGTGGAGTGGGCACTTAACATTAGATTGGCTGCGACTTCCGGCAAACAAACGATCGCTGGGCGTCTGATGATGATGATTGATGCTATCCAGGGTTCTTTATTCCCCTAATATTCCCCTTTTTCTCATAATCTAAATCAAAACTATGGGTTTACGCGGCACTAGGGGACTCATAGATTTTAGTTTCATGGAACTATGTATCTTTTGATATTATTTAGTTTTGGATTTACAATTTAAAGCTTAGAGAAGATTTTTTTTTGTGGATGAAAGAAGTTATAATTTAAGGTCTTCTATATAAAAAATATATTTCCAAAAGATAAAAAATCAAACAGGGGTTTTTACTAAATATAATCGAATAGCAAATCGCTTAATATGTATCTTTTCGCATGTATCTTTTCCAGTTATCCAGAAGCTCTTGCGATTTCCCATCTATCTCGTTGTTGAAATAGTAAACGGGAACAGCTTATAACCCAACCGCCTTAGAAAAGTTCCACTGGTGAACGTTAGTTTTCCTTTTATGGCTTCTGTTGCTATGCCAGGCAGGCACTTGGGCACTGGCTGCTCTCTTGAGCGAATCTAGAATGCAGTATGCTATATAATAATGGCACTGGCATAAAGGCAAATTACATGCTCTGCATTTAGTAACAAGCATGTACAACATATTTGCCCACTTAACTAGCGGCCTGGTACGGTTATTAGCATGCAATTTCAAGATTTTAATGGCTCTGCACTCGCATTGCAGTCACATAATACATATATTTGTACAAATCTACATACATACATAAATGTATCTGCAGATACACGCATTCACGTAACGCAACAGAGCTCAGGCCTACAATAGCGGTGAAATTAATAGCACTAAATAAATGTAATGTTATGTGTCGAGCTTTGTTTTAATATAATTTTATATTTTTGTTGTTTACTTATTCCAAGTTTTAATTTTTGAATATTTAATTGCTCTACATAATATAGATAGATACGATTAGATAATATTTTGTACCTATACATATAAATATAAAAATAAATATACTTTTTTTTACCGCCACTGTAGAACCTGTGATCGAGCGGAGGACGAAAGGCAAGGGGCATGCAGCTGGCAGAGGTGTTTGTACTCATGGCAAATTCGCGTTGGCCGCGATTCGCAATTCCCATTTTTGACTTTGCCTTTGCATTCGCCTCGCAATAAATTCAAAGTTGAAAAGCAAAATTTATGACGTCGGTGGTTGCCATAACGGTACTGCTAAGCTCAAAGCCATTAAAAAAAATGCGAAGGAAAAACAGGGTGTTGCTTTGTTGTAATTGTTGTTTCTTTCTATTTAACTTTATTTCAGACTTTTTATTTCTCTTGTCGACTGCTGCTGCTTCTGTTGCTGCTAAAATCACAATAATTTATTGCATGGAATTTAATTGCATTCCTTTTTCGCATTAATCACCATTAATGTCAGCGCCTGCATTCGAGTTGGGGTGCAATGGCTGGAAAAGCGTGAAAAGCGAGCCAAGGCCATCTCGGACAGTTTGTATGAAGTTGGGATTGAAATCAATCAGCCCTGAAAAAAGATCCCCCTATCTTGCGGTTCCATCGACACTTAAAAAAATCGTTATAAATGTATGATAAATTGTAAGATTCTTTATCGATCACACAGAGTTCCTTCTAAGAATTTTGAGAGCTATATTTAATAGGACTTACTTGATCCTTAAACAAGATTTTATAAACATTCTTAATTTTAATAATAATACTCAAAATGTGTTTTTAAAGTTTGAATAATTTCCGCTGGAAAATATATGTCAACATATTTTATGCTCTAAAATGTTAAATTGTTATAAGCTTACCATTTTTTCCTAACTCTACTTTTTTCCGTTGTTAATAAAATCATATAAACATAAATATTTGTATTTTCGAATTTTAAACTTAAAAAAATATCTTCTTTCAGTGTGGACCGCATGACGTGAGGTCAGCAAAGGGGAAAAAAGCGAAGTGGAGCTGATCCCGCGGCCACTGCTCTAATCTCCTGACCAAGTTGTGGCTTTGCATCATTTCCCTGAACATCCACGACTCGGATCATTTGCTATAAATACCCTATCCCAATAGGGTTTATTAAATTCTTGACAAAATTGTAAATAAAGAACAGTAATTATAATTTCGATGTTTTTGATTAAACAAAAATTGTCAGGAAAATAATATTCATGAAGTATTTATTATTATCTTTGATTTAATAATTTAAAAATTGATAAAACATGATCACAAAACTGTGATCTTTAATTTTATCGCTTAACATAGAAGCGATACAATTATAATACCTTTATTTTTAGCGGTTTCTTATCGGGCCAGTTAAAAACCATTGAGGAAACTCCACAGAACATCCTACTCAACAATGTCTTGAGGTATCTACACTGTCGGCCAGATAAGATAGCCTTTTCTGTAGCCAAAGCAATTTGAGTTGGCCAAGACCAGGGCAATTTGCAGCACAAATCAACGGCATGCAAAGCACTTTTGGTTTATTTCGTTGATTGTTCCCACAATTTTAGTACAATGCCGGAAAATGTACGTGCCCAGTACGTTGTTACTGTAATTGCCCTAAAAAAAAAAACAGAAAAAAACCCGACCCAAAGCGAACTAAAACTAAAGAAGATGAGGGGAAAAAATAAATCATACAACGTGAAAATTCTTTTCAAATGTCAGACAAAGGCTGGGCGGGGGTGCTGCTGCTGCTGCTTGACAGACTCGAAAGATCTCCCAGATGCTTGCGCGCTGTAATCGTGCCCAGTTTTTCGGATAGGACAGTGAAGATGTAGCTAAAAAGATACAGTATATATATGAGAAGATCACGTACGCTCAAGATGGGGGCGTCATTTACATTGCCCTCGAAGAAGGGAGCTTAGAGCCAGGATCGCATCGTGAGCATGAGCGTGTGAATCAAAAGCAAAAGTAAGCGATGATATGGCCAACTCAAGTCGAGGGAGGAGGGGACTTGAGACTCCTTCCCCATACTCTTCTCCTAACACAAAGTCTTGTAGATCGTCGAAACGTGATCCCAAAATGAAACCGTGTAGCCTTATTATTGAGATGTCGAGAGGTTTGCTTGAGAAAGGATTTTGTAGTTGGGGGAAGGAAAAGGAAAATGGAAAACTGCTAAATGAAAATGTCTAATAGTGTCGCAGTTTTAATTACAAATTTAGATAATTTAATTTCCTTAATAGTTTTGGTATCTGTAAAGAGATGAAAAGTTTATAGCTCTTAAAGGCAGGTAAACGAATGTATCTAGATACTCTGCCATGCACCTGTCACCAGAGATAATGTCAGTACATTTCTCATTAGCAAAATGCTCTTCAAGGCAGCTCCTTCAGTTCAGTTTTTAACCTCCATCGAAGTTGGAAGTCCTAACAAAATGTTTCTTGACATCCTCCGTTGGTTAAGTTTTTCCAAAATCTCGGCTTTAATTCTGCGATGGATTTTCTACTACTCCAAAGTTTTTGGCGTTTCATACTTTCACTTAAAAACCACCAACGAAGGCAAACTACAGGTTAAGGACTCAAATCCAGGATGGAAACGGTTTCACGCTATATACCGCATTGGATTTATAATTTTTTATTTGTATTTATACATTTACTGGATCCTTGACTTAACTGATTTGGTAGAGTTTACTTTGCATATATGCCGAATGATAATACATACCTCCTGCAGCCTGTGCATGCTACGATTGCAATTCAATCAGGGTCAAGAGTTGACCGATTTGATCAATAGATACCTGCGACTTTTCCAAAGAGTTCGAGATATTTGCCAGCCAAAACGAATGGGCTTCGGACGAAAACAAGAGCTAATACTATTATCTCTAATGATAGTGGCTTTAATTCATGAGAAGGTCTTCTTGCTCTGCGTATTTCAAGTGGAAAAAAACAATTTGTACCTTATTGGCTGGATATTTGACATCTATATGTCCGTTGGCAATCAAGTGTTAATGCATTTTGCCTTTGTTTGGTATTTGGCCCTGGGATTGCAATTCTCCGATTTGAATGAATATGTTCGGACACAGTTGAGATTCCAATTGGAGAACTTGGAAGCAAAACCCAACCGTAAGAAATTGAGGGAAGCCCGAAGGACTCTGGACAAGTGTCTGACACTTTATCAGGATCTTCTTTCGTTGACATCACAGTTTCAAAGGATTTTCGATCTGATATTCTTTCTTGCACTGAGCCAGAATTGCGCTGATGTTGTTAATTTCTCCTACAAAATTGTGATCAAGCTGCAGCTTGATTGGTTTTGGTTTTGGTCTGAAACATTCTTTAAGATCAACAACATGTTACTTTTGTGCCTATCGGTGCATAGAGCAATGCTTCAGTTCAGAGTTATTCGGGGATTGATGTGGGAGAACTGTTATCTGAGTGACATTAAGGATTGGCAGAGAACAGTGAGTAATCTGAACAGAAAATTCTAAATGTATTTATAAAGAGTTCTCCTAATTTTCATATATATTCCCCACAGCTTGACATGTTCTTTACCCATCTCAGCCTCTACGAACTTCAAGTGTGTCCTTTGGGATTATTTAAAGTTTCTAACGAGCTGCTATTGGTATTTATTTCCGCCTTAGTCAACTATTTTACCGTCATCCTTCAATATGGAATGCAACAGAACGTGGTTGGCAATACCCTTGAACAGCTTAATTCTGTTAATGCATATTTTGCACTTTGATTAATGGTTATAACACAATCAAAAAAGTAATTACGAATATATTTAGATGTTATATGTGGCTGGTTTATTATTAAGGTTACAGAACTAATAAAAAATAAAGTGTTTGTTAGCAGCAGAATATTTCTTAAC
Source organism: Drosophila anomelani (assembly GCA_035045905.1). Taxonomy (NCBI): domain Eukaryota; kingdom Metazoa; phylum Arthropoda; class Insecta; order Diptera; family Drosophilidae; genus Drosophila; species Drosophila anomelani. Next base: position 4,898,125 of record JAWNOO010000007.1, on the reverse strand, counting down.
ATCTGTTAATGCTATAATTTTTTATCTTACCATTAAGTTTTGTATTTATTGGCAAACCTGAGGTTAAATATTTTATTTTAGGTTAAATTGCTTGGTACATAATTGGGTAACCAAAGGCCAAGCATGTTTAATATATATACATATAAATTTATTACTACATAAATACCTACATTCGTCAATCGAACATTTCCGTCTTGCGGTGACCCCACCCAATGAAAATCGCACTCCACAATCAGAAATATCTTTCATCACCTGTCGCAGGCTTAATTGACAGTCCCCAAGGAGCCAGAGTTCAGTTGCTAAGCCATTAAGTAAATGCTTTTCAAGAGATCTAGCTAAAGATATCGATTAGTGTATACTTTATGTATTCACTCTATTGTTCAATTTCAATTCAGACTCCACGTAATCTAGTCATGTTCGATTTTCGGAAATTTAGTGCATCCAAAGTATCCGCCGGAATTCTGCATGGATTTTTGATATTTGCCGGATACATGGGCATGGTATTCTTTCGCTTTAAGAAGGATCATGTTGTGGCCATTAATTGGCGTTCTTGGTGGCAGAAGGCGATATCGCTAATGTTGCGAATTATACCGCTCGGTATCCATATCTATACATACTTTATGTGGATTAAGAAAAGCGAAATATGTATCGAACAGATATTGCACTCTGTGCGACTTGTACTATCGATTCCCTGCTATTTGGCAATGGTTTACATACAGCATTTCCATGGTCCAAAGGTGATTAAGTTAATAAATCAGTATCTGCGCATTGTACGGGAAGTACGAATGTTGGCTATTAGAAAACGAACTGGATTTGGAGGCGGACAAGAGTTTTTACTGATCCTCCTTTCCTTGGCCTGTCAACTCCAGGATATTGTGTTTCTACTGGGACTATGGCGCTGGGTGGTCAATCTGAGGAAAATCATCAACTGGGCGGCCTTCTCGTTCCTGTGCATGTCTAGTAATATGATCCTGCACCTCAGCTGTATATGGTATCTCAGCTTGGGCCTTGTCTATAAAGAGTTGAATGAATACCTCCTTTTTGAGGTGAGAAATCAATTAAAGCATCAACCAAGATATCAACCTTTTTATAAGCAACTAAGAAAGATCAAAAAGCTAAGGAAAATCATGGCTATTTTCAGGGACATTTATTATGTGGTTAGTTCCTTGCAAAAAATTTCCAATATTCATTTATTTTTGGCCCTGTTTCAAACCGTTTTGTATCTAATTGTTGTATCCTACAAAATGATTCTAGAACTAAATTTTAGACAGTTTTGGTTGTGGTTTCTGTTTGTAAAGATAATGATTGTAATTTTAATTGTTACTTTGGCCATTCAAGGAGCTGTTAACCAGTTTAACTATATTCGGGAAGTCCTTTTAGAGATTTTCTTCATTAGCGAATTGAAGGAATGGAAAAAAACGGTGGGTAAAAACATGAATGTGTTTATTTTAACTAATATATATTTCTTCTTATTTTTTAGGTTGAAATATTTATCATTCATTTGAATCTTTGCAAATTAAGGGTACGTCTTCTGGGTCTTTTTGATATTTCCAATGAATTATTTCTTGTAATTGTATCTGGCATGTTTTGTTATCTTATTTTTATTGTGCAAAATGTAATTCAGTTACAAAATCTATAAGAAAAGTTGGTGGAAATAATATTAAATAATATGGAAAGTGAAATAAATTTTCTTGTATTATTTTATTATTACTTAAGATCATGGAAAACTATTAAAATATATCCTTTTACCTGCTTTCTAAAAACTTTCTAATGGATTACTTGCATTTCAGGATAATGTCACTTCTTCTGATTCCCCTGACAGCTCATTATCGTATTGCAATTTATCTTAACTTGTCATTAACCAAATGCACTTGGAGTGCCATCGTTTAGAGCAATTATTTCACCATTTTAAGCCACGTTAAAACCAAAAACGGTCGGTCATGTTCAAGTCCTTTAGTGAGATGAGTGTTTCCAAACTTTCCGCCGCAATCCTTGTCGGCATTTTCCGCTACATCCAGCTGATGGGAGTGGTTTCCTTTCAAATCATCAAAAGTGATAATGGTTATACGGTTTGCAACCAAAATTGGCTAAATTGGATCAGCGCTATAAACCGACTTTTGGCTCTTTGTGGATTTATCTATTTAGTGGGAACATATGCACTCTCCGTTACAAATCAGATTATACTGATTATTCATAGCATCCGAATAATTATGTGCATTCCTAGCGCATTGTTAATAGTGGGATATCATTTTTTTCGTGGCCCCAAAATGATACAGTTGGTCAACAGATTTCTGCGACTTTCTCGACAAGTGAAAAAGTTAAATAAATCGAAACGAAGTGGTTTTGGAGGTCGCCGAGAGTTTTTCTTGATCCTATTGAAGGTTGCCTGCTTAGGGCACGAATTTACCTATCAGTGGTTTATGGACTTGAGACGTTTTAGCAAAGAATTCTTTATAGAGTGGATGTGCAACACCTACGTTATCTCTGGCTCCAATATTTTTCTGCATATTTACGCCCTGGTATACCTCAGTCTCGGAGTTATCTGCTCCGAGTTGAATGAGTACGCCCTTAAGGACCTGGCAGTGCAGCTTGAAGCTATGAATCCTCCTATTAGCCGGAGACAACGGCGAAAAGCGAGATGTCAGCTGGAGACTTGCCTTGCTCTCTACCGGGAGATACACGCTGTGAATGCTGCGTTTCAAGAATTCTTCGAGATTCCCATTGTGGTGGCATTTGGACATAAGATTTTGATGGTGGCTGCACTCGGCTATAGGGTAATCATTTTACGGGATTTGGACAGCTATGGGGTGTGGGTCCTTGTTGGCAAACACATTTTGGATCTACTTTTATTGACACTGTCCGTCCAGGGGGCAATGGATCAGTCTAAGGTCATCCGTCGACTAAATCTGGAGGTCTACCGTGTCAGTGATCTGCCTGAATTTCATATTATGGTAAGTTAAAGGGGAAACTTAGAGGTTTTGTGAGAGTTTTTGAGAGTTTATAAAATCATAAAAAATGTTGTGTTCTTTACAGGTAATTTTGTATAGTTAATAATGCACTTATAGAAAATAAAGTAAGCAATCGTTACAACATTCTTAAATAATTAAAATGATAGCAAAGATAAAAAGTCAAAAAAGTCAACTATAATTTGGCCTTCTTTTAAGAAAAGTTTCCAATTTAATCGGCAAAACCAGCAGGTTACTATTAGTAAATCTATATCTCAACTATATATATACCTATCTCTTACAGCTCGAGATATTTTATACTCATTTGAATTTGTATCCGTTTCGGGTACGAATTTGGGGCCTTTGTGAAGTCTCCAATGAATTGTTCATCATATATATATCGGCATTACTCACCTGGATGGTCTTTATAGCGCAATATACAATGCAGATGCAGAATGTTGAAATGGAAACTTATTAAGAATTAAACAAGTAAAATATATACAATTTATAACCTCATATTTCTATGTAAGTTTGTAATGTCTTTGCTATTATTTACCTGCTTAGTCACCGATGAAAACGCTTTGTAATTATCGTAACTACTTTGTATTGATTTGAGGCAATATTAAAACAATATTTATGTACCTATTAAATAAATAAAAGAAAAATATGTATGTACGAAATGGAATTAATTCCCCAAAAAAGACTCTGGAATATAGTTAAAATAGGATATAGATTGCAGTATCGACTTCAGTCATGTTCCAACGCTTGAGAAAGGTGAGCCTGGCGGGGCTCTCGGCTTATATACTCTTCTACAGTTACCACTATGCCAGAGTCCTGGGAGTGGTTTGCTTCAGGATCGATAACAGGAGAACCGAAGCATCCATGGTGGTTCGGAAGCAGCATCAATTAAAGTGGTTCAGCCTGAGTTTGCGACTCATCTGCTCCACTGCTGTGTGCTGTTTCTGTGCTCCCACCGTTGCTGACATCGAGGATCCCTACGAATACTTTCTGCAATGCCTCCGCCTGAGTGCCAGCTTCACGTGCTCCATTTGCATCGTGGTGGTTCAGATGGGCTACGAGCAGGAGCTCCTTCGCATGATCAACAATTTCATGCGGCTCTTTCGACGCATTCGCCGTTTGTGGTGCCAGAAAAAGTTCGGTTTCGGTGGAAAAAGAGAGTTTTTCCTGCTATTTATGAAATCCGTTTGCCTGGTCTATGAACTCTACTGCGAGTTGAGGCAGCTGTGGGATGCCCCCCATTGGCTGGCGTTTGGCACCATGATATGTGAGATATTCTTGGAGATTGGTTCTTTGATGTTCTTACATATCGGCTTCCTGGGCTACCTCACTGTGGCTGCTTTATATTCCGAGGCGAATAGCTTTGTGCGTGTGGAGCTGCGTCGCCAGTTGAGATCCCTGGAGCGTCCTGGCGGCGGTCCTGTCACGCGTCGCCATCTGCGGATCGTCGAGTGTCGCCTAGATGAGTGCATATCGATATATGATGAGATCGAACGAGTGGGTCACTCCTTTCACCGCCTCTTCGAGCTGCCCCTTCTCATAATTCTAATAAGCAAGATCTTTGCCACCACCGTGTTGTCCTATGAGGTGATCATTCGAGCGGAGCTATATCCCGACAAGGCCGGCATGTGGGGTCTTGTGGTCAAGAGCTTCGCCGATGTCATACTCCTGACATTGGCGGTTCACGAGGCTGTGAGTAGTTCCCGGCTGGTGCGTCGCTTGAGTCTCGAGAATTGTCCTCTCAGCGATCACAAGGAGTGGCATTTAAAGGTGAGTAAGGTGATCAGCTGATCAATGATTGTATTTAATTTTAATTTTATTTTTCAGTGGGAGATGTTCTTGAGCCGATTGAACTTCTTTGAGTTTCGTGTGAGGCCCTTGGGCCTGTTCGAGGTTTCCAACGAGATGATCTTGTTGTTTTTGTCCAGCATGATCACCTATTTTACCTATGTGGTGCAAAGTGGAATTCAAACTAATCGATTGGGAATTTAATTTCGGCAAAAAAATATTTAATTTTGTGTTAAAAAAAATTGAAGAATAAATTAATCAATTGGTATTGAAGCAACCATAAGGCACATAAATGAAATAATTTCAAAATCTGTTCTATAAAGTATATTATTTATTTACGGTACAATATTATAAAAATTGTATACAAAAAATATATATTACTAAAAATAAAAAAAAAAAACATAAATGGTTTAACAATGATCTCATTTTTTTCTTAAAATTTTTTTTAATTGAAAAATAACTTTTTATTTATTTTTAACTATAGTACATATATAAATAGTATATTTCTATTTAATTTTTCTTAATGGTTTCCTTGTTATTAGAAAATGAAATCAAGATAGGAGGAGCCCCCACAATTGCTGAGACTGACTGTCTGCTCAGCCAATCGGCAAAACTAATTACTTAATGGATTCATAATAAAATACTCGTCACTTCTTTTCCTGTTTCTATTGAATAGTCATGCCGCGAAGTCCTCGCTGCTTGAACGTACCCAGGATATCCGCGCTGCTCCTTCGCAGTTGCTTCCTTTACGCCACCTTATTCGGAGCTATTACCTTTGGTATCCAGAGAAAGGAGGACTCTCAACTGGTGGCCAGAGATCGCAGAGGTTACCGGTGGTTTTGTGTGGTTATTCGGCTGCTGGCCAGCTTCCTTTACGGCTACAGTTACGAGGCTTGGGCAGGCCAGTATGCCACGGACTGGTATTTGCGTGCATTCTTTATGCTGCGGCTGGCAGGATGCCTGGTCTGCAGTGCCATTGTCCTGGTGATGCAGGTGTGGTTTGCGGAGGAGCTAATTGGCTTGGTCAACACTCACCTGGAGCTATTTCGACGTCTAAAACTGCTAACCAAAGGAGAAGGAAATTCTGGATTTGGAGGCAGTCATGAGTTGGTTTTGCTGTCCTTTAAGGCCATATCCTTGCTCTTTGTTTTCCTGGCCTTTCGGCTGCAGTTTTCACCCTGGATTCTGCTGACCATTTTGTGTGATTTCTATACCTCCATTAGCACTGGCATGATTATGCATTTTTGCTTTATTGGCTATTTAAGTGTGGGGATCCTTTACAAGGACTTGAACAATTATGTGGATTGCCAATTGAGAGACCAATTAGGATCTTTGGAATATGAGGAGCAGCCTAGTCGAGAAGCCATCAACAACTTGGACAAGTGCTTGGTTCTTTATGAGGATATCCATCAGGTGACCCTTCGTTTTCAGAGACTCTTCGATCTGCCTTTATTTCTCACCCTGGTCCAGAGTCTTTCGGCCATGGCCATGGTTTCCTACCATGCCATCCTGCGAGGAAAGTACATTTTTAATCTTTGGGGTTTGGTGATAAAGCTTCTCATGGATGTGGTGCTCCTTACTATGTCGGTTCATGCAGCCATCAGTGGTTCTCGATTGGTTAAGAGGTTGAGCCTGGAGAACTATTATGTGACAGAGAGCAAGAGTTATCATATGAAGGTAAGAGAAAGGATATAGAAGATATAAGAACAACTTTTAACTTTTCTCTATCTTTATATATATTTTCCCCCATTCAGATGGACCTCTTCCTGGGCCGCCTGAATCACCAGGAGCTGCGTGTCCGTCCTTTGGGACTCTTCGAGGTCTCCAACGAGCTGACCTTGTTCTTCCTCTCCGCTATGGTCACCTATCTGACCTTTCTGGTACAGTACGGCATGCAGTCGCGGCCAGTTTGATTCCGCGTCACGCTTTGGTTGCGGTTCTGCACCCTCCCGAGGACACACCTGCCCAGCTTGCCCACCCATCCCACCTGTCCTGCGGTTGCACGCAAATGAAAAAAATTAAACAGAAAACGTAATAATGAATAAAAACGGAATTTACAGAATGCCAGCAAAAATCGGTTGTTGCCAGGAACCAATTCCCAATTTCCGCCTAACCGTTTCTTCCGCTGCAACTTTTCCCATGAAAGTTGGTCGCGGCATTAATTAAACATTCATGCTGACGTCAAGCAGAAAATTTATGCGGCTCAGCTGCACAGAGAGGAAAATTTGGAACAAAATTGAAAAAAAAAATTATATTTATATTTCAATGAATTTACCGATAAAAATTGTCATTTGTTTTGATGTAAATTTGCAAACTCAATTTAAATTTGTGTGTTTTTTATTTTTGTTTTATATTTAAATGAAAAATATTGTATACTTAATTCTAGTTAATATTATTTGATATATAATCTTGCAAAACTAATAAAAGATATATTCGAATATAAGATTATAACTTTTTAATTCAAACTCTTTACTTGAACTCTTCAAATTAATTTAATATCCTTTTTTGTTTTAAAGATTGACAGGAGAAAGACTTTTTTATTATATTTGATTGTAAGAATATTCATTTAATATTATTAACTGCTCATTATACCTTTCACGTTACTTGTTGTTTCTTACTCTTTATCTGTAGTTTGTAATTTTAAAAATATGTTTGAAATAAAATCCTAATTTTTAACAAATAAATTTAAAGGAATATATTTAATTTAATAATAATTAAAATTAAGAACTTCTGTATCCAAGTCATTTCTCTCAGTGATAAGATAGCGAGACAGACAAGTGAAACAGCGGACAATTCACGCTAAAAGGCGCATAAAAACAAGGCCGAGGCCGTCGCTCTAATTAGCATAGGTTAGGCTACAGACCGGGTCCAAAAAAGAGCCCTAAAGGTGGTGATGCACTTGCCACTGCCACCGCGCGATGCACTTGTTCCTTACAAAAGGAAAAAAGTACAGGTAAATGCAAAGGTAAAGGTAAAAAAGCCGTCCAACGACGGTGGCGATGGCGATAATAAAAAATCAAATTGCCCCAGAACGAACCCAGGGACTCCGAGATGAGATGAACTGAAATGAACTGAAGACTATTATCTCGGCGACAGGGAGCGGAGTGAAATAATGACCCGATCTGTTCTGCTCCTGCTCCTGCTCCTGCTGAGATTGTACGCCCTTTCTGGCTTTCCTGGGGTGTTTTGTTTACTCTTTTACAGTAAAGGATCCTACGGATTTAAGGAGAATTTAGTAACAAAGTGTAAGGAGTTTATTTATAATTTTAAACACAATTTAAATTATATTTTCTATAATTTTCAAGACAAAAATTACATGGAAATTCCTTGTATTTAAGGTTTAATTTTTATTACTACATTTATAAACAGTTAAATATATTTTAAATAATATTTTAAGGTAAAACCAAAGAGAGAGTTTGTAAAAGGATCATTTGTTTGTATCCTGCCAGGCCTCATCATTGCCTACAAGGTAAGTTTTTTGATTTAAATATTATATTAAATAATTTATTTTATTATTATAGCTATAAATTCCCTTGTTATAATTTTCAGTTCCTAGTAAATTAAGTTATAAAAAAATGTTTCATTAATACAAATATTTCACTACTAAAATACTTTCATATATTCATACTTTCAGCTCTTAAGTTTTATGGTTTAAGTGGGACTCCCGAATTTAGCTTTTAACTCACATTCCCCGCCTTCATTATTTCTTTGTGCGTGCTGTGTAAACGGCAAGATAATCATAAAACATAAAACATAGCATTGCTCAAATAATTGTACTTTATAAGAGGGACACCAGCGAGTGGAGAAAGAGGTGGGCCTGGGACCGGGCTGGGTTACAGTCATTTTTCCCATGATTGTTCTCCGTCTGCCTGGGTAATTATGGGTCACTTTTTTACTGGATCCCTCTCTCTATCTCTCTCCGCAATTATCATACTTACCTGCAACTATGTTCCAGGTTCCAAAGCTGAAAGGCATAAAAGCTGGCCGGAATCAAGGCAAACTCAAACTCAAAAAAATTAATGATGCTTTCAACATTTCACTAGACAAGAACGTGGAGTGCCTTGGCCGGCCTGCAGGTAGCGGTGTTTGCTGTTTGGTCTTTGCTTTTGGCCAGGCCCAGTCTGAGGCCCAGTCCCAGACCAGCTGGCCAAAAAGTACAGCTACCAGAGAGTGCCACGAACGGAAGGAGGAGATTTCATAATCATCATAACGATGATTATGCCGATGAAAGCAGCGATTTCAATCGAGAATCAGAGCGTTAACCGGTAGCAACTTGAAAATCAGCAGGGAACGAACTCGATCTGGCACTCATTAGCCCTAAGAGCTTTTGGTTAGCCGGAAACCCGGCAAGAATTGCTAAATTTTAGCCGCTGTGCTGTGTGTGCCCCGATGATTGCTATAATTCAGCCCTCTGAAATTGAGTGTCTAAAAGGGTCGGGCCAAAACCAAAAACTCCCTCGAAAGCCTCATTCCAGATGATCGACAATGGAGGCAATTAGCTCTAATTTATTTATTGCTCAATTAGACAAAAGGGCTGCGGGCTGTTTTAGGGCTTGGTGATATTAACAGCTTGAGTTTTATACACATATATTTATTTTATGTTTTGTGGTAGTTAGCCACTGGATAATTATATTATTAGGGCCGAAAAAGTACTTACAACTTGAGTATAATTAACTATGAATTTGTTTACATTAAATATTAAAATTATATATTTTATTTCCAACTTTAGGGTTTTATCTGAAAGCTTTTCCTAAAGAATTAGGATTTTAAAATATATATAATATAAAACTTCAATCCAAGCTAATTATAATTATATAAAATCTATAGTTTTATTTATTTACTTTATATTTTACTATTCCATTATATCTAATTTGTATCTAATATATATAATATATCTAATATATATAATATATCTAATATATATATATATAATATATCTAATATAATATATCTAATTTGTACATTACATACAGAACACCTGGATTTGAATGTCAAGGTAAGAAGAAAGGTACAACTGTGAAAAGTGACTCGAGCTGCAAAAGAGTTAAGCAATTATATTATTATTTATTTTTGGGTTATTTTTTGTTTACAATTATTTAAAGAAAGATTTTTTTTTAGAAAATAAATGAAAACATAAATAAATATAAGAATACTCTTTATACTCTTTGCCAAAATAATATTTAAGGCAATGTAACTAAGGAGCTTAACTTAAGCGTATATATGATCATGGGTTATTTATCATGAAATATAATTTATATTCTACGGGCAAATAATTTAAAACGTGTAAAAAATAAAACATTATATCCATATTGATATATTTTCGAATACTTTTAATAGTTAAAAATTTCTCCTGAAATCTCCATCTTTCAGTCAAGCAAACAAACAAGTCAAACAAAGTAATTATCCTTCAAAATCATATATTTAAGTAATTACTACTGTAATTTGTTATTGATTTTAATAGTAGCTCAGCCTCGGATAGAGAGGCAATTACTGGAGGAGTACCGGGGAGGCGGCACACACAACCTCAATCGATTTGGGTCGCATTCACTCAACCTGCCGTCACGGAGTGCAATGGAATTTTCCATCCTTGGAATGCACAGCTAAAATCGACTTTATGACATTCCGATCCGATCCCCCTTGGGTCCCCCTCAGGCAGTCAGTGGCGGTGGGTTGTCAATTTTATTCATGGGACTAATTAAAAATGGCACATTATTGCAATTGCGGCCCAACCTTTTCTAGACGCGTCGCCATCTAAGCACAACCAGATAGAGATACGGTTGTGCATACTCATTAAGGTGGATCGTTTGGGGGCTATAAAAAAATACTGAGAATATATTAAAATTAAAGAGGTTTTTATTTTTACATTTTATGGGTATTTAAATAGGTATATACGTTTATAAATAGTTTAAATTATGAAAATACCAAGCAGTGAAGGTAACACAAGAAATTAAAGAATAATTATTAGACAATTACACGAAATTATATAATTAAAATCTTGTTTAAATAGATAAATTGTTTTAAATTTTAAAAATAATAAAGACTATATTGTGATTTAAAAATTAAGGCTTAATTTGAAGCTCTGCGATATTAATAGTAATTAAAAGAACATAATTTTTTGAAGCAATATATTAAATATTATGTTGAATAAATAATATAAATATTTTATGTTTGTATTGAAGGTTTTGTTTTTAAGTCTTTGGAAAATCCTTATTTCTTGATGTACATATTTTTAACAAATCTTTATAGTTGGTTTATTAAAGAATATTTAATTTTAATAGACTTTTTGCTTGGTTTACTAAATAATATTTTATTTAAGCAGCTTCTCTCCCTTTTCCCCATAATAAAAGCACTCATAAAAATATTTCTGTAAACGTATATATATGCCTTAGAAAAATGCATAAGCCCATAACAAGACTTCAAGATTTAAGATTCACCCTATTCTACCTTCATACACGTATGTATATATATTTATAAGTATGCCCTGTTTATTTGTTCGTGAATATTCTTATTTATATGCAGAAACCAAGTGAAGACAAAACGTTTCGCTGGCGACTGTAAAAGTGGAGCCCCCAAAGAAATTGGCACGAGCTGAGCACACGTCCCAAGCTGGGAGTTGGAGTTGGAGATGGTGAAGGAGTTGGAGTTGGTTTTGGCATGGAGGGCGGCAGGGCATAGCCCCAGAGATCTGGTTGGGTTGGCGTACAGTTTCTGGCTCAGCATTTTACGAGCACACTCACATATGGCGGACTCGGATCCCGGATTGCGAATCGCGAATCGTGGAGTTCGAATTGCGAGGGGGAACCCGTTTTGTGGGCTGTGTTTGGGGCGCGTAGGCGCTCGACACACTCCCAGTTGCCGCGAGTCGAATGATGATTCTCTGGGATGCTGGCAGGGAGCGCGTGTGCAACGTGCCAACATCTGGAGGAGATCCAGTTTGCCAGCCAGCCAGCCAGTCAGCCAGTTGCAGAATCCGCACTGCACAGTAGCCACAGGCCAGGTCGGAACTGAGCGCAAGATAATCGATGTATACTAATTATTTGCTTTGGCTGCAACTGTTTGTCATGCTCCTCCGCTCAGTGGCTGTACACCTGGGCATCGGATGGGAGTCGGGTGTACCTCGGTACAGCAAAAACAAAAAGCCCAAGCAATCCAAGACCGACGGTAGCCAACACCCAAAAGAAAACATCTCACTGAAAGAATAAATTTTAATATAATAGAGTTCTAGTGAATATGTCACTATAAGAGATAATTAATATTAATTATTATATGTTTTAAGCCCTTGCAATTTTTGCTTTGATAGGACCTTAAAATATACCTCCTATTCTAATGCCGAAATTCGAAGTCATGTTTTATAGCCAAATAATAAACACAATTATTTCAAAAATAAAATGTATAAGAATATAAATGAATACATAGTGTGTATATAAATAAAATATAAAAAAAAAAAATTCCATCCGATATGTCTAAAAAAAATGGCTTCGGCCATTTCTCGGTCTCTGACTGCATTTACACAAAATAATTAATTCATTAATTAAATTTTTAATATTTTGAGAGTAAATCTAGTCATGTTCGAAGTTTAATATATAGTTTAAAGTCATTGTTATTGTTTTTGCAGTTTTACAATTTTATTTATATTCATAAGGTAAAATACCTTTCTGATTAATTTGTTTTGAATTTATAAGCAAGATCCCAAGTTTCAATGGGTCTTGATTTGTTTAATGTTTTTCCATATTTAAAGTATGATTTATGAATCCAAGAATAAAAAAATATAAACTATTGTATAGTTAATATCAAGTGCATAAAATCTTCTAAATAATATAACCAGAGCTGATTTCTCAAGTGTGCAATTATCATTCGAAAGAATTAAAAATCGGAATAAGTCATAGACAACTTTCGCTGAGTGTACAAAGTACAAAGTCAGAGGTAGGCACAGATGCGAGTTTCTGAGTTCCTGAGTGCCACTGCCCCCGTGTGCGAGCTGAAACTGAGCAAATATATCGCCGTCAGCTAAAATAATGGTCATCGACAGCAGCCGAAGCAGCAGCAGGAGCATCAGCAGCAACAACAACAACAACAGGAGTTGTTGTCTTGGGCAAGGTTGCGGATGATTCTGTGTTTTTTGAAATGGGAATGGGCATGGTTCTGGGCTTTGGGAAGGGTGTAGGGTATAGGTATAGGCAAGGGTCCAGACTCCGCACGGTAGTCAAGTTTAGACACCTTAAGTACACAGGAAAGCGTCATTTATGCGCTCGTTTTCAAAAACGACAAGCGCAGGGCGTTGCCAAAGGGGGCAACTATTTTTTCTCAGAGTGAAAAGGGATGTGCTCCTGGTGATGGTGCCGCTGCCACTGCTCCTGCCTCGGGTTTATTAACGATTAATTACACAGTCCGAAGATCAGTTTAAAACCCGGCCAAATTATAGATATCCGCAGCTGCAACATATTGCTGCCGTTGTACTGCAGCAAGGTCAAATCAGTGACTAATGTTGCAGGCTGCAGGTTGCAGGTTGCCCAGTTGCATGTTGCTCAATCCCAGATCGATTTCAATCAACAGTGCAACTTGTGCCTTTTCAAACAAACAACAAAAAAGTACAGTCCACCGGAATATAGCAACATCATCACAGCAGCAGCAGCAGCCCCAGCAGCAACATCTCTTCCAGGGAGCAGAGCTGAGCTGAGACGGAGCAGAGCCGGTCGGTACGTCAAGTTTTCGTTTGGCTTTGGCCAGCTTTTGATTTGGCCGAGACGTGTGGCAAGCCCAGGTCGAGAAAACAGGTTTGTGATTTCAGTTTTCAGATTTGGGAGCTGCGAAAAAAGTTCAACAACTGCTGCAGATGTTGTTGATCTCGTGCTCGTGTTGTTGTTATTGTTTTTGTTGTCGTTGTTGTGGCTGCTTTTTTTGTTGCTGAAGCTGCTGCTGTTGAGGTTGCTCTCAAGTCAATGCAAAGACAAGTAGCTGAGAGACAACGACAAACGAGCGAACGTTGCGTAAATTACACGAGAGAATAAGAGAAACACGAAGCTTAAAAAAACACTAAACAACGTCAACAAATGGAAAATCATACACTGAAAGGAAACATCATTTAGAGAAATTATCCGGAGACCACAAACTTGGGATTGTTGTTCTTCTAAAATTAAGGCGGTTTAATTTTTGGGTAAATAAAAATATATCAAATATCTGAGGGGTAGAGAATATACCTACAGACGGACAGACGGACATGCTCATAATACTGATCTTCATTAAATAATAATGAAATAATACTAAAAAATGGAAACGTAAAAACAATAAAATAAATAATACAAAAATATACATTAGTAGATTTTTTAATAAATATTTAATTTTTCAAAGGAAAATTAACAAGCTAAAATATTATTTATCCCTTTAATATGTTCTAATTTTTAAACGAAATTTAAAATTCAGTTTTGTAGAAATAAATAAATAAAATAAACATTTTAAAAGTGTTCTCTTTCTAATGGAAATAATCTAGCTAAGATATTATTTATCCTATTAACCATTTCAAATATAAGGTTTTTTAATTCAGTTTTTCGTATTTTTTCCATGCACAAGTTTCTCAAACAAAAAAAATAAAAACACAAAAAAATCAACACTCAAGTAAATAAAAAACTGCAACAAGCAAAAGCCACAAATCAATATTCTTTTATGATCGACTGTAGTAGTCGACCTCAATTATTAAATGCCCAAGTTTGCCGAGATCTCTCTCCATCCCTCTTGATGTTTCTCCAATCATCGATCTTCTATAAGCAAATCCCCATCTCTTTCTCCTGCCCTGGTACTCTTTTTCTAACGCTCTTTTGTGGATTCCATTGGCCATAATATAGCAAAGTGCGTTAATTTGTGGGAAAGTGGGTCAGACACACACCGAATTTCGAATTTCGGTTCATCGAACACACAAATAACGCCCATGAGTTTGTGCGTATGTGTTGGAATGTGTGAGCTTTGGGTCTCCATCATCCCCTTCGCCATATATTTCCATTCCCCCCATCACAGAAATGACGCACTGGATCGCGTATATATTTTTTGGATACACCATTGTGTGTAGGGTATATCGGTTGGGGTATCGTATCGGTCGGTTCCTATATAGCAATATTTGAACTGGGTTGCAACTGCGCTTTATGCAGCGATAGATAAGATAGGGAGAAACTTCGATGCCACAGGCCGGGTTCTTGACCCCATTCCGTGTTTCCATTTTGTAATATTCAAATTGTACTATATGTCGAGCCCATAATGACGATGTAGTAATAAAGATAAACAAGAGCGAGTGTTGGGGCTTTGATAACGAAATAATGCTTTCGCGTTATAGATTACACGAAAAGCTCGTGGGCAAACATTGAGAAAGGCAGTAAGGGTTACGGGTGATTTCCGTAATGAGTTTTGTAGGTCTTTTTTACTTTTTGTTTATTTTAATATGTAGAGGTATATTTTTTAATTATTTTTGAATATTTTATTTAAGTAATATCATCTAGAAAGTGTGGATAGTTAAGTTCATGAGTAAATTTCCCAAACTTATAATAATTTATAAAATATTAAGCATACGACCTGTGGGAGATGTTGCAGCAAAATATAAGAAATAAATAATAAAATAACAATTTTTGTAGAATTATTATTAATTAAATTTAGATTTACATAGCTTTTTACTTTCTTCTTAAATAGAAAATTAAGTAGTTATCGATTAAATAACTATTTACCTAAAAAAGATAAAAACATTGGCTACAATCTCCCTGTTTTCTTCTCTTATTCCCCACGTAGAGCATCAAAACATTCGTGGAAGTTTGTTCTGGCATTAAGTTAAGCAACTTGTTGTTTGGGCTTTGTAGGTTTTTAGGCCAAAAACGGGTATTTGGCATTTGCTGTTTTTGGTATGTGGGTACGTATACTTACGTTTAAGAGCTGAGAAACATGAAGAGCGGGATCCACCCTTGCTCCCCGTAAATCTTCTCCATTCCAAGACACGAACTCCACAGATGTTTCGTACCATATTCCCTGGGCATTGTTCGCGTATCTGTCGCCCACTTAATTTACTATGCATTCTGAAAAGTATGTTTGAGTATTATGTAGTACGAGTTCAGAGCCATTTAACAACAACATTCACAATGAGGGAATTTATCGTTCTCATTCTGTCCACAGTCTAGACTCCCTCCCCTGTCTGACTGGCTTGCTCCACAAATGGAGTTCAAACAGCATTCGGGCACGCTTGTTTACTGAGGGGTTTGGTTTGGTTTCCCCCTCTAAAAAAAACTCTTAGAGAACTCTTTGCCTTTCCAATTTCTAGACTCTCCTCAAAAAACACCGATCTTATGACAAATGAAGTTGTTATTTCGTATGTGTCACGATCGGCTTGTATTGCCCACGTTTTATGTTGGTTGCTTCGATTGCTGTGATTGTGGTTTCTATTTTGGTTCCGCCGATTCGTATTGTAAGTGAAAGTATGTGGAACATGACGTAGTAGCCGTAGGCCCAGTTGTTGTTTGGCTTCTGCGGCGGCTTCTGTGGATCTCCACAAAAGGTCAAAGTGTTTGCCGACTTGTTTGCTCACCTGTTCAGATGATAAGAGCCACAGATTGCAACCAGGTGGGGATTCATTGAGAGGGGAGAGTTTTGGATGTTGGAATACCTCTTGGTTTTAAATTAGTTGAGCTGGGCTGGAATATTTAAGGATTAATGCATACTAAATGGCTTATAATTGAATATAAATTTAATAAATTTCAATCCTTAATGTCTGGTCAATACTTTTTTGGTGATGAAAGTTGAAAGCTGAAAGACACTGCAAAGCAAAAATAATTTATTTAAGATAATACGTGACACAAAGAATGGTTGAAATTAACTTGCAGTGTTAAAATCTAAATTAATTGAATAAGAATTCATTTTATTGAGAACTTCGAATATATATTTTTACTTTTGTTAATACTATTTTAGCGTTATAGCGTTGGAAATCAGTTATAGGTACATTTACATCTATCAATAGATAGTTCTTTCCTTTACTACTGACTTTATTTATAAAGAATAATGTATACTTCTATTTATATTCAATCTGGTGCACATAACTGAACCCTTAAATATAAATAATTATAGAATACTTATGTAGTTGAAGAAGATATAATTATTATTTTATTTAAATGTTGCATTGGTTTTGAATTTATTGCGGGCTTTTTGCTGATAATTTGGCAGCTATTATGACTTGTTTTTCCCCTAAACTAAAATGATTCAACATACTTATGTACATATTATATTCCATGAAATCCCTTAAAAAGGGATTTTAGCTGATAATTCCTACAACTACTTCTTCCATAATAATAATTTCTGAGTAATAAGTATCCCCTTGCTCTCACATTTTCTACCCAGTGCCAGTGCCATGATTGTTGATTGTTTGACTGCGTCGCTAGTTACATGTGTACTGTTCTGAAATGGGGGAATGGGGACTCTGGATTGGGGGTACATGCCACTGCGACTTTTTACCCGGCGGCATCTTTCAACTGGCGGCGGCGGCATCCCGGCAATGCAGCAGCAGTTTCGAGCTCCCAGCTGGTGCCAGTTCCAACTCAGTCTCGGCACAATTCTCAATCCCAATCGCAATCCCAGTACCCAGTGCGAGCTTCCGAACTAATTACATTGCAAAATACCTGAAATGTTGCGAAAGGCAGGAAATCAGCGAATCGGGAGTGCGCTGGACTACTCTGGAATGGAATGGGTTCTGGGTTTGGTCAGATCGCGATCTTTGCTACCTTTTGTTGGCCGGAAATATGCATGGCTTGGCCAGCTTTTGGCCAGCTCCAAGCGCAAAAAAAATATAAATTTGAATGTGCTCTCGTCAGTGTCAGGGATTGGGAAGATCCCCACCAGCGCAACTCAGTAGAGCAACCTCATCCCAATCCCCTGCCTCGTGCTCAGCGGAGCAGAGAGCTCGGAAATTAATTCAGTTGCAAGCCAAGGCGCGTATTTCTGCCGTTGTGTTTGCTTTTGTTTCCATTTCGCCACCACTCACGGGTCAGTTGTGATCGAATCCCAGGTTCAGATGCCACCGCGCTCCTATATAACCTCTCCGGTATATATAGTATTTTCCATACATATATAATAGGCGTGACAAGCGCGCTACGCTTCGCTGACGCCCAAAAATAATCAAAGACAAAGGCTTGAGTCGAGTCGAGATGGCGATGACTATCAAGTGACGGACTGAAGTGGGTGGAGGGAACTACACTGATGAAAAACATTGAGGTTCAAAGTAGCGGGTGTACCCTGCGGAATGGGGGAGGTATGATAATTACACCATGTCAGACGTGAAATTTCAATTTTTTTCGTGTTTTATTCGTTGCTCATTCCCATTTCTTTAATTTCTTGTTGGACGCTTAACGAGCTCATCTCGGGGGCAGTCCGAAAATTGTATCAGAATGTCTTGGTGGTATGAGAGATATAATGAACGATAATGAACTCGGGGAGGTTCAGGTGAACTTTGTGGAGGTTGAACTCACCTGTGGAGCTACACAGAACACCCGCACCCGCAGCCGCAGTTGAGAAAGTTTACAAGGCAAAAGAAATGCTAATAATTATAACTTTTATTAAATTGCTAATGCTTATCATTTTTCTTAATAACTAAAAAGCTTTGTATTTAAATCTTGAGCATTTTATTTAAATTGCAATATTATTATTCCTGATTCCCTGTTGGAACTGATTCTTTATATCATCTGAAGCCTCGAAGCCACCTGTAATGCCAAACTGCAGCAATATAAAGAGATATGATATAATGGCAGAAAGGATCATGAGGATAAATTCATTGTTCAGGTGAAAGAAACCCAAGACTTTGATCTCCAAACGTTGGGTTTGTTGCTGAGCCAGAAAGGTTTCCACCTGAGGAAATAAATAAATAAATAAATAGTAGAAAAGGAAACCCCTGCAAAACATACACTCTTATCCCAGCGCTGATCTATATCGGTGCAAACTATATCCAAGGGCAATCTTTTGGGCTTCTGGGACTCTCTAACCGTATAATCTGCGCACATTATCAGTAGAACCAAGTTGGCCAGCTTTACAGAAGCCATGACCAAGGACACCAAAGCCATTTCATCCTCATTGAGATACCGCAAAATACACTGATAAAGCATCAGGCAAATATTAATAAAGTTGTAGTAAACATAAAACAGGATTTGCCATTGCAACATCTTTCTGAAAGCCAGAGTAACTTCATAGAGTTCACTGTATATGACGGCGCACTCGTCCAACTCATCGGAATAATCGCACAGGAGTCGCATCCTGCGATAGTGAGTCATACGCTCCTGCGTCTCAATGGGTTCCATTCTCCTCAACATGGCCATTATATTGTCGGCCATGTGCTCGTACAGTATCCCAGAGACAAGAAATCCCAGGAAGCAGGCATCCAGGACGAAGAGAGTGCCAAGCCACATGTACATCCCAAAGATGACGGCCACCGTATGAACAATTTCCCCAAAATTTTCGACACTCAGAAGGGGTATCAGTTCGTGGAAGCAACCGCATAGCGTGAAGAATAATTTTAGCAGAAAGAAAACCACAAATTTCGAAGGAAACAACTGCTGCAATCGAGTGGCAGCACATATCCTTTGGTACAGCGATAAGTACCTATTTAACACCTCACGGAAATTGTTCTCCCCCTTCGCTTGGATTATAAAGGACACGACTGCCAAAATTGAAACCGACACAGCCTGAAGCATGGCAAAGAGATCGGCATAACTCTCGGGTGTGCTGCCAACTAATTGTTCGGACATTGTTGGCCATACTCCTGCGTAAATGATTACGACCAGACAGCGCCATAGGATGCTAAGGATACGATTGCTACCGCCGCGTTTAGGTTCCCTTAACTGGAGCTTGTCCCGATCCAACTTGGAGGAGAGCAGCGACAGGCAGCGGGCGAACCGATAGAGCCAAAGGAGCAGGAATCGCGACCAGCTTTCCACTCTGTTTTTAGTCATCGTCGAATGCCAACTGAACCCGCCTAATGACAGGTCCTGCGATATATATATACATATATATTCAGATAAGGAGCCCTTCTCCTCCAAGCTGGCTGTTGATTTTATTAATTGAATGTGTGGATATCGGCAATTGCCATTCACGCTCCGCTGAGTGCCTCGCTGACTGATTGGCCCCAGTCCCAGTCGCAGTCCTCCGTCGTCGGTCTTCGGTCCCCAGACCATAACAACAATCGGCAATCGATGATGATGGACAGGCCAGCCCCGTACCCAGATCCACAGGGCCTTAGCCTGGGTACTCGCCCTTCAGGCACAAACACAACTGATGGTGCCCGAGAAATGAAACCATCAACAAAAAAAAACTGGGCGTAAATTGATATTTATGCCCGTGTCAATAAAGTTGTTTCGGGTTGATGGACACACACAAAAAATCAGCCTACATTTTTATAGAAATGTTGTAATGAGGTGAATGGACGGGAGTTTTAAGGAATTTATTCGTGAGAGGGAAATTTCTACAAATTATTCCTGGAATATTTATTGATTTTATATCAAAAAGAATTCTAAAATTCTTGGAAAGTTTTTCAGCAAAGTGAAACCTTTGGGAAATTTATACGAATTTTTGAATATGTGGTTTTCTTCTAATTTCTTTATAATTTGTATTATTAATTTAGAATTCACTTTAAAAGCTATCAACAAATATTATCACTAAGTAAATACATCAACATTAATAAAGCATTATTTATGAGGTGTTACACATTTTGTAGTTTGTTGATTTATTACATATTGTTCAACTAATTGTTTGTATTTATCAACCAAAAACAAGCTAATAATCAGACGCCTTTATTTATACCTATTTAGTTACGTTAATTCTACTCATTATCTTGGATCTACTAATTCGAATGTTAACACCTAATCTGTTAAGGGGAACATACACACAAGTTCAAAAGCAAACAATTAAGTTTCCATTAACCTACATAAATTTGATAATTCAATAGAGATACGACCACTACAAATATCATTGGGTGTTAAAAAATGACTATTAGTTAATTAAATTGTTCTAATTAAAAATTGATAAAAGGTTACAATATTTGGTGGGTTTTTGATTAATTAATTTAGTTAAATATTAGATTCTAAATATTATTATTTTATTAAATGTTCTGCGAAAAACACAAAATAACATTTTAAGAGCTCGTCGGTGCTAATAGAGAATTAGACCTACATTAAATTAAAATCCCAGGAAAACATTACATATAAAAAATTTATTATATAATTACTGAGTCAACAAAATTTTATGCTATCTTAAAAAGCCATTGTTTAAATTTATAAGCCTTCAAAAAATGATTAAAATTGAATTATAAAATGTATTTAAATTAGTTTAATTTATAAATTTATAAACATTTTATGTTATATGTTCACTTAAATTTTACCATTTACTAATATTTCATTAAATTAAATTGAATAACTCAATAAATTATAAAACTATTTACAATTAATAAACCATTAATACCCGAAGGAAAACCTTTTGATATTGTCATAAAAACATTGCCAAGTCATAGTGAGTTCTTATAAATTCATATGCAATTCATTTCAATAAATAAAATGTTAGAATTGAGGCTTATCAAGAGAACTATGTTTATGTCTACGCTGAAAACCTCGACCCCATTTTCTCGTACGTTTTCATTTAAATCTCATTACATAAATTCGATTTTCCCTTGACGCTTCAATGCGAAATTCATTTCAGTTTCAATACACTCTCAGGCAATTAGCGAGGCAATGACTTCTCTAGGGAAATCGGAGGAGTAGGAGTTGGAATTGGAATTGGAGTTGAGGCAGATGGCGCAGCACACCCATTTTCTCAATTCC
Source organism: Drosophila anomelani (assembly GCA_035045905.1). NCBI lineage: Eukaryota > Metazoa > Arthropoda > Insecta > Diptera > Drosophilidae > Drosophila > Drosophila anomelani. The sequence continues at coordinate 4,876,557 of JAWNOO010000007.1, read as the reverse complement.
CCAACCTCCAAAATGGATTGCAAGTTGCCAAACACGTTTGCCGAGCATTAGAATAGCTCCACACACAAAGTCAACGAACTTGGAGGCGCAGCTGGGCAAGAGTTGGAGCTGGAGGTGGAGTTGTTTTCCGATATATCCAGCCAGGGTTCTTTTTATTTCTTTTTTTTGTCCGCGAATACAGAAGGAAGTGGGGGCCTGGCAATAGAAAAACAACGGAGTCAACAGCCTTCAGCAAATCCAGTTGGGAGTCAGCCAGTTGCTGTCTGCCACATCGGCGATCAGCAACCAGCAACACAGGTCTAGTCCTGCTCCGATCAACAGGCAACTATAGCCACTTTAACGACAACGACTGCGACTGCGCCTCCAACTCCATCCGATGTGGATGTGGCTGAGGAGGAGCAGGCAGCTCTTTGGCTGAAAATGGGCGTGCAACAAGCCTGGGCCCCCAATAACTGGTTTTCCTAGATAGATATAGACAGATAACACCGGCTAGAAAGTCGCTGTCCGGGCTCCAAGTATCCCATCCAACTTGCAACAGCATCCTGCAACCAGTTTACGTACAGTTCGCGTCCGTGTTATTACAGTCCCAAGTACATGGAGTAATTGCATGGAGCATGGAGCATGGAGCAGGCTTGACCCCAGTCCCAAGTCCCAGTGCCAGTGATGATGACCAAGCCGGTGATGGAGATCGCTGCTGGGTTGGGGGAAGCACAGAAAGAAAATGTTTGAAATATTTTCAATTGGTTATTATTTATGGGTAAATTCGTGAATATAAGTACATCGATTCGAAGATTAAAAATAATACGCTTTAGGTTTTTTTTTGAAATCCTTTAAACATATATCCTTCCCTATTCAATTTAATATACAAGATACTCCTTCAGTTGCATATGAGCTTAAGACGAAGTGAAGTCGTTAAACCCTATAAAACCATAAATAAGACTTGGGTAGAGGAGTAAAAAAGAATGTTTCTAAACTTCTTAAAATAATAGGTAAACCTAACGTGAGATATCCATAAATTCCAAGCTATAATCCATATGAACTATCAATTTTTCGCTCTCTGTAAAGATGTAGTAAGATGCTAGTATGATGATGCTAGCTGCTGCATCTGTGCTGCGGCCAATGAACCGATGGAAAGACAATAGGAGCAGGTCCCGGGCCAAGAGCTCGAAACCAACCCAACCCATTCCCGATCTTGGACAGGGGCAGGGGCTATATAGCTGCAGCTCCATAGAGCTATACAGATACGGATGCTTATGCTGCGAGCTGTATGCTCCACGCCTGCCGCTGTGTTGTTTTGCTAAATTGGAAATAATTGCCCCAAGGCAGCGGCAGAATGCACGTGTGCACTTGTCAGGAGCGATGGCAAAACATATTTTTAAAGGGGATAAGAATGGCTTCTTTACTTGGAAACTAATATAATTAGAGTTGTGATCTGTTAAGGGAATATGTGGATATATTTGCTAGTTAAGAAATATATTTAATTTAACTTTATAAAATCTTAAAGTAATATATATATTTGCAAGACTTTTTTAGCAATATAGCTTATATCAAATAATTTAATTAAAACTTTTAAATTTCTATCTTTTCCTCTAAACGCACTTGGCAAATTCTTGTGCAAACCCAGTGACAAGTTCAGCTTAACCTCAAGTTGTCGAGAATCTTTTTCCATTTTCATAAATACTTAAGTGATGTTAAAGAGCAACGTTTTATAGGTTGTTCTTAATATTTTTGAACTCACTTTCAAGGGGAGTGCTCTGAGCCCCCGCAACCCCCCATCAGCTTGCGCCTATGCCCCACCGCCGCTGCTGCTGCTGCTGCTGTTATCATTGTCATCGGTTGTTGTTGCGATGACATAAAGTGAGCTGTGATGAAGAGAGGAGAAAGGGGCAAGAGCCCGGATCAGAGCGAATCTGCAAAGGCAACGGGCAAAAATAAACACAATGGGGCAAAAGCGGAGAGTCGCGCAAAATAATAATAACAATAAAGTTGTGTACGGCAATAATAAAAAAAGTACAGAGGAAAGGTTCAACGACATTAGGAGATTAGAGAGCATTCACATGCGACTCTACGCGACAGCAGCAACAGCAACAGCAACAACAGCGCTTGGAGAGAGTGGATACGTATCCACTGGATACCGAATGCACATTTACATATATGTAAGTGTAAGGAGGAAAGAGCACGAACAGAAAAAGAGAGAGGATCCCCAATGGAAAGCAACAACAACGAAAAGGAAAATAAAGAACACAACGACAACGCAACAAAAACAAAAAAGTCATCGACATCACATGGATTTTTATGTTGATGTATCAGAGGGGGGTTAACAGAGGGGAGGCATTACATGGGGGGTTGGGGGCTGCCAAGGCACAAGGACGGTGACCAGGGGCCGGGGTCGGGGGAGTTCAGAGTCAGGGGCAGGGGCAGGAATAGCAGAAGCAACAAAAAAAAAAACAGAGACAGCGACAGGAAAATGTTTTTCATTGTCTATGCTCGTTGGAGAAAAACTAAAAGCGGCCAGATGGAGCCACCAAAATGCACTGAGAAAAATATGGTACAAAATAAATACATAAATTTATTTTTATAAATAGTATTACTTTTTTAAGGAGGGAATTTCGTTAAATTAAATTATTGTTAACAATGGTTTTTTCCAGAAATTAAAACTCTGACCCCTTTAGAACTCTTTTGCTTAAATTCATTAATATCTTGGTCATATCATACGTTTGAGTGTATATATGACTTTTAGCATCCACTTTTACGCTCAGTGCACGGAGTTGGAGTCATTACAGTTGCGGGAGACATGCCCCATGCGTTTGCATAAGCAGCAACAGCAGCAACAAAGACAGAAATAGGAAAGAGCTCTGAAAAAAAGAAAACTAATGGAAGGGGGCAGTACGTCAACCCATGCAAATCCTGCACTTTCGACTCCCCAGTACCCCTTACCCCTCTTTCCGCCCCACACACACACTCTGCATCGCTGTGTACCCCCTCGGCTACTTGGCATTTTGGCGTGTGTTGCAGAAAAATGCCTCACTTGGATGCGTTGCTATTTGCAGCCTCAAAAAAACAGATACAGCTTCACATAAAGATCTCGATCCCTAGCCGGATCCAGATGCAACCCCTGCATAGCTGGCAGGGCTAGAAGACGGCGGCATTTGCTTAAACTCAATTTGGATATTTAATTACGAGTGCGGATGGGGGGGAGTGGGACAATCTTTGGGCCCCATCATCAGACGCCTGGTGGTCGTCAATACAAAAGAAAAATGGGGAGTGGATCGGGGGATGACACTTAATGCTGAAGTTTGAATGCACTTCTGGAATTCTGAAATTTTACTTAGAAGAAATCACGTTCATTAAAGAAATCAAAAAAGCTATTAAAATATAACATACATTTTTAGCTGATTTTCAACTGAATTACAGTGTAATATCAGTGGTGTAATAAAGTGAAAGATTCTTGAATTCTGAAATTTATTTTATCAAATTCAACATTTTCGATACACCTTTTTCAAAAATGTATTAGAATTCAGTAAAGTTAAATATTTATAAGTAAATAATTAAATAGTTATAAGTAAATAATTAGTTTTTTAACTAAATTTCCACCTAGGAATTTTATTACAGAAATTTCCCTTCTTTTTTGTAGCATTATATTTTATATTGATTTATAAGATATTTTAGAGTTTAAACTTATAATAAATGAATTTACTTTTTTTTATCAAAAAAACCCCTTATTTTTAATCAAAACAACTCGAATGCCTCAACCAATATACCCCAAGTTCCCAACGAGAAAAGGGTTAGGACACAAGTGCAGAGAGAGAGGCTGTTGTTCAATTTGATTAGGTTTTCAAAAATCAATTCTTCCAAAGGCAACGGAATTTATTTGTTTTGCCGCCTGTGTGAGAAAATAAACATGGAGAAGCATCCCAGTATCAGACAGGGACAGACTCGGCCATAAACCGAGAGAATTCTAGAGGAAGGGGGCTCTAGCAAAGGGTTCCACGTTTTGGGGGAACCTGATCCCTGGGATGAGACTTTCTTTCTTGCCAGCCATCCATGCGTTTGTCTCGCCTTTGTTTGTTATCACTTGAGGTTTGAACGGTTTTACGAATTGATTAAGGCGGCATTTGTTTACGAGCAACAGGTAAACACTGAGAGAAACGACCAAGACAAAGGGCCAAGGGGGTAAAGCATGGAACTGAGGGCCACTCGGAGCTGTCAAAGGAGGGGGAGGAGTAATTTGAGGAAGCGGACCAACTTTCCGTTTAAATGCTTTTACAGTTGAATTGCAAACATGTTCTGGATGATGGCAGTTTCTCTGTACTTGGGTTCTTGTCAGGTTCGATGGGGAATATTGTATGTCAGTTGATTGAATGACGACCTGTTTTTGTTTATCAGTTTCTGGTGGATCAATTTCTAAAGGAAAATAAACTTGGTTTAATGTTGACAGACAGAAAATCATAATTAGATTCCAAAGGAAAATATACAGAATTTAAATAATGAGGAAAAACAGTCTGGTAAATATTTAGATATTTTTTCTTGAATGTGAATTATGTACTTATTGTAGTTCACATTATATTTTGTAAGGATAACATAAAATATGAGAAAATATATCTTTGCAAAAGGTATCTTTTAGTCGAAAATGCATTTATTCAAAAATTTGCAGATAGTTTTTTGTGTTTTGTTCGAATATTTCCTTTAAAGATACTTCGTAATCATTTACGACATTTCCAACTCAGTTCAGTTCAACTCGCATTGGTCCGGATCGTATGGGATATGTTCCGTTCGGTTCTGTTCTGTGGCGATTAACCAAAGCATGACGGATAACTGCAGCACACCTGACAATTTGTTAATGAGAGCAACATCAGCAGCAGCAGCAGCAGCAGCAGGAAGCCATGCGATAAAAAAAGAAACCAGAACAAACCCGAACCCTAACCCAAAGTCCCAAGCCCAAAAAAACAAAAACAAAAAGCTGGAAACCAAAGGCACCAGCAGGAAGGCAAGCGAGACGGATGACGGATGTCCTGCAGAGGAGTAATGGCCACAAACGAGTCAGAACAAAACGGAGTGGAGCGGATCGGATCGGAGAACATAACTAACTGCAGTAAAAATGTAAATAATGCAAAACATTTTCTCACCGCGTTTCGCTGTGTGTGCCGGTGCCGTGGTTCGGCACTTTTCAGGCTTCCCCATCGATGATACATGCCGCCGCTCCACAACCCTTCTCTTTCCGCCGGAAGGGAACATGTTTCATGGGAAATTAAATGCTGCAAGTGCGATTTGCAAAAATAAAGTGAGAAAAAAAGAGTCTAATCATGTGAGCGAAGCTTTCTAATTGCGATGACAGTCAAAACACAGAGTCCAGCAGCTGTGAGATACACGATACCCAGATACAGCTACAAAATGGATAGATGGATGGATGGATGGCTGTCCAAGAACCCAAGAGGAACAACATATGGACGTTGAGACCAGGATGACCTTTTTTCCAATAATAAATGGATATGCATATATATATCCCTATGGCGTTTGCTGTGTGCTGTGCTGCACAGCCCCTCCGCCCAGCCCATTTGTAGTGAAATTTAATCAAGCGTTTAATGCCAAGGTGGAACGTCCAGGGAACATAATACACAAGCCATGAAGACCAAAGCCAGGGGAGGGGTGGATGCACTAAAAGAATTTATTAAAGAGAATAGAAATAATGGTAAATTGGGGAAATTAATATATTCAAAACGTGGATAAGTATTACATTAAAACTACATTAAAGACATGTTCCTTTTTTTTTTATTATTATTAGTTTTTATAAATCAATATCGAAGCTTGTTTTTAATTCCCAAATGCTGGTTTTGTGTATATCATTCTCTTTTCTACTATTATTTTTAAATGCTATAAAAATATAGTAATTGTGAATACAATCTTCACCTACTAAAATAATAATTGCTCAAATCTTTAATGCAGAAATGTGTTGAATAGCTAGTAAAGTTTATTTTTACAATGTAGAATGTAATAGGTTTTTACTACTTTGTTTCTAAATTTATTGTTATTCGAAAGATAAATCTTAATTAAAAGTCAATATAAAAGCCACTTTCAAGATAATCATTCATTTTCAAACAAGTATTTATATTATAATATATGCAATCCAACTCAAATTAATTTTAGTAATCAAATATATATTATATAAATTTCTTTCCAGTGCATAAAGGGTGGATCAGGGGCTTGGCCCGAGCGAGGGAGTTTTTAGTGATGCTGAACCCGGGTTCTATACTGGGTTGGGTCGCCGGGTTGGGATGTTATAGGATGGTGTTTCGTTCCCGTCCTGCTGCTTGATGTGCCTGTCATATGTCAGTCCATCGCTTCTTCTTGTTCCTCTCACCTACGCTGCTGGTTAATGACATTTTGCAGTTAATTGCTGCCGCTGCCGCTGCTGCCTCCTTGTTGGTTGTTGGCTGCCATATGGGCCATGGCCATGGGTTGGCCAGGCCAGGCCTTGGCGGAATCGAATCCGAGCTTAGGTCTGGTAAACGAAGATGCATTTCCAGGCAATGTAATTTGACTACATTAACTGAATATGCCATAACATGATCAGGCGAAAAGAGAAAGGCATCATCATCATCACCATCAGAGGGGTTGGGTTGAAGAGTGGCGGGGGAAGAGGGTTTTGTGTCTGTCTCTAATGATGATGCTGCGTCAGTCCATCATCCATCCATCCATCCATGGGACACAAGGTCAAGTACAGTCATTGTGACTTGAAAATTACAAATAACTAATTTTAGATTGTATAGGATAAGAAGAACTATACAAAGAAATGAATTTTATTTGGTTTTTAATATTAATGTGCTCTAGTTTATAATAACTTTTACTTTTCTAGTTTGTACTTAGTTTTTGACTTCATTAAAGTAAGTTTTATTAAAAGTAATTCGAGATTTTCTTATGTAAGATAAAATATAAAATTATGGAAATATGAAGAGAAATTAAAAGATACCACAAACAAGATTAATCAATATCTAAGCAATAAATACTTTGGATAATTTAATTATTATTCCTGTAAAAACTTTTTTAAGTCAAAGCACTTCTCTAAAGAGTCCCATAAAATCTTAACCCGTTTATGGTTAAAGTTTACCTATTTCCCATTTAATGTGCTCGAATTTACAAGCTTTTTATGGCCAACAATGGCAATTATCATTATCAGATTATCTGGAAGATACGCTACTAAAGTGGAAGGTGCCGCCTTTCTTTTTTTATTATGTTTTTAGTCAAGAATTCGCATAGGGAAAATAGCCACAAGATTATAATGTTCATTAACAAATAAAAAACAAAAGACTTAGGCAACGAACTTGACTGCAGAACAAATAACTAACAGCTTGACTAAATCAAAAAAATTAATTTAATAAAGAAAAAATATGAAAGTAAATTGGTTCTGTCAAGTTCGTTGTTTAAGTCTTTTGTTTTACTGGTCATTTACTGTAGAACTAGCTAATCCTTTGGGCTTTTAATTTTCATTAATATTGTTTTTGCTTAAATAATTGTATCTTTATCTCCATAAATATAAACTCTTTTAAAATAACTAAAGCTTATAAAAAGTTAAAATATCCTTAATTTTGATTCTCTTAAAACTTTAATAATAATATTGTTTTTTTTCTTTTCCCTTTTTCCCCTCATTTCTTACTTAGCTGCTGACTAATTTGGCGAACAAATAAGATAATGCACCTTTTGTATTTATAAGATCTCTCCCACTTAACCCCTCCCGTTTAACATGCTCAAATCTGACATCTTTGATTGCCGCACACAATATCTCTACTGTCATTATCGGATCAGTCCAATGTCAGGCTACCATTGTTGATGAGAGAAACCCTCGTCTTCGCCTCCGCCTGGCCTAGCCTTATCTTTTTGGCGCGCACTGCTCCCTCCGGCCAGGTAATATCCTAGAGACAACAAAATCAAACAGGAATCAGGAATCAGATCCCAGTAGGCAGGTACACGCAGAAAGAGAGGGAGAAACTAAAAGAAAAAGAGGGAAGTAGAGGGAGCGTAGGACGCAAGCGTAACCTGCAATATATATATTGGCAGCAAACCAGTTTTTATAATGTCAATTCGAATCCTACACGTTCATGTCCATCCACACGCATTAAGCGCGACAGTCGCAAGTCCAAATGATGACGATCCCCAGGCGACAGAGCAAGGGGACAGAGGGACGAATACACTGAAGGAAAACCCTACTAAATGTTACTAATTTATAAGGCAATTTAATATTTTATACACGTTATAAAACTTTTATTTTAAATATTTTTCTTGATCATTTTTTTGCTTTGTTTAACAAAACTAATAATACTAATAAAGGCATTATTTTTCTCTGTGTTCAGGATAGCATAAAGCGAGGGGTATATGGCAGGAGTGTGGGTTTCCCAAAGGGGGAAACAAGGAGCCGGGAAAGAGGGAAGCATCGACGCTCGTCGAGTCGAGTTGGCGTTGAATTTGATTTTGATTTCACCTGAGTGGCTGGCAAAGCCTTTTTTCCCTGCCCTTTCCTTGTTGTTCTTTTTCGAGTTTATTTTTGTTTTTTGTTCTTATAGTCTGCTCGCCTTGTTCTTGTTTTTATTTTTCGTGTTTTTGTTTTGTTTTTGTCAACCAACGCAGCAAACAAATGCAAAGCAACGACCTACGACTTCTTCACGTGATTCTTCTGTGTTGTTGTCCTTTTTTTTGTGGATTTCTTAAGGTACAGTGTGGGTTCAGGATGTAGTATTATTAAATATACTTTATATATAGATAGATATTTTATTTATTGGACTGATTTAATACATACATAGATACACATTAAAATAAATTAAATGACTTTATGTAGATATGAATTTAAATAAATTCAAAATTATGCGAGCTTCCTCTGTGGTCTCAGAAGATATTTTGTTAACAAAGACATCATTATTTTTAGATATATTAAAAACAACATTTAGATTGGAGTATAGATTTATATGTTAATGCATTGGTGAAGTTGGAGTCTAAATGAATTCAAATGTAATTTAAATTTCCAAATTTTTAGTACGAATTTAACCAAAAAGTTTCAAAGTTGCTTAACAAGTTTTATACTGAAATAAGTATTGTTTTTTATTCGAACTTAAACTTTTTAAAATATTTATAACTCTAAGATACGAAATATGAGTAATTAGGAGAAATACTCTTAAATAATGTATTCATTGTTGATATAAAATATAATATAATATATTACAAACATATACATAAGAAGGATACATAAAATGTAAAATAATACATAAGCAGAATAAATAAAATGCTAAAAATAGCTAAAATTCCTTTTTTTTCAGAACTTATTGGTGTTCTAATTATCCTTGTTTAAGAATTCCTTTTTGTGTTTAATTCTTTCCTATACTCTTAAATAAAATAAAGCAAATTTTTGTAAGTTTGTCCTTTTTTAAGTATCCTTACTGTAGCTTCATCCCACCTTCGCATCCTTGTTGTTATTGCTGCTCATTTACACTTGTTGTTCTTGCTGCTGTTCATCTCGAAAGCCTTGCTTTTGTTGTTGCTGCTTATCCTTTGGCCCTTCTTGTGTATGTGTGTGTTTGTTGTAAAATTGCCATATTGAGTTCATTTTCATCAGCTCTTTCTTCATTCGATTGTTGTTTCTGCTTTTTGTTGTTGTTGTTCGCTCATTGGTTTGTTGTCTCTGTTGTTCCTTATCTTCGGGGTCTTCGGGGTTTTGTAATTGATGATGTTTATGTTGGTATATTGGTCTCTCCGTCCCTCCTTCCCTGTGTTCCTGATTCAATGATTATGCACCTACGAGTTCTTTTTTTTTTATCAGAAGACTGCATGTGTGTGGGTTTTCTTCTGACGAAGAGTGTGCCCTGCATATTAATGCCCCGAGATCTTAATTTATTCTAATGGGTTTATCAAATCCGATGGGGTAATAATAATAATAATAATAGATAAAGTTGAATGGCGCGCAAAGAGAAGTAATGTAAATAATATGATAATGTTCAATGGGTCCGTGAACGGTCCCATAGCGATAAGGCGGGCTCTGTCGATCAAGGTTCCTTCGAAGGGAAGTCAAAGTTGTCCCTTCAATCACTGGGAAGTCGTTGGGTATTTACGATAAGGAAATCGTGGCATTATAAATACCCAGGGGTATAACATAAAGTATCAGGTTCACCGATATGGTAATCGAATTCAATGCAATATCCCATTTTTCATTATGCACTTGTGTACTTGGCAAATATTTGTGGACTTCACTCAAGCGAAACCCATTTAGTGTGCAGTAAATAGCTTAATTTTCAACAAATTTATCTAGCATGCAGTAGGTACTTATTTATCAAAGGAAAACAGGTGATCTTTGAAGATAAGTCAAGTAAATAGAGGCATATCACAAATATTCCAAGATAGATTGCACATAAAACTATACTTTGCGAAAATCTATGGGAAATATTTTAAGTTATCTTTTTAAACTAAACAATATATAAACAATGTAAGCAATGTATATATCTATATATGTATATATAAATATTTATAGAACTTTTTCATATGCTATTAGACATTTGTTAATGTTTGTTTATTTTTTCTTCATTCAAGGATTTTTATAAATGATTAATTTTATATTATTACTTTATTAAAGTATTATTTTTTTATAAAACACCATTTCATTAATGCACTTTCTGTTCCATTTTATTTAAATCTACTTAAATTTCTTATTCTCCCTCTAAATAAAATTTTTAATTTTCGCGCTCAATGGCAAGCAGACCGTGTTTGGTGAAAAACATCGATAAAACATAAACACCGATGTTTAATCGATGTTTATTAAAAAAATGAATTCTCCGCTTTATTAAAAGTTTATTTCAATGTTTAAATTTGTTTACAAAAATTCATAATTTTTAACCGAAACAAAAATGTATTTAATTTTCATCGTTATTAAGTAGAGATGGGAAAACATCGATGTTTCCTAGCCAAACATCGGTGTACGCGATGTTTCGAAAACATCGATGACATCGATGTTGGCTTTAATGTTTCTCCACCTCTATGGTGAACCTACCGTGTTTGTTTTAAGCTAAAATTAGTAAATTAATTAATGCAATCAACTTGCCAATCAAATCGGACCGCGGACCTTGACAATCGTGTGTGCGAGATGCCGAAAATCAGCGGGCGTTGAACGGAACCCAGAAAATCGGTGGGTTTTCTGCATACTTTGCAGCGATTGTGGTGTGCAAAAATATGTGTGTGTGCGCGCGGGCGTGTGTAAGGGGGCGGTGTGTCTGTGGGGGAGGGGTTTGGGGGAGCAGTGAAGACTAGAATGCTAAAAGGACATGAGCCATGCAAATCCTTTGGACAAAGAATCAATTTCCCAATTGCCAAGCCACTCAAGGCGGGGGAATCTGAATCTCGAGACTTATAAGCAGGCAAAATGCATAAAGAGTGTGTGTTGCAAAGTGTGTGTGTGTGTGTGTAGTGTTCGTGTGTGGTAAGGTCGTGTGGAAAGTGTCAAGGCATTTTACAACAACAACAAGAACGGAGAGCAAGGTAAAAGCCTCGAGCCCGAATGCTAAAAGCCGAAACGAGCCAAAAACACCGCGCCCCATGCGCAGCTCTGCATTAAACATGACTCCAAAAAGGACCTCCTCTCTCTCGCCATCTCGTTCTCTCAGTATGTGTGTGTGCGTGTGCATCGTAAATTGTTGCACATTTAAATATTCATGCAACCCGGGCAGCAGCCTCAGCAGCAAAAGGCACAGTTTATATTTTTTTACGTTTACAAAAGTACCAAAAAACTACACGGAATTCCTTTTTGCAAAACGCCTGCGCACACTAGCTAGCCCTCTCTCTCTTTGTCAGTCGCTCTTTGTCCTTCTCTCTTCCTTTTTTTTTTAGAATTTTTGGAGTGCCTTTAAAAGTTGTTGCGAAAGTGTGTTGTGTTCGTTCAAGTGCTGCTGCTGCTGCTGGGCCCAAAAGGCATAATAATAATAATAGTATAAACCAAGACAATAGCCCGCTGCTCTCCCTCCCTCTCTTTCTTGAAACCCCCTAAATGTCCTCCTCCCCCTCCCCATAGGCTCGTGCCGCTTGTTTACCTTTTCAGCCTGGTCCATCATTTCCGTTGCAAAATTCACTCCGTTGACAGCGTGAAGCTTCCTTCCTTGCGATCCGAACGGGGAATATTCGACAGCGTTTTGTGCATTTGGTGCGGTGCCTGTAATTGATTTGGGTTTTGGGTTTGGGCTTACACCTGATACGAGCAGGACTGTGATTGACATGTCGGTGTTGATTCCGATAAAGGACACAACACCGTCTGTGACTGGCCAATTCTCATTTCCGTTGCGGCTTTTTGGACAACATCATTGTGGAGTGTTATTATACAGGTCCCTTTGGGCTACTCTACAATGTGGAATTAATTATTCAAAAGCTATGACACTGTCCCAGGAATTTTTGTAATTAGAAAGGTCCACACTGTTGAGCTAAAAACAGATTGATAAAGTTAGTTTCTAAAACAGCAAGATAATTATCTAGATTCTAGAATTTATTTTTGTTTTTTTTGAGCTTAAAATATTTTTAAGGATATGGTGAGACAGGTTTATAAATAAAAGTTAAGAATGAGATTAACCTTTTTTGTGAAAAATAATAATATAGGTTTTATGACACTATCCCAGGACTTTAAGCAATTAATTTATGTTTTGAACACGTTGACATAGGTTTTCAAATAATATTTGTTTAAAGTCAGAATTTATTACTTAGAATTTGCTTTAAATTAATCTAAGTGTCATAATACCGTTGTTTTTGTTTGTTTATTGTCATCGTTAATAGTCCAGTTGGCATTCTGAATCGACACTAAATAAATGTGATTAAAAGCCTTCGTCTTATAAAAAAACTCACCTTTAACATTTACACTTGTTTTTTTTTCAGATCCAAAATGCATCTTTAACATCGGCAGCAAAAGCAACTTTATCGACGGCAACAACAACGGAGCAACGACAACAACAATAATAAACAAAAACGACAACCAAAGCAAAAAAACGTGAAAAGTTTTTGGTGTTGCTCACTGGACGCTCCTTTTTTTGTTTATTTTTTATGTTCATTTTTGGAGGGCAGTAGGCGAAAAAAATAGCGACAGCAACAACAAAAAAAGAGGAGGAAAATTCGCAGGAAAACAGGACGCACAACTCATCAATATTCGAAAAAGCAATTGAGTCGAGGCATCAATTCATCAATTATTCAAAATGACCGAAGACGAAATTCTCTTTGACGACGTCTACGAGCTGTGCGAGGTCATTGGCAAGTAAGTTCGCCCTTCCCCTAGTAATATCTCTCGCCTATATCTGCCGCTGACAGCTGGCATCCATGGCCATTATCTCATTATGTATTATGCATCCGCCCCGTGCGCCCAGCAAGAACACCCACCGACAGTAAATCATCCAACTATTGGCCAAGGGAGCCAGCCAGCCAGCCCGCTGGACAGCAAACCCTAAATGGAAAAAAAAAATGAAGGGAAAACTTTCCAAACTTTTGCATTATTCAAAAATGTATGCCCCAAATATTTGGAGAGCTATGTTAGTTACTTTCCATGTGATCCTCACCAGAGTCCTGGTTGAGCTCCATTCAGAAAAAGTTGTCCCCATTTTAAAGTTGAACTTTGTTCAATTTAGTTTGGTTTTTGAGGGAAAATTGCAACGAAAGTATTACTATTGTATAACAAATTTGCCAAATTATTATGATTTTAAAGTTTATTCAATGAAGTGTGAAGTGAAGCATTTATTAGAATTAAATTTCAGACGAAACTCTTTGTTTGCTGTCAATTTTGACGGCTTAAATTCAATTGCAGTTTATATTTTTGGTTCAATTAATTTGATTTTGCAATAATTTATGCTTCTATTCTAAATGAAATCATTTATTTACAAATGTCTAAAAGGATTTACTTTGTATTTCGTGAAATAAACTTCAAACTTTGTAAATGTTATCCCCATTAAACTTGCACACTTAATCGCCAAAACTTCAATTTGCAAGATAGTTGTTTATTTACTTTGTTGTCAGGAATGTTGCTTGCCTCTAAGATGTTTTCAATATAAGAATTTTTCGTTTTTAGCTCGAGAATAATAAAATTTTATGCACCTCCAACCATTTAGACACAATCAACTTCCAATTGAAGTTTAATCCGAATTCGAATTCACTGACATCTCCTCTTCTCCTACCGTCTCCTTTTGCAGAGGACCTTTCTCCATTGTGAGGCGATGCATACACAGAGAGTCCAATCAGCAGTTTGCTGTCAAAATTGTCGATGTGGCCAAGTTCACAGCGAGTCCGGGACTGAGCACAGCGGGTAAGTCTATATAGTAATGTATATATATATCTCCTTTTTAGAGAGAGCGACCTTGTTCGATTTGGCTCCAGGCTCTTGGCTCTTGGCTCCCGGTTCCCTGGTTTTCCAGCTCCAGAGCTGTGTGAATAAATTATAATTAAGCTGCTCAATTATTCAAAATTATGCCGCTGCCACACGTGTAGCACGCCCCCAGGGCGGCTGTTGCCATTTGCCAGTTTGCCAGCCCAAGACGCCAATTAAAAAGAAATTGCTCAAGTGCAAGGGCGTCCAGGACCTCCTGGACGTGAACGTGGACGTGGACGAGACGCAGCCATCCGGCCATTGACTAAATGATACATGGCAGGCACATAAGTCAGCGCTAAGTCCATTAGTGCCACTGCCAGCTGGTGTTGTGGGTGGCCGGGGGTGGCCATCAGGCTCCCCTCCACTGCCATCTACCCATCTAATGTCAACTAATTGCCGCTGTTTTCCCCCTTCCCTTGCCATTTGCAGATCTGAAGCGCGAGGCCACAATATGTCACATGCTCAAGCATCCGCACATTGTCGAGCTGCTGGAGACCTACAGCTCAGAGGGAATGCTCTACATGGTCTTCGAGTTGTAAGTTGTCAGCTCCGGCTCCCCACCAGTCTGGCCCCTCCTAAAATCCTTTCACTTTACACTTGCAGCATGGAGGGCTCCGACCTGTGCTTCGAGGTTGTGCGGCGTGCTGTTGCCGGGTTTGTCTACAGCGAGGCGGTTGCCTGGTAAGATACGGAAGATGGAGTCTTCACTTCAATCCGCGTTGGTTTCGGCGAAGGAAAATCAATAATTTAAATTTGTCCATGTAGCGAAAGCATTTTTTACTCAAATCGACATGGAAATTAATGTAATTGTATCAATACTAAATTAATGCGTTGTTGTAATGCCAAGAACACCTGCTAAGGGAATGCTTTTAAGCAGGAAAATTATTCAATCAAAGAGAATAATCAAAAAAGACCGATAATTTTGTTGATGAATCTGTTAATACCTACAAAGAAAAACCATGCAGAGAGCATTTTAAAAAGTATTTTAACGAGTTGATGACTTAAAAAATGTACAAGTTGATAATTCAACCTATTTTCTAGATCATTTTCGTTAATATTATTTTAATTATTTTTTAAATAATCCAGAAAGTATTTTATTTACCAACAACAATTCAAACTACCTTTTTAAAAGTATTCGAAAATAGCTCGTTCTAATTATTCCTTGCATTCTGATTAATCGGCCAATAACTCGTTCAAATAACTCATTCGCAATAATTAATATTTTTAATTATTCGTTTTTATTACTCCTTTTAATTACTGACTTAAAATTCTACATTTTGTTTCACGTTCTTATTTATAGTTTTTATTTTTTGATATAATTTATTTTTAATTACTCGTCCTCACTCGTTTTAATTACTCGTCCTTCTCTCTCGCTTTAATTTCTAGTTCGATTAATCAGGAAAAAATAGTCTAATTAATCAAGTAATATGGCTTCCATTAAGAATTTCCGTCGAAACCAACGTTAAACTTACATGAAAACAAAGAAGAAGAACGAAAAATATTAACTTAAATTCTATCTTCCAGTCACTATATGCGCCAAATCCTGGAGGCTCTCCGCTATTGCCATGAAAACGACATTTTGCATAGGGACGTGCGTCCCGCTTGTGCACTGC
Organism: Drosophila anomelani; assembly: GCA_035045905.1. Taxonomy (NCBI): domain Eukaryota; kingdom Metazoa; phylum Arthropoda; class Insecta; order Diptera; family Drosophilidae; genus Drosophila; species Drosophila anomelani. The sequence goes on along the minus strand of JAWNOO010000007.1, from coordinate 4,860,585 downwards.
TTGCCACCGTCGACAATTCAGCGCCTGTGAAGCTGGGCGGCTTCGGATCGGCCATCCAGTTGCCGGGCACAAGGGAAACCATAGAAACACACGGACGCGTCGGATGTCCGCACTACATGGCGCCGGAGGTTGTGACCAGGCGACTGTACGGCAAGGGCTGCGACGTATGGGGTGCCGGAGTGATGCTGCACGTTCTCCTATCCGGAAGGTTGCCCTTTTTGGGATCCGGAGTGCGATTGCAGCAGTCAATAGCGCGTGGTCGATTATCGGTGAGTTTTAATCAGTACAAACACTAAAAACATAATTAATTATAAAAACTATTACAGTTTGAGGCGCCCGAATGGAAGTCAATCTCGGCAAATGCCAAGGATCTAGTCATGAAAATGCTGGCCGCTAATCCCCATCACAGACTTTCCATCACCGAGGTGCTCGATCATCCATGGATACGGGATAGGGATAAACTGCAGCGCACTCATCTGGCAGACACTGTAGAGGAATTGAAGCGTTATAATGCCCGACGCAAGCTCAAGGGGGCTGTTCAGGCCATTGCCGGCGGCACCAACATGGATCCGCTTTACGCTACTGATGCGGATAGTTAGTATTTATTTATTTTTATATTTATACTAATTCCAAATCACAGCAACGTTTAAATTTGCAAGCTTATCCGCTTTAATTTATATTCTACCGTCCATATATAGCTGAATATCTGGTTATTGCCAACAATATTAGCTATAGAATTCAATAAGAGGCTTAATATGCATTCTCACAAACTTTATTCGTTCATTTCAGTGCCCATAGCTGGCGCCACGGACGAATGGGCTGACGAGGAGGCGGGCATTGAGGCAGTGCAGCGCATTTTGGACTGCCTGGATGATATTTATTCGCTGCAGGATGCACATGTGGATGCGGATGTGCTGCGGGACATGTTACGCGACAGCAGGCTGCACCAATTCCTGCAGCTGTTCGACCGGATCGCAGCAACGGTGGTGACCAGCAATGGACGTGCGCCCGCTGCCGAGGCTGTTGGACGCAGTCGCGATGTCCTGGAGCTGCTCTCGTCAACTGCCGGCGGCAACTCACTGGGCGGCAAGTATGCCAAGGACGAGTTGCTGCAGCTCCTGGCCGCCCCCCATATGCAGGTGAGTGCTGGCGCAGAAGCCTTTTGTTTACTCTTACTCTTTGCTGGGCATTTTGTGGCAAGCTTTATTTTTCGCAATAATCTGGCAATCACAGGCTCGGACTTCGGTCTCCGGATGCCGGAGTCCGGACTTCGGCTCTTTGTCCGCCTTTGTGTTCATAGCAATCTACGATCCACTCGAGTTGCCCAATTCGCTTTGGCTTAAGCTTAAACAAATTTGAAATGTATTTAGTGCGGGCAAACAAGCTGGCGCAGGAGAATGAGCCTGCTGGCCATCACTCCCAGGATTCGGGCGCAGACACAGTCACTAATCCTTTGCTTAAACAGAGACTCATACAGTGGCACACACAATGTCTGTACAGGCACATATTCACACTGGGAGATGAGAATATTGGAAAGGTTTTTGAAAAATATAGAAAGAAAATAACATTAGGTTGGAATATAAAAGTTAAAAAAGAAAAACTTTTAAGGACTTATTAAGTACTTATTGAGTTGCTTTCTTTGTGCGGTGAGGTAAAAATTATTTGAAATTGTGTTACAAATTACACATATTTCAAAACAGAAACAATTTACCATTTATTTTAGATCACAAACATTTATTTTCTTACTTCGAAATTTGTTTTTCAATTGATTTCATATGTCCAAAGCTTCTCTAAATAATTCATAAGAAAATATTGAATTTCCCAAAGTGTAAAAACACATAGCAGCTAATGCAACCAAATATAAACAGTTTAATCAGAATAAACCAAAATGAATTTCTGGCAGAGCCAGAACAAGAGCTAAAGCAACAGCAGCAGCATCATCCGAAGTAGAAGCGGGAGGCAGGAGGGTAGCCAGCCAGAGGTAGGACATCCGCACTGGCCGGGGCTGCTTGGGGCTCGGTTCTCCTTCCTTCCCGGGGGGCTTTTTGCGCTGAAAAGTATGCTACGAGTACACGACTCAAGGGCCATCGTTGTTCCGACTACGTCGGCATATGGCCGTCCTTCGCCGCCGCCGCTCCTTCACTCCTTTCGTCGCTCTTTCGTTCTTTCCTACTTCACGAAAAGGGGAACAAAAACATTTAACGATAGCGAACACACAAAAAATAAATAAGCAAAAAATAAGGTAGGGGAGGTAGGTGGGGGGAAATTCTTGGCTCGACGAAACATCAAATATCCTTACGGCCGAAATAGGACCGTAAAAAATTATTGGAAATTCTGCGGGGAATTAAATTGATTTCAATTGCTCCGTTATTGGATACTAGTAGTAATATGCCTGCCTAATGGCAAACCATATATAAAGAGGGCTTTGGGAGTAGTTTAATGAAACCGGAATACAACTTTCAATGCGTTATGAGTTTTACATTTTTAAAGGCCAAATACTGAATTGCTGCCTGAATAGTCTTCCGGGAATAAGGTTGGAAATTAAAAAGATCGATTTTGGTATTAATCTGTAGTAAAACGCTGGTCATGAAATACTTTAATATTGCATTTATTTATGCCAATCATTGTTTGTAATCAATTTTAAATCAGCATTAAAAATCCTGTAATTGAAAAATACTTTTAAACTCTGAAAGAGCTAGGAGGTCTTCTACTAACTTAAGGGAAAAATGTTTAAGCTTGATATGTTTACAAAATACGAAAGGAAAGAATTTTAATCTTTCATCTAAAAGTAATTGTTTTAAAAAAATATTTAAAAGCTCTTTGTAATTCTCTAAAAATGACCAATACTTCTCTCTAATTCCCCCTCATTAGCTCCGGACTCTAAACAATCTCTGCACTTCTACACACCCCTCTAAAACCCTCTAACTAAACTTTACCAGTTCAATATGAAAGGGATTATGCTCTCCATTAAAATAACAATGACTAGTCCGACATACTTGTCTATTTCCAATTCAAATGCAAGTATTTCCGAGAGGGAAGGCTCGTTATCAAGCAAAGCTCTTCAACAGAATTGCACTCATCAAAGTGGGCTTTAATGTGGCCCAGTCAAAGAACTTGAAAAGGACAACTCGCCGGAGTATTTATGTGCGCAAGGATTCATCCTCCCACGAGTATCCAATTATTTGCCAGACTCGGCCTAAGCTCCTCATTGGTTTACCCCCGCCAGTGCCTGTTCTAGGGTATAAAGAACATTTCCTCCGCCACTCCGCCGGATGGGTTGAGTGGTGAGTGGTGGTGGTGGTGGTGGTGCGGTCTTGCTGGGAATGGAACTGGAACTGGGACTGGCTGAGTGTGATATGGACGCAGTGCTATAACATAACTCTGTGCCATCCACTGTCGTTAATTGCTCCTTGAAGCAGACTACACTTTTTGCCGCGCCTCTGCGATGATGCTGCTGCTTTTCCTGATTTTCCTGGTTTCCCTCTTTTATTTATTTTTTGCTCCTCTCCTGGCTCGGACTCTGCCTCTGTGTGTCTGTGTGACGCAAGCACAGTCTCATTTTCATAAATCCGAGCAATCTGCACAAAAAAAAAGAAGGAAAAATCCAGCCCAAGGAATGAAAGAAAAAATCTGCAAACAAAAAATATGAACAACTGCAGGAAAACGCAGGCCAACGATGAAAGCGATGAACGAATGTGTTAATGCTATATACACAGCTCAGCGGGGGGTGGCGGAAGGTGGTTAAAGGGGGCTTGGTGGAGGTGGGCGATGCTGCTGTCCAGGGCTGCAGTGCCAACAACAATGCCAATGTCCAACTGAATGCTGCAAAGCTTCCACCTCTCTCTTTCTCTTTTGCTCTACTACTTTCTCTCTGCAAATTGCAGCAAACTGCAGTTTGGCCTCTCTTTCGCTTTAACTCAGCCCCTCTCTTTCCATTTAACCCACTACTGGGTGAGTTGCAGTGATGCCAAGGGGTACTATTTGTTGTTAGTCAAGTGAAAGGTTAACTTGGTTAAGGATAAGGTACGTTATTTTTGAAAAAATTGGTACATTAATTTCTTTAAGTATATAAAATTTCTTTGATCGCTGATTAAAATGTTTATGAAAATATGACAAAATGTGGGTTATTGTAAAATTGATTTTAAAATTGTTCGAAATGTGTACCTTCATTCTTAATTGTTTCCTTAGAAAATCCACTCTCCTTGGTTTTCTTAAGTGCTCTAAATTGTTATAAAACTCAATTTAAGAGCTGTAAAGTATAGTAATATTCACATATAATCGAATTCTTAGGTACACGCACACCCCGTACCCAGTTACAACTATCCCCTAGGCCCTGCCAACACTATTGGCCAAGTTGCAACAACGGAGCACTCGTGATTGACTTAAACAAAAAGCGCGCACCCGAGATTTCAGTTTAGTTTGCGGCGCAGTCGCCGCTGGGGAACGTCGGCGGATTTGTTCGCCTCGGATTTATTTGCCACTTGCCCGCTGATGTGTGAAAATGGCGGCTAACGAGTCCTTCTCGCCCTCGTCCGCGTCCTCCTCCTCGTCCCTTCTTTTCTCGGGAGAATTGTGGCCGAAAAACCTTCGTCAAGTCGAGTTCAGTTTGAGTTTGAGTCAGAGTTTTTTGGTTCGAGTTCTAGTTTGAGCCGCGGCAGAGTCTATTTCTCGTGGGGGTTTCCCCTCTCCGCTTGACCCAATTAACAGGACGCTGTCCGGGACCCGGCAGATGCTTCACCGGTAAGTGGGTGAGTGTGTGTGTGTGCGTGCGTGAGTATGCCAATTACGCGCGCGAGTTTCCGCCGTAACCAACGCGTAGCCTCCATAACCTCGGTAACCTCCGTCAGCGGAGCAGGCGACAGCCCACGTGTTTGGCGGCAAAATCCACATGGGAGCAATTGACAAAATGGCAACCACCATCCGGATGCGGTTCCACCAGCTCCCGCTCTCGCTGAAGCAAATTCCGTGGGACAAGGATACTGCGGATATGGATGCTGATGCCGCCGCCTGGCGCTGGGGACGAGCCGTGGCCCTGCTCATAAATTGGCAGCACAAGAAGATACTGCAGCAGCCCCTGTCAGCCAGCCATAACTCAATTTAAATTCAAATGTGTTACGCCAGGAAAACCGTAAAGAGGAAAGCCGAAAGAGAAACGACACAGAGAGAGAAAGAGAGGAAAAAAGAAAAGAAAATTAAATGCTTTGTCAAAGAACAAATAATCAAATTATAAATTGATAAAGCCACCAATGGAGGAGGCGGAGCTGGTCGCCGCAGATGCGTGCTGCTGCTGTCGCTGCTGTGGCTGCGAGCCTAGCACGGCAGATGTCCTGCTGTTGTCCCAGCAGCAGCCCCTCCAGGTGGAGACGGAGCTCCAGTGGATAGGGCTGGAGACCGCAGAACTGTTGCCCGCATATATAACCCGCTACTACAACAATCTTCATCACCAGGTAAATCAGCATCGCCTTGAATTATGGCTATAGCTTGTGGGGTGCGGTGGGGTAGGGAAAACTTGCTCGAAAATGGTGGGAAAAGTGGCCGCCAGGCTCTGGCCACTGTGGAGTTGCCTTTGATTTGAGTTGCGGCCAAACTTTGATTAAATTTTGTTTACAGTTTTTGCTTTTTTGGGGCAGCCGCTCCGTTTGGGGAAAACTAGAAAAGCGGGCGGGAAAATGAGTCGTGGCTTCCCGCATAATGCGGTAAAACGCAAATGATTCTAAGGGAGCTGTTTAGCTAACTTAATTAGTTTTTAGTTTCAATCAAATAAATGTTTAACTATGATTAGAATTCCGCTAATTAATATTTTGACGACTGCGAATATGAAAGCTATTAATTACTTTTTGTGGTTTTTTGGCAATGCAAAAGGCATTTCTTTAACTTATTGCCATAAAATTATTACAACAATTGTATAAATACATAATTTATTAAATACAAAACCAACCGTGCGGGTTCTACTTAATCGCCTTTATTTAAATCAGGGTTTAAACAGGAAAAAAAAACAGCTGATAATAAATTCAAATTAGCTTGAATAAATTCAGTAATGGTTATGGATTAAAATTCAATGTTTTAGGTAACAAAAAAACAATGGATAAATTTAAATTCCAAAAGGATTTAAATTTTAAGCAGGAATAAAAGTTACATTTCCTCTAGGTTATCATTTAAGCCCTCTAATATTCGTTTTTGTCTTCCTGTCATTTGTTTCAATCATTCGTAGAGGCAAGGCTATCCTCTTACTGGTTTGTCCATTTGCCATATTGAAATTCTATTCCCCTGTTGAGGTGCTCTCATCTTTAAGTAAGACTTCAAGGAACATAAAACGCTTCGCTTTGCTATCATTTCGTTTATTCACCTATTCCCCGCTGGAGACACACAGGGTGGCCAAGACTCCTAGAGCCTCATTGAGTATTGGCCAATTGCAATGGCAAAATCAATTTACCAAATGGCCAACGAATTTGCATTTTTTGTGTCTGTGTGTGCTACCTCCCTTAACCCCAGATGTCCTCGTTTTTGGCTCGATTTCTGGGATGCCATCAGCATTATTACAACGCTCGTTTTACCTTTGACTTGTTTCTGATTTGCACACACACACATCCGTGTGTATGTCCTTCCCCCGGGTGTGCGTGCGGGGTGAGTGTGTGTGTGGGGTTAGTTGACAACTAAACGTGTCAACGAGGCTAAGCAAGCAAACTGTCAGGAACAGCAGCAGCAGCAGCAGCAGCAGCAGCAGCAGCAGCGGTAGTTACAGTCCTCTGTCCCGCCGCCTGCCCCACTGACACATTAGGGTTACTCTTTTGGCTGCACACATCACAACACACAACACACACATAACTGTCCCCACGCCACGCCCCTTTGTGGCACTCAGGGCCCGAATTGCAACTATGTAACTGCCATCATCCTTGTTATTGTTATTGTCATTGTTGCCGTCGTGTTGCAGCCAAATTTGTTGCCACTTCGATGAGATGACAAATTCGTGCCAAATTGCTTTCACTCTTTTGTTGCACGGAAAGGAAATGGTGAGGGTTTTGTTTTGGGAAATAATTGAAAGGGAATAAAGTTTGCAAAAATATATTGTAAATGTTTCATTAGTTTTAAAGCATCTACGAGATGTTTTTGTTGTGGATTTAATTGTTATTTGAGTTTAAAATTTAAGTATAATATGTAAAGTCATGATTGAAAATATATATTGTATGTTTCCAAAGAAGTTTTAATTTTAAATAAAGGTTAAACCTGAAGAATATATCAATATCTTCAATATCTTCTTCTTTCAGTCTTCGATAAATCTATTAGTATAATTAAAATTGTTTAGTAACCTCTTTATCTGTATTCTGTAAATACGAAAACAGTTCATTTTCCAGTGCACCTGTGACCCCTGATCCTCTGCTTTTTCTGCCTGCATCCTTCCCCTTTTGCCTGCATCCTGTATCCACTTTCCATTGGCATGCTGCAGCACGACACAAAACGTTGGCGACAGCAGCAAGTTAATAGTTTATGGCCAGGATGCGATTACACGAGCTCCATTTTTCCAAAGGGCCTTGACCTACACTGCCTGCCTGCCTGCTGAGCTGCCTGCCTGCCTGAGCTGTTGGAAACCTTGGGCCGAAACGAATTCGGATTCAAATTCACTTGACATAACGCCGGTGGGTGTGAATCGTAAAGGAGAAATGCAAAAGGAGACAGGGGACAAGGGGAGATATAAAAAGGATGAAGTGTCAGATGCTGCGGCAGATGGGGGAGGTCCTTTATTGTGCATTAATTAAAAGCCCGTTATGCTGCGCGTTTAACTCGTGTGCGCTCCTGCTGGCGTCGTTCTCGTCCTTGCAAATCAATCGATTGTCTGAATTGCTTTCTTTGCACTTCGAGGCTGAGAAGATGCCACTAAGGCTTTTCTTTCTTCCAATTTCATATCCTTAAAAGAGGGTACAATGATTTGTTTATATATTAGACATGTGAAGAAGGGGAATGTAAGTTTAAAAAGGATTTTATTTTGTAGACAATGTGAAATTAAATGTTTTTAAACGTATTTTCAAGGAAATGAATTAATTTGTAGCTTGCCTAGATCTTTGCATTTATTATTATTCATTATCTAAACTATAATAAGTGCAGTATGCTTTAGAAAAGTTTATTTTCCTGTTAGTGTATTCCCATCTTCGATTCCCAGGCTGGCCAAGCAGGCCTGCTTTTCTGTCTGCCTTTCCTTCTGGGCCAAACCCCTCATCACGTTTTGCTGCTTTTCACCCCATTTTCTGTCGGCCACTGCCTGCTATTCACAACAAGCGCTCCATAAATATTTGCTGTGCCTCAGCACAGATTCATAACTCATAAAGGACCTGTCCCTCCGACTGTCCCTTCCTTTCGTGCCGCCTGTCGCTCTGTGTAACAGTGCCACTGCCTGTGCCTGGGCCCTGTGCCTGTTTGCCTGGCCCCTAATGGATAGCTGGGGCCTTACCACATGTAATTAGGTTGCGGTTTTCCACCTTCTGCCGCTACTGCCACTGCCACTGCCGCCTCCTTCTTGGCTGCTTCTCTGCTGCTTCTGCCACTTCCCCTTTTGGCAATGAATCCTTTTTGCCAACACGCCCGCATCCTCTTTGGCAAGTGTCTGAGTGTCTTGATGATTGTGTGCGAGGATATTTGGGTGAACCGCCATTGGAAATAATTAGGCAGTCTTAGTACACACATTAGGGTCACTTTTATTGTTTAGTTAATTGGAAAGCTAAGATATCAGAGGAATTCTTAGTTATTGATGGGTATTTTTAATATGTTGTGATAATAGCTTTTAATAGAATTTTGAAAATGATTTTCAGCGAAAACTTGAAGTAGTAAAATTAAGTATTATTTTTTACTAGCTTAGAACTTCAATTCAAAGCCATTAAATATTGCGTATACGACTCGTAAGCCGGTATCTGTGTACTCCTAAAAAACTCGGAAACCTGCCAACACTGCGTATACGTGATTAAGGTTAAAAGCATCCCCTTGCTTAGTGCTTTTTTATGTCTTACGTACAACCAACAAAAAAGGTATAAGTAGGGTGATATTATGACCTTAAATTACAGTCAAAAACCAAGGTCCACCCTGCTGGCCACAAGTCACCTACTTTGGCCCCGGTTTTTATGTTTTTTTTTTTTTTGTTTTTTGGCCAACTAAACTTACTGAACTGCAGCTGCAACTGCAGAGTGCTGCTGCTGCTGCGCGTTGATGAGCGAAGGATGTCTGATTATGACGATGATGCTGCTTTTGATGATGTTGATGTCCAATGCTGTGGACGCTGGCAATGATTGGGTTAACGAGTACATGACGGCAGACGTTGCGCCATAAATTACGAATATTTGCACGCTTGCCACGTTAAGCGCTGCGTCCCGCTCCCCAGCTAACGTTACCGTTAGACAAACGCAAACAGCAGCGCCAGCAGGGGGCACAATGCTCTCTAAACTGGCACATTTTATTGGATTAAAGTCCATAAGTGCAGTGTTTGGAGGGCTTTCGAAATTTATGGGTTCACGCTGCGTATGCGTAATATTTTATTTACTGCAAAAGGTAAGAAAGTTCAGTAAAATAATTGTAAAAGCGTAAAATAATATGCTGAGACATTAATTAAGAGAGGATTCTTTGGGTTTTGTTTTTATTTTTAATGAAATTTTGCTTCTAAATATAAATATCTATAAATATACACAAGTTTGTTATAATTTATATTGAAATTTTATCAAATTTGCATTTAAAATACATGTTTATATCCAAAGAGAGCACAATTTTTCCACTGTGCAGCAGCAGCAGAAATCGCCAGCTATTGCCAATGAGTGAGAAATGTGGCAGCGAGCCAGAGACAGCTACTGCGCATGTCCTTCGCGGTCAGCGTCTCTGCCAGCGCCAATGCCAGCCTCCTGCATCCGCCGGGCAGATTCAGCGGGCAGCAGCAGAAGTCAGGCCACCAAGGCAACAGCCTCAGCAGTTGTCTCGCTTGCGCCCAGCGTATTGAGCGAGTGCGGAATTCGGAGCGAGGCGAAGCTCCAGCTGGATGCTGCCAGGATCTGGAGATTCAGTCTATAATTGTGCACCTTGCTGACTGGTTCTGTGCCAGTTTAACGCGAGCCCTTGCCTGGACAGCACGGGTATATAGTAATAGTAGCAGGAGCAGCAGCACCACCACCAGCAGTCGCAGCCGCAGCAGCGCCCGCAGCAGCATCAGCAGCAGCACACACACGCAAGCACGCACAACTCGACTAAAAACGGCTGCTGCAAAGCCACACACACGCGGAGAAAAACACGCACACACACTCAGAGACTCAATCACCAGTGAGTTGCCATACGGCGCAGCGAAATGCAAAGGAAAAATAGGAAAAGGCAAACGAAAGCCTAGAGAAAACCGTCAAGAAAAAGCCCAGATATAGTGAAGAATAACCCAAGACAACAAGCTAGAGAAAAAAAATCAACTAAAACCACCAAAAGAACCCATGAAAACTTTCGAAACGGTTACAAACTTTTTAATTAAAAAATTGCTCAAGTTCCGTGGGCAAACAGCTTGCCCAAGTTGCGCGCAAAAAAGTAGGCAACGGAAAAAAATTCCAATTGATTTTCGCCCGAAAAATTCCCACACACATTTACGCGAGCCAAAGGAAAGGCAGAAAAGTGTGCGTGGTTTTTTCGCAGCCTCTCTTTAGATTTTTCTTCTTTTTTCCTATTTTTTTTGCATATTGTCCGATCCGGTCAGCTTCTTGCCTTTTCCCCGCTCTCCCTGGCTCTTTGTGTGTATGTGTGGGAGTTGCTGCCATTTCCCACTCTCTCCTTGGGTCCTGTCTGGATGAGAGAGAGCGCCGTATCCTGGCTCTCTTGCTTGCGCTTGGAGAAGCAACAACCGCAACAAGGCGAAGGCAGCGACGCTGGCAGCTGGCAGCGCAGCGACAGCGACCGCATTGCCAAATCGATTTGCCAAAAATGATTATCAATGATTTCACGAAACGCGCCACCGAAAAAACTCGCCTCCAAAATTGAATTAAATTAATCGCATCGTGTGTCAGTGTGTGTGAGAGAGAGTTGGCGTGGGTGTGCTGCTGTCTATGTGTGTTTGCTCGCTCGTGTGTAAATCAAACTATAAAACTAACTTAAATTTAAATCAATTTCAACCGCAAAAAACACCAAAAAACAAAAACTAAAACTAAAGCCAGTGCAAGCAAGAAATAAAAAATAAAACAATATATTTAAAGGAACAGGAAACCAACAAACCATGTACTCTTTAATTCATTAAACACAAATAACAAAAAACCCTTCAGAGAGAAAAAAAAAGTTAAACACAAACAACACAACGAGTTTAAACAACGGCATTTCGTTGCAGTAAGTATGAGTTTGAAAAACAAATAGCTCACCTGAGAAATGAATCACCACCCACCAACCAACCGCCCACACAAGTACCACCTGCCCCCCCACCTGCAGAACTTGGAATTCCTCAACAAACTGAAGTTCGCTTCAATTCACTTCACTTCACCCCTCAGCACAGCCTCCTGCCCCCAAAAAAACAGCAGCAGACGGTTTCCTATGCCATTTCCGTTTGCCTTATCAAAAATGTGTATATATACACACAGAGATCTGTATATATCTGGTTAGAAAGGCAAGGAGAAAGCAGACAGAGACTGCAAAACTACAGTGGAAATTAGAACTTGAATATTTGCATATAAATTACACGGTAATTAAGTGCAATTTCTAGTAAAAGTCAGGATGCAGAGTATAAAAACTGTTTTATTTCAGTAATTATCTAGTAAAAGTCAGGATGCTGCAAGGGAAAACTCTTTCATTTATGTACTTTTTACAATCAAAAGGTTTTACTTTCAGACTTTTTCAATGAATAAACCAAATTCCCTTTAAAACCTAAGATATTTTCTTACAAGTTCCTTGACATTTATTTTTTTTTTATTAAATTCTCTTTAGCAATCTTATCAGAGGAAGGACACTAAGAACCAAGACTTTAATTTTCCAATTTAATTCCTTATAGCCAAGTTTAGGGGGAAGTACACTTCAAAACGGCCCTAAAACTATAATTTCTTTATAACAACATTTAAAAAGGAAAAACACTTCAAAATGTATTTAAAACTTTCGTTATTTCCAGTAAACTTATTTATTTCTAGAAGCTCTCCATTAGCTTCCTAAATGAATTCAGTTTCCCCCAAATCTTAACTACAACCTTGGAGCATAACGCCCACAAATTAAATTTATTTACCATTAAATACAGCAAAGCCAAGAAAACAAATTAAATTTAATGAAATACAAATATAAATCGAATTCAAAATCAAAATAGAAAGTACACAAGGCGTCCCCCCATTGGCAATGCTTTAAATAAATAATTTCCAATCTGATATGAGAGAGTCTAATTAAATGAAATTGACACGCAAAATAGGCGAAGATTTACGGTTTCAATAGAGCCATAAATTGATTTTGTGTCTATATAAAAGCCAAACTGTTGGCCATTTCAAAGCGACCACTGTACATGAAAAATTTGCTAGGTTTCTTTTCTGCTTTTCTACTTTACTGCTTTCGCTGTGAAATTCATCAGCTTTCTGCTTGTGCAGAGTGCAGCTTAGTCCTTCAGGCGGCGGCGAGGGTCTGGTGGTCCTTCAGGAGGACTCCCACCAGTGAGAGATGGACTGCCAAAAACTCACTTTACCTCAACGCAGCTCGACTGCGGTTCTCTTTTCGTCCTTTTTGGATCCTTATTGCCAGCATTTGATGGTTTCGCTCTCGCTCTCTCACTGTTTTAGCGCCATACTTACTTTCTTTGTTGGTTTTTGAATCTTTTATGAATTGAATTTGGTTATTTTGAACGCGTATGTTCCGCTGCAAAGTTTGGGCTGCCACGGCAACGGCGTGGCTTCCACGTCCTTGGCTGACTTCCTGGCCCCATTTTTTGTTTTCTGTTTTTGGGGAACCGCTTTTGGCCCCGAGGACCTTTATCCTGGCCAAAGCCAGAAAACAGAAAGCCGAAGACTGAACTCTGAAAACGCGACGAGCACGTTCCCATTCAATTATGGGTGGCATGTGGCACATTAGCATTCAGCGGAAGCTGCGCCAAAAGCAAACATTTCAACGCCTCCCCGGTTTCGGTGGGGTCGTCCCTTTTATTATGCGAATATTATTTAAGCATTCACAATTCCGTTTTAATTTAATTCGATGGCGGCAGTGCGGAGCAGCCCAGCCGGGCAGCGGCTACAGACTTTCGGTAGTCAGTGTGGAATTTGTTGAAAACTATTTAGCATAAATAGTCTCCGCCTGCGGTCCCGATAGTCGCCTGGGAATTGCCTGGCAATGGAGTCCTCGGGTCCTTCGGCCCTCTTTATCTCTCGCCCTTTGTGTCCCCTGCCTTCCTGCCTTTATTAGCGCATATAATTTCCCCGAGTTCCATGTTCTTGTTCTTGTTTTTATTTTTTTACTGTTTCACAGTCTTGTTTTTCTCCCCGCTCGTTTTCGTTTTTTTATTTTTATTTTTAAGGCTTTTTCCCCAAACGATTGCCTTTTGGAACCGTTTAGATAAAAAGCTCTGTTCTGCTCTGCCACCCCCGCGAGCTGGAGTGTTTTTCAGTCAGCAGCCCCCAAGGGACAACACAGGTTTTTATATTGTAAATTTTTATTTTTATCTCCAAGGCATATAAAATACACATTTCCCGTTGCCTAGACAGTGAGTTTAATTAAAACGAGGCGTCGAATAGAGCGAACTGTCTGTGCACAGGCACAAAAGAACGTTGTTGGAGCTTAACAACACAGATTTTCAACTTGTTAATGAACTGGAAAAAATTACCATAACCCTTTAGATTGATTTTTTAGCATAGAAATACTGAAAAACAAGTAAACAATAATCAAAACTGTTTGTTTGTATAAAAAATAAATATTTTAAGCATTCTAAACAAATAAAACAATTATTTATTGGTAGAAATGTGTATAGAGTCTTGATTGCAATTTGTTTAACTAGGTTGTTAATAGCTTATTTTAAGAAATATATTTATTATTTTTTTAACATTTTTTTACCTATTTTTATTACCTTTTTTTGTGCTTTTTCTCATCTGATTGACTTTTCCCCAGTGCATATTATGCTCCATTTGGCTCCCATCTGTTTCGTTGATTGCTTTTGGGGGTGGAGACCTAAACAAGAGGTGGGCGAGCCTACCTTTTCACTAATTTCAATTGTTCAGGTGTGTGTCTAAGGGATTAAATATCTAATTTATTTGTATAAAATGCGAAAACACTCGTTTGAGGGAGAGAGCTCTCAGCAGTAGGCTACATTAAATTGGAATTCCTTAAACCCCAGAATACCTTTCACCTGCTGTGCTGAGTTTTTGTATATATAGTTAACACCCTTAACACCCCTCATACAGCCCAGTCAACACCCACATCCACACCTATACCCACACACATACGCTCGCAGTCGAATAAATTTCGTTAAATTTTGAGCTTTTCAACGATTTTCCTTTGCAGAACTCGCATGCTAGAAAATTTACAAAACAAAAACCAAAAGAAAACCAAAAAAGCTAAAAACAAAAAACCACATAACCAAATCAATTCCAAAATTTAACTCTAGAAGTTGCATCAAATTAAACCAATTAAAAAAAAAAGAACACACATCTATCTGTATAGAGAACTCAATAATAAATAGTAAAAAACAAAAAGCTAAACCAAAAAAATACAACAAATTAATTACAATTGTGATGAACAAGTTAATTGCATCAATTGCAGCCCATAAAAACTCAAGCATTTAAAACTAAATAGCGAAGCAGCACCTCAATTAAAAAGGAAACAATAATTTTATCGCCAACTTTAAAACCCAAAAACCAATTCAACGTGGGAAGCACAGACAACACACTTGCATGATTTACCAGTGATAGCAACAGAATTTACATAACAATTAATAAATAAACGCTAAATAGAGACAACAACAATAAGCAACCGACCGATCATAAGATCACAAATTGTTGTAGACTTTTAACACGCCCCCAGGAGTTAGTTGTTGTTGATTAATAAATACTAGGAAAATAGAGAAGGAGCTGTTTTTGAGAAAAGCTGTGATCCCCTCCCCCCAAGTACGGAAAGCTGAAATAAATGAGCAAGGAAAAGCCTGGAAAATAGGCTGACGCAGAGTAAAAGTCGGAGCCAAAGTGTGAGCAATGCTCACTCGGAGCAGCAACGAAAGCTGTCGACGCAACACCAACAACATCCGACCGAATCCGCATCTTGGCCTGAAGCATATATCACAGGGCTAAGAGGCCAAGAACAGCCAAGGGAAACGCTAGAAAAGCGAGCGAGGAGGCGAGGTAGCCAGAGGACACAACATTTATCCGCGCCACGCGTCGCCACCGCCCCCGCATCGCCTGCAATGCTCTGGTAGCCAAGACAGTTTTACGGTGGATCACTACTGTGCCGGCGGCGACCCACAGGCAGCAGCGGCAGCTGGCGGTAGTGGAGCGGGAGGAGGAGCTGGACCTGGAGCGGGATCTGGAGCGGGAGCGGGGCCGGGAGCGAGTCCATGGTCCAGCAGCGGCGGCGTCGGCGGCGTGACATCCTGCGGCGGCGGCGGCATAGCTCCCCCCTTGGGCATGTGCCAGCATCATGGGCTAACATCACAATCGTTGATGTCCGGTGGCTCGCACATGTCCCTGCTGGGCAGCAGCGGCAGCAGCGGTATGAGCGGCAGCGGGGTCGGCAGCAGCGGCCAAGGTATACCCATGGGTATGCCATCGATGGCCACAATGCCCCAGTGTCCGGCCGCTGAGGCCGCCATGCTGGCTGCCTCCTCCGCTGGCGGCCATTGTCGCAGCCTGAGCGGCCTCAGTTCCATCAGCATACCGCCGCCGCCGGCCCTCTTCAATCCGTGCAGCTCGGCGTTGTCCCTGCAGCAGGCGGCGGCCACACGCTGGGGACCGCGCACCTCCTGCCCAGTGCACAGTCCCTTCCGCGTTCGTGTGCCCAATGGCTCCATTTGCTCCGGACACCAGGTGAGACCGTTCGGGAAGGGCTTTACTCTACTGTACTATATGTGTATATATATATGATAAACCCAATCAGTTGCTAAAATCCGTTGACTAATTCAGCTTGCCACAAAATGTTTTTTGCGCTCTTCAGTTTTGCTATAGATACTGTAAATATTAGCGTATCTCTAAGTAGTTCTTAGCTGATAAGTCATAGTCGTAACTTGATTTAATTAATTGCAATCCCAACTCATAATTCTCTCTCTTCTCTTCTCTCTTCCCCAAATGGCTTTCCCCTTTCTCTGTGGCCTGGCAGGTAAGCAATGCTGAGCGGAAACCAAGCGTTTTGGCAGAGCTCCGAAATGTGTCAACGACATGTAAGATTATTTTCATTTGGGTTAGGTTTGCCCACACACAAGCACATCCGAAAAAAATGGGGGAAAATATAAACACAGAAATCAGAAGCATACGCACACATTAAACCTAAAAAATACAGGGCAACGAGGGAGGTTTTAGGGATTTCTTTACAGAGGATAGATATCTCTATCCTATCGGGAGGAAAGTATATTGAGATGAAAATCTCATACCGAAATGATTGTAAACTTTAATTGTATGGAAATATAAAATCTCAAAAGATATGGACTTATCGTTATTATCAAAAAATAGTCTACAAATTGTTTTTTTAAATTATGTATCTCTTGTTTCGATTATACTAGTCCGATCGAAAAGTAAAATATATTTATTTATATATCGACCATATCAACAGAGCAATATTTTGTGTCCCTGTCTGTCTGAATTTGGTTATTAATATAATCCATAGCTAATTCAATTTCTTAAACAAAGTATTTAAAGTATTAGGTTTAAATTTAAAGACTGAATTCCTATTTTTAGACTTTAAACTTTTTTTCTAGATAAAATCAGTTTAATCTGTACCTTTTAAATGCAATTTTAGTCTCTTAAAATACTTTGAAATCAGCTTAATTTAAAATTCTCAAAGAACATAATCGAGGTAAATGGTTTTCCGCTTTCCTTATAAATAATTTAAGTATGTTTCCCATTTTCAAGGGGGAATAATGGCTGACAAACAAAACGTATTAAACCTAATAAGGCTTACATTAAAGCTTCAATAAATTTGCATGTAATTTGATGCTGGTTCTCTGGTTATATCAGATAATGAGATAAAAGGCAAAATTCAATTATTAATTTAAGGGTGAACACACATTTCTCCTGAGAACCAAATGATTACACAAAAAGGAAATAATACATTTAAGAACTCTTAAATCAGGAAGAAAAAGAGTGTAAATCTTTTTGTTTGTTTTATTAAATTATAAACATAAAAAACTTCTTTAAAATAACTCTACAAACTCGTAATATATTCTAAATAATTAATAACTGAATCGTTAAGAAACCCATCTTCGTTCCAGTAACTATTTACCAATTTTAAAGAATATTTTGGTAAACTTAAACCGAGATTGGCAGGCAAAAACAGCTTTGAATTCAACTAAAAGCCCTCTAAGTAGGCCATGAAGTAAATCCACCTTATATTTGTATACCTATGAAGCTATAATCCAGACACAAAAGGAACATCCATAGCAACTCTCGGCTGGACGGGCTCACATAGTTTCGCAAATTATAAAGAGCTCGATTCACATGATTGCCCAAGCGGTGACCCGGTTGGGTTTTTTATGCCCGGCTTGGGGATCCGCCAGGTCCTTGGTTTGGGTTTTGGGTTTAGTTTGGGTTTGGTTTTGGGGTTTGGGCTTCGCTTTTGGGCCTTGGCTTTGGCTTTGGCTTTGGGCGGGGGGGCAGGGACTGGGCCTTGGGTCGCTTTTCCTAAATCAGCGACAGGCGCAGGTTTTTGCTTGACTGCGGAATAAACTACACGACTAGGCAGCAGCGACTAGGGATCGACTATCAGAAATCCCGGCCCTTTTGTGACAATTGCCATTTAACGTTGTTGTTTTTTCCCTGATTCTCGCTTTCGCTTCCCTTTTGTCCTCCCACTTTTCCGGCTCTCCTTTTGTCCTGGCATCAAATTGAATGTCACTAATGCAATTAGTTCACACAAAATAATTCTCTTCCACTCGATTATAGAGCATAATATGCTCGTTGTCATTTATTAAGCGAAGCCAACCGAAACACGCACAAGGGGGTGGCAGCCAGGCAGGTTACCGAGCAGGACGAGTCGTATGCAAAATGATTGGGGAGTCCTTTTCGAAGGTTACTGCTGCCACACAGGACCATTACGCCTTTCAATTTTTGCGCTAGGCCGAAATTTACATAAATATTACACAAGCGAGCGAGGGGATGGAGGCTTTTTTCCTTCTTCCTTTTTTGAATTTCCGAGGGCTGTGTTTGGTGAGAGTATGAGGCATGGCAAATAGGCTCGTTATGGGGACCCCTCTGAAGAATGATCCGCCATCCCGCCAAGGACAACCGGCAAAAGGTGTGGTCACCACCAAACGCCGCCCCCAAATTGAGTTTTCTTCGCAGCCAGCCAATGATGTCAACTTTTTTGTTTCAAAAGGAATACATATTTCCATTCTCCTTGTAACTACACACAAAAAAAAAGAAGTCTGCACTACATTAGGCTTTGGAGGCGGCTTAAATTCTGTCCGTAATGAAGTTGGCCCAAAGTTAGCAATTCTTAAAGACAGCAACTTGGGGAAAAGTTTGCCGCGAGTGTGGGTTGCTGAGTGGTTTTTTCGGACTGAAAAAGAATCTTTGATAATTTTACGCATTTTTAATATGGGTAGTTGACTTGACATTGTCCTGACAACCAATCAAAGGTAAATGAGGCTCAAAAGGAGCGTTTAAACTTTTGTTCCAGGGAACTTTTCGGCAAATGAAAAGCGACTTTTTGGGGGAAAAAGATACTGAAATATCAGTTTGACAGGACCCAGATGGCGTGAAATGTATCCTGTTTCTTTATCATAGAAAGTTTATTATATATTTTCCAGAAAAACATAAATAATTTGTAGCCGTTAGAGTGTCTAAAGTTTTATTAATGAAAACTGTTTAAAGCTGTGGAGCTAGAATATTTTTTAAATACTAAGAAAAAAACTCCTATAAACATTACTGAAAATATGACCTGTATTTTATATAATTTTATATTCAAAAAAACCTAAAATTCCTTATACTTTTCCCATATCTATTGATTCATCTCTGGCATTACCCGTGAAAAAGCCCCTCAGGTGATTCGGGAAGACATTTCCTTTGATTATCTCCCTGGAGCTGTGCCCGCAAAACATTATGTTTGTGTTTTATCTAAAGTATCCCGACAAATGATTCCAAAAATTTCTCTCGGCTCGAACATTAGCTGGCTAAGTACCTCAAGTTTGGCGCCACAATGCACGAGAGAATTTGTAATTTCCCGGACGAGCCGGGAGGACTAACTAACTTACACCTGCCTGATGGTGGCCATCATGGCATGGTGTGGCACATGCCACATGCCACACGCATCACACACGCACACATTCACGAAAGTGTTGTCATACATTCAGCATTCCCTCTGGCAGACATAAAAAAACTGAAACTTTTATCTTGATGGAAGGACTTGACTTGGAGGAGCGCGTTTTTTTCGGGGGACAGCGCCAAAAAAATGAGAGAAAAGAATAGGGCAAGGAAATGGAAAAGAAATGGCGAAAAACTGCCTAACTGACAGAGAGGATGAGGGAACCGAGGGACCAACTGACTGACTGACTGAATGACGGACGGAAGCCTTGACACTCTTCATTTGTGAATGCGTTAATTGCGCCACTGTATGTAGGTACATTAGGGTGGAACTTGGTTCCTGGCAGTATACTCTTCCAGCTGCAAATATATATTTATCTTTAAGGAATTAAAGGGATATATAGTTATATTTTTAGTTTAGTTTCTATAATCTTCATTTTACCTGGACCACATGTCGTATGAGTAATGGCGAAAAAAGCCTCTAACGTGTACTTCTTAGTTTAAAAATCTAACTTATTGCCTTGAGTAACTAATTAATAATCAGTTTATATAAAAAAACGATTCTTCTGTCAACAAAAGAGATTGAAAAAAGTTTAAGCCAATTTATCTCTTCTTGGTTTACGTGTCGTATGCTTAATTTCTCTATAAAAAAATTGCTAACTTCAGCTTCTTTAAGCTTCATTTCACCTGAACCACACGTCGTATGAGTAATGTAAAAAAAATACCTCTAACTTTTACTTCTTAGTTTTAAAAACTAAGCTATTGCCTTGACTACACTAATTAATAATCAATTTATATGAAAAAAGGTTTTTCAGTCAACAAAAGAGATTGAAAAAAGTTTAAGCCATTTTATTCTCTTTTTGACCTACGTGTCGTATGCGTAATTTCTCTGAAAAAAATCTTAAAAAGTAATTTAAAAGGCCTACGAAAATGCTCTCTTGTTTGAATATGTTAATTGCCAGACAAAGCCAAAGTCCTTGGAATGTAATGAGAGTTAAATTGTCTAACTTTGGCATATGGCGACGGTCCACCCCAGATTTCATATGTATGTGTGTGCGTGCGTGCGTGCTTTTCCTGATGATAATCATGATGATGATGATGATTATAATGGTATGGTGTTGTTGCTGCTGATGTTGATGAACAAGCACAATGGCCTGAACAAGCAGTTAGAGCCTGTAAGGACAACAACAACAACAACGGCGATTACAAGCAGCAAGTGTGTACATTATTTTGCAATTTAACAATCCCCACACCCCACATGACATCCTTCATCATCATTCCCCCCTTTCTGTTTCACCCTTAACAGCTTGAGAAAAAACAAAACAAAAAACCAAAAAGTAAGGTTATCCTAGAAAGGATTTAGACTGAAGAATACCCCTTAAAACTTTGGACCATGCTTGATTCTGAAAATATTAATATATAGAATAGAGTTAGAAAGTGGAACAATAAATTGTTGTTTCGGAAATGGAAGTGCCACTAATGTAGTTGAATATAACATCTCTACCTTTTAAATATTTAAAGGACTAGCGGACAAGGATTAGTTCTATCTATGTATGTGTATATAATATACTCTAGGAATTATTAAAACATGTACCTAGTCTCCAACTTCCATAGTTTCCTTGAATTAAGACTTTAAGCGAATTAACGGACTTGTCACAGGACATCCCTTCGCCACATAAGCCTCTTTGAGAATATAATATACCCTTTGTACCGAGTGCTGTTAAAAAAAAGGTAGAGACTGGGCGGAACAAGAAGAAAGTATAAAAAAAAGAAATGTGAAGAAATAATTAGTTTACTTGTTACGAAAGTGAGTTATCGCCCTTTGTGCGCCGCTGCAGCCGTTGCGGCGTTGTTTGCCTAGTTGAAATTGAATAAACAAATTTTACATGCCGCACACACACGCACACGCATAAGTACCGCCACATGATATATAAACTCGCCCCCCACCCACAACACACTCACAAACACACATAGACAATGTGTCGAGTGTGCAAAAATAATAATGTGTGTTCTTTACACAAAGAACAGCTCAGCAAAGAAGGCAGCTAAATAAAAGCGAGAGGAGACAACGAAGGGCTATAAAATTACATTTACATATGCAGATATGTGCAGGGATGCCTTAGTGAGTGTATGTGTGTGTGTGTCACACCACGGTGTGCGTGCGAAGAAAGTGTTGCCTACCTAACAGCGTCATTAGTCACACAAGCAGCCGAAGGAGCAGCCAAGTAAGGCGAGTGAGAAATGACACACACTCACGTAAAATGTACTTCCGGAATTGGATAACTAAACGGAGATGTTTGAAATCGGAACAATATCACATTTCATGCAAAACAACCAAATGCATTGTCCGTTTTCTTACCTTGACGTTGTTGTCCTGCAGCCAACACTCTCAGCTGCTGTTTTTGAGTCCAAGGACAATTGCCTTGAAGGTGTCTTATTTGCTTTTTGCACTACAAAACTAGTACAATTAAAATGTAAGGACATTTCAGGGAATTTACTTAAAACAATGGTACAGCTTGGAATATATACTTTCTTAAAAGTGAATTTTCTTTAAAAATGAACATTAGTGAAGCCAAACGAAGCTTATTCTAGAGAATTTCATGCATGGATTCAAAGTTGTAGGGGAAAAAATTAATTAAAAACATTCGTTTTATTGTTTTATACATATTTTTTTCCTTTTGTATCTTCAACTATTAAACTGTTGAGATTTTTTAGCTTTAAAACTATTTAAGAATGTATTCCTTGATATATTGAAATAATAAATATCGAAAAATATGAAATTGTCTTGTAAAATTAAAATATTTTCGGGAAAATTAGTTTACCAAATGTAGTTGCATCTTTTTCGATTATATTGTTTAAAAATATATCGAAAAAAATATAGCTTTATCTTTAGATACATTGCATTTTTCTGCAAATATCTATCACAGGACCCATAATTCGATATCGTCCCTTTTTAAATGTTACAAACCATACAACCTTAATTTATATAAATCATTTCATTTTAAAAATATCAAAAAAATACCCTCTCTTGTATACAACAACCCTTAAATCCCCCAAAAGGCTTTGGACAATATTATTGTAAAGAAAAAATCCAACATGTGCCATTAACCTTCTGAGATAAAATCGTAAAATCGTTAAAAACACACTGACCCTTTCATCGTTCCCTGCAATTTTTCAATTCAATACCATTTACATAAAGATTTATATTTATGAAAAAGCCTTTCTGGGAAATTAAACAAAAAAAAGCCATACGCAGATTGTGGAAGAAAATGGGAAAACTGTGCAAAGCTACGGGGTTCTCACCCGCCATATGTTGCATAGTCAGAAAAAAAAAAACAAACGGAAAGGGAATCCACCTATCTTTAAAATTCCGAAAGCATATTTCTCTTTTTGGAGTATTTCGGGGAATTTTCCCGGAAAAATGATGAAGAGAGACAGATTGGGGGGAAAATTGAAAGGTGGCAAGGTGGAAGCGATGACAATATGTTTCGCCCACGGGAAAGAGTTCTTTTTTCGCCTTTTTCTTTTATATATATATATATATATTTATTTTTATTTTTTGCGCCCCGCTGATAGATGGCAGCGATAAATGCATAATGTGCACGCACACACCGGAAATTTGTGGCTCGAAAAACCAAACCAAAACACGACACCAAAAAGCGACGACGACACCGAAACAGAAAACCAAAAATCGAGGTCCTTTTGTTGTGAAAATATCAATATGGATGGGACCAAAGGGGAAGGGGAGGGGTTTTTTTGGCGTGGTAAATTGAATGATGAACGGGTGAGGCAGCAGCAGCAGGAGTAGCGGATCCACAGATCCCAGCCATTGTTCGGCTGATAAGGGAGCCTGGCAACTATTACCTGAAGCCCAACTGAACTGTCAATCAATAGCATCCATCGTTGTCCTCGTCCCGTTCCCGGTCCCCTTGCTCATCATCGTCATACATCAGGGCGCTGATAGGGAGGAAGGGGAACACTGTCTGTCAGTAATAATGCCAACTAATAGGCAGGAAGTGTTAGCCGCCGTCGCCGCCGCCGCTGTCGCAGGAAGAAAGGATGCCGCTCAATTACCCCGACATAGTCATACGGTGAATGTTGTGTATTGGAGACCAATGTTAACTGTAAGACTGTGTCTCGGTGGTTGCCAGCCCAGCAACGAGAAGCAAGTTTGGAGAGTCTGGAGTACGAAAAGTGACGAGTAGCGAGTGGAGGAAAACCCAACCCAACCGGATATGGGTATGTGGAAGTGAAGACGGACGGACCGCAACAATAAGTTCGTCCAAGTGATAAGTCCCGATAGCGACTCGCCTGGTAAAGTTTCCTGAGCTTACTCCGGTGATAGCAGTAGAGCCGGAGAGGGGGAGAAAACTCAGGGAAACGCGGGGGGGGGGGGGGGGGGGGAAGCTTATCACCGAGCACGCGACAGGCTCGGTACTCCGAGCTCTGCGGGCTCCAACTTGGATCCCTGAGATGTGAGATGTGAGCCGTGAGCCCTGAGCCAGACCTGACAGCTTGACAGGCGCCTGCTGCACACATTTGTACATCACACACACCCTCGCAGACACACACACCTCAAACTTTAAACAACTTTTGTGTTGTGCCTAAAGCACCCTTGAAGTTCAAGGGTGTATCATGTGTGGGTAGAGAGGGAAGTCACATTCCACTTTATTTATTATCTCTGATTTTCTAGTGGAGAACAAAACCAATTATATTTCGTCCAATTTGAAAAAAATATATATATTGTTTATTACAATTCTCTTTAAAATCACATTTTTTGTTTATTTGAAAACATATGAACTTTGGTATGACAATCAAATGGCATTTATCAATTGCATTTTTTGAACTCCAACATTGTTTCCTTTTTATTTTCAAATCAAACATCAATTGACATGGTGGTGTTTTCATTTTATTTCTGTTCTACATTTGTTCCTGTTTGTTGTTCAAAGTTCGCTTTTTGAAATCAAATATCAATTGTCTCTATAGCTTTTTTTGATTATTTTATTTTTATTCGTTGTATTTGGCTTTTGCAGCTGTTAAAGTTTTGTATATCCTGTGATGGGTTTATTTCTCAATTGAATTTTGAACTCAATGTCAAATAAAACTAACATTGTAGTGTGAAAAAAACATTTCAATTTCTGGTGTTCTTTTATGAGAATCTATTAGTTTTTTAGGCAACAAATTGAAGCTTTAACGTCTTTTTTTTTTTAATTCTATAAATAAGTATTTTGTTCTGTTTTATTTTACACATTTTATACAAGGTGTCTTCCAGTCGAGCACCTTTTCTGTTTTTAAATCTGAAGAGTTGACGCTGAGCAGGGATTAATTAAACCAAAGAAGATTCATTTTGCGGCCGACTCTCTCATATGGGGTGCACTTAATCCCTGCCCCCACGACTATCGTGCGCTGCTCCAAACCTGATAAGGTGCCAAATGTGGGCACTATCCATCGTTGGAGACTCCGCCCGCAAAGTGGGATTAACAAATGAGAGAGAGAGAACGAGGAGCTGGAGCCGGGAGCTGCCAGGGGCTGGGTGCCACTGGCGAGTGCCGTTGTACTAATTAAAATTCGGCATTAATCCAGATGATTCAGCTGTCAACGGTGCCCGACAGTGCCTGGGCTGTATCTGTGTCTGTGCCTCTGGTTTTTTTCGGCCCACAAAATGGATGCGGAAGCCATCGGTAGTCGCGCGCGCGCTCGTGTACGTGTGTAATTGACGTGTGGCCCGGAATATTAAGGAGAGGAAAATCCTGGAGCGCCGCCTCCATCTACCTACGTACACTCGTCCGAAATAAGGGCGGGAGTGGGCATGGTGAGGAACCTGATATAGTTCCATGCCTATACCCATTCTCGTCCTCGTTTTGGCCATGCTGTGTAATTATTAAAACCAACAAATAACGTTCGTGCGGTCTGGTGGCGGGATATTGGATGGACGCAACGGGAAGGGACAGGAGAATGATGGGACGACGAAGGATGCTCTGCCCATTGGTGGTTAGAGGTTAGTGGCTTAGCATAAAGCTGGAAAAATGACCAGCTCCCACCGGATGGACTGACTCCCGGCCAACAATGGACCTGACTCAGCAGCCCTCCATCGATGGACAGTTGGCTTGGAAATAGCTGGAAAATGTATACAAACTTTGCGTTTTCTTTATTTAAATATATGAAAAATGCTCAAATTAAGGGAAATTGAATATTTATAGTTTTATATTTCTTGAATTTTATACAAAACTTAGTTTGTTTCCTAAACTTAAGATTGTCAGTTCATTCTCTTACCTAAAAAAATACCTAATGGCCTTTGCTTGTTGCCTTTCAATTTATATTTTTAAAGGATATTCATTTTCCGCTCAAATTCTCACTTTTTAATTCCTGAACTCAAGAACTGCAATTAGCTGCAAGTCAATTCCATTTAGTTCTTTGGAACTTGCTTCAATATTTACTACTTACCCGTACCTTTGCTGTTAAGTTTCAGATTTACTTGGCAAACTTTTGTTTCCCGTCAAAGATTTGTGCAAACTTTATGGCGAACTTTTTTTGCCACTTGAATTATTTAAAAGCAAGCTTTGGGGCTTTCAAGGCTTTAGAGAGAGTGAAAATGAAGGGGGATTTTCTCCGAGTGTGTTGCCCGATGCTGTTTTCCCCGTCCGGCTAACGGAGGAATACAACTCTGATGTGGCTGCTGCCTCAGCAGCAAACAAATGGAGCTCGGGGCTCAGGACTCGGGGTAGAGATGGGGTTATACTGATTGTTTAGGACAGGACCTCGGCAAACAAACGGGCATATCTGCATATAAGCCGAGCTGAGAGATGCGAGGGTAACTCTGGCCACGGGGCAAAACTTTAACAAGCACTTAAGTATTAATCATGGAAATCAGAGGCAGATGCTCCCCCTTCTACCTTCTCCGCAAAGGGGAACGATGTGCTATGTGGTTATGTGGTGTTGTGTGTGGGGCAAAGCCAAAGCCAAAGCTGGGGCCAAAGCCGTAAGCCCAAAGTTTGCCACGTTGGCTATCAATGTCACAGAAACGGAGCGCCTAATGAGGCATTAAACTTAACTGCTCAACTTTGCGCCTGTCAAGCGCTTATTAAATTTACCGTTTTATTGGTCCAACAACTTGGTGTTAAATATGGACCTCCCGCCCCCTTGTTCCCCTCTCAATTCGGTGGTCAGTGGGCGTGGCCTCAGGGGCGGTAACGGCGGCGACGACGACGACGGCGACGGGCTTTAAGTGAAATCAGATTACGTTGTTTATCGTTCACTTGGTAACCAGGCGTGTGTCCTTTTTGCTGGTTTGCTTGGTTTTCCCGGAAAAGTCTTCGCCACCCCCCATCTGGCTCCTTGGTGGGCATCTGCCGCATTTAAATAGTTGCCAAGTTCAGCAAATTTTATTCGATGTAGTTAATTTCGTTACTCTCGGCTCGAGGAAATTGTATTATCCATTTATTTAGTCAAATTCTGCTGCGGCTGCTGATGCCAGGGCGTGACTGTGTGTTCTTTTTTGGGGGGAGGAATGACGAGGAATGCTGTTTCGAACTCACATTAACGCGTAGTTGGAAGTTTTTGTGTGTAATTGGATTGCAAACTTCCGTCGAAATGGCCAAATACAATAATAAATTGGCAGACAGACAAGTAGGAGGAAATAGGATTTGCAGTAGGCCCGACTACTGTGCCATTAAAGGGTTCACTCATTTGGACTAAGAAGCTGAACAGGCCTGAAACAGGCAATCTAAAACGTTTTGGTATTAGCATTAGCATTCCATTACTTTATTGGAGTTCAAGGGGAACATGTACAGATTTTTGAGTTGTCCTTTGATGAATTATTGATGAAGACACAGGGGCGTGATTCGTTGAAAACGTTTTAAAATGCACAGGCTGGAAGTTTAACAGTCTAAAAAATCATTTAAATGCATATTAAAGTAATAGGAGAAATCATAGAAGGCTTTCTGAATCCTCAAAGCGATTTGGATTGTTGTATAAATCAAGAAAACACCTTTAACTATAAGGTTTTTTCTTGTTTTTGCTGAAAATTTGAAAATGCTCATTTTTTTTAAATTAAATCTTTAAGCCCCTAAACCTTTTTTATTTACTTTCTCATACACGGAACCTGCTTGAACTTACTCCTATCCCTTTTTTTGTAAAACAGACAGAACCCCATTGAATAGGTTTACCTTTCGTTACCGATTCGATACGGCTGAAAATTGAATGAAATCGTTGCCATGTTTACTGCGGGATCAAAAGACCATCCTCAAGGATGCTTCAAGTTGGTATTTCCATTTCCCAATCGCAATAGCAATCGCAAATCAAGGCGCACTAAATGTGATATCCTATCCTGTACCCAAAAATGATTCGTCCCCCGGAATCCAACACGTCGAAAAATTATTGAATTGATGTTTCCCGATAAGCCCCAAACTCGATTACCACCTGTCAATCCCCGAGAACTCCGGAGAGCTCAAACTGGGAACGTTTCCCCGACCCCGTCAATCCACCCAATCATTCTCATATTCCTGTTTACACGGCTAACTGAGTTGGGGAATTCCCCCTCACATAACCAGCTCTGCCTCGAAAGTATTATGAAATATTTATGCACACGCCATTGCGGATATCCACTCAAAAATGGTGAGGGCCCAGAACGGAGTGGAGTGGAGTGTGTGGGGAAAGCTCTCGGAATAGTTGCAGCCCGCTGGAAAAGCGGAAAATTGCGGAGAGCAATATGCGAGAGCCAAAAGAGAGCTGGCTGCTCAGTTCAGTTCAATTCTGCGGTCGATGTCAGCAGCAAATGTCTGTGGCGGAAATGAAACGTGCTTCCCCTGCCTATGTGTGTGTGCGGATCTAGGGGTGTAGGAGTGTGGGTGTGGGATGGAGCTGGGTGTGTGTGTGTGTTTGGGAGTGTGCTACGTGCCCGTGTTTGTGGCATTGAGTAATCATCAGCGTTGAAAATTGCGTTTTTTATGGGGCCAGTGGCTGCTGCGGCCAGGGATTGGGGATGAGCCGGTGCCAGGGGCTTGGGGGATGAACTCGATGGGGTAGTTTCAACAGGGGGTTGTGGGGGAAGGGAAAGGTGTTGGAGCATTGAGCCAAAGTGCTGGCGGTGCGTTAGCTGTACTTAGCTTATATGTAAATGTACACTTGGATCCAGATTGCGAGTCATTAACTTTTGGGGGTTTTTTGAACGCCTTTAAAAGATACCTTAAAAAGATGCCAAAGAAAAGTTAGTCAACTTTCTTTGGAGTACATTTTTGTAGATTTTAATTAATAAAACTTAAAATTTAAAGAGTTATGAAGTGCTTTTTTAAATGTAAATCTTTAAACTGATATTATTCCTAAGAAAATTAATGCTATTTAGAATGCAACTCTGTATGAATAAATAATGAATAGATAGGTAAATAAATATTGCAAATTTTACAATAGTTTTAAGCAAAAGATAACCTATTTTTGCTTCTCTGCCAAGAAAAATGTTTTAAATATTTTAAACTAACAGCAAAGTTTACTAAAAAGGATATTTTTTCGTTAAAAATCAATACCTTTCAATATATTGGAAAACAAACCCTTCAATGCTCATCTTTTCGAAATAAAAACAATCTAAAATTGAGATCTATTCTTCAAGATATTTTAAAAGACTTTTATAGCTCTCATATGTCTCCAATCTTTATATTGTTTTGATCAGTGTACATTTGTATATCCTGCATTTTGCGTCTGTATCCTGGCTGTGTGTGTGTGACTGTATGCGTGCGAGTGGCACAAGTGTCACGGCATGCCATCGCAGTAAAATCCTTTTTTATGGCCTAGCCCAATGCCTCGACAGCATCAGCATCAGCAGCTTCAGCTTCAGGACCCTGAAAGCTCACTCCTTCCTTCGCCGACATTCCTCCGCCAGGATATTGCTCGAGGAAAAAGGAGCAAGGGCAGGAAAAATTAATTTCGCAACATATTCAAAGTGTTATTAAACATAATTTATTAAAACCGAAATTGTATAAAGTCGGGCCATGCCGCCCATAAATTGTTGAGATTTTTGTCGTGGCTGGGTTATCCCTGGTTATCCATGGGGTCACGGGGTCATGTGCGTGCCCTCGTTTGTGGCTGTCGCCGCTTTTAACGGCTTTTCGGAAATGGGCGTACCATTCTCCACACTCCAACAAGCCATGTGTTTTTTATCCAGCTCGTTTGTGTGTGCGTGTTTTTTTTTTGTCGCTTCCTTTGGCAGGAGCAACAAATGTCGCACAGTTAATGTTGTAAACAAGTTGTGCCCTGCGGTCGGCAGTATTCCCGCTCTCCCCGTTTCGGAGGCTTATGATGTATGTGGCAGGCGTGGCAAATCGGAAATTTAATTTCCCGGCCAAACGAGCCCAGGCCACATTCTGGTCCCGATCCTGGTCCGAGCTCATAACGGCCAGCTTAATTGCTGGCCATAATTTAGAATAACCCTAAACCTAAGCCTAGCATGTGTTTAAATCAAAATTATTTCCCTTTCAACACATTTTACTTCCGGTTAATGCAAATACCAACTCGGAACGGGTTGACCTTCTCTATTTTTATGAGCAAATAAATAATGGGGGATGTATTTTTAGAATAACCTTTTATTTTTATCATTTCTAGCAAGCTTTTTATATTGCATTTTAAGAGTAATTCCGATTGGTGTATTTTTTTGCAGGCTCTGCTCCATAGCCACGATGTGGTGGCCCGGGATGTCTACGGGGAGGAGGCGCTGCGCGTCACCCCGCCCCCCATGGTGCCGTACCTCAATGGGGACGAACTGGACAATGTCGAGGGCGGTGAGCTGCAGCATGTGACCCGGGTGCGACTGGTGCAGTTCCAAAAGAATACGGACGAGCCCATGGTAAGCTGCCAGCAGGGAAAAGCACTGCCCTAGAAACGGCCAGCCTAACCCCATCTTCTCTAATCTCCCCTTGCAGGGCATCACGCTGAAGATGACCGAGGACGGGCGCTGCATTGTGGCCAGGATTATGCACGGCGGTATGATTCACCGCCAGGCCACGCTGCACGTGGGCGACGAGATACGGGAGATCAACGGCCAGCCGGTGCAGCATCAGTCGGTTGGCCAATTGCAACGAATGCTGGTGAGCCCGCCAATCAATTTGGCTTCTATACCAATCTCCAAACCCAATTCCCTTAGCAATCCTCCCCTGACTTTCTTCTTCCCTTGCTAATTGAATGTGTCCTGCGTTAATCCCTTTTGTTGCAGCGCGAGGCACGCGGTTCTGTTACCTTCAAGATAGTTCCTTCGTACCGCAGCGCTCCGCCCCCCTGCGAGGTAAGTTTATCCCAGTTTAACTTTGGCTACTTCGTAGGCTCAGCGTGTGTGTATATAGTAAACCATATATATAGCTTGGTTTAGGGCTTGACTAATCACCCTACTTATCACACAGAAACTAATATACTAACCATGGCCTTGTCCTGCCCGTTTCATATGAGTTATGCACTCCATTCAATTACTGTTCTGCTGGAATTAATGGCCACTAATTTGTCAGTCAAGTTGAGAGGCCTTAAAATATGTTAGATTTTGGGTTTATTAAGAATATTTATTAAAGCAAGGGAGATGGGATTACATTTTGTAGATTTAACTGGGAAATATGCAGTAAAAATGTTGTTTATGGAAATATGTAAGCTTAGATACAGTTTACTTTTAATAAAGTCTTAAAACTTGTTTGAATTATCTTGAGAACAATTATTTTGATTACTAATTAACGTAGCTGACTTGCATAATCTTTCAAATTATATAAATTATCCCTCGCACAGGCAGCACTTAATCCCCTCAAATTCCCATTTAAATCGCTCTCCTCTCACCTCCCTTTGGTATTATGTCATTAAGTTCAATGAATTGGAATGCGTCCGCTTTGTTTATCAATTTGGCAAAATCAAAATATCAATGAGGATTAATTATACGGCCATGAGAGAGTTACGCCCTCACCTCCACCCATGTATTATATTCCATATCAAAATCAAAACAATGAGGCGCCGAAAGCGGCTTTCAGCTCAGTCAGTCGAGTGCATTGTGCATTTTTGGTCGAAAAGAAATGGGTTTGTGTTCGCAGACATGTAATATTTGTGGCAAGGCTCATATGTTTATGAGGGATGGGGCATCCTGCAGTTGTAGCTATAATCCATTATGCAATTATTTCGCAGCGCATTAACATAACTCCACACTCTCTCTCTCTCTCTCTCAATCTGTTCCTCCCTTCGTTGCGTCCTCTTTTCCCCTCACTCATGCCACCAATGCAGCTTTTCAGGATCAGACCAGCTCCGGTGCTTGTAAGTATATCCCCCCCTAACAATAGACACGTAATCACGCACACACACCGCACACCACATCCCACATACTCGCTCGAGATTACTTTTACTCGAACTCACCCAACAACAGGCAGTAGATGTGCATATTCATTAACCGTCAGACCAGTCAAAAGGCACAGCTCATAGCTCACAGCCCGCACAGGAGCCGTAAATTTGTCTAATTTATGTTCATCAGTTAGCAGCAGCAGCAGCAGTGATGTGGCAAGCACAGGATGCGAGCATTCTACAATTATGAGCCAAAGTTTGCAGCACACGGCCAAATTCTAATTTACACAAAAAGCTGAAACCTCAACAAACGTTTCCCAAATTAATATTTGCACTTGATATTTGAACATTTTTATTGTTTGGCAAACGAGGGAAGTGAAACGGATTAGTTTTAGTCTCCTAATTTGTATAAAAGTTGTTATTTATTAGACAATTTTCTAATTTTTAATGTGTGATGCAGGCTTGCAGAGTCTGTTTGTGGTAAAAGTTCAAGCTTAGTGGTTATAAAAGTTTAATTAAATGTTACATAAATCGCTTACAAAGTCGGGAACATAACAAAGTTGCAATGGTTTTCTAAAAATAATAATATCTACTGAGGAATAGTATAAAATGTAGCATTTTAAATTAGAAAAACCATTTAAAATTAAATTCTATCAGAAAACTCTCATAAAAAATAGACGAATAAACGAGATCTTTAGTTTTAAATATTAAACAATACTTCCAATATTAATTAAACTCCTTTAATTTTCTCTTGAATAGCTGGGTATCTAATATTTAGCCTCATCTGCTTGCCACAGTTTGCTGGCTGTAACTGAATTTGTTGTTTTCTGTATCTGCTTTTGACATGCAAATGAATTTCGCATATAATTCGGTAAGCCGAAACCCATTTTGCTGAGGCAGCCGCCACTCAGTTGCAGTCTCAGCAGAAAGCAGCGCAGAAATATAACGAAAAAAGAAGATAGTAAATGAAAATGGAAAAGGAAAACCAAATCATCGACAGACAAGCAAAACTATTTGCAGATTTCAACTGAGTTTCTACTTTTTGTTTCTTGCTCTTCTTTTCCCGCAGATTTTCGTGCGCGCACAATTCGATTATAATCCGCTGGATGATGAGCTTATACCCTGCGCCCAGGCGGGCATATCGTTCCAAGTGGGCGACATACTGCAGGTATGCTGGGCATAACCAATTGCGATAGGAATCGTTTTATTAATTATATTTTCTTCCTATAGATAATTAGCAAGGATGACCATCACTGGTGGCAGGCGCGACTGGACACGGTGGGCGGTTCGGCGGGTCTGATACCGTCGCCGGAGCTGCAGGAGTGGCGGATTGCCTGCCAGACGGTCGACAAGACCAAGCAGGAGCAGGGTGAGTACCGGGGTAGAGGCTTCGGCAGGCGTCTCGCAGCAAAACCTATCCGTGTTCTCTATGTGTAATTGGATGCTCGATATAATCAAACCAATCGTATGCTATATGAATAATTGTACTTATATTGGAAGTGTATGACGAACTCGTAGTTACTCGAAAGAAAATAAGGGAAAGCGCGCCCTCTCTCTATCGGCTCTCTCTCTACGTCTCTTTTATACACACTAAACACCACACACAACACCCAAAGACACCCATATCTGTACACTGAACACCCAGAGAGTTGCATGCCCCAAATAAAAAGTAGTCAAAGGAATAACCTTTTCAAATTCAAACCAAAATGAAAAAGAAACAAGTGAAAGCCACCAAAAACGCTGCCAAAATTCAAGCTGAGAAAACTCAAGACTCAACCACGAATTCCCCCTTCGCACACCTGTACAAAACTCTTATACTTAGTTGCTAACCATGATTCTCGCATCTCGAAAACCAATAACCGAATAACCGAAACCAAGAAATCGCTATAAACTGTGTATGTATGATAATATATAATGCAGGAGAACCGGGTGCTGGATGTTCCGCTCACGCAGATGGGTGTGATGGATCAGCAGGTAGTTACCATATAACCAAAACCCACCCACCAAACCACCACACACCACACCACAAAATCCAAACGAATCTCCGCAAGGAGTGACGCCAAGACTCGTCTTTTAACGTTTCTTCTTGAGTTCCTGTTATGCCACAAACAATGCCACACTTACAGCCCGTACTAAACAGCAGAATTTCTATCGATAGCCTAAAGTTGTATAAAGTTTTAAGCCCTGTATCCCACAACCTGTACCCATATCCGAACCCTGACACCCACCCAAGTTCCAAAGTTGTAGCTTTTGTAGACGGCACCACCACTCAGCCCCAAGGAAACGAGTAGAACCACCTCTCATGATCACGTTCGCCATCCGCCACGAAGTCGTAGATGCACCTGAGACATTGTTATACCAAAGAGAATATAATAATAATATGCAGAACGCTCAAAGAATGTTGTTTAAAAACTATGTAAACGAGTTATGCATATATTGTTATATTTTCTTTAGTTTTTCTATATATTCTCCCCAGTATTGAACCCTGCTTTTATACCCCAAACCCAACTCTTTGAGACACTTAGATAGCCCCAAAAAAAAAACACACACAGAGAAACACACACCGTTTACACCATTGCACGTTAGGCTGGCTTAAATAACACACCGCATATTCAATTTATTGAAGGCCTAGGACAGGCAGGAATCCGGATACCGAAAGTACCAAAAGGAAATTGATTTATTCAGGACCATTGTTGTATCAATCATCTAAAAAGGATTTATCATAAACTCATCCAATAAGCAGAATCGTGCTTGCTTTGTGCTCGACTTTATCTCTAATGCCTGCTCTACAGCATGTTTGTGTCTGCTCTATAAGCATGCGGCTCTTAACTTACTCAGCTCTACTACATATCTCTCCGCCTCCCCAAATGAAACAATTTAATAATATTTGGTTTCCATTATAACCAACAGTTAACTGCTCCATCTTCGGGCGCAAGAAGAAGCAATGCCGGGACAAATACCTGGCCAAGCACAACGCCATCTTCGACACGCTCGATGTGGTCACGTACGAGGAGGTTGTCAAGGTGCCAGGTGGGTTCACCAACCAGCCAAAATGTGAAGCCTTTTTTATGTTTTTACGATTCCTTTATGTTTGCTCTTTTTCTATTGCAGTTGGTGATCCGAACTTCCAGAGGAAGACATTGGTGCTATTGGGTGCTCATGGGGTGGGCAGGCGGCACATCAAGAACACCTTGATATCAAAGTATCCCGACAAGTACGCCTATCCCATTCCCCGTAAGTTTCGAAACAAAAAATAAAATATACCAGTATTAGCTTAAGGATGCTTAGATTGTCTCTTTAAAATCTCAAAATAATCGCTCAATTCCTTGAATTAATGATGCATACATCGTTAAATCCATTTTGTTTTCCATAAAAGTTGAATCATCATAAATTTCTTGCAAAATATGATACATTTAACTTTAACGCGTTGCACTTTATATTGTCAGCTTGGATTTTTAAGGCCTTCAGTTGATTTATCAACCTTTTATATTGAATTATAAATCTTATTTATAGCTGAATTGGTTCCTTTAAAGTGTTTTAAGCATGTAAAAGTCCTTGTAAACGTAAATAAATATTTTCGAATGCCTCTCCTCTCCTCTTCAGATACAACGAGACCTGCCAAACCCGAAGAGGAGAACGGACGCAGCTATTACTTTGTCTCGCACGACGAAATGATGGCGGACATCGGTGCGAATGAGTACTTGGAATATGGTAAGCCAAATCTTCCCCAATATATCCCAATCTGCATGCTTAACCCAAACCCTTTCATATTTTTAAAGGCACTCATGAGGATGCGATGTACGGCACCAAGTTGGACACCATTCGGCGCATTCACACTGAAGGGAAGATGGCCATATTGGATGTGGAGCCGCAGGCGCTAAAGATACTCCGCACCGCTGAGTTCACGCCGTATGTCGTCTTTATAGCGGCGCCCTCGCTGCAGAATATTGCGGATGTAAGATACTGAGTAGACATGATACAGTCGAAACCATTCTAATTGCTTCCTTTGACCCTTCCGTTGACAGTACGACGGCAGCCTTGAGCGGCTGGCCAAGGAGTCGGAGATGCTGCGCCAGCTATATGGGCACTTCTTCGATCTGACGATTGTGAACAACGATATCAGCGAGACGATTGCCACGCTGGAGACGGCCATCGAGCGGGTGCACACCACCCCGCAGTGGGTGCCCGTGTCCTGGCTCTACTGACAAGACAGTGAGCTGGAATGCCCCGACTGCCTCGAGGGCTGTGACTGCGAGTGGGATGCCTACACGCAGGCCTCCAACGTGGCGCTCTACTGAAGCGGAAGCGGAAGCAAAAGCAACACATCACCAACCACACCACACCACACACACCATTAAAGTATTACCAAGGCACAAACAACAGCAACAGAAGCAACAGTAAAAGCAACCACTACAAGAGGACACAGTGAGGATGGATGGACTGGAGGATTGGAAGATCGCAAGATCGGATTAAGAATAGTAGGCGCCAGGCGCCGAGCTATATAATTTAAGTGTAAAAGGGTATTATGGGAACTGCGGTCGCAAAGAAGTGTTAATTGTCAAACAACCAATTGTATTGCCTCCTTTTTGTGTGTTTTAGCCCTACGTTATTGGTATTATTTTAACATATTTTCTGTTTGAAGCCATTCCATGTTCAGTTTTGTTATTCTTTAAGTATTATTACCATTGTTTTGTTGTATTTCAT
The DNA here is from genome assembly GCA_035045905.1 of Drosophila anomelani. NCBI lineage: Eukaryota > Metazoa > Arthropoda > Insecta > Diptera > Drosophilidae > Drosophila > Drosophila anomelani. The sequence continues at coordinate 4,824,205 of JAWNOO010000007.1, read as the reverse complement.
TGTTTTTATTCAGCATTTAGTCAGAGAGAACAGCATTAAACGCTTATGTAAATCTTGCACTTGTTAGTGTCTAAGTTAACTGGAGGGCCCAAGCACTTCAAATTATTTTTACTCAGCGATTATTTCCGGCAAGAGTCTGATCAGCAAGGGCGGGGACGTTGAACGAGAGTTAGTAAATTATAGAGAAAACTACGTAATTAAATATAATTAAACATAGACACAAGGAGACATACATACAACCAGAACCCGAGGAGCAGGAGGTAACAAGCGAATTATGATGTGAGCAATTTCAAGTGTTTCAAGCCAAGTAAGAACTAATTAATTACACACGAAGGAAGATCGAGTAATGACAGTGGTAAGGTCGCAAAGTGCACGTTTTAAATGCAATAAACATAACGAAAAAGGAAAAAGAAAAACAGAAAAAACAGCAAATGCAAATGCAAACCAAAAAAAGAAATTAATTCCAATCGCAAAACTTACACCACACCACACACACTCACACGCAAAGAAAAGGAAAAAACCATATATAATAATAACAAAATACCAAATTGTTGACGTTTAATTGAATTCAATGGGAAATGAGTAAGCCACACACAACCAAAAAATGCAATCAAACATAATAAAAAAAAGTAAGAAGAAAAGAAAAACCAAATAATAATAATTGCAGCAGCGTTTAATTCAAGCAAAAGCAAAAGTAAACAAATGGAAAAACATAGAGTGAGCACAAAAACAAAAAACAACACACATACTAACTGCAATTACGAATTAAAATAATTAGCAAAGGGAACGGAGAGCAAGAGGAGATGGCAGGTCAACACGTATAAATATATAACAAAGGCAAGGAAAACAAGAGAAGAAAGTAGCAAAATGAAAAAATATGTATACACACACATATATATATTTTTCGAACAACTCAAACTCAGGTTGGATACATTGAAAATCAGTCAGTTCAATAAGATTAATATAGCGGAGCGCTTCCTTTTAACCCACAGCCAAACCAAAACACTAAAAATAAAGAAGAGAAAATAAAAACGAGAACCTAAACTAAAACTAAAACAAAAGAAGAAAGACCCAAACCGAATCGAATGAGATCCTTGAGTCGCTTTTGAATTGATTTGAATTGAATCGTACGTACACCCACACAGGCCCAGTAACCACCCAAAAAGCAGCAGCTTCAAATTTTCGAGATACTTTACAATGACTGTCTTAGCAATCAAGCAACTTAGATCAAGGATCCAGCGCTCAGTAATTTCGCTTTTCCCCGCCCCCCACTGTGTAGAGACGTTGTCCCCAGGCTAGATACCCTTTTAACAACTTAGCTTCCCTGATTTAGAGCTACCAATGGGACTTTCTCGAATCGAATAGAGATCGCACTTGATATCGAACTTAGCAATTAAAACACACTTAATACACATTTGTAAACACGTGCCACGGTTCTCCCAGCAGTCTCAAAGCCCAACCATAACCACACTCGACCCACTTGAATTTCCCAACCGCACCCCACACCCACACCCACAAGAGAAGAACACACTTGTATATCCAGAACAATTCTATGGTTTCAAAATGGTTGAACAATTTTGCATAGAGTATTATCGTTAGGCGCTGGGCTATAACTTTTTCGGTTCTGAGCAGGACAGTAGCAGGCAATGCAAATCATAGAAGTATCCCAGAGACAACAGAACCTACCCGAAAATACTGAAGAACTAACTACCTACCCACAACCACAAACCAAACAGCCGAGTGGCCAAATTAACTAAGTATTATACCTTAAAGCGAAGCGAGAAGAAAACTTATAAGGAACAACCTGGAGACGAGACAAGACGAGGATGTATGTACATTTTGAGGCTCCGAAAAACACCAAAAAGTGAAGATGATGATGAGGAAATGATTAGGAGAGAATGCTCAAATCAAAATCTAATATTTTACGGTATTAACAATGATTAGGAACGATTGAACCGACAGGAGATATAGTATTGAATGTGTAGGAATGGGGGGAACCGAATCCAAAGGGCATCCCGAGAATGAGCTAGGATTTCAAAGGATTCGTTTCGTTTCGTTTTCGTATTTTTAATTGATTCTTTTTTCTTAGCCGATGCGAGCAAATTGTAGCTGTACTCTAAGAATAATTTCACACTAAGATTAAGTAAAAATTTATTGTTGATATTACATAAAAGAACAAAAGAAATGAGAAGAAATGAAAACACATGCATGAATTAGAATTTTTCTCTAATTTCATAAGTTAATGATGATGATAAAGACGATACGGTATTGTCGATGATCGTGAAGGGGAGTGGAAAGATGCTTATGATCTCCAAAAATGTCAATATGTGTAGATTGACGCGATTTGAGCTAATTGAGTGAATTGTTATTAAAATAATAAATGAAATGAATGGATCGATCGATCAGGGGTCTAGACCCGGATCGGTCGATTGGGGCGCAGCACAGATGACCGCTGAGAGTTAGTAAATATCATTTAAAATAAATGATAAAAATGGCAGTATATATACATAGTTTAAACATGGGATTAATAATAATAAATTAAAGCGGAAACAACAAAATCCGAAGACGAAGAACGGGAATGCGAATTAAATAAAAACGAGTAAACACTGAAATACCGAATTTTAAATACATAAGTTTTGATTCATGATACAAGCTACAAAAGAAAGCAAAGCAAAAACCCACACAGAAACCGAAACAAAATTAATAAAAAGAACTTCTATATATAAAACACAACAACAAACAACAAAAAAACAAGAGAAAGAAATATACGAGAGATAAAATTTCAACTTAAGCTTTTGCAATGATTTTCGGAAGTCCCCCTCCACACGTCCGCTCGGTTCAAAATCAGAACCTTTGGGAGTTCTTAGAAAGCCAGCGGCAATTCATTCGAAGAAATGCTCGATGGACAGCCAGTTGAGGAGTCAAGGCAATGTGACAAGCGGATGCCCTGCAGCCATGGCTACCTACCGACAAGATACAGATACATTTGTCGTATCCGAAAGCTTCTAATTGAAACATTATACACGAACTTCAAGCGCTCAAAGCTTGACCCAAATTTGTTTGCATGTTTTCAAGGTAATGCGAATTTGATACTTTCGTTTTTTTTCTGTTTTCTGTCCAACTTTTTGTGTTATTATTTCTTTTTGGCTCTAGACGCTAGTCCCAAAAGTTTTTGATTACAAAACACTGTCTGCTTGGTTCTATTGAAGTCTTGCGCAAGCCTCCTATAGCCTGGCCAACTGCAATCATTTCAAGCTGCTCCAAGCCCTTTCCCCCGCCGACAAGCTGGAAGTGGAAGCGACGTGCCGGGAAATATTAATAAACGGAAAAGCTGTCCCCCCAGCGGCAGCAGATGTCAGCATAGATATTTGTGCCAGGCCATTAGCATTAGCATTAACCATAACCATCACATCACCGTTGGATTGGAGGAGTAGAACTCGTGCTGGCCGCCGCCAGACAGTCATTGAACTGCAACTGCCGGTGGCTGCTGCTTTCGCTGCAACATTTACACGGCAAAGAATAATGATAATCCAAAGGAAATTTCCAAGCTCAGGGAATTATGAAATATTGTTTGGAAATATTTAAATTTTCAGGTCATCTCGGATGCCTAATTCACTATTATTATTTAGAATTGTTTTTACTTAAAAACCTTGAAAATAAAACTTATTATCAGATCAAAAAATTTATTTAAAATTATAAAATGTATTTCTGGAAACAATTTCAATTAAATATATCTATATATTAATATTTTTATATTCATGAAACATTTTTTGGTTTAATTTTAAAAGAATTTTTCTTGTATCTTTTCATATTTAAAGGAAACTCAGGTTAAACGCTTGCTGATATTTAAACCTGTAGCCGCTCCTAGTGCAACTAATGCCTCCTAACTTGAGTTATTTAATGCTTTGCATAAGCTACCTTTCCATTCTGCAGCAGCAAAGCAAAACTCATCTAATAACTTCCCACAGAAGTGATCTACAAAACTAGTTTTAATTTTTGTTTGCGTGTACTCGACTTACTCTAGCAACATGTTGCAGGTTTGGTGCAGCATATATCGCTGTTGCCGCTTCACCATGGGGCAAACTCACATTTTTAGGGCAAAACTCAATTTCTTTTAACTTGTTCTTTAATTGGAATGTGAACAAAATAATTATATTGACACTAAACAAAAATTTATTTCGTTGTTAAAAATAATCCTAACTTGGAAAAGGTCATCGTAGACTATTTATTTCAATTTAAATTATTGTATTAAGTTTAAATTTCTTTAGAGATCTCTCCATAAATTTAAAATTTTCGGTTGTAACATAACATTTACAAAGGCATTTCAGAGACTATCAAGAAAGCTTAGGATATGGCCACTATCAATGAGGATATAGTAAATCCTAGAATTTTTCGGTGATATTTGAGAAACCAGGACTATTTGCAGAAGAGAGTGCTAAAAACCGTATAGTGATTTAATATGAAAAAAGGTAAGATCAAAAAGATAATTTTTTAGAAGAATTGTATTTTTATTTACATACTTTTATACTATTTTTATAAATATCTTTCTTTGTTTTTATTGTAAGCGTTATTAAACAAAGAACGTACATTATTTAATTCCACAAAAACTGGCAGTTAGCCCCATAGTGCGCTGCCCGCTGCTGATCGTTGGCTGGTTCTCTCCGGCGATCGAGTTTTGGTAGCCAGTTGTCAGTTTGGTTTTGAATCTGCGCTCTGGAAGTTGTGCTGCTCGCGTTTGGAGTGTAAGTGCTGTGCTGCCTCCGAGCCGCATTCGGATTCAGATTCGGATTCCGGCTTTTTAATTGCAATTGAAGGCACGTCGCGAGTGTGTCTGTTGCCTGTGCCTGTGACTGGGTACTTGACTTGACTGTCACTCTGTCTGTCTGTCTGTGCTCAGTGCTCTGTGTGTTGTCGCCGAAACTCGCGCGAATGTAATTCGATATCTCCGTCTGGCCTGATCTATTGATAGAGCCGCTGCTTATCACTCGAGGGCGCCAAGCGTAGAATCTCGACCCCTGACCCACAAAAAAAACCGTAAAGACTCGCCGACTTAACGATGTGCCGCTCAGGCAATAAGCTGTGAGCAGCCCGCCTTGTGCAATGGCCCCCCGGGTATCAGAGCGATAAGGCTAACCAGTGGCAAGCCACTCTAGAGTTCGGATTAGTCTCCGCCTCCCGCCAATCGCCTCACGCCTCCTGCATCCCACGGCTAAGGTGAGCTTAGCTGAGCTTCTTCAGCTCAAGAGTCGCTTCTGGCCGCTGGTTACGTCAATTCCAATCCGCCTTTCGTGTTCTCGGTCAGGTAAATAATCAAAGAAAAAAATAAAAATAGCAGCAGCAGCGGCACCTCAGCGTCAGCGTCAGTCGATCGACTCAAGACAACTTTTGTTTAACACCGCTCAAGGAAACAACGCACACGGAGCAAGCATAAAATTAAGCGCGATATAAACTGCAGACCTTATGCCCCGAGTCGGTGGCGGTGGCGGTGCCGGTGCCCTTCGTCCGGCTTTACTCCAGGCCCAGACCACAAAAGAGCACATAAAATGCGCATAAAGAATCTCCAATTGACTGAGCTTCGTCGCAGTGAAATACAGGCAGAAAAATGTGACGGTTTTTGACCAGCTTTATTATTTAAAAAAAGTGATAAATAAAGTTAAAATATGACAAAGATATTAATGGGTTAAAAAAGCTAACCAAATCATATAATAATTACAAATTTACAGAGTACAAGAAGAAGTAAGAAGTAAAATTACATCAATTTTGTGATATTATATATTAAGGATAATGATGAGGGGATCATGGTACCTTATTTCTTTTATTTTAAACATCTGCTACCTAAAAACCTTAGTAAACGATTAAGACTACGTTAAATAGTTGTCATATTATTTTTATTCTGTACTAAATAAACAACAGAAAATGATAAATTTGAAATACATTTTTAAAAATTAAATACCTTTTCCAAATTAAAAGCGGTGTAACATTTTTTTTATTCAATTCAATATTATGTGAATTCTCTAATTAAAACTAGTTTTTAGAAAAGATTCATGATTTTAAAAAGAAAGAAAGATACTTCGTAAGAACCATTAGATACATTTTTCCTTTCTTGAAAAACGTTGTGAAAAATTTAGTGGAAAATTGTCTTTAAAATATATTTAAATATTTTAAAATAGAATAAAGATAGATTTGTATCTTATTACCAAAAAGATACTTAGGAAGAACCATTAGACACATTTTTTCTCAGTGCATAGGGAGTCACAGTTGAACGAGTTGATTTTAGTTGCCTTTGCCTCAGAGTCCGAGTGCGCACATTGAATTTTTGATTCAATTCGTCTTCTTCATCTCGAACTCCGGTTCGCGGCTTCGCGGCTTTATTTTGGGTCTTTTGCACAAGGTTATATGCGTCCGCTATTGTAAATACCCCCCGCCACCGAAAACTAACTATCATTATGTCATATAACTTATGCCATTCAAGTGGGACGCGCGGATTTTGGTAGCTCTAGCTCGAGTTTCGGTTGCTTCGACGTTTCTATGTGATATTTTCATGGAGCCATAAGCTCATTAGGGGTATTAAGTATAGAATTTGACAAACCCCAAGCAGCAGCAGCAGCAGCAGTGGAGGTTTCAACCTTCGCGATCGCATTTACCCCGCAGAACTCATTAAAAAACACCTTTGCAATCGCACAAGTTCATCATTTGGGGCCAAGCTTGATGTGATAATCGCTGCGCTGCTCTGACCACTGATAATGGTGTTTGGCGAATATTTATTTATATATATTTTTATAAACTGTACAATCAAGCAATGATTTCCTGGAAGCAGACGCGCGGCACGTTGGTGGTACTTATTATTAGACACATAATCGTGCCTCAGGGAGAGGAGACCACAGATTTATTTTCTTTGTTCCATTTCCATGCAGGGGTAATACCATTACAGGCAATTTCCCCGTCATTCTTCCTGATGTTTTCATAATTTTTGTTGTATTTTTTTTTTGGGCAAGTTAAGCGTCGCCTAGATTTTATGGTTCACGTAAATTGTTAACAATTTGAGTGTCATCATGGCTGTTTTTCGACGGCTGCCGTTTGCGCTTGACTGCTCGCGACAGGTGTGACTCACTAACGCGGCTAACACCGGGCTAACCTCTGTGCTTTTTGGACCGTCAAACACGTCGACGCGCTGCTGATAACGACTGGTATTAAAAGTGCTTAGAATGGGTCGCTTTGGGCCAATTTCTGGTACTCCACTGCTGCTTCCACGGCTGCTTCCTCGCCGGCCATAATCTGGCTTAATCTTGGCCAGCTAACGGACAACCGGTCGTCCGAGGCGAGTGGGCCAACAAGAAAAAAACGGTTACGAGGCATGCAAAATGTTTTTAGGAAATAATTTGCAAGTCAAACCGACGGCGATATGTTTCGCTGCCGCCGAACCAATTTTGATGGCTTTACTTTGTAGCTACATATATATTTTTTATGGCCAGTTTCGGAGCTAGAGATGGAGACGGAGACGTAGCCTGAGGCTAATTGCAGCCACTTAAGGTGGCTCCGATCGGAGCAGAGCCACGGCTCATCGCTGACAGGTGGCCTCTACACGGCTCCACTCCACTCTGCACGGAACTCGGAGCTGAACCAAGCTCAGGCGGTTCAAGTTCAGCGCTACTGAAGGTTCACGGTCAATTAAAGCCCGCATATATTATCGCCCCGGCTAAACTATATATGTGTAAAGTCGTGTGGAAAAGCAAACACGACGGCCCTGCAATTATGGCCAGTTATCTTATGCAACTATTTTGTATACAGTTTAGTCAGTTTATAATAATAACAATAATAAATCTAGAAGAATATAAAGAATGCACTTTTTCAGATCAAGAAAACACAAAACTAGTTTGTCACCGATTTCTACGTAATGTTATAATTGAGAATCACTTAGCCAGTCACTAGAATCAATTTATTTTAAACATCTTGTTAAGATTTTGTTCATTTCATTTGAGAAATTTCTCAGAAACCTTTAAAATTGTGATGACCCAAATTGTGAAAATAAAATTTAATGGAAAACATTGCTTATCAGTATAACTTGGTTCTTTAACTATTATTAAAATTAAGATTTATTTGAATAACTTAGTTTGGTTAGGTATTTATTATTACAATTATAGAAATCCCCTCCTCAATATCCTGTTTTCCCATTTACAGTACTTACCTTGCATGCTGAGCGATGAGCCCGCGGAAGAGCCTTTTTTGGCTGCTGACGCTGGCGCTCCTGGTGGTCGGAGGAGGTCGCGAATCCCAGCTTCGGATTGGCAAGGCCATTAATATATTCCTGCGTTATGGATACCTAAGCATATCGATGCGGGTAATACCTCTAAATGATAATACTGAATCAGAGCGATGGGTCTTCAAGGAGCCCACCAGGAACATCTACAGGGTAAGTTTCTCCGCCTGCTTTTATTAATAAGCAAAATCTTAGAGCATTTGTTGTGGATTGTCAACACTTAATCATTAAGTATTTTTATATTCAAAGTATACATAAAGCCGAGCTCAAGCCATTATTTAACACACAGGCACTTTTGGATTATCGCATCATATTTCTCGAAGTGCCTCTATTAACCTTTGTACAAGCTGAAAGCATTTTTTAAAACGTGTAATTTGTGATGTGATTTCCCGGGGACAAAAGCTAGATATTTTTGTTGTAAATTATACATTTATTTTTATTACGTTTTTTTGGGCTACATTTTTAAAAATATTTATTTGTTTATAATAGGGCTATTATGGTAAAGCCAAGTACCATTTGTAAATTAGTTTCAATTAACTTTAAAAGCTTCAGCTACCACATTTAATTGATGCTCCATAAAAACCACTTATAAAAGCATTGGATTTTATTTATAACAATAAAGGTAGGTTTTTGTAGTCGTAACTTGTACACCCTTTTAGTTTGCTTTGGTAACAGGATACTGAAATTTAAATTAAATATTTCAAAATGTTATTATCCCTAAAAAATAATTGTATTATTTTCCATTGCAGAACTTGAGTGGCCTGGCGGAGAGTCACGAGGATACCACACCAGGCATCTTCCACGGCGACTTCCACATGGAGTTCTGCGAGAACCGGCGGCAGTTGTTCCAGGCCTACTTCAGGGACTTCTCCATTGAGCGAATGGACAAGCCCTGGGAAGCATTCACCGGCGGCTGGTTTCCAGACAATGCGGCCAAGAAGCTGGGCATCAACACCTCCTTCATCCAGGGGGATTATTCGTACGTCCTAGTGCGAGTGGTGAGGTTCCGGGAGACGGGTCGCCTTAATGCCGAGATCCCGGTGCACCAGCAACTGGAACCGGATGTGAGGTCGCGAATGGAGCAGCTGGAGATAGGAAACATAACCTCTGCCGTGCGTTTCATGGAGGCGGTGGGCACTCACTATGTGAACTCCTATACCACGGGCAACTCCCTGTACCAGGTGTTTGTGTACAGCAGGAAGAACTACCGCATGATCAAGGATCGGATCAAGAGCAAGGGCCTGAATGGGCTTTCCAAGCTGGATCTGTACAACTACTTTGCTCCCTGGTTTGCCGAGCATCTCGGCCAGATCCGGTCGGCCAGTGCCAATGCCACCGTGGAACGCTGGGCGAAAAGAAAGCTGCAGTATGAGTACTACGTGGTCAAGTATGTGACCCTGCTGAAGCTTCATGGGAACAGCACGCTGCTCCGCGCGCTGGACTCGCTGCTGGGCAACGATGCCATCCTCCAGCTCGACCTCAAGTCACTGAATCCCGTCTTCCGGGAGCAGCCAGAGAAGGAGAGCTGGTTCGACGAGGTCCTCGACAACAATATGAAGCTTTGGGAGCTCAATATGCCGCAGAGTCATCCCAGCCGGTAGTCACACAAGAAAATACTCATATCTACGATGATTTTCAACTCAAAAGGAACTTATTTTTTATTTTCTGATGAGTTGTAGTTTTTCTTTGCGATATATCCGGCCGCCAAGGATCAAAAGTTCCTAGATGCGTAGTTGTAGTTAGGTCCTCTAGTGCGTAGTTACTGTTCTGCCTGTGATAGTTTTAGGTAGTTTAATTGAATCCAGATCTAGAGTAACAACACATCTGACTTGCATTTTAGCCAACTAGCCCGTAAGATCGCCTTATTGCTGTACTAGTTTTCATATGCTAATTATACTGATCAAAGTCGAAAATGAGTGGTTTAATTTATTGCCTTCTGGGGAGGGTGTATATAATCGTATCTGATTGAGATCGCATTTCAACTTCCCTTCCAGTAAATAATTCTTTTTTGAATTTGAATAAAACCTGAAAGTACTTACTTATCGTTCCAATTTGTTTGTTTAACTGTCGTCTTACTGTTTTTATGATTAAAATACATTTATGATGCAATAAAACTTTAATTATTATAAATTTGTATATTTTCTAGATAAAGTTAAATATTTCCTACACAAATCTTAAATTTTCATGACATTTAAGTCAAAGCTGTTACAAAAATCCATTATATGTAGATTAAAATCCACAGTCACTTTAGAAATTTAAAAATAGTCTGATTTAATCAAAGTTTTATTGACATCAGAGTTTTTAATTTAAAAAGTAAAATTTTGAAATTACTTACGTCAAAAATCGTTACGTTTTGTACACTACGTGTTCTATTACGTTCTTGTTGTCCATCTGCCGTGACATTTTCAACATTATCAACGGAATCAAGGGTGGGCACACTATTCCCTAAACGTGACAAAATTAAAAACACAAGTGTTGATTTTTAAAACTTGTCTTAAAATGGAAAGCTTTAAAAATAAAGCTGGTTTTTGTCCATCTTGTGGTTCTATTTTGCCCCCGCTACAAGTCAAGGGCAACGTCATCTGCCACAACTGCAAGCAGGAGTTCTCGCCGGATGGTAAGCGAGGAATTCAAACCTTAGCTGCACATTTTCCTAAAACTGATCAATCTTCAACAGTTTACAGCGGCGAGAAGTCTGAGTTTACCATCCATTTCAACACGTACGATCCCAGCAAGATGTTCAACAGAACCAAGCACGAATCCGAGTCCTCGGAGGCCGATGGCCCGGTGGTGGAGCGAAAGTGTCCCAAGTGCAACCACGACAAGATGTCCTACGCCACCCTGCAGCTGCGATCGGCGGATGAGGGTCAGACGGTGTTCTTCACGTGTCTCAAGTGCAAGTGAGTGCCATCAGAATCTTATTTATAATTTTCCTTCTTTAATTTGGTTTATTTTTCCTTTTACAGATTCAAAGAATCGGAGAACTCTTAGATGCTAACAATACCTCTTTATATAGCCTTAACTAGTGAAAATAATCATGTTCGACAGCCTGCAAAATATAGAATATACAATTGTTAATACCATTAATTATTCCAACTTGTCAAGCAAACCCACCTCGCTGGCTTTAAGGCGGTTTTTGGGATTGTAAACTACCAGGTTCGACACCAGATTGATTTCCACAGCGTGCGTGCAGCTTGGAAATAGGTTATCCCAGTGAATGCCCACGGAGTTGGGAAAGCTAAGTAAGGATTTGGATTGAATTATGTTAAATACTTAAGATTCAGCTCCAAAACTCACCGTATCTTGCTGTAGTCCGGCAAGGAAGTCAGCTCTGGCCACTGATTCAGCCGAGGACTGCCCAGAGTGCGTATGATGATGGCCAGCTGCTCGATGTCGGTGGTCCCAGCGAACAGTGGCACTCCCCGCAGCATCTCCGCCACAACACAACCTAAATTATAACCACCAGCATAATGGTTTGTGGTAAAAATGAATATATTCCCAGAGAAAAACTTACCTGCTGCCCACATGTCAACCCCAGTGCCGTACTTCTGGCTGCCCCAGAGGATCTCTGGGGCTCGATACCAGCGCGTAGACACCTGCGGCGAATAGAGACGCTCCTCTTCTTCGGGAAAGTAGAGACGGGCCAGGCCAAAGTCGGCGATTTTGAGCATATCAGTGTCGCTAATCAAAAGGTTGGCCGGCTTGATGTCCCTATGCATGAGTCCGGCATCGTGGAGGTAGGCGATGCCCTTAAACATTTGGTGTGCGAACTTGCGTACCTGCTGGCGGCTCAGGGGATTCACCTCGCTCTTCAGGCGATTGTAGAGGGTATCCGGCTGATACTCCAGCACCAAGGAGAGGCCGGTCAGGTCAGGATATATCTCAATTATATCTAGAATCTATAATTAAGAAGGTTATTAGTGGAATTGATCATATTTACCAGGAGAACTCACGTATTCCGACTTGCACAGCTGCAGGGTCTTGATCTCCCGCAAGGTATTTAGGGCTATATTACCGAACTTGTTCTTGAGGGCCACCTTTTTGATGGCCACCTCCTTGTTGCGCTGCAAGTCGATGGCCTTAAACACGCAGCCATGGACGCCCTCGCCGATTTTCTCGAGCATTTTATAGCGACTTGGCGCGTCCTCCATCGTGGTCACCACTGATAATTTTCAATTCGGTAATTGCCCCAACGAGTAGTCCATTTTTTCCAACTCTCCGTCGTCCGTGGTAACGGCCACAACAAATGCGCTGCGTGGCCAGCTGACGGTCGGAGCCACCACCTGTTGCGGCGGCATGTTTACAAACGCCAACGTTCCGGGGATATGTTCCGGGGGTGGGTTCCGGAAAGCCTAGGCCAAGGCGGAGCTGTCAGCTTTCGCGGCATCGGGACATGCGCACATCCTGCCTCGAGTTTCTCCTGTCAGGCAAGTGTCAAGTCAGGGGGATACATAATTTTTCGGACCCTCGCACTGCAAAAGTTCTTCGTTGGCCGAGAGTTTAGTTTTAAAATTAGTGAATAAAATGAGAATGGCGGCGAAGTGAATCGCAACTCCAGGATAAGCGAAGCTGGTGGGTTTTATAGGAGTTTCAAGTGAGTGCTGTGCCTGAGGTGGAGCTGTGAAGCAGTGAGCTCTTCGCGTGAAAACGGATACTAAATAATGCAGGGTCGTTAAATTATCAAATTGCTTTATAATTACAAAAAGGGGCAGCTGGACTGCTGCAATTTGAGGCAATTTTGCTGGCTCTGGCTCTGGCCTTAGCCTTGCCCCCATCAGCCCCGCCAACTGCATGCGAACCCACACAAATACGGGGCGCAGCCTTGCCTTCGAACAGCCTTGGCTTGGCTCACCTGCCACCGCCCACCTGGCACCAAGTTCACGTCCTCGATAAGCCCTATTCACACTCAGAATCGTTTTGCAGCCCACGCGGTCAACATGTTGCAACGGCCGAGTGCCCGGATACCCTTCGTCGTCGTTGGTCTGCTCTTCCTGCTGTCCTGGAGCGGAGCTTGGGGCAGGACCGCCAAGCGATCGGACGTCTATATAGCGGGCTTCTTTCCGTACGGAGATGGCGTGGAGAACTCGTATACAGGTCGCGGAGTTATGCCCAGTGTGAAGCTGGCTCTGGGCCATGTTAACGAGCATGGCAAGATCTTGGCCAATTACAGACTGCACATGTGGTGGAACGACACACAGGTGAGTTTCTTTACTAATAAGGATCTTTAAATATTAGCTAATCCTTTGATTTTGTTAATGTAATCATTATATTTCCAGTGCAATGCTGCCGTCGGCGTAAAGTCCTTCTTCGACATGATGCACTCGGGACCCAACAAGGTTATGCTCTTTGGAGCCGCCTGCACGCACGTCACCGATCCCATTGCCAAGGCCAGCAAGCACTGGCACCTGACCCAGTTAAGCTATGCGGACACTCATCCCATGTTCACAAAGGACGCTTTCCCCAATTTCTTCCGGGTGGTGCCCTCGGAGAATGCCTTCAATGCGCCGCGACTGGCCCTGCTCAAGGAGTTTAATTGGACGAGGGTGGGCACTGTTTACCAGAACGAGCCGAGGTACTCGCTGCCGCATAACCATATGGTGGCCGACCTGGATTCTATGGAGGTGGAGGTGGTAGAGACGCAGAGTTTCGTCAACGATGTGGCCGAATCGTTAAAGAAGCTAAGGGAGAAGGACGTAAGGATTATCATGGGCAACTTCAACGAGCACTTTGCACGCAAGGCCTTTTGTGAGGCATACAAGTGGGTGGTCATTCTATATTCCATTATAATTAATGTTATTTGACCAATATTTCGCTTCTATTTCAGACTGGACATGTATGGCCGGGCCTATCAGTGGCTGATCATGGCCACCTACACCACAGACTGGTGGAATGTCACTCAGGACAGTGAGTGCAGTGTGGAGGAGATCTCTACGGCCCTAGAGGGGGCCATTTTAGTGGATCTGCTGCCTTTGTCCACGAGTGGCGACATTACAGTAGCTGGCATTGTGAGTATAAATGACAACTTTCTTAAATATATATTTTACACAATGCTTTCAATAGACGGCGGATGAGTATCTGGTGGAGTACGACAGGTTAAGGGGAACTGAGTATTCCCGCTTTCACGGCTACACCTACGACGGCATCTGGGCCGCCGCCTTGGCCATTCAGTATGTGGCCGAGAAGCGCGAAGATTTGCTGACACACTTTGATTATCGGGTGAAGGACTGGGAGAGTGTCTTCCTCGAGGCTTTGAGGAATACCTCTTTCGAGGGTGTCACGGTGGGTTTATTTATACAAAATATTTCTATCACAAATAACTAATTGATATTTCTTTTAAAGGGACCCGTGCGGTTTTACAACAACGAACGGAAAGCCAATATCCTGATCAACCAGTTTCAGCTGGGCCAAATGGAAAAAATCGGCGAATATCACTCACAGAAGTCCCACCTGGACTTGAGCTTGGGCAAGCCAGTGAGATGGGTGGGAAAAACTCCTCCCAAAGACAGAACTCTTATCTACATCGAGCACAGCCAGGTGAACCCCACCATCTACATAGTCTCGGCCAGTGCTTCGGTTATAGGCGTGATTATAGCCACCGTTTTTCTGGCCTTTAACATCAAGTATCGGAATCAGAGGTGGGTTTTTTGTTATATCAACTATAAGTCTGTATAATTCTCTTTTATTCTTTCCTTAAAGGTACATCAAGATGTCCAGTCCACATCTGAATAATCTGATCATTGTGGGCTGCATGCTGACCTATTTGAGCATTATTTTCCTGGGCCTGGACACCACACTAAGCAGCGTGGCCGCGTTTCCCTATATCTGCACAGCCCGAGCCTGGATTCTGATGGCTGGCTTTAGTCTCAGTTTCGGCGCCATGTTCTCCAAGACATGGCGCGTGCACTCTATATTTACTGATCTTAAGCTGAACAAGAAGGTCATCAAGGATTACCAGTTGTTTATGGTGGTGGGCGTGCTGCTGGCCATCGATATAGCCATTATAACTACCTGGCAGATTGCAGATCCGTTTTACAGGGAAACCAAGCAATTGGAACCGAGAGTAAATTTATTAAATTCATATTTATCGACATATTTACTAATGTTTCTTAATCAACAGCACCATGAGAATATTGATGATGTGCTGGTGATACCTGAGAATGAGTACTGCCAGTCCGAGCACATGACCATCTTTGTCAGCATCATCTATGCCTACAAGGGCCTGCTATTGGTTAGTAATTAATTATGATATACTTGCATTTATTAGATTTAATTATTTAAATTTTAATCCCCAGGTATTTGGCGCCTTTTTGGCCTGGGAAACCCGCCATGTTTCCATACCCGCTCTCAACGATTCCAAGCACATCGGCTTCTCCGTTTACAATGTTTTCATCACTTGCCTGGCCGGGGCGGCCATATCCCTGGTGCTATCGGACCGCAAGGATTTAGTTTTTGTCTTACTCTCGTTTTTTATCATTTTTTGTACGACAGCCACTTTGTGTTTGGTGTTCGTACCGAAAGTAAGACTGGTAGTAAGGAAGTTTTGTAGTTTTTGTAGCTGTTATACATATTACTCGTGCAAAATGAATGTTGTTCGAAGCGGCGGTGTCAGCCCGATCGGTTTCAGATCCACTCGAACCGAACCGGGGACTCGAACCGATCGGACTTCACCGGACTTCCTCTGATCTGATACTTTCTCTTGGTGTTGATACACATTATTGATACAGAAACAACACGCACTCTGAATTCTCGCTCTTGAAAAGCTATATAACACTACAGACCAACTATAAACTTGAACTTAAACTCTTGATCAGCAGCAGCATCCAGGCTGGATTCTATAGCCTGGCTGCTGCTGCCGTCTCACCTTAGTCTGTGTCTATCCTATCTCACTATCCGTAGTCGTTGCTCCTTCCTAGTTGTAATCTTTGGGTATGAAATGTCGTAGCTAACTCATGCGAATAATTTTACAGCTGGTGGAGCTGAAGCGGAACCCCCAGGGTGTGGTGGACAAGCGGGTGAGAGCCACCCTAAGGCCCATGTCCAAGAACCGACGCGACTCATCCGTCTGTGAGCTGGAGCAGCGCCTAAGAGATGTGAAGAACACAAACTGCCGGTTCCGCAAGGCACTCATGGAGAAGGAGAATGAGCTTCAGGCCCTCATCCGCAAGCTGGGACCCGAGGCACGCAAGTGGATTGACGGTGTGACCTGCTCGGGGGGTGGAGCTACTGCTGGCAGCGAGCTGGAGCCCATTTTGAGTGATGACATGGCCAGGCTGTCGGCTCCTCCAGTGCGAAGGGAGATGCCCAGCACCACAGGTGAGTAGTCGTAGGGAAGATGAATTCTTAGACATGTTCATGCATTGCGCCCTCTTCGTCATAGAAGTTACCGAGCTGACGTCCGTGGACAGCGTGACCTCGACCCATGTGGAGATGGACAACTCCTTTGTCTCGGTACAGTCCACAGTGCTGGCCCCATCGCTTCCTCCGTAAGAATTTGTTATTGTTATTTTTGTTAAACTTTAATTTAAAAACTTTATTCAAATAGAAAAAAGAAAAAGCAATCCATTGTGGAGCATCACACGCATGTCCCCGCTCCCACTATGATGCAGCCCATTCAGCAGCAGCTGCAGCAGCATCTACAGCAGCAACAGCAAATGCAGCAGCAGCACCAACAGCAGCAGCAGCACCAACAGCAGCAGCAGCAACAACACCAGCAAATGCAGCAGCAACATCATCAGCAGCAGCATCACCGCCATCTGGAGAAGCGGAACTCAGTATCGGCCCAGACGGACGACAATATCGGAAGCATCACCAGCACTGTCGGCAAGCGGAGCACTGGCGACTGCTCTAACCTGCGGGAAAGACGTCAGTCAACGGCCTCGCGCCACTACGACAGCGGCAGCCAAACGCCCACGGCAAGGCCCAAGTACAACAGCTCGCACCGCAACTCCTCCACCAACATCTCCACCTCGCAGTCGGAGCTGAGCAACATGTGTCCGCACACCAAGCCCAGCACTCCGGGTGTGATCAAGAGTGAGTTCCTCCTCCTCCTAGACATTATTAGACATTTTTTTTATACTTTTCCCACACCATAGCTCCCACTGCCTCGGACAATCGCCGGACCAGCATGGGCTCCGCCCTCAAATCGAACTTTGTGGTGTCGCAGAGTGACCTCTGGGACACGCACACGCTGTCGCACGCCAAACAGCGTCAGTCGCCGCGCAACTATGCCAGTCCGCAGCGCTGCGCGGAGCACCATGGTCACGGGATGGGTATGGCCTACGAAACGAACACCACCTCGCCCATCCAACGGTCTGTCTCCGAGAAGAACCGGAACAAACACAGGCCGAAGCCGCAGAAGGGCACGGTGTGTCAGAGCGAGACGGATAGCGAGCGGGAGCGGGATCCGCCGCCCAGCAGCCAGGCGTGCGTGCAGACGCGAAAGATAAGCCGGAACTCCAGCATCCAGCACGCCGCCCACCACCACAGCTCGCCAAATGTGGCGCCGGAGAAGCAGCGGGGCAAGCAGCGCGGCAAGCACGAGAGCAGCAGCATCTATGGCGCCAGCAGCGAGACGGAGCTGCTCGAGGGCGAAACTGCCATCCTGCCCATCTTCCGAAAGCTCCTCACCGAGAAGAGTCCCAACTATCGGGGCCGCAGTGTCGTGGGCCAGAGTTGCCCGAATATATCCATAAAATGCGATATCGTCGAGTACTTGTAGGCGATGTAGTTGAGCTCCTCCTATTGTTAGACGATCGAATCCAGTTACAGTGTAAAGAGATTACCTTTGTTTTTTTCGCGTTATGAATCTACGAACTATGTGAAGCAGGAACCACACCATTTAGAGAACTAGTAGCAATGATATGAGATAGTTGAGAAATAAATTACGATTTAAATTAATCCTAAATTATGGCAGTTTTCTTGTTTTGTTGGATAAACTGAATATGCTGTGTACAGTGAAGGATTTTCATAAACGAGTTTCTTATACGATCTTTGATTTTTAAAGCTTTTCGATGTCTATCAAATCTGAAACCTTCAATTATATATATATATACATATGCCAATTGTATAACTAGGAACGATCAACTGAGGGAGACCAACCAACCCAAGCTAAAGCTCAAATGCTGCCCACCAACCAGCATCTCTGCGACCCGAAGAGTGTCTATTTCCGGCTGCCCTTTCCCTGGGTGGCGCTAACCTCAGTGGCCCTGCCCCTGGCAGGCTTCTTGTTTGGCGTGACCTGGTCGCTGATCTTTGATTTTGAACGGAGCACCTACACCAATTGCCAGGTTACCAACTATCTGCCCTCCATATCGGCGGCCATTGGGAACTATGAACCCCAGCGAACAGTCTGGCAACTGACCATCTTTCTGCACTCTCCGCTCCGGATGGTGATGGCCAAGGCGTATCTGCAGCATTATCTCAAGGACTTTAGGCACTGCCGGCAATTGTTAGGCGTTCTGGCCTACTCTCTGAACGTAGCGGAGGTCCTCGCCCTGGTCTGTCTCTCTGTCTGGTCTTCGACGACTCACTACGAGACGCACCGGAATGCTTTTTTGGCTTTCATCGCTTGCTCCGAGTCTCACATGCTAATCTCATACCTTTTGTATAGGAATGCCCCAGGGGCAGGACTCCTGCCGCTTGAGGCGAAGTCGCTGAGGTACAAGCGGAACCTCTTTTTGGTCAATATAGTGTCCTTTGGCCTGGCGGCGTACTGCTTCCTCAGGCACAATTCGTACTGCGAGTCGGGAGTCTACACCTTGTTCGCCGTGTTTGAGTATGTCGTGGTACTGACCAACATGGGTTACCACAGGATCTCAGCCTGGGATTTTCCCGCTCTCACCGTGGTCTGCGACAAGCGTGGCCTTTATTTATCAGAGTTTTAAGGATAAAAATGATATTTATAGCAACTTGAAAAGCTTTCGTTATTTCAATTACCACAAAAATATTAATTTCCCGACTCCCTAAAAATGATTTAATAAAATTTCAAAAATCCTACGAAAACTACATCCCTTTTTTGAGTGTAAAGATCAGATTTCTCACTGTGCAGCAAGCAAATACGGCAAATTTTAATTTATTTCATGATGCAAAAATGTACGATGGAATGATCTATTGCAGAGCAATGCGCCGGAAATGATTGTTGAGTGGACCCTCGTCCGAGTAGCCGGCGATTTCCTGGGGAATGATGCCGGACTCCTCGATGGAGGTGCAGGGACGGCACATGCACTCCAGCGGTGCCTTGGTCAGCACCTTCTTGAACTTCCGCTCGCCGGGCTTTACCTTGGGGCAGAAAAGCGAGACGGCGGCCTCGCGTTCCCCGGACTCCTGGCAGCACATGCAGGAGCGCTCCATCTGCCAGATTTTACTGCCAGAGACCTTTTGGGAAATTCGTAAAAATAAGCAGAAGTTTTCTTTTTTCGAAATTACTAGACTTCACCTGGATATAACTGGCGCAGCGACCCACGCAAGCGAATGAGGGTATCGGTTTGGGCACACATCCGGGATACTGGAGCACATGGATGACGGGCGTCACCTGGCAGTCGTCACCCAGATGCGTGATATCTGTAAAGGGGGGAGGGAATCCCTTAGAGTCAAAGGACTTAGATAAGAATTCCACCCTACCATTTTCCGTGGCGGCCACTGCGTTGTCCGCCTGAGCGGTGCAGAGCTTTAAAAGGCTAACGAGGACGCAGTAGAGCAGGACCAAGACGAAGAGCTTGTTGTTCTCGTGGCGTAGCAGGTGGCGCAGCATCTCGTCGGCCCGGCTGCGAGTGTGTCTCGCGAGGAATGGAAGACGTTGCCCGCTGCCGGTGGCCTTTTATGTACCGTCTTGGCCAGCGGAAGCCATAGTAATGGCCCAAACTGCGTGAATTATGGCCTAATAAAGCTGCGCGCCTCCCAAACCTTTTTGCCTAGTAATTGCGTACACGAAAAGGGCATTTCTCCCGTGGCGCATGACCACGCCAATCTCTTTATTTCCCCTCCATACACACACAAACACCCATATCATCCAACTAATCACAGCCAGGCCAAGAGGCTGGTCAACGCCAGCAATATCACCACAATTGTGGTGGCTCCTTGTCCAGAACTGCCGTTCCTGCGGTTCAGGAAGATGACCAGATTGTCCAGACGCTGCTCCGCCCACTGCAGGTTCTGCTCGACCGTGTTCAGAGCCTGGGAAAGCACCGAAGCCGACTGCCCGAAGAGCAGCTGATTGTCCTGGTAGAAGTCCTTGAAGAGCTGCTGCTGCTCTCGCGTGGTGAAGTACTCCGACATGTCGCTGACCACCTCGGCCGTGTCCGACCAACTTCCTAGGCTGAAATGGGATAGAATCAATAATTAATTCTTTATTTATTAAAAAAAAAATTGTATTCTTACTCCAATGCCAGCTCGGTGATGTTCTTGGTTATCATCTCAAAGATGGGCTGCACCAGATCCGGATTCTGCTCATACAGACGAGCTATTCCCGCCTTTTTGTTCTCCACACTCACACTCTTCCACTCCAGGATTATTTGGTAATAGTAGGTCTCATAGCTCCTTGTGCAGCTCGTGGCCAGCCAGAGCATCTGCTTCTCGCTGGGGCGGGTCTCCAGGAAGTACATGCCCCAAACCATCATTAAAGAATTGTAATCGCTGGCAGCGGCACAGTAAAAGGTTTCCCGGTAATCCGGCGAGGGTATCTCCCTCTCCGTAATAAACTTCACGTTGATCTTTTCACGGCAGTTATTGACCTGGTAGCGGCACAGCCAGGTGACCAGCTTATTCCGATGGGCCACATCCAGTGGCGTGTCCTGCGCACTCCAGCCCAGTCCCAGTTTTTCGAACGCAGCTCCGGTAATATCGATGAGGTAGCTCCTGAAGTTGGGCAGTTGCTCCGGTGTCAATCGCTTGGCCACCAGATTCAGGTTCTCGTAGACAGCATACCAGGGCACGTAATCCACCTCCCCACTAAGGTACTCCAGGAACTCGAAGACCTCGGCGTAGTCGAGGTAACCAACCCGTGCGAAGTTAAACAAATCGTCGATGATCTGTGCACGGTTCTCGACAGGAATGCCACTGTGATTGGAGGCGGAGAGAGCCACCTGCAGGGCACTCATCAGGGTGGGATCGTAAATAACGCGCTGGTAGTTGGACTGCCTCAGATTGAGCACAATCCAGTCAATGGGCTCCGGGAAGTATAGCCTCACCAGGTCCGTAAGCTTGTCCATATACACGAAAGGGGTCAAGTTATAGAAATTGGGGGCCACATTGGTGGCATAGGTGATGGGCACCGTGTACTTAAGCTTTGCATCGCTGCCATCTAAGGGATTTAGCAGGAAACGCTTCTGCTCCACCTGGATAAAGTGCTCACCGGAAACATTAACCATCAGCAAGGGATAGCCCACCTGCTCGGTGTAGTCCGAGAAGAAATTGACCAAATCGACGTAGGGAGTCTCTGGCCAGTTTTCGTAGAGGTAAAAGAATAGGTTCCGGGGAACGGTGTTCTCAAAGTGACTGGAAACAGAAAAGATCGTTGCAGAATATTTGCTTACACATTTAGGAACATCACTTACTAATCCTTGAGGTAGCTCCTGATGGCCGTGTCAAAGTTATCCGCTCCCATGGCATTCCGCCACATCCTCACAATGCAGGCCCCCTTGGCGTAGGTGATTCCACTAAATTTGTAGGCTATCTGGGCAGGAGTTTGGATCTCGGACTCAGGACTAGTCAAAGGTTGGGTGGAGTTCCTGGCATCCGTGCCAAAGATCAGCTGCATTTGACGCACCACAAACTGTTCGTCCAAGTGGTACTCCGGATAGAGCTGAAAAGCAGAAAGTATTTATTTATTTATTTAAGATTATCCTGCAAGCAGGATACCCACCTGATTTGCCATGAAGTACTCGTAGTAACGGGCAAAGGCTTCGTTCAGCCAGAAGTAGCTCCACCATTCAAAGGTAACACTGTCCCCAAACCACATGTGCGAGGTCTCGTGGGCAATGATGCGTGCGGCGAACTCCTTGTCCGACCAGTCGTCAGTGTAGCCAGGCTCCTGGATAAGTACATCGTCGCTGTAGATGATGAGGCCCCAGTTTTCCATGCCGTTGTGCGGGAAGCGAGGGGAACTGGCATACTGCAGGACATCGTTTCCCAGCTCCTGGTACGGACTCTGGAATAACTTCTCGTAGGCGGGCAGCACCTGCTGGCCCACTTGGTAGCTGAACTCTGTGTAGTTGTAGAACTCTGGACGGGTCAGGACTGCAAACTCGCTGGCATTGCCACGAGCCGAGTAGCTGGCGATCATGAAGGCCAGGAGATAAGTGGACATTACTGGCGACTCCAGAAAGTGATCAACAAAGCGACCTTGGCTGGAATTTAATAAAGTTAAGATTAGGATAAGTTTAACTATGGAAGCAAAGAGTATACTCACTCCACAGCCGTGGTCTCCCTTAGCCTCGTGTTGGCAATGGCTTGGTAGCCATCGGGTCTCTCAATTTGCAGCAGGAACTTGGCCTTCATGGCCGGCTCATCGAAGCAGGGCAGCACGAGGCGGGCATTGATGCGCTGCATCTGTGTGACGGCCATCCACTTGGTGGCATTGGTATCCTGCTCCACATAGCTGGCGGAGAAGAGGCCCACCAGGTCCGTGCGAATGCGTCCCACGTACTTGAAGCCCAGCGTGTAATTTCGTTCAGGCTGCAGCGCCTGTGTTAACGGAACATTCACCTGCTGGGTGGGGGCGTCATAAGTCAGCCGGTCGCTGGCGATAACCTCCACCTGCGCACCTGTTGCGCCATCGAGCAGCCAGCACTCCGATATGTTAAGGCCGTCAGAGTGTAGTGTAATCACGGTGACAGGTTCGCTGCCGACCAGCTGCAGAGTTATCGCCACCTCGCCGTTGAAGAGAGTGGGTTCGGCGGAGTCTCTCAGCACGCCGATGGTCAGGTTGTAGTGAGAGGGAGCGATGCTACCGTCAAGCCGGTAACTTGCTCCCGCCGCTGAGCTGGTCAGCAGGGCGAGGAGAAGCCCCACAAATGCCGCAAAAGATCTTAAAACCGATCCGTTCATGCCGACAGAAGTTTGAATACTGAGACTTTGAAATTCCGCCGGATCGCCGAAATCAGAAAGCGCAAATAAAAGTCCCCCCTGGAGATGATTAGATTACGACCTGTTCGTATCAATAGAACAAGCTGTCACACCTCCCATAAATAATCACACGAACATATGTTCGGGTCGCATTTGTTGTTAATTAAACTAAATAATTGCAATAATTACGATCTGTAACAGCCGCTGGCCTGACATTGCATTAAGCGTGCTTCCGCCTAGATTGATTTGATATTGATGATTCCCCTCAAAAATATAGTTTCACGAATATACTTATACATACATACCATATAGCCAAATACAAGTCAGTTAGGTAAAAAATATTTAAGAATTTACTAAGCAGATGTAAGCTTATTAACGAGAACCACGAATTTGGATATAGGATGTCGTTTAAAACTTAAAGATATTAATGACTGGGAAGCTAGAAAAATATTTAATATTATATTTATAATTTAATAATTTATTAATTTAATTATTTCAAATTAAACAACAAAGAAATGTGAATTTGGAAAGCTGAATTTTGAGAAATCGATCATAACAAAACCAAAATCATAACTAAGCCACAAATTTATTTATTCAAACTCGAAAGGCTTTTCTGTATTGGATTTTGGTAAACAAATAAATCAAAGTAATTTAATAATTAAAATAAGAATTCAAATGCCATTTTTTACAATTTAAAGGACTTTAATAATGTAATGACTTTTGACATTTTGAATTATGTTACCAAAAGCGGACATGGCAATAAAACTAAAAAAGAAAGTTATACCCTTTAGCTCTAATAAATCTGCCATTTTTCTGATGTTTTAAATAGGTCCATAATTCTGAATAAATTTTAATGTATTAAAATAACACAAATATATCTTTTTTTCTATCTCAATATCTATAATTATATTTATTACTTTATATTATTATATTTATATTTATATATATTTATTACTTTATATTAATATATATCATAAAGATTATATATACAATTAAAAGAACTCTTTTTAATACATTGTATCTAGAAATTAATGTATATGTAGTTCTGAAATTAATGACTCAAATTAATAAGAAATAGACAAATCGACGAACTGGCATGACTGATTATTAAATTTAATACTGATAAAAAAAATATGTATATCTTTAAGAGTTGGAAATGTCAACTATAATGCATTGGCAACTTGAAAATGATAACATTCTAAGGAAGAGTCTAATAACTAGAAAGTATATTAAGAACTAAGCAAAATTAAATTTGTATTTTAATAAGTTTGTTATATTTTTGAACGTTTTTTTTTTGTTATAATTATCAAGCCAATTTTCCAGTTTTGTAGTTTTACTTAAAGTAAAGTAACACTTTACCTTCCATTTTTCGGGGAACCTTCTATTGCTGTGCGTTCAAAAATAAACACATGACAAAAGTTGTATAATTTATGATTGGCAAACAATTAGTAACAGTTCTCAGTAACAAGTTTTAAAAAATTGATAAAAATACCATAAATAAGTAAAACCCCCGCGGGCATCGTCATTCACCAAAAAGGATCCAAAGTACAACCTGATGAAATCTATAAACATCAGCTGAGGTTCTTAGAAGAGAAAATCGATTTCAAAAGATAAGAACTTTATGGCCTATCAACACTAAATGTCCAGAAACATATCAAATGAATCAATCAAATTCACTAGAAATGTTCAATAAATAAAAAGATAAAGTAGATAATAAAATTATATGGTTTTTGACCACACAAAATGGCGAATAGAGACACCAGAATGTAGTTTCGTTAAATCGAAAGCCCACACCTTCGATAAGAATCTAAATCATTTCCATATTACCTTGGTATCTGGCAGTCGCTAAGCTTCAACCGATAAGATTTTATGGCCTGACGATAACCGATCGATTAGGGAACAGGCAATCAAAATAAGGGTATATTACCCATGGAGTAGTTTCGAAACAATGGCCCTCAAATCTATCTTTGCCACGAGTGAAAAATACAATAGTTTACAGCTCAGCCGATACGTATTTATGGCGGGCACTTTAGTTCAATGAAATCCCCTAAAGATTACAAACTGAATCATCCCCAAACGATAGTGCGAGTAATGGCGCTAATCAGATCGTAAACTTAGTCGCCAGGGAGGCCATTTAAGCCATGTGAATATACGACGGATTGTTATCTACAAAAGGCGTTCTTGTTCTTTTATTGGGTGCTTTTTAACTGTACAAATACTTTATGGAATGATGGGGGGGCGGGGGCACCTGTCCCCAATCCTTGAGTGCCGTGCCTAGTGGCGCAGCATGGTGACCAGGGCCACCAGGAGCAGGCTCAGAGCGCTGAAGGCATTAACCACGGCGCTTCCATTGCGGCCAGCCAGATAAGTGCGGAAGTCACCCAGCTTGGAGGCGGCCCACTTAAGGTTCTCCTGCACCGTCTGCTCAGCAGCGGTCAGGGTGGCCTGCGAGGTACCGAACTTGGAGCCGCTGGCCTTGTTGAAGGCCATCAGATCGTCGTACTGCTGCTGGGTGGTGAAGCGAGAGGCGATGTTGGAGATCACGGTGGCCACTGCGGAGTAGCCGCCCATGCTGCGAGAAAGAAAATAAATATTTGCATTAATCAATTAATTGATCAATCAAAGGAGTACTTACGCCTCGGCCAGCTGTTCGTGCTGCTTGGTGACCAGGGCAAACACTGGGCTCACGTTCTCGTTGTTCTCCGTGTAGAGAGTGGCCAGGACGGAGGACTTGTCCTGCCGACGGATTTCGTCGCTGATGACCAGATTGAAGACGCGCTCGATCAGCTGCTGAGTCTTCACGCAGCCAAAGGAGTTCTGCAGCAGGGTCTCCTCGGTGGCCACGGTCTCGGTCTTGAACTTATCGTACAGAGCCTGGAACTCGGCAGATCCTCCCTCGCGCAGACCCACACAGTAGACGGTGGCGCGGATGTTCTTGGGCACGGTGGCCAGCGACTGGAAGTAGCTCTTGGCCTTGTTGATGCAATCGGTGCTGCCGTAGCGGCAGGCCCAGGAGAGGACCTTGGTGCGCAGATAAATGTCCAGGGCCCTGTCCTCGGAGGTCTCGTTGAAGCCGAGCTTGTTGTAGGCCTTCTGGGTCAGCTGCTGGATGTAGCTATTGAAGTTGGCCGTGTCATTGCCCAGTCGGATGGTCAGGTAGTTGAAGCCGTTGAAGGCCGAGGTCCAGGGAATGTAGTTGGTCTCCGTCTCCAGGTACTCGATGACCTGCAGCGTCAGATTGTAGGAGATCTGTCCCGCCCTGGCCAGGTTGAACAAATCGTCCACGATCTGGGCACGGTTGTTCTCATGGATGCCGCCATGCTCCGCGGTATTCAGCACCTGGTGGATGGCATGCCAGTTGTTCTCCGTGTAGTTGACGCGATAGTAGCCCGTCTGCTGGACGTTGGCAATGATCCACTTGAGGGACTGGGTGCCGAAGGTCACGGTAGCGGGCACGCCTGCACGCAGGATGAACTTGGGCGTGGCATTCTGGAAGTTGACATTCTCGCTGTACGTATAGGAGATGGGCACCGTGTAGACCAGACTGGCATCGGCTCCATCGTCCTCCTTCAGCAGGAAGCGCTTCTGGGTGAAGCGGACCTCGTTGGTTCTGACTTCGAGGTGGATAACTGGGTAGCCCACTTGTGTGGTGAAGCTGTTAAAGATTTCCTCGGAGCTGGAATTGTAGCTGCTGTTGGGCCAGAACTGCTGCCAAGAGCTCAGCAGGTTCTGAGGATACGATGGCAGGTAGGAGCTGTGGAGGAGATACATACAGATTTTAAGTCCACTTCCGGTTATGGTTACTTGCACGGATACTCACTATTTCACGAGATACGCCTGCAGGGCCTTCTGGAAGTTCTCCTCGCCCATGGTGTGCTTGATCATGCGGATGAAGGTGGCTCCCTTGTTGTAGGAGATGCTGTTGAACATGCGGCTAAGGTGGGCCGGGGTGTAGGTGTTCTCATCGCTCAGTGGATTGGTGGCATTGGTCGAGTCCATGGCCATCACCGACTGGATCTGATCCACGACAAACTGCTTCTCCAGATCCCACTCGGTCTCAACGAAGGCGGTGCCAAAGTACTGGAAGTAGCGGGCGAAACCCTCGTTCAGCCAGGTGTAGCTCCACCACTGGCAGGTGACCAGATCGCCGAACCACATGTGCGCCTGCTCGTGGGCCACCACGGCGGCAATGGACTGGCGCGAGGCCAGGGTAGTGGCGGACTCGTCCACCAGCAGACTGCGCTCTCTGTACGTAAGCAGACCCCAGTTCTCCATGGCTCCCGCCGAGAAATCGGGAATGGCGGCCATGTCCATCTTGTCGTTGCCCATGGTGTAGTAGTCCAGGTTCAGGTACGTGCCCATCTCCTTAAGGATCTGCTTGCCCACATTGTAGGGATACTGCGTCTGGGTGTAGTACTCGGGACGGGCCAGGACTCCAAACTCGGTGTCCTTGCGGGCGGTGAACTCGGAAACAATGAAGGCCAGGATGTAGGTGGACATCGTCGGCGTGGTCTTGTACACATCAATGTAGTATCCTCTGTCCAAGCAAAGGAGCTGATTAATTGGGTCCCAATTGGGGATTGGCTTAGCTTACTCTTGGGCATGGGGATAGGATCCGATCAGGCGCGTGTTACTGGCCGTGTTGAAGGTCCTGTGGCGGATCAAAGTCACATCGAACTTTGCCTTAAACTGGGGCTCATCGAAGCTGGGGAAGGCGCGACGGGCGTGGTTGGTCTGGAATTGAGTAGAGCCGAGCCACCTGCAAAGAGATGAATCCTTTTAGTCCCCAGGAAACACCTTAATGTTACCCTAAAGAACCCACTTGGTCACATTGTTGTCATCCACGTAGGAGCTGCGATAGAAGCCGTGCATATCGTCCTCCATTATACCGGTGTACACGAAATGCAGGATATAACTCTTGCCGGACTCCAGATTGGCGGCGGTGGTGAGCTTCACAATATCTGTATCCGCATCCGTCACGTTGACAGCATTAAAGCTGGTGGGCGTCGGAGTGGTGGTGACTCCATCAGCGGGCTTAGCCCAGTACTGGGAGACCGAGTAGGTGAGATTTTTGGAGTGCAGGTGGACGCTGTTAGTTGCGGTGCTGGGCACCACCTCGATGAACACCTCACCGTCGAAGGTGAAACGCTTGGTGCCATCGGTTTCCAGCAGGTAGGGTCTCAGGGTGATGTTATAGTATTGCGGCTTGATGGTCTCCTGCAGGCGGTAGTCCTGCAGCGTGGTGGCCAGGGTCACAGGCGGCTGAATGTCCTGGACCAGCTGCCGGGTACCGGCAGAGGCCAAGGACAAACAGGCGGCCAGAAGGAACGCCACTCGCAGGGCAAACATTATACCTATTGAAGATCGTTGAAAAATATCTTTAAAGTTGGAAAATAAAAAAGCTTAGCAAGGAAAAACTTTATAGGAAGCGTGCCTGATATTTATGCCTTAATTAAATGGCATAAAAAATACGCGTTTCGAATTATAGCCAATTGATAATTATGGCTTTGATAAAATCTGGCTATATCTAAATTAGATCATAAGGTTTTATAATGAAAAACATTCGATATGGCTGTAAACTAAGTTTATTTCTGTTCATAAAAGCTGAATATATAACTATTCAAGTAATTAACCCAAAAAACTATCCTTAAAAGTTAAGCCATAAATGCAATAAATCCTTATAAAGAAATAACTCTCTCTTTGCTTAAAATATCCCTATTCCCCACTCTTTTTGGAAATATCCTTTAAATCCACCACTTTCAAGTATTTTCTTTAAACCTTTGTTCTTTTTAATCAGCTATTCACGATCGAAATTTCATCAGATTCTAGTTCCACACTTATATAACTTTTAGCACACGGACACTCACTTCTCTCGCAGGGCTCGATCACGGACGCGGGACTAGAATTGGTATTTCGCACGCCACTCGGCACGCGATTCGAATCGACAACTAAACGCTGGCCGATCCGAGTGCCGTTTATATGGTACTTGGCCCGCTTCAGACTTGGCCCTTATCAACGGCTTATCTGCAGCCTTTGGCTTTTTATTTCGGCCCAGATAATGCTGGCCCGGTCTATAGATTAAGCGCGGCGATAAGGACTCGGGGCGGTGATTTACGCACTCGGCCATCGGCCACCGATGGAAGCCGTCGAATATGGCCAGTGCCAGACGATGGCATAACATTTGGTTTCCGCTGCACTGCTTGTTTTGTGGAAGCGTCGCCACTTTACGATGCACTGCCTCCGCCAATCTTATCGAGCGTGATTTGCAGTCTTCAAATTTAAACAATGTATCTTGGTCGAGCCAGCTGTTGTCTCTGGTATCGCAGTGACTTTGCAATCGTTCTTTGATTTATTTCGTCGATTGAAAGGATTTTATTAAGTGTAATTTGAGATCTTCAATTGAATATTCTTAAAAATTTCTTAAAAGATATATATTTTCAGTATAGTTTTAATGTTTTCGAAAGTACTTGCAGCACCAGTGTGTGAGTTTAAAGCAAAGCAAATAGATTTTAAAAAAATATGTGAATGGAAATGTTTAAGTAATTTTGTGAATTTTAAAATAAAACTTAAAAACTTTTTAAGAATTTTGAAATTGTACAAACTATTTTAGGGAGATTCTAAAAGCCTTTTAAAACAATTTGAAAAGTGTTTAGACGTTTAATAAAGTTTTAATTAAGGATTAAGATTTAAAAAGGACTTAAAGATTAATTAATTTATTTTCATTTATATTACATTTGTAGCTTTTTAATTTCAAACCACAAAGTTAATTATGTTTTACTTATAGAAAATAACAAATTAAAATATAACAAATTTAATTGTATGAGTTGTATTGTATTATTTTCTTAAGGAATCCTTTATACTATAAATAAATTTAAGTATTTTTACTAATTTTTGAAAAGTAGAAACTTGTTAGAACATTCCCTAGCAACCGCGGACATTTTTAAGAGTGTTTCTATAATCTTTTGATTGACGAGTGTCCGGAGCTATATTATAAAAAAAACACTCTTAATTTATGACCTAATCAAATGAATGTATGACCCATTTTAAAGACTTCCGGTTTAGTTGCTGTAGAAAAGAATAACTCTTTTAATTTTCTTTTTAAATACAAATCATATCAAAATAAAATCAACACTTTAGCAAGAACACAAGATAACTCAAACCTATGTATTAATCATCAATTATCAATTTTATTAAACAAACAACCATAATCGTTTCCAACTAGATGTCAATCTCTTAGTCAGCACTTCAAAAATACAAAGTCCCCGAAAGATATAGTTAATTAAAAGCAAATGATCTATAATTCCTAGCAAACTAATAAATAAAATTGACTTTTCAATGACAGAACTCGATCACTGCTTTATTTATTGGCCACTAAAGGTGATAAGACATAAAATCTTGTTCAGAAAATAAAAGTAAAACTTAGTCTTCTGTTTTAATATTTAAAATCTATAAATTAATATGGGCTTTAGCTCTTTCTTTCTAATATATTTCAGGCCAAGAGCAAGACCATGGATTTCGTTACCAAGGCCATGATTAGTGCTTTTGGCTGATTACGGATATATTTATGGCTAGCTCACGGACGAACGTAAGTGCTCTGTGGTTTCTGCGCCTTGGATGGGGGAATTTATGAGATCACCCCTCCTTGATCACGCAATCCCATAAAACCACCGATAAAGCTGCAAAGCGAACTGTAAATTCTTGGCCAAAACACAAGTGTCTTAAAGAATTATTGGAATTTATTAGCGCACGAGTGCGAGGATCTACAGCTAACTTAGAGGGCTACAAATGGTGTGTAATTTACGCCAACTTGGCGACCAGGAGGCACAGGAGCACGGCAAGAAGGGAGGCTCCCATGGCGGGGCTGCCGCTGCGGAAACCGGCGACCCAGGTCATCAGAGGATCCCGGTTGGCCGCCAGCCAGGCAGTGTTGGCATTCACATTGGCGTCCACGCTGGCCTGCAGGGTCGTGGGCACGTAGGACGAGTCCTTGACAGTGTCCACCAGCTTCTGGAGCGCCTCCTGCTGCTTGGTGTTCACAGTGTAGGCGGAGATGCCCACGATGTCGCTGTACAGGGGATTCACACCGCCGAAGCCAGTGTTCAGCTTGGCGTACTCTTCCCAGTTCTCCTGCAGGAAATCAATAGAGGCCAGCAGACCCACCTCGCCGCGCGAGTAGGCCGGGCTGAGCAGCGTGATGCGCTCCTGGACGCGCAGGCTGTTGGTCTGGTCAATGCTGCTGGACACGAACTTCTCCAGCAGCGTGGCATCCTGGGAGCAGCCCAGGGCGGAGATCAGAAGGCGGCGCTCAGCCTGGTCGTTGGAGTTCATCAGCTTGTTGTAGATGAAATCGAAAACCTTGGACTCGGCCTGCCTGAGGCCGTGGCAGTAGACCTGCGACTGCAGATTGGGCTCGACGGCGGTGCCCTGCTCGACCAGCGCGGTCAGCTTGGCCGTGGTCTCAGTCAAGCAGCTGGGAACACCGACCAAGCAGGCGATGTTGATCACGACGTTGCGGGTATATTTCGTCAGATGGTGCTCACCGTGCAGATCATTCACTCCGAACTTGTCGAACTGATCACCCACCAGCTGGGCCACGTAGAACTGGAAGTCCAAGTAGGACTCATCCGTGCTCAGATATCGGTTGAACAGGGTGATCACCGTGTTGGCAGCGGACCAGGGCGAGTACTTGTCCTCCTGAGGCAGGTAGGTCAGCAGCTGGAGCAGCGTAGCGTGCTCCACGCGGCCGCTGGTGACAAAGCGATACAGATCGTTGATGAACTGGGCACGGTTACGGGAATCGATGGTATGCGGACGCGTGGTCAGGGTGTTGGTGATCAGCTGCCAGTTGCGGGCATCGTAGTTGACGCGATAATAGAAGACGGACTTCTTGTTCAGCACCAGCCAGTTCTCGTCCTTCAGCGCGGCGTTGACGACCAGCTCGGAGGTGTTCAGCAGGTAGTGGGTGGCCTCCGTGTTCCGGAAGTCGTTGTTCGAGAAGTCGGCATAGTTGATGGGAACGTACCACAGCTTGTCGTTGGTGTAATCCTTGTCGTTGGTATACACCGACTGCTTGACGGTGAAGGTTCCCGCCTCGTAGTCCCTGGTCACGGTCAGCAGGGGCACTCCGCCTTGGTTCGTCCAGCTGCCCATCATTTCGGCAACGGTAGCGGGGACTGCATAGTTCTCCTCGACGGCAGCCTTGGCGATGCCCTCGAACAGCTTGGTGGGATTGGCGGCAGTGTATTGGCTGCAGGTGATGACTGGGTTAAGAATTTACTTTTAAGGATTGAGGAATTCAGTAACTCACTTGTCCACCAGGTAGTTGTGCAGACCGCGCTGGAACACCTTGTTGGTGAGGGCGTGGCGCCACATGTCCAAAACGGATCCGGCCTTGGCATACGACACCGAGTCGTACAGCAAAGCAATCTCCGAGGGCTTCTGCACAAAGTGGCTCATGGGACGGACAGAGGGGCTGGCATCGTTGACCAAAGCACTCTGGTAGGAGCCGGCATGGAAGGTCTGGAAGATGTCCCACTCGGGATAGGCCTGCCGAAGGCGAAAGGATTAGATTCAGGACAAAAAATCCCTAATCGAGGAAAACCCTACCAGATCCACAGCCAGGTTCTCGAAGAGAGTCGCAAAGCCCTCCTTGAGCCACAGGAAAGACCACCACTCGATGGCCACCAGATCGCCGAACCACATGTGAGCGTCCTCGTGCGACTCAATGGTGGCAATGTTCGTCTGCGTGTTAATCGTCGAGTTCTCGGGGTTGTACAGCAGATACTCCTCGCGGTAGGTGGCCAGGCCCCAGTTTTCCATGGCGCCGGCGGCAAAGTCGGGAATGCCAGCCTGGTCCAGCTTGGGCAGGGCGAAGGGCACACCAAAATATTCAGACAGACGCTTCTCCACCAGCATGCCGGTGGTTAGGGCCCACTCCTGGTCACCCTCGGTTCCGTTGCGGGAGAAGACGCGCTGCGGCAGACCATTGAGTTCACCCTCGGTGAACACGAACTGGGAGACAATGAAGGCCACCAGGTAAGAGGGCATGTTCTTGGTCTTCTGGAAGGCGGTGACGCCGGAGCTGAAGAAGGATACATTTTGTAAGGATTTGGCATAAACTTAGGGAATTTGAAAAGGATATGCAAGTGCGATATCATTCAGCTTTGACAAACTGCCATAAAAAATCATAAAATATATTTAGGGCCTCTAATACATATATGATAGGGTTCACGCGAACCACGTAGCTTTTATGACAATCATAAACCATATATTGATATATCATTACGTCAAAGTCAAAGCTTTCTAATTTAAGGCAATTAAAAGAATAACTTAATAGTTATTAAAGCAATAAAATATGTACAAGGATGGAGGATGTACTATTGCTATCGAAAATATTCAAATACCAACCTGGAGGCACTCTCATCCACGGGCATGTTGCTGATGGCATTGTAGCTGGGATCGTGCTTGATCGTAATGGTGAACTCGGCCCGCTTGGCGGGCTCGTCGTAGCAGGGGAAGGCGTGACGGGCGTCAGTGCTCTCGAACTGGGTGGTGGCCAGATACTTGGTGGCACCACTGTCGTCAGTGAAGGTGGACAGGTAGAAACCACCATTGTCCGTGCGCAGGTTGCCCTCATAGTTAATGGTCAGCACCCAGGTGGTGCCCTCGGCAAAGGAAAGATCCGCCTTGCTGAAGGAAAGGAACTCACGCTCCTCCTCGTAGGTCGGCATCAATTCCTGGGCAATGGCTCCAGTCACTCCCTGCTGGATGATGCTGGCGGTGAATTTCTCCAGCTGGCGGGCATGCACCACAATTGTAGAGGTGGTAGTCACTACCGACAGAGTGATGGCTACGGTGCCAGTGAACTTGGTCTCGCCCGTGTGAACATTCGTGGTCAGGCTGACGGCATAGTGGCTGGGGATCGTGTCGTTGGGCAGGCGATAGTTATCCTCGTCGGCGAACGGGACCACGGCGCGGGCATTGGGATTCTCCAGGAGCTGCCCGAGCTGCTCGAGGGGCGGGAAGGTGCGCACCACCGCCGCCTGGGTAACGGCGGAAATGGCCAGAAGCGCGGCCAGCAGGATCGGGACGCGACTCATGGCGAAAGCGCGGTAAGACTGAACCGGCCCACTCCGGTCGGCCACTTTTAAGCGATGCCCGCCTCCTTATCTGGGGACCACGTATAGAGATTACCCCAATCTTGGCCCGAAGTGAGTCGTCTGGGAGTGCTATAAAGCCGCATTAGGCCGTAAATCAGCCATTCGATGGCACGACCACTACCCTTTGGATTCCTATCGCGACTTGGCCAATGAATAGGTGTATTTTCGCTATGGTTGGTAACAGCCAGCGGCTGAGATAGTGGCCAATAAGTGTGTTTCTTTCAAGATAGACAAGCTGATAAAAGCCCGAGTGCCCTTGATCTGATAAAGTTGCGTATTAGTGATACTTATTAGTGTAGATTTTCACTTTTTTCATTCAGATCTAGCCTCGGAGAGTGGAAAACTTGCACTGATCTTCATTGAGATCTAAAACAATCCAAGCACAGACAAACCTCACAATAAAATCCTCTCTTTTTTATGGCCTAAAAGTATGCCAGATTCTTATCTCAGCAAGAGAACAACTTTTATTTTTATAATTCAACAAAGAACTACTACTTCTCGTTCTGTGGAATTTAGGTTCAAGCATCCTTCTGCGACTTTTTTATAACATAAATCATGATTACTACAATGGACCCTTCAACAGTTGCTCTTGAGATAAGGAGGTCCACCATTAATCTGTGGCGGATTGCTCAGCAAAATGGCAAAAACTAAGCAATCAATTGATCGTTTTGGTAAAAACCCAGAGGTTAATGGAATGAGAAGTGGTCCGAATAGGTTTAAATTTCACGAATATAATGTCACTGTTCGTGAATGTTCCAAAATCAATAAAAACAAAGAAACTATTATGAGCACGTGAACTCCATAAACCATTTCCGCAATGCTGTAAATATCCACTTCATACTAGAATTTGGTCCTAAGCCCATCTATCAGTGCACTTTATCGGCCATAATGCTATTCCCAGAAACAAGATAAGATTCAACGGACCATAAACCGATCAATTCACAGTAATCACTGATTTCACAATCCCATCTTGGGAAACTTTGAGCCCCCAAGCGGGGGAATCCATTGTCAAAAATTCATAAATATGGCTATCAGTTATGACTCATTTTAATCTTTATTAATTTATATATAATACTTGACCACAGGACTTAGTCTAAAATAGTCGCGAGACGAGCAGGGCCAAAGCACTGATCAGGACCGTGGCGAGGGGCAGTGTCGAGGCGCCATTGCCCTTCTCCGCCAAATGGTCCTCAATCCAAGTGAATGTAGAATCGCGATGCACATCCAGCCAGTCGAAGTTGGACTGAATTCGGGAGTCGATGGTGGTGCTAAGATCATCGTTCAGATAGGTAGGTTCCTTGGCCTTGACCTCATCGACCAGGGCGTTGAGCTAAGGATAAAAATTAATTTACATATTTTTATAAAATATTTTTTCAAGCTAAAGTATTGGTTACTTACCCTTGTCTTCTGCTTCTCGCTGACCACATAAGTGGCGATTCCTCGCAGAGCCAAGTCGAGGGGCTTGGAGGTCTCCGATAGCTTGGCGTACGCCTCCCAATTGGTCTCGAGGAACACCAGACTGGCAGTCAGACCATCCTCACTCCTGGAATAGGCTGAGTTCAGCAGGGAGGTGCGCTCCGAGTAGCTCAAACCGTTAGCCGTGTCCAAGGACAGGCTCAGGAACTCAGCTAGCTGGTCTGCCTTTCCAGAGCAGCCCAGGGACGAGATGAATAGGCTGCGATCGGAGGCGTCCGTGGAGGAGAGCAGATCCGACTTGACGCGGCTGTAGAGCTCAGCCGAAGGGGATCGCAGACCGGCACAGTA
Source organism: Drosophila anomelani (assembly GCA_035045905.1). Taxonomy (NCBI): domain Eukaryota; kingdom Metazoa; phylum Arthropoda; class Insecta; order Diptera; family Drosophilidae; genus Drosophila; species Drosophila anomelani. The sequence continues at coordinate 4,787,965 of JAWNOO010000007.1, read as the reverse complement.
GGCCTGAGTCCTCAGAGTGGGCTCAATGGCAGTTCCATTGAAAAGGAACTCGGAGAGCTTCTTAGAGGATCGAGTGTAGCAATCCCCATAGCCAACCTGGCAGCCCAGGCTCACAGTGATGATGCGCAAGTAATTATTCAGGTAATGCTCGCCGGGAATCTCGTTCACTCCGATCTTGTCGAAGACCGGCTCGATCTGACGCTGCACGAAGGTCTGGAAATTTTTGTAAGCGTCATCGCCACGCAGATAGCGATCAAAAACGGTCAGGATGCTGTTGGCATTCGACCAGGGGGCGTACGCATCCTCGTTCTTCAGATAGGCGAGCAGGTTGAACAGGAATCTGTGGCTCAGGCGACCCGTGTTCACAAAGTAATAGGCATCGTACAGCAGCTGGGCGCGATTCCTATGATGAATCAGCCAGGGCTTGGTGTCGAGCACGTCGGCCAGGAGCAGGTAGTTCTGCTCGTCGTACAGGGTGCGAATGTAGCTGGTTTGTTGCTTGTTGATCAGCAGCCAATCGCTGCTGGACTGCAGGACACCCGTGATTGTGGTCTCTGTCACATTGAGCAGGTAATGCGAGGCGCTCGTGTTGCGGTAGTCCGGGTTGGAGGCCGTGGCAAAGTTAATGGGCACGTACCAGGTGGCCGTATTGCCGCTATCCTTGTCCGCCAAATAACGCTCCTGCTTCAAGGTTATGGCACCCGTATCGTAGTTACGGGTCACAGTCACCAGGGGATAACCCGCCTGATGGGACCAGCTGCTGAAGATGTTGTCCACGGACGTGGGCAGCACCAGATTCTGCTCATTGGCCGCCTCTTGGAAGGCGGCAAACAGATCCCACTCATCGCAGGAGGTGTATTGGCTGTTGGATAAGATTCAATGAGAGGATGAAACTTAACGGGGGAACTCGCTAACTCACTTCTTGGTCAGGTACTTGTTCAGTCCGGAGCGGAAAACCTTGTCCGACCAGGCGTTCTTGAACATATACAAAACACTGGCGGGCTTGGCGTAGGAGAAGGTGTTGTACCTATTGGAGATCTCATTGGGTGTCTGCACGTAGTGTGTCATGGGCACGGCGTTTGTCAGCGCATCGTTCAGCAGGGCACTGTTATAGTCCTGCACGTGGTAGATCTGATAGGTGTCCCACTCGGGGAAGGCAATGTCGTTCGATTCGTAGGAGAAGAGCGTGGCGAAGCCCTCCTTGAGCCACAGATAAGTCCACCATTTCACGGACACCAGATCGCCGAACCACATATGCGCGTACTCGTGTCCAATGATGTTGGAGATGCTCGTCTTTAGGTTAATTGTAGAGTTCTCCTTGGTCCACCACATGTACTGCTCGCGGTAGGTGGCCAGGCCCCAGTTCTCCATGGCGCCGGCGGAGAAGTCGGGAATGCCAGCCTGGTCCAGCTTGGGCAGGGCGAAGGGCACACCGAAATAGCCGGCAAGACTGGATTCCACCACCAGGCCGGACCACAGGGCCCATTCCTGCTGATCCTGCTTACCCTTGCGCGAGAAGACTCGCTGCCGCAGGCCATTGAGCTCGCCAGTTGTGGACTCGAAATCGGACACAATGAAGGCTATTAGGTAGGTGGACATCTTGGGAGTGGTCTGGAAGGCGGTCACACCAGTGCTGGTGAAAGAATGAGAAAAAAAATTAAATGTTATTTGTTCGTTTTCAGGGTCCACGCTGCGTATGAGTAATTCCACTGCTCATACGCACTGGTGTACCAAGGGAAATTGAAATGAATTCCAGCAGATTTCGAGTTTAATACCAACCTAGAGGCAGCCTCATTCACGGGCATATTGCTGACAGCCGTGTAGCTGGAATCATGGTGAATGGTGATGTTGAAGGTGGCCTTCCTGGCGGGCTCATCGTAGCAGGGGAAGGCGTGCCTGGCATTGGTGCTCTCAAACTGTGTGGTGGCCAGGTAGCTGGGTATAACGGGGTTACAAATTAATTATTTCAATCCACGAACAAAAAAACACCTAATTGGACCACATTAAGATAATCACAACTCTATATCTTGATAAGGAATTAAACGTAATCAAGTAGAATCGACATTTATAGTTCGATAAGAACTAGGCACCATTTCAGTACAAGTGAGTACGCCTTGAACTAATCTCGTTGAGATTACACTTACTGCACTGTGCCATCGTCGTCCGTGTAGCTCGAGTAATAGAAGCCGCCCATGTCGGTGCGCAGGAAACCAGTATAGTTGATGGTCAGAGTCCAGTTGGTGTCCTTCGCAAAGGACAGCGTAGTGTCCACCGGCGAAAAGGTAAGGAACTCGCGCGTGGACTCGTTTACAAAGTTGAGTGGAATCACCGCGGGCTGGGCCAGATCGCGACTGATGATTTCTGCCGTAAAGTTCCAGGTCTGACGATAGTGCAGCCTGATCTCCTTGGTCTCCTCCAGCACCTGAAGATCGATCTTGACGGTGCCATTGAACTCCCTGACTCCACTGTGCACATTAGTCCAAAGCTCCACGTCGTAGGCTTCCGGGGCCGTGGTGTTCGGCAGTCGGTAGTTTCCCTCGCTATTGTCATCCACGCGGGGACTGACGCTGCTGGCGTACTGAATAGCTTCCGCACCCTTGGTCTCCAGCTGGACACCGTCAATGTCCAAGGACTGTGGCTGGATCAGGCGTGCCTGCAGGCTGCCCACTGCCAATAGCAAAAGGACACACGAGTTTAGCAGCCACCTTGCCATGTTGGCTGCTTGGCTATTTGCTAATTGATTGGCCGCCGCACTGTGCCGGCTTATTTATGGACTAGACCATATCTAATCCTGAGCGGCGATCGCCATAAAGATTGTTGCGCAACTCTCGATAAAAACAGGCACAGTGCCTGGGCCAAGCCAAACATAACGATTAATTATTGGGCAGTAAAACGTTAATTTATCGGGCGGTTCCCAAAGGCCTTCTCAAGTTGAGAGGCTCAACTAGGCCAAGTTCTTCTCGAGATCTTAATTGGCATTAAGAGGGGAGTCACTATTCAAATGATTCAGTAGCCAGATCCTTATCGTTAGCAGGATAAGGGTTCCCGTTTGACATTCTATTAATATTGGCTAATTGGTCTAAACTAAATTACGCCGTAAATTGCCAGGCTATCGCTTTGTCTGAGACGGCACTGGAAAAGTGCAAGTTGTTAAGCTAATAAACTTTGAAAAATACACAACAGCTATAAATTCACTTATAACCGTCCAAGTTCTAAACAAATATAATGCATCGTTTATAGGTTCTAATATATATTATCATTTGCAGTTGAAGAAAATCATTACTCTTGATGGAAAGTCCTTATAGCCACTCTATAATACTTTAGACCCATAAAAATAGTCCACTGATCAGATGACCATTTACTGCCAATGACTTTTAGTTGTGGGACGTGCTTATCGACTCAAGACCAATCGTCTAGCTCTTATCGTTCATCCTAGAAGTCGTGTGAAAAGCCCCATTTCCACCCATTAATAACGCCGCCATAACTTGAATCTTGTTCTAGGGGAATTAATTTATTTATAATTGAGCTTGTACTTATGTAGTTCCTAAGTGTAGTGCCAGCAATGGCAATCATCTGGGGAACGATGGATCTATGGAACGCAACGCACTCCGCACCATCCGAGTGGCATCCTTGAGGATGCCCTGTGGCCGGCTGGAGCCATTGGATACGCTGAGCGAGGCGGCCAGAATGGCATCGCTTTTGGCAGCTCCGAGCGGAACCTCGCTTACCAGCCAATTGTGAATCTGCTGCTGGAACTTGTCCAGGAAGTTCTCGCTGATCTTTCCCTTCTTGCCCACCAGCACCGAGTTGGACTCGATTAGCTGCTCGCTCGTACTGAGCGACTCCAATTCCATGTGGCTGGCAATGGCCTGGCGAAGCCTCTCAAACTGCAAGGGATTTATCATGAATAAATATATAAATATTCTTTATTCAGACTCTGCTCTCACCTGAGGCCTCTGTTGCCTGGGCACAAATTCGGCGATTTGGTTAAAGTGCTCCACGAAGTTGGGCGAACGGCAGAGCAGCTTGTAGTTGCGATCCATGTACTGCCAGATGACGGGCCTCGCCGCCAGATTGGATTTGTAGACGTACGACAGATACATCATGGCCTCCGGCTCGCTGAGAATTAGGTGCGTCGAGTTCTCCCCCAGCAGCACCTCCAGATAGTAGAGCAAGTGCCGGTGGCTCTGAGTGCAGCGCAGGGAGTAGATCATGTCGTCGTAGTACACCGTGTTCCTGTCGGCGGCCTGCAGCATGTCGATGACTGCGTAAAAGTCGCGGTCGCTTAGGTACTTGACGCCCATGCAGAGAACCGTGTCGTAGGTGGCATAGTAGTCCAAGTCGTTGGTCAAGTTGATCTTCTTAAAAATGTACTCCTTGGCCATACGGCGGGTGTATTCCAGGCATTCCGGGGAATCGGCCAGACAAGCCATCTGCAGTATACCCTGGCCGGCGTCCAGGGCGCTATTCGGGATGTGTTCCTCTGCTGGGTCGAGGAATAGGCGACGGAAGATGGGATTGACCAGGCGACGCACAAACTCATTGAAAAGATTCTCCGACGCGGTGCCAAATAGGTTGCGCCGCAGGAATTCGATGGTGTCCGCCACCTGGTTCCACGGCAGCATATCCTCCTCGTACTCCATGTACTTGAGCATCTCGAAGAGCACGTCCACCTGCTCGATTTCGTTGTGCTCGATGAGGGGCTTCAGGTCGCGGAAGAGGGCTGCCCGGTTAACCGGATGGATGAGCGAGTGGTTCGTCTGCAGCTGCCGGGCAATGGCCCTCAGGTTGTCCGTGTCGTAGTGGACGTGGTAGAAGCCCGTCTGCTGCTTGTTCACTATGATCCAGTCCCGTCCTCCCAGCTGCAACTTAAGATCATCCAGCGTCACCGAATACTGCGGCTGCGGCGGCATGAACAGATCCACCTGGGTGTCCTCGAAGCTGGGCGTCTGAGCCGTGGCAAAGTTCAGGGGTATCCACCAGAGCTCGTCCTTGGAGTGTATTGATCTCTGGTTGAAGGTAATGGAGTTATTCTCGTAGTTCCTCGTGACCAGCACTATGGGCATCCACTCGCTGCGCGTCCACGACAGCATAATTTCCCGTATCCGAGAGGCCCACGCCTGATGGGAGAAATACTCGTCCTCCTGCAGCTCCGCCTGCAGTGCGTCGAAGAGGTTCAGCTCGTTTGCCACGCTGTAACGACTAGCCGAGGGAGAGAGGGAAGGGCGAAGGACTTTGGCCCATGAGTTCCAATTGACCAGTTCGAGGGTTAGGTCACCATTACTTACTATTTCTCCAGGAAGCGGCTGATGGAGCGCACGAAGATCTTCTGGCGGAAGGCGTGATGGAACATCTTGATCACACAGGCCGCCCGCTTGTAGGTGATGATATCGAAGGCCGCCATAATGTCCTTCTCCTTTTCCACGTACGTGGTCATGGGGCGGACATCAAAGAAGCTGTTGTAGCTGTAGGCACGGTCCGCCTCATCGGCCACGAACATGTCCATCACCTTGTCCTCGGGATAGAGCTGAGGGAGGAGTTGAAAGTTTTATTAAATGAGTTCAGCCACAAAGTAGGCAACAATAAATATATTTTAGAATTTGTTAACATTTAAAAAGGGAAGAAAAAACCTTACCAAATCAGTAATCACATAGCTAAAGTACGTGGCAAATCCCTCGTTCATCCAGGCATAAGTCCACCACTCGGGCGATACCAAGTTGCCGAACCACTGGTGAGCAATCTCATGGTTCTGGGTGATCTTATCCATCACCCGCTTGTGCACATCCTCAGAGTCCTGCTCCAGCAAATTGGCCTCCTTGAAGGTGATCAGTCCCCAGTTCTCCATGGCCGCCCCATAGTTCTTCTTCAGCGCCACGTGATCCAGCTTCTGGAGCGGATAGGATACGCCAAAGTAATCCTCGAAGGCAGCCACCGTTCGGACTGCATTCTTCAGGGCACTCTGGCCCTTTTCCTTGCTGTTCGGCGAGGAGTAAATGCTCTGAGTGACTCCTCTAAAAGTTTCCGAAATGCTCTCGAAATTGGAGACGACAAAGGCCACCAAATATGTGGACATGGGCGGAGTTGGGTGGAACAATGTGGTCGTCAAGTCGCTGTCATAAAACAGAGTAAAATTTTAATTTGATTTTAAATTTAAAAATCCCAGCTTAAAGCTTACCCGTGTGAAAGGACTTCCTTGACTGGCATATTGGATATAGCCGTGTGACTACTGCCATGCGTTAGCTTTATGCTAAAGTTGGACTTGAAGCCAGGCTCATCATAGCAGGGAAAGATCAGGCGAGCATATGTGGGCTCCGATTGGGTGGCGGCTACATATCTGATTGATTTTTATATAAGAATTATATTTAGAAATTATAATACATTCGTGAAATACACATTTAAAGTCTCTAGGATGGCATTATATATCATATCCAGTTCAAAAAAGAGTTTTAATAAACTTGTCTGTACATTCTGTATTTCTAGATTTATATTATTTTATTTATTTTAAAACCTACTTCTAGTTAAATTAAAGGTTAGGCCAGGCTGTCTTATTTATTTGCAATTCTGATAAGCTTTTGTTAGTAAAAGTGCTTTATAAAATATATGTATATTTCATAAGAAGTAAACAAAATGAAATAAATTCCGCGCAATTTTTGTTCAAGTAACTATTGGCATTGCTAATCTTTTATATTTGCTTATGATTCTTTGTAATATATTAATAAAATTTAAGTAGCTTTTGCTCAATTAATAAATATGTAAAATAATAGCATAAATGTATAGTTTAATGAATGAATTGGAATACTATAATGGCATTGCTAATCTTTTATATTTGATTATGAGTCTTTGTAATATATTGTTTTAAATAAAGTAACTTTTGCTCTATAAATAAATATAAAATAATAGCATGAATGTATAATTTAATGAATGAATTCAAATACTATCTACAGTTGCTAGTATTCGTAATCAGCCAGACTTAAAATTTGAGATTGTTCACAGATCATTACTTGTTGCCAAGTGTACGTCGACGTGTGTCGATGTCTGCCTATGAATAATATACAATTAAACAAAATCATTTGAGGCCAGAAATCCCAAAGTCCCAAGTTCCAGATCGTTAAACGCTAAGAAAAAAAAAATCTTAAAAACCAGTTGCAGCCTGCGGCTGCCGGAATCATCAATCACGACGAGAACCAGCTGAGTCTCTCTCAGATCCGAGTTCATTACTTTGAGTGTGTATTTGCCCAAAAATTATGGGTGATGCGAATCGGTTGCCCAATTGAAATGAAAACAAGCCAGGGGTCTCGGTTACGCCAAAAGTTAAATACAAAAAAAAAAACACTAAGTAAATACGCCGCCGAGGTTTTCTATCTATCGGAGGAAGTGATAAGCCGGGGCTTCCAGATTGTGCGTGGACACACAGTCATGTCCCGTTTATAAAGAATCCCCCATTCAGAACCCCACCATTTCGCATTGTTTACATCGTCACCCCGGTGACGCGCTCCCTATGCCATATGGCAGGGGTCTATGGTATATACTATGTAGAGAAGTATACTATACCGCCGCCTGATAGCGATAAAGACCCAGGGCATTGTCTACGGCAGCAAAGTAATTAAAAAACAAAAACAAAGCTAAACAAATAATAACAGAAAGTAAGAAATGAAATAACGAAATAAAAGTGAGAGGAGCATAGGCAAAGTGAACTGATTTTACGAGTCTCTCCCGGTTATGTAAGAAGTTATTAACTCAAATATATATTCACAAGCCTCGAATAGCGCGTGCCTGCCTTGGATTAACCCATCAATCAGGAAAGGTGCCTCTTATTTAATTGATTATGCGGCGTATCGTTCGAAATGCTAATTAAATTCTTTCTTTTTTTCAATGGGTATTAGCTAACTGGTTTAATTAGTTCCATGTCCACTTGACGCATGAATAATATCCATTCATCGCAATCCCCCTGTCCGAAATAATCGTAAATCTCTTTCAGATCGGCTGTGCTTTCTACGTTCTCACATAATCTTCCTCGATCGATAGACGTAATACTACTCACACAGTGCGATTGCTTTGCTCATCTCTGTAATCCATATAGTAAAGCCCCTTGGGCTTTGACTTCATAATAGCTGTGTACAGGATCTCCAGGCGGTAGTGCTGGCCCGCCTCGAAGGCCTGGTAGTTCTCTCGCGGATGTATAATCAGAAAGGCCGCGTCCTGGTTCAGAGTGTGGGTTAGGTCGTCCACGATTTCCCAGCCCCCGCCGATGTCGCCGCCGGTCAGCTGGCGCACCGTAATCTGGATGTCGGTCAGGTTCTTGGCGTGAAGCACTATCTCGTTCGTCGACTGCCGAATGGCTACGTCAATGGTGGCATTTCCGCTGAACAGCAGGGTGCCCTGGTGGATGTCGCTGGTGATGTGCAGGCGGTAGAGCAGCGGATATGTCTCGTTGGGCAGGCGCAGGGATGGTCGATCCCGCGTTGGTATGGTTCCCCTGACCACCGGGGTCGCCAGCAGGGTCGCCAGCAGGAAAAAAGCAGACGAAAGCACCGGCGTGATCATGGTGATACGGAAAACGCGAATGTTGTGAACCGTTTCGGATCGAAGGCAGTATCTGCTCGCGCCCTGGAAACCGCAACTCGACTGAGCGTCGGCGACGAGTGGCCACACGGCTATATCTGTAGCTAAAGCCCGCCTGTCCCGATAAGATAAGCCGCGGGGCAGGTTGAGCTGATCGATGAGAACGTCGAGCGGATCGGGTTCGAGTATAAGAGTGCCCTGCAAACACCAGCACACTCACTGACTACAGCCCGTACTCATTCTACGACGACGACGAGAACACTCGAGGCAGCGGCGTTGAGCAGGTCACGGTGCGGTCCTTGGCACACTAACGACTCGCCCTGCCATGCGGGTTAGCTATCCATCCATCCACCCAAAAAGTACTGTTTTTGGAGTGGTAGCAGGTGCTTCCATCTCTGGGGGTATGCCAGCACTTGAACTCCTCGAGCAGGAATAATAACAACCCCTAAGGCAAGGGATAACTATCCCCTTTTTCCCGATCGTGAACCTGTTTTGGTTACTAAGGAATATATAATCGTGTTATTCCGTTAACTGTATGTGTTTCCATTGGCTTATATAAATAAATAAATAAATAAATAATTACATATGCAGATACCTGAAGGTAATTAGATCGATCTGTAATTTCTATGTTCGCCCAGCTGGGCCTTATTTTGTGTAAATTTCCCCAATAAGGATAATCCCATAGCTAATGCCTAAAGGAAATCTGGGATACTGCGGTTAAGGCACCATGAAATACAATCCAAAATCATGCACAATAGTCTAGGATTCCTTATAGGATTCTAATACTAAGCTTTTCTTAGTATACTATATATATTTTACCTTGGATAGATTTCTGATATTCTAAGAGATACCAACCCACCAGCGGAAAAAGAACTTATTTCCTGTAAAGCCTATTATTGAAATAATTTTTTACAAAATATTTATTTATTATGGTTACGATATAACGCAACGTGCTTCCTTTTGATTACTAACATGGCTTTAGCAAGCGTTTCTTACAACAAATATAAACATTATTTTTGACTTTGTGCTTACGCATACATACATTAGACATATTTATTCCTAAGAAATGCAGGTGAATAGGTCTAATTAGGCGGTAGCACATAGTCGGAATGATACCGCCGGGCTGTTAGTCATCTTGTTTTCGCTCTCTTTACCTTCCCATAACAGAGATCGCTTATAAGTCGCAATCCACAATTCGAATGCTTCAGTTCGTTGTTTACTTTGCCAGCGTCAAGATGTCTGTAATGCCTGCCTTTGTGCAACTGAGTCTTTTGCTGTGTGTCCTGTGGGTTGTGTCAGCTCGTCAGGATGTTGGACATCGTAGCTGTCAGAAGAATGGAGAACGTGTAAGATACAGAGTTAATCGTAGATAGTAGATACCGTTCTTAAACCCCCTCTTTAAATTGGCAGTGTCAGACCCACGCGGAGTGCTGCTCGCACAAGTGCCTGACCTACCTCAGTACCTGTGCCAAGAAGATTGATGACCGCATTCCCCTTCCCCACACACCTGGCTTTAATGGAATCTTCGATACCGAGATAAAGGCGCCAGTTGATCAGGTGGAAGTCGTAGGACTTTCTGATCTGCCATATCCATCAAGGGAGATTTATAATATTGAGTCACAATCCAAAGCTGATACGCCACAGTGCCAGAATGTTGGAGGACCGGTATGAATATTCATAAAGGATATTTAAGGATGACTCATTTTTACTCTAACCCTTTTATTTTCCAGTGTAACACCAGCACGGACTGCTGTAATTTGCGCTGTCACTTCTACAGGCACAGGTGTGTCACCTGAGCGATTTTTAGGCAGAATAAGAAATCTGACTAACCAGCTAATTACCAAATTTTAATGTACTGTTAAAAATTTTATTATATACACAATAAAATATATTGTGATTATTAAAAGAATCATTTATGTAATGGTTTTTGTATTCATTTTATTTAAAATATTAGAAAATTTTACCTTTTAAGGTAAGAAATAACCACTTCTTTACATTTTAAGGAATAACACTAAATACAATTTAATTTGTTTATTCTGTGTATACTTTATAATTTATATAAATTAATTTTATATAAAATATATATTTACATATTTACAAAGCCTTCATCTGACACTGTAAGTAATAAAATTGATAAAGCAAATGTGGGCTTTTTGAGACAACCGCAAAGTGATATGCCTTTAACTGAACAAAGTGTAAAAAAACCCAACATGTGCTTGACCTGATAAGTTTGTTGTTTACTGTATTTGTCATATCTTATATACCATATTTTTTGTTTTATGGTAAGAGCCCAGAAAAGTCTAGGGCTTTTGGTTAATTTTATGTACTTATCTAAAAAATTTTAAGCATAACATAAAAAGGCAAGAAACTATGGAATTCAAAGTAAGAAGCAATCACAAAACTTTGATCGCATAATAATATTAATTATTGATAATTAACATTTTACAGCAAAATAATAGACTTGAATGAATTAAACAAAAAATCAGATAATTCTTCTTCGTTGCACTGTTATAAATAAAATAATATATAAGAAGCGATTCACAGACCTCGCCTCAGTTTAAACTCTGATGTGCCAGCGTGAATATGCTGATAATGAATATAATCGCCAAACTCGTACTTTTGCTTTGCTTCCTTGGTTTCACGACTGCCTGTTCCTTTAATGGAGGATACGTAAGATGGTAAATTTCAACGTGGACTTTTTAAAATGATCTTTTAACCGACAGTGTCAAACCCATTGGGACTGCTGCTCAGGAAAGTGTTTGACGTACCTTAACAAGTGTGCCCGGAAAATTAATGATTTTCGTTATCCCATTCACCGTGCTGTTCCAGTTAATCGTGCCGATGGAGCGCGGTAATCTATGGATCTATGACAAATTTTTTATATTTACCATATTTCCAGTCGTTTATAATTTGTATCATGAAACAATGAAAATACCTTTTATTTGTATGCATTTATTAAAGAATAAATAACGTTTGGCTATATTAAAGCAACCCTGTTGAGATTTACATAAAAGTCTTTTAAATTGGAAGTAAACTAACTCTATAATCGCTTTTTTATGTATTATTTAATAATTCATTCATTTCAATTAAGTAATTTATTCAAATAACAACTGCAAAGTTTTATAGAGGAAATGGATTAAAAAAAATACCTTGTGTTAAAAAGGCAGAAGTTTTCCGGATTTAAATTTTCCCAGGTTAATTTGCTGAGCAATATTTATTTGTAAAGATCTAAGAATAAAATATATCCCGCGTTTGGGACATTAATGTATGTTCTTATTCCTTAGCAAAGCATTTATAATTTCATTTTCTAGAGCCTTAAGTTCAATGCTCTTATTCTATGGTTCAGATCTTGGAATTTGTCAAAGTTGAACATTTTCTTCTTAAGCATTTTTGTGTTGGGACTGGTAAGGAATATTTTAATAAATGTCTTTAAAAATTTGCAATTTAAACTTGACAATGGCTTGCAAATATGTACATACATATGTAAAACCCAATTTTATATTCTTCAGAAAGCTAATTAATAAAATTTTGGGAGTGTCAGTGCCAGAGGGTTTCCACGAAACGAAAACTCATAAAACTGCTAACCTTAACCCATTAAAATCAAGAGGCCTCACCTTTAAATACTGACTGTTCAAATATTACATGTTCCCGCTTTCAGTTTCGATATCTGAGGCATTGGCATTAAATATTGACAGTGGCAATTTTCAATTATCTCGAGCGTCTTGACACAAATGTAGCCCGATTCTCGATTTGAACAAGTAAGGGGAGCATGTCCAACAAGCCAAAGGCGATGCAATTAATTAATGCCATTGGGTCAGAGAGTCAATAATAAAGGTGTTTAAAAGCCAAGTTGGGACCTGAAGTGGTCCTCAGTTCACTGTGCGTTAGATCTGAAATCACTATGTTGGGCCTCGTTTTAGTTTTGCTAGTCGTTGCTGTAAGTGAAATGTTACTTGAAATACAAATATAATTAAAAGACAGATTTAATTCGACAATATATTCCGTATAAATATATTTTTGTCCTTATTTATAGGTTCAAGTACAAGCTCTGCCAGCCGGAATTGATTCTGCCTCCAAGGATGCCAAATTACCAGGGATATCAAAGCCACCCACGCAACAGCCAGTTAATCCACTTAATCCGGATGAGATCACCCTCTTCACCAATATGTTCCTCAGCTTATTCCGGGGTGTAACCGATTACAGAAATCTGGTGGCCGCCGATTCTGTTCAAAGTGTTTGGCAGAGTCCGCCGGTGGTAGACTTTAGTCACCGACTCTTTGCCACCTAGAAGTTATTCATATTCTGCCATCTGTCATATGTTTTTGTCAGCAACCAACCTGTAAATGCAATGATAAAATAAATATAATAAATATTCTGGTTTCTTTCCATTTGCTTTGCAAAGATGGGTATATAAAAGAGAAGAAAATTACAGAGCCTTAGTAAGAAATCAACCATGAAGTTAGCTGTCACAAGCCTTATAGGGGTCCTTGTAGTTTTGGCTGGAGGAAAGGTTTTGAATAAAACACGCAAATATTATCGTATACCCTATGGAATGGCGGAATTCGGACCGTTTCATGGTCAAAACTTATCATTGGCAATGCCCTTGTCTAAAAATCTAAGTCAGGTAATTACTATATTTTTTGATTTATAATTGATTTCTGTTAATAAAAAAAAAAATATATATATATATGTTCATCAGATAGAACGGCTGAGTTTGTCGGAAAAATGTTTGCCGTTTAGAGAAAGGTGCAAGATGGCCGAGCAATGTTGCAGTCAGAAATGCCTGGTTCGCATTCGACGCTGCAATACTTAAACTGTGGAAATGGCGAAATTCTAATATTTATATATTTGTGATATTTAACCTTCACAAGTTTTAAAGAATTATTTGTACATTTATAATAAAATCTTCAATATGTAAAAGTGCAACACGTGCGTATACGTAATTTGAATGCAGCCATTTGCCTTTGTTGTAGTAAAAAATCAATCAGCTTTTGGATGCTGTCAATGTATTCTGAAAAATGGCCATTTCCAGCGGGAAAATTTACCAACGATTTTATTTTGAAAATATTTATTCTGAATTTGAATCAACAATTTTTCGTGTAATTTTGTAAGTTTTACACAATAAATAAATAAAATAAATAATAATTATAAATAAATGGTAAAATGAAGAACATTTTTGTGCGAAAATAATGCAGGAGACGGTCAAGGTCCTCGAACAGCAAACCATTAACGCGCGTCAGAAGTTCTCCGCTGCGAGTAGTATAGATCATGTGGTTGCCCGTGGCGCCAGCGCCGATTGCTTGCTGGGAGCGTTGTCCCGTTGCATCCCGCTGCATCTGGAAAAGCAACTGCTGCTGTTGGGGATTCTGATTCTGGTTGGTATTCTGGGGCGTTGCCTGCCGTTGCTGGACGGTTACGTTCCGGAGCTGAGCCTGCGCCAGTTGGTGCTGTAGCTGCTGTTGGGCGGTGAGAGCGGGCAGAGGACTGCTGAAAGTGTGCGGTGTAATTGTCACGATGTCGCCCACAGCTGCGCCACCTGGGGCTGCTGATGAGGCTGAAGCGTTGGCTGCTTTCACTACTGGATGGTTGTCTGGGCGGGTATGTTGATCAGCTGAGCCGTGGGCAGGGCAATGGCTTGAGGCGGCAGTTGTTGCTGTGTCGCATGGGTTGCTACAGCAACGTAAACAATCTCCGTTGCTTGAGGCTTCTTCAGCGCCGGCGGAGTCACAATCACCAGTGCTGCCTCTTTAACCATAACCTGTGGCTGCTGCTGCTCGGGCTGCTCCACTTCCGTTGGCGGCTCCTCTTTGGGTGTGACCAGCACAGTCGGCGGTGCCTGGCTAATTATGATCTGACGCTCCTTGAGAGATTTCGCCGTGGGATTGCGATTGCGACCAGCGTCCTCGTCCTCGTCATCGCCCAGCAGATTGTTGATGTCGTTCAGAGAGTCGCCGGCACTCAGGTTAAATTCGAGGGCGGATCTACTGCCTGAACCGGACCAGTTGGGACTCTTGCTGCTGCCGCGGGCATAGTCCTGGGCGAGAACCGTCTGCAGAGCTGGACGTTCGCCTCAAGATCCGAGTAGTACATTTTTGGCGGATCTGGCAACAATCTGAACGCCGTCGATCTGGCAACTCGCTGCACACAAAAGAAAAACAAACGAAGGCAAGGAAAAAAGACAAACGCAAATTGCGTCTCACAGGAGAACGAGAATAAAACGGATTTGTGCGAAAATGTCGGAGATTAAGGCGTTGGAGCACGCCACTCTAAAGGTGCCATACGAGATGCTGAACAAGCGCTTCCGCTCCGCGCAGAAGATAATCGACCGTGAAGTCGACCAGGTGACCAACGTATCGCGTCAGGTGGAGAAGGCCTTGGAGTGCGAGGGCCCTATCCTGTCGGACGTGACCAAGCTGATGGGCAACGTGGCCCAGAAGCTGCAGGTGCTCAAGCGCAAGGCGGAGGAGAGCATTAATGACGAGCTGAGCGTCACCCAGATCTGCAAGCGCAAGCTGGAGCACCTGAAGGGCATCACACCGCCGAATAGTGTGACGGGCGACTTGTGGCAAGGATCGGTGGACCAGTGGAAGCGCATCCGGCTGGACCGACTGGTCATCGAGCATCTGCTGCGCATGGGCTACTACGAGACTGCCGAGGAGCTGGCCGCCAGGTCAGATGTACGCCACTTGACCAACCTAGACATCTTTCAGACATCGCGCGAGGTGGAGGACGACCTGGCCAGCCACAGCACTACCAAGTGTGTTCTTTGGTGCATTGACAACAAATCGAAGCTTCGTAAAATCAACTCTACCATTGAGTTCAGCCTGCGGGTGCAGGAATTCATTGAGCTGGTGCGCCAGAACCAGCGTTTTGAGGCGGTGAAACACTCTCGCCGCTACTTCCCCGCCTACGAGAAGACGCAGCTGAACGAAATCTGTCATGTGATGGCCCTGCTGGCCTATCCTTCTGATGCCGAGGCGGAGCACTATCGCAAGTACATGGACCCGCAGCGCTGGCAGCAGCTGGTGCTGGACTTCCGCCACGAGAACTACCGTCTCTTCCAGCTATCCAGCACGTCCGTGTTCTCAGCGGCCGTTCAGGCTGGTCTGTCGGCGCTGAAGACGCCCCACTGCTACGCCCAGACCTGCCGCAACCTCAACTGCCCCGTCTGCCAGGAGGATCTCAACCGCATCGCCCTCAAGTTGCCATATTCGCACTGTGTCCAGAGCCGCCTCATCTGTCGGGTGACGGGGCTGCCTCTCAACGAGCACAACCAGCCGATGATGCTGCCCAACGGCCAGATCTTCGGCCAGATGGCTCTGCCGGACATCACCAAAGACGACGGCACCGTGACCTGTCCGGTGACCAATACCAAGTTCTCCAACCCCAAGATCGAAAAGGTCTTTGTGATGTAAGCGGTGGACGATCAGTCCTCCTCTCTTCCTCTCCCAAACCCATCAGCACTAAGTTAAGCAAGAAACAACTCTATTTTTGAACATGTAACCCCAGAATTATGTCTATTATTATTATTACTATTGATAAGCGACTTGGAGCGCCCGCGAACGCCCTCGATTTGAAATCCGAT
The DNA here is from genome assembly GCA_035045905.1 of Drosophila anomelani. Taxonomy (NCBI): domain Eukaryota; kingdom Metazoa; phylum Arthropoda; class Insecta; order Diptera; family Drosophilidae; genus Drosophila; species Drosophila anomelani. The sequence continues at coordinate 4,771,818 of JAWNOO010000007.1, read as the reverse complement.
TTCGATACATCAGCGGTTGAATCTGCTGCTGCGCATGCGCAGGTCTATTGATTAGTCGACTCCGACTCCAGTCCGCATCCACGGATTGGGCAGAGCAGTCAGTGCGTCGAGGTTGATTCACGCGAACGGCGTAATTCGACCCTACCTTCTCTAAAGTGGCACACTATGCACACACACCTAACACCACTTACACTTATATTACATTAAAATAAAGATACAAATAAAGGTTAAATCATACGAGACGATTCAAAGGTGTTCAGTTGTCAATTAACGTGAAATTCCCAGCTTTTCGCCACCGGACGACTGTTGTTATTGTCGAGAGCGCGCGCCGCCCCCTTCCCTCGGGGGAAATTGTGAAAATTTACACTAGAAATCTGAATGACGCCGTTGCAACTCTAGGAGGAACAGCTGCGAGCAACAACAAACCACCAGGCCGAGCACAAGCCAGCGGATACATAAACAAGCTACACACACAGCCCGCTGCAACCCCTCGGAACCAAAGCCAAACTACCACCACCACTTGTACCCATCACCACCAACAAAACAACAAAACCTCCGTCGCCGTCGTCGTCTCTGTCTCCGCTCTTCTCTGCAGTTAATATTAATATCAACTATCAAGATCCACGGGCTCCAGCAATATGGCACTGGACTTTGTGGCCACCTATAAAGTCCTGGTGCTGGGCGACTCCAATGTGGGCAAGACCTGCATCGTGCACAGATATTGCGACGAGAAGTACTACGACACATACATCTCCACCATAGGTAAGTGGCCCCAGCCTCAATCTGGAGACAACAGCAGCCGAAAAAGTAGAACTTATGGGGAACAAAAGAAAGGTTATTAGGAAACGAAGCAATAATACATATATTGTCTAAGGGACTTAGATTAAAAATCAAAAAAGGAAGGATATCATGACATCCTATAAAAATTACTATTGAAGTTATAATTCGTTCCATGTTAATTATTCATTCCAATTAAAGTATTAAAAGGTACCATTTAAAATTATTTACGTCTTTAATAATTATAATAGTTATATTAATTTAGCCGCAACTGTAAGCATATATATGTACATATGTATCTACACACTATCATCCTTTCATCCCATCTCATCTTCCCCCCCCCAGGTATAGACTTCAAGCAAAAGCTGATTAACCTCGATGGCGTGCCCATAAAGCTGCAAATCTGGGACACAGCCGGGCAGGAGCGATTCCGTACGCTGACCACGGCTTACTATCGCGGTGCCATGGGCATCCTGCTCATGTACGATGTGACCAATCTGGAGAGCTATAACAACTTGTCTTACTGGTTACGCAACATCCAAGAGAACGCCTCGCCCGACGTGGTCAAGGTGCTGGCGGGCAACAAATGCGAATGCTCGGCCACCCAGCGTATGGTGGACAAGGAGAGAGGCGAGAAGGTGGGTTCCAGGTGGAATGGATATGCCTGCCATATTGACACTTTGAATAATTTCCAGATTGCCGAGAACTTTGACATGCCCTTCTTCGAGGTGTCGTGCAAGTCGAACATAAATATCGAGGATGCGTTTCTGTCGCTGGCTCGCAAAATTCGCGAACAAAGAGAGCGTAGGGTGAGTAACTCAACATTAGATATATAGAATACGATATCTTATACTTGTTTTGACTCCGCCAGGGCGACAACTTTGACAACGACGAGAGCAAAGACAAGAAATCACCCGGTTCCAATGGCCTTGGCACCTTCAGTCTCGGCAGTCTCTCCGGCGAGAATCGCTGCACTTGCTAAATACTCATCGGTGGATTACGATGCGATCGCAAAACCGCATAGACGCATACCGCAAAACCTGAGAACAAGTTGTCCAAAGCTATTGAGCGTTGTGTACCATTGTAGCCAAGTTCGAGCATAGGCCACCACCACCCAGTGCGGGAGGAGGAGTGCAGTGCGGCGTATTGCATTCTAAGTAATGCGTTCAGATTGTGCATTTTAAGGTTACATAGTCCAAGAGAAGATAGCATAAATATTTTAGCATATTCCTGCGAATACATAACGGTCGATTATACATGCATATTGTCTCGATTCCAATAATTATAATCTAATGCTAAATACATTTATACTCATAAGAAACTAAATCGCTGTTTTTGTTAACGCTCTTGAAGCATTCCCCTTTGAAGGTTTGCCAAATGACTTATTTACGAATCCGTCAAGCTCCATTCCCCCCTTGAATAACCGAAATTAACATCGATTATTCCGAATCGTGGCTCTGCAAATATCGTTCCCATTTCCAAGCCAATTGCTTATGATAATGTCCCCCAGCCCCGGGCTGCCCAATTAGCGCAGACCCACTGATAACATTTGGTCGGACATGTCCACAAGCCCATTCCCCAGCTGGTCGCTTGGCAACCGGTCTTTGACCACAACTCGATGGCTCGGTGGACACAAGCCAATGGAGAATATTATTTAACAGACAGGACACACGGTACGACTTGTCTTTGGTTGTGGCCGCAGCTCTCGAAGGACATGAAGAAGTTCCGCGCCAAGGCGAGTTCCCTGCCCATTTTCAACGGTAGGATTACGGACGCCACCACTCTGACCACCAGCTCGCTGCAGCTGCCATTGGGACAGGTGCCGCCGAAAAAGAAATCCAACTGCTGCCGGGTACTGCCCACGGTTTTTACCATTACGGACGGTACAACTGGAGCGGCCAGTACGTCGCTAGCAGAAGCCATGTCCAGTAGCAAAGCTAATGGGCCTGCAGCCCGACAGGACCATCTTCTGCAGCTCAGCGTTCCCAGGGAGGCGGCAGCAGCAGCATTGGTGGTGGCAGGTCCGGAACTGGCCAACTATGAGAAGATGCGGGTGGTGGGGCAGGGCTCCTTTGGCATCGCCATCCTGTATCGACGTAAGTCCGACGGACATCAGATCGTCTTCAAGCAGATCAACTTGAGTGAATTGACGCCACCGGGTCGGGATCTGGCCATGAACGAGGTGGATGTATTCTCCAAGCTTCACCATCCCAACATAGTCAGCTACCTGGGTAGCTTCATCAAGGACAACACGCTGCTCATAGAAATGGAATACGCGGATGGAGGAACGCTGGCCCACATCATTGCCGAGCGTCAGGGCAAGCTGCACTTTCCGGAGCGATACATAATCGCGGTATTTGAGCAAATCTCCAGCGCCATTAACTACATGCACTCGGAGAATATACTGCACCGGTGAGAGGGGTTAAGGGTTACCTGTAAGCGTTTGTTATACATTATTTTCATGTCTGCAGGGATCTTAAGACAGCCAATGTCTTTCTCAATCGACGAGGAATCGTCAAGATAGGTGATTTTGGCATTTCCAAGATAATGAACACCAAGATTCATGCCCAGACAGTGTTGGGCACACCCTATTACTTTAGTCCCGAGATGGTAAGAGATTAGTCTACCCTCCATAATCCTTCTGTAGTTACCCGCTTCTTTCTATTCTAGTGCGAGGGCAAAGAGTACGACAACAAGAGCGATATATGGGCTCTGGGCTGCATCCTAGGCGAAATGTGCTGCTTGAAGAAGACATTTGCCGCCTCCAATCTTTCCGAGCTGGTCACCAAGATCATGGCCGGCAACTACACGCCAGTTCCCTCGGGTTATACATCGGGATTGCAAAGTCTCATGTCCAATCTGCTGCAGGTTGAGGCCGCCCGGCGACCCACAGCTTCAGAGGTTTTGGTATATTGGATTCCGCTGATATTCCGCAGCCTGGGAAAGAACAAGGGGTGAGTTGGGGACTTTTATTGCTCCACTAGTTTTAACCCTTTTCATAGCTACTCCTATGAGGATGATGTGGGTGGTCCAAGTGACCAACACTTGGCGGCTGTTGTCCCCGCCGCCGGTCACAGCAACGTGACTATGGAACTCGAGCTGCCCACCGCTCAGACAGAGACCAAACAGCTAATGAGCGCAGAGACAGCAGCGCCACATGAGATTCTCGAGAAAAGGTAATTGATTAATCCCAAAATCAATTCTCTAATCCAGCTGCCCTCCTTTAGATCCGTACTGTACCAGCTGAAGGCCTTCGGCACTTGCTTCAGCATGGCTCCGATCCAGCTGCCGCCCAAGGCCGTCATCGTTAGCGTTGCCATGTCGGACTCCCATTTCGTAGTGGTAAACGAGGACGGATCAGCATACGCGTGGGGCGAAGGCACCCACGGCCAGCTGGGACTCACAGCGCTAGAGGCCTGGAAGCACTATCCCAGCCGCATGGAGAGCGTGCGCAACTACCATGTAGTGGGAGCCTGTGCTGGCGATGGCTTCACCATCCTGGTCACTCAGGCGGGAAGCCTTCTAAGCTGTGGGAACAACGCCAACCTGGCTCTGGGCCAGGACGAGCAACGCAACTACCATACGCCCAAACTTGTGTCCCGTCTAGCGGATGTGCGGGTGGAGCAAGTGGCCGCCGGCCTGCACCATGTCCTAGCATTGAGCCGGGAGGGAGCGGTCTATGTGTGGGGCACCAGTGCCTGCGGAGCCCTAGGTCTGGGTAACTACCAGCACCAGCAGTGAGTACTTTCCATTCCTTGAAGAGAAATTCCTTAATTTAAATTTATCCTCCATTGCTGTTCCAGGAAGTTTCCACAAAAGATTCTGCTGTCCCATGTGAAGACTAAGCCCACTAAGATCTACTGTGGTCCTGATACATCCGCTGTGCTGTTTGCCAACGGAGAACTTCATGTCTGCGGCAGCAATGATTACAATAAACTGGGTTTCCAGAGATCCGGAAAGATCACTGCTTTTGTAAGTAGCTGGTCCATCTCATTTAACGTCCTTACGGCCAACTCTCTTCCTTAGAAAAAAGTCCAACTGCCGCACAAGGTGCTCCAGGCCTGCTTCTCGTCCACACATTCGGTGTTCCTGGTAGAAGGAGGCTATGTCTACACTGTGGGTAGGAATGCTGAGGGTCAGCGTGGTATACGACACTGCAACTCGGTGGATCATCCCACTCTGGTAGATGCTGTCAAGGCTCGCTATATTGTGGTTTGTAGTCATCGTAGTCCATTGCTACAGAGTCGCAGATTAAAGGTAACAATCCGCAGAAGGCCAACTGCAGCGATCAGTGCACCATAGTGGCCTCCGAGGATAACATCATCACGGTTTGGGGCACTAGGAACGGCCTGCCAGGTATTGGCTCCACCAGCAGTGGCTTGGGAATGGAGATTTGCACACCCAACACTGAGCTGGAGCTGGGCAACAATACGGCGGCGTTCACAAACTTTCTGGCATCCGTTTACAAATCCGAATTGATACTGGAACCGGTGGATATTTTAGCGTGAGAAGAGTATGACATAAAATTAATTAGAAAATACAAATACAATTATCTCTTACAGGCTATTTTCCTCCAAGGAACAGTGCGATCGTGGCTATTACGTTCAGGTTCACGATGTCTACCCGTTGGCTCACAGCGTCCTGGTTTTGGTGGACACAACCACGCCACTCATTTCCTCCTACGAGGGTGACTATCCACAAATGTAGAACCAATAAATAATACCAAATAGGTACATGTTTGGCATGCGTTTTTTATTGATAATACATTTATATATCCAAATGTAAGTGTAGATTCTTAGACTACAACTAAAGCGAACTAAAGTAGAAACAACGCTCCATTAGCGCTGTGGGAAGGGTCATATTTTGGGTGCTGGGATGCTTGGTTAGTTGGTTGCCTCTTGTAAAATGCACGTTGCCCGCCTAGTAGCGCGACACCTGTCCGCTGTAGCGATCTTGAGTGGGACGGCTGGCCCCATACATGCCACCGCCCGCACCTCCGCCTCCGCCGCTACTGTTGCCCTGATAGCCGGTCGAACGATCGTTGTACCCGCGATCAAAGCGACCCTGAACTGGCCCTTGACGCCAGGTGTTGTCCTCTACGGGCGCAGACTTCTGCCAAGAATTGTTGCTATGCATATTCGAGGACATGCCGTTGTTGCTGTAGGACTTCATCTGGTTACTGCTACCACCGCTGCCGCCCAAATGGGAGCTTCCGCCTCCGGATGACGGGGCCCAGATGTTTACGTTGTTCGAGCTGCTGCCGTAGCCTCCGGAGTTGGAGTTATCATAGCGTTTGTTGCCGCTGAAAATATCGAAAAGTATATAGTAAATAGTTTTAAAAATGGCAAACTGCAATTGTCGAACCAGAACTACAAAAAAGTTCATTCATATTTTCGAATGAATTAATTAATTCTAATTTGTTAATAAAATAAGTTATATTGAGGTTATTGTTAATTAGGTAAAAAACGCGCTGATGACATTTTAAGAATTAAGATTTAGGATTGTTAATATCAACTAAGCGACTTTTGCTTTTAACTTACAGGCCCTGCGAATCGTCGCGTCTGTAGCTCGAGGTGTTGTTGCGATCCGAATCGTTATAGCGTCCACCGCTGCTCGAGTTGTTCTTGTTGACATAGGAACCAGTGCCAGTGTTGTTTTTGTGTAGATACGAGCTGCTGGAACCTCCAACGGTGCCGCCCAGCGGCAAGTGACGCACTTCAACGTCACGCTTATAATCGTCGCGCTTGCTGGACGAAGAGTAGTCATGCTTGGAGCTGGAGACATTGTAGTCGTTGCCACTCGAGCGCTTGGTGGGTAAGGACGAGTAGTCGTCGACAGCGTTACGCTTGGTCCCGGACGAGGTGACATAGTCATTACGTTTATTGTAGTCCATGCGTTTATTGGAACTTGAATAGTCATCCAAAACGCGTTTAGTGCTCGACGAGGAGCCATAGTCATCATGTTTCTTGTCATAGGTGCTGTAAGGAAAAGATAAACTCATTAGGTTACAAGTTGAGAAATTGGAATTTGTACTGCGCGAGATTTTGTGGTTTTTTGCTTAGCGAATTTGTTACATTTGAAAACGACAAACGAATTTCATTAAATTAGGAAAAAAAAAGGTAAGATAATCCCATAGGGACTTTGGACGAGTTAATATCGCCGGAATTATGTTTACCTGCGAGAGCTGACTAGATTCGTATCGAATCGGGGTGGTGGTGGGGCATCAAAAATAGCCGTACGCTTGCGATCGGAAACATCTCCGTAGCGGTCATCGGTGCGTTTGCTAACTACGCGCTTAACAGGATCATCGCGAGATTCCATAATCCTGTGCGGATAATTCGACAAGAGCGAGAGGAAGAGAGATGGAAGAGACAAGAAAAAATCAATTAGTAGAGCAAGTAGCAGTGGCTGGTCGGTGATGGGGAGTGGGACAAGTGGAGCTATTAGACTCGGGCTTTAAACTAGAATGCATCATTGGCCTATAAACCGTTTTGAAGCAGTTTAAGAGACGAAGAAACAACGTGGAGGAGGCTGGCTGCAACTTAAGTTAACGCACTAATCACACGGACAAATGCTTTCCGAAAGAGAGTACAAAATAAATATATAGATAGATATATCTGTGTTGTTGTCTCTGCGCTGGCACGAGTGCAACGCGGTACGATTTGTTTTGGTTTTTGTTTTTGTTAGCATACTTCATCTGTTGTCGCTTCAGCTCGAGGCGTTCCAGCTCGATTTTCTCGCGCTCCAGCTTCTGGCGCTCCCGTTCCATTCGCAGCAGTTCGGCCTTCTCACGCTCAAGGCGCTCCCGCTCGACAGCCAGCTTGCGCCGCTCCTCGGCCAGGCGCTCCTCCTCGATACGCTGCCGCTCGCGGGCCTCCCGTCGACGGCGCTCGTCCTCGCGCAGCTCACGCTCCCGCTCACGGAGGCGCTGGCGATCGCGCTCCTCGCGTATCTTCTGGTAGGACAGCTGACGACGCTCGCGTTCCCGTTGCCGCTGCGAAATCTCACGATCAACATCGCGAGGGTTGCGGCCGGAACGATGATCCTGGCCGCCTTGCCCCTTTTGGCCTCCAGTACCAGAACGCTCGCGATCGTGGCGCCTATCCTGGCTGGCGGCCGACTTGCCCCTGTCATCGTTGCGGCGTTGATTGCGATCTCTGTTGCCGCCATCCTTGCCATCGCGCTTGGACTCGCCGCTGTTGGATTTGCTGTCGCCGGTTCCATCGCCGCTCTTCTTGTCATCGGCCCCATTGTTGCTGGAGCCCTTGCCATTTCCGGACTTCTTGCCGACGTCGTCCTCCTTCTTCTTGTTGTTGTTTGCAGCGTCATTCTTGCCCTTACCCTCCTTCGAGTTGGAGCTGCCGCCGATCTCGTTCTTGGTGCGCTCCACCGAAATGATGCGTCCATGCAGCTCGGTGCGGTGAAGATTCTCAATGCATCGAGAAGCATCTCCGGACGAGGACATAGTCACGTAGCCATAGCACCGAGTGCCGGGTGTACGCGTGTTGGTGACCACCTTGGCGCCGATCACCTTGCCGAACTTGGAAAAGATCGCCTTGAGGTCGCTGGCACGGGTCAGAGTGGAAAGGCCAGAGACCCAGAGATTGCGCGACAGCGTCGCCTGCTTGTTGTTTGAAGAGTTGGCACCGTTGGCACCATTGCCAGCGCCCGATCCTGGGCCCGATCCCGAACCGGACTTGCTGCCGGCGGAGCTCGATGCTGCGGATGATGCGGCACCAGCTGCTGCTGTCGATGATTTTTCTGCAAGTTCCATGTAAATAATAATATTGGAAGAGAGAGTTATGGTCAGAGCTTTGAGTGGCTGTAACTGGTTAACTGTTTTGGTTTATGATACGGTCTTTAAGGGAAGCATGTTGTAAACGCACATATTTTGTAGCTGCTGCTGATGTTGGAGTTTAGAGCGCAAACGTCACCTAACGGAGCGAAGAGAGTGTGAATTTGATCAGGCTGGTGGTCAATCGCTGCAGCCGGTCCTTTATTGGGGGGGGGTATGGGTCCAGGATAAAGAGAGGAGATAGGAAGGATGTTTGTTCCCCAAAAGCTCAAATCGCACGACATCCTTAAGCCGGGAATTCGTTTCCTTCAATCCCTCTGCTACCGTGTGGAGAGTGAAATAATCCTGAAGCAGAAGTTCTTTGTCCAGAGGATTAAGTTACTGCAACTCCAAGTATCAGCAAAGGAATAATTCGTTCCAGTTTTGGTATCAACTGAATTTCCATGTGTTTCAGTTAATTTCCAGATTATTGGAGAACTTAGATATGGCATTTTTATCACTGGAGAATATCAGGAGTGAGATTGATGAACACGAAGTTTCCGTTGAAGTAAACTGGAACAAAATACTATTAGATTAGCTGCAACCGCCGAAGTCGTAGATCCAATGCCACTGCTGTTCATCTCTGCTGTTTTCCACGTCCCTTGCTGTCCCTTTCCAAGTCCAAATGCCATAACCAAATTCACACTCTCTTGCAGAATTTTTGGCACACAAGGTTCCTTAATAGTTTTCGCTCAACTTTTGTTGAGTTTATCGACCTTAACTGGGGTTCATGCTTGGCCCGAACAATCCCAACGCAATACCTTCCAAACATACACACCGAACTTAGTCATGCTAAAACTTTAGCTTAAATTACCTTTATCATCCTTTTGGTTTAATGATTTTCCAGACGACTTTTGATCGCTGTTTCGAAAATAAAAATTAAAACAAAGTAGTTAGTTAGTGGTGGTTTTAAAGAGATCACGGTCAACCGACTTCTAACCGACTACTAACCTGGCGTCTTTTTTGTCAGATGATTTGTCATCCTTCTTCTTAGAACGTGCGCTCTCGTCACCCTTCTTGTCGGCATTCGAGTTGGATTTATCTAATTTGTTAGCAGGCTTTACTGTAAATTGAATGGGATGTCAGTCAAAAAAGATAATATCTCAGGCATGGTAGAATTATACATGATCCACCATGATCTCAGGAAGAGTAAAACAAATGAAATAACTCAAAATGATTATCGAGAGCCGAAATGTAAATGTATTCGTGGTTGGGAAACGAATATATCTGTGTTGTGAAACCAGCTAGCAGCGGACTATATTCACAGACAATACATAAAATGAGTTGTGTTTCCCCCGCCTATAAAATATTTTATACATCTATGTGTATCAGATAACCGTGTCCCAGTAACTCACCAGACTTAATAGACTTGTCATCGGGAGCCTAAACAGAAAGGAAATTGAATTAGAATAGCGCAATCTAGGAGCGAAGATTAATATTTACCTCATCATGCAGAAGTTTCTGCTCATCCTCACCAATTGTAAGATTAATGGACTCATCATTGTCCATGTTTACGGTGTCGCCGGTGTTCTCCTCCTCGCCTTGGATTTCATTGCCGGTGTCGACTTCATTACCATTGTTCTCGGTACCATTATCGCCTACGGCCTCTCCATCACCGTCTCCATTCTGCTGCTCATCGTCGTACTGGTCATCCTCTTCGTCATCGTCATCGAGGATTACGCATTCATCGTCTACATCTCCCACCTGGTCAATCTCATGCCCATCATCATCTTCGTGATGGGAGAAGTCATTGCCGTTCTCAGAGTCCTGGCCCTGCGGCTCATCATCTAAATCAATGGGTTCCTCTTTAATCATCACCTCGTTTTGGACCACCTTAATGGGCATCGGTAACGGTTTCTTGGGCTTGGCACCCGGCAAAATCAAGTGGGTGGCGGGGTCTTCTCCCTCCTCCTTAAGAGCCTGAAAATTTTACACGCACACAAACACACAGACTCTATATGTAGACATGATGACACACAAGAGAACGTAGCAGTTGCACAACTGGGTGCGCTTTCTATCTGTCTCCCACCCGGATGGCCACTAAGTGGACCACGCCGTTGGTCTGCTCTTACCTTTTCCAGACGATCGACTAGCACCGCCTTCGGGCCTACAGTCTCCAGCTTGCGCTGTTCCAGTTGGTCTTTTAGATCGCACACGCGCAACTCGGAGATTTTCTTGCCTTGCTCGGGCATTTTTTCTTGTGCTCGGTCACTGGGTCACTAATCTTATTTTAATTACAATTGGGACGCACTCGAAAATTGAGAAAGTCAAATCTACAATTACTTTTCCTCGTCTCGAAACGTGTGAAAATCTCCTGTCAAGTAGAACCTAGTGATACACAAAAATTAGAGCTGTACGTTTATGTCGATAATGCAGAAATATCACCAAATCGATTGTTATCGATACGTTCGCATACATTCAGATATTTTTAGTTTTCAATTATTTCCCATTAAAATAACATCAAAACGCGTAAATAATTTTAAAATTTCGGAATTTGTAATAAAATATTATATTCTAAAACTATTTGTTTAATATTTATATTTTTTAGGTTAGTTTTGGTGTTTTATGGCCAAAAGACGTATGGGTTTAGTAAATATTCCTTTGATTTCGGTGCCTCCACCTAGGATAGCGATGTTTTTTGTGTTTCTGAAAGACTTTTGTGCCATCCCTAAAGCCAATAATTAGTTTTCGCGGAATTTCATGTTTATGTTCAACTAATTTTTAATTATATTGAATATTCGCCATGTCTGTGGTGATAGAAACCACGCTAGGCGACCTGACGGTCGACCTTTTCACCAACGAACGTCCCATCGCCTGCCTGAATTTCCTGAAGCTGTGCCAGCTCAAGTACTACAACTACAATCTGTTTCATACGGTGCAGCACGGGTTTATTGCCCAGACCGGCGATCCCAGCGGCGCCGGTGATGGCGGCTCCTCCGTCTGGGGCGTAGTCGAAGGCTTGCAGAAGCGCTTCTTCGAGGCTGAGTACCTGCCCCGTATCCACCACTCTAGCGCCGGCATGCTGTCACTGGTGAGCGCCGGCAAGAATCTGGTGGGATCGCAGTTCTTCTTCACGCTGGGTGAGAGTTTGACGTCTCTGGATGGCACCCACTGCGTCATCGGTGAGGTCGTGGAGGGACACGATGTGCTGCGTAAGCTGAACGATGCCATAGTGGATGACGGCTTTCGTCCCTACCAGGACATCCGCATCACTCACACAGTGGTGCTAGAGGACCCATTTCCAAATCCGCGCGGACTTCAAGCACCCAGCCGCTCGCCTTCGCCTAATGCCGAGCGTCTGAAGAATGGCAGGATTGCTGCCGACGAGGACATCGACGATACGGACGGCAAGACCATGGAGGAGATGCAGGAGATGCTGGCCGATCGGGAGGCTAAGGCGCGAGCCACTATACTGGAGATAGTCGGGGATCTGCCGGATGCGGACATGGCCCCTCCCGAAAACGTTCTATTCGTGTGCAAACTAAATCCAGTGACAACCGACGATGATCTGGAGATAATCTTTAGTCGGTTCGGCGTAGTCAAGGGATGCGAGGTGATACGAGACCGTAAGACTGGAGACTCTCTGCAGTACGCCTTTGTGGAGTTCGAAGACCAAAAGTCCTGCGAGGCTGCGTATTTCAAGATGGACAATGTCCTAATCGACGATCGTCGCATTCACGTCGACTTCTCACAATCCGTATCCAAGGTTACCTGGCGAGGCAAAGGACGCGGCGTGGTTGGCGACGATGGCAGACTAGATTTCGACAACTTGCGAGATAGCAAAGATAATCGAAAGCCCACTCAAGAACGTGGTAGGGGCGATAACCGCAACAATAGCAAAAGATCCGAGGATCCCAGAAGCAGAATGGGCTCTGCCGAACGGCGAAAGGCACGGGAACAGCGTCACAATGAGCAAAAGGAACGAGATGACCGAAAGAATGTGCGCCGGCGTTCCGGGTCTAGAGAGCTGAAGGAAAGGCGGCGGTCAGCGTCGCGAAATCGGAGCGACAGAGCAGGCAGGGAATACACCGGTCGAAAGCATGTCAATGAGCGCGGGCAAAGGGATAGACGCAGATCAGTCTCAAGGAGTCGTAATGATAGAAGACGTTCCCGCTCCAGAGATGTAGAACAAAGAAGGCGTTCCCGTTCTAGAGATATGCCACAGAGGAAACGATCCCGGTCAAAAGATCACGCTCAGAGAAGGCCTTCTAGAACAAGAGATCTTACACAAAGAAGGCGATCCAGGGAAAGGAGATCTCAATCAAGGGGTCGTAATAATCGAATGCAAGACAGATCTCCGCAGGACAGAAGGCGTATCGAAAATGGAGGCGATAGAAGCAAAGAAGCAGGCAGAAACCGAGATAGATCCCCTGAGCGAAGGTTTGTTGTCAACAGCCCATTTATTTCCCCCACTTTTTAACATCATCTTATATTGCAGACCACAAGTTAACAGAAAGGCATCCCGGGATCGCGATGAGCCAAGAAATTCAAGCCGAAAGCAGAGCCCCGAAAGAAAACGAAAATTATCTGCATCTATAGAAAAGACAAAGAAACAAGCAAAGAAGAAATCGAAGCGGGCAGCCAGCAGCAGTTCTGAGTCCAGCGAAAGTTCCTCGGATTCCGAGAGTGAGTCCAACAGCTCATCCTCTGACAGTTCCAGTAGTTCCTCCTCATCCTCCTCCTCGGACGAGCGCAGCAAGCGTAAAAAGAGCAAGAAGACCAACAAAAAAGCCGCTAGTTCCAAGAGCAGTCACAAATCGAAAAAGAAACACCATAGGAAATAACAATAAACGACGTTCTTAATTGGAAACCAGGATTTTGACTACAGCTAATAATTTATGGCTACTTCTTTCGGGCCGCGACCTCCGCCTCCAGAGCAGCCATTGCAGCTCCCCCGCAGCAGCCTTCCGTGCTCTTTTCACCGCGTCGCCGCCGTGGTTTCTCGATGACTGCGTCGGGATTGAAGACCACATTGTCCAGCCGCGTTGTCTCCGGAGTGATGCGCAGTTCTGTCAATAGAAGATACCCGAGATATGAGATGAGAAAACTTGTTTATATAATGGCACACACTAACCGTAGACACCCTCCTCCTTTTTCTTGGCCTGAATCACATTCGTACGCAGCTCGTGGTCAACGTCCTGGGCCAGTTTGATCATCTAAGGATTGTAGATTTATTATAAGTATCTTGTAAAAGTGTAGAACCAGTGCAAACCTTTTGGATTTCATCTTCGTTGGTTTCGTTCCGATTCTGCAAGAATGATTCGTTGATCTTAGCACGTCCTGCCGTCAGAGCTTGGACGTCGCCATCGAAGACGTACTGCCGCGTCCGATGGAGCTTCTTGAAGGCACTGAGAACCTGCAACCTATACATTAAAGAGTTTATTTATATTTTTTTGGCTAAAAAATTTACCTGGCGCCGCAAGTTGGACATTCTGTTGCTACTAAGTGACCAAATCAAATAAATATCAACTGTTGGCGGTAATTAATTCTTTGTGATTTAACAATGTTTTTAATTAGAGCAAAACAAATAAGAAAAACAATTACAAATTAAACAATTTTATAAGAAAATGTCTTTTTAATTAAACTTATATTGAATAAATAAATTAAACAATTTGAAACTCGAAAATATTTCGTACGCCCTGCAAACGCCAGTCACAGTTTCTAGCATTTTAAATCTGCGGCGTAATTTAGTACTTTTCGGCGAGTCTAGGGTCCTCTTTTGGCGCTCAAGCGGCGGTCACACTGGTCGAGAGTCGGGCAAATAATAAAATAAAAGGCACGAAGCCGCAGCAACAATAATAAAAATAAAGGCAGGCGATTCGATAATCGAGCTCGAAAACAAGGGGCACCTAGTATAAACAGCCACCAGATTCGAGCACACGTCGGTGGCGAGCAGGCAAACAAGGCGGCTGTGCGGGGAGGTGCGGATGTGAGTTTCCACTAGGTGTCTCCGAATTTCCGACTTTACTGAAGGAAACTTGGCACGTCGTACAAGTGTACCTACGTGACCACGCACATATGTATATATATATACACACAATACTATATATCGCTCTATCCAGATCCAGATCCTTCTAACCGGAGCGGAGCTGCGCTGTGCTGTGTGTGCTTGTGTGTGGCCGTAGGCGTGCTTCTGCAACTGAATCTGCACCTGTATCCGTCGCAATGGGCGCCTGTGTGTGTCGCATGAACCCCGACAATGAGACGATGAGCGTCTCCTCGGCGAGTATATCGCGCCCGGCCAGTGCAGGTGAGTGGCCTTCGAGCGCATCATCGGCCTTGGCCTCAGCGTCTATATAAGTCATTAATCTCATCTTTCCGACGACAGGCATTGCCATGGGCGCGGCGCGCAAAAACCGCCCGCTCTGCCATGAGACCATCCGCTGGCGCTCGGACGTCCCGCTAACCGAGGGCCAGCTGCGGTCCAAGCGGGACGAGTTCTGGGACACCGCGCCAGCCTTTGATGGACGCAAGGAGATTTGGGATGCATTGCGGGCGGCCACCAACGCGGCCGAAGGCCTCGACTTCCAGATGGCCCAGGCTATTCTCGACGGGGCCAATATCTCTGTGCCGAATGGGTAAGTTGGCTCGACCCCCCAAATCAGTGGCATTCCGGTGTCCTTAATGACACCGCATGCTAATTGCCATCGTCTGCTGGGGGCTCTGGCGAGAAAATCAATAATGTATATAGTTTTCGTACGGCCATAACTCCATTAATGCATGACAGCGATTTGCCTGTGTCCTTTGCCGGACAGTGACGGGGTATCATAAATTTGTGATGAGCCCTACCAGGGGAGTCGAAATTATAAAGAAATAGCGCTACTGGCCACACGGATGGATTCACATGATTATGTCTAAAAACGAATCCAGTGTCAAGTGGGTTTATTTGTTTTAAGAGGATTGTGGCTTATAAATATTATTATTATTAGGCAAAAGCTTTTCATCAATGATCGATTTACAAACTACAGCTGCAAAACAATTACAAAATTAAACGTATACATTTAGAACCCACTTTCCGATTAGGGTATTTGATACGCCGACTTTACCTTGAAAGTTTGTGCTAACGTTTTTATTAGACATTCGACATCGATTTTCAACTGACACTCTGACTCTCGCTAAACGAGGACTGTGAACTACATTTATTTAAATGCATCGCTGACCTTTCTACCACTTTCCGCATGTTGCATGTCCGTGTCCTTGCCGACTGGCTGGCTTGCCGCTCCCGACGTAATGCCGCCCTTATCAGGCCTTTATCAGATTCTAGCTGCCTACCCCACTTGGCATTGAATCATTAGCATTAGGCTCAATGGGTTGACTAATGGTCTTTTCGGGGTGGCTGGGATTTGTGATAAGATAGTGATAGGGAGCGGATGGCACACCCGGTTACCGACTCTATTTGTTATTTTCACAGCTACCTAACAGAGTGCTACGATGAGCTGGGCACCCAGTACAAGGTGCCCATCTACTGTCTGTCATATCCCATCAATATCGTAAAGGAGGAGAACGGACGCGACTCCCCTGCCGAATACTCTGAGCCAGTGGATGGCGGCACCGAGATATTCCTGAAGCTGCGCATATCATCTACCATGACTGATGTTAAACTGCCGGTGTACTCCAAGGATACGGTGGGGCAGTGCAAAAAGAAGCTACAAGTGAGTTCAGAGTCCGCTGTTGGAAAATTAAGCTTAAACTAGTTTCAACCGAAACACACCGATGCTATCTGGTTTTAAACAGAGAAACAAGATGTTTCTTAGGTTTATCAATTTTGCCAAGTATTTATATCAATATTTTGCATTCTTACAGGCCGCCGAGAATGTAGATGCCTGCTGCCAGAGATGGTTCTACAGCGGCAAACTACTGGGCGACAAGGTGCCCATCGACGAGTGCAGCATACACCAGGGATATGTGGTGCAAGTAATCGTGAACACCGAGCACTACAACCACGACAACAGCACGAGTACGGCGCACGCACTTGCAAGCTAGCGGCGCAGGCAGCTCCAACTAGTCAACAGCAGCGGCAGGAACAGCAAGAAGCCGCGACAGCAGCATCAGCAGCAACAACAACAATCGGCCAAAGCGAACAGAGGCATTTGCGCGAGAAGGAATGCCACATACTCAGTTCACAGCACAAGGAACCTTAGGGGGAATGTACAGCACAAGCGGGAGCAACAGCAACAGTATACTCATTGCATTTATCAAAATACGCAACAATTGCAAATTGTTGTTCTGTCTGCCTTGTTGTTGTTGCTGTTGTTGTGGCTGCTCGCCTTGTTATGCTTTGTGTAATATATACCTATATATAAACGAAATTAAACAAAAGATGGAAAGTTGCTGAGTAAGAGGGAAATCGGAATGGGAAATGATTATAAGATATACATATAAATTATAAACCTAAATATATTTTTTTGATAATAATTACCATAAATTCAACAGATTTAAGAAGTCTACAAAACATATACATACTTCAAATATATATGAGATCAGCAGACAACCGCAATCTGCTCGGGAAATCCCCGATTGAAAACCCAAAACAAATATGTACATTTTTATAAAAAGCAAAATGAAGGGCAAACCTATTAACTAATTGTAAGCAAGTGTTAAAGCATTTGCCTAATGCTAAGATGTAATGCAAAAATAAACAAGAACTGTAGTATTCGGCCGCAATAGAAAGCATGTAACAAACCATTTTTGATACTGTACAAAATGCCAAGCACAATAATTGTGAGAGAACACAGAGAATATAACAAATTGTTAAGCAAATCAGTTGCTCAAACGTAGTTAACACGATCGCGAGGCGGGACGAAGACGAGGTAGGGAGTTGAGGAAGAGTTAACCCAAGTACCTTATACATGTATATCATTTAATTTGCTTTTAGTGTTAGTCATGCAACCGAGTGGAATCAATGAATATTTATTTATCTGTCAAGCACATGAATTTAAGAAAAAGTTTTAATTTAATTCAGAAGAAACTAATTAGATTCAAGAAATAATACTTATACGACAAGATTAGCAGTCGGGTTTATTTCATTAGCGAATAAATCAGCATGGCGTTTGTATTTGTTTTTAAATCGTGTAAAGTGCGTTACCATTACCAATGGCCAATTTTATCGGTGAAATATGCCCAGATAGGCCAGAATTATGTCAGCATTAGATAAGAAACTTGAAGTCGTTTTGTGTTTGTTGAAAATATTGCCGTATACAAAAGAATAATGAATTCAATAATCTTTTTTAGTTCTCAACTACTTCATAATAAAAATGAATTTGTTTTTTATATATTTTGTTCGCTCAAATTGAAAAATTTATGGCATTTGAAAAACAAACCAGTCAATTCGATGAGTAACTCTACTGCTGCATATTTAAGCGATTTAATTAGTGTCCTAATTTATTTAAGATCAGAATGCACAATCATTCATTTGTTTTTATGCACAATTTGGTATAGTTCTGTAACGCACATCAGAAGCAGAGTGTTATGGCCAAAGTTGAAGCAATTATTGAAACAAAAATAAAAAGAAATACAAATAAATTGGGCAAACGTGCGGAGCCTCTTGTAACTGTTTTTGATATTTTATTTAAATGCTAATTTTTCTATTATTAATGATTATAAATAAATAAAAACACAACGCCAATTCGGCTGTTCAACCACGGGCGTCCATTTTTTGCAGCAAAGTCAGAAAGGAGAAGGCGGTGGTGATAGTCTGAAATTATGGGAATAAGTGCTTGAATATATAATTTAATAGAATATTTTAATATTAATATATTTACTCACCCCCCGGAAACGATCCACATTCAGGTTAGTTATTTTTCCAGCTGTCAGCTGGAACTGCCTGCGAGAGTTTAGCGTGAAAAAGAGGAAATCGCTCCGAACCTCCTTCAGATGCCTTTGCCAGGGACTTCGCCACAGGGCATCGCCACATCGCTGACTGTTCTGGTAGACGATGTCGGCGAAATAACAAATAATGAAGAGCTCATACAGCACCAGCAGCAAATATTGGCCTAAAGACACCATCCTCATGAAGGAATTGGCCGAGGTGCTCTTCGTCGATACGAAAGCCACGAGGCACATGAGAAAGGTGACCTCTCCGATCTTCACAAACCAAATTGGACTGTAAAAGCGCTCCATTTGCTTCAGGGTCGACACTATATAGCGATGGTGCTGAACGCAGTGCACTAAGGACTGCCGGAAGGACTTCCGAAAATCGCCAGCGGATTCCGTTTGAGATGTGTGGTGCAGAAGCTCCTGCAGAGATGTCTGTTCTTCCAAGGAGTAAGCATATTGACTGGGCTCGGCATCGGACACAGATTGCTCAGTTTGTAAGGTTCTGTGGGTTGAATACCAATTTAAAATCGTATTTGAAGTTAAAAATAAATTAAAATAAGTCTGATGTTCAGTATCAGTAGTAGTACCTACTTTAGATCGGCCATATTAGCTCCCATTAGTACGTAAGTAGTGGCCAAAACATTCTTCAGGCTGCAGAAGAGGACGTCGTATTGCCCCGATAATAGGACACACAGCACCATGTGCAGGCCACTCGAGGAGGCAAAAGAAGCCGCCACCTGGATCTGACCCATTGCCTGCAGGAAGAACACAACCTCATAAACGATGGGCTGCTATAAAATTGACCCTCGTTAGTCTGGAATTTCCATAAAAAATATAACCTAAACTTACAGTGTAATCAAAGGGATACCAACAGGCCAGCGGCAGACTCTTGTCCCTGTAAACAATGGGAAGAGCCAGCCAGAAGATGGTGCCTATATAGCAGCAGTACACATAGGTCCTGATCCACAGCTTGGATATCCGATATGCCTCAGCCATGGTCACATAACTGAAACCAACAGCAGACCGCGGCTCATAATTGTTATTAATCGAAGCCAAGATGTCGTCCAACAACTTCGGCCTGATTCTCCGGAAGTACAGCTTCATGGCAATGGTCCACAGATAGATGATCGTTTGTATCAAACAATTTACGAAAAAGTCCAAGTCTCCCTGTCCGTAGTTGATGTAAATGGTGCAGATAAACAATCCGGCTATATGCACAGAGACAAAGTAGTTGAAGAGTTCATAGAGTACATCCAGGACTCTGACCACAAAAGCCAGAAAGCCAGAGCCTTTGATATAATAGCCAAACGAATACATTGCGGCTATGCACATTGTCTGGCGAACAAACACAAAAAGATCCCGACGCTTAGCATCGTCCTTAGGCTTATTTTCCGAATTAATGCTCTTCATTGTGAGTCAAAAAAGTGTTTGGATCACACCCTCTTGGCTTAACCCTTTTATAAAGAAAACCATCGTTTAGGGCATTTAAATAAATTATAGATTTGGCCACAACTTAATAAACTTTTCAATTATATGCTTTTGCTAGCATCCTTTGGCAAACTTTTCCCTCATTTGCCCAAATAAATATTATTTTAATAATTAATAAGAAGAATGATTCGTATATTTGTTATATTTCTTTGAAAAGTTTGAAAACTTTGTAATAAATAACTTAACTCAATAAATAACTCAATTAATAAAATAGTATAGGGAAGCCTATACTTATTTATTTCCTTTCTTAGAATAAACTATTTGTAAAGAGGTCTGTTTTTTTTAATAGCGATTCATAAAATAAAGTTTTTAATAGTTGGGGTTGCCCATTTTAGAAGAAATTGTTAGTCGAGTAAAGGTTACATTCATAAGTGCCGTCGGAACATTATAAACATAAGTATAAGTCATACAAAGTCCGCGAACCAAGGGCAAAGTATTGTTTTTGGGCCTGGCTTTAGGCGACTACTACTTAATACTACTTAGTAACATTTCAATTTCAACACAAGCTGTGTTAACCTGATTACTTCGTTCACTTTGGCCACAAGACTTTTACTTCGCTGTTGGTCAACAGCAAAGGCACTGCTGGATTTGAGAAGTTTGGCAACTGGGCCTTACCAATCATAACGCCACTTGACCGTCCGTCCAGCCATTCAGACGAATTCCTTACAATCCCTCAGCAAGCCGGGCCATCAATTCCGAATAAACCCTGCAACCGAGAGCGGAAAAAGCGCTTTACATTGAAAGCCAGTTGACCATGTCCGAAGAGTCGTGACTGCGATATGTTGCCAGCACTTGATTTTGTACGCCGAAATGCGCACACAACAATGCGAACGGAACCAATATGTCGGAGAAATAAGTCAGCCGGGAGGACTGTGCCCTGCCTTCCCTGGAGGAGGACTCCCCCATGCCCGAAATGCGACAAGTTTCCGTTTCCTCCGTGGATGTGCATGTTGCACAAAGTGGCGACATGCGACGAGTGAAATGTGTTCAAGCCGTTGTGGGTGGGGTGGGTAAGGTACTATATATGGTGTTCCATATAGTATATATGGGAGCTTTGTGGCAGATGCAATCAAGCATCGCCCAGTCAGTGCATCAGTCCCGCACCCCTTATTCTCTGGTCATTATTTTAATGGGGCGTTCGTGGTGGAATGCCTTCAGTCTCCGGCGTCCATTCCACACCCACTCCTTGTAGCTTGTTGGACATTTTCCTCTGATTAATTTATTCCTTAATTTTCTACAGTTTCGTTGTTATTTTAACAAAAGTGAGGAACGAAAGTGAATTGGTTTCGCAATAATAAACAATGGCAATAGGGGAGAGTAAGGGGAAGCTAGACTTAAAGGAAAACGTTAGTATTTTTGAATTCCTTTAAATTTAAATATTAAAAAATATTAGTTTATGAACAATTAAATAGTAAAACAACCGAATTTATTTATTTATTCATTCCTTAACATGCTGCTGTTTCTTTATTATTGTAATTACTGAAATGTACTGATGAGGCATATTGAGATTAACAATGGATTCTGGCGAAAGAATGAAGCAATTAAGCAAGAGTCATGCACATGAGCTTGGACTTATCAAATGAGCGGTTAATATACACGGTTAGACAAGCCGGGATGTGGGGGACATGAGATACGGAATACTGATCCGTTCCTAGTCGATGTTCAGCTGGCGGAAGGTGCCCTCCATGCCAAACAGATCATCGGTGGTCTTCACACCGCCGGGACGCAGGGACTCGTTGGCCTTCTTGTCCTCCTGCTCCTTGAACCACTTGGTGTTGTCGGCCAGCTTCTGCTTCCACCACTGGTTCAGCTCCACGATGCCGCCGGCCTTGCCGCCGTACTCGTTGGGGAGGAGGTCGCGCGGCACCACCTTGTAGAGGCTCTCCACGTCGTTGTGGAAGGTGATACGGCTGCGGATCTTCTCCTTAACGAACGGCTTCACAAAGTTGAAGATGGTATCCACCAGCGGCGAGATATTGATCACATGCACCTCCTTCACCTTTACGGGATACGCCTCCTGCACGGCAATCAGAAACTTCTTCACCACGGTCGGCGAGAATTTGGCAAAGTGGGAGGCACTGGCCACCGCCGCGTCCAGAATGAAGATGTCGCCGGCAATGCCCACGCTCTCCTCAGCCAGACGGACGTCGCCGATCATCAGGGCCACCTTCATGGCGTCCAGAATGTGGTGCGGCTGGAAGTCGCAGTCGATGCCACGGATGAACGTGATGCGACGGCCATTGGGAGTGATGCCCGGCAGAGTGGGGCAGTGCCTGCAAAGGAAGATATTAAATACTGCTAAAAATGATTTAAAATTGATGATTTACTTACACATAATCCAACACAATGTTGAGCTCCTCGCGATTAATATCCCGGTTGGAGAAGAACTCCGGCACGGCGTTGCGCATGGTGTAGTACATGTCCAGCTTCTTCTTCACCTTCTCCAGGCTGAACTTGCAGCCGCGCAGGAAGGTCGTGAGGCGCATATCGTCCATGTCCTTGGGCAGGTGCGGCTGCGTCTCCAGCCACTCGCGGATCAGCTTGATGTCGCGCTCAATGTCTGCGGGATCCTCAGGCTCGCGCAGCTCCTCGCGGATGCTTACGCGCTGATCGGGTGTGGGGTGTAGCATCATCATCTGGGAAAAGGAAAAATATATATTTTAATATAATCTATAGATTCTTTTATAGGGAAAATAATTATTATGAAACTGATGAATTATTTAAAGCTACATTTAAAGGAGGTAGCTTAGAGCTTTAATTCGTGCGCCTTAATTTGGTTTGAACTCCCAGAACTGAATACATTTCATTTAGAATCTATTATAAACATAATTATTCCCTGCTCACAAGGTTCGACCTTACTATTAAAAGTTTCCCCCTGCCTTGAGATAAATTACAAAGATTAGGGGTCTCCAAATAAAAACAATAAAATGACGACCCCTCCATTCTTCGGCGACTATTTCGCCACACTTTTTAATACGTAATAAAAAATAATCAGATATTTTTGACATTTTAATTGCGCGCTTTCAAAATGCTCGTCGCTCAGAGGTCTTGCGGTCACACGTCACTGCCTCGATTCATTAGCATGGGCTGTGGCCAAATATGCATTACTCCAAGTGCTTCCCCCCCTTCCGGAACAGGTGTACTTGGAGCTACGGACTTTGCGTAAGGGCCAAAGCAAAATCGACCCCAAAAACAGTGTTCATGGCCCTTCTGTCTTTTGGTTTCGATTTGGTTCAGCGGGTTTCGATGTAAGGCCTTATTGGTAACCATATAGATTTGTAAATAATTATAATGTTAGCTCGGGCAAATAAAGATAAGCGACTTAAAGATAGCCATACCGGGCAGCTAATACACTAAATGGCTACAGTATATCTTGGCTCAAACGCTTAGCCGCGTTTTGTTTGCGCTCTTTGCTCCGTACTTTTGGCTTGGCTTGTTTATAACTTTTATTTTGTTTACTTTTGACTTTGACACTTCTTTTTTAATGATGCATAAATTGTCTTTCTCTGCGGCATGAGGTAATTGACAATTCAAATGGAGCTGGAAGATAATGGAAGATCTGATAATTTGTGGTCAACTTTGACCGATAGCTTAGTCAGCATTTGGTTTGGCAATTCCACAGTGCAGATGGAGAAAAATATATAGCATCAAATGGGCCATGTTTAATCAAATTTGCAACACCTGAGACGCAGAGCTCATTGGGGTCAGCCAGCCAGAGTTGGTAAGAGGAAAAGCTCTCGAAATGAGCCATTTGAGCAGAGCAACGTGAAAAAGCAAAAATATACATATGTGATGCACAGTAGAAAATGGTTTCTGTTTTCGTAAATGCATACTTAATATTCAATTTTACACTTTAAGCGGATATAATTGTGATGTTTAAATGGCTTGGATGAAAACTGAATTTATAAGTAAATTCTAAACATTTTATGTAGCTTCCAAATCAATCACTTTTTAAAGTAAAAAGTGATATTATTTCTTCTGTGTATGACATAGCCACAACCGGCTGCAATGCAACCAATGCTGCTGTTGCTGTTGCAAGTGGCAGTTGCAACTTGCAACCTGTTAGAATTGCAATTACCACCGGCGGACCGGAGGAGGCTCGGCCACACTCAAATTGCTCTGTGTGCACACACTCGCATGGTTTTTGTTGGTCCGCTAATGGTCCTCTGGTTGCGTCTATTGCAAATTTTCCTTCTGACAGCCAAGTCAATTGCAAATATTGCGAAAATCTTCAGCAAAACAAAACAGAGGCCAAAACACAACGAAACGAAAAACAGAAAATCAGGCGGACAAAAGTTAAGAAAAATGGGCGGAAAACGGGTTTTACTAACATATTTTTCTTCTTTTTTTTGGCATTTCGGGTCCAGGTAAAGTGCTTTCGGTTTCCGTTTCTTTCAGCTTTTGTCTTCTGCTTCTATATCTGTCTCTATCCCGAGTGGTTACAATGATTCTGTTGGTTGATTTGTTTTGTAATGCCATTATGTGTAAGAATTTCGACAACCTTATGGCGAGTAGCATTTAAGTGGTTTAGGAAGTGGTCAGCAAACAAGATACCTTCCAAGAGAAATGAGCAGGGCTTAAGCCCTTAATTTGTCAAGCTAAATGCTCTTTAGGTTTTAATGGGGCTTATGAATTGTATAAGCTATAAGTTAAATAGCATGTGAACTAAGCGGACAATTTGGCAGTAAGATCTACGCAGCACTTTGTGGCATTGTGATGATAAAAGACCTTTGAGCCTACAGATATAACTGAATTGCTACGACGATTTCAATCTTTTTAAGATTCAATGAACCCTGTTCTCTTAGGAATTTTTTCGAAAACATTCCCCCATCCTTGGGTGCAATTTTAGCATTCTGAAATGACTTCAACGACTTCAATGACCATTGTTGGACCACATAAATCGCCTTCCTTATTACTCGCTGCCACTCGAATTGAGTTATTCGCACAGTTTCCATTCAGCTTATTGTTCCCTTGTCGAATTTATAGCTCTGCGTGGGATGGTCCCGCCAATGTCCTCAACTTCTTTTGTGTTTCTCAAATTCAGCACATGATTTGCACACTTTATCGCGTATAATTTTCAGCGCACTCATTTAAATTCCACTCATTGTCCTACGCTGCCCGAGGAATGGGCAACTCAAAGATCGGCCGCGATATATGGATGTATCTGGGAGGGGGATGGCTCACCTTGGTTAGAATGAGAGTTGGTTAGTTGGTCAGAGGTAATCCTTTTGGTGTTATATCCAGCGGACAACGCGGCGTATGATAAATAGCACACAACCGAAGCGCTAAAGACGGTAACAGAAACTGAATGTCTGCAAACACGTTTCGAACGACTTAAATACTGCCGAAAGATCACCGAAGAGATCCGACTGGAAACGATCTGGCTTCGGAGCGCACGATTGCGGCAACAACAACGGCAAAAGAAAACCGAAAGCCGTAAAACAGATCATGCCATGAAAATCGGTCAAAGAGAAAAATGCACGCGCTGGCTCCTCGGAGGAGGAGGAGGAGAAGGAGGGATCTGGCGGCTGGCCATTTGCGCAAGAGAAGTTCAATGAGCGGCGCAGACTAATCACGCTCCACTGCCGATCATCCAGTCGCGATACTTGTCGATCATCCCGCCAGACAATACTCTTGACAGCTACCTGTGCCTATAGCGCATTTGGCGGGCTTTTCAATTCGCGTTTGTGTCCTGAGTCTTTTGATTTGGCCCCTCTGCATCCCTCCCAAAAATGTGCGAAAAGTTCGTGTCCTCAGTCTTTTGTTCTGTGGGTGCAGTGAGTGAAAGAGCTGCCTGGGAAAGCATCAGTCACACACAGTCAAAGTGCGTGCCGAAAGTTAGTTAAGTTATTTACTTTCGAACGCCCGAGTGTGCCGATTGCATTATCTACATAGTCGCCGCTGCCTTGCTGAAATGATCTCTGTCATAATTGTTTCTTTATACTTTTTCAACATTTCACAATTAAGCAATTTAGTGCACATGGAATTGGAGTTGGATTCGCGGGCTTACAGCTCTCCTGCTAAGCAGCTGCGAGTCGTTGAACTTGTCGGCCGTTTCCTCATTTTCATTTAAATGAAAATGAACATTTTCCATAACTTTGTCTTGGCTTGCATTGCGTTTTGCTCGTGTGGCTTTTATTTTTCTCTTGCCATTTTTCTTTTTTGGTTTTTATTGTTCCAGCTAGCTGATTGCCAGCAATTATCATCGCCCGATGAGGGGGAGGGGCTAAACGGAGTACGGAGGGTTCCGACTTTGACTTTGCATGCATTGAACTTGGTCTGCCCTTTTTCTAAACCAAACAATGCGAGACGCGGCCAATGTGGCAATAAAAGTCAAGCAAATGCAAAAAACAAAGAGAAAAACTGTTACCAGCCTATAATAGCGGGCCGATGCGATTGGAAAAACTAAGCATATACATATAGTAAGTATTTAGTGTTTGGCGGTCAAGAAGAGGAACTTGAAGTTCCCATGCCCACGGAATCCGATTCCGTCTATAGCTTTTAATAATTAAAGTAAGGAAAATGTACATACATTTATATATCATACAAAACTGCAAAGTATACATTTAACATTAGTATGATTTTACTGGACTTCTTTAAGATTTTTCCAATAAAGTTAAAGTAAGATACATAGGGACAACAATTTATTTTCCTTAATGAAAACTTAAGCTAAAAACATCTGCTTAATTATCTTTCAAATGTGCATTAAAAAGTATCCATATTATATATTTTTTCAGTTCAGATCGAGAGCCTTGTAATCCTTTAATATTAACTTAATGTTTATGTTTATTTTATTTAATCTTTTTCATCTTTAGACAAATGTGATTAGTTACCCATTTAAATAATTCTTCTGACCTTAAGGAATGCATAATGAACCACATTTTTGAACCATTATTTCCTGAATTCAGGCAACTCCAATTTCTCCATTACTCACTGCAGTCACCAATGAAAATTGCTGTACAACTGTAGAATTATGTAAAGCAAACGGGTTCAGGTAAGGTACTTAAGCGTCTATAAAAATGACATTAACTGAGTCGCGTGTTAAAAATATTTGAATATGGGTATGTTAATGACTCTATTCGGACAACTCGAATAGAAATCGCACTGGCGATTGACTAATGGGGCTGAAACATTCGCGTAAATAATTAAAACTGCAGACGAGAACAGGAAGATGTCGGCGGCCCTGCTTGGGCGAGCCAGCAAGAAACATGAAAGAAAGAAAACTAATTAAACCATAGACTTATAAATTAAGTAGTTTCTGCTGCTGTTATTGTTGCATTCCCAAAGTCAAGAAACTTTCATTGGCAGACGAAAGTCTGCGCAATAAAGAAATTAACAGTAAGAAGCAGTTGGGGCACGGAGATGGGCAGAGCGGATACTTCTACGCTCCACCTCATCTTACCTCACCTGGCGGCTCACACTCTTGGCTTGGCGCAGTCATAGTTATAGTCACTTTTTGTTCGTTTTTCGTTTTTTTTATCTTTTTTTATTTTGTTTTGTTTTATGAAAGCTGCAAGAAATAAAAACTTTGCCCGAATGTACGGAGCGTGGCCGCATTAAAAGTTCGCGTTGTGTAGCGTTTTTCACGTTGTTGTTGCCGGCTCAGTTTAAACTCGCAGCGGAGTCAGCCAGTTGCCATATGCCAGTTGCCCAGTTGGGCAATTTGGAAATCCATAAAGTGCGCTTTCAAAACGCCAAAAAATATAGGAGAGCTATGGCCGCAAGTATGTGGAGATCCACACACACTCTTCTATACGTGTGACTCGGAATTACACTTTTGCCACATTTCGCTTAATTGTTGCTTGCAATTGTTGATGATTGTTTACTGTTTCTACGGTTGCGCCAGCTCATTTGGCCACGACTTGCCAAAAAAAAAAAAAAAAACGAAAAAGAAGCAGCCCCATTAGAGCAAAACTAATATCGCTAAAGCGAAAGATTGGTTTTTATAATTCAAATTCATTAGCTTCGTTTCGCGCATCTGCCGAGAAAAACTGTTAGCATGCAGCCAGTGAGGCGTGGGATCCCACGTCTGCGCCATTGAATTCCACACTTGTCATGTAAGCAGGCCTTGGTAATTATCAAATTAGGCTTAATTGATTAAAGAGTCACGAGGGACTTTAATTGAATTTAGATTAAAAATTTTGAATAAATATTAACTTTAATAAATAGTAAACAGTGCTATCTAAAAAACACAAGAATTTTGGGGACACGCCGTGCCTCTGCGTCAGATCGGCTGAATATAATATTTTGTTGCCATAGAAAGTATCATTAAAAAGCCACATAATTTGTGGTTTTTAAATTTTGAACTGAAACCAACACTGAAATAGGAACAACGCTGAAAACTTTCAGTTAATTTAAAACTGAAGTTACATAAATATATTCCATTTGTGATGCCCTTAAACCAAACCAAACCTTTGCAATGCATCCAGAAATTGTTGCATTTGCACTACACATTTATTTGATTTGCTTGTTGAGTTTACATTGAAAGCTCTACACGTGTACAAAATCGATAAATATTTGCAGGCTTCTATTTGCTCCAACATATGGGTTTCCATGTTGGGCCACGATTCGCTCAGCGATGGTATAAAATGTATAATTTGCGTTATAATTGCTCTATAATATTGCTGCTTGCAGAGGGAGAGGGGGCTGGGCTCTGTGGCTGGGCACTGTGACGAGGGGCTTTGGGGGTCTGTTTAGCACTGTGGCTCCTTGGCATTCGCTTTCCTGGCACACACGATTCGTCAACTCCGCCGACAGCTCACTTGAGCTGCACCAGCACCATGAAGTAGGTGACAACCGCACCGAGAACCTGCAGAGAGCAAGAGATGGAAAATTGGATTTATTCTCACATAGAATCCCGCAGGCACCGAATATAACGAACGTACAGAGGCAAACAAATCCAGGGAGACGGTAAAGAACTTGGCACCCGATATGCTCATGGCCTTCTGGCACTGCTGGCACACGATTTGGACGAAGGTTTTGGCCTCCTCAGAGCCATCATACCAGTGGCACGAGTAGGCGGCCTCCATGACAGATGAGCTCTGGAAAGGCAGAATACATTAGATGTTGGGATTCGGCTTACAAACTTTCCAAACTCACCTCCTCAATCAGGCGATTGCCAAAGATGCAAAAGTGAAACACCTGGGCCAGGGCATAGCCCAGATATCCCACAACCGTGAAGGCGTAGACGTTCACTCCTCCTATCTTGGTGGCCTGGTAGGCCAACAGGGTCAGCTTGATGGTGGAGGTCAGCATGTGCAGCAGGAGCGCAGCTCCGTAGGTATCGCCAATGGCCGCCACCAGGCTGCAGGGAGATGGAGAGCCAGGAACAAATACTCGAGTCAATAGGTTGATCAACAAATGCACACACACACACACACACAACTAAGCAAGCCAACTGGCAGGACAACAGGACAAACAAGGACAACACTTCAGGGGCCCTGGCCATGCAATCACTCCTCCGGTGTCCCCCCAAACAACGATAGCAATTGGAAAAATAATCAAGAAAATCAAATAAGCTGCCGGCTAGTCCAAAGCATCAAATAAATGCCTTTGCCAATTGTGAAGGATACACAATCATTGAAAAACTTCCTAATAACACTTAAGTTATAGGTTTTTAGGACTAAGTCTCTTTTCAGATTATTTTTTCAATATCTGCGGAATAAAAATTAAACTAAAAGAAGTTTAAAAATATATGAGAATCCTAATATCCAGTTATAAAAATAACTGCTTATTTCAAACTATTTTTATACAAAAAATATTTTCAAAACCTTCCATTTTACAAAACAAAAAATATATGGAAGCCACTAACGGTCCTTAAACTGAATGGTATATATAGAGAAAAATTCCCTAAAATTGGTTCAAGTGCCACCTTTAACTGAATGCAATTAGATTCCAGGACAAGGACTTTTCCGGCCAGGTAAGAGCCACACCGCACATCCTATTAAAATCACGCAGATGCATTCACTCTTACCCTCGCAGTGACCAGAGCCCTCATACAATTGCGTTTTGAATTGGACCGGGTGCCCGACTTACCGCACCACGTGCTTGTGCCGCTCCACCCAGTACTTGATGGCGCTGCGCACCATCATCTCCTGTTTTTTGGTCAGTCCATTGGGATTAGCCCCGTTAACGCCGACGCCATTGCCACCGCCACCGTTTCCGCCAAAGTTCTGCAACGTGGAGGGCGCACGAAATTGGGCGCCCCAATCCGCTTTAGAGCTGTAGACGCCCGACATGTCCATGTCGGCGCCGGGATCCTTTTCTGCAATTAAAAAACATCTCGAATCAAAGGGGCAAACAGTGCACTAATGACAATGCTTTGTTTTTGAGGAAAAATAATATTGTTTACATAATTTTTTAGGGGAAAAACTAAACTCAATACTTATATATAATAAGAAGTACTAATATTAAATCAAGTAAATAAAAAAACAAGTAAGAAAGCTACAATCCACTATGGGGCCGCGGACCGGTTTTTGTGGCCATAACTAATAACTCGGTCAGTTTTGGAGATATCGAGATGAAACTTAACATATCGTCATAATTTGTCCCTACACACATATGGTATGAAAATCGTTCGGATCAGGGAACTATATCCTATAGCTCCCATAGGAACGATCGGGTAAAACTAAAGATAAATTAATGAAATTTTGGGAGCTGAAATTTGTTGCTCTTTTAAAACTATGTAGCAATTTTGAGCTAAATCGGATAACGCTTTCCGTAGGAACTATCAGATTAAAATGCCGAATTGCAGTGTTTTTCCATAAGTGCAGGTCAATCGAAAAAGAACAAACTCCATCATAATCAAATAGTTAAAACTTATATTTTATTTAAATTTTTAGTTTAATTATTCATTTATTTCGTTTTTCATTTCGAAAAAAAGCATTTTACAGCCTTTTATTGCTCAAGCCGGCCATTTTTGCTACTCTAAACAAGCATGGTTGCTCGGCGCTGAAAACACTGAGGTTATCTCAGAAAAAATCAAATTTCTCCAAAAGTGCGCAAAAATGCACCTTGAGACTACACTCATTTGAACAAGAATTAAATGGTTAATAACACAGTATAAATATTATGGTGAAACTAGGTGAAACAATTTTTGTTGCTCTATTTAAAAATTAGGTTTCACTTTAATATTTAAAAAGTGGAAGGGTTATCAAAAACACACAATTACAAAGACACTACGATCAACTCCTACTATCTACACCCACAAACACTTAGTACAAACCCCTCTGATCCGACTGCATTTTGAATCTTGTTTTTAAACCAACTATATCCTTAGTTTTGTTAACTTTAAGAATGGCCTATATTGCGTGTTCTTATTGCCCCTTAAAACGTCAGTGTTAACAGCGCTGTTTGGCGTCTGATTGCTCAACACTGGACCGTTTTGTTGAAATTTCTGGTATGCAACATTGAAGCTTAATGTTTTCTTAACGTATTAGTATTTTTAAAAAAATTTTTTGACAACTTTTAAAAAATGACTTTTGGCCACCAAAACCGGTCCGCGGCCCCATAGTGCAATCGAGTGAGCTCGACTATGAGATACCCGCTACCCATACTTAAACCAGAAAAGCGTCAGGACGCCAGAAAAAAACAGTTTATTCAATTTTGAACATAACGGACAAATGCAAATGCAAGTGTAATATAATCACATGCATACAAAAATGCATACATATGTATCTATGTGTGTAAAAACGCGTCATTATTGCATTTAAGCGGCTAATAATTATTACCATTTGTTAAAATGCTTCTCGAATATCTTATAAGATTCTTTTCCAAACACAATCAAGAACTGATAAGAATATTTAGTTGGTCTAATTGGTCAACCAAATGAGGCA
This sequence comes from Drosophila anomelani, assembly GCA_035045905.1. Lineage (NCBI taxonomy): Eukaryota > Metazoa > Arthropoda > Insecta > Diptera > Drosophilidae > Drosophila > Drosophila anomelani. The sequence goes on along the minus strand of JAWNOO010000007.1, from coordinate 4,740,069 downwards.
TTCTGCCAGCAGCCGTTTGTGGCCATACAAAATTATTTCTTTAATAACTTCGACAATTTTTATCTGATCACAACCAAATTTTCAGGGATCACACAGACTACAGTTCCTAATATACACACCGAAATTCGACTCTAGCTTTAAAATTATACGCTTAATACGCTTTTTTATGATTTGCGGGGGCAGAAGTGGGCGTGGTAAAAATTTGAAACAAACTTGATCTGCGTGCAAGCATAAGAGATACTGTCGAAAAAAAACTAGAGCTCTATCTTTTATAGTCTCTGAGATCCAGTGTTTCATACGGACAGACGGACAGACAGACAGACAGACAGACAGACGGACATGGCTAGATCGACTCGGCTGTTGATCCTGATCAAGAATATATATACTTTATAGGGTCGGAAATGCTTCCTTCTACCTGTTACATACATTTCCTGCCGGCACAAAGTTATAATACCCTTCTACCCTATAGGTAGCGGGTATAATTATAATTCAAATATTCAACGACTAAATTAAACATATTTCAACACCTTAAAGCCATAATAAAAGTATAACTACCTTCATTCCGTATTAGTTCCGATTTTGAGTTGGCCGATAACGATCTAAACAGAGCCGCCGAATTGGGTCTGTAGGTGTCCAGCGAGGCGGACAGCTCCATCAGGGGCTTCATGATGCCCTTCAGGTGCTGCAGCTGCTCGCAGGCAAAGATCAGCCAGGAGCAGAACATCACATCGCAGAGATTTGAGTGGACCATCGAGAAAAGGACGTAGTAGATCTGAAAGGCGAAGCTGATCATGTAGAACATGCCGTGACTGGCGTTCCACGGATAGAATGACTTGATCGGCAGCCGCGGTATCTCCACCGGAATGCTGGAGTTTGTCTCATGGTCCACCACCATTTTAACGCTATCCCCGAAGAAGGTGATCGTGATCCAGGCGGTGGCCGAGAGCACAGTGGTCAGCATCACCAGGAAGAAGAGCTTCCGCATCTTGGCCAGGGCAATCGAATGGTAGCGGGCATCCGATTCGGCAAACAAGGGATGCGTATTCACCTGGTTCCAAATATTCAGGGTTCTGAATGAGAGGCACAAATAAAACCATTATAAAGAAAGAACATTTTAAGAGCATATTCTAGCTTCTAGGATCTACGAAACGACTTAGATTAAGACTCCAAAAAGTGAAATCAAGCTTCGGAAACCATTTTTCACCCGTATCCCTTTCGGTACTTATTCCCCACCACTAACCTGTAGAAGTTCTTCTGGTTGATGGCCAAGTAGATGAACTTGGTGATGCAGTGGGTAAAGAACAACGTGGTTATCGTGTTGCCCGACAACTCGTTGACCTCCTCGGCATTCAATGCCATGTTGACCAGGATGAAGGCGAACTGCAGCAGGAGCAGCACCAGGTGCACCGAGGAGTACACCTTCTTTACGAACGCACTGCCTCCCGTGAAGTTGTGCATGAACAGGCCGGAGTACTTCATGGCCCTTATGTTTGGCATCAGATCGGCCACCAGGCCCGTATATTTGCTGGGCTGCATCGATGTTGTCATGCTGTGGAAAGGCGGAAAATGGCACGGTGGAAATAATTGGGTTTTCGCCAATTTAATTAACAGCAGAAATCTTTGTCTGAACCCATATGTATGTGTGTGTGTTTGTGTGTGACTCAAAGAAGAAATCATGTCGCCAAATTAATCGAATTCCCCATCTCTTATTCATATGTATGCGTAAAATGTGCTGTGATAATTGCTTATTTCGTTAATGGAATTCAGCTTAAAGTCAAACTTAAATAGTCTTCTTTGCGGGAAGTTATAAGATTCCCAGTTAATGCTTTAATATGATGAAACTATTTAAATAAATTTCATAAACTATTTGGAAATTAAAACCGAAACTTGAAAAGTGTATGCAAACCAGGTTGATTTATATAGCTTAACACAAATAATAAACAAAAGTTTGATCCAAAACATCACTTATTTTTACCTTGCTTTTGGTTTGTTCAAAATTCAAATAGATTATTTCTCCAGTTTTTGTATGGGGATGCTTTCAAGCTGAGTGCAAGTCAATGCACTTTTAGGCAGACATTTCACTCGCTAGAGCCAGGCCACAACTATTTCAAAAATTACGAGGTTTTAAAGTAGCGACCGATGTTAACCTGCCAGCAGGGCGGTGTCGACGTTAATGAAATGTGAAATCTGGAAGGTTAACAAGCTCCGGTCGACAAGTGTTTCCTTCATCGCCCGAATGGACTGTACATAAGGACGTGTACTTTGAGGGCAGAATTCCCACGGCTCCGGCAAGGCCGCGTTCAATCCGAGTCCGTGAAACTTTCACTCCAACCCACACATGTTAATGAAAATATATGGGCTATAAGCTACAGGCTATAGGCTTGGGCTATTTACCGGCCTCGCAGTGCTTAAAAATTCAACTTTTCAGCCACGTCCAGCCACGAGATGGTTGCGTGGCAGACGCCGAATTCCCACAATTAAATCGAACGCCCACGAACTTGCCAACCGCCATTGCCGCCGTCTTTAGGTCTAGGGCCCTGGGTTGTCCACGCGGCGTATGCGCAATGTGGCGGTGGGATATGGAAATACGTTCCTCTGGCTCCTCTTGTGTAGCATCTGCGGTATCCGAACTTATGCAAATTTTAAAAGCATCGATTATTTTATTATGCCTGTTTGTATTTGTTGGCCTTAAGTGCCGCCGTGGAGCTCGGGAAGGGCATTTGCACCCAACGGCCGCCTGTGGCAGAGCCTCCCCCAATTGCTGACCCAAAAAAATAAAAAAAGGAAAGAAAAACATATATATCCATTTGCATGGAAATGTGTGTGTGCCCGGCCTGATGGATAGTTGGTCTTTGTTCATTTTTCGCTCCCCGGTTCAAGTGTACCAAGGCTCGGATGGGCAGGATTCAATCGGGAATCCTCAGAAACGAGGTTAGATGAGATGTCTAGCTTGGTTACATTTTATGCTGTTGAATGCGATTGGTATAGATTCTTGGAAAAGTTTTTCCCTTGCAAGAAATGATTTTATATAGTAGATACCGAAGCAACCAATTTAAATGATGAGCTCAACGCAAATTTAATTAATGTTTAGTGTTATTGGGGCGAATAATGTAGTTGAAAGTAAAACTGGAATTGAAAATCTTAAAGAATATACCAAAAACTTTGAAGAAAAAATATCAAATCTCTATTGAAGTTTTTGAAAATCCTTTAAAAATTTGTCTATTTAATAAAACTAGTTCTGTTATTTTTTTAATCCCCTTTATATTTTGTATATCCCATTTAATGTTGTTTTATTTCAATTAAAAAAGTGTTTTAATGGCACAATTAATGGTTCATTCTTCTCTGCTCTATGTTAATGGTAATCCCAACGGCAGATGCGGCCACCTGGAACACACAGTTGAGTACATCCTGTATGGCGACAGGACTGCAATACATTGTAACTGAAAATGGGAAACACACAACGACTGTTGGCCAACTTCCATTCAAGTTCATTCGAAATGAGTTTTTACCAGCATTAAAATGTAGTCAACGTGCCAGGCTCACAAAGCACCGGCCAATACGATTACCATTACCAGGGGAACACCAACTGCAACTATGTAAATGTGCTGTGTGGACAGGATCTCCTGCAACCAGTTTACGGAGCGCATATACACTGGCACATGTTATGGGGAAACCCACACACTCGGGGCAGTTGGTGGGATTATTTAAATGCAGGCGACTCACGAACACCAATTAATATGAGAACGCTCGTTCGACTGTGTGCGTGCGGCTGTTATGGCCTGTTATGGGATTTAACAATATTGATTTAACGTTTAATTGGTATGAACTGAGCCGTGCTAACCAAGTTCCCGCATGGTGTTTCCCTGCCCTGATATTTGGCCCCGCCGTTTGCTAGATTTACTTTTCCGGACTCCCGGACTGCAAATTTAATTACGCGAGTGCGTTTGCCTTAATTAGCTAACCGTCGATATCGCTGACAGCATTTCACCATTAATTATAAAACAAGTTTAAAGTGAGCAGTGACATGTACTTAATTTAAATTACAATTACAAATCGAATAAACGAATGGCGGTGCATTTTTACAAATTCTGTTTGGCTGCAGGACATAAAATGTTCATTAATTTTAATGGTTTTGCTAATTAAAGTGTACATTTATGGTCGATGATGTATGAACCTGGCAAAATACATTTATTTAAATGAGAGTAAATTATTTAACTGTTCGCTGCTGCCCCAAAATGTAGGCAACACTTTCCGTTCGCCCACCTTGGGCCCCATATTTCAGCCAAACGAATTGTTCGCCATTATGGCAGCCCCAAAACAACCACGTGGAGCTCTTTGGTGGGCACCCACAACCACAACACTTCCGAATGACATGCCGCACAGCTCGACAAAAACAACCACAAGCTGTGGAACAATAAAAACTCAAAAATAAACATAAAAAATTATTTGCGCAATCCATCAAATCGCTCATAAATTACGAAATCAATGCGACACACACGCACACATAATAAAAACCGCTCGCACCATGCCCAGCCTCCTCCACGTATACACATTCATGTGGCGCAAAGATTTTTTATTAAGCCTACGAAAGGAAAAATTAGAAATCAATAGCGAGAGCGAGGACAGAAAAATCTGTTAAATGACAAACAAAAAATGGCGAAAACAACAAATGGCAACTGTGTGTGTGTGCCACCCTCTCGTTCTGGGTCCGTATGTGTCAGGATCAGAAATTATCCGCTTTATTTTCGGACTGCCCGTAGCCTTCAACGTAGAAGAAGCTTTTACCAAAATTTATGGCTATGCATAGCCCAACAAGGAAGAACAACAACCGATTGAAAACACATACATATATCTAGGTGCGTGTGTGCGGCACTCTGAGTGTGCTGCTGTGCGGTGCTTTTGTCATGCCATTACACACTGGGGAATTTGCCCTGTTTTTGTGGCATTAATGTGTTTTTTAAAAGTTTTTAAATTTTGGATATTGAAGTCTTAACGTATTGAGAATATACCAAAGTCTTATGTTACATACCAAAATTGGTATTTTTCCAGTCCAGTATTAAAATACCAGCGCTTGAAGTCAGCTGTTGAAAATTACATTTTGTGTGCGCATTTTGGTTCATTTGGTAGTGCATTTTCCAATTAATATTTCTCAGAGGTTAAAGCCCCAATCGATAAAATTTAAAATGGATAATAAAGCCTCAGGTTTGTACTATTTGTTAATACTAATACTTTGACAAAATCGTGCGTGTATTTCTAACAATTTGTAATTGAAGCAGGTGGTGTCCGTACAAAGCTTTCGTAATAAATGTTCAACTTTGGCAGAGGTTTTAAAAAAATGTCCAGACTTGTCCAGTGAGTGTCTATATCCATGTTGTAGAGCCATGTATTCCTAATTCAGAACATCTAAGTTCAATTGCCCCTTTTCGCCCCTTTTTGCGTAATTCCATTTTTTAGGATGGAAGTTTTCAATCAGCAATACGGTGCTGCTGGAATAATTGCCACAAAAACAGAACAAATTCCCTTCGATTTCTCGCAAATAAAGAGTGCGATCACGCCCATTTTTTTTACAAAATGTATAAAATTACCATTATTGTCGTAAAAAGAAAACAAAAAATTTTTTTTTTAATTTTTACCATAAAAAAAAATTTAAAATCGATTAAAAAAAGGCGAAACCACGCCCATTTTTTCAAAATATCTTCCTTTCTTTATTATTAACTTAATTCAAAAAACAGAATTTAAAAATTTTGCTTTGTTTTTAAGATATTAATTAATGCCACAAAAACAGGTCAAATTCCCCACTGTGCATTAGAGAAGCAAAAGAAATGTTGACATTGTCATAAGAATGGCAAAGAAATGTGAGAAATGCGAACAACAACAGCAGCACAAGAACTGGCGCAAAAAAAGCGCAAAGAATTATTATTATTTATTCCCGAGCTGTAAAAGATTTCGGAGCAGAGATGGGGCCTTAGAGGTGCTGGGCGCTCATAAATTGTATCCGTATATAATGTAAATATGTACACTGAGGGAATTTTCTAGCACCTGCTAACCCGTTCGAAGAATGTAAAGCAACAGAAGCATTCATACAACCTGATAGCAAGGCATTGTAAAAGTTTTGTTATAAGAGTATGTACAAATATTGTTTTTGAAAACAAAAATATTTAAAATAAAAATGTAAAAACGTTTACCAACTGAATGGATTTCCGAACTAAAATGCTTTTTAATAAATATTTGTAAAATTGTAGGAGTTTCCAAAATAGTTTAATATAAGTCAGAAAACCTTTAACTATTTCTTTAAGTTAGTAATAAGTCAATAAATATTTTGTATAATTTTTAATTTATTTCTCTCTGTGCCCTAAAATGTGTGTGGGTGTGTGAGTGTCACTCCTTTTGTTGCCCGCTGACAGGACGGACAGATTTCATCCGGAAGTGGAGGGATGCGGAAGGAAGTGCCTTCGTGGCTCCACGCCGAGACAGTGTCAGAAGTTTAACTCTAGATTTATTTGCCATTTTATGCTGTAACTTGAATTGCCGTGCTGGGGAGTTATAAATCGTGCCGCTGTCTAAGCAGGTCAATGCTCAGGCCAGAAGATGCATTTGCCTTCTCCGATTGCAGTTGCATCCACCCCGCCACACTCCCCCAGTCGTTGGCCCCTGTCAACACACCGCGAGGCGTGTGTATGCGAGGGATGTGTTTGTGTTTGTTTGTTGCCCGCCACAAAGTTGTCAACGCGGCAACTAAACGAGTTTCGGTCCTGTGGCGGTCTATAAATGAGTGTATGTGCATGTGCCTGTTAGCTGGTGGGTTTCTTTGTTGTCCTGCTGCTCGAAATTCGAAGTTGTTCCTTGCATCAAGGAGTCTGCGCAGGGAGAGTGAATGGGGCCAACAACCAAGAGAAAGGCAGAGAGAACGCGAGAAAACTTCTCAAATTAAACGAGATTTTATAAGAGAATCGAAACGAAGCGTTGCCATCATATTTGAAATTATATAAAAGGCGGAAATCAAGCCGAGCTCTTAGGGTATTCTAAATTTTTTGATTGACTTAAGTATAATTATATTAATATTATTAAAATATTGTTAAATAACCAGAGAAATATGCATTTAATGTTAATGAAATTATTATGTTTAAACAGCAATTATTTCATTTAATATAAGCATACCTTCGAAATTATTATTCTATTATAATATCGACACTTGCAAAAACAGCATAAGAGCTTAGGGTTCTTTCTCATAATTTATAATAAAATAAAATAATAAAAATATTATAATGATTCAATTAAAATTGGTAAGTTTTAAGAAGCTATAACTACAATTTATTTTAATTTCCGATTCTAGAGCATTTTCTCTTTCGCATCTGTAGTTTTTCTGCAACGGTGAAAACGTGTGGCAGCCTTTGGAACTCACGTGCGTCTTCTTTTGGCTCGCGAGCCTGCAAAATGCAACAAGAGAAGGATTCTCGCTCTCGCTATCCAATTCCACTCTCTCCTTCACTACAAGGACTCGTATAAGAAGCAGCGACAACAGAGCCTGGAGAGCCAAGCACTGTTACAGCGGATCTCCGCTGTTGGCCGAAACGAGGAAGGCGCCGAAAGGCAGCCAATGGCTTCGATTGAAAGCCAGTCAAAAATGGTCCATCGACGGGAGATGAACAGCAACAAGAGCAGCATCCGCCAGCAGAGTCGCAAGCCAAGTCGCTGCCAAAAGCCAAAGCCAAAACCAAAGCCAAGTCCAAGAGAGCGTGTGTGGTGGTGAAGTGAAATAGAAGTAGAAGTGAGTGTAGCATAAGATTGGTTGGTGTTAGTGCGGGCATGTGTGTGTGTGTGAGTGTAAAGGACCTTCCCCTACATCCAACTCCCCTCCGCGGCTGCCTCGCATACAGCCAGACAGCTACAAATGTCCATGCCATGGTCCCGAGTTCTTTTGCTGCTGCTGCTGCTTGTTAGGGCCACCAGCACCACGAGCCATGAGTACGCCAAAGGAATTACCACGGCTGCAGACACAACTGCCCCAAATACACACACGGATGGGGGCTAAAGGGGGTTAAAAGCGAAACAAAAAATGACATTTCAATAGCTAAGCAGCAGCAGGCAGCGGGCTGCTGAAAGACACAAGTGCTTCGCTGGGCCGCCGTCTGTGTGCACGGATTTATGCAGCGCTAGTTACATAAGCCATCTCACCATCATCATCAGCAGCAGCAGCAGCAGCATCGGCATCGGCAGCAGTATCTGAAGACAGCCACTGCCATCGTTAGCATCAGCCAGCATCCAAAAGCGTGCTATGAATTTTGCCTTTGCATACGCCAAGCACTGAGACAGTAGATTACCAGGAAAAGGGGGATAATGCCGCCAATACACCGAGCTAGCTATGAAAATCGCATTAGCATTAGGATGTGATAACAGCTGCTGCCCGCCCCCCAGCAGCAGCTGGGTAGCGCTGACAGCACTCGGTTTCGCCCACAATTACCAAGGCAACAATTGTTGTTCAAACTTTCGGATAACGCATACGCACTGTTGCACTCGAGTTGTGCCCAAGTTGGAAGGAATCGTACCCATAGGCGGGCCACGGCCCAATGATTGTTATTGAGTGCTAAGGGTTATCCAAGAAGTTGTCCCACAAAGTCCAATGAAGCGTTGAGAGTATTTTTGGCTCGGCAATGAAATTTAATCGGAAAATGGACTTGGGATTTGAGAGAATAATGTTCCATTATGCGATTGTATTTATTTTATTCATTTAATAAATTATGTTTATTGATGGCGTTTTATTTTTAAAGGATTTTTAATTTGTTGTTTGTTATATTTCATATTGATTTCTTCATTTCTTGTTTGATTTTACAATGAAATCATAAGTTTATATACTATTAATACTATTAATCATAATTAAATTGATAATTTTATTTCTTAATATTTATTTAATCATAATGATTAAGTTCACCTTCTTTTGGGACTTTGCAAAATTTAGTGTTAATTTCCTCATCGCATTTTCTTAGAATTTTGTGCTCTGCTAGTGTTTACTTTCTAATCATAACGCACACAGCTGTTAATTGGAAATCCACATATCATGAGCTTTATTTTGCCACAAAATTCTGAACATAATGCCAGCACATTCTGTGCCCGCAGGTGGCAAAGTGAGACTGATACCATTTGGAGTCGGAAGCTGCATGCTTTTCGCATTTTTGCCACAATCAGTAGGAAGCTCATTAAAGCCAACAACAACTACAGCGATGGCATTACTAGAAATGAGCTGAAAGTTTTCCACCAGAAGGAAAAGTGGCGAGCGGCGTGATGGTGGGAAAAGCGGGAGCAAATGAGCATAGTCTGGCACAGCATGTGGGCGGGTGGCTGTGTGTGTGCGGGTGGTGGTGCGTGCTGGGGCGTGGCAAATTAGGGAAAGCAGAAACAAGTAACAAGGAACATGATAGGGCCTCACAAAGCTACCGCAAAAATCCATTGGGAAGTACGCAGAGCAGTCTCCATTATGGACGGGGCGTTTTGTATAAATAAACCGCAATTAAATTTGCATTAGGCCATCATCAGAACCGGACCGAGAGGCCACTTGTTGTTGTGTCTTAGACCCACTTCCCCCTCCCGGTTGTGTCTCCGCAGCCAATTATAATTACAAGAGTTTTGCAGCAGTCGAGCCGTGCGGGATTAAGAACAATAGCAATGCCAGGACTGCAAATGCCTTTTCAAAAGTGCCACAAACACATGTTAAACGCGTAAGTCTAGGACGAACTGAAAGGATATTATGTTGCTGCCAACACGAGTAGAAAGTCAGCAGCAGCAGCACTCGGAAAACAGGCCAACAGCAACACTCAGCAAGAAATAAATAAATAAACAAGCAAAAAATATATACATATATAAAAAACACAACAAAATACAAAGAAACCAAAAAATTTTTCATCTACTAAAAGTTAAGAGAAGGAAAACAAAATAAGAAAATCATAATGATGATGGATTAACTGTTCCAAATTTGTTGTTGTTGTCGTTGTGTGAGCGAGTCAGCCAGAGAGAGCAGCGGAAGTGAAAGGCAGCAGCAACAGCATCAGCATCGCCACAGCAGAAACATTGCAACAGCAGCAGCAAAATCAGGTTAGTTATGGGTAACTTTTCTTCTTCCTTTCGACGCTTTTCTTTCGTCCTTGTTATGTAGCATTTTTTCCCGGGCTTTGCGGTCCACTCAGCGGCTGACCACAGCACACTGGGGAATTTGCCCTGTTTTTGTGGCATTAATGTGTTTTTTAAAAGTTTTTAAATTTTGGATATTGAAGTCTTAACGTATTGAGAATATACCAAAGTCTTATGTTACATACCAAAATTGGTATTTTTCCAGTCCAGTATTAAAATACCAGCGCTTGAAGTCAGCTGTTGAAAATTACATTTTGTGTGCGCATTTTGGTTCATTTGGTAGTGCATTTTCCAATTAATATTTCTCAGAGGTTAAAGCCCCAATCGATAAAATTTAAAATGGATAATAAAGCCTCAGGTTTGTACTATTTGTTAATACTAATACTTTGACAAAATCGTGCGTGTATTTCTAACAATTTGTAATTGAAGCAGGTGGTGTCCGTACAAAGCTTTCGTAATAAATGTTCAACTTTGGCAGAGGTTTTAAAAAAATGTCCAGACTTGTCCAGTGAGTGTCTATATCCATGTTGTAGAGCCATGTATTCCTAATTCAGAACATCTAAGTTCAATTGCCCCTTTTCGCCCCTTTTTGCGTAATTCCATTTTTTAGGATGGAAGTTTTCAATCAGCAATACGGTGCTGCTGGAATAATTGCCACAAAAACAGAACAAATTCCCTTCGATTTCTCGCAAATAAAGAGTGCGATCACGCCCATTTTTTTTACAAAATGTATAAAATTACCATTATTGTCGTAAAAAGAAAACAAAAAATTTTTTTTTTAATTTTTACCATAAAAAAAAATTTAAAATCGATTAAAAAAAGGCGAAACCACGCCCATTTTTTCAAAATATCTTCCTTTCTTTATTATTAACTTAATTCAAAAAACAGAATTTAAAAATTTTGCTTTGTTTTTAAGATATTAATTAATGCCACAAAAACAGGTCAAATTCCCCACTGTGCACAGTTTGTGTAAATCATTATTTATGCATTAATTATTAAAACATACAAACGCACACACACTTGCAGACACGGATCAGCGCGGGGCTGGCTGCCGTCAGCGGGTGGGGGAAAAGTCATTAATCTTGGACAGCTTACACGCCATTTCTGGGGCTCTGGGGGTCAGTACACAAGAAATTACGACCGAAATTAGCAACGTGAATGAAGTACTGCCAGCTGGGAAAATTTGAGTGCTTCGAACGGATGTCGGATCAAGTTCCTTCCTCTTCTCTGTCAGCATTTAATTGAAAGTTGGTCTGCTGCTGGGCCTTTTGGCAGCTGCAGAATTCCTTGTTGGAAATTTTCAGGAGAAATCACTGAAGAAATTCTAATTGCTGCAGGAATTTCATTTCCAAAAACTTTGCACAAATCCAACACTGAAATTGGCAGTGGCTGTGCCCCCATTTTGGAATCAGATTTGCCTTCGTTCAACCTCAGATTCTTGTGTAAACTGAACTCAACAGAATTTCTGCTTACATTTGATTTTATTTTGGGAAAATATTGATTAAAAACACACCCTACAAGAGCGGAATTATCTGCTACTGGAAGAGGCCTGAATATAAATAAAAATCTAAAGTTATTCGGTTTCAAGCCACTCTCTCCCATTAAATTCTCAGAATTTACCTCATTAAATGATTAACCAATTATCATCTCCAATTTGTAATTTTTAATTTGAAATTAAATATAAATTAAAAACAGTCAATAATTATTAAAGACACAAACGCAGAATTATGTGTATTGTGTTTTAGCATTGTTTACCCTTGTTTGCCATTGTCCTTTCCCCTTTTCCCAACCACAGCTGGGTTGATACTCGTACTAATATTCCAGTCATGTGGCAAATCCCGAGAACGTCACTTTTGTTCAAGACTCATTAGCTCGAATGGCTTGTGAATCATATGCGAGTGCCTTGAATTCCTATTCGCATCGAGAGGGACGAGCAGTAGTACGTGATGCACACGAGATGGATTCGATGTCGCATAAGAGATTACCCCAAAGGACTTTTATGGGTCCTCCGTGGGATTACTGTGCGAGCTTTATGGACAATATGCTCAAAGCAATTAAATTTAAGTTCTCCCCCATTCCGGCTTAATCTCATTATGGCACTAAATGTTTAACCGCTTCCAGCCCGCCCTCCCATCGTCTTATCCACCCTCGATTGCATTTATACATTTGCTCTTCCACAAGTCCTCCACATGCCCGTCGACGCTGCAGGACATGGAAAAGTTTTCCAGAAAGAAGCAACTTGTCCAACTGAACTAGAAAGTTCTGTGCGAATGTTTCGTTTCTGCACTTGCCGAGAAAAACTTGCACAACCCCCAGGATGGAATCGCATCGAGCAGAATAAAATATAATAATAAGAAAACACGCTCCGAGTTTGCCTTTTTGATAAACAATTCAGACACAACACAAAGCCCCACTCGAGCGACTGCAGATCCAATAACAATTTGGGCCCAGACCATCCCGTCAAAGACAAAAGGATGAGCAGCCAAAGGCGGTGTGTCTGTGCTCACCGGGATGCATGTGCCGGACAATTGCCATTTGGCTTGTATTCGATACCAGATTGACATGGATTATAGGGGAGCTGAAAAAAGTTCGTGTAAAGGGTAGCTATGACGGTGTTGAAACTCGATTGGTTTTATTTACATTAATAAAGGTCAACAAACAAAAATTCAATTGTAAAACGGGTTCCTGGCCACCTTCCAAAATATTACGAATTTACCTATAAAAGAATAAATTTGTAAATAATATAACACTAAAATGAATTTAAATATGGCTTTTTTACCTCCTCAATGGAATCTATTCCTATATCTAACCGCATACAATTTTCTAAACCTCAAGAAGACCACATTTTTTCCAACTTTCAAGTGATTACCGGGTATCTTATGGTAGAGAGCTCTTCCATCTCCTTTTTACTTGCCCCAGCTGATATTGCGTGCGTGCTTTCGGGCTTCTAATGCTTATAGTATGGCATCGTGCTTGGCATTAAATGAATTTCTCAATGAAGTCATACCCGCCTCCGTCCCCGTTCCCGTTCTCGCTTCCGTTCCCCATGCAACATCCTTTGAGTCCCCATTAAGAGCTTCTGTCTGAGGCGTGTTTATTTCTGTAATTGTTGTCGTCTCGTAAATTACAGTTTTTGCCAAAGCCCTTTGTCGGATTCAATGTGCAGTAGTACGAGTAGTTTGAAAATTGAAATAGACATGCAAAATGTCTGACTCGGCGGCGGTCTGCAGTATCCTTTCAAGCTGTCTGTGCCTCCCTTGCCTGTGGTATTTGCATTTGAAATTATACTGTCGCAGTTGTGTTTGCCAAAGCCAGGTGAGGCTTTTAATGTTATTAATTTCGAAAGAGGCAGACAATTTTGCCCAAAATGAAGTCAGTAGGGGAGAGAAGTACATTTTCAATTGGACAACCACAAGACCCGAAATGGGTTGCATTAACTTAAGTGAAAAGCGACTCAGGGTAGTAATATGTCCTGAATATCTGGTTCGTGTGCTAAGCCCCGACCATCCAGAACTCATCTGAATTGTGTAAAATAATTGTTATCCAAGGGCCATTGTGTGCTAAACCAAAGCCTCTTAGGAGCTTTGGTTGGTAGAACATTTTAAGCTGCTACACTGAGTTCAATTGCAATTGACCCGCCTTCGGCTTGGTTAGGCAAAGCTCATTTTCGGGATTATGCATGCAGATTCAGTCAATAGTCAATAAAGCTCATTTTCCCTTAAGCTGATAATAGGGTCTGGAAATTGCTTTTCCATTTTGCCCCAGCAATTTCAATTCTCCCTCTGTTTTAACTTAAAAAAGTGGGTCTGGCACTTATTCAAATCCAGGGATAAGGAATTACTAAATTAGTAAGAAACAAAGGATGAGGGAAAAGTCTATTAACTATAGTCCAGGGGTAACAAATCATATATTTAAATATTTATATCGGTGGTTATATAGAGCTATAATTTCAGGTATATCGTTTAGTTACTACCTTTTAGGTAAAAACCAGTGACACGTCAGCTTATTGGTCGTAATTTGTAGACTGGCAAATTTCCACACATAAATAATGCAGCTAATGGGAACCTGCAGCAGCTGTTGTCATCTCGAGCCCCTTCCCAATCGAAAAATTCTGAAAAATTCTTAATTAAGATACAACACAGAAGGGGAAGAATGAATATCGAAGGAGAATTAATTGCCTAAGATATCGTTGGGCTGGCAATCAAAGGCAATTAACAGGACAAAGGCCCGAAAGCCGCTTAAGGAAATGACAGGGTTCTCTATTCCAACCCTATCCAGCACCTGCTCGCCCCCTCCCTCAAGGCTTCCCTCTTCAAACTAAACTAATTTAAGCTATGCGTCTCATTTTACTTTTATTGGTCGAGGCCGCTTCTCCTGGAAAAAGGAGTGAAACTGCCTAAATGTTTGAGCAATTAAAAAGGGTCATCCTTTCGAGTAGAAAAGGAAGCCCGACAAGAACAAAAAAAATCGCCATTTTTTGTTGTCAAGTTTTGAAACCAACCTAGTCTAGGGATAAACAAAATGTTGGTCTAGAATATTATTTACCTTATTTGTTAACTAAATAGCTGAATTTAATACATATTAATTTTTAATTTAACTTTAGTATAAATATTTCCCCAATGATTTCATAGATTAATAATAAAATATATTACAAAGTTTAATCAAAATTTATTGAAAATAACATTGATGTATAGTATTATGTTCAGATTTAAAATCGAACAACTTTTCGCTACCCTTTTCCAGCCGTGTTAACAAAAAATTGCAGTTCTCGCTTTTGGCGTTTGTTGCTTTCCTTCGGCTGCCTTCTCTTTCGCCGATTTTTGTTTGCCTGAAAATTGGTTTAATGGCCAAGCGCTTTGGCTAACACATACACGCACACACACACAGACACGCGTACATATTGGGGCAATTTCGTGGGGGATACGCGGAAAGGACGAGGCTTAGGGCCTGTCTTGCCCTCTCGCTCGCTCGGTCAAAGAGAAAAAAGTGCGGTGCCACTGAGTAAAATAAATAAATAAAGCGAAACAAGCTTAACAACAACAAAGAAACTTTACACAAACTTTTACAAAGCGCTGTTGTTGGTGGCCCGACCCGATGAGCCTGATATATGTGTCAATAAAATCAATATTTGCCTTGCCTTTGCGACTAAATGTTCAATTAGCGCATCAATCACAGACGCTCAAACGAATCAAATGGAAGTTCGTTTGTGTGTCCTCGACCACTTGATACCGGGCTTATGCGATGATTTAGGAGTGAATATTAACTGTGTGATTAGTCCGCAAATATTTAACTAATTAGCTAATAAGTTAAGCACACACAAAGCCAAAATGTTGTGTACCCCGCAAATCGAGTTTGGGCGAGCGAGCTGTGGCTGGGCCATCCTATTGACTTGTTTAATTGGGTAAGTAATGCCTTATGCGGGTACACTCCAAGCTAAAGCTTCTAACCAATCGAGAAAGTAAAGGAAAATTGAAGAATAACAAGTATTATAAAGATAAATACACATTTGTATAATAAAATAAAATCATCCTCTGAAAGGAGAAATTAAATTTTAATATTTACTTTGCGTTTTATGTATTGTTATAGATCCAAATATAACGAATACAAAAATAAATAAGTGATTTATTGACTATTTAAAATAGTAAAGAAATTTTTAAGTAATTTAATTACATAGGGGAACGTGTATTAAAAATGCAATATATTACGTATACGCAATATTTTTCAGTTTCCTTAACGATGCGCTGCATAAATTTTTAGTCTGCAACTATGTGTCGATTACAAGACTAATTAATTGATCCTGAAGTTTTTATTATAACAGTAATTGTTTTTAAAATGAGGGAAAAATATCTTTCAAACATATTAGAGACTCTTAAATATCGCCGTCTAAAGGATATAAAATCTTCCTTCTTACTTAATTTTTGACTCTAAGCCTCTAGGAATAAATCTTTAAATCGTAAGTTTATATAAGTTTTCGTCACATTAACTATGTACATATAATTGAGTTTGTGAATTTCCTAGCTTTAAGCGGTCTTTAAACACGAATTTAATTTATTAGCCCGCCCCGCCTGCATTATCCTTAGACTACGGCTTATTTCGAATTTCAGAAATGCAAACATATATCTTGATTTGCAGCTGCAGTACACAATGGTAATGCATTCGCTGAGTGCCATGGCTCGTCCGCACTTAATCAAATAAATGGCTCGACGAGAGTCTCAGTGGAAAGCCCGAATCGTTGGCTTATCCCGATTGGCAGTAATGCGATTTCAGTTGCATTAACAGGATACGGATAAGGACGACAACAGGCCGCAATCATTTATGCGCATTTAAAAGCATTAAGCGCGTTGCAGACGCATTAATCATACGCCACATGTGACACGGCCCTGTCGCCTGCTTATCGACACCCTTGTGTCCCTTTGGCATGGGTAATCATTTGCCATGTTGACTGATTTGCAGCAGAAACAGCAACAGCAGCAGCATCTGCCGCTGACCACGCGGCAACAACTGTCGAGCGAAACATGGCCACAAAGTCGCCCAGAGTTATGCAATGAAACTTGCCAACTGAGAATGCGAGACTCCGGAACGGGCCAAGCGAACGTGTGTGTGTGTCCGTGATTTGTGTATTCGGTCTGCCTGTGAGTGAAGGCAAATTTATGGCTTCATTTATGTGGCCCGAGACCCCTCAGAGGTTATCAGGAGGCCCAACGGGTGTAGTAGTACGGTCGTACATACTGGCACGTATGTATATATTAGTGCACACCCGTGTTCGCTGTACCGGGTCTCCGGCGTAAATAATTCACTGTGAATTTTTAACATATTTTCAATTGAATTATTTATGACCACAGAGACAACCGTGAGGGGGCAGAAGGCAAATTATTGGGTCTGATCCAGAAGTAGGGTCCCGGGAATTAGGTCTCGCCTTCAAATGGCTATATCAAGGCCTGCAATTACTCTCCTCGGTGGTTGGGAAATAAATTTCGATTTGTTAGGAGTTAAAATCTCTTATTTTATATTATATATATATCGGAAAAACCATAAAAAACTTTAATGCGTTTTATGTCCCGAAAATAAACAGCCAATTGAAGTGTGAAATTAATTGCCGGCAATTAAAACCAAAATATAAAGCCAGAAAAACCCACCCAACTTGCACAATTTCTTATGTAGAATCTCGAGTGCCATATACTAAATTTTCATTAATACATACATCTGCATAATTTATGCCTGCCACACATGCAAAATATTTAATTGCTGTGTCGACTAATTTATTTTTAGCCACAAGGCACAAACATTATTACCACCGAAATGTTATGCTCCACTTATTTGAAAAGCTGATTAAATTATAATAATAATAAATGGCCATCGTTTGTGGCTAATTCAATGAGCCAGTGATTCTTAAAATTAATTGCATATTCAAGTGGAGGTGTAAGAGAGCATTTAATGAAATATTTTGTGGGTTTTCAAGTAGTTTAAACTTGTTAGTTTGTATAATTAAACAAGGCTATGTAGGAAAGTGAATATTTCAAAGGGAATTTATTTAGGCTAAAACAAAGTTTTTCACTTACCTAAAAATACATTTAATTATACGCTTTAAAGTAACTAAACTTAACTCAAACTTGTATCATTTAGTACATTAAATATTCCACTTAAATAAATCCAAATATATTCATAATAATATAATGGTTTCAATAAGTTAATCTGCACAGTCAGATTATGCAGCCTCTCAGACAGTGTTGCTCATACGCCACGTTGCCATATTCTCGAATTATTCCCCATTAGGGCACTCATAAGTATAACGATCCCATCGGAACCATTCACATGGCCATTCGATCTCCATCCACTTGGCCACTCGGCCACTCAGACCGCCATCGGCAATTGGCATTGACCCGCAAATTGCACAATCTTCGTTAACTGCCCAATTTGAATGTCACCGAAGTTCATCGAGGACCCATCAGGACGCCCAGTCCGGGCCCGCAGCCATCCATAATGTGTCTGCTCACTCGGTCAGTGCTACTTATAAATAAAACACAGATTTGTAGCCATTTTGTTCAACGAAAAAAATTAACTTAATTTGAAATGCGGCGGTCGAGAGCCCAGAGAAAATTCCAGATCCGGAGCCGAGCCCAAAAGCCCGCAAATATTTTTACGCTTCAGCGCGTTGTGTACGTGTATAGAAACGTATAGCTGCGGGAATAGGAGCGGAAGGGGGAGTGCGTCCGGGTGAGGAAACCATGTGTGTGTCCTTGTTTTGGCGGTGTGAGGCTTCCGCCATTAGGCATGCATTCAAGTTCTTAGAGGAAAGTTGCCCAGAGGATATCGCGTGGGAGTTGCTCCCGAGACTCAACTTGGGCCGGGAAACTTGGGCGGTTAAATGGGCGTGGCATCGTCTGAGCCAGTGTATACGTGTGCACGGCTAAAAATATTTCTTCGAGCATAAAAACTGAAGAAAAATTGAATTTAAATTTGAAACTTTATTTAGATTTTTAAATAGTTTTAGTATTGATAATATGTAGTAAAAATAATACTAATTATAAGATCTAAATTAAGAGCCTTACCTGATAAATTCTATTGATAATTAAAAGAAATTCTGTAAATAAATTAAAGGTTACATTTATTTAAAAACAAAAATTCTGCACTAGCAAAGTTTTCAGATATATTTTTAGTTAACTAAAAATATGTCTTAGGGAATACTTAAGAATGAAATTTTTGGCTCTGTGTAAGCCAGAGCCAGGCGAGTTATTTATAGATTTATGCGCACTCACACTCATACTCCCACCACTGGCCCCTCTCATCATCGCCGCAGGATTCGGAGGCTTTCGGCCAAAATCGCTTTGGGCAAGCAAATAGTTAACTCGCCATCTGTGTGTGTGGGGCTGTCAGAGTGTGTGTATGCTTGTGCCAGGATGTACGGGTGGCGGCTGTGGGTGGTCTATGGATATAGTCCGCATTATTGCAGCGCGACTAAGCAAACTACTTTGCCTGGGATAGCCTGTGACCCTATTTCCTTGCAAGCCACTGGGGGATTCTTTTATATGAGCTCCGGTCTCAGCTTTCGCCACCACACATCCTCGAGTCATGTCGGGTTCTCGTAACGTGTCCTGACTGGCCTTATAATTAACCCTTTTATTAATATCCTGCCTGCTAAAGGCTGACATGAACTAGCTGTATGTTACACTTAGCCGGGAAGCATTCTCATGCTCAAGCCATCACCGCCACCAACAATCAGGATATATTGTGGGATGTTATCGTGAGAGGAAAGTAGTTTTAGAGAAAGCAATTTGGGCAAACGATATGTTGGTTACTCGGGTTCTTATATAATTTGAAATGCCAGAAGGTAAAAACATAATTAGCTGCTAGATTAATTTTAATTATAAAATTTTATATAAGCATTATTTTGTGAATTTTATTGGTTGCATGAACAAAATTTAAAAACAAAGGAGAGTATTCCTCTTTAGGCTATAAAATATAATCACAAAAAGTAATATTTTCACGTGGATTTTTGGTAGATTCCTAATTTTCTTAGCCTTTCTCTATATATATGTTGTAAAAAGTTCTCAAATGGCCCATTCAAGACGCCTTCTGCGCTGCGCCAGGGTATCAATTTCTCCTCTAAGGACGCCAGGCAAAGTTTCCTTATTGTTTGCCAGCTGGCTTCTTTGTGTGCCAATTATGTGAGCCATTGATTGGCCGAACAAAGGATCGGAGATGGGTAAACGGTTAAGTCATGCTAAATATAGTTGCCCAGCAGTTAATTAACAAAACACACGGAAACGGGCACATGTGCGAACGTCATAACATTAAAGGCCAGGCGGCGCCTGCCGATGGGATGACGGCGGCTCCTCCCGTGCCTTTTTCCGGCGCTCTGTCGCCTGTCCCATTTGGCGGTCGCGTGGTCGCTGCTGACGGTGAAAGGAAGAAGAACTGCAGGAGCAAGTCTGACTCCTGTCCTGTGCACAGCACTCCTTTTTTCGATCTCTGTCACGGCCACGCTCTCTGTGGGTGAAGCCTGCGCGGCCCAGATCCCTAGGCCTGTGCCCAAAGCGATCAGTGACCAGATTCCGCTCTTGCCCCCTATCGCGATCCCGCTCTTGGTTCCTTTTCCCAGTCAGATCCCTCCTAACCTTGTCCACTTTCCGCTTCAAATCTCGATCTGTCCCTCCATTGCGATGCCCTTCTCTAGGCTTCGGAGCCCGGGAATCGTTCTGTTTCGGGTACTGAGCCTCCTTTTGACGCTTCAGGTCCCAGTCGTATTGGAAATCAAACCTCTTGTACTGATTCCGGAAAACAGTCTTGAACAGCTGACGCAGGAAGACATAGTCGGGCTTCTGCTCGAAGGGCAGATTACGACAGTACTTCAGGTACAGAAAGAACTCCATGGGCAGGCCGGAGCAGAGGACATCAATCGGAACGGAGGCCTTGCACTCGGCAATCCGTTCGTATTTCTGGACCTCGGACGCCGCCCGGATGCCTTGCCAGGGAAGACGGCCGCGTCGAAAGTAGAGCAGCAAGTAGCCCACAGATTCCAGATCGTCGCGACGACTCTGCTCCGCGAAATGGGCTCGAACGCTGGCGTAGCGGGCTGTGCCCACCAGCTCCTTGTTCTCGGTGTACTCGATGTGAAGCTGGGTGCTCTGGCTGAAGTACTTCTTGGCCAGACCGAAGTCGATCATGAAGACCTGAGCGGTGTGGCGGCCCCGGCCCATCAGGAAGTTATCCGGTTTAATGTCGCGATGCACGAAGCATTTCAGATGCAGGTACTCCACACGGATCAGGATCTGATCGGCCAGCATCAGGATAGTCTTCATGCTGAAGGAGCGGGAACACAAGTTCAGCATGTCTTCCAGCGTGGGCCCAAGCAGATCGAGTACCATGACGTTAAACTCCCCCTCGGTGCCGTAATGACGCATGTTGGGTATACCCGCTCCGCCCTGCAGGATCCCGTAGATCCTAGCCTCGCGCGCCAGCAGCGGATGCTTGACCGCGGCCCTCTCCAGCTTGACGGCCACCAGTTCGCCGTACTTGAGGCCCTCGGCGCGGTATAGTTCGCCGAAGGAGCCCTGGCCGATGCGACTCAGCAGGCGGTATTTTCCCGCAACCAAAATGTTCGGCAACGGCTGGGTCTGAGGCGATACCGCCGCAAATCGACAGGACGTTGGTCGACCAGTCCGACGCTGGCGTGACTGGTGGTTCCTGGTGGGCTGTGGCTTGCTGGTTGGTTCATCTTTGCGGTCTTGGCAACGCCCTTTGTCCTTGACAGGGCCCTTGTCCGCATCTCCCATGCTTTCCAGTGAGTGCTCTTTGAATCTCCAAGCACGCAAGGAAGAGAAATGTAGACAAGGCTTTATTGTTTGAGCCCGATGTTGTGTGTGAATGAAATTGCCCCGATCTTTATGATTCGGGAAGAGACTGACTTTTACTTGGTATTCTTTTAAATTCAAATTTATGCGGAATAGATGGGAATGCTTTTTATTAAATTATTATATCAAAAGCTGCGTTTGTTGTGTAAATTAAAGCTGCTAAAATTTATTACATATTACATTTTAATTTTTAAAAAAATCAAACCGATTTAATTAAAATGTCAAAGCCATCAATGAAAAAAATTAATTTGTGGTTTAAATCACATTAATCGACAAACTGCCTTTGTCACTTTATTTATGAAATACTACAACTAATTAAAAGTCTTTATTGACTCATAGATTTTCGTTTATTATTATGTGAGAGATATATACAATCCAGATTAAATGAACAATTAAAGCAACGTCAAATCTTTAGTGCCAGCTAGAAAATTCTTTTATTTGCTTCAGTAGTTGGGGGTGAACACTTAATTAATTTGTGGCAAAAAGAAACTTTGAAAAAAAACTCTCTGTTTTAGTGGCAATTAAATAAGCTCTACCACTTGTTTTCCAATTAGTCGCAGCTAAGCCAACGAAGCTTGAACTCGTGTGTCATGGAGAATCAGCTCTTGCACTTTCAATTAGGCTAATTTGGAATGTCCCTTTGAAAACTGCCTGTTAACTATTAGTATTTGCACTTTGCATAATTTTAAACAGTGGAAAATTCTTCTCGCTGCGACCACCAACATTTATGATTCTGGGCTGCATGTCCATTATCTTTTGGTGCTGCTGCGCTTTGAATGCTTTCGGGATGATTAGATTTATGGGCAAACTGTTTATAAATATTCATAATTAAATTGTCGGTGCATGGTGGAGCCCGAAAGTAGAATGTCGAAAATGTGTACTGAGCTTGAATGGGAAACAGTGCATTATGCACATAATGCAAAAGTTGAACAAGGATTTACAAAGTTTACTTTGTAATTAAGCAAATGTTGCAAACCCTATTATTTGTTATAAATTGCTATTCTAAGTATACATAAATTAAGTTAGAAAATAAATAAGTTCATATGTATTTCCTGTAAATCCTCGCAGTAATTTATAGCTCAACTGCGTATTTTGGGGCGTTATTAAATAGGCCGGGGCATGTAACTAAGAATTAATATTCATCTACATCTACATATTTTTCCGCTTATAAACTGCAATAAAATAAACTAATTGGCCACCCTGACAAATTGCTATGTCGAATTTACTTGGGTGATTCGCTGGAAAGGTTCTGGGATGTTGGATGTGGTTTTCAAGCAGCGACAATCCCGACAACCGGATGGCTGGATCCTGCCTGAGCCCTTATTTATGTGATGCGAATGAGCACAATAAGAGGCTGGGACGGCAGCCCGACACACATACTAGTCCCGACTATCTGGGTTTATCCTTCTAGCCACATCTACAGACACCCGCACGCATGCAATAATGCCTCTTTTATGGCTGCTCTGCCAAGAGGCTCTGGGGCAAAGAAGTGGCATTAATTTAAAGCTTATGGCGCATTAATTTTAATTAAAATGCTGCAACAGCAGCTAACAGCAATAAAAGGCAATGCTATAACTATCCTCCGCCCTCTAGTTTGCTAACTTCAAATGGAATGATGAAAAAGTTGATCCTTGCAATGATTAGAGATGTTAAATGACAACGCACTTTTCGCTGGCAGAATCCCCTAACTATCTTAACTCTTTGCCTGATTTATCACATCTCGTTTTCAATTTGTTAGTGCTCTTCCCTGGCCTCATCAATGTCTCGTCTCTCTCATTCTCGCCACGGCAATTGAAAACTTATGTCCCATCAAAACTTATTCCCCTTGCCACCTCGGCCACGCCCCACAATCCATCCTGATGTCCTCCTGATGCCTTGTCAAAGGTTATGGCCAAATTGTCTGCACATGCTTCGCATATTTCATAGTTTTCGCTTGTTCGTTTGCCACATTTCTCGGCTGTTGTTTTCGCTGGTTTCGCCAAACTTTTTGGACAGCTAAATCATTTACATACAAGCTCGAATCCTGCGACGCCCTTCCACTCTCAGCTGGAGTTCCGGGCCCACGTGGCGTATGTGAGATGTGATGTCTTGAGTGTCAGCATGCTGTCTTGTCTTTTGTCTCGATTTATCCATAACCGACCGCCCTCCATTGGTGTATTGCAAACTTTAGCTTTCTGTTTGTTTGAAACCTAGAAAAGGGTCCAAGCCATAGCCAAGGTGTATCCTTATAGGGATTAGCATTTGCTGTATTCGAAGCAATCTTTGACTTTACACAACTTTAATGACAACACAAACAAGTTTTGATTAATAACTGTACCAAGAACTTCATTAAATTATTCAGTAAAGAAGAAAAATAAAATTAAAATAGGTTAAATATTAATTCAACTTTAAATTAACTTTATTATTTATTTAATTATTTATTTAATAAAGCATAAAATAAATTTTCACAACGAAATTCAGCATTATCTTTATACTTTAAGGTGTTATCTTATTTATCCTTTTAACTTTCATATTATACGTTTTCTTTCACCAGAATTCCTTAACATTTAACATATTTTAAGGTCAGATTTTACAGAGTTTCTGCATATATATTAAGACATTATGCAAGTTTTGTTTTGTAGCGCTTGCTCGTCTACAGATACTTTTGCTAGCGCCATCTGTGGAGTGGTTATGTGTCGAGTAGCTGCAGGGCTACGACGGCTAGAAAGGGTAGAATTGGCATGGACGAATAGGGGAGAGAGTAACAGCAGCAAATGTCAACGGTCCCCCTTTCTCCTACTTTCTCATGGGGGTTACCGCCACTTTCCTGGCGTCATCTTCGGTCTTTTCCATTTTGGTAGCTGAGGTGCATAGTTCATTTTCGACTCGTGTGCTAAAAATTAATAAAAAATAGTCGCGAGTGCCCAATACACAGTGCCAAAGGAAAGTTTTATTTTATCGGCTACTGAGCCGCTGGCGAAAGGTGAGCCAAGAAAAGGCCATAGGGCAAACATATAGTTATATCGGGTGTTGTTATAGCTGAGCTATCACTCGACGGCCCCAGGGAGGAGAGGGGCAAGCCAGATTGCAGCCGCAGCAGAGCATCTGGAGCTGGTGCTCCGCCGAGACGCCCTCACCCAGCGCAGCAGCACATAAAAGGAAGCCAAAAAAAAAAAAAAGCAGCCCATAAAAAGGAGTCCGAGACCCAAAATCTCGCTACAGAGGGGTCATCTACAAGTAGGCAATTTCTTACCCTTGTCCCCCCCTTTTGTGAGCAGCCGGCCAAAGGTCGGAAATAAGCGATCGAGCTCCCAACGTCGGCCCGAGCGGCGATCGAGCTTTCGGTCTAGAGGCAGAGTAGGCAGGTACCAGCAGAGCGGTCCCTTTAGTTCCACTTATACCGCCGCCGTAGTTTCGCCGCCGGCGATTCGCCGCCGCAGATCCGCTGCCGCGGAAAACGCAGAGAAGAACAGAGCCGGGAAATCAATCCCGAGGTTTCTAAGAGGAGAGTTTCCGCGACCCGAAAATTCGGATGGAGAAGTGATATGTGAAGCCAGATGAATTTTTCTTTATTTAGTATAAGAGAGCAAATTAGTCAATAAGTTAGGTTAATGTCGAACAACAACAACATTACGCCAAGAAAAGAACATTTTGTGAATATTTAATAATCGTGCGGCAATCAGCCAAAGTTGAAGGATTAGTGTCCCGGATGTGGCATAAGGATTTATTGTAGGGCAAGCAATTGCAGTCGCCAATGAGTTTTCTGAACTTCGTATGACTTTCTCTTTTCGTGGTCCCCGTTTTATTATATTCTTTCTGCCTATGATTTCTTTTCCCCCTCCCCCTTACAGCTAGCATTTTCCGAGGAAAGCGCTTTCGCCGGTGGATGTAAGATTTTGGGTGAGTGTCGCCAAGAAGCGAAAATTTGGAAATTGGTTTTCTTCAAAAAAAAATGAAATAAATAACAAACAGAAAATGGTAGAAATAATATTGAAACGGCAAACTAAAATTTTAACCTAAAGAAAAGAGTAAGAAAAATAACGAACGCAAAAGAAAAGTAATAGCAAAAAGTAACAAAAAAATCATTTAAAGTTGCAAGGCAATTGTGTTTAATTCTTTTTTTTTGACAATTATGCCTTATTGTTCTCATTGTTTTATTTGATGAATTTTTGTGAATTGAAATTGTCGCCGACTGCCGAATTCGGTTCGCACTAATCTTACGCCTTTGTCGTATTTTGTCTTTTAAATGTACCGCAACAGAAATACCTTTTAAATTATCTCTGATTGCCGATTGCATGTTTATATTTTATACTTTTTGTATTTATACCCATTATTTAGTTTAAGAATGATTTTATATTTTCCTAGCATTTAATAAAAATTTTATAATGTTTTAAAACAACTTAAAAGTGGCCGCGGCTAGCGATGTATTGTGATGTAGGGTAGCGCTTGCAAAAGGGGTCGCTCAGGCTGCACAGCGCTAAGGATAGGGGCGACCAAATGGAAGGGTGGGCAAACTAGAGCCTCCAGGACATCAGGAGGTCAGAGATGGGTCGATCGAGCCGAGAGGAGAATTATCTTTTGTCCCTTTAATCTTTGTTTTTGTGTGTGTGTATCTCTTTTCCCGGTTGTAGCTTGTTGCACGCAATTATTGAATTTAAAATTATAGATAGGCAGTCCGAGTCCTGAGCAAGACCATCACCCCCGTTGCCGACGAGCCGAAGCCGGATAAATATCTAGCGTGCGCTCAGGTCTCGAGCAAACAGCTTGCCTGGAGTAGTTATTGGTTTTGTGAGTGTGGCGGCTCGTTACATTTATAAATAATATAACTTATAATTAATAATTTTAATAAGATTGGCGCCCAAACGTGTTGGCCACATATTTGTTTTATGTGACTCACGCACACACTCAAGAATAAGGGTAAAATTTTCTTTCAGCCATGGGGAGGGCTAAGACTAGGTGTTGTGGACAGGTAGTCGCTAAGCCAAGGTTTCTCCAGGTGTTAGGAAGTAGTTGTTTAATTCCACTCGCAGTTGTTCGGAAGCATAGGAATACGGAAGAAGATGAGTCAGATTTGAAGCGTCTAGCCGGCCGCAGACGACAATTGAGGGTTAGGAAATAGACAGACTTGTGTATACTCTACACCGTGCTGCCCGAGTCAGTGCATATCAGACGCATAGGACTAGCAGGTGCGTTTGCTTTCTGAAGCGAGCATCTGACCACGGATGATAGGCAGTTACAAAGGGGCACAACAAATGCCACATGGATTTATTAGTTTGTTATCATTTGCCTAGGATTACTGAGCGTTTATCTTTCGGAAGAGAAACTCAGGCCACGGATGATAGCAGATGAAGTGAACCCAACATTGACGGAAGAGTAGAAGCGCCAGCCGCTTGGACTGCAGACAGCGAAGCTTTCGTCTGACCACGGCAATGCGTTTGTTGTTGTTGTTGTTGTTATTGGCAAATATCAATAAACAACGATCGTCAATTTTTTTTTCCAATTCTCTTTTGTGCTAATCGAACCTATTGATGTATACAAGTGCATTTCTAATCACAAGCATTGCTATGCTTGCTGGCCTAACTTATGTTATTGATTTTTGATTGTCGATTTTGTTTTCTGTTTTGAATTGTTTTGCGAAGCAGAAGTTCGTTTGATTTTATTTTACCTTTTCATTTTTTATTTACCTTTTTATCTATATTTATTGTTTTATGAATATTTCTTTTAAAACCTTTTTGTATCACTATCTGTTTAAGCATTTATTGGAAGAAGTAGGGATCAGATTTCGAGCTATATTACATTGTGGAACTTGTCGGAGACAAATAGGTTCCATCGCGTTTTGGGGTTCGAAACTTGGATAAAATTGTTTGTGTATTTATGGTCAAGTTTTATTTTCGTTTTAAATTTTAATTTCATTAGGATATAGGATCTAAATTTAACGCTTCCTTAAGATTTCCAAATTTTATATTTTATCCTTGGGCTTAACACGTGGTGGTCCTGAATTTATAATTTGACTGCGGCTAAAGTACAAAGGCTAGAAAAGATCAGGAACCATGGATACAGATGCTTCGGGATCTCAGAAATGCACGCTCTGCGACAAGACCTTGTCGCCGGACCAGTTAAAACGCGGAAATTGTGGTCATGTATTCCACAGGGAATGCGCGGACGCATTGGTCAGGAAGCAGGGCAGGTGCCCGGGTTGTGATACCAAGGGGAACACACCCAAGGCAAAAACCCCAGCTCCGGAGAAGCAAGCGGCAGGCAGCATTGATGCAGAGGCGATCAGTAGCATTGTAGCGCAACAACTGGAGGCGCTGCAGCATAGTATGCTAGTCAAGCTGACCGAACAGATGGGGCAAATAATTCAGGCAAATTTCGCGGCACAGGTGCAGGAGCCACCGAGGGCAAATGAATCTGTCCATAACTTTGGAACGCAGTCTGTGGCAGGCGATATAGATATCCCAGATAGGCCCCCATCAGCGTTTTCTAGTTCCGATTTGAGTAGTCGTCCGGATAAGGTCGGACAGATCATTAGCAGTTGGAAGCTACGTTTCAATGGGACTCCTGACGGACTAAGTGTAGACAAATTTTTGTATCGAGTGGAGGCGCTAACACGCCAAACACTTAACTCAAGGTTTGATTTAGTTTGCGGCAACGCCAGCGTTCTATTTGAGGGGCAAGCGCGAGAATTTTATTGGCGCTTTCATAAAAATTCAGATAGCTCTAGGTGGGAATTGCTTACTGAGGCTTTACGTAAGCAGTTCCGAGATACGCGCACGGATGTGGATCTAAGAGAATCTATCCGAGATAGGAAGCAGAAAGAGCGAGAATGTTTTGATTCGTTTTATGATGCCGTGGTACAAATCACAGACTGTTTGAAGATTCCCATGCCTGAGAGAGATCTCATCGAGACTCTTCGCCGGAACTTGCGTCCGGAAATAAGGCACGAACTGTTGAATGTGAGCATAGATTCGGTTCAGCAGCTTCGGGATATCTGCAGGCGTAGGGAGGGCTTCCTTGAGGATGTGAAGCGGACATATGGGTATCAAAAACCTGCTCCTTTTAGAAAGCAAGTATCTGAACTTGTGCAGGAGTATCTTTCGGATGACGCGGCTGAATTTTCTGATGTAGAGCAAGTAGCAGAAGTAGATGCTCTAGCGTTGATATGTTGGAACTGTAGGAAGGAAGGGCACCGGTATCAAGATTGTGAGGAGAAAAGAAAGATTTTTTGTTACGGTTGTGGTAGCCCTAATTCATACAAGCCATCCTGCAACAAATGCCAAAAAAACGCGAAGATGAACACACGACCCCGACAACAGTCGTGTGTTCTCCGAAACAAGCCAGCGCATCCCGATGTCAATCAGTAATCAGCATAGACGAGGCAGTTACTGACGCGACTGTTTTCTGGCCACAGCAATTGCAAGGCAAATTAACACCGGATGTATCAACAAACCCAGCTAGGACTCAATCGCGAAATGCGAAAAGGATTAGGGATTTTTGGCGAGCAGCGGAGACAATAAACGCTATTAGACACAAAAGCATGGATAGGCGGCCGTACGCAGAGGTGCGGATTTTAGATAAATCGGTACTCGGTCTATTAGATACTGGTGCATCCATGAGTGCCGTAGGCGGGAATTTGGCCGATCAAATTATCAGACAGAAAATGCCGTTTAAGAGGGTGGCAACTACCATAAATACAGCCGATGGTCAACAGCAAAAAGTGATAGGTCGGTTTAGAACTCCGATTCAGTATGAGGAAAAGATACAGGAGCTGGATTTATACATCATTCCTTCACTGAGTCAGGATTTGTATCTAGGTATCGACTTTTGGACCAATTTTGACCTATTGCCCCCGGAAATGAGCATAAATGAAATAGCCAACGATGCTCATGTTTTGTCTGACATCCAGCTAGCTAAATTGCAGGCAGTCATCGATCAGTTTCCATCTTTTGCGGTTTTAGGATTGGGGAAAACGAGTATGCTGTCTCATTCCATCGATGTTGGAGAGGCTAAGCCCGTGAAGCAAAGACATTTTCCTGTTTCGCCAGCTGTGGAAAAATTGCTTTACGAGGAAGTCAATCGTATGATTCAGCTTGGCGTGATTGAGGAATCGGACAGTCCTTGGTCTTCGCCCGTTGTATTAGTGCAGAAGCCTGGAAAGGTGCGACTTTGCCTTGACAGTAGGAAGGTGAACGCTGTGACCAAAAAAGATGCATATCCTTTGCCACAAATTGATGCAATATTGAGTCGTCTTCCCAAAGCAAATTTCATTTCTAGCTTGGATCTCAAAGATGCCTATTGGCAAATTCCATTGGATCCGCAATCGCGTGATAAAACAGCATTCACGATTCCTGGCAAGCCATTATACCAGTATAAGGTGATGCCCTTCGGTTTAACCAATGCTTCCCAAACAATGACTAGGTTGATGGATAAGGTGATTCCAGCGGAACTTAGAAATGAGGTCTTTGTGTATCTAGATGATCTCCTGATTGTCTCAGATAGCTTTGAGGGGCATTTAAGGGTCCTGAAAACTGTTTCCAGCCACATAAGGGCCGCTGGGTTAACATTGAATGTGGAAAAGAGTAAATTCTGCATGAAGAATGTCAAATATTTGGGTCACATTGTGGGCGAAGGAGTAGTTCGGACTGATCCAGAAAAAATATCTGCAATGACGGATTTTCCACTGCCAAGGTCTTTAAAAGCATTGAGAAGATTTCTCGGAATGGTCGGTTGGTACCGAAAGTTTATTAGCAACTTTGCAGCCGTTTCAGCTCCTTTGACAGATCTTTTAAAGCCTAGGCAGAAATTTGTAATGACTCCGGAAGGAGAAGAAGCATTCGCGAAGTTGAAGGAGATGCTTTGCTCTGCTCCAGTTCTTCGTAGTCCAGATTTCAGCAAGCCATTTTATATTCATTGCGACGCTAGCAACTCCGGAGTTGGAGGAGTGTTAGTGCAGAAGTCTGAGAGTGGGGAAGAATGCCCAATAGCTTTTGTCTCCAAGAAACTGAATAAGGCTCAGAAGTCATACACTGTTAGTGAGAAGGAGTGTTTGGCAGCAATTATTTGCATAAAACGGTTTCGCGCTTATGTGGAGGGCCATGACTTTACGGTCATCACTGATCATGCGTCCCTTAAGTGGTTGATGTCCCAAACGGATTTGAATTCTAGGCTTGCTCGATGGGCGTTGAAACTTCAAGGCTTCACTTTCAAAATAGAACACAGAAGTGGCAAGCTGAATGTGGTCCCTGATGCGCTATCACGAGTCAACGAGGAAGAGATAGCAGCAGTAGATGCAAGTCATGGGCTATTAGTAGATATGGATTCTGCACATTTTCACGATCCGGACTATGTAGAGTTGGTCGAAAAGGTTAAGGCTAATACCAGTAACCTTCCAGATTTGAAAGTAGCGGACGGATTTCTCTATAGGAAGACGGAGCATTTAATAGGTGACCCGACGCATGACAACTTTTGTTGGAAGCTATGGATTCCTGCTAACTTGGTGCCGGAAGTTCTTAGGAAAGCTCACGATGACCCTTTAGCTTCGCATGGAGGGGTCCATAAAACTCTAGAGAGATTGAGGAGATATTATTACTGGCCAAAATTGGTGAAGGATGTAAGAGAGTATATTCAGGCATGCGATATCTGCAAGATGACCAAGGCTCCCAACAGCACATTGAGGCCACCCATGGGAGTAGCTCCGGAGTCCGCCAGGCCTTTCCAGAAACTGTATGTGGATTTTTTGGGCCCATATCCTAGGTCGAGGAGTGGAAATGTTGCTATATTCATTGTGTTAGACCATTTCAGCAAATTTGTTTTCTTAAAGGCGGTAAAGAAACTGACAGCCGATGTGGTTGTGAAGTATATGCAGCAGGATCTATTTCACACTTTTGGTGTCCCGGAAACCATTGTTTCAGACAATGGATCCCAGTTCAAATCGGAGTTGTTCCAGAAACTGTTGAGGGAATACAAGGTTGCGCATACCCTTACTGCAGTTTATTCGCCACAAGCTAATGCATCCGAGCGGGTGAATCGATCCGTAATAGCTGCCATACGATCGTATGTGCGCAGCGACCAGAAGGATTGGGACGAGCAGCTCAGTAGCATCTGCTGTGCTCTCAGATCAGCGGTTCATTCAAGTCTAGGCACTTCACCATATTACATGATTTTTGGGCAGCAGTTCATTGCATCTGGGGCAACGTACAAGTTGTTAAGGGCTCTTAATCTGCTTGAAGATAGGTCTTTGGCATTCTCGAAGGAAGATTCCCTGGAACTTGTTCGTAGCAAAGCGTTAGAAGTAATGAAAAACCAATTCGAAAAGAATGAAAAAAGGTACAATTTGCGATCGAAGGAAGTATCTTTTAGTGAAGGCCAGGAAGTCTATAGAAGAAATTTTAAGCAGAGCAATTTCGCAGCTGGTTACAACGCGAAATTAGGTCCTTCTTTCGTGAAGGCAAGGATAAAGAAAAAGATTGGGCAGGTTTATTATGATCTCGAGGACTTGCAGGGGCGTTATGTTGGTAGGTTCCATGCCAAGGATATAAAACAGTAGCCTCGCAAGATGGGTTATCAGTCTTGGAGTGTTGAGCCCCAAGCCTGATCTTGTTAGGGGGTATTTTGTAGCGCTTGCTCGTCTACAGATACTTTTGCTAGCGCCATCTGTGGAGTGGTTATGTGTCGAGTAGCTGCAGGGCTACGACGGCTAGAAAGGGTAGAATTGGCATGGACGAATAGGGGAGAGAGTAACAGCAGCAAATGTCAACGGTCCCCCTTTCTCCTACTTTCTCATGGGGGTTACCGCCACTTTCCTGGCGTCATCTTCGGTCTTTTCCATTTTGGTAGCTGAGGTGCATAGTTCATTTTCGACTCGTGTGCTAAAAATTAATAAAAAATAGTCGCGAGTGCCCAATACACAGTGCCAAAGGAAAGTTTTATTTTATCGGCTACTGAGCCGCTGGCGAAAGGTCAGCCAAGAAAAGGCCATAGGGCAAACATATAGTTATATCGGGTGTTGTTATAGCTGAGCTATCACTCGACGGCCCCAGGGAGGAGAGGGGCAAGCCAGATTGCAGCCGCAGCAGAGCATCTGGAGCTGGTGCTCCGCCGAGACGCCCTCACCCAGCGCAGCAGCACATAAAAGGAAGCCAAAAAAAAAAAAAGCAGCCCATAAAAAGGAGTCCGAGACCCAAAATCTCGCTACAGAGGGGTCATCTACAAGTAGGCAATTTCTTACCCTTGTCCCCCCCTTTTGTGAGCAGCCGGCCAAAGGTCGGAAATAAGCGATCGAGCTCCCAACGTCGGCCCGAGCGGCGATCGAGCTTTCGGTCTAGAGGCAGAGTAGGCAGGTACCAGCAGAGCGGTCCCTTTAGTTCCACTTATACCGCCGCCGTAGTTTCGCCGCCGGCGATTCGCCGCCGCAGATCCGCTGCCGCGGAAAACGCAGAGAAGAACAGAGCCGGGAAATCAATCCCGAGGTTTCTAAGAGGAGAGTTTCCGCGACCCGAAAATTCGGATGGAGAAGTGATATGTGAAGCCAGATGAATTTTTCTTTATTTAGTATAAGAGAGCAAATTAGTCAATAAGTTAGGTTAATGTCGAACAACAACAACATTACGCCAAGAAAAGAACATTTTGTGAATATTTAATAATCGTGCGGCAATCAGCCAAAGTTGAAGGATTAGTGTCCCGGATGTGGCATAAGGATTTATTGTAGGGCAAGCAATTGCAGTCGCCAATGAGTTTTCTGAACTTCGTATGACTTTCTCTTTTCGTGGTCCCCGTTTTATTATATTCTTTCTGCCTATGATTTCTTTTCCCCCTCCCCCTTACAGCTAGCATTTTCCGAGGAAAGCGCTTTCGCCGGTGGATGTAAGATTTTGGGTGAGTGTCGCCAAGAAGCGAAAATTTGGAAATTGGTTTTCTTCAAAAAAAAATGAAATAAATAACAAACAGAAAATGGTAGAAATAATATTGAAACGGCAAACTAAAATTTTAACCTAAAGAAAAGAGTAAGAAAAATAACGAACGCAAAAGAAAAGTAATAGCAAAAAGTAACAAAAAAATCATTTAAAGTTGCAAGGCAATTGTGTTTAATTCTTTTTTTTTGACAATTATGCCTTATTGTTCTCATTGTTTTATTTGATGAATTTTTGTGAATTGAAATTGTCGCCGACTGCCGAATTCGGTTCGCACTAATCTTACGCCTTTGTCGTATTTTGTCTTTTAAATGTACCGCAACAGAAATACCTTTTAAATTATCTCTGATTGCCGATTGCATGTTTATATTTTATACTTTTTGTATTTATACCCATTATTTAGTTTAAGAATGATTTTATATTTTCCTAGCATTTAATAAAAATTTTATAATGTTTTAAAACAACTTAAAAGTGGCCGCGGCTAGCGATGTATTGTGATGTAGGGTAGCGCTTGCAAAAGGGGTCGCTCAGGCTGCACAGCGCTAAGGATAGGGGCGACCAAATGGAAGGGTGGGCAAACTAGAGCCTCCAGGACATCAGGAGGTCAGAGATGGGTCGATCGAGCCGAGAGGAGAATTATCTTTTGTCCCTTTAATCTTTGTTTTTGTGTGTGTGTATCTCTTTTCCCGGTTGTAGCTTGTTGCACGCAATTATTGAATTTAAAATTATAGATAGGCAGTCCGAGTCCTGAGCAAGACCATCACCCCCGTTGCCGACGAGCCGAAGCCGGATAAATATCTAGCGTGCGCTCAGGTCTCGAGCAAACAGCTTGCCTGGAGTAGTTATTGGTTTTGTGAGTGTGGCGGCTCGTTACAGTTTTCCGGTTGAGATTTACATTCAAAATTAGTCAGTCAGTTATATGCTGTATATTTAAAATTCTAGCAAACAGCTCAGACCCAGTATTAAACCCCATTTTTACTCTCAAAATCTTGCCTCAATTTCTTTATTTCTAAATTTCTATTAAAATCCCAACAAATTGTTAGTAGCTATTTTTATTTTTTTTATTAAAAAGCACAGAGCATGTAAAACGAAACCATTTAAGGAAGTCAGCGAGCTAAATTTTATACGTTTACCACCACCCGTGGAGTTGGAAATTCTTAGTCACTGTGCTTGTTTTGTGGCTTATGTTGCGCAGATTCAAGACGATACCCCGAAAAATAAACTCGAAGGAGGTTTGCTCCAGCCCGCTTCTCCTTTCTCCTTCTGAACTCGACTTTTGGGTTTTACTGCTTCTCGCCTTGTAATGCAAATTAGTTCAATATGACTTGCTCGGCTCGTCCGTCCGACTCACTCCGATGGCAGGCCCTACAAAATTGCCTTAATGGAAATTATAATCATGCTGACAATGCGTCATGGCCACGCCCACGCCCACTCCGGAGGGCGGTCGCCTGCCTGATTATCAGAAGCGGCGACAATTTCGCTGACATTGTTGCCAACAAGTTCCGGGGGAATGCGGGGAATTCGAGCCCTTGCAGAAAAAACTCATTAAAAGTGACGGAGAAGATGAACAGGAATTGTTAAGCAGCAGTCAGGCTTTTTTCCATAACATATACACATATATTATACACACATACTATATAAGCAAATGTCGGCGGAGAAATAAAAAATCCAAGAATGACAAGGGCAAACAATGGGATGCCAAATTTTTGAAATTCACTCTTCCTTTTGACTCACTTCTTTCTGCGCCAGAATATAGATATAGATATAGATATAGATATTGGGGCCAAATTATAGATTAAACATTGACGTGTCCCGATAAGCGCTCCTTTCCCGGCTTAAAGCTTAAATACATATTCAATTTGTTGGCCGCCTACGGGACACGTACATACAACATTAACATAATTTCGACGCGTTTCGGCAATTTGAACACGTTCAAGAACCGCATCCAAGCATCCTTCAGTCCCTGCAAAAGCCCCCTCCTCGCCCTCCCTCCGTCCGCCATTCGGCGATTGTTTGCTATTTTTAAATTCCATGGGCGTAACTAGAATTTAATTTCTCAACTGCCTAGTCGTGGCTTTGCGATGTCTGGGCTTTCCGGCGGAACACGTACATACACTTGTTTCCCGGGCGCCGTGGAAGGAGTAACCCAAGGATGTGATGTGACGGGCAGCTCCCATCCCCATCCTCGAACGGGGCGTGGGCGTCTCAAGTTAAGCACATCTTGGGACCGAGCTAAACACAAGACAGACATTTAGCGTACGCTGGCTGGAAAATATTCGTAGGAAGATGGTGTGTCTATTCAATATATCTTTATTAATAGCAGCGAAACCCTTTATATAAATGATACACAGGCGTTCGTTTAGAGTTCGAATGGAAAATAACCTAGCTTTTAATATTAACTTTTTTGTTTCTTATATTAAACCGAACGGCTTAAAGAGGCTTCTTAGGGTTATCCAAATTTATTTCTTACTCTTAATCAAACTTTTTTAAGTTGCTAAATAACATTTAAATTTATAACAAAATTTTATAAAATAGTATATATTCGAAAATTACGATTGTATATTAAATTTTATTCAATATATTCTTTATTGAAATTATATAAATTATGAAATATAAAATAATTCCGGTCATCTCTCACTTTTACTCTCTTCATTTTTATGTAGTCTCTACTCGCCATCCTTACTTGTCCTTCTTATGCTAAACTCCTTAATATCCTTTTTTTATGTAAAGGAAGTTCCGATTAATATTTAATATTAAAATTGGAGAACTATGCATTTAATTCATAGTTTCAAAGTAGATATGCTTCCTATTTATCTTTAAATTTAGTTATTCTCCCAATCGCTAGCTGAGTGCACAAATCAGGTTGCTCTCGCCTTCGGGCTATCTCACATGCGTGTCGTCTTGGCCAGCTTTAATTTTAATGTCTCACGCTTTTGTGCATGTGACTGGCTGCCTGAGTTTTTGTTATTCTGGGCTGCTCCCTGCCTGACTGCCTGCTGCTTTTATGTCAACCAGGTCAAAACATGACCCTAGCCATTAACGTGGAAAACTCGCCCATGTCCCCTGCCTCCTTGGAATGGCGAAACGTTTTAAATTTTTGCCTGCCTCACATGTCCTGCCCCTGCCAGCGTCCTGTTCGCCGTTGTTTTTTATCTCAACTGCTGTGAAAATCCGATGAAATATCTACTTAGGCACAAGCACGCGGGACATGTGGAACTGTGTGTGCGAGGGCCTGGGGGCGGTGTTTGTGTAGGTGGGCGTGATGTTTGCCTTGGTATGTGCGACTTGGCATCAACTCGTGCGCAAAACAGTTTAAGAAAATTTCATCTGTCTTGCATTTTAATGATTTAATTTTGCATAAGCTTAAGATATAGGTTCTTGCTCGCTTATCGGCTGCCAGGATGTGTGGCGGCATCGGATTCCGCCTCCGCCTTCCGTCGTCGCTGAGTGACATGTCATTTGATGACATTAGCCAAAGCCTGCTTGCGTCTAACCGACATGGGTCGGGCTAATCTCGATCCCGAGTGTCCTCAGTCCAGGCGGGATCCTTTCACCTAACATCCTTGGCTCGGTGTTTGCCATTCCGCTTCGAGTGCCGTCGTAGTTTGTCATCTTGGCTTCGGCTTCAGTTGGGCAAACTTTTGAAGTTTGGCTCTGAGTTCATTATTTCGTTTTCCGCTACAATTTCTCAAAGGATATGCGTAATTTCCGAGCCAAATGACAGCCGCCTGTTAGGCCAAGGACCGTGCTCCTGCTAATGATGTCCTTCATGTCAACTGTAAGTTTCATATTGCTTCCTGCCAGTCCATCCAGTCCGCACAGTCCTTCCATCCTTTGCGGCCAGAGAGCAGCCCCGCCCCTACCCTCTGCACACATGCACAGCGCACAGCGACGCCCCCAATTCGCACCTTCCGTTGACTTTGGCAAGCAACCGAAATGAATCCGGCTCATCAACATGGAAACTCTCTGCAGACTCCCGGCTCCTGCCAGCTGCCTTTTGCTTTCTGCCTTCTGCCCCGTCGCTCGTGGCCCAATTCCCCTTGGTTTGCCCGGTGCGTGTCCAAGGCGAGAATTGGGCCTTTTATTCGGATCTCACGTCCGCATCAGCTCGCTCGTCAACATCCTTTGGGGCCATACATAGTAGGTCCCTTGTCGGCCGCTGGAACAGGTTTTATGATCTCCAATTGCCGTTCCTACACATCCTTATGATTATGCCAACACGTCCTGTAATCTTGACGGCTGTGTCGAACACACTCATATGAGCATCTGGCATTGTTCTCCTAGGCATTAAGTCTGATAATAAAATTATGCTAAAGTGGTGCATAAACCCGGTTCCCGTTTAATTGTTGATAATTAGTCTTGTGTCTCTTAATTGGTAGTAAATAAATTATGATTAATGAGGGGAGAAATGCCTAATACATATCATTAATTGCGTATTTAATTGATATTTATTTAAATAAAATAAACAAATATCTCGTCAAGATAAAGCGGTTTCATAAAAGGAGATATCCTTCCACTCTTAACCACAACATTAGCTAATTGTTGCCCATTAAAAGTTTTATCTATTTCTATTAAAATCCAAAGTAGGCCAAAAGAAAAACAAAATAATAAAAAAAAACTCAACCAGCTTAAATGTAAACCGCAAAATTATAATCTTCCAGAGTTTTCATAAAATTCTTTCCTCTCCAATCTGTGCCGCATTCTTGGCCAGCAGCGGCAACAATAGAAAATATTCCAGATCTTTGCACAGCCTCGCATTTGGATGCCGGAGCGAAAGGATTCGGATTCTGGCGAAAATCCCCTTTGCAACCGCATCCTAGATGCCTCCTCGCCGCCTCTTCACGGTTAACTCGTGCGGTTAAAGCTGCTTCCTTCCACTCAATTATATAAAGCTGCAGCTGCCGAAGGGGAGAGGAATAAATAAAAAGCGGAATCCCTTGAAATATTGGAAAAGTTTTCGCCCGAGCTAAGATCAAGTATGGAAAGGCGGCAGATGGACGGAAGGGTGAAAAGTAAACCGAGTGCGAATCC
This sequence comes from Drosophila anomelani, assembly GCA_035045905.1. NCBI lineage: Eukaryota > Metazoa > Arthropoda > Insecta > Diptera > Drosophilidae > Drosophila > Drosophila anomelani. Next base: position 4,701,677 of record JAWNOO010000007.1, on the reverse strand, counting down.
ATTTCGCAGTGCACTTTCAGCTAAAGTTGACTCCAAATCGGAATCGGACAGTGCCAAGTTCGCCAACCGAAAGCTAAACAAAATACGCGAAGAAGTGAAATGAATCCGAGAGCAGCTGGAGATGGGCGGAGGCTGGGTACATTCCATCGCGGTAAGTCCTGGCAAGCACCCGCATATTTGCTGAGCACTCAAAACGCGCTCTTACGGCACCAGGACTCACGATAAGTGTATGCAAAAGGGAGTCAAGCGCGGAACACTGTAGTTGTCCCCCGACAAGTGGAAGCTTTTATTATACGTGCCAGCCGAAATCAACGAAATCCAAACACATTGACAGTGCTTAAGTGTTGTGACTGAGGCCACGGCAAGTATCAGCCGGAGATACAATGAAAATACAACGGGGGGCTCATACCCTCCGCCCGGAGGGAGGCTTCTGGGACTCAAGGTCCTTCAACTAAAGCTGACATTTAATTGTTACACCGTCTGCCACCAGGAATATCAACTGGAATTTGTGCTTGTTCTCTTGAAATCTGTTGACTGTGCACAAAACAATCTTATTTTATTTTTCGTCCTTGACTAGATATCATCAGAAATTCATTTATTTCATGCCGCTGATTTAATTATTGTTTTCTTCGCTTTGTAAAAGGATATTTATTGATTAACTATAAAATAAATTTGCACCAGCTAAAATATATCCTTTAAAACACCTCTTTTAATAGTTATGTGAAGGAACTTTTTACTTGAATTCCTGCCAAGAAGGTCCTCTTAGCCAGTGTAGACACACGTAGCGCAGCTATGCACAAAGGACAAATCCAAGTCAGCAGGAGTTGGCACTGTAGTATGCGTGCCTGTGGGTCCCGTGTTCCGTGTCCCATGTGTGCGTGTGTGTGCAGGACTTCCGCTGCTCGGCGGCTATGTGTTGGTGTCTGTGATGATGGCGTTGCCATTGCTTCCGCTGCGCTGGCTCAGATAATGCCCCAGCTAAGCAGTGGGCACAGCACGTGTCCGGACGGATTCCGGCAGTGGGGATGACTTTATGGCTAAGCATGAGAATGGAGCTGAGGAAGGCACCCAGATGCCCCGAGACTCTGTTGTCCCGGTGTCCTGATTCCCTGATATCCCTCACAGCAGCTCCACGGGCGTTGGCGTTTATTAAGCGCATATAATCGTAAAAAAATTAGCTTGTATGAAATACGCACTGAGGCTGCGACAGAAACTTGCGTGTTTAGCTGCCGGGACGAGGGGAATAGCGAAACGTGCGCAAGGACGACGGCAGGATAAGGGATGGGAGCGAGGTGCTTAAAATGCAAATGACATAAAGTGTATCGTCTTCGCAGGGAGTCGAGTCATCGCTTTGGTTCTGCCTCCTCCGGCCTGCTGCTAGGGATTCACTTAAGCATTTTGATTAAGCGCTCTGCTTTGCTTTATTCCCGTCATAATTTGAATTAATGTTGCAGCTTACGGCGCAAATTGCTTTGTTTAGCTAGTTTTGAATGGATTAGGTAACGAATGGCAGGAGGGGAGAAAGGGGTGGCCATCGGTTACGCAATTTTAAGAGTTTTTTGGTTTAATTAATACTAATTAAAAGCTTAAAGAAGGTGGAGCGACCAACACTGATGGCTTTATATAATTAATGGTGGGGACTTTTTCCTGGTATTATATTCCCGGTTGCCAGTCTGAATGTCTTCAATGCCCATCTGAACCACGTTGAGTCTGGCACAAACATTTATTTGACATTATATCCAACATTGAGCTTATTTTTTTGCCCCTGTGAGCCGACATGAAGGTAAATGTTTCCTATTCTTGCCACCGTCCGTGTACACACACCGAAATCAATATCCGCCTAGAGCTGCCATTCGCTGCCATCGACTGTCACACATTTCATTTCCGTTTGTCTACAGGACACACACATATGCAGATTTGCACGCTCTTCCTGTCCCTTCCAGGAGCACTGGAAAAAATATCAGTTAGAAAACAGAGAATTATTTTTAGAAAAAAAGTATTACATTTAGAAAAATAATTCAAGCTTTTCAATAATATTTATATTGTCATATTTGTTTGCTACTCAATAAACTTTATATACATTTATCCTTATAATAAATCTATTTCTTCAGTTATAATATAAAATTAATAAATATATATATTTTACGGTTAAATTTCAGCACAAATTGTGTTTCAACTGTGCTATTCCTTTTTCTATTCTGTTTTTTCTCCATTCGCTGGCTGTCAGGTGAAATAGTTGGCTCCAACATGGATTTAGGTGCTAGCGTTGCTTCTTTGACACATTTCTGATTTGCATATAAGGACCTGCTCCTAGGGGGCCTTACATTATTATTCTATCCATAAAACTTGTCCAAGGGGCTTATTGAATAAGCGTAGCGCGGATCCAGCAATTAAAATGGCTAAAAACTTTTAATTGATTGTCTCCCGCTAAGCGCTTAATGCAGTGAGCATAAAAGGAAAAGCCCAGAGCCGGCAGCGTAAGAACTGTAGCAAGTTGCTCTAAAAACAATAAATAAACCAATAAAATTTTAGTGGCACGTAGCATAAAAAACACTGGGCACAAACAAAAGCAAAAGACCCGGAAGTGGGGCATAAAACAACGGCAAAGAAGGAGAAATCCAAGGCAGGCAGGCAGGCCATGAAATGGTCGTGGGTCGAAGCTGTAGTCGGAGTCAATGTCGAACTCAGTCTTGGAGACTCGGGAAAAGTCAGAAAACAGGGAAAACCGGGGGACTGCGTGAGCCTGTCAGCATAAGCAACGCTGGCAGAGGCTCGAGTGGGTGGCAGATAAAAGCATTACAATATACACAGCGGCAATACACACAATAACCCGGCTACAATTGTCTGGCTTTGATTCCGGGACTGAAGCCGAGACCCAAGCCTTGGAGTGTTGCCAAGAGCGGAAAGTTTTCAATTGCCAGGTTTTGTGTCTCCACAGAGCCGCTCACCTCAGCCCACAAACTTGTTTACGTCCTTCGGCGCTCGCTGAGAGCGTATCAATCAACTGGGCCACGGGGCGTATGGCGACTGTAGGCGGAGCCAAAATACCAAATACCCAAGACAAAGACCATCCACACCCCATTCGGAATGCCATCAGATGGCCTGCCCAAATGTGTTGTTTCCCAAATTAAATTTACTTCGCCCGGCAGAATCTAATCAAAGTGCTAGGGCCGCCACCATGAACTAGGGGTTCGATTGGCAAGTTACTCACAGATTTACGAGCGAATATGCAAATGTACTCCTATTTTTGTGTGGGCGGAAGCACAGGCATAGCTGGGCTACGTCACAAACATTTCTTAAGCCATTTTACTTAGAAAGAAAAATGATTAAAGTATATTATTCTATATAACTTAAAATATATGGTTTCGACTTGACTTGTGATTTTTACAGTTTGAATATTTTAGGATTTCCTTCAACTAAGCTTGAGTCAAGAGTTTTACAACTATTTGATTATAAATCCTAAATAATTATTAATAAAAAAGATATATTAAGCTTTCCATTTCTTGTATTTAATTAAAAACCAGCTTGAATCATCTCAAGCAGAGTGTCGGCATGTGGCATAAGGAAGTTGATTTTTAGGATTCTACGCCTCCGAAAAAAGCAAGTGACTCACGATGGGCTGTAAGTTCTCAGTGGGCTTTCGGTGGTTTCCCTGTGTGAGCGTGGGCGCCGCTTAAGTCCTGCCCTTGGCGGCGCTCTCAATCATATCAGATCAAATCAAATCAGCCGCCACGTCTTGCTCCTGGCAATACACAATACGTGGCCGGTTAGGTGTGGGCGTCGTCTCGATGACGCATGATTTTTCGGCGGGAGATATTGCGGGGTTATTGCCAAAGGTGGAGATGCTTCGTGATGGAGATGTGGGTTATAAATAGGCCAACGATGTGATGGTTGTCTGGCATTTTTAGCACCCTGTCTCCGCACATTTCGCTCACGGCATATTTTGCGGTTATTAAATTTATTAAGTTTGCCCTGCCAGGCAGCGGGGCGCCACGCGGATGGAGGGACGGATGGGTGATAGATGATAGATGGAGCTGTTGGCAGATGTCTTACTAATTAGGAGTAGGCGCAAATGTTGAAGGTTAAGCCAACGTGAAGCCGCGCCTTCTGCGCGCTGAACTTTAAAAAGCCATTCTAAGCCCCGAAATTTAACGTTAATCAACGCCCAATCTAATTTTCCGAAACTTTTCTAATTATAAATCTGCTTTCCTGTAATTTACAAGCACACTGTGGTGAGGCTCGCCCCCAAAACGAATATACGAATATACGGGGAACAAAAAAGAGAGAGAATTGCCAAACATTTTTCACGCCTCACTTAATGTTTTTCTTTTTGTGCGCTTTTTCATTTTCCCCCCAAAAAAAAAATAGGCAATAAGAATATGAGCCCTTGGGCCAGCCAGCAAGCCAGAGCCAGAAATCAACTTCCGTTGTGCAGCGGAAGTGAAATGTGAAATTTGAAATTTATTATTGGCAATGCAAAGAGACACGAAGGAAAAACACAGAATCGGTGGGGGAGGGAAAAACACAATCAGTCTGAGGGGGCGAGGGCCCAAACAATATTTATGTTATTAAACTGAAATCAATGTGCAATATCCGCTGGCGACTCAATAAATTTAGTTAGCAGCATTCGGGCTGATTGCCACGAAAGCATTTCGGCTTCGCAAAACAATTTCTTTCGCCGTCATTTTGGCAATTTATTCGATGGCCATTGATTTGTGTTTATTCCATTGTAGCCATCAGATTGGTTTGAAAGGCCATTTAAATTATAATTTCACAATCAATCTTGCAATAATTTGAAATGGGCAGGTACAGGTTACAATTGATGCGTATCCTGAATTTATTGGCCGAATATGGTCCATATAAATCGACATTATCTTAAACGAGTAGTAAGTAGGAGTAGAAAAGAGTAGTAGTAGCTTCAAAAAGCAAACAAAAATGGAATTGCGGTTTTAAATACATTTTTTGAGTTTCAGCTAAAAAAAAAAGGTAAAAAAGGTTGTTGTCGAATTTCCATATTTTAAAGTTTTAACTTAAGAAACTCTTACTCTTACTCTACCAGGGACCTACCTACGGAGTGCTGCTAAAGCCGCCATCTCGTCCTTATCCCCCTTTTCGCGCTTCCACTACTTTCTTTTTTACCGTATTTTTTCCCGTTTTGATTCTCCCTATTTTCTATTTTAAATTTATTTTTGTTTTTCAATTCAAATCTGAATTTTCATTATTTGTCTTATATTTGTTTTTTTTTTTAGTATATAAATTTATTGTAGACGTTAAGCAACCAACTTAATGGCTATGAAACGTTCCGAATAATTATGGACAAATAACATGGCAACATAACAGACATAAGATTAATAGTATTTATAACAATAGCCAGTTACTGTTTCAGGACTCTGGAGAAATGCCTACGCTATTCACTAGATAATGTTTAGCTTGAGATGTGGTCCAAATAACAAGTGAAAAAATTATGAAGTATTCGAATTTCATTTTTAGAAAATATTTTATGCATTCCTGGAATTAAATTTTAGTGGTGATGAAAAATCGATGGACTGCTTAGTAGCTCAATTTATAAATTGAATTGATTATGAATCAAATTTTTGTTAATTTAGATCCTACTTTATATTGGAATTATTTTATTTTAATTATTTTAATTTTGTTGCTTAGAACTTTGACTTTAATTTCTATTGCAGCCTTTAGCTGATTGAAAAATATAGAACCACAGCAAGATATTCGAATACAATGAAATTTAAAGGCGTAACATATTATATTTATGATAAGTCTGTGATAAAATATATATTAAACTTCTTCAACAATTTGTTTTTTCCTTTACAGCAATTAATAGGGAATCATTTAGCCATAACGTGGAACAGCTGCCCATTACGCTGCAACTCTAGACTCGCTTAATTCAATCACTCAGTGCTTCGCCTAAGGACATTTACTTCTAGCCAAACATATTCCCCGAAATCAGTCAAGCTGGCGTCGTTAAAGCAGCGGAATAACAACAATACTATAAGCAATTATAATAATAATATAATGTGGAGTAGTACAATATCGCCAACCAACTCTAAGAAACTATTAATCGGTAGCACACGAAGCGTTGATTATGTCGGTGATAGTGCAAGGACAGCAGCAGGCAATAACAAAACAGGAGCACCAGCAGCAGCAGCAGGAGCCAAAGGATCAAAAGCTAAAGCCACCGCAATTGCAGCCACAGCCACAGCCACAGCGGCAGCGAGCACAACCAAGATCTCAATTGAAATGGAGCTTCATATACAGAATAAGTGCATTTCGGCATAGCGCATCACTCTGGAGGGTGGTGCGGAGCCGCCATGGCTGCAGGGCCCCCTTAAAGCCGCTTTTTTGGGGGCTACTGGCGTCGGCAAAACAAGCATATTACAGGTGGGTCTAAATATCAATAAGTTTCTTTATTAATATAAAGCTTCATGAAACTGCTACTTATCTAAAGGGATTTCAAAGTGACAGCTAAAGAAGACAACAAACAACTCACTTCGATGCAAGAATGCAACCTAATTAGAACGTAAAGCTAAGCATTTCGATTTGAAAATGTTTTTTCAACACCTTAATTGACAAGCAAACACTGCTCTTCGCTTAATTATATTAATTAAAAGTCAATCCAATGATGTAAACTAATTAGTTTCAATTTGCAAGAGTCAAAGAGCATCTGCCCAGCATTGAAGCTTAATTGACGTAATTAATACGGAATCGCCAATGGAAATTTAAATGTTTTCTAAATGCATTTCAGTTTGTGATGCAATTAAAATTAATGGTCGGTTTCATCGTTAATCCCATCCCTCCAACCAAACTCCCATCCAATCCAATCAGCGTGATGGTATGGTGTCCTGTTTCCCAGTCGCATTAATTAATTTTGCAATAATAAATTGCATTTTCAATTAACACAATTCCTGATTAAAAGTTCCCTGAATTACACGTAAAAGGCTAAATCCAGCGAGATGGCTGCTGCACTTTTCATGCCCCGGCTTTTCGGCTCTAAATTATTAATGGGCAATATAGGCGACCCCGCTGAAAGCTGAAAAGTTTGGCCGGGAACTTTTTAATGGACCAGTCCCACGGCAGCTGCCTCTCTCGTAGCCAATGTTTAGCGTTCCGTCTACCTATAAAATGGGGGATCTGCCAGTCCCATGCCCCGCATCCGGCAAACATCCCCCACTTCGTCCTTCACACACACTTATTCCTCGCTCTGCTAATTGCATTTGTGTGCGTGTGGGTGCGTCGTTAATTTGATTTGCGCTCCGCATCGCATCGTATCTTTTGTGGTTTATCTTTTGTAATTAGACAATGGAAAGGCACAGCGCTAGGAAGGCGATGCATATGTGTTTAGCATCGTTCTCTACCTTAGCCAAAGAGCATATTGGTAATAACACTTACTTTGGCCTTGAGATTACAAATTCTATAAAATGGGAACTAGGAAGGGTTTGAAATATAGGTATATTTTATGGTTTTATATAGACATATTTTCGATACAAACTTAATATACATAGTAAGGAGAAAGGATACTAAATAACTAGAGAAATTTTAAGATTATTTGTAAAAGAAACGTCTTATTTCAAGTGAAAGAAATATATATAACTAGAAAGTGATATTAATATTTATATAATTTAAAGATAAATAAGATTCAGATACCATAAGGAATATAAAAGCTTACTTAAATTCTCCATCTCGCAATAATGTCGCGGAAAATTACTCATCCGCCATGTGGCCTTTTACGAGGCAAGTTGATGAGCGTTACCTCGCGTCCGGAAATTTCATAAGCAAAGAAAAAACATGATATATTAACGTAAAAGAGATCTGCACTTGCCAAGGCAGCGGAAATTGTTTTCGAAAAAAGTGTATTAGCCTCGACATGGCAAAGAGGAGTATTTTCCAGCGCTTTCCCTGCATTTCACCTTCTCCTCTCGGCAAATTCAATTAACTGCAGTTGGCAGTTGCGAGTTGGCCGCTTTGCCATTTGCTGCGCTCTCTCCATTATTTTCCATACGTCTGGCTGTCTGTGTGTGTGTGTGGTCCACAGCAGCGTTTAATTTCTGCGAGTCTCAATGTGTGGGTGCTAGCTTTTAGGACCCCACCGAATCCATTCCTCCCCCCAAGGACCCTCTAATCTCCATTGTCCGGTCCCAACCTCCCGCCATGGCTCGGCTTCCCGTTTCCTGTTGGACGCCTTTTATTGTGTGTAATGCGAGATTTGTGCATTTTTATGGCATTTTAAGTACTGCAAAATCAATTACTTCCCGTTTAATGGCTGTTCGCGGTCAAGCTGGTCTGGGACCTTTCCAAAATGTTTATTGCCGCGTAAATGTAATAGGCGTGTAAACAAAAAAACATGCGAAACCAAATCAAATTACATAATTGTTATAGCAGAATAAAGCAAATCGATACGATCGCTTTTGTCTATTGTTCGGCCGTTTCACGAACTGAAATTGCCAGGGCATAAAGATACTCAGAAGTTAACATAAAATGGGAAAATTTTATTTTTAATACTCTTTCGTCCTAATACCATTAAAGCCTTTCCAGACAGCTTAAACCTTTAAAACTGCCTAATGGAATCAGGAGAAATTTATAACCGAATTAGTAAAGAAACCTCTGCTATAAATTTTGTGGTAATCTATTAAACTAATTCAAGCTTAGAAAATTTCAAATATTTTACTGAAATATGAATTCTTTAATTATACTTGCATTGCTTTTAAAGTTATTATATTTATATATTTATTTCAATAAAATTATGGTAAGACGAAGACAAATATATTCATTTTACAGTCTTTTCTTCATTTATAAATAAAATGCCCCTTTTTTATTACTATGCCCTCCACATAGCATTATAGTCACAATTTCCAGACTCAACTTCATTATACTCATTTTTGGGCCACTTAATTTCCCAGCTGGCTTAAAGTGCTTGCCTATATTTTCGAATAAACTGCGCTAATTCCGGCAGATAAACGCTAGAAATAAAACGCAGTGCATCATATCAATAAAGAGTACGCCATGAATATCCATTTGGGTAAATTTGGAAGAAGATCCTCCACGGGTGCCCGGCAAGCATGCTTATTTATGGCCCAGATAATGTAGCGCACTTTATGGGGCAGCAGAAGGCATAAAGAGGCGCAAAGCCGGCCACGACAACGCCAACGACCCGGAGCAAGGAGCACGGAATTGGGAACTGTTAACTGGAAACTGGAAGCTTGGGAGCAGGACCTGGAGACCGCGGAACAGACGGCGATGGGAGACGACCATCAATGTCATTTCTTATTCAATTACCAGTTCAATAAAAATAAAACTCAATGATATGCGGCGCTGGGACATAAAAGCGATGCGATGCGATGCGCTTCAATGTGATGCGAGGCGAAGCGGAGTCTTGCCACGAGCTGCGATCTGACCCCTTTGCCACGCCTCCGCCAGTACCATTGGCACTTCTCCTGGGAAAAGCATATAATTTTAAATTGTCTCTGCTAAAAGCATTCCAGCTTTAAGGCCAAGATGGCTTCCCAATGCGGCCACTTCCGCTTCCGGTGGCTGGCCGTGGCCGGCTTCGCTGGTTCCTTTTCGGTGCCGCGTAATTGAATCGTAGTGCGCATAAATTGCAGCTGATTTCATTGCATTGACAACAATGGCTGTGCTGATTGGCAGAAAGGCATTTGCATTTATATTAGACGCGCAAAGGGGATCCTGGACGAAGTCCCGAAGGATTTTCACTTGGCTTCATTATTAGCCAGACTTATCACACACTTACACGGGGAGAAAGCATTGTAGATGATGATGAAAACATCATTTTGATTAAAGGTTCTGTCTATGAGTTGTATGTATTTATGGTAATTAAGAAATAAGAAAATATAAAGCTTTAATTTTGGTATTCATTGCAATGAAGTTACCCAATTAAAAACAAGTAAGAAAGCTACAGTCGACTGAGCTCGACTGTGAGATACCCGCTACCCATACTTAAACCAGAAAAGCGTCAGGACGCCAGAAAAAACAGTTGATACAATTTTGAACATAACAGACAAATGCAAATGCAAGTGTAATATAATCACATGCATACAAAAATACATACATATGTATCTATGTGTGTAAAACCGCGATATTATTGCATTCAAGCGGCTAATAATTATTATCATTTATTAAAATTGCTTCTCGAATATCTTATAAGATTCTTTTCCGAACACAACCAAGAACGGATAAGAATATTTAGTTGGTCTAATTGGTCAACCAAATGAGGCATGCTGCCAGCAGCCGTTTGTGGCCATACAAATTTATTTCTTTAATAACTTCGACAATTTTTATCTGATCGCAACCAAATTTTCAGGGATTACACCGACTATAGTTTTTAATATACATATCGAAATTCGCGACTCTAGCTTTAAAATTATACGCTTAATACGCTTTTTTATGATTTGCGGGGGCGGAAGTGGGCGTGGCAAAAATTTGAAACAAACTTGATCTGCGTGCAAGCATAAGAAATACTGTCGAAAAAAAATTAGAGCTCTATCTCTTATAGTCTCTGAGATCCAGTGTTTCATACGGACAGACGGACAGACAGACAGACAGACAGACAGACAGACAGACAGACGGACATGGCTAGATCGACTCGGCTGTTGATCCTGATCAAGAATATATATACTTTATAGGGTCGGAAATGCTTCCTTCTACCTGTTACATACATTTCCTGCCGGCACAAAGTTATAATACCCTTCTACCCTATGGGTAGCGGGTATAAAAAATCAAAGTAAAACATGTATAATTTTTATATATATTTCATGGTTTTAACATAAGTATGGCCCTTCCCTTTGTTTATTTTATTTTATTAACAAAAAACTATAAATAATATTTGTAGAATACTATAAATAATATTTATGTAAACATTATCTAGAATAACCGATTTCTCCCTGTGCACATACGCAATCAACTATAATCGTGAATTGGCAATCTAGGCGATGGCTCCTCTGGAGGACAAGACATCACTTTAAAATGCAATCAGGCGTTAAATATCCTTTGAGCCTGTCACTCATTCAACTCATGCATTGATACCCACTGCGAGGACTCCCTAACACACACACACACACACACACACACAGAGATACAGAGCCTGCCACAATCAAAATCTGCACATCCCCAAAACCGCCCCATTTCCCTTCTTTCATTATCATCTTTTTTAGAAAGCGTATTTTATACCCTCGCCAGCCTTGGCTTTATTTTTAGGATGCTTCCTTTTCTTTGACTGCCTTTCGACTTGGCCACTCCGTCTCCTTGGGCACCCGGGTACCAAAAGCCAGCCAAGGACCCAATAAGGGAGGCTGCGGGTTAATGGGGTCATTTCGACCACGTTGCAGGACGAAATCCAAAAAAGTCCCGCGTGTGCGTTATGAGCTTTGGATTAGAGTTATAGCTCATTACTTAAGGCTTAAGAGAGCTAGTGAAGCGCCGTATTGGGGATCTAAATATTTATTAACAAATTAAAGTGAAAGGGCATTACGAGGAGTTTATTGAAAAGTATTATAAGGCAGAATAAAGCTGATTAAAGGTTATAATAAATAAATATTTAATGGATTTTAAACAAACAGAATGGGATCTTAAGTTAATTAATAAGTTCAAAACTTGTTCATAAATTAAACAATAATCATATTTTAAAGAACTCTCCACAGTACCCTAAAATAGACACGATTTCCAAGGCTTCCTATTTATGCTAAGCTCTGCCTAAGCCAAAGCCATATTTAATTACACTTCTTTAAATTCAATCCTCCGCTCCGTTTTACATATATAGCTCATATAACCATTGCCAGGCGACTCGTGTGCGGTTTGTTTAGAGCTTTTTTCATCGTTTTTATGATTACATGACCGCAGCGAACATAAAATCCATAGCACACATTTAAGCGCTTACAATTTTAATAAGCTAAAATGTCCATGAAATATGTGTGGCTGTTTTTGCCAGTGACTGGCCAAAGTACCTCATGCAAATGCTAAGAGCGCATATTTAAAATGTTTGCTCAACACAGAAATAGAAATAGAAATAGATCCTCAGAAGTAGGCAAAGAGTGTGCGATGGGCAAAGCGAAACAATATTTGCTCGGTTTGCTTTCTAGCGCGGCGTTTATTGGGGATCCAAGTGGAAAAATCTTTTTTTTTTCATTGGCGTCCCACGTGTCGGATGCGCAATATATTTTACAAACATAATAATATTTAATTTTCGCACACACGTGTTTCTTTTCAGCAATTTTTCTACCATGACTTTCCCAAGACTCATCAGACGACAACGCGTCGGAAGATTTATAAAAACTGTCTGGTCTGCGACACCTGCATACGTGAGCTGATGGTACTGGACGTTCCACCCCAGGTGAGTTAGCACCTGCCATCTGCCACCTGCCATCCCCGAGCATCCACCATAAATCCTTCCCAGCCCCAGCCCGAGCCCTGCCCACAAATTCTAACTTTCGCATAATTTAGTTAAAAGTTCTTCCACTGTCAGGCCACGACTGGGGAGTGGGGAATTTTATGAAAATATGTACAAACTATTTTTACACAATTTTCCAGTGAATTTCATGGTGCTGACATATTAGGAAATTCCTCATCTCTACGCCCGCTGGCCGTAATAAATTGCTAAATAATCTAAATTGCCGCTCAGATCCTCGGCTGTTTCCAGATGCAATCTGCATCGTCCTGCATAAATATTAAACTGAAGACACTTTGAGCCTTCCCAACCATCGGTTCTTCCCGTCGTTGAGCAGGCAGTTGGAGGTGTCTAGACTTGAACGGCTGCCTTCTGCATTTTCATTACGGGCCGAACAGTTTTCCTACCATTTTCCATGTTATTTTACTTTTATTTTAATAATCAGAACGCCAGAAGCGCCCCGAGCAACAGTTTGCAACAACGTAGACAACCGCATAACCAAATGGCGCTGCTCCGCCTGATGTTGCCGCAAGCAAACTTTCTTTGTGGGCTCCCATTTCGCGTTACTCGAATTTGGTATTTTTACATAACACTTTTGGGCCGGAAGGTGCTTGAGGGTACGCCTGAGCATGCAATCAGATGGGCAGCAGACTCATTTGAATCTGTGCAGTCGATTTAATAAAACGAGAACCTCTTGAGGTCTTACATTTATTTGGGCTTCAGATATTTTCCAGCTTTAAATGAAACTGAAAATTAAATAAACATGCAATGTTCCAATTCATTGAAAACCATTAATAATATTAAGCATAGCTTCCATCACCTTACTTTTGGCAATAATCTTTGGGTGCCTGATGGGAAGCCCGGGTATTTTAATAACCAGAAGTTTCTTCTTCCCCAAAAACACTTTCCTCCTAGCAGGCGGTGTTGACTTTATTAAAGTCCCCGGTTTGGGGTCGTAAAAGTGGTTGCCTGAATAAATTTTTTAGCTGCCAGCAGGAGGAAAACAGGACGCCAGGTGAATGGCCATCGTAAGCCGTTTGCCCCGATGTGTTGTATAGGTGGATATTATCAATTTTTAACTACTCAGGAATTCTGGAACGTGCAAGGACCACCGCTCCTCCGTGTTGTCAAACTGTCCCACAACTATTATCCGCCTGAAAGCGCAATTATGGCTGGCCATAAAGTTTGGCCCCATGGCCGGCCATACTTTACACAGGCGGCTGGTGCTCTCAAGAGTCTTGAGGGAGGATGTTGTTGCTTATGCAAAAAGCTCAAGGACTCTCCATAGACCTGTTCACACCCAGAACCTCGCTTCGGTTCATCCGAGAACTTGGCAATGGACTTTGGCAATTAGAGAGCAGTTTGGTCAGGCCGCAAATCACAAACTGACACCGAAAATGTTCAGAGTTCAGAGAGGTTCTGTAACCACTGCCACTGCACTGGCCATTCCATTCATCTTGCTGCTCCTTTTCCTGTCAGGAGCGGATCAAAGAAGGCTTTCCAAGGGTTTGGAAAATACCAAGTAAATATTTAAGTTAATATTTGAGTCTTGTGAGTCAGTATCTATTTTGGAATTATATTTTAGAACATACTATATTTAACATTTAAGTGGAATCCCTCCTAAGTTGGCCACTGCTCTAAAGCAGACATCAATCACCCCACTACCTATTGTGTTGGTCTTCAACGTTTAGCTATCATAAAATATTTATGGAACACAGTGGCAACGAGGCCAGTTGTTCCTTGGTCTCTCACTTGGCCTTGTAAATATGCAAAGCTTGAGTTTGCAAGTAAAAAGAAGATTTTTAGCCTGGGGACCACTATGTCAGCAAGCGAGTTATCTTGAATTTCTGCCATTTTTTTGTTACATAGGAATTATGATTTCCGTTTAAGGCTTGTATTTAATCCTTTCTCATTAATCAAAATATAGCGATTTTTATTTCATTTGAAAGATATATTTCTTTATTTTATAGTATTCTTTAAAATACTTACACATTTTAAGGATATTATTAAATCTTTATATATATTTTTATAAATCTAAATAAATTCCAAATGTGTATTATTTAATATTTTTTTAATTCTCAAATGATGGCTCCCATAAATTCAAATTATTTTGATACCATGAACATGCTCCTATAGCCTTTTACATTATTTGTTGCCTTATCTTAATAATGAAAAAAGCCTTTGTAGTACAGCCATATTTTGGCCGATTAATACCTTTTGTGCCATGGCTGGATGCTTTTGGCACGGCCGTTGATCTGGCAAATAGAGAACTGGGCCAAGTGTGTACAGAGATGGGCTGACAAAGCTGGCAAAGGACACGGCAAAAAGAGGATTCCCTGGCTCCACCACCGATATCCAGGCACACAGATACTCGCTGAGAGGAATTTGCATTGAAATGGCAAGCGAGGCAAAAGAGTTGACTGGCAGCAAAAAGCAGCTGGCAGTCGGGCAGTCAGCCAACCACATCCATTGTCATATTAACTACGTGCCGAGCGACCCGTACCGCCCCAGCAGCACCCCTTTTGCGACAGGGCCGCCTCTCAATGCCTTTCAACTTATTCATGTCCATTTTGGCGTGAATTTGTTTTCGAGTACAGTTCTTTTTTTTTTTGTCCGCCCCGCTTTTATTATACTCTTTGTTGTACAGCCATTGTGCTGACCAAATGGCTGACTGTTGTCTAAAAGCGGGCCAACTGGGGTTCTTTCGACGGCAGGGAGGGCTAACAAGTTGGGCGGACTGTCGCCTGTTTATTGTGGTAAATTTTTCATCGTCAAGTGCACTGCCTGGCAGTCATAACTCAAAGTCCACCTTAATGGTTTCCACTTGTACAAACAGCATTTATTTTCCAACAGATTTTCGCCCATATAGCACATGTCAGTTGCCCAGGGGGGTTGCGGAGGCGGTGCGGGAACAGATGTTCTCTGTGCGAACGGGAGGCCATTTAGTTGGCCATTGTTTACGTTAAGTGACCACCGCTGCTCGAAGCAACTTGAAATGACGATCCTGGGGACAGGAACAGGACTCAATGACCCGGACTAACGATGCCTACGGGCCCTGAAATCAGTTGAAAAGTTTATTTTAAATATCTCGCACTTAGGCGTACACTTTAAAAATCATTAGAGGCTGCTTTTAATATGTAAAATCACTTTTTAGTCAGATTTGAGGGAGAAAAATGCATTTAAAAGGTTTTTTAAATACAAATTAAGGGTTTTCATAAATTGTATATATATTTTAGGCATAAATATATATAAAGTTCAATATTATCTACAATAAATAACCTAAATTATATTTATTTTTCGACAGTTTTTACACTCCTTAAGTATTGGGAATTAAAATATAATGTTTTCAAAGGGATTTATTTTAAACAATACCCCTACCTTTTAGTAAAAAATTAAATTATTTACGATGACATAAATTGGGCAAACATTTATCCACTCCCCTTAGCGATATACATATGTACATATATAAAGAAAAATCTCCCAGAGAAATAATAAAGCCATCTGACCCAGATATCTTGATTGAAAAATCCTGGCAGGTCACCAGCCAGGCTTCAAGAATTGAACTTATCGACTAAATACCTCCCTCTCCAGGAATAAAAAAAGTGGTCCTGCCTGTGCTCCAACAAATGCATTCTATCCATCTTGGCTCAAATCCAAGAGGGCAACAATGCAGCAATTACAACAATTACAGCCGGGGCCAAAAGACATCTAGAATCTTGGCTAACGAGCTGCTCGCATTTCAAGCCAGCTCGCAGCCCGTTAATTAACAAAGCAACAATAATCACAAACAGAGCGGCGGGGAAAGCGCAAATTAAATGAAATTTAATCAAAAACGTAAATCTAGCTAAGTTACTGCGCGACGGGAGTGGCGTCGACTGTCTGCCAGCCGGAATGACACAATACACAAACAACACAGCAGCAGTCGCCAGGGGGATGAATCAAGGAACCGGAGGGATGTTTAGATGGAGACCAGGGGAGCCGGAGAGCTCAAGAGCTGGAGAACTGAAGAGCCAAAGGACCAGACGTAGAGGCGCCAAGGAATGCGGAATGCGGACCCTTGAGCTGTCCATCCGAGCACGGGGTCAGGAGCTCAGGGGGGTGGCATCCAGGGGAATGGAATCAGTGCTGTCAGCATTGGATTGCAAAAAGTGGGCAAGTTAGGCAGTCAAAAGTTAAAAATAATAACTAATAGTTTCCAAAAAATAAAAAAATATGAACTTCAATTAAATATACGTAAGGAATAGAGTTTTTATTTATTAATCATAGTAATTCATTTTCCCAATCTCTGAATAAGGTCTAAATTACCTCCTTTCCTTTCAAAATTTACTTACCACATCGAGAAACTGGCCTTGTTTCTTATTTACATTAATAAATACAAACTTTTAGCCTTACTTCCTATACTTATACTTAAAAACATAAAGTAAATTATTATATTATTTATTGAAAATAAAACATTTTGGCTGTTAATAAATAGCTAAATAGACAACATTGCCTGATCTGTGCGCTATTTGTTCCTCGAGAGTGCCTGGGCCTCGGACGCTTCTTCTTGTCTAGCCGGCCTTTGACTTTTGTTTGCGCCTAAAATGTTGCGACGTAAATTTAATTATAACGTTTACTTACTGTCTTTCTGTGGGCGCACTGACCTCCCACACTTTTCAACACCCTCATTAGCACCGAGGAGGGAAAAACTGCGGCCTGCCGCCACCTGCCTGTGGTGAAAAATGTGCTACTGATTCGTCTTTTGGGGCCTCTCTGCTGGAGCAGGAGCAGGGAAAAATATTAATATAGATTTTATAATTTTAGATAATTATTTATCATACCTTTATATATATGTAAAATGTATCTTTATCATGTGGTCTTAAGTTGCAGAAGTAAGAGACTTCTTTATCCTATTTAAACATTTCTCGAAACCATAAGTAACTTAAATAATTCCTTTACTTTATCTCCCGATATTCGAAATTGTAAACACAAATAAGAATGGAATGTTTAACTAATTTCTTCAATTAGTTTTCTCATGTGTCATTGGTATCCTAGGGTGGGAACACATTTTCCAGAACTAATTGAGCAACAATTATTTACTGACAACGCTCACCGCAACCGCAGTAAATGCATCAACCGCTGTCCATTGTGTCCCCAGTGTAACTGCTACGGTTTGCTGCCATTGTGGGAGTAGCTTTGTCCTTTGAATATTTACTGCGACAACAGTTTCAGTTACATTTAATAAATGCGAAGAACTCAGCTCGTGAAAGGCGAGGGAATAAATGAATCCTATTACGGATGCAGCAGTGAGCTGAAGCAAATAATGCGACTGCTGTGGGCAGTAAAGATTGCTGAAGCCGCAGGAGTGGTCAACTAAGTCCTAAATAAATAGGACAAGCCGATGGGAAGGAAGTGGAAAAGCCACAGTCGAACCTCTGGAACTTGAACTTGAGAAGATAAAGTTGAACATAATTATACTGCAATAGTTGTATTTATCTCTCAAAATAATATAAATAAAGACGGAATTCATATTGATTTTATGCAGGGACCGTAATCATTATAAGTTTTATTGAAAAACTTAAATTGTAATGATTATTTTTAGATTTTTTTTCTAGTCTTCAAAAATAATCATTAGGCTTGAGTGAAAAATATTGAATTCAAAAATAATGATTATTCATGATTTTTATTTTTTTTGCTCAAAGTAAAACTCAAAACCGAATCACGGGTTCCGGATAAGACTTTTTACCAATATTATTTCATATTCTTGTATGATGACCGTAGGGCTACTCCCCGTACCAAAAAAAAAAGGCTATGAAGGCGAGGAAGATGGGAAGGAGCATTTTGATGATGAAGGGATGCTTAAGAATTTAAAACTGCATTCAGTAAAATCTATAAAATGTGCGGCGCACACCCTCCAACTCGCTGTCAAAGACTTTTTACAGCGCCTTGAATCTGTCGATTTTATGCAACATAGCGGACGATTCACTAGCCAAATTACTTTTTGTAAAATTAAATAATAATTATTAACTATAAAATATTGCACCAAAGGCCAAAACCAATTCTTAAGTTCAATATTTTGGTACGGTGGGTAGCTTTACGGTCGCCATACAAGAATATGAAATAATATTGGTAAAAAGTCTCATACGGAGCCCGTGATTTGGTTTTGAGTTTTATTTTGAACAAAAAAAATAAAAATCATGAATAATCATTATTTTTGAATTCTATTTTTTTGATCAAGCCTAATGATTATTTTTGACAACAAACTGTCTTGATTTTTATATTTCAAAAATAAAAATAATCATTATTTACGGTCCCTGATTTTATGTCATTTTTTATTGAACGCTTATTAGTCCTAACTGAATAAACTAAATATTAAATCCAAATAAATATACTTTAGCTTATTCCATTTCAATATCCAAAGATACTGTATTTATAATTATTGTTTCACTTAATTGGAAGAAGTCACATGCTCTACTATTTACTGCCGCTTTTTTATAAATACAATTTTATATTTCATAAAAACAACAATATTGCTTTATTTTAATTACTTTTAATGTTTACAAGTTGCTGGTTTTATTGTACGAATACCAGAATTTTCAGTTATTACTTAACATATTGAATTTAATCCGTATAAATAAAAATAAAAACTAAGCAATTCACATGTTTGCATCAAAAATAATGGTATTTATTCAACATATTATTCCGCTGGCAATGAATTCAAACGATTGATGGAGCACGACCCCTGTAATGCCCGCTTATATGTATTCAAATCGGTCGAACTTTTCGAAAAACAAACAAAACGGGAGAGAACCCAACCAAAACATTTTTATATATTTTTATATCATAATTCCGACCGTTGTGAGTTGCTATTAAATGCCATAAACTCTTTTTCGTTTTCATATTTGCTTTTCATGCGCGTGCCAAAATAATGCGAAACGAAAACACAACTCATCCGGCCGTGTGTGTGTTTGTTTGTTCGCCTGTTTGTTTGGGGAAAATGCGCTGATGAAAAACAAACACTCTCCAATTGGCATCGCCATCTCGCCAGAAGCGATTTCCGGCTGACAACTTCGCCGAATGGAACAACGGACATCCGCTGGGGCTGCGAACGGTGCACGCCTATGTCCTCGTCTACGACATGGGCAATTTGGAAACATTTCAGGTGAGTGCCTCCTCCGGCCATCCTTCCGATGGATCTGTAACAATTTTCACCGATTTAATTGCAGTACTGCCGCTCGATGAGAGATCAAATCTTGGACAGTTTCAGTCATCGTGATTTTAGCATAATTGTGGTCGGCAATAAATTTGACAATGTGACTGAGGCACAGGCCAACTCGCAGGTGAGTGCAATTTTTCATTAAAAAAAATTAAATTCCTTCCTTGCTTAAGAAATAAGTAAAATGTTCCCCTTTAACAAATGATTCTGAAAAAGAAACAACACAAAATGTCCCACTTAAGAGGCAAATAGCGAAAACCTTGTCTACATTGCGCTTGAGTTATTTGTTTCCAGCAGATTTGCACTCAATATTGAATCCTTTCCCTTATCGCACATGCACACATTCCGTCGGCGGCCTGGCAGGAGCTCAAGGATATTTCCACGCTGGTGCGCAAACATTGGCGCTGCGGCTACGTCGAGTGCTCGGCGCAGTGAGTAATCAATACGACCATCTGTCATGCGATATTTGTGACTAACCGGGCTTTCGTCTCCTTTTAGATACAACTACAAAATCGGCGACGTATTTCGTGAGCTGATGGGCTGCACCAGCACGGGAGGAGGAGCTGGCAGCGGAGCGGGCGGCGGCGGAGGAGGAGGTATGACCGCGAGCAGTGTCCTGGCTGGCGCTGAGTACTCACAATCAACTAGGAATAAAGGACGCTGTACAATACTTTAGCAAATGTTGCATAAGTTTTTTAAGCAAACGTTCTGATCTGGCGCATTATACCCGAGTGAATTCTTTACCAGCAGCAGCAGCTGTCAGCGGGCATCGGGCAGCGGGCAGGGTGCAAGGTGCACCGTGGCGTACACGTAATCTCCTTTGGCGGTGGCGTATACGCAATCTCCCTGGCTGGGAGACAACAACGACATTGTAGCCCCTTGCGAACGCTTGCAGATGCATATTTTAGCATAAACTTTTAGTGGCCACACTCCGCCTCCCCCCACAATCCCCGCCTGCGTCCGAGCCCGCCCTTCCACCTTCCCCTCCGCTGCTTTTGTTTGCCATTATTACAACATTTTGCTGGGTGCCTTTATGGACGGCACTCCTTGCTGCTCTCATTTAAATGGCAATGGGGCTGCCGAACGAAGGACACGTTTGGCCAGCGGCCACGACTTCCCGAGATCCAGATCCTGGCATCCTTGCTGACAACTTTACTGCGTACGCATTTGCAATTCAATGCCCGTGCGCCGGCAGGAAGTGCAGCTGCCATGAATATGCGGCAATATCCCTGGAGGGCAGAGCAACAATTGCCAGTTTGATTTTATATCGTTATTGTCGTCATCGTTGCGGTTATTATTTCTGTCGTGGAACGTAAATAGGCAATTAATCCCACCATAATTTACAATACATTTTATGTACGAACGAATAACCTTGTTATCGAAACAAGAACATAAGTAGTTAACCTAAGCTATACACGTAGTCTATGTAAACATACTTTAACGTTGTGATCATTTCAAGAATTAGTTCTTAAGCCAACCAAATAAGATGTCAGTTAATGCCAATGTCAAGTCTCCGAAACTGGAACACAAAACGTACGTAATTTTAGGAGAGTTAATACATAAATAGCCTTAGGTGCGAGTATCCGGGCCAAGAGTTGCCGAGATCCTCCCAAGGCCCTGAAATCATGGAAAGTGTTACAATCACGTCACTCAAGTGCTCCAAGGGTGCAGCCACTAGAGAAAACTTGTACATTATTTGAGAGTTGCAACAGGAGAGTTAATAGGAAAAATAAACAAGTGCAGGGCTCTTTACACGGCGCCCGATTTGGATAGAATACAATAACATAACGTCATAAAGTCAATAATCAAAACAATTCCCATAATATTTCGAATATATTGAATAATTTTCAATGATTTTCAAATGCCTCGGCGTGTAAGGAGCCGTGATCAAGACGCCTTAAGACACAAGAAGCAAATATTTCGTAGTAGACTTAGCACTAAAGTAAGATTACAATTGGATTGAAGCGCACAAGAACCGACGACGATTGTGTTATTATTTTTAGTGATAATGCCATACCCACGACATATTCGTACTCGAAATTGTTAGACATCAGCGTTTGTGTAGCGTAGTGTAGTGATATCAAACTGATCTAGCCGATCGATTTATTAGCTAGGCAATGGCAACGTGTCGCCCTACTGCTCTATCCGCTGGACACCGCCATCTTAACTAATCTCAGTTTCCACGAACACGTACATGCCACTCCGATCTCTTTCTTTACCTCAAGAAACCACTCAAAACTACTCAACAGAAAAGCAATCAAGGCTGACTTTGTACATAGAGATTTCAAAAGAAGAACTTTGCGAAAATGCTATGGAAACCGACTTTTACAGCAATATAAGTAAGCTCTAACTGATATTTCAAGGTAGATAACTGGGCGCACTGCCAAAAATTGGTTCCACTCCCAGTTGAGTGCTCGGTTAAGGTTCTAGGAATAACTAAGCTAAAAACGAGATTCGATACAATTTTTTAATGTTATTTCAAGGGTAACCAATACAACAAATAATAACAAGTAATTAATAATTAACTAAATATTTGTGGCTTTGATAAAGGACATATACCATACCATTAAAGATTAAACGATTAACAACAGCTTAGGTAGCTTATTTGTTGAGGCGACCGAACTAACACTCTCTATGACATTATCTTTAATTGGAAACCGACTCTTCAGCAAATAAGCAACTGAAAAGCACTAACATCAACATATTTATATAATACATACCTACTATATATATACATACATATATATATATACACATATAAATCTAACGATAATTGCCTTTGGTTCAAGTTTTTGTCTTTGATTTTCAACATTTACGGATTCGTCAAAATGGCTGTTAATTTTTGGGAAATAATTAAAACGCTAAATGCAAACCGTTGAGAGGAATTAAACGAAAACAAAAAATAATAAGTGCAACAAGGAAAATTGTTGAATTATTTATGTATATTTAAGCAACGCGTTGCCTGCGACAAACAGAGAGGATTAAATAAGTGTAGCAATATACCAATTAAAATGTCATCCTTAAAGTATTGTATTAACGAATCAAAAGCTTCAGCCGCTTGTTGTTTGTTCAAAGCATTCAAAAGTACGTATGTAAGTAGCCTTAAGTGAAAGCAGCTACGTTTAGATAAGTATTGCAAAGGCGCCCCATCATCATGTCATCGTGTGGCGCCCATGATCTCTGTTATTTTTTTGTATTAAAAGGCAAGAAGCGAGCCAGGGATATGTATGTAGAGACAAATTGTTAATTGGATAGAAGCTAGCCACAGAATAGCAAGAGCATCGCACCGAACCTAAATCATAAGCAATGGAATAACAAAATGTCGGCCGGAAACGGAAATGCAACCAAATTGTACTTAGTGTAGAATGCACTGCACAGAAGAAGAATGAGTACGATGGATATTCGCCGACAAACAACAGTTAGAAAAGTAGAGAACGTTTTTGAAAAATGCGCAACAGACGTAAATAACAAAACAAAATAAAGTGATATAAAAAAATATAAGATTGGGATTTTTAATTATTGGGTTAACCTTTTTCCGATCGATTATTGACATTATTAAATAATTCAATTAAATTTTAAAGTAGTTTTTAATTCATTTCAGCGCCTTACCCATATTTCGCAGAACCGGACCCGATGTAGCGTCAGCTGGCAACTGATTTATAACGCCAAAGGCGATTACTCACGGCCGTTATCTCGACTAGCAATTAGAAAACATTTCCATTTCTATTTTTAAGCTTTTTTTTATTTTTCTCTCTTATCGCCTAATAACTAAAAACAAACTCTCGTATTTATTGGCTGGCTATATGGGTAGAAACAAACTTGGACAAACAATTTTGGGCATCGTAGATCATCGTCTTAGGCTAGCGACTGTTTTGGGAGTACATCTTTATATGTATAATTCCTAACGTTAAGTCTTATAAACAAAAGGACATTTTGTTGTTGCTAATTTGCGACACGCAAGAGTTTAAAATGTGAACGTAATACAAACTTATCGAGTCTAGGTGTTACCAAATAAATGATCCTGCGACTGGTCCGGGTCGCTTCAGCGAATGAGGCATAGCCAGGTGAGGATGATGGTTGGGAGGGATGGGACACGTTTGGTAAATGACTTACAAGCGAAATGCTAACTGATGACTGATGGCTGTCCATGCCCACGGCCTATCTGGTCTATCACTAATGCGGCTCGCTGGAGCTGCTGAAGGTTCGACTGCGACTCAGCCGCCTGGCACGCTCTGCCAGCACCGCATGCTCGCTGCGTCCGTCCGCCAGGTGATGCGGCAGGTGCAGGATGTCCTGCAGCTGGCTCTTTAGCTGCTTAGTCTGCGGACGCTGCTCCGGTTCGGCGGACAGCATCTGCTGAAGCAAATCGTACTGCTCCGGATACTTTAGGGCAAAGTCCTTGGGGTACTGGCCATCCCGCAAATTTCGCAGCGTCTTGATTCGTTCCATTTCGGTGCAGAAGTACACGTGCAGCTCGAAGAATATCAGGCCCAAGGAGTAGATGTCCACCTTGTAGTCGTAGTGACGGCCCAGCAGCTGCTCGGGCGACATGTAGAGGTGAGTGCCTACCTGCTGAGTGTGGCGGGCACAGGAGGGCAGGCCACTCTGATCTCCACACTTGGCCACTAGGTTCGGAATGTCCGCCATGTCGGTGACCAGTCCAAAGTCCCCGATCTTGATTTGTCCGTCCTGGGAAAAGAAGATATTGCTCGGCTTGAGATCCCGATGGATGAGGCCTTTGAAGTGCACATAATCCACGGCGTCCACGATCTGGTGAAAGATGTCAGCGATGTGGGCAGCCCTGGCTTCAGTTCGATTGTCCCTCAACCAGTCGCGCAGACTCTCCTTGCGGCACAGCTGCATCTGGATGTATAAGTACACTTTGCTTGGCTTGCTAGGAACTCCATTCTGAATGGTGGCACTTGGTGGCGTCACATGGCTTCCATTTTGGTTGTTGTTGTTGTGGTTCTGAGCCAGAGCTAGGGTGAGCGGCTTCCTTCGGGGCCTAGTATCTTCGTCCACCTCATCGCCACTGCCATTACTTTTGGTGCGCACAGATTCGATTTGAAAAGAGTTGGACACCAATTGGTGTTGTGAGTAGTTTATGTTCTTTAGATCGAACGAAGCCGAATGAATGTCAATGGACACGGAACTGCGATGGTGCCTCTTTTTCTCTCCCTTCTTTTCCTCTTCCTCCTCTTCTTCGTCCTCGTCGTCGTCGTCGTCGTCTTCATCGTCATCGTTGCCTGCCCTTAGGGCTGCAGACTGTGATTCGCTGCGGAACTCAATGAGCGAATCCTCCTCCTCATCGTCATCGTACTCTTCCCTGATGTTCCTTAGTGCTGGCTCCCCGTGCCCGTGGAAGTCGTGGCTGCAAGCAGTGCTATTCGCTGCATCTGATACCCAGGACATAAGTTGCTGGTGGCGTTTCTCCTGTAGCTGGTCCGCAAACGAGGGCAGTGTACTCTCGTCTGGCGTCTCTATCTGAATGGAGGTGGACAGCTCGTGGGCAACTAGTTTACGATCTTCCTCTTCCTGCCACCCAGTTGGCGGAGTTTCGGTCCAGGACTGTAAATAAATAATCGGATTAGCTATATGGACAATGCTGCCGAACCCTGGCTTACTCACATGGAAATATCGCACGATATTGTGGTGCTCGCAGCTGGCGAGAGTGCGAGCTTCGCGGAGCACTCGCTGTCTGGAAGCCTCTTTGTTGGGCAGCGTGATGCGCTTAATGGCATACCTATTCTCGTCCAGCTTATTCTTGGCCTCGAAGACCACACCAAAGCCGCCGCGTCCGAGGCACTGCATCAGCTCAAAGTCGGTCTGGAAGCGCGATGTGTAATGCTCGCCCGAGTGAGAGGTGGACTCCGAAATGGTACGCTGGCTTCGGCCGTTGGGTGGGAAGCTAAAGCGATTGCCTGGATTGCGATGCATAGGGACCACGGGACCTAGGAGTGCCTGTGTAGATGCTTCGGTGGCCTCGATAGCAGTTTGCACCGGCACATGCCGCTCAATGACCAGATATTCACGCTCCACCCGCTGGTTTCGCTGTCCCATAAAGATGTTCAG
This sequence comes from Drosophila anomelani, assembly GCA_035045905.1. Taxonomy (NCBI): domain Eukaryota; kingdom Metazoa; phylum Arthropoda; class Insecta; order Diptera; family Drosophilidae; genus Drosophila; species Drosophila anomelani. Next base: position 4,676,001 of record JAWNOO010000007.1, on the reverse strand, counting down.
GAGTACAGCAGAAGTAAATGCGATGACTACGATCTCCTTCCACCAAAACCACAGCGACAAAATCACAACCTTCACAGGAGCATCAATGTCATCCAGGCTGAAGCCCAGATCGTCGTTAATGCTGTTGTTCCCGGTGTGTTCCGCTCCCTCAGACGTGCCATTGTTTGGACCCGGAGGCGGCGCCTCGATGGCAGGCAAGCCACTTGGAGTCTCATTGGTGCCGCACTCCGATGGACCCTCAAAATCCGCTGTAGTGTAGAAATAGAAACCATTTCCATTCACGAACTCTGAGGCGTTCAAAACCGACTGAGCTGCCACAGCAAAGTTCTGGTCGTCATAGGGCACCAGCTCGCTCCCTTGTTCGCCTCCCGTGCCCCCGCCTATGACCTCGGGCTCCTCCTCATCTTGTCGGAATATAACCAGAGAGTTGCTGCTGGCCGCTATGGGCTTCCAGGGGATCTTGGGCATCAAACTGGTGTCGCCTGTGAGCTGCTGGTAGACCTTTGTCTGGTCCATGATTTCCTGGCGCAGACGGATTGACTCCTGGATATACAACTGCTTGTCGTACATGCCCAAGTAGATGGATGGTGCACTCTGCGGTCTGTTAGGCACATCCTCATCCGCCTCATCCTGTTCCCAGAGCCACTGGGCCGAGCTGAAGAGATCAATGGGCTTCAGTTCGTCAGCAGCATTGGTGTTCCAGGCGCTCACAATCGGGTGATCAAACTAAACGCAAAAAAATACATATAAATGTAGAAATTAGTTAGATAAAATAATTTGCAATAGTTTCCCTCTCATTTTTACTCACCTTGTACTTCCAGAGCATGGTCTGGGGGTCGCTCTTGCTGAACGCACAGATAACGCCCTCAGGCACCACCACCTTGATGTCCACGTCCAGGACAGCCAGCTCTAGCTCATTACGCGGCTGTTGAGTACACTCAGAGGCACGAACCATGTCCAGCTCATGTTGGCCCACGCTGAAGTTCCATCGCTCCATGCCGGTCCGCGACTCTACAGCCCGAACAGTTTGCGTCTGGCGGCGTACCACAATCACGTCGTCCAAAAGCGGATCGTGGCCCACAACGTATCCACCCTCGTCCCTCAGGTGATCTTCATCGTCCTCCTGCCGGAGCTCCTCCTGATCTGCCTCCTCGATGGTGTCATTGATCGCTTGCCCATTATCCGTGGAGTTTACACAGCCATTGATGGAGCACTCGTAGAGCAGCTGGCCAGTGCGAACGGAGACGCCATAAGAGCGGGTCTCCTTGCCTCCGGATATCACTAGGTCGTCACTGAACTTGGCACTGGAGCTGAGCAAGTTTTCCGCCGTTATAGGTATGGGATCGATGGATTCGCCGTCGAACTTGTAGATGCCGCCGCTCAGTGAGGGAATCATGCGCACAAACTGCCCATTGTTGGTCAGCTCTAGGCGGTGGATGCTGGACGAGATTAACGGACCAGGGGCAGTGGGCACGCTCCAACGTAACTTTCCCGATTTGGCAATATCCAGGGCGTTCAGTCGTCCATCCAGTGTGGTTATATAGAGAAGTCTGCCGGGAAAGTCAAGTACAAATTGATTACTAAATGGAAAAATCTAACCCTGACCTAATTAACAAGTTCCTTATCAGGTGATTGACTCTTTTTTGCCCTGCCCTAACCAATTTTATTAACTTTATTTACCTGTGCTGAATTTTATTTTTCATAACCTTATAATTTTTCTATTAATAATTTTTGGAAATCATTGTAAAACAAATTCTATGATATGATATTTAGTTTTTAAATTATTTGTACTTCCAGCTTAAAATACCCAAAAAAAAAAAAAAAAAACTAAGAAACAAAACCAAAAAAATTAATTTATTGCTTTCAAATATTTAAAAGAAAAAGGTAGAATATATTCTTATAATTTACTTTTGTTTTTCCATTTTAATATATTCAAAACTGTAGGATTCAGTGTCACTTCCAGCCTAGTGACCTTGGCACTGAACTCTTTGCTTCAGATGAATTTCATCATCCCGTTCCAAGGATAAAGAAATTCGGACGAAAGGGTCACTCTGGTGATGCCATCTGACTGGCGAGAGTGTGGGAGGGGGAGGAAGGCAGCTCAGCTGATGTCGCGCCAAAAGAAACCAACAAGTGTTTGTTGGCTCCTCTTCATTTCCCCTATATCCATCTCTGTCCCGCCCACGGATGAACCGAAAATGGCGCCCTCCAAATGGGGGTAAGGCAAGCGAGAAGAGAATGGTGAAATTCAGTGAAATGTTAAGCAAACAAAAAAGAAAACAAAACAATCGACGAAACTTGTTTAAATTGGCGTACATAAACATATCTCAGACCTGTCTGCAGTTAACAGTTTTGCCAAATGACTCACCGCATGCTTGATAAGCGCGTTCACCGATTGCTACTGCTAAACGCTAGTTAAGGGTCACAGCAGATAGCAACATTTCGGGGCAAGCCAGTTGGAAATCTTAGGCTGCACCACGTCTTGTTTTCAGCCCACTGTCGTTTCAACTAACTTACTGAGCACTTTCGGAGTATTTTAAATAAATATTCACAGCTTTTTTTAATGTTTGTCTAGCTGCTTCAGAGTTTTCACTAGCACTGCGTTTCTGCGAACGTTCGAGAACATTTTCATCAGAATGCATAACTGAAGGGTCACACAAACATCGCACTCTGCTTCTTCTTCGCTATTTATGCTATTGCTACATACCTGCGTCCGATCCGGCGCTCTTCCTGGTCAACACAGTGCGACAGGGCAGGGGGAGTGGAGGAGCCAGCGGTCTGCAGCTCTAGGTCCCTCGATTGCGCGGTAGCCTGGTGCGGATTTAAGGCCACAAAGCCCGCCATGGTAAGTGCCACCAGCTGCAGGAGGCTCAGGTTGCGACGCCGGTGCCTCACGATGCCGTCCAGGTCATCCTGCATGCCCATTATTCGCGCATATATACGTAATCGTTATCTAGGGCCGTTCGACGGTTCGCGGAATGCAAAGGTGGGCTTCGGTCTTCTAATTGGCTCGAACGGCAGGTGTGACGTGTTGACGCGCTTCTGGCGTCGGTGGTGGTGGAACAGCAGCGGCAGTGGCACCCTTCAAGGTCGACGCACATCTCCGCATAACTCCCGGTGGCGCCCGTAGCAAATAATTGCAATCTAACTAACTAATTTGTACTAAAATCGTAAAACTTAAGTTGTTTTTCTTTCGATTGGCCGCAACACGCTGCTGATTGGAGCAGTGTGCCCACTTTTCCAGGTGCCATTGATTACCAAACAGCGAATGACACCACTTTGCCTATTATTTCGTCAGTGGAAAATACCAAGAAAATACAGTTAATTTCATTTGGTATTAAAGGTACAGTGAAAATAGATTAAGAAGTTTTTCACGTTTAATCTATTTTATACCACAAATCTGTTAACAATTTAAGAGTTACAGCTAGGAAAAATAAATAAATAAAATGTAAACAATTTCTTGTTTAATATTTTTAGTTTTTATTAAATACATTTTTAGAGAATATTTGCAAGGTTAATGTGCAGAATATTGGAAAAAAGAAAATACAATAACTTGTGTTCCATAAAAAATAATTAAACGGTTCGCCGTTTTAAAACAAGGTACAAATAAAAACAACATACATTTGTTGAATTTAATTGATAGATAAATTATTTTTTATCTTGTAGTATTTTTATATATCAGCACAAAACACAACATTTTCTCCTTTTAATCATAAATGGTTTATGAATTACTACATTATCAATGAAAAACAAGAAAGGAAGCTTCCTTCCTTCGCCTCATCGAAGTTTGTAGAATTTAAACAAAAAATTAAAACCGAAATAATAATGAATTGCCAAATCTCAAATTTGATGGCAATGGTTTGAAACACGGCTAAGCTATGGTTTTTATATTTTCCTGATTGTTCCTATGGCAGCTATAGGATATAGTTGTCCGATTTTCATGAAATTAAAACCGAAATTCTGAAATATTATTAAATGGCCAAATATCAAATTTGGTGAACATTAGTTGAAAACTGACAAAGTTATAATTTTTTTCGAAGATTTTTCCGATTGTTCCTATGGCTATATGATATAGTCGTCCGATCCGGCCCGTTCCGACTTATGTACGAGTGAGAGTATATAGAAGACTAACTACAAAGTTTCATTCAGATAGCTTTAAAACTGAGGGACTAGTTTGCGTATAATCGGACAGGAGGACGGACAGAAGGACAGACGGACATGGCTAGATCGACTCGGCTGTTGATCCTGATCAAGAATATATATACTTTATAGGGTCGCAGATGTCTCCTTCACTGCGTTGCAAACTTCTGACTGAAATTATAATACCCTGCAAGGGTATAAAAACGATACGTTCTTTTCCTTTTAATCATAAATGGTTTATGAATGATGTAGTAAATATGTAGTAATTCATAAATCATTTATGATTAAAAGGAAAAGAACTTATTGCGTTTGGTCATTGATTTCGTCATTAAGGTAACATAATTTTGGGTTGTATTTAAATTTAAATGCTCTATTTTATAAGAGAACGATTTTTAGTGTTTTTAATTAAATAATTTAAGCCATTTGAGGTATAGGTTATTTAAAAGAAATTCTTTCCTTGTAGAAATCCGCGGGTATTCGAGCCTTGCCATAAATATTGTCAAAAAATAATTTTTTAAAATTGAAATTCAGCATTGATTTGTTAAAATGACAAGAACTAGGAAAATAAAACTTGTCGAACAGAAATTAATGCTTTTTGATCGTCTTCAAATTCGGTCCCCAGATCCAATTACAAATGTCAAGGGTATACAAAATACGGACTCCCAAAGATAGCATCCTTCCGTCTTAAAGAGATACGCATCCGATCACTCTCAAAACTCAGCATTTCGAATTGGGCGACTTTCATACAAGCTTTAAAGAGAACAATTCATAAATATTCTCATTTTTGGAAGTTATCTTTCTATTGGACTGCAAATTATTGGTTTTTCTACGTTTCGTATTTTAAGTGAAACAAATGTTTGTTGTAATTAAATTTAAATTGTTTCATTTATTATAAAACGGATTTTTTTATCTGCAGGTCAGTAACTTAAGTTCATTTTTAACTTAAATCCTTGATGGGTACAGCATCTGCAAAAGAAAGAGTGACAATTTAGAGGATGGCTAGGGTCAACAGTAAGGGCACAAACTTACGATGCGAATGCGGTGTCCCATGGCGTGACCAGGCAGGTTCCTGTTGAAGCGAGCACGCACGGCGCCGGTGTTGCCGTGGATGCGGGTGACCTTGCCCCAGACGGCGCGGACGCGGGTCTTGCGCTCGGGATGCTGTGGCACGCACTTCTTGGTCTCGGCCTTGTAGACGTAGACGCAACGCTTGCCAACGTAGAACTCTCCGTGCTCCTTGCGGCGGGCTCCCTCAATCTGTAAGAAAAAGACAATTTAGTCTGAGGCTTATCGAAGATAATTATTTTTCTCAGAAGTTTTGGGGCCCTTAAAATCTCTTTTAGATGTTTTTAGTTTTTTAGTTAATATCCAACAGCATTTAATTGCTTAATTTGTAAAAACAAACGATATTAGTAACTTTAGAAAAATATAACATATAATACTAGGCTGATATTTTAATTATAAGATATGTCTAGTTAATATTATATTTCTAGCTGCCATAAGTTGTTACAAATTCGAATATTATAATATTTTGCGCTTTAAACTAAATAACACAGGAAAAACAAGAAAAGATTAACCTCTAGCTCAAAATGAATCCTAATTAGATTGTAACATTGAGATTTTCGGCCTGTTGCAGGTTAAACAAATTGCACTTTGAAATTAAACCTAACACCAATATTTATATATCGGATACTTCTGCGTTTTACTTGTCTAGCATGGCAAACCCCTCATTATAACCCCCAATATAGTTTCCGAAGTTGAAAAGTGCGATTTTAGTGACACCCTTTCAGTTCCCTTGATCCGGGGGATATCTTACCTTGAGGATGGCCTGGTTCTCGTGCTGGTTCCTCAGACCGCGCTTGTAGCCGGTGAAGACAGCCTTGGCGAAGAGTCGGCCGTGGCGCTTGTACTTCTTGGCGGAAACCTTAGCCTCAGTGGCGGCGGGCTTCTCAGCCTTGGGTGCCTTGGCAGCCTTAGGAGCCTTTTGGGCCTTGGCGGCCTTGGGCGCAGCAGCGGTCTTGGCTTGTGAGTCGGCCATGGCTTAACTGCGGATCAGAGAGGGTTTCATTATTCACATTGCTCGTATTCACATTCACCACTACTCGCAACCAGTTGGGACATTTGTTTTGATTTTTTCAGCCGGTGACATCGCACAGCTAAACACAATTTGGGCACTCCGCAACTGGTTGCGCACGTAGCACACATATTCGGCAGAGCCTTCGCGGCACTATTTTCAAGCGATTCACGCATTATCGGGCTTATTTTTATGTTTTCTCGGCGGCCAACGAAAAATCGCGTACGTACCGGAAATCTGTCAAATGGCGAAAGAGGGAGATGGAGAATTTGCAGTATGGCCAACAGCGATCCGAAAATCAAACCGGCCGATAAATAAATTCGATTATGTACCAATTCAGTACTATTTATATACTGTTATTATTGTTATTTAATATCCCATTAAATAAATTTAAAGTGTTTATTCATTCAAGTTGCACATATTTAATGTTGTTTTTATTTACTTAATGAAATATTGTATTATGATTCTAAAACTTAGACATGGATCATCAAACGCGGTATAAAGAACTGTTATTTCTAGCCAGTATTTTTCATAAATAATATCTCAGATTTAACGCTATAGAAACATAAATTATATAATTTTAACGTAAACTAAACTTTTATATTTATTTGGTGATAATCTAAAATATGATTTAAAATTTTAAATTAGGAATTCAACTGATAAATGAATGCGCAATCGAATAGTGCTATCGAAAAATCGGACTGCTGTTTTTTTTCCAGTTCCGAAAACAAAATCAAATTTTTCATAACAATGTCGAGATATTAGAGACTTATACAAAATTTTGAAGCACATATGCCACGTTGAACAGAAACGAACGCGAGAACCCAGCGAAGTAGCAGCTGAAGCCACAGATCGCAGATCGTTGCATAAATCCCGCAGTTTCCCCTCCGAGACAGCGAAGCCAAAAGGTGCTCCCCGCTCCCGGCGAACTTTGGATGCGCCGCGATGGGCTTGCTGGTGCAAGTGTTTAAGTGGGATCAGCGATGGCGTCTTCTACAGCGGTGCGATATCATGCTGAGGCGGACAGTCAAGAAGCAAGCGGTTAGCCCGACCAAGTGAGTGGAGTCCCGCCAAGCGGAAAGTCCTGTGGAGTCCTCCGGAACATTGCATAACTCCCTAATTATAGACTTGCTGAGGTGGGCCGCCTAGTGGAGGCCCGCGATGAACGATACGAAACCGGACAGCTTTTCCTGCACCGCATTTTCGGCTATCGCGGAGTCATCCTTTTCCCCTGGACGGCACGCGTGTACGATCGGGACCTGCACAACCCGAGCAAGGTCAACGCTACGGCGACGACGCCAATTGCGTCGCAACAGGAACGCACCAAAGAAGCCTCGATCAGGGTGAAGAGTAGCACCTCATCTCCGCCAGAGGCCAGCTGTGCAGATGGCACCACCTCAACCGCCTACCTAAGTAATAATAAGCCCATCGTGACAAGAACGACGGGCACTGTAGATCCCTCTACTCAGGTGGATCCGAAGGAGGTTAAGGGTAAAGTGCAAACCTTTTACCAGGTGCTCATCGATACCCGCGACTGTCCGCACATTGTAAGAGCTGTCAATTAGTTATGCCGCTTCTGCTAACAAATCTCCTCATTTTACAGCGTGCCCAGACCGAGGCGGTAACCTTTTTGGGCAACCAAGACTCCAACCGAAGCCTGTACGCAATCCCTGGGCTTGACTATGTGTCCCACGAGGACATTATGCCCTACAGTTCAAGCGAGAAAAATCCTCTGCATCACGAGCTGTTCGACAAGTTCCTTACGCACGCACCCGACGCCGATCCACCGTTCGTGGGTCAAGACACGCTTAAGGCGTGGCAGGAGAAGAACCACCCATGGCTGGATATGAGCGATGTACACAAGGAAACCACGGAGAACGTGCGGGTTACAGTTATCCCCTTCTATATGGGCTGCCGTGAGACGCCAGCTAGTTCAGTGTACTGGGTGAGTAGGGACTAGTCTTAAGAAATTGTAAAGCTTATCAAATCCAACTCTATTCCAGTGGCGTTATTGCATCCGGTTGGAAAATCTCGGCAAGGCGAGCGTGCAGCTCCGGGAAAGGCACTGGCGAATCTTTTCCCTGTCTGGAACTTTGGAGACGGTGCGCGGTAGGGGCGTGGTGGGCCAGGAGCCTATCCTCAGCCCAAGACTGCCCGCCTTCCAGTACAGCAGTCACGTGAGTCTGCAGGCGCCCAGCGGCCATATGTGGGGCACCTTCCGGCTGGAGCGGGAAGATGGCTACTCCTTCGATTGTAAGATCCCGCCCTTTTCGTTGGAAAGCAAGCCGGAGGATTTGGGGCCGTCCTCATCGGTCACGCCTACCACCCATCAAGACGCGGGCGATGGCAACCGCGACGATCGCGACTAGGAGGCAATTGTTTACCCGTAGTTAAATGATTTTAAAACGCAATCTTCTCTGACAATGCATGCGTACATGTGTTTAGTTCAAATTACAAAAATCAACAAGGACGCAGACCCGTTCCGTTTTGTTACCGTTCCCTAGCCCAGTCGCACGTTTTTGTTTTCCAGCTGGACTCCGAAATCGAAGGGTCTCCGGTTGTCGTGGGTGTCGAACAGGGTCTGCAAGGCATCAATGGCGGCGGTCTCTGTGGCTGTCTTCAGGTCCTCGCCAAAGCCCTTGCCCAGCAACTGGCGGTTGGCATAGATGCCCACTTGGTAAGCGGCCAGAACCGTATTTTTTCCGCAATCTCCAATCAGACGTGGCTCGACATCGCCAAGTTTCCGCTCTTGACAAATCTTCTCGAGCAACTGGAGGGGTTCCTCTGGGGTCCACACATCAAGCAGATCTTTTTGGTTCAGTTGAGTGCAGATGAAGTCTCGCACGAAAAGGAAAGCCCGCTCTACGCCGCTGGAATCTGCCAGTGCCCCAATCACCGCCTGTAGGGATTGGGCCAGACTTTCTGCTGATGGCGGGTATTCTGTGGAGTGGATCAGGTCCTTTGTGCCCAGGTGGGTGGATACGTGCGCCAGCGTGTCTGTGCTGAGCAAGTAGCTGGCAATAGCTTGCAGTCCTTCTTTTGGGACTTTGGGCAATTGGTGCTGGATAAAAGCTTCCACATAGGCACGGGCAATGACCTGTCCCTTCTTGGCCAGGTCGCTGTTGTCCGCCATCTGCAGGTCTGCCTCCTCGATGCCCAGCTTTCGTCGTTTCTCCTCCTCGCGTTGAGCAAAGGATCTCTCTTTGAATGCACGTTGCAGCAAGGCCATTTCGAAGGATTCGCCCAACCGCTTGCCGAAGGCGAACAGCTCTGATCGCTGGTTCCACTCCACAAATCCGGAACGCGGCTCCGGCTTCTGTGGTCCCAGTTTCTGTTGTCGGTGGGCGAGCTCACGTAACGTCGGCGAAACCCATCGCTTAATGTGGCGGCGGGTTTGCACTGCCGGGAAAATAAGTTTAATGACTGGGGTCAAATGGTTAAGGATGCTCTACCTGTTGGAGGGCCTCCAAGAGACCTAGTGAGCGCCAGGACACCAGCAGCACTTCGTAAAAAGGACATCTTTATGGCGATCTTAAAAATAATTAACGAGTTGTCCGGCGGAGCATGTGAAGTAGTGTTGGAAGGCGGTGCATGCTGAACGGCAGTGTTGACACACAAACAATATTTAGTATTTTTTTAATTTTATTTAAATTTAATTATATTAAAACGCAACGTAGATTCTTTTTTCCCGATTTTTTTTTTAGAAAATGTTATGTTATTTATAAATTATATATATAATTTTAAAGTTTTTTTTTTGGGTCTGGCATTTTTCAACACTTCCGCGATAGACGCCATGTCCATGTCTGTGTTTGTGTATGCGGCAAGAAAATTTGTGGTCTGAAAAATAAGAACATATCCCGAGCAGAATCCGCGTTTAAAAACCTACAGGAAGAAGACCGACTAAAAATGGCCCTGCAGACGTACGGGGACAAGCCGGTGGCCTTCCAGCTGGAGGAGGGCGGCGAGTACTACTATGTGGGCTCTGAGGTGGGCAACTACATGCGGCACTTCCGCGGCATCCTCTACAAGAAGTACCCGGGAATGACGAGAATCGTTCTGTCCAATGAGGAACGCAAGCGGCTGGCCGATTCCGGCCTCAGTTCCCACATCCTGGCCAGTTCTGTTTCACTGCTTCGCGCCGTGGAGGTGGACGACATTATGGCCGGCAACGATGAAAAGTGAGTTTCGAGACAACAAATATTCATCCAAAGCTGTGTAAAAAACTATTAAAAACAACAAGAAAACTAGCAATTTTGAAAAGTCGTTACCCTGAAAATCGCTGTGAATTTGAAATCATTTCAGTTCAATTTAGTCATCGCTAACTAGTCTTCCTGTCAAAAGTGATATCCATCTAGGTCGTATTTAAGTCAGAATAATTAATTTTCAATATGAAACGTCGTTCCAGGTACCGCGCTGTTTCTGTAAACACCTCTGACACGCCTGTACCGCGTGAGAGCAAATCCAAGAAGCAGCCGCAATATGTGCCCACGATGCCCAACTCCAGCCACTTGGACGCAGTGCCGCAGGCTACACCCATCAATCGCAACCGAGTGCACACGAAGAAGGTGCGCACATTTCCTATGTGCTTCGATGACACTGATCCCACGGCCAGCCTGGAGAATGCGGCGCAGAAGGAGTGCCTCGTGCCCATTCGATTGGACATGGAGCTGGAGGGACAGAAGCTGCGCGACACCTTCACCTGGAACAAGAACGAGAGCATGATCACTCCGGAACAGTTCGCGGAGGTGCTCTGCGACGACCTGGACCTCAATCCGCTACCCTTTGTACCGGCTATAGCTCAGGCCATTCGGCAGCAAATCGAGGCGTTCCCGAATGACCCGCCAATTCTTGAGGAGAGCTGTGACCAGCGTGTCATCGTCAAGCTAAACATTCACGTGGGCAATACCTCGCTCGTCGACCAGGTCGAGTGGGACATGTCCGAGAAGAACAACAATCCGGAGGAGTTCGCCATCAAGCTGTGTGCAGAGCTGGGGCTGGGAGGTGAATTTGTGACGGCAATTGCGTACAGCATTCGCGGCCAGCTTTCCTGGCACTGCCGGACGTACGCCTTCAGCGAGGCCCCGCTCTCCACCATCGATGTACCGTTCCGAAATCCCAGCGATGCCGACGCGTGGGCCCCATTCCTAGAGACGCTTACCGACGCCGAGATGGAGAAGAAGATCCGCGACCAGGACCGCAACACAAGGCGAATGCGGCGACTGGCAAACACCACGACCGGCTGGTGATCTTCAAGCGATCGTCCATCCATGTCGTTATAGTAATCCTCCTAATAAGTACCATTAATCATCTCAAATACATGTGTGTCTGTCGATTTTAAAAGCAAGCGATTCCGTTTTCCTAATTTCCCAATAAGTAAGCTCAGATTAAGTTAAAATCTAACCGTTCTTTACTGCTTACACTTAACACAAAGCCTTACTCTACTTAAACCAATCCTAACTCTCCGCCGAATCGGGCTTGTCCTGGTCCTGGTCGCCGTCGTAGAACTCGTTCTTGGCGTCCACCATCTTATCCTCATCGGCCTGGGACATTCGCACATCGGGATCGGCGGCCTCCTCCCTGTTATTGCGAAGCTCCTCCAAGTCTACGTCCGGCGGAGTCTGTACCATTTGAACGCTGGGCGAGTGCTGGCACATCTTGAGGTTCTCATAAACGTGTTTCACGATGAGCTCAAGATACTGCTTGGAATTGGCGTTATCCTGGCGGGAGTTAATCTCTGGATGGAGGGTGAAGTCGGGAGCGAAGAAGTCATAATACTCTGTGGCAGGCAGGTCGTTCTCTATGTCCTGGTCCACCAGCAGCGACGTTTCGTGAGTCCAGCAGCGTGCCACGTTGCGCAGAGTATAGCCGCCGCCTCCAACGACCAGGGTGGGAACATTTAGCTCCTTCACGAACTTGACACACTCCCCATGCCCTTTCGTGCTCAAGGAGAAGCAACCAAGTCTGTCTCCGGCCAGAGAATCCGCACCGCACTGCAGAACAATGGCCGTTGGTCGGTAGAAGTCCATGATGGCCGAGATTATGGGCTTGAACACCTGAAAGTAGCTCTGATCATCGATGCCCTCCTTGAGTGGAACATTCACACTGTAGTATCGACCCGATTCCGCGCCAATCTCATACATGTCTCCCGTTCCCGGGAAGAAGTAATTGCCGTATTTGTGGAACGAGGCAGTCATTACTCGATCCGTGAGGTAGAAGGCTTCCTGGACTCCATCGCCGTGGTGCACGTCAATGTCGATGTAAAGCACTCGAGGATGATATTTGAGCAGTTCCAGGATGCCAATCACGATGTCGTTCACATAGCAGAAACCACTTGCCTCAAACTTCTTGGCATGATGCAGTCCGCCAGACCAATTGATGCAGATGTCGCTGTGATTGTGGTTCAGCTTCTGGGCACCCTCCAGCGAGGCGCCCGTGTACATGGCGCAGAAGTCGAAGAGGCCATCGAACACGGGACAGTCCTCACCCACGCTAAAGTGCGCCAGATACTTGGTATAAGCCACGGCTGAAAGTGAAAGGAAGAACTTTTTATAAATATATTCTAATGAATTCTAAAATAAATAAATGCCTAATTTCTGTGCTGAACTTTGCATATTTTAGCTGAATTTTATAGGTTCTACTAGTGTGACTCTGAAAGGTCAATTTCCACTTACAATTGCACTGAATGTTCTGCGGAGTCACCTGCTGGAGGTAGGCAATGTACTCGTCGCTGTGGAATCGCAGCATGTCCTGGGCACTGGCCCTGCAAGAAGAAATCTTTTGCAAAACGGAAAAGAATACATCTCGGCAAGGACCACTCACTTGTACGGCCTGTAGATCTTCATCTTCTTGTCCAGGCCATAGTTCATCACCAGGCTGTGCGTGACCGCCAGGCGCTGGGGCTTCATCGGGTGCCCGGCTCCGTAGTGGAAGTTACCCACGTCCGCATTGTAGAAGTACGAGACCCGTCTGTCCGTCATCGCTGCTCAAGCTCCGCGGGCTAGTCGTAGTCGAGATCCACGCCGGGCAGCAGGTACGTCTTCGCATACAAAACAATCAGCAGAACGGCCACGATAAACAGGAGGCGCCGGGTCGTGTCGTATTCGCCCAACAGCATGCCGCTTTCGCAACTATAGCCAATATAGCACGCAAGTCGGCTTAAGTACGTTTATTTAGAAATAGTTTGTTAATTGAAAACTAGAGATGCAAAAACATCGATGTATTTTTCGCAACGCACGGCAGTCGATGAGAAGCTATTTTTTTTAGCGGAGATTGTATCTGGCTGGAAACCAGTCGAATTGACATCTCTTGAAACGCCTGCCGCGCTTTCTTATCAGGCAAAAATTTCGGGATAAAGCTCCGGTTGTGCCTGTGTGGGTGTGCAGTCAGTGGAATGCAGTAATCAACAATAAATGTCAGTGGAGTAAGGGAATGCGAAAAGTGTGTCAACTCGCTGAAAACGGCGCTGAGCGCTCCTGCTGGCCATAGCAACCGATATTCCGCTTCCGATTCCGATTCCCTTTCCGCCGAAGCGGTGCAAATTACGACACCGCAATTGATTTTCGGAGCGTCGGATGGAATAGGGCTTAGGGCAGAGCTCCCGTTGCCAAGATGTTGACCCTGTATTACGTGAGCGCCACCGTCCTGCAGTCCTGGCGCATCCAGAAGGCTTGCTCAAAGATCGCCGAGCACCTGGCGCAGCCCTCAAGCATAGCCTTCTATGCCCTGCAGGCAGGGAGCGACGATGGCTTCGGTGAGTTTGGGATTCCGTGGAAAGTGGAGAAGCTATAGATACCGTTTACATTCCCGCAGATCCCGCGCTCGCCAGCTCCGAGCTTTGCGGCAACCGCAACGCGGCCAAGGTCACCGATATCCTGTGGCTGTACGGCAACCAGCGGGGCTGTTGCCTTCGTCCCCTGCAGACGCTCCACATCACGCCCTGGATCAGCTTTCCGGCCGCCCCCAGCTTGCTGCCGTTTGCATATGCTGCCGAAACCTTGACGCCAGTGACCACACCTACCGATTCGGACACTCCGCGAAAGCAGCGGGTGTCGCTATCCAAGGAGGGCGAGCGTCGGATGCAGCTGCTCTTGGAGGCTCAGGTGGAACCGCTGCACCGGCCCGGCTCACGGGACACCACAGCCGTGCGGGTGAGTTTTGGGAAATGGTTTCTAGCCTTACGTATGTTACGTATTCATGTGCCTAGAGGCGTGCTGTCCTCCTTTAATGAAATATAATGTGGTTTGTCAGAAGAGATTAGTTAGGAAATTGTTGGCAGTTTTTGATACATTTTCAGGGATTTCAATTATATATTTAATCGTTTGTTATTTTCTTTTGCAAAATATATATATACATATTTGTTAAAAAAGAGGGAATACTTTTCCTAGATATTAGATCCAAACGAACACCATCCAATCAACGTAAAAGGGTCAAAAAGGTTGGCGTTTATGTTTTGTGCAATAAATTTCGCGCTGGGGCCTACCACAATGTTGGTGGTGTTGCGTGCGGTAATGTGATTAGGATGTAGCCTGTTCAAGAGATAGTTTAATCGATATGGAGCTGGCGTCAAAGAGCTGCTGCTAACCTAGTGTCACCTTTTGTTCTTCCGTTTCTTCTTCTCCTTGCATGACGGCTGCCCATGAATCAGCTGGAAGATTACGGTAAGCTAATTGCATGGAAAATAGACTCCCACCTGGCGGTGCTCATCGAGACCGATGTAGAGCACTTCACCCAACTGTTGATAACGACATTTTTGCGAAATAATTTATGCATTAACGATCAGCTGCCACTGATGCGGATTGAGTGTAAGCTGGAAATGAAATATCGTCCCTGAACCAAGTCATTATTGTTATCTGTCCATTAATGTGCATTTGTATCGATTGCAGCGGTGCAGCGGGAAGGGGATCCACAGCCCTTTGAGTTGTTGGCCAAACACCTGAAGCGACAGTCCAGGACAACCTCGGAGCTGGACAAGGAGGGCTGGAAAAAGCACCTGGAGGATTTGCGCGCAGTCGGTGTACTAGCCCACCAGGCCACAGAGTTTGAGTGCCAACGGAATCGCTCCGATGGAAAGTCTAAATCGGATCTTTTGGCGCTGGACCATCGCCAGTCATCTGAGCCTGTAGTCAAGGCCGTCGCCGTGGTGGAACCCACTAATAAGGCTTCTCTGTCTCCGGCAAGGGTCTCAGCAAGTTCGCCGAAAACCGAGGCCAAAATCACACCAACGAAACATGACGTTAAAGCTTCTCCTACTAAAAGCGAGGCCAAGACAACTCCCGCTAAGAGCGAAGTCAAGCCAACTCCCGCTAAGGACGAGGTCAAAACAACTCCTGATAATAGCAAAATGTTGCCAACCAAAGAAGACTCCAAATCTACGCCCAGTAAAGAGTCAAAGCCAAGTGAATTGGAGAAACTAGCGGCTGCCCAGGTGGCGCAACTGCAGAAGACAGAGAAAGTGGAAATCACGCCTATAAAGGCAGCTCCCTTGACAAAGCAAAGTACCCCCAGTAAGGGCACTGAACCTGTCAAGTCTTCACCAGCTTCTGAACCTGTGAGAGCCACCAAAACGTTTGAGGTTGTAAAGCCTTTGAACTCACCACCAGCAGCTGGAGCTACACCGTCATCACGCCCTGTGTTGCGTCGCAATAAAGACAGTCTGCAGGACAGTAAGCCTCTCAATGTTTTGGTTTACTCGGACAGTGCCAGTGCCCGGGAGTCCACACTGGCCACTTTGCAGCAGCTGCTGGAACGAAACGTCTATACTATCTACCCGCTAATGCCACAGCAGGCCGCTCAGAAGCACTGGACGGAGCATACTGCGCTGCTGGTAGTCTGCGGCTCGGTGACGCCAGGAATCGGGCAGATATTGGTGGACTACTTTCTGCAGGGCGGCAAAGTACTCAGCCTATGCTCAGACATATTGCACTTTATCCTGCCAAATTACCGCACAGCTGAGGTAAGATCATAATATAATTAATGTTTATTACTTAATATTCGGAATCCAATCTTAACAAATATTTCTCTTCTAGGTGCGTGAGCACGAACTGGTTCAGTTCTCCTACGACAAGTGGCATCGGGTCAAGATGATGCACCACATCTTCTGCTACCAGCCTTCGCCAGTGAAGAAACACTTCTCGACGGACAGCGAAGAGTCGACCAAATCACATTCTCGCAAACCGTAAGTTAGTTCCCGTGTTTGGGAAGCAGCAGACTGACAGCCCCTAAAACATATAGCTAACCCCGCCTATCTCTTTGATAGAGAAATAACCGTATAATAAGTTAAGAGTATACTGGAATCGTCTATTTTGCATGTTTTTTTAACCAGATCGAACGCGATATGATATGTACACACTCCAATGGGGAATACATTTTAGTGGAAAGAGCTTAGTATCGATTGTGTAATAATTTAATTTAATATGTTATGAATATATTGGGGATATGAACGTTTATTAAGTAGAATAATCAGGGCGGTCTAGGAATAATGAGTTATTAAAAAGTATATAAAAAAATATTGTAAATTTGATTTTTGTTAGGGGCTAAATATTTTTAAGCACAAATTTCTATTTGCTGATTATATTTTTGATTATTACAATTTTATATTGCCAATCTTTATAAAACATTAACTGAGCTACGGGTTTTAAAAGCAAAGCTTAATTTCCTAAAATGTATTTCCCCAATTATTTCCAAATATTCCTGCTACTGTAAAACCATTTCTAACTAATTTCAATTCCCATTTTCTCAAATATTTCATGCTCAAATTGGCCTCGTTTCCTCTGTATATGGCTTATTTTCTTTCAATTCGGTGTGCATCAAAATCAAATGTGCTTTCATTGTGACTTATTCCCACTTCGTTTATATTTAATCATTATAATTCTACGATTCTTAAACACGGCGTGTATGAATGAATTATCCTTTATACACTTACTCGTATGTACATTAATATTTAATTTCCTCTGCTTGACATTCCTGACTCACTCTCCGATTACCCATATTGTGTCTGCGTGATCTCCACTTTACCTGTCCATTCTTTATCTACCTTTATGTGTGCTTCTATTTGTGTGCTATCATTACTATTATAATCCTACCTATCATTAACAAAAAATATATAAAAAAAAAACATAAACCAAAAACAAAACAAACAAAAAACAAAACCAAAATCGAACTACGAAACGCTGCTCAGAGCTCTAGTATGTCCAAGGTCAATGGAACTGAAGGATCTGGCCGGAAACACCCACAAACTGGACGTCCAGGTGCTCGGCACCGAAGAGACCTGGAACACGCCTAGCTTGATGCTGGCCCACAGCCTGCACAGCGGCGGCAAAGCTGTATTCTCACAGGTTCAACAGAATTTGTATTTATCCTACATTTTTACAATAATTAAGTTTCCTCTTCAAATTAGGTTCATTTGGAGACAAGTCCCAGTGAGTTTGAGTCGGATGAAACCAAGTATTCCATCCTGAAGCAAAACGAACGCACTCGCCTCGAGATCTTTGCGGATCTCTTGAAGAAATACTTGGATGTGCTGGTTCAGGGAGGAGAGGGCGCTGATCAGTCCCAGCCAGGGGTGGTATATCAACACGCCTATTTTCTGGGACGCCATGAGGTGAGTATCAAATGGGATTTATATTTTACTGCTTTTACATCTTTCGCCTTTTCCAGTCCAAGTTTGAGCTCCTTGAGAAGTTGCGGTTGCGGTGCAGCGGAAGCGATAATGTCATAGCAACTCCCAAGCTAACACTTAAATTCTGTAGCAAGGACGACAAGCCACCTGTGGCCAACAACAATGTCCTGCCGATTCTTATACATTCCTGTCCGGACGATTTTTCCACCGTCGATTACTTCGATGTAAGAGCGTTGAATGGATAGAAGTTCAGTTGTAATTTTGATATTTTCAGCATCTGAAAACGGAGCAGATTGGACGCCTTGTCATTTATGCACCGGTTGTCAGCAGTTCCATGCATGTCATTAACAACCTGGAGCTTATCAATGGCCTGGCTGTGCTTCCTATGCAACAGACCGCAGGAGTTGGTCGAAGTAATAATCAGGTAAATATCAGTTATTTTATGAGTTAAGATCCGTCTGTTTAATTCAATTTTTCGCAATTCAGTGGCTTAGTCCCTTGGGTTGTGCAATGTTTTCCCTACAACTCCACCTGGCCATGGATTCACCTCTGGGATCTCGACTGCCTCTTTTACAGCATCTAATCGGGGCAGCAATCGTCAATTCTTTGCGTGGTGATGAGCAATATGGGGTAAGTAAAAAATGATAAAATCGAACAATTATTAGGTAAACAATTGGTACATTTCTTATGTTCAGCTTTCATTCACAAGTTTCTTTCATTTTACAGAGAATAACAAACATATTTGATATATTTAATCACTATTCGCTGAGTAAAAGTCATACATTTCAATTCAGAAAGCCTTGTGGTATACAATTTTCAAATCGTATTCCCCAATTCCCAGTCCCAGTGCAAACATATTTCCAGTTAATTTGGCTTTAGTGATAAGTTTATTTGACATTTTGCTTGATTTCTCATTTAAACTCCGTTTGCTATATACATTCGACCATACATAATGCACAATACAAGTATATTTATTTAAACACTAATCTCTCAAATACACATCTGTGTACACACATACGTACATATATGGATAGAGCTTTGCTTACACATAATTAACAATATAGAAATTGCTCACCTGATTAACGTTTACAGATATATGTATTTGCCACAGTGCTTGGATGTTTGCTTGTTTAATGTCTATGCCTTCTCGGTTTCGCCTCGGCTCTTTAAGATTTAAACGTTTGTCTTTTTCGAGTTAACATTTGTGTTGCCTTTCTTTTGTTTTGTTTTCCTCACAACATTTGAAACTGGATTGCATTCGATATATGCGTTCATGTACATTATTTATGGTTTAAAATCGTTTGCTATAATTTGTTAGTTACGCATTTAAATATTTACAATAATCGCTTGCCTAGCACAGTTTAGAGTTTGCCTAGAAGAGGAGTTTACCATTTGGAAAGAGAGCGAGCGAGCTAGCTTAGTATACGGTCCTAATTGTACTAGAATGCAACAATAGTAGCCAGTGCAGGGTGCAGGCAGCTCGCTCAGAAGACGGACTCCGCGGATCGGGAGAGGTTGACGGGATGCGAGGGACTCCGCGCCAGACGCTTCTTCGGTAGCTGTTCCAGACGGGTCAGCAGATAGGCAAAGTGCGGCCGATGCTCCTTGTCGTAGGTCCAGCACATCATCAGCAGATCCTTGACATCTCGTCCGGACTGTAGATTGGCCAGCGATTGCTTCATTCCACGTCCCACCTGCCAGATGATCGATTCCGCCGGCTGATCCTTGAATGTAAACTCGCCGCAAATCAGTTCGTACCACACCGTTCCAAAGGAATAAACATCGGAGAAGCGGGTAAACTCCAGGCACTCGCCACGCGGCTTCTCCGGCTGAAGCGCCCGGATGAGCTCCGGCGCCAGGTAGCACAGCCAGTTGTGGGGCACCCCCAGGCCCATATCACAGTAGAGCAGCTTGGTGGAGCTGAACAGGCCGAAGTCGGTGATGATGACCTTGCCATTCTCAATGAAGATGTTCTTGGTGCGCAGGTCCTTGTGGATGATCTCGCGGGCGTGCAGGTAACCCATTCCCTGGGCAATCTGTTGGGCAATCAACAGCGTCCGGTTCATGGCGAATTTCTCTCGGCGCTGGTGGATATACGTGTACAGGGTGTTGCCCTTGCATAGCGCAGTCACGATGGCCAGATACGGGGGATTCATGCACGCGCCCATGAAAAGCACCAAATTCTCGTGACGCGTCTTCTTGAAGTTAGCCACTTCGCTGCGGAACGTCTCCAGCATGTGCTCGTCGTGCAGGTAGTCTTCATTTAGCAGCTTCACGGCCACATCTCCGTGCCATAGGGCTCGATGCACGGTGCCGAAGCGTCCTTGTCCGATCCGCTCAAGCAGACGCAGGTCGCCGTACGGGATATCCCACTCCTTCAGCGAAATAGAGTTCTGGCGCCACTGTCCCGAATCGCCATCCTCCGTGGAATCCACTCGAACGGGTGTCCGGTCCGAATCTGTGCTCGCACTTCCAGATAGGGAAACAGTCTTATCGCTGTCATTCGACTTGTGGGTGTCCGCAGATTCGTTGGTAAAGGGCGTCCTTCTATCCACTCCGGCCGTGCTTAGTTTGCGCGGGAAGAAGCTACTAGTGCTAGTGGTAGTGGTGCTGTTGACCAGACTTTCGGTCACGGTGGCGGCACTCGAAGCATTTGACGTTTGGCTGCCGATCAGGGAACTCATGTGCCCATTGGAGCTGTTCACCAGACTGTCCAGACCTCCGTTTGCTGTTATGGGGAGCGAAGGAGCTTGATCTTGTTCAGGTTCGTTGGAGATAAGCGTGTCCCCTCCACTACTTCCACCACTTCCAGTCACCGTTACATTGGGGAAGTTGAATTGACTCTGCTGGTGCTTGCCCAACGAAGGAGTAGGAACCAGATTAGCGCTGGAACTGCTGCCTCCGTAGCTACCCGCCTGATCCCGCTCTAGATCCCGTTCTTTCTGATGGAAAAGCGCCGGGCTGCTGGGCGTGGAGCTGGTGCAGCTGGAGCTTGGTGAACTGCTGTCCCCATGCTGATGATGAAGCGGCTTGCACAGCGTGTTCTTCTTCACTAGTGGTGAGCCTTTAACGGCGCCGTGTACATGAGGCAGGCTGGCATATCCACCTTGCTCCTGGATGTGCCGGAATTCATCCACGTACTCCCTGGGAAGTCCGCAGGAGTTCGGCACGTGCGGTTCGCATGTCTTGTGGCAGATGTACTTGCAATACGTACACTTTAGCCAGCGGGAGAAGACCGGCTTCTGGCACAGCCGGCAGGTGGTCATAAGGCCGACCCTGCCGGTGAAGCCATGCTTTATGTCGTGGCCCATGCCAACATGGCCCACGCCCGGCGAGTGTGGCACCATTAAGACGTTGGAGGAGCTGCCTCCTGAGGTGGCATTGGTGTTTGCATCTACGAAAATGTCCGAACTGCCGGAGCTGTGGCTATCGGGGCTGGGATCCGTGGGTAAGCGGTTGCGCGCTTGGTGTTCTCCTTCCACCGTTACCTGGCTCTGGTTCAGCATGGTTTGGTGCTTTCTTGCGGGTGGCGGTGTACCGCTCCTTTGCGGAGTTCCATTCAGGCTATTGCTTAAACCGCCGGAGGGTGTGAAGGGCGAGTTGGGCGGCGAGGGCGTCAGGGTCAAGGTCAGTTGGGAGCCTTGCGTGCTGGTGAGCTCCTCGGTTCCTGTGGGCGAATGGCGACCACTTCGCGAGCTAGTTGAGTTTGTTAAAGCCGTGTTCTTCCCCTTGATACCATGCTGGCGATGATTGGCTCTTGGTGAGGCGGTGGAGTTGAGACCCAATCCTATATTACCGATGCTGCCTCGGTGACTGTGAATGGACCGATCCCAGGAGTCCCAGTGCCATTGCTCCGGGTCGTTGTTACTCGCCGCAGTGCCACTCTCCAGAGACTCCATGCATTTCTTAAGGTTCTTCATGGCCCTCGTCAAACGTCGCAGCTCTTCCTCCTCCCGCTGGCTGGGGCTGTCGGCCAGCAGTTGGCGGATCTCCAAGTCGCTCAGCTGCAGAGACTGCTCCAGCGTGGTCAGGCGGGAAAGGCATGCGTTAAGGGACACCTGGCTAAGGCCGACTACTCGCAGCCACTGCCGCAGTTCGTTGCCTGTGGCGTGGGGTAGCAGACCATTAGCCGGAATGCGCTCGTTGAGCCGCATCTTGGCCAGCAGCAACTCGGAGAAATAGCGCACCAGCTTCGACTCCAGACAGCGAATCTCCTGCTGCGTGAGCGTCGAGCTGGTGGCGCACTGCGTGCGGAGGCCCTCCAAGTGGTTGGCCGAGAGATCAATCATGTCCTGAATGATGATCAGGTTGCTGTCAACGGACACGGAACCAGAGACGGGCTCGTTGGCATTGCTGGAGTCGTGGGCGTTGTTGTTGCTCCCATGGCCGACAACCCCCGCGGCCATCTGGGCGGCGCTGCTACTCATCCTGCTCATTCTCGGCGGAATCCGATTGATTTTTTCAGACGCACTCACTGGAACTCGATTCGATGGCACCAGTTGCCGGGACTGTGCTCTGCATTCTGCCCCGATTCCGTCGACCTTGGCGTTCGCTGCTGCTGCTCCGGCGCTCACTCACACACGCCCGCAACTCGAGACGGAACAACAAGGCGAATAATGCGATAATTTTTATAGTTTCTGCTGCTGTTGTTGAAATTTCTCTACACCAAGTGCAGCGCAAGGAGCCAGTGTAACCATGCGTGATAGTGCTGTCCGCAGCACGGCTATCCGAAAATGTGCTAAAAAATGCGTTTTAGCCCGCAAATATACCGTGAAGCGAACCGTTAGGGGTACCACAGAAATCTAAACATTTTAGATCAAGTCCATAATTTTATTTTGTTTAATTTCTAATAATTTAATAATTTAATTTCTAGTAATGAAAGGAAAAAATTGGCAGATATTTATAAATACATAAAATTGTTTGTATATAAATTTAATTCCTTGTTTTGCAATATATTCGCAGATATTTATAATTAATTTAATTACATAATATTGTTTGTATCATACAGGTATTGGATATATCCATAAAGTGGCCTAACGACATTTATGCAAATGGGAATCAGAAAATCGGTGGCCTCGTCATTAATACCACCCTCCAAGGATCACAGGCAATCGTAAACATCGGCAGTGGAATCAATTTGAACAATTCAAAGCCAACGGTTTGCATTAACGATTTGATCCGGGAACATAATTCCCTTACTCCGAATAACAAGCTACCTGAGCTGAAATATGAGATATTTATTGCCAGGATTTTTAATGAAATCGAAAGACTTTTGGGCGAAGTACAAAACGGAGATTTTGATAGCTTTTATGCCTTGTACTACTCTCTCTGGCTTCACAGGTAAGATGGCTGATATATCAGATGTATCTGAAAATTAATAAATTACTTTTCAGTGGTCAATCCGTCAAGATTTGCCTTCAAAATGAACAGGAAAGAGAAGCGGAAATTGTGGGAATCGATGAGTTTGGCTTCTTAAAGGTTAAATTACCCACAGGAACCATTGAAACAGTGCAGCCCGATGGCAATAGCTTCGATATGTTGAAAGGATTAATTGTGCCCAAGTACCATTAGTTAATTAAAGAAAACTCTCATTATATTCCCCGAACCTACATATTGTATCCAGCTATTTTTAGGCGCGTTTAGGTAAATTTATAAAAACAATTTATTATGTACTCACTACTACTTAAAGGTGTTTTTCCCAAAGTGGCTTAACCGAATTTATTCTTGCTTAAAATTTAACCAATTACTGGAAAAACTAATATGAATTGTTCCACTAATTTGAGCACTGCCAAAGTTAAATGTGTTACTGGGTACGTCCAATAATTATACAGATTGGTGTTTAAATAACAAGTATACAAATAATCTGCTGTATAACCAGTGTTTTTGAAAAATTTCTATGTTTATCCTGTTTGAATCCGTTGTTATTGTCATCAATTCCTCTACATATGGGTGTTTATGAAAATTGATCTTAATAAAGACGCATTTTATTATTGCGGCCATAGAAACGGTTGTTTTACTTTTATTTTATGCACTATGTAAATATTTTCTCCTGTAATTTAATTAAATTGGTTCCTTAAAAAAATTAAAAAAGATTTTTTAAATTAAATTAGCATTGTATGGAAATTCAGTATATTTAGATACACTTGAAAATATCTCCTGTTGGGATTTGGTGCCAGACCAAGCTTGGAGTCTTTAGTCTCACATAATCTGGTCATACTACTGCTTAGCTGTATAAGAAAATTGTCGCATAAAAAAATCGGGCAAAGCAGGGAATTATGTCACAACGCAATCACCGAGTGGACCGTTTCGC
This sequence comes from Drosophila anomelani, assembly GCA_035045905.1. Lineage (NCBI taxonomy): Eukaryota > Metazoa > Arthropoda > Insecta > Diptera > Drosophilidae > Drosophila > Drosophila anomelani. Next base: position 4,651,860 of record JAWNOO010000007.1, on the reverse strand, counting down.
TCAGATGACGAAGCAGGAGGAGATAATTGCCAAGAAGCGGCAGGAGATCCTCGAGAAGCAGAAAACGGCGCAGCTGGCCAAGGCGGTGGCCGCGGCCCAGAACCTGGCAGCGCAGCAGAAAACGGAGACGCCACCCGTAAGACCAATTGCCCATGACGAGGAGGAAGAGGAGGAGCTGCAGCAACAGCAGCATCAGCAAGACCCCGCTGCCTTAGATACATCAGTGGCCACAACAGGCGATGAGGGGAATGGCCTGGAGCTGGGTCACACTGAAGCTCCAGCCGGCAAGGCTAAGGTGGAGGACTCTGTAGCCCCTAAGACGCTGAACAGTTTTACAGGCAAGACGGGAAAGATCACATTTGGTCTAAAACGCCAACAGCTGCCACAGCCCAGTGTAGAGCAGCCGCCTCCGAAGGTTAAGAACACCTTTTGCAACGATGGTTCCTTCTTGGAAAACTTTAAGAAAATACTCGAAAAGCACGAGAAGCCTCCGCCACCCATACTGGTGGCACCAGTGCCAGTGCCTAGGTGGGTACCCACTGAATTATTGAAGAGAACCCTAAACCATGTTCTTATTGCAGCGCGGAGGAAAACAATGCCTTGGAGACACCAGCTGCCGAGAATAACAGCCCACAGCTGGAGGCAGCCATTGCCATTAGCTCGGCGGCTGCGATGGCCACCTCAATTACGGTGACCAGTTCGGCGCCCACACATTTGGCTTTCGGTCTGCCTGTGCAGGCTGTGCAACCGCCGCCACCACCGCCGTTCGCTTTCAATCCAGCACTGTTAACACAGGGACCACCACAGATGCAGTTGCCAGCTGCTTTCTTCCACGGCCACCTGCCTCTGCAGCTGCACCCGGCCGCAGTGGCTCCGCCACCGCCACCACCTCCCCCTCAGCTGCCCATTGCCCTCGCAAATATGGGGCAAATATACATGCAGCTTGGACCGTCGCCAGTGGAGGCCTTGCAGCAACTGAATGCCATACCGCCGCCCAAGGAGTTCGACTTGAACGCCATTCCCAAGCCTCAGATCAATCTGGAGGCCATTCAGATGCCGACCATTGGCGGTCATACAGCGGAGCAACTTGGCCTGCTGCCCGACCATATGGCAACGGCAGTTAATGCCCACCCACCGCCTCCGCCGCCACCCGTGCAGGAGGAACAGCAACAGATACAGCAGGCTATGCCTCCGCAGCCACCGGAGACTGCACAGTCCGCAGCTATCCCGCCCCAAGGTGTGTATCGTTTGCGAACCTACTTACGTCTCTTTTGTTCTGTTGTGCCATCTGCCATTTCCTATCCACACGAATCCTCTTTCCTTTTCCCAACCCCATCCTGTCTCCCACTTCCCCTCCCACTCATACAATTTGTATCGAACTTTAATCGTTGAGCACGATTTTAAAGCAATTTATGTAGTTTTTTCAGAAACGTGCATACAATTGCCAACGTGCTTAGAAAACCTAATCGCACTGGTCGCGGAAAACGGTGAAGATTATGAAGATAAAATACGTTTGCATAGAAGCGAGTTGCATCCGGCCTTGTGGTAAATGACCTGAACATGTTTTAACCCCAGTACTTAGAAGCGGGCCCAGGGGACTACATAACTAGTGACTAAGGGGGGATTAAGTTACAAGCTTAACTTTTTCTTTCATTTGCACACATACGGCTGAGTTTTAATTAGTAAATTGTTGGGCTTATCCCCTTGTACTCCATATAGTAGAAAGCGAATCTTGACACTTTGCAAGTCAACAATTAAACGCTACAACGCCATTTCAGTTTTAGTTCAAGTTTATTTAACTGTTCCTAATTGTTTTAATTTAGGGCACATTGAATTGTTCCACTTAAAGATACCTTAAAGTTGATAGATTTTATTTTTATTAAACAGATCGAAATTAGAAAGAGAGACACAGGCAATTCATTCAGGTTTAGCTTCAATTTGTATCCGTAAAGGGAACCCTGAAGTTCTTATTAGACGAAACGAACCGACAGTATGTTATTTGGGAGCAATAGGAAGAGAGATTAGACAGAGCAAAGTATTTGCGTGGACTCATCGAAAGCACAGTGATTACCCGTTCCTCGATCGTCGTCGAAAAATCTGGAGGAGCCGGCCGGCGGATGCCAACTAAAAAGCACACAATAAACGCTAATGGGGCGGCGCCTCAAACAGTTACTCATATAATGTCTTTGTACACACGTGATTAGCGTCGAGCACTTTTCATTGTATGTTTCACTTCTTTTAAATTTTGATACTAGGTTTCTTTATGATAAGAGCTGCGAGCAGTATCGAAGCTATCGGTCCCAACTCTCTGACTACGAACGCCAGCGGATCGAGCGGCAACGGGAGCGGCAGCATCAGCAGCTAAGCCGGGACCAGCATCTGGCCCAGGAGAAGGAGCAGCAGCAGCAGCAGCCACACCATGAGGAGCACAACAGCAACTCGGCGGCTGACAAATACGATCCAGAGTCAGCCATCAGTGCGGACTTTGATTCGGATGACGAGTACATGCGCGGCATGATGGATCGCAATCGGGATAATATCAAGCGACGAATCGAGTGCCGTAACGAGCTAAGCGACGAAGAGCGACGCGAGCGAGAGGAGGCGGCCGCTGCCGGTGGTCGGGACGATGCGGATGACCAGGAAGACCAGGAGGATAAGGAGTCGCAGAGACAGCGTCGGAAACGCGAGCGCAAGAGCCGGTGGGGCGAAAAAGAGCAGCAATTGCCAAGTTCAAGTGAGTGTTTCAATCGTATTAAGTTTAATGTTATCAGCTGAAATAATCTTGTTACGCTTATAGAAAGCGATGAGTTCTTAGCTAGTTTTAGAGATTTAAACAATTAATTGTGTCATTTCTTTGATGATAATTAGGCACTTCTGGAAATTTTGGAAACCAAAACAAGCCCATGCTATCCAGCATCACACGCACTGATCCTGCACTATTGCAATATGCTCGCCTCAACTACGGCTCCACCCAGCTGAGCGAGGAGCAGTGGAAACAATGCGAGGAACACTACAAAGTCAATCTGCTGTACCAGGACATGATGCGTAAGCGCCAGGAGATCGATCGTTTAGCCCGCGGCGGCAAATTCAAGTACGAGTACGACTCCGACGAGGACATTGAGGGCGGAACGTGGGAACACAAGCTTCGCACAGCCGAAATGGAGGCCACCTCTTTGTGGGCCAATGCCCTGACCAAGCAGAGTGAGGGAAAGCATCACATCGGCGACTTCTTGCCGCCCGAGGAGCTCAAGAAATTCATGGAGCAGTACGAAGCGAAGAAGAATAATCGACAGCCCGACCTAAGCGACTACAAAGAGTACAAACTAAAGGAGGACAACATTGGCTTCCAAATGCTGCAAAAGCTCGGCTGGAAGGAGGGCCAGGGCCTGGGACAGGACGGAGCCGGTATAGTGGATCCTGTCAACAAGTGAGTTATTCGCTTACCCAATGATAAATTTCATTTAGTAGCTTGTGCACTTAACAGGGCCCCACAACGCGATGGAAACCAGGGTCTGGGCGTTAGCAGCGCTGCCCAGCCAGAGGACTGCGACAATGAATACGATGCCTACAGGAAGCGCATGATGTTGGCCTATCGCTTTCGTCCAAATCCCCTGGTAAGGAATGCGAGCTATATATTCAAGATGTAGGACTCATTATGAATGTTTTCCCTTGCAGAACAATCCTCGCCGCGCTTACTACTAGTTTCTAGCATCTCTAATATCCAATAGCCACGTCCATGAGCGTTCCAAATGTATTGTAAACACTTTCGGGCCCGTTTAGTCAGCCACAGACACCACACTAGCATGCACATCGTTCGATGAATAAAAGCCTTGTTTAAATTAAACAACGGGAAGAAATGTAATTAAATCGTTTATATTTATTCAGAATAGATCCATAATTAACTTAAAGCTATTGCATGCGAAACATACCCCACGTATGTGGGATATATTTCACACAAACTTCACTAGTTTCTATCGTCAAGGGTTTAGGAGTTCGTTCATGTAAAAGAGTACGTGAATAGCGGAGGCTCTTGGAACTAGAGTCTGGGCTTTGGAATTCAATTTCAACTCCAACGCCAGGCATGAGCTCGATTCTACGGGGGAACTATGCGGAACACCTAAACGCTAATAATACTAAATTGTACTCGTACTGGAAGCGAGGGTCTAATCTAGGAGTAGAGCGTCAGCACGGGCGTCTGGTTGCCACGGGCCAGAGCCACCGGACACTTCATGTCCGAGGTGAGCATTTCCAGCCAGGACATGTAAAGCGGCGCCGAGATGGCCTCCTGAATTGAAAGGATTTAACGAAAAGTTGATAAGGCTTCGAATTAGATATCAATATGGCATAACTCACTTTACGGGGCATGGGCAGGGACATGACTACCAGAGAAGCATTGGACGAGTGCTTGACCACCAGCTCGTGGATGCGCAGCTGCCGGTTCGTCTTCTCGGCCATGCTATGCAGCTCATCGTCCGTGATGCCAAACTCGTTGCGAGCTCCGCGACGGAAGGGTTCGATCAGGCGCTTGTGCTTAAGCAGTGTGTCCGCTCGCGGCTGCTCGGAGACTCCCTTCAGCATGATGAGTTCCGAGTACTTGATGCGGAACTTTGTCAGCAGACTGGCCATGCTGTGGAGCATTCAATATGTTTTAGTAAATAAGCTTTATAAGTAGCAGTGTGTTATCTTTCGTTACCTCTTCTCCTCCTGCTCCTCGTCCTTGCCGTGGCACATGGCGAATACCCTCAGCTTGCAGTTCTGCCAGTGGGAGCGCATGGAGATGATGTAGGGCAGGAGAATGGTGAGACCTGTATTCGAGTGAGGGCATAAGAAAGCTACGTCAGAGAAGATACAAACATGAACACTCACCTCCGTCATCGTACAGCCAGAATACATCAATGGTGCCCTTGGCCTGCTTCCTTGTAAAGATGGTCATGGCATCGAGGAGGTTCTGCGGAATGTCCGATCCTCCCTTGGTGTGATATGTCACGGCCGGCTCATCGGTGCTGTTCACCTTGTAGCTGCGGGAGCTGCGCTGCATATTGGGCATCGGCGCCGGCTGGGGCATCGTGAACGACGAGTTCGGACTGTCCATTCCGGCTAGATTCAGGTTGGAGTCGATGTGAAGCAGCTCGGAGGCGGCATTAGCTGCCGGCATCAGTTCATTGGTGAAGCCCTGGGCATTAGCTGTGTGCATGTGACCCATTCCATTGGCCGGCAAGGTGACCTCGGAACTCAGCTCCGAGAAGTCTAAGCCATTGGGCAGCCGGAGCAGGGCCACGCCCATTCGCTGGGAGAAGGCATTGCTGCAGGGAATTTTAGTTTGTATTCACGAGGGATATGGTTTTACTCAAGCTTTCACTTACTACAAAATGGAAAAGTAGCTCTCCACCTCCTCCTTGCGGCAGCGATTCCAGTCCGGCTTGTAACCCACCAGCACAATGTTCGGGGCCATCTTGCCAAAGCCCGTGGATTTGGTCAGGGCATTGATACCGTCCTCCAGGCTGAATCCGTCGATCACATTGTAGAAGGCCTTGATCTTGCGGGCATCCAGATATTTTTGGCCATCCTTCATTAGATGCTGGCGGTTCTTGTAGCCAACGCGAACCTGTAATAGCGAAATAAATTGGACATTAATAATGTAGTTTCTGCAACCAAAGCTCCATGAACTTACCGGTATTATGTTAGCCACAAACATCAGCGAGTTGTTCTTGGTTAGCAGATAGCCAAAGTCCACCAATGGTGGCCTAGTCTTGGGATCTCCGGAGAGCACCAGCACCTGCGGATGGTAGTTCTTCACGTGATCCGAGACGTTCTGCAAACGAGTGACCGCCATCAGAGCAGCCTTGTACTGCTGAGCCTGCGTGGTGGATCCCCAGTTGGCCTCCGGTTTCCGGTACATAACCACCAGATATAGGGCGAAGATGATGCCAAAGGTTATAATGGCAGCCACATAGTTGATCAGGAACATAATGGCCACGCACATGGCGAATCCGAAGAGACTGAGCCAGGCGTTGTAGTACTTGAAGGTGGGTCGCCATCCCAGTGGCTTCACGAAGGCCGCGTGGAATGTGCAGAAGTTGATGAGGGCATACGACGCCAGGTAGAAGGTAGAGATCAGAGGAGCTATCAGGTTAAGCTCTCCGATCAGCAGGAAGCCCGTAGAGATGAAGAAGGTAAGCACATAGCCGCGGTAGGGCTCTCCGTGCTTGCCGTAGGGCTTCGAGAAGAAGATCAGGCCGGGGTAGATCTGGTCAATGCCCAAAGCCTGCACCAATCGGGGAACGGACAGGAGATTGGTCAGAGCCGTACTCAGCGTGGCCGCAAAGCAGCCAGCATAGATCAATGGACCCCAGAGGGACATTTCCTGCATCATCTCATAGGAGTTGAAGAGACCCCAGGTGCAGTTTCCAGTGGTCATGCAGGGCAGCTCCGAGGGGATGATGGTGCCGTTGACCAAGTCACCGGGAATGCCAGAGGCATCTCTTACAGCAGCACCGCCAGCAAAGAGCACGAAGAGAGCGTATGAGGTCATAGAGATCAGCAGCGACCAGAAGGTGCCCTTGGGTATGGCTGCTCCGGCATCCTTGAGATCTCCACAGATGTTGGCGCCCGCCTGGATGCCCGTCACGCTGGGGAAGAAGATGGCAAACACGCTGAAGAAGTCGTGGTTCACCCCCTCCGCGTACCTATAGTCCGATCCGAAGTTCTCCTTGAACGTATCCCCTGAAATGAGCCATCGGCTATAGAAGAGCTCTCCCGGTGGAAACTTAATAACTTACAGGAGAATCCCACGAAGCCCTTGGAAATAAGCGTCTCGTTGCCGTTGGGTCCAATGGCAGCTCCGATTATGAAATTGAAGATGGCCAGAACAATGGTGACGATAAGGAAGTTCTGGGCTTTCGTTTCCCACTCCATGCCCACGCAGCAGATCAGGATGAGCACCAAAACGGTGACCGAACCAACAATACGGATGTCATTAATGCCATTATCCACGATTTTCAGGCCGTTGTTTTCTGGAAAAATATTAATTAATTTATTTTTTTATAAAAAGGTAACAAATAATTAAAATTAAGAGCTAGCAATGGCAACAGAAGCCTTTATCTTCAGAAGGAAAGTTATGGTTTGATACGATATTAATATTTCTAGTAATAACAAAAGTATCTATAAATAAAATCATTATCATTATAATTAAATTCAAATGGTACACAATTCAATTTATTTTACATTAAAGCTGTAATTATTGATTTTGGAAAAGAAAAACAATGAATCTACATATTTCCTATATTATTTATTTATTCAATTTAATTAACATTGGAACATTTCCAAAATTGATACTTACTTAGCAAAACATTTAGCGATTCGCAGAAACCGATGGTGTTCATTGAGGCCGAGACAGCGTTGGCGAAGGCAAACACCACGCCCACTGACGCTCCGAACTCGGGACCCAGCGAACGGGATATGATGAAGTAGACGCCACCACCCTTGACCTCGCCGTTGGTGCTAATGGCTGACAGCGAGAGCGTCGTGATGACGCAGACCACCGCCGAGATCGTAATTATAATCAGCGACTGCAAGATGCCGGACTCGGCCACCACCCAGCTGAGGCGCAGGAAGAGCATGACGCCCCAGATGTTGAGGAGACATGGTATCAGGACGCCGACAATCCAGCCCAGCTTGATGTGTCCGCCAGTTGGTTCCGGTTCGGGGTCGGGTATGGTAATGCTCTAAAAACAAATAAATAAAAAGGGAATGTTAGCAAAACAGATTCAAATTTATTTATAAATAATAATTAAAAATATTTGACCTTAACCTACTCCTTGAACATATTTTCCCTAATAGTTAGCACTGCCTACACATTTATAAACATTTCCTCAACAAAGTATTACTATTACAAATTAGAAAATTAGAGTTTAACCAACATCCACAGTGCAGTGATAAGTATGATGTTTTATCAGAGTTCCCTGCTAAAAGCTTAAGCACACAAATGGAGGCTATCATGGGACCATGTGCTGCTAATTGGGGTAATCGGCGGTTATTAAACGCCTGTTATACATATGTGTGATAATGTGATCTTGGCATGGATGCCATTCAATCGGAAGTATGTTAAATAATTGCTTAAATTTGCATTAATAATTTCTGTAAACTTTCTGCTACTCCAGCGGGCAGCTGTTCCAAGGGAGTTTAATTCGGCATTACTCATACGCCGAGTGTACAATTTAGTACTCGTATTCAATTAACGACCCCCCGACGCCACGGAAAATAACACCCACCCAGAGCACCCGAGCAGTGCGGAGCAACAACCAGATTATGAGTATCTTCATATTGCTTTTCATTCTAATTAAAGTTGATTTTTATAGCCGCACTAAAACGGCAAATATTATAAAAATGTTCAAATGAAAGCTGAAACCGAAGGGAGGTGCCATCAAGTTAACTATTCGGCATAAACCTACAAGTTTTGTCTTTAATTTAGTGTTGATAATAGGTTGGTTCACAAAACTGATAGTCACCTAAAGTTAATCTAAGGGGAAGTGACAGTAATTTGTGTCTGAACCTGACAAAGTCGTTGTTAGCAGAGTTGTTAAAATGTGAAAAATGTGCTTCTAGCTTGAGGTGCTAAAAAGTGTTTTATTGCCTCTCATTTACTTGAGTAAAGGAATACCGGAAGATATTTAAATGAACAGTATTTTAATGTGACTTATATTGAGTTGAAAATAATTTTGTTTTACTTATTAAGTTTAAAATGTTCTCCCCTAATACTATCTTCCTTGTTCTTCAACATTTTCTGGCTTTATAAATACCACTAATGACTCAAGATCAATCTAATGAAAAACACGAAAGGCAAACAAACAAAAATATCGAATGCTTATTTTAATTTGGCAAAAAAACAAAACAATTTTAATTCAATTTTGTTGTTTTTCTTTATTATGAATCCCGACGAATGCATCCGCTATTGAAAACACACAAAAAATTAGAATACATTTCCACTTGAAACAGAATTTATATATCACAGGCGGCAGTAACTTACGCAGCAAGCAATTAGGGAGCCCTAAAATTTTCCACCACGCGACAACTATTGGGCAGAACAATATATCTTGTGATTGTGATAACTTAATAGATTTACACAAGACATTGGTCCCTCGCCCTTGCCTTGGCGATTGTTTTGCTATTTGCCCCACCGGCAACGTGGCAGAGTGGGGCTCATTTATTTTATTGTTTGCTCACATAATTGAATGTTTTTTAAAAAGCGTCCAATTGGCATTGCCACACGTGGCATGGGACAGTGACAGGGTTGGGCAGGACGACATCGATTGACAGTGGCCCCAGCCACGGCCGCAGCAGCAACACACCCCCGAACGCTCGGTTCGCACACGCTGCGTATACGCAATGCCGGTTAGTTAGTCTCCTCGGTGGGTGGTTAATGTTGATTGTTTACACATTTTTGGCGGCGGACGCCAACTCAGACAGACACAAACATAAACATATTTATAAACAGAGAAAAAATGCAACTCTATATTTATTTAATTTATTTAATAATAAAAGCATTGGAAATTGCCGCACAAAAATGTGGATAAAAGTCAAAGGTTTTAAGTTCAAGGGTATGTTGAGCTAATTAATCTGATCATAATTTAATAATTAATAATTTATTTCTTTAAAAGGTTAAAAAAATGTAATATTTATATGACTATTTTTCTCCGTGTCCCGAGGGCTTTGCCTGGACTGGGAGTGGGGTCTATTTGTGGTCTTACTAGTGTAACCCTCTAGCGCTTCCTCCCTTTGTCCATTTCATTTAGCAAAATACGCATTTGGCTCTGTGGTTGTTTTCCTCGTTGTCATTGCTGTTTTTGCAATCCGAAGCGTGGAAAATTTTCGCACACGAAATTGGAATTGAAATTGGTATTTGTGCTTTATGACACAAGGGCAGGAGCAGTACGGAGGACTAACTGGAGGATAAACCATTTTCTTGGTTAGCTTGTGGCAGTGATTTGAGTTCAGTTAATAGACAAAGGCGACCAAGGGACTCGGCTTAAGTTGGGCGCCCTTGAATCACAGATTCCATAAATAGATGAAAATAAATTCATCTTCTGCCTCTGCACGGAATTATTATTAGCTACACGAGGACAAAGTCTATGGCTAATTATGTCGACAGGTTGGGAGCTAAAGTATACCTTCCTTCAGTCAGCTTAAAGTCAGATAAAATGTACAAGGATTTACAGTAGCCATAGAAAAGCGCTCTCAACTGCAAATGTATTAAAGCAAATGCGCAAAAACTCGTTAGGGCAAACGAGTTCTTTCATAAATAATCGAAATATTGCATTTTCATCAATAAGGAGGGAGATTTCCCATAAGTTTGCCCCCTTGGCTCGCCCCTAATGGCGGGTAAGTATCAGAAATGCAACACAAATGGGGGTAAACATATTGTTATATGCGCCAATAATTTAATGGCTTGTTCGGGGCATTGGCAGTGCGGTAAACAAAGATTTTCCAGCAAGACTTTCGCATTAGGAAATCAATAAAATGGTATAAAAATAGCTAGCAGCTCTTTGGCCGGCTATGAATTGTAAATTCGAATTGTAATTACAAGTGCAATGCGAAAGGAATCTCAAATGGCAACCACGCCACAGGCTGCCCCCGCTGATGGGGTAAACAGAGCGCTGTGACGGCTGAATACTCATACGCCGCATTGGACGACGCGAGATGTTGATAATATAATCCCCGATATTGCCATTCGGTTTGACAAATTACTAAATATGAAGAGGCTCGATGGCAGGGCTTTTTGAAAACTGCCAGGAACTGGTAATGGTTTTTCGGAGACGCCTGCTGTCCGATACATCTCGAGTGTGTTTTCTGTCAGTTTAATTGATTGAAAGTGAGGAATAATCAATTGCTCAGTCCGGGCGTTTATCAAAATGACGTCCTGTCAGCAGCCCTGACAGCTTCAACACACGGACACTTGTCCACCCGACGCGCTGGAGTGGAGTGGATCCGATCGGCTTTAAGCACTCCTAGGATCCCCCTTGAGCTTGCCTCATGATAAGCAACGAATCAGCCAACGTCAATGGCAACAGCTCCGGCTCCAGTGCCATCTGCAGGCTGTTGCCTTTACTGGTGCTGTCAATTTTAATGACACGACATACTTGTCCTGCATTATCCTCCACGCACACACATATGGTGTTGACTACAGTCGCCATGACGAGCTGTTTACCCTGCGTCGAAGACGAACAGGCAGGACTCCCGCTCCGCCACGCCAAGCCCCGCCGCTCCTTGAAACAATGTCCGTGTCGTGTGGCCCATGGCAGATGCATGGCTGCATCTTGTTGACAATTAATTTGGCTTCGGCGCTGTCATCGATAGCGCCTTGCGCATTACGGGTTATGGATGAATGCGGAAAAATCCACTTAGGACGCCGGCGACTGAGTGCAAATCGAATGAAGTTCGCTCGTGTTGATTGCGAGTGTCTCCGGGGAAAGGGGATATGCAAAAGTAAAAGGAAAACTTGTTTTCTTCAAATCACCCTCCAAGGCAAGACTTGGATTAGGTTTAGAACTTAGGTCAAAGGAGAACTTTGCTTTAAAGGTTTTGAGTTGGCAAGGAGAAACCTTAGAAAGGGATTAAAACAATTGGGGATTCCCGTTTGTTTATGTTTCATGACGAATAAGTTTAGTCATTTTAAACTTATTTTGTGGTTCTTTAAACCTAATACTGATTTGATTTGTTGTTTTGTTTATCCGTTTAGCTAAAAGCCAAACTTATTTGGGAATCCCTCGAAAAGACTCATCTTTGTTTACAAGGAATTCTTAATAAAGTTTATAAATAATACATTTATATTAATGAAACCAGTTTCTTTTGCAGATGACTGAATATACAGACTTAAACTAAAGAAGTTTGTGTTAAAAACCATCCACTTAAAACTAGCTTATACCAGTTCCTTGTAATATATTTCGATTCCGTCATAAAAAACCTCTTAAGAAAACAGTTTCCACTTAAATTTCCCTCCAATTCTCGGAGCAAATATATTGTTTTGTGTGACTTTGTCTTTCCAGGATATGTATCTTATCCCTTGAAGCGGATCCAAGCGTTATTTAGGAATTCGAATTCCCCTAATGAGCCGTCGCTGGCTTGTAATGCAATTTTTACGATATCTATCATACGCCGTGGTGGCGCTCACTAGCCTCACAAAGTGAATTAATTAAACAATACGGAGAAGGCGAGTCACCGGGAAAACCTCCGGTCGAAGGGACCCCCAGACGTGAGTTTCGCTATAGACGCATCAAATTTATTACTTCAGCGATAACCATAAAAAGCTGTAACGCTGGGAGGGCTTATGGTCCGCTCCGCTATGGCACTACTTATTCCCTCGCCCAACGATAAGCGCCACTGGGGCGGTGGACGGTGGCTAGCTGATTTGAGAAAGTGGGCGGCGGCGGTGGCCTTGATAGAGGTGCTGTGGTGAAGGCTTATCTTAAGTGGCCACAACGTCATCACGGCAGAGACGCTCCAATCTGTTGGCTCCGCACACATCAATCGGTGGGATGCCGGTTAGACGTCATGGAAAACTCACAATTTGCACGTCGGAAATGTGAAAATTGTTCAAGTAAATAAATCAGGCAAACGTATTTAATGAAATACAGATATATATATACTTATGTACTTCTGTAAGACTGGGCAAAGTGCGAGCACAGCCGGAGAGTGTATCCAATTCTGGTTAGATCCATAATTTTTTGTTTTGCTTCTGTTTCGCTTTATGTTTTCCTAGGTATATGTTTTTTGCTGTGCTTTGTTTATTTGCCGAGTACTTGAAATGTTTTCAGAACCGCTCCGATCGAGCGACTGAAGTGCGCTGCAAGGATTATGCCACAGCGAACACTGAACAGATCCATAGGAAAATACTCATCATTTAGTGGCGGCACTTGGGCCTATCAATAATCCCCGCAGCCGTGGGTTGATAGAAAGTTATTTTGAAGGCTATTTCCCTTGACTTTTTCAAGTGCATGCCACACACTTCTACATTTCTAGGCCGATTGTTGGGCAAGGTTGGTTGAAGATTGGTAACGAGGTTGCCAACCGATTAGGGTTGGGATTGAATTATTATTGAAATAATCTAGGCGATAACTGATTACTATTCAGCTGTAGCTGAAAGTATAGTGTTAACTGCATTAAATGAAATCTGTTTGAAAACGAAGTTCCCTTAAGAATTCAGATATTCTTTGATAATAATAAATAGTGCACTTAACTTCACATTGATTTACATATGTAAGCATGTCCACTTGCAATAGCCACTACTTCAAATTTAAATGCTTCTCTGGTGACACTTTGTCCAGGATTAATTTAAATCCTGCTACATTTATCTCGTTTTCATGAATTATGCAAACTGTTATGGTAATTCCCCTGGCTTGCGTCATTATAAATATGTACAAACTCACCTGATCGGCCGCCTCTCCCTGCAGCTCTCCGATGGATGGACGCTTCAGATTGCGCATGGAAATGCGGTAGTTGTCCAGGCGCGGCAGAGACTCCCTGCAATCAGAGATCAAGCGGAAATTAGTGGGTCGCCATTAGCAGGAGGTTTCCGAAAAGCTGGAAAAGCCGGTGGACCGGGATGGGTTGGAAAATTCCATACTGATGAAACGGAAGCAGAACAATCACCGCCTCGGGCAGCATGACCGTTGCGTGCAGCGTGCCGAGCTGAAATAGCCACTCTGTGGCACTAGGAGCACTCGGCAATCCACGCACTGGGAACCCAAGTTATTTGTGTATACACATAAATAATAAGACAATAAAATCGCCCAACCAGCCAGCCAGAGTTCCAGCCGAATGGTAAAGGTAGACGACGGGCAGAAGGTCAGGGGTTCCACGCCGAAATCAAGAAAAATCGAGTTTTATCGGAAAATTCTTTTTGGCCAGAGGGAGGTAGGGCGAGAGTGCTACTTATATGGTTGCTACGGAATGCCCATGATGTATATTTACTGATCGCCAATGAAAACAGAAGCAAAAGCAATAACAATGGCAAAAACAGAAACTGAAACAGCGGCAGCCGCGGCCAAAGCAATGCCAAAATATAATTTAAAATCTTAAAAAGGCTAAAAACCGGAATGAGGAAGGCAATAATCGGAGAGCACACAGCACGGCGCCACGAGCGGACAATGGCGCCGTTTCCAAGGGATCAAAAGGGGGGCAGGTAGATGGTACACTACATGGCGTACATTACTCATTCGTCAATTCTACAGGGTGTCCTGGGACTGTGATCGAACTGAATTGAAATACATGTGTGAGACTCATTATTTGAATTGTATGTATAATCTAGAAATTCTAATTTAAAATACATGAATGAATGAAGCAATCAGTTGACACTTTTCTACTTAATAAATTATAAAATCGACGCAAAACAAGCACATACATTAACCACACATAATCCTTATCAGTCGTCTACTGATTACTTTATTTAGGGAAACTCCTGCACAAACGTCGACTTCTTCACGTAGTTTAATCTAACATTTTGTGGAGAATACTTATAAAATAAAATCGGAAACGAAACTAATTTGAACATGATAACAAATTCAATTTAAAATGCCTGGGCAAATATTTGGAATTGTTTTTAATGTCTATAAAAAAGGTAAATTGATTTAAAATTCCTTTTAAGTCCGTATAAATGTAACAATTTTAGATGTACATTTAAAAAAATATTCCTTCTGTTGAAATCCCAAAGAAAAAGTTATCTTTTAAAATCTCCTTTAAGCTTTGTTATTAAAAAAAGGAGTAATCGATGGGAATATTCATATATTTATTATTTATGCTTACAAAAAAATAAGTTTTTAACTATTAACAAAGTGAACTCGTGGTAAATGCAACTTACTTTTACCTTAACAATTTAAGAATCAGGAAAAACTCAGCAAATTTTAAATTACTTTTTGTTAAATGTTCTCAATGCAAATATCTCATCGTGATAATTTTTATTGACCTCATGACCCCATTTTGAGTGCACAACTTTATTAATTTTGGAAAGTGTGGATGTGATCAAGATTCACTTTTATTGTGTTCTCCTTGAGGAAGGTATTACATTTCTTTCTCTCTACAGTTGCTCTTCGATTGGTTTTATTTTAATACAAAATCGCATTCATTAATCAGCTTTAATTGCTATCCAGAATCCTTTCTTTTTATATCTTTAACTGGATAACCCATGCACTGAAGATCCCTCTTGGATCGCCGCTCAGCTTCACCATAATTTATGATTGTTTATTAATAATAGGCAAAAGCTATCGAGGGCGTTTT
The DNA here is from genome assembly GCA_035045905.1 of Drosophila anomelani. Taxonomy (NCBI): domain Eukaryota; kingdom Metazoa; phylum Arthropoda; class Insecta; order Diptera; family Drosophilidae; genus Drosophila; species Drosophila anomelani. The sequence goes on along the minus strand of JAWNOO010000007.1, from coordinate 4,636,593 downwards.
TCATTGTGCTACTAAATAAATTGCAAGTACACACCGAGCAAAGAGAACACGGGATCTTGTGGTTTTTCTTTTAATTCCATTTTCTATTTTCCATTTCCCATTTATATGTCAGACAGATACTCCGCCCTCATCCACCCGATCATGTACTATGGATATATTTTGTGTTTATGTACAGAGTATGTATAAACATGGGCGCATCATACATACATATGTATATGGACTCCAGGTCAATCGATGGGCATTGATTGCTCGTCCGTTGCCGGTTGCCGGTGGCCGGTTTCATTGGGAATCAGCTGGTCTGAGTTAGTTGTACAATTGGAGCTCCGCAGAGTTCCAGTCAACGCATCGATCAATTGAATTCATTGGCGCTCGCATAACCCTAATGACAAGCCGTAAATTTATTTGTTGACACGCTCATCCTCCGTGCGAGCTGACAGCTCTGGAATTCGCGAGGTGCGAGTAGATCGAATTTTCCGATCGCGAATCCTTGGGCCAAAAATGGGAACCTGTTTCTGGTTTTCTACAGTGTTTTTATTATTGTTTCGGCGAGCTGATGTAACTCGCTTGCCGTGTGCAAAGTTCCCGGGAAAACAAATCATCCGCTGTCCGAATTTCCACCAACAAAAGCGAGCGTTCGCAAATTTTGTTTTCTGGCATATCTTTTGGCAGCTTTTAATTGAATTTAATTCGAGAATGTATACTTAAGCTATCCCGAAAGTGGAACAATTGTAATAATTAATTCGAAAAACATTTGCGCGGGTCTAGGTCGCCGTGGTCACCTCTCAATGAAGAGTCATGTGTCGAAATTTGTTTGTTCAAAAGTTGAAGAAATGGAAATTAATCCGGAATCAATTTAATTTATCAATGATCTTGTGACTTCATTTTTTATTTCAGTAAAGTGCACTTAAAAATGATAATTTCTCTGAGAATATAAATGCTTAAGTGATAACTTTTGATTGACGTATGTCATTCCATTTATTTTAAATAAAGTTTAAAATCTCATTTCTTGTTTGTAATAATTAAAAAGGAATTTCGTTGAGTATTTTTTTAAGCTGTATATGATTTTTAATAAATATACAAAGCATGCCTTTTTAGCTGTGCTATTAAACAATTATTTATAGGAAGTGCAAATCCAGCAGTGATTTTCCCCAATTATAGCGCTCATTTTGACAGATCACTGATCTCGATGTGTTATAAATTATACACTTTTCATTCACATTCGGCTATGGTGAGAGGGTCATGTAACAATTGACACTGGCAGTGACACATTACTCCAATTTTTTAACGATTTTGCCTTCAGATAAGCCTTTCAATCCGCTGTCATTTTTTGTGTTTATGTGCTAAACGTGATTACAATAAATTGGCATAAAGCAGCCTTCGTTGCGGTTATATAAACGGAATATTTCACTTTTCGCCAGACATATTCAGCCTTTACATTGTACCCTTTTTATTTATTTAGTTGTACTGATACTTTTATTTATTTCTTTGCACCTTTTCAGTGGCTGCAAAACAAACAGAAGCGGCCTGAGTTGAAACATATGTCGGCAACTCAATCTAAACTCATTACGGAATGAAAAGTTAATGATCAATTTGCTTTGGGAACTCTAATTAATTGTTGTATTATTTCTAAATTGTTTTAGAGGCAAAGCTCAGACCCCACGTGCGCCCTAATGAATGGAAATAATATATCTCAAGCACCTACACGGACTCAACCGAATCGCGAAAAAATCTTATCTAAGCGAGTAAATCGCACTAATCGAAGCAATTATCAAAAAATTCTAAAAATGGTATAAGGCACGTAATATTGTATATTTCGTAAAATTAAAAGTATTTTGCCTTAAGAGAGCTAAATGTGAGCATCTCAACAATAATATTTGTGCCCTATTGATTATGTCTTTGTTTTTATCTTTCTGTTTTATATGCATTGAATAAATTTTAAATTAAATAATGATATGAATATGGAAATTATGCTGTATTAATATACAATTTTATTTCAAGGCACACCGATCAGAAAAATAAAAATTAATAAAAAACCAATCAAAATTTAAAAAGTTCCTTATTTTATTGCCTTCCATTTAAATTAATATTTTCGTACTAAAACTAAATCATACTTTAATTTGATATACAAAATAAATAATAATATATATTTTTTTTATCTACTAATAATATTTGTTTAGTTTTTATTTCTAAATTGATAAAATAAATAAATAAAATACCATTTATGGGATTTAGCCTTTCCTTAAGCAAATTTCTACTGAATATTTTAGAAAAATTTAATATAAAAAGGTAAATAAGTCATAAAATAAAGCATATCAAAATATTAAACATACACATCATTTTTATTTCTATTATAAATTTATCAATATTGTTTGAAAAGCATTATAAAATGTATTTTGCTGATTTAATAAGCCGTCACAGTTCAGAAGAAATAAATAATCACTGAGGAATGCATAAAATTATAATTAAACTCACTTTGTTAACTGGGCGAGACTGAATTTGCGTTCCGCATCCGATTTGCGCAGGAAATGCCCAAATCCGCGGAAGGATAGGCGCGAGCTCCTCCTGTTTTCGCCGGTCTCGCCCGGAGCCTTGGGCTGCAGGTGGTTCTCGTTGCTGGACGGAGGATGCGTTGCGTCCGGCTGATCGGCGCCTGCGGCACCTGATCCAGCCTCGCCATCGTATGCGGCATTCGCGGTGCCGTTCACCTTTGAGATCTGAAAGCGATCGGCCATAATTGTTGCTGGGAGGACTCCCTTTACTTGGCTGTCAACTGGACACTGGAGGACACTGTTTTTTATCGATTGCAGGAGCACCTTTCAGGAAAGTTAGCGAACTGAGCACATTTGCATTTTACACACCCGCCAGGGAGTGGATGGGATGGGATGATATCACTCGAATCGCGAACGGAAATCGAATCGAACCAGGAAGGACGCGACGTCCGGCTGCGGCGAGTGTCCGAGTACGAATATTTCGAGACCGCAAGACCGATGGGACTCTATATATTTTATTTGGCGGAGAGCGCGAAATACACACTGATACTGCCTGGAGCAATCGGCTGGAATATCCGTGGCGGCAATTACAACTTAACGCGCCGACTGTCGCACGGCGTTTGAGCGTTGTCAAGTGTTTACCGCTTGATTATTATGGCTTTTTGCGCCAGTCCAGTCAGCTGCTCCTCTGCTCTGCCGCTCTGCTTCCGCTTGGTGGCTTTGGCTTTTGGTACCAACTCACGCACACAGCCACGCAGTGCCGCGGCGGCGTGGTGAGTTCTCAACAAGTGTTTGTGGCCGAACTCAACATGCCGGCGGAGTGTACGCTCTGTACGGAGCACCAGCGAGCAGCGCAGGAGGTCCGGACTACGGGATACCCGCTCTTGGGAGCGCTCATCTTGAGCGTATACGTAATATTAGAACGCTTACGCTTCGCACTACGTATACGCAGCGTAGGTTGGGTGCGCAATGCGCAATGCGCATGCATTAATAATTTCAAATTTGCTAAAATAATTACCAAATAAATTGTGCATCTGTCGTTACTTTAAGTTTACGGATTTAGGAAAGTTAAAACCTGTCAAATTTTAAAAATAGAATTACAAAGTAGAAACTCCTAAACTTATTTCGAAAAATATTTAAATGATTTTTGATTTATGTTTTAAAATTGCTTTTTGCTTGGCTCTCAAAGATCATAATCATTATTTTTTATATCTATATGTATTTTGATTTCAATAAATCGAAGAGAAATCCTTCGTAAATTATGGAATATTTCTTAAATTTTAAACTTATATTATGAATGAATCTCACTACATCTGATATAGGTTTTTAAGAAGCTTCAGTTTTGTTTTGTTGATTAAAATATCTATAATTTGATTTTATTGATTTATTATTTTAAACACTTTCAAATATAAATATAAGTAAACAATTTACAATTTGAAATAAAATTAAATCAAAAGGAATGCAATTAAAGAAAACTTGTTTAAATTATTCTTCTTATTGTTCTTATTTCGAGTTAATTTTTTATTAATTTCAAAGATTTTTTATGTACACTTTCTTAATGTCAGTTGTTTGCAATTTTAAAATTCCTGCTAACCGGTCTGTGCTTTTGTATTCTTGATCAGCGTCAACAGAATCGATGTTGGCCTATATTCTGACCGAGAGGCGCGTTGTTGCCACCAACGCAAACGAGATTAGCAATCTCATATGCTCATTAAAGCCCTATAATCAGCGTAGCGTATCACAGGAGGCAGTACCCAAGTGGCAGGGCATAAAGTTTAGCTTAAAATTCCATAAATCATTTGTACCCAACACTCCAAGTTTGTTTATTTTGACACTTTTTGTGGGTAAAAGTACTTGAATCACATAAGAATTTATTGTATTGCTAAAAGTGTAGATCTCTAACAGAATTATCAATGATTTTTTGTTTATTTAAATCAAATGAATTTGTTATATATTTATATATAAATTTTAATATTTATATCATCTTTGCAACATCAATGATCTTCAGTTTATTTATTCAGTGGCCTTTATAAATAAAACATGGACTACTTATTTGGGTCAGCACTGAATATAAACACTCTCAAAAATGGCACTAAAATATATAGAGGGATCGCATGAGGGATCCTTCGTTCAAGACATACTTCATTGGAGCCTTTGTCACTTGCTACAACACCATTTTTGTGGCATTTGCGAATAGGTATTTAGCACCTTGACACGTTCCCTTTGTGTACGATTGCTTTTCGGTGATTCGCTGGCGTCTGCGTTTGCGATTGCGTTTATTAACTTGTTTCCTTTGTTTACCCAATTCATAACAATTCTCCGACTCTCCGCGCTCATTCACAATCATTCGCACACTAAAACTTAGACACACTCGTAACATCTTTACTATCAGCCAAGCTAACTCGATGCGGAGCAAGTCAAGCCAAGACGGCAACAGTAACAACCAGCCTGCAGAGCACGCCAACAAAACCCCCTTAATCGAATTAAATTCGGTTTTATCTGGTTTGATTGGCCGGCTGGATGGTTGGATGGCCGACTGACTCGTCGGGCCGCATTCAGCTCTGCGTCAGAGTCACCCGAGGCGGTTTTAATGAAGAGCGGAACGCGGCGAAAAGAGTTATTTTTTATTAAGCCACTTGGAGGTGCCCTGCTCCGAACCTTCCCCCAGCGAACCCGAGAAACCCAAACACCCGGAGCTCGGAAGAGCCAACTGGACGACGACGTCGACCTTCTCTTCCCAGCTGCACACATCTCCACAGATGCCACTCTCTTGAGTCAGATCATTCTAGGGGACATCTCGTTCTTATCGGTTTTATGGGGATATTCATATAAATTTAGTTTAATCTCTGGGAATTTCTCACATTGGGTAATACTTTGCGAAAGACATTGGTTATCTTCCTATTCTTGTTTAGATGAGATGTTTAAAGAAAGGTAAAGTTAATGCAAACTTTAGGGTTATTTATTTGTATTGATTTGGGTTTGATCCTTGTTGGAAATATTTATTTATAAAAACTCATTCCACCTGAAAATTATGGAGACTTCAATATTTATTTTAATCTATGAAAATTATTAACCTTAAATTATCAATATTTTAACTAAAATAAACTGAAAAACATATCCCTTACATTAAAGAACCATTAGACTGCATAAAATATTCATTAGTTTTGAAAAACTGAAGATCTTACTTGATTTTTAATGTAAAATATAATATAATATATACAGATTATATTTTATATACATTTTAAGTTATTAAATAAATAGAGTGTATATTTTGGTGTACCTGTAAAAGAAACATTTTTTGTTGGTTTATTGCTTATTTAGTTAATTTTAAGAGAATTTAGAAGTGGTGCTATATGATTCTGAACTATGTAGATGTTCTCATATTTTTTTATAAACCAATTTAACATTGAATTATGACTCATTGTTTTTTTTTTTTATATTCCTGGGACAATGTGAAAACCAAACAACCAAAAAAACACGACAGCTCATTCTACGTCTGTTCTGACTGGTAGAATTAATTTACAATTTTGGAGTTCACCTCGACACGACTCGGCTCACCTCCCATGACTTTTTCACCATTATTATCCAAGCCATTTGTTAGCCACGAGCAATGAGATATTAGTTTATGGCTTAATGAGTCTTATATAGATAGATGTACCGCTGCAATCAATTAGTTAACCCTCTAAAGTTGCATAAGTTTAAAATAAGCAATGGCTTTGCAAGGAGCGGGATAATAGGTTGATTATGGCTTTATATCAGCCGTGTTGTCGTTCTGCTGATATCACGCAAGTGATTAACGATTTGCTAATTATCAAAAATATTTATATTACTTTATAAGCCATCAGTCGAACGATTCGCTATATATGTTTTTCGGCGAAACTGATTTTTATTCGTTTACGATACGATTTTCACACGTCTTCCAATTTCGCTTGGCTCGTTTATTAAAGTTTATTGCTCGGTTCTTCAGGGCTCTGCCATAGACAATTTGTTTACTGCTTCCAATGATATAAATTGAATTTCTCTTTATTCGTTCCGGAATTCGAAGATCCATAAAAATTGGCCACCGAAAATCGATTGTTTACAGAAATGTACCACAAATGGAAAATAATATAAAATATGTATCGAAAAGGTCGTGTATATATATATGCATATACTGTATATTGGGTGTGATAAATCGTCAAAGGCATCGTTTATTTTCGCAATTATATTCCCAAGATGTTTATCTAACAATCACGGTGTCTCTATCTTGTAAACTTTAATTCCTGTTCGGGGGATCTTTCTAAAATTAGTTTTTGTTTGTGAAAATCATCTTAACTTGTTTATATTTGCGAATATAAAACTGTAATTGGCGGCTAGTCTTGTGTTTTGCATCTCGTTTATTATTTTTCCCCAGTACCTGCAATCAAACAGACCAATTAAAGGCGAATTATACTCTAATTGCTTTCGACATTTTCGGGTAAATGCAATTAACAAATATACAAAATGCTAAAAAGGTGAGATTACAACTTAAAACGAGAAATGTCATCTTGTTGACTTTATTTATTTGAATTCCCTATTATTTCTGTGCCTTGCCAAGACATTTTCAGTGGAAATAGATGTGTTCATAGGAAGCCAGTTTGTTTTCGTTGATGGCATCCACCCTTAACCAGTTACAGGCAGCTTTGGTTAACCCTCAACTGCACTCATTAACACCTCTCCAGGCCGCTTGTATTTGGACTATAGGCGATTTCTGTCTAATTGATCGAATCAACACACGGCGGAAGCACAGATAAATGTATTGTTTTATGGCTAAAATTAAATATTTAAGACTCGGCAACTGCGTTGTATAACGACAATCCATTGCTAATTAATTCGAATCTAATGACAGCCATATATAACCAATTACAGATAGATAACGTCTCCTCCATGACAGGGAACTCGACTTGGACTCTTAAGGGGTGCCAAGAAGACAAAATGGCCATGCGCTATCGCATGGTGGGGCAGTGACATTATTTGACACTCGTTTATTAATTGAATTAACTGCTTTATACCACTTTAAAAAGGTTTTCAATCGGGCCGCGTGAAGGAAGTCCACACGAATCGACAATAATCTAGATTCGATCGCTTGCGACTGGGTTTGGGAATACCTGTCCTTGGCGTCAATTGCCTTCGGACGCCTTACAATATTCGACGGCTGTCGTGTGTCGATAAAGCCACTTGTATCTGGCTTTGTGTTAAGTGTTTGGATCAATATATATCAGTTCACGTAACTGACGCATAACATTTGGCTAGAATGTCAATGATCAAGGGTTGAACATTGACCGAAATCCTGCAATTGATACATAATATTTGCCTTCCTTTTTGATTTAGGGAGGGATGACTATTGGTTCTCTATCTAGATGTTTGAATTATCGTTATTAAGCATACTTTTAGAATCAATCTCTGCATCTTGCAGTGTTCTAGGATCAGTTGGGAATTATTTATTTATCCTTACACTATCTACAATATATCCTTTCTCTTCTACAGATCTTGAATTCTTCTACATTATTTACCCAACAATCTAAATATGATACATTCTTTATTGTTATTGGAAGCTGCTCCGATTGCCTAATTAGTCAGCAATTTCTAAAATATATTCATTTATATATCTACGTTTATCTTTCTGTCACTTGGCTCCATTGATGATATCAGAGACTCAATAAGCTTGATCCGATGCATCTACGGATCCCCACCACAAATCACTTAAAACAACATCCACCTGCTGATATTGCTGGGTTTTCTACTCCTTAGCGATAACCTGAAAGGGTATATTGGTATTATGTTAGCCCGGGTGCTCCATAAAGCATCTCCAATAATGCTAAAAACCTTCAGAGTCGAGTATTGCAAACATTAAAACACTCATTAAAATTAAAAAAATCGAGAATTATATAGCAATAAGATATATGTGTCGTATTTCAAGTAAACTCAGTCCGCAAGGTGCTATTATGAATGCGATTCAGTGAGTTAAAAGCGACTGCATTCAACGCTACCGAAAAAAACAATTATAGGGCATCGATCGCCACGAATACCTGTTGTTACTTCCGGCGGGCTCCTGGCCGTAGCTCCAGCTCCCATTAGCCAAAGTATAGACAAAAATTTAAGTCACGCCTCCCATACGGGGATTTTTTTTTCACGAATTCCGATCTACGGAGAGTGGTCATCATCGCCACCGTCTCTGTCATACCCGAGGCAGTAATTAGAGGCAGAACCGATCCGCTTCGTGGCAGTAGTAACTTGTTCAGCGCCAGCTAGTCTCATTGTATCGTATCTTTCCGTCTGGGGTGTCTACTACAGATGTCTGGCTGTATGTCTGAACGATCGATTCGAGTGTCTCCGGTCGGGGTGCCGGGCCAAGTGTGACAATTGATGGTAGGCACCCCCAGCAACACCAGTCACATCAGCACTCAGCCTCACTCCGATGTCAAATCGTCGGGAATCAAATGCTTAATTGTAATAATTACACAAATTTAATAATTTCAGCCGGCGCATGAGAGCCATGAGACTTAGTTTTGGGCGATAGCTTGATACGCTTAGATTGGCAGCCCATCGGTTCTGATATATCCATCCATCACGATGTCTTACAACAACATTATCTGAACTGAAAAATCGGAAATTTATGATTTGATTACTAAAATATTGGGCTAAGTTTAAAGCTTTTGGATATATCAGTTCCTTTTAATTCCAATTTAGAATTCAACAAGTTTCTCTTTTTATATTGAATGCATATTTTTTCCGGTGTCGTTACTTTCTCGAGAACCTGTACAGGTTTTATTTTAATATATTTTTTTGTATTTGCGAAATTTAATGCGTAATTTAAATCTTCGTATGGGGGTCATCTGAATAACGGTGCCCAGCCTGTTTGCTAAATCATTTAATCTGTCGTTTTAAGGGCCGACATTAAGTCTGAATAACTGACAAACATTTCTCAACTAATTGCAGTTTATATTCTCATTAGGGTTAAGGACTTAATGGGGGCTTTGAAGTGTGTTGAAGTTGAGCCCCAAGAGCCGATAAGGAAGCCTTCTATAGGTAGTAAATACCAGTACAAAATGCAATATGAAAATCATTAAAAATATATTAATAAAATATAGGTTTCTATGTGATGTTAGATATTAAGAATTCATCTTTAAATCATTTTAAAAAATAATTGCTGGCGAAATGGCTCTGCATCGCATTTTACTCAAGAGTCTTGCTATCATAAGTGGCAAATTAAAAATGCGCAGGAAACCAATTAGCCAAATCTAACCAGTGCGAAGGGGTTTGATTTGGACCTGGCTTGCAGCCTTGTTTACAATATTGGTATCTGCGAGTCAGTTTATTAATTTATATTATTTTTCACAGGGCTGCTATCAATAAAGCACAGGTATATGTCAATAATGCCTTATAGAACTTGCAGGCAAAAAAAATTTTCAAAGTACTCCTATTGACGGCTTTTTACAATTTTAAGAAATAATTTAGTTGTAGTGTTTATTATTTCAAAATTAAGTGCAGGCTGCCACTATTTAATTATAGTAGATTACTGCCTTGGTTTATATTTCTTGGATAAAATACGCAATTTATAACTTCGCCTTGTTGGCTTACCTTTATCTTATCAAGCAATTAAATGTGACATTTACCAAGTGTTATTCCCGGTAAGATTGTAAAAGTGTGAGCTAATATTTTTCTAACCGATAAGTGGGTTATAAAAGTTGATCTATACTCTATAAAGAAAATTTTAATTTTATAAAAATATTTACAAAAAATATAATTAAAGCAAGTGCCTATGAGATGTCTTTCCAATCTTTAACGAGTTTTAAAAGCGAAAACTTACTCATTTGGCTGGAAAAAAGTGTTACATTTTAAAGTTCATCAAATTTTTCTTCAATAAAATTTATATTTAACTCTGTTTTATCTTTTAAATATTTATTTGGTGTTGCATAAACGATTTACACATTCAAAACATTAAAAATTCAAATTCCACTACTAAATACGGTTTGTTCTTGAATTTCATTTTGATGCTTCACATTTATGCTGTTAACTTTCACACTGAATCTTATAAATATAATATGTATACATATATACTTTTAGCTTTGTTTTAAAAATTTCATTTAAGCTTCTCTGGGATTAACTTCCGGTTTGTTAATTAATTGCTTTTCCTGGATCCAGTAGGATTCTGGGTCCACCATGGCAATCGATAGTGTTTGGGTTTTTCTATTCAAGAGAAAATATAAGGTGTATAAGTTGTACGGGCAATCGGAGCTTTCAGTTGAGGCAAGACTATGGCCAGATCGAAAATCGGGTTTGAGATCAGTTTATATGAATATCGTTTAGTATATATCTGGTAACAATGGGTGGGTCTTGTGATGAGTCGTATGATTTTAGGTCGAAGCTATTGCAAATCTTAATGGTCACACATTCAACGAGTTGAAAAGTTTTCTAAGCTTAAGAAATGGGTATTCTATTAAAGGGGGTCAGAGGAGAGTTCTATCGAAATGCGATAAGTAGCTAAAGCGGAGATATATGTAGTGTCTAAGAGGGACAGTAAGCACATTGAAAGCGTTGAATCAGACGGAAATCCAAATACTCCCGGCATCCCTTTACTCTCGTAACAAATTCATCGAAAACTCCAAAAACTTAATAAGCTATCCAATAAATACACCTAGACTCTGATATAACAGATTATTGCGGGCACAGGACCGATCAATCGTTCCGTCATTCGTGGAATAAACTCCAAACAGTTGTGTACAAATCCGATGCGATTCCCTCCGCGGTCCCGGCCATCCTGGCCATCGGGCGATAACAAACGATTTCGAGTTCTTGAGCAGTGTCTTGAGCAATGATAATACTGATCCTATATCCTAGCTGCCTTGGCAAGTGTTAACTTAGACGACCAAATGCGAGACGTCGCTGGTGTAGCCCGGCGAGTAACGCGGCGGCAGGACACTCTGCTGGGGCCGTGTCTTGCCCAGCATGGGCATGGGCATCGCCGGCTGGCCGGCCGCCATCACCTTGGGGCTCTGGCCGGGCTTGCCCAGCTCGTAGGGCCGCCGGATGCGTAGCACGTCGGCAGCGTCTCCAGGCCAGGCCCGCTCCGGTCCCAGTCGCTGGCCCAGGCGAGGATACCGGCGCTTGTCCACCGCCAGACTGATGGTGCCCGGTGGGTGCGTTGAGTTCAGGCCCACGTTGTATTGGCGTTGCATCGCCAGGGAGGCGCGAATGGTCTTCCGTTTCTGGGGAGGATTACAGAGAGTGATTTAATTTAATAAAATTTAATTAAGGAAGTTGTCCTATTTAAAGGATTCTCACCTCTATAGTCCCACGCCACTTGTCCGCCGCATGTCGGGCAATGTCCAGGCGCTTCTGCTTCTTCACCTGGTGCTTCTTGTAGATAACCTCGATGATGATCAGACCCACGCCGCCGGCAATGCCCACGCCCACCAGTATGAACACCCCCGCCATGTTTTTTAAACCCAGAGTGTTGGGCGTTTTCTCAAAGAGCTCGCAGTTCTGTTGGACGTGCCCATGGAAGATCCACTGCTTGTCCAGCTTCTCCATAAACCCGCCTGAAAAGAGGAGAATAGAAGTTCAACATAAATTCTATAGAACAGCCAGAGTGTAAACATACTCTCGTGAAACTCCAGGATGGCCAGAGTAACCGCATCAGTCCAGGGCGACCCCTTCTGCAGTCCGATTCCGTAACCACTCCGTCCGAACAGCTCGCCGGCAGTAACCAGCTCACAATCTTTGGAGGCCTCGTACTCCAGCCGCGAAGAGTCCCATATGAAGGCCATGAGCTTGCTGTGGCAGATCAAGGAGATCGATTGTTAAAATTATATTTGTATATTTGGAATAAGGATAAGGGCACAACGATTAGGAAGAAACGTTTATGTAACAAGAAAGTTTGATTGGCTTCGGTGGACCGAGGCTTCCAATATCCATACAGATTTATCGAAATGGTTTTTGAGATTTTAATAATTTTACAGAATTTCTTTAAGATTCAAGTAGCAATTTACTTTTCTAAATACATTTCTAAATACATTTAAAACAGATTTTACAATATATTTAAGATTTTATGTTTAGATCGGACATATCGGACTTAGCTCAGATATTAACTTCCAACTGATCATAGATAAACCTTTAAAAATTTCAAAACCATTTCGAACATTTGCAAGGATTCAAAGATATGAAGATGCTAAGATATAGGAACACAAGAGGGCTTTGGGGGCGTCTAAGTACGGGGGCAAGACCAACACGAACACGATACCGCTAAGGATTACAATACATTATCTAATAGATCGAAACACAGAGAGAGAGAGAGAGAGAGTAGGATAGAGAGACAGAGAAAGTTAGAGACAGTGGCGTTAGGTGGACTGAACAGAACTGAACTGAGGTGGCGTTTGAGAGTTTGAAAAGTGAGTCAGAACTGTAAAGAGTTGTGGTGGTTGTTGAGTTATTGTCTGGATCTGGAACTGGATCTGGACAGTGCCATGACATGCGATGCTACGCTCAGCTACGGAAAAGATCGCGGCCACGACGGCACGTTACCCCTTCTTCACGTCCTGGATGGCCTGCTCGGCGGTGGCGTAGTTGTTGGCCTCCATCGTGCGGTACATGTTCGAGAGCTCCACCTGACGGCGGAAATACATGTCCACCGAGGAGCCCTTGACAGTGGCGCAGGTCAGGTTCTCCATGGTGTTACGCAGACGGGCATCGTTGATGCCGCTCAGCTTCGTCTTGGGCCGCTCCAGCACAAGGAAGGCGGCCAGGTTGGCAGTGTACGAGGCGACGATGATCATGGCGAATCCGGCCCAAACCATGCCCAGCACACGGGCGGAGAAGCTGCGAGGTGTTCCCTCCCCGATACCGCTGTTGAGGAGCACGCCCCAGGCGAACCACACAGCGGAGCTAAGGTTCAGGGCCTTCTCCTCGTTGCTGTCCGAGTGCGAGAGCTTGAAGCGTCCGAATGGCGAGAATCTGAGTTCGGAAATTGGAAAGAAGTGGTTATTAAGGTTTCGGAACTCCGGGTCGGGCAGTTCCAGGCAGGCGGGGATTAACTGGGCGGGATCAGCTGCGATCGCTGCCATTCAACCGTCCAATGCAACGACCTTTTTTAATAATTGTGTGCTTCGTTCAGGTTCAGGTTGGGGCACGGGAACGGGAATGGGGATTCACTCACCTGTCCAGCAGGTACAGCACGAGCGCCACAACATGGACCGACACCATTACCAAGATCCATAGCGTGTTACTAAACGGCTGCAAGAAAGACACGAGAGTACTCGATCGTGACGGTTTCTTCTCGAGTATTGTAATGCCTTGGTATTTGAATGGTTTCGAGAATTCTATATACTCGGCACGCTCCGGATTGATGGTTAGTGGTGCCACGATCATGCTAACATAAACGTAGATCCGGATTAACATGGTAGCTACTACAACTGGCCACCCGCCAGCGGAAACCCATTGCTTACTCGGCACGTTCGTTGACCAGCTCCCCGATGAGGCCCGTCCACTCCTTGCGCAGGGTCATTCCCGAGTGGTTCCGCAGGATGTAGTGCCCAAACTGTCCGTCGGGAGACAAGGCCAGGTCGTAGGTAAAGTTGATCCGCTTGGACAGCTCGATGAGCAGATCTATGCAGTAGCCGCGGCAGCAGAACTCGTTGGCTGTTTAAAGACAACAAAAAATTTTGATATTATTTATTAATTTAGTTATTTTTCCACATTTTAGGTTGACAGCTCCCTCACCTGTGGCATCCGAGGCGTTGAACAGCGGACATGGTCGCTCGTCCGGCTCGCAGCGGAACTCGTCGTCTCCCATTCGCCGCACGTAGACAAAGGGCTTCTCCTCGATGGTCAGCACCTTGAGGTGCGTCGGTATCATGATGCCCTCCGGCTTCCGTCGCTGCTTTCCCGGCCAGATGATCTCGCTGTCGTTGATCCTCATACGCATTTTGGCCCGCATCTGAAACTTGTGTGTACTTCAATCTATATCTAAGGATTCATTAAGGATACTTACGCTGTCGTAACTAAACTTGCCCACCACATGCTTCTTCTGCTGCTCTCGGATGTTGATTACGTCGTAGCCGGCGTAGATGCGATCCCCATTGTCATCGAAGGCCACCTGGCCCGTTTCGCCGGTAATGTTGCGGTTCTTGAGGTATTGGAACAAACGCTTGCCTGTGAAGGATTTAGAATAAATAACTTTGTTGGTGTTTCGGAACCAAGAAAACCCATTTTACGCACCCGACTCCCAGTTTACGGCCGAGTCGCCACAATCCTTTGGCGCCTCGGCAATAGTTTCGTTGGAAATCATCTCCTTGATGGCCGAGGCCAGGACGTAGACACTGTCCTGGAGGCAGAGTTACAGCATCATGCATAATTGAGACCCGGAGGCCGTAGCCCGGAGGAGGCGCACACTTACCCTAATGTGTCCCTTGTCGCTGTGGGCATGCTCTAGCTGGAGGCCCAGCACTCCGTCCGGTGTGTTGTTCGCGAACAGCGCCTGTTCTGTCACAATCCAGACATGCCCCTCGCCGGTCATGTTGTACTCCCCGGCATCGCGGAAGATTACTTGGGCATCCTCGGTGCTGCGGGCGATACGAAACCACGAAACACTTATGGTAATGCCTGAATTTCTGAATGCCATCTGGCAGACACGCTTGGAGTGCCTCTAGTGGCTGAATGGGACATAAGGAGGGCAATATTCTGATTGCATTTTAAATTAACATATAGTTTAGGGCATTTACCAAAAGGATTTCGACTTTAAAAGCTTTATAAAACGTTTAACAAAATAAATGCCAGAGTTTCATGTATAAATTATTAAATAAATAAATAAAATAAACTCCAGAGATTTCTGGAATTTACGCTACAAGAGGGATAGAAAATCTGTTTTGAATTATAAAATATCTTTAGAATTTTATTTGTATTAATAATTAAATTTATAATTCATTTTGAAACTATGTTGTGCGTTGTTTTGGATTTGTCCTTCGATATATATCCTTCAGAAGCTGTGTTTTAAAAGCCAACATTTTAAATAATAAAATGTCAATTCAGTTCTGAAGATATTTCTATATTTTTCACCCACTTTATAAATAAACGGCTGGCTATATTACAATGATTTATCTTGCGCTCATAATAAAGCCTCGCAATAATAGTAATAATCAACATAAAACCCATTTTCCTTCAATTGACAGAAGTCAGTAACTACCAGTTGCCGAGGCAAAGGCACGCCCAATGGTGGACTGCAATCTCAGTAATCTTGTGTATATCGCTTTTCCATTGAAATCAATTTACGAAGTCCAACATAAAATCACTTTATTGAGAATTGACAACAATTGACCGACACGCTTTAGTATTCAAATTTAACCGTCACCCGGGGCAAAGCGATTTATGTGAATGTCTTGATTGTACAATAATAAACTGAAATACTGTATAAATTCCATTTAAAAATAGGTTTAACGAATCAGAAATGTATACTACAGAAAACATTTAAGAAACATAAATGGGAATTTAAGTATATTATCATAAAACAAGAAATATCAAAAGATATATAATTATATTATTAATAAATTTTAAACAAGTTAAAGAACTAACATATGTATAGGAATAAATATAATAAAGGTAATCACAAGAGTAAAAAATATTCCAAATTATTAAAGGCATACAAAATATTACTGAAATATTATTTAATAAAGGAAATAATCTATTGAATCCCTAACACAACTAATGAGATAATCAATTCCATTAAATATCGATACAAACATAAAATCTAAAATCTCAAAGCAAATCTTCCTCAATGTAAATAAAAACCTCTCCCATCTATCATTAAACTACCAGCCCTCCCCTCCAGACTGCTCAACTTGATCCAAATATGAACGAATTATTTACGCAAATTTTGCCGGAACGAAGCACTCACCTGGCGTACATCAGGTAGACCCTGGACTGGGCCGTCTTCATGTCGATGAGGTGTTCGGTGAAGCTCTCCAGCTTGGGCTCGAACTCGACAATCAGCTCCACTGTGGCGCGCACATCGACGTCGTCGTAGTAGGTCTGGGATGTGGTCTGGAAGCGTCCCAGGATGGCCCGCCCGTCCGTGTCGGAGCTATGGATGATGATTACCTGTCGCCAGTGGAGCAGATAACGGAACAACTCAATAAGTCAATAAGTCAAATTTTGGGGGTCGCCGACTTGGGGAGATGGAGCGGAGATTCCGTACGCACCTTCGTGTAGGCAAAGTGGCTGAGCATCTCCAGCCAGACATCCGCCTGGTGGTAATAGGGGGGCACCGTCCTCAGGAAGGAGACGTGGATGTTCTTGTCGGAGAAGGCCGCATCCCGCGAGGATATGCCAATGACGGGAATTGAATAGAATCCGCTCGTATAGCTCACGGCCGCCGGCGACAAATCACCTGAGGTTTGCTCATGCGAAACGACTACGGCGTACACCTGCAATGGAATAGGAGGAGCACCCAGGAGAAAATGGTGGTAAAGGATGGCGGGGAACAAACCAAATCAGTGGAAATGAAATGAGCAATGCCAAGGAAGATGCCAGAGGAAGGGAAGACAGACAGCGGAAGTGTAAATGGCGCCGGGAGGACGTTCAATTGCCTGAGTAAAATGTATTAACAGTGCGCTTCAGAATCTTAAGGCTACTAAGAAAAATGTTCTAGTTCTAAATTAAAGTTAATAAAATATTAAAATATTTAAAGCCATTTCTCATATATTTATATTGCATATTTGCATTTAAGCAAATATGTCAGGACTTATGAACCATAACTTATATTTTCGACTCGCACCTTATAGACACGGGCCCCCAGTGGAGTCAATGACAGTTGATTTGCTTCCTTCGGATGGCACCGAGTAATGAAAGGTTCAAAATGGACGCACATTTCGGGGCCAAGCGATGATAAATTCGCTCTGGCATTAATGATGACAAATGCCGCCCCGAAACACAGGCTGGAATTGATTTGGACCTGGTCTAGTGGGTGTTGACTTCTGCTCCGGACAGCCTCCCACAGGGACAGTTGCTAGACAGGAGCTTCTTCGTAATAATAAATGTGCTATAATGCCCAATGTGTGATTAATGGAATCCACAGATAATTCACGGATGTAGTTTGCTCGAAAAAAAACACAAATATGTGCGAAAGTTGGCAGCCAAAAGAGCATTGAAGCTGTGAGTGGATTTTTTACGACGTCTCCACTTGGTCAGGTTGCAATGCACTGTGAAGCCCTGAAAGGCTCTTCGTCATTAGGATTTTTGGACACTTTTCGTTTGTGCATGACGGCGTTGATTAATTGCACGAGAAACCAGTTTGATTTCGAAAAGTGCTGGATGATTTTACGTCCAATTGTTGTAACTACAGTGCGTTGTGAAAGTTATTAACTTAGAAATTGTAGCTGTTTTCATTAATATTAAATTATTTTACGAACTACACTTTGCTTGGTTACCTTAATGGGTACCACTTGGTAGCATTATAAACATATTCCTTTAAATTAAAAATCAAATGTATTTCTCAAGTGCTTCCGAAGTTGCCTTATGGAAATCAATTAACATCGTTAATTGTGAATTTAAGAAAGAACCAAGATGCGAAACCGAAACCTAACCAACTGGAAGCTGGGTCGATATTGGAATCTGGTGGCGCATTACCGTTTGTCATCACGACATTTCCGAATCATTTCCCACTGAATTATTAAAATGACTCCCAGCCAAGCCCATGCCCAGGCCCAGGCCAGGATATTTACATATATTTTCAGGCCTCATGGCGATGGATGATGGGTGTGAACGGAAGTGGGAAGGTAATTGCATTTCCCTGCCGACTTACCCGGTTCTCAATGAGCTTGTCGCACACGTTGAAGACCGTCTTGATGGGATTCTTGTCCATGCGAATGGTCTTGTCGTAGTAGGTGACCTTGCGCGGCACGTACTGCTGGTCGAAATTGAGGTGCTGCAGGTCGGAATAAACGGGGGCGAGGGTTAAAGCGAATCTAAATTGGAAATCCAGTTAGCTAATGCGACTAAGCGCTTGCCTTTATTGTTGTGCTAAAGTGCTCCTCGCTGTCGGAATTGCTCAGAACGCCGCCAATATTATACGTCGAGGGATTATCCGAGGCGGTGTGCCTCTGGGCGGCGGCAATCGGCGGCGGCATTATGGCGAGCAGAACAATGGCCGATCCGAACAAAAGCCGGCAATGAACAAAGCCCACGGCAGCCATATTGCAGAGCTCCTAAAGTTTTTGGGGAGGGAAAACGAGGTGCTTTGTGAAACGGTTTCAATTGTCTTCCCGGCAAACATTCAGCATTTTCTGCAAGAAAATATAAAGTTTTATTAACTCTCTTAACTTAACAATTTAAGCAATTCCAAAACAAAAGAGTCTGACGTTTAATTGTATATTATGTAATATTTGTTGTTAGTCTTCAGTTACTAAATAATTAATTAAATGTGTAAAGGCGAGGAATTGAAGACAGTTTCAGTTGATATAAATAACACAGGTCTACAAAAATTGACCTTACAAAAGTACGGTGAATAAAACCTTCAGATTGTGAAAGATCTCGGTCTGTATATTGCTAGTTCAAAAATCAAAAAAATTTCTCACGTACCAATTTTGAGGAAATCGCCCTCAAAGTACCAAAAATGACCTATTTTGGCACTTTTCAAACGCTAATAACACAGAAACCGCGCGTGTACCAAAGTTGAATTTGGACTTAAATGAAAGGCCAATCTTTCCCCTTTCAGATTTCAGATGGGTCCTGATTTTAGGACGTCAGGTTCAGGAGCTATATCGCTTTTTCTGAACTGATTTTTGAGCCCTTTTTTTGCTATGTTGTAGCCCTGGAACTCAGTACAAAATGTGATGACTCAGTTGTAACTCCCAAAAAATTTGTTCTAGTTTCAGGGCTACAACATAGCAAAAAAAGGGCTCAAAAATCAGTTCAGAAAAAGCGATATAGCTCCTGAACCTGACGTCCTAAAATCAGGACCCATCTGAAATCTGAAAGGGGAAAGATTGGCCTTTCATTTAAGTCCAAATTCAACTTTGGTACACGCGCGGTTTCTGTGTTATTAGCGTTTGAAAAGTGCCAAAATAGGTCATTTTTGGTACTTTGAGGGCGATTTCCTCAAAATTGGTACGTGAGAAATTTTTTTGATTTTTGAACTAGCAATATACAGACCGAGATCTTTCACAATCTGAAGGTTTTATTCACCGTACTTTTGTAAGGTCAATTTTTGTAGACCTGTGTAATTAATATCTAAGATTTCTGCAAAACCCCAGAAGTATGCTATGAAATATTTAAATGCCCAAATGTAATGACAGAAAGGTTTTCTTTTCCATTGGAACTAATTTTCAAATAAATTTTAAATTCACAGCGACTTATATAATTATATTTTTGTATTAAGAGTGTTCTGTTTAAAATGAGTATTGCATTTAAAATACCCATTAATTGTTTAAATATAAATTAAACTCAATTATTTGAGCTGGCAGTGGCAAAAACTTCTCACAGAAAACATCTTTTGAAACCAACTGCTTGCTTTTTCCTTTTTATTTTAAATTAAGCATTTTGTTTCTGCACATTTATTTATATAGAATATTAATGCACTATAACATAGCAATGGATTTTATAATTTATATTTATATTATTTTATTCATTTATTTATTTACATTTTTTAACGTCTGAGCGGTCTTCAATATGGTTCTGCTGCCGGATCGAGTAAAAACGATCGGCGTATTTTACATGATTATACATTTGGTATATAACTGGAAATCTCAATAAAGCCAATTCCCAACTTAATTATATTATTATATCTATTTGGAATAAATTTTGGGATATGGAAAAATAATTATTTAAAACGCAAAATCATGGTTAATATTTTTAAAATATTTTAATATTATATGATCAATTTAACGGTATTCGTCGACAAGTTAGTATCTTCATCTAACGATCAAATGTCGCGGTTGCCTTCAGATACTTTCTGTTGTGATCAAGTCGAGATAGATTTTAATGGTCGGTTAGATAATAGTTATTATTGTTAACTATCTGTTAAATTATTAATTTTAAATGTTTAATTTTCGTTTTTTAAACATTTAAACAGTATTATTGGCTAGTGTTTTCGCCGGGGGCCACACTAAACTCGATCAGCTGCTTTGGGGCACTTGTTGCTTGTGGCTGGGGCGCTTTCTGTAGGCTGTCGTGTTTTTGGTCGGACGTGTTTTCCGCGTCGCTCCGCTTATCTGCGCTGCGCTGGCACTTCGGTGGTGAGAGACGGAACAGCGGACAGGCGGTACGACTTGCTCTTCGCGCATGACGCGGCGCCCTGGAAAATTGCACTTTCGTACGGTTTGCGGGGCTAATTTATGGCCAAAATGATGGCCAATTTATCGGCCTGAATGCGGTGGGCGGTGCGAGTGTGAGTTTGTGCCTGGAAAAGTGCGAAATGTGCGAAAAGCTGGGACTCGGAAGCGAAATCGTTTGAGAAATCGACTCTCGACTTGCGTTGCGCGTTTTGTTTGCCTTGCCTGCGCTGCGCTGCCGCTGCGCTGCTGCTGTGCGGCAACTGTGCTGCTGTTAGGTGGGCGCTCGGGGGCGGGACAGCAATTGCTGGCTTTTGTTGTTGTTGCTCGCACTTTTCGCCTCTCTTTTTTAACCGGAATTGTTTGTCGCGTGTTTTTTACGGCTGTGTCTTATTGACAACCAAAGCTTTGGCGACGTCGCAGCCGGAGCATTGTTATTGTTATTGTTATTCTTAGTGCTGGTGTTGGTGTTAGTGTGTGCGGTTTCTGTTGTTTCTTTGCGCCATATTCCCCCCCTTTTATTGCCACAGTGTACCCAGACTGCAGTGAATGAAACTATAGCAGCATTAATTATCAAAAAAAAGGCATAGAAATCTCAAGAAAGTAAACTTTTTCATGGAATTCTTAAAGAATGATTAACGTTTATTATTATCTCATTATTATTATTTTTTTTATTTTTTTTTACAATTGCACAAGATGTAAAGAATATTGTGTAAAAGTTGCAAATCAATCAAATTAAAATTAACAAAGTTATAGCCAATTTAATGGAGGTCGCTTAGTGTGCACTGCATGTGCTCACAAAACTTTGAAGCGCTGTCCTGAAAAGTAGCCTTTTCCAAGTCGGTGAACACGATTACAGAAAATCTACTGATCCGATCGATTAGAAATTTTGCACAAATATAGTTTAAGTAATTCTACAGGTACTCACGTGGCCCTTTTTTTAATTTTTTTTTTAATAGTATTTTTTTTTTACAATTTATCTTTTTTTTTTAGTAAAAAATCTGACTTTTTGCTTCAAAATGGCATAAAAAATCAGAAAAAAAATTAAAAAAAAAAAACGCTTCGTGGTTACCTCGGGGCATTTATCACTTAAGTAATGCAATTTAGTTTTTTTAAATCGGGTGATCCTGTAGGCTGTAAGGATGTTCACCGCAAACCACCTTTTTTCGATGGTGGCTTAGGAAATTCTTAATAGCTCTTAAGTCTCTAATTGTTTCTTAACAAAAAAATACTAATAAAATAGTCGAAATATTGTGTTACTTTATGGTGTTTAAATTTTTACGCTAACTTTATCCGTTTCGCCACAAAAATTTTTCGAAAAACGGCCATTTTTGCACCGAACAAACCTTACCCCCCCCCCTTAAACTCGTTGTTGAAAACCGAAAACAAGCTGAAAATGATTGTGCATTTCCCTAAATAAATGTTAAATTTATAAAATTAAAACGAACCCAAATCAAATAAATACATATAACACACTTATCAACAAATTCAATAATTACAGCGTTAACATTACCAACAGAAATATATTATATATATAAATAATAGTGCGTCCACTCTATAGAGAGTTCTCTGTACTCTCTGTTTGTGGCCAAGTGCGCGCACTCAAGGTGAAAATATATTAAGTTCTTTCGAGTGTTTGCACATCAAGTTCGATTTGAATAAAATACATATAAAAATCAAATTCGATTTACGATCTTCGTTCTGTCAGCGGATGATTCAATCTCTCTGGGAAGTATCGCTCATTTCGGATACAAATCTACATCTACAAATTATTTGCAGTAAGTACTCAGACCGCATAAACGCTCCAGCAACCTGTTGCCCTTTCGCTTTGAGGAATTTTCTGGTTTTTCTGGTTTCCCAAAGGGCTTGCCGCCGATTTAAGTGGGTCATAAGGCAATAAGCTCTGCGGTATCACGCATTTCGGCCGGGAGAGAGCTAATTACCTTTAGCCAGATAGCTATTATCTGGCAGTCACGCCCTCGGCCAGTGCCGTCGGTTCATTTTGTTGAATAATTGAAAGGAAATCAAAGCGCAAAATGCCAGAAAACCTCACTGATTCAATTACAATGCAAAGGCAAAGGCAAAAAAGCCAAACAGAAAAGCAAAAAAAGAGCACCTTGCACTCTCGCTTTTCCAGCTCTAGGGAAAATAGTGATTTGCACAGAGAAAAATAGTATCAGGGAATAACAAAAATAAAAGTTGTCATTTGAATAAAATATTAAAATAAACTCATTAGGATTTCCCAAAACATTGGTAAGATTCTTGTAAAAATTCGTTTTTTTTTAATGTTTTGTTGATAAAGATATTATATTTTAAATGCAATTTTAAAAATCTTTATTTTTGTGAAATGTTATTTAAAATTTTTTTTTTTTTAATATGAAATATGAAAAGAAAAAAACTCAAATAAAACCTCTAAGATAGTATTCCAAGTCACCTCTAATGTACTTTTTCTCAGTGGTGTGGGGTGGTGGGGTGACTGGGAGAGGAAAAACGGCTGACAGGGCCGACGCGTGCTTAATTAAGCGCCACATTGTCGACTGCCGGGCAGGTACTGCGAGATACAGCGAGATAGTGGCAGCTGTGGGTAACGAGAGAGGCCCCCAAAAAAGAGGCAGAGCGCCACAGAGGGAACGGCGGAGCAGATGGAGATGGAGCTTTCTCGCCTGCAATCAGTGAGTTGTGCTCTGTGTGGGGGCAAGGGGCAGAAGTGGAAGCATTCATCCAGGCTGCTGCACGCGATGATTTCAATTTAATTGCGTGGCATAAAGATGGCTTTTCATCGCCAAATTGCATTTTTCGCCAACGCAAGAGCACACTCAAGTAACTCTTAATGGCCAACTAATAATGTTCGAGTTAACAGATATGTGAGCATACAATTACGGCCAATTATTTCCCCATTACCGCATTTTGATGAATTGCTTTATATTTAATTGAACAGCCCAAACAAGCGTATTAAATTATTATAATAATTTTTGTATGATTATATAGTTAGCATAGTTAGCATGAGCAGCAAGTGGAATAAATGAAGCGTTTTGCATTTTAATAGAGACTAATCCATTTCAGTTTAAACCCTGTTTTAATTTATATAATACAAAACCAATTTTTGTGACGCATTTAAAAAAAAGTATTTACCCAAACAAAAGTTTCCTCAATGTTTCATGATCTTTAAACAAAATGAATGAATAAAAAACTTCTTTTTGTAATGGTTATTTCCCCTTCTACCCTTATCAGTCTTTAATATATGTATTTAAAACCATGAATTATATATATTTCAAAGCTATAACAAGTTTTTTTCAACCCTAAAAATATCAATCATTCGCTGTCAATTACGAGATTATTAAAAATACAATGAGAAAATCTAGGAAAAGTCTAAATAATCAAAACTTATCAGCTATGACTTCATTCTTCATTTCTTGGATACAACTTGAATATTTGCAGATAAGAATCTAATTACAAAAAGGGACTATATTTTATGTGCCGTCTGTTATTTAATGATTTCACACAAACTGTTTGTATTTAGTCAAAAAGTGAACTGAAGTCCAATTAAGAGTGCACTGAAATCAGTGATTGAGTTGGAGGACATACTCTGAGTATCATTAATTGATTTCAAGTATGTGGTTCTTTATTTAAGTACTCGGAATCAAGATAGTCACAGTTGTGGGCAAAATGTTAGCACTGAATTATCCTCGATTTAAATAAAGGATTACTTTTAAGACTGAATACATCTCAAAGTGGTACCAAGAGTGCCATTAAATAATAATCAATTTTGAAACACTATCAACATGCATTTTCTTATGTACATATTTTCATGTGCTGCCCATCGTCATGTGCATAATGCCGGGGAGAGAAGAGGAGATGGCGCCTTGCAGCGCCACCAATTAACATAAATAGTCAAATTGTGTGAGCGACGTTTTCATGTTATAAATAAAATATACGAACACTCACGACCACAGCCCCCATTCATGAGATATGCAACCCAAACCCACACCCAACACACACTTGGCTGCAATTAATGTGAGTGCGGGTATGAGTGTGTGCGCGGAAAGGTCGTGTTGTGTTATCAATGAAGCGGAGTGAATGCGGAAAATGGGGAAAAGAGCTCTCTCCTCGCCTGTGTGTGTTTTAATCTTTTTTTTTTGGCTCAGGTGAGCCGAGATCTCTTGAGCTTTTCAATAGCTTTCGGAGGCCAGACGGGGCCCAGACCTTAATAAATAGCCAAATTACACAAAAAACGGGCGTAAAACACGAGTCGTAATTAATTCTTTACCTTGCCAGAGGGTCCGCTTTAATGGCCGGTATAAAATGTCTGAAGCCCTTTTCGTTAAATTGTTTTTCATCGCCTCCCACCCCGAAATGCTTTGCACCTTATTACTCTTTCTCCATCTGCACTCATTTCCTATTAATTCCCATAAATAGTTGATTAGATTTCAACGGTGCCCTGTGGCTCCCAGGAACTCTCGAGTTCAGCTAACTAAACATTGCACCGAATTTCCCCAAAGAAAGCCCTCGCCGTCCCTCCATTTTCCATGCCGTGAAGTGGGGCTGAAACAATTCCCACATGTAAACAGGCAGCAAACTATAGGAGTACCCACACTATCAGGGAACCGAACCGTCATTCCGTCATACGATGTCATCGAAAGGGAACGGAATCGCCTCATGGCTCGTACTTTCGAAATAGTTTCATATGAATTTCACACTTCGATTTGTTTGCTATTCGAATTTTTACATGTCCCCTTACAAGGCAGTTAATGAACTTTGAATGTAGCGCAATAAGTGTATACGGATGCCTGAGAATAGTTTACTGTTTGTTAACGATATTATTATTTATATGTACAAGAATTTAATTGAAATTAAATATGGAATAAAAAATAAATTCCACTTCTATGTACATATATTTATTTTTACTATCTTATCTCTGCGCTTGCGAAATAATTATTTTATTTATATATATATTTAAATATGTTGTATTTATTTTAGAATAAAACCTTCATCCAAATCTTCGCTTTCATTATATAATTATTTAAATATTTTCCTGCAATTTGAAAGGGTATATCAGACTCAGTGCAGCTTCAAATAAATTCCCTGTGCAAGTTTTGTTTAACAATTTAATATAGCGAACGTGCCTTGGCTAACATTTTATTTAATTTTCGTTATTGTGGCAGCATGTGTGGGGCTTGCAGCCGGCGAGGTTCATTGAATGCGGCAGTTCAGGGCGGAGCAGGGCGGTGCCAGTGGGCAGAAAAGTAGGTGGTTTGCTGGAGGTGGTCTCTGGGTAATTCGAACTGACAGTCTGACAACAATGAGAACAGCGGGCTTGACGGCGGCTCGCATTTGATGATGATGATGGGGCTTTATTGAAATATTGCAGCGGTTTCGATTTTAATTCCCACATCGAGAAATGCTTTTATTGAGGATCCAACCGCAGGTGGGGGTTCATATTGTTTGACTCTGGCTTCAGCTTAATTGGACTGACTTTCCGGGACGGATATCCTTGGGCCCCATATCGATCTGGCCATTATTCGGAGTAATTTCTCCCTCTGGCCAATTTGAGATAATTTAATTTGCCGTCTGTAAACGGGAATTGTTTTATGTGCGATCCAGCGGCAGGCAAGGACAACTCCCCAAGGAGTCGTCCGACGACAAAAGCTTCAATCAAAAGCCCCAAAAACTTTGAACCGAACTTTGTCGTCCTTGCCGCCTCGGTCCTCCGCATCCACGCCCTGT
Organism: Drosophila anomelani; assembly: GCA_035045905.1. NCBI lineage: Eukaryota > Metazoa > Arthropoda > Insecta > Diptera > Drosophilidae > Drosophila > Drosophila anomelani. The sequence goes on along the minus strand of JAWNOO010000007.1, from coordinate 4,610,102 downwards.
TGCGTTAACCTTTTATCCCTTTCGCCTCTGTCCTCCGACCCCTGTCCAATCCATTGTGGTCCGGCTCCGTGTGTGCGGCTTAGCCGGGAAAGCCATCTAAGCCAATAAGCAAGTCAAGGAGGTCCATCCTCCGGCGCCGTGCAGCTATCGAATTTGCTAAAGTGTTGCGACTTCCCTGGCCCATTGTTGGCAATTCACATTTTATATTTTTGTGTACTTTGCAGCATCTTTTCGTAGGCAATTTTCCCAGGCATTTTTCACACACGAGTTGCCAAACATATGTACAAATTTCTCCGTTCTCCCGTTGCCCCGTTCACCATGCGTTCCGCTCCACTGAATCCCAATCCATGGGATTGATGACAGGCAGACCCGGTCCCGAAGATTGGGGCCAAGAAGGGATGGAGCCATTCTGTGCATGATTTCAAGCATTGCACATTGACGAGCCTCAGTTAGCCAAAGTTCCCCATTCGGTCTATTGTTGCTAAAGTGCCTGATGGCCAGCCATTCGTTGGGCTTGAGCTACTATGTGGGTTGTTTGGACAAAGGGCGAGCATTTTCCCAGGGATTCTCGTTCGCCCATCGAGTTTTTGATGAATTATAAGGGTAAATGTGGAGGGATTGCGGTACGAGCCTGGTTGGAGAATTTCCATTGTTTGGGATAATTTTAGATTGCAGGCTTATTGAATGAAAATAATGAGCTTTAGAAGCCTGGATAGGTTACAAAAATATTTTATTTGAGCATCTATAATTGGGATAAACTTATAATAAAAACATTGCTGCAGAAAGCATTTATAATTCCCTTTTTATTGCTTTCTAAAATAAGTCTGAACGTCAATAAAATTACTTTTTTTATCACTTATTTAGTTAATTAATATATTTCACTCATGTTTCATTTTATAAATCAAGTGGCGCATAAAACTTCCCTAAGGAGAACGCAATAAAAAAAACCCAAGTAAAATTCACGAACAATTTTTATATCGAAACTCTGTTAACAAATATATTCCAATAAATGGGAAGAAACCAGATCAAAGCTATATTTTTCTTGAGCTCAGTGTAGTGGTCACATCCTGCTCTATGTAATAAGGCGATAGTTAAATCCTGTGCTTACGAGGACATAAGATAGAGAACAGCCACCTGCTTTTGGGAGCTCGTCATCTAATGCATCGCACAACGGGGCCAAGGCGAATACATATAGGATATACAAACCGGTGCCCAGGATAATTAGAAGGACGCCGCCGACCACAGATAACACCACACATTGCGAGGTCTGGGAGCTATCCATGACGCGATGGATTAGCGCGGCCACGCCTCAATTCTGCTCTGCAAAACTATTCAGGGTTCATTTTTGCACACACTGTGGCAGTCTTTAAGTTCTGTTTTTACATCACCACAAACTGGATATCCTTTGGGCATATCCATTGCTTCAGCACTTGACTCCGCCTTGATTTCAGGACATTTAATCAAGCTATTGGCTGTGGGCGGCGGCTCGTCTCGGCTTGGTGGCTCGGCGGTTGGTGGGTGGCTATCGCGAGTTAAGTTATGCAAACACTTTGTGTGCCACTCCTACAGGATGCTTTGCTTTCTCTATTCTTTTTGCGCACACACACACACTCACACAGACACACTGGCACACACTCACTCACAGGCAACTTTTACGGCACGCACACAGGACGAACTTTTATCCTTTGTTCCCTCGGTTTTCACTGAGAATTTTGGGTGTTTCTTGTTTTCACTTTTTTTAAATGCTAACTGTGGACGTATAATTGTTGTTTGTTGGTCTGATAATATATATTTTTTTTGATTTTCCACCACTGGCTTCCTAAGCTTTTTCGTATTGGATTTCATTGCTGGCAGCACAGCATCACATCACCCATACGCACCGTGGCCAGGCAGAAAATCTTGCCTACTTCTCGGCGCCCGCCCAACGCGACGCTCTTACTTTCGCTGGCTTTTCCGGGGCTGGGCAGGACAACGTGGCGCTTTGCGTGTCGCTCGACAACTGGAAGGAAAATCCCTTCGGCAAGACGGATTTTTCCTCGGAAAATGCTCAGCTTTTGGGCTTTAAGCTGCCTGGTTTAGCTTTCCAAGTTGGCCCAATGCTGAGCCACGCCTGCGCCCTGCCATGTAAACACACAGGCTCGGCAAGGGGTGTGTGCTGTGTGTGTGTATGTTGTGCGCCGCCTGTGTTGTTTTTCCTCCGAATCTCAGCTGTTCGGCGCTCAGCTGACCGCCTCTGTTGGCGTCGCAGCAGCAGCCGGCGTAGTCGACGGCGACGTCTGCATCTGTTTGCATGCCAACCACTTGTGGCTTGATGTTTTTTTTTTTTTTCGTTGTTTACTCGCCTTTTCCCACGCATGTGATTCGCTTGCCCCAGCTCCAAAGCTCCGGAGTGGGCTTGACCGCCGCATGCTAATTCACACACCTGGATTTTTGTTTGCGGTGTAATTGATTGCTTTTTAAGCACTCGATAATCGCTTCACTAAGTAAATACGTCGCTTCTGATAGGCCGATAGCGGTGCTTGCAGGCATTAATCCTCCTCAGGGGAGTCATGGGACAGTGAAAAGATAAGGCATGACACTGTGCCGACAGTGGGATAGGTCAGCCAAGGAGTTAATTCTTAACAATAAATAATATTTTGTAACTTCCTTACCCCTAAGACGTTTAAAAGAGCTTGGCATAGAAAATAAATGCTATTAATGTAACTTAATGTAACTTAATGTAACATTCTTTCTGGTTTAGTAATCATAATTTGTATAATCAAGTCATAAGGTTTAAAACCCATATAAATACATGTTTAAAATTACAATTTATTTACCTTTTTCTTTCCTTTTTTTAAACAAATATTAAGCACTAAAATCATTGTATTGTTAATATTTAATTAGCTATTATTATATTTTACCTGGAAACCCCGAATATATAAATGCTAAAAAGCCAAATTTCAGCAATTTCGAAAACCATAGAAATTGCTTTTGTAGAATTGTTTTGTTTACATCTTTATCCGCTATTTATCGTAAACAAAGAAACTAAAATGTAAGCAAATTATAAGGTTACATTGGAAAAAAGAAAATCATTTCGAAATTCTACAGAAATGTTAAACAAATTAAAAGTTTTTGCGCAGCTTTATGACTCAAGCGAATGATTTAATATGTACTTTGTTGGTAGTTTAGCACTCGGCCGTATACTAAAGTGATATTAAATAGGTGTTTAATTGAACATTAACCTATTTACCAGTACTTTGAGTAAATATGCCGAAAATATCATTGTAAACAAATTGTATTAAAAGTCCAATTAGAAAATATTCTCTACAAATAGAACTGAAATATTCGGATTCGTAAAATCGATAAGCAAATTCTTTTTAATTATTATAATTATATTTATATATATATATATATATATATTTCTTTTAACTTTCACTGGCTTTTTGGGATCCTTGCACTCAAAAAAAATATTTATAGACATTTAGTATGATAATTGTTTTAGGGAAAATCAAAGCTTAAAAATCCTAGATATTGAAATAGCTACTGAAATATCCATATATATTTGTTCAAAAGGCTTTTCGGATTAATTTTTTATTTTATTAATTAAGCTGCATTTGGAAGCATATTTTATTTTGTTTCAATTTAAAATATATATAGTTTATAGGCTTATTTATTCAGCTTCAGATTTTAAGATTTTAATTATCCAAGTAGAAACAAAAATTGCAATACTTTGAGTTATATTAAGAAATTAATATCATAATACTCTTATTCTTGTCATAAACTAGCAAAATGACCACCTAAAATGAAAACTGCTGCAATACACATTAAAAACTTTGTTTAAATTTCTCTGGCATCCACACATCCTTCGTATATAATTCATTCCCTTAATTTATTCATTCCTCCGTAACAAATCACTTGCCTGCCAAGCCAAACTAATCTGGCTAAGACGAATTCTCAAAGACTTTTTCCCATTCATCGCCCCGAACAAAGGCTTATCGAGCAGGGGGCACTCGGGGGGACACGGCACACTCACAGTGCAGCGGCTCGACCTTGACCCGGCGTGGAAAATCGCATTAAGCCGAGGGCCCGAGAAGACGTGAAAAGTGAAATCAAATCTGCACATGATGCTCGCCCCGAAAGCCACATGCAGAGGCACTCGGTCTTGACTAATGTCCTTCCGCTGCCAACTGACACACTAACCCGGCTAATTCGCAGCGCTGAGGCGTAAAGCATGCGAGAAAGAACTGTGGCATGAATGGAAAGAATGGCTGAGGATGCCTTGAGTGAAAAGTGCATCGGATTCCACTCAAAGGCCGGGCGGAAAATCGGAAAAGCTTCGGCAAGCTCAGCGCCTTAGCTTTTTGGGCCGATAACGGTGAACTTTGGCCAACATTTTCGCTGGAGCGCTCGGTGCTTGCAGACCGCCTCGGTTTTCCTCCGTCGTGCCACACGGCTGTCGAGACCAGAACTGGACTTCAAAGAGCTGCCCACAAATTCCCACAGTTATTATTCATCCGAGATTGTTATTTATTAAAGTCCCGCGGCCGCGTCCATTGATATTTTGTGTGTTTACAAAGCGCCCAAATATTATTTGGAACACGAACACGAGTGGGAATCCCAAGTGTGTGTAAGTGTTCGCTGCAATGGGATGAAAATGTACACCTGGAGAGGTAGAAGCAGAAGCAGATCCCAGGGAAGGCTTCGTGAGGCGCTGGCAATGCCAGCTTCCGCCACAATAAACCGAATAACGAAAAAAAAAAAAGAAACAGAAACAAGAAGCAAAAAATAGGCAAATATCTGAGCTCCCACTCGGAGATGCTAGGGGCCATGTGTGTGTATCCGTTGTGTGCTGGATTATTGTGTTTCGACCGCGTAATTTGATTGAAACGCTTGTTAGCCCAATTTATATTCGAATAAATTTCGTTTTAATTGTCTAACAGCAGGTGGTGGCAGAGATTAGGCCACTTGCTCGCTCCCCGCCCTTTATTGTGATAAGAAAAAAATAAATTGCTTTGTTGGGAAACAGATTTAATCGCCATCCGGAAAAACGCAACGCCCCCCATAAAGAATTGAATGGTTACAGGTTGGATGGCTGGATGGATGCCACAGCTGCCAGGATGCCTTTCGAAATTCCATTGCCCTTGTCGGGGCAACAAGCTCCGCGTTTCCTGCCTTCACTCACCCGCCAACGGGATGAACATATTTGAGCAGCAGGCAGGCAGGCTTATGCCACCCCGCCCTGCTGAGCCGGATTTCGTTAAATTCCCAACCATAAAGTGGCTTGGCCTACAGTGAAATTATGAATTTCTCATTTCCTTGGCTTTTGCTAATCAGTGGAGTTTGACAGGAGAGCGGAAAGCATTTCGGAGATCGTTATTGTCAATCAACCTGATTAACTGGAGCCATACATCAATCGAGCCTACGCCGCATCTGGCGACTGTTAATGCCCTGCCAAAGCTCTTCTCTTATTCGGTTTTGGGTGTTTTTTTTCGGGCAGAGGGGTGGCAGCTCATTAGTATGCCCACGATGCCTCGCCTTAAGCAGCCGCTAATCACCATGAACAAATACGTTGAAATAATAACAAATTGCAGATAAATAACTCACTCATACGGATCATGCGAAAATATAAGATTTGGCAAGCCGAAATAATTAAATAAATAAATAAACAAATGTACTGAAAGGCCATTTGCATAAATAGAAATCGCCAACTATAAATAAAAAACTTGCAATGATTTCACTTTCAATGAACTGATATATAAAACCTTATTAATGGGAGAGTAATTTTTAGCAAACGAATTTTTATATAGAGATGTTTTTATTTATTTAAAAGAATTTTATATCACAAACTTTATGCAAAAACTAGAAAACAAAAAATGTGCTGACATTGACTGGGAACTTTAAACAACTTTCTGAAATCCTTCAAACTAAAATCCATGTGCAAACTTTTGTGGCACGCTGCCATGAGAGGTTCTTCAACAATGAAAACATTTTCCTCATTCCATCATGCCATCATCCAATGTGGAAATGTATGTTTTTTGCCTTCATTTCGTCATGCAGCCATTATCTGTAGACAATACGGAAAGAAATCATAAAAGACAGAAATCGTTAGAAGTGACAACTTTAGTTTGCAGCCAGACACCAACGAGGAATGTTTATTGGAAGCATTAGGCAGACGACTTGCTATCTCGCTAAGGGGTGAGAATATTAAGCATACGCCGGATTGTCCCCAGGCGAGGGTGGAAAGTAATGGGAACAACTGAGCCCCTGTCATGCAGAGTAATGTAGGGTTGGTCGACAAATTGTCCATGAATACTTTATAACTCGCTAAGCCAAAAAAGGAAAAGGAAAAAACTGAAATGTTCCCCAACGCGTTCCCCTACTGCTGGCAGCTATCAGAAAATATAGTTATATCCAACTGGAAACTGGGTGAAAGCAATTATAATAAAAGGGAATATGAATGATACAACAAAAATCTATAAGTTTAGGGAAGTAGTTAAATCTTAAATCTTTCTAAAATCTTAAAAACCATTTTTATATTCCTTAAAGCTTGTCAAAACACTTGAGATTTTCACCGTACTCTTAGATTGTCTGAAGTATGTAGATAAAATGTGTGGTTTATCTTCTCTAAATATTTGGCTGAATTAAATATTTACCAGCGATAAGCTTATATTATATTAAGACTTAGATAGAAGAGTTTACTATTTCTAAGGGGCCACGGAAGGTGTCATAAAGTAACACAATATTATCAGATTTTATCAGCATTTCTTGATAATAACTTCACAAAGCAATCATTGTTTGCAGGAATTGAAAAGCTGTATCAAAACCAGAAAATTTACAATAATTAATTCAGAATTGTTTCTTAAAATTATAAATCTCGGCAACAATTTAAGAGTAATTATAAGAAGCCTGCTTAATGCGCCCAAGAGACATGTAAGCAAAGTCATAATGTTTATTCTCCTTTTGTTTAACCCCGCAGGACATAACGTGGACGACAAATCATTGCAATTAACTCGCGTAACCGACTGCGCCAACCAAACAGCTAAACAATAGCTCCCAGCGCAACGACGCAACAGGAGCAGCCCCGTGAGGAGCAGCGGGCGGTGGCCCATTGTTGTGCCACCCGGTGGCAGCCACTACACACCCACTCGACGCCACAGCCACATCCCCGTTGAGTTCTCACCCCAAGGCCCGGTTCAAGGAAGGCTACAGACATGGGCGACAATATAATTGGCTCGGCGAGCTTCCTGCACTTGGGCGACATTGTGTCCCTGTACGCGGAGGGCAGTGTTTGTGGCTTCTTGAGCACTCTCGGGTAAGTGTCATTGTCCGGACTGAATGAGATTCAAACGAGCCCGCCACCCAGGGGATGAGCCGGATCCCCAGTGGCCACCTGTGGCTGTAGAGTAGTCTAACCTTTTGATTTCTTCCGACAACAGCCTGGTCGATGATCGGACAGTGGTGTGCCCCGAGGCTGGAGACTTGAGTTGTCCTCCCAAAAAGTTTAGAGGTAATTCATGTGAGATTTAGAGCGTCCTGTTCCTATTAAATAATTACTCTGCTTGCAGACTGCCTCATCAAAATATGTCCCATGAACCGATATTCCGCCCAAAAGCAATTTTGGAAAGCAGCTAAACAATCGGCGGGCTCAAATACTGATCCCAATCTTCTCAAGCGATTGCATGTAGGTTTAATAAATTAACCAGAGAAACATATAACACACGTAAAGTATTTATTTCCTGTTTTTAAACACAATATTAATTGATTTTAGAGTCATTTCACCTTCTTTGCATCCTCTAATTTATATATTTTCCATTTCCCAGCACGCTGCAGAGATCGAGAAGAAACAAAATGAGACGGAAAACAAGAAGCTGCTGGGCACCTCGATTCAATATGGACGGGCAGTGGTGCAGCTGCTTCACCTGAAGTCCAACAAGTACCTGACGGTCAACAAGCGGCTGCCCTCGCTGCTGGAGAAGAATGCCATGCGAGTTTACCTGGACGCCAATGGCAACGAGGGTTCCTGGTTCTACATTAAGCCCTTCTACAAACTACGTTCCATCGGGGACTATGTGGTGGTGGGCGACAAGGTGATCCTTAGTCCCGTAAATGCCGACCAGCAGAACCTCCATGTGGCGGCCAATTACGAGCTGCCCGACAATCCCGGCTGCAAGGAGGTCAACGTTCTCAATTCGTCCACTTCGTGGAAGATCTCACTGTTTATGGAGCACAAGGAGAACCAGGAGCACATTCTTAAGGGCGGCGACGTGGTGCGTCTGTTTCACGCCGAGCAGGAGAAGTTCCTCACCATGGATGAGTACAAGAAGCAGTACCACGTCTTTTTGCGCACCACCGGACGCACCAGTGCCACGGCGGCCACCAGCAGCAAGGCGCTCTGGGAGATCGAGGTGGTGCAGCACGACTCATGTCGCGGCGGTGCCGGCGACTGGAACTCGCTGTATCGCTTCAAGCACCTGGCAACGGGCCACTATTTGGCAGCAGAAGCAGAAGCGGATGTGTTGGCCGGAGCGATAGGCGCTGCCTCCACATCCAGTCATGAGCCGCTCCTGGCAGACTGCAGCAAAGACTCGGGCATAGGCTGCTCCACCATGAACTCCACGCTAAATGGTAAGATTCAGCCACAATTAAGTGAACAACTTTCATAATTTCTTTCCCTTTTAATTAAAGACAAACCCAAGGGCAAGCAGTACCGCCTGGTATCGGTTCCCTACTCGGCGGACATTGCCTCTGTGTTCGTATTGGATGCCACCACTATGGCACGTCCGGACAGTTTGGTACCGCAGTCGAGCTACGTCAGGCTGCAGCACATCTGCTCCAACACGTGGGTGCACGCCACTTCGATACCCATCGACGCCGACGATGACAAGCCCGTTATGTCAATGGTCTGTTGCTCGCCCATCAAGGAGGACAAGGAAGCCTTCGCACTGATTCCCGTCTCTCCGGTGGAGGTGCGCGATCTGGACTTTGCAAACGATGCCTGCAAGGTGCTAGCCACTGTGACCGGCAAGCTGGGCAACGGCAGCATCTCCATCAACGAGCGAAGAGCACTAATCTCGCTGCTCCAGGATATCGTGTACTTTATTGCCGGCATGGAGAACGAGCAGAATAAGACAAAGGCCCTGGAATTTACTATAAAGAACCCCATCAGAGATCGCCAGAAGCTGCTGCGCGAACAGTATATCCTCAACCAGCTGTTCAAGATCCTGCAGGGACCCTTTCAGGAGCACACGGCCGGCGACGGACCCTTCCTGCGGCTGGACGAGCTTAGCGATCCCAAGAACAGCCCCTACAAGAACATCTTCCGCCTGTGCTATCGCATTCTGCGCCTTTCGCAGCAGGACTATCGCAAGAATCAGGAGTACATCGCCAAGCACTTTGGTCTCATGCAGAAGCAGATCGGTTACGACATCCTAGCGGAGGATACCATCACGGCCCTGCTCCACAACAATCGGAAGCTGCTGGAGAAGCACATCACAGCCGCCGAGATCGAGACCTTCGTCGGCCTGGTGCGAAAGAACATGCACAACTGGGACTCTCGATTCCTGGACTATCTCTCGGACCTGTGCGTGTCCAACCGCAAGGCCATTGCCGTTACCCAGGAACTGATCTGCAAGAGTGTTTTGAGTGACAAGAACAAGGACATCCTGATCGAGACGCAAGTGAAGGCTCTGAAGAACGGTTCTGCCAATGCACGCTGCTACAAAGGCACCACCGAGGATGTCTGCCTGGCCACCCTTGCCGAGGTAACCGGCGATGACGAGGATCGATCGGATGTGCAGTCCACGTCTACGACAACCACCTGGGACAGTGCCAGTTTGACAGACGACGATGGCAGCATTTCCGCCGGGGATAGGTACGAAATTCACCTGAAGTGGACGGGACAGCCGGTAAGAGATGGATCCTTAAACTCGATAAAACATTTCTATATCTGCTTTGGCCATTCAGACTTCCCGCTCCATGGCTGATTTGGCCAACTCCGTGGCCGATGGCAACGAACAGGAGGCCGCCATTCTGAACTACTATCGCCACCAGTTGAACCTGTTCTCGAACATGTGCCTCAACCGACAGTACCTGGCCCTGAACGAGCTCTCGCCTCGCCTGGACATTGATTTAATTCTGAAGTAAGTCGCTCCGCAGCTGGATATGAGAATTCGTGGTAAAGATTACCCTTTTTTCCAGATGCATGTCGGATGAAACGATGCCCTACGAGCTGCGAGCCTCCTTTTGTCGTCTGATGCTGCACCTGCACGTGGATCGTGATCCCCAGGAGCCGGTCACACCCGTGAAGTATGCCCGTCTGTGGAGCGAAATACCCTCGAAGATGTCCATAATGGAGTGAGTATTGATGTAAAGGAGCTCTTAGTATCCTTGACTAACTCTCTTATCCTGCAGTTACGATGGCAAGAACCAGCAGCCCGATCAGAACAAGCAAGCATGCCGGGCCAAGTTCAACACAACCATCGCCTTCGTGGAGAACTATTTGTGTAATGTGGCCACCAAGGTTTGGCTATTCACCGATCAGGAGCAAAACAAACTCACCTTTGAGGTAAGCCCCATCGAGTGGATATCTTTTTGGAAGATTACAAGCCAGTAAAGTCTTCTTTCAGGTTGTGAAACTGGCCAGGGACTTGATTTACTTCGGTTTCTACAGCTTCAGTGATCTATTGAGACTCACCAAGACCCTACTCTCAATCCTGGATTGTGTCTCTGACACCTCATCGGGAGCCTTTGCCAGCACGGACATTGATTGTAAGTACTCTAGATATATTATTAATGGAATATAGAAAGCTTTAACCTACTGAGATCCTTGAAATTTCCTTGACAAGCTGTCGAAGAGGAGACAAGCACCGAGGGTAAGAATGGTAAACCCTCTAAAAATATATCCAAGTTCCAGAAATAACTCCTTAGTCCCCATAAGTTCACTGAGTGCCAGTTAAAAAATTAATTTTAAATTGAAAAAATGTATTTTCCAGCCGAGGGCGGAGTATTGCGCTCGATTGGCGATATTAATACGGTGATGACATCGTTGGCCTTGGGATCTGTAGGCCAGGCCATAGCTGCACCCAGCATAGCCCTTCAGCAACGCAAGTCTGTGTCCCAGCTGATGAAGGAGTATCCGTTGGTGATGGACACCAAGCTCAAGATAATCGAGATTCTTCAGTTCATCTTGGACGTGCGCCTGGACTATCGAATCAGCTGCCTGCTTTCCATATTTAAACGGGAATTCGATGAGTCTGAGGTGGCCGCCTCGGCCACCAGCAATGAGGCGAGTCAGCCGCCATCCCAGCAGCAAACGCCGCAGCCACCGACACCAGGAAGTGCCGGCGAGAGCGATCCACTGGCCACTGCCGAGTCCATGGCAGCTGCCGCAGCAGCGGCCGCCGCCGTGGCTGCGCGCCAGAAAAACATCGATCTGGAGTCGATCGGGGTGCAGGCGGAGGGCATCTTCGACTGCGAGCGCAGCGATGCAGCTAACTTGGATTTGGATGGCCAAGGCGGACGCACCTTTCTGCGTGTCCTGCTCCACCTGATAATGCACGACTATGCGCCCCTAGTCTCTGGTGCCCTGCATCTGCTATTCCGACACTTCAGCCAGCGGCAGGAGGTTCTCCAGGCCTTTCGACAGGTAGGTTGCAGCTTCATTATTGATTTGAAGCTTTGGGAATGGTTTGCATTAGAATTATTTATGAGGTCCTGGGAAAGTATGTTTGAAAAAGTAATTCTAATTCGATTTTTTGTTGTATAATTATTTAATTATTGCACTTTAAAGTTGATATAAATTAAATTAAATTAATTTAATCTACTCTCATTTGTACTAACATTTTTGGTGGAATTTTAACTCAAAGAATATTCATTGATCGCATAAAATATTTAAATGAAGGAATAGTTTCAGAATAAATAGAGTAGTATTTATAATAATAGTAGATTTATTTATATATTTTATTATAATATAAATTAAATTAGTGCTATCAAGATGGCTTTGAATTGTTATTAAAATATAAATTAGAATTCTGACTGCGGCAGGTCGTGGAAATCATATTTATAAGGTCAAGGATGCTACAGAAAATGCTCTTAAAAGTTTGCTAAAATGTGTTTATCCCAGAAAACCAAGAAATAAGCATTTAATTTGAGTGCCATTACATTTGATTTCAATACTTTTCTATGGCTTTTTAATTCATTTTCAATGAATAGCGATTTCTGTGGCAGCCCTGCTTGTATATCGTTGTTTACAACTAACTCATTGATTGATTGATTGATCTAATGCTCATCTTTTCTCTTGTGTTTGCATGCGCTAACTCTCTATCTCTCTCTCTAAATCGAGACTCGACCTTACTAATCCGATATCATATATACTAATATATAAATCGTAACTCACGCTATTGAACTCATGTAATAGTTTAAAAAATCACAACTAACAAAGTGGACTTACACCGACCGATCTTTTGATTTTGTATGTACCCATGATTTTGAAAGTGACCACTGGTCTCCTGGCAGTCCGCGTCTAAAGAGCATCACTCTCTGTCCATCTCGGTTTTCAGGTTCAACTTCTGGTCTCGGACAGCGACGTGGAGTCGTACAAGCAAATCAAATCCGACCTGGACATACTCCGCCAAAGCGTCGAGAAGTCGGAGCTGTGGGTATACAAGGCGAAGGCCACTGACGAACTGGATGCTGGCGGAGATGCCATCAACGTGGAGTACAATGCAGCGTTGTCGCAGGATCAGCGGAACGAGTATCGGAAGGTCAAGGAAATACTCATACGGATGAACAAGTTCTGCGTGGCCTCCTCTGGCTCGGGATCGGTGGTCAAGCCGCGAAAGCACGAGCAGCGCCTTCTTCGGAATGTCGGTGTACACACAGTCGTTCTCGATCTCCTCCAGAATCCCTACGACGAGAAGGACGATGAGCTAATGAAGGAGCTGATGTGTCTGGCCCACGAGTTCCTGCAGAACTTTTGCCTTGGCAATCAGCAGAATCAGGCTCTGCTGCACAACCATCTCGACTTGTTTCTGAATCCGGGAGTAAGTTTATTTTTAGTTGTTCCTTCAAAACTACGGTCAAAATGTTTTATTTTTTCTGGATAATTAACTGAATAATATTTGATTAAACAGTCTGGAAATAGAGCGGTTTTAAAACCGATTGCTGTGGCCTGGAGAAAGGTTAAATGTTTATTTTTATTTTGATGATTTATGAAAATATTGTAAGCTAGTAAGAAAAAGAAAATTTGCGTACTGGAAACCAATTTTCATTTGATTTTAGGTCCATCTACGAAAGTAGAATTCTGTATTTTCGCTACTAAATATAAAATGCAATTATTTATTGGCTAAAAAACATAAATACGTAACTACCTTGAGCAAGGCTGTATTCAATTAATTTAAAGAATTTTCAGAATTTTCATTTCTGTTTAGAAGCCCGCAACATTCTTCCCCGAATTTTTCAAACTTAATAATATAATTATTAATCTTTTCCTGACTTTCCAGATACTGGAGGCCAAGACTGTGTGCGCCATATTCAAGGATAACCTGGCGTTGTGCAACGAAGTGACGGACAAGGTGGTGCAGCATTTTGTGCATTGCATCGAAATCCATGGCCGGCATGTGGCCTATCTGCAATTCCTGCAGACGATAGTGCGGGCCGAGAATCAGTTCATTCGTCGCTGCCAGGATATGGTGATGCAGGAACTGATCAACGCCGGCGAGGATGTGCTGGTCTTCTACAACGACAAGGCCTCGTTCAACCACTTCGTGCAGATGATGCAGCAACAGCAGCTGCTTCGCCTGGAGAAACTCAGCGACGACAGTCCGCTGAAGTACCACGTCGAGCTGGTTCGACTCCTGGCCTGCTGCACCATGGGCAAGAATGTCTATACGGAGATCAAGTGCAACAATCTGCTGTCGCTGGACGACATAGTGACCATCATCTGTCACCCACTGTGCATGCCGGAGGTAAAGGAGGCTTATGTCGATTTTCTCAATCATTGCTACATCGACACCGAGGTGGAGATGAAGGAGATCTACTCCTCGGGCCACATGTGGAACCTGTTCGAGAAGAGCTTCCTGGTGGACATCCACCAGCTCATTACCAATGCCACCGCCGCCAGCAATAAAACCCTGCAGGCGTATGTCCTCAACGGAGTTACGAATCTCCTGTGCAGCTTTTTCGCCAGTCCCTTCTCGGACCAGAGTGCCATCGTGCAGTCCCGCCAGCTGATCTTCGTGCAACTGCTTCAGGCAGCCCACCGACTGACCCAGTGCCGGTGGCTGTCGTTGGCGGATCGCTTCAACGTGGAGAACTGCATCCGCACGCTGACCGACTCGGCCAAGATGCGCAGCATTGCCTTGCCGCCGGAGCTGGAGCAGCAGGTGACCACCATGTCCAGTAAGACAGCCATGCTGACGCGCCAGACGACCAAGTGGCTGCTGGCCTCCAAGCAACCCAAATACGAGGCCCAGCAGTCGGCCAGCCTGATGCGCTGGGATCGGTCCATTATCGAGGGCCTGCAGGACATAGTCTCCCTGCTGGAGGATCAGCTGAAGCCTGTGGTGGAGGCGGAACTCTCGCTGCTCGTGGACATCCTGTACCGCTCAGAACTGCTGTTTCCTGCGGGAACCGAGGCTCGAAAGCGTTGCGAGAGCGGTGGATTCATCCGCAAGCTGATCAAGCACACTGAAAAGCTGCTGGAGGAAAAGGAGGAACGCATGTGTGTCAAGGTGTTGCGGACGCTGCGCGAGATGATGGCTATTGATGTTAATTATGGGGAAAAGGGCGATGCTCTGCGCCAGACGCTCCTGCTGCGATATTTCCAGAGCAAGAGCACTAGGCTGCCGGAAGAGGAGTTGCCCCAACTGGCCTCAGCTCCCTTAGTGGATCCTGCTAAGCAGCACCACTTGGTGACTCATGGACCGGGGGCTAAGTACCTTCAGCGAGCTGGTAAAACCCTGCACGAAATGCAGAATCATTTGGACCGCGAGGGAGCCTCCGATCTGGTGGTGGAGCTGGTCATTAAGTCCGTGCACTCGCCCAACATTTTCGTGGAGGCCGTGGAGCTGGGAATTGCACTCTTGGAAGGAGGCAATCCCATTATCCAGAAGGGCATGTTCCAGAAGTTCCTCAGCGATGACCTCAACCAGGCCTTCTTCAAGGTCTTCTTTGAGAAGATGAAGGATGCCCAGCAGGAGATCAAGTCGACGGTGACGGTGAACACAACTGATATTGCAGCCAAAGCGCACGAGCACAAGCAGGACGCCAATCTGGAGCTGGACAAGATAGCGCGTAAACATGGCCTCAAGAGCAACGGAGTGGTGATCACGGAGGAGCTAAAGCGCGAGCTGCACAACGCCGGGCTGGCGACGGCACGAGCCTACGGAAACGCTCGAAACATCCACTCCGGCGAGGAGAGCTCCGCCGTCAGTGTGAACAATCCACTGGAGGACATACTGGCCGAGAAGCTGGAGAAGCACAAGGACAGCAAGGAGCAGCGCAACCAGCTCTCCAACAAGGTGCTGGTCATGCAGCCCATCCTGCGCTTCCTGCAGCTGCTCTGCGAGAACCACAATCCGGACATGCAGAACCTGCTGCGAAACCAGAACAACAAGACGAACAACAACCTCGTCTCGGAGACGCTAATGTTCCTCGACTGCATTTGTGGCTCGACTACGGGAGGACTGGGCCTCCTTGGACTGTACATCAATGAGCACAACGTGGCCCTGATTAACCAGACTTTGGAGGCACTCACCGAGTACTGCCAGGGGCCGTGCCACGAGAACCAGAACTGCATCGCCACCCACGAGTCCAACGGACTGGACATCATAACGGCGCTCATACTGAACAACATCAACCCGCTGGGCGAGAACCGCATGGACTTGGTCTTGGAGCTGAAAAACAATGCCTCCAAGCTGCTCCTCGCCATCATGGAGAGCCGTGGCGACAGCGAGAATGCGGAGCGCATCCTGTACAACATGAATCCCAAGCAGCTGGTGGAGGTGGCCTGCAAGGCGTACCATCAGGAGGAGCTGATTGACGAGCAGGATGATGGGGACGAACCGGATGCCGGATCGGATGATGATGATGCCACTGTAAGTCCACGGGAGGTGGGCCACAACATCTACATCCTGTGCCATCAGCTGGCCCAGCACAACAAGGAGCTGGCCGGCTTGCTAAAGGCCTCCGAGGATCCACAGTCGGCGAGCTTCGATGCCAAGACCAGTCAGGCATTAATGTACTACGCCACGCACACGGCCCAGATTGAGGTAATATATAGTTCAGCTGTCTTTATCCAAAATTCAAAACGTAATCCCTGCTTCCTGCCAGATTGTTCGCAACGATCGCACCCTGGAGCAGATTGTGTTCCCCATTCCAGAGATTTGTGAGTATCTGACCACGGACACCAAAATCAAAATCCTCAACACCGCCGAGCGGGACGATCAGGGCTCCAAGGTGGCCGATTTCTTTGACAAGGCCGAGGAAATGTTTAACGAGATGAAATGGCAAAAGAAGCTACGAAGTAGGTGGACACTCAAAATAAATGGAAAATCCTTATAAAGAATTTATTTATTCGACTCGTAGGTCAACCTTTGCTCTTCTGGATCAGCAGCTATATGTCCCTGTGGAGCAATATACTCTTTAATTGTGTGGTCGTTATTAATATGATTGTGGCTTTCTTCTATCCCTTCGATAATACTGTTCCAGGTGAGTTTACTAGAGTAACGATAACAATGTTTTTCAGATTAAACTTAACCAAACGAATTTCTTATTTTTTAAATTTCTGTTCCAGAGCTCAGCTCGCACATTTCTCTGCTCTTCTGGATCATAATGATATTCTCATTGGTCATTGTGATAACGCTGCCTCGAGAGTCTGGAATTAGGACGCTCATTGGCTCGGTAATCCTCCGGTTTATCTTCCTACTGGGTCCAGAGTCCACACTTTGTTTGCTGGGAGTTGTTACGGTACGCATTTCACAGAATTTATAATAATTAAGAACTTTTTTAATATGTATTATTTGCCCCCCAAAAGGTAACCCTGAAAAGCGTTCACATAGTGAGCATAATGGGCAACAAGGGCACTCTGGAAAAGCAACTAATTAAGATCATCACGGACTTCCAGTTACTCTACCATTGCATTTATATAGCATTTTGCTTCTGTGGCCTGATCTTTCATCCTTTCTTCTACTCGTTATTGGTGAGTCTGGAGTTGTTGTGCTCCTTAAACTTACCTAACATATTAACTCATTTGCTTATAGCTCTTCGATGTGGTCTACCGGGAGGAGACTCTGGTAAATGTCATCAGATCCGTGACGCGAAATGGACGCTCTATCGTTTTGACTGCCGTGCTGGCTCTGATCTTGGTCTACTTGTTCTCCATCATTGGCTACATGTTCTTCAAGGATGATTTCCTGGTCAGCGTGGATTTCGAAGAGCAGGAAAATGCATCACCAACGCCTCTTCCTTTGACCTTATCAGTGCCAGTAGCGTCAGGAGATTCGTGCGCTGCTCCGGATGAACTGGGAAATTGCCCGGCGGCAGCAAAGGATATGGCGCCACCGTCGAACGGCAGTGGAAGTGGCGATGTGAAGGAGAGATCCTGCGACTCGCTTGTCATGTGCATAGTCACCACATTGAACCAAGGCTTGCGCAATGGCGGTGGCATCGGCGATATACTAAGGGCACCATCAAGCAAGGTAACCCAAATCCGAATTAATCCTGAGCCCCACTGACTTTTCGCTTTGCTTTAGGAGGGACTATTTGTGGCTCGCGTCATTTACGATCTGCTCTTTTTCTTCATCGTCATCATTATTGTGCTGAACCTGATCTTCGGTGTCATCATCGACACGTTCGCCGATCTGAGGTCGGAGAAACAGCAAAAGGAGGCCATCCTGAAGACGACCTGCTTTATCTGCTCCCTCAATCGATCGGCCTTCGACAACAAGACGGTCAGCTTTGAGGAGCACATAAAGAGCGAGCATAACATGTGGCACTATCTGTACTTCATTGTCCTGGTCAAGGTCAAGGATCCCACTGAGTTCACTGGCCCCGAGAGCTATGTGTACGCCATGGTGAAGGCCGGCATCCTGGAATGGTTTCCTCGTCTGCGTGCCATGTCTCTGGCGGCGGTGGATGCGGATGGTGAGCAGATCGAGCTGCGCAGCATGCAGGCCCAGCTCCTGGAGACGCAGCTGCTCATCAAGAACTTGTCCACACAACTCCACGAACTCAAGGACCACATGACGGAGCAGCGCAAGCAGAAGCAGCGCTTGGGATTGCTCAACACAACGGCACACAGCCTCCTGCCCTTTCAATGAGGGAATACCCTTTGAAAGTTGAATAGAGTATCCGATGTAGGCACTAAATTTGATTATCAATCATTCCCAATGCACCCGCACCCACACAGGTAAATGTGGGACCGAAAGTATTGGCACCATTCCGCCATGCAACCTTCTCGTAAATCATTCTCAATCGGATTTAGTGCGGAATTTAATTATAAATCTCTTAGCCCGCGTGAATCCACATAACTTTTCTGTATTAGATTCGAATTCCAGAAAAAAGAAACAAGTAGAAATTTGCTCAAATAATATCCTTGGGGATGATTATCTTTTAAAGCTGTTACCGAGTACATTAATGTGTAGTAAACTCACTCAGAGAATAATAGGGCTGTTGACATGTGTTAATTAGTGGGCGTGTTACGCGTTTTTCCCCAACCTAGACAAGGTTTACCTCCCCTTACCTCTCTATCCACCACCTCGTCGACTCTGTAATACCTGAAAACTAGAATCTAGACCTTACATTTGTAATTAACTTGAAAATGTTCGCCGAGCGACCTCAAAACAATTTTCGAAAACAATTCTTACTCTCTTTTTAGTTAATTATTTTATTTAATTGTTAATACTGTACCGAATATTTTTTCATAAGTTCCAGTACGAGAGTAGAAATCGGCTTGCAATCAAAACTAATTATTGTGATTACCATTTTTTCTATATTTTATATCCGTTTTTATTTCCGAATGGTTTACTTAGTGCTCGAAGCGAGTTTTGTTGGTTAAATTCATTCTAAGCTAACACCTAGAGTATGTATCATAAGCGAAACTACACTTAGTTTAAGTGAAACTTTGTATCTTTACATGTAAACGGAAACATATATCTTTTCAATAAAGACTATCAAATTGATATGTTTATTCCAAAGCTCTCAAAATATGCTCAATCGAAATTCTCTGTCATACCACATTTTCCAAAAAATAAAACAAAATTTTTGATTATTTTTAGCCAACATTTTATTATTACATTTTAAACTACAATTTTGTGCAGGCAACTTTGAAAGCAGTGAGAAGTTACAGTCGCAGCTGCACTCCACTTTGAAAGCTGCGAGCACACATAATCATTCATTCGTAATTTATTGTTACATCTTGTTTATTTTTTGTTTAATATTAAGAAAACATTTTACATAAAATTGTTCAATGCATTTTCATGAGATTTACCGTTGGTAAGGATTTGCTTTTCCTCTGTTTAATTTGTATAACTACATACATATATTTATGTAAATGTTTTTGTATATTTGTATGTAAAGATTCATTCCATTGCTGGAGTTAGCATTAATTCGACATTCGACACAAATAATAAATAGATCGGTTACAGGCTTAAACATAACACTGGAAGCTGCCGAAGAGATATCAAAATTAACTTCTTAATGGGCAGAGTGCGCGGTGCGGATAATACTTGCATTTGTGGCAGTTGAAAATGTATATTTGTATATTCAAGGGAATTCCGCACGATAAATACTTGGAGGGCGTTGGAGGTGCACAGGGGATGGAACTGGTCGAATTAGGGATGTATATCGAGAGGAAAAGTTTGATCTGATATATCAAGAAATACACTTCATATCTAAAATACCTTTAAGTTTAGTACAAGAAAATTTTAAAAATCGAAAAATATTTCATATAACTTTAAAACTTCGATAATATCGAAAAATATTCCAAAAAATTTTAAAAACTTTCCCTTTTTTCCGATTTCATTAGTCCGATATATCAAACAGAATTCGAATTATTTATATATCGACTTTCGACTATCGGCGTGGGATTGGAATCGGGGGCTAAAAAGCTGATTTTGGAAATGTCAACAGGTTCCATTTGCGGTTATATCTGATCTAAATATTTTTGTATATATAAATGTAAAAATGTTTTATCCTTTTTCCTATTTATCTTTGTAAAATTACTCTGGCAGATGCCCTCGTTTAATGCTGTTATTTAATTGTTCTCTTAACTACAATTAATATTTGCGTTTAGTAGTTTTGGAAGAAAAAGTACTGGAGTAGTTAAAACATTAGTATTCTTCTGAGTGATCGTGTGTATACATATAAATAAATTAGTCATTAATTAACAATATATCTGGTTAAGCTGCTCGTAGTACAATTCGTGTCATTTTTATAATACAACGTTGCTAAACATAAATGGGGTCTTGTATTGGTTAAAGGTACAAAGAAAAATCTCATGGCTTTAATTGTTAATGCAATTCAAGTGTACTTTGAACGTAAAATGCTGTCACGGAGCTGCTGCTTTTAGTGTTTTCTTATTGGCCGAATAAGAAGTCGAGTTATGTAGATTGCTGCATAAAATTTGCTTGCGACTAGATTGAAGTTTGTTGCATTTCGATTTGGCAATCGAATCATATATGTATATCATATACGCGTATGTAAATATATAGTTAGATGGATAAATTTGTTCATAGTACTCTCCTTAACTAGCGCGGCTGCTTAGGGAGATGGGGGTGTTGCATAACATAATTAATAAACCTCTGAAGGTGAGAAAAGATAAATACATTTTCTAAATAGTTTTTCGATTCGAGCAGAAGTAAGCCTAGCGCGTACTTAAAACCATATTCGAGGGGACCCAGAAATCTCTTTTTAAAAAGCAAGCAACCACGCATAAATCTACGGGTGTGTGTGTGTTGGTTAATTCATACTTATGTGTGTGCCCAAACCACTGAGTGCGATCCTTCTAGACAGTTGTGCCGTAGGCGTTGTTAAAAACGGCACGCGAACTATCTGTGTCTAGGGATATATCCTCCGGACTGGCCAGATCCACGCGCACATTCGAGTTGGTTCGACGACGTGCCGTTTGCGCTGCTCCCCAATTGCTGAGTGTCCAATGGAAACCCGAAGAGCTGGCAGCCGGTTCAGCGTCTACCTTGACCTGCGTGCACACCTACAAAAATAATATCGGACGAAAAAAAGTATGTAATCCCATAATGCGTAAAAAGCTTTAAATTAACTCACCTCACGATTGCCGCAGGGCAAGGTCTCAGTGCCATTGCCCAAGGCAGAGCCCGAAACAGAACCAGAACCAGAATCCCGGGTACTGCCAATGCTGCTGCTGCTGGCCAGAGAATCGTTGCTGGACTCCATAACTGCTCCGCGATATCGCGACGCAGCCTGGACAGCCTGGATATATGGGCAAACATTAGCCGCAGGGAGAAATTGAAAATCAATGGACACCCACCATAGCATCACCGCCTTGACAGTCCTCGATCGACTTGAGGATTTCCCACACCAGCTCCGAATCCAGGGGAATGGGCTGCTCCGTGTCGCGATTGTAGATGGCGATGGCAATGTGAACGGGATGCGGCACAGGCAGTGGGATGAGTAGCTTTTCCGTCACGCTCTTCTCCCCGCACTGCTGCTTCCACGGACGCCAGGGTTTCTGGACCTCTTGCGGCGACTTCGGCACATGCTGGGCACGATGGGCACGCACTCGCGGTGTAGTCAGTCCCACAGACATGTCCCTGCAAACGATAAGGTTAGTACTAGCCAAATTATGGAATGCAAATAATAATTGCTTACCGCTTCTCGGGCTTGCGGAAGGTGAGCGTTATGCGGGAGCGTGGATTGAAGGCTGTCACCTCGAGGAAGGGTAAATGCACCTGGACGTTGCCTCGCGGCGCATAAACGTTGCCCAGTAGGTCCAGCCCCTTGGAGCCAATCACATCGGTCGCATTCTTTACCATCTCCGTGTAACGCATCAGATCGAGCGAGGCATGTGGTTCTAGCTTAAAATGGGTATCGTGTTCAGTCAATGGCGTTAGAAAATCTAAACTAAATATGTCGGTGTATATAAGGCCAGCCAGTCCCGGCCAGTCATTCACCGTGAGACCCTGCGAAATAAATTAATTGAATGGTTATTCAATTTATGGCCAATATTTAATTATTTCGAATAAGTCACCTTGTTATCCCAGAATTCTTCTTCGCTAATCGACAGTCGGCCGATTACATGAGACGGATAGTACTTCTCTAAAATATGGGCGGCCAGTTGTATAGCAATCTGAGGAATAATTGTTATCAAGTTAAATAAATAAATATAAATTGTACATATTTGATGTATAAATCAATTTGTAAGATTGCGATAGGTGAAGTTCCCCGTAACTAACCTTCAATTCTTTGGTATTCAACTTGATACGCGACTTAACCTGAGTGGTCAGCGCCGTTTGCAGTTCCCGCCGTCGCTTTTCCAGCTTCTCGTGCAAGGTGCTCATCAGATCCTGCGCCTCGCGGTCCAGCGATAGGTATGGACCCGCCTTGCTGATTTGGGCGGAAAAGGGACCAAAGCAGGCCTCAACGAACTGGAGGAAATCCTGTTGGGGCTGCAAGACCACCCTTTCCGTGGCATGCTGGTAGGCTTGCAGCTCGTCAAGTTCCATTTTAGCCTCTAAAGCGGCCAAAGCCTGCTCTGGCCGGATGATAAAGTAGTAGTCCAGGGCCAGTCCAGGTCCAGCAATTCGCTTAACCGCAATGCTATCCGACGCCGGCACGCGCCCGCACTTCTTGATAAACAAATGGTACGTAAGGGAGTCCCACACTATGCGAAGGGAATACCTAACGACGCCAACTTTGGAATGGATTTGAAGTCGATTAAGAAACTAATGAAACTATAAGAGTCGTAAAGAACTCACCTATGAATACGACTCCGGCTGCCAGGGGACAAATCACTGTAGCAACCAGAACCGCCGCCAGCGGCTGCAGTAAACCTTGTACGAGAAGATTCCAAACTATGGCCTCTAGCAGTATGCAGTAGCGATTGCTCGTGTTATCCGGGGCATCCAAGTCATATATTAGGATCATGTAAATGTGCAGCAGGAGAACAAACACGGGAATCCACAGAGGAGCCGTCACTGCCAGAGCAATGCTCAGCAAGCTGGCGGCCAGGCAGATCAACGGAAATGCGAATAGAATGACAACCGTTCCGAGAAATCCCTTAACGAAATAGTTCCAAGTGCGATTCAGATTGCGAGTCAAGCCTTTGCCAATAAATCCTGAAAGATACATTAAATAATTATTTGTTTGCAGTGTAATTTGTATTTTAAACTCACCTGTGTCCGGTTCCGTTTCAAAGTGAGTGCGCGACTTTGATATGTGCCGCCACAGCTCGATGAGTCGCGATGCCATCGTCTGTGTGATACTGGTCTTCCGCGGGAACAGAGTGCCATTGATTTGCGACAGCTCCAGATCGGGCATGAAAGGCTTCACACAGCAGAGAGCCCGCAGACCGAGCGGACTGCACCAGGGCACAAGGATTCCCAGCAGGAACATCATGTTCCAGGACCAGCACCAGATGCGCTGGATCATGTTTAGCAGGCGCCAGAAGGGCCAGCGGGTGCTGGTGGTGCGAATGATCTCCTTCTCGACCAGGAACACCGGCTGGCTGGGATCCGAGCGCGGGGTGACAATGCTAGTGGCATGCTGGCTGATCACAGTGGGTATCACGTCCGACTGGCCCTGGAAGTTGCGCCGTATAATCCACGATTGCGGTGACCAAATGCGACAAGCCCACTGGAAACTGCGCGTCGGAGTCTTGGCGTTCTTGAGCTCCTTCAACAGCACTGGCTCGCGCTCCTTCATGAAGGCCAGGTCGCGCGACAGAAAGTAGGCGGTCTGATGCAAATTGTGCTGCGTGCACATCTTCAAGGCCTCCTCGTGGGCCGACCAGGCGCTCTTATGCAGTCGGTTCTCTTCGGCGTGACGCAGCTTCGAGCGCAGCCAGGGAGCCACACGCGACAGCACGGAGTGATCGTTGGCCAAGCACTTCTGGTGGTCCTCGCGGGTGCGCTTGATATCCTGCTGCACCTTGTCCACCGCCTTGTACATAATCACCACCGACTGGGCCTGCTGCACGAGCAGCTCTGGCACTCCGGAGCCCAGCTCCGCCAGCTTTGCATTGGAGACGATAGAGCTGTAGACCCGCTGTAAATACTCCTTCATCACCGCCTCGTTCACCTCCTCCTCGATTTCCTTGTCGTTTAGCTTCTTGGCCCGCAGCTCGGCGATCAGTCGCTCGCGGAAGTGCAAGAACCAGCCGCGTGTCTCGCGCTCCAAAATGCCAATGAGAATAGGCAGGGCCTTTCGCATGATGTCGCGGCAGAAGAGCCGCAAGTCGATCTCCTGGCCCTTGGGCGTTAGGAAGAGATACGGCACAGGCTGGCTAACCTCGCAGCTGTTGAAATCAAACTTTTCCATGGTAGCGCGACGCAGCATTTTCCGGACATAGGAGCACAGTCCATCCAGGCAGTCCTCGAACTCGGGCTAAATAATTCTCTCTCAAAATCTTATCGGGGCAACCATTATTTATGTACCTACCCGACAAACCAACTCGGCTATGAGGAAACGACACCGCTCCTCCTTGATCTTGTAGTCTAGGTTATGGGCCAATAAAGCCGGCACTCCGATAAACATGTCCGCCAGCTTGGTAAACGCCCTCAGAAGACCATGCACCGCATGCACCACGGAAAAGAAGTGCGAGAAGATGCGTGCTCGGGCGGTGACCACGACGAATCGAGCAGCCAAGGCCAGATCGCTCAGGAAGGAGTCCTGGGTGCGAAGCTTTCCCTTCTGGAGCAGCTGGGAAAGACGCCACTTGTGGACCTGGCCCGGAAAGTGCAGACTGGGCACATCGAACTCCCTGTGTGTGGGGCGGATAATTGAATTAGTCTTTATGGATAGTGATGGCAATTGAGATCGAAGCAACATAAAACACATAAATGAACTAGGATTCAATGACCAATTATTAATAATAATTATTGTTGGCATGCACAAGCGTGTACCAGATTCTGAATTAGGATTTGCCCGATTCTAGGTGAGTATTACATGTGAGTGTGATTTTTGGGTTAATATGCATTCTAAGTACCGCTCTTAGAGTCGCTTGAAATAGGTCTGCTACTCCTAAATAGTATTCTCAACGGTCAATAGATAAATGTGAAAATTTATAAGCTATATGGAGGACACAGAGATATGTTTGTATTTCCATTTCCTATAATGTTTCCATCTTATCCAGCATGCAGGAGTTCGCCTCTGGACTTTTCGTTTCAACGGGCATGCAAATTTGTTGGGAGCGGCTTTTGACAATGACTTACAAAACGCATAAACAATTAACATTTAATTGAAATGAGAAGAATGTATATACAAACGCAAGAACACCGACTAAACAGTGGCAGTACAGTTTGCCCGTCATTTTGAATGTGTTTTTATTTACCCATTTTTACGTATTGTTTCCAATTGTTCCAAAGTTAATTTCTTCGGCTTTCCATATTTATCCTTTTGCAAGCTTTACAGAAATATGTCACATACGAAATTGTTGTTTCATTGGCAAGTGATACACAGAAATAAAAACACGAGAGTGTGGCATGCGTTTAGTTTGGTTAAACAAAAACAGAAAGGAAAACAAAAATACACAAACGATGGCTGTTCGTATCGTCTTCATTTTTATACTGATTTGGATCATGCCTTAATTTGATTGCTGCATTTGCTGGGTGCAAAGTGTCGCGGAATGATAGGCAATGGAACGCAAGAAACCAAAAAACTAAATAAGTCACTTCTTCAGGTGTGAGGGGATGTGGCACAAGCGCAGTTAATCAGCAAGCCGTTAACTGCTAGCTGCACTATTGCTTTTTTTTTTTTTTTTTTTTTTTATTATTCTGCCTTGTTTGCAACTGCAACTCCATCCATCATCCGTCAGCCACCATCCATTCATCCATCAATCTATCCATCAGCGCTATGCTCATAAGCAGCTCTCATAGCAGTCTCGTGACCGCAAACTCACCCAGTTTCCCGCAGCGTCTTTAGCTGGGCGCTTGTTAGCCGGCGTGGCTCACCGCTCCCGTCGGAGGCCACTGCGTCCAGCTCATCGAAGGGAGGCGCTATAAATAGGTCGCGCAGATTGATGGGACGCGTTTTGCGGCTGCTCACGCTGTTCGTCGCATTGCTGGCCGTCAGATTCAACCCACTGCTGGCCAACGCCTGCGGCAGAACTGAAAAAAGCAATGAAATGCGTTTTAGAAGCTGCCAATTGACCTGATGGTGGCACTCACCAATGGGAAAGCTCTTCCAGTGGTAGAGGAACTGCTCGGCCACGCTCTTGATCTGGTCCACCAGCTGCTCCACCTCGGGCGGAGCGCCCACCAAGTTGATGTTGAACTCGATGGGCTCACGCTCGGGACCGGCCAGTGTCTGGGGACGCAGCATCTGGGCGCCGGAGGCACTGACCGAGAGGGTAGCCGGCACAGCAGCCGCGGGCGGAGCTGGTGCTGAAGTCGGAGCCGCAACAGGGCCAGCCGCGGCCTGCAAGGATATGGGCATGATGATAGGGATCCGTTGCTGTTCACTCTAGTATTGCGTCCATTTTCTTAATAAAACACATAAATGCTGCAAATGTAGAAACAGATATGATTGGTGATTAGTTTGCAAATTGGATAAACTGGCACTTAAGGTTAGCAATCTTTCGGATATATGTACACATTTCATAGGGTATCACTGGTGCCACTCTAAACAAGGCTGGAAACTTGCATGCTTGGAATTCTGACGGCTGACCAAACTAATTGAAATCGCACAAGCGCGCGCAATATTAAAATTAATGATCTAATTGAAAATACACTCGCGCATGTGTAGTGGTGGGAGAGCCACTCGAATTCCAGTCAGATACAGAGAGGGCGAGAGCGAGACAGGGCATATGGATGTAAACAAATATCAATTGCACTGAATTTTCAACGGAGTCGCCCAAATAAACGAATTTCACGTTAAAGCAATTAGTTGGGACGCCGCCGGAGGGTCGAAACCAGTTTCGCAAACTGGCTGGAGAGCACGTCGCCCAACTCGAATTTCACCTGCCGCGGAAGAGGACACCTGCACATTTTCGCCACCTACCACAACTGGAAGCCAATTTCGCGCTTCGCTAGCCCTGATGGGACGCACCCAACGCACTCCCCGAAATGCTCCGTTCCACGCCCAACGGTGGAGCATTGAGCACGCAGTGCCCCCCACCCGTTAAACAGATCCCCGCTCCCCAAAAAAAAGCACTTCTTATTGTTTAATTGCCGCACATACACACGCACACTCGCACGCGGACGAGACACACATATACTGCGCACAAGGCGTTCTGCATTGTCGTTGTCGGTTTTGAGTTACAACTGCCTTTTACCTTGCTGCCTTTATCAAGTTTCTGCGTCTTGGGACAGTGCGAGCATTGTGCATTGGCGAATACAGGAGATCACAAAGCTGCGTTTTTCGTTTTTACGTTTATTGAGCGAGCAGACAAATAAATACACATTAGTGGTGGACAATTATCGATGGCACTATCGATACCATCGGTACAACCGATGTTTTTATATTATCGAACATCGATGTTTCGTTTCTCACATTTGAAAAATTCGAAATATCTTCGGAAAACTGGAGTTTTGAGTGGTCAAAAATTAAGCATGAAAATTAAACCACGACACAAAGAGGGCCGAACTAATTTAGCTTCTGATCCACTCTAGCCATTCTCCCTTTAGCTCTCTTTTCTGCAACCGACTTGACATGCGACACGATAACGGCCGAGCGCAACATCGGCCCCAATAATCCGTAAGTGGCGGAAAACACCTCCGGAGAATCCCGTGGAGTACAATCCAGTAACGGGGTGCACATCTTCATCAGTCGATGGCTGATGAATTTTGAGGCCAAAGTGTGCAGGCTGGCGCTGCAGTATGCCTTGTTATTCTTCAGATGCGGCTCAATGCGTTGTGACAAATATATTAGCTTGGGCAGAATGCAGGCGCGTACTGCGTCGTCGCCCATCTTTCCTAGTCCAATAACAGCACCATACATCGTGGTGAGGGGCTTCTTCATCAGAGCATTCTTGTAGACCCTGCAATAAAGGAAATGAATCAGAAATGCTCCAGAATTCACGGACGCCAGGGATCTTACCCAATAACCCTTGTCAGAAGCCTGTTGTCACTGAATTCATAGTGTCGGACGATCTCGGTGGCTATGCTTCCAGAGTATTCCCTCAACGACCAGTGATCCACCATGCCAATAGACAAGACGAGCTGCTTGGTCAACAGGCAGGATAAAACGGCTGGCAGGATTAGATGAAGCTGCATTTCGATAGATGCACATTTAAGCTACTTCTTCTGACCACCGAACTCCAAATACTCACATATTTGTCCAAATTTAAACTTTTGTTAGTCAATAAGGCTTTCACCATACGCATCAAGAAGAAAAGCATTATTATATTCTGTTGAGCCACGTTGATAAGTACGGCGTCCGCGATAAAGATGCTAAGCCTGGGCAGCAGCACATCTAATGTGGGATCTGTGGACAAAGCGTAGAGCGCTAACTGACGCGGGCCATCCGAAGAGTCCATAATGGACTCTGTGAGCATCTGGTAGAGATTTAGTTGCTCCTTGGTCAGCGGAAAGTTTTTACATGGCATGAGCAGTGCCCGCTCCTGCCGCATCCATGCCGCCCGCTTGTGCCTCAGCCAGGTGGAGTCGAGGGGCGAATTGGGACGAACCTGAATGGCTGATGGATATTCTGGTTCGTAAATGTACGCGACATCGAGCTGCATTGTCCGAGGCGTAGGCGTTGATTGGCTGGACTCGACTTTGGGCACTGCCTTTACAGGTTCTTTCAACACCTTCCCACGCAGGAACAGCCTGTTAAATACGCCAGGACAGAGGGTCCGAGCAGCATGTTGGATGTGGAACAGCCGCATGCGATCATCCCGAGTGCGGCGCGCATATTTGCCAGACTCATTCAACAGCTTTTTAATGTCTTCAGTGACTTTGATCGAAAGCCACTTAATCCCATCCTCACCGAGCTTCTGTCCCGTGCTATGCAATGATATTGAACTTAGAGAGCTTGTAGAGAATGATTTCTTTATGCGAAAGATTTCTTCGTTTTCTATGTCGGAGGACATTTTTCTAATTTTTTTCAAACTGTCAAAGCTATGGCTAGAGACGGGGGTTTGTGCTGCGATAGGCGTAGCGTAGCGATTACAGGAGCCCGGCAATTTATTTTCAAAACGATTATCGAGACTCGCTAATAAATTTTTTTTTTTTTTTTTAAATTTACAAAATGTTTAAAATGTTTTTTAATGGCGTTAATTCCCTCTCTTAGTTTGAATAAACTGACTGGCTGTGTTACAAACATATATAACATTTACATGCTTTTTATTAGTAATATTTAATTTAATAAAGCCCAACACGAACAGCACTTAAATTTTTGTATTGGATAATTAATTCTAGCGATAGTAAGCCCAAATTCGGTAGAGAATAAAGCCAAGGAGCAGCAAAACGAATACCGCTCGTCCTGCTTGATGCAGTCAGGATCGCAGATCCGTGAGGGGCACGTACATCACGCCCATCAGACGGGTCATCTCCACCTTGCCGTTGGCGTCCTTGTCGTACTGTGGATAATTATTTACATGAATTCCTGTTGGATAAGTAGTTAGGGTTGTGCCTACCTGTTGCATGTACTGGGAGCCGCCTTCGGGACCAACTGGCACTATGAGGCGTCCGCCGTTGGCCAATTGGTTTATTAGTTCGGTGGGCGTGTCCGGAGCAGCTGCTCCCACATGGATGGCATTGTAGGGAGCACTAGCCGAATAACCCTTGCGTCCGTCGCCCTCAATAATCTGCAATTGTCCCGAGCTCAGCATGCCGCGATCGTCTGAATTCAGGTTGGCCTTGCTCATTCGCACCAGATCCGCCTGATGCTCGATGCCCACAATTCGGGTCTCGCTACCATCGCCTTTCGCCTTGATGTAGCGATAGAAGCAGGCGGTCAGGTAACCCGATCCAGAGCCAACGTCTAGCACATGAGCGCCTGGTTTCAGGTGGTCGCGCAGATATTCCAATGCAAAAGCGTGCTGCAAATAGGAGATACTTTTAGGGATATGAAGTATTATTGCGAGTGCATGAAAATAAATTTCACAGAGACTTGAGCCCCCTTTCATCCATTGCAATTTAGCGTTCTATACATGCAAGCCCTGCCTTCAGGTTACCATATGAGGTGCGCTGATGGTGACACCTCCTCCAATGGGTTGAGGAGCATCCATGTACGGATTGCGGGGACAGTAGTGCTTGCGGTCGGTCTCTGTCATTGCCTTGGCCACAGCATCGCTCGCTATAACGCCATAATCTTGGGAGGATTCGATTCTATAATTAACTATTAGGCAGCGTCGCATATTGCGCAGCTTACCCCTCAACTGGCGGATGAGGTCCTCGTTGTTGGCCCCAACAGATCGCCACGCCATGCTAAAGGCGCGGATAAACAGGCCCAGCTTAAGAATTCCCAGAACAAATTGTTTTTTTCCTAACGTCTTGATTTTGTTATTGTTCGAACGATGCACTTTAGAGATGGGGAAAGACCGATTAAGAATAAGGTGCATCGCTGGATATAAACAACCGATTACCAAGCTACTTGAGATATTATCGTGAACAATTTTTGACAAAGACCTTTAAAACATTTATTTTAAGTTGCCCAGCATAAATCATTCCAAATTAATTTAAAAAATATCAACTTTTTGTGGTCCTCTGATTGATAAGACCAAGCATTAGGATCTGAGTATTTGGTTGAAGGCGACAACCCTGCCAACGAGGCTTCCAACGGGAGTCATAGTACTTTTTTGTTGTAAACAAGATGTCCAATGTCGGAAAGATTCGCCTCAAAACCTTTGCGGAACTGACGACAGCTGCTACAAAAGTGGAAGAAGCTCCTCTGCCGACAATCAGCGAAGACAAAACGCCGGAGAAGAAAAGCGCGGGAAAACCCCGACGTGCAGCAACCACGGCGAGAAAATGCATGCCAAACGATGAATCAAAGGATGGTGTAATTCTCGCCAAAACCGCCATCAAACGCTCATCCAAGAAGACACCACTGCCTGGCCAGATGCTTATCGACTCCTTCTTTAAGAGCAGTACCAAGAATTACAAAGTGGAAATGCCGCCGCTGTCTTCTGCGAAGGCTGCGGGTAAACCTGTTGCCAAGCGAAAGGTAGCTGCCAAGGGACGCAAGCGCCTTTTCGATGAGTCCACCACTGCCTCCAGCGGGTCCACGGATACGTGTGATAAGAAGCCGCCGGAAAAGCGTGTGCAGCCTGCAAGAAAGGCGAAGGGCAAGGAAAATGAAATCCGTGACATGGATGTCATTGATCTTTGCTCCGAAGACGAAAGCGAAAAGACCATCAAAAAGGAGAACTCCTCGAAAATCGAAAGTCCAGAAAGAGTGGCGATGCCTTTAGAAACTACTCCTGTTCGAACGAAATCCACAATCGCATTAAGAACCTCTCCCAACACACCAATGGTAGTGATTCCGAAAAGCAGTCCAGCGAGAGCTCCAAAACAAGCAGAAAAGAGCCCATCGGTATTCTCCGAATGCTCAGCTAACACGTCAACTCTAGCAATACCCAGGGAGAGTCCTATTTCTAGTTTAAGTTCCACAACTGGTCGCAAGAAAAGAAAGCCGAAACCATGCCCTCCCTACAAAATTGTAGAAGGTACGACATTCTGTGTGGATGGCTTTCAGTTTGGCGAATTAGATGGCGTCACTCATTACTTCCTCAGCCACTACCATGCTGACCACTACATCGGCCTGACCAAATCGTTTTCGCATCCACTCTACATGAGTCCCATCACTGCGCGCCTGGTGCGAACATTCATCAAAGTCGATGATAAATACATCAAGGAGATCGATGTGGACCAAACACTGATGGTGGACGACGTGGAAGTGACCGCCATAGAAGCTAACCAGTGAGTAGGACTCGGCGTGTCATGGTGCTATGGTCTTTCATGGTTTTCCCTTTCATTTCTAGCTGTCCAGGAGCCCTCATGTTCTTCTTTAAACTGAGCACCGGCGAGTGTATTCTGCACACTGGCGACTTTCGAGCTAATGCCGACATGGAATCTCTTCCGATATTCTGGAACCACATCAACATCGATCTGCTATACCTAGACACGACGTATATGAACCACAACTACGACTTTTGCCACCAGACAGACAGCGTCGACCGCACCGTGCGGTTGGTGCGCGAATTTATAGAAAGGAACCCGGGCAAGCGCATTCTTATTGTCTGCGGGGCCTACGTAATTGGCAAGGAGAAGATCTGGCTAGCACTGGCCGAGGAGTTTTGTCTGAACGTCTGGACAGAACCGCAACGCAGCGGGGCAGTCAACTGCATGCAATGGCCACAGCTGCAGGGTATTCTAACTGATGATCCCCGTGCTGCCAATCTGCATGTCATTGGCCTGGGAAAAGTCAGCTACCCGGTAGGACTGTGATTTGGATTTGTAGAACCATAAATCTCATTCTTTGTATTATATTTGCAGAGCCTGGTCGAGTACTTTAAGCCTTTCGAGGACCAATACGACATGCTGCTGGGCATTCGGCCAAGCGGATGGGAGAAGAACAGCAAGCCTTCCTATGGGAAGAAAATCAGTACCATTGGCATTGAGTACTCGGAGCACTCCAGCTACAAGGAACTCGAGAGATTCGTTCGCTTCCTTAAGCCCAAGCATGTAATCAGCACAGTTCCTGTTGGACGCGATCTCTTTGTCACGGGTAAAGTGCCTACTAAGTGGTATCAATATACAGGTACAGCCTGCATGCTGAGCACTGGCTATCAGCCGTCCATATCCACTTTTTTAACGACACCAGTTCGACGCACAGTTGTTCCACCTGTGACATCAGAGAATGAAATGATTCTAAGTCCTTTGGAGCAGATGGAGAAGGCTCGCCCAACAGATTGTGTGACCCTTTCGTATAGCACTTCCGAGTCTGAAATAGTCGTTAGAAACGAAGCTACGCCTCCAGAAGCAGAAGCAGAGACAATCGATGCCAACAATGAGACTCCGCAGCTGGACAATTCTTTGTTGTTAGAAATAGAAATAAAAAGCGAAGGCCCGGAAGCAGATTTCGAGTTCAAGGAGCCTACAATTACTAAAGGAGATGAAGCAGGCTGTGATCTTGGGGAAGCTAATAACATGGAAGGCGCCAAGAACACCGAGAGACCAGAGGAAAATAAAGAAAGCCCTGATAAAGCTGTCTTGGCTAGCAGACTGACCTCAGATGCCTCAGACGATTGGCTATCGTAGCTATAGCAGATCCTTCGGAGTTTAATAAGCTCTTCAAGCTGCGAGCAGCTGTTTGTTAAGATGTTTGTTGATTACATAATAAGCTGAAGAAAGTCTAATTTTTGTTAATTGAATGTTAATGTAAGAAAGGCATTTTGATATACATAAACGTACACTTTAATATATACTATTATATATGGATTTTTAACTTCATATTTTATATATTTCCATATGGTGGGGCTGCCCTACACGGGTGCAGGATGCTCCGTACACTCTAAAATAAGTTAAATTAAAGTTCATATAAGGAAACCAACTAAATGTACAATATTGATGCGAATAACAATGGACACCCACCACTGGCCAATATGCCTCAAGTGCTGACGAATGTATGTATATATGAATTTTGATTACTTCACTGATATGCTTGACGTATAATATAATAATATTTAAATAATGAACAAAAGTAAAGCGCTTGAGCGTGAGTTTCTGGAATGGCATTCACACAAAGCCCTTCTTCTCGACTTCGTCTTATTAATGCGCAAACACTTCACAGATTGACTAAACAGACACTTGACAAAACAAATAATATTCTCTACATATACACAAACATGGTGAGGGAACGCAAAACCATGAAAACGAATACAAAACAAGTGTTACTTGTGAGACATTATGCTAATTTTGGCCCGAAAGACAACTAACAGATTCAACAAAATACATCTGGCTCCTCACAATCACCGCTTAAAGCCAAACTAGACGATAACGAAGCGCATAGACACGGTGAATGATGGGCGGCCGACCAGGCGGAATGCCCGATTTGGTTTGATTTGGTGGGGGTTAGCTTGATCCAGCTCTCCATGGCTCTCCGATTTAGCTGCAAATGAATCAAGTTTAAGCCTTTAAAGTCGCATAGACGTTGGATTGCGTTTCTTACCACCAGGAAAAGAAGGGGCTTTTGTTCTGGAAGCGCTGCGTAAATGAAAAGAAACGACTTCCGCTGGATCTGTGGAAAAGGACATATGTTTTGTAAACATTATAAATCTACGCCAGCAACTATATCCACCGTTTGCCAAGCCACCTTGGAAGCTGCACTACTTACCGCTCTACAATCACAGCCGGCATCTGAACCAGCTGCACCGGTGACTTGCCGTCCCTTAGGGCCTGGGTGAGGTTTAGGATTTGGCCCCGCATCACAGACATCTGTCGCTCAAACAAGCGCTTGTCAAAGCCACGATCCTGTTGAAACAGGTACAGCAGCTCCGTGCAGATCTCCTCCACAAAGTTCATATCGGACAGTTGGGGCAGCACATGGTTCTTGATCTCTTCGCTGAACGGTATCTTGGCTTGTGGCAGCCAGGCCCAGTGGTAGGGATAGGCTCTCCACGAATCCGGATGTTTGAAGGGAAAGGCGAGTCCGTTGTCAATGGCAGCTATCCGAATGAAGGCCGAATTAACCACGTTCCAACCTTGACTCGCCGACGGGGAGGAGTTTGGCTCGTCCTCGCTACTGATGCTTTCAGCCGTACGTTTTGCCGTAGGATCTGTCTGTCTGTCATTCTGACCCGCGATGGGCACCGACGCAGGCATTTTAGGGCCGACAACGCACTGCATTGTCTTGCCGCCTGTGCCGCCCACTTGACCCGATACCTTTGGTGCAATATACTTGATCAGCCAATTATCATTGCCCCGGTCCGTGTTGCGAATGATATAATCCAGGACGACGAGGCGTTCGAACTGCATCTGGAAGGACTTGGCTACCGATGGCGTTAGAGGTTCGCTGTCGAAGCGTCTTAGCCAGTAGTCCGCATCCTTATAGCCCGAAACGAATAGCTGGAAGGAGCCAGTCTAGTGGAAAATGGGAAACAAGTTAATCCCTAAGCTGCTATACCTCACAAAATTAACCTGCTCACCTTGAGGGGAAGGCTCATTCGGTTGAAGTGAGCCGACGGGTAGTGTTCCTTAATGCGCTTCTTCAGCTTGGCTTTTTGACGATCGATGCGGGCATAGTTAAAGCTTTCGGCGACCAGCCTGACCACGCGCGTCTTTGGCACCACATTCAGATTAAGCTTGCGATCCACTAAGCTGGCTCCGGCCTCCGACAGGTAACTACAAAATCATTATAATTAATGTAAAATTAATAACACTAGGGACTTTGTGCTGGTATAGGGCGTTCTTACCCCTGATTGGGAATCAGGCAGGCACGTCCAAAACAACAGGGACAGCACAGTTTGTGCATCCACTTGGTCCACTTTGGATTCAGTCTGCCATAGGGCTCCTCGTCCTTTGGCTTAAAAACCGCAAGGCATTGCTAGAAAGGGAGTAAATTTTGTTTTATTAAGTTGGTGCCCACTAAAAGTGTTACAGGACATTTTGCATTAATGCTAAACTGTTTCAGGTGCAAACCAAAAGTCCTGCAAAGTTGGCTTAATTGCAGTACTTCCCCGATTGCCTGAGGTATTCATATATGCGCGGATTAGTAAAAAAAAGCGAATGACGCTTAAAGGCAGAACTTAAGCCGTGAACGTCTACCAATGCGCAAAAAGGATTTCATTGATTCCGTTAGAACACACTCTACTTACATGACCGTCATCCTTGACAAAATAGGAACCACTGCTACCCTGGTAAATGCGCTCAGGCAGCACACCACTATCGATGGCTCCCTCGGCCTTTGCCACAATCTCCGAGAAGAGCGGATCATCTGCAAATACAACAAAAATGACTTATTAAAACAAACATGAATAAAATTCTCTTAGTTACTGATAAAGTTTGTGCGCAGGAAAAAAATGCGCATGATTCCAGCAGAGTCAGAAAACAGACTGCGGGCTACTTTTCATTCAAATGAAAGTCATTTGGCTTCGGAATTATATTTTTAATAATTTATTAATACACCTGCCAAGAGACTCCGCCGAGTCTCCTTAATAAGTCGGCGGCATGTCAGCTGTCGGGTAAAAATAACTACACATCACGAAAAGACAGCGATAAAGTTCAAGTGCAGTTTGCAAGTAAAAGAAAATGCAAAAGTCCAATTACTAGGACTGCAATTGAGTCTCTTTTAACACACAGTCATTCGTATACCTCAGAAATATCCTATTACCTTTGTTAGACTTAGTATTAGTATACAATTTATATGGGAAAATGTCTTCCTTAAACAAACCTATTAAATGGTTTACAAATACAAAACAAAGACATGCCTTATGCTAGAGACTTTTGGTTTTCTTAAAGGACAATTAAAGCTTAGTCAAAGCCTTAACCTGCACTATTTAAAGAAACTGTTTAATTTATGTATTTTCTTCTAAAGCGTATTTAGCTTTCTTTTCCCCAATCTACCTATAAAATCGAAATTCTCGTTGAACTCTCCCTGGGCGTCCTGGCAAATGGTGAACACCTGCTGGACGATGAAGTTCTCGCGACTGCTGCTCGACAAGCGCGACATGGGGACACAATCGAATTAAATGCTTCGCCTGGTTTGTGAAAAGGTACTCAAGTTGGAGGCAAAATTTGATATGGATATTGTGTGTTTGTGTGGCAGAAGCAGGTCGCAATTAGCATGGAAAAAGCGTTTCGATAAGGGGTCCCCGGGAAAAAGGCCTTCAAATAAACTCACAGAAGTTCCTCAGCGGGCAGTTGGCGCAATGGCAGGGTGGTGACGTAATTCTACAGGTAACTGTGTCTTTTGAGTCGCGGGCCAGAGACTGTGAGTTGAATAAGATCGGCGGTATTTCCCCATCGGAATCAGACTCGATAAAGTTTTTCGCTGCCTGGCACATATCCTCGCAGCAGCAGCAGGCATAGGGCGCGTATTCGGAGTCCATTGACTGAAGACTATCCTGCAGCGTCTTGCTGCTTGTCGTGGGTTTCTCATGGTCATCCAAAATCACATCTTTTGGAGCTGGAATAACCTCTTGGGATGTAACGTCCTCAACGTTAGCTCTCGTGGCCATGTCGCTATGTCCAGTCGGCACCAGATTCCAGCATAACTTCCATTTTCGAGCACTTTGGCTTGCAATTGCAATCGGAGTTCAATTTAGTGCACTAACAACCAACGAATTTACAACGAATTTGTCTTTGTTTCTGACCGAATGACAGCTAAGTTTGGTGAATATTGTGTAGTAATAGAAAATATGTAATAATAAATTTGACATGTGGTCCGATGTCAATTGATATCGTCATTAAATATACATTAGCTTTAATTTTTTTAAATACGCCCATTTTACACTCGAGATCTAACTAACTAAATTGGGAATGACTGTGACTAGCTATAGTTATTTAGAATATTATTATTAATTAACCCACACAAACACCAAGTTCTGCATCCTTAGATTGATTATAGAAAACTGAAATGCAATGGAAATAGATTGCTTTAGGCTCTTACTCATCACCTGATGAAATAGTGGCTTAGTCACACGAATCATTAAGAGTCAACAGAGATCGTTTGACGTTCAACGTGC
The DNA here is from genome assembly GCA_035045905.1 of Drosophila anomelani. NCBI lineage: Eukaryota > Metazoa > Arthropoda > Insecta > Diptera > Drosophilidae > Drosophila > Drosophila anomelani. The sequence goes on along the minus strand of JAWNOO010000007.1, from coordinate 4,572,304 downwards.
ACATTTTGTGTTGTATTGATTTTATTATATTTTTTATTTACTAATACTACACGGTAATAAGATTGCCATATTCGCATATCAGTAAAAATTGCACTTTCTTTAATAGGTTTTACCTATCTTTCCTATGAGACGTAACAGCAAATCGACTCTGTCGACGCCTGCAATTAATCTAAACGATAAATAATTACAGAGTATTGTTCACCCACGAATTGTGCAGCTATGAGCACAATAATCCGAGTTACCTTGATTATTCAGTTGGCTTTCTCAAGGGAAAGTCTGCCTGCATGACTCTAACTTTGTACCAAAAGGGTTTTGTAGGGATTCAAATTACAATAGAGACCTGGAAACACATAATACCCGTTCCCAATTTTAATACTAAAACCTTTCTTTTATCGAATATGTGTGTGTTCGCTATCATTAAAACGTGTCTCTTAACGAATTTTAGCTTACAAACCTACCACTGTTTTTTCTGTTGGGAGCTATTATCGCTTAGGGCCCTAGCTTTCGGTAATAATACTGAACAAGTAACGCCTTATACAAACGAAACATTCCAAACTATCGCAACGGGCATTCAAAGTATGTGGGCCATAAAATAAAACAGATAAGCGAGACACATGAGCAAAGCCGCGACTTAACCTAAGGCAAACAGCGAAGCGAGAGCGGAGTCATCCTATCATGTTTTTATGTACCCGTTGCAATGCACGGAGTGGAGGGGGTGGCTAGAGATTGAAACCCCACAGCTGACCACTTGTATGACTTCGGGTAGTCCCCATAATGTTGTACACTCACCGCCAAATGTGTTCGATACGAGGTCCACATGATCGTGACCGCGTCCCAGGCCGCCGAGCAGTTCGCTAAAGCGACTTCCGTGGCTGGCACTGCCACCTCCGAGGAGCGGCTGCGACTCCCGGTTGTCGCTGCCGGCGTCCGTGGACATGCCCTCGAAGTCGATTTCTGGCACCAGGCAAATATCGTCGGCCTCGTCGTGCGGGTGACGGGCGAGGGCAATGTGCGTTGAGGATTTTAGCGGAGATGATGACGCTGTCGATACAGATGTTGACGCCTTCGCGGGTGCGATGTGACTAATCACCTGCGGCGTCAGATGCTGCTGTGCGCTATCGTCGCTAATCTCTTCGGAGAGACCTTTAAATTTGCCATTGCGCAGGTTTGAGCTTCTCTTCAACAGCACTTCTTCTTCGCCGTCCTCATCGTCGCCATCATCGGTGTTGTGGTCTTCGTGCCAACTTGCAAACTGATCCATCTGTGGTTTCTGGTGCGCGGCATCGCCTCCGGCGCTCTCATCACTGGGCAAAAGGCCGTTAGTGTGGTTTTTCGTCACTTCTGCCGCGGCCTCCTCTTCGTCGTCATCGTCGTCGTCATCCACCGACAAGAGCATGGGCTCCCGCTCCTTTTTCCCTCTCTTTCTGTGCTTGCGTTTTCCAATCCCAATGGTGTTGATCTGGGAAAGAAGACACCATATTGTTAACATCTATTGGAGTTTTGGGAGCGCAGAGCTCACTTACCTCGACTTTGGTGGTCAACTGGTTTACCGTTGGCTCGAAGCCATTGAGGAGCGGAGCCAGCTGGCTAGACGGCGGCGGCTGGTCCTTGACAAAGTCACCTATCAGATCCACTTCATCCTCGAGCTGAAGCAGCGGGGGATCGGCCTGATCCCGAGCGCCACTCATGGCCGATTTGGAGGGCAGGCACGCGTGTGGTTTCAGGGGTGGTGTGTGGGTTTTGGGGAGTGGTGACGATGTCGTTCTCGTCGCAGACACAACAACAAAGGCCCGCGCTGCGCTGTTGTGGCGGCTGCTGCTTCTTCGTCGCTTCTATATGTCACTTTTCGGGCGTCGCTTGTTATCTGTTATCTACTGTTGCGCTCCTTCTTCTTCGGTCGCATGTTCCCGAACAATACGCCTCTATTATTAAAGCTGAAATTTGATTATATTACTTGTTAATTGTCTCACTTTTGCTTTTGCATTTCGTTTTTCAATTATCGATTTTTGGTCGAATGCCCTTTGCTCTCCTGCCAGAGTTCAATATTTTCGGTAAATCGATTATAACGCAGAGCTCAGGGGGTGATAAAATAGTCCCAAATAATATCTCACCAAGCACTCCGCGAGAAAACCAAACGAAATTACGCGTTCGATTATAATTTTTGCCAAGAACATGAAGCGAAAAATGGTTGGCAGGCCAAAACAGCTGACGAGTAGAACCAGTGGCGCTAACCACTCGTTGTTCTGTTCTGGCCTAACAAGTGGCAGCGCCAACACTAGCCATTATTTTTTGAAAGATAACAACGCAACCTGAAAATATGTATTAATTGCTCTAATTGCTTGATAATTACACATAATTATTTCATTTTTAATTGTTTGGATCTATTGAAAGCGATTAGTCAAAAAAGGTTTTTATTTAAATTTAATTTTGTAAAAAATTAAAAGCATTGGTTAACATTATCCTCTGATGGGAATACTTTAAAGGTCCAGAATTATACGTTATTTTTATTGGTATCCTACTTTAACAACGGACTCTGGCGCAACTTGGCGATCCAGTCCAGGACATCAAACAGTTGTCGTTGCAGATTTGTGCTCTCTGCCACCAGCTCGACGCAATCCTTAAACTTGGACACCGCATTTCGTAAACTCATGGGCGGAAGAACCCTGCAAAAGCGGTGGAGTTGTATCAATTGACCCATTTAACCCTTATCAGAACTTACGAGAACCAATGCAGCGGTTCAACGTAGCCATTGGACTTGTCAACCGCCTGACGTGCAATGCTAATCCCCGTGCCATCTTCGGACTCGACCACCCGACACAGGGCATTGAACTCGGCACTGTTCTCCGTGGGAATCTGGGCCGTGGACACGGAATTATTGCCTCCGTGCTGGAATCGCGTACGGGCCAATAGAATAGCTCCACTGGCATTCGCTCTTTCCAGATTCACCCGACTCTGGGTGTGCTCTTCGATTAGGTGAAACATGTCCAGGTACAAAGCATCCAGTAGCTGCCCGGCTGCCTCTTTTTCGCTCTTAGCCGTCACCATTCTTGTTTATCAAACTGCTTTTAATTGCTTATTTACTTATTGCTCCGACCAGAATTTTCAATCATATGATTCCATAACAACCCTGTTCTGAATCCAAGCCACAGCGCCAAGTTGGCAGCTCCAACGATAACGATTCAAAAAATTATCGGACTGACCATTAAAAATTTCCGTTACATTTTTTAGTTTTTTATCTTTTTTAATTTATTTATAAAAGGTTTCGATTAGCAAATTAACACTCGAAAACAATTTTAACTTTGGTTTCCATTCTTATATCGTTATTTCAATGTAAATTGATATGCTTGAAGCATTTGTTATAAATAAATATAACTATCACGAATTTCTTCTCTTTAAGTTCTTTGCGGAAGATACATTTGAACCTGAATCAGCTGTGAACTGATGACTCAAGTTTGATGCTTGTCGTTCCGCTCCTTTGGCCACACCAATCTACCGACCCCGCAGAGCTCCAACTTTCCAAAAAATGTGTAATTTTGTCGCGCGAACGAGTCTTAAAATGCAATGAGCTGTAATTGTCGCCGCCACGAGCATGATTAATTAACAGGTAAACCTGTTACACCGTCACAAGCTGAAAACTGTCGTGAATTTTGCCTAACTAAAAGGGCAAACAGCTGTTGATGTTTTCTATTGAGCGAGCGTGATGAGACGCGGGCGGGCAGAGAGGGGGATTAGTTCGCTGTTGGTTTTACGATGCTGCCGCGAGATTAGAGAAAGTTTATAAAAAGCCCTTCGCAATTAGCATTTAGCAGCAGTCGGAGAAGCAGTGAAGTGCCAAGCAGCGCAGCGTCGACAGCAACAAGTGGATGCCCCAAACCCCAGTCGTCGGTCCCGGTCCAGTGAAAACAGTTCCAAAGTCAAGCCCAACATCCCAGGCGATCTGGCGATAATGCTCGATAGCTACACGGGAGACTTACGTAGCCGCCGGAACGGCAATATCGCACTTATTGCCGAGGAACAGGTGCGCCAACTAGTCAATATTGTTTCTGACGCCAACATATTAAAGCCCAATGTGTGTGCCAAAGGCTCCCTCCCAGACACTACGGCCATATATCATACATACCCGCTACACGTAACCACGTTTTGATGACAAACATTGACGCGGAGCGTGCTTTGGAGTGTGTATCTAATCGCGGAAATCAGACGGTATTCACACAATAACCACTCTATCGACTCACGCTGGAATTTAAGACTAGCCGTTCGTTAAATACTCTACAGCGGCCAGGAATTATTAAAAAAACATATCCATATCTCTCTTATCCCCTGAGTAACAAGTAACTTATCTCCCAGTCGCTGATTGACTAAAGTTTGAGGGGCGCAAGGTGACTAAGGCAAGAGTTAGAGTATTTTATTCCCGGAAGAACACAAGATATGCGTTATCATTTCGATCCCTCACTATCAGTTAGCATAGCTAAAGAGCTTTTCTTTGTACATATATTCACCTCAGAAGTGCAACCATTAATGACGCGGCTATTTGCCTTATCTCTTAAATAATTCAGGCGACAAGCACCAGGAGACGCAGTCAGACAACCGGCGACAATACCCAGCGGACCATCAAAATGTCGTCAGACAAGGAAGGTCAAGAATCCACAACCAGTAAGCGCACTCTCACCGAGGAGAGTTCTGCTGAAGACGTTGGGCGCACAGCTAGGCAGAGCAACGGTGACGGAATGTGGCGCAATGAGCTCTCCATGAATGCAGACAGTAGCTCTGCACAGCCGGAGAGGCGGAGTGAGCGAAGTCCTAGCCCAAGTCACGCCAACCGAAGGCTCAGCGATGCAGTTGATGTAGTTCTCCGCATTGTCCTTGTCCTAATTTTCTTGTGAGTTTATTTTCAAAAAAAAAAACCCCCAACTTAAGAAGTTCATCATGACTCATCTCACCCGTCTGCAGTAAGCTGGAGACGATGACGGCATTCAAACGGGAAATCCATCAGGAGGAACTCTGGCTCTACAAGAATCCCAGGCGACCGGACATTGTCAAGGGCGGGGAGCTGCTCTTCTGGGTGATAGTGGCCCCGTTTCTGGTTACCCTCGCCTTCTACTGGTTCACCAAGGACAAGCGGGATTTTAGAGCCGCCAGCTGGGCCTGGACACTGGCGCTGTGCATGAACGGCATACCGACGAGCATCCTAAAAATAACAGTTGGTCGGCCCAGGCCAGACTACTTCTACCGCTGCTTTCCCGACGGTGTCATGGTTCTGAACACAACGTCGACCAGCTTGGACACATCCATCCTGGACTTTAGTTGCACTGGCATTGCGGGAGATATAAACGAGGGTCGCAAGAGCTTCCCCAGCGGACACTCGTCGTGTAAGTTGCTTGTAATGCTGTTTGAGTTCCCATCTAATTGCTGTATTCACCGCTTTCAGTTGCCTTTGCCAGTTTCGGTTTTATCGCCTATTACATTGGCGCCAAGCTGCACGCCTTTGATGCCCGAGGACGCGGGCACACCTGGAGGCTGTGTATTTCTGTGATTCCCCTGCTGATCGCTTTGCTGGTGGCAGTTAGTCGAACGTGCGACTACCATCACCACTGGCAGGATGTTAGCTTCGGGGGTCTGCTTGGCCTGTTTACTGGCTATGCCAGCTACAGGCAGTACTATCCCTCCATCTTTGGGCTCGAAGCCGGCACACCGCTGATCCGGTGGCCCAGGAGAGAGGGAGTCCAGTACCAAAGGCTAGCAGGAAACGAAGAGGATAAGGACCAAGACGTCGGGACTGTAGGAGACACAGTGCGACGACCTCTCCTCGGGGGCAAGGAATCATCCAAATGGTACTAAAAGCTTTACGTATTACCTAGTCAATTAACGCTTTCCGGTCTAGGCTGTAGCTCCTCTTAACTTATCAAGCCATCGCTAGTGAAGCTTCCAGTTTGCAAGTATGTGCATCCTATTTGTTGTGCTGTTGGGTTACCTCGTAATGGGTAGGGTTAGTTGTTAGTCTCTTCAATAAAAAGCTGTCAGCACATCGATTGCTAAATGTAAATTTATTGCTCATCTTTGGCAGCAACGTCGAAAACAAATTTGCTACTTCAAAGCGACCGAAACTAGCCTAAAAATTAAAAGAGACTCCGGGCACAGGCAGTTTTAGTTCATGGAGTTGAACGCCTGCAGGAGAACCTGCTTCTCGCGCTCCTTCTTCTTGACCACGTCCAGGCTGCGTTGCCGCCAGGTGCTCTTGCGCAGCTTAATCGGTCGGCTGCCCACGTAACGGCCGTCCATCTCCTTCATGGCACGAATAAAGTCTGCTGGCTCTCGGAAGCTGACAAATCCGAATCCCTTACTCTTGCCTGTACGCTTGTCGCGCACAACACGCGCCCGCTGGAACGAGGGGAACTTGTTGAAGGTGCGGGTCAGCACCTCGTCGTTGACATCGTTTCCCAGGTCGCCGCAGAAGATTCGGAAATCATCGTCGGGCCAATCGGCCAGCGAGGAGTCCTCCCACACACTTCCGCCAGCGATCCGAACTGTTTTCCGGTCCTTCTTCTTGCGCTCCGTCGTCTGGAATGACTGCAGCGCCGAAGAGGCGCGCGCCGCTTTGATGGCCTCCTCGGCAATGGGATTCGGGCCGGACTTCTCTGCCTTGAGCTTCTTCAGCTTTTGTGTCACGTCGAACGACACGGCGTTGATGTCAATGGAGGGCGCAGCGGCGACAGTGGGCACATGTACGGACTGCCGGCACTGGTACAGCTTGGGGGCGCTGCTCAGGACCACGGGGGTGGCGGATATTGGCTTGCCATGATTAGATGACGATGAGCCACTGCCGTTGCCCGTGGGCACGAAGGTGGACATGAATGCGGGCGGCGGCGGGATCGGAGGCGGTGGCACTGTTAACCGCGACCCCCCACCACCCGGCTGGTGTTGCTGCAGCTTCTGCTGCACATTGTTGTATGTGTTGGCGGCGATGATAGGACGCACTTGGTTGGGCACGAAAAGGTTGCGTGCGGGAGGCTTGGAGATCTCTGCCTCGAAACGGGACAACTCATCCTCGATGTTGCGGCGCTTCGAGCCCATTCCAAGGGAACAATCGATGTGTTACGCTTAAAAAATTCACAAATTAAACAAATTTTCACAAAAAATGCTGTTGACAACAGCTGCTTGGTTAGAGATGTGCGATTTTTGGACGGAAGACGATGATAGATTATCGATATTTACCTACTAAACTCGTCGATAAAAATATCGATAATGCATCATTGACCTTTTTACAGCTCTAGCAAGTCGCTGTTTTCAACGATATAATACATAATAATTAAATTAAAAGTGTTTGGAAAACCCCCTAGCTGTGATAGCAACAAGTATCCCGAGCAAGTGTCGTGCTGCAATAAGCAATAATACCCTTGTGTACACACACGTTCACGGCGCACAGGCACGGCACCCACACCCACACAGGCACACAAACGAAAGTCGCAGAGACAACAATTCGAAAAAACGAACTGTGGAAAAGCCCCGAAAACCCGAGTTATCTCTCAGTTTAATTGAAATTCCTACAATCCCCGAAGATGCCACCAAAGGAGCGCAACATTGCCGTCATGGGCTACCGATCAGTGGGTGAGTTTTGCGACAAAATCAAAGCCAATACACATACAGTACGTACCATACCTCACCCACTCCGTCAGACAGTCAGCAGCTTGTGTTGTTGTTGTTGTTGTTGCTGCTGCTGGCGCTTATAATTGCGTAGTATTTTGACAACAGCAACAACAACGAATTCTGCGAACTGCGAACAATTCCATATAACAATAACAATTGCGCCTTCACCTCCACCTGCAGGCAAATCGTCGCTCAGTATACAGTTCGTGGAAGGCCAGTTTGTCGACTCCTATGACCCCACCATCGAGAACAGTGAGTACAGCATCTGTGCAGGTCCCAGAATTTCTGTATTTTCCTTTTCCAGCATTCAGCACGCACACGAAGGTCAACTCGCAGGAGTACACGGTGAAGCTCATCGACACGGCCGGCCAGGACGAGTACAGCATATTTCCCGTTCAATACAGCATGGACTTCCACGGCTATGTTCTGGTCTACTCCATAACCAGCAAAAAGTCCTTTGAGGTGGTCCAGATTATATACGAGAAGCTATTAGATGTGATGGGCAAGAAATAGTACGTCTCTCAGGGTGTCCTTATTGAAGGCTGAACTCACTTTAAACCTCCTTTCCTGCAGTGTACCTGTGGTGCTGGTGGGCAACAAAACTGACTTGCACCAGGAACGCACTGTTTCAACAGACGAGGGCAAGAAGTTGGCCGAGTCGTGGCGAGCAGCGTTTCTCGAAACCTCCGCCAAACAAAATGAGGCAAGTCCTTGCTACTCAATTGCATATAATTCAAGTCATTCAATAACTCTTGTCTCATATTGTCCGCAGTCTGTGGGTGATATTTTCCAGCAGCTACTGATCCTGATCGAGAACGAGAACGGCAGTCCCCAGGAAAAGAGCAGCTGCGTTATATCATAAGGCTGGATAGTTGAAACTTCGGAAATAGGAAATTTTGGATTGTGGCGAATCGCGATGGCAATACGAAAATCGATTATCTCTTATCTACACAGTTGGGCCCAGCGTTCGTCGACGGGGCAGGCCATGCCCCTTGTGCGCAGCAGGAAAATCTACAAAAACCTAATAGCTTTAAGTCCACATACAGAAAATAACCAACATCAACTGATTTAGATGCGTCCGCAATTGCTGCCCAGCAGGCTTTGCGGTTCGCTCTTAGCGCTACACAACAGGTTTAAGTTAGTACACTTTTTCACAATAACATTTCAGTTACAAAGTTCATTTATACAGATTCTAATATTTTGTTTATAGTTTCAATTTAAATATAATTTTTCCAAGTAATATATCAATCTGTTTTTTTTTTGTGTTTGAAAGCAATAGCAAGGGAGGAAATTTCACTTGGAAAAGTAATACAAAAACAATTCAACGGCTGAAAATAATCAATAAAGGGCATGTTTTCAGGAAGTTTGGGGATTCATAAGTCAATATTCAGCTATTAATATAAATAATGACGAATGGGTCTCACTTTAGGTAACGTATACTATATATCCCTTATCTTATTAATGATAACAGGTAACTTATCATTAAAGATAATATAAGTTATTTTAAAACGAGACTAAATTTAAATTTGTAGTCCTAAAAGAAGGGTTTATAGAACTATGATTTTATTCTTTAGAAAATGCGCCATAGGAACTCGGGAAACCTGAGATTTGTCTAAGTTTAGACGTTTAGAAGATGGCTTTACTAGTTCTCAAAACCGAAACGCTTAAATTGACAACATTAATGTTTATGATGATCAAGTTTTATGTAGACTACTCGCCAAAGAAATACTATTACTACTTGATTAAGATTTACATAGTTCCGTTGGTTTACGATTTATGCCAGGAGAAAATATTTAATTATTTAATGATATGCTTAAATTTGTGATGATAAAAGGTGAAAATAAAATATGATAATAAAAATACCTTAAATTAAAGTTATTTACTAAAAAATATAAAAGGGAAAATAAAATCAAAACATAGCTTTGAATATAAGAGCCCCTTCACAATATTCTAAAAATTATGCAATTTCACTTATTTTTAATCCAGTATTTTTATTATTATTTAAAACCACAAAAAATTAGAAATGTTAGCACATAAAGTGATTAAGTTTATAAATAATTTAAAATAGTTTTTTGTTCGTTATTTTTATTTCCTGGTGCTGCCACATCGTTTGCAGAGAAAGTAAAGAAATAAAGTTAACAGACCTGTTACGTATACGCCACCGAAATCCGCCTAGGTGACGCGTTCCAATTGGACACTCTCTGTAAATTCAAAAGTAAAATAACAAAATTTTTAATTTACTTATTAGTTATTTTTTAATTAAACAAGAATAAATCAGAAAGATTAAGATATTCCCATAATTTCCTCCTAAACTTTCTGTTTATTTTCTTTCTGAACTTTCTAAACGGTTTTAAGTTGATACTTATTATATTTAATACTTATATGTATGCAGAATATTATTAATAATTTAAAATTTTCCAGTTTTGTTTGTTTTTTAAGCCGGGCTTTGCCGTTTTTTGTGGCAACACCTCAGTTAACAGAAAAACGCCTCTGTTGCGAGGAAAATTCCAATTAGCAGGCCTGTTACGGATCAGCTGACGAATCCCACCATGAAAAGCGGACTTTCACCACAAGGCGAGTTCCAATTGGACTCGACGCGTTAAAAGTTTTTCGATTTTCAAACAGTGAACTTGTACTGCGTTTAAATAAAATTCGTTAAATTACGTTCATAAAATTAACGGTAAATGCCGCTGGAGAGCAGTGCGAAATGAATTAATTAATTAATTTGTGAATGTAATATGGCCAATGTGCAGAGGAAAAGCAAGCGGATTTTCCTCTATTTTCTGTATTGCAATTGTGTTTTCTAGCCCTCTGTGTATGTGTCGCTGTGTGTGTGTCTGTATACTTGTGCGCAATGCGTGGGTATTTTCAACAGTTTTCGTTCTATTTTCAAATTTTATTGGTCCCACACATTAGTATACATAATGCCATTATGTTTTGGCCGTTAAATTGAAATTTCTCCAGCTTTGCGTTGAGAGCAACATGCCTGGCGGGCGTTTCAACTGAACGAACGCCTGCAGTGGGTACACCTGAATGTGTGTGTCCGAATGAGTGTGTGTACACAACTGCATTTATCAATCCGCTAATCAGGTGCATTGAACACATCTCATCTCCGACTGCCGATGGGTGGGGTACGTGTACGTGGACCGGTACAGGTACGGCCGCCGGGCGGAGGCTTTTCTTTTTGCTGCCTTTTCTGGCTTGCAGCCTTTTTATCGATTTAATAACAAACAGAGTGGGCAGAGGGGGGGGGGGGGGGCCTCAAGGTGGAGCCGGAGAGTCGTTGTACTCTGGGAAACCGGCACCGCATAACTGCGACGTCTGCGGAGATGATGTTGCCCCCGCGGGGGAATTGACGTACTTGTCCGTGCCTATGTACAATCTTATACATCGCTCTTGGGTGTCTGCGTTCGGGGTCAGGATTTCATTTCTAAGTTCATCACATCAGCTCGCGACAAGTGCGACAAGTTAGTCAATAGTGGGGGGCCGGCCCCAAGTGGTCCATAATCCACGCTCATGCCACCCAGCTCGACCATCTGGCTGCTGGCAGGATGAGCCAGTCCCACGGCAGATAAGATAGGTCGAGATTAGACAGCCTGGTTGGTGTCCCAATAATAAATAATAAAATCTGCTGTCAAGGGAGAAACACTTATTTTAGAAATCATTTTCGGGCTGATAAAACAAACAACAGATTTTATTTTATTTATTTCAAATTAACTTAGAAATATTGGATTAATTGACAAGAGTTTTAAAACCGATTTCGAATTCTTTATACACTAAATCGTTTTTTATTATTTATACAATAAATATTACTGATATTATTTAATAGACTTTTATTTAATTTTATTCACTGAGAAGAAAAGCTCCTATTGCTACATTTTGTAACTTTTATTATAGTTTCCTAACTATAACTAATTATAAACTATTATCATTATCTGTCTGATAAAATTTCACATTTCCGATAGGACATTATCGCCATTAAAGATAATTAGATAATAAAAAGAGTTTAATAAAACAGTAACACAAAAATTGCATTGTCCATTAATAAAAGTTAAACTAATTTGTAAAATATTAAACTATGCCTGGCATGCAATTGAAATAAGATAACTTGTTGGCCTAGGACTGCACTTAAATTGATTAATTGCACACTGTCAACTCGAAAACTAACCCACATTTGTTGTGCTGTCAGAATTAATCACTTATCTCGAATGGAGTAAAATATGTGCAGCCATTACTGGCCTGGGAGTCGTGTCAAGTGCTTAATTGGTCCAGCTAATGCGAGTAACTGATGCAAAAATACACAAATATTTAAAAAATAAAATAGAAAAAACTTGTATGCCTAAAGAGAGCACCGGCGACCCACAAAATTCAGACACACAACAGAGAGAATGAGCTTTGCACATTTTCCCCTACATTAATGCGGCTGCATTAATTGCATTATGTACCTACAAACCCACTTGTGTGCATTTTCTATATGTGAATCGGGGTATATACAGTGCATAGCATATGTATACCTACACATGCTAACAGATAATCTAGTTCATTGCATCCAAACACACGCTGCACTCGGCAGAGCAGCGGGCTTCTGTTTATTTCGGATGTTCCGTCGTCAAAAGGGGAAAGTGCTCGCTTAATCCAATATATGCGTCCGCGTCCGCGTCCACCTACAGAAACAGGGAGAAACACCATTAACCATCACCAGGCGGCCTGAGTGTAAATTGAATGAATGAAATGTAGCCATCTTCAAACACGTCATGCACCCCAATAATCACAACCATAACAAAGTAGGCATTCGCACAGTTGAGGTGAAAACTATAGCATCTGATAATGGATTCTTTATCTTTAATTATTTTTGATGTTTATCGTGGCTCTGAAATAATCAATAAACAACCAACAGGTACTAGGAATTTAAAAAGTAAATTGGATAAAACAATAGATTTAAAAAAATATTTGAAACTCTAAAATGTTGTTTAAATCGTTTGCCGGCTTAAGCTTTTACCTTTCAAACATTTTCTATTTTTGCTTAATTTCAATTTAAATTTGCATAAAATTTAGGAGAACTTTCTTATGCCAAGCAGAAGCGGTTTTAAAAAAGATCACAGAAAAAATCGATTTCATTTAGTTAAAATTCATATACCCTTAAAGTTCAATGGTTACTTAAAATAAATTTTAAGCTATCTAGCGATATAAATCACTATATTTCGAGCCATATAAAATATTCCTTAACAGAATTAAATAAAGTGGATAAAAACATGTAAAAACCTTTACGATACAAAGTCACTTTTTTAACTGACTGATTCCTTGGCTTGGCTTACCTTCTTGCAAGTTTCTAAATATAATCTTAAAAGGTATTTATATAGCAATTGAAACATTTTACCATAAAGATTCTTTAGCAACTTTCAACATGCATTTTAGTTCAATAATCAAATGTTAGAAGTTTCGGAAACAAGTCGAACTTGTATGACAACGCTTCACTTTTATGAAGACAAGTGACATTTCTGCAACATTAACAAGTGCATAAATAATTCCATCCGGTTATTTATCCACCGGAGTTTGCCTAATTAGTGGCCACTGTATGAATTATAATAGATTCATAATTAGAATCAAAAATTTATTAATTTTAAAATTGAACTGAACGGAATAGAATATCGAAGAAAGTTTAATCTTAAAGAAAAACTAATATCGTCATAAAATATAATGTTTTCTGCCTCGATTTACACTGCATAACTGATACTCCTCATGGGATTACCTGCTTGCAATGCCAACGACGAAGAATAAATCATGTTAGCCCACATTGCGTGCTAGTGGTTATGTCCCATTGGCCGCAGCTGTATGGGGAGACCCTCGTATATTCATAGACCCATAACAAATACTTCCTGCACTGAACTCCCTACTCTCTTTTGGTTGGCACAATTTGAACTTCTTGGCTTGGGCTTGGGGCCAGCGTCAATGCCATTCTCGAGTCACCATCCGTCCGAAGTACATCACAGCAACACTCGCCACTAAATAGGGAGTACTTGAGGGGGACCACCACAACCGGGTAGGCCATATAACACTTCAGCAACAAAGGTTAATGGCCGCTGGCCTGGTTGGCTGCGTTGTACTGGGCCACAACTGCAGCGCCAACAGAGGCGGAGACGGGGCGTCGGAAGAGGGGAGGAGGAGATGGCCCTTGTAATGGCTTAGGCGCAACATTAAAATTCTGCCTGGCACATTATGCAGTTACTATATTGTGTCGCGTTCGGTTGTCTGGCGACGGAACAAAACGCTTGACGAGTGGAGGAACCAATCTGCTGAAAAGACAAACGAGCTGCGATGACATTTGTGTTGCTGCAGCACTGTGGGTCGCAGCCTCGTCATCAGTATCATCGTAATCAGTGGAAAGTCGGGGTCATATAACCTATCGATTTGCTACAAACATACACTCGAGGAGGGGTTTAATAATGAAAAGTTCTTAGGTTACTAAACAAAGAAATAATAATTATGATAATGATAGACAGGAAAACCTTTCTTTTTTTTACTAAAATATTTATACAATTAATTAATAAAAAATAATTAAAATGAAATATTAAGAAGCTTAATTTTCTAATTCATGAAATTCAGTGACTAAAATCTCATCCTTTCAATCTGAATTCTAACAAGAAATATTAGGTTTTCAAAGATTTCCCAAAAATGACAACAGAAATGTGTAATTGTCGTTCCCACAAAGCTCCTCAATTGATTATTTCGCCAAGTACTTAGGGTTAGGCTCACTTTGCACAGCTTTTAATGTACGGCACGTGTCTGGAGCCTGTCCTGCGGCGATGCCTCTGATGACGATGACTCATAAGCCACCACAAAAGGCCCAACAACCCCATTTGAATGAATGAATGAATGCCTGGCTGTTCGCTTGCGTGCTTGTGTCTCTCTGTCTGTGGGAAATGGGGGAAATCCTCCCCAGTCTAGCTTTCCGTTCACTCACAGCACTCTTTCATTTAACTGCAGACTCTCGCCATGTCGACTAGCCCGAAACCGGTTAAGAAGGTGCCGATTCACTTGCAGAGCGCCGCGAATCGTGTCTACATTAAGAATGGTAAGCTTATCATCCGTCGCCCCAGTGCGATGCCCAAACATACCCAACATAACATAAATATATTGCTTTCTATTCTAGGCGAGATCGTCAACCATGATAAATCGTTCAAGGCGGACGTTTACATCGAGGACGGAATTATCAAGTATGTGCCATGATTTTGGGATTAAAAAGCCAGAGACATTTCCTCCTAACTAGTTTTTCTGTTGGAAATTCAAGCCATATTTAATATGGGAAATTTAATATACAATTTGTAAACTTTGTTAATTAACTTTTCAGGTTTGTGGGACCCGCTTCTGAAATCACAATACCAGGAGGAGTACGTACCATCGATGCCAGCGGGCTGATGATCATTCCCGGCGGCATTGATCCTCACACGCACATGCAGCTGCCCTTTGGCGGAGCCGTTGCCGTAGATGATTTTTACCACGGAACCAAGGCTGCCGTGGCCGGTGGCACCACCATGATAAGTAAGCATAATGATCTTTAATCCCTGCTTGAGGACAAAAGGCTTACAACTGCCATTCTTTCAGTCGATTTCGTTCTGCCAAACAAACATGAGTCGATGATCGAGGCCTACGACAAGTGGCGCAGCTGGGCCGATCCTAAGGTATAATATTAACACTCTTTAATTCTAAAGAAACTTGATTTTAATATCTATATTTACTTTCCAGGTATGTTGCGACTATGGCTTGCATGTAGGAATCACCTGGTGGTCCAAGTCTGTCTCCGAGGAGATTGGTATTCTGTGCAAAGAGCTTGGAGTTAACTCCTTCAAAACATTCATGGCCTACAAGGGCCTCTATCAGGTTAGTTGTCTTTGATTTAATTAATTAATATACATTTATAATTAATTAACATAATAATCTGCTTGTATTTGACAGCTAAACGATTCAGACCTTTTAGATGTCTTTGAGCGCATTCGACACTTGAATGGCGTTGCTATGGTAAGTCAAATTTCAAATTTAGTAAGAAGTAATATCATTATCAGTAGTTTATTTAAAAATAAATATATATATATATTGGTTAACGATAACTGATATGACTCGATGACGAAATACACTAAATAAACTAAAACTTAACCTATTTAAGAATAACTTTTGAGTGATAATTATTACTTCATTCACAGGTCCATGCTGAGAATGGTGACATCATTGCCAAGAACACGCAGCGTCTGCTGGCCGAGGGCATCAATGGACCGGAGGGTCATGAGCTATCCCGACCAGAGGAAGTCGAGGCGGAGGCCGTGCACCGCGCCTGCGTTCTGGCCCACCAGGTAAGACCACTCCCAAGTGCCGCTGGTTAAGTAGCCGGCGGGAAAGGAAGAAAAGATGAGAGCGTGAGTGGTGGATGTGGATGTCGGTAGCGGGCCAGCCGAAAACGGGCTGAGCTGTACTTAGCCTTTATTTATATGTTACACCTTTTGATTTCTTATTATTTCCATTGTGTATGATGCACCCTTGTACATATTATATATGCGGTATGCGGCACTCGATATAACCCCTCGATATAAACGAATATCCCGACCTCCGGCGGTTCCCAGGCCGCTTGTCCACTGTATGTGGTCCACGTGATGAGCAAGTCGGCGGGCATTGAGCTGGCCAGGGCCCGCCAACGGTACCGCGGTCGTTACATTATGGGCGAGACACTGGCCGCGGCGCTGGGCACGGATGCGACCTGTTGCCAGCACTTGGGCTTCGATCACGAGGCGGCGCATGTGCTCAGCCCACCGCTGCGGCCCGACAAGACGACGCCCGAGTTCTTGATGAAGCTGCTGGCGAAGTAAGTGCTGTCCGTGTTGAGGACGGGGACCGTAAAAAAGGAAACATTAGCTAAAGAGATCACCAAGGCCTTTATAAATGAACAATATATATTCGAAATTGAAAAAGAATTAAAAGGCTTGTGAGATATATGTATTTAAAGACTTCAAAAGCTTCCATCTATTTGTGAAGTGTAAATATTGGCAACCACTCACCTTTAATTAGATATTTATTTTCGTTAGTTTTCGGGTACACATATTGATTACGGTCTCTGGTCCTGGGATAATGTACTATATATGTTGATGATGGCTAATCTGCATACTAACCGGGCCTGCGCTTATGCCTGCTTGTATCATCTCCACTAACCAATTAACCCACTGACTGCGTTCCGGCTCGATCTAACACACTAATCCAATCTGATGACGTTTCCATGTTTGCCCATGCTTCCACTCACACGCTCACCCATCGCCCAGATGAAGACGCCGCTCTTCGTATCCGGCCTGACCAGCAAATCATCCGCCGAGCTTGTGGGTCGCGCCCGTCGCAGCGGCTACTGTGTCTTCGGGGAGACGCTGGCCAGCTCTCTGGGTCGCTCAATTAGCGGTGTGCCCAAGGGGGATCGCATTTACTGCATCACCAGTCCACCGATCCGCGAGTCTGCCGAGACGCCCAGACAGCTGATGAAGTCCCTGGCGTAGTAAGTATCATCAGTCGCTCATGATTATGTGTTACGATAAAATTATATGAACCTGCAACTGAAATGCTACTTGTTGGCATAAAGAAAATAAGAATATTCAATAGCGATTTGATATGATTGAAGTTCTGGCTTCTAGAAGTAAGTAAGTTTTCGAGCATCAGACATGATCGTTACACCTCCCACCCTGCGGTGATTGTTCGTTTCGTTTCGTTTTGTTTAACTGACCAACTGAAGGACAATTCCACTTCACCGATATTAATCAAATTTTACGCTTTCTTGCTCACAGCGATGACCTGCAGCTGACTGGCAGCGACAACTGCACCTTTAACAAGGAGCACAAGGCCCTGGGCAAGGGTGACTTCACCAAGATCCCCAACGGTGTCAACGGCGTGGAGGATAGAATGTCGTTGGTGTGGGAGAAGGGTGTCCATGCCGGCCTTCTTGATCCCTGTCGCTTTGTGGCCGTAACGAGCACGAATGCGGCCAAGATCTTCAACATTTATCCCCAGAAGGGACGCATTGGTAAGACTTTTAGCGCTATAAAAAAATCCAATCAGTAATTCTTGTTCCTCTTCCTTTAGCCGTTGGCTCGGATGCTGATATCGTGATCTGGAATCCGAATGCCACCCGCACCATTTCCAAGGACACCCACCACCATGCCTGTGACTTCAACATCTTCGAGGGCATGACCGTACACGGCATCTGCGAATACGTTTTGGTGCGTGGACGCATCTGTGCCGAGCGAGGAAATGTGCGCGTGGCCGAGGGCTTTGGTCGCTTCATCCCAACGCCCGTGCGTCCGCCGTTTGTCTACGACATCATTGAGGGCAAGGTGCCGTCACAGCCGGAGGAGCAGCATGAGGAGAAGCAGAACGGCAATGTGGCCAAGCGGTTTGCCGAGCTGGACATTCAAATCCCAGTGCAGGAGCCCATCAGCGCCATGCTGGCCGGCAATCTGGCCATGCCCGCCGAGGGTTCGCTGTGCAGCACGCCCTCGGTGCGTGGCCGCGTCGATGGAAAACGTGATTTGCAGGAGTCGTCGTTCTCCATTAGCGGTAAGATATAAGAGATTTAATGGAAACAAAATCCTTAATCTTAAATTTACAGAGGAACTGGACCGATCTGGCGTTCGAGCGTGCATTAAAGTAAAGAACCCACCTGGCGGCAAGTCTTCCGGATTCTGGTAGAGATCATAATAGTGACGTCGCATCATAGTGCGTAAGGATGTGGTGTGGAATCGCACAATCTCCGACGACAGTGTAAGCCAAAGTCTGCGCTCATACGACAACTAAACTGGCATTTAATATAGAGAACCCCGAAACCAGATCGTAATCTAACCAAATTTCAAAATAAGTACATAAACATATAGCCACAAAACCTATTGAGAAGGAATCGTTCAACCTGCTTCGTTTGTTTGCCTCTTGTTGATCAACCTTTTGTTAAAAACTTTACAATTTGGAGAAACCCAATTGCTGGTAACATCGCCGATTGCCTGAATTGAGGACTACCGAAAATCAAACAAAGTGCTTATTAAGGATATTTTTTTGTTGAACACGTATGTACGTTTATTTTTAAATACTTTGTTTATTTACAAGGAGATTAGCACAATTTGTTTTTACCCTTGAAAGCTGACATAGGCAATCCAAGCAAAATCAAAAGGCTCGAAAGGATAATTGAGTTGATTAATAATATTACACTATTTCAATTGTTTGTCGATATAAACCGCTTTCGAAATGGAGTACATTTACTTGATTAATTGATTTGTCCCTAAGACCGATCACGCCACATTGGGAGCAAATATTCGCGACTCATCTCTGAGGATTAGACGTCTTCAACTAGACACTGTAATCATTTTTTCGATGAAAAATTATAAATGTGCAAAACTATTTATTATATACACATACTTTATATACATTTAACAAATGCAGCAAAAGCAGAACACAAAGATCCAACTAATAAACTTTACCAAAAAATATTCAACTGTTTCTTCATATTCTCGATACTTTTTCTGAATACTTGTTTAAATTGGGATCGGATTAGGACTCTATTAGGAAGTCAAAAACTTGATTGGAAACTTTTTCGAGTGGGATAAATATTCGAAAATATCGACCTCAATTTTAAATCGAAAAAGTTGAATACTTTGAGATATATTAAAATTTTAACGTTAAAATATCAATGTTATTGAAAAATATATATTAATGGGTTAACTCTTTTCCGATTATATTATATTATATTGGTCCGAAAAATAGATTTATGAAGCAACCTAAAAAAAATATAGAGTTCAAATATTGAAAACAAAATAAAACCTTAATTTTGCTCAAGTCTTAACAAACAAGTAATATTTTTTAGCCCCGCCCCTGAAGGCAGTATTTCATAGTTGGATTAGTTAATGGTCGCTTTTATTTTTTATTTAAATGGATATATTTACAAAACGATTTAGCACAATTCGTGTATGTATTAAATGTATATTTCAATTCATATACTCTTACTCTTTATTTAAAAATCATGACTGACAGCAGACTATGCGAAATCAAGTGTTTGAATAAATAAACTGCCCAACTGTCCGTGCAGTCATTCGCATATGAATACATAATTATAATCGTTCGATTCAAGACTCTCGACCGTCTCAAGAAAAGTAGTACTCCATGTCCAAGCAGGCCAATGGTGTTCCTGTGTTGGTTAGGTTTCGCAAATGTGATTTAGTTTAAATATTTTTAAATTATCAGAGGTAAAATATACTTAGTTTTGCCTTCATCACTCAACTACTTACAATTGGTTAAATGAACTGCCGAACACAGTTACAATATTATCATTACAAGGTGTCATACGAATAAACAATCTAATGAACTAGTCTTGATATATAAATAAAGTGTTTTGTGTGTAGTGCTTTGGGTAAAAATGAAAATATTGGGTGGCAAAGGTTGCTTCTGCTTAATTTTAAATACTTCTTCTCTCGCTCTCTCTCTTTTTGTGTTTCGCTTACGCTCTAAAAATCATTCGTAATGTGACCTAAAATTGACTTAACAACTAAATTCCAATAGTTATAATGACAGTTTATGAGTGGTTGCCCTTTACTTTTCCATATCTCCTGCGATCGCGGCCGGTGATTATAGTTGATTTTAAATTTGATGATGGTAGGCTGTAGGAATGCATGCGACCACAAAATTCTTTCGATTTTTCTATCCAAACGCTGCAAAAATAAACGCATGTTAATCGTATGCCTAAAGTCGCGTCGCGTCATCTCTTACGGCCTGAACTTAGGCATTTGCTCGCTCTCATTTGCTAGCTTGCTTATAGCTTCTTTAGATAGGCGGCACACTTGACCGCACTGCTGACCTGTCCCGTGTTGAGGACACTCAACTTCTTGTGCTTCGCCCGGAATTTCTTTACATAGGCGTCAATAAGATTTTTAATCTTGTGTGGATTGATTTCACCAGAGCGACTGTGGCAGATCTGAGGATACAATTTGAAAACAGAATATATTTGTAGATTTCCAATTCGATTTCCTTGAAACATCGTTCTTGAAATTTACCTTGGGCACAGCTCTTCGCATGATGTCCTTGTAGTCCTCCTTGGTAATCACCTTCTTGTTAAAGTGCGGCTTCAAAACTAACTTCACTTCCTCAACGACACGTTCCTGTCGATTTAGCTTGCGTAAAAACTGCAAAGTAAACACAAACATTCATAATTTGTCGGGGTTTTAAGGGGTGTGTCTGAAATGGACTCACTCTATCCTTGTTCTGCAGATCCGTTGCCGAATTGGGCACATCGTCAAAAGAGTCAGGTATTCTTCCCCCTGAAATAATTTGAAAAAAAAAATATTATTATATTCAATGGGCATTTGGAAAGCGGAATCCAATAAGTGTTAGTGGACAAAAGCTCACCTTTTGTTTTTGATTTGCGGTCACCCTTGTTGCGGTACTTCTTGCCCGAGTTGAAGCGCGATGTCACACGGATGTTGCCCACAGGCGAACTGCTTCCAAAGAGGTTATCAAACATCTCTGTCTTGCCAGCACCGCTAGCTCCTCCCTTCGCCCGACGGCCTCCCTCCTGCTGGCTGGGTGGCTCGAAGAGATCCTCGTAGTCGGCCGAGCCAGGCGAATAGGGGCTCTCAATGTCCATGTTAAACGAGTCATCCAGGGCGTTGGCCGATCCTCCGGCATTACCGCTACCGCTGCCATTCCGCAGACCGCCGACGCCGCCGCCACCTATACCACCGCCTCCACTCGTGCTGGGCAGATTTCCAATGCCACTGCTGCTGCTGGCCACACTGCCACCGGCCTTGGCCAGTGGTGTGAGCTTCTTTGTGTGCGGTGTGGGACTGGAAATCGAGGGTATGTGCTGTGAGCTGGACACCACACTGCTGCTGGTGAGCAGCACGTTAGAGAGAACCGTAATGGAGTTGCCATCGGAGGCTTTGTCATGGTTGTCGCCTCCGCCACCACCTCCGCCACCGCCTGTGCTGGATCCAACGGTGAGGCTTATAGAGCTGCTGCTGATGTACTGGGCAGAGCTTACCTCGCTCTCCTGCTGGTTGGCGACGCCGCTTTGGTTAGGCTTGTTCATCAGCGCCATCACCAAATCGACTGGATTAATGACGTTGGTCTGGGTCTGGGTGCTGGTGCTTGCATTGGACACAGTCGTCTGAGAGGCGTCGTTCTCGCTCTTATCACCAGACCCGGACCCAGCTGCACTGCTCGCAGGCATGCTGGCCACCTGCTGCTTATCCATGTTCTGGCCCTTGGTGGGTGTCGGCGATCGCGGCGAGAGCGAGGGGGACTTGGTCGGCTCGAAAGGATCGTAGGCATCCGGTGAGCACGGACCCGACTCCGGCGGTGTGTTCGGACCAATTTTCTGGCCGCCATCGTGACTGATGTGCCCATGCTGGGATGTCTGCTCCTCAGCGGCCGCCTCCAGCTCGTCCGCCGAATTAATGTCGTCGGCGTCATCATGGAGTGGATTGCTGCGCACCTTGTGCTGCTGCAACTTCTTGTTGGGCAGGCTGAACTTCACCAATGGCGGCTCCGGTGGTGTCTTGGGACCAGTGGACTGCGTCATGTTCTCGTACGATGCCTCCATGATTGTCTCCAGGGAATTTATCAACGGAGTCTTCTCCCTCTGGCCATTCTCCCTCATTATGTCGTGATCCCTATCTCTATCCCGTTCCCTGTCTCTCCTCATCGAAATTTGGTCATTCGCGTCCTCGCTGTCTGTAAGCACAATAACATCCGCTGGCTCCTGGTGGACTTGGAAGGGTGAACGTTCCAGGTCAATGATAGCCACCGGTTTGGCCTCCAGCTTCTTTCGCTTACGCAACTTCTCCTTCTTTCCCTTCTTGTTGGCTCCCACAACACTGGCCAAGCTGTTGTTGGCCATGGACGTCATGCGATTACTTAACAGATCGTCCCTGATGGAAGGAATGGTCACCATCGACTGCTGCTGCTGCTGGGAATTCGCCGTGGAGGCGGCGTTGCCGCTGTTTGCCTCCTTGTTAAAGCTCACACTCACCAGGATGTTGTTGCCGGAAGCGAAGACCTCTTTGGATGGCAGGGGCTCCGGCGTCTGAGTGCGTCGCTTACGTTTTTTCTCCTTGCGAGGCTTTTCCAGCGGTTGCTGCTTCTTCTTCTTTTTGCTCTTGTCCCGCTTGCGCTTGGACTTTTTGGGCGACAGTCCACTATCGTTGTCGTAGTGGCCACCGGCGCCCTTCGGCGATTCCAGGGGCGGCGTCCACGAAGAGTTCTTGTCTTGGCAGCCGCCGTCGTGCAGGAAATCGCAGCGACCGGGCGATGGAGAGGGCGACCATTGGCCAGTACCCATACCTCCCTTCTTTCGCTTTCTCTGCGGCGCCAAAAAGTCGTCGTCTTCAAAGGGATCACGTTGCCGTGAAATTCGTCGCATCCTTGCCGCCGCTGTTGGACTACCACTGACCGCCCTCTTCTTGTTCTTCTTCTTTTTGTCCGACTTCTTTTTCTTTTTCTTGGGCGCATCCTTGGGACTCTTCGAGCGGCTCCTGCTTCTGCTTCGACTCAGCCGAGGCGTGTAATGCGGCGAACCAAGAAATAGTGGGGACCGATTGATGGCTCCTCCATTGATTCGATTGGGGGTGAGCGAAAGTGCTCCGCGTGAGTGCATAGACTCGGGACTCCGGTTCCTCTCGGCAATGGGAGGGGGCGGCAGGGGCGAGGGCGAGCGGGCATAGCGTCTGCCCGGAGAGGATCTACGAACACCGCCTTGCTTGTGAGGAGAGGGTGTTGTGCCCGGCGGTGGTGTCGGCGACATGCTGAAGCTGCGGAACCGCTTTGGGGAACCAGATCGGGAGCGCAGGGAACCACCCCTCGATTCACGCGAGACACTGCGCGAGAAGCTACGCGAGCTGCGCCTTGGGGAACGGCTTCGGCCCGAGCGCGTGGCATCGCGACCATAACGATCCTTAGCGTGGTGCCGCGACACAACATTGCGGACATCGTAGCGAGGCATTTCCCTTCGCTTGGGACGCTGAAAGAACTGCTGGCCATGGTGATGGTTGAAGTAATGCTGACCATGGTGCTGGTTCTGATGGTGGAAGTGCTGCTGATTGTGGTGATGGTTTTGGTTTCCATAATGCTGGAACGGCCTGTTGTGAAACTGCTGGTTGCGGTAATTAAAGCGCAAACCACCACGTCCTCGCATGAAGCCACGCTGGTAATCACGTCCACGGAAGCCCATCCTGTGTCGACCAGGCGAGTGAGAGCGATCTCGGGTTCGAGACCGAGACCGCGAACGTGAATAGGACTTGGAGCGACTGCCACGACGACGCCGGTTTCGAATGCGGCTGGGCGAGCGACTCCTGCTCCTACTCCTACTCCTGCTCCTGCTCTGGCTTTTACTCCTGCTCCTGCTCCTGCTCTTGCTATGACTGCCGCTCTTGCTGCGCTTCCGGCTCTTGGAGCGACTCTGCCGCGAGCGACTTCTCGAGCCCGAACGGGAGTTACGTTCCGTCACCGGCTTATCGCCTCGGTAATTGCGATCTTTCTGCCGCTTACCCACTTTCTTGAACGACTCCTCCTTATTGCGCTTCAAACGCGCATTCGACTTGTCCTTGGTGACGGATTCTCCTTGGCTGCCACTGCGGCTGCGACTCCGTCGCCGGCTGCGGCTGCGACTACGACTGCGCCGCTTCGATTGGTTTTCGTTAGTCAGGTCGTCTTCGGACACAATATCCGTGGCAATGGCTGGCGCCTGATCCGGGTTCTCTTCGTGGTCGGATGCTTTAGAGGAATGCGACTTTGGACTGCTGGTGGCATCGTTTTTCTTAGCAGCCCCTGCCGCGTCCTCCTCGCCATCTGCCAAAATCTTCTCGTCCAAACAGGGTGTGTAGGAGCGATCCTGCTCATGCTCGCTGCCACTCGCATTCCCATCCTTATCCGCCTTACCATCTTTCTTCGGTGCTGACTTTTTGGAAGCTGCTGGTTTGGGAGCAGCTGCGGCATCCGCGTCCGTCACCGTATCCAGCGCCTTTTCAAACTCCTTGGGCTTGTCAATGTCCAATTCCTCCCAGTCGCTATCATCGTACAGCTCCAGTACACCCTTGGCCCGGTCTCGGTCTGCCACCCGATCCTCCTTAACCGCCGGACTGGGAGTGCTGCGCGTCTTAATCTCCTCCTCAGCCTCATCGACGTGCGCCGGCTGAGAGGCAGCCACCACGACGGAGTTGCTGTTGCTGTTCCCGTCGTTTTGATCAGACAATTCGGACTCATCCATAGGCACACCACCGCTATTCGATTTGTCATTCACATCTGCTTCATCCAGTTCCTCGGTTGGATTCTCGGGTTCGTACAGATCATCATTAACCTTTTCGGGCACGGGTTCAGGCTGGGGTCCCAGCGGCAAGGGTATGTCATTGTCCCCATCATCATCATCGTCGTCTAATTGTACTAAATCCTCATTCATATCATCATCTTCCTGGGTCTCCTGTGAAGGAAAAAAATATATAAAATGAGGAATCATTCAGATTAAAATTGGAATCCAAATGATAAGTCGAGCATCATACCTTATCCGGCTCCTCAGCTGCCGGTCCGTACGGAACTCCCGAAGACATGGCCGATGCGTTGGCCACCGCCTGAGACGCTTGCGAGTAAATCGAAAAGTTGGGACAGTTGTCGGTGTCATCGTCTGCTCGCATCGTGTTTAGCTTGAATATCGGATTGTTCCATGAGAGGCTGGCGGGTGGCGTGGGTGGAGGTGGTACTGATAGCACTGGCGGCAGTCCCATAGCCGGTGCCACATGGTGATTGACCGAAGGAGGCGGGGCGAAGAGCGTAGGTTGTCCGGGAAAGGTGTTCGTTGGCGTTACCGGTGCTGGCGCGACTGGTGGCGCACTTCCGCGGAAAGGTGAGCTGTTTGGCTGGTTGGCAGGTGGCATGTTCTGCTGGCGCTGCTGCTGCTGCTGGCGATTGGGGGTATTAAAGCGCAGGTGGAAGGGTGTGAAGCTAGTAACATTTGTGTTGGTGTTATTGGCGCTGGGACTGCCAAAGTTTTGATTACTGAAACCGCCAGCCTGTTGACCGTCTCCACCGCCGGCGCCGCCGCCGGTTGATTGGACTACGCCTCCACCAGCGCTGGATCCCCCGCCACCACCTCTAAAGCTGTTATTTCCGCTGTAGCGATTGTTGTAGTTATCGCCACCGCCCGCTCCACCACCTCTGGTGAAATTGGGTCCTGCTCCGCCGCGTTGATACAACGGCGCCTGGGTAATATGTTCCGCGGGCTTTGAGGAAGCCGCCGGTGCTGTTGCAGGTGCCACTCTTGTGGGGAGATTTAGGCTGCCATCGGCTCGAATATGCACGTCGCTCAAGTTGCGCGAGGCATCGTGCCAGCGATCCTGCAGCTCTAAAATGGAGGACAAAATGTCTCCAGCTGCGGCTGAAGCCGACGCAGAAGAAGTGGCCGCCGTGCGAGCTTTGCCATGAAGCAAAGCCTTCCGGATGCGAGGTGCTCCGACACTAGCGATACGAACAGAGGTTTGCACTGCAGTCGAGCCGAGTCCGGCGGAAGATGCCGCACTAACGCAGTCCGGCTCGCTGTCCGAGAAGTATTCAAGATCGTTTGCATTGCCAAACAGCGAGAAACTGGCGGCGGTTCCTCCGCTCAGATGAGACCGGTGCACACCGTCCGACTTAACGCCCATCTGCTCTGCCAGTCGTTTGCTTGCCGTAAGGCGGCGTCCTGGTCCCTCACTGGAGGCGGTTGCAGCTACACGACGTCGGCGCCGTCGACGTCGACGGATCACCTTCCTGCTGGTCTTTAAGGCAAACTTCTCGTCAAAGTTGTTCAGATCATATTCCACCACATAGGTGCGGTGGCGAGGTCTCCTCCGGCGGCGTCGTGGAGCGGCCCTTCTGGTCGTACTGGTGGTGGTGCGTCGGGTTGTTGTTGTAGTCGTAGTGGTCGTTGTGGTGGTGCGGGTCCTGGTGCGCGTCTGAGTGGAACCTTCCGCCGAGGCAGTGTCGGATCGAGTGCGTCGCAGGATCGCCGCCTGGATGCGCTCGTTCTGCCGAGTGCGTAGAATCCTTGGCGGTTGCTGAACTTCTCGCACCCGGAGGCGCGTCTCGGGCAGGCCCATGCCTCTAATGTCCTCGTACAGCTGGCTCAAGTCGTCGGCCAATTCCAGTTGCTCGTCAGGGTCCTCATCCTCGGAATCGATGCAATTATCGCAGTACCAGGAACCGGCCGGAATCTCATGGAGCGGGGGGTCCAGGCAGTCCATGTGATAACCTTGGTTACAGCTGTCGCACAGGAGCATCACATCCTCGCGCTCCGGACTATCGCAGATCTCACAGTTGGTCACGTCCTCTTCAGCAAGTGCCGCGCCTCCCTCCCCCTCGTCGTCCAGCGCTAACTCGGTCTTCGACTTGCTCAAGTCGACTCTCACCTCCCTCACCACCTTGCGACTGGCGTAGGAATCCCTCACCACAATCCGGTCGAACGCGATTCGGTCGATTGGACAGGTTTGAACGTTTCGGGACCAGGCATCGATGCAGGCTGCACAGAAAACATGCTCGCAGGTTGCCGGCGTGCCGATCTCCTGTTGCCGGAAGGTGAGCAGGCAGATGGGGCACTTCTCTAGCAGATCGTTACTGCTGCTGTCGGAAGTGAAGCCGGGATCCGGCTCAGCCGTAGTGCGCTGAAGTCTACGCCCCGCCTTACTACCCTCCTCGGACTCTTCCTCCTCCTCGGTGGACACAACCTTCTTCCGATTGGTGGGGCGCGTGGGACGTTGATTGATCTGCAATGAAATAATAGGGACATATTTAAAGGTTATTTCACAACTTTGCTTTGCGATTTCCACTCGCTAAGTTCCAGATAAGTGCGTACCTCACTGCCGCTGGAGGAGCAATCGCTCTTCGGCCCGTAGCGACTGCGCTGCTTGCGCGTTAACGTTCGAGGCACTGCATCTGAGTCGGAATTCGATTCCACATCCTCCTGGCGGCGAGTGCTGCGAAGTTGCCGCGCCGCCGACGCCGTTGAACAGGAGGGCCGCTGGTCGAGGTCGGGATCCGAGGCAGTGTCGTCCGAATCGTTGAATTCGATCCGCATGATGATGCGCCGGTTCCGCTTCGGCCGCGCGGCCTGCTGCTGTTGCTGCTGATTCATGGATGGGCCAGCGTCGGAATCGGATCCAGAATCTCGGTCGGGCATGCTGATGCAACTGCGTATGTGTGTATCAAGCCGATATATTGATGTGTGTACACTGTCGGCGGGGCAGGCGCGTGTGTATTACATATATATTACATATAGGGAGTGCTGGTCTTTGCTGAATTTTCATCTAGTTATCCTCGCCCCGAAGCTTCTCTGCTCTGCTGTGGTTTGCCAACTACATGCCGATCTCGCCCAGCCAGAATGTTGACCGATTGTTCGCTTAGCTTCTTGCGCTTTGCTTGTCTATAATTGCAGGCCGCTGAGTGCCGAGAGTGGCATCAATCGCAAAAATTTTCGGCGCTTCGTCTGGCGTTCGCTCGGTATCCTGCTCTGTGGGCATCCACGGACCAGGCAGAAGCAGTGGGCAGTGGTCGAGGGGCAGCAATTTCGTTGCCGCAACGCCTGTATTTTCAAATTGGTTTCAAACGCAAATTTTTCACACACAGTTTTGTTCACACACACACTCCAATTTCAGCCATTTTTTCAGCTGGAGATGGGAAAGGCCGTTAAGGAGATCTAACGATAGACGGCCACTGCTGCCGATATATGCCAGAAATGTGACCGTGCCAAGACTTCTAGACGCTTTGTACTTTTAACGGTATTTTTGGGACTAGCTTACAGCAGTAACACGGCAGATATTGATTTTTATTTTTGCGTCGTTGTTTTGCTTGTTTGGAAAATGCAACCTGAAAGTGCAATCGACATCCACTTGGAGGCTATGGAGGTGCTTATGCACCACATTCTCTACTCGCGGGGCGTTTATCCGGCGCAGATATTCAAGAAGCGTCGTTTGTACAACACGCCGGTCTTGGTTTCTATTTTTCCGCCGCTCAACAAGTATTTGGCGTCTGTTTTGAGATCTGCCCGGGATTTACTCGCCCGCCAGGAACTGCTTTGCTTGGAGGTGATTCTTTACGAAAAGGACAATGAACCATTGGAGAGCTACCAGCTGCAGGTGGAGTCTCTGGAGGATCCAGGCTCCAAGTCAGCTCCGCAGGATCCCAATTTGATGGAGTATGAGCAACAGCTGCGCTCGGCCATTTACAAGCTCTCTGAGCGGGTGAAGCATCTCCCCAGGCTTTCGCACGGACGCTGTCTCTTTAAGGTCCATGTACACACATTTCAGGATGCATTCGTCCGGCTGAGCCATGAGTCTCAGTACCAAGAGTTTCCCTATCTCCAGATCGAGAATTTAGAGTCGCAGGCGCCAGCGCAAAAGATTTCCCTGCTTCCCTTGGCCAAGGTGGAAAATGTTGGCCTCAAAATGCAGGCATACATCTTTGGCTGAATCAAATGTGTATGTAGATCCTAAGACAGTAGTTAATTAAATATAATTTGCATTCCTATTTGAAAGAGATTGGTTCCGTTGAAATTGCATACATCGATTAAGGTGGTTCGCTTCTTCTGTTAAGGAATTTAATGACAATCTTTGGATAATTATATACACTGTTGACTAAGATACTCACTGTTGGGTCTGAAACCTTTAGTTCCTAGTTCAAAGACAAACAACGTTTTTGTTTCCGTTTGAAGATTAGCAAATTTCATTAATTTAAAGCTTAAATTTCACTTGTAAATACATCAAAAAAAAACTACACTTAATTCGTTGCATTTGGAAAGTCGTTCGCTAAAAATAATTTTGTTATTTATTAACTTATCAATAATTAAGTCTAGATCTTGCCTTTTGTGGATGCTACTATTTCATAAGTACTAGTTTTCAAAACGATATTACTTCAATTTCACAGCTGCTTTGTATGATAAACATGAATAAATATGCATGCATAAATATACGCTATTTAATATTATCCAGATATGCGCATACTGGATAAAAATGCTTAAAATAAAGAGATGACTTCTGAAAAAGTTAATCAATTGCAGTTTTCCTTCTTCCGGTGAGTTGGAATTAACAGAGGTTGGGATGAGTAATAAAACTGGTCACGATTATATGGTTTTATATAAGACTTTATTTAATAAATGGGTGACTTCGAACTTTATATGTTGGATTTACAGAATAGTGAACTTAAATCGTGCATATACTACGCTGCGCCTTCAAAAGTTCCCACCCTACAGCTACTAAATCTACACTCTAGAGCAGTCCCTGGCGCTTCAGATCCTCAAATGTCTTCCGGTTCACCACGTTGCCCAGCGAGTCCTCGAACTCCTCCTCCTGATCAGCGATCCAGCGCTCGCTCTGCTTCTGCGACTTGAGCTTCTCCCACAGCGTTATCGCGTCTTCGATCTGGGTAACGTTGGCGAAGTGGGCGGTATTGGGAATACCCAGGCAGCGCATGCCGTGCGCATGACGCCACTCTGCGAAGTGCCGCTGGAAGGCTTTCGGACCCTTGTACGTGAAATTACCGCAGATCTCGCAGTTGTAGCTGATGTTCAGGCCGTGCAGCTTGTACAGCCAATAGGGTATCGGTTTGCCATCCCAACCAAGTGGTAGATTCTTGGGATTGTAGGGCACATCATCGGCATCGGGGTCGTCGTCGTTGTCCGACTCGCTGGCCTCCACATCGCTGTCGTCCCGCTCGCCGCCGGTTCGTGCCTGCTTGCGCTGCACATTCTCCTTTGTGGCTGCTCGCTGCTCGGACAGAAGTTCGGCGTACTTGTACAGTAAAGCCTCCAGTTGAGCGATCTCCTTGTGACGCTCGCCTTCCCGTGACTGCGCGCTGGCAGACTTGGCGCTGGGTTTCTTTGCCATCAGTGCGGGATCCAGAGTGCTCTTGCCCTTCGTCGAGAACAGCCGCTGGGCACGCTCCTCTAATGTGCCGCCACACTTCAGCCCCAAGGCCACCAGGGCGGACTTCAAACGATCCAGTCCCAGCGAGGCCAGCTCCTCCCAGCTGGAGAAGGCGGAGAGATCCAGATGAGCGCCAGTGTTGGCCAGCGCCGACTCGGTCTCCTTGATTGACCAGCCGGGAAAGGCGCCAAGCAGCCACTGCCGTTGGAAGTCGAGCTCTACCTTCAGCAGCTCCCCCTCCAAGTCCAGCAGCGGCTGAATTCGGAGGATGAAGTGGTGCAGATAGTCGTTGAGGGTTTCCAAGTATTTCCGGTACTCGCGATTCTTGCGCTCTCGCGGTATGTCAAAAACGTGATCGAAGGACATCAAATAGGTGATGTAGTCCAGTTTTTCTACGGCGCGCAGGTTCAAGTAGAGTTCGTAGCACTCGTTGAGGTCCAGATACCGGCCTCCGCCCTCCTCGTCGGTGAACTCCACTAGGGCGCTCATGTCATCTGGATTATTGTACACGCGAATCATCTCGTCGAACTCTACGGACAGCGGCACGCTCACCTCGGCGGGATGCGATTTGTAAAACTGCTTAATCTGCTTCAGGCGGGCATAGAACTCATTGAATTCATTGGGTCCCGACAGGGCGGCAATCTCCGCCTTACGCTCGTTGTCCTTGTCCTCGTACAGATCCCGCAACTGCGCGGTGGCGTTGTGGTGCAGCTCCATAAGATACTTGAGCCGGTGCTCCGAGTGGATGCGCTCCTTCTCGCCCGGCTTCTTCGTGGCGTGCTCGTCCACCATCAGCTTGACCAGGCGTTCGCGCTCCTCATGGTAGCGCCGCTGCTGCTCCAGAAGCGTCTCCATGGCTCTCGATTGTGGGGGTGCGGCGGTGATGTGAGTTTAATAGGATAATTGCCTTATTTTCACCGAAATCCAGATGAAAACAAAATTTTCTTTTTCGTTCAGCGTGTGTACATGGAGATGAAGCAGTCACCGTGAAACGCCAACAATGCCATTCGCTGGGCGGGATTGCCAGACCACAGAAGAGTTCCTCTCCGGCGACAAATACACATTTCCTGGCCTACCCCAGCAGGGTCACACTCCCCATAAAATCATATGATCGATTTGCAGTGAAAATTTTCAGACGTCGGGCAGAAGGCAAAGTAACTTATCGTTTTTCCACTTTCCTCGTGTTTTCCCACAGTTTCAATCCAAACTCGCCTCTGAATTTACTAGTTTTACTAAATTTGAAATCATTTGCAGGCACGGTCGTACGTGGATTTCTTCGGTTTTGTGCAAGTGAAAAAAAGCAGTCAAGATGGCATTGAGCGATGCTGATGTACAGAAACAGGTAAATGGGAGTCTTATTGGGGGACACAATTGATGTGAAGTTAAGGAACAAATTGGGAATTTAAGAGGTTTTTAGTTTGTAACAACTAAAGATGGCGAAGTCATGGGATCCAACCCGAAGAATGCCCACAGGTCATGTGAACTATTCGCTGCCGCCCATTCCGATTGGCTGTCAAACACTGCTGATTGGGCTAAGTATTTTGATGAATTGTCCCACAATTACAAGAGATTCGTATGTTGGGTGCAATGGCAATTGGAAAGATTCCCAAGATATTTATCCAAATACTTTGCGTAAAAAGTGAGTAAAAAATACGTGCTGGTCATGTGACACGGCCCCCGCACTATTGCAATAGGTTGGAGCGAGACGACTAGTGCGGCGCCCCCACACTCGCACTCTCTGTCACACGACCAGCAAGACCCGTTACGTTATCAGCCGCGAAAACGTTAACGAAAATAAATAGTGGCTGGAGTTTTTAACTAAAATAAACCGTCATGTGACGATGTACTAACTTAGCAGGACAAACTAACATGGGACTTGTTCGTCCTGTTTGTTGCAGATCAAACACATGATGGCGTTCATTGAGCAGGAGGCCAATGAGAAAGCCGAAGAGATCGACGCCAAGGCCGAGGAGGAGTTCAACATCGAGAAGGGACGCCTCGTCCAGCAGCAGCGTCTCAAGATTATGGAGTACTACGAGAAGAAGGAGAAGCAGGTGGAGCTCCAAAAGAAGATCCAGTCCTCCAACATGCTCAACCAGGCTCGCCTGAAGGTGCGTTTCCCACAAGAGTCCCATGCTGAAATCCCTGCTCATATGGTGCTTCAATAATGTTAAACAGGTGCTGAAGGTGCGCGAGGACCATGTGAGCAGCGTGCTGGATGATGCCCGCAAGCGTCTCGGCGAGGTCACCAAGAACCAGTCGGAATACAAGACCGTGCTGACCAAGCTTATCGTCCAGGGACTGTTCCAAGTCATGGAGCCCAAGGTGATCCTGCGCTGCCGCGAGGTCGATGTCCCCCTGGTGCGTGACGTCCTGCCCAAAGCTGCTGAGTCCTACAAGTCCCAGATAAACCAGAACGTCGATCTGGTTATCGACGAGAAAGACTTCCTCTCTGCAGATACCTGCGGCGGTGTTGAGCTGCTGGCCCTCAATGGACGCATCAAGGTATGTCCCCATAGCATACATTTGGGTTAAGCTTTAACCTTGACTTCTTTACTTTCTTACAGGTCCCCAACACTCTGGAATCCAGATTAGAGCTGATTTCCCAGCAGCTGGTGCCCGAGATTCGTAACGCCCTGTTCGGCCGCAACGTCAATCGTAAATTCACCGACTAAATTGTTAAGTGCAACACACAAAATCCAGCAGAGTAACCAGAAAGAAGAGAACCAGCATCAACACCTATCCAGCAGGAAAAGTTCAAGTTATTACCAGCCACCCACTAAATATTGAACCGAAAAGTAAACTCATTCTTTGGCAAAGTCGGCAACAGCAGCTAGGGTTATATTCGATTCAAAACACTTTGCCGTTCGTTGTCTTTGTAATATCTACTATCCACACAAAACTCATATATATTGTCCGATATATATATGGTGTATGCCAATACTTACTATATAGTTTAGAGGACACGATCCTGGGAGCAGCATACAAAAGCATAATACGAGTTTGTTAAAGTTTGTTCGTTTTTTTTACAACTACATATACGCATATTTCTGAGCAGTAGGTCTCCAGGCATGTGCTTTTAATTGTATACATACACTTTAAAATTTGCATACATTCCTGTCCCAAGAATTTTGTTTTCTACTTTTTGCACCCCTCCATTGCGTTATCGTTTTTGTAAATTAATTTCTGTCGTCTGTAGTCTTTGTTGAACCTTTACATATATCTCTTTGTGTCGTTTGTGTTTGTAATTATCGTGTTGTGCAGCAGTTAGGAGAAGCAGGAGCATCGGCAGCGAAGTAGCAACCCTCTCTTCGTGCCGCTGGCAGTCTGTGCATGCGGCCATTCAGCATTGTTGCCCGCCGGAACACCGAAATGGACACCAGAATGTGCCCGATTTCGCTGCTTCGAGGGCAACGGACGCGTGTGCAGCTGACACCTGGCACCGAACTATCCCCGAAGATCATCATCAATGTCTGTTGTTGAGCGAGCGAAAAAACGAATACACGCACGCACCACATAAAACCCATCATTATAATCGCACCCACGACGATAAAGTATTGCCAAGCGGCCGGCCCAAGTAGCTAAATTTGTTGACCTCAAGTTCAGCTTCCGTATAAATACTTTACACAAAATATTAAAAATGAAAAGAAAAAAAGAAAATGGAAATTAGTATGACTCAATTTATGGGGTGCCGAGAAACTGCCTCCGCTTCCTGCCCTCCTTCGCTGCACCATCATATCCAGATCTAAAACTACAGCTATTGATCCTTGTATCTGAATGTTCGCCAATATTCATAGTGTATTCTTCAGGCTCATTTCTAACCAACGTTACCAAGTAATTGAAATTGTTCAAAAATATGATGAATAACTACAGATTTAGCAAGCAAATACAAAAATAGCATATGCGTTATTATATAACATCGAGTACTATATACATTACATGAAATACGAAATGCAAGAAAAATTACTTTTAAACAAAATTTATGTTGAATAAAAACAGTATTTCCAAAAACAAAACAAATAAAGTCTTTAATTTAAATACATTTTAGGGGAATGTTCAAAAATTAATAATTCTATGGGAACATTCGGAATAAAAGTAAGTAATTTAGTAGAAACCTGTTGAGGTGGGTCAAAAAAGAATAGATGTTGTTATATATATAAATGGACTATGACTAGAAATTAAAATTTGTATGCACGGGCTAATTTTAACAATGCCATTTTACACAACATAAGTTCATGCTACATTTATACATTCTAAATTATTTGCCTAAATCTTGCAACAAGTTCTAAAGCTTGCAATTTTATAAAACCAAATAAAGACTTGTTGTGCATTTGAAATCAATATATGTACATCGATATGGCTTATAGTTCTTGGCGCACCCCCCAAATTTCTATAACTATTATTTTCAAAGGTTTTAAATTGTTTCCAGACTTTTTAAATTGACGCGTATCCGATTATTTGGTAATACATAATATGCTTTATTAATATCAGTTGTGTTTAAACTTTAAACATATCTACTGACGTACTATATTATACAAAAATCAAATGTATCCCCCTTTAAATGTTTAATCTAAAAAAATAGGCAAATTATTTTTCATATTCATATTCATTCATAGCATAATTTCCACTTGATTCAGTATATGTTCATCTCTAAACAAATAAAAGCTTTTTGGAACTATTGCAAAATGCCACTCCACAAATCGGTGATATAAATTAATGGAAAAAGCTCTTGTCAGATCGACAATTCCTATCGATAGTAGAAAATAATCAAGATGTCTTCAGCCTGAAACATAATTGACCCA
Source organism: Drosophila anomelani (assembly GCA_035045905.1). Lineage (NCBI taxonomy): Eukaryota > Metazoa > Arthropoda > Insecta > Diptera > Drosophilidae > Drosophila > Drosophila anomelani. The sequence continues at coordinate 4,536,915 of JAWNOO010000007.1, read as the reverse complement.
ACCCAACATCAAATTAAGCAAACATTTGTAGTTTTGTTTGGTATTTCATTTAATGGTTGTATACATATATGTACTTCCATGTAATTTAAATATCTTAATTTCATCGGCCTCGTTTAAATTTTGGTGCGATGAAATATTGATCTCTCAATTATTTTTTCCGAAGTTAACTCGCCAACGTGCACATTTATCCAACCTAGCGGCACATATTTTTAGGATGAATATTACTTTTTTTTTGTGTTCTTGGTATATGCATATGTGGGATAAATTTTTAAATAAATAATGCGAACATACAAACGGGACCACAGCCCTTATTTTTACATAAAGCGCCTCTTTTTTATCTTTAGGTTTCCTACATTTTCTACAGGGATCTCCGACCGGTAGACTCCAATCTCGAAATAGTAGTCTCTTCTTGTACTGCCTTCTACGCCTCCGGTATTGTTGTTGGTTGTTTGCTTCTTTGTCAATGTTCAAATGAGACAAACTGAATGCGGATGTATTATAGATGCATTGGAAAACTAGGATCGGGATTGGACTACGAACTTTTAACCTCCAGCTTGAATGTTGTTTTAGTCTCTCCTTTATTATTGGAAATTTCTGAGTGGTATCTAGGTGGAGTTTCTCAAAATGACGCTCTTATTCAAAGGGGTGGACTGTATAGTTGTATAGATGCGTGTTCCATAAACGACGGATGGGGATGGATGGTGTAGGGGTAGGCTCCGTTTGTGTTGCTCTTTTTTATAACCATTTAACCAAGTTGTTATTCGCCATTCTTTTGCTCGTCCTCAGATTCGGATTCTAGAAAAAGACATTAAAAGAAACGTCAGTTTTTCAATATCTATTTACAGTGATCCTACATCTGACTGTGTGTTACGTCTGTCCGAATGATTATTGGCCAAATGTAACTATGATTAGTTATATGGACACCCAATCACTCAAATGCTCTGGCACAATTCATTCCCTGGCAACTCCGAACGTTTCTAGAGACGTTTGGGGCTTGTATTTGCCAGGAATGTGCAAAAAATCTAGTCTATCTAAAGCGAATCTTTTGTCCAAACGATTATTGGCCAAGAGTAACCATGGAAACTGGTTATATGGACACCCAATCATTCATTTGCTCTGGCATACTGTACATGAACCCTTTAAAATTGCGCCCCATTTGATGGATGCGCTTTAAAAGCTTGGTAAGAAGCAATTTTGTACAATGAAAGTGCCATCCGGGACAAGACCATTCTCAAAAATTGCACTCGTACATATGTATAGGAATATAAAAGAAATGAACCAACCTTCTTCTGCCGATTGAAGCCATTCGACAAACTTGCGCATTTGTTCGAGGAAATGCATTTTTCCTTTGTTGGAGTGACCGTCCTTGTACCAGCGCAAGATGATCTCTTCGGACAGAACCTCGGTCTTGTAGAACAACAAAATGATCTTCTGGAAGGCCTTCATAAAGTTCATGTTCTCGTAACAGAACTCTTGCACCTTAAGAATCAAAGCCAACTCCGATCGGTCTGTTGAGGCGAAAGCCTGCAACAAGGTGCAGTACGTCTTTAAATGACGAACAGCCTGGTCGGTAACCAGCTCCTCCTTTTTGTTCCATTCGCCCAATGACATGATGGTGGACCAAATCTGAAACATATCACAGAAAGAGTTGCGTTATATAAGTTTTTTTAAAACCCTTCAGATAGTTTTGACTTACAATAACAATTATTTCATGATCGGGAATGTTGTTGCGTTGCGAGAACTCCTTAATGTCAGCGGTTATCTCATTGTGGGCCTTCTCGTCGTTGATATCATCGATGAGGGCCTGCTGCAGCTCGCGTTTGGCCTCTTGGCTGGCCTGAGCTTTGTGCAGCTTAATGATCTCATTGAGTTCCTTGTCAAGAAAAACTTGTTTAAAATATTCCTCAGTACGTTTATTTGGTGGGAAAAAGTCCATAAGTCTGCAAAATATACAAATATAATGGGTTATTATTGGTTTCTTTGCTAAAAGCACCAGTTTTTGCCATTTTGTTTAAATTATTGTACGAAATTAAATCGGCACCCAAATGAAGCGAATGTTCATTTGCGAATTGGGTAAAACTCCGCTAAATTTTCTCTAGGAACATCAATTAAGGATGCACAACAGAGTGATTGAAGCATCTTCCTGAGAACATTCCAGACCTAATGCGAATTACAATTACGTGAGCCACTTACTTGCTTTCCAGTCCACCCTTCTTAAGCGCCTGTATCAGATATGCAATGCCCTTCTCTTGCTTGAACGTCTGGAACAGCTCTAGTAGAAACTCTAGTGCAATGCCATCCTTGATCAGGTGCTCGTTGTTTAGTACCAGTAAGACATTTGGCGGTACAGAGCCGTTAACTGTGGAATCAGAGAAATATAATTAGAAATTGTAGGCGACAGAACAGCTTGACAAGGTCCTGTAAATTATCGGGTCTTGTCCTTGGGCTCGTGGCTTTTGGATGTGGCTATTAGTCATCCAAGAGTCAGTATACCAAGAGTGAGTTCACTTTAGCCCTTCAGCTGCAAGTCGAACAACGAGTGTTCATCGAGACTCAACTAATAAATAAGCTGAATGGGCTGAGAGCAGGTGGCTTTATTGCATACTATTAGAAACTCACCTAACCAGAGCGCAGTCATACGCGCAAGCTTGATGCGTTCACTGGGAGTAAAGCCCTTTACGAATAGTAGAACCTTTCCCATCTCCTCTTCGAACATTTTCTCAAGATACTTGTACCGCCTGATGAGCTTAACAAATACCTGTAAAAATAAATAGAGAATACATCTGTTAATTTTTTTTACTCAACTTGAATCAATTGTAACGCCTAGCGAGTTAGTTGTTGTTGCAACATTAGAAATCTTTAGATTGCTGGCTTAAGATTTTTCACAAAATAAAGACAAGTAAATGTAGCTTTTAATTTAGCATAAATTGACACCGATTACTTTGTTGAGATTCTTAACCGGTTCTAATAATATGCACAATTCGTTTCAATGACCTTCCAGGTGAGCACTCGTAGCAAGTGAATAGTCGTGTTGACACATTAGAAATCTCCAGACTGTTAGTGTTTAGAACAAACCAAAGACAAGTAAAATGTGTCGTTTCATATTGCATCTTCTTGACACCGATTACATTTTTAAACTTTATAATCAGTTCTAATGAAGTGCATAATCAAGAATAACAAAATGGCCAGTTTTCCTTGTTTCTTAAGCAAGTAACACAGATTTCACGACTTTAGTAATAGGAATACAAATTTGCATTTAAAAGTTTAAGTTGATTTTTTTAAAGTGTTCACGATTTCACAAGCAAGGGGTAAATATTATAGTTGCGACTTAGATTTTTGTTAAAATTTGTATAGGAATATAGTAAGTATAATGATTACAAACCTGCTCATGGTTGCGCATAGACTCCATGCTCTCGGGGGCATCGAAGATGCAGTAGTTTGTGCGCGGCTTTTCGCCATCCTGAGATATGGAACCGCCAGGCACTAAAAATTAAGAAATTAAAGGGGGGTAAATTATGTGAAGAAAGAAGAGATATAAAGAAACTCACCTAAGAGACCACCCGCAATCAATATATCAAAGAGAACTTCGCCGTAACGACGATAGTCGAGCTTGTTGCCCGCGCTGTCTAGATATTTAGAGATTTGTTCCAGGTCGCCTTCAGTTTTTTCGAGACCAGCAATGACCGCATCACGGAATCCCGTTGGGTCATATTTTTCTCTTTCATCTCTTTTTCTGGTCTTGATGCGTTGACCCGATAGCACTGGTCTTTCAGTTTTTTGACTCATACAATAAATTGCTGCAAAATTAAGAGAAATTGATCAGATATGTAGGTGCTTTCGGTGTGTTTTTGCCCGGTTGGTTTCAGTTTGTTGCTAATGGCTTTGACTCAATTGGCAAGGTCACTAGATCAATTACAAGGCAGATTTGTTACAAGCTCTTCTCGTTTCCAACTTTTTATTTTACTCTAGAGAGCGAGCGAGTCTAACCTAAAAATTCCCATACATGTGCTTTCGGCACTAACACACACACATCACCTCCTGGATGGAGAGCAGAGAGGGAACATTCACCCTCTCCTTCTAGCACACACAAACACAGAAGAGCCTCATATTTTTACAGTTTGATAATGACGAAAGAAGAGGGAATGAAAGACGAAGCAAGAACCGCCCGCCCAAGAAATCGACAAAGAAACGCAGAATATAAAGTGAAATTTTTGACGTTGTTACTCTGGTAGGTAAACGAGGTCATTGTACATACAAACACACACACATAAACAGAAGGCCTTTGTGCTAGCGTAGAGATATGTGTGTGTAGCTGGGGAAATTGACAAAAGTGGCGAAAACGCAAAAATGGAAAATACGTTCCCAAGTACAAATTCGATTAGCACTTAAACTTACACTTTCACTCAACGGAAATAAGTCTGGCCCTGTTCGCCGCTTCCGCGTGTCCTTGTTAGTAATCGAAGGTGGACGCGCTGCTATGTGATTCGCGTGAGTGTGTGCGTGCGTGTGCGCCTGTTGCTTTGACGAGAGCGAACTGCCTGCGAGTGGAACGTGTTTAAAAATATGTAATTTAATTTAACCTCGCGCAGCGGTTACTAATACACGTGTGCCGACAGAACACACTCGAACGCTGCGACAGATCAAGGCAGAAAGTAGTCGTTTTCTTCTTATTGCTTTCTGTAAGCTTTCGCACTGTAAAAATGACACGCACGCACACACTCACCCAACAACCGAAGTACGGAAAGGGAGATGAAGTAGAATATTTTTAAACGGAATTTACGTTTTTGGCCTTAATATCAACGTTTAGAATTTTGCTCAAATAGAATTCAGACCAAGTCCAGAATTCTATTTTTAACAGCTATCACAATCGGTTACTAGGTATTTGTTGTTTGTGTCTGCGCGCACCACTTTGTTAAATGAAATTCAGCAAGCGAATGACACGAACGAGACGAAGTGAGACGAAGCGATAACGAAGACATGTGGTTCGGCGCCATTTTGAAGCGACACATTTTCAACGCTAGAAAAAGAGGAAGAGGGGAACGGAGAAAGGAAAACGGCAACCGAGAACGGCGTCGGGAGGGTCCAAGAGTGCATATTTTTGTCGCTTTTCTTTAATAATGTACAGGGGGTACAGTCGAACAAAGGCCCTGCCACTAAACGTTTTATTGCGTGAACTTCTGGCCACCCGATGACTAACCTCGCCTTGCTACGCCCGCAGTTCGTACATAACCCCTTTTCCTTCGAAAAAATGCACTCGCGAAGGTCTCTGGCCTCCCTATCGAAATTTTACTTTTAACGGGTGGATATCGTTGCGCGCCTTCCTTATTTTGCTTATTTCTACGAATGCAGATTTCTACTTACGATTAAAACAAAAAAATCTGTTTTGCTGCGAATAGACGAACTTTTCTGTAGCTCTTGCTTTTGCGATGTGACCCTGTCAATAAGTGTTAAAAAAGAATTTAGCTGGACAAAGAAATGCAAAATACCACCAAAATCCTAAATATCGATGAATAATTTGAAGCTGGTCACACATTAGCCGGCTGTTCGATTTTGTTGACAAAATGTTATTAACCGATTTACCGGATATTAAAGCTCCTGATTTAACTTTTGAGCACTTGGTGAACGTTCTGAAGACTCTCCGACCGCTGCAGCGATACAGTTTCTGTGTGGAGGCCCTAACCGATGGCGACGTGGACAAGGTAAGTGCTTTTCCATGAATTTATGATTCTTCTAATGTCAAAAACTTCTTTTCAAAATAAAAGCTGTATAGGGGCTTCTTAAAGATGCTGGAGGACGACCTAAGCCTAGAGGAAGTTGTCGCCCTCTATTCTGCATCTGTGGTTCTGTTTCTTCTGGCGGATAACGAGCGGGAACGGCTGTGCAACCAACGACTGGAGCTTTTGAACAAGACCTTTAACTACTCGGACACCCTGAAGCCAACTATGATCCATTATGCCACAGTTGAAATGCTCAATAGTCTTAAGGTGGCCAACGCCAACGAGGAGTACTTCTTTGTCTACCTGCTGGATGCGATTCCACATGTTCTTGTGGCTAGCGACACGGGAAAGATGATCTCTCTCGGCCTCCTTCGCGCTGTAATAGCCGCCTTGTCCGGGTCACCGCTAATCCTGTACATCTATCGCAGCGTTAGTATAGTTGTATCAGTCAAACATCTGTTAATCTTCACTTCTTTTACAGCTGTGGGAGGCTTGGGAGATGGTGCCACAAATTAGCCAGAACGTGATACTGCTGGAATGGTCGCTACGCAAAACCTACATCCTGCTAAAGGCGTTTTCGTTGCTTATGGCCGCCGTCGCGTTTAACTCTGGCAATCTGGAACTTAAACAGGCTGGTTACAGGGGCTTTGAACTGCCCAACTGCACAACGGAGATCTCGGACTGGTTCAAGAGCCTACGGGACAGGCTCGAGGAGAAGCACACGGAATTGAAGTGCAAAGTAGGGCTAAAGGTAGGTGGACGGAGCTGTGAAATATACACATACATGTACATTTTGTTCTATTTATATTCCATTTTCAGCTGGTGCGTTTCGTGGACCACAACATTCTTGCGTACCTCACTGAAACGGGGAACGAGTCCACCTCCGAAGCAGGAAACGAGGCGACTTCGGAGGCGGGAAATGACATGGCCACATAGGTGTTACTGGTTATTATTTATTGGATTGTGTTAGTAATATAGAATGTTTAAGTTAGCATAAACAGCCGAAGCTAGAGATTCCTTCGATTTATTTAAATTTCTTGCCGCCCTTGCGCACTGCGGGTGCATCCACGGTTGCCACGGAGCCCGAGTAGTAGCTGTTGGAGATGCGGTTCAGGAAGTAAAGGCCCACCAGAGAAAAGAGGATGCTGGTGGTGGCGCACACCCGATGAACGATACCGGCAGCGGCCACCGTTAGCGAGAGGCAGAAGAGAATCTCCGGCACGAGCTTAGCCTGGAAGTCCTGGCCGAAGACGAGCATCTCCACGTTGGATACGCAGGTGAGGCTCAGGATGAAGAGCCAGGAGAAGAGGTATCCGCCCAACAGAACCTTAAGCTGGGAGTCGCTAAACCAGTCTGCACAAAAGCGCAGTGTGGCGAAGATTACAAGGCTCAGGAGGCCCGAAATGATGGAGGACACCAAAGTGCTCTTGTTGCTCGACGAGGCGGCTGCAAGAAATTAGGGTAGATATGCTCAAATCGCTGGAAATTCCATTCCACTTGCTTACACATAGTTTATTTTCTCTAAGCCGGCGTCTTCGTTGCACGTTAGGGATGTGACAAATATATAAAAAATACTCGACTTATCGAGTTCTTAATATTTGAATGCTCAAGACTCAAAGAAGAAGCAATGTACAATCTGGTCACTCTGCAGCCAAAGCAATAACATTGCAGCACAATTATTTTTCTTATTATTTGTAAATAAAAGATTGCTGCAACATGGCCTCCCTTTTGATGGTGGCCACCAGGACATTGCGCAGCGGCCTGCTGCAGACTCGCAACGTGGCCACCACATCGCCTAGACTGATTAAAGAGAGTAAGTTGTGCGACCGGACAAGTCGGCTGTTTCATAACCTCTTTTTAAAAGGGGAAAAGACTTTAAAAAACGAACTTAAAACCATTAACTTGCATCGCTTGTAGTTCAGCAAAAGGAGGAGAGTAATGTGAAGATCTTCGAGGGTGTCAACGTGGAGTCGCCACGAGCCGAGTTAATGCTGAAATCCGCCTGCCAGAGCACCTTCTGCCCGGAGTGCACGCTGGGCCTGGACATCAAACACACGGATGTGCTTATCCTGTCTCAGTACGTCCGTTCCGACGGCTGCATGCTGCCCAGAAGGATCACCGGACTGTGCCACCGACAGCAGAAGAAGATGGGCACCTTGGTGACGATGGCCCAGAAGGCGGGATTGATGCCGAACCTGGCGCCTGCGTGGAGCAAGAGGGATCCCAAGAAGCGTTTTGGCTGGCGCAAGTTCAACAAGTACTTCATAGAGTCCACAATTAAATATTAACTAGAGTTAAATGGCAATAAATGTGTTAATGTTGGCTTATGTTAAATGGAAGGACTGTTAGTTGCAGAGCCCAGCGTGCAAGGTGGTATAAGCTTTAGTCGTAACCGCCAAGTAGGCCTTTAAGCCTACACAAATTTTGTTGTATTATATTTAATTATATAGTTGATTTTTTTTTAAATTTACCCTTAATTGATATCGATATTTTTTCTTATCGATTTTTCTTATCGAATATGAAGACAGTCGATGAATTTTCAAACATCATGTTCCAATGTTAACTTCCCATCACTAAACCATACTATTTATAAACTCTTTGTTCCCGCTACTTTTTAAAGCCCAAAGCTTCGCTTGCAAGATGAGTTTCCTGGGCGACAACAGCACTGTCCACGTCGAGGTTCGCCTGAATCGCACCGACCAGTGAGTACCGCAGGGTGTCGCCAACTTTGCGTTTTTCATTAAATCCCCGTTTGCAGGCTTTTGGATACGCTGCGTCCCATTTTGGAGCCGGCCTTGAAAAGCTATGTGCAGTCGGGCAGAAACCTGCCGCTTAATGTTCCCCTTAAGCCGGCTCTGCCCGAGCGAGAGCTGGTGAATACTGTGCTCCTGGAGTGTGACAGTGAGAACAAACAGTGGATTGATACATTGTCCCACAGCAAGTTCCGTTTCCATTTCTATACGCCTCAACCAACGGATGCAAACTCAGGTGGCGGGCTCTTCGAGGCAAACGCCAGCGGCGATGGTGATGGCGTCGATAGCATCATAGCCGCCAATCACGTTCTGCTGCCGGCCAGCCAGTTTGTGGGTCTCTGGGAGAATTTGATCTACGAGAGCGGAATGAAGGAGAAGCTGCTTATGTTCGCCTTGTCCGCTCTAAGCTTCTCGCAGCATCGTGTGGACACCAATGTGATTGCCTGCAACCGCTTGTTGCTGCTCCATGGCCCACCGGGCACGGGAAAAACAAGCCTATGCAAGGCTCTGGCCCAGAAGCTCGCTATTCGGACACAGGGCAGCTACGCGTACACCCACCTGGTGGAGATCAACAGTCACAGCCTGTTCTCCAAGTGGTTCTCGGAGAGCGGTAAGCTTGTGGCACGTCTGTTCTCGAAAATCGCGGAGTTGGTAGCGGACCGCAACAACCTGGTCTGTGTGCTTATTGACGAAGTGGAGTCGCTGGCATACGCAAGAAGTTCCATGTCTAGCAACGAGCCTAGGGATGCCATGCGTGTGGTGAATTCAGTTCTGACCCAGCTGGATGATATTAAGGCTTCTCCTAACGTGCTCATCCTGGCCACCTCCAACCTGGCGCAGAGCATAGATCTGGCCTTCTTGGATCGTGCTGATATCCGTCAGTATGTAGGATATCCGAGCTTGACGGCTATTCGATCTATTTACAAGACCATGTTGTCGGAGCTTATGTCGGCGGGCATCGTGCAGCGGGAGGATTTGGAGGCGGAGGACGCCGAGGAGGGACTGTTGACTAATTTGGCTGAAGTGAGCAACGGTTTAAGTGGTCGGACCCTACGAAAGCTGCCGCTACTGGCCCACGCCCATTACACGAGCAGCCAGCTCTACGAAGTGAACCAGAAGATCAGCCTGTCGGACTTTCTGGACGCCATGCGTTTGGCCTTGGATCAGCACGTGGCTGAGCAGCGACTGCTCAAGTTGGAGTCCATGGAGCAACTCTGAGCCAACTTCTTATTTACCAAATTCCTGTCATAAGTCCACACACTAAAAAAGAAATAGAAATACCCTTCACCCACAGCCCACCTTTACCAACTTGATGTCCATCAAATGCGATACTTTTGTAAACTTCAAATTTGCTGCTATGAAAAACAATCCGAGGCAGAGGACCAATCCCGTCCCCATCCTGTTAGCTGCTTCGTTTCATTTGCACACGACGCAGAGATTTTCCCATTTCTTTATCCGGCTTTTGATGGGAAAATCAAGCGTGAAATCTTGTTATTTGCTTGCAAGCTTCTACTTCGACTGGTCAGGCAGGCCCTCATCTCAAGCTTTCCATCGGTGGATCTCCCCTGCACCCCTGCACTCTTCCTTTACATCGATATGCACAGACATCGGACATTGGACCCTACGCAATCTCAGCACTTTTACTTCGGCAGCCCTTCACATACGATTGCAGGAGCACTCTTGAGTCCGGCACATGTCGAAGCCACTGGATGATGGCGCTGTAGGGTGGCACATGGGTTGGTGGCCAAGGACAACAAGTTATTGCAAGTGCAAGTGACGACTAATCAAATTTGGTTGACGATTTGATTCTGTATTGACGCTGCCTGTTGATCCACATCATCCATTGGGAATTTACCATTTACTCGCAGCATAAGCTTGGTCTAAAACATGGAAATCGAAATAAAACAAATATACTACGTGCTTTAAGTGCCTTTATATTTATTTTTCAGATTGCATAAACCCATTCTTTTCGGATCAACTTGAATTAACAGAAAAAGTAAAAAAGATATGTGCTAAGATAAAACTTGCCCCTCAGTATTAGAGTTTTTCATCAAAAACCTAATTTCGTAAGAATTTTCAAAATGACAATGTCAGGGAAATAAAACTTATATATTTTTAATATAAATAAAACCAATATATTATAATCCCAACGACTGTGTGGGTGGAATGGCTGAATGGCTTTAATTAAGTCAGGAAAAATCTCCATGATTTGCTGGTAGATTTGCACAATGCCAGGTTTGGGGGGTCAAAAGGGGGTTGGCAATAAACCGGAAGACAGTAAAAATAGACGAAATAAGAGCCGGCATCGAATTATGTGAACGGATAGCTGCAGGGCTAATAAAATGTAGATGTGGGCCCCCGGATGGGTGAGTGCGATAAAACAGATTCCCGTTGATGAAAATGTGATGTGCTTGCTGTTCATGTGCGGATGCCACCCATTGTCCTCCTGCTGGCTGGAGCTTATAAAATATACCGGGTTTATTAGCCACACGGCAACGGTGGCATCAAGTGGGGCAGTCGAGAAGGAACTTTAACAGCACCTTATTGTCATGCTTAGTTTATTTGGCTTCTGCATTCCACTTTAATTGTGATTAAGTTTAACCAAAGACAATTTAAGAATAAAATTCGTAATCCATTGGCTTAACAAACTAAACTTATTCTACAATTAATAAAACAAAACTTTAATAAATAAAATCCCTGCAATAGTACATATTACCATTAGTATAAAAATACATTCATGAACTGCATAATCAGCCGAAATGATCTAGCCATTTCCATTCAATCTAAATTAAAGAGAAGTCTAGATAAAAATTTCCTGATAGACTTGTTGCTATTACAAGACGTAATTTAATGTTAAATTTTAAAAATTATGCAATTTAGTTTTATTTATTATAAACATTTTATTTAATTTTATTTTATTTTTGTTTATTATTAAGTTTACCAAACATTAAGTTTGGCGTATCTTACAGATAAGAAAATAAACTGAGCGAACAAAATGAGCTTAAGATTATCAACCTGTTCTCTTTGCTTCCCGACCTGCCTTAACACATTCTCACACAAAAAGCTTCGCTTTTGCAGCTATAGCGGTCAACGACCTCGGATGAGCGAATATAAACAAATCATGTAAACAACTTTAGTCACTGCCACCACAAAAACAGTCGATCAGCTGTAAGCTGTAAGCTCAGCGACCAGCGAAAAAGCGAATCAGCTGTTTGCAGATCTGAAGGTCGTTGACTGTATGTTTGTTTAAGAAGTTGTTTACATACGCGAACAGCTGAGCGAAAGTTTTTGTTTTTCAATTTGTTGACCTTCAGATCTGTAAACAGCTGAATCGCTCTTTCGCTTGAGCTTTCCGCTGAGATTTAAGAGAAATTGCGAGAAAAATTGTTAGGCCAGGTCGGGAAGCAAAGAGAGGATTAGTTGGTTGGAATTGGTTCTTTTAAGGCTTAAATTTGACCGATAATCATTATTTACGATCCCTGACTTTTAAGTCATTGATTTTAGCCATATTTTTAACATTTTAAAATTTCAAATAAAAATAAATAGGCTACTGTTATAGGACCAAAGAGGTTAATCAGGAATGTTATAATAATAAACTTTATTTTAAAATCCTCAAAATAAAAAGCTACATAATAATATAACAATTAACTCAAATAAAATCAAAACGTAAAACTTGTTTTGAAGTTGCGGAAGCCTGCAGAGTTTCCACTTCATCTAGCATTCGGTTGTTGATTTTTTTTAATTTTTTCTTTTTTTTTATTATTTGGCATACCAACGCTATTTCATACAGTCCTGCGGTGCACAATTATTATTTGTTTGTTTACGTTTTATTTCGGCAGCAACAGCAACGACTGCGATTCCAGCTATCAATGGAATCCAGAGGCATCCTCCCCATCGTCCGTCTTGGTTGCCAATCCGGGCTTGGCTGTGCAAACAATTGAATGCATTTCTGGTAAGGTTTTAAATATATATTCATGTTAATTTAAATTAATATAAGAAAATGTTTAAATAAAATAATAGTCTTACAGCTGTGAATAATTGTTTATTTAATTTTATTTTTACTGTTAATAAAAAGAATAATATACATATAATAGAAAATTTACTAAAATACTTGGACACTTTTTGCCAATAACTGTTTAAAGTTTACCTTTAATCTACTCCATCGAATCGAATGAATATATTTGTAAAAAATCGGGAAAATTCACCTGTAAAAATTTGTTAACCTTGCAACTTCTCTCGAAGTTATTTGGAGATATAACTTCCGACAATGGGCTTTTATTCCCTTTGCTATTTTTTTTAAGAGTACGAGGTACTACTTCCCACAGGCAAAAATCGCAATATAAATGTGCAATGTTATTTCGTCGTTCGTCGCAGCCCGAAATTTTACCCAATTCACCGCCATTCGGGGCCCCAGGAAACCCCTGTACCCCCCACAATCATGCAGTAGCACAGAGAATTGAACCATTGATGGTTACGTTTATTTATGTTTTCCTTGCTCGGTGTGTGTGAAGCCTGTAAGCAGCATTTGCAATTGCATTTCAGCAATATGGAAAATTTTGCTTCCCCCTTTGAATTCCCATTGTTATCCAATGCGGCTGCTGCTGCTGCCGATATTGTTGGAGCTGAGCTTCTGTTTTTGTTGCTGCGTAGGAATTGTTTCTTGTTTATTGTTTGGATTTGTAAGCTTACCGTTTTGCGGCGTTAAGAACTTTAAATTTCCATCAAAGCAACAGTAAATGCTTTAAAATTGGCCCAAGCCCTTACTGAAATGGCTGAAAATTGGGCACAACAGAAACATTTCCCTATGCAAAATTGATAACTTGTTCTAAGTCTGGCATTAATATTTCATTAGAATTTAAGGAGTTGTATTTGCAAGGCAATTACTTTTGGTCCATATTTACCTAAAATACTTGCACAAGAGGATCGGATTGAATTTTCTTACTTAATTAAACAGAAAAAATGTTTCCACAAATTTTATTTTGGCGGAAAAACGTTTTGGCAAATAATCGCAACACAGAAAAGTTCATTAAATTACTTTATTTTTTTTTCAACTTTGTTTTGTTTCAGAATAAAGATTTAAATAAAATTTTTTTGTGAACGTTCTGTTCACCTAATTACGTATACGTAAACATTTTTGTAGGCAAACTTTTAATTTGTGTTATTAATTATTTCAACAGTGAAACTTTTATTAAAAGAAAAAACTTTTTTAAAACTTTTAATTCAACAAATTTAAAGTTGTTAAATTTAAATAAGAATGCTAAACGAAGGTAAAAGAAAAATATGAACTTAACTGGCATAAATATAAAATAAATAAATACTTTATATTATTTATTATTAAATGTAAATGTAAATGTAAAATGTAAATGTAAATTTAAATCTAAAATACATTTTCCCCAAAAAAACTTGAGATTTATTTAAATATACGCTAATTTTTGAAATGGTTTTTGTTGTCTTTTATTAATTTAAACTGCCGAAGCTCGATGCAATTTAATTTAAATTGCTGCGGTGGATGCCGAAGGCCATGCGGCGAGGATATCCAATATCTCCCCCAGCTCTGGCAGCCTTTTGCAAAAATATTCGGCGGTCTAGGAAGCTTGAAATTGTTTAGTTATTGGAAAAGGGTCGTTAATTATGTATTTTTGGCCAAGAATTTCAGTTTGGCAATCTGCGACCAAAATAAATAAGGAAATATGGTGAAAATGCCCGCAGCAGCCGCACAATATAATATCCCAAAAAAGGGCTAACAACAAATCCTAAATTTAATTTCCACAGCCACCGATGCGCACGCCTTCAATATTTTGAAAGTTAACTCTGGCATGGAAAGTTTGAGCAGCGGGAAAATCTGATACGATGCCAGGGAATCGCAAAATGGATTGTCAACAGACTCGACTCCCTTCAGACTCACAACAAGTACATAACTTTGGTATTAGATGCTCCGATCTCCTCGTTTCGAGTCATGACAACCATCGTCAACTGAACTAAGTCAACCCCAGCAAAATGCACTACAAGGACCAATGATACACTCACAAAAGCGTGTTCTCAATTGAATAAGAAATAATTAACTTAAATTCATATTTTAAGATGATTTTTTGTAGATAAACGGAAATGTATATTTTCTAATATATTGTTTAAGGAAATATGATTTATGTTTTTATATGCAGTTAAATGAAAATTTACTTAAATATTGCGCAAGTAAGGGAATACGAGTTTTTGGTGATAAGCTTATATATATTATAGTCTTTAGGTGGATATAAAAAAAGTCATACTATAAGTTCGAAGATTTATTTATCTTAAAGTGAAGTAAGCTACGATATGTTTAGTTTATTAGTTTAATTTATTACCTATTTTGGAAATAAAATTTTTTAATTCAAATATTTATGTCCTATAAATAACATACAATTGTTGCATTCTTGAACCCTATTTTCCTATTAATGTCTTATAAATACAATTTAAATGAAATGAATTAATAATAAGATAATTTTTAAAATAAACGTTTTCTAAATCGTATTTTGATTAATAAAGTTGGAAGCAATACAAACTACCTTTAGTTTGGAAACAAGTTTTAAGTTCTTCCAGAACTGAAATTTAAAGTTTTATTTTATGTTGAAAATGGTTCGCGGAAATCGAATTTGGGAACTGTTCTAATTCGCGTTCGCATATGTACGGCTGCACTTGTGTGTGTGTTATTTATGCTTAGAACGTGACTGGAAATATGAAATGCAGCAAATGTGTTTACTTAAATGAAGTGAGTGAAAATTGACAAATACACTCACACACGCTCGCACACACCCACAGTCGAAAGGGGGTGGTGGAGGTGGGTGGAAGTAAAGTGCAGTGCACCGAGGGCGGCTGGAAAAGAAGGCGTGGCCGGGTCACATCCGACTAGGGAGCTTAGAGCACACATGAGAAATACGCCAAAAATGGCAATGACGCTAATCCCTTGGCCGACACAAGTCGCACACACACGCATGCACAATTACAGTAGAGACTCATAAGTAAACTACTAAACTACTAAATTTTAGGAAGCTTTTGTTATACAATTTGAAATTTACGCAAATAAATCAAATCAAAATTTACAAATTTAATTAAAAAATAAATTCTGCATAAAAAGAGGATTTGAAAATGTCAAGAATTAATGCAAATTTATACATTTTAAGAAAAGAACAGATCCCCATCCTGGTAGAGGAACAGCTAAATGCTCCCTTGGATTATTTTAAGAAAAGAGTAATTCTGTAGTATAAGAAATGTATATCATTTCCCTT
Organism: Drosophila anomelani; assembly: GCA_035045905.1. Classification (NCBI taxonomy): domain Eukaryota; kingdom Metazoa; phylum Arthropoda; class Insecta; order Diptera; family Drosophilidae; genus Drosophila; species Drosophila anomelani. The sequence goes on along the minus strand of JAWNOO010000007.1, from coordinate 4,521,183 downwards.
AAGAAATTAATAACTGATGGAGTTTCCACTGTACCCCAACATCCCTACCAACACACACACTGTGCGGAAATATGTCAAATTCAATAACAGCCAAAGTGACGTGCTTCCCGATCTCCACCCCGGGAAACCCCACGTCCAGGCATCATCCAAGGCAGAAGAAGGAGCAGCAGCAACTGTGGCGCCAAAGTCTGGACAATGGCAGCCAACTCCCTTTCCAGTGGAATCCGCCTGCTGCCCGGCAGCAACCATCCATCCCAATGGCCTTATAAAAATGTACGATTTTTCTTCATTTGATGAAACGAAATACAATTTCTCAACGAGTAGCAGCGACGCAACGCAACGCAACGGAAAAAAAAGTTGGTTGCAATTGCAATTTTCTTGCCAAATCAGCGCACGCTGCTTGCTATATTGACATTTTTAAAAGCCAATATTTCTCCAACTTCCAGACCCATTTTCCTCTGCAAACACACACAAAAAGTACGCAAAAAGTTTGGTATACGAATTAATTTATTTGACTCCTGCAATGTATAAATATAAATTGAATGAGCACCACCCAAGCGAGCAAATAAGCAAATAAACTACATTGGCCGGGCCACTATTTCAGTTGAATAGTTGAGCAATCAAAGGGGTAACAATGCAGGGGAAGTTCCAATAAAATGTAGTGTGCTTTTAAAGTAACAAATTATTCATCATTTTGTATGTCTAGGTAGAGTGAGAAAAGTAAACTGGTATTAAAGTTATTCAGTGAAAATGATTCGAATGTGTAATTCCAAAGGATACTGCATTATGTTTGGCTTAAAAAATTAAGTATAGACCAGCTGCTCTGTCTGTTAATTAGCCACAGATGCAAGGTGGCAACGTCATTTTACTTTTCCTCTCACCGTCATTTAAGGCGCTGCAATTACATTGATTAATAGCGGTTTGGCACCCACTAAGAATGCCTGCGGTTTGCCTCTCCCCTTTCTTGCCGGAAAGGTTGAATGAGGAACCAGTGAACTGGCAATGACAGTCGCAGCGAAACTTTTTTAGTCGCACACATGTTTGGGTAAGAGAGAAAACTGTAAACGCAAATGAAATTAGTCGAAACTATTTTGGACTTTTCCGCGGCAATGAGCTGGCAGCTGGGCGGAGGCCACACCATGCCAATTTCCATAGGCTTCGCAGGCAAATCCTCATTTGAATCCGATTTTACATTCAAACTGGCCAGGGCCAAGTCAAGTTCGTGACGCGCGTTATTTCTAATTAGATTAGGGAGTGTCCAAGAGACCACGCCCCAATCCCTACACAGGAGGAAAAGATGTCAAAAGTATTAATAAATATTTATTAATATAAACGAAAAAAAGTTATGTTCTTTAAAAAGTTATACAAGTAAAAGAAAGCATCTTTCAAACTCAATCAAATTTAATTTGTGACTTTTACTTGCCTAAATTTGTTTCTTTCAGCTTAGAAAAACCCCTCAATCCCGTGGAAATGAAACCGATTTGATTGCCGACTTTTTTTTCTTTGCTCGTTTTTCAGTAATTTTAATTGAAAAAATTCTTCAATTTTGCCATCCATCTGACTGGCAGGTTCGGCCTCGGTCCGTGTTCTCTCATCTCTCATCCGACAGCCGTAGAAATGTAATTAGCCCCGCCTCCTCCAAGTCACCGTCTGTTGTCTGTTTGTGTCAACTTTGCAATTAAATATTCATAAAAAATGCAATTTGCCAGCCACTTTGCAGTGCGGAAAGATATTTTGCAATTATTTTTAAGTGCCTGCATAAGGTCAGGCGCCATGCCTAAATGGCCATTATTCGATTGATTGGCCACAGGTCTGAATGAGTCTCTAGGGAAATTGAATTGCTTTTAGGTAGTAGGTAAGACTTAATCATTCTTTATTGCTCGAAAATAATAATTTGTCTGCTTCAGTACCTTTACGAATCAAATCAAGGAGGCGTTTAGAGCATAGTTTTGCATTTTCCACTTGGGTAAAATTTCCTTCATTTAATTAAGTATCTTTTTGACATTTTATGGCCAATTAAAATAGGTGAATTTTTTGAAAAATATAACAAATTGTTTGATTTATTTTTCTATACTCAAATCATGCGAAGCTTTTTTGTGAAGATACCCAAGAAAAATCCAAGAAAAAACTTTTTTAAGAACGTTAAATTATTAATAGAATGAATGAATGTTAATTAAATAACTGTATTTTTTTCTAATTTATTTAATAACAAGTTTGTAATAAAAGTCCTACTGAATGCTCCTTCGTTTCGTCTTAAAGTTCTCCCTTTTGATTAACTATTACTTCCTAAAAGCAAACTTACTCTCTTCAGCATCCCTGACTTCAGGTTAGTAAGTTTTTTGCACCGTTGGGATTGTGAAATCTTTAATTAAATTGACCACTTGGAGGTAAGGGTTGGGTGAGTGCCAGGTGAGTTGCTGGAAGAGAAGGGTTCGCTAATTTCGACAACGCCATTGCCATTGCCAGTGCTTTGTCTTGCATTTCACGCGTGCTCATTGTGCAAACGAATTGACGGTAATTAATCATTGGTCCTGCGGTTAGTTGACCGCTCTTCGATTTGTTCCGTGACCTGCCACTACTTTAATTAAAAAGCACAACTCTTTGCGGCAATTGGCGTAAGTTATTGGCCGGCAATGATTTGCTTCTTTTGTCCCCCACATTGTCACTGGCACATGCTGCCACCGTTGGATTGCGGCCGTAATCACAGGACGTCTACTTCACGTACATGGTGCGCAGGAGTGCAAAGAATTTGTAGGAAAGTTGTAGGAGCTAAGGGTGAAAAAGGACATTGAATTAATGCGAGGAATTCAGAGAGTATTTTTATTCAGCTTACATCCGACACGGTGACCAGCGACACATTCAGGAAAATTGTGGCCTTGAGGCGACTCGGCTGCTGGGCCCTCTTGACGATCAGGATTAGCATTTTGCGATAGCTCAGATCAGCATGGAACCAATCGTGATTGTACACAGCCTGGCCAATGTGCTCGCTCTGAGTTAAATTTATAAATTTGGAATTTACATAAAATTTAACAAACTTATTTAAAAAAAAACTAGGACACTCACCGCATCGAGCAACCGCTGGGCATAGGTGGTAATCATAAAGACCTGGACCATGGCGCAAAAGAGAAAAAGGACGAGCATAACCAGGTTGTCAATCTTGCCGCCAATGGTCATCTGAAAGCCCACGAAGCAGATGATAAACGAGGACGAGACAAAGTTGCAGAGTAGCGACACTCCAAAGATCCCGTTGATGTCCTCGCAAAGGCGCAGCAGTCTCTGGTGGTAGGCCACCACCGTCTGCAAGAACTTAAGATCCCGTTGGGGCGTTGTTAGCCCTGCCACATGTCTCTCAATATGGTCAGCCAGGCGGGTGAAGTGCATCACCAGCAGGGTGACCAGGGCGCACATCAGCATATCGGCTGCCAGTTGACCGGAAAGGCAGGCCTGTCCCGCAATGTTCTGAGAGACGTACATGAAATAGTAGCTAAATCCGGTGCTCCAGTCCCAGGGCACCCAGCAGTAGTAGGGCAGCATCCGCTGGAACTGACGAATGCCCAACCAGAAGTCACAGACCAGGTAGTAGACCACCCAGTACAGGTTGTAGGTCCAGATTAGCACCAGATGCATGCCAAAGTAGAAGACGCTGTAGCGTTTGTAGCCGCCCAAGTGAACCGCCATATCGTATGGCTTCTGCTGATCGATGGTCTGTGGATGCAGGTTCTCCATTTCGCGCACCACTTGGGTAAGTTGAGTCCTTTGCCGCCATATGTGCCATATTTTAAGGTCGCCAACCACTACAAAACCAATGAACGAGAGATTCATGGTGGCCTCCAGGAAGTTGCTGCCCCTGCTGATCGCCAGGAACACGTAGATCAGCTCTGTTAGGAGCACGGCATTCAGGTTGATCATTTGGGCGATGAACATCCAGTGGAGCAGGAGCTCCTTCCTCTTGCCGCTGTCCTTGTGATCGTAGGCCAGCATTCCAATCGACAAATAAAACACATTTGCGTATTTCAGAAAGCCCTCGAGGGCAATGGGTTCCTGCTTCTCTCCTGAAGCCTGGGTTTTCTTCTCCGCGGACATTTTGTATTGCCTGCTTTTCCGCGTCGCTACCTTTATATATATTCCCCAAATTAATGACTCGCGACCTGGCCACTGTCAATGATTTAATAATTTACTATTGCCACACACACTCGGCAATTGGCACGCCTCCTTGATTACCATGTACACGGCGAGCATCTCTCAATTAGGGCGTTGTGAACCCGTACAGTTGGCCAGGCTGGGGGCGTGGTTAATTGCGCCTAAGTTGAAATCGATGACTCCCCCAATTAAGTGGCTCCACTTGCTCACAAATGTCAGCGATTAGTTCGACCCTCCGATGAGCATTCGAATGGAGCCAAGCCGTTCATCAAGTCAGTCTTAATTCTAAAGTCATTCAAAATAGCTTCTGAATACAAAACCCCTAAGAAGATAAGCTAGATAACATTTAAAACAGAATAAAATTTAAAATTTGTATTTAATAAAGGTATTTATGTACTGAGAAAATATGCTACAAAGCCTGTGTAATTTATTTATAAGAAGACATAATTATAGCTGCTTAGTAGTATATTTAAATTAATTTATTATTGTTAAATTATAAAGTGAAGAAAGTAATTAGTATGGTAAAACTCATTTTGAGGATCTCCTTTAAAGAGAGCCTTGAGTCGTACTTGCACAATATATCCGTGGGATAAATGTATATTAAACCTAAAATACGTTACTGTTTAGAGGCCTTTATCAAGGATTGTTAATTTAAATTAGTAAAAGTTATTTTGTGCGTATCATAGATTTAATAAACTTTAAGACTTTGTGTATTTGTAGACTATTTTCCATTTAATTTTATGAATTCGAGAGCATTCGGTGCAACATTTATGTTTTCCTTTTGTAGCCTTAACGTTTTGTTTCGTTTTCCTTGTTTTTCAAGTTCCGACCCACATTCTGAATCTCTGTGTGTGTGACACCATGTCTTGGTTTTTGCCTATTTCCTGTTTACTCACATCGAAATGGCCAAGTTTCCCATTTCCCCCCTGCAAATGCATTGAGATTCCCATTTTGTCTGCGGAACTGACACCCAGTTTATGTCCTGGATCAACTGCTTTGCAGCCTTCGTTCCTCTGCTCCGCTCTCTTTTCCCCTGGTAGTTTATTTGCTCGTTTGTTTTTTGCTGGCTAAACTTGGTATGTTGCAATTAAATCCTATTCAAGGGGATGCAGGGATGACAGTCGAGATGATGGTTTATTCGATATGAGGCAACGCCCCGCTGCTGAATCGGAATCTGCCTCTGACTGAATAACTGACCTCATTTGCGTATCGCATTCCTAATGAAATTTACATGACTATTCCGCCGCAGCAATACTAATGAAGAGCCTTGTTTGTAGTCCTTGTGCACGAATATGCACATATGTATGTACCTATGTGCATCCATATAAAGCCATATGAGATTTATTCTCGAATGCAATTAGCATTTTAAATTTATCTCACGCAGCGCACAATTTTTCACTCCTTAATGGCATTTGTAATGTTAAACCAAAATTAATTTAATAAATTGTTGCCGCCACCCAGCCCGCCTGTCAGCGGTACGTAATGTTAATGCATTTCTATTTGCCACTTCAACTTTTTGTGCGTCCGCATCTCTTTTTTTATTTGGAAATATTAAACCATTTATATATAGTGGAACTGGAGGGCATTAAATGTGGAATAGAAAAAGGTATTATTGATTTTAGTACTTAATATTTTTTGCAACTTTTTATTTATTCTTAAATATGTTTCTCAATTCTTTAATAAATACAAATACAGATATTTATAATTCCCTCTTTCTAAGGCCTAACCACATGACCCTGGAAATATATGGTTTTCTCATCGCGTATTACAAAAGCAAATGGATGATCAGCTGTGAAGTTCATCCTCAAAGCATATGACGTTCCACTGCGGGCTTTGGCCTCAAAAGCTAAGTACCAAAGATTAATGTTTTTCATTCCGAAAACTAATCACGTAGAAACAGCTTACCATTCGAGGCTGCAGCCTCAGCGCCATACTCATCGACTTCTATAAAGGATTTGTGAGTTATTTCATCGAGTTGAACTCTTGCATCGCCTTCTGCAAGCATTCCTCCCAAATTGGACTTCGATGTAAATAGTTCTTGTATGCCCAGCTGCAAGATAAACCTAATATACTGACAATATCTTTTTTTATTGTATTATTCCAACCTTTCTCAGTGGTTGAACGAGGCTCTCGCTAAATTCGATTTGGAATTTTGGCAACTTAACCGTCACTCCGGTCATCTTCAGGGGCATTGAGAATCCTGTTATCTTTTCCTTTAAAGCACTGAGTCCATCAACAGCATAAGGAAGAAAAATTACCATCGACAGGGTCGAGCGTTTGAAAGGAAGTTCGAGCACTTTAGCCTTCAACTCCGGCAAGTCAGCGGCCATAAAGCCCTCATATCGAGACATCATCGGAACAGAGATACTGAATTCATTGGTGAGGTGAAATTTCTCGTTTTTTGTATTCTCCACAAAGAATTTATGCTTCCAACGACCTCTAAAGTAGAGGGCATTCACCAGGATCGCATTAGTGTTAGGTGTCGAGTTTCCGGGCGATACAATATCCTTAATCCTTCCGCTCGTCTGCTCTAGAATCCACTGATTTATAGTTTCGGCGGCCCTTTCTCCTCCGCTGGCTAGATCAATCGGCTGTGTATCTCCCCTAAAGGACACCTTTACTGCCAGAGTAAATTCCGGCCTTATAAAATATTTATCGTTCACATAGATCCTGTTTGCCAGCTTGAGGAAGGTTGCATTTTCCTGCTCGGGAAGATTTTTGACCAGAGTCCTGTACTTCTTTGCTACCTCATGCTTGTTCTCGGAGAGTTCTAAACCTTCTTTTAATTCTTGGGCAGTCCTGCCAGCAGCTGCCATGTAGACCACGTTAAGAGCAACCTCAATGGCAAAGGGAGAAAAGACCACATTCCGCTGGTCATGTTCCTCGGCTATCAGTTCGTATAGCCTCCATGATGCTTCGCTGGTTACTGGGAAAGTCCACAGAATAAGGCCTAGAAGAGTGCATGTCGGATACGTGATGGCAACTGAATGAAAATTTATCTGCTTACACAAGTACTTCATCTGGCTGCTCTTGAAAAGACTGAACCGAAAGGAACGGTTTTATTATACTAGATCAGATGATGAATAAAATAGTTTATTAAAATTAGCATTTTAAATTTCATTCAACTAAGGTACAGTAGCCTCTTTTATGATTTATTTTCTTTTAATTCAATTGAGTGAGCTAGACACTAAGAACTAACGCTGGTGAGATAAATTCCGACAACATATACATACATATATATTTTTAAAACGGAAATTCTAGGTTTTGCCATATAAATCAAGACTAAAAAACTCTTATTTTTAAGGACCTTTATTCGTCTTAGGTTTTGTAGATACAAAGTGTGCAGGTTTATTACTCGAACAGTTTTTATATCAATTTGTGCTAATAGTTATAATTAATCTGCATTTGTTTCAATCGAAATAAATTAAAATAATATCCATTTCGTAATTATAAGCTGCAGTTCTTTTTAATTTGCGAGGAGAAAATGCTTTCCCTTTTTTTCGGCAACCCTTTTGCCAGCTAATACTTATGCAGATTAATCTGCATATATATGGCATATAGCATATGCATGCCCCAGCGCCTCGTGGCTGTGGGGCAAGGTCCTTGGGTTTCCGTTTTGCATTTTGGGTCCGACCCCATTAGATGGGTTTATCTATGGCAAGAGTCAGAGACAAAAAAGGGGGTCGTTGCGCCAATTTCCCCTGCCCTCTTGCTGCTGCCCCCCATAGCCCAGCAAACAAAGCAATTATGTGTGTGTGTACCTGCAACGCATACGATGTACATTGTACACAATTGTGGTCAAAATACTAGCAAGGTCATGATAATTTTTGAATATTTTTTAAATAAGAGTTTTATCTAGAATTTTGATTTTGTAAGAGTTGGTAAATATAAATGAAAATAAATTAAAATTGTTCTTTCTAAATTTGTTTTAACATTTCCGAAATTAATATACTTTTAGGGCAATGAGATTATATATATATTTATCGAAAATCACTTTCCAGATTATGGTATCCCCCGTTGCCACCATTGTTTGATGAGAAGAGAACACGAAGCATACTTGAACCCCAAATGTTTGGAAACATTTTTTAAAGAGCCAAACTTTTGATTTCCGTTTGTGATTTTCTGAAATCCCTGTTAAAAATATATTAACGATTCAATCTGGAATGAAACTAGGAGGAGAAAAAATTGCAAAAGCAATTTATATAAATTTACTTTCTATCTACAACTAAAGTTGTGTATAAAGCAGACTTTTTTCAGTTTTATTAACTATCTATCCTATTCATTCATCCAAAGCTGTCTGTGGACACACATTGAATATATACATATGCATGCATGTTTGTTGGAAGCCTTCGTTGTTGGTTAGTTTGTTGCAATGTTGCATATTATCAAAAACATTTGTAGCAGGAAAACAGAGCAACGGATGAGTTTGAGTTGGTCGAAGGGCTGGTTGCTTTTTTTTTTCGAGCGAAAGAGAAGTGAGGGGGAAGTCCATGTGTATATTTTGGCTGCTGGCATTTTTGAATGTTTGCCAAATGTTGTTGGCTTTGGCGTAATTGTTACACCAACAGTGAAATGTGCAATGATAAGGCCGCGATGTGTTTTTTTATATTTTTTTTTAGCTTTTCCACCCTACATTTCTGTTATTTTTTTCGCTGCGCTGCCATTGCCCTCTGATGGCAATGTGCCAAATTCTATGGCAGGACACACATGCTTGGGGTGTCCTTTTTTCCCCTCCATGTGGCCAGCGTAATAAACTTAATTTAAGTTGAGATGTTGCGAAATAAAAACAGAGAGGTGATAAATGAATTACACTTTGTAAATAATTAAATTAGCACAATAAATACCTATTTTTTAAACTATTTAATTAATTAAATAAAAAATAAAAGTATTCGGAAATAATATATCCATTCTTGACTTCATGGTTTATAAATGTAAAAGTAATATTAAATTTTCTGGTTAATTCATAATTTATATACCTTAAACAATATTTATATTTTAATTTTTTTTTTAATTTTAGAGGTTATAGAAATGTGCAAATTTATTATTAAAAATGTATTACGTATTTATATTCACTTTCTTTTTTTCAGCTTTTTCCCCACAACTTCCAATTGTTATGCAACACCTGCACCTCGTGTGACTTAATAATCCTCACATGGGCACGCCCCAGAACAAGTTACTTCATATTTCAACCCATTTCAGTTGCCTTGAGTTCTCCAAAACTTTTTTCCAGAGACGAGAAAAACTTTCACGCTCCCAGTTTATTGGGCTTTTACGTGGGCGAGAGAGTTTTCACGCCCGAGGATTAAACTCGATTTTAAATGCATTTTTCTGGTATTTAACTAATTTCGTTAATATTTCGCAAACGACGGCTGAGCTTGGCGGCGCGTGAAAATTTCCAAGTGGAAAACCAGAGCCAGGGGGTTGGGCGGAAAATGTCTGTCAGCTGTTGCCGTCGCCTCCTTATAATGTTTGTCCTTGCCACACACACACACTTACCTCACGAGTGACTTGCTCTTGAGTGTGTGTCTTTGAGCTTTGTTATGTTTTGATTAACGACAAATCAAATCAAACGAGATAATGAGTCGGAATGAAATTACTTATGTGTGCACTCAATGAGCCATGCAGTCGGGCAAGCAAAAGATTCATTCATTCTTTAATGGTTTCACGATTTCCCAGCAAATTAAGCCCATTACTCATACGTTCTGTATGCCCATGCAAAATACATTGCTCATACGTCACGTGGTCCCGTGCAATATCCATATCAGAGAATTTATTGCATAAATTTATACAGCAAAAGAATTATTTATGAACTAAGCTAAGCATTGTATTATTTCTTAATATTTAATTGAATGTTAAAAACTTTAATGAATTACATTAAAATGTACACTTTTAGTATTAAATAGTGTAATCTCCGCTTTAATTGGGAATTTAATTTTTATTGTATTCAATGTTATTTTTTCTCAGTGTGCATTGCATTGGTTATGTTTTATTTTTTTGCCTAATTTATTGTCCAACAGCTGTGAAATTTGCGTGTGAAGTTGTCTAATACCCATTTTGGGAGCATCACAACAACATGCAAACTACAACAACAGGGTTAATAATAATCATAACAAATGCTCACCATGACCCAAATTTTTGCATGGACATGCTCCTCTCCCTTGCAGGCTCTCACTGGAGAGATGAACGGCAAAATTATTGTTTAAATATTAAACAACCACACACACACATCCTCTTGTGTGCTGTGTGTTGTAGAACAATACGTTTTGTTGGCCAAATACAATGGGGCGCTAAACAAAGCATATCAACTTACTGACAGTGGGCCAAAATGATAATTGCGTAAATTAAGAGGTCCTAAAGTCAAGTCAGAAACATCCCAAATTCAGGTATTTGACTTATAGTAACATGATTCTCTTTAAATACTGCCTGATAAAATGGGGATGATACTAATTTGCTTCAAACAATAATTTGTAAATTCGTTGTTTTATAGTATAATTGCTTTTATTTGATTTGAAGTACAAGAAACAATGATATAAGTAAATATGTTTATCTGTTTACGGATGTTATTTAATTTTTAATACAATTGGAAATTTATCTTCATGCAATGTCCAAACAAATAATATTTCTTGAAACTATTTAACTAAATTAAAAGAATGATTACAAATATTCGAAGGAAACAAACTCACATCAAATTATATGTATGGTAGATGCATTTCCAGAGACCATCGATTACAGATTACAAATACAATCTTGCCAAATTAAATCTTCACCACAGAATCAAAATAATTTATCTTTTCTTGATATATACAAAGACGATTTGTTGATGGCTTTGATTATCTCACGAAATAAATAATTCTTTGGCATCTTGTGGTATTCCGAATGCCGAAAATAAGCTATTTAAATGCAATTGATCGATATTAATGCCCCCTTACTATAGCCTCCATTTGCATATATTTATATGCCTGTGCTTGGGCGCCCATGCAAATTAATAATTATTATCATCATTATTGTCTGGCTCATTTGACAGCAATGTCAATTGCAGTCTCACTCGAAATCCCTCCAATGACTTCCTCCGCCCATCGAATACCAAAATCTTACCGCATTTTCCATGTACGTACGCACATAAAGCTGTCTATATGGCTGCAGGCATTCATACATATATTTGACACAGCTTGACTTCAATTGCAAAATTGGCTGCACTTGCGACAAGAGGCGACCTTTTTGTAAATATTTCATTCTGGTTTTATTGGTCTGTGTGGTCAGCTCGTTTCTGAGGTTATAAAGTTAATGAATTGCATTTTGATATGTGTTGTGGTCTTTCACCCCCCCGGCCACAGCCTGGAGCTGGAGCTGTCTTTTGGCCTTAATAATCTTTAAACCGGAAGCCTTGCTGGAGGAAGTCGAATCTAGATTAAATTAAGTCCATAGATGCGAGTATCCATATGGCAACAGGCGGGGGGTAGGTATCACCTAACACACATACATACGTATGTACATATGGGCACACCTGCACACTGCGATAAGACCAGGTTAAATTCGAATTCGACAGGCATCGCAGCGCCCTGGTTGCTCCGATGAGGATATTCGGCTTGAACTCGATTCCTTGCATTTGTCATAATTGGCCACGAAGTGTGCTTCCCTTCGATTCTGCACTATCCCGCCGCCGCCTTTCCCTCGCAGGATTACTAATCGCATCATGAGCTCCTTTGCCAAGTTACATTAAAGTTACATTTTATCTGGGCAAAGTAACGGAGAGGTCTTGATATATATAACAGTCACGCTTAAAAAAGGGGTTTGGGAATTTTAGTTAAAAATTAAAATTAAAAACTAAGGAATACATTTTATTTAATGGCAATTATTATATAAATTAATCAATCAATAACTTATAGGTATAAAAAGGTACGTATATATCATTATTATTTATTTCTATTTATAAAATTGGATTGAATCAAAATAAAGAATAATTAAACAAGAATAATTTAACAAAACAAGTATACTCTTTTTATTTCTGTGAATTATATTGGATAGCAATAAATATTAAGTACCTTTTCGTCCAAATTCTATACAACTTTTCATGTAAACCCCTCCTTTTTTTTGAGTGCCACCACTCAACTCTTTTGCACCGTGTGCCACTGGGTGCGCCATGTGGCTCCAGAACTCCTTCAGGTTCTTTTTGTGCTTCTGCTCTTGTCACGTTTGCGAGCTGTTCCTCAATTTTGCGCATCGTCATATGTTTGTCATTGTACGCGCCACGTGCGTCCTGCTAGAGTCCTTGTTGCGTCCTTCCCTCTTTACCAACCTACCACCATATTCCTTAGCGTTTTCGTTTTCATTTTCCTTCTCGTCCTTGTGTGTTTGTCAACGGCAGACCGCATTTTTAATATGCACATAAATTGGCTGACATTGATGGATCCTAATAGAGTTGCAGTTGCCGGGATGTCGCCTGCAGCAGTGGCTTAATAAAAGCGAGGAATGCAGAGGCGGCAGTGATGCCTCACCTGCAGGTAACTAAAAAGGATCTAAAAACTTCTTTATTAACTGAATCAGAGATTCATTAATAGGTAAACAAGTGTTGAAGTTATTCTGTGATTCTTAGTTAAATAATATATTCTTGAGTTATACAAAGTTACAACTTATGCCAAATTCTGAGGCAGTTCAAAGGGGTATAGCAGTATCCGCCAGTCTATTGGCTTTGTTGCTGCAGCTGTCGTGTGCAATGAATACACAAGTGCAGAGTGCATATCGATCGGATCGCAGGTCTCCTTTTGCATCCGTCTCAAGTCGCTGATTACCATTCGAATGCAGTCATTGCCGTGGCCTCCTGACACTCCTTTGGAGCAACTGATACTGTTGCCGCCTTTGTGCGAGTGCAGAGCGGGTGCTCTGATGAAAGTAATTAATTATGCGTCCGCATAACCCCTGACTCCTGCTCAATGGGCTGGCCACAATCACAGATGGCCAGGTCAAAGGCCGCTGTGCGTATCTGTTCCCTTTGACTTTGCCTTCGCAAACATTTGCATAATTCAACTGATTCAGAAAGATGCGAACAAAGTAAATTGTAATTAAGTGTAAAAACATGTGTACCTACGGACGTTAAGTCTGATAAATACTCATGCATGTGCGTTTAAGGGGCGGGGCCACTTACCTTAAATCATAATCATCATTGAATCCGAAATGAAGACGAATAAGCTGTGAACCAGAGTGTGTGTCTGTCTGAGTTCTTCTCCAATTCGTGTAATGTGCGAAGGAGACTTCGGTCCTTCATCTTCAGATTTTTTTGTAGCATCGAGAGCGGGTCTGCTAAGCGGCTTTGGCGCAGTCTATTGGTTTCAGGATGGATCTCAGTATGGGGGTTCACTCTGAGACCATACATTTGCAAGGATTTTCAACCTGAAAAATTAGTATTTTCTGATTTTTTATAAATTTTATGATTATATTTATATTTTATATAATATATTATATTACAGTTTAGTCTGAACAAAATTATATTTTTTATAACTAAGACGAAAGCTCAAATTCTTTTGGGCCTTCAAAATTTTATAATAAATATAATCAGCAGCAGGTCCACCCTCAAGGAATAAAAATCACATTCGTGGCCCGTAAGGTCTAGGCCTGCTGGCAAAACTTTGTCCTGCACATATTTAAAGCGATGAATACATTTTTTACGCCCTGCACTCCGCAGGAGCTGTGTGTCCTTGGGTTCCTTGGGTGGGGTACCTAGCGGGTGGGCGGCCTATCAATGTGTGGGGCGCGTCCCAGGCGCAACATTTCGAGCGTAAATTGTAAACTTTTGATTGGATTGTGCAGCAAGTGGCATGTGCGGTTGCGTTTTCGTTTTTGGGCGACGTTTACGCGGCGTATACGCAACGTGAGTTAAATTATTAGAGAAAAAAAAATTAGCAGGCAACGAACGGCAGCCTTCTGCCAGCCTCCAGGCTTCACTACGCAGACCCACTGGCATCGCCTCCGTCGCAACTCATTAAAAACTTTTCCCTTCAAAACAGCGTTTTGATTTGTTTCTGCTCACCGCGGCTCGGCAATCTCGGTTTTAAGGGCCAATAAGAGTGTTCACCTGTGAGTGGAGGAGCAGGGCAGGAATCGACTGGAAACTGTACACGTTTAGAGTAATATTTACATAAGATTAATTAACCAAAAGTTTATAAAAATAATATACTCTAAAATGTTCTGGTTTTACTAACTAATAAATTTACAAAAATATATTGTAAGCAGAGAGATGCTTAATTATGAAAGCAAGTAATTAAAAGCCGGAAAGATATCGAAAGGAATATTGAATTTGTCTAAAGGCTTACATAATTTAAATTTATTATATATAAATAATTTCTATATTTATTTCATTATTTATTTTAGCAATGCTCAATGGTAAAATTGAATTCCCTTATTTACTTACTTGTTTCGAATGAGAACAGCTTAGTCTGTTCCCCAAACGGAGCGATTAATTAAGTAATCGCCGACACAGAAGCGGGTCGACATTCATAAGTGATGGCTTAGCTGTATCCTGCAAGGACCTTCGAAAAACCGCCCGAAATCCTCCGCCCATGGCAACAACTGACAGCTGTCTGTCAACCCGGCGAAAACGCAAAATCAATCAACGTTTGCCGCCAGCGCAAAGTTCTCTATGAAAACGCATTTTCATTATGAACTTGCCACCGCCTTTTCGACCTTATTCCCCCCATTCCGCATAGCTCAGATAGCGCCATGTTGCTTATAAAACTTTGCCAACATTATCTTTTTGTGGCTGTCATATATTTTCCTAGGGTTCCCCGTACTACTTTGACTTACTTTGGCCTTGTTTTCTGGCTTTGTTTCGCTGTTTATTGGGATTTAATCTGCCGGCCCCCACTCCCTGTCTCCTTTGTTCTGTTTTCCTAGGACTGGGGCGCCTGTTTTCCTTGGTTTTGCCATATCAAAAATCAATTTGTTCAACATTCACTTGAACTAGTGGAGCAGGAAAAAAAATTTGTTTGTGATTTAATGGAGGGTCCAGTGAGGAGGACGGGTGGGAGCTTGGAGGTGGTAAGCGACAAATTTATGCATTAAAATAAATGCGAATTGTACACATTTGTGTAAACTTTTCCATTTGGCCAGCCGACAGACAGACAGGAAGTTTAATTTGACATCTCTGTGGGGGAGGGTGTGTGTGTGTGCGCCTGATGTTCGTGCAACTATGTGTATGTATGTGTATTTATGGAAAGTTCAGCAACGAACGAATGCAGTCATGCCTTCGGAAAGCCAAACAAAATGATTTTCTAATTTTCACATGCCATAAAAAAAGCAGTTGCAGTTGCATAAAGCGATACTGGAAAAGGAAGCACCCGGGGAGGGAGAGAGTAAAAAGCGTCATTTACAATTTACAAGTAAAAGCAAAAAATGTAAAAAAGGTTAACAAAAAAATAGGGGAAAACACCTCTCGGTATAAATATATCCACACACACACATCGGAATTTAAACTTTTAATCCTGATTTAGTTTCTATCAGACGGCTTTTGGGAAAAATATTTGATGTTTGGTCATTTCAAGTTGGGTAATTACTAATTTCAAATAAAACATTTCCAAAATTCAAGTTTCAACGAAAAAACAATTTTATGTGACAGACCTCAGAGGGAGTAACTGCGAAGTTTATACAATTTACAGTTTCAAACATTTTTGCACATTTAAATTTTTTAAATACATATTTAAATTCTACAATCTTATAATAAATAATACCAATATGGAATACCCATATAGATTCTATTCTCACGGGGTCATCAAAATTTTTTTTTTGCTGCACATGGAAAGATCCTAGAAAGCGGAAAGTGTGATGACCCAGTTGGCAGTTGCAGCTTGGATTACCCTTTGCTTTCCGCAAGAAAACAATTGGCGTTGCATATCGATGGCACTAAAATGCCTTTTTGCATTATCGCCACCGTTGTCGGCATTGGCATTAGTGTCAGTGCACATAAACAACATCAGCTGCAGGAACAAGGGCAGCCAGGATACCGATGCCAGCGAGCTTGCTTTGCTGAGCGCGCGAGCATAATTCCGCCGGAAACGGATGTTGGTTGCTGTTGACATGAAGTCATGTGTCGTTTGTGTTGCCAGGAGCGTATTTTGAGGCTTGCACCTGATAGTATCACTTCGGGGAAAACTTAAAGAGTACATGTGCATTGGTCTAAGCGTGAATACACAAAATTAAATATTTTTTCTTCATGATTTAAAGTAAGGATTCCATACAGAAACTATTTTTAAATTTACATATAGATGCATGTATTCTGGAACTCTTTTGCAGCCAAATGAAACTGAAAATTTCAAATGTGGGCAGGAATTGGAGCACAGACTTTGTAGGCATACTTTCTCATCCATTTGCCTGTATAATTTGAATGCAGAGTTGAGCACTTTAAAACGGCCCACAAATTACCAACAGGCAGCAAACCTAAAAGTCTGCAACAAATGTTTTTGGGGCTTACTTGAATGCACTCACTCACACACACTTAAATGCACACTCACACCCAAAAACACAGACGCAGAGCCGAGGACAGTGCCACGAAACAACAATATTGACAGAGACAATGGCATAATGCATGCAGATGCTGTGTTGCATGCGAGTGACTGTGGGTCCTGTGTTAAGATACAACTGCGGTTAATACAATAAAACTTGGATTTAGAAAATCGAAAGAATAGGAAAGATTTAACTTAAATGCTTAAATTGCTGTGTTTTACCTATGTATAAAGTTTAAAGACGATCGGTTAAGTATTACATTCAAAAAAAGACTTTTGTTTCTCTCGAGAATACGGCTAGTAAGCAGCCAGCTGAAACTAGATTATACCTTGCACTATAGCGTATTTCATAGAAATTTTATACTATTTAAATATATCTATCTAAAATTATCTAAAAACTACAATTCAACTTTAACATTTTTTATAACACATAAAAATTATTTTATTTTATTTATTTTACAACCCATCTTTATATTACTGCCAAGCCTCTGAATATATCAAATAATTGCTTCAAAAATGTATAAAATTTCCTAGTTAATACTACTATTTTTTTGCCCACAACTGTGTGTGCTATGTGTGTGTGGAAACAATTGCAACAACAGGCGTAACAAGCAGAAAAGTGTCACTGTTTTCTTGGCCAGCAATGGAGTGGGCGGAGGCGGGTGGTAGGTGGTCGGTGTTTTTGGGAGGTGAGTGGTTGTGGGCTTATAGGCAGGGCCGTACACAGGCATCGAGGACAGTTGCATAAACACTTATAGAGCCATTTCGGGATAGTCATCTAAAAGTGCTGCCATTCACACACACACACTGGAGCAGATACTACAGTGCATATATGCTCTCGGTCGCTAATATATCTGTTTTCTTTGTTCTGCCGGAAGAGCAGGACGGGCAGGAGAATCACTAAAAGAGGAATCGAGGAATCGAGGGTGAAGCATTGGAGTGCATTGGAGGGTTCGGCGCTCGGGCAATTGGGAACGATTTCCAGCCCTTTTTGGATTTTCTAACCTGCATCTCATACGAAAGGCACACACATTCCGCTTGCTCGAAAAAGTCATAGCAACTGGTAAACAACTTGGTAAACAGATTTTCAACCCACAGTAGTATGGTAAGTTGGATATAGATTCTGGTTTTGGTAGTCAAGGGTTTAAACTTAGGTCCTTTTAGGGAGAAGATAAGTTTTAAGGCCAATTTTTGAAATAAATTTAATTACTTAAAATTTCATAAAGCAAGTGTCAAGTAGGTAAAACGTTATATATAATTCAATTCTTTAATTTGAATCTTAATAGTTATTTTTGGGTATACAATTTTTTTGAACAGTACAAATCAATACCTTTTTCCAATATTAATATAGTTGCAACATTTCCGCCTTAAAAAATATAATAATTTGTCTTATCAGAAATAAGAATCAGTCTTTTCATCTTATTAATATATTTCCTTTATCAAAACCAAATATCCGTCTTTTCTTTTTGAGGGTATCGAGGACATAGTGCCTTGGACCTTTTCTGCTCATCTTTTTTGTGTTTCTGGCTTCCATAATCGTCGACATTCAGGCCATAATTGAGACCATATCGGAGGACAAATGCTGCTGCCCTGCCACCACTTCACCTGTTCTTGCAATTATTTTTGAAATATCCGCCTTGTTGGCCATGTTACAACCGCACAATGTGATCGTCAAACTGTGAGATGGGGCCACCCGAGGAGTCTGAATAGCTGGCATAACTTATTCGGCTGCTACTGCTGCTGTGTTATCATTTAATTAAGTTTTCTTTAATTAAGTCGGCATGTGGAGTGGAGACCGCAGTTGGCTGGCAATGTTGCGTGTTGCAGCAACACGCAGTGCCGGCAGCAGCAACAGAAATTGCAGCAGCAACAATATCTGAGTGGCATCTCTGCTTAATTAATGCACTCGGAGTGCTGAGAGGTGGAGTTTGGAGCAATATGTGGAGAGAGAAGGTGGAGTGCCAACGACCGTGTGTGGTTCCAGTGCATTTTTACGCACTCGCAAAATTTCCGTCAACTAAACATTTCGCAAATGATTTGCTGCCAAAATTGGATTTCTGCAACAGAGTTCAAGTTGAGCGCTTTAAATTCTGCATTAGCTGTGGGCCGCCAGTTCATCCGCCCCACTGGCTGGTATCCTCCGAGGCAGTGACCCACAAAATGTGCATGTCACAGTTGCCGCAGCAATGGCTCCCAAGGTGACTGTTTCATTTTCGTTTGCCGTTGTGTTGACAGACATACACACACACTCGCCGCACACCCGGCTATTTACATATTGAACTTTTCGAGGGGCACACACACACATCAGCAATCATAATCAGAGATGACCAGGACTTCGATCGTTGCACATAGGTATTACCTGGATAATGGTGGTAAAAAGGTAAATTATTCAAATATTGAATATATTTATTTTTAGTTCGGTAAAAAACTTTTTTTATTTGTTTTAGCGGGATTTATCGTTTTATTTATTTGCTTACATTTAAGAAGGATTACATCTACAAGGATCATTTTATACCTTAAGGATAAACCCCAATAAAGAAAAACATTTGTATTTTCCAAATATATTTTAAGCACTCTTCGAATCTAAAGCTCAGCTAGATTTATTTTGAATACATTAAAATATATATATTAAACTTCCAGAGGTGTTTAATATAAATGCAAATTTTAGTTTCATATATTTGTACGCCCAAAAAGTATCTCACATTTTCATCTTTGCTTTCTTTCATAACTTTGATAATTACCAAGGTATAACTCTCATCACTAGCCGCAAGGACACGTGATGTGGCATGCTGCATGGATCTGGCTGCATGGTAATTGCAACATTTCGCCCGACTTTGTCCTTGCCAACTGTCTCAGCTGTGCCAGCTGCAACAATGGCAGTGGATGCGATTCAGCTGGAGGTGCACCTGCTGCCGCTCCACAATGGGCCCCTACATACATGTCCCCCAAGGATGCTTGTGCTTGGGCCTGTGTTGTCACAATTACGCCCCCACCACCCACCATCGGAATGATGCGGTGGGAATTGGGATTCGGGTCTGAGCTCTCTGGGTCACCTTGCTGATGGGTCAATCGATGCTTAAACGTTGGGCAGGAGGATGATTGTGATGGGAGATTGCAGCCGAAAGTTGACAAACTACGGGACCAACTGTTTGCAACTCCGCCAGAGAAACGGCGAAAAGAGCTCCAGGCTGGACTGGCCCTGGGCGTAATACCCCTCCGACTTCCTCTTCTGTGGATTATCTTTGTGTTGGCCAAAGCAATGAGCTTGATTACTTTAATGTCCTTTGTTTAATGAGCAGCCGCAACAGAGAAAGAACGGAAAGAAAAGGGGTTACTTCTATGTATGAGTCGACTTTAGAGATGTTCTTTGAAATGGATTTTTAAAATTTAAATAATTTGAACTACTTTAAATTGTAAAACGGAATATAAATTAAAGGATAACACGTCTCTTAACATATATTTTGAAACTTATTAACTTCTTTCGGTGTGGGACTTTAAACGAAAACCTCTTCGGTTTAGACCAGTTTTAAAAGCTCCATTGAAGGGTATCAAAGTAAAAAAAAAAAACTAACCAAAGAAGCAAAAGCGGATGTAGCGCTTATCTGCCCGCTTTTCTGGCTCGGATTAGGACCCAGAATGGAAGCTTGGTCGCTGCACTGCGCTAATTACGGTGGCCGCCGCAGCACTCTCTCTAATTAAAGCCGAATGGAACAGAATTTGAATAATTTGTTTTGCACTTTTCCGCTTTTTAGCTCGCGACTGAAACAATTCGTGCCAAACGAAAGCATTTAACAGAGGCAAGGCGTGAGCTCTGAATCAAATAAAAGAAGCCGCAGCATAAAATATTTATGATTCTGCGGTTTTGTGCAGTGCCGGGCAGAACAAATTTTTCGGCGATTGGTCAAAGGCAGTCCAGAAACGAAACTATTTGGCGTTGCGAATTGTTGTTTTGCCCACTGCAGCCGCAAATGCTGTTAAACATAATGTAAACGTTTGCCGATGCCACAGCAAAAAGCATGAGCCAAAAGGGAGAATTCCCACTCCCTCCACCTACGAACTCAACTTTTTATCACCTGCGGCTGACCGAGAAAAGCTTTCCACTTTCTGCCACCCCACTTGACCCAACGCAGAACCTTGGAGAGTGGCCAAGTTGTTGTGTTTGGTTTAGGTTTTTGGTATCTCCGTGCCTCCTGACGGCTGCCTGCTTGGGAATATTGATCATTGGCAAGAAAGTTGACCGCAAGGACTTGTACTATTGATTGCAGAGACTAAGCTTTTCGATTTCAATGATTTTGAATATAATAAATAAAGGGTTTTATTCTACCTCAAAGTTAAGATATATTAACATTAAATTTGTTATATATTTTTGTGTAACTTAATACATGAATTCTTTGTTATCTTTGTTATTGGCTGACATGAAGATAATACATATATTAAGGATCCGTATGCTTAGTTACAATAGAAAACTATGTAAATTAGGTATTTATAACGTCGCATCTAACCCCAAAATCTTAAAGGTAAAGGTTTTTCTCTTGATTCCTGCTAGTTCTCACTTTGGCAGAGAAATGAGAAAAGCAACTGAAATGGAACTGGAAGATGCCAAACTTTGGCTGGTGTAACTTTTGCCAGATATTTGCCTTGTTTTGATTATGTGTTTGCCCTTCTATCCCACTGTGTGTGCGTGTGTGTCTGACAGACAAACGTTTATTTGACATGTATTCAAAACAATATTTTGCAACAAACTTGTCCATAAAACGTGTTCTCCTGGCCATTTGCCGGACTGCAGCTTAGAACCGAATTGCAACAATTTTGCTCTGGAATGTTAAATATTTATATTTGCTCTGGGTAACTTAATATATACATTCGTTCACAGGCGCAAACATATCAGCCCGAAATGCGAAACAAAGTGCGTTGGATGTGGAGCGTAGTGGAGACTGGACGAGGCTTGCCTTGGTTTTCTAGAAACAAATGCCAGATGAGGTCAGGTCGGGTAAGTTGGGGCTGCCAGGAAGCAGGATCTGCAGCCGGACTCAACTTGTAATTTGATGCAAACAGGTGCAGGCTTTGCACAGAATCCTCTTCCTTCTTCTTGCAGGTGTGCGTGTGTGCGCTTTTGAGGTTTACTAACTTTTGTGTTTGCTGCGCCGGACGCCGGGC
This sequence comes from Drosophila anomelani, assembly GCA_035045905.1. Taxonomy (NCBI): domain Eukaryota; kingdom Metazoa; phylum Arthropoda; class Insecta; order Diptera; family Drosophilidae; genus Drosophila; species Drosophila anomelani. The sequence goes on along the minus strand of JAWNOO010000007.1, from coordinate 4,499,395 downwards.
GGGAGCCAGGAGTCAAGAGCTTAAATGCACTTCACAGCACCGGCAAAAGTTATTTTAAATAAATTTATTTATAACAGCAGAGGAATGCTTCGTTGCGTGTATGCGAGAGTGTGGCCTGGGTCAACTTTAAGACAACTGCCAGGCTTAAGTCCATTTCCATATTCGTTGGCCTTCTCTGTTGCTGTTAATAGCAACAAAGTGCGTTGGTCAGGGTGAGCAAAGCGGCTTTTCCTGATCCAACTTCATAGCCATTGACGTATTCTGACCCTGCCGACACTCCTTAGATGTAGCAAAATTAAAAGAAATTAAAAAGAAAATGTTATTTTAAATATTTACGGTGATTGGGTGATGAACGTTAGTTGAAATTGGATCATGGAGCTTAAATCGTTTAAGGTTAAATAGCTATATTTTCTACCTATAAAGTTGTAATTATTATTAACAAACTTCACAAGAATGCACAAGGTTTTGAAAGGCAAAGGATATGAGGGGGGTGTGGGTTTTCGAAATCGGCTTTGAGCAGCACAAGGAACGATTCTTGAAAATTAAATTAAATCCTCGAATCATTAGTCCATATTGAGCACATTTAAAATATTATTTTTTAGAGTTTTTATTAATTTTATATGTACTACACATACATAGAATATTGTATGTATATTTAAAGCCTCTAATGAGTATTGGCAATTCGTTTCCCATTGTTTGTCCCTGCCTAAATCGGAGACCCGGTTTCCGAAGACTCAAACTTCAAGTCCCATAAGAGTGTTGGATGCATTTCCAAAAGGTATTTAAAAGTGTAAAGATTAAGTACCTTCGGCTGGGCTGTCACCATTAGACAAAAGCTGCTTAGCAGCATCCAACTTGAATATCGACTCTTGGTATCCTTTATGCATACGACGAGAGCTTTAAGTTAAGACCCCCTTCTGTCTACGATTCAGTTCCAGCTGACAGGCGACACAGAAAACGCCTCAAAGCAAAGCGGTGGGATGAGACAATAAACCATTTCGGCTGCAGTTTCTAGGTCTTTTTTTTCCCAAAAAAACACCAAAAACACCGAATACGCCAAGGAAAACAACAGCAAAAACAAAAATACAGCAGAGCGACAACGACAGCGACAAGTGGCCTGACAGTTGGCAACAATTGCGAATGTCTGACATTGTTTTCTTTTGGCCAGGCGGTGTTCGCCTTTCCCTTTGGCTTCATTTCCTTTGATTCCTCCGAACCTGCAGACTGGCAAATTCCCAAACTCCCCAACGCATCATAATGCATTTGCATGTCCAACTGGGGTGGAACTTGTTAGATCAAAAATATATATTTGCTTTATTTTATTTAATTGATGCAGGGAGCATGACAGGTATGAAATATTAAGTATACGCTGCACTTTGCTGAAAATATATATATATTATATATTTTCAGTTTTATTACTGGTTAATAATTAAAGGCAAAAGTTGTGAGGAATGGTTGGTTGAAAGTTTAAGAAATAAAATTATTTCTGTCACTGCATTTAGAATGAACTAATCGATTTAGCAATACAATTCAGAAATTGAAACCATTAGGAAAAAATAGTGATTTTAAAATGCTATAATTTTGTATGCGAATTAAAGTTGAACGAACGTTAGGAGTTGCAAATTATTCAGGATGAAAAGGATGTCTTCTCGTTGGTTTAACTTATCAATAAAATTAAACGAGATCCCGGGGAAAAAGGCCAATAAGGAGTTTTTTGTATTAATAAAGTAAAATAAAGAGCGATTAAGCTAATAACCGAAAGACGCTGCGGTCCACTCCAAATGACCACACACATGTTTGCCAGGCACAGGATCCCAAAGCGCGGGGTGGCTGTGTGAGGGTAGGGGGCTGTGGGCGGGGTGCGCGGTGCAGGCACTACCCAGCGAAGTGAAGCGAAGTCATTCAACATAGCTGCGTTAATCAACCAGCACTCAGCAATCAGTGGCCTCATTCAGGAGAGTGGGGTCAGAGCTGGACCACTCTCTAGTCATGCCCGCTCTTAGGAGATCGCTCTGTTTCGCTCTGATTGGGCATTGTTTGTGGAATGCCCCCGCCAGGTGGCGACACCACATACTTAATTTCCTGCGTTGGATATTTTTTGTTGCGTTTAAATTACATTTCATTGCTTTGTAAATGTTATTTGTGCAGCCGTATTTAATTTAGCTCGCGAGCTGTTTACGCGCTTAATGTACATATATATGTGCATAGGTGGAACGATATGTGGATACGAGGATACGTGGTGGATATGTGTGGAGGCAGCAAATAAACGCTTAACTGCAGCCACAGCCGCTGGCAGCCGTTGTAATTACTTGATGTAAATTTATTATGTCCTAGTCCCGCTTGCACGAGGATTATAAAAAGCACCTAGGGGGAGCTGGAGCCTGCATCCATTGTTCGCCTTGATTAAACATTTCAGAGTCTCTTAAGGCGCCGAAATTCAAATTATGACAACTCAATTTGTCTTGACAAACAGCCAGGATTCTGGTGGGGATTCGGAATTCAGAGTCCTGTTTGCCCGCGGAGCCATCAATCAATCTTTATCAACTCGACGAAATTTTCCACTTGCCGGGCGTTAATAAAACCCCGGTGGATCCCATACCATTACTCATTTTGGCACTCTTCTCCTGCCTCATAATCACAATAAACGCTCTTAATGACAGCTCCACTAACTGACTTTCCGCATGGCATCGCCGCAGAGGTGGCATCGCGATAAAATTCATATTAGAATTTAATCGGGTGTTCAGTCATAACTGTAAAACTGTTTGGCTCTGCCAGTCGTATCAATAAACTCCAATGACTCTGTCGCAATAATGCACAGCGCGAAAAGCACTTCAGTATATTCTCTAGATTGTCATGTCATTTAATATTCTACACTGAAGAAGTGGGTAATAGAAATCACCAGAGGTTTCAGGCATTCTTAGCTTTAAATTAATTATTATTAAAACTAAATTAGAATGATATAAAGATTTTGATTTGGCTAGTAAAATCCATAACATAAATATGTGGAATTTAAATAATATTAATAAACATTTATAATCTCTACTAATGTGGTATAATAATACAAGTTATATGTTTAATTATATTTAATATGAAATATTCACATAATTACCAGTGCTTAGTTTAGTTTAGCTATTTATTTAGCAAATACATTTTTGAATATTTCGAAATTGTAATCTCTTTTTATTTGGCAATTATCATTTGAATATTATTAATATAAATGCTAAATACATTTCATAGATATCCACCGAATATATTTTGTTTGCAGTGGGTAAATGTAAATGGAAATGGAGATGGAAATGCTTCGTTCCGCTCTTTGTTGTCATTTGCTCGTCGTTGCTTACACTGTGTGTATTATTACAATTGCATTGTAAACCAGCAAACACTTCAGACGACCCCCTCGCTCGTTCCCTTGCTCTTTATGGACCTCCTGCTGATAAATTGATTTAAAACATTGTGCAAATACTCGTTCGGCTTTACTATACACATACACACACACAGACTCATACACGCACACAGCATTTTATTTATTGGCATTGCCCAAGGACGAGACTGGAGCCAACGATGTCCTGGCTGTCGGCGATAAGGAGGAGGCCTTTGTCGTTCAATCTGGGCCTGTTTACCTGGCTGGGCGGCCCTCCCTTTGGCCCAATGGAGATTCGTTTAAATGGGCATTTTGGGCTATTATTATAGTTGGACCTGGGGCAGACATCTAGCCGTCCACTGAAAGGAGCCCCGCTGACAGCAATTGATTAATGGACCCAGAAAAATTGAACACGCTGCGTATACTTAATTTATTTGATACGCCAGTTGTAAAGATTCTTTAATAACCGAAGCCCAACAAGTGGCCAAGGGAAACTTTAAAAGGTCGTAAAGGCCAAACTTATCGCCTAGAAGATATTCGAAGGCAGAATTCACGGAAGCAAAGGACGTTCGCCCGATGAAATCATTTGGGGAAGGACGTGACTCTCGGATTGCCATAATTGCCAGCTGGCTGGCAGTCTCGATGGTGATGGCGATGGTGATGATGCTTATGGTGTCCATCATTAGGTGTTGATGCTGCCAGGACCACCACATGCTGGGACAGGAAAAGTCAAGTTGGCCACATGGCGGGCCCGACCGGGTGAGAGGCGATATGAAGTCATAACTTCGTTTTGGCCACGTTGTCCCGACGACTCCGGTCGTTTCATTAAGTCATGTGACGAATGAATGACGCCGACCCCTCGACTGGGCGACTGGGTCCTTTATCCGGGCTGCTGGAATAATTAAATAATTTCCTGTAACTGCAACAAATGAAGTCAACACAGACACTTCCGTCTGCCGAATGTCCTTGGGCTTGGCTAAAAGTTTTCCGAGAACAATCCCAGTATAGCTTGAATATACAAATTAAATAGCATCCGCCCCCTAACATCCTGTCAACAATTTCCTGCTCCCAGCTTGCTCCTAAACTCTCGCTGGCCCTTCAACAATCAAGTTTTTAGTTTAGTAGGCAAAAAGTTTTGAGGTTTTTATTGCTTCACAGGCATTTAAACAGCTGAAAGTGCAGCTGCACTCTGGCACTCGACTGGCCCACCGGAAGGAGCGGCATCCTTCCCTCCTGCAAAGAACTTGCCCCAGCGGCCGCAGCTTTGATTGCTGAATGAGGCTCATCACGCTATAATGCCATACCTTGACTTAAGAAAATTACCAAGCTTTGCCAGCGCCTTATCAGCCGTGATTGCTGTCGGTTAGCAGGAGAGGCGGGGCTCCTGGCTCCGTGTAATTGTCTGCTGCATACGCACTGACCGAACCGCACTCGAGAGCTTTGGGGAAAGTCAGGGCAATCCCCGACCGTAAACTCTTTCCCCAAACTAGAACCGAACGATGGCCAGGATTGGGAAATTCTGTTTGGGGGCTTAGACTGCAATGCAGGACTGCGCAGGACAACTGTTCATGTCATTAGGCTCTTACTTAAGGGTATTCCGGCTGAAATAACTAGCTTGGTGTCTACGGAAAGCCATTGAATATTTTCGCAGCGTAAAGGGGAAATAATAAAAAAAAAATAAGAGATTTTTATATAAAATATATTTAAGAAAATAACTCCTTTATTCAATCCAAGATATTCAGCATTGTTTTGTAAACGAAAAGCATTTATAATGATTTTAACAAGAATCAACATTTAAATTTAATTTTAAGCTATATAAAAGACAATCATAAGTCTTATATTTACATGATAAACTAATACAACAATTTCTTTAATAGTATCTCAGTAGAGCATTCACAACAGAGATCTTCGACTCTGAAGTGCCTGTTGGTTTTTGGCATTTGTCTGGCCAAAGGAAATTTCTGCGGGTTTCGAGTGGCAGGTGGTTACGGTTACGGTCAGCAGTGGTCAATGCCGGTCAATCTGTACAGAAACAATTACGAGACATTTGATTGTTGTCGGATCTCCATTGCCTTAGTGGCTTTAATGCACTGAAACTGGTTGAAACCGAGACAGGAAAGGACAGTCTGCACTTGAATTAGCCTAATTTGGCTTTAAAGGCAGGCCAGACAACCGAGACGACCCGACTCCCTCATTTTGGCAAACGATTTCAATTAAAACGCGAAATCCACTTAATTTTGAATGACAATTAGTGATGGCCACCGTTCGTCCCGCGGCCAACCCCTTTGGCCTGTGTGTAGAAAAACGCTGTAATGACTAAATGACTGACAAAATCAGCAACAAATCACGACAAGCCAACAGCAACGTCAACAACAAATCAGACAAATTGCATTAAAAATTCCATGGCACTCGAATTGCTGGCAACCCCTTCTCTGTGTTGACAGACAGATACATGAGTGGCCCGGGGCAGTCAGGGGATTGGGGGTAAGTGAGCGATTAGTGTCGCATCGGTCTGGCCAAATGTCCATTAACGATAGCCATGACGTCGACAACAAATCAAATCAAATCAAATGTACTTTAACACGCTCTAGCCCAAGTATTTAGGCGATGGCTTAAAAAAAGCGGAGAAAAGGGAAAAGGGAGAAGCCAGAAACCAAAACAGCACAAGTGGAAAATGGAAAATGGAATTGGAAAATGGCGAATGGCGAATGCCAGAACCAAGTACGGCCGTGTCCGAGTTTTCATCTGAGCTTGACAATGAGTGCTCGCTCGCTTGCCGGCTCACTCACTGGCCGCTCCACTTCCGTTTCCGTTTTAAGTGCTGGGAAATTGAGGTGATGGCGGGGCCCAGTCGCATAGTCAAGCCTGCTCAAGTCGGACAAAAGCGTACACAAAAACTCAATGCTTTTCCGGGCCAACAATATCCTGTGAATAGACATTATGGATAATTCGATTGAACATTTGCCATGTGGCAAAAACTGTTTGCAAACAATAAGCTTAATTACATTTATAATTTGTTTCTGACAGAAGAATGGTCGCCATGTTCTCGGAATATCTAATTTGAATTGTGAAAATTGGATTATTCTTTTTGCATAAATAAATTTCATATTTCATATTTTTATAGCTCACTCAGATGTGCAAGGAATTAATAGCATAAATAATAATTTCAGTATTAAGAACATTTATTTTACATTAATAACCGTTTTACATTTAAATATTATATTAAAAATATAATTTTGATGCGTAACAAAGAGCTTAAGCTTACTTTTCCTGATTATTAAATATTTAACGAAGGAAACTTTTAATAAGTGAAGTAGATTACTAAGTTTCCTGGCTCAGAGGCTGGACTGTAGACGCCAGGATACTTCATCAAGTGGCTGTGGAGCCGTCTCGAACTCGTTAGTTACAAATTGCGATGGCTGTGACTGCGACTGCGACTCGAGCAATTAATAAGAGCTGGGCAAATGTTTGGCCAAGTGTGCGACAATTTTAATTTGCTGTGTTTTCAACCGGTTTGTTATATATTTCTTTTTTTTCTCTCGTTTTTAGATCCGTTTAGCAGTTCCTGTTGCTGGCCGAACGATTGCTGCACTTAGCCGTTGTTTAAGCCGTAAATCGTCGCCTCCGCTTCCGGCATCAACGGAAGTGCAACATTTAATTACGTCCAGCATGGCAAACGATTCTGTTTCAGTTGTTGTGGCATCGATTGTTACTTTTGATCGCCAACCCAAGTGCCACCCCGCATTAGGATTGAGTATGAATAACGTGTATACGCCATGAGGTACCGCTGCTGCTACTGAATGAAGTCAACTGAAAGGACATCGCGAACAGATTGATGCAAATGCTCGCTGCAGCTGTCGATGTCCATGAGAAGTCAGCCAGAAACTGGGTTAATTTCGGTCCGCGACTTTATTGCATTCAAAATGGAGCGCAACTATAATCAGCAGAGCGGAAATACCAAGAGAGAGAGAGAGACAGAGAGGGGGGATATTAGTGATTGGCTATATGAACCTCACATATCATGAGCAGTCCTGGGAATGGCCTCGCGATGCGTAACTGGGTCCGGGGGATCAATCGTGCGTGGAGTTTTAGCCGGGCCAAGGCGCAAAAGTTGCCATCGCTCGATGGCGACAGCTGCTTGCTCAATGGCCGCAACCTAATCTAATAGCCATGTGCAGGATCCCCATTCCCATTCCCATTCCCATAGCGACTATGGCTGGGCTCTGTTCATTCTGGCCTGGTCTGCAGCTAATGCATCTGTTAGTGCCGCTGTTTTCACCACAACCATTTCGCTCCACGCCGCATGAGCCGCGAGCATTATTTTTGACCGCACTAGGAGTGTCCTGGCCCAGAGTGTGCTTTTGCCCCATGGCGACACAGGAATGGCCCGGGAAGGAGCAAGCATTAAAAAATATTCCTCAACGACTCTCGTTCTCACAAAAGTTTAGTTCATTTCGGGCTTAAAGAGAGTGGAAAGTTTTGCACTTGGAATTAAATTATGAATGCGAATGTTTTCCGTAAAACATACAATTTTTGATAAGTTGCGTTAAGGGGAACTTGTGTGCCCATTGTCCTGTCTGCGTAATAATAGTCTTTAAAAAAGGAAGTTGGAATGAAGCATAAAAAATATTTATATTTTTATTGGACGGTGTTGTTTTATTTTTTTTAATAAACTTTATATATAATGAATGCCTGATGAAGAGGAGCGAGGATACATTAATTATTATGAATATCAATGCCATGCCAACATACAATAATATACATATCTAAGTACTTATATGTATGTTATATTAATGTATATCCATCTAGGTCTCAAGGTTTATGAAATATAAAACAATATAAAAAAATTCACTATTAAAATCGTGTTGATATAGTATTTATTCTTAAAAATCAACAATTGTACTCAGAAATACTAAATATTTTTTTTTCAAGCTCAATAAATATTAGATCAAGAATGCCATTAGCCACCCACACAGCTTCTCTGTACTTATTTTAAAGCTTTTAAATTTAAAGAAAATATTTGAATGACTCCAATAACCAGTTGACATTTCGCACATTTTCCATTTCGCTTTGCTAAACCAATTTTCATGCTTTATTCAAGCTGCGCAATTTGAACATTCAGGGGAATTTTAGCGAAAAGTTTGTTGAAATTTTTATTGCGGCCATAAAATGTTTTTAAAAAAATTCATACATATATAGATGCAGGCATTCGAATTAAACCAAATACTTTTTTGGCCAAATATCCCACTATTTTAATTTCATAATAGTATTTGGCTTACCTCCCGGAACGCTTTAAATTTTGTCCATTAATAAGCCGGCCTGCTGCTATCTGGCCGAGATTAGCAGCGCACTGCAGTAGTTATTTAATTTTGCCTGACTCATCCGTATCCGTATCGTGCGGATTAATTGATCCAGATACGGATCGGGACGGGTCAGGGCAGAGTGGAGCCAGCATGAAAGAGGTCTGCCCAAAGCTCTCGCCCGGCAGTTGGGTGGATTTATGGCGACGAATTGCAGCGAAGTTTGTCAACGTTGCGTATACGCCGCATGGCCAGGGTGCAGTTGGGCTTGAAGGAAAAATTAGTCAACATTTTCATGTCGGGCCGGCATTTGTCGTACCTGACTGTTGTTTATGGTCGCCCCGGCGGCAATTTACGGCTGCCCATCTGGACCTTGTCTAATGACATAATTGGAGGCCACCTCCAAAGTGTGGCCGTAAGTGCAACAAAGAAACTTTTGAGGCTGCAATTAATTTACGATTTTTTGTGCGGGCGACCACTTTGCAGCCAATTGGGCGTACGGAGTGGCAGTTGCCAGTTGCCGGTTGCCAGTTGCCAGTTACCAGTGGCAAGTTGCCGGTTGCCAGCTGCCACAAACTCGGCCATACATATGTTGCCGCAAATTATAGCCACGTTGGCTGGCAGCAGCAGTCAAGTCGAAAGCTGTTGAAGCAGCAGCTCTGGAAATTTGCTTGAGTTTCAGCTGCATCATTTGCTTCGAATTGAATTTAAAGGCCGAGCCGTGCCGTACCGTGCCGTGCCGCACCGTGCAGCTTCTATTTCTGATGGTGGCCCGTTGCCAAGATGTGTGCACCACCGCACTAGCAACTGGACCTCCCTCGTCCTCCGTCCTTCGGGCCTGGATCAACATTTCGCTTTTGTCCGCCTGCCAGACTTCGTAGACTTGGATGTTTTTACCGCAGCTGCAGCTGCAGTTTCCTTTGTGCTGCACTGGCCTAATCCGCTCGCTGGCCCAGTCAGCCACTCCCATTTTCCATTTTCCGCGCTGCATATCGGGCCAGTGGCAGGAGCCATGTGTTTTAGGAAGCTTGATATGCGGCAAGTAGATTAATTATACTCTTTCAAGGGTTATGCCTCTATGGAAGATGAGATATGAATGTTTTGTGAGTATAAAATAATTAGATAATTAGAAAAAGCTCACTAATTAGGTAATTGTAGTTATTTTTATATAACTACATATAAATTTACAAATATTTTAAGTATTATTCTTACTACCTTTTTCCTTAACTAAAACAGATTCTGATTCCCAATTTTTCCTAAAATTCACTACTACAAACTATTGGTTAAAATATTACTTTATTAATTCTTGTTTGTAATTTACAAAGGTATCATTAACTTAGTAATTTAATTCCTTTTTAATTGATATATTCTATTTTTTTAAAGACCCCAACAATGCCCTATTTTACAAAATACAATTGGCTTTTGGTATTTCCGCTGCCAATGGCAAGACAGCGAAGATATTTACCAAGGAATGCCCAAAATGAATTTAGAGCAATTTTCAATTATTGCACAATCGGAGCGTAAATAAGTTGTAAATCATCAATTACCCGACAAAAAGAAGCCAGCTAACACAGATACTCCCGCCCACACACACATACACAAGCACGCACGGCCATTACACACAGTGTTACAACAACTGCAATTGCCAAGGAATCGCCAAAAGCGGATACGTGTCCTATCGCTTCCCGAAAAGCAGCAGAGAGGAACACAGATATGGAGGCAAGGACGAAAGCCGGCCAGACAATGGGCAATCGTAAAAATAGCAACTAACAATCCGAAAAGCACTCGGCCACACTGAGACCAGGACAAAGTCGAGGACAGGAGATAAGCAGCGCGCAGCTGAGAAGAAAGGAGAACAAACAGTGCACTGAGGAACAAAGATCCAGAAATTATAGAAAACGTAGCTCTAGTTTATGTCCTTTAAATGTACTCAATTTACTTTAGGAGACTCGCTCGTAAATGGTTTGAAAAGACAATCTCATGTTGGAGAAAATACTATCATCAAATTGTCAAAATAAGAAATATTTTTATTCTGCAGACCAATTAGCAATTTACAAGTTTTTAATGGTAATTTAATCTATTTATCATACGATTTCAATCTCACATTAACACTCTAAATGTGTTTTCCCACAAAAAATGGTTTAAACTATGATTGGTTTTGCTCTTATTAAATAAACAATCCCATTCGTGTTGGCCTTTTGAATAATTTATACATTACAAATGAAAGAGATCTAAAATTATTTGTCTGCGATTCCTATTCGTTTTTTTTTCATTTATTTTGGTTTTTGTTTAGGCTGAGATTAAATTATATATTTATTGGAAATGATTTTAATTTATAATGTTTGCACATTCCAGACCATATAATTAATGGTTCTTCTTTAAAAATGTGTGTAATTTCTTTTTGTTTATAAAATCTACAAAACTATCATTATTATCGTTGTCCTATCAGATATTTTTTCCATTTTAAAATTTAGTTTTAATTTTTTTTTTAATTTCTGCTCACCAAGATTCGTAAATTTACGAATTAATAGCTTATTGGATGCAGAGAGGAATTATAACTTTGATAATTATTAAAGAATAAAGGACATTTTAGCAATAAGAGTTCACAGGCTCATACACTTTTTTCCCAGTGCATTAAAGAGGAAGTGCTCCTAGTCGAGCAGTGAAAACCTTAAGTAGATAGATATAGAAATGTCTCTTCTCTTCCCTGCCGGCATGTGATTTATGTGGTAAATAAAAGAGGGACAGGAACAAGAACAAGAACTAGAACAAGCAGGGGAATCAAAGCCCGGCCCAAAGATGGGGGCCTCGACTCGAGTCGACTCAACATGCAACATGGCTTGCAATTGCAGAAACCAGCCAGCAGGCAGTAGCAGCAGCAGCAGAAGGCAGCATGCGGCATGTGGCAAGCGGAATGGGCGAAGACAAAGACAAAAGAACGGGACATGATGGGGGACTTGGGAAGAGACGGATACTGAGGCAGACAGACGGCAGGCGAGACGGAGTAAAAGTTTTTAATATTATTTCAAGTCTGAAATGAGGGCAATCAGCAAGTGCAATTGTCGTAGTCGAGCGGCTGGCATAACAAAAGAGCCGTTTTTGGCCACGAAGGGGCGGTGAACAGAACAAAGGCGTCACCCGAGATGGATCCCAGGAAGCCTTCTGCCAATAAGCGATGGGAGTGCCCTCCTGTCAAATGACGCATTCGCCGCCAAAGGAGAAGGATAAGAGGTGGCTGGCTATAAGGCTGCCTGGGAGGCGGACTGCCTGGCTCACCGGCTATATGCTGGGCCAGAACAAACAAAAGGCAGAGAGATAGCGACAAAGACCCGCTGGAGCAGATGCAGATGCTGATAGGATGGCTTACAAGTAGGTAAACGATGTAGTTTCAATTAAGGATGCTCCGGGAAGATGGCAACCGCGAAGAAAGAGACGGCTAAAGGGAGGGCGCTAGCCTAGCTGATGAAGTCGCTGTCCTTTGAGGCCCCTTTGAGTCGGGGTTCAGAGCTATCCTGCCACCGGGATGCACACATCCCTGCCGAGTGAGCGATGGCGGCGGAACGAGCGGCACTGGAACACGAGATGGGCGAATGCGTCAAACTGAACTTGTACCACTAACCCAGTTAGCAGCGCTACGGAACGTCCAAGCTTGGAACACCCGCTGAGCATGGTACGTGACGCGCTCTCATCTCTCATTGTCCTGCTTAATGCGCATCCTGTTGCGAACCCACCCGACCAAATACGAGGCCCAGCCGAAGCCATGCCTAAGCCGAAGGCTCCCAGCGAAACGAACGGAATGTGAATTGCGCTGCGGCAGAGGTTCGATGGAGCAGTTTGAGTGGAATTGCGTCAAACCCCCAAATGTTGAGATACAAATGCCCCGCCAGAACTGAGCTAATCGCGCGAGGGGAATTTCCTTATCATCTGCCCGGTAACAACACGTTTTCGGCGAGGTTGCGCGGGAGCTGGCTCGTGCGTGAACCCACCGATCCCACAGTGGGTCCACAACCTAGTCGCCGGCATGACGTCTTCCTTTCTCAGTTGGAGCTGCCTCTGCCTGTCCCTGATCTGGCTGCAGCTGAGCCTCATCAACGCCGGCCTGGAGTTCCTGCGCGTGGGTGTGCCCCTGCAGCTGGTGCGTCGCCGGGAGCTGGAGGATGAAGAGCGGCCCATTGAGGGCGAGTGCACCCTGGGAGCCATCAGTGTTCGAATGTTCGCCTTCTGAGGGTTTCTTATCTGTCATTTTTTGGACGGTCTCTGTTCGGTTAATTTTGGGAATTATCAGCCGAAAAATACAAAGATATGTCGTTAAGTTTTGTTATTGTAAATATAACAAACTATGTAGTATGAGACTTACTTAATTTTATAGGAAATATGTATATTAAGTATCCAATACAAAAATATAATATATATGTTTATTGACAATAATAACTAAGAGTTTCTTTAGTTACTTATTATTTTAGGATATTTTTAGGTAACCATAAAGATGAATCTTATCTGGTTATTTAAAGAACCCCAGCCGGCTGCAGCCGTATCATAATTTTATATACCTGAATATCTAAATCTCGGAGACAATAACGGGTCAACGAATTAACAAATGTTAGGTCTTACACTCACAAAAATCAAACTGTTTAAAAAAAATGTACAAATATATTTAAAGCATTTAGTTAATTTTGTTCATTCAATTAAGGCAGAAAAGGAAGTCAGTTTTGGTAGTTATTGGACTATACCAGTGGAGCAGGTTTCTAATTAAATTCGTTTAATTTCAATTTAGAAAATTTGTATTAGTACCGGCTATCTCACAACCAAGCATAATGAACTCCGGACTTATTATTATTATAATTTTTTTTGTACGATTTGTAAATTTTGCAAATGCTTTAATAATATTTATTTGCTAATCATGTTTTATATTTGTTGTTATTATACCATGTACCAAAGGTACAAAGGTATTATAGTTTTGTGCGAGTTCGATTTTCTGTAACAGGCAGAAGGAGGCGTGGCAGACCCCCAAAAGTTACCTAAATATTGGTCAGGACCACTAAAGGAGTCGATATAGCCATGTCCGTCTGTCCGTCCGTCCGTCCGTCTGTCCGTCTGTCCGTCTGTCAGCCTGTCCGTCTGTCCGTCTGTCTGTATGAACGCCCAGATCTCAGAGACTATAAGAGCTAGAGACACCAAACTTGGGATTTAGACTTCTTATATCTGCACGCAGATCAAGTTTGTTTTAAATTTTTGCTGCTCCCCTTTTTGGAGGAGCTATTTGAAAAAAACGTATATCTCCGAAATTTATAAAGTTATGTAAACCATATTAAAAAGCTTAATGCATTTTATCAAAATACACAGACTGTCCAAATTTTATTGCGATCGTGCCATAAATAGCGGAGATATAGGCTTTTTACTTTATACACATTACGTGTACAAGAGGCAGCCCAGGCAGAGGGCTCCAAATAAATCAAAACGTTCATTAAACATTTTACTTATGTTCATATTACTATGAAAATAAGGTTACTCATTTTGAATTGGTTGGTGGTGCAGCTGGCTAAGCTGAAGTCTTTTTCAAATGTTAGTTGTCACGGGTTCGAATCCCGTCGGCGACGAGTGAAAACTTTTTTATTTTTAGCAATTTTTTTTTTTTTTTTTCCAGTACATTAAAATAATTACAGTATTTAATACTAAAAAATAAAAAAATGCAAGCAAAGAACTACTTAATGTTTTGAAAATGAAAAAATTCCTTATGCCTGCGGTTGATTCGAACCCAGGCCAATTGCTTACAAAAATGTATGTGTAGCTTTACCCACTGAGCTATCGACTTTGCTCTTGAATGGGAAGACATTTGCATTATATGTAAATTTGTCTCAGTTTTTTATTCTTATTCTCTTTCTTTTATATAATTTTGGGACGCGCCTTGTAATGGTACATGGTATTCTACTGTCGGGACACCCGACTGTATGTCCATCTTGTTTTTAATAAACCTTTCAGATGAATTTGGTGGTCTGAGATAAAACCAGATTTTTGTACACCGGTTCAAGGCAGCAGACAATAATAAAATTATGAAATTAAATAAGCAATAAGCAAATGGCTACATTGTTATTTTTAGGTAATGATGGAAGGAATTAAATGAATTACAAACAACAATTAATAAAATGTGAATTGAGTTGCCTTTTACTTCTTATTTACTTTCAGATAAGATCAACCCAATAATACACCCGAAAGCTAGATAATATTATATATGTATGTATATTTGAAGAATAGAGTCTGTGAATAAGTTTCAGTTCTTTTTATAAAATGTATTTTTTCAGAAAACCAAATAGAATGTTATTTAATTTATAAAATATGCATTGCAAGAATAAAATACCTGACATAAAATGTGATAATGTATGTCGAGCCCAAGGTATTTTTGTTTCCTATGCATTTTTAGTTTGTCCAGCATTTTAGAATTTCCCATTCAATTTTTGTACGACACAACTGCAAATTTTAATTAAAAATTCATCCTGCGAAGGGACAAGAACTGTCATTTGTATAGGGGCCGGCAGTCGGAGAGCTTTGGGTTGCTTATCTTGCGTTGACATACCTTGTCAGTTCATAGAAATATCAAATGATATTTATGGCAACACGAATGTCTTGGCCAAGATGTAAAGAGTTCCTTTTTCTCTTTTTTTTGCACTGTTTTTTCCTTGCCTTCCTCTATTTTTATTTATTTTTTGTTGACAGTTAAAAGTTCATTTTCTGTTCGATTTGCTAGAGGAAGCCCGGGGCCCCGATAATATTTCATTACAGCGCCTTGGGGCGGGAATTTATTCATTTGCATAATTCCCTTGTTTACAATTTGTGTGGCACAGAGAAGAGCGATTGACTTAAATGAAGTTACAACTTGGCAGCAGCTAAGTGAGAGCAGCAGTTGCAAAATAAGAAAATTTATAATATTCAATTTATATGCACTTTCTGCAGGAGCCGGCCCAAGGCTCCCTTGAGGAGTAACAACAAGTAGCTGCGGAGCAAGCGGCGGAAACAACTGCAACTGCTAAGCTGATAATCCCAGATTTCGAGGCGCCAACAGCTGCACCCATTCAGCTAGTGCCGCGCCACGCCCCCTAATCCGCCCCGGCTCCGTGATTAATGAGATTTGTCACTGGCTTCATTTGTATTTTCCATGCTGTTGACTTGGCTCGAAGACAGATCCTCCTTGGACTTCTTCTCTTTCTCTTTCTCGTCCTCGCCGACAACCGACCAACCGACATGCATATAAATTTCATAAATACTCGTACTGCCGCCTGCACTTGCAGGGCCCAGGGCCAAGTAACGTGGCGTGGCCAACAGCTGCTGGCCGAGGAAATTTGCATTTTCATTATTTTCAACTCAATTTAAAAACGAAAATCACCAAAGACAAACAGCCAGGGGTCAGGCTGCGAAGCGGAAGGAAGTCGCTTAGCCGGCTTGCCTTATTATGATTCGCATAAAAATAAAGGCCACCCCTTACCTCCCCGCCGATAACTAAGTGCCACATTAAATTTACCCGAGCCTATAATTCATTTGTTAAGCCTCCGTCTCAGTGTTTCGGTTCCGCTGGCAGTTAGAGTGCGCCTCCTCTCTAGCCACCTCCTGTCCACGATGATCATTAGGCGAAGAGGGCCAAGGAGCAGTGAAACACTGAAACTGAGCTTATTATACCCTTGCAGAGGGTAGGCACTCCGAAAGGGATGTGCAGTGCTCAGGATGATACTCTAAGAGTAGGAAGGTGGGCATATATGAAGTATCAAAGGATATAATTAAATTCCACCCCCTTAGTTGGGTCTTGCAATAAATAAATATATTTTTATATAAGCTTATTGAAGAATCAATTATGTATATGAAAGTTAAAACTTTAAGAGTGAAAGTAAATAAATATTTTGTGTTTCAATAAGTTTTTTTTGCTTAATATTTAGCAAAGGGAATAAATAATTAAGTAAATAATAATCTGAAAATAAATTACGATTTAAGAACTCTCCATATAGATATAAGATTTATATTCTCGAAGCATATTCTTTGGATATATTTTCGCAGTCCGATTTAAAGTCTAGCTAAGCTTAAGAGCTTAGTGGAATTTTAAAAACATTTTTTCAGTTCAAATGAACTTTACTGTAATCATTCATGTATAAAAATAAGCATAAATAATTAAGAATGAAATACAATTAAACAACCTTTCCTAAATCAGATTACTATGGTACTATATCAATTTACATATATGATATTCTTATCATGAATACGATGAAATATAATTATTAAATGTACTTAAACAAGATTTTCAACAATAAACCGAAGTTTATAGGCCTGTTTCTAATACGTTATATATTCTTCAGACACCAAATATATATTTATTTTAGAGTATTTACAGCTTCGAATGCCCCAAAGAGCCTGATCCCATTTTATTCATTTCGTCTTGTGCTTTATTATTATTTTTATTTTTAGTGAATTTGTAGCTGCATTTCGGGTATCTCCTTTTGGTCTCAGCCCTGCCCAGCTCAGCTCAGCTCATCCCGGCTCGCCTCGGCCCGGCTGAGTTATGGTGGGCAATAAATTTATATGACATATAAATGTAAATAATTGAGCAGCGCGGAGCCGCCGTCTAGAGTTGTCACAGCGGTGAGGCTGCGGCTCTGGGGTTGAGATTGGGGCGTGGGGCTTGGGGTTTGGTGTTCTGAGGGGTAGTCAAGGGGTGCCAGCGGCTTGTTGACTCCGTGATTGATGCCGGCCCCCACTCTGCGGCTCCTCGCATAAAAGTCCTTAATGGCCATTCTGCGTCGGGCATTTAATTTAAAGTTACGCTGCATCTTTTTGTTACACATTTTATTATTTGTTTTTGGCTCGCAGTTTACAGAAGGCAGAGGGAAAACTCTCTAGACGGACAGGGCACAAATGGGATAAGGTGAAGTAATGTCGAGGCCCAGATTCTTGATCACGTAGTTGATTTGGTCCTGGCTCTTGAGCCCATATCCCTCGAAAGACTTCACGTTGAACCGGCTGATCCGGTCACCGGAGATTTTCAGTATGAACTTGTAGTAGCTGGGCCGCAGAGCACGCGCCTCCAGGACGGCCGCGTGGAAGAGCACGGCCGTGAAGAAGCTGTACATCAGCATGGTGAAGTGAGGAACCTCTGGAAGCTTGCCCTCGGCCACACCCCAATTGTACAGGAGCTGTAGGGATTTCCACATTAGATACAAGGCCACCGTGGTGTTGGGGAACCGCAGCAGGCCAATCGAGCCGAGCAGACCTGCAGGAATGGCAAAGAGAGCGCTGTCGTATCCACAGCTATGACGCAGGCCACAGGAAGTTGTCTGGAAATTGTATATATAAGGACAATGATAAGATTATATGAATCAATTTAATCCAGCCGGAAGTACATTGGATTCACTTACCTTAAAGAGCAGCGAGAAGATGCCTAGAGCCAGGCCCAACTGTAGGGATCCCTTGTTGAAGATCTGCTTGCGCCACTGCATCTTCAGCTGGATGATCTTGGGAATGTTGAGCAGCAGCTTGAGGCCCACCTGGAGCCCCACGCCGCCTAGGAATGGCTTCAGTCCACCGAGAAGGGCATAAGGAGCACAGCCCCTTTTGTGGGGACAACTGGGATGCTTGCTGGTCAGGAGGCGGTCGTACAGCTGGAGGTAAGCAGTGATGCTGCGGAAGTTTAGAGGTCGCTGGCGAGAGCTCTGTGAGGTGGTCACCGCCGGCGTCTTCAGTGGTCCCTCCTCCTCCTTGCCTATTATGAAGCCCAGACTCTTGAAGGTTGCATCCTTGGCTACCGTCTTGTGCAGGCCAGATCGGTACATGTACATCAGGGCCGTTATACTCAGGCCCATGATGAGCACCTGACCGTTGGGAATGGACCTAACTAGTCCCCGTGCCTCCAGCATGTTCCACAGCGTCTCAATTCCCACGTTGGCCACGTACATGGCCAGAGCAGCCCGCCGCTCTGGTCGTTCGACGGACAAGGAAACGAAACTGGCTATGAAAGTGGGCAGCCAAGCCACCGATCCCAAATAGAATCCACCAAGCAGCTGCCGCAGGACACACACACCAAAGACGTAGAGGCCTGCGTTCAAGGAGAGGAATACCGACGACTGCACGATACCGGCGGCAGTGCGTCCCAGGTCCTTGAGCGAGGGTATGCGACCTCTCACGACTAGAGCCAACTGTGGAGTAAAATGAAGATTAGTTTAGTATTCTGTTTGTTGGATTTTAGAGAGGAAGTACATATATATCCAAGATATTTAAATTTATAAAAAATTGTAAGATATTAAATATATATATTTTTAAATACAACTTTCAATCAGCTCACTATTAATATACGAACTTCGTACCGTATCACCATTGTGCAGGTGCAAAACTCTTGCTATTTTTAACTCATTTTCAACCTACCAGGTAAACAGTGGCGTATGTGCGCAGTCCGGGGGGAACTGCGGAGAGTAGCATTCCTGCTGTAGCGCAGGCACAGCTCGAGGTCCACGGGTGGTTGTACTCCTGGCAGGTGCATTTGAAGGCGATTTCCGCCAGCTTACTCTGGACAGCCATGATCTACTTTGAATATTGACTTCTGTTCGGCGGCCGACGATTATCGAATTATAGCTCCGTGGAGATGATAAAGCTTATCGGGAAGGGGCCTATCGTCAAAAAGTGCGAAGGTGCCACGCTATGCTAACTTAATCTCAACGCTCTACTTCGATTCGATTCCGGATTTATGGGACTCCGTACGGTTTCAATGTTATTTAAGGAAGGGAATATTCCAAAAAGGGGTCAGACAGGTTCTTAAGTTTCCGTGCTGTCAGTAGTAACCTTTTCTGGGTTCCAAGATCATCGGTTGCTTTAATTTCCGCTACAGCATTTCCTGGATGAGCTGCTGCTGGTCAACCACCAAGTGTCAGCTGCAGATCGGGTTTCAGATGTTAGAAACAAATTGAATTAAAAATATCTAAGAATATCGTTATCTTAAATAGGATCGAAGTAAACAATTCCATATCTCAATTGTATAAATATTCACTCACTGATTAGCTGTTTCAGCTATGTTTTAAGAATTTATAAGGCAAGTTAATCTAATAACTTCTCCTTTGCGGGGATCACGTTCGTCCCTGGTCGGCCATCAAATAGAACTGACTGTCGCCGCCATAGCCACGATTTGGCCAAGTGAGAGCCGCATGTGGACGCACCTCAACAGCTCCATTCCATTCCATTCCGGCCGTAATCAGCCCTCTCCCCAAATTCCACGCAAGTGGCTTGTCTGAAGTGCGTTGGATGCGATGCGGCGCTTATCGCATCCACGCGAGCCGAAAGTTAACTTTGGCTGTTCGATGGCCGATCGGTTCGGTTTGTTGACGCTGCGTCACCACAGCTGATGGGGATTCTTATCAACTCCCAAAAGCTTACCGGCATGTGCGTTTATTGCCTTGGAACTCTCTTAGTTCCGCATTCTTTTCTCTTTGGAGGTATTAATTATTATGATCAATTGTTATTAATTTTTTGTATTATATTTGTATGATCGGTAGCAAAAAAATATTATTAGTAATATAAATATATTTACTCTTTCACAATGATTATAAAATATTGTAACTCATTACAAGTCTATAAATTAGGTTCAAGGGACTTTAATTTAATTTAGAAAAAATAATTAAGGGCAAAGTGGTTGTCTATGCATACAAAGCCCGTCTATGTTTGCGATTTTTTAATGGAAATAAATTTTGCACTTACTGCTTTAAGATATATTTTAAGATAATTTGGCAATCAATAAAAAATTCATGAACAATTGACGAATATAGAATATATGGTATGTATCTAAAACATATTTCTTTGTTGTTTCAGATTTGCTTTATAAATAAACAATAAAACCTGTAGTAAAAAGTAAAAATTCTGTTGATTTATTTATTCTTGAATGTCTTAAAGGCTTTACACTAAATGATATGAATATTTATGTTGCATACATTGAGGAGTATTCATACCTTTTCGAGGTATTATAATTTTGACCAGAATCTTGCACCACAATGAAGGAGTAAAATCCGACCCATAAGTCTTATAAAGAAATATATTACACTGAAATATAAATATTAACACTTTATTCTAGTACTACTATTTATTATAATGCAATTGGTCTTGACTATATACTAATATACTAATATAAACACTAAACACTCATGGCGAATCTCGGGTTGAGTGAATTCCAAACAATGCCCAGTTTCTTGATCACTTGGTTCGCCTGCTCCTGGCTCCTAACACCAAAAGCGTCAAACGGCTTTAAATTGAATCTGCTGAGGCGGCTGCCTGAAATGGTTTCGATAAACTTGAAGTAGCTGGGCCTCATGGCTTCCGCTTCCAATATGGTGGCATGGCAGAGTACGGCCGTGAAAACGCCATACAAGATCATTTCGAAGTGTGGCACCTTGGGAACCTTTCCCTCGGCGGTGCCCGATTTGTAAAGAAGGTGCAAGGATTTCCACATCAGATACAAGGCCACCGTGGTGTTGGGGAACCGCAGCAGGCCAATCGAGCCGAGCAGACCTGCAGGAATGGCAAAGAGAGCGCTGTCGTATCCACAGCTATGACGCAGGCCACAGGAAGTTGTCTGGAAATTGTATATATAAAGACAATGATAAGATTATATGAATCAATTTAATCCAGCCGGAATTACATTGGATTCACTTACCTTAAAGAGCAGCGAGAAGATGCCTAGAGCCAGACCCAACTGCAGGGATCCCTTGTTGAAGATCTGCTTGCGCCACTGCATCTTCAGCTTGGGAATGCTGAGCAGCAGCTTGAGGCCCACCTGGAGCCCCACGCCTCCTAGGAATGGCTTCAGTCCACCGAGAAGGGCATAAGGAGCACAGCCCCTTTTGTGGGGACAACTGGGATGCTTGCTGGTCAGGAGGCGGTCGTACAACTCCAGGTAGGCTGTGATGCTGCGGAAGTTTAGAGGTCGCTGGCGAGAGCTCTGTGAGGTGGTGACCGCCGGCGTCTTCAGTGGTCCCTCCTCCTCCTTGCCTATTATGAAGCCCAGACTCTTGAAGGTGGCATCCTTGGCTACCGTCTTGTGCAGGCCAGAACGGTACATGTACATCAGGGCCGTTATACTCAGGCCCATGATGAGCACCTGACCGTTGGGAATGGACCTAACTAGTCCCCGTGCCTCCAGCATGTTCCACAGCGTCTCAATTCCCACGTTGGCTACGTATATGGCCAGTGCAGTTCGCCGCTCCGGTCGCTCGGCAGCCAGCGATATCGAACTGACCAAGAGCGAAGGTATCAAGGAGACGGTGCTGAAGTAAAAGCCTCCCAGTAACTGCCTTACCAGGCAAATGGCAAGGATGAAAAGGCTGCCATTCAATGAGAGGAATGCCGTCGATTGCAGGATACCAGCTGCAGTGCGTCTGAGGTCTTCGAACGAAGGGATGCGGCCCCGGGTCATCAAAGCCAGCTGGTATAGAAACGATTACTGGAGTTTTATTTAAGGATGCATGCTATGGCATAATGTAATTTTTGTATGTGAAATATTTAGATATTAATAAATTTAATGAAACAAATATAAAACAGAAAATAGCAATAGTAAGCAAAACATAAATATTTTTTTTAAATGGATTCGTTTTTACTGCAAGTCAAGCCGCTGGTCCTTCCACCTCTTGTAGAGCTGATCGATTATGTGAAGGGTCCTATTTAGATTTGGATCCACGTCGCAGAAATCGTATAATAGTTTGAATACCTGATGCACTGCCTGCTCATAGGTGACATTAAGGTGATGCTGAACACCTTGTCCTTCGAGAGTACAATTGCACATGTGTTGAAGGTGTGTCTCCAGCTGGGCATCTACAAGGTTAATGGCCTCCAGGAATTTAAGCGAAACATCTTCCATGCCTTGAATTAGTGGATATATAAGGGTGTGGAAGATGTTTCTGGGTGGCATTATGTTTTCCTGGGAATGAGCTTTTTCATACAGCAACAGATCAATCAATCTCTCAGCCTCCCGCATCAAGGTCTCTTGGATATGCTTGTTTAATGCAATCGTCTTAGCATCGGAAACCTTTCTTTGCAAAATACAATTCTGGGTAGTCAGGATCTGGGGATTAAATTCAGTTGGGCGTGATCCTGTTAAGAGTTGAAAGAAAGTCCGGCTATGGGGCAGCTCTTCCCCACTTTGAATGGTTCTATCGGTAATAATATGGGGATACCGTTTCCTGCCAGTTTGGGTGCAGTAGGATACGACGATGTCACCCGAATTTTGACGCAGTTCTCCCTCAGATGAAGTGTAGCTGGAACCGCCTTTAAGAGGTTGATCTTTGGGACTTTTGTTGAGGTGAAAAATAGATCGGCCTTTGCCTTCATCCTTTAAATTTGCCGTCGTTGAATCTTCTGCCGTATTTTGAATCTTCTGTATTAGATTTTCAGTATCCTGAAGCTCACGCAAGCATTTCTCCCTAATGTTATGTGTTTTCTTCAAGTTCTCTTCAGCCTTTTTCAAATATTTTGAAAGAAGAAAGTACTTGTTGCTGGAACCGGCTTGATGGGGTTGAATCAAATCTCCGGAACTTTTGGAGTTCAAATTAGATCGGCCATTGCACTCATGCCCCAATGCTGCAGTAGTTGAATTTTCTGTCATATATTGAATCTTTTGTATTATAGCCTCAGTATCCTGAAACTCCTGCAAAAACTTCTCCCTAAGAATATTTGTTTGCTTCAAGTTCACTTCAGCCTTTTTCCTGTAGTCTGAAAAGAGGTCACTTTTCCGCGCAGATCCCCCTTTTGCCCTCTCCGAACGCTTTTCCTTCTGAAACTCCTCCAAGCGGTCACGAATGCGCTTAGCACGCAGGTCATTCTCTGCCTGGATCTTTTCCAAACCACTTATAAGATTCTCATATAGGTCTGGCTCTGGCTCCCTTTCTTTACGTATCTGCCCGATCTTTTTCAGGAATTCATCATGTTCTTGACCAGCAGCCATTTCGTCATCTGGTTTCTGTGAATTACAGTCTCCTGGGGGCTGTTCTTCCAAATTGATCTTATCGGCTTTGAGCTCGTCCTTATGAACATGCTTGTGGCGTTCTTCTTTCTGCTTGGGAAAACGCTCTTCTAACTTCACTGGTATAAGCTTCTTCCGCCTTTTTGAAATCTCTAAAATTTCATTACTGATCGGCTCTGCCTCTCGTAAAATCATTTTAGCTCTGAATTCCTTTTTCCTCCTTACCCTTTCTTGTGCCGGACTTGGCCCTTCTGCTGGTACTTCATACATCTTTTGAAGATCGATCATTTGCTCTAGCAGCTGCGTCTCCCTCAGGTTAAGATCTTCAATAGTTCGGTTTTCCGTTTTTGTTTCTTTTTCAAGATGTTTTTGAGACTTTCTTTGTTGGACTACCTTTTGTCTTTGTTCTGAATTTTCTGATGGTTCGTTCTCCTTTTCTATTAATTCGTCTTGCTTTCTATTTTGGTCTTTATCTTTGCTAACTTTTCTTTTCCTGTCTTCCTTAATATTTCTCTCATCGATCACCTTTAGTGTAAACCTACTCATTTTGGTTTCCTGCACTGTGCTCTCGTCCTTGTGACCCCTGTTCACTTTTTCTGTCTCCCCAAGCTTCCTAGTTCTTTCTTGATCCAAATGCTCCTTTTTCAGACGTTCTCGCTTATCCACAGCTTTTTTGCGGTAGAACTGTTTGAGTTCTTCAAAGGCTATATCCTTCTGCTTTACGTTCTCCGCTTGCAAGATGGCTTGTTGCTCACGGGCCTTGCAACGCTCACAATTGGTTACAGGGGGCAGAAGACATGTCCTGTGACATGTCTGACAAATCACATGCTTACTGGGATCTATCATTTTCACTTCTTTGGAATCTTTAGCTTTATTCTGCTTTTGGTGATGAGGTAGCGCCATGGTTTCATGATCCTGTCGGGGTAAATAGCGTGGACTTCGTGCTTCCCGGTTTTTGTTTATCAAATCACGCTCGTGGTCACGTTGCTCCTTTACCTTTCGTTGCTGCTCCAGCAGACTGCGCATTTTAAGTTGGCGGGCCTCAGCCTTTCGCTGGAGGTCTAACTGGCGTCGCTCAGATACTTTTTGGAGACCGTGGTGCAGACCACTCAAGCGCTTTGGATTTAGTCTGTCTTTAATCTCCTGCTTCTTGGGCGCTCTCTCAAAGAGATCAGTTTCTCCCTGAGGGGCCAGCACAGGAAGATTCACTTGGACCCCAATCTCCTTGAGTGCGTTGCCTTCTTTGGGCTGGGAGCTAACAGGGATCTCTTTGAGCCACAGCTCTTGCTCCTTAAGTCGGTACTGCTTCTCCAGGGTGTTCAGGTGCTGAACCCTCTGGCGCCAAACGAAAGGAGTCGATCGCTTGCGAAAGAGACTGGCATTATAGGGCTTTGGAGCGACCATCTCCAGAGGACTGAAGCGGAGCAATCGTTGGCGCCCCTCCTCGTCAAGGAGGAGGTGCAGGTCAGTACGGCAGTTGACTTGAGTTGTGAAGGGATGCGACAGATGACCCACCTGTCGCAGTTGGCGCACCATCTGATCCAGCAAACAATAGCGTGTCCTGACCTCATGCTTGGCAGAGCGATTGAGAATATTAAACCAAATGTCGCACAGGACGCGGTCATCGGCACACTCCTTTCCGCGAATAAGGTCGCGGATAATGTCCATCTTTATGCGGCAACTACGCTCGAGGCGCTCATTTACTTTTTTATTGCTCGCCATCGAAAACCAAATACAACATTTGTATTTACTTTATTTTTATTGTTTTAATCATCCGAAAAATATTTTGTTTTTTGATAGTTTTTGATTTTTAATTGATAAAGTTTCGCGTTGAGATCTCGGGCGAGAACTAACAACTGATTGCTGATGCTTTGGTTCAAGATCGCTAAATTCCTGGCTTACTTTGATCAATACGATTTGAATTATATTAAGGTGCTAGCTAACATTTTTATAAGAAATGAGATGAAGCGAGAAATGAGAAGAAAGAGATGAATTATGATTTATATGTAGCCAAATTTTGACTCTATTTATTACTACTAAACTTACCAGATACACTGTGCCATAGATGCGCAGGCTAGCTGGAAATATGGATAGCATCATTCCAGCTGCCGAGCAGACGCAGCTTGAGGTCCAGGGATGTATGTACTCCTGGCAGGTACAATTAAAGGCGATCTTAGACAGTTTACTTTGTGCCGCCATGACTCCACTTTGCATACTGACGGCGATTGTCGAGTTGCTGCCAGACGGGTGATAAAGGTTATCGGGGGAAGTGCTGTGGAACTATAACCACATAAGGCCCCTTAATCTCAATTCTCTTCAAGCTAACCAGAACATAAGCCGTTTTCAGTCGAATATTATATTATCAATTTAGCTTTAACTTTCCATTAGTTTTAGCTGAGTCACCCTGAATTAGCTGCGTTTAGTCATTCACCTACTTCGGCCAGCCATAAAATACGATAGACTGCGATATGGCAGTTTACGCACACTTGGCATTCCACAGAAGCCATAGTGCCAGGTGTTTCGTGGGTTCCCAATCGCGGCAAGTTATTCGGGGTAACTGCGTCTAGTGAGATGGTTATCGCACACACGCTGGGAGTTTGTTTACGCTACGTTATCCACAGACGTGGGGTGCGTAATCAACAGTTCGAAGTTCCCACCGGCGAAAAAAGCTAATTTCCATACAATAATTTAGGGGCTAGTCTAAGAAATAGCTTCAAAGCTTTCAAAGGTCTTAGGGCTGTTCTGGTTTCCTTATTCTACAATTTGAGAGATCCTTTAATTAAGAAAGCTATAAATAAAACCACAAGTAAATATCATTGGTTTTCATAACCCCGCTTTATAATTATCATGTTGATTTTTATTGATAAAAAACTGATATCAAGACGAATAGTCAACATAATTTACAATCCACCTACACTTGCTTATTTAGTAATCGTTGAACGCTCTCAGAGAGCGAGAGACTCTTGACGTATATATACAAATAGGTTTCAAACGCAGATTTATGGATATATGGAGATATGTTGGGTGAGGCCGCTAAGCAAGACGACTGACTAAATGTACATGCGGAAGACGCGCGCTGATGTCGGCTCAGGAGGCAAACGGAAAGGCTGGCAGCGGTCCCTTCTCCACGATGTTCAGAGCCTTAATGGTTTCCAGCGCCTGTTGCTGACTGCCCACACCGAATACGTCGAAGGCGCTTAGATTAAACCTGCTTAGTCTGTCAAAGATAAGGGATCGTTAATATTTTGTTTACGCACTACAGCAAACTTTGCTCACCTATCGCCCGATATGGCCTGCAAAAACTTGTAGTAACTAGGGCGCAGACTTTTGGGCTCCAGGATGCCCGCGTGGAAGAGCACTGCTGTGAAGAAAGAGTACAGGAAGAGCATAAAGTGGGGGATGTGCGGCAGGATGCCCCGCTCCTGGCCCTTGGCACAAAGGATCTACAAGGGAAGAATTGTGTTACAATAAACTTAAAGACTCATTTAATCTTTTAACCTACCTGCAGCGCCTTCCACATGACATACAAGGCCACCGTGTTGTCTGGATACATGGTGAAGGCCACGGAAGAAATTAATCCTGCTGGAATGGCAAATCTGGC
The DNA here is from genome assembly GCA_035045905.1 of Drosophila anomelani. NCBI lineage: Eukaryota > Metazoa > Arthropoda > Insecta > Diptera > Drosophilidae > Drosophila > Drosophila anomelani. The sequence goes on along the minus strand of JAWNOO010000007.1, from coordinate 4,472,165 downwards.
ATCATCCCGATTGAAACTGTGGCGCAGCAGACAGGAAACCGCCTGTAAAGATCAAAATGGTTACTGCCGATCAGCCGATTGCCAGTTTTCACTACTTACTTTGTACAGGAAGGAGAAGCTGCCCATGAACATTCCCAACTGCAAGGTACTCCGGTTGAAGACGTGCTTTTTCCACGGCATCTTTCCGGCGACTATGCGCTTTGTGTTCATCACCATCTTAAGGGCCACCTGAAGCGCCACTCCTCCCACAAAAGGTTTTATACCTCCCATCACCGAGTAGCTTATGCAGCTCTGCTGGTGTCCGCAGCTGTCGTGCTTTGCGCGGATCAGATTACTGTAGACTCGCACCCAGTCAGAGACGGAGGAGAAGCTAACGGCGGGGCGGTGTCTGGAGGGAGCTGGTTGGTCGCCTGGAACTAATGGTACGGTTTTAGCCACCGGTCCTGCTTCCTCCTTGCCCACAAAGATGCGAAGAATGTTGAATATAGAATCCGTCGTGATGCCCAGTCGATAGAGATACAGTAGGGCCGCCATGCTGACACCAAAGATGAGAGTTTGGCCGTGGGGTATGGAACGAACCCAGCCCCGTGACTCTGCCATCTTCCACAACGTTTCAGTGGCCACGTTTGCCACGTACAGTGTGAGCAGCGGTCGGCGAGCTGGACGCTCCACCAGAATGGCGCTGAACGAGGCAAAGAAACATGGTATAAAGGCCACCGTGGAGAAGTGATAGCGCCCCAAGACGTTTCGCAGTAGACAATTGTATAGGATGAAGGTGTAGGCGTTGGTAACCAAAAATGCTGTCGACTGTATAATTCCCAGAAGTGTACGCCGCAGATCCTCCAAACTGGGCACTTTGTGTCGCATCAACAAAGAGATTGCGTAAACGACAGTGTAGACACGGAGACAGTAGGGTGTGGCCGATAGGAGGATCCCAGCAGTGGCGCTAATGCAATTGTCTGTCCAGGGGTGCTGGAACTCCTTGCAGGTAATGCACAGTGGATCGATCAGTTTACTTTGGCCTGCCATCGTGATGGGTCAATCTCTGTGGGGCGAACAAAGGAAAATATTATTGTAAAAGCATCGAATAATTTTTTTTTACTAAATTTATATCGACAACTTTGTGGGTGGTCAAAATCAATTTAAATCGTTAGTCACTACACATGGGGTGGCCGGGTCCGAGTCCGTTTCTTAACCTTTAATCTTATCTGCAGGCTACAAGTGTTCGCTGCGTTATTATTCTTCTTTCTGCGCTTATCGGTTGTTCTACTGAACTTGAAAAAAAAATCCCCAAAATTAACTTTGCTTTCTAAATGTTTTATATTTTATTTTTGTTTTTTAATTTCGCGGAGGACGCACTGCACCTGCTGCTGGCCAGGCCAGAACTGGCTGGTTCCCGCGAAGCAAACCTGAGAAGTTGGATTGCCGGATTACAGCTGGTTGTCGGGTATATGTGACAATTTACTGCTGTCTATCGATAAGATATATACGTGATTAGCCGTCGTGGGGGGATTTGCACACTGCGAGAGCAAAGGTACTCAATGCGGTAGAAAATGCTGTTAGAAATAGGTATTCTAATCAAGTTGTGGTAGAATATTTATAGATAAGTGTAGAAAACTGAGACGTGTATAGCTGTAATTTTTAACTAGTTGCTTATAATTCGTTCAGGAACTATCTGCAGCTCTCGGCTTGGCTAGATTGACTAAGCTGTTGATGTTATTCAAGATTAGTTTAAAGGGTAAGAAAGGACTCTTCCTGCTTTGCAAAATTTTTACTGAAATAAAGTATAAGCAAGGGTATAAAAGAAGTTCAACAAAGTAAATAACTATCTTAATCAATAAGAGAAAAACTATCCTAGAAGTTACGATGGTAATAAAAAATAAACACCTTTGGAATTTATTGTTTCGCTGCGGCGGTAATGCTCTATAATAGTATTAACAGTTTAAATTTAGCCCATGTTAGATAAGAGCTTCTTCTTGTGTAACTAGAATAATATGATAGTATTTATTAACCCAGATAAAACTAACCTAGGCCACATTAGATTACACATTGCGAGCAAAGTTGTTGCTATACCAAAATCAAGTTCGCTGACTCTCGCCACCCTACTTTCCCGCTTGCGATTTGCATAAGAAATATGGATGGGCCCCACAAGCCACTGGCCTCCGGGTCAAATCGAAATCTTAGCGCAATGGCTTGGCGAGATACAGAGCCGATGGGGGTCTGGGACGGTGCCAATCTCCATTGTCGAACTACTTACTGGGTAGAGAGGTACTCACGAGTCAACTACTGGACACTTGATTGCGGCAATAAAATGATCGAAGTCTAATCGCCGATTTGTTCGCTGCTTGATTTGAGATATGGCCTATGCTGGGCACTCCGCCTGCTTTTCACACAGATTTACTTCACTTAGTCAAGAGCGCTACGGATCCGAATTTCGGAATAATAATTTGACAGATTAAGGAGATGAAACGAGTGACGCCCAACGCCTGCTGTGATTCCAGTTTGTATGTATGCCCCTGCTCCGTGAGTGTTCCGTATCTTTCATCGGATGGAATCGGCCGAGTATATAGTACTTTATGTAGATGAAGATTGGAGAGCGGCGCAGCAAAGTCCAAACAACAACAAGTGGTCGTTGGGGCGGCGCCGTGGAGGAGGTTCCTTCGATTTCGCTGCTTCGATGCAGCAGCTGCTTCGCCCGTTACCAGGCCGTCAGCCACATATTTTTCTTTGTCACAGAAGCAGTTATTTCACTTTTATCAGCGTGTCTAACGCGGGAATAACACGTCTTATAAACAATAACAATAATAAGAACTGGTCTGCCAGTTTAGCTTATTTTAGTCTATATCTGGCTTATGTAGCTATTCATCTAGCATAATCTAGCCATATATTTTTCCTTTTTGGAAGGGACTCGGAAGATTCTTGATAGCTCCAATATCTTGACATAATTTTTAAGGGAACACATTTTTAAAAAATTCTTCCAATGTTGTATTATTATATGGCATTTAAATTTTAAAGCCATTTCGCCACAATGAATTTTTGAAAAGTCGCCTGTTATGGCCAAGCGCCTATCGGTATATCGATATCGCTCAGTAATTCGATTGTTGTGCGCGCAGCGATGGCAGCCAAAAGTGCGCGCGGGTTTGAATTTTGGAGATGGTGTGAAAGCGTAATATATTTAATAAATGTTTTTGTTTTAATATATGTTTATAAATGGTTCGTTTCAGAAATTTGCTTCTAAATATGGAATTGTTAGTGTAATGTGTAAGTTGTCATTCGATTCATAAATTTGCATGCTGAATAGTTGAAACAAAAAAAAATGAATGCCAATTTTAAACAATTTTTTAAATAAATGAATTAAATTTTATTAAATTCAAAATTAGTGTATAATTTTTACAAAAATTTTTCTTTAATTGCAAATTGGAATGTTTGTGGTATATTTTGACAGAGAGAGTGCCACAAAAAATCTTTAAATGATCTGTGTTTTTAAATATAAAAGTTAAAAAAATTGGCGTAAAAAAAGATATTTTTTTTTTAATTTCCCTAGACAACTAGACAACTGCATGAATTCCCGAAATTCGGATTTATTTTAGTACATATTTTATAACCAAATGTATTTTTGTTCGTTCAGTTTTTTAAATTATAGTTCAATTTTATTCTGAATCCAAACTTCGGCCAATAATCGAAAGTCAAAGAAGTTATACCAAAATCTAATTTTCTTCGAATGTTAAATTTTGTTCTTTATTAAAATAACATTTGCTCCCCAGAGAGAGTCTTAATTGGCTGAAAATTATCCGGCAAAGCTAAAGAGTCGCTTTGGGTGTGCTGCTTTCACTCCTTTGCGGTCTCCAGCCTACGCGTGGTTAAATTTTCATTTGCGAATCCTGTGGCGACCTCTGAGGCCACAATTCGTGCCACAATCAACTCAGCCAGCCTCACTGCCAAAGCACTTGGCCTGCCAAATTGTTTGCCATTCGAACAGGCGGCAGGCAGGCAGGCAGGCTTCCTCGGCTGGGTGGGAAACGCTGCCAAAGACTCTGTGCCTGTGCAATCAATTGGATTTCGTCTGTAGTTCATAAAGTGTATCTGGGCCTGTCTCTGGATCACCTTTTATTCCACTTTTGATTCCACCTTCCGCTTTCCGCCACCTCCTTTTCACTTGCGCGTGCACTGCCAAGAAAATAATATTCTACGAATAACAATCTATGTATCAATGTACTTCAATTTTAGTTAATGATTGCATAGATAAATCTTTGCATATTTGCCTTTATATGATGAAATACATATGCATACAGGGAAAAGAAGTCCTTTTTATAATTAAATGTACACCTTATTTACTGGGTAATAATAATTTCCAACCAATCTACATTTCCAGTGTAAGGAAGCTGTTTCAGTGTGGTTTCCGCGTCACGAGGGATATACAAAATATTTCGTTATTGTTTGTAGCTTCTCCCACTCTTGGTTGCTCCCACTCTTGTTGCTCTTGCCATTACCTGTGGCATGGCTTATTTTGTAAAGCCAAAAGCGCTTAAGTAGTTCATTCAGGACGAGTATACGGCCTAAGCAGATGGGGTGGGAGTCCTTTTTCTTGCCTACCTTTCCGCCTCTCCTATCCCCCGATGTGCGGTCTGTGCGTAGCTTCATTTCTGCCGTTTGCCGCTCAAATGCTTAGCGAAATTGCGGCCGCTTTGTGTGATTCCCCTGTTTTTGCCGCGGCTTAGTCGGGGGTGCCATGTATATCAAACATACTTGACTCTGTCAGGACCTGGCACTCACTTAATTTACTCGAGGTGTTTCGGCGCTCGACATCCGTATCCGTATCCCGGCATAAATCTTTGCTTCTGACGTGTCGCTAAGTAGGCACTTAAAAGGTGAGCTGCTAGCCCATCCCGGTCGCATTGTGGCTGCTAATCTAAGCCCGGGCCTCCGCTTTCTTTGGGGTTCAATGGGCAATTAGCCTGGATTGTGACCAGGTTGAAGGTTCTAGGCACCAGCTCCCAGCTCCCAGGTTGCAGGTTGCAGGTCGAGTGCAGTATAATTGTCGTAATCGCCGGTCGAGAAAAGGGCACACAGGGGTCCTGGAGCTGTCAATCCGGGAGCCACTTAGGAATCAATTTGGCCAGCGAGGCGTGCGTTTAATATGCAGCCGGGTACACGGAACGGATTCTCGAAATCTGTAGCCAGCCCGGGATTGGGCTCTTGGGCCTGGGCTTGTGCTGGGGCTCATTGAGTTGCCTGACCACAGCAACAGCACCTCCAGCTCCTGCCCAAGCGCTTCGCCATTTATAGACTTGTCTTGGGCTCATTTATCCTGGTCCGCAACCGCCATCCCCTCTGGCATTGCTTAATGCGGAGGTCCTGTTCAGGATGCCGCCTGCATGTGGCCATTTGTTTAGGTCCTTTGTGGAGACTGTGTGTGTGTGTGTGTGTGTGGTTGCGTCCAAATGTGTTCAATTAAGCGGTAATAAATTGTTCATTTGCTCATTGGTGCGCACGGCCATTACAACAACAGCATCCCAAGCAGAAGCCGGATCAGGATGCGGAGCACAGAAGGAGGAGTCAGTGTAGGCAGGATCTATGGCTGGAGGAGACATTGTCGTCACTGTAATATTTTATGGGGACCAGCAGCGTACGTTGATGCATATCCTGCCATTAGCAAGCCTTTTGCATAATACACAATTAATTTTGCACAAAGTTGTTATTTTATTAATTGCTTCCATTCGTTTCTTTCCCTTTCCACTCCCAACCCTGATCAGCAGTCGGTTAACCAAAACCTTGTGTCCAGGTTCAAACGAAGGCCCCGGGAATCATCAATAGCTGTGGTCAGGAGTCAGCCAAAAAACCATAATGACTCCTTGCCCCATTTCCCATTGCTGCCACTTTTCTACTTTTCCCAGCCAACCAAAAATGTGGAGCAAACCGCACTGACTTCACATCAAAATAGAAATTTGCGGCGGCTGCTAACGAACAAGTGCCAAAACAGACGTTTTCCCCAACCTCAAACCCTACCCCAACCCTTTTGTTTTCCTTGGGCCAGAGAAAAGTCACACATGTTCGACTCTTTGGCGTGGGAGTAAATGTGTCAAATGTCACACAGCCGAGAGACAATTGCCGCCAAGCCAGCCAGATACTTGTCGGGCGGAAGTTGTTACCAAATGTAAAATTAACAATGGATTATGTGCAGCTTCTGTCTCTCCGCCCGCTTTTCTTTTTCCATGGCATGTGGCATCCTTCTCGATTGTTGCCTTTGGAAATTGAAGTCAGTTGATGTTGAACTGTTGTTTTTTTCCCAACTGTTTGGCGAGTAAGGAGGAAGTGCTTCAAATGGCATTCCGATATTGGGAGTGCTGGGTGTCTAAAAGAAGATAGATTTGAATTTCAGGAGGATTGGTGACAGTGAATATGATTGAAAAAGAAGATACTGCCATCATCACTTAGTTATGGATGTAAGCTATAGTATTTCAGTTACGAAATTTTTGGCAGGAAAAATATTGAAAAGTAAGCTTGTTCTCTTTTTGTGGTTGAATTTCAGAATAAGAGTGTTTCCCCAGTGATTTTTGTATTAAAAAGTGTTTGTAGCTGAGTTTGGGAAGCCAAATTTGTTTCCTAATTGAAAACACGTTAATTAAAAGATCGAAAAGGTTGAGATAGCGCTGTTTATTACGTAAAGCTCAGCTGCCGCACATTAGCAGCATGTTGCAGGTGGATGGGCTTGCCAGTTAGTAAATTGAGATAGTTGAACTCCTCCATCGTAATGTTGTGATGAGCTACATTTCTGGCTTCCGTATGCAAATGTGTCTACTCGGGGGTAACAACAACGTCAACAGAGAGGAGCTGCGGCCAAAATCAATTCCCGGCGTCCCAGCCAAGGTGCAATATCCCCAGAGCAAAGTCAAACGAAATTAGTTTGCTGCTCATAAAACTTTTCCACGAAGTTTGCGTTGCTACCCCCCACACCCACCTGCACGCCCCTTGGACTAAACTTCGGTATGTGTGTGAGTGTGTGTGCACACAATAACTTTGGCTTGCCGCCGGTGGGCGGATATATATGGTGGGGGAGCAGGTGTAGAGGAGCACAGGAACCGGAAGCCCGGTTACTCCACATGGCTCTTCACCTGAGATTTGAGACTTGAGACATGAAAAGTTTTTTGCGGCTCGCCGGCCATTGGGTCCCAAAGCTTTAATTGTATTTCAAGTTCCAAGTTGTACTGGTCCTCGTCCTTCTGCTCTGCTTTCTGCTTCTCCTGGTCGCTTGATACGCCTCTTTTTACCTCCCACGCTTCAATTTCCATGCGTGATAAATGGCCAAAATGGAAAAATCGCTCGTTTGCTTTTGGCCCGCTTTGTTCGCTTTTGGCGCTACGTTTCGCTGTCCTCGCTGGAAGCAACATTTCAGGGCTTTTGTCTTTCAATTTGGCCTGAAAATCTCTTTTTCGGTCAGTTGCGGTGGCATTTGCCGCCCCCCAAAACCGCTTTCTTCCTCGCTTGTAATCGCTCTGTTTGCATTTGCGTTGCATACTTTTAGTGGGGCAATGTGCGTTACCTGGATTTAGTATCGAACCAAAACTAAAGTTCCATGTCGATAAGGTCTTGGAGTATCCCAAAGTATCCCGACTTAAGAAGAGGTTGGAGTCACTTATCATTTAACAAATTTTTATATTAAATATTTAATAAAACAGGTTATTTTCCAGTTATGTTTTCAAACCTCATAACTAATATATTCACAGAAATAGATGGCCCGTTTTCTAGGGCTTACTGTACTTGGCTTGCTTAGACCGCGCTGTATAATTGGGCTAACGTGTTCTGCGGGCGTAATTCATTCTGTTTATATGCTCTCGTTCTGGCCAAGCTGAATTGTTGAAATGTGAAAAGATTTAATTTATTTGAAGGGCGAGCGAAAAAAGCTACTTCACTTCACTGGAATTGAACCAAGTCTGGCTCTTGGATTTGATGCGCTGGCTCCGATTCGCTTTCGAATTGCATTTATTCAAACGATTCGATTACTTTCCGCTGGATTCAATCTTCAAGTGATTTATTGTGTAGCCCAGACGAGTGGCCTGGAAGGAGGAAAAGTGGGGATGAGAATCGTGATTGCGTTTGCCTAGGCACAACAATTATCTGCGGTTTATGTAAACGAAATCAATAATTAAGTCTTGGACAAAACCCTAAATTAGAAGCATTGTAAACTCGAATCTATGCATTAACTGTAAGCAGTTCTATAATTATGTCATTAGAAGGCATAATAAATGCAGTGAGCTCCTTGAAAAAAATTCCATATAAATACTACGCGACGCCCTCAGTCGTCCGTCCAGTTCAGTTTATGAAAATGAAGTTTATGAAGTACGCCATCTTTTTTTACACCTCAGTGGGCATTGAGCCGTACACGAAGGCCTCTCGGCCGCGGAAAAGCAACATTTGGGCCAACCTGCTGTTCTGGACCAACGTGATCAACCTGAGTGTCATAGTGTTTGGGGAGTTCCTCTACTTGGGAGTTGCCTTTGCCGATGGAAAACTAATCGACACCGTCACGGTAATGTCTTACATTGGATTCGTGTTCGTGGGCATGAGCAAGATGTTTTTCATCTGGTGGAAGAAACCAGATCTCAGCGACATGGTTGAGGAGCTGGAGCACATCTATCCCCAAGGCAGGGCCCAGGAGAAGGAGTACCGGTTGGGGAGCTACCTCCGCTCCAGTTCCCGGATCAGTATTACATACGCGCTGCTCTACTCGGTGCTCATCTGGACCTTCAACCTGTTCAGCATTATGCAGTTCCTGGTCTACGAGCTGTGGCTCAAGATCCGAGTCGTGGGCCAGACCCTGCCGTATCTCATGTACTTCCCCTGGAACTGGGAGGGCAACTGGTCGTACTATGTGTTGCTGTTTTGCCAGAACTTAGCGGGTCACACCTCGGCCTCGGGACAGATCTCCACGGATCTCTTGCTCTGTGCCGTGGCCACCCAGGTGGTGATGCACTTCGATTACCTAGCCAGGGTGATGGAGAGCCGCGAGCTGAGTGGCTCTTGGGCCGAGGATTCCCGGTTCCTGGTGGACACAGTCCGCTACCATCAGCGCATACTCCGCCTCACCGATGTGCTGAATGATATATTCGGCATTCCGTTGCTGCTTAACTTTATGGTCTCGACGTTTGTCATCTGCTTTGTGGGATTCCAGATGACCGTGGGCGTGCCACCGGATATCATGATCAAGCTCTTCCTGTTTCTATTCTCGTCGCTCTGCCAGGTGTACCTGATATGTCATTACGGCCAGTTGATTGCCGATGCGGTGGGTATATTTATAATCTTTAAAATTAATATTTTTAAATAGTTAGATTTTCCAGAGCTCCGGCTTGTCCAATGCTGCTTATAAACAAAACTGGAACCATGCCGATGTTCGTTATCGCCGTGCTCTTGTCTTCTTTATAGCTCGAGCCCAAAAGACTACCCATCTGAAGGCCACTGTCTTTATGAACATAACCAGAGCCACCATGACGGATGTATGCCTTAAATGAACATTACTTTAATCCTGATTTAAATAATGGTTTAACCATTGCAGCTTCTACAAATATCCTACAAGTTCTTTGCATTGCTCCGGACCATGTACATTAAATAAATATATACACGGACAATTTATAAATTTTTGAGGGTAATTCTGCTCAATGCAATCAACGGAAAATATAAAAATAAAAATGCTAAGCAACTTAATAAATATTTCATGCTTCATTTACCAACGCTGAAAAGTTGTTTTTAATACCAAACAATGCATAATAATGACAAGAATTGAATTTGAGAGGACAAAGTGGCTACATCGAAGGAAAAGCTTACCTAACATTTATTATAAAATTGCATAAAAATTAGCTAGGACAATGAAAATAGAAAATTAACTGAATTTAACTTGATTGGTTTCTAGGTTATGGGCATACATAGGCCGGGCAGGTCCACTGACTCTGATTTATTGTGCATTATTGTCATTTTTTCTAATTTAAATTTCAAGTGTACCTGGAATTCTTTGCAATTGTTGCACCTGTTATAGCAGGAGGACTATATAAAATTCTTGGCCTTCAGCTTAACAACATAGCAAGTAAATTAGTGATGTCCTTTAGATTACCCTCTAATTTTAGGCTCATTAAATTAAAAGTAAATATATTAATATAAATACTATAACTGGATCCGAAAGAAAAATACATATTATATTAAATCCGATATTTCCTTAAACTTTAAAAATAATTTTTCTTTTTTCGTTATTACAGCTCCTTAATATATTGAAGGTTTGCTTCAAGCCTAGTAAAACTTGAAAATGAAAAAAAATTCATTTAGTTTTAGTTTTCTATACTATACTAGATAATACCAAGAAAGGAAGCTAACTTCGGCTCCCCGAAGTTTGTATGCAGACTTAAATCAAATCAAATTGTATTATTTTTTTAATATCAGTTAAAAAGACTGGTGCAAATAATTCACTTCAATCCGATATAAAATATAAAAAAAAAAACGGAATTGATAAGATGTCTGTTATTCTTAAAACTTAAAAGAAATTCTTTAAGATATTTACTTAAAATATTAGTTTCGAGTCCAGTAAACGTGGACATCCAGAATATTGATAAAATGCTCATTGTGCATTATTATCCATCTATATAATTAAAAGTTTAAGTGCCCATGACATCGTATGACTCGTGCACCTGTTATATTGAACAAGTAAGAAAGCCACAGTCGAGTGAGCTCGACAGTGAGATACCCGCTACCCATAGTAAATAGTTAATACATTTTTTAACATAACGGACAGATGCAAATGCAAGTGTAATATAATCACAGGCATACAAAAATATATACACATATATCTATGTGTGTAAAGACGCGTTATTATTGCATTAAAGCGGCTAATAATTATTACCATTTATTAAAATTGCTTCTCGAATATCTTAAAAGATTCTTTTCCGATTACAATCAAGAACTGGGAAGAATATTTAGTTGGTTTAGTTGGTCAACCAAATGAGACATGCTGCAGCAGCCGTTTGTGGCCATACAAAATGATTTCTTTAATAACTTTGACAATTTTTATCTGATCGCAACCAAACTTTCAGGAATCACACAGACTTCGACTTTAGCTTTAAAATTACACTTTTTGATGATGGGCGTGGTAAAAATTTGAAACAAAGCATAACAAATACTGTCGAAACAAAATTAGAGCTCTATCTCTTATAGTCTCCGAGATCCAGTGTTTCATGCGGACAGACAGACCAACAGACGGACATCGACTCGGCTGTTGACGCTGATCAAGAATATACACTTTATATATACTTTATAGGGTCGGAGATGCCTCCTTCTACCTGTTAAATCCATTCCCTGCCGGCACAAAGTTATACTCTACCCTATGGGTAGCGGGTAAAATAACCACACAGTCCTTTTTATCGGATATTGCACTTTACTAGTTGGTGCTCACAGACGAGTTAATATTCTTTCCTTAAAACTTTTTAAACAACATTTTACTTTGAATGAATTTGAAATCGTTTGGTTATTCTTCCTTAAAACAAAAAAAAAATTATAAACAAATAATATTTTTCAATTAGAAAGAGTATAAAAATGGTTTATAAAGGTGTAATTTTAAAATTGCTATAAAACGGCAGAAATTTGCTGGGAAAACTCATTTGGAAAGAAGAGCTGAAATCAGAAATGGAAAAGTTCATGAAGTACGCTAACTTCCTCTACCAACTCGTTGGCATTAAGCCCTATGCAAGAGAGCGGCTGAATGATAAATCAAGTTTGAGCGCCCGTATTTTATTTCTGGCAAATGTGATTAACCTGATCCTCGTTGGAAGCTGTGAAAGCATTTACGTCCGCAGTGCCTTCAAGGACGGCAGATTTTTAGAGGCCGTCACGGTGATGTCTTACATTGGATTCGTAATTGTGGGTATGAGTAAGATGCTCTACATGATTTGGAAGAGGGTAGCCATGGATGAGATTATGAGGGACTTGGCGGAGCTGTATCCGCGTGGGAAGATTCAAGAGCAGAGATACGATCTTCCGAGATACTTGCGCACCTGCTCAAGGATCAGCCTCACCTACTCGACACTTTATTCAGTTCTCATCTGGACCTTTAACCTGTTCAGCGTTATGGAGTTTTTGGTGTACGAGAAGTGGCTAAAACTTCGCGTGGTGGGCAAGACCTTGCCCTACCTCATGTATATTCCTTGGAAATGGGAAGACAGCTGGTCCTATTACCCATTGCTACTTTCTCAGAACTTTGCAGGATACACGGCTGCTGCTGGACAGATATCCACGGATCTCCTTCTTGTCGCTGTGGTCACTCAGGTGGTAATGCATTTTGACAGTCTTTCAAGAACAATGGAGAAACACAGGCTAAGTGGAAACTGGGAGCAGGATTCCCGATTTCAGCGGAATATTGTGCGCTACCACGAGCGAATCCTTCGTTTGTCCGACATGGTGAACGATATATTCGGAGTTCCGCTGCTGCTCAACTTTATGGTGTCCTCGTTCGTAATTTGCTTTGTGGGGTTCCAGATGACAGTTGGAGCTTCGCCGGAAATTCTCATAAAGCTGCTGTTGTTCTTGTTTTGCTCGATGAGTCAGGTTTATTTGATCTGTCACTACGGACAAATGATGGCCGATGCTGTGAGTTTGTTAACAATGATAAATATTTTAACGAATTTAGTTCCAATTGATCCCTATTAATTTTCAGAGCTCTGGCTTGTCGCTGGCCGCTTACAAGCAGGACTGGACTTCTGCGGATGTCCGATACAAGCGAGCCATGGTCATTATTATGGTGAGAGCCCAGAAGACAACCTATTTGAAGGCTACTATATTTTTGGATATAACTAGGGCCAGCATGACAGACGTAAGAATGGGCAGGCATGTTGTGTTACTCTCATCGCAACCTATTCAATTTTTAAATTTTCAGCTCCTTCAGATATCGTACAAGTTCTTTGCTGTGCTCCAAACTATGTATGCCCAATAAGGATGACAGGATTCAAATGAATTTCCTCTATTCGCACTGCACAATGCTTTTAAGGAAAAGTTAAGGAAATCAAGGAGAGATATAGGAAATGTGTTGTATTTTATAAGAGTCAGAAATTAATGATTAATTGGTGGATGTATAAATAAAAGCTGAAAAAATTATTTCTTCATTTTTTCTTTTTAGTTTAATAATCATTTATAAAAACTTAATACATTTAAAAACAACAATTTAATTCTCCGGAAAACGATTAAAAATGACTTAAGTATTTAAAAGTGATTTTTAGTTTTTATTTGCAGCTATTCCCAAATTGAATCTCTTAAACTTAATGTCGAGTCAACCTAGCAACTTTGAACAGAAGGATAGAATTTAAATTCGAAATTAAATTGCTAAACATTTGAAAATAATAAAAATTTGGTAATCTGTAGGCGTAAGTACATTCTAGGAACTTAAGTAAATATTTTTTTATTTAATTGAAAATGAAAATGGTAATGTGCTTATTGTGCATTATTATCCATCTGTATAATTAAATTTAGAGACACGTCATCCTTTCGACCCATTGCACCTGTTTCCTTTTCGTCGGCCTTGAACCTTGCTATTTAACCAGTGTTTAGTGTGTTTAGTAGTGTTTGCCGACGAGTAAATATTCTTACGATAAGAAAAGGTTAGATTAGCTTAGGTAAAATTAAAATTTAAATGAAGCTCAATACTCTTGAATTTTGGTTTTGATCTTTCCAAAAAGTTCTAACAATTTTAAAATATTTTATAATTAAAAAGAGTATAAAATATCATTGTCATATTGGCCCCAAAAATCAATAAAGAATTTTAAATATGTGGTTGCAACTTATGGCAAAAAACTACGAAGGGGCTATATAATCACTGGAATTTGCTGGTAGAACTCATTCGGTCAACAGAGATGGAAAAGTTCATGAAGCACGCCAACTTCTTCAGCCGACTTATTGGCATAGATCCGTACACGAAGGATTTGCCCGATGAAAAGGTCAACTTCAGAGCTCGAATCATATTTTTGGTAAATAAGTTCAACTTGATCCTGGCTGTAATCGGTGAAAGCGGTTATGCCTGCATTGCATTCAAAGAAGGAAAGCTCTTGGAGGCAGTTACTGTGATGTCTTACATTGGATTCGTAATTGTGGGCATGAATAAGATTCTCTTTATTCACTGGAAGACGGCTGTTAGGGATAAGATGACGAAAGAATTGGAGGATTTATATCCGCGTGGCAAGCTTCAAGAGGAGAGATTCGACCTTCCGGGATACTTGCGCATGTGCTCGAGGATCAGCCTCAACTACTCGACGCTCTACTCCGTTCTCATTTGGACTTTTAACCTGTTCAGCATTATGGAGTTTTTGGTTTATGAAAAGTGGCTGAAAATTCGCGTGGTAGGCAAGAATTTGCCCTACCTCATGTATATTCCTTGGAAATGGGAAGACACCTGGTCCTTTTACCCATTGCTTATTTCTCAGATCTTCGCAGCTTGCACCGCGGCTGCTGGACAGATAGCCACGGATCTCCTTTTTGTCGCCATGCTCACTCAGTTGGTAATGCATTTTGACGGTCTTTCAAGTACGATGGAGCACCACCAACTTACCGGGAACTGGGAGCAGGATTCCCGATTTCTGCGAAATATTGTGCGCTACCACGAGCGAGTCCTTCGTTTGTCCGACATGGTGAACGATATATTCGGAGTTCCGCTGCTGCTCAACTTTATGGTGTCCTCGTTCGTAATTTGCTTTGTTGGGTTCCAGATGACAGTTGGAGCTCCGCCGGAAATTCTCATAAAGCTGCTGTTGTTCTTGTTTTGCTCGATGATTCAGGTTTATTTGATCTGTCACTACGGACAAATGATGGCCGATGCTGTGAGTTTGTTAACAATGATAAATATTTTAACGAATTTAGTTCCAATTGATCCCTATTAATTTTCAGAGCTCTGGCTTGTCGCTGGCTACTTACAAGCAGGACTGGACTTCTGCGGATGTCCGATACAAGCGAGCCTTGGTCATTATTATGGTGAGAGCCCAGAAGACAACCTATTTGAAGGCTACTATATTTTTGGATATAACCAGGGCCAGCATGACAGACGTAAGAATGGGCAGACAAAGCGTTGTCCTCTCACCGCAACCTATTCAATTTTTCAATTTTCAGCTCCTTCAGATATCGTACAAGTACTTTGCTTTGCTCCGCACCATATATGCCCAATAGGGATGACCGGCGAGATCCCTCAATTCCTAAGCCCTTCTCTATGCGCACCACATAATGCTTTCAAAGGCTCAACGCGAGAATAATTATGCGGCGGCACGAGCACCACGCATGTCCATCGCAGCTTTGACATAGGAAAAAAACGTAGCAATCTTTTTAGCGCTCGCTACTGGCACTGAAAATGGCAATTCTACGGCTAAACCGGAGAGGAAAGGGGAAAATCGGTTGCTACAAAAGAAAATTGCAGAGTACATTTTACTCTTCACTGCACACAAGTTGTGCTTATGAGTTTTTACAGCTTGTTATGCCCTAGTTGAAGGAGTACTTTAGCCGATGCTCAACGTTTAGCTTGAGACTCGAATGAGTTTCTAAGAAATAGTTGCTTTCTAAGTAGATTTTAGCGTTGTTTAGTTATTGCTGGCGCGCATTTTAATAAAGAAAAGCATTTGAGTTCAATAAAGTAATATTTATACAGGCTAATTCAGATGTAAATTTAAATTTAAAGTGGTTCTGAAAACCATTCCTTTTAACAATTTCAAGTTTGTCGTGTTAGGCAATAGGAAAACTGAAGGAGAATAAGGAAAAATAGGGTATCTAGGGTACAAAAGGTTTAGTGGAAAAGCTCCTTCTACAGGCAGTGGACAACCAACCCGTTTGACGGCATCTAATGCAGTTCTGGCAGGATGTGTGGCTGTGCGCACGCACTCAACAATATTAGCAATTTATGCGCCGGAGCGTGCCCGGGCGCTGGAAGGTGATGGACAGGACGTGGGAGTTGCCAGCATAACGTGTTCGTTTTTGACGAATTCCAACATCACCTGCATAGTTATTGTTTGTGAGGGCCACGTGCATAAAATATATTAAAATCTATATTTTTTTTTTGGTTGCCCCAAAACTCCAATGGCGAATGGCGAATGGCCGCCCAAATCCTGTCAATTTCCCCTACTCGTCCACTGATGGCGGCATGACACATTTTTTGTGCCAGTCCTACTTCCTTATTTATGTTGCTGTGTGTATGGACCAGCACTGGTTTTTTCCGTTGTGTGCGCTGTGGCTCTTTTTGGGGATTTATTTTTCATTTTCTGTGAAATTTTTATAAAGCTCCAAATGTGCTACAATTTAATTTCTGGTCACGTTCTGTGTGATTTCCAAATGGCAACAGTTACAACGGACCAAAAAAACAACAAAAACAGGAAGAAAGGTTGAAAAAGTCTTTCAATATCTCCCGCTGTCATGTTGCATAATTTAGGCCATCCTAAACATGGGCACATTATTACCATGTTCATATATACATAATTGTATCTGGTCGGGAGAGTCCAGCATAGAGATCATATCGGGTGAAGTCAATTACCAATACTGTCATGGTTATCCTGGCGCCATGCAAATTATCAACGGCAGGACGATGACTGCGAATGGCAGTGCAACTGCGGCTGACCCAAAAAATAATTAAATAAATTCGTTACATAAATCAATAATAAATTAGCTAATTGGCAAACATTATAGTTAAATAAATGTGGTGCAAAGATGAGCATGTTTCAGTACAGGAAATTTGTGGCAGATAATTAACTATAACTAAATAGATTAAAGCGGTGTTTGGTTGAGTATAATAATTGTTATTTTATTATTGTTTATATTCACTATTAATGTAAGCCAAATTATAAAGAATTCTTATTAATTTATGTGGTAAAGAGCAATCTTTTGTTCACTAAAATATTTTAGTTAACGAGAATGTTATAATTTTCTGAGGAATTCCTTCTTAATTAATCGAACACAAACTTACAGATTTCATTGAAAATGATTTATAAACATTCTCAAGTTCAGATGGACGAAGCTAGCTAAATAAAACAATTATCCAATTACAGCTTCATCCCAAAGCCAGGTTCCAAAACCCTTTCACATTCATTGCATTTATTTCATTCATTGTATGGTTTTCCAAAGGGCTATCAACATAAACATTTCTGTCATTTATGAGCAAATATAAATTTACATTTTCCACGGAAAATACACCGTGACCAGCAGAGCGAGAAGTGAAACGGTAAAAAAACGAATCCTTCCTCCCATTCCTAGGGAAAACACCTCCCACCGGCGGTTGTTAAGTCCACTTATCAAAACGTGCAAATAACTCGACTGCCCTCCCCCCGGAAGGGAGAGCGGGGATGGACACGTGATGGCAACTGGTGGCCTGATGATGACCCGGGTGGGGCATGTTCAATGACCAATTGGCAAAAAAACGGCTGGCATTGTTGGAGAATAACCTCGGCAAAGCTGAACTACGAAAAAATGTGACCCAATCGCTGGACAAACTCGGGCAGCAGTGCATTATTGTTGCCATACTGGCTGTTCTGTTTTTTCAATTAGCTGCCATTAAATTGAATTCAAATATTGAAACAATATGTTGCCCGGCAGCAGCAGCAGCCTCTGTCCCGCTATTTCCCCGCTGCAATCCTCCAACTGGGGGATTTTAGTTTCAGCTTAGCGCCGGTCCATGTCCCTCGCCGTCCGCCTGTGATCTGGCGTGATTTATTGATTTTGAGTGCAGTTTTTCTTGTCAAGCGTTGACTGCAGCTCATACGCTCGGGCGGGCATAGAAAAATGCTAAAATACTAAAAAAGTGGCCGTGCGGAAATCGCACAAAAATTGTTTCAATTTTCATATAGTTTTTTGGCTCAAAGGAATCCCAATGGCCGGGCTCAGTGGTGTTGAGTGGATGTGTGAAAACGTACTATATATATCCATGGATATACATACGAAATCCTTTTCAAACTCCAAATGGAGACTAAAAGCCTCTAAATTAGTTTGCCAGCATTATTACTCATACGCAGTGTGTGGCCGCAGCAGCGATATTTTTATGGCCTTGCATTAGGCAAATGGTATGGCAGGCTTTTCATGAACATGGCCCGAAATGAAAGACATTCCCCTGCCCTGGCCTCAGGCAAGGCAGCATTTGTTAATGGCCATCGTGAGCTTCCTTTTTTTTGTCGCCGCTATTTCTAGCCATGATTGCCGATGATTTAACGTTGGCTTATTGATTTCTTATAGCCCATTAATAGCTGCTTCTCCCCACGCCAACGAATGGCATTCATATTCGAAACGATTTGTCAAGGCGGCGACTCAGGACGTCTGCCTTTATCTGGATAATTGTGACAGTAATGCGCGCTAGCTATAGAAAGTAGGAATCTATATGTATACATATATAAGTTGTCGGCAATCGCTGAAACTTATCAAATGCGAAAAATGCGTCTTTGGATGTGGAGGCTGTGTAAGCAGGATTAGGGCCTAAGTAGGATGCTCAGCCGCACACAAAGCGGCCACAAAGACGCGAAGAGATAAGCGAGGGGATTTCATTTGCTCATTACTCAACAGCTTACAGGGAAGCTGCCTTCGGGGAGGAAGTAATAAGAGTGCGGCTGTGAGCACATAAGAAATGCATGTGCACATAATTCATTTTTTATGCTGGATTACAGCAGCAACAAAAAAGTATGGCACCAAACTATACATACATGTACAAGGCGCACCTACACCATCACCTACACCTACATGGGAGACCGCAGGACTCACACTATCCTGCTAGAAACTTGTGCGAAAAACAGAGCAATAGAGAGAGATAGAGAGGCATCGGGCTTGTCATCGTCTGCTGCTGCAGCTCCTGCAACGGAAACGGAAGCGACATCCAAGTTTATGTTAAAGTTTGATGCAAAATCCCCAAACTCTTACATACTTACACTTGAAACGTTGATAGCTGCCATTTTGGGGATTTAATATTAGCTTTTATTAGGGTTTCAGAATTTATTCCATAATTAATTTAAGGCTTATGGATATATTGATTATTTACTTAGTTGTTTCAATAACTTATGTACACCCTTTTAGCTACATATTTTAATTGAAAAATTGAATGATTTAGGAAAAAGGATTTCAAAAATATACAAATACCTCATTTCTTAATAATTTAAATAACATAACAAGACATTTTCAGCTATTTTAGGCAATAAAACTGACCGATTTTGTGAACAAGTCTTTAGAAATATATATAACAAGAAAGGAAGCTAATTTAATCAAAAAATTATCGTTTATTGCTTTCACAATGCAATGGGTTTTGTGCTCTTTGAAGTTCAAACACAAACGATAAAGAGAGATCGAGATCGAGCAAATCCACCGCTCTCTCTCTCTCTCCAACCAGCCATCGCTCTCTCTCTCTCTCCAACCAGCCACAGTTCAAATATGGCCGCCGCCGTAGTTTAAACTATGGCCGCCGCTGTAGTTCAAATATGGCCGCCGCCGTAGTTCATGGCCGCTTGGTGGCTTTTTCGGTAAAATACGATTTAACACAGGAAGGAGTTATATTCGACCCCATATACTATATATATTGGTGAAAAGAATTAATGGGAGAATCGATCTAGCCAGGTTTTAAAATTATATATGGCAAATTGCAAATTTGAAAAATCGTATTTTGCCCAAAATACACCAATTTGAAAACTGAAAGAATCGCTGTGTTTGCTTCTGTTTTCTTAGCCATATTCTGAAGAAAAAAATAAATATATTTCAAATTGTGATTTGGTTTGCTAGTTTGTTAAGAAAAAAAAAACTAACACAGCAATGCTTTTAGAATTTAATTTTGTGTGTTTTTGGCCAATGTATAATTTTTCAAATTTACAATTTGCCATTTACAAATTCAGAAGATAACTATAACAATTCTTCTATTAATTCTGATTAAGAATATATAAGGTTTATATCTCCTTCTCTGCGTTGCAAGCTTCTGGCTGAAATTATAATACCCTACAAGGGTATAAAAATCATTTCTAAGTAGTGCAAATAATACGGCAGCTTTTTAAATCAAGGAAACTGACTGATTTGGTGAAGAAAATATAATAAATAAAGTGGTGTTAGAACTCAGAAAGCTAAAAACATATTATAAAGGCAAATAATTCGATAAAATCTTATATATTTTCTTATAATTTTGCACTAATAAAAGGGGTATATAAACATGAACAACTTCTGCTTAAAAATTTCTATATGTACTTCAAGTTTATATTTGAAAGATTGTCTAAACATTTTCTCAGTGTAAGTAGCTTGATGTATGTGCCCGGAAAAGTTTCGCTCCTTTCTCTCCTCGTGTTGACTTTTGTGGCTCCTGTAAGTGTTGAGTCTTGCGGTGGTGTCCGTTGCACGTGTAAGCGTGTGTATGTGGCGGTGAGTGGTGGCGTTTGTCTGTGTGTGCTGCAGGTGGAAAGGAAATTAAATCAGCCTCGTGTGGCGTGCACATCATTAGTATGTATAGAGAGAGGCTTCTCAGGACAGGCTCGATGATTATGATTGCTGCTCCTGCTGCTTCTTCAGTTCCTGGCTGAAGTGCTGTGGTTGGAGGAAGGCGCTGATACAAGTCTGCGACACTTTTCTTACAGGCACTGCAAATTGGGTTTGCATTAAAGAGGCAAAGGCTTGATTAGTCGTTGCATACCAAATTGACTTGGTGCCTGTGTCTATACGGATCCGAGGGGATCCACATTCTACGCTCATTCCTATTCCATACCCATCCCCATCCCCATCCCCATCCCCATTTTCTTTGGCCAGCTGACCAAATAGCAAATGTCAAGCTTCGACGGCTTCTTTAGCTACGGCGCTTTGCCTGTTTGTTTACCGGCTCGAAGCGTTGAGAGTCGGGCAAGGACCTGGCTCCTGCTCTTCTGACAAGTCGCTGCAGCTGGTCTATTTGCACACTGATGCATTTGTCGCCAAAGCTCCTCCTTATGACATTTATTTTTATTGACTGCACTGCAGGCAGAAAGACAGAGACCTAGAGGGGCAGATCGAACGCAACTCCGTGGAGTGCCATTGCCCGAACTATAAACTGTTTGTCTGTGGAACCGTTAAGAGGCTTGGCAGTGGGCTTTAAGGCGAGTTGCAAGCCAATGGCCAGGTTATTGTATTCAGCCAGGAATGCGTCTGAAAAAGTACACAGTAAAAGTAAATGAACACCAATTTTATTTGAGTACAATTTGATTTAAGTAATTGTCTTTCAAGGTAAAATTGTCTTTTATAAGGTAAAATGATTATTTTTGATCTTTTAAATGCTAGTCAAATATTTATATTTCAATGTCCATATCAATATCGATTTTAAAGCAAAATCCTTTCTCTGTGTGGGCCCGGGTCTCTGGTATCAGTGCTTCTGATATGAGAAATGTTCGTATTTGTGCTGCAAAATTCATAATTCAGTGGCAGAGACACAGGAGTGCGTGGCCTCCTGGCGCTCCTCCGCTCCGTATCCTGGTTATTTATGCATTAAACGAGCCAAAGGACCCCGGTCGACGGAAATGAGCTGAACTTATTGCTTCGTGTATGCGAAACGCAGCGTTCGCCCATTTTCTTTAGTCCTGCACCCTTTTGTTGGTGTTGGTTTTCGCTCTTTTCTTGTTTGCTCACCTGCTCTGTGGGCATACCTTTTGTTGTTTAATTAGAAAAGTGTTTCATGTAAACTCTCCACAGACAGCTCCAATAGTGGCGACTACAACAAATTCAGGAACCACAACAGCAACAACAACAGAAACAGCAAGAGTAATTTCATTTTTGTTGACAAACTCGAGGCTTTTGTGGCCTGCCACTAAGACGACCGCTGGCTGCCCCTTTAACGGCCACGCCCACTGTCAGCTATCAATGGCAATGCAGGCGAACAGGACATGCTGGTGATGTTGTTGTTACGTTGCTCCTCTCCTTGTTGTTGTTGATGATATCCTGTTGCATTGTTGTTGTTGTTGTTGTTATTGTTACTGGCTCAGTTTTAATATCATTTTCGTTCCACTCCAGTTGGCATTTTAATTTAAGTTTCATTTTCAATTTAAGACTTTGACTTGCCAGGCGCTTGCATTGCGGCTGCATCATGGCCATATCCCCATCCTTTGTTCTGCTGCTGCTGCTGCCTTCCATTCCCCGTGCCCCTTCTTGGAAAATCCTACCATTTCCCCCCCATATTTCCCCATTTTTGTCCCAACAGTTGTTTTGTATTTCGCGCTTTCACGCTCGCCTTTGTGTGTTTGTGTGTGTGTGTGTGCGGGCAGCCATTTGGCGGCCATTTTAAATTTATTATTTGTATTTGCCGCTGCGGCCATGCCTTCCGCTTTGTTGTGGTCCACGCCCATAATCCGACAACGCCCCACCATCCCTTCGTCCCTCAGACCCCCTTTCATGGCCTTCTTGAGCTTGCATTTTCAATTAGAAAAACTTTGCATAGCAAATGCCTGACAATAATTGCACTTGTCGGCCAGAGGCGTGCCAGGGGAATGCGGGGCGTGGCCCTGGTGTTTTGCATAATCAGTTAACGAGGCAACGATTCTTGTTGTAATTTCTTTGAAATAATTTATTGGCAGATTTTTAATTAAAACTTGGAACTTGGTGCACCAAAGGCTCGGCCTGATGGCCAACAGCCACCGGGAACTTAATGAGCGACATAAATTTGCATTATTGATAGGGCAAGGACGAATTATTTTGCGGTAAGAAGCCACTGCTCATCAATTGATTAATGGCGTGCTAGCAGTGGGTATCCATGTGTCAACTGCTTGACTTAAATTATGGCTATCCCAGGACCCCAGAATCGGGCGGCAGGTGTGTGTGAAGTGCGTATCAACCTGAACTGACCCTTCCTTTACTTCGCCAAGGTTGGATTTGGGTCTCTTGGTATAATTTGCGATTTCGTTACTGTCGAAGATCTTTTTAGGATAGTTTGTTTATTTTTATTGAACAAGTTTTTTAAAGGTCTTTTGTAAGCTTTGTTTGATTGAAATTAACCGGAAGTAGTTAAAGGTTAATTAAATATATATGTGTAGCTAAAATTTATGTACATATTTTTAAGGTCAATTAACAGAATTCGTTTTAAAATTGAGTCTTTACTCAAGAAAAATTAAGCCTAAAGTTGTCCTGAAAACGAATTTAATATTTGTTTTTCTCAAATGTTCTTTCTTAAGTTATTTATTTCATGCTTTTTGCAAGTATTTCTAAAATAAATATGTAAAGGTCTTAAAAATTATCCGATATAGGTATTTCTAAAAGAAAAACTTTCCCTTCGTTCATGTGAAACCGAAAAATGTGGCAAAACAGGAGCTTGGTTTGAAGGTGCTCACTGATCTGTGTCATTTTCCTTTGAGTTGTGCCACAGTTGCGCTCCATTTCAGGTGACATCCTTCGTGAGGCACTGGCCTCTTTCCCTTGGTCCTTTTATATCCCCCCTGTATATGTGTCTGTGAGTCAGTGGAGCGTGAGGAATATATGCCACAAATCATTACCAGCTGAGCCCCAGATAGGTTAAGAGATATCTCCTCAAAAATGATCCTTTCTCCGCGTTTTGTGTGTGGTGGCAATTTGCATTGGATTTTATGCTAAACTTCTGGCAAATTTTCGGACCATCAACAATGCATCAGCGGCTGCTGTTGCTGGTGATGCTGCTGCTGCTGCTCCTTGGCAGAGCGCATCTAAAACTCTGCGACAGACACTGCAGCGGCAATAGCAACAATAACGACCACGAGGCATTTGGCGAAAAATGCAACTGCTACAAATTATGTGAATTATGCGTTCGGCTGCCGCATGCGTTTGCATAAATTTCCCAACTGCCAGCCGGCATTGCTCCAAGGGCCCCCGATGCAGCAGCGGGAGGGAAATGGAGCAGGAAGGCGACGAGGGATGCTGGAGATGCAACATTCGTGGCGCGCTTGCCACATATCTTGTCTAACAAATTGCATTCGAGTGTTTAACATGCGCCCAACAGGCGTTGATGTTGATGTACGAAGGATGCGAAGGACTTTTCCATGTTTTCACCCAGCGACGTTGCAGTTGTGGTGGCAAGTGTTACACTGCTACCGCAGCTGCCGCTACAAGTTGTATATCTCGCCGCTGCGTCTCTGTGTGTGTGTGCGTCATAATTTACTTTGAAGTGGCATTTATGGTCGCCTGTGGACGGACGCAAATATTGCTGAAAAATTTAAATTGCCACAAACAAAATCAAATCAAATGCGGCACACATCAGGCACACCGATGGCCATGCAAATACAAACAAACACGCCACAATTGCATGCATAATTGCATCAAATGGCCAAAAATTTGATTTGAAAATGTTGCCAAACTCTCATTCTCTCCTCTCTCTCAGCTGCTGCGGCCATTCGAAAGTCACACGCAAACATCAAACAGCCAGAAATTGTGCAAATTTAATATGCAATAACCAACAAGGATACAAGGACACGCGCGCGAACCAACACACGCACACACATGGAAAACAGAGAAGGAGAAATACAAACACAAACGCATTTGCACGCATCTGAATTTAATTAAAATTCACAGATATTGGCCAACAGTATCGAGCATCAATTTTTTCGCCTCTCCTCGCAGTTGTAATTAAATTAGGCTAACAGGGACAATCGGCCACGAGCTGGCACACATTCACACTCTCGCACAGGACCTCCTACAAACATACACAGAAATACATAGACACATAGTCGCAAAGGTTTATACTCCCTCGGACCAGCTACTGATTACACAAACAAAACGACGATTTAATTACAAATTGAAATTAGGTGGTCAGCAGCCAAAATTTGCAAATGAATGATGAGGCCTCGATTGTCGGTAGCACGCCCTAGGCATAATATATTATATAACTATTGTAATTCAAATATTCACATAAATGCCTACAGACTAAAGGATGCAACTGCTACATATTTGACAAACTCCTAAGGCTATTAATTAGTATTTTTACTTTTGTAATTTCGTAATATTCATCCAAATCCTAATGAGATGTTTATAATGAGTCAAAATGTATATATTGGATATTTAATACATTGTTTGTTTCGTTACTTGAAGGAATTACAGCATTAATTAATTATTTGGGGATATTCCTAATGCAAGTAAATGAATAATCACTTAAAGCAATTGTTATATTTTGACCCTTCTCTTTCTCTAACTGCAATTTAGTAAAAATGAAATTGAACGGACTCTAATTTCCTTGGATTTTTTTTGGAAAAAATACAAAATATAAAATATAAAATAAATAAAATATAACGTAAAATTAAAGACTACAAAACTTTAATTTTTATTTACGAATATGTTGAAATAAAGTTTTTTTCTGAGGCTTCAATTTTGTTGGCAAAAAACACCTCAAACTTTTTGCGTACATTTTTTAATTAAGCTTTTTTAATTACTAACCTGTATATTTTTAAAATTTTTATTAATTAAAAGGTTACATATTTAATAAGCTAGAAAGGTATAATTAAAGTCTGATATTTGTGCAAAAAGTGAAGTGAATTGAACTTTCCAGAAATTATAAACCTATTAGCTGTCCGAATTACATATAGACATATGCCTGAAATGTGTAAATTGGCTTTTATGTTATTATTTACGACTTTGTTCGACGGCTGGCTTAGCTGTTTAGTGAGGCAGGTGTAAATAATTATAAATATGCCGAAAATCGGCAACCAACTGTCAGCGGCTGAGTTCGATGGGCTTTTCAATTGCATTTGAAATAAGCCAATCGGATGAATAAACCGAAAAATATACACATTTATGTATTTATTTACAAATGATATGTTTACCCTAAACGAATGCAGGATGTCTGTGAAGCGTTATGGCATCGGATCAACTTAATTATATAGTAGCCGGACTCTTGGTCGGAGCGCAATTTAAAAATTTGTACGGTCGGCAGTTCAACCGGAATGAAATCGTTTTGACAATATTCGGCTTTGGCAAATATTTACATTTCGAAATCATTATTATTTGGCATTTGTCGCCCAGTTGCATTTAAATGACCCTAAATTAGATTTAGATGCCGCTCATTCCTCCTCCCAGAGCCTCCAATTTGTGGCACATTTGAGGCTGACTGGTCGGGTTCCCCGGGTTTGTTCCATGCTCTTCAAACCAATCTAGGCCTAGTCGTCAAAGTGTCTCCTCTTGCAAAAATGTTGACAAATTTTAATTACTTTTTAGCAGCTGCTCCCGCTCAGTTGGCGTTGCAATTAAGAGTGGAATTCTTTTTCATTATTGCTGTTTGCCCAAAAACAAGCAAATATTAATAAAGCAAGCCTCGCACCCACAGACACACACCCACACACAAGCCCCAACTTGGCAGCAGGCAACACGCATACGCCATGTTGGCCGTCAGTTTGTGTCATGTAAGTGGGTTACTTGCTGGCTGCCTTTGCTATGAGAGTGCTGTCGGTTCCTGGCCTAAAACTAGGAGGGGAATCGAATCGAGTCTCTATACACAAACTAATTTTTAATAGTAAGAAATTGTAAGTCGAACTTAGAAACTAAGTTTTTTAATATTAAAATTAATATGTATGTTTCTTCAATTGAGTAGAGAAAGCTCAGCTTTTTAAAAACACAAATTAAAATGTGAAATTTGTATTAAAATCATTAATTGAACATAAAAATTGCTTTAATTCAATAAATATTATTCTGAAATCCGTAAAATTCATATTAATTTTTCTCTCAACCTAAAGGTATCCACAGTCAAGCACACTCAACTGTATTCTAGCAGAGCTCCCCTTCCTTTAGTCCTTTCAAATATCCACATTCTAATCTAACAATAGTCCACAAAATAATTATTTAAAATACAAAGCTTGTTTTTCATTATATTTTGTACCTTGTAAATTCCAAACCTTGTTAAAAATATAGCAACCTAACCCTAAAGAACTAAAAACAAAGTTACATCATTTTAATATAATTAATTTAATTATATTAGTACCGCTAGTAAATTATCAAAGAATATGCCCGATTTGAAATGAGAAACAATGTGTGCAGGAAATTTGCATACAATTAATTTGGAAGTAAAAAGGAATTTTGTGGCCCTTAAGTCGGTTTTTTTTTTGCATTCGTGTGTGTTGTGTGCTCCTGGTCATTTCTCAAGCCTGACAAATCGGTCCCCAGCCCCACAAAATGTTGTGCACTTGGCAGTGAAGGGTCCTCTTGGCCTTGTGCCTGGCCTCGAGCACTGCTTGTGTGAGAATTGTCATCCTGTCACTTGACTCCCACTGCTCTGCCAAGATGCGCTTCTATTCAGTACGCAATGCACCGCAAACGAAAAGAAGAGCCAGCCAAGTTGTGGAAAATTTTTTAATTAAAAAATTGCAAACGACATTATGCAGAATGGCGGTGGGGTGGAGTGCCTCGATGGCACTTATTCACTGCTCCTTCCACAGCGACTGCTGTGGCTCCTGTTTGCGTCCTGCCAGGGCGAATCACAGTCAATGCCATTGGAGAGACATAGGAAACAAAGCACACTTGACAACCGCCTGGCAAAGGGCAAGACGCTGCCATGTTGGGCATCGAAGAAACCACTGCAGTTCCTGGGTAATGAAAATGTCAGCGTGGCTTAGTGGCAGCGGCGAGGACTTTTTATGGGTATTTATGAAAATTGACGTATTTTATGGGCCATCATCATCATTATCAGCACTGCAATTATGTTCGCTAGACTGCTGGTATCCGTTCAATAAGTGGTAACAGTCGCGGGGATTCTTCAGAGGAATGGTCTAGCGTTTTGCTAGGATATTTTCAAAACTTCTTGAGAATTGCTTTAGAACTTTACTTGAACTTAGTATATCTGTTTCCAGAAAATCTACAGCTCTGCTTCAGGTAAATTAGTAACCAGTAACCCAGAGTACACATTCCCTCTACATCATTGCACCCTAGCACTTTGCGTTGTGGAGGCCATGGAGGACACGTCGCGGTCAGTGACAGTGTCAACGGCAAGAACTGCCTTCTATGCATTAAGGGCCCATGGCAGGGGGCCAAACAATGACATTGAGGTGTCGAAGCGGCGAGCGGCTTGGTTGCGGGACCAAGAGCAGCTACATCCTTGATAAGGATGCAGGTGACATGGCCGGGCTGCCTCAGACGGCTATTGCTGGGCCAATCCGGGATAAGGCCTCAAATTAGCGCGAGTGCTTTGCAGAATATACGGCAGTAGTTGCTGGTATCTCAATCCGTAGCTCCTGTTTTTGCCATTGCTACTACCACTGCTGCTGCTGCTGCTGCTGCAGCTGGCCTGCGGTCGCTGTAACGGGCCAACAAACCGCAACAAAAGCCACGCAACATGGCCAATCTGTGGAGTTCATAAAAGTGTCAACAACTTGGCCTGGCCATGGAAAAAAGTGACTCGGGACTGAATCCCGGACGTGGCAAAGGTCCTGCATTGTGGAGGCCACGTCGCGCTGACCGCTGATAACGCAAAACGGTCGCACACACACATACACACACGCAACTTGGCCAACTAACGCGCGTTCGTTAGGCAAGACAAAGTTAACTGGCAGCCACGGATCCGGGACAAGCTGGCAGTCCGGTCAACCAGACCAGTGTCCTCTACTGTTTGCACAGCCCCGCCGTATTCCTTGCT
This sequence comes from Drosophila anomelani, assembly GCA_035045905.1. Taxonomy (NCBI): domain Eukaryota; kingdom Metazoa; phylum Arthropoda; class Insecta; order Diptera; family Drosophilidae; genus Drosophila; species Drosophila anomelani. The sequence continues at coordinate 4,443,628 of JAWNOO010000007.1, read as the reverse complement.
GTTCCACAACATTCCGTATTCCCTATTCCGTACTCTGCTGTTTTGTTTTGTTTTGGCCAGCGAGGCAATCAGCGCAGCAGCTTCTCACGGCAAAGGCCGTCGCCCTTGTGTCTTATCATATCGTATCAGCCTCGCAGGGTTCGTCTTTTTTGCACTTTCCCTGAAGTTGACGATATAAAAAGTTACCCTACTGGTTTCAGTTAAATTGTTATTAAAATTAACGTTTAGAGACTATTTGATGGAGACTTAATCATTGCGAAGCCTTTGTCTTATTTCTATACCTTTAAATTTATACATTGATTAGTAAATCGAAAGGAAAATTTGCTAAGCCAAAGATTTGTTACCACAAATTTGAATTTATTTAGATATTTGTAAAGATATTTCTGAGTAATAGTTTTTTTTAAATTGCAAAACAATTTGACACTTTTATTGATTGAAATTATTTTGTACATTTCTAAATTCCATGATAAGAATTTAGCTTAATTCCACTTAGCACCTAGTTTTCATGGCTATTTTAGATATGTTATTTATATAAACAATTGATATTTTGTTTGCTATTTATTTCTTTACACTTTATTTAATATTATACAAAATAGCTTTAAGGTGATTTTAGGGGTACAGAGCCTCATCAAAGACTAACCCCATTTTATGACATGTATACATATATACATTTATCTCCTGATTTTTGCAGTTTTATTATGCATGCATGTTATGTTATGTTATTCCTGATATTTTTCCCAGACCCCGCTCTACCGCACTCACCTCAAACTTGTTCGGCGACCGCAAAAATAGTTTAATGCTTCGCGGAGCTGACACATGTTGCTGAGACCTCCTTTCCTGTTCGACCTTTGGATTCCTGCAGCGGCCAGAGGTTGGTAATATTTGAGATATCCTTCAGCTCGACGGGTTGGTTAGTTAGTCAAAGCCAAAGTCGGCAATGGTCAGCTGCTTGTGGCACTTCGTTAGCCACTTTTCTATGGCAATGGTACAGAAGAAGCAGGAGAAATGCAATTTTTCGATTTTTTTTTTCCTTTAATGAAGAGCAACGTTGGTGGCTGAGGCAACCAATTAAATTTCCAGGCCATCAAAGGTCAAAGCGAGTGCTTGAGTGGCAAGCAGCGGAGCACAAAATGATGGACGCGAAAGCTGCCAGGGCAAAGCTGAAAACAGCAGATATTCTAATTGAAAATGCAGAGTGAAAAGTATGTATTTATTTTGTAACTTTAATATTTCAAGGGCTGGCCAGGCACCAGCTGGCCATTTGCTGCCCTCGGCCCGGTGGCAAACTAAAGCGAAAATTGTCATATGTAGATTTATGGCGAATGATAAGAATAATATTTACAATGCCCCAAAGGTTACGCACACACTGACCGGCACTCAGCCACCCAGCTGTACTCACTCACACAAAGTCAACTTTATGGGATACTTAATGTCCAGTCATAGAGCCGGGAATATTCAGCCCGATGCCACATTATGCCACACGACGCCCCTCAAATTACGTATACGCAGCGTGGGCCGGACATGCCATGGTACTTAGTGGCAGTCAATGGCCGTCGCCTGCGAGGCGCTCCTTGAGTTCAGAATTTAACGTAGAACCCAGTATCACAACTGGACACTTTGATTGCATGCAGAGATTAGATTTCCGACTTGACGTGAAGTTTCCAACAGACTGATGGGTGTAAGGCTTGTTTAGAGAAGAGAAGCTATTAAAGCGATAAGCAAACTATGTATAAATATTTATATAGAAACATTATTTCTGAAGTTTAAATCTTGAATTAAAGTTAAAGCCATGCTTACTATATATCCATCACACTTCCACCTCAATGCTTAGTAAAGTATTTCGGTGGCATTAAGCCCAATATCAACTGACTCTGTTTACCGGGGGTTAAGGGTCAACAGTTACATGTGCTTCCTGGGGATATTATCATATGGCACACACATGCGACGCCCGTAATATGCTGCTATCTGGTTGCGATTCCAGCTGCTGCTCCTTCGGCGAGCGTAATAAAGTGTTGCGGAAGTTGGACATATTGGTTTTTAATATTGAGTTACTTGTTTGTCTGGCGGACTTTCGAGTGGAGCTAAGCAAGCAGGCAGGCAGGCAGACAGCTCGTTAGGAAGCAGATCAGATGGCCGGGTTGGCCAGCTCCAGATCCAAGGAGAGGCCACCAATCATACGCGAAAACGGATTCTGTTTACTCTCGTTATAATCGCTTTGCCTGACTCAGCTCGGCTTACCGAATAAATTTCCACATTCCCTGACCAATTTTAAAACAACAAACGACCCGCCGGCAGCCCGTCCAGTCTCCCTATCCCCATACTCATCCCCATCCCGCGGAGGGACGCCTGTCGCCATGGCCGCCCCAAATTGGCGCCATTTATTTACTTGTTTGTTTCAACTTCCGTTCATTGCCACGCCGCAAAAAGTGTAAGCTATGGCGGTGGCGCATACCTCAAACGATCTGGCTGCTCCCGGCTCCTCCCAGCTCTGGTTGTGATTCGGATTGGGATGTGGATGCGGATTCGGATTCGGATTCAGAGTCCCCTCCGCGCATTTCCGCTGCCATTAGCCGACAAACTTCATTTGTCATCTCATTTTTCTGCTCGCTCGACAGTTTTCTTCCGTTCTTGCGCAGTGAAAATTTATGTAAACGGACATTCTCATTCTCATACTCAGTTGCCGGACACTGATTCCGGCAGGGCGGCCTCCGACGCGAAAGCGAACGCGGACGCAGGGCCCGTTGCGGTTATGATGACATAAAAGGCGCTGCTGATAAAACGAAAAGGCAAACAAGGCAATCGCACCAACACGGAAACAATTCTCTCCGGCGATTGTGATCTGTGTGTGTGTGTGTGTGTGTGTGTGAGTGGGAGTCGTAGACCGGAAGGGGAACACTGAATGGTGCAGCGGAAACAACATGCTGTGATTTAAGACTTCATTTTGCCGGCAAAACTCTGGGCGGCTCTTGAGCTCTTCTTTAATAATTGCAAAACCGAACGAAGGTTCGCCTCGTCGCCATTGTCGATGTTCATTTTGGGCGCTGCTCTGAATAATTGAATTATTTAATGCTGTGCGATTGCCATTGTAAGTGTAACAGTAACTGAGACAGAAACGTTGCGGAAGCGGATATGGAAGTTGGCTGCTGGCGCTGCCGCTGCCACTGTCGCGAGAGATCCGTGTTGGTATTGTCATCCGCGAGTCCTGACATTGTGTGAATTCATTTAATTAGCGAAGCAGCTCAATTCAGGGTGTTAAATTTCGCGCTTCTGTAAATTCCCCTCTCGAATATATAAATTCTCGCTGGAACTGGAGCGGCGGGGCTTTGAAAGTTTCCCCAGTTTGCCGGTGGGTTTAGCAACCTCTTCCACAGCTATTCAGTGGCATGTGCGAGTGTGCAGCTTTTAGCGGAAATCTCGCTGGGGCATCAAAAATCACGTGCGCTGCTCCTGCTCCTGCTCCTGCTGCGGCAATGCCAGCTTCATCGGAGCAGGAAACTAAATTAAACCGTTTTGTTGCCGGCCAGCAATGAATGAGGCAAGAGGCAATAAAAGGCGTCAGTTAGCTAAGTGCTGGCTGCTGCATTGTGCCAAAGTGCGTTCACAGATGAGTGGCCAGATGGGCAGGAGCTGATGTTGCCCCTTGGATTTCACAGAACACTGAGAGAAAAAAGAAAGTTGCGACGATGAAAGTCCATAAATGAACTAATAATAAATGCAAAATAATATTTGATTAAATTATTAATTTTCTAAGGTGATCTGTGAGATGTTTTCAGGGGCAAACACATAACTTAAACCTTTAAAATATATCTTCTTATGCTTAACTTCTTTAATTTTTAATAAAATATTCCTTTCAAAGTTTATAATTAATTTTTCTCTGTGTTCAACATTGCCTTTGTGCCGCCCCTGAACGCGCAATCAATTCATACGGCTCTTGCTGGCAAAAAACCAATTAAATTTTATAAGCCGTACAACTGGCATAGAACGATTCCGGCGGACAAGTTCAAGCACCACCTCAGGGGTGCAGTTGAAAGTTTATCCACACACAGCTCCGGCGCACACATCTTAGACGTCTGCAATTCTTTAACTACTTTTCGGCTTGACTGTGAATTTCAAAGTCATTTCGAAGGCAGAACCGCAGAAGCCATCGAACAACAACAATGGCGTTAATTATTCATGAATAGAAAGAATAAGTAGTGGATAGGGTTATCGGGGAGATCGGGTTGCAGCCAAAAGCCTCGGCAGAAAATCCGAGTTAAAAACTTTGGCGCCCCGCAACCGGCCAAGAAATAAAGTTTTGCCCCTTGCCGAAAAGTTGATCCCTTGGATTTATCCAACTAGACAATTTGCCAAAGCTTTGTGGCGTGGGCTGGCCATGTGTAATAATGAAATGCCACCCTGTCCGATCTGGGGTCTTGTGTATTCACCATACGCCCCGTTGTACAACTTGCATATGTTGTAAATACTTTTCGAGAGAGCTGGAAGCCGCAGATGGGGCGAAACTCCGAATTTTGGGCTGTTGATTGATTGATGTTTGGCTTGAGGCCAGCTCGATTTGCCCGGCACCGAAGGGATCAGAAAGTTGCAATATGTTTTTCCAACTTTTCCGGTGGCCCTCGGGCCTGTTTGCCCAGCTTATTTCATCGGCAACAATTTAATAGGCCTTTTTCGATGAAATTTCAAATTAAATTCCCTTAAATTAGCATTAAAAATGCGCAATTTTCGAATTATTGATGGCTCACAGAAATCAATTTTGGTATTTGCAATGGTTTTTGCAGCTTTGCCGGACGACTGACTGTGTGAGTGTGTGTGTTGGGCAAACAAATCAATGCAATTTAGGAAATTGCATTTATAGGCGAAATGAATTTGAAATTAAAATCGAGTCGAGCAAAAAATAAACCGAATTACCGATATTCTGTCAAAGATGAACGCGGCTTGCAGCGATTGATTGCATTCGTTGGCACACCCACACCCGCACACATAATAAGGCATAAATTATAAAATTTTTAGTGGCCAGTTGACACACAGTGTTTATATATCATTTCGGTATATACATATGTACATATGTGTGAGGAAAACATTCCCATTAGCATATTTTCCTGTTTGCTATTGGGAGAATCCAAATTCAAAGCAAACAATGCAACTAATTAAGTTGCTAAAATCCATTTCAGGGATATTTTCCACTGACACAAAGTGTATGAGGGCAGTAAAAGTGTTTGGCCAGAGAGACTGTAAAATCCCGCTGCAGGCGTGGCACAAACAGCTCACTCAAGTCAAAGGGTCGCAAACAAACAAAACACCAGAGCCATAAACAAAGGCATGGCCAACAACAACAACTTCAGTGCTGGGCCAGAGAGTGGCCCAGAAGGACCGCCCTCCAGCCTTCCCGCTCGCTATCTGCTCTATAATTTATTCATGTCAAAGAAATTTCATCGCCTTGAGGCTGCCAACTTGTTTGTAGTATTTGCTGTAGTTTTGCCGCTTGGCCAGGTGCCTTTTTTTTTGGTTTTTGAGGGGATCCAAGGATCTGGAGCAGGAGCACAGACAGCAGGGCCAAAGGGGCCGCCGGCTCAGCTCGGTTCCTCGAGCGGTCTGCTAACGAAATGTCCCCTTGAAACGTTTACCATCAATAATTTATAATGTTTGGGTTAGCTGCGTTTTGTTTTCGTTTTTGTTTTTAAGGTTTCTCTTTGGCATAATTTGACAAATTTTTGTTTACCCAACGGAAGGATTTCCATATCAATATATTCTCGAATTAAATTGGTTGGGTTTTTATTTTTTACATATTTTACACATGGAGACCACTAATGGATTTAGCCGGAAGCAGTAAGCCTGTTTTATTGATTCTATTCACCTCTGGGGGTTACACATCAACTGGAGATGCCTTCATCGAACTGGGTTTAATTGAGAAATGAAGTGGAAAATATTGGGTTTCATGGGATATTTGGATAAGTTAAAAATTAACATTGTTAAGTGAATCATTAAGCTTGTCAATCTATATATGTATACAACGGCACTTAACAATGACGTTTTATTGGCTTAAGAACAAGTCTCTGCCTAAGTGGCAGTGATATTCAGTATTTTAATTGAATTTTAAAATAAATACAAGGCACTTATCAATTCAATCCAGCAAATAAAACTACGAATTAGCACTAAGCATAACACAAACGGGTATTATTTGCTTTGATGGCCATTCGAATTAAAGGCACTTTGCCGAAATAACAACAGCTGCAGCAATTACAAGTACGGGCTGTTCTTTACTTTGCAATTTAATTCAATTTGACTGAGAGAGAGAAATCCTTGGCCATGATGGCAGTTGCGGTTTGTACATATGTATATGAATATACGAATGATGTATATATATTTATATAGATTTAGGGGCTTGGCACGTGGAATGGCAGCAGCAGCAGCAACTGCAACCGAACTCATTAAACTGCGTGCACTGCTGTTGCGGCAGCTTGTGGTCGGCATTTTGGGGTTTAATTTTACTAATTCACATGATGGCTCACATACGAACTACACTACAGCACAATATAGAGGGTAGTGAGTGTGTGTGTGTGCAGGCCCCGGCTCATTCGGGTGACCAAATGTTAATTTTAATTTATGCGGCCGCCTCGCACATTTGTCGCATTAGTTGTGGGTCTCTTTAATGACTGATTTATTGGTCAGGAGCTCGGGCAGTGCGAGCGAAATTCCAAATTCAATTGAATTATTTATTTATGCTCATTTGCAAACATTCAATAAAAACGCAAAGCTGGCAAAAACTACCATAGGATCTGCGGTGATGCAGGACCCTGGGCCAAGCGGCTTTCTAAAGTAATTAGGACATTTAACCAATAAAGCGCGTGGTCGGTGGCCAACGGGTATTTGTCCTCGTCGCAAAACTGATTGATTAGAGGCCCGCATTATCGGACGGTTCGCTCATTCTTGTGTCACGGGAAAGTTTCCTCTTTCCGCAGTTAGCACTTAATGCCACATGCCCGGAACCACCAGCATCCGCCGGAGCCCAGAGCCCAATTTTCCCGGCTAGTGGCGAATGCACAAACGAATTTTAAACACTTTCGACATCAAATCCACTTTACAATTTTGTTTGCGTATTTCAATTTCGGATTTTGATTTCGCATTTGATTGCCAAAAGCGATTTTTACTGCTAGACTTTCGCCACTCGCACACGCACTTGGAAAAAAGGATCAAACTGATTTTTCATGAAAATAAACAAGAGTGGCACACACATGTGTGTGAAAGATAATACCAGCGGGTATATTGGAAACTAAATAAAATAATAACCATCATATGAAGGTCTTAAATTTTATTGAAATTTTAGTTTTATTTGAAGGCAAATAAAGCCGCCTTTAATATGATAATTTATCAAATTAAAATCTCTTTAAGCCTTGTAGATTTTAAGAAATACCTATGCTTAAGTTGGCTTAAGTTTTATGATTACTAGTCTTTTAGCAAGGTCAATATTATAGAAAAAAGTTTATGAAGACATATAAGCAATAATGCTTTTCAAACACTGAGCAAGATCAAGAGATTTCCCCGATCTGCGACCTCACTTTTTCACCGTGCACACATGTAGATACTTGACCTGGGAGCTGGCCCCCCAAAAACTATTAATTTGATTAAAAGTCTGCACTTTTATTTGCCAGCAGCACACGCGGAAAACTTTACAGTTCTCGCTCCAGCACTCGGCACCCCTTTTCCTTCCGGACGGAAGTGCAGCGTACGAGGGTTGGATGGGTCGTTGTTTTCCTGTTTGTGTTTTCCACGCACATTAAAATGTCGTTAAAGCTGGTGAAAATCAAATGTACGAAATTTTCCATGGAAAATTTATTGCGCTCTGCCAGGAGCAGCGGCGGCAGCATCGAGAGCCGCGCTGTAAATGCCATTTTAACGCCTGGTTGGGACCACAGCCCCTCCGCGTCCTGCGTTGTTCGTCCTTCATCCTTCGTTATTCCTCGCCCCCACTCCCCCGGGAAAGGTCCTGGGAAACCCTCCTGTGCACACACCTCCCGACTGATTGTTGTTGCTGCATGTTCGCTGGTTGACTTGTGGTCTTGTTTTGCGGCTGCCTGCCTGCCACGCCTCCTCCGCCCACGCCGCATCCACCTACCCCGTTGCACCTCATTTGCATGCAATTCATTTTCTTAAGTGCAATTTCCATTGTTTTGTCGGGTTTATTTGGCTGTTTCATTCAGCTCAGCCCGGCTCTTCTCGCTGCCGTGTGGCACCTTTTGTTTTGCAAATTACATTATTATTATTATTATTATTATTATGGCCGACTTAAAGGGGAGCTGCAGCATTTCCCAGGAAATGCCATTCCCGCACTAATCTTACCACAAATATATTCTGGCTGCAGGGGCTTGAGGTTGGTTCAAAAATTTAATAGAACCATTAAGCGGGTTTGCAGATGAAAGCAGGGCGTATGACAGGAATCTTCTTTGTTTCTAGTTTTATTTTTTGGATAGACAGTTGGTGGCACAAAAAGAGGATAAACTGCAGAATTGTATTTATTTTATTTATAAGTAAACAAAGGGAGAATGTTACAGGTTTAATGATTTATATTCAAGGGAATTTGTCTCATATTTTTACCATTTATAAACCGACAAGATCCCAGTGCCACAACTGTTAGTAATCATCTCTTTTCCCTCTTACTTTCTCCCTGCAGCTTCCCCTCCTTTCATATCTCTTTTTGCAGTTACCAAAATTTCATTTAAGTTGGACTCTCGCGAAGGGTGGAAGAGATTGTCCCTCGCTTTTGACGCTGACAACGAGTCAAGAACGAGCGCCGGAAAGTTATTTGTACTTTTCTTACATTTTTGTTTAATTAATTTTACAAAACAGCGCGCTGTTGTCAGAGTTTATGACACTCTTGCTCGGGATTTTATGTTGACAACATTGACAAAATGTCAATGCCGCTCGGGCGCTTGGAATGGAGGAGAATGCTCCGCATAATTAGCCTCAAACTCTTGACAGTTGTTTCGGGACGGGGGGACATTTGCATGAATTAATTAGTAAAAGTTTTGCGCTCAAACTCGTAGTTTGAAAGTTGGACTGGCAATCCATTGGACTAGTGACAGAAATTAGCTGACCAAGATGCCACGCCCCCAGTGGCACTCTATGTAATTGAAAATGGTGAGGGAATAGGGCAAGGAAAAAAATATGAAATGGGCAGCAAGCTCAAGGAATTCAATCAATTCCAAGGCAAACTTGAAATATGTGCGCTGCTCCGTTCTTGTCTTTTTCTTTTTTTTTTTTTTATTGGTGCTTGTGCTGGTGTTGCTGTTGTTGTTTGGCTGCGTTGCATTTTAATTAAAAGCACAAACTGCCGCATGCCGCATGCATATTTATGAAAGTAATGCAACCAAAGGCAACAACAACAGCGACTTTTGCACACCTATACATCAGCAGGCACACCCGCATACCCATGCATACACACACACACACACACACACCTTGCTGGACGCACGCCTAGTCAAATTATATATGCGCATATTTTATGCATTTTTCCCAGCGTTGCTCACTTCGTCCTCTGTCCGCTTTTTCAGCGCTTTTCCTTGCTCTTTCTTCTGACCCACTCACGCCGGGTCCTGCGTCCAAAAACGCAAAATCGCTTTGCGCCTGAAAGTATGCAGCAAAGCGTGAAGCATGCAAAAGGGCGGCATACCGATTGGTGTTTCAATCTAAAACAACCCACACACTGTGCACACCCCACACACCCCGAACACCACACACACACTTCCCCCGATTGCAGTGACGAGCGCTGGAGATGAAAAAGTTAAATTTGTTTCGTGTCAAAGCGTCGCCGCTGGCCGCCCAAGCCAAGTCTAAGCGCGTTCGACATTTTTGCACAGAATTGAAAAAAAAAAAAAAATATAAGTCAGCAAGGACGACAGCGAGAGCAGCAGGATAGATGCCATCACGCTGCGTATCTTCCTCGACCCCCAACCCGCATTCTGTGCCCCACACACATCGCCTCGGTGTGTCTGTGTATGTGACAGGCTGCATGGCAGACATTGCTTATACGCCATGTTGACCAACAGCGGCAACAGTTTTGTGTTTTCCTTTAAATTGCATAAATATGAGCACATCATTGTGTGTGCGGGTAAGTACACTGTAGGAAAACTGCTAAATTACCAGCTTTAATTCACAAATATTGAAAAAGGCTATAAGTTTTCTTTCAATTATAAAATTTAATATAACGTTCAGTACATAAAATAACATTTAAATTGTTTCCTTTATTTAATGATTGCAAAGATAAGGTAAACATTATTTCAATATACATTTTTCTTTAAGCTTTTGTTTTATTATAAAAGAATTTTACTACAAAATAAAGATACGAAAACAAATATAATTTTAGTCGTACATTAAAGCATACATTTTATTTAAAGCCTTTTAAGCGCTAATCAAATCCTGTTATAAAAGGGATAATCGCTTTTTTAGATAACCTAATCCCCCCAGGATTACAGCTATTAATGGGATATTTGTATACATATTTTTCAGAAAAACAACAGAAAACTCAATTAAATGTTCGTTTTTTTTTCTCAGTATCCTTTTGCGTGTTTTCTGTTGCATATTTTTGGCCGCAAAAGTGTGTCCTCTGGAACGCAGCAGTGCTGCAGCACGCAACTGTGTCTCCGTCGTCCACTATCCACCGCTCCGCAGTTGACAGTTGGCCCGTCGGTTTGGGCTGACACCTGCAATGCTCGCATTTTATTACATTTTATGCGCCCAGCCATGTGTGCGCGTGTTTGGGTGACCATGTCAGTTGACAAAGGCATTGGGGCGAATAAACAAATGATATTCAATTTATTGTCCCCGGAATATTCAGTTTGCGGAATGTGCCCGCCGCCCGGGTTCGGCTTTGTCCGAAATTATGAAATTTATTTGCTGAAATGTGACGAAGGTCAGGCGGCGTGAAATAAGCAGCTGTCTGTCGCTGAAAACTCATTTGGGGGGGATTAATTTGGACTTGGCTCTAAGGCGCTTTAACGGTCCGCAGCCAGCGGGAACTAAGCCGTCGTCATCCTTCCAAAATAATTAGCAGAGATAGAAAGAAAGAGAGAGAGGGAGGTGTGATTTGTTTTTGGCAAAATATCGAATGCAGTTCCTGCAACCAGCGGAACCAAGTTTCTGCTTTGTTCGAAACTTCTGGCACCGCAAGTTTTGCCAACGCAGACAACACTCCTTTCAACTATATACTTTGCAAACTTTGCTTTGTCGCGCATATGATATTCCCTCTGACATTCAATCTGTGTGTGTGCCTCGGAGGACTCCGGGTCGACTCCATTGACCGAACGGGAACGAGCTGAGTGGAACTGGCAGCAATTTGCCAGAGTACGTCTTGCCGTTGCTGCTTGAGTGGATTTAAATTTACTCAGCCAGTGTTTTTCGTCCTTCAATGGCCATGCAATGAGCTGGAGAAATTCCTTCAATTCGCATCGGAAGCCAGATCAATTCTGGTAGATATACAAGCGGATGGAAAAGTGGCAGCAGGGGGAGGGTCTGTCAGTGGACTAAATACCGCAGTAAATGCAAACAGACCTGCAGCTGAGAGCTTTCACCTGTCTGCATCAGCACAACGGCCACATCGGAGCTCAAACAGCACTCATGCACTTGAAGAACAAGGATAATTTCAGAAACTTAAGAAAAGCTAAACTTTTTGAAGAGTTTCTATTGACACCTTTCATTAGCTATTAAATCTTTACATTTACTTTTAACATTTTCATACAAAAATCAAATTCAATGATTCTTTTCTCCAAGTGAACTATACGTCAGCCGACATCGAGCGCCGCCGGATGTGGCCGCTGTGTTCGGGTACTTAGTAAGCATATCCGTTTTGGTTTTATTTCCGCTCTGGCCGCCCGCAAACACACTCTCCCCCACACACATGCAGGCATGCACCTGCTGCTGCCGTTGCTTATGTATGCACACAAAGCAATTGCAATTGCAATTTGATGCGCAAACAAAAGCCAAAACTCCGCTCCAGGAGCCCTGCTGCTCTGACTCCGATCCCTTTTTGGGCTTTCGGAAATGCAATTTTTGCCCTGCGGTCAAGCTGATTGCCTGCCTCGAGGCTGCCCGGCTCCTCTGTTCGCTCACTCCGGCAAAGCTCATTTCCGTAGCCACAATTAAAATGTTAATCCGTCGGGGTGCAGGTGGCTAGCATCATGGACAAGAACATGATTATGTTAGCCGTTTTCTTTTGTTATATCCTCCGGAAGAGTCTGCCATTTGCATTAAAGTAAATGTGAGGAGATTTCTTCATTCAAGTTGGGAGTAATAATTACAGGAAACTAAATAATGATTTAGTTTTGTGGGAAACTATTGAAGGAAATAAACTTATGATTTTATATTTTATTTAAATCTAAAAATATTTCATGAAAAATCCACAAGCTTCAATAAGCAATTTAATACACCCCCTTATAGCATGCTTCGTGCGTCTGCATTCCTTAAAGGAATTTTCCGCGTAAGTATTCAGGATTCGACCCTCTATTTTCTTTTCCTTTTTTATAAACCCTCACCTTAGCTTGCAGCTGGAAGAAGCTAAATTTTTCGTTAATTAAGGCAAATTCCCGATGAAAATTTCCGCGCAGCTTAAGCGTAAAAAGCGAAAGCAAATATCGGCTTGCGGCTGCCGCGGTGGCAGTGGCAGTGGAAGCTGGGATAAAACTTAAATAAGACAAGCTGCATTCCACTGCCTTCCGCACATCAGACCACCCCGCGACGACCTCAGCGCATTTGCTGGGATGCAATTTTAATTTAGCCACCGAAATGAGCAGCCGGGGCCGAAATGAGGCAGTGGAAACGGTTGGCAGCCGCAGTTCAAGTCAAGTCGAGTCCTCGGCCGGGGTAAACAAAGCAACCCGCCGAATTGTTTCGCGCATTCATTTTAAGTCATTTCGGAGGCGAGTTTGCCTAATGCACAGCTGCGGCCGCGGCTGCACTGCGATGCGGTCTGAAGGGATGCACTGGGACCACGGGGCGTATGCGCAACTTATGAAGATTGCCGCGGCTGTTGATGTTGTTGTTGCCGACGCTTTTTGTTGCCGCTGTTTCGCCTAAAAATGTCAAGTCACAAGTGTTGAATTCACACTTGACAAAGCAGATGCCCGAGGGCGTTTGGGCGTGGCGCAAAGTTGCAGCAGCAGCAGAAGAAGAGAGGCGCTGCCAACTCGGAGACACATTGCAACTGACAGTTTTCATTAAAATGTTATCAAAAACGCAGTTTCCGCTCTCGCTAACCGCAAATGTGCCATCCAAAGGAGACGAAGTTGCACAACAAATGGCAAATGGGAGTGAAGACGAAGGCGGAGACGGAGTGGGGTATCCGAGATCTGTGAGGAATGCGAGTATCTGCGACTTAAATGACAGAGAGATACACTAATAACAGCAGCAAGGCATTCAGCAGCTAGCATGTGTCCGTCCCTGTTGCTCTGCTGCACTAATCTTAGCCAGTCAAAGTGGAACGTGAACATGGCAACTGTTCCACTTCACTACCAAGGCATCGGCTTCCCTGCTCCCGTTAAAGTGCTCCTCCTGTCCCGCCTCGTGGCAAGTGCTGCTTATTAATTGCAGCCTGTTTGGAGCCAATGTTTCCATGTCATTGTCAGGACGAGAGCACAACTCGAAGAGGATTGCTTTCGAAAATTAACCGAATATCAATCAATTTGCGCTTGATAAGTTATACACTGTGGTTTGGGCTTGGATTACACCTGGAGAAATTATTTTTATAATTTAAAAATTATCCATTTAATGCGTTGTAATCTTACGACTTAAAAGCTGGCGATTACTTATTGAAATAAATACATTTTAAATTGACATAGACTTTTGGTATTAATATATAATACTTTTTATTTTCCACATTTTTCTCCTAGTGTATATGTACTCGAGTTTTTGGAATGTATCTGCAGAAATTTCTTAGCTCGACTCATCAACTTACACAAGCATCAACATTTTGCTTAACTTTCTTTCCTGCTAAATACTCCACACACTTACACACACACACCCGCATGCACTCTGCTTAGATAATAATTTATTTAGCGTAAAAAGAAAATGAATGCAAATTTCGGTGGCGTGGCAAAAAGTTTTTGATTAAAGTGAAAATGAAACTCGGCTAAGTTACAGCCAGACGAGGGCAGGGTGGCAGGGTGCTGGGTGGATGCTGATGGGCGCTGGAAGGGAAGGGGAGGCTGGGGATGGATGCTCATGTTATTCCAGGTGCTGTGTTGGATAGTTTTAGTTACCTTTCGCTGCCTGCCACCTCCCCTTGGCCCATGCCGCTTTTGCTGTCAATTTTCATAGTTGCTCCTGCTGCTGCCAACCTGAAATTTATTGTGCACAAATTTCCAAGAATGTGTGTGTGTGAGAGTGTGTTTTGTGTTTTACCACTGCTGCTTTTATTTCCTGTATATTTTTGTGTAATATTATTTTGTACCCAGCACTCATGGGCTGCCAGGCAAGGGGATCATGTCTAAAGCCATAAGGTAAATATTTATCTGACGCTGAGTTCTCATATTTTTTGTTTTTATGCAGATGCATTAGAACACTTTGAAGTATCAAAATGTAAATAGAAGATTGTATTTCGTTTTTCTATATATCTCTAAAGTTGTATGAACATTTTAGAGCCCTTAAAATGCGACTGAAACTGTCAATAAAAAAATGAGGAATTTAATTAAAAACTTAAAAGAGAATGTTTCTGATTGCTCGTTTACAACTATTTTTTTATTTTATAAAATAAATAAGAAATATGTCAAATATGGCTTATTGGCCGAAATATAACTAAACGAAGAAGTAAGCTAAAGTTTAATAAAATCTCTGTTAAAAATGCTTTTTAAAATAAATATAAATCCATTTGCAAAGTGTGCAACTAAAGCCTAATTCTTCAGCTTAAGCTTTATGTTTCCTATATACATAGTATAGATAGCCTTTTAAAATAGTTGTAGTAAGTATAAATAAAAACTACGTTTACTGGGCATCTCCAAGGTCCTAAAACAATATTCAGGTGCCTTTTTCCCCTCCATATTTTCTTCTTCGGCGAGGCAAATTATATGACGAGAGCCAATTTCATTGACTTTAGCCGTTGCTGCTGTTCATTAGTTGAAGTTCAGTTGGCAGAAAATCGTGAAAATGGAAAATGCGGCCCAGCTGTAAAACCCTGGATCTTCGTAACAAAAATTTGACAGGCTCTAGGACGCACTGACACAGCAGAAAATAGGACAAATGTGGGTCGCTGCGGGTGGACGCGTCATGCCAGGAGCTGTAACTTTTCTAATTGGCATTTTTCCGCAATGATTGCAGTTGAACACGCCGCGATAAAAGCTAATCGAATTATGCTTTTGGCAAATGCCACAACAGCTGCGCGAAACCAGCAAAAACTAACAAACAATTATGGCCGGGCGAAGCTTTGATGGGTGTGTGTGTGTGTGGGTGGCGGCTCAGCGAGGATTGTGGGGTATCCATGGCTCTGGCCCTGTCCCGTTATGTGCAGCGTCATGTCAACGCCCAGCCGAACGGAGCGTGGGTCTGGTACGTAGACGGGTGTGGGTGCAGGGCTTCCGGCAAAAAGTTACTGGGAAAAGCAAAAACCCAGAAAGGATTTGTGTATGCGAAAAAATTTTACAAGCCATTAACAAAAATGTTGCGCCTCGGCATATGCCACATAAAATTCACTCAGCAGCAACAGAAGCAGCAGCAGCGGCAGTGGCAACAATGGAGGAGTCACGAGACTAAGTCGGAAAACCAGGAAGTGCTAGGGAGTTGGGAGTCGAGTAAAGTATTAGTAGAACTATTCGATTACTAAATACTCTTTCTGTGAAAATGAATAAACTATAAATAGATTTCTTTTCAGTTTTTAAAATGTTGGAATAGGTTGAATTAATTTACATTTAAATATCAATATAAATCTAAAAAAATTAATACTCCTTATAAATAGAATTAACTTCATGATGTCCTTCTGAAATGTTTATCAATTTTTCTGTTTTAAAATGTATGATTTATATATTTACTTTTATTTCGTAGAGTTTTAAAGTTAATAATAATTTTTAAGATTAATAAATAGCATAAATACTAAATTAATTGCAAAGTTGAGCAAGCAAAAAAGGATGTTTGTAATTGGTAGCAATATTTTCTTTTTAATAATTTATGTATATAGCAAATATATTCTGTAAAGTTACCTTCGCTTAATAGAAGTTTTCTTTAATGTTCTTAAAGAAATGTTTCTCTATTAGAAAGCCAATATCCTGCATTATCCTTAGGAAGGGCATTCTAAAGACCGAAATAGAAAGAGAACGGGACAGGCATACCGAGAAGAAGATGGAAAGAGAACGCGTCGAATGCCAAAATGTGCAATGCTAGCGATCTTGGCGCCGCTGCGTCCATTGTGGGTGATGGTCAGAGGCAGTGGGTGGTGCTGGGGAATGGGGGAGGAAGCGCCTGCCGGAAACAGGAAAAACAAACAAGGGAATGTTATGGAAGGAAGAAGGCAGAAAGAACAACAACAAGAACAACAAAAAATAACAACAAAAAAGCGCATAAAAATAAAGCTGCGATACGAAAAGGCATGTAGGAAACAACAGTAGCGGAAAAAACAACAGCAACGACGCGTCGGCACGGACACCGCCCAACAAAAACAACAACAACAATAGCAGCAACAATTGCTGGAAAACTCGCGCCTGTCGTGGAAAATGATAAATTTAAACGCAGTGACATGACAAATCGCCGCTCATTTGTATTAATCAGAAGAAAACAGCGAAAAAGGAAGGGGACGTGGAGAAAGCCGGAACTAACCCTTCGCTTTGCCCCCCTTAACTGATGTTGCAATTATTGTTTTATGGCTTGCTTGGGCTTAGCCCGAAGTGAATTTTCGGCGAAGGAGCGGAGGAGTGAGCTCAAGTTGCTGGCATTTGCATTGCACAACGTTATAATTTGAACAGAAGTTAATTTTGCGAGAAATTAAAATTCCACAGTTGCAATTGCAGCTGCAGCTCGGCTCGTTACGGGGTGAATGGAGGGGGCGAGAAGAGGCCAGACTGGGCCAAGTTCATTATGTGGGCCAGCAGCAGCAGCAGCACTTACTTCCGAGTGATTTATGCCCGACTCGAGGCAGGCAGAAGCTGCCACAATGTCCGAAGTCCGATTCCTTTGCAGTAGCCGCTGTTGTGCTCATGTTGCTGCTGCTCCTGGCACTCCATTCCATTTGCCGTTATCTGGCTGCTGTCAGCATGTGTCAATTTAATAAATAAACAAACAAGAACAATGATAAAGCGACAGGACAGGGGCGGGCAGGAAGGCGGCGGGGCTGGGAAAGCGTTGAAGGAAATGGGAGCGAGACGCACAAAGACATGTGAGGGAGTTCTCTCTCTCTCCCACTCACTGTGAGTGACTTCAAAAAATGAAATGAAATAATTCCAAAAACATGAACTGAAAACGGAAACGGAAACGGGCAAGTGTCAAATGAAGAAACATGCCCCGGACAAAAGGACTTGCCCACAGAAGCACACACACACACACACTAACGCACATACAAATATATAAAAACAAGAAAAAGATGTGAAAACACACACAGAAATACACTTCAATGAAAGTCATTGAAAGTTCTCTGATTAATCTTTTAATTAAGTTTTTATATTATAGTATTTGTTAAAAAAAAAGGATTTACTTGATAAATGTTTGAAAGGGAATAAAAAACGGAAAGATCTCTGTCTTTATACATTTTAATATTTATTCAAATTCATAAAACATAATTGCTATAAAAAACCATTTACCTTTGTTTATCAATTAAATTAAATTTTATTTTTTTCTTTATAACTTTTAAGCTCTTTTTCCGAGTGCCCACAGCAAGTAATATTTGTGATTAATTTGGCTTGCTTCATTCTGGGTTTATTTTCGTTCATTTTTTTGGTCGGCTGGCCAGCGCGTGCAGCAAAATATTACGCAAACGAATCCTGCAGGACGAGCGGGCGGCTGGGCAGGATTTTGGGCAACGTGAACGTCATCAACATCGTCCATCGAACGTGAGCTGTCAACAACTTCTGTGTGCGAGCGATGGGACCATTATTGTTGCTTCTCCTCTGGACTTCACGAAGTCATCAGCCGCAGCCACCGCCCCCCTAAGAGCCACCCACCCCCCACCATTACCCCGCAATGTTGACTTTTGCTCGAGTGACGAAATTAAATCGATGCCGAGCAAATGCCAATGCAGCTGGCGGAAAGTCCTTAAAGCGGACCAACTGCTGAAATAACCCGAAAATTAAATCCCGGCCAAGTTTGTGATAAATTTGCTTATGCCGGCAACTTAATGGAGAGTTTGTCGACGAGTTGGCATGTTATTTTCCGTCTTTCTTTTTTCTTTCGCTTGGACCACAGACAGCAGCAGCCGGAAACCAGAGAAAACTAAAAGTCAACAGAAAGCCATAAGTAGCCAGCGCCAAGAAGTGCGCAAGGCTTAGCAGCAAATCACTGAGCAGTGTGAACAGTGTGAAAAGAGCGAGATGGAGTGTAGCTCCTTGAATAGATTTTGCACCAACAACTGGCAAGTGACTTGAGATTTTGCAGTTGTCTAATAAAGCTTAGTGCCAAATCCCAGAATTCAAATGAAACCAAGTCGAAGAAAGGGGTCTTAATTGTGGCCTTTGTCTGTTGGATCTCCTAGGAAAACAGCACTCTCAGCTTTAAAAGGACTTTAGCCAGATGAATTTGAGTGTCCGAAAGAAATCACACGCTTCATTAGTCAAGCACTGACCCGCATTTCAACCCTAAGACATTCAGCCCAAGGTCGACTGCAAAAATGTGCCAGGTGACATCATCTGATGGGATCATTTAAATAAATATATTCCTTCAATGGATTTAGCAGATAATAATATCAACCTTTCACCTTTGGAGTATTTGGTGGGAAAAATATTTTAAATTCATTAAAAGGTCACTTCAGTTGCAGTCAATTCAATGGCGTAATGTACAAAAGAAAAAAATGTACATATTAATACTCCAATGGTGGGGGCTTTATGGATGTATTTTTTTAACTTTTCCGGAGGGTATTACGACTTTTTAGCAGCAGTTGGTCAACCATAGAAGGTTAATTTACAGGTATATGATGTTATTGGTTTTATCTTTAAAAAATATATAGAATTCGTTAAGATGCACGAAAAAGACAGAAGAAAGTCACTATATTTATAACAATATTCTAGATCAACATCATCATCACATCTAATTAAGTAATTCTTAAAAAGAGAGCATAACTTCAAAAAAGCATTGTTTATTATTAACTTTAATATGCTTAAATCCAAAACATGACAAATAACATTGGCTTAGCTCACATACAGAATGAATTAGTTAAAATCCGAAGCCAAAAGCATTTCTCTAATTTACGTTGAATTAAAAATCTGAGCAGCATCCCTTATTTCCACTCCACACTCAGTAATTTTGCGCTCTCGTCTGTTGTCCTGTTAAAATGTGGAGAGCTGCGGCACAGTGGCGCAAAACGACAGTCGCCACCTCCGCAGCATTCCCCTCATAGCCCAAACCCTTTCGCCTCCCCTTGTGACCACTTGTGAGCGCACCTGAGCGGCAGGGCAGCCGTCAGGTTGCCGTCAAGCGCCGACTGCCATTTAAATTGTGCACGCCGCAGAATGAGAAAAATTTTCAAATACTTTTCGCCACATGTGGACACTTGTCCGGGGTGCAAAAAAACGGAGGGTAAAAGGGGCCTGCTGCTGCAACACAAGTGCCCCGGCGGAGTGCAACGACTTCTGCCGCTGTGACAGTCCAAAACAATTTGGGGATGAATTAATTTTAGCGAGCGTCCCGCAGTATGCAACACCTTTTCGCCTCTTTTTTTTCTGCCCTCGTGTGTGCGTCGCAAAGTGAATTTGCCATCAGCCTAATCTCAGACGGGCCAGAACCCCCTTCTGGCTCCCCTCCTCCTCTTTTTTACCTGGTCCAACCACCTGACCCACCTCTCGCGGGGCCAACGAACGACTTCATCGCACTTAGTTAAATGAGAAAGGGCAACAAATGAGCAAAAATGTTCTCGCTTCCTGTTGTGTGTGCGAACGAGTGTGTGCGATGGGTAAAGGTGCACAGAGGTGCACGAAGCTACAGTGGAGCTCGTGTCTGCCCTTCAGGTGGAAAGCACTTAACAGCGGTAAAGCTGCAGGCTGCATCCCAGTGATGCTACACATTCAGAGATTTTTGAATAGAAGAAGTCCATTAAACAGAGGAAGAGGCTAACTTTTACATATTATAATTAGTTTTTTTTAAGAGTTTAAAAAGAAAACTATTTAAATTGACTTAATAACAAATAAGCATATTATTGCTGCATAATATTTAATAATCTTTTTCATATAATACCTTTCATTATTTACTATTTAATAATATTTAGAGGCTACTTTAAGATTAAATATTCTATGGCATTTTAGTAATTAATGATAATACTTTTAATTTGTTTAGAAAATTTGGATAATTTCGATTATATAAATAACATGTTGAAGACCTTAAAATTAATAGCAAACATATATTTTAGAGTTTTTGTAATTGAATTTTTTAATAAGAAAATAGTAAAACATAAACTTATTGTCTTTATACATATATTTAATTTTCTTGCCTATTTCTGTCAAATTGTACAATATACTTAACACTATTTATTCGTTTATCAGTTAGAATAAAAAATAAAATGTCTAAAAAGACATCCTTGCTGCATATCTCTGCACAGGCGAGATGCCATGTTTTCTGGCTGGGGGCGGGTTATGCAGTCGCTACCCTCGGAGGGTTGACTTGTGTTGCCGCCACCGGCTGGTTGATTATGCTGCATAATAAAAGGGAAATGCCACCAGGCCACTTGCCGCCCTTTCTCACAATTATTTAGTTTTTGTTTGTTTTCATTCGTAAATATCGCTTTTCATCGGTTTCTATCGCATAAAAAACGGAAAACATTCCCATGCCCGTTACCGTTCCCGTACCAACCCTGAACTTTGGTTTGCGGTCGCCGTGTGCCTTCTGCGCTGCTAAAAAAAAATAAGAGTGGGGAAAATGGGAAAAGGGAAAAGCGTTAACGGAAAATGTTCGACGGTCGACGAGTCAGTCGAGCGGAGCGGTGAGTCAAAAATTTTAGCCGGCATCGCTCCCTCCCAGCAACTTGCCCTCCTACAAATACCCCCTCCCTATTGTTTACACAACAAAAACGGTTATCTAATTTTTTTAAACAAATTTAAACTTTAATACTTTATTTACCTAAAATATTGAAGAATGTATTAACTTTAACATAAAGAAAATGTTGGATTGATTTATTTAAAAAATGAATTTTTATGAGTAATTTTTAATATATTAACCTTCTGTTTCTATCTCATATTTAATTTATCTATCTCAGATATGATATGATGATCATTTCTTTATCTTGGTTCTTAAATTAGTTTATTTGTATTTTTTCAACTGTATATACATTTTTATCAAATCCCTTTGTATCTATATTTGTAGTTCCTGGAATATATACCATTTTTTCTCAGTTCACCTCCCTATATACCTCCCGCTGGTGACGTCGGCAACGGCGCGCAAACGCAAAACCCGCTCAGGCGTGAATCGCTGGCGACGACCCCGACAACCCCAGCCGCCGCCCTCGTGTTTCTGGCCTGTTTACACTGGCGAGGCTTGTCTAGCATAAAGTTACCTTCTTGGCTGCCATTTGGAGATTCATTTCGCCGAGTCTTAGATACATATTCAATTTTATGCTTGGCATGTGCCGCCAAGGTAAACTTTGGCCTGGCGTCTGGCGCGGATTCAGATTCAGAATCAGAATCAGACTCGGCTTCGGATTCAGATATAGACTCAGGGACAGGGATAGGGACAGAGACACGGACTCGAGTACAGTTGGCGATTTCAATTCCGGGTGCAGATCAGAGACTTTGCCCGCTGATTACTTGACATATGTTGGCGCTGTTTGCTTTGTGCGGCGGCGTGTAAAACTGTTTTGGTTACCTCCGACTCCTCCCTGGCTTTTTGGGGGCCCACCGAAGGTTAATTTCGGCCAAGCTCTGCTCGTAAAGTGCGGCCCCCTCGGCCCCACGTCCTTTTGGGGGGAGTCACGGTTCTGGTTCTGGCGAAACTTGACAGCTGTGTGATAAATGAAGCGCAAGAACGACACAAAATGCAACAGCAGCAGCGGCAGCATCGGAAGACGCAGCAGCCGGAGCAGCGACAGAGACAAAATAGCAACAACACCCCTCAGCTTGACCTAGGCCATCAGCCCCGTGGAATGGCCAAAAGCCCACCCTTTTTCCACTCCAAGTCACCCCACCTTCTTTGGCAAGTTTGTAACAAAATTTACTAATTTAATTTTTGCAATTTGGTTGAGTTTTCGCTTGCTCTCTTTGGCACTTTTCCTCGGTGGTACCTTTGCATATAGGGCAGCAGCCAGTTCGCTTTGCAGTTCATCCCCAAGCCTGGTGCTTACCCCATGTCCCCCCAACCGGTTTCAGGATGCTGGCAACGTGCTGCCAGTGGCACTTGCAGCGTTTCGCGACTGTTGCAAGTGGCACGTTTCACGTGCTGAATGCCTGGGCCATCGACATAAACTACACGGCCAGAAAAGTGCTGATTACCATAAAAAGTTTATAAAAATTTGGATTTTGTCTCCTATTTAGTCAGCAGATAAAGTCCTGTAGATAGGATATAAATATATTTATTAACATACTCTTTTGGCGCTTTAACTTTTAAGAAACAGGCTAATGAAGAATAAATACTCGATTGATAAATGACGACCTGTATTTTTTGTGTATTTTATTTATGGTTCCGTTATGCGTAGTTATTCAAACGATTTTAAAATTTCGCATTGTCATTTCATTAAATTATGTTAAGGAATATTTTTCGGCTGCCTAAAACAAGTCATTGATTAATGGGCAACATGACATTAAATTCTAATTACCCAGTTTTATTATTTTTTAAGTGACCACAGGATATTATAAACATGGGAATATTTGTAGTTTTAATGTGCCAGTAATTGCGTTTAATCAAAACAATCGTTATTATTCAAATTTTAATTTGTTTAATGTTTTGATAACTGCTTTAAATTTGACCAAAACCAATTCCGCTTCTAATTTAAATCGAATTTCTTTGGGTGTATGACAGTGCCGTCATCGTGGCAACTAATGTTGCATTATTAAGTTTTGAACTTTGTTGTGAGGCGACATCGTGCATCCGCCCAACGAGGACAACAAAAACGACAACGGCAGCAGGAGCGACATCCTTTTGCCTCATTGCTCGAAAGATGCAGCTGAAGGTGTCAATGTTGCATATATATTCCTACGTATATAGAGTGTGTACCTTGTTAGATCATTAAGAGTCCATTAGTCATTAAGTATGCCAGCGAATGTCACTGCAGCTGTTGTCTCCTCCCCGACGGCCTTCGGCTCGGCGGATCCTTGGAAGGCTTGGGCGGAATATATGAAATTCCATTTGATTTTAATGGGAAATTTGTTGGGTAAGCACACCACCAACGCTTAGGGGAAATGGGGCTCGGGGTCGGTCGCGTTGGCATGCTTCAAAAATCTTGGCAGTTAATAGACACCTGACTGCCGCCGCTCATGTGGAAGGCCCGATAGGAGCCCAGCTCCCGACCATGCGAGTGGCTCGGCTTATCTCCGCCGGAAAATGGGTTAACAGGGAAGCTCTATTCGGGGCAGCCACCTTAAATTAGCCAGGGATTGAAAAACAGCCACTAGGGCCATAAAAATCCCAGTTACTCTCAGTTACTTTAACGGTTTTACGACCATCGAAATGCGTGCGGGTCCCAAAAACGGTTAATTAAATGTTGTCTCCTTAACAACAGGGTGTGTATTTCGTATGGTTGTGCGGCGGAGGGGTGTAGGTTTTCTGGGGCCACTTGAGCGTGAAAACTAATTGCAGACCGGAGCCAAGACGAAAACGTATTCGGATTACCCACTCGAAAGAAGGTTGGACGCGGAGCCAGCCAAGCGTTGAACGCGACATAATCACAACAGAACTACGGACTAAACAGGCACTCAGAGTCAAGAACCGTACTGTTCCACAGCGAATCAAATGTAGTCGAGTGTAAATAATAATACAAAAAAATAATCAGTATAAATAATAGAATATATTACCATAAATTCAAATTTCTTTTAAATATAAACACTAGTTACAATACAATACAATGGAGGATTTTTGTTTGTTTATATTTGAGTATTAGGAATTTCAATTTGATTAATTTTCAACTTACTAAAAACGAATAACTTATAAATCTAAATGAATCCAATACCTTTGTGGGGAAAATAAGATCGTCTTTGTAGATACATATATATGAACATATGTATCTACAAAGACGATCTTATACATATATATGAACATATGTATCTACAAAGACGATCTTATTTTCCCCACAAAGGTATTGGATTCATTGATTGAGATCAATGTGAATATTTATACATTATATATCACTTGAATGTATATTGTGCATTCTGGATAAAATCTCAGATATTTTTGCATAATTTATATTTGTTAAATATTATAATCGATGCTTTAATTTGAAATTATTGACACAAAAAAGCAGTTTAAATAAATGTATACGAAATATTCTAGATCAACATCAACATCCCAGTTAATTTAGCCATGTCCATCGCTATTCTCTCAGTTTGAGATCTAACCCAATGAAACCTTGCAGACAGTTTTCATCCCATTGCAAGTTTTAACTCAGTTCGTGCCCCACGACTCAGATACATGTTGCCTCGGTACGTTATATCTGCAACAAATTCCACCCAGAGTCAGCAACACACTCAAACCGCTTCGAAACACTCACTCATTCAGTTGGTGAAAAAACGTAAACACAACATGTTCGATGGCCACCAAGTTGGCCAAGGGGTTTGAGCCTGTTGGCATAGGTCGCTCGACAATGTTCGGCAACCAAGCACGAAGTCACCAGCCGAACTGGCAGCTGAAGTCTGGAACATAATGCTTTGTATCGGAACAGTCAGTTTATTTCGGGACATCGTGCGGATCGAACGTCTATAGCTGCGGCTCACGCGATTGGTTGAATGCAGGGGAACCCGTGACTTGTGGCCAGTGAACAGTGACCAGTGAGCAGTGCCCTGAGCGGTGACTCGTGAACAGTGACCGAGAATTGTTGCATCAGGAATCGCACATATATATTGAAAAGGTATATAAGCCCCTTGGTAAACAAAGTGATCTAAGTGTGAGTGTAATTCTGGAGACACGTGTAGTTGATCCCCATCCCGATTGTTTGTTGGTTTTGTTGCTGGCAAGTGTACCGAGTGCTATACTATATCCATATATATATCTGCCGTATATGTAAGTGCGGAGGTGCCGGGAAATACTTTGACACACTTTTACTTCGTGCCCAACTCCCGGCCATCGGTTATGGCGTGTCCTCGAAAAAGTTACAACTACTGGTACGGCGCTGGGAAAGGAGCCAGCAAGGACGAGCAAAATCTCGACTGTGAAAGAATGAAACGCCGTTGTCATTGTCGTCGTTCGCCTTTGGCTCATCAATAAAAATTTCCTTGACATTTTATGGGCCAAAGGATTGTGAGCGCTGTTTACTGACTCCTTTCGCCGGGATGGCCAATATATTAAATGCGACAACGGATTAAACGCTCGGCTGCCCTTTTTATGTCCGCTTATATTTATGGACAATTATTTAAAAAATTGCCCTTCTCCGCTACAAAAGTTCACACACATTTATGGTCTGTGAATGTTTTATGGAGCTCCTCTGAAGGAATTGGTTGTTGCTCCTCCCGGGAGCCACTTGCTCCCGTTCGGCACTTTGGCAGTGGGAAATTTAATTAAGCTTCCGCGCGATTGTTTATAAATTCATGTTAATGATATTTGGACAGCCACCAACCCCCATCCGAAAAGTATCTGCAATTACGCGGAATCGCTGGGCGCGAATTCCGCTGCCAAAGTTGTGAGAATTTTGCGCTAATTGTTTTCCGCCGAGCAGCCAGGCTCAATCGTCGCCAGCTGTGCGGCAAAGGACCTTCATTCAGGCTCGTCTCAGGCGGGCTGGGTTTTTCCCCTCGGTTTTGATATGCAAATGGCCTTAAATTCCACACTTGAATTGAAATGGAATTGCCTCAAAGTTTTCCCCAGAACTCAGCCCCCAGAGAAACGGCTGAAAAACAGTTGCCAGGCGGCACGTGCGGCTCAGTCGTTTAATTTTAAATGCCAAACATTTTTATTAATGGTTATTGCCGTGAGTGGCAAAAGTGCCAGAGAGAGAGTCGGTGGGTGTAATAATCGAAGATTGTTTTGCCATTACGGAAAGTGCGCTTTTCCAGAACTTAAAGTCACTGCCAGGCCGTGGGAATTTATTCCGCGGACAGAGATTGAATCATCATCAGGCCGCGCATCAAACAGACATTCATTTAAATATTTTGACAAACTTTGACGACATTTCGCGCAATTTCGAGGCGATGTGTGTGCGATCCATCCTTGTTCTATCCTTCCGATGTGTGAGCTTGAGAGTTTGCGAGTTGCCCCCGCATTTATATCAATTTCTTTATTCCTCACGGCTTTCCACTCTGCCTGCAGTTTGGCAACGGGAGAAATCTCCTGCTTTTTTTCTTTTTGGTTTGCTAAGGGGCCCACCCCTGCTCTAGGAAATTTATGTACGCGTTTTATGGCTGTGGGGCTCGTAAATAAGAAAAATGTTGCAGCAGCGCCAGGATATCGGGGTTTTATCCCTAGCACATGTGGCGGCAAGTTAGAGAGCCTTCGCTTTATCCACCGCTCCTGCGTCAGCCTGGCATCCAATCAGCATTTCCCTGGAAAATAGCAGGATGAAAATTATTTCATATTTCACATGACATTCGGCCCCGAGTAACTGCCTCAAATGGCACATTTAATATTTGATTTGTTTATTCGATTGCGTTGCTACAGTGTTCTTGACAGCAGAGTCGTCCTGGATATCGCAATCTGAGTTGTAGTCTGAGTCCGACACGAGATTCGGTCGGAAATCGAATTAAAAATGTTTAGAAAATCGAATTGGTTTTCACAATCCCAAGAAAATGCTCGAGAATTACCTATCTGGAAATGAAAATGAATGAAAATGTTTAGAATTGCGAAATTGTGGAAATGGAGAATGAGTAAGTGTGTGAGGCCGAGCGAGAAGCACGCACACCCGGCCAGAGGAGCGTGCAATGGCAGTGGGAGTGGGTGGTGCGAGGGGCGGAAGTGAGAGGGCCAAATTAGTTTGTAGAGCCTAGAGTGGACCAAAAAACAAAGCCTAGTTCGTTAAACTCGCTCGTTTATGAATTTATACACACACACACACTCACATGCTGATTTTACCTTTTGTTGTTGCCGTGGCAAGCCAAGCAGAACGCCGCAGTCGCCGTCGGCATCGATGTTGGCGTCGACGTAGCGTTGGATTTTATTCAGTTTTCGGTTTAGTTTTCATGAAAAAAAAACGTTCCCTTTTTTCAAACAAAATATTTAGAAATCTATGTTTTATTCTTAAAAGACTTTTTTATGTAAAAATATTAAATAAAACATAAAGTTTTTAAATCAAAATAAATTTAAATTCAGGTTTAGCTTGATTATTATTTCTCTCTCTGTGAGAGTGGCGCAAGTTGGAAAAAGCAACAGAAATTTCCACCCCGCCTGCTAATGCTGTTTGTGCTGCTGCTGTTGCTGCTGCAATTGCCCCTGATATTGCATCAACAAATGGAGCCGGAGAGCAGAACTTGCTCTCCGATCCGCCACCCCTGGCAATTTCTTGTTTTGTGAACCAAATTTGAATATTAAAACAGAATTAGCCAAGTGCGGCAAGTGCAGTTTGTGCCACTCCGCCCCGTTTTTCGTTCACCGGAAACGGAAATGCGCCGGGGCAATGGTTGGGTACCGGGTAGGTCGGGGCAGGGGGCTCCTCGCTTGCATGGACAGGGCAATTAATGGGAATTATTGATATGCACAGGAGTCCGGACGGTTCGTGAGTCCTTGAGTCAATAACTGTCCTACTCTAGTTGGCCAATTTCCCTAGAATTTCCGTCGCTTTTGCTTTTCCCTTGAATGCGGCCAACGGTGTTTTCCGCGAAAACGATTGCACTGAATGTTGTCTTCACGGAAAATAGTTGCAACACGCAATTAAATACGGCTTAGTGGGCCCTGAGCCCCCTCAATTTGCATATTGAATATGGCCAATTGGAAATCTTTTTATATCACACCAAAGCGAGCAATTTTTTCTATTTCCCCGTATACTCCAAGCCTCTTGCTCTAATGAGCTGCTTCGCTCCGCGTGGGTGTTGAAATCCAATAATTGGAAATCTGAGCTAGCCACCGTGAAGAGATTGCAAAAACAAACAAACAACCAAACAAACAAACGACCAGGCCAATATCTAAACTGAACAGCGCTAAAAAGCAGAACTAGAAGCGGAGCTAAATGGAAATGGAAAACAAAAAGTGAGCAGTAACCGTTGGAATGGCACCTGCCACAGCGTCTGCGGCTAAAATTTCAAATTTCCATTTAGAAAAACACCACAACCAGATGCAAATAAAAACAAATTTGTGTGTATGGCCGTGTGGCAGCTGCATGAGCAACTTTTCCATTGTGTGCTCCTAGTTTATTTTGTATATATTCCCCATATTTTTGTCGAATATTCCGCCCTCCGAACCGCACTCACCAACGCATGCCCCAACTTTTCGTTTCGGATATTTGTTTTCATTTTTTCCACTAGGCGCAAATTAATTAAATGCACTCGACTGTGATTTATGCGATCCTGAGAGGGGTCCCAGGGACAGCTAAAAGGGAGTTTCAGAGCCGGGCTTTGGCCCCTCCCCAAGATAAGCCAGGGAACAGTAGCCGCTGCAATTAGGCGTCAGGACGTCAGGGCGTGAGTTTTCCACTTGAAGCTAATGTGCAAGCCATTCAGCTCACCGCAGGCGGGCAATGATCTCTCTTGATGTGCCTGGCATTTAAAAGCCAAATCCACTTAAGATTAACTCATCACTATGCTGGCCCCTTGCTGTTGCTATAATGCTGCTGCTTCTATACCCTTTGTTTGGCAGAGTTTGGGACATTATGCTGGCAGCGTATGTATATGAGTGCATTTTGATTCGGACTGACATCAAATTGAAAATAAACTTAAGCACAGAAATTTTCTATCGTTAGATAATTATTGCATGAAATGTGAAAGTTCTTGTTATAAAGTCCGGCTTAAATAACTATAGTATATTCCTAATTAATAATTTAAGCTTATTTAGCTGCCTTTCATCGATATCTACTCATCGGAGCCTTAATCGGATTGCGAATTAATGCAATAAATACCACACACAAGTTTCTCATTGTTGATTTGAAATTTGTTTATAATATAAAACCAATTTTTCTGGCTTTTAATTTGTTTTTTTTTTTATTAGAAAACAAAGGCAACCTCTTTAGGCTATCAGACATCTCAAAATACCTTTTGCTATCCGATTGACGGGTATCTTTCGAGTCGAGCTTTTAGTTTCGATTGCTGATGGCCATCAAATTCGAGTTGGAGTCAAATGTCCAATAATTTTCAGCTTAAAAATTCATTAGATACAAATCGGCGTACCCAAATCAAAGGCCCAAAGCCACAATGGACCACTCAAAGGCGGCCGAAATGATTTACTTACAGCCGGATTGGGTCTCGCCCTGACCCTGGCTCCCATCTCCTGGCTAATTTCGCACTAATTGATTTCTTTTCGGGGCCGAGACGTGAGACGAGGCAAGGCGGTGGCCGAAAGAGCTTTAATTGAGCGACTCCGCCTCTCCTCGGACGGCTGTCAGATGATTTCTTTCGAGCTTGACACGCGTTGACAGTTGGGCCCGGCACACATAGTTTTTGCTGGCTCCGTGTCTCTGGCAAATCGAAAACTAAACGCAGTCAAAGTCTCATTAGCTGATGACTTTGATGGTCGTGCCACGCCCCATTCCCCATTGTCGGCCCCCGAGTCGCGGCTGTGATTGGGTTTTAATGCGTTTTGGCAGCCAAACATTGTCCACGATTCGTTTACAGAAGTTTCATAATTTGTCGCTGCCTCTGATTGATGGCTCGTCGCGATCCGATCCCCTCGTCGTCTCGGTGTCTTATTATTTTTGTGCCAGCTCATGGTTTGTCATCTTTGGCCATTACCCAAACGATGTGGCCTAAGCTCCCACAGATTCCGATCTTCAGCCAGTCGCTTTCACATTTTCCACGCGCAATTTGCCACGCACTGCGAATGTGGAGGCACGTGTTGCAGAAACGCCTCCAGTTCGACCCTTGAACTGCCCAAGATTGCCTTCTTCCACACTGAAATTAACGGGTGGAACTATTTCGTTAATAGTATAGAAGTTGAGTTAAGAGTTGAAATGGTTATTCCTAGAAAAAGTGGTTTTAGTTTTCGATTAATTATTGAAGAACTGGTTTTAAGTATATATTGGCTATACACTTACTCACTATGACTGACCATCTAAGTCATAGTTTTCTCACTGTGCAGCCAATTTGAGAGGTGTCTTAATGGTCCTTTAGGGGCAGCACATATCATTCGGTTAAGGCAAGAAACGGGCAGATAAATTTTACACTTTGTTTGCCTGCCACGCCCACATTAATTAGCGGGGCTGTGGGGGGCTCTGAGAGGGTATTCCGCCAAGTGTGGATGGCTGAGGATGGCATGGCCCTTGTTGGAGTCCGCCAATGGATTCGGAATGCAATTTGCAGCGACGACGTGACTCCGAGGCCATCGGAGTGGGCTAAAGTGGCAGGTCACGCTGCTGGAGTCGCCGAGATGGAGCTTGCCGCTCTGCTGCATGCACCTGTACTGAGCTACACAGGTACACATGTGGGCAATTTAATGCCCCACGCCCCCGCCTAGTTGCCTCTAAACTTGGAGGCAAATACAAAAGAGCTTCAGACAGCCAGACAGACAGACAAACAGCTTTCAGTCGGCTCCATTTCAGGGCCCTCTTTCTTGGCCGTAAATTATATGAAAATGCAGCCAGGAAAGAGCAGAGAAGCGAGTCGAAATCGGCGTTTCAACGCTCCAGTTCCAGTTCCAGTTCACAGACATTGACACACTTCTGGCCCAGTGGATCACTGTACTCTCTGTACAGTGATCACTGATCACGTCTCGGATGTGTAGGAGCGAGCAGTGGAGCCTCCGTGGCAGCAACGTTCACATTTCTGGCTGCAATCTAATTAGCAGCGAGCGGCGTGCAACGTGCAGCGTGCAACGTGCAACTTGTAATGATCCGACAACTTCGTGCGGCTGCTGAATGCCAAAATGCCTCATCACAACTGGTTTTTCGTCCCAAAAGAGCCCAGAGAAGACCTCGTTGCCTTTGCTTCGTTTCGGGGCCTCATAAATCTCCAATTGTCATTATTGTTTGTCCGTTTATTTAACTTTATTATTATTACGGGGGCCCCCTTCATGTAACCCCTGCCCCCTTGGAAACTTAAGCTGCTTAAGAGATTCCTGGGAATGCAGCAGAAAATTACCTGAAGAATGGATCTTCAGTGCGAGAAGATTCCCCGAGATGACTGCTAATGAGTCCGGACAGTCGAAGAAAGCGGCCTCGTCATCTTTGCCCCCGACCCCCCCGAAAATGGAGAGGAAATACATATCCCAAGAAGTCACAAATCTGTGGCAATCATGTTAATTTGATTTGATGCCATTTACATTGCTTTCTGGGGCATTTCATGGTCAAATAAAATTTGTTGCCGCAATTGAATTAGCACAAGAACCGAATAAAAAACCGGGCCAGCAATATACACGAAAAATGTGTTAAGGTCAGGAGCAGCAAGCCAGGGCCGAGGACAGCGACAGCGAGCAGGAGCCGCAGAAGGAGCATCAGGAATGAGCGGAATAAAAAGATTGTTATGACAAAGAAAATGAAAATAAATGAGGCCGCAAATGCCGCGCGAGGGAAGGAAAGTGCGGGGGCGGAGAGTGCCCACAGATAAGCGAATCGTATACAAATGGTCAACTTAACTAAAACAATAACTATACCCGCCCCCTTGGCCGAAGCGGAGGAGCAGAAGAATAACACTAAAATGAGCAAAAGAAAACCCCCATAAAAGAAAAGCGAAAACAAAAGCCGACAAAAGCGGGCGCCTGTTGTTGGAAAAACAATGGGCAAGGGGAGTTGGGAGATGGCAGGGGGAAAAGTCCCAAGGAAAGCCAGCCAACTGCAAATGTAAAATTAACAAGAAATCAATGCGAAAGCCAAAACAAACAGAAATCTGGGGAAAATCATGAGACCAAGAAATCAAAGACCGACAGGAGAAATACTCTTATTGAATATTATTTATGGGAAGTATAGATCTTTAGAAAGAAACCTCCTATTTGTTATTCTGCTATAAATCTGTGTAATTTGTTTAAGAATAAAACAAACTTGTATGTATTATTAATTGACAGATGAACATAATATCTTTAATCAAACGGAGTCTTTTTTCAGATTTTTTAGTTCTGGTTTTAATTTATCGCCTACCTATGCTATTTTTAATTTAGACAAGATCTTTGAGCTTAGCTTATGGAATTGGTTGGCAAACTTTTTGATAAATTAAGGAACCCCCATGGTGAGTGTATGGAAACCAAAGCCGATGCGAAACTCAGTTGAAATGAAAGCCGAAAGAAGTCATAAATAAAAATTGAATGAAACGAATTTCAGTTGGTAGACGCTTTTGTTATTTCGCGGTTATCAATTCCAACG
The DNA here is from genome assembly GCA_035045905.1 of Drosophila anomelani. Classification (NCBI taxonomy): domain Eukaryota; kingdom Metazoa; phylum Arthropoda; class Insecta; order Diptera; family Drosophilidae; genus Drosophila; species Drosophila anomelani. Next base: position 4,410,960 of record JAWNOO010000007.1, on the reverse strand, counting down.
CACAGCTGGCCGCGAGCTGGAATCGCCGCTCTATAGATGGCATTAGCCAATGAGGCTCCCCGTTTCCCCTTCGAGCCGGAGGCCACCCCCTGCTCCGGGCTCCATGCTCCAGCCGGCTACCCTGGCTAGTTTCCACATTCGAAGCGCTCCCACGCTCCACTGAACAGCTGTGAGGGGGACGGGGGCCACGAGACGAGGGCCACGACGAAGATGTTGCTTGGCTGGCACATCAATTTGCGATTATGAAAGGCTGCCTGGCCAGCAGCCACAATAGCAGCAGAAGCAGCAGCATCGGCAGAAGCAGCTTCGGATGCTTCGGCAGCAGAAGAATGGCCAACTCTTTATTCAATCCGAGGAAATCTGAGCATTTAATGCGCAGCCAGGGCAGCAGAGTTAGCATCGTTAGCGTCGTTCATCGTGGGGTCGAGGGTGCCACACGGAAAGAAATGTTTATGCCACAGAAATCGTAATTAATTTTGAAATCTCAATCCTTTTGATACATTAAGGATTCATATGGTGGTTTTTCTGAAGCTCCAAAAAAAAACGTACAATACCCTAAAGTCGGAATAATAATTCATTAAAATTATACAAAAGCATTAAACAAACAAAGAGCTTTCTCTTATATACATATTTGTGATCAGTATCAACAATTAATTACAATTACTAATTTACTAATTTCTTTTCAAAATTGTATAAGGATTTAAATCTTCTAAATTTTTTAAAGTTCAAACTAATTTTAAATTAAATTCAAACCCCTTTTAATACAGAAAGTTCCAAGGGTATATAAATAGATTTAATATTAAACAAGAGAAACCATCACTCATTAAGGAATGTCTGCATTAGCACTTTTTATTTCCATCAAACTACTTTATATGTATATAACTATATATATAATGTATATATGAAAATTTGCCATGGAATTCCGACTGCCACTTATCAAATTAAAAGTGATCCCCTTTTTTTTTCTACTGTGCGGATCATTTTCCGCAGCTGCATTTGGCTATTCGGAATCATCTCCCAGCGGCCGGGCATCGTTTGGCATTTCTTTGGCCGGGGCAGGCGGCCTTCGCATTTAACAATCCATTCATGTGGCGGCTGTGTAGCTGTTGCCGTTGCTGCAGTCGCTCTTGCTGTTGCGACTGCGCATTTATGAGTCTCTGTTTGGTGAGATGTCGTTCGAGCGTCGACTCTTCTGCCCGATCCACTGGCAAACTGGTTTTTGGGCACGAGGTAGATCAGGCTAGCGGTTAGCATGGTGACCTTTTCGCAGCACAGGGTAAATGCCATTCGATTCCTCCCGCAGTGGTTTTATAATATTTTCGATGAGCTGGCTGGCAGGTTTGTGCACAAGGAAGTTTGGCCAAAAATGTGCTTACATGTTGGTAATAAGCTTTAAAAGGCCCGCTCAATGCATGCAGCTACGTAATTAGCCAAGAGGGGCAGGTATTTCATTCGAGCCGTAAATAATTTACAAAATCCCATTGATGGTAGGATTTCTTATTGCCTTTGTTACCGCATTAATTATAAATTAATAAACAAAAATGCGATTTATTTGCAGACCAAAATATGAACATAAAAGCAGAAGATATTTACCAAGTCAGTAGTTAACTTTAAAGAAACTTGAATAGAAGTGATAAAAACTTAATATTTATTTAAATTAAATATATTTTTCCAGCTGGCTTAACTAAATATATAGTTTTGACTCCATTTTATGCGGAAATGCAATCTACACCCACAATTTTATTAGTTGCAGCGACAGCACTCCTTTTTTGTCTTTGTAATTAATACTTATAATTCTAGTTTAGTTTCGTTTTATAAAAGTGTAACTGTATTTAATCTGAATTTCAGGGTATCCCTAGCTTCGGCCTGTAAATTACCCCTTTTATTTATTGTTTTTTCAATCGTTCTTCGTTTGTTTTTTGCCGGCTTGTACAACTTGAACAACATGGCACAAAGCGATGCCTCTGTGAGTGGTTGTTGCTTGCATTTGGCATTTGCTGATGTAGATGTACATAGTTGTTATTGTTGTCGTTGTCGTTCCGCTGCAGTGAAGCGCATCACCGCTGACGGCTTCCCCGGCCGCTTCTTCTTCGTATTCTGGCGCTGCTGCTGCTGCTGCAGCCGCGTGCTGATTCTTATTTATGCCGCAGCACGGTCTCCGCCCGGGCCTCCTCCTCCTTCCAAAGATTAGCTGCAATCGGATCCGTCTTCCGTTGAGTTATGATTAAATGGCATTTCGTGCGAGTCCGCCAGAGTCCCCCGCTTTATGGCCAATCCGTGCTCTGCTGCGAAATGAAAGAAGTCCAAGTCTTGGAATGTTCGTTGCTGTTAATTTAACGCTAAATGAAGTGCGAAATTACAAAATAAAGCCTCTCTCGATGTGAGGTTCGTTTGTTTTGGTTGTGAAAAATGAAATCGGTTCTTGTTTCTCCCCCAGAACACCGCACAGCTTGACTCATTTCCCACCACCGCCCCACCAACGCCAACGCCATCGTCATCTCCGCTCAATAAACATAACAAAGACTGAGAGATGAGTTTGCTTTCGGTGCGGCGGATCCAGCATTATTTGAGTGCTCCGGTGCCGGGGCGAAATTGGTTTTTTGTGAATGCCTTTTAATTGTTCGACCGCTGGGAATGTCATGGCTGGTGTATTGGTCTGGCCAGGGAGAAGGGATCCGAGGCAGCGGATCTCTACGCCTCCCTGATTACACACGTGCGGCGGAAGTGACGGCACGACAAGCGACGGGGAAATGCGAGCCTGATAAGCCGCAACGTTGACACAGGATCGCTCTACAGGTGCACTGGGGGAAAAACATTTAGTCATGTGTAGTAAGTGTGACTAATGAGTAACAGATTCATAAAGAGTATGACTAACCTTCAAAGTATTTGTCTTTTTTAACTACTATATTCAAATTATTAGATTATATTATTCTTAATTTCTTAGATATAGTATTATTCAAAAGAGTTATTTGGAAGATTGAAATATAATTTATATTAGCACTAATATTACTTCCGCTACTGAAATCCCATTCGGTTGACATTTTCTCCCCGTGCAGGTAAGCAGAGTTCAAACATCCCAAAATCGACCTCAGAATCAGAAAGGGACTAATGCGCATTTAATGCACTCCGAGTGATAACAACAGGGACACAGGTAGACAGCGACTGAGTCACCTGGTAATGACCAGCAATTGCCCAACAAAACGCTGCCATTCATGGCAAGTGCCGAGTCCAAACAATTTGCTGCGTCTATAAATAATTAATGCCCTCGGGCCAGACGGCTGAGGAGGAGGAGGCTGAGTCTGGGCCTGAGCGGTTGCCAATTATCAATTCAGCGAGTTCAGGCTGCGACGCACCTTTGCATTCCACTGCGAGCATCGAGCTTCCCACTGGGAAAAATATGAATGGTTGATAACATAAAAAATTAATTTTTATAAAAATCGTATGCAGTTAATTATTATTCACTTCAATATCGAGTGTGGATTTAAAGACTTAGCTGTGGACTTTATAAATAATTAAGTTGTTTTAATTGAAATGAAGCATTTGTCCTGATATTAATAATATTTAAAGATAAGTTGTGGTCAGGTGGTTTCTCTCTCTGTTCCCGTTGCGAAGTCGGCCTGCGTTGAAATGTTAACCCCGGCCGGGCCATGAATATCGATGATGGCTCCCACTCCCGCTCCCACTTCCATTTCGGATCGCAGTCCTCGCATGATGAATCAACGATTGGCAGCGGCTCGTACCCTCTAACCCCGCGACCCGCCATTGCCGCTGCCTCTGCCACTGCCTGCGGCTTGATTGCTTCTTGGCCGCTTTGTGTGTGTGTGTGTGTCGGAATAATAAGCAGAAAATAATGCACTCCCTCCGGGGACTGCTCCCACTCCAAGGGCAATCAGTGTGATTTACTCGCATCCCAGCTCATCTGTGCGACCTGTGGCAGCTGCAGTTGCCATGGCCGGACCGAAGTTTCAAACATTTTTGCATAATTTATGCAATTTTAATTTCCAAAAGCTCGACCAGAGTCATCATTATCGCAGTGATGCCCAGAGATAGCTCGTTGCTGGGCAGGGGGCTCGACGGTTTCGGGTAGAATTTGCACTTTTGCCTTTTATATTACTTTCCCAAAAAATTATATCTGAGGTCGCACGAAACTTTGCCCTTCGTTCTGTGACCCTCCGCCGGGCCCTGCTCCTCTGTTGCCAGTTTGCATTCAATTTTGCGCCACAGCCCGTCGTTGTCATCGTCATGGCTGGCTAACAGTTTTCGCCATTGTTTCCCACCCGGCACCCACACCGCCCAAACGTCTATAACTCGGTGTTTGGTACACCTTTCTCTGTTTTGCGGGTTTATGGTCTATGGCTACGTAATTTACCGGCTTCTTTTTCCAACGCCACCACGACCACCACTACTCGCATTCGTATTCAGATTTGGATTTAGATTTTCTGTAGAATGCTTTTCGAAAAGTTCATTAGAAAGTGTTTTGTCTGATGCGGGGCCATGCACAGCAGAGGCTAAGCTACACTGAGGAAAGTAAGTCGTAAGACAGCTTCATTAAAAGTGGTTTTGCTTTTGAGCATAACAGAGTGAATTATGGCGTTATCAATGCTACAGGGTATCAGTCAAGTTCAGTCAATTATAATTAGTTCTTAAAGGATTGGAGATACCCTTCCATTCTTGGTTAAGCTTCTCTTAAACTCTTTTTTTTTTTGTTGTTGCCAGCAGAACCCTCTAGCATCTTTTGCTTTCCTGGTTCCTGCCGCAGGTCATGTTTACTCTCCTTTTTTTGGGTAGCAATGTTGGCAAGTCAATTTGGCCACGAATCGATTTGCCTGTGGCCTGCGGCCAGTTGATCCCGGTTGAGTCCTGTTTGGAGGGCAGTCAGGTGCTAATTACACCGCACACCCCCGAGAGGGTTTGCTATCTTGATTCAAGCGATGGCCCAAAGTGTTTTCGTATTAAAGTGCTTGCGTTGTTCACATTTGGCCGCTCTCGTTCCGGTTGTCAATGGTCGCTTAATTAGCTTTTGAACGCCGCGGAGGATGGTGTGCCGGGGGAAAGTGTAATTAATATTCAATATGTGAGCGCCATCCCATAGGCTAATTAATAGTGTTTGGCTTGACTGCTCGCCCACTTTCCAATGGATATACAAACATACTTGCCTATGTGTGTTTTGTGTTTGTGTCTGGTGGCACGCGAGGAGAACCGCAGCGGCCACAACAATCCCCATACACACTCACAGGCACACACGCTGAAGCCTCCGAGCTGAACCTAACATCATTATCAAAATCACGCAAATATTTACCCAAATAATTTGTCAACTTGACACGAGAACTTAAACTTTAAGCGGCGGAGGCGATGCGAACAATGGCCAAGAGGACTGGCAACCGGTAACCAGGAGTCTGCGGGAGGGGGTCCTTTTTGTTCGACTGTGTTTCCGCTGCCGCTCCAGGATATATACGAATATACACGATTTCCCGCACAATCTCCCCTTTGGCCGGGCATAAAAATCCAGTGAGGCGGGCATAATCCTTTATGAAATTTGTTTTCACCTTTCTGGCTGCTGGCGGCCGCTTTCGGAGCACCTTTGGAGCGCCTTTGGCTGTTGGCCATAAAATTAAAATTTCTTTACAAGCATTAAACGCTAAATGAACCTGAAAATTACGCAAATCGTCAGTCCACACACAGAGCGGCAAAAGAACAACAAAGCGGCGATAAAAGAGCGCCAACACCTTGGCAGCAGGTGGAAATGGAAGTCGTGGAAGGTCGGGGAATTGAGAGGTGGAGTGGAGAGTGGGGACTAGGAAATGGGAAATGGGAAATGGGGGGGTGCGGGCGTATGAGTTGACATTGACATTGCGGGGTCGAAGGGATGACAGAAAGCTTGGCGCGGATTGAGCGAATGAATCTGGCAACAGAATTTCACGGCTCACTGTGTCCTGGCACACCCTCACACACTCACGCATCCTGTTGCCAAGTATTCGTGCGCACGTCAAATTATGACAGCCGCTAGATTAAGCGCTACCTGCCACCAAACACACGGCCCACAGGGGGGCGTGGCAAGGGGCCCACTCACAAATTTCGTTTCCACTAAATGCAAATACCTTCGCCGAAGGATAAGGGCAAAGGGTTCGCCTCGGCAGGTTGAACTTACACGGATGACTTGTTCTTGCCGCAGCGGAGCCGAAGAGCCCAAAATATTACCGGGCGGGAATTTGCCCTCAAAAAAGGCTTCAACACTTTTGGGATGTGGCCATAACTATTTTACAACTTTAAAAATATCTTTATGGGTGCTTTGGGAAATGCTAACTTAAATAGCTTAACTAACAAGGCTTTAAGTTTGATTAAATATTGAATTTATTTGTTTTAAAATATAAATATATTTTCCTTTAAATATTCATACTATAATCTTCAAAGAAAATATTTAATTGATTAAAATTCATCTTAAATTTGTTATTATATATATTCTTTAGCAGGATAACAAGCTTATTTTTTAGATCTATTCCTCATCCTTTACTGGCAACTTCTCAACCTATTTCATTTTTCCTGATTACCCTTAATCTTAATAAGAAATCTACAGGCCATACTCTCATAGTAGTAGAGGTTGTAGTAGTTTTTCGAGCAGCACTTTTTGCTGTTCGTCCCTAAAGGATATCCGAACGTTTGCTTACCCAACCCTGATTTCGGTTTTCTTCGGTTCACTCAACTGGGGAGCGATGGCTCATAATTTGCTTATGCGTTCGTACATGTGTCTGTCTCCGTGTGTTTGCGTCCTATGAATATAGATTTTTGTTTCCACCCACTGCGTGGGCACAAATATGCGTCCTGAGCCATCGGAAAACATGTTGTCCCTAAAAGCAAAGCACGCAATGAAGGCAAACAGTGCTGCCAAAAACTTAGCAAGCTGAAGAGAGAAAAGCTAAAAGGGAAGAGCCTACACTTTTCTCGGTTAGATATATTTACCATTTTGTTTTAATTTGTTTATTAAGTTAAAAAATTTAAATTGTTTCTTTAGAATTTTTTTACACAAATTGAAAATATTATCAACCACAAAAGATACGTGTAGATATTTTCTCTTAACTGAAAGATAAATGATAATGATGAATCGATCCCAAACAGGGATAAGTTGTCAGCACTGACAACAAGCGTGGCAAAAGGGAGCCAAAGTCTAAAGAGAAGAAAAACGCTGGCACAGAGGGACACATTTTTCGGCGACTCGGAGGGGACTTGTTCTTTGGGGTGTGGCAACATAAAGGTGTTGACACATTTTGTGTTGATTCTTTTTGGGCTCTAAGCCGATTTTTATTCCAGACGGAGGAGGCTTACACACACACGCTGCCGTGTCTAATGGGATTGTCTTTGGTGGGCTGGTATCCTTATTTGGGCCTGCAATCAATTCTCATTTGGCTGCCTCTTTTGTGTTGAAGACCAACCCAACTTCTCTTATTGCTCCCCGCTAACCTAAATGCATTTTTCTCTTTGCTTCCAGGTAAGCCAAAAGACTCAACACCTCACGGAGAGTGATAGGATCAGATGGATCTGGGCCGTAGAATACTGGTACTTTCCGGTAAGTTGCCTTCAGAGCTCAAGTTGACAATACGCCTGGCCAGGTGTGCAGTGTAACGTAAAGTCTGGGAGACTCGTTGCACCTGTGTGAGTTTGGAGAAATATAAAAAATATGAAAACCATTTTCGCCATGCCACAGATGGGGGACACTTTTCGCTGGAAATTTTTGCGGCACTCGCCCACTACTCAACGGCGCTCGCTCTGATAAACCTTAAATGGGGAAAAGCTCTAAAGTATAGGTACGGCATAGTATAAATAAAACAAAATGAAAATCTAATTTAAAGCATGCCCGGGCAGCCGGGCGTCAATAATTGCCCCGAACTGAAATTATGCTGAAAGATTAAAGTCATTTATTATAATTTATTTATTTTTGTATTCTTGTTTTGTGCTCCACTCTGCTCCGGCGTTGTGCCGTTGCCATGCGCTCGTGTGGATCCCAGGCAGGATGCTGCTGGCAGGGGACAGGATAGGTCAGGGGGCGGCAATATAGCGAGGGGTTGGTGGGTGGTAGTCCTTGGCAATTACTTTGAAGTGGCGCACTAGCCCAACTATGTACTCGCAGGGCCGTGGCGCCCCATTAAATTTGCCACACTTCATTGGCTCGCACAGAAATAATAATTTATTATTTAATTTCCCTCGGACAGCGGCGGCGGCGACGGCGTTGGAGGCTGCGGGCAACGGGGCGTGGCACGGGGAAGTTGGTTTAAAGTAATTAATTTCGGGAAGTGTCAAAGTTGCTGCATGGCCACGCCAAACTTTTCGTCTGGCCAAACAGGAGGATTGCGAAATGGTAGCTCTAGTGGATCCGGATGTGGCCGGGGGTCAGGCTAGCCTTTGGAAACCAATCGGGCACTGAGAAAAATACAGTTTTTCAATAGAAAACAAGTAAGAAAGCTACAGTCGAGTGAGCTCGACTGTGAGATACCCGCTACCCATACTTAAACCAGAAAAGCGTCAGGACGCCAGAAAAAACAGTTGATACAATTTTGAACATAAGGGACAGATGCAAATGCAAGTGTAATATAATCACATGCATACAAAAATACATACATATGTATCTATGTGTGTAAAACCGCGATATTATTGCATTCAAGCGGCTAATAATTATTACCATTTATTAAAATTGCTTCTCGAATATCTTATAAGATTCTTTTCCGAACACAACCATGAACTGATAAGAATATTTAGTTGGTCTAATTGGTCAACCAAATGAGGCATGCTGCCAGCAGCCGTTTCTGGCCATACAAAATTATTTCTTTAATAACTTCGACAATTTTTATCTGATCGCAACCAAATTTTCAGGGATTACACCGACTATAGTTTTTAATATACATATCGAAATTCGCGACTCTAGCTTTAAAATTATACGCTTAATACGCTTTTTTATGATTTGCGGGGGCGGAAGTGGGCGTGGCAAAAATTTGAAACAAACTTGATCTGCGTGCAAGCATAAGAAATACTGTCGAAAAAAAATTAGAGCTCTATCTCTTATAGTCTCTGAGATCCAGTGTTTCATACGGACAGACGGACAGACAGACAGACAGACAGACAGACAGACAGACAGACAGACAGACAGACAGACAGACGGACATGGCTAGATCGACTCGGCTGTTGATCCTGATCAAGAATATATATACTTTATAGGGTCGGAAATGCTTCCTTCTACCTGTTACATACATTTCCTGCCGGCACAAAGTTATAATACCCTTCTACCCTATGGGTAGCGGGTATAATTATTATATAACCTGAAGCTTCGGAATTAAAATTTTTAACTTGATTTCTGTAGCAATTTGGAACCTAATAATTAATCATTAACTCTACATGGATTTCTGTATTTGACAAATCTAACAGCATGTACAACTTTTAAATTATAAATTAGCTAAATGGTTGAGAGATTGTAAGGGACCCTTCAATGTTTAAAGCGTGCGTTATGGAATTTTAATGCAAGAATTTCCTGGAATTTTCCCTGCTTGTTTTCCGGACATCTGCCGTTTTCCTCCGGGTCCAGGTCAGCTCATCTGCAGCTCCTTAGCTTGCTGCCCGTCCTGACCTCGCCTCCGGCAGCGGCAAGTTAATTTCCCTTCGCGATTGGCCCGTGGACAGTGTCCACAACGAGAGAGCGAAATAAATAAATTAAAAAATTTAAATTAATTTTTAATATGCCTGAAACCCGCTAGCCCCGTAATTCATCATCTTCAAAGCTGCAATTAGCCTTTAATTTACGATGTGCCGCGTCCCCGAATATGTTTCAAATGTATTTAGGCTGCCGGGTAGCCGGGAATGCCCCATAAATTAAGGGGTCCCTTTTTGCTCTCTTTTATCTTAATGCCTCGCCTTGGCGCACAATCATTTGAATGCGTAAATTCTCGTAAGGTATTTTGTGTAGCATTTTATTGCATACTTAGGACTGAGCTGACTCCCCATCGTCCTTGGTTGGGCTGGCCATTATTCAAGGTAATTTAATTTGAGTCGAATGGCAGAGTGGCGGGCTGGCGGACTGAGGCGAGGCAAATCGAAGTCGAAGGCAGACAGCCGAAGCCTGACAGTCGCTGGAGGATGGAAACCGCAGAAGGAATGGCCATAACCGAGCCAAATCCAAACAAATAAACGCTTGACCCACTCCGGCCAACAATGAGCAATGTGCCAAATGAACGGGCAAAGTTCAGCCACAGCCAGAGCCGGCGAAAACATTTTAAATGCAAATGAAGTGGCGCACTTGGGAAGCCGTCAGCTGGAGCGAAAGAGTGGAGCGACTAGGACACGGAGACGGGGCCACGTTGAGAATGGCTGATAAATTAGGGAGCCCGGGCACCCTGGCTCGATTTTAATAAACTTCAAGCTGGCAAAGCAGCGCCAGCTCAAAGTATGTCAAAAACTGCCTAAAAGCAAAAACAGCCCCAACTCCTCTTCTCGCGCCACTCAATCAGCCCTCGAGCGTCGCCCCCTCGGAATGGCAAAGTTTGGCGGCGGGATTCAAAATGTATTTTTATGATAAAAAAATGTTTAAAAACAATTTCTTCGTGTCTCCCCATCGGAGCCCCCGAAGCCGTTGCAGAGCAAAGTGTCCGAGCAAAGCGCTTATGGCTTTTGACTGGACCCCAAAACAATCCGGCAAATTGAAATACTCGTAAATAATAATCAGTGGCCACCGCCGGACAGATACATATCTCCTGGCTGCGCCCGGGATGGGTCAAGTTGTCGAAAGTTTGTGGCATACATTGAGCAGAGCTTAGAGGGTGATAGACTCTCCGCTGGCTTCAGAGTTGCTCATTTCGCTGAATTCGCGTGATTTATTTGTTGCATAACTCGGCCGGTTGCTAGAAGTGGAGCAGTGGGGCGAGAAACTTGCAAAATAAATTGAAAGCAACGAAAGTTTGTCAGTCGCAGCAGCAGCGACTGGAGCGTAAAAGTTTTGCCCCGGCAGTAATGTACTGGAGGGGCGCTGGTAAAAAATTACTTGAATACTTTTTGGCGCGCTTATAATTGTTTTCCATTCCCGTGTCCCCAAGTTGGGCCCATCTCAAGTCCTTAGCCCCTCTTCTACGCTCAGTTTTACGTTCCGGCAGCAGTTTCCATATAACTCATTAGGCAAAAGTTTAATGCGAATCCCCGGCAACCGCTCCCAGCTGCGGGAGTTTATGTTGAGATTTACTTTAACTACTCCTGCGCCTGCAACTATGCAATAAATTCTGCGAAATTCGTGTTCTCTCTGCTCCGCTCTCTGTCCTGATAGCCCTGACCCACATAAGGATGGTGCAGAGGAGGAGCCGTGGTGGCGCTGCAAAGTTATATAATAAGCAGCATTAGCTACACATGTTCGTGGTAAATCGCTTCGGGGGGAGCGCTGGCAGGGAACGTCCAGCTGCTGGACATTATTCAGTGGACTCGGGCGCTGCTGCTTAAGTGCAAGTGCCGCAAAGTCAGGGATGCTATGTATATCCCTGTCTCCAACCCACCTCCTCACTCCCCCCTAACCACCCAGCTGGACTGTCGAAACTTTTCCAATCTAAGCTAAATAAAAGGAAAAGTCTCTCGTGTCTATCATGTCAGTAGGTATTTTATTATTTTTAACCTCGACGCGGCACCACCTCCGTCCGCCCGCACAGCTGTCGCTCAGTTAACCCACCCACCACCCCCGCCGCCCACAGCCACGCAGCAAATGGCTGGCGGGAGTGCTCGTGTTGTCTTCTGCAACTAATTTGTCAATGTCAAGTGTTATTTCTTATATTTCGCTCGGTTTTTCCCAGCCCGAATTTCTGTGCTATGTTTGCCGGTTGCAAAAGTTTTGCGCACGCACACCCGCAACGAGATACATCACTCCAGGACTCCACCCACCCAGGACCCCACCACCACCGTCAGTGGTGCACGTAATCTAGTATATCAATGCGGTGTGTGCTTGTAGGCGGTCGTGCAGGGAGATCACTCGAAGGCGCTAGACAAATAAGGATTCAGTTGAAGAAGCAGGGTTTCTGGTTAATATATTAGTAGACGATCTTTAGGTTATGGTTTTAAATCAATTCAAGATTTCTTACTATAACTGCTCTGTCTTACTTCTAATCTCTTTTCCAGAGAAGACTTTAAAGTGTATCCTGCAGTTGCTTCATTATTTTGTGCTTGCAAATCTCCTTCGTATTTTTACCACCAACTGAAGTTTCAATTAGGCGAAGGCCGCTTTGCAGCCGCTTCGAAGTGATGAGGCAGAAGGCGCTGCAAAACTTTTTTGGCAGCTTATAAAAATCGCTGAACCAAAAGGACTTGCCCCGGGGGGGGGGCGGTGAGGCCAAGGTGCCGGGTAGCTTGGAGAGGAGGGTAGCCTTTGTCTGCGTGGAATAGTTTTTTGGGGACCTGCCAAGTTCGCTTAACAATCAGCGTCAAACAGCAGCCAGGTGACAGTTTTAAGCAGCCCCCCCACTTCATTCTGTTCCCCATGCGAGGCTCCTTGCAGCCGTGGTGCCCGCCTAATTGCTGTCTTGCTACGAAATGCGCTAAGTAGATTTTCTTGTACGCCATTTTAGCGAGAGTGGCAGGTCCTGATCGGAGCAGCGGAGCGGTACAGTTGACACTTCGTGTCAGAGTTCATTGCTGCAGCAGTCGGTCAGGGGTCGTCAGTTGTCCTTGCTGCTATTGTAGTTGTCGTTCCTGAGCTTCAGCTCAGCTGCTCTTCCTGTTATTGCTTTTGTTCTGGCGCCCACGGCGTTGTTTCTTGCTGTTGTCGTTGTATCCCGCTCTTGGCCCGTTTGATGCTAATTAATTGGATGGGGTTTTGGAGTGGGCGAACATGCCCTTGTTCACTTGCCAAATTAATGGGCATCTTCTCGAGGGCGAGGGCTCAGGCTCAGGCTCAAACTCAGACTCGGGAGCAGCTCAAGCAAAATACTTTTTAGCGGATTTCAATGGAAAAATGCCATAATTGTATGGCACTCGAGTGACGTTCGCATAACAATTGAATAGGACACGGGGGCGTGCACGGGGGCGGCGGCTAAAGGATGTCAAGGAGCGAGGGGGCGTGCCATCATGACGCGGCATGTGAGCCCCGGCACATGTGAGCGCCCCAGCGTAATCACATGGCCCAGTGAATTTATTGAATGCCTGCCAAGGACACAATATAAAACAAGTACGAATATGTAGAATATTTTGTCATGCCAGGACAACGCAAATCCCAAGGAACAGCCCGGGTGTCTTCCCATGTCTATTAGGCGCAACAATTGCCTTTTACGCTCATCAACGGCGGCACCCAAAATAATGCCTCTCAGCCTCATCATGTCTCCGAATCGGATTGCCACGGGAGCCACGGCAGGAGGTGGCCACGGGGCCATGATGATGGCAATGTCAATGCTGATGGCGTTGGTGATGACGATGATGCCAATGCCAATGCGGATGCGGATGCTGAGCAGCTGCTGGCTGTTTTACAACAATGCGAAGGATGCCTAAGTAGGGGCACATATGCTTCCTGAAAGGCAGTAAAAAATGCGACAAAAATTGCCTTGCAAAGTTTATAAAAATTAAGCGTCAAATATATATTTACCAAATTACTGTCAAAGGCACAGCACGTAGCTCAGGCATGCAGAGGGAAAAAATTAATAGGAGTTTTAAAATCCTAAAAACGTTGCGTCAAGGAACTCAAGGAATTTGATTTATTCCACAAAAATCAAGTTTTCCCCACAGATTCTTTGTCAGAAGAAAAATGTTTTAATTGAGTTTTAAAATCCTTGAATAAATTAGTATTTACCTTCACAAAAATAAAGTTTTTCATGCAGATTGTTTGTCAGATGTTTAATATTTCTATAAAATATCTTAACCTATATTTTAGGCTAATCGGTAGATCAATCTGATTTAAGATTTAAAGAAACTAAAGCTTTTCAATGTAAGTCCTAGAAGCATTTCGATTATATTCCCTTTTTGCTCTGTGCATCATCCAAAGGCAGGATACCTGCCGCTATCCCAGCCCTGCCCGCCATCGACAAGGACTCGGCTGCCGCCATGACCCGACCTGACCTGACTACTGCCATCACTTGCGCTAAATTAGATTTCGCCCGTTCCAGACTCGTTTGGCGTTGTCGCTTCATTTTGTCAATTGTTTGGACTTGTTAGTCTCCGGCGGACGGACGAGTAAATGGCCAGGAGCCAGGAGACAGGGGCAGGGGACAGGAGCAGTGGACCAGGACACAATGACTGCCGCTCTGCAAAAGCCTCATTGTGAGAGCGTGCGTCCAGGGTCGGCATTGTGTCCGGGGACAGCGCCTTCCTCAATGCCAAAGCTAAGTAGATTAGGGCCAATTACAGCGGCATCAGCATCACCGTCACCATCAGCGGTCGAGGCAGTATTGTCCCTTGCCTTGAGGTCCTATCGTTCGTCCTTGTATTTAGTTGTTTGCAGCCAGTTTGGAAGGCAGTCGGCCGACCAATATGCCAAAGCCAAATGAGTTTACCTGCACAAACAGCAGAACTCTTCGGCGACGGCAATGCAGATTCCAGAAATGCGAATGCCGATGAAATGCAATCGTCAACCGCACCACGAAGCACGTGCCATATGTGTGGCTTTGCCGTCATTCGAGTGGGGAAAGCCAAGGCAAACACACAGAGCACCCAGCCGAAGCACACGCCCACAGCGCCCAAGCCACAGCCTGAATACGAAATATTAAAGATTCGGAATATTGTAGCTACACACAGAAAAATAGAATGGAACACACTTTGTACCCTTTAAAGAATATTTATATGTGATTATAAAAGTAATAAATTATTACTAATAATAATAACAAATATCAGTAGCAGCTATTATTTTAGTTACAGATTTCTTAACAGTTTTAAAAACGGAGTTTTCAAAGCTTACAGATTTACATTTGTTTAATTTAAGAAAATAAAGAGCATTTTGCAGATACTATTCAAAATCTAATTTGCCAAATTCTATCTTTTTTCTAAATAATTCTTATATATTTTAATATTTCTCTAGATTTGTTTTCAGAATATTATATTTCTTGATTATTATGCTAGTTCAAAATGAATTTAAAGTAAGCTCTTTTTGTTAAGGATTTTACCAATAAAGCCTGAAGAGCTTTCAAGGATAGAAAAAGTTGTATTTAAAAGAAATCCTGTTACCATACAAAAATATAATATATCTCAGACCGATTCTGCTAGGGTATTTATTGCTCCACATTTATACTTCATTTTTCGCCTTAATAACAACAACAATATTTGCAACAACAATAAGGAAAGCGTAATTATTCATAATTCAATCTTCTATCGCCATGTAGGTGACGCACGGCACGAACTATTTCACGGCAACCGCCAACGACACAATCTGTGTGCCTCGGGCTGCGCTGCGTCCGTATTTGTGTGCAGTTAATGTGCATTTGGAATGCATACGGGGTTATGCAATATTAAGCATACGCATTCGACGTGTTTGCCTGGGAACAGGCGGATTGTTTGCTTTAGCCAACCAGCCAGCAGGCAGGTCTGCGCCAGGTAACTGCAGCAGCAGCAGACGGACAAATAGACATCCGAACAGAAGGTTGAACAAATGTCAAAGCAAACCGAAATTCACATCTCGTCCTCGACATTATATTGCCGTGTGTTTATTTAGTCGAGGATGCAGTGCAGTGCCGTGGAATAGGCCAGGCAATGGCTTTCGAATGGGAATCGGATTCGGAATCCGGGCATTATGCATGCCGGCATGGGTATTGGCTGTGATGCGGCTCAACTAATTGTGTTTCGTGTCGGCAAACAAATCTAGGCCCAGCACGTTGCTAGTCGCCCATAAATTCGCATCAATTTATGCATTTATTTCGTTGGCTTCCGCCTCGGTCGGAAGCTCACAGGCAGCTGCACCCGCTCTGTGGGTGCAATGCAATTAGGCTGCCGAAGACGTTAGTCAGCAGCAGCACACACACACACACTGATTTCTGGCATAAATATTTCAACATCATAATTAAAATGGGACCGGCAGGGCGCTTGGCCCACTTTGCAGAATCTCAGGATCCAACATCCAGGATCCAGGCATTCGCCTTTTTACGCGACATATCCGCTTGCCGGGCATTTAGGTTTCATTCAGCCACTGCAACTGCGACGGGAACTGTAACTGCAGCTGCAACGGCAACTGCATCTCACCTTCCGGCTCTCTGCAAGCGGATATCCGGCGAGCGCTGAACGCGGCTCACGTTCCAGCTGAATTTTTCTTGGGGAGCAGCAGCCGGCCTAAAGAAGCAGGCCTTTCTTTGTTCCCTGCGACTTTGTGGAACAGAAGGAGCGACGACAAGGACTCTGGCGAAATGGAAATGGAAATGGCCATTAAAAGGAAACACTTTGCGCACTTTAATTTATTTTTAGCGCCTCGGAAAAATGCGAGAACAAGCGAACAAAAAAGGAGAGTGGTGGAAAAGGAAAATTCGAGGCGAAACAATAAAACAAGATTCGTTCATAACCAAGTGGCAGCCACAGGAGCAATCCTTTGATTAACGCTCAAAAATGGAGCTTGAGTCGCTGAGCGAATATTGACTGCCCCGAACTGCAGTCTTTTGACCGCCAGGACTTGCATGTCTAACTACGATCCTTCCACGCTCGGGCTTAATTTAAATAAATGTCACACCATGTGGCCGAAGCCCAACCCCTTGACCACCCGTGGCGGGCCCTGGCTGAAGGTCGCCCGCTGGGTGAATCGCGACACTTTTGTGTTTGTTACGCTGTTCGAGCATGGCAATTTGTTGGTATTATTTTGGTAACACTTTAATTTCTGTTCGCGGCCCCGCCACACGACACGCAGCACTCCCCACAGCGCCAGCTAGTTAGGTGGCAATAAGGATATGGCGTTATCCTTTTACCAGCTATTTAGCATTTAAATGCTTAGCGCCCGGGCCCCATTTTATTGTATCCAGCCTGAGCGAAGGAGGTATATGGGGCTTAGGGGGAGTTTTCGTAACATTACGCTTAATTCCTGTCTTTTTTTGGGTTCCTTAAGAAGATTAATTTCAGTTTTACATAAAAATGAAGCTTGTTTGTTTTTACATTAGGCGATTAACGACTACTAGTGAGTTGCAGTTGCAACTTAATTCTTATTTTACTTTAAATATCTTCTTTTAGAGCTGAGTAACAATTTGTAAATATATAATCCACCTGCAGGGTATTCTTCAGTCGCTAACATTCCCGCTAAACCTTCCTTGTGCTTGGCGAATATCCTCGACTACGTGATGCCTTTTTTCCAACAGCGTTATCAACTAGCTTATCGCAATTTTGAAGCACCACCCAGCTTGGCTTAAAGTACAAGCACCACTTCAATTATTGCATATTTTCCTTAAGCTTTCTAATGCTTAAGTCGGTCTCAGTCCCTACTTGTTTACGTATCAATTCCACGCACTCCATCAAGCTGCAGCTGAAGTCGGGGGAGTGCTGGCCAGGGGTATATTTCACGCATGAGTTGAGCCGAATTGACTTACATAAGCGAGCTCTCCTTGTGGCCAAATCAACTGTGGGGTGTAAAATTTTTCCCTCATTTATTTAAATTCACTGCCAGCGAGCTTGTGTGTGTTTAGAGGGCGACTAAGTTGTACACACTTCTGCACTAAGCACATGTAAGCTGGCATTCCCACGAACACACAACAAAGGCAGCCAACTCACGCCAAAAACATTAAAAGCATTTCTTTTGTGATACTCAGAGGGGACTCTGGGCCTGATTCCCGATGCCACTGACAGGCACACGGCACACAACTAAGCCAAACCACCGCCCAAATGTAATAAGCAATAACAGTTACCAGGACGAGGCGCGGGCTGGAGTCGTTCTGTGGTTTGTCGAGGCGCGAAACTGAAATGGCGCAACTTTATTTAATATCCGTAAGCAATGTCAGCCGAACAAAGATAGCGAGCGGCAGAGGGTAGGGGATAGCGGGCCTAACAGGCGTATGCGTAATATTTGGTCGCTTTGGCAGCATAGGAAAATGTTTGCATTCGCCAAATTGCCTTGCGTGTCAACACTAAATAGCAGACAAGTCTAAATACTTGTACCCAGACCGCCCTCAACTTGCACCCCATCCCTTTGGAGGCAAGCGCCCCGCATTTGTCCCTCGGAAAACTTTTGAATGTCGCGCAGTTGTTTTGCGGTTCGCTCTTTCAAAAATATTTTCAAGCAAAATTTACGCGTTCTTGGCACACACTTCGAACATCCTTTTCAACTGTTTGCCCGCACATACTCAGCCAGACACACATTTTCATACAGTGAGAAGAAATGGGTGGCTCTAAGGCTCTAACATAAAGGATTTCTTAAGTAGTTTAAGCATTTCCTTTTATCTTAATTTAATACTTAACTTTTCAATAAATTTCTTGCCTAGATTTCTTAATTTTCAAGTATTTAAAACAAAAGTTATGACATCGTTACAAAAATCTATACCCAATAAAAGGCTCTCTAAGGGTCTTAACTCCAAGTCAAAATACCGAATTCAATCCCTACTTTTCTCACTGTACACGCATTTGCGAGCCAATATTTGTTGTTGTTGATTTTAGCCGAAAAGCAAAGGAAAAGCAGCTTAACTTATGTCAACCCGATAGCATCGTGGGACCATAAATGTCTCCCAAGACAGCGTCCTCGCCTGCCTCGGCCCCCGGAAAACATTGGGACCGAAGAAATCGCTGGGACGTTGCGAAATCAGTGGAAAGCTTTTCAGAAAGTTTTTGTCAAACATTTGTGTGGCACTTGTAAATTTGTTGTGATTTCTTGATAGCTCCTTATGCCAAGCGTTCATGTGTGTTCGTGTTGTGCTCCCTCATCCTTTCCCCGAAGCCATCGCCCCGGAGTAGGCTGTGAGTTTTATGAATTTTCATGTGCTTTCATGCGTGGCCGGAGGGAAAGCCGAGAAAATGCCGACATGTGAAAGAATTTGCTCACTACCCCCGACTCTCAACTCACCCAACTCACCCGGCTCCCTACTCCTTTCAACCCCTCTGCGATGCGTATGGGAAAAGTTTTTCTTTTTCCGGCTCGAGTAACTTCATTAGAAGGAATTTAAAGCAGCCACTGGCGTTGATTTATGGCAGATATATATCCTCAGGCGGAAATCATTATAATAGAACTGAAGGAAATGGGAAACGAGAAAGAGGGAAGAGAGAAGCCAATAACAGCTTCTTTGCTGGCAAATTATGAGCTCTCCCTGATTGAGTGCAGCGGAGATGCACGGGGAGAAGGCAAATTCTTATCGCATCCCAAACAGTTGGAGTACAAAATCAATTTTCCCAATGGAACCCGAAAGCAATGGCATCTCTGTAGCCCTCGTCACTGCCGTTTCCCTCGCCCCTGTGCTGCAGTTAGCCAACTTTGCACAGCTTGCGGTCAGCTTGACATTTTTGCTTGCAATCTGCGAGGCAGGAAGGAGGAGAAGGAAATTCCTGTTCAGCTCTTGGCACTCCATAAAAGGCAGCCATGGCGGAAAAACAGCGAGGCAAGGGGAGGCCACGTCCTTGGCCACGCCCCTTCGTTGCTGGCACTTCATCATCATTTCGGGCCCCATTCCTGCCATCAAAACGAAATGTCAAACTAAATGGCAACAATTTTGATTGAATTTTTTACAAAGTGCCATGCCAGAGCTCCTGATTCTGGCGCTGCTCGTCCTGCTTCTGCCGCTGCCGCTGCCATTGGGCCCTCAATTTTTGGCTGACCAAAAATGTGCTGGGAAATAGCGACACGTTCCGCCAAGGAAATCCATCTGAGGTTTTCCCACTCGATCCGAATGCTGAGACTTGGCCTCGGGCCCTGAAACCCGGGGACGTGACGGAGCGGCATGCGAGATGCGAAATGCCAACAATAAAGTGCAATTCATTCTCTAAACAGGCTCCATGTCCTCCCATGCAAGTGGCACATGGAATGGCGGAATCACAGTCCTGGGGCTGGCCCACAAACACACATACATAGCATATAGAGTAGGAGTGGGAGTGAAAGGGGCCGTGGCACGGCATTTTATGACAATGCCAATCTAAGCGAAAGCGAAAAAGACGTTGACATATTTTTCTTGACAACGTGCAGTGCATTTCTTTCCAGGCCGCTGACAAAATGTGCCCGTTACCGGAATGCAATGATCCAGAGGCGTAGTCCTCGGCATTGATATGCATCCTCAGGGGGGGGCCAGGGTTCGGGTATCCCATCTTCATTACCAATCATCAACCTGTATTGAATTCACCATTCACCGTTCACAGAGGGCAATCGAAATATTGGAGCAACAGCCACTCTAGGCGATAAAGGGGGAGCCGGGACCCCTTGCCGTCGCACGGCTGACTTGGTGAGCCAGGACCCCCGTATCCTGGCTGACTTCGGAGCTTAGGCTGCCGCCGCACGAGACACAAATACTACATTAACCCAAATGCAAAGCCGTGCCAAGAGCCTGGCAAGTAAATGCCCACGGGACGTGTGCATGTGTGAGCAGCTGCGCATATACATACATGCATGCATCCAAAGGGGGCAAGGATGGTGCCTCTGGTACAGCTGGTGTATCTGGTGTGTGTGTGCCCGCATCTGACGAGTGGAATTGATGGGAATGGAATGCGGAAGGCTGCCAGTTGCCAGTTCCCAGCCCAAGCGAGCACTTACTATACATACCCATGCCCATGGATCCGGCGGAAGCTGCGCTGCCAATGATCACATTAGCTGAACCCACTCGCTAGTTGACCTCAATTGGTAATGGAATGGCATTAGGGGCCTTGCCAGCGTCATCTCTGGGGAGCTTAAGTTAATCAAGTTAGGCAGCGGCACCCGTGGGTGATTCTTTGAAATTTGCATTGACTGAAATGGCGCCTAACCGGAAGAGCTTCAAGGACCTCAGGGTTAACCTACATCAAATTTGGAATAATGTCCCTGAAATAAGTCATAGCAATGTTCTATTTTCAGTTTCAGTTTCAAATGATAGTTTATTCCAGTTACTTATCGGTTTATAAGGTCAGTTTGGGCATCTGTCTCGTAAATATGAACTCAATCTGTGTCCTTCGTTTGCCTTGTCACCCTAAACAGAGTAAAGTTTCCCCATATCGATTTAGTAATATTAGATGGCAATCAACTTTAGATGTCACTTCAATTATTCGGAACTTAGAAGGGGTAATGTCCTTGTCTTGTTAAATTGTTTTCAGAATTAAGCCAAGCTTAATTCGTGGGTTTGGTGTGTCTTCCTTAAAGGTGACCCCTTCGCTTACACATTTAAAGAACCCTTACCATCGGGAGCCTAAGAAACGCTTTGTAATTGCTACTTGACTTCCGCCAGAGTCCCTAATGTTGTGCAAACAATGGGACCCGTTTAAGCACCGCATAGTTAGCAGTAATGCTAATGCCTTGAACTTGAACCCAATTTCGAGGGGCCTCAACGAGAGGCCCCTCTGTTTTGGCCATTTCATTTGCATTGAGTTTTAAATAATTCGAAGCCAACGCAACCAGGCCGACAGGCCGGCAAGGACGAGTGCCAAAAGGATGTGTCACCGAAATATGAGGCTAACGGGAGGGAGGGAGGGGGCTGAGGAAAAAAGGTCAAAAACACTTGGCAGTACATTATCTGGGCCAGTGGCCGCTGTGGAGCAGTAAGGCAGCTCTGACAACTGACGACGGCACTCTGATGACAGACGCTCGGGCTGACATTTTCGTTATTATTCTTATTGCCTTTGCTGGAAGCCCGAGCTCCATCTATTGCTGATGCTGATGCTGATGCGGCTCCCACTCGGACTGCTGCTGTTATTGTTGGCTCAATTTCCTAGCCATTTCCGGTTGGTCTTCTTCTGCCCTGCGAAATTACGTAAAACATACAAAAACAGAAGTTACAACAAACGGGGGTTTCGGGTCTGAGGGGCTGCGGGGTCTCTTGGCTTTGGGCAAAAACACACAGACCGTGCGGGTCATTCCACTTGATTTCCGAAAAGGATACTGGCCACACAGGGCAAAAAATGGCCATGATCGAAGGCAGCGCTGGAGGGAGGCAAGCCGGCAAGCAACCGCAAGTACAAAAGAAATGAACTGCTCCTCCTTATCCTCCTTTTCCTGCGTCCTTGTGCCGCCTGGTGCCGCCTTCAGTCATCGGCGTTCTTGCTGCTCACTCAATGGTCCATAAATCGGTTGTCAACTATTCAAATGCAGACAATTGATTACAGCGATAAAGCTGAAGAGCCTTTTGTGAGCGATTCATCCAGCCGCTCCTCCTTCGCTCTGCGCTCGCCTCTAATGAAAGCAGCTGTGCCATTCACAGAGCTATCTGAGGGAGCTTGGAGTTATCTAGGTGGGATTTCTTTTTCCTTTTCTGTCTTTGCCCCTTTGATGAGCCGGAGCAGGAGCCGAAGCCGAAGCCGAGGCCGTAATGAGATGAGCCAGTGGGAGCCATAAGGAGAGTTGGCTTTGGGGTCCGAAATGAGGAGGCGCAGAAAGTCAATAGACGGTAAGACCATTTAAGCCGGGCCCCGAATTAGGTTACAGCTGCAAAAACCCACACACACACACATTGCCGCAGAGAGCTGCAAACTGCAGAATCAACACCCACTCGAGGGTGTCTATCGATTGCGGTCCCAGCTGAAGGGGAGATGTGGCTTGTTCTGGCTCAGATCAGGGCGCTTAGCCCTTCGAAGGTGCTTGCAACACGGCAAAATATTTATTCACAGTTCAATAAATAAAACTCCATGTGCCGGGCCAAAGCCGAGCCAAGGCAGGCACCCAGGCAGCCAAGTCGTGAATCTAATGGCCTGGTATCCATCCAACCAGCCAGCCATCCATCTGACGGGCCAACAAGCGGTAGTTTTAAATAAGAAATGAATACAACGCCTTTGTTCGGGCGCGCCGACTTGGACTTAACTTTAAGTTTGATGGGATTGCGAAAGGCAATGGGATTGGAATTTGGATTGGGAATGCAAAGGCGAATGCGAATGCGAATGGGATCCGGGAGTGGTGGTTGGCAGGCAGGCAGAGCAGGGTGCAAGCGGAGTTGCTGCTTGAATTTGAGTTTTAATATGGCGTATGTATATAGAGCCGTATTTGCTTAGCTTATACCTCGGTTACCCGCCCGAAGCCCCGAGCATTTAACACTTTCTATTTACTACCGCAGCCAGAGCAATTGAAAAACTCGTTGCACAGGCAACGAGCAGGGCATGGCAGAACGACTTAAGCACATTTACCCTGCCAAGCCATGAGCCATGAGCCAGAGACTTAAAGAAAATCGCTGCACTCGTCGAAAGAAAGGAACTGTTAAATCGATTCAACTCCTTGAAGGTTGGGTCTTACTAATATACATATATCAAAATAATTATAATTTCAAGGTTTACTCTCACAATTAATGCCTCCTTTTAGTTCTTGACCTCTTAGTTTGATTAATTTTAAAGTTTTTCTGCTTTTCCCAGTGTGGAATTACGGAAGCGTAAGGGTATCTGCTCTGGCTTACAACAATAATGTTGCAGCAACGTTGATTGGGCTGCATCAAAGCGTCGCAGGCGGCATTAGGAAGTGCGGCCACGTCTGGATCAGGATATGGGATGTGGATGTGGATGTGCATGTGGATGTGTATCTGGGATCCGAGAGCCAAGAAATTGTTATGGCCCAGAGCAAGTGAATGTCCGTCCGTCGCTTTTTCTATTTATCTATCAGCTCGGTGTGCATGTGAGAGTGTGACTGGTTTATGGTATTCCTCAATGGCTGTGCGTCTCCATTTTAAGTTGTTTTGTGGTGGCTAAAAAACAACAACCGAGGAGCAGGGGCAAACAAATTGCAGGACGTGAGGTGCACGCCAAGGGGAAATCGGGCTAATTGGTAAAACTTCATCGAGCCATCGAACTGTCAATTGTCAAAGGGCAGCAGGTCGAATCAGGCCGCAAAGCAAGTTAAGAACTTGGCAAAACATAATTCGCCAGGACCCCGGAGGAACACTGCCAGTGCCGAAAGGGAAGTTTTGTGGGAGGTTGCAGTTTATGCAGGGCCTAGGCCAATAATTTAAGAAGTTCACGCTACACAAAGTTCAAGTGAAGTATGCCAGGTCCTGGCTGCCTGTTCGCCTGCCTGCCTGCCTGCCTCGTCCTGAAAGATGGCAAACGGAAATTTACTGCAGGCACGAACGGCAAATGGGTCCTGCAAGGGGTAAATACAAGGAGCGTGCTCCGCAGCCCCCGAGGGGAATGTTCCGCCAAGCAAAATATGCACATTTCCACACTTAATAACAAAATATGTTAAACAAAATCATTTGATGTTGGGCGTAATTTTTTTTCAGCGGTGCAGGGCCTGTGTGTCCGTGTGTGTCTGAGGGCCGTTGCCAACACAAACCCACTCCTGCACACACCACCCACAACACACACTCACATCAACGCGGAACACATGTTTACATGCAAATTACATAAAGCAAGCGGCAGCAGTGGCAAACAAACGCAAATTATATGCTGCATACTTTTAGGCCTGCGACTCAGACTTCGTATATCGAGTTACCAAAGTAAATTGTATGGGGATTTTTCCCCTACATCCATTTCCGCAGAAAAACGGCGTCCAGACAATGTCGCGTCGCTTCCTGGGTCCTTCTGCCCGCCCTGCATACATTTAAAGTATTTTCGTTTTGTATATACCCTTGCGAGGGGTATTATTGTCGAACTTCCGCTAAGAAATAATAATGTCGGTGCTCGAGTTTCTTTCTGAGATTTCCAGCTAAGACCAGATCGGAGTTTAAGGAAATTAAAGAATTCAAGAAATGTAGACTTTTATGTAAACTTACTTTTAAATGTACTTTTAAAATAAGGGATATGTTTTTAAATAAATAAACAGCTTTAAAAAGGTGGATTAGTTGCTTTATATATTTATTCAAAAACTTCTTTCAATATCATAAGAAATATAACTCAGACCACACCTAAACTTACAGAGTACTGAAAACTTCGGCCTTTAAAGACTTTCATATTATTATTTCATTTCACCGCCCTCAGTGGAAAGTCTTTGGGAAAACAGAAAAAAGCCACAGCGGCGTAACATGTAAACAAACTCATTTAACTGATTTTCAGGAGGGAAAATGTGGCTCCTGGGCTTGGCGGCTGGTAATGGGCGGCGGGCGTTTAGGGGGTCTTCATAGGGATTCAGAGTGGTGCTGGAACGACCGCATTATCATCATCATCTCGGCTCTGTTTTTTGCCCGCAACTCTTTTCCAGGAGAAGCGGCAGAGCAGCATCTGCCCTGGCCGCAACCTGGGGCTAGATTTACATGTCACTCGACTTAAGTTGGGCCTTGTCCCGACTGCTGCTGCTGCTGCTGATGCTGCTGCTGGTCCAGGACCTAACCACACCTCGGCTTTCCCCGTCAGTCGTGACCACGGCGACAAGTTAACTTGCTCGACGCAGTATCTGGGATCCAGGATTCAGAATCCGGTATCCAGTATCTAGTAACCAGGACCCCGCACTGCCTTCTCCCTCCACCCCCAAACTGTGCACATAATCTTTGCATAATTTCCAACTCAGCTTTTCTTTTGCTCTGCGCCTTTTTTTCACTTCACTTTGGCAAACGTGCTAAGCGACAAAAACGGCAAATGTCAGCAGAAACAGGAAAATAAACTAACTACAATTTCATCCCATTTTTTCGTGCGGCTGGACACGGCTGTGACCATTTGTTTCCCTCGCAGGATCCGACTCATCCCCGCACATAAGCCTGTATAGAAATGCCGAAATTATGCAGTTTTTATAGCCAGCTCCTGGCCAAGTTAGCCATATACACAAATCTGTACCTACAGACAATCCAGTTTCAAACATTTTAATAATAACTGGCCCAAAGAGGAGCCTGTCCCCTTCCCCGTTCAAGTTTCGCTTTGAAATTGGACCAACAAAAGCGCAAAACTTCGGGGGAGCTTTCATGTGTACAAAATCAAAAGGATAATTGAGACATGTGAACAATATCCCTAAGTGCGAGGGCCCACACAGCCAGCCCGACCCAATGAAAGGTCGCACATCAAAGGTGGCCCCCAGACAGTTCGCCGCTTACCCCAGATGAAAAGCAATTAACAAAAGTAAAAGCAGGAGAACACGGGTGGGGACTTGGCAGATCTGGAAAAAAATACATAAGAGCGGGAGCAAGGAAAAATATTAAATGCTCGCAGGAGGGGATGCCACTAAGAGGAGCGGGTGGACAGGGACAGGGGGGAGCTCAGACATGGGCATCTCAAAAAAGTGCCAGGCACTCACAAAACTGCTCCAAGGAAGTGGCGGTGTTAAGGGGGCGAGTGAAAGGCGAAAGAATTGCTACACTGGGAGTTAGGATCGGACTTTAAATTATAAATAGTCATCGATGGGTTCTTGTATTAGTAAAAAATTAATATATTTTTAAAGATTCAGAAGACAGATACCCTTTTCATACCCTTTCCTGAAGACTCTACCCTTTAAACTATTCCTTAACCTGCGATTTTCACATTTTTAAATTGGTTTAAAACTCTTCTAACAAGATCCTTCTTTCTCCAAGTGTGCAAAAAGTATGAATACGAGTGGGAGGACCTCCACACACACACGCACGACAAAGCAGAATAATAAATTTCAATTCAGACGACGACATGATGTCTCTGCCTCACGTCGACGTCGACGTGCATGTTGATAAGAAAGCTCACAACCCTTCCAGCATCGCCTTCCTCCAGCTGCCCCTCATGTGGTCGCTCCTGGCTGGGGGCAGTTGGTTTAGCCTTGGTTAAGCCTCTCGGCCAGGTCGGCATAAACGGGGAGAAACTCTGAATGCGAGTGGGAAAAAGTCGCGCATAAATGGCAAGTGGGCACGTCGGCACGGGGACTCGTTCAGTGACTGCAGAAAGGAAATGCGCAACGCAGCCCAAAGGTGTCAAGCGGAAAATAAAGCATAATAATAGCTGCAGCCAAGGAACAAAGGCCTGAACGGCGGATGGCATGGGGACAGGACTCAGACAGCCGTCAGTCAGTCAGTCAGTCAGTCAGTCAGTCAGTTAGGCAGTCACCTCGGGGAAGTTGGGTGCGTAGTGGACGCATTATCCTTATGACAATGCCTTCCTGCTAAGCATATCAGCATATGTAAGGCCATAGTGCCCGGCCGCAGGAAGGCAGAGGAAAAAAAAAGCCCGAAATGTGCTAATAATTTATGCAAAAGCCCGTGGCAGCTTCAAAGAAAATTCCAAATGAGCCGCAGCTCCTTCTTATAACCTGGGCATGAGCCTCTAAAAATAATCCCTCAGTTCCCAGGAGGGCGAGCGCCCTGAATGAGATCAGGACAGTCGGGCAAATGTGATTTCTTTAATTTCCATGATTTTCTTGCGGCATCATTTGCATAAGGGAAGGTGTAACAAATGTAAATGATTTAAAGCTGTAAAGAAAATAAATAAATATTAAGCTTGTTGGTTTTTTTTTGAAAGGATTACACAAGTAAATAGAGAAAATTATTCTTCAATTTGTAACTACAACAGATGTTCCCTTTCTTCTTCTTTCAGACTTATGCGAATAAGATGCCCAGGCTCGACTCCCGACAGAGTCCAGACCTAGATCCCGAGTCCACATCCACGTCCTCGAGCAGGACACTAGCCCCTTGATGAGGACGCGCCGAACTGATTTGATTTGAAGGAACAGAACCAGCGGCTGAAACAATAACTGCAATAGCAACAAAAGCAATTTGAATTTTGTGCTCGCACCGGAAGGAGCGGGAACGAGAGCGTTGGAAATTGTGTACATATTTTGTCTCTGTCTGTTTCCGGTCGCCATTGGACGTGTGCTTGTGTGTGTGCGTGAATTTCGTGTAAATAAGTGCAATGCAAAAACAGAAACAGCAAAAGCAACAGCAAAGGAAACAGGAATAACAAGCGAAATGGCAAAAAGTGCAGTTAAGCGTGGAAATTGCATTAAAAATTGAGCAAAAAATTGAGAAAACAAAAAGCGGCGAAAAGACAAAAAACAAAAAAACAGAAAAACAGAAAAAAACGAAACAAACAAAGACGCAAAAAGAACGCTAGAGTTAACGAGCGCTAAAAAGCAACAACAAAAAAATCAAGCAAAAGCCGCGATTCAGACGAGGGAGAGACAACGCGAGGGAAAAGGGGGAAAAAACGAAGTAAACTTTTGATTGAAAATTTTCACTCCGCTTTCATCCTTTCTGGATTGTGTAAATTTCTGATTAAGAAACAAAAAACCATCAGCCAACGCGCAGCGCAAAGCGGAACATAATATCCCACACAACACCGGATTTGATCAACCAAAACTGGGAGTCTGAAATATCAAATAACAAAGGACAGAGGCACACGGCTTTGCAGTTTCTGTTTCGTTTCTGTCATGACAGTTCGGGCCTACGTGTTTCGATATTTTTTATTGTTTATGCACGGCAAGATCGCCGCCTGCAGCCACAAACATATCTGACTGATTACGATACCAATACCGATTCCGCCGATACTCCGATACCAATACCAAATTGAGCCGTGAACACTGAAATTCGAGTGGCGCGAGTGAGTCGTGCAAAGTAAAAGTCAGAGCCCCACCCGACGGCCCAAACACAAAACACCCCGAGAAACTCGGGTCGTTGACAAAGTAACGCATTTAGTGATAAGAGCCAAACGACTTTGGCAAAATGAGCAGCCAAAACAGGAGCGCCACAACGAGCAGGACGAGCAGAACGCACGGTAGGGGCGCCCAACTATTGCTCCTTATCGGCATCGCAGTCGCATCATGTTTGCCGGGTAAGTGTCAACAGCAGTCCCTGTCTCCGGTTTCCTGTTAGCATCTCAGACTTATCAGGCCCCCTTCCCGGAATTAATGCAAATATTTAACGTGCTTTTTTATGGATTCGCCGTCGTCATGCTGCCGTTCCCAGGGCCTGTCATAATAACGAGCAGGGACAGAGACGGACCCGGGATCCGGAGACAGAGCCAAAGCCGCTCTCTCCACTTGACATGACTTGTAAATGGCTTTCGATTAAGTTGTCACATTAGCATTAATCTTGAGCTCCGCCAGAGCAGGCTTCTGTGAGCTCATTGGAGTTCAATCAAGTCGTCTGGCAGTGCCGAGTCCTCAGTCCTCAGTTCGGATTCCTCCTCCTCCTTCCCCCTCCCCCTAGAAACGTGCTAATGAGCCGTGAGCTGATGAGTGCACTCTCCTTAAGGTGCCTTACATACATACGTACGTACTAGCCAAGGACCTTGGAGGTGATCTAGGTCAGCGCTGTGTTCACGGCATCCTCCAGATAATTGAAATATAATTACCCGCCCGAAAGCCGCTTAAACTCATATATATTCATTATTTCATTAACAATTCAAGCCTTTTACAGCATCACCGGTGCATTTTTAATGAGAGGGGAGAAAAACAGCAACGGCAATCGCTCCAATAAATAATATTGCTCGTTATGAATATGCATGCAACGTTATCCTCTGAATGCTATTTCCTCACATGCGTAATCCGATAATCGCATGGGATCGTAGGCAGAGCTTAAGGCAATTACTGAAACAAATTGATTTTCAATGTAAGAGGCATTTCATTTCATCATCATTTTTCAGCCAGTTTTGTTTGCTTTTCTAATCGGAGTGACGAACGACGAACAAGCATTTTAATGCCAAGTTCACATGCAGATTACGTATACGCAGCGTTGACACTCCCACACAAATTCCATTGCTACATTTTCGCATGGAAAACAATGATTTAGTTTATTTGTGCTGCTCGTCTTTTTTTGTTTGTCCATCACAGATCACAGATCGGCAGCTGGGTTCAGCGTTTGTCATGGAATTTCGGTCGCACGGTTCAAAGTTCCTTTCATTTCATTTCATTTCATTTGATTCCGTTTTGCTTTTGTTGCAAAGCCTCCCTCCCCCGTTTGATTTGCAATATTTTCGTTTTCATTTTCATGTAAAGCAACAATTTCTAATTCGGGGCTCTGTTTGTGTTTTGGCTTTTCCCACATTGTTTGCCCTCCATTTGTGTGTGTTGTTTTCCTAATTCAAACTATTCGAAATGCCTGCGTCGTCACAATATTTGCTGTTTATCCAGTGAGAGCATTCGTAATGCTGCTGTTTGTGTTTGCTTTCGTCGCTCTAATTCGGCACCGAAAGTAGTTAATGCGAAATTAATTTCCAAATTGAACCGCGCACATAAATAAAACATTCGGCTTCGATTGGAACGAGCGATTCCTTTCATGCTCTCGCCATGGCCTGCTTTTATGGCAGCGACAAAAATTGGTCTCAATAAAAATTTACGTTTCATAAAATTTATTATGTATGCCGTACAATGGCAGCCAGCAGGGGGTGCAGGGGGACTTTCCGCAATGAAAACGGCGATGGTCAAATCAAAGCACGAATGACCAAAAAAACAACAAGGAAATGAACAACTTTATATGCAGGATAATGGCCAGGACATCATGGTGGCGGGAAATCCTCACGTATGCCTCCGTCTTGTCTGTGTTGGCGGCACTCAAGCAGGCCGAAATTTATTACGGCCATGAGGAATGGCAAGGCGAGGCGAGGCGAGTGTGCGATGGCATTGCTTCAGTCTCACACTTGAAGTTCGGACAACTATTTGGCTTTATTCGAAATCATTGACCAAATTCTTAAGTAATCAAACTGAAAGTTTTCCACCATCTCGACTGTGCCCGATAAGAGCTTTCCACTTGCCCAGATAAATACAAATCATGCAAACTGGCCAAAAAGCCGAGCTCAACATGACTTTTCAATTTTGGAATGTGTTTAATGGGCTACGGTTTGAGTATCAGTAACCCTGTGTGCCATGTGTGTGAGCTGCTGATTGCCCCCGTTAATGGAAATTGCAGTTTTATTCCCAGCTCCATCCCCATTCCCAGCTTACCCTAAAAAAATCACAAAAGTTCGTATCGCAAAAAGTTGGGCGCCAAACCAAGTTGGGTGGCAACTTTTAATGGCACACTAAAATAATGAAAGCAAAAACTTAATCAAACCAGGTCCAGGTAACCGATTTGTGCTCTCCGTTCAATCGATATGCCATGGCAATAGTGATGGCAGCATAGTTTTTAGCAGGAAAATGAAAAGGATTACCGTGTTCTTTTCCTAGAAAAGAATATATTTCATAGAATGTAGGTTACTTTAATTCAAAAAATTAAATATTATAGTTAAATATTCGTAAAAATAGATCCCCATGGTTTCTAGCAAAGGGTAGTACTACCTCTCATTCCAGACACACGCTGTCACGTTTGCGCCACAATTAAAGGAAAGCGCGACCTCCGGAATTACGTGGAAAAGAGCGGGGAAAATATGGGAAAAACTGTCGCCAGCGGTTGCCAAGGTACGGAGCACGTAATGAAAATATTGCTCACATGTAAATATATATATATATATCCTCCTGAGCTGGGTGCGGTTTCACCTGAATGTGTAAGGGCAATATGATGGGTAGAGTTGGAATCCGGGTACCCAAAAGGTGTTTGTATGCGACGCCTGATTGCAAACAGCTTCCTGTGGCGGCACGCGCCTAATTAAATTAGAGAACGCAACATTTCGGGCTCAATTCAAGATGCAGATGAGGGTGGGGAATTATGTAAGGGGGCGTAGGCAGGAGCAGTGGGGCACTGGGACACCAGCATCCCGGTAGCTTAATCCGCAAACAAAGCAAGTGTAAAGAGCGATCCCAGCGGAAGGAGTGCCTGGGGTGGCGCTTGGCATGTGTCCTGTCATCGATTTCCCTGCTTTGTGCTCCTCAAGGACCAAAGCATATTTTCGCCTGGCGAAATTATGCACACATTTTTCGACCCTAGTTGTTGTGCCTCGTGTGTGCCCCTGTGTGTGTGTTGGCAAACAAAGTCGAGCAAATATGTGCACACACATCCAGAGGAGGTGTGGATAGTGGAACCAGTAGAACCCCTCACCCATTGCCCATTGCCCATCGCCAGCTTGTTAGTGCTTTTCTAATGCAAAATAAGCCAAAAAACAAAGCAACGGCCAAAGGCAGCATCTATCCTATAGCTTCCAGTCATGGTCACATGCCATCCGTCCTCCGCTCTGGACTTTTCTATAGCCGCATGCAGAGAGGGAAAAATACTGACTAGAAAGAGAGCAGATTTATCCTTCCAAATACTAACCCCTGTTACAATATAAACATTTATTTTATAATATAATTTCGACTAGAAATTGATGTTATTTTTATATTATTGAGTTCTAAAAATATAATTATAAAACTCTCTGCATTTGTTTCTCTGTGCATTCTCCCAATTTCAATGCTTTGCTAAATTTTCCCTAGATTAAGGATTTTTCCAGCTGCAGTTAAAGTCGTCGAGTCGACCAAGTTGAGTTGTTGTTATGGGTTGCCTTTCTTGTTTCATGGCCAGGGGTGGGCCAAGCTAAAGGGGAGGAGCCGAAGGAGGTCATGGCCGTGCTTACCCCGCCTCCGGGCTGAAAGACTTTAGCCTGCAAACAGCATTCATTATGCATGCATTTTAAATTGTAAATTTCACTACCTTGCATTCACCAAACTCTCCCCGGCTGCCAAAATGGATTTGGTGGCAGGCACCGCTCCTGGTCTCGCTTCCCATGCCGTTCCGGCTCCTGCGTCTCGTTCCGGCTAAGATGCTGTCGGCTTTGGGCCAGGCTAAGACCTGCTGATGCGCTTGATGAGCTTTTTGGCCATATTGTTTGAATTTTTACGGACCCAGAGGCTTAGACCGCCTGAGCGTGAGTCCCTTTTCCCCCGAAGGTCTTCTTCCAAAGGCAATTGCCAAGAATAATACTTCCAAATTTAATTGTGTCAGCCAAACAGGACTCTATTTTTCGGTTCGTCGACACCTGCTCTGACTTTCCCGTTAACAAACCAACTAAATTCGTTAATGAGTTTATCATTTTGATGACGTAAACGTAGTGGCGGTTAAGTTAATTTGCAGAAATTAGTTGCAACATCGGCATTCAGACATCAATTTGTGGCCATTTAAAGGGGCCCGAAAACTTCAAACCGCTTAGCTGGAATTAGGGCTGGAGGGGAGGTAGGGCCACCCAAATTGAATATCTCCGTTCAGAATTGCCATGACAACTGGCTGGAGCGGAGGAGCAGGAGCCACCGAAAAGTTTGTGGCGCCTGGAAACTTTTGTCAGTATGTTATGCCAGTCAGTCCGTTCGGGGGGCATAGATCAAAAACGCAGAAATGGGTTAGGTTAGGGGCTCAGGCCGGGGCTCAAGTCGGGTCTGATGGCGATGATGGAGATGACGATAATGGGCATTCAGGCAAATGGGCAAATCCGAGCCAGGGACACTCCGACTCCGTAGACTGTGGAGTCCGTAGTCCGTAGTCCCAAGTCCGGACAGGTTGCCATTGTTGGCAAGTGGCAACAAAGTCAGGCAAACAAAATCCGACCAGAGATATATCTCTGTCTATGGACTGTACCTCCCTTAACACACATGCCAAAGCCTTTTGGGTCAGAAACTTTTCAAATACCTAATCCCCATGCCACAGGACGGAGATGGAGGACCAAAGACGAAGGCTTAAGGCCAGGTCTCCGTTTCAGCCCGATTATAAATAGAAAATCGTCCGCTTTCTTGGGGTCAAGCGTGTGTGTGTGTGTGTCCCATCCATAAGTCTGGCCCCTAAGCTGATTCTCAGCTCTATTAATAGCTGATTGGCCCGGCAAGCAGCACCTGGCGACTGCCGGCAGTCATATTGATTCGCTTATGACAGCGTCCGTATGCCACCTGATCCCTCCCAGCCGTAAGTGGAAAACCCTGTTGTGGCCCCGGAAAAGCTTAAAGAGTTTTTTACGACCCGTCAGGGCTCTACCTTTGGCGCTGGCAAAAGTTTTCGCCTTTTCGCCCCCCGAAATGAGGCAGCTCGCATTCGTCGCTCCGCCACGACAGAGGAAATCAATTTGGGGGAATTCCAACTATTTGGCCAGCCGGCCCGCCCAAAAGCCAGTGTAAATTGTTGTCGGCAGCCACATGAAAGAGAGGACTTAGATAATTGAAACTGCGAGCGGTTGCCCCCGGCAATGTCCGCCAGAACCGTTTCGCTTCTCCCAGCCAAGCACAAACGAGTATCAGTAAAAATTAACGACGCTTTCTCGTTCCTCGTTTGCGTTGAGCCAAAGTTTGGCCAGATAAGGCCAGAACAACAAAGTGGCAACTGGAAATTGCCAAGCAGACTGAGTAAAAGCCAGAGCACGCGGAAAAAATGTAAAGAAGACGGAGTAATCTGATGAAAATTTGCTGAAATATAAATATTATTTAGTTTACATATTTTAAGCTATCCATAATTTATGAAATTATCTGTGTCTTTAATTCTTATATATAAATAAGGATCAAAATCACCAAAGAGTCCCCTGATTTCTTTCTGTGCGCCTCGTAAAATCGGCTCCAATCGATATTGCCCTACGTCGCGTCACGTCACAGCCAAGCGAAAGCAAATAAATCACAATATCTTGTGGCTCGGCGGACAAGTCGCCAGTCGCTTGAGGTGAGTCCTTGACCACAGCACCAGGAGCGTGGGATATGCGTGGTCGCTGGCCCCATATCGAAGGCGGAAGGAAGGCAGCGCGTCAAGTTATCAAATGATTTATTTACGAGTCCGCCAGGCAAACAAACAAGTCCGGGCGGAGCCTGGGGCAGCGACAATTTGCCGAAACGAGAAACGCGTGCCAAGTGTGTGTGAGTGTGTGGAGAAAGTGTCACCGTCTCCGCCGCAAGTTCAAAACTGTTGAACCCGGGCAATTCCCCGGACGAGGGACAAGAGTTATGGCAAAAATCAGATCTAAGGGCGGGGCCAGTCCTTAAAGAGGTCCCTTTAAGCGAGTTGTTTTAATAAACATGTCACACAAATCGAAGCGAAAACGATAGCCAGCTGTTGCCCGGCAGGCTGTCACGACGCCATATTTGCCAAATGAAATTTAATCATTTTAAAAGCCATTCCCGAATTGACAAAAAGGACAACACTGGTGTCCGTTCCGAGTCTCCGAAGCTTTATTCATTCCCTCTTCCATTCCAATCACTCGGGACTCATGGTCTCTAAATCTCGACTTCAGGGCCGGCCTCTTCATGTTTATGAATATAAATTAAGAGCTCCGCCACTGCCCCACCCACACATTAATTCATTTACCTGCCGCTGAGCCGAGGAGTCTCAAATTGAAAAGGTAATTCCTGGCTGCTGCTGCTACTGGTTCGCTTTTGGGCCGCCACCCAGGACTTGCCAACCAACTCACACCACCCACAACCACACCACCCCACCACCCAACGCAATTTGCAGCAGAAACCGCAGAAATTTATGTTACAGCCAGGCGAGCGTTGGAGGAGCTGCGATTCGAGTGCGAGTCGAGCGCGAGCACATACAATAATTTTCAATTTAAAGGTAATTTCAACCCGCACACACACACATACACACACTTGCCGGCGAGGACTAAAACAGCAGCAGCCAGCAGCATTTCGGCCATAATTTAACTTACAACAAGTTTCAATAAGCCATAGGTGGAAGTCCCTCCGGCCACCTGGCCGAGTCCTGCTTCCTTTCACGGCAGACTAGTGTGTGTGTGTGCTGGCAAAGTGGATTTAGCCATAAAATGGCAATGTGCCGCAGCAGCGACTACGGCGACGACGAAAAGGCACAACAAAGTTAAATGCAGTTGATTTTTGTTGCTGCCGTTGGCCAGGCGAGCAAAGGAGATTTTTGAAGTAACCGCAATTCATATTTCATACAGCCGTTGGCCATAAAAAGGGCTGCACGAGCTGAAAGGGCCAAGTGGCAGGAATAGCGTGAAGAAAATGAAAATGACGCAAGACGCCAGGACCTTAACCCCCTCGACTTCGTTTGACTCGCTGCGAGAGGTTAAGCGGGACTATGGCGGCGGTGCAAAGTGTTTGCAAAGTAATTTCCGTTTCCTGCTCACCTCGAGTGGCAGGCGAGCGAGCGAGTGAGGGTCCCGCAAAGTCTGGGGAGGATTATACCTGGTGCGCTCATTAAATTGCCGTTTCAGCACATGCATAAACAGACCGAGCAGCCTCGTGTACTTGTCACCCCCAAACCAAACCGCACTAAGCACCTAAAGCAGCCAAAGCGCCCAAAGCGCCCAAAGCACCCAAAGCAGCAAAAGCAGCCGGAGCAGTCAGTGGGTGCCCGGCCATCCGACTTGGACACTTTAATCCCGAATGGCACTCAGACGGCGAGCGGCGACGTAAGCCCGTAAAAGCCAGCAACGGAAGCGAGTTCGCTGCATGTGAAGTGCATTCGAAACGTGCTTCTCGACAGGATTTCGGGTTCGAAAACCATTTAAATTCCAGTTGAAATGCAGACGCAACAAGGACCGCCCCGAGCAGCCCCCAAAATCAATAGCCCAATGCCGGAATAACGCTCTAAAAATCGAGTAACTAACTGGGACTAACAGCGAATGAGAGTACCCTGGAAATTATTTTCCACTACCAGGAGGAGCCATTCGAGGACTCTTCGCCTCAAACAGAATAAGTTGTCGAGGCAGAGTGCGGAAATTTTGTTTTAATCAGGCGTGCTGCTATTTTCCCAGCATTTTCCTTTCCTGCGTTGACCCACATTCCCCGGATAATGGTTTTCTTTTATGGAAATTATTTTATTATTTTGTTATGCAGTCAGAATTCTGTATTTGGCAGAAGCATAATTATTTGAAGTCTAGTTTATTAGTCATTTCATTTCGGTAATCCTTTGTTCACTTGTATATATTTATATTTCTTAATTCCCAACTAAATAAAGAGATGTGAAAATGCGAGAGGGAACTTATGTAAGTTACTTATGCCTTCACCATCGATCGATTTGCTGGGGTAACTTTATTCAGTGCAATCAAAGCGAAATCAGAAACATCAAAAAGTCATTTGAGAAAAGTTCTTTTATTTTTTTGTTTCAGCAAAACCGAAGGGGAAAAAACATTGATGGCATGATTATGCAATTATAGGGGTGTTTGCAGGGCAGGAAATGCGGGCCGAAGGATTCGTGTAAAAAATAAACTTGTTTGTCAGAAACAGCGGCAGCGGCGGAAGTGGCAGGGCTCGCATACAGTTAATTTGATTATGCGGCCAAACAAAAGTAATCATAATAATCCGAAAATAATAATGGAAGCGGAAGGCAACAAACAGGGGAAGCGGCAAAAACTCCATTAACTCATAACTATTAACAACTACGGCCACCGACAACTCGTAAACAACGGCGAAACTTATAATGGACACATGTACGGGGCCACACACACAGCCATGGATGGCACTACAAAACCGCATTACACACGCACACACACTCACACTGGCGCTGGCTTACAACCACAGGCTCATTATCCTTTTTAATAAAGCTTATCAATGCCAGGACATGCGAGCTGCCAGCAGCAGCAGCAGCAGCAGGAACATCAGCACCGAGAGCAGTTGGGCAGCCAATTATCCAGACTCACACTCACCCTCACACCTCGCACTCGCCTTCACACTCACTCGCCCCACACACACACACACACACACAACTATCCTGGCCAAGGGATCCACTGACAAGACTGCTCCGGTGACAAGAACAACGAACAAGCAACTGGCAGGAACAACATTAACAACGGCAACGACAACGACAACAACGAACAACGCCAACGATGAGAACGACAAACAGTAAATTCAAAGATAATTTATTATAGCGACACCTGTAATTACCATGAGCCATAAAATAATACACACACATGCATCTTCCGCAGGCATGTGTGCCCGAGTGTGTGCGATGTTGCCAGAGATTAATTGTGGCCTCGACTGGCAGGTATTGGGGCAGGCATCATCCTCCAGCCCAAACTACTAGGTTTTCTTTTTTTTTGTTCGTGTCCCTGCCATCTTAATCAGGACACACACGGGGAAAACTAAATATGAAATTGCCACATTTAATTGTATTGCGGCAACAATGTTGGCTAAACCACACACAGAGACACCGAACCCCGCCCATCACTCAACTTTTGAAAGTTGTCTCAATCCACAAGCTTTTGTTTTCCGAATGCTCTTTGAAACGGGGTTACCAAAGAGAAGCATAAAGCTTTAGCTAAATACTTTGTATATTTTATTAATTGAATTAAATGTTTATTATAACCAATTTATATCCCCCAGTAAACTTGTCTATTGTCTTTATTCAATTTCAAACATTTGTTCGAATTTAAATAATAGTTTAAATTGAATTTAAGGTAGTTTGCTGGGATTAGCTTTAATCACCAATATAGTCTCTCTTTTGCAAGACTTTGAAATATAATATTTTGTGTTAGGGTATTCATCGTTCTGTGTACCTAAGCTGCCAAAATCCCCTTTAGTTTTTTATTGTTTCTGCCCCCCGAGCTGGCAACACTTTAATCTTGTTCAGCGCACCGAGACACACGCACGTACATATTTTATATTTATGTCCCTGTTTGTCTGTCTGCCGCTCCAACTGACTGACTGACTGGCAACCGACTGGCCCAGTGGCTCCCTGTCCTCCCTGCCCCCCCTGGCAGCTCCCGTGACTTGTAGGTATTTTGTGGTCGTCGGTGCGGCATGGAACTAACAGCAAACAACAGTGCGGGGAGCAACCAGAACAGCGCACACAGCACACGGGGCGGATACTTTCTTTCGCACAATACGCTTATCCTTTCGCATCCCGGCATAACCACCACCCCCTCACCACCGTTGATTGATGTGCTTTTGGCTTGGCTTTAGCCTTTAGTGTGGCGCGGTTTCTCATTTTATTGCTTGTCGCTTTTTGTTTCGTTTTGGCCTTTGTCTACGGTTAGTTCTCTCGCGTCCTGCGTCCTGCTTTCCGTTTTCCGCTTCCCTTTCCCGCTATTCCTTCCGCTTTCCGTTTTCGTGAGCCGTAGCGCAGTGCCAGTTCCGTAATCGCATACGTCAGAAATTATGTTCGTCCGCCATTTGAAATGACAACAATTTCCTCCTGCAGTCGTGTCACGTCACCGGCCGTCTCTGGTGTGAGAAATCTTTTCGGCTGAAAAGCGCCGGAGGTGACTGCGACTGTGACTGGAGCTCAAACTGAAACTGAAACAGGGACTCTGCTGCTGGTCCTGGGACTGGGGAGCCACTATCATCCGACTGTCTGCCGGATATCTTTTTAATTACACTAAAACGTGCCGAGTCCCGAATGGAGGTCACTTGGGCTAACGAGCGCACCGTCGCCGTGAACAAGGATCCATCCGTCACACGTGCAGAGCTGCTGCTGCTGCTGCTGGTGCAAAAAAAAAAAGGAGTAGGACACACTAATCCGATTAGTTTGGGCTGACATTCTGTGCCGGCAAAGTGCAGCCGCCCTCGGCCCAAAGGATCCGCCGGCCCATTCATTCATTTCATTCAAATGTGACAAGCCGACAAAATCCAAAAAAGAAAAAGGACAAGCAAGTCCCAGGCCAGACAACAAAAGTGGAATAATTAAAAACAACGAAAAAGCGTGAAAGCGGAGAAATAAATTTATCCTGGCAAACATGCTCGAAACTGGGTCGACATGGAAACTAGATTTGTTGGTCCAGGCGGGCCCAATTTGATGGCAATTTTTCCAGCATTCTGGGTGAGGGATCCGGGGAACTGCAGAATGCATCCAACCATATAGCCATATATAGATGTGCTATATTCAGTGGCACTTAAGCGTCGGGCAACCTTTCTTCGTTCGTCCTGCCCAAGGACGTTCATTTTTATCACATAATATTTTATTTTAACGGCAATAAAGCGTAATTTAATGAGCCTATAAAATGAAAATACATTAGAGGGCGGACCCCGTCGCAGAGGCAGTTCCACCCTGCGTCAGCATCGTTGGATCCTTGTTGGCAGAAACGGCTACCTGCGACGCCTCCCCCATCATCTGGGCCATCTGTCAGCGCGGCTCATTTTTATGCCAAATTAAATGTCTTCAAGCCTGGCCGAGATTTTCCGTTGGTTAGGAAAGCATATAGAGAAAATTCTAGATTTTGCTGACAAAGAAGCATTTAGAAAGGTTTTCTTTTGGCATTTATCAAATTGATACTTTTTCTTTAATATTTTATTGTAGTATTTAATAATATTTATCTATATCTATAACTTTGAACATATTATTAAACCATATTTATGATAAGAAAGTCGTAAAAATATGTATAATTAACATTAACAATTATCAGTTAAAAGGATTACAAGTTTGAAGGATTATTTTTGTAATAGAAACAACCAGCACTATAAAATAATATATCTAAACTATATAATAGGCTGATGGCGACCTAAAACTAAACATAAACATTTAATTTTATTAAAAACCCAACTACATTTTAATTTCCTCGGTATTGTGCCAGTGTGGGAAGACATTTAT
This sequence comes from Drosophila anomelani, assembly GCA_035045905.1. Classification (NCBI taxonomy): domain Eukaryota; kingdom Metazoa; phylum Arthropoda; class Insecta; order Diptera; family Drosophilidae; genus Drosophila; species Drosophila anomelani. Next base: position 4,370,746 of record JAWNOO010000007.1, on the reverse strand, counting down.
TAAGAGACGTCCGCTTCGTTTCGCTTCTGCTATCCCATTTCTTATACAATTTTCGCTGTCGAGCATATTACACATACGCCCCATATTTCTCGTGTTTACCAAGTCCCTTGGCCTTCTTCTTGCCGTTTTCTTGGCTCGTGCCAGCCAATGCCCCCCCGCCAGCCCCCACTCGCATGTCTGGGAACAGTTCAGTGCCTGTTATTCTGACTGCGACTATTTATTCGCTGTCTTCTTTACATGGCATGACATTGACTTTTATTTAAATGATTTCTCTCCACCGCCACTGCAGGCCGTCCTGGCTGGGATTGGGATTGGGATTGGGAGTGAGCTGGAGCTGGCGTTGGGGTTCGACTGGCGTGGCATATCCTTGAATGGCAATAGACTGCTCCGCTTCTGCCTTCGGCTGTTTGTTTTCGCCTGGCAGCCATTGTGCTTGTTGACTGAATGCAACTTGTAATAAATATTGCAGGCGTTCCACATCCTCGGCTGGCTGCTTCCTTTTGCCATAAATATTTGTTAGCCGTTTACTTTGCCATTGCTGATTTGTGATATTTGCTGGGAAATGCTTTTCAGCTGCAGTGAGGCAGGAATGCAGTTAGCATTTCGCATCTTACGGCATCCCGAAGCAAATTGATCGCATAAATATGGACAAGTCCTGTTCCTGTAACATCCTCTCTAACTGCTCTTAAGTATGCAACACATTTGCAATGAATTCATATTAATTACCCCGATAAGAGCAGCTTTCCCACATTGCTGTGCCGCACAGTGGTTTGATTTTATGAATAAATGAATGGACATTTAAAATTATATAATTTTGCTTAATTTATAATTATTATCCTAAAAATGGGTATCTCAAATAAAGGTTATATTTTTTATTTTTATGCATATCAGCTTCTTCAGCTTTTATTGTTTAAATGTTGCGGTTAATTTATAATTTTTAAAAATTTCTACTTAGTTTTATAAACAAATACTTCAAAACCTACCCACTGTACACTGCCCCAAAGGCCATTTCAATATGAAAGCGACATAAATTTGGCCGAAATGCAAAATCGATTGCATTCCGCAACATTTGCCAAGGGACCGGGGGTGGCAAAGGGGGAGGGGAATTGGCATATGCAATGGCCATAATGCAGGCAGAAAGGACATTAGGTTGTGCGTGTGCATGGAGCAGGAGCGAGTGTGTGTGCGTGTGTGTAATCAGAGCGGAACACAATACGTACGAAATAAATTTTTAATTAACCCAAATTTGGAAAACTAATAAAATGGCACAATGTACGTTCGGACGGACAGTAGTGACATGCAATGAGGCCTTAATAATTTACCAGGACATATGTAGGTACATGCAAATACCACCAGATATGGTTATCCTCCGATCTTCCCCCGGATAGTTGTATTGTTTGTTCGACGGGCGCAAAATTGATGTGACGCTGGCGGGCAAACAGGGATCCGAACATTGTTATTATGCAATTACGATGTGCGGCAAGGCGGTCCGAAGTTAATGCACTGCATGATTATTAAAATATTTCCAAGTCCCTGGGCAAACACCGCCGGCCAGAGCTCCTCCATCCTCCCGTGTGCTGTGCGTTGTGTACATTTCGTATAACAAATCGTGCGCAAACAATGTCACAGCAACACCTACACACTCTCGTTCCGCCGTCGCGTTTAGCAAACAAATATTTGCACAGGACGAACGGGGAAGGGGCGGGGTGAGGCCGACCGGAAACCGCTGCTAAATGCCAGCGGATGTGGGGAGCAACAAGCGGAACATCGGGCGGCTGCTGGCCAAAAACTTTGCCAATTAAACCAGAACCACTTAACCCAAAGTGATAACCCAAATGCCCCAAGCAAATCATGACAGTGCCAGGAAACCAGAAGCGTGGCCATTGGCAGCGCCAATTCTCCCAGCAATTAACTGGCTGAAGGAAGCCCATAAGCGGGCCCTATTCTATTAACTGGGTGGTGGCGGTGGCATTAGCGGGCGGAGCGGCCTTGAACTGACGCTCAGTTAGCCCCGGGCAGCTCATAAACAATTTAAAATGTCATACACGGCGTATGCGCAACGCCATCGCTTACGCCTGCCAATTAAATACTGGGTTAGGAATTATTTAAGCCCCCGAAGAAGCAGGAGCAGCAGCATCAGGGCAACCTCAAGGCGCGCACCGAAGGAGGCGAGTCGTAAACAAGGCCAACATACACACAGAGGCACACCCGAGCCCTGGCCTGACTTTACGAGCTCAGGCGAAATACGTAAAGTTGTTTTTACGGCACCCACGACTACGTTTGCGACGCATTGAATGACACATATGGGCATTTCCATAGAACTTTGAGTAATAACAAGAAATGAGGAGAACTAAAACAGTTTTATTTCTGTTATGGCTGTTTTATGATCATTAAAGTTTCTTGTTTTTGTTAAATAATATGAGGGACACAGAAATATCATCCTTATTTATCATATTTCTATTTTTGTGGTAATATTATAAAAAATTTTAACCAGATAAAGGTATTTATAAACTACAATTCAGGCTAAAATATTTTATAACCACTTATGTATAAAGATTGTAAGGGAATTGGTATTAACTCTATGTAAAAATCTCTAATTTCATTTGGTTTTCTTATCAAAAAGTTCTTGGAATCATCTTACAATTTAACAAAAATTCTATGGAAATGACCATATGTGTGTTTGTGTTAATATGGCTGAGCTTTGCTGGGTGCTGAATGGCTGTGTGCTGCTGTGTTTGTGGTATCAGTGGCCAAGTAATTAAGCAAAGTACAATTTCGTACCATTAAGTAATTTCACTCCATTCATTGACTCACCGACCGACTGGCCAACTGGCACTTTGACTCAATGCCCCACCCCTCACTCTCACTCTCCCCTTCCCACTCTCATTCCTTGTTGTTGTTGTTAATTTATCGCCGGAGCAAATGGACTTTCCTGGGCATCAGCAGTGGGTGAGTGCATAATGCTTATAGGGTCCACGCTGCGTATGGGTAATGTGTTGGCTCATTTACGTGTTCGTTTCGCTTGCTATTCAAAAGGATTTCTGGGCGAAGGCAGAAGCTTATGCTCGAACGCGGCGTCTATTTAACATGTGGTCCACCTGTTCCGACTGTCTGTTGGCCGCAGTCCCGCACTCCCTCACTCCCTCCTCCTTTCGGCAAATGTCGGCCGTAAAGTATGCTACAGTAGGTCAGATGTTATCCTTTTTGTTTCGCCCACTCTGGGTGGGGCTGTGTTTATGGTCGGTTAAGTCAGTAAGTAAATTTTAATGCTCTTTTCGGTTAGTTTATCTTTGCCTTATTAATGTCTTCGGGAAGTGGGGTTAGCTGGGGGGGGGGGGCAAATGGAGAGTACGGACAGCTTTCGACATACATTTCGATGGGGATTCCGGCTCGCAAACAAACTTCTCCTTGGGCCGTTGTTGTTACAAGGAATAACAATAAAGGCACCGAGAGCCAAAGAGGAAGGCCCACGTCCTGTCTGCATGTCCCTTTGTTCCTCTGCCTGTTTGTCTGTGTGTCTGTCTGTCTGTCTGTCTGTCTGCTTGGCTCTGTGTTGTTTGTCCCCACTCAGCAGGTTCCGATGCCAAACAATTGGCCAAATGCCATGCCAACAAGGGAGAGGCCAAGGAAAACACACAAAAATTGAAACCAGTGCCGCAACCGCCAGTTGGTAACTGCCAACTGGAAGAGTATCAACCACAGGGGCACACAGATGGGGAGACACAGCCGGGCAGAAGAAACTCTGGCGCACAATGCAAATGTGGTCGTATGGGAGTGGGAAAGAGGACTCTGACGGCAGTTGGATTAGCCGAGTGTCCTGCATGTAAATCGGAAAGTAGTTCATGTTGATCGGCATTTGATTCGGCCTACAAATTGCCGACAAGAGTATAAAGAAGGACTAGAAGAAGGCCCAAGGTAAGACTTGGAATTCATGGAAACCCCCTCTCCTGTCCGGATACATGAATGCGTGTGCACATAAATAATGATGCAGATGGTGAAACGGAAAAATTTATGAGCTTCGAAAATAACAGGATTCGGAGAAGCGACAAACATAAATTAAATTCCCTGGCAGACAGGACAAAAGTGCTGCAGCTGCACAAATTAATTTAATCAAAATACTAAAAGTCAGCAGAAACTAAAAAACCGCATGGAATTCAAATCAAATTAAATTATACATCAAGACCAAGCTGCAAGCCAAAGATTTCCAATTCCAATGGAAATAACCATGGCAATGCGAATGGATTTTCGACGGCCAAAGCACCGCACATTGTGGCCAGTTGCTCCGACTGGGATCCGGCCAATCCTCCGGCATAGCATGTGTGTGACAAGCTGATGAATAATGTCGCCCGGTTCCAGCTCGCAAACTTGCTCCTCCGGGACGAGCTGGCGAGCGCTGCCAAAAGGGTCAGGGCTGCAGCGAGGGCCAAACAAACTTCTATACATTTAAAATGTTTTTCAATAAAAGTTTATCGTACTGCAATTGTTTTTCCCATTTCCCGCTGCCCTTGTTTTCCTCGCGACTCCACTTCACCTTCAACAAGATGTCGCAGCTTCAGATTCGCTCTCCTGCACAGAGAATAAATGTGCCACAGTTTGAGTTGGTGTTGGTTTCTGCAAATGCTTTATTCATTTTGTGATTTTCCATCAAATATTGATTAGCAGTTGAAGTTAGTTTGTTTGCTATTTTAGATTGGGTTATTGACAGGCTAACTTAAGTGTTATAGTGTTAAGTTAAAGAAATTCATTGGAAAAAGCTGTAAAATATCTGGATTATTATGTACTATTCATTTCTCTCTGTGCACTACTCGACTGTCAGTTCAATTGTTTTGCACTTGAGTGGCAATTTATCTTAGCAGCGAAGAGAAAAGCAGCCGGCGACTGCTTACAATGCATTTCCGGCACGGAGCCGGAGCCGGTCTGAGTGCCACACACGAGTGCATAATCCTTTTAAATACAACTTGACTGCAACTACGACATGTCCTTGCCAAGAACTAGAATACTACAAGCACTCTGAAGGACTTGAGCCGTCGCACACCGTGCGGAGAGCAACTTGTTGGCCGAGTTTTCCTCCCCCAGGTCCTCCTCCTCCCTGCTACCGGCTGTTACAGCTCCTGCAAAATCAGGACAATCAATTGAAATTAACATTTAATTAGGCGAAGAAACGGCAGCCGTAATCGCGGACAGTCGGCCTGAGCCCATTCGAAAGCTATTTTACGCCAAAGGACATAAATAATTTTATGACGGAGTGCGCAGCAGAGCGAAGCCGGCCAGGACATAAAACGGGACAAACAATGCGAACCGAATGTCCACCCAATAAAAGGCAGTTGGCTGTGAAAAGCGGGCATTTAAAACTTGATAAGTAATTAAAAACTGGGCGTTGTGGCGTTACTATCCCCGAGATAGGGGATATCTCCCGCCAGCAGGGCCATAAAAAATATGAGTGAGGTGCGTTAGCCGGCGAGCAGCCACAAAGTTGTAAAGGATGAAGTTGCCATTGGGGGCAGCCCGTAAAGTATGGCTCTGGAGCTGGCAGTTGATGGGGCGGGATGGGCAGGGACATCGACTTGTCAGACATGGCTAAATAAAACAGGAAAACTATGTGACAAAATGACACAAACGCACTAGCAGGGTGGAGGGAAGGGGATGGGCTTACACTAAGAATGTCAAGAAAATAAAAATAATAAAAGTAATGGCAACAACAAACTGTGACGTACGAATGAAAAGGAGTCCTTCATATACATAGAGTAGCAGGAGCGAGCAGCAGGAGCACATAGAAAGCCAGCGAAAGGAGCTCGCGAACGAATTTCCCATAAAAACTGGAAAAAATGAAGGAAAACGAAGGGGTTGGGGCTGGGACAGGGGCTGGGGCTGCTCCCAGGCAAACTATTAACAGAGCAGCAAAGTGAGAAAGATGCCGGGTGAGAGGCAGGCGGCGGGGAGAGAGTTAAACTAGGTGAAAGCCGCACAAAACGACATCGTTGACAAAGGCAACTGGGGACGGGAAATGGAAAGGGGATACCAAGAGGGGGGCTTGGAAAGAAAAGGTAACGCTAAAAATGCCAAAAAGTGAGGACGTGAACGGGTTGCGAGTCCCTTTGAGTGTGTGTGTGTGTGTGCACACACATGCGAGGATGCCTTTTATGTGCTGGGCAGCCATTTGTAGTTTATTGTTAGTGTGTGTGTGCACCGTTATCACTTTGGGCCCTGTCTATGAGGCAGCAACAGCAGCCGTCGAGTTGGCCATAAAATAATATTTTATGATCTGCGGTCGTTGCTCCCCCAAAGGAGATTTTCGTTTCCGAATTTGTTGCAATAGCTTTCGAGGCAACCAAAAAAAAAATAAAACATAAAAAATGGGCTAACAAATCTGGCCCCAATCCCAGTCCCACGCACTCCCCCACCCCGACACTATACTTGAAATAAAGATCCCGGCTTAAGTCAACTGAGCTTACACGTAAGTTTCCCAAGCTCCTTGTTCGTCCCGCTGCTTTCCCTCTGCTGAAGTTTATTTTCGCATTCACCCGCTACGTGAGCGCATTTCGGAACTGAGTGTTAACAGCGTCGGGTGCAGCCCGTAATCCCCGCCCACCGACATCCGGCCACCACTCACTTACCACTTGCCGCTTCACTTGTTGTTTGCCATTTTCATTTGCTGCTCTCTTGTTTTTACCCGGCAAATATTTGCATGGCCCGCGCTTAGTCGTGCCCTGCATTTCCCGGTGCACTTCCTTCCACCTGCATCTTCATCTGGTTTCTGGCAGAAGAAGTGTCACTTCAAGGTTGCTGCACTTTCCTGACCCGCTTACTCCGAGCACTGCTGTTTCCGTTGAGTGGCGACAACGGTGCGTATGCGTAATATTTAATTGCCCAGTTACCCCTTTTGTCTGCTGCCCTTCCGCCATTCCGCCCATAATGCCAATCAAAAGTCAATTCTATAAGCATTCAATTGTTTGCCGCCACATCCACACAAACACGCAGGCAAACACACACACAACCACGCGTCCATGGATGTTCAAGGACCCAAGAGGACATGATTCATCTGTATGAATTTTTACCACGCTTCCTCGTGCAATTTGTACTCACTCTCTGGTTTGAAGAGAATGTTTTGGGGGAATTCGCTACTTCAGAAAGTTCACGATTATCTTTAAATTTAAGAACTTAAAACTGGTAAAACTTGGTAATATTTACAAACATTAACAATTGAATATTAATTTCCTTCAACATAACAAACATATTCGCTGTGACCAATAAAAACTCAATTTACAAGCGTATTTCAACTTCGTTTTGCTGTTGACACATCTTCATTTCCTTTTCATCCTGTTTCACTTTACTGATTTTCCCAATCATTTTCGCGAGTGCGCCACCGAGAACAAAGCCATTCCATTGCCACCGCTTCACCTCTCCCCCGCTTTCAACCTCTGCCGCCGTCTGTTCCGTCGCCGACATCGTGCAAACAAATGCGCATAAAAATCCATTATTTTAGCAAACACAACACGCGCACACACACTCTCGTACCCTCATCCTGGCCCTCACCCTCACCTCTCGCCCCTTAACAATGGCAATGCATTGCCTTGCAGAGGACGAGGGCCAGCTACAAACCATTTTTTTGCTGTGCGCAAAATAAATATAAAAGCGTTGAAACGAAAACATTTTGGAACAACATAAAAATTGCAAAAACGAACTCTTCGGGGCTGCTAGGTGTCCAAGTGGCGTGGGCAAAGGGTGCAGCCTGGACAGGGTACGGGGAACTGAAAATGGAGGACGAGGGCCGGCGTTTATTGGCAACAGTGTTGCTATTTGTGTAAACGACTCGTAAAATTTTATGTTGAAGCTGTTTCATAGTAGTGAAACTGGCTTTTTTCAGCGTAATTCCAAGCCCTTGGCCTGGCCTGGCCCACAGTTAAGTTACCAACGACACGTGTTGGGTCAGGGTTGAGGGGCTCAGGGATCAGCAGTAGGCCGGATTGAGTTGAGAAAAATGATTGCAAACACCGATCACCATTATTCGGGAGGGTATGGGTGGCCTTATCTACCATTAGCCCGATCCTGACGTCCATTTCACCCGAGCTGCGGTGCATTTTCCCCTCAATTTGTTTTGTTGTCAGTTCCAGCAGAACTGACATCTATTTTATGTTGCAGCTGCATTTCAATTTCGCCCGCCCCGAGTGGAATACATGTAAATATTGGATATTGATTGCATTTCGCTTCGCCTGCCAACATGTCAATGTCAACAAGAAGGGGTGCGGGCAGGGACGGAAGCGGAAGCGGGAAAAATGCGTGATAGATCGCTCAACAATGGCGCCAGCGGCAAAGTGGAAAACTTTTATTGAAATTCATTAGTCGAGCACTGCAAAAACTTTGCATATTTACTTCCGCCCTGTCATATAATTTCCCGTCTGTCTTTTTTTCTGCGGATTTAATGAAGTGCAGCTGACATTTGGCTGTAATTATGACTGGCACACTGGGGGTAAAAATGTGCAACTGTCACCGACTATTCACCGAAATGCAGGACATGACTGCTGCTCCTGCCAATGCTCTCTGTTCGGTTGGGAAGGCACCAGAGCAAAGATTTAATTTGCTGATGAAGTTCGTTTGCCTGCAGACCCTTCAGCTGCTGTTTGCCCCCCCGAAACCAGCTCCCTGCTATGCAAATAGCCCAATGCCAGGTCCTGTCACTGCTGCTGCAGCTGCGCTGCTGGCAAATATGATCCACTGCCGAATTCGTAGAGCTGGGGGCCATGTGTACGTATGTGTGCTCTGGATTCGGTGCCCCAAATTAGAAACAAATTTGTTTAATTCAATAAGAAAGTTGATTGAAAGCAATGCAAGCTAATGAGTGCCGGCGTGTGCAGTCGGCGAGGAGATCCAATTACTGCATTCCCTGCTAAAAATATTCAATATCTGACTGCCAGATGGAATCCTGTTAAATTCAAAGCCAAAACCGAATGAAAAACTTTCATGTTTCCCTTAGAAGTGAGTCATTGGGGTCGCAGAACCGCATAATTCCGTTGCTCTCCGGTTGAGTGTCCTCCTGCATATATTCGTCCTCGTGTTTGGTTTATTTTCCCGAATATCAGGGGCGCCCAAATTTCTGCGTGCTGGGAGGAAATGGCTTAATCTCGTTACCAACGAGTGAAAATATGGCCAGGGCAAGGGTTAAAAATTAATGACGCGTTCCGGGACCCAACACAAATGTTGTCAAAGGCATCAAAGTGCCTGCCCACACACACTACCTCGCACTCGCTACGTGCGGAGAGCGTTTCCAATTAAGCCAATCGAGCTGCAAAAAGCAAGCCAGGAACGAACGGATGGGATAGGGGGGAGGGAAAAGGCCTGGGAGAAGGCTTGTAATTAAAATTTAATTTGCGCCCAAAATTAGACTATGAAATTTCAATAAGGAGCGTCGGATGCTCCGCTGCTGCGCAGGAAAAGCAAATATTGTACTGCCAAAAAAAGCAAATGGTAACAAAGTAAATTAGTTACATTTTGCAGCGAAAATCCCTTTGATTAAACGCGCCCAAGTGGATAAGAGGGAGCTGAAGGATGAGGAGTGGGTCGAGGGGGAGCCTACACAAAGCAGAATTATTTTTAATATCCTTGGCTCGATATACGAGCTTTCTGATTTTTACATTGTATTATTTTTATAATAAATAAACTGGAATGGCGTTAAGTACCATCAGTATTTATTAAAGTTATGATATTAAATAAATTCGAGGTGTGCTTCAAATATCCTTTAGGGATACTTTAATTTCCAAAGTTTTTTACATTTTACTAAATTACTTTTCTTTAACGATAAAGAGCTTTGTAACCTTAATTTGAAAACCATTTTATCGTTAAAAAAATCCCCATTGACTTGTTAGAAATACAATCAAATCGAAATCTTTCAAATTCAGACTCCAGAAATTACCGAAACTAGTAACAAATCCCCCAACTCCTAGCCCAGATTTCGTTCTGTGCATTCCGGGCTTAAATAAATAACCAAGTGCCTGCTTAGCAGCCAAGATACAAGACAAACATGGCGACACATGCGCTTCCGTCCGCTTTTCCCTTGGCCTCGTGGCAAGCCGGGCGCATAAATTGTCAAAACGAAGTGTTTGGATTAAGCTGGGAGTTGTGCTTGCGGTACGGAGCAGACCGTGACCTCGCCCAGCCGCAGTGGCTAAGACTGCACCGCTGCCCCCTCCCCACCTGCTGGCCAATTTATTTATTCGCATTTAAAACTGATTTATGTGTGGGGCAATAGCGACAGCTTCTTCCCCCCCGCCGTTTGGCCAGGAACCACGTGAGTTGCGTCTTTAATTTAGCTGCCAACCAAATCCTGAAACGTTGAACCAACCGTCCTCCTCGTCCACATCCGCAGCCGCCTTCTAGGCAACCACAACCTTGGCCACAAATGCATTTTCAATGGAATTTCTCACTTGCTAACCGTGTGTTCGTTTGGCTCCCGGAGCTTCACTTGCCTCGGAGCTGCCAGCGATTTATGTGCCACGTTCCCCCACTGCTTCGCTTAAAGTCCGACTTACCTTAAATCTGTTTTGGCACAATATAAATACCCGCACACCGATTCCCTTTTTTCCTGCCTCTCCGCACGGATGCCAGGCAACCGAGCCAAAAAGAAGCTTTACATGGTGCACACTCTCTGGGAAAATCTGTTATCGCATTAACAATTTCCTACTAATTTCGACGCACAGACAGGGTCGCTTGGTGGCGAGGGGGAATCCAGTAAATATAATTAAATTGCGTGCAAAACTAACCAGTGTTTGGGGGAGGAAAAGTGGCGGAGGGTGGATGGGCATGGTGTTCACTTAATGCTCTTACCAGAGAATAAAAGTTTCTGATACTAAATAATTACCTATTTCGGTGGCTTTTAGAATTGAATACATTTTTAAACACTAACAAAAATGTATTAAAACCGTACAAAATTGATATTAAAATTACATTTTAGATTATATTCACACATGACGTACAGCGAGTGTGCTCCTTGAAAAGAGTGTGACGCATGGGCATAATAATTTTATTAGGAAGCAGCAGCCTAGCTGGGCAACAGAAATCAGGAGCAGAAGCCCTAATATATCCCACTTGTATTTAAGTAATTATGTGCCTGAAGAGGGGAACGAGAACCTATACAAGTGTCTGTGTGTGTCTGCTTTAATATTTGCCTTGTCATTTATTCACAAAAATCTTCAATATATATATTTATATAGATATATGTATAAGGTATAGGTATAAAGCATGTTATTTATGCTGCCGACGGCAATTCACAAAGCGAACTAAGCTGCTTGCAGACTGCGGGGGAAACGGTTGGGGAGTATCTTACAAGGACATTGTGGGCACGCAACAATGCTGAGGCGGTGGTTAGGCGGGCGAGATGGCCACGGCCTCGACTTAAGTCCTTGCACATCAACTCAATTGATGACCCTTTGGCAGTTTAACTGCCTCAACATCGCTTAATGTGCACTCCATCAACATAAATCACTCATACGTCACGTTAAACACGCTCAAACTTCAAATGACGTGTATTTAACCGGGGGATTGAGGGGATTGGGGGCACTGGGAAGACACGGGGCATACGGGGCACACGGCCATGGCCATAAATTAATTAAGCCTGCCCGCCGCTCTCTCGAAGGTCCAAGTTCGCGGCCCCTCCCCGCCCTCTGAGCTGCAATTAAACTGTAAAAGCGAAAAGCGAACGGACCGGCAGCGTTGGCGGCAACAGCAAATTACAACCATTTACAATTAATTTGAACAACACGCTGCCATGCAAATGGCGTGCCATGGCTCATAACTTCCAATGGCCGCCGAAGCTCGCCCGCCCCCCTCACAACGCACTCTTTTCGAGCCATTAAAAAAGGACCAAGCCAAAAAGGCAACCAACGTGCAAATACTCAATTAGCATATCAATAAATCAAGGAAAGAGTGTCGGTGGGGCCACGCCCCCTTTCCCGCACGCGTCCTGTAATCAAAATTTAGTTAACAACGCCAAACAATTTATTAACTCACTGTGAGCCACGGGGTGCGACCTTGAGGCTGCCAACGTGACGTATACGTAATCTGATGGCGTGCCAACGCAATTAATCAAGACGTCCTGCGGCTGAGCCATATTGGATTGCACTTATGTCAGCGGACACATGAATGTTTCATGGGATCGTAGAGGTGAAAGTGAGAAGGTTTTTTTCTCCACCGAGGTGTTCACTGAAGCGTCAAAAACGCCACTTAATAATTAATGTAACTTTGTGCTCAATTAAGGTTATTTTAATAGTGAAATGTTGCGACTCATTTAAAGCAAAGTGAGTTTTAGAAATCAGTTGATTTTGAGATGTCACAAGGTTCGGTGGTTCTATTTCTGTTTGTGAGTTGAAAGAATATATAATAACTGATCCAGAAAATATAAAAAACCATCTCCCAGCTATTGATCAGCTTTTATACATTGATTTTCTGCCAAATCAACTGCAAGACGGAGAGAAAGAAAGCCGCAGTATGTAAGATTTGAAGTCATTGAATTCTTCTACCACTACCAAGTATCTCTCAAGGACTTATCCATCAAATGCTGTCAATTAACACGCCCCAGCATGGACAAAGGGCTAACAGAGTGCCGGAGGTCCTTGAACTTGCCCAGTCACCGAAAGTTCAACTTTGTCGAGCTCTATTCGATCAATATGGTGAGCTGCAAAGTAAGAAAGAGGCCCTGCTAATAACCCATCTCCAACAGTGCGTCGAGGAGTGCAACTACATTAGCTCAGGCTATATTGAGATCGATCCACCCTACCGATTGGACCTGGCCAACATCCGCATCAACCTGAAGAGCATCATGCCTCAGCCGCAGCTCGAGTCAATTCCCTTCATGGTGGATGCGTACAACAAATGCGAGGTGTTCCGATCGCTACACGGCGGACGCTTTACGCTCCATCTGCCGGATGTTGAGTTCTTCGAGGAGTCCTGCAACCCCTTCGCCCAGCAGCTCACCATCTGCGTGCGAATCCACGCCATGCAGAAGTGTCCCGATCGGTTCTACTTGGACACCGCGGAGTGCCGATTGGCCAGGGACTATTTCGCCCAATGTGTCGGGGATATCGAAGCGAATCTCGCCTAGAAATCTACCTAAAACTTGGGAGAGTTCATGGAGTGTGCTGCGAAAACTTCAACTCTTGACTTGAAAAATAAAGTAAAAAGTCATAAAAGTCACAGATGAAATATGGCCATTCGACTGAATGTTCTGCATTCGAGTCCTTGGTGCGGGCGATTCTGCTCCTGCCGGCAGTGTCACAACTGCAAATTGAATCGCACTCACACACAGACCTCCTCGCATGTCAATGTCCTCTGCTGACTTTGCATAACTTCGTCTGCTGCTGCTGCTGCAAGTCCTGGCCATGTCCTCCCCAGCACTCCGCTTCGCTCCTTTTAACTTGTTAGTTTTTTGGCACTTTTTTTTTAACACATGCACATTACAAGGAACTAACACTAGGGTATGCTTAGCCTGCGGGCAACTTGGACTCGAAATTATATTGCTAATATTTGAGGAATTCTTTCTCTTCATTAATTAAAATTTATTGTAAAAGGAAAGAGTGAACCAAAATCCTCTATTATAAATAACTCTGATAAGTTAAATTCTGTTATTATTACTTAGTCTCTAAAATTATTATTTAATCATTCATTTAATAATCGCCAGTTTTGCCTACTAAAAAGTATAACCCATTCGATCCTGTCTCGTTGGCACCTCTCTAGTCAAGTCAGCAGCAAAAGTTGCTGTTATATATAACACGTCTGTCGGTCTGTCTTCGGGTGGTTTCACTATGTTCCTTCTTTTTTGTCGGTGTCGCAGGACATGTTATGCAACTGGAATAAAGGAGCAGAATTTATGTGCTAACTGGAGGACTGTGCCAGCCAGGCTTGTCCTCTGCTCTACCCTGCGATGCCAATGTGTCTGGCTTTGCAGCGTCAGGTTAAACGGGATTTATGTCCTTTAAGACATGCAGTCTCAGCCTGTTTTCTTAAAACAATTAACGTATTACGAGGCTTCTCTTTGCTTTCGCTCTCTCTCTCTCTCTCTGCGTCTTTGCTGCTGCCAAATCCTTCTGGGCTCCGTGTTTGTTTCTCCGCCGTGGAGTGGGTCGTGTCCTGATTTGCATTTCCTGCCGACTCAAGAAGCTGACTGGCAAGGAGGCCCCGGGACTGACAATCAAAGGACTTTGGCTTGCCTTGGCATTTTTCTTTAATTACGCCCTCGAGTCAAATTAAAAGCAAATGATAGTTGTCTTCTTTCTGCTGTATCCTTTCCTGGCTACCAGCTCCTTCGCCCCGTCTCTGCGGCTCTCCAGGATCTTCCAGTTTACTTAGTCAAATCAAAGCTTTCAAGAAAATTGTTTTCCCTTCTTTCTGATGGTCAAACTGCTGACCAAGGACCAAGTCGATGGACACATTCACACACACATCCAAGGCTCTCCTTTACATGGAGACTGCTTTGTTAGCTGCACGATGTCCTCGAGTGCACTCGAGTCCGAGCTAAAGAGCTTGAGGTTTTTGCGGCAAATAATTTGTGTAATTAAGTGACCACCAACTGCCGCCCCTCCCACTTAATTGCTTATTTGTGTAGCTAATTAGTTGGGTATTGCCAACAAACATGAGATGGCCGTTATCCTGCCGAGGACGATGCTGTGCGGAGTGGCGGAGTGGCTCAACTCACCGGGCTCACTTTTTTGCCACTTCCATTTGAGGATGTCGTCTAGCACTCGTAATTAAAAAAGATCCATAAAAGCGACGCGAGCAGACACAAAAAGCGAGGCACGTGTGTGTCCCTCATCCCCCCAAGGCTGCTGCCTGGCAGTCTGCATAATTCAGGCAGGATGCTGCACCACTGCACCACCGTTCATAACAAGCTGGAGAGGCTGGCGGGACTGGCGGGGATGGGGACTGGCAGCGTGCAATCAAAATTATTATAATTGCGACGCGTTCGCCATTGTGCGACAACAATGACTTCCGCTTCCGTGCTGAAATTCGCCTGCGCCACAGTCTGTGCCAGCGTCAGTGTCCTGTGTGCCATGTACTCGGTGCATTGTTTTCCATGGCGAAGCTTCGCATTAAGTGCCTGCAAAAGACGCGCAACAAAGTGAACAGAGCCCCGGGGAGGAGACGGAGTTCGCTGAGAGATGGGAACAACGTGCTCAAGTCCTGGCCGAGTTTGGTGAGAGGGGAGTTTCGAATGGGACACGTTTTAAAGAACCCGTTAGCATATTAGAGTAAGCTGAGCTTAGCATTGTGGAACGATGTTCGTGTGAGCCGTAGTTTCCACCGCATCTATTCAATCACTCGAGAAACCACTCAATCAGCTGCTAAACCAAACATCGCCCAGCCTCTAATGAAATAATTCAATTTGCACTCGCCTTTGGTATGATTATGATTATTATTATTACGACTCTGATTATCAACATTACAGCTCGGACAGTCAAGCGGCCGTATTAATTTGGACAGAGTGTTGGTCCTCGCCCAGGCAACTTCTCGGCCCGCCTGTGATTGGTAGCCAATCAATGGAAGTGCCAGCCACACGCAACGTGCAATTTAATCAATTTAATTAATAAGCAAAGTCGATGTTCGATGGTTGGCCTGGAAATTGTCCGTCATTGTTTGTCATGACCATAATCAATAGGCTGAATGGCAGCCCTGATTACCGCTGCAACAAAGCTGACCCTTCGTTTCTAAGTCTTGGGCCAGGTCCTTTTTAATTGGCTTATTTATGCCTCACTTGTGGGAAGGCCTCCACTCCCAGCCATGGCTATATTTGTCCGATTTATCTAAATGAATTGTTAGTGCCGCGTATTTGTCACAAGTCCGATTGGGGCCCCTATCGGACGCTCGCAATCCTAGCGTGGCCAGTCTGCTTTCCGCTCCTAATAGCCTCGCATGCGACAGGTAGGGAAAAGCCTGGCATGGAAAAACCCCTTTTTGCATATTTAGGCAGCTCGGGAAACACTCGACTCGCCTGTGGCGGGCAATTTCGTTTTGGGAGCTGGGATGGATTTAAAGGACAACCCCTAGTTTCGTGATCGATGGCCATAGACATTAATGGTGCTAAGTGGGCCATAAAGGCGAATGAAACTTTGCGACGACTGCAGTTGAAGGCGGTCCTACATATTATATAAAAATTACATACATAAATTCGAGTGGCCACTTGACTGCCATATGAATCCGCACACACACACACCAGCCCCAGCTCGAGTGGGGCTCTCAGACGCAAATATTACAATGGGAGCGAGTACAATGCGATAAATCAGCTCCACTGCCTGCCACTGCTACAAATAAATGCATAAACTTCGAGTGTCAAACAACAGGGAAAAGTCAGTGCGGGAGAGTGGGAAATGTGGCAGCAGGGGCAGGAGCTGGGACAGGGCAAGCAGGTTGAACGGTTCCAAGCCATTTCGCGTGCCAGTCAATGAGCTATGAAAATATGAAAAATTTAAGCGACAAAACGTGTCGTTCATTGTCTGTCCAGCATGGGCGGGAGGGGCGGTGACATCTGAAGAGGGGTTTTTTGCCTGTTTACAAATCACTTTCCATATGAGGCAGACCGTCGACCGGTCAGCTCGTAGCTAGCACTTGACAGGCGTTACGCATACGCAACGTTGGCCCAATCTGAACCCGAATTGCTCAAAGCCTTCAAGGATGTTGGGTGAACTTATGAAATAATACAAGCACGCATCGATTTAACCTTAACAAAGGACGAAAAGGGAGACACGAAGTCTGGCGGAGAGCAGAAATCTGTTGAATATCAAATAACAATCACTTGGCAAGCTAAATATATCATTATGCCTAAGTAGGCGGTCGGTCGGCTGGAGGGGAGGAGCGGCGGCGAAAGCAAAAAGCTTAACACATGCGAACATGCGAGGCAAGGAAAAGTGGATGGCGGGTTGGGTGGGTTTTTCCGGGAATCTTGGGACGGGATGCCTGTTTGTCGGGGATATCCTTTTTTTTCGCCTCCCCTGCCGCTCCTTTCTTTGCCGGTTTTTATAATCCTCACAGCTTACAGCTCACAGCTCACAGCTTGCATGTTTGCTTAGCACCTTCGAGGGATAGAAGGCGGCGGATGGGTCGATGATGCGGAACAGGTTTAAAAAGTTTAAGCCGAAGAATCCTGGCTGGCTCTCTTCTTTCCTTTTCTCCGTTTTGTTGCTGTTGTTGTTGGCCGCTTTATATAATACATTTGGAAAAATTTACAAATCATCTTGCATATTTGATTTGCATACAAGATTTTTCATCGCATCTGCCAATACCTTGCCCGGGATATATCCTCCCGCCTGCTTGTGTGGGTGTCCTTGAGCTCGTTTGTATGTCGCCGAATGGCACAAGAGATTCGCAAATTGCTTTCATTGATTGCCGACAAAGGCGAAGTGAGTGAGGTGAACGGGGAATACGCTGGGCGGAGTGGGTTTTCGACTGTGTGTGTGTGTGCCACTGGGAATTTTTCTTAAATTTTGCGCTGCTTCTGTGCCTGTTCCTGCAGAGTTAAGCGACTGAGGAAGAAAAAACCCTGGACCACGTTGCGTATGAGTAATGCCGCCGAGCCCAAACAGCATTTTATAACTGACCAGCTGCTAAGAGCCGAGCCGCGACCAGTCAACCCTGTGGATTCCCGGGACCCACTAGACCCACCCACCCGCTCGCCCGCCCGCCTCCTTCTGCTCCCCTGGCCATTTGTCGTTCGTTGCGTGCCGTGGACGTCTACGTGAAATTATTACGCTGCAATGCATCATCAAAAGTAAACAGCAGCAGCAGCAGCAGTGGAAGCAGAGAAAGCTGCTCGGCACTAGACAGCCGGAGGAATGACGGAGCGGGGCCGGTACACCGAAATGTGCGTCTGACATATTCGAGAGCGTCGAGAGCCGGAAAAGCGGAAAGTGGAGAGCAATGGGCGGAGCGGGTGGACTATAAATTCCGACTGGCACACGCAGCGCGCACAGCCCGAGAGAGAAGAAAAGAACACAGAAAAATGTATTTAAACAGGCAAAACGTTTAACCGCTAAACAATTGAAAATGTACACCAATGAAAATCGAAAATTCCCATACCCTATGTATGTACGGAAGAGAATGGCTTGTAATAATAATGATCAAAAGTCACGTAAATCGATCTGAAGCGCCAATAAATTGAAGTGACTGTAAATATGCGATCAGAATCGAGGAAAATCGAGCAGAAGGCTTACCTTAGTAAGGATATGATTTAATTTCTAATCAAGATGATAAGAAAATGAGGATTTTATAATTTAATTAATTGCCTATATAATATCTTACACGAGTAACCATGCAGGGTATCTCCAAACCCATCATATAAGTTTGCTAGCAGCCAGCGAAAAACAGGATGGTAGACATGCCACTAGAGTAATTGTTATCCTGGCTGGCTGTGCACAGACACGTAAGCTCTTAGAACACGGCGAGGGCAGGGAAGGTCAGAAAGAGTGGACGGAGCCAGGACACAGGACCTGGCTAAACAACAACGCCACTTCACGGCACGAGCCAAACAGCAGGAGCACGAGCCAAAGCAGGAGCAGGAGCCGGAGAGCTGAAACAATCCTGTAAGCAGCACTCAGCGGCACGCACTTGAAGCTGCGGACCCGGGAATCCCGGAGCAGGAGTCTGGACAGACAGCTAAAACTGCAATCGCAGCTGGCTACGGATCCTTGTCTTGTTTGCCTTGGCCAAAAGGGGCGTCCGCCCAGCTTCCTCCCTTGCCAGCCCCTCCAAGGCTCGAGTTTCCTTTGCTGCTGCTTATTTATTTTTAATATTTTTATTTACCATGCAAATAGGCGGCTGTGGCGGCTCCGCTCCGTTGTATTTACTTTCGCCGCTGCTGCGGCATTGCTTTATTTTTGTTTGCCAGTGGTTTTCGGCCGGGCCAAGTCTTTACATTTCAATGCGTTTCAATTAAGTGGAGCGGCTCTTGTTTGGTCACGCAGAAATTAAGCAGCCCTGCAGGGATTCCAGCGCAGCGTTTCAAGTTTAGGCCGCATAAATCAGCACTTAAAATGCAGCGGCAATCGTTCTCATGGCCACCGGCGAATCTGGTATTCAGGTATCTGAATGCGGCACGCTCGGCTGTATAATTGAAACACAAAGCCAATTTATACAAAGCCCGATAAGAGCGTAACCAAGCGGCGGAGGAAGGCATCAAAGTGGCAATCCCGCCAATCACGCGTAATAAATCATTGCGTGAGCGAATGTTTTCCGTGCACCCATACTCGTACGCATACTTTTAGGGAGTTTGCGGAAAAGCGGGCAACTCGGGAAATCGGTAACTCGCCGGACTAACGCCAGTCACGTGTGCCCGACGCACGCAATCGAACCAATGCTATTTTTTGTAGCCTCCCTCTCCTGCTCCTCATCGCATCTACGGGGAAAGCGCCCCAAGCACGCATGAAAAGCACAAGTTGACAGCCAAACAAAAGCCGAAAAGCGGCGGTGGCCCATTGTGAGCGATGACAAGTGCGGACTGGCTCCGCAAACAGCAATTAAAAAGCCAAAAGGCTTCAATTAATCCTTGACCTCTTGCCATCGAAGCAAAGCAAAGCCATAGCCGTGACCCGATGACCAACTGGCTGCCTTAAGCTGAACGTACAAAAATAAAGGAAATCGTATTTCTGATTTAAGAATGAATAAGTTACCTTTCAGTACAGCCAGTCTACCTTAAGTGTGAATAAATAATTATATAGTTGGTCCGTGTATGTCCTTGAAGCACTTTTGTCTTTGTTAATAAAGCCTTTACAATAATCATGCCTCATTAGGACTATTTCTGAAATATTTATAATGTAAAAAATAATGAATGCCTTTAAAAGAGAAAGTTTATTTAGATTGCACGTTATATTAAATATATAAATTAATTATTTAAAGCAGATACTTGAACTTGAAAATATAATCTACTCTTTGCTCGTCTAATTAAATATTGTACTTCCCATAAGGACATTTCATGACGTCCTTACAAACAAGCGTCTTATCCCCAAGTAGTTTGTTCGCAGTGCAGTGAGGCAAGTGGAATTTGTAAGAAGGTCCATACTCACGGCGCCCTTATCATTAGGCAACCCAAAGTTGTGGGCCACGCCTTCCGCAACCCACGGGGCCCACATCCATTATCTTGAGCAAGCAGCGCGTGTAATTTTCCACCTGTAATTGGTGTAATTGAGTGCAAGTGCGGAGAAAATATTCAACATGCCAGCAATTAACATAAATTCTCCGCAGCGCGTACAAAAATAAAATAAAAAGGGCGACGCCGCCAAATGATAATGAAAGAAGTACCCCACCCTTAACGCACACATCGGTGGCTGGGGCGGGGTGCAGATAAGCAAATGGCTTCGCAGGATGGCGAAGCGTTCATAATTGCCCGCGTTGTCAGAGAGTGCGAGGTGTGCGGGTGTTCGAGTGTGAGGGCGTGACAAATGCAGCGAGTGATTTTATAGAAGGGTTACGGAATGGTAGCATACTTACATGCGCAGCGGAAGTAGTTTATGTTAATGACAGACCAACCCAACCCGACCAGACCCAGCATTTCCCATTTTCCATTTCCCATTTCCCATTCTCTTCCGTTCTTTGCCAAGTCTCTCATAGCCACATTTCTTTCTTGACTTTTTGCAGGAACCGAGTCCTTCCAGCGCTTCTCGGAGCAGCCCAAGTACACGGAGGTGAATCCCGCCCAGGACACGCTGCTCACATGCAAAGTTATCGACAAGCGCGGCACGTGCTCCTGGCAGAAGGATAACAAGGTAATTATATCGGCTCACTGTGCCCATCCATCGATGGCCCTAGTTTATAAACATTTTGATTAAACTCATAACTTGGCCAAAAGTCTCGCCAAACACAAACAACCGAACGGGGCTCGCACACTAGGACACGCACACCAACGTGTCCTGCCCTGGCCGGGGCGAACTCATATCATATGCGCGGCGCGTCCTGCGGTTCAATTAAGTGTTGTTCTTTTGGCCTCCACATGTGGCGAACGTAATTTACACCCTGGCCGGGACGAGTCAATAATGAAAGTTGCCCCTGGACAAGGGGCCAGCGGAGGGGAGGGGACGAGGAATAGGCATCAGGAGTCACAGGACATGGGAACAGCACCCCAGACAGTATTTCTTTGTTCGCCGTTGATTAGAACGCTGGCCGGCGCAACTTTTAATCGAAAGTGCGTGACAGGAGCGGACTGGGGGAGCAGTGCTGCTCAATTGGATTTCATGCCAACGCAAACATGAAAATACTGTTAGGCCCCCTCGGCGGAGCGAGTGTAACGTAACGGTGTTTGCCAGTCAATTCTGGCGAAAAAAAGGAAAAACAAATACATTTTGTTTGTTTTAATTAATTTACTTTCTGCTGTCACTCCATGGCCATTATTTGATGTGGCGTGACATTTTTAAAATTCCCTGTTGCTCTTTTGTTTTTCATGTTTAATCCCATGCCAGTATCAGGATATATACTTTATAAAAATAAATACAGAGGTTTTAGGTTGAAAGATCTATTTACTAAGCCAATTTATGTATATTTTTAGATATGTATACCAAATTTAAACTATAACGTTGACAGACACTAATTCCCAGGGGTTTAAACTAAAACATTTTCATTGTTTTTTGTCTCGAACCAATTTCAAGGAACAAAATATATTTTCAGGCGCTCTTTAACATTTTTAAATTAATATTAAATACATTCTACATTTCATAATGAAGTAATTTCCAAATAATTTCATAAATTCATTGATAAATTATAAATAAATCGTTTTATTTAGTTCTGTTTTCCACCATTTGAGTTCTTATTCAAAGTGAATTTTTATTTGCTTTTATAGACAAACTTTAAGGTCTTTGGCCACCTTGAATTAGAGTCCTTTTGTGGCCATTGTGAACCATGTTGTGGCTCTCCTGCCTTCTGTGACTTCGTTTGCATACCAATCCAAAGTGCCTCATTATGGATAAGCTCCGGCCGTTGGCTAGGGAATTTCCCGGTGCCGTCGCTGCCTTTGCCGTTTGTTATTCATGGCAATTGTGTGCGTTTGAAGCATAACTTTTATTTGCCAAACTCCAGCCCCGCGGCGTCCCCGTTACCCACTTGTTGTGGTAGTTGCTTATGCAAATGCACCCTTGGCGGCACCGGATGCGGAAGGGGATGGGTCCAGGCGACGCCATTGTATGACAAAAATCAGAAAGCATTTCAAATGTCCCTTTTCATATGCTGCGCATCGCAGGCGCTCGCCCTGCATCACATACTTAAATGTTTACATGCTTTGTGTCTCCACTCGAACGAGTTGAAGGCACTAGTAGGACGCAGGACGCAGGACGAGGGACACAACACACTACATTTGCATGCATCGAGCGTTCCGCACACACACACACACACTCGCATGCTGATGTTGCTGTTTCGGGTTTCATTTAAAATTCTTCTTATTTTTGCATACTTACCCCAATGCCTCCCCCCTCTGTCCGGGTGCGCTCAACGTTTCCCAATTTCCTCCTCCATTTGGGTATATAGTTCTGTCCATATATTTTACGTGTAGTTATCATAAGAGGAGACATTTGGAAGCGGTTGTCCCACAACAAAAAAATAAAAACTAAAAAGCGAGCGTTGGTCCAATGCCGAGCTGCATTCTAATTTGGCCAAGGCATTTCGGGGGAAAAATTGTCTATTCCGTCCGTGCCTCTCTCATCCGTGTCTGCTTTCTTTGCACTGCACTTGCCGATAATTTCAAAGCAAAGTATGATATCAACAAACTCCCTGCCCTCTCCCCAGCTCTCCTGCATATATGACCGAGCTCAGCCATTTGAATAAACGTAATTTTTGGGCGCCGCACTCTTTTTCACAGGCAAACAAAACGAACTCAACGATGCGGAGCATGCCGGGGCCCAAACTCCGGATCCGGCAGAGCCGTCCTTCGATAAAGCTGCCTGCAGCATGCAGTCTGAGGGAATGCTGAGAATTATGCCGATACGAATATCGATTCGAGAATGTTTTGGCAGCATCTCAACAGCATCAGCATCAATGGGCCAGAGCCAAATATTTGTTCCATTTGGTTTTTTATCTCCCAGCTGAAATTGTTTTTCTGGCAGTTTGGCAGCTCGGTCGCCTCCATTCAGCTCGTAGCTTTGGTGGTCCTCCGAACTTAACCCACGCCGGCCCAGGGTCGGCAGAGTCAAATGAAATAATATCTGACATGCCAGCCGCAAGCTGTTTAATAAAGCCCAGATATAGCACAGGCTTATCTCAAGGTGGCCTGGTCGCATAAAAGTTCTTTTTATTTTGTCACATTTCAGTTTATCGGCCAGCGACAAGCAAAATGCATTTGTGTGAATATTTAAGTCAGTTCAAGTTTCCTTTCAATAAATTTGAATGCTGGGCCAGCCATCAAATACTGTGTAGCAATTAATTTAACCCATTACGCCACGGACAACACAGACAACAACGGTCAAAGCCGAAATGCAATTAGGCAGCTCTCTTTCAGGAGGAGCAGGAGGAGCAGGGCGGTGTCCCGACCCTGTTTCCCCATAAATACTTAAATGCGAACACTGCCACGCTCAGAGATCACTAATTGTAATTTAATTTCCAATTAGCAAACAAACTAATGCCAATTTGCAGACAGAAGCGACTGGAACGACGACTGGAATTGTAGTTAAATGACACGTAGTGGTGGGCGGGTCTGGCTGCCCACCCGACTCCTGTTTCCGAGTGTCCACTTGTCTGTGTATGTTTGGACAAATCGGAGTCCAAATTAGACGCCCGACTGCATCGAAAAGTTAAACATGCTAAACATGTAGTCGACGACGCCCAGTTCATTTCGACGCCATCGCCATCATCGTTTTCATCTTCATCTCTACCCATATCCCTGCCTTTGACTGCACGGGGAAAATTAGCTCAGATTAATCCGATTTCGATTCGATAAAATTAAATAAAATTAAGAAATATTAAAGGGCATATCTACTTATATTAAATAACTAATTAAATTTGTATAGTAGCTCCGATTTAGCATAGTATTTTTTTCTCCAAGTGTAACTAACTCAATATATTCCTCTATCCCCCCAGCCCGTTGGCATCTATACGAAGAAATACGAATGGGCCTCACGTCTGCCGACGAGCGACAATGGGAATGTCCTGCATCTGGACCTCCATCCGCCGCCAGTGCAAATAGGCGGCGACTGCTCCTTGTGGATTCGCTCCGCCACGCTGGACTTCGATGACGGTCTGTGGGAGTGCCAGGTGACGGCCAGCGATTTTACCACCCAGGATGCCCTCACCAGTCAGCCGGTGCGCCTCGTCGTACGTGGTGAGTAGTCCATGGCAGGCATGCAAAGTGCCCCCAATGCACTCCATCTCCAAAACCGGACGCCTAATGACCAAGGACACGCTCTCTTCTCTTCTGTTTTCAGTGGCGCCGCAGCGGCCCAGGATCGAGTATGAGGCGGTACACGTGCCGCCGGGACACAACATCACTGCAGACGCCGGCGCCGTGGCGACGGTCAAGTGCGTCTCCCATTACGGCAATCCGCCGGCCACCCTTAAATGGTATTTGGGTAAGTCTCGAGCTGAAGCACATCCGAACGAAACTTGCAATTAAAAATATACAAAGTTTTAAACCCTTAAAGATATTTGTAAAATCAAAGTAAATTATTATTTATTTTATTCTTATTCAAGAATAGTTTTTATTATGTATTATTTTGTATCTGTAAATAAAAGTTTATTTAGTTTTCAAGAATTTTTTTTGAGTGCTGGATGGCCCCCCTTCATCCATTTAATTACAGTTGTTATCCCTCGGTCTTTCGCTATTTGCTGTTAATTAATTTCGACTTCTCCCCTCTTGCATCCTCCCGCAGGCGACCAGGAAATCTCCCCCTTGCACCAGCAGATGAATGCCACCGAGCCGGATAATCCGCGCACCTGGTCGGCCACCTCGGTGGTGCAGGTGTCCGCGATGCGAGAACGCCACGGAGACATTCTGCGGTGTGTTGCCCACCACGAGTCCTACCAGGCCAAGTCTGTGATGGTGGACGCCCGTCTGGATGTGAAATGTGAGTGATACCACCGGGCAAACTATAGGCAACTCTGTTACAGCTGCATCCTTGCACTGGACCGATCCTGGCGCCCAAGTGCCATCATTTGATTTGGCTCAAAGCCGGGGTGGCCAAACAAGGAGACGGCAATCAGAGTTCCAGCCTGGATCCAAACCCGAATCTGAGACAGATGCAGGGCTGTAACAATTAAATTAACAACAATTTGCTGTAATTTCCTGTTTTGCTGAGCAATTCAGAAGTCGACTTGTCCCAGAGGACGTGGCCAGTAGCCAGGAGCCAGGCAGGACTTGGCCGGCTTGTTGACTCTGTCTGCTCTGCAATATTGCCATTGCCATTGCTGTTTGTGTTTCTGTTTCGGTTGCTATTTCTGCTTCAGTTTCTATTGCTGTTTTTGCTTTTGTTTTGCCTAACCAAGTTGAACGTCTCCTGCTTCCAGACGCGCCGAGCATCCGTCTAATTGGCTCGCCGGAAATCGACTTGGAGGAGGACAAGGACGCGCTAGTTCTGCGCTGTGTGGCCGACGCCAATCCGCCGGCCAGCATCGTCTGGCGGCGGGCCGGTCGCTCCGAGATTGCCAGCTTGCAGGTGAGCTTAGCTGCGGCCTCCGTCTTGTTTATGTTGCTCCCGGGCCCCTCGTCGGGTATTTATCTGGGGTGCAGTAGAAATTTGTAATTGTATTAAATTGCCCACGCTTCCTCCTACCTCGTCCTTTTCTTTTACTCCAGGAAACTCTGCAATTGCGTCCCGTCGGGCGACGGGATGCCGGACTGTACACCTGCCAGGCGCAGAACTCGGTGGGCACCTCCGAGCAGCTGTCGGTGCAGTTGGACGTGAAGTGTACGTATCCTGGTCTCACTATTTACCTTGGACAAAGTTTTCACCCGCATCTCTCCCCCCAGATCCGCCCAAAATTATTTCAGCTGGCCCGGACCGCCTCACCACCGCCCCGCTGTTCAGTCCCGCGGCCTTCGAGTGCCTGGCCGATGGTAATCCCTTGCCATCCTTCAAATGGGTACAGAGGTAAGTCTGATTCCAGATACAGAGGAAGACACATGAAGAAATGTATTAGTTATAAAGGTTTATCTAGAGATTTAACACAGTTTCCTTTTATAATTTTCAGAATAATTATTAAATTTATATTTTTAAATCAAGGCGGATTTTTTCATGATATTTTACACTTTCAATAAGCAAGTATTTTTCTAGGATTGTCGTTTCCCAGAGCAAGTCCTTGTTTTCACAAAGTTCGTAATAATTTCAGTGTGTAGCCTTTCCACTTGCGGTTGCCCGAGCGGGAATTCTTAAGCACTTTGCGTTGCATACTTTCGGTGGCCTCGTGGCTCAGTTTATAACTTGGCTTTCTTGCCTTAAAGACATGGCTCAATGGTGAACCGGCGCCTGGCCTGGCAAACCGGCCATTGTTGTCGGCCGGATGGCAAAAGCTAATTAAACGCGGCTCACGCGGCGTATGCGCAACATTTTCCCGCTCTGAAGATGTGGGAATGGCTGCACTTTATGCAATAATTAGTTAAATTTAGCCTTTCCAGCGAGAAGTTTTCCTTTGAATGCTGGCTCTGTGCCTGACTGGATGTGAGAGCAGCATTTCCCCCCTACGAGGGCACGTTTCCTGTTGCACATTTCCTTTCACAAGGCTCTCGGCTTCCCCTCGGAACTGATGATATTTCGCGTAATTTTAATTAGCTGCTCAGCGGAAATTGTCTGAACCAAGGGAGAACAACTTGGAAACAAAGCCGGTTTTCTGGTACACACTCGCTGGGTTACCCTCTAATTTATCAGGACTTGGACTTACTTGGACATGAATCCAGCGCCGCATACTGCCAGCACTTTGCAGGGTAGCAAGAAGGCATCCATAATGCGTGCTGGATTAGGCTCCTTCCGTTTCCTCTTTCGCCTTTGATGGCGTCGTGCATTAGTATGCAAAGCAGGCAAATCCTGCGGAAAAACCGAAACCGAAACACTCCTCGTCCATATGACTGTCTATGGCAATCCGTCTCCCTCTCCGTGGCACCTCCCGCCGCCCCTGTCTCGCCGCCACGTAAGTACGTGATTTTTGTGATTCCATTTGTTTGCACTTGCCCCCCAGACAATCGGGCTAACATAAAACATACATGGCCAGGGCAGATCGTGATCGGTTGGCTATATAGGATGGGGATTGAGATGGGAGTGGGAGGGGGACTGGGAGCGGAGGGAGAGTAGGTTATGCGAAGGTGTCGCCATCTAATAACGAATGCCACATGCAACACATTGACGTGTTGACTTAATGAAGCAAACGCGCGCGTGTTTATCAGAAATTAAATGTCAATTGTTGAAAACTAATTTCCACGCATGTTCCCCAAACACACCCCCCTGCCGTGCCCCCCTACCAGCTCCTTAATGTCACCCCCGCACGCCGCATTAAATGGCGCGTGTCGTGCTGAGCAAACAGCGGGAGTCACCCAACGGGGCCGCTTGGTAATAAATCAATGCCACGAAGTGAGCCGCTGACAGGACGACGTATGCTCGGCGGCTCCTTAATCTCCTCCCCAGGTGTCCTTGGACGGGGCTGCAAGTGCAGTGGGGGCCAGGAACGCCTTGCAAATGAGGCAACCAAGGACAGGACAGGACAGGACAGGACACGGAGTTCTGTCACTTTGATTTACGTGATTCCAGCAGAAAAGCCAGCGAAAAGCAGAGCCTCCGTTTCGTGTGCCAAACTTTTTCGACTTTTCTCGATTTGCATTTGAATGGCTTTCTAATTTATTGCTTTTAATTGCTGGCTCCAAAGGACCGACTAAAATATCCGAGCTTTAAGAACCATCGAACGAGTGTTTCGGTTGAATGCTTCTTTTTGCGGCTCCCTCAAAGGAATCTGTGGGAGCGCCGAGGCCCCAGAGGGACAAGCATTCGCAGCTTGAAAGGCATTTCTCATATTAAAAATGTATCAAATATTTCTGTGAACGAACGAACTCTCTTTGGCCCGCTCGTCTCTGTGACTCTGCGAGGCAAGAGCAGCCTGCACCGAAAAATAACTCATACGCATACGCAATTTTCAATATTGCCAAGCGAGGACTGCACCATCGGAGGATGGAGGCGTGACACATGGGGGAGATCCTGGAGTAAAGGGAATGTAAACTGCTGTGTGCATCAGTTTCATTTCGTCCGGTTCGGAGCAGCTCAAAGAGCCAGTTGCGAAGGGTAAAGAGTGCGTGAGTTCATGACCAGAAGGAATCCTGATATTAGAAAGGCATAAGGATAATCAATTGCTGTTGCCCTGTATTAAAACTTTCTCGATACTTTTTTAAATATTTATATATTAAATTTATAATAATATCTATTCGTATCCAAGACTTTTGTTCAGCTCTAGAGTATTCCCTGTACCCAGAAGTTAGCCAGCTCTTTTGGGAACTTGTTGGTCAAGTTTTTAATCACTATTGACTTTCCGACGACTCCATTTGTTTGCCAAAATCTCGATCGAGCATCCCATCGGCGAGACACTCAACTGATTTGTTTTCCTTTTGCGCATTGCAGAATGTCCAGTGGGGCCAAGTACATGGAGCGGGGCTTCGAGTCCAGACTGGTCATCGACAACGTCACCTACGAGTACCAGGGCGAGTACGAGTGCCGCGCCACCAGCTACATCAATGGGCAGGAGCGAGTGGCCATATCCGATCCGGTGTCGCTTCAGGTTGTGGGTAAGTTCCTATCTGCAGAGGTAAAAGCCACAGTGCCACAAAATATGACGACAACAGGGGAGCAGAGACTCCGTGCTCTGGAATCCCAGGAAAGGGTTAAGGAACGGACCATGTATGCGGCCATAAATCTCCATGCCACCTCCATTTGCTCTTGCTTTTTTCGATGTCAATTTCGGCCCCAACCCAGAATGGAAACACCACCGGAGCAGTGTCATGGAGATGACCAGAGCAGGTGACAACGCAAACGGAACAAAAAAACGTCCGATTCCGCCTCATTTAAGTCCGCCCCTCGTGCGGCTGCCGTGCAACTAATGCACACTTAAAACAACTAACAAAACTCCATTAAAAGCTGCAGCCGGAAAGCGCCTGCAAAACATTTTAAGCGCTTGCGTTGCCACCTTCCCTCCTTGCCTGTCCTCCGATTTCCCGCTCTCCCACCGATTTCCCCGCCACGGCCACACAATTTCGCGGTGGCTGGCAACTTGCAACTGGGCAACGGACTAAGCCAAAACGTAACACAAAATCAAAATGAACTTATGACCGCAGTGCCAGCGGAAAAAAAGGAGCTTCAACCGAGCCGAGGGCGAAACACTGGAGAGAGGACTAAAAAAAGCGGAGGAACTCTAAAAAAGAGCAGCAAGAAATATTTAAATTTAGTGCTGAATACCAAAGCACGTACATAATTTATGACCAACCAAGGACACGAGCAATTTAGCAGAGTTGGCGACGAAAAAATGCACAAAAATAAACATGCACATGGACCGTGTACATTATGTATAAAAAAGGATTCACCGCATTTATATATTGCCACGTCCCGGTGTCTGTGTGTCAAGTAACTAACGAACTAACTAACTACGACGGCGTGGCAGAGTGTCGGGAAATAAAAAATAATAGAGGTCAAAGGGAAAGTCCTTCGCTCACTATTTGATAAAAATAATTAAACTTTTTATGCACTACTTCTGCTAATACAGAATAATTACATAAAGTAAGCTTTTAAAAGCTTAACATAAACAACATCGATTGGTTTACTTTGAATGCGTTGCCATTAAATTCCAAATTAATGCATTTTAATATTAAATAAACAGTATCCCTGCCCTGCCAATATGTCACTGAACTCTCCGGAATTGCATAGGAATGCTCAGACTCAGCTGCCTTAAAAGCTATTGACTAAGAGGACAGTGAAAGGACCCTCTTTAAGCACTTTTTATAATTATCTTTGCTATTGCCGGTCGTCGAAGGCATTGCGGCACCCCGACTCAATTAAAAAGTCATCTGGCCGGACTAGACGTGGCTTCTTCATGCATTTTTCACCTTGTTTCCTTTGTCCTTGCAGGTGCACCGCAGGTCCTGCGCCTCCACCCGTCGCTGCATACCGTCTCCGTGAAGAGGAATGAAGCTGCCAGCCTGACAATGGTCGTCTGCGCGGATCCGCGACCTATCCGCGTCGCCTGGGAATGGGGCTCGCTGCGTCTGGAGGCCGGCTCGGGCATCGGTGCGTATACTTGTTTGACGGGCAGTTACCGCTCGGCGCCCTGCATCCGCCCGACTATTGGTAATGCAATTAGGCGCCGGGTCTTAGTTTTGCCTACTCGGAATTCAATTAGCGCCGGCTTACAGGATGCAGAATGCCTGCCGTGGCCGCTTGAGTGCTCATTAGATTAACCCTTCCCGCAGATTTGAACAATCGCCAGTCAGGGAAGGGCTGTGCCGCAAATCAAGACAAATTACATGACCGACTGGAGCCGGAGTCGGACAAGAAACTGCCAGTGTCATGTCCGCGTCGGAAGGGGGGGGAGGGGTGCAGAAAAAAATATGGAAGTGGGGAGGCTTCGGGGCTGCCTCGAGCAGACTTCCCACGCCTGTCAGCCGCCGGTAATCCGAGCTTCAACAGACAGGCAACACAACCCCCAGCTCGTTTTCCAGCTGAAAGTCTTTTCGGATGAGCATCCGCTGCACAGCTGCAGCTCGGCTCCATCCTCCTCCATCCCCCAGACCCATGAACTTGAACTGCAGCCATGCAGCCCAGTGTTGCCATTCGGGAATTAAATATTTATAGCTAAAATAGCACAGTAAACTACCATGATTTTATTATGCAGGATACTCGTAGAGTGTTTATAAATAATTTACTAAATGTAGACGATATTTAATCGAATCTTTACCAATTTTAAATTCGGAAATCCTACACAATTCACCATAGTTTCTCTTCTTTTTCGTACGTTTCAAATACCAGAAGAAGCAAGTGTGGCATCACAGCCACTGGGTCTGTGGCTCGCATTATTCTTCATTTTCAGCTTGTCTGCCCGTGTCCATCCTTGGGTGTCTCTCGTGCGTGTAATCCTGCGTTCATTCGCTGCCACTGACACAAATCAAACGCAGCTCCCCCTGTCCGTCCGATCCGTGGGCTTCTCCCCCACTCCTCCCTCTCGCTCAATCCCAGCGCTCCATTGGTTTTCCTTGCTAGTTAGCCCATCGAATCGAATGATTAATGCCCGGACCTCGACAAATTGTGTGCAATTCTAGTGCGCTAACTTAACCCACGAAGCCAATTCGCAGTGGCAGCTACTCGCATTTACTCGTACTAACAACAAGACGCCCCCTTTTGTCACCCACAGATCGCTTCCGGGCCGACGACGTGCAGCCGGACACCCGCGAGGACTGCTACCTTTCGACGCTGCACATCCTCCACACGGACGAGCATGACTCCAGGCCCTA
The DNA here is from genome assembly GCA_035045905.1 of Drosophila anomelani. Classification (NCBI taxonomy): domain Eukaryota; kingdom Metazoa; phylum Arthropoda; class Insecta; order Diptera; family Drosophilidae; genus Drosophila; species Drosophila anomelani. The sequence goes on along the minus strand of JAWNOO010000007.1, from coordinate 4,339,332 downwards.
CTACCTGGTGGTGGAGAACGAGCGGGGCACCGATCGTCATGCCATACACCTGATTGTGGAGGGTACGTTTGCAGGTGCATAGACTTTTCTTTGATTTTCTTTGCCTCCCCTCACACGCATTCCCATTAACTGTCGTCCATCATGGCCATTCCACACTCATCGCACATGCAAAACACACATTGCACGGATTTCACATTTAAATTACACTCTCGTGCTCATTACATCATCATCAGCACCTTACTTGCATTCACTTGGAAAAAGAGGGAAAGCTTGGAAGTCGATGTTGTTTATTGCACCTGAAACTATTTCACTTTTTAAAGCGTTTTCTTTGAATGGACCTCCTTTTTAGATCAGTAAATTAATTAATAATTAATCAATTATAAACATAAGTCATTTCTGCTTTGCATTATTTAATAACTTATAAATAAACATTTCACAATTTTGTATTTATGACAATTCAAAGCACTCTCAAAGTTTTTTTTTTTTTATTCTTCATTCTCAAAATTTAAAGTTGAATTTACGAAGAAGCCTATTTTTCCCAGTATGCAAAAACATTAAAATCATTTAATATTATTGCATATCCTGCAACACATCCCAACGATTTTAATTAAAATCAATCGCACATGCACGTAACTTGTACAAATGAAAATGAAAATTCCTCTTAATGCTTGCATAACCAACTCTGCCACGACGACCAATTCGGAAAATATGAATACACCCATCCATTTATGAAATCGTTGAATGGAACTTCCGGACAGAACCCTACGAGATGAGCTACCTGATGGGCGTGGCCGGAGGCTGCATGGCGGCCATCCTTCTCCTGGTCTGCCTCTGCATCTATGCCATCAAGAGCAAGAGGTGCTGCTTCAAGGGTAAGTCCGAGTCGCCGTATTAATTGCAAAACGTCCCTGTCAAGGCCGCGACAATTAAAACTTCCTTCTTCATTATGACGCCTGTTTCTCCGCCCTTTGCCGCCGAACCGCTGTCGCACTAATTGTAAAAACACAAAAACTTGCCAGCTCACAAAGCGCTGAAATGCGAGATGGCAACGTGGCGGCGGCTTGGCGGCGGGAAAGCGGAAAAAATGGCTGCCAGGATAGATGCGTCTCTCTTCCTGGCTTTGTGTGTGTTTTGCTTGCTTTTTTCCTATTCTCCTTGAAACTCGAAACTCAAATAAATCTCATAAAATATTCATTAGCGTCCAACGCCTGCGGTCAGTCTCCGTTTCCTGTTTCCCCTGCTCACACAAAAGGGTTAAGGGTTTCGAGCCAGCTTTTTGTTTGCAGCTCTCCAACGTTTTTATTTTCTTTTTCCAAGCCGTGTCTGCGGCAAAGGGCTCTAAGCCAGGGCGATGCCTAATTAGAAATCAAAACGCAGACAAAAAGCGGCGAAACTTTTTACAATTGTAAAACAATTTGCAAGGGAGCAGTGGAAACTTTGCCGGTTGCCAGTTGCCAGTTGCCCATTGCCAGTGCCATTTGCCATTGCCCAAGGACATTCGAGGCGTTCCCCCCATCTGATGTTCTGTAAACACTTGGAGCTGAGCCCGCCACCTAATCGCAATTTCTCAGTTGTCAATCAAGCTGTCAATTTTACGGGCTGACTGACTGGTGCAGCTGCCTTACAGTTGTCAAATGCCGTTTGACAGATCTCTCAAGTGCGTCCCGCTGCAGGGATATGTATATGTTTTATATGGCCGAGAGCCCTTCACCCCTTTTGAGATCCATCAAAATTCACTGGCACCTCACCAGGCACGTTGCTCGCAATCAATAAGTGCCTGCCTCATTTATCACAGAGGGGGAAGAAAGTGGGCGGGGAATTTTACAAATATATATCTGTCTGTCTGTCCTTTTGGCCGTCTGTTTGTAAATTGCCAGCGGTATTTTCACAGCTAATTTCCACTATTTGCAACAAGAGACAAGACAACAACCGCACCCTTCACAAAGTAATGGGCGGAATTTATATTCCTGAATGTGGCGAATGCGAACTCTAATATGAATCCTTTTCTCCTTTTCTTCCTCCTCACATGGCGCGTCTCTCACATGCCACAGGATCCACGGGTTATAAATCATCGGATAAAGACAGGTAAGTTGAAGCGTAATACGTACACACACCCCTTCCATACACACACACACACACACATGGGGGGAAAGGACCATAGATAAATGACCATTTTGATATATTTTTATGCAGCGCCTCCAACAGGTGGCGCTGGCGTGCCAATTTATGCGCCCCTACTGGTCGAATGCAGCAACTAAGTCAGCCATGGAACAATGTAAAATGTTTCCCCATGCATACGCGAGTCTCTGTGTGTTGATGTATGTGTGTGTGCAGGACATAAAATATTATACATTTTTCATATATTCAATATATGCCACGATGTGAACGGTGAGAGAAGAGCTTGCCTTTTTGGCAAACGAACATTTTTGTTGGGAAAAGAAAGAAAGTTGAAATACTCTAACTAGCAATGGGGAGAACTTTTGCTTTTAAGGAATATTTACAGTCTAGTGAAGTAGCTGTCAAAAGGATCCTAAATTATTAAAAGTATTATTAATTCAAATTGAGAAATATTAAGTAGTTCTTCGGCGTATATATAGCAATGTTGAATATAGTCAGTCCAAGTTCTGTAAAAAGAATCCTAGTAAGATTTCGTATTTTATAGTGGCCTACTTCAAATTTTGTATTGCAAGGATCAAAGCTTATGAATCAGTTTTAATAGGTCTTTTAGAACATTCAAAGCAAGGTAGCAATATTTTCTTAGTTTTAAAGATGCTTGAAAGCATAAAATTGCTACATTTTAATAGTTAAAGTAACAATTAATGAAATAAATTTATTGATTATTGGTTTTAATGCTAACAAATTGTAGAATTCCCCAAGGACATTCTTAGGTGACTTCTTAAAAAGTTTATGGAATTTTTATAGTACAGATTTAAATAGATATTTAGATAGAAAACTATAAAAAGAACATTATTAGTTAATACAATAAAGCAGAAGTAAAATAGTAAAATAGCTAAGCTTACCCCGCTTAATTCAAAGGGTATCCGGCATCCAATAACAGCAAAGTGGAAGGCAGGGGCACCGGCCATCAGCCCATCGCTCATTGTTGTTGGCTGCCGTGCAATATGAGTTATGAGCGGTAGTTGTTCGACCACTCGCCTCTTGGCTCTTGGTTTAGGAGTTTAAAATTACTATTTTTCGTTTATGAAACAATACACACAATACACCCGAGTGCTGTTCAGAGCAAGGCCCCACAGCACAGATCAATGGGAAAAGGAGAACGGAAATGGATTTCGAATTTCCGCTCCAAGTACGCTTCGACCGCATTTCCACAAAATTCGTTTTATGCGCCGCACACTCACTCATTTAGGCCCAATCTCAGTCGGGAGGGTTGGAGGGGCCATATCTAATTTCCCAGGCCCCAAGTAAACAATCGCCTGCGGCGAGGCGGCGACAAAAACTAAATAGATATTCAGATATGCGAGAGGGATACAATTTGCCAATCAGCGATAGCAGCCACCCAACCGCCCAACCACTTAGCCCACACCCCCCACACAATTGTCACTTGGGCAAACAATTTTCGATAACGATTTGGTCCACTCACCCTCTTCCTGTTTTCTCTGTCGCCCGCAGCGAGAAAGCTGATTTGAAATCACGCTCGGATAGCACGAGTGGCCCTCAAGGTGATTCGATTTACACCACGCCCGCCGGCTTCCATCATCACCAGCAGCAGCAGCAGCAGCAACAGCAACAGCAGCTGCAGCAGCAGCAGGCAGCAGCGGCTGCGGCCGCCGCGCTCCACGCAGCCTCGCAGCATCCGCAGCAACAGTACCCGGGACACGGATCGCCGGAGGCAATGAAGGTACGCATGGCTGCAATGATATTACAACCGCCCACTAGAGTCTAGCAGGCAATTGATAGCCAAACCGACGAACAGCAAACAGAACAACAACACGAACTACAGCACCCACAGACACACACACCGACCGAACAGCAACTCGATGGGGGTCACCTCGACAGCGACATCAACATCAATAACAACAACAACGACAAGGGCTCCGCATCGACCACTGTCCTGACCAATAGCGATAGTAGCAATCCTCTAGAGGTGGCAGCCAAGAGCAGCAGCAGCTCCAGCAGCAGCAGCAGTAGCAGCAGCAGTAGTAGCAATAGCAGCCACAGTGGGGGCAACAGTTCCATGGGGAGCAGCAGCAGGAGTGGGAAGCGGGATCTGGAAAACAATATGAATAGGGAGATCAAGCCCCAGGCGGCGGCCAAACTGCTGCACCTGAATGTGACCGCCGGGGAGCGGTCGGGGGAGGAGGAGTCAGCGGCGGCGGCAGCGGCAGGGCTACTGCCGGCTGGTCCCCTCACTCCCGAGGAGACCCAGGTGCTGCTCCAAAAGCTGAGCATCAACAATCCGTTCTACCGCTTCCGCAAGCAGAGCAACTCCTTGAAGGAGCTGCATAGCGACCGAAAGGCGTGTCCACCGCGCACCCGCACTCGCTCCCGATCCGAGACGGATCTGGGCCAGGTGTCCAGGTCGCTCCCATACCCAAGCCCAAACCCAAACAGAAATCCCCAACAGCAGCAGCACAGTGAAGCCAAAGTTGTAGTTGTATTAGAGAGTAAGCAGCAAGACATAGCCATAAGTAGGCCTAGGAGTAGCGTTAGCCTTAAGACTAGATCCGTAAGCAGTCTGAGTCCCTCCGGCAGCCATCAGGCGGGGGACAGCTCCACGGTGATTACGAACCCCTTCTCCATCTTCCACGACGACGAGATCCTCACACTCAATGTGAACTCGCGACTGCGCAGCGCGGCAAGCGCCCGAGCTGTGCGACCCCAGCGCCAGGGACGTGGCCTGCGGAGGCTCTTCGAGACCAGCCGCTCCCAGAATCCACCCACCGCCGAGCACCACTATTTGCACGGAGTGCCAGTGCGTCGCTTCGAGCGGCAGGACTTTGACAACGAGTCCGCGGAATTGTCGGGCAGAAGGACCACCACGACGGGCAAGCCGAAGAAGTCGAGGGCAATCTTCAAGCAGCTGTCGCTGCGGAAACTCCACCAACGCGGACCCGAGGAGCCGCCCTCGCTGCCCAAGCTCAAGCTGAGCTACCCGAATCGGACGCACAGCATCCAGAGCATGCGGGCGGCGGGAGGCGGCGGCTACGACATACAGCACACCACCGCATACCATCCGCGGCTGAACCACACCGCCTCTCCGGTGGGCAAGGCCAACTACTTCGAGCGCCTGCAGGCCAAGACGCGACAGGGCATCCAAAAGATCCGCGACAAGTGCCGCAACTTCAAGGCGGGCAGTGGGGAAGGAGGATCTATGGGCGGCTCCGAGTTCAGCGGCTTCCACACGCTGGCCAAGGACGAGAGTTTCCGCTTCATCAGCGACCGGGCGCACATCTCCAGTTACGAGTCCCGCTGCAAACAGGCCACCATCTACAAGAGCTACAAGTCGGAGATCGACCTGAGCAAGAACCTGCACTACCTAGACGCCTACCTGGAGCAGAACTTTGACCACCAGCTGAGCACCACCAAGCAGTCGGCCCACTCGGTGGGCAGGGTCAGCGGGGCCCAGCGAAGGGCTCTGGCCAAGCAGCCGGAAACGCCGGAGACCCCCCGCCGGCCAAGGCACAAGCGGAGTCAGTCGCAGGCGGCCAACTACGGAGCCAACTACGAGAACCTCGGAACCCTGCCAATCGCTGCCAAGTCGAAGGTTCGAGGCGCGGCCCTCCACTCGGACTCGATGAGCAGCTCCGACTACGCTTCCGTGTTCAGCGGACCCACCTCCACGCCGGGCCACAGACTGGAGCCGGATGCCAAGGCGGAGGAGGAGGCCAAGGAGTTCAAGCTGCGCTACGAGCACCCAGACAAGATGTGCGAGTACTACTTTGACAACCTAACGAGCTACGCCCTGGCCCTGGAGGAGAGCGAGGACTTGCTGCTGGCGGAAAGTGCCAAATCAGCGAGATTCTTCTACGACGATGACGACGACGACGACGAGGAGGATGGGGATGGGCGGGAGGTAGATAATGGGGATGAGAAGGCCATTGGGGCGGAGGGTGGAAAGCCCGATTATACGGCTCGCGACATACGCATCCGCGTCAGCGTGAACGAGTGCGAAGACGCTGATTGGCATCAGCCGGAGAGTGCGACATCGTATAATGAGAATCTGGCCGAGAGCACATTCTACCAGTCGCTCAATCAGCACTTACAGCGCCAGCAGGTCGGGGAGGAGGCGCTGGAGGACCAGGGCCTCCTGCCCGGTGCCGGAGCAGGAGCCGGAGTGGGTGGGGAGAGCTACCTGGACCATTTCCAGCGGCAGCGGGGCTCACGCAGGGACAGAGACGAAAGGGCCGGAGCCTCGGCCCTGTATCAGCGCGGCGAGTTCTATGGCTTCGGAAGGAGCGGAGAGCCAGTCGGAGAACCGGAGGAAATTGTATACGCCGCGCGACAACGAAGGGCAGACCTCATGGAGGCCCACTACGCCCGCAGCTATCAGTCGGGAGCCAGTCGGGGGAGGAACAGGGACAGGGGCAGGACGCGCTACGCCCTGCAGATGGGAATGGAGATGGAAAGACAGCAGGCTGCAGGCCCGGGTGCCACGGCAACCGCAATGCCGCCTGCAACAGGCAGTGTCATCAATTTGGCTCTGCCGGATGCGCTGTACGCCACCAGCAGCAAGCAGCAGATAACGATGCCTATGCCCTTGTCAACCGCAGCCACACAGTTCCAACAGCTAAAGCCGGAGCCAGTGGCATTAGGAGCGTCAGCAGCAGCTACGTCCCCGGTAGCTGCAACATCATCAGCGGGAGCAACATCGGTGGCAGGCAGCTCAACCGGAAATGCAAACAATCGCTACATGCTGGAGAATCTGCGCAAATACTACGCGAATCAGCAGCAGCACCCGCCCGCGCATTCGGTCAACTCTTCCTCGCTGTCAAATTCATCCTCGTCGAACTCGTCAATGTCGCAGCAGCAGCAACACCAACAGCAGCTGAAGCTAAACTTACAGCTGCAGCTGCAACCGCCACCCACCGCGCCCAGGCTGCAGCAACATCAGCAGCAGCAGCACTTAGGCCCCCGCCGCAACTCCAGCACCTCGAACGCCTCCTCGACCGCCGACAACTTTGACACCTTCATAACGTTACGCAACGCCACGGCAAATACGAGCGCGGATTATTTGGCCAAACAGCAGCAGCAGCAGCATCAGCTTCGTCGCGGCCAGCAGTCAGCAGTGCCGCTCACCTCCGCTCTAAACTATTACGGACACGGAGCGGCCACGCCCACGGCGACGCCCTCGCTAACGCCCGCCCTCACCTACAATGGCAAATTAACGGCCACCGCAATGTTGTCACAAGTAAATTTAAGCAGAGCAGCCGCCGCCACAACGACATCGTCCACTGGGCCAGGAGGTGGAACAGCAGCCAGAACCTCCTCCCAGGCAGCCGCAGGAGCGGCGGGGGGAGAGGGATTCATTCTGGAGTACGAGTGTTAGCCCTGTATGGCACTAGCATCGATCGAACAGGGAGCAGCAGGAGTTGTTATTTCTTCGCCGTTTGCTATTTGTTTGCCTTGCCAAAAATTACAATTACAAATTGGCACATTCGCTTCAGCGCTGATTAGGACTCGTGTGTCTGTATAGAGAATCGTCCTGCCGATTGCGAGTATGTAATATATGCAGGGAGAGAGGGAAAAAAAGGGCATGGGGAATTCGAAGCCCAGCAGCCAATTATTCGTATCATATCAGAGGACATAGGACAGAGGGGATAGTCAAATCGTTTGCACGGAAAGATGCTTATCCACTCGATTATGGTAGGAGATAAATTAACGTAAACTACGACAATAATGCAACAATTCAATTAAAATTGACAAAGATACGGATAGCGATAGCGACGGACTTGCGAATCGTGTTTAGCATAGGACATATTTAGCCTAAATCTATTAGTCACAATCTTAGCGAAGGACACATGAATTGAAGCGGCATAAATCAAATTTATAGTTAAATCAATTACAATTACACACTCGTGTTACGCGTTCTCCTAAATGTATGTGTATGTGTATGTATATCCGCAGCGTGTATACTGAATACTGTATCCTATAAAGATAACGAATTCTTCGAATGTACTTCAAACTCAACTCCAATTAACCGCCGGCCCAGTTTTGCCTGCACACCCCCAAATCGGAAGTTATGTTTTTCATTTGATGAATCAAACTCGTGCAAAGTTACTACAACTGCCGAAAGGTGCATAACTACAACTACAATACGTAGCAGATATCTATATTCGTGTTTAGGTGAATGTTCTTGAGGGGGGAGGAAATTTAATCTGCTCTGTAATTACGTTGATTTGAAGGATAGACCTCTGATATATACATTTCCCTTGTAAATATAACCACACAACTAGCTGGGCGAGCGGGCACGACGATCGGCTTTAATGAGCATACAGGGCGTATGCGCGATATTTTCTCATTACACTTCGACTCTGTCGGTGTGTGTGTTCGCGGGACCACATAAATATTTGCACAGCGGCCGAAAAAAGGAAGCTCACGCATACTCTGGAGGCCCACAAACATGGCGAATGCTTTGCAACGACACTCGCACACACACACACACGAGCGTAAAAATCGGGCTGAGGAAAAAACCAACGCGGCGTATGTGCAATGTATTTCATTTCCACGCCGCAACGCCGTCTGGGGGCCTCCATGCAATTATCTGTGTGCGCGCAATTTATCTCATTTGCGGTTGAGTTATTTCCGACTGCAGCAAATAATACTGCCATCGTCCCGATCGTATGTACGTATGTGTGACTCTTTTTTTTTCCAGCGCCCCGGCACTCACCCCTTTCGGTGCCACCCTCAGCTGCCGCAACACACTTTTCCGCTTAATTTACTGGCAGGCGGCAGCTGCCTTCGCTGCATTGTCAGTTGACAACAGCAATTGCTGCATAATGCATGCCCAGGACTCTGTGTAAGTTCTCCTGTCACCGCTTCTGTCCAGCACCCATCCCTGTGCGTGTGTACTGGCCAGGCTTAATGCCCGGTGCCGCCTCAATGGCTGTTTGCCCGGTTGGTCGCAACAATAATAATTCATTGGCTGCTTTATGGCTGGCCATCAACTTATCGGCGGACTCGCCGCCCATGGCCCATCTGCCGCTGCAACATATAAATTAATAAAAGTCAAATTAAAATTACATACTTTGGCGACAACGAGGAGTAGCGATTGGAATGAAGCTGGCAATGGATATGGGGATCAGCGTTAAGATAGGGAGCGGGTATCTTATCATTATAGCCGATCGTTGACGGGTCCAGCTTGCCCGCTCGTAAATCCATTGACACACAGAGAAATTGTCAGAATGCAATACCCTTGGGTATCCTTTTATCTCATCTATCGGACCTATATTTTAACTGTTCAAAAAGCTATTACTAGCCTAGACCCTGGGCATGTGTTTTTGGGATAGTTTTCATGGGGCGCATCAATTATCAACCTCTGAAACAAAAGGCTGCTTACCCCCAGATATATTTTAGCTACTTTAGTTTAAAGCAGATTTTTATAGTACCCAACAGAGTTCTGCTAGACTTTTGTTACGACCTATGACCTGACACAGACTCACAACGATACTGATACCGATACATCCCACACCCACACTCGATATGAATAACCTGTGTTCAGGACAAGAACTGCCGCCAAGCGTGCATTTTGTACAACTTGAATTTTTTCCACTTTTCTATATATATTTCTATATACTTATACACACATATATATATATACCTACTTATAATGCCTAAGCCCTATGTTCGTGTGTTTACGTTTTGTTTATGTTTAAGTAATGCAAGAAGAAGGAAAACCAAAACCAAAAAACGATAAAATGAGCGGCCACTGGCCGAATTTACTTAAGTACGATCTATATACTTATATATATAAATAGCATTTTCCACATCACACACACATACACACATTTATATACCGTACCTATTGATACATACAGCGTATGTATGTGTAGGTGATCTTGAACGCATTCATTATGTTTTACGTTAACATGCTAATGCCCATTTAGTTTACATTATGTATATGTATGTATAACTTATGTTAATGATGTTACTACTACTACTACAATTACTACTACCGACATTTATTCGATTCGATTAGTTTTCCTTTTCGATATGAGATTGAGATTCCCGAAGGTGCAACAGCTACATATATATATATATTGTAATACTCAAAACAAAACGAAAAAGAAAAACCAACAAAAAGAAAACCAAATACCAAAAGTACTCTACTCAACCACACCAAGCGGAATGTTTACCTTGCCCGCCCCCGCCCCCAAAAAGAACCATGTAAAGCATTAAATCAAAGCAAATAATCCAGTAATCAGTAATCCAGTACTCCGGTAATGCTGTAATGCTGTAATCCAGTAACCAACTACTGTCTGTGCTCGATGCATTTTGTGCAACTCAAAACAATTCCAGAGTTACATTTTCATTTCTGTTCGGTTTGTTATATTTTTTTACTTTTAGTTTTCGGTTTCTAATTCCGATTCCTTTCCCATTTCCCCTTCCGCTTCCGTTTGTATTTACTATTTCTCGTCTTGTGCTGGCGCTGCGCTTGTGTTTCCGTCCAGAATGTGACAGTCTTTGGCAGCAAGAGTCATGCGATTCGAGCCAGCAATGCGAATTCCATAATCAAGTTTTATTGCCTGCTTTCGGGCGCGCGCGTGTTGAAAATATTTACACTTTCATTTTGTCCAACATGCAACGTTAACGTTAGCTTGTCGTGTGTGTTTGTCTGCCTGTTTGTTTGATTAACAACCTGCAACATGTTTTGGCCTTATCTTTATATTTCCACCCCTCCCCCCTCATGGCCATCTTTTTCGGTTCAGTTCTGTTCTGTTTTCAGTTTTGTTTTTCCTGCTTTATTTGGCTCTTGTCTTACTTAGCTGGAACGCAGCCAAACTGAGAATGTAACCGCAACGAATGTGAACTGCTATAACCTGATTTTTGTGTGTTTTTACCAACTCTCTTTCTCTGTCTTTTGTCCTTTGTTTGCCTCTCGCTCATCGCTCACACCTTACTCCTGCTGTTGTTATTGTTATGATTTCGCCTGCTTCCTGCCTCCATTTACGGCTCTCGTGATTATTTTTATTGCCCCCAAGTACATAACATACATCAGATTTTACTACTTGTTTACTACTTACAATATACACTTTGTGTGTCCCGTACATGAGAAGGTACATAATTCCGAATCCTGGCGTGTGAGTGTGCGTTGTGCACCAGTTTGATCCGTAAAACTTTGCTTGCCTTATAATTAACCGCAGAGAAAGGCAAGCTGACGGATTGCAGCCAAAGTCGGAGCAGGGAGACGAGGGGCCCGAGCAAATACTATTATCTTTTGTATACTTCTGCATTTGTTTGCGTTCCCGATGCAAAACAAAACTCATAAATAAAATGCCCAGACACGCACCACAAACTGTCAGTGCATAAATCACCAGCAACTGGCAACTTCTGGCCAACAAATGGCCCGCACCGAGCTGAGCTGAGCCCAGCCAACTCGCCTTGAGTTGGCCAAAAGTTTCGGCCCATCCGTCTGCCGGGGCAAGCATTTTCCTGCAGTTCGTTGAGCGCAGCATAATTTGGGCGAATCAACAGAAGGCTTTCCCTGCATCATTTGGCAATTTCACGCGAAGGCAAATATCGCCGGATGCCAGAAGCTAGCGAAACCCCATGTCAGCCACTGGCGCCTTTTGAACTCTTGCTAATCGCATAATCCAATTAGCTGCTGCCACAACACTTGCTTGCAGGAGCACTTGCAACTTTCAAAAATGTCCATTGGTTGTGCAATGCCAAACTTGTGATTGAGTAACTGGCAAACGAGTTGGCCAAATCCAAATCCAGTTTAGCTCTCCAGGTACTTAAAGCTTCATCCCTTGGCCAGCACTCTCACACACAGGCACACACACACACTCACACCTTCACAGGCACACACGCATGAAAGCACTCGAATGCATTCGAATGGCTCCCCACCTCCACAAATGCAACAGCACCCACTCACATCCACGAGGGCAACGGCTTGAAGATCCAGAAAAAATAATCCTATTGTGAAATTAACCTCAAACCGAGCTAAAAACATTTCATAAATAAGCATTCCAAGAGCTCTAAGTAGTGATGATTGAAACACTTTCCACCTGCGAATGCGAATATCTCCCCACAGCTCACGCACGCCCAATTCGAATGAGTTTTTTGAGCCATTATGGCAGTTAATTACAAGCAATTAGGGCGGCAGACGAGCTCTTTCAACCATCCATCCACGCCCACCACTCGATAGTCCGAATAATTCGCAATGGAGCGCAAACAAATCAGAAAGCAGTGCAAATAATAACAATAACAATAATAGCTCCACCGCCGCAACAGCAATCATCATAATGCGCAATTATAATAATTTCATTCCGCTGTCAGTCATCAAATTGGTTTGCATTCATGTCCGAGCCATAAATAAATGCGTGCATTGTGAAATGGAATTCCCTTTAATTTGTATTCGCGCTGAAATTAATTAAAGTCACAGCAGAAATGTATGAAAAAATTCGTGTTATTTAATTAAAAAAAAAAATTAATAATCGCTATCGAGGTCCTGAAAGCGGAATAAGAGCCAAGAGCGCATATTTCAATTTTCGAATCTTTTCACGGCACGTTGCTTACAGTTCGATTTCATTTTAAATCACGTCTCCCATCCGATTGTTTGTTTGTTTGATTTCGGGGCAAGGACTAACATTTTGTGTGTCCTTCACCTTTGCATTGTATGACTATCTGATCCGAACTCGATTATTTGTTTTGATTTGTATGTTAAATGTTCACCACGTCCTTTTGTATCTTTGTATTTTGTGTGTGTTACTTTTATACCAAACTAAGTATTAAGCAAGCCAACATTTATCCTCCTTCCGTTCAGTTGAAGGTACATATATACGAAACCGAGCGTCTGCAGACGCCGACTCGAATTCAGATAACGAGATCGGACCGGGATCTGGCTGGGCCCCAGGACGGGAGCGGTACCTGATCCAGGCCGAGTTGATTTTAGTTGAGTCTCAGTCTCAAGTGAATGCAATGTATAAATGTATGCACCGTGTATTAATTTATTTTATGTAAAATAAATTGATTAATATTAATCGTAATATTTATTTTAGCAACAACAATATTTTATTATTAATAAAAGAATCTGATTTTGTAATCCCATTTTGTTTTCGTTTTTTATTTATTTCTACTAACAAATGCAACTGCGGTTTTTCAAGTTTTACTCACCCCTTGTCGAGTTTTATCTCTTGCACCAAGTTCCTAAAGTTTTAAGACGAGTTGGGATGGTATATACCCGACTGAGAATGAATCTTGTCCCTGTCTCAGATATAATGCAAATGGAAAATAAGTCCCTAGATATTCAAAAAAATAAATCAGTCAAAATACAATCAAATTCCATTATAAATCGAAGGCATTTCCTTTTATTTTCGATCGGAGACTAGTAAAGTGTTTTAGACATTCGAAAATCAAAAGATTAAGTTGAAAAATCAGTATTCCCCGAATCATTAGACTCGTAGAAAGCCCCCGACTACTGTCCCTGAGCCAAAGATAGTTACATTATAGCCCATAGTTGGACATCCTCTCGTATACCAACCAACCAACACACTCACACACACACATATGTATGTAATTTAGCCTTAAATTAAATATTCATTATACTCCCGATTTTCGCTCTAGCTCTGTCTCGTGTTTGTGGCATTTTGTCTATTTCGTTTGTACTTTATTTATAGCCATCTTCATGGAATTGTTTAAGCAAGAAAACTGAATACAAAACCCAGCAAACAAATAAGTTATATAAATATTTATACAATAATTATGAATAATGCAGAGCAAGTAATTTATAGAAAAAAAAAACGAAAAACAAATACAGAAAAAAAACCAAGAAAAAAGAACGTACCGAGGTGGGGGGAGAAAAAAGCATAAGTAACAACACATTATGAATGAAACAAATTTATAACGAATAAAAACAATTTAATTGCGAATGCGTGTGTGCGTGTTAATATTTATTCATACTCGTATTCACATGTATTCAGTTCTGTGTGCCTTAATACTTTTGCAGTTGAGTTTTCCCATTAATATTGCATCGGGCATTATTATTAATATTGATTTCGTTCATTGTATTCCCACTTTGTCGCTGTCTGTGTGCGAGCGTTAGTCTGTGTGTGCCATGCCTTGTGCAAACGTTTGGATAATTTTCTCTTTGTATGTATGGATGGATATGGAACAATAAAACATGACCCCCGCCCCCATTCAGTTCTGATTTATTCATGAGTACTCTGAGCTCTCCCGGTACCCGATCCCTTCCCCGCCCATCGTTACGTATTTTTTCGAAGCCCCTCCATCCTCACCCCCACTGTTAGCTGATTGAAAATAATATTTTTTACACGTGCCCACGACAGTTCGACAACTGTCGCGTTTAGTAGACACTGAAACGATCCTGGATCTCATCAACTGGCCACGCCCACACCAAACACCACTCAACCACCCACAAACACACCACACCGACCACCTGGCATATGCTTCAATTTGAATTTGAATATGACTTTGAATGCGAAACCCTTTTAAGTAATGTCTGTGATTTGTGTTTACCGAACTTAGTACTAATTATTCACCACTTTCCACGTATGAGATTCTTTCAAGCGGTTCCCAACTACAGCTGAACGTCACCGGAAATGAAAGAAGCGAGGATTCGGCAAGAATCGAGAACATTATGCTCCAAAGTCCACTTCCTTCGAGAGCAAAAGAAAGAGTTAAAAAATACAGAATCCGCCGAAGAGATAAAATTTTTAAGTTGAGGCCTTTAAAATGAGACCCCCCATTCGAAGTGATTTTGGTTTAAGTGTATTTTGATTTTCATTACGTGGACTTGGTGAGCAAATCCCCGAAAACCCCGCCAGAAAACCCCCGTCTTGCTCCTCTCTCTCACTCTCTCTGTCTCTTGTCTCTCTCTCTATATATATATACGCATATTGTAAATTGTTTAATTGATATGGATTGATTGATTGATGACTGACCTTGAATATATATAAAATCCACTACATACCTCCGTACGATATGTATATCTTAAACTAATGAATATGAATATTTATGTAAAGGATTACCTTTTACTTTCTCTTTTGATGAACTTTCGATGATGTAATAATAAGCGAATGGACTGAATTGATTTTTACTTTGATATCTATATATCCCAGCATACACACACACACAGTCACAGTCTCACCCGCAAAGACACACATACAATTATAATCTATACGTATATATCCTGCCGGAAGTTGCTGCCGTTCGTTCCTCGTTCGTTCGCTCGCTCGTTCGCTCGCTGATTGATGATTGATGATCGTGGTTTGCCAATTACAATACTACCTATATATAAATATATATATATAAACTATATACTCCCCAACACTACCGATTTCGATGAGCTGAGTCATGATTTGTTATGTGGTGCAAGCGGCATACGAACGTTTTATTGGAGTTATACTTTCGTCTCGTTTTCGTTTCGATACTTGTGTCCAATAATCTAAACACACAAACACCCGATAACTATATATCAATAAATAACTACCCAGCCGATGAATTATCCTACAATTTAGCCACTAGCGTACGCATCATCCAGTGCATAATGTAATTTTAAACTGAATGTCTTCTTGTGATAATCAAACAGAAATGTCCCCACAGACACTTTTGAACTCCAATTCCATCCAACACTGAAAACGACCAGATTTACGAACCAACTACACCCAGACACCTGCGCACCATGGACACCACACAGCTCCATATATCTTCCAACCTCCATTGCTCCCCGATCATGGCACACGCCGCGTATACTTGATATCATCAATTCGCTAGCTGCACCACCACTCTCTAGCTATCTCTTTCTGTCTTGCACCGACGCGGCACAGATGCCACTGCAAAAACTCATTATAAATTAATAAAGCCAGCAATTAATAATTTTACGTTCAATTTAAGTTTGTAAATGAATTAATGTTTCCCACCAGCACCACCCACATCCACCCACACCCAGCACCGCCAGAGACAAGAGCAGCTCGAAAAAATATCAAATACCGAAACTAGCAACACCACAGCCTATCCTCCCCCAAATCCCCAGACTCCTCCTCCGCCCAAATGTACATTTTTTCAACGCTTTTGTTGTCGTAGCCTCTAAGCCAAGCATAATTAACCGTGCATTTTAACACCCCTAGCCCCTTAGAGCCTCGGATGTGCACCACCTCGTCCTCGCACCCCGAAAAGTAATTTACATACGGCAACAACAAACTTCGCTTTAGCATTTTTTCATGTTGTTCGTAACTAGTTGGAGAGAGAAAAACTTTTTAAATGTACCACATATACATGCATTCTTTTTTGTGTTTCAGTTAATTGCAATTTGAAATATTTTAGCTAGCAAAAAATATTAACATAAATTGAATTAAGCATTTCACCTGCAGCCGCAAATGAGAATTTTAATTTATATGTATTATTCGCCCATCCTCTGTCTCCGTTCGTGTCTCTGTGGTTGTTTGTTGTGCTTTGTTTGAAGCTATTTCCTGCATTGGCAACGTTCATTTCGCTTCTGTTATTAGTTTCTCCTCTACCCAAGTGCACTGATTATAAGTTTTTAGTTTAATTATAATTTCCACAGAATGTCTCTCAGCCTCACTGCACCAGTCTTGCACAGAAAGCATATGAATAATAAGTATAAAGCTCGTTGCACTCGGCACAGTTTTGATTGGAACCTTGTTTCGTATTCTAGAATATATACTAGGCATAAGCGATTTTCCAGCCTTGGGAGCAGTGTATAGTAAGTATGGGCGATAGCTCCCCCGCAGGATTCCCATACTGTCGCATTCCCTTTGACCATTGGCCGAGAAAGGACTTGATATGATTTATTCCGTTCGATAGCTGACTCCCATGTCATTGCCTTCTTATGGCCTCGTTACTTATGAGCCGTGCCTTCGACGACGCCTTAATGGCTCATTGCACTCGCAAACACGACAACAGGCCGGGACGACTCGAAGAACACATAATTCTGTGGCATTAATTTTATTGCGTCTTTTGTCGGACTCCTTTGGCCGCCTACGTCACTGCCTGGACGCTCCTTTTGCGTTGGAAAATCTAGAATGGGAAGTAAGGATGGAAATATATGCAGAGTTTCCATGGCGACGAGGTTGACCATACCCTAGCAAAAAATGTAATCTTTTGGGGTTACATAAAGGGCAGTTTCTATTATAATTTTCATATAAATAATATCTATTATAAAAACCTTTAAAATGATACCAATTTCGTGGCTTTAACATAATAAAACGTTTTTTTTTCTTTTAGTTTAAACTAATTTAACACAACTAGGAAGTAAACCATATTAAATATCTGTGATTATACGATTTTCAAATAATTATTTTTACTTTTAAACGTAGAATAAAAAGGGATTCCGCTTCTGGGGCTATCCAATCTACTCTTCATTAATTTAATTTTAAAGAAATGTTTTACATATCTCTAAAATAATCTGAAAGAGCTAATCACTTGGTGCATATTTGAACATATTTTTTTGAAGACAGTAAATCTTGGGGCGATTTCAAATACCTCTATTTTATCAAATCATGTTTAGATATCTTTCAAATTTGCAGTCAGGGTCTCCCTTTGGGGTACGCAGAGTATTCTCTGTCAATATTAATAAATTTGAATATTTTTATGTTTCTTTGCTTCCGTCTGGATGGGGCTCCGTCTTTGCTGTATGCAGAGGATTTTATTGTATTTCGTTTTAAGTTCAATGCACAATAAATTTTCAAAAATGGATTTATGCTGCACTGCCGCCCCGCAGCTGCCCCTTTTGCCATCCGTAATAATTTATTGCGTGTGCATTTCCGCTCCGAGTTCATCGAGCCAGTCGATGCTCGATGTCTTAAAGAGTTTAATTCGGCCGGACGGCAAACAGTCTGGCAGAGTCTGAGAATCAGAAAACAATTTGAGTTCGAGGGAAGTTCAGGCGGCGACGGCAGGAAAGTTTACTTTTGGGCCACAGGCCACGGGAACAAAACAACTAGTGCCCATAAATTCCTGCAGCTGCTGCTGCAGCAGCCACTTTTGACACCCCCCTGCCAACTATCACCCCCTGGCATCCCCTACCCCCTGGAAACTAATGACAAGCCCCGCAAAATGAAGAAACAATGCGCGCATAAATTACGCTCAAGGCGGTGCCCGAAATTGCATAGCAATGGCTCGGAAGCGAAAACTAAACGCAGAGCGAAAAAGAATCTCGGGAAAGCGGGAAAACAGTTGAGGGCGGGGGTGGGACTGGGCAAGAGTGCAGTGGGATTAAGGAAAACAATGGCGCATCAAATTACAGCGAACAACAAACAGAGAGTCGAACTCGACTTGGCAGACAACTGCCACGCCCATCGACCGAACTTTGCATTGTCGTGGTTCGGTTTTTGTTTCAAAGTGCCACACGGCGTATACGCAACGTGCTGCCATGTGTGCGTCTGTGTCGACGCCTGTGTGTGTTTGCGTTTGTCTATTGTAATTTGGCGCTATTATTAAAAATCCTTTATGACGCCTGGCAGCAGCAGCCGCTCAGATTTCAGTAAACGCATTCTGTGCGCTCTAATTGCGCCATTAAAAGATGACAAACAAAAAACCCCCAAGCCCCGGTCTCCGACTCCGATGCCAGACTTCAGACTCTAGACTCCGGCTTAGCCACAGATTCGGGTTCGAGCCACAGTCTACGGCCGAAGACAAAGGCGACGAACAACGCCGGCGACAGGCAAGAGGCATTTAATATGCTTTTTATGCGTTGCCATTCTGCCTTCCTACTCCTTGCTTTTTTCGGCACTTTCGCGCGGATGTCATAAATGGCATGCTTCATGCCAAATTGTGCCCGTGAATGCGAGTGTGTGTGAGTGTGGGTGGGTGGGTAAAGTTTCCACCGGCTGTACCACTATAAATGTAATTTATGTGTGCGTGCAGGGCTCTGTGTTTGCAGGTGCATTTTATTTTTTAATATGCTCCGGGCAAACACAACACATGAAATTTGCATTTTATGGGCACGCCTTCCCTTTTTCGGTTGGCCAAGTAAAATAGTAAATATACACATAACTAGTGGCCGTAAAACTAACTCAAACACGCACATCCCCCGCACCCTTCAGCATCATCTGAAAAGTGTGCTTAACCCATCTTTTATAGAGTCATTTTCTTCGGACACTTTTGTTGTTTAAGCTAACGAAATAGAATGATTAACTTGGAGAGTTATTTAATATTTAAGGAATAAAATAGATTTATGATAGTTTGTCTTGAAAGTTATATTAGTTCAATGTTTTATATTGCTAAAATATATTCTTATAATCTGGCAGGGTAGTATAACTTTAGTCAGAAGTTGTTTAACTGAAACTAGCTTTCTTTCCTTTCACAATCACTTAGTACAATCACTGAGACTGTATTAACAAACATATCTTAAAACCATAACATTTTGTAAACTTAACTGAAACCCCGAGTTATGTCTTTGTAAGATCAAAAGTAGCTATTAAGTTCAATATCCATTCCAATATATAGTCACTTAAGCCTAAAATCAATTCATGTGGCTCTTCAAACTGAGCACCACCTTTAGCTTTCCAAATAAAATAAACTAGGTGAAAATATGAACTCATTTCGTTCACTGCCCAGATCGGTTTCATCCTTTTTGCAACTCACTTAAAGCAACCTGCCTTGTCTCAGGATTTCCGTTTTCCCTGTTTTATGCGGCCTTATTGAAAAATTAAACTTGTAATAAAATTTAATGACTTGGCGGTTTTTAATAAAAATGCGCCGAGGCCTCGACCAACAGGAGCGAGTGGAAACGCCCGCAATTTAAGCGCAAATTTGTGTTCATAATCACAATTTTGGTACCTTTTTTTCTTTTTCGGTTATGCGGTAATGACCACACAGAAAATTTTGGCCTGCCCTCGACCGCTAACTTTGCGCGGTGCGTGCAATAAAAAGTAACGAGGCTGTTAACATTAAGGCAAACGTTTGCCTTTCACTTCGGACAAGAAGTCAGACGGAGGCTGAAACAAAAATACCTACAGACAGCCGACTGCTGACTGCTGACTGCCGACAACCGACTGCCGTGGCAACGGCGACTCATCGACGTTAAGTCGGGGCGTTAATATTTAAATTTATATTGCGGCCGGGCTCCGGTCACGGCAGACGCACGGCCCCGCTTGGCCATCAATTCTGCGTTTAATGCCTGCGCAAATATTTGCGCAATCAGCAAACAAAACAAGCGCCGGCCAACCGCCGACTGTCGACTGTTTAAGCAAAGCAATTGACCGTTGCCCAGGACACTGGGGAATCGGGGCACGGGCACACGGTCACACGGGGATATATAGGGGGATATGGGGACATCAGGATACCGGGGAATCAGGTAGCGTTGAAAGCGACACGGCCGCAACTTGTATTTCCTGTTGACCCGTGTCCGTGTGCAAACTCAGTGCGGAAACACTCGCAGGTGCGAAACGCCCTTTTTTTCGGCCTGTCCCGCACTGTAAATATCTGTGTTAATCATTTAATTAAACTGCGCTCGCTGCACATATTTCTGGGACATACATTTGGGTAATTTATGGCATGATTTGGGCTCCCACAATTACTACTTCAATATGCTATCTTTTATGGGCCATTACTGGGTCTTTACAACGGGGCGTATGCGCAATATTTTGTGTCAGAGCATAAAGCCCTGCATACTTTTTGTACCGGGTAGAAAAATGTGCCGTTCTATATATGTAATTGTAAAATAGGGAAATTACAGTTGCACAGTGAGCTGCAGAGGGTCCCAAGTGATGTACGCCATTTGATTACAGTCTTGGGAAGTCTAGGCGCAATAATATTAAAAGGAAAAAGTCCTTAGCTGCATTACTATTTCCGTTTGCTTTCTTAAGTTAATATTATATCCGTTTGCCGCTTTATCGTGTGTGATTGCTATGAAGAGTTACTTTGAAGTAGTTGTAATTCCCTGGGGAGAATGGGGCTGTTTACATAGAAAATGAAACTTTGCTATTCTAAATATTCTCATATTTAAATATGTGAAGCAGAAATCCGTAGTCAGTTGGGAATTCACCTATAACGGAGCATTATGTTATAAGTATAACGGGGCGTATGCGCAATATGCTGTCGATGGCCTCTCGATGGAAGCAAAATAAAATGCTGCATACTTTATTGGGCATTTCTTGTTGACTACAACTACATATATGCCATTTTATTTAAAGCTGCAGAGGATACCAAGTGTACTGTATTTGATTACAGCTTAGGCGCAATATTATTAAGTGAAACAAATGCTCAGTTGCATTACTATATGCGTTTACTTCTCTATTGCGTGTGATTGCTATAAAGAGTTACATGCAAATAGTTGTAATTCCCTGGGGAGAATGAGGTTGCTTCCAAAGAAAGGGAGACTTTTGTTATTCTAAATATTCTCATATTTAAATATGTAAAACAGAAACTGGTAGTCAATGAAGAATCCACCTTTAATGGAGCATTATGTAATGGGTACAACGAGGCGTATGCGCAATCTTACTCTCTCGATGGAAAGAAAATAAAATGCTGCATACTTTTTTGGGCATCTCTTATGCACTACAGCAATTGCCGTTTTATTTAAATCTGAAGTAAGAAAATGGCAGCAGTGTGCCCCCTCCCGCCCGCCCCCTGCAAATGCCAGAAGAAAAGAAAAGAAACCCGTAAACATTCTTGCACTCTTGCAGCGGCAGAGCCGTAAAAGTTTTCGGTAAACGCATTTCAAACACTCGCCGAGATAGTTATTACAATTGTACTCAAGGCAGCAACAACACAACAAGCATGCGTGACGATGCTGAAGCGGGGTGAGGGGAAGGGGGGGTGCAGTGGCACAGCAGCAGCTGTGGGAGAAACTTGTAGCATTTTTCTCAAATGAAATGCAAAACGAGCAAAGCCATCTTCCACTTCTTCGACAGCACAAAGTAATATTTACAAAAGAATATTCGTTTGCATTTTTTTTTTCTTCGACATCCCTGCTTTGTAGGGAAGTGTATAGCAGATAGAAGCCATTTTTGAAGTGCAGTTAGCTTTGATAGGTATGCGAGTGTGCAGAGAGAAAAATGAGGAAAACAAGTATCAAAGCAAATATTTAATTACATGTAGACAGTATTTTTATTGTTATTAGTTTCCCTTTATTAAATTATATATTTTTCTAGTAGGTTTCTGTTTCCTGTTTCGTATTTACCTAAAATAATTTATATATTTTATTTAAGCCTTCAGTTTAGTTAATAACTAGCATTATTGCCATCAAACTTAGGTCAAATAATTTAACAATTGTTTGTTTTTATAATCAAGTTTTTCGCAAACCCTAGAGAAGAATAATTTTTTGGGAAATATTGACTTGATTCCCAGCGTCATTCTTTTTGGTGCATAAGGGATTTGGGAGTGAAAGATTAGAGGCTTTGAAGGTGGGGGCCTGGTGATTTGGGCGGCGGATGTAGCCGAGCTTGGCGGAAGCCTGGCTGCAACTGTCGTTGTCGCTGTCGCTGTCACCGCTCACTCCTATCTTCATTCCGACTGCTCCTCCATCTGCGACCCCGTCCCGCTCCGGCTGAACTCAACATCCGCTGGACAATTGATGAACGCCTTTGTTGTTGTATGCAGAGTGGATTCCAGTTCAACTCCAGTGCCTGTCCCCATCCGCGCGCAAGTTTCGAGCAAGTTCAGTTACCATTTGCCGTGTGGAAAACTTTGTGCAGTTGACATCCACGAAAGGGGATGGGGGGATGGGGACTTGGAGGATAGGATTTTATCCAAAAGGTCCTGCGGATCGTCGCCTGATGTTTTTCGTTTCGTTTCGCGCCAGCAGTAAAAGTGCCGAGTTCAAAGTTTTGTTTACAAAGTTTTCAAATTTTTGTGGCACTGAGTTGAACTTCCGCCGAGCGCAGCCATTCCCATTCCCATTTTCCCATTTCCGGCTGCTGTTGATGATGTTGCTGCTGGCCCTGTTCCCGGATTTTCAGCGCACTATCCGCCCGTCCGGGCAGCAGATGGTCTTCGATCCGCGACCATCCATCATTAGCCACAATTATGTGGCGAGTCTATTAAATTTCCATAAATTGGCAAATGTAACTAAATGATGCAGAAAATGCACGGCCAATAGAAATGGCAGACTGCCGGCTGTGAGGTTGTAGCACTCACTTGTGCACTCGAGGACCGTTGCTCAGACACATCCTGCGGCTCCTTCAAGTTGTCATTGCGCGTAAAATTATGTCAATGCTTGTCAACTTTTCCGCGGAGCCAAGTTGCTCGACAAGTGCGCCCTGTAGTGTCTTTGAGAGTGCATTGAGTGAGCGTCTGAAAGTTTTCTTTAACCCGACCCCCGACCCCGACCGCCACGGCGGTTCCCTGCTCTTGTTCCCTATGCTAGTGTGTGTGAGTGCGTTATTGACTATGCATAAAGTGCATTTACAGTGCTTCTCGGAAATAAGAAAGCTGACAGGATGGAAAAAGAGCGCTTACAGCTGGCGTGCGGGGGAGGGGTAACTTTTTTAATTTAATGTAAAAATTACCCACCGAGTCTTCCTCAAACCGAAGTCGCGGGTAGTCCTTAAAGGCGACAACTTCGTTTTGGCCAACTTTATGTAAACTTGGCGCTCGCCTTTTTTTCTACAAATTAGCCTGGTTAATTAGCTATGTCTGTGTGTGCATCTGTGTGGGTGGGGCCACGCTTAACTCCAGCCAAATTTAATAAGTTCAGCTCTCCAATTAGTCCTTCCTCGCACTTCCACGCCCCGTATAACCCGCCCACCTCGCCTGCATCCATGCATGAAATTCCCAACGAGTTTTCCCGAAAAGCACGCGCTGATATCCGTAGAGTAAGTCGAACGTTTTGCCCAATTATTGTCTTGCAGCTCACGGGACTAGCCACTAAGCCACTAAGCAACCACTGTGTAAATACTAATGTAGTGCAACTAAAGCCTTCGACTGCCTGATTTTACTTTTACACCCCTTTACACCCCACGTAGCCCGCAGGCACTTTCCCGCGAGTCGTGATTAGTTATACATATGTATATACGAACTGAACCGTTCGCGGTTATAGCGAGCAGTAAACACAGTAAAGACACACGTCAACGGACGCACCTCCCGATCCCCCACAAAACAATACGAACACACACCCGCCCACAGTCACACAACGACACTTACGTATACTCTTCTTAAGCAAATATTTATATACTTATATCATACACAACTTATATGATAAGTGTCTACTCTTTTCCTTTTCGTCTCTTTTTACGCTCTGACATTTCATTTTCCGATAACAACCAATGCGCATTTAACCGCCACACGCCCACCACAATTGTAATGTGAACTCCACACCAAAACCTACACCAACAACACCACACCAACACCTCAACAACCGCACTACCACAACAACAACAACAACAACAATCCCGAAACACCACAAAAACCAGAGCGTGCCGGTCCTTCGCACATTCGGCGGTCATCACATCGCGTAGCGCGAGCGGGAGCGGGAACTGGGCGTGGCCAGCACCGCAGCAACAGTAGCGGCGACCACTTGCAGCTCTCCGTCGACCACAATTGCCACGCCCACCGGTACGCCGCCGCTGCTGCCGCCGCTGCCGTTGCCCAACGCGTTCGTGGCCATCAAGACCAAGTCCGACAGCAACAGTAATAGCAACAGCAACAACAGTCTCGCCATGCACAGCGGCAACAACAGCTTCAAGTCGAGTGGCCACAGGAAGTCACCGCAGCCCCAGCCGCCACCGCTGCCCCTAAAGAACGGTTCCAAGCTGCAGCAGCAACAGGGAGGCGGCGCGGAGTCGCACTACCAACACCTGACTTACAACACGCGCAACACACTGGATCGCAAGCAGGCCAACGGCTCTGGCGGCGACTACTGCACCCAGATCAATCCCCACTACCTGCAGACCTTCGACAGCCTGGACCACTACAGCGTGGCCACCATGCCGCAGCATCAGCAGCAGCAACCGCTGCGCAGCCAGTCCAAATCGCAGATATACAGCTACGGCAGCAGCGGCACTGCCAGCGACAACAGCAGCCACCAGCAGCAGCTTCCGCAACAGCAGCAGCAGCAACAACACTATCACAGCAGCAGCAACATTGCCCACATCGAGCACCACTACCATCCGCAGCACGGCGGCGATCGCTACAGCCACCCGCACGTGCAGCAGCAGCAGCAGCACCATCACCAGCAGCAGCACCACAGCCTAAAGCACACCAAGCACGGCAAGGGGCATAAGAACGGCAAGCACGGCTCGAAGGGCAGCAGCAGCAGCAACAGCAAGTCGCAGGATGACTTCAAGGCCATGCACAAGCAGCAGCAGCATCAACAGCAGAAGTGCAGCAGCAAGTCAGCAAAGCGAAACGGCTGTGGCAACCAGGTGCTGCCACTGCCGCCGCACCAGCAGCAACAACAGCAGCACTACTCGAGCTCCAGTGATAGCCTACCCTTCGATAATAACTATTATTAGACGCACTTGTACCCTAAAGCACTCTAGCCGCTAGCCAAGGGTGGTGAAGGATTGGGTTGTCCCAAAAAATTCTCTGAATAATTTGGCTCAATTCTGTACATTTCGATATTTCACACAGACCTTTTAACAACTTGAAGAGTATCACATTCTGTGGACTTTTTTGGGACACCTTTTAAATGCCAACTAAAACACAAACAGATACACACCCAGCCACCCGCACAGTTGTGTTCGCCAAATGTTTGAAAGTTTTTGTTTGATTGAGAGTCTCTCGAAGCTGAATTCAGTGCTGCAGGATGCATTCCTAATTGAGATGCAAATTTGATTTGCGGCTGCCGGAAGACAATTCCTGGCATTTTTTACAGCTGCAACATAAGACCGGCTTGCCCGGGAAGAGTTAAGTGCTTCGACTACAATCTGTTGTGTTGTTGGCTCGAATGATAGCCCTTTAAATGAATTGATTATTTACCTAGTCTATAAACTAATTTAGTTCGTAGGAAATGTCGAATGTGTGGCAAATGGAGAGCCATTGAATATGGTCAGCAGCTTATTGTTTATTGTGTACATAGAAATAATAAGCGTGTAGAACTAGTTATTATCTATTGTAGACCTAAGCCAGGCCCACCAGCCCCTGTCCAAAGTCCTTTGACCCCTGCCCCTGACCTCTGACCCACGATTTGAAGCCCTTACCCTACGCCCCGAAAAGCTCACCAGCCACCAACTTCAGCACTCGAAAGCAGACCGCGTTCTTGCCCCAAACTCGGCTAATATGATTTTGATTTTTTCTTTCATTAACGAATTGCTTGAAATATCTGCCAACAACTCAAACCACACAACAACAACAACAACATCGACACACCACAAACTACACCACCGCTTTCACCTCCAGTCGAGTACCCAGGCCCGAAGCAGTGGCCACGACGAGCTGGGCAACCTGCTCTGGCATCAGGAGGCGTCCGAGTTCCTCGAGCAGTATCCCCCAGATTCCCAGCTGAACCGCTGCCCGGTGCCGCCTCTACGCCACTGCCACGCCCCTGGCCACGGCCATGCCCCCAACACGCTGACCAAGCGGAATGCGGATCTGTTTAGTGGCGACCTGGGCA
The DNA here is from genome assembly GCA_035045905.1 of Drosophila anomelani. Classification (NCBI taxonomy): domain Eukaryota; kingdom Metazoa; phylum Arthropoda; class Insecta; order Diptera; family Drosophilidae; genus Drosophila; species Drosophila anomelani. Next base: position 4,312,676 of record JAWNOO010000007.1, on the reverse strand, counting down.
TCCCCGAGATCAGCACGCACGTGGGCAGCGTGGTGCACACCTTCGAGACGTTGGCCCTGCAGCGGCGACTGGCGGAGGAGGAACGCAGCCCGGATAGGGAGTTGAGTAAGTATGAGACCGGCGGCGGCACCACCACTCCCACCACCACCAACACCACGCAGAGCAAGTACAGCCAGCTGAAGCGCCGCTCGCAGGAGATGCGCCAGCGGCTGGGGCAGCAACTGCACCGCCAGCGGTTGCAGCAGCAGAAGCAGCTGCAGCAACGGCAACAGCAACAGCAAATAGCACGCTCACGAACACAGTCGCAGCCACAGCAGCAATCTTTGCACGAGGGGGTTTTGACCAACAGCTGCAGCACCCAGACTCTGGCCACCAGCTTCTGGCAGCCGCAGCCAATGCGATTGGGACCAGCTCCAGGGAGCAGGGAGCAGCTGCAGCAGTCCACTTTCGAGGACTACCGGAAGAACCTCTTTGGTACCCTCAGGCGGCACGGCAGCGTCGAGGACGAGAATGCGGAGCTGCAGGACGAGTCTTTCATTGTGAACGCAGCCTTCGATGAGATCTTCGCCCGCTACGACGACGAGAACGAGGAAGAGAAGACGGCTGAACGGAGCCACACGCAGACGCAGACCACTACCGACGACATCTTTGAGGACGAGCACATGCTGGTGAGCCTCAGCGAGCTGGACGACGAGGTGTTCGCCAGTAGGGCGCAGACGGCCTGCACCACGCCCACCACCAGTGCGGCAGGGCGAACGCCCAAGCACAGCACTCCGCAGCTTAATCTAAACAAGTATCCCGCCCCCTCTCCACCCCGATCCCGCACCCTGACGAATCTCTTTGAGCGGCTCAAGTCGCAGGACCACAAGCTGCAAAAGTACCCTGGAGAGGCGACGCTCAATGAGGTGGCTGACTTCAACAGGGGATCCACCGTCAGCAAATCCTTTGTGCAACAGATGAGGAAGCCGTCGCACAAGCAGAAGCGGGCGCCCAGGCCACCGCCTAAGCCACAGTCCCGCTCACAGGTGGCCATCGCCCATGTGACGCCGCTGCGAAAGGCCCTAATCTTCCCGAAACGATCCAAGTCCTCCAGCGAACTGCTGCTCGACGACCTGAGCGTGCAGGCCCGTAAGTATCGCCGATGGACAGAGCAGGGATCAGCGCTGTAGACAGGATCCGTGGGCACCCAGTTATGCACCTGTTTCTCACCTGTTGACCAGTTTGACCCACCTAGATATTAAATCGATTCTCACGTACTATGTATATTTCCGTTTACCCAGAGGCGACGCTTTTGTAGGCTAAGTGACCCCCAACCAAACAGACCCCGACCCCTGCCTCCGAATCCCCCAAGCAGACCCCCCAACCGATCCCGAAACCGATGTAGATGAGAAAGAGGAAAGCGCAGCAATCCCGCCGCCATAACGGAAGATAAAGATACGACCCGACGCGAACCCAAAGAGAATTGAGCCATACGAGGATAAGCACCCGCAGAACTAAACTAATTTCATAATTACCCGTACTTAAATTAAGCCAAGTACTTTACTCGAAAATGCATGAGAATCAAATTAAAAATGACTAACCATATTTACATATATGTGTACGCATACATTATTGTACAAATAGGATCGAAGACGCCCCCAGCACGCTGAGGGTTAGATATGGAAATAAATTCAACGGCAGATCGTGCTCTCAACCTAGTGCAAGTTATTAACGAGTACAAGTTTGTCTCTTCAATTATTGTTTAATTTCATCAATGAATATACCAAACAATCCAGATATACATCTATACATTATACGGATATATATATACATAAATATATAATGCATATAACTGCGTCATTTGTTGTAACTTGTAGGATAATTGCAAAATCAAAGTAAATGTAAACCAATTACAAACAGAAACATTACTAACTCTTACCTGCATGCAATAAAAGATTTGAAAAAGCAAAACCAATATTAAAGTATTTCATTTATTCAATTGTATTTATATATTCAGGAAGCAATCCAAATAAATTGAATATTGAATTATTTCGGAAAAGGTTTGTATCTCAAAAAATTAATCATTCCTGCGAACAGTTCAGTAGGGTATTCAGTATCTGTTGAATGCTTGTTTATAAATTAGATGAAACATCTTAAGAATTTTGAACAGTCCAGTAGCTGTTTGACGGACGTAGAAGCAACTTGAAGAGGCGGATGTCCGGACGACCCATCAGGGGGCTGTGGTTCTGCTGAGCAAAGTTCCATTTCAGTAGGAAGACAATGCTGAAAAGAAATTGATACAATTTAGGCACTTCATTCGTAATATAGACACAGGCACTCACAAGCGTTCCGGTCCGCAGAGCCTGCCTGGGCAGCTTTCGTACGACTCCCACGATTTTCCTGCCGGCAATCGTGCGATCTCCTGATCCCACTGTGCCCAGCTATAACGGGCGGTGTCTTGCTCTGCGGCCCAAGCGTGGTACGCTGTGGGGCTCTGAAGGATAAACCGCTGGGCTTGATAGGTGCGCGTCGACCGGTCCATGAACTCCATCACAAAGAGCAACTCGTGGTCTCGCGAGTGAGTCAGCGCATAGAGCTTGTCCGTGCCCAAGAAGTACTCCCCGGCAACGATGCTGTTGTACCCGGTTCGAAACTCCTGGGCGGTGCGTCGGGTACCATTGAATCGCTGGAGCACCAGAGTCCAGCCGCCCTCGTCCAACGCCTGCTCGCAGAAAACGTCGAATGGCTTACTGGCCTCCTCTAGTTGAATACGGGTGTATCCATACTTGTCTGTCAGCGCACAGTTACGTAGGAAGGCGTTAGAGGTGACGGACAGTTGCTCAGTAGCGTTGGCCAGACGACCTAGGATCTCATTTTGTTGTTCAATCTTCTCTTTTACGCTTCGGACTGCACTGGTCACCGCGACTGAGTTACTATTAAAAAATATATATCTTAAATTATAAATTATTTTACACATATTTATAATTGATTTACCTGCCCGGTAGTTTGACGTGCACTCCGCGCCGATTGCGTTTTGAGGCGAGGCTGCTTTGTGCAAACAGGACCACTAAGATTATTCCAACTAACACTTGTCTTGAAAACATCGTTTCGCTTGGGGGACTCAAACGTTTGTGAGTCGTAGCCATCACCTGGGAATTGATAGAAGCCCACAAAGCCGCAGATAAGGCTACTGATAGCTCTTACCTTGACCGCACTAAGAGAGTGCACTGGCCAAAATCTAAGTCTGTACCTTATCACTGGCCGGTTTCGTGACGCATCTCGTGTTTTCGGTGCTGCCCCGCCCTGCTAATGGTTTTCTTGGGCCTGACAATTCTTTCCAGCAAAAGGTATAGATTCTGAGTAGTAGTAGGCTCGATGTGCCTGGGCATCGGCTCAGAACCTCATCTCAGTCTCCGAGTACTTTCTGCAGACCTTGGTGAGTATCTTTTTATTGCACTCCTGTCACAGAAACTTTGGGATCCACCTGGGAATGGATAAATTCAATGTAAAATGCCAATCAAAGGCGCCGAATAACTCACTTTAATATCGTCGCACCCTTTCAGAAAGCGCCACAAATCCACTTGAGTCTCTACAACGTCATATATGTTCATGAAGAGTTTAAAAGGTATCCGCGCGTTTAGACTCCAGTACTGGCTCTGCAGATGTTCTTGCGAGCAAGGACAACATTGTTAGCCCTGATCTCAATGATATTTTTTAAATGTTTGTGGCGAAGTTCCATCGTTATTATGGCTCATTTCAAATGGGGGCATTTTTTTGTATATGTTAAATTAAATACTCGTATATTCTGTCTATGTTGTAATGAAATATTTGAAAAAGCAAAACCAATTTAAAAGCCTTTCATTATATTATATTGTAAATATATACATCCTCAAAAAGCAATCAAAGAAATTTAATATTTCAGGCTACGGTTAAATGGAAAAAGTTGGTATCTCAAAAACATCATAATGTCTGCAAACACGGGATGGATTGTCTGCACTTTTTATAATTCCGATAAAACATCTTAGGAATTTTTAACAGTCCAGTAGATGTTTGACGGACGTATAAGCAATTTGAAGAGGCGGATGTTCGGACGACCCATCAGGGGGCTGTGGTTCTGCTGAGCAAAGTTCCATTTCAGTAGAAAGACAATGCTGAAAATATAATTTGAATTACGTATTCCATACGTAACATAGATACAGGAAACTCACAAGCGTTCCGGTCCGCAGAGACTGCCTGGGCAGCTTACGTACGATTCCCACGATTTTCCTGCTGGCAACCGTGCGATCTCCTGCTCCCACTGTGCCCAGCTGTACTTGGCGGTGTCTTGCTCTGCGGCCCAAGCGTTATGTGCTGTGGGACTCTGGAGGATGAACCGCTGGGCTTGGAAGGTGCGTGTCGTGCGGTCAATGAACTCCAACACAAAGAGCAACTCGTGGTCTCTCGAGTGAGTCAGCGCATAGAGCTTGTCCGTGCCCAGGAAGTATTCCCCGGCGGCGATGCTGTTGTACCCGGTGCGAAACTCCTGGGCGGTGCGTTGGGTACCATTGAATCGCTGGAGCACCAGAGTCCAGCCGCCCTCGTCCAGCGCCTGCTCGCAAAAAACGTCGAACGGGTTACTGGCTTCCTCCAGCTGAATGCGGGTGTATCCATACTTGTCGGTCAGCGCACAGTTGCGCAGGAAGGCGTTGGAGGCGACGGACAGCCGCTCAGTAGCATTGGCCAGACGACTTAGGATCTCATTCTGCTGCTCAAGCTTCTCTTGCACACCTCGCAATGCGTAGGACACTGCTGCCGAGTGGGCGCTGTACCAAAATGAATTTAAAATTGTAAATTATTATATAAATAATTTATAACTAATGTCTACCTGCTCGGTCCTTTCACGTGCACTCGACGCCGACTGCGTTTTGAGGCGAGGCTGCTTTGTGCAAAAAGGACCACTAAGATTATTCCAACCAACACACGGCTTGAAAACATCATTTCGCTTTGCGGACTTAAACGTTTGTGAGGTATAGTTATCATCTGGGATTAATAGAAGCCCACGAAGCCGCAGATAAGGCTACTGATAGCTCTTACCTTGACCGCACTAAGAGGGTGCACTGGCCAAAATCTAAGAGTGTACCTTATCATTTGCCGGTTTCGTGACGCATCTCGTGATTTCGGTGCTGCCCCGCTAAAGGGCCATATGAATGAATTCATATGAATCCGTTCGTAGCTCTGCAAAACCTCCAGTAGGCCAAACCCCCGGTAGAAATAACCACATGCGTAGGGTCGTTCGCCCTTGTGCGTCTGATTGGCTAAGTGCAACAGGAATACTCGAAAAAAGCTGCCTGTGCAAGATGTGCTAGTGTAGGGCAGAGCGGTCATATGTCTCCTCAGGTTGCTCGACTCCAGGAAGGCACATTTGCAGTGCAGTGCACATGTACTATGGGAGCTGCTAGTGTCGCCTACGAAGGGTAAGCTGGGTTCTAGTTCTGAGTGTCTTCTAGCAGAACCATGATACAACTATACAAGGTAGTCCACTCGGCTTGCCAAAGTCGTTCGTCTTTTGGTCCCCTAATTTCAGTGCGTTGCTGACTGATTCTGCCGAGTGGACTACCTTGTATGGTTGTATCTCAGCAGAACTTGCTGCGAAAGGTCGTTCGCCGCTGTGCAGGTAAGGCTAGCCTAAAGCGGATTGAAGGTACTTGCCGCACTGTGGGCTTTTAAGATATCCACTCTGGATATAATCAGACGATGCGCTGGTAGCTGGCAGGATCTACCACAATTCTCGCAATCCTATAATATTTCCAAAGGGTAGTGGGACCTATTCAATGTGCCGTCGCAGAGCTGTGAATTGCTGGAAAGCAGCGCAGCAATGTTCGCAGTTTTTTGTAGAGGCTTGCGCCTGCCAATTCTTTCCAGCAAAATGTATAGATTCTGAGTAGCAGTAGGCTGGGCATCCGCTCTGAACCTCATCTCAGTCTCCGAGAACTTTCTGTGGACCTTGATGAGCATCTTGTTATTGCACTTCTGGCACAGAAACTTTTGACGTTAGTCGTTGGGGTCCACCTGGTTATAAGGAAACTCAATGTAAAATGCCAAACAAACGCGCCGAATAACTCACTTTAATATCGTCACATCCTTCCAGCAAGTGGCATAAATCCACATGCATCTCTACAACGTCATATATGTCATCGAAGAGCTTGTCCTGCTGCAGACTCACAAGGCATAGTAATTTCTCCATATTTATTATTTAAGGAATTGATTACTTAAATAACATTTGTATAGATAGTGGTGGCAAATATTGTGTATAAAATTCGATTATACTCGATTATTATTTAAAGATAACCTATTGCCGATTGCGCGCTATATACTCCAGCCCTGGCTACGACAGATGTCCTTGCGAGCGAGGACAACAACGTTAGTCCTGCACTCAACGATATTTTTCAATTGTTTGTGGAGATGGTCTTTCGATATTATCGCTAATTGTAAAAGGGACATTCTTTTTAGATTTTAAAATTTAAATATTTTCTGTTTAAGTTGTAATAAATCTCCAAACCTTATTAAAAATTTTCTGAATTAAATTGATTTTAAATATTTATGCATACTATATTAAACATATTATTAGTCAACAAGAAAATGTTTTATTATTAATTAGAATTTTTGCATCGAATCAAAATATATACGAATTTTAGAAATCATAATACATACATATTCTTTTATATTTTGGGCCTGTTTTTTGTTTTTTTGTTTTTGTCTTAATTTAATATCCATTTAATAATCATTTAATCTCTGCTATTCTATTTCAATGATTTATTTTAATTTATCTGCTTAATCCACAACTCTTTACTAGTACTCATTATACTTAATTATAATTTTCGCTATTAATTGTGATGTTATGATCGGAAGAGATGGGAAAAGCGGCAGAAACTGGAGCAAGGTGCAGCTTCTCAGGCGACAATGCTCTGGGCAATGGACTGGAAATTTGGATGTGGATGCGCATGGGGATGGGGAACAGGGCCCAAGAATAGTGATGACCACCAGTGGTTTAAGGAGCAACGCCAGGCGATCAGGCTGCTGTGCACATTTCTTGAAAACGACGTGGCCTGCAGGGTCAGCCAGAGAAGGCTTCCTCCGATGAGTCCGGTGGTCAGGGCCAAAGTCCAGTACTCGCAGGCTAGAAAGGTTGGCTCCTCCACGGCCAAGCCTTGGAGGACACCTGTGATGGCACACTGGCAAAGTGACTCTACGCGGTGCCACAACTGGGTCAAGGTGACATCAAGAACCAGGCAACAGATGGCCGTCTCCACGAGCAGGGCACTCCAGGAACTGGAGCTGGGACTGGTCGGTTGGGCTCTGCCTCCGCCTCTGAAACGCTGGCTAGTGGTATAAGGAGCGGAAGTAGTGGTGGGAGAGATCTTAATCAGTTGGAGCAGGGCTACCACGCAGGCGGAGAAGAGCCAGGCGCCCAAAAGCGATGCCGAGGGGGAGGCCTGGCGGAAGTAGTAATAATACGAGATGCCCAGCACCGAGTGAATCAGCACCGCCATGCTCAAAGCTGAAAGTCGAGCCATCTTCAATCTCCGAAATCCTCACCAGCTACAGTTTTCCCACGAAATATAAAATATCCGAAACTGAAATGGATTTTGATGAGTGACTTTTGTTGAGGTTCCAGGCAAAGGCGATGTTCTGAAAGGTATCCATCCGGACGTAATGGGCGACGGATGTGGTGGTTCAAGTGGCGTCCTATGCAAATTGGGAAAAGTGCATGGCCATTTTCGCAAAACTGCAAACTTTGCCAATTCCACTGACACGAACACGAACAGAAATCGGAGCCGCACATTCGACTTGACCCAAATGCCTTGTTACGGCGCACACACTCCACACACACACCCAATTCACCCGAAGAAAAGCACCGAGAACGCGCCCGCCCCTCTGCGAAATTGTAATGGCAATTTGTATGCAAAATTCAGAGAATGTAAATTTCATGCAACACATCGAATAAATTAAACTCGGCAGGAATATAAATGGAACAGAAAAAATTCAGCAATAACAACAAAGTGTCCCATGTCCGGTGGCAAGTAAATTTGAAATGTGGCGCTTTATTCAATTTGGGAATAGTGAACCTTTTTCCTGGACAACTGTTGGTAATAAATTTGTTCTATGTTTCATTTTAATTCAAAAATCAAATCTAAATGAAGTGTGAAAATGGAAAAATTATACGTCAATGGTTTAATATTTTTAAATCATATTTATTTAAAACTACGAACTTCAGCTGGAGTTCTTACTCCTCAAAAGAGGATAATTTTAACTTTTTGTATAAATTATAATAATAGTGAATTCAATAAACGTGTCGGGAAACAAGTAATATTTATCTGTTTAAATTTAAACATTTGCCACTAACAATCAGTTTCAATTTAATTACATAAAATGTAGATAATATTTCCTAGAATGTTTTGGATTTCAATATGTTTGGTGTCAATATTCGTGACAACTTGCAATCTAATTTATGCGAATTGAAATGTAACAAAGGTTTCCTTAGTTCGTTCATCTCTGAATCATAGGCATTGAAAATGGAAAAGCCCTTATCTCCAAATTGAATATGAATAAATTTATGTCAAGACAGCTATTCACTATCAAGGATTTAATTTTATGGCAAGCAATCTAATACTTGGCAACAGTATTTTTGGTTGTGAGTCATTGAGACTATTGTTAGTACTTAGCATGGATATGATTTCATGATTTTACTATTGAATTAAGTCATGTTTTCATTTTTACAACATTTAACTAGACCAGTTTAACACATTTCTGGGCAACTGTTAATCACATTCACTTTCATTGGGTTTGGTTTTAATTTCAAATATAGTTTTAGGATGGATATTGAACCACACAAACCTCTCTAGAACCGAATTTGTCCTTAAAACTAGTATAAAACAAATTCGGATCTACAGGGTAGACGTGGAGCAAACTGTCGCAGGGCAGCCGCTGCGGGATAATGAAGTCAGGTGAGGCAGGTGAGGCAATCACGGCTGCAAAAAAAGTAAATATATTAATAAACATATACAATGTGTGTGTGTATGGGTAATTTAGGCAACGCGGCAATTACATGCGCCTCAGCCAAATTATATTTATCGTGCCACACGTGATGCGACGGCGGCCAGAGGAGCGTTTCCTTGTTTCCTTTGCTTCCTTTGGAAACTATGAAATGACCCATAAATGTGATTACAAAGCTTGCCTTGGCCTGCCAATTAAATTGAGGCATTGCGCGGCTTCCCGTGCCCGAGTCCGTGTCCGTTCCTGTTCCCGTTTCACTGTCACGGAAACCTTTTCGCTGAGGCTCCTGCTCCGTGGTGTCTTCGCTGTCGAAGCGGGAAAACAACTGAAGCCAAGACCTCACCGACTGCTACGAGATTAGGCAGTAGCCCGAAAAAAGATCGGAGCTGAGTACGGAAAGTAATGCCCTGCCTTATCGGAAGAAGCGGCGATAAGATAAGATACGGCTGCAATGTCTTTGGGTGTGCTTAGGGCGCTTGTATCTAATTGATTGCCCGCGGATTACGGCACTTTCTTCGCGTCGATAAAAGAGGTGCGAGGCCTCGGAACTGGATAGACGTGGAACACATTTAATGAATGATAGATCTGCCGTTGGTCTTCTGTTTGCACTGAAATCAATCAGTGAGTCGCCTCGCTAAGCTCCCGACCTGTCGCTGGATCGGTGTCGCCAGCCGGCTTCGCAGCAATTCCCCTTGTTAGGCGCCACCCAAAGCCTCCTTGTCCCTGCTCCACTTTGGTAATGATGGCGGCGATGATTCAGCACTAAGCCCCGCTAAGGCTGCTGAGTAATGGCTAAAGGCGTCGATGCTCCAGTCGGTGCGGTGCGGTGCAGCTAGTTCTCCGGTGTCCTGTAATGAAATTTCAATTAATTAATGACTTTCTAGCAGTATTCATTAGCACTAAACGGCCAGGCCTGGACAGTGGTAAGCTGGCAAAGTCAAAAACCTTTTCGGGGCTAGGCGGGTTACCCTGGAAATCCCTCGGATTAGGAGCGTAATGGCAACAAATCTTGCGTAAACAAAGGAAAGAGGACAAATCGTTTGACTTTGCACACCCTCTAAGGCTCTCTCCCCGTCTAGCTCATTCGCTCACCCTCTCGCTCTGCCTCCCTGCGGTGCCTCTTTGTCTGCAGCCCTGTTGTCCTTTTTTTTGCAGCCTCAACATGGCTGCTCCGGATTTTACCCTGCTGGAGAGTGAGAGGGGAGGAATGGGAGAGCGAGAGAGCCTGAGAGCTCTCCAAATGTGTACACACAATCCACAGAGTCCTCGAAGGGGAGGAAGTTGCGAAAGAGAGAGGCTTAGCCAGAGAGAAAGAGAGAGAGAGTGCGACGTTGAGGGAGAGTTAGGGTGAAGGACCAGGACCAGGACCCGGACCAGGCAGGCAAAAGGCAGCTGGGTCTAAATTGCTTCATATTCCTGCGATCATCCGCGGCCAAAGTGCTCTATATACCAATAATTTGGCCAAATTAACGCCGTCTTGCCAAATCGAAATTGGCGAAAATATATTACATCACTCCACCCCAGACCTCTCGAACGGCTCCGCCGAATCAGAAATGCTAATTGATTTCACGTGGTCAGAAGTTAACACCTAACGCGAAATCGTCAGCAAATAAACACACGCAATGGCCTCCCGAAGCTGGCTAATGCTAATTCAGTGCAAATATTTGCCAGCATTAAATATATTAGAGAAATGATAGATCTGTCGCTAATTTATCTGAAGGATTTCGGTAACGAAACTTACAATCTAAGCGAATTGTGTACAGTCATGCCGAGGCGCTAATGATGGTCATAGTGAGGGTACTATAAAGATCTATCTTTAGAAATGTGTGTCACGCATAGTAACTTTTAAGATACAACGCTTAAAGTCGGAAATCTGAAGAACGTTATTGTTTCCCATATTCCTATGATTTCGTTCTTGATTCAAATGTTCTTATTTTTGTGAAACATAATGCCCATTAGTAGAAAGTTGATTTACCATAACAAAAATCTTTAAATTTTACGGCTCTCGTTTAGCTTTTATGTGTTGGCTTGACCACTAAAAAGAGTCAAGCCCATCTCTTCTAAACGATTTTTAAGACACTCGTCATTCATATGCAATTATTTAAATAGTTTTCTTTAATGTCTTCATCGAATTTCTTATCGAAAAATTCATTTCAATCAAATCGTTACTTTAAATACACATTCACCTTAATGATGTCTGCCATATCTGTGTGTGTAACGTCTTTTTTAATTCAGCAAATTTATTTAATTGTCTGTCCATTGTGTTCAGGGAACATTGATTAATTAATTCACATAGTATTCCCCCGATATCTTGGTCATTATCTGTGTATTGATAAGTATGATGTACGACCAAGTCAGATATCATTTCGGCAGTCTTTAGAAACCCTTGTGCTATTTTTGTGTTTGCTGATAGCCACAAGGAAATGATTTTCAATCGAGCCGCAGGCTTACGTTGCCCATTAATTATCTTTAGCTTAACCTATTAACTCAGTTAAGTAAGCCACCAGAATCACTCAATCAGTTTGTTCTTAGTTGTGTTGTCGATAGTACACACCTTCGAAAGGAATGACAGAAGTAAGACTCACGGAGAGGCCCCCAGAGCAATCCCCTCCGGAAGTGGTGAACAAAAGGCGGGCCAAGAATGCTTAGCTTCCCATCTACCAATGCACGGTGAGAATAAATGGGAAAGAGAGTATAAGAAATATTTATAAATTTGCAAAAGGCTCTATAACTATTAAATATAAATGATTTTAGTTGCATTAAAATTGTTTAATTAGAGATACTCTTTCAACGGCTTAAAACTCTTTTAAATAATCATAAAGTGTATATTTTTTATACCATTATATATTATTTATACCAGAAAATTAATTTATCCCAGCTCTAACTTGAAGTGCATAAGGTGTTGTCTTTCTTCAAAATATTCACTAGATTTTCAATTTGAATGATAAATTTAAAATTGAAATGCGCGCTGTTATGAATCGTACGAAATAGCAGAAGATTCCCTGAATATATTCGGTCAAAAAAAAACATTCCAGAATGTGATTTGCAACTATTTGGCTGAGTGTGATTCCCCCTTAGCATCCGCTTAACCTATTCCCTGACCAGACCCATAAACCATCGACCATCCAGCAACAGATACAGCGGCACAAAGGGGCAATGACTGGCTAAAATTTGTGCAATGTTGCCCTTAGCTCATGAAGACGACTTCGCACATAAATCAAAGTCTCTCCGCTGGGCGGGGAGCGGTGCGGGGTGCCCAGGGATCATTTACCTTGGTCAGTGCCAAATGTCACTGTACATTGCGCTGCCTGGCGCGTCACTGTTCAATCACCGTTTGCCCCACTGTGCCGGCTGCCGGGTGCCGACGGCCCTCAGCCATGTTTTGTTGTTTGCATCAAGCTGCGTTGCTGCGGAGCTTCGGAGGCCAAGGTTGTTTCGGTTTACTGAATAATATTATTATTGCTACTTCACCTTCTTGCCATTCGCGGCGAGAGTCGGGGGGCAGAACAGGCAGGTAGAAATGGGCAGAGAAAGAGGTAAGAAAGAAATTCCGAAAATGGTTCGCGGCTCGCGATTTTTGTTGTGTTTATTTTCAACCTGCCGGGGCTTGCGGCATTTTGTATCTGAACATCTGTAGCTGAATCTGTATGGGTTTCGGTATCTGTATCTGTATCCCTAACCCATAATATCCATCGTATGGGGAACACATACGGGTCTCAGTCTCCGTTTTATTTCTCTCCCGATATTGTCGGTGTCTGTTTGTTGTTTACAAAAATACGCGCCTTCCTTTTCGCATATTTGGCGGTTTCCTCTTCTGGGCTTTTTGCATTTTATTTCAGTTTAGTATCTTAATTTATCTTTTCGCCGAGAAAAGCGGGTTCTAGAAGTCCAAAAACAAACAGAAATCACAAGCGATACTCATAAAAGATTTAAGTAATAAAACGGGTAATAAAATCGGATTCGATCGTATCTTAAATACTGTGATGGCTGTTCATTAACGGTCAATATAAAATGTTCCTCAATAGAAAATAGTAGTAAGTTTCTTGCTGTGCACTTTATAAAGTGCAAGGTCCCAGGGCAGCTGCATTCCAACTGGGTGATTGTTTTAAAAATTAGCATGAAATTCCAATAAATATGTCAGACTGCAGTTACCCCAAATTAGGTGGTAACAGTTCCCAGCTCAGTTTTGTTTGTTTCTGCAAACTCATGGGGTTGGTCGGGATGTTTGGGGATGGTGAGCTAAGGGTATGTTAGTATGAGCAGCTCGATAAGGGAAATATATTGTCTCAAGGAAAATGCAGCATGTGGCAAGGTCAATGCAATTTCTTTAGCCAATTTGGGGTTATAGTAAACAAGGCATATTCCTACATTTTTGTTGATTTTTGTTTAGTAGAAGATAATAAATACCTTCTTGTGAGTATATTAGCTTTAATTTTGCTGAATTGCCGAATTTGATAATAATATTCATATTAAAAAAATTTGTTCTCTATACTTAGTATCTGTTAATGCTTAAGCTTGCATAATTCCTCTTTAACCTCTATTATTCCGTGACCCATTGACACACAACTGCCGCTGCAGATTTAAATCTGTGAGCGCTTAACACTTTCATCCTCGCATTCATATTTATGAGCTCGACAGCACTCCCAATGCAAACTTTTAAAAATTCATATCTAATCACCGACACTCTACCACACCCGCACTCTCCCAGCTCCGCCCTGCGCCTAAGCTCCCTTGTAAAGGGCCTAATTGCCCCGAGGAATTCGGACCAACATTGCATGCAGTTTGTGGGCCATGTGGACAAACCGAATAATTATACAACAGGCTGGGCCAAATTTATGACTCATATTCAGGTCAAAGCACAACCAAAAAACAAACGAACTTGTTGGCGCAGCACCTTCATAAAGATTCATAAAGATATCGCCCAGAAACCCGGAGACGAACAGCTCTCCGAATTTGTCAAGAGCTAAAAGAAAAAAAAAAGAGGTTGTCGCCGTCGGCCGACCGTGGTTTCAATAACCAACGTCAGCAAATGCATAAAATAGCCATAAACTCTTATTTACTTTGTTTTTCCTATAAAGCCTGTGACCCAGCCAGTTTGGTTCGCCGTCACCTGCTCATTTGGTTATTAGTCAGTTGCCGGTTTTAGTTCGAACCATTTGCATACTAAATGAGTAGCGAAACAATTGGTGAGGCAAAACTAAAAATAAAACAAAAAATAAAACCAAGAGCAGTCTTTGAAACTATTTGACTTTTAGTGCAAGCGCTTTCTCCGTCGTTTCAAAAAATATAAAGGCACTTTTTTAACAGGGGGGGTTCCCCGTAACGAAAGCAGCGCCATATTGCTGCGCATCCAGGCCAGAAATCGAATGACACGCACTTTACGCGCATCCCCACGCCGTACAGCCACAGACTGCACTGAGTACACTGAGTACACAGAAAATAAATTAACAAATTATTATTAAAATTATTTATAGCAAACTTGTTGTAGAGCAAATTAACTTCGGCAGATTTTGTAATCAAGTTTAAAAATTGGCAGCTGAACAAAAATATTCGTTGATTTTAGGATAGCTTCTTTAAGATTTTTGTATCCTCAGCAAAAAATAAATTAAATAGTCTTTAACATCTGTATTTTTTTCGGTGTATTTATGTGCAGCTTGCCATGTACGCACAGCCATCAACTGCAGCCGCTGCAGTCAAACTTGGGGTGGGGTCAGCATCATCATCCCCATAATTCCCATTCACCCAACATGCCACCCCCTCTCCAGGCCACTCTCAGCCGGAGGCTTAACACTTTGCCACTTGGCGTATCTGGGCCCGATAATCATCGTCTTGGCCCCCGTGCCAGCCTCCTTCAGCCGGGCAGCTGTCGCCGCTCCTTGGGCATCGCCACTAATATTTCGGTATACTACTTAACCCCATGCACTAAATGGCGGGACAAGTGCTTTCCACCAGGAGCGGAGGGGGAGGAAGAGGGTAGGGAGCAGGAGCTGGAGCAATTCACTGGGGGGTTGGGCTGCCAGGGGGTGGGTTCCATTTCTGCTGCTGCTGCTGCTGCTGCTGCTGATAGCGCGACAACGAGGTTGAAATTCGGTTTGGCTTTTCCTTTCCTTTTTTTTGCGCCCGACTTTTAGAAGTGTCGGGGGGTGAGAGCCGAGCTGCGTGTGTATGTGTGTGTGTGTTCTGCGCAAATGAAAAGTGGATGAAAGGAGCACATTTCCGGGCGCTCACACACACAGGGACGAGCTCTCGGAAAACGGGCACACGGATGTATACACTCACACAGACGAACAACGAGGACGACGAGTCAAAATGAGGACAGGCGCAGGCTTTGGAAATGGCAATTGACTATGGCGGTGCCATCAGCCCCCCGTTCCCCCCTTTCAACACCCACTTGCCCCCCCTCAATGCACATGCGTAGTGCTATCTGGTTGACTTTTGAACATCTCCGTTTTTTTATTTTCGGTTTAAGAAATTTAGATTTGCATAAATTTGGAGTGTTGGGACATACCTGTTTGGGAAGTACCCAAAATATATGCAGCTGGAAATCAATTTTTTTTTTTTTTTTTTTTGGTTTAAATACTTTCAGGTTGTGGCGTGAATTGATTTGGAATATATTTCCTCTAGATTGTTAGCACTTTTTCACAGAGTTTCCAGTTTTCTGATTGTTTTTCTTTTTATTATTGTTTTCTGCCTGGTTTCATTGCTCGCCCTCTGCAACCATATCAGGATCAGGTCGCAGCCTCCTGCAGGATAATGGCCGCTCTGCTGCAGCGACGTCAGCAGCGACGGGCGATGGCCGCCTTTTTTTCTGCGAGGAGAACGCCCAACGTTCCGCCGCGCTCGGCATCAAATTTCAAACTGAAACTGAAGTGAGCTCAGCCAGCGTTCGTCGCAACTGCCGCTGCCTCTGTCGACGTTCTCCGTCGACCCACCAAGCCGCTGAACGCCGCACGCTCTACGGCGAGCCGTAAGCGGTGAGCGCCGCTTTCTGCCAACGTTGATAACAGCCATGATGCCCGCCGCTCTGCCCTCCTCCCTGCGGCTGACACCCCGCTCCCGCTCCCTTGGGCCTTAGCCCGGTCTGGGATCTGGATATGGATCTGGATCTGGGTTGTGTGTGGCCCAGCAACTAGGAACTTGCGGCAAGCGATGAAAAGAGGGCTGTGTGGAGAGAATGAGAGAGCTGCAAAGAGAATCGAGCTCTGGAAGAGAGCTGGCACACTCGAAGAAATGTTTTTGTTCGGAATGTTAGCTCAGGAAATGCGTTAAACTGCAAGGTTTGGTAAGGCGGTCTGTCAGCAAGGAAGTCTAAATATTTATAACAAATATGTCGATTTTTATATATGTATATCCCAGTTTTTGAATCTGTTAAAAACATTTAAATCAATTTAAACATTTAAAGCTGTGTATTGTTAAAGCAAATCAAATAATACAAGGAAAATACTTAAAAGGGTAACACAGAAAGCTTAACATTTTATACAAATATATTTAAACTCATATTAAATACAGAGCTTTTTTAATGTTCAGACAGTATAATCAAAATGATTTAATTTATTTTCCCATTTCAGTGACCTAATTCAAAAGCATATAAAATATATTGTTTCTTTTCATTAACGTTAAACTATGTTGACGACAGTAAAATACATTAAACAAATTTTTAACAGCATTATAAATAAAGTTTGTCTATTTCTGAAATCTTTACAAACAAAAACCGAAACCTCAAAACAGAGGGATTTGTATTTCTAATCTTGTGGGTAATAATCCATATGTTAGGTTATTTCTTATGATTTTTGTAACTTTTCTGAATTAGATTTCTGAATATAAATCTTTCAGTACTTTTGATATGCAGGTGGCAAAAAATACACATAAACTAATCAAATTTATTTTCTATTTCAGCTAAAGGATAAAAAGGATTCAATGTATGCTTCTGCATTATTTCGCCAAGTGTACCAACTCCTGTTTCTTCATTTTCCAGGGCACAGCACTGTGTGCTTGTGTTTTGGAGAGTTTGTGCGAATCGAGCTCATTTTTAGGCATTTGTGGACTCTGTTTCCAGCAGTTCTCGTTCTCACTTGGCGACTGCGAGTGTGTGTGTGGGAGGACCTCAGCCCGCTCGGCGATTTACGAGGCCAGCGTGGCTCTCGTTATATAAATATATATACGTATATATCCTTCCAGCATATCTCCCCCTGGTCCGCCGAGCTGAGAGTCAATGAAACTTCTTTGTTGAAGGAGCGGCGACGAGAACGCTCCGCGTGTTTTCAGAATGAAATCAAAGTGGGATATTTAAAGCCTCATTAATCAGACCGTCGCTTCGCCAGGGAAAATCCTCGCTCTGGGGAGCTCGAGGTCCTCGAGAGGTCCACAAGGACCCCAATCTGCAGGGCTGCGGGGGAAATGGGGCTGGCTGCGGCCGTGGGCGGAGTCTGGTGTTGATGCGCTCGTTAAATTCAAATTTGTTGCACTGATAATTACACAGTTTGGCCATCGGAGGGGACACCATTAACAGGAGTCATCAACCGGCTGGGTTATGAAAGTCGAAGCGGGGCAAACATTTCAATTAGCTGTTTTTGAATGGATGGAAATCGGTGTTGGCCAAATATGCATATTAGCGGAAAATGCAGTTTTATTTGGTTCGATTCGGACTGGAAATGGAAAAAACAGGTTATTGAAAACTTGTGAATGGGGATGACATATTTGTCAGTTAAAGATAAGATATATAAATATATATTTATTATATTATTATTAATTTTTTAGTTAGAACACTCTTAAAATAAATGAAATCGATGATACAAATATTTATTTTTAACTAAAATAAACGACCTTTGTATGTATTTCTTATTAAAACTTTTACTTGTTAGTATCAAATATATTAAATATTTATATCTTTGTTGTGTTCCTTTACCAAAAATACTACTAAGAAGTATGTATTAAGAATCTCGTAAGTTCATTACCATAACTAATACCAATTTAGGCGTTTTATAAATAAAACAATCATGCATTGCAATCAAATTAAATAAATAAGCATTACATTTTGATAAGCTTAACAAAAAGTCCCGTGATAAACACCTTCAAATAGTTTCAACGCATCTTTATAATCTTTTAGTACTCGACAGATGCATCTTTAAAAAAAATTTAAGAATTATTCTTTGACATTCGCCATTGGTGTGCCTTCCCGGATCTGTCATAAACAAGCCAAGAAAATGTGAAATCCAAGTATGAAATGAGAAAGGCAAACGGTTCCTTGGCTCTAACGAGGGAAATCTATTGTCCCATTCGTGTTTGCCATTTTTTAATTTATGACCCATATTTCCTCTACGTTTTCCTTTTTTAGGCAATGGCTACCTGAGACGGAGCGGACAGGTAAGGGCGGTCGCTAATGGGCGTCGCAGCAGCCTTGGATGGAGAGATGCCATCGTAGCATATCATCCAACGTCATGGAACAGTTTGGAAAACGTCTCTTGACTTTGGTTTATCATCTAAATATTTGCGTTTATTTTGTAGATTAGCATGTACCAAATGTTTTCTCCTCTCGGCCGTCGTCCCTGCTTTTATTGTTGCATCGTGAGCGGCGGGGCAATTTGATGATTCGTCGTAATGAATGCTAATTAAACGCATTCGTTTTCTAGTTCACTTGGCAGGCGGCAACAAACGGCCAGCATCCAGGTCCGTTGCTAAATCGACCAAAGCGGTTACGACTTGGTCTCGGTACAAACTATATGCTACCCGACCTTTTCTCCGGCGGAGTAGGAAAGTGTGTCAAAAATTCTTGGGCGTAACGTAAGAGTCACACGGTGAAAAATTACAATATTTTGGATTATTTTAGGTTATTTTTAAGCCATAAAACACTTGATGATTTTATAACATTGTGTTAAAAAGTTTCAACCAGAAAACATACATTTTTCATTATAACATGGCTTAAAATAAACATAACATTAAATCTTTAATAAAGAGAAATCGATTTAAATGTTTTACAATTTATTTATTTTATTTTAGTGGGTATTAAATATTTGACAATTATTTTTTATTGTTTCATAAAATATATAAATTGTTACTCTGTACGGCTCTGCTCTTTTCCGCTGGAATCTAACAAACACAAACTCTCTCAACCTAAGAGATACAAAAGCCTGTGTTCAGGGAACGGGCATAGATACAGATACTCCGAACAGCACTCATTTTGGGTATATCCACGATGCCGGCAGTAAATGGAAACGCAAATAAAAGGTGTTAATTTCATGAGGGTTTAATTAGATGCTTGCCTGACTGCTGTACGATTTCTTTTCCAGTTTCATAGCGTCGCCAAGCACGACTTATTTGAACTGAAACATATTTACTGATAGCTAAGAAATATTAAAAAAAAAAAAAACAAGAAAATAGTTTGAAAAACAAAAATATAATACAAAAAAAAGTAGATCGCCCGAGCAGGGACTTGAACCCTGGACCCTTGGATTAAAAGTCCAATGCTCTACCGACTGAGCTACCCGGGCATGTGCTGAACGGAGGCCACAGTTCCAATAGGCTTCAGGCGGCGAAGCTTGCCCCGAAAGCTCTCCAAATGTTCTAATTCTGGCCGCATACAAATTTGTTTCAAAAACATTAAAATTAACAAAATAAATACATCTAAATGCAAACTTTTTACAAATAAAATAAAATAAAAAAAAAACCAAAAGATTGTGGTCCAACCATATTGGTTGGGCTGATAACGGCATTTCACTCCGGTACGCTATCCCACTACTGCCTACCACGGGAACTCTTGGCTGCTGGTTTTCACCCCTGGCCCGGTTCATCCCTCCTTAGCCAACCTGAATGCCGCGGACTCCTCCATGGCACCCATATTGATGGCAAGCTTAGTGCGGACGTTCCGTCAACATGAGCTGTTCGCTACACAGTAGATCCCAGCCTCAGGCCATCCCACAATCAGACCTCGCAGAAGCACGATTACAGAAGATGCCAACCTTCCAGTCGAATTTCGAGCGTTTAAAACTCGACCCCTTCACAACGCTATTGTTATTTAATATCGTGCACTATATTACCGATAATCGCGTAGCCAACTACGTTGCACACTGCTTTACCGCAAACTGCTTAATACATTGCTAACTTTCAAAGCAGTGGCAGTGGCAAATTATTTTCGTTTTTTGACATCGAGCCTATATTTAATATTTAATAATAAAATAAAGCTCACATGGGAAACCAAAGTTTGTATGCCTTTGCAGTTTGCAATTGTATGTTCCTTGGTGGATACTAAATGGTTTCATTATAAACAAAATATGGAGTTTCTTTAGTGAGCAAGTCAATTGCATTGAAAATATAAACTTTTTGTTGAAATAAAAATGGCCTTAGGAATACTGTCAAAAAACATGTTGCAACATTTTAATTAAACCATATCTGGTCTTCATATCCTTCAAGGTAAGGAAAAGTATAAAAGTCCTGCAAATTAATGCCGGAATTCCCTGAAAATAACTGCCGCACACTTAGTTTAAAAACATTAAAAATATTGACTTAGTTTAACTTATTAAAACCAACCTATTATTTTATAAAGACAAAATTTACACATTTTAAAAACATATTTTAATTCGAATTCATGAATTATTAATTTAGAAATAAGATGTTATAAATAAGAAAAGCGAGCACTTATAATTACGAACTGGAACTCAGAGAAAAAATTTGTTTTGGTATTTTCGACATCTTGCATTACAAAACTGTGTTTCCGGTATGATGTCAGCGCAAAAGTATGCTATGCATCGGCACATCCGCCTGTTCCTAAAAGATGCACCGTGATACGGTGCGTATATTACGTATACGCACTGATGTAATTAGTATTTAAAATTAAGAGAAAACAGTTAACCGTCAATAATAATTATTTATAAAATCTAAACAACCTTTAATTTTATACATTTGTTTAATTGTACTATCAAGAGTCAATATTGGGATCTTGTAATAAAATATTTAAATTAAATTTAAAACATATAAAAATCCTTATAATTATTTATATTTCTGGTTTCATAAATTATACAAAAATCTCAAAGTAGGCTAAAATATTGATTTTTATTCATTATTTCGATCGCTCCTCTGGCAGCAAAATGGTAGTTGCCCCATTCCTACTCATTTACTAGCTCCTAAAATTCAAATTGTATATTAAAAACTAGCGAGGTGCCCGCAGCTCTGCTTGCGGTAGATAAATTCCTTGAGGGAAAGTTTTTTTTTTAGAATTGACCCAGAGCTTCAAGAAAACTACCATATATGTATGTAAATCCTTTTCAGTATCAGAATTCACTCGATAAAATTTCATATTGTTTATTGACCTATGTATGTATATAGAGCTTCAGGAAACCACCATACGAATCCTTAAAGTATCAGGATTTCCTCAATAAACTTTCTTATGGCTGATTGACTTAGATCAGTGTTTTTTTTTTACCGTCAGAAGAAAATGGGAACGATATTTAAATTTTCTAAAATCGATAAAAAATAGTAAACATTGAAATATCTAATATTAAATTAAATCTTTATTATGTAGGGGACTAAATTTGATGGGGTCATTTAAATGGTTTTACCTTTGCGTTGCTTGCGTTTTAATGAACAGCTTTATATATATATAGATTCATTTTACATATCAACATATCGTTATTCAGACCTATGCCAAAATATAAAAAAAAAATTTTAAGAGTTTGGTTGGTTTTAGGAATCACTGAAACAATGGCTTTAATGTCATTCATTCGACGAATTATTGGCGAGACATAAGGAAATCGAAATAATTCTTTGAAAATTTGGCTGTATACAAAATCTCAGCTCATTCTTTCCCAAGCAATCAATCTGTTCAGTAGTCATGTCGAACTTTTATATTATTCTCAATTTTAGTGATACATTTTCTAGCATGCATACACGCGAAAAATGTTTGTGAATTATCAACATTGTGCGGCAAAGCGGCATCATTAAGATCTCAGATGATTGCAGTTCGGTAGGGAATTAATATATATTAAATTAATCAATATTAAAAATTTTATTTTCCACAACAAAAACCTTTTATCTTTAAATTCAGTTTCGACCACGAGCGACATGGCGAGCTATTGGATGAAGTGTCCCAGAAACTGGATAGACTGTCCAAAACTGTTGTGGAAAAGAAGCTATTGGATGATGTGTCCCAGAAACAGGACACCTACCCCTCCAAAACTTGTGTAGAAAAGAAGCTATTGGATGACGTGTCTCAGAAACTGGACAGCTGCCTGTCCAAAATTGGCGCGGAGACGAAACTCTATGGCAAGAGTTGCGCCGAACCTTCGGTTCTTAAAGACCACAGTGAAATCAATTTGATTGCGGTGCCCGAATACAGTAAACACCCCTTTGTGGTGGCTTGCGATCAACTGAGTCACGGTGGCGGCTGGACTTTATTCCTACGTCGTACAGATGGTAGTGTGGACTTCTTCCGGGACTGGAATGACTACAAGGAGGGTTTCGGCAAGCTGGATAATGAATTCTTTTTGGGACTGGATAAGCTGCACGCCATAACTACAGCAGAGCCGCAGGAGCTACTTGTACTGCTCGAGGACAATGAGGGTAATCAACGATATCAAATGTATAACAACTTCAGGATCGGATCGGAGAAGAATGGTTTCGCGCTGGAGTCCTTGGGCAACATCACCGGCGACGCTGGTGATGCCTTGGGCTACCATTTGGGGCAAAAGTTCAGCACCAAGGATCGGGATAAGGACATGAACACAGATTCCAACTGTGCCATTGAATTCAGAGGTGCCTAGTGGTATAGGTGCTGCCATAGCAGGTTAGTGTCTAGATTTCTAACATAAATTTATTGGTTATATTTTTCGTTGTTTTACTTTATATTTTTTTAGTAACTTGGCGGGCAAATACGGCGATAAAACTTATGGAAAGGGCATCAATTGGGGTCGATGGAAGGGGTTTAAATACTCGCTGAAACGTGCTCAAATGATGATAAGACCTAAAAGGCTGTAGCATTAAAAATAAATCATCATAAATTAAAATCACTTGCTAAATTTTTCAGTAATATTAGTTTGCTTTAAACCAATTTCGGATTTTATTAGCTTTTCTTGACGACATTATGTTTCTTTTACTATAAAACCTTCTTGCACGATAACATGACAACAATTTTTCACTTATTTATAAGCCTGGGGGGCTGTCAATGCGGCTGATATTTAAATAATTAGCGAAATCCAGGCGAACAAGGCCAATTAGCATGCCCCGCCACACTCGCCATCGCATCGCAACTGGGGGATGGCAGCCGTATTCCTGCCGCAGAGAGCAAAATCCGGATCCGGCAAGGAGCTGCATAGAGCACGCATTGAAAATTAATTGTGATTAGGGTCATTTAATTGGTTTTGGTTTGATTTGTAGTTCTTAATGAACCTTTTATATATATAGATAAAGACATAAAAAGACATAAATATTTTATAAAAAACATAAACATAAATCAATAAATAAATTGATATGGTATATGGAAAGTTCTCTGATATTGTGATTTTATTGTCTTTATATTTAATAATAATTAATATAAATAATTTAATAAAAATAATAATTTAAAAACAATTTAACAAATCAGATTAAAAAAAACCAAAGAAACCTAAAATAGTGCAAATAGTGCACTTACGTGCAGGTGGGTGGCCAGCCACAAGATTTGGTTGCTTATCTGCCATTTTCTCTGGGTTTTATTATTAGCTATTACGGGAAACCCAAAATTAAATAATTAAATAAAACACTACAGAACTTTTTTAACTTACCGCTTGCTTTTGTTGTAAATAAATGCCGGTGTTTTGCTTTTTCGTTGTAATTGTGAAACGTCCGACTGTTGCAACTATATCGATATACATATGTACATCAAGAGCCGCTGACGAGACTGCCATACATCGAAAAAAGGCAACAATTTGAAATTTATTTTTAAATGTTTTTATTATATTATAATTTATATTGTATTTATATTGTTTAGACTGCTATTAAAAATTCGATTGGCATCTAAATCGCAATTTATTTCCTGTGTTAGAAAAGGCGATCTTCACAACATGAATTATGTAGTGTTATATCTTATTATATCTTTAACAACTGTTACCAAGGGTAATCCAAAATTGTTTTATCTCAATGGATGAGATACTCCTTTAGAAACTGCGATCCTTTATTTGTACAATAACTTCGTAGACGTCGGCAACCTCTCCGTTTTTGTACAAGGTGACAACGCCCTTGAAAAAGCCTCGGGGCACTATAGGCGGAATCTTATCTGTATTGAGAAGGATATCCTTGTAATAGTAGATTCCCTTCGGAATGGGGCATGGCTTGAACTGGCCGGGAAAATCTGTGTTTACACCATATTCCAAAGTTTCGTTGGTGTAGGGCCAGTAGGTATTCAAGGCATCGCATGCGTGCAGGTTATAAGCGCTCATGGGCAGAAGCTTATAATCGCCATTTCCGTTGACATCATTGTAGCTTTGGGCGGAAACAGTATACGATTCGTTGTCTATATCCACCTTCATGTTAACCGTGCCATTTATTCTGTGCTCTCTGCCCACAATACGAAGTTTGGTGAAGTCAAGGATGTCGGTGCTTGAGGCGTTGAAGGATATCAGGCGCAATTCAACCTTACCAAATTGCATGGGTAACATCTTAAAAGAACAAATAATAATATTAGTAAACGCTAAATAAATGATAAAACATTACTTACGTGGGCCTTGACCAGCAGTATTAGCAGCACATTGAATTTAAATATCAGCATGGCTCCAGTTTTGCCCTTGCGGCTTTTGGTCTGCAGCGAAACTGCCTAGAATTCGGTGATCTCTTATATTTATAGGAAAATCTGTTGACTAATTAGATAACTATAACTTGCACGGGTAGTCCAACAATGTAGTTACATGGTCGATCGGTATTTATAGATAAAAACATTGGTTAGTCCAATAATATCACGAATATATGGCTTATTCCGTATCGTGTAATCCCCCACGCTCCAACTGGCTTTAAATAGTATGTATTGCTCATACATTATCTATATTTATCGCTATTCATACGCCTTAACATGGTAAATTATAGAACCTAACTAAATAATAATAATCACTAAAACTATCAATCAGCCAGCGAGATGTTCTGTGCTGCCCTAATCAGGGTATCGTGGATATCCTTGGCCGACTGGACATGCACCCGTACGGTTGTCAAATAGGTTGGATACGGAATGGGTCCGGCATTCTCCGGCATAAAGCTCTTCATCCGGATGGGCGCCACCCGGCCGGGTAGATAATGGTTGGACGAATTCTGCTGCTGCAGGCACTGCATTGCCGTCATCAAATGTATCTTGTTCTGGTCGCAGCAGGCGTAGAAGTCCTCCAGATGCTTGTCAAAGCGCGGCACGTGGTGGTTATCCGCCAGATTGTTCTGCTGCAGCGTGAAGGCACTGGATCGGACAGGCCCGTCGAAAGGAAATACGGGCCCGGGGGGTACAGCCTACGTGCCCCTTAATATTTAGAAACGAAAAGTTTTTGCCAGCGATGCGATCAAGAGGAGGTTCGAGGACTCACAGGTCTCGAAGGACTGCTGCCGCGTTTCTTTTGCCGCCTTTTTTTTTTTTGTCAATTAGTTGGTTTTTGGTTTTTGCTTTTAATATAAAAAAGATATAAACATTAAATATTGTGATTTTATTGTTTTTAGATTTAATAATAATAAAATAATAATTATGTAAGAAACAAATAAAATAAAAAAAAACCAAAAGATTGTGGTCCAACCATATTGGTTGGGCTGATAACGGCATTTCACTCCGGTACGCTATCCCACTACTGCCTACCACGGGAACTCTTGGCTGCTGGTTTTCACCCCTGGCCCGGTTCATCCCTCCTTAGCCAACCTGAATGCCGCGGACTCCTCCATGGCACCCATATTGATGGCAAGCTTAGTGCGGACGTTCCGTCAACATGAGCTGTTCGCTACACAGTAGATCCCAGCCTCAGGCCATCCCACAATCAGACCTCGCAGAAGCACGATTACAGAAGATGCCAACCTTCCAGTCGAAATTAGTGCGGCTAAAATTTCTATTTGAATCACCATAGCACTGCTTTCATTATGCATCACACTATGGAGAAACTGCTTTATCGACATGTAGCAAAGCAGGGTACGCATGGGCTTGTTGCCACTTTGGCTTCAGGTTGTACAACGCCCGGGTAGCTCAGTCGGTAGAGCATTGGACTTTTAATCCAAGGGTCCAGGGTTCAAGTCCCTGCTCGGGCGATCTCTTTTTTAATTAATAAACTATTTTATTATTTATGAATAATAACATTTATAAATAATAATTTATTAATAATATAGAATCTTAAATATTTATGATATAAACAATGCGATTTTACTAGGGCATTTTAATTTATTGATAGAACTTTAAATACAGAATTAATTTTTTATTATTTAATTTTACTTTACTTATAATAAACAATATTAAAAATAAAAAAAAAAACAAAAAAAATATATCGCCCGAACAGGGACTTGAACCCTGGACCCTTGGATTAAAAGTCCAATGCTCTACCGACTGAGCTATCCGGGCATCCGAACGTCACTGACTCGGTAACAGTATTTGCAACACCGAACATCCTTTCTACCCCGATCCAAGATCATTATCAAAACACAGAAAAGGTGTACATTTTAAAATAGTTTTTATTTTTTATGCCATATTCATACATGTTTACATACTTTTTGTTTTTTTTTATATTTGTATGGTTTTTGTGGTTTCATAGTTGAAGTTTCATTTGTTTTTCGCTTTTGTTTTCGATTCCATTCTCGTTTGTAAACATTGCGTCTGCAATTGAACCCAGATTAAGGTAATACATACATGCGAATTTCATTTAAAATTAGTTGCGTAATTTTATTTATACATGGAATGCAGTTAAACTCTTTGCGCCCACTGTTCCAGGCCGACAGTGAGTGCCCCTTAGCCCAAAACTACGAATGGTGTATTGCATTTCGGTCGAGTGGGAAATCATCTCATTACAGTTCCGGCAAGTTGCGTTAAACAAACAATCAAGACTT
Organism: Drosophila anomelani; assembly: GCA_035045905.1. NCBI lineage: Eukaryota > Metazoa > Arthropoda > Insecta > Diptera > Drosophilidae > Drosophila > Drosophila anomelani. The sequence goes on along the minus strand of JAWNOO010000007.1, from coordinate 4,285,649 downwards.
TACAAACTGGGATTGAACAAAATGTACACAATGGGAAACAAAAAATGATTGATTAATTTGTGCTAGGTTTTCTTTTGATTTTCTCATTTTCCATCGTGTTGTCTCCGTGGCGTTTGCTTAGCCGCTGCTCATTCTGATTTGCTTTCACTAAAATTTGTCTTGCTAGTTCGATATACATAATTTAGGCTTACAATCTAGGTTCACATAGACTACCGATAGTTCTAGAATGCACTAACCTTAGCTTAGCGAAAAGTACAGCATAAATAATTACTTTACATTACGGTTACGGGATTCCATTAGCTCTTGGCTTTAACAATTCAAATTTCGTTGGCTTACTGGGTCGGCAGACTGCCGACTCAAATGTACAGGCATTGCTCAGAGGCCTTTGAATAAATAATGTGGAAGGGACGCTGCTGCTCTAAAGAAAATCCTGATTTACTATAGCAAGTTCTATGCTAATTTCGAGTTATTTACTTCCTGTTTATCTTCCGAATTTGTTCTCAGTGGCAATTAAAAACGATTGATTTTTGATAAAATTAGTAAAGCATTTCCAAGCTGCTAGAGCACTTTCAACAACACAAACGCAAACACACAAAATAGGGTGAACAGTTACAGATACTTTTCGAAATTTCTCTCCAAAACGAAACACAAACATAAAAAGGCGATCTCCGCGTGGGGGCGCTCTGCTATTTACAAACTAAACAAAGCCTTATGTGGTTAACTAGAGTTAGGTCTCTACTAACTAGGAATTAAGTACACTCTTTAGGACTCCCTGGAGGGTGCTGGGTGGTGGGGTGTTGCTTGGGGACCGGGACTGGGACTGGGACTGGATCAGATGTAAACGAAGGGCTAACGTTAATTAAAAATCACTTTGAAATTATTGCAGATATTAGTTTTGCTTAACTCGACTCCTCGTCTGTTCTTCTGTGCAGCTTACGGGCTAAAATTATGCTAGGCTTACTAACTAACAGCTTTTCGAATACTGCTTAGAGAAAGAGGTTCATCATACTGGAAGGACCACGAGCACTCGTACGGATACAGATACAAATTTTAAGTGTCATCATGTTGGTTTAGCCTCCAATCAGATCAGTATCAAATATCAATCTGAACTTCAGCTATACTGTCTTGAGCAGGATATGCACTAGTCTTTAATAGGAGAATAAATAATTCCTTTTCAATTTAGCTGTTACATCCGGTGCATACCCAATTGCTTGCAAAAAGGATAATTTAAATATGGAAACTCTGTGCGAGGGAAATTGAGAGCTAAGCTCAATCCGAGTCACAGAACAGCGCTTTTCGTTTGCGATTGCTCGGGGTGCCACCTCCAGTATCATAATCCCAAACGAACCATCTGAATGTGGCTCGTTTCTTAGCTTAACACGAATCAGTTGCAAACAAGAAACATCACTGGATGTTGGTTGATCGACGGGCGGCGACAGGCGGCAGGCGATGGGCAATGGGCGGCTGACGGTAGGCGGCAGGCGGCAGGCGGCAGGGGCGTGGCTCAGCAACAGAACAAGTTGCAGCCGACAATGTCCGCCTTGAACTCCAGCTGCAGGTCCGGGTCGGGCTCACAGTCCGAGGCCAGGAGCTGCTCGAGCCGCCGTTCCTGGCTCCGGTCCACAGGATCATCATCCTGCTGCTGCTGCTGCCTGATGATAACCTGAGATCAGAACTCCTGCGGATACTTGATGCAGTCGGGCGCCTGAGAGCTGGAGGCGGTGGAGGCGAACAGGGAGTTGGGACCGTTGCCGGGGCCATTGCTGCCGCCGTTGGACAGCGCTCCTGCCCCGCCACCACCACCCACACCCACCCCCGAACCACCGCCCACAGAGCCACCGTCCTGGGACTGATAGCCGCTGGCCGCCGAGGCCGCCGCCGCCGTCTGATATGGTTCCTGATACAACTGATTGAGTCTCTAACCAGTACCCGAAAAGTGCCACGCGTCCTATGCGCTCAGGTGCGCGAACTGCGACGGATGGATATCGAACTGGTGGTAGGGGTGTCCGTAGGGACCCATATGGTACGGCACGATGTTCATCGAGGCCATCTTGTGCTCCTTCTTCCACTTCATGCGCCGGTTCTGGAACCAGATCTTGATCTGCCGCTCCGTGAGGCACAGGGCGTGCGCGATCTCGATCCTCCGGCGGCGGGTCAGGTAGCGATTGAAGTGGAACTCCTTCTCCAGCTCCAGCGTCTGGTAGCGGGTGTATGAGGTCCGTTGTCGTTTCGTCTCGCCATTGGCGTTCACAGTACCTAAGGAAGACAAATGTGAAAAGAGGTATTAGTTGGGTTGTCAGTAAAGGCAGGAAAGTTAAAAAAAAAAAACAAAGGAAAAACTAATTGTTTACATGCTAAAATAGTTGAGACTTCATTAGTTTTACCTTCTAATAACTTTATTGTAGATATTTTTATAAAACAACATTTTATTTCCCATTCCAACCCCATTGAAATCCTTTCATTTTACCCCCAAAACTATTTGAAGGCGTTTCTAGGCAATCGTCAAACGTTCAAGTGGACAGCACCACCCCACTTTTCCGTTTCCCCGCGACCTTTCTCACCGCTCCGAGGCAGTTAATTTTCTCATTTATTTTGTGATTTTCTGCAACGTTGCGCATTTCATAAATATGACGTGTCAAACTGCCATTTGGTGGCACCCGAAAAAGTTCCAACCTGGTCTTGTGGCTGGGAGCACGCGGAGTCCTGGCCAAGGTAGGTATCTTGGCCCAGACAGATGTTTGTCGCTTGCCAAAACTATCCTTTCCCCACTCTCCGTATCTTTCCCGGAAGATAATGACAATTTCCCGTTCTCAGCCAGTCGCCCCCGAAAACTTTTCTGTCATCTGTGTACGGGGTTTCTTTTTTTGTGTTTGTATCTTTCCTTTTTGTCGTTGGCCAACTGCACGAGGGCGTTCGAAGCGCGTCGTTCATAATGAGGGGGCGTGCTACGGCAAAGTAGACTTTTAAAAGCCATTTACCGTGGCGTGTTATTACGGCCAACTCAATTGGCCCGCCCGCTTTGTTTTGGCTTTCCAATACACGGCAAAGAGTTGAGGCACCGAGTTCGGCAATAGATACTGTATCTGTGTGCGTATCTCTAGTATTTATATCTGTGAAATGTGTGGCAGTCAGTCAATGTGATAGACGGCAACCGCTGACTGGTGGTGCGACCCCCTCTCTATTTTTGGGGGCGACTGAAGTATCGCTTGGCCCCAAGTTCCCTTGATTTAATATGGGTCATGGCCCATTTGCTGAGGGGAAATAAGTTGAACTGAACTGGAGATATACTTATATATGTATCCTTTAGGTATTCATATTGTATTTTGTTTGTTAATTCATTCTTGATAATGAGAATAATATGGATTCTTTATTATAAAAGTGATTTAATTCAATTAAAAAAAAATATTTTGGAATAAAATAAAATGGTTGCAAAGATAATTTAAAGAAGAATGATTTTATAACTTAATAAATAAGAAGATTTTATACTATGTCTCCTTGATAAATATACATTTTATTTACTCTCCAAGTAAATCTCATAAGATAACCTCTTGCTCTTGTCATTCCTTTCCTAAATATTCAGCTTTAATTTCAGTTTTAATTCCGTTTAAATTTCAGTTTAAATTCTGTTTAAATTTCATTTTAGATTCTGTTTAAATTTCATTTTAAATTGAGTCTAAACTAAGTTTGTCCCACTCAAGAGCAGCGCTATCTCTGTCCGCTGCCCACACACGCTTCCGAAAGTTTTCCGCCTTTGTTGTTGCCTTTGCCACTGTCACAGTTTAGTGGTCTTCGATGTGACGTTGGCGGAAGATGTCAGGTCACATCAATCAGCGGCGAAAATCTAAATGGAATTTCTGATTAAAGTCGAAATTAATTACCGCTCATTTAATTAAAGCGAGTTTGAGTGTGGTCAGCATACGGCAGCGTGGAAGCGCCAACATCAAAAGCTCCTGCACTTCCCCAGCTGGATGGCATCCTGAATGGGCTTAAACTAATGACCAAGTAAACAGCGGGCAGACAGTAACCAGACAACGGCCATCGACTTCATCAGTCATGCGGATCAGCCGGCAATAGAGTGAGATAGACAGACAGACACAGAGAGAGAGAGAGAGACAGGAACGGGTAGCTGCGGCCAACTGTTGGGGCAACAAATTGAATTGAATTGCACTTATCCAGGCTCTTGACCCATTTCGCTCGCTCTCCGGCTGCAACAAACTGTCAGTCGGGCCATCATATTTGATATTTCAGGTAATATTTCTGGTTTGCCATTAGGGCAAGTCTTGTCCTTTTTGTAAGAAAAACTTTTGCCAAAAAACTTGGCAGACTTCCGACTGATGCATGATGTGCAGACGTTTCCGAGTGCCCTTTACTATTATTATTTGATAAGCGAGGATCCTGACCTTGCCCAGGGCGTCCGGCCAAATCGATAGAGTCCGCTTTCCTCTGGGGTCAGAGACAGTTTCGTGTTATTTTCGTGTGTTATTTTTTATTCTGTGGCTCCGCCAAGGGACAACAAAAGACGAGCCGAGAGCACTTGCACTGCCATCGACCATTTACAATTGTCAAATGCGGCTGTCATATGTTGCAATTTGTTTACACCACTCAAGGGAGCTGTGAGGAGGAGGAACAACGTTGCGAAATGTATCTTTCGGATGCGTGCTGGTATCTGCCAGAGTTTAGGGCTGCTGATGTCTTGGGAACGTTCCTTGAAATTATGCAGAAACTTATGTTGTTGTATAGTTGTATAGTTGAGCTAATTGCCTTGAAAACAACATGGAAGTTATGGAATTTTTAAAATTTAAATTATAAATTGTAGAGCTTTGCAAAAATGTTACACCTAAGGTATATCCGCTGCGAACCTGCTTTATTTTCTTCTGCTTATTATGTCTAAATCAGCCCCATCTGCTTCTCTATTAGGGATCATCATCTCGAGCTAATTCCCTCTCAGATTTGGTTTGATTTCCGACTAAAGATCACCGCACATCCGCAACCCGTTGAGTCCTCAGCCAAATGTCAGCACTGCGGCATCCTCCCTCTCCGACTCTTCTCAGTTTCTTTTTATTTTTCTTCAATTTTGTTGGTTAACTACATGCGGGCAAGTAGCGCATCGCTGTCGTCATGGCCAGGCGCAAAATCCAAAGCAAAAGCCCCCAATGAGTTGACAGGGCAGGGAATCATCCGAAAGCAGCCTCATCCAACGGCACCTGGCATGTCATATCACTGGTGCTTATATCACTGGCCGGGGGGAGATCTCTTGACAGCGCCAATGAGCGAACATTCGAAGCGTTTTACAAGTTTGTTCCCATTTCCCAGCTACCTCAATGGGATGGGATGCCATGGCTTCGCGCTGGGATGCCAGTGCCGCAGCTTCTGCCTCTGCCGCAGTCTGTGTCTTTGTCTGGGTCTGGGCATTTGTGAAATACTATATAGACATATTGGATTTTGCATGTACAAACATATATGTACACATATTTCAAAGACAGAATGCCCCAAGAATGAAGAATCTGTTGTGTGACTTTTTTATTGTTGAGTTTCGCTAATACCCTTTTTTGGGAGGCTACTAAAAACAACTGAAAAGCATTAAACAAAATAAAATGTATCTACATATAATCAATAATGTCAGTTAACAACCTTTCTATATATTTTCAACCCCATAAGCAGGGTATTAAATAGTCCTCTAAGGGGCCACTTCATGCTTGGCCATTTCATTTGCATTTCGCGTAAGATGACGTCAAGTGTACTTGGCTAAGAGAGCGGCGCGCTGACAGCCGCTTAACATATCAGTTGGAAATTTGAAATTTTTTGGTGCATCCCATTTCGGCCTGCATGCAAAAATCTGTTTCAGAATTTATTAAGTGACGATCGGAGCTCCAGAGAGCTCCTTCGATCTCAGTGTCACCGGCTCCGATTCTGCAATTCAAATTGCCATTGTCCGGCCGAGATGTTTCCCCGATGTTTCGTCTTTATCTCTTTGCATACTCCATGGATCGGCTTGTGATTGACACGGGATTAGCATACACGGGACTCGACGCGGGACTCCACTCCACTCTACTCGATCGCTGGGGCAGGTTCAAAGTTAAGCTGAAAACCTTTGGCGTAGGTCAGACACCGGGCTCGTTGGAGCCGAAGTTTAATTGTTTTCTGTTCTGGCCGCGGCGCAAATAGAAATAAAAATACGACAAAAAGATACTTGCGGCTTGTCACAAACACTTGTAGCGGTCATTTGTCAACGGTCTGGCGTCTGGTCAGGCGAAAAAAAAAACAGAAAACTAAATAAAAAATACACAACAGCGACTGAACATCGTCATCGTAATCAGCAACGTGTGCGGCACTCCAAGATCCCAGCACCTGGGATGCCATGCCACAGTATGCCAGAATATGGAAGCGAGGGGTGCACGATCATCTGGCGGCCTCAGTTTTGATCTTATCGCGAAAAAACAACTTTGAACTTGTTGCACTTTTTTACGGAGAATTGTAAAGTTTACAGAGAGAAAAATATGATGATAAAATGATAAACTTTAAGTTCTTTACGTGCAAATAACATAAAAATGGCTCTTTCATAATTAAAACTATCTTTTATTAACTTTGTTTTTAAGTAACATTAATAATTAAAACTATCTTTTATTAACTTTGTTTTTAAGTAACATTTTCCCCCTGTGCAAAGGCAAACGGAAACTCCATAAATCATTGCATTTCCGATGATCGCCAAAGATCGGTGGCTACTTAGTGGCCTGTGGCTAATGAGTCGTTTAACCGAAAACCATTATCAATGTCAAAATTCCAGCCGGAGACCATTACTCATAGGACGCGAGCGAGTCGGGAATTTTGTCACAAATTGAACTAATTAAGTACAACAAGTGATCGTGATCAGGGCCAAGATCGCTTGGATTGAGCAGGAATTCGGAGCAGTTTCGCGGCTCTCTGGAAACTAAAATTCCCTTAAATACGATTCGAACTCGAACAGTTCCATAAATAAATCAGACAGAGAGCGCGAGGTGCCACGCTTGAGGTCTGCTGGAAGAGATAAATCTTGGACCCTGGGACCAGATCGGAGCCAGATGAGGATATATGGGATGGGATGGAATGGTGTGGTGGAGGAGTCAAAAGGGCCGACGAGCGGGACATGTGCGGCCCGGGTTAATTTCTTTCGGAAAAAGAAAATTAATCAAATATGCGGTCGCCGGGCTATCTGGGCATGTATCTCCCTCTCTATCCGCACACTACAGCCCTCTCTTTCGCAGAGCAATGCATTCCTGCGGTGATAAATGATGCTGACTCTTTCCGTGTGTGTGCTACAGGCGACAAATGATGTGACATTTGTGATAATGAAAGTGTTACCATGGCCTCCGCCCACTCCATGGGCACATAACACGCGCTGGACAACAGGTGTTTTGGGGTCCATCGATGTCCACGGACCATTAAAGCGCTATTAAATCGTAGTCACAACTACTGTCTGCCACTGTCTGGATATATTTGTCACTCCCCGGGGCGAGGGGATGGTGTGGGAAATCCCAAAAAAATATCAGGAACAGCGGCCGAGCTTGATCATTAATCACAATTCAAATAAAGGAAGCGATGCAGTCACAGGATGGTGGTCAGGCGAATGGCAGGAATATTAAAAACACTCCAAGAAACGGAATGCAGCCACTTCAGGGGAACTTTTCTTATTGTTTTTGTGTGTTGCTTTGTGGTGCGAATTGTGCGTGGCCTTGCCTTAGACCCACCCACACCCACATCCACTTTCATCCCCCTCCCCCCTCAGGATTTTTGGGCACTCGCGTGGCTGCCTTTTGCCGGGTTTCGTGAAAAATGGAAATTATGTCAAGAAGTAAATTGATTATTTCGCTTTAAAGCATTTTTCAATTTATATTCCGTGTTTGTTGTCAACACGAACACATTCAGTTTCGTCAGTCCGACAGCCGCCACAATGCGCAGAATGGTATTTCGAGCGCTTTTTTCGCCGTTTTCTCCACTTCCCCAAGAGCCACTCGGGCGAAATGACATCATGTGGCACCGAGCCTGGGCTCTTAACTTTCGGATACAACAGCTGATGGCAAATTGAACCTTGAGGGTTTTGCAGGGGCTAAAAAAAACAGCATATGGTTTCCGGTGTTTACATAACCAAAGCAAGAATTTAGACCCGTAAAAAGGGAAATGAGAAATCTAAGTTTCAGAAAAGTTTAAATCAACAGAATTTAAGCTAACTTGTTTACTTCAAATCAATAGAATGTGAATGATGGCTTAAGTTTAAGGCAACCAAGATTGAAACCTACTGCAATCCGTCAAAAAGGTAATAAAATTTGTATTTAATCCCCGAAATTCATTTATTTGACCTTCAACGATTATTTAACTTCCTAAACACCCAATTGAATCGCACCAATTAAGCCAGTCATTGAAATCCACCTGTTGATTGGACACTTAGAACTTAAGTGCTTTTCGGGGGATTAAGCCAAGCAAACGCCCCCGGGAGACACGTGACGCCCCCGACCCACCTGCTTCACCCATACCTGGCATCCCCGGCATTGGACAACCAACCCCCGGCAAGCTTTCCACGCGAAGGAGTTGGCCATAATTGTTTTCAATTCGAGACAGTTGCCAACCCCCAACTGAAGGCGAACTCGACGCGGGGCCACCTCATCCTTCGGTCCTCTGACATAATGAGCTGGGTAACAAATTATGCCGCTTGTAGCTCGCATTGTGTTGAAAATATAATAAATGAATTATCTGCATAATTAATGAGCTTTTAATTTTTAATGGCGCGTCGCAGGCTCCCAGGGTCCCAGGTCCCGGAAAGCAAGCATCGGACTGGGGGCCAGCATAAAACCCACACAGAGAGCGGCGGAGCGGTCAGCGTTATCGGGCCCCGCGTATCTTTTAGATACAATTTTAATGTGACTTCTTGCAAATTATTTATGCGCTCATTTTCGCTCAGATAATTATCGTTTATCTCTGATTTAAAGAGTTCTCTCCGGCCGAAGAAGCTGCGGCACTCACACACAGCGGTGCAGGTACCGGCTGGTAGGTAGGTGTGTGCCCATGTTCGAGTCCAAAATGACTACCTCAGTTAATTATGGGGCTCCCGAGTAGGGAGCGAGCGAGCGTCGCGCATGCGCACATAAATTAGCCGGACTGCGCTGGAAACCTGTTTTCCGACTCATTCTCCGCGCTCTGCTCTCCGCATAAAGACCGCGAAAAGGGGAACTCCTCCCGCCAGATACCCTGCACCGTTGCACCCATTTTTAATGAGTGTCCTGTCGTCTGCAGTTGAATGAACGCGCTACAAAATGCGGCATTGTCGTTGTCTGGCGTTGGCTTCTGGAGTTCTCGCTCATTTTCCCGCAGCCCCATGATTAACTGATAGGGGTCTTTGACTGGCGCTGATGACCACAGGTCCATGTCCTGGTCTCTGTCCAGAGCCATCTCCCAGTCTCCGGACCCAGACCCAACCAGACCCAATAATCAATCACGGGCACGTTGAAGAATTTTTTTCTCCGCGATTTTGATTTACTCCCGTCGCACTCATTGACTTTCCATTAATAATTTCCTTTGGAAATTGCATCCTGTGGCAATCGTTGTAATTGTGATGAATTCTTTATTAATGCAGAGTCCGAGGAGCTATAGCGGTGAGTGGGGATCGGGGACTAAGAGCTACTGTCAATGGCGTTAGGTTCAATTATCTTCCATATTTCTTGCGCCTGGCAGAGGCTGGGCAATTCATTTGCGATCCATCAGATAGCCGTCAGCAATTTGCATTTGCATTTGAATATAAGTTATCGCCGCCCCCGGACTCTCCACTATTTAATTTGCTAGTTGATGCGATTTTGATGATGCATTTAAATGCAGTTATCTGATTGACTTGGAGTTTGCACAACAGCCCAGCCCAGTCAAGCCAAGTACGCTGAATTAAATGTTGGCTCAGGTCAAAGAGGGTGAGATTGAGTGCTCTACATCAGCCATTAGCTGATCTACTTAGAGGTCATTAATCAAGACAAGATATTCTATATTCAAATTGACGCTAATAGAGCTGTAGAATGTGCCTCGTTTTTTTCATAACAGTCTTAAAATCTTCTGATATTTGCCATTCATTGAAAGCTGCAGATAAGTCTCTACCGGTTCAGTGCTCAGTATTGCCGCATAGTTAATTAAATGGAAATACAAAATACACAGCCGGCTCAAGCAAATTAACTTGAAATTTAACTTAAAGAAATAATAAAAAAGATGTATTTGCCAGCTTCGTTTTTAGAAAACAAAAGTATTCAACATGGCTGCCCCGACAGCATGTCAGAGGAGATGTGAACACGATGAAAAAAGGCATACAAAAAACGCGATACAAAATTAAAACCCCAAGCAGAGCCTCCGCAACGGAGGCTGCGATGATGAAGATGGAGATGGTGAAGTCAGGGCGCGGAACAAGTTTTCAAAACTTGCTACAAAGGTGTCTTTAAAAATCTTTTAATTTCGACGCTTTTTCCCCGGTCTCTCGCCCCTTTTCTTACTTATACTCGTATTTATTTTTTTTTTTGCTGTCGAGCAATGTGCAAATTTGCTGTCGTCAGTGGAGCTGAAACCGAAAATGGAGCTGGAGAAGGAGCTCGAACCGGGCTGGGAGCTGGAAGTCGCCGCCCGCCTTTTAATGAAGCGCGAAGTGCAGCAAATGTATCTGTATCTGCGATTGCACGGAGAGAAATAACTTGTATAGGAGTCACCTCAATAAAACGATGCTAAAAATATATTAACATCTTATTAAATTATCCTAGAAGGACTTTTAATTTATATACAAATCTTTGAAGCTGCAAATTTAAAGCTGTTTGTATGCTTTTCTCATTGTGCACCGCTGAGCGCTTTGAAAGTAAAGCCAGTCCAAGCCAAACTGAACCCAAAGTGGTCCTGGGCCCAAGGGCAGAACGTTGCCAACAAATTGCAATTGTTGCCATTGCATTCGGGCTGTCACTGAGAAAGGGAGTCACAAGACACACACAAACACTCACATGCTCAGCGGGTCCCCCGAGCTGACCCTTGAACCCCGGCCATTTTAGCACGCCGCAAACAGGAAGAGAGCCCCAGCACGAAATATGGCCAGGAAAAGCCAAGTGGAAGTGCCAGACATTTAAATCGAATTGGCTTCAGGTGGCACAACGGGCAGTTCGGTTTTAATCTGCGAAATGTAAGCCAGTGCTGCACGTAGCCGCAGACAGCACATACAGATACAGATACATATGTATCTGCCAGATACACTCGCACACACGGACCACGCGTGTAACTCAATTTTCAATGGAGCAGGAGGCGTCTGCACACGTTCCTCCGCCCGACTTGGCCGAAATCCGGGACGAGGTGAGCTGGGAACTGTGGGCTGTGCGCCGAGAGGGGTGGAGTCGACCCAACCAGGGCTTTCTTGTGGGTTTGTCTACTCAGCCAAATAGTTTTGCCGCCTGCATTAATAATTCACAATTTCATCTCGAATTGTATGCGATTTGTGATGGTTTTCGTTTAACTTTGGTTTTGTTCGCCGCCCAGCGTCAAGGTCTGCGGTTGAGACCAGGTCGCCATGTAGCCAAAAGCCTGTTGCTGTTGCTACTCCTTGGAACAGTGGTGAAAGGGATGCTGATTTACAGGTAAGGATAATCGTATCTCTTATGTAATTTATTGGGTTATTACTTATAGTTAACATAGATATTATTCTAGAGATTTCTTATTGTTCTTTATATAGTTTTCAAAAAGTTAAGTCGTCGAAAGCCAAAAGGTTTTGTTTACTAAACTATTTTCTTGCCAATTCTGTAGATTAGAATTCTGCTTCTGATAATAGATATGTTAGCAATCCATTCTTTTATATATTTATCGGTTTTATTCCTTGCAAGTAAACCCATAATTCACCTAAATGTCCCACTGTGCTCAGTTCGCTTATCGCCGTTGCGTCATTTCATTTAAGTTAATGCGCAAAGAGATTAATATTCTATGCGTATCTCGGCAAAACCGGCCACAGGAAAAAGGGGAAAGCGGTAACTGGGTGAGAAGTTGATGTGGGGATGTGGCACTGGAAGTGGAATTGGAAGTGGAGCTGGCTGGGGATCCGTGGCAATCTGCAGATGTGCGCCAATTTGCGACTGAATTTGATAAATTCGCATTGCAGCGCTGCCGTGACACTCGCTGGGATTTATGGCTCGCACTTTTTCACCATTCAAATCGCAATTACTTTGCTTGATTCGCAATTTAATTCCCCCTCATCCCCCCGTCCGGCAATCGAGTATCTGGCAGATATAGATATATACGCATATATGCACCGGTAGTTCTCTAAACAATAGAGGGAAAGAGTAAACAACATTCATTGGGGCGCTGTGCAAGTCCATTAGACTGTCGTATCAAAGTGAAATGGTTCTGCGAGAGCTTCCCGTTCTGGCGTATCTGAATCTGTGAAAGTATCTGTGGATGTATCTGCGCTAGCCGCTTGCATCTATCAGCGCTGGCACATCATCAGTCATTAGTGGCGCCATTGTTGGCTCTTTAAATATTGTTGTCTTTGTTGCCGGCGAGTGGCCCCCATTGTTACTTGCCCGCCCTTTATGCGCTTTTATTAACTTTGGCCAAAATGTGGCCGACTGCCACTTGAAGCCATCAATGGGCCACAAAGTTTCATAAACAACCAGCTCTTCGGGCCATCATTCATCTTTTTCTGTGAGTGCCGAGTTGAAGATGCTTTAAAAGCGTTCAGCCGGTGAGAAGGCTGATTTGGGCTATATGATGAGTGATCTTCCCAGGGCAGACAATGCCTTCGAGAATATATATATAGAACTGCACTAGAGTTGACCTACAAACAAATGAAATAATTCGGGGCCGAATCTAGACAGCTAGTGAGGAGATCATTTTGAGAACTCTGTGCTGAAGTCATTTCAAATTTATAATTGAATTTAATTTCTTAAGCATTTTATATACTAAATAGTAAATATAAAGAACATGCTCTCGTTTCAGTGCCCGTATCTTCACAACTTAAAGCCAAATGAACTTCAATTCAAGCGCAGGGGATAAGTATGCTCAGCATCCCTCGGAAATGAATGGAACACCGAATTCATTAAGAACAATCGCCATTAAAATACACTCACTCGGCACGTTCGAGTGCCAAAATGTTACGCTTGGTGCGAAACAATTCGACGGGCACTTCTGTTTTTTTAGCCACCTATTAGCGCCCCAGAAAGCATCCCAGAGTTGGCTAATGATAGGCCCTGGCTTTGGCTTCGGACTGGGATCCATCATCCCGGGATCGAAGGAGAAGTGAAATAAATTTATGTTCTACTGCACTTTCAGCACCTTGCGCGGATGCCTGGCATTTTGCATTCACCTCGCGCGGTGGGCATTATAAAAATCATTTTCATTTTCGGAGTCGGAATCGGGCTCCAGTCGGAGCGGCCTTAGAACGGGTCGAGTACCAAAATAAAAATAATAACAATCATTATGATTAAACGAAGCTATTCGAAAAGTCGTGTTCCAAGTTAATGAAAATGTAATTGGGCAGCCAGTGCCGGGCGCGTTTTCCTTCCTGGCTCTGGATCTTCTGGTTCTCCGGGACCACGGCCTGGTCTCTGCCGGTGCCTGTCTGCTGGTCTTTTTCTTTCCATTTTTTATGGGCGGGGGCAGGCGCAAAAGCAGCATGGCGGCAGGAGCCGAGGCTGCAACTGCAACAGCAGGTCCACGAGCAGACAGCGACACCCCAGACCATTTCCGAGAGAGTACCGGGAACCCAACCCCAGTTTTACACCGAAAAGAATGAGTTGATTAAATTTTAATATTAACTATGATGAATAAATGTACAAATTCACATTCTAAAATAATTTTAAATAAAATAAAAGCAGTGATCAGTCTAGAATAGCCTCTCTGTATTGATAAATTCATAAATATTCTTCCAAGCTTAAATACGATCTCTGACGAAGACATTTTCTTAGTTTTCTGTTCGCTCAGTGCTCTTCCAGTCTCAGAGGCTGCTGCATATTGCTGCCTTGCAGCGGCCGCCGCGTATCTTGTATCTGGCATTCAACTCGTTTGCAAACTATTAATTTTGTGTAACATCCTGGCATCTGCCGCATCGAGTGGCCAAAGCCTTCGGGTTGAACGGCACGATCGGCGGTAGGGAGGGAGGGAAACCAAACTCCAGATATTTGCAATTTAGATTTGAAAATATACTTTTCGCTGGCCATATAGTTTCCTGAAGTTTCCCACTTTTCGCCTGGCTTCTGTTTTAATTTTAATTCTTCTACTGGCCAGGTCCCATTTCTGACACGATACTTGGCGATTATACGAATTATAAGCAATTTTCTGGTATTATTTTCCAAGCCGAAATAGCACGCCAACTTGAACTTATTTTTTAGAGCAATTATCCGCCAACTAAAGCCACCTCCAAGGCAGAAACATAAGTATATGTCTGGCAAAGTGTATAAATATAATGCCGGCGTATTGTACAAAATAAATAAATAAATAACCCACTAATTAGGGGAGCGGTCGGAATGAATAAAAAATGTACGGGCCGAAATGTCAACAAATTGTCAATACAAATGAGAGGGGCCGGGGCGAGAGGCAGGCCTAATAGGCATTTGACATTTCGTAAGTGCCGTCTGCCAGTCATCAGCAGGTAGTCCTATATCTTTGCATCGGTATCCGTATCTGCTGGCTGCATCTTTTGATGATCTGCTTGGAGCCCTGCCAGCTTTGGTCTTGTCAATTAGAGAATGAATTTCGAATGCCAAGCGACATCAGAGGACTGCATGCGGTATTAACTAAACATGCTGATACACTTCACAATTTTCTAATTGTAAAAAAACAGATACATATTTCCCCACAGGTTTCCGTGAAATATAATTAACATTGATCGACTTTTTTCTGTGTGCCTTTCGCTGCCAGGAGCTTCTCCGGGGAGGCCTCTTCTTGCGAAAAGTGTTTCGCGGAATTCAGCAGACAGTCGCTCGTTCTCTCCGCGACGAAGATGGCGTTTGAGCTGGCGTTTTTTCTTTACATTTTAAAATGGTTGCCACAGTAACAACTTGACGTGATTATATGCAATCAGCCCGGCTCCCGGCCCCGGCACCGGCCCCCTCGTCTTCCGCCTGCTTCCCGCCTCATGAGCAACATGCACTCGAAATTTGCATAATTGTTAACATGATGTTGCTGTTGCCTTTGCCGCTGCTGCTGTTATTTTTACTGGACTTTAATCAGTGCCTGTTTCCGATGCTTCCCTCCAGATTACCCTTTATTATTGGCATTTGCGCTGCTTGGCACCTGCAACAACGTTTTTTAATAGCGATTCTTAGTTCGTCTGCAATTATGAAAAAATAAAGGAACTAGCACATGCCAACACACCCAGCTGAAACTCCTAATAAAGACATTTGGTGTCGAAAATTGAGTTGTGCTCTGGGACGATAACGTGGCCAGCTTAATGGTCCGCCAGGCTGTTGACTCTTGGACTCCAACGAAATGGGTGTGGTGTACGTATCTGTACCCCAACAGTTATATATATGTATATTTATTATAGTTTTAAAAAGCCTCTCTGTTTGGAAAGCGGATTCAGGTAAAGTAATTATATTTAAGCATATTTGTTGCATGTTTGACTAAAAGAAGACATCACATATAATTATCCGGGCTTGTATTTATTGGGTAAAGCTGAAACAATACATAATTGTGTGTTCTCAATGTATCTTTTACTTAGAACCCGATTTATAGGCTGCTGCAGCGCCTATTGTTATAGCCGTATCCAGTGGATATATAATTATATTTTAAGATATGGCTGCACATAGTTGTATAGATGGCTGCCTTTCACATTGCCCTCAACCGAATATGATTAAGAAAGTAATTAAATCTCGACGATGCATGAAAACTCAGGGAAAATGGCAAAGCCAGACGGAGATGCCCAGATGCACGAGATACATTATTTGGCGAGTGCGTCTTTTTCGTGGGCGCCGCAAAGTATCTGCATCTGTATCCGATTCTGTATTTCTGTATTTGCATCCATTTCATTCATGTCTCTTCCAGGCGAAGTTCATGTTCTTCATTACGACACCCCGTTACCCGGCCTCCCCGCTGCAATCAATTTCTTGGGCGCTTCCACTTGCTGCAATTTGCATAACAGATACTCGCCGTTCTTGCTGTTGTTGCCCGGCTGCCATGAGTAACAGATACATAAATAATAACAATGTGCCCCATTGATTGGAGCCGAGCAGGGAACGAGTTTCCCCCGCCCCAGCACACACGCGCGCAAATCGAAATGGAAAATCAGCCAGCCAAAGTTGCTAATCAATATGTATCTGTGAGCCCGCTGCTGACTTCTTGGCAGTCCTCTGACTATTTATAAGCCCCCAGCCCCTGAACTGCATTTCAGCGTCTTTTTAATTGGCTGACATGTTGTGATTTCGGGTTGTCAAGTGCTACTCGCTGTCGCTGCCGGTATGGAAATGCAAAATGTCAGCCAGTACTTAAGCAATTAAGCCTTTCAACGATCAAATTACCTATACACACATATCAGAGTGTGTCAAAATCACATCGATTGTGGCACGAAAATTAGCATAATATTTTTCATAAATCAATTCTATTGTTTTTTTCAGAAAAGGAAGTCTCGAAAGGGTCAAAGGGTTTCCGGGAAATTCCCGTGTCTCAAAAAAATAACACAAAATAACGATAGATTATAGTGTTTTGTATAAGGAACTATAGTTTAAGTGGCCTTCTAATTGATATTTTTTTAAATTATATATAGTTAAGCGATATTTATTTATATTTATAACGAAAACAGGTAGTTAGATTGACCTTCATTCCTTTATTTTTGAAAACATAAAGCTGTTCGCTCGGTTATACTTCACTGAGCTAATGAGCTCAGCGTTTGATTGATGAGACACCGAGCCAAAACTTGGCAAAAAATAGTTCCCAGAATGTGCATCTAATGATTTATACGTGGACAGAAATATTTAATTATTTTTTGCGCTCAAATAATAAACGAGCTGCAAGCCAGATTGCAGCCAGGTAGATCCAAGCAAATGTCAAACTATTTGGAGCCCAATTAATCTCGCCAACTACTGCCAATAAATATGAGGAATCATTCCGATAATTCGATTATGCTGGGTTCCCCCGAAACGACTTCGTGAGTTGCCCTGTCAATGGGTCAGCCAAGGCGGTGGGAAGATGTACGAGGGGTGGCAGAAAGAAAAATCTGTGTGCGCGCCAGAGACATGATGAAAAATCGCCCAACAATTTTTCGTTCACAATTTTCCAGCCCAACAGATTTCGGCCGAAAATGCGTTCGGTTAAATTTAAATATAAACCGAGCGAGGTGCTGAGATTTATATCAAGCCACAGTATCCGCATCTCGGAGATGTATCTGCATCAGTATACGTGTCTTCGGCGGTATTATGAGTTATTGTGGGAGTCAGCCGGCCTTAGCTGCGGGATCGGATCGGATCGCTTCACGTTTGTTTACAATTTTCACGCGCTACGATTTTCGCGGTCGGGTTTTTCACGCAGCGCTCCCTCGTTGGAAACTCGGAAAATCGGAGAGCGTAAGTGCGAGGGAAATTTTGTTATTGTTTATGTATTTTGACAAGATTCCCCGCGCGCACAGTTTGCCAGACAATTTGGAGCTAAGCGCACGGCAACAACTAACAGCCAGCAGCCGCAGCCAAGAGGCAACCGAATCTGGCTGGCCAGTTGCAACACCAAGTGTCTCGCAGCAGCGGTAATGAGTGCTGGATGAGGTATCGAAGGAGATATCAGATGGGCCACCGATTGAGGTGAGGTTATCCGCCGCGGATGTTGATTTATGACGCTGATTTACCAGCTAATTCCTCGTAAGTGGGGGTGAGTCAGTAAAACGATTCAGTGAAGACAAACAGCCTCATTTACAAATTAATAACCCATCTTGGTAATGTACATTTTATAGTTAATTCATTTTCAATCGATGATAGGTATCTTGTTATTTAATATCACATAAATTTAGGCAATAATTATGAGAGAATTAGATATCATTCATTAGAATATATTTAGATGCTACTATTTCTGTAGGTCGGATTTAGATTAAATCGATATTATCTCAACAGTAGCTTTATGGAAACTTTTATTTGAAATTGTTTTAAAAAATCAGACTCTGTAAGTGAAGCCCATCTTGTGATCTTGTGATCTCAGTACCCTCTTAAATTATTATTTATAAATATTTTTCAAAGCATCCTGCTGGCATCCCCCTTAATATACCCTACTTAAATATCATTTATTAAATTACAATCAGTACTCACTCTGTCCGAGATGCACTCGCTTCATCCAGGGATATATCTGCGGCGGATTCTTCTTGCCGTTGCCGCTGTTCTGGCTGCTGCCCGCCTCATTGCCGCTGTCGCTCTCCGAGTCCGAGTCGCCGCCGCCGGGGCTGTGCATTGGAACGTTGACGTTCCCGGAACCTCCTGCTCCGCCAGGACCACTGTGGTTATTGTTCAAGCTGGCGGCTGCAGCGGCGGCCGCCAAGCTGCCGCCCAGGACGCCCTTGTTCAGCGACCGGGCTACACTTTCCACCACCGAGCTGGGCGACAGCTTCGGCGATATATCCCTGGTGGACAGATCCTGCGGACTGGCCAGCGACTGGCTGTTGTTGTTGTTGTTGGCGCTGCTGTTGTTATTGTTGCTGGGCACACCGCCTCCCCCTGCCCCGCCACTGCCGCCGCCCGGCGTCGACGGATCGTTGGCGTACTTGCAACTGATGTTGCTCTGCTGCTGCTGCTGTTGCGGGTGTTGCTGCTGTTGCTGGGCGAGCTGCTGCTGCTGCTGGGCAACCGCCGCAGCCGCTGCATGAGCATGCTGCTGCTGCTGTTGCTGCTGCTGCTGCTGCAGGAGCAGACGCTGCGGCTGCAGCTGTGTGTAGTCCACCATATCGGGGTTGCCCTGTCCGCCATAGGCCGCCTGGTTGGCGTAGTGTGCTTGCGGCGTGTTGGGGTACAGGTTGGGCGTATAGGCCGCCGCCGCTGGGAAGTAGTCATTGGCTCCCGGAGTCGCTGACCCCGCACTGCCCTGCCCACCGTTAGCTCCGCCGGTGGAAACAACACCTCCGCTTACACCGCCTCCCCCGCCGCCGCCACCAACGTTGCCGGCGCCCGCACTGGAGTTGCCCGCTCCCGGGTGGCTCTGTTGGGGATTCATCTGCTGCGGGTAGCAGGAGGCCAGTGAGTTGACGAACTGGTACGAGGACATGGCAAAGCAATCGGGATCCATTCTGAAGCCAGGTGTCCTAGTCGTGGGTTGGAGTCTGTAAAAGAGAGCATGGGATAGGGATTAGAGATGGAGTCGATAGGTGTGGATTAAGTTATGAGATCTTTTCGTGTTCCTAAATTAATAAGTTATTATATTTACAATTCAAATCTATATCACTAAAGAAATTACATTATTAAGTATAATATTTTCTTGATATTTTATTTATTAACAGAATAATAATTTCAATCAAAACAATGGCTTGAGCAGAACCGAACAATGTTATTGCTTTTTATTCGCATTTTGTTTTGAGATCTCACTTTCCGATTGGCAACATTGTATCTGAGAAGCTCCTGGGAGGGGTATTGTGTATTTGTATTAAACTCAAGAATCCGCGGGATTCAACATTGGAGAGGGAGTCAGCAGAGGGAAGACTTAAGTCCCTGAGGGAAGCAAATAAATTGCCAAATGCAGATAAGGAGAAGTAAATATTCATATGTATTATAAGACGAAGGCCCTGTATTTGTACAACAGTTTATCATAATAAAATGTGATAAAAAAAAGAATAATAAAATTCTGGTAAATATAAATAGAGAAGTAACCTAATAATCAAGGTACAAGTCAAACAAAGAAAAACTAATGAAAACCTTGCTCTGAAAATACCCAAAGAATGTATTTAGCGGAGCTATATTCCTAAATATTTCACTTTTTAAACCCAATATTGTTCCCTTGTCCGTTTTTGACATCCGGCTTAGTTCAAAATATACCTGCAGATAGAGGAAAATGACGGGTGAGGGGACCCAAACTTCAGGCAAGTGGAACCCAAGTCACTGTCTCTTGATTGGTTCGTCCCCCGAAGTGTTCCTTTTGGACGCTGATAATTTCACTCGGCTTTTACTTGGTTATTATTATTATTATTACTTTTAGAACGGTAGAGTCGGGTTTTTTGTATTATTTTCCGCTGGTGGAGAGAGTCGGGCCTGCCTAAGCATGCAATTTAAGCAGGCCCGGCCATCGAAGTGGATACTGGTATCCAAGTATAGGAACCTTTGGCCAGGAATGCCGAGGGACCGCCCACTCTTCTGGACACACTTGGCGGAAACTTCTTGCGGCTGCACTTACCGGCCATGCCGTGCCACGTCCCCTCCTTGAGCTCTGAGCTCCCATCTCCCAGTGGGATGGTGCAACATCGCAGATATTGCAGTCTTAGTCTTGGTCTTGGTCGCGGTCTTGGGCATGTTTGTTCAATGGTGGAAAACCCGTATTCTGCGCGGCGCAGATAGCAAACAAAAGCAATGACCCTCCGCTTCGCTGAAGGAAGGGAAAGGAGTCTCGAATCGCCCGAGAGCCGAAAAAGTGCAAAAAGGCAATGAGGCAAAAGAGGCCAAGCGAGGCCGCTGCACATGAACATGGCCGAAAAAACTAAAGAATAATCGAGCAGGCCATGAAGCTTTGGTAGGTCGAGACTTAAATACCCTGGCAGGTATTCAAAAAGGCTCTTCGCAAGAATCGTTTAATGCCTATGAAAATACTCTATAGTCCTCACAAGCTCAAAGTATTTATCTTAAGCTGGAGGCGGAGAAGAGAGTTTAATTTACCAACAGAATCGGAAAAATAAAGGCTTGCACTTTGGGAATAGGAAATATATAAATAGGCAAAGAAGAAAATAATAAATAATATTAAATAATAAAGAAAGAAATAGAACAATGAACACATATCAAACTATTAAAATTATTCTATTGAATGTCAATTCCTTGTCTCGAATGATTTGAGAACTATTTCTGCTTGTATAAAAACTGGCTTTATATTTTACAACTTTAGCATAAAAATGTACTCAGTTGAAGTGTTACAAAAACATATTCTTCCTACTTTAGTACCCATTTAAAGGGTATCAAAATAACCAGTAAACATCAGAGCACTAAAAACAATGCAGCCAACTCCATACACCTCACCTCGCGTTCCTGCCCTTTTTGTGGCTTGAAACCAATAATTTTGATTCAGTGGGCAATTTAACCCTTTAGCATGTTGGCCAAATGAAAGGAGCTCTCAACTTGGGCTTAAATTAAAACGCTGTACGCCACTCGAAACTGGCCGAGAACCCAAGGAGCGAATGCTCAACTCTGGACAGAGATTTATTTGATGAGCAGTATTCTTGGGGAAAACACAAAACGCAAAAAATAAAAATTAAAGGAAATATTGTAAGCTTGCCTTCAGCTTTCTTCCTCTCACTCCGATCGCCACCGATTATAGGCTTTAAGGCCGTGGTAACGGTGCTTTGGATAAACCACCTCGATCTGGCAATATGAGAATTATAGTTGTAGACAAGCGCCCGTGTTTAAGCCAAACAAGGCCGAAATCAGCGAAATTATAGGATCAGCGTCTCTGGCTGACTTTGAACCTTTGACTGGCAGATATTTGAACAACCTAAGGTCGAATCGATTTGGGGGCAAATCGAATAGAAGCGATGAAAATTGATTGGGTGAGAAACAACAGCTTTGCGATGGAAAACGCTAGCTGGGAGGAGTTACCAAAGTTAACTTAAGTACTGGAAATTGATTTACAAAACACGGAAAAACTCAAATTAAATAGTAATCCGGTGAAAAATCATAGCTTTTCCACTTCTGTTCTCTACATTTTCAACCTACAGTTGCAGTTGAGGAAAACAAACTCTTCGATCACTTAAAGGCGAATTAAAAATTCCTAATAACTCAAAGATGGGGAGCAGCCAAAGCCATAAATTAAACAAATTTTCAAAATTGTTTTCCAAATAGTTTGAGACGGCGCTGAGCCGACAAGCGGTTCAATTGGTGTTAATTAAATCCATGAATAATAAAAACGCCAAGCGAATTTTGCGGGCATCGGGAGCAGGAGTCGGGGAAGCAGCCGGGGAAATCGTGAAAGGAAAGAGAGGGGGAGGGACAGACGCTGCCTTAGATTGGCGATCGTCGGCCGAGCTCATAAGAAAGCCATAAATTATGGCAATTCTTTTGGGCTCAGCGACATTTTGGACTCGATGGAGGGAGCGAACAGCCGAACAGCCGAACAGAGTTTTCCCTTTGTTCCTCCTCTATTATATAAACAATTTCAATGTGCCTTCAAATGGGAGTGAAATTTCTTTTTGGTCCCGATACTTAAACCGCAGAACGAATTTCCCTCTGCCGTCTGCGTCCTTTTCCTTCTCACACGGCCACAGGTAGGATCTTGGCTCACATATTGGACACTGAACAGGAGACAGGGGTGGGGCAGGGGTCGGGGCGAGAGAGTAAATAAACACCAATTGAGTTGCACATGCGTCTGTCGATGCCATAAATCAATTTGGGGAAATATTCCGGGGCGACAGCTGAAAAGGGTTTTCCTTCTGGACGTTGACGTAACGTTCTTAGAGGGTCGAGGAGTTTGACTCTTCCGCGGGTACTTCCCAGGGGCAGGGGTTGAGCATCTGCGCTACTAAGATGATTAACTTTTGCATAATCGATAATTAACCTTTTTCGGAAGATATTTCTGGATTTGCATATAAGCAGAGACTTTGACAGTTTTACTTACGTTACAAATATCCTTAATTTTTCACACTATATTTATAGTTATTTAGATATCCTAAAAATACTTGCATTTTTAATCAAAAAATATATGTGAAAGCGGCATCTAATAGTTAACAAACCTAACCTTTAAATATGTAAAATAAACCTAATTGTTTCCTTTTGTTATAAAAGGCTAAAAACAGATTTCCCTCAGACCATTTTTCCTGCATACTAAACAAGGTTTATGGAATAAACTGAATAAATTTAAGCCTCTTTACAGATTAATTTCAAAATACTAAGACCAGACCTAGCATAACCCGTTTTTGCTGAAAAACTCTACATATCTGCCACCTCCTAAGCCACTCCACTGAACGAACTGTCCTCCATTTCGGAGCACTCCATCACCGTCATCATCTACGTCATCGTCTGCTCTGCCAAGAGGCCTCCACCATCTTAATTATGAGACGGACAAAACACCCAAAGCAGTTATTTCGCCTACGAATGTCGCCCGGGCCGTTTGTCGTCACCATTTCGGATTTGTGGCCAAACGAGCCGGGCCATAAATCATAATTTTAATATTTGTTGTCAACAGGGGCGTAGCTTGTGTGCATGTAAACACGCCGCTCCAGAACCTCCGGAACCTCCACAGAAAGAGCTGCGGTACGCACGAGTTCGAGTTCGGTTCTCACTCCCAACAACAAAAAGAAAACATAACACAGAAAAAATAAAAGATAAATAAAAGGTATTTGCGCACGCGCAGTCACACTCATTGGCGAAGCTCCTTGTCCCGCTCAGTCGGCCTTCCGCAGGCATTGGCGGGACAGAGAGGGCCAGAGACTGTGTGCGGACCCATTAAAAAGTCATAAAAATTTGTAAGCACCTCATAAAAATAGTCATAAATATTATTCCTCTTCATCTTTTTGTGTTTCATTTTTCCCCCACTCCCGATCCGTGCAACCCTCGTCACAGTTGCCGTTTGCGGTTTGTTTGTTTGTCATGGCTCTCATAATTTTTATGAGTTCTCCAATTGTTTTCCCAACTCGAAGCCAATCATCGATCCCGATCCTCACTGCAAGCGGCCATTAGCGGCTGAGGCTTGTGGTCTGTCATCTCATTTTGGCCCTCATAATTTACGATCTGTTGCGCAATGGCCGAGTCGGAATTATTGTCACAGAGGTGCTGTTTCTCTACAAGGACATCTCAATCTCAATTGTGTAATATGTCATGGTTTTGGCTACTGTCTGAGGATAATCTTGGTGTAACTCCTTGGGAAAGGTTCTTGGAGGTGGGGTTTGGGATTATTATATCATTGCATTTTGATGGAAATTTGTTTAAGAAAATAAAAGTCATTAAAGTAATTCAGTTATACCTTGAAAAAGAGAAGCTTTAAAGTTTCAATGCTCAATTTATATATTTCAGAACTGTTATCATTAGGAAGTTCCTTTATGTTTTACTAGATTAAATAATCTCAATTCATTTTTCCTTTAGTTTAAATTTATAATTTCTAATAAATATTTATTTAACCTTGCAGACAGTCTGCCTTTGAAATTCGTCTATTGTTGGTTTTATTTTCCTTACTCTTGCATTTATTGTTCACATATTTCTTTCCTGGACAAAACTGTCTGCCATTTTGGCCAATAGATCAACGACTTTAGCACAAATTTTCAGCTTGCGTGTTTGCGATTTTGATTTATAAGTACCAGCAAGTAGAGTTGAAACATCAAGGGGCTGGGAGGGAAAGCCAGGGTTAGGACATGATGAATGTCTCCGACGGGCGCAGGCATAATTTACTATTTCAGGCTGCAGAAGACACTCGAACCTCGGACTTCGGACCTCCTCCCGCCAATTAGCTGGGAAATGGGAATCAAGAACTGAGAAATCGGAATGGCTCTGGGTCCGCAAGTGTCTCTCTGTTGTGCCCACATTATGCAACCGGGGCAGCCAGCTCTTTGATCTTGGCCCACCCTCGGCGAATAGGCAAATGAAAGTGACCTACATCAAGTGGAATTTCTTCCACTTACCGCACATATGGAAGGCGATGCCGGGATGCGGAATATGGGACCAGGAGCAGCGTCTTGGCGAACTTCCCGCTCCAGACGTTGCGCACCAGTGCGTCTCGCTGCCGAGTTGGTGGCTTCTTCTCTTCGTTTTACATAATTTCAGGTTCGCCCCATGGCGTCTTGGCCAGCATGGGTCCGTTCCCCGGACAGGCCAAGCCTACTATATGCGCGGTTTCTTCATCCCTACGCCGCCGAGTACATAGGGCTCTATATGTGCCTGGATTAGCCTTCTGCGAGTATATGTATGTACAAGTATATGCGGCGCTTGTTAGGCATTTTTCATTTGCTGTGACATTTCGCCTTTGTGCCTCTTAATTATTTCAAAAGCGGCTGCATTTCGTTTTAATGAAGTGAAAATTCCTTGCGTTGATACCGCACACGCAACCCAATGAAAAATTACTAAAACATACAACGAAAGCCAGAAACAAAGGCCAAATATAGGGAAAATACAAAGTCGTTTTGGGGTTTGGTTTCGGACAATATGTATATACAACCTCCCTTTATTGATTTATTAAGATGATATTTCTTGGCGAGCCTAAGATGGGAGTTTTTTCTAATACATATAAGAAGTTGAGTTAATGCTTAAATGTAATATATTATAAGAGTAAATCATAAGTAATCTTTTTTTTTTATTATATTCCAAGTTCAAATTGAAATAGAGCTTTCTTTAGTTTTCACAAAAACTAAGTTAATAAGTTAATAAAATTGCTATAAAATAAAACTGGCAAACATAATACGAAATATTCCGTCACCAAATTTATGAATGAATATTTATTATTTTTAAATGTCAAATATTAAAGCAAGTATACCTATGTTGTATAGAAAACTTTTTCTTTAGCGTTGAATTGTTTAAAATTATTGATTATTGGTTTAATCGTTTGGACCAACTAAATATTCGTGATTATAAGAGCTGACACATGAAAACAGAAAATAAAAATAAAATATGTTTTCATAATCTCTTTTCAGTTAAATTATTCCAATTTGTTGTTAAATATTTGGATGATTCTATTCCTTATGATTAAGTTGTGGCCCAGAAAAATCTAAGTTTCAGCGAAATCAATATACTTCAAATCCCGCAGAAAATTCTCTTTCAACACAAATAAAAATCACAGTAAAATAAAAAACAAAAATTAAATTAAAACAAATATCTCCAAATTCGAATTATATTTTTCAGCAATCTAAACTCATTTTCCTGCCTCGAAACTCGTTTTACTCACAATTTCTATTAGCCGTCGGCGTTTGGCATTCACCTTCGAACGAGTGGATTCGGTTTGGTTTGCTTGGATTTTCACTGCACAATCACCGATTTCACTTGTCCGAGACTTGGGTTTTCATTAGAGTGCGGAAATCTCGATGACCTGGGGACAGTTGCAATGGCAAAATCCGGATATCTGCGGAGTTAATCCGCTGGCATCCTGCAGCGGCAAATTGGCTTGGCTCTGACCGTGTACCTGGACTCGAGTGTTTATTCGGATGCTTTTAGGCGGTAATTGGCCACAATTGGGACGGCTTTTGGATATTCACACACGCACTGACACAATTTGTCACAGATGCAGATGCGGATGCGATCGCGATAAGTATCTGCGGGATGGCTGAGGAGTATCTGCGCGGATTTCACGCCGAATTTATGACTGTCCATCAACGGCGGCATCGATGCAGACACATTCGCAGGCACTGGCACTTTGCTGGCCATCCATCTTGGCGCTGTTATCGAACAGTATCTTAGTATCTCAAAGTCTTTGTATCTGTATCTCTGCGTTCGCGCGGCACAGCTGTGCGTTGAAATGTTGTTTTTTTAGTTTCAGTTTTAGTTGGGTGTTTTTACTTATTGCTGTATATATTCCGGTGTATCCGCGGATACGTGCTCGAAGCGCCAATGTCTCACTTTGACTGCTCGGGCATAATTCAAATATCTGAGCATCAATAAAAAACACACACAGACAAGCCGCCTCACTCACTCACACTCCCCACGCGGCGTCCAATTGTATCTGCGAGTACGAGCAAGTAGGGCTATATATCTTTCGGATACCAAGTGCATCGCGTAAAAAGAGCAAGGCGAGTAATTCGAAGAGCGAGCGAGGGAGACAGCAGCACTCCGCTCTCCGTCGCCATCGCCAGCGCCATCTCGCTCGCTCAGCTACCTTTGCGGGCGCGGAGAACGTTTTGGTATCAACCGCCAAACCAGAAATTCGTTGCCGCAAATTGTGTCTCACGGATACCGTGTGTGTGTGAGTTCGAAAGAGTGCCAGTTCGAAAAGCGACACTCTCCGAGTTTCGAACCCGTTCTTATTGCTCTCGCATGGCAGATCTTCGTTCGTGAGTTCGAAAATACATTTTTGACTCAGGCGGAATTCCTATTGCTCACACCGACACTGTCCGTGTGAGATCGATTCGAACTTCGAAGGGAAACCATAAACATTCGAACTTCAAACTTTTGGCCGCAACAGAAAGCTGGATTTCATCGGGAAGGCTGGGATTTGTTTTTTTTTTTTTTTTTTTGGCGCTTTCGAAAAGGGAAAGATTATCAGGGCAAACTCTGGAGGTGTCGAATATGACAGCGTTTTTTATCATGATTAAAAAACCAGCTTAGGTTTTTAATGCCTTGCACAATCTTTGAAGGAGTATAAATTAATATCTTGCATGTTGTGAAAAATATGATGTTTAAATTGTATTTTTTATAATGAATTTAGAATTAATACGTAAACTAAAGGAAAAATGATGATGAAAACACAAAATTACGCAGACAACAAAATAAACTAAATAACCACAATTTTAGGCTTTAAACTATACACTTTTTATTATATTTCCATTACTAACTTTTTATTTATCCTCTTTTCTGCTTATGAACTTTTAAACAATTTATTTCAGAGTGTGGCCAAGAATATCCTTTGAACTTGAATGTATTTGTTGTTTAATAACATATTAAAATAGTTAATCCCATTCTCTGAGATGCCATTGTCAGAGAATGGCCAAAAATTTTGTAATAAATTATTTAAAATTCCCTTTGAACTTCAGTGTATTTATTCCCCATTTATTCCTTCCATTCTCTGAGATGCCCTAATTAATATATTCCAAATTGTAAAATAAAGAGTTTCTGATTTTTCCTCAGGCAACCCATGTTTTGTAATCTTACCAAGAAATTGATGTTAGATGTAAGAAATCCAATAGCAGGTTCCTAATTAGCAGAAGCTTTTAAATAAGTTTATTTTAGTTTGATTCGTTCAGCACTTCACTGGTCAATATTTCGTATTTTCATATGAATTGTATTTGCTTTAAGCAGCGCACTTGAAATATTAGTTATTCGTGAGGTTGAGCACTTTTAGATAATTTAAAATATATATTTTTGAAAAGGGAATTGGCTTTCCTCTCCTGTGAAGAGGAGCTATTCGTTGGAGTATCCGCTATAAGGAGACCATTGCAATTGCAATGTGGCAGCTTGCCGACGCCAGAAATCTTTCGTCAAACTTTTGTCTTCGAGCACAAACTTCGCGGACGTATCTTTGTATCTTTTATCTGAGAGTGTTCAGTTGTTCTTTTGGCAGGAGACCGAGCGCGCAGCTTGGCGACTGAAGTGCGCCACGTTCGAATCACGTTTGAGCCATGAACAGCAACAAAGCGACCCTTCTGTGCGCCGTGCGCTGGTGTGCGTTTCGAACACAGTAAATCATCCGCCGTACCCAGCAGCGGGTGCGAGTGAGAGCCCGGCCCGTGCGCATTTTCGAAATGCCTGCTATCCCACTCGCTCGCCCGGTTGGCTCCGCCCTGCGCCGTGATTTATGCTAAGAGGGTGCCGCGGCCACCGGCCTATGGCGCTGCAGCTCCAGAGCTCAGCCGCTCCACCGGAAAATGGGGAAATCCTCGACGCAACGGCGGCCGGGAGCAGCGAAAAGCGAGACAAAACAGGTAGTTTGCAGGCACCGGCAGCTCCTCGCTCCACGCTCCTTGCTCCACGCTCCATGCTCCAGATTAGGCCGAAATCATCCCAGATTAGGCGACGCCACCCCGCCGCACGTCCCCAACTTTATTTGTATTCAATCGGGGCGCTCTTCCGCTAAATCACCGGCACATTATTATTTCGCATTATTATTTTATAAGCGTTTCGCCAGCGCGTTCATTTCCATTTTTATTGGCCGCCTGCGAAAATGCAAAATCTCCTGCTAAAGTTATTCCTTCTTTAAAACGAGCTCGTTGGCAGTTGTCTCCGAGTTTAAATTTATTGGCCCCGGTCTCGGTCTCCATCTCTTTCCCCACCTCCGTCTCGGTTTCTGTTTTGGGATTCGGATTCGGATCGGGTTCATTTGGAGCCAAGCCAAGTTCAGGTTCTTATGATTCATTCGCCTTTCGGGGCTTAACGATTTTGATTTGTTTGGCTAAATGCCTTAATTAAAAGTCGATTTCATATTTGCTACCAACATTCCAGATTCACATTCAGAGCTGAACAAATGCGGTTTGATTTCGGCGACATTTGAATTTGAATTCGATTTATTAGTTTGTTTGATTTTCATTTAAAGGTTGATTAGCTATTTTTATCAGTGGTTTGTTTCCGCAGAGTGGCTTTTACAGACACACCCAATGTTGTCTTGGTTATTTTCAGAAATAAAACGTTAGTGGGTTGGCCCATTAATAAAAATTATGCTTGATTTGCATACAGCTTTAATCATAAACATTCAAAAGTGAAAAGGTTTGAGCTACCGAAGTTTCAGATTTCATTCTTTGTTAATAAAAAACCCGAAATTCATTCCAGTTTTTAATTAACTAAAAATAGAAATAAAATACACAAATAGTCAAAACAATTTAAAGAAATTACAATTCACAGGTACATATATTTACCAAGAACTGATGTTTTAATTTGCAGAAATATATTTATAATGTTTTTAGAAACAAAAGAAAATGCTATTCAGAATTGATAAATTAAACAATGAATTGCAATGCAAAGATAATACGTATTTTTAGGAAAATTAATTCCTTTGTTCGTGATATAATAATTCAATATACTTCAAGGTTTATTTTATACAAAATTTGATATAACGAACTCTCCATATTCCAGTTCCCATTCCCCTTAGATGAGAACTCACTTGATTTTTCCACATACTCCATACGATCCTTAGACACACATGTAACTCTCTCAACTTCCCTCTTCTATAGAGCCCGCACATCATCCTCAAATTGAAATGAAAATATTTAAAAGAAAAAGAAGAGATGGAAAATAAATGAAAAACTAAAAAAAGAAATCAGAAGAGAGACGCCTGCGTGTACTTCTGTAATTGGAGTTGATGTTGGCGATGCCAGCGGGCAGCCAGAGCCAGACTCCCTGAAACCCATCCTCTCGGGGTCCGGAATCCAGATCCCACTCCATCCCAGATCCCATAGAGGTTCCCCTCGGCAGCATCCAACATGTTGCAGGCGATTTTTCATCATCGCTCGCATGTTGCTCCCTGGGATGTTGCAGTTGTTGCCGCGGACACACACTCGCTCAGTTTTTAATATGAAACAATCAGCAGCATTTGTAGTTTGTTTTTAGTTAACAAAAACAGCGCTTAACGCGGAATAGGAATTTTCAAATTAAATGTGGGCATAGGACTGCACAGAGAGAAAAGTGTATGGGATTTTGATGGCTTTATTAATTATAAATGGTTTAAAACGAAGATATATTAATTTTTAATGTGAGCTCTTTAAGAATTTGTGAATTTCAAGTTGTTGTTCTTATTCTGACATCTTCTGACTTAGATTTCTATATTTATTTTCTTAACAAACCCCATATGGTGGCAATCTTTCTCCGTGCAGCAACGAAACTGCAACTGCAACAGTTTCCAATTAAACGATCCGAGAAAAATGGATACCCCTCCCCGGACCAAGCTCACGACAATTCGTTAATACCTTGCCATTTGAGTTCTTCACGCATCCGTAATGGAAATGGGGGGTTTTTTCAGAATAGGTCGGAGGATGGGTAGTTGTAGTCCATGTCTACGAGGAGTTGATAAATACCCTCCATTTGGGGCAAGCGCAAGTCGGTGTTAGTTGGGATATAAGCGGTATCTGGGGCAGAGGGAGCACTCTTCCTGCAGGCGGCGATGCATTGAGAGATGCCCTTACATTAAAGGCCGATTTAAATTAATTTCCATTCCCTGCTTTTTGGCAGCTACCAGTTTTCAGTCTTCAGTCTCCGGTCTTCAGGCTTCAGCCTTCTGTCTCATGTTCCAGTCCTCGGAGCCTCAGTGTCAGTGTCAGTCCATTCACATTTGATTATGACAAACGTGGCTCAGCTGTCAGACATGAGCTACTTAGTTGAACAAGATGGCTGCCGAAGAGGTGGGCTACGGGGAGGACTACGGGGTCCTGAGACTGGGTGAAGTGGTTTCTCGAGAGCTGGAGGTCATTAGGAGAAGACAACAGCTGAGCTTAAGCGATGAGCTCGGGGCAGGAGACTCACTGCGCTCGAAGGGAGCTGCCACATGGAACGAGACTTTAAGTAGGATGTGGAAAAAAGGGGCAGAGTTAGGACTAAGGCCCCAGATTAGCATACTTGCAAGCAGCAAGAGTATTCGTTTATTTGGGTATGAAAGTCATGCAAATTAGACACACATAGATTATACATTTATACATTGTTTTTATTAAATTGATTTGATTTTTTGAAATACAGTAAACAATAATTGAATGCTTTATATAATAAAGCAATTTTTCATGTGTAAATATCCCAAAATATTTCCCAACTTTTGCCATATTCTTTTCTAAATTATTAAACTTGAACATATCAAATATTCTGTTAATAAACAATATTTTCTTCCAGGAATAAACAAATATAAATCAACCACAAAATTCAAATAATATAGCATCCAACGCAGGGCAAACGCCATTTTGATTGAATTTTTATACGCATACACACTCGTGTTCGGCGAATGTATATGTTCGCAAGGACCATAAGGACACATTTGCCAGCCAGCCAGATAACGAAGCTTTTTTCTGCATGCGAAGAGCTTTAACTGTATATTGCTCTCGCTTTGGCCGCAGCTGCTGTAGGAAGAGATGTGTTTCTGGCAGGCGGAGGTCCTCGCGGACGGGGTCTCGGGTAGTGGGAACTGGGGACTGTTGCGCATGTCCTTAGCCACAAGCTGCGTACTTATGTGATGATTAATTTGCCAGGACAGCGGCGAAAGTTACTACGAATCTATGAGATACTTTAAAGTGCCTTTAAAGTGAGTGCAAAATTTGTTAGGAATATTTTAAAATGGCCGCCCAAGGATAGCAGGCAGCTGCTGTTCCCTGGCAGCCCCTAGAATTCGTTCCCAGCTAGAATCCTGACAGCAATCAATCAGATTGCAACAAAAGATACGCATCAGAAAAAAACAAGGGAAGAAAACAAAAAATTCGATAAATGCCCGACTGGCTGCTCTTGAATTCCTGCTCCAAGGTCGAGTCCTCAGCGCGATGTCCTTCCAACAGGTCCTCCGGCATTGTTCGACATGTTCCAGTTGTAGTTTTTGGCAAATGCTTGCCAATTTCTTACCCGAAACTCCTTTCGCTCAATTCCGATACCAAGACTCATTTGTGTTCATTATCGTCCTGCGGCGCGCCGCCATCGAAATCCTTCCATGCCAATTCCCTGCCCTTCGTCCTTTCTTTGCCCACATTATGCGTGTGAACAATGCGGACATTCACTTGTGTTCTGCACAAGGATACATGTGTCTCGATTGTGTCCCTTTGCTCTACATCTTGCCTCCTGCCGTCGCGGCTAATCAGCGCCGCTCTAATTAGCTTAGCCCACCTCATCAAGGCCGCATTAAAGGCGCAGAAGGATTGCAGCGGCGGCCAGGATTCGCAAATGTGACACTTTCGTCACGGTTTCAAGTTAATCCTGCCAAAGGCGGAACTGCAAATGACCGGGAAAAGAAACAGGTTACGACTTAGGTGTATGAGTTAAAGGACGAGTAAAAAAATGTTTAAAGATTTTATTTTTGACGAGAATTAAGCATTATAATTCCATTAAGTAGTTGTACATTTTAAATTTGGATATTTATAAGTACTTTGATGGTTTCTACAATAATTTATTTTATTTTGCTAAACCTTCAAAATCAATTAGTAAAGTGATAATTTGTCAAGCCTAAGAAATGTCTGTCCAAACTTTATAACATTATGATTATTTTACTATTTGCAGCACTAACATATTTTGAAATATAACTTCGAAATATAAACTGATCCTTCAAGAAAAAATTCACTGTGATATTATGATAACAAAGAATACATTTTTTCAATATATATTTTTATAAAAATAATGTATATCTTTAAATATAAAGAATATAAGTGCAACTCTTATGATTAGTGAACACTTTAGAAATAAAAACATGCTATTTAATTATGTTATTTAATTTGTAAATACATCTAAGCTCAGGAATAGCTCTAAGAATGGAAGCTTGTTGCGTATTTTTATCTGAAAATTCTTTTGTTTATTAAAATAAAAGAAATGGGTGAAATATTTATACATAAGATATGAAATATATATAACATAATTGATATATCTTTTGCGATATTGCCAAAGGAATGTTTTTGGGCAACAAAACCCTCAACATTTAGGGTTCTCAACAATTGTTTCTATGACTGCAGCTACCTTAGCAACATTGCACTTGCAACATTTATTGCAGTCGCATTGCAACAAGATGGCTGTAAGGACATCAAAAAGCAGTGCACACTGCATTACCATCGTAAGGAGTGGGTTTGTGTCCGGTCAAGAGTGAAGAAAAATTTAGTTTCGAAAAAAGATATCCGTAGAGAGTATAGAATGTAATTTCCAATCAGTCGGATAAGGATCGATATTTGAATTCCTTTCCAACTGGAAATCCATTATCCTTTTTTGTGCACTCACGCTCCTGACCACAGATGGTGCTTTAAGGTAGTTTTTACTAACATTTCTGCTCGAATACTTACCATTAAAGTCAAGTTCAACCCAAACGGACTTGAATGTTTCAAGAGCTCCCCTGTTCTCCCCCTTCGCAGCTGTCAAATCGAACACCGACCTTGGCCATTAATCGTCTCATTCACGTCAAATTTGTACAATTCAAATGTCAATTGTATGGGAAAAGGAGAAAGTTTTCAGCCGGCAGCCTCCGACGACTGAAAAATCAATAATTCCGAACGCGTGAATTTCCATTAACAATTTGTTTTGGCGAACTTGAAACGTGAAGCGCCCAGGGCACGAAGGGCCTTGAACGGCTGCTAAAAAATAAATTAGAAAATTCCTCCACACCCGCGGGCACATGTGCAGGGCAGCCCAGCCTGCTGCCCGCCTTCCACCTCCTTCTCAGAGATTTCCCAGCGCCACTCCCCCCTTGGAATTTCCACCTCCCTCTCCTTCGCCATGTAAGCTGAGGCCATCGACTTTGCTGCTTGGAATTAGGGTTTGTTTTGGGAGGCGGTTGGCGCCTTGCCTAATTTGAATACATGCTCGGGCAGAATTTGTGTGTGTCTCAAAATGGAAATTCTGTGTGCGATTCGCTCACTGACTGACTGACTGACACATATTTGGGCATGATCAAAATTAATGACCCGGCACTCATATAGGCGCAAGCTCAAGCCGAAGCCCGGAGACACCTTGGCACACACACATTAGGCTGATGCAACACGAGCTGTGGAAAATGGGTCAGATGGGGTTTAGCTAGAAAGTTTTCCTGTGAAAAGATTTTTTTTGGGCTTGGATTTTGACTTTCCTTCAAAAAATATCTAATATTATAAGGGGAGAGTATTTATTTGAATTACCATAAAAAGGAATGTGAATCTAAAACGGAATTTAATTTCTTCTAGAAATTATGATTAATTTACTTAAGGAATCTTTAGGTAAAATATAACTCTAAACAGTTCCGACATTTATAATTAACTATTGATAGGGGAAAGTTCTTAAATACCTCAATATAGTATTGAGTCCTTAAAAGCTTTTTTCATGAAGAATGAATGAAATGTTAAAAAGAATCCAATTTGCTGCTACATTTATTAACTCCTTTCTTCAATCAAACTGACAGACTGAAGCCATGGCTCGTGGACAAACTACAGAACAAACCCCAATTACGATCGAATCCCCACCCTTGGGTAAATATCATTTCGCGAATTCTCTGGCGTCACTTGCAGCTTGCCGTCATTTCGAGTTAAACGCTTCTGTTTGACCCGAGCTGTCGGTTATTAAAAGTCATAATTGAATTTCTTGTAAACAGTTGTTGGTTGTGAAAGATGTGGCCCGAACATGCAAAAGTCCACAAAACGGGGAGAGAGACGGGGAGCCCGGCCTGGCGCTGAAATTTTCGAAAGTATGAAAAAAGCAATTAAAACTGAAATAATGAATTCTTTCTTTCGCCATGTTTCCCCGCCGAGGTTGGAGTTGAATTCGGAGTTGGTTCGCCGGTTGGCTGGCTTACCCGTGGAGGGATTGGCCTTCGCTCCGCCCGCCCTGCCGCCGCTCCCCCGAACATTTCCCGGGCTGATTAGCATGAGGCGTAACAGTTTTTAATTGCAGCCACATTTGGCCGGGGCCGCAATGTGCAGCAACAGAAAAACACTGGCAACAAATAATGATAGCAACACTTATCTTGCCATCAGAAAGTTGAAAAAGTTTATATACATTTAGCATTTTTTTCTTGTAATTATAAAACTTTGTCTCGCAAAGGCTTTCCCCAGTTATGGCGGCGGTCTGGTAATTTCTTGGTCGGATTAATGGGTTCGATAAAGAGTAGGCAAATCCAAGTTGGCTTTTGATTTTAATAACTCCAAATCCATACCTAGATACTCGTTATAATAGAAATCAGAGTATCTTAGCGACCTGCCCTACATCTAATTTAAGGACACCCATCGAGTGTTGACTGTCCTTAGCTGCTTTCCCATTATTTTCCAAAGGCTGTCAAGTTATCTACGCCGCTTGAGGCCTTTGTGACTGCCTTCTTGGGAAGAGCACACAAAAAATTGTGACAATTTTCAGCGATCTGCGATCGCCCTGAGTCCGGCCCGTCCTTGACTGTCATAAAGTCAGTTCCGCTAAAAATCGTTGTAAAATACTCCCGTGAACTAGAAAAAAATAAAGCAGACAAAAAATGTGCCTCAGTTCTAGTTTGGTTTCGAGAAATTCTCTGTTCGCGACGAGGGAAAAAATGGAAACTGGAATATGCGGGACAATAAAAAAAACGATGCGCTGTAAAAACGTTTTAGACCGAATTTGGCATTGTATATCGCGCATTTTGGCCATTGTTAAAAAATTCGAGCATTTTTTTGGGTCGCGACACAATTTTTTGCCGCCGTATCTGCAGGATTTCTCCAGGTCCCGTCCTCACTCTCTGGTCCTGGCCTCAATTTCCATTTAAAATGCGCTACGCACAAAAGTTTTTACACGAATTTATGATTTTATCGCTTTACGACTCCTCGGGTCCCAATAAAACTTTATTGAGGCCGCAGCGTCCTGCTCGTCCTGCTCGAGTTCCCTCCCGTAGTAGGCCTCATTTGGTAGCCTCAGAAGTGTAGCAGGGTCAGGTTGGCGGGCCAAAGATGCGCGTCCTGCGAATTAAGCCGGTCCAAGGACGCGGCGGGTTATGCAAGTCTATGCAACGGATGGGCTTGCATAATAAAGGCAAATATTTGTTTAACTGGGAACTGCTCTAGTTAGCATTGTCCTACCGGCATTGTCTCTCCCCTCACCCGGGCACCGCCCACGAGCCCGTCAATAAACCGTCACAGTCACCTTCACCTCTTACACAATATTCCACAACGATCCCGTAAATCCGGGGATTAGGCGCACCATTCCGGCGTTCTCAAAAGGCTACGGGCATCATGCCCGTCGCTCTAATTTAAATTGCCATTCGGCATTGTTTTTCACCGGGGAAATGTTTCCTAAAAACTGACCCAATTTTCGCCGCACACTTTTCTTTAGCCGTTTTCGCGTAAGTCTTTCGTTTTTACGACTCCCAAAAATAATGAAAAGTTCTGCGAATTTTGAAGCTATTGATGTTTTGTAAGAGTTTTCGAAAAGGTTCTCTGGAGTTGCGGATTCTGCAATCGAAAAACGGAAAATCAGTTTCGCGGAAGGAAAGAGACTGATTAAAATACCATTTCAATTAACAAAAGACCAAAGTCGAGATTTTGAATTTTAGGTAGATAGCTTGTTTGGCCTAAATAAAATTTTTTATTAAAACTTATACAAATCTAAACCTTTACACTTAATGTTTATAAAACATTCATCAAATATGAGGTAAAAAATATGAGTTATTTTATTTTTCAGTTGTGCTTTATTTGTTGTTAGTCATTGAGAAAGTTATTTTAGTATTGTTAAGTACCTATTTAAAAAAAGAGCTAAAAATATAAATCAATAATTAATTAAACGATACCTATATAAATATATGTGCCTTAACATGAAAATATTTAATTTTTTTTATTGAGTTTTTTGCATTGTTGTATTTAAAAGATAAATATATGTACATTTTTTTGTTCACGCATGGACCAGAATATTAAATTTTCTAGCTGAAAATACATACATATAATACCCTAGAATGACCCTAGTCTAGGAGTTTTTTGATTCTATTAGCATCAATAAGTGGAAGTATGTCATAAAAAATGCAGAAAAATCTTAAATTGAATTTCCATAAACTTATTAATCTTTTCAACTGTACGACGATTGAACTCGAGATAGTAGATAAAGTTCTGAATTTTGCAGATAGTAATTTTTTAAATATATTATAAAGAAACATATATATTTATATTCCGATCTATACACCACAATTCATGTTCTAGAATGACGACTACTCGCAATTCGACTTAAGTATTTCGAGAATAAGGTACCAAGTACCAGTATACCCAACGGCAACTCTTAGCTTAACCCGAACTGTCGTTACAGCTCAATTTCCAGCGAGACGGGGGCGTTAGCCAAAGGAAAGTATGTTTTGGGTAAACAGAGCCAAAATCCCTTCCAACACCCCCGCCCTCGGACCAGCCAGTTCCACCTCTGATCTCTCTGATTTCCACGGACGAATCAAGGTCTACCTGAAACGGGAAGACGCGTGTGTCTCGCATTAGAATGATGTCCTGTTGAAGGACGTCAGCCGAGAGGCAGGAGGGAATCGAGCTCGGAATCGAAGACGAGGCTCGCGCGACTCGACTCGGCCGAGCTGAGTCGACTGTTTATGGATGGTAAATGCACCGTGTCATGGGTCCTTAAGCGTCTTAATTGCCCGCGTATCCTTCGCCGGCGAGCAGCGCAATTGGTTTCCAAGGCGGAAATATTATTGGCACATCATAAAACTATAAAACAGGCCGCAGGGGGCCGCCGTCCACCTCTCTCTCCCTCTCCTCCGCTCTGCGCATTCCCGTCCAGCAACGAGGACATCGAGTCCTGAGATTTCCTTCGAGTCCATCCAATGCCATCAGCGAATTCGCCGAATTCCGAGGAGCGCGCGCGCGCCTTCGATTCCCCGGCGTACGACTCGTCAGCGGAATCGTACTGACGACCTACGCCGAACTCCCCGGAGGCCTCCGTCTCAATCATTGTTAATGGATTCGTCCTTATTAGCTGTTGATATCCCACGATGTCGAACGTTACGAGGTTACGCCTCAGCTCTGACTTGTATATGCTGTAGTTTTGCAAAATGCCTGCTTTCTTTGGGGAATTAAGTTGTAATGCAGTTGTTGTTCCTGATATATAATATTATCTTTAGCCTGAAATGTTATATTTTAAATCAACTAAATTGATTAGTAATTATACGTATATATTGAGAATTATTATATTTTAAATCAAGTAAATTTATTAGTAATTAAACGCATATATTGAGAATTAGAAGATTGTTTTGAAATAAAAGGGGAAGTTTCATTTTGAAATAAAGCTACTCTTCTATCTGCATAAAGTCCCTTTAAACACAATGTAAGTTATATAAGCAACTGTATTTTAAAGGAAAAAAAAAACAATATATTATATACTAAATTCCATAATAATTATTGCAGACTTTAAATATTCGTTAATGGTAAATTTAACGTTCCTATTAAATTCTATTTTAATTTATTTAAAATTTATGTTTGCATTACCTTCAAGAGTAAAGTAACATTTAAGATATATTCTTTTCTTAATTTAAATGTAAAAAAGTCAGAATAAGATGTCTAATTAATATGTAAAAAAGCAAGTTAATACATTTAAATAAATAATAAGTTAACTAGAACGGATATAAGCTATCTGAAATTATTTAGAATTAAAATTTAAGGCCCATAGCTCTTGTCTCAATTTGCAGCTCCATTGGCAGGCCATCAGTCTGGGTGAGCTCAGTTGGAGCGACTGACACAGAAGGTGTTAACAGGGCCCTAACAGTGCCTTGGACAATTCGAAATTTATATCTCAGGGCCATAAACGAGCTCATTGCGATGCATAATTCCCATTTCATTCAGCTTACGAGGTCATCATCGCTATTGAAGAGCGACGGGACAATGCGAATAAGTGTGACAGGAGCAATTATAGCCTGATCCTGGTGTCTCCGATGTCAACACAACAGAGCGCGAAGACAGCGCAGGCAGTTGGCATTGAGCTCGGCCAGTATGGGACACACAGGACCTCGAACAGAAGCCAAGGACGCAGGCGACGCGTGACGCATTGGGAAAATATTTGTACAAAACATTGAGGAAACTGAAAAGGAGCACAGCGTCGCGGCATCCTTGACTTTGATTGGTGCCGAGTCCAAGGACGAAACGAAGCAGCTTGACCTCGAGAGGAGTCGCTGGTGGGCCTCCGGCTCAAGGTCATCAAGGGAATATGTCCTGTCTGGCTTTCTCTTTGCTTCTAACTGCAATCTAGACTCGGGAATCAGAAGATTGCTTCATCTACTGCCCGACATCTGGACGATTGATATATCCAGCGGAGGAGAGCTAACGATCCGATACGATCAGTGTGCAGTTTGATTGTTAAATCAAACAAATCGCATCGCGCACACCGAAATTTTGAATAATTCTTGAGCATCGCTCACTAATTAGCCGCCGATTGAGGCAATCAAATTGATTGCCTGCGATCCGAGCCCAAGTAAACCTCACGCTGCGATCTCCGGACCCGTGTTAGACGGATTGACGCTGATACTATATATAGACGCCCAATATCGGAATAGTACGGCGGGCTTACACCACTCGCGGGTTGTTTGTTTGGTTTGTTGATAATTTTTCTCGGCCCTTTACCATTTTATACGCAGCAGGCAGCCGCCTGTTTCTGAGTCTGATAATGAGTGCTATCCACTCGATTGTTTTTATCGCCCCATTCCTAATTTTTTTTTGCATTTCTATATAATGAGAGATCCCCCCGGGAAGAGATCAGCCACGACTTCAAAGGAAACCAGCCCCAGCATGTGACCGTCGTAGCTCCACTCGAGCTATGAAAACAAACAAATCCGGGACTAACTGAAACTGGAGTATCCGAATGTTATATCTTATGTAATGCGGCCTTCTGTAGCCTCAGGCTGAAGTCTTTTGAAGTATCAAATATTAATGAGCTTAAAGCAGCAGGTTTGCCCATCGATAAACCAATTAAGGAAGCAATACTCCATTTACAGAGTAAACCATTTGCATTTGACTAGATGGTTCTTCGTGGAAGCTTCTTAAGAGATCTTCTAGAAACTTTGATACAAGTTTTTGGTTTCAGTAAAGATTGGTAAAATCTATAGCATCATTATGCACATATCCTGATGATGTGTCCCAAGTCAGAATTTAGTTTCACTTCCCGTCCTAATGATGTTGGTCACTTTGGCCTCGCTTGACCGGCCTGAGCGGCAGCTGATAATGCTGCTCCCGAGGAAAATAATGATGCGAGCGACTGCAACTGCAGCCAACAGTATCTGAGGGCTGGGAATTAACACATTCGCCTCCTCCAGGCGCGTGCCTGTCCTACCTTTCCGAGCATTTATCAATCGTCGACGGACCGACCCACTGCGCCACCAGATACGGATGACTATCGCACTGGGGTAACCCTCGTGGAAGTGACAAAAATGTGCAACGGCGTCAGCGGAAGGAAGGCAGGAAGGAGGAACTGAGGCCGGGGAGGGGCAGGGGTTCGCAGGACATAAGGGACAAGGGACATGCTGCTACTCGGGCACAATGGGATGGTCCCGATCCACTGTCAAGGTAATTTATTAATTCGACAATAAAAACGTACGCAGTTCTTGGGCTGAGATACGGCTACGGATTCGCAATCCGCTCTGTGTTGGGATTGTGCTCGAATTCAGAATCGAGCTCGGGGTGTGTTGTGGTCGGACACTCGCATGTGGGCCTTACAACTCAATTAAAGTTGCCCGGGTCCTGGCTGCTGGATTTCTTTGCGCGGCAGAGTGTTTTATGGCCATGTGCCGGGTTAGGGTTAATCGCCATCGACACATTGATAAAAGCCAATTGGCCGTAAGTGAGAAAGTTAAGTGGACTTTGGGCACTAAAGCGTATAATAAAATTTAATCAAAATTAAATAATTATTGGTAAACCCTTAAAATTTGTATTGCCAATTTAAAATATTATATTTGCTTCTTGTATGTGCTTTTAAGGCTTCAAAGAAAGCATTACTTTTGGTAACATATTTTGGCTTCAAAATAAGAATAATAAAGTTATCTTTTTTATAAACTAAGTAATAAGTATTTTTTAATCTTTGTGTTTAAATCAGAAAATTGTATTGTAAATTTGCGGAAGTTAGTCAGCAGAAAAGTGTAGTTATTTTATTTTATTTTTAATCTTTTCTCGACAAACTTTGAGTGCAACAGCAACTGCATCGATTTAAGTTTTCCTTTCTGGGTTGGAAATTTATTTATATATTTTTTCCTTGTATAGAGTTTCATTTCGCCCCCTGCTTTCCCAACTGATTGTTAAATTTACTCTAAAACCAGAAAGCTGGCTATGAAGCCGCTGGCAATTGAACAATCACAGGACATCGGGGAAAAGCGGCCTGCAGTCTGGCGGCCTGTCGACTGTCTTCTGTCAAACTGAAAAACGCCATAAATTTCGTGCAACAATGGATGCTGCCAGGACATGGGGATGGGCCGGGTGGAGTAGGGGTAGCATTCGCACATGCACAAACTGCACACATATGCCACAACTATCGATATGCTAGGGGTGCTTCAACGGGGGTGGCTGAGATATAGAGTTCTCGCCGGCCGCGTAAGCCGATCAGAAAGTCGTGTAAACACAAAAAGTGGGCAAAATCGATTGTTTTTTTAGCAGTCAATTTAGCTGAGCGGATTTTCGGTTCTATGTAAATACTGTTTATGATTGAGAGAGAAGGAGGAGTTGGGATTTTCGCAAATATCCTAACATATTTATTAGATTTGGCTTACAACATTTTATTTTGTGTATAAAAATGGCCTCTAAGATCCTAAAAGGGGATATATATTCAAAGTCAGATCAATATATATTTTCAGATATTTATTTTAAAAGTTATAAAACATTTTTAAATAAACGTTTTTATTTAAGAGTGTGAAATTAGTTGCTACAAAATTAAATGCTTTCTTTAATAAATAACTTGTATATAGGAAAATCTATTTATTTATTTTAAAAGTGTTTAAATTATAGTATAATTTTCATTATTTACAATCTAAATATTTGTTTATATGTTAAAAGACAATAGGTTAAGCCTAAAGATTGGTTAAATGTGCAAAATGTCACTCATATTTGTATATAGTATGTGTAAATATTTGCTATCAGTTGAACATTAAATGATTTAAATAAGTTTTATTGTTATCAAATAAAGTTTATGCAATTTTATTAAATTTTAAAAAAGCTAAACTTTGAGTAAATAACTCTTTCAAAAATTAAATTAAAGAAAATTTAAAATCATTCTCTTTCTTAATAAAAGTGCTATTTATTTGTTTAAACAGGTTTTTGTTGGCGCAAAACCTGGGCGTGGACGACTGTTATTTTCTCGCACTATCAGCAGTCAGTTGAGGAGCGAGGATCCTCGGCAAATATCGGACTTGGTGAGGAGTGAGTTGGCACTAGGAATTGCGCACTTGCTTTCCTGGTCGCGAGGACAAACAAAAAGCGCAAACACGCGACCCTCGGCCACGCGCAATAGCAGCCTCGGGATCGGGCCCAGGATCGGACGTAATGTTATCCTTTGGCCGCCCAGTGCCGCGAAATGAATTCGGAGGGAAAGGGCCGCGAAGAAGGATTCCGGGAACAACTGGCAGCCAGTCATGGGCCGAACTCTTGGACTGGCAAAAATCCAGAGAAATTTTTAGGGAATCATAAACGGGCCCCGGGAAAAAGCCTTTTGTCGCCGGGACATTCTGCAGCAACAGTTTGCAGTTTACAGTTTTCAGATCCTTTTTATGTCTTTATGATTATTGCAATTAGAGGAGGACGGCCTGAGGCCGCTCTCTCGCTCGCCGCACCTCATAGGTAGGCATCTCATGGCTGTAATTACTGCAGCAGCGTCTCAAGGCCGCCGCGGAGGGGAAGTGGCCGGCGGATAACTCGCGATGATAATGGGCGCGATGGGTAGGTAATAAGCAGCGCAGCAGGTAGGCCCCGAACGGATAGTTTGGCAGGACCTCGGATAACTTCCCCTCGATCTGCCGGCAAGGACATTCGCCAGGAGGGGTGGTTCGCCGAGCAGCGGGCGGCAAAGTGTCATGCGCAGGGATATTTATGCGCTATGACGACGAGCGTGTGCCGTGCCCCGGGTTTTGCTATATATGCAGGATCTGCCGCAGGACCAGCTCATTCGCAATCACAGCAGCGTTGCGTGCACATCGCAGAGTCCGAACCAGCACAGCACAGACACATATCCGAGATGGCCACCACCAACCAGAGCCAGAGCCACTACAGCTACGCCGACAACATGAACATGTACAACATGTACCACCCCCACAGCCTGCCGCCCACCTACTACGACAACTCGGCGGCCGGCAGCAGCAGCTACTACCACCAGGCCAACTCCTCCGCCAGCTATCAGAGCTACCAGGGCTACTACTCCCAGGAGAGCTACTCCGACAGCTGCTACTACTACCAGAACAGCCAGGAGCAAGCGGCAGTCCAGACGCAGCAGCCCACCACCCCGCCGCCCAAGGCTGCCAAGCGCAAGGCCGAGGAGGATGCCGCCTCCATCATTGCCGCCGTTGAGGAGCGACCCAGCACACTGCGCGCCCTGCTCACGAATCCCGTCAAGAAGCTGAAGTACACCCCCGACTACTTCTACACCACCATTGAGCAGGTGAAGAAGCCTTCGCCCGCTCCCTCCAAGGCGGCCGCCAGTCCCGCCCCCTCCTACGAGCAGGAGTACGTGGCCGTGCCCACGCCCAGCGCCTCTGAGGATGTCGACTACTTGGACGTCTATTCCCCGCAGTCGCAGAGCCAGAAGCTGAAGAATGGCGACTTTGCTACCCCGCCTCCAACCACGCCCAACTCCCTGCCGCCCGTCGAAGGCATCAGCACACCACCACAGTCGCCGGGGGAGAAGTCCTCGCCAGCCGTCAGCCAGGAGATCAATCATCGCATTGTGACAGCCCCGAACGGAGCGGCC
Source organism: Drosophila anomelani (assembly GCA_035045905.1). NCBI lineage: Eukaryota > Metazoa > Arthropoda > Insecta > Diptera > Drosophilidae > Drosophila > Drosophila anomelani. The sequence goes on along the minus strand of JAWNOO010000007.1, from coordinate 4,241,394 downwards.
GATTTCAATTGGTCGCACATCGAGGAGTCCTTGGCATCAGGTAGGCATCGTTCAAGCACCCCTGCAACCCCTAAAAAATATGAAATCCCCTCCACAGATTCCCTTTTGCATTTCTTTATAAATTTCAATAACTAACCAATCCTTTCTTTATTTCTTGATTCCAGATTGCAAAGACTCGAAGCGCACCCGCCAGACGTACACCCGCTACCAGACCTTGGAGCTCGAGAAGGAGTTCCACTTCAATCGCTACATCACCCGCCGCCGTCGCATCGACATCGCCAATGCCCTGAGCCTGAGCGAGCGACAGATCAAGATCTGGTTCCAGAACCGACGCATGAAGTCCAAGAAGGATCGCACGCTGGAGAGCTCCCCGGAGCACTGCGGCTACTCGGCGCTGTTGCCGCCCCTGGAGCCTCCGACCACCAGCACCACGGGAGCAACTTCGATGCCCATGTACCACCATCACCAGACCGCCGTGCCCTCGTACGCCGCCTATAACCACAGTCACAGTCACAGCCACAGCTACGGGCTGCTCAATGATTATCCTCAGCAGCAGGCTGCCCAGCAGCAGCAGTACGAGCCGTACCCGCAGCAATACCAGCAGCAGTGCGGCTACCAGCAGCATCCGCAGGACCTGTACCATCTGCCCTAAGGTCCTCGCGGCGGCTCACAGCCGACACGAAGACCGCGAAACCCGAACCGAGCCGCGCTTCTCTCGACCATTTGTAGGTGACACGCAAATGGCCCAAAGCCGAGAACGAAGCTGCGGCGCAATGAGTCGCACAGTGGAGGGTGCACTCCCTACGGTGCCCAGGCATCTTGGGCACCAGGACGAGTGCGCTTGTGCAGACAGAGATGGCAATAGCTGCGCAGCGAAGGAGAGCCAGAGAGGCTCCTTGCTGCGAGCGGAACCGGAACCCAGTGGCTGGCCATGATGGGTTCTCAGCGATCGATTAGCTGCGGCCAAACACAAACTCAAAACACTCAGCTGGGAGGCTGACACCGCCGGCCAGGAGACTTGGAGACTGACAATGTACAGTTAGTTGTAATTAAGTTAAAATTGTATTAGATTCGTATTTATTTAAATATATAGAAAAAGAGAGAATTTATAAGAGAACTTATATGGAGTTTTATTTGAGCGATTTTGAGTTGGGGATGGGAGGGGAATTAACTATCTAACTTACTATTATTAAGATACCTTTTGATGGAAATGTTATTATGAAGAACTTACTAATTGAAGGATGAGCTGATAAAAAAAGTATATATTAAAATATGTATAACATTTTAAGGGAATCATTGTTATTAGATAGTTCCAGTTATGATTTACATTTAACCCTCGCTTAATTATCGATTTATTCGCTATTATGATTGACTTTTGTTGTATCTAAATTAAAAAAGTGTTATAAAAGCTATAAAATGGATTACAAAAATAAATATTTGTTATTATAATTATCATTTATTCTATTTATAAATTATATTAAGATATATTTTTGTCTGATAATAATTATGACGATTTACTTAATTTAATAAAACATAAGAGCAGAGAACATTTATACTATTTGCTTTTGTTATTCGATTTTCAATTCGTATTTCGAGTTTAGACATTCTTTATTTAACAGAATTCTTTTAACATTCTATAGTTCATCCTTTGATTTATTTGTGATAAATGAGATTCTTTGATCGCTGCAACCACCCAATAAATTCCGTCTGAACTTGGACGAGAGGCAAACGATTTAACATTGAGCACGAATCGTGCAAATTCGAGCAGCTGCATTTTCTCGCCTTGATCCCCCCAACCCCCGACCCGCTGCCATCTCCCGGATTTCCTATAAAATTCACTCTTTTCGCCGGAGAAAATGTCACATTTTGGTCGGGCATCGGGTGCATCTACCACCACACCCCATGTCCTGCCTCGTCCTCCCCTCGCCGCTGTGCGTTCGTCTATTGAAGTGAGACATTGATTGGTCATTTTTCATTGCATTGCACAGACCCGTGACAGTTATGGGTATCGCAGCGCAAAAGGAAAGCTAGAGCCAGAGTCAGATCGGGACTCGGACTCGAGCTAAGAGGGAATCAGGGGAGCAACGTTTGCCTGGGCATCGTTTATACGAATCATTAGGTAAAAGTGGACAGTGGGTGAGCAGCAGGCGGCATCTGTGGGATCTGCCTTACGGATGGAGTTAGGTGCGGGATGGCATGTGCTGGGGTTAGTGCTTGATATTGAGTCAAATACCGATTTTGTTATAGAATTTCAAATTTAATGAAACTAACAACAAAAGTAGACTAAACTCATGAATATTTTTTTTAATTTCTTAAACATTTTTTGCATATTCAATAAAAAAGTTCCAAGAGCATATAACTTCTTCCTAAAATGAGCATCTTTTATTTTTGTTCTATAAAAAAAAATACTTAAATTGTATAGATACGAATGCAAAAATTAGCTGTTAAGAATTCCTAGTCTTGTTAAAGTCAAGGACGATCGATTTATGTTTTCAACACTAAATATTCCTACTCAGCTTTACTCTTTACCTGAATACATAATTTATATTTTATGGATTCCAAAAAGTCAACATTTCTCCATATTTTTGTTAACATTAAGCAAGCGGTTGTGAAAGGATTTTTATTAGGTTCCAAAAGTCAGCCCTTTGCCTTGCCCTTTTTAGCCAACATTAAGCAAACGAAGTTGCAAGGACTTTTTTACGGCTTCCCAAGAGTCAACTTTCCCTTTGGGATTGTGTTTCTTTATTTTTTTTAGAATTCTTGGCAACTCCCGAGGAGCTGTAAATGGTTTACGTGTAAATTGCGAAAGAGTTACGTTAACTCTTCCCGAGTCCTTCTGGGAAACGTGTCGTTTTTTATCCTTTTTATTCGCATTTCGCTTTATTGACCAGCCTCGGAGCGGGTTCTTAACTCATTCGCGAACCATAAAACCCGAGATTCGCGGAAGGAGTCTACGTTGTGGGCGGATTCCTTCTGGAGGCCTGGTGCAGTCAAGGCTGCAAAGTCAATCCTTTAGCGTAATCCTTTAAATAGTCAAAATAAAGCCCGCCTTTGTCAAAACAATGCGCAGCGCTCGCAGAATTCGCATTTGCGAATAGGCGGTGCCATTGTGTCCACTTAGCCGGCAGGTACCGCCGCCTCAGGATTCCGGCGATCCTCGGGCCCTGCATCCTTCCTCCAGACCCAGCCTTGCAGCGGCCTCAGCCATAACGATCGTAAAGTTATCCTTTCGCAAACACGAGCACACGGTTACCTCCTTGAGCCTTAGGCCGGCGAAGGAGTTACAAAGTCATAAAAACAAAACACCTTTGTCCGAGCGGCATTGTCGGTTGGCGAATTATCCTTTCTGTCGCCGCTGCCGAATCCTTAATCCGCCAGTTAAAGAGAGAGAGACACACACACAAACACCAGTATAGGGAGATGGCCAGGATTCTAAGGTAGAAATTCGCAAATGAGTTGCGACCCTGGCGAAAGGGGAAGGAAAGTGGCAGGCAAAAGGGTATCGGACATCGGTAAGCCTTTAGCTGGAAGGGATTACATTACATTATCCTTATGTCTAAGATAAACACCGATCGTCTAAGCCAAAACATTGGATCGAGCGTGATATTCGAATTAGCTCGTTCAGGGAGATTAGCCCGGAAAAGTCAACAGATTTGTGGATGCTTAGCCGGCTAAGTATGAAAACAGTCCACCTTGGAATTAGTAGTTAGAGAGGAAAAGTGGAAAATTATAAGGAAACTATAATTAAAACATTAAATTTATATTAAATTGTCATTAATCGAAAAGTAATATATCTTTTAGAAAAAAATTAAGGTACGTAGAATATTAAATTAAATTAATTTTTATATCCAAGCCTCCGACAAATCCTTTTTGGTTATGATATTCAAATTAATTGGACAATCAAAGGATCTCCTTCAACGATAAGAGGATAATTACTATCAAGGGACTTGTAAATGTCTGTAAAATCATATTCCTGTCATATCATCACCAAAATGAGACAATAATCGAGCTGATACAGCGATTTCCCGATAACGGCAAGTCATCGTAAGGTCAGCACCTCTCTTGCGGCCGCACCCTTTGTTGTGATGGCCATATATTTATGGCGCTCAAAAAGCAATTAATTGTGACCCAAATCAACAATTTCCGAATGGCTGGCAATATCAACACGGCAGTCCGGTCTAATGGACCGGCAAATGCCACCGATCTCCATGGACCAAGACGTTGGAATATAGGAATGGATACATGCACGTAGTGGGAATGGTAATGAGATCGAAATCGGAATGGAATGGTCTGGTATGCTGCATGAGTTATGGCCTCACCGGTCAGATGTCGCCTCCAAATGCTTTATTTCTATGCACACGCAGAGAAAAACATGGGTGTTTAAGTGTATATTTTATAAATTAATATATATATTTCTAAAAAATATTACTCATAATCTAAAAAGAAGAAAAATATAGTAGGCATCTTGTATTTAATAAAAAAATAACAAAGAAATGGCATGAATCAATAAATCTCTATTATGTCTTAAAATTTATTTAATAATACAATTAAGCCACATTTAACTATCACAAAAAGATATACATATTTGTTCTCTGTGCACAAACCTAGTTCATGTTGCTTGTACCTTCCATGGAACATCCAAGCAAAGACCCGATGAAATCAGCGCCAAAACTAAGCCAAACCTGATCGCTGGCCAGCGGCTAGATCAGTGCTGAACCCTGCCCCCGAAGCAGAGGTTAACATCAATATGGTAATAAGCCATATCGCAGCCACTGAGAACCAGCCAGATCCCATCCCGTCCGATCCTCACGAGGGGCTGCCGGATTTATGAGTTCACCAAATGCTTTATGGCGTGTCGCTTTGACTAATTTATCTGCAAAAGGCGACGGCGTTGGCCACGAATTTTTATTGTTAATTTATGATTAAGCTGATTATGGTCGATTCGGTTTTGTTTTGGGTTTTTTTCTGTTCTCAATTTTTCGGTAAGGCATTCACAACAAAGGCATTTCGTTGCTCAAGTGGTGGATTATAAAAAGGCCTCCGCTGCTGATTGTCAATTCCAAAAATAAACAATCTAAAAATAAACCAATAATTTTTTTTTATTTAATCATAATAATGTGAAATTATTGTTGATATAAATAATTGCTTTCTAATTAAAGTTCATAAGTAAATGGTATACAATATTGATAGAGTATATAAAGTATATACTTTACTTCATTTTTGAAATCACCAAAAAATCGCATTCCTTTCCCATAAAAAACTCCTTGCAACCTTAAAACAAAGAAAGCATCTTGGAAAGTAATCCCGCAGATATATTTCAATTATTGTTGTTGCTGGGCCACCACCAGCTAATGAAACAGACTTTCGTTATTCTGAAAATGAGAGCGAATGCGAGGAAATCTTTGGTCGGTTTAGTTTAAATGGGCCGTAAATGATAATTTTAATTTTTAATCAAACATATGCCTGCAAAAACGGCAATGCCGACGACCGGCATCCACCGTGGACTTTCGTGTCAAAGAGGCCGCCGAAAAACATGTGAGGAGCCCCAGGCCCAGGCCCAGGCATCCTCATCCTCAGCCTCAGAATCCGCGGACGGAGCACGGAACGCGGCACCGCTCGACGTAGCACATCTTGAGTGGTTGTGGTCGTGGTCGTGCCTGCGGATCGGGAGCGATCTGCCACTGCCACCGCCTCCGCAGCGGCGCTATAATAGCAATATAACATAGCTATAGCTGGCATTACGATCCGATGTTCACGGCCACGGAACGGGCATACTAAATTCCTCGGGCTAGAGCTCCCGGAAAGAGCTTGAAGATACTTTTGGCAATGCGATTAAAATCAACCCGGAGTTTTCTTTTTTGAGTAAGTGACACGGTAAACTAAATTAGATATTGTGCATCTGTGAAAAACGAAATTCATAAAATAGAATTTAGAAAGCATTACAAAGTTATAAGTATATTTTTAATATCAACAAAAAAAAAGTACAATATATAAATTGGTGTAATTTGTATACCAATTTTTAAAGGTTTCGTAGAAATAATTGCACATATAGTAGCCATACGTATATTAAAGTATCAAGCTTTTCGATTTAAAATGTATACAGTTTGCTCAGTTATAATTTCTCTACAGTTTGATTTCCCCATAAAATCTATATATCTATCTATTTTATATCTATGATTAGTAATTTATTATATTTTTTAATACTGTTGCTATCATTCCAATGAACATTGTTTTGTGTTTATATGTATATCTTTTAACTTCGCCAGGATCCTGTATTCAGCACCATCTAGCGACAGATGCCGAAGTACTTGGAAATAAATTGGAATAATTATCCGTTTCCAATTGGACGTTTTCGAAAATGGTTTAAATTTCTTCCCAGGGGAATCTTTAAAAAAGGCATTAAATTAAATAAATTGTGATTTGATAACCTTGTTATTCGGGTATGTTACTTCAAATAAAATGGTTTAAACGCAAACTAAGCAAATAATAAAATGATTAATTTAAATTGGAAATTTTGAACTAAGAAATAGAATTTAAAAAGTGTCCTGATTATTTAACATGCATTTTATACACCGCCTGCGAGGCGAAGACAAGAACCAAATTTGTCTTTATGGCGCACGCACTGCTTGCTCGAACTGCTTTAATTGTCGGCAAAGAAATTATGTTGGGCATGCTTAGCAACATTTGCTTAGATACATTTGTTTAGATAGAAGCTGCATGTTCTTAGAGAAAATATACATTTACTTAGATACAAATGGGAAATTGAATATTTACAGAATTAATTTAAAAATTATTAATATAATACAAGTAATAACACATAAAATACTATAATATTATAATAATATTATGTTTCACACCTATATAATTTTCCTCCATAAATGATTTACTACTTCTTTAAGTCAATTTACTTTCATTTATTTATCTTTTGTTACATTTTTAAACGAGTTGTAAGAATTGCATGTTTTATGGATATTTCTTAAGCAAATAATTTACCACGAAATACAATATATAAGTTGTGTATAAAAATTTCAAAAACAATTGTTCAAAAATCAAAAGTAATTGACTATTTTGTGAAACAGCCTTTCTCTGTTGTTCTTTGTAATCAGAGAAAGATATCTGTTTCCCCACTTTGTACTCCTAATTGCGGCCCGTGAATGAGTTTCCACGGTCGCAAACAATACGCGGCACACATGGGGAAAACACACAGCTACTCACACACTCGGGCACTCACAGATACGGATATTCGTGTCATTCGACGAAACTTCAAAGATATCCGACATTTTGGTTTCTTTCCTCTTGCGTGAGTCGTGAGCGTGAACCGGCAAAGTTTCGTATGGCGCCTCTCGACAGTTGTTCCTCAATTAAACTTCGGTACGAGAAGCGGCCCCCCCCAAGGCCCCCGCAAGGCGGAGGCAAACACAAAGCGAGGGCTGAATAAATATGGCGCAAGCAAACAAAATATCTGGAAGATACAATTATACGCACGCAATTCGTCAATCAGAACGACATTTTTCTTTTATTTGCTCGCCGGTCATTAAAAGCAACAGCAACCTGAGAATGGGACGAACGAATGCAATAAAAGTGCCGCAAGGCAGCGTTTCTTTTTTCCCCTCTATTGAGCCCCAAGTCAGGGGCAATTATAACTTTTGTTGTGTTTGGGTTTGAGCTCAGGTCTGGGGTGGGGCTTGGGGTCTTTCCTTGGCAGTCATAACTCCGCTAGATTGAGATGCTCTCTCCGGATTTTTCTGCTGCAGCCCGAATCGGTGAGATACGAGCACAAAAGGTAAACTAATTAATTGATTAATGGCCGCGATCACACGCTTTATCTCGCAAATTAATATTATTCAATTTAAAACTGACTTAAAGTCGTTTTCACCACAACTAAGAGTTGTCGCACTATAATGGCGCTCATTAATTCCGATGGAGAGAGAAAGAGGGCCCTGGCGAAAGAGAGATAGCACTCAGCGAGATCCTTTTGAGATCTTTATCGCCCCCGATCCCTCGGGCTCCCCTGATTCCTCCGATTCCGCATCGATGGGCCCGCCGAATGAATCAGTTGCCGCTTGTCACATGCACCGAGCCGGGCCTCAGATAATGCCAATGGATCGCATAACTCAAATCTCGGCTTGCAGCTCGCGGTCCCGAAACCGCCGTCCTGGTCACATGAGACCCCGCAATTAATTGAGCTGTTCAATGTAAGTCTCGGAGAAACGAAAGGGAAAAATTAAAATTGACATCCCAATTAATATTTGGCTCGTTTGCATGTCGGAGTCCACAATACTTGGAACGCACTTACAGGTTCTACAGGTTTCCCCAGTCTCCGACGGACGCCGAAGATTCTGTCCCGCGAGGGTTTGTCCCCCAAATCGTATCGATTTCAATCAGTTAGGTGTGGATATTTCAATTTCATCCTTAAATTATTCCAAGAAATAATTAAGCTCCGGCAAGATTGAGATGCTGGGATTCTAGAGAGTGTTGTAAATATTTTATGTGTTTAGATATCCAAATGTTAAGGAAATTTGTTGTTAAAAGGATATATTTACTATAAATTTCAAATACTTATAGTGCACATAAAAAGTCGTTATTTGTTCTTCCTTTTAGATTAGTAAAATATAAATTTAATCGACTGCAAGTGAGCTTTGAATAATTGTCGTAAATATATTTACAATTAGTCTTTGTATTCTGTATTCTGCGTTTTCCAACTATATTTATTATATTTAAATTTCTTGCTGAAGTAAAGCTTTATTACTTGGATGGATTTAATCGTTAATCATTGTAATTTAACCTTATAAATGTGTATTAATTGATTTCAATTCAATTTGGAGATACTTTTAGAGGCAACTTATAAAGGCATTCTTTTCCGTGTAAATATACAAATATAGCTTGTTTTATTTAAATATCACAGGGTCTGTCCCTGCCTTTAAATTTAAATTTCCACAACTTTTTGGCAGTGTTCTGTCTGAATGAAAAATAATCAAATTAAATGCGCTAAGCCAGCTTATTCCAAAATGTGCCGAATTCATTTCAATTATCTTTATAATTCTGAGCATCTTGACAAAGAATAACTGCAGAGTCCTGAAACCAATTAGATGATTGCATTCCTCCAGTTGGCCGAATGTATCTCATAGATTAAAACATTTTAATTACACGCATCGCTTGGTGGGTTTTCCCCGCTTTCCCGGCTAGGGCTAGCTGACTGACATGGTTTCGTTCCACGCAACGTTCCGGGGATCAAATGGGAATAATGAAAACTTCAACGCCATCGAGGGTTCGGTCTCTGTTTCCTCACCTCTGACGGAATGCTGCCAGCCGGAGCTGGCCGGCCTGTCGGGCACGTCGTCATCGCGGGCATCCACATCCACCAAGATGGTAGGCATTTAAGCCCGGCAAGCACCAACACTACCACGAACACGCACCACTCACACAGACGAGCCTGGCTGGGCCGGTCCGAGAGTATCCTTTTCGCTTCCTTCACTGGCCGGGCCTCCCTTCAGGGGCGTAGTGCATGATAAATGTCGGGGAATCCGTCAATGTCAAAATCAGACTGTTACAAAGCAGCAGCGGCGTCCGCAGCGCTCCGAAGGGAATCGCCAGGGGATGTGGGGTTGCGGAGTGGGAAGAATGCGACCAGGATGCGAGCAGGAGCATCGCAAAAAACAACAACAAAAACAACAGCCCGACCAACTGCCGCTCCGGATCCGGAATCCCATTTCAATATCATGCATTCAATATTCACTTGGTAATTTTGCAACAACATTTTCCTTTATTCGAATTCGTGTTCATATATATTTGGAACACCAAAAAGATTGTACGCTGAAAAAAACTAAGGATCCTGAGATGGGTTATTTTTCAAGAACAAGTTGGTTTTTCAATTGTAAAAGATAGGTACATATATTGGTAATATCATATTTATTTTTTACAGAATAATAAAATTGTTTTAAATTTCATATAAATATATATCCCTAAATATCATTTAAAGTAGCCATAAAATCGGCTTAAATTTAACTATAATTTTTACTGCTTTTCTCTGTGCACTACAGAGACAGTCCTGATCGTGCGTATATGCAGGCCATGCAAATGCCAATGCAGAATCATCTAGCGGAAATTATGCTGACTAATTGCGCGTAATTAATCAGCTCCTGGCGCCCACACGGCAGCAGCAACAATAGCCCAGGCCCTGCCAATGCCCATGGCCATGGCAATATGAGGCGGCGTGTGCAGTCGTGGCCGTTGAGTAACTGGCTAGAATTGAATTTGATATGCTCCATTGGCACCTTACCTCATGTCAGCCCAAGTCGGGATAAAGTAATTAAATTACTTCGTGGTGCAAGAGTCCTCCTATTGGTATTTTGAATTTGACATGCAAGCAAAATGCTGTGCAAGATTTCATGGCTTAAGAGCAAAGATATAATCTAAGAGATTATATATTCTTTTATTGAAATTATTATCATTAAAAGGTTTTTATTATCATTATCATTTAATGAATGAGTTTGTAAATATTATGGGGATGCAGATAAATATTTTATTAATTAGAAGTAAACTATTTCAAGGAACCACCTAAACCTGGTACCTTCTTAACTCCTATTTAAGATTATTTATGTGAGAGATACATTACAAACATCATTAAACGATGTAATGATTTATTCACCTAAAGTTTATAAGAATGTTGTATAAGCTTTATGTGCTCTATGTACAATTCGTATACAGAAATTTAATGATTGAAGTTCTGCCTAATTTAATATGACTTCAATGTCAATATCATTATATAGAATTAAATGTAAATTATATATTTAAATGCTTTCTATCCCAACTAAACTCAGGCTTCAAAGTTCATATCAATGTTAAACATATTTCCACTTCCACATGAGCACAAAAAAGTAAACATTTTGTCCGGTCCGAGTGGCAAAAAATAAAATAGCCATGTCCATTGGCGAGTATTTTGACAAATTGCCCGATTGGACATTGAAACATTTTATCTGCCATGTCGTCGATGCCAGTGGGCGTAGTCCGGGGGGATGAGGGTGGATTTTGGGCAATGGGCAGTGGTGGGTGGTGGCTCTCCAAGTGGGTGGAATCCCGAAAGAGGGTGTGAGCCAAGGGCCACGGGCAGTGCGTTGGGTCAGTGCGTGGCATTTCGGTCATTTATATGAACACTCGTCCTTTTTCATTGCCAGTTGGTGTCTCTGCCTCGCTCTCACTGCTGGTCTGTCCTCACTCCCTCTCACTTTCTCCCACTGGAGCCGGGTGATGTGCTATCTCTCCCCCTCTGCGGGCACATGTGTGTAACTTCCAAACTCCAAGCCAAACCAAACCGAACCGATCCAGAAGGGCCGCCTTCGGGAGCACATCATGGCGAATGACAGATTAGCAAAGTCCCAATGGACATTTGTAACCGAACGGAGGGACTCGAGTGTGGGCGGCGGTTACACTGGAAAAAAACTCTGTGAGCTTTAGAATTTAATTTGGTGGCGATTGAAACATTTCGTGGGCATAGAAAATGGATGGAAGGGTGTTCATTTTCTCCTCTAAGCTTTCTTTTTATTTGTTAATCAAAAAACGAATTTAGATATATTTTAGAAGCAAAATTGTTAGTTTAATTCTATAGGAATGTTATAAATAAGATCCTTATAAGCTGAAAACTTTAAAGAACTTAAAAATGTCTTAAGATGGTTTCCTTGAAAAAGACTGAAGTAAAATTAACAAGTTTAATCCGTAGAGGATATCTTGTACATTCTTTTAATATTCTTATTTTTATTGTTTCGACTTCTGTTATATTTTTCCCAGTGCTAGCGGGTGGTATGACTTGGGTGGTGGATCCTGGAGTAATTTAAATTGCCAGCCTGGCCGGAACGCAGCGCTTTTGACCGCTGCCCACCTTGAGGTCCCCGGAGACGCTCGCCGGTGGACGCTTCTTATCGGCCGTGATTACTTTCTAATCCGTGGCAGCATCGGAGGCAGTCGTCCAGCGTTGACACAAACAAATGGCCAACTGGCAGCGCCAGTCGGAATGACAGGGCACATCAAACGGGCCAGAGTGAAAGGTATTAATTGCCGTCCCAGGAGTGGGAGCAGGACCAGAAGCAGGACGAGGCGACCAGGTAGGCTGGCAGGACGCAGTGGTGGGCGAGGGAGAGAGTGTTTTTAATGTGAAAGCAATTTCGGCAAATCCAAAGCAACTCAAACGAAAGTGCCGCTCACAGGTACTCGTGGAAATTCTTCAGTTGTTATGACCAGAGTGGCCATAATTATTTCGATGTTGCTGCGTAATTAGTGTTCGATCGGCTGAATGAATGGTCGGCTGAAGGGGAAAGGCGAAGGGCCGGGCAGGAAAGGGAAAGTGAAAAATTGCATTTCATGCGTGGCTGCCTCAACAGGGAAATTACGCACTTATTCCCCATGTAACCGAAAGTGAAATTCGTTTGGAAGCAACTAATTGCAGTCGTTCGGTGCAATGCACAAAATGGCTTCCCTCTAATGGAATGGCCGACATGAAATCGAAGTAATTGCTAGAAAGTAACATCTGAGCCAGATGAACTGTGAGATACAAAGTATCTTTTAGTAGGAAAATATAGAAAACTTTGGTTGTTTTCAACTTCTTATCTGTTATAAATTATTTATATTTATGTATAGTAAAACGAGAAAAATTTAAGTTTAAATAAACACTATGAAAGCTTTACAAATTATATTATATTTTTGCAGAAACTTAAATCATATTTTTCAAAGTTATACCCTTCCTCCTTCCTATTTAATGCAAAATATCATCTGTAAATAAGTTGTAGGACAATATTTTCCATTGCAAATTATAGCCTTTATAGAAAATAATTGTTTAAATGGCTTTATATTTTTTCAATTCGATTGGAATAAAAGCTAATGTATTTCCCTCTTAACTCCTCAATGCCATCAAAACTCAATGATTGCCAATAAACCTCCACACACACCCACATCGAACATCTGCCCGAATCGAAGACTCCTTGGGGTTATGATTACGGGTTGCAGGAACCAAAAGACATTCTGCCATTTGAATGCGTAACTCTGATAGCAGCGGCGGCTGACTGATGGCCGCAACTCCCGTTGACGAGCACAACAAATTTCAGTGCAACGTCTCATACTATCAATGTCGGCAATATGTCAAATTTAACAGCAGCGGGCGGGATCGGGATATACATATATCGTAGACGGCGGCGGGAGTGGCAGCCACGTGATGCAAAAAAAAATAAAAATAAAACCGAAATGAGAGATGCAATGGCAGAGGCGCATGAAAATTCATTTTGAAAAGTTCTGCTCCCCGCATGTGAGGCACGAATTAATAATGACGCCAACAGCGTCGACGGCGCGACGAGGCTATACATGCAGCTATATATCTAAAGGCAGTCGGCCCAACACCGGGAAGAGCTAGAGATGAGAGCGTGATGAAGATACAGATTTAAATATTAAGCTAAAATAGAATATAAAATATATACAGTAATCCCTTTTATTTTAATCCACTCCTTCCTCTATTTTGTTACTTTCAAGCTTAAACCTTTAGTGATTTCTGTGATATATCCTTACCTTTCCTTTGACCAATCACAAATAATGATTTATTAATTTATTTATTAGCCAGCTTATATTCGTGTCACTGTGCCTTCAGCGATTCAAATGCAGTTCCCGACATCAAAGTGCTGGGCATTCGGTGTCTGGCTTTTGCCATTGGCTTGTTTGAGTGACAGATCGTTCTGGCCGGGGCTTTGAAGTGGAACTCGTGTGGCAACCGTTTAAGATATAATTAACTCGACATCCGTGCACTCGCAAATTGGCGCAGAACAAATGGAAACTAAATTCGTGTTCAATATTCAAATGCCCCGCGAGAAAGGCGGAACAACAAATGACAAACACCATTCCCCATTATGTGGGGAATGTGTTAACAGGGAAATAAACAAAAGGCAGAGGGCCGAAGCGGATGGCAGTCGAACGATGAGAAAGAATCAAAACTTTGCCCGGTGACAAGCCACTCAACTCATTGACATTGAAAGCGACATCGGGCCACAAGGCAAACTCACACAAAATTAGATTAATTTGGGTAATTTGAAGTTTCGTTGTAATGAGTTTGGTCAGTCATTTGGCTCTGACATTTTCGTTCATTTGGCCCTCGGCTTTGTTGTCTTTATTTCGTGGGTCGCGACTTTGTCAACGATTTCCTTTTCCCCCGCCCTCGACCAGTGAATATAATCAGAGGGTCTGAGCCCAACTCGGGCCCAAAGTTTTATTCGTCTTAGAATTCTTAACTCATAACGTTGGATGCTGTTCTTGGGGCCTTATTTATTCGGCTGTTCGAAATGCTGAAGTTGCCCATATTTCGAGTGCCCCGGACGACATCAGTTCCGCATTCAGAGATTCAGTTGCATCTCGGGACATTGCCTCGCATCGCCGAGGGGTGGAGGGGCGAATTTCCAAGGGGGCCAGGGCCGGGCCGGGGGCCGGGGCTTGGGGGAACATGTTCCTTATTATTTTCCGCTGATTAATCGATTGTCGGCTGCGTGTCGCTGGCTCTCCCTGCCTCCATATGTCATCCCCATCCGTAGTGCAGCAGCGCTCGGTGATTCAGACACTTGTCACTGGAAAAATGTAAACATGAAATGCATTTATGTAGAAATGTTGAAAAAAGTATCTGCGCAAAATACAAATATCCCCCTGTCATCCGCGGGAGGGCTGCAAAGTTGCTGCGAATAAAAAATGGTTTGACATGGCGGGTCTCAGTTGAGGGAGCCATTGCGTAAGGGAGAATGGATTGCTCGAGTGTGGGGAGTACTCCTTGAAGAAAGATGGAAAATTATTTGGAAAATCTTAAAGTATCTACCGGATTGAAGGTTTTTTTCGACAAAGAACATGACATTGTTTCTAAGTAAAATTGCGGAGATAAAAAACTAGAAGCAACTAAAATAGAAAAGTATTTTATATTTCAGACATTGTTTGGCTGATATAAACATAACTTAGTTCTTGCCTATTTACAATATATAGCATTTGAATATGTTAATTATTATATAAAAATCATTATTAAATAACTAAGTTTTTCAATTTTAAATTATCTTGCATTAAAAACACTTTAATAAAAGTGAGTTGGAAACAATAATATTCCCTTTAAATTTACAATCTAACAATTATAAATACGCAACAATTGGTTTTATTTACGACAATTTCTCATTGTGAAAGTAGAAAAAGTTTCACAGAAATCTTTAAAGATTGCATCGGAGGAAGATTGCTGGGAAGAAGCTTGAAATTCGGAAATGAAAGTGAAATGAATCCAGCAATTCCCAAATGCTACATTCTTTGCCAAAAGCCTTGCCACCGGATTGGGTTTCCTTGGGCTCATTGTTTTCCCAGCGCCATAGAACCCCCGGTTTACTGTGCCAGTCCCAGTCCCAGTACCAATCCCAAGCCAAGTCCCTTCTCCGGGTTCCCGCGGCTTCACATCCCGGCTGCTGGGCCCGGTCTGCTGGGCTGCTTTTGATGATGATGGCATTTCCTTTGGTAGTTGCGTACGTCATAGATTAATGGCGGCAATCCATCAAAATCACTCGATGGACATGACGAACAGCCGAAAATTCAGCAGAAGCAGGCAGTCACTCCAGCAGCTCCGAAGGAGCAAGCGAGATAGCACACGGGCTGAGAGAGAAGGGGAGAGATTGCCAGCTTGCCCGTCGAGAAAGGCAGAATTTTTGGGTTTTTTGTTTACCAAGTTTTTTGTGTTTGACTGAATTTTTTGTTCGATTTTGAGTTGGGTTTACAGCCACCGAAGCTAATATGGATCTTTGGTTTTGGTTTTTGTGTATAAAATAAGCTTGATTTGATGGGGTTTATTCTGTGTAGATATGGCAACGAGCGGGTTTATAAAAGGAGTTGATTTAGCCATAATATTTACTTTTTATTGCTGGAAAATATTAAAGAAGTAATCAAACCTGGGTGAAACTATATAATTTTTATGAATCACTCCCTGAAACACCTTTGACCCCATATCCGAGGGTGGGAACGAGGGAGACTAGAACCTCTCAGAACCATTCGGAGGCGTCAAAGTGCATCGCCCGAGCACAGCCAGTGATCGATCAGTTGCCGGAAGAGCTGGCAACTCTCGGCAAGGTCCAATGACAACGCCTCTATGAATAGACCGAAGAAATCAGACGACGGAGGCCATCGCCAGCACACTTAGCAACGAGATTCGGATGCCAGACCACTTAGCATGAATCCGGCATTAGTGGGAAGGCATCGACACGCCGTGCCAGCAGAAGACACTTGAGATCGGCCGGGAAATATGGAAAATTCGGGAGGGGAACGCTGGCGTTCGCTTGCCACGTTTAATTAACAGCAAAAGTGTGACTGCGACACGTTCGAGGTGCACAGAGAGATCACTGTACTTCTCCCCTCGACATCTGTGACTTTATTCAAAACTCTTGTCTCTTGGTCGACGGCATTATCGGAAACTGATTAATAACCATTGTCGGGCCTTGTCTGGGTTCCCAAAGTGTGAGTTCATGTCTCCTCGATTCTTACCCTCCTCCAAGAAGCGAAGATCTTGTTTCGAGCCATGTAGCTCGTCCTCAGCATTTCCCCAACAAGAACACGACCTGGAAATTGTACATCAATTGGGGGAATAATAATATTTAAAAAAATAAACAAGCCAACTTGGGAAAAGTTAATTCATGAAAAGTAATCTTAAGGACTCTTAAGCTGGAATATAGAGAAATTAAATTAAATACAGAGCAGGAGAGCGAAGATGAGCTGAGCATAATAACATTCTTTTTGCTTACTGATTCCAGGAGATTACTGATTCCTTGAAAGCTATTTATATTTATTTCTTCTAGTCCCCCAAATTATTAAAAATAACAATATAGAGGCACCACCCCATTTGTTCTGCAGATTTACATTGGTGTTGTACAAGCCTTTGAATACACTTTAATTGTTTTTTAAGTGCCGCACAAATTACTTAATCACGTTCGGGAAAAGCCCTGGGCCTATGACTTGGATTCGGGAACTGGAATATATACATATTCAGAGGGCTCCTTGTGGGGATGGCTTTTTGTGCGCTGGCCCCTTGCGATTATTCGTCTGTTTTGTGTGATAAATGTTTTTATCACCGCATCGAGTTCATTCGGTGCCGGCAGCGCTTAATCTGAATGCCATCTTCAACTGATGGCAGGGCATTAGTTTTCCAGGGGCGTCCTAGGCCGAGATGGCCAGGAGAATGGCGGCGGGAGAATGGGGAAGGGGCAGCTGCGGAAGTTTCATTACTGGCGCCCAAAGGAGGAAATGAAACGGAGAGCGAACGGCACGAACCCTGGGCTGAGCTCAAATCGATGCGTATCTTGAGCGATGATTTGCGGTGTGTGCGAGTTGAAACTTTGTGAAAACCATAAAATAATTAACACTTGATTATTATTCGGGGAGCGATGACTGGGCGAAAGTTTGGCAACTTGGCCTGAGTGTCGACATGGGTGACATCGATTTAATTCGCTCGCCAACTCCACCGAAAACTATTTCACAGTTTCGCAGCAATCTAAAAACAGATTTAGACTCTGTCGCTGTCAGCGGCAGAGAGCGCAGAAATTGCGGAAAATTCAGAAAGCTGAAAATGCAGAGCAGCAGCTGGGATCTCTGGGGCGTTGGGGGATGCAAATTTCTGCACTGCAAGATGGATGCAGGCATTAATTTATCAAAAAACTCCGCACCCTAGCCGGCATTTTTACGCTCCGCCTTTGTTCCTTCTAATAAACTTAAGTGCAACTTGCACGCCGGCGACAAAAGAAGCCAAGACAAAAGCGGCGAGAATAAAAAATTAACGTCAAACAAAGAAAATCCACCATTATTATGTGCCACACGCACACACACACACACACACACAAATGTGAATGGGGGAAATGTGGTTCGCTGTGGTTCTTTTCGGGTGGCTTTAAAAGTTTACAAACTCGACTTGGCTTTGAGAAAATCTTCTGAAACTTTTAAGATTATTATATTAATAAACATAAACTAATTATACTTTTGTCAAATGAAAATTAAGTTACAATCGGACAGAATTGCGATGAAATATTATTAACAGAAGGTTGTCCTAATAGGAGATCGAACCTATCTTGACCAATTTTGTATTTGTAGAATATAACCCAATGACTTTCATTCCTTCAGATAAGATTTATTAGTATAAAACAGGACATTTTCAGCTCCCAAAAATTAACTATTTTATCATGCATATGTTTTTATACCATTCAAAATTTTTAAAGATTTTTCCTACTAAAAACAGACACAGAAATCTTTCATAATAATTCTTTAGTTTCCTTTTGTTTGGCTATCACCACAATCTGTTTTTCTCAAATTGAAAACTCTTTGAACCACCCAAGCAAGGACAAAGCATGGAAAATTTCGCTTTTCATCCCCCCGTAAGGGTATTATTTTCGGGAAACCATAGTTCTCTGTGTTACTGTTTTTTTTTGTTTCTTTATTTTTTTCGTCGAGCTGCGGAGAAACAAGGGTGACATGATGGACAGACGTCCACGTTTTTCATCAGCGGTCGTCATCTTGTGTCATCGTCAGACGGCGACTTATGCACTGGGAGAAAGTGTCAGATAAATGTATGAATTTTGGTTAATTTTAATAAATCGAAAATATATTTTTTTATAAAAAATAAGGCCCTTTCTGTAAAGTAATTTTTTGGTTTTAGCCTGCACAGTTAAAGGTTTAATAAAGTAATTACTTGCTGGTTATATTTGGAGCTTAAAAAATCAAATAATTAAGTAAAATATCTTTAAAGTATTCAAGTTTAATTTAAAATGTTTTCCCAATATATAAAGTAGTATTTCTCAATTAATTGATGAATAAACATGAAGAAAAACGGTCAAAAGTGAAAGGAAATTTGGGCCAGGACTTCTTCTCAGTGCAAAGATACTTCCGCAGGGACTCACGCACTCACAATGGTGCGTAAGGCGGCCATTGGTGTACTCCCGCCATGGTGGTAGTGGCGGTGCGATGGTGGTGGTGGTGCTCTGCCACGATGGTGGTGGTGGCAGTTGTGCGTATTTTTGTGTCACATTCCAATCTATATCAATCTTGTGTTCGCAATGACGGATGGCATTTGTCAATGTCAGACATTTTCGTTTTCCATTTGAGCCTCTAATGGCAGACGTGGCAGAAAGGCAGAAGGGCGGACGCGGCAGAAGCAGGAAGGCGAGTGTAGTCCTGGCTTTGGATCCTGCGTCCTTAAAGTCACTCGGCTCAGTCACTTGCCGGAGTCAAAGCCCACGCCTGCTCCGCCTACCTCCCCCAAAACGCCCTCGACGCATGAGTTTGACGAATTTGATGTCAAATATTTTCCTTGTTTCCCTCCGTGTTTTTTTTATGAAAAGCATTTTCTGGGAATTAGAATTGGCTTCTTTGGGTGCGCTTTCCCCCTCGCTGCTGAGGAAAATTCTTGGGTGCCGGGGTTGGTTTTGTTTGCTCCCCTTCCTTCCCGTATTAGTGCTTGAGGGGAATCCGTGCGAGTGTGTGCCGGAAATCAGTAAATGTGTTTGCTGTAAGTGTTTTCGATTCACAAATATTTGCGTTCTTTTGGGGGATCACCGTCTGTGCCTCTTGTATCTGGGGAATTCCTTAGAC
The DNA here is from genome assembly GCA_035045905.1 of Drosophila anomelani. Classification (NCBI taxonomy): domain Eukaryota; kingdom Metazoa; phylum Arthropoda; class Insecta; order Diptera; family Drosophilidae; genus Drosophila; species Drosophila anomelani. Next base: position 4,221,783 of record JAWNOO010000007.1, on the reverse strand, counting down.
TTATTTCCAAGTCAACTGAATTGTATAAGCCGAAATATTAGGGTTTGCATCAAGCATTGCGTTTTCAAAGGCTGTCTGATATTTTATTCTATATTTATAGTATTAAAATAGAATAACATGAAAGGATTTAGAGCTGTTTTAACTATTTAATTAATCGTTAATAACTAAACAATTATCAATTCTACCCATACAACATGTCTTGATGACTGGAAATTACCTCTACAAGACCTGTTAACCGAATCCCTAAGGCATCACCCCTCTCGAAAGGAGTTACTAGCAACAAATTGGAAAATCATTAATCACAGGACTTAATGTTTAATTTAGCAGACTCCGCAGGACAGTCGCCGTCAAAACAAACACTCGACATCATTCAACATTAAGTAATGATAAAGCCAGACCTGCGTGTCCCTATAAAATATGAAGAACAACTGAAACAATGATCGGAGGTTGTACGAAGTAAACACAAACCACCCGCAAATGTGTCAGCAAACCAAAGCAAAGTCCAAATAAAACGAACCGAGAGCCGTTTTGTTGAACATCATTAATAACAAAATACAACGAGCGAGGCAGAGCGGAGCGGAATGGTCGGAATTAATGAATGCTTATGAGATGCCACTGCAAAGATGTGCTAAACGCACGTCCAGCCCGAAAATACACGGTTGCCGTCCGGTAGGGTTCCCTCCGAGCCAAGGATGGACTGGGAAATTAATGAACTGGCCCGAAATTAAAACCGAGAAACAAAACCGAAATGCATAAACAATTGAAAAGTGTGTCGACGACAGGCGCATGGATATTGGGTGGGCCTGGTCGGAGCAGAACTCCCAAATCGATTCTGGTACCAGGTTGTCTGCCCGGTCAGAGACTCTTCGTATCCTTTGGCAGCATTTAGTAGACTCCGCGTCGGCATTGCGTTTTGTTTGATCGTTTCGAGTGGAGCAGGGAGCTGGGACTAGGGAGAAGGGAGAAGGGGACTTTGGGTGATTGATGAAGCCCAATCGTGAATTTCACACCCAGCCGATATCGCATACAAATCGAATTAAAGACAGAGCCAAACGATGGCTAATTAATTTCCACCAAATATTGATAAATGACTCGCTGGCCAGCAATGCAAATCTACAATCGAAGAAACTCCAAACTTCCTTTTGCTCAGACTTTTAAAAAAGAATAAATATATTCCTCGTGAAGTTATGAAAAGTAGCAATAGATAAATAACCCTTTTTTAAAGTTTAAATACTTTTCAAAGTTCATTATTGATTTCTTCTCTGTGTTCATGGTTTCCAGGAGGAAAGCTATTTTGTCTTAAGAACAGTTTTCTGTTTATTTAAAACATTTAGAACGCATTTTCTTGCCGTGCACTCGATTCAGCTTAGTTCCTCGAAGGGCACCCAGATCGAGGGACTATAAATAGATGGGCCTGATAAATGATGTGCCGAAGAACGGCTTCAAGTGACGGGGGCAATTATGTGAGGAGCCAACTGAGGCCCAAATGACAGGTCGATTGAGTTAACGTTAACGCTAAACGCTAACGCCCGCTGCCCTTTCAGAGCTCCCTTCAGAGCGATCGGGACGTGGACCTGAAAGGAGGAGTCGCTGCACCGGCTACCAGCTAAATTTGTGGCTATTTCTGTGGCAGCGTTTAGCCCGATCGCCGCACGATCGATCGCCAATCATTAATAATCCATTGGAACAAGGTCTGGTGGTGGCAGAAGCGGCAGCCGCCGGATCGCAGTGGACTCTCGAACTGGGCTCGGATCGGCCAGGGCCAAACAGGTGTGCCTCAGCTCCTCATCGGCGGATCGTGGGCTTTCGAAATCGATCATCGTCACGCCGCCGCGCGAGTCGATTAAAGTGAGCGAATTTTCATTACCAGAATTCATTTATTTCGCTAGCAGAGAAAATTATAATTAAATATCCCGTTGATTGTGTTGGCTGATCGCTTATTTTTTAGCTTGGCTGTTTCGTAATTCGCTTTTCAATTTGTTGGCTACAAATCGAGTGGGCTAAGAACGGACAGCGGGGCCAGGACCACACACACACACACACACGCAAAACTGGCTAATGCAGGTGGTTTCGGAGCAGCAGGAATTTTAATCTAAACTTTTGGTGTTCAAGTTGTAACTTTCAAATCTCATTTGACTTTCTAAACTCATTTAGAATCGGATATTATTATTATTATTTGAATATTTAGACAATTGAGATATAAAATAGGATTGCTACTAATTGTATTTTATATTATTTAAGTTCAAAGTTTTAATATATGAAAAATTTAACAAATGAGTTAATTCCTTTAACTCAGAAAATCTTTTCAAATTTAAAAAATATCATAAAAGCAAAAACATAATTTAATTAACTAAAAAATTTCAGCATATACAAATTATTTATTATTTGCCTCACAGAAATCTTTTCAACTTCAAAGAGAACCATGAAAAATATTAATTAAAAAAGATACAATATTTGTAAAATTATATTTATTAAATTAGGAATTCCCCTCGCAAATATAAGCAATTACTTACTGTTAAATATATATAAATAGTATGTCAGTTTAAGGATATTTAATTTGCTATTACAGCTAGTAGAGTCCAGACAAGACCGATTGTTTCAGAGGTGAAATGGAAACTGATCTACTGCTGTCCACACATCCTGTTCCCATTTTCCCTGCCATTTACATCTGCATATCCCTTCGCTCTCTCGTCAAAGTCAAAAGTCAGAGGCCATAAATCAGCGGCAGACAGTGGGCCACAAAGGATAAAGTCAAAACACAAAACAAACAGTCGCCCACGCGGAGAAAGGATGTGTGCAGAGTGAAGTTTTATGACGGTCACTGTCAGCCGCCGATTGACGTTTTGAAGGACATGGACTACCTACGGCAAGGATTACAAAGGATTGCCGAACAATCGAATGGACAATATTTGCATATCAATTCGCCACGCATCCCGGAAAGTGTCAAGGACATTCCGAACAAGCAAACACAAAGGGCGAAATGGGTGAGAGTAAAGGTTAAGTAAGGGTAGAGGCGGCGACGGAGAAAGGAGAGCGAACCCATAAATCGTCCTGCTGCATTCGAAGGACATGTGTTGACGGGGTTTTCAAGATGCAGTATTTGCATTTCTTTTATGCCTACACTGCGCGATAAATTGGCCGCAATTTGGCCATTACTTCTGGGCCATTCACATGCAAATGGTGTTGGGGATGCTCGCCTGCATGCTTCGCGAAATTGTTGCACATTTGCATAATTATGGTAATTATCAATAAATATTCATTAGTGTGAGACTGGAGCTTAAATTTAATTTGCTTTTAATTGGCCTCATAACAATTACGGTCGGCAGCCAGTTTAGGGGCCAACATTGTACGTTTAAATACAAAAGTTAACATACTATTTACATATGAGTGGCTCGATGTGAAGCAGCACAATATAATAATGTAAAAAATTGTATTTTTTCGCCATTACAATTAATAAAAATGTATGCTTCTCCAAGGAAATTCTTTACCATAAATGCAAATTCGTAAAATTGAGTAAAATGCATTAAATATTAAAGTGAAAGCTGTTGGTTTATAAAAATCTTCTTTAAAATAATAAATTTATATTAAAGGCTTTTCAGCCATTAAAAATCTTTCTTTTAGAAGCATTTTCAGATATTCTATAATGAAAAATCGATTTCCAAATGATCTGCTCCTATCTGACCAACTCAGTAGCCTTTGTTTTAGGCCACCGAATGTCTTTTGAATTTTTTTATTTTCCCCTCGACCTCGGAGCTATTATATTTAACCTTTATTCAAATCACTCGGATTTGTTGTGTAATTAAAATTAATACAGAAAAGGAGAGGACAGAAGGGAGACAGAGACCCAAATCAGCCATTGACCTCACGCAGCTGGGAAAGCGGTGGAAAAACTGGTTTTCCGTCCCATTTGAGCTCGGCCAGTCCGGCATGCAGGCGATAAATTTTCTACCTGTCAATGGATGAGCGGCTACCTTAATGGCATCCGAGAGATAAACCGGCCGAGGCCTTTGATTGTGCTCCCATCTTTCCAAGATGGCCGGTGGCCGCTGGTCGGAAGGGAAAGCTGGAAAGGCCGAGAAAATTATGCACTTGCCCCGGCCGGCACTTAAAGGGCAGTTTTCCATAATCGCTCGAATTATTTAGCGGCCGAAAAACAAAAATTACTCGCTCGAATTAGGGGCCAAAAACACGCACTAAGTGGGGAGTGCTGCTGGCCGTGGACGGTGGGTAATGGCTGTGTCAACAGGCGACTCCTGCCTGCCCCAAGCTGCCTGCCGATAAAGTCATTAAAATTTCACCCTTATTATGGCTTTTAAAGTGATTGCAAAATGAGGAGGAGAGAGAGCTGGTTCGCCGATGAAACGTCTTCATTAAACATGCATCAAATTTGCGATTAAGTAAAAAGTGCACGCACATTTCCCTTATGGAGTAACCAACCGGCCGGCCTTCGACTTCTTCCCTCCTTATTTTTTTTTCTGACGGCCACGGAAGGTGCAAGGAAGCAATTTCCTGTAATTGCCACCATTCTTGTTAATCACACTCCGCGCCGTACTCCTATATATATATGTGAGCATATAGGCAGACTGACTGTATAGTAGCACATCCAGTAGCCGGGGCATCCAAGTGCAACAGGCTAAATCGTTTTTTCTCGGCTGCCTTCTAAATTCGCGATGAAATATTTATGAGCTGCTCAAAGTGCACACACACACCTGAGCTCAGGTGGGTTTCTGTTCTGTTTTTGTCTCAGGCCCGGGCGGAGCTTGAGGGGCCGTAATTGGGGTTTGGCCTGGGAAGATCGCCATACTTCCGTTATGCGGCTCAAATCGATCACTTTAGCAGCTCCAAATAATATGGAATTATTGAAAATCGGCCATCAAGCAGCGCTCACGCCAACCCATTAAAGTTTTTCGGTAAAAAATAATGAAGAAATTACGAAATTGTACACATTTTATTCAAAGTGTTTTTGCACTCGTAAATAAAACTTGAAAACACGTATTATTTTGAGGAACTAGAATTCAAAGATAATTTCAACTTTTCAATTTATTTATTATTATTCAATGTGCTTTTTTAAACCTCACATTTAACATTAAACTCTCCTGAGAAAATTATAATATTTAATACTGAAAACTCGAGCTATAAATGTATTCAACTCTCTAAGCCTTCCCTAAATTGCTTTGCATTCTTTTAAAATTCACACTCTCCATAATCCATCAAGTTGATGCTTCAACTTTTACCACAATTTGTCCATATGCAGGCACATAATCAAGCGACTTCCTTTGGTGGCGCTCAAAAGCGTCGGCATTAATTGCTCCAATCAAAAGATTCCTTTTTATCCGGAGAAGCTTGGCTTGGGCTCATCGCGTCTTTTTGCATTCGCAATTTCTCTTCGTAACTCGCCACAATTAACGACTGATCAGCAATTAAAGTTGCATTACCGGCGACGGGTTTTTGAGGCGCGAGCGGCACCTGCGATCGGCGGGATGCGTGGATAATGAATTCGCAGCTTCGTGCGATCCATCAGTTTGGTGGCCATATTTGTATATGAATACTATATGTGCGGTGGGTCGTGATTGCCCCTGATTGCCGCCGACTGCAACATCAAAAACGAGTTAAGGCCACCGCCGAGTTTTCGTATTCGTATTCGGATTCGGCGGACTTTTCGCAGTTTCTAATGATGATGATGGCTCCACTTTTGGCCTCGACGGATGTCATCAAACCCGCGGAGCAGCGAATGACTGAGAGGAGGTCAACTGCAACATGATTGTGGTTAAAAGTTGGGTTCATCTTAAGGATTTCCATTTACTTTGTGACTTTGTGTAAGGAAAAGGAAAACTTAGACTTTGAGTTTTGAGTTATTAAATATTCATATTCGTTTCCTTATTCCAAACTGTTTTAAAGGATACTCCGCCATATTCTTACCCCTCCAAGATCCGTCAGAGCCCTTAGAGCTTGGCTTCTCTCCAGTTTTCCATCTCGGCAACCACATGTTGCTGTTCCACTTAGGATATTAAAAAGCGAGCTCATTCCACTGAAAAATCTCGTATGCAACTCCTTCGCAGGCAGCCAAGATTTATGGAATTTAATTTCCTGAGCTGCCTTGCTGCCCGGCCAGCCGTGGAAACTAGAGTTAGGCGGGGACTGGAGGTGGACGGGTGACGACCCGATGTAAACAAGGATGCAACGGATGCATGGCCATGTGGCGAGTGACACGTAATATTCGCAGCAAGCCACAGGCTGCTGGTGCCGCTGCCGCTGCTGTCAGCACATCTGCAAATAGGAAACTGAGGAAAACGAAGGAAAATGGAAAAATGAGGAATGGCCCCGCCGGCAGGACGACCCAATAACATTAGCCCAACGGCAGTGGCAGCATTGCCAACTGTTACCTAGGCAGGAGGAACGAAAAGGACCCTTGGTTTTAGCCGAGTGACACTGAAAGTGAAAGTGCGCCTCCAGGTCGCGATGGCAGGCAAATTTCATGCACCATTGCGTGACAGGCAGCGACTCAGCGTGGCAGGATAGCAGCAATGTTCAGGGGGAGACACTGAGGGTGAACGTGTGCCTGGAAGCGGCAGGACATCATTTGTACACAGGACAAAAATTGTGAGTTAAAAGTTAAAATAGATGAAACTAAGCCTATAACAGTTGCAATCTACATTAGGAAGTTGAATCCAACTTTTGCTTTTTCAATTGTAATTACAAATAAGAAGTTAAATGGCTAAATAAAAATGGAACAAATTTGATAACAGTAAAAACATTTATTATTAATATGAGCTATTAATTGGGAAAATACTAGTAAAATGTAGTACCCATAAGTATCTAAATAACTTATTTATAAGGACACTCACTAGTCAGTTACACATTCAATTTCTATATTAACATTGCTCTCCTACGAGAGATTAAGATTAATAAATATATTTCGACCTCGCAAATTTTTCTCTCTGCACTGCTACTGTAGTTGTCCTTGCTGTTGTCCTCTCCTCGTTAATGCCACACAAACTCACACAGAAGGAAGAGTTCTGTGGAGGAGGCAAGGAACAGGGCAGGACAGGGCGAAGCAGGCGAATAATATATGAGTGCACTCACTCAAACTGACTAAATTCCCAGTTCCCACTCCAGCGACTCTCCCCACCTTCGGCCACGGCCACCAGCCCCACCAGAAAAAGAATGGAACCGAACTGAACTGAACTGAACCGAACCGAAAAATGTTTGCTCTTGATCGATTGCCGTTGAACCGTAGCGGAGGCAACGCACGCGTAACAAATGCAATCCTCCTTAAAAGCAGAAATGTGTCACACGTTGGCATACACTCCGCCCAAGGAAGCCCCAGCTCCAGCTCCTGCTCCCAGCAAGTCCTCCAATAATGGCTGAATCCTTTCAGTGCAACTCCTTGAGGCCGCCACCCCTTTGTTGATTTTTTCCCCCTCATTGTCGCCGTTGTTGTGGATGTGTCCTGGCAGATCCTTTTGTTGCCCTTTTATTATAAACTTTTTTGTCCCGAGCTTTTGTTCCAGAAGCTTTCTCTTCGGCTTCTTCTGGCTGTGCAGAAAACAAAGATAAATTGGTTAATTTCCCCCACCCCGCCCAGTCAGACATCAATCGATGTTCGTGTCTCCATCCCGCTCCCTCGGAGCCTGGTCTCCCTCGCTCTGGTAATAGACTTGAGTGAGCTTACGCATTATTCTATTTTCCGGATGGTTTTTTACAGCATCTTTCAAGGATTTTGCAGAGTTTTCATAGATATTTTTAATTTTTAGGAATTGACAATTCAATAAGGAAAGTGTTTTTATGGCAAGATGTCCTTTTGTGTCATTTATAATTTGAATATTTTATTCTGAGTCTTCTAAGAATTGCTAAAGGGTTCTCTTTCTTCTTACTTCTTGAATAACTATACGAAATTTGCTTAAATCAAATTAAATTCGTTCAACAACCCTATATAACCAACCTTATATAAACTCTGCATCAAATCTAAGGCACAAATTGCAAATTTCAACAACCTTTTTCCCATTATATTTCAATTTAAAGTAAACACACTCCCCCACACTCTCCCCCCTCTCTTCGGTGATGCATTGACTGGCAAATGGGAAAAGTCGAGTCTGTGATAATTAAAAGTCAATGTCGTAACACACTCCAGAACCGGCTGGCTGATACTTATCAATGAGGTGCAAGTAGCGAGATGTATTACAATCCATAATCGTTCCAGCTACGATGGCAATCCGTCACTCAGATTTCCGAGGAGTCGAATCGGAAGGAAGGAAGCTCGTCGGAGTCAGAGGCCAGCGGTGTAATATGGATATCTTTCGGAATAGAAATTCCAGGCACCTCCATGCCCCTAGCCCCTAAATGAAGATTTCCCGAAATCAGCTACCGTTGGTCGCCGGCTCTCCTGGATTCGGGATCTGCCCCCCGACATATCCCACTTGCTAGAACAAAAAGTGGGCAGGCAAAGGAACACGGAAAGCGAAACGAAAACTGAAATACGGCTGCATCATTAAATTTAATATGATACTCATTTAATGAAATTGTTGCCGATTTGTTTTGAAAATACACGCGCTTGCTCCGCACTCCCCCGCTCAGCCCCTGCGAGCTTGACGCCTCCTCCTCCAAGGAAGCGCAGCGCGGGCGGTGAGTCCCTCGCTCTGAGTTGGGTTTCAGTCTGGGCTTTATTTTCAGCTTCAGTTCCTCTGCTCGTGCCAAATGCGGGCGCTCGGCCTGGGGGCGTGGCTGAGGGAGTGCAATATTGCGAACATGGCCGGATAATGACGACAACGCCATCGTCATCGTCATCGTCATTGCCATCAAAGCTAAAGTTGGCTCCAAAGGAAATATGCACTGGCCGCAGGCTGTGCGAGTGGGAAAAAGGCAGGACAATGAGGGATACACTGCTAGCCAGCAAGTGGTTGTAGGATCAAAGGATATTACTTTTATTTTGTCATTACTTGGACAACCGCCAAGAAACTAATGCATTTTATTATTGAGATATTATTTCTTGGACGAGAGTTTAACTCTTTTATTCTTCTTAACATTAATAATTAATTCAATTTGCTTACTGTTTTGATAATTTTAATTATGTAGGAAATCCTTGTGTTGTGACTAAATCCCCTCAACACTTTTAGTCTTTCTTATAATAACCAGGTCTAGATTAGCCTTTAAAAATTTCCCTTTTTATGGAATATTCAACTCAAAAAACAAAGCAGTTCCCTCCCCTTTTCGCTCAGTGCCTTCCGGCATCGTAGTTAGTGGCAAAAATCATTCTAATGACAGCAAAACGTAAAAAGCTCGGAAAGTGTTAAGTGGTTCCTCATTAAAGTTTATGTACTGCTCCGCTCTGCTCGCCGACGTCTACTCCGTTCTGTTCGCTCCTGTCCCGCTCCTCGGAATGGGTTTTTGTGTTGCTGCGGGGGCGGCCGGAAGGATGGGGCCTAAACGATTGCCCGACCAGCGTCATTAGCACTTTTAACCGCATATTAAATTTAGTAAAGCCTTGATTAATGGGCTCGCACTTCATTTTTGTGCATTTGACCGGTTCCGAGTTCCTGTAGCTGTATCTGCAGCCGTGCTACCGAAAATCTTATCTTTCAATGAGTCGCAGAGACAAATGACACGTGATTTTATTTGATTTACTTACATCTGCAGCTCAATTTTCAGTCTGACTTCTGGTGAGTCGAGTATCTCGTTCCATGCTTTTTGTCGCTGGCCTTTCTTATGGCCAACAGTTACAGATACGGATACAGATACAGTTACAGTTACAGATACAGTTGCCTGCCTCTTCATTTGGGCCATTATCCGAAATGATTCGATCATTAGCGACATCGTTCCTGGCCGCAGTCGGGATTGTTGTGTTCTTTCGGCATTACGGGTAATTACTGGAATGTTGTGACAACATTTCCCTGCCTTGTCTTCAAATTACTTAATTTTAATGGGCAGCCATATCGCACGAAAAGATTGAGACGTGTAGGGAAATTTATACGTCCTATTGTAGGTGGTAACCTTTTTTTTGATTACTTCGTTTTATCAACTCAACAGTTGGCAGCGATAATTGAAATCAAATAGGGAAACAGTTCAATTCTATCTGATTGAAATATTATGAAAAGATCCCAAGGACTTTAAAAGGATGTAGAGGAAATATTTGGACACCGATTGCTATAAAGGGGGATCCTGACGTTGGCTTCAAAGATATTTTCTAATGTTATGTAAACTTTGCTCGAGAATCTATTTTTTCAACAGGCCTTTCTTTTGCTTCGTTAGATTTGCAATTCCAGAAATACCCTTATTCTTTCTGAAATGCTCGAATTTAAGAAATATACACTTCCCTTAAGCCTTTTAATGCTTTAAGATAAATACAACAACAGACTGTAGAGTTCAATGTTTATTAAAGAACTTTGAAAAATATCCCTTAACAATTTTTTATATGAAATGCCTTTGCGAGAAAATAAGTCAATATAATTAATTTAATTTAATTAATTCTATATAGTAAATTCTTCGAATCTGCAAACATTGTATTTTATCCGAAAAATATCTTGAGTTATCTTATTTTTCATATATTTCTTATATTATTGTTTGCAATTATGAAACTTTGTTAAGACTTTCAAAGGCGGAAAATTTTATTAAAGTTGTATTTTAGTTTTCTTTTAAGTTAATAAAATTACAAATGCAAAAAAATTTGTCATTCCAAATTAAAATTCAGTTCTTAAGATATTCAAGCTTCTTGCAGATATAAAATTCGAATTTAAATGCAGTTCTTGGAATAGTCATGCTTCTTGAAAACAATTTAAAAGTCTTTGTTTATTTTTTATTAAAATATTTACTTTCCGCTGATATAACTTTTTTTAGAAAAAACTAACCCCTTTTTTTAATATTTATCACATTCCAGCACTTGCTTTTTATAATCATATTTTCATAGAAACAGAAGCACCGGCGGCAAGTGGCCGGCGGACAATCTTTCGGATCGCCGGCAAATAGTTGCTCCTACGGCATGGCGCTTCCCTCCAGAAAGCAACAACAACTCCGCACTCACACCAGCGAGCGCGAGGCTGTCGGTACGGCGGCCATATTGAAAGTCAGTCAAGTATTTCGAAATCCGGAGGCGGAGCCCAGAGACGCGCATGCCCCCCGCCGGCGTGCTGGTGCGAGCGAGGCGACAAGTGTGTGCGTAGAGTGCGTCGCATGCGGAGCGGCCATGCCACCGTTATATCGGGAGATGCGGTGCGGCGAGCTGTGATGGTATTGAGCGGCGTGGTGCTGCCTCGACGTCGCATGCGCATCGCACGGCAGAGAAGGAGGAACTGCCCAGGTCCGCTAGCGGGTCCGGGTTTCAGGTCCGTCCGCCAGCTCTCGAACTCGAAATCGAATTCGAGCTCGAATGTGCGCTGGTGTGGGTGCTCTCTCCCAGGTGGGTTTCAGTGTATTGGTGCGGCGGTGCACTGGTATGGGTGCGATCTTCGAACTTTCGCAGCTCGAAATCGGTTTCGAACTCGACTCAAAACCGGACTTGGCATAACTGGTTTGCTCTGGGCCCGTCTACCTGCCAGCCTGCCAGCCTGCCAGCCAGCCAGCCAGCCTGCTGTTCTGCGAATGTATCTGTATCTGTAGCCGTGGCCCTCCACATGTATCTGTAGGTTGGCCCGACTGCGACTCCAATATCCCGGCACAACCACTGCATTCGGTTAGGCGGTTGCCCGAATCGCTTTTTGGGAGTTAATATTCTATTAGAGGCTCATTTGCGGGATTGCCAGGAAGGATGTGTAATGGCAATGGCTTTCTGAATTGAATCGGATTCGGGGTAGTCGTTACCAGCTGGCTCCAAGTTTGTTTTCCACTTCTAATTACGGCCCAGGCCATGGATGCATGATTTATGTGCTCCCTCAATATCGCCTTGATGGATCGATCGGCAGACCGGGCGATCGATTGATGGATTGTGTGAACCCGGCATCCGAGCACTTGTCCGCTCGCAGTCTTCATTATTGGCTCGAGTGGATTTCTGACATCTTGCTTTGTCTTCTACAAATTCTCAACCGGTCTCTCAATTTGCTAGCCGTAATTAATGATTTATCACAGGCGTTTTGAAGTGTTGTCTTAATTCCGGCGAAGTGATTATTGATAGTTTCTCCATCGCACTCACTCGATCCGAGCGATTCGAGAGATCCGAAAGTGTGAGGCGTCTCAAGTGACTTGGCATCCATCTCCGATTGGCCCTAGGCAGCTGTCTTGTCCGCCAACAAATGTTGCACTTTCCTTGTTTACAGATGGCGAAGGTTACTGATAGATGATACATCAGGCATTTACATCATTATTTTCGGCCACTTGTTACTGATCGCTCAGCCTTTTATTGGGCTCGCGGAAGGCAACGTCTCTAATTTAGACACATGTGTTTGAGAGTCTAAACAATTTGTGAATTTATTTAAAAATTTTGGAAGAATACATGAATAATTTCTCTGCTAGCAGTTTTTGCTTTAAATAATAACAAATAAAAAGCGTTAATTTAGATTTGATTCAAGTTTCAATAGATTATATTTTCATATAGTAAAATCATGAAATTTCTTATAATTGTATTATTATTTTAAGTTAAATTTGTTCTCTAAGCAATGACAGGTGACACAAGAAATAATACAAAATCCCTTAACTTTTAGCTGCTTTACCAGACATTTCATTATAATTTATATAATCATATAAACATTGTGGATGATTTAGTAAAAATTACAAAACTGGCCCGTTGAATATATATTCGTAATAAGCCATAGAACTCATTATCACACCCCATCGAATGCAAGATTCACAGCATAAATGTGTTTACATTCAGATGTTGTTCTCTATACTCTACAGACGAGGTATGGCTAATTCTGTTTGGGGCCAAGAAGGAACCATTTTTAATTAACTTCAGCAGACCGAAAACCAAATAGAAACTCAAACTTGGCAGAAAATCTTGTGGGAATGGATGTGTCCTCCCGATGTCGCTGATTCGGCCATGGAAATGGAATCTTCACGTTCGCATCCGTGAGTCCAAATTGGCAGCTGCTCAAAACTATGGCTATTTATGTCAACTAGGGATGCGGACACCTCGGCGTCTATGGCCGCTGGGAACTCTCGCAGGCGCAAAACATTCTGCCGAATTATTCATGTGATTCGGTGACACAAACGTGAGCACATTCACTGAATATGCGATTACAAATGGCCGGCGATTATGCGAACAATGCGAATTCAATTTGTTTGAGCTCCTGACTGGCCCGGAGATCGGGTTGAGGTCGGTGCGAGGCGGGTTTATGCGGGTGGAGCAGCTGCTGATCGTGGTCTTCGGGTCCGGATCTTGGCTCAGGTGTCTGGGTTGGCCAGTGACCGGTGTCGGCCGTTAATGCCATGTGATTAATCGCTTATTATGATGTCAGATTAATAAGATCGTTTTCAAAAATGGTCCGACTTTGGGGCCTGCAAAAATAACAAAGAAAATACTCAGTGGGCCGTTCTACTTGAAATTGTTATATCAATTCAGTGCTTACCCTCTGACATAATCATTGGCCTTATGAAAACACGACTCCACTTGGCATTTTCAGATTGAAAGTCACTGGAAGTAAATAAATTGTTAATGAAAGTTTTAAGTAATAAACATTAGTAACATTTACCTTTGCATTAAATCCTTTTCTGTGTTACCTAAGCCCCAAAATGAAACCATTTCAATAAAAAAAACTTCTCAAGAGTAAATTTTTAAATACTATATTTTTATTATAAATATTACAAATAAAAACAAAATCTCATTTGTAATTTAATTATAATTTTTCTTTATGCTTTTTCGCTTTGCCTTTGCAGCTCTTACACTGCCGCTCCTCGTCTTCTTGTTTACACTAAAGTTTAAATTTTATTTACAACAAATTGTTTAGCTTCCACATTTCGTTTCAATTTCGCACAAATCTTTAAGTGTATTTAATTTTTTTTTTTGTTTTGTATTTCAAATATATATATTTTTTCAACGCTTTTGAAATTTGTTTTTGTTTTTTTTTTGTGAATTCTACATTCTATTTTCTGTAATTTTTTCCAATTTTTTTCATGAAATTTTAGACTTGAAACTTATGTATTTAGTTTCTTACAGAATGAGGCCGAAAGTTACGTATCTGGATTGAGTTGAATTCCGCTCTCAAGGGTGTTTAGCCAATGCTTTGTGAAGGTTTTTCTTTCGATTTTCGATTTTCGCTGACTACTTTCTCTGCTTGCAAATCACAAATCCTTTCAACTAGGATCGGGAATCGGTGTGGGGGAAAGGGTCTTCGGGGGGGATTTACAAAACGAAACGCTCTACAGAGTTACATGTTTTATATTGGGCTGTTTAATTATATATATCTACATATAAACATATTATGCTTTATAGTTTTCCCTTCCCAACTTGATCTTCCTCCTTCGTTCCTTGACTTTGGTATATGGATTTCCACAGATGGCGTGGAAATTGAGTTTGAGTTACGTACATACATTTAAATAGTTGTTAGGCGTATAATCATATTGAAATCGCTCGGTTCTGCCTTCAAGGGGTTGATGCATAATAATGCATTCAATTTACTACTTAACAGGGGTCTCGTCTGCCTACATTATTTATACATATTCTTTGTGTTCTTCTTTTAACAATTTATAATTATCCTCTTCACTTTGCCAATTCGTATTTTATGCATTTTTCGGTATACTTTATATCCTTTTCGACCTAATTCGAATTTTACTTTTTGCAAAACAAACTAAAAATTGCACAAAACATTAAAAATTAAGAGAGTAAAAGAAAATAGGTGAAATGATTGAGGAACTCCCAAAATGGGGCTCCAGTTGCGAGTTTTAAAACGTTTAATTTGCCAAAGAATTTTTACATATTTCATCTGAAGTTTTGCCAATCTCCTGCAAGTCCTTTCAGTCAAGCATTAAGCTTCTGTCTGTGGATAGGTTTTACTTTGAATCGTTTACTTTAAGCAATGTCTTTCTGCTGTTTTGGTATCTCTTTGTCTAAATCTGCGACATTCACTTGTATTATCTTGGTTTATGAGATAGTTTTGGGGTTCTAGAACCAGCATGCAATGGATTTTGACGCCACTTGGATTTCGTAGATTTTTTGAAGATTTTTATTGGGTTTTATTTCGTAGTTTTGCGCTAGGATTGCTACAAACATTGATTTAGTTTAATGTTTACGTTTTAGGTTTAGGGTTTATGCTGGGTGTATACATATATAAGTTAATCGTACAGTACTTATGACGCGTAGAGCTAATGTTATCGTGTATATAGTATATATGCTTCATATATATTTATTTATGCATAACTCTAACTCCTGCTCCTGCTCCTGCTCTAGCTTTACTTGGTATCATGTATAGTTATCCATATATTTATGTGTATATATATGCATTATAGTTAAATATAGCTTATTTAGATCTGAGGTCACATGAGTTGGTTTTGTTTGAGTTTTACGCTTTTACGCTTACTTGTATCTCCACCGCAATCGTTTACGTTATCTTATTTCCTCCACTCGCCCGCCATTCGTGTACAATTAAATAATAAGTAGAAAATAATAACAATTAACTAAGTTGTAGGTAGAGTTCTCAGCTCTGCTCTTTGTTTAGTGTGCTCCGCGCGCAGTTCAACGGATTGGTTAGATAGTGGGTGTCCCCTGGGATCGGCCGGAGCACTCGTAAATTCATTCTCGATCTCCGAACTAATGTAAATTGCATTTAGATTGAAATTTCATTTAACTGGTGAACTGGTTAAGTGCTGAGCCTGCTCTGGATTCACTGCGGGCTGTTGGGTGGCGTTATCTCGTCGCCCTCGCCTCCGGAGCCCGGCTCGCCCTTCGTCTTATTCTCCTTCTTCCACTTCATGCGCCGATTCTGGAACCAGATCTTGATCTGGCGCTCAGTGAGGCACAGGGCGTGGGCAATCTCGATCCTCCGCCGGCGGGTCAAGTAGCGGTTGAAGTGGAACTCCTTCTCCAGCTCCAGCGTCTGGTATCGCGTGTACGTCTGCCTTCCGCGTTTGCGTTCTGTTGGTTTGGAGTAAATAAAATAGTTTCCACAATTAAAATCAATGCAACGTTTGTCCGTCCACCAACATCAACAACAACAACAACAGCAAATTCTACTATATATCTACAGGTCCAATACTACGGTGCATACAACAACAACAAGAGCCCGAATAAGATTCACCCTACACACTCGTTTCTGTATCTCTCTTTCACTTTGTGTGAAGAATCGGATGAGGGATCGGGTCGGGATCGGGATCGGAATTAGGGAACGGGAACGGGCAACCCAAAACCACATGAAGCAAGGCGCTGCGACGCTGAAACTGAGGCTGATTAAAAGACAACCTTACCGAATTCGGATATTTGTACTTGTCAAAAACGAAAAAAAGAGGGAAAACCAGGGCCCACAACAGGTCTGTGACGAGGGGCGGCCGCCGAAGGGGTCTCCTCGCTCCTCGGTCGGCCATCCCGATAGGAACTCTGGGTTTAATTTTCAAGCAGTACTCTTCCTAAGACTAGCATGGCTAAGAGATCATGAGGATTTCTTAAGAAGTTTATTTAAAATAATATTTAAGATGAACTATGAGTTTGAAAAGAATATTTAACCAAAAGCTTAAGCCTTATTTATGAAAGCATATTTTTATATAATATTTAATAATGAATCTCAAAGAAATAATATGTTTTATAATTAAATACGAAGTTATTATTATTTTGAAAGCTCAAAACTTTGCCAAATGAGAATCTTAACAAAAAATTTAAGGGTTAAAATCGTATTTATTTAAATTGATTTTTTTTCTTTAGTTTCCTAGTTTTTCTATAATTTATTCATCTTCAACCTTTACATCTTTGCCTCAGCCAGAGCATCCCATCTTCGTTCTGGCCATTGAAATCGGGTTTCACTTGTGGATTAAACTCGGCGGAGATTTCATGGACATCAAGCGGCGAGCAGACAAGGTAACTAATTATGCCCCAATGCTGTCCGGCTGTCTGTCCCTCTGGCAGACTGTCCATTCGTTTGTCCGCTCGTCTTTTCGTAAGCGGGTACGTATCATGGCTGTGATTCAGTCAAGTGCAGTTTCACCTTCGGGACCCGCTCTCAACCCCCCTGGTTCCGCCTCCCCCTTAGGACGGTAGCCGGGCATAACTGTAAAATAATTCGGCATAATTACGGGAGCTGCCGCCACCCCGACCCTCCCGGCCACCCTGAGTACCTCGGCTCCATTTCGAAAGCAGCCAACCAAATGAGTTCGGCGCCTAATGACACTTACTATAATTATAATTTTCGGTAATGACAAAAAAGAGCCCAGTGAAAACGTCGGGAAAAATATGTCAAATATAATACGCAGCAGCAAATATTATAATTGTCAATGGCCGAGGCGGAGTCAGGTAATTGAAATGGGCTGCTAGCGTGAGAAGCCACTTTCGGGCGGAGTTTTCCTGCCTATATCTTGAGGGGTTTGTTCTGACTCTTTTTTTTGTGTTTAGTTGTGGCTTTTGGGCTTGGGTTTTGGAAAATGTCCGGCCGGAAATTGGAAGGCGGCCACCGCAGCATTGGCATTGCGGTGGCTCTTGGCCAACCACGCCAAGCGGCAATCAGTGGAAGCCAGCGCTCACCCTCACCAACGCTCACTGCCCCACCTCCCTCTCCGAAAACCCATCCTGCCTGAGGTGGGCAGTCTTAACTATTTTTTAATAACATCTTCAGCATTTGTCTTGCTCAACTCGCTCGTCCAATTTTTTTTCTTTTTTAATATTTTACGTATTTTTTTCGTTGGCTTCCATCTCGGGCTCGAGGTCATTACATCATAAGCTCTTTTATGTATTTTTCTCGTAGTTTTTTTTTCTGTATCTTCAGCGGCATCCATTAAGGCGCGCGAATCCAAATCGCATAGAACCCGTCGAGGTGGTGTGGGGGGTATGGATAAAAAGGGGTGAGGCTGTGAGGCACAGCGGTGGTCAGAGCAGCTACCTTCTTTTAAATGACACGGCTGATGCCATGTCTATAACCCGAGGCGTTCGCATTTAATCATCATCAGTTAGACGAGTCGCTGTGGCGGCAAAAAATCTTGAAAGATTTGTGGCAAAAAGCGTGCGTGGTCATCCCCCTCGGCATCTGGCTCTGCCTCTGCAGTCTGCGAAGAATCCACGGGGGGAAGTCCAGAGAGTTGGGCATTAGGAGCGGATTAAGAGCGGAATAAATGGGCTGGACTTTCACCCCAGTGGGGGGAAAACAAAAAGAATAAAAAAGGGAGAGGTACTTGGATATAGGGAAGATTGAATATCGATTCAGGCAGGTGATATATTTCTGATTTTTGATACATTTTAAGTTGATAAACCACCTGCTTTAATTTATTAATATTTTCAGGTGTGTAAAGATATATTTTTAATATTATTCCAAGCGTGGAAATTGATTATAAAGACGACAAGAATTTACTTATTTTTCAAATTAAATACCCATTAAAAATGCAGAATTCTCAACTGATCCCCTATCTTATTTTTCAGCTGGTACACTTTCAACACATTTTCATTTCCATTTCCATTTGCATTTCCACTCCCATTTCCCGCAACAGAAGCTTTGCTAATAATTAGCAACACAAAGCTGTACGCCTCCCCCTCGTGCACTGCAAATAAATGATTATTTTAATTGATGAAAACACCTACAAGCTGGCTTCGCCTCTGCGATGAGTATGCACATACTATTAAGCCGGGATCCCTCTGGAAAAAATGGAGCCAAGGGGTACTGGCTTTTTTCTTTTGAGAGGGCCAACAGTAAGTGGTTGGTTAGAGGGGCGTGCATTGGCAATTTAAGAGCGGGCGCTCACTGAAATTTGTTTTTAATGATGCCCTTGCACATTTCATGTGGCCATCGCTCAGAAGGCCAGAGAAGAATGTCTAAAAAATATATATACTATATATAGGAAGGCAGGCGAATAAAGAAGGTGAAGAATTCCTGTTTTTCTAAGATACTTTCGAGATCAGAGAGAGAGAGGGATGCCCAGGAGCTTCAAAATTGAACGCTGAAAAATGATTATAAACGCATTAATGGCGCTTTGGGGGAAAGACACAGGGGAGGGAGGGGAAAGATTCCCAGCCCCGGCTCGAGGTGGAGGTATCAACAGCAGAAATATAATAAAGGTGAAACAATTAATATGAAAAAGAGTAGCGATACATGTGAAGTACCAAAGGCAAGACCTCTGCCACGCCCCCGTCTCTCTATAGCCCATGTATATATACACTATATATACATACATATAAAGTATATATATATATATATTGCCTGAGTGGTTGACTGACGTACCGAGTGGACCGGGAGGGGCATTAATGCTTTTTGATATGAAAGCGTATTGTAATTAAATTGCGATTAGGCCACCATTTTAACCATTTTACTCGTTTATTACACTGCTCCGGCTCCATAATGGATTTTATTTCATTTTCTTCCCCTATACCCCCCCCTGCTCACCCCTCTTTGGCTCTCTATCAGCTGCCTCCTGGCACACACAATTACATTAGTGCCACGGCGTGTGCGGAGAGTGAGGAGTGTGTGTCGGTTAACGTTTAAAGGAAATCATTAAAATAATTGCCAACAACATTTTATGGAATTCGTTGAAGCAGGAAAAAATTAAAAAACATTATTTAATAGCTCAGAAAAAATTCTATTTTATAATGAATTATTATATTGGCAAAGATTGCTTTTTCATCAATCACGAGCCACGTCGAGCGGAACTAGAACAATGGCCAGCATTGTGAGAGGAAATTGGGGGACAGTGCATTAATTCAAGAGGATGCAAATAGTTAGAGTCTTGACTTTCATTTTACTTAGAATTATTTTGTATTTTTATATACATTTTAATAGCTCTAAGAAAGGAAGAACAAACTATGTACTCTTTTCTTCTTAGAAATTTAGTGTATCAATCTGACTACTATTGATTCAAACAATATCTTTATAACAATATCTTTTAATGAACTAAATCATCAACAATTGTTCAAATCCCCATGCTCATTGCCAATTTATTGGCCAAATTAGATTGCCTTATAGCGGATAACCTCCAAAACAGATGACTTGGCCCCGGGTTAAGGCCAAATCCAATCTCCACTGAAGTTGGGTGGTCACCGTAGCAGCCGCAGTTTCTTGGCCAGAAAGCCGCTCGTCATGCAACAAATACAAAAATGCATTTAGCAGCAAACAAAACGAAACGTAAACAAGTACAACCAGAGGTCTGGGCGCAACAACAAAAAGTAAAAAGCTGACATCAAACGCGAGTAAATGTTTTTTTAATTGCGGAAATTACAGACAAACGCGAGCCGCCGCAACAAAAGCTGGAAAATTATTATTATTTATGATCGTAAGTTGATAAATTTTTCACCCAGCTGAAGAGTGTTCGTGTGTGGCATTTTGCGAGAATAAAAAAGAGGCGAGGCCGGCCGGGTACCGCTGGTTGATGTCACTCTCCGGCCTGTTCTAGTGCGAATCTGCCGACTCATTCGATGACTTTGTGCTAAATAAATGGTGGGGTTGCCAGTAAGGGGAGTGGGGAGTGGAAAGTTGGGTGGATCAGCGGGCTGGGTTTTTAGATTTTCCAACCAAAAAAGTTTTTTTCCTCCCCTTTGATTGTTTTGCATATTTGACGTATTTTTGCCGTCGCAAACTTTTTCACAACCTTTGGGGACCTCACCGAAAATGGCACGAAAAGGAGCAGAAATAAATATAACCCCGAGTCCTTCTGAGGTTTGATGTCTTTGACTGCCCCACCAGCAATTTCTCTCTTTGTTTCCCCTTTTTTTTCATGCTTTGTATTTTTTAATTAAGTCCAAGAATTTTCATTTTTATTTCGAGAGGTAAGAGTAACAATTAAATATTGCCATTGACCATTTGATCATTTGTTACCACGTTTTTTTGGTGTAATTTTCATCTGGTCTTCCCTTTTTCCATCTGGTTATAATCTCAGGAGACTCGCAGGATACAGCATTTTTAATTTGGGACTTGTTAAGCACTTAAGAGGGTTAAAAATCGACAAATGTTGACAAAAAAATGAGACCCAAAAAATCGGAGGAGGGCACTAAGAGAGAGCTGAAAGGATCGCCAAGGAGCTGACTGGGGGCTTATAAATGCATTCATTTCGGGGACTGCTGGAGGAGGGACAAGTGGAGGGGGGACTTTAAACTTTATTTAGTTATCGTTTAAACAAAAGCCAGGCCCAGACCGGAGGGAGAAAAATAAGAAAACTATGCGCGCCATCTGATTGTTGTTGCGGCTCTTTTTTCTTTTCGTTCGCTTCGCTCTCTGCTTCCCACAGTCGTAGTCCTATGCACTGGCAGAAATTAAAGGTTTACATTAACTAGGGATATAATTAAATTCTTAAGAAATTATAGCGTAGGGAATGAAACCATGAAGTTTCTACTTTTTAATATAAACTATATTGGATCAAGAGATAAAGTCGTAATAATTATTAAAAAATAGTTTAAATAATGATAATACCGATAAACTCTCTTTCAATACAGAAATCAAATAAATAATTTCAGCAAACCACAGCGTGATGTTCGTAAGTTAAAGGATATGCTTTATGATTGCACAAACTCTATTCTTATTATAAAAAAAATGAAACGAAATGATAGTTATTTTTCCCCTAGTGTATGGCCTCCATTTCCCCATTTTGGATGCTCGCTGTGGCCATGGCTACCCATGTCAAAATATTTGACAGCTGACTAAAACACGCTATGCGAGGAACGAGGAGCCGGAGAGCGGCGAAGCAGGCAGTC
The DNA here is from genome assembly GCA_035045905.1 of Drosophila anomelani. Lineage (NCBI taxonomy): Eukaryota > Metazoa > Arthropoda > Insecta > Diptera > Drosophilidae > Drosophila > Drosophila anomelani. The sequence continues at coordinate 4,200,056 of JAWNOO010000007.1, read as the reverse complement.
AGTCACTCAGGCTCATATCCCGCCAGTATCCCTGAGCCCAAAAACACACCGCTCACCCCCGCACCGAACGCTGGCTCTCCTTTCCGGCCTCCGTCTCGCTTTCTCCAATGGCCGCTGTGGCTGGCAGCCATTGAAACATGTGGCCTGACATTGACGACGTCGACAGAGACAGAATGAGGGATCCTACAGAGGGGTGTGTGTAAGGGGGATGCTGTGGGTGGAGTATAGCAGAGCAGGCAAATCCCTCTCTCTTTCCATGGAGAAAAGCTTAGGCTAATGACAACTATAATGGAAGGAAATTATGGAAAATACTATAATTGGGAAAGGGAATTATTTCAATAACTTTTAAAAATATAATTTTTCTAATCAAGCAATTATTAAAATTAAAACATTTACAACGAAGTAAACATTTTCTAATATTAAAACATTATTATACAAATTCCTTGCTTATAAAATTAATACAAGATTAATTATTACCCCACAAGAAAGGCTGTAATATCCTCTTTGAGTTTTTCAATTTAAAAATAGGCCTTTCTGTGGAAGGGCCTTCAGAGTAATTGCCAGTTACCAAGGCAGACTTCTTGGGCAGTTTAAAAAAGGCTTTCCAAGGCCTCGTTACCCCAAGTACTCAAAATGGCTGCTTCCTTGATTGAAATAATTGCAAGGGGCTGGCTGCTCCCCTTTTGGCGAGTCGTTTGCATAACCTCAAATTAATAATTCCTAACTAGTTTCGGATGCTGGCGAACGGCTGGAACGAGAACCCGGAACCCGGGCTCTCCACATCGGATACATTTTTAAAGGAATCCCAAACGCAGAAGCGCGGACCGCAGGAGGCCCAGAAGGCCGGAGTGGGGGGCGGCAGGAGCTTCCTCACTTCATTGCCGCATGAATAATATTCGTAATTTGTCAAAAGGTTGGCCAAATCCCAAAATACAAAAACAGCAGCAAACCGAAACAGAGCCAGAAGATGAAGGAAAAAATGGAATCCGAAAACAGAGCAGCGATTGAGCCACAAGGCCCCCGCATTCCTGTCCAAAAACTGACCCATCTCTCAGCTCTCGAGCTGAGGCCCCCAAGGACCTTTGGCGAGCTGTTGCCATTATTCTGCGCTCCTCAGCTGGCCACAAGGACGGCGGGCGGGGGTGGTTCCGGGGGCGTGCAAACGGAATAAAAGCGAAATTTCCTCTTCGCATTTGCTGCGCTTTATTAAACTTTTCCCCCCAAAGCGACTAAGTGTGTGTATGTGTGTGTGAATGTTGGTGTTTTTGGGTTGGAAATCCCCAAAGTTCCTGTGTCATTTTTTGTGCTTCACGTTGCTCAAATTTTTTGACAGGCCCCGTCAGAGGGTGAGTTTTCCTAGACCTCTACATCTATAAAGGGTATTATAATTTTGGTTAAATGCTTGCAACACAGCGATTTTTGTCATTTTTTAACCCAATAAATCATATATATAACTGATCAGCATAAACAGTCTAGCTAAAAACAAAATTGTCGTTATTTTTCTTAAAGTTTTATAGGGATTTTATAGTTAAAATTGTGTAAATCTCGAACAAACAAACTAAAACTATCATAAAGAACAAGTTTTTCAATTTGAAATGAATGCATTTCAGTTTCGAATTCAAATCGCAAACTGCCAGGGTATACAAACTTCGGCTTTTCAAAATTAGTTATCCTTATTGTTTTCTTCTTTTTTTTAGAAAAAATCTTCACGCATTTGCCAAATTATCTTTTGATCCGCCCGCTTAAATTGCCCGCAGCACGGAAAAAAACAGAAAAGTAAGCTAATGTTCAATTATTCGACTACCAAATACCTAGGATTCACAGAGCCAAAGTATGATAACGATTCTTCATTCAAATATTGAAAGAATAGCAATTAATATAAGCCTTAAAAACATTTTAAACTTAGACATTTCAGAAAAAATTCCCCATTACAAATATTATTTCATTTCCGAATCATTAAAAATATTAGTAATTGTATAGATCTTATCAGTTTAACTTTGATGCTATATTTTGTCATGCCCAATAATTATAAATAATTATAATTTATTTAAATCTGACTTCTTAAAGAAGTATCAAAATTGCATTGCCGGCCATTACACATTTTACACATTTTCCATTTTAATATATTTTCAAACCAACAATGTATATTATATATATAAATCTTAATTTCTTCCAGTTAAATGCCTAAACAATATACCCAAAAATCGAGAACCTTGGGTATAAAAGAATCCTGAGCAATGCCAGAGGAAAATACGTTAACACAATTTCACTTTGGTTGGACACATCTAAGCCGGGCCAATCGTCTGCCTAAGTAGTTGCTTACCGCCCACCGACCACCGCCCATTGTCCACCCGCCGCCCACTGTCGCTCTTGTGCCATCGAAAAGTAGTTTGCGCGCAAATCCTCAAGTTAAGCAAAACTCTCCAGGACATTAAGTGCAGCGCCAACAGACAACAAAGTCCAAGGATGCCAGAAGTTTCCCCGCACTTTTTGCCCCGCTGGCAACTGCCAAACGGATGATGGCCGGGATCAACGTTTTACGAAAGCCAGGGCAAAAGTTTTTCCAGCAGGCAACGTGCAACTTTTTGGCCAGCAGCGGAGAAGTTCTTTTCATTGTCTTGAACCCCACTGACAGCTCCTGGAGGGGCTCGGGTATGAGAGTGGGGCTTTGCGGGGTGGAAACTGTCGCTTATAATGCGCACAATGAAGTGCACTTTTCATACTCGTACTAGCCAGAATTGAAAAGTGCTCAACGTTGGCTCCTCCTCTGGCGTAAATATTTCCATTTTGTGTAAGCGAGAGATTTCCCAGGCAATCTGACCGAATCACAATGAGCAGCTCTGACAGCAGCAATAAAAAATGCATTTATACAGCAGTGAGTAAAGGGGGGTTAGAGGGAGGTGTAAAAGCTATTTTCGTACTTGAAATATGCGGCAAAATATTATTATTTAACAGAGGTAAATATTTAGGAATGTTTTTTTATAGTAAATCAGTTGGAGAAATAAACTCAAAACAAAGTAAAATCTTAAACCTTGATATTGAAGTTGTTATTACTCTTTTTCTACCAAAATGTAAACATTTTCCATTGCTTCATAATCTACAATTTGTATACATTTTTCTCTATGTGCAAATGGTTATGGAGAAGGCCAGGCCAACAGGCAAACACTTGTTGCAAAAATTTGTTGACTGTCGCTTAAATTTATGACCCCGAAAAGTCGAGGGCCGCAAAAAGACCAGCCGCATCCAAAGGATTCGGGCTTGGACTGCAAGTTTTCCTTCTGTCTCCCTCCAACAAATTATCAAATAGCAGCGAGATAAAGACCGGGGGAAAAGGACTGGAAATCGAGTTGAACTTGGTAAATATCAAAACAACATTAAGGCTTGAAGGCGCAGCAGAAGGGCTAAAGGGGGTGCCCAGGCCCCATTGTCGCTGACTGCCATCCCTGAGTTACAACTTAATTGAAACCGAGTTCGTTTTTTCCTCTTCTGCAATGCTTTTTACTCGAAGGAGACTCCAAAGAGTCGTCTTCTCGCCTTGCCCAGTCACGATCGGAACCTTTGTGGCACCTTTATCTTTTTATTTGTTCGCCTTAGTTGTTGCCTAATGCAGGCCTGAAAAATGTCCAGGCGTTAAGTAGTTGTGATCGTGAGACAGTGGAAGAGGTGTATAAATATATAGTAGATTTACAAGAGTTTTGAACTATAAAATATAGAGAAAATTAAGGAAAAGATTTCCTATTATGAGATAGAATTGAAATTAAATCTACTAAGAAGTTTAAAGTATTTAAACAAACATATGAACAGCAAAAAACTCGGTTTTTTTTATATGATTCTTTTGCAATAAATTGTAATTAAGGAATATAGTTAATAAAGAAATACAGGAATGCAATATATTTAAAAAATGTCTAAAAATATTTTTAAATAGAAAATTCCCTATAAATAATCTTGTTTAGCCTGAGGCCTCTGCAACATATTTTCGATTATTTACTCCACTGTCGGCGACTATTTATGGGCTATGCAAAATGCAGGCAACACAGAACGGACACAGGGGGAGAGGGCAGCGGGGCGATGCAGGCGAGGCAAAAAAAAAAAAACTAAGCAGAAATAAACTCGTATGCATTTAATCATCGTAACTTAAGCTCGGGGATCATGTTGTGGCACAGTGAGAATGCCGCAGTTGCCGCCGCGGGAGATGCCGTGCCAGCTTCGGGCCAACTCCAGCTTTAATTCTTCCCCCCTTCCATGCCGCTGCCCCCACACCTCCTGACCGCTTCATTTTTAATAAAGAAAAGAAGCAAAAAATACAACAACAAAAATAAATGAAATGAGAGAAAAGAGGGGAAAACTTCATGTCACCGTGGTGGTTGCCTTCCTTTTCTTTATATTTTTTTAAGGCGCGTTCGTTTTTATTTTTTGCACCGCCACATTGAGAGGGAGCGGGCGAGGGGGAGGCTAGCGGGCAGGGGATTAAGACGACGGAGTGGCCACTGCGGAGTGGTGCTATGAATGGAGCCTCGGCGTGTTCTGGAGATTAATAAATTGATGGCATCCATTGCACATAACGTGTAACTAATGGCGCTCATCAATTCTGCTTTACATCTCAATCTGGCTTTGGCGAAAAAATACGGGAGAAAAAAACCACAGCGCGGCCGGAGGAAGGATGGAGATCCCGAAAAGCTCCTCGGATTCGGTAATGACCCAGGAGCAGGTCATCTGGCGGGCCGAAGGACCCGACGGCAGCCACTTGAGGCCAGCTCTCACTTTCTCCCGGGGAAAAGTGAAAGGCCAACGGAATTCTATATTTGGAAAGGACTCGCCTTGCTGCCAGTTTCCCTCGAAAGGACACTCTCCCCACTTATGCAACACATCCTTTGGCACCACATGCAGCCTGCGTGCTCTAGTTGCGAGCTCTCATTAGTTACGCCTTCGGGTTTTTGGCAAACCTTTTTCGGGGCTACAGGACTCGGAACGGGACGGATCGGGACGGACTGAGGCGGGCTCAGGACTATTGTCAATTTGCATTAGCCGAGAGGACCGCCTTCTGTGCCGGAAAATCGGTGAGCACCTCTTCCGCCAAACCTCTTTCATCTGCCTGCATTCATCGATTTTCGGATCTGGGAAGTTTGCAAATTTGAACGAATGTCAGGTAACGGAGGGTGCCTTCTGCAGATGGATTACGCCTAATGTCGAGCAATTGGCCAAGGCAATAAAGTGAAATTACCCGGACGTGTCAAGGCCGAGGCAGGATTGTAAGGATGCCAAAGGAAGAGCAGGAAGAGTTTACAAGCGAAATTTGCATAGCAATATGCGGAATTTAAAGTTTAAAAGTTTATAATGCATTAGAGAAAAGTGTTTAAATTTCTTTTTAGGAACTTTAAGCGTTAAAAACTATAATTTGTAAAATTTGTAGCTATGAAATAGTATTGAAAATATAATATTTTGTAATTAAAAAATGTAATAGACTTTCAGAGAAAAATATCCAAATAAATTCGTTTATTTTTGAAAGATTAGAAGTAAATTCTTGTTTAGTTTTCTTTGCGCTTTCAAATTAAAAGTATAATTTACTTTTTATTTAAAGAATACTATAATAAATTTGAAACTTATATATTTAGTACATCTTCCCAGGTCTAAAAGGACTCTCTGCTTGAGTTTACTGCTTGGCATTCGATCGCTAAGAAATCTGTTTGAAATAAGCAGTTGACTTAAAACTGCTTGCACACTGCTTACCCCAGCGAGGTTCGCTATAAAAGTTCTCAAAATTTTAATAATTTTACTAAATACCAATAAGTTTTAGTGGCTCTTGTTGTATGCATGTTTTAAGCACCGTAAATTTTTTTGAAAAAAGGGGAAACTACAATCAATTCTATACGGGGGTAACTAACTACTGCAACCCACTACGATAAGAAGAAGAAAAATTCCACTTAATACGTTTCGTGGAATTATCGATCACTTTCCTTGACACTTACCAAACTGACTTCGCATCCAGGGATACAGTGGAGACGGCATCCCCGAGGACTGCGAGTTCGGGTTTTGGGAAGGGGGCGTGTGTTGGCCAGGATGGCCCTGGTGCATCTGCGGCGGTCCCTGGCCCTGGTGCATCATGCCTTGGGGCGGAGCACCCACTGGGGGCACGCCCGTCTGCTGCTGTCCGTACATGCCCATGTTGTGATGGTTCTGGTGCACCTAAATTGGGTGAGTAAAAATTCGGATTAATTATGTTGCGGATATATTCAGGCGAGAACCATTCACCACTGGCGGGGGATCTTAGTGAATTGTGAAATGTGAGTTTGGGTCAAGCGGAATGGGTTACTGGTCTTACCTCTGTCACGTCGGGAACTCCCACGTCCGTGTAGCCCAGCTGTGGGTGCGAGCAGCGAAAGCGAGAGTGAGAGAGAGAGATGGGAAAAGCGTTAAGTGGTAAGCGATTCAAGCAGGTGGACTAGGATCTCCAATCTTACTCAATGTCCCACAATTAACCTTTAAACCGAATTACTACTTCCAAGACCCCCAAAGATAGCATACCCTTCACCATTAGTGCTCTCCTTGTTACTCACCTGCGCCTGCGGATGGCCCATGTGATGGGGCAGCGTCATTTGGGCGTTCATGTGGTGGCCGGTCATCTGGTCGACCAGCGGCGGGGATCCCCCCTCGGGCACCAGGCCCAGATTCCCGACTGCCGCCTGCAGCTTGCAACTGGCGTAGACAACCGGCTGCTGCTGCTGCTGCTGGGGATGTGTCACCTGTTGCGTCACCTGGGGCAGTTGCTGCTGGTGCTGCTGCGGCGCCTGCTGTGGCTGCTGCTGGTTTTGCGAGGGCTGCTGCTGCTGTTGCTGTTGCTGCTGCTGCGGCACCAGCTGACCGTTGGTCTGCGACTGCGGCATGACCCCGCCCACCTGGCTGGAGGGGCTGTCCGGGCGGGAGTAGACCTGGTGCTGCTGCTGCTGTTGCTGCTGCTGCTGGTCCATCCCCTGGCCGTTGTAGTAGGGCATGCGGTCGTAGGGCGGGAAGCGCGGGTAGGGCATGTTGCCCTGATGGTTGGGGTTCTGGCTGTAGTGGTGCATCTGCTGGGCATCGAGATCGGTGACCCCGTTGCCCGGGTAGTGGCCATGGTGCATGTCCGCCCCCATGTACGAGTTGGTGAAGTACGACGTCATGCTCTCGCAGTTGTTTGTACTCATCGTCATCGTGGCGGCTGCTTCAGCGTCCGCTGACCCCGCCGCTAATCCTGATCCTGGCGTGAACGTGATCGTGACTGTGACTCTGCTTAGTGTCTAGTGACTGTGGTGCTTCCCCGTCTCCGTGCTTTTAGCTACTTTCCTTATATACAAAGTAAACTGAAAGAAGGGGAAAATAAATTAGTATAATTTAATTTCGAATTCAGAGTATTTTTTAACACTCACCTAAATATCCTTTGAACACTTAAGTACAATGTACAGTTGCGTAGCCTAATCTTAGTTAGTGTGTAGTTGTTGTTGTGTGAGGTATAAAATGATTTCCGCTTTGCTGTTCCTCTGTTTGCTGTCTTGGCCAAAAACGACGAAATGAACCTGCGCTCCTCGTCTCTTGTCTCTCGATTTGGTGTAGAAAATCTGCTCTCCTTGGTGTCCGTTGATCCTTAAATAGCCTTATCCTCTAGTTGGTATTCCTCAATTTTGATTTTGAAACTCTGCAAATAATTGAGAGCGAAATATGTGGTTAATGCTGTGTTCTCAGCTCAGAGTTATGCCTTAAAGTGAAGTTTGATTTTGGGGTTTTTTGGCTGCTGTCTGATTTCACATGTTGCCTAAGCTGGGGGCAAAATGAAAAATGGTTTATTGTATGCTTCGACAAATTCTTAAAAATATGTCAAAGAATTGGAGAGTATAAGATGGAGGGTGAGTACGATCCGAGTCAAGTTTTGTTTCAAGATTTCCGACTAGGTGTCACATTTTATATTTAAATCAAATTCCACAAGAAACTTGAAAATTAAGCAATTTTTTCTATAATCTATAATTTAATGTGATTTCTTAAAGGTTAATCATCAAATTTGCTGATATCATCATCACCTGGCGACCTCTCACCCCAAGCAAACGCCTTTCCTCTTTAGTAAGCCATCAAGCTTATTGGCCAAATTCCACAAGTCAGGCCAAGATGCCATGACTGCAACGTGGCTGCTCTTCCCCTAAAAACTTTTGTAATCCTCCAGCCAAGGATCTTCCGCTGGCATGCAAGTCCCCCGTCGCCTGACAAGCCTGACAACATTCATTGAATTTATGAATATGAAATCAATTGTGTTATCCCCTTTTGACCTGACATCCTTCCGGTCAAAGTGATTTAATTTCCTGGCTCATTATCACGAGTCTCTGACCTCATAAATCACAAAATTTCCCCCCTCCACCTCCGCCCCTCTCGAATAATCCAGACAGACAGACAGACAGACTGAGGAAGAGAGAGGGAGCGACACACGTTACATGCCAAGGCAGTGCAGTCATGTGTCTGTCCTGCTCTATCCGAATCTGTGGCCATGGTGACAATCCTGCCGAAAGGACCCCCGGCTAACTAACGGTAACTTGCTGTCGGAAATGAAACTTCCCCGACTTTTCACAGAGCACAAAAAGCCCCAGCAGCAGGAACAACAAAAAGGAAAACAACATGTAAAAGCGAGGAAAAAGGCGGCAGAATAATAAAATAAAGAGAATGGTAAACTTTAAAATATTTCAGTCTTGCATCCGAGTCCCATCCCCCGGCCCCTTTTCCGCCCATTTGCATTGTGTGTGTGTGTGTGTCTGCATTCTCCGCTTTTCCTGCCCTTCCTGCTTTGCCCCCCGTCCCTCCGGCATTTTGGCCTTTTGTTAACGAAATAATTTTCTTGCCTCCGTTGCTGCCAAAGCCAAAAGCTTCCCTTTCAATTACACACATTTCCCAATGATGGCGATTGAGCGCGGGAAAGTCGAGGGGGGAAGGTGGCAAAGTGGCGCGAAAGGACAATGGCGGCAGCGGCGGAAGGAAGTGTGTGTTTGCGTGTTTGTTTTGTGTGTGTGTGTGTGTGTGTTGGTGTCCTTGTCGAGGGCCAAACGGATGCTGGCAAATCGCTGGACTGTGCCCCGATCTGTGCCTATATCAGAAGGGGGAAACATCGAGGGGGCTGGAGGAGGAGACTGGAAGCCTTGGGGCAGGCAAAGAAACTCACTCAAGCACAAGCGAGATGATAATAATGTCTGATGTGTGTGTTTTGTCTGTTCTTCCTGTTTTTGCCCGCTACTGCGGTTGCGGGGGAGCTGCCCACCCCCACCCTGCTCCCTGTATGATTTATGTGCGTCTGATGTGATTTATTCAGGCGAAGAAATTGCTAAAATTTGATTTGCCATTAAAGATTTCGCCAAAAGCACTTTAATTACAAGCAACTTCGATATATTATCTTTAATTATTATTTATACTTCGTTACATGCTTAGTAAATTAAAACATATGAAAAGTAAACTGAGAATAAATTCAACAAAAATATTCGTTTCCAAAAATTCCTTTGAACCCCCAAAATAGCGCCATCTAGTGGAAATGTCGGGAACTATTCTTGTCACCTTGTCAAATTTGACGCCTGTCTACATGAGTTTTCATCAAACGCCTGAAAGCAGGCAACAGAAAATTTGATGACAAGTCGTAGCCAAGACAACAACCACAGTTTTAAGCCCAGCCCACTTACGCACACACACACACAAACCCATTATAGTTTCCTTTGCCAGTTTTAAGCCACACACATCGACAGGACAAGGAGAAAAGAGGTAACATGAGAAGTAGCTGGCAGGAAAGTCAACGGCAATGGTAATTCATCATTTTACGCCTCCAAGCGGAGAAATTAGCCAGAATTTGGGTAATGAGAACATCAACACTCGCCGTCGCACTCCCACGCATGCGCCATCCCTATCTAACCAACGTTTTGGCCACTGAACGGAAATGAACTGAAATGGAATGATATGGCATGACTTCTTTCTTCAGCCGTCAACTTCAGTTTCAGCCATTTTGATTTACGACGGCCATGGACGAAGGCGGCCGCTGTGCCGTCGGCTCAGCCACTGCTATCGAAATTCTCGCAAAATAAATACTTGTAGATCAAATATTTTGGGAGATTTTAAATTGAATTTGTGTAACAAAAAAAAACTATATTTCAGATTAAGTTTGATTAGAAAATATTTAGCAGATTGAAGAAAGTTTTAAAAGCAGCAACTTTCCATCAAAACTCGTTGTAAATCTTTGAAATCTTAAATATAAAAAATAGAATATAGAAATTGTTGATGAAAACTTACGTTTACAGTTTTTTACTTTTATTAATTATTTGTGATTTAAACCCCTAAAAAAATGTGAGGATAATTAAACTATTAAATATCGCTTAATGACACCAGTTTAAAAAATCTTCCCTAGCTTCTGGTTCCTTCTTAACTTGTTCCTGCTTAATTTTTTGTTCATTTTCTGCTGTTAGACGAAGGCGTCGCCCCCGTCAACTGTCAGTTCGTGTTCTCGTTCTTGTTCTTGCCGCTGTTGTTGTTGTTATTGTTGTTGCCATTGTTGTTGGCGGCATCATTTAAAGCCAAAGAGGAAGCAGCCAGAAGGGGCAACGGTAAACATATATGTAGCTGGCCGCAGCCAGTTAGTGCGTCTCATCTTCTTCAGGTGGCACAGGGGGCGGCGCAGCGACTCGGGTGGATGAGGATGATGTCTCTCAATTAAAGCGAGTCGAGAAGAAGCGTTCTGCTCGGCTGCTCCGACCTCTGCCGGCGGCTTAAATTGCTGCTTTGCATTTTATTTAAATAATAATTGGCTTGACTAAGTTTTCACATTGCTCCGGCGGAGAGAGAGTGGCGTTCCTTGGCCTTAAAAACCTCTCAAGGTGTACGAAAGAATACGCTCCAATTAGGGGCATCGCATATAATCGCATACAAAAGACTTTAAGGAATGAGGAAATTTAATTAGGGGAGCGTCTTCCCAAAAATAAATCAAAGATAATATCAATTTCATATCTAATTAGAGAGGAGTTATAAGCAGATTTTATAAAAGAAAGAAGGATATACTATATCATTGATATAAATACAAATTCCTTTTTCCTCTATTTTCCTCTCCGGCTAAGGTTATTCTCCCCCCTTTTAAAATCCCACAAAACCCCAGATATGACCTTGAAATCAGACCCACTCAATCCATCTCGCGTCCAGAATATATTTCAATATAATCACCTAAAGAAGAAGAGCCCGGAGCACGTGCTGCTTAAGGGGGACCAAAAAATGCCAGAAGAGTTTATTGTGCCATCAACTAAAAGAGCAAATAAAATTTTATTACCACTATAAATTTCAGGCACTTGAAGAGGCGCACCAAAAACAGAGGCAAACGCAAAATAACAACAACAAAATAAAGCCTGAAAAAACCCTACAAAAATGATGCAGAGGCGTAGGCGGAGATGATTAAAGGGAAAATATATTCAAAACTATTACTTACTATTGTTTAAATATATAAATATTTTAAAGTTAAACTTCTCTTTTGTAAACTTTAATTTATATTTCTTTTAGAAAACCCCCTTTCCTTACTACACCTCTGCCTTGCAGGCCATGGTCAGTTTCTGGCCTCAGCCTGCAGGAGGATAAACCCACGCGATTTGGCGACGTTGGCCAGACAGAGACGCCAAGGCCAAGAAACAGGGGAAGAAGAGGAAACGGACGATATGAGGCAGGGGCAATAGGAGGTTAAGAAGCGGCGGCAATCGATGAGGGGGGATCCGGACACCGGGAATCGGGGATCGGGGAACGAGGCCTGAATTTTTCTCACATTTATCTTGCTGCGAGTGCTGCGTTTTATTGCGATTGGAAATTGAGCTTGTCAACGCGGCGGCAGCAGCGGCATTGGGCAACGCATGGCTAGTCATCGAAACCAGGGGTGTGGGAGGGGTCCGTCGGTCCTCCAGAAGAAGGGTGCAGGGACAGCTGGTCGAGTTTTGGGTTCCCTGGCTCCCAGAGATAATAATAAAAATGTCAGGCATTGACGATCCTCCTCGTTGTCGCCGTCGGTTCATAAATAAAGCGATGCACTCAAAGAAACAAAGTGTTTTGAAAGAGTAAGCAAATATTCCGGAAGCTAAGCTTAAGAAAATATAGTATTTTTAACAAAATAGCAGGAATTGTTCCAATAATGTTTCGTATAGTAAACGGAATTAGCTTGATCCTTGAATTTAGAAATGATTTGCAGAACTTAAAAGAGGAATAACCTTTTATATATATAGTATATTGTTTCCAGTGCTCTTCCTTCTTCCCAACTTGTTTTCCTGCCTTCCTCTGTTTTTCCTTTTTTGTCTGCATTTAAATTTTGGCCATGATCTTGGCCAAGTGGCAGAATAAGGCATTTTCCTGGCTATTTAATTGGCGCATATTTAGCATTTACTAATGGACATGAGGCACAGTGTGAAGGCACCTGCCCCAAGCAGGCAAACTCCCGGGGGAATAGGCCCAGCCGGGACACGGAACAAGGGGCGGCGAGACAGTGAACACACACAGAAATGGACAATGACAAGAGCTGATAATAAATCTAATTGACACATTTGCAATGGTTGACTCCCCGAGAGGCCGGGCGAGGATCTGGATGCCCGATTCCGATTTCGAGATGCAATTAAAACCGCAACTGCATTGCTAATGGTCATCACAATTATGTAGGTACAATGCAGACAATCGCGGAAGAGGCAGGAGCAACTTGACAATCTACACGCACACACGAAATACATAAATTGCCGCGATCATATCGAATCATCGATCAATCGGGCGCTGCGGACCAGCCATCGATGGATCGCTCCTGCCGCGATAACACCGCAGGACCTCGGCCGTTGCTGTCTGCTGCTGTCCACACTCGCCGGGACTCGGACCCAGACTTGTACCCGGATTCGGACTCGACTGGGATCCACTGACATCCATCCATGTTGGACTTCATCTGTTGCCGTTGATTGGCAGGCAAACGGCGGAGGAAAAAAGCTAGTGGAAATTGATTGGCAAAATGAAACATGGCCAACACATTGGGCTCATGTTTGCAATGGCAAAAATGCCTTCATTACAACGCGAAATGCGTAAAACGCAGGCCACGCATGCGCATTGCCTCCGGCTCGGGGATTCAGAGATTCAGGCTCCTCACGCAGGCCCCAAATCACGCAATCCTTGTGCACTCAAAGAAAAGGTTAGCCTTTAAAAGGAAATACTGAGATATAACCTGAAAAAAAGGCTAGGATAGTACTTTTTCTAAAGCTTTTCATATGTTTTCTTTAACAATTTCTCACTCACTTATACAAGCATTATTCCTTTCCGTGTAACAACCTATCCCGAGACTCCACTATCTCCGTTTGTCACTGCAAAACCCCTTGTTAAGTGCATTTGGCTTTGAAATATATTGTGGCACAATTGAATTGTTAAGTGCCTGGCCTTCAGACCAGGTTGCGTGTGAAAATTATAATTTCCTGACCAGTTCCAGAGCTGACCCCAGGTTGTACCGACAAAAACCCAAAGAAAAACCAGCACAGCAATGTTGTCAACAATTTGCAAAGGTTTTTTATTTATTTATTTTATGTTGCTGCTGCTGCTGTATCGCAATCAACCACGCGTAGAAACATTTAAGTGGAAGGTAATTAAATTTCATTTTATGACCACTAGCCGAACGAAAAAAGGAAGGGAAATTGGTTGCGCCACGAAAATAAATAATGTTTTAGCGCGGAAAGTGAAATTACTTGGACTAGAGCCAACTGGAAAGAGTTGAAGAGGTTACCGAAAATTGCCACAAAAAGGCGCAAAATGCCGATTTCTCTTCGCCCAGATTTCTCGCACAAATATTTTCAGGGAAAACCTTTAACGAGAACCTGTCCCCTGCGACACCCTGCCGGCTAGCCAGCGGGCGTCAAAGGTGAAAGTTGTTGCAATTGTTGCATAAGCAGATGATGCAACAACACATGGAAAGGGACCCGGCACCGGGTCAGGTACTAGCCATAAAACTCGTAGAATTCCTGTACCGCCTACCTTGAGAACAACAAAGAAAATAGAGCAATTAACCTGGCCTACGTGCTCGGGGTTTGCACCAGGTTAAGTTGCCGTGGAAGTCAGGGAACACTGTCATTTGCCTAATTGCCTGTTAGTGTCAAAGATTATCTGGACTCGGTTCTACGGCGGAATGGAAATGGAAGCGACGGACCTGTGAGGTACTTCCCCCCGCCGATCAATTGCGTGGAAATGTCACAAAAGTCAACCCGTAATTGTCCAACATTAATTGAGGCCAAAAAGCTTAATTAATCAATTATCAAGCAATCTGGGGGAATTTATTGGAGAGACATGCGCGGAAAGTTATAGGAAATCGATTTAATCAAAGTTTTGGGGTTTCTCAATATTATTTTTAAAAATTTCCAAGCTTACTCCAACTAATTTGAGCAAAATAAGCAAAGAATATCTTAAAAATCATCCTCAATCGATAAGCAAAGTTTTCTGTATCTTTCCGCTGCGGTCTTAACCTCCTTTCGATTATCTGCCGTCGCATTAGCAGTGTCATCTTCATCTGCTGCCATGTGCTGCTCCCGTTTTATACTTTATTTACTTATTCAAATCGTTGAGAGTCTCCCCTCGATCCCCTGCCGTCACTGACCCAGTCCCTATCCCCCTACCGCACTCTCCGTGGGACAGCATTCAACTTTGCCGCCTGACACTTTTCTGACAGCGACAAAAACTTTTGTTCTATTTTCCGCAACAGAAGCCGGCGTCGACGAGAAAACCCTCGACAGCCAGCCAGAACAGGCAAAGCAGGCGGGCAACATTGCAAAAATGCTAAAACAAAAGGCTGGTAAAAAAATCTATATGTACGAGGAGTGTAAGATGTGTAAGACGTATCCCACCCCCCAGCTCGTGGCGAATGTCATGACAGGCTCAGTGACTTCGGGACCCGGGACCAACTGAATTGCTGACTAACAGCCTGTCGCGAAATATGAGTCCATTTCAGCAAAAGAGATACCGCAGTGGAGTGTACTAAGTACAGTGTGTATTCCGTTAGGGGTTTCATTGTTTTGTATTACGGAAATCAGAGAAATTTCATTTAAAAAAGTCTTCTCATGAGACCTTTTGAGTTTGAATTGGAAAAGCTTCAAAGATAGCCTTTGCAGTAAGTATCTTCTGGAAAACGATCTGAGTATGATCTGGTTATAGTTGAGTCTCTATTAAAAAATATATAGTTATTTATCGTCCATTTTAAAATCGTTTCCTATAGTTATTGTACTTTCTTTATAATTTATTTAGTGCGAACTTACTCCTCCCTGAAAGGGCTTTCCTGTCCCCTTCCTGAAAGGGCTTCCCTTCCTCAGAGACAATGATGATGTTGCACTAGGGTTTGTTCCCTAATCCCCAGCAGTATCCTGCTTCCCGATTTTTGGCTCCACTGTGCGTGCACGTGCTTAAATACTTTGGCATTACCCGCCGCTGACGCCGTCGCCGCCCACTCTGGGCTACCCCCATGACCCCGGCTCCCCTTTGGAAGTCTTCAGGATGTGACACAAAATGCCGCCATCGTCGCTGGCTGTCATCATTGTCTGCTTTAAAGATTACACAAAATATTTGTAAAAATACAAAACAGAACAAGCTACCGGCGGCCGAGAGGGGAAGGTGCGGAAATATAAACTCACAGCTTTACAAAAATAACAACTGCGGAGGCAGAACAACAACAGACAAAACGAAATCAAAGAAAAAACAACGCAACAAAATACTAAAAAAAAAGAATGGAAAACAAAAAAAGCAGAAAACGAGGAATACACGAAAATATTTACAAAATATTTTCCACTTCAACGAAATGGAAAACGCGACCGCCCCAGTAGCAGCCACCTTCCCAGCCAGTAGCCTCCTCTTCCGCTTTCAGCTTTCCCCTGTCCCCTGTCTCCCAGCCCCTGCCACGCCCCCTCTCCCTTGCCCCAGCCCCCCATTACAGCTGCCGCATAGCTTCTGGCTGCCTCGAGTTGACTTGGCTTTTGTCTGCTTTCCCATTACTCCACCGCCAGTCGCCAGCCGCCTCCTCATCGGGATGTCTGGCAATGGCTCGTTGGCTCCTCTCCTTATCCCCAGTGTTGCTGAAGACTATCGATTCTCCAGATTGCATAGAACGCCGAAAGTTGTCTCTAAAATCGGGTTTATCTCAGGGTAAAGGGAGTGAATGTTTTGGAATCTAAGATAATGTCTGCTGAGAGAGTTACAAATTGGGAATTTTCTTTAATGGATCTTAAATTTTTCTAAAAATCCCTTCTTTCTTAGAAGTTTAAAATTTAGGTTTTGATAAATTCGAAACTGTTTAAAAAATTATTAAATATATTAACAAGGTTTATCAGAGGGAAAAGTTTATTTCCCATGAAACATAAGGATTTAAACCGCCTTTAAAAGGAGTCTCAAAATGATTGTCTTGATATAAAGTTTATAATATTTTTTAAATGCTTAAAAAATCTAAATTTCTTATTAATCTAACTTTAGAAAATAAAGTAAATGCTACTGGAAAAGAAAGCCAACTTGCCACATCTTTTCCCCATCGCTTCAGCTTCGACGGTGGCGGCGGCGCCGATTGCCAACGAGCGTGAAATGCCTTGGAACAACAACAGAAAAAAAAACTACAACAAATGCAACTGCACATAGCAACAATAAATACGGGAAAACAGAACCGAGCAACAACAAATTGTTTAACTGAACTTGACTGAGAAATCAGCGGGCTTGAAAAATAAATAATTAAAAAAGATGAGAAGGAAGAAGATTTTTCGCACAAAATGCGACAAAATGCTTGAGCAAATGAAAGTTGAGCAAATTATATAGATATGGCATACATTTGTCGGCATGAGTGTGTGAAATATATGAACAATTTTTTGCTCACTTTTAATTGGCAAACGAGTTTTTAATTGATTTTCTTTTTCGTGCTGCCTGCACTGACCCACAAAAGTGAAAATAAAGCTTGAGAAACTAAAGAAGAAAAGATAAACTAACTGAGAATGTTTAGATAATATATTCTGGAGAAATATTTGTGGCAAATATTATTTTAAATATTTCATATTAGCATAATAATATAAATTCCATTAAAAACGACCTTGTGAACTTCTCCCTCCCATGAAACCCCCACAAAACCCTTAACCAAGCCACACTATACACACATACTACACAGTAATTTCCAGCAAATAACAAAAAAACTTAATGCTCATCCAGCGTTAATCCCTTTTGGAGCATATACCCCACTCATTGGCCCCGAGGGACTGGCAGCTCGTCCTCGGACTCCTCGGCCATGATATGATAATTACATGGCGCCACAAAATAGAATCCAGGGAAAAGTGTGCGGTGTGTGTGTGTGGAGTGGCTGTGGCTGTGGAAATGGAAATGTGAAATTCATTTTCATTTAGCGCTGCCCGCAAACTTCAACGCGGCGGCGTTGGCCACTCAAAATATGAAATGGAAAATGTGTGAATATTTTATTTGCTTTCAGCCAAACTCCATTTTGGCCCCGTGAGGAGTGAGGCACATGTGGCAGCCACACCAGCAGCAGCAGCAACAACCAGCCGTCGTGTCAATGTTAATTTAGTCAACGCCACAAAAAGAGCAAAAGCGAAACAATTCCATTGGGCATTGTTAGGCTAAGGCAACCACAACCTACTCGGCAGCCGCCTGATTTCACATGTGGCTCTGTGTCAACTTTCATGAAATTAGTTGGCAACATGACGAGCTGCCAGGCAAATGTCGCCGTATCCGCCAGGAACACACGCCCATTAGGACGAGGGCGTGGCCAGGAGGGGAGATGGTTCTGATGCACAGAGAAAAGTAAAATCAAGAGTTGTCATCCATTTATGAAAGTATCTACGAGTATGGATAGAATGTATCTAAGAAGTATAATATTCCATTTGGAATTTAAAAGTTCTTTACATTTTTTCAATCATTTAAAATTTTTATATTTTTATATATTTAACTTCTAACTGGATTTTACATTTGTAATATTATTTATATATTTATTATAATACTTTTTTTTTAACAAGATTCCGTAATTTGTTGAATGATTTTTCATCTTTATTCGACATATGTATCTGCCACATTCACACTTTTAATGACATTTATTTCAAAACTAAAAAATAATTTAATATTTAAAAACATTCAAAATTATATTTTCATAGTCCTAAAGTACATTTTCTTTCAGTGCAGTAGGCTGGAAGTTATGCCTAATGCACAGCTGACATCCAGCCACCAACCAACACCTTGGGCCAAAGTAGTTTTTGCTGTTTGGGAACCGAAAACCAGACCGAAACCGGGGTCCATGGGGATTATGTTCTCGCTGGTGTGTGCGCGAGTGCTGCTCATATAACCATGTGCCGCACTGTACACGTGTTGCAACAACGCCACAGAACGCAACTGAAACGCACCACAGCGACCGTGTTGGCGGCGTTGTCTGCTAATTAAAAAATTCCCTCACCTCATCGCCACCCACGCCTCTCACTCTGCGGAACCACTCCCCCACTTCAGGGGGCTGCTAGCCATTTAGTCTAATTATTACAAATGGTCGAGGGGCAGGGCCAACAAAAAAACAAAGCAACCGAAAATTGCACAGAGAGTTTTCACGAAAATGCACTCACAAATTCATTAAAGTAATTAAATGGCCATTCAGAAGCGAGAAAACAACTCGGTGGCGGCTGCAATTTAAATTCACAAACCTGTGAACAGTGGAAAATATAGTAAAATATATTTTAATTTAAAAGGATTGTTGATAAAGGAGTTAAAAAAGAGCTTTTGATATTAATTAATTAAGAGATTTGAATATTTTTATACATATGATATTATTTATTAAAGCATAAGGTATTTCTTTGAAAAGAGGCAACAAAGATATGAAATAAGTGTATTCTTTTTTAATAAATTCCAGATGATATACCTTATAATCTTGATTTTAGTTCAACCTTACAAGTTTCTACATTTTTGTTATACAAATTCATAGAATTTTGCCCTTTTTAATCCCATTTCTTTATATTCCAAACCCACTGTCTGCCTCAGTCAGTTCCATTGAACTTTACCATTGTCTCAGGAAATCTGTTTTTCCTGCATTTTAACTTTGCCGTGACAAACACTAACTACCAGGACTCCCGCTCCTCATTTGTTACCCCTCACAACACCAACACCAACACTTTCGTCCTGTTTAATCGATAAAAACATTTCAACTGCAATTTGGCTATCGCTTAGTGCGAACATTTAGCAGGACGGATAAGTAGCTGAGGGGGGAAAAGGGAAGAAACTACTTGCAGATACAATATGGTTGGCAAGCGGCCCCCGCACATAAGGATATATACAGCAGATACGCTATAACACAGGCTGAGATTTCAGTTCTCTCTTGCTGATCCCATGGGAGAATTCAGGGCACAAATCGAAGGCTGAGAATCAGCGAAGGAAAAGAATGTTCTTTTTGTTCTTTGCAACAATCTTTAAAGCAGCTCTACTATATATATAAATATGTGAATTAAAAATTTAAAATCAATTCGATTTTCATTTATAAACCAGAAGATTCTTCCGTAGTATCTCTGAATATTACAAGAATTGTGTTCAACTAACATTTTCTATATAAATAATTATAAATTTAAACAGAATATCCATATAATCTCGCAGACATATAATTTTTTCCTGTGCATAAGTGAATTTTGAGACCCTGAGAAGACGAACCAAAACAGGCCAGGCACTCAACCGATAAGGCTAGTCCAGTTTCAGCTTGGTCCTGCTCCTGCTCCTGACCAGCTGCCCATATGGATGAATACCAAGTACTGGAGGCAGGAGAAAAAAGAAAACAAAAAGGAGGCGGGGAACCGAAAATGGCATTAGAACATCGTAATCGCAGGCACCACAAAAACCGGGTGGATTTTTCCTCGATTTTTTTTTCTTTCGTTCCATCCATGGCGTTCGAATGGGAAAAACAACCCCGACCAAAATGGGGTAAGTCTGTGCATGTGTGTGTGTGTGATATTGTAGGGTGGTTTCCATTTCGCCAGGCTAAACTTATCCCATCTCCCGGTTATTGAAGTTTTCCTTTCGTTTTCCCGGACACAGAGAGGCAGGGAAAATTGCACACGCATTTAATTACATTGTTCGGGGGGTTAAGGGAAAGAGATTGAAAAGAGTTTATTCTACCATGAACTGAGCTATTGAAGGACCATTGGAAAAGCGTTGAAGATTTACCTGAAATTAAAAGAAGAGGGAAATAAGCATTAGAATAATAAAGCATTAATTAAAGTTACTTGTACTTATTGCTAATAAAATGTAAGCTCTATTACTTCAGTTAATAAAATAAATACGTTCCCTAACTATTACATTTCCCCTACTTCTTGCCAATTTCAAGCTCAATTGCCTTTCGATCCGAACCAATTAAATCATTGGCCAGCCTTAATTAAGAGAAAAGTCACTTGCAGAACCTAACTCAATTCCAATTCCAATTCCGATTCCCAATTCGCAATGTGTTGATTAAAAGACCATAAAAATAATAAGCAGGCGGCAGGAGAAGCCGAGAAAAACACACATCAGCAACAGCAAAAGTCACAAGAGCGAAAAAAAATTACTTAATTAGTTGGCCAGCGCAGAAAGGAGCGAAAAAAAAGTGTAAATTGAATGAAATATTCATGCGGAGATTTCTCGGCGACCAGCTTCCTTCGGTCCCCACCAAAATTGGCAAGTGCGAATGCCGGCCTGATGTTTTATTGAATTGAAAATCTCATTATCACCTCGCTGCATTCTTCGAATGCATTCGGCAGGGAGTCGCAGGGGAAACTTGGGCTTCGGACCAGTCAGGCCAACGCATTTGGCAGATACTCGCAGCTAATTATCGTAATTATTGCAAATTTACAAATTGATATGAAATTGATTAGTGCCCCTTGGACGTGGACGTGGATGCCGAACTGGATGCTGGGGATACAGGTGCTACAGGTTCCCCCATCCTTGGTCCGAAACAGGTTTGCGTTGGCCTTAATGAAGATGCCATGAAGGGGAGAATGATGAGGAGATTTTTCTGCTCCTTTTAAATATTCCCGAAATTTAAATAATGAAGGTTTTTTAATTTAATATTCTGGAGCAGGAAGAGGAGGTTGCTAAAATGATTATAAGTAATTATTTAAGAAGTAATTTACTCAATTTGATAAAATAAATATTTACAAAAATTCCAGAAAGGTTTCTTTTATCAGAAATTGAAATATTCAACTAGGCTTTTGGCGGACAATACTTATAAATCTTTTCGAAAACTTAGAACTGAAAGCACTTATTTATTTGTATTTTATTTTAATTCATAGGTAATTTTATCAGGCTTTTATTCTTTAAAAAAATTAAATAAACCCTTAAAAACTTGTACAAATTTGGAAAACCTCCACTGCTCTATATCAACCATGTGAAAATCGCTCAATTTGTCCATTCGACTGTCACATTGTTTGCTTCCTATGAAAAAGAGAGAAAGAACCGGCAAAACTGTAAATTCTCATGGCGAGAACAAATTTTTCAATTAAGCCATTAATTCACTTCGCGCCACACAAATGCAAACACACACTGGCACACTCGCACACACGCACACACTCCATCATGTGCCACAGTGTGTTAAAGCTATCATCATCATCTTGATCATGATGAGCCATGAGCCACATCCTCATCGCCAGTCCCCATCGTCGTCGTTCCTTCTGTCGCATTATTTTATTAAGCAACCGCGCTGCATCTCCATCTCCCTCCCGGTTGATCTCAACCCAATTGAAATGCCGCACTGCCTCCTCAGCCTCCCCGTTCGCTGCACATTTCGCCTGCTGTCCGCTTTTACGCAAATTTTATTCATGTTTGCCCTCCGTCTGTCTTCGGGTCCGTCTCTCAGTCTCCGTGTGTCGCTTTGTTCGCCGTCCTTCTTGAGTTTAAAAATAATAAACAAAAAAAAAGAACAATAAACAAGTTTCCAACTTTACTTTTTTAAGGAACTGGCGACAAGGGAGCAAGAGCAAACGATATAATTTTCAGAATTTTGATTTGACTTTTAATACCAATTGATGAGAGAAAGGGATACGAGGATGGAATTTGATTTATTTTAAGATGAAAAAGAATGTATTTGCACCTAATTTTAATGTTATATTATTATTATAAAACTTTTTTAAGTATCTATATTTATTCTAAATTTATTTCTGGATTATTTGTAAATTTTCAGAACGATTTCACCTTCCACAACTTCGACCGCCGACCGTTACTAATTTTCAACACCTCTGCCATGAGCCCCTGTTGGCCTCCATCCCCCAGTCCCACTCCCTATCTCTGTCGCTCTTTACTACCTATCTCTTTCGCTCCTGCTCTCGTTTAGACCGTCTCTTTTCGGCCACCACTGCGGGTTGCCTTGGCTGACGTTGTCGTCGTCATATCGTCATACGCCCCGTGGGTGTTCATGCAAATGGTTTACTTTTCACCTGCTTCCTTTTGGCCAAAATGCCCCGCAAGGAAAACTACACGGCGAGTGTATGTGTCTGTGAGTGTGAGTGTGTATTTTCCACACACACGTAGAGTGGATATGCGTGCCGCTTGTTGTTGCTGTTGTTGGAAATTGCATGTTATTAGCCGCATACACGATCCCTTCCACTGATAACAAAACCATATTTTATTTTCAGTTTTTCTTATTTCCTTTTCTTTTTTTTTATACAAAATTTGCGCGCTTAGACATTTTATTTGCCAATAACGAACGACCCACGAGCCACAGTCAAGGGGGGAGGGATAGGGGGCGGGGTCTGAGCCTGGCCGCAACAGTGTCGCAGCATAATAAGAAGACATTACACCAACAAAGTAACAGCCACTGTAGGCGAACAGGAGCAGTCGAGGGGGAGGTCTTTTGGCCTTGCGTGCTAACATGCAATTTCAATGTAACCAACCAAAAAACAGAGCAGGGGACAGGAGGGGGGCCAGTTGGTAGTGAGAAAGAGGGGCAGAGCTGTAACACGTCTATAAAGAATTGTGAATAAATTTCTAAATAGCAACGGGACGTGATGGGGAACAGTGGCCGATACTGAGGGCTTAATACTTTGTTGTTGAAATTATATAATTTATATTCAAACTGCAAAACAAAATCATAATTTTTTAAATTATAGCGTAATATTAAATATTATATTTACAGAGATGATTAGAAATATCAAAAATGCTAATTCAAAATCTACATCTTTTCCTTGGTTCTTTTTCAGAATAATTTAATGAATAAAGCAATTATCTTCAAGCCTTTTGAATTATTTTTTCATTTAATATGTATTATTTTCTTGATTCCTTAATTTTGTAAAATCGAATATCCCATTTAAACCACTGTTCTCTTGCCATAAACAAATATAACCATATAACGTATACGCCACGTGTAACGCCGACATATCTGGCAGTTGAGCGTTTCTTCTTCTTTTTCCCCCCTCCCCGCTTGGATTTTCCCCTGACAACCAACCAACCCGCCTCCCCACCATCAATATGCGTGGGTGAATATCCTGCGGAAAATCCTAACCGAAGCCGGCAAAACTTTTCTGTTTGTTTATCATTAAGACATTTTACACTTTACACGGTTGCCCTTATAATCTCCCTGCTGTCATATGTGGATACTATATGCAAGGGGGGCCTTGTATGTATCGCATATATATATGTATAAAATATATACATATATACGGTGTGCGAGTGTACAGGATATTGGCGTCGCCTGTCGCCGTTGGCTGTGTGTGGAAAGGATTACAAGGCGGCCACAAACAACTGCGACTGGTGACTCGCAACTGGGAACTGGTAACTGGTAACTGGGATATGGTAACAGTGCTAACCAAACTCTGCTGCCAAACTCCACCCCTCTCGTTCCCGCTTTGGCTAATTACAATAATTTTTCTAATGTCGCTGCGGCATAAATTTGTAACGTGACGTGGCGATTAGCATCTCTCTGCTCAACGACGGAGTTCGTCGGGCCGCAAAACAACATGACAATTTCCAAAGCCTTGGAACACGAACATGGAAGACCAACATGGAGTTGGCCAACCTGGACAAGGTGGCCACAAGTCGAACAAGAAGAGGTAGCAGCAGAAGCCCGGCCAGAAACAGAAACCGAAATGAAGGCAAAGCCAGAGTCAGAGTCAGAGCCAGAGACGTGTGCAGCGATAGACATCAGGCGGATCGCTTGAATCGTTGTCAATCAGAGGCCTCAGCGAAGGCCTGCACTCGAAGAAAAGTCTACCAATATGACAAATGATACACTAAGTGTAAGGAAACTGAGGAAAATAAGTCCCTTACTTGCTAGTAAATTTTAAAGAAATATTTGAGTACATATTTGAATGGTATTCAATTTACGAAAAGAGCCTTATAGCTTTTATTTTATATTGTATATATAAAAATGTCCCCTAATTTAAAATATAATTTAAATAAATTTAAATTAAAGCTTACTCTTTACACATTTTCCTAATTTTTCAGCAGTGCCTTAGCTTCATTGCAAATGCGCAATAGGCGCCGCCATTGTCATAGCCTAAAGTGAACACTTTGCAGACGGCTCAATCTATGCACCGCCAATACGTCTGAACCGCCAGACCCCGTACCCGTAACCGTAACCGTACCCGTACCCATTCCCGTTCCCGTACCGCCCGAGAGTGTTGGCAATGTGCGCCGCCGGTGGCATTTAACCGCTGTAAATGAATTTATCTGGCGCAATCAGCAATTTTCGGTATCCGCTTTTGTGATGTCGCTGCGCATGTGCAGTTGAATGTTAATTAATTGAAATGTACTCGAGCTTACAGCGGCGAAGACGACAGCGCCACAGCAACAATGCCGGGACCCCGACCCCTCTTGGCCCCCTTTTGGGGGGGGGGGGGGGGGTCTCCCCATTGGCGATCGCGATCGCTCGCTGGGCGATAAGCAAATTGCAGGCGCTGCAGTTCAAAGGAAAACGACAATTATGCGCCGCACTCAGGTCTCGTTTTTTTTGGTGAGTGTGTGTTTGTTGTGTTTTTTATATTTTGGTTTACTTCTTGGACTTTGTCTGGCGAATCGAAACAAAAGCCTTGAATTGGGGCAGAGGCTCTTGAGAAAAGAATGGCGATCGGAATTGGAGAAGGGGAGCTGTGTCAAGGATAACCAAAGCTAGATGGCTGAATGAGTCACTGTTTAACATACGAAAAGCCTTTTTGTAGGCAAATTATTTAGATTAATATATTACTATATTTATATTAAATTCTATGGAAAAATTCCTATACCTTTAATAAAAATATCCATACTGATTTAAGCCAGCTTCATTACTTCACGGCAGCGAGATTACATAATTCCCCTTAAGCCATGTCCTACTCCCACTTAACCCCATCCTGTCCTGCCCACAACAACAATAAAAACAGGAAAACATCACGGAGCCTACGTCTGCGGCTAATTAAGTTATTGGCTGCACGTTGGCAACTTGTTGCGGCATTTGGTTGACATTCGAGTGCAATTGACTTAATCCCCAGTAAGCTGTTGCTGCCAGACGGCGGAGTGCAGCTGCAGCTGCCAGAGCCACTGCCACTGCCACTGCAACGGCTGCCCCAAAGGTGCACTATTGTGCACTCGCCTTATTTGTACCGACAACAGCGGCAACATCATCCACAACAACGTTGCAACGGTTGCAGCAGCAGGAGCAGGAGCAGGAGCAACATGAGCCAGTGGATCTGCGTCGGCGGCTGCTCTCCTCCTCCTCCCCGGCCTTGTATGTTAATTTGTTTTGGGATCTCCTCCGCCGGCGTCTAGTTGGGCGCGTGTCATCATTAACGTGGCCAACAACGACTCCTCGAGCTCCTCTCCAGCCATTGTTACCTGCCCTTTCACATTGTTCCCGCCATATCTTGGCCGAAAGGAGGCAACAACAATGGCAGCCGCCTTAATGGAAAGGCTAACACCCGCGGCAACAACAAATGCCACAAGATCGAGGGGGGTCGGGGGTAACGACAGTTGCCACTGACCCAAAAAAAAAACAGGGATAAAGAAAGAAAACTAATGGAAGGAGTAGGAAAAACATAACCGATATTTAAACAAACGTAGAAACATTTTCCATAAACAATATCTACATAATTAAATTAAATATTGGTATCTTTAATTATTTACTGAAATTTATTACTTTTGCATATCTCCTTTTAATCCCATCCTAAATAATTATGCCACCTCAGAAACAAAGTCTGATTTCAAGCAACCCGATCGCCCATAAAGCTTCGTTGAAACCTCTCCCACATTTGATAAATATATGAATCAAGAGCTTTAAATTAAGGCAAATTAATGACTATTCGTGGGCCAAGAGTCGAAATCAATGGGAACTAGTTGGCTGACTCAAAATCTGGGCCATCACCGCAGAAATAGCAAATTAAGATCGGCGAAAAAATCCGCAAACACAGAAATATCGAACAGATCTTCCCAAGCTGCCGCCGGCGCTTTGATTAAGCGCTGTGACATTTCTATCGCTCGAAAGAAAGAGGGGCGGCGGGGCGGGGGAAACAGCAACAGAAACAGAAATTGAAATTGAAATTAATGCCAGATTGATGGCAATCGCCGGACGATGTCGCTTGTCTTTCCATATTAATGGACACCGAGAGCGACGGAGATTATCTGGCCCCAGTCTTTGATCATGGGGAGTCAGAGTCATGCAAATGGCTCCCATTGAGGCGATTTTATCATAAAGCCAAGTGAAGCGCATAAAATTTGTAAACTAATTGCGATGCCAAAGTGCAGTTGACAACTGCATATCGGCCACTATTCGTGTGTGTGGAAGATACTTTTGTAATCAGGCGACAGCTGACAGGGACAGGTTCATTATAAAGCATTTAAGGAGGTAAAGGTGGAGTATATGATGAATTTGTTTTAAACACTTGATATGTTTATAAATTGCTGATTATAAATAATAATTCCCGGTAAATTTAAAATATAGTACATATATCCCAAAGTAAAAGAAATACAATTCCAATGCCAAAACGCATCTGACAACTGCACTTACAGACATATCTCTCAGTATCTGGGCGGTGCTTTTGTTAGGGAGCGAGAGCGAGAGCGAGAGCTTATCGGACGACAGGTGACAGTGACAGCTTCATTATAAAGCAATTAGAGGGCTTTATGGCAAAATTAATTTTTAATACAACGCCAAGCGAAAACTGCAAGTGACAGGAGTCACATGGGGACACAAAGGACACCCACACGGCGGGAGACACAAGCCCAACTTTGGCTGACAGCCTGCACTTGTCTGTCCCTACCTCGGCATATACCTACATATATGCAGATACATATATTCAGATATATGGCAGAGTCTGAAGTCGAGTTGTTGGAGTGCGTGTGTTATTCAATATAACAGCATGTTGAACAGCAGTAACAACAAGCAACTGCAGCGACTCGAGAGCACGCTGCAAAATCTAACGAATATGTAAACGATATGCTAGAAAAATGTCAGTCAAACTGTCGCTTCCAACACACGCGCAGCAGCAACAACAGCAGCAGCAGCAACAGCAACTGCAGCAGACTCAACATGCTCCGCAGCAACAACATTTAGTCACTTGATGCTTATATTGAAAATTGTTTTCTGCATTGCATTTTGCAGTAGTTGCATCCGACGTTTAATGCTACAATGCAGTGAAAGAAATATTAATACAAATAAGTGAGGCAAACCCATAAAATGTTATTAACAATTAATTAGAATAAATATACAAATCAATAAAATTGTGAGGCTCAGACTTCTTTATTTGAAAAAGATTGTAAGGAGACTTAAAATATAATCAAAATGTATTGAAAACCCTTAAGGAAAGCAATCCTTTTCGTAGATTTATGTAAATACCATTCATTTTTAGAGATTATTTATTAAATATTATTATTTGTAATCATTTCATTATTGAAATATAAAAAATAAAGTATTTCATATACGGCAATCCTATCTCACAGATTAATTACAAAGCCTTAAAGACAAATATATCTTTAATTAATTGTTTTTATTTAAAATAAAACTTTTAAGCGACATTTTCCCATTCTGCAATTAACAATAAAGGCATTGAATTAACTATTTTATTTATAATACATTTTCCCTTAGTGCACTCGTAGTTTCACCTCAGTTTTGATCAGACTGCCCGACAGAACCAGCTGTAGTCGAGGCTCTGGGGCAGGCAGACGACGACGAACAGAATAAAAAAAAATAACGAAAAAATAAACACATTTATGGAAATTTATTCATAGAACTTATGAAACCGATAGACAACAGCAACAACAACAAAAGCAGGGGAAAAAAGCGGCTGTCTGACGGGGTCCCACAAGTCGGCCTGCCGCCCCTCGAAGGCCCCCCTTCCCTTGAACCAACTACCAGCACCGTTGGTGGCTTGTGAGCCTGGTTTAGTTTCGCCAAACAGTTGGCATTTTTTTTTTCACTCTTTCTATTTTTTACAGATTTTCGTGCCCCACAGCCTTGGATTTCTGGGAGGGCGAGGGCGAGAGGGCTTTGTGCAACGGGAGGCGTTGAAATGATTGCCACAGCATGTTATATTTACTATATAAATATGCGCGAGAGCAACAAAGAGATTGTTTTTTATCTGCCTCGGAATTGTTTGCTCAATGAAAGTGCCGGACAAATAAACAGCATAGTGGGAAATGCAATTTGTTGATGATTTCATAAAGGGAAATGCCACCAGGCAAGTGCAAATTGCTGTGGTGATTTTGTACGAAAAACTTGTTAAATTTTTTAAATGATATTCTGAGATTATTATTTAAAATTTATATTAATACGGACATTTTTTTTAATTTGATAAGAAGTAAGCAAGATATAACTATCCTTTGGGAATATTTTGCATATATTGGTTCTTTGAAGATATGAGTTAAATTATGTATAAATAGTAACAAACGTCATTAAAATAAAATACAAATGTCGTCAGTATTATTTTTTTCATAATATTTCGAAAGAATTTTCTCCATTTTGAGCTTAAAAATACGATAAGAGTTGAATTCAATACATAATCATAGCCTTACATCATGCTTGAAAAATAGTTGTAGCTAATGAATATTATATTTTAGTTATAAATGATTTCGTGAGTCTAAAAATAAACCCCAATCGTTTAATCAAAACAGTGTTCGATGGAAATCCCAGTTTTGATAAATAACCAGAGAATTTCCCGGCTTCTCATTACTCGCTCGAAACATTGAAAATTCTTGTAATTTTTCATGTTTTATTTGCGCTGGCAATTAAATTAATTGTTACTTGAATACTTTGACGCCATTCAGCGGCACATCATTATTAAACCACTACACAGGCACTGAATGTGTGTGTGCGAACATATTCATATGCCAGATGAGAGAAAACTAAAAAATATGCGCGAAATATGAGCGAGAAATGATTTATGGCCATTGGCAATTGCAGCTGAGCGGGAAAGAGAGGGGGCGATGTGTGGCACAAGAACGAAAATTGGGGAAAGGCCTGCCTATATCTCGCTTGCCCCATATCCCTGCCTCTTTCTTCCTTATGTTTCCCTCTCAGTCTGCCATATCAGCCATCTCTGAAACTGCATGAGCTAATTATTTCATATGTTTTCTAGCTATCTCGCTCTGATTCTGTCCGTCCCTCTCTGTCTGCCATGGAAACTGTCATGAATTGGAGGTGTAAATTTTCCGATTTTAATTTTGTAAATATTTTAGCCGTTTAGAAAAACAACTTGTTTGATTATTGAGCGATTTGAATTGGAGATTTCGAAAGTGCACTTTTAAAAAATATTGAAAATCTTATGAAGACATTTTATAATACTAATTCTAAGGTATAATCTTTAAAAATATTTTGAAATTTAAAGAGAATATCTGTATTAACTTTATAAAGTTTGAGATACTTTACTTTAGATACAAAAATAAATATATTAACTATACACATTTTAGAGATACTTTAGTTTAGATACAAAAACGTTTAAAATTTCAGAAATGAAAACTATAATAAACCGATCTACTGATGTTTATATATATTTTCCTCTCTGTTCTGTAGCTAATTTGTTTTATAAAACGACGACGAGCAAGCCGGGAAAGATTTATGAACTGCTTTAATGATCTAATTAAATTGCAACTAGCCGTGAATATCATTCGACAAACCCCATACCCGCTATAGCTATCTCTTCTCCCCGATCGGCTGGCATTATTCTACGCCATAAATCATCGGGCTGCAAGTGCAGCTCTCGCTCTTTCTCTCTCTATGGGTAATATATAGTAGTGATTCTGATTCAGGTTCACTCTTACTGATTACATTGAATTATCGACATGCGTTTATGCAAATTAATTTGATTATCCACCATTATCTGTTCGACGGTTTGGCATATCATTGTTTTAGGCGGATCAAATGGAAACTTAATTGGTTTATGGACACTGAATGAATTCGATTAATTGAATTGCGGCTTATTGTGTGGGTATTGACTGAAGCTTATTGAAAGCAAATTTAAACCGAAAATGTGTCTATAAAAATCTTAATTGCAGTTTGAAATTCCATTAAAGTTTTTCAAGAAAATATTTATATACATTTCCAATGAAAATATAGACTGTTTAGCGGTTTAATTTTAGCCGAAAAAAATATATTTTTATTACATTTCGAAATAAAACATATGTATTAGGTTATCAGTGATTTCTTAGAAATTAAAATCTTTATCAGTTAAAACCGTCAGGGTTTTTAAAAAAAATTTTAGATTTTGTATTGCTGTTTTTTTTTTGCTTTTTTATTTGTTTTTATATTCTTACCTTAGTTTTCTGTGATTGTTTTCGTGTCTTTTTTATATCGATATATATAGTTGTTGTTGTGTAAAAATCGGTGCCCAAAATATATATATTTATGTATATTTATATATATACTCGTGTGTACTTTGCTCAGCTAAAATATTCATTGATGTTCCTCCCCCACTAATATATACACAATATTGTTGTTTCCGCGTTTACTTAAACTTTTGCGTTATATTTTATGTATAGATATAATATCACAATTTCTTTTTTAAAAACGTAGACGTTTCGTAAGATTTACACTTAGATTATTACTTATGAGTTAGTTTTATGTTATGTCGTTAAATATATATGTACAATCACAATTCAGGCGAACTAAGCATATTTGTGTGGAAACGATGCGAATGTTTTGAGATTGGGCTTGAATTAATGTTTTTGTTTTTGCTTTTGTTGTTATTAATATTTTTGTTGTTGTTTTCACACGCGTTGCTGTTGCTGATGATGAATTTTTTGAATCTCTTGAGATTTTGCAAACGATACAAAAGCAAAATTAATAGAAACCGCGCCACCACGATGGCAATAAGGACGATAAACGAAAGGACGAGAAGATGCAAACGCAAATAATTTCGATGTTGGCGCGACGCTTTGCGTTTTCTACCCATAAACACAGAGGTATCTCCGTTCATACAGTTCGAAATCAGAAATCAGAAATCGAATTCAGATTCAATTTGCCATGGACCGTCGTCGTCGTCGTCGTCCTCCTGTCCTTATCAGTATGGATTTCTTATCGGCGAAGAACCCAGGGAACAAAAAAAATTGGCAATCTCGGTCTTGTCTCCTCCGCAGCCTTAAAGTTCAATGTTGTGCTGGCTGCCGGGCCGATCTGATAAGCGCCCTATATAATATGCGGAGGGCCTATATTTTGCAGCCCGAAACGATGAAGAAATTAATTCGGTGTTGTGCTGACACGCGCGATTTTCTGCGAATTTTCCATGTCATTTTCAGGCGGCTCCCCCACGCGACACTTGGCGTCCGCTCATTTTGCGCCAAAATATTTGCGAAAAGGTCGCTTATGTCACTATTATCTTGTTCTTATTCTCTGCTTTTACTTGTGCTCCTTGCTCCTTGTTGTTTCGTTTTCCTTTATCCTAAGAGCAACCGAGTCGGGTCGACTTTACGAATTTATTTCTGTATTTATTCGGGATTCCTTTATCGTATTTTATTTATATATTCTGGACCGCTGGAGTGTATTTTTACGTCCGATTTTTTGTCGGGAATCTGGGAGGGAACCAAACCAAATCGAACGGAACGGAACTGAACGCGAGAAACGACGGCGGAACCGAGAACCCAGTGCGAAACGAGCGAAAAGGCGGCGGCACGTCTATTTGGCACGTCCATTCATTCACAACTGAACCGCCACAACCGAACCGCCAGCCAGTGAATCACAATGAGCCGGGCTCGTAAACATTCACCCGCCGTGCTGCAGAGTTGCCTGCTGCCAGCAACATGTTGCCCGGCAGCAACATCCCATCGCGTCGCTGACGAATGAGCGTGCGAGCAGCAGCAGCAGCAACAGCAGCGGCAACACAGCCACTCAGCAACCAACGAAAATGATAAATGGCGGCATTGTTTTTGTGAAAACACACACACGCACACCCAGTGGCTGGTGGGGGGTGAAACAGTGTGGAGCGTTTAGTTAGCGGCAAAATTATTTATGCTTTTATTTGTTATTTGTAATTACATTGCGGTAAAAAAGGAGTATAAAAAGGAATTGGACTCGTCTAGTGTTTTATATTTAAAGGAATACAAAAAACAACATTTTTAATGGCAATTAAATCAGAAACATTGCCATATCCTCTTGAACTACACTGCGTATAATTTAGTCCTGTAATAATTTCAACTTTATTTTATACACAAATTAAAATTGGTTTTTAATTTTGGTAAGAATTTATCCAGCTGCAGATGTTTTGTTATTAAAAAAACTATTTAAATGAAAAGCTAAAACTTAACAATGTTTAAATGTTTAAATTAAATAATATATTTAAATATTTATTTGATTTATTTATTTAATTTATTGCAATACAATATAGTCCCTTATTTTTGTATATTTTGTATTTAAAACTTTAATGCTGTTATTTTCCTGTTAATTTTCAAAGGGAACTCCTATTTATTTCCCTGCACTGTGCCAGCTGCCACCATATGTTGCAAGGCAACTCAGAATGTTGCTGGGCGAATGTTGCGCGCGCTTTGCAAACTTGTTGGCCCAATGTTGCCGGCGTGCAAATGAAGTAATAATAATCGAAATAATTACATTCAAATGGCAGAAGTTACAAGCCGCGCTTGTCCATTTATAAGCGGGCATAAATTAAATGCACATTCAAAGCAAATCAAGAGGGAATATTAATAGATTCCATGGAATATCAATGATAACAAAATAATTGAGAGCTTTTCACACGGAAATTCAATTTTTTAGATACAAATTCTTTGTCGTTTTCGGATTGGCGCTTTGACTTTGTGCCGATAATTGCTGCCATGAATATATAATAATTCAGAAGAGCCAAAGGGTGAGGAGCTATGTTTGTTTAGAAGCCAGGAAACCCTTTTTCTGTATTTTTTTATTTATGCGAACAGGCTGAACTTGAATTTGATTTTTGTTGTTTTTTTCGGGCAGCAACAACATAATCACAAAAATTACCGCCATGCATATGAAATACAAATATCCCCCTCTCGGAAATCCCCCCTCGAAGCGCACGCAACCAACACAGAAAAAAATAAAAAGCGGAGAAAAAAGATTTATTGCTTTTGGCGGCGCAATTGTTGTTGCCGCTTCTGCGGAGTAAAGAGAAGATGTACAGGGTTAGCTCGATATAGTGAAATAACCGGAAAATGTAATGGAAATCACTAGAATTAACTAGATATAATTTTTAAATATTTCTTATCTTAATTTCTTAGAAAACAAATGAAACAAACTCAATCTGCTGGCACAACTATAAACCTAATTCTGATTTAATAGCGAATAACATAATTCTCTTGGCAGAACTACGAACCTAAGTCCAGATTTAAAATGGTATTAAAAGCCCCATCTTCTACCTTTGATACGTTGGTATCCCCCACGATTTCGGGAATAGTAACACATCGCAGAGTAACTTTAAAAATTTGCTACCTCTCTGTACCTTTAAAATCATTTTAGTTACTATAATACTGTCCCGGAATCAAGGTGCTCACTGTACTTGGTAAAAAGTTGAGCCACAATTGAAAGTGAAAAGCGTGGAAACGGGGAAGTCATCGAGAGTGTCGTCGGTCAGTGAACGCCGTCGGCTAAGGACCTTCTCTGCCGCTCTTTCCCTTTCTTATTGTCCTCTCCTTGCCTCCATCCAGCGGTATGGCTTCATTATGCCCGAGGTCCTGTTCCTCGTCCTGCATTCAAATCTATATCAGATTTTTCAATATCCCTTTGCATATATTTAAGCGCTAATTGCGTGAAGCCATAAATCTAAACTCTGTTTTTTATTCAGGCAGAGATGGAAGGAGAGGCCATGCTCGCGATGATAACTTCATTTAATGCATTTGCAACGCACCAACTTGCAACAGTTGTGGCTGTCGCTCTTTTTCTTTATATTTTGAGTTGATTTTCTTAGATCTGCCTAGGGGCTACAAATTTCTGAGAGAGACTCGAGAAAAGTATAGTTTTGAGGAGGATGATGCACTAGAAACTCATTTAAGGCATAAATAATGTTATATAAATCTCACAGTTATTTAATAATATAAACTTTTATTTAAAAGATTAACCATAAAATATCCTGTCTAAGGTCCCTTTCACCTCCTAAAATGTATCAAAGCCTCTGACTCGCGCTAATTTAATTTATTTCGGCATCTGTTTCGAGCACATTTAACATCCATTAAGCGCGGCAATTCTCTTGATTTCACTCACATCCTTGTGCGTGCACCCTCCCTAATGCACTGCCCCATCTCTGTTGAATAAGGGCACACCCTCATCCTGCGTATCCTCCTGCACTTTTCCAGCCCCGCTCCCCCCGAGATGCGACGACACTGAAGCGGTACGTCATTAGCCATATCCTGCAGCCAGCAAGAAGCTGTCCTGGACAATGGCCAATGACGTATCAAAAACAATTCTCGCCGCAAAATCCGTTGAATTGAAATTTCAACTTAGGGAAAAGGGTCCATTTCCACCGAAAAACCCCTCTAAATCTACACCCTCTACCCTAGAGGACGACGACGACGACCCACTGCTGTCAGGCCAAAAGCTGACAAAGACGAAAATCAAAAACGTTACGTGGTCCTGGCAGCTTCCACTCTAGGACTCGAAATTAGAGCCTCCCATGCAACTGCTAATGGGAGCACACAGACACACAGAAACACACGAGGCACACACAGTCTCTGCCACCGACTAAAACCCACAGTCACTTAGGCATTTTCACAGTGCAGGGCAAAGAAATAGGACAAAATGGGATTAAATAGTAAAATAATATAAAAACAAATTTATTCCAAGAAGTACATATCTAAAATAATATATTAAGAGATATACATAGATAGGTAGATAGGCAGATAGATAAATAGATAGATAGATACATACATAGATACATAGTAGAGAGATAGATAGATAGATAGTATTATAGATAGGCAAAAAGATAGATGGGCAGATAGATGGATAGATATACAAATATAATAAATAATTAAATATATAAAATAAATATATTTATTATATATTTAATAAAATGTACTTTTCATCAACATCTCTCACTTCTCATGCCCTAATTTCATGCCCAGATCTGTGGCTAACCCGCATCCATATCCAGTCTAGCGCAGGGCGAGACCGAGAGCGAGTTGACTGGCAAAAGATATTCCAAACTCCCATCCGATCCGCACACACACACACGCACACAGCCGCACACAATCGCAGATTCCGGCTCGCATATGAGTATTGAACGACGAAATGAAACGCACATAAATCAAAATGGCCGGACAGCGGACCCAGCGACGGGTCGTCGGTCGTCGGTCGACGGTTGAGAAGGACGTCGCTGCCGCTCGCTCTCCGTTTTAGACTGACAGGCGGACTGGAGTGCAGGGGAGGGGTGGAGTACGGGAGTACGACGGAAAACCCAGGGCGCGAAGGGAGAAGGGCCAACTTTTTGGGCGCACGGGAAATGAAACTGAAAAGGGAAAGGAAACGGCGTTTTGCTGCCGCTATTCTGCTGCTGATGCGGCTGCTGCCGCCGCTCTGCTAACGGTTGCTGCAGGGGTAAGGGCTAGGGGAGTGGCGGGCCGCTCGGTCGGTCGGCCAGGGGGTGGTGGCAACCCGAGGGGGTGGTGCGGGCCATGGCTGAGTGCGCGCTGCTGAACAAATGAAATGACGACGGGTTGACTGCCTGTCAAAAGAACAAACATGGGCGCACAAGCCTCTGCTGCTGCCTCAGTCAACGTCGCTGCTGATCACTGAAAGAAAAGCCTAGTGATACTCAGGATTCTCAGGCAATACTTTGACACCTTAGAATTGTGTTTGTATAATCAAAGAATATAAAAAAAGTTCTTAAATTTCAATTATTTAATTATTATTACTAATACAGGTTAACTCTTCAATTTCTCTTTGTGCAATCGCCATAGGAAATCAAATGAAATGAAATGCACACATGACGAAACAAAAGCCAAAGCCAAAAAACACAAAACACAGAACCGAAAACAACAGAAGCGGCTGAAACAAAAAACAAAAAACAAGATGAAAAAAATTATCAACCCGAAAGGCCGCTGGCAATGGCAAACAACGAAAGCAAAACAAAAGCTCGCAAATAAGCAAAAAGGAAGCCGGCAGAAGCCATCATTGTAATCATCACCAGCGGAGGGTTAAGGGTGAGGGGGTGCGTGGTGCGGGGAAGGACCAGCAGGAAGAGCTGGCAAGAAGCAGCAGCAGCAGCAGCAACAGGAACGGAACAGCGGGCAGCCCCAATCCTGACAGCCTCTGCCTGGCCCTGTGTGCCTGTCTGTATGTGTGTGTGGGGTGGGAGTTGGTTAAGGGACCTAAAGTGGGCAACAGGGGGTTAAAGCATACTGCTGGTCACATTTGCGGCTGCGTCCTCTACCCGCTGAATATTAATTAAGGCTAATAGAATCGTTAGGCAATAGGAAATATTGGCCAACTACAATTGGGATTTTGCGAGGAGCCTTTAAAGGGTAGAATTAGTAGTAGAATTAGAATGAGATGTAAGGCTGTCAAAATATTTTTTTTATTTTGGAGGAAAATTATGAAATAATATCAATTTTTTAAATATTCAATTAGTTGATTCATTTTAATTTAAACTGGAATATGTGAACTTCATAATGAATTATGTCTTTTCCAAAGCAAAACCTTTTTTTATACCATAATAGTTACAACTATTATTTATTATCAGTTTACTTGTGTTAGATACATAACAGATATTTTTCTATTAAAATTAAACAAAATTATTAAGGATGTATATCATATTATATACCCAAATAAATGCAAGGTTTATAATAATTTGAAATGTAAATAAGTTCACTTTAACAGCTTCTGTTTTATATTTCTTGTATCAGTACTTCTTTTAATATATTAAATACAATTATTTATTTTTCCTTAATAATAATCTTTTCCATTTCCACAAATTAACACTCCATCCTTTGATCCTTGCACCCACAAAGGACACAGAACACAAGTCAACCGAGATGATTACACCGAAATTACAGGCCGCACCTGTCATCGATCCAGCCACGAATTCACCCCTCCAACTACTAATTTCCGCTGAAAAATTAAACAAATAATTCGGAGAGGGGGAAGGATAAAGGGAAAGAGAGCCATTGAACACGCCCCCGTGTAAGGCTGAAAACATCAAGTGGAAATTGAAATGTTTCCATTGTTACGAATATCAATTTCGACATTTTCCAAAGACAGCGCAGGCAGGAAAAAAAAGGAAAGATAAAAACAGCAGAAGGACACGAGAAGAAGGGGGCTGGACATGCAGCATTGTCCTGTCCTGTTCCTTGTTCCTGCTTGGCCCTGCCCTGCTGGTGTTGGCAACGCACATGTTCCAATCTAGGCGTACAAAAACTGTACATGAAATGATTACCCGAACTGGGAAAAAATAGAATAGAATTTCAATTTTAGAAACGTGTTTCAGAGCGGAGGGTGAACAAAAAATGACACGAGATGGGAGCTGGAAAATGGGAAATGGGAACTGGGGAAATTCTGTTCCGAAACCAAAGAAGCGCATTTTTCCGGAGGGCCGACTTGACTTGTCTTTGCCGGATTTTTGGACACTTTCTAGTGCGTGTGTTTTTGGGTAGGAAAAGCACCCCCGAAAAAGGCAGGAACTGGAACCGAAACATGGCAACACGGACACGGACACGGACAATGACGGATGAGTGCTGTCATTATGGCGGCAGCGACGAGGGCTGAAGGGTGTCTAAAATCGAGCTGACGAACTGTCACTCACTCACCCACCCCCGTTTCCCTTTTCGCACTGCCACTGGAGAGATTTTGTGGCATCTGGAATGGCGTCTGTCCGCCCGCCACACAAAAGAGGGAGGATTTTCTCGGCGCAGCGCAGCGCCTCAGATTGATTGCTCTCAAAATGGATAAACCGGAAGGCAAGAATGGCAACATGGCCGTCCAGCATCCCCGGATTAATATTCATAAATACGCGGCGGCAGTCACAAAAGGTGCAAAACTGGCAACCGGAAAATGGAAACTGGAAAATGTTAATCGTCCGCCACGCACTCAAGTCGAAAGCGCACGCGGTCTGCCATGGAAATGCGTCTGTCTGTCTCTCTGTCTGGCTTAAAGTTTTTCCCTTCAGCGCAGACAAATTTTTACCGAAATTCCAAATTTTATTCATGGGTCTGGGGTTGGTTTGCCTCTTGGTTTTGGCCCAAGAAGAACCAAAAATTTAATTGGTTGCGCTTGAGAGACACTCAGATGAGTTGAAGTTGAACAATGCCTAATGGGTTATTCTTCTCATGGGAATCGGAGTTCGAGCTGGGGTTATCTGATAAAGTTATAGTCAAGGAAGATATCAAGATCGAAATGTCTTACCAGAAGAAAGTAGACTCTAAAAGCAGGTATGGTGGAATGAGCTTTAAATCTTACCTGTAACGAAAAAGCAAGGGAAACATAAGCTGTTAGTTTAGTTATACAATTTCTAAGAAATTCTTAATTACATATAAATTCTCGTATATATTAAATATTTAATATAATTCAATCTAAACAGTTCAAATTTCAAGGCACCTTCAATAAACATTTGCTACTTTCAAGAAAATCTCACTTCATTTGCGCAAATAGAATGCACTTAAAAATTCGTCACACGCCTACACGTGACCCACGGAAATGAAACAGGAAGGACACCCCGTTAAAAGTCTTTCCCCGGGCAACCCCTTAACCAGCTTCCCCTCCGCCTAATGAATCATTGAGCCAACGCAATGCCCAAAAAATCAGTTCGAGAAACTTCAACCCAAAACGACTGCGAAACAACAACAAAAGCTGGGGAGGAAAATGGTCAACTTTCGGCGAACAGGGAGGTCCTTTGTCCTTGGGGCAGGGGAATTTGGCAGGAGCTGGAACCCGTGCCATACATGAGTTACAATATTTTTCAATTAGAAATTATTCTGTTGAAAGTAATTCGATTATTTTCACTCGGCAGGCGACACGACTGCCAACTGCCTCTGGCCGGTTGCCGTTGTCAGCTTCCGTTGGGCGCAGGATTCAGGAGCCAGGACTTGGAGTTCAGGGCACAGGACCTCCCAGTAACAACTCTCTACAGAAACGGTCAAACAAAAGCTATAGCCAAAACGAAAAAAAAGATGCAGGCAAAAATGTTTGCAAACAATTTTCGATTGCCGCCGCCGCCAAAAGGTAAGGGAAAATATATATATATACGGTTCCTGTTGAGTTTTCAATTTCTTTTCATTTCCCTCTCTCCTCAAATAAATTTATTTTTGCTGAAAATGGAAAATCTGCTGCTGACAAAGTTAACAGTTGCCGGATAATGATTTTTCCCGTCGTTAAAAAAATAAAAGACCACTTGTTAAAGAGCGAGTTATGAGAACTTAATCAGGCATTCCCCTTCGAGATCATATAGAGGGAATAAGGAGCCCCTTTCGAAGGGCCTTCAATCTTAATCGCTGATCGGCGTCCATCGTTCATTCGTTACAAATGTCTCTGGCACTTCATAAAACAAATTTATGAACTCGCCGCACTCGATCATTGATCTCGACATCTTCATCAGGTGATCCGGATTCAGCACGAATGTGTCCCCGAAGGAAGCACTTAAAGAAAATGATTCGGAAAGTATTTTAGAAAATAAGTATGAAGAATAAAATGCAGCATAATGATTTTTAAACAATTTTATAGTATCAAATCTTTTCTATAAAATGAATTTAAACCCTCTTCTCGGTATAATATATTTTATACAAATGATTAAGAAACTCCCTATTTTTAGGGAATATGGTTAACAATATTCTCTCATTTATTATTTCCAGTGCAACATGCCTTGTTATAACTCAATTGTTTGATCCAAATTCCATGCAATTGCTCCCCTGGTTACCCATTGTGGCCGGCCTTTTCTTTCCACTCATTCGTGGCAGCACAACTGGCCGAGACACAGAGCTCCTTCTTGGCCAAAGTCGGACTCTGGGCTAATGAATTTAATGCAACTTTCGGCCGCCTCTGTTGCTGCTGTGCACTGCAGCATGGCATTCGCCAGCGTTTCTGTCTTCTGTCTTTGTTTTTGCTGACTTTCCTTAACCATTTGTGTCTGACGTTTTTGCGCACGAGTTATGCGTATTTATGATATACGTAGTACGTTTTTCTGGGTCCCGCT
Source organism: Drosophila anomelani (assembly GCA_035045905.1). NCBI lineage: Eukaryota > Metazoa > Arthropoda > Insecta > Diptera > Drosophilidae > Drosophila > Drosophila anomelani. Next base: position 4,159,533 of record JAWNOO010000007.1, on the reverse strand, counting down.
CCAAAGCCTGAGGTCTGAGGTCCCAGTCCCAGTCTGAGTCTGAGGCCGAGCTCGAAGTCTGGGATCTGCGCATGCACGGGATGCCGGGTTAACCTGTTGCGTTGCTGTCGCTCTTTTTGCGCCTCATTGTTAGCCGGGTTTTCAGTTGGCCGATGGCGACCGGTTTGTGACATTTTCTTGTAAGCCACGCACCTACAAGTCAAATTTATCTCGCTCATTGCGGAATGAAGTTGTTACAGTCTTTCCCCCCTCACCCCATCCCATCCGATCCGATTTGATCCGAGTTGAGTTGATTTTCGATTGTCACACAATTGTGACATGAAATGACGCAATTCACAAGTTATGCCCCTGATGCCCCTTATCTTTATACAATTTGTGTCTGAACAAGACAAGATAATCAAGAACTAGTCTTAGTTTTTCAATTAGTACTATTATTTACATACAAATTGAGGCAATTTCGTTTCGATTTCTTCATAAATTCATAAAATTTCAAGAATATAAAAAGCATTTCATAACTTTGAGGCGCATCCTTCCTTCTTTTATCCTCCAATTTTGTGAATTGGCAAGCGAAGCCAGAACCGCGACCCTTGGCCCTTGGCCATGACTGACCAACATGGTAATCCAATTTGGCCAAGGGACTTCCTGGAACCTCTCGCTGCTCCCAATTCGAGTTCAAATCGATTCATTAAAATCGTGGCAAGGGATCGATTTTGGGGCCAAGAGACAAACAAAAAAAGAATAAATCGAACCCAAGTATGAAAAAACTGACCAGACGCCAACCCATAATCAAATCCCGGACATATACACATACATAGGCCCAGCCTCAGCCTGAGGAGTTCGCAGCTTGTGGTAATTTTGTGGGCGTTCTTCCTTAGATTAGGTCAGGGAACGTGCTTTGAATAGGGACCCCTCTTCTAAGTCGCCTAAGCCGTATCAGGAACCGAATCAGAATCAGAAACAGAATCGACGCTGCTGTTGTCCTTCCTGCGTGCGTGCGAATCAGTTAAACTCGTTCCCACTCCAGGAGAGAGAGGGGGCCGAAGGAGACTCGACTACGGTCAGACACATGGCCATCTCCTGTTGGCCCAATATATGCATGCGGCGCACATAAATCACTGTCAACCATAATCATTTAAAATCAATCAAAATGCGAACGCTTTGACTGCAGAATTGCCGGGAATTGGCCGAACGTGGCCAAGTTCCAGCTCCAATCCGGCCACCATCTCCACATGGCTCACACATGCATTAGGGGCCCCCCTTTCGACCTCCTATCAAACGTCTATGATCTCCTGCAGTTGGTCAGTTCTGGCTGGCTGTCTGGCTGGTCATTTGCCGTTGCCGTGGCCTGAAGTTGAAGCGATTAGTAGTGGCCCACAGCACAGTCCCTCTCTCTACGACTCACCCACTCTTGGCCATCTTTTTTCCCCTTTGCTGGCCCCGTCAATTTTATGCAGTTTTTACGCGTGTGTCTCAACCTGTCCGAAATGGCCTCAGCTCTTTGCGAGCGGCGGCTGTTAGAAAATCACACACACACACCCGCGTTGGGGCATTAGCATATCGAATCCCCCTCGAGCCCCTCTGGAATCCCCCTGGAACTGTATTCTGTCGGGGGTCCTAGTCAGCTCCTGCCACTTCCCTTCCCTGGACGGTTGTTTACTGGTGTCTGGAACTGACTCTGGCCCAAACTGTGCGTCATGCGTCCGTCTAATGACAGGGACAGGAACAGGGACAGTGGGTAGAAAAGGTTTCAGTATCTTAATTAAATATTATATATAATCTTTTTAAAATCGTGAGCATTAACTAAATGTCTCTTAATAAAATATGAATAATAGTTACAACGTATCTTTAGGATGTATTAATTAATAAATTCCCTTAAAATGTTCCAAAGAATAGTTACAATATATTTCTAAACTTTATGATATATTTAAAAATCTCTCAAATTAATATTTTTTTTATGTTGTAAATTTCCCCAAAGGTATTCTTCTATAACAACCATTGTACCCACCAGTCGAGTTGTTTCCCGCTTGGCAGCAATTTTGAAGTTTTGAAGTTGCTTGCCGCAGTAAGCTCTCTGCTCAGCGATTGGGTGGGCTCGCGATCTACTTAAATGCCTTATCGATGACTATATATTGAGGCGATAAATGCGTAAATTGCGCAGCCAATTATCAATAGATGGTCGATAGGACACGAGCAAATTACCCAGCAAGTATTACGCGGTGAATCGCTTATGTAAGAGCTTATCGACTCCATCTGGAGGTGTTCTCCTGGCTGTTCCCCCGAGCAGATGCCAGTCAATGTTCGATGTCTTGGCACCTGTCAGGGCGAGTGTGTAGTAGCTGTGTGGGTGGATATATACATACGTAAGTATAGTATCTATATATATATATATCGTGTGAACTGCTGCATATGTTAATGTTCGCTGGCTGGCCGCCATCTTCCACCATGGTGCTCGCCCCTCTTTAATTTGCCTTTGTTTTTGTCGGTTTCTCTTGCCGAAAAAACTTTTGGCCCAGAGTCTTAGAAAATTACAGTGGAGACTATACTCACACACACTCAAGTTGCTATTTGGTTTCGGTCTTTTTTTTTTGAATAATTTAAGTCTAAGAAATTCTTTGAGTTTACCTTTTCGCCTTTACCTGGCTGTGGTTTCCCTTTGCCGTGGTTCCATTTCCAACTCCGGCGGCTCTCATAATAATAATGGCGATAAATCATAAAAATTGCACCTTTCATTCAAGTCGGCGTTGGAGTCGGGGTCTTTCGGCCCTTTTCAGCTCCCAGACTGAGGCTTTTCGCTCTTCCTGTCTGCCCGTCTAATGATAACTTGCAGTTAAATTTGCACCCGATTTAGAAGCTACCTAGTCAGATTTTGGGAAAGAAATATATTGTGGGACTTGCTATTCCCCAATATCTATAAGGCTTTAAAAGTAGAAATTCTGATAAATATTTCAGGTATTTATTTATATCCAAATGTAGGTAATTATATTCCTAGATATATCTTTGGATATCTGATTAAAATTTGGAAAGAAATTCACACGTGCGGTGGCATCTGGTAGGAAATCTAAATTTGTTCAACAAGCTCGAAAGATATATAAAATATATATAATTTTGGTATTGTTCATATCGCGGCGCTTAGAGCGTGGCGGGAACTATTCCTTTTTCGGGGAGCCAAAACATTGGGCTCAATTTTTGGTTAACGTGTGTTGTTGCGGCTTTTGGATTTCGGTTTTTGGATTTTGCGTGTTTTGAATAAATTTTATGCGTTTGCAGTTGACATGACATGTGCGTGCAAACATTTTTCATTTCCCCATTTTGTATGCCAGGCTAGTAGTATTTCAAAATATATATATATATATATGTATATATATTCGTAATTAAACACACAAGCACACGCGGCAAGTCGAGAAATATTATGCTCCAAATTGAGTTTTATTGCGACTCATATGTTTGCACACAAGGATAACGATCTGGCGCGGAGCTCATTGCACTAATTACAGGACTCGCTCGGATCCTGAATTCCTGAATAGCGTTGCGTGCCGGAATGTCCTTTTATGGCTATGTATTTATAATTGGGGAGCAATTAAGATTGCGGTGGAGTGTGCAAGGATATTCGAGTGCCCAACCTCCGTTGAGTTTATTTTTTCTGATATGATAAAATCACTTAAATGCAGATTTGGTTTAAATTAATTGCCGAACAATCCTCAGATTGGTACCAATGTTGCTGTTCGTAAATACTAAATTATATTGAAATAAAGTCTTCATAAATAATTCCCAGCCTGAATTATTTGTCAGAATTTTCTTTCAAGCCAATATATAGTAGAAGTTTCCTTCTCAAATTTATTATCCCCCGCACAAAGTGCCAAATCAGCGCCATCAACGCCGGCTGCCAAATGGATTTTCTCGGCCATGACAGGAATTTGTTTAAACAAAAAGAGCTGCGCTGGGAATTAGCCACCAAAGTGGTGTGTGCGTTTTAATTATGACAAGAGCGGGTAAGTTGACAGTTTTAGCGCTTGAGAGGAACACTGATGTTTATTATTTAACGAAATAACGAAAATATATACGAAATAAACCAAATATTTTAAGTGTTTTGCAACATGTTTACGAGACGGCCGGATCGAGCTACATATCTTTAAAGATTTCTCGAAAGCTCACCCCGAAAATAAACACAGACATTTTGAAAGGGACCCGGGATTGATTTATGGCCCCAAATTGAGGAGATTCCACCCCTCGCGTCTCGGAAATTATTGGAAAGGTATCAGCAGCTCGTGGGGCCGTCCTTGGCCAGCAACTTGATTTCCATTCATGGACAGCTGCAGGAAACACATGGAACTAATTTTTAATAATTATTAAAATTGCTTCAAACGCTTGCCTAACCCCCCATCCGTCGCTGTGCACAGAACCTTGAAATATTTGTCTTGCTTTCCTTTTTTTTATATATTTTATGAATTCATTAAAATTTGTGCGCCGCATTTTTGGTATTCCCTTCACGTTTTCAGTGACCTTTCCGCCCAAAAAAAATATACCCCGAGTTTTCCCTCAACTGTATTATTGTTTTCTGTGCTAATTAGTTGAAGTTTTCATTGTATCTAATTAATTATGTGACACGCTTATCTAGAGTCTAAAATAAAGAGTCTCTCGTCTTTGTAAGGCCTTTGCGGAAGTGCCCTGGAAGGGGTAACCACTTGGCTTTCGACTCTTGAATCGGCCACACCTCTCGGTCTCGGCTTGGCCATAACAATTAAAATCCAATAAGCAGCCAATTCATGTAATTCACTTAGCCAGCTCCGAGTCTAAGGCCATAAAATCCGTTTTACTGCCGCCTAAGAACCTTTCCACAGCCCGGGGGCAGGCGGGGCCAAGGGAGGCGACTGACTGAGGGGCTGGGCCACACATTTTATGGGCCACAGCCAGCTGCGGTCTGTGCGGCAAATGGCGAAATGATTGCTTTTTATGACCTCATAAAATTAGATACAAATCGCTTTGTCGACGTTTATCTCTGCGCCCTGCATCTCCATCTTCCTCCTCGCCGGCCGTTTCCCTTCATATCCCCACTTATGAGGAGGGTCCCCCCTGGAAAGTATGCCAAATGCTGGCCGGGGTTTTCGCCTGGCCAACTGGTTAAGTAAATCATTTAACGCCTTTTTAACGTTCCGTGGGTCTGTTTGTCTGTCTGTCTCTGTGTGTGGCAATTATCAAGTGTTCACTGTGGTTAGTTTTACGACCTTGACGGCTTTTGACTTGCCAAGGGATTTTCTGTATTTTTTTACTCTGATTTTTATGGTGTTACGCTCGGGATGAATTGCCATTATCGAGGGTGCTTTTTGTAACAATCTGTGGCAATGTTAAGTAAAGCGTTGTAAGCCTATATGTAATGGAGTTATGACATAACCCATTTATGTTTTTTATGGCATTATAAGTGAGAAAGGATTTAATAAGAGGGAAATATCAAAATTGTATATTAAATATTCTGCGATTTTAATGAGTTGATTTTTTCGTGGTGGAAGATCCTTTAGTAAACTTATATATTTACGAGTTTGCATTGTATTTTCTTTATTATTAAATTATAGAATACATTTAGAGTATTACAATGATCATTATTCAGTTCAATATAATATCTGATTCGTGGGTAAACTCTGTTCAGTTATTACAAAGCTTAAATTATTCTTAATACTCTGAATAAGTCTCATAATTTCCTAAAATATATATAATAAATAATAGTAAAATAGTAAATATGTGATAAATGCGTACTATTATAAATATTTAAGTTCCTAATTATTTAATTAATAAAAAAAAAAAACAACCAAATTCATATCCTGCAACCCTCTGATTCAATAATTCCCTTTTTGTTCATAGAAAAAACCCCCTTTTCTCCAGAAAGAGCAAGCATTTCAACATTTTAATTGAATTTATTACACTTAAAAAAAAACATATATATTTCCACCATTTAGGAGAACCAGAAGAGGGAAACGAATAAAAAGGGAAACCGAAAGAACGAGAGGGGGGACAGCCAAAAAATAATAATAAACCGCCGCTTGAATTCGATGCAGACACGGGCGGATATTTTTTGACGTTGCCCAAGGAGAAGACATGCTGTGTGATCCCCCCTAGCCCTCCTCAGTTCCTGGCCCTGCCCCACCCCCCCAGCCAACCCCCGCAGCTGAGGGGCGTAAATGGTTTCGAGGCCGAAATCAACTGGAAAGGGCAGCCACCAAAAGGAAAAAAGAAACCCGAAATTCTCTGACGCAGCTGGAGGGCAGAAGCAGTAACAGGAACAGGAAAAGGATGAGGACGAGGATGAGGATGAGGACGAGTACCAGCGACACATCCTTTGTGCCAAAAGGTAGCCAGCCGCAACACAACGGCAGCAACAATGGTGGTTGCAATTTCCAAAAGTGGAAAGCTGAAATGAAAACTTTCTGCTTTATTTTTGTCCCTTTTGCATACCAAAAAATATGGAATAAATTGAAGAAAAATAATCCAACTCATTGCGAATTCTTAACCAATCCTTAAGGGATTTTTGCACATTTTTCCACGGGTTTTTGGTTAAAGGTGTCACAACTTTAATTTCCGCCATGGCTTCGAGAACGACATCTCTGGCCGCCAAGAGAGATCGACAAACAAAAACGAAAAAAAAAAAAGAATAAACCCTTACGACATGTTCACTTTGTATGTAAATCATCCCGGAGCAACAAGAACAGGATGCATGAGACCCGGGGTGGGGAGGGAGATGGCTTCCAGGATGCGCCGTAGGTGGCCAGCGGTATGCAGCGACCGCAGAGGGCGCCGTAAAAGCTTTTTGTGTCAACGCCATCAACGCTGAAATCAATTCAACCGCCGTCGCCAGAGGACCAAAGCCCACCGAAAACCACCCAAGGAGCACTGAGAAAAAACTTCCAAATTAACTAGGAACTTAGAATTTAATTATTTATAAAAACCATATTTTATATCTGGAAATAAATCCTATAAAAATATCAATAAACAATTTCAAATAAATTTCTGAGTTTCGTTATCTTTGAAGATTTTTTACAAGTGCTCTCAGTACCCACTGGACCATCGTCTGCTCCTGGCATTGTTGATGATGCCAAGCTGAGGTCCTGTGGACAACAACGACACCGAACAACGGAGGACACTGTTGTTGTGCATCTTCCCCACCCACCGCATCCACAGTGAACTTTCACCTACGCGTTTGACTGCACAGTGGGAGGCACAGACAGAGCAGAGGACCAGGACTCGGAGGCTGGCGAAGGAAAGAGATGCCATCAGCAAGTGTCAATAGCAAAAGCGTCGAGGGAATTATGAAATATTTTATTAAAACCGAAAGGCAAATACGGGAAGGGTCTATGAGGAGAACAGGAAAGGGAAATTGTCTAGCGAGAATGGAAAGCCTTCTAAGGGTGGAAAATTCTAGTGGTAATTGTTTCTAAATGAAAGCATAAATTAAATATGGAAGTTAAGGGGAAATCTAGCTTCTTGGTGCAGTAAGATTTATAATTAAATACCTTTAAATAGTTTTTATAGTGACTTTAATATTAAAATTGGTCAGAGTTAAAACTTTATTTATTCTCCGTTTTATTTAGTAACATAATTAAATATTTAACTGAAACTTTATTTCCTGCCACATTTCCTTTAATCAATCTCAAACTCCAAAGAAAATACACAACAAATCAATGGGCAAATTAATGCATTTCCACCCAAAAATGGCTTTCAGTTTTCAGCCAAAAATGACCAATGAAACTTCGAACCGAAACACGTCAACGCCAATTTCAAAATGCAAAACAAACTGTCACAGAATAGGGGAAAATGCCAAAGGACATAGGAGGCCAGGGGGAGGGAGCGACAGGCAGGACAGTGGATAATTTATTGCTGCCAATTTCAATTATTTAATCAATAATATTAATTTTCGTATCATATTTTGTCATGGCCAATAAATGAGAAATTTGTAAAACAGAAGCCGAAGGGACGGACAAACGACATTTCACTCATGCAAAGCACACGCACACACACCCGCACACCTACACAGCGATATGCAGGATTGCATTCATGTTCACACATTCGCACATGGAAAAGCAATTGTCCTGCCACATCCCTGCCACTGCCCCCTCTCCCTGAAACAACCCGTCGCACATGGCATTGCACATTTCATTTGCATTTTGTGCAGCGACTGCAATTTCATTTGTCATTCCCCCTCCCCTGGCTCAAGGACCCCGTGGAAATTCCTGGCCGAACCCCCCCAGTGAAATTAGCCACTTAAATTCACCTCCCAAATGCCCACTTTTCATTAGCAACAATTACTCAGAGCGGATGAATGGCTGCAGGACATTTTCCGTGGGTGGAAATTAAATTCAGGACAAAACTTTCACTTCAATATCCCAGCGGATGAAGTGTAAATGCATCCTTGTTGTATGCATTTTTCCCATTCGCCGCTCGTTTTTAATCAAATTGTCAATCGCTGTCGCTTGTTGTCCTCGCCCGACTTGTACTCCGAGTGTCCTTTGAGCCTCCGTGTCGCAGGGGGGTCTCCCTGGCCCTGGCCCCTTATTTATGGCCAATAAACTTTAAACGTTGCATTGGAATTTTTTCATTTATTGCCCAACACTCACTCTACACTGTCCCCCTTGTTGTTTCAGTGTTGTCTTCTCCGACTCCCGAGGACAGTGTGAATTTAATTTTGTGTAAATTGCAGCATCGGGAGGAAACTGACAAAATACTTGGCAGGACGAGGGGTCGGTCTGCTGGCCAAAAAAGGAATTTAATCAAATTGGGGAGAAGGAAATTACTTGAATTTACATACAGATTAGGTCGAAATTCGGGCGGAGAATTTCTCAAATGAAAATTGGAATTGAAGTGGAAAAACTTAGCTGGGAAACAAATTTTTAAGAGAAGGCTGTTGGCTGTCCAGGAGAGATTTTTAAAATATTTAAAAGAATTTTAAAAGGAACATAAGGTTGATGCTGAAAGCAGTTTCATGGATCTACTTCAAAGTTAGAAATTGTAAATATTAAATCAGCAAAAACCCATGTTTCTTCCATTCAATATGAGACCGCAAAACATTCCCTTAATTTTCCATATTCCATATTTAAAAATAAAGTTCCAACATATGCATACTTATAGGAAAAAAAAAACCCATAACAAAAAAAATTACATCACAAATTACAAGGCATGTCTAGACCCGAAAAATGATCGCAACTTAGGAGGTCGTAAAACTGAACATTAACCTAATAACCATAAAGATAATGACCATTGACCTTGCTACAGTTAGCTGACCACACGCCTGTTTGCCACTCCCACTCTTCAGAATCCACGAGGATTAAGAATCGACAGTCATAAAACCCAGGATAACTTGCCCTTTCCTTTGACCTTCGCGCTGCTCGGCAATTGCATAAGATTACGATAGGCCTGAAATTAGGGACAAAAGTCGGGGCCAACTGCCGGCGTGTCCTTGTTCCATTTGTCCTTGTTCCTGTAGCAAGCAGCATGGACTGCTGTGAGAGTGTAACTGCAGCGAAGCGATTGCATAAGTTCCATTCTTCCGACGAGTCAATGTTTTGCCTATTGATATTTTGCGAAAATCCTGAAAAACAATGCCAACTTTCTCTTTTTTTGTCCTGCCCCTAAGCCGAGTTGGCCTTTTGTCCCGAACACTTTCGCCTCAAAAGGAGTTGATCCTTTGTGCAGGCGAACAAACAGGTTGCCTGTCGCTCTAAAAGGGATAGAGGGCAATGAAGAGAGATAGAGAATGGAGAAGAAGGAACGGAAAGTACACGGGGAAAAATATTTAATTTTGAAATTTAGAATATAAATATCCTGGAAAGAATACTATAACTCTGACAATGGGAATTATGAAAATCGGAATAAAATAAGATATACTATCCTTAATTTTTTGAAACACTCCACAGAACTCCTCCGGTCTTCATAAATATAATCCCCTTTACTATCCGAAGCTCCTTCGTCTCAGAATTAATTTCCTAATAACTATACATATTATATGTATCTGAAGTACTAATTCAAATTTCTTAAAAAAAATTAATTCAACTTCAAATTCTTCCCTTAAATCGTTCTAAAATACATTTAATACATTTTTCTTGTAGTGCAAAAATTGAGACAGATCTCAGTGCGGCTCAGTCAGTGGTCCAACGAAGATGGATTGTGTGTGAAAATCCTTTCAAATGATTTGTTTACCAACAGAGCCGCGGCTGCCTGGTCTACTAAACCTCCTCTGGAAAATCTTTCTCCAGCAGGCTTTGCTCCTTCTTCGGCTTTCACAGCCACATCCACATCCACTTCCACTGGCACTGGCACGTCTCCTGCCGACCGGCGACTGCCTGCTGGTGCGGAGGAGAGCGTTCTTATCCAGCTCTGGCAGCTGTTGCATTTTCCACGCATTTATCAGTCGATGCCATGTCCATGTCCTCCGCGTCCACGTCCACATCCACATCCTCATCAGCTCTCTGGGGCCGTGGACAACACATATTTCAATGTTCGTGACTCGATTTTTCCGCTTACGTTTTCATTTCGCCCCATCTTCAGGAACTGCTCACAGTGCCTTCCCCTCTTCCTTGCTCCCTTTCGACGCTTACTGGCTCGAGCGTTTTTATATTGTGCGATTTAATTTTTATTATATGCGCCTTGGTCAATAGTCCACCGTTCGCCACTCCTCACCTCGATTCCCCCCAATCACCTTCGCCCTGGTTTATCGACAAACACTTTAGCAACGAAGCCATCATGGCAGTCTTAGATGGTCGGTGCAAGGGAGTAGTTCAAAGGGGATTTTATGTATTAATTGAAAAATTTAGATACTATCATTATTTATCTCAATTAGCATTAAGTGTTCGGACAATATTCGATAGTTTTAATTATTTTTTTTAATCCTTCTTTAGAAAAAAGAGATAAAAAGAGTTTTAAAAACAAAATAATTATAGTATTTATAGAATTCTATTGTGTATTTCCCGAAAATACCATTTAAATGTTTTAATAAATTTAATTAAAGTATAATATAAACAAACAATCTAACTTTAAAAGCTATTTGCTGTTATTGAAGTTTAAGTTTTATTTGAAAAACTGTTCTTAAATCTTTTTAGTACAAAATAAATTAAATTTTTCTTTAAAAATGTATCTAAAATCTTTCTAAAAACCCCCTTCAACACCGCCCCTGACCCCATCTGGCCGCATATTGATGGCCGTGTGTGTGTTTTTTCCCCCTTTATTTTCTCATTTTGGGAAGCTTTCGTCCGGGAAGTGAAAACATGTTTGTGCCGCGTCTGGTCCTGGGCAGCTCCGTTAGGTTTGCCTGGGATATAGCCTTCGGATCAGACTGGTTTTTGGCTCGAACAGGGGTCTTCTGCTGCTCCTGCTTGACCAAGAGCACTCTTTTCGGCCTGTTCACCTGCCTGTCGCGGCTTATTAAAACCGAATAAAAAAGAAGAAACCCCAAGTCCCGCGGCCTAATCGCACTTGTCACTTGTGTCCACGTTTTGTCCGCCACGCCCCCCTTCCCTGCCAGCCCCCCTTAAGTGGTCATAGCTCATAAATGCGGTCCGGGGCAATCTTCAATTCATTTACATTTTTATTCACGCAGATTAGGAATATCGCACAGTGTCATCTGCTTTTTGGCCCTGCAGCGGCTTTGTGGCTAAGAGCTGCTGCCAATATGTGTTGGATCGAAGGGGTAATGGGGCGGGGAAGGAGATCAGGGGCAAGTGGGGCATCACCTTCGACGGGCTCGCACGTTCGCCAAACTGTTGCAATGTCGCAAATTTTTATCGCACGTCTACAAGAAATTCAACGCGTGCACATTCCGCATTCAAGATGCTCACACAGCATCCCAAAAAAAGCTCGAAACAGTGGGTTAAGATTGAGAATGTTTTGGTTAAGAAAAATATTGAATATTTAAACTAAAAATTAAATAATTGTTAACTGCTTTTCCGAAATTATGATCTATAGAAATAGGCTCATTTAAACTGTTATAAAAGTAGTTCAGGTTCAACTTTTCGACATCTTATTTATAAAATACTCTGCCTTTGCTACATTTCAGGATGAGTTTTGGGTTACTATTCCCCAGATAAGTTATAAAGCCCTACACAAAAATGATTTCTAAGCTATATTCTCTATATAATGCCCATGGTAACTCATCGCCTTGGTGCTATAGTCCTTCCAGCACTTTGGCTGCTCGCACTCGCTTACATCTGTCTGTCTATTCGCTGGCCTGGCTCTTCGGTTTGGTCTTGGCTGAGAATCGAGTCGGAGCAGTCGGCCAGACGGAATTGGCAGGCTGCCTGCTCTGGTGGATGCTGGATGGATGGTAGTCGGAGGACAGAGAAGACGCTGGTCCACAATCGACATGGCTGCAATTGACTAGCGCTTGTTTGATTGCATTCGAGGAGCAGTCGAAGAAGTCGAAGGAAATCGCACCTTGGTCCCGGCTTCCCTCCCATCTGTGGCTGCCAGTGCCAATGGCAATGGCATTGCCAATGCGATTGCGATTGCCTGCGAGACGTCGGTTTGTCGGTCTGCCGGTCTGCCGGGGTTGTGTCTCTGCCATTTCGCAGAAATAAAGATGTTAAACGTTTTGCTGATTCGTGTTTTATGAACTCAATTTCAATTTATAATCTCTGTTGCCACTCACTGGCCGCACTGCAACCAGTTTGGGGCGTTTTAGCCATTGTGTTATCGCCTAGAAATACACTTGGCCAATTGGCCCAACCTTCAGTTTACCCCGAAGCCCATTCCCATGCTCCATCCTTCATCCTCATCCACATTATTCTGTATCCTGTCACTCTATCTGTGGGTTACTTAGTTCGCTTTGGTTCGGTTCTTTTGTCCGTTGCATTGTCAGGTCTGCAATTTTAATGTTGACAGAAATCAGATATAGCCAACTGCTGGAATGCTGCCTGCGCATTTAAGGTATTTGAAATGTATCCCATTCAGCTACCCATCCCTGCTCCCTCTTGCTCCTTCACCGTGTGTCCCACTTGGAGCATCTCTGAAGGAGATGCCATCTCAGGTGTGTTTGTACTGGCTTTTAGGTGGGTTGAAAAGTGGTTGCGTGTTTACCTGCAATGACAAAGAGGTGAGCATAGGAAATTAGTTCAATTTGTTAGATGAATAACTGAGAGAGATATGATATGATGGATGCATGTAGAATTATCTTATATTTAATTAAGTTTATTGGGAAAACAGAAATATATTTTGAAGGTGTATTATATTTCGGTAGTTATTAAGTTGATTAACCAATTAAAAATCTCTTTCTGACACAAAAAACTCATACAAATTTATAATTTAAAACATTCCTTATAACTAAACAGTACCTCTAACTAAACCCCATCAAGAATGTAATCTTTCATCCCCCTAAAATGCTGAATCTCAATTAAATCTTAACTAAAACCAGAGAATTTCATGCTCAAAAATTTGGGGAACGCAGCAAGAAATCATATTTCACAGACGAAATCGTTCCAATTAAGTGCAACATGTATTTTAGTGGCGCCACCGATGCCCTCGTGGGACCTTTGACATACATGGGCTACCCAATCTTCTACTCCTGCCACACATTCTCTCACTTTTCCATTTTCAATTCCCCTCGACTGCTTGGGAAAACTCTGGGAAATATGCTGTAGCCTGGAGAGGCAGTTGTGAAGATCTAATTTCCCCACAAGCAGCTTGTAATATCCTGTAAGAGGAAGTAAGGACACAAATATATATATATACTTATAAGGATATTATATTCACACATTCAGACATGTGTGCGTCTGTGTGCACATTTTCTCCTTTGACACTTTGAAACAATTTAGTTATTTCATATTTGCTGACATCATCTCGTTGTAATGCAAAAACCAACCAACTTCCCCCCAGGATTTCTGGACTCTGGGATTTCAGGATTTCGGGCTATTTGGGGTTGGGGGCGGAGCCTGCTTTTGGGGGTGGTTTCCGTCACTGGTGCTCTCCCACTCGCACTCAACTATTGACGCCGTTGACGTTGACAGTTACATTGATTTATGGCCCCGTTCGGACCTCTTTTTTTCTGGTCCTACGATAACTGAAATCTTATCCATCAGCCTGGTTTTCTGCCCCCCTCCAAAAGCTAGGGCTTTTGCTCTAATGAATATTATTTGAGGACAATTAGTTAATTGAGTGGCTTATCCAGGCTTATCCTTGTTTCGTCTTTTTCTTCCATTTTTGTTTCGTTTGTTTTTTCTAGGTGCGTAGGTCTTATCAATTTGAACCTTTACCTCTGCGCGAATAGCTTCCCTTTTTCACATTTTTCCCTGACCAACACACCGCTCCCGTTTCCATTTTGCAGGACCAGGAGCTGGGGGGGAAAATGGTCGTCGATTGCGGTAAATGCAGCACTTCCGATGCCCGGTGATGGGTTAAGGAAAACGGGCTGGGGTAAAAGGGGTGGTGGAAAAGTGTGTGTAATGAATTATTACCCTCCGATAAAAGTGCATGTTGTGTATTTTTTTCTGCCGTTTCGTTGGTGTTTTTCCGTTTTTCCGACTGCCGTTTTGAAATGCGGTTAAAAATTGTTTAAGTCTAACCGAAAAAACTGGTAAAATAGAATGAATACTTCTTTAAGGGAAATATTTATTTATTCAATATCAAACGAGTATATATATTAAATTAAGAAGACTAAGGTTTCAAAGAAAAACCATCGAAAGCTGAAGCTTTAGCTCCATTTTAGAGAATAGTAACAAGGATATCTCTGTTGGCAACTTAATAACTTGATTCCTTCTGAGGAACCACTAAACCACTATTTGGGATCCCTTTAACCCTCTTCTCCGCTGCCGATCGCTTAACAAGCCTCTGGTGTTGTGGCCAGGAATCATCTGCTCTTCCCTCCATTTGCTAATCACTTGCAACATTCACCGCTCGAGGGTCTAGACAAACACTTCAATTAGAAAACACCGATCCCGCTCTCGTCCCTGCCCCCAAAAGCCCAGTGACCCTCCCTCCCTGCCGCCTGTCTGCCTGCCCGTCGGCTCTTTTCGCTCACAAATGAATTCATTTTGTTTTGGACTCGATGAATCAGTTGGCAACATTTTTTTTCTCCCTCTGCAAAATGGGGGGCGTGGCTGCAGCATAAAAAATAAAATAAGAGAGGGCGGCAGACGATTTGCGGATGTTAAATAAAAATGTGAAATGAACAAAAATACAAAACGCAACAAAAGCATCAGAAACAAATGGACAAACGATGCTGCACCTTTCTAGACGAAGCTAAAATTGCACCGAGGAAAATTATTAAAGCTTAATGAAAGATAATTTTAATAATATTACAATAAAGTGGCATCATAAAATTAAAAGGTTTTTGGGGAGTGAAATAACGAAGACTTCTTTCTTTGCTTTTTTGAATTTGTAGACAATTTGTTGATACTTTTAAACTTAAAAACAATTTCTTGCTTATTTTCAAAGAAGGTTCTTTAACAATAATATAATTCTTAATATTATTTTATGTAAATTTACTCCTTCGTTTTCTTTTAAGATTTTAATAATTTTTTCTCAAAGTGCCATAAGAGTACCAGGGAAACCGGCTGAGCTAGCTGTTTGGGATTAAGTTGTGAATCGTGATCTCGGCAAGCAGTGGGCAAGTGGCTGAGTCGGAGACTCAGACTTCCAGCTGCAGTTGCAGATGAAGTCCAAGCCGAACTCGGAGTTGGAGTTGGAGTCGAAGAGAAGAGCCTTGGAGTCTGGGGCTTACCCTGCCCGCGGTGATTAATCCACGAACCAACGAACCTCTCCCCCAAGACCGCGAGGTGGAAGATCTTCAACTTTAGATACTTTTGGGGTTAAGACGGCCTGTGGACTGCGAGCAGCTGGCCCTGGCTTTGGCGATATTTAACCCGTGATTACAATGTTTGTAAATTTTTCCCTGCCTCAGCTCGAACTCGAAGTCGGGCTTGGGCTCTTCTTCCAGAATTTATTTTAGTTTCCTTTTTTTTGGTTCACCTTGCGGGCCAATTTGTACGCGGTACTGCTGAGGGAAGTCTGGCAAAATGAAGCTAAATTGCCGCAACAGGAGGAGTGTCGGAGTGGAGGGAGAGCCTTAGCTCATGCTCCTGGTAGTTGAGCAATTTATTATGGCCGCAAATTGATTTTTATCTACGCTTAATCGATTGTTCCTAGGAGTGAGCTGGGAAATGTGCACGGCTCTGGGACTGAGGATTAACGAAAATTATTTATGTTAGTTCACACGTTGTTTTACACGTAATTTATTAACTCGCTTTTCTAGTGCAAACTCTCTGACCTTGGGGGCAGTGTTGGAAAAACGCTTTTCCACCCGTCTATGGTGTGAAGGTGATTTACAATTTATTCCGCCCCCTTGGACTCCGCCACTCCGCGACGCCTATGCCATGCAATGATGCGATAATTTGCGACGGACTGGAGACTGGAGCTGGCCAAAAAGATATTTATGACAGAGAAATGAGCGCCAATTGCTGCAATTACCAGCGCGTGTTTGGCCGTCGGCAATGGCTGGCCCAAACGAGTTTAGATTTAGTTAGATAGATTTGCCATGGAGACAGGGATCGATTAGGTGGGGCTAGCTCCGGGGGGAGGGAGTTGGAAAATGGCCTGGTAGATCGAGCTAATTTGCCAAGAATTTGGGCAACTGGCAAGGAGAAATTCCTGGGAAAATTGGATACCAGGAAGTGTTTTCAAAGCGGAAAATATATGCATTTATTTGGATTTTTTAGGGATATAAAATATAAACAATATAATACAATATAATTTATACACTTTTTTTTGGATTTAAAATGATTTCGCATTTAATTTAATCTAATGCTAAATAACTTTGAATATGAGAAAACTTTATGCAAGGCAATATCTTCCTGAATACTTAAAAGCCTTAAATTTATTTATATTTTAACCCAGTTTTTAGTTTTACTCTCAATTCAGATAAACAGATTTAACACTTTTAAATTACATTTAAAAACTACTCTTCTTTTTCGCCTGTCGAATTAATATTGTTATTAAAAAAAATTAAATGCCACTCCTGACAACTCCCCGGCTTCAGGCAACAAATCGATACATTTTCAATATCCGCAATTGTAACATGTAAATGCACCGAGGGGGGATATGTAAATTCTGGCGGGGGCATCCGCGGTAGAGCACAGAGGAACCGCAGAAAGCCAGACCAGACCGCAGCGTTGTGTTTTATATATTAATTTGCGAACAATCGAAAATCGACATGTGACACGCGTTCAGTTGCCCCGCCGCTGCCCTCCGCCTTTCCGCCTCAGTGTCTCATTTTTGTGTTTTTTAAATTTATGCGTTACGAATTGCATTTGCAATTTTTTTACTTGCTTTTAACCCTGCTCTTGTTGTAAATGCAATGCAACATCGATGAATGCGAAATGAGGGACGCTAAAGGGAGAGAGGGAGCAAGGCAAGGCATCTTCCCTCCGTTTGTCGCAAATAATAATAATAATCGAGGCAATGAGGGACCCCGAGAATCGTTCCCTGTAAGTGTGCGTATATATTCCGATATATATATGTATATGAGAATATACATTCATGTAACCGACCTGCATCTGTCGCTGGGCCCGTCTCCCTCTGGTCCATCCTCCCTCCACGACTGCCTGGGACATATCAAAAACAATTCCAGCTCATCAGCATCATCGTTGTCAGCCCCTTTTTCCCGTATATATATTAAACACTGAGAGAAAATTCATAGTCAAGTGTTAGATCCTAAGTGGATTTTATAAAGTTAAAGAGACTTCAATAAAGGTATGTTTCAAATGCTTTTAAACTTTAATTGAACATTGGAAAGACTGAACTCTTCATTTGCATTCAAATAACAATAACAAAAACATTCAGAAGTCAATAACAATTAAGATAAAAAATGTTCTCTGATATCAACGAAATGATATATAAATAATTTTATAAAATACATACATAAAATACAAGCAAACCTAACATTTTAAAATATTCTTAAATGGAATACTTTCTCTTGCTTTCCTGAAAAATGATTATTGTTTTTCTTTCACTGTAAATATATATTGTTTTTTTTCCGCCCCGACATTCGCACACGCCATAAATCAATGTTCGATTTTCCCAACAACAACAGGAGAAGGAAAATTCGCAATGGGCAAAAAGAGGAAAGAAAGAGGGCGCAGAGCGAGACGGCGACAGGCAAGGACACAGGACATTATGTTCGCGCCATGTTTAAAAATTCTTTTTTTCCGGGTCTGGCGTTTTTGCTTCCTTTTCCTTTTTTTTGCGCTCGCCTGATTTTCAATTCTCGTTTTTGTAATATTTCTTTTTTTGCCATTTTTGGTTTCAGCGCGTGTTGCATTTCATTTCATCTCATGCGTTACACACATTTCATTGTTGTTGCATTGCTCAATTCCATTTGCAATGTGGCAGCGGCAGCAGTAGCAGCGGTGGAAATGCATTACATTTTCCTTTCCTTTTTTTCGGTGACATGCGGGGCGCCACGAAAACATCAAGAGGAGGGAGGGGTTGGGAGGGGAAAGGCCGAGGCCAGGTATTCCTATATTGCCCAAGCAAAAGAATACTTGTGGTAAATTGAACAGATTTCAGCTGTGCCAGAACCTCAATGGGAAATAGTTCTGGAAATAGCTTCGAGTAAGCGGAAAAGTGAATGGAAAGTTCAGGGAAATGAGGGAAATGAGGGAAACAATAATATTTAATCAGGATTTTGGGATTAAGATCAAGTAAGTTTAAAAGAAGCTCAATTTATGGAAATTAAATAAATTAAAAAGATATATATATATATTTTTAAAGGGATACAATTATATTTTCTGATACCTAATAAACATGTTGCTAAAGATATTATTAAGATAATATGTAATAAAGCTAACTTAATATCTTCCACACTCTCAACTTCTTCTTTATACAAACTCGTCTCGATCTAGTTCTTGTAAAATATTTTTCCAAAAATATATACATAGCTCCCAATCCTTCATCGTTTATATAGTAAACACACAAAACAAATACTCCTAGGGAACCTCATCAATGTAATGCAGTCCCAGGGTTTATTTATACAAAACAATCGCTGAGCGCGAAAAACTTTCGCCCCGACAGCTGTTTCGAAACTTGGAAGAACTTTAATAGACCCCACACAAAATAAAACAAATATTGTAAACAGAAACTTATGAATCGGAATAGAAATGTGGTACCTGCCTTGGATTGAGCTACGACACTTTCCCTGGAACTGAAACCTCCGGAAAATTGAAAGAGTTTGAGGGGGAAAACAGAACCAAGTTCGATTCGCGGCTATTTGCGACACTTTTTCCGCTTGGTTGGGGGACGTAATTTTCGCTTCTCGAGGATAATCGTGGACAGTAGCTCGATGGGGGTTATGGGGCACATGTTCGCTCGATACGGCCGTAGGGGGTTGGACACGCAGAGGGGGGCGGGAAAGGGCTCAGATCCATTGGCCGGGTCAGCAGCACATTTGGTTGAAATCAATTAGGCAACACTCGAGGTTATATTATCGGAATTATATTTGATGGAAAACTCATTTGCCGACGGCAAATTATTCAGAGATACTTTATATCGCCTTTTCGGCCACGTTTTTCTCCGGGAAATTTATTGCGCTCGAATCTCTCTCGACTCGACGCTGCGAAATTGCCAACTAGAGATGCCTCCAGCTCGGCTGGCCGCCTTAGGAGCCAAAAATACAAAAGTATTTGCCGTATTTTCTGCTCTCCTCTTATTTGGGAGCGTTTTGGCTGGCGCTCGAAAATGCTTAACAAAAGGCTGTCCCCCCTCGCCACCCCTCATGAATGACAACAAAGGGGGGTTGAGTCGAGGGGGGGAAGGCACAATAAATTATTACACTTAAGAGAGCATCATCCTGGGGGGTCAAGAGAATGAGATAAATAAAGAGCTCCGAGTGGCCACATAATAATAACACAATTTTCAACTAGCCATAAACTTTGTGTAAATGACTTCATTGTCGGGGCAACTATAACTTTATGGCTCTTTGATAGGGCCCCCTTCCTGCTTCCTGCTGCCTACACACAAATCTCCGCCATTCTCTTAGGGATTCTCAGCATGCGCAGTAGCTAGGGAAAGCTCTTTGTCTCTCTTTCTCCGGACACCCCCTACGAGAAATGCCACCGTTCACTCACCATCTTCGATAAAGTGTTGGCAGCAGAGGGAAAACAAAAAACAATAAAATCCAAAGCAATAACAAATCGCACTATGGAAAGCCAATCAAAAATTGAGAAAGAATTTTGAGTCGTAATTGAAATTCTAAGTTTGAAAATGTATCTAAAGAGTTTATTTGAAATTCTGAGTTCGAGAAGGTATCGAAAAATTATAAATAAGGATCGGGTAGTAAACGCTACTACAAACCTTAAAAATGTCCTTCTTAAACTGTTGTAACTAAATGAGTTTCAGAAAGTTTAATGTCTTAAAAACATCTTTAAAATGGTTTCTTAAAAGTCAATACAAATGTAAAACTATGTACCTAAATCTGCGCCTAAAATACACTTGCCTCCATCAATTCTATCCACATTCAGTGCCTCAAGTGCATTCTGAAAAACCATTTTGATCCCATTGTCGCCTGCAGAGATTGTCATCGTCATTGCCATCGCCATGGCCGGGGCCATCATCGTCTGCACATTTATTTGGCCCGGGAGTGTGCTGCATGTAAAGGCAGCTAATAAAATTAAAATGCCATATTTCAGCCGTTGATAACAATAAGTGCGCTCAAGTTGCCTGGCCCCTCGGATGCTGCCCCTCCTGCCACACGGCGTGGCATGGCCTTCTCGGCACTTGCCTGCTGCGGCGTCTGGGCGAGTAGGAAATTATTTTTTGGCACGAACGCACGAACGTGCGGCCTTGCCACAAAGTGTGGAGTCCTCAAATCCGGGGGTACGATACTCTCAGTCCTCGGGCGTCTGTTGATATGACAAAGCATTTGGGCTAAGAGGAAAAAATACCTGTGGAAAAGCAGGCTGCACGGAATTTCCGTAGATATTGATTTTGGTGTCAACGCCGACGGCGCAATTCTCTCAGCCGAAAATTATGAAAATTGAAAATGAATTTGAATATCTGAAGCGAGTGGGGGGAAGTTTCCTAATTTTCCCCAGACAAGTGCGATAAAAATCTCGCTAGACAGGAAATGATTTATGAGGACTTGATTTTTCTTATTGATTATGTATCAGCTATGAGGGGTGTGATTTTTAGGCTGCACTTGAAATACAATATACTTTTTGTCTTGAGAGTGGGGGGAAATCTTCAAAATAAAACAGAAAAAATATTTAATATAGGAAAATCAACCAATTTAAATATTACGCAAGTTCTAGCCATAGAAAGTAAGTATTAATCTAACTTTTCCTCCCTTCACTCTTGGCTTGTAATTAAATTTAAATTCCTTTAACATGACAAGCCGGAAAACAGACACACACACACACTGGCAGAAAGGAGTCAACAACAGGCGTTCATGTCCTGGTAATGGAAAATCCTTACGTTTGTGTGTCTGCTGACTGCATCTCTTGAGCTCGTTTTGTGCAAACTAAGACACGTTGTCAGCATTCATGTCACCGAAAGAGGGGGAGGTAGCTCCCACCGAGAAAGAGGGGGAAGGACTCCTCCATTCAAGTGGCTTTGCATGCTGGCCAAAAGATTTTTCATTAAAATTTTCCCTTCCATCGCTAAATAGTTTTTGCTTTCTTTACGCCAAAAAGGCCGGAGAAATTCTGCATTGTAAGTAGAAAAAAAATGTTACATTTTCCAATTTTGTTGTCATTTCGGAAGAGGGAAAATTGAAAATTTGGTTTCGTATTAATTAAATTTTATGCTTAAAATTTTAGTTGTGTTGAAAGAAGTGGGACAAAATGATGCCAAAACAAGGCTTATTATATTATTTTATTCCAGAAATTTGTTAAAGACTTCTGTGGCATCCTAAATCCATACAAATTCATTGTAAATGTTTAACATTTAATTAAATGTATTCCCATTTCATTTTTGCCACATTTTCCAATCGAAAGTCGCACGCGGAAAAATGTTTTTCCTCCTCGTCCGATTTCCCGTAATGGACTTCCCTTCGCGGACAGCGTTTAAAGATCGCGTTCGCATTTATCGTTTGGGAAAGAAAGCTTCATGATGAGGCTTCAATCCTGCCAGACGCCACCCCTGAAAAGGGGGTTAGGAGGAGGGTACACCGAAGGTGGGGGAGCTGCTCCGAGGGGGAAACACAAAAATCTTTTTACGTCAGTTCTGCTTGTCTTGTTGCCTGGCATTTTCTTGCGTTGTTACCTTCGGAGCGGGAAGAGCGCGAAATGCTTGGTTGCGTTGTTGCTGCCCTGAGACACAACCCACCTCCCCCATTTCCAACCACCCGCGCCC
Source organism: Drosophila anomelani (assembly GCA_035045905.1). NCBI lineage: Eukaryota > Metazoa > Arthropoda > Insecta > Diptera > Drosophilidae > Drosophila > Drosophila anomelani. The sequence continues at coordinate 4,137,222 of JAWNOO010000007.1, read as the reverse complement.
AATACCTCCTTCAAGTGCTACCAACTTGGCTAACTTCTAGGAAAATATGGCTACTTTAAAGGTTGGGAATAGGAAATTGTTTAATTTTTCAATGTGTCAATGATATTGTGAGGCTGAACATTTTTTTGTAATTTATAAATAATGGCGATTCGTCTTGCTCCTCATTTTTCTTTTAATTTATCAACAAATTAATTAACAAAAAAAAAAATTGAATTTAAAATTGGGATGCAAAGATATTTATTTTGTTACAAGCTGCTAAGTAGTTCTTATAATTCATGATCTTTGGAATTTTTTTAAACTCTTACTATGTATTTTTCTTTCCCCTTTCATTAAGACTGTGTGTCAATATTTTTAAATATTTTTTAAGCTATATTTTGTTATTTTATTTAAAATTGGCAACACTATCTTCGTTCCGTCTGTGAATCGCCGGCAATTTCCTTTAGCCTCAGAATATACAACGAAAGCGAAGCGAAAAGTTTTTGCGAAAAACGTTAAACGCAACTGTCCGTCCATCCGTCCGTCTGTCCGTCCGCCCCTTTGTGTCTGTCTCCCTCTTGCTCCGTCCGCCTGTCTCTCTGTCTGTCTGTCTGTCTGGCCCGGTTCATCCTTCCGCTTCCCCAATCCCTGCGATCCCCGCGATTCCAGCCCCTCGGGCAGTTTAGTATATAACAAGTCAGCGTCAGCTGCTCCTTGCCTTTCCGCCCGCTACAGTTCCTACATAAGCTATGCACAAAGAGAAAAATATAGGTTTTCCTGGTTGAAAATATATCAACAAAAAAATTCAATTGGTTAATAAATGCAGGATGCCTCATAAGCGGCATCTGAGCTAATAATTGATTGTTATCCTGGAAGAGTTTATAATGTTTGGTAACAAATTTAGCACTAAGGTCCTTGTGATACTGATGAGCATTTAAAGACAAACCCCTAAAATTGTATAACTTCATTTCAATTTATTGCAAAGCAAATAAACTTGGATATTTTTTGAGACTCCATTTATGTGGCTTGAATGAAGTCGACTTTATGTATTTCAAGCTATCAAAAATAATCATACATCAAAAGAATATCTTTATATATTTTGCTACCAGATTATGTTGACTATATACATTAAATATTCCTTTTTTTCAGTGCTTCTACTACCTACTGCTGCCACTTTGTCGGCTGACTCGAAATACTTCCATGTTCATTTTACAAGTAAAACGGAAATGACAGTTCCGCAGCGACTCGAACATCTTTCGCTCCTCCGCTTCTCACTTCTCGTTTCTCCGGTTCCATGTTTTCCCCAATTCCCCCGATTCTCCGCTCCTCCTCTGTTGTCCCGCCAGTTGCCATGGAAAGTGAAAGAAACCTTTCTCGCATAATAGTCTGTCAAAGTGCTCGAGTTGCTCCTGTGATGCGGCACTCTCGAGCACTTAGCACTTGACAATCCGCAGGACGGTCAATGGAGAATGATAGGAGATAGAGCGAGTCATAAGGTATAGGAAGATAAAATCAAGGATTGGTTGGATCCTAGGCGAATGAGCTAAACATTTATTAGGAAGTGTAACCGTTATGTCATAATGTTTTCATATTTTTCATGGCTTATAGTTACGAAATGGTTTTATAAATAATTTCAAGATTTCAGAGATTATATCACAATTTTAAATATTGGATCTATGAGATATTAAACTGACAAAAGATACATATAGTAGGTAATTATATATGTTTATAATATAAACTTTATATATAAAAGATATCAACATATTTATCATACATTCTATTATTGATTTGTTTATGTTTATGGATTAACTGAAGATGGCATTTGATTCAATCTTAATACTTACTTTGTGGTAAACTTTAACCCCCATCTACTACTCCTACTTGCGTTCATACCACCTAAAATTCTTTTGTAACTCAGCACCCCCCTTTGACGGCTATTTTCCCATCCTCCTCTGTTGACTAGAGTTACTTGAACTAATTTTCTAATTATGAGTCCGGCGAACAGAAATCATGTCAGGCGTCCGTGGCTCTCACTTGCTCGCTGGCTCGCTGAGTGATTTATGGCTGCTGCTGGAAAAATGTCAAAATATTTGTTGGCCAGTCTCCACACAGGCCCCTTCCTTCCCCCTTCCTCCATTTCGCTGATGAGCTCCCCCTCAAGTTTATAGACTGGCCTACGCAATATCGAACTTATCCAAATCACTTGGCAAACTTTTTTGGCCCTCTTTCGCTGTGCCGCCTTCTGCTTATTCCTATTCCGATTCCTCCTATTGTTTGTTGTGAATTTGATTTATTTATTTATTGTTGGCTCTCGTTCTGTAGTCGCTAATCGCCAGTGGAGCGACTGATTAGCGTAATTTTCCGGTTGCTGAGCGTTTCGATGGCTGCTGCCCTCTCGATATCAATACAAAAGTTCGGGCGTTTTTTCGTTGGCATTATTATATTCTCAAAACTTTGCTGATAGGATATCATAACTGGGAATTGGAGAAATGATTGGACAAAAGGGAGCCGAAATATATATCTTTTGGGAGCAAGTTTGTACATAAATATGAAGGGAATTTGATAAGTAACTGATAAGTTTGAATGTTTCATACTAGATGCATTTTTTTAAGGGGAAGAATAAAGGGATTTTTAATTACTTTACATTATTATTAAACAATAAATGAATAACTCATTTAATTAAAATTTTTTCCCATTTCTACTGCAGTCAAATGTCTCTCAATCTCTCTCACTGTTCATGCCACTAAAGGAAGAGCCTCCCACACATGTTGCTCCGCTTTGCCAAGCCGTCGCCTTGTGCGAGTAGGATAGCTAGCATGGGGCCTAAGGGGGACAGCAAATGAGCTAGTCACATACATTTGTGTATATTGTATGCTTTGTATGCTAAGCGGTTCCCCGAGGCCAGGCCCCAAAAAAAATACTTTTCGGGTATGTCAACTTCCAAGTAATTTGCACGAGCCTGACACTTTTTCTGTTTTGTGTGTAGTTCTGCGACTTTGATTTATGGGGCATCGTCAAAAGACAAATGCCAAGGCGGGCTGGGTGGCACATGTGGATCAGGGCAGCCCTCAAAATGGGGGGCGTGGCGTCCCATCAGAGTGTGAAGGTCAAACTTGTTACCCGCCGAGAAAACAATTTTCCATTTCCGCAATGACAGTTTCAGTTTTCTGACATGCAAATCCCAACGAGAGAGGAAAAAAAAGGAATAAAAGGTGACATGCCGAAAGCTCCACAAAACTATGAATAAACTCCAAAATATACACACTCACACACACGGCGAATGGGAGTGCAAAAGAAAAGGAGAAGCCCAGATGAAACAAAAGTCCATGTTATTCTACCGAAAAAGTCAAAAAGTCAACTTCACATGCCCGAAAAGTCGCACAAAAATAATCCCAAAAAAGTTTTTTGCGCTCAAAAACATGAAAACGTTCAACACAATGACATGGGTGGCGGGCAAAGGGGGGCTGGGAGGCTTACTTGGGGGATGAGGGAGCGGGAACGAGAACGCAGACGTTGATCACAAAAAGGGAAAATGTCAAAGTTCTTCTTTTGCGGTCTCCGAGGTTCCTTAAATGTTCTCGGTAACAATTTTTGTTGAGCTTCTCTTTTTTTTTTTTGGGTTTGCCAATGTTTTTGTTTCTCAGAACCAGCGACAAGGGAATTTCGCACAGAAGAACTTGACTTTATTTTTTTAGGGATTGTCCTAAAAGGAGCATCTTCTAAAGACTTTAAAATTATGGCAGATATCGTTTAAATCGTTTGCTATTATCAGAAATTCAATTTTCCTTTAGTTTGATTAACCAAAAAGCTGTAGGAATACTTATATTAACCTCTTAATGATGAATTATTATTTAAACAAATAGTTTCATCATATCTTTTGTAACCTATTGTAGGTTACTCGCAGTTATTGAACAAATCAATAAATTTTTTTTGTGGTAGTAAACAGAGATTTAAGTACACGATATCTTTTACAGTTCTTTAAAGATAAAGAAAAAGATCAATAGGAATTTAATAGATTTGATTTCAAGAAATAATTAACCCCCTCAAAGGACTCTCTCTCTCTCTCTAACATCTGGTTACTAATCTAAAAGCCACTAACTAATCCCAGCTTCTTATTTGGCCATCTTTTTATCCTTTCGCTTCAGCTATGGCCGCTCTCAGCATCTGCTGGCTGCTGACTGCTGACTGCTTCTGCTCCCCCGCAATATTATTTACGATTATTTTGTTGTTGTCACGCTTCCGTTAACATGAAAAGGAAGTGCACGTCAAAGCTTAGACACAAACCACGAAGCGTAAAGGTGCAAGTGAAGCCAAAATAACAACAACATTCATTGCAATTGCCACCCAGTAAAGTGAACCAAAAGCGAATAAAAAAAGAGCCACCGAGAGGAGGAAAAACACAGCCGGCAATAACAATAACAATGGGATTAAAGGGCATCCCCGTAGCCAGCAATGCGTGCCAGCGAGAATTTGTTCAACAATTTCGCCAAGAGAAAAACAGAGTACAAAAAAATAAACAAAAAACAAGAAACATCCAGCTTGCATAAATGAATAAATGACTGGCAAATGAAAAGGGAAAACTAAATGGGAAAATAGAAGGGGGAGAACGCGAAAGCACAAATTACTAACAATTAAATGGCGAACAAAGTAAGCCAAGCTGAGCCAAGCCGCAATTATCACATCACTGGCTCTGGTCTCTGGCTAACTGAAGACCCCTGAAAAGCCCCCTTGAAACCCCACAAAACCCCCTGCAAAATACAAGAAAACAAAAAAAAGAGAGGAGGAAAGACAACTCTAATTTATGAACTGAGGCAGCGGCAGGAGGCGATGGCGATGCACAGTGGAATTTCGGTTTTCCTCCGCCCGCTTTCCTCTTGCCACTTTTCACTCCACTTTCAAACCGTCTTCAAGGTGAACAGCGATTTGTAAAGATGCAACGATAAACAGGTAATGAAAAAGAGGAGGCCATAAAAAAGTTGTAGGCCTAAGCAGGTGCTAACAATTCGCGGGCTAGCGCAGTAATAACCATAACAACCCAAGGTCTTAGAAGTAAGTATCTTTCTCTCTCCGGAACCCCTTCTGCGGGTTACTTTCCTTCCCAGCCAAAATTGACAACGATCCAATTTCATAATGAAAATTTTGTGCTGCTGTCAGCCTTCAATTGAATTGGATAAAAAAAGCAGCCGAAGGCGAATAAAAAAAATAAAAATTGAACAACAAGCGACGGCAAAAGTTTTGCAAGCGAAAAAAGTCCAAGAATGAGGAGTGGTGTCCAAGGGGGTGGTGTGTATGTGTGTGTGTGTGTGTAACCCCCATGAAGAAATCCAGCTGACAGGCCGCAGAAAGAGAGAGCAATGGAGCCGGAGAAAGAGACGGGTTGCGGGAAAGTTCTCCCCTATCTGTTTGTTGGTGCCCAGTGCGTGTGTTTGTTTTTGTTCTTCTCCTCGTTTTTGTATAGTTATATCGAGTGAACGAAAAACAAAAACTTTTTTCCACTTGAGTAACTTAAGTGCCAATTCCATCCAACAAAAAAAAAAAAAAGAAATGAAAGAAAGACCCGGGAAGACAGCAACGAAAACCAAAGCCAGCTAAAGTTGAATTAAAGAAGCGCAAGAACAATATTTGGCAAGTGGGGGCTGCAAGAGGGGGATAGACGGCAAGTGAACTTGAGTGTTTATTGGCGCCTTCGGGTAGGCAGTAAATTGATGTGAGAATCGATTGAAAGCCAAATGAAAGGCTGCTTAATGAATCCAATGGCGAGAAGCTAATGTGGGGCATTAGGCAGTATTTAAATATGCATAAAGATTCGATATGCTCTCGAATTTAATGGTGGAAGTTATGGCAGAGGGAGAAATAAATGCTCTATGGGTCCGTGAAACACAGTTTAAATAATTACACTCAAATCAAACATCATCCACTCTAAAAATGTTCAATTAGGCGGCAAATAATAGTTTCATATATAAAAAAAAATAGTTACAAATTATTTAATACTTATTTAGTGAATAATCACAGTTTCTAAAAAATTACTGAAGCCAAGAATGTCCTTAGACCTTCAAATTTACAAATAGAAAAAAATGCATACGAATCTGTATGGAATGAATATATCAATTTATAATTTTATTTAATTTGTTTACTATAATCGAATAAATGTATACAATAATATGATGTGATAAAAATGTAACAAAGTAAACCCGTTCATGTTTGTTTTAGTTTTGTAAACTGTACTTTCATTATTATTAAAAACAAATATATAAATGAACAAATATTAAATTTACAGTTTAGGATTGAAAATTTACTCAACACACAGCACAAGCTCTAAACAAACTTTGGAATTTTATAAAACTCTATGAATTGAGGAATTTTAACACTACAAATAATATTCGTATTTTGAATAAATAATAAATATTTTAAGAAACTACTCTAGTCTTTTCTGATATTGCTTTGCCGACGGCAATGAACATTTTATAAATGCCTTGTAAAACCAATATTGTTACTAAAATGACTTTTTTAAATAAAAATAAAAGTCAACAATTATTAAAGTCACTGAACTTGAAAACTAAAATCAATTTCGTTTTGATGGTTTTTGTTTTCAAAGGATATATGAATAATGGCCGCGCAATTCAAGTTCACAAAATTGATGGAAGCCAAAAACAACAGAAACACGCACACTCACACTCGGGCAAACACACACACAAACACGCAAACACAAAAGGATGTGAAACAGGAAGGCGGCCATGATTTGCCGACGGCAATTCCCAAAAATCGTCTTCCATTGCGGAGTTCAGTGAAGAAGAGTGAAGAATTTGAGTGGCGGATGCAAAATAAGAGTGAGATTCCCAATGGCAATGGGAAGAGAGAAAGAAAAGAGAGAGGGAGAGTATGAGAGAATCCTATCAGTGCTGGCAATTTGTCTTTTTTTTTGATGTCATGTCCTGGTTTTTTAAATGGTTATTTAGGAATACATATATTAACAATGTTCTTTAAGGAAACAAATATAAAAGTTTAATAATAAAATGTTATTTCCTTTTAGAAGCGTATTTTTATGCAACATATTTTATACAACAATAAAGTCCAGGCTAATAACATCGCCGTTTTTAATTTGAGAATACAAATATAAACTTATTAATTTGATTTATTTTGAAAGTTGTTTTATATTAATTTATTATTATTTTATTTATTAACAGTCAATTTTTAAGATTTCCCTGTTACCATCTCTTACTCTTGAATTATTTTCGCAACACTGGAAGAAATATTTAGGAATTAAAACTAGTTTCTAAATCTATAGATATTTCGTATTTATTAATATTTAAAATGCATAACAAAATTTTAAATTGTTATGAAGTTTTTAAAAAAAACTATGTAGTACATCATTTAAATATTAAAAAAGGAAATCAAAGAAACACCTAAGAGCTTAAGTTGATATTTTCCCCAAGATCCCTAAGCATTGTATTGAGTGTATTTATTTTGTTTACATTTTTTAACTTTTGATTTTCTTTCTTCATTCCGTCTATAAAATCCTAACCCTAATCCGTACCTCTGACAATTTAGCAAGCCTTTCAGAGGCCCCATTTCCAATCAAGGAAACCCGGCTCAAATCAAGAGCCCCATAACGAAAGACCTTCGCATTCCGACGCATCCGCTCCAGTATCTGTATCTTTCTGTCCGCTGTCAGTTGGTTAAGATATCGATATGTGCGCATCTATATAGAGCCGCAGTCCCATATCGATTTCAAATTGGAAGTCCCAACTCGCACGGCTGGCGAAACAGGAACAGAAAATAATTAAGTTCTCAAAAGATAAAAATCATGTTAGCCGCAGATCAATTAGTTGATTTTTACCATAACCCCGGCATATATCAATTTTTGTTCGCCTCCTCATCTGCCTCTCCTACGACTACGTGTTGTGCCCCAGGTGACGCCCCCGCCACCACTGCAGAGTAGCCACCACCCCCTCACCCCCGAAAACCACAAACCTCGCCCAGTCTCACCTGGAGAGTGGCCAGCTTAGTGCATAAATTTACATATGAGAATGTCTGGAAATGCTTTTTGAAGGCTGTTGAAATGTGGCTGCAGGACAGGGCTGCAGGAGGGGCTACGAGTGGGTATCCAAGTGGGTAACCGAGTGGGTTAAGTGGTGGGGGAGGGACCTGGGCTCCTCGAGAGGTTTCTCCTTGGATATAGCACCTGCTTTTTGGCCTGGAGCAAGATACTCGAGAAGAAGGAGCCTCGAATGGAGGCTGATACTGGACATGCACATGCTCGGACGTCAGTAACTCATTTATCGCTTAACTGGAGTTCCCCCTCCTAACTCCTTTTTATGCAGAGAGAAAAAATGAGACAAGCTTGACATTATCTAATACCAGAAAAATCAACATCAGAAGCTATAAACCTAATTTTAAATACTCAATTTCCGTAAACAAGGCCACAGTAACCGCAAAATGGGAGCAAGTTGAATGTAATAACAGTTTTAATATAAAAAATGCTAATTGATATACTCTTCTTAAACACATTTTGTTCCAGTGCACTAACCGTCTGTGTTTCGGTTTCTTTGGCTTCATTTTGCTTTATTTTGACAACGAATTTGCATGCGCTGAAAATTGTGTTTTGAGGCTTGTTAATTTTGACTAAAGTCGCTGCAGTTACGTGCTGCGTTCAGTTCGGTTCTGTTCCCAATCCGAATCCCAGATCCCAGAGTCGCGGTCCATTGCGTGACTGACCCAACCCGAGAGACTTACGCATGCGCGCGCTTACAAACGCCAAAACCGAGTTTCACAAAAAAATAAATAAAATAAAACAGAAAAAAATCTGAAAAAAAAACTAGTAAGAAAAACAAGTAAAATGTGAAACAAGAACCAAAACAAAGTGTTCGATGTTTCCGTTTCAAATTCAGTGGAAGAAGACATTTGCTAAGGCCTTAAAGTCTCGGCGACCGTTCCATTGTGGGACCAAGACCAGGTCCGCGGCCAAGGGACAGTGGGACCCCGGGACAGAGACAATTGGCGCGCAAACAATTGTTCGGTTGGTTCTTTGGTTTGACTTTGGTCTCTGCTCTTTGGACATACTAAGAAATAAAAACAAGTTCGGTATTTGGCTTTAAAGCGCGGCTAAACAGCTAAGCTGGGAAGAGCTTAAACACGGATGAGATGGCCTAAACAGTGGGCTTAAATTTAGAAAATAGAAAAGTTGTTATTCCGTTTACATAATTTATGGTATTTTTGGGTAAACATCGTTTACTTTGAATTGCATTTAAAGGATACAAGTTTCTTTAGTTAAAGTAATCAAGACTTTGTTTTGGGCATCTTAAAATATTTTCTTAGAGTTCAAAGTAGTTCTTTAAATCTGTAAGATGTTGAAATATACAATTTAAATTTTCTTTTGATAAAGGTTTATAAAGAATTATGAAATATAAATGTTCTAGAGCACTTTCTTTCTCCTGATTATTTCGTAATATTTTCAACCGAATTTCAGATCTTTAAGATTCATTAAAATATCTCAAAATATATTAAATAAAAATCAAATTTTGAACTACTGTGCACATTGCGATGTTCAACCAACTTGGCGATTGTGCCGCAGATAAAAGAAAGGCACTTGAGCATTACATTGGCCAAGGCACAGGCAGAGCATGCTCTCCAGTTGCTCCATGGCTGGGCTGCAAACCCACAAAATGCAAGCCAGTCGGCGTGGAAAAAGTGCAAGGGAATTAACAATTCATTTTATTGTTAAGTATGCTCTCGGCCTGGAGTCCCGGCCTCTTTTTTAGACCATCTTGTTAGGCCCTGTCTGCAGAGCTCCTCGGCAGTGCAGCAGCTGGAGCCACCGTCCTCATAGTTAATAATGCGATAATTTCAGTTTCATTCAAAGCAAATCGAAGGCAGCAAATACCAAAGGGGCAAGGAACAAGCCACAGCTACCGGATTACGAGCCAAAAAAAAAATAAAAGGAAAATAATATAAAAAGGAGGAAGCTTGTTGCTGGATTTCTTAGCGTGTTGCGGCAACATGTTGCTCGGGCTTCCTCCTCCTTTTTTTTTGAGGGAGAAAAAAAACCTGATGCATGCGCAAAATTTAAATTATGTTGTTTTGTCGCATGTTTCTCTCTCTTCTTCTTTTGGCTGCGCTTTGTCGTTGTTGAAGTCTTCTTAATGTTTCTTTTTTGTTTTTTGGTTCTTTGGGCATTATCAATGAATAAATGAAAATGTCTTTTGTCCAGAGGAAAATTGTTGTTGCTGCTGTTGGCATGCAACTGCAAAACGCTTAACATCTCCTTTAAGTCGCTGTTTTATGTCACAGCCAACTGTCATTTGTACATTGAATTGCGGTCTCCTTGGCTGTATTCTCCCTCTTTTTCCCCCTCCCCGGCTGCCTGTTCGATTTGCATAAAATCACAGGAAGCACTTAGGATTAATAGCGAGCGCCCAAGTGTCTTCATGGGTTAAATATGTGTGTATCCGAAATTGTTTCAATGGGGTCCTTACCTTATTCTGATGTGCTGCTAAATTGTTGTAATCCATGTAAGTGATTTGCGTTTGTTATCCATTTACAGCGGGGTTAATCCAAAAAATTGCACTGCAAGGAAGAGAAAAAGAAACAATTTGAAAATGTTGCTTTGCAGTGATTCCCATTATCGCCTGGCGCCATCTATGGGGAAGATGGTGAAGCTTTCATGTAAAATTTGAAGGGTTTGAAATTTTAGAAGGGAAATTTTTAATAATAATAATGTTTAATAAAATAAAATATATTTAAGTAATAAGCACAAGAATGAACCCATTATAATTTATTTATTTTTTAAGTTTTATACATACATTTTTGGAATTATTGAAATTAATAAACAAACTGAGAAATTTTTCAGATTTTGGAAAATATATGTTGGAAATATACAACAAAATCTTCAGCTTTATAATAATAATTATATAATGTTAACTAAGCAATAAAGTGGAGAAAGGTTATAGATTTTGCATAATGTTAGCATAAAAATCCCTCAAATCCTTGTAAAACCCCAAAAACGATCTTGCTCCCACAGCAATTATTTCGATAGCCAGCTACTTTGGCCAAGGTTCCTTCTGCCTCGCCGCCAACTTTTGACATTTTCCCACCTTTTAATGTCACCAATGTCGGCTCGCATATGGAGGCTGAGAGAAGCAGGAACCAAAATCGAAACCAAAACCAAACACCGATCGAGGCAGCGGCCACAAAAAGATCGCTAACAGCAAAAAGGAACAGCAGGAACAACGAGGAAGCCAATGGCCATGGCCAAAAGTGCCGGAGATCCAAAGGGTCCAAAGACCAAGTGGCAGAGACTGTCAGGTTCAGTTTCAGTTAAAGTCTAAGTTCAGGCTCGGATCGGAGCTGCTGTCATATCCTTTTGCGGCAAACGACTAAGAAAAAAAAGCGAGGAGAGATGTGGCAAGGGGGGGGACGTATATTTGAGCCAGCTTCTCATTCATTTGCGCCAAATGTCATTATTGTTGCTCGTTTGTTGTGGCCTGTGTGCTTGGTCTGCCTCTGCCTCTTTTTGTGGCATCTTCGGGTCTTTTGTAAAACTCCCTCGTTAAACAGATTATTTTCACACCCGACTTCGGTCGCTATAGCTGCCGACTGCTGCCAATTTGGTAAGTGAATTGAATGGGGCTTAAAGGAGACTCTAGTGCAGTTCACTCCTTGCAGGCGTTAATAATGCGATTTCAATGCAGTGGCAATCACTGGAAATCACTGGGTTGAGATGAGTTTAAAGGTTTAAAATTCCATAAAATTATATTCCCTTTAAATAAATATATATAATTCCTTAAAATATGCCTTTTTAAGACTCGAATCGTTTAAATTTAATTTGAATTGAGGAATAAATAATTTAAAACTTGATCTGATTTAATATTTTTCTGATAAACATATAATTATATTCATGAATATTAAACTGCATGTATCTCTTTAACCAGTAAATATATAATTTATTGTTTATTTTTCTCTGTGCAAACCAAATTCAAACCCGCTCAAAGTGCGAAATGTTTTTTGTTTATATTTTTTAGAGATTCCTTATGAAAGCGACAGAAGGAGTGACACATGTATGCACCTGGTTTAGAAGGTTTGCGGTGCCAACAATGGGCAGGCTTCGATTTTGGCTTCGAATCCGTTGATTGTTAATTGCACGAGGTAGCCAAAGGATTGTCTGAGCCTTTGACTTTAGTTTTCGTTGTGAGGTGAGACTTTGAGGTCGATGGTGGAGATTAGATTGAAAATGATGATTGCTCACTCTTGTTTAGAGATTTGTGCATAGGGGTCTAGGTTATATGAATAACAATGTATAAAAAAAGTATCAGTTAAGTTAAGTTAAAACTTTCTATTGACTCTCATGTTTTGCCTTAAAATGTAACCATTTTCTAATATTCAGTGACAGCTGCTGGGCTCATTTATATCCAACGGGCCTGCTCCCTCTGGCAATCAAAGTAATCATTGCCAAAGAAAGTGAACGCTCCTATTTTATAGATCATGGGGATTACTTCCTTCCCTCACTCCCCCCTCGCAATCATTTCGCACCCCAGGCCAGAAGGTATTCCGCGCAAATTAATCGAAATTATTTTTGCGGACACGCTCTGCGGCACGTAGCACCCGCGAAAAAAGCTGAAGAAGAAGCGTGCAAAACCCTTGGAATTCAAAAACAATTTATATCATCCAAGGAGGAGCAGAGGGGCAGGAAGGGGCGGACCACCTAGGCGTAACTGTACCCAAATTCATATGCATAATTTTTGCGCTATTTGCGCTGTTTGTTTTGATCGCGAAAATATTCAAGCGCGATCGCTGCGTAATTGTTGAAAGTCAGACAAGGCAGGGCCAACACTCGGGGGTTTCTTCTTATTGTTTATTTTTTTTATTTCCATAGGGAGAGGGAAGGGTGTACTGACACGTGAATGACAGATCAGACAACCAGCTCACGCCCAACATCAGAAAACATCCATAAATATTTTTGTCATTTAGCTGCCGGGGTAAGCGGCACTCGATGCGATTTATGGCTGAGAGTCGTAAAAAACCGTAAAAAGCCTTCCCCCACCATAGCCTTAGCATCGTAAAATTAAACAGCGAAAATAGTTTTTGGCCGCTTAAGTCGCCGTTTGTGATCGAAATATTTAATTAATTGGTCGAACCCCTCGATCGAATCGATCGAATCGATTCGTGGGTGGCCCGCCCAGCCCCGAATTGGAGTGCGTTCGTTTGATTTATGCAGACAACGCGGACACATTTAATGAGCGGCATTTGAATGCGTAGTCGCCACATCACAGAAAATCAAATTCTGCACTTGTCGCTAAAAATAAATAGTTAGAGTTTGAGGCACAAACAGGGGATGAGGGAATGCAGGGTCTTTTAAAATATTCAATGTTTTGGTGGTTGCTATAGTGTTGTGGAGGCGCCATCCAGCGGTTGTTGGCGGAACTAAGTGAAAGAAAATTCGGAGAAAAGGATATTTTCATTGGGTTGCTGTCTCGACTAAAGGACAACTGGGTGAGTCCTTGTTTCGGAATTGAAGGACCTGTATTTTGCAAAGCTTTTACTGTGAGAACTTTGATGTAGGGAATTTATTTCCGAGTTTGTTGAAGTTTCAAAAGCTCAGGATATTTTTTGCTACCACAGAAAAGCTTTTTTAGGATTTAAAGGACACAAGGACTATGAATGAAGAATGTAAATATATATGGGAAATGTATTTTTACATTTTACAGCAAAAGTCCCGCATAATTGAAAAAACTTGAGTTTTATATTAAATCAATTAAATACTAAATTAAGTAAACAAATTTTACTTGATTTTAATTTAGTTTTCATTTTATTGTGCTAAAATATTGCTCATAATATATATATATATATATTACTAATTTTAAGCTCCAAAAGAGCTAAATTTCCATAACAATTAAAAAATAATAAATAAAAATGCTAAGAAGCTTAATAAAAATTCGAATCAAACAGGTAATTTCTAAGCCATCATCATTATGCAAGTCTACAGATTTCTGGCTAATAAAAAAATCAACAAACAGACATTATTAAAGTTGTTCAAAGACATGTAAATAATTTGTAGACAAAAGACGAACAGAACCATATTCAGAAGTGGAAACGCAGACAAAGACCACACACAGCCAGCAAAGGCGAGAAGAAAAAGAAAAAAAAAAAACAAAAATAAAATAAAGATATACAAATAAAAATGGAAATAAAAACACCGCGCCAAAACGTAAGGCAATAAAAGGTGAAGTTCCCTTTAATTTTATGACACAGCCGACACTTAATAAACAATAATCATCATCTGCAGAGGGGTTGATCTTGATCTCCACGTGGAACTGACTCCTCGACTTTAATGCATGAATATTTCCTTTATTTTATTTAGTTAATTTTTTTATGATTATTATTAAACCCAAACATCCTAGCATTTATATCATATTTCTGTGCTGCCAACGAGATTTGCATTTTGATGAATTGCAGGCGAAAGATGGAGAACCAAGCTGAAGTAAGTCATTTTTCGTGACACTATCTCGAGATCGAGGGGCTATAGCTCTGAGGCAACTCGTGTGCTTCTGGGGTCTTTGTGTGACTTGAAATTTAAATTAACCTTTTTTTTTGACTCTTCTTCAGCTGTGGGTAATTATTTTCTCATATTGCGCAGAAAAACAAAAACAAAACCCAGTTAGCTTTGGTTGAATGTGAGTTATTGTGCAAATTAAAATGAACGATGTGTCGGAAAGGTCGCCTTTTGTTGTCGTAGCGCCAACGATATGCTGCCCCCCCTGGTCAGACCCTGAACCTGAACCGCAAGTGCTATGTTTCTGGATTTTTTCTATATTTCTTTTCAGTTTTTGTCTTTTTTTTTCTGTCCATATCTTGTTTGGCTGTCTAGCGCGTAGTACATGATGTGACTATGATTCGTGTTGTCCGCTCCGCGCCATGAATTTGCCCTGTCCATGGCGGTCGAGGCGATAAGAATCTTTCCCGAGAGCGGTCCAGATGAAAAGCCCGCGGACTGGCGAAATATTGACTAAGTGTCCGGCGGGATGGAGAGAGGGGCTGTCCAACCTGACAGCGGTAAGTGATTAACCTTTTACATGGCTCCGTCTCCGACACCGTTCCTGATCCAATCTAAATTCATAAGACAAAAGCGGCAATTTTGGCGGTGTTTTGTTTTGTATTTTTTTCGGGTTTTCTCGGTTAGTGACTCAGTTTAGAGAGTTCCGTTATGCGATTGCGCTGAACTAGTTGCCATTTAATCGGAGGTCAAGCATCTTGATTTATTAATTGGCAAAGTGATTGAGGGACGTTTGCTGTAGAACGGAAATTGAAATTTAGTTGACTTCCTTTGGGTTTAATATCCTTGCTGTGATGGGATCGTATTTGGAAACATAAGAGGATACTCCTAATTGGAAATAAAAATGTAAAAGAACCAAAAAGCATATTAACAATAATCAGTTCTCAAATTTTAACAAAACAAATTTAATATTAAATCAAATTCCTTCACTTGCTCCACCCTTAAAATCCTGAAAAACCTACAGATACTTTAAACTTCAACCATTAAACTTGAAGTTTCCTTGGCTAAATTTAAATTTCACTTGCAGGCTGGGCTTTGAATTCATTTTTCTACCTACTCTCTCTCTCCCTCAGTGCTGCTCTCCTTCCCCTTGGCCTAACTTCAATTTCCATTTTGGGAACCAATTGAGACTTGGAATTCGCCATAAATTGCATGTGCGACAACTGTTCCTCCTGTCTCTGTACGTGTGAGTATCTATGTGTGTGTGTGTGTGTGTGGGAGTGCCCTGGGTGTGTGCCCTGGTGTAGGTGCGATTGTGGGAGAACTTGCAACTCCAAGCTACAAGCTGAAAATGCTCCTCAATGAAGTCAGTTCATTTAAGTTCAACTTATGATGCGGCAGAAATTTGCAGACAATGTTGGAAATATTTCAAACTCAATTCCGAAAGGGCAACCCCCGAATGCCAAAGTGTGTGTGTGTGTGTTGGATGAAGCTGGCAAATATGCAAACTCGCTTTGAATTTTGAATGACCTTGGCATAGAGGAAATGGCAAAAAGCATTATTTAAACTTAACAAGGCGACAACTGGGGATAACCTCATACACACACGAACTGTGGGTGGGCGAGGACTCTGAACGGAGGGTTGATGGTTTCGGCTGAGTAGCAATTTGTGCCGAACTCAATCAGAGCACAAGGCAACCCATTAGTACCCCCACTCCTTCGGGGATTTTCTCAGCCCAGAAAAAGGGGCGGCCAGGCAGCCCACACACGCGTACAGCAGAGGTCGAAATAGGTAAAAATTTAAATAAGAAAAATATTTAATAAACAACGAAAAGGAATATATTTTGTATTAAAAAGGTGTTGGCTTTTAAATAAGAACACTTTTTATTACTACATTAAAAATTAGTTGGTTTTTTTATTGAAATTGTCCAGATTACTAAAGAAAATAAAATTATATAACGTTTTTACTTCTCAATAAATAAAATCTGTGCCTAAAAATTCGGTTGAATCCGCTCCACTTTCTTTTATAGCTAACTTTCCCTTGCTTAAAATTACACCAAAATGTTGTAAGATTTATGATCTACACAAAAACTTCTCTTAATTTACCCTCTGCTGTATATGAATATATATTTCCACACGTGTGTTGCATTGTCTCTGCGTGTATTTTGCTAATTTACTAGACAGAAATACGCCTTTAACCCACCTAGCTCATTTATTATATAAAACACAGCGGCCGAAGGGGAGTCAAAGGCTGCTGGGGAGTGGCAGGAGACAAAGGACAGGGCGACAGGTTAACTGGCGAAGCAGCTGCTGAGCCCGATTGCAGTCCTTGGCAGAAGGAAGCCGAAATAGCCGCAGGACTCAACGCCGTCATCGTTGCGTCGTCCTTCCCTTTGGGCTTTGAACCCTTTTTGGTCCAAGCTCCCATACATCTGCAAACATACATACATATATATATATATGTGTGTGTTTCTCGAGGGTAGCAAAGTGGAAAAATCGTGTTAATTTTTGGAAGGCAGTGTGACAACGGAGATTTCGGTGTAACCATTTTATATGAGTTTTTAATTACAAAAATTAGTTGGCTTCCTTTTCATTTTTCTCTCCCTCTTTGGATGGGTTTCTGATATAAAGGGTTAAATGTATGATATATGGGGATAAAGTATAAAACAAATCTTTTAATATTATTGGATTAATGTAAAGCCTTTTAAAAATTGTTAAGAAACGACTTGAAAGTATTTGAAAATGTATTTTCAATGTAAGTGTTTCAATAATTCCTATAAACATTTTATATATCAAAATACCCAAAGGTTAAATGAAAATATATAAACTTAAATATTTTCCAACAGATTTCCCTTTTTTATTTAATTCTCATTTGAAATAATTTCCCTGAAAACCAACACTCTTTCCAATATAAAGCTTAATTTAACGCAAAAAATAATAAAATATTTAAATGCAATTAACTGGACACAGAGCCTGTGCCTGTGCGAGTGCATCGTCCTGAAAGGAAAAAAGTTTTGTCAAATCAACATCCTTCCGTTTTCGCTGCGCACAAAATGAAAAATATCACATGAAATTAACCCTGCCGCGGCCAGGAAAGCCACTCCACCAACCCCCTGGCCCCGTCAAGGGGTGAGGGGTGAGGGAAAACGCGGGCAGAGGGGTTGCAAAAGCGATGGCCGAGGCAGACAATGTGGCAACAAATTTGTATGTAAATGTATGCAAAAGTAATTAATCATAGTCGCACATGCACGCACACACACCGGGACACTGCGGACTTTACACAGACAGGCAAAGCACGAAAGGACTCTCTCTCACACACACACACAGATACGTATACGTATATGAAGGTATATGCATATGGAAATCCTGGCCGTTGGCTGAGGTGCAACTTGTTTAAAGGTTAACTTCATTTTTATGATATTATGACAGGACAGGGCGGGATTCCTGCTCGGATTTGGGCACAGAGAATATCCTTTATGAACGGCTATGCGCATTGGGGTGAAAAAAGCGATTTAAGCGCGGAACTAACTCAGTTAACCAAAGCGAATATAATTCAATAGCAGAGATCGCAGAGAAAATGAAATAAATCAGTTGTTGTGACAGTGTAGGAATTACAATATTTAATTATTTTAGCTTCTAAATGTATATCTTTAAAAAAAAGTATTGTAGATAAATTAAGTTAAAGAAATGTAGACATAAAAACATAAAGCTTAAACCCAAAACCCTATTCTTGAATGTTTCCTATATAATATTTGAGCTATATTTTATAGAGTCCTTTTTTTCCAAATCGAACCAAAATATATAAAATGTCAATGAGCATCCTTTGTTCCTTGCAGTTTATCTATTCTTTTTCTTATTATTTAGTGCCGAATCCTTCGAATCACTGAACCAAATGATTTACAAAACAGAAAATAACCGCACTTAAAAATCGTTTAGCCTGTCCGGTTGGCATTCCCTCCTCCGGAAGGACCTTTTCCCCACTCGACACCCCAGCCCCCTACATTATCCTTTCTGCAAAAAGGGTCTCAAGTGGCTTTGTGTGCGATGGTGTGTCCGTGGGCGATATTGAAATTTGAGACCGCAGAGGTCGACAAATCCTTTGGCCCAACGCATGACAACATGTGGCGTTGCAGGAGCATCAGTAGCAGCCATTCGCCTCATCCTTGCACGCTCCTATGCCTGTGTGTTTGCAAGGCGTCTGTGGGGTTGGTTATATAACGATAACGGCGGCGGCCATGATACCGCCGCTGCCTGATTTTGATGCTGCCGTCGCTTAGTGCGACCCAGCGATAGCGACCAGACAATGGCGGTGGTGGAAAATTCGAGCCAGCGACACATGTGCTTCGTTTTCCAGGGTTGGAGTATGAACAAGGGGGTGAGGGGAGGGCATCTGGAGAGGGGCGTTGGCGTAGCTGCTGTGTTTTGGCCTCTTTCCCTGGGCCCCGTCTTTTCCTTTTTTCTTTTTTTTTGGCTGCCCATAAATCATTGCTGAGACGACACCGTGTTAAATTGGAACTTTTCCCATACTTGAATGGAATTGGGTGAAAATGTGAAATATGTGCAGCTAAATACATATTGAAAATATACTATAGTTGGAAATGAAATGCTTTAAGCCGTTCAAAATATATTTTCCAAGCTGCTTAGGTTCATAAAATGAAAAGGATTAGGTTAGGGTAATTCATCTCAAAGGTTGGCAAACTCTATGGGGTATGGGTAAATCTGAATCTTTTTTAAAAGGTTTGATAATGTAAAAAATTTAAGGACACCAAAGAAATTTTGCAAATATCATCTGTGAAATATTTATAAATATTCATTTACTTTAAAAAATATCTTAAATTTAATTCTATTTATTTTTGCCTTTATCCGAAGCATAAGTACATTGCAGAATTTTAAAATACAACTTGCAAATATCAAGTTTCAATTAATAATGTTAATGCAACAAAAAAATTATATCTAAAACAAAAACTTTATATTAAAAAGTATTATTTAAAAAGCAATTGTTTGTTCTGTCCTTTTTCTGGTATTCTGTTAACCATTTCGTATAGTTTAAAAAACCCTTAAAATTATTCAAATTTCATATCCGTAACATTGTTGAAACCACACATTCTAAAATTAAATCGAAATGAGATAATTTTCCGCTGCCATACAGAACAAGGTTCCTCAGATATTTTCGCTATTTGCAGCGACCATAAAAGCGTACAATTTTCTGCATTTAATTTAAGCATGTGCGGAGCATGCAACATTGCCACTCACATGCATGCAAATCCCCTACCGTCCTCCCCTTTCCCCTTCTCCCACAATGAGCCAACCAACGCTTGCTCCGCACAAGCCGAAAAAGCCATAATTTTCCAATTAAGCGAAAATGAGCGATTTATTTGCCATGAAATCAGTGAGAATCGCCGATAAAAATCTCTTCATTCTGTTGCACAGTTTCTCTGGCCAACGGCCATTCGTGGGGGTGTACCGGGGACGTGAGGCGGCGTAGAGTGGCAAAGTGGGCAGGACCATGGCAGCCTGTGGGTGGAGCAAGGGGGGACACTGTCCCCGTGCAGTTGTTGCTGTGGCTTTTTTCGCTTTGGTTGCAGAAAGTGCAACGCGAAATGTTTGCCGCCGTTGCAATTATTTATTGTGCCCCGAGTTTAAGGGGAAAAACTCGGATTTTCGGGGGAAAAGTGGACGTTGGGGGACAGGGACGTAGATAATGGAGGTTCCCTGTTGCTCTGACGGATACTGATATTTAAACATATTGGATTTTTGATACCGATTGGTCTTTAAGAATTAAAATAAGCAATTACTATAAATATTTATTATTTTAATTTTCATTGTAGAGACTTTAAAATTAAATATTAATTTGCTAAAATAGAAAAAACCTTATTGAAATCCCTCCTACAAAATTACCTTCTTACGCCTCTGTTTTATGGGTGGCAACAGCAGCTGCTGTGGGTGGGACTTCATGAGTTCGAAATGTTGACGCTGTGGCTGCGTATACGCGTATACGATGTGAATGTGAATGTGGATGCGCCAGTGTCTGAGCCACTTAACCCCCAAAGGGGGTGAGTATTTGCAGAGGGGGAACGGTAGTTACTTGGCTATAGGTGAGAGGGGCAGCTACATTGTCTCTTTTTCAGTGGTATCCTATGGCACTGATGTGCAATTTTTATTTTATTTTTTCCCATCATTTTCCCTTTCCTCCTTTTCAGTTATTTTATATTTTTCTTTTTGTTTACGTCTGCACTTTCAAGTGGAAAATTGCTGAATATGCGACAGAATATACAAAAAGTATGGAAACACACTTAAAATAAAATTTTAAAAGCATTACAAAAGATATTGCATACTTTCAGTGAAGTTTTACGGAAGATGTAATTGTAAACTAAGTTAATAACTTCATTGAGTTGAGAAGAAATGTTCTTAAAATTCGATTCACACTATGAATTCTTTTTAAGAGTAAAGAAACCCAATGAAATTCCCTGCAATTAAGTCAATGACAACTCTTAAAGTCAGCTATAAGTTTTGTGTTTAACTTTAGTGTTAAGGTAACACCTCGACAATGTGTTTGACCGCCAATCTGCAAGCCGAAGTTGCATGACCAGAAAGGGTCTTGGCTATTTAGCACCTGTAAGCCACACTTAATTAAAAATGCAACCAAGTGTTTTGTGTTTTTTTCGGCCACACGCCAACACCTTGAAATGAAGCGAGTATTTGATGGGAAGTAGCGTGTCCATGGACTCTGCCCCGTTTTGTTGCACTCACCGTACAAGTATTTAGCATTTTGCCCGACTGACTAATTCAATTGTGCGAGCAGGCAGGCCCCTTGCAACCCCTTGCCCTCCCTTCAGGCCAGGGAATTGCTTCATTTATCAACAACTTTTCACTCGCTCACTCGTCTGCCACTTCCGTTTTCTTGCAGAGGGGGGAAAAGGGGGTTTTCCAGGTGCCAATTGCAATTTGTGTTGCATTTTTAATTCGAGGCATCTCCTTGGAAATTGGTTGTTTTTGTTTTTTCTTCTTAAAAACAAAGATTATAATGTTGTGGACTTCTGGATGGTGATTGAAAGGGTGTCAGGAATACGTCTTAATAAATTTGAATGTTTAAGTAATTTCTTCTATCAAATGCAGTAAAAGTATGCGAAAATGTAAATTTAAAATTAAACAAATTTCATACTGAGCATATAATTAAAAGTTATTTTGATTGAAGACTCTGAAAAAATAGTTTAAATTGCAATTTACTCCCGCAGCAGGCATTAAAAACTTTCTTTTTTAATTATTTCCCTGTGATATATTATGCCAAAAGTTTGGTTTATATGTTGTATGGATCCTGGAAATTAATTTATCTTATTCACTGAAATGTCAAAAAATGTCATTGCCCCCAGCCGAGAATAACCCCCCTTCTTCTTGCGAGCTCTGCCAGTGCATTTGCATTGGCGCCAGTTGCAAAAAAATATATATGCACTATAGGAACGGGGTACTCTTTTGGAGCTGGGGATCGACAATTTTTCGGACGCACGCATTTCGCAGAGTGGCGACTCCAGGTTCGAGTCCTCGAACAGGACCAGACCATAAATTTAACGCATTTTCCACAAACACACACACAGAGTACGGAAAATGCAGAGCAGCGTGAAGTGAACTCCGCAAATTTCCATTTTCGTTTTATTTTCTGTTAATTTGCCCATGGCAAAAGTTCTTTTTTTTTTGTGAAAAAAATAGCCTGCAGGAAAATGAGGAAATGCAGAGCGGCAAATGCAGAAATTTATGAAAAATTAATTTTGAAAATCGTTAATTGAGTGTTTATGGCGCTGTACAAACACACACACATTGAGCTGAGAGTATGTGCATATGAAATGGAATTTTTAAGCGCATAAATATGGAAACAAATTAAATGTAAGAGATTTATGACCACTCCCGAAGCCTTGAATTATTTTAAAATTTTATAATTAAAGTTTAAAGAGCCAAATAGCGTTCGTATTTAATTTAAGCCACAAATTGCAGTATAAAACTAGGCAAAAAAAAAACATTAAAAATTTCAAATTTTAATTGCATTCTTTAAGACTCCTTTTAAATAGCTTTAAGCCCTCTAGTGTTTTCTGGGGCACTTTTGTATAGTCCTACATTCTATTTAAATATTCAATATTATTACCTTCAGAAGAGACAAACGAAAAGCTGTTGAAAATTCAACTAAAAATAATAATAAACTGGCCGAATCAAAGTGTCAGTCAGCCAGTTGACTTCAATTTGCATAGGCAGCTAAATCATTTTGCCGTGTCTTTCGAGTGCCAGTGTGAATGTGCGAGTGCATAACAAGAGCAAACAATATTTCTCACATAAATTCACACTTTAACCAATTTGCATGCAATCTGCGGGGGTGCAACAACTTTTGCCCAGCACCCCCAACCCCCAAAGCCCCCCGTTAGTCGGCGGCCCTGTCTGCAGGGTGGAAACTCTCTGCATTTTGCGCATGATTGTCGAGGGAGCTGGAGTGGAAATGGAAATGGGAAACCGGGGGTGGTGGCCCACTCATTTCTGCCGCATTCACTGCGAACTTTTTGCATATTTAAATGGCTCTGGTCTGGCAGAGCCAGAAAACTGCACGAGTGACTGAATGAGTTTGAATGAACTCGATGTACTGAGAGAAAAAAGAAAATACAAAACCCAAACAAAACTCTTTGGCCCACGGTTGCAGCCGAGTTTTTCATTTCCCTGTTCTCTGGACAGCGTCACCAGTCCCAGCAGAAGCAACAAAATCGAGAACATTTCAACGCAGCGAAAGGGGAAACAAATGGGGGATATAGTATATATACGGGAGAGTATGGGATATATAGGCAACTGAATCGAAGGAAACAGTAGGCCAAAGTGTGTGAAAATGAACTCTAAATAAATTTAAATTTAATTTGTTTTACCGATCATGCAACTTGAATAAAGTATACTTTTTATTTAAGTGTTTGAATAACCTTCCATTTTAAATATGTTATTTTTACCCATCTGAATGATAACAATAAGCCAAGAAATAGAACATTTTAAACTATAACTTGTCCATTTAAGTTATTATATATTTTTTCTGTCTGAAAAAATCTCTACATAAATGCATAAGTGTTTTCATATATTTAATATAAATCAAATAAACCCACGAGCTTTAATTACCTACAAAAAACCAATATCGAACCCACTGTTCAAGCCTGCAGCAAGGACATTAAATTCACCAGCACAGGATATATCCTTTTCGAACAGAACAACCTACTAACCAGGCAAGAAACTACACATAGTCTGCACTTTGGCATTGTACGAACTTAAATCAAAAGGTGACTAAACGAGAATTTCCTTTTTAAATTAATAAACTCGACCAGCCGGCTGACGTTTGCTTTTGACCCTCTGTAGAAGTTGGCCTGGTCTTGGCCTCTGCCCAGTTGGGCTTGTGCTTTTCGCCCGAAGGCGCCTCGAACTTACCCGTTAACTGCACTCATAAATTCAGTTTTTGGTGGCAAAGTTTTTTGACATTCCGCATTTTTTATGGCCGCCAAAAACTTTTGCTTCTCACTTTGAATTCGATTTTGGATATACTTATGTATATATATAAATAAATATAGATATATATTTATGTATGTATATACTTTTGGTATAATTGGTTGACAAATCATTAGGTGCAGATACTTTGGAACGGAACTCACCTGAAACGAGAGCAGATAAAAGCAATGATTTATTAATTATAATTTTTAAGCCAACTATTGATTTATGCTTAAATAATGAACATACTAATTTATGACTTGGTTTGGTCAATTATTCAAACGCAATCGCTGGTTAATAATAAATTTATGAAAAATAAAGATGATATGTGGTTCGAATATTAATTTTAAAGTTTATTGGGAAAATATATATATATTTATTTTGATTATATATAGATATTATAATTAACAATCCTTGAGGAATTTTAAGGAATTCAACATTTGTTTATATAAATGATTTTATGGCCTATGATCTTTGGCTGAACATTTTTAAAAATTACTTTAAATAATAATAGTTAAAATATATAATACGCATTTGAATTATATCAAAATATTTTTATTGTATTTATTTTATATTTCTTTTATATTATCTCTTCTCCACCTTAATTTTTCATCGACAATTCCCATTTAACCTTAGTTCCTAACTTATTCCACAACCGCCAAGCCAGCCAAGCCTTTGCAATGCGGTTCAACTACCCCCAATCGGACGACCGTAGATTGCTGGCCAGGATACGGGTTAGCAGGACCACACACTGCCAGCCTGCCAGCTGATAAATATCACCCTCAGAACGACAGAGAGAGAGAGAGAGAGGGGAGAAGCAGGCCAAAGCCCGGCCTTTGGCTTTCGTAGGGCGCTTCGCAGGAATGCCAACCGGAATGCTGCCCGAAGTCAGGCCGAGGGCACAGCACATGTCCTGGGCCCAAGTGTTTTAATTATAAAAATGAGATATCGCGGAGCTGGTGCGCAGACATCTTCGATATAGCAGGGAGTCCGCCAACCCTCCGAATAGTTGGTCGAACTATGCGAAACGCGTGGCAGTTGCACGAGCCTTCTGTTTGCCCCCCGAGGGTTAAAGAAGGAACCGAGCCAGGAAAACAACCGGAAGGAAGCGCATGTTGACTGAGTCCTCGTCCTCGTTCTCGTTTCGGTCCTCGTTACCATTCCCATTCGTTGACTTATCGGGCCGAAACGCAGCGTATCTTATCACAGACAATTTAAATGCGAGGCAGGGATCGGAGGGGTTCCACATCGAAGGACTGGCTGGCCAAGGAAGCTCTAACTCCAACCGCAGGCGACTCCCATTCGGTATTTACACATTCATGCGTTGCATTCGCATTGGGTCCTTGATAAGACCCTTTAGATAAAAGTACAGAGCAAGAAATAATCGAGGTTGAAGCCTGAGAAATGTCTAAATTAGAAAACAAAAGATTGCTCCAAACATTTTCATGCTTAATACAAGTTATACTGCTTTTTAAAAGAGTTTCAACAATTTATTTCCTTTCGTAAGACCTCATCTAGGACCGAAGAACTCATCGCAACATAAACTAAAATTAATTTTCAAAGAGAATAAATTTTAATGAAGTTCCACAAGTTTAGCCTGACACCATTTGAATAATGACGAAAATCACACAAAAGTTGAAGCGGCGCAGGATTCGGGACTCGGAAAAGTCACCAGGAAAGTAGGCAAAACGGAAGCCATAAATGAAATTAAAACAAAAGAGTGAGGGCATCAGGGTGGACCCATGGTTCAGGGTGGGTTCGCAGGACATGGCCCTGGCCGTGGTATTTGCTGCTGGTTCTCTAAGGACTGAAAATTAGGGTCACTGGGTGTGTGTCGCTCATTTCTTTGCCCGGCTTCTTCTTTCTTTTTTTTCGAGGTTTTTTCGGGAAAACATTGCGTAACACAAACGGAAAATGAGGAGGTTGGGCGAGAGATAGCAGAAGATAGGGAAAAGCCGAAATATCTAGACCGAAAATTTGTTACCAAGTGGAAAATGTTGCTTCGCTTGTTGGTTCTCTCGGCTTTTCCCTTTTATTTTCCTTGTTTTCATTTTGGGGGCCCCCGCCATTTTCAATGCGGCGCCCATTTTTTCCATTTTCCGCCGTTGCGTTGACCAGAAAAAAAAGTTTGAAAAAGAAGGAAACTTTTGTCGGTGGTCCGTTATATATATAAATATATATTCTTTGTTCGGACTCGTTCCGTTGGCTGTTCCCATATATATATATTTATATATACAGCAACTTTTGTTGTTTGTTTTTGGTTTTTGTTTTATTTGACTGCCCGCTGTTTTTGCCATTTTTTATATTACCACGCCATTTATCATTTCCCTCTGCCAAAACACACTTCCTCAGCCACTGCCCCAAGTCTTCATCGCCCCCCCTCGCTCTCTCAGTTCCTCTATATATATTTGCATATTTGAAACATTTTTGGCATTATTTACCCAGACTTCAGCAGGTAAATAAGACGATTCTCATGCGGCTTTAATTTAATTTATTAAAAAAACAACAGAATAGAAGGGAAAACCCTGGCTCTGACTGCGATTTTCTCGTAATTTTCCTGGTGGGTGGTGCGTGCGAGGCTTCAGTTTGCCACTCCCCCAAAAACTCAACCCATTTTCCTCTCCCCAACCCCCCCATTGGGCTAATGGAAATTCTAGCCGAGAATCGGGGAAAATGCCTCGAGACTGCGTTTTGTTTTCGTGTTCGGTAAACTTCGCTCTTGACATTTCCTGATGCCAAGGCAGGGGCTCCTGACTCCGGATCCGGCTCAGGTTCTTGGTTATATGTAGTTCTTCTCGCTTGGGCTATGTTTTTGGCCCGGCTTCGACTCCGAGCGACTCTGCGTGTTTGCATTTGACACATTTAATTCCCGGCCTTCCACCGCCCCCCAACTTCCCTGCTATTTTGCGCCTGACGCTGACATGATTTATTAATTATGAGCCGAAACATGAAACGAACTTGAGTTCTTAATTTTCGACCTTTAATCTGAAGGATTCTATGAAAATATCATAATATAATTTAGCCATTTTTGTGAGAAATTTTTAATAATAATTGCAGAAGACACAGATATACTGAAATAAGAATTGATAATATTATCCTAAATACTTTAAAATAATAAGTATATATTATAAAATATTTTTTAAAGAAATTTTTGTTATTTTCCTTTGTCTTTTACAAATATGTATACATCATTTCTATTAAAGTTCAAAAACAAAACAAAGTTATCTAAAACCCTGGAAAAAATAATCCCCAATCCCTTGAAACCACTTTGTCAAGCAACAATAAATAAATATTAATTTATTTTTAATCAAAACCCATTAGACATAAGTATAGAAAACACACGTGTTTTTCTTTTCCACATTTTCAGCGACTAATGAAAAACAACGGAACGTAGAAAACGCAGCCAAAGAGCCACCAGACACGAAGAATGTTTTATTTTCGAAAAATTTAATTTTCTAGAAAAACAAAGGTGCGACAAGAGGGGGGTTGCGGCAGGTTGGAATAAATCTGAATCAACATAGAAAACAACTTTTTGGCGCTGCACGCGGAACGCGCCAAGCGAGATAGATGGATGGCTCTGGTGCCAAGATTTATGGTTGATCAAGAATTTCCCGTACGCCGCCTGCCCCGAAAAACTCCACCCCCCTCTGTGGAGTCCCTTGTATTTTTAGATTTCCTTTTCGTTTCGTCTTTCAGTGCAATGCACCCATCTCAGTCAGCATCTTTCCCCGAGTTGCATCCTAAGCCGGGTGCGAAGAAGAGAAATGTCTCCTGGGTGTATTCATAACATGGCCGCGCCATAAATGTGCTGCGGTTTTCCAACAACACCAAGACGGAGAGCAAGACATCCGATGGCGGTGCAACGGGCCGCGGCCAATCGAAAATAGGAAAGCGGGGAAAAACAGGAGCGACAGGAGGGGCGGCAGGAAGGCGGCGGGAAATGTTACAAAACTGGGCGTACGCCAGTCGACGCCTTGACGGATTGGACGGATGTGGATGTGGCCCGGCAGATGCAAGTATCTCTGAGATGCAAAGATGCAGATGCACTGCATCAAGTGCCGATCGTTGGCAATCAAGTTGCCTGGTTAATTGAGAAACTAGTTTCACTTGGCCAAGACGCTTCACGGCCTGCACATGGCCAACGAAAATAATAAAACTCGTTGTCCCCAATGCTGAGTCACAGTGGTCTAAAATATTACTTTAAATATATTTTTTAATCTGAGATATTAATGTACGCATTATTTGTTTTGCCACAATTTTAAATTCTTGATTTAATTATACTCATACGCTTTGAATTAATATTCCCTAGGCGCTTGAATTCAACGATAGCAAAGGACTTTTCCCCGCGGAAACATAATATAAATCACAAGTCAAATGACTTAAAATGTACGATAAAACAATTCTGATATTTTCTTAAAGAAAGAAATATATATTTTCTCTTTTTAAAGCGTAGTTTTATGGCTATTTATCCCATGGTGCCTTGGGCATAATCTTGGTTCTTGTCTGGTGTCGCAGGAAGTGTTAAGCGGAATGTTTTAATAGCCGCCCAGCCATTGAGGGCTCGTCGCGTCTTGTATTTTGTATTTCGTATTTCTTATACTATATGCAAATTACAAGAACTAAGCTAATAACACGTTCCCCTTCAGAACAGCAGAGGCGGGGAGAAGGAGGAGCTGGGACATTTTAATTCTCCAAAACGGGTTCGCGGCAATGTCTCAATTGGAGGCAATGTGACTGCACCACCTACAGATTTAGGCATCCTCCTCTTTTCGTGTGTGGCGATGGTGTAGTGAAATTCATAAAAATGCAAATGCAAATAAAAAATAAAATTGAAATTAAAAGTTGTTGTGCAACAAGAGACACAGAGGTGATAAATCAGGCGACAGAAATTAATTGAGTTATTCAACATTGGAAGCATCGGATATCAGACACCTGCAAGAGTGTGTAGATACTTGTCGTCGGTGTTGTTATTGGACGGAGTCCCCAGATCCGGCTGAAGCCGCACCTTACCTCACCTCACACACAAAAAAAGAGAAAAGAACAGGGAGAATCTGAAGTCGAAGACATCTTGCCCAGATTTGCTATACTTTTTTTTGAATCTCTGCTCTTTTTGGGTTGCTTGTCGCTGGCTGATTTTGGATTAATTTGTTCTGCAGTCAAGTAAATCCCCACGCCCGTCTGCATTGCAGGGCCATTGCGTCACAGAAAGGTAAAAAACGCCAAGGCATACGGAACAAAATCCTCAAAAAAAGACAGAATATATATACAAAGTAAAGTAAAGACGACAGTCAGGCTCTACCTGGATTTCGCGACTTTGCGACTGCAGCAGGTTCTCGTTTTTGGCTTTTCGCTGCGGAATGATATATGAAGTATCTCATGGTATGACATTAACAGCACACACGAACATGTAGTTTTGTTATTTATTGAGTTTTCAGATATTTTGAAGGCATTAACATTGAAACAAATTATTATGATTACAAGATTTATGGCCGCCAGCCAGCGAAAACACACGAATAATCAACTCAGATACAGATACCAGTGTCCGGCGAAAGAGAAGACACCGTCACTTGGAAAGAATGGGGAATACATATCTCATTTGAATGAAATGTCTCTCTCCCTGAGTCTCTATATCCCCTCCGCTTTAGCTTATGGATATTGCCTCCTTTTTGTCACCTGCCGGTGTATCTTATCGGCCGCCTTCTGTCGCTTGCCCATCGTTTTTGCCATTTGATGGATAGGAGAAGGTAACCTAAATTTCTAGGAGATATTTTATTGTGCTAAATTGTACTCGAAATAGAGTAGAGATATCTATAAATATTCTTTAGTTTTATTTAAGATTTAACAACTGGTATTTATCTTGGATTCGTAACAAAAGAGTTAGCAATTAAGTTATTTGATCAGAAAACCTTTTGCTAAAAACTTTAATATAATTAAAATAATTTCAACCTTCCCAATTTTATTAACAATTATAAGAAATATTAAATCATAAACTTCAGAAATCTCAATGAACCCCAGACAATCGGATTTCTTAACACTTTGGCACCCATTCGCGGCATTTCATAGATGATTTAAATGATCGCTGATAGCCGGCACTTCCCACAGAGAATTCCTTCCCAGAACCGACCAGCCCACAGACCCATTTGTTATTGCCTTATTAACATTGATAATCTCTGGACAGTGGCCAGCCAGAAGAGGACCCAGACCCAGACTTGGCCCCAACTCGGTGCTGCTGGTGACCCACGCATGCGGCGAAATCAGAATTCGCCATCGAAGCGTAGACGCGACACTTTTGGCCAATTGCGATTGCAATTGCAGCCGCGGCTGGGTCCGTCCTGGCCGTCAATTGCATAATTGGCTAGTTGAAATGCGCAAGTGCGAGCGGTTTTTTATTGCGGATGCACTGGCAGACGATTCAGCGAACTCGATAAGGTAAGCGCCCTGTCTGGCTCTTAGTTAGACACTGAAAAAAGTGTGCTAATTTTAGGAAAGCTAATGATTTTCTAGAATATTGTATTAACTCACAACAATCTTAGTTTAAATGCTAAAGATTGCAGCTGTTTAAATAACATTTGATTTATTTAGAAACTTCTTCGGAGCTTTAAATAATTTAAATTGATTTAACAGAATCATGTTTTCTTTTTGGGCATTATAAAATAAGCTATAAACAATTTTAGAAGACTAAGAAACAGTATTTCATATTTTCATTATAGGGAATTAATTTTTTACATTTGAAAGATTTTTTTTTGAGAAATTATCTAAGTGCTTTTAGCTAAAATTTCTCATCTTATGAGTTTGCAGGACTTACAAGATTTTTTCCTGAGTGCAACCGTTTGATTTTCTAGGTCCCTAGTTCTGCCAGCTGTCGGCTTTCTAATCGCGTTTATTGATTCAAAGACGACCAGGCCCAGGCGGACACCTGACCGCAAATGGTTCGATTCGAGGGGCCTGCCTGGGTTTTCTCTTGGATGATGATGTTTTGGGTGCCAATGCCGGCGGCGTTGCAACTTCGCGCCGGACTTCATAATTGCCACAAGTTGACGCACATCGCACGTGGGTCTACGTGTTGGCATTAAGCTCCTTTTTTTTATCACACTTTTATTGCTTTTTTGCGCCAAACGTCTAATGCGATTCTTCATAATTTTTATAGCATTTTTATCGCTATTTTTTCCCTGTTTCGAAATGTCTTTACTGGTGGGGCTGTGGGCTGGGAGAGGTGTTGTTATTGTTATTGTGTTTGTTGTTGTTTTTTGTGAATATTTTCCTGTGGTTGTTTGCTGTTGTTGGTGGCACTTTGACTAATTGCAGTGCACTTGCCACATGAAGTTGTTGCCGTGGCTGTCGCTGCTGTCAGTCAGTTTGTCCAAACAATTTGTCATCTTCTATGTCACGTCACAAATGGGCGATGTGAGTGTGTGTGTGCAGGTTAATTTTTATTAGATTTTCACGGAAACCCTTCTCCGTACTCTTGCCTGTTGTGTGTGTGTCTGTAAACACCTCGTTCATCACTTCCTTTGACAATTTACATGCAAATCAATTGCTGGCTGGGTTTCAAGACAATGCAGCCCAAAGGAAAATTGGCTCTACAGATACGTAATTAAGTCGTTAGAAGGGTTATCCCATACCGAAATATACAATAACTCCATTGTTCTTGACATCGCAACCTAGAAACATGTAAAGTTTCACTTTAAAAACCCTTAAATTATGTCTTTTGAAACCAATATCGTGACCAATTTATAAAATATCTTTTTATATAAGAATCTTTGTTTAAAATATTTTGTGTACTTTTATATGTATTATTATTAGTTTATACATGTTTCTATCAACTTTAAATCTGTCCTTCTTCACTCTTCCAACTTTATATTTCCCTTCGCTGAGTTACCAATAAATATTTCGCAATCTCTCAATCTCAGCTTGCGATTTTTCGCCACCATCCCGTGGCCAATCAACTTCAATTCCGCTTAACATTTCTCTCTCTCTATGCTTTCCCTTAAAGCCCGAAGAGGATATCCATCCACCAAGTATCGACCCCTGGGCTGGAGGACCTCATAAAGCTTTCGACTCGAAGGAAACCAATTTGTTCTGCCGTTTGATTTAAACGGTTTTATGGCCCGTCCTGTTGTTTTCACTCTATGTCTCAGGACGAGGACTCAGGACGAACTCCCCTTCGGTCTCCCTCCGTCTGTCTGTCTGAATGTCGACGACCACGACGCGCCCTTAAGTATGCCACTGACAGGGTGAGCCACCCACCCACCGAAGCAACCCAGAAATCCCAGCCAACTTCGACCACTTGGGACTTTGGCAAATTTGCAGCATATGCACGGATGATAAGGACAAAGGACATTTCGGTTTCGCAAGACATTTGGTCAGAATTCAAATATATATTTTCGGCCATGTGTGGGCTACCGAAACACCCTCCACCAGCCCCCTTTACCACTTCTCAGTGTGTGTGAGTGTGGGGTGCAAATGGCAGCCGTAACGGTTTAATCTGTTTTAAATTATTTTCCCTTTTCGGAAATTTGGTGGGCGATTGGGGGGAAAAAGAGAGATGGAGAGAGAGGTGCAAAAACCGAAAGAACTAATCGGATTTGCACACACAAAAAAAATAATAACTTGATGTTGGGGATAATGAATTTAAAAACATTTTTAAAAATTTGTAATCAAATCCTTACATAAGAAATAGTTAGTTAAATGTAAGAAAAAACTAGTTCCATTTTTTTAAGTATATAATATAAAATAAATATAATTTATTTAGCTAGATTTAAACACAAAATTAAGATAAAAACTTTGTATGCAAGTCGCAAGACAGAGCGTTGGAAATGTTTACCAGGATCTATTTCGTTTTTTAAAGTTTGAAAGATTTATAAATTTATTCAGTTGCTCTGCTTATTTTTTGCACTGTAAAAAAGGGATTTAAGATACAGCAAATTCCTCAATCCTTTGATTTTTTCGGGCATCTGCATGTTTTTGGCTTTTCATAATTTTTTTCGATGGAGTGCGCTGCCCTTATAATCCTCAAACAATGCTCGCTGTCTTTGTCACGCCACACACTTGCCTTCTCCTTCTCCCCAAAACTCACACACACACACACACACATATTTATCGGATATGAAGAGTATCTGTGTGAGGGTCTCTCGCTGCCTGGCATCAAGATTAATTTTAGACGAGAAAAAAAGGAAAGAAATAAGTCAAAATGATTAATGGGATTTAATTTTTGTTGCTCTCGCTGTTGCTTTGGCTGTTGCTTCTCTCTTTCTCTCGCACACGCCTTCAGATGGATTGTCTCTTTCTCCCACCCTCAATCTCCATCCCTTTTCCCTTTTCCCGCTCCCTCTCCCTCTCCCTCTGCGTTACCCACCCCCGCTTGAAGGTTGAGAGTTTTCGGCTATCCAAAATAGTTTCGAAAGGTTAATGCATCACTTTTTGTGTTGTGCCTCAACCATCTTGGCTATCTCTGGCTCTCGCTCTTCCTCGCCAGCAGCTGTGCCGGCCGCCATACCGCTCCATCCTACATCCCCTGGGCGACGGCCATGCCGGCTCTCGGTTATTGAAAGTGGCAACGGAAAGGAATTATGGCCGCCGCTCATGCTGCTGCTGCCACCTTTTGATGCTGATTGTTTCTAGCGTGGGGAAATTGTTATCAAAGTCTGAAGGATTTCAAGGATCTGTGAGATCTCCTAATATATTTTTTGAAATGTTTTATTTTACATTTAAAGTTTAGCCAAAAAATTAGCTTCAACAAATTAATATAACATAAAATATTTTAAAATATTTTGGGCAACTTTAAAAGTATCTGAAATATTATTTAAAACATTTTCAAGATTTTCTACATTAATTAGAATATATACAATGTAGGCAGATCGAAAATATACAAACAATTAAACAAATACCATTAAATTGCGTTTTACTTATTTACTTTTTTCAACGTTAATATCTTTTAAAGGATTTCATGTTTTATTTTAATGATTATGAAACATATAAAAAAATCGTCATAACCAAATTACTAATTATAAATTTCATATTATTTTCAAATTAAAATAAATCATCTCCTTCCGTTCTTCCCAACTTTTTTTCAATTGAAAATTTTGGCTAAAAAGAGCACAATATTGTGGCAAGATTTGAGGCTAACACGATTTCTTATATTTTTGTTGACTTGATATTCCAGTTAACTCTTTCCTAAGATTGCTTTATTTTGGTTTCTTTTCTTTTCTTCGTTTTTTTGTGGTTTTGTGCCCTTTTAATTGTGAAATTTCCACGAAATTTTGCGATGCGACTTTCAGTGAGTTGATTCGTGTTTTTCGAGGCTGACACGATTCCGCCAAAAGCCAGACCGCCAAACGGAGTCGCAGTCGGAGACGGAGTTGGAGTCGGAGTTGGACTTGAAGTTGGATTTGGATTTGGTTTTTTTTTCTGGGGTCTCCAAGTGGCAAGACCGAGTGCGGGGTTGCGGCTTGGGTCAGTGAGCAATCCGGACCGCATTTGTGTCATTTTGCGACAACTTTGACATGTGTGACATTGTTTTTTCCTCAGCTTTTTCCCCTGCCTTTGTATATATTTCTTTTTCTTCTTTGTTTTGCGACATTTTCGTGTTGTTTGTCGAGTTTTTGCCTTTGCGGCTTGCAGCAAACAACAAAACGAATTATTTAATGTATTTTTTTCAGCTCTTTTTTCCCCCGAAGCTTTCGGAGTTTTTTTCGTATGCGAAATTGAGGCAGAGACTTTTGCCCATGGCTAGTTAGTTTAGATACATAGATATAGATTACGTATATGTGTAGATATGTGTTTCAGCTTTGTTCAACTCGAATTTGCCGCCCAGCTTTCGGGCAAAGTTTCGCAGTTCTTTTGGATTTTTTCTTGAATTTTTCTTGACTCATTTTTATGTGTATTTGTATCTCAGCTCGTGCTGTTTCAAACAATGAAATTATGTGTGCGGCACAGCGCGTTTGAAATTCAAGATGCAGATCCAGATACAGAGACTAATAGCTACAAAAAAATCCCAAAAAATTCAGAGCGTTGCTAATTGTTAGAAAAATATGGAAAATTCGTATTTGTCATATTTTGTTTGGACATCTTCGACGCCGCCACCCGCTGCGGCAATATGCAAATATTTTTCACATATGTAGACTTACGCCGCACTTCCTTTTTAGCCAAGGATGTTACGCTCGAGTTTCCTGTTCTTTTCCCAAAACACTCACAGCAAGCTCTCTCAGCAGAGGTTTAGAAAAAATATCAAGATTTATTTCGATTTTTTTATGACTTATTGACTTCTTCGCACATATAAATCACTGAATTTTCTCCATTGTGATGTGTTTGTGAAAATATTGGAAGTGAATGTGATTTATGGTGGAAATGCACACACGTGGTGGAACAATTCTCACGGTAGGGATAATTGAAGTAGAGGAAAATACCATAAAACATAAAGAAATGAAAAATCTAAGGGTGATCCGATAAAATGCGGGGGTCACTGAGAAGAAGGTGAAAATTGAGAGGAGTTTTTTTAGAAAGATATTGCCAGGAATGTTTAAGGAATCTAGAAAGAATATATGGGCTTTTAAAACTAATATAAAATCAGTACTTTATATCCCGCCTTGTGTTGATTACGTTTTTTTGCATTTATTTAATTAAGATACATCTTTTGATTGATTTTTTAATACATAATTTCCTTGAAAATATAGAATTAAATTTTAAAATATATTGCGTTTTCAATATTCTAAAAAATCCAAAACACCTTTTAGACAATTGCAATACTTTTAATCCAAATAAAATTCCCCCAAGAACCTGTTTCCATTTTATGGCAATCCTTAATCCTTTAGCGCAATGCACCAAAAAATCTAAGCAGACTTGCCTTTTGATTTATATCCACACACAGACTCAAACACGAGAGAGGATAAACATGGAACTGCATCTCGAGCACACACAAAAATGATTTGATTTATTATGAATTTCGTTTTCAAGTTGAAAGTAAAAATCTTGAACTGCATTCGAGGCTATGCTATGCAGGCAGGAATCGGTTCGCCGGTTCGATCCCAGATCGACGACAACAATGCGAGCTCATAAATAATAATTTGAGAGAGTGCCGGCCAGAACAGAATGTTGGGTATCTAAAAAGACGAGGGCCGGCGGCCGATCGAAACTGTAAAAACA
Organism: Drosophila anomelani; assembly: GCA_035045905.1. NCBI lineage: Eukaryota > Metazoa > Arthropoda > Insecta > Diptera > Drosophilidae > Drosophila > Drosophila anomelani. The sequence goes on along the minus strand of JAWNOO010000007.1, from coordinate 4,101,126 downwards.
GGTAACCTTCGAGATACAGATACAATGGCTGCAGACAGCGAGACGTGGCTAAAGCCAAAAGTCATGTACTCCGACTCCGTCGGCTCAGCGGCCCTGCGGCCCAGAGTTCAAAGTCGGATAATGGACTATGGAGATGCGTTTGCCAAGATATGCGCACCAAATTGCCACTGCGAAGGACGCATATTAATTTTTATGACCGTAGAAAATGACGATTGCATAACCGACACCGCCAGGTGACTTCCACGGTGACTTCCTAATGGCCATATGATTTTTGCTGGAAATCCTCGAAATTTGCGACCTCGTGACAAGTGACAAAAAGGAAAAGTATCATAAAAATCTATCTTTTTGAAACAGCAGGTCTTCACTTTCCGTTTCAATTCGTTGCTGTTCTTGTTTTTGTTGTATTTTCAAGGACACTTTGGGCATTAAAAAAATGGGATACCTTGGTAAATTTCTGGAAGGTGTTTTGCGAGCAAAGTGTGTGTGTGTGTGTTTCAGGAATTTCCCTTTGAATTTTCATTTCGTTTCCTGCTTTTTCGAAGGAGAGTGTTGTTTTTTAGTTTTCGACTCTTCGAGTTTTGAGTTTTTGCGTTCCTTGTCGCATATCTCTTTGCCATAAATCATTGTCACCCGCTTCGGCGCAATGTCACTGCGAGCGCTTCCCGCTGGGTTTTCTGGCCCCGACTCAGAGCTCTCCCCGAATCCCGACTCCTCACTCTTGAATCCTACCACGAACCTACCAAAAAAAATAATATGTATATAAATGTATACATGTATAAAAAACAGTTCGAGGCGCTGACTGCTTTTTGGGCTAAACAACAAATAGTACAGCAACTCTTTGGCCCTTTCTTTCTGATTTTTACCATGGCCAAAAATGAATTTCAGTCCCTGGAAATTGCCAACCAACAAAATAGTTCGTTGTTAGGTTTGTGCTTTGTCTATCTCTGCAGGATCTGCTGATGAAGTCCTTTTTAATGCAGCTGCATTGGTTGCAAGAAAATAATAAATACAACAAATATTATAAACAAATTATATACGAAAGTTTAATAACGAAAATGTTATATGATTCATTTGTGATTCTCCTTAGTGGTTTATAAATATACTTTTAACAGTAAATTTTGTAATATGTATTTTTATTTTATTTTACATTTTTCTGTAATCAAAACTTGATCCAAAAGAGGAAAATACCCAAATGGCTTTGGATTTTTTTCAATTTATATTTCAAATGAATTTTGATCTTATTTATCTTAATAAATCATAGGAGAATTTTCGAATAGTAAAATTATTGCTTTTAGGAATACTTTAGATTTTTATTTACCATTTAATCAGCAATCGTAGAAAAGATTTTCAAGCTAATTTGCGGTCCCTGAGAGGTTGAACGATAAAGAAAATATACTAAGTCCGCCATTTCCGGCTGCTTGGTCCAGACCAGAAGTACGCTTGACTATCCCGACGCAAGGCAACGCTATTTTTAACGATCAACAACAAACAATACGAAATCATTTTCAAAATGCCGTTTCTGGTCTTTTGTTTTTTTCTGTTTTTGTTTTGTGGGCTTATAAATGTGCTTTATGTGTGTGAAATTTCGGTTTTTATTTGAGCGGTTTTTGTTTTATTTAAATTTACTTGAGCTTGCATATGATTAATTAGCCGTTTCGTGTCGCCATCTATCAAGGGGGCTTAAAATATAATTTTAATTTCAAATGCAAACCAAACAAGTTTTCTTTTGTTAAAGCTTTTTGTTGTGCTCACTTTATTAACAACAATTTCGTTTACTTTTGTTGCTTAGTTTAGCTTTTTTCGGTTTTCGTTCGAATCTCTGAGGTCGTGATTAATGTTTTTACAAAAGAGTTGTCGCCATTTTAATGCCGACTTATAAATCTTGGTGTGGCTTTGGGCCATGAGTGTGAACTTGATTTAGAATCCGATCAAAAAGGAAGTTGTTACTCATGGTTTTTTAAGGGAATTAAAGTTTTGGATGTGACGGAAACGGAATAGTTATACCGTAAGCAAAGATATCAGGTTTTATGTAAAAATTAAATATTTTAAGGTACTTAAAATGTTAATGGGTATTATCATTCAAAATGACTTTCTTAGATATTTGCTAACAAATAAGGTTTAAATATTATATCTGATATATTCCAGCAAGTTTTTAAATATTTTCCTCCAATCTTTGACCACTGCACATCGGTGGCCTTTTCCCTCTGACATTGGACCATAAATCATAAAAGTTTTCGCCTGGCAGACAAAAACGGAGTTTATGATTTTGTCAGCTGTGTAACATTTCCAGCTGATTAAATCGATAAATTATGAGAAAATAATTCCATTTGATGCCAGATATTTGATTGCACAAAAATCGAAGCTGGCAAAAATGCAAATGGAAATGTGTTAACAATAAACCGGCAACGGGCCCACAAAGTTCATTAAAACCAATTGTACATATCAGCAGCAGGGCTGTACACATACAAACATATATTTATAAAATAAAAAGGACCTCGATTTAAATGTTTATTAAATTAAGTATAAATCTCAACGATGGCTGCGGCGCAAGTGCAATGAGAGAGAGTGAGTGAGAAATGTTTGAGGGGCGAAAGAGAGGGGCAGAGTGCGGCAGACAGAGAGGGCGACAAATATGCAAAGGCCAGACAACTAGGACAACAACAACATCGCCAACAACAAGGACAATGCACTGCAACAATGGCCGCATAAATTTTCTATGCGGAGAACCCGAGAGTGTCCTGTTTGTGTGTGTCTCTGTGTGTGTGTTTGCGAGAGAAATGGCTGCCCTTTCCCACGATTCGGAAGTGAAACTATGTTGCCCAGGATATGTGCAATAATTCAAAAACGAATCCCAAGTTCAAAGCGCCCATTACTCGTGGCCAGTTCGTTCGGTTTGGAGCTCTGGAGTAAAGCTTTCCCCCTCAGCCTCGGCTCCCGGCTAGTCCCCCTTTTTGCAAATTTATGCAAATGGCTAATAAGCCTGTCAACAGTTTGCAGTTTGCAGCCCAAATGAGTGATGACCTGGCCGTAGCATCCGAAAAACGCTCTTTGAGTTATGAAGTGTTGAATCCGAGTTTGGGCAAAAAATTTCAACTTCAACCATTGCACTTTGAGAAAAGAAATCCAATGTCCTTTAATTATATTTCATAATATTTTTATATAGACTTTTATGGTTTATTTTTTATATTTACGAGTTTTAATTATTGAAAAAAGAAATAGATTACAAATTATGCTGGATTAATGCTTTTATTTTGGAGAGTTAGAAATATTACGTATACGTAGTATTTTAATATTAATTTAGAAATACAAATTTAAACCGATTTTTAAGTAAAGTAGTATTTTGCGTAATTTTCTAAATTACGTATTTATTTTTATTGAAATTTAATTACTGCATTTATTCAAAAGTGATGTTGAAAATAATTATATTTATTTGGAAACTTTACTTAAAACATGGTTTGTATTCTTTATGAAGAGTAGAAAGAACACAAGGGTTTCCGATTAATTTTTGCATCTTAAAATTGAACAATATATTTTATTTTAAATTACCATTCAATATTTTAATATATTAAAATTTATTTTTTAATATTAAAAAATGCTAACATTTTTAAGAACTGTGCTATTTAGGTGTATATTGTTTTAATTGTTGTTTAGATTTAATCTTTATCTGTGCAACTTATTGGACTTACATTTCAGAATAAACCCTATTTTGTATCCCTTTATTAATTCCTATTTTCTCCCTGTGCAAGCCTGCTAGGAAATTGAAAAGTCAAGCTCTCTGGCACTTACCTTCTAAATCCAATAACGTGCGCTTATCCTTCAATCCTGTCGGCTTTTCTCGTATTTCTCAACTAACGGTTTACCTTGCACGTGCGCCAAAATATAAAAACTTTGCCCGCAGTGGAAACCAAACTTTTTTCTCCTCCGTTTTCTCTAGATATATTTCTGTTTGCTTTTTTTTATTTTTTGGCAGTCCTACACGCTTGTCTGACTTTATTTGTTGTTGTTATTCGAGTTGGAAGCGTTTGCTGTTTAGCTTTGTTTGTTGTTGGTTTATTGGATATATTATTGCTCGATTTGCGGGGGACTAGAAAACGTTGTTCTGCAGATTCGCACTATATGTTTTTGTTTTGTGTAAGAATAGAATAATCACTTAGGCAGTAGGATTTGGCTTGATCAATTGGAACTTTCGGGTGTAGCACAGTTTAGCACAGATCCGCGGAACCATTAGTGAGTAGAGATATTGCACAAATTTTGGGACAAAAACCGAAAACACTCGAAGCGCGCGCGATTTTTGGATTTCTCCTCGAGTTTTTTATTCGTTTGGTTTTTGGGTTTTATGGTTACGATGACGATTATTACTGGTAACGATTACTAAAACGCTTTTGATGGCGGATCCAACGTGTTCAGTGTCTGCGCCGTGCGAGGGCCAATGTGCGACTGATTGCGGTTCTAATTCTTTACGATTATCGTTATGATTATTACCAATATTATTTATATTATTATGATCTGTCAATTGGAACAAGTAGCGCCGGGGGTAGAGAACGCTGCGGAGCGACCGCGGCGGCGGAGAGCGAGCGAATAGTTGTAGGCTGGCGGCCCCAAGAAGACCGTTAGATTCTCGGATTCTTTCGGGATCCCTCTCTCGCACACACACTCGCAATCGGACGGCGGCTCGAGTGCTTTGTTGTGTGATGTTGATTTCTTTACGACTCCTATCAAACTAAACCCATAAAGCATTCAATTCAAAGCATATACATGTGAAAATCCCAGCGAGAACTCCTTATTAATCCGCCGGCGTCGGCAGAGCGGCAGTGTGGCAGTGCGGCGCGGCGTCGGCCATCGGCAGCGCAGTATATAAATAAAGTCTTATAAGAAACTCGTGAGCGGGAGAGAGCGTTTTATTTATGTGGCGCAGCGTCGGCAGCTACGCGAACAGCGGCGCAGGCAGTGACAGCAGCCACAGCAGCAGCAGCGACTGCTACTGCGACAGCGGCCGAGGCAGAGCTCGGCGCTCTGGGCCATAAAGTATTTTGCGAAAAAGAACCGTTCTGCTCTCATTGCCATTTGAGTGACTGAGCGAGCGAGTGAGTTAGCAGCTCTGCTGAGAACTTGACCGCACGCTCGCATTCTGGCACTCCCGCATTCTGGCATTTTGGCAATACCGCATTCCCGCATTCATTTCGCCTGTGGTCCTGTCTCGAGTCCTTTGGTTATAGAGCTCGAAGGATGAAGAGTTTACAAGCCTTAATTTGAATGGAATTTTTGTTTTTTATATAACGGTATGTTCTTAAAATATTTATTTATTTTGCGTAGTGAAGAACTAATGATCAGTAATAGAACGTCAATTTTGTATATTTTTTGATTTTCTATGAGAATTATATATAAACTGTTGTAAAAACTAACGTTTTCTAAAATTATAAAAAGATATTAATTTAAAATTTTTTTATTGAAACAGTTTTAAAACAAATTCAAATTTATTTTACAATTTCCGATAAAGATTTTATGCTTGCAGATCTTTACTTGTTTTTCTTTAACTATTGTTTTGACTTTTTAAACATTTTTGTTTTTATATTTATTTGTTATAAAATATACACATACAAATTATCAATACATAAAATGGTTAGTTTAAAAATAATATTTTAATATTTTGTGGCCAAACAATTAGGATACCAAAAGAGATATTTGTATTTTGTACCCTAAAAAGTAAGCCCTTATTTCTCCTATTTATAATTATATTATACGTAAGAAAAGTTTGTGGTTTTCTTAGGTTTTTAATTTGTTCCTAGAGCCTATAATACCTATTATAAAAATAAATACAATAAAGCTTGACACAGGCTCTTCATCATGTTCTAAAATATACAATTTATAGTACACGAAAAAATTTCTTTGAAGTCTTAAATAATTTCTGCAACTAAGGAGTAAGAATTGGGTATATAAAAAAAATAGAATAAATATGATTTATCATAATGATTTTGACCTTAGATCGTGAAAACAATTATCTTTGGATTATTTTTAAATCATCTGAAGAATAAATTTATTTAATCAAAAATATAAATCAAATTAAAAGTATACAATTTATATATTTATTTTATATTGTATCCCAATTTATTATCAGTTGTCTTTTATTATTATGGCTAAGGGTAGGTGATAATAATAACATCTAATCTAATCTAATAAATACATGTAACATTTTGTATGATAAAGTCTTTTAATAGAAAATAAAAATTCTTAACGAAATTCTTAACTATTATGGTCAAGATCACCTCACTTTCGCTTCTTTCCGTAAAATAATTAACCCATTGCCAGCTGATTTTGTCAATTTTGATATCTTATTATCGCCTCATGATTTTTGATAATCTCATAAATGATGGCCGCCGCCTCTGTGCAATATGGAATCCAAGCCTCCACTTGCCGTCGGCAAAACAATCATGGCCGAGTTTGTATCTTCGTGCAACAAATCACACGCACTCACACACGCACACGCCCGGCCATCACTCACACGCACACAAAGCAGCCACCCCAGCATCAGTTTTCCCGCTCGCGCTCTCTCGCTCGCTCTCATTCTCTCACAGCTGTTGTTGAGATACATCCGGGGAAACAACAACACAACTTGGCCGACTTTGGGACGCAGTCGCTGTCTCTGCCGGCGGTGCTGCCAGCGTCGTAAACAGGGAGGAGTCCGCCACAGACGCAAACTCATAAAGCATTCTCAGCTGTCGGAGAGCCCACACACACACACACATTCGCAAGATGGATGGCGGCGCACCAAGAGAGCAAGAGTGCGAGCGAGAGAGCCGGGGGCAAGTGCGAGAAGGACGGCAAGATGCGGCCGCGTTAAGTGTGACGAATGTGCCATTATTTTGCTTTATGTGTGTCGTGAGCGTGCCGCGCTGCTCTTTTTTCAATTGCCATTTCTCACATAAATTTACGCAGTCGTCGGACGGCGACGCTCGCCGCTCTGCCGGCGTCGCAGTCAGCGCTGACAGCAAAGGATAGCAGAACGGAGCAACCGCTGCATAGCAGAGCACGGCTTGCAGAGGATTCACTAGCGAAGAAGATACAGCGTTGAGAACTCAAGATTCAGAGTTTCCAATTGGGAAAGCACGTTTGCCAGCGGCAAAAATATGTTTTGCGAAATGCTCTCGATATTCTGATTGAATATTTTTTTATCGTAAAATTTAAAATATTTGTTATTTCTATCAATAATTTTTTTACATTTTTAAAATTTTTACTTTTGCTTTAATTTGATATTTTTAAGCAACATCAAAATCTACCAAAAATTACATTTTTATTTAAGAAGAACAATTTGTAAATAAATTTTATTTTAATGGGAGTTTTGATCTGACTTTGCATAACAAATAAAATAAAAAAAATTCCAATTGCTGATTATTTTTTAATAAATACTTCAATACTTCTATACAACATACTTCAATAATATAAATGCATTATTTAACTTAGGCATTTAAAAATAGTTGAAATTGATTTATGTTATTTTTCAGTCCTTAAACATTATTTTAAATGAAATAATACTTTTTGTTTAATAAAAGTATATAAAAAGGTTTTTGAAATTAACAAACAATCACTTAAAAATATCTTCGACATTTTATAATAACGTGAATATCTTAGTTTTACGAAAAATATCAAAATAGTGTCATTATAAATGCAATCTATACCAATTTGTAAATTAGGAAACAGAGGTTATAAGAAGTAACCATTTTAAAACGAATCCTTTAGTATATTAAATGAATTTCTTTTAATTTATTTTTAATTCGATAGTATAAACACTTTCCAGCTTTACAAAAATTACTTAAAATATCCTAGATTATTTGTATTGAATTCGATCTATATTCCTGATTTTCGGGCACATAGTAGTACATACATATGTTCATATACCTCTGATTTTTTAAAATTGTGCCGACTCTCAAAACAATTTTACACTCAATTATGTGCCGGCAATAAATATCAAGAAAACGGATGAATCGGTTTTAAAAGCACACTTGGCGCCCCTTCCTACTTACCCACACCCACTGCCGTCCGCCCGGTGCCAAGCCATTCCAATTGGGACGTGTAACAGCCCCACTTTCCCCCCGTTAAATCCTCCGCCGGATAGGAAGGTCCCCTGGATGTTTTCCGTACGCATCGCTGCTCTTTGACAACTGTGCGACTCTAAATCATTCAATTCGGGCCAGGATCAGGCTCAGGCCCAGGCTCAGCTGGAATCGAGAGCCCGGCGTCGGTGTTTCCTTGCCTTCGGGTCCTTTTTTGTGCTGTCCCCGTGTCCCTGGTGTTTGTGTGTGGCGTTCACCTTGGAAAATATTTTCACATGCCGCCGCCACCGCCGCCAGAGACAATTCGAACCAAAAGCCAGCGTTTCCGCTTCGGCAAACTGCAGCAACAACTAAGAAAACAAGAAGGGGACTTAAGGACTCAAATATACCATGTAATTAGGAAATAAAAGTCTCTTTAAGGATATAGGAATTAATCGAGAAAAATTGCATACTTGTTCATTAAAAAATAAGTTATTAAATTAAATAAACAAAAGAGACAATCAAAGAATATAACACGCTATAGAGGATTATAGAAACATCCTTGCAAATTACTAAATTTTATAATAATTATTAAAATAATTTCCCTTAGCTTGAACTCTATATTTTTTCACAAATTCAGTATAGATCCGATATACCCATCAAACCCAATTATTACCTGGTACATTCAGAGCAGCAACAACTGGCAGAGGAGACAGCGCGCGTGCCGTTCAGCTGGATGGGAGATTTCAAAAACCCGGTCCCTGTTCCTTCTTCCATCTTCCCAGTTGCCAGTTCCCTGGCTTGTGGCTCTTCCCCTCCAGCTCTGCAGCACTCCAGCAATTCCAGCAAATAAGTCAACCTGTGCCTGGAAGAGACCAACAACGACAACAACAACATCAGCAGTCCCCCTCAAAAGTGATCGATGAAGTTGCCCGCCAAATTTACGACGTGAAACTTTGAATTGTTTCGCATGTCGCTTCGATTTTGCCATCTGCCAAAAGGAACTTCCCCAACTCTTACCTTGTCCAAGGAAGTCCTGCTCCTTTGCAACCGAAAGCCTGCATAAAGTGAGACCGAAAGCGAACCTTAACCTTCCATTTCTTTGTTCTTTTAAAGTTTATTTTGCTTTAAAAGTCCCTTTAGTAGTTGTTGGTTGATTTTTAGAAGCATGTTTTTCGGTATTTTAAGTTAGCTTTTATTAATTTAATAATGTAATATATATGTAAATGTTCTTATATTATTTTCGTTGTCAATAGAGTTACACTTTGAAGACCAGTTAGTGACCTAATGTGACATCAGCTGCTAATATAAATGTACTTAATAGCTTGTATAACATACAAGAGACTTGGTTAAATCGCTAAAAAGTGTCAGTGATAATTACAATCACGCTGATGAATTGAATTCCACAATATGAATAACTTGAAACTTGTTTTCCTGGCTGCAATTTTCTTAGCAACCTGGCAGAATTACCATTTTGAAGGCATTTTCTGTCGCTTGGCATGCAAGCGGATAATCAGTCAAGTCGATCAGGTGAGTCAATAAATAAAGTCGGGCTCCGGCTAGCCTCTGCCCCGCTCTCAGTGGGCTACTTGGGAGTTTACAGAAGTCGCGAAGCAGCCAACAGAAACAATACTCGTAAGTATCTCGAGGCGACTGAGGTGGGACATGTGTGCATATGACAACATTTTAATGGTCGTTTATCATAATTTGTCTCTAGGTTGAAGCAAATGCTAACATCAATTGCTGACACTGGAAGGGGGGAAGGGTCCTTGACACTTGAATGTTTGCATGCCAGAAATATGTTGATTAAGCTCTACCTTCTAGGACATATGTCTGCTTTAAAAGGCAGAAAAACATTTGGAAAATAGAATAAGTGTTTTATTACATTAAAAATATATTAATTTCAAAAATGTTTACTTATGTTTTACAACATTTTAAGAACAACTGAAGTGCAATTTAATATTAAATAAATTGTTTACCTTTTTGATATGTTTTTAAAGCCTTAATTTATCAACATTGAACTTAATCACTCATTTCTACATAGGGAATAATCAAAGAAATCTATTTTATTTTTATTTCTTATAATCTCTTATACTAAACATGAAAAAAATCAATCCATTTTAGCCAACTTATTGAATTGTTTAGTTGCCATTTTATCGCTTTAAGCCCATTCTGCCAATGTTTACTATTTATATTTATTTTAGCTAGTTATCAGCAAATAAATCCGCCGACCCAAGGAACTAGGCCCATTTCGGACTCATCTAATGATATGATTATGAAAAATACTAAAGACCCTCAGGAGCGACTGAGAGGGGGATATAAAATACGGCTAAAACACACACATACACACACAGGCAGGGAGCCATGCAGATATATTTATGTATCTATGGGATCGAAAGCAAATGCGTGTGCGCCATTAAAATGAAAGAAGGCGGAACGCCTACAAGTTGGGTGCGGAAGAGGGAGGCAAAGGGGGGGCTGGGTGATAGGAGGTGCCCTTGGCTGTGTTTTGGGGGTGGTGAAATACGATGTGGCAACACCCAGCGGCGCCACCAACACGCAGTCACACAACAAATACACTGAGAAAGTAACTTGAATACTATTTAATAGGGAATAATTATAAAATAAATAGTCCATATTTATGAAATGGAAGCAAACATAAATTAAAAGTAAATCAAAGAAATTTACAAAAACTAAAATAAAAAGAACATAATAATTATCCTTTTTATTTAAGATTATTATTTTTAAACCCCTTCACTTGGTATGACTTTCCTCATAAAATCCTTATTAAAACGCACATTTATATATTTAGTTATACATCATTTTTTCTGTGTATACACCCACACATTCTCCCCTCTCTGTTTTTTTTCTATTTGGTGCCTCGCACGCACGCACTCGACACATGGCGCTATCGGCGCTTCCGGTGCGTGCGTCTCCATCTGCCAACCCCCCAAGTGACGCCCACCCCCCAATGGTCTTCTGCTCCTTGCCCTCTCCCCACCAAATGCCTCCCCCTCCTAACTCGACCCCGCCCCCTCTGAGGTTTTCTGGCAGGCGTGGCTGGCAAGCCCAAGGCGATTCCAGAAGCTGAAAGAGAGCGTCACAAATAGCAGAGGCCCAAAGAAGTAGCTGAGGAAAATAAGAATCTAAAACGCAATAACTTTGGGGTGAAAATAGCCGAAAATATCGATGGAGGAGGACAGGACAGAAGCAACAACAACAACAACAACATGGAGGGAAGAACAATAGAATAAATAATAAAAAAAACGACTAGTAAATACTCTCTATAGGCTAAAAATATTGAAACTTAAATTAAAATAATTTTATGATATCGAAATTAAAATAGTTATTAAGTTTGGAGGTAGAAATTCTCATTTTTAGTAACAATAATATTTATTATAATCGTTAAATAATAATAAATATTCTTTATAGACAGATTAAAGTAATCTTTACATTTTTTTTACACTTAAAAAAATCATGTGATAAAGTTTTGCAAATCACAGCTATAAATATAGTATGATATTTATGTATGTATTAGTAGAAAATTTATTTCAAATCGCATATTTTGATTGTATCTATATCTTTCTTTATTATTAAACTTTACTAATCGCAAAGAAGAGTATCAAAGGCGGAAAAAAAAGAATTCTAAGCAAAATAAGCGCCTGAAAAAATGCCAAAATAGAAATAAATTCCTTTGTGTGCTCTTATCTATATGATTTGTGATTCTGGGTGTCGTCAATTGTTGTTGCTGCGGCTGCTGCTGTTTTTGGTGTTCTCTGCAGCCAAAGCCAAAGCCACTGACAATGAGTGGGCGAGTGGGTCAGTGGGCGGGGCCAAGAACAACCTAATGGATTTTTCAGCCCAAGGATCTGGCCAAGGAAGATGCGACGAGAAGGACTCCCCTTGGCTGGTATCAAAGATATTTCGCACATAAATTTGAAACTCAAGACAATCTATCTTGCGCCACCCGCACGTGAAATTCTTTTGTCCGAAAGCAGCTGAAACCGAACTGAAAATTTTCCCGGCCGTAATGAAATATACATAAGTTGGAATTTGTACTGGGAAGAGAGGCTAGGCTGGCCGCAAAATATAAATAATATCTCATAATGTCGTGAAGTATCTGCCAGAGAGGAATAGAACTGGAAATAAGGTGGAGATGGGGATAAGAAAGATATAAACGGGCACCAAGCTTTCGTATCCGTATATTATTATAATGCGGATAAAGAGATACAATTTCATTGATATCGCCTAAAAGTCCAATATACGCGGAGATTTATGGCCAACTGGAAGATGATCCCCCAGTCTCCCCCTCAGACTTGGCTTGACTTGTCTTTTTTTTTGCTGGTTTCTGCTCATTTTTTTTTCGTGGCTGTTGAAAGAGATTCATGTCCCTGGCCAAGATACAGCACAAAATTATCAAATACTTGCACACACCAGCATATACATACAAACTCACTTTTATTGTGCCGCTGCAGATACAAAGAAACAGCGATGCTGAGATACAAAGATACGAGCTATGAGATACTTGTACATATGCGAACATCTTGCGGAGAACAAACGATTTTTGATAAATGCCCATCATTACACTTTTCATTATGGCGTTCCATTTATCACTGGCATTGTGATAAGTCCTCATCCTGGCTGGGCACTCAATCTTCTGTTCATTCTTCTTAGAACCATTAACGGTAAATTGTCCAATTAGAAGCAAGTGGGAGGTAAGATTAAAATTAATTTGGGGCTAGGGAATGTTTAAGGGGGACCATTACATACATAATATACATATGTACTTTACGCTTTCAGTAAACTCTTATTATTACGTTTTTGATAAAATGTTAAATAAATATTATTACTTTTTATTAATTCTTCTCTTTTTAATTAATTTATAAAATTATTCAGTGAGCTTAAACATATTTAAAATATTAATATTAATATTTGTAAAACAAATCTAATGAAAAGTCTTGAAATTTAATATTTATAGTAGAAATAGTGATTACTTTTTTTATACTATAAATAATAATGATGAATCAAAAAATGTATGTTTCGATTGTATTTAAGAAACTATTGTCTATAATAACTATTATTTATTTAGCCATTGTTATGCCTTGCTTTTTAAAATGTATTTCCTTTATTTGTTTAATGTTTTGATCTGATTTTTTCATTGTTTCTCCACAACCTTGACCCTGAAAAGCGAAAGTGGGCGATCCACTAAGACCACACATACCTGAAACAATGGATGATCGAGCCCAGAAGAGAGACCAGAAATCATCAGGTGGCTGGAAAAGTCAGGGACGGGCTAATTAACCCGGCGATGCGGCGTGAGTGTGTGCGTACGCAATAATGCATAAGGAGCAGTGCTGCAGTTTGGCACCAATAAAATGCAATAATTGTGGCAATTGCTGTGTCCTTGGCCGGGTGTTTTGGCCCCGAACTTAGGGGTGCAAGGTCACGGCGTACTGAACTGAACGGCAGCCGAACGGAACAGAGAGCCGCCGTCGCCCGGAATCAAGGTTAATTGTCCATTAAGGCGGGAGAAAGTGCAAGTGTCTGGGAAATGCCACCACCACCACCACCACCACTTTCGAAATGGCCATTGCAACTTAACCGAACTGCAATGGCCCTATACAAACACACATACTTATATCTGCGGGAGTGTGTGGGTAATTTATGAGGTCAATGCGCCCATTCCGTGGCCCTGACTTTGGCTCTGAGCACTTTTGGGCCAAGAGACAACAAGTCCTAGACCTTGGATAGGAAAATAAAAATCTGGCTTGTAGAAAATCTGCATAAAAGTTAATATAATTGGTGGAACTACATTAAAGAAGAATTTTTATTAGTTTTACGACTGTTCTTAGTTCCGCCGAGCGGTGGAATAATATCAGGGAAGTAAAGCACAAATTGAAATGAATTTTTACAGTTAGTTGACTATTGAGGTGATTATTTAAGATGACCTTTAAAATATTTATTAATTCTATAGTAATTTCTAAGGAAACAAGTCTTGAGAAGTGACAATCTAGAGCCCACTAAGGTGATCAGAAAAATAAATAAAATACATATAAGCAGGAATTTAAAAAATAAAAGAACTTTTCAAAGCATATAAAATCCTTTATAAATAAAAATCCCTCCAAACTAATCAGTTCCTGCTTTACCCTTTAATCCAGATTACTAATGAAATAAGGATATCCCTTATAGCTGTATAGCCTTGGTCTCCCATTGTCCATAGGAAGTAAGAAAGTCATTTAAAGCCTTGGACTTCAAGAGCGTAACGCAATGAATGTCCAAGTCTCTCCCCCCAACAGTCTACGAGTATAATGAATTCAAAATCACTTCCGATTTGTCGATTGAATAAAATGACTACAATAAATTTGCACACACACAGAGCTATATATATATACATATATACAAGGAAGGACGAAAAGCCTTGAGTAATCCCCAACGAACTGGGGGGCAGGACAAGTGAAAAAAGATTGGCACCACTTAAAAGAAATTGCCAATGATAATGATAAAATAAACAACAACAAGCTTAGGAGGCAGAACTGCTTGGGCAGGAACCGGAACTTGTATCCTTCTCAGCCCCACACACAAAACTCAAATCAACAAAATGCCTACGAAAAGTTTTCTTTTCATTTCCATAAAAGAAAAAAATTCAGAAAACAAAAACAAGAAAACCAAAACAGGCAACGAAGGAAAACAAGTTTTCTGTGGATTATTTTTTTGGGGGGCTTCAAGGGGGGGGACAGAGTATGGAACAGAGAAAAACCGTAACCGAAACCGCATTTTCTCCGTTTCTGCGATTGCGGGTGGTTCCTCCTCCGGATTCGGCACCGTTTCTGGTGCGGTTTTTGGTTTTCGCATGCCTGATTTCGATTCCGACTCCCGGACTCGATGAGTTTTGAGGTAAGATAAGCCAAAACAAACAGGGGGGCAGGCGGAGGGAGTGTGTGGTTTTCCTCGGGGGAAATCGGTTTCACTCAATTTCCAAAATGTACGAAAACACCCTCGAACAAGAGTGGCCGAGATATAGAGCTACGGAAAAGTTTGTCCCGTCCACCCAGGGGATCAACAAAACCTAATCGCTTATGGCGTTCAGCTGAAGAGCCAACCGGGAATCGTTCTTCAAGTGGATTTTTCCCTGCCTTTTCTCGTATCTGTTTTCGTATCTATTTTCCTAGATGCAAATCGGCCAGATGTCAATCTGTAGTTGTAGCTGATTGCCACTTTGATTTTACCCCAGCCTCGTTCCGAGGGAGAGCGATTCGAGCTCCCCTTGGCCAGTCCTCGATTGCCTGACTGAATTATTCCGTTTTGTGTTTCCTCAATTAGCAGAAAGATAGGAAAAGCTTTGTATTCCGTAGATTTGGGCAATTCAAATGCATTTTGTATATAAAGGTCCAACTGATGCAGTTGCAAAAAATGTCGAAAGAAAGGTTTTTAACTTTTCCCGGTAACAAAGAAATACATACATTTAATAATAAAAATAAAACAAATTTACTTATGTTTTTGCATTATTCTATTCTATTCTATTCTATTCCTTATGTTATTTAATATACATTTAATACACATATTTCTATTTTCTAAAAGAATATAAAATTTTAATATAATTATTTCGGGGGGCACCTGCCAATAAGTAGGCAATGTTTTTGTGCAGGAAGTGTTGGTTAGTTTTATTCTCTCACGAGACTTTTTAAATAGTTTTAATAATTAATTTTATAATACGTTCTGTACCTAAGTTACCAAAATTATATTTTCTTGAAAGAAACTTTACCAGATATATAATAATACATTGCTAAATCAATATATTTTCTCAAAATGCTTCATAAATATTTTATTTAACTCTTAAAATGCAATAAAAAACTAAGTATTCCGATTTAGTTTCGAAAATATTACAAAATTCGAATATTTTTACAATCCCCTAGACATTCCACAGAACTTATTTCCGCCCATTTGGAAAATGCATTGAAAATTCAAATGAAATACTTAATGACCTAAGACAGCTTTAACTGGAATATTAACTCAATCTTAACAAAATATTGTAAGGGTTATGTCATATTCGACTGCACATTTGCATTGTGGATGGCCAGAACGTGCCAGGTACAAAAATAATTTCAGAATTTAATTCCCGAAATGAGCATTTGAAGTGAGACACACACACAGGCCACGTACCAAAGTAATTGGCCAGCGAATGCGGAACGTCTCTCCGCCTGCCTGATGATATCTTTATTTATAAATTATAATTCAGCTAGAAGATCAAAGCTCACTGAAGATCTAGTGTGTGCGGTAGGTCTAGACTCTAGACTGTAGACTGGTTTTGACTACATTTTCCCCAGTGCGCAGAAAGGCTAGAGGGACGATAAAAATTCCAAGGCATTTGTGCAATTTGGCAGCGGCAAAAGCACGCCAAACCAAAACCAAAACCGAAACCAAAACGTGTTAACACTGACCAAACACCAAACAGGCAATGTTTCCAGTGAAAATCCATAAAAAGCGAACAAAGACTGCAGCTCGCAGATGTCCCGACTGCAAATCGCATTCATTTGGTTGGACGATGGAATGGCTTGGGTGTTCCAGGGTAGGGGCAGGATGGGTGGATTTCTGTTGGGTGGCTCGGGAGTAATATCCCATCAACGATGATGAGCAGATTTACATGCAAGTGCCGAGCACAGCAATGACTTTTAGCTTCTGTTTCTGCCTTCTGCCTTTGGCTGGTGCTGCACTTGCGTTGCAGCGACAGTGGCAGTGGCAGTTGCGTTGCAGTTGCAGTTTCTGTGTTGGCTTGCGTCTCCGCCGCAGTTAAAACGGAACCCGGCGTCGTCGATGGTGACTCCGACGACAAAAACGACAACGACTTAATTAAAACGTGAGCTAAATGCAGCATGAAAATAATGAAAAACTGACCGAGTTGCAGGTGGAAATGCTGGCAACCAAATGCAGACATGGGCGTTGCAAGCAAGGGATGATGGAGTTCCCTTTGAGTTTATATGTTAGGCTTCCAAATTTAGAAGACAGGAATAAAAACCATAAGCAAGAATGCTTTAAAAATCAGTTGGAGTTTTAAAGAATTAAATTTGTATTTAAACTTGTAATATTTGATATATCAAATTTAGTGTACCTTTTTGGACATTTTTAATAGCTCCTAAAAATACCAAAACAATAAGTAAAATATTTTATATTGTATTAATTGTAATCATTGAAAAAAAAAATCCATACATCAAAATCGCTATAACTTTACAAACAATTTAAATACTTTAAGCCCCCTTTGACCCACCATCACTGCCATATGGCAAAACCAAGCCATTTGGCTCAGGCTCTACCAATTCCAGTTATAATTAGTGTCAACAACCACATTACGATGCCGTCCTGGTCACCACCCCTTTCGGCAGGTCTCCTCCTCCATCTCCTCCAGCGGCCCCACCTTTCCATCTAACCATCCCATCCCCTCCCATGCAATCAAAACCAAAACTGTCGAAACTGTCATTAACTGGAGGAGACGTAGGTCCCCGTATATGGAATAGCTGGGGGTCGGACAACACTTTGATTAGCCAAGAACTGCAGTGAGCCATTATAATAACAACAACAACAACGACGAGTGTTTTGGGCCAAATGCAAATGCAACAATTTGCACACTTGTCGCCGATTGTCGTGTGATCTCCAGCCAATTGGCCATTCGCATCACGATCTGCAACGCTTTCGCTGTAGCCACCGTAAAGCCTGTATTAATATGGCAGTCGGCGGCAGAAACACGAATTTGATTCTTTTTATTGCACCTCCGATGAAAGGCGAGGACCCACATACAAATTAGTTCCTCTGAATTGCAGGAGCAGCCCGGCATTGCGACACAGAAACACGGTGAGGCGGCATTGTTGTTGATTGAGTAATCCCAATGGAAGGTGTATTTATAACGCGTTCAAATAAGGAAGGTCTATCTGATACAGTATATATTAAGAAGGGAATTATAAGCATTTACTTGGGGGCTATATTTTATTACCCTTGCAGGGTATTATAATTTCAGTCAAAAGTTTGCAACGCAGTGAAGGAGACATCTATAAAGTATATATATTCTTGATTAGGATCAACAGCCGAGTCGATCTAGCCATGTCCGTCTGTCCGTCCGCCTGTCCGTCCGTCCGTCTGTCCGATTATACGCAAACTAGTCCCTCAGTTTCAAAGCTATCTGAATGAAACCCTGTAGTTAGCCTTCTATATACTCTCACTCGTACATAAGTCGGAACCGGCCGGATCGGACGACTACATCATATAGCTGCCATAGCAACAATCGGAAAAATCTTCGAAAAAAAATTATAACTTTGTCAGTTTTCAACATATTTTCACCAAGTTTAATATTTGCCCGTTTAATATTATTTCCGAATTTCGGTTTAAATTTCATGAAAATCGGACAACTATATCCTATAGCTTCCATAGGAACAATCAGGAAAATAAAAAAACCATAGCTTAGCCGTGTTTCAAACCATTGCGATCAAATTTGAGATTTGGCAACTAATTATTATTTCAGCATTTCGGTTTTAATTTTTTGTTTAAATTCTGCAAGGGTATACGAACTTCGGTGAGCCGAAGTTAGCTTCCTTTCTTGTTCTTAATGTTTTTATACAATATTCTCATGATGGTAAATGTCACGATGAAGAAGATCAATGCATGATCTTCACTAACTTGTTGTTGGTTGCGGGTATACCTTTTCTTTCAGGAGATTTCTTTGACTTAAGCAGCATTAAATTAAATTATGTAGATAATATTTAGGTATTTTTAAAATAACAAAATAGTTTTCAATATACAACTTACCGGATGATCTAATTTACCAACTCAATTATAATTTCTTTTGTGTGCAAAGACTCCTTTCATCATCAACCTTTCTTTTATGGTGCGACAATATCCATTAACCGTATGTTCCGTAATGAACTACCCGCACATCCTCCAGTTCCCCTTTTGGTCCGCAGCCAATTATGCAATAGTCTGGAAACGGATTGAGAAGGACCTGGAGGACAGAGGAGAAGAGTTTGAGTTACATTCATTATGGGCAGCACCCAATTACTTCCATTCGTTGCTCCGGCATTACTTTATCTGCTTTCGTATTCAAGTGTGAAGTGCCCGGCAAATGCACACGCAATTTAAATGAGCAAAAACCCGCCTCCAAGCCCCGCCCCCCAGGGAAGGAGAATTTCCCCAGCCCCGGCACACTCTGCGTCCTGCCATCTCTCCTTTTCCCCGCGCCCACTACTCAAGTTGAAGCGGCAAATGAGTTTTCTCTACTTCTCTCTGTGTGTGTGTGTGTGCCTGTGGACCAAGGAAACCCAACACCCCCAACACCCCAACATCACCCACACCACCACTAACCACCCACCCAGACGCTTGTCCTCCCCCTTTGCCGAACCGCACACCTTTAATCAGCATCTGCTGCTCGCATCTTCAAGTTGCCACAGAATGCTTTATTGCATTTTGTTGTGTTATATTACCCTCGTGTACCCACAGCGAAAAGGGGGTGTGGGGGTTGCGGAAGTACACGGAGAGAAAATTTATTTGACTATAAATTCTATAGAAATAATTAACAATTTCACATTTGCTTTTCATTGATTTCTGAACGAGTAACAAGGTCTTTCCTCCCCCCCTTTCTTCCGCTTTGAATTATAATTGAGATTTGTAAATTAGCCGCTAATTTATTATTTTATTTAGAAACACTTTTTAGTGTAACCCAAAAGAGAAGACTAGAACGAAAGCAGCAGCAGCAGTGGCAAACACAGAAGCTGGAGCAGCAGCTTGCGACCCGGACACGGATCCGGACACGAACACGGAGCCGGGAGCTGGGCTGTCAGTCTGTGCCTCGGTGCCTGGGAGCTCCAGCACATTCCTTCCTTGGCAAGCTCCGGTCCACTCCCCTTGCCAGCCGGCAAAGTCGCAGAGGCAGCACAAATGTCCTTTTTCTTCCTTTTTTTCTCCCTCCTCCCAAACTCTCCTCTGCTGCTTGCTGCTGTTTTTCTTTTATTTTCATTTTGCTGCGTTTTCTTTTGGCATTTTTCGAAATTAGTTTTTGCTCTGTGCGAGTCGGAGATGTCGGAGATGTGGAGACTGAGTCGAGTCGGTTTTAATATATAGCATCCCATACATATTTATAGAGCTGCGGCACATTCATCTTCAGACCCTCGACCAACCGAGCAGCGGAGCAACCCCATTCCCAACACCGAAAGCCCCATTTCACCCGCTCAGCTGTCACCCACTTAAGTTGGCATAAAGTAGGAAAAATGGTTGTTATTTTCCGGCATTGGCAGCATCATCACCAGCCATGAATCTCGAATCCATGGCGGCATCAAAGTGAAAACGGTAACATTAAAGAAGCTCACTAATTCTCTTGGTTAAGTCGTGGGGATGGATGGCAGCTTGATGAGTCCTGGCCACTTAAAAATTCCACTTGGACACATCTGGTGCTTCAAGTTGCGATTTATCTTGGTCCTTGGTGAGTGGTGAGAAGAGCGGAAAGAGGCCGTAGGCTGAACCAGACTGACCTCCAAGGACAGATGGTGTACAGCATGGAGGGAGGAAACTGCTTAATATTTCAAATCTTAAATTGTTATACAATTTTGAATATATATAATAATTCCTAAATAATACCTAGTAATTTCTGTAGGTTAAATTAAACTTTTAAGTTTATGTTTATCATAATTTCCGATTATTTAAAACCCCCTTCTACCATTTCCCCAATTGCCAAAAGATGTGAGTTTTTTGCAATTTGAAACAACCAGTAAGATCCTTGGCTGAATTTGAATGAAGCCAACAAATAATTCATTCGCTCGTTCCAGGACAAAGCCGTAGGACGAGGACTTAGGAATGGGAATGGTATGGTATTAGATTGCCGGGGTGCTTGCCATATACACCTAATATCCTTTTTTTCGCACTTTTCAGGGCTCACGCAATTTGCTTGCCGAAGATGAAAAACAAGAAGGAAAAAAAACACAGGGAAAGAGGGGGAATCCAAGGGGGAAAAAAAGAATGAGGGGCAGAAACAGTAGCAACAAGAACAAATAAAACATTTTATATAATCTTGGGAAATATATCACACTTAGCCGGGACTTCAGCTCCCCCGGAAAAACCCCATCCCCCATCGGCATATATTTTTCCTTTCTTTCGTACTTCTCAGCTCCGCTCTGCTCTGTCCTTCCCTTTGTCCAAATGTCCTTCTGTCTGTTGTTCCTTCAGGCACCATCTTGCATCTGGATCTGGTGGTGGTGCCTTTATTTCGGTGGTGGCTGCTGGGCGGTTGGGTGTTTTTTGGGTGGCCTTCGGGTGGGTGGTGGTGTTCATCTTCGCTACGTGCGAGAAAAATACCCTCGAACATATTAAATTGCGAATGCTGAAAATGCTTTATGGCTTTTCAGTTAGATTTATTTCCATTTTGTATGTTTTATTTATTTATATTCGGCTTTGCCAGCCGTTCCACCAAATGTGCCTCGCATCCCCTTCAATCCCTGGCTTCTGTGGGGGTGGATTTTCCCAGCGCCTTTCTAGTGTGTGTGTCTGTGTGTCTGTGCTCGGGTTCGTTTTCAGTTTCAGATACATACATACATATATCTTGTTGTTATTGTTGTTGTCGAGGAATGATAGCGAAACTAATCGAAAAATAATTGGATGTTTGCCCCGTTTTTGCCTTTCGCCGTTCGCCTTGTTTTCTTCACTCTCCTTCTTTTCGGCGCCTCTGCTTTCCTTTTCTATTTTGGCTTTCGAAATGGAAAAGTTTTTTCTTCCTGGCATTGGCTATTCCCAAATGCATCGTAATGTTTAAACAATTTAAAACGGACAGCATTTGGCTTTTATTTTGACAGAAGCAGCTGCGAAATGGCCAAAAGTCTGGCAAGTGAGAGGTTTGGTTGGAGATTCTTTCCTTTTATTTATTGTTGCTCAAAAGAAAAAGGGATTTATTGAAGGCTCTTTATAGAAACAATAAATTACTAAATATAAAATAGATTTACACTAATACTAAGCTGTTTGTTAATTCCTTTTTGATGACATAATTACACCATAAACATCGCTTTTATTAAAAGCTACTTAATCCAGTAATCTCTAAAATCCATTCACATAAAATCATAGCCCATAACATCAAGCATTTACACCAACTAACATCCACAACAGAAGTGTCATCGAAAACAACTACACCCATTCCAACTACAACAACTACAAAAACAGCTACATCAATTACATCAACAACATCAACCCGAATCCGGCGTCAATGCAAAATAATCAAAATTTATCATGGCCAGGAAAATGTCCAGCAGAGAATTTATGCATTAAGTGCAGCTAGCCGGCTATGGCGGACATCCATTCTCCGATTTTCCATTCGCCGTTTCTCTGGAATTCGCGCAGTTTTCCCCACTTTTAATTGAAACGAAGCAGCAGGGCAGTAGCTACACGGAAACAAATTATTAAAAAGTCTAAAGGAACAAGATAAGTTTAGATATGTATCAAGTAGTAAAATGAACTAATTTTAAATGTATAAAACTTTGTAAGTTTTGTGGGTAAAATTTTGGCAAAGTTAAACTGGAATATTTAATAAAATAAAGGTCAAAGCCTTTTATTATAAGATAAGAAGTATAATGATAAGAAAATTACTAAAACGAATGGTTTTCTTTATTCTAAAAATACTTACTAAAAGTTATATTAAAACTATATTGCTTTTCAGGTTCCAATTGTTCTTCAATTATTTTTTTAACATTTTTACAATGATATTTGGCTCTAAAAAAAGCTACAAAAACATATATAATCTTGATTTCCTAACCTAATATAAAGGATATTATAAAATAGTGTATTTTCGGTGGGACAACAATTTAAAAGTAAATATTTGATGTAACTTTCCTGTTAAAATCCTTATAAAAGATAATAAAAGTAAACAATTTTCTTTATTTTCCTGTGTACAGCAACATTCGACTGGCAACACGGCCGGCTTAGAAATGTTCGCCGAAATGTTCAACATAATCATGTCCTAGGCCAGGACAAACCAACCGCCCGACCAACAAAAGGACTGCACCGAACTGCAGCACACCAAATTAATTTGGAAGACAAAACGCTTGAATGCAAGTTTTCCGATACGCGAGTGCCATTAGTGGGGGGAGGGTATGGCATCGGGGATTGGGACCGGGCTTAGTTGCAGCAAAACACGCGCCAGCCGCAAGCTGTGCCAGGATATGTGTGTGACAGTCACTGCCGCAGATCCTGCCACCCATTTCCGCTCCTGCCAACTGCTGCTGCTGCTGCCATGGAACGTGACACGAAAACGGGACATTGGCAAAGTGCGTGGTGGCCATTTGATTTGGTTTTTGCGGATCTAAAAGCTACGGTTTTTATGGCTTTAAAGGTTAAAAGAAAGAATTGGTAAATTACTTTGAAAGCAGTAAAAAATCTTTGACACTCTCTCTTTCTTTAATCCATTAAAAGCCCATCATTCAATTGAACCAATTAACCCCTGTGACACTCCACAACTCTTTCAGACACACTTTCTAGGCAATAATTTACAGAATTTCGCCCACATATCACGAAATTAAAGCCATCAAATCCCAAAATAGAAGAAATTCCAGTATCTATTTTCAGGACATGCCGCATTCTAGGGGCTAGATCGGTAAACACAACCACATCTGAGGCAGCGCATCGACTGTGAAAACCCCAAAAAATAAGATTTATGCCGCGCATAATTCGTTCGAGGCGGGGAGTGGCGGCACCGGGGGTGTGGCTGCCACTTACAAGCGCCATAATCATTTCAACAAGAATAATTTTAATAATTATTAAAAGCGATTCAGGCGCGTTGATGGCCGCGTCGACAATTACAAACGACTCTCTGGCTCGACATTTCTCTGGCAACAGGCCGCCAATTGTTTGTCCTCGCCATCGAGCTCATCCCAAGCCTGTCCTGTCCCAGCCTTGACTTTATGATTGCCTCAGATTTTGTGCCGACATCCCCTCACTCTTTCCATTTTATATATTTTTTTTTTTTGTATGTTCGCTGTGATGCGGTTAAAAAATTAATACGCGGAAGGATATGGCAGGCAATTCGTTTTGTGCAAACGCCTCCCGAAACAGAGCCAACTGAAATTTGAACGCATTTCATTGCTCATGAAAAATTTACATTTGAATAGACGCCCGAAATGGCTGAGGTCGGCCTCGAGGCTCGAGGGTTGAGGCTGGGCCACCGCAGGATGCAGGACAATGGCAGCGCAGCTGGGAAGTTCGCCTCCGTGAGCATTTATGTGGCGTATTGTTTTAATTTTCTGAATTATATCAATTCGGTTGGGAGAGTGCACAGGACACAGGACATTCGGTTTGAGGCTTTTCTCGTTAAATTATAAAATGAAATTGATTCGGAATTAAATGTCATTTGGAAAACGGAGTAGGGATCTGATTTTTATATAATTTTGTTATATTTTCTTATTCCTAGAAAATAATAGAAAGCCAAGTTTATGTAAATGTCGTAGTCATTTGTATGTTGAAATCGTAGTCAAAAGTCGAAGCTTCCTACACTTTCCATTTATAATTTTACCATAATATAGGCTTACCATAATTATTGCCAGAGTTATGGCTTAATTTTTAAATTTCTCTTACCGAGTTAAACCATTTTTTAACCCAAGAATCGCCAGCTAGCAGCACGCTAGAGTCTTTAATGGACTCGAGAGCGCAAACAATTCACACACGCTCGTGTGTGCACTTGGGTGTAGGGGGATCTCATGAGTCGCTCGTAATGGAATCCTTCGCTTTATTACCATGCAATATTCATAAATTTCATTTCTACACAACAACATCGAGGAGCAGCAGCAGCAACAGAAGCAACAGCAACAGAATGCAACAATGGGCCGAGTGCAGGCAGCAGCATCGCAGCTAAAACCAACTCCCAAACTGAGAGCTTACAGCTCCCAGGACCCCCACTCCCGTCGCTTACTTGTTGAGAGGTGTTGAAAGTGTTGGAATATAATAAATAATAGCGCTAAGTACTACTTTAAGAATTTACATGCGGCAATTGCAGTCAGCGGCAACAGCAGCATAAATGGCCAGAGGAGGGAGGGCAGGAGCCAAAAGGACCTACAGTTCGCGCGCCACCGAAATCCAAAGCCAAAGGCATGACACCCAAAGCGAAGCTACACTAGCAGAAATAAGAGTGTGCTAGCCAAATGATGTTTCCAGAAGCAATAGAATACAAAAAGTTACAAATACTTACATTTATTTAAAGGTTTTGACATTTTATTTGGATTATTTATTATTATTTCGAGTTTAATGTATTTATGTTTATTTAAGTATGAAATGGTCTTCGTATTTTTGTATAAAACGAATGTCCTAAAATATATTTTTGTGAGCTAAGGATACTTTAAAACCCACTGCTTTAAATTGTTAAATTAATAATAGTTAAGTAGTATTTTAAGTAGAGCAGCAATCTTAACACACCAATAAAAAATATATATATATGTATATACATATATAAAAAAAGGATACTTGAGAAGAGAATTTTCTTAAAACGTTAATATTTTTATTAAAATAATTGTTTTTGGATACTGTGTTAATCCTTATCATTTAATACCAAGGTTGAACCAATGTATTTAATGTATTTGTGATTTAATAAAACCTAATAAGTGTTTAGAAATATTTTTAAATTTCGACATTATTAAGTTTCTATTGTATTTCGAATATTAGCTATTTAAAGAGCTTAATATATTTCCTCTAACGATTAAATTCAATAACATTTCGGTGAAGTGTAAACAATTTTGACGCCAACATGGCTGCAGGGATTTTCGTACCCTCACACTGCTGCAGAGGGACTCACACACACTCACTCGACTTTGTGACTTGCATTTTGAATAATCGCCGACCAACTCATAGGAGCGGGTAAGTGGGTGGCGGGGCGCGGTAGGGAAGCATATGAAGGCAGCTTTTGCATTGTGCGACGGCTGTGAATCTTTTCGGGCTGCCTTTTGTCCCGTTCCACCCTCGGCCAGTGTTGACTTAATCCTTTTGAGCTTCGCCGCATAAGGAGGCGACGGCAGCGGCGGTAGACGGTAGCCAGGCTGGCATTAATAGAGCCACTAACCCAGCTAGAATGTGATCCTTGCTCGACCACTACTCGCTTGATAAATAAACCGCCATCAATAATGTCTAAAATAAATGTTGGCTTATTAAATCCCATTTGCCTGCATCAACTTACAGTTAAATGAAATGAAAAATGTTCCCGGTCCACCTCCTCGAAGTCCTCCGATGTCCTCGAGAGGAAACTGAGGCCATATCATCAGTAGCAGCAGCGGCAAAGGCGGCAAAAGAGGCAGAAGCAGATAAAAAATCCATTAAAATAAGAATGCGATAAGGTTTGTGCCTTGTAGTGAAAGCGTGAAAAAAAATCGTCTAAATTTATGCGGCTTTGCCATAAATTTAGCAGGCTATAAGGATATCATTAAAGCGCAACCACACACTCACTCCCCCTGCCAATACACACAGAGAGCCTTGGCAGGCTTTCACTTTCATACAATCTACTAAGCTCGAGCTTGTCCTTCACTGAAGTCAATGTACAATGGCAATAAGAGTTTGCAGAAGGAGTTAAAATTAATTAAAATAACTAAATAATTTGAATTTGCAAAATGTAGATAGACACATTTGCAGGACGTATAATTAATTGTTCATAAAAAAGAAAAGAGTAGAAAGTAAATACTACAAATATTTAAGACTTAATTGTCTTGTAAATTTAAAATTTTTTAAATAAATAAATAAATAGTTAACTTATTCAATCTTCTAAATTTTAAACTTAAATTCGTTGACATTTTTCTCAAAAATTTTTTGATTTCACCCCATTGTGTCCTGCGCCAAAAACTTACAAAGGCCCAGGACAACAACAAAATCATGACTTCAGCTCTCGGCAAGGAAAAAATTACACTTATATATGTATTTTGCAGAACATTAATAATAATTTTCGATATTTATGACGGGAAACATCGACAAGGTATACGAGTGCCGCCGAGTATGGAAACGTGAAATGTGATTACAAGCCAGAGCCAGCCACCCCCCAATCAACCCCCGAAGATATCCATCTTCCATTGATCTCCTAGCCTGGGGAGGGTATCGAAGATTCGCCATTTGCATTGGTTGGGCCCCCATCTATGCCAAAAAAAAGAGGAATATATATATTTTTTTGGGCCAGAAAGTTTTCTTTTTCTTCTCCCGGGCCAAAAATAAGAGGAGAAAAGAAAGAAAGAGGAATTTCATTTATATCGAAATAAACAACCACTGGAAACCCTCTGTTTGGGCGCACTCCAACGTTATTTATGATGTCATCCATCATTTTTATCGTGAAAAAACATTTTCCTGTCTCAGCCTGCCACTGAGCCAGAGCCTGCGAGCCTGTGAGCCTGTGAGCCAGCTCCTTCTGCAGACTCCTGGCCCTGTCATTGGCCAAGGACTTTTTGTGTCGCTTGTCGCTGATGCGACCGAAGCGAAACGAACGGAAGCCTGGCCAAAAAGGGCCAAGAGAAAAGCGCCCTCCTCCTGCCCCACACATGGCGGACTCCTTGAAGGAATTAGAGAGAAGGTCTCTGCCAAAAGGGACGTAAATTTCCAAAGGACCCGGCCCAGCTCTAATGATGCAGCCACCTCCCACCACCCAGCCTCCATTCAAGCGCACCGAAGGCAACTCTTCCCCCAGCCGATGTTAATGAAGTGTATGCGAATGAAATACGGAAAATTACAAATTGCCTGAGAGAAAGCGGGAGGGAAAGAAAGAAAAAATTCGGGGAAAAGGAAAACTGCAAATGTTGTTTACGATGTTCACGGTTTCCTTTCGATTTCGTTTGCAATTTATGGTGGAAAGCAATTCAGATTCGGCCCGTGAATCGCCCCGGCTCAAGTGGCGCAATATTGGTCAATGACTCACACTATCCTTCCTTAACTCCCTGGTTGAACATTAATTAGCGCCTTCGAAAAGGATCGAAACGCTTGGGCCTAATGATTTAATTCGTTTTGTTGTTAAAATACTTTCTTTTGAAAGCCAAAATAAATATTTAAAATCAAGAGAATAAGTTTACTTTGGGAAGCCGAAGTTAGCTAAATCGACTTCCCTGACGATGCTAAGAATTTCTATATAATAAGGGCGTAAGGGCGATATGTACATAAATATAGTAATAATACCCTTTCTACCCTTTTGGTACCCATGTTTAAAAAAATGTCAAGCTGTTCCCCTGCCAAAAGACCCGCCTTGGTGCTCAAGAATTCTCCTTACATATCCTGTCTGATGCCTGCCAAGTGCATGTAGAACTCACGAGTTTCATGCGAATAATGTGCCCCGGGACCGAGTCATAAATTAAAACGTATTTCACTTGGAAGAAAAAAATCTGCGGCATATAAAACAAATAGCATTCAAAATTGCAAGACGCACATACGAGTCGACTACGTAATTCAAATTGGAGACAGAAATAAGCAAGCCAGAAAAAAAGAGAAAAAAGAAAATAAAATAAAGGAAAATATTATAATCTTCTGTCTAGATGCCAGTGCCCGAAATGCTTGACATCCATTTAAGCAGACTGAGACAGTGTCCCGAGGTGGGGGGATCTGCAAGATTGGTCAGAGAAGAAAATGCAAACCCCAAATGTGGGGAAACTAGACAACAAATTCTAGTAAAATACAGGAAGCTTCAGAGAAGAAAGATAATTTCCTATAGATTTTAAGAGAAACCTAAAAATTTGAAAGAGTTTAAAATGTATTCTTAAGTCAAACCATCTTGAACCTACTATTTGTTTTTCTGTTAAATATTTGTCGTGTTCACATCTGCAATTTATTTGCCATCGTCAGGCATCGAAGTTGTTTATTCATTTGCTCCTGTTTGTTTGTTTATTTATTTAAGTGTGTGAGTGTTTGAGTATCTGTGTGTGTTTGTGCCATCGCCATAACTCAAGTTGCGGCACAATGTGATCATTGGATCGCATGATTTGGATTTATTCCCAACGCGCCATTGGACATATTGCCGGCATGTGTGCCACACTCGCTCCCAATCGCAATCCAAATCCAAATACGAATACGAATCGCAATCCACACGGACATCCCCATGTTGCTCCTCGTCTTGGGCAATGGCAGTGGGAAATTAACATAATCGAAAAGCGATTCCAAGCCTGTGCACTCCGGTCGCTTTATTTATTCATTCATTCTGTGAATTTCTGCTGCAGCGCATTCTTGCTGACAGAATTAATTATTTCGCCACATAAATTCTTTGATTACCATTTTTCCGAAGTCTGTTTATTTGCTGGCAATATTGTACAGGAAGTGGAAAATGGCTCTATTGGGCGCAAGACCTTTAAAATGTATTAACTGAATTAGCTGTACAAAAATGCACTTTAATTTAATATATTTTTATTGAAACATTTTAAAAATAAAGAAAACATTTAATATAAATTAAAAATCTAATTTATATATAAAGAGATAAGCAAAAACATTGCTGGAAGAGAATATAAATTAACGATATAATATTTGTATATTTTATTTAAACATTCTTCCAGGCAAAGGTTATATTCTTGCTAGACTTGAAGTCCTGCTGAATTTCTATTTTATATTTAATAATATTGTTAATTAATTAAATATTAAAATTCAAACAAATTCAAGACACGCTTCTCATAAAATATAAATATAATTACCTAAGATATACTGCCTACTTCAGACTCCCCACACAAAACCCCTTAAGATCTGATCTGTGAGTGACTTATGAATTTATAAGCCCCCAGATCTCCTCCCCCACTTACCGCAGCAATAAAACAATTGAAAAGTGAGGACTCAAATTAGAGTGAACCTTATTGAAACCTTAATGCCTTGCACAATGCAAACAATCTGCAAGGAGGGAGTGTCGGCTGGGGATGCAGGATGCTGGGTTAGTCATGCGGAACCACTTACAAATCCATAAATGTGAATATTATTACTGAAATTGTTGTTGTTGTTGCTGCTGCTCGTGTCGCCTTTGGCATTGTGCTGGAGTTCTATTCTATATGTATGTTGACATTGCACCCGACTCCGGGGACTTCTAGTGGGTGGTGGTAGTGGGTGGGTGGCTTGTGCATTAAGGAGAGCAGGCAGAGTGGGAGTGGTTGGCAAACACCGCAATGACTTTAGCAAATAGTCAAGCTTGGAAAGACAATAAAAACAAGAAAGCATTATATACTAGTGTTTGAATCATAAAATACCCGGTTCTTAATGGTACATTATGTTCATTAAACTATGCTAAATAGTCTGAAAAGTTGCATAATGTTTTAATTACTATTTAAAATATGAACTATCTTTTTTTAATATTAAATATTATAACAATTAAATTTCTGTATTCATAAGAACATCATTATTACTTTGGTGTATTTAAATAATTATTTTTAAGAGTATCAGTAGCCTGGACAACCTGAAAATTTAATGAAAATCTTCTCCCTGTTACCAACATTTCCTCCCTTTAATATACCCCTTTATCCACCGATTACCAGGTATCATAAGAGCCATGTTTGCACTTTGCTTTTGCCGATTTGCAGTTTCGGCCTTCTGTGTTTGTTGTTCGAACGAGAATAAATTCCAGTAGCCGGAAACAAACGATTTTATTGCAACTACTCCACTCGCATGCATTTATTGTTTTCGTTTTCGTCGTTTTACATGTATTATTTGCGCTCTCGGGCTGTTTGCCTTTTGTTTTGTCAGCAATATCCCCTAGCCCCCCATCCCCCCATCACCCCTTACCCAGCTCAATTGATTTTAGTTTATTTATTGTTTTGCTTTAAACTATTAAAATATTGTCTCATGTTTTTATGCAGCCTGCAGGCGAAGTGGCCTTTGCCTTGGGACCCCCTTGTGGCATCGTTTTTGGTTGTTGACTCAAGTTTTTGGCAAATAATTTGATTTTCAAAACAATAAATTTTAACCAATATATAAATTATACTTAGTCCGGCTTAATACAAAGGATTTTGACAATAAAAAAGGGAACAACAACACAGGATTATTTGGTATACTGTTTGGATTGCCTTTAAAAAGAATTAAATTTAGCGATTTAATATAAATAATAATCGATAGATAATCTTAAAAAATATTTATTATTTACAAATTATTTTTACTAGTTATATAAAATTCCTTTTGTATGAATCATCTGTTTTTATTTACTTCCTTCTTTAAGGAATACCCCCTTTCTAATTTATTATGTCCTCAGCCAAAAAGGAAGAAAAGTATATAAATTAAGGAAAAAATCCTCCAACGAAGTCAAATAAGCTGAGAAGGCGGAACTTGTGCATAAATTAGCCGTTTGCATTTGAAAATTCCAAACTTCTTTCTATTGAAATCAATTCGATACTTTTCCCACAAGAGAAAAACCAACAAAAGGAAAAAAAAATATATTCGTTTTTTATTTGTTCCGCTGAAAAGCCAAAAAGTTTGTTTAGCCATTTTTCATTGCTTACAACAGAAAGTTTTAAGTAAAAAATAAATTTGTGCCAAACCAAAAACTACCAGAAAAAAGTATCTATATATATAAGGAAAAGTAAGGAAGAGGTGGAGAAAAACAATGTTTTTTTTCGTATTATTTTGGCGCATTTTGCTTGGTGTTCTTTTTTTGTTAGTCACCCAATAAGACAGACAGTTAGTCTGTCAGTCAGTCGGTGGGGAAAACGCTTCTATTATTTTCTACTTTGAGGGAAGACGATTCTCTTGGACGGCTTCCAAATTATAAGTTCTGCCCTGATTTCAATTTAGCCGCAACAGACTGGGGTGGAGCCATGGCTATTTGTCGCATCTTCAATTTCGATGCCGCTGCAACTTTTTTCCCCTCCTGGAATATTTGCTATTTAAGGATGAAGGCAGGCAGGCGGGCATTAGTCTAATGGCGGCAATAACTTAGATCCTTGTTACTAGATATTTTTGCCGGAGAACGTTGCCGAGTTAATGAACACTTTGTTTATGAATATTGTTTTTTAAACATGTCAAAGGAGTGTGAGGCTTGTGAGTTAATCAGTGTAAGGCATTCAGGAGGGCTGACAATTATTTGTGTGACATCCTCAAAATAAAATAAGAAGGGGAGTAGTCGTTTCTATGCTTTTTTAATTAGTTAAAGTAATTATTACCTGTTATAAAATTGAATCTATAATCTATATTTAAGATACCTGCTATAATTGTGTCTTCAGAAAATGTTTATTTTATAAAATAAAATACTTCTTAAATACAACTCACTTAGTTTTTCAATCCTAAATATCTTCTAAAATATAGTTATCATTCTGAAATCCGATTTGACCTCTTCCAAGCAAGAATCAGCGAAAATAAATGGGCGGAGAAAAGATCCTTTGCCAAAATCCTGCGCTGGCATCATGTTGCATGCAGCAAAGCAGCGGCGCAATGAAGCAATCAATCAAAGCGCAAATCGCTTTGGTGTCGCAAAGCACCGCTGGGCAAAGACTTTTCGCCTTAGGAATAATATCCATCATTGCAGTCGAGGTCCCCACACTCATTTCCCATTTCTCAATCCCTCTGTCTTCCAAAGATCTACACTTTTAACAAATATTTTAAGACACCGAAAATGTAATCTCTCGCATTTACGATTTTTTCGTAAAGGGATTATTTATATAATTATAAATGTTAACGAACAAATATTTTCAAAATTCTAAAATAAGAAATAAATTGATTAATTGGATAGACAGCAGATTCTAATTCTAGAGAAATACAAATAAACATTCAATAGTTTGAAAGCTATTCACTTAAGACTTTCTCCCAGTGCCCTCACAGTTATCGTAATCGTCTTCATTTTGCAACGGCATGCCGCGGAGTCGGAGACGCCTTTGATGCCCGGGCCATGACTCAGATATTGGCGGAAGGTACGGGGGCCTTCTTACTGGGGCCAGTCTGAGTACGAGTCTGGCAGTCTCGGGTCTCTGTGCCCGTTCCCCTTCGGCCCCTGGACCATCTCTTGCTGCGTAATCACATTCAAGTGCCGTCTCCTGCAAGCACTGCACATGTGTGACTGCCCAGGAGGGAGAGAGGGGAGATCTGATGGCGGGGGGACTGGGGATAGTGCGGCGAAGAGGTGCAGCTGGGTGGGGTTGGACTTTTGGGCAAGGGCAAGGCGAGGCAATGCCGAAGCTGCGCCGCATATAAATGTTTGATTTATGCATCCAAAATGCTTGACTCGCAGCCAAAAAGGCTTCGGCACCAGCACAGTGGTGGAATGAGGTTTAAAAAGTAAATTCAATTCGGCATTAAAAAAATGTATAAAAAACTGTAAATAATTTGAATCTTTATAATGTTTTAAAAAGGAATAACTCTTTTTATTTTCAAGAATGAAATGAATACAAGTTTTCCAGTTTAATAACTGAATTCTAGAACCAAACATACATAAAAAAATACTTTAACTAATTGTTTTCATAGCTAATTTATTAATAATAATTATTTTTTGAATATTTTTAAGTATTATCTTGAATTCTAGTCCACTGTTCAAGTCATTGTCGTGGTGCAGCTGTTGTTGTTACCGCTTTTATTTTTGTGGCTGTTGTTGCAGCCTTTTGCTGCAGTTGTTTCTCGCCGAGAAGTGGAGTCTAGTGGACTGGCTGCGTCTGCGAGTTGTGACTACAAATGCAGTCGTCGTTTCCCACTGGCAATGGCCCCATCATAATGGCGGCACTTTGAGCTCATAGATCCCACCGACAACCAGCCAGCTTATCCTGGCAATGCATCCTCAGTGAAGCTCCCCCAATTCCCACCGCCAGAGCCTCAATCCCGCTGACGAGAGGAGCACATTATCATTATCAGCTAGGGGCCACCTAAGGCTCAGTTCGCTGTTGGCACTCGGTTATAAATCCATTGTGACTTGGTATCTCATGGTTGCATTTCTGCCATCTGCATCTAAAACACCTTTGCTGGGCTTTTTTTTTTTCTTCCTTCAAACCGCATGCAGTGACGATGGCCCCATCTGGGCATTTATAACTCGTTAAGTGCTCAATAACTTTATTCCCAATCGGTGTGGTGCTTGGCCCAGCCCCGAGGGCCTGACGGGTCGGCAAAGGTGTGAGCTGAGTCCCTGAAATCAGGAAGCTTATTTTGCACTCGGATGGAGGCGCAGAACAACGCCCACTTTGGCTGGCAGAGGGACGTGCTGGGTAGAGTTAAGCTTAACAATATCTTTGGTTATGGAAATCGTAAAGTATAATTTTGTGATATTTCTAGGCAAACTTCGGAGTAATTTATAAACTTATTTAGTTAGGCTTCATTTTATATATCTATTCTTATCGATAAACATGATTTGATTCCATTAAAAGCAACTTTCAACCACTAGTAAAGATTAATTTTTATGAATCGCTCAAAATAGAACTTAAATTATTGTAAGAATCTATGTATATCCCATCTTCCAGTGGTTTTATATTACAAATTCTTGAAGGAAGAACCCATGAATAATGCATAGAATGGACCTCATTGAATGAATACAATTACAAAACTTGCGTTTGCGCAATCCAGCCAAAGTTAGACTCAAGTTTTTTGCCTAATAAATTTACGACCGCAACTTTTAGTCTCTCCGGTCAGCAAAAAAGTAATCACTTAAGTTTTACGAAATCCCCCCGGCAATAGGTCCCGCCAGGA
Source organism: Drosophila anomelani (assembly GCA_035045905.1). Lineage (NCBI taxonomy): Eukaryota > Metazoa > Arthropoda > Insecta > Diptera > Drosophilidae > Drosophila > Drosophila anomelani. Next base: position 4,066,522 of record JAWNOO010000007.1, on the reverse strand, counting down.
TCCCCAGCAGAATCCAAGTTAGTGGGCGTCTTAATCATCATTGGCTGATATGTAGAGCGAGGATAGTCAAGTTTGCCTTTCGGGGAAAGAGTTCGGTGGCCACAGTGGATGCTCCCGAAACTAATTTGCCAGCGGATTGGTGGCAGCTCACTCTCAGACCGCTTTTAGCCCATCGCAACTCGTCTTGGCATCGCCACCCGCGTGGAAAGCAATAAAGCAGCTACAGAAGCTGCGAAAATAAAGAGGAATAACAAAGTTAAATAAACAAAATGTAGTCATTATTTATATTTGCAACACAAGTCGGCAACAACCAAAGAAAACACTAGAAAAAATTCTCTTAAAACAAGCTGCGAGAAAACAAAAAAGTTAACAAATTTACAGGGTTCTTACTTTCGGATTATTAGTATTAAATTAAGGAGTTATTAAAATATTAACAAAGAGTTTTAGTAAAATTATATAATATATAAAATATATATTTTATATGTATTTTCATTCAATCATATAGCCGAAAATAAGTTCTAAAACTGGTAATAGCTTGGTTTTTGAAGCCATCTTAAATCTTTCTATATCAAACTTTAAGCAATCCTTTTCTTAATTACTTAAATTTTCGGTTCTATCCCACTTTATTCACTTTTCCAAGCACCCTGTATGGAAATATGCTATAAGTTTCCCTCAGACAATAGAAGCGCGTAAGAAAAGCGCATTAATTTCACCCAACCCCAACGGTTCCTTGGGTGGTTCATCTTCAGCTCACCGGGACTCACTCGTCGTCGTCGTCGTCTTCGCCGACTTGCGCTCGCACTTAAAAATTAATTTAATATCCTGGCGTATCCTTTTCCACGCAGCCAGCTCGCATGCTCCGCGGCCATAACGAGGGGAGCGCGAACGTAAGTCGAGGAGATATATTGTACCGAAGATGAGCGAGCATTCGCATCCTGCTGGCAGGTTCAGGACCTGATCCAGGTCCTAGTCCTTTGTGCCCGTCCCCCGGCTGCTGCTCAGCTCGCATGGCGGCTGTAAATATAATTACGTCGGGAAAATCCGAACCAAGCAGGATTAATTAGCGCGCATTACCCGAACCCGCCTCACGCAACCGGTTCCAGGAGCAAGTTCCCAGGGACCTGGGGTGTCAACTAACTCGGATAGGTGGATGGCTGGTGGCGAGATCTCTCACCCACCTTTGGGTCTCGGTTACGTGTCACAAAAAATGGGATACATTTGCTTCTAATTAAGAATCCATGTTTTAAATATATGCATGTACCACCCGCTCCTTGTTCCTTCTCCCATCTCAGGGCCCATGTCTGTGGTTTCGAGTGGCAAGGAGCAGCAGCCATAAAAATATAAGTAGAACATGGCGCATAAATGTTGGATCCCTAACAAATACCTCACAGGGGGTTGCGGTGTCTGAAAGATTGAATGACAGCTCCCACTCAATACTACCCTCTGTCTGTCGACACCTTTTCGGAGGTGAGATATCATAAATTTGAATGAGTATGAGGAGGAGTTTAATGGCTGAAACTTACATTAAATCCCAAACGAATATCGTATATTTTACTTTGGAGTTTTGATGGAGTTTTAAAAGGGACATATATATACATAGACGAATTATTTGTTTAACATCTGCATATATAAAAGGTAGAGTTTTTATTTTGTAGCTCATGTTTTACTATTTATTTCAAAGTGAAAAATCGAAGGTATTAAAACTTAAGATTAAATAAGGAAGAGCTTTTGAAATAAATAGGAATGGATAAAGAATAATTTAATAATTTAATAAAGGGATTCTTTACCTCAATTAACAATATTGTGACAATAATACCTTTAAGGATTTTGTAATCAAGTTCCTTTCTTTGCCAAATATAAAAACAAATCCTAGAAAAAACCAAAGAATTCCTCTAAAATTTTCCAACAAAATATATAAACCCGATTTTCTGTTCTTGCTTTCTCTTATAAAGATCGTGATTCCGTAAACTTAATGGGTAAACAAGTAACAAGACAAAAGGGAAACATTGAAAACAATGAGCTACCAATTAGAAGGGCTGCCTGCGAAATGGAGACAAATCTCGTAAAACTCATAAATGTCGCCATAACAATAAAAATTCCGGTTGCAAATAAAGTCAGCGAAATAAAGTTTGAAGCGGCACGCCGAGATTCTGGCTGGGATTCCGTTGGCCAAAGGGGAACCAAGGACCCAGACCCAGCACTCAGACCATGCCGCACCAGACATTGAACATGTTCATAAAATCATCGCCTGTTGCTTTGATGATGGCAGCTATAAACCGTACGGCCGCAAACAGAGTCGCCGGAGTCGCAACCAACTGTTGAGCCGGGGATTTTACGAGCCGGGTAATGACGTCATAAAAATTAACAACTTCAAGGACTGTCTGAGGGTGCTGGAAAAGCAAGCCCTTTGACTGCGGCAATTATTAGCTGGAAATTGTCGAAAATCACTTGAACAATATGCAACCAAATAAAGGAATTTATTGTGTGAATAAAATGGGGAATTAGAGGTCCTAAAACCATTTTATTTATTTGTTTTTATTATTCATTTTAACAATGTTAAAAGTTACTAACCTTTTACAGGAATCTTTTTCTGCATTAAAATACTTTTCAGAATTAAATAATCAAGCAAATGTAATTATTTATTTTTGAACCTTGTAACCTTTTTTAAACTTTATAAAAATACAAAATTTATTTAAAGAAATAAATATATAATCTGTTTAACATAATTCAAATTCCAAATGGTTATCTTTCTCAATATAAGCAACAATTTAATAAATCCAAAGGACACTTTTCTCTTAAATAAAAATTATTTTTGTATACTTCTTTTTAGATTTCTGTATGTTTAAAAATTCGCACACTGTTTCAACGGATTTAAAAAATTTATTTGCGTGCCAAAAAGTCAGGACCTCAATCGGGGCAATCGGGACAGGATGCGGGAACTGCAGTGTCCAACCATACACTCACATGGAAGAATGGCAAAATTGCGTTGGAAAATTTACCGGCAAAACGAGCCAAAGGACACTGACAAAATGCACACGGAACTCTCTTCCTCTCTCTGTCCCTCTTTTACTTCCGGTCACCAGCTCTTCTCTTTCACATGTGTCTCCCTGTGTGCGTGGCCAGAGGAATATAATTTATTCGATCTGCGATAGCCGTGGCCTCTGTCCGGCATGTCTCATAAAAATTGCAGTTTAATTACTCCATCGACAGTATCAATTTAGCGAAATCTTTTATTAGCGCCGCAGATGGATTGCCATCCGTGTTAAAGCGCCATCTGTAGGCGGCAGCAGGTGGGTCGTTCTTTGTTGCGGCTAGCCTAAGGGTTAATATTGAAAGCAAGGTCTGTACTTTTAGGGATAAATTTATGTAGAGTTTTCAGTGAAATTTAAGGAGCGAAAGCTAATTTGTAGTGATTTTTGTCTTTCAAGAAATACTTGTTGTTGTGAATATATTAAATGTTGTATATATAGAATACATAAAAGTTATTTAAAAGGCCGATATTTAACAAAAATATATTACGCATAATTAACTTAAGGAACAATTTTTTAATTGCTTTAAAATTAAAAATTACAGTATTATAATTCGTTCAGAATAATATTAAATATTAATAATATTAAATAGATTTTATTTCAAATATTCCCCATAAACTCTTTTAAAGATTGATTTTCATTTCCAAAAATTCTACCAATATCGCAGGGACGTGCCAGGCTCAGCTGTGGATTCTGAAACTTCGCTCCTTGAACACTCCTCCGCCGCTCCTCCGGCAGCGCAGCTCCTGGCCCAAATCCCCGATGCTGGCTCAACCAAAAAAGAGCCCCCGAAACCCCACCAAATGCTGCACGCTCATCCGCAAGATTTATGTATCTCAAATATGTGCAGCTGTGTGTGAGTGTCGAGCTCGAGTCCGAATGCCTATGCAGCTCTGTAGCTCTGTGGCATTCAGCTCCAGCCCCCCCATTCCACGGGGTGGGGCAGTGGTGACTCCTCCAGCGCCATGGCATGGACATATCCAGCTCCGATTCCACGAGTCCGCCGATTCCAGCTGAACGAGAGCACGAGTGCGAGTGCGAGTATCTGCATCTGCAAGCGAGCCTCCGACAATGTTTTGTTATTGTGCCGCGCTTTTTAAATTTACGTGCGGCAAATGCAACATACTTCACTTACGGAATTTGCGTTAATGTGAATTTGCAGACCACTCCAGTTGGTACCGTGCACCCTCCCCCCTATCAGCCGCCCTAGTCCTACACAGCGGGAAAATATTTAAAATATTTATTATCAGTAGGTTGCAGAAATTAAACCTTATGCCGCCTTGAATTGTTATATCAAATCTGTATTAATAACTTATAAACTTTTAATATACATTTTTTATTTAAGAACCCATATTTTTTAATATTTCTTTTAATTTTTTTTTTAATATTTCTCAGAGTGCATCTCTCCACTCTTTGGCGGACTGCTTTCATTCTGCATTTGCATGCTGGCCACCGACGCATCGCCGTGAATGTGGATTTTCTGGGATGGAGGATGGGAGTAAGAGGCTTGGGGAGATGGTTTGTACGGGGCATGGCCAAGGAGGGTAATGTGCAGGGCACAAGTGCAGCGGCCTCGAGTTTATACAAATGCACTATGAGTGCATGTTGCTATTGTCAGGCTTGGTGCCCATCCACATGATGTGGGATATTAGACAACAGGAGTGCCTTAAAGTTTCTATTTGTGAGTGCGTTCGTAATGCTTAAACATATGGATTTCATACTAAGCAATAATCAAAACTATTTAAGCTTTACTTAACTTTCTATAGTTTACGAATTTATTAGAAAATTTGTATTTTAACATGTTTACATTTTTATTCCTTATTGAACCTGAGCAACAATGAAGTGATTTAAAGAGATGTTTGTTACTAAATATTAGTTAAATGTGTGGGTTTTTAGAAATTCGATACAGTTAGTTAACAAAAAAGTAAGAAATGAAAAGAGATTGGAAAGGATTTCCATAAATAGTATTTGAGTTAATTTCAATTGAAATGAAAATTAATCTGAATAAACAAATATAACAAATCTTAAGAAATGATTTTAATATTTAAATTTAAGATATAAAATAAATTTAGAATCGTTCTCACTTGCTAATAAATTTTATAATATAATTTACTTTAGTATTTTTTTCTTAAACTAAAATTTTTATTTGTTTAATTTTGTACTTTATTTTAATTAACAAAATCTGTATGGGAAACATTCTAAAATTCTCTCATTAATTTGTATATTAAACATATGCGCTTGTTGCGCTTAGTTTATTAATTTGTTTCTTAGTGTTCTGATTAATTTGTTATTAATTTAATTAATTCAAAATACGAATTTTTTATTTTACTGATATTTTACTGTGGTACCACGGTGACTTCCCGTAATGTTCATTAATATTTTAAAGCATACATTTAAGAGTCTACATCAAAGGATATCGACTAGTCGACTCAGTATTCACCCATGAATCCTTCTTGTTGTTGCAGGGATTTTGCTTGGTGTTTTTTGCAGTCCTGCTGTTGTTGCCCCGGCTGCCAGTTGTTGTTGCAGTGCCCGTGATGCATCCCAACTTTCAGCTACAAGGTACGAGTACAACAACATGCATTTGTCGGTTGTCTGGTCCTCTCACTTCCTCTCGCGGCTGCAACTGCAGCTGGGAGTGTGTGTGTTTATTTGGATTGCGTGTGAGTGTGTGTTTGTGTGTGCGTACGCAAATGCAGCCATGATTTATGATCTGAAACAATATTGAGCGCACGAAAATTTATGGAGTGCTCCGCTTTGCAAATAAAACAAAATAAAATTTTTTGTCAGTTGTATTTTTCGTTTCAATATTTCTCCTGCGCCTTGTTCTCGTCTTTTTGCCCTCCTGACTGACCATTCATCCTTTTGTGTCCATTCATTTTGCCCTCGATTTATTTCGTTTCCGTGTCCTGTTCCCTGCATGTGTGAGTGTGACTCGTAGGCGTCGCCACACCCCCTTCTCTGTTTTTTTTTTTTGTGTGTTTGTGTGGAGACAGGTCCCTGAGATGGTCAAAAATGCATTCGGGCTTAATATTTGTTCTTTATTGCTGCGATCGGACATAATATATTTGAGATTTCAAGCGGAAATTTATTGCAGCATAGTGAAATATGCACTCAACTTATGTTTGTCCTTTTACACTGCACGTAAAAGCATTATTTTGTGGGAGGAAGTAAGAGAAATTCTTAAATTAAATTAGGGATATTCATTTAATTATAATAAAAATAAAATAATATTTATATATAATAAAATATATATAGATCGAAATTGGTTTCCGAACACCAAAGTTTATTCACAAGTTATTTTTTAGACCTTTTGCATTCACAAAATTTTAATTCTTGATCCTTTCTCTCATGCCAAATTTCAGTTCCATTATTTTTGTATAAATAATACACATAAACATTTTATTACCCTCAAAATCTAGATTTAAAAATCAATTTAATTATGGATTCGCTTGCAACAAGATCATGATTAATGTTTTCTTGTAAACCACAACCTTGTTAAGTGAGGAAAAAATTGTTAAAAGGATAAAAAAAAAACTTGAAACCCTTATCTGGGTTCAGCACTTCACCTCTTGCAACAGATTTTCCTCCAACCAGCAAGTAAATGGAGAAGAGCAGATAGAGAACTTCTGGGTTCTGTGAGTATTTCATTTGCAACTGACATCTGTGAGAGGGGCGACCCAAGGATAATTCAAACATTTATCATGTTCAGTTTTTGGGCAATCGATTTGGGTTCGATTGAGGCTTATCAGCAACTGTCGAGGAGTGGGGGAGCTCTATCTAGGCGATGTGGGAGTGTGGCATGCTCAATTGAAAGGCGTCACGATTGGCTTGGAAAATGGCTGCCAGAAGGACACGGCCCCAGGATGCGACTGCTGCATATCTATCACCAGCAGCATCAGCTCAAAGCCACAACAACCCCAAATCCGAGGCAAGATGGCATTTCACCATTTTGGCTGCTTCTAAGGCCGCCATATGGATGCAGATTGATGCGGGTGTGAAGGGCAAGCAGCTCTGGCTGGGAATCCAAAGACCCCTCGCTCAGACAGTCTATTTTTGTTTAAATTCGAGTTGAAAATGCAGTCAGATGCCACTTCGCACGTGACTTTTAGGAATTTGAAGTCACGCCAAGTTAAATATCATTTGAAAAGGAATTTTACAAAATATTTTAGAGAGGCGGATGAAACTCTTTGCCTCTTAGATAATGTTTGTATTTTCACTATGCAAATGGTGGAATAATGAATTTAATAAATCGTTGAATCGTATTGGATCTGGGTTAATTATTAACTTGACATACTCACATTTTCTTCAATAGTTTCTGCCGAATATTTATTCTCATAAACCGACCAAGTTCGTCAGTGCCTTAGCTCTCACATCCTCGGAACTGGCACTAACACTTGCCGCAGTCTAAGTGTGCTGGAATCCTGCAACATACAAAAGTCATAAATCATAAAGGCGCAGGCAGCAGGCAGCATTGTGCCTCAAGAAAAAGAAGCCACTGCAAAGGATATGCTGCTCTAGTTATGCCTGAGAGGACCAAAAGGAACGCATTACTGTCGCAGGATGCCGGCGGCGAAATTCGCAGCGTCGACTCGAGTGCGTTGGTTTTTGCATACATATAGTACATATATGCAAAAAAGGACCTAGGAGCCATAAAACAGCAAGGACAACGCACAGCAGCGCAGAAAAATTAAACTGAAATTCATACAATATTTTTTCCATATTTTTGTGCCTTGCCGCTGCATGTGGTGCATATGATTTATGATGATGCGAGCGGAAAACGTCACGATGACAACGGCAGCGAGGAAGCAAATAAAACAGCGGGCTTAAGTATCTCACAGACACTCTTACATCCGAAGCGCTGCGGTGAGGCAATTAAAAGCCCATACGAAACTGGCAAGGAGTCTTGGCTTGCATCGTTAAATGGAAATATTAATTTGTGATTTCTTCGCGCCGCCACTTGCAGCTAATTTATTATTAATTGAATTTGAAAGGGGCTCACTTGGGGATGGAGGGTATAGGATTGGAGTCGATTTGGGGTGCATGGAGAGAAATGGAAAACTGGTTTAATATTTTATTTAATTACGAAGTTTACAAGTAATAAAATCAAGAAAATGTAAAAGGAAACAGTTAAAGAAAGAAACAAAAAAAAATCATAAGAAAACTATAGTTTATTAACGTGGAAATTAATATATTTTTGATAGTTTAAAAATATAGAATTAAAGTTTAAAATCCTGACTTATATGCAACCAATTATGCCCATGCTTTTTTTCAGTGCAAAAACCCATGAACACGCACCACAAGCGGCACGGCGGCACCCAGCTTCCTGGTCGTCATACACAGCGTTTTATGTTCTATTTATGTTGTGCAAACGATGCCCCATAATCGTAAAAATATCAAAACAAATCGTTAAAATCGATCTCCTCTGTTTGCCAATCGATTTACAATCCTCCGCTAAGTTCCCCCAAAAGTATCTTCATTTGTGGAGTTTGTACTCTCGCTTCGTGGGACGCGACGCGTGTCAATCGAGCGAGTTGGAAGTATCTGCGTATCTGCCATCTATATGTATCTTGGTGTCTCTATTTGTATCTATGAGCGCGTGTGTGTGCATGCCAATGATATGGCCCCCGACCAGAAGGAGCTCATAAATTTTGTGACTTAATTAAGTTGGCATCACTTGAAAATTGTTTGAATATTTTTTGTTGTTGTTGGAGCTGCCGGAGCTGTGTTGTTCTTCCCGTATTGCGTTTACAGATAATAATTGTAAGAGCCCATAATTGATTCAATATTGATTTATAATTATTGAACCGACTCAAGTGCAGCGAACGCAGACAAAACCCAGAGCAGATAGTAAGTGAGTCCAACAAATTGATAATTTAATTAGCCATTGAATATTTAGTGTTATTTATGGGAAATTTTGTTTCATAATGCATCATTCATTATTATATTTTATCGTATTTATAAGGTAAAGTAAAGAATTTTGGGTCGCTATATGGTAAATTTTAATATATATTTTGTATAGTTTAAGTTTGTTAATCAATGTTTCGCTAAAGCAAATAATTATAGAATATTAATAAAACTTATTTTATAAATAAATTAATATGAATAGTTTAAGTAAATGTAAAACTCTTCAAATTTCCCGCTAAATCAATGATCCTAACCTTGCCTGTACCCATAAAATATGCTATGAAGTCATCAAAAGCTATATCTTGGGGTATCTCGAACATCATTCAGCTATTTACCAAACAAATAAATTGGAAATCCACAAGAAATCCACCAGAAATCCAGCCTCAACAGCGAAAAAATGAAATAGAGTTGTTTGTTTATTTACCTAGGCGATTGGAAATGTTTTTTTTTTCTTTTTTGTTTTTGGGTGAAAACTACACTCCATGGCCAGAGAGGTCGGAAAGGTGAAAAAGTGAATGAGGAAATTTTCGCAGCACGCCGCAGAGTCTCCTCAACGTCTCCCACTGTTCCGGACTGGGCGAAATGAGGTGCCACATGATATGGGGAGGCGCTGTGGCGTTCTGTTTATCCAACGGGGGTCGCCAAGGCGAGTGTTTGTTTTTATAGACTAATTTTTATGGTGCCACCAGCCTGAAACATTTTCTGCTGTTTGTTTTTCTTTCCGGATTGCTCAACACCAGCTACTGTGTGTATAGTATGTGTGTTTGGGTTGTGCTACGAGTCCATCTCCATTCCACACGTAATAATCATCATCATGACAGGGCGTTAACTTGCTCATTAGCCAAAAGGATATTCGGGTGCGGGATCATAAAGCCATCATAACTCACCGCCCGCTGAAAGGGCTATAGTGTCCTGTGTATCCTGTGTGTCCATAATTAAGTAAGCAAAAATCCAAGGAAAAAATTAGAACAATCCGGACTCGGCCAGGTAGCTTGGCTAAATTAAAACCACCCTCTGTGCCAAGACGCTGTCACACATTATTCTCCGGCGGAACTTTTACCGAAACAAAGGGACACAAAGGGTTGGCTGACTTTGTGTCCTTTCCCTGGTTCCAGGACTCGACTCGAAGACAAAGTTTTATGGCTGGCTGGATGAGGACGGTAAGGAGCCCCAGCTGGTGACGCGCCCTCGGCTCAATTGCAATTACGGCAAATTACTTTATTACATCCGTAATTGTGTGACCATCGAGCGTGCCATTTTTTGGTCTCTGAAATGAGTGAAACTGAAATTAGACAGCGAACGCCACAAGTGGTTTTTCCGTATTTGCGGGAAGCCCCCCTCTACGGCAACTACTCTCCACTCCGGTGTATTACTATTACCATTATTACTCCCCCGCCCAGAGACTTAGCTCACTTGTTCCTTGTGGCTTTTGCCGTATTTTTAGCCTCTGCTCACAGCCTCCGGAGCCGACGGCAACTTCTCGGGACTCAAATCCGTCGGCAATTGTCACGCAATCAGAAGTCTGGAAAGTTACAGTACGGATTTCTTTTTAATTTTATTAAAAGTTTGTATAAATAAGAGCACAAGTTTATTATTATTTTCACATATGAAAAGGGGATTCCAAATATGAAATTAAAATTAATCTAAAGGATACTAAAGAATTGGAAAATCTATATAGGCATATTTTGAAGGCGAAAAAATATTGGTATTATGTAACTTAAAAAAAGTAATTAAGGTAAAACCAAAATTTAACACATTAAACATAAAGGCTTTTTCCCTCCGGCTCCATAAGATTATTAAAAATTGGCAACTATTAAAAATGTTTGCTTAGGAAAGTTTGAAATCGACGTATGGACTCTCGATATGTGTGTGATCTTGGCATATAGTCAAGTAGCAAATTATATTTATAAAATCGGGACGAAAGGACCTTAAGTTAGCTATTAACCTTTCCGATTTAAATAGCAAATATTATGTTTTCTTTATTCTAGTATATATATTACATATTATTGGTTGGTAAATATAACTTATTATTTAATAAAAATATTATATATTGAGGCTTGGCGTATTTTTTAGTAAAAAATGTTAAATAAATGTTCCATAGTTTTATGCAATTTTATAGAAACTAAGTTTAGATTTAATCAACAAAAATTATGAACAAATTAAACATAACCATATTAAATCATTTTAATTGACTTGTAAGCTTGTATTCTTGTATTCTCTTAGTAAAAATTTTCTTTTAAATGTAATTTAAATGAATAGGTTTAAACTATCGTTTTCCTTCTTATTCCCCCCATTTCCTCTCCCTCCGCCTCCCTCAAATCCCCCATTTCTTGCCGCTTTCTTGTCTGGTTTGATTCTACTTCCCCTTCTCCACTTTATGAATCATCGCGGGATTGTTAATTTGTGATCCACCCGTGCCGGCTAATTGCCTTCGATCGTGATCATGATCGTGATCGAGATCATGTCATGCATTGAGTGGGAATTGTGCTGTGCTGACGTCACAGCCAAGTCAATGGAACTGGCAGTGGAGCCACGTAACTCCCCCTTCGCGCCAAAAACATTGGAGTTGCTCTTTTACGCAAACTCTCTCCCGCTCACGCGCTCTCTGCTGCAGCTCAGCCATGTTTATTTATGATGTAAACAAACCATTAAGCGGGAGAATTACGAGCGCAGTCGCAGTCGCGGCCATCATGGCAGCGGCGTTGGCAGCGACGCGTGCAGCGCAGCAGCGACGTAGCGCTCTCTCGTTCTCGCAATGCTTTATGGCTGCCGCAAATGGTTTATTGCCTACACACAGATACACACGCACACACTCACGGAGTCGGCGCTGGGCGCTCTCGCGAGAGAGCAGCTGTTTCTGTGTCAAGCATATGTGGTGTGAAAGAGAGGGAAGTAGCAGTGGGGGACTTTCCCCAGAGAGAGAGAGTGGAGGGTTGACAACTAGCCCCGCCCGTTTTAATGTTGCAAAGCGTAAAAGTTCCTGCTCTTGGCTGAACTCATCTTCACACATTTTCCAACTTTATCCTAATGAGAAACCTGTTAGAGGAGCCCCCAAAAGACAGATAGAGACGGGTAGAGGAGAGTGAGAGTGAGAGCGCCAGGCCGAGAGAAATTTACGGCCACACGTGGCCTCCGCTTTTCATTGAGAAACATCATTGTTTATGGGCGTTTACTTTTCGAGGATCTGGATTTACGACCTCTCGAGTGGTTCTTTCCTGCGAGTGCGATTCCCACTCAAGCGGCTCATCTTCTCCAAATCCCACTCAACTCAACAACGCCGCTCTCCTTCTGCGGGTTTTATGTCGGCGCTGAACTTGAAAATTACTTTATTAATCATTTAGGAATAAGCGCGTCTATTAGAGGACATTTATCATCGCAGGAGGCTGGGCAGCGAGCCCGAAATCGAGCCGAATTTTAATTAAATTAATATAATGCTTAATGATTTAGATTAATGATGGTTTTGTTTTGTCTTGGGTTCCCAGCAACTGGAAATTTAGGTATCGTTATTTTGCATGCTTTGGTATTCTTAAAAAAATGTTGGAGTTTTTATATACAAATTACCTAAAAACAAAAAATTCGGATCATTACAATCTGAGGATATAAATAACGTAGAAATATTCTTTATTTTTTCCAAATGTTGGTTTCAGTTTAACAAAAAATATATCTTTCTGTAAATTAAATTCTTAATTTAAATTAAATTCTTAAAAAATAAATAAAGAAAATTACAATCTGCAGTTATAATATACGTAGACTTAATAGTAAGTCATAAAATAAAATACGGTGTCCAAACAAAAACTAAATTTTCATGTAAACAAAATATAAATTTAAATTAAATACAATAAAATAGATAAAAATACCTAAAAATATATTAAAAATAATTTACCTCTTATATAAGACTAAAAAACTATAGAAAAAAGACTAATGAAAGAACACTTATAAAATATGAAGAATGCCTAGAAAAATCAAAACATTTGTAACCTATCAAATACATACTTAGTAAATGTTTGGAAATTAATGTACAGAAACTACCACTTATAAAAAAGTTTTTTTATTTTAAACCACTAAAAATATGTCCATAGCTTACCACACATAGAAAGTGAGTAATATTTTATGGCCGATAAGCCATGTTTTGATATTTCATTTTTGAAATTCGACATTTAAAGTTTCAGGACATGGCTAGATCGTTTCTCCTGTTTATGCTCATCAAAAATATGTAGGGTTTAATGGTAAAACATAATTAAAATAAAAGTTTAAAAGGGTCGTCAGAACGAAAACGCCATCAAGATTTTTAATTACTAGCGGAATTATTTTGACCACCCTATTTTAATAGTTTAAGATGAATTCTCTTGATATATATATTTACTACCTAGTGTAGTATAGAAAACGAAAACTAAATTTCTTCAATAAGCTTATACAAAAAGTTTTATTCTGCTTGAAACAAACCTCCACCTCGTGAGCTTTTTATTTTGACCAGTAGCGTAGGTTCACAGTTCTGTATAAATTATTATATCTTCCTTTACTCCGTCCCCTAATAAAGCTAGAATTGCCATCTTGTAGTCAAAACCAACATGACTATCGAACATCTCCTTCCATTTTTTAGTCCCATCTGCTTTTTGGCCATATCAAATGAGCCCGAATCCCCGCCATTTCCCCAAAAGGCAGTGTTCGAATTGGCAAGGAGTGGAGGAGCTGCTGCAATCCCAAAGCGCGAGTTGCGATGGTCATCAATTAAGTGCATCGCAGCGTCCAACACCTCGAAGCGTCTCACCTTACGCCGCCTTCCCGCGGCGACTGGATATGGATGTGGATGTGGCCCGCTCTACGGGTCCGCCAATTAATCAAAATCGTCGCCGTGTGCAGTCGCCGGAGTGGAGTTGCGAGCTGGAGAGAGCCCGGAGTGTCCGGAGACTGCAATCGGAGGCGGAATGGGAAGCGAACATCGAGCTGGGTGGCGGAGTGGGGTGGGAGTGGATGGGGTGGGTTGGCGTGGAGCTAAAGAAATGTCGTTAACTTAAGTGTCCAATTAATTAAAATCGCATTTAACAGCCGCCAAGCTGCGAAAAGCCATTAAGATAGTTTGTCACAAAACACATGAATGCCCTCCACCCAACCAACATACATCCACCGCTCCTTTGAAACCAAAATGGGAACTTTCCTCCTTGAGGTTTCTTTGGTTTTATATTTTTTCCCCTCAATTTTGAGCCTCGGAAACTTCATTCTGCCTCGGACTTTTTTGTTTTTTTCTGCCTTGTTGTATCTTTTAAAGTATCCTTGCCTTATGAACTCGTGCTGCTGCTCCCAGCCATTGTGGTTTTCCTTTTTGGCCGTGTTCAAGTTTGGTGTGTGCAAGTTTATAAATTTGAGCTGCTTGCTCATGTGGTTGTCTGGTTGTCGGTTTTTTTGGTCTGCCCATGCGATTTCACACTCAACTTCTCCTTAATAAGATTAATTTTGTGGCTTTGTCACAAGCTTTTGAGTTCCTGTGAATTCTTGAAAAAAATAAGTCAGTCAAAGCTTAAAGGGAATTAAAATTAAAAAATTTCGTTGGCAAAAATATGGTGGGTTTGCTTTATTAAAAATGTTTACTGTTATGTGAAATAATTAAAGGAATAAATAATACTACAAATATTTATTTAAAATGCTTATTTATTAAAAGGAAAAGTTTTACTGTTTCTTACATTATTCTTTAAAAATAATTCAGTCAAAGCCTATAAAGATTAAAAATTAAATATATTTAAGCATGCAATAATATTGTTAGTTTTTGTTTATTAAAGATAAAACAAATGAATTAGTAATACTACAAATATTTATTATAAGGTTAATTTATATAATGAGCAGATTTATAAATAAATATATGCCAAAAAAGCATAGTTTTATTATCTCAACAACTGACATTTCAAAGAACACTTTAAAAGAAAATTTTTTAGAAGCCAACAATTTATAGATATAGAAATTGTTTTATTAAAATTGTTATGTAGCTACATTTTTTATTTATACTATATTTCTTTAGACATCCAAAAATATGTTCAATCATCCTGCAAACCCTTTCTCAGGGATGAGTTCACAAGGCAAACCTTGGCCAAAGTAACAACAACATTCATTAATTTACTGCACTTTTCGAGTTCTCCTGAGAGGCTAGCAACATTTTTTGAATTGCTTTGTTTTGTTGCTGTTTTAATGCGAGTCCACAGTGAAAATTTATGAACTCAAGAAACTGAAATTTCTTCCTTCTCAACTTCGTCCGTCTTCCTCCTTCTGCTGCTCCTGCTCCTGCGGCTGATGCCTTTTGGTGCACAAGTGTTGCCCAAGAGAGTAAGCAAAAGTTTTAAAATTTTTCTGGTCTGTTCCATTGTTGTTGTTGGTTTTTGGCAGTAGCTGCTAAATATTTGCCAGTTTCTCATTTAATTTATTTTGCGGCCGGGAAATTTATTGTGCCA
This sequence comes from Drosophila anomelani, assembly GCA_035045905.1. NCBI lineage: Eukaryota > Metazoa > Arthropoda > Insecta > Diptera > Drosophilidae > Drosophila > Drosophila anomelani. Next base: position 4,051,149 of record JAWNOO010000007.1, on the reverse strand, counting down.
GCGCTCGAATGTGAGGCGAGGCGTCGTCTTATCAAATAATTGCTGGCCAGCAAATGTTACAACAATTAAGCGGTAAAGCGCTATTTTACCTTTCCCGGTTAACTTGGCTTAAATACCCAGGTAAATGTACATATGTTTTTAAATATTTGTTGGTTGCCCTTTTAAAAGGTATTTCATTATAATTATACAGTTCCTTCTTGATAAGAAGAAAGGTTTTATAAGGAATTCCATTTAGTATTTTGTGCTTTTATTTAATTTTATTTTATATAAAATTATTTATGTGTAAATATAGAATTTAAAATATTCAAAGTTTATTATATTTACGTTTGTAAGAAAATATTTGCAAACATTTATAAAAATTAATATTTTATATTTTCTTTTGGAGCTCTTAAGTCAAGATATAAACTCAAAACCTTTGATCTCAACCCTTAATGGAATGTTTTTATGTAATTATGTATTTATGTTTTATATATAATTAGTTTTTACTTTGATATGGCTCCATTTACCATTGTTACCATTAAATGAAGTGAAGTCCCTATATATTTTTTCTGGCCTCGCTTGTTGCTCTGAGGTTTTTTTCTCTTATCTTTATGGACTCGTTTAGTGGCTAACGGAAGAATTATGTTGCATTGTCCTGCAATTCTTTGTATTATTTAGTGCACATTTATTTATTTCATATGCATATATAAATATATATTTTTACATCATTTTTGTGGGCTGTGGAAAATGTAGCAAGCCGTGGCTGCCTTGTGAAAAATTCGCTTGAAATGTATAAAAAATTACTCACGAATTAGTGCGAAACTTGTCTAGTTGATAAGAGTGTGTGATATATAGGGGCGAGCATCTTCTACCTGGGAGGGTCATCTCGAGTCCCTCCTCTCCACCTGACCACCTTTTCCCCATCTCTGCCGCACACTGAACACCAGACAGCTGGCCAAGGCATGACATCGATCATTTTGGACGCGTGTGCCGCTCCGTGGAACCTGCAACCTGATGCCGCCGGCCAAGTTCAACGCAGCTTCGTAGAAACGATCGCGGGAAACCAGAGGGGAAGATGGGAAGAAGCCACACTGAAAAATATTACCTTTACTCATTTTTGGGAGTATATATTAAACAACTTATCAGGAGCTAAAAATATTATTTAAAGTCAGCCAAAAAAAAGTAAATCGTAAATTAAATTCCGCCCAAATATAACAATATGCACTCCAAATACCCTCCAAAATCCTCTCAAATCCTAACGAAATAACCCAAGCATCCCTAAATGGTAGTTTAATTATTATATTGTCTTTCAATTTCAATTAGATAAATTAAATAATTTAATAGTAAATATTAATTCGACAATTATTACCTTTTGTAGTTATTAATATTACATTAAAAATTAATTTAGCAGCTTTCAATGTCGTAATTTTGTATTAAAATTTTCCAAATATTATTAACATCTTTGAATTTTTTTAGTGGACTTTTTTTGTTTGCATTCCAGCCATCTTGTGGTCCAAGGTGTGTCACATCTCTTTTGTGTCGCACATTTGTCAGAAATTAATCATGTTCTTGTTGTCCCGCATGGCGGTGTGTGTTGTGTGTGTTGAAGGTGTGTGTGTCCATGATATATTGAGCACAGAGAGAAATACGGACCCAAGGAAAGGTCCGGACTGGATCTGCAGTTGGGGATCCGCTGGGGGACTCGAGTGTAAGAAATGCAATTAAATGCGATCGCAAACACACGACTTTGGTGGCGCAATTAATTTTCATTAAACAAAAACGAGGAAAAAGAATCCCTTAAGACGAACCGGATTTTGTCCTGGAAATGAAGCTGAGCTGGGATAAGACTGCATTTAATATTAAAAAGACGGCAAACCATGTTTACAAATTTATATTAATTTAAGTTCATTTATTTCAATTTTAAATTTTAACTAAAGGCCTAAATGCATTTACAATTACATAATATTTTTTTGTCAACAAAATGATTATATGATTTGTAATAATTACTATACTACACGATTTTATAACGCATCTTACCTCTAATCACATTGCAAAATGTTTTCCGAATATCTACATATTTTATATGTTTTTTTTTTAACCCTTTAACCATACCTCGACTTGTTTACTATCGCTTAAAATAGTTTTTTCTTATATTTTCTATCTATATCACCCCAGCATATCTGCAGGTTTATTTCCATTCCAACTGCAATTGATCCCCGACCAGGCGACATTAATTGATATTCTTATCGGCAATTGATGACGATTACCCTTTGTGCGATTACTTACTTAGTCACATTGCACTGCGTTCGGTTCAATCCACTTTCAATTTGACAGCTGCGACAGACAGGTGACAACCCATAACTCACGATCAACAGACCCGGCTCGATCCGATCCGATCCGAGGCGATGCCATCCCATTCTATCCTCGGGCCCCGTGTCCGCTTCTTTATTTATGCAACCGCCTTACGCGGTGGCGGTGGCGCGGGGCGGCTCAGGCAAGGGGGAGTGGCAGGGATTAATGCCAGACACGATTCATTGCGATGCCAAGTATTTTGGCTTCGATGGTCAATGGAACTTTGCGGCAGAAAAAGGAATCCGGAGGAGGGATAATGGGGTGAAGGAAGGGGCTACGGGGTCTGGGGATCTGGGGGCTTGGGGCCTTGGCGTTCCTTTGGCATAATATAATTGATGATATTGTCTTTTAATTCGCTGGATCTGTCGTGTCTGGCATGGCGATTCAATTGACTCTCTGAATTCGCATTTGCATGCTCCCAGACTTATCGATAAATTGTATCTTTTATTGTTCAACAGATGTTTAGTGACAATCGAACGACGGTCGTTTAAGGATATAAATATTTCATATTTTGTAATGAACTTAATAAAGATAAAAGTAGAAAAATAATTAAGATTAAATATCTACTTGTTTTGAGTTTGTTCTTTTAGCAAAATAATATTTTTTTAAGCCAGATTATTAACAGAAAAATCATGAAATTTAATGTTAATTTAATAACTTAAATTAGAGTATGTTTTTTACATTCTCTAACTTGATTTGATCACCTTAGAAGTTCAATGTATTTTGGTTCTCACCTCCTTTTTTCTTCTCTTATTTTTTATTTAATAACAATCTCCTTGTTTAAAATTCACTCTTGAGTCAGTTTTGCGTTGCACCATTTGAATTTCGGTTACCTTATCTCCATTCCCAGCTAGGACAAAAGGTTTTCCACCTTTCCCGCTTGTCGGGCAAAACAAATTAGAGATTTGAAGCGAGTTATTTACGACCCAAAATGGTTGATCTATGATGGGAATTAGGGGTTCAGCTCGCCGCGCATTGGGGGATGATGTCTCAAAGGGGGAAAAGGAATATAAAAAGGGATATGTGTTCGTAAATACATACATATATCTCGTATCTCGTAACTTGTCTGAAGTTGGCCAGCTAGTTTTTGGTACCAAAATCACCGCATGGCCGAGAGTCGCCAGGCCGTCATTTATCTTGTTTTGCCGTCTTCTTATGCTGCATCAAAAATTCAACTGCAAACTGCAAGCCGGCCAAATAAATCAGTGCACTTGTCCCCATAAGCGAGAAAGAGACAGACGGACGTCGTGGATAGAGACAGAGCGATGTGTCAAGTGTATTTTTGGACCACGACAACTCTTTCGCTTTTTTGGCATCTTGAGCATTTCTTCGGGGGATTTCCCCTCATCGCCGCTTAACACGACAATCCTTAGCGCCAAGATTTATGACACTTTAGTTGGCAGCATCTTGGCGAAATCTTATCGAAAATGCTGCTTTTCTCTGGGCATCAGCCAGCTAGCCAGGCAGTGCATATTTTCGGCGTGACCTCAGCCGAAATGAGCTGCGAACTGAGGAGTTACATTTATAGCCCTGTTCCCTGTTCGTTCCTCCCTACTTAATGGCCGAAATTAATCTTGTGCCTACCTGTGCGTAACCAAAAGAAAAGTGAAAACTGAGAGGAAAAGTGACCCAATAACGCGTAATGTCTGAGAGAAACAATGATAACAGCTTGAGTCTCGTTATGGCCTAGCCAAGGTCAACGATTTAACCATATTTTCACCTGCCAATTGTTCGATTTTCTTCCACTGGCTTGTCCTTGGACGAAGGCTGTGTCTAAACAGTTGGGTCATGGTCGGATCCGAGACAAAGGCATTAGTGATCTTTCATGGTTATAATCTACACAATATGCATCTTCATGGTTATAATTACAGATTTTCTTTAACTTGAAAGCAGTAATGATGGTAATTTTCCACCAAGTTCGGTAATATATATAGAAATTTCTATGAAATCGTGTGCGGTAGCTAAATATCTAATGGATTTGCTGAGAATATTATCTTATGATAATGTTATAACACATTTGTAGAACTTGTAATCCATGAGATTTTCTTAATAAATGTTCTATTATTTTCCAGAAGTTGGGAATGTATATGGACAGGAAATGTTTATATCACACTCAATTTTATAATGATATATTAAACTTTGAAATTTACGGAAAATAGTAATATTATTATAGAATATCCAAAAAGTTTATTTACTTTATTGAATTTCTTACGGTTTTATAGCTTTGTTGTAAAAGGCAGAAGAATACTGATTTATACGTTGAAATTATAAATTTTTGATCAAGTTCTGGGACATAAGCGCTATTTTATTGTTTAATAGAATTATGTGTTTTATGCTATAGATTAGGGTACTTTATATATATATTCTATTTTAATATTATTTATTTGTATCATTAAATCTTTAAAACACTCAAAATCTGTTCAGAAGCCTGGTACTTTCCCTCAATCCCTAACTTTTTAATCACGTTCCACTTTAAACCCGGCTAGCCAAAATGTCCAATCCAAAAGGTCCTAAGTATATGCTATATGTAAGGTGAGTTTACCCTTTTTTATTTTCACTTTAAAGTTATCAACGCTTGGGGCACTCCAAAGTGTGATAAGGAGCGAATGGCAGTTGGAAAAGGGAAAGTGCCGGATTAGAAACCATTTTGTGGTGGCCGATCCCTCGAGCAACCAAAGAACACACACACTCGGGCAGAGAAAGGTGCGTATCCTGGTGGAGCAAAAGGCAAAAGGGATGTGTGGGTGCGAGTGTGTGCGATGGAACATCCATAAGTGTCATGTTCGGGTATCCTCATTCATCCTTCGCATGCACGCACGTTTTTTCGATCCGGTTCCTTTCTTTCCCTTTTCGGTTGCTCGACGCTTTGCTGTTGTTGCTTTTTGTTTTATTATGTGCACGAATTTCTATATACAACGTGTGAGTGTGTGCGAATGAAATAAATTCCGTAGCGCTAGAAGCAAAGATTTATTATCAAATTAAATTTCTGACAGAATTTATTGCTTTATCTCTCTCGCCAAACATAGTTCTTTTGCCTTTCGGCAGACTCCACAACCGACCGACCGACCGAGCCACCGATCCCAAAGCCACCCACAGTCACCCACTGGAATGAATCCGCTGGCGAATGAAGCCGGCCCATTCCTCCCCGAAAACCCAGAAGCTCAGAAATCCTCGCAGCCAAGTGGTGACCCCAACCTGAGCCTTCTGCTATGGCCTCACCTTTCAACCCCTCTCCTCTGTACCCATCTTCATTTCTCTTATTTTCGAGTGTTTTTGTTTACCAAATTTATAGAGAACAAATTTGGACAATATGCGCGCTTTAGCCTCGCGTGCTCCCGCACAGTTCCTGCGTTTCCCAAGGATGCGGGCTACATGCGAGTGCCACATTAAGCCAGAAGCTGCAACTCCTCCCGCTCCTATTAAAATGATGCATTGAGCAACAATGGCGGAGGAGCAAGTAAACAGGGAACATCATTTCAATTTTCAAAATGCGAGAATTTAATTAAAATTTAGTTGCCTGCAAAGTTTATTGCGCTATGTTTGGGAGTGGGCATTAAAGTTAATCAGTTGGTTCCAGTAATTATTTTACTAACCATATTTAACTGAATGAATTGGAAGATAGTTAGGAAGTTAGAAAAATTTTGGAGTTAAGAACTGTTCTGAGAAACACGTAAAGAAATTAAGCAGGAAGAGCTTTCACTTTTATTCGCTTTAACTTCGCAAATAATTTGGAATAGCGTATAGCGTATTCAACATTCTTAGAACACTCACACATTTTAAGAGATTAACAACCTATATTTTAACCATTTCTACAATGCTGTAAGTCCTCAAAAGAAAGAAAAAAAATCAAATCTTATAAACCGTGACTTGTTACCTTCTAAAACTTTATGCATTAGGGAGCTATGTTCAATGTGCAGTTTACTTTGAATTTATTATAATATATTTTAGTTTCTAACTATTATTTAAATATTTATAGTTCAGTGTTATGTAAATTAAAAGCTTAAATTATTCAAAAGGTTAAAGAAATGTGTAAAACTGGCACATCCCAATCGAGTCACAATTTCAGTGGATTTAAATAAGCCGATGAGTCAAGCTTAAAATACCCGATAATTAAAAAAATAACCTGAATTATATTTATTTATATAAAACCCATTTCTAAACATAAAATCTTTATAAAAAAAAGCTTCAAAACGTATTTTAAAAAGTGCTTTACATTCGCCCTTTTAACTTGTTTAACCAAACAGCTCCAAATATTTTTTTTTTGGGTGGGATTGGGAACTAAGCTGCTCATTTGAATTGTGAATTCCGGACATGTTTGGCTGTACCTATTGATTTATCTGCCCGGAGAACATATATTTTCCATTTACGTATGGCCCCGCCATGAATGAAACTTTTGCAATTTCAAATAATCGCCAGCGCCCAATAATGAGGCCGGAGAGTGCGCGTTTGTTGGCCAACACACGCACGCATGGCCAAGTGGGTGGCGGTGTGCGGTGGAGGGAGTGTCCTGTGTGTGGGGCTGGGTGGGTTTTTTGGGATTCAGTTTGAAACCCGCCGAGGAATGGCCGCATCCGAAGAAGTAACCACACCACAAAGAGGGGAAAAGAAAAACTTTCTTATTGCCAAACTGCCAAACTCAGAGGGCTGTTGCTGCCACACCCACTTTCACGTCCGCACAGCCACCTCCAGCCACCTCCCCAGCCAGAATCTTGGGTCTTGGGGCCTTGAGAAGAAGCAGAAGCAGCAGAAGAAGAAGCCAAGACGACGCGGCGATAGCATGAGGGATTACAGCGCGTGATTTATATGGGATTCCGAAGAAATATGGGCGAAATGTGTCGGCAATTTTTATTGGACATTTTAAAAAGGCGAGTAAGATGTTCCCTCCTAATGTTGTTGCTGGCTCCTGGGGAATACGGAATATAAGGAACTGCGGCAAAAGCACAGAGAGAATATATTATTTAGCATAAATTTATTTATTTTACAAATTTTGAGGTTTTTTGAATTTGATAATTTGAGCCAAAAATATTTTTTAGTAAATTAAAATTTGTGTCTCTTGTAAAAATTATGTTTTGCATTATGAATTTCTAGTAATGATTTTAAAAATTCAGAAGAAGTCGTATTTATATTAATTTAGAACAATATATACATATATATAGGAAGTCAGATATTATATATCGACAAAAATATCGTAAAATTGTGTATACCGAATTTTTGAATATCTAAAAATATTACATTTAAATTTGAAATAATTTGATTAAAGAGAATTACCTAAGTATTATTCCAATTTATCCTTTTCTGAATATTTGATTAATATATCAATTATAATTTATAGTATACTAATATCACAATTCTACATATATCTGATTCTAGAATAATTGTTATCTTTAGCTCAACGTAGAATCAATTCATAAGATACTTTCAGCCAGTACCCACTTACCAAGGCATTTTAAAACATATTTTTAATTTCAAAGTTTTCTTAGTGTAGACTTCTGAAGAAACCAAGGGAAATGCGAGCGGTGGGCGGACGTTGGAAAACCCTGGCCGCACACAGTTTCCGCGGCAGCTGCTCCCTGAGAAATTTTCCCCACTTGATTTCGTGCGTAGTTAGTAAGGAAGTCGCGTTCATTCGTTCGCAGCTCTAACGAGCCCCGGCGAATATTTATGATCAGCCTGGGCTCACCGCCTCCTTCAGCCTCCTTCCAATGAAAGTAGAACAACAACAACAAGTTCAGGTCCGGCCAAAAGTTTACCGAACAGCTTTTTTGGCATTTTCAGCGGTTTTGCATTAATTTAAATTTTGAATGCAAATGAGCCAATTTCCCTGAGTGCAGGAGTGGTAAATGTAGCAATAGGGCAACCCTTCAAAAGGACGTGGCCAGCCAATTGCCAGCTTGACAAATTGCACAAGGCCTACGCGGATATATCCCATAGATACATATATCTTCCTTTCATTTCACCCTCGGATTTCTGAGAGTGTGAATTGACTTGGTTTCAGCCTCTGCAATTGTTAATGCGTCACTTAATTTAATCGCTGAACTTGCTGGCAGGGAATTGTTAAAATAAATATTTCGGGCTGCCCTTGTATTTTCATATGCAACCCGAGGCACGTTGTAATGGAAATTAATTAGGCAAGTTCTCTTTCTCTTTGTCGGCTCCCCCGACAATGGCAGCGATGACTGTGAATATTGCCTTCCCTATATCATTTTTAATTTAGTGGGCGCCCCCTCTCGGGGACACATTATTTAATTTATATCCACCGATGTGTGAATTAACGAGCAGAAGTCTGCCTGAGTTTGTGGCTATAAGTGAACTGAGATGTTCGCAAGGGTTTTGCTAAATAGGGGGAGTACATAATATACGCGGAAGTTAGGGATTAAACAGGAGTTTTTTTTATAAAGTTTAAAGAGCAATACGATATTTAAAAATATCTTATTAAGTTTCTATTAATATTATTATGATGTTTTTATTTATTTAAATAAGAGTCGCAAGAGTAGCCATATTTAAAACCAAAACAATTTACATTTTGTGTGTTCTTTTGGTGTAAACTATTATTCTTGTTTCTTTCCCGCTTCTGACAAATTCACAAATTATGGGAATACTTGAGGAAACTTTGTGCAAACCAAATAGTTACGCACAGAAACCCTTTTCTTGGCTCCCTAAATCAAAAGTGCTTGTAGACCACAAGCTGAGCTCAGCTTGGAAAAGCTAGACTCAGTTGAGACTGAACAGAGAAAGGAAAAACTATTGGCGTCATCGTGTTGTCGTTGGCGAGGCATTCATCTTCCTCGCGCCGGAAGCGACAGTGGAAAACTCAGCAGCAGTGAAATACTCGGGCGAGCAAGCGAAAGAAAAATCAGCTGAAGGGCCAACTGAATACGCAGAAAGAAATATAGTTTTAAAATTGGGATATGAGTGGAGATTATTTTCTTTATTAAAATATTTTAAATGTAAGTTAGCAGCATCAATTTCATAATTTTAGTCATAAAATAATTATTTTTACATACTTGCTTTTTAATTAAATATTAATAAAATCACTTTTAAAAAATCTTAAATATAATATTGAAACTATTTTTAAAATTTCTAATTGTTATTTTATATTAAAAAAAAAAGTTAGATTAGTCGAACAATTAAAAGATAATCAAAAATAAAATTATATAAAAGATGAATAAAAAGAGTAATAAGCAAATCTCACAACCACAAAAAAAAATAATTTAAAAACGTAAGTGCCCACCATTTAGTATCATAAATCTTTCAAAAACATTTTTAATTTGTTGTTCTTACATCGTTAAGTAATTATTTATTCCTATTTAATATTTTTATGGCAAGTTCCCGTTAAGAAAGTGTTTTAAAAATATAGAACTTGTTGTTTATTCCTAAAAATCAATTCGTTGACAATAAACTGGTAAATAAAACATAGATTATAAAACATAAATTAATAAAAGTTATTTGTTATCAAAGGTATTGTTTTATTTAATCTTTCTTCATGTGTTGATTACTTTTTAATCAACCCCTTATTTAATTTGTATAAATTAATACCGTTTTTGTTAAAATTAATTCCAATTTAAAGAAATTAAAATATTGTTTTAAGAATTTCCGTGTAGGACCTTTCGAGCTATGAGCAACAGTGGACTCAGGATGTTTTTCGCCTCGCCTAGAAATTTAAATAAAAAACGAATTTCTCATTTCGCTGCAGTTGCGGCTTGTTTGCAGATTGAATGGAGTGCTTCCGACATCCGGCTGCACATCTTCCTCCATTTTTTTTTTTTGCCAGCGCTGCACTTTCGTCTTGAGAACTGCAATGGCGCTGCGAAAAAGTTGACTAACCAATCTTCTCCTTCGGCTGCTGTGTCTCCCGGTTACTTTGACTCACATGTGACCCAGCCAAGTTTCGCCAATGCCTCAACTTTTTTTGGGGGCAAGGAGCGGTGCAGCAGCTCTGGATGCAGGCGAGATGGAAAGGACGATACACAAAGGCCCGCAGGATTCGCCTTGAAGGCTCTGACCGAACCGCAGACACTTTGTCTGGCTGCCGGCCATAAATCTATGGTCCGCGTCCTGTCCTCCGCCATCCTGCTCCGCTCTGAGCTACTGCAGCACCTCCTGCTGCTGCTGCTGCTGCTGCTGGAGCCAGGGATATAGAAAATGAAATAATTTTTGAAACATCAAAGTGTTGCGCGTTTACAGCGCACCAGCTGAGAGTAATGACTTTGTATCTGTTGTTTTATTTTTTCGGGAGGGTTTTTTGTTTTTTCTTCATCACCAGCTGGCGGGTGTTTAAGCCTTAAAGCTGAGTCTTCGAGTCCTGCTGGAAGTATATTAGCAGACGAAACGGAAACGTATACTCGCTGATCGCTTATCCCGGCTACCGCTGGTCAACACCTTCTCCTTGAGTTCTGTCAGAAAACCCCTATCCCAGCGACTCCGCCCGGCAGCTGGCGCCTGGTTTCCTTGGTATCCTTGGCCCGGGGCCAGGGACATGGCGCAGGATGCGCTCTTAATTTATGGCATTGAACTTTTATTGGGCAAATTTCGGTTCATATCCATGCGTGTATTAAGACTAATGGCCGGGCTCTGCCGGAAGTCCTTCATTGACAAAGACAGTAACGAAGGATGCTCCGAAGACAACATCTTTGGCATACGTATGTGTTTTCTGATAGTTTGTGTATGTGTTTTGTGTAAGGAAATATGCTGCAGAATTGCGACTATTAATTTTTCATTGCATATCTTTAGGCTTTCGATGAAAGATCGCTATATTTATGGTAACTATTAATAAATGTTTATATTTATAAAATTAGTGTTTAATTACAGTAACGTAAGCTTGTAAATATGTTGAAGAAACATTTAAAATTTAAATTTAAAGCTTCATATTTAAAATTTACATATTAAATTGAAAACAAGAAAATAAACGAGCTTACCGCGAATATCGTATTTTAACAATTATGCAACTTCATTAAATTCTCGCATTTATCATGGCCGAGTTTTTCAAAAATTGGAAATGGCAAACGGAATTGCACATTTCGAGCAAATAAAAATTGTGGTCAAAGTAAAACATTTAGTCGACTAACAAAGTTTCTTATTTTAACAATTTAATTAACACAAGTAAATACATTTTATAGGTCATCCGAATAAATTACGATTGTTAAAATATTAAAAACCAAAAACTACTAAGTAGTAAAATTTTTATACAATACAATTAGAGGTTCTTTTTGAGTAAGTAAATTTAAGAATTTAAAATAATTACAGAATCCTTTCGAAAATTCCATTGGAAAAGGCATCAAGGTGATAAAGGGACTCTCCTTCCTGTCATCTTTTATAAAGGAAAAAAAACATAATTGTAATATCTTAAACTGAATTGACTCTGTAGCAAATGTTTATATTAATGGTGACAGTAAGCTGCATATAAAAAATAAAACAATTGATCAGAAAAAATAAATATTAAATAATATTTTAAGCATACTTTGAGATGCTAGTAGGATTAACCAATATCATATATGTAAGTAAATATATTTTAAACATCTTTAGTTAAATTTAAATACCAATTCTGGGAGTATGCTTTTCAACAATTACATGTGTACAATTTATATAAAGAAATTAAACCATTGTTTAATTTAGAACTGGTCCTTAGTCATTTTAAAATTATTTCTAATAAAATGAACATTTTGCTCAGTGATTAACCCCAACTGGAAAAAAGAGCGCGAAAGGTCGAGAGGATCGGTGGAAATAGTGACCGCTTGGTGTTGGCATTGCCAGTGCGTTTATGGTTTGATGATTTACAGTCACGCCCATAAATACTCGCACGGCCAGTGTGCACATTATTCGCGATTTATGCCGCTTCGTTCATAACTCATGCAACAGCACATGTAAAATTTATGCAATTATTAATTTAACACGCCTGCAGCTCTGCACCACCCACTGACCTCCACTCCTTACATCTCTACAAGCCCGTCTGATATTTCGATTTGATTTTATTTTTGGACAGATTTTATTCATATTCAAACGAAGCAAAGGGGTATCTAATCCAATCTGACTAAGCGTTTAACGACTGGAAATTGAGGTGTTATTTGGAAGAAGGGGTATACAGATAGATGAACAGGCAAATAGAATATTTTTCGAGATCGGTTGAATGTACTTTTATTGTTGTATTTTAATATTTAAGGCCATGTCTCTTCCAGCTGCTTAAAAATTCTTTAGTGAGCTTAATTTATTTGAAATTTATAGAAATTCTAGATGAACTTTATTATTTTGATGTTAATTTTAACTTTATTTAAACATATTTGTTAAGAAGAAGAGTTAATAATAAAATTAACATTTCTCAACTACGAGTATCCACATATGTAGGTACATCACATCAGTACTAAGGGTTATGGTTACGGCATTGGTCCACTTCCACCAGCAGTGGGCAGCCATAATTTACTCGACGAGCAAAAACACTCACGGAAAATAATAAATGTCCAATATGTTAGCCCGTCCTGGCAACACAAAACGGAGCCAAAAGATGGCAACACCCAGGACACCCGCACACACATCCTGTGCAAAATCGACAGCAGTGACAGCAGCAGTAGCAACAACAACAATAATATGGCCAAAAAGCAACAAAGCTCAAAATAGCCAGACCTTGAATACCCTAGATTAGAGAACTCTTGACTTTTGTATAGCAAAAGAATATGATATTTTATATATTTAAATATATTTAATAATAAATCTCAAAGCTATTAATCAATCGAAATTAATATTAGCATAAGAAAATATAACTTAAGGGGTTGAAATTTTGTGCTAAGCTAAATTTATGGTTATTTTCGGCCCTTAATTTATTTCTGAAAATTATAAAAAATAAATTTAAATTGTTATCCCTTTAAAAGCCCAAAGAAATATGTAATACTCCACGTAAGGGCGAGTATATAAACCATGTTTATTCGGCATGTGTGAAGCAAAGGATGATATAAAAAGTTGGGGGAGGCACCGCCCAAGAGTGGAGGCCGTTCACTGGGTGGTTCAGGGGGTACAGAAGCTGGGGCCAGGCCACCTGCTAGGCTCGAGTGCATGGAGTGAAGTTCCATTGCGAACATGGGCAGCATGTCGCTCCATTAATTTGCCATAAAACAGAAGTGGACTAAAATTTGTTTGTCGTTGTTATTGTCCGAGCAAAAAATTACAAATGGTTCGGTTCCAGGAAAGCCAATGGCAACGGGGAGATATTGGAGTTGGGGCTGGGTGGTTGGTCGTTGGGTAGGTTCAGGAGGGGATGGAAGCCAACTAGTTGTGGGGTCAAAGCTAGGGTCTGCTTATTTATGGCGCAACCACTTTTGATGTTCTGTTAAATGTCCGCAATGACACATTGAGGACATCCTCTATTTGTACTAAAAGAACACGCCTGACATGGAAGCACATTAGCGGGGTGTTGTGAGCTACCTTTTATTCCCCTAAGGATGTGTTTCAGCCACAGAATCCGTTTAGCAAAATCTGATTATAATCCAAAGGCAGTGGATAAATAACATTTATTGTATGCGAGATTTTAATTGAGTTATATTTTGGCTGTGGTACAATATTATTAATTATTATTATATTCTTAAAATTACCAAATAAACTTCATTTTTAATAATCATATTTTATTTTATCTAAAGTATTTTCCCAGGTAATCGCATTACAATCTGCTTCCATAAAATAACCTACAATATAAATGTAAACAAACGGATTGGGACAGCTAAGCAGCTGTTTTTAAATGAGGAGATAAGACTTGACCACAACTAAACACGGAGGTGTGTTGTCTACTAAATTCTTATCACTATCCCTGACTCCTACGTCACATTTCCACACCCCATCCGAGTTCTATTGACTGATAACAACGAACTATAGGTCCCATACTTGATCGTTTGTTGCGTTCAAATCAATTACAAGTCGGCTTTCCAAGCGAGCGGTTCTTTGGCGGCATACTTTTAGAAGACAAAGGAAAATTTATAAAATGGCCAAGGATAATCTGACGGCAGTGCTATATGGCATTGAGGATATGCGTTTGGTAAGACAAGAAAGGAATTATTTGTCAACTAAAAATATTCAGCAACTGCAATTTTGTCAATAGGAACAACGTCCTATACCGGAAATAGCTGACGATGGTAAGAAAAAATAATATTTTAATATTTATTTATTTTATTTGATATTTCTTGAATTAGAAAGAATTTTTTAATAAGCAAAATATAAAAAAAAAAAAATTTAAAGCATTAAAAATAGTTGTTGTTTAAAAATAAAGTAAATTCAATCAACCAAATAAATTATTATATCATTCAAATATTTATTTTATTATTTTAATAACCTCTAAATAACGTTGCACTATTTTTATGAAGTTTCTTATCTATTTAGTAACCCAGTGCCTCATATAAAACGCTTCAAGGTCACATTTACACGACCTACAAATCATTTACTGATACGAAGTGAAGGCAACTCAAACATTCTAGCCAAATGGGTGGAAATATACATGTGTTTATTCCCCAATAAATACATTTTAAAAAAACCCTCATTGTATAATGACATCTTTTATATTTTCTCCCGTTTAGAGGTTCTCCTGGCCATGGACAGTGTCGGCATTTGCGGTTCTGATGTCCACTACTTGCAGCATGGGCGTATTGGCGATTTTGTGCTGACCAAACCCATGGTTATTGGCCACGAATCCGCCGGAGTGGTGGCCAAGCTGGGAAAGAAGGTGACAAACCTAAAGGTGGGTGATCGTGTGGCCATCGAGCCGGGTGTACCGTGCCGCTACTGCGACCACTGCAAGGGCGGCCAGTACAATCTGTGTCCCGGCATGGTCTTCTGTGCCACGCCCCCCTACGACGGTAACCTCACCCGCTACTACAAGCACCCGGCAGACTTTTGCTTCAAGCTTCCAGATCACGTCTCCATGGAGGAGGGCGCCCTGCTGGAGCCACTGTCAGTGGGAGTCCATGCCTGCCGGCGAGCAGGTGTCACCCTGGGCTCCAAGGTGCTCATCCTGGGAGCAGGACCCATTGGTCTGGTCACTCTGCTGGTGAGTTATCCTTAAAGTTGGTTTTTAATATACAAAAAATTGTAAGAATAATAATGTTAAATTTAATTAATAGGCATCAAGATATAATTTAAAAATTTAATAAAAAAATCATTTGCTTAATTTTCAGGCGGCTCAATCTATGGGTGCCTCTGAAATCCTGATTACAGACCTGCTGCAACAGCGCCTGGATGTGGCCAAGGAGCTGGGTGCCACCCAAACACTCCTGCTGAAACGAGACCAAACCGCCGAGGAGACGGCCAAGCTTGTGCGCAAGACGATGAGTAGCGAGCCGGACAAGTCGATCGACTGCTGTGGTGCTGAGAGCAGTGCCCGATTGGCCATTTTTGTAAGTGAATCCTCTGAAGTTCCCCTTTGAACTGGTCAATTAACTCTATAAACTCCTTGCAGGCCACTCGTTCCGGTGGAGTCGTGGTGGTGGTGGGCATGGGAGCCGCTGAGGTCAAACTGCCTTTGATCAATGCCCTTGCCCGCGAAGTGGATGTCCGCGGAGTATTCCGCTACTGCAACGAGTAAGCAATAAACTATTCATTTTTTATAACTAAAATCTAATAATATTAATCCAATAGCTACGCTTCTGCTTTGGCTCTGGTGGCCTCTGGAAAGGTGAATATGAAGCGACTGGTCACCCATCACTTTGACATCAAGGAGACGGACAAGGCCTTCGAAACAGCGCGAAAGGGACTGGGCGGTGCCATCAAGGTGATGATCCATGTGCAGCCCAGGAACACTAACAATCCTGTTAAATTTTGAATACGTACTATTATTTAAAATAAAATAAATATATGTATAGCCTCGAAAACAAAGTAAACTTCTCAGCACTAATCAAAGGACTACAGTCTTGGCCATGCTCACAATCTAAATTTTTCGACTCACAGTTTCTCCAATAAGCCAAATTTTTTGTTTCGCGGGTTCATCCTGTTCACAGCCGCACAGCTAAGATGGCCGGCATCGTACTCGAAAGTATCGCGGCCTGTCGTCGGGCAACCAACTGTCTTCGTATTCTGCGCGTATCTCAAAGTCCGTTTGTTCTCTGCCCATCGGTGGTGTCACTGCAGCATCGGTACCGGCGGCACAGTAGCTTCGATGGTCCCTCCAAGGATAATGGCAAAGATGTACTGAACCCGATGAAGCCCATTCACCTGGGTCAGGGTCAGCTGGCCAAGGACTCTGATGGTTCGCAGGTGACAGCTGCACCCCCCGACCCTAAAGATCCACCTGGGGAGAAGCGAACTGAGTTGCCCTACGAGATCAGACCAGAGATACCCATGGAAGTTCAGCCGAATCGCATGCCCTTGGAGATAAAGCCGCCCAATCCGCACCCAATAATTTGTACCACAGACAACGAGACATTAAACCACATAGATGGAGCGACAATGGATGCAGACCTCGACATAGGTAAGAATTTCTGGGATATTTTGTTAGGTTGCTCAAGTCCTTAGCCTCATTCCCAGCAGGATCTGAAGCGAAGTCGTGCAATATCTCAAATGATTCACTTCCCCCGCCTGTAATCAATTTAATGGATGACCAAACGCCATATCCAACAACGACTGAACCAAACGAGTCTATAGAATCTCCTTACATTTCAATTGAAAGCGACCTGAATTATTCGTCAGTGACCGTAGATGAATTTGCAAATGACAGAGTCGCATCAGAGCTGACATCTCAGGACACTTTATCGAATGATCCTAAAACTAAAGTCACACAAAGTCAAAATGAATCCAAAGACGGGCTCAATACGAAATCTGATCTCGGATCCCAAGACTTATCTTCAAGCAAATCTGGGCCAAATGAACCCAATCCTGAAAACAGACTTGGTACAAGCCCTCAGAATTTACCCGATTTGACAACCCAAAATGATTCCAAGCTCAATGCCCCTGGATCAGGTGCGTCCCTGGACCTTAAGGTTAAGCCCCAGGAAGGGAATTCAGACTTTCAATCTGGCCCTTCGGCAGACAACTTAGGACTAAGATCTCGGCCAGGGCTAGATGCAGTCGGTTCTGGATGGTCTCAGGGCTCCCGTTTTGCTTTTCCTGGGGAAGGCAATATCGCTGCGCCAGAAACAAAGATCGATCCGATCATCTGCAGCACCGCCAAGGACGGATATGACAGTCAAAAGAATCAGATTTTAGGTAAAGATAAGGAGGAAAAAAGGGCTCCCACAGCAGATAAGATCCGCGAACATGTAGTAGACAACGAGGTGATCGATCAGTGGGTGGACAAATTCAAGAGATTATACATGGCAGAAAATGCTGCTTTCGGGCTCGACAACGATAAAGAAATTGTTGCTCTTGACGAAAAGAAAAATTCAGATTCCAAAGATGAAAACGATAAAAAGCATTTGCAGACAATGGTGATGAACGATAATAAGTGGGTGAATGAAAATAAGGATACTGCAAGCCCTAGTTCTTCCGCAACTGATGAAAGTAGCTTTAAAGATCCAATATATAAAAATCGTTTGCCGTCCATGGTGAAGAAAAATAATGTGTGGGTCTTTGAAGATAAGAATACTGTTGAACCCAGTTCCTCCATAACTGATAAGAGTATCCCCAAAGATCAAAAAGAGGATAATAAATTGATTTTTGAGAACAAGGATTCTGCAGAAAATTTAGCTAGCCCCGCTGATCATCTGAGGAGTAGCCATGAAGGTGACTTTCCACTGGACATTGATGAAAAACAAAATGTTTCTAGTAATAAAAGCGATGAAAATGCTTTGCTAAATATAGCGATGAGTGATACAAAGTCGGCTATTGAAAAATCAGATACTATAGAAAAAGTAACACCTCCCTCTAGTCCTGGAGGGGCCTTGCTACAGGACATAGAGGCAAAGCATAAAGCTCCCAAGGATAAAAATGATGCAATGTCTGCTCCAAAGCCCACATTGCCATCCCCTGAACCAACTCTGGCTTTTGGTCCTGAAGGAACTTTGCCACTAATTATAGGTGGCAAGCAGGAAGCAATCACACCAAAGAAAGATCTACATGTCTCTGATAAGAACGATAGTTTAGATCAAAATCTTATCCTCGGCCAGCCTTTTACAGCACCCAAATCTACCGACGACTCTCAGAAAAGCCCTGTGGATATTTCTTCAGGGTTTGATTTTAATTCCGACCCGAAGGTAAATGATGACAACGCGATCCAGCCATCCTCAGATTTTATAGACAGGGGCCAGGAGAAGACTTCCAGCCAAACCACAGAGGAAATCGTTGCAAAGTTTGATCAAGATTTCAGTGATGAGTTAAATATGACGAAAGATAGCGAGACTAGCGAGGTAGAATTCATTATGGATGATCAAGCGGATGTCCTGGCCATGTCTGAGGATAAACTTGATCAGGCCCAACAGGATAAAGCAGCCGACGATTACTTCTCAGAGATATTGGACTTTGATGAAACCACTAGCTCACATGTGGATGAAAAACCTCAACAAGAAGATCAATTTATCAGCAGCTCAGTCGATATGGAGACTAGCGAGATGAAACAAATCAATTTTAATTTGGCCGAAAAGACTTCGTCCTTTATAAAGGCTGCCAAAGAGGCTTCAGATTCTAGTGAAATAAATCAGGAGAGTATGTCATCTACCGACGAAGTGAACAGTATTCTGGCAAATACCGAACAGACGGACAATAGCCACACAGAAACCACAGCAATACTACCTGACGATCTTTATGATCCCATATCACACGAAGTATCTACTTCTGCACCGATGGAAGCCGCCGAGCTGGAGGAAAGCGAAGACTTGAGTCCCGGCCTTGAAGCTCCCGAAGCCAAGATGGAGGAAACCCTGGCAAGGGAGGAAACCAAAACCAACAATACTGAAAATGCGGCAGCTGCGGAAAAGCCTATGAAGAAGGATAAGCCACAATTAGAACAAGGCGAGCTGTCTATGAAGTTGCTTGACAGAGATTCGGCGGAGACGTCGACTTCAGCGGAGACGCCAACGAAAGTGGAGACGCCGCCAAAAGCGGAGACGCCGACGAAAAAAGAGACGCCGAAAAAAGCAGAGAGAGTTCCGTCTTTAGGAGCAGAGTCACAAGCAACAGGAGAGAAGAGCCTCATTCAGAAACTTTTTGAAAAGATCCTGGGTGGCCGGGGTAAAAATGAAGGCAAGCGCCAAATGTCCACCTACACGATTCAACGACAGATGAGCACCAGCTGTAAATTCGCAATCCCTCCAAGTTGTTCCCCAAATGGAGCCAAGGAGATTGGGCAGGAAAGTCCTGTACGAACCTTGGTTACGATGGAATTGGTCCATGAGGATAATCAAGAGCTTAAGCGCGACCATGAAGCTCCTGCAAAAGTGATTTTGCCGGAACCGGATATGCCGTTGCCAGTACTCAATCTGCTTGCCAAGGATACAAAGGATCTCACGGAAATTAAGGGTGGCTCCCCCTCCTGCTCATCCCCAAAAAAACCGCCACGCGAACTCCTGCAGGAGAAACTGAATTCCAAGAAGATAAAGATCCTTGGCGGATCCGAAGAGTGTGATAAAAAGATGAAGCGGATCAAGGAGCTAACCAAGGAAACTGATGATGACTGCGACAGGGATAACTTCAGCATATCGCAATTCCTGAGGCAGCTCCGAGTAAGTTTTGCCTGGTCATTTTATTGAGGTGACTGAACTGAACCACTCTTATATACTCTTTTATTCCATAAAAATAGATTAGATTCTAATAATTAAATAGATGATGAGGCTTTATTTTATTTTTATTAAATTTTTTTCTTATCCCATGATACTTATTTAAAAAAAAAGTCTATCTGAGATGATCTCTTCTGTCCCAATTTAAGCTAAAATATGCACAGTATATGTAGTCATCAAATGTTCTTTAATATTTCCTCAAATTCCAACAAGTTGTAATATTTTCATTACTCTGCGTTCTTCAATCAAAAGTCGTTGTGTCCGATTATAGTGAACTCACTTCTCTAGCTAAATTTTGGGGACAAACAGAACGGAAATTCACATAGTGCTATTATCAGAGACCTGTTTGAATGTCATATCGAGGTGATTGAAGCCCAGCTAGCTATAGTCTATAGATTAGCGCCATTTCGCACGACATAGTAAAATAAAAAAACGAGTAGAATTCAGCGTCAATTAAAATTTTATACCACCCCGGGGCCCTGATAAGGTGTCACAAATCAGCGTCGGCTTTACTTTGATAAGTATAAGTCTAGCGCCTACACAGCAGAGGACTAAGTTTGCTCTAAAACAAATATATAATTAAAACACTGACTGACGGGGGTGACTTTAGGTTGTTTATAGGACAAGGCCTAAGGCTCTAATCAATTGGTCTCGCAGTTCCTTATATTCTCAGGTGAAGCGAGCAGATCTACAAAATAGTCCTGTATGATATTCTTTACAAGCTGGACACTGGAATGGAATCAAGAATGTGGTCTATATGATGTCACCGGTATTTGGAAACGCGAAGTATGGTAGTCTGATCGATGGGACCTAAATGCCTAAATTGATGTGGATTTTGAATGCATGAATTTTTTTTTTCTTCGAGAATCCGAAAAAAATTATCTTATTTTACCGTTATTAAAATTATGATTTCTAAAACCAGTACATCTTTGGGTGGTTTTTATTTACAAATAAGCGTTTTGGGTTTCTATTCAAGGCTTTTGAAATCCAAGCTTAAGTCCTCTACTGCTTACTTGACCGCAGTTTTGATACTTCAGAATTAGGAAGTAGTTAAATTTTACTCAAATGGATAACCTTATTCGAGGTACATCATCTTTTAAATTACGATATTTCTGTGTATATCGTCATATTCGCCACACTACAGAAAATTTTCTAGAAAAAAAAGGACAGAAATTTAAGTGCCCAATAAATTTGTTTATAATTTTAAAAACAGTTTTTAAAAGGTTAAAGCAGTACATTAAAATGTCCGACCGATCTAAATGATTACCTTTTTAGGTTAAAATATCTTAAAGCCTAAAGTATGCACTCAATATTTTCTAAGGCCAGATTCGAGTTTGATGCTTAAAAAATCGTTAAAATATTATATATTCCGGTTCAAGGCTGTAAAAATTGATCAAAATAAAATCGATCCAGATCTTTTTCTGTTTTATCTTAGGCTGCACAAGCGAGCTTTCATGATTAACTTACAGATACATAAACATCAAGGCTTATTCTCGAGATATTCCTGACACTCAAGAGCACAAGCACATCGCCGGAGAAATGCGAACAGCTTTGCTTTCTGCTTTGCTCGCTTGTTTGCTATTTTTATTTAATTTCTTTGCCCTTTATTTATTTATTCTTTACTTCATTACTAGCATAATGAGTTGGATAATTAATTATTCTACTTATCCTACATGGACATTTTAAAATAATGTCAAACCCAGCCATGACATTCATGTCAGTCAACTTTCCACAACCGGA
Organism: Drosophila anomelani; assembly: GCA_035045905.1. Taxonomy (NCBI): domain Eukaryota; kingdom Metazoa; phylum Arthropoda; class Insecta; order Diptera; family Drosophilidae; genus Drosophila; species Drosophila anomelani. The sequence continues at coordinate 4,029,406 of JAWNOO010000007.1, read as the reverse complement.
CGGACACTTTTGTTACAATTCAGTGTTCGATCGCATCCGGGTTGAACACACACTCACCTCCTGAATTCTTACTTCCAAATTTTTTTCAAAATTTTGTATTTCAAATTTTAGTTTTTAATTTAGGACAACACAAATTTTATTTTGGGCAATATGTTTAAGAAAACTGCTATAATTCTCGGAAAGTGCACGCGGGACTGCCTTCGCAGTCGCTGCATGTACCCCAACTCCTTGCTTCGTTCGCACCATTTGGCCATTCTCCAAGAGAAATTCGCGGGTAATTTCGAAGTAAAGGATTACCATAAAGTTCTGTCCAACTTAAAAAAAACAGGTTGGTATTGCTCGCAATACTGTGTACATTGTAATGATTCCATTGCTGGTATAGACATCCCTCTCGATGATCGAGAGACCCTGGAGGATGGCTCTATCGGAGTTATCCATGAATCTGCAGACCTGGCTCATCCGATGGAACGAAGATTTATGAATGATGTGGAACTTCAGCAGGCCCAAAGAAACTGGCAGAATCGTTGGCTACAGGGGGAAGAGAAAGATGTGGACGAACTCGAAACTCTGATCCATGATCTAACCATGTCTGCGGGAGGTAAAGATAAATCTGGAAAGGATTCATGCAAAAAAGGAGGTTCAGGCAATAAAAAAAATGCGGACAAGGAAGGGGACAAGAAAAAGGGGGCCGGTAAGAAAGAAGCGGCCAAAAAAGAAGCCGAATTAAAGAAAATGTGCGAAGAACTGGCCTTAAAGAAAAAATGCGACAAGATGGCCAAAGAAGAGAAAAGCAAGAGGAAAGATTCAGGCAAGAAAGGGGATAAGAAAGATTCAGGCAAGAAAGGGGACAAGAAAAATTCGGGTAAGAAAGGGGACAAGAAAGATTCAGGCAAGAAAGGGGATAAGAAAGGTACTGGCACAAAAGGAGAAAAGAAAGATTCGGGTAAGGACGGAGCCAAGAAAGGTTCTGGCAAGGACGGAGCCAAGAAAAGGGATGGCGGCAAGAAAGATGTTGCCAAAAAAGAAGCTGAATTAAAGAAAATTTGCGAAGAACTGGCCTTAATGGAAAAATGCGAAAAGATGGCCAAAGAAGAGAAAAGCAAGAAGAAAGACTCCGGCAAGAAAGGAGATAAGAAAGATACTGGCACAAAAGGAGAAAAGAAAGATTCGGGTAAGGACGGAGCCAAGAAAGGTTCTGGCAAGGACGGAGCCAAGAAAAAGGATGGCGGCAAGAAAGATGTTGCCAAAAAAGAAGCTGAATTAAAGAAAATTTGCGAAGAACTGGCCTTAATGGAAAAATGCGAAAAGATGGCCAAAGAAGAGAAAAGCAAGAAGAAAGACTCCGGCAAGAAAGGAGATAAGAAAGATTCAGGCAAGAAAGGAGATAAGAAAGATTCAGGCAAGAAAGGGGATAAGAAAGATTCAGGCAAGAAAGGGGATAAGAAAGATACTGGCACAAAAGGAGAAAAGAAAGATTCGGGTAAGGACGGAGCCAAGAAAGGTTCTGGCAAGGACGGAGCCAAGAAAAAGGATGGCGGCAAGAAAGATGTTGCCAAAAAAGAAGCTGAATTAAAGAAAATTTGCGAAGAACTGGCCTTAATGGAAAAATGCGAAAAGATGGCCAAAGAAGAGAAAAGCAAGAAGAAAGACTCCGGCAAGAAAGGAGATAAGAAAGATTCAGGCAAGAAAGGGGATAAGAAAGATTCAGGCAAGAAAGGGGATAAGAAAGATTCAGGCAAGAAAGGGGACAAGAAAGGTTCGGGTAAGGGAGGAAATGAGAAAGGTTCTGGCAAGGACGGAGCCAAGAAAAAGGATGGCGGCAAGAAAGATGCTGCCAAAAAAGAAGCCGAATCAAAGAAAATGTGCGAAGAACTGGCCTTAATGGAAAAATGCGACAAGATGGCCAAAGAAGAGAAAAGCAAGAAGAAAGACTCTGGCAAGAAAGGAGATAAGCAAGATTCCGGCAAGAAAGGAGATAAGCAAGATTCAAGCAAGAAAGGCGACAAGAAAAAACAGTCTGGCAAAGGAAGCGAGAAAAAATCTGCCAAGAAAGGAGACAAGAAAAAAAAATCAGCTGAATTAGAGTTGAAAGAAGAATGCAAGAAATTAGCAGAACGGGAGCAAAAAATTAAATTGATTATAAGGTGCAGGCAGCTTGCCCAGCAGGCGAAATGTAAAAAGATGGCCGAAGAAGACAAGAAGAAATCGGGCAATAACAAAAATGACAAAAACAAAGCCAAGTAAATGCTAATTTTTACAATTAACGGAATCTAAATTTTTACCAAGGATACTTATCTCCATATGCAAAAAAAGTATAAGCCAAGGCATTAGCCGGATAAGAAAATATAAAAAAATGAAAGTGGCTCGATAAAATAAATTTAATTTAAATGCAATATGATCGAAGCTGAGTTAAAATGAAAGAATGGACCAGTATTAATATTGCACAAAATATTAAATGAAAAACCCAAATAAAAGGTATGAGCAAAATAAACCAGATTATATGAAAATTATGGATAAGTGGATGTGATGTCCCTGAAGGAGAAGTCTCCGAAAAATTATGCAAGACCCATTCGAACGGAATTCTTTACCCATTTTTTCCACCATACTAATGTCCAAATTTTCAAAAGACCATTGTTAATTATTTATGGTTTATTTTTAGTTTGCTTATGTCAATAAATATTTTAAGATTCATTACATATGTATATGTATGTTAATTCATTCAGTTTTGGATACTTATACTCCAAACAGTCCTGAGGCAAGATCATCTCCATTTTCGTTGCGAGACACATACGATGATGATGATTTGTTATTACCTGCTAATGGTAAGTTTTAAAGAGCGCCAAGCAGGAGCGTTGAGAGCTTCCTCCAGCCATTTACACATGGCTCAAGATGCAGTTAGAAGACAAAAAACATTGTAACTGACGGTTGAACGAAGTGAACTGACAGTTTAGTCTTCATGTCAGGAAGGAAAATGTTGGCGTGGATGTCTTGCAATGTTTTAATCTCCGACTATAACCGCGGAAGGTAAAGTATCGTTAAAGAAAAGGCAAAGGCCACTCTGACAAAACAATTCCTCTTTTCGCTCAGTTTCTTTTTCACCCAAAACTAGACCCAAATAAAATATTCCAATGTACCTTAATAAATACCTATTAAAATTTCACACTATTAAGTAATACTTTTAATTACCGAAATCAATATTATAAATTTTTGATATTAAATATTGTTATTCCGCCTTGAGTTACTTCTTGGGCTTATTTCCGCCCTTTTTGCATTTTTCAGCCTCGGCCAATTTCTTGCATTTCTCCTTTTCGGCCATCTCTTTGCACTTCTTTTCCTGTTCCTTCTTTTTCTTCTCAGCTTCCTTCTTTTTCTTTTCCGCATCTGCCTTTTTGGCTGCCTCCTCGCATTTCTTCTTTTGGGCCATTTCATCGCACTTTTTCTTTTCAGCAGCTTCTTTCTTCTTCTTTGCATCATCCTGCGCTTTCTTTTTCTTCGCAGCTTCCTTCTTTTTAGCATCTGCGGCCATCTTCTTGCATTTCTCCTTCTCGGCCATCTCTTTGCACTTCTTTTCCTGTTCCTTCTTTTTCTTCTCAGCTTCCTTCTTTTTCTTTTCCGCATCTGCCTTTTTGGCTGCCTCCTCGCATTTCTTCTTTTGGGCCATTTCATCGCACTTTTTCTTTTCAGCAGCTTCTTTCTTCTTCTTTGCATCATCCTTGCCACCCTTGCATGCGTCCTTTTTTCCGCCAGCCGCTTTCATGGTGATCTGCTTGGTCAGGCTTCCGACATCGTCCTGGCTCTTCTTTTCCTCCTTCAACCAACGATTCTGCTGAAGCTCCAGATCGTTCAGGAATCTGCGTTGCATGGGGTTGACGAGGGTTGCAGATTCCTGTCCCTGGACATGGATTACACCGACAGAGCCATCCTCCAACGTCTTAGAAGACTCGTTGGGGCGTGCAACGCGGTTGTCTTGGATACCTACAGCAGCAAATGGTATTACAACCGTACACAACGGGTTGAAAACAATACCCACCTGCATTCTTCAAATTGGCCAAATGGTGTGAACGAACGCGATTGCGAAGACAGTCCTCCGCGCAGCGTCCAAGAATTACAACGGATCGCTTAAACATCTTGTTTAGATAAAATGTTTGTCCGAAATGAAAACCTTAAATTTTGAATACAAAATTTTGAAGAGAATTATTAATAAATAATTCTGGAATTGAAGTTGTCTTCAGCTCCGTAGGAAATCGAATACTGAGTTGTAACAAATGTGTTCGTCTTGTTCTAGAAGTGGAATGACATAATCTTCATAGGCATCTGATTGTTATTTTTGTTTTTTTTTTATTGAAAATTCTGATTGCTGCCTGAACCATTTTTGTCGCCTCTCTGATGCCATGTTACAAAGGCATTGTACTTCTTAAGTTATACGGCTCGCTAAACGGAATTGACGACTGTCTGGAAGCTGAAATTCGGTACAAGCCCACCGAAGGCTTACATCCACGTTGTGCATAAAAAATAAAGGAAAGAGCCACAGCGCAAATGAAAAATAATAAATAAATATAAATCATAAAATAAAAGCACTATCGCAGCCGGCACAAATATTTTGACAAAATAAAAAACATGCATTCTGGTGTTCCCTAAAAATGGTAAGTGAGGAAGCCATATACATACACTACTGGCCAAAATAATAAGTACATTCGTATGTGCTGTGTTTCAAGCCTCGTAAAACTTTTTTAAGAAGGCTTATGAAAAAAACCAAATTATTTTCAGTTTTAGGACAGTTTTAGGATAATAAAAATAGATAACAAAAGATTTTATCATTTAAGATAAAAAGACTACGACCGATTTTATCAAATAACCCCACAAATGGGTTGGTCAAAATAATAAGTACACCAATTCTTCTAAGCCTAAAACTCGAAACGTATCAAATATTTTTCACTTTTTTCTTTTGATTAGTAAACTTATACTAGTATGCGGTATAACTCTCCCTATTTTGAACCACTTTTGCGAATATTTTTGACATACTAGTCATAAGTTTGCAGCCAGTCTCTCTTACGAAGTTTTTTCAAAAAATCTCCACCAATCTTTACCATCCGATTTTTTTATACCCGCTACCCATAGGGTAGAAGGGTATTATAACTTTGTGCCGGCAGGAAATGTATGTAACAGGTAGAAGGAAGCATTTCCGACCCTATAAAGTATATATATTCTTGATCAGGATCAACAGCCGAGTCGATCTAGCCATGTCCGTCTGTCTGTCTGTCTGTCTGTCTGTCTGTCTGTCTGTCTGTCTGTCTGTCTGTCTGTCTGTCTGTCCGTCTGTCCGTATGAAACACTGGATCTCAGAGACTATAAGAGATAGAGCTCTAATTTTTTTTCGACAGTATTTCTTATGCTTGCACGCAGATCAAGTTTGTTTCAAATTTTTGCCACGCCCACTTCCGCCCCCGCAAATCATAAAAAAGCGTATTAAGCGTATAATTTTAAAGCTAGAGTCGCGAATTTCGATATGTATATTAAAAACTATAGTCGGTGTAATCCCTGAAAATTTGGTTGCGATCAGATAAAAATTGTCGAAGTTATTAAAGAAATAATTTTGTATGGCCAGAAACGGCTGCGGGCAGCATGCCTCATTTGGTTGACCAATTAGACCAACTAAATATTCTTATCAGTTCATGGTTGTGTTCGGAAAAGAATCTTATAAGATATTCGAGAAGCAATTTTAATAAATGGTAATAATTATTAGCCGCTTGAATGCAATAATATCGCGGTTTTACACACATAGATACATATGTATGTATTTTTGTATGCATGTGATTATATTACACTTGCATTTGCATTTGTCTGTTATGTTCAAAATTGTATCAACTGTTTTTTCTGGCGTCCTGACGCTTTTCTGGTTTAAGTATGGGTAGCGGGTATCTCACAGTCGAGCTCACTCGACTGTAGCTTTCTTACTTGTTTTTGTTTTCAATGCGACATTTAGAGTCTTCCCACAAATTTTCAATTAGGTTTATGTCCGCAGACTGACTGGGCTTACTCATAAACGTTACATTGTTGTCATTGAACCAGGTGTTGACTGGCTCTGAGGTAAGTTTTGAGTCGTTATCCTTTTGAAAAACCCATCGCAAGGACATGTTTTCCACAGTATATGGTTGCATGAGTTTAGATAAAATAGTTTTATATTCGACTTGGGTCCTAATACTATTTATGCGATGTTACAACTTAACGACATGCAAAGAAAAACAATCATAGAATATTACGTATCCGCCTCCGTCCATGACTTGCTTCCCCTTCACCAGGGGCCGAATTCTTGGCTTTTGGGTTGTCATATGAATTGTCCTTAATTGTTTCCAAAAAGATTTACTTTTGTTTCATTACTTAAAAGTGTAATTTTCCACTTTTCTGAACCCTCGGGTCAAAACAATATCGAATAATTTTTTTTAAACTTTTGCATCATCTGAAAAAAAATTTTCTCGATATAATGGGACCTTTTGGGCTATATATCCTGATAGTCCTGACAATTTCAGTCTACCATGAACCGGGCGGGAGGAAATTACATTGCCACTTTCGGCGGAAATGGCCTTGCAAGACATGAATGAGTCCTTTTCGGGCAAAAAGACGATCCAATTTCCGGTAGCTTTGGAAGATTTCTTCCACAGATTTATTTTTTTTATAACCCCAGTTGTCTATAAGGCATTTTGCATAAAACAGAGTAAGGATCCTAGGCGTTTTGCATTTTCGCAAGGACTTTTTCCTATCTTTTAGAAGCTTCATAACCGCTTTCCTTTCGTCAGGACTAAACTTCGTTTTTCGACCCTTCTACAAAAATTTTTTTTTACACTAATGAACTTAAAGGACTTAGAACTCAATATAAAATGACAACCCAATGCGACATTAGTGATATAATCCTTAAAAACAAATTTTAATCACTAGTGTACTTATTATTTTGACCAACCCATTTGTGGGGTTATTTGATAAAATCGGTCGTAGTTTTTTTATCTTAAATGTTAAAATCTTTTGTTATCTATTTTTATTATCCTAAAACTGTCCTAAAACTGAAAATAATTTGGTTTTTTTCATAAGCCTTCTTAAAAAAGTTTTACGAGGCTTGAAACACAGCACATACGAATGTACTTATTATTTTGGCCAGTAGTGTATGTAGTACGAGTATGTATGTATAAATCTACATGCATACGAAAAATAATAATTATTGTAATGACCGGTTAAACAAAGTGCTCAGTTCAGGAAGGAAAAATTACGAAGCACGGAAGTCCTGCGATGCCTCCCACTTCCCCTCTGATTATAAGCAGAAAATTTCCACACGGCCAAAATAATTTATTTTACCGCTCTTGTATGGCTAACTTTTCCACGAAAAATGTTTAAATATTTATAAATATATAAATATATGTATAAATATATAAATATATGTATAAATATATAAATATATGTATAAATATATAAATATATGTATAAATATATAAATATATGTATAAAATATAATCATTGTTTCTGTTTTTTCTTGCTCCCGCCCATTTATTAAAATTTCACACTAATTCAAGTTAAATATTTTTAATTATCCAAAATTCAATTATTAAAAAATAATATTATAAATTTTGGATATTAAACATTCTTATTCCGCTTTGAGTTGAATAGGTTTTCTACTTCTTCGGCTTTTTTCCGCCCTTTCCGCCCTTTTTGCCTTTTTCAGCCTCTGCCAATTTCTTGCATTTCTCCTTCTCGGCCATCTCTTTGCACTTCTTTTCCTGTTCCTTCTTTTTCTTCGCCGCTTCCTTCTTTTTCTTTTCTGCTTCTGCCTTTTTGGCTGCCGCTGCGGCCATCTTCTTGCATTTCTCCTTTTCTTCCAACTCTTTGCACTTCTTTTCCAGTTCTTTCTTTTTCTTTGCCGCTTCCGCCTTTTTGGCTGCCTCCTCGCATTTCTTCTTTTGGGCCATTTCTTCGCACTTTTTCTTATCAGCAGCTTCTTTGCCGCCCTTGCCGCCTTTGCCGCCTTTGCCACCTTTGTCGCCTTTGCCGCCTTTGCCGCCTTTGCCACCTTTGCCAGCTTTGCCGTCCGCGCATTTATCCTTTTTTCCGCCAGCCGCTTTCATGGTGATCTGCTTGGTCAGGCTTTCGACATCGTCCCAGTTCTTCTTTTCCTCCTTCAACCAACGATTCTGCTGAAGCTCCAGATCGTTCAGGAATCTGCGTTGCATGGGGTTGACAAGGGTTGCCGATTCCTGTCCCTGGACGTGGATTACACCGACAGAGCCATCCTTCAACGTCTTGAGAGACTCATTGAGTCGTGCAAAGCGGTTGTCTTGGATGCCTATAGCAGCAAATGGTATAGACCCATTTCAACAACGGGTTAAAAAAGCAATACCCACCTGCATTCTTAAAATTGGCCAAGTGGTGTGAGCGAACCAAGAAGCTGGGACGCATGACACGGCTCCAGAGACTGTCCTGAGCGCAGCGTCCAAAAACCACAGCGGATCGCTTAAACATCTTGTTCAGATACAAATTTTTGACCAAAATTAAAAACTAAAATTTCGAATAAAAATTTTGAAGAGAATTATTAACAAATAATTCTGAAAGTAAAGCTGTGTTCAGCTCCGTAGGAAAGCGAATACTGAATTTTAACAAGCTTGTTCATCTGGTCCCAGAAGTTGAATGAGGTGAATGGCAAAACGCCTTTGATTTGTTGTTGTACTAATGCCTTTTTGCCTCCATTTTGGGGGCATGATTCAGTGCCACTGCTCATGGTAAGTTTTACAGATCACCGAACACGGGCGATCACTGTTTGGGAGGTGAGAGCTTTCTCCTCCTACCAAGAGAACGAAGTTTTAAGACTGTCAGGAAGGAAAATGTTGTTATAGATGTCTTGCAATGTCCTTAATCTTTGGCTATAACCACGGATGATACTCCCTTTACCAGCAAAAGAATAGAGCATCAGGAAATTTCCGTAATTAAAGAAAAGGCAAAGGCCACTAACAAAACAATTCCTCTTTTCGCTCATTCTTTCTTTTTTACCAAAATTAAACCGAAATAAAATATTCCAATGAACATGTACCTTAATAAATACTTCATAAAATGTAACACTATTTAAGTTAAATATTTTTAATTAACCGAAGTTCAACCATTATAAATAATATTATAAATTTTGGATATTAAATATTGTTATTCCGCTTTGAGTTGAATAGGTTTTCTACTTCTTGGGTTTTTTTCCGCCCTTTCCACCCTTTTTGCTTTTTTCAGCCTCGGCCAATTTCTTGCATTTCTCCTTCTCGGCCATCTCTTTGCACTTCTTTTCCTGCGCTTTCTTTTTCTTCGCAGCTTCCTTCTTTTTAGCATCTGCGGCCATCTTCTTGCATTTCTCCTTCTCGGCCATCTCTTTGCACTTCTTCTCCTGTTCCTTCTTTTTCTTCGCTGCTTCCTTCTTTTTCTTTTCCGCTTCTCCCTTTTTGGCTGCCTCCTCGCATTTTTTCTTTTGGGCCAGTTCATCGCACTTTTTCTTTTCAGCAGCTTCTTTCTTCTTCTTTGCATCATCCTTGCCACCCTTGCATGGGTCCTTTTTTCCGCCAGCCGCTTTCATGGTGATCTGCTTGGTCAGGCTTCCGACATCGTCCTGGCTCTTCTTTTCCTCCTTCAACCAACGATTCTGCTGAAGCTCCAGATCGTTCAGGAATCGGCGGTGCATGGGGTTGACGAGGGTTGCAGTTTCCTGTCCCTGGACGTGGATTACACCGACAGAGCCATCCTTCAACGTCTTAGAAGACTCGTGGGGGCGTGCAACGCGGTTGTCTTGGATGCCTATAGCAGCAATGGTATAAGACCCATTTCAACAACGGGTTGAAAACAATACCCACCTGCATTCTTAAAATTGGCCAAGTGGTGTGAGCGAACCAAGAAGCTGGGACGCATGACGCGGCTCCGGAGACTGTGCTGAGCGCATCGTCCAAAAACCACAGCGGATTGTTTAAACATTTTGTTTGAATGAAAATTATTGTCCGAAATTGAAAACTAAAATTTGGAATTAGAAATTTGGAGGAGAACTCGAGAGAAATAATTTGAAGGTGTGTTCAGTGCCGAAGGCAGTTGAATACTGAATTGTTATAAACATGTTCGTCTGGACCTTAGAAGTTGACTGACAGGAGGGCCATGGCATATTAGAATTTTGTGTTTAAAAAACTGGACCTTTTTTTAAATTAAACAGAAAAATAAACAAGTAAAAAAGCTACAGTCGAGTGAGCTCGACTGTGAGATACCCGCTACCCATACTTAAACCAGAAAAGCGTCAGAACGCCAGAAAAAACAGTTAATACAATTTTGAACATAACAGACAAATGCAAATGCAAGTGTAATATAATCAAATGCATACAAAAATACTTACACATGTGTCTATGTGTGTAAAAACGCGTCATTATTGCATTCAAGCGACGAATAATTATTACCATTTATTAAAATTGCTTCTCGAATATCTTATAAGATTCTTTTCCGAACACAACCAAGAACTGATAAGAATATTTAGTTGGTCTAATTGGTCAACCAAAAGAGGCATGCTGCTAGCAGCCGTTTGTGGCCATACATAATTATTTCTTTAATAACTTCGACAATTTTTATCTGATCGCAACCAAATTTTCAGGGATCACACCGACTATAGTTCTTAATACACATACGCGACTCTAGCTTTAAAATTATACGCTTAATACGCTTTTTTATGATTTGCGGGGGCGGAAGTGGGCGTGGTAAAAATTTGAAACAAACTTGATCTGCGTGCAAGCATAAGAGATACTGTCGAAAAAAAACTAGAGCTCTATCTTTTATAATCTCTGAGATCCAGTGTTTCATACGGACAGACGGACAGACAGACAGACAGACAGACAGACAGACGGACAGACAGACAGACAGACAGACTGACGGACATGGCTAGATCGACTCGGCTGTTGATCCTGATCAAGAATATATATACTTTATAGGGTCGGAAATGCTTCCTTCTACCTGTTACATACATATCCTGCCGGCACAAAGTTATAATACCCTTCTACCCTATGGGTAGCGGGTATAAAAATAATTTTTTATTTATATTTATTTTTCCCAACTTACTTTCCAAGTTATACTCGACTATTTGGCAATTTTGCCAAAATTTATCTTGGTTTCTTAGCATATATTTACATACGGTTATTTTTTTTAATCAGAGACCCTGTAAATTTGTTTTAATCAGAAAAATATTAGGATTCCTTCGCAGCTTTCAGTTACATTACAAATAAGTTAAAAAGTTCCTTTCGCCATCCAGGAAATGCCTATCCATATGTGATCGGACACGTCAATGAGAAATATGGAGCGCCAAAGTATGCAACATTTCTAATCGTAAATGCGAACAGCTTCCGTTTCCGTTTTTTTTTTTTGCGTTGTGCTTTTTAGTTTAAAGACCCAGCTTCTTTAAGCTTTAAGCACATTAGTTCAAGTCAAGTTTAACTTTGAAACAAATGACTTAGGCAACGAACTTGACACCGGGCAAATAAAAAAAAGAGGCTTTAAAATTTTGAAATTGGAAACAAATCCTTTTTTAAATTAAGTCACAACAGGCCATGACGCTAATTTCTGTCAAGTGAAATCAAAACACATTTCTTGCATTTCAATATTCGATTGTTCTGGGGCTGAACACACGCTCGTTTGCCTCCTGAACAATTTGTTCTAAATTCTCTTCAAAATTTATTTTTTCTAAATGTTGGCTTAAATTTTAATCTGAAGAAAATGTTTAAAAAAACCGCTTTAATTCTTGGACGATGCACGAAAGACTGTCTTCACAGTTCCAACTTTTTGGTTCGTTTGCGCCATTTGGCCAATTGTAAAAGTGGAGGTCACTATTGTTCTCAGCCCTGTGTTTCTGGCTATGATTTCCTTGCTGGTAATGCTGGGATTCCACACCAACTCGGTAGACGCCCAAATGAAACTCCCAAGACACTGGAAGATGGATTTGTCGGAATAATCCATGTCCAGGGACACAACTCAGACAACATGACCAACCCGATGCAACGCAGATTCCTGAACGATCTGGAGCTTCAGCAAACTCGTTGGTTAAAGGAGGAAAAGAAAAACCAAGACGATTCTGGAAGCCGTGTGACCATGTCGGCAGGGGGTGAAGGGGATAACGAAAAAATGTGTAGGGAAAGGGCCCGAAAGAAGAAAGCCGAGAGAGACAAATTGAAAAGGAAATGTGTCGAATTGGCGGCCAAGGATAAATGCATGAAAGATCATATGAAAAAACACTGCGCAAAATTGGCCATAAAGGAGAAAAAGAAGGAAGCAGCCAGAAAGAAGGAAGAGGAAAGGAAAAAGAAAGAAGAGGAAAAGAAAAAGAAGGAAATGGCAGAAGAAGCAAAAAGGAAAGAAGCAGAGAAGAAGAAGAAAGAAGCGGAGAAGAAGATAAAAGAAGCGGAAAGGAAGAAAGAACTGAAAAAGGAGTGTATAAAATTGGCGGAAGAGGAGAAGAAGGAAAAAGAGGAAGAGAAGAAAAAACTGAAAAAGCAGTGTAAGAAATTGGCGAAAAAAATGGCCGCAGAAGCTGCAAAAAAGAAAGAAGCAGAAGAGAAGAAAAAAATGAAAAAGCAGTGTAAAAAATTGGCAGAAAAAATGGCCGCAGAAGCAGAAAAAAAGAAAGAAGCAGAAAAGAAGAAAAAACTGAAAAAGCAGTGTAAGAAATTGGCGAAAAAAAAGGCCGCAGAAGCAGCAAAAAAGAAAGAAGCGGACAAAAAGAAAAAAGAAAAGGCAAAATGCAAGGAAATGGCCGAGAAGGAGAAATGTAAAAAAATGGACCAGGCGAAGGAATCCGAAAAGGACGAAGATGACTCCGAGTAGATGGAATTGAAGCATAATAAAATATTTTCCTAATTTATTATATTTTTTATTATTTTAATTTCTTTCATTCCCTTTTTAAAAGGCTTATTCAAAATTTAGTTGTATATGTATCCAACGGATATTATATGTATTATATGTAAGATGGCAGAGAAGGCAGATGGAAGAGTCGTACTGCAAAGTTGCGTCAAATCAATATGTTACATAACATATGTATTTAGTAAAACACAGATAATTTTCAATTATAATATATTGATACATAAAATTGCATATAAATATACATATTACATATGGGCAAATCATGGGGTCGCGAACGTACGTTCGTACGCAATGCACGTATGTGCAATAAAATTAAAGAAAAAAACATTTTCTGAAACTTTTTTTTGTTTCCGATAGCATTTTGTGAGCTCTTTTCTTAGTGTAAATTATGGTTCTAATGATTTTTCATTTTCATAATATTGGCAAAAAACATGAGGTCGCAAACGTACGCGAAATGGAAGTCGGTTTTGGCTTGCTCTAGCAAAATCAAAAAATCTGCGAATTGGAATGGAATTTAATTTAATTTTAATGCAATAACTATTCTTTTAAAAAGAGGCATGTAGCTTTCTATCGAGTCTATTCCCAATTAAATATCTCCATTAGATTTTTATACCCTTGCAGGGTATATTAGTTTCAGTCAAAAGTTTGCAACGCAGTGAAGGAAGCATCTCCGACCGTATAAAGTATATATATTCTTGATCAGGATCAACAGCCGAGTCGATCTAGCCATGTCCGTCTGTCCGTCTGTCCGTTTCTACGCAAACTAGTCCCTCAGTTTTAAAACTATCTGAATGAAACTTTGCAGTTAGGCTTTTATATACTCTCACTCGTACATATGTCGGAACGGGCCGGATCGGACGACTATCTCATATAGCTGCCATAGGAACAATCGGAAAAATCTACGAAAAAAAATTATAACTTTGTCAGTTTTCAACCAATTTTCACCAAATTTGATATTTGCCCATTTAGTATTATTTCCTAATTTCGGTTTTAATTTCATGAAAATCGGCTGACTATATCCTATAGCTTCCATAGGAACAATCAGGAAAATAAAAGAAAAAACCAAAACTTTGTCAGTTTTCAACATATTTTCACCAAATTTGATATTTAGCCATATTTTATTATTCCTGAATTTTGATTTTAATTTGATGAAAATCGGCTGACTATATCCTATAGCTTCCATAGGAACAATCAGGAAAATAAAAGAAAAATTCATAACTTTGTCAGTTTTCAACATATTTTCACCAAATTTGATAGTTACCCATATTTTAGTATTCCTGAATTTCGATTTTAATTTCATGAAAATCGACTGACTATACCCTTTAGCTTCCATAGAAACAATCAGGAAAATAAAAGAAAAAACCATATCTTTGTCAGTTTTCAACATATTTTCACCAAATTTGATAGTTACCCATATTTTATTATTCCTGAATTTTGATTTTAATTTCATGAAAATCGGCTGACTATATCCTATAGCTTCCATAGGAACAATCAGGAAAATAAAAAAAAAAAACATATCTTAGCCGTGTTTCAAACCATTGCCATCAAATTTGAGATTTGGCAACAAATTATTATTTCAGAATTTCGTTTTTAATTTTTTGTTTAAATTCTGCAAGGGTATACAAACTTCGGTGAGCCGAAGTTAGCTTCCTTTCTTGTTTTAAATTAAATTAAGTACGGGTCGCGAACGTACGGGTCGCGAACGTACGATTTTTCCATCGGACGTTGGACGCTGTTTTTTATTATTTAAATACATTAGAAGATCATATACATATGCATTTTATGATGAATATTTGGATTCTTCTAATGATGTTAGAAAACATAAGTCAAAGCATAATGCCTCTGTTTAGAAGAAATAAGCAAAACAAAACATGCCCTTTTTTGCGATTTTTCGTCAAAATATTGAAAAAATGTGATTGCTCGAATATGCTATCGAATGTTTCAACTTTTGCTTTAGAATATGATAGAGACTATCAAATTTCATATATTGGACCATATTTTAATGTAACTATGTTGATAAAATTCATTTTAGAGAAGTTTTTCACTTTTGGTCGTGATTGACCTTTCCCCGGATTTGCCCATATGTATGTACATACATACATATACCATTTAATGTATTTATTATATCCTTGCAGGGTATTATAATAACTTTTTTTTTTTTATTTTTAGATTTTGAGATTTGGCAACTTATTATTATTCCAGAATTTTGGTTTTAATTTTTCGATTTAATTCTGCAAGCGTATACAAACTTCGGTGCGACGAAGTAAGCTTCCCTTCTTGTTTCAGTATGATTTAATAATTTCTACAAAGCTAACAAGAAGAAGATGGGGTTAAATCTAAAATTACATTTTAAATTTACATTTGGTAATAAATGTACAAACAGCAATTGGGCAAAATTAAGAACAAAATCGAAATAAAAAATATTTCGTTATAAATATGTTAGGTTTCTTATGATAAATGGCAATATGCTTGACTTTTGGCAATCACAGATCCCCTATTCACATTGTTTATATCGATAAATATGTATGTATGTACAAGTTTATATTATGACCTTTTGAGCAGATTATAGTTTAATAACATATAACAAAGCAACAAATAAAAATAATAAACTATACGATAAAACCTACTCTACCTCTAAATACCACGTTTAAAAACTTAAGAAATTTAATAATTAAAATGTGTATCAACTTGTATGGGTTATAAGATGAGAGACAGAGGGACAGGATGCTGATCAAGAATATATGTATGTATATATTTTATTTTGTTGCCTCTGAACTCGTTGACTGCATGGCTTACTTCTGCCTTAAAATGTAAACCCCAGCAAATAACAAAACTACATCCATGTCATTTCAGTCAACTTATATGAACGACACGTTTGTTAAAATTTAGTATTCGATTTTCTACGGAGCTGAACACACATTCACCTCCTGAACTATTTGTTCAAAATTCTTTTCAAAAATTCATATTCCAAATTTTAGTTTTTAATTTCGGACAATAATTTTCAATAACAAAATAATTTTCTAAACAAAATGTTTAAACAATCCGCTGTGGTTTTTGGACGATGCGCTCAGCACAGTCTCGGGAGCCGCGTCATGCGTCCCAGCTTCTTGGTTCGCTCACACCACTTGGCCAATTTTAAGAATGCAGGTGGGTATTGTTTTCAACCCGTTGTTGAAATGGGTCTTATACCATTGCTGCTATAGGCATCCAAGACAACCGCGTTGCACGCCCCAACGAGTCTTCTAAGACGTTGAAGGATGGCTCTGTCGGTGTAATCCACGTCCAGGGACAGGAAACTGCAACCCTCGTCAACCCCATGCACCGCCGATTCCTGAACGATCTGGAGCTTCAGCAGAATCGTCGGTTGAAGGAGGAAAAGCAGAGCCAGGACGATGTCAGAAGCCTGACCAAGCTGATCACTATGAAAGCGGCTGGCGGAAAAAAGGACGCATGCAAGGGTGGCAAGGATGATGCAAAGAAGAAGAAAGAAGCTGCTGAAAAGAAAAAGTGCGATGAACTGGCCCAAAAGAAAAAATGCGAGGAGGCAGCCAAAAAGGGAGAAGCGGAAAAGAAAAAGAAGGAAGCAGCGAAGAAAAAGAAGGAACAGGAGAAGAAGTGCAAAGAGATGGCCGAGAAGGAGAAATGCAAGAAGATGGCCGCAGCGGCAGCCAAAAAGGCGGAAGCAGAAAAGAAAAAGAAGGAAGCGGCGAAGAAAAAGAAGGAACAGGAAAAGAAGTGCAAAGAGATGGCCGAGAAGGAGAAATGCAAGAAATTGGCCGAGGCTGAAAAATGCAAAAAGGGCGGAAAGGGCGGAAAAAAGTCCAAGAAGTAGAAAACCTATTCAACTCAACGGAATAAGAATGTTTAACATACCAAATTTATAATATTATTTATGATTAAATTTCGGTTGATTACAAATATTTGACTAGAATTAAAGTGTGAAATTTAATAAAATCGGCGGGTGTATAGACAAGGCGACCGATTTTTATGTAAATATGTATTTATTAAGGTACATAATTGAAATATTTTGTTTGGGTTTAGTTTTGGTGAATAATAAACTATGAGCAAAAAGAGGAATTGTTTTTTCCTGAAGCTTTATTCTTTTGCTGGTAAAGGGAGTATCTTCCGAGGTTATAGTCGGAGATTAAGGAGATTACAAGACATCCACACCAACATTTTCCTTCCTGACATGATGACTAAACTGTCAGTCCTAACACTTCGTTCAACCGTCAGTTACAATATTTTTTGTCTTTCTAACTGCATCTTGAGTCATATTTAAATGGCTGCCACAGTTACCATCTTTAGATTAAGCACCAGAATGAACCCCTGGTAGACAGATGAAGCTCTTAGCTCCCAAAAGAGTCATTGCTCCCGTTCAACGATCGGTAGAACTTACCAAAGCAATTCCACTGAAACGCCCTCAAAATGGAGGCAAAAGGGACTCATATCATAATTGTTTGATCGTCCTCTTGTCATTTAACGTCTGGATTCAGACGAACCAGTTTGTTACAATTTAGTATTCGATTTCTTCGGAGCTGAACACACGTTCACTTCCTGAACTATTTGATCAAAATTCTCTTACAAATTTCTTTTTTAATATTTTGGTTTTTATTTCGGACAAAATTGTTGTATCTGCACAAAATGATGAAACAATCCTTTGGATTTCTAGGACGCTGCGTGAAGCAGGACTGCCTTCGCAGTCGCGTTATGCGTCCCAGCCTCTTGATTCGTTCACACCATTTGGCCAATTTTAAGAATGCAGGTGGGTTTTGTTTTCAACCCGTTGTATGCGGTTATGACACTATTGCTGGTGTAGGGTTGCAGGACCATCGCTTTGGACGCCCAAATAAGACTTTTAAGATACTGGAGGATGGCTCTGTGGGAGTAATCCATGTCCAGGAACAGAAAGCTGCAAGCCGTGGCAATCTGATGCAACGCAGTTTTCTGAACGATCTGGATCTTCAGCAGCATCGTTGGTTAAAGGAGGAGAAGCAGACCCAGGAAGATCTCGGAAGCCTGATCAAGCAGATTACCATGTCCTCGGGAGACAAAAAAAAGGATAAATGCGAGGGCGGCAAAGGCGCCAAGGACGGCAAAGGTGGCAAAGGCGGCAAGGACGCCGACAAAAAGAAGGAAGCCGCTGAAAAGAAAAAATGCGATGAATTGGCCCAAAAGAAGAAATGCGAGGAAGCAGCCAAAAAGGAAAAAGCGGACAAGAAGAAAAAGGAAGAGGAAAAGAAGCGTAAGGACAAGGCCGAAAAGGAGATATGCGCTAAATTGGCCGGAAAAGAAACGGATCCCTGCAAAAAGGACAAGAACAAGGGCAAGAGCAAAGATGTCAAAAAAGATAAAAAGAAATATGAACCGTCAAAGAAATGCAAGGAATTAGCGGAGAAAGATGCATGCAGAAAATTAGCCGAAGAGGATGCAAGGAAGGAAGCGCTGGCAAAATGCAAGGCGAGGGCCGTGGCAGAGAAATGCAAAAAGTTGGCTGAGGCAGAGGAATGCAGAAAAAAGAAGGCACAGGCAGAGAAATGTAAAAAGATGGCCGAGGCAGAGAAATGCAAAAAGATGGCCGCAAAGGCAGCAGCTGAAAAGAAAAAGAAGAAAGAGGAGAAGAAAAATAAGTCACAGGCTGAGAAATGCAAAAAGATGGCCGAGGAAGAGAAATGCAAAAAGATGGCCGCAAAGGCAAAAGCAGAAAAGAAAAAGAAGGAACAGGGAAAGAAGTGCAAAGAGATGGCCGAGAAAGAGAAATGCAAAAAGATAGCCGAGAAAGAGAAATGTAAAAAGACGGCCGAGGCAGGGAAATCCAAAAAGGGCGGAGATAAGTCCAAGAAGTGATATAATTCCCAGCTAAGATACGGAATATAATATTATTATTATGGTTGATTTTCTGATAATAAAACATATTTAACCTGAAAAATAATTAAATTTGTTTTTAATCATTAAAGGCTAGTCCTGTCTTGTTGCTTTCTTTAGTAAAAGTTATATTTCTCTGATTAACCAAAGGGCAGGCAATATTTTTGTAATTAATATACGAACGATTTTATTTATTGTTTTACAAATTTACATAGAAAGCGGATGCTTCCCCCACATCATACAGGACGTGGGCATGGAATTGTTTCTGCTACCCAACTTTTCAGATATGTAGCTACCGATGATCAGGAACAGGATATGCGGCATGTCCTGGCTGGGACTGCTGTTATATGGACAGATCGCCAGCAGC
The DNA here is from genome assembly GCA_035045905.1 of Drosophila anomelani. Classification (NCBI taxonomy): domain Eukaryota; kingdom Metazoa; phylum Arthropoda; class Insecta; order Diptera; family Drosophilidae; genus Drosophila; species Drosophila anomelani. The sequence goes on along the minus strand of JAWNOO010000007.1, from coordinate 4,010,286 downwards.
TGTCGGCGGAGCCGGAATCAGCACCGCTGTGGGGGCCAATTCTTTCATCCTCTGCTCCTCCCGTTGGCACTCCCTCTTTTGCTGCTGCTGCTGCTGGGGTGTTCTGGTTTTCTCCTCCATCTCCTCCATGCGCTTGGCATTTATAGTTGTCTGCACATCCACGTAGAAGGCCATCATGCTTTGGTTGAAGCGAGCGAACTTTGTGACACACCTGTCCACGCACACGTTCTCATCGCTGGACAGGTCGCGCCTGTTGAAATTATCAACGCATCGACTAAAGCACATTTCCGTCACTTTGTTGTATAATGTGAGGAAATCCTTGAGATTACGCAAATCGGAATCCATCTCCTGTGTTTCACTTATGGCAAATTTTTTTATATTTAATTTATATGCACGTTTTTGACTAAAAATACAACGATAACGATAGAAGGAAATTGAAAACTAATTTAAAATGAGAGTGAGAAAAATAAAATGTAAACTTCTTATGAAAAACTAAAATCTAATTTATTCAATAAAGATAAAATAATAATAACATTTATGATATTTAATGCATAATAAGATAGGTTCTTTGCCGCCAGCAGCCTGAAAAAAACAATTAAAAATGATTCAAAGAAAAAAATGTTTAAACAAAATATACAATTACAAAAATAGTAATCTAACAACAAATAAAGAAATCAGAATTTGCATTAAAAAACTGGTGTATTTCTTCTAGGATTGCGCAGGTTTTCCTGGGGATTATTTTATGGAATTCCTCGGAATGTTGCACATTTTGCAGTGGCATTTATGTTGAATTTATTTGTATTTTTCTTGCAGATCTTAAACATTAAAAGTGTTCAATTTCAATTAAGTAAGGAATGAAATAGAGATCAAATAACTTTTTCCGATCCCATCATCTGAAATGTAAAACTTCAGATTCATATTTCAACTCCAGTATTTTCATTTTGTTAGGCTTGTAGTTTGGTCTTAAAATTCTCTGTATATATTTTCGGCATACAAATTTAAATTGAAAAAAATGTTAAAACGAGCCTCTTTGGCTTTGAGCCAATATCCGGGGGCCTGCCTACGTTCCTGTTACAGGTGCAGCCGGGCTTACCGTTTGGTCAAGCTCAAGGAAAACCCGGAGAACGGTCAGCAATCGGACCAGGAGCCACTGAAGACTCTGTTTAAGTTGTGTAACGAGGGGATTTCATGTATGGGTAGGTGACATTTTTATCCGTTGATATATAAAAAGCTGGTGACAAAATAATACTAGTGCACTTGCATATCAAAGTTGTTCCCGTTAAATTTCTGGCTAATCTCTTTCTAAATGTTTTACTTAAAAGCTATAGTTTTTCCTCTCTTCGATTACCAAGATAATTAAACTAAATATTACACCTTTTTTAATTATTTTTGATTTACTTTCCATACAAAGCTTTTTAAAATCCACTAAAGAGCATTGAAAGTTTCAGCAAGAAATATATTACTTATTATGTAATCTCTCTAAATAAGTTTCTTCTTAATTTAAATTAATTTAAACCACCATTTAGGTGTAAATTTAATAAAAATGAAAAAATTAAAAGATGTTGCCTAAATCTATGGCATAAATAAAAAGAAATTAGATGTATTATTAACAGAATTCATTTTTTTTTTTTTAATAACCATTTAATAAATTGTAACTTACAGTGTCATAAGGCAAAACAAAATTATATTTATGAAGGGCTACGGGTTGTGTAATGCTATTTAAAGTGTTTATAAAATATCAAATAACCTTTATGAGATGTGCCCATATACATAAATCGAGCCTATATAAACCCCTACTTGTATCTCTATTTTTTTCTGGATAGGTACCGATACCGCCCCATTTTTCAACCAGTCGTATCGGTGCCCGTCCTTGGGCGATCTCGAGTTGCAGCTGAAGCGGAGAATCCTGGAGAGAGAATGTCCCGATCTTGGATCATATGGGAACCGGGAGGTCCTTCGTGAAATCGCTAAGCACGCCGACGGATGTGAAGATGAGTGTGGCAGCCGGCGCGAAAGCAGTGGCGGAGACAATGGTGATTGCCAGAAGAAGAAAAAAAAGAAGGGCAAGAAGAGTGGCAAGGACGGTGGGAAAAAGGGAGACGGGGAGGATGAAAATAATGGCGAGAGCGAAAAGACGAAGGCAAAACGTGCCAAGAAGGCCAAGATGCTAGCGACCGAAAAATTACGCAAACGGTGCAGGAAAAGAACCCAAGCTGCAATATGCGCAAAACTGTATCAGGAAAGCAAATGTAAGAAGATGGCAAAGGCGGAAAAGGCCCAGAGAAAGGCTGAGGAGAAAAAGTTCTTAAAAAGCCTCAAGGAGGCACGAGGTGAAGGCAAAAAGAAAAAGGACGATGATAGCGATGACGGCGAAGAGGGTGGGCATGCCGGGAAGGACAAAAAAGGCAAGAAAAGCAAGAAGGGCAAGAAGGGTGAAAAGGGAGAAAAGGGCGATAAAGGCAAGAAAGGCAAAAAGAAAGAAAAGGGCGAGATGGGAGAGAAAGGCGAGCAGGATGAGAAGTGCAAAAAAGAGAAGGGCAAGAAGGGGGAGAAGAAAGAGAAGGGCAAGAAAGAAGAGAAGGGCAAAAAGGAAGGAAAGGAAGAGAAGGGAAAGAAGAAAGAAAAGGGTGAAGAGGGCGAAGAGGGCGAGAAGGGCAAGAAAGGCAAGAAGGGCGAGAAAGGCAAGAAGGGTGAGAAAGGCAAGAAAGGCGAGAAGGGTGAGAAAGGCAAGAAGGGTGAAAAAGGCGGGAAAGGCAAAGACGGACAACAGGGCAAAAAGAAGGGAAAAAAACCAAAGAAGCCGCCAACCGAGGAGGAGGTTCTTGAAAAGCTCACCAAACAGTGCCAGGAAATGGCCGACAAGGTGGAGTGGGAAAAGCGGGCCAAGATTGAGGCCATCAAGAGAGCCTGTCAGGAGGCGAAGGATCGGGAGCAATGCGCCCGTGAGGCTGCGGAGCGGGCCAAGCTAATGGAGGAGGATCGAAAAAAAGAGGAAGAGGAGGCCAGAAGAAGAGCCGAGGAAGAAGCAAATAAGATACCCGAAGAGGACATCGGCGCGCTGAGGAGACAATGCGCCAAGTTGGCCGAAGAGGATAGGGCCAAGGCAATGGCTGCCCAGAAAAGGCTCAAGGCCATGGCCGATAAGGTAAAGGCAGCTGCGGACAAGAAAAAGTGCGAGCAGCTGGCCGAGGCCGAAAGGTGCCGTAAAGCGGCCGAAAAGAGGGAGGAAGATAAGGTAAGAAAAGAGTGCGCAAAAGAGAGAGCTGAACATGAAGCCAGAGAATCTGGTAAGAATAAAATTGATAAGAAAAAGGACGACGAAAAGGCCAAAGAGGCAACATGCAAGGCATTGGAGGAGAAAAATAAACCAAAAGAAGTGGACAAATGCGCCGAACTAGAAAAGGAAGATGGAGGTTCACCACCATCCAAAGAAAAAAAATCATCATCAGAGAAAAAGGATTCCAAAAATAAACCTCCGCCAGAAAAAAAGAATCCCAAAGATAAACCTCCGCCAGAAAAAAAGGATACCAAAGATAAATCTCCGCCAGAAAAACAGGCTTCCAAAGAGAAATCTTCGTCAGACAATAAGGATCCGAAAGCTAAATCAACACCAGAAAAAAAAGAAGGCAAAGCTGAAAAAGAGGCTTCCAAAGACAAGCCTCCGTCTGATAAAAAGGATCCGAAAGCTAAATCTACACCAGAAAAAAAAGAAAACAAATCTGATCGTCCCCCAGAAAAAGAAAAAGACAAACCTGAAAGTCCCGAAAGAAAAGACCCCAAAGCTAAATCATCTTCATCAGAAAAAAAGGACCCCGAAGCTAAATCATCTCCGCCGGAAAAAAAAGAATCTAAAGATAAATCTGCTCCAGAAAAAAAAGACTCCAAAACTGCATCATCTCCACCAGAAAAAAAAGACCCTAACGCTAAATCATCTCCACCAGAAAAAAAGGATTCCAAAGAATCTGGAAAATCATCCAAAGACAAAAAATCAGATTCCAAAAACCTCTGGGAGGTATGCAAGAAGTTAGCGGAACGAAAGCTGAAACAGAAGAAGAAAAAGCTGAGGAAACTGAAGACCCAGTGCGATTACATACTTGAAAAGGAAAAACGCCAGCTCGAAAGACAGAAGAAAAAGCAAAAACAGCTGGAGGAGCACTGCAAAAAGCACAAAAAAGATACGGGCAAAAAGGATGGCAAAGATGAGGGCAAGAAATAGAATACTAACTCCAATGCCTGGTCAAGGACGGTATCTAATTCCCAGTTCAAATACAATTTCTGTACCGCTCATCCCCTTACTCATTGTGTTTAATTACGATAATTGTGGTACATCAGTTTCCTAGCCACTTTTTGTCGGTTACTGGAAAAAAAAACCTTACGAATGTTAACCAGCACGTTGAGATTTACTATCTGGGATTTAAAAATGAAATTATTTAAAGATCTGTGTCTGATATTAAATTAAATAAATACATATGTGTACAATTGCAAAATTAGCATTTATATTTGTTTTTTTAGGTTTACCATTTTACAGCATATTTTTCAGGTGTTTTAAAATTCACAATATATAGTGTGCGTATAATCAGTTTATTAACTTTAAAGTACCACAAAGAATGTTGGGAGTCATAACTTCAAATCAATAAGGATTTCTGTGGCACACCTAGTTCCTTGTGTGTTCCTTGTTTTGTAACAAAATAATTACTTTCATTTTTATAAAACAAAGCCTAACCAAAACGCATTCAAAGTTTTTTCTTAACTCTTAGATTACGCTTTCGTTGTTGGACGGGAAGCTATTTATTTAATAATAAATGCAAAGCCGAATCAAATTTATGAAAGAGGATAATTGAGAAAAATTCATAGGGTTCAACTTTGTTGTTATATTGCTTGGTTCGATTAAAATAGGTTGTTTGACTTTACATATAACAATATCATTGGGTATCGGCTTTGGAGAGATTTCTTTAGTGATTTGCTGGCGGTGCCGTGGCATTATTGAACTGGAAGGTCGGGTAACGAGGAGCGAAGGCTTGGTCACCGATGATCTGCGTGTGCTCGGAATCATCACGTCCGGCAATGGTCGGTGCCTTATATTGGGTCTCCACAAACTGCGGTGGTGCTGTAAATAAATTATAATTTATTAATATGAGTTTAAAGCAACATAAGAAAATATTTCCTACATTTCAATTATAGTTGCAAAATTAATACATTTATAATTCATACTCACGTATATTGGGATATAGGGAACCACCGCCACCAGTGCTATCGGCCACATTCCAGCCCAGGGCACCACCAACACCATTACCGGCCGGCGGTGGACTAGCCGGACTCACTGGCTGTGTTGGTGCCAGCGAGGGATCCTCGGATGGGACAACAGCAGGAGCATCTGTATGCTGCGCCGAAGGCTTAAAGCCCGCCAACGGAATGGTGCCTAAGGTAATGGGCACTTTGCCGGTAAGACTGCGGTGCGGACCGCTCACATCGCAGGCCACATGCAGGTCATAGTCCAGGGCGATAATACCGCAATTGAGAAGATTAGTTGGCGGCAGGGCCGGAATCTCGAGCTGCTGGGTAAACGTACGCGACTCGCCGCCATTCAATGGGCCAACACTCAAGTTTGCTATGATCACCTTGGACTCGCGCTTTTCGCTGCGCGGCTGGTTTGTGTGGAAGGTGACCAGCTTACGCAGCTCAAACTTCACGGCGGTCAGGTTTACATTACTGGCATTGTCCACCTCACAGGTGATAGGCAGTATCTGGCCAGAAACATAGCCCGTCTGGGGTATACTCGTGATGACGGACAACGGTCCGGAGCGACAGCAAAAGCAACAGAATGACTTTTCAAGCTCTAACTTAAAGGGTTCCTTGACGCGTGGATTGAGATTCAGATCCACCGGCGCAATCACAGTAAAGGCCATTTTCATGTCTTGATCGAATTTCCAGGGACGGTCCAGGGTCACTTTGATGGTGTAGCGTACATGTCCGAATTCACCCTCAAAGGACGAAGGCAGAGTTGGCGGCAAAGCGCAAGTAAATGGGTACCTATGAGTGCCAGGCGGTAACTCGGTCTCAGAGCCTGTAACAAAATGGTAATATATATTAATAAAAGCTATAATTTAAGTAAGAAAATTTAAAGACAATTAAAAAAATTATTTATTAAATTCTCATTAATTACTGCAAAAATTTCTTGCACTTATACTTACTGTTTTTGCCGCCGAGCAGATAGTACTGAATCTTAAAGTACTCCTCATGGCCCGTCAGCCGGGTAATTTCGTTCTCCGTCTTGCCCTCGCTGGTGGTCACATTACGCTCATCGGTCCATTCCGTGTTGGCCTCGCCCAGGAACCGGATGATAATGCCTGAAACAAGGAACAAGTGTCTAGTGCGTCACTGTCGCGATATACTATTAGCTATAAATAATATGTAAAGCTATCTGCCTCTCTCGCTCGCGACATGCCCAGCGGATGACATCATCGCCGCCAGTCAGCATCGCTGCTTCCCAAATTCCGTTTGCCATCAAATGTTTGTCACATACAAAGGGGAAATAATACGAATCTTTAATTGATTACCTCAATATTTAAATATTACATATTCCAAGAAGTTGTCTTTTATTTCTTATTATATTGCATCAAACAAAGGAAAAGTGATCTGGAAAGATTCCCACTCTATTTACTTTCATTGATATTCCTCACACTTGAACCTATTAATAGTATGTTATCGCCTAACGGCGAGGAGGAGGAGAAAGTGCATTTCTTTTGGGAGTTCAACAACCGTTGGGGTATGTATGTGAAAACAAGGTCGACCTTCCCACTGTTGTGGGTGGTGCACCGGCTTTTGATGTTCATAAAACCAATAAAACATAATGAAAATATAAGCCCTCGCACTGCAATTCATCACAAGAGTGTCGTCACACCTATGAGTAATAGCACGCAGCTGGTTTTTTAATTAACAAAAACTCTTGAAGTGAACAACACAATAGTGATTTAATTCGCTCTCACCTCGAACTTTTTTGGGCGAGTCAAAGGTGAATTTCACCTCACCGTTGACTACCTGGCCGGCGTAATAAGTGTTCCATGGATTGTCCAACTGAACTTCACAACCCTTCAGACCCATCGTTGAGATTCTATGGTTTAGTTAAAAGTAAATAAAGACTATTTCAGTTGTTTTGAAACGTTCTTCGGTCGCCTTAGTTAGAGATGTAAGAACATCGACGACACCATCGATGATTTCAATAGCTTATCGGCGGCTGCGGTTGTTGTTGTCATGGCTAACTGTTTGCAACTTTTCTTTTAATTCCTCAAGTTCTAAATTTATTATCTACTCAACTTTATCAATTTATTAGTGCGTACCATGTTTTATGTGTATTTACATTTATTTCACGCCAAATAAAAATATAATGTCCAATTTGTATATATTTTTGTGACGTGCACTGTACTCCTTCACACCACCGGCAGGGACTCACGCGTGCACACGCGTGTACTCAGCTACCAATAGTTCCATCACTAAAAGAAGAAGTTTTTGCGAAAATTGGCTTTTCTTCAGAGTTTTTCATTGATTAAACAACTCTTACTATCTCGGGGAAAATGTCGCTTTTTCGCAAACCAAAGAAAATCCAGCGTCGCGTGTTCTCCAGCAATGTGGACGATGACGAGGGGCCCCCGCTGGATCCGGACGCCGAAATGGAGGCGCCTCCGCCGCCCGTAATATCCGGCAAACGGGACAACAAAGAGAAGAACCGAAAGCCCGCAAAGCCGCAGGATGACAACAGCAAGCCCAAGGCGCTGCTTAGCTTCGCGGACGATGGTAAGAGTGCTTAAGGCTCCGGAGCCAGATCAAATCTCGTAGTAATTACAATCGTCTTTGCAGAGGACGACGGGGAGGTCTTTCAGGTGCGGAAATCGTCGCACAGCAAAAAAGTGATGCGCATGCTGGACAAGGAGCGGCGAAAAAAGAAGCGCGAGGAACGGGCGGAGAACAGCCTCGGACATCTGCTTGGTGGCGAAAATGGTAGTACACAGCATTTAGAGTCGTCCGGTGGCGCGTCTTCGGGGTCAGCTCCAACTTCCAACTCGAGTGCCGCTGGCAGAAGTAGGAATACTGCCAGCGATCAGAGTAAAAGTAAAAAAAGTGATAATCATATGATCCAAACCGAAATTCGCACAGACGACTTTGTGGTAAGGTTATTATTATTCAATTTCTACTATTTCGCAAAAAAAAACGTTTTAACGAAATAATTCAACATCAAAAAAGAAAATTACACTTAAATTATGTACATTTTAGACTGATTAGAATAGCAAAGTAAACCATTAGCTTGAATGAGTTTGTGTTCTAATGTGTTTAGGATTAGATTAGCGATGATTAAAACCAAGCTGTTAGTCTCTAGTCATTGCTTAGTTTCCCATTTTTAATTATTAAGTGTAATCAGTGATGAGTAGTTACAGTCCACAGATGCTGCTGATGTTGCTATGGATTTGTTTCTATGGCTTTAGTTTCACCAGTTCTGGTATCCTTCTCATCACTGATTATAATTGCATGTCCTCCCCCATAAGCAGCACGATTACCTTCAGCCGCACTTTAAACAAACGAACGCCCTTGAGATTCCCCCCAATAACTTAAATTTCAATTCCTTAACCCCGCAGCTAGTGGTAAAGCAATCAGAGACACCTGAGGGAGTACTGAACGGCCGAGCAGCTCTATGTGCTGGACGAGATGATATGAGCGACGAAGATGATCAGCAATCCGAGGATGGTGGTCATGACAAGTCGCGACATCGCTTCTCAAAGCCGGAGCACTTGAAACAGATGTTGGAGAGCGGTTCAATTCCGGATGCAGCGATGATACACGCTGCCCGAAAGCGACGTCAGCGGGCCAGGGAACAAGGTAAAATAAAATCGCATTCAAATCGTAATCATTATTCACCTGATGGTTTCTTCAACTCGAAATTCAGGTGCCGGCGACTACATACCCATTGAAGAGCCAAAGGAACAGCCCAAACTTAGCACCCGCCTGCCCTGCGAGGATGTGGAGGGTGACCAATCTGATGACGAGGAACGCATGGATATGAACGATATAACCGGGCGCAAGGAGCGCGAGGAGCGGCGCGAGCAGTTCTATGCTGTCGAAAATGATTGTATGTAGTGAGGAGAAGCCAGTCCGGTTTTATGGCCAAAAAGCTGAGCTAGGCCAGAGATGAAGCTGTCCCATAATGTTAATCCATTTCTTAACTAACCTCTGTTCAATCCCCTGTAGCCACCGATGAAGACTCCGATCGCGAAATGAACGAGTGGGAGAATCAGCAGATACGCAAAGGCGTCACGGGTGCCCAGTTGGTTCATGCACAGCACGAAACCGTCCTCTCGCGCTTTATGATCAAGCCTGCTACTCCGGCAGGAGGATCCGCTATGAACGATGACGTGGATGCTGTGGCGACGCCTCCTCAGTCAACGTCCACGCTGCTGGAACAGGCCTATGCCAAGAGCTCCCTCGATCGCATCAATCTGGCGGCAGCTGTGCGATCGACGACCAAAGCGAAGAAAGAGAAGGCTAAGGCTACGGCGTTGCGAACGCCACAGGAAATCTTTGCTGCCATTCAGTCGCGTCTGGGCGAGCTTAGGGAACGCTCAACCGATCACAGCGCCAGCATGGCCAGGATCAGTCTCGAACTGAAGGCATTGAAGCTACAGCAGCTGGAGTGCCAGCAAAATGCACCAACGGCGGCAGCCAAGTACAAGTTCTATCAAGAGGTCAAGTGCTATGTTAATGACCTGGTCGACTGCCTTTCCGAAAAGACACCGATGATTAACGACCTCGAAAAGCGAGCCCTTCAGCAATATGGAAAGAACCAACGGTATCTGGTTAACCGTCGCCGCCAGGATGTAAGGGATCAGGCCAAGGAAATTGCCGAAGCATCAAGTAAGTCGGGCTTATTATTTACAAAAAAAAGGACATTATGATAAATTAATTAATTTCTTTAGAGCCCATCTCCGCTGCTGCTCGTCGGGCACCGGAATACGAGGAGCAAGTTCGTCGCGCGGCCGAACGGGAGGGTCGGAGGACACGCCGTCGGTGTGAGCGCGAACGAAACGATCTGCTCTCCTCGCACCTAGATGGCATGTCTAGCGATGATGAGATCGCCGACCAGCTGCAGGAACAGAGTGTGGCCTCCACCGCCCAACTGGAGTCACAGGCGTTGGAGACCTTTGAAGACGTCACAGACGAATTCTCAAAGGTCGAGTTGATTCTGATGAAGTTTTACGCCTGGCGTAAAACGGATATGTCCTCCTACCAGGATGCTTTCGTTAGTCTGTGCCTGCCCAAGCTGTTGGCGCCGCTAGTGCGCCACGAACTGCTTCTGTGGTCACCTCTGCTAGACGAGTACGCGGATATCGAGAATATGCGTTGGTATCAGGCCTGCATGCTCTACGCCTGCCAGTCAGATGAGACCGTAGATCAGCTCAAAAACGATCCGGACGTCAATTTGGTCCCGGCGCTTATTGAAAAGATAATCCTGCCCAAGGTCACCGGTAAGTATCGCCTGGAAAATGTTTTAGTTACTGCCGATGTTCATGATATTGTATTTCTTCAACAGCTTTGGTCACAGAGTGTTGGGATCCCTTGTCCACCACACAGACCCTGAGACTGGTGGGTTTCATTAATCGTTTGGGCCGAGAGTTTCCGCTGAGCGGCACAAATAAACAGTTAAACAAGCTGTTTGAGTCCATAATGGAACGCATGCGATTGGCCCTAGAGAATGATGTCTTTATACCCATATTTCCCAAGCAGTAAGTCAAGCATTGCCTTTGACTTGAATATGATGAACAACTTTTTATTCCCTTTCCAGAGTGCAAGAGGCCAAGACTTCGTTTTTCCAGCGTCAGTTTTGCAGCGGCCTGAAGCTTTTCCGCAACTTTCTTAGCTGGCAGGGAATTTTAGCAGATAAACTGCTTCGAGAGCTAGCTATAGGAGCGCTATTGAATCGCTACCTTCTTCTGGCTATGCGCGTCTGCACGCCAAACGATGCCATTAACAAGGCCTACATCATTGTAAATACTTTGCCCACGGTCTGGCTGTTGCCCAACAGCGAAACCCTCAAGAACCTTGAGCTGTTTATAGGATACATCAAGCAAACTCTAGAGAGCTGTGATGTCAGCAATCCGCCAGTCTTTATGTAATTATTTGGCACTGATTTAGGGCAAAGCACTCGAACTAATTATTTTCAATTTCTTTCAACAGGCAATCCAGCGATAAGGCCAAGCAGATACTTCAAAGACTTCATAGTTTATAGAGAGCACCGATCGCCGCTCACAAATCAATCCTAACAATTAAATGAGCACAACCTATATCTTGTATTGTTAGCAATTCCCCTAGTTATTAGAATTCGGCATTGTGTATGTATATATATAAATCGCAGATCGGATCGCTCAGTAAGACAAAATTTATAAAACGAGTAAAGCTTGAGCTTACAAAATGAAAGTTGTACACTAAATTGGGAATTGGCCTGCCCTCCCAAACCAAAATCAATCTAGAAACAGTTTTCCTATAAAAACATAAAAACCTCTCAAGTGATAAAGTGTGGAACTCTCTTTTGTATCCTTTACTGATTGTATTTATAGGCGACTCTCGCGTGCATAGCAATAATAATAAAAAACTCAATTTATATACTATCAAAATGATAACAATTCTAAGAAAATCTATTACAAAAACCAAAAAACCAATTTAATTTGACTGAAATGCTTCGGGAAGAGAGCTTTGCTTGTTCAATCCGCCTTGGAGACGGAGGCGCGACTAAAGTTTTGGGCCAGATCGATGACTTCCTTCTGCATTATCTGCAATTGTTCATGGGCGATCTTTGAATCGCTGCTATCCGGCGATGCCTGTAAGACTTGCAGAACCAGATCTGAAATAAGAAGTAGACAAAGATAAATTATAGCGAAACAAATCAACTGCGTTTGTAAGCAGTAGTGTTTATATCACAAAAACTGTTGGTGATTTCAATTTAAATTTAATTTATAACGAATTCCAAGAATGTGCTCACTTTTATACACATATTAAGCCAGCTTTTGGTTTAAAATGTATATTTAACTCACCGTGATACCGGAGCAACAATGCGTTCTGCGCCTCGTTCAGTGATCCACGAATGTGCTGCAGAATGGCAGAGACAAACTTGCCGGAGGCGTGCAGAATGCAGCCGCTAATTGTGGTAAACAGGATAAGTGCGGCTAAGTGCAGCATTAGCGCTGGATCCTGGCACTCTAGCAGCTGTTCCTGCAGCTTTTTCTTGTGGTCAGCGATTAGCAGGCGATCCTTCTTTTTGTCCACCTTCTTGATGATCATGCTGCAGGTCTTCAGCACCGCTTCCGTGGCAAGCTCAAAATCATCGATCGTCTTGTTCAGAGCCTTATTTTGTTCCAACAGAGCCGTGCGGTACTGGGCATCGCATTCCTGCGCCAACTTATTCCGCTGATCCACATTTAGGTTTGTATTTTTCACAGTCAGATTGCACTCGCTGGCCACATAGAGGGAAAGTTCATTGCTGATTTCATTGCCCAAAGACTTGAGCAGATATTTAACCAACTGCGACTGTGTGTCCTGCGGGAAGAGCTTCAAGCCCTTCTCATAAAGCCGTATGTCTATCAGCAGAGTATTGATACGATCCTGAATGGCGGCGTGCGTCTGGCGACGATTTGTTTGTGGCGTAGCTTCAAACAGTTCCTGGGCACGGGCCAAAGCCGCCTGATTGAATTGACTGGAATTGAAGGAGTTATTGAAATTTGAGTCAAGTTATTAACTTTACATACTTCGTATACAATGCAGCAATGGATTTGGCCAAGTGCTCCAATCCCTCCTCCTCCAGACTAGCAGTGATTAGTTTTACAATGTCCGCTGTCTTGACCAGGGCCAATGGTTTCACAGTCTTCTTGTTTCCAGCACCGCCACCACCTGGGAAAGCAGCATCATCCTCGTCCTCGCTGTCGTTTTGAGCAGCAGCTGCTGCCCTGCCTCGTTGATGTTTCTTCGTTGACTTGGTCTTAGTCTCGCGTCCCTGGGCTCCACCGCCAGCTTTGCCCGAGGCCGCCTTCTTTCTTCGCTCATCTCGCTTGTCGATCTTAGCATCATCCTCGAGATCCTGGGCCGAAGCATTACCCTTCTGAGCCAACGTTTTTTCCACAATGTGCTGCTGGTAGACACCGCTGTCGATGGCCGTTTTCGCCTGCGACTCGGCCAGCGCCTGGCAGGGCTGGACCAACTGCGAAAGATATGGTTGCGAGAATACTAAAAGAAAAATTCAGGATATTATTGCCTTTAACGATGAGATAAGACGAGACAATTCCTTACCGATGCTATCTAGGTACACAAAATTGCTGGGATTGCTATGCTTCTGGGCCATAATGGCGCCGAAGACCTCCTCAATGTCCTCTTCCGACAGATTGGAGGGCAGAATAGTGGATAGATCCAGGTACTGCTTAGTAGCACTGCATTCGTTCAGAGCCGTTACCACCGTCAGCTCCACTAGGCGTGCTCCAAGCGCAACACGCTTGAGAAAAAGGAACTCCTCATTGGGGAATTGCTTTCGGATGTAGGCCTTGGCATCCGAAATGCCCAGCTTGTGTATGGCTTCGTACTCCAGGAAGCTGTTCTGCTTGTAGAACGAATTGACCCAGTCCGCTTGAGTCTTGGCGTAGATCTGGGGCACATACTGGGCATTAGCCAGCTTGGAGGTCACCTGCCCAGCCGGCGAGATCTCGTCCAGCAGGGAATGAAAGATCTTCTCCTGTACTCCAATCTGCTGCAGAATGACAGCCACATTCGTGGGCCTAGTAATGGCGGCCAAGGCACCACGAATCTTCGCCTTACAACGCTGAATGTAGGCCTGCGTGAAGAACACCCGCGGATTGGTGGCATCCTGTCTGCCCTTGATGATCCTGCCCAGGTGCTTCTCCACCACATCCTGCTGTAGGAAGTCCGACGGCAGGTCGAACTGGGAGGCCAACTCCGATATGGAGATCTCACCTCGCAGCGCAAGCTTCTCGTTTATCTCCTGGGCAATGTGGGCGATGTATTCTTCATCAATAAGCTGTCCCAGCACGAGGTGTACACTTGGGTTCTCCGCTGCTATCCGCTCGGCCAAACCGACGATCCGCGACAGATCCACGTTTAGCGTTTTGCTGACCTCCACCAAATTGGCACGACCTCCGTTCACATACAGCTCATCCTGAATTTCGCGCTCCAGGTGATCCGGTGTGATGTACTCTTTGCCATCGTTGGTGAACACCACCTCCAACAGCTGCTTGTCCAGCAGCAACGTCACAATCTCCACACAATTCCGCTCGGAGAGCCTTCAAAGAAGAAAATATGGAAAGTTTATTGGTTAAATGTAGGCATTTGAGTTTGCCGCCTCTGGAGACCCACTTCTGCAAGGTTGACGTGAGCTGCGCCTTTTGAAAATCGGCCGCCAGGCGCTTAATTTCGTCCCAATCGTTGCCCATATTTGTTATCAACAGAAGATATAAGCAGATAATCCAAAACCCCAAGTGCAATGTGAAAAAACCTGAAACGTCAACAAAGTCCAGCCAGCAGCGTGACCGCGCCGGACAGACCGAAATATACCATTTTTCCTTTAAAAATGTACTAAAATATACTATTTTATATTTCAAAATATACCACTAAAATACCATAAAAAGAGTCTGTTAAAACGCCTGAATATTTGAATTTCGTATACAATTTAATTAAAAAAGTGGAGTATCATTTATTTAAAGTGGAGTATCATCTATTTATATACTATTTTAAGAAATTAAGTTGTAAGTTTTCATTTCACATTTGAAATCGATCAGTTATTTGTTCTTAAATTTATCAATGTCCTTAAAAATAATTGATTATCGTGAACTTTTTTAATATTTTAACAAAGGATTTGACATAAAAAAACAAAAAAGGAACATTATAACTTCTAATTTATAAGTCTTTCATTTTCATTTTCTTTTCTTAAATTTAATTTTCTTCATCAGAGCTATTGCAATGACTGACATCTCGATTTATCATTTTTAAATCTGGCTTAAAATTGTTGCATCCGCTCTTGCACACTGCTTGTTTAATGTGTAATATGCCGGACACATTTTCATTTCCACTATACCTTTCTGACTCACTGGATGTTGTTGGTATTATGTAGTGCTTACCTTCACAAGAGCGAATTTCTACCTGAATCTTGAAGTCCCTGCAGCTTCTAAATAGATAAACGATCGGCAATCGGTCATTAGGGCATTATTGCTTTTTAATTGTTTTCAACAAATTAGATATACATATGTATTTATTTGATATACCTTTTAGTACGTTTCAGTAAGGTAGTTTATGAAATTGATCAAATATATAATGTAATGGAGACTCAAGGGATATTAGGCAGTGTCCACTTTGTATTTACCGAATGCTGTATGGAGAAAGGAATTAGTTCAATTTACTACAATATCAACGACCAAATCACAGAGCTTTTACCTTTTTATGAGGAGCCGAATCGTGCTGCGCTTTAGAATAAATAATACAAAAATTATTATTCCAAATGATTGTTTGTAGCATAGTAGCATCCATCTGGTCACCGTTTTTCCCGTTAACCGTTCCAGTGTATTCAGGCACCACGACAGGGCCATAATACTAAACAGTCGCAGAAGCATTAGAAAACTGTAATCGGGATGTGGAATTAAAGAAGATAATCCTAATCCTAGTATATTCAAATTTAAGTTTACTTCTTATTGTCCGACTTTAGTTTTTTCCTCGTCTCGTCATTGGGATTGAACCTCCTTATATCACGCTTAACTTTTTTAATGTGAAAGGCCGTCAGGATAAACACTATTACTTTAAAGGTATCAATCACCAGTATTGGTAATTTGACGTGGAGAATGAGAGCTTCGCCCACAAAGTTCAACCAGCATCCGCTTATTCCAACGCCGGGCAGAAAAATGGAATATTCAAAAAAATAATCCAATAGGCCAGGAATCTGGCTCTGGGTTCATTTACAGCTTTCAGTCCTTTCCATACATTATAACTAAAGGCGGTGGCCCAAAGTTCAGTTGCCATTTCAAAGAAATAGAGGGTGTAAGCTAGGGAAATTGTGTTATCCATATAAAAATGTACAATTACAATTAAATAATTTAAAATATCTTACCTCCAATCTGACAAAGGAAATATAAATTTCGTAATTCCTCAAAATATAACTCATAAAGTAACCGATATAAGTCACTTAAAGAATGACAGAATAAGATAAATACAAGGCACTTTCCGAGCTGGTTTCTAAGCTTCTTTACAAAAAGATACACTGTGATCGTTAGGAACATGCATATTATCGAAGAAATGGAGACTGGATAAGATTAAAAAAGATATTAGTGCTTAATTTCATTACTAGGATTAACTCCTATAAGTACCCAAATTTAGCGTGTCCATGGTCACAAAAATTGTTGTGACTCGATGATAAAACCTTATGAAGGAGATCCTTTAATGCCGACAGAAAATCTTGACTGATTCCGAACGGACCGATTTCACGTATATATTTATTAGCTGCTTCAAGACTAAGTTAGTAAATTATGTATATTACTATCAAACATTGGGATCGTTAATATATCGCTTGGAAGCCATAAAACATATTCCCTAACATCCCATTAAATACTCTGTTTCAGAGAGTATGCGAATTTAGTTGGGAGTTTTCAAACAAAATTTAAGAGTCTTTTCCCACCCGTTTGGGTTTATTTGCCAGCTGCAAGCGTATACAAACTTCGGTTTTTATAATGATTAAAATCAACAGTTCATTATATACAAAAATACCCTGGATAATACATTCGTCGCATTGCATACATTCAAACTTTCACAGTTTAACCCTAATCAAATAAATAAGCCAAAGTCTAGGATATAATAAGCTAATGGCATTATTTTCAATTTGTAGTTTTATTAACCAAGAAGATGAAGGCTCCGGTTCGAGATCCTTATCCACGTCGCATACAGGAGGCCGAGGATCCAAACCCCTCGGCTTCTAATACAATTTTTGCGTAATGAATAATGTCCTGAGTGGGATTACATTTTTTGTTAGAGTTTTGCCTTTTCATAAGTTATTTCTTTCCCACTTTGACTCTTCGCCGAAGAGTCTTCGACTTTTTCATCGGAGTAGCAGTCATGACACAGAT
The DNA here is from genome assembly GCA_035045905.1 of Drosophila anomelani. Lineage (NCBI taxonomy): Eukaryota > Metazoa > Arthropoda > Insecta > Diptera > Drosophilidae > Drosophila > Drosophila anomelani. Next base: position 3,993,139 of record JAWNOO010000007.1, on the reverse strand, counting down.
CATTAAAATTTTTACTTTACAGTTTGTTTTTTTAAATTTTAAACCTTTTTTAGTGAGAACTATCGATAGTAAGAAACGAAACCCGTTTGAGAAAATGAAAATATTGATTATAGTGTCATCGATAGTTCCCGTCACTACGTTTTACCGATTGGGAATTCATGCCCGATTACCGATAACGATCGACATAGAACATCGCTAGTGCCATCGATAGTTCTCTGCCCCTAATACGTACACACTTTTTTACCGGTTGGGAATTCGTGCCCACTTATTTTACCGATTGGGAATTCATGCCCGATTATTTTACCGGTTGGGAATTAATGCCCGATTATTTTACCGATTGGGAATTCATGCCCGATTATTTTACCGATTGGGAATTCATGCCCGATTATTTTACCGGTTGGGAATTCATGCCCGATTACCGATAACGATAGATTGTGAGAATCGATATATCGATGCATAGAACATCGATAGTGCCATCGATAGTGCCATCGATAGTGCCATCGATAGTGCCATCGAAAGTGCCATCGATAGTGCCATCGATAGTGCCATCGATAGTGCCATCGATAGTGCCATCGATAGTGCCATCGATAGTGCCATCGATAGTGCCATCGATAGTTGCGTTCAAATTCAACCGTCATTGGCGAAGTGCGTCGTGTTTTCGCTTCGAATTTTTGTGAATTTTTAACTCAAGCTCTCTTCGTACCATTTTCAAGGCTTTGCCTAAGGTAAGCGTGGCCCTATCTAGTGCTAGTAGACTAAATAAACTATTGGGTTCCTGCTCCTCTGTAAGGACCCCGAGACAAAAATCAATAATTGCCGCAGCCCAACGCATTTCGCTAGTGTCGTGGAATTTCAGCCTCCGGGCGCAAGCGCTGTATGTGTGCGTACGTGAGCGAGTGTATGTGTGTGTTGCAGCTGCTTTTAAATTTTATTTTAGCACAGCTGCCATATGCATTATAAATAACACATCCTCTTTATTCCCGGTTTTGTGTTCCACTCTCTTGTCTCTTTCGCTCAGACCCTGCTTTTGGCAGCCATGTTGATAGTGTTTCTTGTGTTCCGCTTTAGTCCGTCGATTGCATGCACCTAAAAAACTAGCTGGAAGCAGTTTGAACCGAATTTCGGCCAGCGGTCTTAGCATAGAGTTGTTGCTGTTTTGCTCGGCCAGTTTCCGTGTGCATCGCCAGGTCGGAGATACATTTTAAGTAGGTTTCCGTCGAAACTGGCTTTCGGTCCGTCCTAATGTGTTTTGTCCATATTTATTTGGTCAACAAGTCAGGCCATCGGCAGATAGGCAATAGCAGAGCGAGTGAGATAGTGAGAGGGGCCTACAATTTCAAGTTATATCCAGATTGCTCATTACTCATAATTTCTACAAAAATACAAGCACAGAGTCACCGCTAATGTTATTTACATGAACGCTTTCCACGTGTGTGTGTGTGTGTTTGGAGCCGGCAATCGCTTAAGGGAAACAACAACATCAACAACTACGGTAGTAATGGGGAAATGCCTTTATCCTGGTCACGTCGACGTTAAAATACTCTTTAAATTTTAACTCTACAGCCCCGGCACAGCACAATTTCATAAAAGTCAATGTAGCAGCAGAATGTGATGCCAAAAGATACCCGACCCCTGTAAGGGCATGGGAAAGCGAACTCGGCAATCAGTCTCTCTGTTATTGCCTTTTATTTGCCGCTCCAGTATTTTTTTTGCCCAGGTGGAAAAAGCGCTTAACTATGGGAGTCGCAATCGAGCCGTCTAATCTAGAGATCTTTGCCTCGGCGAGGTCATTCACTTTGCTTTGTTTTCCCCCATGTCCAAACACAACATAATTGTGCGTATGTGTGGAGCTTGTGCGAGTGTGACAGCTACCCCAAATGCGGTACACCCCACTGGGACAGGGAGTGGCGGGACTGGGATTGGGATTGGGTGGTATGTGCCTCCCCCAGCGGATGACGCATCATTGCAAACGTTTTTGCGGCACTTGTAGAGAGATGTCATCGACTTCAATGCGACCTCTTTCCCATTTTCCGAGCAAAGCATAACGAAAAGAAGAGCAACAACTATAGGGTTTTTTTTCGGCTTAGAGCAACTTTGGCAGCTAAAATATATATTTTGAATACTAAACAAAATGCACTCAAATCATGCGATGACCTAAGCTAGCTTATTGCGACTTGTTAGTCACTGTAGTCGTCATATTTGCTGTAAAAATCGTACGTTCCCACTGTGCGAATGCTTGACACCAAAATGAAGAACTTGACAAGAAAAAGAACAACAAAGAAAGTGCGGCGGCAACAAAGCGCGCAATTACAGTTAACGGCAAAGTGTAGAGAGAGAGAACGTACCACCAGCGAAAACATAAAGTGGAAGAGCCGATAAATTTCTATGCGAGATGAAAAGGCAAAAGCCAAGGGAGACAGACACGAGGGAGCGGGAGTTTTAGGGGCAGAGCGAATGGGTCTCGTTTTCACTCCATTCCACAGAATTTCCTCAGTGGGGCGACGTCGCCATCGGGCGTCATTGTGTCGGCCACATCCGCAAGTGGCGTAACTAGATTTCCCCCCGGGCCAGAATCATTTGTATGCCAGGCTACTACTCTCTCGTATTTCCAACCGCATCTAATTCGCTTTTCAATTGTTATGCATTGCAGCTCCAACCGCCAGCACACCAGCAACTACGAAATGACATCCACCGAGCTGAAAATTGGACTGACCAACAGCGCCCGTCCCTCCAGCCGTGTCCTGAAGCCCCCAGGTGGCGGTCACACCAACATCTTCTCGGAGCCCGAGGTGGCCGTCAATGCGCCGCGCGCCAAGTACAATCAACAGAACTCTTCGAATCTCAATGCCTGTATGGGCTCCACCGATCCCAACAAGGTGGTGGAGAAGCTGCGCGATGAGGTGACCACGCAGAAGGAGGAAGCCAAGGCAGCAGCGCCCAGTCAGCCCAAATCAGAGGCGGCAAATAAGCCGGCCGCTGCCACGAACGGAGAGGCACGCGGTCGTGTCCCACCTGGCGGATATTCGTCTGGCGGATTCTGGTAGAGCGCCCGGAGGAGGAGGGGCAGTGGCAGCTGCCAAGCATTTAATGACTCACCAACACATCCTCAGCCCAACATAAACCTATAAATATAACTCGCTTATAACATAACATATACACATACATATATTTAGAGTCGCATTATCTATATTCATACGCAGATCTTCTCGACAAAGGAACCTATATAGTTATTCCCCGTTCTTCCTATAAACCCCTCCCTTCTTATTTGTCCCTAACCGTAAAATGTTTAAAACGTCTAACGCAATTGTTGAAAAATTTAAGTAACTCGTGATTCCGCCCCATGAGGATTCTGGATTGACTTTGCTAAATTTCTACCCCCCCACCACCGACTACTACCGAAGTCTAATTTAGCATTTGTACTTAAAGTGTGTCCAATTGAAACTTCTAAATAGTCTGTAAAGTTTGTCCACAACATGAACTCCTCTTTTATAACAACCATCGATGTATTATTCAAAAATAAAAGATTTAATAATTAAGTATCGCTCTCTTTTATTGAAGCAAGTCGAAAGGTGGAGATTCTTCAGTCCGCCTAGTAGCTAAACAATAAACTGCTAACCTAGTGAGATTGTGGGTCGGGGTCAGTGAAGACAAGTTTTGGTTTGGTCACGAAATTAATTCTAATATTTTTATTACACTTCAGTTTAGAATTACAGGTGTGTCCATTAAGTCAAAGTCGGTTCGAACCCGTTGTTGGTAAAGCGTACGTATTTATATTAAATACAGCATCAAATATATTCAAGTTGGTCGACTTATCCAACTAGCCGCCATATATATGTATATATAACTAACAATTAAATGGTTACATGCGCCATCGGATTGGGAATGATCCCTCTTGCTTGTGCGCGGCGTCGTCTTCGCTCCGGATGTGTGTATTTCTTGAACAATTCTGAGACTGTCCATGTGTGTGGCTGGCTTAAGACTAGGGATTGTGTGTTTCTTCTTATGTTTTTCTTTGTAGACTAATTCAGACTATTGACTAATTTAAATCTTCATGTCGTTGATGTACGAGTCCAGTTCGGCGTCCAGCTCCTCGGCAGTGGGTGGGGCCTTGCGCTCCCTTCGCTGACCTCCGCCGGCGGCGGGCTTGCCTCCGGCCGGACGCTTAAAGCCTCCGCGACGCGCGGATCCTCCAGCTTGGCCACCTATAAAACACAGTTTGCAAAGGGAAATGTAAGGATTGCAGGATTGGATGGGATTGCTACTATCAAGGACCGTGAAATTGCTATCATTCTTTTGACTCTATTGTAAAAAAATATACATATTGTAAACGGATTACTAAATGTTTATAACATTTCTAAAATATCTATAACTAAATGAATTGGTAATAATTAACGAATTATTTATGATAAATAATAGTTGATTCAATATATGGGTCTGAGGGAAAACGTTTGTTGTTTTAGGAAGACTTTTGTAAAGCATATTATAAAGCTAATGTTTCAGTTCTAATCTCCCTCTAAAATTAATATTAATAAGCTAATGTTTCTATACTAATCTTGTTATCAAAAATATATAGTGTTCAGTCACAAGGTGTTAACTAATTTGTTACATAAAAGTTTAAATATGTATTTAAAAATCTTTGTGGAAGCGCATAAATCCAAAAATGATCTTCATGTTGATTTGTTTATGGGTGATTATTATTCAAGTTAAAAAAAAAATTGTCATTATTCACGGTCCCCGATTTAAAGGTTTTTTGATACGCACCACCACGCTTGAATGGAGCAGCCGCTGCACCACCGCCGACGCGTCGCTTCACATCGGTCGAGGCCACGGGGCGTGTCAAGGCGGCCACATCGGAGACAGCTAGCTGAATGGTCATGGGACGCCCGTCCAGAGGGACGCCATGGTACTGCTTGATGGCTTTCAACGCGTCGGCGCGACGCTCGAAGATGACATCAGCGGTGCCTGTAAAAGAAACAAGGTAGGATGGTTAAATGGTGAAATAAAGAAAGTGAGATCGGTGAATGGCACCCTATTATAGGTAACGAATTCGTTCACTTTATTTAAATTGGTATTTAAATTTAAATTGGATCTTTGCTAAAAACTCACCCAATGAGCGACCAGAACGATCGTAATGCACTGCTGCCTTCTTCATTGGTCCAAAATCGTTGAATAGCTCCTTGATGTCGGTATTGGACACGCCGTAGTCCAAGTTTCCAACGATGAGACGGGTGGGTCCCGATCCTCCGGCTGCGGCGGCGGCGGAGCCCCGCTTGGGTCCGTCGTACATATCATGCTTCCATGCGCTGTTTACATCGCCCTAGAGTTGGGGGTAGTATTAGGTAGAAGGGTATGTTGTGTTTGTTGGTTCGATCACGCGATGCGTATCAAATATTTGGTGGGAGTAGCAGTGGCAGCATTTGCATCGTATCCTAGCCTCAAGAGGACTGCCAAGAGAGACACGAGAGATTCACGCGAAAAACTGGGAAAGAGAATGGACTCAAAGCGAAAGCATATTGCTGATGCACTGTCTGTTTCGATATACATATATATTTATGTTTGGCTTGATTTGGTTTAGTGTTCTGTAAGAACGGGGTTAAGGGGAACTTTAGGCGTCGTTGGCGCTTGAAGATGCGAGGTCGGGGTCGAGGAAGAGCGTAATGCTGATCTGTTCCGTCCGTGGAAGGCCTTGGCACCGTTAGCCGCGCCATTTTGATTTCTGCACTCAGCCTTCCCATCTACACGAGCTTGTATTTGTACTTGTAGTGGTGTGCGTGGGTCATGGGTAGAGCTTCGCTTGGCCTTGTCCAGGTGAACGCATGGATATTATGCTCCGGCTGCTCCGATTATGCCCAGTGACTCCTCAACCCGAGTCGAAATGCTTTGAATTACCCGTGCGAACTTGGTCTTCTGAATGACGCCGGCAGGGGCTCCGCGACGACCCTTGAGCACGCCCCCCGCTCCGCTTGCCGGCGCAGGCTTTCTGGGCGAGCCGCCGGCACCGCCGCCGCGGCGAGCACCACCAGCTGCGCCACGCTGCTGACCGCCAGGACGACGGGCGCCACCAGGACCGCCGCGAGCACCACCTCCTTGCGGCTTTTTCTGTGAGCGGCTGGACTTGATGATGTCGTCGAGGCTCATTTCAATTTTATCCACCATCTTGTGCAGCTGTTGTTTGTTTTCCTTGCGACGGAGATCTCTTAAAGTTTCTGGAATATGTGGCTCTTTGGTAATTATTGAAGGACGCGCAGAAATATAGTTCTCAATCTAAAGAGCGCGTGGAATTTTCACAAAATGATGCAAAAAAAACTACTCGGCCGCCATTTTGGATACGCGAAAAAAAGTGTTGCACAGTGAAAATTGTTTTTTGTATTTTGGTTGTGGTAACACTTCCTTGTAGTATTTTATGTAAAAGTTTTAACTTGCGACGGCCATTTTTAAATAATGAATTTATAGCTTTCAGTTAATAAATAAAGACAATGAAAAAATTAATTTTAAATTCCGAAAAATATTACCTTTTGGAAAAATACTTACTGTCTAGTGTTATTAAGCACTGCATAGGAAATAAACGATTTGCAACACTACACATCTTAATAGTTGTCAAATTAAAACATTCCCAAAAAAAGTATTTTAACTGCTCGTCGTAATATGTTTATTGTTGCCGTTACTGGGGGTATTGCCACGGGCAAAAGCACCGTTAGCAAAGTGTTCGAGAAGCACGGCATTCCTGTGATAGACGCTGATAAAATAGCCAGGGAGAGTGAGTTCAAAGTAGAGCACATCCGCTTTGCAGTCATTCAATAATTAACGACCTTTTCCGCTAATTGTCGTTACTTATTTTGCTTGCGTAGTTGTGGAACCAGGTCAACCATGTTGGCAGCAGATCCGGGAAATTTTCGGCGATGAAGTGCTGTTGCCCAGCAAGGAAATCAACCGCGCCGCCTTGGGGAAGATGATCTTCGAGGACAAGGAGCTGCGTGGGAAATTGAACAAGATCACTCATCCCACCATTCATCGGAAGATCTTTTGGCGGGTGTGCAAGCTATTGGTCACGGGACATGCTTGGATAGTCCTCGACCTGCCACTTCTCTTTGAAACCGGCATCCTTATGGACTTTATTTACAAGATTATATGTGTGTCCTGGTAGGAATGCGCGTTCTGTATACCTCTGTAACTTTTTATAACTGTATACATATATTTTCAGCGATTCGGACAAGCAGCTGGAGCGACTGATTGCCCGCAATGAGCTATCAGAAGCGGAGGCGCGGCATCGTGTGGAGTCGCAAATGCCGCTGGAGAAGAAGTGCGAAAAGTCTCACTTTGTCATTGACAACAACGGCGATAAGGAGGATACTGAAGCCTCTGCCATAAACATTTACAACATGATGTGCGAGTCCAAGCAGCACTGGCTCAACCGAGTCAGCTTTCTGGGCCTCTTTCTCATCGTGGTCTTTTCTATATATCTTTTGTTAAAATTATTAAACCAGCTGCCCGAATCCTGGCAGTTTTAGGGTCCCGCCCATCAAAGGCGTTTGTGCCATTGTGACGCTTTCTAACGTTAATGCAATTGAAACCAAACCCCATTATAATTAGGGTATTCTGTATACCGAACTAAATGACTAAAAATATTGGCAGCTGGAAACAGCTGTGCCTCACAAACAGCACGTCAATTTATGTAGTAAAATACATATAGATTGCTAAATAATAAGCACAAAAGTCAAAAATATTTACGTATTGTAATGAAGGTATTCTCCAAGGCGAATGAGCTTTGTTTAAAAACGTTTTGACCAACTATTTTGAGTCGTTTCCTATGCATCTAAATATGTTTAGAAATTAGACATTTAGTCGTATATGGAGTACCCTAAATAACTAACGCTTGCTAGTGAAATATATACAAAAGTCACTTATATACTTTGTGCGTTTTGTATTTAACCAAACGGGCATTCATCGCCTTGAATTTACATGAGAGGGGAAAACCCTCACATACACACACACAGTCATACATAACTTAACAGACCAGCGACTGATTTGTCTTCAGAGTGGAGGGATAGGATCGCTACCGGACACGAGATTCCTTGCTCCGGGCTATGTATTATGTATTGCGCTGGCGCCAATTGGCTGACGGTTCTTCTAGCAACGACGCCGTTTGCTGACAGTAATCTACAAATGTTTGGCGGCCATTGCAGGTAACCGCCTTTGTAACATTGTGGTTAAGCTGTATAGGATCCTGGACTACCATCGGCTTTCCCAGTTGCAGTGAGCAATCGGGATTCGAAGCTATATATGCAGAATAACTGAAACGAATAGAAGAGTTTTAATAAAATAATATTCTAGTCATAGTTAATAGCTGAAAAAAACAGTCTCTTACCGACTTGGCAGTAAATTCTCAATATTTTTTATGTCAATGTCAGCTCGTCCAAAATACGGGCATACCACATGGCGTTCGTAATCAAAGGTGGCGAAATATGAAAAGAATGCCTTCAGGAAACCTTTGACAACGGGCACAGTGACTTCCATTTGCTGCAATCCCATCTCACTCGGCGATTTCTGTGTATAGTTGACGATCCACGCTTAAAAGACAATATAACTGTGTGAATCCCCCGAATCTATCAGCAGAAAGTATAGAAACTTACGCCCCACTAGCTGGGAGATCGACTGCTCCACTTGCAGACCCGCTATGGGCGGGAGCAGCTTCTGGAGTTGCAAAAAGTAAATGACCATCAAAGTAATGCTATACGTTGATATCTGCTCCGTCAGCTTGCAACGCTCCAGCCAGTTTTTCACATATATGCACATGTATTGAGCTGACGCAAAAGAACAAAGAACATCGTGACGTGGGAATTGCTCTGCTGCTGCAATGCCTTTGATGCTTACCTAGTGGCTGAGACTCGAATACATACTTCAGCAGATTCGTGTTGCAAAAACCAAGACTATTTAGGCAAATGTCGCACTCGATACCCGTTGGCAAATGGCAGGTCTTTATAATGGGGACACGAGCCTGCTCAATGACCTGAATGACAAAATACAGATTACAAACCCAGTCCCTTCCTTTTCAGGTTGTATTCCTCTCACATTAATGATGCGCCAGTCATCACTGCCGCAGAAGAACTTTCGCATCGCTCGCAGCTTGCTGATCGTCGCATTCGATGCTCGGTGCTCAAAGGTGTGAAAGGTGTTGCCTGTCGATGAAAATTACACGTCACCAATAAAGTACACACGAACATAGTTTGGTTTAAGGCCCACTTCACTCACCAATGTCTATGAATACGTCCAAGTCAGAGGATCGTGTGCCAATGCCAGTAATTCGGGATCCAAATTTGTAGACTCGCAACTGCTGATTGGGAAAGGCCGGCGCCAGAAGCTTGCTCAGGTCCTGCTCGATAATATCGTATTCCGGTATCACTTTCAGCTTGTCCGCCACGGGATATTTGTCCTTAAACACATTTGTGATTTCGCCCACAATCATGGCCTTGGCCTCTGGAAGATTAACGGTGTTTAAATCATGTGCTAAAGTTCTTAGCCTGGGGAAGGAAGGGAGCTTACTTTTTGGCAGCTGCACCACCATCTCCTGACGCGCCTTCACCAGAGCGCGCTTCTTCTCTTGCCTCGATTGGTTCTGCTGTTGGTGCACCGGCTGCCCGTTAGGATTCGGATTGGGGTGATTCTCAGACAAGTGCGCCACCGCCTTGGCAATAGTGGTGCCCACAATCCGATTAGTGCAAACACTGCAGCTAAATGTCCGCTTGATCGTATGCAGTTCCTTGGGCTGGACAAACACCACACCCTCGCCGGCGGTGGGACCAGACGTATCCAGAGGCAACACATAGGTGGGATTCCGGTCCAGGTACTTCTCAATGCCCACCACAATTCGTTCCAGGAGCTTGGTAAGATGCGGATCCAACTGCGGAGGCGTAGTTTTCTGGTTAGCAGCGGTCAGCGTTTCCAGGAAATAGTTCGCCTCCATCGTCAGCGGGTTCATCTGAAAAGATCAAATGCAGCTTAGTGCCAATCGGCACGAACACATGTCCAAGTCGCACTCACGTAAAGAAGTTTATTTGGTGGTTCCTTCTCGGCCATCGCTTTGTTTTTCTGCTTTTTTGGTTTCTTTGCCGGTGCGGTTGGAAGTGTGGGTGCACGAGCTGGGCCGGGAACGGGAACAGGGCCAGCAAGCTGTGCGGGCGAAAGCGAGAATTTTTGGTTAATACGGCTGAGCTCGGCCTTTGTTTAGTTTGTTTGAATTAATGTGAGGACAAAACAAGCGAAGCTTTCAGCTGATTTTTGTAGGGTGGCCACCTACGCCGAAACCAGCCGGCTGCTTGGGGGTGTACGTATGTATGTGCAAGCAACACATGCACATCATGATGTTTGTAGATATGCAGCGACGACGATTTCGGATTTAACATAAACATAAATAAATGCAGGCTTATTTCAGCGCCATTTTAACGAGTCTGGTGAAATTCAGTTTCCTTGTAACGGCCGTTTTACGTACACTAACTTTGCGCCTATTGCGTTCCTCGTAAAACTGTCTCTCGGCGTTGCTACAGGCCGCCTTGTCCAGCCAAAAGGAGTCCTCCGCTTCGATTCGCATAGTGGCTACAACTGCGATTCTCTTTGAGGGATAATTAGCAATTAAAATTAGCAGCTTAAAATTCGCGTGTAATTTCAGTTGCTTTGTTGTTTTTGTTTTCACTGAAAAGTTGTAGCTGGCAACATTGTAACTTGATGGCCAAGGCGTGCAGTGTCTGGTCGCACTCAGGTAAAATGCGCTACTTTTGAATCGGAAATATAATTTAAAGTCTTTTTTGAAATTAAAAGAGTTTGAAGATTTAAAACTTTAAAACATTTGGCAAATAAAGAAGGAAAAAATAAAAATAAATAAAACATTGGCGATGTTTTAGTAAATTAATGTCTTATTCATAATTTTTGTTTAGCTATTTTTGTCTCATGCTCCAGTGCGAAACCTTTTTTCTGATAATAAATTGGCAGTACCATTTCAATGGTCAACACTGATTTAGTGTGACCAAAGGAAGCGTAAGTGGTGCTTCGGTAACACTACGCCTAAAACTAGTTATATACATAGTAGGCTATATATTTAGATCGGAGGCTATATAAAGCAGGCCGCGTCCCAACTTTCCATCAATACGTTTGTACAGCCTCATAGCCGGCACTTCGAACGTATACGCTCTCCGAGTCAGACCTCAAATCAGCTCTACACATTTCTGTGAATTTTCTTGTCGTGTGTGAAAAAAAAAACTAAAAACTCAATATGGTGAGTAAAAATTAAAGAAAAAAATTACATTTTCGGGCGAAAAGTACTTGCGACTAAATTTGTTGAACAACGCGGCGTTTTGGCAACATGGCGGCCGGCCTGCAAAATTTTCTTCGTATTTGGTGACGTCATCTTTTCGCCAAGAAAACGCCGTGGAAAGCTAGGGCGCTAGCGATGCGATCTAGGTAATCGGTTTTCGTGCATTTTGTGGGGTAATTTGAAGAAAGAAAGTTTACGGAATATGCAGAATTTTTCATTCTTTTGTTTGACGAATAATTACCGGTTTTTTTCGGGAAGTTTCTGCCTGTAAAATTACTTCGAAAGGCAGAGAAAATGGCGACAGATCGAAATATTCGGCGTTTGCAAAGTACAGCAGCATAAAAATTCTAGTATACCATATTGCCATCCCGCTCGCGCGTACGTAGGCCCGCTTGAAGTTGGGCGCGGCTCTGCGGCTATTGATTTTCTTTTGGGCGTGGAATTAATCACCTCTTTCCTTTCTCCTCTTTCGCCAACAGCGTGAATGTATCTCTATCCATGTTGGCCAGGCTGGTGTCCAGATCGGTAACGCCTGCTGGGAGTTGTACTGCCTGGAGCACGGCATCCAGCCCGATGGCCAGATGCCCTCCGACAAGACCGTTGGTGGTGGTGATGACTCGTTCAACACCTTCTTCAGCGAGACTGGAGCTGGCAAGCACGTGCCCCGTGCCGTGTTCGTGGATCTGGAGCCCACTGTGGTGGATGAGGTCCGCACTGGTACCTACCGCCAGCTGTTCCACCCCGAGCAGTTGATCACCGGCAAGGAGGACGCCGCTAACAACTATGCCCGTGGTCACTACACCATCGGCAAGGAAATCGTCGACCTGGTGCTGGACAGGATCCGCAAGTTGGCTGATCAGTGCACCGGTCTGCAGGGCTTCCTGATCTTCCACTCCTTCGGTGGAGGCACTGGCTCTGGATTCACCTCCCTGCTGATGGAGCGTCTCTCCGTGGACTACGGCAAGAAGTCCAAGCTGGAGTTCGCCATCTACCCAGCCCCGCAGGTGTCCACCGCCGTCGTCGAGCCCTACAACTCCATCCTCACCACGCACACCACCCTGGAGCACTCTGACTGCGCCTTCATGGTCGACAACGAGGCCATCTATGACATCTGCCGCCGCAACTTGGACATTGAGCGCCCCACATACACCAACTTGAATCGTCTGATCGGCCAGATCGTCTCCTCGATCACCGCCTCTCTGCGTTTCGACGGTGCCCTGAACGTGGATCTGACTGAATTCCAGACCAACTTGGTGCCCTACCCACGTATCCATTTCCCTCTGGTGACCTACGCCCCGGTCATCTCCGCCGAGAAGGCCTACCACGAGCAGCTGTCGGTGGCTGAGATCACCAACGCCTGCTTCGAGCCGGCCAACCAGATGGTCAAGTGCGACCCCCGTCACGGCAAGTACATGGCCTGCTGCATGCTGTACCGTGGTGATGTGGTCCCCAAGGACGTGAACGCCGCCATTGCCACCATCAAGACCAAGCGCACCATCCAGTTCGTGGACTGGTGCCCCACTGGCTTCAAGGTCGGCATCAACTACCAGCCACCCACCGTGGTGCCTGGTGGCGATCTTGCCAAGGTGCAGCGCGCCGTGTGCATGTTGTCCAACACCACGGCCATCGCCGAGGCCTGGGCCCGTCTGGATCACAAGTTCGATCTGATGTACGCCAAGCGTGCCTTCGTCCACTGGTACGTCGGTGAGGGTATGGAGGAGGGAGAGTTCTCAGAGGCCCGTGAGGATCTGGCTGCCCTGGAGAAGGATTACGAGGAGGTCGGCATGGACTCTGGCGACGGTGAGGGCGAGGGTGCCGAGGAGTACTAAACGTAGTGCCCCTTGAAGGCGGAGGAGCGTCATTGGTGGGCGGGCAACCGCCGAAATCAATGCCCACGCTTCTGAACGCGACAACTGCAACACTGTAAAAGCGAACCATAAAAAAAAAGATGAAAAACAGAAATAATCGAGAAGGAAACCAGATAGTATTTTATCCACAAAGACACGCTAGCAGAAAAGCCAAGCTAAACGCAATATGTTGTGTACAAGAATAAAATCAGCGAGAAGCAGTTGTTGACAGCAAACATTTTGAAGTTCGTTTTTCTTTCTTTCTGCCTTTTTCAGCGATCTTTCTATTCCAGCGAAGAGTTCATTAACCGCTGCGGGAAAGCGGAGCAGTTTCTTTTTGTTGTTTCGTCTATAATTAGCGCTTTCTATTTTCCGCCGATTCGTGCCACTGCATGTGGCAAGTACAGACTGTACCAGTCTGTGCACTTGCATGGAGTTGGATTTTCAGTATTCACCCCCCTGCTCCCAGGGCATTGGTCTGGAAAAGCGCAGTGCTTTTATTGATTCTTCTCCGCGATGAGTCACCATCCGCTTTGAGGTGGCAGCATAAAAAAACGCCAGCAAAAACGATGACTTCATTTCTTAACTGACGACAATCACGCCACATTTGAATGTGTGTGGCAAAATACATATGTACATCATAGTATGTATGAAAATTTATGTACAAACTTGGTTATAGTAGAAGTCAACATAATAAGGCATATTTTTGTTATATTATTTACAAACTTAATATTTTTTTTGCTAGAACTTTATTTCCATAAAGCAAGGGTAATGGTAGGTAATACACTCAATACGTTGGGTGTGGTCGGAAGCGACCTCTATAGAGAAGACAGTTTTATGTGCTATTGCACTGACCGGATTTGTACTTTTTTCGGCCTTTTCCGGGGGTTGCTTTGACCAAAAACAAAATTGAAACCTAGGTAAGCCGGTCTGTTGTAGAAGCCGCCTCCTTTCCATCTCATGCCAATGCGGTGTTTTCGAGAAACAGACCGAGGAGAAGCAGCTGGGGCAGCTGCTATTGAATTTCCAGAAATACCCGACCCAAGACGCAGGCAGGAAATGCACCAAGGGAGAGCGAGGGCCATATGGCCTAAAAATATGTACACAACTATGTATGTATACATACACTTGATATACATATGTATGTATATTACCAAGAAATGCATTTACCGGCCGAGACCGGCGCCCTTAATTGAGGTTATGTCTGAATTCGCTCGCTGTTTATTATAGAGAAACAGACTTTTCTTGGCCAAAAAACTAAATGAATCATAAAATTTATAAAAAAACGCATTTGGTAGAAAAGATTCACAAATTTTACGACATAATCTACCTCGTTTTCTCCCAAAAAAAAGAACAGTTGGTGCTATTAAATCAGAGCTCAGCTACAAACAGATTTCGATGCCGAGACATGGCCATATTTGTACATTGCGGTGTTAGCCAACGCATTTTTATAATGACGATAGCGTCAGCTTTAAACCGGCTCATTGTGTCGACTTTAAAGCCTATGGGGGCGAATTGAGTGGGTGGGATTTTGCCCCAATCCCACGTTTAATATCTGAATCATAAGCATTCGGATTGGAATAAGTTTTGTTTGATCAATAAATAAAATGGCAAGGCCTGTCTCTATGTACATATGTATGTGCAAATACATTCAACTATGTACATTTATGTATGTTTATACACTTATTTATATATAATGTTTGTTTGTTATTTAGTAACCTCATTATCCTGGAAAATTCTTGAGGAATATACATACATACATATGTATGTATTGTATATGTGAGACAGGCAATGGTACATATGTACAATGTATATAAGAAATAAATATAAGTCTTATACAAATAAATATGTATGTACCTCTTATACGAAATGCATTACTGGAAGATAAGACCTATTAATCCTATAAATATTAAGAATAAGATTTTCCTTAGGCCGGGTCCCGGGAAACCGATTCGCCTGGAGGACAAGAAAATTAATAATGTAATCCATATCATCAAGATAAGAAACATTAGTTAAAAAAAAATTGGGTCGAAGTTGGAAGGAAACATTTTGGAGCTGCCAATCTGCTTTTTAACGTCCACCAGTGATGAAACAATAAAGCAAAATTTTCAGCCGTTTCTAGCTAGTTATTTAACAAATTAAAAAAATCAAAGTATATATTTCTATAAAAATCCTAATAATACTATGTTCAGAAAAATACAAACTGTTTATCAGTTGTTTCCTTTTTTTTTTGAAAGCCACTGATTGCCAAAGTTATACATATTATATATTATATATTCCGATTTGCCATTGAAATCAGATTTAATAAACAATGAAATATTTTGAAAAATTCCGTAATACAGCTTATTGACGTAGTACCAAATATAACAAAAAAGCTTTAATTTCATGTATAAAAAATGATCATTTAAAAATATCAGTAAATATTTATTATAAGTATGCCAAAAAACTTTGTGGATTACCAGAAGTCTGATATATACATTTATTTAATAAAGCAACAGGGATTATAATCAGCCATAGCTACTCATATATACATATTTTCTCGATTCCCCATCAATATCCTAATAAATTAATAATTAAATATTGATATATTTCCTTTTAAATTTGTAAAATTTTAAAATAAAAAAAATCCTTTAAAAAAATGTTTCAGGTACTATCCATTTTTAATACCCCCATTAAAAACAAAAAAAACACGAAATAACTTTTTGAAACTAAGGCTTTAAGTTAGGCTTAGTTATGTTTTTTTTAATTTTTATTTCTTACAAATATTATCGCAAACAATATGTATAAATTATTTATTTAAATCTAATATTAAAAAATTTTTGTTTTTTCCAAAAATCTATGTTACCTATGCTATACAAAGCTGTGACTTGAACCCAGTTTCCGAGTAGTTTCAGTTCAACAAAAAAACACTGACTTTTGGGGTTGCCAAGTTACTACTTCAACCGACTCCCGCTTAAAATTTTGTATAGAATAAAATATTACACAATTCGAAAAACTGTTTCAGAAAAAGGGCATAAATCATGCCAATTACAAAGGAGATGGGGACGGATGCCGATTTCGGCGAGAATACAACCAAGCTGAACAGCAGCGATAGCGCCGCGTGAGTTCGGGGGTCAATGTCTCATTGTTTTTGTTTTATTAAAACCTAAAACCCAAAACAGCCTGAAGGACATCATGAAGAAACGCCTTACGGAATGCGGTTGGCGCAAGGATATTGAGCAAATGATCCGTCAGACCATTGAGGAGCACGGAGTGGGCAATTTAACACGCGCCCAACTTGCTGAAAAGATTGTTCCCCAAGTAGGTAAGCCGACTCCTTCCCTAACCCGCTCACCCACATATTGCCCATCATGATAGGCACGCGCCCTGGTCCCCGACGTGATCTGCAAGGAGATGCTGACACGTGTGCATCACGCCTTGGGCTCGTCGCAGCCAGCGGAAAGGAAATAATTGAGCAATCGAGACACGAGATTAAATTCTAGCACATGAGTGTCTGTGGATTTATTTACCTCATCAGTAATTAAGTAGATATTTACAGTCTTATGCTAGTTACGAATTGCGCCATAATTGGTAATACAAAATATGCATGTAATAATAAATAAACAACCTATGTTGCTATGTTCATGTTTGGCTAAACAAAATTTGTGGGGGATACTAGGAACGCGGGTTGGCTCTGGGGCTCTCTGGTTGCTATTTGTTTATGTTTAATTATGCTACAAATAATAATAAGGCTAACTGTTAAGTATTAATTCGTTAATCTTGCTTTACTTTTACTTATTCAAAAGCGAATCGATTGAAAAGTCTTTGAATTTGGCATTGGAATCATCGTTGAGCAGCTGCAGTTGCTCCGGCTGCTCCAGCTCCTGCTGTGATGTTACCGCTGTTGCTGTTGGCAGCATTTTCATAAGTTTATTTCGTGGCTTGCGTAGAAACTTTGTGTTTATTTGAAACTTGGTGGTGGGCGGCTTGTGTCCAGAACTGGACTGGGACTGGGCCTGAAACAAGTCTGTTGATGAGGCTGATGCTGATGTTATGTCTTCTATTGCCGACTGTGATGTCTGGACCGTTGGGATATCTGCTGCTTTTGCTGTTAATGTAGCTGCCGGTGGAACCGTATTGATTGTGTTGCGATAATTCTGGCGCCAAGCACGCAACTCTCCTTTTTCCAAGGCTTTCGGTCCCGGTGTGTGAGTGGCTGCTGCTGTTGCTGGTGTTGGAACGCTGGTCTTTACATACGCAGTGGGCCCAAAGCACTTGAGAAAGTTCTGCACATGCAACAGGCTTTCATTCTCGTTCGTGGGCTTGGGCCTTCCTTGTTGCCTGTCCTCATTTTCATCCTCCGCCTCGTAATCCACCGACGATTGCTGCTGCTGTGAGGAGGATGAGACGGTAGACGAAGAGCTACTGCTATTGCTGCTGTGCTGTAAATAATTTAAATTTTATAGCATTAACTCATGAATGGTTATGAAAGAGTTATTCCAACTTACATCGTCGTCATTTTTGTTGAGCAGCTGCTGCTGATGGCACAGATCTGTTGCCATCTTAAGCTCAGCTTGGGTGAGTTTGCTATTGTTGTTGGTGTTGTTGGGATGGGATCCTCCCCGCTTGGCAAGGGTTTGTTGCTTTATTCTCTGCTGTTGCTGCGGCTGCTGATTCGCTGGCTTACGGTACGACTTTCAGCTGGTTTTGGCTTGGAGGTTATCGTCGCGCCTTAGCTGGGACTGGAATTTAAAAAACAAAAAATTTTAATGTATAAGTTGGGCTACAAGTATAAGATTTACAAGGTTCTGAGTCAACATGGTTTTAGGGAAAACATAACATAGCTTCTGGATCTTTTCGGTTTCTTACATAAAAAACAAACAAACAATTTCCACCAGAAATGGGATATTTACAATGAAACAAGATGGGCGCTAAGCGTATGACTTGGAATTCGGTGTGTTTGGCGTGTGTTTATTTTTGGAATTTCTTCTATGGGCTCTGGATTGTCCGATTGAATGGTTGATTGATTGATTGAGTGAGTAGTGAGTGCGTTGATGATGAGACATGAGGCATGGCGAAAATCAAAAGATGAATTAATGCACAAAGAACAGGCATTGTGGCGATTATTATGGACTCTCAATCGTCAAAGTCTTGGGACAGGGACATGCTCCCAACAATAACAATCACAATTCACACACACACACTGAGGAAAACGCTCTCGGAAACGCACTCACAACTACCTGGTGATGCGTGCTGTAGAGCGCCGCGTGGTGCGCCGCATAGGAGGAAGAAGAGGTGCTACTTAAATCGTCAATGCCAACGCCAACGCCGCCGCCACCCACTTGAATCTGAATGCTAGGATGTTGGTGTGGTGGGTGTGGGTGTGGGTGGTGGTGCGTGCCCGTGCCCGATCCCGTGCCCGTTCCCGCTGTTGTCGAAAAAGTAGTTGTGGTTGTCGCTGCAGCCACGGCAGTCCCAGCTGCTGACCCACCTCGTCCAATGCCAGCAACGGCAGCACCGCCTCCAGCGCCAGCTCCTAGGCTCATTCCCACGCCCAGCAAATGGGCGGCCGCCACAGCGGCGCTGGTGGCGTGATGCGATTGATGCAGGTGCTGCTGCTGCTGCTGTTGTTGTTGCTGCTGGGAAGGATGAGATGACGGATGCGACGAATGCTGCGAATGGTGCTGGTGATGCAGGGTGTTGCTGTTGGCGTTGATGCTGCTGCCACTGCTATTGCTGTTACCAGAATTGTTGTAAGCCGAAACTTGTCTATAAAATAAAGGTGAGCTAATTAGATATTATTTTAGAATCTAAATTATATTACAGAAAACTAAATATGCAGTTTTTCAATATCATTTAAGTAAAAGGCAATTTATTCGTGATTTGAACAAACAGATTTAGAGAACACACTCACCTTAGTCCCAAGCTGGCTGCATTGGTCATTGTCACGCCGGCAATAGACATTGGTGTAGTTGAGGTGGTTCCGCTGCTAGCATTTGACGATGTGGCTGGATTGCTGCTGCTGCTGCCGCCACTATTGTTGGTGTTGCTGCTGCCGCTGTTGTTGTTGTTGGTGTTACTGGTGCTATTGGTGGCGCTGTTTCCGCGATAGTCCAGCACACCACTGGAACTAGCAGGCGCCACTGTGGGTCGGCTGCTAATCATGGTGGGAATGGTGGTATTGATGGCTGTGGTGGCCAGGGAAACAGCCGCTGCGATCGTTGTGGCCGCATTCAGAGCACTGCTGCTGCCCAGTCCAATGCTGCTGTTGTTGTTGGTGTTGGTGGCTAGTGTGGAAATGACAAGAGTTGTACAAGTTCTTCATGTTGCTGTTGTTGTTGAATTCGTTCTGGACATGGCGGCTTTGTAAGCATAATTGTGGTTAGATTGTGAGTACGCCCCTTTGGGTGGTTGTTGGTTGTTCCATCGCCAGCCGAGTTGTGTGTGTGTGGGTGTGTGTTGTTAGTGGTTATAAAGTGCAGTGTTGTGGCGTGGAGTGTGTGTGCGAGTGTGGTTGTGGTGGTGTGCTTTTCTCTCCACGGCATGCAACAAACAGCAACACAACGCAATAAACATAAGAAACCTTAGGATAACCTTTGAACCCAAGTGAGAAATAATCGAAACTTAAGAAAATAAATTTAGAATTTTCGTTTGTTTTATAATTAAACCTTTTATTCATTTCTCAAATAAATAAAATCGGAAAAAAACCTTAGCCTTAGCATATTGCGAAAGGTAACTTAACTAAATATAAACTTGGCCAAGAAAATCAGTATATTTTGTTACATAATTTAAGTAAGTGTAATTAAGTTGTGTATATTTCGCCGTTAATACATAGATGTAAAACTAACTTAAAAGTGCGGGCGGGGGTCGTCAAAACTGACAAAGAAGAAAGCATGCCGTAGTGTGAAAAATGCAATATTTTTTGTATCGCCCATCAGACAGTCATAGTCACTTCTTTGCATATAGATTATGTACATGTTATGTTTGCTTATATACAAGGACCGTAAAGTAACCAGTTTCGGGGACAACTTAACCTAAGTCGCTTAGGACTAAGACTGAACAGGATTGCGGATCGAGGCAGCAATTCCAATCGTAAATAATATATACAAGGAATACCAAACATTAAAAAAAAAATGGAAAATATAACGAATCAAATGCAAATTTTGAACTGTGATCAAGTGGCAGTGTGTGAGAGTGGCATGTGTGGTGAGTGGTCCTCCTCCGGTTGCCAAAAAGAGCTGGCCGACACCAAGAACAATAGAGAATTCCGCATCTTCTCTACTTACCGTGTGCCTCGGTCTTGGCATTGGTGCTGCCGCCGATCGTACTCAAAGGGATCTGCAGGCGGGCATTCACGGCCAGGAGGTGATCGCGACGAGCTATCAGACTGGTCACATGCTCCTCCAGCCGCAGGTTCTCACTCTGCAGCTGGTGCAAGCAATTCAACAGCGAGGCAACTGTAGATAAAAAATGTCAGCGTTAATGCCTGGACCAGCAGAGGTGCTCCCGAAATTCGACTCATACTCACTGTCAAAGTGCTGCGCCTGCTCCATAAGAAATTGCGAGCCCTGCTCCCACTGGCGCTCCAGCAATTGCTCTAGACTCTGCGGTATGGGCATGTTGCCATTGATTCCGCCGCCACTGAACATTGACTGAAGGGGATTCGGGGCTGGCGTTGTCGGTGCATTACTGGAGGCGGCATTGCGCTGTAAGTGGGAGGAGATTTAAGTTATTATTAAGTAAAGTAGCAAGCAGTAGAAGCCCTATTTACCTGTTTGCCAGGAAACGGCACTCCGGCGTACTGCGAGTTCATGGAGTCGGGCGTGTAGATCGAGTGGTCCTGCACCTCCATGTGCAGCTGCTCGGACAGCTTCTGGGCCACACTGCTGTTGGGATTCAGCTGGTTGCCCAGCATATGGGCGGCCGTATGCGTGATGATGGAACTGGCCGTCGCACCACCAGCAGACGTGGCTACGGGCGTGGCTGGCGGCGTGGGTGTGCTGCTGCTGGCTGGATTGCTTGCGCCACTGGCTGCCGCACCATTCTGCAGTATGCGCACATCCTTGAGATCCTGTTGAACACTGCTGGCTGCAGCATTAGCTGCTGCTGCTGCTGCCGCCGCTGCCGCTGCCGCTATCGTAGAGTCCTTTGCCTTACGTCCACGTTTCCGCACATTTCCCGGCTGGGCGGTGGCTGCCGCTGAGGTGGGAGCAGCTGCAGTTAGAGAACTAACCGCTGCCGTGGCCGTGTGCATGACGGATCCAGTTTCCGAGCCAGGCGAGCTGGGCGGTGAGTCCTTGATGGCGCTCACCGGCAACATGGGCACATCCAACTGGGCTTGAGGCTCGTACGAGAATTTCATGCCACCGCCGCCGGCCATCGAACTGAGGGGCAGCTGGTTGTTGCTCAACGAAACCAAGGCGGCTGTTGTCACTGGCACTACGGATGACGCGGAGCTGGTCTGGCTGAGATCGGGCGTTCTGTTGGTTGGTTTCGTCGAAGAAGGAGTAGGATTGGTATTCGAATTAGTGAATTGCAAAATCTCTAGATCTTCGTGCTGTTGACTCTGTGCTGAAGACGCTGCTGGCTGCTGCTGCGAGGACTTAAAGCTAGCTGTGGAGTTGGGAGGAGCTGTTGGGGCTTGGCTGAGACTAGGGGGTGGGGAGTTGGCTCTAGCAGGGGGTGCATACTGTTGCTGTTGTTGCTGCTGCTGCTGCTGATACATCTGCGTCTGCTGGGCACGCAACATTTTCTTGTTCAGGGGCTTGTTGGCCGGGCTGCCATTGGCAGTGCTGCTGCCTCGATAGTTGCCCGAAGCTGACATGTTTACCGGCGAGTCTGCAAGATTCACCACATTGGCCACGCCACTGGAGCCGCCACCACTTGAAGAGGAGGTCGAAGACGATGAGGAACAGGACGAGGAGGTCTGCTCGCCATTGTGATTCGTATTATTGCTGCCGTTATTGTTTCGAGTACTTCGGCTAGTGGCCGTTGCTGGCGGGGAATCAATGGACGATGAGGACAACGATTGTAGCATCACCACTGGCGAGGACACCACGGGAGGTGCTACATTCCCAGTCGCTGGCGGTGGCGGTGTGGGTACTGCGCTGGCATTGTAGTGCGGCGAGCTGTGCCGACTCTGCTTCTCGGCAATGGCCGGAGTGGCTAGTCCTGACGGCGATGCAGATGCAGCTGCATCGCCCTTACTGACCGCAGCACCGCGTTTCTTGCCGGATCTCGAGGTGGCTTTGGTATTGGCGGACGTGGCCGAGGCACTGGCACTCGACAGCGAGGATGAGGAAGTGGAAGTGGAGGACGAGGGGGAGGCGGCAGTGGAGGAGGAATGCAGCGCCTGTTGCTGCTGTTGGTGCGACTGTTGTTGTTGTTGTTGTTGCTGCTGTGACGTTTGCTGGTGATGATGGCTAGTGTGACTATTGTGGTGGGTGGCGTGGTGGTGTTGATGGTGATGGGCATGAGCATGGTGGTGACTACTGCCACTCTCGCCGGAGCGCGATCTAAGTACGTATGGTGAACGGGGCGTATGTGTGGGAGGTGAGCATATATAGTGTGATGTGATGGGAAGACATTAAGCAAAGGGGAGAGAGAGAGACAAAGAGAAGAGTGTTTTTTTTTATAGATCTCTCAATTCGATTTTTTTTTTATTCTCAACTTGACTTGAACATAAAGAAAGGATATAAAGTAATGAAATTATATAAGGTGGAGGTGTAATGTTTAAAAAATTGGAACTGGGCGACCTTTAGAAATTAATAAAGGAAACTATAGCCAACATTAATTGAGTTGTGGCAATGCTATCAACTCCGTAAAATCGGGAATACAAAATATTCATGGTATTTTAAAGACCTTCTACGAAATCGATGAAAATAATCAAAAAATGATTAAATAAAACCCAAACACTCCAATAATTCTAGATTATGTAGTCTAGAATAAATAATATTCCTAAATTCCATACACAGAAACATAATCGAACAACAAAGGACACAACTGAAGCCTAACTTTTGATGAAAAATAACCAAACTACACACACACAGCAACAAAACAACAGCAACACACTTTAAACAAAGGGTATAAAAACTATATATATTTATCTCTGTTTAAAAAATAAAAGCAGGAGCAAAGCACAGGCGTCAAACAGTAAGATATTAACTTATCCACAAACATACCTGCTTCGACGAGCTGGTGGCGCCTCTTGTTCTTGGAGCTGTTGCACCCGCGTCGTCTGCTTCTCGTAGCTGATCTTCAGGTTACCGCTCTCCGTGGTGGTGGCGGTAAGATTACCTCCGGTGGCAATAGCACTTCCACTGGCAGAGATGATGCTGCCGCCACTATTCCCACTGACTAGGCTTCCACCCAACGCCGGCGAAGACTTGCCGCTTTGGTGCTGGATAACTGACGAGGAGCCACTGTTTGGACCACTGCTTGTGGCACCGGTATGAAAAGCTCCGACTCCAGCTCCAGCACCGCCCATCGCTGTGTGGCTGCTCTGCTGCTGCTGTTGCGATGGTGTCCCACTGCCTCTCGCGGCTGCCATATGCGATTCTGAAAAGGGAAAATGTGTTTCGAGTTATAAAAAGACGTTTCTCCAACTTTCCTTCAGAACTTACCGCTGCTGGGAATACTGCTACTGTTGCTGTTACTGGTGGGCAGATTGATTCCAGGTACATTGGCCGTGGACAGCGGCACTGAGACGTACAGGCTGGGTGCATTGCCGCTGCTCCCGCTCGATGGCTGTTGGCTGCTGGCGCTCTCCTTAGCGTTACTGCTGTTGTGCTTGTTGCTGCCACCGCCAACTCCTCCGCTTGCAGCGCCACTCGACTTGCCCGTCTCTGTCTTTGAATAGCTGCCGGTTCCGACAGCGGGGGCTGCTCCACCAACCGCAGCCATTCCGCCGGAGCCACTTCCGCTTCCCGCGGGAGCTGCAGCATTGCTGCTGCTGCCTGAGGTAGTGCTGCCCGACACTGAAGAGGCTGTGGCTGCGGTCGCCGCCGTTGCACTTGCTGTCACCGCAATGGACGCACTTGTTGAGCTGGCCAGCGGTGCATTTACCTCTGCGGTGGCGGATGTTTGGTGGGTCGGCGGGCTGAGCTCGGTGCGTTGCTGCAGGCGAAAGGAACAGAGAAGGGAAGTGGTAAATTAGTATGAAGGTAATTGTGATTCTACTAGTGATTCATAATAGTTACTATAGTAGCTAGTTAGCTGATAAAAACACAAATACTCCGGGGAGATAAGCACTGTAAAGCACACAATTATCAAGGGGCTAGCTTAAGTTTGTATTACGAATGATGCAATCAAAGGGAAGACGATTATAAGGTTAAAGAAGTCTTCTACTTAAGTACCACTACTGTCCCCAAGTTTATGGAAGGGAATCGTAATTGAAACACGTCAAATATACATTGACATTAGAAGGTTGGATGAGTCAAAAAGTAAGCATTACAAAATAATATTGAATATGAGGGCAAAAATTAACAGGAACCCCTACTTCCTGTCAAGTCTTCAAGGGCTACGACCCTGGGAGCTTGAATTTCTGTAATATACTTCTATGGTTTTGAGTTATTTCATAACTATATTTTAAATTATAATTATTATCTTTATGTGGTCACCTTGAAAAGTTATTTCAAACTTATTTTTGTGATAGGGAAGAACTAATGGTTGTTTAAGGTTTAAGAATTTTAATCTCTCAATAAGAGACAAGTGTTTTCATAAATTATTTTCTTATAAAAAACTATCAAGATAGAAAAGTAGAAGGTTTTTTTTAAAGATTTTCAGATTGATTGGTTTATTATAGTGAACTATTATTTATTGCTTTGATAAAATGTTTTAAATATTCATCTTCAGGTCGTTCTATTAGTTCCTAAGCAGAAGTTTGGTTTTATAGGAAAATTCCCTTCATAACATAATTGATTTTAATGACAGTATATTTGGATGATGATAGTTTTTGTTAAATAAAAAAGATAAATGTTAAGGTCATAAATGGATTGTCTAAGAACAGCTGTGCCTCCAAGCTCCGCTGCATGAGTTTGACAAGATCTTGAAGTCAAGTTATGATGTATTTTATTTGAAATTTGCTTTATAAGCCGAAAATACACTACTCGTGGGTCTGAAATGAATAGCATAGTGTTGTGTTTGCTTCTCTTCTGATTTGCTTTTTAGCTTTGCGGTCATTAGCAACATCCGGTTGAATGGTGAGCCATGTAAACACATGTTTACAACACCATCAAAAGGCAAAAGAATAATAAACACAAAAAAAGGAAAAACACAAACCCAACAACAGCGCTCGGATAACAGTGCCATGAACAGTCTGTTAAATCACAGTCGCTGTGTTGTTGGTGGTTGGAAACACAATGAGAGTGGAAAGAGGGGACCTCCGCTGCATGTGTTCCATTTTGATAAAATTAAAAAAAAAAAAAAGGCCGAACATTAATGCAACTCAAAAAGCTCTTATCGCTGATGTTGCTGCACATCAACACAAGAAGTAAAAAATAAAACCAACGGAAAACGCACATGAGTCAGAGCTTAACAAGAATGCAGCTGCAACAAATGTTGCTGCAATGCTGGGCGAGTTTTTCACGTTGTTTTTTCTGTTTTTGTTGTACTTTGTGGTTTCGTCTTGGCATATGTATGCTGCCATATGCAGCCCATTCTTTACATACATATTTATAAACATACAAACTTATATACACATACAAAATTGTGTGGGGCAACAAATGTTACATGCACCGAATGCACAAAACAAAAAAACAATAAAGAGAGCAAGGCAGATTGGGAGAGAGCAGCAGCAGCAGCAGCAGCACCACAACAACAACAAGAACTCAACTCAACCACCCGCTCTCTCACTCTCTCTGCTTTGTTGCCCCTCTCTTTTCATTTCCCCTTCTCAAACCGAGAGTTTTTGTTGTTTAATTTCGGGGTTGGGGGTGCAACAAACCACGCACACACACACACACATTGCAGTTCGGTCACGTAGACCGAAAAAAGTCAAAAAGAAAAACCTATTAATGGCGTTGCCACCTGATATTCAGTTTTTCCAATAGGAAATCCCGTTTGATTGGAATCCCCATCCCCGTAGCCTGTTGCTCAATATTTCAGGTAAAGGTGTCGAATTTCTGGAACCGGAAAACAGCTTTATGCCTCATCAGTTTGATATATGCTTGATTGAGTGCATACTTTTTGATTTTATAAGCAAAATGCATTTAAATATAGAATCTCAAGGATACAAAGTTAGCAGATTGCAAGTACACGTATGTATCTCATGGATACAAAGTTAAGAGATATTATTGAATATTTGTATCTTGTCAATCAATACGAATCAACAAAATTGAAGATCTTTAACCATAATTTCAGGCATATAAATTCCTATTATTTAATAATATTTCTAGGTAAACATTAAAATCAAATCTCAGAATAATTGAAATACAATCCTAAAAACCCCAAAAGTCAAATTTAGATATATTTGTAACATAAAATAGGTACACCCATTACATAACCCACTGTTTGTTTTCGCGTATTTTGGAATTGGAGAATTGGTTAATCCTTTTTCATGGTCAAGTCCTGTGCATGTTTTGTAAAAGCTTCCCCCTTGAGTTTCTAACCCTCTTTCTCTTATTCCATTTTTCCGGCAGGCCAGCTGCCGAATTGTGATTATCCTGTTGCTGCAGCTAATGGCCTGAAGCATGAGCTGGAATCAGGATAGCAAATAAACCAACCCCTAAGCTAGATATATATTTTTTCGTCAACTTGAGCGTGCTTTGCATTCGGGAATCGCTTCCGCGGCACATTTCAATTTTATTTCCATTGTGCGACAAATTCAATTCAATAAGAGGAGAGCCATCCGAGACAGCCGGAAGTAAAATACCAACTATAAATATTATATTAGCGTGTCTGCTGCTATATACATACATACATATATCTTTGAGCAAACTCCTACCCTTCGCGTGCAAACAATGCTGTGGGTTAATGGTCACACAGAAAGGGTTGTCCTTGTCCCCTTTGCGGAAAGACTTTTGCAAAAAATAAAAATAAAATCAACCGAGCAAACAATAAGCCGTCGTCGCCAAATAAACGATTGAATTATTCAAATTGAATTGAACGTTATTTTTTATTTTTGGAAAACGGGAGGAGGAAGGAAGTGTTGCTGGTAGAAAGCGAAATCAAAGGAGAGGAATTTCTGAGATTCCTTGAAATAAACAAAGCATCTGAAGATATCCTTTATTAAATTAAGGCTTAGACCGAAGCAAATGGAGAGGAATGACAGGCAATCGGTAAACTATTTACAAACATCTACTTATTTAAGGGATAATTGAAGGATAAAAGAGAATAAAGGATGGGATTTGGACAAGTGCTTTTTGCTTGATTAGATAGAATATACTGTTGCTTAAGGAAATAATTTGGTAACTATAGAATGTGTAAATAATATATAAATTGGGGCAATAATATGACTGGATAACTTAAAAAACTCTTAGTAGTACGGATAGCACTTATCTGACATCTCATTTATATAAAAACATACATACATATATAGAAATTTGAACCCTATTATGTCTCAAGTTCATATATGTGAATTTTAGAGAACATTTGGAAAGGGATTTCTTGGAAAAAGGTTTTTGCATTTATCTCTAAAATCTTATCATAGAATCTATCCGATACTATATCCTAAGGGCCCCAAAAATACCATTTCTAGTTAAGAATTCACATATATGTATTTTTCAGTCTTCCCAACTTAATCCGCAATGGAGGAAAAACTCTGGAATACAATGAATGCCAATTAAAATAACAATTAGAGCAAGAGTTGCAAACAAGCAAAATAAATGAAGAAGGTAAGATGAGAGCAGAGGGAAAAGGTGAATAAACACACAGATCCCAAGACAGGACAAACGCGGCTCAGGCTGGCTTACCTGGGAACTCAGCCAGCGCAGCTGTAACAAGATCGAACCGAGGATCAATCAGCCGCCAGGAAGCAACAGCCAGGCACAAGTACAAAAAAGTAAGGGTAGCTTTGAGGAAGGAGCTAAGAATACGACAAAAAGGGAGCAAGGAAGATGTGCTGCGCTCGGCAGCTGTCGTAAACTAGAAGCAAATGTACCATGTTGATTGTATTGCACAAGGCCAGAAAAAAGCAGCGACCTGGCCCCGGCGCAGGACACAATGCGATATCCCAAGGATATGCCCAGGCAGCCGGCGAAACCGGCCTGCCTTTGGGATGTGTTGTTGTTTTCTTTTTTTGCCGTCTCTCGCAGGCTCTGTGAAAATAAAAGACTAAAGGATAAGGCGAACAGCTGTCTGCTCGGAATTCCCTCCACTGGCTGATCACGTAGTCCACGAACGAGCCGGGAGAGCTAGGACCGCCCTTAATGGCACTTACACTAATCAATAATCGAGTACCATGTGTCACAACTCTGATATATGCGTTTTAAGCCAATTGGAGTGGAAGGAAGGAAGGAAAGGAAGGAAAAGCCGGGGGTCAGGAGATGCGGGCGAGGGGCGGAGCCCGGCATAATTGAAGGTGTCGTCCCCCCCTCGGCATTTCTTTTGTTTTATTCTCCAGGCAGCATTAACGGCAGGTGGCTCGCTCTCACCGCGCTGCAGGTGCATGTGTTGCACGCTGTGCGTTGCACACCGAAACACGCCGTAATGCGGTTAAATTATTGATGGAGTGTCACGACAGGGATATGGATATAGGGGGTTGCATTGGAAATAAAGGACCCATTACTGAAAGTATTAACGAGGGATGGAATTGTAGGGATAGAATAAATAAGAATCCTAATGGCCAATTCAATATTTTCACATTATGGGAAACAATGGAACAATCAATCACATAAGACAAGTAAAGCCCTTAGCGCAAGGATCAGCTCCTCAACTCTTTCATAGGACAACAAACAGATTAAAGATCAAATATCACCATTGTATGAATTAAAATTAGAGCCTAATTTAAATCCTTTTAAAATGCATTACTCCTGGACATCATCTAATATACTCTACTTCTTTTAATGCTCTACGTTTTTCTACAAATCTTGCTGGTTGACATGAACGACAAGGCAGCCTTCCAGGGAGTTCCGAAAATAGATTCTAGGGATTGGCGGGGACAGATGTTCAAATGCACGGATGCCTGTGGCGCCGTGATTTCGGATTTAAGGGGCGAACGCCTTGGCCAGAGAGAATGTGTCTTGTCGATATGATGTCTTACCCCGGAAAGCAGGAAGCGTATTTTTAAATTGTGCGGATATGTGGTGGCGGCTCCTCCTGCTCCTCCCCCGCCGGTCGACGCTCCACCCCCCAAGTAAGAGGGCGACGCGGACGCAGAACCGCCGACATACTCGATGGTGGCCGAGGGGGTGGTGCTGGCTGAGGAGGGCGACGACGAGGCGGAGGTAGAGTGCTGGCTGTTGTTCGGATGATGGTGGTGGTGCTGCTGCTGGAGATGGTGGTGGGCTGCCTCGCGATCCCTCTCTCTATCCCGGTGGCGGCGGTGCTCACGGTGTTCCCGATCCCTGTGCTTGTGGTGGCGGTGCTCCTTGCCCTCCTTTCCCTCGCGTTCTCGCTTCTCGCGCTTCTTTTTCTTGTTCTTTCGATGCTCCTTGTACTCGGCCATGTCGATGTGGTTATTGTTGCTCTCGGCGGACTCCGCCTCAGCGGTGGCCGCCATGCTCACCATAGTGGCGGTAAAGTCCACCAGGGTGGCACTGCCCACGGTAGTGGCAGCCACAGCTACGGCGGGCGCCACGTCCATCGGCTGCGACTGGGACGTGTCCATGGTGTCCATCATCATCATTTTGGCCGCTGCGCTGCTTCCTCTCCCTCTTCTTCGCTGCTTAACTATTTGTGCGAGCGAAAGAGCCAGGTTGCCTTTGCTTTTTGGGGCCTGCTCTCCGCTGTGCTGTGTGCTCTGTAATTAACTGGACAGGCTCCCTCTCTCTCTTTCTCCAGTTCTTCAGTCTTCTGGCTCTTGGTTTGGATTCTTCTTCAGTAGCTTTCAGCTTTTGTTGTTGTATCGTGTTTTCATTATTATTATTTCTGTCTTTTGTATTCACTCACTCGCAAACACACACACACAATCGCAATCACAAAATCACAGCGCATACGTGAGAACCACCTCCGCCTCCGTCACTCTCTCTTGCTATCCACACCGATTTAGTTGTTTTTGTTGTTGTTGGGGTGAATAACTTGCGTGGCTCTCTCCTTCTCTATCTCTCACTTCTGCTTCTCACGTTCTCTCTCGCGCACAGTCGACGTTTAAACTTTTTCACCAAAACTTAATTTCTTTTAAATGAAAAACTGGCGGTTTTGCCCTTTAAGCAAGCGGGAGGCCACGTGAGTATTTTCCACATATTTCTGCCATTCGACATTCGGGGTTTTAACACAGAAAACAAAACATTTAACCGAAAATCATTTAATTATCCACTGTAATTCCAGAGTGATGCTGCTGAGGCACAGAGACTGCAGCGCCGGCGGTGCTGCATGGCACGGAGTTGTTTTCGAGTTTTATCTTTCAGCCTTCCGACGTCATACGTCGTGCAACAACTGCGTGAGAAAAGTTTTAAAAACTTCGTTTTCGCTGCTCACTGTTTATATACGGCTGCTAGTGCTGGCAGTTTAGCTTAGTTAGGCATTGTCTGGCATTTATGAACTTGGCACTAGCTTGTAGCCACTCCAAACCCGAGAGTAGAATCTTTAAGGAATATTTAGGTCTCAGCCAAAGCCACCGTCAATTCTTTGTGAACTTCACACGGCTGGGAACCGAGCACGTTCGATGTTGGTAAGCAACTGACCGGTTTGATTTTATTTGAAACTGAATTATCAGGCCAGACTATGCCCAATCAACCCCTGCAGCAGTGTTGACAGTTCAACTTATTTCAGGCAAGACCTGACCAGCTCTGTTTGGATGAGAGTCAGCGCGAGAGCGGCTGTTCCGGCTGCACTTCACGGCAAAGAGAGAGCTCTCTCTCTCTCGCTGAGAGCTGCGTTGCATTGTTGTTGGCAAGCAGCCGGTTTTCCACGGGGGGATTATTGAGACGTCTGTATGTATTGAAGTGCGGAGCGTAGATACGAATTTATAAAGGGGGTATTATGTAGTGGTTTTCAGATTGATCTTAGTTTAATAAAATTTCCTTGTCACTTCCTTTCCTTTGTACTTAAATATTGTCTTTATACAATCGAAAGAAATCTTCCCACTGAAGGACATCTTATTAATGTTATTATTGGCCTACGAACCAATTTTGGGGGGGGGGGTATCAACACACCTCTGTTGCACGCCACTGATTGTTGTTATGCCTGCGCCCTATGTCTGCACGTAGGCCAGACTCACACTCATACACGCACCGGTGTGCAGACGATAAAAAAACACAAGAACACACGGCGACAGCATAAAAATAAACATACAGACATTGTACACATATCCAGAGGTGGAGTAGCAAACGGAGGCATAGAGTTAACTGGAAAAAGGTTACCCAGCGAGCATTTGGGAATGGCATCAACATACCTGGCGACAATTAGCAAGGTGCGAATACATGCAAATGCGATTGCATACACAAATCTAACTGTTAAACACGTTGACTGTGCAAGAGCAGAACGCATAAAAGTGAATCTATGCACACCGCACTCTCCCACTCTCATCCTCTCTCCCTCGAGAGCAACGAATACAGATTCAGATACAAATGCAAGCACAACAACAACAAATGCAGTTCACGTCGTAATGCTGTTGATGTAATAAAAAAGAGAGAAACAACAACAGCAACCAACTTGTAGTGTCCAGGAAGAGCGGCGATGGCTAAAGAAAAGCTTAGCAAAACAGAAATGTGACAAAGAAGAGACTGACCAAGAAGATAAAGAAGCTAAGATCTAACAGGAAAAGTATCTGTTACTCGATAACAATAACAGCCCTTGCTTTTATGAGGCGGCTTGGATCATCAAATACACCATAAATAACCAACTAATTATAGTGTTTCGTTTTTATGGGACTTGTCAAATTAATTGGACAACTTTTCTTAATTTCTTGTCATATTTTAAATCCGCTTCAACATAATTTAAATACAATTTAAGAACAATTTACAATTTAATAATTATTTTGTAAAAGTATTTTGTATCTAAAAGATACTTTCATATAGCTTAGATCTTGACCGCAACTGTAATCAAACTGTTCCCACGTTGCCTATAAACACTTTTCGTACTCTGAGATATTTAGCTACTAGATGGGCCAAAGTGCTGAGAGCGAGAGCGGCGCAACATAAAAACAACAGTTACATACAAACGTGCATATTTACTAGAGCAAGTGAGTGTGCGTGTGTTTGGTTTTATGCAATGTCTGTCAACGACAGAGAGAGGGAGAGAGAACGAGAGTGAGATAGTGGACTGTGGGGGCGGGTGGTGATTGTGGCATGCAGGTTAATTCTACTCTCATCGCTGATGTTGCTATTGTTGTTGTAGTTGCCAGACAGACGATTGAAGAAGACAAAACAGGAAAATGAAAAATAATTGAATTGTAAGGCAGTGTTTACAGGAGGAGGAGAAAGAGCACAATAAAGAGCGACAGAGAGAGAAGGAATTACCACCGCAGACGTTTGCAATTGGCAATAAATAAAAGAAGTTGCAGAAGAAACAGATTGTGCAGCTGGTAAAGGAAAGAGCGAGCATAATTTGCGATGCAAATAAACGGGGAAT
Organism: Drosophila anomelani; assembly: GCA_035045905.1. Classification (NCBI taxonomy): domain Eukaryota; kingdom Metazoa; phylum Arthropoda; class Insecta; order Diptera; family Drosophilidae; genus Drosophila; species Drosophila anomelani. The sequence goes on along the minus strand of JAWNOO010000007.1, from coordinate 3,960,340 downwards.
GCGAAAAGCCCCAAAAAATCATGGTGTAGGTAAAACAAAAAATGAACGTTAAGTGGCATTTACCTGGCGACGGCGGCAACGGATCGAGGGTGGCAGGGGCAAGGGACAGGTGAACGTGCCTGTTTTACAAAACAAACAAAGCCAGCAAGAGCCCAGTCTAAGGGGGAAGTTGGGGCAGTGGCCACAAATGTTGCCGTTGCAACATCGCTACCATAATCAAATCAGAAAAAGGTGCCGCCGTCGCCAGCGGAATAAATTATTATTTTTCACAGTTAGATGTATTATTACGAAAGCTAATTTGTCCAAGGTTCTACAACAATTTTATTAAAAGAATTATTATTAAAACAGTTTTATTTTTATTCCTTGGCCATATTTTTGCTAAATTCTACTTGTAAAAGCTGCACTGTAGCATACTCTTAACAACTCTGTTACCCACTGCTGTTAACAGCGTTTCTTTGTCTTCGCGGCCTGCAATTTGGCAGTCATAATTAACAGACCCCTCGTAGAACCTAAAGTATCTCTAAACATGCATTAATTAGTGCAATCCCAGGGCTCAGACAGGTGATGATGCTTTAAAGTCTCGACGAAGACGGGTCATTCAACCCATTACAGAAATTAAAAAAAAAAAAAAAACAAAAAAGGGTTTCCCAAGCACTCAAGACCTCAAATGAATTGATTAAATATTGGGCCAGGCAACGTTTTTAACTTTGCACACGCCACTAAGCAAACCCATTTCGTACGCACCACTGTTGACATCAGGGTAAGTTCGAGCGTTTCAAAAATCAAATTATGAAAGGAAAAAATGTCAACAGCCAAATATTTGCACAAGTGTCAGTTTGAAGGAACGCAGAAAGGGCTGCCAGGCCGTGGGAGTATTCAGTCTTGGGGTGGGTGAGTTTGCGTTGACAACTATTAAAGCTAAAATAACCGATGAAAATAATAATTTATCAGAAATTAAGAGCGTTTTTTTTCATTTAGCAGAGAAATATCCGTCAGGATATGCAAATGTTTTTAAATAGGAAATAGTTAAACTGCCTACGGAGAATACAGGTATGACAATACATGACTCCTATATCTCTTTCCATTCTAAATAATTGGTACATAAAGCTGTATAAACATATTCTACATTTTCACTTACTACTCCTGGCTGTCAGTTGAAGTTGTAAGTCAATAAATAATCAAACCGCCCCAAAATTCTATTTGAAAAATATAAATTCAAGATATAAATTATGAATTGTTCAGTAAAACACAATACAAGCATTATATGCATTAACAGCTCTGTAACTGTACTCAAAGATCAATGTTGCGAGTTGGCCAAGAGTCATGGCTATAAAACGCAATAACGGGACACGTGTCGCTACCCATGAATATGCCAAATTCAGGCAACACGCGACTCGACCCGGCGACAACCCACCCGCGCCCTAACAAGGTGTTGTTGCCTCGGGTGACCGGCTTTCAGGCTTTCCCGGTAAATGGAACTCGCTAAATTAATTGCCCCAGGAAAACGCGTATTTGTCGAAATGATTTTTATGGCTATTTAACAGGAAGGAGGCGAGAGATCGTAAAATAAACCCTCACACGGTACCGGTACCACCATAAAGCACAGCCCTTCGTTTATGCTCACATGGAGTGGCTTCTTGTAATTCCCAGTTTTTTTTTTCGAGAAGTCGAGACTTCTGACAACCGCTTCTAATCGAGACAATACAGGGGATAAAGAATTATAAATAATCACCATCAGAGGGTAACACTAAGAAGGGTGTCTGACCAGCGCTGGGTTCTTCCTTATGAGATTGCACTCAATATTTGTGAAATACAAAATATAAGATATAAAAACAAATTTAAATTATTTAAGATAAACCTTAGAATAATAAAAAAAACTAATTTAAATTTATTATACAAAATATTTTTTATTTGACGTTACTTTTTGATCCTCTGACAACCGCTCATAATCGACACAGACAAGCGTTTATGAGTAATCACCACCCATCATCAGCGGGAGAACTTTCCACCATTTCAAGCATTGCACCACCATCAGCATGAGGTCCTTTCGTTTGATTCCGAACCCCTTGTTCTATTCGATTCCCAACCAATCCCCCGTGGCTTGACTCAAAAATTTGTTCTAAACTGAAACACAGCAGTGGGCCAACCATCTATTCGAAGCCACTGACAAACTGCTCTGGCCAAAACATGCTTCCGTTTCGATGCGGTTTGCCCCCGTCCGCTCTAACCCCTGCGAATTATGTTGCCACTATTGTAATGCGAAATCAATAACACGGCCTGGTAAATGCACGCCAGTCACGTCACGTAGTGCAATGGATATCATTTAATTTTGATTGCATTTTGTGTCATTTCCTGATTTAATCAATCAACCTCCTTTTCTGTAGAATCTCACAGCGCGATTGAAACAACAAACCCCTAGAGAACCTTGCACTTGTCTTCCGCGATCATAAAATCAACACGATCGACCACATATGCTCTATATCTTCCAGTCATAATGCGATATACAAATAGTCGCAATAAATCTATTCGCACCATTGAACCATTGGCAGGCATTAAACATAAATTAGCCACTAGAAGATCCATATACAATTATATATATATTATATTCAAGTATATTTAGATATCAACAATATTGACATTGTTGTTGTTCGTTCGTTCATCATTCGTGTGTCATATGCGAAACAATTTCAAAAACGAATCACTCGAAAATAGACGCTGACTATGAAGGTCTATAAATATCATTGCGAAAACCAAAACTAACATACAACACACCTGGCTGAAGGCGTTTTATTTAATATTTATCGGGTCGAAAAACAAAAAAATATTGAAACAAACAAAAAAAAAAAAAATATACATATATAGATTTATTTATTTAGTTTTGGCGAACCCCCATGGCAACGTAGTATGTATTTTCGTGGTCAACGTCACGGAGAACGTAGAGAAGCATCTCTAGATACGTTGTTTTGGATGATGCCGAAGAATTTATAGAAATGTGAATAATGTTGACACAAGTGGGTGCAGGGAGGCGGCCTTAGATGTCTAAGTTCCTAAGTGCCCGAAATTATTTTTTTTCCCGAGAATGCATTAGGAACTAGGGAAACTGTGTTCTATTGCTGCCTCCCATTTTCTCCCCCAAAATAATTATCTCGAGTGATTCACTTATTATACAACTTTATCGGCCAGGCACGTGTTATAAACATTATAAGTAAAGGATATAGTATAAACAAGTTCTTTTTCTCTTAAACGTTTCTCTTGAGTGAAAGAGTGGCCTTTGAGTGAGGCGTGAAAAGCTTTTGGGTCAGCTGTGTCATATTTATATTTAGAAAATCATTTGGATAGACGGTTATGGAACATTTTGAATCGTTTTTCTCACACACACACACACACACATAAAGAGGAGATCTCGTCGAGAACTTTCGGTGCCTGCATATATGTTGAGCAATTATATTTTTCACAATGTTTGTCGGTCGAAACAGTCTATATATAGCACAGATGAAGTGGCTCAATCCTAACCATATCCTCTCCCCCTTAATCGTACCGATGCCAGTCCACCCACCATGTAGCCATTCTCACCTGGTACGCAATGCAGGCATCCATCTAGGTGCTACGGTATGCGCACCCAATTAAATCAATTAAAACTACCAAAAAACAATTTCGACATCGTTTTGTTTTCATGGAACCCACTGGGGCATATATTATATTATTGGATGTTATGCGTGTATGTATGCTGATATATATATATATCAAAGTTTATATATCCGAATCAGAATGCAAACAAGATTAGAGTGTGATGAGAAATACGTTATAAATAATCAAAAGTTTCGTAGGTATATATAATCGTAAGAACTAAGTCAGCTAAGAGTATACAACATCATATATCATATCATTCATCATCGTTCATATAGTGTATATAAAATTTGTCAACATTTCCGCACACAGTATGCTTCTTGGGGTTTTTGTCAGTTTGGAGCATTAAGACAGACATACTAGGCCCTGGTCATCGAAAATAAATATAGTGATACAAAAAAGTAAGTAATAAACGACTTTGGCTCGCAGTAGTTTGCTTCGTTTTCATCGTTTTATCCCAGTCGCTGCCTCTTGCGGTGACTGTACCTGCCACAAAGTTATAGTCCTTCTCGTTGCGGTGACTGTACTACCTGCAGATAGTTAGCCTTTCTCATTGTGTTTAATGTCGTTTATGTAGTTAGGGTCGTTAGTCTTTGTTGTTCGATGGTTAGTTTCGCTTTCGCTTTGAGTCGTAAGTTCTTTTGGTTTCACTTTTTTCAATTTCAATTTCAAGTTTTAAATTTTTTATTTATTCTTTTTTTTTTTGTTTCATATTAAGCTTATATTCTCACATAACCTAAAGAAAAATGGTTTTCGTTGATCAAAAATCGTTGGAAGCAAACGAAGACTAAGTTAGCTAATTTCAAGGACAGTTAGTGTTAAGACAGATAGGTCATTAGACAGAAGTATCGGAACGGTTCACAGACATGGATGTGGGGTTCGAATAGGTGTAAAATATAAGTAAACTCGTTTAGAACGTTGTCAAAGCGCCCGCGCCCAGACCGTAGCCCACACCCTTAGGCCCGAAGTTGCGGCCATAGCAGGCCCGGCAGTAGATGTCGCCATCGGGGCCATCGTTCAGATTCGTCGAGTCCAGCGATTTCCGGCAGTCGGAGCAGTAGAAACATCTCTTGTGCCAAATTCGGGTCTTGCTGATCATCTGCTCGGCGGCAAAGACGGCGAATCCGCAGCGGGGGCATCCGCCGGATGTCTTGGGTCCGGCCAGCGGACGGCCATCGGGGAACTGGATGGTGCTCTCACCGCTGGTGGACACCAGAGTGGGGGCATGACCATAGCCAAAGCCCTTGGGTCCGAAAAGCTTGCCGTAGCAGGCGCGGCAATGGATGTCGCCATCAGGTCCGTCGCAGGCCAGCACCGAATCCAGTGGCCGGTGGCAGTCGGCGCAGTTGTAGCACTTCTTGTGCCACACCTTGCCCTTGGACAGTTGCTGCTCGGCAGCGAACACGGCTCCACCGCACCTGGGGCAACCCTCGCCCTCGCGGGCCTTGATCGAGGTGGTGTCCGGGTTGTAGAAGGGCCTGTTGGCGCTGATCTGATCCTCGGTCAGGCCATCTGTCTGCAGGAAACCGGAGCCGCATGCAAAGCCATATCCGTGGGGACCCCACTTCTTGCCATAGCAGGTGCGGCAGTAAACGTCGCGATCGGGACCATCGCTGGCATTGATCGAGTCCAGAGTCTTGTGGCAATCCTTGCAGTTGAAGCACTTCTTGTGCCACTCGCGGCCCTTGGATAGCTTCTGCTCGGCGGCGTAGACAACGCCACCGCAGCGGGGGCAGCCCTCACCGGGACGGGCCTGGATCTTATCCACATCGATGGCAGCACGGATCTGCGGTGCTCCGTCGTCGTGGGCATAGCAGTCGGACTGCAAAGCACCACCGCCCTGGCCATAGCCATAGCCCTTCGGGCCGAACTTCTTGGCGTAGCAGCCCTTGCAGTAGATGTTCTTGTCGGGGGCCTCGCAGCACAGGATCGAGTCCAAACCCTTCTTGCAGGTGCCGCACTTGAAGCACTCCTTGTGCCAGCTGCGGCCGCGGGCCAACATCTGTTCGGCGGCATACACATAGCCGCCACACCTGGGGCAACCCTCTCCCTCCGGGGCACGGGCTATGGCACGGGGCTCCAAGCGAGCGCCATTCCTCACCGACGGAACGTCGCCGTTTTCGCGCAGGAACTGTGACCCATTGTCCATGGAGAGAGTGCCGGCACCGGTGCCAAAGCCATAGCCCTTGGGTCCGAATTTCCGGCCATGGCAAGTCTTGCAGTACAGCTCGCGCTCGTGCTCTGTGCAGTTGGTGGAGTCCAGCGATTTGTTGCACATACCGCACTTGAAGCAGTTCTTGTGGAATACATAGCCGCCGGCCAGACGCTCCTCTGCGGCATAGACGCTCTTGCCGCAGCGCGGACACTTGGGGGCCTCGATCGGTTGGAAGGAAGGCATTTTATGTATTTTATGTGTGTGTTTTTGGTTTCGCTATCGAAATGATCTATGCTCGAGTACAATTACTATTATACTTATTATGTTTATTATCTGAAAGTGCAGAAAGAAAACATAGAACATAGAGTCGATGGGATCGAGCGAGGGGGGATTGCTGATGGGTGGCGTCAAGCGATGAGGTAGCGATGGATGAATGAGCTAAGCACCTGCCACATCTAAGAGGTGGTTCTTGCCTACCAAATACTTCAAGGAAATGAATATAATGATCATATAATGATCTTAATAATTCAAATCAAGTAATTCATAGTTTAAACTTGGTTGTTGTGAGCTCTATCTTCTGTTTCCTATACCAAATATTTAATGGTTTTGGCTTTGCTTTAAGCAATGTCATTGGGATGACAAATAAGCGTGGATTTAATGCTTTAAATAGATCTCTGAAATATATTTTGTGGAAATAATGACTAACTTAAGTTAGCAAACATAATTTTTTTATTGTATAATCCACCGATATTCTTCAAATTCATAAACATTGTCTTGTGTTTTGCTTTTCATCAACATATTTTTGTTAATCTTCTAAAAATCCTTTTGTTTTTTCCGATCCTAAATGAATTTTGCATTATTTAGAGATCATCTATCAAAAGTCTTATCTGTCAGTCTAAACGTCATCGCCTGTGCGCTAGAAAATTACCCAACCGGGCGTATACGTAACACACATACACAAGATTCTTGTGTTAATGATCGAGTTTTCTCCCAACAACAAAAAATTCAAAAGAAATTCTTTCAAATCACACAGAAAAACAGAGGAAAACATGAGCAATAAATGTGTATCTATTCAGAATTCTATATTCTGTATAAAAATAACACAGACAGGTAGAAACACACAAAAAATGACCGCCACTACGACAGATATATGAACATATACATATATATCTGGGGTGGACTCAAAACTGAGTCAGCGCTAGAGGATCATCATCTCTGATGGGGTTAACTATCTTTGTGGCTTTTTGATGCTTGCGTTTGAGGTTAGTCGGATAAGCACGGAATATCGGTTAATCTGCCCCAAAACTGGGCTATATAGCTACCAGGTATAGCTACACCTACAAAGCACTGAAACCACACACGGAAACGCCGACTACTGAACTGGAAGATTGCTCAAAGCAAACTAATCTATATAATTGTGAGTGCACACGGCACGGCACGCCGCTGCCACCGAGTTTTTCTCGAGAGAAACTTTCCTCGGGAAACTTTAGATGTGCGGCAACACGGAGCAGAGCAGTTCGCCTTCATCGTTTCATTTCAGTTTTCATCTAATATCGCCAGAGAGTGGGATGGAAATATTATGATGGTATTGGTCGGGTCGAGCCTGTGGTTTTTCAATTTTTTGTTCGCTTCGAGAAAAGTTTTTCATTTCAGATTTTTCGCCTGCTTCTTCTAGTGTTTTTTATACTCGCAAACTTTTCGGGGGAAAATGTTGTGTGAAAATGTTTTTCCCTGGGGAAGCAGCAGCATCGCACAAAACAAGATCGTAAAGTTTGTGGTGCATTAACGGCACGGATACGGACATCTGGGACTTTGTTTATAGTATATTCCCGACAACATTTAATATGCATACTATACTTTAGGATAAACATTTAATTATAATTGTTTGCTTAACGATTGACTGGCAAAAGTTTGTGTAGTTTGTTACAAATATTTTTGAAATTTAAAGTTTTATCTCAGCTAAAGTTAAACTATAAGTTGAGTTCTCAATTTTAAGGTAAATGGAAAGGTTTAATTTAAAATAGTTATATTTTCTGGTTATTAAACATAAAGTTCACAATCATATGCCTTTAAGGAAAACTTGAGTTCCTTATTATTATTTCTTTTCAAGAACTTATTGAAACGAAATAATTTTTAAATATTTTTCAACCACTGTAACGCGCTAAAAAACAACTCCTAACAGACAATTTCCATTTTTTCATTGAGTCAAACAGCTGCTGAAAAGAGCTTCCACTAAAAAATCGAAATCTATAAATACGACTGAGTGTGGGAAATGTTGCTTCCTCCGTGGAGCCATACATTCCTCCTTCTCTAATTTTGTGGGTCAAATTATGGGCCAAATTACACACGGAAATTCTAAAATTAAACGAATGCTTGACAAAACTTCAAATGTGCAGTTTCAGTTTCAGTTTGGGGCAGTTTTTAACCGATATTTTTTGCTGGCTTTCTCACAACACTAAATGATGGAATTATTGCATTATTCGTGATGACTGATGACGGAGTCCTTTTTATTTGTTTTGGTGGATATTTACTTTTCGTTCGTAATAATATTTTCGGAAGAGAAAAATTCTTAATTTTAGTTATAGCTTCGATTGACAACGATTTTCGACTGATCCTCGCGCTACAAAAATTTTGTCAAGCGCCTTCGAGTGACTGTCTGCACACGGCACGACGGTAAGCAGTGATGTCGCTAGAGACACGAAACGCTAGGGATGACGATGACTATATCAACAATAAATGAATACATATGTACGTACATTAGCAACCCGAACAACAAGCCCAACACAAATCACACAAATATCTGCTGGCTGCTCACGACGACGACGCCCATATGAAATGTGTTTTAATAAATTCTGATATATCAGAGCATTTTCTCACTAAATATTCCAGGTGGAGAAAAATCGCATGACAAGGCACAAAAAAAAATATATATATAGATCAACAACATGGTTCAACTGTCTTGTTCAAAGTCACTGTCTGTCTGTCTTCTGGTACACAGATCCCTCGGCAGGCCCTTCAACAACATCAATAAATTAACATGCGCATTTGCATTTAATTAAAATTCGATAATATTTTACCATGCGTTTTTGGGTTCAAAAGAAAATTAATGGGGCATTGGGTACAGAAATCATTGGGCATCAATCACATCAACGAAATAGCAAATAGACAAGGTGAGGATGGCCTTAATCGAACGAAAGATACCAAGTGGAAATCTAAAAACTATAATTATCGCGGGCGCTATAGACATCACTAGGGGTTCTAAATCCATTAGGGAAGAGTTCCAAAACTGTGCTGCAAAATGTTCCGAAGGACCTCAAACATTTTATTTCATACTTTTAGACACCTTTTAACAGGATATTAAATCCCTAGTTATTTCTGTAGAATTATTAAGAATTTAGTTACAAAACATAACTCCCAACTAGATCTTATGGTAATCACGCTGAAAGTTGAGTTCGGTCAGTGAATGGATGTCTATCTACTATAGACTTCAGATACTTGTGCTTTACTGCTATTTCTTTTACCATATTTTTATAACATAAATATTAATAGATGTATATTTTACCAACTTAATTGTGTAAAGATGTCATTATTTATATCAATCTCACACATTTATTGTATATTTTCTCATAATGTGTATTTAATATTGCTCGTCTATCCTTTTTTGTAAAATAAACCCCTTTTTTATTTAAAAAAAAAATATCATAGGTATACCTAAAATCAAAATTCCTATTCAGATTTAATGGGTGAACGTGAAACACCTTTTGTACAAGTGCGCTTTTATAAGAGAATATTTTCACAGAATTTCGTTAAACATTTTGTGTAATTGCATTTTCTTTTACCTATAAATATGATCTGAGAATTTGGCAAAGGCGCCTGTGTTTGAAAATTTTGAATTTTGAGTGAAACGAATATACACAGCAGTATTTGAAAGCATTTTAGATTCTTCTATACGTCTTACTCTTTGGGCTATAATTCTGAGACAGGAATACGTGTAAGAGATAATGGGTGGCCATCATTCAAATGTTGCAACATTGTGATAAACAGAAAAGAGAAATTTGGCAGCCGCTTTCGATAAAATATCTCAAGAGAATCTGAAATTATTGCTCAAGAGTCATAAAGCTTTTGCACTCTTTTCATACTTTTTTAATTGTTTTTATCAGTCTATTTATAGTTAATATATTCCATACAAATAAACAATATATGCAGCAACTTACCCTTTTCGAACTCTTCTCAATTTCCTTCTCAAAATCAGTTAATGGCGTTAGGGTCACATGTACGTCCTTGATAATATCCCGAAATGAACTGAAAAAGCAAAAATTTATTAATTAGGATTATATTGTTGTCTACTTTCTATTTTATAAAAAAAGAGGTCTCATACTGGGCTAATTGATTAGTATTATATATCTACAATTAATCGAAAGGTTTTTGTTTACTAAAATCAAATAACGAATAACTATTTGGATGGCACTTGGTTTCTCATTATAGTGTTTATATTAGGGCTGTATATCGAAACAAAAATTCCAATTCATATATAGTAGTTGACTTTTATATTAACAGTTATTTAAATTCCCAATTAAATAAGGTATATAATGAGAAATGAAGTCCTTCAATTACTAAAATCTTATTGTAAATACATTTTTATAAATTTGGAAAATTGTGTAAAAGACCTTTTCTTTGCGTTTCTCGATCCCCACCTATTGTTATCATCCAGAGCGGAGCCAGCGATGGAAATACCGCCGCTGCCGCCACCACTGGACTTGGCCGAGTCTGCCTTTCTTTTTTTTGTTGTCGAGGGATTCGATGTACTGCCCAAAGATAGGCTCGTTGACGAGGGAGAACTGCCTTTGCCCGAGGTGTTCGGATTGCTAGCAGTTGCATTGGAGGATGCCACAGCGCTCATGGACATAACTCCGGTGGACTGATTACTTGCCGACGAGCCTGCGGTGGGCAAGTTATTGTCTCTTTCTGAATTCAAGTTAAGGCCGGCGGAATCCTTCAATCCGGAACTAGTAGCGCTGGTGACTCCTGGTCCGAAATTAGAATTGCTGCTCGTTAGATTACTTGACAATAGCATTTTGCCGGATGTGCTTGTGCTATCACTTCCTCCCGGATTTGTAGTGCTCAGATTCTGGGCTTGATTCGAGTGCTCATGTATTGTTGCGGGATTAGGAGCTGAGCTTGTGACATGCGATGTCCCAGTTCCACTGATCCCACTCATTGTTGTCGATGTTGATGAAATGATAGGCTGTGTGCTACTGGTTGTACTTGGCTGCACTTGGATCGAGTCTTTGGCCTTCGATAGCTTAGACGAGGACTTGTCTCGGGAGGACGAGGAGTTGGAAGATGTCGATGAGGCGGCTGATGAATTCGAAAAGCTATTGTTTACTAAATTGCTAGTATTATCCTTGCTATCCTTATCCTTGCTAGAATTAGAGGACTTGTTTAAGCTTTTGCTATGCTTATCCTTGTAGCTTGTGCTGCTGCCAGTACTGTTTGAGGTGCCGGCCGATGACGACGATGATTTCGGGGGGGCGGCAGCAGTCGTTGTCGACGTTTGAGACGGCGCACTACTGATAGCTGTCCCAGTACTTGATCCACTCGTACTGCCTCCACTGGCTAAGCTCCCAGCACTGCTGGTGCCTCCGCCGGGTAGGTTGTTATTGCCTAAATTACTGCTAGTGGTGGTATTACTACTGCCAGGTAGTAAACTGCCACCATTTGGTGCATTCCCGCTAGAGTTCGCACTACTCGAGGAGGGATTGGCCGCTGCCACTCCCGTCGATGATGAAGTGCTGCTGCTACTGCTATTGCTGCTGTTTGACGATTGCTTCCCAGACGCGTTGCTTTTTCGCTGCTTAGACGATGAGGATACGCCACTACCGCTTCCGCTGCCACTTCCAGAGGAGTTTGCTGGATTTTGGGGACCTCCACCGGTTCCACCACTGCTGCTGCTGCTGGTAATCTTAATGCTTGTAGCCGATGTGGCCGATGAGTTCATGGTGGAATCAATCTCCTTCTCGGGCGACGAACATGAATCGGATGAGGTATCATGTTGAATGGGTTTATATGGCGGTATGGTTTTGACGTTGCCGCCTTTTTTCTGCAAAGTATCAACAATTTGAATGGAAAATAATGAATACTGATTCTCATATACGAACCAGTTTGCTGTAATGATGCTGGCAGTAGCCGCAATACTTCACGTTATCCAAATAATTTCCCGCCTCCTCGCAGAGCAGGCCGAGACTCTGGGCGCATGTGACATGGAACTGTTGCTTGCAGTTCGATTTGTTGCACTGCATGCAGGCGCCAAAATTGGCACGATTCGGTTTTCCAATCTCCAGGCAAATGTAGCACGCTGAAAATCAAATCAAATAAATCAGTTAGAGTGAGGACTCTTTTATATTCTTAAGCTAGATGGACACTCACTTTTCGAATATCGCTCCTGCGGTATTAATGCCAATATTATGGGCTCCATGGTGGTCACGTTGCCGAACCGGACCTCCGGTATATACAGGGCGCAGACGACATGGGCCCAGCCGCTGTTGTCGGTCTTCTTAAGGGCACCATCCCGCGAGGGACAGAGCTCGCAGCGAACGCGAGAGGTGCGTTCCTGGGACTCGCATTTCCGACAGTACCAGGGTCCCGTGGGCACAGTCACAATCCCATAGCATGCCTGGTGCACTGCCACCGTACAATTCTGGCCGTCACAGTAGACGAGCGGGTTCTCCGGCCACCCCCGCTCGTCCGAACAAACACAGCAACCACCCACCATCTCCTTCATATCGTCCAGCTTGAACTTTTTAATCTTGACAAGCTTTTTGTTCAGGCTTGCGGAGTGAATGGTGTCTTCCTTGCTGGAGTCGAGCTCCAGTTTTGCATTGAATGTCGACGGAATTTTGTTAGAGCTGCAAGAAAAACAGAAGAACTTTGGTTAGAAAAGAAAAAGTACAATAAGAAGCTTTGAAAAAAGAGAATTTGTTAACCATAAAAATAATCACAATTCCCACATTATTCCCATATTATTGATTCATAAAACTTTAGCACGTATTCCACGTGTACATTGCAAAGATCCATTGATCTTGGGATACAGGGGTTCCGGCCTTTCTCGCTATCGACAATATTGCAGGCTTTATCGATGCAGTTAGTCAATCCGCAAGGTCATTTGCAATCGCTGTTGCACTTGCTCGCTCGCACACAACAATAACAAGTACCGGGCCGGCCTTATGAAATATTACTTAATTGTTTTTGTGCACATGTATTTACAAATTTAGCCTTCCTCCAGCGGGTGCGAGTGAGATAGCGCTTGGGCTCCATTCGCAAAACATTTAAACGCACACAATCGCACATACCATTTACACACGTAAATACACAATCTCTCAATGTCAAGGCAATTTTCAACGTTTCTTAACGAATCGAACGACTTATTTTTCGCTGTTTTTTTCAATCACTTCAATAATTAAGACTGTATACATATCAGGCGATGCTACCGAATATTGATATAACATTTATCACCCACAATAAAGGCCACAAATAAAAAAAAAACGAGCGACAACAAAATCACGCACACACACTCTCAGACACGAGGCATTCCATAGCTGGTTCATTGAACTTGAATAAAATCGCTTCTCCCAAATATAAACAAAGGCAAGGCGGGACCAAAAATAAAACGGGATAATGCAGTGTGTTACTCCAATTGGATTTGCAGGCTAATTGCGACGAGTGCGAGAGAGGCCGAAAATATGTGGGTCGCAGCATCTGCACAGATTTCACAACAATACTAATAATAATAATAACAATATGCGGGTGTTATTTCTGTTCCATTCATGCGCTCGTAGCGACCATTGAATTGGTGTGGGACTGCGAGAGAGTGTGGGTCTGATTCTACCGTTATTGGGTCAGCGTGTTGCCAACAGCCGAAAAACGCAGCCAGCCAGCCAGCGTGTTGCCAACTGCGCGAGAACTTAACGGTGTAAAAGCACTAAAAACACACATACACACACTGGGAACTTAAAACGAGGCCGCTCCGCTGTGCACGCCGCTTTTGTAATGAAGAGCAATGCACTCAGATACATACACACGCTGGCGGGGAGATGCTTCTTGTACATACATACATCACTATATATACACGAAATGCCGGAAAAGGGGGCGCGTTTTTGGGGGGTGGAACACTGGCATATATGTATACTCCATTTACGGTGGAGTTTTTGGGGGCTGGAGGCGAGGGTGGTTTCTCCCACTTTTCCGAGTTTCCCTCTTAAAGCACACGACTCTTAAATTTCTATCATACTGTGTGTCTACACCCGTGCGCGGCTTGAATTTATTGATTTTTATGGGCAATTGCTTCAATTTCAGGGCTTTAAAACGTCATCAAAGAGCCACCAACAAATGAAAAAAACTAGTTTCGCGCGCGTCCAAAGTGGTCAAGCAACGCACAACAAAAACAGAAGACACAACAAAAAATAAAGAAAGAAAGAAAAATATCTCTTTTTTCAGGGAGCGGTCACCGAAAAACTTGAAATTCTTTCAACTTTCTTGTAGCAGTTTCTTATTGGGCGCCCAACACCTTCACAGAATATTGATTTTCCCGACTTCTTTACCCGATTAACACTTGGAAAGAACGTTTTTCTCAGCCAGTAAAGGCCAATTGTTGTTTTTATGGTTTTCTCCTGGCTTTTCCCAGCACTTTTCCTCGCTTTATCGAGACTTTCCAGCCGCCCACGAGCAGCAAGCGCACGCAAGTAAAATAATCAACACACAAAAACGAAAAAAGGCGCTGAACATCATCCACCAGCGCAACAACAACAGTGTGCGCGAGTATTTACAACACCAACACACACCACACACACCTTGTAACTTGTTTGTTGTTGTTTCGCTCGCACATCTGGGGCGAGCAGTGCAGCGCGATAGAGACAACACCACCTGCTCTGTATACAAATGCAGCTAGGCGAGAGAGACAGTTTTCCAAGCTACGCAATGCTGGCGAAAAACCGGGGAAATCGAATATTTTCGGTAAAATGAGGACCGCGCGAGGTTCCTATTTCCACAATTTCGTGAAAAGAAGGCGATTTTAAGCCGTTTAATCCGCCGAACGACTTTAGCCCGAAATCAATCACACGTCTTCTTCTTGTTTTTGATAGTCTATGAAATCCCAAACGCCTCTAGGATGTAATAATTACTTTGGTATTTTTCTACCAATTGGGAATATACCATAAATAAGTATAATTTAATTGTTATGAAAATAGAACACAGCATGCAAAAAATAGCTAAACGTATAGATTTCTGTGCATATATTAAAAGCAATCTAACGTTATGAAGAATAAGTGTTGATTAAAATATTTTATAAAATTATATATTGCAGAACACCAAGTGGTATTTCTAGTATATTTCTGACAGCAGAACATATTCGATCCGAAAATCATTGGCCACACTGTACTATTCCTCCTCCACCCTCACGTCTGTGCATTTTAAAATCGTCGTTTTTTGCGAGAAAAAGCAAGGAAAAAATGTCCTCAAACGGCGACTGCTTTGTTGTTCTGCCTGCCAACTGCGCCGACGGTTCGCTAATTTTCGGTCGCAACTCTGAGGACGCCACGGCCACAAGCGTTGCATCGGAGGTCTGCTTCTATGATGTCAGCGAAGTGTTGGAGGGGAAGGTAACGACGGGGAGGCGAAACGAGACTCCAAACCTAAGCTCGATCAATGACTCACTCACAATTTCGGATACCTTTCAGGCTGACGGTGGGGCGGCTGACTCGGAGGCGAGCGGCGGCGACGTCTTGCGTGTCATATTGCAGAAACCGCAGCCTGGTCTCTGGGGCGGAGATTTCGGGGCCAACGAACGCGGCGTGGCCGTTGGACTCACCTGGGCCGCAGGTGAAGAGGAAGCCAAAGATAGCGATTGCCTGCTGGGCACTGATATAGTGCGGTACGTAGAGGCAGTCATTCTCGCTAGATATCCGAGGATATCACCTTGGCAACTAATGTATAAACAATTTCCCTTTTATCTTTAGTCTTACTTTGGCCAAGGCCAGCGACGTGGACGGGGCTGTGGACCGAATCGGAGCTTTGGTTGCTACTCATGGCCATGACAAATCCAAAGTGAACTTCATTGCTTGCGATTCCACTGCCGCCTGGTTCGTTAGTTGCTCAGGAAAAGTCTGGGCAGCCGAAAAGTTGGAAACCGGCTTCCTCCGATTGCCAACCGGCGGACTAGTGGTGACCACCACCGTAAGCAAATCTAGTGAGGGACTCGATTCGTCCGCTAACTTTGCGGCTGCCCATGATGCAGAGGCGCAGGCTCCAGCCGAGGATTGGTGTGGACCTAAGCCAGCTGGAGATGGCACTTACACCCAACACGATATGTTTGAGACGCTTCGAGCGGCCAGCAATCCAAGTAGTTCGCGAGCGGCCACCGTGTCTGTGTTATCTGGCAAAGGAATTTCGTGTCATTGGTTCACCGGTACGCCCAATGCCGCCGAGTCAGTATTTAAGCCGTTTGTTTTCGCCCCCAAACCGAGAATCTCGCCACTGACCCAGGTGCAGGCGGACTCGGACTTGACATTGTTGCACAAGCTTCACTCGCAGCGCAAGCCGGCAGCCTTAGAACACTTGCGCAGCTTGGAACGCTCATGTGTGGACGAGCTGAATAATTATTTCTCGCTGCAGGATCATGCCAGCGACGAGCTGGACGAACTGCTCAAGGACTGTGTCGAGGCGGAGGTCAAGTTCTATCGCTAGACAAACGAAAGTCTCTTTCTATACGGATACTACTCCAAAAACAAGCTTGCAAGCAGCTCTTTTGAGCTTCTGGATTTGACTTGAGCACTTTTTACGGCAAAATACCAAATAGGCTTTCTTGTGCAATTTCCTATCGATTTTATTTCGTTTATAGTTTGTATGCTTTTGCGTGATATTTCATAAATTAATTATTTATTTTCTCTATCTCAGTGGCAATCTCTGACTTGATTTTAAAGTATTATTATTATGTGACATTCCCAGGCTTAGTTAAAACGATTTACATAAAACTGCATTCAAATATATACATACAATACATATATGAATACATACATACATAAATATACATTATATACATATATGGCTCTCAAATAAACGCATAAAATCTGCATTTATAAAAAGGTATCTTTTATTCTTTAAAAAACCATTTTTTTATAGTTTATTCCATGGGGACAGTGGACGGCAGGGAAATCGTCCAGTCATCATCTTACTAAGACTTCAGGTCTTTTATATTCATTTATTTATTCAGTGTTAAACGGATTCTACAACCAAATTCGTCTTAAAAATAGTGCTATCATTGTGCAAGGCCTCCAGTTTGGTAATCTCAAAAGCCTGATATATCTCGCGAAAATCCATAATATTGCGTGGGTCACTGTCTATCCAGAATCGATCAAACTCAAAGAATAGATAGCAGTATAGCTTGTGGAAGTCCTCCACTGTGCTAAAGTCTTGCTTGTGCTGGACCACCAGATTGTAGAAGTGCGTTTTGGCGGCTCCCGTTTTAACCAGATTGAAAGCCATCGATGTGAGATTAATGCCCACAATGGCGTAGGTGTAGCCTAAAGTGGGGTGCATAGAGTGCAAGAGCACATGTTTGGCGGCATCATTGTATTCGGTGGCAAAGTAGAGCAAGTTTTCCAAACCAAGCATGCCCATTCCTCGGAAATCCGTCTTGGGATCGTCACCCTGAAAGCCGATGTCCTGCCACTGTTTGCTTACCCGGCCCGTGAGCGGAGCCTCCGGCATAAGAAGTTGCCACAACCGCAGCAGCTTCTGCTCATGCTCGAGGTTATCGGAGTCGTACCGTTCCGCCCGCAGCTGCTCTACCTGATGCATTAGCCGGCGGTAGCCCCAGATGCCGGTCACGCAGCTCCCAAAAAGCCGGGCAAAGTCCGGATGCACATTGCTCTTGATGCGTTTGGATTGCATCACCACTCGAGCGGCGCGGGGAGCTGGAAAAACGCAACCATAAATGTATCAGTAAATTTAGTTAAATATTTATTTTTATTTTTAACTCACCGAATTCTAGCAGCTCCCTGTTGTCCACATATGGGGCCGCCTCGTTAAGGTCAAGAACTAGGCGCCTTATTTGCGGCGTCTTGGACAATTCCAGAGACCTTTCGACCTGACTCGTCCGACTGGCACCAGCGCGAGCGCCATAGCAGATCCTTTGCAGCTCGGACAGCCGGGTGAATGCGTGGAGGAACCACTTGATGAACGGCCTTATATAGCTAACTATAAAGGGCAGGATTCTATCTAGTATAAACATTTCTTCCTTATAAGAGAACACCTTTGGCTGCTGCTGGGAAAGATTTCTGTTTCCCGATTGCGTTTGTTGTTTGGGTCGCCGGGTTGCCACGGCAACCTGGTATCCGTTAGGTTTCGTTCACAATTTGAATTTTTTGTATCGTATAATGACACCTTCTTACTTTTATAAATTTGTGTCTTTACAACAATAACAAATGCATTATTTTATAGTTCTAAAAAACAACCAGACCAGCTGATGTGGCCTTCAGTCGGTGTTGGAAAATTAGTATTATCTTGCAAATTGTAGCCCGATGGGCTACTATCGATAGTGACATCGAAGTTTTTGCATCTCTATCGTTTACCAAACAATACAAAATTGTGCAAAAATTATAAAATAACTGGCTTCAATAAAGCAAATTTTCTGAGCTGTTGTGAACCAAATCACGTTGTCTAAACAGTTTTACCCTCCGTCGTCTCCAAGAATTTAAACTAACTGAGCATTTCGGAGTGTGTTGTGGTGGTGTTGCAACTAATGAAGTAACCAGTCGTTTGGATTGATTTTAACAGAAATGAAGCGAAGAGCCGAGAGCGCCAAACCCAAACCTCCTCTGCCCTACCGGGTTGTAGAAGCACCAATAAAAGTGCACAAAGAGGTGAAAGTTAGTACGGAGGAAAAAATAAAGAATCTAAATGATAAAATGAACTTGGTCATTCAGAACCAAAAGAAGATCCTTCATGTTCTGCGGTAACTATGCGTGTATTTCTAGAAAACGTCTAGTAAGACTGTACGTTTATTCATTTAGCCAACTGACAGCGCACCCAATCGACATGTTAGGCCCTCAGAATATTGAAACAGACGGCACTGGTTTGTGGACACCGCAACGATTCCCATTGACTGAGTTGGAGCAAATGGAGGCGGTGGAGGAGGATATGAATGATCCTGTGAAAGCATCAGTCTATGTACGTTGTCAGATCCTGAAAGCAAATTCCGATTTATATTTAATAAATGTATTTTCCAGCTCGAAACCATGAAGGATCTCTTAAGACCTGGGGGAAAATTTCGAACTGGCGGTCTTCCGAAACACTTTCATCTTATACTCCGCGTGGATTTTATGGTCAAGTTCAACTTGGATGGCATCCATCACAAGATACCTCTGAAGAAGTTTACCAATTTCAGTAAAGCCTTATACGGTACTATAATTATATTATTTTTATTTTAATTATTCAATAACAAACTTGTATATCCAACATTTCAGAAGTTCTCAAGCGAGATGAATCCTACGTCATGGATGATTACATCTCTGAAATCAGGACTTCTTTCCGTGTTTATAAGAATAGAAATAACAAGAGGGTGTCGGTCTCCAGAAGGAAATTGAAGGAAGCTGAGGCGCAAGTAGAACCTGAGCTAGATTTTGAAGAAATTTTATTCTCTGATGCTAGCGAGTTTGTTGATGAATTTGATTAATTGAATTATCCAAAGTCAACGAAACGTAAAATAACAAATATTAAGTGTTTAACTTATAAGTTTCTTGTTGAAGTTCTCAAGTATGCTAAATCTTTGTCATGGATAATTATATCTTAGAAATCAGAACATCTTTCCGTGTTTATAAGAATAGAATTAAGAATGAAATTTATGGAAGCTGAGACCTAAGTAGAACCTGAGCTCGATTTTGAAGAAATTGTATGCTCTGATGCTAGCGAGTCTATTAAGGAATTTGATTAATTTAATAATTTATAGTTAACGAAACGAAAACATCAAATATAAAGTGTTTATCTTATTGTTTGTATTGTTAATTAAAAGTACGGTAGATACCAATGCTCCCCTGTTTTTCTTTCATCAAAAACTAGGTGTAAGTTTTCCCAGCATAACATACACAGTATATGTTGAAACACAAAAAAAGGTAAAACAAAATTAAATTAATGAAAAAGATGAATAAAAAGAAAATAAAAACAAAAAATTTGGTTGTGCGTCGGCCGGGAATCGAACCCGGGTCAACTGCTTGGAAGGCAACTATGCTAACCATTACACCACCGACGCCATGTATGGTACGGCTGACATTTACCTATTTAATAATCGGCAGCACAAATGCTGTGTCCCTCTCGATAGACGAGTCTGTTTATCGATAGCCTCTTAAATTTCCGTTAAATTTAAACTAAGGAAATAAAAAATACCACAAGCTCCAAATAAATACGTTTTAAATTTATATATTAAATAAGCAACGATATGAATGCCGACGGCCAGCTGGACGTTTTGCTGTATGTTGTGTAGGCATTCCACATGTGGCCACTTTGACGAATTTCCCGAAACGCGCTTGGCCAGGATATTGTTTTAGCATACCGTCGACTTTGGACGTTTGATATCCCAGGAGGCGCTTCTGCCGAAGGTCCTGTATAAACTCTCGGAGAAAATGGAGATTGAGAGGCTGTGGCCCATAGATGGCACATCTTGCATATCTCGGTGAAGGGTGCAAGTAACAAAATCTCGTAAATTTTACAACAAATTTTAATAAAACACTCTATATGTTTTGAAACGGGAATGAATGTATATAATTTTGATGCATATTAGTGAAAAAAATCAAGAAATAGAGGCTGGCAGGATCACACTTATTTTCCGATTTTTCCTTATGGATGCTGAAAACCTTGTTAAAAATAAATCCTTGTGCGAATATATACACTTGTTTATTCAACTTTCCTTCTTCGGTTTGTTTTTAAAAAACAATGTATGCCTAAGCTTTAAATAGTAAACTGAATAAATATTAAATAAAAATTATAAACCCTTATAAATTCTAATATAACTACAATTGAATAAATTTTGAAGCGTTTCAAAAGTTTTAATCCTCGCTGAATCCACTCAGAGCTAAGCGCTCACCCCTTTATAAAAGTCTATCTCATTGTTGATTTCAATTTTTGCACTTTCGAAAAAAAGTACTTTTCAAATGAGATTAAAATTTACACACGCACACACATACCCCCGACAATCTAGAGCCCATTGAGGCATGTCTCTGAAGGGATTTCCCCGACGTTACCCTAATGCCCGGTGTCAACACACAGCGAAGGGGAAGCATCAGTGTTATAAGCATTTCGATCCTACTTTGCCTCTACCTCAACAATGCACTGGGGTTTTTTAATTAGAATTCGAATAACAAAAAAATGGAAAGTACTAAGCGAAAAGAGGCAGAGGGGTGATAGGAAACCCTTGCGGACGGGGGCAATTGCGTGTAATGATATCGCAGATCGGTCCGAGACTAAAACTATATATAGGGTTGTCAGTCGAAGAGGCGGTTACGCTTGATTGTGTTATATGACGTGTGCATAATTCTTCAAGTGGCGGCCAATTTCAGGTCAGTTTGGCTAGTTACACTTGGTCTGACTTGGTTTACACAGTGAAAATGTACTAATAATACGACTAAGGTATTGCAAAAAGGTAAAAAAGCTTTTTATTGGGGTCATTAAATAAAAAAAATCATTTAATTTATTTTGTGAAATATATTTATGAGCAGTAAAGAAAAGTGTCAGTTTAAACAAAGAAAAATATATTTAAGAATTATAGAAAATAATAATAATTTTTGTAAAAAAACAAGCTATCTTTTTATTCCAAATATTTATTAGTGTATAAATAATAACCACAAATGCAGTTGGGTGGTAAACTTTTATTTAGCTCTTTAATTATATGCCAGGGTATTTTACAATTCCGAGGAAATTATGGGCCACCTACGATTGTATATGTACATATACATATATGTATTTATTAAGCAGGAAATAAAAAATTGGGAAATTCCAAATTGTAGCTTAGTAATCAAATTATCTTCACCCTATTTGGGATTTACCTTTGTATTAAGATATATTTTATAGAGAGCAAAAAAGGTCATAATGTTATTATCTTGGCAAAAGATCAGCAGCCATAGAAATCCTGAAGCTTTCAGCCCACAAAATTGCCGCTGCAAGACAACTTGATAAAATTGAAAACTAATTTGTTTACACAGCTGCATAAAACGAACAGCTCCGGCAACGATAACAACATAGAAACAAAAAGCAGAAGGGCCGGAGGGGCGGAGAGGAGGGCTTCTCCTGGCGAAGGCAAAACAATTTGTTTATCATGGTAGCCTTAGTGAGGTTGTCTGATGATGAGGCAACACACACACAGCACAGGACAGGACGGGCATGGAAAAAAGGACAACAAACAAACAGAGTTCGGGTAAGGAACAAGACGAGGATGAACTCGGCAACGCATCAGGGGTGGCCAGAGATGGGGTACACTGAACTAAAAAAAATACCCTATGAGTATCAATAAGGATATTATTAAACACCTAAAATGCAGTTTTATAATTACATCTAGAAGAAGGGATGCTCATCATTTTTACCCTATTATTGGAAATATTTAATTTATATTATTTGTATTATTTATATAAAGATTTTTATCTAATCAATATAGAGAAATTTAAACCCTAAGTCTTGGCAAACTTAATTAAGTTTTCCATAATCTGTTTAACGTTATTATGTAATAAGAACTCTTATAAAAAATTATACTTACAAATGAAAACATATATCATCCTTTAAAGAGCAAATATAATACGTTTTAAATATAGTAAATATATTTTCAAGTGCATCATATTTTGACACCCCTGTCATTTGTGAGCCCCGTAAAATATGCAGCGAATACTGCAAGCGCCTCTTAATGGAGTTGTTTTGGAAAATAAAAAAAAGGGAAGCGGAAGGAGGAGGAGGAGGAAATCCTAGACAGTGCAAATATTTGAAATTGTCTTTTGCTAATGCTTAAAAATTATGCTGGTTGACAAATTCCTTTGGCCCGCAAACTATTCTGTTCCTTTTTTAAAACCATATTTGCTGAGCTCGTCTCGGTTGCAACAAATCATTAATTAGACTTAGAAGTGCTTCGAGATAATCCCCATGGTGCGGAGCTGGGTTATTCCGGCCCATCATGGTGGAATTTGTGCAGCTGACGCCTCAACCCCTTTTATCGCTGCTGCTTCGGCTCCCCTCCAGCTTCTGCCCCCTGGAGCGAAACACTTGTCTCTGCATCAAACATCAACACCTTCCATTGTCAAGCACTTGGGCAATAATTCCGCTTAAACAGATAAACGGGCGACCGAATCAAAAAACAATTCAATGTCTGTTTGCAGAGCATGGCCCGAAACATTGAATTTAACCCTCCCCGGGTGCTGGGGGTAAACTTAATAAGCTTATGGCACCCCAGCAATGCAACCCTGTCTGACCAAAACTTTCAACAGGGCGAACTCCGATTGGTCGCAGCCTTGGCTCCGCCCCGTTGGCTGTACCTTTTGATGTGGCGCCGCCATTGAAAGACTCGATATATGCATTGTATATCCACCCCTCTCGGTGAGCTCTTCTTATCAGACCGTGTGTCCTGCAGAATTTCCAGGACCAAGCCCAGGCATTCGCTTCCCGGCGGTCTGAGAGTTCGCATCGAAACGCGCTTCGATGACAGTGTTCGGGTTACCTTTCGATCTATAGGGATTATTGGGTGATATCTGTCCTCCTATTAGGTCGGGTGTGTGTGAAAATATATATAGTGCTTGGTAGTTATGTGCAATTCGAACAATTTCCCAGAAATTGATATATTATAATATTTGTTAGAGTAAACTTTAGTCAGGAAATGAATTATTGGATATTTCACAGTGTTTGAGGTGAGTTTAAAAGTGATTAAATGGATTAACAAACTTTATTTTCAAATGATGCAAATTAAAGGTCTTAATAAAATATTTTATTTAAGTATGATGATATTTTAGTTTATCTAAAAAGGCTTTACACATGTTTTCTATTTCAAAAATGTTAAACAAAATAAATACAACTTTCTGTTACGTTGGAAGGAACTTTAAATTTAGTATTTCTTAAAGGATATTTACATATATTATTTATATCCTTAGATACTATATACATCTTGAAATTATAACGAATGGATCGGTTAACGACTTTATATTAATTCTATGTTTAATTTCATGCTTTAAGTGCTTAATATAAATTTTTATATGATTTGTGTTTTATAAAAATGTATATTATTTGGGATAAGTTAAAAGAAAGGACGGAGAATTCTAAAGCTGAACTTTATATTTATATTTTAGGATCCCCGTCACCTTCCTTGTTTACTGCTTGCTTCATAAATAACTTGTATATATTCATGTAAATGGCCTTTTTCAACATCTATTAGCTTCTAAACTGTATCTTATCTAATCGAAATAATGTTGGACATGTTTATTATCAATATCAGAACAACAAAAAGGTGATAAAATCAGGAAATAACCCCCGCTTTATATACTAAATCCTCTTTCAGATATACACCAGAGTCAAAGACCTGCAACACGCGTTGCACTTGTCCGACTTTGTGTCTCCCCTTCTCGAATATTGTGGCACGTGCTGGCCACGCGTCTCCAATCGGCGGATCGGAAGTATTAGCTTAAACGCTATGCACTTAGCGGGCAATTAGATAGACAGTCAAAAAAGCGCAACAGATTTCCGAGATCGCCTGACACAATGTTTTCCATGGACAACTTTGACTTGGAGGCCACAATGGCGCGGCACTTCTTCGAGGGATCGCAGGCCACCAATGCCTCCACCTCCAGTTCCGAGTACTTTTTTGGGGACGAGCACAGCTCGGAGAGCGACGATGAGGATGATGCCTACAGCAGTGGGTTTAACAGCGATCAGGAGAACAACGAGAAGACGTAAGGCACGACGCACTGGGGTTGTCAATAAGAATATGAATATGGAAACTATCATACATAGAGTTACATATCTTTTTCAAAAAGTATAGAACATATTTGCAATATTTGACAACCCCAGTGTTTAGTCAGGACTCACCCATTAATAGTATCCAGCTTTTCCCTATTTAGCCGACGGAGCCACAAGCCGCGGCGCTTGAAGTGCGCTTCCCAAATGGCCCAGCAGCGGCAGGCGGCCAATCTCCGAGAGCGCCGACGGATGCAGAGCATCAATGAGGCCTTTGAAGGTCTGCGAACCCATATTCCCACTCTGCCCTACGAGAAGCGATTGAGTAAGGTTGGTACATATAAAATGGTTAAGCTTAAGGATATTATAGGACGTAAGTTAGAGATTTTAAACAGAAGAAGAAGAAGCTACCTTAGAGGATCTATAGATATATCATATCATATCATAGTGATCCCATTTTCTTTAATTTCATTCTTTTCTTTATACTACTTTTTAAAACTCCTTAAAACCCCTTCCTTCACAGGTCGATACACTTAAACTGGCCATTAGTTACATTAGTTTCCTTAGCGAGATGGTAAAGAAGGACAAGAACGGCAACGAGCCAGGTTTGAGCTTGCAGCGCAATTACCAAAAGGAGCCGCCCAAGAAAATCATCCTCAAGGATCGCAGTGAGTTGTCAATCAATCAATTTCCCTGCATAATAACCTAAGCAAAATGTGGGAGGAAGGACGGTCAGGCAGCGGGTCCGGTACACATTTAATAACATAATTCGACCGGGGCCACTGGCCTTATTCAAAGGTTATCTGAGGAGGGTATGGTTTTGTTTCGATCAGGACCACACGGGGGATGCTCAACTGCATCCTGGCCAGAGTCGTTGGGTCTTCCGTGGCTGCCTGAGTGTAACTAATTGGAATTTTCACACTTCTCGCCCGGGGTTTTCAGTTCGCATTGCGGGCTTTGCGTGACTGCCAGTCAAGCAAATTGTTTTGCTCATTGCCATCGCATCGATCACCGAGGATGCGGATGTGGCAGGGCAGGGTTTTCACAAGTTTCGCCCGGGATACAATGGCCATGGATTAGGGGTTTCCGTGTGCGCCAGCCAGCTCATAAAAGTTGCTTTGGTCACGGTTTTTTGGTTAATAATTTTCCTATTCAAAATGTATGACACTGCAGCCTGCAAAGAGTTCCCTTGGCCAAAAGGATCCTCGGAGAGCATCTGCATAACTAATAGCCCGGCACTTGGAACACTAAAAGGGGTGTCGATTTGGGGATAGGCAAGGGGTGTCCTTTATTATTGAGTGTTATGTATAGCCCTTAAAAAATGGCATTGGTTTCGTTTTTTTAAAATATTTTTGTATTCATGTGTGTCAAAACACAAATTTGAACTGGTTAAAATTGTGTTTGAACTGGTTTTTGGTCTCGTCAGTGGCTAGAATTATAAGGGAATTTATAGCTTTGGGAATTGTTTTCATTAGATAAAATTATAAATATGTTTATAAAATAAATATATAAAATTTGAAAGGAATGTCAATAGTTATTTAAATAGGGCATAAGAATAAAGGAAAGGCGAATTATTCATTGATATTTTTCCATGTCAAAGATTTTTTATGAATTTGGTATATTTTTGTAGTAAGAAGACAGTTTAAAAATAGAAATTAAAGCCAATAAACTTTAAGTAAAAGTGTCAATATTTTTAAGCTGTTGAATCCAAGTTTCTTTATTAATATATAAATTTTATTCAATTAAAATACCGTTTTGTAGTTTATAATTAATAATTTATTATTCCCTCATAGGCTGTTTACATAAATTTAAGATATTTTAAATTATATTTTCGATCTCTTTGTAGTTTTTTCTTATAAAATAAAATCAAAAAGACTCGATTTACAGTTGTCCTCTTTCTAGACCTTTTTATAATACCTTTCGATTTCCTCCCGGACAAAATGAACATGCAAGCTCTGATGTGAAATTAGTTTCTAGCTGATAAAGGTCCCACATGCATACACCTTGCCGGGGCAACCACCTCCTCCTCTTCCACATCCACCCACAGATACCGTGAGCGGGGGAGTGAACAAAATAGTAACAATAACAGCAACAACAAAGCCCAATCGACATAATCATAGCGTGGGAAATTCGTTACACTCCGGCAGATGGTTGCCGTCGTAGTCGTCGTCGCCGCTTAAAGGCCAAATGGAAGGCGAGCGGTTCAGGGGAGATGGCCATGTTGATGGCAAAAGCGTTTTCATGCTTAACTGGCATTAAAAATGTTGCAGCAAAAACAAAAATAACACCGAACCCAATGCATACTCGCATACAGATAAAAATCGCAAAAAGTTTGCTCCAGGGGGAGAAGGAGAGCTCCATTTAAATGGGTGCAAAGATGGACCAGGGGCTGGGGCTTCTGGCACGCGCCTGGCATATGTTCACACCGAACTTGTCGAGATGCGGAGGCTGGACGAGGACGGAAACGGGGTCGCATATTTGAGCAACACCCGCATGAGGCACTCGAAAACTGCGAGAGCTACAAATTGCCAGACTTGGGTGTGAATGGTGGGATGTGGTTTCTGATTGGATGTGGCACACAAGGACAGCCCGTACTGGGCGGTGGGTGGAGGACATGGATTTCGGTCTGGGCTTTGGTTTCGGTTCTGTTTGTTCAAGGCAAATGACGAGAGCGCAGCGGGGTGGCAGCTGCAACAACAAGCCGGGGCATCCGCAACCCCTGCGGGGATGAAGGCGAACCCTTTTCCATATTTGTTTGCCCTGGCTCGATGATGGCCCTATAATGTGGCTGCTAATGGCATTTGCTCAGTTTTTGGCAACAATTTTAATTGTTTGGGCGGCGCTTGACTCCTGTCCGGGAATCGTTTTCCTTTGGAAAACCCTTCAAAAATTCAAAATAGCCTTGTTATCAAATATTTTGCCAGTTTTGTGGTTTAAATTATGATTTATTTATATTCTTACTAGTAAAAAATATACGATTTTATTGTAGGTTTGAGGCCAAAAATATAAGTTGATTATATCATTAGTTAAAGAATATAAAAAATGCTTTCCAAAAGACCCTTTATGAAAGAGTTCTGAGAGATCGATTTAAGGTATTTTAGATATTATTTAATTATTTCAATTAAGATAAATCATCTCTACAATTCCTTCATCAAATGCCCAATTTTTACTCATCATTATTTCCTTCTTGTTATCTCCTCCTTGCAGCTGGCGGCGTGTCCCACTCGTTGTCCTGGTACCGTAAGGGTGATCGCTATCCGGGCAGCAAGCTCTACGCCCGCACCTGGACTCCGGAGGATCCTCGCGGCCCCCTCTCCCAGCCCCAGCCGCTGTACAACAACAGCAACTCGAACCAAAACCAAAACAGCAACCAGAGCAGCGACGAGTTCAGCGGCAGCGCCGATATGTCCGATCCCGGAGCCACCGCCAGCATCTTTGGCGGCAGCAGCAATGGAATGTGAGGAGAATCCAGAGAGAGAAAGAGATTCGAGGGAAATCCAACTAGTCAAGCTTTGCTAGTCACGGCATCTAAGCACATATTATTAATATCCAACCTAATAATTATATGACGAAAACATGTTCTGTGGTATTTAATTGCTCTAAGTTCGCTAATATCTAAATGTTATACTTAGTGGTTTAGTTTAAATCGAATAAACATTTCAAACACATCTACCCTGGCCACGTCTAATTGCAGTTCAAGCGCCGAGGGCAAAGGATAAATTATATAGTTATCAGCACGGGTCCTGTATCGAACACCTGGTCCTGGTTGTCCTCGTGGCCTCTACTCTACACCCTGCCATTGTCGATATCATTAAAAAAATAGAGGGACAACGTTGCGAACAGACAAATATCAAAAGGGACAAGTGCAGTTCATGTTTTTTCCCGCTTTGGGGGTGGGTGTGCACTCGAAAAATAACAGATTAATTTTTTTGAAAATAATATTTCATCACGTACCCTGAAATAAATGTTAAGGCGAATTATTATTCTCTGTTATTAATCAATTTTTTAAAGTGCATGGCTATGGGTGTGCTATACAAACTAGAAAATTATTTCCGGTCTTTTGACATGCATGCCCACACCTCCCCGGGAATATATCATTTAAAATAACGAAAAATTATTATTTTTTAAGCGTTTTTATTTGGCAGCATGAGCGTGCCATTTAAAACATCATTATAACTGTCAATCGATGGACTCAATGGACAGCTGTTGTCCTTGCACCGCGTTTGGCTGCGCAATTCAGATGTTTATCTGCAATTAGGATTAGCCCCTGGCAGGGGTGTTTCCCTGATGACGTGATTGAGCGCTGCGATTGTGCGGCAAGCCAGTTGATCTATCAATTCGATCGTATGTAAATTAATGCCTTCTGTCTAAGTTATTCCTGCGGTCAAAGATTTAATTAACCGCCGGCGGTGACAGCTGCGGGAGGTTATCAAAAATTGATAAGAGGCAATCGGGGGTGATGTGACGATTATGGATGGGCCTTAAAAACTGTATAAAAATATATGTTTCGTTATGACGACTTGCGAAATATTTATTTAATTTTGTTGTTTAATAAACTAACTGTATAGGAAATCCTAAAATCCTTAAATATTTAAAATATTTTTATCTTTTATATAAACTACTAGGTTTCACATAACATAGAATTTAACAAATAGTTTCTGTCCTATTCATTCTAATTAACAAAATATACATTCAAAGTGTTAAAGCAAATTATAAAAAAAATACCAGCACACATCCTTTAAATAATATTTAATACCCTTAAATAAATCGTTACTGGCTTACATCTTATAATTTCAAATGTTCAAATTTAACGGAAAACTTTCTAGTTTTGGTTCTGCCAACTGACCAACACTCATTTTAGACACACTGGTAATACCTAAAACGGCGCAGAGAAAACGGTAATTTTCTCAGTTTCCGGACCAACAAGGATTTTGGCCAATGAAGAATATTTTCACATTTTGGGATTTAAATAATTCAAGATTTCAATCGAAAGCATTTATTTTTCTTTACAATTTCGATGGTCTAAAAATAATCGATAGCGCTTTATCGCTGTTATCGGGGACAGCACGTTTGAGTTTGTTTTGTTTTTGAAATTCGCATAATTTTATGAGCCATGCGGTACGCGCAGATTATTGTGGGGCCTGCGGGCAGTGGCAAGGTATGTCCTGTGATATTGGCTTCGTTTGCGACACCTGTAATCCTATATAAATCCCTCACAGTCCACCTACTGCCACTACATGCAGCAATATGCCATGGACAGCAAGCGAAATATCCAGGTTGTGAATCTCGATCCGGCGGCAGAACACTTTAATTACAGTCCGCTGGCGGACATACGAGAGCTGATACACCTGGATGATGCCATGGAGGATGAGGAGCTGCACTATGGACCTAACGGCGGGCTCATCTTTTGCCTGGAGTTTCTTATTGAGAACCAGGACTGGCTAAAGGCGCAGCTCTGCGGCGGCGAGGATGAGCTAATGCTCGGGGAGCCGGACGACGATTACATTCTGTTCGACATGCCCGGCCAGATCGAGCTGTTTACCCACCTGAAGATGGGCAAGCAGTTGGTGCAGCTTCTCGAGGCCTGGAACTTCCGCACCTGCGTGGTCTTCTGCTTGGACTCGCAGTTCATGGTGGACGGGGCCAAGTTCATATCGGGCACAATGGCCGCCCTTAGTGTGATGGCCAACATGGAACAGCCGCACGTTAATGTCCTGACCAAAGTGGATTTGCTGAGCGGCGAGGCGCGGAAACAGCTGGAGATATACTTGGAGCCGGATTCCCACAATCTAATGGGCGAGCTGACCATTGGCACAGGCTTTGGGGAGAAGTACAGAAAGCTTACGGAAGCGATTGGATCACTGATCGAGGATTTCAGGTAAGTAAAAACGAATCAATTTAAAATTTTGGGATTATCTTTGTAGAAATAAAATAATCAAGCGGAGAAAGTAGTGACTAGTACTTTGCAGTATTTGTATCTCCTGGATCTTACCTTAAAGCACAGATATAACCATTTAAAATTCGGATTTTTACATATATTTCTTTTTAATAATGGTGTAAGAATACAAGATACATATTATATTTGCTACAATCAAAACGCAAGCAAAATATTTTTTTTCCTAACGAAAATGATAATTGGTTTTCTTTTAAAGACATAAGTCATCTCTCATTACACGCAAGTCAATCTTATGTATTAATTATTACAAGTATTTAGCGAATTTAGCAAGTTAAATCTATAATTGTTTGTTTTCAATGTGATGACAATTCAAAGTTGGGTTCGATTAAGTTTTAGTCCCATCTAAAAATGTGCAGAATAGATCGTTATTTATAGAAAAGATATACATATATTTAATATTTCGTAATATTTAAGGATACGAAAAACATATTACACTCCCTCGCCCAAGAGGCCCTTATACTAACTATGCTTGGTTTAGGCTTTTGCCTTGCGCGTCGGATGGAATGGATGTTCCATTTCGGACAAATCTGGGGGATTCTGCTCAAAGGCAGCGATCTCCTGCATGCCGCTGTTTGCAATCTCCCATAGCTCCGGGAATTCCTCCTTGAAAGTGGTGTACCAACGCGTGACCAACGGATACTGATTCAGGTCGAAATTGATCGCCTCCAAGCACAGTGTGGCAGAAATAAGCGCAAAATCGGCGATGGTTATGTTATCGCCAGCCGCGTATTTGGTTCCCAATCGCTGCAAATACGTCTCAAAGACTTCAAGTGCATTCTGGACTTTCTTCAGCGTCATGGGCGTGCGTTCGTAGTCGAAAAAGATGGGCGCCATACTGTGGGCCGAAATGGGTGCGTAATAAAATCCCATATTGAAGCAAAGCCGCTGGTTGATCAAAGCCCTCATGTTGACGTCCTGCGGATATAGAGACGAGTCCGGCGCATACTTATCGCACAGATATTGCATAATAGCAATGCTCTCCGACAAAAAGAAGCCATCGTCGTCTAGCACAGGAATTTCCTTTTGTGGATTCATCTGAAAAGTTTCCTTATTAGATTAGATTCATCGTTTCGCTATAGTAGTTGTTCTCTTACCTTGGCATATTCGTCAGTGCGATGCTCCAAGGCACAAAAGTCCACATTGATTAGCTGATATTGGATTTCCAAGGCCTTGAGGGTCATGCGAACGGCCAGGGAGGGCGGCCCATCGGAGACAGCGTACAGTTTCATGGTGTAAATGGGTCTGTTGTGGACAACGAAATAAGCATTAGCTTTCCTATAGACTCTCGTTCGACCGGTTTGCCGATCGTCACTAGCTCAAAAAGTGAAAGCAATTTGTGCCCCTAGTTTTCAATCGAATTTATCTATTTTTGGTTTCATTTTTTGCTGTAGCTATTTTCAGTGCATGTACGTATTTACATATGTGTATGTGTCGATGAATTTTGTGAATTTGAAATCTTTTTAAACCCACATAATTTGTGTAGTGCGCTCGCGCAGCTCTCAAGTAATACTGACACGAGCTTTACCAAGTTCCCAGGCCAGTTTGCAGGTGTTCATTTTAATAATAATTCAAACGAGTTTCGTGAAAAACTAGCTAAGCTTCAAACAAATACCCTAATATTTGAAGGAATGTGATTATAAAGAACAAATAAATATTCTGATAAAAATTAAAATTTGCATATCAGAAGCTAGTTTCGTTAGATTTAAATTAAGCAAACAAAGATTCTCCCTATTCTAAGTGTATATATCAGATTTAATTTCATATTGCTATACTTACTCAACGGCGCCGTAGCCATCCATTTCATCGGTCACCTCCTCCACGACTTCAATAATTGCATCTGTGTTGTCCACCTCCATGTATTGGTGATCTCCCTCTATGCTCAGCATTTCATCGCCCTGCTCTTGGATCGGCTCATCTTCCTCCTCCTCGATGACAACATCCTCCTCATCGTCGTGCTGTTCTAGCTTGGCAGATGCCGCGCTGCTGTTGTGACTGCCACCGGTTGCGTTAGCTCCTGCCACTCGTGGCTTCTTGTGCACAACTATGTCACTGCTGATGTTGGAGACATTTAGACGCTCAATGGCCAAGTCGCCGTACTCCTGCTGAATCTGATCCAGGGACTTGCCGATAAAGTGGAGCGGCCTGAACTTGAGTTTCTTGTTGTTCTTCTTGTTAATCTCATTGAACAAACGTCGCTTGATATCATCCTCGCTGAACGGATGGCTGTGACTGTTGTATACTCGCAGCACACGAATGGAGCCATCCTTCTGGGTGGCCGTCGAGATGCGACTCTTGCAGTTGATCTCTGGATCACGACTCTTGATGCACACCCAATAGTTGCGCGAAATTACACCTCGATTCTTGGCATGGTAGATGTAACCGTCGACGCACAGTAGTTCGTGACCTTTGGCCGACCGCAGAGTACAGATCTTGGTGAGATCCATGTCCGGCTGTGCCCCTTTAACTGGCTCAAGGACGTCTCGCCGTCGTCGTATGTTGGTGATCTCAGGCTGTCGTACCTTCGGAGTTGAGGAATATACCCCTCGGGATTGTGGGCTGAGTCCCTGAAGTGCATCGGGTAGTATCTCGATTTTGGCGCTTATGTTGTCGGCGCCATCCTTGAGATACTGCACAATCATGTTCGCCTTGGAATCTGGTTCCATTTTGATAGCTCCATCAATGCTGATAACCTTCTTCATGACAACGCTATTGCCCGACTCCTGCAGTTGCTCAAAACTGCCATCGACGCTATGGTCCGGTTCAAAGGTCTCTCCACCCTGACTGGCCGACCCATCGTCGCTCTCGAATTCAACATCTTCGTCTTTGCCCAGCTTGTGCTGCTGTTCGGGCGATATATCGTGATCCATCTTTGTCTGCTGCTTGAGGCGCCGGGCGACCTCTTTGATGTCTGGCCTGTGCGTGTGCTCTCCATTGATTCGGATTACTACCGGACCGTTCTCGACCGGATCCATGGTGACGCGAACATGGCAAGTGTTGTTCTTATCACGTCGATTGATGCAAGTGAAGAACATGTGGCCATTCGATCTGCTCTGGGAATCAAAGTGAAACAGATACCGATTTAGACACAAAACCTTACGACCCTTTGCTGACGGCAGAAAGGTAAACTTGGTCAAGTCGGACGCTGTGAGGGGATTGTGGCCCGGCGGCGGAAGATAGTTGGCAATCACATCAAAAGCCGCTGGCCACTTGCTGCTGACTTCTTGCTTGTGGTCCATAATTAAAGATTCGTCCATCTCGCCTTCATGTATCTCTCCCTCATCACGGATTTCGCCACTGTGGTCCTCCTCCGTACTCACGTAGACATCGTAGTTGTCCTCGCATTCCTCGATTATAATCGACTCACAATCATCGTTCCGCTGGGTAGACGGCAATGTGCTTTCCGGATCAAAATACTCGAGATTGGGACACTCCGCCAACACGTCTGAGGTCTGCTCATCCTCCACCAGGACGATCTGGTGCTTGGCAAACATGTGCATCAGCTTAACGGCCGAATAGTGTGGATGTATGTGGGCATCGGACTCGACGGCGTGCAGCCGATGGGCGCCTGCTAGAGTCGCCTCCGTGCAGATTTTGGCCGTGCATTCAATGTCCCGCATGCGGACACATGTCCATCGATAAATGTCGCCCTTGTATGATTTCCCAGCCAGATAGTAAAGGTGCCCATCAATGCAGACCATCACTCGGCCATCCCGTCGTCGTAGCATATACACACGGTCCTTGTCCTGGGAAAAAAAACGTATTTGAGTAAACATTTTGCAGTTGGTTGTGTGGAAACTTAAAAGAAATTAAAATAAACGTTATTCTAAAAATGGAGTTAAGCTAAATTAATTGTAATTTAGAGAAAAATTCTATTCATTTTGCTTCTGTTCCTTGCTTTACCATAGCTTTAGTGTGACAATTTCTATCTAATTTACTTTAAAATTTAAATGTGCCCAATCCCTATCTCTAAAACCATTTGTATCTGAAATCTAGGCTTTTATAAAGGCTGCTTTTCAATAAGATGTATTCATTATAGTTGTAGTCCCACAAAAATACCCGAAACAATAGTTGTCAGGGACCTAAAAGATCGTATGTACCTCAAAGTCTAGTTGAAAAGAGGCCTCCAAAGCGGCGGTGTCAA
This sequence comes from Drosophila anomelani, assembly GCA_035045905.1. Lineage (NCBI taxonomy): Eukaryota > Metazoa > Arthropoda > Insecta > Diptera > Drosophilidae > Drosophila > Drosophila anomelani. The sequence continues at coordinate 3,925,495 of JAWNOO010000007.1, read as the reverse complement.
TACCGCCCAAGATGAACTCCGGCGGGTTCATGCCGGCGTTGGCCCGCTCATACTGGCGCGCCCGCTTTGGCTGCGTTGTGCTGTAGGCGTCGTTCTTCTTCATAACAGCCAGCCGCTTGCGCTGGGACACCTTGTTCACCTCATGGTCACTGCAGCGCGGATGGATGTGAGCCAGGGCGACATCGACAACGACGTGGCGCGTCTTGTCCATTGGATCGGGCAGCAGCGTACAGATGCGCGACTTGCAGGGGGTAGACTTGTCCTTCCGCCGGTTGCACAGCCACCGGTAGGTGTTGTTCTTGCCAATGCGATCGAAGTGGTACAGATAGTCATCCACGCAGAGCATGTCCACGCCCTTGGCGGAGCGCACCACGGAGACCTTGGAGAGGTCCATGCCGTGCTCCTCGACCGGGGTTTCCATTTTTTGAATTCCTTTGGTTTTTGCCAGAAAAGTGTTTTGTATCGTAAATTAGGCGATTTTTGTGTGTGTTGCCTGGGATTTGTTGGTTGGGATTTTTCGGTGGTATTTCATCAGCTCACTATTCGCGCGCTTTTGCCAAAAGCCGGAATTTTTGGACACGCACTAAATATATGCAGTTAGATGCACTAATTGGGGTTTATTTTAAGGTTTTTCGGCTTGATTTTAATTGCACAAGCACATTTTCTTTTTGCGACGCGTCGAAAATGCTTTTGTGTGAGAGATGCCAGGGCTGCCGATTATGTGATGGCGTTGGGGGTTGCCACTTGTCAACTTTCGGTTGTCATATTTTCTTTTTTAAAAGTTTTAAAATTTAATTAAATTAATTTGTATTCATTTGCGAAATTCTTATTTTGTAGTTTGGTGCGCTTTTTTCCGTTGGACTCCCAGGATGAGGAGAGCGTGGGCGATCTTTTGCTGCAAATCGACAATGTTCTGCAGTTTGGCGAGGATGCCGACGTGCAAGTTCGAGACTTTGATGAACCAGAGGAGGGCGAACGTGATGAATAAAAAATATAATTATTAATCTTAAGGCATCGCATGTATTGCTGTAAATGTAAATAAAAATAAGAGTGATTAGATGACCATATTGCCTTCAAGCCTTTAGTAGCCTCCAGCCCTGGTCTCAGTGCGGCCACCTGTGCGGTGTTGTGCAGCACTGTTTTCATCATTTTAAATTCCTACATGTACAGCGTCTACCAAAACATTGACTTTAATACGCAATTAAATGTGAAATTAGCATGCAGGAAGCTGACGGAAGTCCCAGTGGAATGTCCGCTAACCAGGAGAGCATTTCGAAGCGTTTGGCGGCGCTGAATCTCTGGCAGGAGGAGCAGAAGCGGATGCTGGCAGAGCGACAGAACAATCAGCGCGTCTTGCTCGGCTTAGAGCAGCGGGATATGTATAAAATGCTGGGTCTGCTGCACAAGGAGGTGGAGAGCAGGGACACCAGCGTGCTAGAGGGCTCATGGGACGCCGATCCCTCCATTCAGATGCCGCGGCTCGCGGACTACGAGCAGCAGGAGGAAGAGGAAATGGGCTCTCAGCCTGCCAAGCCCAAGCGTCCTTTCCTGCGTCGCGGTGAGGGTCTAAAGCAGCGCTTTAAAATCAATCCTGACCAGCTACGCCTCGACAATCTGCCCCGTTACAAGTACGCCAATTCTCATCCCCAGTTTCGAGGACCAAAGCTGAAGAAGGGCATCCTCAAGAAAGGAGCGCCTCCGGCTGCTGCAGCTGCACCTCCTGCTGCTCCTGCTCCTCTTAAACCCCCAGCCAAAGTTGATCTCAACGAGCAGCGATTCCAGCAGGTACTAATCAGCTCGAAGAACGTCTGCAGCTCTACTCCGGATCTTAAGTCTTCCTACGCATCCTCCACTTCTGCCTCCAGCATCTCGCCGAGAGTTCGTTTTGTGGAGCAGAGAAGCAAGGGAGGACAGGCCGACGATGAGGCTTCCTCAGAGGCCAGTCCCTTGACGGGCGTGTGCTGGGCCAAGGTGCTGGATACCCAAAATATAAAGCCCGTACCTCTCGTTCAAAGGCGTTCAGCTCAGATTCGAGTAGAGGACGATAGCAACGTGAGCATCTTCGAGCTTCTAGAGCAGAAGGCCAGCGAGGGCAACATCGACATGAACTCCAGTTGCATACGGACATTCATGGCGCGCAAGGAACACCGCCGGAACTTGGCTGATGACACAGATCAAATTGTGGTCACGCAGCAGGTTCGGCAGATGCGATTGCAGCCTCAAGTGGACCAGGTGCTAATCCATGAGATGGATGAGGAGGATGATGAAGAGGACGGCAACGAGGAGCCAGCCAGTGAGCAGACTCTTACCCCTTCCATGACGCCCATACAGGTGGGCAAGACGCAAGTACGAGTTCGCTTTTCTGACTCGAATGACACTCACGAGTACTCCGATGCCACCAGCCTGAACGATGGCTCCAATATCCAGCTGTTTGAGCAGTTCAAGTCGGCGCTCTTCCAGGCTTTGGAGCAGAAAAATAAAACGACGAGTCCCGGCCAGCAGAGAGATGAACCGCTCACTCAAGAGCTGCAGGAGAAGGCTAATCTCGTTCGCACCCGGCTTGAGGAGCTTGAGGGTGAGATAGCAACTTTTAAGGAGCAGAATGCTCAACTTATGCGCTTAAAGCAGCAGCACGAACTGGATAAGGCCAAATGCACCCAGGATCACATGGAGGCCATGGAGCGCGTTCACGACGAAAAGATTCAGGCAGAGATATATCAGCATGACGAGCGCATGAAGATCGAGGAGGAGCGACGCAAATTTGAGCAGCAGATGCGCCTGCAGAAGAGCAACGCCAATACCAAGGAGAAAAAGGAGATTGCCGCCTTAAAGCAAGAGGTAGAGGCACTGCAGCTACAGCTGAAACAGAAGGATCAAAACCATGTTTCGGCGCAGGCAAGGCTTCGTGCTCAGCTGAGGGCCACCGAAAAGGAGCAGCACAACTACAGGGACGAGATCGAGCTGCTGCGCAGGGAGAACAAGCGGCTGGAGCAGGAGCTGGTCAAGATAGGCCGCGAGAACAACAGCAAGATGCTGCAGGAGATCAATAGGAACATTGCCAGGCTGGCCCCCAAGGTGGTGCGTACGGAGTCTAACTTAAAATCTGTTATCCCAAAATAAACTTTAGATTTTCATTTCAGTTTCCTTCTACTTCCACCTCCCAACCCCTCGATGAGAACGGACGTCGGACACAGTCTCTAGATGGCACTGCGCCTGGTCGTAAGCCGGCCGGCAAGCAGCGAGAGCAGCCTTCCAATCGTCGCCAGAGCAGCGGTAGTAGTTGTCAAGTAAGGAGTCGCAGCCGTTCTCTTGGCAGATCCAAAAAGAAGCCGGAGGCTCTGGAAGAGGACAGTTTCGCCTCCTCCAGCAGTTCTGGGGAGGTGGATGAAGTCAAGGAACCCCCAACACCAGTTGCTGCAGAGGATCCCCCAGCAAATGCCAACTCCACCACTGACTTCAAGCGGGAGATTGTGAACGATGATGGCAGCAGGGACATTTGGTATCCTAATGGCAACCTCAAGAAAATCAGTGCCTGTGGCATGAATATACGCATGCTGTACTTCAACAAGGACATCAAGGAGACGGACATCAGGGAGGGCACTGTGAAGTATTACTACGCTGAGACCAACACCTGGCACACCTCCTACTTAGATGGCCTGGAAATACTCGAGTTCCCCAACGGACAGACCGAGCATCGGCGCAAGGATGGCACTATCGAAGTTCATTTTCCCAACAACAGCATCAAGATTGTGGATCCCCGACATACCGAGAAGCTGGAGGAGTGGCGCTATGCGGATGGAACGCACCTGGTGCAGATGCGCAATGGGGACAAGATTCTAAATCTGCCCAATGGCCAGAAGGAGATCCACACGAAACTCAATAAGCGAAGGGAATATCCCGATGGCACAGTCAAATTGGTGTATCCGGATGGCAGCCAGGAGACGCGGTATTCCAATGGACGTGTGCGGTTGAAGGACAAAGATGGCAAGCTCATAATGGACACAGACTATGCACAGTATTAGAATAAGTATTGTTTTCCTTGTGAATTAAATGTAGTTTTAAGAATTATCCACAATGCTGTTTTTATTTTGAATTATGATTATTTATAACAAGTACCCGTTTTTAGTGCTCAGCATTTTCAGCCGCCTGGGCCATGGCCAGTTGGTGATCGAAATTCCTCGGATTTTGATTCAGCAGCTTGGAGGCGAACTGTACGATCTGTTCATAGGTTATCTCGGCCTTAGCGCGCAGGCCCCAATGGAAGAAGATTTTGGGATCATCGTAGGCGCTAAGCTGGGAACGCTCCCGCTTCAGGTACTGCTGCTTCACGAAAGTCTCCTCGATAAGCTTCCGCAAATTGGCTCCAAAGTATCCGTGCTCTTCGTCGACGTGGATATTCAGCAGCTCCAGCATGCCGTACAGTTTGGAGTCCTCTATACGATTGCCGCGCAGAAATATGTACATAAGGATGATGTAGAGCAGAGTAATCTGGGGTCGCTGTGCAGCGGTCAGTTCGTGAATGGAGGCCATGGGCGCCTCCGAAGTGCAGATATAACACTTGGAGGCCGAGTCCAGCTGTTTAAATATTATTCCGAATCGATTGGCCAGTAATTCGGTGACCAGCTGCAGTCGCTTTTTCAGCTCGTTCTTGTCGCCCGCCGCTGTGGCCAGGTCCTTCTCCTTGATGGGTATCTGTTCCGCCGAGTGATCAAGGATGTAGTTTAAAATGGCGCGCACTTTGTCGTCCACTTCTGTAATTCTCTGGGTTGCCTGCGAAGGGATCACATTCTGGCTTCTGGCGGCACGAGATGTACTGGCCATTTTATGTTGACTTTATCTGAACTTTTACACCATTCAAGTGTGAAAATATAACATTTCTTGAAAACTTGGCTTTTATTTTTGTTGCGAAGTTGATGCTAATGTGACCAGGTCCGAAAACCATCAAACTGAGCTGCCAGACAAGATCAATAGGTCGATTTCATGTAATCGATAAGTGCTTTTTGGCGCCCTGCTTGAATTTTGAACGCATTCAATTTGCCAGACATTGTACTTTTGTCATTTTTGCCATCCTTTGCCACTTGATAGCCTTTCTATGGCGATTCAAGCTCAAAATGGGCACTCAATGTGCTCCTTACAGCGCACAAACTGGGCCAAGTGCGGCTGAAGTGGCCGCTGCACTGGGTTGATATTGATTGACTTCGTTATGCCAGCAGCGACCTTTCGTTATTTCCCAATCACACATTAATTCCACTCTCAGTTTAGTGTCGGCCGTTTGACTAAATTAAATGCCTTCCAGAGCCGAAGAGTCCCGAGGTGATGTGTTTTTAATTAAAATGGCAAAAGTGCGGCGACGTCGAGCAGCAGGAAGCAAACAACTTTCAAAACTAAATGCGAATGACATGCACGGTCAACATTCCCCAGCGAGACTCAAAATAAACAGCATCCGAGAGTCAAACAAAACGAAATGGAAATGCATTTTGTGCAGACACACGCAGGAGTGCACTTCCAGACGCAGGCACAGACGGAGTAGGGGACGCACACGAGAATTGCATGGCCAAACATATTTTATTGCCTTGAAATGTGTGTTTTAGGTGGTGGTTGAGGTGAAAACGAGTTACCTGCGTAAGCCGGCTGAAAAAAAGTGAAGTGCTCTATCCATAAGTGATAAATGTTCAGGCGGAAGGCAGCAGACAAAAGTTGACTGGCCAGGCGGCAAGCTTTAATTGATTTGCCATTGTTCCGGCTCTAGACAAAAGCCGAGCTCGAGCCAAATCTCAGAGGTCAGGAATTTATGAGAGCCTTTTGTTCGGCTGCGAAATGGATATCCGCCGATTTCTGCAAATGTTATGCTCCACCAGTGGCTCTAAATCTAGTTATAAAAACTTTGAATTTAAGAATCTAAAGAAAAACTGCACAACAAAAAAATTAATATTTAAATATTATCTTAGATTATCTGAATTTCAGGTTGTATTTCTTTCTGAGTGCAAAGTGAAATGACTTAAAGATCGTAGAAACTGCTAGTGAGTTAGTCAATAAAACGCATTGTCAACTCTTTGACTTTGACTTTCTACCCACAAACAGTTTTCCTTTCAAACTAAATGCTCAATGTAACTTGGAGTTTGTCAACTCCAGTGCCAGTCCCCCCGTTCCATCTTTTTTTATGGCCGGCTAATTGTAGTCGGCTGACTCGAAGAAATGTCTTTTATATAAATAGTAAATGTTTCGTAGTGTTTGCTGAAAAGAAAGTCAAGGTCTTTGCCGGGCTTCATGAGCAGCGAACTTGCTTTTCAGCTTTTTGGCGTTTCGTGGCAATAAAAAATTAGCAAATGACATGAGCATGCCATTTAGAATTTTCATGATAAACAAAAACCCATGACCAATCAATAGAGTAACGACAACGGGTTTTTTGTGCTCACCATTGGTGGCAAAAACTATTAATAAATTAATAACAGAATCTCATGAAAAGACGGCAACAAAAAAGAAAGCTAAAAAAGGAATGCGGAGAGACTTGATGCTCTGCATAATGGGTGTTTATTGGCTATTAAATGCTATTAAATGGTTTATAAAAAATGTTGATAGTTGTCAACTTTGTATTTTACAGACTCAAAATATGTCTTGATATCTTAATAAAATATTAATTGTAAAAAAGTAGTAAATACAAAGAAACCGTTTTAATTAAAAGCACAATCTAAAAAAAAAACACTAATAAAAATAAAAATAAGACAAAGATTATAATCATTTCCCAACAATAAATATATTTAAATATTCTACCTCTTTTCTTGTTTAAATTAACTTAAATTATTCCAATTTAATATATTCCAAAGTTCTCCTCTGACACTTTTGATTTATTTCCATGCTAATTTTTTGTGTTACAACTTCTTTTGGTGAGCTGATAACCCCGATTTCGCTTGCGCTGGAACGGGATCAAGAATCTAGCCACAATAGCCGGCTATTGTTGACTCAGTCTGGTTGCGTGCTGTTTCCCAAAAGTGGACTGCCTTCAGCGGAGTGGTTTGGCATTCTTGTTCAGCGGCAGCAGCCGCAGCAGCTCGTGGCTGATCTGGCTCGGGACCGGCACTTCGATTAGATTATGATTTGCGCCCCTCTCTCTTTCTCTCTCACTCTAAACGACCAGTTTTCTGCTAAATGTCAATGGGTTCCACAATTAAAAACAGTTCTAAAACAAAAGACTTAAGCGACAAACTTGCTAGGTAGAGGCCGTCGGCTGGCTAATTAAGAGGTCAATTTATACACCCAGGCCATGGCCTAAAATAGAGATGTGCGGTTTTTTTTTCTGTGGCCTCTCGACCTTTTACACTTAATAAATTTCGTTGTTAACTAGAAGGCAGCAGTCAGTCCGCCAGATAATCAAATTAAACGCTTATCACTCAGTTGGCTAAAACGGCTGCAACAATCGTCGCAATTAAAGGCAGACAAATGGGGGACTTCACTTGGGGGCCAAGTTCACTCGTGCATTACGAATCGCGCATACGCACCGTGTGACGACATCAAACTGCAGGGGGGAGTCCAACAAATGCTCCTCATTCGTATAAAAATAATTGATGTCTAAGCGGATCTGAAGCGAATGCTTATTCGTAGTGGGAAAATACAACTTATGATTACTCAATGAGGGTGCTTTCATGCATTTTAATTCAGTAATCCAGTTGTTTTAAAAATATATAAAACTTAAGAAATAACTAGAAGGGAAGCTAAGGCATAGCTTGTGTATAAAATTATATAAAAAGTTGAATCAGAACTATATATATATAAAAAATAAGCTAAATTAATGCTTTGATTTATAAGTTGTTTGTTTGAAATCCTAAAATCAGTTAGAAATTCTTATAAAAATCATCCCCCAACTCTACCAGATAAACATTAAGTTATTAGGGTACGCTTTCAGGAGATATGCATTTGAAAACATTCCCAAAAAAGCCGTTTAATCCTTTTGGAACTACAGGATTCCTCTCTGGCGATCACATTAATTAACATAATTTATTTAGCTGACCAACATCCGTTTTTATTTGAATAATATATTCGCAGCTAAAGATTTTTGAAGGTCATTGCTTATTTATTTCCATGCATCTTTCTGGGTCTTCAACTTGATCTTCGCCTTCGTGTGTTTTTATTACTCTCGAGATCCACAATCTCTCGTTTGACTGGCTTGCCATTCTAAATGGTTTATTAATTTTTATGGCCCGTGATTCGATGACTTTGAAGTGGGCCAGCATAAGTCCAGCAAGCCCACATCACCTTAACGTTTGTACAAGCATTAAATAAGTATTAATTATATCATAAATAGCCCTGCCGTTTTGTAAACAATTAAGCGTAAGCCCAATGTCTGCCTCCAAAGCCATTAATCCGGACAACAAGTTGGTCAAAACAAATGGCGTTTCGGCTGACGCTTGACCGAAATGCCCATCTAATGACTCACTTGAGGCACTCGAAAATGTTCCACGAAATTCTCCACGCCAAGTAAATGCCAAATAGTTATACAGTATCCGGTGTGCCGACTTTAGGCTAATAAAATGTCAATTAGGGATTTCTCGATTCACTCTCTTTCGGTGACGTCCGCCGGCTGCCTTGTGAAGGTCGCCGATCAACAGCTTTTTAGCAACCGTATCACACGAGGCGAAATGTGAATCACATATTCGCGAATTTTGTATGCAGCCAGCGAGGTTGTCACAACAGCCTTGAGCCACCGAGCACCGAACACTTTGCATGGGAGAGTGCCAAAAAACCAACAATAAACCATAAATTGTTGCATAAATCTCGGACGGCTTCCTGTGTGAAAAACTTTCACATGCCATTCGCCAGAAGGCATCAAATTTATTATAATTATTATTGAGCCTGGTGTCATGTTATACATGCATCAATTTAATGGTTTTTGACTCGCCAAAACGCAGAGTGTTTGCCCAACTCGTGAGAAGATCTTCACTCCGGAGTCATGGTCATGGTCAGGCTGGGTTTGGACTGATTGACTGTCCAGGAGTGTCAACGACTTGGATTAAATATTGAAAGTATTTTTAGTTATTTAAATTTGTTTATTGAAGTTTAAAGCTGCTGCAGATTTGTTTATTTAATGACCTATTCATTATTTTGTTACCAGTATATTTTCTTATTTATTCTATTACATTTTTTCATTGTCAACGACCTGGATTTAATTCTGAAAGTATTTTAAATAAATTAAATGTGGTTCCTTGAGAAAGATGTTTTAAATAATTTATTTAATTTTTCAGTTACTCTTTATAAGTAGATTTTCCAAAAAACTTCTTTTAGATATTACCCGCACTTCAGGAATTTTAAAATAAATTTAAACTATTTATAAACAAAGTAAAAAGTTCTACATAAAAATGAAACCATAAAATCGGTAGCTTCCTAAAGACATTGTCCACATAAAATAAATATGATCTGAAGACCCATAAATACATTTTCATGCGCACATAAATAGGATAGTTAAGCTACTTATTTCGTTCTTAATTTCAATTTACGACTTTTAAACAAAAGCTATGAATTTCACATGAATCTGTTGTTGAGCTCTACCGAAAGGCAACAAATAAATAAATTCAGTGTCGCAAAGAATTCCCAGGGCAGGGCCTTGAGTCACTCTTCGGAAGCCCCTATATATGTAGGATTATTCAAAGAAATGCTTTTAAAGCCAAGTTAAATCCCGACAGGGAGGATAATGCTTGCATATGATGTCATGTCTTCGAAATGTATTTTTTCGGTTATTTTTTTGAGCCTGAGCTTGGCTTGGCCATGCTTTCGGCCTGTGTTTATCTGGCATCTGGCTATCGGTTCAGCCGGCGCAGCGGCCTGTTTGAACGCATTTCATTATAGTGTGCATATAGTATATATATATAGTATATCTGTATATATGTTTATGTTTATGTGCAGGCCCCGGGAATATTATATGGTGCTGTAGTTGTCTGAGCGGTGTCTGCATTCACAACCGGTGTGGCTGTCTCGGCACCGGCTTGGCTTTTGTTTGTTTTATGTGCACGAGCCATATATACATACTACTATATCCAGTATGTGTGTAGCTCGTCTCGGGCTCAGAGTGTCTGCATTTAAATGCATTTCGAGTATATATTACATTTGCTTTACTTTTACTTTCATGTGCAACTGGTTGGTGGTAGGAAGTGAGGTGCCAGCGCCGCCTTGTTGTTTCTCTCAGTGTGCGGCGCGCAATGAAAACGGTTTGTAAAGTGATTGTCAATCATTTTTGGTGGCATGTCGCCAAACCGCTTTGACAATAAACAGCAGTAAGCGCAGCAGCAGGCCCAGCAACAACTTTGGCCGCAATGGCAGCTGCTACATATTTTTTGTTTGGGTTTTGGCCACGTTCGTTGGCCATATGATTTGTGTGTACTTGTGTGTTTGCTCAATTAAGTGGTACTTATGCTTGTACATATATTGTGAAAGATATTAATTGTTATTTCTTAAAGTCGCTTAAAAATATAATTATACCTTAGCTTAGGAGAACTTCTAGTGGGGCTTTCGACTAAACGGATTTAAACTATTTTTAAGGAGCAAATATCACTCAACCTAATTTCGATTAGTGACTAAGCCGCACACTTTTCAGATAAATAACGCTTAGTGGCTACCAAACACCACTCAAATCTGTGTTATTTATAGCCCTACCTGCTTTGATTTATTTGACTTTAATCACCCAATAATAAACACTCAAATTAAGAGCGAAACAAACAAAGAGACCGGGAAAGAAACCAAAAATATTGACGTAATATTTGGCGTCGGTGCAGAGCAAATTGGTTAAATGCTTTTTTGGTTGAACAAATAAGGAAAACTAAGCCAATTTAAGACGCACCGACTTTGTTTCGGTGTCTTTTGAAACAGACCCGACTCGAGATTAACTCGAGTAAGAGATCTCTGCTGGTTTCATGGCCTCCGTTTGGCCAACTCTCCTTTGAGTTTATCATGAAATTTTCATGTGTAACGCGAATGAAGACATTACAATCCACAGTAAATGAGAAAAACTTGGCCTCTCCCCGTGTACATACATATGTAACCATGCGATGGCATCCGAAAAATTCATTTTTCGCGTTTTTATATAATGTGGAAATGGCTCTCTGCTTTGATTTGGCATTTTCGCTAATTTCAAATTTTATTTCGAGTTTCTATGTAGATTGCACTCTTAATTAAGGCAATTATTATTGAACAACTTTCGCTGCTCTTCGTCTCCGATCGCGTTGCATGCGAGTGGCCAAAACAAATCACACAGGTATCAGGTTTGCCTGGTCCAATGACGGAGTGGAGTGAGGAAGTGGGTGCTTATGTCTACGGCTGTTTGAGATTGCAAATGGGTTTATCTGTATCTTTTGGATGAAGATGCCCTGAAAGTGGGTAAATTTTTGATAATTATAATTATGTTTGTAAACAACATGCCTTAGGTTTTTTCGTGGGAAAGTAATTTGTGGAAAATATTTAAACAATTATTTCACAAAAGTATGATTTATTTATTATTTAAAGTTACACAGAAATAGGGAAAATAATTATCAATATAATTATCAAAAACACAATAAAAAAAATTCTTTATGATAATCCTTTCCCAACTCTAAAAATCCATTCAGATCCGTAAAGAAACTCTTTTAAATTAGAAGGACTTTTAATATACGAAATCAGCCCTCTTTATTCCTTTTCTTATTCTAAAAATCCATTCAGATCCATAAAGAAACTCGTTAAATTTTGCTTTTATTAGAAGGGATTTTTAATATATGAAATCAGGCATCTTTATTCTTTTCCTTAATCCAAAAAAACCATTCAGATCCATAAATAAACCCATTTTAATTTGCTTTTATTAGAAGGGACTTTTAATATACGAAATCAGCCCAGCTTAATTCTTAGCAAAAGCCTAACTGTGGCTCCATTCAACAACTGCAATCATAAACTGAAGTTGCATTATTATTATTTTTATCTCTGCTTATTGTTTGTTTTGTATATTATTCTATGGCAGTAGCTGGCGCTCAATGACAGTGCGATAAGCCGAGGAAAAAGGCACACAAAAAACCCAGAAAGACAATGCACCTTTGGCAGTGTTTAAGCAACATTTTTGCATTATTCTTTCATGGCTGCATTTTAATGCGAATATCCATATGCAACCGCAGAGTAACAAAGAAACGAATCTCCATGTACATTTGATACTTTTTGACGTCTGCAAGTCGCGTTGAGTTGGATTTGATTTTATATGATTTTCGGATCACTGCGAGTTCTTTGAGCGCCACACACAACACACAGCACACACTTCCTCTGACTGACAGTTGGCCAACTCATGGCATTGATGTGTGCTGACGGTTTCTGGGCGCGTCTTCCAGCCAAACCATTGAATTGATATTTGCATCGATGGCATTTGATGGGTGATCGGTGGAATTATTATTTCGGGGAGCAGCTCAGCAGATAAGGCCTGGTGCGAAGGCTTTGGCTTGGTCATGTGGGTTCACAGATGGAATTTTGGGATTTGCTGTATTTTTTGTTAATTTTATCGAGGGCTTTGATTGATTATCTGGATGATTTATCAAGTGGAAACTATGGCCTTATTTGGAGTTGGCTGCTTTTGAGGTAAATAAGAGTCAAATGAGAATTCTGGATGATTTAATAAAGGTGATTTTAGGCAGACATTTATATACATTTTCAGAAGCTTGTGGGGTCTTTATTTCCCTGTTATACCTTTATTGGACTCATTCTCATTCAAAGATTACTTTTTGGCTGCTGGAAAGATCTTTTGTTAGCTTCAATACTCCCTTCAGGCATCTGAAACTTTAATGGCTATTTGAAATCTTCCTAAAATTCAGCTGTCATTATAACGGTCACAAACTAAGAAGGAGTAAAGCCTTTAAGCCTCCTAAAGTAACCCTGGCACCCAACTAGTAATCCCATTCGACCTTTGTGATCTTTCAGCAAGAATCGAATGAAGAAAGAAACCGCAACGAAACCAAAATCCAATCCAAAACCAAGTCGTAGGCGTAATCGGAACAATGAGTGCCAACTTGGCTTGGGTTTTTCTTTTTTCTCAATGGGATTGAGTTTGTTCCCCTGCCAATTGGACAGTTCAAATAGTTTGCTGAGTTCACTTGTCAAGGAATTGACAATTGCAGCTGCCTTGCCTTGCCTTGCCGAAACTGAACGTAAAAAACAAGAAGTGGAGTCTTGTGTATGCATCATGGTCGTCTCTGTTTCTGATCCGACGACTTCTGGAGGGGACCGCACGGAAACCCACACCTACGTGTAGCCTAGACACACCTGAGTGTGGGTGAGAGCGAGCGTTCAACTGGGTATTATGTCAAGCTCTTGCTCGGCTCTCTCACCTGTTGCACGCTCAGCTGACGCTGCTGGGAGTAGAGGAAACTCACCTGGAAACCAGTTACCTTACCTGTGCCCGTGTGGTGAGTTTGCCTCCAGCGGAGATCCCTGCCGCCGGAGAGATCAGTTCGTGGTCGTGCCTGAGACGGAGCGGTTGCCCGTGTGCCGCATTGAAAGTATCCGAAGAATCCGCATAACGTGGCCAGATAAGAAGATATAACCTTTTTCTTGCCGGGTTGGTGCTAATCTCCGTTTAACGAGTGCTTGTGTGTGCGTCTCTGAGTGTGTTTTTTGATTTATGCAAATCTCCAGCTTTCTTATTGAACAAACACAAGATGTGGAAGTGAAATACTCGGCGATCGAGAAGAAAAGAGAACCACAGCCGAAAACATTCCATTGAAAATACCAAAAACGAGTTTTCTTTCGCCGTCTCCGCTCTCTTCTCTCCTCTTCAGTCTTCAGTGTTATTTGCTTTCTGCCATTTGCCATTTCTACATAAAAGGAGTGAGAGTGAAATGTGAAATGTCAGTGCAAATAGCCACTGACTTTTACAATGACGTCACTAGCCTGAATATACTTTTCGAATGTGAATAATAGAAATATAAAAGAATTAATTGCGGCAGGCCTTTGCCCGCTGTCTAATTGCCTTCGAGCTAACTTGGCCAAAAAGGCTGCGGAGCGCATTCTGCGGTCTGCAGCCGTTTCCAGTTGCTGCTGCCGTTGGAACCGGTTCAAATATTTTCGCTATTGCAATTTGGGTCTAAGGTTTTTGCTGCCACCATTGCATTATGGCGCATTGCATGAGCATCGACTGCCTGGCATACACACTGCACCGCGGTGCCCATAGTACACATAGATCTCTTTTCTAGAGCCCCTCGATCCGCTGTGGCCTTTGTTGGTTTATTTGCCTAGTTTCTTGCCTGAATGGTGAGAAGTAAACAGAGTGCGGCTGCCGCTGCTGAAACTCCCAAAAACTAAAAATATTTATGAGCTGCTCTCGGGCTGGGCTTCAGTGGGTTGTAGGTTCAAATTAAATATGCTAAATAGGATTTTCATATCGTAAATCGTATCTACAGGGATTTTGGAAAGTCTAGAGCGACAGGCTCAGAGGCCCAAAAACAAAAGACTCAGGCAACGAACTTGCGCAAGAGTTTAGCGCGGGAGCTTTGAAATTTTATTTTTAGTAATTTAAATAATATTAATGGGGTTTTTCTGAGTCTATTTTCCTATAACTCAATATAAACTATATTTTCTATATGAAGTCAGAAGTTATGTTTGTAGATAAATCACAAAAACTTCCCCTAGTTCTGAGGCTCAACTCAGCCACAAATTTCCACCTTTTGAGCCAACAAATCACGGAACAAATCGGTTGGCAAAATACAGGCACTTGACACTTGAGAGATCATTATTCAACCGACTTTCAACGGAAATGACAGCATTTGGGGTTACCAAACCGAACCAATGACAAGTCACAGAAACCGCTGTGCCAAACAAATGTCGTGTGAACTTAGCTAACCGCAAAGGAAAGCCGAAAAGAGAAAACTTACCAACCAACAAGCCGAGTGAACAAAAGTCAATAATGAGCTGAAGATTCGAACGTATTTGTAATTAATTTAATTCCGCATTTACAGAAGATTACTTAAAGTTAACAACAAGTTAATAACAAGTGCAAACGTGTGAGAAAAAGCTTAAATCAAAGCAGGAAAAAAAAACAAAAAATTGTAAGAGAAAAAGTAACCAAAATGCAAACGTGTAGAAGGAGAAAAGCCGGAGGCCATTCAGCCTCCGCGATCCCGTGGAGGAGCCTCTGCCTGGCCACTCTCTGCGGACTGCTGCTGCTCGGCATTCAAATTGAGCAAGCGGCGTCTGCGCCCGCAGGCGAGGATTCGGCGGCAGCCACAACAACAGGGCCAGTGCTGGATGCCACCACAGATGCACCAACCACATCAGCCTCATCCACAACAATTGCTGTAGAACAAAGCAGCACCAACAACAGCAGCACCAGCAGCAGCATCAGCACTGAGGCAGCGGATGGTTCAACGACTTCCACAACGACGACAACAACAACAACTGAGGCGGCCAACATATCGAATCCGTCCGAAACCGAAGCTGGTAAGTCTGAAAAGCCCAAAAGCCATGGAAATTATAGATGCCGGCTAAACGCGACGACGCTCCACTAGACGAGCGGCATCTCCTCCCAAGCTCTCGCCAGACACTTTAATCTCACCTCAGCCGCAATCAAATCTCGGTCTGTGGATCGGGCTCTGACTTTGGCTCTGGCTCTGGCTCAGAGCCACCAATTAACGCCGCGCCGGTGCGTGACTTCTGGGCCGCCCTTTTTAGCCATTCCTCTCGATTTGTAAGACATTTCTCCATAATTATTTTCCGATTCGGTTAAATGGAGCGCACAAAAGAAATTTTCGTTTTGGATTAATGACTGGAAGAATATTTGGGGAGAGTGGGATGGATATTTGTATATGAGTTGTTTCCTGTTGAATTACTTAGTTAATTGGGCGGTATATCAAAGTGAAAATCAGTTAAGAGTTCCCTCTAGGCTAAAAGAAATTAAGGAAAAGCTTCCTCAGGGAAAAGAATAATTTCTCAAATTTTTTTGAAGAATATTTTTGACATATTTCAATAAGTTTATGACTAGGGGAAACTAGGAGGATTTTTATATTCTCCGATTCTCATGACTACTACAAATTTCTAGAAATTTGATTGTTAAAATTTATAAGTTATGCAAAGACAGTTCTCCATTTCGTGTGGTGAAGCTTGGGAACTAAGGCTTTGGATAACTTTGAATAATTATATTATATATTTATTTTTTTACTTATTTATTTATTCAACTAAAAACTTCTTCAAAGGTATTTCAGTCAGGAAATCTGTCAGTCTAAAAAGGTGACCCACTGCGGAGAAATTAATCTTGTAATTACTTAGAACATTCCAACATGCTGCTGATCATCTGGCAATAAACAATGAACTTTCCTGCACGTGCTATATCTTTTTAATGAACATCTGCAGTGCAAAAGTGAAAGGCTTCATTGTTCGGCGTTTTGTCAAAGCCAATCGAGTTTTATTCAAGAAAAAATTAGGTTGCCAGCTTAATGACCGAGTTCTTGGCTGTAACAGTTTTATGATTAGCCCGACTCTTGATGTTTTGGCTTTAATGTCAGCTGCACATCAAACGCTTCACACTGCAGATTGCCTCGTAAAACTTCAATTTGTCTTGTTTTCGTTGTCTCGTTACCCTTTCGTCTTGTTGGTTCAATGATGACTCGATAAAATAGAGCCTAGCAGGGGCCACACACAGTCCAGATCGATAGTTAAAGGGTTTGGGGGATTTCTATTGTAATAAAGGGGACAGGCTGCTGCTATAAATGCCATGGGGAAGTTAATGAGATCTAACAACAAGTATTGAGGCAGTGGGCCTAGCTTAGCCCTCACAAATTACTCAATTTAAATGCAAAGCAGCCGCAGTCATGACTCATGCCCTTAACCTACGTACCCAAAAACCATTTTGTGTGAGCCTCGGGTAATTTTGGGAGTTGGCATTTCGACGCCAACGTGGAATGTCTTTTACGAAAAGATGTACCTAGAAAATTAGCAAGATATAATAAATAGCAATTAGTCATTGGACAGATTTGACAGATGGGACACCCACAAGCGAAGTTACGCGAAGACACCACACCTGATGCCTGATTACCTTTAAATATAAATGGGAATCTCGTGAACGCAGCGGTTAATTAATTAGGCGGCGAGTGGGCAGCAAGGCGACTTGTATTTTTTTTTTGATTATGTAATTAAAACAAATACATATATTTACAAATCAATAATTGAGCAAGACTTTAGACAGTTGACAAACGGGTTTAGGCAACTAAAACGAGTCTTTAGGCTGTAAACCGTCAGCGAATTGACAAATATAGAAACCACACTAGGCTACAAATACTTTCGACGTGAACTTTGCTATATATTACGACTTTTTAATTGGCTTTCCCTAATGACTTTTTCCAATCAAAATTCGAAATCACTTAAAGCTCAAGGCTTGGGGGAATCTCCCGGCTTTATCAACCTTTTTTCACCGCATGACAGACAACTTGTTTTGTGGAAAACCCACGGCCAAGAGAAAAACTCTGAGGCCAGCTAAATTCAACAAACTAACACTAATGAGTTGGAAAATTGCACACCGCTGCAGCTGGCTGTTGTTGTACTTAAAGTCGAGTACGTAAATCATTTATGTTAATTTTCCATTTTGCGGCCCCAAACAAGTGCTAAATTATGGCCTTGATATGACGCGGTTAGCAAAAAAAAAAGCAGTGCAGAAAAAATCCTATTGAGCAATTTTCAATGCGTTGGCATTGCAAGTCAGGGACTGACTGCACTAAATGGTTTGCCAAAAAATAAATAAATATATAAACTTGCACGAGGTCTCTTGCACAATTGGCACGCATCACGAAATCTATAAAATTCAATAACGTAAATAACCCGAGTCCCAAGTAACGACCTCAATTAACAGCCAACTTGTCTCTCGACTCACTTTCTTCAAGGGAAAACCTACAGCAGCGTTAAAGTGGTCGAAAAAATAATAACATATAAAAATGTTGAATGAAAAATGGAAAAAGACAGAGTGACCTGCTATTATGCCGACTTGTTGATTGTTTATTATTTTTACAAATCATAGCAAAGTGAAATTTACATATTTCTGGCACGATTGTCGTGAGTTTTTTTTTCTTTCGGTATATCATCTCAACTGTGAGAAGCTGTTGGTTTTTCGAATGTTAACATTTATGCGAAAATAAGAAAACATAAAGTTTTGCTGAATGGAATATAAGCGAGAGAGTCTGCGTCTGAGGTGCAACATCAAGTTCGTTGCCTAAGTCTTTTGTTTGCTACTCCCATGTGATCACCCTTACCCTTACCTTTGGCCCTCACATTTACTGGTTTCTTGTTTATTTACCCGTCTGATGTTTTTGGCTTTTTTATTTATTTATTTATTCGCCGGCGCAAACACAAGAAATTCTGCAGAAAAAGGCAAACGTCAGACAAGACTTTTGTTTTCGCAATATTTTCAAGGATAAAGATTTCAGCCGAGATGGTGAGAAATGCAGGGATACTACGAAAGTCTGTATATATCAGCACATATGTATACATATGTTATTTCTGCAGAGGGTGTGGCAATTCGGTGCGTGATTTCTGACCCGAACCGCTGGACCTCGAAGCGAAAGGGGTTCATGCTCGATTAGCTGGCGAATTTCAGGCGACCGCTATAATGAACCGATAAGTAAAAGTAGCTTAAAAAGGCTTTTCAACCGGCTAGCTGGCTGGTTCGTTCGCAAAAAGAAAAAATAAAACACGTTAAGTGTTATGTGTGGAGTGACAAACACAACAATGGCAGCAACAACGCGAAGCGATTGTTAATTGTTGGCCGTTAGCCGGTGGGCTTTTTTTGTTGCAGTCACCACTGGCTGTTATTATTATTATTACTATTTGTGTGGCTTTGTACATTGACACCCAGCACACAGCATCCAGACGCGTGAAAGTGCAGACAGGGACAATTAACATTTTGGCCATAAATACGGCTTTATGGATGTTCCGAACTTTGGCAGTGTCGAAAAAGCAAACACACACATCACTTATGGTCTCTGAACTCTGAGTGGGTTTTCCATGCCAGATTTGTGGGCTTTCTCCGCCTCGAAATCTCCCATCGGGCGAAGAGAGAGGGAGAGAACCAAACGGGTTGAGCAAGTGAAAACCCGGCCTAAGCCTGAGCTCAATCCTATTTATGTCAGGGGCGCAAATCAAAATACATAAATGCAGCCTAATTGTAACTTGTTTGAAATATGCATTGAGCAATGGCATCAATTCCACTCAGAGTATCATGCAATTCCTGCCCCAATCCCCCGCCGGTCTAGACCTGCGTCGGCCGTCTTGCATTTGTACAATTAGATAATTTATATTTTTTTTTCGCGAGCGAGTATGTTTTTCTCACCGCCTTGCATTCGGAAAAAATGTAGCACAGAAAAGCAATGTGCGGCTAATTAATGCATTTTAATTGCAAATACTTAGCAGACAGCAGTGTGTGTGTAAGTGAGTGCTGTGGCAATTATTTGTGCCATTGAACGGTGCCGAGAGCCGCAGAGAGAAAGAGAACGTGGACAGGAAGTCCCAGCTTAGAGCGGGAGCAGCCACTGAAAGAATGGAAATTAATTTAATGATAATTTATGAATAACTTCTACTGTTAGGTGTGCTAAAACATTAGCTAAAAAGGGGGGATTACTGGTGGTTATATAATGGGAAACCTGATGAAGCAGCCAATTGAAGAGGGGTCTTTAACCTTAAGACAGAACTACGGAGTAACTTCTTATAACTTATCATATCATATCATTTAATTATTATTATTATAATTTCACCCTCCCAAAGCACTTGTAACATATTATTATCAGCTTGTTTTGTGATCAAGTGACTTCTTAATTAAATGTTTTTTCTGTTTGCTCAAAGCTAACACTCTCTTAGCCTCTGGTATACTATATATCTCCATGTCCATTGTCTGTTTTGCTAGCTTGTGCCATTCAATTGACCTTCAATTTCCAACGCACTTAGCCACAAGTTACAAGTTGGCTAGTCAGCAGTGCACAATACGTTCGCTCACTTGGCCAGCTCCAATTCCAAGTCCAATTCCGAATCTGAATCCAAACTCCACTTCCAATTCGATTTCATGGCCGGCCAAGCAACTCGCATTCACCTGGCAGAGTGGCAAAGTGGCAAAGAGGCAAAGAGTGTGTGTTATGCTGGTGTCATTCCATTGAGATCGGATACAAGTACAGAGATACAGATACAAGTATAGCAAGTAGACCTGGCTAAGTGGCGTTTGTGTTTAGTCATAAGTTGTGTTGTTAATAATACTTCTGCCAGAGGTCTTTGTCTTGGGCTCCTTCAGCTCGAACTCCGGTATGGACAATGACACGCGCTCTTGGCAGCAGTTGAAACGTGTTTTGTTTCGGCATTAGATGCCACCTCCTCAGCCTCCTCCTCCTGCTTGAGCTTTGTATGCCGCCCCCCTTTGCAGTCGGGTCAAACAGCATTTTTGTTGTTGCTGCCGCTGAATGTTGGGATGCACATGAACTTTCGGGTTGAAAAAGGTCAAATACTGGCTATGGTTGGGAAATAATTTTGCTTTATTACCAAAGGCAGACAGAGTCAAGCACTGTCTTCCCCTCTTAACAATATTTTTGTTTCTGTTGTTTTTATGGCGCTGAGGAATTTAACCCTATCAGAGATTACTTACCCGACTGACTTTCATATCTGTTCTATGCTTCTTATTTCGGGGACTCTCCCTCTTTCTCTCGTTTGTGTCATTAGCCAGCGCGATAGAAAGGCCGATAAGAAAAGGCCAAGAACCATTTGGGTTGGCGGCCAACTCAGCTAACTGCAATTGAGATGAGTTTACGATAAAGCCGTGTCCATTTTCCCCCTGTGATTATATCGTAATGGAACCGCCCCGAAACAAATCAGGAAATAAATCATTCTTAAAATGATCACTTTGAGGCCTTTCCGTCAAAAACAAAAAAATATGAATGGAAGGTATGATCTTCCATTTCAATTCAACGGCGGCAACATTGAAATTTAACACTTCGTTTCACACAAATTTCCATATTCGCCTTTTGTGGATTATCATCTCTTTGGTGCGGACAAAGGCCGCGCAATTTCATTAGCGTCGGCCAAATTTCTAAAATAAATACAATAGGAAAACCTGCGAGGTCTGGCTTTAATTAAAACAAAAATATAATCAAAATTAACACCCAGGCAAACGGACTCGAATGCAGGCAACATCATCGTCGTAAATTGCGTAATCAATTCGAATTTGTTTATAATTCGAACCAAAAACCGGACCACAGCCAAGAGCAGCTGCACATAATACGCCGAATATTCGAGTGTATTCATTTCGGATTCATGACACACTCTGAGGCATGACCGTTACATTGCCCAAACCCCAAAATGGAAAGCCCTTTCGGCCCCCTTCCCTGTCGATCACAGACCCAACTCTATTCCCCGTTTTATATTGTTTGTTGACACTTTTTGCGCATTACAAAACTCGGCCAATTGAGAGGCACGGCTGGCGGGGATCAGAGGCGTGGGCATGGCCTGGTCATTAGGCGGTGTGCACTATGGAGCTCCGCTTCCGGTTGGCTGCGTTGCCACCACACCGCTGGACAAAAGTATAGACACGGAAATCGAAGAAGAGAATATCAAAGCGGGAGGAAAGGAATACTATAGAATAATTACTGACGGGGGAAGCAGTGTTTATGGGTCAAGTGTAAAGTGGCCTCAATGGGGGCTACAATTCCCAAGAACGAGGTGGTTAAAGAAGAAATTTAATCCATTACGGGTTCTTACCATGGTAATTACGTCGATTTTTAACTGATAAAGTAATAACAATTACAAAATCTACGATAATATACTTACATTAAACAGAAGAATAATTTATTTATGCCATTTGGTAATAAGTATTTGAATAATGTAATATAATATAAACCTTTTTGAAAATGATTACATTTTAATATGGTAACAAGCATTTTTAAATAATACAAATGAATAATTATCTGCTTAATATAAAAATCGTAAAGATTCTAATTCAAAATATAAATTCAGTTTGATCTTAATCATTTTTATAATTTAAATTTTGTTGTAAAAACTTATATGCCAGCAGATATTTCAAATAAAACCGTAAACAGTAATCAAAGCCTCAGTTGACCAAGAAATCTCCCCATTTTCCTTCACATTTATCGCACTTTACGAGGCCTTATCAACCCTAGGATCAGTGGTAGCCTCCGAAGAACAACTAACAAAGACATCCGGTTTGCATGCAACGCTTCATGGCAGCTTGTCGATTCTAAGCACATCACTTACGTAGTAGTTCGTACCGGACTCCCCTTTGGATCTCGGACTGTGACTGCGACTGCTGCTGCTCATTTGTTTGTTTGCTGGAGCCGCAGAACGTGCGGCGACTTAGAAAAACCGCAAATGAGTTCGAACTACCGGACAGCCGTTTTGCGTTTCTGCATAAGTGGCCTGTCTTCGGGTGATTGTTTGCGGTAGTGCGGCGATGGCGGTTGTCGCTTGCATATATAGAATATACTTATATAGAGCTGTATGTATATATATAATAATCAAGCTGACCGGCTTCGCGTTGAGTCATAAACTATGCTAATCCAAAAACCCATTTTGCATGGCGAGCAGGAACAAAAGCGAGCCAAGTTCGTTGCCTGAGTCTTTTGAATGCACTCGCTGAAGTTGGGGATAAAAACACAAGGCAAAAACTTGCATAACGGAAAGGCAGACCACCAAACGAGTCGCAACTCTGTGCAGCATGTACCAGTTCTTATATATAAATATATATATGCACATTTATATATTCATACATAAATTGAAGAAGCCTGGAAGAGCGCTTAACGAGTGCCAGTGAAAAATGAAAATCAATGACAGTAAAAGACAAATTGTGCGCCAAGTAAAAACAGACAAAGCCCAAGGAGTGGGAGCAGCACCACCGCCATGAACCTCGAACAGCTTGGGTATTATAAACGACTAACCGTGACAGCAAACAGCCCCAGAACCCAGAGCCAAGAACTGCAATGGCAGCCCTAGCTGAAGCTGAAGATGTAGCCGAAGCTGTGGCTGGATCTCAACTTGGTGCTGGAGGCTGGCAGCGGCAGTGGCAGTATAACGAACTAAAATTCAAGGTTCATGTCAGTAACCCTAAGCTTGGGTCCCGACACAACAACAATAAAAGCAACAGCTAAAACATAAAACACACACATAAAGATGTTCTCTCTCCTCGTATAGAAATCGGCTAGGGTCTCTTTCTCCCATTCTCTCTGTGGACTAACGAACCGAGCAAAGTTCTGATAGGTTATATACCCTGACTTTTAAGCGGTGTATATCCATTCCACTCGAGAGAGGAAATAGGAATTAATATATCAAAAATTTCAACTGTTTATATCTTCTGAAAAGGGGTTACTTGTAGCCATCAATGTGCTTTATCGTAACTAAATTATTCCTTAAATCAAACTCATTTAGAATGATTGAAGAGGGTATGTACATATCGGAGGTATTTCTTAGTTTTAAAGATTTTTAGCGCTAAATTGGCGTCCATTGCATGCCGACTCCAACTTCGTCTGCGATTCTGTGGCTGTCTCTGACTGTCTGGCTGTCCGACTGACTGACTGCCTCCAAGCGTCGAGTACCATAGTAAATTTCAGTTCTCCTTTCTTATTGGAGCGACGACAACTGTTGCGTCTGCGAAAAAGCGTTCAGGGACCAGGTACTAGGGTCCGCTTTAATGCCTATTACCACGCATGCATGACAGTCCTCTCTCTCTTCACCCACACTCCCGTCAGGCCTGTCTAGGCGGAGGACTTGACTGGGTAAGTGCCGTCCCCATGGGGTCGCATTCTACTCCGGCCTGTCCCCCAGCCGCGGCGTCATCCATGAGTCAGCGGCGGCGGCGGCCATGTGGCGGCTTGTGCGTCTCGGAAGGGCTATTTACCACTCCGAAGGGAATGATCGAGTGCTCGGATCCGTTGAAAATTGCAGCCCGAGCCCCATTTCGTAGTTATTACTGAAATGGAACTAAACTGTCTTCGAAACACTCGAATGGAAATTTTTGAAATTCTTTTGGCAGCCAAAGAGCAATCAAAGATCATTATGTCCCAGCTAAATGAATATTGATTGACTAATTTTCGAAATTGGATGATGATGAATCGCTTCCCACAAAACTCTTTTTCGAATAATCCCAAACTCCCGGCCAACACAGATCTATTTTTCCCTTGATTTCCCCATCGAAGTTCAAGTGCAGAGCAATTAGCAATCAAGTTCCAGTTCCCATTAATGAATTAACTCTTAATTGAATGTTCCTGCGAACACCGGCTGGGAATCTGTTGGGCAGCCCAAAAGCAAGTCAAGTGTTTTTGTGTCTGTTTTATAATACACAAGACTTAAAGACCCCTTGCTAAGGTCGTCTTTTATTTATGACATGAGCTTTGGGGCCCAAAAACAAATGTAATTATATAAGAGAAGAGAGGAAAGACTAAGGAAAATCACAAAAGAACAACATGTGGAGCCCCAAAACAACAAAAAAAGAGCTTTACAAGTGAGAAAAAGAAGCAGGAAAACCGAAGAGAAACAAGAATTATATCATAAAAGATGAGGCTTGCCTGATATTTTGGCCAGGGCTTGTCTTCCAAGAATGGAAGACCGACCTGTGGATGATGATTCAGCAGCCAGAAGACACAGGCAGACGGGGCTTAATGAATACCTTGCAGATTTTGGGGAATTGAAGCTGCGGCAAAAAACAGAAATTACGTTTCAATGATGGCGTTGCCAATGAGAATGATGATGATGAGACGCGTGAGATATTTCCAATACGATTTACGTGGTTTCCGCTAGAATGGCGCAAGAATTTCGTATTTGCCAGTTACCGTAAATGTGGGACAAAGCCTCAGAGTTTGTTTACCTCAAAGGTGACTCAGTTTTGGAATTAACTTATAGACTTCAACCTTCCTTAGACTAGTATTAATTATATTTATCTAATAAAGTGTCATCATCTTCTCTATTCACTTTCAGAGATAACCACCATTCTGCCAATCCTGGATTCCTCGTCCAGTGTGAGTTCCACCAGCATTGAACCAATCACCTCCACAGAGCCCACGACTACGCCGCGCCAAGAGACGGAGCAGCACATGGTGTTCTCGCACACGGAGCCCGATCAGAGCCACATCCAGCATATACCGCTGAGGGATGAGCACGCGGAGAGCAGTGGCAGCGATGATGCCACCACCGAGATGCTGCGCGAACACCAGCATCAGGAGAGCGAGCAGCAGCAGAATGAGCTCAATCAGATCTCCAACGAGCAGGACGACGTGGTCAAGGATCTCAACAATTTCCGACATCCGGCGACGCTCATAACGGCCAGCAACAGCAACGGCAACAGCGAGGAGGCCGGCGAAACCGAGAGTGACAAACGGGTTGAGACGACAACAGGTACTCCTTCTGCAGCAACGTCCAGCAGTACGACGTCAGCAGCTCCAACAACAAGCAGCACGGAGGGTGCGGTGCCGAGCGAGCGCGAAGAAGATCCCTATCATGTGCATATACTGTCCGAGAATCATGATCGCCTGGCCGAACACGAAGATTATCAAATGCTCTCGACCAGCACCGAGGAGTCGACATCCAGCATGGCCGGCATTGTTGTCAGCCAGGAGAACAAGGCAACCGCTGAGCCATCAACAGCGACCGAGTCCACATCTACATCCACATCCCCGGCCCCATCTACAGGCACATCCACAACCACATCGCGAGCACGCGCCATGCATATGAATGAGCCAGAAAATGAGACAGGCACCACCATAATGCCGGAGAGCGAGTCGGGCCCAGTGATTAACATTGTTGAAGGACAACACACACAGCGGCAGCAGGAGGAGGAGGAGCAGCAGGAGAAGAAGTCGGAGGAGGTAGTGAAGGCCAAGGAGCCAGAGTCAGAGAGCCAGAGCAGCTCCACCACCGAAACCTCTGTCACCACCACAACCTCAGAGCCATCGCCATTTGTGGCTTTCGCTGGCGAGGGACGATCGGCGGGCGGCGGCGATGATGTGGAGCTATTCCTGCACCACAATGGCTCCACTCACGAGCACCTCATGGATCTGAGCGATGTGGACATGGACGAGGATCAGAACGGCAGCAGCAGTTCCAGCACCAGCACAACGACAACCACCACTGTGCAGCCGGAAACGGAAATGCCAAAAATAGTGGAGATCACAGCCAGCGGGGATACCATGCAGCGCGAGTGTTTGGCCAACAATAAGAGCTATAAGGTGAGTAAGCAAAATATAATAAAATGATCTGATTACTAGGATATTAAGATTGATTTGATTAAAATAAAGTCTTAGAAAGATGCCTCAAAAATATTTTAGAAAGCTCCTTTAAAATGATCCATAATTATAAATAGTTCAGAGAAGGAAAAGGAAACTTACATTTAATTAATTTTCAAAAGCTGATAAAATGAATACAAATTCAATAATAATTAAATGATATAACCTGCCTTTAATTTTTTATAAAAACTGGAAATAAGTTTATTTTTAGAGGAAGCTAATCAGTTTATGCACCAACGAGGAAGTTGATTCGGAACCACTGGTCCGAATAATTAAAACTTATGAAATCATTCGATCTGTTGTTTAATTTGTTATCTGGTCTGTGCTAGATTTAAACTCGAATTCTTAGCAGATTTAGCCAACTAAAGGCAAGGCCACAATAAGATGCAATAATTCTAGGTTCAAAAGATACAAATTAAAGTCTAAATTGAGGCTAAAATGGCACCTTATCGATGTAGAATATATAGTAAGTCGGGCGTGGAGAAAGCGACTGGCAAACGCCTCCATTTCTACGTCTGCCTGCCCACTTCCTGGCACGCAACTCCAATTTGCCTTGTCGTCACCTGGATTGCATAATGGCAACGAGTTTGGTGCTCATAATGAAACCGGTCAGACCCAGACCCAGAGTCAGGCTCACGGCAGCCTCCGGCGCAGCTGCTGCTCTCTGCACTCCGAAAAAAGCACAAAAATATTCGAATATTCGGGTGAGCTTTTCCCGGCTGCCTGCTCGCCCAGGCGGCAATTATGCAAATATTTTTGCGCACCTCAAAATTAACAGAAAAGTGCACGAAAAAGGCAAGCTGAACAGGGAAAATTCCAAGAAATTGCTGGGCTGTGATTGATGTTGACATCGCGTTGTGTTTGAGGCCCAGCCCAGTCCCACACTCCGGCCATCATAATGATGATTACAATGTGACAATTGCCGGCATTTTAGATAAGTCATTGGATAAATTTTTATAAATTAGAATGATTTGCTTGAACGGCTTATCTCTTGGCCAATTAACAGTCAAACGGTCAGTTTGAAATTTCAATAAATTGTTACACGGCTCTGTGCGTCTGTCCGACTGTGACGTGTTCATCAAACGTTGCACTCCGGCTCTCTGGTCCGCATAATGGCGTCCAGTCATGGACGCCATATCTGGGCTTGCATCGTCGATATATATTTATATATATGTATATAGTATATCTGCAAATTGGTGGATGTGGCTGGCTCAGCGCCTGCAGCTGGCACTACTTACTGATCAACCCATTTTCCGCAGCAATGCCCCCCGACTCTGGGTGTTGATTTTGTGTTAATTAAACCAGCGAGGGACTTTCCGTTTTGTAAAATACACTAACTATTAATTTAATGTGTAAAACCCTACATTTAAATTGCAATATTACAAATGAAAAAGTTAATAGAGCAAAGCAAAACGCTTATTGAGTTCCCAATTTCTGATATTTTCACACTAAACTTCCTCGAGAAGAGCATTCCCCCTTCGGCTTGGCCCACTTCCCAGCTCTCTTTATTAATATCGCTTTTCTTAATCTTTTAAATTGTTTGTGTTGTAGTTTTCATAATCGAGTTGCGGTTCGCTTCGATATGAAATAATTTTTGCTTTCACTTTTAATGAATTGTTGTCGGCGGTTGGACGGCCCTCCTCCTTGCCCTCCCACCTCCTCCTCCTGCTTCCCCTTTTTGTATTTTTTTTTTTTTTTGTATTTTATTTTTTATAAATTGCCATCGATTGGCGGACACGTGCAACATGCCAAGCCGCATGCCACAAATGCTTTGCAAGTGAGCAGCCAAATAGCTTAAAAAAATAATCAAATAAATTGCACAGTTTACCAAGTGTTTTCTCGGTTTTCCTTTTCAGTAGTTTATGGTGCCAAAGTGGGCGTTTTGGGGCGTTGCTTGGGCTTTATATATCCGCCAAGACTACGAAGTTCACAAGAATTGTGCTCATTAGTGGCCCTAAGGGAAGGGCGGGACGGGCGACGGGGAACTTGGAGCCATTAAAATATTACTGGCCATAACAAAGGGGCGTGAATATTTGCACCTGAGAACCCCGGTAAATGCTTTGGGAAATTCCGCTTAAGCCTACTAAAGGTTCTTAATTAAAAAACAAAGCGAACTGCTGCGCCAAACAAAAGACTCTGGCAACGAACTTCCTTGAAGGGCTTCGTCGAAATATGACATATTTGGTTATTGGAGCACCTCGCAGAGAGCCGGAAATCTCTGGCCATGATTGCTTGGATGATTGATGAGCTCCACTCCACTCACTTGTTTAGTTAGCTCTGCAAATTGATGTAATGTCTTGCAAATAGCTTTCACACAGCAAATAAAAAAAAGCGGAGGAAATGTATTTTGACATAAAAAAAAGTGGGTTAGTGGGTCGATCTTTGGCCATTACCGGTACAATTTGCGATTGTTCTTAGGCTTTGTGATCAACGATTATTGGCGTAATCTGCGGGTTTCCTAAGATAGTGAAAGTCGTGATCATTGTTTGGGGAAATAATTGGAAAAGGGAAAGAAAAAAATGAATCGAGGCTGCTTAAGGTAATTTAAGCAATTTCTATATACATATTTTTAGTTTAGAATTCAGGGCAATCTCGCTTCTTCCTTTTACTTTATAAATCAAGAATCTAGACTAAAACATCTCCTAATAATTTCCAGCACGGCGAGTTGATGGATCGTGATTGCGACGAGAAGTGCACCTGCAACCGCGGCGACTGGATGTGCGAGCCGCGCTGCCGTGGTCTGAGCTATCCCCGCGGCAGCCAGCGCAGCATGGCCAATCCCAACTGCCGGGAGAAGGTCGTGGAGGAGGATGAGTGCTGCAGGATCATGGAGTGCAGCGAGCCGCTGCTAGAGCCCACTGTGGTGACATCAGAGGCAGCTGTACCCTCCACAGAGAAGTCCACAGAAGAGGCGGCTGCGGTGACCATGCCGCCAGCTGAAGACGAAGGTGAGTGAAGCTGAAGATGAGTTGTAGTTGTGGTTTTTTTGTAGCTTTGCCGTAGTCGTAGGCAGCTTTTAGCGCATTCCAAATTCATGCCAATATATTTGCTGGCCAAGCTTTCTAACATTTGCCGTGTTCTCTGTGCCTTCCATATACACATGTCCCATCCCGCTGCTCACGCCCATCGCCCATTGCACCGCCACCGTCACTGCCACCACCACCTGCCACACATTGCAGCCACGCCCAAGCCGCGTACCGACTGCCACCACATGGGCAGCATCTACAAGTTCCGGGAGCGCCTGGAGATCGGCTGCGACCAGATTTGTCACTGTGCCGAGGGCGGCGTGATGGACTGCCGGCCGCGCTGTCCGGAGAAGAACCACACGCGGGCGGACAAGTGTGTGTATGTGAAGGATCCCAAGGATGTGTGCTGCCAGCTGGAGCTGTGTGACGTTACCTTGGACGACCACGAGCAGCAGCCAACCCCCGCCCAGAGCCCCAACAACGAAGAGTCGGGAGAGCACAATATCTTCGCCTTCCAGGAGCAGGCGCGTGATGCTGGACATGCCACGGCTAGTTGTACCTTCAAGGGATCCGAGTACGAGGTGGGACAGCAGTTCCGCGATGGCTGCGAGCAGCTGTGCCTCTGCAACGAGCAGGGCGTGCACTGCGCCAAGCTGGAGTGCCCCTCGAACTTTGGTTTGGACGTCCAGGATCCGCACTGCATTCGCTGGGAGCCCGTGCCGGCAGACTTCAAGCCTTCGCCGCCCAACTGCTGTCCTGAGAGCATGCGATGCGTGGACAATGGCACCTGCTCCTACCAGGGCGTGCAGGTCGAGAACTGGTCGCCAATTCCGGCCAACCTGACAGGTAAGAGCGTGGCCCAATCACCTCCATACGCTTCTCCCTCGACCGCTTTTTCTCCTTCCGTCCAGGTTGCGACCAGCATTGCTACTGCGAGAACGGACGCGTGGAGTGCCGTGCGGCCTGTCCGCCAGTGCCAGCTCTTCCGCCTGCGGACCTGCCCTGTCACCTGGCCCAGGCCCGCCTGCTGCCCATTCCAGACGACGAGTGCTGCAAGCACTGGACCTGTGCCTCGCAATCGCCCAAGGCAGGACCTGCTGGACAGGAGCCGGAGGAGGAGGCCACACAGTCCTCGATGATTCCAGCCAATGGTAAAGACAGATGCATGGCCACAGAGGAATCCCCTTTCTGGGAATTGCATGCAATTTACATTGAATCGCTTCATTCTTCACTCCAAAAACAGTTTTTAGTTCGATTTGTTTGTTATTATTTTATTTTGTTTGCTTTTGTTTAATTTGCTTAATTGATTGGCTGCGCTTTTGCTACTTTTTAAGTTATCTCTGATCTCACCAATCACTTTTTATGGCGCTGACATGCTATTTAATTTCGTTTTACTTTGTTTTTATTTTCTACGCTCATCACAACCAATTTCAATATTGTTATTCACGCTATGCATTTTGTAAATAATCAAACTACAAATCCAACAACCAACCAACCAACCAACCATCCAACATGCAACCGATAACAGAAACCACAACCACGACAGCGACAATAGCGACAAGTACAGCTGGCAAAGTGCCCCAGATTAAGAAGGAGGAGGACAAGAAGTCCTCTACAAGCAGCGGTGCCTTCTATCCCACCCTGGATGGCAAGCCGCCGAAGGCAATCGGAGGTCTGGGCATCTTTGAGAAGCCGGAGAAGCCCGAAAAGGGTCACAAGAAGGTGCAGCACCAGCACAATCAGCAGCAGGAGCAGCAGCAACATCAGAACGATGTCATTTTCGATGGCGATCGGCCAGAGGAGCAGGAGCAGGGACCCTTGCCACCGAATGGCGGCTTTGTGCCCTTCCAGTTCGGCCACCAGCATCCGCACCAGCAGCAGCATCTCGGTCCCTATGGCTTCTACAATCCTGTGAAACCCGTTTACGAGGACTATAATCCCTACGAACCCTACGACATCAACCCCAATGGCACGCCCCAGGGCAAGCCGCCACCGGTGCCCACTAGTCAGTCGGATCTGTTCAACATTTTGGGTGCCGAACAACCAAATCATCCTGGCCATCCGGGGCATCAAGGCCACCCGGGACCTGTTCCGATTCAGGGACAGAAGGATAACCACAACCTGCACCAGCAAGTCAGAATAGAGCAGATTTTGCAGCATCTGCAGCAAACGGTTCCCGGAGGACCACCGCCACAGCAGCAGCAGCAGCATCCGCAACATCCACAACACCCACAACACCCCCAGCAGCCTCAGGTGCCGGGCCACTATGTGCCCATTGTGCACAGCGGAGTGCCGCCGCCGCCGCCAGGACACGGAATTGCCATTGTAGATGGCCAGCCGGTGGCCTACGAGAGCTATCCCGTGATACCTGGACTGGGCGTGCCTCCATCGACGCTCCACCAGCCGCAGCAGCCACATCAGACGACCCCGCAACAGCACCGGCAGCAGACCATCCTGCCCAGCTCCAGCACCACCTCCGGTCTCTCGACGCAGGCCAGCGAGCACAGTCTGCACCACAATCAGGACAAGTTGACCAAGCAACAGCCGCAGCAGCAGCAGCAGCCAGGTTGATTTAACTACATATCCTAGATCTCTAGAACCCTCGATCTCCTCTACTCTGCTCAGCCCTCCAAGAACCACCACAGATACACTGCGACAGGTTTCTACTGTACTAACTGAGACCACACCAACAATTACAACAAAAGACACACAAAACAAACCCACAGCAGGCACACAACAACAACACACGAAACTCACCAAGCACCTACACCCTCATTTGCCACACAGACCATCCATCCATCATTGTCATGCTTGCAGCTAATCCGCAACTAGAGCGATTTCCAAACGAAATCCGTTAATTGATATCGGGGCACCTCAATACTATAACCATACTAAACACTAACTAACTAAAACTAAGCCAGAGATAAACAAAGGTTGATCTCCGTGGGAAGATGGTGGCACTTACTGGGTTTATAAGCAATGATGAAGTTTGTCTTTGGAATAACTTTTGTCATTAAAGTTTTAAAAATGATAATATCTGTTCAGTTCCTCATAAGATTAAAAATATTTCTTTTAATTTGCAATGCTTTCAAAATGATTTTATGCAAGTATATAAAAATATATCCTTGCAGGTGATTTTAATTATTAATTATTATTAATCAATTTTAAATATTTAAAAATTCTAGAATCAATGTGCTAAGTTGTTATCCTCCTAAAAACTAGCACAGAACATAATTGAAAAGAATGTTTTTTTGGCTTAGTTGTGATAAATACAAAGTACAAATTGCAAAGCTTTTAAAACTTTGGCTTCCAAAAGTAACCGTTTTTCCTGTTTAAAATAAAATATGTGTGCTATATAAAATAATTACAAATTTCCATTAAATTCACCCAACTAGGAGCAAGCAATCTGCAGCCCGACATTGAGGTTCACACTCTGGAGGCCATCGATCCGCGCAGCATCCGCATCGTCTTCACCGTTCCCCAGGTGTATGTGAATCTCCATGGACGCGTGGAGTTGCGCTACACAAATGGACCCAGCAACGATACCACCACCTGGGAGCAGCAGATCTTTGCGCCGCCCGAGGACCTGATTGCCACCTCCCAGATGGAGTTCGATCTGCCCATGCTGGAGCCGAACTCACTGTACAAGGTCAAGATCACCCTGATCCTGCGTGATCTCAACTCGCAGCCCACAAGCAGTGTGTACACCGTAAAGACGCCACCTGAGAGGACGATCACACCGCCACCTCCATTCACCGACTACAGGCCAGACTTCCAGGACATTTTCAAGAACGTTGAAGATCCCGAGCTTACGGTCAGCGAAACTAATGCCTCCTGGCTGCAACTCGCCTGGAAAAAGCTGGGCGATGAACAAATGGAGTATGTCGATGGAGTGCAGCTGCGTTACAAGGAGCTGACGGGCAAGATCTACTCCTCGTCGCCTTTGATCCATCGCACCCTCACCAGCTACACCATTCAGAACCTGCAGCCGGATACGGGCTACGAGATCGGACTCTATTACATCCCCTTGGCCGGACACGGTGCAGAGCTGCGCGCCGGACACATGATCAAGGTGCGCACTGCCCCGAAGATTGATGTCTATGGCTTCGATGTGACCGTCAACGTCACAAAGGTGAAGACCCAGAGCGTGGAGATCTCCTGGAATGGAGTTCCCTATCCGGAGGACAAGTTCGTGCACATCTACCGGGCGATCTACCAGAGCGATGCTGGCAAGGAGGACTCCAGTGTGTTCAAGGTGGCCAAACGGGACAGCACCACAGGAACCCTGATCATGGATCTCAAGCCGGGAACCAAGTATCGCCTGTGGCTGGAGATGTACCTGACGAACGGCAACACCAAGAAGAGCAACGTGGTCAACTTCATCACGAAGCCAGGTGGCCCTGCCACCCCTGGCAAAACTGGTAAGTCGGAATGATTCAGAGGTGGATTCTTGTTTTCAATTAAGATTTTTCTCTTTGAAGTGCAACAGTTTTTCGAAAGAATCATTCGGGGATTTAAGTTATTTGGTAAAGAAACTTAATATCAGTCATTAGCTTTGTAGATTAGGAACTGATTCGTTTTTAGTTTAAAAAGAAAGTACCATTGAATATATATTTTAGATAAATATAAGTGTAGTTGGAGATTTTAAAATAATACGAATGTAGAGAGTTTTACGTTGTTTATGTTTTAGTGAATATTTTTAAAGAAATTCCAACAAAACAAACTAATTTAATGTATTTTCACAGGCAAACTCCTGACGGCGGGCACGGACCAACCGGTGGGCGATTACTACGGACCTCTGGTTGTGGTTTCTGTGATTGCCGCCCTGGCGATCATGTCCACACTGGCCCTGCTGCTGATCATCACCAGGAGGCGAGTGCACCAAACGGCCTCCATAACGCCACCACGCAAGAGCGACGCAGCCTATGACAATCCCTCCTACAAGGTGGAGATCCAACAGGAGACTATGAGTGAGTTCGGCCTTCTCAAATATCTTAATCAAAATCTTAATTGTATCTCTCTTTGGCAGATCTGTAACTGACTCTCGATGCCCTCCAAAAACAACTAGTTTAAAGACAGATTCTTGTAAATATTGAAAGAGATGGAAACGAAAGATAACTCAGTGTCAGTAAAAAGATAATAAGTAAAAAACCTGAATCAATCAGATTAGATCAGAGGAAATATGTGAAACTTTCTGAAGCCGGCGCAAGATCAAAAACAAATTCATTCAATTCGAAATGGCCGCCATGTTGTATGTAGTGGTTAAGTAATCTAAAAAGGAACACACATCTTTTGTTAAACAATTTGTGACTTGTGTAAATAGAGAGAGAGTGAGACAGAAGGTAGACACCAACACCCTATGGAAGGAAAAACTAATTGAGGAAAGCTCCACAACTGAATTGGCCTCGCTCGCCATGGCGCACGGATTCTTCTAGCGATTTCGAAATGCATACGAGTTTAGTTAGTTTAACTTGTAAATTTTAGCTTTACACTTATCGTAATTAAAGGGCGCGTCTGCAATGCTCCGATCTACCCGAAAGCAGCGACAACATCAGCAATATTTGGCTCAAACGATGCGTTCTTCAATTAACAGTCCATAAATATTTAAATTAGTTTGTAAAACGTACAGAGATATATGTATGAATGTATGGATAAATAAAGAAAAATTAAAACATTAAAAACAACAAGGCATTTCCTAATATTAATGTTAAGTTGTTTTCCCAGTTTTTATAATGCATTTCAAACAAAAATAACATAAAATCAGAAGCAAATGCCATCACACTTAGTACTGTTTATTAAAAGTCCACATTTGAAAAAAATATACTTTATTTAAATTTCCATTTCTTTGTTTTTTTCTATTTGTTTTGGCCTTTACCTACATTTTTCTTTGTACAATATTAACTATTTTCATGCCGTAGGTGACTGGTGACCAAAAATGTTAGCTCTCGGTTTCGGTTACTTTTTCTTTTCACTTTAATTTATTTCTTTTTCTCGTTTTATTTGTTTTCTTTGCTTGCAGCACCAACAATATCGATACCTATGTAATAATAGATACATGTATATACAAAATGCACAACTAGATTTCGCTTTTCTGAATTCAAAATTCAATGTTTCGTACTCTAAATGCTAAAATTCTGATTTACTCGTGTATGCGTTATATTATAATCGAAGTTATTGTAGATCAAAGAGGATAAAATATTGAAATATCATTTCGCATTTGGCGTGAACAAATCTTTGAGTTTGTTTCTCATTAAGAAGTTATTGTACAAGTAAGATTTAAGTAAACTTTTCTGTGTAAATTTACATAGTTTTCTTGATTATCTTGTTGGTTTTTTTTGTTTTGTTTTCTAGTACTTTACTCTTTTTTTTTCTAAATGGTAAAAGTAATCACTGTTTAGCCTCCGTTCTTTGACATTAAGTTGGTTGTGTTGCTTGTTTGCTTTAGGCAAGGCAGGAGCAGAACTTGCCGGACTCGGGGCATTTCGGCTGCTTATTTGGTGCTTGTGGTGCTGATGCTGGCGGCAGTCTCACTGTTGCTGCACTGCTCGATGACGCTGTTGCCCTCCGCCTCACTGCTGGTGGTGGTGGAGGAGTTGCTATCATCGTCGTCGTCGTCATCTGCCCCATCCTCGTCCTCGTCCTCATCGTCTTCGTCCTCTTCATCCTCCTCGTCATCCTCGTAAACAATCTCATTTTCGATCAGCCGCATGTCCATGTCTGTGCTATCGAAGGAGTCTGTTATGACACTATCATCATCAGTCGTTGTTTCATCCTCCTGCCCCGAGGCGTCCGTCTCAATGTCGGTCTCATCATCGGCTTGGCCCGGCTGCTGCGGAGAGGATCCCTCGCTGCCTGCATCGATGCGCATTTCCTGCATCAGTTCCCTAAACAGCTCAGTCTCTATATCGCTGATTCCCAGTCCCAAGTGTCGTTTGCTTACGTCCATCAGCACGTTCTTGAGGTTGCGGGCAAGGAGGCGCAGGTGCTCGTCACTGCAGGCACTGGGGCTGGTCACATATCGGATGTAGTCCTCCAAGTAGAACGTATTGAAGCTATCACGAGTGGGTTCTCCGACGGCAAACTGCTGGTGCGTGAGCAGGAGCTGATTGATCAACCAGTTGCGACCGCCCTTCAGGACTTCGATGGCATCCCGCACGCAGTGGCGGCCGAGCTCGAAGTTGCGGTACAGCGGGTAGGTGATCACGCGTCGCAGAAAGGCCACTAAGACGTCCCTGTAGTTATCAAACTGCTCGAAGTAGCAGTACAGCGGGCACAAAATGCTGCGCGTCCAGCCCGACTCGCACGTTGGCTCGTTGTTAGTCGTTCTCACATCGTAGCAAATGGCCAACAGAATGCTGATGAGTCCACAGTCTATCTCGGTCTGCTGCAGGCTGTCGCAAGGCTGCTGTTGCTCTGACGCCTGCTGTCGGCTGATGTTGTGCAAAAGATGCGCCTGTTCCTGCGTCATTGAGGTCTCAAATATTTTGGGCTTGAAGCGAAGAGGATTCTGGTGGCCGGACGGAACCTGTAACTCCACAAAGTTCATTTTGTACTGCTCGCGCGAAAATCGCTTCATCTCGTCCACCAGGCGCTCCTGGCGTCGCTGGATGGGACTGGTGCGCTGCGGCTCGGCCACGCGGCAGGTGGCCCTGTCCAGCTGGGGAGAAACATTTGCATTAAGTTTATTGGGAACTGAACACACAACCACTGTTAGCTGTTAGCTCACCTCACTGGTGTTCAGCGGACTGCTGTATTTGCTGGCGAAACCATAGCCGAAGTGGTTGGTCAGCTTGTAGGTGCGCTCGTGGCCGTCGAGCTGCAATTGGCACTGATCGGTGATGCGTTTGAGTTTCCATTCCTGGACCATCGGCTCTTTGTCTGACATCCGGGCGCTACTGACATCGGCCAGCGTGGGCATATGGAGGAATGCGGCGATGTACTCCTTGCGCACGCTCTTTGGCTTGGCCGTATCGCCGCCACCGCCCGCTCCCTGCTGGGTGCCGCCCGATGTGAGGGGCAGGCAGCGCAGGCAGATCTTGTAGTGGTTCTCGGTCGTATTGTACTTTATCGTCAGCGTCTTCAGCTCACGCAAGTCGAAGGAGCGGCGGCTGTGGAATCTGTTGCAATGGGA
This sequence comes from Drosophila anomelani, assembly GCA_035045905.1. Lineage (NCBI taxonomy): Eukaryota > Metazoa > Arthropoda > Insecta > Diptera > Drosophilidae > Drosophila > Drosophila anomelani. The sequence continues at coordinate 3,888,164 of JAWNOO010000007.1, read as the reverse complement.
AGTATGTAGTGCGAAATGCGTGAAGATATCGTTGCAGCTGCCGCACGTGTGGGAGTGCCTAACAGGAAGCAGTGACTCACTTGTATAGCTTGACGTCTGCGTAAAAGTATAGATCGTGTGCGTCCACGAATATATCGCAGTTTCTTATGCGATCCACATGCAGTGCCTCTGCTCCTGACCCCTCCTCAGGCCCCTTGCCATGACCCTCGACTCCGGAGGAAGAGGAAGCACCAGCTGTTGTTGGCTGGGGCGATTTCAGTGGCTGATCCCGGGCAGGCGGGCAGGGGATCAACAGGGTGCAGGCGTTCTCCAGATAACTGTGCGTAATCTGTCCATTCAACATCTTACAAATTTATTACGTGCTTCCGATTCTGCTAACTACTGTTTTTAGTGTAATTTTATTTATTTTAATGACCAGTATGACCGTCTGCTCGAAACTAAAAAAATGCACAGCCACCTCGCGTCGATATATTTGTCAAGTTGACGCCGAGGAAACATTTTTTGTAATCTCACTGGTTTATATTTTTTAAATTTCTTGCCTCCAATATATTTAATTAATAACAACAAGCTATATAATTAGCTTGTCCTTCATATACTCTCACACACTCGAACTTTCGAACAATTAAGTCGTGTTCCGAACCTTATGATCTAAATGGTTCCAGTCTTTACTTAGTATAAGACCAATAAGGTTCAAAACTTGGCTGCAGTTTTTATAACAGACTATAACCGCTTTCAGCCGCTTGCTTCTTGCCTTCTGCTCGCTGTTACCCCAAATTGAAAAACGAGCAATTTGCTTGCAGTTATGGCAGCAATATGATATAGTCGTCCGATCCAGGTCTTTCCGACTTATATACGAGTGAGAGTATATAAAGGGCTCAGATAGCTATAAAACTTAGGAATTAGCTTGCGTAGAAACAGACAGACAGACGGACACGGCTAGATCGACTCGGCTGTTGCTTTATAGGTTCGGAGATTGTCTCCTTCACTGCGTTGCAATCTTCTGACTCAAATTATAATACCTTGCACTGTTATAATAACAAAAAATATAAAAAAACAGACATTCGGTTTAATTCTGAAAGCTTTGCTATGTGTTTATTAGGTTTATGAGAAACTTCTCTTTTAGGTTTAAGAATATTCATACAACTAAAAAACAAATGGTGACATATTCAAAAATGTAATTAAATTACCAACAAGAGTTTAAGCTGAAACTAAAAACATATTTGATGTGAAGATACATCACGTTTTGTTCAAAGACACGTTTGCAATTTAAGATTGACACGGAATTGGGCCAATTAAAGTCTGTCAACTTCCCCCTTTTGGGGATAATATCTTAATTATAATGGTTGACGTTTAAATTGAATTTAACCAGTCAACGCCTTGTTAATTTTATTATTGTCAAAGGTAGCAGTTGCATCACTACACACTGAAATAATTTCACATAATAAATTAAGGTTTGAAATTAAATAAATGTTTATAGTGCTCATATGAATCGTTTAAATTACAAACAAAAGATAAATAATATATTTAATACAATATGTCTGCATTGGCCTATTCGTCAGGATGTAAATGCGAGTGGGATGCCCCCTCAAAGTGGATAAACAAACTAATATAATGGGAACCGCTTTCAACCGGCGACACGCGTCACTCAAACACCGCCCATGCTCAGATCCAGCCAGATCCAAACCCCATTATCTATCCAAATTGCTGTCCGTCGGAGGCAGTACTGCTGCTATAGCATCATCATTATCATCTCGTTGACCCGCCATTGTCATCCCGCTGATACCCATATAAACAAGTGCACTTTATGTTTACTTGGATGTTTTTAATACACCTCCATCCGTGATTGTGTGTGGGTTGAGGTGAGGCGGCGATACGATTCCTATCATCCACATATATATTCCGTATATGTGTATCTGTGCTGGTTTTCTATTGTTCATAAGCCGGGCTTCGGGCTCTCCCGTATATAAAGGTGATCAATCTCGCTGTCTAAAATTCAGTTCAGTTCTAACGCGACTTGAAGCCGGTTTTTTGCTAAATATATTCCATTTTGTGATTTCGTGGAAATTTTGTTTGCTATTCAAAATGCGTTTCGCTCTGTTTGGTTTTCTAGGTAAATACCCTTTCGTGATTTAGCACCTACAAAATAAATATAAAATAATACAAAGTGTGTAATGCAAGATTACTTTTTAAATGTAAAGTCGACAGTTAACTAAAACACATTGCTTGTATTATTATAAATCAAAATAAGCTACATAAATAGGTTAAGTAATTATCAATAATGAATTATATTTTATTAAAGAAACATCAGATGGATTCTACGTAGTTTATAACATTTTTAACGTTTTTTTCTTCACAATCTGACCTAATTAGTATTAGGTTTATTAACCATTTGGAATGACCTCATATATGTAATTATCTGATATCCCATAACAAAATTTAATGACACTTAAATTACAATTAAAATACCCCAAACATTAATTACTTCAAAAAATCATTTCGTTTTCTAGCATTGTGCTTGTTGGCCTTTGTCCTGGCATCTCCAGCAAAGGACAACAAGAAACCGGCAACCAACGCATGCCAGAGGGACTGTGGTGAAGCGTACGAGCCGGTCTGTGCCAAGGCCAAGAACAGCAGCAAGGAACGACTTATCACTTTTGGCAGCCCGTGTGTGATGGCCAACTACAACTGCCAGCATGCCGACGATCGTGAGTAGTGCTTTCTTATTTATTTTTGCTAAATATTACATAAATCCCTACATTTTCAGCATTCGAACAGAAGGCCAAGGGCGAGTGCGGCGGCGGAGTGAGTGTTCGTCTCTCTTAAGAACAGAAGATCAGTCCATATAAGCCTATATCCATATACGAAATGGTGCAATAAAATATTCACATGTTTTTTATTCCAACGGGAACGTTTTATTTATTTATCGAGGAAGGAAGCTTTTATTTTGCATAACAGAACAGATAATTTAATTTCGCTCTTGGGACTAGGTAACTCCCCTTTAAAATACACACACGTGGACATGCATTCACACTAGATCAGTTCCAGCTATCCGTTTCAGTTTAAATCAATGTCGTATCCTATATACTCGCTATGCACTTATCAGCAGTCAATCACGCGGCCAATCTGCAATGGAAATCAATTCAATAATAAGTTCATAACGGTGCTTGAAGCTCAAGTGAAATGGGTTTAGAGAAACTGAAAAATAATAATTAAATTATAAACTAAACTTAAGGATTTACTATTTTATTTCGACTGTAAAATAACAATTTATATAGGATAGCTTCTCTGACCCAGCACTCGTTCTGTTCACAGACAATTTACTCACCACTCACAGAGCTCTAGCGAATAATCGCCATACTACGACTTGATGCCAAGTGTTCTACATAGTATATGGTATTGTATTGTATTGTATTGTGTAGATTATTATAGTTTTTATTAGTCGCTCCACTACATTCACAGTTTCCGTTTCCACACACAAACACAACGCTTAGTTAGCCTTCTTCTGCTGCTGCTTGACCTTGTAATCCGCCAGAGCGGCCTTGATGGCATCCTCGGCAAGCATCGAGCAGTGCAGCTTCACGGGCGGCAGGCGCAGCTCCTTGGCAATGTCCGTGTTCTTTAGCTTGCCCGCCTCATCGATGGACTTTCCCTTGACCCACTCGGTGGCCAGGGAACTGCTGGCGATAGCCGAGCCGCAGCCAAAGGTCTTGAACTTGGCGTCCACAATCTTGCCATTCTCGTCCACTTTGATCTGCAATTTCATCACATCGCCGCAGGCGGGAGCTCCAACCAGCCCAGTGCCCACTGTGGCATCCTTCTTGTCCAGCGATCCCACGTTGCGCGGGTTTTCGTAGTGTTCAACGACCTGTCAACGGCAAACAGAATAACATCAAAAGTAGATTAGTCATGGGAGATTCCTTATCTGCGTTATCGCTTTGCGTGCAGCCTGAAACGCTGTCTATGAAAACGACAACAAAGCGGGGAAAGTGGGGTCTTAAAAGTATAGTATATGGCTTCTAGATATTACGAAAGAGTGTTCCGCGCGGCAATTGGAAATCGGGCAAGGAGCTTACATTTTCGTGGTATAGGGCCACCGGCACGCTCTGCACACGCTTCAGCTGCGAGCGCAGCAGTCGGGATGAGTTGCGGACCAAAGACATATTCACTTGCTAATTGTAATTTAGGTAAATCAATGCAACTAGTCGAGTATTGTTGTGAAATTCGAAGCGAAAGGAAAACACAAGAACTACTGCGTGTTTGGGAACAGCTGTTGGGAATGAGCAGTGACGGCGTTTTGAGTTGATGAAAATCCGGAACTTATCGATAGGTTTGATCCAGTTGGAAAATTGTTGAATGCTAATTAGACCAACAAATTAAAATATTATTGTCTTTCTTTTTTAATAAAAGTATTAATTTTTATGTACAATAATGTTTTTAAATGCTGGAAATGCTTATATTCAGCGATTTCTGATCTGGGTTTAAAACATAGCGATACGCCCATTTTTAGCCATTTTTGACACGTGCCATGTGGCAACACTCCAACAAATCACCAAGTTAAATATTTGTACAATTTATTTTGCCAACTTCCTGGTTTTATTTTGAGCAGACTATGAGTTTCTGAAGTATATTCCATAAATCAATACTACCCACATCCCAATTATGACCTCACGGAAACGAAGCGGGAGCGGCTCCACCAAGCGGCCCAAGGAGAAGGTGTGTAACTGCCCACTGTGTGGCTCCACCCACAGTGATTGTGCATCGTTAATTGTTAATTGGGTTTTTATCACAGGTCGTCTACATATACGAGCTCCTATGCCGCGGCGAGGATCCCAGCAGCGAGAGCCCGGAGTTCTGGAACGAGTTCTTTCTGTTGCAACCGAATTTCGAGGCGCTCGAAAACGAAATTGGGAAGCTCAACAACGAACAGCTGCAGGTGGTGAAGCCGAACCTGAACACACTCTTCCAGAGATGCATCGAAATGCTGGACACAGGTATGTCAAATGGTCCCAGTATATATACCATAATCCACCTATATTCCTACATTTTCCCCAGAAGATCATCCCAAGCGCCTGTGCAACAGCCTGCAGACTCTGTGCTCTCTCTTCTACGGGATCTTCAAGAAATCCAACTCCGATCCCTCGATCAACATCCTCAACGAGATCTTTGGCCACGAAAAGATGGACGAGTGGCTAAAACTTCTGATGCAGTACTGCAATCGCATTTTACTAGGCGATGTTCCGGAGAATGCCCGCTTTATGTGCCTGAAGCTGCTGCAAGTCCTGGTCACTGGAACGGACAACGTCAATCAGAACTCGCTTTTTGAGCACCTGATGATGCACAGCATGTTCGACGCCTTCGTCCGGCTGCTCAGCGATCCCACGTTCCGCTCCCAGCATGGCCATGACATCGTTATCCTACTGACCATCTTGGTGAACTACCGCAAGCACGAGGCCACCAATCCGTACGTGGTGCAGCTCTCCATTCTGGCAGATGAGCTGGCTCTGAATGGGTGTGTGTTCTGACGTGTCTATTACAGATAGCTCGGCAACGTTTCGCCCTTATATCATATTTCGATAGTAACTTTATCATAATTCCAGCTACGGGCAAATGATATCGCAATCGCTCATCGACTTCTGTCGCCAGTACATCCAGAGCCTCAACAATGTGCAATCCTCCTCCTGGTTCTCCTCTCTCTCGAATATCGTCGGAAATATGTTTGTGTCGGACGAGGGATGCGAACGGGTGCAGCAAATCAAGGCCAACAACGGACTTCTCCTGGCCCTGTACGAGGCTGTGCATCTGAACAGAAACTTTATCACTACTCTGGCGCATACACAGGCCGAATCCAGTGCACCACCTTCGCCCAGCAACACCTTGAGCCTGGCCCAACCCGTTCCGGACCTATCAAATGCGCCGATAATCGACATCACGCAGTACCCGACCAATTTGCTGGTGGCCGTTTTCCAGTACTGCTCCATTGTTATGCAGGATAATAAGAACGAGTCAAGCATTGCCAACCTGAAGCTGTGCTTCCTCATACTCACCTGCATTTCGGAGGATCAGTATGCCAACTCCATGATGCATGACAGCAACCTCACATTCAAGGTAATGCTGCATCGGGCGCAGATGCGACATCGCAAATTGAATGTAGATCGAGTTGGCAAGTCGCAGCCGTTGGCTGCCACTCTGCTTGACCTCCTGGTTGAGTTTATAGTATCCCACTTGATGAAGAAGTTCCCCATGGAACTGTATCTGCTGTGCATCGGTGTGATTCACCGGATTCTATGCTACCAAAAGCGTTGCCGCGTGCGCCTTAACTACCCGTGGAAGGAGCTATGGTCAGCGCTAATTGGGCTGCTGCGTTTCTTAGTCAACCAGGAGCAGACACTTGTCAAGAAGTGCAACATCTTTCACCTGTCGCTCCAAGTGGTGAATATATTTAACCTGTTTATCACATACGGCGACACGTTTCTGGCCACTACGAATAGCTACGATGAGCTTTACTACGAATTGAACCGCGAGGAGAAGGTCTTTACGGAAATACATGCAATGGGTAAGGAGTACAAGGCCTTACTAGTTTGGAAGACTTTCATTTCTCTCTTCTATAGTTCTTCGCTATACAACGATGCCCGAGTGCGAGTACAAGGACGATGTAATTAAGCTGCTGAACGCTTTGGTGAATATCCTGGCCATCGTTAAGCATTTCCAGAACAAGATTAAGGAGTGGTTGGCCGAGCAAGGCCTATCAACACCCACGGAGGATCAAATACTCGATGTGGTGCGAAAAAACTATGATCTAACCCTGAAGCTACAGGATTCCCTGGATCAGTACGAGCGTTATGCAGAGGCGCCGCTGCATACCAACTTCTTTAAACTGATGGTGCGCGATGTAGTCAACGATACACGGAAGCATATCTACGGATATGTGAAGGAGGCCGTATCGGTTATACCAGATCAGGAGGTGCTCCTCACCGCCTCAATTACCTCCGGCTCGGTGGGAACACCAGGACCAGCACCAGCAGCGACAGCAGTGACCACTCCGACCGTCACGCCTGCCACGTAGGGAATTGACCTCGACAGACTATCCTCAGACTGTTTAATTGTTTCCTTTGCTTAGTTTTATAATTGTAATTTAATCAAATCTCTAGAAGCGTACACTCGATGTAATCTGTAAGATTTAAAGTGCTTTGCGAGTCTTTGTTAGCTTTCGTTGTGAAGCATGGACATGGAAACATATTCATATATATTCTGTGCAAGTTTTTTACATACGTATACAACAAATAAATATCGTGTATATAAAACTAGTAGCTCGAGCGTTTTTATATTACCTGAAATTATTTAATTTCAATACTTTCACTCATTTCTCAAATCGGTGCATCTGCTCACACCATTTATATCACAGACGTTGAGGGATATTAATTAATTAACCGAAAAATAATTTATCCTTTGTGTTTATTATTTTGCTCTTTTATTTAATCCCAAGCTTTCCACATGTGTATATTTATTTATTACAAAAATGCGTATAAATAGTTGGTTTATTAGGGGTTTTCTGGTTATACAGGCGATTGTATAGATTCTAAAGATATCGCTACGATTTATATAGATGTTTATGGTTTATGTTTAACTTTTGCTTGCAATATTTGCAAGCAACTAACAATTTGAATGCAATTGTAATGGATCATGGGTCGAAACAATATGCGAACAGCTAAGTAAATGTCTAATAAATCATTTAAAATGTGTTAAAATTATGTAAATATATATCGAATAGAGTAATTGGTTGCATTAAAATATACAGAATGATTTTTAAAGAAACTTAAATCCTAGTCTTGCTTTTTACAAATATCCTTTGCATTCGATTCATAGGTTTCTAGGTCAATAATATACGTAGTTCAAAGGCAGAGCCAAACGATCACTCAAAGGCACAATCAACAGACAGTATGGGGTTAAATTAATTATTAATTATTACATTATAAGCAATGCCTAGTTTCTCTATCTCTCTTGGCTGAGTTCGATGCGCCTGCCCTGGAATTGCGGCTTTAACATAATATTATTTATGGATCTATTTACAATTGCGTTTATCGTTCGAACTTATGTTTATGGATGAGCGGTGCTGTTGATTAGAAGTGGTCCACCTTCACGGAGACCGTGTGGGCGGCCGCGTTGCTGGGCAGATCAATGTTGTCCCACTCGGTGTGCAGGTTCTTCTCGCTGTCGGTCGCCTTGAGGGCCAGTCCCAGCGACGCAGTCCGTCCGGCGCAGTGCGGTATGTTGAGTGTAACCGGCACCAGGAACTCAAGGCCCTGCGGGCCGCACATCACCAGCGGTGATAGCATTGTCTCACCTGCGATATCAAATAGTAAATAAAAATTAGGCATTAGATTGATGATAAACCTTAATGGATTGTATTTAAATGCAATTTGCTTTTGTGTTTAATTGAGTGTAAATAGAAAAAAGTTATATAAGAAGTGTAAGTGGGCACAGGAAAATCAAAAATGTATAAAGGAATGCCAAAGAAATCGCTAATATGGTCATAAAATTTTAAAGTGTTCTTTACATTTTAATAGAATTTATTCAGTAAATAATTTAACTCACAATTATGGACACAATTCGAATTTATAGTAAATAATTATTTATTATAATTAACGATTTCTGTGGAAGCCCAGTTTAATATTGTTTCAGGAAATATTATTTAGAAAAAGGTGAATTAAACAAAACAGGAAGGTAGTTTTGATACAAATACAATAGAAAAAGTCGAATAATTCAAATACTTTACAGAAATAAATAAATAAATATTCCTAACATATTAATTATAATTAAAAATAGTGTAAAAAGAGAAAAATCGAATTAAAAAATTTCAATTTAATGAATATGGAGTTACATGCAAGAAGCAAACATAAACAGATTAGTAAAAACCAAAAACTACTTGGGATTAATAACTAAACTAAAGCAAATAACCATCCACCACATAGTAAGGATAATACGCATAACATTAAACAAAATAACGCTGCAATCCAAATCAAAATCAAAATCAGAGACGGAAGACACGTGTGCGGGTTGCTTTAGTTTCTTTGCTAGCGGCTTGTGGAAGTGGCTGTGTGTTTTTTGTTTATTTTTGGTGGATGGAAACAATACGAAGAAGAGTGTGTGTGTTGTTTTAGTTAGACCAACCATTTTCCATGTCCAGCGGGGGACCCCCGACCGCCTGTCCCATTCGTGGATCGCTAACGGTGAAGTAGATCTCCTGCCGCACACCGGCCGGAATGGCGCCAGGCGGGATTTGCAGGGAAACGTTCCACATCTTGTCCGCCAGCGTGCCGCCGTTGGAGTCGAAAACTCCCCGCGAAGTGCTGGGCTCACGGGGCAATGCGGGGAAGGGCCCATTATTCGGAGGAGGAGCATTCTGTTTCACGGGTCCCGCAATGGGCAGGGACATGTTGCTGCTGAACGGTGTGCTGGTGGCATTGGGAGGACCCACAGGCAGGCTGGCCTGCGAAGTGTATTGCGTTTCGATGGAGGTGCAACTGTCGCCGATGGGGGAACTGGGAGGCGGAGCCGTTCGCTTCAAGATATTCGAGATGTGGAAGGGTGCTCTGCCGGAACGAGGGGTTGGGGGCTGAACAGGAGCTGGTGGAGGCGCCAGTGGGGAGACCTGATCCGCTGCCTCAAAGACATCGTCATTAGACACATTCTGTGTCTCACTGGATTGCAGCATTCCCTCGTTGTGCTGATTGATTTCAATGGCCGTGGCCTGCTCCGTTTGCTCCGCTGAGGTTTCAGCTGGATCCTCTGGATCCTCGTCGTCTACCTCGTCCTGAACTAGCGGCGCCCTCGCCGGATTCTCAATGACCGTATCCGAAGACTTTTGCAGATCCGAGCGACTGAGTGTTGAATCCTCAACCTGCTCCTCCGGCTGAGCATTGATCTCCACCTGAACCTGCTCGGTCTTGCCCTCTTTTTCTTTCTTCTCGTCGGTTTCGTTCTCGCGGGACTGAAGGATACTCTCCTCACGGGACTCGTAGATGGGCGCCGGCCTGCCCATGTCCCGCTTGGACACGTATATAGGCTCCGCCATGCTGTCCAGAGCTTCCCGTCTCGTCTGGTATATCTGATCCCTTAGCTGGGCTCTTGTCTTCAGAGCACCCTCCTTGGCCTCCCTTCGGCTCTGGTAAATGGCCTCCGGGTTGGAGGCCTCCGACTGGCTGCTGCTGCTCTGCGGGCTGAACTCCCTTTCCATGTCGCGCTTGCCCTGACTGATCCGCTCCTGCATTTCACGCTTCGACTGGTACAGGTGGTTTCTCTGCATCTCTCGCTGCATTTCGCGGCGGGATTGGTAAAGCGGCTCCTCCTCCGCCTGCTCATTGGCTGCTCCCGGATAGAATCGCCGGCGGGTCATCACCTCGGAATTGGGTGCCCTGCGCTGATCGGGCAGCATGTAGGCCCCGTTGCGCGTCTGGTAGATCTCCTGGGGATCATGCTCGTAGCCGGGACTGACCATGGGTCTCCTGGGCGGGCCTCCCTGGCTTCCCCCCCGATCCGCTGTGGTGGTACTGTGGCGACGCACAATCCTCCTGCCGTTTCGACCGTTTCCAGCAGCCGCTGCAGCTGCCTCCGCCTGCCGCCGCTCGAGATCGATGCAAGCTCGGTTCGCATACAGATCGTACTGATCGTACCCGTATCCATTGTCCTGGGGATGCTGCATTCGCGGCACAGTGTTGCCTATATTGCCGTAAATATCCTCACCCTCCAGGTTCTGGTAGGTGCTATTCATCATCTCCTGTTGATGCTGCTGGTGCGGCGGATAGTGACCGCCGCCGCCTCGCTGGTAGTAGACATCCTGCGGATGGGGCGGCATCATGCCATGCGAGCGCTCCTCGAAGCCTGCCGGATAGGTAGGATACTCGTCCGGGTAGTAAGGCCTCTGGACTCCTCGCTCCAGCATCGATTGTTGGCGTCGCAGTCCCTTGGGCTTCCGCTCCGGCTCCACCATGCTGTTCATCCGCCTCAGCGGTCGAGTGCTCTTAATCAAAGCATTCTTCAGAGCGGCCAGCGGGCTCTTCAGCACCGATTTCTTCTTTTTGTGCGGCGGCAGTGGCGGTGGCGCCATCTCCATGCCATGCTCATCATAATACTGATGGTATTCCTGGGCAGCATACTGCTGACGGGGTTGGCTGTGACCCCTGGCAGTGCCATAGTGCCCATAATAATTGGGATCTTGGGCGGCAGGTGGTCGCTCGTGGGGATAACGCGGTGCCGAGCGGGATCGGTGCATGGGGTGTCCTTGGGCAGGATGATTGGAGGGTGGCGGCATGGCGTAGTAATCGTCGTAACGCTCATCGTACGGCTCCATCTCGCTAAAGGGTTGTTATGTGATTCGGAATTTGTGTACGTGGGTTAGCAAGGGGTCTGAATCTGTAATCTGCTTTTTCAGGGAGTTGAGGAGACTTGAAGCATAGCTTCTACATTTTTTAATAATCGAAACTTCGTTCAAAGATCAAAGGGAGTCAGGAAAAATTTGTATTAAAAAGGAAGATCCTTTGGAAGTAGCTTCTTATTTTAAGTTTTTCCCTTTTGATCTTTAAACTATAAATATGGATTTAAACATTGTCTCGAAAACGCAATTTATTCCTGCAAAACATTCGCTAAAGACACACAAGCGCATATTTAAAATAACTATGAAATACTTTGCAAATTAACCAAAACTGTAGAGAAAAAGTAAATACCAATTACCATCAAGTATTTTGTTGTTAGTCATTATTATTTGTTGTTGAGTTTACCCAAAACCGTAGTTAGATTCAAGTTGAACTTTCAAATACCCGAGAAGTGTATTGAGAGTAAAGTTATGGTAAAAGGATCAGCCGAAAGCCTGATCATGAAACGAATAAGTGGTAGAACTAGTTCGAGTTCGAGAGTAGATAAATGTGGATATACGGATATATCTGTACTTTATAGTTAAGTGGCAAGTAGAAGTTAACCCGAAAAATGTTTTATTTTCGTTTTGATTTTTTTTTAACTGCGTGAGGCGCTCAACATTTTACAATTTGTTTTATAGTTTGGTTAATAATTTTGGTTATTGCAAAATACAATAATAATTATTTAATTCATGTAATATATGCGATTGGTTTCGTTGTTGTGCGTTTTTCGTGAAGATTTTGCATCGAATAATTTGTAATGACCAGCAACCGTATGAAAGTATGAATAGATTGGCATAATGATTGATTGATTGACTGATTGTTTGGCTGACTGATTGACTGAATGTTTGGCCGATTATTGTAAGTTATAAAAATGGCATTTAACAAGAATATAAAACATTTTTCGTTAACACAAATGTTGAGAATTGAGAGAGAAGGAATCGAAAGGATTTCTTTATGTTTGTTTTTTGTGTGTGTTCTTTTTTTAAATTATTATTTGGGTGGAAGACCTCCTCTTTGCGGGGCAATGGATCTATCAGAGGGTTGGATATTGGGTGGGCACTACAAGTATATAGCGTAGACTCACCTCATGTTGTGATGGTGCCCAGCGGCAGCTCCGATTTGCGGTTTACGATACAGCTCAAAGGCCGAGCCGCGCTGCTCCCGGCTACCGGCCAGATCCAAGGCATGGCGTTCGGGTGTGTGGGGCGGTAGGTTTCCTATGAATACGATTGTTATTACATTTTAATTCAATTCAAGTTTAAGGAATACTCCACCCACCTATTGGCGGTGGCATGCCGCGATGTGGTGCAATGTAGGGTCCCGTCCCACTGCCTCCGTTGTAGTGGTGACTGTTGCCGTTGTAACCATTTGCTTGCGGATACGGCTGCGGAGGCGGTGCCTGTCCATAGTTGCCATTAGAGCCGCCGTAGGTCGGCTGCTGCTGAGGCGTTTGCTGCATGTGCCCGTTGCTGGGCGATCCGGGAGTTGCCTGCTGGCCATAGTGGTGATGGGAGGGTGTTGGCGGATAGTAGAAGCCATTGGGAGAGCGTGGCGAACCAGAGTCCTGAAAGGCGAATAACAGATTAGTTTAGAAAATGGCTTTAACTGATTTGATTTTGTGCTAATAACTTACTCCATTCTCCCAGGGAGTGGTACCTCCGCTGCCACTGCTGCCACCACTTTGGACTGGCGGCCTGTAGTTCTTGGGCTTCGGAGGCGGCACCGGCTTGAAGGGACCGCTGCCATTGCTGCTGGGCGTTCCACTGCCATTCATCTGGCCCTGGCCATTTGTCACATTCGGTGGCGGAACCACTCCATGCGGCGCTGTCTTCGGAAGCTTGCTGTAGTCCGCTTGCGACACCGAGTTGTTGCGACTGTTGGTTCATGGGGTTTGCAGGATCGTGGATCGGGTGATATATATATTTGCATTGTGGGTTGTGGCGGGGATTGTGGTTTTTTGGGGTGTGATTGTACAAAAACAAATGTTGATGATGATGGCGAGCACAAAACATAAGCCGGAAAGAGAAAAAGTTTATGTAATTATAAGGACATGTGTGACAACTATATGATAAATACTTAATTACGGGAATTGATAATGAAAAGTTGGAAAAGAATTAAAAGGAATGCATTTTATAGTTTCAATTTCTCTTCTTTTAAATATATTAAATATAACTTATAGTAAACCTTTCCAATTTTTGTATATCAACCCCGAAAAACAAATGCTTAGACATTATACAAAAGTCAGGGTGTGAATATAATTATCGTTTATTGCACTCAAGGTCGGGCTTCTATATACACAAGGCAAGGAATTCGAGTTGATTAGAAACTAAAGAGCGCATAACAGAATTTCGGAAAGGATTACATAAACTGAGGATTTTTAAAGTGCATTTTCGTATATAAAAATTGTAGTTTCAAAATGGCATTCGTATCGTTCGCAATTCTTGGCTTAGACCAGCGTATCGTAGGCGGAGACACCGGACATGAGGGCTGGAGGTGGTGGCAATGGTGCCATTAGGGCATGCAGACGTGGTGCAGCGATCGGACGACGATCAAAGCCGCCTGAGGTGAGGCGCAGGTGCTGCTGGTGACTCAATTGGAGGCCACAGGACAATGGTAGCTGAAGGGGCAGAGGCATGGGCAGGGAAACGGACACAGGCAAGGACGAAGGCGATGGTGAGAGCGACAACGAGGAAGAGGGTGACATTGACTGCTGCAAATGCAAGTGCTTCAAATGGGGCGCATGGAGATGATAGCGTCTAATGGTTCAGGGACACATACAGAGTCATATATAGTATATCGAATAATTTATTTGAAAAGATACAAGAGAATATTTACGACACACACAATCGACAAAATGCATGCAAGTGAGTTGACAACGAACGACGTCGCAGGAGAAAGAGAAAATAAATTGTTTTCTTTATATATATTTAACCGATTTAACACCTTATACTATATACAGTTCCTTCCAGGGGAGATCTTTAAAAATGGTAATGGGTTATCCCATTCATACCTGTATTTGCCGTAATCCGTTTTTGTTTCCACCAAAGGCTTGCGTGGGCTGCTTTCCAGGCCCAAATTAGAAGGACGCTGCGGATTGCCATTGCGTGGATCTGGAAAAATTAAAGTTTAGATTTATTTTTAAATTATATAGTTAATTAATTCCCAACCGTTACTTACCAATATTACGGGACGCATTCATTTCGTGGTAATGTGGTCTTCCGGGACTGCTCTGGCGGTTCAGATCGTTGGGGCCGCCGAAGCTGCGATGATCGTGCGGCGTACGGCCATAGTCATGACCTTGGCCCACCGGTGGCAAGGGGCGACCACTGGAAAAGATCCAAAAACATTATAAATAATACCATAAATTTAAAACTTTCCATATACAAAACCCACCTTGCATTTGGCACTGATTTGAGATCGTCGGGCGCATTGGGACCCAGCCGTCCCAGGTTCTGCATGGCCATCTGGGTATTGTTGTACGAGTCGTAGCTGGACACGCTGTCGTAGGTAGAAGCACCTCCTCCACCGCCGCCATTGGCCTTCAGCTGGGCATTCAGGCGTGCCTGGCGCTCCAAGGATGCGTGGGTTTGCTGCTGCTGCTGCTGGCGTTCCATGGTCTCGGCTCCGCCAGCCCCGACCAAAGCATTTCGGGTGATGTACTCCGCCTGGACATCGTCCTGTATCACGGCCTTGCCAAACAGGCGCTCCTGTGCACTGCGTCCCAGAGTTCCGTTTCGCGACGAGGATCCTGAGGTGTTCAGGGGCAGATCGCCTGGCTTGGACTGTCGGTCGATGCGCGGCGGCAGATCCGGAGCGTTAATACCGTACAGAGATTGTGGCCGGACCACAGTGGGATCTGCTCCAACGGATGGCTGCTGCTGCTGCTGTTGCTGCTGCTGCTGCGGTGGCACGTTGGTGCCGTAGATGCTGTACTTGCTGGAGTCCATGGTCTGGCGGCGATTGGGATTCGCGGGGACACCATGGTCGTAGGGTACCTGCAGCAGGTGCATTGCAAGGGACGTGAGTGGGTGGCGAAAAATATTAGCACACTGATTGAAATGGTCAACAAAATTTGCAATATTTGGTAGGAGAATATTTCAGAAGAATTTACAAAATTAAACAATTGCAAATAATTAAATTTCTTTTTAAATTAAAGCTTAGTTTACCATGAAGCCAAATTTCAAATGTAATACAATTTTTGGGCACATTTTATGTTTCTAAAGCAAATAAGTAATAAAGAAATGCTTATAAATTGAATCTTTTAATTTAAAACTTTGCAATTTAACTTTAGGTAAGCAATTTTTGTTGATCATTTGAATGTTTTTTGTATGGAGTTGAGTTGGGCGCTTGGAAACCTCTAAAGTTTTTGGTTTTTAGTGAAAGCGCATGCCAAGTTTGTTTCTTAGACTGAGTTTGAGTTTGAGTTGGTTTTATTGTTGGTTTTTTCGACCTCTTACCGTATATGGAGGTGGTAGTCCTTCACCAATTATGTCTCTATCCCTATCCAAGTTATCCTGATTAGTGGCAATCGATGGATCTGAGCTCGCTTTAACCAACTGCGGCAAATTGCCAAGCGACAATGATGCGGATGGGCCGGGACTCAGTTCCAAATCGGATTCGGGACTTGATGCATACGAAAGTCGGGAGGTGGTCATGGGGAATAGGAAATCGTCGGAGAGGGATTCTACGGGCTGGGGTTTCGGATTTCGGATTTTGTTTTTGCGGGTTCGTTAGGCGCATTTTTTGTTGGCAAGAGTTAATTTCAGTTTAGCAGTAGTTTTCGTAGATTTTTGGTTTTGATTTTCAAATTTAGCGCGTTGAGAGCAACCAACATTATTGTTTTTTTTTTTGATAATAAATAAAACGCAAGAACAGCAACAAGAAACGTTGATGAAACATTAAAATTTATGATTGATTCGATTTGATTCGATTGATTGAAAGTCGTTCGATTGCGAAGCATTTGGGATACGTAATGTATGGAGGACGAACACAAGATATATATTTGGCATATTTGGATATTGTTTGGTTTTTAGTTTTGGACGAGGACATTTTGATTATTTGTTGGCGGTGTGTTTTAATATATGCATCGAGTTTTACGGGGTGATTAAGCGGGAAATGACCATGATGATGTATTTTTGGTTTTGTTTTGTTTTTTGGTATGTAAATAAAAGAAACAAATGAAACGAAAAACATTTAGTTAGCAACTTTATAAAAATATTTGGCAAAAATTTGTATGGAGATTTTTGCATAAATGTTGAGACTTAAGCCTAAAATGTCAATTAATATTTCGGGGCATTTCGATATTGTTGATGGGGGTAGGTAGATTAGGGTTTGGAGCCTTGGAAGTTGTCATTGCAGCCACTTAAATGCAACTAACATTGATTGTGAGACTTAAGATCTCTGGAATCTGCGGTGGAATGACAATTTCCATTGGCTCCTTGGGTTATTCATGATATTCGTGGGCTCTCTACATGCTTTTAGCTTCACAAATTACACACATTTATATGTACATACAGATATAGCAATATTATTATAGTTCTTGATCATGCTACACGATGAGGGGGCTTGATTGGGCTTATGAATAATTTAATTAATTTTGTAAACAACTACATGCGATAATTACACAGAGGGGGGATAGAGATAGAGGGGAAGGTATACTGGAGGAGATTCAGCTGAAAAGTCAGTTGTGCCGCCAAGGAAAATGATTCAAATCATTCTGGGGACCTTCTTTTCAACTAAATTAACACCGATTCTCATGCAATGCATTCGTTACTTTGGCCAACATTGTTGTTGGAATCAGCATTATTGTTGCTACTATTATTATTGTTGTTTTGATGGCTGTTGTTATTGTTGCTGCTGTTGTTGTGGCTGCTGGTACTACAGTTATTATTAATATTATTGTTATTATTATTGTGATTGCTACTCGAGTTATTCAAACTGGCTATCTGACTGGTCAGATTATTGAAGGCCAGCGTAAAGTTTCCCTCATCCACCAAGGTGCCATCGCTGCTCCCGTTGCCATTGCCCAGGAGATTGCTCAGGGAGCCCGAGGAGGAGTAGCCACTGCGGCCGACCAGACCACCCGGACCACTGCCGATCAATCGCTGCTGTGGCTTGGCCATCGGCGCTCTCTTCAAGGCACTGGCATCTGTCAGATGCTGATGCTGCTGCTGCTCCAGCTCCAGATTGCTGTTCTTGCTCTTGGCCTGATCCGTTGGCAACAGGTTCAGGCTGGAGTCGAAGAGGTTCTTCTGCAGCAGCAGCTCGTGGTAGTAGTAGGGCGTCGTCCGACGCTCGACGGCCGCATTGGGACGCAGGCCATAGCGGCTGATTGGAGTTGGTCCGGGCTGAAAGCCCCTGGATCCACTCGAGTGATTCACTGCACTCGTGCTGCCTCCGTTCAGGTTCGAGCTGGAGTGCAGCGGCGTTTGGCTAGAGGCGTAGCTCTGGCTCATGAGATTCGGCTGGGAGCTGTGATAGCCCTCCATGGACAGGATATTGTCATCCAGAATGCCATTGTCCAGCGGAGTGGGATCGGCTGGCGGTGCCAGGCCATTGGGCATCGAGGATGCGGGCTTTATGATCGGCACCATGGTGTAGGAGCTGCGATTTCGGGGCTTCTCCGCCAGACTCTGGCTGTGGGCATAGCCCACTGGCGGTGGTCGTGGCGGCGGAGGCGTATGGCCTCGAATTCTGTGACTCTGATTCGGATTCGTGTTCAGATTGTAATTGAGATTGAGGTTCTGGGAGTAGCGGGGCACCGAGGTCGAGGCCAAGGGGCGGCAGCAGGCGAACTTGCAAGGCTGAGCGATATAGGGGGGGAATAACATTTCGGTGGGGGAATCGGGGAACTGTTAGTATTTTTTATTTATTTATTTGTTGATTTTTCAGTTTTAGGGTAAACAACAATCATGGGCATGTTTCACGTGTGTGTGGAGAGTGTGTGGTTTAAAAAACGAATAAGAAAAAGTTTCGAAAGTAAAAATTAGAATATTGACCATAACCAGTTGTAGAAATAAAAGAGTTATAGAGTTTATATAAAATTAGTTTAAGATTAAACTACAATAAATCATTAATAGTAGGGTTAGGGGAATGGGGAGAGTTCTCTGCTAACGGGGAATATCACAATCAAAAGCTTAACAAAAACTATAACTTTGGTACTAAAATAACTATTGTGTAAGAGTTTAAAAAAATAAATTAATCATTCCATTTCAAGGATTTTTCAGGAACTTTGATAGTTAAGTTTGAGGGAAGTAAGCTATCTGACCTAAAAACGTGCTGAATAATATAGGAAATAATATATAATAAACTGGGTATTAAGGATTTTGGGATAATAAGCTAAAAGCTATAACAGATTCTTGTAAAAGATTTTCGGTTTTCTTTAAATAAAAGTATTTTCTCGAAAATCTGTCTATCTATTTTCTATATCACAATACTTTTTAAATGTTTAAATATTCTTTAAATATAATATATTTTTCTATTCCATTTTTATTACATTTGAAAGCTGATAAAGCTTATAATGCAAGTACAAAGTTCTAACAGAATAAAACCTGATCTACAAAACTTTTTTAGCTGTTTAATAAGCCCTATTTCCCATCACCTTTTCGGACAGTTAGAGAACATCGTTATATTAGAGGTTACTTAGGACTCACGACATCCACGAGATGCTTGGGTCAGACTTATAGACTAACTACGACGTGGGACACACACGCAGACAACAACTAGTGAGGAATGCATATGGGAACCCGGATAGGAACGAGTTGAACTCACCTTAGACTCGGACATCCACACAGCGCCGCTCTGCTGCAGATCAATCGAATCGCGCAACTTTCGGTACCAGGACTCCTCGTCGCTCAGCCCAATCTGAGTGCTGAAGATGTGCGACCAGACGCGCTCCAGCTTCTGGCACTGCTCCAGCAGCTTCTTGGAGCTCTTGTGGGCCGCCTTCGGGAGGCCGTGGCGCAGCTGCTTGATCACATGCTTGCTGTCCGTCTTCAGGAAGATCACCACCGGATAGAACTGGGCATAGTTGAGGCGGTCCACTGCATTGGGTGTGATGTCCAGCAGGGCGTGCTTGCCGCGATCCATCACATCCCGGATGTTCGATAGGCGGACAATCCGGCATTTTCCACTGTTTCCGGCAGACTTGTCGTCGTCCTGCAGCGGAGTGGAGAACTTGTCGGGGAAATCCTTGGCCAAACGCTCACGAGCCAGGTCGGAAACGGGTCCGAAGAGCACGACGGGTCGCACGAAGCCAGGGTGACGCAGGACGACACGCTCGTAGGCAGGGAATTTGGAAATGCTGTCGGAGAAGACGACGTCGTCCCAGTTCTCGCGGGAAAGGCTCTTCGAGCGACGGTGCGTTGAGCTATAGGGTTAAAAATTATGCAATTAATATTGTTACTTTTCAGAATAAATAAATAATTTAACTCACCGTCGTCGTCGGAAGAAGTTGCCCCTCGATTCGTTAGCATTCATCTCCTTTTTGGTGGCATTAAACTGGGCGGTGGCCAGCTCCTCGGCCCTCGATTTGTTCGGTATGACGCCGCGCTGCATCTCCTGGTGACCACGTCCAATCTTCAGCACCTGCCAGGATCCCACAACGCCATTGTGCAGAGTGTCAATCACACGGAACACGTCGCCAGCCTTAAAGGCCATCTCGCCCTTGGAGGGATTGTCGCAGTGGAAGTGGGTTTTGATGTGGAAGGAGTCGCCGCGCTGGTTGGTCACCACCTCGTCGTATTCCTCCTTGCAGTACTGCACAATCAGATCGATGCGATCCTGCAGGCTGAGCAGGAACAGCACAGCCTCCTCGCGCGTCACCCCGTTCATGTCCATGTCGTTGACCTTGAGGATCTTGTCGCCAGGCATCAGGCCCTGCAGCGATGCCGGAGATCCCGGCTGCACGGCGGTCACAAAGATACCGGCCTCATTACCGCCGGTCAGGCGTATGCCCACGCTTCCCTCTTTCTGGAAGGAGATGAATCTCGGCTCGGCACTCTGACGCTCTTCGTACAGCTGCCTGCGGGAGCTGTAAAAGTCCTCCTGGGCGGCTCCGCCATTGGATCCCCTTGGCGGCGGTGGACGCGGGGGCTCATCGGCGCCTCCACTTCGACCGCGGGTTGGTGTGACGGGTCTGTCCAGTTGCTGCAGCGATACTCCGTCGATTAGGGGTCCTCGGGAGCGACCGCGAGGCGTAAGGTTACTCTTCTCGTCGTGTATGCCATTGCCATTCATGCTCGGACCATTGGAGGTTCGTGTGGGGGGCTGAACGTATAGATTCTGCGAGGAGTAGCTGGCTCCGCCTGGCAGATACGGATCCTCCAGGTTGTTGTTGCTGCTGCTGCATCCGGAGACCTGAGCCTGATGGCTGGCGTAAATGTTGCCCGACGGCTGATGGCTAATGGCCGAATTGTTCAGATTCAGCTGGCTAACGGCCGCCTGGTTGGTGATGTCCCGGAGGACCACCAGGTTCAGCCGCTCCTTGCAGCCATCTATGATCTTCTTGGCCTCCTTGAGACTCATCGTGTCCCCGCAGTTGGTGTTGTGGATGCGGGTAATAATGTCGCCCTCCTGGAGGCTGTACCCGTTGGCGTTCAGCTGCTCGCGGGCCTTCGAGGAGATCTCCTTGACGAACAGCCGGCAGCCGAGCACCACTCCGTAGTCGTCCTTCTTGCCGCCCTTCGTCAGCGTGACCTTGATGGGCTGACCCCCGCTGGCGTTCTGCACCAGCGACGAGTTCAGGGAGTTGGGCTGGCTCAGGCTTGACATGGTCGGCGGCGGAGCAACTCCGCCACTGCCGTTGGCCACCAGACCCACCGAGCTTAGGCTGTGTGAGTGCTGGTGCTGCACTGCAGCTGGATTGACGGGGTTGAGGGGCACGCGTCGCTTGACCACCAGTTGGACGGTGTTGCCGCTGTCTCGCAACACCTGCACCGCCGTCGCATACTCGACGTTCTCCAGCGAGACTCCGTTCACCGATATTATCCGATCGTTGACTCTGCAAAGAGGGAAAGGGCGGGGATTTAGTGCCTGTTCGGTATATATGGATCACTTGGCTGCTTTCGGTAATTGCCGGGTAGCTCGTAAACCCTGCTCTAATGACCGAATCGTGACCAAACTAGAGAATTACAGGTCTCTGTTTATATGCAGGTCATTAGCAACGACCTTGTCCATTTCTACACAGTCATTAGACTTGCAGCCATAATTAAGAAGAACATTTCAGAGGAGATATCGACTAGGATATACCCTAAAGGAATATAACGTTCGTACAGTTGAAAGCTACTATCATATTAACCTAAATGGAACATCAGAAATATAATTACGACTTGTTGCATGACACTCAAGTTAATTTTCAGACTTGTGTCTATAGTTAACCTTTGATCCATCATACTCCCGGTGTTTTCTTTAACTACAGGGTATGCCAAATAATCCACAGTAGCGCACACACCTGAAACTTGAACCCCCTCCGGCTAAAAATACATAATGTTTCGGACCACTGGACTGCAATGCGATCGGACAGGTAGAGATCAGACTTGTGGGTCTCTATCTACGCACCACTCCAAGGGAAATCAGGTTAGACTGGGATTGAAGACATACGCTAATAAACGGACAATTGTCCGAGATATTCAGCATGACTAGACTGGAAGTAATAGAGCCCGAGAGCCAAGAATTGAGAGCCGTGATTCGGGGCGTCTGCTAAGCGGCTTCCGTGGATTTCTAAGGAATTACTCCGCAGGCCCGAACAATTACTGACCGTTCTTGGAACGGAACACCGAAGTGGCGGAATGAAAAGTAAAAATGTAATGGCAAATAGTAAATAGCACATGACGAATCCCCGACAAGAATGTTATACTTTTGTACATAGAAGTGTGTACAGACAAAGTGGTTAAAGATGGAAAAATTATATTGCATGTCTGAGGCGAAGCATATCCATAATTAAGTTGTCTACGAGTGCAGAAAGAAGAGGCCAGCCGACGATCCAAACTAAGCCGCATTTTACTTTCTGTTCACCGCCGCCGACGGTGGAACCATTGAGTCTGGAGCGGAGCAAAGCGAAGCGGCTTAGCAATTAAGCCGGGAAAAAATGCGGGAAATGCGACAGGGAATGGCATGGGTTTGCACTCAGAAATAGTTACGTTACTTCTTTATGAACATTTTTTTAAGCTAAAATGCACTCATGTCATGCAAGTTGGTATTTTAAACTAAAAGAAATCAAAAACAAATTAGTAATCTGAAAAAAAAAACAATCTAAAATGTCGTAATAGGAAAAACCCTACAGAAATAAATCGGGCTTTTATTTAAAAATATATTTTTTCCCTTAAATATTTCTCTATTATATTTTGCTGACAATTTTACGATTTATTTGTGAAACTTCTTGGCTGTTTCTCCCAGTGTCTCTTACGTGCCAGCTCCATAACAGTGAAACTTTGGCCATAATGAACCTAAAGGCTTTTGGGACAGGTCGCCGGGACATGTGATGATGGGCCGCTGCTAATTTCCACTTGTCTCTCCGCTCTCTTGGCAAACATTTTTCCAGCCTCGGCGGCGGGATTTTCTTTTTGAAATTCCTCAGCTGTGGCAGGTAAGAAAGGGACAAGCTGGAAATAGTTCCCGGCATGTCTGGGCCAGAGTAAATACATAGTTTCTTGGAAAGAACAGATTATGACAAGTTTTTAATCATCACAGAGGGAAGTCTGGGGAAGGGCTGGGCCAGGCCAGGTCGTCTGTCGTTGACGATTGAAAAACGCTTTGGAATTTTTATTATCGACAAGAGACGAGACTTTCAGAGACAACGAGATGGAGCTGCCGAGGCGTTGGCTTAATTACATATACGTTTTTTTTTTTGGGCCCTGCTACGTGAGTTTTGGAGTATTATTTGAAGTGTGCTCATTTCGGGTTTTATCTTTCAAAGGAGTGGAGAGAAAAAAATAGAAAAAGAGAAGTTCTAAGCCCAAGATTAACGATGTCAATTGTCAGCGACATGAGGAGCATTCCTAATGCTCACTGGGGGAACTGTTCGAACAGAAGGAAATGCTTAGTCTGCACTTTATTTGATCAACTTGCATGGGGGCATAATCATCGTGTCGGACAACAATTAGTTTCCTGCCGCGATAATGCTACCCACTAGAAGGAGGAGGAGGAGGGTCATTCACATCTGTTGAGTCATCCCAGCCAGGGGTTCCCATCCATACGGAATACTTACTGCAATCGATCCTCGGCGGGGCCACCTTTGAGCACATCACTAACTGCTATCGAGGGATCTCCATTGGCGAAGTGCGGATTATCACGTCCACCGGAAACGGCAATACCGAAGCCATATCCCGGCACACGGGTCACCGCCACTGTGTGGTACTCCCAGGTGGTGCGATCACCCTGCAAAAATTAAATAATAATAAGGAAAAGGTTAGAGATTTCAAATAAAATAATATAATATCAGATAAAAAAATATTCGATACATTTAATTACTTAATAATAAAGGTACATTTAAAGCCTTCAAAATTGGTATAAAGTTACAGTTAAGTTTTCCTCCATAAATTATAAATATAATTTAATCCATCTATAAAACTCTAAATATAAAATACATTTTTTTGTATACAAAAATTTTCAGATTTTGGGATTAATAAATGAATTTAACGAGTGATAAAATTTCTCTATTCTGTGCTGTCGTTTTCAATTTATTTCAATATATTTTAATTGGAATTTGTTAAGGATGGCTGCCAGGCGGAAATGCACATGTGACTTCCGTTTCTCCATTTGCTTTACATACTCATACTCAGGCCCTTGAACGACGACCCATGAACAATTCAATTTTATGCACTAGAGGTTCCAGCAGGAATGCATAAAAGGGTTAGTGGGATAGTGATAAAAATAATAGTAAAAATCAAGCCAGAAATGGTAGTTGTTTTGTGTGCATTTGCTGTGACTTAATGGTGTTTTCTTTAGCTGGTTTTGTGATGGATGCACATGACAACAAGCGTAACTAAGTAAACCTATAAAGCTATTTGTTTACGAATGAATTCTGATTGAAAAAGGAAATGGAAATTGAAAGCATTCTGGAGAAGAACTATAACATAAAAGAGAATATATGATAAAAAGTTTAAGTTTGAGAAACTAGAAAAATGGCAATAAATTAATTTAACCGCTTTAGAGAACTTTCTTTTAAGCCAGAAATATTCTGCTTAAAACAAGAAGTCCGAGAAATTCACACTAATCATTAATAATTATACGACTTTCTTTTATAAGCACGCACACAAGACATCTGACTACAATTTCTATATTTCCTCTGTAATTAAAAATATGTATATATAAATATATCTAACTTCAACTAGTTTTGGTATATTTAATTGATGTTTTCAGTCAGTCATCACACATTTTCACTCCCCATTTACCACCTGCAATTACCAAATCACTTTAGTTTGACTTCATTTACCCTCACAGCAGGCGATGGGCTGGCAACTGAGTTCCCGCTTCGACACACATCCCCCATTACGGCAAAACTCAATTGAGAGATCCGACTCAATCTCTCAATCATTACACAAATTCAATACAAAATGAAGATAAATCAATTAAAAACAAATCCCATAAAGCTGTTTCCAAATCCTGCATGCAATCGCTGTGATTCACTCCACAGCGACTCGAAAATGCAATCAATTTCAAATCTGTCGTTTGGCGAGCCAGCCAATCCCCTTTAAAATTTGAAAAAAATTAAATCGAAATTTTCTCGGCTCAGGTGGGCGCCACAAAATTTTATTTTTTAACAGACAGACGCAACACGACGCATCCAATTACCAAACTCGACGAAAAAGAAACAGACATATTCCACGCGTGGGCTGGCGTCTGCCTTAGTATAGTATAAATAATAAACAATAAAAAGATAAACACAATTAACTAACAAAAAATACAAATTTCAGCTAGTCGCGTGGGCCATAATAAATATTTATAAACTTTTATTTCTGCTGCAGTCGGGGGCCCTCTGCAGGTGTATATGAATTTGCATCAGACTGAATCCGAGATCTTTTTTGTTTTTGGTTATGCTTCGCTTGCATTAAGAAATAAAAAATAAAAACACACACTGAGCTGCAGGGGGAAGTCGAAAACATGAAAGAAGATTTATGAAATGTTTATGTTGCGGGATTTTTTGACCGACTTAATGCATTTTGATGGGGGCGGTAAAATTATAATTAACTTAATTGCAAGTGAAATTAGTTGGAAATTTAATGGGGTGCAGCCAAAGGAAGGCGTGCGGAAAAGACTTTCTTTATATACATATAATCTATATGTAGGAGTAATTAATCTTTGGTTTTCCGTACAGCATAACCCTGAGAGATATTCTCGTTTGCCGAGAACTTTTGTAACTTAACCTTCATCTGGTAATGCTCAGGCATACATCAGATTGTTTATCTACGATTTATCTAGTGAGTTCTACTGGTTCTACTCCACCCTTTTCGTAGGCCATAATTTAAGTCACAGCAGTTTGATTTATGGCCCAGTTAGTACCCCCTCTTAATGACTTTAATTATGAGGAAAATACAGCTTAAGCTTATGCTTATTCTTACCACCAGCATGTTGTTTGGGACATAATCCGGAAACTTCATTGTGTTTGCTTTAATTTGGTTTGGGTTTCGTTTGGCGTAGATAGAAATGTCTGTCATACAATGCACTTTGAGCGAGTCAAAGCGATTAATTTGATTATTTAATTGGTTTCGTATGACATGTTTATAGAGAGCGTAATCTCATTTGTGTATTTGTATCACTTGTTTGCTTTGCTATATCGCATATATGAATGCACGTAATTTGGGCACTTGAAGCACACAGAAAATAATCACATTTATTTATAAAAAATAAAAATAGGGGAATAAAAACAAAAAGCAAAGATAAATAAATTGCAAAATTGAGGAATTTCGCAATAATAAAGTTTCGAGGCTGATGTCACTTTCAACTGTTGTTGTTAATATATTTGAATACTTCTATTTAGCTATCTAACAGCGGAAAATCCCACAAATTGAGGTAATGATTTA
Organism: Drosophila anomelani; assembly: GCA_035045905.1. Classification (NCBI taxonomy): domain Eukaryota; kingdom Metazoa; phylum Arthropoda; class Insecta; order Diptera; family Drosophilidae; genus Drosophila; species Drosophila anomelani. The sequence goes on along the minus strand of JAWNOO010000007.1, from coordinate 3,861,733 downwards.
TAAATAAACTTTTTCATATTTGCTGCAACTTTACGGTGCTTAGACTTTGGTTTCGATTTCAGTCGCGATCTCAATCTTGATTCTTTTCGATTTTATTGGGAGTCAATTTGCATATATATATATATATATATATAGGCAAATACCTGAACGAGGCGTCATCGAATGGCTCTCGCAGATACTTAACACTCCCATAAAGTTTCGGTGCAAATTAGCATGTTATACTCCACCACAGCTATGGGCACCTCACGGATAGGGGAAAAGTATCTCATAGATGTCGGGTATCTAGCTCTCTCCCTCTCTGCGGCTGTCGAGACATTTGCATCGTGAAAAAGGTTTCTTGCCGCCAAGAGCCAAAAGCCAATGACCAGCCAACTTTGCGTTGCAAATTTGGAGCGGAGCGCCGCGTGGCGGCGTGCAACAATCGCCCGTATCTGTTGGATGCACCGAAAGTGAAATGTTCACAGCTGCGCTCCGCTGAGCATTACGGATTGGATGTCGGATTGAGCTATAATTTCTGTTTCCCGGTTGCCTGGAATCTCACAGCGATTCTCTGTAACTAAATGGGATTTTCTTTGGAGTTTTTAAAGCATTTAACATTTAAATATGTTCAATAAAGTTATATTTCTTTAATTTAATTCCTAATCTCCTAATGATATAATCAAGGATTGTTAGTTCTTTGAATTGAAACTTCACACTGCATTTTGTGGATGCATCTTTTGGCTATCTTTCACATAGACTTCACTTTACTATTCCCATCTATTGGCATTACCGCTTTCGTAATGAACAAACACACAATCGGAGTGGGAAAAGATGGAATAACAGAATGAGGGAATAGATACTGCGAGGTAGTATCGCTTGGATACGTCGCGCCGTCGCAGTTGTCCGCTGGCGGAAAACCGTTGACGTTGACGGCTTGAAACACGCTTCGAAACTGTTGGTTACCTACGATTGTGGCTGTGGATGCCAGCCAGTCGGCCAGCAGGCAACGCGATCCAACGGAACGCAAAGCGGACGGTGGGATGAAGGCGCAGCGCAAAACAAACACGAGAATAAATACCAGACTTTGTCGGCGTATCTGTGAGATACAAACGTATCTGTGTGCTCGCTCGCTGGGATGGTGTTGGTGTGTTGGTTACGTTCCACATTTTGTATTTTATTGAAAGGCCGGAAAGAAGGCAGCGGACACGAAAATGTAAACAAAAACAGAGGAAAAGAGCCAGTCGCAGCAAATAGAAAATATTTGATAAAATTGTGTATGAAAGAGATGTTCAAATTGGAGTTCTGCTCACACAAAGTGCGGGTTCATGTCGTGGGTGTGTGTGTGAGTGTGGAACGTATCTGCAAAATAGAAACTGAACAATCAAGAAATGGAATGAAATATAAAAAGAAAATGATCCGGTTTCTTCATGACTGAGGAGGATCAAAGGAGATGGGCCACATCAAACAAAGGGTGGGATTTCATCATGAATTGAAAATGAAAGAGTATAAAGGGTATCCCTTTTTATAAAAAAGTTGGATATAAATTCTGGAATATATACTTCTTACTAGGAAATATATTCATTTATACGAACATATTTAAGAAATTATTTTAAAACATATTTGTAATTATAAATCTCTTGTAGGAATTTTTGCTAAAAATCTCTCCAGTTCAATTGCTTTCAAAAACTTCCTCAATCTTTGCCATAAATCTCAATCTATTCTCAGATTTTTCCATCTATTCCGCATTGCTTTGCTGCCACTTGAGAGGCGCAAGAAGCAAAGAGAAGTTTAAAAGTTCACAACTTGAGGCTACGGCTGCAACTTCAATTCAATTAACTAGCTTCTGGGATCATGTGCAGCGGCCGTCGGTCAACAATGGCATATTAATTCAATCAAGAGATCCCTTATTAAACGTTTAAACGTTTAAAGTGACAAACATGAGTCCCGTCCCTCTTCGGTGGCCAGAGATCACTCCATTATGCGACGAATCAAGTTGGGAATGACACAAGCACATTCTGTGAATTAAACTTTATACATTAAAGTGCAGGCGATGCAGAAATTGTTGCATTCATGAATTTTAAAGACAGCTAAAAAGCAAAAAACGAGCTTTAAAGAGTGTGAGGGGTAGGAGAGGGTTTTCCATATGCAGATAATCTACAGTGGAACTTAAATTAAAAAGAAGGTTAATAACTGCTTGATTTTATAAAATGTATTTAAGAAAATGTAACATTTTAGAGGGCATTAAATTAACCCAAGAAAAAGATTTAAAATTGGGTTCAAGCTTGCAAAATCGATTCTAAAATGTTCGATTTACAGAAGTTGCACTGTACCATAGCTATTCATATATGTAGAGATGGTGTAGGAAAGTAATCCACCGTGCTGACTGTCAGCAACTGAGACTGCAACTGACAGCAGCGGCAGCATCCAGCGACCGGGTCCCCGCCTCCAGAATCGCGCATATTTATGCAAAATTAAAAGCAAATCAACAAGGCAGCTCCCCAGTCCGATTTCCATTTCCAAGCTCCATCATCAGCATAGTTTTTCTCCGTCTTCCCCGGGCAGCGAGGGCAAAAAATATGTAAACGATTCTGACGCCACTGCCAATACCACAGAAGCAATGCCAAACAATAGGACGACACTAGACTGGAATTCCTATAAAGTCGAACTACTTGTTCGTGCCAAAAAAGAATATATATCTTTATATATAGTATGTATATAGTGGAGAGAAAAACAAAAGACAGACGTCTCACACTTGGCCACTAAAACAAAGGCAAATATTGTTGAGCTTTTTGGTAGCTGCCAACATATTGAATTGCATTCATTGAATGCTTGGATATTGAATACTGAAATATTTGGGGTCAACTTGAAGACAATGGCAGCTTCCACTGCAGATAAATAAATCATACAAGGCCCCGGGTTAGATCCCATCTAAACGATCGCTTTAAATTTGTTCAACACCTACCGAGATTTGAGAAGGGACTAATCCCTTTCTTTGGCTCTCACGCAATTTATCAATGATTTAATGAATTTTTAATCTATTTCTGTGCTCGTACAGTCATTTCTTTATTCTCGGAGAGGAGGGATCAGGTAGGCAGACCGTTCCTAGGGGCATGTTCAGGTACCTAAAGGTCATCATGGTTGTGGATGGTAAGTATTGTTGTAGGGCAACGAAATCCACTCACAAAATCCTACAAAAGTGGTTGCAATGGTTGGTTCCCTGCTTTGCTGGGCTCTCTGGTCTTTGCTCTTTATGTTTTTTGTACCTCAATTGATAAACAATTGACTCTTTTGCAGTGCACACACACAGGCAGGAAAATGCAATCAACCATGACAATTTTAATTTAAGTGTTCATTCCCTTTTCCTTCCACTATATTTTTTTTTGTTTTGTTCCATCTTTGCAGGGGTAGGATAAAGTTTTACCCAGAAAACTTGGCATTGATGTTGCATTTGGTTTGCCAAAAAGTTCTGTTTCTCCACACTTCCAACTTCCCCTACGTTTTATTTATCGAAGAGACACGACACCAAAGTAAATAAGTTTTGTTGCAATAGGATTTTTATCGAGTTCTGTTCTTGTTCTTAATGATACACTCGGCAGTCTGTTTGTGTTTTAAGTTACTCTGCCTGCCGCAGAGGGTGTTCCAGATGTTCAAGCTGTGATTTCTTTCAATGAAGCCAAGGAAAATATACAATAAATACTGGGAATTATGTGAAATCAGTTGGTGATATACATTCTTTGATTATCAGATTCCTTAAAGTCATAAATTAGCAGTAAAAGTAAACAAGTGTTGAACCAATTGTGTCTCTAATTCCCTGAAACTTAACTCATATAATAAATTTTACTGCCATGATTATCTAATAAATTCTTTCATTTTCTGTTTAAGAAATAAAAGTTCAATTCCACATTGGATCACCATAATGTCACATTTTGGTGTCGATGCTTATGGGCAGATGTGACCCTTTCGAAGGACCACTTTCGTATGCCAGTCAGAGGTCCTTGGAACGTGTTCCTGTCTCTCTTATGGGCCACTTGTCTGTCGGGTGTTAAGCGACATCAAATAGTGCTTTTCCCCCGGCCCTGTCGTCCTGCCAGGTTGCAGGAAGCTGTAATATTGTTGCAGGCCACCACACAGCCGTGTCCGCAACAACAGTAACTGGCCGAGGTTACGTTATCCTGTCGACCACGTAGATGACATACGACTTGTCTGCAGCGATTAACAGGGGTGGAAGGGTGAAGCTTACAGGAGGAGGAAGAGGACCAGGCGGCAATGGCCACGTGACAAGGTGAGCGGAAGGAGACTCTGGGGCGGAAGGAGGTGGCACCGGAACGGATACGAACAGGGTTGGGGTGACCTCCCCCACTTGACATGGCGAGGCCATTTCGGAGGAGAGCTTTTCAATAACAACATTTGCATATTGCCCGGAGGGACACTGAAAAAATATTTCGAAATATTTAAACATATTTTTCGCAAACATGAAACACAGGAATTTCTGCAACTTATTTAAATAAAATAGGGTTTTAAGTAAATATATCCTTAAAATTCCATAATGATATAAATTTACAAGTAATATTTATGGGTTATACATTTGCCAGTGTTATTTTTTTACAGTGCTCGAATGCCAGACCAAATAAGCTTTGGGAAGCTTCATTTAAAGAGTTTTATGCCGTCGCGACGTGTTAATGTTTTTGCAGTGCAGTCGGCTTTAACACGGAGAGAGTATCTGCGCCTCCATGTATCTATCGGATAGGAAAACTTTCCAACCAACAAACTCATGCCGCACTCATGGGCATTTATTTTTTTGTTCGAAAGAATTTCTATCTGTGCCCATTTGTCGAGTGTTTTCTTTTGTTTTTTTTTTCTCTACTTTACTTTTCGCTTTGTGCGTGGTACGTGCTTGAACTACAAAACTCTAGATTTCGTTTCAAATCCATATATATACGTATATATAGTATAAATTAGGCACCCCTTCCACAACAAAATGCAATTGAGTTTCCAGCAAAATGCGTTCATGTGTTTGAGTTATGGTGCGCATGCGTGCCACTTGGAAATGCGGCAGGGAAATGCCCTCGGGAATGTATCCGTGGATATATCTATAGATAGGTATTAGCAGCCTAATGGAAGTGACCTTAGGCAACATATTTGGGTCAGTCGTGCAGGAAGCATTACCCTCGCCCCCTGTAACCCTTGGTAACTTGATGCTTCTAGTTAAAATCTTTGAAAGGCAGGCGATGATTGAAAAAAGTGACAAGAGATAATGGCTTCTTAAGCCAAAAAGGGAGTGAAGTGCGGGCATTATTTTCACGTCTTTTGTAGTCAAGGGTTTTATAAGAAAGTGAACTTATCACTCTGCCATTTTATCAGGATTAAATATCGATCATCAGTTTTAACGAAGGAATAACGCAGAATCCTTAAAGCTTAACACTCTGTCCCGTGGCTATTGTCAGTATCCGGGGATAACACATGCTCAAGCATCCTTTCACTTGTCAGGACGTGTTATCCTCGACACACAATGCGCTGCTCTCTCTCTCCCTGTGTGTGCCTTTCTATGGCCCAGAGCAAACACCTAGTTCACTTTTTCCTTTTCTTTTTTCGTATGAGAACGATATGCAAACAGGAAATGGGATACAACAGGATACAGGCTACGGACTCTTACATACATCTTGCTACTATCTCTCATCCTCGTATGCAGAAAGTAAACACTCTGAAAATGAGTGTGTAATTTTCCAAGGCAAACAAGGAGTGAGAAGCACACGGAGGATACGACATGTGAAGTGCCAAAGGAACAGGAAAAATGCCGACTGACACGTCTCCGGGAACAAATCATTATGTTACATTCTAATCACTGTGTGTGCACCGGAGACGTGGAAAAGTAGAGCAAAGGTGAAGTTTCCGAGAAACGCTCGCTATCACAGGAGAAATGTGTAAGGAAGACCCAGTCAATTGGATTTAAGGAAACAAATAAAGGAAATCAGGAGGAATGCAAATGCTTTAGAAGTTTCAATCAGCTTTGTGTATTCAAGAGTCTGCCAACAATATGTAATCAGGTTTAGAATCTATTTCGTTTTGAATTCAAGGATTTAAATGTTGTTATTTTATTTAGTAAAGACCCAGATTTAAATTTCTAACCAACAAGCTGACGCTGCTTAATCTCATGTTTAGTTAATTAACTTAACACTACATTGTTTGTAATTACTCATTCAAATATAAACAATTTCCAGACAATTAACTTAACGGCTTTCCATCTCCACTCAAGGCTTTATCTGGGTTAGTTAGTTAGTTGCCATTTAGTTGAGTATTTATTTTTTATGATTTAGCAATGCAAAACCGATTTATTCGCCATTCAGCAATTAAATCGCAGATTTAAGTGCTCAACCGAAGCAGAGCACAAAACCCACGCAGCTCAGAGAGACGAGGCTGTCAAGACCCTCATTGAGAGAACAGAAAAAAAGTGGAAAAATCCATAATATTTAATGCCAGCCGTTTGTAATGTATGCAAACTATGTGGTAAGCATCGACACGGCAAAAAAGAACCACCACTGACGATTATCAATACCCACACAATCGATTTAAGTGCAATTTGCATGGCTGCGGCGGTGTCACTTTAGATAAACGTCACAAAAATAATTGACATGGGTTTTTTTGGGGGTGCAGTGTTTGCAAAATAAATGTTGCAGTTAACAGCTAAACAAAGTAACCTTTTTGTGAATTTTTTTTTGTTTAAATTTATTCTGCTGAAACGCAGTGTGGGCCTGATTGTCCACACCTTTGATGCATCAATGATTCGATTCGCTGTGGGGACAAAACCAAAACCATTCACAATTAAGAGCAATCTCATGGAATTTGCATTCTACCACAAAGGAAGTCAACTGGAAAATGCATAAAAAAACGAACTTAAATGACCTCTGCCCCATTCCACCAATTTATAAAGTTTATAATGCATGAGAGAGTTCTGATCCGGGGTCCATCCATCTTAATGAACTCTCTAGTCCAGACAGGCTTTTGCCTTAATTATGCTTAAATTATTCATACTCACGAATATGCCCAAAGGGCAGGCAAATTGTTTTAAAAAGAACGTTTAACTCACCTGCAAAGAAAGGTAGAGAAAACAGAAGCAAATTGTTTAGTAATTATATAATTATGAGCATTATAACTAATAGTATTTAAGCTTAAGAGAACAAAAGATCCCACATTATCATGCATATCAAATTGCCAAGAATTTATCCAATGAAAAATATATATATATATTTATAATGATTTAGTTTGTTTACACATGTATGAGCACATGGTATTTTTTCTCATGATTCATAGAGCCCTCGAAGCCATCAATCTTCGCCTTTATCTTTGTATTCAAATTTCAATTTAAAAGACGGTCGCTTAAAAAAACAAAAATGCGTACGCAAATCCGATAAAAAATCGCAATTAGCATGCGAAAAAAATGTAGAAAAAAGAGCGAGACGAATCTTTTCAGTTTGAGTTCACAAGAAGCCTCTCTTAACCCTTTTCCCTCGACATCTGATGTTTTATTCAGTTTGGGGATTGATTTGCATATAAAATTGCTTGTTAGCATGTTTCGCCTGTTCTCTGGTTTCTGGCTTATTCAGGTTAAAGCTTCTCCACGAAAGTAACTTTCACGTGTAATTCCCTTAATTCGCGGCCGAAGAATATTCAAAACTCAACTTTGACATTTCGGTTAGCGAGTGGAAAATCTCTGACTATAAAATTAAATGAGGCGACACAAATCGAGCCCACACTAATGCCGAATCAAGCCTTTTAGGTGTGTATAATTTAGTTTGTCTAGACGATGTCACGGATCACAATTTTAAGGTGTCACAGAAAATTGATTTTACAATTAAATTAAAGTATTTACTTAAAGAGTTCACTTTACTTTCCCTTTTTTAAATATTTATTTTGCGTAATTGTGTTATTCTTCAATTGAGCTGCAATCGCAGTTCAATGGAATAATTTAATATTCTGTGGGCATGGCCAGGACAGACAATGCAAACATTGAAAAAAGCCAATTGCCTTTATCAGCCTTCGACAGCTTTTCATATGCGTAAACAAAAAGGCAGCTGGCAAAAAGGCAACTGCTATGAAAAAATAATAATATTTATGGTGAAAAATCAAATGAATAAATATTTTGAATAAATCGAAACAAAGGAAGTTTATTTGTAAATTAAATCCAAAGTGGAACAGAAGCAGGAGAAGCGGATGAGTCACAAAGGGGGCTTATGAATACAAAAAATGAAGTATTTGAATGCTAATAAGAGGAGTCCCAAGAAACCACAGGCATGGGGACAGGTGTGGCGGATTATGTAAGGAATGTAGAGGTTTGCCTGATTTGATGTGAATAGAATAGAGTTTATGTCGCCTCATAGGGGAGTTATTCAACGAGTGCACTTTAAGAATAATAATAATTATTTATGGAAGGGATTTTTAATATTCAAAGTTTGTTTTCAAAGTAATTTGTTGTATATTTATCTTCCAAATAATTCTTAATCTTCAACTAATTCTTTTATATTAAACGATCCTTTTCTTATAATATATTTATTATTAAAGAATTATTTTTGTATATAATAATAAAACCAAAATCTATTGCTTAAGTACAATACTTTACTCCTAAATAATTACTAAGCCCTTGCTAGCTAAAATGCAAATTCCCTTACATTTCCCCAGTGTATGCAGAATGTGTGTCTCTGCTTTTAAAACAGGTTTGTTTTTAATGTATTATTATGAATCAATCGTCAAGAATTTGAGACTGGGTGCGGTGTGTGTGTGTGCGGTTTGGGGCAGCATGTCAAGTGAAGTTGTCGGTTTTGTATCTCCGCGAACTGCAAAGACACAACTACAAATTGTGGCCATTCATTTCCTAATCAATGCTGTTTGCTACCTCAAAGCTCAGTGTTTGTTTCTTCGGGCTGCAAGTTGGTTTCGTAAGCCGCCAAGGAGAAAAATAAAACCTAAATAAAACAAGTCTTTGGCCACCACATAGTTTGGCTCTCAACGCATTTTACATGTTTCACTTGGCATTTTTCAGGCTCTTTGCTGAATGAACTAAGCACACATATCTCAGCCTGATGGGGGTTTGTCTTGCAGTCGGTCCCACTTTTGAAATCCAGTTTTATTTGCCGTATCTAGATTGTCGCTTTTGATTTCAGATTTCCATTTCAAAATGCTAATAAATCTTGGCTCTAAATAAGATCGTTTTGCGTAAATACTGTGTGAAACGTGCTGTTGTTCTTTTTAATCTGAGAAGTGGAGCAACAACAAGTTGGGGGATTCCAAGGCTAAATCTAAAATTTATTTGTATAGATTAAGAACATGTTTTGGCAAAGAGATTTCACTTTCTATGTGCTGCATTACAAACAAGACTTTATATAATTCTAAATATATTTTTACATGTTTTGTAATGGAATTCATTCCATGACATATCCCAATCTTTTAACAAATACATCAGTACAAGTTTATGAAAGATTTTCCCACTTTTTCCCACCCATATCAATCCCACGCCCCTCCCTAAAATTATGGTGTTTTCAATCAAATTTTCACATGAAACCATAGCCAATACCTCCTGCTCCAAAAAAAACAATGTTAATTACAACGAAATGACTCCATCAGAGTGCAGCCAACAAAAAAGTTAATTTGAAGCTCACGTGACTAACACAAGACAGAAGCTAAATTAACAATTTTACAGCTCTGAAGCTATGCAGGCGATGGCGGGGAAAGTGGAAAAAGGGTTTCCCTCGTTTCCAATGCTGATTGCTAGGCCAAACAATTATGAGGCTCGACATGGCAACCGACACTGGGCGGGAATGAATATAGTCAAACATTGATGAAGAGATATAGTATGCATTTCCAGGGGGGGCCTTGGTAATTGCCTGATCATGGGAAGGGCCCGTGGCCCCAAAAATCACTCAATTGCCCCGATCAAGGCAGTTCATGGCCTCGTGACTAGATAACTTTCCAAATCCGGACTGGCAGCTGCAGAATAATGGCGTCAAATTACCAATATCAATCAATGGGTTAAACGAATCGAAAACCAACACCCGCATCGTTTGATCGACAAGAAAATAAAATGAGAAAAAACAAGAACAACAACAACAAACAAAAGGGGGAAAAAGTCTCCAAAGGGCACCGGCTATCGTTTGTTTTTGGTGTTACTGAAAACCAGTTCAACAACTTGACTTGGATGCTGCTGCAAAGACTTTTTCTTTCTTTCGAAGCGAGTTTATTTTTATCCCCCCGTTTGAGTTGAAATCTCGAGACCCGGCTCTCGACTCACTCAATCCTTGGAGAGTTCTTTAGGGCCCCGATTCGAGTTTCTTGTTCTTCTGAGCGGTCTTTTATTTTATTTTATTTCCAGATCGAACGGCGAGTTCACTTTTTTGTTGTATTTTTTACAGTCGCGTGAAACTGGTTTCCTCTCGCTGTGCTGCCATGGTAGAGATTCTTTATGGCCCTGCTGTATTTGCTTTTCCAGAAATCGGTTTAAAGGATTTCACAAAACTTGAGCATCGGGGTAGCATAAATTGCGGTTTAAGGTGCTTGGAAATGTCTTCATAAATATGGGAGATGCCTGAACTTGGCCATGACAGAGAATGATAGAAATTGACATTATTTTGTTGTTATAAATGATATAGATTCTCATATATTCTGCTTATTTAAACTCTAATCTATTCTTCATTGATCAAGCTTTGAAGATATATCTAAAATTCCACTTTCTACATCATCTACGTATCAGATATTCTCATAAATAGTCATTAGCCAGCGCCATCAGTGAATGGCCATAAAAATAGTGTTGAATCCATGGAATGTGACCAAGTCTAGTCGGTTATTTATAATCAATGCGACACAACGGCTATTATTATTATATGTAGCCATGAATTATGCATTCCAAGCGCCGCTCTTAGATTGCGGCAGGTCTTGACTTGAGGTAAAAAATATTAAAAGTGAATGCCAATCCATGACCAGTCCAAGCAATGTCAAGTTTTTCATGCTAACCTATGTGATCTGGGGACGGAAAATGAAGGGGAAAATGAGCAGCAAAAAATTAAATTAAAAAAATATAGACAAGCAATGAAAAATAATATATTTAAAAGGCATTTAGGAGTGATTACATCTGAATTTATAAATTAAAGCTGCTTTAGAAGACTAGCCCCCAAAATTTGCATTCACCTAAAATGTTGCTTTGCTTTCATTGAAAAGTCACACAAAAGAATTTTATAAAAGCCCGGCTTTAATGGCTTTTCTTTTTAACTAATTTCCCTATCTCTATTTTCCAATCTGAAATATTCAAAAGGCATTTCCCATTCGTTTTCGAACAAAAACCTGAATCCACTTGATAAAAGTTTCACTTTCAAAAAAATTCATTAATTTTACGACTACAAGTTATTGGGTTGGCAATTCCTGCCAGCAGATACTTGTGCATTTTGGCCCAAGTTGATTACACAGGCTCAACACAGGTGAGATAACAGGTTGAGGTCCTCGACACATGCTCCCCACCTCCTCCTCCTCCTCCTCCTTGAATCGTTTGCAATTTTTGGTTTTGTTAATTATTTTATTTCAGAGCCTGTCATGTGAAATTACACGCTTTATGTTAATTAACAGTTTCTTGGGGGATTTTCTTTCAGGTTTCGAGTTGATGTTATCACTGGCAATTTTTGTGATTGAACTTTTCCGGTGGAAATTCAACAGAAAATATTTTCGTTGGGGGTTATCAAGCTCTTGGCATCGCTCTAACCATCAATTTGCTTAGCTGAAACCCGCAACAGTATTCGTGTTTCCTTCGGTTTGTTTATAACCTTTATGGTTTTGGGCTTGTCCGTCCATAAAAAGCCCCTCATTGCATCGCAGTCAGTCGTGTGTTTTCAATGCATTTTCACTTACTGCAAACTTGGCACCTTTTTTCCCCCCATTCAGTCTAAGTTTTTGCTGATGAGGTGAGAGTTTTCAAGTAAGCAAAGAGTGTAAATAGACTTTGCTTAACTAATGAGAGGACAACACAAAACCCCCCTGCTAAACTTAATATATCTTTTAGTGTAACACGAAGTTTGATATAATGAATAAAAAAAAATGTTAAAGGTTTTGCTTTCTGCTAATGATGACAGCTAATTATGAAAATCAAACTGGCCTAAGGGCAAGATAATACAAAAGATCATCAAAGGAAAAGCAGCAAGATATAAATATAAATAATAAAATATTAATAAATGAACTTAAATCTTAGAAATCTCAGAAAACGAATGCCTGTAGGCACGATCTCTAGTTCCTTTAAATTCTGAAAAATATTTTACAGCATCTTTTCTCCTCCTTTTACTGCTCATAACCCACCCAATATATATTTTATGAGCAAATTCCTTGGAATCTTTGTGGCTTTACCTGTTGCTGAAATGACTCATGTCGAAAGTGATTGTTTGGCAGGACGTGCTGGTTGCCCGTTGCCGATCCGCTGACTATATCCATATCTCCCAATGTGCTTGCGAATTTGGCAGCGATTTGCTTTATTGTGCGTTATTTCGAGGAGGTTATGGCTGCTTGGTAACTATTGCCACATGTTGCACGTTTGAAATCTGGTTGGCAGAAATGTAAATGCAAGATTTTCACCTCTTCGGCGAAAAAACTGGTTTGAGGCACACTTGGTTAAAGCATTTTACTGGACACAGGTAATGGACAAGGGAATAACATTTTTGTTGTCAGGGATTTCTTTGTTGTTGCATTTCGCTGTGACTCTTATTTTTTATAATTTTTATTTTCGATGTATGTTTGTGGTTAATTAATTGCAGTTGCGCGCGTGACAAACGAAAATCTGCCGAGGAAAAAAGTACAGGCGCCCCCAACGAAAACGAACTCAAGCGACACAGAGGGGCACAGAGAGAGGCGGCACGAGTTTGATTTGAAAATTAAAAAAACTATCGAAGAAATCGGCGCGAGCTGAGCACAAGTCTTTCGTCCGTTAATCGCGTCCACTCGCCAGCAAGCGTTGGCCACTTTTGAAATAAACTCAAGAAAGCAAAAGCCGACCAGCGACGGCGGCAACGTACATACGTGGAAAACGTTCACGTTCAAAATATGCTCAAAAATGCCCACTCACACACACCGCTGCACGTAGGAAACACAGGTAAGCAACGCACGCTCACACACACTCCACAGAGCATGCATACCTGGGCCAGGTAAATGACAGAGCGTAAACTTGTTGCTTGCAACATGAGCGAAAAATGTTGCCGGGCAACTTTTCGCTGGCAACCCGGTTTGGACCTTTTAGTTGGACACACCAAACACTACCTGTGTGTCCCAGGTGTACGAGTGTGTGTGGGGGAGTGTGTGTAGAGTTGAGGTTCACTCAAACTGAGGCGACAAAGATACAAAATCAGCGCTCAAATGGGCAGCACTGGCAACGGGTTTCCAACGATTGCTTTTTGAAGCATTTGAAGCTCCTTGGGTTAACACTTTTGAGGCACGACTTTTTGGCATGAAAATTAAAAGCGCTGTTTAGGTATTCAATGGGTTAAGTAGGAATTTTTATGGCAAACTAAAAGATATTATCAAAATGGGTTAAAAAAACTTTTTCATATTTGCGAAAGAAGTAAAGAGGTAACTGGTTTATACAACAGATAAATCCTCGAAGAGGGTTCTTAACAGAGTATTAAAGGGTTAAGCAAGGAGTGCTCTTCTTCTCGTTTCCCTCTTTTCGCCCTTTTGTGCTCCTTTTTGCCAAGGAGTCCCTCAGTCCCTGATTGTTGTTGCTATTCAAGTTTGCAATCAAAGATAAAGGAAAAACTTGGCACAACTTTTTGTTGCATTCAGTGTGAAGTTGGTATTTATAGGAATGTCGGTTGTTGTTGCTGCTGCCAGAGAGCTGCTGTGAATTCGCAATGAGTGCAAAAATGAGCCAAAGGGAGGGCACCAGGAGGAGGCACAAAAAGGAGCACAACAGATGGTCGGAAGAAAGGAAGGAAGGAAGGATGGATGGTTGGGATGGAGTGTAATGAAAATGCAATGAGTTAGTCACCGGCGCAATGGCTTTAAAAATAAGTATATATTTTATTCATTTTTTATAAAAGAAAGATAAAACATTCCACAATTATACGCAAAGGAGTTTAAATTCCGAAGGCTCACAGATTTTTATAAATCTGGAAAATGTTTTAATGCCTTGTTTATATTTTTATTCACTTAAAGAAAAAAGTTTATTACTTAAATTTAAATGAATATGTAAAATCTTGTGTTTTTGGCTGTATTTATTATTTTTTACAACCATAAAAACTTGTTATATTATTGTTAAATCATTGTTTGTCCAAGAAGAATAACTTTAAAAGTACCTCCTGAAAGACAAAGGCTTAGTCCCGAAAATAATCGTAGCAAATAGGTTTATAGTTTCATCAAGTGGCTGAATGAGTAGACAAAAAGTCTAGGGGGATGACAAGGAAATATAAAATAGCCACATAAAACCCATTTCAATCCCATTTTACCAAAACTTCACCCAAGAGTCAAACTGTTTAATATTAACCCAGGTCATGTAGAGATTTAATTAAAAGCTAAATGAAAAGCAGTCACTTTCCGACACTCGGAAGTTGGTGAAAGAATTTCAATTAAATTGTTGGCCAGTTCTTCGCGATAACGTAAATCCATTTGAGTTGCTTCTATTTTATTTTCCAAATTCAATTAACTTGCACAGCTTGCAGCAGAGGCAATAGTTTTTTTTTTGGGCGATGATTTCTATCTAGCGGACTCGGGGACTCGTTAATGACCTGGCTTATGTGAAGCAATTACCCAAAAACTTAATGCCCGGCAATTACTTTATATCTCTTTTTCCTTACTTTTATTTTCGCTGAGCGTTTGAGCACGTGCAACATTTCAAATTGTCGGCGTGTCTTTTTAATTTTTTGTTTTTGTTGTTTGGTCGTTTTTTTGTTTTTTGACACAATTATTGTTCCGCGGTGTCTTACGAAAACCCCAAAGTCGGGGGACAACGCCACCTGGCCATTACAAGTTATATCTTTTTTTATATATATAAAGTCTCGCAATTGGATAATTTGATTTGCAGTCGGGAGCGAGCTGCACTGCCACTGCATGCATAAAGTTTCATGGCCCGTAATTTGTGGCCAAAGATTTGCAATTTGGCTTGGCTGCAGGCAGAGTATCAACAGAGATTGTGCAATTATGTTGGCCAAAGGGTTATAAATAGTTTTCAGATTTTAAAATATTTTTTAAGACTTTTTGAGACCCGGGAGAAACAAAAGAAATAGTTCTTTCCTGTAGATTTTCCTATTACAAATTTTATATAAATTCCTTTAACTCCCAAAAATCAATATTTTGATTTAGCCCTAAAAGAAAAACATTAACCTTAATTAAGATCTTACACCACATATTTTTTTTGCTCATGACTTGATTGACTTTACTCTGCCTTGCATTTTCAATAAGCTGCAGCAATTTGCTTCCAAAAATATCTTGGCACGTGACTACGAAACTAAAGCAGAAACTGACAGCAGAAGAAGAAAATCTGTAAAATGTTGTTAACAAAGTTACTGGCCCCCAACTTTCTTCAGTTCCCCCAGCGGAACCTCAAAAAAGAAGCCACAAGGAGGGGAACAAGGGCTTTATTCGATTTACGAGCCACTGCAACGGAGGGGAAGTCCCCAATCGGACTCGAGCTGCATTGCAATTGTTTTTTGTTTCCCTGCATATGGAAGTCACACACTGCATACATTTTCCTTAAATTCCTTAACCCCTTCGGAGCTTTGAAGCTAGAATTTAAAGAGATAAATTTATGCCCATTTTGCTTGGGTTTCCACTTCCAATTTATTTCATTTCATTTCAGTTGATGCGAAACGAGCTTGAGCTCCAAATGGATTTATACACACGGCGGAAGTGAAGTCGGGGGAGGAGTGGAATTACAGTGGGTGTGGGGTTGATTGGACTTGAGTTCTGAACCCATTTTATATTGAGTTTTCTCATCTTTATGGTAAATTAGGGAAAGGTAAGTGAATTGAGGAGACTGGAGGTAGAAATAAATGTATGATAAAAATAATGGAATTTCTAAGCTCAAATTAAACTTCCTGTTTTAACTTTGCTTCGCAGCTTAAACATTTTGAATCCTAACATGATTTTTATAAATGACTTTTAGACCACGGTTTTGCCCACGTCCAAAGGCACAATCAACGAAACCAATTTCTCAAACTCAAGTGCTCCTCAGAGTCCGAATCTGAATCTGAATCCGAAACAGAAGCGCATAAATTGTGCCCCAAGCGAAGAAAGAATTAAGCCAAAAAAAAAACTATATATATATCCACTAATGACGATGGCGAAAACGAACCAGAAAAGACAAAAGTAAAAATAAAACCAAGAAAAAGACTAAATCGTCATGGAAGCCTGAGCAACACAGCGGGTTAAAAATGCATAAAATAAGTTTTAAAAGAGCAAGGAACAGGCTCTAAAGGCAGTAAAAGGAACCACATCAAAGCTTTGACTTTTGGGGCTTATTCAGAGATTGAAAAAGCAGGAGGATGGAATATCTTTCAGGGCAGGTGTGTTTGAGGATGCCAAATTAGCAGCTACCGGCTGTCCAGATCCTCCTCCTCCTCTTCTGCCACTCCTGCCCCCTCACCACCTTTTATTTCTTCATCCCACTTTGCCTTCATTTCCATTTAAACCCTCCAGCAAAATTTTGAACATCATTAATTTTAATTTTTGCGCAGACGCACCCCAGGGGCGGTAGGCTTCACTGCCTCTGCCTCTATTCTGGACACTGCAGTCTTCACAAGCACGATGAGTGATGACGACCTGGCGGAACGAGTCCCAAGCCACATGGCCAGTGGCCACAGGCGTAATTAAGGTGGCCGAAAGAGAAAAAGGTGTCGCAGCAACAATTGAAAGTGTTGCAATGTCGCGCTGCTGAGCTGGTTGACAAATTTCCAAGTTGCTCAACAGCCATGCAATGCGATGATTGATTGTTGGATTGGTTGTATCCAATTTGAATTTCGAAATAGTGTGGGGAAAGTAAATACACTCTAGACATCCATTCTCGAAAAATATAATAAACATATTTAAAAATTGCTTAAGCCTATTTTATTATTATTTATTATTATTTAAGGGTAAGTATTATCAGTCATCCAAAGTTCAGCTTGAAACAGAACAAAAATTTTCTAGACATACTGGAAATATTTTTACGGAGTTAACCAACAGACCGTGTGGCCTAATGGATAAGGCGTCGGACTTCGGATCCGAAGATTGCAGGTTCGAGTCCTGTCACGGTCGCAAAATATAACTTTTTTTTCGATTAAACTTTAAATGTTTTTTTAAATGCGGTTAAATTTTTAATAATAATAATAATAATTTAGAACAATATTGCGTTCATAAAAAATGTAAAAAGAAAATAATTCCCTTTAATATATGTATCTAGAAGCGTACACAATTTCTAGATTAAATTAGAACATTTTTATATACATTTTTCTCATCAATCAGACTCTCACCTTCTTGAAGCGTCTTCTTTGAGTGGAGGAATGTGTGGAGGCGGTGTCAAGCATGTTGCTCCCATTTTCCCCGCCGCCATCCCGTTTGCCCAGCGCCTGGAGCAGATCATCCACGTTGCGTATATAGGGACGATCCCTTTCCTGATTGCGTTCCCGATCCCTGTCACCGGCACTGCCGCCGCCGCCACCCATGCAGCTGGTGATGCTCTTGTTGCCCAAACTATTGCTGCGGGATCGGGATCTGGTCTTTTGCTTACCCAGCCAATAAACCTGATTGGCCAAATTGATTTCGGCGGCGGCGGCAGCAGTAGCAGCCTTTCGTCTGCCCAACTGCTGGTGCTCCTGCACCTGCTGCTGTTCCTTCTGCAGCTGGTCATTGGCCAAGTATTCGCCGGCAATATGAACTTTGGGTGTGCTGACCAATTGCAGACCCGTGGCTCCGAATTGCTGCGGGAACTCGTGCAGCTCGAGCGGATAGCGGGGGTCCATGGGTTGGCCAGGCTGGCGCGGATACATGAATCCATCGCGGAGGAACAGCTTGCTGGTGGTGTAGACCTTGTCGTGGATCTGGTAGAGGCCACTGGACCCGGGTCCATCGCCGCCACCAATAATGCCATTCCGCACATAGGCGGCGGGGCGATAGCGCACCAACGGATTGTACACATTCGCTTTGGGCGGCTTGTTTTTAAAGCTGCGACGGCGACCTGTGCTGGGCTTCATATTTTTTATTTATAATTCGCTTGAGTTCCGTCACACCCTGTTAATATAATGAATATTTTTTGTTGTTTTCGTTTTTATTGCAGTGAAAATCGCGTAATCCACCCTGTGCGGTGACTCGGTCTGTGAGTTGCACAGCTCAAGTCGAGTCTAAGCGCTGTGCCACTCAATGACCGTGTGGCCTAATGGATAAGGCGTCGGACTTCGGATCCGAAGATTGCAGGTTCGAGTCCTGTCACGGTCGAAGACAAACTTCTTTTTTTATTTTTTATTTCCTTTTTATTTTTTATTATTTCACTTTTTTAATTAAGTTTTTAATTTAAAATCATAAATTTATTTATTTTAAGATAACCAGTTTTGACATGGGCTGGCGTTACTTTACGCAACTTGTACATGAGGCGTAGTGGGCAGTTTTGGAACTACTCTTAAAAACAATAAAAACAGTTAAAAAAAGGGCTTTCCTTGTAATTTTAATAACTATTTTTTTTTTGTTTTCAATTAAAATATTTATTTAATGTTTATCATCTGAATAAACTAACAAATTTATCCATGTAAAAGTATTCCCCAGCCGCCTAAAAGTATGCAACAATTTAATGTAAATATTATTTTTCAGTCCAATGAAAAACTGCGCCGAGAAATAGGCAACGTTTTTATAGCTTTATAGCGCCTAAAAGATGCCACAGTATAAACAAAAATCTCACACACAATTTTGATTGAAATTTATGTTCGATTTATGTTATTTTTTTGTTGACGCGACAACCAACACAGCACGTTCGCCACACTGCACGTTCGATTTTTCACTGCAATTGTTTGATTTTATTGCAACAACCTTTTCCCCTGTTTGCTGGAAGGCACACGCACGGTAAATCCAATTAGCCGGACGGGTTTGAACTACCTCCACAGTTCACCTTTCGAGGTAAATTGTTTTTCGAACCCAAAGTATTGACACAGTTTTCGAGTCACTTGTTTTGTTAGACACATTCGTCGTCTTCCTGAACACACTGAACTGTCATATGAGAATGGTTAGGAGAGGGAGATTGGCAGAAGAAGGGCTCGAAGCGAACCGAAATTCTATGCTAATCTGTCAACTCAGAGTTGGTTAATTAAAGCCTGATTTGGCAAATAATTGTGGCTTAGAACGGTCTTCTGGTCGCCGCTGACCCCAATACCAAGTCCAATTCGATTTGTAATTTTCGAGGCACCACGATTGGGTCAATGAATGTTCAGAGTAATGAACTGTGGTGGGATTGACGCCCCTTTTTGTTGGATATTATGCTTTTTTTAATCCGAATTGAGTTCAACTTGGTTTCGACTTATTCAAGGTTAGTTGAAAAGGGGTTAGAAAATGCCAGCAATTGGATTTTGAGAGGTCAAGTAGCGAGAATTATTTGATTATAGATTACATCTCTCAGGAAGTGATCGAAATATGTAAGAAATCGTTACAAATATTTAAAAATAAATAAATGTCAGCTTGGAAAATAATATTTTAAATATTCACTTTGGCTTGTGAAAATTGAAATTAATTGAATTTACAAAAAACTCTAATTAATTTTGTGTAAAGATAAATTCCTCAAAAAAGAGTGTTGATACCATTAACTCCAATCCCCTCATTTTCTCCATTAGCATATTTAACTTTTCCAACTCTCAAATATCACTCCTAACCCTCCACTCTACTAGATCTTCAAGCCCTTCTCCGTTTCAAGCTGTCAACTTCCTATCCACTCCATTTTTATCTTTATAAAGATTTGTCTCTCTAACACTTCCGCCTACGGATATCGGTTTTTTTTTGGTGGGATTTTTCGTTCGAACCGCGTTGAGATACAGACGCAAACTAAACTGAAATAAATTCAATGAATTTGAAGAGCCTATCAACCAGACACGAGTATATATTTTTTTCCAATGGATAACACACTTCCAGCTGCAGAGGGATACAAGAACAAAAGCGATAGCGATAAAGCTTACTGTGAGTGTGAGCAGAGTCGGTGGGAAATGAGTCAAAGTGGGGTTTTCAGGGAGAAATGGTCGAACGGGGGAAATAAGCCAAACAAATACACCCCCTAAAAGAAAGCCAAATTGTGGGAGGGGATGAAGATGTGTAGGGAACACCATCAAAAGGGAAGGTTTCTAAGTGATTAAAAACGACTTAAAACAGTGAGAGACAGGTGCTTTAGACTTTAATATCTTAAAAGCTAAGAAGTATATTTAAGAATTTTCTGTTTATCGAATAAATAATATAAATATAACCTTTTTAATTCAATTGCTCTTTCGTTGTTTAGATAAGATTATAAATCTTGAAACCAAAACATTTTTGGATAGGCATATCTTTTCATAAACAATTAATTTCAGGATATAGGTTATTCTTAAGACACCCAATATAATCTCAAAAGTGAATATAATAAAATGTACTTACAAAAAACTCATCCTCGATTACGGGATCGGCCAGCATCTCAATGGCCTCTGTCATGGATCTACAGGTGCGATTCGTATTCTTCTTTTTCTTGAGCTTCCTGCCCAGAGTGGCGGCATCGCTGAACCGATGGAGCAGCTTGTCCCGCTTTCGAACAGCCAGAGGACTGGCCGTGGAGCTTGTGTGGCACAGCAGCGATCCATAGCCATTCGTGGAGGAGATGGTTCCAGTGTTGGCATAAAAGTTCTGCGGCTGATATTGTGCCGGAGCTGTCAGCGTGCTATTCGAGTCAATCTTCTGAATGAGATTGTACTCAGATTGAGGATATTTACTGGCCAAACAGGACATGGAGTCAGCGGAGGATTTGGATGTCAGCAGCGGCTTGGGTGGCGGTGGCGGCGGTGGCTCTTTCATCAAGGCCACGCGACGCGGAGCTGCACGTGGCATGGTGGCCGACTGAGGCGAAGAGGCAATATCGCCGCCATAGCTCACCGCTCGACGATTGCGATCGTTTTCCTTTTCCCTAGAAAAGAATACGAAAAGTTACGAGTTAAAAATCTATTGTATAAATATTTAAAATTTAAGAAATGTAAGTTTTAAATTAACTTGAAATTATTATCTATTTCTTGTCGCACCTATACCGCCTCCTCTGCATTGGGGGACTAAAGAAACAGTTGGGCGAGAGGGGCACAAAGTAACCCCACTGCGGATCTCTATCCGGTCCCTCGTGGTACATTCCCAGCTGCGGTGTCATCTCCCTGGATCGACTGGATCTCAGCAGGGGCATGGAGACCCTCTGGGGACCATAACTTCTGCTGCACCGAAATTGATTCCGATATATGTGACGCTCCAAGGAGGAAGTCGTGGTTGTGGCATCCGAATCTAGGGTGCAGTCAGAGTGATCCTTATTTTCCAGGGTGGCATTACTACCCAGATCCTCCACCCCGTCGTCATCATCCGTGGAACCCTCGGGCACCGTATAGCAGGTATTATCGAATTGCGACATCTCACAGTTCGTTTTTGGCTTTTTCCTTTTTTGTTTTAAGATTTTTCTTTTTCACAAATTTAGTTCTTGGTCATTGCGGCTCCCACGCAAAATTGTTTCAATTATTTAATTAGTGCGCGCAACTTGTTGTTTTATTTAATTTTTTCTTGTGTTTTATTTTCCCCTGACAAATGTTAAACGACAATTTTAGAGTGTCTGGCACTTAATTGCTCCACTCGAGCTTGACTGTGTCTGTGGCTTAAATATTGTAGCGGCAGGAGAACATTAGACAGGCCAAGGCATTTATCATGTTCACCCTCCGGACATATCGTGGAAAAACAGAGGCACACCAAGGGGACAGGGAGATAGGGGAGAGGGATGTGGGTAAGGAGCCGTTGTGTATGTCCAGTGGGCACAATTAAAAGTCGTTTTCGGCCTCAGTCCGGAAAGTCGCCCTAATGAGGTGTTGAACGGAAGACAGTCATATTTGGTCTAGTTAAGATATTTTTCAGTTGGTCTTTTCCCTTCACAGACAATTTTCTTAAAGATGGAACAAAGAAAATCAGTGGGAACGTTTTGAGGTCATTTTCCAGTCGTAATTATAAGTTTGGATAATGGGAAAATTATAGAAGGAATCTTAGTGAAAGAGTAAATTGCTATCTATATATTTCATATGTCTATTTTTTTGTGATTTTTTCTTGATTTTTATTATATTTTTAATAAAAGTTTTTCTTATTAGAAATCGTTGTTGTCTTTTTAATTACACGATATAAAATGTTTAAGTTAATTGCATCTTTAACTAATCTTTTAAATATTCTTAATTTTTGTCTTTAACTTTGTGTGTTAATTTTCCCATTCGATTTTCATTTTTCCTTTCCAGTCCCCCATTAACCCCTTAAAACCCTTTAAACCCACAGGCTGGAAAATTTGCAACTTAAATGCTCATTAAAGATTCATGGGGTGAAAAACGAAAGTGTCAACAGTTGAATCCATCAACAATGCAATTAAAATGTCAAACACGTAAGTAGGAGTAAGTCTCCCCTTTAACCCGCATTTCCCCCACGAAACGAAGTAAATAAATACGTATGTTTATATATATGTCTTTGTATGTATCCCTTCGTGTAACTCCCCATTTGAGGCACACGCAGCACTCTTGTAAAAGAGTCTCCATTATAATGATGATGCAAAAAGTGATCCCTGAGGGGGAATATGGTAGTCCGGACATCTGCAGAATTTGCAGACGGCGACAAGCCGGATATGAAGATTACAACGGATTCGGTTGCAGTTGGGTTTATATTTATTTTATTGTTGCAATTATTTTCCTGTTTACCGCCTAGAATTGCTTATTGGCGCAATGAAACTTGATTAATGACTAACGAGCGAAATGGGGGGACAACATCCGGAGAGGTGAACTTGAAAGATGTGTTATTTATGATGGCGAAATGGGCGCCAATATCAATGGCAGAGGAAGAAGGATTTCCCCATAAAAGAAATCAGAGCAAGAAAGAGGGGACTTGTCAGTTCATTTCCATAAAGGGAAAGATAAATTAATTATTAGGATATGAAATTTATGGTTTCTTTAATAGGGTTTACTTTTATTTGTTTTTTATCAAAAATTTAATTCATTTGTTATGGTGCATTTATTTAATGTTTGCTTTTTAAATGAGTAATTTACATATTTTTCATTTATTTTTTACTATATGTAAGTATTTGAATTTCCTTTAATTTATTTCTTTCTTTATTTATATTATTTCCCATTTTTCGTTCACAATCATATTAATTTTTTATGATTATTATAAACTTTTAAGTCATATGACTGTGATTTTATTTACAAACACTTTCTTTTCAAGACATAAAAATTTTAAACAATTTTTTTGGTATTATAAACATTGTTAGCCATGGGATTTTCCATTTTATTTTATTTACTTTTTTAGATTTGTTCTTTTATTTATAAAAGACTCTCACGAATTGCACAGCCTTGCTCATCAATCATTCTATAAATACTTTGATTGGGTCAGTAATATTTCCCAGTCATGTCAAAAGCATATGCCAATTTTCTGGTTTTATATTATTTACTATTTTTTCCATTAACAAAACAGGGACACACACAAACGCACGATCTGAAGAAAATTTTCAAATAAAACGTTTTCCGATATAATTCTATGAGAATTTTTCAACAAACGCCGCGGATGTTCAAAGTAAATGTGCTGACCGCCGGCAATTTTCCAACTGATTTCGAATAGAGCCACAGAAATTGTGTAGCCGCCGTGGGAGCAGACACAACAACAAATACAACCCTCTCAGTTTTTGTCGTGAAAAGCGTCCAAAAATATTGAGGAAAGCGGGAGAGAACGACGACGGAGGTATCATATGAGGGAGAGAGAGTCGATAAATGGAGGAGAGTGCGACAAATAAGAACAAACATTGTGTTTAACTTAAATTGCTTAATATTTGGGGACCAAAATAAAAGCATCAACGAAAAGTAGAAGACAATGGGAAGAGAAAAAGGCAGCCTAAATGGTATCAACTATGGAAATGCCCTCGAAAAAGCTTTAATTTATTATAAAATGTTTTCCTAAGAAATCTGTGAAAAATACATTTTTCAAATTTAATTTTTATAAGTCAAACAATTTGTATTAAAATGTTTTGAATTTCTAATAAATTGATATGATTCAGTAGTATAAACCTAATTATTTGATTGTTGTTGAATCAACAAAATATAGCTTAATATTGAAAGGATAATTACAAATTTATATTCATTTTAAAGGATTTTAGTTTTAACTTAAGTAAATTTTGGAATCAAAATGAATAGACGAACAATATCTCATTTTTAACACACTCTGAAAGCTGTAATACCCATGATATGAGGGTATAAAAAGATCCCAAAATCGGTCTCAGTGGAGACAATTCCCCTGGATAACGAGGTGCAACACCCAAGTGCCCATATTTCCCATTAAATGTGTGTGCGTGTGTGAAATGTCATGCAAAATAAATGTCAGACGCTTAAAAATTAGTCCCTCTCTCTTGTTCTCTATCTGCAGATTGTCTTTCTCTTTTAGTACACAAAAAGAAAATTAAATTTAAAATAATTTAAAAACATCAAAAAAGTATCTGTATCTGTATAAATATCTGTATCTGTAAAATTAATGTAATAAATGATATTAATTTTTTTAGGGACTTAACCTTAATTAAATCGATATCTTTTCTGCATGTCTTCTGCATGTTATTGTATTTAATGTTTAATATAATTTATACCTTTTTTTTAATAATTATATACCAAATTAAATACTTTCAGTGCAGCATTAAATTGCCGTGACTCTTGAGAAAAAAATAACTTAAACTGTTCCTGTTTCTTATTGGTGTTATTAAAAATAAACATGGATAAAGTGTTTTCCGCTGGGGTGCCGCCAAGGAACGCAACATTTTCACTTGTCACGCATTTATTTTTCCCATTTTCCATGTCGGAGAATGTGTGTCATGTCTGCGGTTTTTATTGACATCTGTCCGAGACGCTGTCGTCCAATTCGAGTGATTAATAAAATAAAATCGGGGGAGTGGAGGAGGGAGTAACCCTAATTCCTGGCGAAGCTCTATCAATTACACTTGTTAATTAAGCTTGGGTGTGGATTAGCCCGCATTTTCCGCTGGTCCCCCCGAGGGTGTGTTTTTATTTTTTTGATAACAACAATTGCATGTCTGCCGCTGCTGGCCGCACAATTGCAATTAAATCAGTTCTAAAACGGGCGTGCTTGCTACATGGAACTTAAGTCCAATTGCCTCCGAGCATTAAATTAACAATGCAGGCAGCAAATGGAACCAAATGGAATGGAATCGATTGCTAAGACTATATGTATTTATATATATTTGTATGTTTATGTATGTGCATGTGGGTTGCGAATGGCGGAGAATTAATTAAAGCACTGCAGCAGGGGCGAGAGAAGTAGATCTTTAAGATAACAGAGCGGGAATTCGTGCTATAAATAAATGCAGTTGAGAGAGTTTAATAAATCACGGATAAATATTTTCGGGCCAGAGCTGAGATAAATATTGTTGTTTAAAAATATCTTAAAGATTAACATAAAAAATATTAGGATACACTTACGAAATGTAAGTTTGGAAGAGAAATGTGTAAAGCTAAAGCAAGTTTTGGTTTCGTTAAGAAACTATAAGTTGCTTTAAAAAATCTCTTCAGCTAAGCAATTTCTTTTAAAATGCGTACAAATACTAAGAAAAATCTATAAACATTTTCATAAATATTTAACTTTAAATCCTAATTGAATTATTTTAAACAACATTTTGAATTGTTAATGCATGTCCCCTTCTAATCATAATATTTAAAGTTTAAACCCCTTGACATCGTTTACCTTTCTCGACCCAAAGCAACTTACGTCAGGCTGGAATTTAAAATGGGTATAATCGATTCGATTAGTGTCACTCTGGGGATTAATTGAATTAAACTCCGAGTCTCGGCCGCAGTCATTGCACTATGAGAGCTATGTTAAGTCTAATTACAATGCACAAGATGTCAAATGACTTTAACCCCTTAACACAAATGGCGAGAGACAGACTTCGGAAAGAGAGAGGACGCACTGCAGCAGTGGACACAAAAAGACAAAGGAGAATTGTTTAAGGAAAAATTATCTGCAGCTTCAAGTTGAGGTGATGTGACTCAGATATAGCGCGATTAAGCTGTGCTGACAGCTCACATGATAGATGCTGGCACGTGGTCGTCGTAATTTAATTTTTCGCTGGCCGAGAAAAAAATGATAATTAATTATGGAAATGAGAGTTGGACATTTGTAATGTGGAGTACAGATACAAAGATCTTTAAACTGGTTTTTTAAGAAAGAGAAAGACTGAAGGCTGAAATATACAACTGGTTCTCTTTAAGGTTCTTAGGAAACTGATCTCCTTTGGGACAATTACAAACCAAAGAACTAAATGCAGAAAAATCTTTACTAATCGTTCATCAAGTTTAAAGTGCTAGAAATTTGTTTAATAAACATATAGTTTTAGACCATAACTCAATAATGCCACCCCAAATCATAAATCAGTTTCCATATGAATGTCTTGGGCATAATTTTCCAAAACCGAATACCACAATATCACTAAAAGATTTCAAAACTTTAAAATAGCTTCGGTGAAATGTTGTCAAAAGGTGGGGCAGCGCCAATGTTTGGCTTGCCCTGCATCTGTCGCTATAAATAACAAAGAAAACAAAACTAATAATCAAAGAAAAACAAAAATATACACGGAAAACTTGGCAACCCTTTTAGACAGCTGCCGCTGGGTGAGGAAATAATTTAGGAGACAATGAGGCATCCGTTCAGGAGAATAATAAAAATAAATATTAAAGTCTCTGCCACAGCCGACAAACACGAGCCAAAAAACGCAAATTGAATTGGGTTTTTCTTTTGGCGCGTTTAATTGCAGGCCATATTTCAGGGGGCCGAGACAGCTCAACTGGTTTTTTTTTTTTACCAAAATGCAAAACGGTTTTTATTTCTTTTCTTGTCTTAGACAATGTTTTGAAAATAAGCCCGCAAATATGAAAAATTAAAACTCATTATGGAGGGGATTCTCAGAAATTTTCAACTGATTATATTTGCTTTCCCATTCACGTTAACAACAATCTCATTAATAAGAGAAGAGTGATCACTTTCGTGACTAAATGCTGGTATTGATTTCACATAAAAAAGTAAAGGGTAAAGGCCCTGCCTGCAGGGGTTCACCGATTTTAAAGAGCTTTCTGATGAAAGGCTGTACGTCATTTTGAGGGCCACCCGTCGAGGACTTGGGATCCAATTCCGGTTTTACTGTAATTGACTCTCACGAACGCCTTTATGATTTACTGGATAATTACTGGGAGGAAGTGTGTGAAAACCGTTGTGGGAAATGGGGCCAAACCTACTTGTACTGTGGATTATGGAGTAATTATAATACTTGGAATATGGTAATTATGTTTTCATCACAAGGAAATTAAGATGAAGGCTTACGGTTTACTATAATAATTTAATAATTTATTTGAAAGGCCATAAATCACCTCAAAAGTAATCAAAATTCTTCAACTTATGTTTCTTTTATCTTTTTGCTAATTGATGGGAATATTACTTATATGCTAAATGATATTTTTTCGTCTCAAATATGAAGTTCTTTGCAAAAATCATTATTCCTAAGACACAACTTTTTTTTAACTACTCATAATTTCAGCACATTAAGGCCACAACAAATACTCAAGGCTCTTTTTCTTGTTATAACGACAAAACTGCAGTCAATTTGAGAGGTGAAAACAAGTTTCTAATGTATTTTTAGTGTATGCATAATTTTTCATATTTATTTACTAATTCTGTTTAGGATTAACACATCACATAAACGTTTCAAACACCAAACACCAGTTTGCAAAAAACAAACTAAACAGGAATTTAAGAAACGAAAAAAGCAAAAGGCACTAAAAGCGAGCTTGAAAGGTGTTGAAAACATTGGTCACGCAAAGCGTTGAAAGTGATTGACACATGTTCGATTCCTGTAAAAACTGACCCCACCCAAAAAATGCAAAAAGCACGAAAATTTGCAGATAATTTAAGCAAATTATAGCCCCCAAAGAGAACATGAAACTAATTCAAAGCACACACAAAAAGGTTGCACTAATTTGCTTAAGGCCAATTGGGGGGAAAAAAACTACAATTGCGCTGTGATTTTCGGGGTGTAGTTGGCAAATTGCAATTGGCCAAAAGGATTGATTGAGTCATAAAGTGGAGGAGAATCGATTTCTTTTCTTCGACATCACGAATTCAGCCATTGGCCAAAACTAGTGAGGAAATCGAAACGAAAATCCAAACCCAAACCCAGTGGCCAGCAAATTGAGTCTGTTATTACCATTGGCCTCGAGACGAATCCTTTTACCACTCTGCCCCATTTTTACGTGGAAAGCTAATCAATCTCTGGACAATTAGAGAGCTCGCCAGAGACACCAATTAGTGAACGCAAGCCAAGCCTCGCAACTAAATCATGAACAGCTGCTGCAGCCTCTGACTGGCTGGGTCTCTGGTTCGGATCCAGAAAGAGAGTGTTCTTTGGGGGGATCGGAACTGGGACTGGAATCGGGATCGGGATCTGCAGAGCCATCTGCGACGCGTGTTGCCAATTTATCTTTTGAGCGAGTGACCCAGCTGGGGACTGGCATATTCTGCAGATTTGCTGGCGCATGACTCATTCGCCGGGAGTTAATCCTGTTTTTTTCCCCGGGTCTGAGCCTGACTTGGCCATACGCTGCCACCATGGAGCTGGCATTGGTTTACCAACTCTTAAAAAGAACTGGAAATCATGGCTTTAAAATAAGTTGAAATGTACGAGTTGAGGACAAGTATATTTTGTAATTTTTATAAGTTAAAACTGGATTCAAAGGCTTTAAAAACCCTTTAAGAACCCACTCCCTTAGGCTGTCCCATCAATCGATTGTGATTACAATATCCTGGATCAACATGGAGCATGCCTAGACCTATCCCCCGATAAATAAGACCCTCGCCAAGCTATAATATAGTCAGGCAGTAGTCAATTGTTGACGGGTGCAAGGCATACAAATTTCGCCATAACTCAAGCGACTCTGCACTCTCGGGAGACGCTTTTGTTTATGGCCTGTTACCCGGGCTTTGTTTATAAACTGGTTCAAAATTTGCACGTCTTTGGCATATAAATCGCATGGAATAAGAGCCAAGACACTACTCGTATCCGAAAACTGCAGGAGAAACTGCAGCAGCGGCAGCAGTGGAAAAGAAAAGGCTGGCAGTCCAACTTGTTTATCTGTCGTTTTCAGCTGGCTGGCAAAGTCCGTCCAAAGTCCTGGCCGCGTCGTACTCCTCTAACATTTCTCCTTTCCCCCCTCGTTCCGGATGGTTGTCAGACCAACGCCAACAGCTGTCGTGCAAGTTTGTTTCCATCTCATAGCCCGCGGGGTGTAGTAAAGGGGGAAAAGTCTGGGCTTAGGCTAAGACCGAGGTCTTAGTCTCGGGATGATGATCGTCGCTTGCATGCAAAACCCAACCAAGCTATATGACCAAACAGTTTATAGTTATGTTTTATTGTCTGAAGGGGTTGCCCCCTGCCTTCTTTATTTCCCTGATTTCATGACGCTCACGTTGGTTACCCTTTTGTCCTCTTTGCCTATGCTAATTCCACATATGAGCGACGTTCTCTGAATTTTAACTTTTACTTCATTTCATTTCGCTGGCGCCTGACTTGGCCCTAACGGTAATGTAAGAAAAGAAGTTAAGAAACTTCCCAATGAAAGGTAAAAAATTTTACTTGGCAATCTGCATAATCAAAAGCTAGCAATCTATGTGTCAAGTGAGCCAAAGGCACCTTAATTTTTAACATACAAAAATTATAAAGCTGGTTGCAAAGAGGCCTGTGTAACGGTAGTAAAATATAATCGAAAATAAATTTAAAATGTATAAAAATTAAAGAAAAGGCGTAGAAAACTCCCTCCTCCATGAATTATTCAAGTCGTTAGCCTTTCATCTATGTTAATTTCCTTGTAGCAAAAACTTTAATTATAAATCTTATATTTCTCAAGGCGAAAGTCCAAGCCAAAACAAAAGTGAATGAAAATTCTCACCATAATTCTAATTTAGACTCAACAACAATAAGGATGGACTGAATATTGTTCCCTTTTTTGGCTTAACCATTTCCTTGTGTATCCATTTCGTTTTCCATTAACAAGTTGCGAAACATAACGCCGACACCACCTAAGAAGGCAGCACCGCGGTCTCCACCTCTTAATTTACTTGTCTCTCATTCGGTTTTTGCATTTCAACTTGGCCAAGGCTCGTGCCATATGCCCCCGCAGGCCATAAACGTTTTTCTCTTTTTTCGCTTATTTATTTTTTTTTATCTTTTTTATTGTTGTGAAAGCGTTTTGTGCCAAGGTGTGCATAGAATACACAAAAATAAAAAACTAAATAAAAGTACAAAATAAAAAAGATTTCGCAATTTCGACCTGAGACTGTTGGTTGTCTGCGTTCCAATAAAAACTGCTGCATTTAATAATGGCTCATAATATTTGTAGGTGGTCTGAAACTCAGAGATATACATACATATATACAAGTAAAGAAAAAAAAAACCTATATTTAATCTGAGTCTATGGCAAAACGCCCACAAATTGTGCAAGGCACACACCGCACCGGCTGCTTTTAAACCATTTTCCATCATCCATTAAAAAGCCATAAAATATTTGGTTTCGGCTCTCTGATTGCATTTCAGGCGTTGCCGGATGATGTTGGGCAATAATAAATCCGATAAAAGGAAAAATGTTTAATTAGAGCGCTAAATGCTGCCTCCCCCCGGTTCCTCCCCTCGCTCTTTACCACCACCGATCACTGACAATAACGCGATTGTCTATTTTCACATATTAATTTATCATTATAAATAGATTTATTGTCTTACTGGTTTCGGTTGCATGACAAAACAAAAGACTTAGGCGACAAACTCGTTTCATTGTCTCTCCATTTGGGAAAATCTTTTGTTTACCTTTTTCGCCAAGGGAGTTGGGTTCTCTGATTTGCATAGATTGCAATAGTATCTTAAGCGGAGATTTTACTTTGATGGATAAGTGGCGATTATCTTTTAATATTTCAGTGTAAGAAACAGTTAAGACTTTTTTGAGAATACATAAAGACTTCAAGACAAAATACTTTCTTGATTAAACTTATTATAATGTTTGATTATTTACAAAAATAATTTGTAAGCCTTTATTTATTTAAACCAATATATAAGTACAAGAAAAGTTTTCTTTATAAAAATATATTTGTTAAAAGACAAAAAAAGCCTCAGAACCAACTTGATTTTATCTAAACACCTGCTGCTAAATATTCCTGACAAATATTTAACTAATTGTTTGACTGCTCTCAGCTCCTCTGCCCTTTACCCTGAACCATTTCGAGAGCTGTTTTTAAATCGAATTTATTGTTTCGTTGCCGATTCGATTTGCTGTTGTTGTTTGTGTTTCCATTTGTTTGTGGCTCGGCTTTTGTTATGCTAAAACCAATTGGTGGCAACCTTTTGGTATTTAAACTTGACTTTAGCCGGCGGCAGCAGCTAAAACAAACTTCTCTGGGATGGCATTAGATGCTGGCGCTTTATTATTGTTGCTATTCCGCCGTTGCTATTGTTATTGTTATTATAATCCGTGTCTGCCAGAGTCTCCCATCAAGACGTCACGTAATAGGCGATCGGTCGGTCACTGGTTACACCTGTTTCAGCGCCGTCGTCTTTTCGGGGAGCAGGGGTTTTTTTTCTCCCTGTAACATCGTGTAATGATATGCCACCAGCAGGGTTTACGGTGCACAGTCTACAGTTACTACACGTTTTCCTCCTCAATGAAAAGTTCATCAAACGCATTGGCATGCCACAAGTGGCAATTGCCTTTATGCTCGAGCTATAATCTGCCAGAGAGCCAGAGACTCGGGCCCAAAATCAACGAACGGAAAATTGCGGAAAGCTCAATAACATTTAATTTGAGGAAAATCCCATATAACAGCAGCCATCCTTTGGACTCCTCCCCTTCTGACACCAGCTTAAAAAAAAAAATAAAAACAACCGAAAACGGCAATTAAAAATGACGAGTGAAAGTTTTCCTTTGATTTTTATTCGCACATTTCGCATAGAAAATGTCGTAATCAAATTTCGATTTAAACTGGCTTCGATATTCGCACGTTTTTTGTGGATTTTTCGATGTTTTTTTTATATACGTCGCATATATGCTAATTTAAGTGCGTTTCGTTGAGGCGACAAATTGCCAGTTGAAATCGTGCGTTTGTTGAACTTCATTTGCATAGCTGAGCTGAACCAGTTTATTTTGTATTTACATCTTTTCTTCTCTCTCTGAAAAAAGGTCTTTGATTTTTCGAGTGGAAAGTGAAACTTATCCCAAAAGAAAGTATTGCCTCCCGCGATACATTTTGGTCTCGAATTTATACGAATTTTACGATGACGGAGCCTCATTAAGTTGTAGGAGTTGGAAGTGACTGGCCCGTTCGCTCAATTTGTTTATTTATCTAAATTCAAATGCATTTGATTAGTCCGGCGAGATAATATTCTAATTATGGCCCAGAGTCACGCTAATGATGATGATTTAATTTATGGTTAAGTGGTTGCGATGACTTTTAACCTACGCCAAGGCAAATCACTATGGGAACACCGATCTGATGTGGATGGATAACATTTTAAGGTTTGGTTTTGGAAATTTGTTTATAGCCAAACAAAATGTAACGCCTCCGCAAAAGGTGTAACTAAAGTTGAGATTTTTACCGAGTATTTGTTATGTTTATGTTTAATAAATAAAAAACTTTTGTGATGTTTTTTTTTAGACAAATAAAAGAGCTTTTAACGAAAGATTTAAGATTTTATTACCCTTGAGGGAATAAAAAAGTTTAAAATACTTTTAAGGATATTTTTCGTGTTGTATTTCAATGAGAATTAATTATTACTAAAATCCTTTAACAATTTTATAAAGTTTCTTTTCATTTCCAGTTGCATAATCTGTTCACCTGCTTCATTTTATGGAATAAGAGAAATCATAAACAGATTCAGTGAATTTCTCACAGGTTTTCAACAAGCTTCGTTATTGCCAAAACGTTTTTTTTTTTTACATTTTCTTTTGAGATCATTTGTCTTCGATCTCCTTTTTTTATTGGCTCTTCCCAGGCCACTTCCACTCGGACCTTCAATCTCGGAGTGAAATGGATATCGTATGGGAAGTTAATTAAGAAGAAGTCGCCGAAGAAGTGGAAGACATGGGAACTTGTTTCTGATATTGCATCAATTGGAAACCAGAAACCAAAAAAGTGTTGCGCCCCAACACGACATCAATATCAAACAACAACTCAAGCTAGCCATGGCTATAGCTACCTGCCTGAATATCATAATTATTTTAAGTCATTAAACTTCAAGAAATCAAATCTCGACTACATATCAAAAGTTAACCAAGCAATAGCGCAAAAAAAGAGCCGAAACGAGAAAATCCCGCAACGATAAGGAAATTATGTATTAAACACATTGACGATTGGACAGGCCGCCACCGCCCGTAAAACAACATGATCTCGGGACAGTTAAGAAAAACGGAGAAAAAACTTAACAAGTTGCTACAGCAACAGTGCAAAAAAAAGAGCGAAAAAAATCAAGAAAATCTCGCCACACCAACCGATTTTGGCGGCTGTTTAAGTGAATTAAATATTGCGCAACATCTGGAGAGAAAAAACAGAAAGAAAAAACACTACTTCTGCAGAAACTTGCCCGTGTTCATTGGCCATATAAACGGTAACAACTTGGTCGATCTGAATCTCCCCTGCATCTCCTCGAAGCGGCTGAATTTGTGGTCAAGCTGTCGCTCAACTGCAGTCCGCAAATGGCTAAAATGCGCGCTCATGACCGCAGGCAATAAAATAATTAAGATGAACATAAAAAGCGGGCAAAAAAATGGTGCATAATTCACACTTTGAGCTTGTTTTCAATATGCTTGAACGAGACCAAAATGAGATGTGATTTTAGTCAACTGGGCTTTTTAGCTATCACATTATGTAGATAAAAAACTGATAAGATAAAATTTCTTAATTAATTAATAAAAGTAGGAAAACGTAGCATAATAATTTTTATTGTTGGAATATTTATTTAAAGAAGAATATCCCTTTCTCTATACATAGAAAAAATACTTTAAATATTCTAATATGTTTTCAAAATACATTTAAAATGAAATTTTACTAAATATTTTACTTCACCCTTGGAAATTATTTACTCCTCGGACCAACCTATAAACTTTTTCAAAAAAAACTAAATACTCCTCAGTTTCCACATTCGATTGCTCATTAAAGTTTCATCAAACAATCGGCAAATTGTAGAGCAATCAAACGAAACAGCGTTAATAACACCCAACTGTCGTCGCTGTGTTTTGTCAATTTTGAGGATTGGTCAACGTGTCGTATACACAATTTGCACAATCCGTCGTAAACATTGCCTCAGCACCAAATGCATAGTAAGTGCAGCAGCCAAAAGCCACTCAAAGTGCAACTGAGATTAGTAAACAATTATGGTTTATTCGCGAAATTGCAACAAGTTAATTCGAACCCAGCAATTGGCAGCGGCGACGACGAATAAATTTATTCGTAGGGCGTTAACAATACAGAAACGGAAAACCGGGGAAAATTGCACAAGAAAAGTCTGCGGATTTGGTAATTGTGGACTCGACCGACAGGGTAATTCATTTCTTAAAAAATAAAAACCATTTGAATTCAACTCACTTGTCAATGTAATCGATCGTTTCAATTTCCTTTTGTATCTTTTCCGCACTGAGACAGTCCTCATCCAAATTGGCAGCATCTGAAATCGAAAAATTAAGGGGAATATTAGTTTAGATTTTACTGGGAACTCCTCTATCGTTGCATACACTGTAGATACATATATAAAATTTATGAGTTGCATTCACAGCAAAATGGTAAACACATGTCACCTCCAACACGGCCAACATAAATTATAATTAGCGTGGAAAAAACCAGAAATGCAATGAAACAAAACTCACGCACTCAAAACTCGAATAGAAAAAGGTGTACAAGTAATCCCGTTTAACCTTAGAATCACATGTTGGGTATATAGACACAGATTTTGCAGACATATAAATCGTTGTTCGTGGCATGATTTATGAGACAGCAGCCACAGCTGAGCGATACATATAGATCACTTCAAATGCCGGCCAAATGTCAATCAACACCGAACACACACGGGGAGCCATAAAAGATCGGATGGAGTACACATATAACGCTATAAAGAGACCCTGACAGACACTTTTATATATCGGATACCCCGCCAAAGTGAGTGAGTGAGATCGAGATCAAAGTGTTGGCTTCGTATAAGGCGCAAAAGAATAAATATGAAACATAAACACGACAAGGTAAATATAATTTACAAATGAAAACGAACAATGGTTACCGTAAAAGCAATCTGATTGTACAGATCAGCACTATTATTTACCTTATGCATTGTTTTTTGAGTTGGGTTTCCTTTGAGTGTATCACCAAAAGAGGCTAACTGTCTTATGACTTTAACAGACAAGCTGGCACTTTGCACACTGCGGCTTAGAGAGTTAAGGCAAGTGATGGCAAAAATATAACTGAAATTGAGTTAATTAATAAAGAAGCATAAAGTCTAAATAGTTAATATTTCATTTATTAATTTTCTTTTACAGTTTGTAATCTTTAAATATCAGCTTCTAAGTTACAACATCCTGAAACGCACTGTACTTGCCAAATGGCTTATACAGCAACTTGTCCAAATCTAGGCAAGTCTTTTTTGGTCTTTGAAGTCAGGGGAGCGTCAATCTAAGACAGACACTTCAAGTTCAATTGAAAATTGCGCCAAAAGGGAGCGCGGAGTGCTCAGATAGAGACTACAAATCCAAGAATAAAGACCACCAACCGCATTGCCAGACAATGGCAACTCGCACACGCGAATATAAACAAACGGATTGAGGCTGGGCTAGATCTTAGCCAGCTGTTGATATGGTTTAAGACAAGTTTTCCGTGGCATAAGTGACTGGGCCTCGATCGTGTCTAAAGCACTAGACTCAAACTCCGGCCAAGAACTCCAGTTACCAGCCACCAGACACCAGAGACAAGTCAAGTCAGCTGAACTTGGTGTGCGATTTCTTGAATGCAAATTAGTTTTTGAACCTGTTGCAATTTGCTGTAACCCCCAACTCTTGCCCCTTCTGAAATATGGTGTTCCCAAGCAGAATGCTAATTGGAGGGAACGGAGAGATCGAGCAAGCGGAGGTCCCTGAAATAAACTCATGAAAAATAGTTCACAAATTAAGCTCCAGAGAACTCCATCTCCGGCAGCAAGAAGCTCACTCGTGCATGTCCTAGAGACATGCGTGAGAAAATCATCACAGAACTTCCCACGGCAGCGACTGCAAAATTTATGCAATGCCAGAAGCAGAACGCGACTTTGTATGTAGCTAAAAAGGGTCTAGGTCTAGTCTTTGGATCCACCCGGATGGGGTTGCAGCTCCTGATGGCCATTGCCTGATTTGATACTTGTAAATAACCAGTCCGAGGACGAGGATGCTGTGTGGCAAAACACTGTTTTGCATTTGGCCAGCGGCTGACTTTGGCACGTTTTTAGGTTGATGCCTCTGCCGGATAGCCCTGGAATTATGTTCTAAAATGTTACGATCAGAAAGTGCAGCGTAAATGGGCTCCAAGCGAGAAGGAATACTATGAAAACATTCAGTGATCTGCCTTACACTTAGAATTTGTAATAGGTTAGGAAATGAAGTATAATCCCTCCTTTTGTATGTATAAATTTAATGACAAATAACATTCCAACTAAGAATTCCAGTTGAGACGAGTTCACAGGAACCTAAAAGTAGACACACATTCCAAAGCTAAATCTAAGAATTCTTTAGTCTTTATTATAGCCCTTAATTCAGCTTAATCAAAGTTCATCTTTTTTACATCTTTAACACCAGTAACTAACAGTTAAACCGGCATTAATGGGTGAACACCTTAGAAAAACTATTTCTGCGGTTGGTCGATCCCCCTCCCGAGGTGTTAATAAAAACGAAACTTAAGCAAACAATGAACTTCTTCTCGAGCCTTAAAAGTTGCCAGTAATTTCCTCTCACAAAGCACCCAGAAATTCCATCCACAAATAAATGCAAATCAAACCGCAAAAAGAACTGAGATTAATGTTAGAATATGGAAAAAGAATAGAGAAAAAGTGGTAAAAAAGAAGCAGTAGCCCAAGAGGAATCACAAAGAAAGATAAATGATGCGGCGGAAACGGAAATATCTTAGCCAAGTTACGGCAATTTGTGGTTTTAATAGCTTTCCCCGTCTGGTCGGTGGCTCTCTTACATGAACGGTTTTATGGGCGCTGGTAATTGAGAACCCAGAACA
This sequence comes from Drosophila anomelani, assembly GCA_035045905.1. Lineage (NCBI taxonomy): Eukaryota > Metazoa > Arthropoda > Insecta > Diptera > Drosophilidae > Drosophila > Drosophila anomelani. The sequence continues at coordinate 3,824,242 of JAWNOO010000007.1, read as the reverse complement.
TGCGACCAGACACCTCATGCCGGGTGACAAATTAAGGGGATCGGTGGCGGTAGCCTCCTGTGTCTTCATTTAATCGCCTAGCACTTTTCCCATCTCCTGCAACGTGACGGATGATGTCCCATAAAATATGCAAAATATTTTTCAAACCAGAAAAAGACAAATAGCGGAATAGTTGCGGTGGTTGCACAAAGCAAAAAATAGATACCAAATAGACAAAGAAGTTTACAATTACTGCAAGTGAAAAAAGTGCTTGCAAGTTGAGTAAATAAATCACCGTGGGAAAGGGTTTATGTAAGAGTAAAAGGAAAATTAGGAGACAAGCGCCAAACAATTATCATAAATTTTATTTAACAAATTAAACACAATTGGCAGCCAATAACGAATATGGCATTAAAGGCTAAACGATGCGACACCAAAAGTGGGAAATATGAAACGGCAAAAAGTCAAATATAAAACCACTTGGCTTCACACCCCTCCACAATTCCCCCTCGCAAAAGAGTTTTCAGCTACCAGTTTCAGCCAAAATTAAATCGAAAAAAAAAGAGAAGACCAACAATTGTCGCGACAATTTTTACCCCGGGTATCAAGTTACCCCAGACAATTGTCCAAAGAAATACATATATCTCAGGCTGCACACTTTATTTAACAACAATTGCAGTGTTTAGGGCTCAGAGAAAAGCCGCAAGTGACATAATTTTTTGTATTTTTCTTTCGAGGGGCTAAGGCGATTCAAATGGAATTTATTTGCCTGATTTTCAATTAAAAAAACATTGTGTAACGTCTGAAGACTGAGTATGAAATGGAGAAACGAAAATGAAAGTAGGGATTAAGTGCGTGTGATATATGATATGGGGCTTGGGGTTATGCATGTGGGAATTAAATTGGTGTGGGAATGTATATTTTTCGCAATTTCTGCAATAAAATGAAGTAATATATTAATCGGATATACAAATGAAAATTAAGGAAGTAAAGTTTAAAATTATTTATTAAACTGTGAAAAGAAATCACTTTAAAGTGATTAATCAAATACTGCAATTAAATCTATCTTAAATCTATCTTATCTAAAAGCATAATTATCCCATTAATATGCCAAAAAGCTATGCCACAAAATATGTGTGGAATGTCGAGGCATGGAAAATCGCTTGACATCAAACATTTTTCCCCATAACTTTGGGATAATTAAAGCGATGCTTGAGGTTGCGCTATGTAAATATATATTTTTTTTAACAAAAAACGCACGCTTCGGCGATTTATCAATGAAATAATGACCCGCCGCCGCTGGTGTCAGTCAAAGTTTAATTTTGATCCCAGGCTTAACATACAATTTCACAGAGATTAAACCTCGGCGGCCAGCAGTGTTGCAATGTCAAAGTTGTGCCACCGAAAAAATATTTCAACAAAAAAATAGGGGATTAAACAAGGGAAGTACAAATCGATATGTGTTGGTTGCGTTGACTGACAATTGATATGAGTCTGTTGATAAATGCACAAAAAACTATATTTAAATAAATTAGATTCAACTTTGTGGTGGTTTTCTGTATAAATAGAATATTTTTTCAATTATTTGTATAATTATTTAGAACATTAAAAAACCATAATTATATAATTGAAGTTTTTAATTTACTTATATTACTTATATATTCTTTGCGAAAATGATTATTTATTATTTATTTAGAGTGTAATGTGAAATACAGACAACAATATAAATTGTGTACTCAATGCCTGGCAGACTTGGCCCTGACAGTCATCAATCTGCGTCATGTTAATCAATTTTATTAGCATTAGATTCAATTTCTTGTCTTATTTCGTTTTTTAAACTTTTTTTGTTTTTTGTTGATGGCGGGGACTCTGTTCCGTCTTTCGGCCTGGAAGTGTTCGAGTGTTGTAGCACTTTTTCAAGTACAATTCAAATAGAAAAAAACGCACAAAAAATACATCAAAAGTCAACGTTGAAGTGCGCTCAAGTGCGGCAACTCATCAAAGTAACGAGTGGCGGCAAAAAAAAAATTGAATGAAATTATGAATGAGCTAACAAACTGTTGGGTTGTATATTTGTATCTCTTCTAGATCTGCGTGAATGACAATGCCGATTTCTTGAATCTCTATTTATAGTTGGCTTTAAGCCGAAGGTCAGTAGACCTCTAGGCCTAGGAAATCCATTATGGATCTTCCAAATCAAAAACAAAAACGAAAACAAACGCAAACGCAAAGTGGCGATTAATTCGATGGCACTTCCATATTTGTAGGCATATAATTTTGAAGAGAGACTCGAAGAAACAACAAAAAAAACCATCTACCGAAATTAAAAATAAATATATGGTATATAGAGGTACGCATAATAAATTATAAACAAATTGAGCTTGAGCTTTAAACTTGTGTTTGTGTGTGTGGGACTGATGACTGTAACATTTTCTGCGTAATTTAAAAAAGGAAACGAAATCGTATACCTTTAAAGTCTTAGTCATTTATAAACCATTTTAATGCGAAATTAAGAGACTACGATAATCTGTAATTAACTTAATGGTACCGCCCGTTTAACACATTTTAAATATAAATCTGTAACATATCGATTTCCGTTTGGATATTCATTATTTTTTGCTATAAGCGGAACTTTTGAAATGGATTTAAGCTAATTAATTTCCTATATATCAGCATTGTAATGTAAACCCACATCCGGTATCAATTTTAATAACCAACTTCATGTTTTACAAATTATTACAACAAATAATTGCATAGCACACACAATTTTATTTTAAAATCGCACAAAAACATTTAATACAATTTTTTGTTGATCTCAACAGAAATTACAATTTGTAAACGCATTCGTTGTATTTATTTTATGCTGGCATTTTATGTTTTCAATCGAATTTCAAGTCCAACGAACTGGGCCAGCCATTAAGCGGAATTGAATTTATGCAGAACCGAGCCAGAAATAAAAAAGTAAATAAAAAGACAACTGTCCCATAAGCGTATCGTTCTTATTTCGAGGACATCCTTTTCGTGGCGTGAGTTTAGTCGGAATGAAATTTGACTGAGACGCAAATGCACTGAAGCGAGTGAGTGCATTCGACGGGGGAAAAGCCCAGGGAAAAGGGGGGAAATTCGGAAGGAAGGAAGGGCGTCGGGCAGAGGCCAACAGCTGCAGACGACAAATTTCGCATATTTGACTAGAATTTGCAACAAAATGTGCTCAAACTTTAATATGGCAGCCAAAAAAAAGAGGGATGGATGTGCAGGTCGCTGAGTGTGCAGAATGGCTTGCTAAAGCCATCCAAGGGTTGCAGATTGTACACTGAAATAAATATTGTACTAATAAAGAGGTTTTCTAAAATTTAAATATTGTTTTCAATTGAAATATCTTGTCAAAAAAGGCAAAGTAAGTATATATTCGTTTGAGAACTCAAATGTTAATACGGATACAGTTTTTTTTATAATCCTTAACCCTCTGTTGACTTTTTTGTGAGTGCAACGGCACTGACAACAAGAGAATGAGTATGTTTGGGGGTGTATCAAATTTCCCTCAAAATCATAATGAAAAAGCGTTATTTGCTTTCGGGGCCCAGCTGAAGAGCAGTGAGGCACCTGCCATATGGCCTTCCGTGCTGGAGTGTGTCCTGTATGCATGTGTGTATCGGATCCCGTCACCCCCTTTTTAGCCCTCAAATCAACCCCTTTTGGAACTCCCTGCTTTATAAAGCAAAGCAATTACAAGTACAAACACATACACTCGGTGGCCCAGGATACAAAACACTTGTTGTAATGTCAGCTGTCAATAGCACGAGTCGAGTTGAGTCGAATTGGGTTTCATTTCGCAATCGTACTAACTGGGGGGCTTATCCCCGGCAATTGGGGAGATTTTCACATAGCCCTAAGCGGTAGCCGTCTGCTGCTGTCTAACGAGCACAAATGGCCGGATTATTCAAGAATTTGGCTTTGCTAAATTTATTTAAATTTAATTTGAGAAAGTTATAAATAATGAGCTTCTAAAAAAATATAATAAAAGTCAAAATAATATTATCATAAGCCATATAAATATCACCGATTTTGAAATTGATTCTTTCTTAAGGGAATGCTTAATAATTCAGCAAACATAAAGTACTCATAAGAGTCGGTCCTAATGCATAGTCTTAATTGCTTTTTAATTTTTTAATTTAGTAAAATAGTAACTCAACTTAATCATGTTAATAAAAAACCCCCTAATGAAGTTCTTGTCATCATATTTAATAATCTCATTCTTCTTGTGAATTATTATAAAGAAATCATGTTGCACTCACTTAACTCTGACTTCTCACGCAATTATCTCGCTCCCCTTTCTCTGTGTAGTTAATGCATTCCCTAAGTGGTGGCTTTACAATTGCAATATCTCTATTGCACAAAATAAAAAACTATAAAAAACAACCTAAGAATGTGCAAAACAATTATGACAATTCTTAACCCACTTTTCAGCTCAGTTCCGTTCGGTCGGTTCCCTCATTCAACGATTTCTACGCAATTTACGCGTTCAACCTCAAAAAGCAAATTCCCCACCAACTTTTCCCCTGACTCCTCCTTTCGGTCGGAGCTGCCGTCATGTCATTAAAAGCAAATTTCCCCACTAATTGCATTGTGTAGGCTAATTTTAATATTTTTTTTCTACTTCAAAAGAAGAGAAGTTTTTCTCAGTTGCAGTTGTGCGGACAAACTGGAACGTGCGAAGGCCTGAGATATGTAGAATAGGGAAAACATAGACAGACAGCGAATAGAAATAAATAGTTCATTCTATATAGACACAGTTCCATTGATCCCGGGTTCAAGTCTCTATGCTATACGCGGACTACTGATTGTAATTAAATCAACTGCAAAGTGCCGCCAAAAGTTGCACACGAATCGTGTTTGAAAAAAAGAAAAATAAACACGAAAAAGGTGAAGTAGGTTAGCTAATGCAAAGTCAAGTTTTAGACACTCTGACCTAAGTTTAATTTATTTAAAATTAATAAAAAAAAATTGTAAAAATATTCAATACAAAAGTCCTTTAAATAAATAATTGTTTCATTATTAACATATATTTAAAATATTGTAAACGCAATTGTAGTAAATACTTTAAGAAAGTTTTTTATAAAATATTATCCCCCCTTGTTCTTACCTAAAATCAACTAAAAATTTCACAAATACAATTTTAATTTCCTTTAAAAATTACAAATACTAAAAGTACTTCTTAACGACTTTACCCCTAACTGAGGGTAAAATATAAACCGAAAACCAAATTCAAAGAGAAACGTTTACGGGGACACCAATTATGATGGCTTTGGCGGTACATTTTGGACCTGACTTTTTGGTGACTCGGTAATTGTTTTCAGTTAATTGCACTTGGCCGCTTAATTGCAATTCAATTGTCATGCCACCATCGCTCAGAGCGATTGTGTGTGTTGTAAGATGTAAGATGACTGCCACCCAATTGAAGGTTAAAACAAAAAACCCCGACATCATGACGAGTGTCTCCTCCGAATGTGACTTTGATGCATCGTTTTCCATTGAATATCCAGTGCACACCACAAGTGCATGTTACAAGTATGTACCTATTGGCTGATTTATGCATATATATCGACATATATACACAGATATATATTTATATATATTCACAGACAAAAGCGTCATTACACGTTCCAAGTCTAAATGAGTCTCGGTGCTATTGATTTTTTATTTGAATTTGAATTTCATGTGTGTTGTTTGCACATTATACAAACGAACGTTTACCTCAATCACTTGGCAAATTTTCATTAGAATTCCATTGTTCAATTAGCAATAAGCTAAGATTATATAAATCAGTTAGGGGATTTATGAGAGCTTAACGTAAATGTGATCTGTATTCCTGAAAGGCATTTTATTGTTGGAAAATTTACTTGTCACGAATTTAACACACTTTAAACTCACCTTAAAAACTATAACATTCCCAATTTCTCCCCTTGAATTCCAAACATCTTAATAACAACAATATTTTCCTTTAGCTTTCAGTTCAAATATCTAACTCACTTTTATGCCTGTACGAAAAATTCCAGCGATTCAATCACGAACATCGATCGGAACACTTGTCAAGCGATTGTGACAAAGTGAGTGAAAAAGCCTGTCCGATTCTTCTCATTTCAAGCTGTCACTCGGTCTGCGGGTCAGCTATTGAGTCGAGGCGAAATCAAAGTGTAACCAATTACTGCAACTAACTAACTTTAGTCGGAAGAGGCCGTCTGTCTGGGAGGGGAAGATGCGAAGCCCGAAGAGATGCAGCTGGGGAGACGGCAAAACCAGTTGGTGCTTGGTGGCATTCTGTGGCAATTCCTTGGAAAAATCATTAACGTGTCTTAGGCATAAATAATTAAAAAATCAGGCTGCTTGAGAGGCTGACTGTACTCGTCAAGTCAACGTCTTGTTTGCTGGCCCCATCGCACACATCCTGGTGGAGGCTGAAAGCCTTTCAGCAGTACAAGATACAAATGTATCTCAAGCTTGCTGCTCCCAATGCAGCAATTACACATGGGAGATAGAAAGATGGATGAATGGATGGATGGATAGATGGCTGCCTGCAGGCATCACGCTTGTCAATATGATGACTGTGTGCTTCGGAACGACTTCCCCACACAAAACAAAAATAGAAGGTATAAGTTTGTGAGGTAAATGATTTTTAAAATAATTCCTCTTTAAAATATGGAGTTATTTATAAATATATATATGAATTAGACCTGTTTTCTGGTTTTAAAACTCCCTGGAAATTACAGTATCATTTCTTTAAGTGCACTGAAAGTCAAGAGATCTTGGCTCCTCGCACTTTGTGCGGTCTGTCTCGAGAAAGTTAACCCCAAAGTCTGGCCTCGAAGAGAGAGCCTCTCGACAGTCGTTGGATATCGCATTTCCGGTGCGGTTATTGCGGCAAATCGTATAGGAAAATATGAAGAATACATATGTCAGTCAGAGTATGCAGTCTCCATAGTATATGCATAAAAAATAGCGAAACTGAATTAATGACACTGCAGATTAACATCTCATAGTCAGCTACTGGTTCAGCCGGAAAGCATACACAAAACAATAAATTCTACACACTCAATAGCGAAGGGAGACTTGTTCCAAATATTTATAATACCACTTAGTGCCAGAGTCTAATGCACCAAATAAATCAGTGCAAATATTTAGCATTCGTTTAGCAGTCAGATACGAGCATATACATATGTATCTGAGTGTAGGTATAGGCCAACCCGCCATTCTAAGCTGACTCACAAACTTGTCTTTTGCACGCTCCCACATTTAATAAATATTTAAGCGTTTTTAATCTTAGCAGACTCGGGGCCACTCAAGGCACAGACCCAACCTGATCTGCACGCAAATACGACAGCGCTACTGTGTTCAGCTCCACTGATTGCTTACCTTATTTACAATTGTCTATACCCTATATACACACACTATATCTTATACGAACATCTTGGGGCTGAGCGGAGAAGGAGCGCCTCAACAAATATTGGATATATTTTCCACAGTCGAGACAATCATGCAATGCAGGGCTAAAAGTTAATTCCAATAAAAGGTAAATAAAGTCAAGAGATGGAAAGTCTTTAAGCTTTTCAAATATTAAAGTTTTTAAAGGTTAAGCGGTGAAAAATTTGATCTTTTTTTTATGAAAAGAGGTTTAAGTCTTCTACTACAAAATAATATAAAAAATAATATTAAAATATAAAAAGAATTTTATTTTAAAGAATAAACTTATATACATTCTATAAATAATTTTAAAAATATTCCCAAGTCTTCTACTACAAAATACTAAAGCAAATAATATTTAACAACATTTTTCATTTCAAAGAATAAACTATTAATTCCCTAAATAATTCTTAACAATACTCCCAAAAGTTTCAAGCTTTGTGACTTGGCCAAGCAACCTTCTGTATTATTTTTTGTAAATACCCGAAAACAACCTGGAAAACTACAACATAAAAGCTGAAAAAAAAACAACTCCGATTTATTTATGTGGGTGAAGTTCTATGACAGGCCGCCGGCCACTGGCGTTGTGTTAGTTGTCAGACGGTGTGCGATGGCCAAAAGTGATTTAAAAATTGGAAACCCAAATAACAAGAACAAAAGTAAAAGAAACACTATATTCAAACAGCGGCACGTTTTGCCTGTATAACGTCAGAATAAAAAAGTAATAAAGAATAAAATCAGAGGGTCGTATGGCGGCGAGTCGAGACATTCAAATGAAATTGAAATAAAAAACACAAAAAAAAGTTGTAAAAGTTTGGCTTTCGGTCTTTGGGGTTTGGCTTTTTTCAGAGATTTGGATTTTGGAGTAGAATTTGGTTCTCCTTTTATATTTTTTCGCTGTCTTTGCTGTTTCTGCTAGTGCTAATGAGTGGAGTTTCTGTTCGGGCTCATAAAATTTATGAGGTGTTTTGTTATGTGTTAAAAAATATTCTGTTCTTCGTGCTTTTATTTCAAGCAATCTGGGAGCGTGCTTAAAGGCTGAACCAAATGACGATTCATTAGCCCGGACTTAGGCAAATTATATGATCGATGTCGATGGCTGATTCCCAGGAAATCACGTAGGCCCCATTAAATAATCGCAACGAACAGGATTGACTAGTTTTAGATTTCACACAAAATAAAGGGTTTCTTTCTCTTTTATTTTTGATTTCTGCTGTTTAGCTTTTGCTCTTCCATAAAGTGTCAAATATTTTTGTTTATTTTACTTGCTATGCCCTTCACAAATTACAATAATTCGTTGGGAATTTAAGGCGCCGCCGAGTTTGGCTTTGAGATTTCAATGGGTCATCATAAGTTATTGCCAGTTAAGTGAAGAGACGAGCCCTCAGTCTTCAAAAAGGTTATGGGTTATGGGAGAGTAAGTCAGTTTCATCATTCCGGAGATAGTTTTTGTGAAAGTTTTTGGCTTTGCTATGTCAAAAGCAAGTAGATTTTAATATTTGTTAAGTAAATAAGCGCAATCTTCCGTTTAATTTGCTTTAAAGACCCCTAATCTCACGCCTGATTTGTTTGCAATTAAATTATGCAATTAAATTAAGCTTTTGCGTTCCATAAATCTCATAATATAAATTATTTTTTCAGTAGCTGACAGAATATACATACGTGATGTGAAATCCCTTTATGCGCCAACTTTATGTTGGAATTCATAAACAATACCGACGAAGGTAGCTCGAATATCAACTCTCAACACCTTTCGTAACTCAGAATGTGAATTGATATATCAGAAATTGTTCCAGCCACACCTGACATCTCGCACAGATCGGTGTGTGTCGCATGTAATATAATACCCAAAGATAACGACTGGTCAGAAAATAATAATAATAATAAAAAAAATACAATTTTGTATGCCAAGAGCGTAGCGTAATAATATTATTTCGTTTGCTGGGATTTTTATTATTAAGCCCGAGGCGGCAAATTGCAAAGCAATTATTCGAATCACACGTTTGGCGCGGAGGTGGCAAGCGAAAATGTTTTGCATCGTTGCACCTGAATAAAAAGGCGTCACAAATATTTACAATCCAAACTCTTGGAGGGAGTGAGGAGGATGTTGACGATGATGATGTCATTTGCCCCATTCATTAGAGCCATAATGCCATAATGAAGATAAATTTGATTTTCTATATTTCGTCGCTTTTGTTTTGCGCTTTGTTTTTCTATTTGCCTCCGGTTTTGGGACACTGACTACACATATGCTTCATACGAATGAATATAAATTTAATTTTGGCGTATGAAGCTGACTTTGGTGGCGAGTCCAGAAATTGCAGGGATTTGGTAAATTTATTAATACCCTGCACTTGAAGGGTAAGGAGAGTATGTTGGATATTAAGGAGGACTTTATAGGTTCATAAGCTTGGGAAAATTAAAATATCTTTCTTATAAAATCAGAAATTAAGCGGAATTATAATGTTTATAAATAAGTTTCGATGAAATCACAAAGAATTGAATCATAGAATTATACGTTTATAAGAGATAAGTATTCACTTTTGAAAAACCCTGCAAGATTAAACCATTATTCCCACGATTCTTTTCTTATTTATCAATAGAATAACTCATAATTATTATTATATTATTTACAAACTAAAAATAGGGAGTAACATATAGCCTATTCCAAACACTATTCATTTTCTACTTGTTTATCTTTTTTCAATCTTTGGTCAACACACAATTTTTGTCAAGACTCCGTGGCGCCGATTTTATTTGTGTATTTGTTTTGCTTTCAGCTTATTTTTTCTCCTTTCAATTATTTTGCGGTGATCAGCAATATAAACATAAAATTGGCGGCGCAATGTAAATAATATACAAAAAAGATATCAACAAAATAAAGAAATAAATAAATAGTCTCGTATAAGCGGAAAATCGAAATCTGCTATGTTGTCAATATATATTTATTATTTGGTTTTTTCTTTAGGACTTTGCGCAATGGTGAGGAAAAAATCAAAATATCTATAATTTTTTGGCGTTTTGTTGTGTTTTTCTGTCTAATTTTGCCACCTGCATTTTGACATATTTGGTGGGTTTGGTGGCCATTGCCTGGATTGGATTGGTTTGGTTGGCTGGCTGGCTCTTGCCAAGTTTTTTGGGCAATTGATGAATTGGTTTTGACCAAAAAATGCGTTAGCGGGCAGTTGGCCGCCCGAAAGGGTGTCTCGAATTGGTCAGAAATGATTTATTAACGTGCTCAGTTGTTTATGTCGACTTAGGCCAGCCGTATTTGGTCAAAAGCAAATTTGTTATTTAACAATTTCCAATTTCCAATGCAATGCGATCCATTGCAATGCGAATGCGTGTAAATGTTATAAGCCAATTTGACAATTTGCTTGTTCAATTTGTAATTCCAATTTTACAAGCCGAACAACTAACATTTTGATATAGTTATTAGATATGGTCGCGGATTGGTCTGATGATTTAATTGCTAAAATGCTTAAAATGCAAGACATGGTTGGAAATGTTGGAAATTTTCAATGATACTTTTTGTAAATTATTTCTATATTTTAGCAGCAGTTAAAGTTTTCTTGGAGTTAAAAGTTCTTCTATTTCTGTCTTCAAATAACACTCAAACTAATAATTTTTGTATATTCTGTTCCCCCACCATTATCTCCATTATTTTTGTTAATATTCTAGAGCCATTTTCATTTCCATTCTTACTTTGAAGCACGTGCAAAGAGAACACAAAACAAACCTGAAACCACAATGCAAAATAATAATAACAATAAGAATCATTATCAAATAGAGGAAGAAAGGAAAACACAACAAAAAATCATAAATAAATGGTCAAAATAAAATGGCAACAATAACAAAAAGTCATGGTAATAAGCGAGACAATAGAGGGGCAAAAAATAAAAGATGTAAGAAAATGAACAGCGATTGTTTGCAAAGGTTTTTGACTTTGGTGGCCAATTCAGAACGGCGGATAGCTTAACAATTATAATGAAACCATTTTGAAGCCATTCAGATTGACTTCTGTTTTCGGCTTCCAAGCATTGTAAAGCAATTTGCAAAGGCTGTTGGGTTAAATTGCTTTGGAAGCAGCGGCAAAGCCATCAACATGCACATTTTCTGTTTGCTGATTTTTAATTGAATGATAAACCATCTGAGATTATTATCTATATAGCAGGGGAATATATATAGAAGATTGTTTAATTTGTGATTCATTTAGCAAGCATTTTAACTTCCATTCTTAAAAATAAATATCAGTACTTAATTTCCCATTATCTTTAAGAATTGCTTGAACTCTAAACTAATTGAAACTAAATTAAAAAGAAACCAATCCCATCTGCCGATTTATTAACCCATCAAATAGTTTACAAACAAGCTGCAAGTGACGAATAAATCTGCCAGTCAAGTAACCTATGGTACGCTTTTGGTATTCAGACAATAAAACCCAATCGAGATCCGTGTTGTAATACCCTCGTAAACCATTCAAATAATCAATGCTTTGTTAACGACTTAATCACTTGGCCATGAGGTTTAACGATAAAAATGCAAAACTAAGTCCACGCCTGACAACAACCAAGAATTTTAAATAGATTTCTTCACTGAACTAATTTTGATTTAAAAAAGAATATGAAATAGATATGTCTACACAATAAGTTATCGATTTTGTATTAATTATAATTAGAGAAAATTGTAAAAAAAAAATAAATAAATAAAAAAATTGCATATTCCCCTACTATAATTTTTTTACTCTCTTTTAGTTAAATAAAATATTTTTATAATAGACCTAACGGAGATCGACTAAATATTCTGTCAGTCAAGTTTTGCGTAATGAAAAACTGCAATTTTCATGTGATTGGTTATTGACTTGCTTTCGGATTTGGACCCGGGTTTTTCTTCTCCTGGGGCACGCGTGCCGTTTTGGACTTGGAACCCAATTGGCTCCCTCCCTCCCCCTCCCCGCACTCCTCTTTCGACTCACTAACTTATTCAATCTTTGCTCAATTGTCTGCCTTCTTCAACTCCAACTCCTCCTTCTCGGGGAGTATTCAAAGCACGCGCGTTTACAAATTGAAAACTTGTTAAGTGCCAGACCCGACTTGGCCAGCACAACAGGTGAGCCGGGGCTGCACTGAAATAAAATCGATTGATTAATATTATTATTAATAATAACAAATTGCAGATCAAATTAACTAATAAAGATAAAGGGAAATAAACTGTCGTTATACACTTTACTTGGAAATATATTAAAGACTTTTGGTGCTAGCAGGTCCCCAGGGTAATGATATATACAGATATATAGTATAAAAATTCAATAATTGTTTTCTGTGCAAATGTGTTTGGTTGTTTGCCTGGTTAGTTGGCCATCTCCTGGGCCGTTGACAGATTTGTGTTGCCAATTTGCGTTGTGGTTGACGTTGGCAGCTTTTGAAGTTTGCTACCAAAAGAGAGTCAGGCTCTGTATCTTTCGGCCTGATGCCTGATAGAGTTGTTGACATTTTGGCCGCTTTGCTGGCGGCCCCAAAGTTTATGCAAATTTCCATGAAGTCAAAGCCAAAGGGGCACGGCACACACCCACACCGAACATATACATACATATATACATACCTGCAATGAAAAAGAACAAATAAAATACATTAGAATGTTATAGATACTTTGGGTGTATTTTGTTTTTATTTTTCTGTGGTGCCTTGGAAATTGGGTTAACGCATTCTTGGCGGCACTTATTTTTCGGTAAACAATTCTCCTCGGGTGCTGACTGCTTGGGCCCAACGACTACCTGGGGAAAATCGCTTTGATTCTTTTGGTAAAACATAAACATAACTTTTTTTGGTTTCCCTTCGGAGTGCAATTGACCCAGTTTTTTAATCGCCATGCACTTTGGTGCACACATTTCCACAGTCGATTAAGTGGCCCTGCACTTTGCTCCGCCCGCAATCTCAGTTTCGAATTTCTAGTTTGGAGTTTGGAGGAATCGATCCCGGGGAGTGGGTGCCGAGGCACTGCTGCAGTTCGCACTTGAGCAATACTCGACTTTTGTCTAAACAAAAATATTTGAAGTGCATTGGAAATGTTTTTCTTTTGAATTTCCGGAGCGGGAGAAGTGATTGTGGGCGAAATCATATGGCCAGTCCTATTGGTTGTAATGAAAACAATTTAAGAGCTAGAAACCTAATTGCCAGATAAAGTTATTTCTAAGGGGCTTGATCTAAATTCTTGGAAAATAACTTTATCAAAGGGGGTTTATCAATAAAATCTTTAAAATTATAACCTATTGAATTCAGAAAAATAGTAAATTGTTTTTCAAATAGTAACTAAGATTGAGAAGTAACGAAAAGTTGAGAATTGGTATCATTAAAATATTAATTTAAATAGTTTATGTATTTACTTCATGTAATTGTAGTAAATTAGACATTCCCTAATTCAAAATTAATTGAATTCTAGATTTCTATAATTAATGCAAGATTTCTTTAAGCATTAAACTGAACTAAGCTATTCTAAATCAAACAAACAAACAACTTTTGGCCTTCGTCTAAACTCCATCCAATTCCATAGTCACATAAAAACATAACTTATTCCGTAACCGCAGAGAATCTATTGCGTATTCAGTTACTATAACTTCCACCGCAATCTCTGGCAAATCACAATTCATCATTTATGGCGATTTCAGCTTATCCAATTACACAAACTACGAGGAGTAAAAAAGGCTGGAGGAGTTTTACAACAAAAGCCACTTGAAGGCGGCATTTACATTGATGTGCCGCCATATAAAAGGGAATATATGTGTATATAAACATATATTTATATATGAGAAATATATGTTTTAGAAGGGCCCAGGTCCAGGCCCACGTCCAGGTCCAGGGCGTACACACACACACAGTACAGTGTGCCGTCGACAAAGTGGCCTGTAAGTAAACCCAATTGACACTTGAACAACGTCAGTAGCCGGCGGCGGGTCTGGGCCATCAACGTGGTGGGTTCTCATATGGCAGCGGCATCGGTGGTGCTGGTAATGGTGGTGGTTCCTCAATCCACAAAGCGGCCCTTGCCATCGCCCTTTCCTCCCACTCGTGTCCATTTCGGGTTGACGTTTTATTTGATTTTACGCTTGGTTGCATTTTTTTGCACTCGTCCCGAATTGAAATGGAATGGTAAGAAGGCAGAGTTGGTCAGAGTGGACTGGAGTAGACACTCGATATGCATGGGCCTTGGCCATCGATATTCAAGTGCGCTGCTCTACTCAAGCACTCGACAAAATACTGTAAGGGAGTGGTTTACAATTGGGGCAATTTCTAATTTAATATTCTAAAAAATATTATATTTATGAAGCTTTTAAGAAAATGTTATTAACAAGTTTCAGCTTTTTAGAACTTGAAGTCCGATGATCAATCAATAATTATAATTTATTATTTACTTTAACAGCATATTAAAATGTTATGATCGTTTAACTAAGGCTAACTTTAAAATATATATTGTTTTATAAATGATATATCTTTTTTCCCAGTGCAAGCCCTTGCTTATCCCCGTTGCCATCTCGATTTCTACCTCAACTGCTGCATTATTTATAACTATGACACTAGCCGGAGCGCTGGAACAATGCCCCAAGATTAATGGTCAGGGGATATGCATGCATATTGTAAAGCGAACAGGATGTGTTTGAGAGGATGACACTTTGCTTCCATTTTCCTAATTTGGCCTTTCGGAAAATTCATGGAAATTGCCCTGCAATTCCTAGGGCCCCGAAAAGTGTTTCATTCAATTTTAAGTGACTTGAATATTTCAGGAATAAAGGTGCATATAGTACAGACATCGCTGCATGACGGAGGAACACCCCAGGCATCACTTAGTTGGACACGTAATGTGCGGCCTGGGCATTCGGATGGCTTCATTAGGACTTCCATCCCAACACCTCACTGCACTGTCCCATTGTCTAGGATTGTCTGTCAGAGAGAAGGATACCCCCGAAGCCCGCTCTGCCAGGTCCTGACTTTGCACTTGACATTGTATGCTCTGTGGTGCAAAATAAACTAACAGGATTATTGCGGCAACTGCTGCTGCTGCCTTTTGTAATCCTTTAATGCCAGGGCGGTCGTCTCCTTGCCCTCATGACTCCCCTCTAACCTCTGGCTAGGTCCTCCTCCTGCTCTCGTGGCAATTGTTTCAGCCCGCGACTTCATGTGTATGCAAATTTATTTACGTTTTGTGCTAAAAATATACTTTTTACCCTGCGCAAAAGGGAGCTACGAAAAAAAGGAAACAAAGAAGACTGAGGTGGGGCTGCATGGGTTAAAAGGGGGCCAGAGCTTGCAACACGCTACCGTGCACAAGGACAATGACACCAATCGTGGGTAAGTCCTTACTTGGCCTTAACTTTAAATTGCTTTCATGGTTTTTAACGAGGCAAGTTTGTTTATACTTCACAAACCAAAAAAAAAACTAGGGAAGCAGGATAAAATCAGGGATAACATATGCAGGACAACATATTTCGAATAAAAATATTAAAACCCAATAAGTTGCTTTAAAGAGGTTAAATTTATATACCACAGCTACCTATTCATCATCACCGCCACGGGGCCTCAAAACTCCAATCAAATTAGATTAAGAAATGTCCAATTAAACCCCATAACTAGACGAAAACCGATGTCAGAGATTACAGTCCCTTACATCAGATTATCTGCCGAGTCCACAGCATGTGATCTTTACTCCAGACGGAATGATCTACAACCGCAACTTCAAATGGAATAAAAGAAAACCCAAATAAAAATTGAACGGTTGCCAGGAAAAAATAAAATAAAGTAAACTTTTTGTGTTGGATTTTTATTCCATTCAGGAAACAGCCAAGGAAAAATTGTCTACTCATGGCGAAAAGTAAAAATCGACCAGAAAACTGTTCGGCAGAAAATGCTGAAATAAACCAAAAAAATCAACAACAAAAGCCAAAACCAAGAAATCAACGAAAAAATGTAAATGTGCCACGATTTCGAAATGTGCACAAAATGCATTTAATGGATAATGGAGGAGGCAGAGGAAGGGCTTGGTGGTGGATATATAAAAATAGAGGATCTTATATATAGAGGGAGCACTGCTCTGCATCGAACTGATGGATATTTTTATATACAAAAGTCGGGCGCAGAGTCTGGGCACTTGTTTTAATTTTATTTTCGATTTGCATTCAAAGCTCGATTTGCTCCGATTCGGTTGGAGGCGCTTCCATGGAAATGTGGCACGTGGCACAACACACAAAAAAATAATACATACTATATATGTGTATGTAGCCCGCATCTGCATCTGTTTGCATTTTCTCCCTTATTTGGACTTTTTCTTCTTGTTCATTCCCGCTCGGGGCATCTGTTTTACATACTTGACAAATTAATAATAATTACGCTTTCCCATTTCACATTTTGTGAGGGCTTTCCCTCCCCTTAACACTCCTCTTTTGAATTTCTTTTGATTTACGTTTTGTAGCACTTTAGTGGGTTAATTTTGATGGATTTGCTAACATTTATTTTCATAGTTTACGAATGGTGGTGTTATGTGGGAAACCTCTTCAGGAATTTCACTAACACGAAAGGGTTTTATAGTTTGGAGATTAGGTGATGGTTGCATGATGGCCACGGTTGGCTTTTGTGCCTCATTTGTTAAACATGAAATGCGCATTAATATGGTGGGAAAAACACAAACATTTTAAAATTTAGGCATACATTTAGATATTTTACTTTTGGGTAATTTAATCTAAAATTATAGCATGTTTGTGTCGTTTGCTGCGATAAGTTTTAAAATCAAATTTGTAGACGGAGAAGAATATTTATGTTCTTAATTTTGTAAACTTCCTTAGATTTTTTTATTAGTTAAAAAAATCACATTAAAGTTTTTAATAATCTCCAAACTTTCTCAATTACCTCCAACTACTTTCATTGAGATGAGCCCAAACTATTTAGAATTTACATATTTTCTTATCCTCTAAAACAATCCAAAGGAGGTTTTACTTGCACCTGGACAGCTTGCTTTTACTATAGCTCCTGCAAAGTTATAAATTACCTCGGAACGAAGTAGACAAAACGCCATTTCAATAGAACCAAACGAAATGGCAGTTCCCCTGAGGCCAAGTACTTCCATTGATATGCATCTCCGCCGAACTGAACTGAACTGAACTGAGCTGAACTGAACTGTGTGCAACTGCAACTGGAACTGCAATTTATACCACTTAAGCACTAAAGTTGCACCATTAAAGCCAAAAAGGCGTTAACCTGACTCCTTTTGGGCTGCATAAAAAATGCAAACGAGGCTGCTGCTTCTGCCTGCAAATGTTTTATGGGCTTCTGTTTCGCTCCTACTCGGCCAGAACCGCAAAATGCAGCCGCAAAATAACAAGAGCGAAAAAATAATGGACTAAAAATGGAGAAGTTAAAACGTTTTGGTCAAAATAAACGCAAGGACAGAGGAGTGAGTAGCTAAAAGGTTGCCGAGGATGTGCCCTTATCCTGGGCCAAAAACCAACGTATTCCATTTCAGCAGTTTTTGTGCTCTCCTTCCAGCACTTTTATTTTTTGCTAACATGCAAAATGTTAATTCATTTTCAAGTCAACGTTGCCAGTGGTCCTGAACCGGATTTTATCTTGGAGCAAGGATAACCCGGGCAAAAGGTTGTGTCTGTGCCAGGACTAAAACAAAAAGTAAACGTATCCGTTTCCTTCGCTCCCAAAACGAAAAGAGCAGACAGTTAATTTGTTAGTCAGTTACTTTAAGGATCACATACATATTTTATACTCAAGTGAATACATTTTATTTAAACCCTACCCACCGTGCTTTAATTTTGCTCTTTGCTTGTTTAAAAACTCATCTATCATCTCTGGCCTGCCGCTCAATTTTTTTAATAACTGAATTTCCGTCATTTAACTTCATTGCAGTTGAAAATATTGACTTTTAATAACTTCGTTGCCTCGGGCCGTAAGCTTCACTGTGGGCGCTGACTTGTGGAAAATCTGCCTTAAATTGAATTTGGTTTTTTATATATGTATGAACATAAAATACAGAGGCATCAAAAAAGGGGAGAGCTAATTGACATTAATGAAACTCAGCACAAATTAAATTAGAGCCATCCGTTTGGGTTCATAATTGGAGGAGTCTCTAATTAACTGAGTTACCTAGCCATGGTTGGCCATAATGATTAGGTGAGGTGATTAAATAAAAATGAGTATTACGTAATATATATTAGCTTGTTTTGAGCAGATAAAAATGGAAGAGTAATATTTAGAACGCTTAAAATAAGTAAAATTTTGAATTTCTCAATGTGTTTAGTTACTTTTAAGATTTATTTAATCTTTCTAGAGTTACCTTTAGCTTAAATTTGTAACATATTATGTTTTAAACAATATTTTGATATTTTATTTCATTTTTATCGTAAGTTTTCACATATATCTCAACTAATTCGATTTACTTGAACATTTCCTCTTCATCTTGTCTTAAAATCAACCTTTAACTTCAACAATCATTATCCGCCTTAACACAATCTATATTTTCGCCTACTTCCAGCCCACTGTACAGTGAAAACTGACCAACTTGGTGGCGGACGCTGAGTGCTTTGCCATTGGAAGTTGCAAAAAATAGCAAAAAGGAAGACCCAATGGCCAGGGAAAAGCGTCCGGCAAGTGTGGGTGCCAAGCTACATGTGTATGGCCCACAATGGCAACAGCTAAAAAAACAGCAAAAAATATATACCAAACAGAAAAAAAAACAACATTATAAACAACAACAAAATCGAGGTAAAACTACTTCGACATCTCGATGTCGTTGTCGATGGTTGAATGCTTTAGTTTGGCGCCCACTCGGCTATCGCCAAATGGATGGAAAAATGGATAGGAAAACAAGCTTACACAGCATTAAATATTCATAAATAAATTTTTCAGTTTCAAATAAATTGATTTGTATATTTTAAAGCATAAATAATAATATGAACTCATAAATAATTACTTTTCTACAGAATATTTTAATGTGAGAAATTGATTTGTGAAAGAAAACTTAACATAAAGATTCAAAAATCTATAAATGTTGTATTATCTTTTGGAATATTTACACCTTTCTTCTATAAAGAAAAGCTTTTTAAAATCGATTTATATCACAATTTACTTACCTTTTTTTTGTGTGTAAACCCTGAGGCTCACAAAGAGTTTCCATATGTGGACAGCTTGGGTTGACCAAACTGACGTACTAACTATATGGCGAGCGTGGTCGTCGACAGGTCGAAGGGGCGGCTCTGGGGGGCAGGTGAGAGCACATTTACATGACGCGGCGAAAGTGAAACGCGGCCTGGAGCCATGATTAGATGCAGGTTCCTGCTCCCCAATGGCGGACATGTGGACATGCGGCGACAGCCAACATCAGCGGCATTTGACATGTGTTTGATTGGACAGACAAAGGAGCAGGAGCAGAAGGAGGATCAGGGAGCAGGGAGCAGGGAGCTTGGAGCGACGGCGAAACGTCCGCTTTTCAAAAGCACCAGCAGCGATAATGGAGCAAAAAAAAACATCCTAAAAAAAAAAAAGAAAACCTGAATAGGATATCCTATCTCGAAGTAAGGAGCACACTTTTTTTTTAATTTGACTTAAAAAAATTTTAAAAAGCCCATAAATCCAAAAGCAAATCTTGGTATTTACCTCTAGCTTACTAGCCTTTTTTATGACCCAAAAATTTAATTTTAAAGCTTTATTATTTTTCCCCAATTTCCTCAACTCTTAAATATATTTTTTGCCAAATTTATATTACCTTTGTGAAGGGTATAAAAAATAGGAAAATCCTAGGTTTGTGTCTGCAATTTTTACAGTGGGAGTCGTAAACTGTCTGACTGGCGGGCACAAATTAATGCTCATGACTGAGGTGCCGGCATAGTCGGGGAAGGTGGAAGTTCCAAGTCAAGTAGCACGGCTCCCAATCCCCCTGATAGCCCCTATTTCAGGGGCTTTTGCCTCTTTTTTTTTTTGTTTGAGCGATGAGCCGACAAGGCGTGCCCGACAGCAGCCAAAAGACCAGCATTGCACTGATGATGTTGCTGCTGCTAAAAGTGCATCAACTGTGGCTGATGCTGCCCCGATGCCTGATGTGGCTGATGACGACGATGATGATGGCGGCGGCAGACGCTCAATCAGCTCAAACATCTGTTACTGGCAGAAAACGTGACAGAAGCGACATGAAGGCGGTCGAAAGCGGCAGTTACCAATGTCCTTATAATTTGCATAGGAAACATTTTTAGCACAGAGAAGTGTGGAACTTTGCATTGATTTTATAAATTGAAATAGTTTGACAATGAGCTAAATTAATACTCTTTCCTTTAGGATAAATTTACAACTAATTTACATTAACTTTCTGTATTAATTTTCACTTGGTCCATAAATAAATTCAAAAACTCTTTTCCGACCTACTCATCACATTCGATCAGTTCACTGAGGTCATGTATTGGTGGCATGTAGTATTTCCCTTTTTTTTCTCTTCAGAAAATCAACTGAGGCATGAAAATGCATAGCGATGCATTGTATGTAATTTATAGCAATTTCCTTCTTGCTGTGACTGCAGTTTTCGTGTTTAGGTCTCTGATATGCTAATTTTTACGGTCCAAAGAAAATTTATTAATTTATGCAACACTTGAGTTTATATTTATTTGTTGTTGTTACTAGACGTTGATGTGTTTGTGGTATGATTTTACGCTACATTTGGCCAAGGCAAGCACAACAATTTATTAAGTCTTCGATGTGGCTGAGATCGCTGAGGTTGAGTTTGCCGGAGAATTAATTTAATGACGAAGGGGAACTGCGGAACGAACTCTGCCCCCCCTTTGCATGTCATCTAATTGCTTTTTGGTTTGGTTTCTTGGTTTACTTGGAATTTGCTCTTGTTTAGTTGCCACCACTTGCGGACACGCCCACCGCCCCCAATTAAATGTGTGTATAAGATTACAGAGAAGAAAAAATTATAACAAAAATTAAGCAGTGAAGTTAAAGTTAAATTAAATTTAATCAAAATATCCAAAGAGCCCCCTATCAACTTTTATACATTTATATATATTTTTAATTAAGAAATGCATAAAATATGCTCCATATTTTCCTATTTTTTCTCGTAGTGCATGGATTTTGTAGGCGTCCATTTCCTGCTGCACGCAACGCACACACATGCACTAATTTCCATGTTGGGCGTCGTGTTATTTTCATGATTTCTGTTTTCCATCTCTTGTTGCAGCTCTTTTTTATCTTTTTTTGTGGAGACTGTTACATATCTTGTTATTAGCGCTTTAATGAACCTCTTTTGCAGCTGCCAATCACCGGCCAAGAAGGAGGGTAGAAACTCATTTGTATTTATTGCTGCTAGTTAACACAAAAAATATGGGAAGCCAAAATGGAAGCTTAGCTTATACTTGAGGCCTGCCTCAAGTTCACATAATCGGTTTCCAACCGATCAAGTGTTCATGTGGGAGGCGTGAAGAGTAGTTTTTCTTGGCCGCCCACTTTTCCTCATGCGTTTTTCTTCATCACTCATTCAAATTGGTCATTGACACTGGTAGGGCGTGGGTAAATGGTTTATAGAGGAAATACTTAAAGGCTATTAAGACCATGTATTGTATTCGATAAATTTGACAAAAGCTAATAATATAAAATCATGTTTGACTTGGACATGTGAGAATCAAATAAAAATAAATTCAGATTAAATAGAGATAAGCTTAGATTATTTCCTATTAAATGTCAGAAAATCTAGCAGATTACAATTTAAGAGACAGAAAGTATGGAGTTATGACAAGCTTACATTTCATTTTCTTAAAAAATGTATATAAATTTCCCAATTTAAATACTTGAATTTACAATCCTCACTAATTTAAGAAAATGCATTTCATATTGTTTTACATTCCTCAAAGTTATTTTCACTATCAAACTAACCTCAGGTAGATTAACCCTGAACTTCTTATCACTTTCAGACCCCCTCAGTGATTAAGTTAATCTCTGAATGCAAATTCCCAATTGAAAGACTTCATCAGACGACAACAAATCGCAGATGAATATGCACATTGTTGTTCAATAATTGTACATGAATTCCCCAGTTAATAGAATTCTGTCCCTGGACGCAGAGCTGCAATAAAAGTTGATCCACTGGAGAGAGTCCCCCCCGCCGTGGTCGAGGATCAGATCAGCAGACGACGCATAATAAATACGAATAATTGTGTGAAATTAAATTATCAATTGCAGACAGAAGCCATAAATAAATGATGAGTGCAAGTTCTGACTGTGTGAACCGAAATTGTTCTGACGTCGCACAGAGATATTGCATTTTCCCACAGGACCAGGAACCATCACCAGCCAGAGGGGGGGTTGGGTTGGGGGTGGAAAATTGCATGCAATAATTGCACAGCGAGTGGTTTTGTGGCCGCACAGCGGAAGGGAAGTTTCGCATTTCCGTTCCAGAGTTTTGCAAGCTGCCCCCGGGAGGGGGAGGGGGAACACGTGCAAGGAAAATATTTACACACACACACACACGTTTATGTTTCCCTATTGTTACCTTCTCGGCAATTTTCCACCAATTTTCCTGGAGAATACATTGAAATTTGCGGATATTGCTTGTCCATATATCACGCCCTGTGAAGTAGATCTGTTTGGGGACATTAAGGATTCAATATAGTGGTCACATAATTGATTTCTTTGTTAAGGTTTAATATGGATCATAAATTATAATTTTTTCATTAGACTCTAAGGATAATTACCTATAAATTAAACCAATTATTATATTAAAAGTTAAGATTCTAAATAAACTTTACAAGTAAATTTTGCAACATTTTAAGATACAATCTTACATCTTCTTTCAAACTAAAATTCTTTCCCAACACTACCTAAATTTATTTAAATATTTATTTACAACAAGAAAGCCATTAATGATCCAATCTAAAACTTCCGATTAACTACTGTATTTCGCTTACTAAACCACCATTGTTGCATGACGTCCGTGCTGCGTTACAGACAGACGCCAACACACAGTGCGTTTGAAAATTTGTGTTACCAGCCACGCCTCGTCAACAAAAGCTGCTCTAATTCGCCATTGTATTGCGTTTCGTATTGAATTTATTACGTTTGTCTGTGCCACTACTGACGACCCGATGGATGGTGTGTGTGTGTCGCATGAGGCCCCCAAAACTAATGGCTTCCAATCAACGATGTTTGTTCAATGTTTTTGCGGTGGCTGCGACAGGTGCACCAAAGCGTCAAAAACATCACGGGAAGTGCGGGGGACTGGGCGGCAGTATATAAATTAACCGAGGTTAAGCATTCAATACGCCCACTGAAATACAGACCAGGTGAGTGATTAAAGCCAGAAATTTGCATTCAATGGAGTAAAAATCAACGGGGAAATTAATTAAATTAAAACACACACAAACGAAATCAAAGTGGCCAATTGCATTTTTAATCAATTTATGTATCAATCCACTCGCAACAATTGCTTTCAATTCAATTTATTTCCCAAAGAGCAGGCATTGAAGTGGTCAATGAAATCAATTTAAATTCGATATGGAAATGGAAGTGGTAAATAGAGGAAATATAACTATTTGAAAGTGACTGGTATATGGTTGTTTTGGGACTTTTGAAGGCTACCAAAAATAAACCAATCCCCCGCGTTATTAAGATACATAAAATAGCCATAAATTTGCATAAGTTGAGCTTGCAAAAATCTCAGATAATTTAATCAAAGTCAGTCGCTTTCTTCTGAGTGATCTTTCCATAAAATGTGTATGTGACGCCGTCCCTGGATCTTGATTAATATAGATCAAATCTGAGCAGCGCAGCCCCCAGAACAAGTCTACAGTGGCGTCTGACGTCCAGCTGCTTCAATTAAGAAATTTCATTAAAAGCAAAACGAAGAACCAGAATCCAGAAAGAGAGAGTGGAGTGAAGTCTTCTGGGGACGGAAGAGCTGGATGGCAAGGAGGGGGATGGATGGATACCCTGAACTTGGAATGGCCGTCGATGATTGAGATAAACAACGCTGGTCCAGGTCCCAGGTCCAGCTTCAGGTCCAGAATTACCAACACACTCTCCTCGATTCGCCGGAAGCTGCTTGCACTCGCTCACATAAAAATCTCAACGGCGCTCCCTGTCCCCCCTATAAAGTGTTTATGGGACGATCTAAAGCACAGCAAAAAAATTTATAATATATGGTACATTCACAAAAGTATAATATTTTAATTAAGGAAATTTTACTATTCTTTTTATATAGTATTTTTTTTTTATATAACCTTATATAATAATGAATTGTCCAATATATTTGCATTCCTTTGAATCTTTCATATTGAACCTCATAAAAATTTCTTGGCCTCTATTTTTCTCAGTTTACGATATTCGCTTTACTATAATTTAAAAAAAATCTTCAATTTTATAGCTTGCATATTAGTTTTTGAAGAATATTTATGGTCGTAGCTGTTGAGTCGACGCCTCCCTAGAATAATGATAAATGCGCTTAGATCCTCTGTTCCGATTAACATCTCACAACTAGTTAGTGCAGCCCAACGGATGATTCAACTTATTTTCGCAACTTAATGGTGATTGATAATCATATAAAAAATCCATTTAATATTGATTTATGTTCGCTGTAAAATAGCTATAACTGAAATTGAACGATATTTAGTGGAAGGGGGTATGGAAAAGCTTTTGGTTTTCCTTAACCCAGGAACCAATCATCTATGCGAACATATTAATCAAAACCTTTGCAGTTAAGTTATTTATAGAAGACAACAAATTAGAGTTTGTTGATTGTTAAATTATTGGATTTATTCTTACTTTAAACCTTTACTTTAAGATATTTTCTGGTAAGCTCTTAAGTTTTTATTAATTATGTTTCACACAAATAAGAAATCTCCTTCGTTCTCATTTAACTTTATTTTGTTTTTTTTTTATTATCAAGCAAATAATCAATGGCTTTAAATCAAAATGTCAGAACACCAAAAGCGGAAGAACTTTTAATCTTTTGGATAACAGCCAATCAATTTATCTCCCAATTAATTCCATTCAAAACCCCCATGTGAAAGTCATGAAAAATTGCATTAATTTGAATGTGAATCGATTAATCGACAGACTATTCATAAGCCGAGGCAAATTTCAAAATCATTTCCAAACTTCACATTTGGCCAAGAGACTTGTTTACTTTGGCGTGGCCAAAAAATGCATAAATATATAAACATAAAAATCGAGTTTATTTATTTTTTTCTCGGGAGCATTTCGAAAATTTAACGCCCATAAACAATATTTTTTTTTGGCAGATTTGCCAAAAGTCAGCAAAAACAAAAAGAAATGTTTATTTATGCAAGCTGCTGCCGCTGTTTTCGAGCAGTATTCACGGGAAGTTCAACATCAAAGTTGCTTGGAAATTTGCCATGGAGTAGTTCCCGAAGTTCTTCTTGGGGAATCCGACCCACTGGTGCCATAAAGTTTGTATTACCATTTCCGCCTGAGGCGGCATAAAATGCTGTCACTCAAACCTCAAACTGAGGCTGACCACACAGCGAGAAAAGGGCAAAAAGTCGGGGCAGCGACAGCTGGTCAATGGCACACTCCTCCTCTGGCGTTTCTAGCAATTAAAGTTGAACTCCAGATGACCCTCTCAAACCTCATCAGTGAACAAATAAAAAGAGGATTGGGGAAAAAAATAAAATCATGTTCATTTTCTGTTTTTGATTTGATTAAAAGTAAATACATTTTCGATAACCATATCACATTTCTGTTTGACGACGAGACTGGTTCCCTTCTCAGATATTGTCGAATTTTATGGGTGTTTCGGGGTCTTTGACTTAATGGAGTGTTTAATTGTTTATGGAAAGCATTTTGTTGGCTGCTCGTTTAAGTGATTTTTTTATTAGGAACAACACCCTGAAGATAAAGTAAGGTATACTATACTTCACTTATCTCCCATTTTTTGTACACTTTTTCCATATCAATATCTCATTTTTCTTCATTCAATGTCAAAATTTCGCTTCGATTTAATTTAATTAAAAATTGTGCTGGTCAAAATCTTGGCTTTGACCGTTTTTTAGGCCTTGAAATTAATGATTTATTCAAATTAATTGTATTTATCTCATTTACGGTAGCTACCAAGCGTGGCAAATTTCATTTAAACTCGTTGACATTGTTCAAATCCCCCCTTTCCCCTCCAGCTACCATTTTTCTCCATTTAGTTGTCATCATCATCATTATTGGGGGAAGGCTGAACAAAGGCCAACAGACCTCTAACCATAATAACAGGAAAAACAACAATAAAAGCTCTTTTTTGCAATTGAAAAAAAGAAAGTTTTGCGAAATTAGACTTTGTTTTGGACAGAAAATTGCTTAAACAACAAAATAAAAGCGAAAAAAACGAATCACTATACATTGCGGTCATTGTTTCTGCGTGGTCCAACTGCGAAACTCATTTTAAACGGTCTCCAAAAGGTAAAAAACAAAATCGGCAGATAATGCTCTAAATACAGATGAGTGGGGGAAAGTACTTGTAATTTGAAAATAATTGAGTACGCCATAAAACTTTAAATGGGGCAAATAAAGGGTCAAACAGACAAACAATAAATGCTGAAGCTTTGTTTACAAAGTTTTATTTATTAAAAGTAATTAAAAGGTAAGCAAATATATTTATTTACTATTCAAATTTTAAAGCTTTGGATTATCATCAATATATGCATTTCTTTTTTATAATTTACTATGTTTGCTCTGCGCTCGTAGCTACCCCTATAAATATTTGAATCACTATTTATTTAACAAATAATTAGCTAGCTGTTTGAGAGGTTATTCAATTTACTCTTCCACAGGCCAAGAAAACTCCATTAGTTGTTGGCCATTTATACACACCCGGGATCAACGAAGCGTTAAATCAAACATTTGCCGAGTCAAACATCTCGATCAAACTAATTAATCATAATTTTCAACAGCAGAAAAAGACACCAGCAATAAAAATTGAAAATGAAGACGGCAAACGAACTTTGACGGAGCCAAAGTGTGTGTGGGGATCAATGGCCCACCAAGATTGAAAGTTCAATATCGAGAAACCATAATAAAGAATCCATAAAAAAAACGATTTAAAATGGGTTGGGCAAAACGCAATGGAGCGGCAAAAAACAGATCGATCTTGTTGATGCATTTCCTAATGTCAGGAAAACGAGGAAAGACCATTTAGGGTGCTCTCTTTCACTGAACGAAAACTATGAATGAAACTAACCATGTGCAGGGACTTGGTATTTGTAAATTAAAGCTAATGACTTGTACAAAAAAATAACAACAAAAAACAGTAGGAATTGAAAAAAATATGGGAAGAAAATCTCCCGAGAACGAAGATGATTCTGCATTCAATTTTGTTGCTGCAGCAGATCAAAATGCAGTAAACACAACGGGCTCTCCTGTGTTTCTTCACCTTTAGTCAGTCGACCTGGGTACAGTGGCAATGAGCAATGAGTTTATTATAATTTTTATTTTTGGGAATAATTTGGAAATTCTATTATCAAAAGTTAAATCTCTCAAGATGTAGCCTTTCATATTTTTAACAACTCTTTTTTAAATATAAATTATTGTTTTAAAAACTTGCGCTTATAAAATTTAAATATTCCCCGTTCCTTCTTCTAGGGGATCACTGTACCCCATTCCAGTGACGGAGTGAGCCAGCAGAGAAACAGTTAAGACGGCTTCCAGCTGCAACAACTGCCACTTCCAGGTTGCAGCAGACGCCAGCAGTCTGGAACCGATGGAGCGGTGCCCGTTTTTGGAGAATGGCTTTACCGGGCCCAATGACTCATAGCTTTTCCTACCCATTTGGTTGTCGTTGTTGTTGTGGTTCTTGTAATCAGAATGAGCGTGGAAGCGGCGAGAATGGGTAAAAGAGAGGCAAACAAGTTACCTGCCGGGATCGGTGTATCGCTGGCTGGGCTGATTGCGTGACAGTTGTGTGGGTAAGCGGCTTAGCAGACTGTCCCAAGACTCATGAGATCCGAGAAGAGCGCGGAGGAAAACCCCATATAGTATACCTTGCGATCAGCTACCGAAATGAATAATGATTTAATAGGGCTCACCGAATGGAAATTAAATTGTAATCACGGGAATTGCAATCAGTTGCGGGGGATCGAGAACTCGAGCATCTTAAAAAAGGCCACCCAGAAGATCTAATTTGTTTCAGATCAAAAGTCAAACCAGATCTAAATATTTCGAAATTGAAAAAAAAAAAAACAAGTTGTTGAGCAACGAACTCTTAGTTGATCACTTCCATTTAAAAAATTAACACATTTGCCTGGGATTTTACGAGGCACAAGCCAACAACGATCGAAAAACAACTACAACTTTGTTGCAACTGATGAGTTAAGATAAAGCGGAATGGAAAAGCGTTAAGTGAAGCTCCGAGTTGGCTTTAAAAAGACAAAAACCATAAAGATTCGAATATTTGCATACCCTGTTTAGTTGGTTGGTTCGCAAATCAACTGGTTAAATTTGTTTAAAGTATTTTGATAAACAGGAAAAAGCATCATTTTGTCAGGAAAACATTTTCATAAAATCTAATTTATAAAGAACATGAATTTATTGAAAATGAAATATTACTTTAATCAAAATTCTTTCAGAAACCATTCAAAGAAGCTAGGATTTGTTTCAATTAAAATTATGAAATTAAGAAACTGGAATATTCTAATTGTAGAGTTATTCTTAGCAAAACATTTTAAGAATATTCTTAGGTATTACAATCTTTGCTACGGATATTACAGACACCAGCAGACGAGCTAGACGACCCATTTCGCATCTTTTCTCTCTACTCTCTTCTGGACATAAATTTGAAAATCTAATAGTGACGAGTCTTCAGATCCTGTACCGCTAAGTGGAACGGAAGAGAGGTTGGAAAATCAAAACGCAAAGAGGCAACCAACAACAACAAGCCCCAAGACCTACTTTAAACTCGACAAGAGCGAGAGAGAGCAACCAGCAGAAGAAGTAGGACAAAAGTAGAAAACAAAGACGATCAGTAGCAAACGAAAACAGGATGCGCCTGCGCAGTTGAAACGAAACGAAATGAAACGAAACTAAAGGTGAACATCATTATCATCAAAAGAGGAAAAAAACCTCACAAAAATAAGAAAAAGCGAAATCAAAGAAATCAACAAATACAACATAAAAGGAAACGATTCTCAGGGGCAGTGCAAACAGACACAAAAGATGAAGCAGAACACGATAACGCAGCCCAGAAAGGAAATAGGGGAACGAAAACAAGGGATAGAAGGCGGGAAATGGGGAGGGTGGTGTGGGGAGGAGTTCGAGGAGAAGAAAAGAGACCGAAAAGGAGGGGACAAATGGGAATGGCAAGCGATAAACGTCATCGGCCAGATTATGCTGCATAAATTATCAAATGCAAAAAGACACTACCAAAAGGGAGCGCCGCATAAAGTGGCAAGAGAGATGCAAAGATCCAAAGAGAGACAGGGGAAAACATTGTGCCCTGTAAATAATTGTAATTTACGTGGAGAAGGGTACTGACTCTACCTACCTAGCCAGTACTATGAAGTTCAAGATACAAGGAGCTCTAAGCATGATTTTGAAGATAAAAGATACAAAAGTATCTTAAGGATGCAAACGTCTTTGTAGATTCCATAAGCAATGATTTCAGTGTGATCAATATTTTAAAACAAACTAATTTTTTAAGCTTGTAAAATCTTAATATTTATTCTTTTTTTTAATTTTAATAATAATAATAAATTTTTGGTTTTTCCTCAGGTGTATGCGTTATATCTACCTACCTAAGCCGCCGCGGCAAAGGTAAAGAGAACCTGACGAAGAGGGCGACAAAGCAGAGGAGACGGAAAGAGGAGACAGAGCAAGAGCATAGCCAGACCAGAACAGCACGTACAAGAAATTAGCAAACACAGAGGAGGAAGAGTGAGCGACGAAAGGGGCTGCGAGAGTCGTAAAGAAGTAAAAGCGAAACGACGACGAAACGGATTATGATGTTCCCCAACCTGATCATGATGATGATGAATGGATTGGTCTACGACTCGCATAGACGGAAAAAAGAGGGAGGCGGCAGCAATACGGTGGAGAAGCAGACGGAGGCAGAGGATAGGAAAATCGCCTGCGGGGGCAGTTGGACAAATGGAGTTACTAAAAGATACACACAAACACCAGCACAACAACAACACACACACATGACAAGAACATGAACATGGACCACGCGTAATGCGTTCTCGCTCTCTCTGTCCCTCTTTCGGCCATTGCCCCATCTCTTTCTTCTGACTATAATCGTGGCCGGAATCGTAAAACGTGATCGAGGGCTTTATGTGTACAATACGTTTTGCCATGGCTATGTTATTGTTATTGTTGTTTTTATTTTTTGTAAGAGTTCTTGTTTTTGTGTTAGTTGTGGTTCTTGTTGCTAGCACTTTTTGATGCCCTACAAAACGAAAAAAAAAAACAGACTGTGATTCATTGGTAATGTTCCTAAAAAGAGACACAACCAACCTGAGCAGAAGACGGATTTCCTATATAATCCAAATCTTTTATTTAATATTGGTTTTATTTAGTTTCCCAAATTTGAGATTAAAAAGTCTATAAAACTATTTTATTTTGAGAGTTCCTTGTGATTATGTTATAAAAATAACATTTTAAGACTATGGCTACATAGATGCTGCTTAAAAAAGCCATAAAATCAACAACTAATTTTCTTCTATCTCGAGTAAGGTATTTTTCTCGCTTCCGAATTTTTCTTTACCAATAAAATCACTCTTTTAGGACTTTAGTTCCTAATTTAAAATAATTCTACCTTCCAACCTTATCGAATTCCTTATAAAGAGCATTTAATTTGTGTGTGTGGCGGGTCCCATAAGACCCCAATTTTACTTTCTTAGGCCACACTCTTTTTTTTATTATTTCTAACCTTTTTAGTTTCTGTTTTAGCTCATTCCTTTTTTGGATGTGGATGTACTATATGGATCTTGTATCTGAAATGTATGATTATTTTGTTTTCTACTCCCTCCGGCCGACAACTTTTTCATTAGAGCGGAATAAAACAAGCGAAATCAAAGAACAACAAGGGTTCTTTTTGTTGTTGTTTTTGTTATTTTAGCTGCTTTCAGCATGTAATCTCAATTTTCGGTTTTTCGTTCTTCACTTTTTCCCCTCCCTCGACTCACTGTCTTCCTGTCTTCGGTCTTTTCGTTGGGGGTAATTTACAAGTCTGGGCAACAAAATTTACATGCCGACACTGACATGTTGTTGGTGTTGTTGAGTTGTTCTTGTTGTTGGCTGGAGTTGTTGTTAAATTATAGTTGTTGTTGTTGTTGTGTGCTGGATGGGCTTGGCTACAACTGCTAATGTTGTGGGTCAATGATTCAGCGCGTGGATGCGGCAACAGCTGTGCGAACTTTTGACGGATCGCTTTGAGGAAGTTGGTCTTGGGGAGTCAAGAGAAATGGGAGTGGATATACCCCAATAGTATTCAAAATATAATCTTAAAGTATTTTATTTGGCAAAAAAGGGTAAAAGCTTAATTGGAATGTGGGAGCAGTTTATTTGGACCCACAGCTTCAGCCAAAGATCATTTTTCACAATCGGAGACTATCTTCTATCGCTTATATAAATAATGAATTGAGATCCACCTATTAGATGATTCATTAAATGGAATGTGAAAAATGGTTAAGAAATACTTATAATAGATTCTTGGAATCTTCCTCATGATATCTCTAGAAATCCCCAATCTAACCTCAAGTTTATCAGTTAATATGTGTATATATGGAAATTCCATTTATTTTCTTTGAGATCCACAGTCTTCATATTGACGAACCGCAACCAAGAGTTTTCTTATCACAAAGAAGAAACAATTTAAGAAATTCTTTTACTTGCTGACTCTGTGTACTTTTCTTTCATTTATTTGAGTTCCTAACACTCCCAGCTCTTGATAAGATAAGTTTTGAAGGGAAAGTGGTCTCTAAAGACGACATTTTTAAAATGTCATATGCTTCAATTGTCACCTGCCGCCACCACCTCATAAAAACGATATTTGCATAAATACTAGGCTTCCCCTAATCAGCACAATAATCTCAAGAAATGCCAATTATTATTAACGCGCCACTGTAAATGGCCGACGATCCGCCCACTCGCACACCTTCTAAACCAACACCCACATTGCTATGGGCAAAAAAAAGTCTTATGGCGACAAAAAGAAACCACAAGAAGTATTGAACAGTGATCGATCGGAATAGAAAACTTCAAAGTAAATAGATTCATAACACATTTTTTTGTTCTATTGTTCAGTAAATAAACTAATTTTCAAATTAGTTTGGAAGTTTCCTACCTCCAAAGCTACACAAATGGTTATTACAGCTATAATTTTACGGTAAAATCTACAAATTAGCGACTGCTCACTGTACTGGCATCCAATTAGCCGAGATGAGAAACTTGAGAGCCGATCGTGAACAATTACGTGAATAATTTACAGCTGAGATATGGGCTACTAAAGCTGCCAACGCATTGGGGGATCAGGTAGATCACAAGGAACCGGTTAAGAGAGGGTGTTTTCGTGTTTTTTAGTCAGTTGTACACGGCCAAAAAAGCAAAATATTAGCAAAAGTTAGATCATCTCACTTAATAAAATGTTTAAAAAAGAGATACTAAATATGGGAGAGAATATAATTTGGAAATTAGAAAAACTTTAATATAATATAAAAGGTCCTTTACATTTCCTTAAAAATAATATTTTAAAATACACTTCATGGGTCAAGTTTCTAAGGTTTTATTGACAGATTTTTGGGTAATTTTTTTCACTGTGCATAAAAGGAAAGGGGTACAGGTACGAGTACAGGTACAAGCACTTACCGCTCTTGAGACGATCGTTAATTAGATCCTCGATCAGCTGCGGACACTCGCACTCGATGGCGTAGCAAAACTGCTTGAACTTCTCAAAGCCGCTCTTGGAGATGATTTCAATAAGATTGGCGCACTGGAGCCGCAGGATTTCGGCGTCGTTGAATCCGGAGCAACCGACGCCGCCGCTGCCACCGCCGGATGGCGTGAGGGAGCGGCTGTCGCAGTTGGCATCGCCGTTGACGCTGGCGCAGCGTGAGGATCCACTGCCCCCGCTTCCGCCGCTGCCCCCACTGGCCGTGCTCCCGCTGCTGGCCACGGCGCTGAGCTTGCGTTTGGTCAGCGATGGAGCGCTGCCGGGCGGCTCGACGCCCGCCACGCCGGCAGAGGCGGCGGCAGAGGGCGTGGGCGTGACGGCACCGTAGGGCTTTAGGAGCAGATCCTCTTCCGACTGGCTGAGCACCGAGTTCTTGACGAGCACCGCCAGCAGATCGGTGCTGCCCAAGTCCAGCATTATGCGCTCTTGGTGGCGGCACAGGAGGGAGCGCACCTCTTCCTCTTCCTCGCGCGTCATCTTGGCCGTTGTTTACCGTTGCTTTCTATGGTTTATTACTGTATTTATTGCACTCGCCGGTTGCACAAACAATAAAACACTTGCCTCTCGGCCATTTTTGCATTAAACTTGGCAGATTTTTAATGGTTTTGCCTTTTGTTTGCACTTTAATGTAACGAAATTGTAGTTGTTAGTTGTTATTTTCAGATTGCACTGTTTTTTTGAAGTTATTTGTTTTGTTTTTCTAGTTATTTGTTATTTTCTCGTATTATTTCACTTTGGCTTCATTATCAATCTTCATGACAATAGTTAAACATTTAAACATTAAAACACTTTGCTTGGTTTTTCGGTTAAATAATTCGATTTCTTTGATTTTTTTGCAAACTAAACAACGGAAAAGCGCGCCATTTTCAGTCGTTTGCGAATTTTCTTTACCGCTTCTTGTCACTCTCGCAGAAAGGTCGTCAAAATATATAAACACTATATATTCCTGAATCAGATATACCGGATTCGATTCGCCAAAGTCTCGCACTAAGTTCGTCAAAATATATAAACAATATATCTTCCTGAACCTGATACATCGATGTGGCGCGTTCGGTTGAAAAAAAATTTTAAGAGCGCCGCGTTTGTGCGCCCTGCTTTTATAGATTTTCAAGGTACCTGAAGAGAGCGCTCTAAGGTTCTCTCTTTTGGGAACTACTCAATTTTCGACTCCACTTAAACTCCCTTAAAAAATTATATTTTACATACAAAATTATTTTAAATAATTATAATAAGTTAAATTAAAGAATTAAATGTTAAATTAAAGAATTTAAATGTTTAATTTCAATAAAATCAAATATCTTCTAGTTTTTAAATTGACTCAAAGAGAGACTCAATACAAGCCGGCTTTGACACTCTTAGCGAGAGCAAAACTTCATTGTATTTCAAAGATAATTCTCTTTGTTTGGTTTTTGTTTAGAAAGAGAGTAAGCAAAACCGGTTTACTCTAATAGCGGGAGAGTTTCCCAAAAGCAAAAGAAAATGAATTGTAATTGCGTTTGCATTTGGAATGTTGCAGCTGCAACAAGAGACCAAGTTTTCGTGTATCTGGGAGGTTGAGTGCAAAACAAAAGCAAATAAAAAGTAATTGTCTTTACATTGCACTCTCTCTTTGGGTCTCTTTGTGTTTGTGTTTTTAGTAACAATTGCCTTTGTTTTGTTTCTGCTTTGCTGGAATACGATATTGTTATCACGTAACTTGAGTTGAACTTGACTTTAACCAAATTTATCCCAAATAATAGTAACATTTTAAAGGATTTTAAAGAAATTTAAATATAATTCGTTTTTAATTCAATGGATTTTATAAGACATATAAGATAAGCTACTGCCTTTACGTCTTGTATTTAATTTTGGATACGATATGCATTAGCATATTAATTTAACAACAAAATATCTTCCCATAGTTTGCAAATTTATCCAGTACTATGTCTAACTCATTTTTAAAATTTGAATGTAAACTGAATTAAGGTCAGGTAACTCTCTGTTCCAAGCCATTTTGCTATAATTCTTTATATTGTCATAATAAATGAAATCTGGTTACTCCAGAGAATTATATTATTATTATAATTATTAAATTAGTACCCTTCTGCAACCAAATGACTGACTTTATTTTCCAAGTGTTTTGCTTTCTCTTATTTACTCACCTTTAACTTGGTAAGTTTTGCTTATATGAATATAAATTAATTCATAAATTAACAAGTTTTTTTTTTTAATTATTTCAAATTTATTTCATTACTTATTTAACAAAATATCTATTTTTTAAGCTTAAAAATAGGGATTTTGTACTTTTAATTTTTATAAAATATCGGTAAAAATTAAATTAAAAAAATGGACATGTGAGTATCTCGGGACAATTATTCTTTAATTAATGCATTATATTTTTCTGATATCGAATGATTCTAGTGACAGTTAGGATCAAAGGAGTCTCCGTAAATTTCTAATAGCTCCTGTACCTGTACATTCTTTAAAAGAAACATATTTTTTAATAATTTCCCAAATGTTGTTTTATTATGTGGCGTTAAAGTTTTAAGCTATCTTTAGCCGTTCCGCTGCAATGAATTTTTAAAAGTGTCCCTGTTTGGCTGCGAATTAATATTACCCCCGTTCCCCATACTCACCACTCCAATCGGTAATTGAGAGTCCCAATCGGTAACTGGGAACAGATTTTGTATGCAAGTGGGAATGAGCACGAATTCCCAATCGGTAACTGAGAACAGATTTTGTATGGGGAAAAAATGGGCGCGAAATCCCAATCGGTAATTAAGAGAGCAAAATTCGACGCTTCTCTACTAAAACAATGCTAAGAGCAGCTGCAAAGGAAGTGGGTTTTGAATACGATATTGCTATCACGTAACTTGAGTTGAACTTGACTTAACCAAATGTAGCCTTTATTTATTTTAAAGGATTTTAAAGTTCAGTTTATATATAATTCGATTTCAATTTGGATTATATTTTTTATAAAATATATAAGATAATAAGCTACTTCCTTTGCGTTTTGTATTTAATTTTCAAAGAAATAAAAAGCTAACATGACATTGAAGCCTTCGGTCAAGACGACGACCTGAAAGCATTAACATATCGTGTGGGCATAATGAGGAGCAGGAGGTCTCGGGGTGTCCCAAAACCGGAATCGGAAGCAGTCTTACGGTGTACGACACCTATAGCCTTGATTAATTGCCACCGGCCACACACTCAGCCACATGCTAAGCCGTTTAACTTTGAGTGCCTTGCCGTTTACAAACTGTTGGCCAACTTGTAACCGGTCATCACAAAAGGAAACACCCAAGGAGCACTGTTGCAAAAAAATTGCAAAAAATTTTGTTAATTTATTATTAAATGATTCGAAAATATATAACAAGATACAAAACTATTTAAAGGCGTTTTAAGAGCATATCTTTGAATTTCTTCTCTAATTTAATTTGATTTTTATTTTAATATTTGGACTAGAATATTTTTTAAATAAATAGAATTAATGTCTTAAATACAGTATATTTAGTTTTTATAATTAATAAAATATTTTGGGGTGAGATAGAAAGTTCAAAGCATTTTCTAGTATGCTCTGAATGAATTTCCTTTCCTATTTTTTGAAATTTAGCTTTTGGTTTCCTTTAAGATTTATGTTTTTTATATATTACTTAATTTTTTAAGAATATTTCTCTCACTGCATTTCCATGCACTTTGCCAGAAGAGCTCTAATTACGTGTGTTTGAATTGCGTTGCTCTGATTAAGGCCCTTTTACAGGCCAATCGATGATTGTGTCTGGCATCGGCAGCAGAACAATAATAACAGATGTTTGGCCAGCCCATGGAAACGGATAAGGATAACACAGGTCTACAAAAATTGACCTTACAAAAGTACGGTGAATAAAACCTTCAGATTGTGAAAGATCTCGGTCTGTATATTGCTAGTTCAAAAATCAAAAAAATTTCTCACGTACCAATTTTGAGGAAATCGCCCTCAAAGTACCAAAAATGACCTATTTTGGCACTTTTCAAACGCTAATAACACAGAAACCGCGCGTGTACCAAAGTTGAATTTGGACTTAAATGAAAGGCCAATCTTTCCCCTTTCAGATTTCAGATGGGTCCTGATTTTAGGACGTCAGGTTCAGGAGCTATATCGCTTTTTCTGAACTAACTTTTGAGCCGTTTTTTTGCTATGTTGTAGCCCTGGAACTCAGTACAAAATGTGATGACTCAGATGTAACTCCCAAAAAATTTGTTCTAGTTTCAGGGCTACAACATAGCAAAAAAACGGCTCAAAAGTTAGTTCAGAAAAAGCGATATAGCTCCTGAACCTGACGTCCTAAAATCAGGACCCATCTGAAATCTGAAAGGGGAAAGATTGGCCTTTCATTTAAGTCCAAATTCAACTTTGGTACACGCGCGGTTTCTGTGTTATTAGCGTTTGAAAAGTGCCAAAATAGGTCATTTTTGGTACTTTGAGGGCGATTTCCTCAAAATTGGTACGTGAGAAATTTTTTTGATTTTTGAACTAGCAATATACAGACCGAGATCTTTCACAATCTAAAGTTTTATTCACCGTACTTTTGTAAGGTCAATTTTTGTAGACCTGTGTAATTAAAGGGAATTAAGAATGGAGCTGATCCGAGGGGAAATCTTTGGCCTGCAAATTCCAGGCCAGGCCAGGCAGCATTCCTGACATTTTCCGCCTGTCAGCAGATTAACAGGTGTAACCCGCCCCCAAGTGAGGCAATCGCTAAATGGTTTTTGCATAAATTGATTACAATAATTTGCGCCTATTCCCCCGAACATTTTGCCGCCCTCTGCGAGGTAACCTCGGAGTTAACCGAACCGGCAAACTGGCAGAAAGAATATCAACAAGTTGTTTGTTCAGCTTCCATAATTTATGCAGCAATGCAGTCGAACCCAATGAATATAGTGTGTCGCTCATAATTCTCCTCGGTAAATTGCTCTTTACTATTCAAAATCCACCCTCGGAGTGGCAGTGCGCCACAAAGGTTGTCCATCAAATGGGGAAATGTGTTATTGCAAAAAAAAGAGAGAAAAAATAACAAGGAAAAACATAAACAAAGGTCTTCAATCATTGCAAAATGGAAGCAATAAGGGGAGCTTTAGAATTGCATAACAAATATTTATCAAATTCGGTGGTTCATCTAAGTGATTCAAGT
This sequence comes from Drosophila anomelani, assembly GCA_035045905.1. Classification (NCBI taxonomy): domain Eukaryota; kingdom Metazoa; phylum Arthropoda; class Insecta; order Diptera; family Drosophilidae; genus Drosophila; species Drosophila anomelani. The sequence goes on along the minus strand of JAWNOO010000007.1, from coordinate 3,785,735 downwards.
GATTTTTGATTTATTTAAATATATAAAAATTTCATTAAATTTTCCACTAGAGAATTTTTTATTTGAGATCTTGATTTAAGACCTTTTTACAATCTAAAAAGGCACACAAGGGGCTTCTTAGCATCGAACCATTAATAGCCTGCGAGGCTCTATAATTCCCATGCTGCACATTTGTTATAACTAAATGGTTAAATCAGTAATTAAATTCTATATTGTGGGTTAGATTTTTGCTAAGTAAGCTTTCATTTAAAATGATTACAACTGATTGAAAATATTTTAATGGCCTCTAAAAATTAAGTCATAGAATTGTTTTATTAAAATAAAAGCAGTAACATCCTTAAGATTATTTCGTTTTTCATTGTGAAATGTGAATTTTTTATAACCTCGCTACACCCAGTGTTCACTGTACTTCTAAGGTGGGTGTCGACAGAACAAGAGTTGATTTGTGTGAGTGTTATGAAAGGCTTGAATGCAAATTACTATTATTAAGGAACAATCGCACTGTGATGCGAGTGAATTCTGGAAAAATATTTGCAAAAAACCAAACCCTAAAAGGGAAAGTTGAATGGCATCGAAGTCCGGGTGAATCACTTCGACTGCTAGAGCTTATTGGGAGGATTACACATACATTGAGTAAATAGAAAATTGGGGGAAAGGGGAGGGTCTATCATCAATTGTGCCACATGTTTTTGCCCAATGTTTCCATTTAGTATTGCTCGTCACGTCTCTGCAGCTTCCTCTGCAATTAAGTGTAGGAAGGGTGGATTATATAGAGAACAGATACAGTGAAACTTCGGGAAATTACACTACTTTTTAACACACTCTTTTAACTAAATTAAATAGAAATTTATTAAATGAAAAAATGTTAGAGGTTTACTCCATATAAATTCTAAGAAAATATTAAAAAGAAAACTCCTGCAAGTGCTGTCTTTATTTATTCCTAAGCTTCACTTTGCTAACTTGGTCAAATCAAGCCTCCAGCTTCTTTCCGATTGTCTGACGCTCTTCCGGGGCGGAGAAAACCATTCCAAGTTCAAAGAAGGGCCCATAGCCATCATCCATCAATCCTCAGACGAACTGCTACCATTACCCACATTACCCTTACCCCCCAGCAATGATCCAGGTGCACTTCGTCGGATGATAATTGTCTTGGGGAATTGTTTTGGACCTGAGACCAGCATAGCTCAGACAGTAGCTCCATTTGCCGATTGGCAGATTAGCTGTTTATCAAGACCCACCGCACGTGGTGGTGGTCGGGGGAACCGTTTGAGTTATTGTGGAATTTTTATTATTCCGTAATTTCGTAATTACTTATCACAGAGGCACTGGCAGACCTCTCTGGCTTGCTGTTTTCTAATCTGGACCGAGAGAAAGGCCATAAAAATGAATGTCCAGCTGTATGCTGAGTGCTAACGACTCGTCAAATGGTTCTGCAGGTGGTAATTCGATTTAATTGTTTTTAGTGGCTTTGTAACCTGCTTTCAAATGTGGCTATAATGGCTGAAGAAATAAGCACATCATTAATGTTGATTTGCAAGAGATTGCTATAGAAAACAAATGGTTATTAAATATAATAAATCTTTGCCTTAAAATTAGAATCATTCATTAAGAAAGAGTATGCACAGGGAAGGGTTTAGAACTCAGAAAAAAACAAATATTTAAAGTCTGTGAATATAATCAAATTTTGGTCAGGGGATGTAATTATAGTCCGGAAATAATTCATAAGTAAATTAAGGAATATTATTTAAAATCCTCTGAGAAACTTGTGTAGTAATTTTTTACTTATCTTGTGCATAAAAAGATATAGAATATTTAATACTATTATCTGTATATTTCTGATATTTTTCCTTTAAAAAAGTTTAAGAAGAATATAAATCATATAATCTTAAAGAAAAACAAATTAAATTTAGGATAAATTTTTCTCCATTTAAAAGCGATCCACCCTGATGCTGAATCAAAAGCTCCAAACCTGGAATAGCTTGAAAATCATAATCGCTATAAGTAGTAACTGTTTGATTCTCAGCTTTCGTCTCTGCCCCTTCTTAGATACCTATTACACCTTCTCCTATAATCCAGAACTTCTACTTTGAGAGATAATGATAGATGAGAAGAAACTGAGAAGAACTATCAATCGTTTCACTTTCGTTTGTGCGATGGCCGCAGTCAGAAGTGAATTCCCCAGCGAGTTGAACAGTAATCCGAGTACCAAAGCCGACAGTTTGAGGTCGTTGAAAAAGCACGTGGCCACGTGTTGGCAGAATTTGTGCAAAAAACTCCAGCAGCCCGCCTCCTTTCGCAAGAGCTCCCACAGCCGTTTCTACAAGATCTTTGTGAAGGCCGAGTGTTCTGCGACTTTTCCGGAAAAGTCAACATTTGTACGTCAATTTCACCGGTTTTTCAAGGCGGGCAGGAAAAGCGGAAAAGCCAGCGGTGTACCAGACCCAGAGCCGGAGTTGTGGAATGTGCCGTTGGCCGATGGGCAAAGAAACCAAAAGCAATTGCAAATCGTAGCGAGACTTTTCTCCTCAACACTGATCTCCACCAAGGAGGAGGAGATTATCAGCACAAGTAGCAGTGACACCAGTTACAGGAGCAGAAAGAGCCAGAGCTACTGCAGCACCAGCACCATGACCATAATCGAAGGCAACTATAGGGAAGTGCGCGACGAGTATCCCGACATCGATGCCGAGGTGCGCGCCATATTGCTGACCCATGCCCAGAATGGAATCACGATATCGAACATTAAAGGTGGGTATATATTTTATGATCTTTAAAAAAGCTATATAAAGATTACTTCCCATGATAATTTTGTATATATATATATTTTTTTTTTTCAATTACCTTGTCAACTTAAATCATTGTGAAAACGAAGAAAACTATCGTAAAATTATTATATATATTTATTACAAGTTTTTTATAAATTTTAAAAAATATTTTAAAGGTTTCTATAAAACTTGTCTGCCTATAGGAATCTCTAGATAATTTCTGCCCATGTTATATAATTTTTTACATGTGCTTTTAACATTTGTAACTTAGATTTTTTAATGAAAATTCGTGGAAATGATTACTTTGATTTCTGAAATATTAATTTTTTTCAATTTTCCTAATTTTCCTTCCAGATGAATATCGCAAACAGACGGGCAATATCTTTCCGCTGGACGACAACATTACAGATTTTCTGCTAACCATTCCTTACGTGACCGCGGAGTGCAGTCACAATGGCAAGCGGATCTTCAATCTGAAGCCCAACAAGGAGAATAGCCACCTGCTGCACATGGTCCTCAACCAGAAGCAGCGCAGCGACTACAGCAGCGGAGCACCGTCCATCGAGGACAAATACCTAATGGGTGCACCGCGTGCGCCACCGCGCTACTGGCGTAACGGATGCAAGCGGCGGGCTCTGTCCCCGCTGGACAACAACCTCAATGTTGAGTCCAAGGTCAACTCGGAGAAGCCGACGGATGACCAGAGCAAGGAGATCAATACCAGATCGGCAGCGCTGCCGCATTTGGCCAAGGCGGCAGCGGAGTCGAACTGGTGTTACCAGGACAATTGGAATCATCTGTAAGTCCAAGGTTTTATTACTAATTAACAAATAATAATTTTTAATTTAATTTCCCTCAAACCTGCAGCAACAATATCTACCAGCAATCCAACGTAAATGCTCAGCACATGCCAGTGCCCACCCAAATTTATACTGATCCTTCGGAGCAGTCAAACCACTTGGCTAATCCGGAGTTGATCCAACCACCCTACAAGAACCATCACAGCCCAAAACTCAACCAGATACTAAATCCACACTTGGACATATTCAAGCGTCCACGATCTTCTGGCGATCTGAAGCGGCGCCACGACAGGACGCCCACAACAATGTCCACAGCCACGAATAGCGATTCGATGCTGACCATCAGCTCGGACTACGATGCCTATCTTCTGGACTTTCCGCTAATGGGCGATGATCTGCTTCTATATCTCGCCCGAATGGAGCTCAAGTGTCGTTTCAGGCGTTACGAGCGGATCCTACAGTCGGGACTCTGCGTTTCCGGCCAGACGATCAACGGTGCCCGGAATCGGCTGAAGAAAGTCTACCTGCCCGAGGGCACGCGGATAATTGTGAACATTGGATCGGTGGATATATTGAAGGGCAGGCCGCTCGTCCAGATCGAGCATGACTTTCGGCTGCTCATCAAGGAGATGCACAATCGACGGTTTGTGCCGATCCTCACCAATCTCGCCCCGCTGGCCAACTATTGCCACGACAAGGGGCTGTGCGACAAGGTCCTGCGATTCAACAACTTTATACGCGCCGAGGGCAGGAGTCACCTGAAGGTGATCGATATACACTCCTGCCTGATCAACGAGCGGGGCGTCGTTCGTTTTGATTGTTTCCAGAAGTGAGTATGGAATTTGGAATACAAAAATAAATTTTAAATAAATTAAATTGAAATATCTATATTTCTTTTCCAGCGCTCCTCGCTTCGTATCGGGTTCCAAGGAGCCCTATCTGTTCTGGAACAAAATCGGAAGGCAGCGCGTGCTGCAGGTGATTGAATCGAGTCTGGAGTATTGAGTTTTGGGCACTAATTGGACGGGGCTGGCACCGGTCCAGCCAATAAGGAGGAGATGATTTTACGATTGATCCACGCTGACGGCCCGCTGCTTTTACTGGAATTCGCCTACGATTTATTTTAATGTGTTTTATGTTTCTTCACGTCCCTGTAAATGTTTATGTCTATGTGTATTTGTACTTGTGTTAATTGTTTAAAAATCTCTATGTTTTGTGTTCATTGTTAGATTTTAATTTCTTTAGGCTTTAATGGCCGCCTGTCGTTGATTTTGCATTTTGTTTGTAGAGTTTGCGCTCACTTTTTGATGCTGTCCCAAAAGCTGAGTGCAAATTCATTTTGCAAATCAATTTCAGGCACTTTGAAGCCTTACTTTCATTTCTACTTTTCCCTGAAAACATTTCCCTTTGCAATCCCCTTGAAATGTACAAATCGGATTGCAAAGCCAAATGGAATCCATGTGCAAATCATTGCAAATGTTATAAACTGTTTTTGCTGTTCTGTTCCACCTTATTTGTTACGGCCAAAATGCTCCATGCTCCTGTATTGCCGCCCCCCACCTCTGTAGTGGGCGTGGCCCTCAACGATACATTTGAGTCATGATGCATTTTGGCCCGAAACGAAAATGCATTTCGCTCCACTTGAAGCTTTTACTCGCTTGCACAAAATCAACGCCGCGGCTGATTTATTATTGATGTGTTTCAAGCAGAGTCAAGTGGAGCATTTGCGCCATTTTCGTCTTCCTGTTTCCGTTTTGCTAACAAAAAAATAAGTCAAATGAAAAGTTTATAAAAAAAAATGTACACTCTGCCACAGACATGCCACCGGAAGTGCGCGCGCTATGCGGGTGTGTGTGTTTTTGGCACAGTGTAGGTTACAGATAATGCTTCTTTACCTTACAGTCTTTTTGCTAGAAGAGCTCTATATTTACTTAATATTTATAAACTAATTTATTGTCTTGAATGTATGTATGTTAATTGTATGTTTTGAAAGTGATCACGTTTTTTTTTTGGTATGTCCTCATATAACAAGCTGCAATGTAAAATCCTAAAAAAAAAGAAAAAATAAAACAACATAAAAGGGAAAACTGTTTTTATTGCATTTATTTAAGTTGAGATTTAATAATAAATACTCAAAGCTATAAGACTTGATGACTTAATAAGAGTTGTGTTTACTTTTTAACAAGTAAGTTAACAATATACAACTAAATATGAAGCTAATATCATTTATTCGTTATCAGCTGCAAAACTTCAAAATTTCCGCCAATCTAAGCATCGATAACAGTTTAATCGATAAAGCCAGACAAAGCTTTGTTGCTAAGCGCAACATTTTCTTATAGAATAAATATAATTCCGTAATAATGTTTGCTAAATTATTAAATATTTCAGGTTGTTCATTACACATGTTAAAATCTAGTCTTTTTGACCTTTTTAAGTCGTTCGATATTATTTCCCCACGATGAAATTAGTGTGGTATTTCAGCCAAATGAGAAAAATACTGAAAAATACTTGAAGCAATAATCGATAAGTTTTGGATACGCATCTGTTAAGCAGGCGACGGCAAAAAAGTAAGCAGCTTTAAAACGTTGGTAATTTCTATAATCGTTTGTATTGTTTCCAGAACGTAATGGCTTCTTTTTTGGCACGTACGGGCGGTCCCCTACTCGAATCCGTTAGGCCGGCGGCCGTCAAGAAGGTGAGTAGCCGTGGCCAAAAGCAAACCACTTGTAAAATGCGAAAATTCAGTCACTTTACATAATAAGGTGAAAAGAGAGAGGTGCAGCGAGAGTTGTCCGTCTCTCTCAGTCGTTCCCTGCGGGTAGCGGGGGTGGCGATCGTTTGGTTTTGGCACTGTTTTTCTCCTCAGTGCTAATTGTGCATTAATTAAGCTGACGTTTTTTATGTGGATAAAATTTTTAACAAACATACGCCAGTAAAACAGAATGTTCTGTATGTGGTTTAAGTGCCAAAGCGAATCACGATCCCGCGAAGACACCTGACTGTCTGTTGTTGTATTAGTGTGACGCAACTCGTGTGTGCGTGTGCGTGGACCTTGAAAGCCTTATTTATTCCCCCTGCTTAATTTTTTTTTATCAATGAGCGGCGGTTGACAACTGTTGCTTCGCCTTCTGTTGTTGCAGCTGTGGTTGTTATTGTTGCCGGGCCCTCTAATTAAATTTTTAATCTGTGAATTAGTTTTGGTTATCATCGTGAAAATGCCGTTATCCGTAGACCGGGCTCTTAACCCACATTCCGTCTCTTTTGCTCATTTTGTTTATGTTTTTTCTTTTTGTATGAATCAGCGAACCAGTTTAGAAATATTTTTTTGCTTGACAATGACCTCGTGACTGAAAGTAGGGCTCAAATTGACTCAAATTCAATGGAAAAATTATTAAAATTATATTGATTAGGGTTTTCTGTATAAATATATTCCAGCCCTTCGAATCTTAAGATCTATTTAAAGTCGAAAAAGTGTATTAAAAATAAACCAAAATTCTTATTTTCTAATTAATTTGTTTGTAAACTGATAATATAAATTTAATTTTCTTCCAGATTCTCGGCCTGGCTCCCATTGCCGTACAGCAGTTGAGGAACCTCAATGTCCAGGAACATGTTTCCTACACTCTCCTCAACGAAAGCAAAATCCCAACACCACGGTGAGTAAACCAATCCCATTCCGCGGAAATTATCAAATTCGGGGGAAACAGCAACAACAATCGGTTCAAAGTCCAACGAAAGTGCCGCGTTGTTGATTGCGTCGACAACGGTCTTTGGTTTATTTTTATTTCGGACTTTGTATGGAACTTAATAATTTGCATTAATTACTTGGCTGGGGTAAACAAACCAAAGAAACGCAGCCACCGAGATGATAAGGATGATAAGATTCTATATACACTTTGAACGATGCGGAGTAGTTGCAGGGGTCAGTGACGTAGGTCCTGATAAGATGTAAAAAGTGAGATAGTTGAGCTTTTGCCATAGTTGCAATTGATTGTTAAGTGAATAGGGTTAGAAAGTAAATTAATTACGAAGTTAAATACTCTTTTTAAAAACAATAAATTATAAGCATTTCTAATTAAAAACATGCCATACCTAAGCTAGCATAATCACGCCATCATGCGTTTTTTAAAGGTATGCTATTATCATCTTTCAAACGTCCGAATAACCTTGTCGCTTTAAATTCCCAGCCTTGGCAGCTTACAATTTTGACGCCTTGCTGATAGGAAAATATTATTCTTATCAATGATTTATTTCCCAAGATCAGAAGATCATTCATCGTTATGAGAAAAGAGCTCCCATAAATTATTCGATGTTCTAAAGTGACTCATTGATTTTGCAGATTTGCTGTTGCCAAGAACGGCAAGGAGGCCAACGATATTGCCACCAAATTGAAGACAGACAATCTGGTTCTGAAGGCCCAAGTCCTGGCAGGTGGACGTGGCAAGGGTACCTTCAAGAATGGCTTCAAGGGCGGTGTTCGCGTGGTCTATGAGTAAGTTACATTTATTTATGTGATCTGCGAATGAAAAATAAACTTATTTTCCTTATAGCCCCAAAACTGCCGAGGAGATGTCCGCCAAGATGCTTAACCAGCTGCTGGTCACCAAGCAAACCGGACCAGCTGGTCGCATTTGCAACAAAGTGATGGTGGCCGAGAGGAAATTTCCGCGACGTGAATTCTATTTTGCCGTTATGATGGAGCGCGCCTTTAACGTAAGTATAGAATATTTTCTATTATATATATGCTGAAGATGTTCTTTAAATAAATTGATACTCTTTGTAGGGTCCCGTCCTTATTGCATCGAAGGAGGGCGGCGTGGACATTGAGGAAGTGGCCGCCAGCAGTCCCGATGCCATTATTTATGAGCCCATCGACATCGAGACGGGCCTGACCTGCGAACAAGCCAGTCGGGTTATCGACAAAGTGGGTTTGGGCGGCGAGGGATCGGAAACCCACATCAAGATGCTTGAAAACCTTTACGATTTGTTTGTGAAGAAGGATGCTCTCTTAGTTGAGATCAATCCCTATGCTGAGGATGCCATGTCAGGCTGTAAGTTTGGGAATTCCACTAAAATGTTCATTTTCCGTCAGCCATTTACTAATACCTCATACTTCTCCTAACCCAATTAACTCATTTGTGAATGTCATAATGCTGGATTTCATTTTGTGTCTGTCCAGGCTGTAAGTATACTTAACCCACAAACTTTGCACATTTTCTTCTTGTGAGTCTCTTGTTTATACAAGATTTTAAATGTGATTTAAATTAACTCCTTGTAGTCTTCGCATTGGACGCCAAACTGCGGTTCGATGACAACGCCGAGTTCCGTCAGAAGGAGCTGTTCGCGCTGCGCGATTGGACCCAGGAGGATCCCAAAGAGGTTGAGGCCGCCAAGTACAATCTGAACTACATTGCCCTGGATGGCACCATTGGCTGCATGGTGAATGGCGCTGGTCTTGCCATGGCCACCATGGATATCATTAAGTTATATGGTGGTGAACCAGCCAATTTCCTTGATGTCGGTGGTGGTGCCACGGCAGAGGCTGTGAAAGCTGCCTTCAAGATCATCACCTCTGACCCGAAGGTGCTCTGCATTCTGGTTAACATTTTTGGCGGTATCATGCGTTGCGATGTCATTGCCGAAGGCATCATCTCCGCCACTAAGGACCTAAATCTGAACATGCCCGTCGTTGTGCGTCTCCAGGTGAGTTGATCTTGGGGATTTCTTTTTGTAGATAAACTTTGTAACGAAAACTTTTAATTGTTCTACAGGGCACCAAGGTGAAGGAGGCCCGCGAACTGATTCGCACCTCTGGACTCAAGATTCTGGCCCGCGACGACCTGGACAAGGCTGCCGATCTGGCTGTCCACTTGGCGCAGATCGTGAAGCTGGCCCGTGAAATGAAGATGGATGTGAACTTTGAGATTCCCGATGCCCAAAAGTAGATAAATCCATCGAGATACCTGGCTAAGTCAACACCTCATAAACACACGCAGACACAAAAAGAAAGCCGAAACAAAAGTAGAACCAACCAAACGCCTAACATGTACTCTCTAGCCACACAAACTACTCAATGAAACAAATGCCATCGGTTCGTAGTTAGAGCATTATGTATTTGTGTTCGGTCGATCGGTCGTCGAACTATTTGATGAATTAATTTTGCAAAAATGTTAAGTTTAAAAGTTGAAAGAGTCAAGTCCTAAGATATGCATAGATAATTCGAATAATCCAATCAAGTTGAGTGTTCTCTTTGCACCCAAACAATTTCTAAATAGTCAACCATTAATTGCACGTGAATAATAATAGTAAAAATGGAAAAGAAACTACGTTTAAATTGTGATTTTTTTGCAAAATTCATTTAAACTTTTAATTTATTTAATTGCGGCGCGACTGCTTCGAAAGCAGTTCGTTCTCTCTTGTGTATTATGCTATTTAGTTTGCTTTAAATTAAAAACACAAAACAAACAAATTTAAGCTGAAACTAGTTCTCTTTAAGAACACTTTTTATTGGCTTTAAAGCCAATGCGTTATTCGATTCTAATACTTCTGAACCTTAGGGAACAGGACGGCAAGGGAAAAGATGGTAAGAAAGAGGGAGAAAAAGGTCAGAAGGACGCCAAGGGTCAGAAGGATGAAAACGACGCCAAGGGTCAGAAGGATGAAAAGAAGGACGCCAAGGGTCAGAAGGACGCCAAAGGTCAGAAGGATGCCAAGGCTCAGAAGGACGCCAAGGGTCAGAAGGATGAAAAAAAGGACGCCAAGGGCCAAAAGGCTGAAAAGGACACTAAGAAGGACGGCAAAGACTCAACAAAACAAGGTGAAAAGAAGAATGAGGATATTTGCGCTAAAAAATTTAATCCCGAAAAAAAGGGGAAAAAGTAGAGCTTTGAAGATAGAAACTCAGTTCGAAAATAAATTTATCCTTAGAAGACTTTAACGGAAACGGAGACTCGGTCTCGTCTGCCAAGCTAAATTTTAAATTAATTTCTAAGTACATTTTCAATTTGTTTTCCATTTATATTTCTTGTTTATTATTTATTGTGTGTAAGTCTTAGAAACGATCGACTAGGGACAGTATGTGGGTCTGTTCCTGTTCCCGCCAATCAGTATCGCCATCGCCCAGGTTGCCAGCATACTCTGTGAATAGAGGGGGTTACATTAAACATTGCTGTGGTTTAGATCTATTAGGTACTACCTCTCATAATGCTGCGAATGGTCTTCATGGAGGCGCCGCGCAAGTTGAGGATTTGCAGCACTCGCTGTTTGACGGTGTCAGCTGTGGCGCTGACCTCTAGTAGAATGTAGTCGATGCGCTGCAAAGTGAACAGTCCTCCCGTCAGGCGCTTAATGTAGTTGTTCTCCGCCTCCTCGTCCTCGTCGATGCTTGGATCCTGTTGGAAGAGTATCCCTTAATATTTTGTGCTCTCAAACCTTTAATTTTACTTACCTTGCCCTGTTGATCGATCTCCTTATCAATAGCCTCCACCTTGGCCAGATACTTGAGGTGCAGCTCCAACAGCCGATCCACCTTCTCATGATCATTTTCCACAAACTTGGCCAGCATCCGTTGGCGGTGGGTGCCCTTGCAGTTGCGCAGCATCGAGGCAATCACAGAGGCTACATGCTCCTCGTGTTCATCAGCGGATATCAGTCGCTGCTTGTTCCTCTTTGGGGTTTTCATGAAGAGCGGAAAGATGGTGCGTAGCCCGAGAATCTCCACGAACTTGTTGCAGTTGTCGCGACCATCCTGACCGGCCATGGCATGATCGAGCACTTTGAGGGAACCGTTCCGTGACATTTTCTTCTCTCGCAGCATCAGGTTCATTAGCTGGAGACCTTCGCCGCTGAGGAACCTATCGCGATTCTCCCGGGCCATCAGCGCGGAACAGAGACAGTTGAACATGTTCTGCATGTACTCCTGCTCCTCGTTGCTTCCTGGGTCATGTCTCTTGTAAACGGCCAACTGTTGGAGCAGCACATCCACTCCATCAAGTGAGCCCAGCTGCAATCGGTTGTCGTTCTCCGTTTGTATGAGGATGGACAGGATCTCGCTGCAGTAGAGCTTGTTCGGATCGAAGGGCGTTTTGCCGCGCAGGCGCTTTAGCAGCCAGGCCAGTAGTCCTTGCTCGGCCGCCTCTTTCACGAACTCCGAGTCGATTTCGGTGAGGTTCTCCACTATGGCCAAGGTGTTGTGCACTCCATCGGCTTCCTCTTTGACCTGCTCGTTCAGCCGCTCCAGATTTTGCACCAGCAGGGCGCAGATCTGCTCCTTTCGCAGGGCTTCTATTAGGGCCTCGGCGCCCTCACGACTCTCTCCCAGGATGTCCACGTCTGTAACCTCCTGCAAAAGATCCACAACGGCCACTGCGATGTCTGTGTTCTGATGGGCCAGCAGTTCCAACAGACTGTGCAGACCATGCAGCTCTACCAACAGGGGATACAGATCCGGAACGGTGGCCACGCCCTTTAGCTCCTGGATAACCGTGTGCAGCTCCACCTCCGAGTCCATGAACTTCTCTGGGCTGTCCGCGAACTTGATGCGCATCTCCTGATTCTTCAGGTTTCGCTTCTCGAAGACCAGAATCAGTTTTTTGAGGCCCTGCTCGTCCAGCACATCGCCATCGGCCTCCTCGTTCTCCACGTACTTCAGGATGTTCAGGCGCTCCTCCTCCGTTAGTTCAGGATCGAATTCAAAGGACGAGGTGCCGGCGGACGCCGTGGAGCCTCCGCCTTGTTTCCCATAGTGTGCCGACTCCTTGGCCTCGGCGATGCGCCGCATGCGTTTGATTTTCTCGTCGCCACCGCCCCGTTTTCCGTGCGAGGACTCTGTGTCGAAGTCGTCGTCTTCCTCATCGTGCGGCCGCTTCGGCGTCTGTTCCGGCTGTTGAATGGACGTATGAAGATATAATAATTTTCATTAAATATTGTTTTATTTACCTTAAAAGCCAGCAATTCGCCGATGTCCATGATTTTCTAACATCGATGATTCGGATTAACCCCTCCGCGGCAGCTGGTAACACAAAAATCGATGACTAACGTGGTCGCACTAAAACCGATTACAAATCGATTAAAACTGTCGAAAAATTGTACGTTGCCAGAAAAGGCGAGGATAATTTGAATTTTCTTGATTTATTATATTTATTTTTAAAATTGTACATAATTTTTTATACTTTCTTAATAAAGTATTAATTTTTTTTTTTAATATTTTATTCAGCATGCATATGTATTAACATAACAAAAACTAACACTAAAAAGATTACCGAATTTAAATTAATTTATATTAATACAACCAAAAATGATGAGGGTTTTTTTTATTTATAAAATCTTTACAGGAATAAAAAAAATAATTGCCTTATTTTGCAATAAACTTTAAATTTCAAAATGATTTTAATCTTTTGAAAAGGGAAATTTATTTAGATTTTAGATAAACTTTTTATAAAAAATTCATGTGGAATATTAAATACAAATAAAATAATTATATTACGAACAAATATATTTTTGTGAAAACTCGAAATATTTACAGATTAAGTTACTGGTATTGTTTTAAACTATTTTAGTAGCGGTTTAAAATTAGTAAAGCTGTGTTGAGCCCATAAATCACTCTGGACCCCGTGGATCACGCCCCCAAGGCGACTTTGCCTTTTTCAGCCCTGCGCCTGCGACTATGACGACGACTTTACATAAATTCCTAAAGGCCGAACCGAACCCCGAAAATAAATTTACAACTGCTTTAAGCCCAGGCAATTCAACAAGTTGTTTCAATCCGTGTGTCTATCTTCTCGCTCGCTCTGTCAGGCTTTCTTTGAGCCAGTCTCTAAGCCAGTTCGTCAGCGTGATTTGGCGTTGTTGTTGTTGCTGCCATAGGTTGTGGTAGTGGTATTTATATTGGTAGTGGTATTGTTGTTGCGGCTGTGGCTGCTGCTGCTTTTTTTCTTACTCTTTTCTGGCTTGTTTCATGTTGACCCACTTTTGGCGGCAATACGTGAGCCCGCACAGTGGTCCAAGGCGTCGGTGAAAGCTCTGATTTAATGGAGTAAAGAGTAAATATTTTAAAATTATTATATATTATTATTTTAAATATTCTAAGTAATAATAATATAAATAATTTTAACAAAGAAATCACTTGATGGTCATTTATATTTTTTCTTTAACATGCAAAGAAAATTCTTCAAACTTCTTTTATATTAATCTTTAAATAAAAGAATATCAAAGATAAGCCATAATTTAAAAAATGTGGAAAGAAAATTAATATAAAAACTTGAAGAATGTTTTTTAAAAGTATTCAATATATTTAAGCTAATTTATATATATTTTATATAACTGAAATACTGAAAGAATTCATTTTCATTATTAAATTTTTATATCAAAGAAACGACCAATATTTTATTATTTATTTTATGTATTTATTAATTTTTTTAAAATTTTTTAATTTATTTCTTTGCAAAACATCCTTACCTTTTTTGTCCACTTTTTATTAATCAACAGTCTTACCCCTAGCTCAGCTTCTTGTCATTTCGCCCCACTGTGCCGGGCAAAAAAGTCATAAACTGAATTGCCAACAGGTTATGGCGACGACCACGAAGACGACGACTGTTGGCTGATGTTTTTGTTATTGCTCGGCTGCTCGGAGTAGTAAAAAGGGCCATGACAGTGACACTTTGAAGTTTGAGGTTAAATCGTCAATGTTGTTGCCTTGGTCTTGGCTGCTCTCCTCCGGCTGCATTGGTTAATGCGGCTTGCTCTTTATGGCTCTCTCGATATACCATACATATATTCCCCAGCATACAGCATTTCGTGCGGATTTTATTTCTTTGATTTCTGTATCTTTGTTTTGTATACTTACAGTACACCTTCTCGCCATGTTTCGGTATGCAAAATCTGCACTGCATTCAAAAGACTTAGGCAACAAACTTGCCCCCGTGAGTCAAAAGACTTAGGAAACGAACTGGAATAAGAAATAACTTTGAACTCACGCACGCACGAAGACAACATGATATATTTGGCTTATTAATTATGTTCTTTTTTTTCGCTCATAAGCACACACTCACAAAACATAAGCTGGCGTTTGAAAAGTGAAATTTCAAAGTAGAACAAGCAGCGGCAGCAACAGCACCGCACGTATAGAGGTTCCAATAAAAATGGGGTCACTTGTCGCTGGCCAGCCGGCTCCCCTCGTCCAGCCCCACTGACCATTGATCGCATAGATCACGCGCCGTCTGTTGCTGTTGCAGTTGTTGCAGTTGTGCATTGTAAATTAATTGCAGTCGCGTCGCGTCTTTTTTGTTCGTTTTTGTTGCTTTTTATTTTTGGCTTGAACCATGTTCTCAGCCAGTTTTAGGCCATCCATCGTGTGTGCCATTAAAATGCAACACGAACTTGACAACGAAACGGAATAAATGGTAAAATATTTTGCATTCAGCTTAAAGACTTTCCCTGTAAATCAATAGAGTTCTTGTGTGTGGTCTTGGCACAGCATTGCTTATGATATTATATTTAAATAATATATTAATAAATAGAGAACAGAATATTCCCTTTAAATATATTAAATAAATAAATAAAGGTGCTACTTCTTAATTAATTTTGAAAGCTTCACCTTCAATGTTCTTGTCTTTGATCTTGTTACAATATTGTTTTTTGTGTGTTACTTTGTTGCCTTTCTGTTTTTTTTTTTTGGCTCGTAATAATAATCAAGTTTAATTGCGTATTTCATAAGATTTTCGTTGTGCACTGTTTGCTTTTGCTGCTAATTAAGGTTTTGCTGCAGACAACTGCAGGAGAAGAAGAACAAAAACAATAATTAAACCAGAACAGCACACTTAAATATTAATAATTGATTATAATGTTATTACAGACATGATTTATTCTCCTCTAGAATCTTGGCCAGCTGCTTGGCGAGGCGTGAAAAATGAACCGAAAACCTGACATACTTGGAAATCGTTGCAAAATCAAAAGTTGCACTTTGCTAGTGAGTTTAATTTTTTAATTGCCAAAAAAAAAAAAAAGAATAATAAATGGGAGCGATGAGCGGGTGCATAAATTATGAAAAATTGCGAAATTTTGGCGTTTAACAAGTCCAAGTATGGATCTCGCTCGATTCCTCCAACTTCCGGCACGCAAGCCATTTCCGTTCTGCTTTGCAGCTACTCTTCCTTCCGTCCAACTAAAGCCTCCTCCTCCTATGCCCCTGCTGGCATCAATCAAAGTCTCAATCAAGAGCAAAAGTAATCAAAACTAACAGCAACAAGCGGCACACACAAATCACGGGTGTAAACAAAAAGGGAAGATTTGTGGCGATGAAAGAGGAGCGGGCGGGCCGCGCGACAAAAGCAAATATGGAGACAAGGCAAAATCGTTAAAAATAACAATATATGTGTGTAAAAAATGGCATAGCAGCGGCAATAGCAACAGCAGTGAATGGGCCACAACAAAAAAGACAAAAAAACAAACAACACTACACACACACTTGCAAAATAGAAATGGAGAGCAACTTTCACCCAAGGTCATTGTGTCTTTAACTGCGCCATAGCACAAAATAGCAAGGCAGCAGCAGCAGCAGTACCGCAACAGCAGCAACATCGCCAATAGCAACTGGCAACTTGCAACTGCTGGACAATATGAATATGCGACGACGACACGACTCGAACGTCCAAGCAACCGACGCCCGATTTGCCTTTTTGGCCAGAAAAATCAAGACACAAAAGACTAGAGCCTTTGGACACCGAATTAGCTTTATCCTCTGTTTAACTATGGTTTAAAGATATCGATGTAGTTTCGATATTGAGAGTGAAATCTTACGGAATATTTATATTATTGATAACCTACAGCTGGAAAAGTATTGAACCATTTAAAATATTTAATGCGAAATCGATTTTTAATCGATGATGTTTGATGTTTTTTAAAACCATTGCTTATTTCTTTTCCCTGATTTCCTTTTTTGAATATTAAACTATTTGTTTTTAAAGGTTTTTATCAACATATTGCTGTTTTTTTAGTCTATAGTAAATTTTAATAACATTTCCGGATGCAATCGATATATGAACGATATTTTTTCATAGCTTATCCGTATTTTTGAGGTAACATTTTTATGAAGAAGTTATTTTCCATTTTATATTTTATGCATCTTATACAAAAATATCTTTTTTAAGTAGAAAATCTATAGAAAATTAATTACAAAATTTTGATAATAAATATCATATATTTTATTATAGCTATAAAAACTTTAAATAATATATATTATTTGAATTAATAACAAGTTTCTCTACACAGTTTCCATACCCCTTTAAAGAGTATGAAACGACTATCTTAGCCTGGCTGTCTATCAAGTCGTGGAGTGAATCAGCGAAGGAGCTGGAGTTCGAGTGCAAGAAATAGTTTTTAGTTGCTACTGCATGAGCCAAAAAGTAAACCACCGCTTAGCTTCAACTGCAGACTGCAATTTTTTGATTATTGGCCAGAGGGAATCTAGGGAGCACAACAAAAGCTTGTCTCGACTGGGAAAGGTCGTGGAAAGGCTGGCCTATCATTTGGTCTCAGTAATCAGGATGTAATCCAGTACAAGATTGTAATGAAGGAAATTCAAGTACAAGAAACTAATAAGGGAACTTTTAATTCACTGAAAAATTAATATAAAATATATGTATTTAAAAAAATTACATATTTAAGCAAATCCTTTCCAAGAAATATTATTTTTATGTTAGCCTTAAAAGCATCTTTAACTCACACTTTGATGTATCTTTTTCACTCTCCATCTTCCTCCATTATTCAACTCAAAAGCTGCTTAAGCTGTTCAACCTAAATGTCTGCTTAGGCATTTCAATCTTGGGCACTTCAATCTTAGGATTCCCCCCATCATTCATATTATCTACGCCGACACCTTGATCTGGGTCATGCTTAGCCACATTGTTAGCTGGATGCAATTAAGTGGCCGAAAAAAAAACTCCGAGATGAGAGAGTGGAAAATTACTTTTAATTGACACAAACTTTAATTAAAAAATGGAGAAGAAACCGATAAAAGAGATTCCACGGAAAGGTGTCTTCAGCGCTTCTAATGCATTTAAAATTACATCATTAGGTTCTCTTTTTGGCAAAATCTTAAAGTTAAAGATGCTGCAGGCTTACACAGAAAAAAATTAGAATCTAATGGTGAATCTGAAATGGAAATAATACTTTTTGTTATGTTTATTCAAAGGATTTTCTTGCTTTAAGAATATTTTTGCATTTGGAATTGGGATGAAGTATTTTTTAATTTCCTTTAAAAATATAACCTATTTGTTTTAAAATTAAGGAAAACAATAAACTTTAATAATGATATTTTGTGACAAAAAGACCTTTCTTCTGTTCAAATTCTGTTCCTGAGAATATAACAAAAGCTTAACCCATGACTGGCGACGTCCGAAACACGTAGCACAGTTTGATTAGAACAAAACGAAGCCACAAGCAAGCCGGATCAGCAGTCGCATCAGCCGCAGCAGCCGCAGCAGCAGCCATGATGTTGCATAAATTTAAGTGCCACAGATACAAGGCTCGAGATACAGAAACGAGTTACAGATACATCAAGAAGCAGGCGCGCCACCAGATGAAGACTCTCCGAGTCAGCGGCATAGAAATGCGGATGCGAACCGGAGACCCCTCTTGCCAGACATATACACAGATATATGTACATATATATAGAGGTGTATATCGGTGTCTGCCTCCAGACGGGTTGCGGTGAAAGAGCAAAGTATCTTAGTATCTTAACATTTCAAATCCGCTGCGGTTCTGTGTGGAAACGAGTCTGGAAATTGGGTCAGTGGCACAGTATGCATGGTATTCTCCGGCTTCGTCTCTGTATCTGTATCTTTTTCCATAGCTGCGGCTGTATCTGTGAGGCACGAGTATATATCCCCAACGACTGTGTGGGCTTCGCCTCTTTGCTCTTTTTCTTTGGCTCTTTCTTCGCTGGCTTTCTTTGTGGTCAATATAATGATTCTACCCGACTGGCTGGTTCGGTTTAGTTTGGTTTGGTTTCTTGGTCTTGGTCTTGCTCTTGACTTGACTTTGCTCGCATATTTTTGTGGCTGCTACTCCATTTCTTGTTGTTTTTGTGGCCGAACGTGCCTCAATGCGACACTGTCAGGTTGCTAATGGGGCTCATAAAAGCAGGGGCTGTGGGGCAACACCCAAAAGTCTGAAAACTCTATCTTAATCTTCCATTAACATTCAGAGTTAATACGTATACGCCATGTGGTTCATTAAAAGCCACAAGTAGTTTTTTTTATTTATTTAAAAATAAACACTCACCAAAGAAATATTTCCGAAGTGAATGCCATAAATAAAACACCTTTGCAAATTGTAGGCTTAATTTGTTTTTTTGCACATTTTGAATGACATTTGAATTTATTTAAATATAATTAATTAAATATTAGGCATTACAGTTATGAAATAAATATTTACAAATCGAAATGTGTTGAACAAAATTCAAGTTTGCTTTTGTAAAAATAAATAAAATTGCACGATAACTAAAATAACACAATTTATATTGTTCTTTTTCTTGTTTAATGGAAATTATACATACGTATATCTAAAAATATGATTAAATTACTTTTAAATGTTAAGTAATTTTTTGTTTGTTTTTTTTTTTTATATTTTTGTGTGCTGTGTGTGTTCAAATATTAGGGATAAATAATTTCGGATATATCGAACATAATTTATGGTTAAGATTAACGTTAAAACTTTAGCAACAAACTTTTTAAAAAACAAATTAACAACGCTTTAAGATATTGGCTAATTTAAATCGAGTTTATTACTTGAGTACATTGCTAAACGATTTTCATCATTTTCCTTTCCATTTCCATTTCCATCGATTTCGGTTTAGATTTATTTTTTCACGCAAATTAATTATTATAAATAATATTTTGCCAAGCCCGCTACAAAATGCTTAACTATTGTTTATTTATATGTATATGTAGATTTATATTTAAGAATTAACGCTTTTCCATTGGTTTGTACATTTTAAAAGTAATTAATTTAAAATTGTTATTGCTTTTGCTTGATTAGTTTTAGATTTAAATTGTAATTTGTATGCGTCACTTTTCAGTTTTCAACATGATGAGGTACAGACAACATTCAGAACTTTATACAAACTTCCTCTTACTCTCCTCTCCCTAAATTGGTATTATTGTCTAGATTGTTTATTGTATATATATTTATATTTTACCTGTGCCAGGACCTTGGTTGCTCGAAGCACGCGACCCTGCATCAAAACAGAACAACAGTTGCAGAATGACAATTGGACGCTTCGTTGTTCTTACATTGCTTGTGGTTTCTTTGGCTTTTCTTTTGTGTTTTTTTCTGCATAAATATAGTTATAGATATTATCATATTTTTAGTATAGATAATATTACTATACCCTTTGCTTGTCTGGAGGTAGTAGGTTGATGTTTAGCTAATGTGTCAAAACTAAACTTGGATCTAGCATAGTCAAAAAAAATAGGTTTTATGATGTATAACTTGAAGATATTAAAATGGATTTTTTTTCATTCTGCTATTTTGGAATACAAATTCTAATCTGATTTTTTTTCTGATAAATTGAATAACCAAAGAGATCAAAAGCAACCAACAACAACGAATATCAAAAAGTGTGTGTATGCCACTGCTTAGCCTTATATAAAATGATCTTCTATATGTGTATTTATATCTCATATATAGGTTGGCCAATCCCTGAATATCCTGAGATATACAGACATTGGCCTGGCCAAGCACTGGCACACACGCACACAGAGAAAGCAGGGAGAAGCCACCCAAAGGAAGCCCTTCATCAGACAATTTAGATCTTTGTCAGAACTGAAATCGCTAAAGAAAGAACTCCCACACATAAAAGGTAATCATCAATCAAATAAAATATCATTCAAGGTAAGTTCCAAAGCCCCTTAAAGTTTGAAAAACAAAAATTAAGATTTTCCTCTGAAGTTAACTCTAGGAAATCAAAATATTTGTTTTTAAAACTCCAGAGATTTTAAGGGAATTCATATCGAAAATATATGACCCTTTGATATGCAGTTTTTGATTGAAATAACCCCCGTTTCTGTGCTGGGAATGAGCCTTCTCCCTGGTAGATGCTACTGGTTGTTCGGCTATAACATAAAGCTCGTGGAGGAGCGTCAGTCACGCCCAATTCTCTTGTGTATCTGTTGATGTTTGAGCAGGTGCGCCTTCTGGCGAAAGGCCTTGGCGCAGACGTCGCAGCGGAAGGGCTTCTCGCCCGTGTGGGTGCGCAGATGCACCTTGATGTTGGACTTGTTGAGGAAGCCCCGATTGCAGATGCTGCACCGATGCACGGGCTTCTCCTTGCCCAGCAGACCGCTCAGATCGCTGGCACTGAAGCCCGACGGCGAGATAGCGCTCATCTGGGGCGTACTGTTGGGCGGACCACCAGCCTCGCCCTGCTGCTGCTGCTGTTGTTGCTGCTGCTGCTGCTGGCTGGACTTCTTTTGGGAGCGGGATCGCTTGGCCTTGGGCGTTCCAGTGCGCAGCTCCGAGCCCGTTGTGCTGGTTGTGGTGGTGTGCGGATAGTTGCCCAGGAGGTCGGGTGAGCACAGGCCATTATCCTTGAGGGACATACCAGAGGTCTGCATTGAATAGCCACCCTGCTGGTGGGGATTCCCCGTCGCCTGGTTGCCGCCAGGCTGATTGCTCAAGTAGCGCGGATTGATCATCAGACCGTTGGGATTATCCGTGGTGCTGACCACAGAGCCGGGCGGACTGCAACTGCTGCTGGTGGCTGCCGCCAGTTCGTTGCAGTAAGAGGTAGATGTGGGCGCCTGCGGGTCCCCCTTGCCGCCAGCACCCTGTTGGGATCCTCCGCCGCCGCCTGAAGAGCCGCCGTTCGGAGGGCCGTTTTGGAGGCGATTCTGTAGCAGCGGCATATAGCCGTGGCTGAGGAGGCTCTGAAGCGTGGAACTGCTGGCGTGCATGGGCAGGGGACTGTGCGGCAGCATAAAGTCACCGAGGGAGTCCTGCTGCGAGACCAGGACCTTGGCCGACTCCTGCTGTATGCAGTTGCCATCGATCCAGGCATCGAGATCCATCCAGCTGTCCCGCGTGTCATTGTTGTCGTCCTTGTCCAACTGATTGGGCACCGTGGTGTCCGCAATGGCGGAGCCTATGATGGCCGCTATGTCGTCTATAGAGTTCATGTCCACGTACTCCGTCAGGTCCTTGTAGATGCGAACGCCGCTGTTGTGCAGGGAGTCGGCCACCTGGTCGATAGGCGTCAAGGTGGCTATGCTGGGACCCGCCCCGTTATTACCATTCGCCGAGGATCCGCCACCGGAACCGCTCATCACACAGCTATCGGCGACGGAGTAAAGCTTAGAATCTAGTTGACTATCGGCGAAGAGCTTGACGTCCGCCAGGCAGGCGTCCGCTCCTCCATTACCATTACCCCCGCCGCCGCCACCACTCCCGCTCAGGACACTCTCGGGCAGGCAGGTGGAGGAGGACACGATGTTGTGCTCATTAGAGTTGGAATTGCTGCTGTTGCTGCCACCGACTCCCGCACTCGACTGCGTCGTGGACGTGGGATTCGATTGG
Source organism: Drosophila anomelani (assembly GCA_035045905.1). Taxonomy (NCBI): domain Eukaryota; kingdom Metazoa; phylum Arthropoda; class Insecta; order Diptera; family Drosophilidae; genus Drosophila; species Drosophila anomelani. Next base: position 3,763,600 of record JAWNOO010000007.1, on the reverse strand, counting down.
TAGGCGCTTTGCATGTAATTGTTGTTGCTCTCATCCGGCAGCCTCTGGGCAATGGCATGGTAATGGTGGCCGGAGATCCCATTGATGGAGAGGTGGCCGGTGTAGCCGGTAAACGGAGGCAGCGGCTTCAGGTCGGAGAGGGCGTTCAGCGAAGAGCCGTTCAACAGCAGGTTATCCAGCACGTCCAGCGAGTTCTTCTGGTCGGCATCGCTGGGCAGCGAGTCCAGGTCGTGCTCCAGCAGCAACTTGTGGCCATCGAGCAGATACTGATCCTGGGCAGAGGTCTGGGGCGGTCCCCAGCACGGACTCATCAGCAGGCTCTCAACTTCCGATTCACTTGGGCCGTTCATGCTGCAAAACTTCATTGTCAGTGGACCCAGGTGATCGAGGCGAATCTTCTGGCGATCCGAGGGTTAAGCAGTTCCTATGCTCTCCAGGGACCAATGTTCAACTGCAAAGAATAAAGGGGGAAAGTTGTGGGATTAGGGTTTAGGTTTAATATATTTGTTTATGTTGTTGAAATAGGTTTCAATGAGATTATTACTATGCCCTTTCTTCAACCGAAGGTTAAATTATTTAAGCATTAACTTTATATTACGAGGGGTTATTATGATAATTTATTTCTCAATCTACGATTAATTTATTTCTTCAAAATAAGGTTAAATAATGCAAGTAAAAGTGGGCTTATACCGATACCTTCTGTTTTACAACAATTTCCCCCTTTAAACCATTTACTAACCTCTTCATTCATCAAACTCTCTAAGCCCTAAGATCTGATCCATTCACAGAAAAAATATCTAAAAAAATCCCCAAGAATCTCTAGCTGAGCTTAGCTTGAAATTAAGCTTATACTGGGCTTCCGCTGAGAAGATATCCCAACCTCGAAATATTTAATTAATTCCCATATCTTATGCTTCCCCGGGTTCTCCCTGCACTTGCTGACAACCTGACACATCGATCCCTACCCCCAGATTAGACCCCACTAATGATTCTTTAATATGAAAATATTAAAGCTAAGAAAACATTTTCTGGCCCGCCCGTTGACTTAGACTTGGATACATATAGTTCCCCCAGCGAAAGAGATTAAGTTAAGACATTCGATAAGCCTTAATGTCTTAAAAAAAAAATACCCCAAAAAAGGGGAACGATCATGAGATGCATAGGAAAACGAAGAAGAAACCAACAAAATCGATACCAGAATCGGCCAATAATAATTTCCAAACGGTATTTGGGTCAAAACATTAATAATCAGTTAAATTAGCATATAAATTGGTGGGGCCAGCGGGAGAGGGGGCTGGGCAGCTAGAGCGACAGAGAAAGAAGAACGCATTTGGCCACGAATGTGTGATCGTATTCGATATTTGTATTGCGATGGTGCACACGCTTGATTGGAACCCAACCAAGTGGAAGTTCTTCAAGGCACCGATCCAAACTTCATATAAAGACCGACAACGAAAGCGCAACAACAACGAAAACACACAGGTGTGTAGACCCAAAAAAAAAAGTATATAAAAAAAGAAATGAGAAGAGGCAGAGATGGCCCACACTAAATGGTACACGGAAAGAAATTAAAGATAGTCTAATATGAGTTTATTATAGTAATGATTTTTAATTATATGGAAATAATTACTTAAATTTATAAAATTTATATTGAGTTTCTAGATCCTTTAAAATGTAATGAATACAATAACGTTCAATTAAACAAAAGTGTTTGTTAGTTGACTTAAACTGAGTGACACCTTAATCAGACATTAAAAAAATATTAGCTTGCCTATAATTGAATAACACTATGAAAAATTTTGTTTTTCCTTAAAAGTTTTTGAACAATTCAGCCTTTCATTAAGCAAAACTTCAAAACTTTTTAAAGAAAAATTCATCAAAATAGACCTCTCGTATTGCTTAAGAGGTAACTAATAATCCTATATCATTTCTATGCTACAAATTTTGTAAAATAATAAAAATTTTCCTGAAAATTTTTTAATAACTTTTTTTTAACTTTTTTCCTAGTGTCCAAGTTCATTTTGGTTAACTAGTTGGAACACAAAATGAAACGAAATGAAATGAAAGAAACGGTAAAGCAACTAGAGACACCCCTCTCTTTCTCCATCTGTCCCTGTCTTTTGTGCATAAACAGTTAACTTGATTTCGAGGCTTGGCCAAGAAGAAAACGTAGAAGGCGGCGAAGAAGAGGCAGAAATCAAAGCTAGACACTGTCCAGCTGCAAAGAGAAAATTTCGCTTTCAACAGGTTGGCGTTGTAGCCTCTAAGCAACATTTACATTTGTAGATTTCCAGCAACATGTTGCCAGTTCAGCTAGCATGCGGAAAGAAGAAGACTAAGCCACAACAGTCGCTCAGCCGGCGTCGGCGTCGACGCTAACTTCAAGCCAGCTAAGCAGGCGCAGCTAAGCGTGGCAGCAGAGCGGTGGCCGCGGCAGAGGAGCGGCTGAAAAACTACCGTTAGCCGAGAGACGACGAATAGACCTGCTGACATACTTCCGCGTTCGGCAAAGCCCGATCGCAAACCCGAAGCCGCATCCGACGAAGCCCGGCTTTAACTCTCTCCTTCTCTTTCTCTCGCTGACTTGGTAATTGCTGAGTTTTTGGATGCTCATGCTCATTCTCATTACTCCAACATTGTTGTTGGCACAGTTTCGTGGGCTTTTGTGTTGTTGTTTCTTTGATTTTATGAATTTAAAATTGCAGAATGTTACACTAAGAAAAAGTAAAAATTAAGTAAAATAAGCAATTAAATCAAGGGATTAAATATAAAATTAATTAAAAATAAGCCACAAACACAATAATTTTACTGTTTATTTGGTTAATAATTTTAAAAATAATTTTATTTTTATCTTTTGACAATTTAAATAATGTTTCTCCTCATAAAAATTTGAAAAAAGATGTACAGGTCTTTCTAGAGGACTGTATTGAAGGATGGTATATTTTTATACCATGTACCAAAGGTACAAAGGTATTATAGTTTTGTGCGAGTGCGATTTTCTGTAACAGGCAGAAGGAGGCGTGGCAGACCCCCAAAAGTTACCTAAATATTGGTCAGGACCACTAAAGGAGTCGATATAGCCATGTCCGTCTGTCCGTCCGTCCGTCCGTCTGTCCGTCTGTCCGTCTGTCTGTATGAACGCCTGGATCTCAGAGACTATAAGAGCTAGAGACACCAAACTTTGGATTTAGACTTCTTATATCTGCACGCAGATCAAGTTTGTTTTAAATTTTTGCTGCTCCCCTTTTTTGGGGAGCTATTTGAAAAAAACGTATAGCTCCGAAATTTATAAAGTTATGTAAACCATATTAAAAAGCTTAATGCATTTTATCAAAATACACAAACTGTCCCAATTTTATTGCGATCGTGCCATAAATAGCGGAGATATAGGCTTTTTACTTTATACACATTACGTGTACAAGAGGCAGCCCAGGCAGAGGGCTCCAAATAAATCAAAACGTTCATTAAACATTTTACTTATGTTCACATTACTATGAAAATAAGGTTACTCATTTTGAATTGGTTGGTGGTGCAGCTGGCTAAGCTGAAGTCTTTTTCAAATGTTAGTTGTCACGGGTTCGAATCCCGTCGGCGACGAGTGAAAACTTTTTTATTTATTTATTTTTTTTTCCAGTAAATCAAAATAAATACAGTATTTAATACTAAGAAATAAAAAAAATGCAAGCAAAGAACTTAATGTTTTGAAAATGAAAAAATTCCTTATGCCTGGCGGTTGATTCGAACCCAGGCCAATTGCTTACAAAAATGTACTTTACCCACTGAGCTATCGACTTTGCTCTTGAATGGGAAGACATTTGCATTATATGTAAATTTGTCTCAGTTTTTTATTCTTATTCTCTTTCTTTTTTATAATTTTGGGACGCGCCTTGTAATGGTACATGGTATTCTACTGTCGGGACACCCGACTGTATTTCCATCTTGTTTGTTTTAGAAGCCTGAAATAATCCACTGAAAAGGATAAATTTAACTTTCTTAGGAAACTAAAAAGAATGACTTTATAACAATTTTGTAACAAAAATACAAAATTTTTCATTCATTTCAAACAATTTTATAATATTTATAATTGAAATTTATTACGAGTCCTATATCTTGATAAAAGGAAATTTTAAACCAAATAATAAACGAAAATATTGTCTAAACATTACTATAAATATTTTTTCAAAACAAAAAGCAGGTTGGATATTAAACCTATTTTATAGATAGCCAAAGTTTTTTAAAAAAATCTTTGCCTTTTAATAGTTATATCATTACAATAAATAATTAAAAGTATATACTGCCTGTTTTCTTCAAATCTTTTATTGTGAAATTTATGTTAATAAAAATATATATAATCATTTAATTATTTTTTAATAGTGTACTTTGGGGGCGCCTTAAATCTGAGTGACGTTCCGATGCTGAGTTTATGGCACACGAAAGAATTGAAATTGGCGTGAAATATTTTATGGCAAACAAAAACCCCACTCATTCCCATTCTGTGGCTCCCATCCAGAGGTTCAGGTTCAGATTCAGATTCGGACTCAGAATCGGTATCTGACTCGCCTATTGTTATTGTTTGACTGCGCGTCAGATTTTACACATTTTTGTTTGGCCGGCGTTTTATTGTTGCTGCTGCTGCTGCTACATGAGCATTTTGCTTTTAATGAGCCACATTGTAACGGTGGTCTGCCGCTCCGTTTGCATTTGAATGCCCACCATCCCACCGCCGACCCACACAAACGCACGCACACTTAGCACACCTGAAGCACACCTGAGAGGCACTAACACCATCGCACAATTTGCGGGGGCGCGCCGCACAATGGGCCGCTATTGTAATTTGAGCTTGTAAATGGTCAAGAGACTCCACAATGGACAATGTCAGCTGACAGAGATCGGCTGCGAATGGGGCCTGTGGGGGCAATATAATTACAGCTATGTCAGTCAGTTGGCCGGGCCGAGACCCTTTTAACGGTTATTCCAAACGAATTAGTGCGAATTTTTGACAGCCGAGTGATTTTATGACCTTTATGTGGGTTCCGTTTTTTTTCTGTTTGCTTTAATGTGTTGATTAAGCTGGGGTTGGGCTTTTGTTTGATATTTTTAAAATAATAATTTTATTATGAATTTTGACGATAAAAACTATTAATACAATATCTATAAATAATTCCTAATTATTAAAAATTAATTAAGACATTTTTCCATAATTTAAAGCTGCAGCAAACAAAAGACTTAAGACACGAACTTCATAAAAACTAGGTTGCTTCGACCTAGAGCCATATATAGAATCAAGAAGAAAGGCTGTTGCCATATACAGAACCAATTAAAAAAAAACTATCTCCAATTAGCTAAACGATCTGCCGTTATGGTCAGATACAGATCCCACAACTAACCCTGCTAAATCCCTTCACAATCTCCCACAGAATCCCAGCGGCAATTGATCAGCCAACTAGCCTTAGCTCGAAGACAACAAAAATAACTTATTTAACCATCTAACAGGCAACTAAATGTCTGACCCGAGCAATTGACCAGCGAAATGAACTCTAAACTGCATCAACACAACACGAAGCGAGGGAACAACAGCTGCTGCTGATCTGATGGAAATTGAGTTCTTAGCGTTTCCTAGAAAACTCGAACGGAAATTGGGCTTAACCTTTGGCGGCAATCAACTTCCGTTTAAATGTTCGAACACGATGCCGCGGCAAAGGTCAAAACGTTTTGGCCAAAGTCAAGCTGCAAACACTTTCCTCCCGCCTCCTCACGAAACCTAAAAATGAAAAGAAAAATCAGGTCGTCATTGGTGTTTTCCGCGGGGTCTGGCGCAGGGCGGACCAATGGATCGCTGGAAAAGCGAATGAAAAATTATTTGATTGCAAAATTTACAACCACAAGAAAACAAAAACATCAACAACAAAATAAGAAAAACCGCACGTAGCAGCTTCCACTGGCTCACAAAAAAAAATAGCTTTGACCAAGACCGAGAAGCCGAAAAAAGCCTCGGAAACGTGTGGCTTGCATTGAGGTCGCCATCAGTCATTGAAGGTTTCTTGGATGCTGTGCGGCTGCCACAGACACTCCCCTGGCGAGGCCCCTCTGTTGGCCACCTCGGATGTGGATGCAACAAATTGTTGGCAGTGAAAAATAACGAGATGAGGTGTTCGTCGCAAGATTACTCTATTCTTTAAATAGCTAAAAGTCTTTATAGAATAGGGAGGGGTTTATTTCGTTTCAATCTGAATTGTTGGACAAATATTAAATGTATTAAAAGGCAACAATAATTTATAATAATTTATAACAATAATAACACGTTCGTTTTTTAAAGGGTATTCATACTGAGAACTCAACAGATTGGCAGAGGAAACTGGGAAAACTGATGGCCATGGCAGCAACGATGGGAAACGTGCTTGGTCTTGGTTCTGAATTCTCAATTCTTGATTCTGGGTCCTCGGTTCCAGTTCTTCATCTCCGCTGGCGATGCGCCTTGGCAGCTGTGCACTTGACCGCACATGTGGCACGTGTGCTGGATGGGATCGGGATAGAGAGCTGTGGGATTGTGGTGGAGCTGTGTGAATTGTGGCATACCCCTCCTGAATGACTAACTAACCCAGAGACAGACGCGGAGCCAAGCCCATCTGCAGACTGGCCAACAAATAGGCGCACCTTTCCACTCTAGACGCTATCAAAGATCTTGTTTTTTCAAGAGGGAACAGAGGAAAAAATAGGAAATAAGGAAACCTTTTTTTCTAAATAAGATAAAATTAATTGAAGCGGATTTTGATGCTTTTTTTTATTAATATTCTATTTGATTAATTACTATTTTTTTAACAGAAATGTTTATTTAACACTCAAAATATTTTCCTTATATATTTCTTGACTTTCTATCTCGCAGTGTTCATAGGCATATGGTCCAGAATATCCACAACTGAGAGGTGAGGACTTTGGCAAATGAGTGGGCGGTCTGGAGTTGCCTGTTAGCTATAGCCTGTTGTATATCAAATGAGTTTGTAAATGCTGAATGGCCTGGCCGTAGCTATATCTATCTATCAGCTGCACTTGAATTATGTTGTTCGAGGTGTAAATTAGGTTTTAAATTAACTGCGTTGCCTGGGAGGAGGCTTAGCTTTAAGTAGACATGGAGAAGAGGTTAGAAAACTTGAAGTAGTTTGTTCCACATTACTTTAAGAACCAGTTTAACTCTCAAACAAATTGAATTTAAATTTGCATTTTATTGGGGTTTTACAGATTGCTATTTAGGCTAATCTATTTCCTTTTTTGATTAACCATTTTGTAATGGTATTTAGGAGAATAAATTATAGATAAATTTCAATTAACTTATCGCAAGCTATTATTACCTACGAATATTTAAAATAGTAAATATTTTCGCACCTTAAAGGAAGATCTATTTAATAAAATAATAGTAAGCCTTTTATATCATCTTTAATTCATTTTTATTATCTTATTATATTTAAATATTTGTAATCTTTAAAAACCCCCTAAGTATAGTTCTATAAACTAGTTATTTTATACATTTTATATTTGATAAAATTCCCAAAATGTAAAATGCCCTAATTGAGTATTGAAATAAACAGGTTATTCGTTCACTAACTTGTTTGTTTACCCCTTTTCTCTACACATTTCCTTCTGTGGCCACATCTGTTTAATCTATCTTTAAACTCTTGTGGCTTTCAGCCACTCAGCTTTATCGTCAGCCGCCGCTTAGCCATGAATGAACTTCTGGCACAACAATTTGCTCTCGCCGGCCAGCACTTGACTTGCCTTGGCATAACATAACTTTGGGACCCGTTGTCCCAGTCCCTCCTCATCGGGGACTCGGACTCAGACTTGGACTCGGACTCCAACTGCCGTTAGCCGCCACATCTTCCACTCCCTTTTTGTGGCCAACATGTGTCCGACAAGCGAGATGACAAGCTGGCGATAAAGCCCAGTCCCGAAACCCGGACGAAGGCTTGGCGATATTTTTATGACTGAGGCTGTATTTTCAGAGATAAACACACTGAACAAATGCTGTCATGGATGTGCATTTGGATATGGGAAAGTCAAGCAGGGAGAATCATAAAAATAATTGCACAAAGAAGACAATTTCTGCTAAAAAAAATTAGCATTGAAGCCTTTAGTGAATGTTATTGGTGATGCCTAATTTCCTACCATAAATTGCTAACTTGCAGACTTTAAACATAAGTTGAAATGAGCTTTAAGACTTTAAGACTGCGTTTATAGTTTTTATTCTCTAAATCATTAGCAAACTTTAAGAAACTCTTCCCAGTGGTTAAGAATATTCTCTTGTTTCATATTCAAATGAAGAATCATGACATGGATTATGTGTTATCATACAATACATATTTTTTGCTGTGTACTGGAGACCCTCCACACCGATAAACTCCCTGAAGGCCCAGTAACAACTATGCAAATTTGTATATTTTTTATGATGCTTAACTATTTTTAGTCGGTTTTTTTTTTCAGCTAGTTTCTTGTTGTTATTTAAATGTGACGCCCGCGATGTATTTTTTTTTTTAGGTTTTATGTGTGCGAGTGTGCGTGTCGAGACTCTATTATTATTATTTTTCGTGAGTTTGTTGTGGTCATCTGAGAGAGCAGCGGCCAACAACCACAATGACAACATGTCTGGCAAGTCCCAAAAAGCATTGCCCAGGTCAGCGAACTTTTTTCCCCAGCGCCTGGCTTCGTGAATAATATTTGCGTAGTTTATTTCGTTTGTAGTTGTATTCCCATTGTTGTGCAGCTAAATGTGTAAATTAAACATAAGATGTTTAGCCAGGGAGACTCCTTAGCGGGTGCCACCAGTAGGTTTAAAAATATTTCTGAATTCATACATATACATTTGCCAAATTATTTGATCATCTTTAGAGCTTGGGTAATGATCAGCTAATGGTTGAAGTTGATTGGGCGGTTTAACCCCGGGATCTTGATGGTGATTAAGGATTTGTTTGTAAATCTTAGGCAATTGTTTGGTTTTTTATATAATTTTTAAAGTGAAGAGTTTTAATTTAAAGAGGCAAAAAGTTTGATGAAAGATTTATTGAAGTTACACAAACTAGAAAGATTTTTGTTTACTTTTATTTTTGGTGTTGATGCTATAAGTTAAATTTATTTAAAGGTATTTATTATATTTATAACTTAAGCCTCTCTTAATCTCAGAAATAAATCCCCCAAAACTGCAGTTCCAGTTGAGAATTTCTCCGAATTAGTGCATCAAATTAAAGTGATACCATAATTAACTGAAAGCTCATGTCCAGCTCAAGAACTTAATTTCGTTTCATCATTTGTAATTGATATGTTATGCTCACCGACCCATCTTCTATCTTCACGAACAAAAAACTCCTTAACTCGCCCAGCACACCTCTTAATTAAAGATCGAATCGGAGTCGATTGTGAGCTCAATTTTGAAATTCAATTAAAAACGAAAGAAGAAAATCAGACAATGTGAGAGAAAGATATTAATATAAAAAAAAGAAATACAACAAAAATCTTTAACCCAAAATGCAACTTAATGCTTAGCGAATTTGTTACGCTCATTGACGCTGCCAGGCAGCTGAAAGAGTTGATGTTGGTGTTGATGTTGCTGCTGTTGCTCTTGATTTTGCTGCTGAGCCTATTTTATATTCCAACTCACTTGGGCTTACACGGAGAAAAAAAAATTTAAATTATAATAGAACAAATTAATAAATATTCTTAATTTATTGGCCATTTATTTTATAACTGTTTTTAATATTGACAATAAATAAAAGCTTCTCTGGTATTGCCACAATTAATTCTGTCTTATAAAACATATTGAATAATTTCTGAATAATTTATTAAGGTATTCTGCCAAATTAATTTATTATAAATTGTTAAGAAATGTAAAATTTTTCTACAACTTAATCGACTTAAAATCTTATTAAAATTATTAAAATTTCAAGAAAATAAATAAGAAAATATCATCAAAATCATTTTTAAGTCATAGTTTTAAGTTTATTTTGGTCTTTTTTTTCGTATAAAACGATTTTAAAGTCAGACCCTTCTTTTAACTTTCAATCAAACTTATATCAGTGTATCTCGTCGCTTGTATCTGTATCTCTATCTCTTCCACTTTGGCTTTGTTTTTGGGGGAACTGCCGCTTGCCGAATGAGTAAGCGTAATTTTGCGTCATCTAACGGTACAAACAGCCGCTACTGTTGTTGTTGCCATTGTAGCTGGAGTTAAAAAATTTTTTTTTTTGGGCTGCCATTGCCATTCCATTCTTAACGCGCCGATTGTTGTTGTGTTTTAGACCATTTTTGTCAGACAAACAAACGGTTTTATGATTTATTTTTAGCCCAACCAACGGCTTGGCAACAGTAGCCGCCCCTCCCCCTAGGCCCCCTTCCCGTCTTACCAAAAATATATTAAAAAAAAAAACATTTAAGTGCTAGCTGTAAAGCGACGAAGAAAGGAGAGGGAACAAAAAACTCTTTACTTCCGACTGCAGTTGGGAAGTTCGTTTTGAGGTCGGCCCATAGGGGCTTAATTGTTTTGGAATTATTCTATTTTTAAGTCGGATTTCGGTGTCTCTCTGATGCACATTGCGCATACGTCATGTGGGAAGATGTGGCTTAAAGACGAGAGTTCGGTTTTAAATGATGTTAAGTGAATAAGTATTTTGGAGATTTAAAAAGATTACGGGAAATACCATTTTAAAAACGATTTTATTCAGGAATTATGGGAAAAACCAAACTTTTTTTTATAAATAAATGTAATTAAACGTAAATTTAATTTAATTGATATATTTTGGGAGAATATTTGTATTTAACCATCTTTTCTGGCAAAAGTCTAAAATTGTTATTGAAAATAAACTAGATATTTATCGGTTTAAAAAAATATCACAAAAATGTTACAATTATAATAACTTTTGTTTGAAAATAAGTACATATTCTCGGATATTATTAATAATTTATAAAACTGAATCATTCATAACGTAACAAAATATAAATAAAATAATGACTGAAGCTCCTAGATTATCTGGAAGTTTGATACTTACATATCATAAGAAAACTTGTCTCATTCGTATTATAATTAAAAGTGTGCCTTTAGCAAATCATTTAAATAAACTTATTCCAAATACAATTCTCATGACTCACAATCAGATCAAGTTTTCAAAGCTAATTGTATGGCTTTAATTGGGTTAGAGAATTATACAAAATAAAACGAGGTGAAGCTGGCTAGACTAGGGAGAACATTTTCTGCAATAGCTCCTTTACCTCAACAACGAATTCCATTCCCGTCTCTAATTAGCATTGAATCCACCGCGAGATGCCTTGTCACTGCCCCATTAGTGGCATGTGAATTTCGCAAATGTCATAAGTAGAGCCCTAAGGAGATGCCCCTCCCCAGAGAATCCCCTTTGCCCCCATCCCACCTGTGCCTACCGTCTATAGGCCGTCTATTTGTATTTCATAACAGGTGAGTAATATGCGAGCGGATCGGAAACGATTTCGGTCAATGACTCTTGCCTGATTTGTTTATAAGCCAGAATTGAGAATATTCTTCTTATTAGCGCGGCCGTTGACTTGAGGAATTTCGGTTTGTTTGGTTTTGATTTTGGCTTGGCTTTGGGTATGGATTTTTGGGCTAGGAGACTCATTCATTACTTACTGTTACGAAATTGCAGCTTCAGCTAATAGACATTTTGAAGGAATCCAAAAAATGTAGCTACTATTGTGTGCGATTTTATTTTTGCTGGAGTATTCTGTTCGTTTTTGTCCGCGATAATCCTTGTTCAGTTTTTTGTTTAGATTAAATCCTTTTGGGGTTGTAATTAAAAAGTCCTTTAATATTTTGACGTTTTAATTAATAATATTTGATGTGTTACGTGGGTTGTGTGTGAATACAAAATATATAAAAAGCCAAAGCCAAGCAAAAATAGAAGAATAATTCTTAAAGGTAACATTTGCAATTTATATAATTTAATAATAATATAATAATTTGTAAGCAGTAAAAATAAATAAACTAAAATACCAAAAACCATACCAAAAATGCAATACTTTAAAGCCAAAACAAAAAATGCGGGTAAAGCAACAAAATGGTGAAAAATAACAAAATAAAAATTAATATTTTTGTATACTCACAAAAACAATGGGAGGAAGACATAAAATTATGCTTAAAATAATGAACGGGGAGTAGTACGAGTAGATTGTTTGTATTATATGGGATATATAGATCGTGGATGATAGTTCCGGTGTTGGAAAGAGGTTTAATTTATATCGATTTCCAATATATTTGGGTTTATTTTCGCTTGTCTTATGTACAATGGGACAAAGCAGCTGGTTTGGGTAAATAACAGATTTCCGTGCTGTTCTTTGATTTATTTGAAAATATTTACAACAGCTTTTTTGGGAGTATTGAGCATATGTTATTTTATTTATATAATTTTTGTATTTCTTGTGAATTTTAACTTTTTTGTGTTAAGCGTATTTCCTTTGCTGTTGTTTTGTATTGCACTGTTTTTCTTTTTACACTTTTAGCACTTTTGGTATTTGTATTTTAATTGTAATGTATTCGACAATTTCCTTAACTTTTTGTCAACCATTTTCACAATTTTTTGGCCGCATTTTAACCATAGCAAAATTTGTTGTTGTGGTTCACTTTTTTTCTTCTATTTTGTTTGCTTTCTTTTTATTTTTGTATTTTTGCTGTGGGCTTGTTCTAATTTCTGCTGCTTGCTTTTCGATTATTGCCACTTCACATGTTCGCCAGTATCTGAGTGTAAGCGTGTATGTGTGTGTGTGTGTGTGGGATGAAGAGGAAGAGATCCACGTCCACAATCGAACCGAACCGAAGAAACGGGCACGCGAAAAAACGCAGAACACGGAGAATCGCACAAATCCGAAGACGTCAACGGTAGAAAGCCAACTGTGCGCAGGCGCAACAAGAAAAGAAATTTCCGAGCCAAGAAGTTCAACGGCGACGGCGACGCAGGCGTCGACGCAGGCAGCGGATAGCAGCAACGGTTGCAAAGATACAAAACAAAAAAAGATACAAATCACGTTCGGCGAGCGCAGAGAGCAGAGCAACCAGATATCGCCCAACATGTTTGAAAGCCAACATGTTGCGGCAGGTGGTCGAGGTCAGTTCGAGACGTCAGTTCAAAGTCAGGGCTAAGTTTGTTTATGTTGCTGAAACTTGTACAGAAAAAATATATAGCCATCGATATCTGAAATTCTTGAAATTTTATTTATAGGTAAATGTTTATAATTTTTAAATTTGAAGCAAACTTATGAATTAACATAAAACATGTGAATATGCGTATAATATTTTGTTCATCGCTAAGTTTCTAAGTTTTTGGGTTTTTAAAATAAAACATAAATATCTGTTAACATAAACATTTTTATAATCTAAACATTTTTAAAAGGTCAGAACTGTGTTTTTTAGTTATAATAATTGTTACTTATATGTCATTAAAAATAAATACAAAATATTTACATTAAAAATTAAATAATAAAAATTAATAATAATTTGAAATTATTGTTTGATAATTCTTTTTATTGAAATATATTTTATTATTTAAATTAGTCTGAACTCATCGCTTAGATTGAAAAACTACGATCATACCAGCTCGATGCTCGACAGACTCCCTTGCTCTCTCTGCTCATTTCTCCAGCTCTCGCTCTATCGCTCTGACGTGCGGTCGCATACAACTTGACCTACTTAACAAAAATTTAAACATTTTTTCCTGTTATTCCGCCTTGTAAACATGTTGCCAGCGATTTACAGTTCGCCGGGGGCCCCGCAATTCCGTCAGCAACATGTTGCTTTTGGGTTCGTTTGTTGAGATTTTTGGTTGCAGAACATTGGCGCTGTATTGTAGTTGTTGCATTTCCTCTTTGGCACTTGTTGCTATTGTTGTTGTTTTGCCTGATTGCCGCCGCCGCTGCTGTTGCTAACATTGTTGTTGTTTGCTTGCAGCGCCTGTGCAGTTAACGGTATCGCTTCGAAAATGAAAGCTCCAAGCAGCGCTCACAGGTTGCCGTGTTTTTTTGTGTGAATTTTTGTGTTTTTGCTCACGACTTTTTGCAGATTTTCTTTGTTAATTCGATACCCTGCACAATGGGTATTACAATGGAGGCTAAAGTTGACCTTGTTAGGTATTTATTTGCTTAGGAAAATTGTGCATAAATAGATTTTATCACTCTCCTCAGGTAATTAATGGTTTACAGATATTCCTCTATGACTTTTTTCCGATTAAAGGTATATATTTATTAATAAATTAAAAGAAAAAATACCTTATAGATACTTTTAAGGTTTTATTAAGTAGTGATTTATACTTTTCCGAGCTACATTTTTCAGGGTACTCACCATTTCGGCCTTCAAGCCTGGCCATATCCTATAGAGGTTAGTATCAATGTTGGCTGGCACTGGCATTAGCATAAACAAGAGCCGCCTCATCACCCAGTGTTGACCAAATGCAACTGCGTCACTGTGATATTGGTCCGGGGGTACTTTCCCCGTCGCCTCCGCCGTATCCGTCTGGATTGCTGGTCATGTTTATGCCTCATGATTTGTTTTCATCTGCGGCTGCGACGGCGGCATCTTCTTTCTTTTTTTCGCTGGAATTAACTTGCGTTTTTTATTTCGTAAAAGTATTTTATGTCCATGTTGGCCATTTTTGTTTTATTTTTTGCATATCAATTATTTTGTTTATCTTTGCGTGCGTGACTCATGATAGTTAATAAAAATTTGTATTGGGATTGTCTTGAACTTTGTCACCTACTTGGAAGCCCAGGGAAGGGTTTCATTGCCAAGTTTGTTGCCTAAGTCTTTTGTTTGGCTCAATGGCAGGTGGGTTTTATGATTAACAATGGACAGTAGAGGCATGGAAATAAATTCTTTGAATACATTTGGGAGTTTTATAGTAATTAACTGTTAGAATATAAAATAGTAAGCATAGATTTGGGAAATAATAAATAAATAATAATTCTTAACATTTACTTTTTGTATTAAGAAATAGCTTGTTCTGAAATTTTCCTAATTCTTAATCCCTTTTAATACTCATAATTCTGTCCTAATTTCCTAACACACTCTGACCATTTTTGGCTCCAAATAATTGTAATATCAATCATATGTCGAATCCAGAACCAAATGAGATTCGGTAATTGCTTTGCGCAGAACAAAACGAAATTCAATTAATGTTCTTGCCCCTTTTCAAAAAAATCAACCATTGCCCCCAGCACCCCAAGCTCCCGCCAAGTTCCGAGTTCCAAGATCAATACCGATGCCGAGACAAGAGGCTGGAGATTTCGGGCCAAGGGAAAAATACAGTTAGACAAATTCTATGCACGTCAAATGTCAATCTTCCGATATAGCAAAAGCAGCAACAACGATAGGGGAATCAATCTTGGCATTAAAGAAGTTTCGGCAAAAGTTGTGAAGAGCGCATACAAAACTAATTGAACTTGGACAGCGTGACACTTCACCAAAAAAAAAAAGGAAAGAACGAACCAAACCAAGCTAAACCGAACAATATAGGAAAGTGCCTCTGAAGTCAAGCCATCAGTCAAGGCATTTTGTTCCAAGCAAATAAAGGCAAGCAATCAAATTCGAACGCCAGAAGAGTTGAAAAAAAGGGAGAAAACGGGGGGACCCGGGGGAGAGGTCAATGGGGCAACGGTAAAAAAGTAAATGAAAATAAAACTCAACCGCACATTGTGTAAATATTGACGCGCGAGGGTCAGGCCCTCAGAACAAGATTTGTGCATTTGTCAGGGGCCAGCCAGCAGCCTCCACTTCATCTTCATCTCCAGAAAACACACACATTTGGGTTAGACAAACTCGGGCTGAGCCGAAAATAAATGTGCCCGAAACAAAATGAAGACCTTCCGGGGATCTCGAACACACACACAATGGGTGGCCTGGCCCTCTCCTGACCGCAAAAGATCTGTAAATTAAGGTGCAAATAACAAATTGCGCAGAAGTCAAAACAATTCGCAACGCCTCCGAGCTGCGCCTTTCTATTTGCCAAAAAAAAAAAACAAAACAAAATACGAGCTGCAAATGTGACAGAAACAGAGGACGCCGACCGATCCTCCTGCAAACAAGTGCTCGCGGGGTGGCCGACGTCGTGGGAGATGTGCCGAGCAGGTACGACAAAAGGTAGGATTTATGCACTGTCTAGTGTCGCAAATTGAATTGTTAGCTGTGTTCGACTACTGGCCAAGTGGCGGTGTCCTGGCGGGTAAATAAAGTAAACATTACAAAATATTTGCCTTTACTTTCAGTCGAGTTTGTGTCCTAAGTCTTTTGCTTTACCAGGCAAATCTGGGAATTTTTAGTTTGTGTTTTTTGCCTTGATTGTTTTATAAATTATTTTCATTGTAATAAAATTCATGTTTTTATAATAATTTGACTTAAAAATAAAGTAAACATTACAAAACATTTGCCCTTACCTTTAGTCGAGTTTGTGTCCTAAGTCTTTTGCTTAACCAGGCAAATCTGGGAATTTTTAGTTTGTGTCTTATGTCGTTTGTCTTAATTATTTTATAAATGATTTTTTATTGTATTAAAATCCTTGTTTTATAATAATATTTGTAAATAAAGTAAATATTACAAAATATTTGTCTTCACTTTCAGTCGCGTTTGTGTCCTAAGTCTTTTGCTTAACCAGGCAAATCTGGGAATTTTTATACCCGCTACCCATAGGGTAGAAGGGTATTATAACTTTGTGCCGGCAGGAAATGTATGTAACAGGTAGAAGGAAGCATTTCCGACCCTATAAAGTATATATATTCTTGATCAGGATCAACAGCCGAGTCGATTTAGCCATGTCCGTCTGTCTGTCTGTCTGTCTGTCTGTCTGTCTGTCTGTCTGTCTGTCTGTCCGTCTGTCCGTATGAAACACTGGATCTCAGAGACTATAAGAGATAGAGCTCTAATTTTTTTTCGACAGTATTTCTTATGCTTGCACGCAGATCAAGTTTGTTTCAAATTTTTACAACGCCCACTTCCGCCCCCGCAAATCATAAAAAAGCGTATTAAGCGTATCATTTTAAAGCTAGAGTCGCGAATTTCGGTATGTATATTAAGAACTATAGTCTGTGTGATCCCTGAAAATTTGGTTGCGATCAGATAAAAATTGTCGAAGTTATTAAAGAAATAATTTTGTATGGCCACAAACGGCTGCTGGCAGCATGCCTCATTTGGTTGACCAATTAGACCAACTAAATATTCTTATCCGTTCTTGATTGTGTTCGGAAAAGAATCTTATAAGATATTCGAGAAGCAATTTTAATAAATGGTAATAATTATTAGCCGCTTAAATTCAATAATAACGCGTTTTTACACACATAGATACATGTGTATGTATTTTTGTATGCATGTGATTATATTACACTTGCATTTGCATTTTTCCGTTATGTTCAAAATTGTATTAACTGTTTTTTCTGGCGTACTGACGCTTTTCCGGTTTAAGTATGGGTAGCGGGTATCTCACAGTCGAGCTCACTCGACTGTAGCTTTCTTACTTGTTAGTTTGTGTCTTAAGTGTTTTGTCTTAAGTATTTTGTCTTAATTATTTTATAAATTATTTTTTATTAAAATAAAATCCTTGTTTTATAATAATTTTTCTTAAAAATAAAGTAAACATTACAAAATACCAATTTACTTTCAGTCGAGTTTTTCATTATTTCATAATAATTTTCCTTAAATATTTACGCTTCTTATTTAACAAAAAATACTCCATACTCTCAAACCCGTCAAACGTCTACCCAAATCAGTGCTCTGATATTTCCATATCTACCATCCCATCTTGCTCCGATGATATCCCATCCATTCCCATTTTAAGATCTCTCACATCCTTCTCTCTTCCCCATAACTACTTTTCGATCTCTTGAATCTTTTTGCCAAACCAAAACTGCGAATTGATGTCAAACGTTGCATAAATTTCGCATCACATCTAACAGCAACAGTAACAACCACAACTCGAAGCACAAGCATCAATAATAATAATGCAAATTCGGCATGCATAATTTCGTACTTCTACGTCGTTTTTTTTTGTCTTCTTTTTTTTAAGCCAAGGTGCGGGCGTGAGTTAGCCCAGTTAGAAAGAGGGAGAAGACGGATTCTGAGATGGCGGCGCTGTCGATGCGGAGGCTTATCAACGTTAATAACACGCAAAACGACAACGAAAACAAACTAAACAAAAAACAATAAAAGAAAAGGAGAGCAAGAACGAGAACAACAAAACGAGGCGGCAATAAAAATGCTAAATAAATGGCCGCATGTGTGAGAGAGGAAGCGGAGAAATGGATCTGGGAGAAATATGAATGTAGTGCAAAGTGTGGGAGGCCAGTCTGGTGGGCGGTGGTGAAGTGCACTAGAAAAAATTACTATGAAGCTGGATGAGAAAAGTTAACAAAAAATGTCTAAATGAAATTTATAAACCTTAAGTTTTTATTTAAATAATTTTTTTTTTTGGAGTTCGTGTCCTAAGTCTTTTGATTTATATTAGTAATTTTTTTTTTTAATAAGTTTTATATTTAAGTTTGATATTTATTTAGGAACCTATTTAATACAAAATATAACTTTTACATGTGCTATTTGGTGGGTTGCTTAGACTGGTGGGTGGTTGAGTGGGTGGTTGGCTCCCCCTCAGCTAGGCAAAGGTCAAGACGAAACGCAATTGGCAGCCGGCAAGTTGGCAACACGACAACGCGGCAACTGCGAAAGCAACACAAACTGGCAACTTGGCAACTGGCAGCTTGGCAACCGGAAGTGGGTCAACGAAAACCGGATCCGCATCGTCAAATGCAAACGCAGCTGTGTGTGGAAAGAGATAAACAACAAATGGCAACAGCAACAGCAACAACAACGGACGAGCAAACAACACAAACACAAAACAAACAACAGACAATGCAAAATGCAATTGAGATGCAAATGCAAATTGCATTTGCCACATGTTGCAGTTGCTGCATACTGTGTGTATGTGTGTGCCAGCAACATAAATAAACATGAAAATAATGCACACCATTAACATTGCCAATGGCCCCCAAAATGCAAGGAGGGGGAGGCGGCGGGCATGGGAATGACAGTGTCGCCTCAATTTCCCCCGACCATCTCCCCCTGTCATTTCGGATAGACAGGCGGACAAAAGGCCATGTGTCTGCCGGAGTGTCATGGGCATGGCTTTGGCTGACTTCGCTCTTGACAAACTCCCTGCTGCATCTAATGAAGTTCCATTCGGCCGACTGGAGTCCACAGAGGCTGCGGAGGAAAATACGGAAAATGGGTAAAGATATGGACGCTCAATTGGCTTGCAAGAACCACACATATTTCCATCTATTATACGGCTGATAGAGTTTTCAAAAAAGGTTCCTTGTTGGTGAAATTAAATTAATTGAGATACTAGAGTTTTGTAAATTATTATTGAATGAATTAAATGTTTAAATAAGTAATAATTATATAAAAGAATAAATCATTTTAGATTCTAGAATCAGCTTCTTAATAATATTAAAAACATTAGCAATAAGTACTACGCAGTTCAAGGAAAAGACGCTCTCACGACTCTGAAATTTGAAGTTAAAATTACCTCATAAGTTATTATTCATTGCTTTTTAATATAAAAATAATTATGTATGTGATAAAAATTCAAGAAATTTCTCATTCCTCTTATTTACTGAACTTAATTTAATATTTATTTTATCCACAAAGGCCAATCTACGTTCGCTTAAATCTTGTCCATTGGAATAAAATGCCTTATTTATGGGCAACTGATTTTGGTGGAAAATACCTCTGAATGCGTGAGATTAAAGCTACGTTCCTTGTATACAGGCATAAACATATGTATCCGATTCTTTATTGATTGCGATTTGCTAAAGAAATTTATTGCATTCAATGGAGACTGAAACTTGAAAGCAGCGATTACACAGAGATTTTAAAAAGAAAAGAAAAGAAAATAAAAAGAAATTTTGAGATATAAAGAATAATTTATAAAAATTCCAAAATTAAGGAAAAGTTTTCAATAATATAGTCTCCAGATATAATACTAAATATATTTATATAATACTTTGTTTGTAGTATTACATAAAGGTAAATTAATCTTTGTTATCATATATTTATTATATATTTTTATTAGCTTAGATTCTATATTTATGGTTTAAGTATTAATATATTTGATATTTATTTACTATTAATTTTCATTATTAAAGGTGAACCTTGAGGTTTTCTTGATTAAAAATGCATAAGTTTGCCAAAACCATAAATTTAATTTGTTTTTTATTGATATTAAATAAAACTCTTTTGGTATTATTAATCTCTAAAATTAAGTGTACAATATTCCTGTGATATTTCTCGCTCTGTACGGATACGCAAAGACTCAGGCAACGAACTTTGCCGGTTGATATAACTGAAAAAGGGCAGCCAAGCTTAAAGAACGATGACAGTGGCAGTGGTAGCAGCAGCAGTCGTAGCACCGCCAACTGGCAGCAACAACAACAACAGTCATAACGGCAAGCTGGGTCCCCAAAAAGTAGATGATGGGACGCAGCGCATCATTTTGTCTAACGGTTAATGGCCATGGGAGCTTAAGGAGCAGCCGCTAAAACGGCAAACGGAACATTTTTCACTTTTCTCCGCCATCCATGAGATACAAATGGGCCTCTGCACCTGCAGCGCCATCCGGTGCAGTTGTAAGAAATCCGAATGACTGGGCCCAATCCAAAGCCGAATATGCCTCAGAGATCGTTTTTAATTGAATTTCCCTCTACTTTGTGCAGCGGCGGCGGCGACTTTTTTGGGTTACCGTTTAAGCCGCTCAACTGCTTAATTGTCATCAGATTTGGGCGCTTTATATTTTGGCCGAAAAGCTGTCTGTGTGCCCGTTCCCGTTGTGGCTTGAGCGTAGCGAATTAATCAATTTGCAGCGGATCGCCTGACTGGCAGTGACTTTTTTCCACTTCTGGCCTCCAGTGCATCCATTACACGCGGGTATCTCTCTGCTCTCATTTGGTTTACTTTATTTTTTTTTTTAGTTTTATTTGGCATTTTGCATATCGGCGGGTGTCGGTTGTGTCTCTTTCCGTGTCACTTTGCAATCAGTTTGTCATTAAATTGAACGGCATCTCGGCATTGTATCTGACAGATACTCAGCCTGGGATAGTTGTGTGCGGGAAAAAAGAAATTCTGCGCCAGCTGCTGCTACTGCAGCTCCTCCGGTAGCTTAGATGGAAATGATAGGTTCTGAAAAGGTAGCACTCGGTTGGAAAGTAATCCATAATTCAGCTTACAAAATGAATTTTCCATTTTCCCAGATTATGGGAAATTATGGGAAAATTTATTATATTTCTTTTGATGTTTGTTATTATTAAATTTAATTTATTCTGTTAAGAATTAATAATAAATTATAGGGTTTCATTAATTTCATATTTAACTGAGAACTTTTCATATTTCCCTTTAGAAAAATGAAGGCCCAAAGTGAACTTTAACTTGCCTTTCTTTCATCAGTCTCTCAAAAGCCCTCCCGCTTTGAATCCTTTGCGAATTCTCATTTATTTTTTGCATTATGTTGCATATGTCACGGCTGTCAAACGCCAGAAAAGCGCTGAAGAGGAAGCAAGCGGCCATGATGAACTCGACTCGAATTTTTCACCGCTCACCTTTAACCACTGGAAGACTATAACAGCAGAAATCTTTGCCAAAATTTAACGCCTGTCAGGGAGTTGTCAAAAAAAAAACAGAAATTGGGGAAAGAGCTGCAAAGAAAATGGTGAAAAGGAAGAGAATGCAACGTATTATTGGCCGCTTGGCGGTGCCACACAAAATTAACCCAATTATGAGAGGCGCAACATAATCAAAGCGGACAAAGGATGCCATCGTATCCTGCTTATTTTCAGCTTCGTTGTCCCTGCCCTTTTTTACACAGAGAAAATATATATCAGAAAGAATTGTCATTAAGTTTATTCGTCATTTTCTTAAATCACTTATTAAAGCATTTGTTTTATAATTTTTAAGTACGGTTAAATCTTAGTATAATACCTAAAAATATTTAAATATTAATTTACTTTTGAATAGAAGATCAGGACAAGGTCCCAAGCACACAAGAAGCTTCTTTAGTATCGTTGGTTTAACATTTCCAATGAAGTCTATATAAAATAGGTAAATCAGCATTGGTTACTTATGATGGTTCCTTTTAAAACACCTGTTTAAAGAGTTCGGTGATGAGGAAGGAGTCAATCTTTGTGTTTTTTTAAACATTTCATTAATCATGAAAAAGCGCACAAGACATTATATACAAATTGTAATACATCATTATTTATTGCTTTTAAAATTTTGAAAAGAAGAAAGCCTGGAATGTATTATATTATTTTATTTGTAAGTTTGATTTTTATTTTTTTTTGTGCTGTGTTCAATGAGAAGCAAACCGAATTGGGTCACGTGCATTGGATCTGACATTCGGCTGTTGTTGCGCCGCCGCACCGCTCGTGATCCAAAGAGGCAGCCGGAGGCTGGGAGTGCGTAAGGTTGGGTGACCACACCGCGCACCATTCACAGCCCCATCCCCATTTCCCCCTTCCGTGGGACAAGTGCAGTGCGTTCGTCTTCGTCGGTCTTCTGCATCTTCTGTTCTTCGCGTCGCGCCCATAAATTAAATGCACAAACAAGTTTCGCATCGCATTTGGAAGATAAACTGAAAAAAGGGGGACACAACAGCAACAGCAACGGACAAGATGGTGGGGAGGCAGTTGCTTTCGCATATAATTCAGCTTTGGGCTACATAATTAATTCCGCCAAGCGGCGGCGGCGGCGGCGTCCGAAAGGAGGTGGTGGTGGTGGCGGCTCTCTGGGGTGAGGTACCAGAAGGTACGTGATATGGGCCAACAGGTTTCGGTTTGTATTTTGGTCAGTCGGCGCACTTGTTGCCATCGCGCCCAAAAACAAAATACAAAAAATAAAAAGGCGAAGACACAGAATTCATATGCGTCTCGTTTTGTCGTTTCGTGGGTTTTCGGTCAAGTGGGAAGAGGGGGGCCCAGACCCAAAAACCAAAAAAACAAAAACAAAAACCATAGCCGGTCAGCGATTCCACTTGATTTGATTTTGGTATGCACCATGAACCGTTATTCAAAATATTCGAAAAACGTTTTAAGGTTCGCCGTCTTCTGGGTGTGAGTGTACACTGACAAAAAATACAAAAATACAGATGTAGGTCAAAAATTAAGTCAATATAAATTAAGTAATCTTTTATATACCTTTATTGTGAATTTAATACGGTTTTTAATAATTAAATTAAGAGTTGTAAAGTTAGTTAAAATAAAGCTTAGAAAATACTATGGTGGAGAGCCATTATTTTATTTTCTAAAACACGTCATTAAATCATAAATATTACTGAAAATTAAAGACTCTATTGAATTAAATTACTAATAATTAATTACAACCAATATTTCTTTAATAACATATTAGTTGTTAACTTTATGCGCTTCCAAAGCATTGCAAATATTTTACAAGTGCAGTTGCATTTTTATTTAGTTTTTAGTTTCTTTTTTTTTGTATGAAAACCAGCCAGTTTTTGACTTGCAATCACGCTGCATTGGCACAGTGGAACCAAATTGGCCGCATATCCTGCTTCCTTAAACCGCAAGCACCTAAAATTAGTTTGCCACTTAAATACCAATATTTTTCATGAGTAAGAGCTCACATCGATTGACTGGGCGATCCAAAGGTAATCAATTAAATTGTGAAACAAATGAGCCTACCAAAATACCTGTAATTTAATAATAAAAATTAATAGATGCACAAGATTAACTAATAAAGAAGTTAATAGCATAGTTTTACAAAGCTCATGGCTTTTGTTAATTTATTTATTTAGTATTACAGGTGAGTGTTTAGGACTTCCTTAAGAACTTTACCCAAATTTTATAAATTTCCGAAACATATCAACATTCTTTTGCAGCAGACTTTGGGCAGTAATTTTAATTACCCAAATTATTGGCACATCAGAAAACAGTTCCCCAGAGGTCCCCAATCTTGGCACTGTTTTATTTTTTACGTTTTTTGTTTCTTTTTTGGGTTTTTATTACATTTTTAATGCCGAGCAGAGCCAAGGCAGTGGGGGGGAATGGAGGCAAGGTGGTCGCATTTGCAAAGAAAATGGAAATGGAAAATTGTGCGGGCTCAGACTAGACCAGGCCAAGTGTGGAAACTAGTTAAAGTCGGTATAATAATTGTTATTGTTACTATCGTTGCCGCTGCTACGGCTTGGCATGGTAATGAGCTGAGCTGAGCAGCCAAGAAACAGAAACAGAGTCTGATTATCGTGAGTAAGCATGATTATGCTTATGAGCAGAGAGTAAAAGTGAAAGAGGCGGAGAGTGTGTGTAAAGAATGCCTTGGAGTGTCTGAGTGTTTCGTATGTAGGCCAAGTCTATTATGCGGCCAAGTCTAGAGCGGCTCTATAGACACACACAAGCACACACCATGAGCATTTGTTGAGTCTGCTTGGCAGCGGAGAAAATATTAAGAAAATTGCTGGAAAAATACTTCAATGAATATGTACAAGCCCATGAGAAATTGTATTTAAAGTGGTGCATATTCATCTATCGGAAAGATTGTAAATTATGTTACAGACAAGAACATTGATATTGGGGTCGAGGTACAAAAAGCTCAGGGCTTGCAAATATAAGATATATTTATGATAGATACTTTTGACTACTTAAAGATAGCAGTAACAGAAATTTAAGAGGAAAGGCCATAGCAAATCAATAAATTTAAAGTAGAAGATTAATTATATGAAACATAAACCATGCTTAAGTATAAAGTCTTTCCTTAATTAAATGAATATTAAAATATTTCTATATATTATATTTTTAAATAATCTCAACCCTTTTATTTTAAAATATTTTAACTATATTCCAGCAAAGTAATAAACACTACAACCTCCTGCCACATGATTTTACTTATTTTTCCCACCAAAATAAATCATGGTAAATGGCAGAGATTCCCCCAACAAATCACATCCTTGGCTTTCACTTTAAGAAAAAACCATACTGGGAATCTCCTCGTGCCAAGAAAAAGTTCCCATCGGTACATAAAATCCGAGTCGCTCGCACTTTGACTTGAACCTGCTGTTTCGACCAGACCTAAGCTCAGACAGAAGACACAGACTCCGACTTCGACTTCGACTGGGAGACCCACAAAAAATGTCATTAGCTAACACGAGCTACGTGGAGTGGAGGAGGAGGAGGTGGAGGAGGAGGAGATGGAACAAGGAGACAGGTAAGCTGTAGTGGGGGCTTTGTGAGGCGGAGTCTGCAGACTTCCTTGTACAATTTGGTCAAGTTTAGTGACGCATACAGCAGGTCCGGCTCCGGGCACGTCGAGTCATTCATGGCAGGTTTACCAGGCCCACACCGCCGCCTCCTCTTCCTCCTCCCCCTCCAACCAATAGGTGTGTGTCTGTGTGTGTGCATTGCCAATTATGGTGTCCTCTTTTAGATTCGCTACGTTGCCTGCTGCCATCTCTTTCTCCATCTCTATCGCTCGCTCTAGCGTCGCTTGTCATATTTGTCTGCATCGCGTTCGTTGCCTGAGTCTTTCGTTTTGCCCCCTCTCTTCTTTAGTTTTTTCGTTGCTTTCTGCGTCGTTCGCTTGCCAAGTGGGTCACTTGCGATTTCATGACCGACTTTTCGCCATTGCCTCTTCTTCATTTCTTCTTCTTCTTCTTATTTCTTTCTTCTGTTCACATTTTTTTCGTTTCGTTTCCTTTCCTTTCAAGCGGCTAACTTCTGCGTCTTTGTTGTTTTTTGCTTAAGTTATTTATGATTGGCCAGAGAATTTCTTTCTCTATGCGGCCATTTGTTTGCTAAAGGTCTTTGATAGCTTAAAGTCGTTTTTGTGTTTTTTTCTTCTGTCGAAGAAATGCAAATTGCAAAAATGTGAGAATAAATAAATTAGCAACGTTAAAAGCATTCTTTTATTTATCAAACGATTTGAAAGTGACAGTTGCAAAGGTTTTATAAATATGGAAGTTATTTATGCTAAAAGATTTGTATATAAGATAGTAGCACTTTTGTTACTTAAATTGGATAGTAAGGTAAATTTTAAATACACAAAAAAGAGGAAGAGTAAAACATTTTTAGAACACAATTTTTTAAACATTTACTTTAAAGTTTCTACCACCAAATAGATTTTAAAGAAATAAAGAAAACCTATTCCTCTAAGGTAATACAAATATTTATATATATTTTAAAATTATTTGATGAGTTTTTATGGTATATTTCTTATTTCAAAATTCAAAGGAATCTTTAATGCAATATAAAATTATTATGATTTTCTTTAGTTATTTCCTCTTTTACAACCAATAAAATGCTCCTGCTTCTTGACTTATTTTTTCTTCCATCATTCTGTTGCAGCATTCACGCTTCAATAAGCCATAAAGAGGCAGATACATATATAAAGTAATATATCAATTTGACCAATTAGGCTTCCCCTTGGGCCATGACCAATACTCGGTTATTATCCGAAGTCGTACCTCACCCTTTCCTTTCCCGTCGTGCGTTCCATGCCATGGATGATGCTACGTGATTTACCGTACAAATATAACTCACAATTAAATTTAAACAAAATTATTATCTCAGTGTTTGGCCATAACTGTTCCTTGTACGCCACCACACTCCCTCCCTTGGCCGTTCTTTCTCCTCTCTTTCTCATCTTTATTGGCCACAAAATTGAATTTAATTGCCGTGTCTCGACTTCGTTTTTTTGGCTTTTTTTTTGTGTGCTGGTCTTTTCTTATGACTTTGCTGAAATTGTTGCTCAATTCTATAATTATTTATGCATTCGGTGACTGCAAAAGCGGTTAACATGTCTCGTTAAATCTTTATTGGATATTAAAAGTGGGCTTGGCCGGGCTTTACATTTGTTTGGGGAAAGAAAATGGATTCGGATTCTGATGTGAGTGACAGAATTTTGGGTTATTACAGCTCTTTGCAGCATTTCAGCATTTATGCGATGCTTAAGCCTGAAGCACGTAAAAACGGGGTAATTAATAAAGTAGGGCTTGGGCATAAAAAATGTAAATATGTACATTGATATGGTTTAAAATTAGAGATAAAACATTGCTATAGCTGAAAGAATATGAATGAGTTTCCTTAAGAACCTCACGTGCTGGAAGCTATTTTAAGTCCAAGAAGTCACCCAGCAATCGCTGAAAGTAGATGTTAGCCAGTCTAGAAGCTATCAAGCTGAGCTAATAATGCACATAATAAGCGGAATAACAATAACAATAACGAATAATGGCAACAATCAAGAAAGCAAGCAACACGACGGGTAAAAGTAAAGAATCTGTGACAGTCGACAGTCGGCGCTCTAAACGACAATCATCATTTGAGTGCTGTTTATGCTTCAGGTGGTGGAACATCAACGCGGCAATCAAAAACGATTAACAAGATCGCACCAACCACCGCGAGTAAGCCACCACTACAGTCGACACCACTTGCCCCACCAGATGACCCACTTGGCCGGCTTTGACAGATGTATGTCAACTGCAGCAGCAGTCGGAGAATTTTACAAGTTGTTAAGTGTTTTTGATACAAAAACTAGGAACAGCTTCAGCTTCAACTTAAGCCCCGTCTTGATTTCAGTGCTGCGAATGATATAAATAAGTAGCTTAAATACTATTTACCTTTATTAAAAGAATTATAACTTTACCTTTATTAAAAGAATTATAACTTAATATAAAATAAAAGAAAATATAAAATAAACTAAAGTTACAAGTTTGTTTTAAATTTATAAAACTTGAAGAAAACTCTTTATAAACCTTGCTAAAATACTATTTAAATTCTTTTTTATATTTTATAAAATAGCTAGATCCGTCTTAAAGCCAACCAACTCTGGCTTGGCTTTAGTTTCCACTCAATAAAGCTGACTAGTATCTCCGACATGTGCAACAAGTTTAGCAACTGCGGCGATGACGATGCCAACTTGAGCTCCAGCTTCGACTCCGGTTTGAAATCCGGGTGCAGGAGCAACTACAACTGAAATGTAGTGCAACATTTGGCCGCTGGTTTTGTTGGTTTTTGGGGTGTCTGCCCGACTGGCACCCATTCCCCTTCTGCCCACCGCCTTACGCACTCCCGTTGGCAACCCGTTTGCTGTCAATGGGAGCAAGCCAAGTCAAGACGCGGCCAAGCCAACCATGACTTGGCCAGCCCCCCCAAAAGACAGACTTTCCTGGCGTTCCTAAAGTAGCAAAAAAAAATATAAATATATATCTGTAACTGTATATGTTTTTTTAATTACCAATCATAAAGTGCGGCCGCCCAAAATAGTTTTTGGAACAGAACCAAAAGTTTAATAAGCATGACACATGTACCTCAACCTCAGGCCGGGAACTTGGCTTCAATTACGGTAATACACCCACCTGGTCTTACCTTCTTACCAGCTCATCCTCCTTCCTCTTCCGTATTCATGCACGGGTGAGAGGAGCTGGAAAGCATAATAATTTTTTTTTGGGGGCTTCTTGCTAATTATGCTATCTGTGATGTACTAGATGTTGCGGGCCATATAAAAAAGATTTAGAATAATGTAATTTTAAAATAGAGAAAGAAATTTAAATAATCTGGGGAGAGCTTTTACGAAAACAATACTTTTCTGAATATTATAAGTCTATCTTTACTGGGATTCCATTTATCACAGTCTTTCCCACAGATAAAACATTTAAAAAACGCTTATGAATACATAATAATCAGTTCTGATTATCATAAGAAAAATTTAAAGTTTGTATTATGAGAATATGTATCATAAATATTTGTATCATTAAAATTTATATAATTAAAATGTGTCCGTACCAGAAAATATATTTATATAAAGTTCTAATACTTTTATTTTATTTTTATATTCATATTTTATTTACAAATCCAAAGCACACAAAGGTCCTCCACATCATCGGGATCCTGCCATGAATCGGTTGAAAGAGGTTGCTTTCTTATTTAACAAATTCAAATAAATTCTATATCCAAAGATTCATATTAGTATTTAAATACGCAGCATAAATGCTGCAATAACATTTTAGAAATATTTGCTGGTGTCCTCGATTTCCTTATTCAGTTCTGCCATAACAATTACCCCTTTTCTTTCGCCCCTTCTTGACGCACACCAACAATTTAGGGCTCCGTGAGCAAGTTGAACAACTTTCATTTAAGTGCTCACCTTTTTGTGCACTACCCCAAAAAAAAAATAAAATAAAAATAAAAAAAGTACCAACAGAAACAACAAATTCCAATTTAAATGGGGAACTCAAAAAAAAATACAACAAAAATACAGCAACAAAAACAGTTTATAACGACGTGATTCTTTTGCATTGTCTGGTGAGCTCCCCATTTCGACTGCTTTTGGCCGAAAGTG
Source organism: Drosophila anomelani (assembly GCA_035045905.1). Classification (NCBI taxonomy): domain Eukaryota; kingdom Metazoa; phylum Arthropoda; class Insecta; order Diptera; family Drosophilidae; genus Drosophila; species Drosophila anomelani. The sequence continues at coordinate 3,734,223 of JAWNOO010000007.1, read as the reverse complement.
TGCTCATAATTAGCCCTTTTTGTTGACGTTTTTTCTTTTATTTTTTTATATATCTTTTTGGGGCCAGAGCGATGCACAAAATTAGCAACTATTACGCTTCTATTATTGCCATTGTTGTTGCTGTTGTGCTGGCTTCCGCAGACAGTGTAATCTTGGCTTTTAGCTGATGTGAAAGTAACAGTTTTCCATCCGTTTTTTTGTTAGCTTTTTGGCCTGTCATAGAAAAACTCTCCCATTCCGGACGGAATCATAATTGGAGTCATTATACTAAGTACGGATTCAAGCAGATATCTGTTTGCACAGAAAATATTTATACTATTTTAATTGGGGTTTCAAGTTGCAGAGATCGTACAGAACAAAGTTGTTTTGTTACTTATAAATATCTTAACGGAACTGTATGATTAGAGATTAATATATTATAAACAAAGTCATATTTTTGCATCTATTTATTTTATTGTATTTATTTAGTTTAAAAATCTTATGTATCTTCATCGATGTATGTTATTTTATTGTATCTGAATAGATAGATAGTTGAAGATTCTATACAAATAAGAACCATAATTATAAAATAAATAATAGCTAATACTAATATTATTTACTTAATTTAATAATTATTTTATAAGCCTGCTTATTTTGGGTTATTTTTTGGGTTAATATTTACTTTAAAACTCCTCAACAGCAATCCGGGGAGTATCAAGGACAGAAGTCATAAAAAATACAAGCTATAATTTTCGTTCCGGAATTCCATTCATAACAATCAGTTACGTAACTTCTGTTAAATCCACTTTGGGTGAAGGTTATGATCCTTCACCACCCACATGTCCTACGCGTGACATATGTGCTGGTCGTGTGCCGGTACAAAAAAGGGACTAATGGTTGGACACCTTACAGATTACGTAACAATAAAATAAAAATGTCCTTTGGTGTGGATTATTATAACTATCGAAGGTCAATTGCTACACGGCAAAAAATGTTGCAACTTTTTTATTAGAAACATTTTAAGACAAAAAGATAATTGTAGTTTTGTAAGAATATTGTGTGTTTATCATGTTTTATGAGCAAAGGCCTTTTCTAAAAATTGTATAAAAGAGCGGACTTTAGAACCCTAAAAAATTAGTATTTATAGTTCATATATATTTTAACTGATCTTAAAATTTGTAGGCAATAAATATTATTATTATTTTTCTGGCTACAAGAGACTAACTATATAATCCGATTGATTTTACCCTAAGAAAAAATAAAGGACCTACGAGAGTATCCAAATTTACTTTAAAATGCAAACAAGACGTGGTATGTACCATATGTATTTAAACTTAAACAAACAAAATCTCCTGTTGGTCTGTGTGACTAAGGAGTTGTCTTACATCCGTTTGTTGTGAACACACACCCCAGAAGGGTTTCCGGCTCGCACTGAGGAAACCAGGATTCGACATGCTGCGGATTAGTCTGGGAAATTGGGTCAATCTCTTGTCACTCTGGGCCGTGTCACATGCAAAACATTGCCGCATGATTTACGACTTGGCCGAGGCAAGACCGATTCCAATACCGATCCGCGGCGGACAGTGGCCTGTCCACGGTGACAGCAGCAGCAGCAGCAGCATCAACATCGAGAGTAGCTGGGCAATGCGGATGCAACATTTGTCGCCGGCTTGTCTTTTGTCATGGCCATAAAACCACGGCCGCTGACTGTTTGCCGTTTTCCAGTTAAAGTCCCCGCCATAAAATTGTAAATTTCACCGTTGGCCCGTCCTTTGACATTGTGTTTGGCTCTTACCTGCCCCTGCAACTGGCCCTCTCTTCCGCCAAATGATGCAAATATGGCACGGATATTTACTTAATGACGTCCTCGCCGGAGAAGGGTTAAGAATGCTTTTACTATTCCCCTTGAACTATAAAAATGCAGAATTCTTTCTCCGCGTAATGCTGAGATCATGCGTGAATAAACAAAGGCCAAGTAGAGAAGGAGAAATGTAAATTCGGTGTCCGAGGGGAGAGCAAGGAAAGAAAGAAGAAAAAATTGGGTCAGGGCACACCTCTTTATAGCTGACGGCACCGCCGAATTGCTGTCCATCTCATATGTATAACTCATAATAAGGAACGCCCACAGCAAACGGAATTTGTTTTCTTGCTTTATTATTTTGGTTTTTTTCACAAATCAACACTAAAAGTTGCCCACGAGAATGAAAGATTACACAAAGAATGCAAACACAACTGCTGGACACTCGAAAAATTTGGCACAAGAATTACGGAATAAGTAATAATAACAATAACAATGTTTACCATGGAATCAATTAAGGAAGCAAGCATCTTTAACGATATTTTACCCTATCTTTATAATCCGAGAAAAGTTATATTTCCTATTAAGAAATATATAAGAAATACGTAATTTTCGTATTTAATTTAAAAAAATGTAGATATAGAAATTTTTAAATATTGTCTATAAATTTATCATATTATCTATGTAAAAATATTATGACCTGGATTAAAAATATCTAAACATAACGCAAAATTTAATAAATGAAAGGAACATTGTACTATCACAATAATATTAGCAAAAAACATAAACAGAAATAGATCATACATTTTATAGAATACTTAATTACATTATAATAGAAAGGAAAGATTTAATTTTGCCATTAAATTTTAATTAAATTAAATTGAACAAATTTATTAATTTATGGTCATCCAAAAATAAAAGTAAAAATAGTATTTGTCTAGCTGGTGTTTACTTCAAATAATAATTTTATTAAATTATCTTAAAATCTCCATTATTTTCTGAGTTTACTCCCAATAACTGTATATTTATTTTTCGCACCACTGCCTTTTCATTTCATTAAAAAGACATTCTCTTTTGTGTACGAAAACAATAAAACAAAATTAAATACAAATATTGGACACCGTGGGTTCTTTCTTTTGGCCAAAAAAAACACAAAAATTGGTTAAAGAAGAAGCGGAGTAAGTAGGGTTGACATATTCAGGTTAAAGAGATGCGACTAAAGCCCACTTTTGATCTCATTTGCTTTGCAAAGAACGGCGGCTAAAACATTCTGATTCACTTTCATGCGCCGAACACCAACTCCGATTGTTCGGGCCCGAAAAGAAGAAGAACAAAAATGGTGGCCAGAGAAGGAAATGCAACAACAACAACCAAATGGAGGAAGATTTTATTTGCTTAGCCAACGCTGTGAATATTTAATTTGCGCACTCACACACACTCGAATATACATAAATATATACGAAGAGAGGCTTTAACGACACTGCTGACCCAGATTTTTGGGGCAAGCTTAAGCTTAAAAGCTACAACGCTAATAAGAACAGCAATGCCGCCGCCATTGCCCACACAGACATACTTGAAAAAAAAAACACAAACAACAAAATAAATAAATAAATGGTGTATTCTCTTTTTTTCTCTCTCTGTGCGTGCCGAGGAAAGATACTCACTAATTAACCCAAAGCCAGAGTCAGAGCCAAAAGAATCAACCAAAAAACTCATTTGCAAATTGTGGCCGAAAGAGACGGAGGCTTTGAAGAAAAGAAAGAGGTAGATGTTGAAGATTTTTGGGGATAGAGAGAGGGAGAAAGAGTGGAGCTAACACTCAAATATAAATACACATAAATTATGCCTAGGAAACCCCAAAAAAATCATAGATCTATGGTTGTGAGTGTGCTCAGAAGTTGGCCAAAGACAAATACATATGACATCATATTGGTGGCCTCATTGTTGGCATAAAGAACCCAAGGAGATTATAATTTGCTGTATAAATTTGTACTTTTCTGGGAAATTAATAAATAAAGCTTACAAGGCCGGATGCTAAAAAGAAATTTGTTTAACATAAAAATAATTAGAAGGGAGTAACATTTTTTTAAGGAAAGGAATTTATTATAATTCATTAACCCAATTATTAACTTTTAGGTATTAACTATTAAATCATTAAGGATTTCTAAATTATATAAAACAATCCTTTTTGTATAATGAAGAAAGACAGCCTGGTAGAACTGACAACCTAAATTAATACTTTAAAATATTTATTATTTAAGAGTATATTATTGTTATCTTTCTGTTAATCTAGATTTCTTTTTCTGACGTAATTAAGAATAACTCTTAAATATATTTTAAAGACCTTCATTTTTCCCATTATAAAAATCTTTCCAGAAAACTCAATTTAAGCTCTTGTTTCCTTTCGATTTTGTAGTATTACTCATAGTGGGTAAAAACCCTTTGGCACCTGCAATCCCCTTTCTTTTTCTTTCTTCTGGGGCTTCGGATTTCACAATACCTTCAGAAATCCCTCACAAGCACACATGCATTTTTTGGAGCTCATTTATTGTCCAACATTGTTAAGTAACCATCATCGTCTGAGTTTTTTCTTTAACAACTTTTAATGTTTACATTTGGCGCTTTGGCCCAAATATTCTGACAGCGGTTCCCAACTCCAATCCCATCCGAGTGGGAGTGGGATGGCGAGTGCTGCGGGCCGTCTCTTTCTGTATATTCCTCCTCTCCGCTTGGCTTGAAGTAATCATTGTCATGCCTGCGATTCTGCTTCATTATTTCGCCGGCTGTACCCACGCTTCTGCCCATCTTCCCATCTTGCCTTCTTCCACTTGATAGCCATCGTAATGAGCTTTAAGTTAGAGGGTTCTGATCATCATCTCATGACGGTTTTTTTTTGGGAACAAGATGAAGATGCTGCTGGCGCATCGCCTTCGTCATTTGTTGGTCACGCTGATGCTGGGGCTTTTGTTTTAAATACTCTGCTAAGAAGATGGGTCCATTGACTTAGGGAAAACCATGGACCATTTCATTACTAAGTAGTGCATTATTATATTATTTATATATTTAGTTTTGATATTTAAATAAATTAAATACATATTTTTGTAGATTTAATACAAAATGATGCATAAAATATAGATAAAACCAGATTTATCAGTAAATATATTTATTACAAAATACTAAAACTAAACAATAAAGCAATAAAAATATTTTTCATTAACTAAACAAGTTTTAAGATTTTTAAAATACATTTTAAACTTATTTATGTACAATTTCCCAGCCTGTCAGAGCATTTAATCTTCTGCTAGTATCTTCTATCTAAAAAAGTAGGTATTTTCTTTCGATTTCATTGCTTTGCTTTTTTTTGCTTTTGCTTGCTTAACCAATATTTTGCCGGTCGATAATGAAAGGAAAGCAAAACCGGTGGTCAGGGTGCGCGGAATGGAGTCGAGAAGAAGCTGGAGATCCCACAAGCCACAAGACCCGAAATACACAACAAAAGCTTATAATCATCAAGAGTGAATCTGCTGGTGAAATGGTCTCGGTTTTTGTTTTTGGTGGCCAGCACACACACACCGTCGTCAGTCAGTCATGTTTGTGGTTTAGACTTTGCTTTCTTTCGAGGCGGTTTCCATGGGGGGGATTTCATAATATTTGCATTGGTGTGGGCCTTTTTGCTCTTACAGGTGTTTGTGTGACCCACTTTCGGGCGACATCCCAGCGCGATGCCTGAGAAGTTCTGCCAACAAAAAAAAAACACGCTCTTTGAATGATGCGGTGGGCATTTCTCGGAAAGGCTAATATTACACTGGTTAAAAGCCCAATTCATTCGCTGAGGGAGACGTGATGCTCCAGGGTCGAAATAATGAAAACAACAACAACAACAAAAAACAACGAACAAATGAGTTGCAAAAAATGGCAACCTCGATACAAATATCAATTTGTAGGAAACAAGAAATTCAGAATTAAGCAAAAAAAATCTCTATTTTAAGTTAATTGATCTTAGTTTTTTTGCACTCAAGATATAAATATTATTTCCAGATATTTCTCATCGTTCTAAAGATAGTACCAAGGGGATTCCCGAACAATGAAATTAAAATTAGATTTTTCCATTAAATACATATTTTTTACTAGTAAACAATTTAAAAGGATTTATTTTGTATTTAATATTAATATAAAAAACCAAGTAATGCATTTTGCTTAGGTTTTATATCCTAACTACACATATTGTTTGTAAAATTTCATTAATTTAATATTAAACATAATCCGTAGTGTTTAAACAAATTCAACTTACTTAAATCTTACATAAATTTATTTTATTTATATTTATTTTCATGTCCAATTCTTTTAGTGGCGCTCCTATTGACGTATGTTTCCTTATATTTTGACACTAGATGTCGCTTTTTCTTCTTGTAGAATGTAGACTTTACAGTGAAGAATCATATTTCCATGTACTATTGCATGGACTTATAATTAAAGCGAATTTGAAAGTAAATTTATTTAAAAAATTTACTTAAAAAAACAATTAAACAAATAATAAAAATTAAAGTGTTTAAAAAAAGATTTAATTTATCGAGCAGAGTTTGCTTGTGCACATCTTTGGTATGCCAGTTGCTTATACATATATGAATATTGTGCTTTAATTTTACCATTTTAAATGTTTGTAATTTTTAATTTAAAGTCACCAACTTTTCAAAGTCTCAATGAGTTTCTAGTGGTAAGCGCTAGGTTTTGTCTTTAATTATTTACTTTAACATAACATGCTTGCATTTTTAAATAAATCATATCGAAATATCTCAACACAGGAAAACTAATTTGACCTTGGGCGCATAAAGTCCAAGCTGGTAATGAAAATGTTCAATTATAAGCATTGATTAGGGAAAATAACAGGAACAGAAAAAAAGTGCTAAGCGTGGAAGCCATAATATCAGCGTCATCATCGGCTCTTCGAGTCGTCTGCCCACTGATAAGCCAGTGTCTGGCGAGACGAGCAGCTTGAGTTTTATTCCTATTTATATGAGTGTCTGGAACCTGCCAGATGTCAGCGCAGAGAAATTGCTATTAAGTAATTGATTTTCGCTCCCCTTAAATATTTTCAGAGTAAACATTACAATCCCAAGGAGTGTCTTTAGTTCAGTGGGAGGGAAAATGTGTATGGTATTTATTGTTGTTTATTGTAGTTCTCTTTTTACATGAAGTCCTGTAAAACTCTCTTTTGAAATATAGCTTAATTGCTTCTTAAGAAATAAATTAATAATAGAAAAAGAAATAAATAAAAAAGAAACCTTAAATAAAACTGCATTTACAAAAAATGTATAGATTAAAGGTTTACTGTTTTCTTTTATGCAACAATGGGTTCCATAAAACTTAGTCATGTTCAGATATTGTTCTTAAAATTTTCCTTTATTATTATTGTATTAATAAGCTTTAATTAGCTTTAATATTTTCACTCGGTGTTTATTTATAAATTGCGCAAAATTAGCGCTTAAAAAAATAACAACATTTGCTGGGTTCGCTCTTAATCTTGATTTCGTTCTCTTAGCCCCAACCTTTGGGGCTCCCCAAAAAAAAAAAAGAGTGCGGTGGAGCAATCTTTATATCTCTCAGAGAGACAACAACAGCTGCTCGCTATATTCGTCGCGTGTTTTGGAAGCAACAATTCCAATTTAAATGCTCCACAACCCTCGTCCAAGCCCCACCGCATTTTTCTTTGGACGCGAGTGCCACATTACTTGTCCGCAAATCAAGGAAAATCAATTCTAGTGCCAAAGTGCGTGCAATAAAAGTGTCAAATTAAGATTAACAAAAGCTAAATAAAACCAAAAAACAGAGCGAAATGGAGCGTATTTTGAGGGGGATAATGAGATACAGGAACACAACTCGCGAACAAATGGTGAAAGAATTCCAGAAAGTGCGCGATAATCCAGAGGTGAGGCAATCAATAGATTTTATAGGTCAAGATCTAGAGCATGCTGTCTAGAATTCGGTGTATATAAACAGAAAAAAACATTAGAACATGCTTTTGCCTTGTGGGGAGCTATTATTGCATGTGTTTTAATATCATTATCACATTTTTTCCCGACTTGTCAGTCACAAACATGGCGCTCTCCCACTTCACTCTCTCGATGTCTGTCTGTTGCTCTTTATCTTTCTCTCTGAGTTTGCTTTATTTTTGGTAAACAAACAACAAAGGTAAACCGGTTGTCAAACAATCCCCCCGCCACCACCCCCTTGGCTTTGCTTAATATAAAATTTTATTTTTATATACTTAAGTGATTGCTTTTCGGAGATCTTGGACTTCGTGCATTGCACCTTTGCTAATTAATAAATTAATTCTGTTCTAATTGAAAATATGTGAATGTGTAAATATGGATTTGTGCACTGATTTGAAAAATAAAAATAATAAACATTCTACTGTAAAATGGATATCAATATCCCTAACTAATAAAATAACAAACCAACCACTCTAAAATCTATAAAATGTTATATTGATTGCTAAATAAATAAGACTGAGTTGGTTCAAAAAATATAACACTTATTTTATTATTATTAAAAATGTATATTCGATTTTTTGTTTCACTTTAAATTAGTGATTTATTTTGATAAAAGATTTCTTAATATATTAATCGTTTTTAGTCAATACAAATTAAAAAATACAAAAAATCCAGGGGCATAACAAAATATTTTCTGTTAATAAAATAACATTTATATTTTCTTTTGGACTTAAAAGTATTTATATTCTATAAAGTCTAGAAATTTATCCACAGTTTTTAAGCTCAATGTCGATTATTTTTGTCTGGAAAATGTAATTCGTTTACAATAAAAAATAAAACAGAAACCTTGAATTACTTTAAAATGTAATACAAAGTAAAAAATGTCTTAAATTTCCATTATTCGACAAATTCTAATAGTTTTAAAATCAACATAAACGTTTTTAAACAATAAAGCATTAAAGTAAGTGGAGAAAATGGCTTCAGATGACGCATATCTATGCCCATCCATCAATACTTTCAATATTTTCCAATTTCCCTGCTAAAACAGCCTTGAACCGAACCCACTGACACTTTGGCCGCTGGCCAAGTATGTCATAACTTGTGTGCTGGCTATCTGCAGAATATATTTATGTACGCACTAGCCGATATCTATGCGCTGCTAACTCTTGATACGCTTTATCTTTCAGCCGAAGGCCGTCTTCTTCACCTGCATGGACAGTAGAATGATTCCCACCCGGTACACAGACACTCATGTGGGCGACATGTTTGTGGGTGAGTTACACCTACATTTGATTGTAATTATATATACCTTTAACATGCCCGCCGATTCCCACGGTTAGTGAGAAATGCAGGCAACTTGATTCCCCATGCCCAGCACTTCCAGGATGAGTACTTTAGCTGCGAGCCGGCTGCCTTGGAGCTGGGATGCGTGGTGAATGATATCCGGCATATAATCGTTTGCGGGCACAGCGATTGCAAGGCCATGAATCTGCTGTACCAGCTGCGGGATCCAGATTTTGCGTCGAAGGTGGGCCTAAGATTATCTCAGCTTATGGAATACATAGTAACTTACCTTTACATTTAATTACCAGCTGAACCGTCGCCTCTCGCCCTTGAGATCCTGGTTGTGCACCCATGCCAACACCAGTTTGGATAAGTTCCAAGAGTGGCGTGACGCCGGCATGAAGGATCCATTGCTCTTCTCCTCGGAGACTCCGCTGCGTCGCTTTGTGGCCTACATCGACGAAGAGCAAAAGTTCGCCGTCGAGGATAAGCTTTCGCAGATCAACACTCTGCAGCAAATGTCCAACATAGCCTCCTATGGCTTCTTGAAGCACAGATTGGAGTCTCATGATCTCCACATACACGCCCTGTGGTTCGATATTTACACGGGAGACATATACTACTTTAGTCGCGGCGCCAAGAGATTCATGGCCGTCGATGAGGACAGCGTGGATCGATTGTCAGAGGAGGTCCGGAGATTCTACTCGTAGGCATATTGTTCGCGGATCAACTGACTAGATTATCTGTGATATGTGGGCCTTATCTACAGTTGACGGCATTTACAAATGACCAATTGCTAGGATTGTTTTGTATATTTATAAGTGTGTAATTGTTCTTTTGTATATAAACTTAAGGCCTATTAAAGTTTCAACTTACAAATCTACGAAAAATCAACGAAGGAGATGGCTATACATCGCCCACTTGCTAAAACACTATTTCATAACTCTAACAATAAGATTTTAAGGATGGAATATTACAACGTTGTCACAAAGAATTTTATAGAAAATATTGAACAGCATTTACCAATTTAAATAGTCTTGTAGCAAGTGAGCGATTTATACATATATACGTATTTATCATATTTATCATTACGGGAAGCGGTAAGACTTTGGGGCGCGCCACTCTGGACGCTTCGATGTGTGCACAACAACAGACCGAATTTCATGTCTTTTGAACGGAAAACGGCATTGGGAAAATCTACGGAAAACAAACAAGCTGCATAGTTCAATGGTACTTGTGGCCGTGATGGCTCATGGCACTGTTGTTCGGATTCTCCAGCTCCTCAAAGTACTTTCGCGCGTTCCGTATATTCACCAGTGTGGCTTCCGAGGGCAGGGTGGGATCCGACATCACCACCATCACATACGTGTTGCTGGTAAAGGTATCTATGAAGGCAGCAAACGCATTATTACGCACCTCCATCGACTGGAACTTGGCACCCAGCTTGGAGCAGCTCAGCTTAAACTGTTTAATTATGTTGGACACCTTCTCGAAGCGGTGCGAGTCGCGATTCTTCTTGCTCTGGCAATGTGAAATCACCAGGAAGGTGGCCTTCTCGAACAGCAGCACCTCATCGGCCTCGATAACGTTGGCAAAGTGCGTTACCGAGTTCTCCAGGACGGCCACATTCGGTATCAGCATGGTGACAATGGAAGACCAGGCTCTGTAAATCAGTTAGAGGTTAACTAAAAGTCGTTTGCAGGCGAAGGCTAACTCACTTGTACAATGTTTCATCCCAGATACTGGTGCGGAAGCAGGTGACATTGCCGGGCTTCGACAACCGAATGAGATCGTCCTCGCGCACCTTAAACTCGCCCTCGCGATGCTCCTCCGGCACCAGATCCATTTTGTGCACCAAACAGAAGATCTTGGCCTCCGGCGAGTTCTGCAGCAGGGCCTCCAGGCAACTCTGGTAGTAGTGGACGTCGCGTTCCATCTCGCGGCTCTCCACATCGAACACATAGATGAGCACCTCGACATGACGGAAAATGTTCTCGCGCTGCTGGGCAAAGTACTGTTTCATGAATCCCTCCTGGCCGCCGCAGTCCCAGAGATTCAGCACCAGGTTGCCCAGGAACTTGACATGCGAGTGCTCCACGTCGACTAAGGGCGGGGATAGGAATAGGTTTGGGATACCTGATTATATAGTCAATTTACTCACTTGTTGCTCCGAGGCGTGTCGTATCACGGGCAATATAGTTGGCGAAGATAATGGAACGCATGCTGGTCTTCCCCGACCCGCTCTTCCCCATCAGCAACACCTGCACAAAGGCAAATACGTTACAAATAAGGGCCGTAACTTGTTATATGAAAATACATTACCTTTTTCTTCATGGTGCTCCTCCCCGTTTATTATTTTAACAATGAAAACAATAAAAACAAATAGTAGGCTGGGCCAGAATTCGATAACCGATTTTGTAATTTTAGTGTGGACGTTGGTGAAACGCTTAAAAATACTCGCATGCTTTTCACTTGCTTTGTTATTTTTATTTAAAAAGTGTTAAATATTTTCAAATATTTTTTATGATTTTTCTTGGGGAATAAAACAATTGCCGCTTTATTAACACACGCTTATTATGAACGATATCAAGCGTTTGAAGGACCAGCAGCGCGAGAAGCATCCCGGATTCGATGGTTACATCGACTGCATGACTCGTGCACTCTTCACGGGCCTCGCCACATTCTGTTTAGGTTTGTTGCTGTCTTTTATTTAAAAGAATTGCATAATAAATTACACAAATTACAGGATTTTCCGGCAGCTACTTCGCCCAGAAGATCATACAGTCCCGCATTCGCTATCCGGCCAAGTACAACATACTGGTTTCGTCACTGGTGGCTACCGGCGTTTCCTACCAAGCCACTTCGACCCGCACAAGATCTTGCCAGGCGGCGTGGATGGCTTTTGAGGAGAAGCATTCTGTGCTCAACGAGAAGACCTTTTAGCCATAGCAAACTGTAATTAATTAGGTTTAGTGATGTCTAGTATCCGGGCATGGATGCGCCTGGCCAGGGGTCTTCCTCTTCCGCGTCCAATGGCAGCGATGCCTATGCGCTTTAAGTACACACAACACCAAGGGGTTAAGGGCATTCGAAATCGGAAGAGCTTCTTCGAGGCGCAGATACAGGCGGGACAGAGAGGCGATGAGGAAGGCGACATGGAGGAAAGGGAGCAGGGACTGGCGGATCCTACAGATATGCGGTTTTTGGATGATCGGTAAGGAAAAATCAAGACTTAAACAAATTAAGTTACTATTTATCAACAAAATGTTGAGGTTTTCTTATTCATTTGTCACATTTTCCATTCCAGAGCCTACGACGAAGTGGCTGGTGGAGCTATGAGGATCACTCGGGATACAGCCAGCTCCCAGCAAGTGCTCATACTGCAGCCTTACGTTAAGTGGGCTGCCAAACGTCAAAACACCCCCAATAGCGATGTCCGACCAGAGGATCAGCTAGCGGAGGCATCCGCATTGATTAATTCCCTCCCCAACTGGCAAGTGGCCATGGCCCTTAAGGTACCATTGGAGAATCTCGAGAAGAAGACGCTATTTGGCACCGGAAAGCTAATGGAGCTCAAAGCTCTTGTGGCCGATTTGCGACAGGAGCGGCATCTAACCTGCCTGTTTGTCAGCAAGGGAACTCTATCCTTTGCCCAGAAGCGCTTTCTTGAGGCAGAGTTCAGACTGCCAGTGATGGATCGATACTCGGTGGTCATTCAGATCCTAAGACTGCATGCCACAAGTGCAGAGGCAAGGCTTCAGGTGAGGATTGTTGAATAGCTTACTCATCTCTTGAATTAATTTATTAATAATGTATTTCAGGTGGCAATGGCAGAACTTCCCTATATCTGGGCCCAGGCCAAGGATGCCAGTGTGACTCAGACGCGACGGCAGGGATATGCCTTAACTGATTTGCAAAAGGAGATCCTTCGGACCCGTGAGCGAAAATTGCGCGCAGAACTTGATCGTGTGCGGCGCCAGAGGCAGTTGCTTCGCCAAAAGCGCAAGCAGCAGAATTATCCCATTGTGGCGGTGGTGGGATACACCAATGCCGGAAAGACTTCGCTAATTAAGGCTCTAACCGTGGAGGATGCGCTGCAGCCAAGGAATCAACTTTTTGCCACTCTAGATGTGACTGCCCATGCTGGCTGCTTGCCCTGCAACCTGGAAGTCATCTACATGGACACTGTGGGATTTATGTCTGATCTTCCCACTGGATTATTCGAGTGCTTTGTGGCTACCTTGGAAGATGCAATGCTGGCGGTTAGTTAATTATGTCTTTGATTTTGCCGGAGAATCTTAATTTTCTCTTCTTTTGGAATAGGATGTAATTGTCCACGTCCAGGACTTGTCGCACCCATGCCACGCCGCCCAGCGAAGTCATGTGGAAGCCACGCTGCGTTCGCTGGCCTTCAATGTGGCTGGCGGAGATTCCACGGCCAGTCATTTGCCTCCGATTATCGATGTGTACAACAAATGTGATTTGGTATCCTCCATCCCCGAAACTGCTCCAGATGCAGCTGCAGTGCACCATATATCAGCACGATCCCAGACCGGACTGGAACCCTTGCTAGAGGACATTGAACAGCAGATATTGACTGCCACTGGGCGAAGGAAGCTGCAAATGCGAGTGCCCAATGGAGGGCCCGAAATGGCCTGGCTTTATAAGAACGCCGCCGTAGTAGAGACCAAAGCGGATGAGGAGAATCCAGAGCGCCTGATGATGCACGTGGTGATTAGCCAACGAACCCTGGACCAGTTCAAACGAGAGTTCCTTCGATAATTCTTATCCAATGATTAGGTTGTTGATAATTATGTTTCTGACTAATTTCTTTATTATTGCTCTTCTTTTTGTTCTGGTTTAGTTACTAGCGAGTGTAGTTAGGAATGGTTGTTGTTTTCTCTCTTTAATTGTTTATATAAATGTAAAATTTGCTACCACAAGAATAAAATGAAAAAGGTATCTAAAAATATGTTTAAACAAAACATTTTTGTATTGCACTTTGCGCTGGCCATTTTGTGCTGGGAAAAATCAGATGATCTGATCCTAAAGAGGGTCAGATATCAGAATCAACCATTATTGTTAATATCTAGGGCAAGTCTTGTGGCTTGCCTCGAAACTATATATATTCGTATATATATTTGTGTGGTGCTTTCTCTTGTGTGTATTGGCACAATTGAATATTTCAAATTAAAAGCAGCGCCCTTGAACATAACCAACTTAATATAAAATAAAATGAAAAACAAACTTAACACCAATTTAAATTAACAAATACTTAACCGAAAAACAGCTTAAAATCTAAATTTTTAAAAATGCCAACCGCAGCACTATTCAAAAAGCATAAAACAGATATTTCTAAAATAATTTCAAGAAAAGGGAACCATTTTTTCCAGTTTTTAAAGGTTTTTTCGATATACAATATTTTTGAAAATAAAATTTTTAGGAATATTGTTAATTTTCCTTTTTAATTTAATCTTATTTTAACCAAATCTTATAAATTGTCATATTTTTTGTCACTTTAGATGGGTAACATTTCCTTGGCTAAAAATATATAGAATATATATATTTCGATGGGATCTACCAGTTTTTTTCTATACAAAAATTTGTTGATCAAAATTCGATTTATGAAATGTTTTCTTTTTTGCTTTTTTGTGAATTTCAATTTGTTTGTTTTCCATGGCGTACCAAACATAAAATATCAGTTTCTGAGGCTCTCTAACGTACAAACACATTATATAGGATGATGACACGATTTGGCATAAAATCTTAAGGGTATTATTTCGCTCTGAGCAATATTAAGCAATTTTATTTAGGCATTTTAAAAAGGTGTAAAAAAACATGCAGTTTATTTATGATCCAGTTGTTGGAGTTAGAAAGAAATAAAATAAGATTTTAAAAGATTACGGGAATTTTCATAATTATACATACATTTTTATCAACAAATTTGAGTTGGGAATGTAAATAAGAAGGATAATGATAATGTAAATCATTCATAAGCTTCACTCTCTCCCAGGAAAACATTACTTAAAATCGCTCATAGTCTACCCTTAGCCATTTTGCATTTGCGGTTTGCCATCTAAATCGAGTCATTCGTATACCAGACACCCCTAGCTTAAGCCTATGTGAAGGAATGGGAGGATTCGATGAGCCAGCGGAGGAGCTGCTTGAGCGGAGCCACAACCACAATGAAGAACAGAATGCAGATGATGCGACAATTCTTGAGCAGGCCGACAACAAACTGAATGAATTGTATGGACAATGAAAACAAAATTGTACTACACTGTTTGGGATTTAGCTCGGAGTCCGTATCCGTTCTCCTTGCCGCCTCCTCTCCTGTCGGCCTTTTACCATTTGCCAGTTATAATTTGGCTATGTGAAACTGGGCCTGCTGGTTGGCCGCCGTTGAGTATTGGGCGAATGGCATCAATTGGCAATACTCGAGCAGCTGTCGCTCCAGCTCTTCAAGGCACTTCCCAGGCGTTCCGGAAATCTTCAGCTGCCCAGAGTCCCGTCTCTTGAGCAGATAGCCCCTTTGTATCAGAGCGTAGATGGCAATATTAAGGTTATCCAGCGCCAGGCAATACGGATGAACGTGGAAGGCAGTTCCTCCCGGTTGCTGTAGCAGCTGTTCCACATGCTTTTGGACGCGAACGAGGAGATCTTTGTTGCTAAATTCCAAATCCAAAGGAATCTGCAATGATTTGGAAAATATTAGAAAACTAAAATTATAAATTAGAGTATTTTACTCACTTTTCTTAAGGTGACCACCAACTGGTAGTAGAGGCACAGGAATGGCGCCAGGGCGGCCAATATGACATGCGAGCACTCGTTGTCCTGCACCCTAATCCTTCCATTCTTTGCCACCTCCACGACTCGTTCGTCGAGGAGCAGCTGTAGATGCGTTTCAAACTCGGCAGCCTCTCGATTCGATTCAATGATGAACTCATGCTGAAACAGTGCATCCATGCTGGTCACATGCGCATGAAGTGCACTCAAAGTGGAATCGTACGAGATGCTTGAAGAATCCAGGCCCTTCTGCTGACTCCTCTGCTCCTTTAGAGCCGCCAGAAGGAGATAAGCCGGTCTGGCCAGCCAGAACATGCAGGGATTTACGTAGAGCTGAAGGGCCAGCATGGGAACTGCCACCGCCATGGTTTGTGGACAGAGGGCATGAGCTTTCAGTCGCTTCACATCGATCTTGTCCGCCAATTGCTTGGCTGCCATCGGTGTGAACTGTAACCGAGCGCTGACAAAATGCAGGATATTCGAGTGTATCTCCACAGCATCAATAATATCGGCCTTAATGCTTCCTGGCCTAGTGCTAACATGTGCTCCCAGCTGCTCGAAGATCCGTTTCAGATGCAGGACTCCCCGGGATAGCTCGTCGATGTTGACACTCTTTTGGGCATACAATTGACTGGCGTAGTACAAGCTCAGCAGGTTAAACGTAGTGATCACAATGCGTCGCTGCTGTTGATAGATAATCTCATTGGCCAACTGCTTCACCAGCTCCACCTCCTGCCGGTTTAGCTTTTGCAGATGTCCCCCTACACCGGCACGCTGCATCCGCTGGGAACTGTCGTGTCCAAAGAATTCCTTTACGGAAATCGGCTCTCCAAAGTCCAGGAACATCTTGCCAAAACGTTCGTCAATAATTTTTAAAGCCTTAAAGAAACCCTTTGTGGACTCCTTGGGCTTTGGCACTCCTAGAAGCTCATAGACGAACAGTTGCTCCTCAAGCACGCGTTCGTAAGCAACACTAACTGGCACAATCATTACATCCGGGACTTCACCGGTGAAATAAGGCAGTAAAGCCATCGACAAAAGTCCAATCTTTGGCACGAGAGCTTTAAAATTTCGGGACCGGGTGCCCTCGATGAAGAACTCCACACCGATGTGATAATTGGCCACCAGTGCGTACATGTACTCCCGGAAAATATCCCAGTAAAGCTCATCATTGGAGAAGCTGCGGCGCATGAAGAAGGCTCCAGTTTTCCTGAGCATGGTGCCCATGCCAAACATTGAATGGAAATCTGAAAGGGAAAACAGAAACATTAATTATTATTATTATTTTTATACATAAGTAGAACCTTTGAAGATTAAACAAAACTTTTCTGTGAATTTGTCGATTAATTTGCGGCTTTTAGTTAACAAAATCAATTTAACTTTGTCACACCTTTTCTCGAAAGCGTGAAATCCGTGAACCGAAGTATTTAAATGAAACACTCATTTGGTAATTATACTAATTTCAATGCAAACATTCTAAGCAAATAGGGTGTAATTATCGCTAGGTAAAAAAAAGTTAATTAGGTATTGACGATGCGATAAATGACACGCTAACTAATTAATATTTTAAGCACATTTGTAGGCTACACACTTTAATTTGTATATTATGCAGGTGTTTATAGGAAACAAATTACTGCAAATAGTTTAAAAAAAGCAGATATATTATAAATTTATATATTTCAAGGGGAAAACAGTAATCTTGAAAAAAAATTATAAAGATAATCCGAAAAAAATAAAATAACGACGAGTAATAAATCCACAATCATAAATAAATAACAACTAATCGAATCGAGCTGAACATGGCCTTTGCTCTCATTCAAATAAACATGTTTATATTAAACCTTCAAAGGATTACTGCAATACATACCCATTCCGGCGGCTATTCCTGGTATCTCAATGTCATAGTAGTAGCAGATGTACGACATTAGGATAAAGTCCATGTAGCTGCGATGGCTGGGAAGGTACAGCACTGGACACTTGCCCATATCCTTGCGCACATTTAGCATGCTGGCGGAATTAACGTAGAATCCATCGCATATCCTCTTGCCAATGGCTGTGATGGCGATCCCGCACCACCGAATTATGGCCATATTCCGCTCCAGACCAATCTCTTCGATGATAGCCTTGGCCTGGCGCTCCATTTGCTTAACCGGCGTACCCGATTCCTTGGCATAATGCTCCAGAATGGAACGCAGCTTATCACTCTTCAGCACATGCTGCTTGAGCTTCAAGGGATTGAGATACTTCTCGAACTCGTATGCCACCTGGGGATTGAACTCTCTGGTCATGGATGCCTCATTACCCGGTGCTATGATGTTCTTGAAGTTTAGCATATAATCGGCGGCGCTGGGTGACTTTTTCTCCTCCTGATCACTGGGTTCACCACCACCCGCTCCTCCTCCTCCTCCACTGGTAACCGTGACTGGATTCCGCTCCATCTCGCTGCGCTGCACCTGCGGAAATATGGAAAGCAACGTGCGTGGGGCTGTTGAGAATCTCTGGAGGTAACTAAAAATAAAACAGTAACGTCGAGTGCGGTGCCATTTGACGAATCAACTGACAAGGCACCGGGGCCCACTTAACAGACATGACATACCGACACACTGTCATAAACACTCCACACACTGGCACACATTGTTTGCTGAGATATCGCTTGCACCGGGAAAAATATTTACCCAGAAATTACTCAACAAATAAAGAAAAAAAAGTAAAAACAAAGTCATTGCCTTCAGATAAATAAATAAGCAAAGGCGGCTTTGGTTTAACGTGTTTCCCATTGATGGCAACTCTTAAGTATGGAAATGGCGAGTTTCCTCAAAATACATTTCCTTCTTTTTCACAACTTAAATATTTTTAAACATATTTATTTAATGAAAAAGTTAAACATTATATTTTTAATTTTATCTTTAAACCTTTTTAAGCTTTTATAACAGAGGGTACGTTAAAACAATCGTAAATTAAAGGGCAATTTGTTGGATTTTTACGATCTGGGCTTTAAAGTATACATATATCTATGTATGCATATTCATTTATATATTTCTCTTAGTGCAAACGAAGATAATAAATCTACCCAAAGCAGTTTAGGTAATCAACGACCAGTGGCAAACGACAAGCACTAGGCGGCATTGCGTGTTAAAGGTGAGCACATTGTATAGTACTATACTTTATGCATTCACTTAAAATTAAAAAACCTCGCATAACTTAAGCCGAGGCTGAAGGGGTTGTACAAAGCTCAGTGTACCTCATGCCGCTCCCCAAAAAATGCAGCCATAACCGCCTGAAGCGTTATTTTCAAGTACTTAAAATTACTCGTGCTACAAAAATGACACAATAATTAGTTTTTTAATGGTTTAGATACACTTAAAGAAACTAGAGATGTTACTGAATAATATATTCAGTTTCATGTTTTGATCCAATTTTAGGCCTTTTTTTGCAGTGTAGACACCGACCTAGACCTATGTCAAAGCTCAGCTCAAGATGTCACGTTCGTGACACGACACGTGCGCATAACTGGTGAACCACAACCGGCTGCTAGCGGCGTCGTCACTCATCAGGTGAGGCGCAACGCACACCTGGGACATGTAAAAGAAAGGCGAAATAAATAAACAGCGTCAAAGCTACCAAAGAACGGGCTCAGCCATAAAACCAAACACACCCTCTCACGCACACACACTCGCCGATGATAAAGCCATTGAAAACACCTGATAGCCGCCGATTAGAAGCGGGTAAACTAAACCACGCATGGCAACGGGCGAGGAGAATTAAAAATTAATAAGAAAATGCAACTTTAGACTCTGACAGTTGTTCTTGCTCCCACAAATAAATCACACTTAATTCCAGGTAGCAATTCGCACATTTTGCCTGGCCATTTAACCGGCAATTTGCGTCGGCTTTAAAGTTTAACTTTTTATTTGTTTGTTTCGGAAAACAGTTTGTTGACATTAATACAGCGCAATAACACATATTAACTTGGGTTAAATGCACTTTTCGACGAAAACTTTCTATTTATACACTTCGCACAGGTCAGTGGAAGGCATGCTGACTAATTGGTTACGTATGTCACACACTATCGAATAATCTATAATTTTTTTCGGCTCAGATAAGGCGTTCTTAGTACCGCAGCCAATTAAAAAATGAATCACTTGGCAGATAGTGCAGCACAGGTGATTAATAAAGGGGTTTTATCGGGGTAATTGAACTTTACTAAGGATTACAGGGTATTCGCTAGTTGATTTACCGGTCTTCGCACTGGGGTAAAATTCAATACGAGCTGCTGTGGCAGGAATTTTGAAGTAACGTTTCTTGCACTGCTCGAGGCCGCCGCTTTTAATGCATTTACTTCACGCACGAGGCCGACGCTTTGCTTCACGATGTGCAATTTATTTTTGATCTGCTTGACCGAGTTTTAATGTTTTTAGCAGCAGCGGCGCGGCTGTTTTGTTTTGTTGACGAAAAACATCTGCAGCAGCTGCGTGCGGGTCGATATTTTTGCAACTGAGCCAGTGTGCGCGGCCAGGGTTGCCAGTCTATTTTGCGACTAAATTGTTTTTTATTTGTTTATTGATTTTTTGAGTTAATTGCCGTGCTATTTTTTTCGTTATGGTTCATATATGGCTTGAAAATGTTGTTTTATTCGCCTAAAATTACATAGAAATAGTTAATTGGTCGTCATATTTGTTTTGCAATTTCCAGCTATTTTTTTTTTGGTAAGGGTGTTCAAGTCTCAGCTGTTCAAGAACATTCATTAGGCAACGATTTCAAATTCAAATTTGTAAAAAAAATTTGAGATAAATTTATTTTTATATATTTTTATGTATACTGGGTTTGGGTTTTATTAACAAGTTGTAGTCATACTTACATCAACGGCTTTAAAGTTTTTAATTAAAAACCAAAACGAAATAATACATATTATTTTTTTACAAACGATTTTTCTAAAATTCTAAATACCATTTTGAGTTCTTTATCCACTCCCTTTGGATTCCACTGTACTTTCCGCCCTGAAACTGGTTTGGAAAGCTTTCATCGCCAGCTTTCGCTCATATCGGGTGGCAACTTCTTCGTTATATCGCAACGCAGTGGTCGTTGGACGGCTCTGGTTTTTTGGTCTCGCATTTGCATTGCGCAAAGTGCAAAACTCGGCGGAAAAAATCGAGCACATCATCATGTCGTTTTGGAGCCACGTACTGGATGCCCTGCTGGCACTAGCCCACATCCTCACTGATCGCCTGCTGGAGTTCGCCCTGGGATGGTATTTGGGTCCGTTCAAACGGCTTCCAGGTCCACCGAGCCTGGAGCAGCAGGTGTTGCTCAGCAAGAGCGCCGTGGAGCTGGCGCAGCTGATACGTGAACGCAAGACCCGCAGTTACGACATCGTCAAAGCCTATTGTGAGCGGATAGAAAGCGTAAACCGGGATCTGAACGCCGTGGTGGATGGGCCGTTTCCGGAAGCCTTGGATCAGGCACGCGAAATCGACCGGAAGTTGTCCAAAAAGGAGTACAGCGACGAGGACTTCCGACGACAGCCGTTCCTGGGAGTGCCCTTCAGCACCAAGGATAGTACCGCGGTGGCCGGAAAACTCCACACTTTGGGTCTGCTATCCCGGAAATCGGAGCGATCGTCTACGGATGCAGAGTGCGTGCGGCTGATGAAGGAAAGCGGCGCCATTATCATTGCTACCAGTAATGTGCCCGAGGTGAACAAGTGGATCGAGTCCAGGAATATGCTGATTGGTGGTACCAACAATCCCTATGATCTCCGAAGGTCTGTGGGCGGTTCTTCAGGTGGAGAAGCCGCTCTCATTGCCGCCTGTTGCACGGGCTTTGGCTTGGGAACCGATATTGGCGGCTCCATTCGAATTCCCGCCTTCAACTGTGGCGTCTTCGGACATAAGCCCACTGCCGGAGCCGTTAATATGGCCGGATGTACATTCCGGACGGGCAAGGAAAAGGAAACGATGGTGTGTGCCGGGCCCATGAGCCGATTTGGCCGGGATTTGCTGCCCATCATGCAGGTACTCGTAGAGCCTTCCCTGAAGTCGAAGCTGAAGCTGGATGAGCAGGTGGATCTGAAGCGTCTCCGCTACTTCTATGTGTCGTCCAATGGCATGGCCCAGTGCAATCCTGTCAACAGAGAAACGGAGAGGGTTATGTACAAGATCCGGAAGCATTTCGAAAGTGTCAGTGGAAAGGAGGTGCGGCATGCCAACATACCCAATACCAAGCTGACCGGCAAGATGTGGCGCTACTGGATGACCCAGGAACCGGCTAACTTTAATCTGTTGCTGGGAAACGGTGCTGAGCTCAATCCGTTTGTGGAGCTATTCAAGAAAATCCTGGGACAAAGCGACTACAGCATGGCTGCTATCTATGGACTGATTGACAGTGTCCTGCCCAAGGAGTCGGAGAGATTGATGCGGGAGGCCACCACCAAATGCAAAAGGGCATTGGAGGAGCTGCTGGGTGACGATGGAGTCCTGTTTTACCACAGTTCGCCTAGGACTGCACCCTTCCACTTCTACCCGCTGGTCAAGTTCAACGATTTCGCATACTTCAGCCTGTTCAATGTGCTCCGATTGCCGGCCACCCAGGTCCCCATGGGACTGGACTCGAAGGGTGTGCCTCTCGGCATCCAGGTGGTGGCCAATGCGAACAACGATCGGCTGTGCCTGGCTGTGGCTGAGGAACTGGAGCGAAAATTTGGCGGCTGGGTGCCGCCATTTCCATTGAAACACTAGAGATTTACGCAAATCAAATTATTGTTCAACTTTTGTAATTTAGGTGTTGGTAACCGCTGGAGACTGTCGCTTGTGGCCTTGTTACAGGGAACTAATAAAACTCTATATTCTTTTTTATCAATTTGTAGTTTTCTTTGCGTTTTTCACCAAGTATTTACTAAAAGTTTTTTATTCGCGTTTTTTTTGTAACTTGTAAATTTACAAAAACAGAAAGCAGCTGTCTACAATATGATCTGGCAACCTTCGCACTGCTGTATAAGGATGCACCCCGGTGGTCACATTTTCAAAAAAAATGCCGCCAAGTTATAGGTTTGATGTTTTTTAATATTAGTTTTAATATTAATATTAATGCCTAAAACCATTCGAACAATATATAGATACATATTAAACAAAATAATTTAACATTTCATTAAGTTAAAAACATATCTAATTTAGGAACATATTTATATATTGATATTTTACCTAATTAGTTGTTTTTATATATTGTCAAATAGCTGTAAATATAATTTAGTATTTATAGTAACTAAAAAAAGTTAGTTATCTTTCCTTTAACAATACTAAAAAAAATAATTATTTATATACGATGCCAGTATTAATCGTATTCCAAAAAATTCCTTGCGCTCATGACCAGCGATAACTTTTTTTGACGTTTTGTCAAACATTAATCGGAATTTTCTGCTCTCCTAATTACCGATTGGGAAGTCGCGCCCATTTGTTCCCCATACAAAATCTGTTCTCAGTTAGCGATTGGGAATTCGTTCCCACTCTCAATTACCGATTGGAGTGGTGAGTATTGGGAACGGGGGGTAATATTAATTCGCAGCAAAACAGGGCGTTTTTTAAAAATTCATTGCAGCGAAACGGCTGAAGATAGATAAAAAATTTAAACGCCACATAATAAAGAAATATTTGAAGAATTATTAAAAAATATGTTTCTTTTAAATAGTGTACAGGTACAGCAGCTATTAGAAATCTGCGGAGTCTCCTTAGATTTGCAATTTGCATCCTAACTGCCACTAAAATCAGCCGATATCAGAAAAATATAATGCATTCAGTAAAGGATAATTGTCCCGAGGTACTCACATGGCCATTTTTTAAATTTAATTTTTTCCGATATTTTATAAAAATTAAAAGTAAAAACCCCTATTTTTAAGCTTAAAAAATATATATTTTGTTAAATAAGAAATTAAAAAAAGTTGAAAAAATTTAGAAAAAAACGTGTTAATTTATGAAACAATTTATATTTATATAGGCAAAACTTATCAAGTTAAAGGTAAGTAAATAAGAAAAAGCAAAACACTTGGGAAATTAAGGCAGTCATTTGGTTGCAGAAGGGTACTAACTTAATTGTTATAATAATAAAATAATAATATAGATAATAAAATATCTTCTGCAGTATTGATATATTATGACAAACGGAAAATTACCATAAATATTAAATATTAAATATAATATATCAAATATTAAATTATAGCAAAAACAATGGCTTGGGACAGAGACAGCTGATCCTAATTTTATTGCTGAGTTTAATTTAATTAAATTTAATTACAATTTAATTTTAAAAATAATTTAGACGTAATACTGGTATCACACTACTAGAAGGGATTTTGTTGTTAAATTAATAAGCTAAAATAGGATCTAATTGGCCAAACACAATGATCAGCAGCTCATCATCCTGGTTATAGCTAATCATCCAAGGCAAAGGGAATAGCACGGAAGGCATGATAACCAATAGGAATTGAATAGGTGCTCCTTAATGAATGTCGCCAAAGGCTCTAATGACAGTGGCATGCGTAGAGCGAAGTATGCCTGTCGGGCTAGGATGGTGATGTAGTCGGAGATAAGCGATGTATAGCAGGAAAATGCGGAGCCTATGAGGAATCAGTCATTAAAAATTTAAACAAAATTAATTAAATGAATTCAAACTCACTTAAAACTCTCGAACCTCGCTGTAGTCGACGGGCAACAATTCGGGATAGCTCAAAGGCGTCATCAACTGAGGCATGAGGCCGCTGAATTTCGACTTCAGCAGTGAATCTGGGAATTTGGATTATGGGAGTCCGAGTATCCGAGCAGCCACATGGGATTGCATATTGGTGGGAGGATTAGGCTTCAGCAGCAGTGCAATCTTAGCAATATCCTTATGGCTATGACCTTTCCGCTGTCCGATGGCTTAATTGCACATTATATAGAACGCAATGACATTTACATGGTCGCCGGGGATTAGGCAAGCTAGCTAGCTGACTAACATTATTTAAAGTAATCTATTAATTTTGTTTCATTTGATGTCTGCGAATGGTTCAGCTGATTTGAAATTGGTTTCTCTGTAGAGTAAATTATATTTTGTGTGGTTGGATGCTGGGATGCTTATGCAATGTTGGGAGCTTTAGATCTTGGCCTGCTCCACCATGTCGATATTAACCTTGTAGAAGACATAGGGATAGTATTTGGACTGACCGAAGCCCAGGCCGGGGATGTCCACATTCTGTTCAATAAAATAAAGTAGATAATATATTAATTTAGAAGCAATTTGGGGTCGGAATAGAAGGTAAACCCACATCAGCACTGCTGGTTTAACCACAGCCAGAGGCGCCATCCAAATGGCCGTAGAGCTGGTTGAGCACATCACGCAGACGCTTCACACTTTTCTTGTTGGGCTCGATCAAGATGGCCTGGAAGTTGACGAGCAGACCGTATCTGTATCTGGGTTACAAATTGATTACTGACAGCTGGATATCTTGAAAAATGGAATCCTGAAGCTTACCTCAGCACAGATTCCACGAAAACGCGAAGAGCCTTCACGTCACGCCAGCGCAGGGTCCCCTTGTAAACAAATGGGATTACAATCTCTTCCGATGAGAACATCTATGAGCTAGTGAGCTCCTTCTTGTCCGTCATCAGCTTGGTCAAGAGCGGGCACGATAATGTCCGTGATCTTCTGGTAGTTGGTCAGCCAGTCGTTGGCCATTACCCTTTTTAGGGGAAAAAGAATTAAGATTAAATTATGGAAAATTAATGTAAAAATTCGAAACTCACTTGGGCACGATGACCAGCAGAGTGGTCAGGTACTCCGAATCCAGGATGAAGTGCTCCTTATTGACCAAATCGGCCAGATTCCTGGTCAGCAAGCTGCCACTGCAAAGAGGGAAATATAAAAGTAATAATTAAATATTTATCTAATCCAAAAATACAATCCCCACTTACGTCTTCTTCTTTACCGAGGCTCTGCAGATTTCTCTTGAAGTTGTTATAGGCCTGCGACTTGGTCTTCAGATTGCCATCGATCTGGCCAATCTGCTTGGAGATAATGTCGGCGATGTTGCGCAACGACTGCTTGATCGGGCTTGACTTGGCCATATCCCATTGGAAACGGGTCAAGTACTGCGGCAGTTCGGTGTTTTTGGCCATCAGGTTCTCATGGAGCTTGTCCCGCTGATCCTCCAGGACCTCGCCCAGATAGTTGGCCACACTGCGGGTGATCTGCTCCACATACATACGTGTCCAGCTCGCCCAGATCATTGGACAGGCCCACCAGTTGGTTGCCGACCAGATCTGGTATATCTTGTAGTTATTGCAGAGATTGTGTTGCTTGGTGGTCAGGTTGTTCATGGTGTCGCACGTCTGCTGGTAGCAAAAGAGACATCAATTAGCATATCAATTCAAGGTGTGACTCAGTACCAAGTGGTAGGGTCATTTCCTGGGCCGTCAAGCCCTGTCTCTGCCACATGGGTATCCAGTGCGTCCTCCTTCAGAGGATGCCGGCATATGTCTTCATTTGCTATATGGGCGTATGGAATCCCTTATTAATATACATCTTGGCTGAGTAATCCTACTTACTGGTTTCATATTGATAATAATGATGTAGTTATGGAGTCACCATGAACCTTTCCTTTTTTACTGACACGGGTGCCGTTTTGTGCATTGGATTGAAGCCACTTGGACGTCTTCCGGTGGCTTTATGGGCTCATTGTTTTGACTTCTTCACCGGAGTCGCAGTCATGCCACAGATTCGGGATCCTTCAGCCAGGATTGCACTAGTGACGTTCTATGCCTTGTATCATTCATTAACTTTATATGATGCATTTATACATTTTTATTTGATTTTGTTTTTGTTTTCTTTTTTGAATTTTGCTGTTACGGGACTTTCGCATTGGTTTGGAACTTGAAGGGTTGTAAAAATAATGTTATCGAACATAAAATAAAGATATTGCTGTGATAATCATGGTAATTATATTTATTTATTTTAATACTATATAAATCAATAAAGAAAATTGCAAGCTGGAAAACTGAATTAAATAACTATGAGCATTTTGTATTAAAAAAACAATAATTATTCCCATTTAAAAAGCAAACACAGCTGCCACATAAGAAATACTTATGAATGATAAATGTCAGATAAATAATAATTATATAGAAAATACTAATTTAATTTACATTTTTAGCAAAAATTGAGTTATTTACTAAATTGTGCATCGCCGCCAACAAGTTTAGCTTCTTTAAAACAATGAAAAATACCTAAATTATCTAATTTGAGCTAAA
This sequence comes from Drosophila anomelani, assembly GCA_035045905.1. Taxonomy (NCBI): domain Eukaryota; kingdom Metazoa; phylum Arthropoda; class Insecta; order Diptera; family Drosophilidae; genus Drosophila; species Drosophila anomelani. The sequence continues at coordinate 3,707,113 of JAWNOO010000007.1, read as the reverse complement.
AATAGCTTTTATTGAATATATCGTCCATAAATCGCCAAAAATTTTAGCTTTTAATTATCTATATCCATCTATCGCGATCAATAGCGTCACAAAATGGCCATTTCGATTTGCAGCGCTGAAGAAGATGGTAAGTTTTTAAGTTAAGTTACGTTTTTTTGATTTTATTTATTTAAATTTATGTATTTTTCAGAGCAATAACAAACAACTAAGAGACGCTCTTTTGGCTGCCGCCAAAGCCCTTGGCGAAGGCGGCGGAGGCACCCCCGGCGGAGTCCGCGGTAGCGGCGGAGGGCGCGGACGCCGCGGCGGTGGTGGCGCAGGCCGCGGCGGTGGTGGCGCAGGCCGCGGCGGAGTCGGAGCCACAGCCACTACTAAGCACGCCGAAACAGCCAAAAACAGGCTCTTTTTAGTGGTGAACATGATTATGGACGAGGCAAGTGAGGATCCAACGATCGACTCGGGGTCCATGAAGGCGGAGCTGATCCGCATTCAAAGGGACCCCGAGGAGATGGAGCGTATATTGGGAATCATGAAGGCGGACCCCGTTCCCGGGAACCTGGAAAGCCGGTTCTTTAGAACGGTTAACCTAAACAAAAAATTGTTCGCAGAATCGGTCGGCGCATTGCGCCGATAAAAATATATAAATATAAAACAACAGTATCTGTATTTGAAATAGGGAAGGGAAGGGGAGGGGAGGGGAGTCTGCATTGCGGTTGGGATTGCAATGCTTCCGCATTGAAAACTCATCCGGGTGCAGCAACAATGGCGGCACAACGCCATGTAAACAGTTATTTTCATAGGGACATGAAGTAGGTTCCCCGTGGGCCAGGGAGCGTGAGTGTGATGCAGTACGTCACCCTGATCCACGTAGTTGGGTCCATTTGTTGTCCAATTGTTGTTACAAAAGGTTAATTCAATTTATTTTTTGCAAAGTTAGCTTTAAAAAATCATTTTCGATGTTTTTCATATCTATTTATCGAATGCTAGGTGCGATCGCTATCAAAATTGAAACAAACAAAACGACAAGTGCCGGGCGTAGGATATAAAATTCGTGAATAGGGACAGGTAAAATTATTATTAGTTACGTAAGTTACGCGCGGGTTAGAGTGAAGTATTAAAAAAGGACTACCAAAAGAAATGGAACGGTGAGTAAATACACTAAATAAATAAATAATAATAGTTATACATTTATATTTAAAATTTTTAACTCCAACTAAAGAACTGTTAACAAGGAAATTTACCGTCATTACCCTTTGAAAACATTCTGCTTGGCTTTTAAGGCCCACAGTTTTTCAAACTGAAAAGAAAAGTTTGGTCGAACAAATAAATGCATTCAACAGGAATTGCATTTTAATATTTGATGAAATGCGCATCAAAACCGAGATCAAATATATACATACATCCCACATCAGTTGTGTTTATTGATCTGGGCGATAACAAGTCGGATAATGACTTGTAGTACACATGTATTTCATGATATTACACACTTATTAAAAAGTGTTCTTAATAATTTTATAAAACATAATTTCCAAATTGGCACATAAATAGTGATTTGGAATGTTGTAAAAGATTTTTATAAAAAAAAACAAGCGTAAAGTAAAAAATTTTTCAAGAATTCTTGAAAACTGTAACAATTTTACCCAATAACAAAACTGGTACAAAGTCACAGGCTATTTGCCTAAAAGATCTTATGGACGGCATAAGCTGAAGCTGAAACCGCTTCAATCAAGATCCGATTAAAGACAATTTTTGGAACATTAGGAAACACTTTGGAAATGAACTTCCAACTGTTTCCCAATTATTGTAAAAAAAAAATAATTTAAAAATACATTTATTTTTAAACGCTCCAAAAGGGCGCCATTTGAACGGCATTTTTCCCAAAAAAATCATCAAGGAAAATGCGCACAAGCTGAGTTGGATAAATCTAAATTAACAAACTATCCCAACTCAGTTTCGAACTCTCTACCCATAGATCACTGACTACTTAATCTCCGTCATTAAAGAACCTCTCAGCGATTTGGCCACAGATTAGCATCACTTGCTTGTCGCTGGAAAATGAACATTTAATAAATATGAACTTATATACATATATGTACATAAAAAACATGTCTTTTAAATTTCGTAATATGTGTAAATAAGTTTGGTGCCGGGCCGGGCCTTGGTGAAAAAGTTCTGTGTTCGGCCGGGCCGGGCCTCTCAAAAAAAATTTTGTTTTCGTGCGGGCCCGGGCCTCAAAATACAAGCCCGAGCCCACCTCTAGTGGGTAGCATGCCAGAGAAATCGGGCCAACGCACAGTGTAAGATTTTACCAATCTAGAGAGCCTTTATTAAAAAAAAAATTATTTTTGGCGTCGATGCGCTTTAAGCTGCACTTTAAGAAAAATCCAAACCAAATTAAAAATTTTTGCGTTGAAGATAACGATTTTTAAAGTGGACGTTAGAAATGCCTGCAAACTTGCAGCGAGCATCAGTTGACCAAATTTAGTATTTTAAAGCTGCACTTTTAGAAATGTTCAACTATGAGGGAGGGAATCGCAATCCAAACCAAATTAAAAATTTTTTTCGCCGAAAATATGATTTTCTGTAAAATTGGCCCTAAAAATTAGTTAAGAATGCGTGTGCAAAATTTCAAACCGTTCGGTTGTATAGATTCCGATAATTTTTTTGACACCGAACTTTTTGAGAAAATTTCGCATGCTATGCGCCCGGGGCTCCGAGTCGGAGCTTTCAAAAATTTTATCCCCGTCAGTTTTTCTCGGAACGACTTGAAATTTTGGCACGGTACTCTTCCAATGTTTTTCTATCGAAAAACAATTATAAATTTTTTGACCCGCAGCAGCCCTTAAAAATTATTACTTATTGACTTTATGATTTTGTTTAACTTTGTTTATCTTTAATGTAACAAAAAAATTTTCGGTCTACCATATTTTCACAAAATACTGATTTTGTGTGCAAAAATTTCATACCGATCTGGATTTTTTGACACCGAACTTTTTGAGAAAATTTCGGATGCTATGCGTCCGGAGCTCCCGGAACGACTTGAAATTTTGTCACTCTTCAAATGTTTTTTTTATCGAAAAAAAGTTGTTTACAATTTTTTAACCTATGCGGGCTATTAAAAAAAGGACATTGACTTTTTGACTTTGTAAAAAATAAAGCAATTTATCTTAAAGACAGACAAAAAACTTTCCGGTCTGCCATATTTTCACCGAAAACTGATCTATCTCTCGTAATATCTATGTACATATGTAGTTCGAAATCGGGATTTCTCTTATATTGGCCTGGAGGATCAGGCCAGCGCTACCCGCTGGACCCGGTTGTGGCCTTGCTGGCCTCCAACTGCTCCGCCCGGCGCATGTCCTCCATTGTGGACCGCGTCCTCTTCCACCCGGCCTCCTGCACCGCGGTCGCCCGCGATCACAAATATTATAAGAACTATATCAAATTTATTTTTCCAGGTTTTTTTTATTTTATTTTTAAATGTTTAATTTAGCTGCAGCAGCTGCATCTCCTGCTCAATCGGCTCCACCTGCTCCTGGGGCTCCTCCGGCCGCTGCTCTTCCTTCTCCATCATCATCACATTTCACATTTTGAATTAAATCTTATAGCGTTTCAACCGCTGCATTTCGAGAAATTACGATTTTTCTCTTTTTTATTAGAATGTATGAAACATGGTGGCATCCCTGTGAAACACTGGCAACGTACGTGATGTAAATCGACGCTAACTTTTAAAAAATTACAATTCTTACAGGGAGTGTTCCAACATGCACGGTACCTCATTCGATGCGGAAAATTAATGCCTAATTTTGAATTAAATCTTATAGCGTTTCAACCGCTGCATTTCGAGAAATTGCGATTTTTCTATTTTTTTTTTTAGAATGTATGAAACATGGTGGCATCCCTGTGAAACACTGGCAACGTACGTGATGTAAATCGACGCTAACTTTTGTGAAAGTGTTCCAAGAAACAATTATTTTATTTATATGTATATTATAAGAAACAGTTCTTTTATTAAATGAATTAATTGCACTTTTTATTTAAATACTGTCTAAGTTGATTTGCACATTAAACAAATATTAAATTCATGTGTATAATTTTGGGAAATACATTTATCACAAATATCTCGCCCACATGTGTTACATGAAGCACAAGTATCTGATGTAATCCACTTGACACAATGCAGACAAATGTCCGCTAGTCCGCTAGTCACCCAGGCTAAGTAGATCTTGAAAGATTTGCTTTCTACACAAATATGCTGGTTGCAAATTTGTCATTGACTTATTCTGCAGGTAGCATTTTGCGAATTGCAATATAAAAATGCCACAATTAAAGTCGTCTTTTTGAGTATCGTGTTTTATAGAGACGCATGTATAGCTCATATTACTTATACGGTCTAACAAATCTTTGTAGTATTTTTTAAACTTTTGAGCCATTTCTGTTTGACCGAAAGGATCTAAAAACATAAACTCTTGTTTAATAATATCTACAAAGCATATACTAAAATGATTTTGGTAACAATGAGGAATAATTAAATTAATAGCTGATTCATTATAAGCTGTTTTAATTACAGCTTCATTCTGAAAACCATAATCATCAAGTTGACACGGAAGGTTAATATAAGTAGCGTCATTTTTTTGGTAGATTTCAGAAGTTAAAGCGGCGTCTAACACAAAGTTAGACAGCCACTTTTTGCTCTGAAGTGTCAATATGTCATCTAATTCTAGATGATATATGAATTTATTTAAATTTGTTGTATGTATACTCTGAAACAGAGTCTTACAATTTAGCACGTGAAATCTTTTATTTTTCGTCAAAAACGTGCTTGACTTAAAAGTTTTGATAAGAACATTTTTAAAGTTCTCCTCCATTTTAAACATATTACCCTCTATAGAGTAACTACGGTCTAAATTGATTGACAAATTCAAATTATCGTCAATATTTTGCGGGTTATTTAATCCAGATTCTACGACCGTATTAAGTCCTGAAAAATCTTTTTTGAATAACCCTATCTTTAGTTTTTTGTTGCCAACTTTCTTTCATAGTTGACAATTTTCTATTTGACAACATATCGACTTTACTTTCACTTTTTTTAAAGTTAACTTTCTCGGTTTAGCTTTAATAATTTTGCCATGAGTCAAAGGGGAATGAGAATATTCAGGATGTGCAAGTTCAACTCGTCGCACCACAGAATTGGAATAATCATGCATTTCACGAATGAATCGTCCTAATTTTAGTCCCCGCTTATTTTTAATTACATTGGACCATTGCTTGGCCTTTTATTGTTCGAATCAATAAAAATTCCTATTATGTTGGTCCAAAATGGCGCATAAACAATATATTTTCCTAAAATAACTTCTACCATTTTAGGATGATAGAATGGGTTCTCCTCGCCCATTTCAGATTCCATTGAAATAATTTGTAATACCTCACTGGTAATCATTTCAAATCTTTTTTTGAATTCACTTTTAGCAGCAATTGTTTTAAGTGAATCATTCAGTTTGGCATTCATGTCATGCTCTCCCAATCCAAAAGACGTTGAGGTACTACCATTTAAATATAAAGTAGCCTCGCGACCTTACTGTTTATAACTGGAGATAAAAGAACAGTTGCCACATTAAAGAACCATTCTTATAAGTCCCTAACAGTAAATATATTGTAAGCTAGACCTAGGGCATTTCTAAGAAAATCTCTCAATGCAAATTTTGGCAATCCAACAGTTTTGTCTATGTCAGAGCACATTATTTTTGCATAATGGCTCGTACAAAACTGGACGCATACAGCAGGTAATTTTTCAGTTTTGTTATACAAAAACTGAAAGCACATGCTATTGTATGCTATTACATCCAAGCCACTATATACATCCAAAATTGATTGAATGATTGCGAAGCTGACATCTGTTATTATGCGTTTGCATAATGGCAGCTTGAGTTTATTTATGGTACAATACCTATTTAAGTCGCGAAGAACGTGACTAATATGATAGCCACCCTGGTTGGACATAATAAAATTTGCCAAAGGATATATCATTTTATACTCTGGCATATGTGCAACCAATACGTACAGTAAGATTCTTTTTGTATTTCTTATTGGCTGCACAACACATCATGTTGCATCTATATGCAACGTATCCTTCTTTATGTGATTAAGGAACAGACTTATGTGGTCTTTGTTCCATAATAACACATCATATTCAGAAGATACGCGATGGATGAAGTGTCCATATCCGTTGCATTACATTTTATATGCATTTATAAAGGATCTTTATCAAAGTCCTTTTTGGAATTTTCTTCCGAAATTAGATTTCTGTAATATGATAAAATATTATTTATCATTTGGTCATTGCCAACTAATGCCCGGCCTGTACTAGCTTTATTTAACAATTTATTTCTGAATTGAAAGGCTGTGCTGCCCTTAATATCTTGCTTAGCAAGAAACCGATTTATTGCCCTACTGAGAAGTCTTTTTTTGCATTAATGGAATGCGTCAAGTTTAACTTATTAGTAAAAACTTTAACAAATCCATTATAAGACCCTTTAAAGATGTAAAAATTACATGACGGATCTGTGCAATATGCATAAGCTACAAATGTTTGTTGATTAAGTCTTATCGACTTAAAATTAAAAGAGCACGCATTATTAAGAGAGTAGAAATTCTCCCTCAAAATATGCTCTATGCTTTGTTTTTTTGAAAATTTGGAACGTACCTGTTCCACTGTTTTTTCAAATTCCTCCACTTGTAGCTTTCCAAACATTAATCGGCAGGGTTCTTTCACCCGAATCCGATTAGAACTACAATGTACCATTTGTACATCCATATTTAAACTTGTGTTACCAACCCGACAAGTCTTCCGAAGGCATTTCAATTGCGCTTCAATAAGGCTTTCGTCTATCGGGTTGGGTGGAATCGAAAGTATACTACTGGAAAGATTTTGTTTATCTTTAGAGTCCAGAGTGTAGCCTTTTTAAGATCGGCGAAAGGGTATCAGCACATTCAATTTCATCCTTTGGGGATGAAATTGGAGACAGTAATTTAAAATTACAGTCATTAAGAACGCGTTTGTATCTTTGAAATATAAGTTTGTGCCATTTATTAGGCGCAATCTTGCAGTCAAACCACCCGCCGGTGCCATTGACTTTAGCTAAGTTCTTAAAAATATTATAAATATAATTATAATCGTTTTCCTTTAAAGTTCCTGACACGCCTATAGCCCCAGTCTCTATAGACTGGCGTCTGGCCTTTCCGAATAAATAAGTTTTTGTTCTGAAAATTACAAAAAAAAAAAAAATTTAAATTGGTAAAGAAAAATAAAAAAAAAATTAAAATTGGTAAAGAAAAAAAAAAAAATTAAATATTTTCCTACAAAACCCTATCAAAATTTCAATCAAGAAGGTATTCTAGTTAAAATTATGTATAATAAATGAAAATAAATTAATAAAAATAATAATAAAAATACGAATATTAATTATCAAAAATGGTTTTATTGTAATTAAAGTAAAGTAAGTATAATAAATACACTCATATATGTATATTTCTTATACACTTATATATTTCATATTTTGTTGCCACTGCAAGCAACATAAATAGTGGATGTTCGTGTACTGCCAAGAGATTCCAGGCTCGAAGGGTCCCATACGCTCCCTCTCTCTCCCTCATTTCGTCCGAACTTCCAAGATATAGAGCTACCATTTCGCTTTATCGAGCTAGATTTTGGTTCCTTATGTTTTCCTGCTAGGCTTCAGTTCCTTATGTTTCCGTTCCGACGCACGTCTCGTATCATTCCGAAAGTTCTGCCGTGTTTTTATTTATTAATCCGAGTGCATTTCAGTTTTATTAAAATATTATCCAAAACGAATCATTAACCCCCAAGACGCGAATAGGATGAATTAAAAGCTGTACCATGACAACGACCCCAAACACAAATCGCAAAGGTTAATTCGGTCCGAAAAAAGTGGCTAAACGGATAAAGTTAGCGTAATAATTTGAAAACCATTAGATAACACACATTTTGAAGATTTTTTATTAAGAAACATTAAGTGATCCCACTGTTTTGAAAACGGCCTTTGCGGTGTCAAAGAATTGTAAAAAACGAATTGTCGAAAATCAAAAAACCCAATGGGATCCATTAAAAGAAAGTTGACTTCTCCCCCCACGTGATTTGATTTTTTAAAAATTTTTTTGCGGATATGAAAACGTTTTTAATAAAAAACCAGTTTTTATCACCGAAAATTTGATGTATAAAAAATCTGTAAAATCGGCCCCAAAACAAAAATGGGGAAAGACACACGTTGGGAGGCAACAATTAGATAAGAATGTGTGTGCAAAGCTTCCGAGAATTTCCTAACACCGACTTAAAAATAAAAATTTTAGCAAAGTTTGAGAAGCATTTGTCCGTTTGCATACACCTGCTATGCGGACGGGTCTCCGAGTCGAAGAGTCCGTTAGTTTTGCTCGGAACGACTTTAAATACTCTTCAAATATTTTTCTATCAAATACAAAATAATATAATTTTGAACATTTTGGACCCGCGTAAGCCCTTAAGTCGCCCAATCGAAAATGCTAAAAGATGCTGTAATCACCAGCTTGCATTTTTGTATTTTACGAAACAATAGACAATATGTTGAAGGAAATTACATCATAAATAAATAACTATTTTAAAAATTCGTATTGAATATCTAAATAATAATAAAATATACATCAAGAAAGGAAGCAAACTTCGGCTCGCCGAGGTTATAGCAGATTGAAATTAAACTCTAAAACAAAAAAAGGAAGCTAACTTCGGCTCACCGAAATATATATACCCTTGCAGAATTAAATTAAAAAATTCTGGAATAATAAGATGTCAAATCTCAAAATTGATGAAAATATGTTGAGAAACAGCGAAGTTATTTTCCTGATTATTCCTATGGAAGCTATAGGATATAGTCGGCCGATTTTCATGAAATTAAAATCGAAATTCAGGATTACTAAAATATGGCCAAATATCAAATGATATGTCAAAACTGACATAGTTATAATTTTTTTTCGAAAATTTTTCGGATCGTTCCTACAGCTAAATGATTTAGTCGTCCGCTCTGGCCCGTTCCGTCATATGTAGGCGTGAGAGTATATACAAGACTAACTGCAAAGCTTCATTCAGATAGCTTTAAAACAGAGGGACTAGTTTGCGTATAATCGGACAGACGGACATGGGTAGATCGGCTCGGCTGTTGATCCTGATTAAGAATGTATATACTTTATGGGGTCGAAAATGTTTCCTTCACTGCGTTGCAAACTTCTGACTGAAATAATAATAACCTGCAAGGGTATAAATATACTCGCACTTACCTATTATTCTTACGTCCTCCAGCAACGTCCTTCTTCCACGATAAAAATATGCGTTTTTGTTTGGCTACAAAAATTAGGAAATTGCCATTAAAATATGTATATGTGTGTGTATGTATAAATGCAAGGGAGCTTCACTTACTCATGGTTTGTGGAGTTTCCGAAGAAATTTGTTCCGCTGCAATAATAAAGAATTTGTAAACAATTACATACATACATAGGTGCATACTTACCCAGCATGCAATATGAGCGTTTTCGAAGCGGTTTTTATACCATGTACCAAAGGTACAAAGGTATTATAGTTTTGTGCGAGTGCGATTTTCTGTAACAGGCAGAAGGAGGCGTGGCAGACCCCCAAAAGTTACCTAAATATTGGTCAGGACCACTAAAGGAGTCGATATAGCCATGTCCGTCTGTCCGTCCGTCCGTCCGTCCGTCTGTCCGTCTGTCCGTCTGTCCGTCTGTCTGTATGAACGCCCAGATCTCAGAGACTATAAGAGCTAGAGACACCAAACTTTGGATTTAGACTTCTTATATCTGCACGCAGATCAAGTTTGTTTAAAATTTTTGCTGCTCCCCTTTTTGGAGGAGCTATTTGAAAAAAACGTATAGCTCCGAAATTTATAAAGTTATGTAAACCATATTAAAAAGCCTAAAGCATTTAATCAAAATACACAGACTGTCCAAATTTTATTGCGATCATGCCATAAATAGCGGAGATATAGGCTTTTTACTTTATACACATTACGTGTACAAGAGGCAGCCCAGGCAGAGGGCTCCAAATAAATCAAAACGTTCATTAAACATTTTACTTATGTTCATATTACTATGAAAATAAGGTTACTCATTTTGAATTGGTTGGTGGTGCAGCTGGCTAAGCTGAAGTCTTTTTCAAATGTTAGTTGTCACGGGTTCGAATCCCGTCGGCGACGAGTGAAAACTTTTTTATTTTTAGCAATTTTTTTTTTTTTTATTTTTTCCAGTACATCAAAATAATTACAGTATTTAATACTAAGAAATAAAAAAATGCAAGCAAAGAACTATACTTAATGTTTTGAAAATGAAAAAAATCCTTATGCCTGCGGTTGATTCGAACCCAGGCCAATTGCTTACAAAAATGTATGTGTAGCTTTACCCACTGAGCTATCGACTTTGCTCTTGAATGGGAAGACATTTGCATTATATGTAAATTTGTCTCAGTTTTTTATTCTTATTCTCTTTCTTTTATATAATTTTTGAACGCGTCTTGTAATGGTACATGGTATTCTACTGTCGGGACACCCGACTGTATGTCCATCTTGTTGATAGTTTATTTTGGGTAAAAACACCCATAAAATCTTCCGAAAAGATACCGGAAAGAGCGTTTTTCCCCTTGAAAATGGTCCGACATAAGGAGGGTAATTTGAGAGTCCGATAAGTGCTCTTTTTTGACTCCCAAAAAAGTGCTTTCACCCTCCGAATAAAGCAGTGAAAATCACCCCTTAAAGATACTTTTAGGTGCGTTTTTTAGGCACCAAAAAGATACATTTTGGTGCGTTTTTAGGCACTTAAAGTTACTTTTAGGTGCGTTTTAAACCGCACTCAAATCGCTCCAAAAAGATACTTTTAGGTGCGTTTTAAACAGCACAAAAAGATACTTTTAGGTGCGTTTTCAGGCACTTATAGAAACTTTTAGGCGCGTTTTAAACCGCACTTAAATCCCCCCAAAAAGATAATTTTTTTAAACATTTGGATTTCATTTTTATTCATCTTCTTATTTATTTAAATTTTTTTTAAATTAAACATTATCGCATTCAATATAAACTTAAACATTCAAACTTAAACATTAAACATAATTTATAATTTTTTTTCCATTTTCGTTTCATTTTCGTTTTATTTTCAGTTTTGTATCTTAATTTTATCAAAAATTTACTTATTATTTACTTTATTTACTGACTTATTATAAAATTTAACTCTATCCGAAGCTGTCTGGAACCACTTGCCGCATATTGTTGGCCATGCTTGCATTTTAGAACTTTTAAAGAGTGGCAGGCCATCAATATTAATATTTAGATTTATTTCCCTTTCATTAAAAGAATATTTTTCAAAAAAATCTGTTAAGCAATCTGCGATTCCATAATGAATATATTCTCCGCCACCAATTGGAACACAACAAGCATCTTTCGGAGTTCTCTTTAAAGTTCTTGGGTCAATTGGCAAATCTGGTGAAACACGGCGCAAGATAAGTAGAAGTTCGTTTAAAGCAGAGTATGAAATATTAAAAGAAACTGCCCAGCTCGATAATTCCTCACGCAAATATTTTTTATTGCACTCATCAGAACCGTCGCTCGTTAAATAATCATCATCACTTTCTATACAATTTTGGTTAATATAATTATCTGGGTCCAATATATGTTTATTTCCTTCGCTGAGCATCACTGACGGTGGAGACTCACTGCGGCGTCGCTTAGCCCTAAGAGCATTAATTATTTTCTTCGACTCATTTCGGCTTGATCTTCCATCACTCATTTTTATTATTTATATGTCAATATATTTATATATTTATAAAGATAGTTACGTTTATTTTTTTAGAATTTAAATTTAACTTGCACTTCACGTGTTAAAACGTCCGACTTTCAGTTTCGTAATGAGCAAACTGAAAATTTTCTAGCATTTCCTTGTCGCAAGAATCTGCAGTCCGTTATTCTAAGCGAGCCCTTTACTTTGTGTTTACTTACCATTAGCTCCCAAAACGCACAGAACAAATAACTTTTTATGAGCCATTGCGGTATTATTGCAATCTTTACTTCCCGCAGCTCCGAAATCGCTCAGCATTAAGATGCGTTTCTGATTTTTGTTTTGTGTTTACTTCCCGCAGCTCCGAAATCGCTCAGCATAAAGATGCGTTTATGTTTTTGCTTTCTTTATTACCTCCCGCAGCTCCGAAAACGCTCAGAAAAAAGTTCATTTTATGAGCCTATGTTTTAAAGGCTCAGAAAACGCTCCGAAATCGCTCTAAAATATGTATTAACTCAAAAAAGGCTCCTAAAACGCTCTGAAATATGTGTTTACTCCGAAAACGCTCCGTAGTAGGGCTCTTTCCAGACACATAATTCGGAGCGCTCCTAACTTTGCATGCTGGGATTCACATCGTATGGCTTGATCGCGCTTGTAGTATCTGTAGTATTAGCAAAAACACAACTTATTTTCGCTGAAATTATAAATATAACAATAACAATAACAATAAAACGAATGTCGACTCTGTGGTATACATACTTGTGGTGTTATTGCGATTGGTTTTTTGGTTTTTTTCAATTTAGTTCACTAATTTGATAAATTTTATGTGATCTTCACTTTGAAAATTTTACCGCAATAAGGAATTTTCGGCTGTGCTGCCAGATCGAATCAAATTTATTTAAAATTACTCGATAGGCAGATAGAAAATTAATAAAAATCAATCAAAAATCAACGACAGAACGGATTTTCTTGAAACATTGATCAAAATACATACAAATCATATTTTTGCATAATATCTACAATAAAGTTAAAATCAAATTAATTTAATTCGGAGCGCTCCTAACTTTGCATGCTGGGATACACATCGTATGGCTTGATCGCGCTTTTTTTTTTCTCTATTTAATTTTTATTTTAATTCTTCATTCATTTACTCATTATATGCAAGAAAAAAGTAACGGGACAAATGCAAGGGCTATTCAGAATTTTGCTTTTATCTTAAAATTCTTTAAATGAGCGCTCTCTTTTTGGCTCATCTGATTAGCTTTTACAGCTTTGACCTCACTTTGTGTTTGACAGAGGGAGAGAAAGGAGTTAAATTCAATTACACTACAAAATTTGTATCATTGTTTATCAATAATTTGTACAATGGGCCGTGCAAAACGGTTAACCGATTTTGAAAAAGGTCGAATAAAAGGCTATATTGAATTCGGCTTAAAACATAATGAAATAGCAAAGAAAATCGGTCGAAGTCAAAACGTTGTAAGTAATTTTATTCGTAAGGAAGCAGATTATGGAAAAAAAATGAAAGGTGGGAAAAAATTCGCAACGACAGCATCAGAGAGGCGACTTATTCTGCGTACTGCCTCAAACTCCCACCTCTCTGCGCGTAAAATAAGAGAACAATGTGGCGTAAATGCAAGTGTGGCAACAGTTAAACGAATTATTAGAAGCGCCAAACACTTGAAGAGACTAAAAATAAAAAAAAAACCACCTCTTAACGATGCTCGTAAGAGTGCGCGACTTCGATTTGCAAAAGAGCACATGACGTGGGACAAGGAGTGGAAGGCGGTGATCTTCTCCGATGAAAAGAAGTTTAACCTCGATGGACCCGATGGATATAATTTTTATTTCCACGATTTGCGAAAGGAAGAGTGCTTCTTAAGTCGTCATCACACGTGTAAAGGTGGAGTTATGGTGTGGGGAGCCATATCTTTTTATGGAACGTGCGAGCTGCAATTTGTCACCTCCAAGATGAAAGCAAATGACTACAAAAATGTGCTTCAAAAGGCTTTTCCTCAGATTTCTGAGATTTATGGTCCTATTCCATGGACATATCAACACGACAACGCTCCTATCCATACCGCTCGGGTTGTAAGGCAATGGATTAAGGACCAAAACGTCAAATTGCTCGATTGGCCGCCTTACTCCCCCGACATTAACATCATGGAAAACATCTGGGGACTTTTGTCCAGAAGAGTTTACGAAGATGGAAGACAATTTGGGGATTCCGGAGCTTTGGTTAAAGCAATTAACCCTAGACGGTCATGCTTATTTTTCCTACGTTAAGGTTATGCTTCGTCGAATCGACGACGCCAATTTTAAAATAAGTATAATTGATAAAAAACAAACAATATTGTAAAAAATTTTTTTACTGCGTTTTATTCATAACGTTATCAGTTCAAAATAAGAAATAACAATTCATTTTTACATTAATAATACACTTAAAAACTAAAAAATAATAAACAACCTTTTTTTCATGTTTTTTTTTTTTGGGCCTTGTTTCTTTGGCCAAATTAGATAACAAAAATCACAAGTAGTTTCTTTACTTCAGTCGAATCTTAATATTAAGGCTTAAAACTAAACAAAAATGTGAATCAAGATGTTGCAAATTATTTTTTTACACAAGAGGCACACAGATCAAATTTGTGTTCTCCACAAAGGCTTTTTTGGCATTTCGAACAAATGGTTTTGGTCATACGACGTTTTGCGGAAGGACAAAAAGCGCAGATCTTTCTTTTTGCATTTAAATTAGATTGGTTTTCATTATTGTTTTCATTTTTATCAATTAAGCCGCTTGAGATATTTTCCCGAGCTAAATTCTAGGCCAATTTTCTGCAGAAAAATATATGCAATATTACCAAAAAGTCACACTAAAGACATGCTTCGTCGTTTCGACGACGCTAATTCTCAGAAATGATACTTACATGCGACCGACGGATTTGTACGTTTGCACACAGCTGCGTCTAAGCATCGACAACAGCTGTACGAAAAACGAGGAAAAAGAATCAAAAAAATACTGGAATAATCGAACAAATGTGACCATGCGTCGTCGAATCGACGAAGCATGACCGTCTAGGGTTAAAGAAGCCTGGGCAACAATTACATTAAATGAAATATCAAAATATTATGATTCATTACCAAACCGTATTTTTGAATTAATTAAGAACGTGGGTGGGCATACCAAATATTAAATAATTCTAAATAAATGTATTTTATTATTTAATTTACTAAGTTGTTTGAAATGTTCCTTAATTTAAATATATTTAATAGTTTAAGTGATCAAACCTATTCAGTTGATCCAAAAAAAAAGGATATTTTTTGTTATGTTTTTGAAAAACTAATAAAAATAATATACAAACAAAACTAACAGAACGGAAACTTTGCTATTTAATAAAAGACAGATTTCTTTATACACCAAAACCTAATTCGAGCGAATTGGAGCACTTGTTACAGAGATACAACGTTTCAAACCTTAACCAAATGTCAAACCTATTCAATTGAGCGGCACTGTATCTGTAGTATTAGCAAAAACACAACTTATTTTCGCTGAAATTATAAATATAACAATAACAATAACAATAAAACGAATGTCGACTCTGTGGTATACATACTTGTGGTGTTATTGCGATTGGTTTTTTTCAATTTAGTTCACTAATTTGATAAATTTTATGTGATCTTCACTTTGAAAATTTTACCGCAATAAGGAATTTTCGGCTGTGCTGCCAGATCGAATCAAATTTATTTAAAATTACTCGATAGGCAGATAGAAAATTAATAAAAATCAATCAAAAATCAACGACAGAACGGATTTTCTTGAAACATTGATCAAAATACATACAAATCATATTTTTGCATAA
Source organism: Drosophila anomelani (assembly GCA_035045905.1). Taxonomy (NCBI): domain Eukaryota; kingdom Metazoa; phylum Arthropoda; class Insecta; order Diptera; family Drosophilidae; genus Drosophila; species Drosophila anomelani. The sequence goes on along the minus strand of JAWNOO010000007.1, from coordinate 3,691,439 downwards.
TATCTACAATAAAGTTAAAATCAAATTACTTTTTTTTTACGCAGCCAGGGCTGCGGATATTTACATAAATTCTTTGCTCGGTACATATGTATATGTAAATATGTGGAAAAAGGGGTTTTCTCATAAACGACTAAACGGAATTAGATAAAACAGCTACCAAATTGATTATAAATATAATGTCGTTTATATGGCATGCACATTTTGTAGAATTGTAGACAATAAGAATTTAATTCCTGGCGGGGTACTCATCGATAGGGCATGAGTCGTGCTCGTATCGATATGGAGCCAATGTTATTAATAAAAATTAAAAATAAAATCGGGGGAATTTCTAAAAATCTGTGGGATAGAATTTGATATGATTAAAACCGAAATTAGAGGAAAATTCGCTCTTTCCACGGGTATACCGTGCGTGTTGGCACATTCAAGCGTTTCCTTGCTAGAATTTTTTGAAAGTTAGCGTCGAAAATATCGTTTGGGGACGACACGTGACGTTAGGTTCAATAGTTAACAAGACGTATGTTACCAGGGCTGCTCAGACATGCCGCCATTGTAAATACTATAATAATTAAATAAGTGGGAAATAGCAAATTTCTCCTGAAATACTGAACGGAATTTGATGAAACGCCAACCAAATTGCTCAGCGTGACATTGCCGTTCATGAGGTATACATATGTAACATAATTGCTTAAATTGTCAATAGGAATATTTTTGTTGTTTATTTTGAGCCCTCTTCTCTCTCTCTCTCTCTCTCTCTTTCATTGTTGGGGTCTGACTTACGCCAACATGGCGTACATTGGCATATAGAAATAAGTGATAAAATGGGGTTTTCTCTTAAACGACGGAACGGATTTTAAAGAAACATATACGAAAATGTTCAGAATGGCGATGCCGTTTATTTGCCATGTGTATTTTATATCATTGTTTTAATTGTCAATAAGAATTTAATTCCTGGCGGGGTACTCATCGATAGGGCATGAGTCGTGCTCGTATCGATATGGAGCCAGTGTTATTAATAAAAATTAAAAATAAACTCGGGCGAATTTCTAAAAATCTGTGGGATAGAATTTGATAAGATTAAAACCGAAATTAGAGGAAAATTCGCTCTTTCCACGGGTATACCGTGCATGTTGGCACATTCAATCGTTTCCTTGCTAGAATTTTTTGAAAGTTAGCGTCGAAAATGTCGTAAGAACAACGATGGTCATGATTCCGATGTCTGGTTCAGAAACTCGTTCTCTGCAGGTTCACTCCTGGTTCCATTTTCATATTATGGAACACGATAGTCACAGTTCCGGTGTCCGGATCAGAAAGTGGTTCTCTGCAAGTTCACGAGTGGTTCCATTTTCATAGTTCGCGCCTACGTTATCAGCCCACATACACCACCCACTGTTGTGCGATTTTCTCAAAAACGTATGGATAGAAACTTATGAAATTCTCCCCAAATATTCTCTAATTCTTCCTTAGTAAGCCAGTATACCGTGCATATTCGCACATTCCCTTCAATTTGAGTTATAGGGCTCATTGAACGAAACTTGGATTGAACGAAACTTGGCAGGATAAAACTACAATATATGTCCTTTATCCTGGCATACCGCTTATATTGGCACATTCCCGGCGAGCCGAGATATTGGAAAAACTGTGAAAACCCGATTTTTCAAAGGCATTTTTTTAATAGTTCCAAAGGTCAAATACACCCAAACCCAGTGAAAAACATTAGTAAATTTGTTTTTTAGCATTTATAAACTTTATTTAGTTTTATTTAGTGCCTTATTTACTAAATAAATAAAATATAAAATATTTCTCCGTGTTCCATTTTCCCACCGTTCCATTTCGACGATTATTTGACGCACATTAAAATTAATGACTATTTTTATTCGATTTATCAGTAATAATCGTATTAAATAAAATTCCTTGCGATCATGACCAGCGATAACTTTTTTGACGTTTTGTCAAACTTTTATCAGAATGCCATCTTTTTCTGCTCTCTCAATTACCGATTGGGATTTCGCGCCCATTTTTTCCCCATACAAAATCTGTTCCCATTTACCGATTGGGATTTCGTGCCCACTCTCAATTACCGATTGGAGTATGGTGAGTATGGGAACGGGAGTAATATTAATTCGCAGCAAAAAAAGGGCGGTTTTTAAAAATTCATTGCAGGGAAACGGCTGAAGATAGATAAAAAATTTAAACGCCACATAATACAACAATATTTGAGGAATTATTAAAAAATATGTTTCTTTTAAATAATGTACAGGTACAGGAGCTATAAGAAACCTGCGGAGTCTCCTTTGATTTGCATTTTGCATCCTAACTGCCACTAAAATCAGCCGATATCAGAAAAATATAATATATATATATATTAATTAAAGGATAATTGTCCCGAAGTACTCACATGGCCATTTTTTTAATTAAATTTTTTTCGATATTTTATAAAAATTAAAAGTAAAAAACCCCTATTTTTAAGCTTAAAAAATATATATTTTGTTAAATAAAAAATGAAAAAAGTTGCAAAAAAATGAGAAAAAAACGTGTTAATTTATGAATTAATTTATGTTCATATGATCAAAGCTTACCAAGTTAAAATTAAGTAAATAAGAAATAGCAAAACTCTTGGGAAATAAAGTCAGTTATTTGGTTGCAGAAGGGTACTAATTTAATAATTAAAATAATATAGATAATAAAATATCTTCTGCAGTATTGGTTTATTATGACAAACGGAAAATTTCCATAAATATTAAAATTTAATAAATAAAATATTAAATTATAGCAAAAACAATGGCTTGGGACAGAGATAGCTGATCTTAATTTTATTGCCAAGTTTAATTTAATTTAATTTAAAAATAATTTAAACATAATACTGGTATGACACTATGACAAGGGATTTTGTTGTTAAATAATAAGCTAAAATCGGACCTAAATGGCCAAACACAATGAACAGCAGCTCATCATACAAGGCAAAGGGTATAGCTCGGGAGGCATGATAACCAATAGGAATTGATTAGGTGCTCCTTTAAAGTATGCAGGTCGCCAAAGGCTCTAATGACAGTTTAAAGTAACTAAAGTAATCTATTAATTTTGTTTCATTTGATGTCTGCGAATGGTTCAGCTGATTTGAACTTGGTTTCTCTGTAGAGTAAAGTATATTTTGTGTGGTTGGATGCTGGGATGCTTGATCTTGGCCTGCTCCACCATGTCGATATTGACCTTGTAGAACACATAGGTATAGTATTTGGACTGACCGAAGCCCAGGCCGGGGATGTCCACATTAAATAAAATCCATGTTCAATAAAATAAAGTACAAGATATATAAATAATGAAGCAATTTGGGGTGTGAATAAAAGGTAAACCCACATCAGCACTGCTGGTTTGACCACACGCAGCAGCGTCATCCAAATGACCGTAGATCACATCACGCAGACGCTTCACACTCTTCTTGTTGAGCTCGATCAAGATGGCCTGGAAGTTGACGGGCAGACCGCATCTGTGGGTTAAGAATTGATTAGTAACAGCTGGATATCTTGGAAAATGGAATCCTGAAGCTTACCTCAGCACAGATTCCACGAAAACGCGCCGTCGGTCAGCTCCTCCGTGATCTTCTCGTAGTTGGTCAGCCAGTCGTTGGCCATGACCTTAGGCACGATGACCAGCAGAGTGGTCAGGTACTCCCAATCCAGGATGAAGTGCTCCTTCTTGACCTAATTAGCCAGATTTCTGGTCAGCAAGCTGCCAGTCTTCTTCTTTTCCAGGTTTTGCAGACTTCCCTTGAGGTTGTTTTAGGCCTGCGACTTGGTCTCCAGACCATCATTGATCTGACCAATCTGCTTTGAGATAATGTCGGCGATGTTGCGCAACGACTGCTTGATCGGGTACTTGGCCATATCCCATTGGAAACGGGTCAAGTACTGCGGCAGTTCGGTGTTGTTGGCCATCAGGTTCTCATGGAGCTTGTCCCGATGATCCTCCAGGACTCGCTGCCCAGTCTTTAGAATTATATTGGCCTTATCCGCAGAATTTGTGGGAATGACTCGTAGTGGCGGGTCATTCCCTGGGCCGTCATGATTCTCTCTGCCACAGGTCAGCGGGTATCCAGCGTGTTGTGCGTCCTCCAGTGAAGGCCGGTGTATGTGTCTTCATTTGCTATATGGGCGTAAAGAATTCCTTTTTTATATATGTATCTTGGCTGAGTAATCCTACTTACTGTTACTTGATGTAGTTATGGGCATGAACCTTTTCTTTTCAACTGGCACTGGTGCCGTTTTGTGCATTGGTCCACATCCATTAAAGCCACTTGGACGTCTTCCGGTGGCTTTATTGGCTCATTGTTTTGACTTCTTCATCGGAGTCGCAGTCATGACACAGATTCGGGAAATCCTTCATCCAGGATATCACTAGTGACGTCCGATGCCTTGTATCATTCATTAACTTTATATGATGCATAATTTTTATTTGATTTTGTTTTTTTGTTCCTTTTTTTAATTTTGCTTTTACGGGACTTTCGCATAGCTGCAACTTGAAGGGCTGCAATAATAATGTTATCGAATAGAAAATATAAACATTGCTGTTATAATCTGTTATAATTTTATTTTAATACTAGCGAGAAGAAGACAAGTTTCGTTTTCTGTGCAAAAATTGTGAAAAACTAAAGAAAATCGTGTTGTAGTCGTCTAACAAACGGGAAAAAGAGTGCAATATAGATTCTATTATAGTTTGGTGATATCTAACGCTTGAGGATAACGGGCATTCCTGTGCAATTAGGTGACAGTCGTGTGGAGGGACAAAAATTTGCAGGTTCGTTCTTCTTCTTATAAGGCTAATTTGGCTTTTCTTTAACATGTTCGTTCGATTTCCCTCTCTCTGTAGGTATTGATTAGAAATGTGAAATCTACGTATGTCTTCCCCTTGCAACAGCCATGTAGTAGGACCTTTGAACTCTGCTGGCCGGGCGGCGGTGATAAATGGATCTGGTGTCAGGAAACACTTAACCCACAAACTTCCAGGAGCCTGGGAATTTTAGTTGGGGGTTCGAAGATGTTGTCGCGCTGTCAACAATTAATTTGTCCACACACACACACAGAGGCACGCACACACGCGGGCACTCACTTTACACATTGACAACTTCGGTGAGTGGAGAAGTCCCTTTTGTTGGGGATTGCAAGGAGCAGGATGTGCAATTTGGGTGTTCGTGCCATTGCCCGTGCCCTTTACATATCCTCATTCATGGTTACAGCCCCCTTTTGTTATGGGTCTTGGTAAGGGGTATTATAATATTGACCAAAAGTTGGGACCGCAAACTGGCCTATTAGGATTTTGCGAATCTGGGCGGTATTGAGACCATAAAATCATTAAAACTTATTACGAAGTTCTGAAGAAGGTATTACACATTTAGCATACTGAAAATTAAGGTGGTTAAGATGTAAATATCATAATCTTTTCAATTTAATTATTTTTTAAAAGAAGCCCTTTTATAATATTTATTGTCCTTTGTATATAATTATATGTAATCAAATTTTTACAAATTAAGTATAACGTTTTTAAATTATATTTTATGGGATCATTTCATTTGTTGTTTATTCTTGTTACTTGTTAAAAATATGATTTCTTATACGATTGGAAGTTTGTAATTCTTCAGTTCTGAAACCTTTATGTAATCATTTTTGTAGTAGTTTTTAAAGTAATTAGCCTGAGTAGGTATTATATATCTCGATACTAAAAGCAGCTTTTCTTCTTGCCCATAAATTTGGTGCAACATGGAGGTGACTTTTCACCCCGCCCCATCTGGCTTGGCATTTGTCTAATTCGCCGCTCTCACCACTCCGTCTGGTTTCATCTCTTCGTCCAGTTTGGTTCCGCTGACCAAGCGGCAAATATGCCTTAATATTCGGAATGGACCAGCAAAAGTCAAGTGTGGGCGCGTGTGCAATTGTCCAAGTATTACGACTTTTCCTCCCATTGCCTGCTTTTGTTGTTTGTCGCTTCTGTTTATGTCTCTTGCCTTGTTTCGTTTCGTTTCGCTTAGGCTGTGTTTCTGTTTTTGAAATATTAACGACGCCCTTTTGCTGTTTTTTTGTTGCTCCCTCGCTTGCCCCTCATCGTCTCAGTTCATAACTTTGCTTTCAAGTGTTTTTGCCTGCATTTTATGTATTTGCCGGGATTATCTTTTCACAATGGATACCACTCCCTGCCATGCCACAATATTGTATGTAAATATGGACATGTGCGTGTAGAGTGGAGATACCACGGAGCTCTAAGAGCTATTCAAACCCCCAATAGCGTGCAGGCTAGGAAGGCCATATAATCGTGGTGATATTTATTCCAAAACTTTGACTTTAACTATAATTTTATGCCTAAATAATAATTCGTACTAATTCAGAATGAAGATTAATACTTTAAGCTGTTGTTAGCATATAAATATTTCGGCAAATACCTAGGAACCTGCGCTGTAGACTTCCACATTCCTTTACAAACTTCAATGTTGTCCTTTTTGGGACTCAAATCTGAAGTTATGAACATGAAAGGGGAGAAGAGCATGGCAGATATTCAGTATCCGCGCATCGTCGTTGGGCCTTTGACAAATCCACAAATCCAGCCACTAAACAGCAATTTTTTATGGACTCCGCCGGCCAATCCCCACCAAAGCACATTTGACTATGCAACAAAAAAAATTTTGTAGTTGGACTTTGTTCTTTTTTCCCTGATTATTTGCTGTAGGAAAAACGTCTACATTGTTGGAATTCCTTTTGCAAAAATTGCCACGTGACACAAAGGCGTCTGGAGCACACACAGAGAGCGCCTTTTATTGGCCTGACTCCGCCAAATGTGGTCGGGTCGGGAGGTGGTGATGGTCCTAGCTTTGTGGGGTTCCTGGGCCTCATAGGACTCATAGGGCTCGTGGTGCTGCTGGCCCAAACACAATAGGCCCGAAAATGACGTTGCAACAATTAATGTGAACAGTTTTGCAGTCGTCCTCGACGCTGTCGTCGTTGTTTGGACGTGATTTATAACGTGCATAAAATTTGCGGTCCCTGGAAAGCACCTACCCTTCCGAAATGCCACAATGCCAGCCCCCAAAAATTTGTCAAGGGGCATTTTCGGACGGAGCTGAGTTTGTGGAAGATCTAGTTCGGTTCGTGATTGATTAACTAAATGGGAGAGGACTATATTTGTAACATAAGGCAGGGTAAGGGATTGAGTTTTAGTGCTAAACAAAGTATAAAATAAATTAATCTTGAATACTTTTCATTATTGAAATAATAATTTTTAAATATATATTTCAAGAGGTAAATGCAGACACAATTTAATGTTTGTAAATTTTTATTATCAAAATCAAAATGGCCAAAATTTTATAAAACATACTCTAAGATACTCTTACCAGGATAACCAGGAATATATTAAATGTATATTAATTTATTAGTTGTGTTATATATTATGCATAATACTTATTATCATTTTTAATCCTTTTTTTTTAATTTTCATTAAAATTCGTCAATTTAAAATCCTAAAATAGTATCATAACAAATCCTGATATACAATATCCTGGTTCCTGAACCAGTCACCGACCAGCTCTGATGGTTGTGCTTTTTGTGGTTTTGGGAGTATCCACTTACCACGCCCCTTTCGTAATTTATTGATAGTTGCCAGTTTCAGTTTCGCCTCTAATAAGCTGTCCCTTTCCTCAGAGTTCTCGTCCTACTTCATTCCATTGTGTCTGGGGTGCATATTTGAAAACTATTCGCACTGTGTGATAATTTATGTGGCACATTCAAATTACATAATCGTTTGGCCGTTTATGCAAATTAATTGAAAACTTCACCCGCATTCCGAAAGCCCCTCTGATCTCGTCTCTTGTTTTCTTTTTCAATTTGTATTCCACTCAAATCTTTGTCTGCATTTTCCTGGGCCGTCTGGCTTTTGCCGTTTCGTGTTATCCTCATGTTTTCCCCTTTGGCATTTTGCAGTTGGTGCAATTTTTTCCTTTCCAATTTACAATAAAATTCAATAAGGTGTTGGGCATGGACTTAATGGAGATTGACTGACAGTAACTGCCAAATGTGTTCCGGGGCTTTGTCGTCCTGTTCGTGTGAGTAATGCAACTTTATGTGTACTATATATTGGCTTGTATGGGTTTTTTGTGCCTTTTTTCGTAAATCTAAGTCTGCTTCTAAGTCGCTTCGATTTGTTTGAAAAAAAAGTATTAAAATACCTCAGGTTGACATCCGGACATGTCGGCAGCCTTGAGTTAGTTGAATATTAAATATTTTCTTCAATTTCTTGAATTCAAAAGGGCGTTTATATGATGAATCTGCCTATCTGCGTATTCATTATTCCAAATTTGGCATTTTATGTGACATGCAATCTATTCTTGGAGTTTTCATTGAGCTTGAACGTATTCAAAAAGCAGTAATATTGTGAAAACCTCTGAGCTGAGTCATTATTCTCAATTAGTACCTTAATTTTAAATGCATAAGTGTGTGCTTCTCTTGTCTTTGCCTGATTGCATGAATTCTGCTTTTGGTTCAATTAAAAAAGCAAAAGATATTGACAAATATTTTCTTTATCAAATTTTAATAAATTAATTTCACTGAAAAGTCGAAAACTGTGATGTATCTGAGCTGTGTCTCTGTGTGGTAATAACTCCCAATTATTTATTTAATTGTCTGCAGCTCTTGATATCGCCTGACTGCGTTCATTTTGTGTTTATTAGCAATAAAAAAACTATTTTGGGAAAGCCTCCTAGCCATTTGGATATTTTATTTTCTTCTTAAGTTTTTGATCAATCTTTTGCATTAAATGAGAAAGAAGAATTATAGAATTATGTATCTGAGCTGAGTCATTAGGACGAATAAGTCGTTTAATTATGTTCAGCACATAAAACTGCATGATTGCAATGAAGTTTACATCTAGCAAAACTTTTAAAATTTTAGGTATCGAGTTGGTTGGATATTTTATTTTCTTCGTACATTTTTGGTCAATCATTTGAAATAAAAAAGGGAAAACCGGTGATGTTTGTGAGCTGAAATGAACTGAACTGCGCATTCATTATTAGGAACTTATTTGTACATTCCGTCGATTGTAAACCTTTTTTTCTTATACATATTTAAATGCTCATATATTTAATATATATATTTCGGCAAGTTACAATATATTTCGAGTTATAATGCAAGAAAGCTTGTTTTCATTTATTTGATGATCATATTAAATCAATAATTAATTGTAAAGCTTTTTGTTTACAAATAATTTTATATTATATTCAAAATAACTTTGATATTTTATGAACTACTTCTTTTTATTTTATTTACCTTCCTGGCTAAGTAAATACTATATATGTATATATTTTTTTTACTTGCATCCACTTTCATATTTTTTATACTCCTTGCATCCCGGCCATGAATGTGCCGTTACTTTCATTACTGCAAATGCCATGGCAACACTGAATGGCAGCAATTTTTAACACGCATACGCACTGTTGCACTTGCATAAAACATAATGTCTCCATTTCAGTGTTATCTCTCTCCGCTGCTCTCTTTCCCTTTTCCAAGGGAATGCAGAATTTTTTAATTTTTAAAACTAGCAAATATAACAAATTGCGAGGGCCGAGAGTAGGGCGTTGTTGCACTGCCACCCAGAAGGAGTCTCCACCAGTTTCCAACCCCTGCACAATCAGCAGAAGTCAGCCAGCTATGAACAAAAGTTAAACAGACAAAACAGAGTGCAAAGTGAGGCGGTGGGGGAGGGACGGAGGATGGTGGTGGTGGCGCCAAGCAGTTGACATTTATAAATTTCACACGCGGGGCGCGTGAAATGGCGACGCCATTTTAAAGTTGAAACATTTGCCTAATTAGCAAGTAGTGCAACTTGGCGCTAGCGGCAACCCTGAAGGTGCAACACCGCATTAAACTAAGAAAGAAAAAAAAAAGAAGTTAAATAAGGAAACCATGGTAGCTCCGCCATGAGAACAAGGGAACAACTTTAAGTGCTGGCGCAAATTACGTACGAAGAACTTAATTAAATTGTAACCATTTCTCTTTTTTGTTCCGTTCTGGCTTGCTCCTTTTTTTTTGTGGCCGTGTTGGCTTTTGGCCAAATGCATGTTTGCAAACTGAAGCGGCTGACAATTAACTAATGTCAGCGGCGCAAAAGTTTTTGGTAAAAGATGCGGGTGACTTCCACTTCTTACGACTCTGGATTCTGTTGTACTTGTTACGGCATTTAAATAGAACAGTTTTAACATGAAAAATTTTCTATTGCACATAAATATGGGTTAAAAATGGGGCGGGTCTTAAAATGTATAACTAAGTTAATAAGATAAACAAAAAAAAGCAAAAGCTGCAATATTATATAATCAATTCTCTTTAAAATACCCCTAGTAGGCACCTGCCAAAAAGTAGGCAATTATATTTGAAGTGATTACTTCTTTACTTTTGTTCTGCTTCCTTAAAACTTTGCAATATTAATATTTAATTTTATAAGGAAAATCCTCTTCATTCTATTATTATTTTATTACAATAATATTCTTTCCTGGTATTTTGATTTCTTTAAGTTGCCCTCCCATAGTTTGTCATGGACACACGACTTTATTGAAACGCTTCATTTATCATTAACTTGGTTGTAATGACATCGTGGGGCAATTCACTGACATCTGTCTGTTATATTGTGCGTAAAGTCATGCGATAAGCGATTTCTTTTTACCGCCCATCGTCCCAACTGCCCTGACATTTCGGTTAGCCGTAAGTGAGAGCATTATCAATCGCGAATCGACACCGGCACATCGTCACCGGCATGCGAATCATCATCGACATAATGGTCGCTGGTCGCTGGCACGTTTGTCGCTTTATGCCGTCTGCTTATGAGCATTATATCTGCATTGTCACCTTGTTGGCCATTTAACACGGATGGGGCGTCCCTTCCTGAATCGCGGGCTTCTGTCTCTTGGCCCTCCGTCCTTGGTCCCCGGTCTCCACCCACCCACCTCCATCCCTCTTATCGCCGTTGCTGCTTCGGGTGGTAGGAAGCCGTGTATTCCCTTTGCCAGGGATTTAAGCACATGGCTGTCATCGTTACTGTAACGGCCACACCTCCCATTCTTTGTCGTGTACAAAAAGTACTTCCTTTGGTTTTGCTCTCTTTTTTATATAGATTCACTTTTCGTAGGATTGGAGAAAGAGATTTGCCTCTGTGTGCGAATCAATTAGTGAATTGAAGCACTGTGAGTCCTTTGAGTTGATATTATTGCTTGAAGTCAACAAAGAAGTTGAATGAGAAACTAGAAAATAGATATTATGCCTCACTTTAAGTGGAAATTTGTTGCTAAAATGTTTTAAAAGTTTCAAAAGAATAGAAAATTTATAATTTTTCAGAAAGTTCTCTCTTAAAATCGTTTATTTATTTTTTAAATATAATTTATATGTTCCACAAAACACAATTTTCCTAGGTGTATATAAATGGCAATTTGAGCAAAATAAAAAAAGTGAACCAAAAGCAAGCTTCACAGCCATGCTAACGTGCTCGTTTGAGTGGAATCACTTAATGGTTTTATGCGCTTATCATTACCATCCCAGAGGCGGCGGGTTGGCTTGGTTAAACGGATAGCAAATGGCCAGGACTCCTTTTTGGGGGTGGGTGAGACACAGTTGATTCAATCAAATTTGTGTGTGCCTGTTGTTCGCGGACATTTTTATCTGGCGGATGTTTGGCTCGCTGTCAGCGCTAAAATGTTTGCGCCCCGTCATTGTTTTAATGCGAAACACACGCAAACGCTCGCGTCGAACACAATGCGATTTCTGTGCCTAATGTTTCACTATTTGTATTTTTTTTGTGGAGCGTGACGATGGCAAGGTGAAAGGTCACGGGGCGCAGCCCACAAATAAGGAAGTAATATGTCGCCGCCATCGTGGCCATCAAATCCAGACGAGGGTTTGTCCCCCATTGGTTTCGTCCTGACATTTGTTTGCTGCGGTTCGGTTGAGTTTGTTGGGGTTCCCGTTTTGAATTTGGTTTGGGGGAATTCCACTGCGAAACAGAAATAAATTTCGGGTTTTTATTAACAAGTACGAAACGATTTTTAATAAATTTACTTATATAGGACGATAGCTCCGATTGTTGTTGTATTTGAAATATTATTTGTATTTCTCTCATTAGAATTTGACTTCCTTTGGGCTACAACATTTCATTCTTAAGATATTATTTTAAACTCTTTTTTTTATCAATTCTACGGCTGTAGTTTCATTAATTTTATCCAAAGACACAAAAAAGAAGGCTATTCAGATTTTAAAGATTTATTAAAGTGATTTTTCTGGAGAGGCATTTTATGGTACGGAACTGATTGAGCAGATTTAACTCCTATTAAAAGAAATTGTAAAACATTTAATGCGGTGAAATGTTTCATTATATGTTTACATTTATTCATGTAATATAAATATAAGTTGGAAAACTGGCATTTGTGGTTTTAGCAAGTTAAACAAATACTTTTTGGAAACGTGTTGAAGAATTTTGTTAATTCTTAAATTTATATTATTAATAATAGAGTTTCTTCATAGCACATCTATCTTAATCAGCTTATCCTCCAGCAGGTAATCTTCAGATTTGCATTTCAATTGATCCAATCAAAAGTGCAATATTAATTCTTTAAGATTGTATTTAAATTCCTAAAAAATATGCTTTCAATAGTGCTAGTGCGGTCCACCTAACCCCCATTTTCTGCCACTCATCTTTATCTGCCTTTGCCCTTTTGCCAGCTTCCAGCAGCATCCCCCGATTCTTCTTCACTTTTCTTCATTGTTCTGCCCTCCATCCCACGGCTTTGTTACTCCTGCTTCCACTGCTGCTGTCATTGGCATTGAACCGCATTTGTTTAAAAGATTGATGACCAACAATTGACTGCAGTCGGTATCCTTCCTTCCGCCCCCTCTCAGCCGCAGATGTAGCCTGCTTCTGATGAGTTGTGCTCAATATTTATGAGCCGCAAATCCGGGCAGACACTTGGAGTTTCCCCTCGATCGAAGAGAGAGCTTTGGGTGTGCGGCCGTGACCTGTAAAAGTTACGGAATGATTTCATTAATTTAATGTACAACAATGTGACTTGTCACTTGTCAACTTTTTGGTGGAAAACTTAACTTCGGGGTAAATCAGTTCATATTAGTCTAATGCCCCGTGGGGCAAAGGAAACTCACTTAGTGCCGAGGAAACTTTGCCGACGACATGTCATTGATTTCATTTCTGCTGCATGCCCAGGACGAAAGGCGGAAAGGACACGACGACAAGACAGTACAAGGATTTTTAAAAGTGTCTGATGCAGGCAGCGATGCATCATCATGCTTGTCAGCCGCATTTACTCGACATTTAACTTATGTCAAGTCCAGAAGGACGAGAGAACGGAAGGACGACAGCAAGCGCAGTGCTTGAATTGTAAGTAGAAGATAATTTTGTGGGAAAGTAGGTTGAGTTTGTAAAAGACAACAGTTTGTGACAGAACCAGGTTGATTTTAACCTTTGACTATGACATATTACAGAAGAAAGTTTTCAGGATATGAAAAGTTTTTAATATTTCGAAATTACTTCAAGCAAAACCCTCTTTTTATTAAAACTCTCAGTAATTTCTTTTTGCATCAAATTAAATATAAAGAATCAACCTTTAATGAAACCCCTAAATAACGCAGTCGTCAGCCTTAGCACTACTTTATCACCCAGCGACAGTGTCACCCCCTAGGAGGGGGAAGAAGACCCCAAGTAACCTAACCCAGACCCAGGACCCAGAACCATCCATCCATTCTGCGACAGACATTTACGGCACTTTTCATTAGCAGCCACACTTGTTGTCGCGGGGTGCCAACTTTCCTTTGTATCTATAAAATGTCTTGTGGCCCCTTCCTCCTCTCTCTGGTTCCCTGGACTTTTATTTCCTGTTCCTTGCCGGCTTGGTGGGAGTTATTAACCCTTAACCACACGTTACCATTTATAACCCCCGGACTGAGTGAGACGACGAGCTGGAGCGCGTTAAGCTGACAATGGCAACAAATTTTTCCCTTTTTCGTCGTCTATTGTGTCCGGGATCTGTTCTCTGCCACCATTCGATTGTGGTTCTTTTCCTTTATGTCCATGCGGTTTATCGCTTTTAATTCGCCCTGAGCCGCCGCCTGAATTCGTAAGGGAGCCCAAGTGGATATGGCGGTTACATCTCTTGATTCGCTGTGATAATTGCCAGTGAGAAATACGGATTTTATAAGGGAATTGCATTATTTGGAAATCTCAGCTGGAGTTTACTTATTCACTCCAATATTCTCTCTTTTTATTTGCTGGTTGGTTACATTTTAATTTTAATTTCATTATCTCGATTACAACTTATCAGGTGTCTTAAAATTGTCTATAGGTTTGAATTGCTTCTTTGTTCTCGGTAGATAGCTTTAGGTAGTGATAGCTTTGTTGATTAATTATTTCCAATTGTCTAAAAATTTTGATGTTAATGGGCCTAAGATAGACCGAGTGGCCACTTTAAGAAGTGATAAGAACTGTGTATATAAACTAGCCCCTAATCGTGGCCAAAAAACATTCGTAAAGTTAACTGTGCAGCAATATGAAGGCTATAACACTGTGTCTTCTGGTCTTGGTTTCGGCCACTTGCCTGCTGACCACTCGGGTAAGTTTATTATATATTTACTTAAATATTTAACTTAGTTAACATTATAAAATTTATAATTTTTAGGCCAACTCGATTGAATCGGGCGACGAAAGCTTCGATTTAGATGATGATGACTTCGATTTTGAATATGAACTTAATCAGCTGCTGGATGAATTGGATAATGACAATGACTATATGGAAGTGGAGGACTATGGCTTCATTCGCACTTGCAGGAAAATCCTACGCAAGGCTTTGAAAACTGTTCGTGGCACTAACTGTATCATCAAGGAGGTAGTTGAAATTCTGAGCTCCTGTACAACATATGTGGATGCCATTGATGCCTGCGGCACTGCTGTTCCCAAGGATGTGGCCAAGATTGTGAGCAGCGTCAAGGACATGATAAAGATCTGCAATGATATCCTGCATCTGCACTCGAAACTGTGCGCCAAGGATAAGTCAGTGGTGTCGGGCGTCAAGAACTCTTCGAAATGCTTTTGGAAACTCTTCAAGGCCACCATGAAGCTGACCAGGAAGATCAATAAAACTCTCAAGCTGATTGCCAAGCTGCCAGCTGATACCAGCTCCTGCTTCTTGAATGCCACCAATAAGATTAAGGTCTCCTTCAACTCCTTTCTGCCCAACATTAATGTCTGCATTGAGTCTATGTGATTAGTGATCAGTGATTTCTTTTAAATGTTCAATTATCATGTTTATCAGATTTTAGTAGATAGAAATAAATAACTTTTTCAACTTGTAATATGAATTTGTTAGAAGCGATTCAGTGGATTCGCATATTGAGAGTCAGCTTACTTACAAGTAATATAAGTTCAACGTTTTGCTATCCGTATAATTGATATAACGATTTTAGATACTTACCTAATCAATTCGGTGAGCGTCAATATATACATACATAGAAATCTAGTATAGTTCAAGATGTTCAAAACTTTTAGAGCACTCAAACTGATATAGTTTTACTTGATATTTGATAACCAGACAGGTTTAGATTGCGTGCCTGAGCACTTTCAGCTGATAGAAAGGCACTTGTTTAGGTTATTTCAAAGAAAAAAGGCTATTGAACAATATTTGTTTATCATTTCCATACTATATTCAATTAATAAATAACCGAATTGTTCGAAGTAATAGGAAGTATTGCTAAAAAAAAAAGAAACAAGCTATAACAATTGTTACTTTTCAGCTCGAATTAAGAATAAATTCTGATATACAAAGCAGATATTTCTTGAGCAATTAATGCCTTTATTACTTTAATAAAAATACAATCCTTTTAAAAACCCGCCAAGTAAACATTTACGAAACATACAGCATTCTCAATATTAATTTACTTATTTCTACTTCTGAAGTCTTAAGACAAAAGATATTCCCAAATCTTAAACTATTTTTATAGGCTTAAAATTTGTTATGCAGTAATTAACGTTCCAACAATTGCCTATACTCTATAAGGATTTTCTCCTCCTGAACCAGCGGCAGATCCAAATAGTCGGGCTGGTTTTCAGAGAGATCCTCGTTAAACCTCTTGAAGGCTGTATATGTTTCCATCTCCGATTTGGCCTGACTGAGAACCGTTTGGACGAGGGTTAATTTACTGCCAGACAAGTTGGCAAAGGCAGAATCGTCATTATGGTTGGTCGTCTTATTCGATCCTGAGGGGGCATGCTCCTCTAGTATTCTTGTCATGGCACGGATCACACCCAGAAGTTCTGTTTTGCTAGCAAAGCTTTTCAGCAGATATTCCACTGCCTTGGGAAAGTCATTGTCGGTGGTTTCCAAAGCGACTCGAGCAGTTGCGGCCTGAAACCCAAGTTGCTGGAGAGTAGACAGTGACGTTTCATCTGCGGCCAGTGTTGAGGGCAGATTAGCTCTCAGCTCTTCGGAATGGTTCTGCAGAAGGTCCAGACTGCGATCTATGTTATTCTTGGTCCTCTTGAGGGCTTCCACGACCAATCGCCGCTCATAGCCCATTTCCATTAGCCTTGAAACACCCCTAGGATCTACCCATCCTCGATTCGAATTTCCCTCTTTAAGCTCCTGGTTAAGTTGACTCACACGCGCCGACTTATTCCGCTCTTCGCTTATCTTTTCCCTGCGTTCCTGAATGAATTGAATGGCTCTGTCCACATTGCCGCCACAGGATCTCAGTGCTAGCCTGGCCTCTGATTCATCGTAACCCATTTCGACCAGGAGGGAAATGTGGTCATCGGAGGCCTTTAACTCGACCAAAGCTTTGCCAGCCTCCTCCAATCTTTCGTAGGCCTCATCTCGGCGATTCTGGTGAAAGAAGACCACGCCTTGCAACAGGCGCAGCCTCATGATCAAAGCTCTCTCCGGACAACTTGATCCCTTGATGGAGTACAAGCGATCAAAGTGATCCCCATAGCTGAGGCTAAATGTCTTCTCACAGACCTCCAAGCGGCGCTGGGCATCTGGTAATTGGGTGATGTTTTTTAGGCAAAGGTAGCACCACACAATATCCAGGTTGAGTAGCGCATAATTGTCCACCGCTTCCAGGAATTTTGAGTTGCATTGAGAGAACAATTCGTCGGCTTCTAGGAGCAGGAGTAATGCCTCATCGAACTGTTCCCTTTGAATGGCGGCTCTGCCCTTCTCGTACATGCTCATTGCCATTAGCAGGGATCGATTCTCGAGGGGCGGCAGAAAAATCTGACGTCCGTTTTGATCCTCCATTTGCATGAATCGGTGATCGGCATCCACAATTACCTCCACATCCGCTCTTATCCTCTGGATACGTTCGTGCAGTTCCTGGCCTTGCACTTGGCTGCCCACCACAACCATCAGTTGCTGACTGTTCTTCACACCTTGAGCGGCCAGAGTTCGATGGCCATCGATAATGCGACCTGCTGAAATGCACTTGACATGGCTGGGATCGGGCAATCCCATCTTCTTTGCCACCGCATTCTGCAGCTCCGATCCTGGAGCCCCGAGAGAGCACTTAACCTCAATCATTTGCGCAGTGCCGCCCTTGCTGTCCACACACCTTACGTTGAAGGTAGCTAGCCCAGTCTCAGTGAACTCCCTGCGTGCCGCCAATTTCCTCAGAGCACTATCCTGCATTTCCGTGAGTGCACACCGGCAGTTGGACACGCTTATTCCCAGATCTCCGCTCAAAGTGCCCGCCAATCGATCCATCTCTGCCTCGATGCTGCCCACCCCATCGAGATAATACGGTTCCTCCCACAACTTGATATCCCGCTCCCGTAATCGGGCTCGCAACTTGATAAAAGTATTGTCTATCTGTGTCATGGTCTGTCAGTCTGTCTCTCTATTCAGATATCCAGACAATTTTGAATTTAACTACACTGATTTCAGATGAATTTGCCCACCCGGATATACTAGACCGTGTAGTGTATAAATGTTCACAGTTTTACCTAAATATATTTTTAATTTAAAACTATCTGAAGTAGAACTAGTTAAAGCCAGAAACCAATCAGGTATTCGACATGTAGTAATGGAAAATGGAAAATTCTTTGTTTAATTAAAAAATTGTGTTGATCTACATTACTTTATTACAAAAGATCGGTTTTGTATATTGGCTTTAAGCAGTAGTGATGTAACCATTGTTCTCGCCCATAGTAAATCTCTAATCCAAAGTTGATGACTTCTTTTAATGGCAAACTGATCGAGAGTTCCGACGTGTTTGCCAGATGGCCAATTCACAAAACTCCTTTTTTCAAATCGGGGGTTTAAATAAAAGCTTCAGTTATTGGCTAAATATTAAATATTTTAAAAAATATTTATTAGATATACTTTATTTCACCGACATGAAAAAAGAAATTCCAAAAAGGTGTATTTTTTTACTCAAGCGCTCTCAACGTAAATCTCCATTTTCATATCGATCCTTTGTTTAGGTGGCGAGCTGACCATGACTACCGGGTTATAGCTAGGTGGCCATACACTAATCCATATTCTAGGTTGATTACTTCGAAAATCCACGAATTTAATGCAAGTAACCCGCCGTCGAAAGTTCAGAGTAGCTTTGTAGGTAGCCTCTCCATAATAAGATGCAACCATATTTATATATCGCGTAGTCTTGTTGTTGCCGGGTGCTGGATTACCATATCTTAGATGCTTAAATCCCCAGACATCCTGAATTGCCAGAAGGAAAAAAATGGCAAATAGAACAGCGGAACTGTAGATACGTCCAGTAGATACGTGCAGAAGATACATTTTGTAACCTCTGTTTACATTTCCCATTCCTGATGAATTATCCATAGAGCGTTGAAAATTCTTTTAATGGGATTAGACCAGAAAGCTTTAGTCAAGCTTTTCTGGTATATTCTTTTCAATGTCCAATGTTACAAAAAGAAAGGAGGCTCGCTGAAGTTTATATACCCTAGCAGTTTGTCATTTATATATAAAGAATCAAAACAAAACAGAACACATATATAGTAACACTTATAAGAAAATTGGCCCACCGTTTTTCACACAAATTTTCTTCCCACAGCTCCGTTATTTGTCCCATTGGCGCACCGATTAGCTCAATTTTTGTTCTAAGCGTTACCAATACAAAATTGTAAAAATAGGAAAAAGGGAAAGGCGTGCCCTGGAATCAAATCTTTTTGGATTTCTTGGTTTCAGATAAGTTCCTTTTTCAAGCCGTGGGTTGAAAACAAATCTTGAGTTATTGACTAAATATTAAATTATTTATTAGATATACTTTTTTTCACCGAAATGAGAAAAAAAAATCTCAAAGAAAACCGTCATTTTCATATCGATCCTTTGTTTAGGTGGCGAGCTGACCATGACTACCGGGTTATAGCAAGGTGGCCATTGACTTATCCATATTCTAGGTTGATTACCTAGATTATCCACGAAGTAAATGCAACTTATCCGCTGTCGTATGTTGCTTAGTGTAGTTCTGTAGGTAACCTCGCCATAATGAGATGCAACCATATTTCTATGTCGCGTAGTCTTCTTGTTGCCGGGTGCTGGAATACCATATCTTGTGTGTCGTGCAACTCCCAAGGAGTATGCATCCTGAATCGCCAGAAAAAAGATAATGGCAAATAGAAAAGCGGAACTGTAGATACGTCCAGTAGATACGTGTAGAAGATACATTTTGTAGCTTCAGTTTGCCATTCCTGATGGCCTGTACAGAGAGCGTTAAAAACCTTTTAGTGAGATTGAACCAGAAAGCTTTAGTCATGCTGTTCTGGTATTTCCTTCTCAATGTCCAATGTTACATAATCAAAACAAGAAAGTAAGGAGGTGCGCTGAAGTTTGTATACCCTAGCAGTTGGCCATTTGTTTATAAAGATAAATATTATGATACGACTTGGAAGAAAATTGGCCCACAGTTTCTTCACACAGCTTCGTTATTTTGTACCGATTTCACATGGCCGAATAACTTAGTTTTTCTTCTAAGCGTTACCAATACAAAAATTAAAAAAGAGGCCAGAAGAGAAAGGCGTGCCCAGAAATGAAATTTTTTTTTGTGTTTTTGCTTTCAGATAATTATTTGTCGATTTTATAATGACACCGCATAGTTTCCTTTTGTTTGGGTTGAAAACATAGCTTTAGCTATCAGTTAAATATTTAATAGATACATCTTATGGCGTTTAATGTGGCATAACACATTTTCATATCAATTTTTTCTTTAATTTTCGAGGTGACCATGATTACCGGGTTATAGCAAGGTGGCCACCGACTCATCCATATTTTAAGTCCTTTACCGGTATAATCCTCGAAGTTAATGCAAGTAATACGCCGTCGTGTGGTCAGTGTAGTTTTGTAGGTAACAGAGCCCCAATAAGAAGAAGGCATGTCTATATAACGCGCACTTCTTGGGTTGCCGGGTTGTGGATAACCATATGTATAGTATATTGTCCCTCCCCAGGAGTACGCATCCGGAATTGTCAAAAGAAGAATGGAAAATAGAACAGCGAACCTGTAGATACTACGTCCAGTCGATACGTGTTGAAGATACATTTTGTAGCTTCTAATTGCCTTTACCATTCCTGATATCTTATCTGGAAAGCGTTGAAAAGCCCTTTAATGAGA
Organism: Drosophila anomelani; assembly: GCA_035045905.1. Lineage (NCBI taxonomy): Eukaryota > Metazoa > Arthropoda > Insecta > Diptera > Drosophilidae > Drosophila > Drosophila anomelani. The sequence goes on along the minus strand of JAWNOO010000007.1, from coordinate 3,670,792 downwards.
TTAAACCAGAGAGCTAAAAGTGATAGGGAGGCGCACGGAAATTTGAATACCCTCGCAATTTTTATTTTATTTATAATGAATCGAACAGAAAAACTAACCAGAGATAAATTCTTTATTCGAAATGATGAATTAAAAATTGTTGTTAATCTACTTTATTTTATTATACATGAACAGCTTAGTGAATAAGCTTAGAGCTATAGATTTAGATTTAATTTGCTTTCAACGTAAATCTCCATTTTCAAATCGAGTTTCACTCTGTCGGCTGATCTGATCTCGATTGTCGGATTATAGCAAGGTGGCCATTCACTCATCCATATATCAGGATTACTACGTGTATTATCAATGAAGTTAATGCAAGTAATCAACCTATTTAGTTTCAATGATGTCCTGTAGGTAACCTTACCCCAATAAGACGCGGGCAAGAATACTTTGCGGATATGTCTCCAGTTGTCAGGTTGTGTTTTACCATATGAATAGGTAATTGGAGGTCTCCAGAAACCTACTATTTTTGCATCCGCAAATGCCAGATGAAGAATAGCAATAACTGCGAAACTGTAGATACGTCCAGTAGACACGTCTAGTAGAAACATTTTGTAGCTTCTGTTTGCTTTCCTTATTTCTGATGACTTATAAAGAGGGCGTTGTAATGAGATTAAACCAGAAAGCTTTAGTTATTGTGGTATTTCCCCTCCCAATTTCCCCTTCGTAATAATAAAAAATGAAGTAAACCAAAAGCTTCATCCGAATGGCTCCAAAACTGAGATACTAGTTTGCATCGAAAGGGACAGATGGACGGACTGACTCACAGGCTTGATCGACTCTCGATTATAATACCCTTCAAGGATGGGCTATGGAAACCACTACACGAAGAATTCTTTCTTTCCAAATGCTTACAATTACACAATTGTTGTTTATTTGCTTTTACTTTTATTTTATTTCATTAAGCATACGCATTAACACGCAGATCTATCTTTCAACGTGAACCTCTATTTTAACATCGATATTTTTATGACTGGCCGAGACGATTGTAATTTCTGGCTTATAGCAAGGTGGATTCTCGCTTAACGATATTCGAGGATTACTACCTGTATAGTCTACTATATTTATGCAATTAATCTGATGTCTTATGTCATTTAGTCTAACCTTGTAGGTAACCGAGCCCCAAAAGGACTCCGCCAAGTTTACATAACGCACATTTCTCCAGTCGCCAGGCTGGGGCCATCCAAATGTATAATGTACTTCAGATTTCTGGTAGCATAAGTAGACATCCGGAGTTGCCAGAAGAAGAATGGCTACTAAAACGGTGGAACTATAAATTCGTGTGTTCGACATGTCTAGTTGAAACAGTTTGTAGCTTTTGTTTTGATCTTATTTATAATGACTTCTCGATAGAGCGTTGAAAAGCCTTGTAATGAGATTAAACCGGAAAGCCTTAGTCAAGGTGTTGTGATATTTTCGTCCAAAAGTCCTGTCCGTTACATAATAAAATATGAAGGAAGTTGTGCGGAAATTATACCCTATAAACTTAACAAGTATACCCTTGTAGATTGCTATTTAATTATTAAGAATCGACTCATTGTGGTTAAAAGAAAATGAAAACATACAGCAGGCATGCAGACATATAAAATGTTTGTAAGTAAAAAAATTGGATTTTGAGAAATTTAAAGCATCATTTCACAATCGTAAAAGTTAACTTTATCTGAAGTTGGGTCAACTTTCATTACAGTTTCCTATAAAGTTAATATTATAATTTCTTCAGTTACTGCTTAGCTTTTAAATTTTTTAGTGTTTAACATTTATATTATTGTACTGATCTATGTTAAAACTTCGGACCAAAGTTATAATAGCCTTCAGGGGTATACATTGTAGCTGTATCCCGCAAGTTTAAAATTAAAGAAATTGGTTCTAAGCAATTTGCTTTATTATCCACGATCAGCTTTTTATAAGCTTCAAGCCGTGTTGTTATTGTCCTCATTTCGAATAGGAAACATACATTATAACATTAAATCCCTTCTCATCTCTCGGGGTGATAGTGACCTCCGGGTTCAAGCAGGGTGGTTCTTTATTTAACCAAATTGTAGGGCCAGTTTTTGCAATATCCTCAAAGTAAACGAAATTGATCTCAGTTGGTGTCCTTAACGTTGCTATGTAGGTATTATTCGAGCCCAATTTGTTTATGGGACTATGGAGTACATGGTCACCAGGTTTTGACTTTCCCCATGATTGGGATGCGTCAAAAAAGGATTCGCCTGGAGTTGCCAGAATAAGAAAGGCTATTAGAACCGCCGAACTGTAGACCTTCATTGTGGATACGTTCAACAACTTCTGTTTGCTTTCCGCACTGCATCCATGCAGTGTTAAAAATTGTAATAATTAAATTAAACCAATATATAGTGTAGGGGTGATGGTTTACTTATTAATATTATTAATAGAAATAAAAATGAGTAATGGTAATTCAGTTAAGTTAAATTAAAAAATCATTAAATTGCTGACCGGCAATGCTGACAATTACAATTTTTACTTTATTTTACTTATTATGTTTGCGTCAACATAAACCTCCAGAAGGAAATTGAATCCATAAAAATATCTCGCTGTTACAATGACCCGCGGTAAATCGCAAGGTGGTTCTTTATCCACCCATACCGTAGCTCCCGATTTCGTTCGATCCCAGAATTTGAGGCAATTGATTCTGCGTGGCATCGATATTGTTGCATTAAAGACAGCTCTTCCAAATGCTACTGCTCCCGCTGCTACATTTTTTTTAAATATTGTGTCACCAGGCTTTGGCCAGCCCCATATTTGGCTAGCATCAAATAAGAAGGCGCCTGGAATTGTCCAAATAAGAATTAGTGTTATAATCGCCGAATTGTAGATCTTCATTGTGGCTACGTCCATCAGCTTCTGTTTGTCCTTACAGCATTTTTTATGACTCTGCCATGCAGCGTTGCAAATTGTAATAATTAGATTAAACCAAAAAGCAGTTTGAGGTGTTGCGTTTTACAGTTGAACTAATTTCAATAAATGCAGACAATTTGAAATTTTCACTTTATTGTGATTTAACGAAATCTCCATAATAAAATCAAATCCTGCGCTAAATCGCAAGGGCGTTCCTTATCCATCCATATTATCGCTCCTCTTTTGGTCTGATCCCAGAATTTAAGGCAATTGATTCTGCGTGGCATGCCTATTGTACCGTTCAACGAAATTCTCCATAACGATGCCTACTGTGGCGTTCAACGAAAATTTCCATAATAAAATCAAATCCATAAAAATATCTCGATTTTATAATGACCTGCGGTAAATCGCAAGGTGGTTCCTTATCCATCCATATTGTAGCTCCTCTTTTGGTCTGATCCCAGAATTTAATGCAATTGATTCTGCGTGGCATGCCTATTGTGGCATTGAAGATAGCCCTTCCAAATATTATTGGTTCTCTTACTATTCTTCTTTTATATATTATGTCACCCGGTACTGGCCAGCCCCATGTTTGGCTAACATCATTAAAGGATGCGCCTGGAATGGCCAGAATGAGAATTATTGTTATAATCGCCGAATTGTAGATCTTCATTGTGGATACGTGCATCACGTTTTGTTTTTACAGCATGCCATGCGGCGTTGCAAAGTGTAATAATTAGATTAAACCAAATAGCAGTCCAGGTGTTGTGTTTCACAGTTGAACTTATTTCAATCAATCGATCTGTATACCTTCATTGCTGATACGTACCTCGTAGTTTCTATTTGCTTTTTACACTCCAGATGGCATTTCAATGCAGCGGTAAAGATAATGAGACTAAACCATTAAGTGTTCTTCTCAAATTTATTCATTTATTTATTTATTGAATGAGAGCACCAGGTATCTAAAAGTAAATCTTAAAGTGTGGGTTAAATGGAGTTTCTAAAAGATGTAATAATATTGATCGGTACCAGCAAAAGGTTAATTTTTTTTTTACTTTTCCATACATTCCATTAATTTAGACATTGACGGCATTCCCCCTATAAATGGGTAACTCTACCTCTGGTAGCTGTTATTAGTTATATGCGTACTACAACGTTAGATATGTATGTATGTAAATGGCTTCTCTTAAAGCTTTTATTAAGAGAGAAAACAGGAAATAATTATTGTGTTTTTTTTTTGCAATATATGTATGTATATTTCTTAACTCAAAGTCCTTGTAAAGGAGAGGATTATATTATTAAATTTCTTATACAGATAAGATATATAAAATCATCAGACTAGCTGGAATATAGAATAAATGCCTAAAGCACATGCCCTGTACTAAATTATATCCAACCTAATTATTCAATAGACAAATTCTTCGAATACCTATTCAATCTGACGGAGATTCTACCGAAAAGAATGGAAATCTTTAGAAGAGTGGTTGCCCTGGTGGTTGTTCCATCCAATATCATACTCACAATATATAGTTTCAGCCTAATATATCATTAATACATTATGTTTTTAACGTGGCTTATTTGTAACTATTTCTCAGTTTTAGCTCTTTTGTGGTTTTTATAATCTCTTTAAATACCCTCTGAATGCTCCACCATTCTAACCAACTACTACACTTAGTTTGAACATATGTATATGTTTTCTGCCATCACAGCAATTACTCATAATTTGTTGGCCCTACTCCCCGACTCCGGGACTATTTAATTCCATCTTAGCCATCCCCATCGCAACGCTCCCCGCAAAATAAACCAATGCCCGGCAAAGTATGCTATGCATTTTGGCTTCTGATGTTTCTGCTGCTGCTGCTATTTGCTCACTCATGTGCATAACGTCACAGTTTTTCACAATTTTCGACTCGGGGTAACAGGGTGTGGGTGGTGGGGTATGTGTGCGTATATATTTTCTGGTTACTTTTTTGCGTGTGGCTGACTTTTGTGAAAATTAATAAGTTTTCAGCCCCTCGCCAATCTGCCAATGCCAAAGCGAGAGTTCTGCAGTTGATGGCCAAATAATTTGTCGTCCTGTTTTGTGGCGTTATTTCCAAATCGTTAAACCTTAAATAAACTCAGCTTGGCTTTCTTCTCTTGCTCTTTTCTTTATTGTGTGTTTGTTCAGTTTTTGGTAGATTTATTATATATGCGAAATGGCGCACACATTTTGAGTGGCTGACATTTTCACTTGACTGCGAACTTTCCGCCTTTTTCCGAGTAAATCGTGCATGCAGTGGCCCACAAAAAATAAATAATGTAAAAACTGAAATTGAAAAGCCATTGCTCAGATTGTTTTCTTATTTAATAAATGAACATAGTCTTAAAATGGAAAACAGCTTTAAAAAAGAGTTACAGTGCTTACTTGTAAATATATAGTATACATATATAAATCGATTTATACTTTTAAGTAAGCATTCTTTTTCTTAATACTGTTAAATAGAATTAATTTAGCAGTTAAAAATATTCTTTTTCAATGTTTATTAATAAAAATATTAATATACATTTTCTTTAATTTTATGTGTTAAAGAAATCTTTTCTTGCAGTTTGCTTGATGCATTTTCCCCATTTTCTTTTTTTACCCCGAGACCTCGCTTTATGGCACGAAAACTGCAAAAATTTGTGAGGCAAAATGCAAAAATGATAAAAAAAAGTAAGACAAAAAAAGAGTAAAAGAAAAAGAAGAAGAAATGTCAAAATGTTGTTCGAGGACACGGCGGCCTGTCTTATTTAGTAGCGAAAATGAGCAGCGGCAGGCACATCCTCGCTGGGAAAAATTGGTGGTTAGAGAGAGTTTTGAAAGCTGTGAAGAGGGGGAAGAGCAGGGCACAGGCAGCGTTTAGGTTTCGTTTTTTTTTCCAAGGACTTGGGGGGGAAAGATGGGCAAAATGCTTCACTGGGGCGCGCATTCTTTGGCTGATTTCCGTTGGTTGTTTGGTTGTTAGTAGATTTTGTAATCACACTGCTCGAAATATAAATAATCAAAGTGAGTTTTTAATTGTAATATTCAGGATATTTCTTTGTACTTTATTACAATCTATGCATGTTCCCCAAAATAATGATATTTTAAAATTTATTTATCTAAGTAGATCTCGTACATTCAACCCATAAATGAATTATTTTACGTTTACAGAAAGATCACTAAATGAGCGGTGTTTTTCATTTGATTGTATTTAATAGTTATCGAGGGGAATAAATGGAAAAGCTGTGTCAGAAGAAAAACTCTTGCCTTCGCTACAGAGAAAACCCTAAAGCTTTTGTAGCTGCTTTTAATGTCCATTGCAGGCAACGCCTCTTTTCAAAATGATTATATGTTAATATTAAAATACCATTGTTTAGATTGTACTAAAAGTGTACTCCCAGTGTAGTGTTAGTTGTTGGTGGCAGTTGTTGCTGTTGCTGCATGTTGTTGTCATCAACAGCCAGCAACATTATCATTGTAGCTGCAAGTGGCGGCTGTTGCTGTTGCTATATTTGTGCTTCTGCTGTTTGTCCTCATTATCGTTGGTCCCCAGCCCCAGCCCCTGCCCCCTTTTCATGTCTTTTGGCATTTGCATTTCCATAGTCCCATCCTTACATTCCTATAAAACAATTTTTTTCGTGTTCCCTCGGCAACTTTAATGGTTTCGTAATGTAAGTGAAGTGAACTCAGCTCTGCTTCTCCATTTACGGAAATAAGTATGCCTCAGATTTGGATCTTAAAGGACTTACAAACTGCACTAAAATTTGAGTCCTGCATTTAAATGTAATATCCACCCAAAAGTTGGCCTGCGACAAAGAACTTTTTGAATTGGTAGAAAACTCAAAATTGTTTTGTTTTGGCCCCTGTTTCCTGAGTTAATTAAAAAAAGATTTCTCTCATCAACTTTTTCCGCAACTTAACCGCAGAAGTGCCGCATAAATTACAAATTAGTTAAATCAGCCTGTGACCAAGCAAGCTACCCCCATAATTTGCCGAGGGAACTTTGTAACCTTGTTCCGACCGCCAGCCAGCTTCATCATCGCCATCAGGGCCATCGTTATCCTCTGTGCTTAGGAAAGTGAAAATAATGCAAATGATAAAATTATTTAATGATGCGGAAGTGCGTTGATAAGCAAACGACAAATAATCTCAACCGAAAATACTAGCTTGTGATTTCTTTTCGGCTTTATTTGTTTTCATCAAAGAACAGTGCGTCATTAAACCATTCTAAAAAGATATACATATATTTTGTATATAAATTTAATCAGGCATAAATGCTTTATTTGGAATGCTGACAATTAAAATTATTTTTATCAACATTACTTTTTTACACAAGATCGTCTTTGTGTAGAGGCTTTAAGCAGTTGTGCTAAAACCATTGTCCTCCCCCATAGTAAACCTCCAATCTAACATTGATGACTTCTCTTACTGGCGCGGTGATCACTAACTCCGGGCTGTAGCAAGGTGGCAAATGACTCAACCATATCTGAGGTGCATTGCGTTCAATGTCCCAAATCCTAATGCAATGAATTTCATAATTCATACGTAGTATAGTTTTGTAAATAACTGATCCCCAATAAGACGCAACCAAGTCAACATCACGCGTCAGTTTCCAGTCGCCAGGTTTTGGCCATCCATATGTATAGGATGCTGGAGCGTTAGGGTTGAAAAAGTATGCATCCTGAATTGCCAGAAGAAAAACAATGGCAAATAGAACAGCGGAACTGTGGATACGTCCAGTAGTTACGTGTAGAAGATACATTTTGTAGCTTTTGTTTGCGTTCCCCATTCCTGATGACTTGTACAGGGAGCGTTAAAAATTATAATTAGATTTAATCAGAAAGCTTTAGTCAAGCTGTTCTGGTATTTCCTTCTCTATGTCCAATGTTACATAATCAAAACAAGAAACGGGACACGCTGAAGTTTGTATACCCTAGCAGTTTGCCATTTATATAAAAAGAATCATAACAAATCAGAAAATCCACAGTTTCTTCACACAAATTATCTTCCCACAGCTTCGTCATTTGTCCCATTTTTTTTTATCGATTTCACAAGGCTGAAAAACTCAATTTTTCTTTTAAGCGTAACCAATACAAAACTTTTAAAATAAGGAAATAAGGGAAAGTCGTGCCCAGGAATGAAATCTTTTTTGGTTTTTTGCTTTCATATAATTCTTTATCGATTTATCAATGACACCGCGAAATTCCTTTTTCAAACCTTGGTTTAAAAACAACGCTTTAGCTATTGGCTAAATATTAAATGTATTTACAAATATTTATTAGATATACTTCATTTTAATTAATGTACCATAACACCAAAACAAGAAAAGAAATTCCAAAATGTCGTATTTTTTCACTCAAGCGCTCTTAACGTAAATCTCCATTTTCATATCGATACCTTGTTTAAGTGGCGAGGTGACCATAACTACCGGGTTATAGCAAGGTGGCCACTCACTAATCCATATTCTAGGTTGATTAGCTAGATAATCCACGAAGTTAATGCAACTTATCCGCTGTCCCTTGTTTAGTGTAACTTTGTATGTAACCTCGCCAATAAAAGATAAGGCCAATTTTATATGTCGCGTACTCTTGGTGTCACCGGGTGCCGGATCACCATATGTTTGGTGTTTGCCCCTCAAGGAATATGCATCCTGAATTGCCAGAAGGAAAAAAATGGCAAATAGAAAAGCGGAACTGTAGATACGTCCAGTAGATACGTGCAGAAGATACATTTTGTTGCTTCTGTTTACTTACTTTCCCCATTCCTGATGACTTATCCATAGAGCGTTGAAAATTCTTTTAATGAGATTTAACCAGAAACTTTAGTCAAGCTGTAACACTTATTTGGCACGTATGCAAATTATATAATGAGAATAGAAAGGGGACTATTTGCAATGCGTTATATGAAATTAGCTTTTTTTGCCTTAAGCTTAAGTGCACAGTTTCTTCTCCCAAATTACATATTTCCCCCAACGTTGTCATTTGTCCAATTTTTGCACCGATTTCACAGATTTTAAATAGCCAAATAACTATAGTTGTCTTCTAATCGTTTCCAATATTTCAAAAAACTAAAAAGGAATAAGAAGGGAAGAGGTATGTCCAGAAATGAAATCTTTTTGGATTTTTGCTTAATAACACCGATAAGTTCCTTTTTTAAACCGTGGGTTGAAAACAAATATTTAGCTATCAGTTAAATATTTAATATATTTAAATATTTATTAATTAAACTTTATTAATTAAACTTTATAACACTGAAAAGGGAATACAAAGGGAATTCCAAAATGTCGTCGTAAAACGTAAAACTCCATTTTCATATCAATTTTTTCTTTAATTTGCGAGGTGACCATGAGTTCCGGGTTATAGGAAGGTGGCTATCGATTCGTCCATATTTTAAGTCCTTTACCGGTATAATCCTCGAAGTTAATGTAGGTAATGTAAGTAATCCGTCCAGTCCATACATACGTGTTGAAGATACATTTTGTAGCCTCTGATTGCTTTCACTTTTCCTGATATGTTATATGTTTATTTTGTTTATAAAGAATCGAACAGAAAAACTAACAAGAGATAATTTCTTTATTCGAAATGATGAATTAAAAATTGTTGTTAATCTACTTTATTTTATTATACATGAACAGCTTTGTGAATAAGCTTAGAACTATAGATTTATAGATTTGCTTTTAACGTAAATCTCCATTGTCAAATCGAGTTTCACTCCTGCCGCTGATCTAATCTCGATTGTCGGATTATAGCAAGGTGGCCATTCACTCATCCATATATCAGGATTACTACGTGTATTATCAATGAAGTTAATGCCAGTAATCAACCTATTTAGTTTCAATGATGTTCTGTAGGTAACCTTACCCCAATAAGACTCGGGCAAGAATACATTACGGATATGTTTCCAGTTTTCAGGTAGTGTTTTGCCATATGAATAGGTAATTGGAGGTCTCCAGAAGCCTTCTTTTTGTTCATCCGCTAATGCCAGATGAAGAATGGCAATAACTGCGAAACTGTAGATACGTCCAGTAGACACGTCTAGTAGAAACATTTTGTAGCTTGTGTTTGCTTTCCTTATTTATGATGACTTATAAAGAGAGCGTTGTAATGAGATTAAACCAGAAAGCTTTAGTCAAGCTGTTCTGATATTTTCTTCTCAATGTCCAATGTTACATAATCAAATCAAGAAAGGAGGCATGCTGAAGTTGGTATACCCTAGCAGTTTGCCATTTATTTATACAGAATAAAAACAAAACAGACCACTTATGTGATAAGACTGAGAAGAAAATTGGCCCGCAGTTTCTTCACACAAATTATCTTTCCACAGCTTCGTTATTTTGTACTGATTTCACATGGCCGGATAACTTAGTTTTTATCTTCTAAGCGTTACCAATACAAAAATTAAAAAAGCGGCAAGAAGAGAAAGGCGTGCCCAGAAATGAAATTTTTTTTGTGTTGTGTTTTTGCTTTCAGATAATTATTTATCGATTTATTAATGACACCGAAAAGTTTCCTTTTCTTTGGGTTGAAAACATAGCGTTAGCTATCAGTTAAATATTTAATATATATCGACATATGTATTAGATAAACTTTATGGCGTTTAATGTGACATTACACTGAAAAGGGAATACAAATTCCAAAATGGCGTCGTATGTTTTCACTCAACGTAAAACTCCATTTTCATATCAATTTTTTCTTTAATTTGTGAGGTGACCATGATTACCGGGTTATAGCAAGGTGGCCATCGATTCATCCATATTTTAAGTCCTTTACCGGTATAATCCTCGAAGTTAATGCTAACAATTCGCCGTCGTGTGGTCAGTGTAGTTTTGTAGGTAACAGAGCCCCAATTAGATGAAGGCAAGTCTATATAACGCGTACTTCTTGGGTTGCCGGGATGTGGATTACCATATGTATAGTGTATTGGACCTCCCCAGGAGTATGCATCGGGAATTGCCAAAAGAAGAATGGAAAATAGAACAACGAAAATGTAGATACGTCCAGTCGATACGTGTTGAAGATCCATTTTGTAGCCTCTGATTGCCTTCACCATTCCTTATATGTTATCCGGAAAGCGTTGAAAAGCCTTTTAATGAGATTAAACCAGAAAGCTAAAACTTATAAGGAGGCGCACCGAAATTTGAATACCCTCGCAATTTTTATTTTATTTATAAAGAATCGAACAGAAAAACTAACAAGAGATAAATTCTTTATTCGAAATTGTTATTCATTTACTTTATTTTATTATACATTATTTGTGAATAAACTTTAAGCTGTAGATTCACTATCAGTGCTCAATGAAAAACTCAATTTTCATATCGATTCGCTCTCTGTCCGGTGATCTGATCTCGATAATCGGGTTAATGCAGGGTGGCCATTCACTCATCCATATATCAGGATAATTACGTGTATTATCAATGTAGTTAATGCAAACAATCCGCCTTTGCAGATTCATTGTTGTCCTGTAAATAACCTTACCGGAATAAGACGCGGGCAAGTATACATTACGGATATGTCTCCAGTTGTTGTCCAAATTCGCACAAACGCCGTATGAATAGGTTAATGGAGGTCGCCAGAAGCAGTAGTATGCATCCGGAAATGCCAGAAGAAGAAAGGCAAATAGAACAGCGAAACTGTAGATACGTCCAGTAGATACGTGTAGTAGAAACATTTTGTAGCTTCTGTTTCTGTTTCCTTATTTCTGATGACTTATAAAGAGAGCGTTGTAATAAGATTAAACCAGAAAGCTGGAGTTTTTTCCCCTTCATTTTATAATAAATCATCCAAATCATTTCATCCGAATTGCTCCAAAACTGAGATACTAGTTTGCGTCGAAAGGCACAGATGGACGGACTGACGCACAGGCTTGATCGACTCTCGATTATAATACCCTTCAAGGATATAACAGAGCTATGGAAACCACAACTCAAAGAATTCTTTCTTTCCGAATGCTGACAGTTACAAAATTGTTTTTTATTTGCTTTACTTTTATTTTATTTCATTGTGTTTAATCTTTCAGAGGTAGAACTACCTTTCAACGTAAACCTCTAATTTAACTTGTATTATTTTCTTACTGGGCGAGGTGATATTGAGTTCCGGGTTATAGCACGATGGATATGGATTTAATGATATTAAAGGTTGCTGCATAATCAGTAATTCTGACTGGTAATCAGATATCTTTAATTTATTCTAGTCTTGTAGGTAACCCGGCCCCAAAATGACGCAGCCATGTTTATATAACGCACCGTTTTCCAGTCGCTGTGTTTGGGCCTTCCCATTGCATAGTATCCTGGAGTTTTCGGTTTGCATAAGTATAAGTCCGGAGTTGCCAGAAGAATAATGGCTATTAAAGCGGTGGAACTATGAAAACGTGTATTCGACATGTCTAGTTGAAACATTTTGTAGCTTTTGTTTTGATCTTCGTATACTTATCCATACAGCGTTAAACAGCAGTGTAATGAGATTAAACCAGAAAGAAATTTTCGTCTAAAAGTCCCCTTCGTTTCATAATTAAATATAAAGAAAGTTGCGCAGAAAATATACTCTATAAACTAAACAAGTATACCCTTGCATTTTGTTATTTTATTATTAAGAATCGATTCATTTTAGTTAAAAAATATTTATAAATATGATAAATAATTTCGTTATTTAGGAAACTAAAATCATTATTTCACAATCGTAAAAGTTACCTTTATCTGAAACATGGTCAACTTTCATTACACTTTTCTATACTATTATCAATTTTTCAATTACTGATATAAATAGTCGGATGTTCTAATTGTAAACAAACATTCTTAAATAGCACAAAAATATAAAACAATACAATAATTTGAAGTAGATGATATTATGTTATGTATACTTATCCCGACAGCTGTGCTTACATTATTTGCTTTATTATGCATCATCAGATTTGTATTTAAGCTTGAAGCCGCGTTCGTAATGTCCTCATTTCGAAAAGTAAACATACATTATAAATTTTACATTATAATTTATAATACTGAAGCTCTTCTTATCTTTTTATTTAACCAAATTGTAGGACCAGTTTTTGCAATATCCTCGGAGTGAAAGCAATTGATCTCAGTTGGTGTTCTTAATTAGGTACATTAAAGTTCATTAAAGTAAAAAAGGAAATACCTACTTCATTTCTGTATTTCTATTTCATATGTTAATCCTAATTTGAACTCTCACCCCACAAAGCTGAGCTGCGGAGGGCAGGACCTATGCAATTTAAGCTGAAATCTATTTACGTTTCGCTGGCAAAAGTTTCTCTAATGAGATGAGACCGAGGCCTTATGTGGCAACAGGCGAACTTTATGTCCTCATAAAGTCAAGTTCTCCAACTCCCAGTCCCCCTGTCCCGTATCGAAGCTCCGAAAATGAGTCCATAACTTCCCTCTGTAATTTACATTTTCATTATGTCAGCCGTTTAGTACTCGCAGTGAGGAAAAAAATTCACAAATTAAACGCGTGCCGCATTTTATGGACAACTCTGTTGGATGGCTACATTGAGAACCATCTGCATTTTTTTCTCCACTTCTGTAGCGTTAAGTATTTATCTGTCAGACAGCTAAATTAAATCAGTTGTTGATGCGCTCATTTCACCAGAGTTCGTTATTTTTGTCAAATAAAAAGCACAGCATATGCCAAGGGGTTGAATGTAAAGGGGTTTGGGAAGAGAGGTCGGTGATGGAGGACAGAGTTTTATTTGGAAGCTGTTGATATAAATTACTGCAAACGCGCTAGCAAATTGTTTAAGATTAAAAGTTTTACTTATAATGAAATGGTATTCAGCTGAAGCTATTAAAAGTTTGATAAAAGGGATTAGGAAATAAAATCTATAGTTTTTAATTGCAGATTCAGTTTAATGTGGTATAAATTAATAGTTAATATGCGGTTGTTACAGAATTCACTAGGTTTTTTGATAATCCCAAAAAGACAAATTAAAAAATAAGGCTTAAACATTTTACAACGTTAAAAAAAAATTAAAAAAAAACTTTTTATGAAATATAGAATTACATACTTTTTGACACTACTTTAAGGATTTTAAAAGAGATTTCTTGATCACCCTAAAAAATTATAGTTTAAATATTTTTTTAAAATTACTTCTTTAATTTAATATTAAAATTTAATAATAAAAGTCTCCCCCATAGTATCTAAACCATATAGACATTGCAGTTTTTCGTGGCCTTGGTCATCCTCTGCACTTAGTCATTGATTCGAGGCAACAGCCTGAGGTTATGTTTTGTGTGTTTGTAAATTGCATTGTCGCAATGTTGCACCTACATAAAACGCTGTAAATGATGCGTTAAAAATGAGAGGAGACCCTCTCGATGGCTGGGGAAAATCAAACCGGACCAGAGGAGGGCGCAAACCGGACAAACTGTCGCAGTCACAAATTTTGTCTGTTTCGGGGAAAACAAGGTCTACGGCACTGTTGGGTGTGGGAATAGACTCGTAAAGTGTCCAGAAAAGGCAACATTTGCTAATGACAAACAATTGCAGCAGTTCGCCACGATGGCGGCCAGAATCTATGGGTTTCAAAAGCTACTCCTCCCTCCCACATTCACACCACAGCTACTTTTATTATTATGCAACGTGCGTTTCCCACCGCAAAAATTCTCAAAAAAAAAAAGAAAGGAAACAGGAGAAAGAGCCTTTAGTTGCAGGCGTGGCATGTGCTGCACATAAATTTTCCTTGGTATTTTTTATGGCCTAGGTATATATTTTTGAGGCTTCTTCCTTTTTGGTATTTTAATTGCAATGAAAGTGTGGTTTAAAAAAATGAACTCATGAAGCTTTTTATGCATTCATAATAGCCACAGAGACAGAGTCACATGGACCACAAGTTGGGTGGCGACTGGGATGTGGCCCCAGGTCCTTATGATTTGTGGCATATTTATGTAAATTTGTGGTTTTTTGCCGTTGTCCGTAGGACATCTCTCCAAAGCTCTAGGCTAAAAAGCCAGCAGAAGTACCAACAGCAGCAGCAGGTGTTGTGGCCGAGCAATTAGTGAGAGTCCGGAACGAAGACCAGAATCACTTCGCATGATGTAGAGAGCTCAGGGGGTATTAAAGGTTATGAATTATATAAAATTTATTTAAACGTTTAGGTATTTAGTTTTAAGGGAAAGATATAAAACTGATACTAGAAAATTCTTTTCAAATTGAAAACAGTAGAACACCTAATTAGCATCTAAATATTACAACCTTTATTAGGTAAAAGAAATATAACTTGTTCTGTGTCAAAAAATGTGCTCACTAGCCTTAAAGACAACTGTAATTTTTCCTGAGCTTCATCTTCATCTTGTCCGGAATGAAACATTTGCCATTCAGTTGGCCACAACTCTTGACTTGGCCTAAAGGAAGGCAGCATATGGCGGCACGTGGCTAATCAATTTGCTGGTCTTCTACCCGCAAGGAAGACGAAGCCGACGTGCCTCGTTCAATTCCTCTTTCCAAGTCTTTTTTTATGTTACTGCTAATGTCAGTAGCTGCGGATATAGCTAAGAATAGATGGAAATTGCATTAAATTTATAAATAAAAAATATTGTTAATAATGAATTAATTAACTAAGAATAGGAAAAGGCCATAAGACCATACGAAATTTTAAGAGAAAAGTCAAAATTTTAAAAACGTTGAGCTTCGAACATCCCCTTTCAGAGACAGCTTGTCGCCAAACTGGCTCGAAAGGCTTGACCACGACACTGTCCGCCTGCCTGTCTGTCAGTTTGTACGCCTGCCTGTTGACCATATCCTTGTTGTCCTGCCCGACCTGAGCAAACCGAACTGATGGGTACGGTTCGCTAGCGAGCTGAACTGTCGCCTGCCAGCGACGACAGGTGTGCATGATTGATGGGATTTACATATCAGTCGGCGCTGATGAAGCTCGCTGATGCGCCGACAACGACAGGCGGCCGACAGCGACATGGGTGACATGCAATGGACAAAAGTCGAGGACAAGTGCCGCTCGATACCAAATAGGGCAAAAATGAAATGCAAATTTGTGCACTGATTGATGATATTACGCTTGTTAAGGTCAAGTCCCCAAAGCGACCAGCAAAAGTTCTCCAAACTCTAGAACCTTTCGCCCAAAGGGGGAGCTCATATGGCAAATGAATTTCAAACAGACAAAGTTAGAGCAGGGAAAGTGTTGAACACTTTTAGAGAATCAGTTGCGGAGGAACTCTCGTTGGGCTTTAAAACTTTGTTTTTAGTTATGAAATGTAATTTAAAGTGTAATGAACCAAAAGATGTCCGTTTTTAAAGTTGTCTTAAAGCTCTAGCTTTGATTTATAGTTGAAAGTAATGTAAATTTTTACCTAATATATTTTAGGGAATAAAAATTCTTAAATTAATTAAAAATGCTGTCCAAATTATGCTACTTAGCATATATCAAAGTATACTTTTAGTCTGCTATTTATTAATTTCAAATTTAGAGCCTTGTTTAACGAAGGCTTTCATGAAATTAGTTAATTAACCAACAGTATTTTAGTTGTTTAAATTAAAACCAGGGACCGTAAATAATGATTATTTTTATTTTTGAAGTATAAAAATCAAGACAGTTTATAATCAAAAATAATCATTAGGCTTGAGTGAAAAATATTGAATTCAAAAATAATGATTATTCATGATTTTTATTTTTTTTGCTCAAAATAAAACTCAAAACCAAATCACGGGTTCCGTATAAGACTTTTTACCAATATTATTTCATATTCTTGTATGATGACCGTAAAGCTATCTCCCGGTACCAAAATATTGAATTTAAGAATTGGTTTTGGCCTTTGGTGCAATATTTTATAGTTAATAATTATTATTTAATTTTACAAAAAGTAATTTGGCTAGTGAATCGTCCGCTATGTTGCATAAAATCGACAGATTCAAGGCGCTGTAAAAAGTCTTTGACAGCGAGTTGGAGGGTGTGCGCCGCACATTTTATAGATTTTACTGAATGCAGTTTTAAATTCTTAAGCATCTCTTCATCATCAAAATGCTCCTTCCCATCATAGCCTTTTTTTTTTGGTACGGGGAGTAGCCCTACGGTCATCATACAAGAATATGAAATAATATTGGTAAAAAGTCTTATACTGAACCCGTGATTTGGTTTTGAGTTTTATTTTGAGCAAAAAAAATAAAAATCATGAATAATCATTATTTTTGAATTCAATATTTTTCACTCAAGCCTAATGATTATTTTTGAAGACTAGAAAAAAAATCTAAAAATAATCATTACAATTTAAGTTTTTCAAATATAACTTATAATGATTACGGTCCCTGATTAAAACAAATAAAAACAATCAAACGAAGAGCGATCCCGCGTTGGGGGGATATAATCACATATACCTCTCTGTATGTGAGTTGCCCTATGGCGCCTCTTTCCCACGAATGCAAACGTGCTCATTAACCAGACGTGGCAGGTCTGGCAGACGACAGGTCCCCGGTCTCCCTCGTACCACATATTTCCAAAGCCTACCATGGATGCTGCGACTCCCCCCTGAAATCCTCAGAAAATCAGCGGCAGGCAACATGTGTTGCTGATATTTTTATGACATTGGATACATGCAGTCTGGGCTCCGGTTCCTCGGTGGCGTGGCAAAAGCAGCCTAAGCCGAGGCTGCCTAATTGTTATGCGCACAACTCACAAACACTGAGCGCCAAAAACAATGGCCACTGTGATTTGCAGACCTACTACATGTGCCTACAGATGTGCGTGAACCCATATACATATACTACATAGTGCCAAGGACCATGACGGTGTCATAAAATTTTCATCTAGCTGTAGTTTTATTGACCCAAATTGGACTTAAGGGCTTTCCCCAGGACATTAATCTCTGGCGGGAGTGAAGAAAGCGTGTGCTTG
Organism: Drosophila anomelani; assembly: GCA_035045905.1. NCBI lineage: Eukaryota > Metazoa > Arthropoda > Insecta > Diptera > Drosophilidae > Drosophila > Drosophila anomelani. The sequence goes on along the minus strand of JAWNOO010000007.1, from coordinate 3,653,040 downwards.
CGTAAGAATTAATGAAATTGTAGGGATATCCTGGATATGACTAGGCATTATAATTAGAATATGATAATGCATTCATAATTGCAATTAATTTGGGGTCTCGTGTGTTTAGCATTAATTAAATTTGTTAAGGTATTTTCAGGGAATTTGGGAAAAATAGGGTTTGTACTTTAAGTAATTAAAATATTAATTGCATTTATTAAAGTATTTTCTATGAATTTGAAAACAAAGAGCTTTGATAATTAATTACTTATTTGTGAACCTTTTATACTTGATTATTATTAAATATATTAACCTTCGATTGAGCTTAACAATTTAAATCATATATTTGCTGATGTTGCTGTATTTTATGTCTAATAATGCAATGTTAAATAAAGTGAAAAGTAAAATTATGAGTCCTTCTATTTATATTCAAGAGTATCAAGTCAAAATACAAAATTATCCTCAATTTTAAGTTTATTTATTAACCATTCATTTATAAATTATGTATTTTTCCATTGCGCTGCAATATTTCTGCAAAAGCTCATTATATTTCTTCTTAAATCTCTGCTACTTTGACTTTCCCTAATAATAAATTGCAATTTAATTTTATGGCTGTTTCATTAATGGGCCAATAACCGCTGATGCCCCAACGTGCCTACTTCTGGCCACCAGCGCTTGACACCCCCTCTTAACCCGTGTCGATTTAACTGCAGGCCATGGGTAGGTTTCACTCCTTTTGGCTGATCAATAAAATTGGGAGCTAAATCAATTAGCCGACACGACGGGGCGGGGTAGGCAGGAGGAACTTCTTGGCACTTCATGAACTTCTGGCTGGTAATTAAAATCCACCCACAATGGCAAATCTGTATTGGAGAGAACGCAGGAACAGATTTCACTAATTACTTTTATGACCCAAATTTGCTGACTGCGCAACGTGCTATAAATTTCTACCTTGAACGATAATAAACCCGGCGAACATCAGTTGCAGACTAAAGACTAAATATTGCCATCAATGGTCGCTCTTTTGCCAATACTACGGGGTAACTCTAGGGGATATTAGCGGAATGTTAAGGACGATTAGTCTGTAAAGGAAGTTATTATAAAATATAACTTTGCTGAATTTTTAAGTTCAAAAATAATATTAATATTTAATATTTTAGAATGATATCTGATCAAATAAAGGTCGCTTGTGATGGGTAACTGAAAGTTGGGCAATTTCAACTTCTTTTCCCTTAGAACATTTTCTTTTTCTCCAATTTCCCGACACCCACTACCCTCTCACTCACATTTTTCCCAAACTAATCGAAGACGCTTGCCGGTGGAATTTATTGCTGCTCCTTCTTTCTTTGTGGGAGGGGGCGGCAAGGATATAAAATTAAGGAAAGAGGAGGCGGGACATTGGAACAACTGCTCCTTTGACCCGTCTGCTACAGTCTTCGTTGTTGTTGCCATTGTTACGTTATTTCTCCTTCTTTATCGCCCGAAGCTCTGCAAACAAGTTTCTTGTGTTCCGACAAAAAAAAAAAAAGGAAAAAGAGGAACCATACAAAAAATGAACCAAACAAAACAAAACAAAAACGTAACAAAACATTACAGAAAAAAAACTCTTTTCGCCGTCAGCTGCTTGAATGCAGAAAACTCGTTGTTGCGCTTGTTGCGCGCTTTGTTGTAAATCATAAAGGAATATACAAGAAAATTAAGGAAAATTCAGCTTAGGAGGCGGGCTTGAGACTGCCTTTGATGTGTTTAGGCCGCCTAATAAGCCGTCTAAGTTATTGTTTATGTGTTTTTATTTTTATTTTTTGGGAGCGCCCCAACAGTCTGCGATTTTTGGGAAAGAAAAAAATTAATTTGTGTAAATTTTGGATTTAGCGGGGGCGTTGCGACGTGTTACCAATTGGTAATTGAGGTGGGTGCAACAGGCGACAGAAATGCAACTAACTCACAGTTTTGGTGTAATCATTTTGATAAAAAGTAATCGAAAATCAATATTATTTTTTATATAATATTATTATAGTTTTTAATATAATAATTTTGTTATTTTCCGTTATATATATTTTTTTTCTAATAATTCTGAATGCAATAAATCAGTTGCGAAAAGCTTTAAAAATTATTCCCATTTCAATTCGCTCAAGTTATACGCATCTTAAACTCCTTTATCCAATGTCTTATACGCCTTGACCAACTTATCCAGGCCTTATATGCCTTATCCAACTTATCCGCCGCTCAGAAGCCATCTTATACCGATAATAAACAAACGATGCTCACTTATTATCCGTGCCACAAAAAGCAACAACAAAAGCAAAAACAGCAGCCATAACAACAAACACAACAACTAAGAGCTCCCAAGACCGGAAGTAAGCAAAATCATGCGTGCGAAAGAGATGGTAGTATAGACGCCAAAAAGTTGACGCTGTCTCAACAAATTGGCGTTTTTTGAGCGACTTCGCCGCAAAACAACAAAGCTGCGCTCTCTCACTCGCATTTTCTCTGGGAGAGCGAACAAACATTTGGGTTTGTTTTTGTTGTGGGTGGGGGAGGGAAATCATTTATGTTGTGGGTGGTTTTTGGCTACCAAGCGGGAGAGAGGGAGCGAGAGAATAAGTCAAGCGGGAGAGCTGCCTCTCTTTCTTGTTTTCTATGGATTTCGGATAATTTCTAGGGTATTTTTATACCCGCTACCCATAGGGTAGAAGGGTATTATAACTTTGTGCCGGCAGGAAATGTATGTAACAGGTAGAAGGAAGCATTTCCGACCCTATAAAGTATATATATTCTTGATCAGGATCAACAGCCGAGTCGATCTAGCCATGTCCGTCTGTCTGTCTGTCTGTCTGTCTGTCTGTCTGTCTGTCCGTCTGTCCGTATGAAACACTGGATCTCAGAGACTATAAGAGATAGAGCTCTAATTTTTTTTCGACAGTCTTTCTTATGCTTGCACGCAGATCAAGTTTGTTTCAAATTTTTGCCACGCCCACTTCCGCCCCCGCAAATCATAAAAAAGCGTATTAAGCGTATAATTTTAAAGCTAGAGTCGCGAATTTCGATATGTATATTAAAAACTATAGTCGGTGTAATCCCTGAAAATTTGGTTGCGATCAGATAAAAATTGTCGAAGTTATTAAAGAAATAATTTTGTATGGCCAGAAACGGCTGCTGGCAGCATGCCTCATTTGGTTGACCAATTAGACCAACTAAAAATTCTTATCAGTTCATGGTTGTGTTCGGAAAAGAATCTTATAAGATATTCGAGAAGCAATTTTAATAAATGGTAATAATTATTAGCCGCTTGAATGCAATAATATCGCGGTTTTACACACATAGATACATATGTATGTATTTTTGTATGCATGTGATTATATTACACTTGCATTTGCATTTGTCTGTTATGTTCAAAATTGTATCAACTGTTTTTTCTGGCGTCCTGACGCTTTTCTGGTTTAAGTATGGGTAGCGGGTATCTCACAGTCGAGCTCACTCGACTGTAGCTTTCTTACTTGTTTGTATTGATTTAATATTAACCGAAATATAAATAATTAAATATGTTAAAATCAAATGTAAAACTATGAAATGGCATTGAATCGAATCCTGTGATACCGAACATGTTTTTAAAATTAATATTGATATTATTCATTTTTTGTTTTTCAACTCGATAAGTGGCTAAGAATTCATTTTACAAATATACTTCTGAGTATGTTAGTATCTGAATACCGGGTATCTGATAGTCGGAAAAATTGAAAACTTGTTTTATTTTATTATGCTTGCCGCAAAAACGACAGACATCCAAAAGAGAGAGAGAGAGAGAGAGCGAGAAAGAGCCGCGAAAGAGAAACCATTGGGGCTTGTATCTGTATCTCTCGGTGCGGTCGTATCTTTGAGATTCCATTTTCAGTTTGCTTGTGACCGTTACAACAGTCAGTTGATTCGAAACGATTCGAAGCGGAGCGATTCGTGAATTCGTCGTCATCGTGTTGTTGTCGTTTTGTCGTTGATCTGCGGATAGTTTGTGTACAGAGCCCTGTCTTGACTTAATTCTTGACTCGGCTCAGGATCTAATTCTGAATCAGAACCGAAACCAGCAAATGGAAAACAATAAAAATTGTCATTCAAGTTTTGTTGTTTGCCGCGCATTAAAAGTAATTTTCTATTCCATTTTCTATCTCTAGAAAATTAAGAAGAAATGAGTGTTTCGAATTTATTGCATGACCGCAGAAGCAACTGAATTAAATTACCTGTTAAATTGTTAAGCAAAATTAACAAACCGCATCCATTTAACAGATGCCAGTGCAACACGCCTGTGAGCCATGCAAATTAATTAAAAATACGATCTCCAATCTCTATATGCAAAATTGCCTTCGATTTTAGCGAGATTTTTTCAAATCGATGGCTCGAGCGACTAAATAAAATATGTATTTCATGGCTATTAATATTATAAACAAAATTCATCATTAAATCTAATATCAACTTTCATGGTTTATTAACTAATGGATATGTTTAACTAATGAATCTTGAAACAAAAATCGATTTTGAAGTGCGATGACTAAGAAACTTATAATCAACAATAAACAAAGGAAATATAAAATAAATAAAAAGCATAATAAAGTAAGATAAAACCAAGATGAACTATAATGTAGGGAAAATCCCGAAATGTCTTTGAACTTGATAAGACGCCAAAGTAAACTGAAAACAGTGAATAATTAAATAAATGCATTCTTAATATGTCGTTGCCAAAAGTAATTAAGCTTGAATTAAATTATAATACAAGCTCAGTGTAAAAACCACATTACGTACAGAACAACTTACAGCCAATACCAAAGTACAAGCTGTGGTTATTGTTACTTTTCTCAGTTTTATCAATAACATTTCTGTGTTTTGGTTTTTGTGCTTGCCAATGAGTTCGTTACGATAAGAACACTTGAAGGAGGAAAAAATGTTGGTTTTGAGAAACCGATGATGTGGCTGTAATTGGATATTACGGGGAGTTCATATAGCTACGGAATGCCAAGGGCATCTATGCTTTTCTTAGGAAATTGTGAGCTTAAAAACTATATACGAAATCAGAGCAAGTTCAGATGGCGGAGGAATTTTGTGTTGCAAACCCCTAGAGACTTTTGCGTTAATTTTATACTTTATTAAAATGTGACAATTGAATTAAGAGAGATGAGAATTATTTTACACTCGCCAAATGAAATAAATTTCATTTGTAAAACATAAATCAGAGTGAGAAAGCGGGCAAGCCTTACCCTTAACTAAATTAAACAATTACTCTTTGTTTTTGCTTTAAGCAATCAAAATCAACTGAAAGCGAGCTGAGCTTTAAAAGAAATACGAGCCCGCTGAGCAAACAAAATAAGATAAACAAAGAAAGTCAAGTACAGTGATTGCTCCGAGTTTTTAATTTCAGTTATGGGCAAAATACTTGAGAAATATTTCAACAAAATAACAAACTAAGAAACACGCAAAAATATCTTTAAATATAACCCTGTAAACGTATTGCTTTTAGTCAGTTACAAAGTCATTCAACTTTTTGTTTACTTACATACAGATGTATCTAGAACTTCCTAATATTTTGCATTTAAAAATAATGCATAAACAGTCAGCTGGCTTTTGTAAATAACAAATGTTAATGTCAAACAACCTCAGTATTTATGAGTCTTACACTAAAGCTAATTGAATTATATATTTTCTGACCTATTAAAATACAAGTTTAAAACGGGAAGAATCTTGAAACTAAAATTAATTTATAATTAGAAATTGAAAATAATGTAATCTATATCTAAAACTTTGAAATAGTCTATTTCAATGCTTATAAAAATTAAAAGGTTATAAAAGGAGCCAAAATCTTTTGGAAATCTTTAAAATAATAGAAGCTAAACCTTAAAAACCTTTCATCAAATTTATTTTAGAAAACTTGGATTTCTTTAAAAAGAAATTTAATAGGTATTTAATATTGTGATAACGATTGGATAAGCTTCGAATAAACCCAAAATCACTTGTTTTCCATATAAGAAAGATGTAGGCTGAAATTATAAAGAATATGTAAAGTATTACTACAGTAATTGAGTTGAATAAGTTTTCATCAAACTAGAGTCCACTGTACTGTAACTGCGGAGAACAAAGCGCAGTATAAAGACGCTTGTCTGCCCAGATATGTATGTATATATGTTATAGGGATATAGCTAGGGCTATATAGCTTTATATGTAGGCCTATTGTCTGGGGAAACTGCACATCGGAAATGATTATGGGGACCAACGGGATGGCGGAGAGGTGCAAGAGAGCGGCAGGAAGAGAGCGGTACGTCATTAACTGACTCACATGCCGCATGTTGCATCCAAGTATCTTTTTCTCCTTCACCATTCTCCAAGTCCTGCAGGAGAGAGCGTTGAAGCGGGAGAGCTTCGCTTCGGCGCAGGCTTCTCTTTTTTGGCGGCGAAATTCGTGGAGCTTGCCACAAACTTTTCTCGGGCGCTCCTTCCGCTCAGTTTAAAAAAATTCCTTGTGCTAAACTGACGGATTTCGTATTCCATTCGAGCCTTCTGTGAAATTTTCGTCACGCGTCGTTTATTTGCGAGCTTGCGAGTGTGTGCGTTACTATGCAGATGTGTGTGTGTAAGTGACTCAACTACTCCAACACACATCGTTTTTTATTATTTTTTTTTTGTTTTGCCCAACTGAGGGACGCTGTCTTCTTATTTTTTGAGCTGCTTCACTTTTTCGTTTCACGTTTTCGCATATTCTTTTGCGGCGAATTCAATGACGTCGCAGAAACGTCTTTTTGGCGTTGTTGTTGCTGCTGCTGTGCGTCTTTCTGCCATGAATTGTTGTTGGTGCGTGTGGATGTGTGTTTTTGTTCAAGCAAATCGATTTAATTTACGAAAAATTAATACAAAAACCGGCACAGAACTACACAAAACTATAAAAAACACCAGATACGACCAAAGACTCGAGAGTGGTTTTTGTTGCCACTGCCGTATTTGTTGTACGGATTTTAATTAAAAGCCGTATGTGAAATTTTATCAAACCGCAACGGCAAAAACAACAATATTTTATCACCATTTTGAGAGCAGCACGCACGTGTGTGCGCTAGTGTGTGTGTGTATCTATGTGTCGAAAAGCCGGCAATGGCGAAAGAGAATTCAGAATTCAGCATTGAAAAGCAAAAGGCAAAAACCAGAAGCAACGCCAAAGAACGAAAGTAAAAGCGAAAAGACAAAAACAAAGGAAGGGGAATAGAAATCAAAAAAAACTACAAAAATAAACTAATATTGCCAATAATAATAATAACAGAAAAGTAAGGAAAAACTAGGGAAAAACTTGATAAAAATTAAAAGATAAAATTGAAAGTATAAAAAAAAGGAAAAAAATGGTTTAATTTGTTAGTTTTTATAATATTAAGCGCTAAGAAACAATAATCTAAACCTATTTGTATTATGTTTCATGAAGTAAAGATAAAAGAACTTTCGCTTACTAAACAATTAATTTTTTTTGTAACTAAATAATAAGATTTCCCTTCAGCTTAATTTTACTTAATATCATAAGTGCCTGGAGGTTAATATTTTGAATGTATTTTAATAATAATAACAATCATATTTATCTTTTAGAGTATCTAAAACCTTGCCAACAACTCGTCGTGCTATAAAAATGAGTATTACCTAAAAAGGAGTGACATAAAAAATAAAAACAAAGTTAAAAAGTGCGGTTCTGGAATAAAAAAATATTGTTAAAACAAAATTGTGGAAAAAAGTCTTTGGAAAAGTGAAACAGAAGTTAAAACAAACCCAAGCGAAAAACAAGATTACTTGTGCGAGAGCATTAAAGTGATTTTCCCAGCGTGTGCTTTTGGAATAAGGAGCGAAAAGCCAGCAAAATTTACGGCATCTCCGACTTCAACATAAACACAAACACCCGCACCATATTCGGCGGGAGCATCAACCCCCTCCAGATTCTGCAGCATCACCACCCCCAGCAGCACCACCCCCAAAACAGTGCGAGAATGCTGTTCGAAAATCCGGCGGTTGCGGCCAAGTTGCCCTTTCCATACAACGTGCCACCGCCTCTTCAGGCAGCAGCAGCAGCAGCCGCGGCTGTTCCAAATCTAAGGTGAGTTTTCCCCATTTCCACCAGCACTCCAAAGAAATATCTTTGAAAAGAAGTTAGTAATATTTCGCTAAAAATTATTTTTGTCCAAGACATTTGTACACCAGAAGAAAGTTAATGGGTTATATTTTGTATTATATTTACTTATATTAATACTTATAAATAAAGATCTCTACAAAAACAAAAATCAACACTTTAGCAATTTGCAAATGTGTTTTATAAATCTGATGAAAGCATCCTGAAAATATATTGATAATAAAAACATATTCTATACAAGTACTTTCAACATTATGCTAGTTTTTCTCCGTGCACCCAACCACCCTATGAGAATGAAAACTCTCAACGTCTCAAGGCCATTAAAGGCGTTAATGCGCTTTGAGGTTTTTACTCTCTTTTTTTTCTGGCAGCTTTCGCCCAACTTTTGCCTCAGTGGCATATTTATGAAAATTGTTTTGCTCTTTGCTTGTTTTTAAATTTTTCATCAGGCACTCAGCTTCAGTCCGAGTCTCGGGGAAATTTGCCAACCTATAATTTTTATAAGTTGCTGTCCGTAAATTGCATTCATTTATTAGATGAGATTGAGGGCGAGGTTTACGCTGTGAGTTGTCGTATTAATATTCATTTTGGGACGGCACTGGACAAAGTAACTGTGGGAATAAGCTAAGGTATTTTTTTTAATGTTCAAAGAGAATTTCAGATTTTACATAGGGAAGATCTCAAGAAAATAAAATTAAGTAAATTAGAAACGATAAAAACATAAGAAGAAGCTAATTATATCTTAAGAACATTTTATACAAAACAAAACAAAAGGCAACAATTAAATTATACAATCATTTTATATAATTTAGAAAAATTATTATTATAAAATATTTTTGCCCTTTTAATTATACTCTTATCGAAATAACTTACAAAGAATTAATGATTATCGCTGCGAAATGTCCACAATATTTATCCATTATGAGTCAAGTGCTGTAAATTTGCAATTTTTCTGTAATTTCTCAGAGCCCGGTAATAAATGATTGTAGGCTTCATTTGGATTATTAATGCCCTGCTTTTGCCAACTCGAGTGACGTTGGTAATGAACCATTTCGTGTCCCAAGCCTTAAAGGTAAACAGTATTTTCGAGGGGAACACCGCGTGCCAGGAGCTAAATTTTTGAGGCTATCAAAAATAACGAACATTCAAGTTCGTCAGCGTCATTGGGACTTGCTTTAATTTTGATATTAAATAACGATCGTCTGGCGCCTGGCAATTAGGAGTTTAAAGTTTTTGTTATTAGCATTGTCAATGTATGCTTGGCCAATTAGCAATTTATTTATTATTTCATAATTTTTTTGTGGTGGCTTCTGAAAAACTTCAGAGAGAAATTGAGGACTCATTAAGAGTGTACATATCAAAAGAGTTCTAAGCGAGATAAATTTAAAATGAATAAAATCATTTTAAAATGCAGTGTTTGTATTTTGTCATGAATTAATTATGATAGCTACAATTATTATTTATTACTATTGACATACAATCACAATAAACTGCGGAAGTCGTTTATAAAAAAACTTGCAGTCTAGCTCTATATATTTATTAATAATAAAATAAATTATGCAATATTTTTCAATATCGAATTACTTCCGAAACAACAAGCTATTTTTATGCCAGCAAAACGGGAAATTTAAAATTATCCTCTTGTGACACTTGACGAAGAACACAAAATAAAGTCAGAAAAAAATATAGAAAAAATTATATCAACAAAAGCCGGAAAAAACCCAAAGGAAAAACAGAAACGCGGAGGAAAATCGCTCATCGACGGAGCATAGACAAAGCGTTGATTGGATTTAAAGTGACAGTAATAAATGACAACAAAGGCAAGTTTCATTTATAAATACTCGTAAAAAAAATACATGCTGCCAGGAAAATAGAGGAAAAAGAACTTGGCTGGCTGCTGCCTGAACTTGCACTATATATGGGTTGGGGGAAAATTCGAGGGAGACGCGAGAAGCCACAGAACGTGCTAAATAAACATACATCGTCGCCACATTTTCGGTTTGACACACTGACAGGCCAAACAAATAACAGGAGACCCGAGAAGACCAGAACTCGAGATATCCTCCGCTCATCTGAGTTCTATTTCCCTCGGCAGGCACATGTGTTTCTTCAACAGTGTCCACTGTAGGATGAGGCATTGAAAAGTATTCAAATTCTTGGCTCTCGTTCATGGGATTTAATTGTGCGTTAGTTAAAATGCATTTAGTGCAGGCATAATTAGCCAAATTGTTAACTTAATTATTTTGGGCTTCTTACGCACAGTTGGCTGCTTAAATGAGTGTGAGTTAAAGATAACTAAGGGTCTTACAGTGGGCTTAATAAGTTTAACAATATCTACGATATGTATTTATGTTTATCTAAAATAATTTGTATACATCAAAGGGGATTTTTTAGAAAAAATAATGAAAAAGGTTCTTGAAAATCTTTTATAACCTAAAATAAAAATTCCATCTTTAGTTTTTCAACCTATAAAAATAATAAAATAAATAATCATCTTTACCACCTGACAATGATTTCGAAATGACAACTTAATACTTTCATGACGCACTGTCGTTGACATTGAAATTAAGCCACGCTCAAGTTCCGCCTTAATTAGCCCCGGACCCGAGTCGATCATTTTATTTGCTTTATATGCAACAGACAGACGGGTAAATAAGAATCAGACAGCAATTATATATATTTTATTTGCTGCACTGCTTGCATATTAATCGAGGCAAAGTCGTTCCCCTCTCTACCTTGCCATGTAATTTGTATCTTTATCTCGAAATAAGCTGACAGACGTGGTCGACGGCGACCTTCCTTCCTACCTGGTAGAACCGAGAGGAGTTGAGTGCTGCCCAGGTTGTATTTTCTAAAATGTAAATGTATCGGAGTATCTGACAAATGCCACATGAATTTGAAATTAAAAGTCCCAATCTTTCGGGGCAGACAAGTGAGCATTTGTTGCGCGCTTATTCCCCCAACCCTTTCACGCTTTCTTCCCTCCATTTCTCTCTGCAATATTAAGATGTTACCTAAAAGACACTTTTCCTCGCTTTTTCCCACTTTTCCTCACTTTAGATATATATTTATACATTTTTTTCTTTTTTGGTTTTGCGCATTTGAAATACATTTTTCTTTTCGGGTTTCATTTCATTCTGTGCTCTCGCACTTTTGCCAAGTTTTTACACTGCCGTCGAGTGATTATTCATAAGACTTCGCCCAGAGATTTGTGCCGGGGCGTTTGAGTGACAGCTACAACGGCTGTTCTTATTAAGGTAGCACTGCCCCAGCACCACCAATAGCACCACAATAGTGGCACACCACCCACATGAGAGATTTATTTAACTGCGTATCTCTGGGCGCCCTCCTTGACTACTTACTTAAGCTGATTAAATCTGGCGGGTTTCTTTTTGGGGGCCATTTTCCAATTTGGCTTCTATTGTATTGTTTTCTGGCCAACATTTGTCTTTTCAATTGCCTGACTGATTTCGCTTTAATTTTATTTGTTAGCAAATAAACTTTACTTTAAGTTTGTTACAAGATTTTGTTAACAACAAAGGGAATATTAAATATTGGTGAAAATATTTAAAGAACTTTATGTGCAGAAATGAATTCCTGAGAACAAACAAACTTTATAAAATGAAACTGTTTTTTATCAAAAAGTATCTGTAGAATCAACATACATAGTGGCATATAGATTTTCTAAACTAAAAATGTTTGAATATTTCTATGAATTACCCCCTCCCCAAGAATGTTTGAGAAGTTTGATTTCAATGCCAAACCCGAGGTGCGAACAAAGTTTGTGCTAATTTTAACAGGGTTTCTCCGAATAAACGTATGGAATGAGTATTCCAGCAAATTCATTATCCCAACCATCGTCATTTATCTACCCACACGCAATGCGTTGGCAGTTATACATAACTGTAGTAGGTCTCCTCCATTCAATTGTTCTCACATGTTTGCCTTTTGAAAGGCCGCAACAAATTGACCAACGGCCAACGACTGGCCAGCAAACGGACAAATGGACAAATGGACAACTCATCTCTCATTTAGATTGAGCATGACAAGCCGAAATGAAAATAAAAAAAAAATAATGACAGCTCACACACCGAAATGTGCTGGTAAAAGTTGGCAGCTTAAAGTTCCTTGACTTCAAACTCCATATATTAGAATTATGTATATATACACAAGGGGAAAATATAAAAAATATATATTGGAACTACGATCATATCTTGGAGTGTCTATAAGTAGTTTAATAAGGCTGAAATATAACTGGGGAAATAGTACATCTTTTCTTATGGAAACTATAAAATCTTGTACTGAATCTGATTAAAAATTGGAAATGTCTTAGCTTATAATTTAAATCCTGTTCATATTTCTGTAAATGATTTCATGATTCCTGGTTGATTTTGAATGTTGATTTGTGAAGTTAACTCATTATTTGATAAAGCCGGAATGTGGAATATCTAGTTAAAGCTGAGTTTCAATTCAGTTGTTGCACATATGCAACACGAAATGTGTTTCCAACTTGGATTCCGCATAAAATTGAAGATGAATACTTTGCTCCGAATGCTGATGCTGCTGAGTTGAGTGAATGAATGAATGAATGCACATATGTACATACATATGTATGTTATGTATGATTTTTCTAGATTTTTTATGCAACAGCAGATAAAATTGTAAAAGTTGCCAAGTCTGCTTTTACTGTCAAGCAGCCACCATGGCATTTTCCTTGTATATAGATGCGGTCGGTCGGCAACTTTTGAGGATGTTTTTTTCTCCTCCCCAGTTTTCCAGGCATGATGTGGGCGTATTTCAATTATTTGCACGAATTGCAAGCCAAAGGATGGGAATCTGCGTGTGTTTTTGCACTTTAATTGAAATGCCGTCTAGAGTTGAAAGCTCTCGTCGAACCGAATGACTCGCAAATAGTATGCCCGAGATTAGAGATTCAGATATTTTATATACAGGGGAACGGAGTGGAGCCCCCTCCACTTTTCCATACGCAAAACGATAAATTGTTTGTTTCGCTATCAACATTTTAATGTCTAATGAGTTGTGCATGTGATTTGATTGCTGAATTTTCACTGCGGTAAAAAATAAAGTGAAAACATGTGGGAAGGGAACTTTGGATTTTATGGCTCACTTCAGCATTCCTCTATAAATCATATCAACTGAGACTTTTATATACTTTTTTCTTTGTTTATTTACCCACAATTCGATTTGATTCTTGCTCAACCCTTATATCGAGTGATATCATTAGATGGCAGGCGAATACATTTATTTATTTGCTTTTGTTTACTTCTTCTGCAATTTGCTGGGATCTCAAATATATATTCCTCGATTTATGCATCACAAGTCCGCACTCAATTTCTTTTATACAAATGATGCTTCAAGGGGGTTATATGTATGTAAATTCCGTCTTATGTGGCAGCTTATGTGAAAATTTCTACAAATATGTGCTGGTATATGGGTGAAACTGTATGTAAATAAAGCACATACTTATATGGGAGAAAAACCTCTTGTTATTCGCCCAGCGAATGGAGGGAAAATTGCATTTTCTCAAGTGCAGGGCCGCATTAAATTATGCACATATGAAGAAGGGCGCCGCCTTTCTCTTTGAAAAATGAAACATTTTCAAGAAAAATTCCGAGCATGACATTCTCAAGATTTTTAGCACCAAGTGAAGAAAGGCGGAAAACCAAGTGAAAACGAAATGAGTTCAAGTAGGACATTAATGGCAACGCACTTCAGAAAGTATTTTAGAGAAAACTAAATTATAATTCTAATTTAAAATATGTCCCCTTGAGGATTTATTGATCACGATAACCATTTATTATCCGCAAGATCAGTGGGCATGACTCACTTAATTTCACCTCAAATTTATATTTAAAACCCATGAAGACTGCAATTATATTCTGAGAATCGTTCCACATTTTCTTAATCAATTACAATCAATATTCCTTTCCAATCGCCCTCTCAAAGTTTTAATTTTATTTCCAACTGGGTCAATCTCACGACATTTTATTTCTTTGGGCCGCTTGTCGCCGTCAATTTTATTAAATGTTTTTGAGGAATTTGTAAAACCGAATTTAGCGACAAGATATTTGCGATTTTTTGTGCTGTTTTGTTTATGATGTGCCAAAGCAAATTGAACAAGAATTTCTATGTATGAAATATTTTTATTTATGTTGTAAATTCCGGTGAAGCATGTGTGAATTAATAATATTGGTTTTGGCAAAAAGAGAGTGAAATTCCGGATGCTTTTTCAACGATTCAGTACCAAACTTTCCACTGGATGTCAATTAAGAATGGTACAGGGAGGGAAAAATAAAGTAAACGGAGGCAAAATCGAATTTGGTGGCCATAAAAAATGTAGGGCCCACGCCAAACTAAATAAAGCCATCATACCTCCCACTTCTCCGCTGCCTTTTCTATCAATCTTGTGGCAATCCCCCCGCATAACTCTCAAGAAACGAGTAATGAGCGTCTCATTAAGCTTATTTTTTTCTTTTTTTGTTAGCCTTTTGTGTTGGACACACCGCCAGACGACCAGAGCGGCTTGTAAATAAGTTTGGCCCATTGCGCATTTAGTTCATTAACCTCTCCAACTACAATTGTTGTAAATTTTTCGCTCTGGGAGTTCATTGTTGGGCCAGAGGCACAGGCACAGCAGCGCAAGAAAGCTGGCTAGCTAGCTGGCCGCAAGTTGGCCTAACAAAATGGTTATAAAAAATACAAAATTGTTTGCTACCATGGCCTGATATGCCAATTAAAGTGCGACCGAGCACTCCAGCACAGCTCCCGCTCAGTCTCTCTTGTGGGGGCGTGTGCTTTCGCCTCAATGGGAGCCTGGCCTGGGCTGGCTTTTTTGTTGTTAGCCTGGTTAGAGGTTATAGCGAACAATTACTTAAAATTAGCTGCCAGCAGTGGCTGCTGGGCAACGGCCGTAAAAATCTTTCGTATAAAACTCAAGTTTGTATCGCGCTGAAGTTTTCTTCGTTGGCTAAAAGTTTATCGAGCTGAATGGGATGATGTTTTTTCATTATTTACGCCATGAACAGGCGTGGCTGTGAGCGAAATTGATGAAGACATTTATATTATAATTAAGTACTCACTTCTTGGTGCTGAATAAAGTTTATAAAATACTTGATAAGAGTAGTTTCAGGTTTTATTGATTGAAGAAAGGTGTTGCAGAGGAAAAAGTTTTAAAAATATATACATATATTTCGCTTTAAAAGAGAGTGTGAAAAAATACAATATATATTTTAAAGACTTTTGTTCTATAGTCTTCTTTTTGAAGAAAGTAGATTTTCAATCTAATTCTGTATCTTATTATCTGAAGCTTATTTATTTGACCCTCGCCACCAATTTGCGGATATAAGATACATCTTACACAACTGGCACCCCCTGGAATATGGTTGTTTCTGTATTTCCTGCTACTCTTTCGAGTGGTAACTGTGACAAAACAATTTCAAATAATTAATGTCAAGAGCAAGCACACACACAAGCAAGCCAGAAGCCGTTCAGATATGCACGAGTATATCTGAGTTTGATGTATGTGCTTTGACAATATCTGATTATTGGCATGCGTATCTATCAGTTACATTAGTGCGCACAAATATATATTTCGAGTTTGTGTGTACGTACAATTCAGTTATATATACATCTGTATATATAGATATATATTCTTATTTATCATAAGTCACAGCGGGTTCGTCGGTTGCTGCTGCTGCTGCTTGCTGCCTTTGACTGACTGCAGGAATTTATATTATCGATAGGTTATAAATTGAAGACAATGAAATCAATTGATTGGCATTTCTGAGACGTCTGGGGAGGTGATTGGATGTGGGCATTATTATGGCATCTGGGTGTGCTTCGTTAGGCATTTGCTGCAACACTTTGACCCCGTTTGTGTGCGGATTCGAATGCAATGGAATTCGATTCTCTATACCCTTCGGAAACGAGAAGAAAACTTATAATTACGCTTTTAAATATCTCAATTTTCAAGACCGGTTTACGAGGTGTTTATAGATACACTTGAGAAAATAATGTAGTTCCCTAAAAAAAAAAAGAAAAAAAGGGATTTCTCTTGAAATCAAGTTGCTCAGTTATTTAATAAAAAATAGTATTACCCACAAAAGACACTTTAAACGTGTTAAAGCTGGTATTAATTCCGCTCTTACATTTTTTCCCTCTGTGTATATTGCTCCACCTCTGCGGTTGTCATGGAGAATCGTTTCAATATATGCACATGAGTAGAAATCTGTTCTATTAACTTCTATTTTCTCCGCCATGACTGCCTCTTATTGATCGCTGAACCATATTTATGATACATATTTAAATTTTAAATTTTTGGCAACATAGTTTTCCGTTTTTTTGTTTTTTGGTGCCAATGCTATTTGTCACCTACACTTTCTGCTATATATTTCTTGTTGGCTTTCGTTTTGTTTCGATTTTAGCTGCCTGTGTTTTTGGCTGTCGTGTTGAACGTACTAAAGGCAGTGCGAAATGTTTTTGCAATGGCTACAAATTTTATGGCAATTTATTTTGTCATAAATGTACATATAGTTTTTGTAAATAACCTTTTTCTGTATATCGTTGGCTTGAAGGCTGCTGCGCCCTCAAATATATTCCCTCTTTGATGCCAGCCGCCTGTGCGCAATTATTTTGATGATGATAAATTTCATTTCGGTTCGTTCGCTTTCGATTTGGTAATAGCCATTGACGGGTTAAGAAAAATGTTTGTTGAAATGGATCAAGATGGAAAGGGTTTTTGAAATGTTTGTGGGACTTTAAAGAATGCCTTTTAAGAATTTAAAATTCTAAAGCTTATTAGGAATGACTTTAGTGCAGAATTAAAAATGTTTCTGTCAATAATAATAACTTGTTTATACATAAATCCCTAACCATGACAGAAAATCATTGAAATAGAAAAATGAGACATCCCAATAGAGACGTTCAAATAGAATTTAGCGAACCGCAAAAGTTGACTTTTCTTGTTATTTTTTAGTCCACACAAAACTACGATTGCCTGGCATGTCAAATGCAATGAATTCGAGCCAAGCACCAAGCCAATTGCTTGGCTGCCTTTCTATGGATAATTTGTAATCAAATATCACGAACTGGATGGCGGAGGGAGAGGAGGAAAGAGTGGCATCTGAGTTTGGCCATTCTCATGCCATCGGAACTAACTATCAGAAAGCCAGTCAGACGATGTCGCTTGGGCAAACAAATATGCAGACCAGAACCAGACAACCAGCCACTTCCCATTTGTGCAGAATTTGTGCACAATTTAAGTATCTAAACAGCCGTAAAATTGTGAAACATGCAATGCCAATAGTCCCACAAATGCCAGATCCTCTGTTTGGGAAATGTATCTTTGGGATAGATCAACTTTGCCAGCATGTCGTGTCGATTTGCATGACAGTTGGAAACTGTTCCGTTCGTTTTCCACCTTTTTGCGGTCGGTGCCTGGCCTGTCTTTATCTCTAGGGGGTTTGTGGGAGAATTCCCACATAATTATGGTTGGAAAATTCCAAGAAAAGTGCCAAGAAAACGGTTTAATCATAGAGTTGTTGAAATAACATCCAAGATGATTTGCGTTCACAGCAATACATTTCCCTTTGCTTGCTTAAAAAAGTTTTCGCTCAAAGTTAAACCTTTTATGTGTATTCACCTCCTTACTAACTTTTCTCAGATCTAACATGATAATGTGCAAATATTCATCATTCACAATTCAAATAAAATTCCTTGAAAACTTTTTCGTCGACGCAAATTGTAAGCAAATATTTTTGTAATATTCACTTTGACTTTGGCATTCTCGGTAAAACTTTCATGCATCTCATGCTGGGAAAATCGCAGCTCAGCCATATTATCTTGTCATAGCCGGTATACATCATATGTTTATCTTCATTTCGTATTTCTTGTATTTCTCGTATATATACAAAAATATATATATTTTTCTGGCGACCGGATGCATAAATAAGTGACAAAGCCCGGGCTTTTGCTGGTGGCATATTCGCGCTTTGTTTTTGCCCAGTTTCCGGCAGCAGTTTAAGAAAAAGAAATACGAGATGAGAGGTTTACGTATCTATATTTAGGTGACATGTCTTCTTGGGAATAGTTTTTCACCAAGGCTTAAATGGTAATTCTATGTAACTGGCTCTAAAAATTAGTTTAGTTATAAATTATAAACTTTTAAAGTAAATTTACTATTAAAAGCTACCAGCTTATTAATAAACCCTTTACTCAAGTTATTCTTCGAAAACACCGACATAAAGCTTAAACAGATTTTAGCAAAGCGTCTCAAATAATTAATAATCGTTAATTAGATGTCAAAAGTATTCTTATTGTCCACCTAAAATCCATTTAAGCTAGTGTCAAACTAATCTAAACATATTTAACTTTAATTATAAAATTCTTAGTTGGCAAGCCATTAAGAAGACTGTGACAAATGATAGAAAGCCAATCGAAAGACACTTTAGAACATCCATCAAAGCTGGTGAATATTCAACAAATTTGCCATCAAAATCGAATCTTTTTGGCGGTTCCGTGGGAAATCAATCGAGTCACTTAACCATGGCCTAATCATAATTGAAATCTTCTTTTCGATGGGGCATTATGCAATAGCCGCCACTCAACTGTGTCAGATTCAGATACAGAAGACGAAGAAATAGAAGATAAAAAAATGTTTAACGAATCTCCGTCCTCCCCTGATCTATTAAACCAAAAATAAATGCAGAAAAAGAGTGGAGCAGAGGGAAACCAGTTTGCAGAGCAGAGAGTTTCCCTTCGAAGTCAAACCAAACAAAGAACTTGGGCCACAAGCTAAGGCAAAATCAGACCCAGAGACCGAGAGCTTTGCTCTACTAGCTTCGTTGGAATTGTTTTTTTCTCTCTTGCCGTTTGTGTGGATTTTGTCTTATTTGTTTCGCTCGAACGGAATTGGATTTATGAGTGCTGCACCGCCTCTCACCCAACGAGTGCGAAATAAATTTTTATTGAGTGCTTGCCCCATTGGCAGGGCGGAATGAATATTGCCTAAAATATCAAACTTGTAAAATGGCGCGAAGAAATATATCTCTGGCCAACTGACAACTGGCCAAAAGATGTCAATGGGCAATGGCAAGTGGCAAATGGCAAATGCTAAATGCAATTAGTTCGGGTCCAATTCAAGAATTGGCAGTCGCTGACAATTTTGCAGCAGGTGCTGGATATTTATTTGTAATGTAAAGTATCTACGAAAAGCGATTGGAGTCTGTTAACAATTAAGCTCGAAAATCCCACATCAGATCGGTTCCAGCATCCTCGTCAGTGAGTTTCACTTTCACATAATTGCTAAATAATTTAAGCCTCGAGTGGAAATAGCTGGCAAATAACTTGTTTTTCGATCCAGGATGGTTGATTGTTGGTTTTTTGTTGTTGGACTTTTCACGTGAAAGTAAAACGTTTGCTATTTATAATGGGCTTAAGAGCTAAAGTCGATCAGATTTTGTTATTTTTGTAATAACTAAATTGTATAATGGAAAATGAAAATGATATGCCAGTTTTTTATGTATTTATTTAGATTTAAATATTGGATTAATATATTCTTGAATTCTTTCTGTTAATAGTTAGAAAAGTGAGTGGTATCTTACATAGCTTACCTTAGTTATATATTTTCTCTAGATCTCCATATTCAGCTCGGTATATCCCATTTCAGGTTTTATTGTTTTTATTGCGGGAACAGAAAACCTCTCCAAACTCCACTCAGCTTTTATTTATTTGTTTAATTTCCTAGCGAGTCGCTTCTTTCTGCGGAAGAGATTAATGCCTGGCCCAGTGGTAATCAAAATTTGATGCCTCGCCGGCGATAGGCATTTGGTGGAGAGACCCGAGACCTGGGACTGAGGTCCCCGTCTGCATCTGTAAACAATTCTTGGCTGGGACAGTCAACGACCTTCGGGCTGGTCGGTTGGTCAGTTGGAGGAGAGCGAGCAATGACAGTGGGCTTTAATTATCTGGGACTTGGGAACAAACGAAAAAATAAATAGAAGACTGTGGGAGTTGCCTCCCGTTGGCAAAAGTCCATTACCATTTCATTAACATAGACATAAAACTTCCTCCCTCTTGACACCCACCCACCCGGGGTGGGGTTCCCCTTGCGTGTGTGCGTGAGTGTGTATTGAAATGAAAACACGTGTTGCGGCCATAAACAAAGAAATTGGTAAATGGCAAACGAAAAAGCAAAACAAAACAAAGCAGTAGCGCAACAGCAGCAGCTGGAAAATAAAAGAAAAAATTGCCAAAAAACTCGGCCTAGCGTGAAAAGCACCCAACACTCCAAAGCACACGTACACAAAGGGGCCCCCAAAGTGGGCAATGCCTGTGTTTGCTTTTGTGTTTTTCCAGAGCGGCTCCTTTCGCCAAGTCAAATCCCATTTTTTCGGTTGTGTTTTTTAATACATTTTCAGGGGTGTTTCCAACAGCAAGCGAAAAGGCAATATTTGGTTTTTGAAGTTGGCTTTTCCACAAACACAATGCGATGATCTTGAAAAATTGAATGTTTTGGGATTTCTGAAAGTGTTTTTAATAATTTTAATAATTTTGGGGAAAAGTTATTTTTAGTAAGCAAAAAGTTAAGAAAAATGTTATAATAATATTTTACTCTTCATTTTAATTGGTTGCTAGAGAATAGCTAACAAAGATAGTTGCTAAAAATATATTTACAGAATATTTTAAAATAATTGTATTGTCATTTTATTAGATCAAAGGCTCCTTCCTGTTAATATATTTCTCTATCTGTACAAGTTGACCGCATAAAAAAGTGGTTTCTAGCCATATTACGTGTCGCAGTTGTCGCTTTTCGAGCTTGGACAGTTTCCGACATATCGACAGTTGCATCCCGCCTTAACGCACACCCCCTCCTTGCTGGCTCACTCCTCGGCTTTGAGACCCCTTAATTTTTTCAATGGAGTGTGAATAAAATGTAATCCGCCGCCTGCGTGTGGTAATCTAACAAAAACAAAACAAAACGCCACGGAAAATGGGTAAAATAAGAAAAAGGAAAATCCGTTTGCAACTTATAACTGAATGCTGTTGGCCCCAACTGACCCCTACCTCTTCCCCTGACTGAAACCCCCTTTGATCAGCGTTACTGCACAGCAAGAAACTTTAATCAAAGATATTAACTCGTGACCATTAAAAATGTTTACTTATAAACATTTTAAATAATATTCTTAACTAAAATTACATTGGTTTTAAGAATATGTTTTTTATGTTTCATTGTGTTTGACTCAGACATTATTATTATTATTAACCATCAAGAAATTGAGGTTTTAAAACATTATAAATTTAATTTGTAACTAAAATAACATGGTTATTGAGTATAAATTATGATTTAAAATTAGTTCTTTGATAAAAAAAAACTGTTATTTATTTGTTAACTAATATTATTAACCGATTTAGGCTTCTAAACTTTATTTTCTGTGTGGAAATGCAAGAGGCCAGCTGTGTTGATTTTCATTTTCAGCACGACTCGGCGATGGGGGCGTGGCGCCGCCCTCTTTTCGCATTGATTGCGTTACAATTTCAGGTTTTTGGTTTCAGCTTTTGCTTGCTGCCAGTCTACTTCTACTTTTTTATTTATTTCTTTTTTTTTGTATTTTATTTTAGTTGTACTGGGGTTGCTGCTGAGACTTTAGCTTTTGTTTTTGTTTTACCGGCTGTGCCACAAAACGTGTCCGTAGCTATTGTTGTTGTTGCTGTCTGCCACAGCGTTGGAGTTGATCTTTATCTGTATCTCCGGTCGCTGGTTCAGGCTTTATAGATTTATTTACAGTAAAGTTTTCATAACTGGCAAAGGGTTTCTTTATTTTATATTTTAATAAATAAAATTAAACATAATAAAAAGTCTGATTAGTTAAATTAAAGTATAGCTGATTTATTTAATCATTTAAAACAATCCTAAATTGTTTAAATGAACATCAAACAAATTCTTCAAATTAATAAGAAATAAAATTGTATTTTTTAATGACAAATAAATCTCAAAACTTAAAGAAATTCTCTATGGTGAAGCCTGACTGTATGTTGCTGCCTGGCTTTGATTGTTGGCTTGGCTTTTGGGTCTCTGTTGGCCACGAAGCGAACTCTTAACCGGTTTGGGTCTCTCTCCGGTCTCAGCTCTCCATTTCGTTTCGTTTTCGTTTCGATTTACGAGCGCAAAATTAAAACCAAATGAGTGGAGCACCGAACTGCCCTGGTTGTTATTGTTTCTTGGCCTGGCATTAAAAATAAAAAAAAAGTCGAAGAAAAAGAGGCCCAGTCCAAGATCTTGAAATGTGGTCGACACTGCCAGCGGCCGAAAGTCTTCCTGCGTTCACAGATCGTGAAAAATATGTCGGATTCGAATCGGATCTAGGCACTACAGCTCTCCGGGGCATTTGCAATCCCATTCAATTGACTCTGCCCCGCATGCAGAGTTATATAAACGGTGGATGCTGCCCGTAAATGGTCTCTGGGTTTATTATTATTATTGTTATGGCTGCCGTTTGCGTTGTCTTTATTTGGTGGCAAAAATAATGTCGCATTAAATAAATTATTTCACATCGTTGGGTTTTTTTTCGGGCAATACATAAACTGACTTTCATTTCCTGCAAAAATACACAAAAAAGAGACACTGCATTTGTGTGGGAGTTGCAAGAGAATATGTTTATGGCTGCATAAACTTATATGGGGAACGGAGTTTCTGGTTTTTACTTTCAGTGATTCATTTGAAATTGTAATTTCGCAAAGAGTTGTCTTTTTGTTACGAACAAGTTTGTTTTATTATTATTAAATTAAACTTTTGAAAGTAAAAAACCGAGCTTATATTCTCCTTAAACAAGACAAACCTATGAATAATGATCAAAGTTGGTTTTTCTATTTTAGTTTATCATATTCATCCAACTTTAGCTTACTAGGGCTCAACCCTTTTCGTGTTCATCAACTCAACTTATTATTTTTTCATAAAAATTATATTAAAAACCTAAAGGTTAAGGACATTTCTTCTGGTATCTCTGATAACCTTCATGATAGCTTGTTAAGCCTCTTTGAAAAACCACTTGTAAAACCATTTGGCACACCCGCACTTATAAGCCAAAATCGAAAACTAAAAACCGAGAACTAACACCAAAATAAATGCCGAAATAAAGGCATTGTCAACCTTCGGTTAAGCAAAAACAAAAATAAAAACCCAAAATTTACGGTTTAAAGTACTAAAAATCACCCGAAAAATCAACATGTTGGCCTGCAATTTATCATATTGTAAAACCGAAACCCAAATCCGATGATAATACTCGTGTTGTTTGCATTCGCCTGTGGTCTCTGCTGCCATTGTTGGGTCTCTCTTCTAGTTTTGCGACACGAAAATACATTTCGGTTGTATTTTTTTCTTGTATTTTATTTTATTTTAGATTTTAGTTGTGTTTTCGGTTTGTTTAGTTAGTCGTTTTGATGCATCATTGCACAGTTTTGGGGAAAGGTCAGGGGTGTCAAAAATCTATCCATGCATGTTATTTTTTCGGTTTTCGGGTGTGTTTCGTGTGAAATATGTTATTCGCTTTGCCTAGATGCTAAAAGATAAAATCTAATTATGCTTTAATGGTTTAATTAGCAGAATTTATGGCTAAACTAATTGCTTTTTGTGCGGCCACTGGACGATACGTAAGCGTATTCTACGAATTTATTTAATGGGTCAATTGGGTAAGGCACGAAATCCTTTCTTTCAATAATTAATAAGCGAAATGGATTCGAGTGGAAAACTCACAAATCGTGACATGACAAAAAACGTGGCTGAAAAATAACTGAAAAAAGGGCAACTTGGCTGCTATTTTTGCACACACCTCTGAATCTCCACGCAAACAAAAAAAAATCATTCCCTCACACACTCACAAAGGGCAAACCTGCCTTTGACAGTCGACATGAAAATTGATTTCCACGGGCTGCTGCTGCTGTAGCACAAAAAAAGCAAAGTTTTAGCGTGGGCCTCGGTGGCGTATGAGTAATATCCGAGAATGAAAGTACATTTTTCAGTCTCACAAAATCAATATCCAGACTCTGGCTAAGCTGCTACATTTCGAGCAAAACGATTACATACATTTCCATCCATATGCAAAGCAACTTTGACGTAATGTACACAAAAATATCCCCACCTTCCCCTTACATTTGTCCACCCCTTTTCCTTTTTGGCCACCGCAACGAGGCCAATCTCACCTGAGATTGCCGTGAAATTCTGTTGCTGTTTCGTGGGCTTGAAGTCAAATTAGAAAAGTGAACCAAAAAAAAGCAAAGAGTAAAGGAGAACGCTAACAAATCTGTGCCAGCAAGCTGAAAAATTATGAGGTCGGGCTGGGCTGGCATCAAATTAAAAACAGACGCATTTTGGCCCACAATTTCGTGCATAACACAAAATCAATTACAATTTTAATTAAATATGCAAAGCTCCCCAGAAAGAGGCCCCAGTCAGCGGAGCGAGTGGCACAGAATGGAGAATGGAACTCAATCAGGCAAAATATCCCCCAGGCTGGTGACGTCTTTCCATAATAATGTCCTGCCTCTGCCACGCCCACCCAAACAATCAGCCGCCTCCACACAGACCATCCTTTTGGAAAATCCCTCAGGTAGACAAAAGGATAAGGTAGAGGCAGAGACCCCTTTAAATATGAATAGCACTTTGGGAGACCAAACGAAAATTGTATGCTCTTCAGGCTTACATCTTTAAGTTGAAGTTTCCTTCAGCTAAAACTAGTTTAAACTTTAAGATATGTTTTTAATGCAATCCAAGATCCCCCTAATCCTAGTATTATTATTTTATTCAACCTTCTTTGAAGTATTGAAATTATTATTTTGTAATATTATTAAGTGGTTAATGCTTTGTTATATTTCGTTGAAATACATTTGAGATTTGTATTAATTTATGAACATATTAAATAGAGTTTAAATGCTATCCCTTTAGTAATTTTAAATTCATCATTAAATCTAAGGGTATTTTTGTTTAAATTAAACAGAATCTTCTCTATCTCAGGGCAAGCCCGCATCGTAAAACAATACAAAAAGGCAACTCCCCTGCCACGCTTAGGCAGGTCATTTAAAAATATAAAAATTTAATGACTCTTGCGGTGCCGGGACACAAAATTCTTAATTAAATTGTCCCAACAGGAAAGCAGGCAGGTTTGACAGATTTTCCTAGCAGCAAATCAATTACAATTTGCCTCAGCTCAGGCCCGGACACTTGGCCTAATCCTGTCCAAGATGGGCCACAGGACAAAGTGGCAAGCACTGCATTTGCAGTTTTGCAACTGCATCTGCTGCATCGGCTTCTGTATCTGCATCTGTATCTGCATCTTTGATGCCAAAACCAAGCCAAATGGAAATGCGGTGAGCCGGCCCAATGGCAGCTACAACATCTGGCATCTGGTCAATTGGTCAATTTTCATTTGCATATCATTTGGATTGGCGGCCAAGAATGTTGCAAAACTCTCCAAAATGTACAATTTTGGCATTTTGGCAGGCTTGACGTAATGGGCACAACACGGCCAGAAAGAGTCAAAAGAGGTTTATTACGGGCTGCGAGGGGAGGGACTTGGGATTTTAGATTGCGAACCGTGACTCTTGTAGGGTTACCTGCAGGTTTTAGTTAGTTAATTAGCAAAGTGCGTGGCAAATCTTTTGAAATCACTATTTCACTATTCCACCTTTTCCCTTTGAATACATTTAATTAATTTCTCTACATTTTCTGTTTCTTTACAGGTATGAATGGAATAAATCAAAAGCAAATGCAAACTATCGATTAAGGTCACATTACGTATACGACATGTAGTGCTTGCGTGGATACAAAGTTGGCCATTCAATTAAACGAGTGTTAAGTCGAAATGGAAATTAATTAATTAGAGCTAGAGTATATCCTTTTTTCAGCTAAGGGATTTTGGAATTAATTTATGTGTTATCCACTATAACCTTTGTTTTTCTTTGTTTTGTCAAACTCAAACATAAATATCAAAAAATGTTTTCCTTTTATTTCTTCTTTCGTCGTTTTTAATGATATATGGTTGGCTGCTGGGGACCGGGGTATCTTGGTTTTTTATCAGCCATTAATGATCGCCAGAGGAGCGTGATGGGTCGCCGAGGCGGGTTAACACCTCAAACAGTTTGTCAGATGTCTGATATTTTTTTCCCAGTTATTATTATTTTTATTTTTTGAGCGGAGACATTGAGGCGTCGGCGACCATCAGCTGTCAACAGTTTTTGCTGCTGTCTGCGCAAATATTTGCCAGCTGCGTAATTGCAGCCTAAAACTACAGACGAAAAAATAAAACAGTGTCAAAGAGTAGACAAACGAAAACGAATTTATGGTATAGCCAAAGTCAAATGAAGTAGAGCCCTAATGAGTGGTATTGTGTGGGCAGACGCTGACACTTTTAACAAAGGTCAGTTGGCTGTTTTGAACTCATTTTCCCCCAGCCACACAGCCACAAAATACTTGCCAAGTGGCCAAGCATCGATAATATTTTTCTCTACACTTTCCAAAATGTTTCCCAAATTTGTTGAAACAATTACGCGGGCTGTTTTCATTCGGAAGTTTGCCCGAAGGATGCTCCAAGTTTTCTTATTAGCAAGGAAGTTTATTGTTTTCCATATAGAACTTGGAACCATCTGCCTGACCGGCGACAAGTTGAGGGAAGCAACTTGAAATCTTGTAAACTTTTCGTTCTTTGCCATTCCTGTAATGAGAAAACGCTTAAAAAACTACAGGAAAAATCTTTGCCAAGTTGGTGTCAGGATGCAGCTTCAAGTTTAGGGGGATAACTGTGGGAAGTGGTTTTTATTAACCTTCCTACTTTTATTATTTAACCTTTGAGGAACTTCCTCACATTATTCCTATAACACAAGACATACTACATTCTCGTGAGAAAAGCAAATGCTATTGGTTAGCACATTTGACAATGGCAATTTAAATATTTGCTTAGCCACCGGTTCAATTTAGTTGCTACCTTTAACATTTAAATTGGGTTTTAGATCGCTTAGAGTAGAGCTGCTAGCTAAAAAAACAGCGTTTCCCACGCTGGCGTTTCAAAATCATATCTGGGCAGCATCTTTCGGGGCCACTACAGTGGGACTTGTAAGCCGCAAACTCAGCAGCTCTTGAGGGGCTCTAAGCCAGGGCCTTTCGAGTGGTTTTGGCGCAGTTTAGATGACTTGGGGGCACTTCGGGCCACCGAGTGAGAAACGCCTACGAAGCTCTCAGAGACGATGGCTGGCAACAATTTTCTATTGTTGCAGGGAGAGAGTTGAAAATGGATTTCAGTTTTTCTTGTCTTTATTCTCCACTTGGACCTTGTCTAAGTTCTTTTTAATGAGTTTTGAGCTCCGCATATCTGCGTTGCAGTTGCTAGTCAAAACTTTTGCTCGACTCGCGTGTTTTTCGCTTGATTTTTTGACGCCTGACTTAAAGGATTTCCCTTTCCAATGACTTGGCCCTAAGGCTGTTGCCTAGAAACGAGTAAAAACAAAAAAAAAAAATAGCCATGTGTGAGCATGGGTGAAGGGCGAAAATAAACAATAAACAAATTCCGTTGACATAAAAAATATATATAAAGAATCAACAAAAGCATAAAAAAGCCGACCACAAATAACTACCGGGATGTTGGCTTAACATAGAAAATGCGTATAAATACTAAAGTCGCCCGATCCTGTCCTCCTGCCTTCCCCTTTTCCGCCTCACCCCAAGGCCTCTGACTGAACAATAAACAAGCCATAAAATGTTTGCCGTGTGCACTCTCGGCTTAGAAAGCGGCAATGGCAGCGTTTTATATGTCGAATAAACAGCCAGAGAGGCACAAATTTTATCATCCAACTATGGCATACTCTATTTTGGAAGCGTTACGGTATTACGGCTGTAAAGTTTATTACGTCAATTTAAAGTATTTGCCAAATTAAAAATCATTTAGAATTCTGTCACTTTGTTTTTCATTTAAAGTTAATTTATTTTCTGTACTTCTGGAAATGTAGCAAAAGTAAATGCGTTATTAAATAAAATTAAATATTAAATAGATCAATTATTAAGAGAATATATAACTTTTTCTACCACTATGTCTGAGAATTCTTAATCTTTAACTTAATTCTAAACAGATAATCCTTTGATTATTAATTTAGCCAATATTATATTAAACTTAATGCACCTAATGAAAATTTGTTTGTTCTCGTAACACACTTCACATTCTTATTTAAAATCCGCAAATGCCATAAACTTATCCAAAAGATAAACTTATGGCTTATGATTCCTTGAGGGGAAAATGCAATCTAAATATGAAGTTAAAAGCAAACCGCAGTTTATGACGGCCATGTCTTATGGGTTTCTGACACATAAAACCAGGGCACGTGCGAAGACAGGAACCTGTAGCAGTTACCGGATGATATTCAATAATAACCAGGTCGAAATGTTGTCCAGGACACCTGCTCGCTCGCTCATATCGCCATAAAAATGAGAACAGAAAAGGGTTCAACTATTTTCCAGAGGAAGAGGACCTGGCCCGAGGGCTTCTGCTAACCATTTGTTTATCGGGCACACAAAAAGGCATTTGCCGAAGCCCCAAGTGCATTGATTGATTTACAGAACACAGAATACAAAAAGAGCTGAGATTCCATTGGGCTGTTGTTTGCATGTCCTGTGATTTTCATTGAGCCTCCTGGGAGTGCCATAACCAGAGCAATTAACGTTTAACATTCATTGGAACTCGGTTACTGTGTGTATACATAGTATATCTATATATCTATCTATCTGCACTTAAACCACAAGGAGCCGGCCATAAAAGTCCGTTCAAAGTCAGGGAGTCAAGGGAATGAAACTAAAATCAACGTCAACTGCAGGAGCAGGAGCTGGAGCCGAAAACGAAGAGGCAGAAAAGCAGAAGCAGAGAAAAAAGAAGCACCAGACGATCCCATTAATTTTTATTGCGCACACGAAATATTCCCAAAAGCGAAGGAATGGCACACACATACTACAGGCACATCGAAATATATTTGAATAAAAATTAGCTAGCATACATTTAGGCGGCAGGGCCGCCGCCGTAAATCTCGTAAAATACCAAAATACCAAGCGGCAACTGTTACGGCGTCGCCATCGAACGCCAAGGTAATCAGCACAAGGATGGGTCCCATCGGGTGGCCGGGGAATGGGCTCAGGATTGGGTTCGGGATTGAGGATGTGAATGGGAATGGGAGCTGCCTGTTTTTCGGGGGATTGCGTGTGGCGTTGTAGTCCTCATCGGTATCGTCACAAGGGGGTTGATTTTCGGGGGATTTTCTTTCTTTTTTTCGACCTGGAAAATTTCCCCGAGGTTTGTTTTCATTGGGGTTGTTCTCAAATCATATTGAATTTGTAGCACAGGAAATTGATTCCATAATCAGAGTTAATCATTTAATTTATCCAAATGTTTAAATATTAAATAAAAAATATTTAATATATTTATGGCAATTTAAAGTCCAGTTGATCAGAAAAATGCATCATATTAAATATAATATATATTTATCCATAACTTTTCCATTAGAGTATCAATAGTTTCTAGTCCTAATCCTTCTACCCAACATACAGGAAAGTGTATTATTCCTTCGGTGCTGTCAATAAACTTTCTTTCCACCGCGAAAGGTTTTCTTTTCTTTGCCTACTTTCGAGGGCTCAGGCATGATGACAACAAAAAGCAAATAAATTTCAGTCCACTCGGATGAGACACATCCCTGAGAGAGAGTGTCCAGACATATTGGCGACGCAATTTCGTAACAGTTGTTGGCGCTGCTGTTATTGGCCATATTTAGGCATCATAACAAGTCGTAAAATGGAATTTCAGTTGTTTGTCAGTTACTGTTTTAGTTTCCAAACGTACATTTATATATTATGCTTTTGGTTTTTGTTGATTCGGTCTTTTGGCTCTGGCTATACTTAGTTTTCAGATTTTTGATTCCCAGGATTGCTTATGAGGAGGCATAAAAACTTTTGCCTAAGCCGCCACCGTGAAGGCTTTTGTCCTGACCATCCCCCAACTGACGTCAGCTGCTTCTCCTTGGTCTTCAGGCCAAATCTTTGGGGAAATTCTTGAAAAAAGAAAGACGGGAAATCTCCCGCAAAGCTTAGCAAATATATATGTGTGCACAAGGAGAAATATATTAAATTTTGGATTTTAAAAGTGAATCGATTATAATAATGGTAAAATCTATTCTTATATTCTCTCAACAAATTCACGCTAAATTTAAAGCTTAACGTTATCCTTTTTAGAAAATATCTTAATATCTTGAACTATATTTTCTTTTGGTGTTTTTATTTACGTTGGTGCTTATATGTATCGAGTATTATGTAGTACTTAAGGTGTGCTTAGAGGGATTTGCCAAGTGCTACCTGAGCCAGCCAGGACTTCAGCTGCCTGCCTTGGTTTTTCTTTGTTTCTGCCGTTGTCCTTGCTGTTCCCAAAGCATTTCTTATGCATCCTGGCAGGCAGGCTTATAATTAAAACTTATGTGGGGTGTGTTTCTGTGTCCCAGGGCAGCTTATCGAAGGGAACGACGGGAGATCAGGACTCCAAAAATATACATAATTCGTGTGGCACAAGCATCATCACATCAGTTGAAGGCAATCCCATTTGGGGCCCTTTTCCCATCCATTCATTCCGCTTGATCGATTCGGTTATAAAATTAAAAATAAACACAAATGTTGGCATAAATTTTACAAAATGTACGCAATTTGCATTTGCCATTTGGTGGAGAGAAGCATTTATATGTGGAAAATGGTTGCCCTTGGGTTAAATTACATTGCTAATACGCCGCGTTGACTTACCTTTCTTGGGGGGTACTGCCCCAAAAAGGGGTGCAGGCTGGGTGACTTACGTTTCCTGCGTGTGTTCCACTCATTTCGCATGTGTTTTTCACCCACATCAACCTCTCTCTCCCACTGCTGCCTTCCGTTTCCCTTTTAGCAGCCATGCGTTGTGCATTTAAATTTCAATGCCTTACGGCTTTTGAAAAACCCTCATATATATACAGAAACATTTAAATATATATAAATACTCGTATATGTATGTATAAATATTTATTGCCCTGTCGGCACGTAATAGGCGGAGCTTGAGGAGGGGGGCTTTAAGGGGGCTACGTCATCCTGACACATCCACCTATCTTCTATGGGGATTTCGCCGTTGTTCTTATTCCGTCTGTTGTCGTTTTTGACAACACTTTGTTCAGTTTGGCGGCGGCTTTATCTGGCTCCCAGCCCTCCATAGAGCATATATGCATATATACTTACATGACTTTGGTATTCTGGTTGGCCCCATCATGTTGGTTTGTTTTATATGATTTAATTTGGCATTTATTTTGTTTGACGAACGGGGCTCCTCTGACATTTGCTTATGCAAATTATGTTTTCTTTATTTTTTTAAAGGAATGTATATGTGGATTATTATATTGCTCTAAATTGAAAATAAATAAGCATCGTAAATATTAGGTTAGCAGCATTAAAGTTTAATGCAAATTTATTTAGGTAAATTTCCAAGTGAAATTGTACGTGCAACCTTTAAAATTAAATGGTATAATGGTTTTGTTGGTTAAACATTTTTGCAGTTTAAAATAAATTGTTTAATTGAGCCATTAATAATATAAATAGGTTAAACAGTCGTTTTTTGACAGGGAAACTGAATTGTATTTATTTTGTATGTTTATTTAATTTAAAAATTCTTTAGAAGAGTGGCAACCAATGTTATTTAATTAAAACGGAATGTTAACTTTGTTGTTATGAATTTACAAGAGCTTTATATTAATTTGCATTGTAAAAAATAAAATATGTTCATTTGACCTACTTTTTACTGAACTTTACCTGATTGCTCACCGAGTTTACAAAACACATTTCAATTGCCACAGCAGTTCCCCTCTTGTTGTGTGTGGTGTTAACCCTTGACCCTATAAAGCCAACTAATTGCTTTTCCAGTTCTCTCCTTCTCCGAATGCCAATATCGAACAAAAATTCAACAATCAATTAGTGCAAAATACAATTTGATATTTTTTCTTATTTACAAGTCGTGTTTGTTTTTTTGTTTTCACTTGTAAAGCATTTTTGTCGGCATTTCTTTTATTTTTTATTTGCTCACTTCTTGTTACTGTGTGTAAACTGGCTTTTTAAGTTTGCCTTCAGCATTGGTTAATGTTTAGTTTTTGCATTTGTTAGTTTTTAATGTTGTTTTTTTTTCAGCTTGATTAATCTCATTGTTTGTCTCGCATTTTGTTCTACTTTTGTGGAGTTTTATGTATCTTTTAATTTGAATTTAATTTGGCAAGAAGTGTGCGACTTTGAAGCCAATTAATAAATCAACTTCTGTTAGCTTTGTTATGCTAATTGGGAGGCTGGCGTAATTTGATCCAATGGCCCTGGGGGAAAAGGGACGGCGGCAGCAAGAAAAATATTTGTTGAGGATGCGAAAATATTTTCGTAAGCAATTATGGTCTTTTTCTTGGACACACTAAACTGTATTTATTTATTTATGCATTCAGTCATTTCCCATGGCACTCGACACGTTTTTCGGCGCTGACAGTTTGAAGTATTCGTTTATATGGTTAGCTTTTTTCTATATTTTATACGCCGAGCAGATAGATTGGCAGCCGCCAAAGACTTTGAATGCTGCAATCAAGGCTCGGCTCGGCGTGGCTCAGCTTGGGCTCAGCTTGGCTCTTTGACATTTTGGCTGGCGGCAATTGAGTGGAAAATCTTCTGCAGCCTGCATTCAATTTGTTTGCACATTTATCACGGAAACCTGTAATTCGGATCCATTCTACGCGCATTTGATGGATTGCATAGGGGAACTTAACACTTGATACTTGAGCTGCCAGCAGATGTTGCACTTCTCGTCTCGTAATTCAACTGGAAAGTTGCTGCTGCTGCTGCTACTGTGGCGTGTAAGCTAACTACTATGGCATCGTATTAAATTTCACTTTTGTTTTCTCGCCGTGTTTTTCTGCCCATGCGATTTATATGGAAATACGTATGTAGTTTTGGCTTGACTATTTTATGATATGTGACAGGCACACGCCATTGTCTTTTGGAGCATTTGGCTTAGCCTGGTGCCTTTCCTCTCCCCTTTTCTCTGGATAGATATGAGTTTCGCATTTCGCTTGACGGCGGATTTAGCCACGTGAGAGCTTTTCGCTGCACGGGGAATAATGTATCTGTCAGATACAAATGAAATGGAAGTGGGTTGAATGAATGGCACACAATTCAATGAAACTGTAGCTATATGGAGGCTATGTGGAGGCGTGTGTGGTGGCTTACCTATGAAATCCACTAAAGAAAATTCTATTTATGGGGACATTTTATGAAGAATATTGTAAAAATAATCTGATATTCTTGAGCAATATAGTCATTTGAAAGAAAAATTCATTGTAAATGAGGTCCCTTAATATTTGTAATTTTAAAAATGTAACTTTAAACTTAGAACATTGTGTTTATTTATAAGACAAGGCAAGAAACTACGCTTACTACAAATTAAATTATGTGTTTCCTGGCTTAAATTTTCATTTACACATATGTAAAAAATCCCCAATCATTTCCTGTTTAAATTGGCTCCCATCACGCAATCAATTTGTCACCCAAAATGTACAAACTTACCAATTTATAGTGCCAACCGAAAACATTAATTTGAAATGCCCCACACGACCCACCTGGTAATCAAATGGAGAGCATGTTCCAACTACCAATACCAGATATGAACATGTACCATTGTCATGCCCACCAATAAATGTCCCAAAAGCGACACCGAGCTTACCGACCCCTTGGGCCCCCACCATAAATAATAGCAAATGATTTTAGCGGCACGATAAAACAGACACGCGCCCACGTAATTAGAACATTACCAGACCATTTAGCCAAAAAGTACGAGTATGTGACGGGACAAGGGGTAACTATAAATTTGAAAAGTATAAGGTATCCGAGACAGCACTTTTGACAGCTCTGGGCCGACAAAAAAAAAAAAAGAGATACAATAAATGTGCGTGCAAGGTCCGGGTCTCACTTTACCCATTCCGGATTCAAGCCGATTCAATTATTTAAGTCAATGAGCCAGTGCGGGCGCTCTAATGATTAATATTTATTATTTACGCACTCAATATTTAAAGCCCATCATCACTGACACCTCCGAGTGTGGATTGTTTTCTGAAGTTTTATTTGTCAATCAACTGTCTGAATTTTGGTTGAGCTTATCTTTTATGGACAGGTCGTAATGCAAACACTCAACTTGGATGTTGGGTAGTAAAAACAGCGGCATTACGAGATAAGTTTTATAACTATTTATGGCCGTAATGTAAAATTATGCGTAGGCCGTTGTAGATAACAGAAGCGCAGAGGTTGTGATTTTGTTGGTTGTCAATTAAATTGGTTGTAAATAAGTGTATATATTTTTAGAATAAGTAGCAAGTGTGAAGCATTACTTATTCAATTACCTATAATTAATTTATATGTATTTTTAAATAGCCCCTAGGACAATGACACTTAAAATGCAAACACTTTCAATTTAAAGACACTTTCAAATTATCAATGAAATTAATACAAAAAGATTAGTAATTTCTCAGCAGATAATCCAAACTGAGCTCAGAGTCAAGCAGCTAGTTTATGGTTATTTCTTTCTTTTTATGAAAACAAAAAGCTATAATTTTCCAATGCTGTCCACCGAACCTATCCAGTTGAAACTACAAAATGCAAACTTAATCTACTTTGATTCGGCTGATTGAGTTTGATAGTTTAATTGAAATGTGGTTGGAAGGGAAAATCCATTTTATCGCATTTATTTCCACCAATGGAGGGGGCAAAGAAGCGCAGCTTCAACAATACAAATGAAATTATAAAGCAATTG
Organism: Drosophila anomelani; assembly: GCA_035045905.1. Classification (NCBI taxonomy): domain Eukaryota; kingdom Metazoa; phylum Arthropoda; class Insecta; order Diptera; family Drosophilidae; genus Drosophila; species Drosophila anomelani. Next base: position 3,618,051 of record JAWNOO010000007.1, on the reverse strand, counting down.
GTGTTGCAATTGCGAGATGCGAGTAAAAGAACAATGGAAATATGAATAATTTGATTGAATTGTATGAGAGTGTGTGTGAGTGCTTTATTTTTATTTCCGATAAGTGTCAGGGCGCTAAATGTTAATCCGCTCTCGATTAAGTGTCATTAATATTTTGTTATTTCAATTAAACAACATTGAAATCTGAGCTACGAACTAAATTGCTTAATTTATTCATCGTTGTTGTAGTTGCTTCTATTTTTTTTTTCGCTTAGCTTTGTTTTCTGCGTCACAAAAAAACTGAAATTAGCGACTGTGTCTAGTCTCGTTTATGCATTATTTATATACCTGATCACTAAAGATTTTATGGCCCATGCGAAAAGTTTATCAACTTGTTGTGGGTAAGACCAGAAACATAATCCCGCTACATATATACCATTAATATGCATATCGTGGCCATCAAATATATGCATTAGATTCCTTAAATCAGGCTTTTGATCTTTTGATTTAATCAACCAATTTAAGGAACTTTTATGACCTTTACTCATCAATAAAGTGGATTTTAAATTTAGGTTATTAACGATCTTATTAAAAAGATATTTATTAACCATTTGTATTTACTAAAAAGATCAGTTAATCATTAGGAATTATGATTTGATATGATTTATTAAGCTATAAAGTATTCTAACGCATTTATTTATTTATCTGCTTGAATAGAGCATCAAATCATCTATCTGTTCCGCTTAAAAGAATGTTATTCTTATTTATCTTCTCAGTTCAGAAAAAAAAGAACAAGCCACACAATTCCAAAAGCGGTTCGTCAGCTTCGTAACCCAGTTTTCTGTTTATAAATATTTATCTTTAATGTATCTTTAATTGATTGTGAGTGGCTTAAGATCGTTCTTCTAGCATTCTTCTGTGTGGCCACGCCCACAACTAGCACTAGAAGCCTTATTTATTATTTTTATTATTACAGTTTGTGTGTGTGTGATTGGACAGACGTGGGCGAACCGCATGCTTGGACCGCCCATTAATATTGACACTGAGTTATGTGGGCAAATTTGCTAACTCGTTTAGCACATATGCGAAAGCGCACACACACAGCTGGCCTATGTAAAGGCCATTTTATATATAAATGGCCAAAATTAGCATTAAATTTGTAATTAATGAGGTGCCCTAGTAGTTGACGTTTTAATTGAAAAAACCACAGAGGAAAATTAATGTACAATTTATTGATGTGCAATTAGAGCCGTGGGGGTTCGGTCAGCCAACTTTAATTTTTTCCAATTTAACGTGTTCGAATTTGATGTGTCAGTTGATGTGCGATGCTGGTGATAAGTTGGCCCATCTAGTTTTGACATTTAAATGAATGAAAACAAAGGCAACTTTAATTTCTAATCTAAACGCGCAGATCAAGCGTTTGATGATGAGTTTCTTGTTCAACGAAAACAAATCTCAGATATTGGAGTCAAGAAATTCGCCCAACAAGGACAGATTTTGATGATAGAGAGAATCGTATTTATTGAGGTTAAATTTTATAATAATACTGCAATCACAAACACAGTCGCTCTTGATTTTTGTTTGTTTTAAACAATTTATTTGAAGAGTCTATTTTGCATATCGTTGATGCCATTTTAATGACCACTTTACTTATTAGATCAATTCTCTTTTGTATTGTTCCAGGTAAGCGATCTACATTCATCAAAACGGAAAGCGAGTTATACTGGAATGTGGATCAGCCTTAAAGGCTAGCGTGTGGATGAATGGGAAATGAGTTGGCGAATATAGATGATATATCATCTATTTAGCAGAGTAATTATATGAAAGATTTCATTCTGGTCTTGATCATTTTAAAGAGTTTAATGAATACTTTTCTTTAATTTAACTTATGCTGCATATTTTGCCTTGACCCACTCAAGGCACACTTCATAGCTTTCCCAAAAAGTTATCTTTCCAAAAATGTAGCCTTAAACCAATTTAAAATGTGATTAAAGTAAAAGTGTAGATTAATGTGAGACAATTTAAAAAACTAAAACGGAAACCCAAAACCTATTTCGATTCCCGTTTTTTCCCTGCTCCACGCTTAATCCAAGGTAAGCCAGTCGCCGGGACTGTGCTTTTTTATGGGCCAAATATGGCCGGGCAGCTCATGCATATTTATAAATTATTTATATTTGCTATTTGCCAGAGATTTATAACGAATTTTGAATTTTTTCCTTCCTCTCCGAGGTAGTGCTATGATTTTATGACTTCTTTGGCGAACAATTAAATATTTGTCGGCTCGTTTTTTCTCTGTGGCTGAGTTTGTGATATTTCCTTCCAATCGATTTGACTGACAGACAGACTTTCAATCAAACGAACCGAACGAAATCAAATCAAGCCAAAAGCACACTGACTGACAGTCAGACCAAACCGACTAAATGGAGGCACCCACCGAGTGTGGGCTGCTGCTGCTGCTGCTGTCTTCACTAAGCGGATTCCATTCGATTTGGGAATGTGATTTCCGAAGGCTGTTAATGACGCCCGAGCTACTAGAAATCGTTACCAAATTTAGTCGATTTTGGTGCCTCGAAAATCAATTTGTTGAGCGCATTTAAATTAATTTGCCATCGGCGGTGGAGTTGAAAAATATGTGTGCCTCTCTGTGAATGCCATTTATCATGTTGCGTTTCAAGTGAGGGGGAAGCCCCCTTCTGGGATTGTCATCCCTCGAATTGTGTCAGTGTTTACCCCACTCGAGAGTCTCTGTAAGTTGATGCACTTGAAAGTGCATTCAGAAACAAGAAAACATGTTTTTATTGAGACCCCAAACTGGCTGAGCCCAAACACATTTATTTACCATTAATTTTCCACTTTAATTGGATAGCTTTGCTTCGAGGAAGTAAATTTATATGCGCCCCAAATTTGATTCATGTTGAAAATGTTGGAAATTGAAATTCAAATTAACAAAGCGGTTCCGCTTTTCTTTGATATATGATAGTATTTCTAGGCACAGCTAATATCCGTCAAAGGAATCTTTTTTTGACAAAGTTTAAGATGCTTTGTACGGATATTATAGGTTAAAGAATAAAATTTAACCTAAATAAGAATTTGTTTATAATATTCTGCAACAACTTTGTTATAAATTCATAGGAAAACTATATTTCACCCGCTAAAAATTATCTTGAAATTTTTAATGGGTAATTCAGACTTCCCTACCATTTCGCACATTCATTTTTTCTCATTTCTTGTCTTACTTCGCTTTCATTTTCTGCTCACAGTGGCCGCTGTTTGTTTCGATTGACTTCAATTGGTTTGCCTCCCAAGATGCACGCCTTTAATTATTAACATTTTTTATCGAGCGGTCACGTAATGCTGGCGTTATGCGGAAGCCATTTCATACATTAGGCCAATCTTTTCAGTCATCAAAATGAGTGCGATTAATGCTTTCTCGAACCGGGAAGTGGCTTGCTTTAATTCACCAACTCTTTAATGTGCATTACATTTTATACAAATTCTTTATACAGTTTTCTTTCACAACTTTCACTTTGTCTTTGGTGTAGTTTGGTACATCTTCCTAATCTTCTTAATGGCTTACATGAATAAATGGGATTAGTCTCTCAATTAAGGAGGAAACTTTGTTGCTACCTTTTGCTAGAGTCCTTCCTCCTTCCTCTTTATCCTAATTAATAAGGGAATTAAATTTTAAATGGCTTAGGTTTGTCGAATTTAAGTGGACTTTAAAGTTGCTCGAGTAAAGTAAACGGATTTAAGAGAAAACCCACCCAGCTTATTTTCAGGAATTTATGAAAATGTCCTTTAACCTTGACATTTGTACTGGGATTTAACGAAAAAGCCCACAAGCTTAGTTTCAGGATTTAATGAAATTTTTGTTAACATATTAACTTATGTAACCCCAGACCTTGACACTTGTGCTTTGTGTCTTTTAGTGAGATTAAATCCTCAATGGACATTAAAGTGCTTCTACGGAACTACAGACTTTATAGATATTCTCTGGGATAATTTTAGATATTTTTCATATAGTTCGTGCTTGGTGGGAGGCTGTGACGTGAAAGAAGGAGGAAAGAGGAGTCTCGGGTGGCGCTGACAGTTGACAGCTCTTGGACAACAATGAACTAATTTAAGCAGCCAAGTGTCATACATCAATGCACAATTGTTGCTGTAACACACAGTCTTTTTCTATATATTTTTTTTTATTTCCCCGCATTTGATATATTAAGCTGCATGTACGCAAAGCGTTATTGAACGCGAAAGAAAAATTAATACACATAATGCTTCCGGCAAAACATGAAAATTGAAAATGGAAAATGGAAGAAGCACTAAAAAAGAACTCACGAAGAACGAGGAAAACGAGAAAGAGCTTCTACAGCTGCTGGTCGCAATCAATTTTCATGGTTAACCGAGCGGCCAAAGAGATCAGCCACGTTTTACGTCCTCCCCCTCACCCTTGGCGGCTAATGACAAGTGAAATAAATCTTGGAAAAGTGCGAACAAAATTATTTTTCAACTTTTCCCGCCACCGCCCTCCTCCGTTGCCCTAAAATATGGAAAACACGCACGAATTTTAATTTGTTTTCAAGCATTTTGTTAGTACAAATTAAAGGGGGGCAGACAGGCAAGGAAAAAGTCGCACTCGAAGTGGCATAAATCATTGCTGCGGAAATCTCACATCAGCTGTAAGCAAATTGACCATCAGGCATACCCTCACCAGAGTTGTCCTGTATTAATATATTTTTAACTTAAAAAATTAATATTATTCAAATTCCTTATCATATTCAATTAGCTTTAGCTGATGCAAATATTTCATTAGCTAAATACATATAGAAATGTATAAAGTTGACTAAAAACCTAGTAAAATCTACCATTTAAATGTTTCTGCTCTGCCAAATGGAGTTGGAAATACATACACACAAAAATATTGCAATCTGTGACCCACAAAAAAAGTGTAAGCCCCCTGAAACTGCAACCGTGTCACAACCGCCGCAACCGCATTCAGGTTTTCAGCAGCCACTGGCCACCACCACCCCTGTTTTTCCACCCACTGGGGATGCATTTGTCAACCGTTGCAGGTTGCTGCACATCGAGCCGAGGGCGCTTAGGCCACGCATAACTTCCATCACAACCGAGCTACAAAAAACTATAAAATATTTGTAGTGCCAAGAGCCTGGATTTGGTCTTTTTTTGCCTCTGCCAGCGAGTGGGATAGCTGGAAAAATGTTGTCAAGCGGCCATGCTGCGGGTAAAGTGAAGTGGAAGCAATAAAGTGAATGCCAAACATACTCCAGGGACCACCACGAGCAACATCATCATCATCATTCCCAGTTTCAGCCACCTCATCACGGTAGCAAAAGCAGAGTCTCGCTGCAATCATCATCTGGAGCAGCAGCTGGAAGTTATGGGTCAAATATCTTGCCACCTCGGAATGTTGCGAAAGTAAGCTGTCTTTGGGAGAAGATTTAATGGGTTTGCTGTAACCCAGTCTTGGGGTTATTTACATTTATTTTTGTATAACAACATTCAGGAAGAACTGTTTAAAGAAACATTTAATAATTCTTAAATTGCCTCTGACACTTTGTTATTTATTTAATTTACCACTTTGTTCGATGTCGTAAAATGTAATGAAATTTTTAAGCAACACTTCACACAGAAACTCGTTTCAAAATCATTAAGTTCCCGTATTTACCCAAACTTAATTGACAAGCCCTTCTTGAAGTAAAATTCCCATAGATCTCAGTTGGAGTTATCCTTGTCAATTATGGACAAACTGAAATATTTTGACATCATCTCCAAGCCAACTTTGACAGCCGAAACACCAACCATTTGCCACAAGACCAATAAATGAGCCTCCTTGCTTCCCACTTGCACTTTCAGTAGAAAATAATGTATTTATATAGCTGCTTTTCCGCCTAAAAGTTAATTAGTTTTGATTGACGGCAACTTTCTACCACCGAGTTTCGGTTTAATAGCACTTCAAAGGCTAAGCAATTATGCCTAACAAGTTCATCTCACGGCATGACATTCATTTGCGTAATCTTTCAATCAATTCGAGATCTGCGGCTCACCACAGCCGCATCTCAAGCCCAAATTAGACGGAGACGTGTAAACTATCAGACACCAAATAAAAACATTTGTCAGCGCGGCCGAACCATCAAAATCGTGGCAACAGAATTCACAACACGCGCACCTGTCATAAACCAAATCATAGCATAATTTATGATAATCTTATGCAAATGATTCGGAAAAAAATCAGTTCGCATCAGAAGAAAAACTTTAAAATAATTTACTCTGCGGGCTGTGGGCTATTGAGTCGATATTTTGGTCCAAAAAATTATATATGCATGCTATGCATATATCAAGTTAATTGGGTTAATTGACGCCGCCATATGCAGCCCTGTCCAATGCTATTTTTCATGTTGTCCACTGAACCGAACTTTTGCTGAAAACACACTTTACATTTTAACATAAACGCTGAAGTTTATTTTTAATAAATTGGTGATTTAAATGGAAAAGTCTGTGGAGTTCAATGTCAAGGCACACGAATTCCCAAAGAAGTTTTACCATTTTTAGAAGTTGATTTCTATTTATAAGTTGGATACAAATTTTTTGATTAAGTTCTTATGGCTTCATAAATTCATAATTTAAATGGTAATTTTTGGGAGTCCCCGCAAACTTTATCTCACACTGAGGAAGTAACTTTCTGCTATGTTTTTACTAATTTATTCAGTTAGCTTTCCTTTTAATACTTGCACTTTCTGCCTTAGTTCTTTCATCTTCCCATTTTGGCTTTCTTATTATTAAAGTGGCTTTGTTTGCTTAGCCCAAAGAAGAGAATGATCATTAAGCAAAAGTGACAACATTAAACAAATGCCTGGCACACAAATATTAATGCGCTAATTTGCATAATTTTCAAATTTATTTTCCATTCACTCTCTGGCACAGAGTGTGGCGTATAAAGTAGCCGATGATATTTCTTTTTTCATTTGTTTGACAAAGGGAATGCCGAGAGTGAAAAATGTGATACCAAAAAGCGTAGAGCGTCGAACGAGGGAAGATATATATACATAAAACCCATAATGAAAGCCAAATCGAATAAAATCTATATTTCTACTTGGCAGTGCCCTGTGGCTGTGGCTGCTAATTTACCTAACAATGGCATTAAGCACGCTTATTAGTTATAATTCGTCTTTGTATTTGGCCAACAAGTTAGTGTGTTGAGATAGGGCCCAGTCGTCAGACATCAGTTGATAAATGCCAAGGGAATCCCATCCCGCCCCCCGGGAGGCCACTCATGCGTTTTGTTCACACAATTTATCATCGTTTTAGAAAACGGCATCTTTAAGATTAAGTCATAAGACGCGTAATATGTTATTTATTGCCGCTGGCTGTTATTTGTACAAATGGTAATGCACTTTCCTGGCTTTGTCTCGATTTGTTTTTCCGCATTTGGAGTCCCGTTTTTTCGCCGTCACATAAGTTGCATAAATTGCCGAACGGAAAAGCTGGTAACATTTTTACAGCTGGGGAAAATCGTTTTGTAAACTCTTTTTCATTGCTGCAGCACTTTTCACCGTTTATCTTGGCTTTGGGGAAAAAGTGTCAAATGCTATTTTTATGTTTCTCACACTAGTGGGAGGAATGGAAAAACATTGACAATGTTTGAAACGTTTTATGGGTTTTGTGAATGGAAAATCTAAAAGGACAAACTCTCGAATTGTTTTGCAGAAAAGCCCATGGGCCATTTAAAGGACATTGCAGCGATTTATTTTTGGCATGAAAACAACTGGAAAGTAAAGAGATACAAAATTCCTTTAAGGGAAACTTGTTTAAATATTAATTTAAAATTTCCAGCTGCATTTTTAGCCTCGCCCACATATTGTGATTATTATTTCTCTCAAGCAATCGCTAATTTAAATTCAATGCGTTTAATTTCCTCTTGTCAGCAACCCACAAATAAATGTTAAGCCAAATTTAAATATTTTGCAAGCCGAGCGTAAAAAAACAAAAAACCTGAAGCCCGATGATTCGACGATGACGTTTTGTCAAAAGCCATCATCAAAATCGTCTTTTCAGCCATTGTCATTGCTTTTGTAAATCAAAAAATAAGTTTATATAAAATAAAGTCACAACAAAAACAGAAAAGACATGACTCGCGATTCGAACCATTCATTTTCAGGTTTGCTCACTTGGCCAAAATTGTATTAATGGGAATTGGAACCTCCCCCTCATCCCGCATTTTATAAGCCATAAATTACAGTATAAACAAAAAAACACGAGAAACATATTTATTGCGTTTGCATATAAATATGAATATGAAACTGAAGCCTCTGTTTGCTCACAGATATTACGAATATTGTCCGCATGAATCATATTACGGATTTCGCTTTTGTTTTGACTTTGGCATTCGCTGGCTATAGAGGTTAATGTACCACCAAAAACAGCAACAAAGCAGACAAAAATTTAAAGAGAATCCCAAACGTAACCTGAGTTATTTTTTTATTAAGTAGGTTAATTGTTGTTTTGAAATCTGGGTATTTATTATGTTTGCTTCCTGAAATCCATATTACCAGAGTTCAATTTCAGGCAACCATTAGATAAATTAACAGGCTCCAGGCTCAGTACTCAGAGAGTCTGACAGTTTCGGCATTTTTAGCAATATTAAAAAACATTTGCATAATTAATGGCTGGAAATAGTGACCGAGTCCAAACTCATTTTGGCCCAAGCACAAGCCCATCCTGTTTCCCCTTGCCCATTCCCCATTGCAATTATGTTTTGTGGCCCAAACAATGACGGTTTGGCTGCAGTCGGAAATATTTAACAGAAGACAAAAAAGGAATGTTGAACACAAACCAGGCCGCTCTGAGTGACTTGGGCTTTTAAGCGAAATTAGATAACAACTAGCTGGAGCTTAGCGTCCAGGAAGCAAGCCAAAGAAATACAACAAAAACTATAAACATAATGAAAATAAATGTAAAGACACTGAAAACAAAAACTAATAAAAACAACGAGCTGACATTTGAATAGGTTTTAGACTTAACAAATATAATGCTAATTTGTTTGTCATATTTTTGTTAGCATATCCAAGTTATTTCATATAAAAAATCCAATTTAATTTATTTTGAAGCAGTATGCCTTTAAAAAATTTAATTATTATAAATTTATTTTGTAGTAATTTGTATTACTATTTTTAAAATATTTTTTTAAACATGTACGTCCGCATAATGATGTCTGATTTTGCCAAGTTTGTTGCTCCTGCTCGGTCTCCTTCTTTGACTGGCTTCCAGTTTCTTTCCTCTTGGCCAAATAATTGTTATACCCATTTCATTGTTATGTCGTGAGCCGAAATAAATGACTTCCGTTTTCGGCCTGGGCTGACCCTTTCGTTTTTGGCCCTGTGTCCAGGCCGTGCGTAAATGGACTTGACCGGTGTTATTTGGATGAAAAAGCGTTTCATTATAGCGGATATGAGGGTGTACGGTGGACCCTGGTCCGGCCAGGTGTGCTGGCAATGGAATCGATTGAGTTGGAAATCGATTTTACGGCTGATACAGCAACCATTTCTTATGGCATACTTCGCAGCGCTATTGTTTTTCGCTGAGCACTTGGCAGACACATTAATATCTTCAGTGAAATGCACACTTTTCTCGTTCTATTTTCATGTCAAGAGTACTAAAACAGGCACAGATGTGGCAAGAATAATAGCAACCTTTTTTGCATTTTAAAATGCCTACAAATTGATTTAAAAGAGTATTTGTAATTAAAGGAACTAAGAAAAAAGAAGACAATATTCAAACCTTTTAAGAAATATTTAAAACTTTACAATAAACATACATTTTATAATTAAAAATGTTTGAAAAATTGTTTAATTTAAAGAAATTTTAAGATCTAGAAACATGTTTCTCTTTTATTAATATTTCCACGGCCGCTGCATAAGTGAAAAGTATAAAATAAACGTCGCCAGCAAAAAAAAAACCAAACAGAAAAGTGGAAAAATGCATTAGGAAAACATTTTTCTAGCGCCTTTTGTGCTTCCCATTTCGATGTATATAAATTTCCATTTGCACTGCAGATGTAGAAAATGCCCCTCGTCGCAGAACTATTGTTCATCGGGGGCGGTGTTTTGGCTTTTGAGCGCCATAATTGAAACATGCATATTCCATTGTAACCAAGACAAGTAGCTGGGGCAAGAGGGAGGCTGGAGGGCTGTATGTGTGTGGCATCATTATTGCAAAACAAACAAAACAAACAATGCCAAGGCAGAAATCAGTATTCAGCGGCAGAGCAATACAAAAGCGAACGGGACGCCCCGAAGCTAAAATGAAAATGCAAACAACAAACCCGAAGCCCATTGGCAAGCACTTTTATTATCTGAAACCGCTAAAACAAAACACACAAAGAATAAAAACCAAATCAAAGACTACTTGCTGCCACGGCTAATATGCCGCCAAAGTTTATTAGCCACAGCAGCCAAACAACACAAATAACCACCGTGGAATATTCCAATCGTTTTTGCAATGCAATTTCCTTAAAAGCCGAATAACGATTTGCCAGCAAACATCGCCAAATGTCTGCTTTAAGGCGGAACCATACAATCGTTTGTGGATTTTCATTCGTGCAACAGTTGCACATTTGATATCTGTATAGAGATACAACGTGTGGCGAGGCTTGAGGAGTAGCCGCCATATTTGGCCAATCATCTTGATGTTTTCTGGCATTATGCAATCATTGTTTATGGCGATTTTATGCTCAGCTGCAGATCTTAAGACGGGGTGTATTCTCTATGGATTTGAAGTCAGGAATTTTGACTCTTTAATATGAATTTATTATTACTTTGGCATGGAAAGTTTGCTTGATTTCATTGACTTTCGTTCTTCAAGTGCATTAAAGTCGTTAATAAACAATGGAAACTTTTCCTCCTCTTGTCTATTCTTGGAATTTTCCTATTGCGTTTCGATCGATCAATAATTGTTGTTGGCGTTTTTGTCCTACAATTTGCTGCTCATAAATAATGCATTTTTTTCGACGGCATACATATTCGATGATGGGAACTGGAAAATGGAATCCACAAAATGCAGTTTCACTGAGCAACATTGACTATGATTGTTATTATTATTATCATTACTATGGCTCTTGTTCGATTCGTTTGTGCAGCTCTAAATCATATTGAAGCAACGAGTTTCAAGAACCTTGTGATTGACTCAAGGCTGTCAAATATTACAAACATATGCCTTCATTTATCATCTTTTTGAATTCGAGCTGCGATTGCAGCTCATCGAGTTCGCCTCGGTTCGGTTATTCAACTTCAGGTTCAAGCCGTCCGCCCATTATGGAGTCGTAAATATTATTCATACTCCAATTCCGTAAATAAATATGCAAGAAGCGAAAAAAACAACAGCAGTTGCGTGAGTTTTTTCGGGTTGAGCAAATAAACTCATTTCGCATGCGTTCCCCCTAATCCAGGTCAACAAACTTCAGCTTGAAGCACACACACAAAAAAATACACACACAAGTGGCAACATCTGCTGTAAAACATTCTCAATATCTGGGGAATAGATCACGGAGGAGTTGAGGATGGCAGGATGGGAGGATGTAACCCAGTCTGGATGACACTTTTTTATGCGAGAGCGGCGACAGCTGAAAGCATCTTCGAGATGCTTGGCACGTTTTCAATTTGTCGGGAACCCTTTTGGGCAATCGTTTTATTGCAAATTAAAGTGCAATTAAGTGCAGCCATTGATGAAGCCATAAAAACATTTAAAAGCAAATGTAAATTGTCGCCGTTGTGTCGGAGACTTTCCCCTTGGGAGTCTTGTTAACATGTCATCACCTTGCGGAGAGGAACCTGCTATGTATATTAAAACGTTATTTCAATATATATTTATTGCTTTATTTTGGGATTTTTTTATTATTTTTGTTTTTGTGTTCAATGTGGACGCCAGTCAATGGCTCTTGTTTGTTAATTAAATTAATTTTCAGGCCTCCCGCTTCGAGGTGAAATAAAGGCAACCATATATAGTAAATATGAGAGAGTTTTTCTCAAAAAAAGAAGCCAAGGCCATTAACTGGGTCGCAGCAGCCCCCCGTTGCGCCCTCTCCTTTTGTGGACTAACCTTGACGAGTGAAATCTAAAGGCTCACACACATGCACTCACAATTTCCGCAAAAGTGGCTTTTGCCAACTTTAAATGAAAACCTGTTAAAGGCAGCGAAAAAAGCCAAGAGAGGAAGCAGCCCCCAAGGGAGGGGCGAGCCGAAGGAGAGCCAGCACCGAAGGAATCACGCACATAACTTTTGAGTTGAAAAATGTGAACAGTGAAAAAACAGAAAAGGAAGTGCCAGATACAAAGATCGAAACTAGTAATATCCTTATAACAATTAGGTATATAATTTATTATTTTAAAAATACTTTTCACTTTATTCAAGTCTTATTTTGAGAAACATTTGTATATTTTTGGTTCTTATTTCATAAATTATAATTTATTGCCTTAATTTTATTTTCAAAATTTGTCTACTGGCTCTTTAAATATTAATTACAAATTATTTAAAGAATATTTCAAAGCTAGAATTTTGAAAAAAAATGTTTTTTAGATTGAAAATATTTCTCCGTTAGTGGAACCAAAACAAGGCTACTTCCGTACTAACCTCAGTAGTAAGGGTAATGCACACTCGTAGAAGGAAATGGCTGAAAAGGCAGAACTGGATGCCAGTCGACGTCCGTCAGTCGGGGAAGCGTTCAAAGGCATGTATGGGTGTGTGGAGCACTCAGTTACCTGTGCCTGTTACCTGTTCCTCCTGCTGTGGCTGCTGCTGCTCCACTCCTGCTCGCCGGCACTCGCCCCGTTCCGCTTACCCAGTTATAACGCTTCAACGCCCCGACGAGTAGAGTGGAGTGGAGTTGCTGAGAGCAAGACGGCGGAACTGAAAAAATAAAGGAGTTGGAGTTGGAGCTGGAGCTGGGGCGTTGGGGAGCCCGTCTCGATAAGTTCACATTTTGAGTTCAAGGTGAATCGGCCACAGCGAGTTCCTTCGCCATCTTCTCCTGCTTCTTTTTCTTGTCGAGTTATATTCTTCTCTTCGAGACTCTTCTTTTTTCGTATGTCACTGGCTTTTGGGTCCCCAGGTTTATTTGTCTCTGTGGCTTCCTTTGATTCCATGCCTCATGTGGCTGGCCCCATTTGCTTCGTTGCTGCCTTTAGTGGCACATAATTACATGGTTCTCTTTTCGCCCTTATTCCCTGCAAGAAAAAAGGAAAACGAAAAAAGGGAGTGAAAAATTACTGCAAGCTAAAGACAAATAATACGAAATAATTAATGCTTCATTCCGAGCAGACAGAGGGAGATATTTTAGGGTTAATTTACTGCTGTTCCTTAATGCATAGATAAGATATTTAGAGAATAAAATAAGGTGCCCTTTTTGAGGGGAGAACTAAAAGCATTACAAAATATTTGTACAAGAGTATAAACACTATGTAGAGTTGATTTTATTTATTTTATTAAAGTGCTGAATACATGAATTTGATATTAATTATCAATGGTCAAAGAATTATCAGCTAGAAATGAAGTAGCAATGCAATGAGCTCGAAATAAATTAACAGCTCAGTGAATCACTTGAATTTATCAAATTACATCAAATTGTGTTTCTCAGAATACAAAGCCAACTGAATCATTCTCCTCAGAGTTCACAGGAATTCATTCTGCGATATGCATAATTTTATGGTAAATAGACAGTTCAAATGAACTCTTCATAGACGATAGTCACATAATTTTTAAAGTCGTGCCACGAAGAGATATATGAGATCATTCAGTGTGGCCCCAAGGGTATTATGCTTCATAAATCACAAGTTTAAATGCGAAGCCTTTTGTCTAACACTCCTCCCCACCTCAACGCACCTCTCGATTCGGCGTGCAGACGGCTGGAGTTTGGAGTTGAGTTCAGTGAAGCGATCTCTGAGCGTTGTTCACCTAAGCGTATTAACATAAAAAATATTTTTTTGCACACAAAAAGGTCATAAATGTGCGTCGAGAAGAGCCAAACACTGAAAGCAGCATAAAATTGGGTCAATTTAGTGGAAAAGTAAAGGAAAAAATATTTTATATTAACTTTTAAGTTTGTTTAAGACATCAACATAAAATACTATAATCCTGTCGTAGGTAAAACCTAAGATTTACCTGAAATATTGATATGGTCCCCTAAATAAACTTAAAATAGAAATCATAAATAGCTCAAAAAAAATTATTTATTTTATTTTGATTAAAAGTGAAAGTAATATAAATAGTTTTCTTTCCGTGCACTGCACTCTTCTTAATATAATAACTTGATGTCTGGGGCTGTCAATAGTAAAATTTGGTTAAAATCCCTGGGAAAGTAATGCAATCAAATGGCAATCGAGCATCCAGTCAGTCAGTGGGTCTGCTTCATTCATATAAATCAATCAATCGTGCGCAAAGCCAAATAATGGCATAAAATTTCAAGTGGCAACGGCCAAAAACCAACACAAACCCCATAGTATTGTATCGCATCGGATGGAAACGATTCGAATCGAATCGAATGGAATCGAACGGGCCAAACAAAACAAATCAACAATTTGTTGTTTACGCTCAATTGGCTTGAGTTCGAGATGCCCTGGATGGACGCCTCCTCGCAGTGGATCCAACTGGGATCAGGAGGAGCGAGGGCGGTGGTGGCATCCCCGGCATCTACACAATTTCCTTCACACATCATGCTACGTACTCATAATTAAATTTCAATTAAACCTTTCAACGCGCCACGCTCGTTGAGGAGTGTGCATCTCCTCTGTGCAGCTGTGTGTAACAATATTAATTAAAAGTGTTTAAAGCGAGTGAGCGACCGGCGATGTTGCTCCCATAAACAGCCGCAAATAGTCAATTAAGTAGCAAAAGTGTTTGTGCCCATAGTTAACGGAGGCAGTATTGTTATCGCAATATACTTGCGATATAAGTATGTATGTTGTCGCATTGTCTTGCCCAATAATGAAGCAAACCGTAAAGCTGACTTGCTGGGAAACGAGTAAAAACTATAATAATTCACATTGCACAGCAAGCTGTGGCGGTTACAATCGAAAATGAAAGTCGCCTGACGAGAGTCAAGGAAATTTACTAGATAGTTGGGAAAAATGTGCTTGCTCTTATCAGGGAGTTGCATTTTACTGGAATTTCTTGATGTTTATTGTAATTTAAGTAACACATACAATTTAATTTAAAGATTACGAATTAAAAGAAAGTTCACCAAAAAGTAATGAAAATTAATCACAAATGAAATATTCAAAATTCAATATACATTTGAATGAATTTTCTTTTAATCGTAATGGATTTTCCACATGTGTTTACTTTTTAAAATAAAAATAACTTGAATGAATTATATCACTCAGTCTATTTTTTTTGCCCAATAATATTTCCTGCACATCCCTATTTAGCGGACTTTTCTGCAAATATTTAGATGAAGCTTTGGCGAGATTTTTGCAAACATAAAAATAGTTTTATTCCGACATTTCTTTGTTTACTAGACTAATCGAATTGGACAGCCAGTCAGGGGCAATTGCAAAAACAAAAAAATGAAATAAAAATTATGTAAACTGGTACCTTTTTTAAAACTACAAAAAATACGTTAGGCAGCTGTCAAGTGGGAAAAGTAAATCCCTTTTGAAAAATATGACAGTAAGTGGTTACATTGTTCTGGCAAAATTTAATTGAATTTCCAATAGTTGCATGTCTTACAAACTCTTTCTTTTTTGGCATCTGCAAATCAGTCCCAACTTTGCTGTAAACAATTTTAATAAGCAAAGTTGGTTGCATACACAAACTTTTATTTCATTTGTGGCTATGGAAACACGCATATCATCCACATGACCTCTGTTGTAATACGACGCGTCAAAATGATGCAAACACAATTTTCCTCAAAACAGGAAGGAGGTTAGGCTGGGAAATGTAATAGTTATGAAATGTAGTTGCAGTAGAAATATAACCATTAACATAGACACAAGCAACCCTTTTTTCCCCATGTGTGTGTGTGTGTGTTCGCCAGCCCCATCATGAAAAGCAATTTCATGTTATGAATCCGTTTTGGCCAAGGAAAAGTAGCGCGCCATTTCGGCTTTTACTCGTTTTACTTAGTATTTCTTTGGGTTATTTTGGTTTCCTTAGTTTTTTTTTTTGTTTTTATTGTACAATAAAATATTATACTTACAGTGTACGAAAGGGTGGTCCTTTGCCGTGCTGCATATGTGTGTGTAAACCCTTCTTTGTGCTTTGTAGGCGCCCTCTAATAGCTGTTAAGTTTGTTCCTTTCCTCATTCTTGCTATTTGATACTTAAATTTGGGGATATAGGAATGAAGGTTATATGAGGTTAATGAGGGTGCCTGTCAGGGAATCGAGGGAAATATATAACTTAATTTTTATGGGATACTGTAAATGGATTGAAAAAATATGAATCTATAGGAAAAAAGTATTTAAAATGATCACTTTAAGGACCTAAAGATTCCACAGTCTCGACTTGAATATTAACTTTTCACTACAATTTTATTTATATTTCTACCATAAAAAATCGAACTAATATTGAGTTACCTTTTTATGAATGCGTCAAGGTTGTAAATGTAACTTTTATAAGTGTCCTTAGATTTCTGCAATTCGTGAGTATAGAGAATTCGTTTTCACAGCCCTATTTGGGGACACTTTTACTTATATTTCACATTTCGTTCCTCGCCACTTCCCCTGCCAACTTTTGTGCTTGGGACTGCCATTTCAGTTAGTCTCCTGCCGCAAATATAATGGCAATGGCTACAGCAACACCAACGCGATACCAACTGGGAAGGCAACAAGAAAAAAAAGCACAGCGCCAATTCGTTACGGCTCGCATATCTCGGCACACAGATATACACAGCCAAACACCCCCGTTTCCGCTTCCCTTTTTTGCGCTCTAACCCCAAGTCTCTGACCCAAAGTTCCCCTTTTTGTCTCTTCCTGCATAGAAATATATATTTGTATATATATAAATGTGTGGGAAAAATGAAACTATTTTCGTATTTGTAAGATCTCGGCATGGGATAAAAAATTTACCAAGCTTCGACAGCATGAAAGCCTGGCCCAAAAAGTAGACTATACTTATATTGTTGTATCCCTGTTTGTGCGAGTAAATGTCCTGTTTTGTGTATGTGTCACCGATAAGTTCAATCTTGGTTACGATTTCGATTATTTGCCACAATTGTTGCAGCAATGGGATAAGTTTCTGATAAAGGCTAGACTTGCTAAGCACTGTAGTAGGAAATATATTTAATACATTTATTTTAACTTGAGTATAAGTAAAATGGTTAAGATATTTGACCGATACATATTTCCAAAAGTTCTTAGTTACAGAAAATAAAATAAAATCTCCTCATCTTCAGTATTTACCCAACAATCATTTGCATATTTCTCAGCAAGAAAGAGCACCCTTTTCAAAACAATTGCTAAGCCATTTTAAAACTTTTATTTGCCAGCGAAGTTTTATTTTTCCGTTTATTAAACTAAATTGCGGACGAAAGAAGACCTGTCCAAAGCAATTTGTACTGATTTGGGTGTGTAACTTTTGGGATAAGCCTCGCCTCTGACTGGTTCGTGATAAAAAATGGATGAGCCCTTTTAACGACAGACCATTTAGCGCATATGCCCCAAAGAGTCAAACAGAACGGCGGCCCATAAATGGCATAATTAACGCATATTAAATGTCACCATTAAAATGGACAGCCCAGCCGTGTGTCAGTCCCTCTGTCCTCGTTAAAATCGAGCAGGAAATTACGTATGCATATCGGGGCTCGAGGCCTACAGCCTACGGCTCTCCGGAACGAAACCGAGTGAATCATTAAAACGCTAAAGTCTGGCGGGAAATCGAGACCCATCCACACCCAAAAGCTCTTTAAACGACTTTGGTTTTATGTGCAATTATAAATGTATTTCCATTCTGAGAGTGAAAAAACACAGACTCCTCTATAATTTATAAACTCAGTGAATGACTGATGGCAGCGAAATATATTTTATATGCATATTTTTTTTTCGTTAACCAAAGTCAGGCCACGAGCTCAACCCTCAAGGTGAGCACGATACCGAAGAATAAAAATAATAAATGCAATTAACATGCAGTTTATGGTGAGGGAGGGGTGATCCGGAGTGGAAAACTCGTGCCAGTTACAATTCGCCATATCGATATATAAACTTATATGTATCGTTAAAGTTTTATATAGGCCGCTCGGTTCGCTTTTGCCCTGGTCGAGTGTCAGATTTGTGAGTTAAGCTCTCTTTGGGCCATGCCACAAAAATTGAAAGCGAAAAATTGTAATAGACCGACATTGGTAACGGCTTTTATACGGCCTGACAGCGATGTCAAACGGCTAAAGCGAAAGTGAGTGAGATGCTGATGCTGGCCGTATATTGTGCCGGCTGCTGTGAGCTAAAATCTACTAAATCCGATTTGTGTCAAAAAAAAAAAAAAAGTTGAAATGATGGCAGAATCTACCATACTTTTTAATCCGCATGCCAGCGGATTTCAATAGATTGCGCTTACGAAGGATATGTAATCAGATCTGTTTGGAAAAGCAAAGGAAAATATATTGGAATATAAATGATTGTTTAGAAATCCGACTAAAATATTTTGTAATATAAAATTATGACTATTTCTTAATCGTTTCTTAATCTGTATTTTGGTGAGTGAAATTCAGAAAACAATATGTAAATCAAATTTTCCTTCAATTAAAGTATTATTGATACAAATATTTAATATGTTTTTAAATCACATTCTCAAGAACTCCTAACATTTAAATCCCATCAAACGGGGTTGCTACCGAAATCCCTATAGTAAATCATAAAAGCTTTACTATTTTACTTACCTTTGCACTCCTTTTGAAGTGTTTGAAAAGCAGTTAAACATCATGTTTGTTATAAAGTTAGCCGTAAGTATGAATTGCATACTTGACTTTATATTATTCCTACGGAAAACCATTTATTTTAACAAGACATTAAGTACCAAATATACTCATTTAACCCAAGAATAAACGCACTTGCACTCCACCTGCCACCGTAAAATGTTAAAAGCCGGGTAAAATTAAGCTTTAGCTGCGTCAACTCGGGAAACCCCTTCGTTACTTAGCATTCTCCTAGTTGCATATGCATATTTGAAGCGCAGACCAACAAAAACGTTTAGCTAACGCTTTATAAACCTCCTTTTTAGCCATTCCTTTGGCTTCCCGTACGGTTAAATCGATTAAAAGGATTGCGTGTACATTTTTAATGCCAATTTGTTGTTGCTGGGTGGATGCACGGGGACTGGGAAGAGTTGAGTTGAGTTGAGTTTAGGTGAGCGCTTCAGGATATGCAAATGTAGAGGAAGTGCAGGTGCATGCCTAACGGGCGGAATATATCTTTTATTTATGTAGTCGAAGGGTTGCGTACTTAGTTATATTCGAAACTAAGTAAGTAATTTAAGCAAGTCTTACATTTTTACACTTTGAACTAAGCACAAACTTAGGTAAAAGTATTTATAAACTCAACTTACTAATATCTTTAATTTTCTTTCTTTCTAGGTAAGCGTCTACATCTTGAAAAATTCTATAAAAACTTATTGAGAAAGGAATAGCCATTGATACCATGGTAGTGTCTGTGTGTGTGCCAGCCTTAACCCAATTGTAGATCAACTAATTGCGTAATTATACATATACTCCCTTTTATACACATATGATAAAAATATTTATAAATTTATTCTAAGCTTACCCAACCTCATTCTTTTTCCATTATGATTTTTGTAATCGAGTTTCATTACATTTTTATGTTCGTATTTTGTAGTTTTTAACAACCACTCAAAACCCATCCAAACACAACAAACACCATACCCATGGATACGCAATTAACATATCTGAAATATCCAAATTGAAAAACAACATTTTGTGGCTGCAAGTTTTTTTTATACGTTATAACTTTTTATCGGGGAAAAATCTCTATTCCATTTGCATACAATTTATAGCAGGAAATTAAAATTGTTTTTCCTTGTCGCTTCTGTTGTTTTGACAATTTGCCAAAGATTCTTTCCGCCCGATTGTCACTGGTGTCTGTTTTGAGAATCCCCCCCATTTAGGGGCACTGAATATGCATTGGCCTTATCTTCATTTCTGGCGGCTTATCAAATATTCATTTAAGTTTGCGTTTTGCAATTTTATTTAATTAGGATTCCGGGGGAAAGTGGCTTAATTAGGAGTCGTTTCAAATCTGCATTTCTCCCTATTAATGTCAGATATTTGTCCTTCTTTCAGGATATATATGTGTGTGTGTATATGTGGGAAGCCTCTGCTCCTAATTACAAATGAGTACGTCCCTCAGGCCATTCCGCCTGATGCGTCCTCTCATTAGCCTTTTCAGTCGAGCCTCCACGCCTTCTCGACTTGTTGACATTTTGGTGTCACATCTAGAGGAGCGAAAACTTGCATTTTGGCCTACATTCGTCGACGGAAATCTAAATTCCCCACACAGGCACATACCACAAAAAGATAGTGAGGAGAGAACTTTAAAGCCTTAATAAGTTAACGAATTTTCCTAGTAAATGTTCGACTAAGAGATCAAATTTCCAATTAAACCCGTTTCGAAAAGGTTAACGCCAGCATAATTACAGGAAATATTGGTTTTTTTGAAAAGAACCCATTCCATTTTCCCTGAAAATGTATCCAATTAGTGTACCTTCTCAGCTGCAATTATTAAATCCAATTAAACTAAAAACAAAGTATACGCTCGAGGCTCCCAATTGGTTTAATATTTATGCCAATTATATTTAAACTAAAACCAACCACTACAACATACACACACCCCTCCGACACTCACAAAATAAACATGAAAACCGAATTTCCAAATAAATAATAAACAATTCACATGTTTACAAAATGAATTTATTTCCTTTTTTCATTTTCGCATTTCGTTGTTTGTCTTCCGGTTTGTTGTAGTTCTCTGTAATTTATGTCGTGTGCCTAGCAAATAGTAGTTGTACGTACAATTTGCTGCATAGTTTTCCCTGTCACATTGCATAAATAAATAACCCCGAAACACAGACCGTTAATAATTAAAAAACAAAAAATAATGTGCATAAAGTTGGTAATTTAACGGAAAATCAGAGTAGAGTTGGTCTGGCACGGCATCATCGGAATTATTGTGACTGGCAGGAGTCGCCGTCTCCATTTCCATTCCCCTCCCCCGTTTGTCTGGCTTACATTGGTTTATTAATTTCCATACGCATATATTTGTGCATTTAACATGGTCCCCCGTTGTTGTGTAAATAAATAAATAACCCCCGATTAAATGGTTTTGGTATGTAATGTATGATAAGAATAATTTCGAATTGGTTTGCTCCTAGCCGCATAAAGCGAAATGAAAACATATATAATTTTGCATCGAACACTGTACCTGTAGTTGTTGCTGAAGATGTTGTAGATGTTGTAGCATTTTTGAGGTTGTTTCTGCCTGTCACAGTGGACATTCCATAAATAATTGAATTATGTAATTAGCAATCGAACTCAATGATGCTCCACTTGACAGGCAATTCAAGTAATTTTTTGGAAAACCCCATGTAAATAATTTTCTGCGTGTTTGTGACTGTCTCTCTCTCTCTCTCTCTCTCTCTCTCTCTCTCTCTCACACTTTCTCTCTCTATTTCTATCTCTTGTTCATGGCGATAAACTAAACGAAATTCATGGCAATTGGAAATATTCGGTGCATTTTGTAAATATTTTACAAACACCGGTCCCACCTCATCCCCCTTGAATAAACCACCAAATAACGAACCATGTATTTTAATTGACAACCCATATTTCAATGTGGTCGGCCATCAAAAAAATAAACAAAACACCAAAAAAAACTAAAAGAAAATATTCCCAAAAATGTTGCCAACTCGTTTACATCCGTATATTCATTTGCCCATATATTTGATGCAACCATTTTTTGTAGTTACTGAAAATAAAAGCCTAAAACAATAACCAACACAGGGACAAGCCCATATATACTATATTCGAGAGAGCAGTTTAACCGAGAGATCGATTTAAAGAAAATTGTTTTTACCAGTGGCGAACTTTTCTTCTTTTCTTTTCCGGTTTTCTTTTACATTGCAGGTTTCAGACACCCATTAAAGCGTTTGCCTGCCTGACAGCCACAAGGTAAGCTCTAACCAGCTGATCAATCCCACCCGTAACTCGACATATAAACCAAAATATAATAATAACAATCCAAATAATCCACCCAAAATGCTTAATTTCAATCTGTGTCTGTATCGTCTTGTCGTTCTAATAAATTCTGTGTGTGTGTGCTAAAAGAGAAACCAGAAATATGTATTTACATAATTGGCTTGCAAAGAAACCCAAATTGTATGGAGTCTAATTGGAATGTTTGATGTGTTTGCTGTTTCGCCTTTCAATTAATTTGTCAAAATTGTCTACCTTTCTGGGAAGTTTTATTAATTTTATTTGATTTATTTAACTATGCGAATCAGTAGCCGTTTTCCTTACATTAGTGTTGTCATTTAGTAAAGATGTTTTAAGTGTAGTTTCTTTATTTGCAGTGTTTTCTATTTCTGTTTTAATTCGAACAAGTCTTTTGTATTTTTAGAGAAATGTATTTAGTATTGATTAGAATTTACATAGAAATTAAAACCATTTCCCACTGAGATAAAAAGACAAATAAAGTCTTTAAATTCTGGCCTCATACGTCATGTTGTCCCTCAAAATGCAACAATTAGGAAGCAAACAGCAGAAACACATTTATGGCCAAAACAATGGCAAGATGCCTGTGGTGTTTTGCCGAGGGTTGGGATAACCGAAAGTGGAAGGTTATCCTGTTGCATTTGGCAGCTTTAAACATTGGAGAAGCCCTGAAGGGACCTGCTGTGCTGTCGGGGGCTGCAAGTTCATGTTTGTTATAATTTTATTGCCCACAAATATAGACAGATTTGCCCCACAATTTGTAGAGCATTAAGCAAGGAGAGAGGGTAAAGGCAGAGTAGCCTTTAATGTCTCTAATGTGCCACCAATGGAGCGTACGTGTTTATGGCCTCTTTCATGCACCGAGATACAACGATTACCAAAAAAGGGAAAGACTTATAAGTCCTGGAGTAACTGCGAGTAACTCGTTTTAATATTAAATTATAAAAGAAGGTATCTTATAATAAGATTCTAATTAATATAAAGATATCTTAACAATCTTAAACAAATTTTATTTTAAAATAAAATCTTTCTTGAACAGGTTTTTTTTCAGTGCCACATCCTGTTGGTATTTCGAGTCCTTCTAATCAAATCCCTGCTTACAGGTGTTCAGTTTTCGACAGGAGTGTGTGAAAAGCCATTTGTAAATCGTTTCGTTGTTCGTAATTTAACAGGTTCGCATGCAAATGTATCTCAATTATAGATGCTGCAGGATAATCAGACAAAGACTTAATATTTCACACAAAGGACACGACACTTACTCCATACTACAAGGCTGCAAATTATTGTAATCGTTTTCTGTCCCTGGCTAGCAAAACGATAATTGTATAATCGCACTCGTAATCGACGATAATGACAACACTTTAGCGCCATATAACACATCATAGAAAAAAGAGAAATAGTGGGCTAGGAACTGCAATAACAACAATTACCACGGCCAGCAAAAAAAAACCCGAGCCATGTTCAGCAAGCCTGGCCAACAAATTGGTGGCACACACACACACTCACGGACACTCATAGCAAATGGCTGCCAACATGAGCAACATGCAATATTTTATCTGCTAATGTGTAATTATAAACAATTTCGTTGTTTGTTATTTATAATGGCGCAGCGGGAAAAATGGAAATGGAAATCGGAGAGCCTAAGTCTATGTCTGTAATTGTGCAGGCATTTTTTTTTCCAGCTATTGTGTTGTGGGTGCAATTGTAACAAACGACTGGCGATAACAATCGCCGGAAAATTGTCCCAAGCGAAGGGATTGCGGCGGGGATTCCTTTTTTATTTCCATTTTCTAAAATGCTGCCGGAATGCGTGAGTCCAGCACATTTGCCACATTCCGAAACTGACAAACGATATACGCGATATGCGAAACAAGCCCGAGAAATGCGGAGGAAGGTGTTAAAATTTCATGACATCAAAAAAGTTGTGCAAATACAAACAAAAAATAGCTGAAATAGAAAATGGCGTGAAGCACGCAACAACTACAATAACAACGAAGAAGAGAACTGCGGGAAATTAATTGCTTTGAAATTTATGTTTAGAAATTAAAACTGGCACTAGTGCTTCGTGTTGCTGTTGCGGTTTTGCAACTGCTGCGCATTAAAGTATACTATATATAATCCGCGGCTGGGGAGCATTTAACTTTGAGTTTAATTGAATGCAAGTCAGACACGGTTTTGAGCTGATTTCAGGATAGCAAAGGGAAGCTATAAGCAAGTCGTTAAGACCTCAATTCCTTCAAAATTTCTTCTCGTTCGGTTTAATAATCCATTTCCTGGTAGCTGTAGCTGATGCTGGAGAGCAGTAGTTCTTCTGTAATTTCCACCGCAATTTTCCCTCCTTTGAAGCTTCCCCGAAATGAGAGCACATTTTGCCTGCAACCAAGACCACAATCAATTAAAGTTGCTCTGCGGCTGTCGCCATCCAACGTTAGTCGGTTATTGTGGCGCAACAGCTGCTGCTGCTGCTGCAACACACATTGTTGCAATGTTGCAAAAAGGCGGCAACACACTCGACTGGATTCGTTCTACTGTTCCAATTATTGTCGTCCTTTCACCTGATTCTGTTCCCTATTTCTTTTTTTCGTGGGTTGTTTTGGCTGCGGCACTTTTAATTTCCCAGTCGAGCGAGCTGCTCCTTTTTCGCTTTTCCCAAACAGGAAGCGTATTGTTAGAGCGCTCCTCTCATATTCCTTTTTTTTTTGCCAAACTTCCGCTTGTTTCGAGGCTTTAATTACGTCAGGAGACCAGCTTTTTTCTTTTTGGTAAAATCCCCCTTTTTTTTGGGGTTTTCCGTTTGCACTTGACTACATTTTGGGTCAAGTTGCGTTGGCTAGTCAATTCCTTGAATTGACAATTACATTGACAAAGGCGGAATTTAACGGTCGGTTGAAACAGAAATTCTCTTGCAAAAATTTAGTTCATGCACAGCTGGGATTTTTCCTGGAACATTCTGAAGCAGACTTCATCTGTGGGGGAAACCACTTAATTTCCTCCACTGCGTATACGCAATATTCACTTAATTTCCTTGAACGGCAAAGAGGATTTATTGCCAGCACACACCAGATCGACATGCAGCATCAGCAACAGCTACCGGAGCAGCTGTCTTCATTAGGATTACATTCGCATTTTCCATTTTTGATTCGCTCTCGTCGATGGAATCCCAAATTCGAAATAAACAATACGCCATGTTGTACAAGGTCCACGGTGCGTGTTCGTGTATATTTCGATGATTTATGCATTCGACAAAACACCTCTTTCGGCCAGGGACAGGGCAGGAGCTGTGCAGGAGGGCTTATGTAAATTTCGATTGTAAATTCGTGCAAATCGCGTTTTCAATTTCTACCTTTTGTTGCTCTTCACTCGTAGCGAATATGCAAATGAAGCTCATAATTTGCTCTAGCCAAAGGCGGGAAATTACCAAAAATGAACTACGATGAGAATAGAATAGTAGAAATGCAGAGGAGGGGCAATTTGGTTGGGATGAAAGATAGGGGGGATCATCATCGGTGCCAAAAACTTTATGCCATGAGGCAAGGAAAAACTTTCGGTGGAATCTCTCCTCTGTGGCATGGAGCAAGTAGTAAAAGTTGCACTACTCCTTCTCCTCTCCCCTTGTGGCTTTAAAGCGACTCTCTGGACACTAGGAGAAAATATAAAAATTAAATAATAATTGTAAATTGCATATTTTAGATGGGAGCTTGAATGTATTAGGAATTATAATTAAATCATAAAGACCTTTAAATTTTTATGTAGATTTTAAATCTATAATTTTCAAATAAAGGAAGAATATGTTGTCAAAAATGTAAAGATGAGATTCAAAGTAGAGTTAAGGGTATAACTAATTCCTTAAAAAATCCCTTAAATTAAATTTAAAATGTCCAAAACTAACTTTTGAGAAACTAGAGCAATTTTTTTCAAGTATCTCTAGGGACAGAGCGAAAAAAAACTTGTGGTCTGCACACATGACCCATTAATAAGCGCACGGCACTTGCTGGTTTGGTTGGGTCATTTCATTCGCCTCTCACAGCTGGATGCCGTGCCAGAGGCAAGGGGGGTTATGGAAGCTGAGCTCGGGTCGGTTTTTCGGTGGCGCGGTGGCCCCAGCACGTTGTCAACATAAATTTTCGAGGGAGCAGCCATGAACTATGTTGGCGGCGGTGGCAAAGTTTGCACTTCCTTGCAATTTAAATGCGTTTATCTATTCGAAAGTGTGCAAACAGACGCAAGTTGAAAAATAAATCTGAAACCGCAACGATGTGTAAGCAAATGCAATGATTTAAGCATTTCAATAGAATTTTGTCCGTCTTTATAGTGAAAGAATGGAATTAATTGTACTTTAAAGATACTTTGTTAATGGGAAATAATCTTGTAAGGAATAAAACCGAACCTTTATATCTTTAAAGCTGTATAAATTCGATATTTAAATGACTTACTCTGCCAATTGAAAGCCTTTTGAAACCTTTTAAAGCTCACTACAGATACGAAGCCATTCAGACCTCTCTCCTGAATGTCTGCCAATGGAAGTCAATGATAATGAGTCCAAAAGCGAAGGCTATGAATATATTGTGCCTTGCCTGAACACAAACACGCACAGATGCAATGGATAGGTTTAGATACAGATACGTAGATACAGATACGATACAAGTCAAGTGCTTAATATGCAGGCTGCGTGTTGCATAAGGGGAGAAATTCGAGTTCCTGCCTGGGGGCAGGCGATCAAGGACGTGGCAGATAGATTCGGGGACTCACATGCTCGATAAGCGATAACTGTAACGATATCGTATCACATTTGCCACAGCCGTAATTTGACGGAAGTGCTTTAAGGTTAAATAGCATATTATTTGCATTTGCAGCGCGGAGTTTTGTGCAAAGGTTGAAGGGGGGTTAATATGCGTTCAATTAACTTAACGTTACCATCGAGTACGTGATGTGCAGTGCTTCGCATAATGCGATTATCCTTATTATAATTTATGCATTGAAATAACGTGAGAGACATTTCTGGGTTAATACTCGCTATGTGTGGTATTGTTCTTATGGGTTAATAGGCCACATCCAGCGCCAATCATCCCATAAGTTTAAATCCATTTATTAATGTTCAATTAAATGTGTATCTATTTATTATCTCAACACAAGTATTTTATAAATCATTACTGAGGTAAGCAATGAAAGGCTGAAAGAAATTTTAAAAAATAATTTTTCATAATCCAAGCCTAGGTTTGTGTAAATTTCCTAAGAAATTCACGAAGTCTGGAAAAAGTCCCCGTAGCTTTGCTAAAAATATAATGTAGGTCACATAATTATGTTCAATATTCTTGCGCTTCACTTAAACTAAATTAATCTGAGTGACTTTGACACAATCCAAGAAAGTTTCCATAGAACAGAGCTCGGACAGAGATGGATATGGGGCCGGGCAGAGACGCAACCGCTGGCCATTTGACGTCAGCGAGCCTTTGGCCAGGTGAAAGAAATTCAATTAAACTTTTGTTGGCTGCTCGTCCTCCGCCCGCATCATTGTATAACGGGTACATATATATCGGTGTATATAGGGGCTACGATCCTTGGCCAGGTTACACAAATAGCAAGTCACGTTATTCCATGCTGTGGGCGTCCTTTTAGTCCTCTGGCCACGTTTCACATTTGCAGCTTACTCCACAATTTGGCTTTAAATAAATATTTAACCAACTATAATTGGAAACTCAAAAAGTGCAATTAGCAGTGTCCGGAAAGGAGCAACTTTCCAGAGTTTCAAGTTTCCGTTCCGGGCGGCCGGTGAAATGGAAATTTCTTTGTCCGAATTTAAGAAGTTGAGTGGGCAGCCGCTCCAAGTTAATTAGGTTATGAAATTTCACCTGGCCGCAGACAGAGATGTGGCTTAAAGACATGCCAAAAGCTCCTTGACCATGTTTCTTGTCGGCTGCGAATGCCACTTAAATTTTTAATTGCTGCTAATTAAAAAAAAAAAAACGCATCAAAACGGAATGTAGAGCATGAAAGCATAGTGAAAGTGGCGAAATATCAGCAGGAACATGAAGCAGGACTCAAGGATGGCAGTAATCGAATTTTAAATACTCTGTAAATGTAAATTATTTAATACTTCATGAGTTTCAGCATTTAAAAGCCATTTAAATATGCTATTTTTTAAATTTAAACTATGTTGTTAAATATACTCTAGACCAAGGATATCCTAATATCCCCTTCACATGTCGATTCTCCTTCTAAATTTCTCATTGCCCTTGCGAGTTCTACTCTTTGCTCTTTCATGACATAAAAAAGGGCAGATAAATATTTAACAAGCTGCACAAAACAGACAAATAAACGCACTAACACACACACACTCGTATCCTTGCTGGTGCACACACTAGAAAATACTTTGAAAAATGGCCAAAGAGTGAGGCAGAGGGAGGCGACACTTGAACATTAAGCAACAGCAAACAGCAAAAACTCAACGTGATAAATTTTTTTCCACTTTGAGTGAAATGAAAATACATTTTTTATACAAACCGGGAAACTTGGCACAACGTTGGGGTCTAGCATGTATAAATTACAAAGGATGCTAAGCCGAAAAAGAAGCAAAAACGAAAGAAAGTTGCTTTCGAAGTGAGATAAAGTGTGAGCAATTAAAGGAAATAACAGAAAGGGAATGTTTAAGAATTGCTGTCAAATGGAATATTCTGAGGATAAAAGGATAGATGTGAGCCAGGTTTTTTGGGTTAAAAGTTAAATATTCCTTTCAAATGTCTTGTTTTATTTGTTGGGAAAGTTGAAAATGTTGAATTTACATTTGATTTTCTTAAATTCTTTTTGATAAGCTTGCACTTAAATGTTTAAACAAAGCTTTGGCTAAAAATTACAACTAGATAGTAATAACATTTCTTATTCTAACCATTCACAAGGTTTTATTGATTGCTTGGGCGCCGATTTTTAAAATTGAAAATCCTTAAATCTTAAATCAAAACTCAAATCGAAATCTTTTCGTTTGGGAAAGTCTACTTTTGGCTCTCAGGATCCTTACAGCGCGGTGTTTTTCCTCGACTATGTGTAGGTTTAGGCTTGTTGAATCCCTGAGTATTCCCTCAAAGGCTCTGTTCACTTTGCAGCTCACAAAATCAAAATGGAAAGAGCTTTTGGGAGCTAAATAAACCTCTAGCTATCATCCCCCAACAAAGGGGCCCCCAAATGAAACATAAACCAGACATTAGGTTGGTCATTTTTGGGCATAACAAAGCCTGCCTTTGCAATGGCCGTCAGTTCTGCATTTGTCTCGGTGTCTGGACCACTCAGTCGCTCCTCCCCCCCTTAGCCCTTACCCATACCCACATCCTGTTTCCCCGCAGTCTGTCTGCTTTCTGCGCTTATCAGGCTGCGCTTTGTTCTTGCAGTTTTGTGCATACTTTTAGGCGCAAATCACGCCATGTTCAAAAGTTTGTCCGTCCTGCTGCTGTCTCCGCTCCTGCGGTTCATTGCACTGCGCTCTCTCTGTGTTCTGCAATGAAAATTGCAACGCGCCGGAGTTTTATTGCCCGGAAATGCCTTTTTCGGGCTAGACGGGTAAAGTTTCGCTCCGGAAAAAAATGGCGAAAAACTGCGGTTGCTTCGAGAAGAGGAAATAAATGTAGTATTTTCTTAATATTATGGAGGTTATTTTGCAATACAATTTAAGCTCTTGAGAGGTAATTATATATAATCAGATTTTATTTTCGATTTATATTGTTTTAAATTTGAGAATATATTAAGAAATGTATATTTCAAATATTAAAAGAGAACATATTAATTTGTGCATAGTTTTTCTCTGTGCAAACACTGAACAAAGTTCAAGTCGCGATTGCAGTTGCAATTGCGGTTCGAAATTGTCGCATGTTTGGACGCAGTAAGCGGACACACGAATAAGTTCGAACTCCGAACACCAAACTTCGATTATGGCAGGTAATAAAAAAACATTGTTCTGCGCGGCCTAGGCGCTTTCAAAAATTTGAATTTATGGTTATTTTATGGCTGTTTGGTTTATTGTTCTTGGCTCTCCTTCGCTACTTGTTCCACGGCTTGTCGCCTCGGTCATAAAAATTCAATTATGTGAAGGAGGCCTTCTTGTAGGCCAAGAAAAAAGAAAACCGAAGGACCGTAAAAACGAATGAATGCTGATTTAAAAGGAGTGTGCGCCCCGAAAAAAGTATGCCATCGCTTTTCTTATTTTTTACGCGGCTTCGACACACTTGCATGTGTAAGCACCCACACACTCGCAGGCGAGCGCAGGACCAAGGAAATGGGATGCGAGAATTGCCGAAATGCGGGAAAACTCTCGAGCTTCGCCGAGAGCCCCTAGAAGTATGCTTTAAATTCTCGCACTATGCAAAACGGATGCCTGGAGATGCAAAATGAGGAAATGCGAAGCAGCATCCTGCGGCTCTGAGGGGGAAATGTTGACTAAATAGAAACAGGAAGAGGCGTCTAGAGAATGGAAAAAGTCGTCTCGGCACACTCTTATGAAAATGAAGTCAAAAGTTGCGTAAAAAGGGGAAAGTTCAGGTTTTTTGAAAATGTCACAAGGATACGCGCGTGAGGGAAAGTTAAAAACTTACTTCAGCTCGAGAGATTCATAATTTTAGTCATAAAATAAATAGGTTAAGATAAAGTTGGGTAAAGAAATATAAAATTGAATAAATAACTAAACTTTTTAAAGGTAAAAATGTCATACAATATTAGTTTCAATAATAGTTTCATCCTTGTACATATAAGAAATTATAAATCCAAATTCGTCGTAAGCCATTTGATCCATCACCCATTGACTCACAGGATCTTAAATATTAACTCCACCATCAATCCAGTGAAAGCCAATCTCCTGATGGATTGCTCGACTTCTGAGAGGTTAAATGCTTGCCTATACTTGCATATCCTTTTATGTGCCACTAGTCCTTCCTTCATTTTGTTTGTGTCTGTTCGTTTTGTTCAAACATTATCGCAAACCTTGCATTATCCTGCTGTAAGTGGGAGCACACAGAGCAGGGGGACTGTGTGCGTGGCAGAGTGTGGCAGTTATTAACCTCCTTCCGACTTCCAAGCCATGTTTGCTGCCTTTGATAAACTATAGCCATCTCGGGCGTGTAGCTGCTTATGCATGTAAATATGGCACAGATCCTTTAAGGCTTGAGCCTGTACCATGTACACTTGGAGAAAGAGTTGCAAACAATTATTTGTAGCGTTATTTTAGACAAATATTTAAAATTCTTGCCACAGATACATTTTATGATACAAAGTCCTTTTTATTTTATGCACATTTCATACTAAGTACTCCTTTTTTCCGAGTGTTTTGCAAATTTGTTTTCACTCCACGACAGATAATTGGCCCACGGAAGTGTGCGAATGAACGATCATTGTCGTTGTCGACTTGATTGACAGGTCCAACGAGATGCCGTCACACATTTGCGAGTGCAATCTGAACAATCTGGGCCCACAAGTCGATTCCTTCCTGTGTCAGAAGAAGTCCCCGAACGTCCCCGGTCGAATGGCATGTTTTGATAAATTGCTTGATTAATGGACGCATGTGCGTAAATACAGTTTAAGTGCTCCGGAGAAGTAGAAGGGCTTACGTATCAATATCCATGAGTGTGGGCTGGAGGAGGACACTTCATGGCTGTGACCATTAAAAATAATTTTCTTTCGCGGCGCCCGCCTAAAAGCGCACTTGCCAACACAAAGAGCGACAGCTGAAAATGACAAAATCTGTCGGATGCCAGGCCGATGTTCATAAATCAAAGTGACACCCGCACACACACACTCGCCCGTTCGCTCGTTCATACGGGCACGCCGACATTTTCCACATTTCCGCCGCTGCGCTCATTAAAAAATTGAGCGCCATTTGCCAAATGCAAAAACGCGGGGGGAAATTCGGGATGGAAACAGAAGCCGAGGAAGGCAGCAATTGCATGTCCTCCACCTCGCTCGCTGGCTTGAGCATATGCATATGCATGATGGGCGAAGAACTCCACTCGAAAAAAAACTAACACATCATAAATCTTGCACAAGCATCCTTAAGCGTTGCGACTCTTACATCCTTCAGACTACAAGCTCACCCACTCTGGGTGCTGATTCACATAAAAGGCGAAAAGAAGTACAGTAGAATCTCATTAGGATGAGTTTTTAAAAAAAAAAACTATGTTAATGCAATTTTTACTTTACTTTATTTAGATCAACCTTTAAGGATATAACCTTTAAGAGATATTTAAAATTTGAACTCTTTATTGTAGATTTCTTTACTAAAAATAAATTGTATATTTGAGAAGTTGCACTGTTGTGGATATGCAACTACTGTGGGCTGAGGATTTTTACTGCTTTTTAATTACAAAAGCCTTCAAACGTTCTGTTGCTTCCTGGACATATAAATATGCAACAGAATTTTTTTCGCCACAGCCCGATTTTTGCCTTTCTCTTTCTTCTCCCATCATCACCGAGTATCTGTGGCCGCATGCAAGCAATATTCTTATTCGCCAAAGGCCAAGCAAACGCTCACATCGCGTTTACCACGCCAGGACCACAAGACCAAGCTGTCGTCATCCCTTTGCACATGCCAGTCGGGTTTTTCCTCAATTTTGCGCCGCCAACCTCCGTTTTTTCTCGTGTCTGTTGTTTTTCTCCTTCAGGCGCCCGGGGCAATTTTTTTGCGAGTAGCCACAGCAACAGCTAAACTTGAGACTTTTGGCACGTGCACTTTTTTCGGATCCTTGTTCATCTTGTCCAGCCGAAGGATAACTTCTGCTTCCCATGGTTCAATATGTTCTCTAATGAAACTTGTGTCAACGTGTGATGTTGATTGTAGAAGCGGCCAGAAGTGATAGGGAATTGGAGAGTGCAGGGATTTTCTCATGAAAATTGTGTATAAAACTTTAGCCTTTAACGGAGTTTTAACCTAATAAAAGGCTAGCATAAAAATATTCTTTGTAATATTTTGAATATTTTTTAAAGTATTATTTGAAGCCTACTTGCTTGCCTGTAATCTGTTTCAAGCAGCTCAGCCTCAGGCTGTCACTTCTGTCTCATAAAACCTCTTTGCTCAGCCAATTTTCTTGGCTGCAGCTTGGCAACTCTTTGACTTGGCTGGCAGTCCAATGCAATTTATCTTAATTTCATTTATAAATCTTGTGTCTTTTACGGGAATTTATATTGTTAAGCTAATAAAGAGTCTTGAGTTTGGTTTCAACTGCCTTTCAGCTCCTAGAAGCATCTTCTATTTTAAAATATTGACACCCCTCCAGCTGTCCATTCAATATGATTAGTTTTGATGACTTCCCTCCATTTAATTTCCTCCTTCAATGACTTGGATAATCTGAAGTTTCCCGGTGCAAACTTGCCACTCTAACTTGACATAATACATTTTTATGCTGTTCTCATTTTGAGTTTTTGATGGGCATCAGGCAAACGTCCGACGCTTAACTTTGAGCAACCTTCACCCGTCTGCAAACGGTTAAAAAATATATATAGTATATATAAAAAAAAGAAACTGAAAGGAGCACTTGAACATCCGCTTTTGCATCCGATAGTCGTCCTTTGCGTCGCTCTCAGCTGGTTTTGTTGCGCTTTTCCTATCAACTTTGCAGATTTTTTTCATCTCGTCTCCCTGGCAACCCGGGGATATCGTCTAACGCCCGAAGGGGAAATGCAATTTGCAGCATTACAGCATCACAAAAAAAATCTACTTTGCCCGTAAGCTGTTGATGCAAGTCTCTTTTTCTATACGAAAATAAATAAATAAGTAAACAGACAACTTAATTTCGTAGTTAAACGTAGTTGAAGTTGTTGCTCGTGTTGATGTTGTTGTTTATCGTCGTTATCCTTAGCTCTTTCCTCCTAATAGACTTTAGATGAACTAAAAAATCATAATTGACCTCATTATAACCGTATTTTCTTTTCCGCTCTTCTCTCTGTCTATTGCAGGTCAGTATCTGAGATGAGTGTCACTTCTCTATATCCAGGGTAAGCCCAGGGACTTATGCTTAATTATATTGATTTTTTTCCTTACTGAATACGCACTGAAAGGGTCTATTGACCATATGGACCACAAAAGCGGTTTAAGCTTTCAACGAATTATTAATTGGGTTTGGCTGGCGACTCCTTGCCGTTTGAAATCCCTTTACCTGTCCGGGATTAAATAATTTTTCATTGGGGAAACTTTAAAAGCAGAAATTCAAATATAAATTTAATCAAACTTTCGCCGAGTGGCAATAAAGTGGTTCCAAAACGGAGGGGGTTTGGGGATAAGCCAGCTTGAACTTGGTTTTGCGCTTTTGGCAACTCATGCGGCCTTTATAAATGCCATAAAAAATGAAAACCGAAACAAAGTTTAGCCCAGCTCCGCAGGGAAAGTAAAAGCATTGAAGTTCAGTTTTGAATAAAGTTCAAGTGCCTGCAAGCATAATATTTAATGTTTTCCTTTTTAGATTTTTTTATTTTAATAAATTCTTGTATATTCATTAGACACTTGAAATGATTTTATCTAAAACAAATACAGATTAAGAAATCAAACAGAGTAAAACAAGTGGAAATCGCATTGTTTGACTAAAAGAAAGGATACTTTTGCTTTAAATTATAGCTCTGATGTAGCTCTGAAATATTTTTCTCCATTTAAAAATTAAGTGCAAACAATTAATAAACCATTTGGTGCTGAAAAACAATCGAACAATTAGTGTAAATCGAGCGGTTTATTTGGTTATTTCGTGCATATTTACCTTTTGCAGCCATAAACGAAAACATTTCTGTTATAAATTGCTTAATTTTTTCCCCAAGTGTTTTGTTCGTTGCCGCCTGCGTACGACATGAAATGAAATACAAACTCATGTATAACAATCTGGGTAAATAAAAAAGTGACAGAGCGAAGGAGTGGATGGCCGAGAGTGGGGAAGTGAAATGCCAACAAACGACAAAAATTGCGGTGGGGCAAAGTTGCTGCGACTACTCGGAGTTCGGAACTCACAAAAGCCCCTGGCATATGCACTTTTTGCTCTGTGTTTGCCCAGCATGAGGGGAGAATGGGCTGCGGCGGGGGTCCCCCCGTTGCGGGGTCAGCGAATGTCATTGTTAAAAGTTGCGGGGATTCCCACCACCCTGGGTGTGTGTGTGTTTTTCTTTTCGTTTCCGTTTCCCGGGAATTGCAGCACAGTTAAGGAATGCCAAAAATCGCAATGCTCGCTCAATGAATTATAATGCAGAACCGTTCAATCTGTAGTGTCCTGGCGTATGGCGAGCAATCCCAGTTGGGTGGGTTGTCGGGATCTTTGCATAGCACATCCGGCAATAAAAAGAGAGCCAAGGAAATCGGTCATATGTGCGGGTGTATGGCTTTCCGGGAGTGACTGTCCAGCTTAATGGTAAGCAAAGTTACTTTTGGGGGGAGATTTTTTGTACTGGATGATATATGCTTTTGTTGAGGCAAAAGAGCATGGGATGGGGTTTATCATTGAAAGAAGTCGGTTAAATTTCATGACAGCGTTTTATTTTGATTGCAGATATTCTTGCCTTAAATTAAAATTGGTTTGTTTTGGCAAATAAATAATTTAAATTGAGACAACAGGATTTTAAAGTATAGGAAAGAGTATAGATAAGAAGAGTACTGTTTCACAGTTAACCCAACACAACTCAACACAACTCTTTAATATTATGAATTTCCAAGAATAAAATAGTGGAATGTAAAACCTTTTGCCACTCTTTAACTGGTATTAAAGCTTACCCATTTTTGACCATTCCAAAGGCCTA
Source organism: Drosophila anomelani (assembly GCA_035045905.1). Classification (NCBI taxonomy): domain Eukaryota; kingdom Metazoa; phylum Arthropoda; class Insecta; order Diptera; family Drosophilidae; genus Drosophila; species Drosophila anomelani. The sequence goes on along the minus strand of JAWNOO010000007.1, from coordinate 3,582,117 downwards.
CCCTTGTCACACATGGCGTATGCTTAATTAATTTTCATTACTAGCTCAACAGTGGGCGCTCCAGGATGCAAAATTCTACAGAAATGGACGAGCAAGTAAACAAAGGACCTTATTTAATTACGTTGCTCGTTCCCAAGGACTACTCAGGCCAGCCAACGCAAGTTTTAAGGCGTTTTGCTGTAAGGTTATGTTTCCGTTAAAGCCTTTGAAGTTAACTGGAAGGAAACTTTTTATGGCCAACTTCAAGGCGTCGGCTGGGCCAATTAAAATGCCACGATTTCTGCTGACTTTGTTTGTTGGCAACGAAGGGCTTTCAACACATGCGTCCCCGTGTGTGTGTGGGTTAACTTATATTGCTGGCAATTGGCACGTAAAGGGTTAATTGTCAGCCAGTCAGCAAAATAGCTCCAGAGTCGAGCTCATCGATTTTACATAATTTGCACATGCTGTTGTTGTTTTCCCGAACTTTCGTACTTCACACTTTACCTTGACGCCCCTGCCTAGGGTTTTCCTCTAGTTTGTTGGTTTTTGGGCGACTTCCGTTGCTGCGGGCTGCCTTGAGACTCATTATAAAGGTGAACCCCAGGGAATACGTCTTACTTGTGCGTTCCTAGCTTAGAGTACCTCATGTTTGATTTAAATTTAAATTAAAAATCACTCGTACGCACCATTTGACGGGCACCCTGACAGCTGCGAACAAAGCAAATAAAAACGCTCCCATATATTCCACAAATGCCAAACACCTGTCCAAAGCCACTATATATAAAATTCATTTTGAAAGCAAGCCATCAAAGTGCCCCAGACTTTTCACCATGCTCCCTGTATCCATTTTCCCCTCGATCAACAAAAGCTTAGGAAGGGAGTCGGGCTGAATTTTAAAAGCCCCTTCCAACCATCGACCAGCAATTAAGCCAGTTTGTAACAATAAATTTCAGTTGCTGGCAGCACGAGGTGTTTGCCAACTGTTCAGCTATATTGACTTTCAATTTGTGTGCCGGCCAGCCGGTTGGAATTTATTTTTAAGCTTCCTTTAAGGGCCATCAGTGCAGAAGTTTTTATATTTGCAAAATGGAAGGGTACTAAATATCGGTGTAGTAAGGATATCGTTTAGATTTTGAGAGCGCAATGTTGAAATAAATATTTTTAAGAATATAAGATTTTTATTTAATGAAAATATGGTATTTATATGGCACATTTTTATTCGCAAAGATTCCCCAAAAGCATTTACATTAAATTTTATTGGTATACCAATTCAATTTATTTTGCCATTTAATCTTAAAGCCTTATTTTTGGGTTTATTTATTGTATAACTAACTATTCCTTTAGTTCAAGAATTAACAAAAATTTAAATAATTAAATACCAACATTTTCCTGTCTTACTTCAAAAGAAAATGCAAGAGAATTGTATAAATTTTCCTTTGAATGCATATGGAGTATATCCATTATGGATCACAATTCTGGTCTCTATGGATTGGCAAACATTTGCCAATTGGCAAACAAATGCCAAATAAATCAAAATCAAACAAGAAGAACTGCAGCAACCCCTATGAAAAAGAAACCAAAACCCCAGTGGTGCCCTTAAAAACTTGTTCCCTTGGCCGCTTTACAAGCCGAGCTCAGTTCACCCCACCTGCAGCTCACCGGGTTGCCCCGCCACCTGCCCACCCACCTGCCCTACCTCGGCTCTGTGCGCCCCACAATGCGCTGCTTGTACAAACACGTAATCGAATAATCCAATTTGTTTGCGCAAAAACTGAAACTTTTTCATAGGGCTTCAGTTGACGATGCCGCGCCGCCGTGACTCAGAGCCCCTCTGCCCCGGCCCCTCGCCTCTGGTGGCCCTCACCTTTTGAGCTAATTGTTTGAGTGAGTTTCGGATTTAAGTGCAGATCCACCGTCTCCTGCCTGCCAGCCCCGATGAAAGCCCAGCAGTCCTTGTTCGATTTGGAATTGTCTGTGAAATGATGTAATTGTAACTCGGCACTTGGGATATCGATAGTTACCTCAACTTTTGTGTCGAGCGGTTTGAGGTTTTCAGGTGGCTGAAATCGTGGTATTATGAGGGGTTGTGCATTGGTTTGAGAATTCTGAGAATTTAATGGGGATTTATAAAAAGCAAATTGGTTGGGCTTTTATACTGGGAAAAATGTATAAATAAAAACAGCTTGAAACTTGAACTTCAAAGAAGTCCAACTTGGCTGACACTTAAATTTGTCCTTTATATTGAAGGACTGGCCTAATTACAGTTACTTTCCTAGTCTGACATCTTTTGAAAATGATATCCGCACAATTAGCTAGCAAATACTCTGCTGTAAATCCCCTTTATGGCCACTATTTTCTTTTCATTTACTGAAGACCATTACTTTTGGTTATGTGTGCCTTTGTTCGTCTTGCTTGAGTTGGTCAGGACCGATTCTCTCCTCAATTGAATGCTGTCCCCTGAACTATTTCCACTTCCATTGAAATCTTTTCAGGAAACTAATCCCCGCCATCGTGTCCCCCCCCCCTTTGCGCTTTGGCTTTAATCAACCTTTTGTTCCATTCAATGTTGCCGCCATGTTTGCTCCATTGCTCCAACCCAACCGATTTAGGCAACTGTATCCTGCAGCCTGACCTTTCAATTAAATAAGCGTTTCGTTGGTCACCTAACCTCGGACCTCCAGCTGTGTGTGTGTTGACAACCATCCGCCCACACACCGCCACCCACCAAGGCCTCCGTACTCTCCGCACTCCTATGGAGGCATTGTTTTTTATGCCACAATCTTGTCATACATTGGTTGCCCTCCTTTCGAGCCAAAGTTTCACCTTAAAGAGAGCAGCAATTGAATGAAGGAAAAATGTATTCAAAATTCAGTTAAAATATAGATTTCATCAAGAATTATTGTTGAGATTCAAAACATTATTCAATATTCTTCAGATAAATTTTGCATGTTAAATTTGATCGGTTAAGTGGTTGTCATTATTTACATAAATTATTTAGAGCCTCAAAACTATCAATTCCCTAATATTTTCAGTGCATTTTATATACTTTCTGTATAAAGATTCTTGTAGTCCTGCCTGAAGGCAAATTTTGCACGACATCTTTGGGTGCAGCTGTCAATAGACTGACATCGGCAAAGACAGATTCCCAGCTCCCAGGGATGAGCGGATGAATAGCTGGCTAATCCGTCTGCTTATTACTGCAAGGAGAGACGCTTGTGGCCAAAGTAATATGCGCTTTCAGACCGAGACAAACAGCAAGCAGAGGCAAACTTATCCTCCGTCCGCTGGTGTGTGCGTGCGCCGGAAGCCTTTGTGGGTTAGGGGTGGGCATCAGGTAACAGGACAGGCAAAGGTGAGAAGCGAGCGGAAGGAAAGCGTCAGCAGCAACAGCAGGAGCGGAAGCACGGAACGCGACACTTTATGACTGCCTCCCAGGACCTGGACTGGGGCAGGGTGTGGTTAGCTTTGTCTGGATGTGCTGCCAGGCCATGAAATGGCAGCTGACAAGCCGGCTAACTCTTTTGTACACAGAGAATCTGAAACTTTTAATTGACTACAGAAATAAATTATAAAAATATTCAAGAAATTCAAATGAATATTACAAAATATTTGAATTTTTGAGGAATATATAGAGTCAAGTTGCTATATCCTTATTTTCTCAGTTGGAAAATGTATTTTCTTTGCGTGCACTTTGGTTAGACACTTCCCAACCCCCAACCGATTCGGTAACCCCTCGACTGGAATTAGGAATGCATTGTCTAAGGGCTCAGCTCAGTTTTCTGTTCGCTTTTTTCAGCTTTTCAGCTCAGTGTTCTCGGTGCTCAGAGCTCGGTTCTTGGTTCAGTTTTGCAGTTTGTGCGTCAACTCTTTGGCTCAAGTGCGGGCCACATTTCATAGGCTTCCCAGAGCAACACCCCGTCGATGCTCAACCCCTTCGCTGGAAGACGCGACACAAATTAGCCATCATTTCTGCATTCTTTTTTTGCAGTCTTTCCATTTGGCTGAGAACATTTTCAGTTTGCTTTGCAGTGCACAACTGGCAACAGTCGACGGGCTTTATTATTCGATTCGCCTTTCGCTCGATTCTTTCTGTGAGGCGGCAAGGAAATCATCAGACAAGTTAACCAAGGAAAAGAATTTAATTCGCAAGTCTCAAACTGAGTTTCTTGGTCGTGTCGCTGGCTAATTCAATTGCTGCTGCTGCTGCCAGTGAGATGAGAATTATTGCAAATAGCTAATTCGGTTTGTGTTGCAAGTGAAACGGAATAAAACATATTCAGATCAGTGAATCTAAATTTAATTCGATTTAAATAAAACAGTGTGGATATGAATTACTTAGAGTCCATGTTATGGTAAGGAGTTAAAATAAGCAAATTCATAAATTAAATTTTATCTTGAAATGTTGAGGCAAAGAGCAGAAATCATGTTGCTATTTTGATATAAATAAAACTTAATACACTTGGAAAATATATTATTCATTCTATGCCAAGTTTAATGCATTTTCATAAAATTGTATACTTAAATATTTTCAAAGAAAAAGTTCATACAATATAAACAACGAAAGGACGAGTTCGCTTTCCCATTTTATATGCAATTTCTTAAATTAACATTCTGTGTGTTCTATAAATGAATTGAAATACACCAATTTGGATATATTAAAAATGTTATAAATATAAATATATCTGTGTTCTTTTTTTTATCAACTCAAGGGTACGCTGTGCGCAATATTTGTTTTGCTATTGCCAATATTTGTTCACGTAATTTCCTATGGCATCCATCCGCAGCTGCCAAGTTTTCATGTTGGCTTTTTATTGTTTTTTTCCCTTGGTTGGTGGGCCCTTTGGCCAATTGCTGCTTGTTCACTCAAATGATGCGTAAAAATCACATTAGCGGCAGCCGTGCGACATTTGGTCCAGCTCCAAGGACTCAATGCCCCAAAGTATGCTTTATCTTCCGGGGGAGTTTCGCTGCTGTTTTGGCCAATTAAACCTTGGGCTGGTGCGAGGTTAGCCAAGTTTTTCGTTTTTTTTTTAATTTATGATACACAAATGGCAGTCTAGAATCTTAATGGGACTCGGGAGAAGAGTTTTTATTAAACTTTATCTAGGTTTTTTCTGTTGTAAATGCAACAACTAGGATTATGATAAGGATTCTAAGAATAGAATATATTTGAGCCATTTTTTAGTTATATAATCAAACATTAATTTAAGTGCATTGACTAAAATAAGAAACTTTCATTATTTTAATTGCAGTAAATACACTTTTTCTCTAATATCCAATCTCGTTAGCTCGTATTAGTATTTGGCTTTATGTGCATTTTGGGCATATCAAGTTCTACTTGATTTTTCATCCTGAACTTTTGTGTTCGTTACTACTATATATGTATGTATGTGTGTATGCTCCTATGTCCTGACTGCAGGTTTTCATAAATTTTTGCTCATTTTTTGTTTCCCTTTTTCTGCTGCTGCCTGTGACTGGCATGAAAAGCATTTTACACATGGCAGCATTTTTTAATTTTGCCAGCCGGCTTTTAGAAATGGAACACCACCACACACGCGCCGGCACACACAGGTGTGTGAGTGGGCGAGTGTGTGTTTGGGTGTAGTGCAACATGCACTTACTAATTAGAAATAAAAACGCGAACTGTACTTGCTCATTACATTCCCCCAGCCAGTTTTCCGGTTCTGTTTATTATTTATTTGCGCCGCCCCTCGGCGCTGGCATTTTGTGCCAAAACATAGGGTGGCTGTTCGCTGGTTTTGAAATAATAGACACCCTGTCTGTGGGCCAAGAACTCCGCCGACGCATTGGCCAAATCACCGCCCATGGTCTGGCTGATCCCGGTATCCTTGGGGCAACATTGGGATCGGGTCAACTGTTGCCATTCGTCGGCTTGACATCCGAGAGATACAAAACCCGTATCCTGATCCCGAAGAAGACTCTCGGCGAAGAGCATGAAAGCCCGCCAGTGGCTGCATTCATTCCAAAAGCAACCCGGTTGCTGGCTTCCCCAGTTGGCATAGAAATCCGCATGGCCGAGGGGTCGGTCGAAACCATAGCTGCCTACACTCGTGTGCAGCACCTCCACATAGTCAGCGTCCCCCGGTGCAAGTCGCTCCTTTTCCTGGGCATATCGGAAGAAGGGCAGAGCCGGATCCAAGGCCCGGATCATTCGAAGGCGTCCCGTCTGCAGGTGCTTTCCCGCCAGCCCAGCCACGTGAGCGCCCATGCTGAAGCCCACCAACTGCAGGTCCTCGAAGCGCAGGCCCGCCTCCTGGTGCAGGAAGTCCACGAATTTGGCCAGGACCCGGCCCACCGGCTTCACCCGGTAGCTGGCCGTTATGTAGTCTGCAATGGCACCACGGCCCCAGTCCACGGTGAAGATATTGTAGCTGCCATTACTCAGATCGAAATAGGATGGCAGCAGAGCGGTGTATATATTGGCATTTGCATTCCCCAGCCAACCATGAATCAGGATGCTAAAGAAGACATAATGGAGCAGAGGAGTTAATGATGAGGGATCTGATACAGAGAAGCCTACTAACCGTGTGGGATTGAAGGGATTGAAGCGGGACCTACGCAGGGAGGCGGCATCGTAGAGATTCACCTGTTCGCTGGCGACCGCCACCAGGTCCTTGTTCATCATGTTGAGGCCAAAGGCAGCGGTCAGTGTGCTGCCCACGACCTGCTGGAAAAGTCTTCGATGCGGTGCCTCCCCGGCTTTTGGATTTGAGTCCCGGGAGAGCGTGTGCAGGTGGAAATAGGTGTGATGGTCGGCATTGTACAGCAATTTGTAGTCCGGCTGCAGGCGGAGTAATTGCTGTTCAACCGTGCTTCTGTGCCCGCTAACCAGGCCGGGTTCTCCCAATATTGGCAGCTGGCCGGGACTCATTAGGCCAGACAGCAGTGCCATTTGTGTGTCAAAGTAGTTGGCCTGCCACCGCCGCCGCTTGTGGCCCCGATTTCTCATCCGCATCAGCATCGTTCTCATTCTGATGGCACTTTCCACTTCATTTGTCACTTTTACTTGCACTGCGGGTCTTGGCCTCACCTCCGCCAGCGCCTCAGCCTTCATCTCCATATCCTCCTGCAATTGATTGTTGTCTGCAGCGGCATTATTGTCCCCAAGCCCCGGCTCAAGCCCAAGCCGGGCCCTGTAATCAGGCTCTGTCAGCCTTGCCGCAGCGAGCCACAAACAAACTGGTGTCAACGAAATGAAAGTGCATTAGGCTCGAAACTGTGCAACTAGACCAATCGGCAAATGTGCACACAGGGGGCGCACAGGCACAAAAAGATCTATTTGATGTGATTGGAAATTAGTGGATTGAATTTCGAACTAGAGTCCATAAACATTAGCACGACACAATGCAAATGTGGTTTAATTAGAGGCGAAGCTTTGTGTAACTAAAGTTTGTGGTTCTTAATTGTTCTGCTTGGAGTTGGGTTCCTGATCTACATACAAGATATTATATTATGTTGTTAATTAGCATAAAATATCGATAAGAGGGACACAGAGTTTGGAAAACATGGAATTACTAAAAACCCCTTTTTAAATCAAAGAACTTTTCTCTTGAAGGATAAATATATTTTTTTCAACGAATTGGGATGATTCAAACTATTTAATAATTTAATAAGAAATTTAAAGTTATTTTAAGGCACTATTTATTATTTGTATTTATAAAAGATTTCTTTCTTCATTTTATTAAACATAAACACAAGCACAAACGCTTGACCTTTGTCTTTCTTCTTTAAATTCGATCACTTTTACTGTAAATAACCAATATTTTTGGGATTTTCTTTGAATCTTATTTCCAACACATTTTTATTAATATTTTTCGCTCTGTGTGAATCGAATGCTGGCGCAATCAATGATAATGAAGATAGTCACACCTGCCTGAATTAAGACAACCGAGTGCACAGCAATCCGCATCGCTCGAATATATGTTCCTTCCCCAACGAAATGGGATTGACAACTGAACTGACGTGAGCCCGGTGTCTTTGACACATTTTCGATCATCTCCTCTTGAGCTGCATTTTTTTCTCTCTGCCTTTTTTCGGCTGATTAATATGCAGAACTTCACACTTATCCCTCTCCCCCGCATCTCCAGCTACCCCATTGATTTCTTCTTAACAAGCGGCAATTGTTAATGGCTGAGTTGGTCGGAATTACCGTGTGAGTGCTCTCCCATTAGCTGCTAATCTGTTGGGTCAACAAAAGTTCTGGGAGTGAGGAGGTGCGGGCGAAAGGCAGGCAATCTGTGCCAGTGACCAACTTTTAGGCCATTTAGCACTTGAAACTTTTTTGGTATAGGTCATTTATAATATGAACTAAAAATATATTTTGGCTCTTAAAATATTGCATTTCAATGTAGGCTGTGTACATAAAGTCGAAATTGTTATTTTAAGATTTAATTCTGAAATTTAATTGCATTCATCAACAACTTTAATCTTTGTTAAACATATTAATCTGAAATATTTTGAGCTGGAATTCAACAGTTATTGACAACTTAGCGGCATTAAAATATCAATAGTGGTTGGTCTGGCTTTCGGAGCTCAACTGAAACCAAAGCCACATAATTGTGACCACGATTGCTGGTTCTCGGATTGTACTTTCTCTTTGGTCAGTTGATAATGTAAGCTTATATTCCATTTCGTAGCATATGTATACTTTATTTCATTTAAATTCTGTCTAATTTATAATTAAATTCTTGACTTAACATTACATACATCTTCTGCAGTGGATTAATCCACTTTAATTTTGTATTTAATAAGAAATATATCTCCTTCCCACTTTACCTTATCCTGACCATAAAATTAGCATTTGTATGCCTCTGGCAAAAACATACTAATCGAAATTTCTACTGTTTGTTTACTTTTCAGGTAAGTTCACATATTTCCGCGAACCGGAACAGCGAGAGGGGCAGCTCACACCGCCCACCGGAAGTGGTGTTCGCCATTTTAACGACATCCGGCGCGTGCATTTCTTGCCTGGAAAATAAGGAGCATCAAATAAGGACCCCCTACATAAAGCTGTTTTCCTCTGGGTTTATCGCTGATCGCAGAACGTGACGAAAACAACGAGAAAATAAAAAGTGTGTAGGGGTGAATAGCAGCAGATAAACGAAGGTAACCATATCGCAGACCCCTCTCGTATCGGGATTTTTTTATATTGAATATTATGATGTCACGGGGCATGCGAGGACATTTCAATTCCCCCCAACGAACGCTTCCTTTACGGCTTCTGATGATGTTGATACGGCACAAGTTCAATGTACAATCTTTTGTTAGTCGCTGACTGGATTTTTGCATTTGCATTTTCTGCAGCATCGTCACCATTGTTGTTGCAATGCGACACTCAGACAGGATTTGTGTTTTTATGCGGGAGCAGGAGCTGCCGATGGAGTGGAGGGGCGGGGATGAAAAACAATAATGCGACAATAATCGATTAAAAACAGCGACTGCGAAAAGGACCTCCAGACTCTGAGCTTTGTTTGCCTTTTGCTTTATGGCCGCAAGCTCAAAAATGTCACTCGAGTGACTTTTATTACGAGGATATTCAATGGATAGCCAAGGGAGTAGGATGTTTGGGGTCGTGGTACTCCGGTACTCCCTTACTCCGGTCTATTTGCCCGCAGAATCCTTGAGCCGGTCTTTGGTGTCAGCATTTAGCAGACGAGTGTGCTCCGCCCCGCCTCTATCCTTCCACCGCACATATGCGGGCGAATATCCTTCCCTGACTTGCCTCCTCGAAAAAGCATTTTCTCAAGTGGCACTTGTCGCACTGCATCCTGCGAGCATAAGCAGGATGCGTCGCCTCAAAAGCCGCTGAGTCAGCCCCATATCCTTCTGTATTCCTCTCTGGCGGCGCTGGGTTGTTGTGTGCAAACAATGAGCGGCCTAAACGAATTTGTTACATCAGTTAAGGCCGAGAGAAATTGTTGACATCAAATTTTATGGCTAGGCAAAAGGAAGTATCACTTCAGAAAAGTATATTAGAATGTGAACGGGGGGAGTAGGGATGGGGAAACTGTTGAAGCAAAACTATTAGAGAGGGTTTCTATTTTTGGCATTTATTGCTAATTATTATTTGTACAGATATCCTTTATAAAGGTGACATTATTTTAGTTAGGAATATAAACTTGATAACTAAGCAGAGAATATAAAACTAAATATTGAGTGAGGAATAAAAGGGAGTAGCATTTATCATAAGCAAATTGACTCTTTCGTCCTGATTAAATTCTAAATACTTAATGATTTCCACAAATTCTTATTAAATTAGACTTTAAATATAAAATTGTACATAACTTTTACAGAGCTTGGCCTTTAATTCTTTTAATACTCTGTTAACAGAGATTCCTTATTATCCTTTATCCGCCAGCATTGAAAGCTTAGACGGCCAAGCTTTTATCCAAGCTTACAAGCTTCAAATACTGTGTCCTGGGTACTCTTAGGTTTTTCCTGCGTATAAAAGCTTGGCAATTCAGCTTTTGTCCTTCAAAGGATGTGTGCTTTTTAGGAGCTTTTACAGGCATCTCTCCCTGCTATTAGTCCTTCTAATTTCTTTAAGGATTCCCTATTAATAGATGTATTTATTTTTTGAGCATTTAGGACAACAAATTATTTAAATTCATAGATTTATGTTAAGTAGCTTGAGTTTGTTAATTAAAAAAAAAAAAACTATCAACTTTAATAGATTCAAACAGCAACCAAAGCTCAAGCCGCTCTCATCCCCTGCTTCCTTAAGCTAACTGCTTCTATTTATAGGCAACCCTTTTAGTTAATTTCCCTGAGAGAGCCTTGAACCAAGAGGAACTTTCGACCCGTCAGAGTCCTTCAGACGCCAAAGTGGCCACTTGCCTGCGATGTCTGGTTTTGTGTGACACAACCTGAAGTGGTGTCTTTGGAGATTCCCTCCTTGTGTCCCCCATCCTTTCAACCTCTGACGCACTAACGCTCTGATTCTCTATGCAAATGAGCAAGCTTCTGGGGCTGCGGTCTATGCGTCTGAGTCAACTGTCCTTGCCACATACTTGTTGAAGGATGCTTTGCCGTAATTTGAGACTTTTTATGGGGCGCTGGCCCCACGTTTGTCACACCTTTTAATTAACGAAATTACACTAAAAGCAGGACGGAGGGAATCCTGTAAGCAATACATGTGTTTGGCTTTTGTCTCCAAGTTGGGAATAGTTTTAGTACAGTGGAAAATAAAGAGTTAATTAAGCTAAGGAAATTATTTTAATTCATTTAAATATGGATTGTATAGTTTTCTTTATTATTATTAATTTATGGAAAAATTATTTAATTTTTTTTATATTTAAGAAATTCCTCCTTAATTAGTTACAATCTTTATTTAATTTCCCTATCCTGCAACAGGATTATTTTTATTGCCAGTGCACTTGGTCATTTAGCTGCTGTCATTCTGGGAAAGAGAGCGAAAAAAGTAAGCAGGAGTCGCCGGTTTCCAATTTCCGAGTGAATTGACTTGAAAACGTTTTTCCGACTGCAGGTCCTTGCCCCTCCTGCTGCTGTGTGTGTATTTCTTTTAATGCACTTTCGAGCACTTAATAAGCTCACAAAAGCACCGACAATTTGCATATGGCTGGGTTAAGGAGGGCCACTTACCTTAACCCTTGAGTTTTTCCGACCATTTACGTGCCCAGCCACCACCACAGCCTGTATGTCCTCCTTATCCTTTCGAAATCCACATCCTCTGCCATTTACTGTTGTGTGTGTGTGCTGAACGTTTACCTTTTCATCATTTCTGAAGTGCATGAGTGCAAGTGCGTGTCCTGGTCTCTCTCTCTCTCGCTCTCGGTGTCTCTTTTCATATCCTTTTCTGCCATCTCACTCTCTCTTTCCCTTTCTATGCTAAGCCGGTAAACTTGGTTGGCAATTTTATTTTTAGGTCAACGTAATTTCCGCACTTTTTATCACCAGCTTCTTCCTCTTTGTTTTACATAAGTGTGTGGGTCCTGTTCCTGTTTTTTAGTGTTTATTGTTTTGTTATGGCAATCAGTTTCTTGAAAGGGTTAATGTTAGGTCCTTAAAATGGAGGTGGTTGACCAATATGGGCAAGGAAGCTCGTAATACCAAATATACACGCCTTATTCTTGAAAGATTTATTTAACAAACAAATACTAAAACATTCGTTTATGTATTAAATATTAATTTAATTTTTGTATGCAGTAAAATTATAAATTTTAAATCAAGGAAAGTCTTAAATTTCAAGCGATTTGATTAGGAATTTCAAAAAAAAAAGTAAAAACAAAAGATAAGCCTTGATTAGTAAAATACATAAAAAGAGCTTATCAATTAATTCTGCATAAATTCTTGCTATTAAATTACTACATTAGTTAATAAATTTGCTACATTAGAGATGATTTTGTGAATATAAATTGCGTGAAGTGTTATGATGTCGACATGAGTAATCCTCCTCGAATTAAATATTCCGACTCATTGCTCACATGTCATCTGTGACATATTAGGCTCACGCGGAGACCACTTCACTTCCGCTGCAGCATCAACCCTTAATCCTTAATCAGTGCACAAGGATGCAGCAGCAGCAGCACCCTCTCTCTTCCCGCGACGATTCCCTCCTGTCTGTAGAAACAATTTGGCTACCTCAAGCACAGCTAAGCGTTGTCAATTTGATAAGCACAACAAACGCTTTGCCAATTTCGAAGTATTTATGCAAACGCACACACTCACAGGACACACACAGGATGCACACGCACACAGCTGCCGAGAAACGCCCAAAAACGGCTTTGATCCTGGAAACAGCCTGTGCATCGCAGGCCGGCAATTTCGAGCCTCTCACCCCCGGTCAACCCCCTTCTCTCGTTTTGTGGGCCAAAAACCTATGCCTATGCCATTATCCTGAACAAACTGCAGAAACGTGAGATGATGGGAGAGAGAGCAACCCTTAGCGAGGGCTTCTCGGATTCAGATTCAAACCCAGATCCTTCCCCTCTCTGACGATTGCATTTAAATCCCATTTTTCAGCTGTCCCTGCCCTGCTCTCAATCTCTCCATCTACCAATTCATCATCTCTTTCCTTTGTTGTTGGCCAAAATCCTTGTCATCTTTTTGCATTTTATTTTTTCGTTGTTGTCGTATTCTAATGCAGTTCTTTACGAGGATTATTTTTAGGGGTTGACTATGATGATGATGATGATGAAGATGATGTTGATGCTGCTGATTCTGGTGCAACTTTTTGGCATCTCCCTCCCAGGACTTATCCGGCTTTTCGGGCTGGCAACAGTTTTCTGATGGGGGGGTAGAGAAGAAGGGTCACCCCCGTAAATGCCTTCCTTAGAAACTCCCACGAAAAGCGAGAAAAATCAGGGAGTGGTCGCTCGTTTTGGGCTCTTCTTGGCCTTTCGGTTATTTGGAAAGTGAATTAGTTTGTCAGAAGAAAGATGGAAATACCAACGAGGGAAGAGGGTGCTTTATAAGCATACTTTCGTTAATTTTGTTTAATTTTCCCCGAGTGACTTTGATTAATTTGACTGGCTTTTGTCTATACAAAATGAAAATGTCATTTCTCCCTTTGAATTTCTCTCATTTCCATTTCTCCCTCTCTCTCTTGGATTCTCTCTGGCTATATCTCTCTCTTTCTATCTATCTCTCTCTCTCCCTCGCACTGCAGATTTTGCAGCATCCTGCTTATCCCTTTTCGTCCTGATACACATACACACACACACACATATATAGACATATACATGCACGTGCGTTGTGTGTGCGTGTGCCTGTGCGAGTGTCCTGTCCTCTGAGAGCTTTGAATTAAAAATGGAAAATTGATTTTTCCGATTACTCATATACACACACAATCACATACAGTGCGTGCGGGGGAGTGTGTGTGTGTGTCTCAGTGTGTATGAGCTTGGCTTTCCCAAAGCCGGACAGCAGAAAGTTTGATGCGTTTTCCATAGAGTTTCGAAGTTTTCCGCTGCTCGTTGCTAATGACGCTCAACAATGTTAATGCCCCGACCCAGCAGTAAGCTATAATATAGTGTTACAATACTGCTGTGACAGGACAATATCAATGGCAAGCGTCCTGTTTATATCCTCAAGGCTTTTCGTTGCTTTTTCGGCTATGCTTTGTGTGTATCCTTCTTTTTCGCAACACTTTTCTATCACTGGCACTCTGCAGGAGGCTATCCACGGGTTATTTGGGTTAGTTTTGTGGCCCGGTTTTGAGTCGTCATCCGCCAGCCGTTGTCCGCCATCGGTCCGGGAGAAATTGCCCGTACGGATACCCAAAGTTGACTGAAAGGCAGCCCAGGGAAGAAGCGGCCGCCGTCGTCTCGATTTCTCGATTTTCGTCGGCTTGCCGAGGGTTGCGCGCGCATTCCAATTGCAGAATATCTCCCCCGATTTCAGGGGGTTGCTTCTGCCGCTCTCTTTTCCTCGCGCCCTTTTCGGCTGGATTTATGTGTGTCCCGTCGCCGGTGACAGAAGTGGGTCTTTCTAGGGCACATTTTTGCTCTGTGTACGGGAGTCGGCGGAGTCGGAGCTTCTATGACGAGGGTGGTTGCTGCTTCCAGGCAGCTTCGCTGCGTCGCTGCTTTGCTGCTGCTCTTCCAGCGCTCTGAAATGGAAGCCACCCCCCGAGTGGATATACATATGTATGGTTCCTATATATATATATGATATATAGACTTTTCCAAGCGACGCGAGCGAGCGAGCGGACGAGCTCTTCGTGCTGAATTTATGCGGCGTTTTCCGTGGCACTCGGTGCACTTTGGCCGGTGCAAGTGCCATCCATCAGCAGAGACCAGCGCCCCTGCCCCTCCTTTGGGCAAAATCAAATGCAAAAACAATAAGGCAGGCGGGCAGGCCATATGCTTTTAGCCAGGCTCAAATGCGAAGGGTTGCCATCCATCGCGCTTATGCATTCTGTGGCATTTTTCTCAATGAAAACTTTGACGCTGCTCTCGGTTCTCTTCTGAATTGCAGTTTTGTATCTACATAAATTTCAACGCAGACCGGTGGCGGGTGGCGGGTGTGTGGGTGAAAATGCAGGCCAAAGGGCAAAACGACAGGTGAGAGAGAGGGAAATTGTTGCCGAGGCTTTTCAGGCGCAAATCCATGCAATTTGTTGTTGGCATTTCTCGAGTGTTTTCCTTGTTTTTGCGAGACGGATCCGGCAAATTGCATTGCAATTTGCTTTTGTGGCCCTAGGGGGACTCACCGGAGTTTTTTTGTTTGTTGTTGAATTGAGTTGGTTTCCCATTGCAGTTTGTCATCGGATTAGAAAGTATTTTGTCCTGACAAGCTGCTCTCTGAGCCAAGGCTGCAGCAAAGGACATTGCAGTTGGTGACAGCAAATCCTTATTGCCGAGGGGAATAGTTTCGTCAGCTGCATTAAACATGATGCTGCCGATATCTACAATGCTATCCTTAATTTGTAAAGTGAGGCATTAATTTTTAACTTAGCTCACCTTGTGTGTGCTTAACATTTAATGGGAGACACTTGGGGATGTATTTTATATTAAATATGTATATTGGTGATCATATTTGATGATGCAAAACCTAGCTAATATCTTTGCTTAGATCATAAATTCTCTTGCTAAAAAGTTATAGTAAAAACAAATAAATAATTAACTAGAAAAGCATACAATTTCTATCCTTGTTATGAAATTATTTCCACTCGCCTTTAACTACTTAATTTACTGGGCAAATGTAGCTCGAGGGGAGGCCATAAAAAACAGGATGATGGCTCGTGGCACCAAGCACCTCCCCCGCTGTTTATTTGACGCAATTAAAATGCGTGAGAGGTGACCTTTTATACATACAAAGAGTGCGAGGGGAATGAGGCGGAGGAGGAGGAGGTTAAGTTGTTAAGTGCGCCTAATCGAATTACATATCGCGGTGGCGACTGCTGATGTCATCATCGCTGTCGGCATCGTGTTTTCGGCATTAATTTACCAAACCCAAACCTTAGCCAAGACCCTAACACAAGCCAAATCCTTGCCAATAGCGGATACGGATACCCCTTACTGGTAAAGGACTTCCTTCTTTAGCATTTCATTTTTCTGGGTCAGTAGCCATAAAATTGACAGACAGACGTCTTTCACACGGCAAAAAATCCTGCAGACGACTTTGTCGCTTTCGAAAGTTCAACAACCGAAGGAGGAAAATCAACACATACTCGCAGACACACACACACACACACGTGCCGGAGGAAAACTCTCCCTGCTGCCGCGCAGCAGCTGCGCGCTTGCCTTTCAACATCTTCATTGAATTATTTTGCAATCTATTTTAATAAATTTCATATCCTTTGGCATTATTTCCCATTTCCTGTGCCAAAAATCAATAACGCACAACATAACGCAGCCACGATTTGTTTTTACACACACACACATGCGTTCAATTTAGCGCACACCCACAGGACACACACACATTCACATATAGGGGAAAGAAAAACCTGGTCTCAATTTAAGACTCTGAAAATTGTCCCAAGCAGCGACCAATTTATTTTTTTTTTTTGCTGCTATTTTTTGGGATTTTTTCCTTTTGCCCGCTGGAATCCCCGCTTTTTCGGATTGGTGGAAAGCGCAGGCGCCCTGGAAAATGAGTTTATGTTTTCGGGATATGGAAGGAAGGAGCGAACGAGCGAGCGCAGGCATTATTAAGGGGCGGCGATGTCCACACACAAAAGGTACAGCAATTTGCCGAAGGGCATTAACAAAACATATTCATATTTAAGTAAGTTATTTATTTTGTTTCCACTTAGTTACAAGCGAGCAGGCAGGCAGGCATTCGTGCCGAATTTCCCTCTTATTTTTCATGTGCGAAAAATGCTGCCTTGGATTGCAATTATTTGCGAATTTAGGGATTTGAATTATAGAGATCCTTTTTGCTTGACAACTTTATTTATATCTGGAGTGAATATATTTAAATTATAAAAAAGGCACAGTTTATTTTGGTTACTTTATTTTCAGTTTAAAAATAGGTTGTTTAAAGTTTTTTCTTAAAAAAAATAAATAAATATTACACCGTATCCTTTTCGTATTTGACACCTACATAGTTTTTACATGACATTTTTGTATTTTAATTCAACTGAAAAGTTCAGCCAGGATCCGCTGAAAGGCGCCACTGTTATTTATGTCAAGTTCCGCTGAAAGGCGCCACTGTTACCTATGTCAAGTTTTGAAGGCTGTGTGTGTAAAAAAGTGTCAAGTAAATATGTATCGAATTTTTAAAATTAAAAATATTGCAATTAAATTTATAATAAACCAAGTACAATTTTAAATACTTATTATTTTCATTTATTTATAAGTACTTGCATAAAAATAGATGGCCCTAACTTGAAAATCTAAAATTTGAATTCGTTTGTCCCATGTCCCTCATCGAAACAAGATCATGGGCTTCATTCCTCCTCATGCCCTTCCGCTGGTCAGTCTTTTTTGTATGGTTTCCCAACTCCGATTACACTTGCCAAGCCGGTTTAACTTCCTATGCACGCATATATCCTTCCGTTCCGCATGGTGTGTCCTAGCGGGTCCCAAAGCCTATTACCGAACTAAATGACGGCAATCGTATGGTGTGGCTTATGTTGGAGGTGCTAGAATTGCTAATCTGACCTTTCAGCCAGTCCAGCTTTACTTCTTTTTTTCTTCAACTATATAATAGTTTAATATTAAAAGATCTTAAAATCATAAAATGAATACAGTGGCGTTCAGTGTTTCTCAGAGTAAAACCGTGGCCGCAGTAATGGCCGCGGTAAAGATGGCGACGTGGGCAGCCACTTTTTTAGCACTAGTACCACCACCATCATCACCACCATCAACATCAGCTCCATCGTCCTTTGAAACTGGAAAGCATGGAAAATTTTCATATTCATTGATTGGGTTTTTAAAAATGAAAATTTTCAACGCTTCCCAATTACGAGCAAAAAAGACGATGAAGTGAAGTCCAATGAAAGGTCTTTTCTTTCTCAATAAAACTCGGTTCGAGGAATCAACTGGGAAACGTAGAAAATTCAAATTCAATAATACAACTTACATGACGGACCATCCGTGGAGCCTTGTCTGGCCAGGATCGCCCCAGGTGGCACTGGATAGTCATCTCGACCACCCCACTATGGATTCAGACACTTGGATTATACAGATTTTATGTTACAATTAGCATGGACTGACCTTGCGAATTTTAGGCTTGTACCAAGGCCCAGAGCGCGTCTCGAAGTTTTCGCAGTGGGCGGAATCCTTGGTGTACCACACATCGTCCTTTCTTAAGCCCAATGCCATAATGACGAAAACTTTCAGAAACATAGCAATGGAGCATATAGCTACAACGGGGATGACCTGGGGGTATTATTTAAAAATTTGGGAAATTAATCAAATATGAAAACTTAACTTGATAAACATCATTACGATACATATGTAGTTAAAAATACATTGTTTATTTGATTCGATTTTCATATGGAAATATATTTAAATTATAAATAAAAAATATAGTAATTCATAGTTGATTCTTAAATCGTACTTTCGTTTTATGAATTGTTCAAAAGGATAACCTTCTGAATTCAATTATCAAGTAAACAATCAAATTCCCCTTTAAATTTGTTAATAGGTTCACTTTTCTGTCGTAAATCATTCAAAGTGTTATTTTTCTTCACTTTACTTCTCAAGTGAACATCCCAACAACGCTTTGCACTTCGTTAATATAATGCACAGATTTATCACGAGCATCCCTAATAGGATTAGAAATTACAAAATTAATTCGAAAATGTCTTTAGATTTAAAATTCAATTGAGTTGACAGTTGAAATTGCGTATCGATATTGATGCCGATATTTATATTATTTTTTTTTTGTTGCCAAACTGGGTGCAATGTCATGTCAAGCTGTCAAAATAAGCCCCTGAACCAAACCAATTTCATAACCGACGAGACTACCTTTTTAAATTGTATCCTGCTGTTCCCGACTGTCACGACGGCTGCGCAGTCGCAACCCAAGGGAAGTTCGAAACAAGCAAATAATAAAAAAAAAGGCATCGAAGGAGGCTCGTGCAGGAATGGTCGGCCTGACATTCGGTTTTTCGAGTCACTTGCATTTAACAACTCGAGCTGCGCAGTCGCAACCCAAAGGAAATTCAAAGCAAGCTAATAATAAATATTAATTGTCGGTCGTACCGCTGTCGTGTTGTTAGAACATTTTCGTTGACGTTTTTGGCGTTTATTTACGGCTTTTTGTTTTGTCGAAAGCTGGGAAAGGAAACAACAAAAAAATAACCGAAGGCATTGCCATTGGCAACAAAAAAGTGAAGCCGAAACGAAAAGAACAACTAGTGAAAAAAGGAGAGCGGGAAGTTAGACAAAAATTAGCAAAGAACAAAAAGTGGGAGTTTACATTAGAATTTCTATAAAAATCAGAAAAAACTAGAAAAGCAAAGGCGAACCCAGAGAAAAACAGCTCCAAAAACAAATAAAAAGTGTGCTACGAAAGAAGGCTTCAACATTCAGATAAAGCAGGAAATTCACGCGCTCCCGGAAGGCGCCACCATGCTGCACCCCCAGTTGCCTCCGCCGCCGACCTCGAGCGAGGATCACCTGCTCAAACCCGATACCTTCTTCTTTGCCCACAGCAATCCCATTGAGAACGCAGCCGCTGCTGCTGCCGCCGCCGCGGGTCTAATTGATCCGCATCGGGATCTCCATCAGGCCCTGGTGGCCTCCATTGCCAACAACGGGGTGGCCGCCATCGGCAGTGGTCTGACCACAGCGGCGGTGCTCAAAAGTGCCACACAGCAGCAGAACTCGGTGTCCGCTGCAGCCGGACAGGAACAGCAGACGGCCAGCCAGGAGCAGGCCCAGCAGGCAGCCATGGCACTGCTCAAGGAGAACGTGAACGCCTCGACAGGAATGGGGTCCAACAGCAACGGACAGCAGCAGCAGGGCGGCAGCAACAAGAGTGGCTCCTCCGGCCGCTCCACTCCCAGCCTGAGTGGAGGCAGTGGCTCTGATCCCGCTCCCGGCAAACTATTCGTCGGCGGCCTCAGCTGGCAAACGTCGTCGGACAAGCTGAAGGAGTACTTTAACATGTTCGGCACCGTCACCGATGTCCTGATTATGAAGGATCCCATCACCCAGGTAAGCGCAGAGCCATCCATTATGTCTTTCCTAGCCATTATTCCCTATTATTCCATTATATTTCGAGTTCTATAATCCCCCTGCCTTCGGGTTTACAGCTATACACTCCCTATTGATATATATATCGGTCTATCCTCTTTGTGATTTACCTTTGGCACAGCTGCAAGCTGCAGGTTCTCCTCCATTCTCGTCTCCCTTCCTTCGGTATTCCCGGGTTTAGAATTACAGTTCCTTAATTCTTTTCGCTTCGCTCTCCTCCTCGGCTACGTGCCAAAAACAAAGGAGCGACGAAGCAGAAGGCAGAGGAGCAGCAGGAGCAGGAAAACCGAAATCCCAAATCGAATGTAATCAGGTTTTATATGTAGATCAGCTTGTCTCCGATTATTGAGACACGAACTCTGAGAAATAAATTCAATTTCCCTGTCATAATTTGTATGCGGGACAGCTATCAATTTACACTTCCTCTGAAGTGGTTTTACAGCAGCTTTAGTTTATATTACACATATCAGGGATAATCAGGGATTCCAAAGTGCAATCATTCGCAAACAAGAAGGAGACTCTATTTATATATAAAAAATCTATAAATTTATTAACATTTGATGTTACAAATTGAATTATTAATTGAAAGAAGAATAGTTTAAATAAATTTTAATTATTTATAAAGAGTATTTTCTATAACTATCTTTAATTTGAATAAATACAGAATCTAAAAAAGTATTACCAAAGACTGTCAGGCAAGATCGAAGAACACACAGAAATGTTTCCTTAGAAATGTCAAACGTTAGCGGACAAATTTTTCGGACATTAACCCAATGTCTTGGTATAGTTTCCCCTCGAAGAGCCGAGTTATTGCCCCGGAAATTGACTTTCGAAATGCTTAATGCGTCGGGCAATTTGTCCGCTTGATAAGCGGACGTTATCCATGCATCCTACATGTATTTTTTGGTGGATACCACGTACTACTTGCCACATACTACGATTCATCATCGTCGTGGCTGTGGCTCCCCATCGAAAAAGAGCGCGCGCGCGCTCATTGCTCTCGGGCAATAAAATATAGCAGCTGCCGCATTGTTCCCGAGTCCTGTTCCCTCGCAGAAGCAGCTGTTCCTGTTAGTTGGGAGGGTTCCCTGAATTCGGCACAGGACAACGTTCTCCTGTATACCTGGGGTGGTTTGCCGCCGAGCCAATTGCGCAATTACGGAATGAGTTGGAACTACGACTGGCACATGATAGGGCAGTTATAGCGATCGGCTAACGGGGTTGTCGTTGTCCTGTCCCCTCTCCAATAAATAAATTCAGAAAGAAATACACACACACACAGCACAGAAAACACCTTTTGTCCCTTACCCCTGAAAACGAAAAAACAAGAAACAAGAAACAAACAAAGGAATGAAGAAAAACAACAGAAGCGAGAAGAAAACTGGTTTACCAACTGTCTCTGGCGGGCCCCCGATCGTTTATGAAGACGGTTCCTGGCCATAATTGTCTCTGGGGAGTACTGTAGTCCATAAGCACCTAAGATCTATCAACTATATAGCTAGCTTTATGTAGTAAACTAAATATGTACGAACTACTTAATTAAAACACATAATTTTAAACAACGTGAAACCACAACCAAAGTGAGGAATCCCTCAAGAGTCAAGGAGACAAGGCCGGAAGCCACGAAAGGAACCTGGTCCCAGGTAACCACGAGAAGCCAACCACAGGATGACGATCCAGCGACAGCTTAGGTACATTATTATAAACTACAACCAAAAAAAAACTATAAAAAAATCAAGAAAAATAAATCGCCAAGGACTGTAACCTCGTACGCTTAGCGTACTTAAATTACTCAAGACTCTGGCGCATCGTAATCCGTATTTCGTATAAATCTGAGCAATAATACTGTATCTGTACTCGTATCTCTAATTGAATGTACTCGTTTCTTGTACTCGTACTACTTCGCATTGTGTACTTGGTTTACTCTTAGTGTTTCTCTCACCCAGCAAACAAGAAGTATTGAAAAACAGTCGAAATCACGCATTGATCTTAAGCAATCCTCGAAGAAAGCAAAACAAACTAATAACGAGTAACCTATAGTATTCACAGTTCAAGCTCTAGTTGGATGAGGCGTGTTTTACCCCAAGAATACCAATAATACCCCCACCTTGTTCCCAACTTAGCGCAAGATGAGAGCCGAAATCATCGTCCATGGCAACCTTTCTTGAATTGATTGTGTAACATAAATAAGAACCCTAGATTAGCATAATATGAACCCAACACATATGTACGTATTTGATACGATATACTACCAGCCCCGTAAACGTTAGACTTTTGTTATACCTAACCCATAATGCGAAATTCTGTTTGTGTGTGTTTACTTGATGCTTTATATTATTTTGTTTGGCATATCGATTACACATAATCCCTAAGCAATCAATTGTTTACCATATTTGTTTTTTTTTTTTTTTTAGTTTTGTAGTTCGAATATCTATCGAGCAAATGTTTTATTTTGTTGCTTTGATAATTCTTTTGTTTATGGAATCTTGTTTGTATTATCACATTTATTCGAAGAAAGCTTAGTGCATAGAAAACCCCCATATTGGCCATAATAATAATGAATAAAAAAAAACTATAGGTCCTGTATCTGTAAGTAGATAGTCCCAAGTACTACGTTTCCCCAACAACTCCTCCCCAGCCATTGAACGAATCTCCACCAGGGTTATAATATATACTAGAACTTATATGCATAAATCTTACTCTTTAGGTAGGTAGTCCTATAGCTTTCATCTCTCTATTTCTCTCTGGAATTATTGTGTACTATAAATCGATCTACTCTGAACATATGCCATAGGCTTAAGCAACAAATGTATTCCCCACATTACTGTAATATACTACGAAAGTTATTAATTAGTTTAAGCGAAAATATCACACATTCGAGACTCATTCTTTGTAAAAAATTAAACTTTTAAGTAATTATTAAGCAAAACTAACCAAAGACGACAAATTGTATGGCAACTCGTTAAATTTACATTTTAAAAAATAACAATATACTCCTCAAAAGAAATCAAATGCTATAAAACGTATTTTAGATATTTTCTAATCGTATTTGTTTTAATATAATAATGCGTTTTAGGACCATGGAAATTGGTAACATAAATTCGCTTAAATTTCCTTAAAGGAATCTTTTAATTATGCTTAAAATTATATTCCATGTTTAACGATTTTTAAAACGCATTAGCTTTCTTTCTATGTAATTGCCACACACATTTGTATCCTTGAGTTGAGTTCGCATTCATGGTGAGGTGAACGGAAGTCTTTGGTATCCTCCAGTTTGTCGTGTATATAATATATATATA
Source organism: Drosophila anomelani (assembly GCA_035045905.1). NCBI lineage: Eukaryota > Metazoa > Arthropoda > Insecta > Diptera > Drosophilidae > Drosophila > Drosophila anomelani. Next base: position 3,558,704 of record JAWNOO010000007.1, on the reverse strand, counting down.
TCTTTATGCCTCCTGTACCAACATATCTGTATATGTATATCTGGGCTCTAGAGGGGTGTCACATCAGTATAAAGAGAACACACGTTGAATGCATACTATATTTCGTAATGTTTCTCTGATATATGTACGTTCCAGCCTAGCGAATAACGACCATCGATCTACTTACGTATAAATATTGGTATTCCGTTAACAAAGCAAAAGTATATTAGACAAAACTTTAGTTCCATAGTTGCAAAACTTATTTTATGTTATTTGGATTACAATTGAATTAAAACTCGTTAGTGTTTACTCCACAAAATCAGACTAAAATGGAAAGCAATGCAAATTTGATGAGCAAAAAAGCGTATAAAGTCGATCAAAACGCCATCTACATACCTGCATAATATATAAACCGTATACCGTATCTGTGTTTACATAATATATATATATATATCTATCTATATATAATTTTTAAAATATATATTTGTGGAAGATCGAGTTCCGGTCGAATTGATATTGATTCTTACTTTGTTGGACTTTTGCTAACGTTCCGTAGGACATTTTACGATTATTAATCCTAGTTATATAACTACAACTACAATTCGTAATTTAGATTTTAGCCCCTCTAACAGAGTCCTCCCAAGATTGCTCCCTGCTAATCTATTCGTGTCTCTATTTGTTTCTCTTCCCCGTTCACTCCACACCGCCTACACCCACAGCGCAGTCGCGGCTTCGGCTTTATCACATTCCAGGACCCCTCCACCGTGGAGAAGGTCCTCAAGGTGCCCATCCACACGCTCGATGGCAAGAAGATCGATCCCAAGCACGCCACCCCAAAGAACCGCCCGCGTCAGGCCAACAAAACCAAGAAGATCTTCGTCGGCGGCGTCTCCCAGGACACCTCCGCTGAGGAGGTCAAGGCATACTTCAACCAGTTCGGAGCCGTCGAGGAGACGGTCATGCTGATGGACCAGCAGACGAAGCGTCATCGTGGCTTCGGGTTCGTCACCTTCGAGAACGAGGATGTCGTGGACCGCGTCTGCGAGATCCACTTCCACACCATCAAGAATAAGAAGGTCGAATGCAAGAAGGCCCAGCCTAAGGATTCGGTCACACCGGCCGCCCAGCTCCTCCAGAAGCGCATCATGCTGGGCACCCTGGGCGTCCAGCTGCCCACAGCTCCAGGCCAACTGATTGGAGCCCGAGGTGCCGGTGTCGCGGGCATGAACCCGCTGGCGATGCTACAGAATCCCACACAGCTGCTGCAGTCACCGGCAGCGGCCGCCGCGGCCGCCCAGCAGGCTGCCCTCATATCACAGAATCCGTTTCAAGTACAAAACGCCGCCGCAGCCGCCTCGATGGCCAATCAGTCGGGCTTCGGCAAGCTGTTGACCACATATCCGCAGACGGCGCTGCACAGCGTCAGGTGAGTGTGAAAAAAAACCGTCCTGATCGGACAACGAACTAATCCCCGTTTATTTGCCTTTCTTCAACAGGTATGCACCCTACTCGATCCCCGCCACCGCCGCCACTGCCAACGCCGCCTTGATGCAGGCCCATCAGGCGCAGAGCGTGGCTGCCGCTGCCCATCACCAGCACCAGCAGCAGCAGCAACAGCAGCATCACCATCACCAGCAGACCCACAACGCCCAGATGGCCGCCGCCCAGCAGCAGCAGCAGAACCATCACAACGCCGTAGCCGCCTCGAATTCCGCCTCGCAGGCGCATTCGGCAGCAGCGGCTGCCGCCTTGGCGGCCAATGCCGCGAATGGAGCTGGCGCAGCTGGAGCACATAGCCTGGCCGCTGCCGCCCAACAAGCTGCTTTGGTGGCCGGCAATCCCCTGAATGCAGCCGCTGCCGCCGCCGCCGCTGCTGCCAATCCGGCGGCCGCCTACTCCAACTATGCTCTGGCCAATGTGGACATGTCCAGCTTCCAGGGCGTCGACTGGAGCTCCATGTACGGCATGGGCATGTACGTCTAAGCACCAAGACAAATCGAGCGTTTTGTGTTGGTAATTTGAATGAAACACACACACACACCACATGCCCCACTCACATGGCCCCCATCCACACACACAGCAACACTACTCATCCGAAGTTAGTTTTCCTTTGAGTTTGGCTTAGCTAGTAGGCAAGCAAATATTAAGTATTATATTTAAGGCGCTCCCGGGGCGGCGAGTTGAATAATAACAAATCATAAGCAATACAAGAAACAAACAAAACGAAAGGAAAGGAAAGAGCAAAAAATATGAAAAGGAAGCTAAGTAAGCGAAGCGAGAAATCAAGGAAAAACAAAATTCAAACCAAAAAAAATTAGGAGAGAAGCGAATAGGAGGATAACCACATTAAAAAACCACCGATTGTGATTGCGTTTAAATGTAGCCGTTAATATATATAATTTTTAGTGCATAAAAGAGTACCATTAAAAACCTAAACATAAATTTTAACAAAACTACAACAAAAATATATAAATAAAGAGTAAATATAAAAACATATTTATAAAAAAAGAAGATCAGCAAGAGCCAGGCAAGGCATGAATCTTATAAGTTAACCAAGAGAAAGGCGCTCATTAATATTGAAATATGATCTATTTTTTTTGTTTTTCCAACTGAAAGGAAGAACTCCTGCGAAGGCAGTATTAAGTAAAATTGAATGGATATCTTCAAAGAAAACATTTTGCTCAAGACAAAGAGTTATAAATTAATGTTAACCAACTAAAGCCCTAAATGAACTATTATTTTAGACGTTTAGTTGAGTTCGAATTTAATTCATACAACAACTGAGTTATATACCCCATCACCACACATCACACACTCTCCGTAAAACATCGCCATCCTCCTGTTATCCCCCCCTCCTATCACTCTACTCTGTTCTTTGTACTTAATATTGTAACAATATACTTTATATATGAACCCACAACGAGCAAATCTATATTTTGTTTCGTGTTCTGTGTGTGACTTTGACTTTAATTTGATTTAGTTGTGTAATTAGCTTAGTTACCACCCAATCTCAACCATTTGTAGCGATTAATTTCAATAACATCTTGGCATTTGTATCTACTTTTGATTTCGACCAAAAGAGGTTACCCCATAGACCCTAGCAGCGGCTTCTTTTGTAGTTCTTAAGAGACTTTCAAGTGAGAGCCAAAACTAATCTACCTTTATTTTCCATCCCACTTCCACTCTTCATTTGCATAACCAATAAAAAATCATCTCATTATAAACCAGGTAACAACACATTACTTTACTTTAACTGTAGTTTATTATTACTATATGGCACAATCTTAGTTCTTAATTATATTTTGTAATTATTACCCTTGTGTAGCATTTGCATTTTATATATTTTGCATTCGAAGAGTACTACTACTCCTACTTCATCCATTGAAACCAACAAACAGAAATCGAAGCAAGGAGGGTATCCAAGGACAACCGCTCCTGATTATTTAGTTAAGTATTTTGTCTCATTTGAATCGCTTGCATGTTTGAAGTTAGTTTTAATTCCTAGTTATTCATTTGGAAAGTAATAATTTGCGTATGTAAATATCTAGTTTATGTACACATTACACACATACACACACACATTATATGGAAAAAAGAACAATAAAACAACATTTGAAGTAATTATTGTGTTTAATAATAAAAAACAAACAAACAAACAAGAAACTTTGCTAGTGATTTGAGCAAACAATTTGTGTTTTCTTATTATTTGTACTGACACAATTCGATTTTGTATATATATATATTTGTATCGTATTTGATTTGAATTTACCTCGTATTACTTGTATATCTTTTATGTTGTGCTGTGCCCCCTCTGTCTGTCTCTCTACTTTTCTGATCCTGATTCTGATTCCATTGTCCATGTGTAGAATTTAATACATTTCGATGCATTTGCCAGTATCAAAAACAAAAAATTCAGTAAACGATTGTGTGCGGAGAATTATTTTTAATTCCTGTAGACTTTGACGGGGTGAGTATGGTGATGTACTATTATCGTTTTTGTATACCAAAGATTTTGAATATTAACTGGATAATCATTTTACATTTTGCCGAGACTCGTCGTCCCATCATCTTCATATGCAGAAACTAATTTATTTATTTATTTATTTATGGTTTACGCTTAAGACTCTTAACACATTCCAAAACACATGCTATACGGTGCCATTTACTTATCGATATTAATATTTATTTTTTTACCCAATTCCTCTGTCGATCTCGATCTCAGAACCATTGCTTTTAGAATAAGATTGATTTACCCTGCCAGTCCAAGCTAAAATATGAGAAATTCCTTTAATTACGCTACACAAACTTTGTTCTATTGACATATTTTATAAACGAAACAAAACAACCAAACAAATAAAATTATTTATATTTGATTAATGCATTTTATATATTTATTTATATCTAATTATATTTAGCTGCGAACGCAAGAAGTCAAAAAATGCTATAACAGTTGCCGCCTAAGTTTATTGTAATAGTTGGAGAATAATTTATGATTTCGTTGTACATTTCCTTATGCTTCAACATTCAACATATTGAAACCGACCAAAGTCGGCCGATTTACTTAGTTCTTTGTACTTGTAACAGTTGCAACAGTCTGAATCCGATATAAAAAAAAACAATATACCTCCTATATCCAATGAAATGTTTTGTTTTCTATACTCTCGTACCAAAGATATATACCCAAAGTAGTAGCTTGCTAATTTTGATATATACATATAGTAATCAGATCGAACATACTTATATAGCGATCTCTCTCTATAAATATATACATATACATATATCTATTTTTTGATTACCAAAAACAAATAGTTGAATTGCTCACTAAGAACGGGGCTGGTTTATAAGTTGTAAATTGAAACTGGAAGTTAATTAAATCGGAAATCCATGAGTGCATATAGCATAACTTATCAGTCAGCCCCCGAATATATCAAACCAAAAATCTTTAACAGAATCAGTACATTTGCCTTTGTTTTCGTGTCGTGTAGCGTCGCCAAGAGTTTCTTCTGTATATTCTGCGCAAAAATATTTGGTTAATTTCCTATTTCATCATTTGTCGGGCCATCTCAACTACAGCTAAAACAAAAAGAACTTGCTGTAATATATAAACCAAAATTTAAACACTGAAGTATTGGAATTTCTTTTCGTTTTACCTCGTAGGTTTACTACCAACATATTTAGATACAAAATAGTTACTTAATCTCCTATTTAATAGATCTATACACACATTTTTATGGAACAAAAAACAACGCATGATGAACCGTGTACAGTAGTCAATTGAGTTTACATCCTTTATACAACCTCCAAGATAATGCAGAGACAACAACCCCATATCATCTGCATCTGAGACCCCAGATGTTCCCCCATTAACTAGCAAGGCATTAGCATTAACTTACATACATACTACCTACATCTACTTACATACACACATACATCATATGACAATAAGATCAACTGTGTTTCAGCATTCAAGTGTCAGTATTCGTAAACCAAATTACCTAACAACAAACTGAGCAAAGTACTTATATACTCACTACTATATGTAATCGATCCGATAAGGCAGGACGAGCACGATCCGAATGAGCCTTTTGGATTTCGGACTCGGATCGGGAGGCGGTTTTAGCAATTTGAATGTAGTTGGGTTTAGATAGCGCAACTCAAGTGGCGAAAACTTTATAGATATTTACATAAAGATACAGATACATATATATACATACGATGATATTTAGCAAGACCGTGATATATTCAATTAGTAAAACCAAAACAAAAAATTATATATTATATGTATATATCAATTATATATTGAGGCGCGTCTCTCGAAATGTGTCAAATTGCATACTAAGAGTAGAGTTTTTGGTGAAAGCAGGAGAAGTAATTACATTTCATCAACTCTTGTTGTTGTGAAGAAGGCTATAAAAAACAACCACGCATATCACTTTGATGGTGTCAACCGAGAGTTTTCGAGTTTTATTCCCAAGAGAACCACGAAACGAAATATATAAATTTTGTTAAATCGTGTAAAAAAGAGGTTTTTTTCCAAAACGGAGGTTCTCCAGAGAATCCAGACAACGAGTTTTCATTTTGGATATCGTTTTGGATGTGCGACTACCACGAGTACATCTAACAAGTAGGGTAGAGTGTTGATTTGATTGACTAATGAGGACCAAATTTATAGCGAAATTCAGAAATCAGGTTATTATATTAGATCCTAAATAAAGCGAAACCGAATAATAGTGGTATTAGAACGTTTTTGATTTTGTAACCTGGCATTTTGTGGCTTCTTGCTTATTATTTATCGTTGTTTTGTTAGCCATTTTGTTTAACTTATCACCGAAGCGCTATAAACTACACCAAACCACACACTCACTCAACAATCTAGTCAATTGATGTGCATAGGCACAAATTATTTCATTAAAAAACAAAAACAATGAAAACCCATGATGGTAAGTAAAAAACCAAAAACGAAGAAACACAATAAAATCTAAAAGCAATTATTTGCCCGTACTAAACCGGGAAAATATAAAACAAACCAAAAGCAACAAACGAAACATATAAAAAATCACATTAAAAATGATGCTAAGAAATCCTTAATTTAATTTATTGAGAATTAGTTGGTAAGCTTAAAATTAAGTCTAAAAAAAAACGTGTTAACGTGAACGTGTTAAATAATTTCGAAGCAATGCAGCGAAGTACTCAAGAGATTATTCGACATACAAGCGCTATATATATTTATCAATTGCTAAAATTATATATTAAATGCATAACATATTAATTAAGAGAATGAAAAGTGGCTACTTTTGCTCATTTCAAATGCTTAACGAAATGCTAAAATCAAAGACAACAAGTCGTATTGAAACCTAATTTAAGTGTTAAGCAAACAAAATTAAAATATACCACATAATATATATATATACTTCAAAAAGGAACATGTTTTCTTATATATAAAAATGTAGCAAGGAATGATTACTTTTACGGGCTCGTAACATATCAATTATACTGAGCTGTATTTTGAAAAGAAAAGCAAATCGAAACGAACGAATTCAACACCAAGTTCAATTTTTATGCATTGATGCAACCGAAGATTTTTGATAAGGCCTAAAAAAATAAGAAAATAAATGTGAATTACATAATTAAGGTGAGTAAAACCGCTAATGAAAATTTCAGCAGAAAGCCTTGCCAAGACTTTCCTAAAAGAAACGAAAACATAACTTAGACTCGTCTTCCAGCAACTAATTGACATGACAAAAGTTCTTACACCAATAGTAAAAAGTGGAAATTTAGAGAGAAGAAATTTCAGTTATGCGAAGAGTCCTTTTTTTTTGCCTAATTAGCACCCCCGATGATTTAGAACTTATTTCAATTTCAAGGCGAAGAGAAAGAGCTCAGCTTTTGGCTAATAGTACTTGTTAGACGTAATCAATCAGTACAATTTTTGCAACGAGGAATTTTAAACGAAATCATTGACCCCATGGGAAGGGAAATGTTGTATAACTTTTATTTTAGTTTTTAAGTTGAGAGTTTTTCCCCGCTTATAAAGATCTCAACCCAGCCACAGATTGATTTGCCTAAAAATCATACTAACAAATCAGAAGCAGCAGGTGGAAATGGAAGGGTCTTCTTACTAACTGTTGTAAATTTGTTTCTCTAAATACAAAATGAAAGAAGAAAGTCAAACTATATACAAAATAAGCAAGTGCATTATATTGATCAACTTGGTAAACAATTTGAAGGCTAGCCGTAAGTTTTCACATATATAAATGATATAACTTTTAGGCCATAAGTGAACCCCAGTAAGAAAACCCCTTGAATTGAGTTTGGCTTGGGCTGAGAATCGTAGTCATAGTTCTGATATGCGTAACAGCTTCAAGTTTGGTTATTATTTGTTTAGCCTGTAACGGAAACGGATATATACATATATATATTATATACAACGCCCCGTAACTTGTAACTCTGTAAAATGTAACTACTGTCGCTCTATTTCTCGCTCTATACTTGTAGCGATGTTTAGACACTCATATATAAGTATATATACTGAAACACAATATATAATTCTTTCGATATATACAAAGGACATGTAAACGGTATTTACTCTTTTAGCCTAACAAATCCTATAAAGCCCAACCCGAGAAAAATCAAACAAATTGCTGACAAACAAAATATATAATGTGAACCCTTTGTGTAATTTTCCTATTGAAAAACTTCTTGGCATAAACCCTTTTTGAATTGAAACGAATCGAAACGAATAAACGAAATGTGAAAGCAAATTTTACAAATAAAAATCTGTATTTAATTTGAAATAAATGGAAAATGATCTGGAAAAGCTTCCTTGTATGTAATTTAAAGTAGTTTGCACGAAATATTTTTCTTCCTGTATAATGCACAAAAAAAAAACATAACTAAAGTGTCTGTATAACATATTGTATTGTTAATGTCTAGTGTAAGCTTAGCTGTAATAATTAATAATCCATTCGAATGGTAATCAATTAGTTGATAGTCGAATTAGAAACCACCGTCATATTAGACTTTGTAAAATGTACTTGTATAACGTACTCTCCGTTTCAACCTTGGTACCACTTAAACCGTAATCGTAACAGTAATGGTTAACGTAAACGTAAACTTAAATGATTGCCTCATTAGTACACGTATTGCTATTTATTTTAATTAAAACCACTTTAGTTAATTTATTAGTAGATACAGAACATTTATTTCTGTTGATTTAAACTTGGGACTCTAAATATTGCAATAAAAGTGTAAAATTTACTTTCAACGACAAGACAAGGTTTATCCTTGTTCTGAAAAAAGAAAATCTGTACAATGGCGAGTTCGAAGAGGATTATTTGTTGAGCTTCGACCTTTAATATTAATTAATTTATTTAATGGTTTTCAATATAAAACTATAAATTTAGAGTTCCTGGTAAAATATAGTCGGTAGCATTATTTTTATATAAATTATTTAATTTCCATAACTATTTTAATAGCAAAAGAATGCGTATTTAATTTGAGTTCCATTTTGTTTTTAATGTATGACACCTTTAGAAGAATATTTGCAGTAATATTATTTATATCTTTCTGATTTGTACATACACAGTGAAAAGATGTATTTAATTCTTAATTTTCTTGTCTATATTATCATTTGCTTTATCCTAGGACTTGGCACACGCAGAAGGCAATGCTGGGTTATGATTTACAAAGAAATCTTAACTCTGAGCGTAAGAAGCGATGAAAATTCGATGTAAGAAAATACATACATATGCGACAATACCCTTTTTGTGTGAACTCAAAGTTTGATAGAGATTATCCTCTAAACGAAAGTTAAATCATACGATTCAACAACTATCGGATATTTCGTAGGAGGAGCGATAAAAACGCATAAGCAATATAAATGAAAACATATATAACTTTGATACCGATGTGTTAATGTTGAGGCCAACTCAAATACTGAATCTATATAAAAATATATATGAGTATATATATTTGTATTTCGAAAGTGCTTAAAGTTGGCACGATCTTCAGAATTTAATTGAAGCAGATTTAAGACCCAAAACAAGCTAACATTAGAACCTAAGAGCCGAGTTAAAAGACGAACCAATCTAATGAGTAGGTCGCAATAAGCATGAATAATAATATATAACGAGGATAATTTCTAAAGTTCAATGTTTTACGTTGCATATTACGAACATATTATATTCGAAAGACCAGCAAAATATCTCTGAAATGGAGAAGGTTCAGAAATGATTTCAATACCATTTTCAAAGTTGGTTGCCCTTAGCTTCTTATGCAGTATATATATATATAGATATATATAAATACTATATTATTGAAACGTATATATTATATAAAGTATTCATAGATAACTTATAGATTTGATTAGAGCGTAGAAATACTTACATACATGCACACTCATTCACACAGACATCGGTTGGTATTGTGTAAACTTACATTTGCGTATAAATTTGCTGTTTACCCACACGAGACTCGAAACAAACCAAACTCATCTTAAATGTTGCAGCGTAATTAACAGATTAATTATATATACATACTATATATATATATATATATACAAATATACCACAATAAATGTTTCACATAAAATAATATTTGCTCTGTAGTTTCAGCCGATTTCAGTTTAGTGCATTTTCCACATCCCTACCTACACTTTCATATATTTTGAGTTTGTATCTAAGAATCTTGCGCGTGTAGTTAGTCTGGTAAAATATGCCCTTTAGTTTGATCTTTTGTCTATTGAAAACGCAAAATAACAGAAACTTTTACGTTTGGCACTCAGTTAGTAATGGAATCTTAAATTTACCTATACAAAAACCTACCTAGAATCGCTCTAAACGTCTGTACGTACATACATATATAGACACAAACATATAGATTTTGATCATTGATTAGCTAACACAAGTAACTTGTTATAAACTTTCAATGGGTAAGTTGGGTTTTTGACTTGGACACTCACCCCCCAATGGTGCTTAAGAGCATCTTTCTGGAATACTGTTGGTACTTTATCTACTAATGGTACGAGACGATCCCCTGCAAGATACATTCATTTTCAGATCGATATGTAAGCTGCTTTTGGAGTTAGTTACTTACTACGAAGTAGGTAGGAGCGACTTGGCGGCAGTGCTGGCTTCAACTAGAGTTTGGATTGGATCAAAGCGAATAAGGAAAACGTATAAGACTGATCAGTAACCTGGAATTTTACGTCCAACTGGCGCTTACTTACCTTTGGCTTGAGTAGGAAGGGAATGCGTGCAGCACTGATGAGACGAAGCGCCATTTTACTAAAATTAACTAATCTGATTAATAATGAAATTTAGTTGCAATAGATGCGTATCCCAAATGTGTCCTAATATTCTAGCCGAATCGAAATGATGTTGTCACATCCGAGATTTTGGTATATACTAATATGTGGATGTCTACAAATCTTTGACATTCTCTGTCTATTGAATTCCTACAGGTTGCTATATACATATATATATATATATATGTATATATATATATATGATTAAACAAATTCATACAAAGGTAAGTATTTATTTTGACCTGAAATCGCTGGGAATAATAAAAAAGAAAGGAACTTCAGCGCGGATGCGCTCTTAAGCTCAGGTGAGCGGCGGCACAACGGCCCCTCACCTAAACACATGGGTACACAAAATACATTTCTTTACTATATACTATACTTGTACATATATTTTACAAGTACAGTTTTATAATTATACATATTTCCAATGCCTAAATGTTTGCCAGTTTTGGCACTTTCTCTTTTTCGCCTGTTGCCAATTAATTCAGTCCCAAAAGATGTACAATTATATGGCCAGATACTTGTCCCACTCGATTTTATTTCTTTTCATATATTTTTTATATAAAAATCAATGAATAAACTATTTTTTTTTATTTTATTTTATTAAATGTTTGTATTCTTACAAACGCGGCTGCTGGCCAAGAATATTTAAGGGTTGGATTGTTTGGTTGGATTTTGTGCTGTGCTTTTGAGCCATATACATTTAAGTGTCCCAGGTAAGAATCTATGGAACCGTGAGCTCTTTGCTGTTCCTACGTATAGGACCAATTATACCTTAAATGAGCCAGTTATTAGGGCTTTCATTCTAATCAATAAATTGCAAGCTTTCATGCTACTTGACCCCAACTCCCCTAGGGACCATGTCAGGAATGAGTTAAGTGTATTCTTTCCTATGAAGCTATAGGATATACTATAGTTGTCGATTTTCATGAAATTAAAACCGAAATTCTGAAATAATATTAGGTACCCAAATATTAAATTTGGTGGAAATATGTTGAAAACTGATATAGTTATAATTTTTTTTCGAAAAATTTCCTGATCGTTCCTATGGCAGCTACATGATATAGTCGTCCGATCCTTAATTATGTTAAAATACGAAATTGACTTTCAGTGGAACTTTCTTTCCGAAAAATTCATGCAAAATATACTTAGTTTTAAGTTTAAAATTTAATTTAAGTTCATAAAACTTAATTTGGTCATCAGCTTCGGCCAGTCTTTGACTAACAATGGCAAATCTTCAATATTGTCAGCCTAAATGACAGCACGTAGCATGCGTTAGCTAGGTTCAGGTGCATAAGGAGCATAAAGCAATCAAATTATAGCCCACAATGGGGGTAAGGGAGGCACAACCTTCAATAAATTTAAAACAAGCAAAAAATTCTAATAAAAACATAGTTTCATGGAGCAAAGTTAAAACAAACAAAAATCGTACAGGCCAATAAAAAAATTAAATTAATCTTGACATTTGCCATCGATCTTCTCGATTATTAATAGTATTTTTTCAATTTTTTTCCAACTGTATTACTTTGTAAGTGTTAACTTTTATTTCTCAAAACTATATTTGGCGAGAACGCCAGCATGTGTCCATGTAGATAACAGGCACAATATGGCTTAAAAGGACCTATTGTCCTTCAGGAGGCATTCAATAGAAATTGACTAAGGTGTTGATCAGCTTTCAGCAGAAAGCAATTAACTTATAATCCATAATGTGACCACATATTTAATTAACTTTAGAATTATCGCAATATCACAGCCAAGACATATGTACATGCCTCCCTAAAGACTGGGCTAACGCAAATAACCAAGCTTCATGGAAGTCAAATAGAAGCCCAGGAAAATTATGTTACAATTTTTTTTTGATATTTTTGATAAATTACTAAGCTAACCAATTGTTGGCGGCAGGAGAACCAAAGTTTTGGAAAGACAAAGAAAACCCCAAACTTCTCATATTTAAAACAACATTAGTATTTGTTTTTTATCCTAGAAGCATATAAAAATCAGCACAGCAAAAACTTAAAAATATTCAATTGGCACCATTGAGTTATTTTTGGGGGAAAATTAGTTCAAATTAATTTATAGCCTTACTAGCCAATAAAAAATATTTAAGTAATTTTGACTTTTGCCATTTCTGTTCTCCTTGACTATTACTTAGCATTTTAAATTGCTTTTCAACTATCTTATTTTTTAAGTGTTTAATTTTTTATGGGGTACAATTATAAATGTTCAAAATAATTTCTCAAAACTATATTTGGCAAGAACGCCAGCATGTGTCTATGGAGATAGCAGGCACAATATGGCTTAAGAGGACCTATTGTCCTTTAGGAGGCTTTCAGTAGTAATTGACTAAGGTGTTGCTCGGCTTTGAGCAGAAAGCAATTAACTTATAATCCATAATGTGACCACATATTTAATTAACTTTAGAGTTATCGCAATATCACAGCCAAGACACACATGCATCCCTAAAGGCAAGGTGACTACAAATAAGCAAGCGTCATGGAAGCCAAGCCATGCCTTTGCTATCCGCCTATAAAAGGCGCATCCTGCCGGGCTAAGGCTGCAGTTATTATAGAGTCGCGAACGACGGCAGGTCACCTTTGGAGGATCAGGAGTAGACCCGAGCTCAAATTTCCCTAGTTTCCTACAACAGGTGGCAAACTGCAACAAGAAGATAAAGAAATCAGTGCGAGTGGAAGCAATAACGACCAAAGCAAATATTTGTTAACGAATTTTTAAACAGTCAAGTTCCTGTTCATTTAAAAAAAGGACAAATATAAATAAAAACATTAGTAAAAGCAGAAAATTAAAAGGAGAATTAAATAGATAATGGTAAGCTAAAATTTAATAAAAAGAAGGGAAAATTCTACAGAGGATAGTGAAATGAATGATAACCGAAGACTTGGCATCCATAAAAGTTGCCTTTGATTAGCAAATTATTGGACTTACCGAAGGTTAATTTGCATGATTGAAGTCTGGCTGGAAGGCAGCAAGCACATTAATCAAAAAAGGTCGCTTGCCCGCAAAAGTATGCTAATTAACTCCACTAACTCCTCCAGAGTGCAATGCTTTTGTGGGTTTCTACAACTATTCGATATCAGAGCCCTTTTGTGCCCAGTGCGTCCCAATGATTTCCTGTTTACTTTAGCATTTTAACACTTCCTATGAAGGAAATCAATTAATTGGCTTCGGTTACCGTTTATTTACTTTTATCTTCAGTCACAATCTAACTCTCATTGAGATCAGACGTGCCTTCCCCCGCTATAAATCCGACAAAGCAAATTCGACAACCTACATAAGCCACCAACAACTTCAAACACTCTCACTAGTTACCAGTTCAAGTGCATAGCAAATCTACTTTCAACTTAACCAACGGTACAACACAGAGACGTAGCGATGGGGGACCCCCCTGATCGTGACCCTCCAAGAGTCATTACGAAAGAAGATCTTCTGCAATCTCCCGGCCCCAAATACCTCGTCATCACCAGAACTGACCCCGGACGGAACTTAAACAACATCAACCCATTTCTCGTCAAAAAACAAATCGATTTTGCCTGCGGCGGTGAAATTGAACAATGTAAAACTCTCCGAAATGGCACGCTCCTAATCAAAACAAAAACAAGTCTGCAGGCCTGGAAGCTGATGCAGCTCAAAGCTTTCGCTCCCGACATCAATGTCAACGTCACTGTGCACAACTCTCTCAACTCCACCAAGGGCGTCATTTACTCAAATGACTTAAGAGGAATCGAAGAAAAGATCATCGTACAAGAACTTGCTGCCCAGCAAGTCACCGACGTTCGAAAAATACTAAAAAGAGAAAACGGCTCCCTTAAGGAAACTGGTCTCCTGATACTCACATTCAACACCCACAATCTGCCGGATTACATTATGATTGGTTACCAAAGGACAGCAGTCAGAATCTATATCCCGCTTCCCATAAGATGCAACAACTGCTTCAAATACGGCCACCTCAACAAATTCTGCAAAAACATAAAAATTTGCTTCAACTGCGGAGAACAACACCATATAGACCCCTCATCCACCGACAAATGCACTAGATCACAGAAATGCATTAACTGTAACACTGAACAACAACAAACAAACCCACACAACTCCACCAGCAGGAAATGCCCAACCTTCCTCACACAACAGGAACTACAAGCTATCAAAACAACTCACAAATGCGACAACAAAACAGCCCACACAATCCTCAAAGCTCGCTCCTCCGACAAAACTCCACACTCATATTCATCTATCGCCAAGGACGCCAACCCTCAACACCTCAACAAATCCACATACTCGCAACAACAAAAACCACCCGGAACCAGCTACCTCAACCAACCCTCTACCAGACCTACACCTACAAACTACTCCGATCTCTACCCTACCACCAGCAACAACTCAACCAACGGCATCTCAACTCCAACAACAAATAAGTCCCCGATCAAGTCCATCAAAATTCTACCTCGTAACACATCAAAACGTATGTTATCCTCCATTAAAAAAGACGCAAAGAAAACAAAACATAACAGCAAAAATAACCCAGACGTCTCTAGCGACTCGGGGGACATGTACACAAACTAGATAATCCATATAACAAGCTTCTTATCCTTAATTTAAATAATGTTAAAAATAATTCAATGGAACATAAAAGGTTATAGAAATAACTACCCAGAACTTCAAATATTAATCAAACAATACCACCCCCAAATCATAGCACTTCAAGAAACCCACCTCAACAACATTATATCCCTTCCAATTCCCCTAAACTTCTCCCTCTACTGCAGTGACAGCTCGAATGCATTTGGAGGTGCAGCCCTCCTAGTCCACAAATCTATTGCACAAAACACTAAAACTCTAAACACAGATTTCGAAGCCATCGGAGTCTCTATTAAATCCAAAACAAACATTGACATTATTTCTTCTTACATTTCCCCCTCCAAACAGTTCAATTTAAAAAATCTAGAAAATATGCTAACCCCCTCTACCGCCCCCACTATTGTTCTGGGCGACTTTAACAGCTGGCATCCATATTGGGGTTCCCCTAGAGCCAACGCCAGGGGTAACACTCTCGCAAAATTTATAGATAAATCCAACTATATACTACTAAACGACAAATCTCCTACACACTACACAACACATAACACGCTAACACACATAGACCTCTCACTTGCCACAGCCAACATTTCCCCAGAGATCACTTGGAAAGTCCTCGATGATCTTCACGGAAGCGACCACTTCCCTATCCTTCTCTCCATCTTCCCCAACCCCCTTCCCCCACCACTCTTAGCCAAACCAACATTCAAAATTAAAAACGGCAACTGGGACCTCTTTAGAGAGCTCATTACCAAACAATCATCACTCTCTCAACCCAGCAACAACCCTAATAAAGAAGCAGCCAACATTAAAAAAACACTTATCCAAAGCGCACACCTCTCCATTCCCCAAAACACAACCTTCTCCCTCCCCCATACCGTACCCTGGTGGAACAAAAACCTAGCCCTCTTAAAAAAACAAAAAAACATCAAATGGAAGGCTCTCAAACTCAACATAAATACAATAAACATGATTGAGTACAAAAAAGCCAACGCCAAATTCAAGAGAGCAATTAGAGAAGCTAAGAGAAACTCCCTCCAAAACTTCACCGCTGAAATCCACCCATACACTGACCCATCTAGAATGTGGGCAAACATCAAACGGCTCTGCGGCATGTACCCCACAAAACACATCCACAGCATCCATAACCCAACAACACAAACACCAACAATAGACCCAACGGAAATAGGCAACACATTCGGTCTCCTTTGGTCGATGCAAGCCGAAGACTCCAACTTCTCTCCCGACTTCTACACTAATAAAACCCTCCTAGACCCCCCAAATACCTTCTCCCCATCGCAAACAGCTCTAGAAATCGAAAAAGACATCTCCCTACTAGAACTTACTATCGCAATAAATTCACTAAAAGGACACACTCCGGGACTAGACAGAATATCCTACCCCATTATTAAAAACACTCCCACCTGCTTCAAATATAGAATCCTTCGCCACTTCAACAACATCCTCGACTCCCACATCCCCCAGGCCTACAAACTAAGCCTGGTACTACCAATCCTCAAACCCGGTAAACCCCAAACCAACCCCAACTCCTACCGCCCGATCTCCCTTAACCCATGTCTGTCAAAAGTCCTCGACAAAATAATTGCTAAAAGATTATGGTGGTTTGTTTTAACAAACAAACTCATCCATAATAACCAATTTGGATTCAAAAGGGGCAAATCTGTTCAAGATAGTCTACTGTATGTAGACCATCTTGCAACCAGATCCCTGTCCTTAAAAAAACACCTGTCTATTATTTCGCTTGACTTTGCGAAGGCGTTTGACAAAATAGGAATCCACTCCCTTATCCACCAACTCCAAGCGTGGAACTTAGGCCCACGCATCATCAAATACGTGTGGAACTTCATGTCCAACAGGAAAATTATGATAAAAAATGGCACAACTCTCTCCAATACCTACCGACTCGATAACGGCATCCCGCAAGGGTCCCCTATATCAGTAATCCTATTCCTGACTGCCTACAACTCCCTAACCAACATCATCTCCCTACCCAAAGAAATTAAATTCACGGCCTATGCAGACGACTTCCATCTAATAATTGAGCACAACCGGAACAGCAACCCCCAACTCAACCTTGCAACACTTTTCCGGCAAATCGAAACATGGTGCTCCTATTCAGGAGCATCCCTCTCATTAGAGAAATGCCAACTTCTCCACATCTGCCGGAAAAGAAATTGCAGACCAAACATTACCACAGGCTCCACTATTATCCCATCCACTGACTCCACTAAAATCCTAGGCCTCACACTCAACCAAAGATACAATTGGAACACCCACATAAATAACCTAAGAACCTCCCTCTCCAAACCCCTCAACATCATTAAACATCTCTCCTCCAAGAAATACAATAGTAATACAACATCCCTTATCCAAGTTGTTAAATCCATCCTTATCTCCAAAATAGATTACTGTCTTCCCATCTACGGTAAAGCCCCAACCTCCACCCTAAATCGTCTCAAAGGCCCCCAAAACGCGGCAATAAGAGCAGCCCTGGGAGCCTTCAGGACAACCCCTTCCAACAATCTCCTATTAGAAACTAAAATAAACACCATTGAAAATAGACGGGATCTCCAAACAGCCAAACTTTCTACCAAATTACTATGCTCCCACGACTCCCCGATAAGGAAACTAGCCAAACCTACAAAAAGACATTACAGATACCCCAGCACAATTGACAACATAATAAACTCCTGTAAAAGCCTATCCCTCCCATACTCCCCATTCAAAAACTTCTCGATTAAAAAATACAGCTTCGAAATTATCCTCAAAGCCACAAATTTGACCCTCTCCCACTACAACAAAAACTCCACCCCCCCCCCTAGTCTTCCACCAACTCTTCCACTCCATTAGAAACTCCCTATACAACCACCAATTTATATACACTGACGGCTCAAAAGCCAACGATACAATTGGTTACAGCGTAACCACTGAAACTAACACCCTCAAATCCGGCCTCCTCCCACACTACTCCTCTGTCCTCTCCAGCGAAATTATAGCCATCCACGAAGCCATAAAAATATGCTCAACTACACCAGGCAAATATGCTATATGCTCAGACTCCCTCTCTTCACTAAAAGCGATTACAAACCCCAACAACCTCTCCTACTACCCCAACACTATAAGAAATAAAATCATAAAACTCTTCCCCAAAATCAAACTTATATGGATCCCAAGTCACATCGGCATAAAAGGCAACGAGAGAGCGGACGCAACCGCAAGCGAAACACACATACACCCACTCATCTTCACTAACAACTACAACGCCAATGACATAAACCAATACCTAAAAAAACACTACTCACTAAAACTAGATACTCTACAAACACAAACTAGCCAGTGGTTCAAACAAATCTCACGAAACACACCACCCACCTTTTCATACTCAAACAAAACCCTGAACAGGCAACAACAAATAATAATAAATAGGCTACGACTAGGACACACACAAATAACAAACGCACACTACATGGATAGATCCATAACCAGCACCTGCCCCCATTGCAACACCACAACAATAGACATAAAACACATTCTAATCGACTGCACTGCTTTATCCCACCCCAGAAACATGTCCTTTTCCCAACAAGATCCAATACAACTCCTATCAAACCCAACAACAGATAACTCAAAAAAGATTCTCTCCTTCCTCCACAACTCTAACCTAACCCACAAGATCTAAATCTAATATACAAATACGAGCGGTAGGCCATAGCAGCTATAGCTCTTAGTTAAGTTAGCTTGTAGTTTTAACTATATTGTTAGCTTTATATAAATAAATAAATACTTTTATCTTTTTGATATAAGCTTGATTTCTCCAGATTCTATGGAAAATGTCACAAGGAATTTCCTTACATGCAATGCCTAAAACTAAATGCAATAAAGTTCTGTTTAAAAGTAGCTTCCAATAAAAAAGGTACAATTAAATTAGACTTTCTTGAATAGTAAGCTAAATCACGAAAGTAAAATAAAATACGGAGAAATCAATTGTCAGGGCCCCCAGTCTGCTTATGGCAATTGTCAAAGCGGCATGACATTTGTCCAGTTTGAAAGAGGTGCTTAGCCTCCCACAGTCTGTCCGTCGAAGGTGACACACAGGCCACGCAATAAATTTTTATGGTCCGGCATAAAAGCAGAATGCCGACTGATGGCCAGAGTCCTGGTGGCCCTACGACACTGACAATGAGTCCAAGGAAAATGAATTTTGCAATTTGCCTATTTATTTATAATGCATAAGGAGCTTGGCGAAAGCGCAAACAAATTTCGGGAAATTAGTTGCTGATTTGTGCAAAACCGCAAATTAAACGCGAATTTTGGATTTGCTTAGGCCCCCAAAAAAAGGAGATTTAGATTAATTTTTCAATAGATTTTAACAATGATTGGCTAAGATTTTGAGAAGCACATATAGATAATGGATATGGATAAATCGTCTCGCCTAATAATGGGTTCTTTGCAGCTTCCCTCTGCCTGTTACATAGTATTAATACATTTTATAACCATAAATCTAATATATACATATATCTCTTTATATTTAATATGTATGTTGTTATAGAACATTAAAAAGCTTTCCGAATCAAACTTAATGCTCTTTTGCCTTAGTTACGACTTTTATAAATTTCAGTTGTTCAAAAAATAAATAAAATAAGTTTTGATTCATTTTCATTTAAAGAGTGCGATATTTCAGTTTTTTTGAGGACATAAGATTGCCAAAAAGGAAAGGAAAAGGACCAAAAGTCGTACATAATTTGTTTTGCTATCAAAATATTTGCTTTGGTATCAAAATTATAATTATTTGAAACTAAAATATTGAAAATAATCCACAAAAAACTAACACATACATTTTAATAAATGCTTTTTCAATTTTGCTAGTATGGATTTCCAATTCGATCGAATGATTGATGTTCAATTCGCTCGATAGTTCGATTTCCAATTCGATAAAATTATCACCTTGCTAAGCGCAAGGGTATAGAATCATCGGCTTGCCGAAGTTCTTCCTTTCCGGTTTTATATTAAAAATTAATTTCAGTGGCGAGGAACAATGGAATCGCCCCTGCAAGTACCCATTCAGTTGACATCGCTTCTTAGCTGTGGACTATGCCGTCGTCCCTATGACCTCAAAATCCCCCGCCTGCCCAAGGAGCTGGACTGCCGGCACAGCTTCTGCGAAGGGTGTCTGGCCAGGCGCCTCATCCGGGAAACATACGAATGCTCTTGTCCACTCTGTGGTGTTAGGACCGCTTTGCTCGGACGAAAGTTGCCGGAAACGATGGCCATCATGTTTCTGCTGCGTGAACTGCCGGCTCTGGTGCTCGGCAGAGCCATGCTGGGTTTCTCGCGGGGAAGCAGCAGCACCTTTGAGGGTGTAGGTGAGCAGCAAGCGGCATCCTCCTCAGCGGACTGTCTAGACCAGTTTTGCGTGAATAGCTTCCTGGTCAGCAGTACCGACCATTACCCAATCCATGGCATGCCGAACTCCATGTGGTGTCATAACTTTCAGCTTCTGTTATGCCGCGTCTGCGCAGATGTCCTGTCGCATCGTGACCACCGCCTCACCCGCCAGCTGGACTACCTGGAGCTAATGCGGCAGCTTCTCTCCTCCGAAGTATCCAAGATTAAGGACGCTGCTGCCAAGGCCTCGGACTTGGCTGCTCGCGACCTTAACTTGCTGCGCCAGTTGTGTGAGGACAGCTTTCGGATGTACCTGAATGTGAAGCGCGAGACCCAGCAGCACAAGGCCTCGATGGCTTCCCATCAGATGAATGGATGGAGTGTCCTTGCCGAGCAAGAGCTGAATAGGTGCGTTGGGCTCCACTCCGTCACGGAGATACGTAATATTCTCTCGCGACTCGTGAATCAGCGTCGCATGTGCGACAGGCAGCTCCTGCAGGTGCACTTCCAGTGCCGCATGCGGGCCGCCATCCAGGAGAATGGCATGCAGGTCTTGGACTTTGGGTCCTTGAATGACAGGCTTCTAAAACTACACATCAATACGCGACTGGGCGGCGTACCCGCCAATGTGGAGCCACCGCCGACACTCGTTCTCACCAACTACTGTGTGTTCGTTTACTGGGTTAAGCTGCAGAACCAACTGATGCCGTCTGAGCGGCTGTTGTCGTCTATGGTAGAGAATGAAATGCAGCCAGGAGAGCGCCACCTCTTAACCGGCGAGAACTTTAATCGAGCAATCGCAATTTTCCAGCAAGATGATCCCAACTGGAGTAACGGGCTACACCCAATATTAAACCAGAATGATGATTCCAGATCCAGTAACTTGGTAAGCATAGCCCGTCCGCCCTCTGTTCACTGTTATCCAGTCTATTACATGGACATGGCATCTCCATGTCCGGCCTGTCGAGTAGTAGTTGCGGTGCGTGACGATGTCGCTCCCCGAATATCGGAGAACTTTGGAGGCCTCAATCGGCTTGACCGAGGCTATGGCTATCGCGGTTGCTCCATATTCCAAGCCGGGGGAGGCGACTTTGAAGGCGTCCATTCCACAAACGCAACAACTTGAAATATCCATGCAATTATTTGATGTCTATTATATATGCATTCATGTTGCAATAATTAAATCTAAATGTGATTGATCAAGTAAAGAAAATACAAATCATACTATCAAAAACGACATCCGACTATAACAAACGGGAAACGTCAACAATAAAATATACACGTTATGTTAAAAAGTGAAAATCTAAATTATTTTTAAATGAAAATAAGAAAAAAAAAGAATTATTTTAAACAGAAAGTTAAATGCTAAAGCTATTAGGCAAAGTATTATACAAGTATTTGAGAAACTTAAATTGCAAAATTCTGATAAATATTATTTTGAGTTATACGGAAACGGAAAATATTCGACAATTATACAATCTTTTAAACAGACAATGACGAAAAAAAATGAATGGCTCCAACAATTATGATAGCCCCTGCAAGGGTATATAAATATAAATAAATATATATAAGAATAAGCAGTATTCATAACTTAAAGTACCACCAAAGACGTAATTATAACAAATTGCATACCAAAGTTGAGAGCATAAGAATCTAAACCCAGAATGTACCTCCCTTTTATGAATATTAACCAAGTTACTATCCTTGTTATTATAAGGTTTTTGCTACAGAAAGTTCAACAGGAATTCATTCACATTATCTGCAAAGTATTTAAATAAAATCAGTATTTAAACCGAATTATGAATGTTTGAATGTTGCTTAAACTAATCAGAAATAATACGTTGAATGTGTTTTATTCACCCTTTTTTAAAAAAAAAAGTAATAAATAAACTAAAAACAATATCAACTTGGAGTGCTTTTTGCCGTAATATTTTCTTAATGCGCACTGCTTCCAGGAGCGGACCCATGTGCTGGCGCAGCGGCAGCATATCCATCTTGTACAGATACACCAGCAGGTGGAAGTCCGAGATGGCCTCGAGGAACTCCTCCTCACCCCAGGCGGACAGGTAGCAGCTGAGGGCATTGAAGTCCTGCAGGTGGCCGTCGATGTAGCGATTCTCGATGGGAAACGGCTGGCGCTTGTCATACTCGGTGAAGGTGTACTGCGGCTGCAGGGGCGTCGAGGCGGGCACATCCACCAGCAGATACTCGACGGGCAGGGGGCGCGCCAGGCGCTGCACCTCGTTTCCATACTGGTCCTTTTCCTGTAATCAAAGAGACAGAAAGAGGCCCAAATCAGGTTAGTACAGGTGTTTGCAACGTGGCCCACTGACCTACATCTGAATTGGGAACAGAGCCTAATAAAACACAAAAAACTATTGCTGACGCGCTTTTGACTCTCTTTCTCTCAACAAAAAAGCTCTTGGGGAGAACAACCTGTTAGCTCGTTAGCTCGGCAATGACCTTGTCTGCAACAAGGCCGTCGGCACTTGGCCTGTGCACATGGAACTGGCAGCTTATTCAAGACAGACGGGTCTAGCAGAAGCCCAGCGTAAGCCACAGTCTCTCTGAAATAAAGATTTTAATAGAAATCTTGTCCACGTTCCGGGATTCCCCCAAATGATTCAGAATTTGCATTTCCTGTTTACACGATAAGTAGTTGTGATTATAAGCCTTATGTAATATACGAGGTGTGTTCAAAAAGTAAGGTGACTTTGTATTTTCAAGAAAAACTATTAATTTATTTATCAATATTTATGTTGTCCCCTTCAAAGTAATCCCCCTCAGATACAATACACTTATGCCAACGGTTTTTCCAATCCTCAAAGCACTTCCCATAAGCACTTTTCGGTATAGCCTTGAGCTCTTGCAGCGATGCAGTCTTTATCTCTTCAATCGTTGCAAATCTCCGTCCTTTCATAGGTCTCTTCAGTTTTGGGAACAAGAAAAAGTCACATGGGGCCAAATCCGGTGAATATGGTGGCTGAGGCATTATTGTGGTGTTGTTTTTGGCCAAAAAATCTCTCACAAGCAAAGATGAGTGAGCAGGGGCATTATCGTGATGCAAAAGCCATGAATTGTTTTTCCACAATTCTGGACGTTTCTTTCGTATTGCTTCTCGCAAACGGCGCATAACTTCCAGATAATACTGTTTATTGTTCTCTGATAGTGATTCGACGATTTTCCAAAACAATTTTCGTCACTGCTTGAACGTTTTCATCAGTTGTTGACGTGCTTGGGCGTCCAGAGCGAGGCTGGTCATTGGCATCTTCCCGGCCATCTTGGAAGAGTTTGTACCACTTGTACACATTTTTTTTACTCAGAACAGTTTCACCGTATGCCACTGTCAACATTTCAAGTGTTTCAGAGCACTTAATTTTATTTTTTACACAAAATTTGATGCAAATCCTTTGATCCATATTTTTCGATAGCAAAAAATCGCCGAGCTCGCAAAATAACTTGTAACTTTACGCCTCTCACAACCAAACAAAAGAGGATGTTCCTTTGAAACTTGGTACAGATGTTAGGGAAGAGTGTACCAATATAACAAAACAAAAAAATCGATAATCGAAAATATGTTGCCCGCGAAATTTGAAAAGTCACCTTACTTTTTGAACACACCTCGTAGTCCTATTCTCAAGTCCGAATCCAAATGGTTGGTCTTGTTGGCCGCTATAAAAGTTGATTTATTTTCCAATTGACAAAATATCGTATGTTTTACTAAATGATTTCAATCACCCAGGAGCTATGTGTTGCCGAAGGGGACGTGTCTTTAAAATACAAATATTGCAGCATGTTGAGGCTTAGGCATGCCGCATGAAAGCACTGTTCTCGTAAACGCAATTACTGCATCCTGTGACGCGTCCACAGAGAATGGTCGACATAGACGATGAAGCCAGCATGTCAACAATCGCCCCTTCGCGGCAGTTCATTCGATTTTCATGAAATGGCATGGATGCATCACTTTCATAGGCTTAAGTTAATTAGCCGTCGCCGGATGTCGGTGTAGCGTGCCGGAGGATGATAGATGGGTGTCCATCATGAGGACTAGTGGACTAGTGGACTAGTGACCGACCAAAAGGTACTAAGGGGAGACCGATGCTAGGCGGGATATAGCTGCTCCTGCGCCCTTAATTATGTTAAAACACGAAATTGACTTGCCGTGGAACTTTCATTTCCGATAAGTGCATGCAAAATGAACTTAGATTCAAGTTTAAAATTTAATTTAATTTAAAACTTCATTTGGTCAGCAATTTCAAAACTTCAATATTGGCCATGTAGCATGCTTAAGCTAGGTGCAGGTGAGTTGAGGTGTTGCTCTAAACAGCTTTGAGCATAAATCAATCAAATTATAGCCCACAATGGGAGAGGGGAGGCACAGCCTTAATTAAAGTCAAAATTATCGCAATATAGCAAGGGTATAATTAAATTCAAATTTACTTGCAAATTAATTAATAAAAAAAACATAGTACACAATGCAGAAATTTTTTTAACATAAATTAAAGTAAAATAAATAAAATTTGTACCAGCCAATAAAAAGAATTAAATTAATCTTGACGTTGCCATTTCGTTCTCTTTGACTATTAATTAGCATTTTTAATTGCTTTTCAATAAAAAGCTGTCTTATATTTCAAGAGTTTTTTTTAACTCCTCTGAAGTCCTGCATATATAGAAAATGGGGTCGAGTTATATGCAAAATTCTTCACATGGCCTGAGGAACGTAAAAATGCAGTAGCCTGCAGGAGTCCGGAGCTCGACATTGACATTGAAACCGAGCAACAAGAGAGCCTGGCCAAACGACACGAAAGCTAAGCGAGCTTTCGCTCTCCGCCTATAAAAGGCACATCCTGCCAGGCTGAGGCTGCAGTTGCCAGCGAGTCGCGAACGGCGGTCGTCTTTGGAGGAACAGGAGGAACAGGACTAAAACCAAGCTTTAATTCAAGCCCCGCTTTCCCTAGTTTCCAGTTTTGGTTTCTTCCTGTTTTTGTGGCTATCATGCCCATCCCCATCAGCAGAGTCCTGGTGGATCATCATGTTTTGGACGGCGGTGGCCTCCTCGACGCTTGCGTCCGAGAAATCGGCGGAAATGGCCAGTGCGGCGCCAAACTACCAGCAGCAGCACACGAAGCCACTATTGCGCTCCTCGGGCAGCAGCTGGCAGCTTAGCAATGCAGCGTTCAAGTCCCGCCAGCTCATGCAGCAGCACCACCAACAGATACGGCAGCAGCAGCAGCAGGAAAAAGAGGAGGCGCTGCAGCAGGAGCAGATATCCCGTGTAGACGGACAGCCCATTAAGGATTCAAAGAACGGGAAGAAGAAAAAACAACAACAGGTGGCAAACTGCAAAAAGAAAATCAGTCTGAAGAGTGAATGTAAAATATTCAAGGCTTTCACCTCTTGCAAGTGCGTAAAAAAATAGAGAAATCAGTGCGAGTGGAAACAATAAAGACCAAAGGAAATATTTTTTGACTAATTTTCAAAAAGTGCATTAAAAGAAGAAAAGGAACAATTATAAATAACATTTTTAAAGGCAATGAATTTACAGGGGAACGTAATAAGGCAATGGTAAGCTTAAATTTAAGAAAAACAAGTGAAAACCCTACACTAGAATAATAGTGAAATAAATGATAGCCAAAAACTTATAGTTTCTTAAACTGGCGCGATATTCAGCTTGTGCTAAGTTCCAGTTTTTTTTTGTTTAAAAACATAAATGCTTTAAGAAATATTCTTAGACTGGCAATTACAATGCTAAAATATATTAACTTCCTTTGATATTTGCAATCAGCTGGGATTGATGGCCATCATATCTCAGCGGATGCAGCCTTCAGCCGCCAAAGTGGAAGTATACATGGCTAACGGAACGTATGTGTCGTGGAGTTCCCCTTCGTATCCATTAAAGTGGCCTTTGATTAGCAAATGATTTGACATACTGAAGGTTAATTTGCATGATTGAAGTCTGCCTGGAAGGCAGCATGCACATCAATCAAAAAAGGTCGCTTGCCCGCAAAAGTATGCTAATTAATTGTCAAACTCCACTCGGAAAACCCTCCAAAGTGCAATGCTTTTGTGGGTTTCTGTAACTATTTGAAACCCGAGCCCTTTTGTGCCCTGTGCGTCCCAATGATTTCCTGTTTGCTTTCACATTTTCACACTTCCTGTGAAAGTCAGTAGTTGATGGGTGTGAAAGTCAATTAAATGGCTTTCTCGTTTGTCGTTTATTGGCTTTTATCCTTTTGCTATAAGCGGATATTCCTCTGATTCCAGGAAAAGTCACAAGGAAATTCCATACATGCATTGGCTGAAAGCAAATGCGATCAAGTTTGATTTAAAGGTAGCTTTGAATGAAATCAGACACCGCAGCAATACCGGAACATTCTTGGATTATTTCCTGGCAAATATGAAGTGCACCTCACTTGACCATATGGCAAGCAAAATTCCTAGCACGTTTGCAAAGTCATTAAAGTGGAGAAACCAATTATTGTCAGGGCCCCCAGTCTGCTTGTGGCAATTAGCAAAGGGGCATGGCATTTGTCCACTTAGAAAGAGGTGGTTAGCCTCCCACAGTCCGTCCGTCTGTCCGAAGGTGACACACAGGCCACGGAATACATTTTTATGGTCCGTCATAAAAGCAGAATGCCGACCGATGACTAGAGTCCTGGTGGCCCTATCCCACTGACAACTAGTCCAAGAAAAAGGAAATTCGCCAAAACCGCAGAAAACCAAGCCACAAATTGCCTATCGATTTGCAGATTTGCCTTCGCCACTTGGCTTTCGTACCATAAGTATACATGGCTACCATAAACCATAACCCGGACGCAAAGGTTTAATTTCCTTTGGGAATTGCATATACTCATGTATGTGCTAAAGGCTTAGACAGTCGCTATAAATATGTTTTGAGAGACGCACAAAAAATTCATTTATGTATAATTTCTCTCTCAGATCAGGCAAAAGGCCACACCAGGTAGGACTTCCCCAGGGATAACCCCAGCAGACATGGAAATGTGCAACAGGCTAACCTTATTAAAAATGAATGGGAAAGACAAGCAATGTCAATTTGGAAGAACACAGAACTCAAGAGAATAAACAAATATATCCTCATGTCGGTCTAAGCAATTTGTCAAAAAGCTAAAGCATTTAGGAGAGATATTCCTAAAGTTTAGGTTTGGGGCAGTGGGGACATAAATACAGCTTAGTATTCATTGGGAAAGGTGTTATGGAAGTGAACCTTCAACATAGTCAGTAAAGTTGAACAATTTAATATAAGGTTGCTCACATTAATTTTTTCAAGAGATGGAAGAATGAATATTTTGTAAATATTTCGACAAACCAAAGAGAAGAAGTAGGCAGACCAAAGCAAACTCCTATAAGCTTTTAAAATTAAATATGTTCGATTCAATAATTTATGATTCCTTTATTGATTATTCCCTTTATGAAGTTTAGGTCAAGGATGCGCTTGCAGCCCTAGGATAATCGCGGCTAATTACCCTTATGATAATGGCACGTGATTCCTGGATTATAGAATTATATTCACAATAAATCCGCAAAAAAGTTTATCCAATTAACGCCCCCGCTCGGTCACAAAAGCTTGGCAGTGAAAACAAAAAGACAGCATTTAAGCTGCTGAAAATGTTCCTATTTTGCCAGTCGTTCGCTTAGTAATTTGGGAAGTGGAGATGTGTCGGGGATTAAACATGGGGTGTAATGTGGCAAGTGTTAAGCCTAAATAACGCTGGCAGATGTTGACTTGCAGTCGGTTAATTTGTTGTTAAATCAGTGCCAAAAGCAAAAAGAAAAACAAGTAAGAAAGCTACAGTCGAATGAGCTCGACTGTGAGATACCCGCTACCCATACTTAAATCAGAAAAGCGTCAGGACGCCAGAAAAAACAGTTAATACAATTTTGAACATAACGGACAAATGCAAATGCAAGTGTAATATAATCACATGCATACAAAAATGCATACACATGTATCTATGTGTGTAAATTATTGCATTCAAGCGACTCATAATTATTACCATTTATTAAAATTGCTTCTCGAATATCTTATAAGATTCTTATCCGAACACAACCAAGAACTGATAAGAATATTTGGTTGGTCTAATTCAGTGGTCGGCACTATCACAATTGCAATCCAAAATTGCATATGTGTGAGTGAATAAATGACTTCTATGGCCAAATATAATAATATAACTATATAATAATATAGCTAGCATTTGGTTTTCTATGCAAAATCAATAGCTCTTACTATAAAAATAGCTATTTTCCGCTAAAAGTGGCTAGATTTAGCCAGAGCAATGTAACTGATGCTTTGAGCGTACTGTCTGTGTGCTGGCAGCGCTGCCGGCAGAGGCTCTTCCAACCACATGTGGTTGCGACGCGCCGACCTCTGGTCTAATTGGTCAACCAAATGAGGCATGCTGCCAGCAGCCGTTTGTGGCCATACAAAATTATTTCTTTAATAACTTCGACAATTTTTATCTGATCGCAACTAAATTTTCAGGGATCACACAGACTATAGTTCTTAATATACATACCGAAATTCGCGACTCTAGCTTTAAAATTATACGCTTAATACGCTTTTTCATGATTTTCGGGGGCGGAAGTGGGCGTGGTAAAAATTTGAAACAAACTTGATCTGCGTGCAAGCATAAGAAATACTGTCGAAAAAAAATTAAAGCTCTATCTCTTATAGTCTCTGAGATCCAGTGTTTCATACGGACAGACGGACAGACAGACAGACAGACAGACAGACAGACGGACATGGCTAGATCGACTCGGCTGTTGATCCTGATCAAGAATATATATACTTTATAGGGTCGGAAATGCTTCCTTCTACCTGTTACATACATTTCCTGCCGGCACAAAGTTATAATACCCTTCTACCCTATGGGTAGCGGGTATAATAAAGCCACTGGCCGACCGACGGACCAACAATTATAAAAATCTCTCATTGTCCTTTCCGCAAATGTGGCAGAAAGAAAACAGCAAGAACATCATGAAAAGCTCACTTTTCCAGTATGTCAACAATTACTGGCACATTTCCACCAAAAGTGTATATTCCAAGCACACACCTTCTTCCTTGAGACACAAAGAAATTGCTATAAATATGAATTTATGTCAAGGACTGCTGCCAGGAATTTGCCTTTTCAATTTACACATTCGCCAAGCAGGGCTCCGAAAAAGCGTGGCCAACCCAAAGCACCCGAAAAAATTAAAGGAAAATGTAAAAAAGGAGCACTGTTTTCTTAATGCTATTTGCGAAGAAGGAACTCCCTTCGATAATTGTTGGAGGCGACAGAGCATTTAAGCATTTGCATAATTGCAGAAAAAAGTGAGAGACACGAATGTAAGGGAAGTGAAGTGAAAGTCCTTAAAAGTGATTAATATAAAGGGAAAAATAAAATAACCGTGAGGAATGCCCGAAACGTGTGCCTCGCTGTCCAGTGGCATGGAAAAGTGTATATATAAAAGTGGACTCCAGGACAGGCAGATGAGTTAAATTGTCAAGACTTCAATATACCTTATTTTTCAATTATGTTTACGTTGTATTATTAATTTTAACAGGAAATATGGTAAAACCTGAATAAAGCTTAATGAAACCGAACACACTTATTCCGAATAGAGATCGCAATTACTACGATTGAATGTTAATTAACCTTGGCCTTAACCATTTCCAATGAACTTTCCCCAAGCACAGGACACGCATTCTGCTTCTCCACCATGCTTGAGGTTTTCCGGTTCACACACATGGTTGGAATGCAATTCAATATCCCTTGGCTGGAAGGAACCTGGGAACCCTGAGTACGAACAACCGCTTGTTACACATTAAACTGGGCGATTCCTGCTTAGGCCCGAGAAAAGTTTGATTACATGGCTTAGAACAAAGTCCCAATAAATGGCACACGGCAGAAACTTTTTCTAGAATTAAGCTGCCGACCTACTTAAGACCGACCATTGAGAAATTGTCTTTGGCCGCTGATCTTTTAGGGAACGGAGTGTACCCAGGCTTTCCTCAGCCTGTTACAAAATGTTAATGCATTTTATAACAATAAATTTAACTTTGATTTCCCAACACAAATTATATTAATTAATATTCACTACGAAAAATTATAATTATTTAAAACTAAAATATTGAAAATAATAAACAAAAAAGACCACCAAATACCAAATGTCAAATAATTTATATTTCGGTTTTCCAATGGCAAATTGTATCCAATTGCAAACTTCGGCTTGCCAAAGATCTACTTACTTTCCTCATTTATATTAAAAATTAATTTCAGTGGCGTGGAACAATGGAGTCGCCCGTGCAAGTACCTATTCAGTTGGCATCGCTTCTTAGCTGTGGCCTATGCCGTCGTCCCTATGACCTCGAACTCCCCCGCCTGCCCAAGGAGCTGGAGTGCCGCCACAGCTTCTGCGAAGTGTGTCTGGCCAGGAGCCTCATCCGGGAAACATACGAATGCTCGTGTCCAATCTGTGGTGTTCGCACCGCTTTGCTCGGACGAAAGTTGCCGGAAACGACGGCCATCATGTTTCTGCTGCGTGAACTTCCGGCTCTGGTGCTCGGCAGAGCCATGCTGGGTTTCTCGCGGGGAAGCAGCAGCACCTTTGAAGTTGTAGGTGAATATCAAGAGACATTCTCCGAGGGGAACTGGATAAACCAGATCTGCGTGAATAGCTTCCTGGTCAGCAGTACCGACCATTACCCAATCCATGGCATGCCGAACTCCATGTGGTGTCATAACATTCAGCTTCTGTTATGCCGCGCCTGCGCAGATGTCCTGTCGCATCGTGACCACCGCCTCACCCGCCAGCTGGACTACCTGGAGCTAATGCGGCAGCTTCTCTCCTCCGAGGTATCCAAGATTAAGCGCGCTGCATCCTAGGCCTCGGACTTGGCTGCCCGCGATCTGTGCTTGCTGCGCCAGTTGTGTGAGGACAGCTTTCGGTTGTACCTGAATGTGAAGCGCGAGACCCAGCAGCACAAGGCCTCGATGTCTTCCCATCAGATAAATGGATGGAGTGTCCTTGCCGAGCAAGAGCTGAATAGGTGCGTTGGGCTCCACTCCGTCACGGAGATACGTAATATTCTCTCGCGACTCGTGAATCAGCGTCGCATGTGCGAGAGGCAGCTCGTGCAGGTGCACTTCCAGTGCCGCATGCGGGCCGCCATCCAGGACAATGGCATGCAGGTCCTTGACTTTGGGTCCTTGAATGAAAGGATCATAAAACTGTGCACGAATCCGCGACCGGGCGGCATACCCGCCAATGTGGAGCCACCGCCGACACTCGTTCCCACCAACTACTGTGTGTTCGTTTACTGGGACGAGCTGGAGAACCAACTGATGCCGTCTGAGCGGCTGTTTTCGTCTATGGTAGAGAATGAAATGCAGCCAGGAGAGCGCCACCTCTTAACCGACGAGAACTTTAATCGAGATCGCGAGGGCTCAAATAATTCCATCAGCTCATCGGCCAGCAACAGCAGCAGCTATGTCTCGCTCCAGTCTAGTCAGTTCAATAGTATGAATCAAGAGCTCTACCCACAGTCCCAGTCACAGTCCCAGTCTCACATCCAGTCCCAGTGGCAGCGACACGAGCGATAAGAGATGAACTTGCGTCTGGCGCATGCAGGACTGAGGCAGCAGCAGCAGCGTCATCAACAGCAGGTGGAGCAGCAGCAACAGCAGCTTTCAGTTTTCCGGCAGGACGATCCGAACTGGAATCACGGTCCCAATATTGGGTCAGAATGATGATTCCAGATCCAGTCACTTGGTAAGCATACCCCGTCAACTCTTCGTTCACTGTTATCCAATCTATTATATGGACATGGACATGGCAGGGGAACCAGCCGGTCGAGTACTAGTGGAGGTGCGTGACGATGTCGCTCCCCGAATGTCGAAGAACTTTGGAGCACTCATTCGCCATGACCGAGGCTATGGTTATCGCGGTTGCTCTATATTCCAAGCCTGGGGAGGCGAGAGCATCATCAGCGGTGACTTTGAATTTAACAACAGACAGGGAGTCCACTTCACCTTCGAGACCCGCTACTTTATGCCTGATGACACGAGATTGCCAGCCCACCGAGGAACCGTTGGGATGCGAAGAGGTCAGAGGCGGCAGGATAGGAGTGGTTTTGTCGGCAGCCAATTCCGTCTGGTGCTCAACGAGATGCACTCCTTTACGGCCATCCTTGGGTACATTGTCGAGGGTATCGAAGTGGTGGATCCGATTGCTGCCACAGGAAAGGCCATTGGTCGGCTGGAAGTGAAGTGCACCATCCGGAATTGCGGCGAATATTATATTAAACCAAAGTCAATATTGATGTATACACCCTTTTCTGAGCTATTTGCATGGTTTTGAATACATATATATACATACATATACAAACAATACTAATGACCTTGGTACGAATTTTTCATAGCAAAAATAATATCCACTTCCTGATGTCAATAAGCACAAGGAAGATTTTGAGAACATTTTTAGGAAAGATTCCGAACAACAGGAACACGAACGCGCTAGGGATATTTTTATATAAACACTTTACAATCAAAAGTATATATTTGAAGTTTTAAACACAATATAAAACTTTTGGACGCTATTTATAAAGAAAAAACTAAACTAAAGGAACGACTAACAGAAATTAATCTTTGGAATTTATAGCGAAAATTAAATGAGAATTAAATTCATAAACCCGTTTTCAAGTTCGAATTATGGGTGGAAATCGTATTAAGGAAAGACATTAAGGTGTCTAAGCGCTACGACGTTACCTGGATATAAACAATAAACTTAAAAAAGATTAGCCGCAGAACACAGCAAATATAATCCCATTAAAAAAGGTGAAATTGGAATATGTTTTTGAAAAACAAACTAAAAACTTGAAATATCCATGCAAAGTATATAAATGTCATGAGTTATTTGATGTCTATTAAATATGCAATAATTAAACCTAAATGTGATTGTTCCAGTAAGGAAAATAAAGAAAATACAAATCATACTATCAAAAACAACATCCGACTATAACAAACGGGATACGTCAACAAAAAATATACACTTTATGTTACAAAGCGAAAATCTAAAGTAATTCTAAATGAAAATAAGAAGAAATCAAATTATTTTAAACATTAGGTTAAATATTAAACCCATTAGGCAAAGTATTATACAAGTATTTATGAAACGAAAATTGCAAAATTTAAATTAATGTTATTTTGAGTTAAAAGGGAAAGGAAATATATTCGAAAATTATACGATTTTTTAGTTAGACAATGACGAGAACCCAAAATGAATGGATTCAACAAATATAATAGCCTCTGCAAGGATATATAAATATAAAGTATATATACATTATAAGAATAAACAGTATTCATAACATAAAGTATCACCAAATACATAATTATAACAAATCGCATAACAAAGTTGAAAGCATAAGAATCTAAACCCAGAATGTACTTCCATTTATGAGTATTAACAGAACAACCAAGTTACTAACCTTGTTAATATAAGATCTTTGGTACATTGGTTAAATGAGACATAGGTAACATCTGGGTAAAATTTGTGATAAGGAGATACTCAAAGGACTCAAATAAATATTCAAAAAGTAATCAAGAAACTCTGTTTCTGATCTCGTGTGCGCATTGTGTGTATGAATGTCTCATGGAATTCTGCTAGAAAGTCCAAGAGCAATGATAAGCAGTACAAAACGTAAATATTACCCTTGAGAAAGTAAATTCATTCACACAATCTGCAGAGTATTTAAATAAAATCAGTATTAAAACCAAATTATAATTGTTTGCGTGTTGCTTAAACTAATCAGAAATAATATGCATAAATGTCTATATATGGAAACTTATACGTTGAATGTGTTTTATTCCCATTTTTTTACAAAAAGTAATAAATACTTTTTTATATTTTCTTATATATATATAAAAAAATAAATAAATCAAATTTATGTTAAAATTTAAATTATGTAATCTTGAAAACTTTCAAGCAAAATGAGTAAAATTTAGTTTTCTTACAAACGTGGCTATTTCCAATCGTTTTTTGGTGCTGGTGAAAAATCCAACTAAAATTACAATATTCCGCAAGGGTATCAAAATATAGGAATTACACTTTTGTCCTTAAAGGCAGCCTATCCTGATAGTTCAATTTAATTTCTAAAAACTGCATTTGGTGTTAAGAATGACAGTAAGTCAATATTGTCAGCTCGCTTTAGGTTGCCTCCACAATAAAGAAGAGAGTACGGTATTACCCTGATCCGCTTAGATCCATATAGAGATCCGTATAGAGAGAAAGCCATTTTGTATTTAATTTTATCAACCGATAAAACATAGGGTAGTAATAAATGCTCAACAACTAAACTTGTTTCAAATAAATTATGAATTCTCCTTCCATTTTGTTGTTGTTTTATTTAATAAAATTCTTACACAATGTTTACATATATAGAGAAAGCGCGACAATTGCCTCTATGTGTGTGTTTTGTGTATGCGTGTGTGTGTGAGGGACACTCCATGTCTTCCTGCCGCCGCCGCTATAAGTAAGTATGATTCAATCTTTAGTTTTGTTCTACACCAGAATTTAGAGGAGTCCATCATCCGGGCTGCACACCGTGGAATTGTTTGGGCCCAGGGATCCTTATCTGGGCAGCGAGCATATCTCGCAGGAAGTGAGTTCGCCGCGATTGATGAAGGTGCAGTGGTTGCACGTCCATGTGTTGGCGTCCAAGTCCATGGCCTCCACTCCAGCCGCACCGGCACTGGCCGCCGCTCCGCCACTGGGATAGCTGGTGGTGCCACTGCAAAGGGAAAAGGCAAAGGATTAACTTAACCATTCCATGCCTGACATTTCATTGGATTTCGTCACTTATATTTGTAAAAAAAAAACCTCTGCTTAAAGGGTTTTGAAACCAGATACATATGAGTGATATATGATGACCCATTTCCAACTTATTTCGCGTATAACTCACCCGCTGCCACCGGAGCTGGCCTGAATGAGCGATTCGAGAAGCTTCCACACTTCCTCGATTTTAAACTTGGCCGCCTGATTGGGGTTCTTGGTGCGCACTGCTTCCAGGAGCGGACCCATGTGCTGGCGCAGCGGCAGCATATCCATCTTGTACAGATACACCAGCAGGTGGAAGTCCGAGATGGCCTCGAGGAACTCCTCCTCACCCCAGGCGGACAGGTAGCAGCTGAGGGCATTGAAGTCCTGCAGGTGGCCGTCGATGTAGCGATTCTCGATGGGAAACGGCTGGCGCTTGTCGTACTCGGTGAAGGTGTACTGCGGCTGCAGGGGCGTCGAGGCGGGCACATCCACCAGCAGATACTCGACGGGCAGGGGGCGCGCCAGGCGCTGCACCTCGTTTCCGTACTGGTCCTTTTCCTGTAATCAAAGAGACAGAAAGAGGCCCAAATCAGGTTAGTACAGGTGTTTGCAATGTGGCCCACTGACCTACATCTGAATTGGAAACAGAGCCTAATAAAACACAAAAAACTATTGCTGACGCGCTTTTAACTCTCTTTCTCTCTGCAAAAAAAGCTCTTGGGGAGAACAACCTGTTAGCTCGTTAGCTCGGCAATGACCTTGTCTGCAACAAGGCCGTCGGAACTTGGCCCTTGTACATGGAACTGGCAGCTTATTCAAGACAGACGGGTCTAGCAGAAGCCCAGCGTAAGCCACAGTCTCTCTGAAATAAAGATTTTAATAGCAATCTTGTCCACGTTCCGGGATTCCCCCCAAAGAGTTTGCATTTCCTGTTTACACGATGAGTAGTTGTGATTATAAGCCTTATGTGATATAGTCCTATTCTCAAGTCCGAATCCAAATGGTTGGTCTTGTTGGCCGCAATAAAAGTTGATTTATTTTCCAATTGACAAAATATCGTATGTTTTATTATACGATTTCAATAAAGGAAAATGTACACCCAGGAGCTATGTGTTGCCGAAGGGGACGTGTCTTTAAAATACAAATTTTGCAGCATGTTGAGGTTTAGGCATGCCGCATGAAAGCACTGTTCTCGTAAACGCAATTACTGCATCCTGTGACGTGTCCACAAAGAATGGTGGACATACACGATGAAGCCAGCATGTCAACAATCGCCCCTTCGCGGCAGTTCATTCGATTTTCATGAAATGGCATGGATGCATCACTTTCATAGGCATAAGTTAATTAGCCGTCGCCGGATGTCGGTGTAGCATGCCGGAGGATGATATATGGGTGTTCATCATGAGGATTAGTGGACTAGTGGATTAGTGACCGACCAAAAGGTACTAAGGGGAGACCGATGCTAGGCGGGATATAGCTGCTCCAGCGCCCTTAATTATGTTAAAACACGAAATTGACTTGCCGTGGAACTTTCATTTCCGATAAGTGCATGCAAAATGAACTTAGATTCAAGTTTAAAATTTAATTTAATTTAAAACTTCATTTGGTCAGCAATTTCAAAACTTCAATATTGGCCATGTAGCATGCTTAAGCTAGGTGCAGGTGAGCTGAGGTGTTGCTCTAAACAGCTTTGAGCATAAATCAATCAAATTATAGCCCACAATGGGAGAGGGGAGGCACAGCCTTAATTAAAG
Source organism: Drosophila anomelani (assembly GCA_035045905.1). Lineage (NCBI taxonomy): Eukaryota > Metazoa > Arthropoda > Insecta > Diptera > Drosophilidae > Drosophila > Drosophila anomelani. The sequence goes on along the minus strand of JAWNOO010000007.1, from coordinate 3,521,354 downwards.
TCAAAATTATCGCAATATAGCAAGGGTATAATTAAATTCAAATTTACTTGCAAATTAATTAATAAAAAAAACATAGTACACAATGCAGAAATTTTTTTAACATAAATTAAAGTAAAATAAATAAAATTTGTACCAGCCAATAAAAAGAATTAAATTAATCTTGACGTTGCCATTTCGTTCTCCTTGACTATTAATTAGCATTTTTAATTGCTTTTCAATAAAAAGCTGTCTTATATTTCAAGAGTTTTTTTTTAACTCCTCTGAAGTCCTGCATATATAGAAAATGGGGTCGAGTTATATGCAAAATTCTTCACATGGCCTGAGGAGCGTAACACTGCAGTAGCCTGCAGGAGTCAGGAGCTCGACATTGACATTGAAACCGAGCACCAAGAGAGCCAAAGGACCCAAAAGCTAAGCGAGCTTTCGCTCTCCGCCTATAAAAGGCACATCCTGCCAGGCTGAGGCTGCAGTTGCCAGCGAGTCGCGAACGGCGGTCGTCTTTGGAGGAACAGGAGGAACAGGAGGAACAGGACTAAAACCAAGCTTTAATTCAAGCCGCGCTTTCCCTAGTTTCCAGTTTTGGTTTCTTCCTGTTTTTTTGGCTATCATGCCCGCCCCCATCAGCAGAGTCCTGCTGAATCATCATGTTTTGGACGGCGGTCGCCTCCTCGACGCTTGCGTCCGAGCAATCGGCGGGAATGGCCAGTGCGGCGCCAAACTACCAGCAGCAGCACACGAAGCCACTATTGCGCTCCTCGGGCAGCAGCTGGCAGCTTAGCAATGCAGCGTTCAAGTCCCGCCAGCTCATGCAGCAGCACCACCAACAGATACGGCAGCAACAGCAGCAGGAGGAGGAGGAGGTGCTGCAGCAGGAGCAGATATCCCGTGTAGACGGACAGCCCATTAAGGATTCAAAGAACGGGAAGAAGAAAAAACAACAACAGGTGGCAAACTGCAAAAAGAAAATCAGTCTGAAGAGTGAATGTAAAATATTCAAGGCTTTCACCTCTTGCAAGTGCTCTCAAAAATAGAGAAATCAGTGCGAGTGGAAACAATAAGGACCAAAGGAAATATTTGACGAATTTTCAAACAGTCAAGTTCCTGTGCATTTTCAAAACAAAAGAACAATTATAAATAAAAACATTAATAAAGCCAGAGAAGTTAAGGAAGAATTTAATAAATCAATATCAAATGGTAAGCTTAAATTTAATAAAACCAAGTGAAAAATCGACAGAGAGTGAAATAAAGGTTAACCAAAGACTTGTGCTTTAATTTACTCACTTTAAAAACAAAAATGCTCTGAGAAATATTTTCAGACTGGCAATTATAATGCCAAAGTCTACTAACTTCCATGGAATTTGCAATTAGCTGGGATTGATGGCCATCATATCTCAGCGGCTGCAGCCTTCAGCCACCAAAGTCAAAATATACATGGCCTTTGATTAGCAATGCTTTTGATTAGCAAATGATTTGACATACTGAAGGTTAATTTGCATGATTGAAGTCTGGCTGGAAGGCAGCATGCACATCAATCAAAAAAGGTCGCTTGCCCGCAAAAGTATGCTAACTAATTGTCAAACTCCACACGGAAAACCCTCCAGAGTGCAATGCTTTTGTGGGTTTCTGTAACTATTTGAAACCCGAGCCCTTTTGTGCCCTGTGCGTCCCAATGATTTCCTGTTTGCTTTCGCATTTTCACACTTCCTGTGAAAGTCAGTAGTTGATGGGTGTGAAAGTCAATTAAATGGCTTTCTCGTTTGTCGTTTATTGGCTTTCATCCTTTTGCTATAAGCGGATATTCCTCTGATTCCATGGAAAAGTCACAAGGAAATTCCATACATGCATTGGCTGAAAGCAAATGCGATCAAGTTTGACTTAAAAGTAGCTTTGAATGAAAAATGTAAAACTAAATTCATTTAACTCGATTCTCTTGAATAGTGAGCTAATTCAAGAAAGTAAGATAAAACATCAAAACATTTCCCACTGACTGTAGGGCTCAACATGAATGCTATTTCTGCATTATTCAAAAGAGACTCCCCATTATCGCTGAGCTTGCATTGGATTATTTCCTGCAAATATGAAGTGCACCTCACTGGACCATAGGGCTAGCAAAATTCCCAGCACGTTTGCAGAGTCATTAAAGTGGAGAAACCAATTATTGTCAGGGCCCCCTGTCTGCTTGTGGCAATTAGCAAAGGGGCATGGCATTTGTCCACTTAGAAAGAGGTACTTAGCCTCCCACAGTCCGACCGTCCGTCGAAGGTGACACACAGGCCACGGAATACATTTTTATGGTCCGTCATAAAAGCAGAATGCCGACCGATGACTAGAGTCCTGGTGGCCCTATCCCACTGACAATGAGTCCAAGAAAAAGGAATTTCGCCAAAACCGCAGAAAACCAAGCCACAAATTGCCTATCGATTTGCAGATTTGCCTTCGCCACTTGGCTTTCGTTTTGTGGTATTTTAAGCCGACGCATTTCCGGAAATTGATGAAACAGGCAATCTCGGAGTGCACGGGCCTCTCTGCAATCCTCTGAAATACTCAAAATATTTATGAAAACTTGAAAAGTTGCATTGAAAACTGGTATTTTTGGGGAAGTTCTCATTAAAATAATTAAATACATCAATTAATTTAAGGGCTAGTTCGCTCTTGTTGCTCTGCATAAACCATAACCCGGACGCAAACTTTTAATTTCGTTTGGGAATTGCATACACTCGTGTATTTGTTAAAGGCTTCGACAGTCGCTATAAATATGTTTTAAGAGACGCACAAAATCTTCATTTACGTAGAATTTCTCTCTCAGATCAGGCCAAAGACCACACCAGGTAGGACTTCCACAGGGATAACCCCAACAGACATGGAAATGTGCAACAGGCTAACCTTATTAAAAATGTATGGGAAAGACAAGCAATGTCAATTTGGAAGAACACAGAACTCAAGAGAATAAACAAATATATCCTCATGTCGGTCTAAGCAATTTGTCAAAAAGCTAAAGCATTTAGGAGAAATATTCCTAAAGTTTAAGTTAAGGGCAGTGGGGACATAAATACAGCTTAGTATTCATTGGGAAAGGTGTGATGGAAGTGAACCTTCAATATAGTCAGTAAAGTTTAATAAAAGGTTGCTCGCATTAATTATTTCAAGAGATGGAAGAATGAATATTTTGTAAATATTTCGACAAACCAAAAAGAAGAAGTAGGCAGACCAAAGCAAACTCCTATAAGTTTTTAAAGTTATATACAATTCAATAATTAATGATTCCTTTATTGATTCCTTTAATGAAGCCTAGGTCAAGGATGCGCTTGCAGCCCCAGGATAATCGCGGCTAATTACCCTGATGCTAATGGCACGTGATTCCTGGATTATAGAATTATATTCACAATATATCTGCAAAAAGTTTATCCAATTAACGCCCCAGCTCGGTCACAAAAGCTTGGCAGTGAAAACAAAGAGACAGCATTTAAGCTGCTGAAAATGTTCCTATTTTGCCAGTCGTTCGCTTAGTAATTTGGGAAGTGGAGATGTGTCGGGGATTAAACATGGGGTGTAATGTGGCAAGTGTTAAGCCTAAATAACGCTGGCAGACGTTGACTTGCAGTCGGTTAATTTATTGTTAACTCCGTGCCAAAAGCAAAAAAGAACAATAAATCCACCGACCGACCGACGGACAAGCAACAATACAAATCTGTCAAATGTGGCAAAAATAAAACAACAAGCACATCATGAAAAACTCAGTTTTCCAGTATGTCAACAATTACTGGCACATTTCCACCAAAAGTGTATATTCCAAGCACACACCTTCTTCCTTGAGAGACAAAGCAATTGCCATAAATATGAATTTATGTCAAGGACTGCTGCCAGGAAGTTGCCTTTTCAATTTACACATTCGCCAAGAAAGGCTCCAAAAAAGCATGGCCAGCCCAAAGCACCCGAAAAAATTAAAGGAAAATGTAAAAAAGGAGCACTGTTTTCTTAATGCTATTTGCGAAGAAGGCACTCCCTTCGATAATTGTTGGAGGCGACAGAATTTGCAGACAGCTTAAGCATTTGCATAATTGCAGAAAAAAGTGGGAGGCACAAATGTAAGGGAAGTGAAATGCCAAAAGTCCTTAGAAGTGAATAATATAAACAGAAAAATAAAATAACCGTGATGAATGCCCGAAACGTGTGCCTCGCTGTCCAGTGGCATGGAAAAGTGTATATATAAAAGTGGACTCCAGGACAGGCAGATGAGTTAAATTGTCAAGACTTCAATATACCTTATTTTTCAATTATGTTTACGTTGTATTATTAATTTTAACAGGAAATATGGTAAAACCTGAATAAAGCTTAATGAAACCGAACACACTTATTCCGAATAGAGATCGCAATTACTACGATTGCATGTTAATTAACCTTGGCCTTAACCATTTCCAATGAACTCTCGCGAAGCACAGCACACGCATTCTGCTTCTCCACCATGCTTGAGGTTTTCCGGTTCACACACATGGTTGGAATGCAATTCAATATCCCTTGGCTGGAAGGAACCTGGGAACCCTGAGTACGAACAACCGCTTGTTACACATTAAACTGGGCGATTCCTGCTTAGGCCCGAGAAAAGTTTGATTACACGGCTTAGAACAAAGTCCCAATAAATGGCACACGGCAGAAACTTTTTCTAGAATTAAGCTGCCGACTCACTTACGACCGACCATTGAGAAACTGTCTATGGCCGCTGATCTTTTAGGGAACGAAGTGTACCCAGGGGGTGGAAATCCAACCACAATGGAAAACTTAAAGTGAAAACAATTTTAAAATTCACAAAGTTTTTTCCCGAATAAAAATCATGAATTAATTGACAACCTCAAAGGTTTATTCTAAAAAAAGAATTTCGTTAAAGCGAAACTGCAGATTTTAAAATTCAATTTAGTCTTGTGAAAGGCAAGCTCTTTGTAGATCGAAGAAGTGTAACATTTTTCAGCACATCTAGATAATGGATATGGCTAAATCGTCTCGCCTAATAAGTTTCTTTGCTTTCCTCTGCCTGTTACAAAATGTTAATGCATTTTATAACAATAAATTCAATACAAATAATAATGCAGTAAAAGAAGCCTAACAAAATAAAATTAAATTAGGTGCGAAAATTGTATAAGCTAAAAAATATTAACATCGAAAAGCTTTCCGCATCAAACTAAATGCGCTTTTGCCTTAGTAACGAATGAGTAGTTTAAAAAATGATCGTAAATTAAATTTCGATTCATTTTCATTTAAAAAATGCGATATTTCAGTTTTTTTAGGACATAAGATGGCACATAAGAACACATACATTCCGATTCGCCATACAAATTCCAACTGACTAATAATAAAATATTAATAAAAAATAATCACAAAATATACTCGATATTTTTAAATGCTGAAAAAGTATATCCTAAACATAGACAAACAATTTAAATGAAAAAAAATGGTAATATTATCTAAAAATGTTATTAAGCGAATAAAAACTAAAACGGAGCTGCTTTTTGGGCTTAGTTCTGAGTTTTTCAATTTCAATTAATATCCATTACGATAAGTTAACATTATGGTATTCAAAACTAAAATATTGAAAATAATGAACAAAAAATACCACAAAAATGTCAAATAAATTCTATTTCGGTTTCTCAATGGCAAACTGTATCCAATTGCAAACTTCGGCTTGCCGAAGATTATCTTACTTTCCTGATTTATATTAGAAACTAATTTCAGTGGCCAGGAACAATGGAGTCGCCCCTGCAAGTACCCATTCAGTTGGCATCGCTTCTTAGCTGTGGCCTATGCCGTCGTCCCTATGACCTCAAAATCCCCCGCCTGCCCAAGGAGCTGGACTGCCGGCACAGCTTCTGCGAAGGGTGTCTGGCCAGGCGCCTCATCCGGGAAACATACGAATGCTCTTGTCCACTCTGTGGTGTTAGGACCGCTTTGCTCGGACGAAAGTTGCCGGAAACGACGGCCATCATGTTTCTGCTGCGTGAGCTGCCGGCTCTGGTGCTGGGCAGAGCCATGTTGGATTTCACGCGGGGAAGCAGCAGCACCTTTGAGGGTGTAGGTGAGCAGCAAGCGGCATCCTCCTCAGCGGACTGTCTAGACCAGTTTTGCGTGAATAGCTTCCTGGTCAGCAGTACCGACCATTACCCAATCCATGGCATGCCGAACTCCATGTGGTGTCATAACTTTCAGCTTCTGTTATGCCGCGTCTGCGCAGATGTCCTGTCGCATCGTGACCACCGCCTCACCCGCCAGCTGGACTACCTGGAGCTAATGCGGCAGCTTCTCTCCTCCGAAGTATCCAAGATTAAGGACGCTGCTGCCAAGGCCTCGGACTTGGCTGCTCGCGACCTTAACTTGCTGCGCCAGTTGTGTGAGGACAGCTTTCGGATGTACCTGAATGTGAAGCGCGAGACCCAGCAGCACAAGGCCTCGATGGCTTTCCATCAGATGAATGGATGGAGTGTCCTTGCCGAGCAAGAGCTGAATAGGTGCGTTGGGCTCCACTCCGTCACGGAGATACGTAATATTCTCTCGCGACTCGTGAATCAGCGTCGCATGTGCGAGAGGCAGCTCGTGCAGGTGCACTTCCAGTGCCGCATGCGGGCCGCGATCCAGGAGAATGGCATGCAGGTCCTTGACTTTGGGTCCTTGAATGAAAGGATCCTAAAACTGTGCACCAATCCGCGACCGGGCGGCATACCCGCCAATGTGGAGCCACCGCCGACACTCGTTCTCACCAACTACTGTGTGTTCGTTTACTGGGAAGAACTGCTGAACCAACTGATGCCGTCTGAGCGGCTGTTGTCGTCTATGGTTGAGAATGAAATGCAGCCAGGAGAGCGCCACCTCTTAACCGGCGAGAACTTTAATCGAGATCGCGAGGGCTCAATTAATTCCGTCAGCTCATCAGCCAGCAACAGCAGCAGCTACGTCTCGCTCCAGTCCAGGAATCACGGGCTGCGCCCAATATTGGGTCAGAATGATGATTCCAGATTCAGTCTCTTGGTAAGCATAGCCCGTCCGCCCTCCGTTCACTGCTATCCAATCTATTATATGGACATGGACATGGCAGGGGAACCAGCCGGTCGAGTACTAGTGGAGGTGCGTGACGATGTCGCTCCCCGAATGTCGAAGAACTTTGGTGCCCTCATTCGACATGATCGAGGCTATGGCTACCTCGGTTGCTCTATCTTCCAAGCCTGGGGAGGCGAGAGCATCATCAGCGGTGACTTTGAATGTAACAACGGACAGGGTGGCCACTCCACCTTTGAGACGCGCTATTTTATGCCGGATGACACGAGATTGCCAGCCCGCAGAGGAACCATTGGCATGCGAAGGGGTCAAAGACGGCAGGATAGGAGTGGTTTTGTCGGCAGCCAATTCCGGCTGGTGCTCAACGAGATGCACTCCTTTACGGCCATCTTTGGGTACATTGTCGAGGGTATCGAAGTGGTGGACCGGATTGCTGCCACAGGAAATGCCATTGGTCGCCTGGAAGTGAAGTGCACCATCCGGAATTGCGGCGAATATTTTATTAATCGATAAGAGGAGCAACTGAGCTTCGAAACCAAAGTCAATATTGATGTATACAACCTTTTCTGAGCTTTTTGCATGTTTTTGAATACATACATATATATAAAGAATACTAATGATCTTAGTACGAATTTTTCATAGCAAAAATAATATCCACTTCCTGATGTCAATAAGCACAAGGAAGATTTTGAGAACATTTTTAGGAAAGATTCCGAACAACAGGAACACGAACGCGCTAGGGATATTTTTATATAAACACTTTACAATCAAAAAAATATATTTGAAGTTTTAAACACAATATAAACCTTTTGGATGCCCTTTAAAAATCCACGAAACGACTAACAGAAATTCATCTTTGGAATTTATAACGAAAATTAAATGAGAATTAAATGCATAAACCCGTTTTCACTTTCGAATTATGGGTGGAAATCGGATTAAGAAAAGACATTAAGGTGTCAAAGCGCTGCGACGTTACCTGGATATAAACAATACATTTAATAAAACTTAATAAATTTATAAAATTATACGCAGCAAATATAATCCCATTAAAAATAGGTTAAATTGGAATATGCTTATGCAAAAAAAAAAACGCAAAAACTTGAAATATCCATGCAAAGTACTTATATAAATCTCATGATTAATTTGATGTCTATTATATATGCGCTTGTGTTGCAATAATTAAATCTAAATGTGATTGATTTAGTAAAGAAAAAAAAGCAAAATCCGACTATTACAAAGGAAAACGTAAACAAAAAGTAAATACTTTATGTTACAAAGTGAAAATCGAAAGTATTTTTGAATGAAAATAAGAAGAAATTAAATTATTTTAAACAGAAGGTTGAATACTGAAGCTATTATGCAAAGTATTATACAAGTATTTATGAAACGAAAATTGCAAAATACAAATTAATATTATTTTGAGTTATACGAAAACATCATTGTCTGTTTTCGTATAACTCAAAATAACTCAAAAACAAAATGAATGGATTCAACAATTATAATAGCCCCTGGAAGGATATATAAATATATATAAGAATACTCAGTATTCATAACTTAAAGTACCGCCAAAGACCTAATTAATGTTAAATTGTGATTAGGAGATACTCAAAGGACTCAAATAAATATTCAAAAGTAATCAAGAAACTCTGTTTCTGATCTCATGTGTGCGCATTGGGTGTATGAATGTCTCATGGAATTCTGCTAGAAAGTCCAAGAGCAATGATAAGCAGTACAAAACGTAAATATCACCAATGAGAAAGTAAATTCATTCACACAATCTGCAAAGTATTTAAATAAAATCAGTATTGAAACCAAATTATGAATGTTTGCATGTTGCTTAAACTAATCAGAAATAATATGCATAAGTGTCTAAATATGGAAATATGTTAAATGTGTAAATGTGAAATAAAGTTCAATAAAATATACCCTGGTAACTACATTTATTTCTTTTTAAGGAACGTAAATTCATTATCTTCTATTTATTATTTGAATGCTCTCAGTTAACTTTTATTTGACGCCCTTATTAGATTACGAAGAATCGGATGACAACTCGGACATTGAAAGGCAGCAATTTTTAAATTAATTACAAATCGGACACTTACCTTATAAAAAACGTCTGGAACATATTGTTTGTCTGTGGACTCGCGCACATAGCCCAGCTCTGGTGCATCCTTAGTGGGTATCAGGCATTTATCACGCACCAAAGCCATACACTGAGCGGATACCGCATAGCCTTCCATGTGCACTTGTTTGGTTTTATCTCCTAAAACACCAGGAATAAAGCAAATGGAATAAAACTAGGAAAGAAAGGTTGGCACGCAAGAGGATGCTTACCTGTTACACAAATTGTCACGAACTTTGAGCCAAAAACGCCACTGGAGGCATATTTACAGGGATTTGGGTGGCGATTCTGCAGCTCGCCGGCTGTGATGCACTCCTGAGCCGTGATAAAGTGCGACTCGATGCCACGGATCTGTTTGACAGTGCCGGCACTAGCATCCTCCGTGATGAGATCAGTGAAGATCCAACCAATCTGTTTGATTAAGTTAAAATGTAGCATTTATTGCATTAAAAACTGGTTCCTCTCACCTTCTTTAGTCCCAGCGCATTGGCCACGGCATCCACATCGTCGGCTCCCTCATCCGGCTGAATGTTGATCGAGTCGCGTGTTGACTCCTGCGGCGGTTCATAAATAGCTGCCACCTTCGCCCGAATGCCAAGCGGAACATCCGTGTGCTGCTCGTATGTCCCATAGAGATAGCCCATGCGCTGATGACCGGTGGTGCGCCAGTAGTTGAGGAATCGCTCAACAATCTTGGTATTCTCGAACATAACATTGTCCACGTGGCGGTAGGTCTGGCGATTCAGGGTGATGGCAGACGGTTGACACTTGGAACAGATTCCCTTGGGCCATGGCGGATGCTCGCGACAGCCAGGCTTGATGCGGCAGTTGATGTCATCGAAGACAAAGTACTTTCCCTGATCCATGCCCGAAGTCTGTTTGCGTATGTACGAATGGAAGGACAAGTGCTTGATGTTCTGCTCCTTTAGATACGTCTCGTTGTAGGGCTCCAGTGCGGAGCAGTGGACGCAACGGCCGTTGGCATTATGATGACAGCTGAAATAACATTTTGGCGGATTAGTTGATTGTATAAATTTTTACAAAACGAAAAACTAACAGCTTGCTATCGCGTTCTCGCTTGATGGTGCCATCCGCCTTGCTTAGCGCCTGATCAACCTCATCCTCGACCACATTTATGGAGGGACGTGCACTGTTTGGGTGGCTATTGCTCGCCTTTTCGCTAGTCTTGAACGCCTGACTGTCCAACACAGTGGTGCTAGTTCGCTGAAATTAATATAATATCTTTGTTTTAGTCTCGCTTAGGCCGACTTCGCAACTCCTACTTACGCGAGAAGATGTGCCAGCCATCTGTTTCAAGTAGACCAAGTCACCATGCTTCAGGGATGTGCCCACCAGCTGGCTGCCACTGGCCTGCAGCTCTGTGAGGAAGCTGCGTTCTTTGAACAGCCCAAATCCATCAACCTTCAACGCATTCTGGACGCTGTCGTAGAGCTGCTTCAGATTGGATTTGGGCGAGATCTCGATGCGTTTGATGCCCTCCGCAGACTGAACGCGAATTAGCTGTAATGAATATCAAAAGAAATTATATAATTATTAATTGGTAATTAAGGCTGGTGCATTAATTGAGATTTGTTACAACCGACTGTTTGCATAACACGAATAAACGATGGCGCACAAAGGCGTAGGCGAAATTGCGTTTCTTGTAGATGAACTGCTCGAGTAGTAGCGGGGCAGAGGCCATGTCTGGATGGGGTCCAGTTGGGTTGGGGAAAGGAGGATATGGCTTGGGTCTCGGTAAGGACGATGGCTTGGGCGTGGGTTGGGTGTCAAGTGTAGCTATAAAGCTACCAAAGCCTGAAAGGCTTTTCTGTTTAGTGTTTCGGACTGTACGTCATGAAGGCGCGAACTTGACTGTGAAATTTAGTTGGCATCGCAATTAAAAACAAATGCAAACCATTGCCAAAAAGAGTGCTGATGTTAAAAGAGATTAATTTGCACGTTAAAAAAAAAAAGATTCCGTTTATAGTTTAATACAAATAAATATATATTGTATTTATTTTTAATTAATCAGTGCATTGGCTTAAGACAGCTTTATTGGCTTACATTTTCCCAATATCTCACGTTGATTTAAAAGCCAAAAAAACCTAATGAATTTCTTTAAGTGCAGCCTAAAAATGTATTTCTATTCGCCAGACAGCCACCGGACAATTTCCGTATTCGAGTTGGCACTGCGCTTCGTCTGGTGAATGAACTCACTTCGATTGCCAATAATTGCATGGCCACAAAATAAAGTTATTAATAATTAATTTGGGATTCGGGGGTTCCAAAGATCCCCCCTCTCGCCGTACCACCCCCTTTTGCACGGACTGCACTCTTACACATTCGCAAATCTACAAGTCATGGTTCGCTCTATTTTCACTTCTCGCACTTTTGGTCGCCGCAATTAAGGAATTAACAAGTTCACACACTAGCCGAAGGCCTCAGAAAGCTCATTTCACCTGCATTTTCGCATTAACTTTCTTGCTGTTCTTTAATTTATTATTTGCAAAATAAAGTGCAACAACAACAAACGCAGTGGGCTACCAAACCGTCTTGGTTTGCCGGCTTTTCCGGTTACGTGTCCCCACACCGTGGCCGAATCACACCGCACACACAGCCCAATTGGGTAATCATTGCGCGGACCGCACTTAAATAGCACATTTTCTAATTGTTAAAAACAATTTACTTACAATTTTGTCAGACATTGACATTGCGGCTATTGTAATTTTGTTTCTCCCTCGCACAGCTGAGTCGAGCTGTAAGCCTATCGATGTTTATATTTTTTAACGTCGTTGAGCGCACTTACGCTTCTGCTGTAGCTGGTCACACGTGATGGTCACGTAATTTTTATGATTAACGTTACAGTGGATTACGTTTCGTTACGTTACGTTTTAAAAATGAACTATTATTTACGAACCTTTTAAAAATGTAACTAACAATTAATTTAGTAGTTTGTGCACATTTTTTAATATTATTAACGGCGCTCTGTGCTATACAAATATTTAACTAATTTACTACAACAATAAACAAATCGCATTCGGCATTCTAGTGGAAGACAGCGGCTAAGGAAAGCAGTGGAGGCGACTCCTGAAGCTCCTTCGAATTTCAATCGTACTTCAGGTTTCCCATGCAAATGTACTTAATGTCGACATAGTCATCGATTCCGTGCTTGGAGCCTTCCCTTCCCACGCCGGACTCCTTCACACCGCCAAACGGTGCTTCTGCTGCGGATATGATGCCTTCGTTGACGCCAACCATGCCCACTTCCAGGCGTTTGGCCACGCGGAAGACCTGCTGCAGATTCTCGCTGTAAAAGTAGCCCGCCAGACCTCTCCTGGTATCGTTGGCCTTCGCCACCGCCTCCTCTTCGTCGCGGAAGCGAATGATGGAGACAACTGGGCCAAAGACCTCTTCTGTATACAATTGAGCCGTGGGCGGAAGATCTGTGACAATGGTCGGTGCGTAAAAGAGGGAGCCAATGTCGCTCAGGGGCTTTCCTCCCAAGATTATGTTCGCCTTCTTGGTCCTTGCATCCTCCACGAAACCGCTGACTTTCTTGAACTGCATTTCATTGATGAGGGGTCCTATCTGAACTTCGCATGCCTGGCCATCGCCGATCTTCAGGGCCTCCACGCGCTTCTTTAGCTGCCCCACGAACTGGTCGTAGACGCCGTCCTGGACGAAGAATCGGTTGGCTGAGACGCAGGTCTGGCCGCAGTTCCGGAACTTTGAGGCCATGGCACCATCCACAGCCTTCTCCACATTGGCCGAATCGAAGACAATGAATGGAGCATTGCCGCCTAACTCCAGGCATATTCTCTTGATGCCATCGGCAGAGTTGCGGAATAACAGTTTGCCTACTTCTGTGGAACCAGTGAAGGAGATGCCCCTGACGTCAGGACTCTTACAGAAAAGATCTCCAATGGGAGCCGCCTTGTTGGTAGTCACAACATTAATCACGCCCTTCGGGATGCCCGCATCCTCTGCCAGTTTTGCCACTGCGAGCGCCGTGAGCGGTGTGTCCTCAGAGGGCTTCACTACAACGGTGCATCCAGCGGCTAAAGCGGCTCCTGCTTTCCGTGTGATCATGGCCATTGGGAAGTTCCAGGGCGTAATTAATGCCGCCACTCCGATGGGTTGCTTCATAACTATAATCTCGCGATTGGGCGATGCACTGGGCACAATCTCGCCGTAGATGCGACGAGCCTCCTCCGCGAACCATTCCACAAAGGCATTGCCGTAGGCCACCTCTCCTTTGGATTCGTTGATGGGCTTGCCCGACTCCGCTGTCATTATCTCAGCTATCTCCTGCGAGTTCTGCTCGATCAGTTTATGCCACTTCTGCAGAGACGAGATAAGATAAGCAGGGGGTTAGCACTTAATCAGGAAGCGAAATGTGACCTACAGTCGAACTTTTCTCTTAGATAAGGAAAAACTCACTTTGAGCAGATTGGAACGATCCTTGGCGGTTAGGGACCGCCACTCCTTGGACTCGTAGGCCTGCTTGGCAGCATTGATAGCCTTCTGGGCATCCGCCACTGTCATGTTTGGGACCTTTCCGATCACCTCTCCGCTCGACGGATTACGGACCTCAAAGGTGGTCGCATCGCTGGAACCAACCCAAGCGCCATTCACGAGGGCTTTGTCCTGGAGAAGAGCCGAAAATCCTCGCATCCTGCCAAAGTTGCTATGATTGCTGCTTCCCTTCAGTGCGACGCCGCTGAGCTGTCGCCACATTCTGCCGGCTGTTTAATTAAAAAAGAAACAAACTCATTAGCAAACGGCTACTAATCGATTATAAACACCGACACTCTCGCTCTCTCGCACCTTTCTGACACCTGTTATGGGGGGGGATGAAGAGTTTGACGGGTATATCTTATCTGCGTCGCTATCGGGAAGACTCAGAGGGTGTCAAGTGCCTCTGGAAATATCTCCTCTATGGGGGCTTTGATTGGATTTAATTGATTTTAATTCGATTAGTGCTGGCAAAACATCTGGGCGCTATCGATACGACAGCGATATTATCGATAATGTCATCGATTTCAGTCCATCTCTATCAAGCAGTACTTCAAAGAACCAGATCCAAGCAGTTCCAAGCAGTGCGGAGCGCCAGTTCTAGCCGATTTAGCGGCAATTTTGAAAAGATCTAGCAGATCCTCTACTATCGTGATTTTCGCCAAAATGCGATAATTAGTCAAACTGTCTGTCCCAAAATTTTCTGTATAAAGTTGTGTCAAGTTGTGCCAAGTTTTTGAGCTGTGACAAGTTTTACTACCGCCACCGCCTCGCATACCGGCAATGCGAAAAATGTTTTGTAATAGCCAATGTACATGAGAGTTGTGGTACCGCACTGAGGTGCGATTTGTGCCCATTCAGCTGCAACAATATGAATCAGCTCAGGAGACATACATTTCGATGCAGTCGCCTTTTTGGCAAAACAAGGGAATGGCTAGTTGGCAACAGCCATAAAGAATTATGCGGCAAACCAATAGATTTTTTGATTATTAAAAATGAAAATACATTAAATTGGGAAAAGGTAGAAATACCACCCAATGAACTAATATCCCTCATACTACCACCCGTTAAAAATTAGGAAGGAAGTAGATATAAATTGGGAGGAAGACCTCTCCAAAATGAGCGTGTTTAATGAAATTACCAACCCGCAATAAATCCTAAATAGGCAGAAAATGCCGGAAAAAAATGAAGACTTAAATAAGGGCGTCTTAGCTATTTATAGCAATATCAAGGACTTTGGAAACAAGCCTTTTTTTAATAATTGATGAATTTCATTTTACCGTCGGCAGTAAGCAATTCAAAGCACTAGTGTTCCTAGGAACAAGTGCTGACGGAGTTGTTAGTCGGGTATTTTGTCAGTAAGATTTTTTATTTATCTTTATTTTACGTTTAAATAAAAGAAAAATTAATTATAACATTCTTATATCTACAGCATCCAAGAAATTATTACATAAATTCTAAAACTGTGGCAATAGATTTGACTAATATTGTACAGGCAGCCAAATGCCTTGAAATGTATAAATTTGTTATTGCCGTGGTTTGCGACCAAAAAAATGTGAATTTGCAGTGTCAAAAGGTTATTGAAATACCTATGATTGCCGACTGCCATCATCTTATGCTAACAATTTTTCGAAGATATAGCATTAAGGATGAGCAGTTAACAAAGTTTTTAACCGACTACAAAAAACAAACCGATGACAACCATTAATATTCCGGCTTATTTACAGGGCATCCCTGAAAATGCTAAGCCATTTTATAAAGATATTTTAAAAGAATATCCAAAGGTAATTTTTCGGTTAAAAAATTTTCCCACCACCGACTTCAGTGAAGCCAACACTGCACAGAGTGTAAGATTTTGCCATTGTTTTTGGCGTCGATGCGCTTTAAGCTGCATGTTTAGAAGTGCTCAACTATGAAAAAATCACAATCCAAACCAAATTAAAAATTTTGGCTTTGAAGATAACGATTTTTAAAGTGGAACATTGGAAATGCCTGCAAACTTCCATTGGGCAGCGAGCATCAGTTGACAATGTTTGGTCTCTTCAATTGCATCGCGTAATCAGTGGGTGCAGCCAAAAATTATTTTTATCAGATTAATTGATCGATTCTTTATTTATTTTCAATAACAAAAATATTTTCTTCCAACTTTTTTTACAAAAGTAAGGGATTTTTATCATGTTTCCTATTTTTGGTGGAAAAAATCTTATATAATTCTATCCCATTCTATAACACCAGAACATACACCATACACCAGCAATTCATATAGAATCAGTTTCAAAAATAAAATCTTGCTCATATTTTGCACAAATACCTTAAATTTGAAAATATGTGAAACAACCCGTGAAACAACATAAGCGAAATTCACGTGTAGTAATGGCGTTTGGCAATTTTATATTGCAATAACATATTTCCAAACTATGTTTTGAATTTCCAAACAAATTTCGAAGATTTGGGAAAGATAAAGCCAGAAATTTATAAATAATGCAAGTTTATAATGAAAACTTTGCGTGTACATACGAATGGTGATCTTATGGAGGTGCTAAGAATCATATGATATATTTCTGTAAAATTTTTTAACACCACCGTAAATTAGGCACTAAGAGCTTTCAGAAAATGTGACCACTATTGTCTTAAGATCAATACAATGACAAGAGCTCTGAACCAAACTCGAATCAAATAAGCTTGATGGCCAAAAAGCTGTAAAATTTCTTTATATAATGACATTATTGTAAACGTAAGTTTTTTTTTTCTTTCTCAGTAAATTATGTTCAATATAAGCCCTAGTTTTTAATGGTTTGACTTACAATCTTGAAGTTATAGCTAAAAACATGAGCCTTATCCAAAAACACGAATTTCACACAAAATTAAAAAAAAATGTCTCCAAATTAAAAAATAGAATACTTTTATAATGTTAAAAATTACAACAAAAAATATGAAATTGTTTAAAATTCTCGAAAAAATATGTAAATATATATTTTTTTAATTTTGATGTTTTGATATGCATTTTTTTTTAATTTTGGCGCCCACGAAATTGCCACGCCCATTTTTTTATATCTATCCAATTCTTTGGGCTTTGTAGAATGTTCATTTCAAATTTCAAGTTGATATCTCAAAAAATACGAAAGTTATTAGATTGGCAAAATCTTACACTGTGCACTGGCAAGTTGGAAATCATGGGGATTAACTGGAACAAAATCATATCTCAATCATACATACTATATATAGAAGCTAACGGAGAACTATTGCATTTTGATATCGGATATCGGATATATATCGGATATATCAAATATTTTTCTCTTTACAGAGCTGCTTAGAATCGGACTTTAACCAATCTACTTATCAACATATTAATAAATTTCATTTTAATTTATCCGAAGAACGGAATTTAATTTATCCAAAATACGGTATATGCTTATTGCTAAAATATGTATATATCGACTAATTGACTTAATCGACTTGCAGCACGGAGGAGCAGACCATAGCCAAGCTACTGGCCCAGCTTCTGGTGGCCACCACTAGCCGTCTACCTACGACATGGATTTTAACTTCGAACAGTGTCTTGGCTGAGTTACACGTAAGTCGATCCCATGGCAAGAGTTTCAAGTGAATAATATTCCCTTTATAGATACCTCTTTGTTCGGTTGCACATCAATCCTCAGATGTACGGCATAAGGAGCTACTACTGCAAAATAAAGCCTTTCGGGGGAAGTGAAAATATCTGCGGAAAGGTAACTAGAATGCCCACAGTTTCCTATTTATATTTAATTAAACATTTTCTGTATTCTGCCAGGTTAACATCCCAATTCAGACAAACCTCTCCAATGGCTACGTGTATAGGCTGAGGGACATCGAGCAGCGCGAGCTGAAAGAGTGGCTGCGCAGCGATCGCTACGCCTAGCTGGTAATCCACTCCGCTCAGGAGTTGCCCATGCTAGAGGTGGAGGCGAGTTTGCAGCCGATCACGCGAAGACCTGTCAGAGCTTCTGGCTGTGGATTGAGGATCCAAAGTCCATATGGAATCTGCTGCCGCATATCATTCGGCTGGCGCTGAGGCAACCGAACCTAGTCCAGGACTCAGTGCCGCTGCTGAAGCAACGCCACAACTCTGCCTTGACATTGACCCAAGCAGCCAACGCTTTTTTCTGCACCTTTCCGAGGCGAAATACCCTGAAGCGGAAATCCGAGTACAGCACATTTCCCGACATTAACTTTAACAGGTGAGCGAGCAGGTGTGCAGGAGAATCATTTGCTGTAATTTGAGAATTTTGAATTGTAAATTATAAAATTGTGGCTGCTTTATTAATATTTGTATTTAGACCGGTAATTATATATTTTGCCAAAGCATTGATAAGAAAAATGAAAATACATTCTCTTTGATATATTGAATCAATGTAATAACACATTAAAATAATTTATTTTTGAAAAATTTTCGATAATTCCTATTACAATTTTGAACGTTTAATTTTCAGATCCTGCACATCGCCGAGCACGATATGGAGCTGATCCTGCAAATCATTCGCGACCAGATTTTAATGTTCTGTCTGGTCTTCGGTATTGGACTGCATCACGCCGGTCTGCAGGAGCAAGATTGCAAGTGTGTGGAGGAGCTGTTCCGCAATCGGAAGATCCCGGTGCTGGTTGCCACCGCCACGCTGGCAACCTCCCCGCACATCTGGTGGTGATCAAGGGTACCGAGTATTTCGATGGCATCACAGACGTGCTGCAGCTAATGGGACGGGCTGGACGGCCACAGTTCCACAACGAGGGAGTACCCGTCGTCCTGGTTCATGACGAAAAGAAGAAATTCTAAAAGAAATTCCTTTACGACCCTTTTCCAGTGGAATCCAGCCTGCGGGGTGTTTTGCCGGAACACATCAATGCCGAAGAAGCACTTCCTGGAGGATCTGCAGCCGGGCCTGCTCCTCCAGGCCCACTTCTCCCGCCAGTCGCTCCCCAATTCGGATTACCTGACGGACACCAAGTCGGCCCTGGACAACGCCACGCGAGTGATGCAATCCATGGTCGACTACACGGCTGAACGAGGCTGGCTCTCGACCTCGTTGGTACAGCAGCTAATGCAGTGCGTGATTCAGGAGCGCTGCTTCGACGCCAGCCAATTCCAGGGGTAAATGAGGACAATCTTGATGTGTTCCTGGACATACCGCACGGCAATCACGACTACTTGACGCTGCCCGTGCTTAAAGAGCTGTGCAGCAGGGAGTACGAGGTGCTGGCCAGGCCTCTAAGTGATGTCTTCGAGGAACAGGAGATTGAGCAGATGTACAAGGTAAGCACTAAAGACACCAAAGATAATTCTTGATTAAAAAACCTCGTCTCTTTAGGTTATTCAAGATATGCCCGTAATTACCCTGCAAATATCGGTGGAAGGCCGCTATTTGGAGGAGGAGTTCGCCAAGCGGCCCGCTTTCACTTGCTGCAGACACCGAAGGAAACTGGATGCCTCTGCATGCCAGACTACGTCCTGAATAAGTACGTGGACATGTCTATCACGGACGTGCTGCAGATGATGGGACGGGCTGGACAAGCCGTTGTCTGCAGCGGGGCATGTGCACCAAGGATGTTCTCCTAGGGATTACAATGGGTTTTGCTTAAATTTGCTGTATTATTTAACTTAAAATTTACAATTTTGCTTAAATTTGCTGTATAATTTAATTTATACATACATTTTACATTTACATTATTATTACATTTTTTGTTCTAGTTCGAAATCTATGTACTTCCAACGGAAAATTCGAATTGGAAACAGTTTGCACTGCTTGGAACCAGTTGGAAATGCCTCAACTGCTTAGTGTAAACACGTTCTGCTTGGAAAACTGCTTAACTGCTACCAACTGGTCACACTTTTTTGCCAATATTATTTTCATGTCCGTCAAATTAGCGTCGGTGAGTTAGCGTCGAAACGGAACGGTGGGAAAATGGAACACGGAGACATTTTTTATATTTTATTTATTTTCTAAATAAGGCACTTAATCAAATAAAATAAAGTTTATAAATGCTAAAAAACGAATTATCTATTGTTTCTTACTCGGTTTGGGTGTATTTGACCTTTGGATCTATTAAAAAAAAGCCTTTGAAAAATCGGGTTTTCACAGATTTTCCAATATCTCGGCTCACAGGATGTGTTCCGGAATACCCGGTATGTCAGGATAAAGGATATTTATTGTAGTTTTGCCCTACAAAGTTTTATTTACTTTTAACCCACAGTTTTTGAGAAAATCGCATTACAGTGAACCAACCTCGGGTTCTGCCCCATACAAAAGAGGTCAGCAAAAATGGAAAGTCTTATAACTCCAGTTTAAGAAAGTGTTCCAACATGCACGGTATATTGGCTTACTCGGAGGAGATTAAGGAATATTTGGTGAAAATTTCATAAGATTTGAACCGCCAGTTTTTTAGAAATTCGCAATACAGTGGGTGGCATAGGTGGCATAGGTGGCATAGGTGGGCTGTTAACATACGCGCCAACTATGAAAATGGAACCAGATGTGAATCTGCAGAGAACCGGTTGCCGAACCAGACAACGGAACCATTAAAAAATACTAGATAAGAAATATTTTATTTTAAAAAATCTTTACAATTATTATAGGTAGTGTTCCAACATGCACGGTACCTCATTCGATGCGGAAAATTAATGACTAATTTTGAATTAAATCTTATAGCGTTTCAACTGCTGCATTTCGAGAAATTACGATTTTTCTCTTTTTTATTAGAATGTATGACACATGGTGGCATCCCTGTGAAACACTGGCAACGAACGCCATGCAAAATCGACGCTAACTTTCAAAAAATCTTTACAATTATTACAGGGATTGTTCCAACATGCACGGTACCTCATTCGATGCGGAAAATTAATGACTAATTTTGAATTAAATCTTTTAGCGTTTCAACCGCTGCATTTCGAGAAATTACGATTTTTCTCTTTTTTATTAGAATGTATGACACATGGTGGCATCCCTGTGAAACACTGGCGCGTACGTGATGTAAATCGACGCTAACTTTTAAAAAATCTTTACAATTATTACAGGGATTGTTCCAACATGCACGGTACCTCATTCGATGCGGAAAATTAATGCCTAATTTAGAATTAAATCTTATAGCGTTTCAACCGCTGCATTTCGAAAAATTCTTCCTTTTGTCAAACTGCCAAACTGAGTGAGACACACTGGTCGGAAATCGATAGACGCGCCTCCAACGACGTATTATCGATACTATCGGTTCCCGCTAAAAATTAAATTCTTATTGACAATTTAAACAATTAAACTTTACAAAACAATTCTTTACATATACATGTTTTTTTTCGATTCTGATCTGGACAGCTCTGCACAAAAAAAGTGCGTAAATTAAGAGAAGAAAAAGATAAACGCCTAGATCTCAGAGACTATAAGAGCTAGATACACCAAACTTGGGATTTAGACTTCTTATATCTGCACGCAGATCAAGTTTGTTTTAAATTTTGGCTGCTCCCTTTTTTGGAGAGCTATTTGAAAAAATCGTATATCTCCTAAATTTATAGTTATATAAACCATATTCAAAACGTGTATGAATTTTATCAAAATACATAGATTATCTAAATTTCACCGCGGCCTCCTCCACCGCCTGCACCGCGGCCTCCTCCACCGCCTACACCGCGGCCGCCCCCGATCCCAACTAATAAAAAAACAATATGTAATTTTTTTTTAAATTTTTTATTTGTTTTTTTTTTTAATTTTTAATCTAGCTGCAGCAGGTTCATCGCATCATTCACGCGCTGCTGCTGCACCTCCTGCTGCTGCTGCTGCTGCTGCACCTCCTGCTGCTGCTGCTGTTCCTCCTGCTGCTGCTCCATTTGCCGCGCCGGACGGAGCGCATCCATTACTGCCTGCCGGATCAGCCGCTGTTGGTCCACCGGGCAGTTTTTGGCCGCCTTATGTGCCAGCGCTACCCGCTGGACGCGGTTGAGGCCTCCAGCACCTCGGCCAACACCGCGGCCTCCTCCACCACGGCCTCCTCCACCGCGACCAGCAACGGGGTCAGCAGCGCGACCAGCAACGCGGACAGCCCCACGGGCTGCACCACGGGCAACCCCACGGGCTGCACCACGGGCTGCACCACGGGCTGCACCACGGGCTGCACCACGGGCAGCCCCATGGGCTGCACCACGGGCAGCTCCGCAAACAGCACCGCCTTCACCGGAAAAGAAAATATAATATGTTGACATCTGAAATATTAATATTAAATATTAATTTAAAATTAATAATAAAACGATCAATTTTAAAATCTTACCTCCGCCTTCATCGACTTATCTCGAATTTAAGTGAAATGTCGGGTTCCCGGTAATTGGGTGCTGCCAGACCGTCGATCGATGGTTAGTTAGTTAAGTGGAATAAATGAAAAAGTGGGATTTCTATTGAACGACTGAACGGATTTTAATGAAACATTTACCAAATTGCTTAGAATGGCGATGCCGTTTATTTGGCATGCATATTTATCCAATTGTTTAAATTGTCAATAAGAATTTAATTTTTAGCGGGAACCGATAGTATCGATAATACGTCGTTGGAGGCGCGTCTATCGATTTCCGACCAGTGTGTCTCACTCAGTTTGGCAGTTTGACAAAAGGAAGAATTTTTCGAAATGCAGCGGTTGAAACGCTATAAGATTTAATTCTAAATTAGGCATTAATTTTCCGCATCGAATGAGGTACCGTGCATGTTGGAACAATCCCTGTAATAATTGTAAAGATTTTTTAAAAGTTAGCGTCGATTTACATCACGTACGCGCCAGTGTTTCACAGGGATGCCACCATGTGTCATACATTCTAATAAAAAAGAGAAAAATCGTAATTTCTCGAAATGCAGCGGTTGAAACGCTAAAAGATTTAATTCAAAATTAGTCATTAATTTTCCGCATCGAATGAGGTACCGTGCATGTTGGAACAATCCCTGTAATAATTGTAAAGATTTTTTGAAAGTTAGCGTCGATTTTGCATGGCGTTCGTTGCCAGTGTTTCACAGGGATGCCACCATGTGTCATACATTCTAATAAAAAAGAGAAAAATCGTAATTTCTCGAAATGCAGCAGTTGAAACGCTATAAGATTTAATTCAAAATTAGTCATTAATTTTCCGCATCGAATGAGGTACCGTGCATGTTGGAACACTACCTATAATAATTGTAAAGATTTTTTAAAATAAAATATTTCTTATCTAGTATTTTTTAATGGTTCCGTTGTCTGGTTCGGCAACCGGTTCTCTGCAGATTCACATCTGGTTCCATTTTCATAGTTGGCGCGTATGTTAACAGCCCACCTATGCCACCTATGCCACCTATGCCACCCACTGTATTGCGAATTTCTAAAAAACTGGCGGTTCAAATCTTATGAAATTTTCACCAAATATTCCTTAATCTCCTCCGAGTAAGCCAATATACCGTGCATGTTGGAACACTTTCTTAAACTGGAGTTATAAGACTTTCCATTTTTGCTGACCTCTTTTGTATGGGGCAGAACCCGAGGTTGGTTCACTGTAATGCGATTTTCTCAAAAACTGTGGGTTAAAAGTAAATAAAACTTTGTAGGGCAAAACTACAATAAATATCCTTTATCCTGACATACCGGGTATTCCGGAACACATCCTGTGAGCCGAGATATTGGAAAATCTGTGAAAACCCGATTTTTCAAAGGCTTTTTTTTAATAGATCCAAAGGTCAAATACACCCAAACCGAGTAAGAAACAATAGATAATTCGTTTTTTAGCATTTATAAACTTTATTTTATTTGATTAAGTGCCTTATTTAGAAAATAAATAAAATATAAAAAATGTCTCCGTGTTCCATTTTCCCACCGTTCCGTTTCGACGCTAACTCACCGACGCTAATTTGACGGACATATTATTTTCCGCCAGAAAGGAAGGTTTTTTGCTTTCTTGCAACGGGGCACACCCAAAACGTAATCAAATTACGTAAGTGAACGAAAAAGTAACCGTTTTTTAAAGTTAGCCAATAGACAGCCTTTAATTTTAATGTTAATTCTATTTACATGTGTAATTTTAGTTAATTTTTAAATCATTATAAATAAAAAAAATAAAGAATAGAAATTGAACTCTTTATAAATAAATAAATTCGAAAATATTATTATATTTTGTTTTTATTATGGGACTTATCAAAGTCTCCGTTTCATATCACACTTTTGCTTGGCCAAAGGGCGGCAAACGTTTGACTTTCAAAAAGAAAAAGGAATAGAAAAAAAGAAAGTCCATGTTTGCTTCCTGATTCCCATTTTAGCCGTTGCTTTACAGCGATTTTAAGGCAGCGCCACTTGTCCCACCAATCTCTGGACAATCGCTGCCTTTCGCCCGATCTGCCCCGATCTTTTTTGCATGCGCCGCCGCCGCCGCCGCCACCACCGTTGAAACATGGAGCCGGAGTGTGCTCCATTTATTATGACTTTGCAGTCAGGCAGTAAGCTAGCCAGGCATCACGACCATAGATTTCACATATGCCGGCGGCAGCGGTTCTGGCAGAAGATGGGCCTCCCAGTCCATCGTCCACACTTGGCCAAAACAAGTGCTATTTGCCGGTCTTAAAGTTGGAGAATTGATTTTTTTTAAACAGTTTCTAAAAATTGTAATATTTTTATAAAGAGTTTCTAAAAATTGTTAATATTTTTAGAAACATTTTAAACACTTGTATTCAAGAATATAGTGAAAAATTAAAGATACAGAAATTTTAATGGAAAATCAATAGAAAAAAATATAGGACCCATAATATCTTGATAAAATACAATTTTTTTTTATTAAAAATCATAACAAAAAAAATCAAAGCGCGTTTTATTACATAAGTATCTATAAATACGTTTTCCCCCATAAATAATGCTCATTAAAGTGTAATTTTTGTGTTTCCTTCAAACATTTCACTTATAGTATTTCTTATTTAATAAAATATTTACTTTTCGCTGACTGCATTCTCTGAATTAGACAGTGGCAGGTTCTGCCTACTGGGCTACTGGTTATGTAGCTTCCTCCGCATGCGGCTCACCTGGTTAAAGGCTTCTCCTTCGCCCCGCCAACCGGCAATCTGTGTTGCAAATTTTGTCAATAAATTTCGGCTAAGAATGCCAAAATAGGCGGACACAAGCCACACGGACATCATAACTGTTAAGATAAGATTGCCTTGATGGCAATCGCGATGCGCAGGGACGCACGCTCTGAAATGAATTCAATTAGTTGTGATTTAGAACTAATTGAAAATGCGTCTAGCTGGGGACTAGTCGTGCCAGCCGCTGCCTGGGCTGCTGGCCGCTGTCGATAGGTGTTTAAGTTATTTCTCTTAAGTGCTGCCGGGAGGTGTGTGTGCTCCTGTTCCGGCTTCTGTCCAACTCCAGACTGATCGGGATCAAGCTGCACTTGTAAAAAATGCTAATCTTTAAGCTAGAGAAGCATAACATTTAGTTTAGTTTAACTTAATTTTTTGTCTTTGATTTGTCTAATTTAAAATTTGCCATTTTAGTAAGCACATTTTTATATAAATTCGATAAACTACTCAATGGTTAAAGAGGAGTTTCTATCTCTCCACCACGGATTCAGTTAATAATTAGTACGAATATTGGATTATCCTCTTTCTTTTATTAAGCTTTTCTAATCCCTTTTAATACGGTTAGTTTATCAGAGTTTAAATGATAATTAATGCTTTAAACTTCTAGCTAAAAGATACTTTAACTTTCTAAAACCATAATTACTTTGATGCCAAATTCCAATATTAACAATTTAGTTACTCATTATTAGCCACGCTTCGCTTTCTAAGCTGTGATGAAGATTTTTGCCGAGTGTCCCGAGGAGGGGGAAAACACCTTGCTTGGTCTGCTCCATCAGGAGCCCAGCTAATGAAGTAGTCAATCAACACTCAGACAAATCTAATGTCTACTTAACTGCAATTTTGACAAGTTTAATGCGTTGCCATGGTCGGCGAATTCGTTGTTGTTTATGGTACGGAGACCCTTGCTCGTTTTTATAGGTACTTTCCGTGGGCACAAAACAATTGACAGCCCAAAATAGGCAGCAGCCGTGTGCCTTTTGTGCCGGCTAATTGTAATACGAAATCATAACACGCCATAAAAACGACACAAAGAGCGGCAGAGCGATCGTATGGGATCGCCTAAGACCGGTTCCTGGGTTGCCGGTCCTCTTCTGGAGACCCAAGACGCCGCCACCGCTGCCGCTGTCGCTGTCCCTGGCAGCTGGTCAATGGAAACAATGATGAGACCCTCTCTCTGTCGCTCTCCGCGTCTTGGAGGATTCCTTTCCATTCCACGAGGCCCTCTAACGCGGAGCAGTCGAGCCATAAATCATGTTTGGAAACACGTTCCTTAACGCGAAAATAAAACATCTGTTGTTTCTGGTCGGATCTGATCTGGTTGCTGCCGCAGCCTGGCAGCTTTCTTGAAAAGGACAAAGGACTCGCAAGCTTAGGGCGCAAACTGGTTGCCAATTGTCCTGGCAATGTGGCAGGATGGCAAAGAAAACAAAATAGCAGCAACAGCCGCCGCCGTTAAACAGATAAATGTCGTGATCGACACACGCAACAACAGCCGCAGCAGCTGCTGCTTGGAATTACCTACGGGTATCCTTGGCCAGGTTACAAATTAACCCATTAGGGACACAGAGGCTAAGGCTTTGTTAACGCACTACCCGTCGTTAATACTTATTAATTACCATTAAAAATACTTGAGGTTTACACAACAAAATTAATTATTTTGCTATTTTAGTTGATAATAAATAATACCAAATTATAAGGAATCCTTTATATAGCAAGAACCTTCAAAGGGGTTAACTTCAAAAATGGCTGCAGGATAATAGCTACTTTGCTCATACACCGCCACTGCTCCCATTTCGGCTCCCTCTGTTTCCAATCCCTGTCCTCAGGGATCCTGTCCTGTGATCCAGTTCCCGCTGACTCACCTTGGCACGTGTGCTCAGCGATCGCTGGTGCAGCTGCTCCGAAGTCAAGACGCAGGGAAATCGAATAAGGACGAAGACGACGGCGACGATGATGAAGGAGTTAGAGAGCAGCAGCTGCCAGTTGTTTTTCATTTCGAATGTCCCTGTTCAGAATCGAGGCGTCCTCAATCCTGCTTCAGCGGATTAGCTCTGTCCGGGTGGAAGCAACACGTGTGCGATGGTGATTGTGATCCGGGATAGCGATCTCGGTATCGGGATGGCTATTCTTTCCCCCTGGCAAGCCTATTTTTTTTCTAAACAGAAGATCCCCGCAGCCCGGCTTAATTATTGTTTACCTTCGCATCAAGGTTACGGCATTATGATTATGCCCTACTTGATTATTATTTCATAATTCCGCCGCCCATTGTGTGTGCTTCTCTACTTTCCCCGGTGGTGGTAGCAGCATGTCCTGGCATGCAATGGAACTCGATCCCGTTGTCCTTGAGCCGCACCAACGATCCCTTATCCGTGGCCTTTGTTGTCCTCCTCGATATATGTATATAGGAGAATAATTTAAGCCTCGCCAACCCCAAAAATTTCAAACAAGGCAACACCCCGGAAAAGAAAGATTCCAAGACGCTGCTGAGGCATCGAAATACCCTTCGAAATTAAGTGAAAACTGATTCGCTAACGAGTGCTTTTGTAATAACTACACATATTTATGATGTATTCCAGCGGATCGAAATTAAACTGTTGTGAAATGGTGATTGAAGAAATGGTAAATCTCGAGTCAAAAAGTTTCCGATTTCAAAATTACTTCAAGGATTGTGGAGAAATTAAGGAATGTTTACGGTAAAGAAGTTAAACCAAAAGAGGACTCGAATTTCCTTAGTTTTGATAAGAAAGATAGGGAATAGTAAATGTAATGAACAATTAGTAGATATTGAGAAATATTAAAGGCCATTTGTTCTCATTAAAAAAAGAGATCATCAAATGGTTTTAAATAGTTTTTAAAATTCAAATATTTTAACTTTCTAATGTCTTCGTTATAAGCCCTTATTATTTATATTTATTTTAAATAAATTAGCTTTAAAATTTTTATTATAAAAGATATTTATTTTATATTATTAAATATTAGAGCAAAGCTCAAATGCATATTAATTCAAATGCTTGGTTCGATCTTTATAGCTCTTCTTAGCATTATAATTTCCTGCTCGCCTTTGGGCTGCGCATAATCCTTTGACAGGACCTTATGTGATGTTTCTCCTTTCTGAAAATCTGCTGGCAAATTGCGCATTCCGTTTGCTCATCCTTCCATAAACTCGCCAAAGTAGAAAACCTGGTACATTTATTGCGACTTACATTCGCAACTTGCCTGGTAACCTTGTTTTTGGTTTGCCAAAAAACTTGGGGTGGATTTTGAACTAGAGCTTAATCAGTATAGTACACTGCAGGAATTTAAGTGTCCTTAAAGGTTAAAAAAAATGGTAAAAGAATTGATTCTTTGACGTAAGGATAAAAATCATTTAGTTTTAATAGTAATAAAAATGTTTTACTAAAGAAAACTTTAATAGATTTAACACATTTCAAAATTACAAATGTAAGTCTAGCTTAATATTATCTTTTTTTGTATAGGTAATACCCATTCCTTTTCTTTAAGTGTATAAGCGTAGCAACTTCAACTGAAAGATATTAAAAACGAGCTCCTGCTCTCCACCAACTGCTCAGATTGGAGAAACTGTACCGAAAATCGCTTAAAAGCGCGTAAAACCTAGTTTGAAAAGCAATTGAAGGAACTACGCATTTCGATTTTGATCCTTGGCAGATTCATATAAAAAATAAATGTGTGTGCCAACATTGTTTTGTATAATTTATGCAACCCCAACGCACAATGGCATCGAAAGGCCGGAAATGGGGTGGCACTCTGCGCCTTCCTCCCCCTGTTGCTCCTCTCCTTTATGGGGTAGTTCGATGACAGGATGGTACACTGGAAATAACATAATAATATCACTTTTGCACATAGTTTTCTTATTACTTTTTATTAATTTCTGAAAGATCTTGTCATATAGGCATCTCTATTAGGAACTGGGGCTGTTTTGGTATTAAACTTGGTGCCTCTTTTCCCACAATGCACTGAAGCTGTGATGCTGCTTTCGGTGGATACCAGAGAAAAATCTGTTGCGTAGTCCTGCTCCCTAATTCAACTGCGTCGTTGAGGTATTCTCACGCTGGATTTTCCCAGTTCCTGTCCTTGGCCCAGCCCTTGTCCTTGTCCTTGTTCTTAACGCTGTCCTTGTCCTTGTCCCCGTCCACGTACACGTCCTATCCCTCGGCTGTTTGTTGTGTGCTTGATTTGGGTAGGCCTCAGTTTGGTTTTGCGTCTTTGTGGGCATAATTATGCCTCCTTTCTGGAAGAATCAACGAATGCATTCGCATTCAAATCCAGAGCAGTGCAACATTTCTCATATCGCATTTCCGCTTAATTGTCTGCGATTGTAACAGGGCCCTGTACGGCGCAAAGACAAGGAACAGGATGCGGGGAACAGGAGATGATCGTCGTGATCATCCCAAAAAGCTCCTGGCAGCTGTTGCTGTGCTGTCTCTTATTTTTGCCAAGTTTATGCGAATCGCCCGGAATCGCATAAACATATCAAATTACGACGATCGAATGTGTTGTATTGTAAAAACCGGAAGTTTTTAAATCTCTGTCCGACGAAAAAACAAAAGCCCCGATAATCGGCGGCATTTTCTCTTTTCGCCGCCTTTATTTCTCGAGCAAATCTTCATAAATTTCCAACATTTTGTGCTTAATGATGATGCACCGCCCTTGAGGAAACCAAAATATAAAAAGTAAATAAATAAAATACAGAAGAAATAAAGGATTTCGCATCTCCATCTGCATTCGCAGCCCATTTCGATCGCTTGATTTGTTTTCAAGTCACTGCAAATACAATTTCTGTTACATTTTTGTCGAGTTTAAGTCGAAGTTTTGTTTTTATTGAACAAACACAGGCGATCGCAGCGCAAACAGCCGGATCAGTATTCATAAAACAGTAGAGAGAGAGATGAAGGGGAGTTCAGGTTTGGAGGGGAGATCTCAGGCGGAGGCTGCATCGGAATCTGTTTTAGGAATGGGAAAAACTTCACCTCCACATTGAGCTCAAGTTCATTGACACCTGAGCTTGAAATTATACAGATATTTAACGAAATATACAGAATATATATTTTTGTAAAATCAATGTCTGATTTGGCTGCTATTAGTTTATGTTTACTATTTAGGCATCCCTTTGTCTCTCTAGCAGATCTTGCTCATTTCAAGTTTATAAGCCCGCAGGGATTTCTGGTCATTAGAAGAGATTCGTGTTCCTAACTGATCACTGACACAGCGCAGCCTTAATGCACTTACTGATCCCCGCTGCCTGTTACCTAATCCGCGCACTCTCAAGCTCAAGTCTTTCGCTGATCTTGTCAGCTTATCCCCTGTGCATCATGATTTATTGCCTCAATACATCTCACAACTGAAAGATTTTGCGCTTAGATCGATGTGTAACACCCGTATAAGTGATCATGCCAAATTTGCACACCATCGATCGATCGATGATGAACTGCAGCCGTTGCCCCGAGGAGGGTTATTCGCGCTAACAACTTCATTGCACATGGGCCAGAGATGGCAAATTGCCGGAGATTGATCAAAGAGACGCTTTCACCTTGTCTCAAATGAGTCGTGAAATTCAGTCTTGCGCAAGACTTAAAACTGCATGATACCAGGATAAAGGATAAAGGATCCCCTGGGCAGGGCATGTTAATGTTCCCTTGGTGTTTTTGTCCTTTTTCGGGTCCTAAGCCGCAAGTAAATTTGTTTTTCGCTCGAGATCGATCATTTTTGAGACCGTAAATCACGGCAGGATGTGCAGGACCAGTGTCCTTTTGTCTCTGCTCAGTCTTTGTGCTCAAATGTTGTTTTTCTTTCGTCTTGGTTTCTTTCCCTTCTGCAGTCGTGTTTGCAGTTGCAAATGCAAAATATGAACAACAAAAAGTGAGAGAGGATGAGAAGAAATGCTGACCGATCTTTTGGCGATATGCAAACATCTGCCATTTGGCCCTGTTTACTTGCTTTCGGCCGACCACCGATCGCGACTGTACTCTTGGATCTTCTGGCAAAGAGATCTTTGGCCCGAAACTCAGGCCTCATCGATTCGCTACGTGCTCGGGTGGGCCTGTCGCTCTACCAGGAATCGGTGCTCCGGAATCGGGGCAAGGATCACCAGTGGAACTGATCGCTCCACACCTGTTATTTAGGACACCATTAGCTACGTGAGAGAGCTGTGTATACACACAAATGCAAGGGTTTGCCCAGCCAAAACCTGTTGGCTAATGCCGCACATTAATTCAATAGGATCTCGTGGGTTCGCTCATGCATGTAGATCACCGCAACGGATCAAAACAAATATCGGCGAACAGACAGGCTCGGGAACGGGCTCGGAAACAGGCTCAGTAACAGGTACAGGTAGCAGCGGATTCTCTGTCTGCGGCTCGTCTGCCGGATTAGAGTTAGAAAAGGGATCGATGAAGGATCTCAGCGAACGTCGTCGATCGCCGATTGTCCGGAGTTGGAGTGGGAGAGGAGAATCCCTTACAGCTTCCATTCCAATCCATTCGAGCGGAAGTAACAGCTGCGGCAACGTCCTGATCTGCATCTTCTTGGTCCATGTAAGGCCTCCTGGCAATTACCGATGGGGCAGCTGTAAAGTACCCAAAAAAAACAGCAGACACAATAAACCAAAAACCAAAAACCAGAAACCGAAAATCACATCCAAAGCTTCGCTCCCACACAAAAAGCTCTCCTGCGGTTTCGATGGGTTAACTGCACAGCGAAAAATTCCAACATTTTTTTTTAAATAAATACTCTTATATAAAAATAAAAGATTAAATAAATACAATAAGAGATGAGTAAGTCTTCTGTATTAAATATAATTCTTTTGTAGAGTTTGAATTAACTGGAGATTCCGAAAACAGATCTGAGATGTAGAAAGATACTTTAATATTTAATTTATTTACTAAAATCATGACATTTATTATTCCCGGAGAAAATGGGAAAGTTTTTGCTTGAAATATTTTTAAAATAAAGATCCTAGTTTATTATTATTCAAAAGCTATTGAGAGCTATTGCCTCCGATTAAATCCATCCATTTATTTTCCCTGTGTATGCCTCTCCCACCACCAGATGCAGTGCATCTTGCTCGGCTGCTGTCGTTGTCGCACCTGTCGCACAATTTATTTTTCGCCCAAGAAGTAAAAAGCCCAAAAAGCAATGCAATAACCGCCGAAAAAAAAAGAAAATGAAACGCAGGGCAGCAAAAGGCAGTTGCTTGATGTGCGGCGCATATCCGTTTGTCTTTAGCTTCCTTTTCGTAATGACGACAGAGCCGCAAAGAAGCAGCTGCCGTTGCGAATGGCCAAAACATGGCCCAAACGACATGGCAGCCTGGTCTCCTGATCCCGTGGAGATACTCGTACCTTAGCCTTAACGCATCTGCAAAAGATGCACTTTGCAGAAGGCGCTTCCCAGCAGAATCGGGCTTGTAATTTGCAATCGTTCACCAGGCTGTTCTCTTGTCCGATTTTATTTGTTTTGGCCTTTTGTGGTCATAAAGTTGATCTGCCAACATAAAAAAACGAACGTAGCGATTGCCAAAAATTATATTGAAAATTTCCTTCTGTTCTCATTTTTTGGGTTCGGTGAGAAACAAAAAAGGGTTCACAGCCTCTTTTCAGCAGTTGTAGATCAATGTCACTTTATGTTTTGTCTTGAGATTTATAACTTTATTAAACAAATAAATGTAGCTATATTTTTATGAGCATGTCTCTGATGTATTACAGGAAAGATAAAGAAAAATCTCTTATTTACAAAGAAAATAATTATAAAATAATGAATAATAAAATGAACTATAGGTCGAGCTTTAAAATTAATTATGGGAAACTATTATTTAGGTTTATGTTTTTACTCAAATGAATTCTAAATTAAATTTGAAACAAGTGTATTTAGAAACATATTTTCACTTGGCATTTAAATAGAATTTAAATCTCTCAGAACCAATTTAATAAATATTACTTTAAAATGTATTTTTTTAATCCCTAAAATCGTTCATCAATAGAGTTAATTTCTTTAAAGTTTTTAGCGAATACTTGCAATGAGTAAACAATTTAAAATATTAATATATTATTGTTGTTGTTGCACTTAACCCTAACCCCTTAGTTTCCCTCTGGGTGAAAATGCGTCAGCCGCATGTGGAAAATAAATTGCTTTGAAAGCATAAACAAATTACAGGAAATTAATAAAGCCGTTCGACGGTTGTTTAATGGGCCAGAGGGCAAACCTAAGAAGCGACCGAGGATCAGGGGAAGGTCCCTGTACAACATGATCGGCATTCGGGGTGGTGCCATGTAAACGATAATGTAATAGGGCGGGAAAATTCCAGCTCCTATGCTTTTCCCCCCCCCTGCCCTTTCTATTTTTTCACTCGTCAACATGGGTGTGAAGACATTCTCGTCGAGATTAGACAATTTGGCATGGTTCGTTAGGAAAAAGTGCAAGAAATCAAAACATAATTTCCAACGGTTGCAAAAGGAAAGAAATGGAAAACAGAATGGTAGAGGGGGAGGGGGAGGGGCAGGACTATGAAGCAGCGCCTTTGTGTCGTTACTGGTTCTCAGAGAGGTAAACTAGTTTCACCGCTGGATGCTTGGCCTTCGCTGCTGCCACTGCTGCTGCTGCTCAAAGCCAGACAATAGAGATTAGAAATGCAGGGAAGCAGAAGGAGGAGATGAAAAGAACGAGAAAGAACCAGAGGCACCGAAGGAGAGAAATATTAAGAAATGGAGTGCGTAAGGCGCAAGGATCACAAGGATCGATGGCAGAGTAGGTACAGCTGCGTCACGAACTTTGAAGCTTAACCCACTAAAGAAAACATATGAAAAGGGGGTTTAAAATTGAAACATTTAATAATAACAAAAATGCAATTTACCCTCAAACTTTCGTATTCTTTTAAATGTTGGGTTTTATTTCTTTTATCCTTGACAGACAATTCAATCTCAATTCAATCAAGTCCGCATTTAATTTACGCCCAAGGAAACTAATCTCCAAGTTTTTAATACAAATTAAATATTATTGTAGAAAATTCAGTCGCAAAAGGACTACTTAGTGCATGTCCTTAAGCTTTCATAGGAAAGATACAGAGCGGAACGCTACTTAAGCTCCAAAATGGTCCCTAAATTGATCAGATATTATGTCTCGAGAATGTGTTTTGCAGTTCAAATGATTAAATACTATATAAAAGATACCTTAATGATTTGTTTTTAAATTCAACTGGCCAGTTAATTGTATATTTAGTGCTTTAGGGTTAAGAGTAGCTTGGCAAGGGGATAACACAACTGGCATTCGGCAGATGTCCTGTGGCGCATCCTTTGAATTAATAAACGAGTGCGAAGCAGCCGGGAAGCCACAGAGAGCAGGAGAGAGCCGCAGGCACGGGCTAAGCCCATTAAAAGTCCCCAACAATTCAAGCAAGTTTTGTACAGTTGCTGCCATTTGGGATCGCGCCTGGAACACTCACGCATTCGCTCCTTTGGGCAGTCCTTCAGACAGTCGGACAGTTGTTCACACACTCACTCAGTCAGTTAGTCAACCTGTCTCTGTTGGCATCACCTGCCATCGCCATCGTCTGCCGTCTGTTAATGTGTTTAATGATGCCTTTTGCCCGCTGCCGATCTCAGTTTGGCTTTCAGTTATGCTAAATTGCTTCCCCTGCTCTCAAAACAATTTCAGTTCGAAAGTCTGCAAAAAAGATGCACACATATTGAATTTGAAGTTCTAAAGATTGTATCTTTATCTTTTACTCAGGGAATAATATTAAAAATATTTACAAATATTTATTACTAAATTCCTTAAATCCAGATCCGATATGGACCTAGCTGAGCTGTCGGCACTGTTCGAGGTGCGACTATTAAGACTCCTGCGTCCATCCAGATGTGTCTGAAGATGCCTCGTGCCTGTGTTCGATTCTCCTGAAGCGAGGATATGCTGGTTTCACCTCGAACCTTCTGTTTTTTGTGCTGTTTTTATTATTCTTGTTTCGATCTCTAGCCACGCGCCGCAACTTTACTGGCGACTCTCGATCGAGGGCTGGGCTTGGATGCACCTGCTCTCCCATTGAAGATTGACGCCAACTCGGCTTCAGTAGCCACCGAATGTGGGCCGCCTAATGGAGTTGTCCCCGGGGCCCAAGGTTCACAACTTTTACCAGGACAGCAGCTCTGGGCGATCATTAGTCGGCAGCGTCTTACTGGCCCGACCACATTTTTTTGGCCTAAAGTTTTATTTTAATTTTCGCTTTAGTTTGGGTATTTCGCGGGGAGGATCTTCTACGGTTTTGAGAAGGATACAAATGATTAGGTTTAAGGAAATGCAATGAACAGTCTGCAGACAAGGTCCTGGGAACCTGTGGAATTTTTAACTTTTAATTTTAAGATCGTTATCGTGATTGCTTTACAATTTTTAGCTTTATGAAATAAATCTTGTAAAACTAATAAGATTATTTATAGCACAATTTTTTAAAACCTAAATGAGTATAAAATAAATTATTATGTATTATATTTCAGAATTTAATTATTTATTTATGAATCATAGTAATCCTTATCTAACAATTTGTTATTTAGAAATATATTACTTAACAAACTCCCATATTAGGGAATATTTACAGGATTTCACATTATAAAATAAAAAACCTTTTTGGGTTCAAAATTGTGTTTATTCTACCATTTAAAGAATTTCACATTATAATATAAATAACCTTTTTGGGTTTAAAAAATTTATTTATTTTATCTTATTCCTATTCAGTAAGCAAATAATAAAAGAGACTTTTCTAAGCGTCTTTATCTTTCTCTTAGTTCTGCAAAACAATCATAATCAATTTAAGAAAATTCCAGAACATTTTCTCGACTAGAATTTTCCTTTGGTTTCGAAAGAGTATTTCAATTTCGGAGCAGGAAAAATAACCTTTAGGCGAAGATCGAGTTCTCTGTTGCTGAGTTCGGCTTTCAAGCTGAGAAAATAGTTTCTCTCTCTCTCTCTCTCTTTCTTGATTCGATGACAGGCGTAGTCACACTGATATAATGATTTTCTTTACGTCAAAAGATTACGTTTTGCTTAATTAAATATTAAAATAATATATAATTATTATTTTTAATTTTATGTAGTTTTAAAATGTTAAACCCACCCCCTTTTCACCACGCTTTTCTTGTAACGGAAATGGGATTTTTCCTAATCCAGCCCGGTCACACTAGCGCGGCTTACGAGCTGAGCTGCCGCGCGAGTTCAAATCAATTGCGCGCAATCCGTCGACGGCGACGGTTGCAAAGAAAATCCTCTCTCTAAGAAGAAGTAGTGAAAATAGTGATCAACTCCTGGCCGATCGAGGAAGTTAAAGCCCTTGGCACGACGATCTTTGACCGATGATCGTGGTGCGTTGAACAGTGCTCGAGTGTTTGTCTGTCGGTGAGTTTGAGTGCGCGCGCTATTTTATTTGTTAACCCCCCAAATGTGCATTAAAAATAAACAAGAGAAACGAAAGAAACAAAATTCCGAAAGGAATCTCTGTGTAAAGTGCATAACAGCCAGGCAAAGAATGTGCCGAAAACAGCATTTAAACTCTGGGTGCGGTGATCTTGAACCCGCGCTCAACTCCGCGTAACGGTGCATCGGCAAGGCAGGAGCAAGGCAAGGCAAAGGCAAGTCAAGTGAGATGGGCGGAGAAGGAGGATGCAGGCCGTTGCATTTCTTTTGATTGCTTGTGTATCATCTTCGGGGATCTCTCTTCCTCGCCCACTCTTTTCGCGAGCAGAGAGTTCTGCTCAACTTTTTGGCGCAGACTCCTCCTCATCCTCCTCCTCCTCCTCTAGAACTCCGAAAAGGTAATCTCCTCCTCGGCTAGCTATAAAAGTGCCGTTGCTTTTTTTATGCTCAACCGCTTTTGGGTGCAGCAGCAGCCAACTAACTCTCCAGAGATAATTACCAAAAGCCAAAGTGCGAGGCAGAGCATTTATGTTTGCTGACGACCATCAAATAGTTGGAGCCAACGACGTTCTTCTAAAATGCTGCGAAAATGGCGATTTTCCTGTCGCCTTATGATTTATTTACATGTGCTTTTGGGGAGAGCGGCAGAAATGAGAAGCACTTCTTTGTGCAGAAGTCGAAACAAACACTCTGACTCATTTTCTTCGCCGCGAGCTTCATGATGTTTTACCCCAGAGACAGGCCAGCT
Organism: Drosophila anomelani; assembly: GCA_035045905.1. NCBI lineage: Eukaryota > Metazoa > Arthropoda > Insecta > Diptera > Drosophilidae > Drosophila > Drosophila anomelani. Next base: position 3,484,429 of record JAWNOO010000007.1, on the reverse strand, counting down.
CGAGAGAGTCTTGCGGGGGGGGAAAAAGTAACGGACAAGGAACAACAGCATCGTCATCGTCATCGTCGCCTCCTGCTCCACCTCCTGTTCCTCCCTCATTCCCACCATAATCACGTGTCGCCAGCTCTTCTCTTCGCTTGCGATTTGTGCTCTGACCATCAGCCATGTCAGCGCCTTCATTATAATAATTTTTATTGCTTTTGCATAAATCAAAAATCGCACACAAAACGAACAGAAACAGAAACAGAAACGATACGAAACGGGGAATAATCGTAAAATGTTGAGCGGCTGAAAAGGAACATAAAAGGTGCGTTTTTCGGCTGTCTGCACTAATTTCGAATAATGTTTCTGTTGCTCGGCGGCCGCCTCTTGCCAGTCCTGATCCTTATTTCCATTTCCGTTACTGTTGCTTTTGTTTTTGTGCCAAATCATTGCGGTTTGTGCATACAAATTCATTAGTGACGGCTCCTCCTCCCTCCTTCCTCCCTCTCCACCTTTGCCTCCCACACGCTCTCATTTCTGGGAATTGGCGGTGCACCTTTTCCAGCCATGGATTCTGCAGGAACGGTGCTCCTCCGTTTCCTTCTTCTCTTTTAATTCTTCAGTTTTCCCTGGAACTAAGAGCTTTCTTTTTGTGTTTGTTTTTTCGGTTCGCAGGCAATTCTTAAAAGCAGAAAAATCTAAAGGAAACGAAATTGGACTACAAAGTATTTGGAATAAATCTGGATAAATCTAAAATATTTCTATAATATAATTTACCACTTTACTGTAAAAGGATTTTTTAGAGGTGAGTTTCAATTTCACTGATCTTAATTCTAGATTTATAAACCTTTCAAGTTTCTATATTTTTCTCAAATTTAAAACTAAAATCTACCATTTGTAATCCCTTAGCCAAAATTTGAAAATAAAATTTGATCATAAATTCATTTATCAACATCCCAAAGTCTCAAACATAACCCCAATTGTCAGCTTACAGCTCCACTCTTTCAGAGAGACAATCCCTCACTTCCCCAAAATATTTCATCTTCGCACTTTCGGCTTCTACAAAACCGAAAATAAACCTCACATTTTTCCCAGCTGCTGTTCCAATTTTCATATATATTTTTTTTGGGTTTTCGACTGATTTCTGTAACCAAAAATGTGCCCCCTAAACCCTCGGATTCCCATTTCCCCTTTAACGCTCGCTCGCCTCTTGACAATTTGGTCACTAATTTTAGGGTCTTCTCTGTTTCGGTCTGAACCAAATACAGTTGTCGGTAAAATTTTATTGATCTTTTTTTCTGCACAAAAATATAAAATTGTTTCATGGTCGTCGATTGTTGTTGTTGTTGATTTGGTCCAAGAAGCAAACGCCGAAATCGGCAAATCGAATTCAAAACGCGTGTGCGGCGGAATCGGAGTCCAGTGGAGATCCAGTAGAAGATCCCTGAAGAGGGCCCAAAAGAAACGAATCCCAGACTTCAGACGCGCCATCGAACGATAACAACAAAAAGGCAACAATCAGTAAATACTTGGTTTAGGCGAACCCCATACAGATAGGAAAAATATGAGTTTCAGGAAAATATAATAACTATTTGGAGGAGGTAAAATATGTAAATACATTCTGCTAAATTCTGGCTTAAACCAAATTTAAAAAAATTATATATAAATTAAAATTAAAGAGAACTTTAATGATATTCTTTCCTTTCTTTTACAAAATCCAAAACCCTATTTTTCTTGCTGTGCAAAGCCACTGTCCAAGATCAAGCCGAAAAGGGCCGACCGAGAAATATTTTTATCTTGATATTTCTGTTTTTTCCGAGTTGTTTGTTGTTGTTGCAGTGTTTGTTGTTGCTGTTCTAAATACGCCAAAAGTTGCTTTCGGGGCATAAATATATGTCTTTAGTGCGGCATGTCTGGTTGCGTTTTTGGAACTTGGTAAATGGGGCAAAAGGCAGGCGACGACCAAAGAGCTGGGACTGCGTCGAGTGCCCACACTCCGCTTCGAGGATGGCGGAGAGGAGCCCAGAATTCACGGAATTAGTTAACGATTAATGATTGGATATTGATTTGGATGCTGTGGCCTTTGAGAGCATCTTCTGCCGGTCGGCCGTTTCGCTTTTACTACTCATTAATTTCGTATTTTTTAACTACTATCTGGCGGGCATTAAAAACGCCGCAGTTCCTGCCGCAACATCTTATTCGTTGGCTTTTCTTTCTCCGTTCAAGGCATTTTACATACTTTATTTGCCAACTTTCTTTTTGAGAGATTCTCTTCCTTATGGCGTTGCTAACTGCTTTACGATCTGAGCGGACATAAAACACCAAGCCCAAGGAAGATGGCTTAGCTTAGAGAAGACGACGGGAAGGAGGGCGGGAGATTCTTCTCAGTTCAGGTAGTATTCCGCTTATTTTTTTTTTCTTCGCATCGTTTGTTTCTGGGAAACTTAATTTGTGCTCCTTGGCCGCCATATCAAATTGGCGCTATCGAATACCTAACACGGACCATACACACATACGGACGATGCCCCATATAACTATGAAGCCCCACAAGCTTAAAATTTGCTTAGCTCTTAGCATTTATTTTTTTTTCGTGCTCGGTTTCTCCTCTGCGAAATCGGAGGCTTAAATTCTTTAGCAAAGAGATTCCATTTGGAGCATCCAATCCATCCCCTACACATTTGCGTAGAAACTCCCAAAAGACAAAAAAATAAAAACAAAAAACTAATAGCAATTTTAATTTGTGTGAGAACTTTGCTTCATTGGGTTACTGCCGCTGAATAGAAGGAAAGGAACCGGGTGAGGGGATTAAAATGGCGCATATTTGCCGCAGATCATTAGCTATTAACCCGAACAACTCCTTGGCAACAAGCCCGATTCCTCCTCAGCCTCAGCTTAGAAGCCGGCAAGTAATTGAGCTGTTGGAGCGCCGTCTTCCAGGCTCAGATCTTCTTCTGGCCTCCAATCTGCCTGCCACTGCTAACGCGAGATACGCCAAACTATTTGGCAATTAGCGGATAATAACATTTGCTTGTTGCACATTTAACCAAAAATAATGATTAAAGTTGGTAGGAAGATGGCAAACATGGAAATCTTGGAGATTTTGTAATAGGTTGCAAACTAAATTGGTGAAAAAATGTTTATAGAAATTTTAAAAAGGTTTTGTTTTAATGGATACCAAGAAAATATTTTAGATTATTAATTAAAAAATGTATTATTTAAAGATAAAATTATTTTGGTGCTTTTTGGCCTTAGCCTGAAAGTAGTTGATAGTTAGTTTATGTCGTAGTTAACTTATAAATTGTTAACTAATCCACACCTGTTGTTAATTAAGCCACCACACTCTTGAGTTTGCTACCCTCGTAATTAAATTTGTTTATTGGTAAATCATCTGCTTTTAAATTTAGAGTTTTTGCCATTAAACAAAGTCTTTTCCTCCGCACATTGAGTTTTTAACCAACATTCGAAAACCCGCTCTAAATTAACAATAATTTGTGATTTGGAGGAGATTCCTTGTGGCCAGGATGGGGCACAGCCAGAACAGATGTGGGCAATCAATTGGAGAACTACTCGCCGAGCTGAAGCCCCAATAAACGACGCGCTGATGGCCGACCATTTGGACTGATGAGTGCACAGAGTCCAGGGAGAGAGTGGACCATATTATGCCATAACGATAACAACCAAATGAGTGTGGTGGTCGGACTTATAGATGAGGCCTCTTACATTGAGAAAAAAACAGTTAAAGGACTCAGTAAATTTAGTTGAAATTGTTTAATTTAGAATGGTTTCTGTATAAGCTCGAAGCTTTGCCCAAATAACCATATTGTGTTCAATTTAATATCAACTTTTTTTGCGCAGTGCAGAGATCTGCTTGAAAAGGGGTTGTGGCCGAATCTCTGGAGACATGCCCACTTGTGGAGCTCTTGCTCTTTGTGCGCCAACTCATATTAAACCACCGTTATGCATATCAGCCACACAATTCACAGAAAAAAGAAGCGGGGAGGCGGCCAGGAGATCGCCACATATCGAATGGAGATTGGCGTGGCCATGGTAACCCTTTAATTATGCCACACATACGAGCCAGAGCTCATGCTTTGGCCAGAATCCAGAGTCCACAATCCGCACAGATCGTCGTTCTAAGCCCGGCTCACCTCTCGACGTCAACGCCTTTCGAATGGCACTCTGCTGGGTTGGTCTTCCACTTTGGTCTTGGTCTTAGTCTTGGCTCGCGTCTGGGGGCTCCTCTGGACGCGAACTCCTCTGCTACTTTCTAAAAATCTGTCCGGGAATATAAATTGCAGCCACGTTCGCTCGCTCCTCGGTGAGTGCGAGTCAAAAATTCTGCAACACTCCGGCTCTGGCGCATCTTAATTGCATTTCGATTACGCTGCAGTTGCTGCAAAAACAAACCAAATCAAACCGAAAAAAGGGGGGAAAGAATTTCGTTAAAGTAGAAGAAATGGAAGGAAAAATGGAGGCAAATCAAAATCTGCGAGTGAGTGTGGCTGCAACAAATGTTGCTGGCAACATGTTGCACTTGCGAACAGGCCCGCAGCAATTGCAACCGGGAGAGACGTTGCCGCTGCCGCCGCCGCTGCAGTTGCAGCCTGCCAAATAGACAACAGATGAGACAGCCTGGCACAGCCCAATCCCACCAGCTCTGGAACGCCTTTTACGCTAGATTGCCATATGGCCAAGGCCTGGGCTGAGGTCCAAGCTCAGTGCTGAGGCCCAAAACAGGTTCCTCCAAAGCACTGCCTGGCCTGGCCTGGCCGACTCCAAGGCATGAACCGAGCCTGGAAATTGTAACAGCCAAGAGCGGAGGTTCGGCTCGGCTCGGCTTGGTTCTCAGGCGGCAGCGTCAGACCTTTTCTTTCTTTGCCGCCAAGAACCCCTTTCTGATCCTGGTTTTGGGCCCATTTAATACAGTTATTTTTATTCGCTGCCCTCGCTCCATCTCCTGGTAGACAGTGGGGATTCTATAGCTAAGACTTTCGTTACGAAAAGAGGAAAAATAAACTCTTGGAATATTAAATAAGTCCTCATATTCCATCTCTCTTTATGGCTTGGATATTTTGTATTAGTTTTGGGTGCTAATTGTATCTAAAATATTAATTTGTTAAAAAATATTTAAATTGTTCAGAGCTTTAAAATTATAAAACTATAAATACTAAAAATCTTTTTCAAAATATCGGTATTCATGTTTACCATCCCAGTACCAATCCAGTTTCCTACTTAGGAATCTTAAATAATATTCTAACTTTAACTTTAAATTCATTAATTTGGCATATATCCTTAACCAGTCTTTTGGCCAAATCAATATTTAAAAGTCCCACTGTACTTGCCTTTTTTCGGAGAAGCAACAAGTACATACATCAGCAGCAGCGGCTAACACAGCAGCATCAACAATGGGAAATGCAAACTGTTTTTGGCTGGAAGTCATGGCCATCGCCATCCATGACCATTCCCGTTCACTTATCCCTCGCTGCCATCTCTCCCCTGTCGAAGCCTTCGATGCTTTCTTTGGCATCGCAGCTCCTGCCGCTGCCGCTGCTGCTGCTGCTGCTGCTGCCTCTCGCAGTCATTAAAAATGATTCTACTCAAACTAGAACACAGACCAACGGGCAACGAAAAAGACGGCAGGCTTTGCGCCGAGTCTGGGGAAATGGCCATCATAAATGTGCGGAGAGGAGAAAGGTCGACAAACCGAACTGTGAATGCCCTTAATGAGCAATTCTTTTGAAGCCAAGAATGTTTGGCATTAGGATAAATGCTAAAAAGACAAATGGCTTAGTTGAAATGGCAGTTACTTTATTTATTAATTTATGAATTGCTTTTACTAATAATTAAGCTGAAATTGATAGTAAAGTAAAGTTAGGAATCACTAGATATGAAGAAAAAAGGTGAAAAATAAAACATGGAGAATTTGTTAAGAAACTGGACATTTGAAGGGAAAAAAACAATTTATTTAAACAACCTTAAATGTTTAAAAAGTTTCAAGAGACAATAACTGAAATAATCCAAGAATTAATTCAGAGTATCTGATTTATTGCATTTCCTTTTCAATTAACACAAATCCGTACATATGCCGTGGCAAGTTTCGAGGCAAATTGCAACCTTGCTATTATTTCTCAGTCCTAACCCCTCTCAAAGCATAAAACCCCCATAAAACCCCCCATCTTGGCTTGTGCTCGAGAGCGCATTTAATTCCTTTGGGGAACTGTTGTCGATCGCGGTGCCGATATCGGGAGGGAGTGTGTACTATTGCTGACTTGTCAGCTGTTGGCTTAGGCAAATATTATTACATGATATTGTGCACCACCAGCACCGCCAGCTCTGGCTCCGCCACGCCATGCCAGACCATGGATTCTACTCCAGTTGGGATCGCCCCTGATCGATCCCCGGCGCCCGGCGCGGTCCCCTGAAAGCTTTTTCAATGAATTATTAGTTATTTCAAATTTATGTGCCGTTCTGTTTCTTTTCTCCTCAGTCCACGGCATGGGTTCTTTTTTTATCGTGCGTCTATTTGCGTTTCCGCTTTCCGTTCTCGCAGACCCGAAGCCGAACTTGGGGTCGGTTCTTCTGGGCCCGTTCCTTTCATTGGCTTGCTGAGGAAGAGGGCCCCGGAGCCAGGAGAGAGTCCGAGTGCCGTTGGGGGCGTATTTGCCTAACAAAAATAAATAAATATGAATTTATTACAGCGACGAGCTGGTCTCTTTTTTCGGGTTATGTTTGTGTCGCGGGGAACATTAAAACCTAATGCCGTCTTGGGCCACGAAAGCCCCCGCCAGCAGCGCTGGAATAAACAAATACGAGGCAGAGCCTCGCTTTTCTGTTCCCCTTGCGATATTATTATTACTATTATTTTTTTTTTTTGTGCTGGCTCTCAATCGCGGGGCAGATAAGCGAAATACGCTGAGAGGCTGAAACTCGTGCAAGGAAAATACACATATGGAGAGCCAGCTTAAGATTCTCCTCCGCTTTTCCCAAGGGGGGCCGATCTTTTCTGCTGCCCTGGCAATTCTTCCGCTCGGCGAGCAGCCAGCCTCTCCGCCGAGCGTTTCTGGTTTCTACGAATTTGTCACGCTTTGGATTTCAAATTTTTGTTGATGTTAGCCAACTGTTAATGGACCCCGCAGCTTGCGTCCGTCCTCGGGGACCTGTGGCTTCCTCTTCCCAAATATGCTGCGAGGCGTAAGTAAATTCATTTAACGCTTGATTTTGTCCAGAGTTTAGTTTTACCTGCTCCCAAAAACGCTTGATCCTATCCGATCGGATCGGATCCCACTCCCTGTCTGAGGATCCTTTTTTGCGACTATTGTTGGGCCGCTCCATCCTTGCCCGCACAAAGGACATTCAAGTAGGGGCGGAAATTTAATATGAATTGCTGCATATCGTTTTTTTTTTTTTTGTATGTTCTCTGTTATTGAAATATGAGATTTTTTAGTCTTTGATCGCTGCCCCCATTGTTTGTCTACCTGCCTGCCTACCTGTTGGAGTACACAGCATCAAGGATGTTTTCCTTCCAACTTTTATGAAGATATTTCGGCTTCTTGCTGAAACTATATATTGCGAATACAATACGAATTTCCCGTAGGACGGGAAGGTGTCAACGTTTTGCATTTTAAACTAAACATTGCACTTGTCCCGGCCTATGTGCGATTCGTATAAATCAACATAAATCCAGTATTAATTTAGCTAATAAATATTATTAATTATTATATTTATTTCAAGTTGAATTGATTAACTTTTATTTTCGTTTCAGATCTCATATTTGCAACACGAAGACTCATACATATTTTATAAGACAAAACTTATATAACTACATATATAAATTCAGGTGAGTTGGCTTTAAGTCCATATTCTTAAAAATATACGAGTTTTTTTAGAAATATTTATATTATTATAAAGATGCTTAATTTACTAACAATTCTAACGAATTATAATACAAATAATTTTCAATAAAACTAAAATAAATAAAAGAAATAGTTGCAGAACTTCTGCGAATGCAATAAATTTTCATTTATTTTTCCCATTTTTTATTTTTAAAATTTAAATTACTTATCACTAAATACACACAACAATTTAAAAATTTCCCAAATGCGCGCGCTTGTTGGTACTTTTCATCCCTTTTGTTATGAAGTCTCGGGCTGCCACCTAATTATAAAAATGCGCGGCGATGCCACATAGTTGCGGACTTTACTTTTTTCTGTGTTGAAAAACATTTTTAACATTTTTTTCTCACTTGTTATGTGAATTAACATTTTTTTCTCTTCTAAAATATGTTTGTTTATGTTTTTACACAACGTGAAAATAAAATAAATACCATTATTTTATTATGAAGTCTCGTAATCGTTAGCGCAACTTTTTAAAATTAAAAATAAAATTATAAACTATTGTATGGGGAAACATAATAGCTATATAAACTAAAAATAAATAAATAAATGTTTCATTTTACAAGTTATTTAAATTTAAAATAACCAAATACCACAAACGTTAGGAATATGCGAGGCATATTAGAGATGTGCTCGTGCTTTTTATGTGACGAAAAACAAAGTGTACAGTTTGCGTAATAAAAATAAATATAAAACTGCTACAACGAACTGGAGAACCAAGTTTTCATAAATAAAAAATAAACCGTTATACTGAAAAAAATAAATGTTTTTGTGCTCACAAACAGTTTTACTCTCTGAATAATAGGCTTAACATAAAATATCCATGAGATATTTTATGAAACGGCGGGAAAAGAGATACACAATTCCATTATCACCGCCGCAATCTGCAGTCACGCGATAAAGAATTATATGCACGCTCGCATCTCTACTACATGGGGTTCGGCGCCTGTGTGAGAGAGAGGGTGGGAGTGTGGTGCGCGTGTGTGAGTGCCGCCTCTCTTGCCGCTTGCCTTACACTCCCGTTCGTAATTCGTAAAATATAAAAATAAAAAATTTTTTGTTTCAGTTTAAAAAATTTTCTTGCTGCGACTAGTTGTGCGTGTTAACTGAGACGAGCACAGCAGCGCGAGAGAGGAGAACAACTGAGAGCTCTGCGGCTTTATTATATTTTGCTCCGCCGCCGTCGTGTTGCGCAGGCAATCTTAATTAATTTATTTACGTCTATATTGATTTTTTAAAGTAACAGCTACGCTAGCAGCAAGCGAGCTAGAAAGCCAGCAGACGCCAACAGACATAAGAGCGCGCGCTTAATAGGTATAAAAATACATACAAAACGGAGGCGAATCTGATTTTGAATATTTCGAGGTGAGTAAATCTATAAAAATAAATTAAGAAAATTATAATTAACGCTCAAGCAGCACGGGAATGTGCCAAAAATAATATACGTTCGAATATTTATTTTTTCTGTATAACTATGTATGTAGTTTTTTAGTTTTATATTGTTTATTTCTTCCGTTGGCACATCATAAATTAGTAGTTTTGGTGCCGCCGCCTGGTTTTGTGCAATTGTTTATTTAAACTTTATAAAGCGATTCCGATGGCTGTGCTGTGCGAATACATAGTTGGCGTCTCTGCCAGCGCTAAAAATTAATATCAAGCAGTAGCGTTTCTGTACTTTTGTTTTTGTTTTATGTAGTTTGATATTTTTATGGTATTCTCTGGCTTTGTTTTTATTGCGCTGCTGACGCCGACGCCGACAGAGGGAAGCGGCGGCGAAAGAGATGGAGATAGGGCACGCACACCTACGCACGCGTGTGTATACATGTAAACGGCCGTGTAAAAAGTATCTACAGTCTCAGAGCAGATGCAGATTAGGGATGGCAACGCCTATCTATCGGTTTATCGATGTTGCAAGCATGGTTTTATGGATAATTAAGTAATAGAAAGGATGTTTTTAACGCACTTAGGGTTTCTCTGTAGACTAAATGAGATTGTTTTATCTCTTCGATCAAGAAGCATCTGACCAAAGTCCGTGCGCCCATAGTATACAAGTATAGAAGATCGCTTGCAATGCCTTTTCTTTTTTATTTCTCTTTTGTTGGAAAGAAGAGTTACCTGTTTTTATCTCATTTTTTATTTGCTTAGTTTTTAGTGTGTATATCCTCAAGATGGTTTCTCCCTTGTGCCCTTTGTTTTGTTCGCTTATTTTCTTGTTCGTTTCTTTTTTTAAGACCAACATCAATTATCTTCCGTTTTGAGTTTCCACTATTCTTTCGCTTCAAGGCAGTTTTTTTTTAATATATGTATATATTTTTTTCTTGAATTATTTTAAGCAGTGTGCTTTAGCTTAAAAAATCAAAATCATTGAAACATTAAGCATCAAGCCGAAAACTAAAAACTAAAAAATAAAAATATACTAAGATGGAATCATCTTGTGATTTAAAAAAGGACAGCACCGACGTGGAAACCGGAGCAGCAGGAGCCAAAGAAGCTGAGGGCATGGAGAACCTGTCGCACCTGTATCCCCCATCGCTGCCCAAGGGGCGTGGCCGACCAAGGGCCACCTACGCACAGACGGGCGAGTTCGATCTGGGTTTGATTCGGGAGTACCGATCCCGTCCAGTATTGTACGATCGCACCAACAAGCGTTTCAAGGACAAGCTGTATGTGGCCCAACAATGGGAACAGATCTCCCACAAGCTGGGTTACGATGGTAAGGAGTGTAAACGCACCCGAAACTGACGGGGATTAATAACGGTTTCTTTTTGTAGCCACCAGCCTGAGAGAACGCATGATTACGCTAAGAAACCGGTACAACATTGAGAAGCGGCGCGTCGAAAATGGACTCTCTACCCAGGCGTCGCAGTGGCCGCTGTTCGATAGCCTCCAGTTTCTGGGCGATCACATACGGCCTAGGCGCAGCTTTAAGAACATGTGCAAGCTGGACGAGGACGAGGAGCCGTACGAGGTGGACGAGAGCGATAGCAATGGGCATATGATGAGCGTTAAGGACGAGATGGAGGAGGATAGCGAGATCTTTGATTGCGAACAGACTCTGCCCGTCACCACAGTGCTTGGGTGAGTACGGAGCTATTCTCTGTCGCTCCAACACTTTTCAACTCTTTGCTCGTTTTTGCTTTCTTTGTAGGATTCCCCTAAACAATTCCGATGAGATTAAAAACCAACGCCAGCTGAACGGCAGCGATGTGGCCAATGGCAAGAACTACAATCACTTTACAGAGAGCTACCAGCGGCGGCAAAATGTTCAGCCCGAGTACATCACCAGTAGTCCCATTGTTCACGCGAGCAACAGCCGCAAACGGGGAGCACAGCTTGAGGAGCACCCGGCGAAGCGCAGTAGGGCAGCAGCAGAGGAACAGCAGTCGCAACATTTATCCACATTTCCTTCCTTCTATCCCGCGCCTTTGCCACCGGCCTATGCCAAGTTCCATGGCTTTGGCGAGTTTATGGTCCACTCCCTGTGCGATATGTCGCCCACCACAGCCCTGCGTCTGGTGCAGAAGTTCACCCGCGAACTGGTCCAGACGTCGCTGCGTAACGAGGACAGTGGCAGCAGCAGCAGCAAAAGGAAGCCGGATCAATCGGATCCAGTCGATCCGGTCGATCAGAGCAGCGAGTCGCAGGAAGAGGAAGACGAGTAGATTTTAAGTTGCAATTTTTAATTACGGGTAGGGACGCGTGTCTACATCTATATAAATATAGCCGCACTAATGACAGATTCGATTATTACATTAACATATTGTATAAAGTACTCCTTTAAAAAGTCTTCTGGATGGGAGGACCAAAGCATTTCATTTATCAACAATAATGGCAAACCAAAATATACACTCATTTGCTTTGTTTTAAAGGCAGAGGGACACGGGAACGGAAAGAGAAGCGGGTCAACTAATCATCCACAATTGATCATTATTTCAGATTCGGCAAACAAGCAATGTAGTACTCGCCTATATCTCTAAGATGCACAACTGTAATGGTATTGAATCCTATATAAATCCCATATAAGGGCCCATATATACATTTTTTAACAATATAATGCAAAGTTTTATTATTCAACCAACTGAACAGTTTTTGAAACAAAAAGACTGTCCTGTTACCAATATGATACATTTTTTTTAGTTATTTTAAGCCCCCAGCCCATATAATCAATACTTGCAGCCAAGTCCAATGTAATTACTGATTACATAATGTGCAGACAAGACCCTGACAAGTTCCCACTTTCAGTTCCTAGACCGACTTTGTTTATTTCCTCAAAATATTTAACAAAAAAATTGTTTCAATTTGATGTTTAAAGAACTGGAAGCTGAAATTCTGATTGCAGTAATAAGAAAATTCTATAGTTTTCTATTTGAATCAACAAGATGTTGCTAAACAACTTAATCTTTATTATCATAACTATTCTTAGGGCCAAGAACCACCCCACCGAAAGCTTAGAAAAGCTCCCACATTTCACCCCTATCTTTACAGCTACTTACGTGCATCTTGAGCGCAGATGCTTTGTATGTTGTCACGAATGGGATAAAAGGATGAATCCGAAAACCAGTTCAACTGGAGGAGGCCTTTAAATGCTCTACGATTTACCACCCCAATACAATTTCCATACCAATCTTGCAATGAAATTCCTATTGGTCCACTTATGCCACCCAGAATGCAGGGAGGAGTAGGATGCTGCTGATCGATGTTGTGGGACGTGCATACCCAGGATAAAATATGGCCAGCAAAACCGGAACCCACAATGAGAAGCAAGCATGGCTAATGCCAAATTAAGTCTGAGTAGGCAAATCTCCATTTGACCAAACTGGGTGGGGCCCGGGGCCTAGAGGTGCGTTTCTTCTTTTTTTCTTTCTTTTATTAATGCGTCTATATTTCTTAATTAAATTACAGCTCCATGCGCGCATGAATTTGACTATGTGTGCGTGTAATTATAGTGTTTATGTGGCACTTGGACATTCCTGGCTCTGGCCTTTTTTCCCAGCTTGGCTCGACTGGCTTATTGATATAGCCAAGGCTCAAAAGAGGTGAGTGGAGTGCCGAGAAGTGGACCCAAGAGATGAGAGTAGAGTGCAGCATTAAAACGTCACCTGATGTAGGCCGTGCCCGGTGCTTATTTGTTACTATTTGAAAATACAAATTGCACTAGTCCCGGCCTGCAGTGAGTGTCGCAGGCAACGATATGCTGAGAGAAATGTGATCGACGTTCTTAAGCATAATATATATAAGGCATTATTGTTTATTATATAATCTCCAATACCTCAAAGAATATGTTGTCCATATCTGATTAAAGATATTTTTTAAATTAAATTACCTAATTATATTATGTAGAATTATACTTGTCGTATTTCTATCCTTTGAACCATAAGTCTTTTGTTAACATTGTTTTTAGACTATACAACGTAATATATGTATGATAACCCAATAATTATATAGCTTTAAATAAATGTCTTAAACAAGTAAATATTTATGTTGTCTTATTTCGGCTTGTCAATGACTTTTTACTTTTAAACTGAACACTCAATAAATTTAAATGGCTATAAAAATACTAATTCTCATTTAAATTTTTCCCTGGACAAAACCATCTAAGGATTATCTCTTTTCTTTGCGTGCACTCGACCAAGTTAACATGGACGTTAACGTTAATGCCAACCGCGACACCAGAAACCATGGCCATTGGGCCATAATGCGGTGCGGCGTTTTGCGTGCTGCTGTTCGTCAAAGTCAGGCACCGTCTTCTCATCTTCCCATCTCGTCTGTCTGGCCCTGTAATTATATAATTTAATCAAATTACTTGCATATGTTGCCAAAAAAAAAAGAAACGCCGAAACCTAAAACCCCAAAAAAGAAGGAAGTGGAGAAACACTCGAGAGGAAAGAAAGACTTGCGAAATGGCCAAAATGCGGGCCAACATAAGTGGCAACAGAAATAAAAATAAATGCCAAAGACAGCGGCTCCTGGCGGCTCCAAAATGCTTTATAGCCCCATTTCTGACAGTGAAATGTGCCTGTGCCGCCTGCGTGCTGCGTGTGTGCGTGGCCAAGGTAGAAGGATATTTGCGTACTTTAGCATTCATCATCATTACTCTTCCGTTGCGGTTGCATTTTAAATTTTTAGGCGCAACTAACCTTGACAGGCGGCTTGACAGTTGCAAATTGCAAGCTCACAAACAACGGCAAAAAGCTTGTCGCTACGCTCGCCATTATCGTTAGAGAAAAGCTTTCATTAATGCTATCTAGTAGCAAAGGTAGTATAAATCATTAATGAAATCATAAAGAATAAAAAAAGAATACTGACAACCTACTGATTTTAGTTGTACTGTAGCAGAAGGTATCCTAGATAAGAAATGTGATACGTTTCCATAACACCTATATTATGGTTGCTATTTAGCTATTTTCCTTATGATACCTTGTTTAGTTTAATTGTAACCAAAGATATGGATACTCACAAATATACATATGTATATAAACTTTATTAAAATGGATTTAAAAATGTAGACTTTTAACTTAAAATACATAAAAGTATTAAATGATTTAAGTTCGTATGGAAACCATTTTTGTAGTTTGTATTATGAAAAGAATCATTTCATTAAAATTAATAAGCTTAAATTAATCAACTAGTTAGCCCAATCAATATAACTGATTTTATTATTATTTTTTTAATCTTTAGATCTTTAGAGAATATTTATTACAATTCATTTATTTTTAACCTCTGAGCCCCTTTAACTTTATTTGTTTTATTGTTATTATTATACAATAGAAGTGTGTTTACATGGAAACAGATTAGTAACTGGTTACCCTGTAGCCAGTAACAGCCGCAGATACAAAATCCACCCCCGTGTCCGGCTGGCCACACTAAACGTATGTATACAAATTGGCGTAGTGTGTGAAAAATCGTATTTGCCAAATAATTATTATTATTGTTGCTGAATTGCACATTGTTGTGTGAAAAAGTTCCTGCTTTACAAACTAGCACAAATCGAGCTTAGCCCCGTCTCAACTACATATCCGTCTTGACCAACATTACCACCAACCACCGCACACACACCGTGTCAGTCCGAGATTTCGCACTGTGAGTCACTTATCCAGATTTCCCCGAGAGCCGTACATAGACAGCAGACGTCGCCGTCGCCCCGCAACCACTTGCTTGGCAATTACTTAAGTCACTTTTTCGAGGCAAGCAACTAGTCCAGACATGGCCGCCGTGGAAAACAATGAACCCCGCACGGAGCTGCAGGAGCTGCAGTTCAAGTCCGGCCAAGTGGCGGATGAGTCGCTGGAGAGCACGCGGCGGATGCTAAGCCTGATGGACGAGAGCAAGGAGGCGGGCATCCGCACGCTAGTGGCTCTTGACGACCAGGGCGAGCAGCTGGACCGCATTGAGGAGGGCATGGATCGCATCAACGCCGACATGAGGGAAGCAGAGAAGAATCTGAGTGGCATGGAGAAGTGCTGCGGCATCTGTGTGCTGCCCTGGAAGAAGGTGAACATCAAGGATGACGGCGAGAGTGCATGGAAGGCCAATGACGATGGCAAGATCGTGGCCAGCCAGCCGCAACGCGTCATTGACGAGCGGGAGCGCGGAGGAATGGGCGCTCCGCCGCAATCCGGCTATGTGGCACGTATTACGAACGATGCTCGTGAAGACGAGATGGACGAGAATCTTGGCCAGGTGAACTCCATGCTGGGAAATCTGCGCAACATGGCGCTGGACATGGGCTCTGAGCTGGAGAACCAGAACAAGCAGGTGGACCGCATCAATGCCAAGGGCGATGCCAACAACATTCGCATGGACGGTGTCAACAAGCGCGCCAACAACCTGCTCAAGAGTTAAATTCGCAAAAAGACGGTCTCAAATCCAAATCAAAAAACAAAATCGATAGTGAAACAAGATAGCCAGAAATCCACGGAATAGCCAGTCAGTCCCCTCCCGCTACCATCAACCAAACCAGAGAGGGTACGAACCAAAAATGTGTGGGCACAAACATCAGCAGCAGCTGTTACTGCAGGCTACTGCTTTATTTATACTATATATTATATACAAATACAAGTAGTATACTTGACTCCGACTCCTGGCGGGGCGACAAACGTAACGGACCCATCTACACACCTACCAGCGCACCTCACCAGCCGGAAGAACTTGCTACTTTCTACGACTATACTTACTATACTATATACATATTATATACTACTGTACTGTATGCGTGCAAAAGCGAACCACAAACGTAACTACTTACTATTACTTACACTCGTGTACAAATAAGGGCGATCCCCTCTCGGATTTGCCGGAAACAATTTTATTATGAGATTTACCAGATGATGGACGTACTCTGTTTTTGGTACAAAACTTTTTGAGCATTTTACCAAACTCTGTGTGGAATCAAACCCATGTAACTACTGAGATGTATGGATATATTTACAATTTGTAGAACCACCGAGCACCGATCATGTGTGGTGTCTCATATCGTAGCCAATTTTATGTTCTCCATTGTTGAAGCCTCTTTGCTTAGTCAAGGTGCGATGATGCCATTTAATCACCAACAAAAAGTCCAGCACAGATTCTATTGAATTCTATTAATGTAACCTAGACTTGCACTCGAACCCGAACCCCTCGTATACTTATGTGTATCCCAAGTGAATGTAACAGAATGAGTTTCGCTTAGCCTAAGTAAATATTGTTGATTGCAAATAATAATCCCAAGTAATTATTAGGAAACGACCGACCTGTTTGTGCGCAAGATATTTCTCGTTAATTATTATATTGTATTACGAAGTGTATAGCCAATTAATTAGATAACATTATTTATCGCTTACATTCTTAGCTCTTAAATTGCAATTATTTGAAAATAAATAAAAAGAATTCACCAACAAAAACGGCTCTAGTTTGGTTTTATGGTTTTATTGCACTTTACAAGAGGATTATTAGCTGATTAACTGAGAATTTTTATGCCACTCTAAAGTAATTGCTGGTTGCTATGTAGCCGGTGAAGTCATCGTCTTCGACGTCGTCACAATCGTGGGCTTGGTAAAACTCAATTTCCGGCGCCGCCTCCACAGGAATGTACACAATACTTCCTCGCATCAGCGTTATCTCCTTGGGACCCTGCTGCGTCTGGAGGCGCAAAATCCGTGAGCCTCTCAGCACAATCAGGATGGAGCCGAAGGCCTGAATTTGCAGCTTGTAAGACTTCATGGAGTGACGGATGTTCACGTGGATCACCGCAAAGTCTGACACGGGCGGAATGTACACCTGCACCTGCTCGTCGACGTGATACGGAATGAACTCCTTGCGGTCGGCATGCCTGCTTTTAAAGATCACAGAGTCGAGGAGCTGGTCCACGTCCTTGTACTTGGGCGTCAGACCGGCGCGGATAACATTGTCCGAGCAGGCCATGCACTCCACGCAGTCGCCGTCGAGGTAGGCGTGGATCTCGTTTGCGCCCAGGTAGATGGCCTGGCCGGGCTTCAGGCGGACCAAATTGAGGAAAAACAGTGACAATACGCCCACATCACCGGGAAAGTCCTTGTTAACATTGGTGAACACTTCCAGCAGGTTGTTGGACTTTAACTCTGAAAGAAATGTACTGTGAGACAGCGTTGCATGGAAAATACCCGATTTATTAGCTCACCCTTCTGGTAGTTCTTGGCAATGGTCTTGATGCACTGGGCAATGACCGCCTCGTCGGTCTTCATCAGTTTCGCATAGCACAGCTTGACGCTGTCAGCGTTGGGAGCTTGATGAAGTTGATCCACAGCCTCCGGGCCAATCAGCTGGCTAAGCGGCTGAAACTCGTCAATGTTGTCCCTTATTTCGCTGGCCGGTTGAAAGCCAACTAGGGCCAGGAATGGCGTCAGAGCAATGGCCAGCTCCGGCTTATGGTTGGGATCTTTGTAGATCTCCGGGCGCTCCTTGTTCAGCCGCTCCGCCTCGCACTTGTTCGGATGCACCTGGATGCTGAGCGCCTTGTTAATGCTCAGTACCTTGAACAGGTAGGAGAGGTCCTTCTTCAGCACACGGTCCAGAGTCTCGCCGGTTTCCTTCACCACGGATACACCGCACATATGGGTGCCCATCCACATCTCCGCGTAGGGCTCCTCCTCATTCAGCGTGAAGTCCGGATCGTTGGCCATGGCGAGTTGGGCCACCGCAGAGTTGAGGCCCTTGCGTCCCCAGTCATAGTTTTTGACCCATCCAGTCAGCTCCATTTTCCCCAAATCAAAAGCAAAAACTACACAATCTACTTTATCAAAATAATTCTGATATCAGTTTCAGTTCGGTTGGGCGCCGTGGTCTGGCAACGCTGCTCAAGGTCAAACTTGCACTAGGAAGGGTCAAAATAAAAAAGGGCTTTTCTTCGCTCTGTCGCGGGTTGAGGGGCGGGAATGGCGGATCCAACACATTTAAGGGCGTGACGAAACGACGGGGGCTAGAATGGGGCTAAAATAAATAAATAAATAAAAACCGACCGATGGTCTGGCAGCTTTACGAGACTAGTGTGGCTGCTTAACAAACATTAATTTTTGACAACTGAAAGTGCGAACATTTTGTCGCAATTTTTAAATAATTTAAAAAAACGTCAGTTCAAAAAACTCTTCCATTTCTACAAATATAATGTAATTTTTTATTAATTTTTTTTTACAAACTCTTACAATCTTAAATTCAAAACAGTTCAAATGATTACAATTTTTGTCACTTTGTTTTTACACTCTCGCTATCGTCTATTTTGTCAATGACCTGTTTCAAACAGTCCTTGGTTGATGTCTTTTCCAAATCGCAGATGCGCGTCAGGTCCATGGTGGCGATCTGCTCAATCATCTCCTTGATCTTCTCCTGCTTGATGATAGACTTCACGGACTGCCGCACTCCTGGACGCCCGCCAGTGACCCCCTGGGGACTCTTTGGCGCCTGTTCTGCGGAATCGTTTTCGATTTGCTTTCCCTTGGCCCGGTAGTGCTGCTCAATGATCTTACGTATTTTCAGCTTGGTAGCTGCTCTCGATTTCTTAGTCGTTTGTCCCATGGCGAGATTCCGAAGCTCCTGGAAGTTTATCTCCTTGGTTGGCGTCTCGACGTTTTCTGGTTCTGGATCCGGCTCTGCCGCTGCCTCTTCTTCGGGTTCAATGTAGTCCAGTTCTAGGGACATCTCCTCCACAGTGGCCACGATGCCATCGTCATCATCAAAATCCACTTGTAAGCTTTGTTTACTCTTTGGTTTCTCTCTTTCCCTTGGAGTTTCTTTCGTTGGTGGCGTTACCGAAGACACTTCCTCCACTTTAGGCTCTGGAGCTGTTTTCAGTTTCTTCTCCTTTAGTTTGGGCTTCTCTTCAACGGGAGGAGCAGCAGTTTTTACCTTCTTTTCTTTAATTTTCGTTTTTTCTTTGGGTGGCGCCGGCCGTTTCTTTAGTATTCCAATGCACGGCTTCGTTTTGATTCTCACCGGCAGCAGGGAGTTGTACTGGATACCAATGCTGTTAAAGCAGTCAACAAATTCCAAGGTATCATAGTCTTCTTGAAGCGAAGACCACAAGTCCGTATTTTGCTTATTTTTTGCCTCAATCAGAAGGTGGGTGAACCCTTCCAGCTCCGCTTGAGTATAATTCATTGACTCGTCCTTGCTGTAGGTCCATTCCTCGCGAATTTCCATGAAGCGTGATACGCCACTCTGGGCGGCAAGGTTGGCAATGTGCACGGAGACATTCGAAGCTCCAGCCTCCATCCGATGCAAGCGGGAAAGGGCCGCCCCGCCTGGGTAATTGGTGCCCGAAATAACAAGCAAGAAGACCGTCATGCCGACGTTCAGCAGGACGTGAGCTGCTGAGGCAAGTGCCAGAAAGCTATGCCACGTCGACTTGGCGCTGTTCATCCAACTAAAAAGGGAGAAGTGGATAAGTTGTCATACCATAGAGTGATTAAGGCAAAACTCACATGCGCTGGCAGGCGCAGGCTGCCGTAATATTGAGCACTGGAAACACGTAGATGATAAAGCGCAGCTCCTTATGCGGCAATATGGAGTATACGAGCACAAAGGCCAGAGCTGACAGAGCCAATGGTCTAATGCGAGGCTCCAGGGCAATTCCGAGGGGAACAAACACCAAGGATGCGCCCATAGCCCGGGGCAGGGCCGAGTAGAAGTACCAAAGGAAGGGCGACGTGCCCCAGTTGGAGCTCTTGTTTAGAATTGTATTATACCAAAGCACCTCGCCCTCGGGCCAAAGAAGGCGACGCCAAAAAAATGAGTCCACCAGCACGGTGGCCGCTAAAATGCAAATACCCGCTGGCAGAGCAATCTTCAGCATCCTAATAATAAATAAACGAATAAGTATGAAATAATATGTCAAAGATTGATCACCGCTCACCCGTCAATGGAGAATTTGCGCTGCAGCAAGCTCATCGCCAGCAGGAAACCCAAAAATAGTGCCAACTCTGAACGAAAGACGAGGATGGCGACGCCAGAGCAGACGATAAACGGCCTGTGCTGGTCGCGCAACCAATAGGCAATCGCATAGAGCACTGCAAAGATTTCAATTTAATATGAAAAATGGCAGCAGAGACCAAGCGAAGGACTACTTACCAATTGGCAGGGCAAAAATGTTTGGTAACGGCCGTGTCATGTAGAACATGAAATGGAACTGCGTAATGGTTATGGCGGTGAACCACAGTCGCACCTCTACGCCATATATCCTGGTCACCGCTTGCCGCAGATTAGTCCACGCCACAGATATGGCTCCGGCCAGGACAAGGCGCACTAGACGGAGTAGAGATTAATATTGAAGAAGTTTCATAAGTTGGCGAGATGTGTTTTACCTACATATTGCGCCCAAAACTTATTCACATTAAGCGTCTCGAAGAGCAGCACAAACGGAGCGGAAAGCATGGACACCACCAGAGGTCCGATGAAGGTTCGAGGCACCACACCGGGATACTCATGGTGATCGTACTGGGGAACAAGGCATAAAATTAGTATTTTAAAACAAGATTTAAGGTATTTAGAATACTGCACCTCTGTAAAATTATTGCGCAGGTAGAGAATATCGTGCATGGCCTGCAGATTAAAGCTCTCCTCCACCTTGGTGAAGGGTGTGTAGACCAGATGGGCCGCCGCCGTTAGGAACACCAGCGCGTCCATGACGATGATCTTCGGTCTTTGGGGGGTCTTGTTGGTATTATATATGCTGGAGCAGCAACTGTTGCGTTACATAATGGTCACTGACTTTAATTTATCCTCGGCTGTATCAATGTCTATATATTTATTGCTTTATGTCTAGCATTTGTATTTATGTCCCAGCCGGCGTTTCGGAAGGGTGCGCTTGGGAAACCTTTCCGGTTAAAGAACCAACCGTGTGTTCCACCCGCCTGACAATGAGCGCCAATGAGCAAGCATATATATGCTCAGCGGCGAGTAGAATATGTGTGGTTCCAAAATAAAATCGAAGTAGATATATAAATAGATCCCTCCACGTCGTCGGAGACCACAACAAGAGCGAAGAACAAGAGAAACAACAACAGGTCCGCACGCAAACAGCTGATTGCCATTCTCGGCGTCGTCAGTGTGTCGTGCGGCAATCGTCACTGTCCAACACTTTTCGAACCGCTGTCAATGTCAACGATAAATCTACTTAAACTCATCTCTGTTTTAGCTTTCGAAAATTCAAGTCATTCCGCAACGGGTCCAGAATTTGTAGAAAAATGTCGAAAATGCGCTTGTTAAAGGAGGAAATTGAGATGTTCCACAAGAAGTCTTTACCGAAATATGAAGGACTGAGCCCAGAGGACTTGTATGTAATGTACAAGAAGCTCCAAATGGAGCTGGAGCTCATTCAGGTTCAAGAGGACTACATAAAGGAGGAGCAGCGCAATCTCAAGAAGGAGTTTCTACACGCCCAAGAGGAGGTGAAGCGCATCAAGGCCGTACCTTTGGTGATTGGCCAGTTTCTTGAGGCGGTTGACGAGAATAACGGTATTGTGGCGTCCACCACCGGCTCCAATTACTATGTTCGAGTCCTGTCCACCATTGACAGGGAGCAACTAAAGCCCTCTACTTCGGTGGCCCTCCACAAGCAGAGCAACTGCCTGGTGGATCTAGTGCCGCCGGAGGCAGACAGTACCATTTCAATGCTGTCTCCGGACGAGAGGCCCGACGTCAGCTACTCTGACATTGGGGGCCTAGACCTGCAGAAGCAGGAGATACGCGAGGCTGTGGAGCTGCCACTGACCCATGCCCAGCTGTACAAGCAGATTGGTAAGTGCACTTGGAGCTGATCCTTCCACAAATCAAGTTCCAATTCCAGGTATCGATCCGCCGCGTGGCGTGCTGCTCTTTGGCCCACCGGGATGTGGCAAAACGATGCTTGCCAAGGCCGTGGCCCATCACACCACCGCCTCCTTTATCCGTGTCGTTGGGTCCGAGTTTGTCCAGAAGTATTTGGGAGAGGGACCACGCATGGTGCGAGATCTTTTCCGACTTGCCAAAGAGAATGCTCCCTCGGTCATTTTCATCGATGAGATTGACGCCATTGCCACGAAACGCTTCGACGCTCAGACAGGTGCGGACCGCGAGGTGCAACGTATCCTGCTAGAGCTGCTCAACCAGATGGACGGGTTCGACGAGACCACCAATATCAAGGTGATCATGGCCACCAACCGTGCTGACACCTTGGATCCGGCTCTTCTGCGTCCCGGACGTATGGATCGCAAGATAGAGTTTCCCTTGCCGGATCGTCGTCAGAAGCGCCTGGTCTTCTCCACAATCACCGCGAAGATGAATCTGGGCGAGGATGTGGACCTGGAGGATCTAATTGCACGTCCAGACAATATATCAAATGCAGACATCAATGCCATTTGCCAGGAGGCGGGAATGCATGCGGTGCGTGAGAATCGCTATGTGGTTAACTTTAAGGATTTTGAGAAGGGCTACAAGACCAGCGTGCGCAAAGATGACGCTCAACACGAATTTTACAATTAATCTCATAATAAAAGGCCCAGCCACAAAACTGATAGCTACTACTAATGTTAAATCGAATTTTTATTATTATTTTTTTTTTTTTTTATTATTATTATTTTATTAAACGACGAAACTACAACAAAATTTGTCCATCAAAGTTCATTTTCAAAAATGATATCACTGCAATAATCGATGAATCGGTAATCATCAATCGATGCAAATTTCGATTTTATTTCCTCTTCCAAACTGAACAGCTGTGTTTGTTTAAACTTGTTTTGCAAATTTTGCCGGCATTTCGTTTCATTTGTTCTATTTTGGTTATTGTCCAAGATGATTAATTTGGAGCATTATGTCACGAAGATAAAGCCTGCCATCGAGGGATTCATTAAGGAACCCAACAAGAACAACCTGTCTACGGTTGAGCGCGAAATCAAGGGCTTTAACTTTGGCGAAATGCGCATCTACCAGGTGCAAACGCTGGTCCCCTTGGTGCTGAAGCTGGACGAACTGTCCGGGTAAGTGTGACACCACTCTCCCGCGTCCCGAGAGGAATCATGATCATATTTTCGCTTTATTAAAGGGAGAACCAGGAGCTGCGCACCAGCCTTATGAACTGCCTCAGCAGCATTGTCTCGCACACTTACTTGGCGGATGACAAGGGACTGCGTTCCATCCTGGTGGTGGTGCTGCAACAGATTCGAGATCCCAAGGCGGCCGTTATGCGACCGAATCTTTCCGAAGAAATCAAACTGGCGGCAATACAGTGCATTTTTGAGGCACTTCGTCGGTCTACAAGCGACGTGTTAGAGTCGTTCTATGTCAAGGAGACAGCCATGTTGCTGGGCCAGGTGCTGCTCACACTCTTGGAGATTATTGAGCGGGAGAAGTATCGGAAATTGGTCCTGTCAGCTCTGCAGTGCCTGCTGGTGGCTTTCTACGTTCACGACGAATCCGATCCAGTGGATGTGGTGCTGCGCAATCAAGTAGCCAATACAATTTTTATATTTCTTCCCAAGGTCCTTATTGTGCTGTTTAAGACATCCTTGAAAGATGACAAGGTTGGCGAATCCATTAAATCGGTAAGCAAAGTCTTGAATTTCTTGTGTGTCTCGTAATGATAAGGACCTTCTTTAGATGGCCGTTCAAGCCCTGGGTCGCATCATCTGCATCATGTTCGAGGAAACCACGGACGAGTACATGAAAATGCGCTACGACGTGGATGCTTTTCGAAGCCTCTTCAATGGCACCAACGGCCGCATAGAGCCGGAAGGCGAGTTTAATTATTTTGGCAACAAAAAGGGCTCCATCGAGCAGAATGAGGAACGACTGCATCAAATGCAAGCGGAGCTGCGTTCGCCGCAATGGGTGGCAGCCACATCTCGACGCCTGCGGCCCATTTTCGTGGAGACAAGTATTTTGAGGGCACACGAGGCCTTGAGGCTAAGAAAGAGCTATGCCGAAATGTGCTGCCTGCTGCTTACGCACTGCGCACACAACCTGCGGAGTAACTTTATCCACATCCTGGAGAGCGTGCTGGCCCTGTCGGAGGATGAGGACCATGAAGTAGCCCAGCGATGCAAGGACACCTTGCTTCATCTGCAACAGATGCCCAGCAGTCAAGGCATCTTTGATGAGAATGCCGAGATGCTGCTCGATGCTCACCTGAACAAATGGCCACGAATCTTGCACCGCTGCGAGGACAATGAACAGTTCGCCGAGTTACTCTTCTTTAAGGGATTCTTGCGCAGCGTGAATGCCGAGAAGCTGCAGCTGCTGCTTCTGGTCCCCAAGAACCTGGAGATGTTCGTCACCTGTCTGTTGACGGCCCTTGACTTGCGAACTAGCCGGGACCTTCTGAACGAGGAGTACTCACTGCGTCGTATCCGTCAGGGCGACTCCAAAGACTTGGCAGCAGAGCTGTCTAAGCTAACATGGCGCCAGTTCAAGCATCTGGCCTCCGACCGCACTGTAGCGATCCTGTATGACATTGCAGCAATTTTGGGCGCTGAACCGGCTTTGAACCGTCTTATCTTCGACTATTGCCAGGACCTGATTCACCAAAGGTCAACGGCCATGAACGAGGCTGTGTTACTCCTAACTCTGATGGTGACACGGCCGGCGGTGAAGGCGGCACGTGAGAGTCGCCTGGTGCTAGCTGGTCTTCTTCTGGATCAGATGCTTCGCGATGAGCACTGGAATTTGGCCCTACAGCCGGACGCAGCCTGGCGACTCAAAGTGGACAAGCCGACTCACTGGTTTGAGGAGCGTACCCCAGGAATTTATTCCTCGGCAGTGGAGGTACGCACTCAGGACTGTGACTCCGATGACGAGCAGTCCGAGCAGGTGATCAGTAAGCGAGTGAGCATTGCGGACGCCCAATTCAATGTGCTGCACACCTGCCTGGTGTTGGATGCAGTGGGACACTGTGCCACATTCATTGGCGACACCTTCGACAGGTACATATTTCGAAGTCTGCACAAGGTGCTACTCAAGGTGGCCAGCAGCAACACCATTGTCCACCAGGCAGCCAGCTTCGCCTTCGTTTCCATGCAGCTGGCTCTGAAATATGCCGAGCCATCGCATTTTATCGAGTGCTCCACGGACTACATCACTTTCCATCTGAACGCGTTGCTGAAACGACGGTCGACCGAGAGCACCGCTGCCGTGGATATTCTCACAGTTGTGCTGCAGTACAGCAGCCGTGGCAATGTGCCCCACTTGGACAGCTTATTCCATACCATACGCGAGGAGTGCTCAAAGTCGTACCAAACGGCCAATGTGCACTCGTACTTGCGCGTGTTTAATGCATTCCTAAAGCACGTCTCTGACTGGCAGGGTGACGCCGATGCCGAGGTCAATGCAGTCGAGTTGCCAATGCAAGTAGACGATGAACAAAGTGTCCTTAGCGCATGGACAAATGTGTTGAAGAAACCGCAGTTGTTGGACGATCTAAATGTCGATGCCAATATGACCGATGCGCCTGCTCAGGATGCCAAGGAAGATGCAGGTGCAGACGACGATACAGTACCGGAACCCACAAAGCCAGTGCTACCGCGCCATGTGGAAATGGTCAAGGACATCCTAAATCAGGTAATCAAGTTCGTTTCGACCGCTGAGCAATCTCAGCAGATAGCGGCTATAGAATGTTTCTCCAGTGGCTTGCCCCTGCTGGCAGCCTATGAAAACGAGCTCCTACCGCTGGTTCACCTGGTGTGGCAGCCCCTGGTCGAGAAATTCCGCCAAAAGGATGCCCTGGTGCTCAACCGTTGCTTCACTCTGCTCCACTTACTGGGCGTACATGCCAAGGACTTTATATTAAAGCGGAGTCTCAGGTATGTTCGCAGTCTTTTCCCCCCAACTTCTTCGTGAATTTGTACGAATTTTTGCGCTTTTCTAGCGATGTGATACCTCAACTGAAGCAGTTTCTCAAGGCAGCCAGTCTGCATAGCAGCAGTACGGAGGCTAAGCCGCAGGCCAAAACCCAAGAGTATAAGCTACAATTGAAACTGCTCCAGAGCCTCGCCGACTTTATACTCGGTCTTCAGATAGAGGGAAAGCATCTGCACGAGCTGATGTCGACTGCTGCGCTCTACCTCGCGCAGGAGCAGCCGCCGGAACTGCAGACGTTGGCCAGACAGTTTTTCCTCGAGCTGGCGGTCTACAACGGCCCCTTTGTCTACGTGACGCTCCTGCAGCGGGCACATCTCAAAGGCTACAAGGTGAACGTAAACCAAATCCTAGAAGCCATGGGATTCAGCATAGCTGCTAGTGGGGCTGAAGCGGGTGAGCTTGAAAAATAAAGGACAAACAGACAGTCGACCGTCGTTTTTATTATGTATTTCACAATTGCTCTAATTCTGATTTTTCTGGTTCACTCGATGATTAACATTACAGGCTTTAATGCTAAATGTGTGTCTTTTAATGCGCTTCGGGTAGCTTATATACTGTCTTCTTGTATACGTATGAGTATGCAATAGTTTTTGGATTGAAAAAATCATTGGATTATTTATTATTGAGGTATCTCTAACTTGAATAGTTTTATTAAAAATAAACAAGGCAAGGATTTGTTTGAATAAAACTTGTTTTTATACACAAATGAAGCGTGGTTCGCGAACAAACAAAATTGAAATAGAATTTCCAGTTTGGTAGCCAAATAAATTTAAATGCTATGCATAAACAAACACTGTCTCTTTCATTCTTTGCAATTTTTCACTTACAAGTGGAACCGCAGATGCTTGGCACCGATATAACTTAGCATCCGACTTCTAAAGCCACTCTATACAATATAACATCTCTTCGATCTGTATCAAATATAGCTGAATTTATAAAATGATTGCTGTCCTCCATTTTATCATCCTCCGTTCACCCCGTCCAGGCCCGTCCTTGCCTCGATCTCGCAATACTTGTACTTAAGTAGTGAAGCTAGCAGCTCGCTGTGTGCATAAAGTCTATTGAGCATCTCTTCCGAATCCTCTGCCGTTGCCTCTTTGATCGTTTTAAGCTGCCCTGCTCTGCGGTTGTGGGTTCTCAAGCTGTTGGAAAATTGGTTGTGTTGTGTTTTGTGTGTTTAGCTATTGAAGTTATTTAGGAAACTGACTACGCCAGCCAGTTCATTAGGCTGTTGGCATAGGCCATGGGCTTGACGTCGGGATGCGGCTGTAACGATAGAAAGCGTTTATGCATTATGGTATTGGCCATTAGATCGTCACACTTACCACTGCCTCGAAGGATTTGTAATTTGGTTTCAAGTTGTTTCCAGTTATGGTAATAAATGCGCCCATATTTCCCATAGTATCACTGAAAGGAAAACCGATACAGTTGAGAATGGATCGTGCGATACCCCTTCCTCTATGCTTACCAATAGTTGGGAGCTGAGAAGACTGTTATGCATTGACCATTGTGGGCCACCTCGTAGCCCATATCCTTGACCTCGTGACTGCGGATAATGTAGTCCAAGTTGTTGTTCTTGCAGAATGCCTCGGTTACGTCCGGGCCAAACTGGATGCCAACTCCGCGCTTGGATGGCCCGCGTCCCATCCACTGTTGCGGATCGGACCACAGAAGCTCGCACATGAGCCCCTCCTCGGGCGGCTGGCAATTGCGCTCGATTCGGCGGATATTGTCCAGGGTCACGTTGTCAGAGGAAAAGAGACCGCCGTGCATGACCAGAATCTTCTCATTGATGCAATGACACAGCGGCAACCAGTTAAAGACCTGCGTGAATATATCAGCCATGGCGCTGGTGTACTTGGCTGTCACTTCACCGGTGAATCCGTACATTTGGTTCATGTTGATGCTCTCATGGTTGCCTGGGATTCATCCGGTCGATTAATTCGTGGTTATAAAACATAAATTATCGCAACTTACCACGTGACAGGAAGAAGTGATTGGGATAGAGCAGCTTAAAGCCAAACAACGTAAATATGCATTCCACGGAGAAGGAACCTCTGTCCACAAAATCACCATTAAACAGATAGGGATTCTTCTCGGATGGCAGTCCGTTTATCTCGAATATATTCATCAAGTCGTAGAACTGGCCGTGAATATCGCCGCAAATCGTAAACTTCTCCTCGTCCGGCACAGTAATGTCGACTAGCGGAGGCTGAGCGCGCATATAGGCATCGATCTCGCAGAGTATCTAAGACAAAATTACGTTTTAGATAAAGAAGAGTGCTATACTGGGAAAGATCTCACTTTGTATGCAAATTTGCGATGCAAACGCTTCTGCTCCTTGTAGTGGCTCATCAAGTCCTTCATAAACTGCAAAGTGACCTTGCCGTCCTCCAGCTGGGGGCCCTTGTAGTCATCCTCAATAGCTACAACATATATGACCCATTTATCTCTTTTTCTGATGGTGTGCAAGCTATGAGCCACTTACTTATATTCTCCATATCTCTGTACATCTCGGAGAGCGTCTTCTCTGGCTTATCGATCGCAATGGCCCGCTCGAAGGCGCGCATTTTGACGATCTTGTTGCATTCGGTGAATTTCAGCTTGGCGTCCTTGTCGTTGGGTCGGCACTTCGCCACCTAAAAGTGAAGTGCATGTGTGTTTCAGGGGTCATAAGTGAGTCATTGAGCTGCTGGGTATGGTTACTTACAAATTCAAAGTCGCAGAGGGCCTGCTTGAACTTGCCAAGGGACATGTGTGCTGCTGCCCGACGATAGTAACCTTTGAGGTAGGCAGGGTCCGCCTTCACCGCCGAGATGCCGTCCTGCAGGGCATAGCCGAAGCTCTCTTGGCGCAGGTGCGCCAACGATCGGTTGGCGTAATATATCGCGCTGTTCGGATGCAGTTCTATGGCTTTGGTGTACATGTCGATGGCTTTTGTGAACTCCTTGGCTACGCATGGCGAAAGGGGAGGGGGAGGCGGTCAGTATTTCTAATTAGGCCCATCGAGTGGTAGTGGTCGGAGACTTGTAAATTATCACACAGCGATAGCTTCTGTGCCTCCGCTTTAAGGTTAGGGTGAAGGGACCCTCCGAAACTAGGGTCGTCTGGGAGTGCGCTGGCGCTAACGCCTGCACAATGTCCACCTGATGTGGGCGTCACGGTGCCAGAGATGCGGGGGCGGTACTTACTTTTGAGCAAATCGTTTCCTTGATTCTTGAACTGCTCGGCCGCGGCAAAATCCAGATCCGCTTTCGAACTGGCATTTGTCTCCGCCTCCGCCTCCTTGGGTCCCGTAATCTCTGCAGTGGCCGCACCCTGCTGCTCCTGCTGGCCCTCAGCAGCCTTTTTTATTTCCAACTCGGACGAAGACATGTTTTTTGTAACAAAATTATTTTCCTAAACTTATTTACTGTCTGAAAATGTTCGAGGGTTGGAAAACGTCAAACAGAATTAGTAGTAGTGTTGCTCAACACGCGGCTTATTTCGATATGTGAAAGGCCTATCGGGTTAATCACTTGTGTTGGCGCGTTCCGTTAAAATAGCCGTTTATCGAAAGTTCTTAGAAAAATGGTTAAAAAATGTTAAAGCTTCTCCCGCAGTTTTGGACAATCGATAACTGGCTTTGCACTGTCTATCAGAAATCAGATGTTTTGAGGTAGGTTTGCAGTAGAGCCGGGCTCGTGTCACGGTGTCTCAGTGTCATTACAAAAAAATAATTTACACAAGAGGGAAACACAAAATAAAGAACTTAAATTGTTTCTCACGAGAAAAGTATGCTTAAACTAAATTCGGAAAATGAATAAAGCTCAAAACCGTTTGTAGAAACGGTTGAACGGCTTGAAATTAGTTTTGAGATGCGTGCACAGCTTGAAACCAAACTCACGGGTGCATCCCTAGATTAAACAAAGCCGAGCTGTGGGAAAAATAGAAGCGGAAACGGGTTTTACTGTTCGTAACTGGGAAGCGTTCGCCAGCATTCAGCACTACTTTGGGCAGCAGTCTGGAGTTGCAGCCGCATCGACATCAACGCCAACGATCCCGAATCCGTGCAAGCGCAGTGCGAAACTGATCGATAAGCCACCAGCCAGAGGCAGTGCGGGGGCGTCACCGTCGTGGGAAAAAACAATAGAAACATAAACAAACGGCAGCAAGATGTCTATGAGCAATCTATCAATAGACGGCGAGTTCCGTTACATTATCCAATGGTTCAATGAGTGGAGCGAGCTGCAGCGGGACGACTTTGTCTACGTTTTGGTAGAGTATCTGACTCGTGGCTGCAGCACAGACGTGGGCGGCGCCGTCGCAGATGGAGGCGGCGGTGTCTATGTGAACGGCCTGGTGAACTCCCTGGCCAATGCGGCTGTGCAGGACAAGCCCATGAGTCTGTTCCAGTGCCGCGTAAGTACACAGTAGAAAGTTCGGGCGCAGCTCAGCAGCCATACTAACGGTTCATTGTCCGCAGATTAAGCTGTTCCGTGAATGGAGTCCCAAATGGCCGATCGAGTTTAAATGCAAGCTGCAGGAGAAGATCAGCGAGATCGACGCGAAGGTGGGGGAGAAGATCATCAATGAGCTGAGGGGGCCCCATGGTGTGCACAATGGCGACGTTGCCGTGCATTTAAATGCAAATGGGGCAACGAGCGACGATGGCGACAGAGAACATGAACTGGAGCAGCCGGCGGTGGCAGTTGTGGAGACTGAGGTCACAGCTTTAGCTCCAGCGCCAGTGGTTGTAGCAGAGCCTCCTCATGAGGCAGAGGCGGACAATGACAATCGCTTAGCGGCGGTCTTGAGCCAAGAGACGCCCGTTGATGATGATGACGACAACGTGGAAGAAGAGCCACGCGCACAATCTGCTAGCAATACCACTCCCGATGTAAATGGCCATTATCCAGCGGCAGCAGTGACAACGATTGCAGTGAATACATCTCCATCTCCATCGCCATCCCCATCTCCATCCCATTCTACGACTCCAGCAATCGTCGAACCTGTAGAACAGGTCGAGAATAGCGTTACAGTCACCGTGGCAGCCGCAGCCGCAGAAGTTCCCCCGGTTGCCTAGAGATGCAGCCGAGCCGCTCGTTAAAGACAAACCAGACCGACTATGAAAAGGCTTAATGAGTTAGTTAAGTATTTTAGCTGTACGCCATCCGCAACTTGACATTCCATTTCCACGCGATGCATTTCTAGTTATGTAATCGAATCGGAGCCCACAACCCTGGGCTCTCGGCCAGCAAGTAAGACTTTTTCGCATTCTCTAGCCCTTTAGCCCCCCATCATCCAATAAGAGAGCATAAATTGTAAATTGTACGCATCATTAAAAGAGAAGAACGCTCTATCCATTCAACATACGTATATCCCGTGTCCTGCAAATTTGTTTTCCATTGTTAACTAGCTCGGTTCGGCCTCAAAACATGTTTTTGTGTCATCGGGTTGTGGCTAAGGCTGTTCTGGCCGCTGGCCGGTTACTCATAGTGCTCTTGGATCTGCTTCGGCTGCTCTTTGGCCCAATCTGTGTTTACGGCCTGATAATTGGTTTTCTCGCGTCGCTCTCTTTCCGTTTGTGATTCGTCGTCGCCGCTGAAATCGAAATCACAAAATCAAGAGCTGGAAGTGGAAGTAAGATATGCATGCGGCTGGTGCGGAGATTGGACCAATTTATTTCAATTTCGCGCTTGGACCGACGACGTTGTGGCCGCGGAGTCCGATTCTTAAATTATTTTAACTATTATGCGTCGTCCAGAACCACTTGCCGCCACTCTGTTATTGAGCAGCCTGTTGCTCCTGAGAGGTGAGTGAATCTGTATTCCTGGGCACTCCTCTTCCGGAAGAACGAATGACTGAAGAAGCGAACTTGCCGCGCAGTCAGGGTAATTTAGGAACAGACCGCTAAGTGGGTCAAGACCAGCTAGAAATTCCCAGCCGACCAAGCGAAGGGCAATAAACCGAGCGAGCGATCGCGAACGCGAACACCGCTCCACAAAAGTGAGTGAGTAATTGCCGCGGGCACTTCTGGTTTGCTGGTTTTCTGGTTCGCGATTGCCGTCTTGCCGACATTGACCCTGGCGACTCGCTTATTTCTTGCTTTGTCATCCAGCCTCTAGTCGGTTCTCCTCTTTTAGTATATCCCGGTGCCGCTGCCTGCCAATGCATCCGCCTGGGCGAGTGCCCACCCTTCGCCCGTCTCCTGCTTCACCATGGCCCCGGAGAGCAGTCCGCCGTGTTCGCCAAGGTGCATTCGGCAAGCTGTGGCTTCCAAGGCCTTGAGCTATTAGTCTGTTGCCCGACATCGCGCAAGCGCTACCACGATGATTCATCCATGGTCAAGCCAAGTCGAATGCTGCGCTTCGCACCCCCTGACGACCGCTGGATTTGGGATGACTTTGGTGATAGCAAGGCGAGCAGTCACCCTCATTCGCGATCCCAGACCAGCAACATTGGTTACTTGGAAGCGGAAAGGAGCCTGCATGACTACTGGGACTTCAAAGAGCAGCGAAACTGTCCTCAGCCAGTGGAACCAGACTTCTTTGACCACCGCTTCGGTGACGGGCATCACTTTCACTATCACGTAGAACACGGCAGCAGCGATGGAGCACGAACTCCCCGACCAAATCCCATTGACAGACCCATTGTGTTTCCCGGGGATCTGCGCTTCTTGCGTCAGGGCGACGACGATACAAGCGTTGACTCAAGTGAAGGGCCTCCCCTAGCGCCATTCACAACCACTCCCCCTACAATGCTTGTCCCAGCTCCAGCTCTTCCCACTACTAAAATCACGTCATCTCCAACACCCGATGCTGAGATGATAACGCAAGAAAACCTTCCAGGGTGCGGGATAAGCGTGGAGAGCCGACTGCTGGGGGGAGAACAGGCCACAGCGGGACAGTATCCGTGGCTGGCAAGGATCGCCTATCGCAATCTATGTGAGTACTTCTATTAAGCGCTTTAAATCCTCAATTTAGAATTTAATTAATAACCCCAAATCAACGCAACCCCCGGTCTTATGTGAGTGTGTGTGTATATGAGAAATCTCTTGAAAGATCCTGGCCTGGAATGAACCTGTTCCTATCCTATCTTAGCCAATCTCGTTGGCTACGATGCCCAACCTTGTGGTGAGGAAGACTCCGGCGGCAAAGAGCAGTGCAGCCAGCCCCAGTGCCACGGGTCCTCGATTGTTCGGAGGTTTACCGTATCCAGCGCCCTGGCCAGAACCATTACCATCTGAGGTACCACCTTTTCCCTCAGGGCCTCCAGCGCCTCCAGGACCTCCTGCGCCTCCAGGCCCGCCCTTGCCACACTTTTTACACAGGGTTCCGTCGCATGGTTTTGGGCCACAGGGCTTTCGCTTCGGGGGAGGAGGGGCAGCATTACCGCCACGTGGAGCGCCAGCATTACCGCCAGCCTTACTTCCGCATCCTCCTCCTTTAGATTGGCAAGGTGCTTTACCTGGTGGCGGCGCTGGTGCTTTGCCTCTAGCACAGGGACACGCGCACATTTTCTCCTGGGACTTGCTGAGGGATAGAAAACAAATTTTTTAATGTGTTTTCCATTATCATTTTTACAGCCAGCGGCCGTATTAGCTTCCGCTGCTCCGGATCCCTAATCTCCAGTAACTACATTGTCACTGCCGCCCATTGTGTGGTGAACCTGGTCAGCGACCTAGAACTGTAAGTTGGAACTATAAAGCGAATAGTGCGTTCTAAACCGAGCTATCTTTCCGAATAGATCCCATGTGAGATTGGGCGGCGAAGATGCGACAAATGCGTTGGCCATCAGCCGGGTTCTGGTGCATCCCAACTATGATCAACCCCGATATTCTAATGACATAGCTCTTCTGCGACTCAACAGCACAGTGGGTAAGTGTTCCTGACATTCCTCCCCGTGCCGCTATCTCTAAACTCCTTCCCTCCATTATTGCCAGGAGCCATTACGCCCATTTGCTTACCTTTGAACAGCTCGACGACACTAGGGAACAGGTTGATCGGGCAAACGGGAGTTGCAGCCGGTTGGAGTACTAGGAATCCGGAAAGTGAGTTTCGAAAAAATGTAAATCGTCTATTTCTGGTCTGGTTGAATTGTTCAACTAACTTTTACTGGGCTCTAAGCTTGCCAAGATCGGCGCTTACTATGTTCATTTCCGGTTATTCCTGAGAATATATGATATATGTCTCCCACATCTAGGTAATGGGCCAAGCAATTCATCTTCTGCGGTGCGATTCATCCGCTTGCCCATAGTAAACACCACCAGCTGCGCTATCGCCTATGCCAACCTCAGCGAGAACTTTCAGCAACCAATCGTGATCACGGCGAGGCATCTTTGTGCCCAGGGACAGCCCATGAACGACGTGTGCCGCGGGGATAGCGGCGGTCCCTTTATGGACGACGGCAGCTCTGGCCTATTTGGAGCAATAGGACGCCACACACTAATCGGAATCGTGGCTTTCGGACCAACGCTTTGCGGAGTGACCACCATTCCCGGGGTTTACACTCTGGTTAGTAGCTTTTCAGATTGGATCGTGCGCAACATCAACGGGGGAGCCAACCAATGAGCAGTGGATCGCTCAAGCAATGTTCATCCAAAGCCTTCAATGCCAAAGTCAAAGAGAATACCCAAGAATATTGATTTGGGATCAATAAAATCATATGAAAATGTATGACTTTGCTTTCTTTATCAAATCAGAGAAAAGATTGCAGCTATTGAAATGAAGGTTGGTTTAATAATTGTGAATATTATACAGAAATATGTATTTTACTCAGCTTAATTTTAAGTATAAAATCCCTGAAACGATAACTTACAGCCTAAAAGGGGATCAATGTATAATATTTATTTAATCATTTTACTACCTTAGAAACTATGATTCAATTACATTGTTATAGTAAGTTAGATCAAGATCAATATCTGATCCCACTATTATTCTTCGTATCTGATTTCGAGAGTCACCCCGAAGAGCTTATGGGACAAAGCTCGTGAGAACACTGTGGGAAGCCGCTGGCCCAGCTTCAGTCGTGTGCCAAGCTTCGCTTCGGTCACTCTGCTCTCCGCTTTGTGGGAATTCCGATTTAGTCATCACATCTATATCGTCCATATTATCGTGCCGTTTATTTTGATACTGCTTCTGCGATCGATCCGTGATACCCCATAGTGCCGAGACCAGGCTAAAGACAAGCCCAATACCCACTGACGACGCCTTGAGAAAGGATTAAGCTTGCGTAACAGAAATGTTTCAACTACCAGTTATCTGCCTCTTTTTGGGTATTTTGGCGAAATCATCAGCGGGACGTAAGTAAATAAAATGAAAGAGTTTGGCTATGGGACTCCCACTAGATTCACATCTTCTGGAAATGACAAGCTTATTTGTTTTGCCGCGGGCCTTCTAAAAACCAGTTTTCTTGCTTTTATAAATAATAACCAAATAAATTCACAAAACCAAACGGTTTGCTTGATGAATGACAGCGGTTAATGTTACATGCGTCTTTAATACTCTCTACGTCCAGAGTTCTATTTCCCCAATGAGGCGGCTCAGGTTCCAAACTATGGGCGCTGTGTCACGCCCAACCGGGAGCGGGCACTATGCATCCACCTGGAGGACTGTAAATACCTTTATGGCATTTTGACGACCAGCCCCCTGAGAGATACGGACCGCCTGTATCTAAGCCGTAGCCAGTGCGGCTATACGAATGGCAAGGTGCTGATCTGTTGCCCGGATCGCTATCGGGACAGCTCGCCGACCACAGCACCGCCGACTAGGCCTAATATCACCAGCACCAGCTTGCTCCCGCTGCCCGGTCAGTGCGGCAACATACTCTCGAACCGGATTTACGGTGGCGTAAAGACCAAGATTGACGAGTTCCCTTGGATGGCGCTGATCGAGTACACGAAAGGTGAGAGCAATGATAATCACTGAAACAGTATTAAAACTCACCCATAATGTTTCTCACTTTGCAGCTGAGGGTAGAAAAGGTCATCACTGCGGCGGCTCTTTGATCAGCACCCGGTACGTGGTGACCGCCTCCCATTGTGTCAATGGTAAATCGCTACCCACCGATTGGCGGCTGACGGGAGTACGCCTGGGCGAATGGGACACCTCTACTGATCCCGACTGCGAGGTGGATGTGCGTGGCATGAAGGACTGCGCGCCCCCTCATCTAGATGTTCCCGTGGAACGCACTGTACCACATCCCGCCTATATTCCAGGCTCCAAGAACCAAGTCAACGATATCGCACTACTGCGTCTCGGCCAACAGATTGAGTACACTGACTTTGTGCGGCCGATCTGCCTGCCACTGGACGCAAACCTGCGAGCGGCTACATTCGACGGTATCACCATGGACGTGGCTGGCTGGGGCAAGACGGAGCAGCAGTCCGCCAGTCCCTTAAAGCTCAAGGCAGCCGTCGAGGGATTCCGCTTGGACGAGTGCCAAGGCGTCTACAGTAGTCAACAAATTCTGTTGGAGGAGACTCAGATGTGCGCGGGCGGGAAGGAGGGCGTTGACTCCTGCCGCGGCGACTCCGGTGGCCCGCTCATTGGACTGGACACGAACAAGGTGAACACGTACTATTTTTTGGCGGGCGTTGTTTCCTTTGGCCCAACACCATGTGGACTGGCCGGTTGGCCGGGTGTCTACACACTGGTGGGCAAGTATGTTGACTGGATCCAAAACACTATCGAACCCTGAATATTGTCTGAATTGTAAACTGTGTTGTGTATGTAAATAAATTCGACCAACAAATATGTTTT
Organism: Drosophila anomelani; assembly: GCA_035045905.1. Classification (NCBI taxonomy): domain Eukaryota; kingdom Metazoa; phylum Arthropoda; class Insecta; order Diptera; family Drosophilidae; genus Drosophila; species Drosophila anomelani. The sequence continues at coordinate 3,447,474 of JAWNOO010000007.1, read as the reverse complement.
TCAATAAGTTCTTAAAATATCAGCTTTTCGCGCCAATCCGACCCTGGCAACGCCGTAATACTGGAAATCAATCGATGAAGCCAAGACCAAGATTGTTGACTTTGATTATATCGATGAGTGGAAAAATGTTCACTGACTTTGTATTATTAATTGGATTTGTATATCCAATGTACAGGGGATTTCATATTCAACTGAATTAATAAATTAATTTCGGCGATATACCGGGTACAAGCGCCAGAAGTAAAACAGTCCGGCAGCTCTGAAAGCAGACGTGCGTCTGGCAACTCCGACGGTGGACAAAAATGTTGAAGAATATCTACGTAACGCCGTTAAATTTTCTTAAATCGGCCACCAGCCTGCAGCAACAAGTGCGGGTAAGTACTATTGGCGATCTGGGAGGCGATTCCCATTCATCACATTCTGATTGCAGACCACGTTCGTGCTAAAGCGCAAATATGACCCGCCGCTGCACAAAACCAACGAGAAGCCGCGCCGGATGAGGGCCAAATACTTCATCTACGAGCTCGTGGAAGATACGCTGGTCAAGAAGCGGCCAAACATGGAGGCGGTGCTGAAGACCTTCGTAGAGGGCGTTGGCGACAAGGGGGACGTGGTGTCTATGAAGCCACACTTTGTGTACAACAAACTGCTCCTCCCTGGCCTTGCCGACTACAATACCCCAGAGAACGTGGCCAAGTACGCCAAAACCGAGGCCGAGAAGTCGGCGGTGAAGCATAGCTCAGCATACGCCCAGCGCACAGTCAATATGTTAGAGTCCATTGTCCTGGCGGTGGTGATGAACAAGGATGAGCCGTGGGTGCTGGAGCCATGGCACATCAAGGCCTCCTTGCGCAAGGCCGGCTTCCACTGCCGCGAGGAGTGCATAACTTTGCCCAAAGAGCGCATCGAAGGCCCCGATCTTAAGAAGGAGAACAAGGATTTCTACTGCACCGTGACCATTAATAAGCTGGAGCAGGCGCGGCTAAAGTGCCGTCTGCACCACTGGAGCACAGATCCCAGTGAGCGGCTTCCCTATGTGCTGGAGCACTGGAAGCAGGTGTCGGAACCACTGTTAGAGGTCGGCTTGCCCGAGAACACCGTAGAAAATAAGAAATAAACTTGTTTATGTATGAACAGCGCGAAAAACAAAGTCTTTATTTTAACATTCCAGTTTTGCATAGAAAAATTGTACCTTAAGGCTACTTTACGAGTCTACATATATGATGTGGGTTAAATTGATTAGTGCACTGCCTTCAGCTCCACCTCAAAGACTAGTGTCGAATTGGGTGGGATAGTCGGAGGAGATCCGCGTCCTCCGTAGGCCATGTGCGCCGGGCAGGTAATGCGACGTTTGCCGCCCACCTTCATGCCGGCGACGCCAACGTCCCAGCCCTTGATCACCTCGCCACCACCCAAAGCGAACTTGAAGCCCTTGCCCTTGAGCAGGCTGTCGAATGTCTTGTTGTTCGACTGCAAGCGGCCGATGTAGTAGACCGATACACGTTTTCCCGGCTTGGCCTCGTCTCCCTTGCCAGAAACGATATCGACGATTTTCACACCGCCGGTAATGGTGCGCTCACCTGAAGATTGCTGTTGCTTGGAAGCCTGATCCTTTGCCTTGGGCTGCTCTTTCTTAGCCTCGGGCTTGGTCTTCTGGTTCTGCTGAGTCTTTGCATCTTTCTCCTTCTTAGCGACTCCATTCTGCTCCTTGGCACCTTTCTTGGCATTAGCCTCGGGTGATAGCTTGGCAACCTTAGCCTTGGGCTGCTCTACCTCCTCTTCGTCATCGGAGTCTTCTTCTTCTTCACCAGACTCGTCCTCATCATCATCGTCATCGTCATCTTCCTCTCCATTTTCTAGGAACGACTCGTATTCTTCAATTAGGCGACTGTCATCATCGTCATCATCCTCCTCCTCCTCACCATCTTCATCATCATCGTCTTCCTCGTCGTCGTCCTCAGCTTGAGCACCTGCCTTCTTTCCATTCTTATTCAGCTTGGCTGTGTCCTTGAGCAAGTTCTCAATGGTATAGTCTTCGTCGTCCTCATCGTCGGAATCCATTTCGTGCAAGTAGCCCAACAGAGATACCGTAGCATCGCCTGCAAAGTGGAAAAATCATGGTATAACTCACAGCTGGGGATTCCGAAATAAATTAAGCCCCAAGGAACTTGAACTCACCTTCTGTATTAAATGTAATCTGGTCGCCCTTGCTGAAATTCAGATCCAGCGGAGCCTGGGGAATGGCTTTCGACACTGTGGCCACGATGAACTTCTCCGTCTCGTTAGTAACGTAAAGCTTAGCGCTCTCGCCCTCGTCGATGGCGACACCAGAAATGTGGAAGGACTTCACAATGGTCTGGGAGTACTTGCGCCTCGGCTTCATATGCAAACCTAAACGGCGGGAAGATTTCTATGAATTACATGGCACTTAACGTAAAGACACAAATGGCGCCGCCGCCGTCCACGCTGCCGGCGCCGCCACAAGGCCAAGCACGTGGCTCGATCGAAAACCAACCGAAGCAATGACTTCCAAGTAATCAACGAGTGGGTTTGCTAATATTGTAGTCTAAATGCTATCGCTTACCCCAAAACATGGACATCTTGCAAAGATATGGACTTCTTTTTACGGTAATGGAAATAAAACGGAGAGTTTAAAAACTGAATAACTGAACTGACGCCGACTGAAGACCGTTGCAGAGCTGCTAGGGAATACCACCACTTCTGGAAGACCGGAAAAGTGTGGCCGAGACTTGGGCGGGAACGAATACTGGACAAAATCAAGACTGTGTCGGCGCTTCCTTGTGAACGACAAGAAACTGTGTTTGTGTATTTGTGGCAGCGATAGGCGAAAAAATCGTCTCTTTCGGGGATTTTGAGCCCCGCCTTGATAAATTGCATTTAATTCGGGTCCCCGGAGGCATGGTAAAGAGCACAGCATGACGGAGAAGATTACGCTAGCGGACGCGCTGTCCAATGTGGAGGTGCTGGACGAGCTGTCGCTCCCGGATGAGCAGCCGTGCATTGAGGCCCAGCCCTGTTCCATTATCTACAAGGCAAACTTTGACACGAACTTCGAGGACCGCAATGGATTTGTCACCGGAATCGCCAAGTACATTGAGGAGGCAACCACTCACGCCAATTTGGTAAGTTAGATCGAAGTTGTCATATTTATTTATGTGGCCAAATTACTCACCCCCCTCCTACTTCCGCCTGCAGAATGTGCTGCTGGACGAGGGGCAGAAGCATGCAGTTATGCTGTACACCTGGCGCTGCTGCTCACGCGCCATTCCCCAGCCCAAGTCCAACGAACAGCCGAATCGTGTAGAGATCTACGAGAAAACTGTGGAGGTCCTGGCCCCGGAGGTGAACAAGCTGCTGAACTTCATGTACTTCCAGCGCAAGGCCATTGAGGCCTTCTCAGGCGAGGTGAAGCGCCTGTGCCACGCCGAGAAGCGCAAGGATTTCGTGTCCGAAGCGTACTTGCTGACGCTGGGCAAGTTTATCAACATGTTTGCCGTCCTGGACGAGCTGAAGAACATGAAGTCGAGTGTGAAAAACGACTATTCCACGTATCGACGCGCTGCCCAGTTCCTCAAGGTGATGTCCGACTCGCACACCCTGCAGGAGTCGCAGAATCTCTCCATGTTCCTGGCCACACAGAACAAAATTCGTGACACTGTCAAGGACACACTTGAGAAGATAGTTGGCTACGAAGATCTGCTATCGGACGTGGTCAACATTTGCGTACACATGTTCGAGACGAAAATGTACTTGACACCGGAGGAGAAGCATATGCTGGTCAAGGTTATGGGCTTCGGCTTGTTCCTCATGGACAGCGATGCCTGTAATATCAACAAGCTGGATCAAAAGAAGAAGATCCGCTTAGATCGTATTGACCGCATCTTTAAGAACCTGGAGGTGGTGCCGCTCTTCGGCGACATGCAGATCGCCCCCTTCAACTACATAAAGCGCAGTAAGCATTTCGACTCCAGCAAGTGGCCGCTCTCCAGCTCGAGTGCCATTAGCCCCCAGGCGGATTTAATGGTGCATCTGCCCCAGATACGCGAGGACCACGTTAAATATATATCGGAACTGGCTCGGTACACAAACGAGGTGACCACCACCGTCAAGGAAAACCCCTCTGACGCCGAGAATCGGATCACGTCAGACCTCGCCTTGCGTGGCCTGCAACTTCTATCGGAGTGGACCAGCGTGGTCACGGAGCTGTACTCCTGGAAGCTGCTCCACCCCACCGACCACCACCAGAACAAGGAGTGTCCCGTGGAGGCCGAGGAATATGAGCGGGCCACCCGCTACAACTATACCTCGGAGGAAAAGTTCGCTCTTATTGAGGTGATCGCCATGATCAAGGGCCTGCAGGTGCTGATGGCGCGCATAGAAACCGTGCTGTGCGAGGCCATCCGGCGAAACATCTACTCGGAGCTGCAGGACTTTGTGCAACTTTCGCTCCGTGAACCGCTACGAAAGGCGGTGAAGAACAAGAAGGATTTGATCCGGAGCATCATTATGTCGGTTCGCGAGACTTCGGCAGACTGGCAAAAGGGCTACGAGCCCATCGACGACCCAGTGTCCAAGGGTAAGAAGGATCCCGACGGCGGCTTTCGTATACAAGTGCCGCGCCTCAACGTAGGCCCCTCCTCCACGCAGCTTTACATGGTGCGCACGATGCTGGAATCGCTGATTGCCGACAAGAGCGGCGGCAAGCGCACGCTGCGCAAGGACATCGATGGCAATTGCCTGATGCAGATTGACACGTTCCATAAGACCTCCTTCTACTGGAGCTATCTGCTCAACTTTAGCGATACACTGCAGAAGTGCTGCGATCTCTCTCAGCTATGGTACCGTGAATTTTACTTGGAGATGACAATGGGTCGCAAGGTTAATAAGTGCCTGGTGCGCCACCAGCACAACGAGGAATGCAAGGATCTGATCACCATGGAGAAGCGTATTCAGTTCCCCATAGAGATGTCCATGCCCTGGATACTTACCGATCACATTCTCCAGACAAAGGAACCCTCAATGATGGAGTAAGTGATACGGAGACAGTTTGACTTTTCGAAGCCCTTCTTACAGTAAAGTACTCTCTTTTCACAGATTTGTTTTGTATCCCTTGGATCTTTACAACGATTCGGCGCACTATGCACTCACCGTCTTCCGCAAGCAGTTCCTCTATGATGAAGTGGAGGCCGAGGTTAATCTGTGCTTTGACCAGTTTGTCTACAAGCTGAGCGAACAGATATTTGCCCATTACAAGCAGTTGGCGGGTAGCATTTTCCTCGACAAGCGATTCCGATTGGAGTGCGAAGTGCTGGGCTTCAATTTTCAGTCATATCCGCGAAACAATCGCTATGAGACCCTGTTGAAGCAACGACATGTGCAACTGTTGGGTAAGCAGGCATATCTATAGATTTTACTCACTATTTACTAACTTTATTTCTCTGATTATCCTTAGGACGCTCCATTGACTTAAACAAACTGGTCACCCAGCGCATAAACGCAAACATGCACAAGAGTATTGAGCTGGCCATCAGCCGCTTCGAGGGCAACGATATTACTGGCATTGTGGTAAGTAAATTCAGGAAGCAAACAAGGAGGGGGAAGAACGTGCCTCACATGTTACATTTTTAGGAACTGGAGGGCCTGTTGGAGGCGAATCGCATTTGCCACAAGTTACTAAGCAAATACTTGGCCTTGGACAACTTTGATGGCATGGTCAAGGAGGCTAATCACAATGTTCTCGCGCCGTACGGCCGAATTACACTGCACGTCTTTGTGGAGCTGAACTATGACTTTCTTGTCAATTATTGCTACAATGCAGCCACAAATCGGTGAGTTAATCACTAAATATTTACATATTTCATTAATTACACTCTACTTTTTCAACTAGTTTCATTCGCACCAAAGTGAATCTTTCGTCGTCCCAGGCCATTCAGCGGGAGAAGCCGCCACAAATGTCGCATTACTATCTTTGGGGCTCCAAACAGCTGAATGCCGCCTACTCCACCCAGTACGGCCAGTACACTGGTTTCGTTGGATCTCCGCATTTTCATGCAATGTGCCGCTTGCTCGGCTACCAGGGAATTGCCGTTGTCATGGACATTATCCTCAAAGATATTGTTAAGCCCTTGATCCAGGGCTCATTGCTGCAGTTCACCAAGACACTGATGATTGCCATGCCAAAGTCCTGCAAGCTTCCCCGTTGCGAGTACGGATCTCCGGGCGTGCTGAGCTACTACCAAGCCCATCTTACGGACATCGTGCAATATCCGGATGCCAAGACAGAGCTGTTCCAATCGTTTAGGGAGTTTGGCAACAGCATCATCTTTTGCCTGTTGATCGAACAGGCGCTCTCCCAAGAGGAGGTCTGCGATCTGTTGCACGCCGCCCTCTTCCAGAACATCTTTCCCAGACCATTCTGCAAGGGTATGTAAACTAAGTATATATTACAAGGGACCTTTGTGCATCTTTACCTCTTTAGAAAACGAGAAACCTGAGGCCAAGCAAAAGCGTCTTGAGGCCCAATTCGCCAACCTGCAAATCGTGTCCAATGTGGAAAAGATTGGCACTGCTAAGGTAAGATTTTAAGGAATTCAATTATTGAAAAGATTTTAACGAACCTCGTCAATCAACAGCAAGCCATGATCGCACGCGAGGGAGACTTGCTGACACGAGAACGCCTGTGCTGCGGCTTAAGTATCTTCGAGGTGATACTTAATCGCGTGAAAAGCTATTTGGATGATCCGGTGTGGTGTGGTCCGCCGCCCGCCAACGGGATTATCCACGTGGACGAGTGCTCTGAATTCCATCGATTGTGGTCGGCTCTGCAGTTCGTCTATTGCATTCCAGTGAGAGGAACGGAGTATACTATTGAGGAACTCTTCGGCGAGGGTCTGAACTGGGCGGGCTGCGTCATGATTGTTCTGCTCGGCCAGCAACGGCGTTTCGAGGCTCTTGATTTTTGCTACCACATTCTGCGGGTACAGCGCGTCGATGGCAAAGATGAAGACGTCAAAGGCATTGTGAGTTTTACTTGCGAAGAGATCAAAGCTAAGCTAAAGTTAAATTTTCTTTTTCAGCAACTCAAGCGAATGGTGGATCGCATTCGTCGATTCCAAGTATTAAACTCACAAATATTCTCCATTCTCAATAAATATCTAAAGGGAGGCGACGGCGAGGGCTCAAATGTGGAGCATGTGCGGTGCTTTCCCCCGCCGCAGCATCCGTCGGTAATATCGTCATCGTCGTCGCACTATCAGGATCCACAGCGATTGCGACAGAGCATGAACAATTGAATGCCCACACGACGATCGGGAGTATGCATTTAAGCGAAATAGGTTACAAAAATCGCAGTTAATCGCAGTTACAATTTCTCGCCAAAAGGCAAGATTCGTCGTCGTAATTTAAAAATGGAAAGAGCCAAAGTCTTGGCTATGCCGTGCCCAAATCTTGACAATTTGTTTAGGTGTTTGAGGGTAGTTTTCGGGTTTATTTAAATTCGATTTTATTGGAAATGTTTTGCATTCGTACAGTACGTAAAATGTATTATCCAAGCAATTATATATATATATAGATATAGTATTGAACCCCATTGCATTCAATTTAGCTACTCTCGGTACGTTATCCCAAATACTCTATAGTAAGATCGCTAAGAATTGCGTTTGGCCTCTCTTTATTTCTTCGCTACAAAATAGATACGCTCTTGTTTTGCTCCCCCGATTTGAGAATCAAATTAGCCAAAGAATTGACAGACAGCACGGCGAATTAAAAACGAATTGGCTTTAAATACAATCAAAGTATTACAAAATAGATGCATCAATTATAATGGAAGACATTATAACAGCCAACATTGAGACACTTTTACACAATTAATACAATGAACATTATCGAATAAAATTTTCATACGTATTTCTAACAAACCCAAAAACGCATATATTATTACATTGGTGGTTCACGTAAAGGATCTTGACGTTTTTGGATTTGAATTTGAACTATATACAAAATTAGAAGACATATGAAGCAAATGAAACAAACTACTAGAAAAGCTAAAGTTTGGGGATGCTTCACTAAAACAGACGAGTTATTCAGGGAACTATCAAATGGCAATGAGAGCTATATAAATGGAAGGTTGCACATACATTGTCTAATACTTTTAAAGTCATCAAAATCGTAGGAGGATATGTGGTCAAATATTCATTAATTTATCTATTCTCTACTTCATTTATATTTATTCTATGTGCAACCCTTATCTTAAAGCCCAACTCGGAAATGTAATACTTAGTCTCAGCTGGAACTAAATTATTAAACTTTAGCGGTATCTGCTATCAAAAATTAATTTACTTTCTGTCGTCTGTAGATCAACCTTATAGTGCTTCTGCTTACACTCGTCTACTTTGGTTTCACATTTCGGAATGGATTTTTCTGAGAAGAGAGCTATACAGCTATGGCGCCTGGCCCACCCCGTTGGTCTTAAGCCCTGTCTTCTTCCGTGGGTCCGTGTATGTGTACAGGACTGTGAAGTTGTCCGCATAGTTGCGCGGTAGCTCAAACTTTGCATTGTCCGCACCCAGGTAGCAGGCTCCGTAGGCACTGCTCTTGGTGATGCTGACCAGCTTGAGGTTAAAGTCAATAGGCGTCTTGGAGAGCTCAGCGATGAATGTCTCCTGCAGCAGGTTCCAGCTGGACCACACCGAGCCCACGCATACCACGCTCAGGTCACCGGACTTGACCAGATCCTTGTGAACATTGGGCAGCAGGGACACAATCATACGGGCCAGATGCACGCCGGCCTCGCGAAACAAACCTCGTGCCAGTTCGTCACCATTCTCAGCATTCTGGGCCAGCTTCTTGCACAGATTGGCGAAGAAGGGCTTGTCAAACTTGGCGTAGCAATGAGTCAGCATATCGTACCGGGTTTCAATGCTGAAGTGCTCCTTTATCAGGGCCCAGGTCTTCTCCACGGGGGCGGGCGATACCACGAAGTTGTCCATGTGGTCAAAGACCACCTTTACCGCGCGATACGAGATGAACCAAGCTGCGGAGTAGAAGGGTTGGGGGTCAATCAATAACAACAGTGGCAATGAGTCAGTGGCAATCAACGCTATCAGACAATCCTAATCGCAGTTGCAGCCGTTAATCGCGGCATTGGCATGGCATTAAACAACCATTAGCTGATAAGGCTGCTGACCCCTCCCAGTTCTGTGGGAATTTGCGATCACTACTCACCGCTGCCCTCGTCACCGAGGAAGTTTCCCCAACCGCCGCAGTTCGAGGTGGAGCCGTCGGGATTGCGCAGCAGGCAGTTGGACCCCGTGCCCGAAATGAGGACCATGCCGCCTATGGAGGATGCTGTGAACATGCTGCCCATGGTATCACTGGAAACGGCGTAGCTCTCGGCAAGATCTGGAAATGTGGTCCGTAGCTCCTGCTCCAGTTCCCGGTTTGTGGCCTCCTGTTGGGACAAACATGTTCAAACGGACTGTTGAATAGTAAGGGGTTATAGTATGTGCTAACCTGCTCGCAGCCGCTGAGGCTTAGACCCAAGCTTGTCAAGGGCGTGTCCTTTGGTATGCCAGCCTCCTCCTTGGCCCGCTCCACCATGTCGGTGATGCGACGGGCGCACTCCGGAATGCCAATGCCCCAGTGGTTAGTGCCCAAGCCGCTCGTAGAGCCCACCGACTGGCCGCTCTCATCGCAGATGACCAGCCTGGAGTGCGTGGCTCCCCTGAAAATGAGGATGAAATTCCTAAATCTATTTCCGGATTCTCTTTATTGTAACACAATAGGTGAGAGGGCCGTGACCGCGGACAATAAATAATGAAATTGAAGCGAATTAACCGATCTCGCGCCTGCAAATTGGAATTGAAGAGGCGCACAATTGACAAATTCATTTAAAGAAAACGTGTCACACGCACAAAATTGGATTCGACAGCGCATAGACGGGTCGGGCCGCAAGTCCCAATTAACCACAGTCCAAATGCGGGCATAGAATATAATATATGGGCATATCCAAACCTAGAATCTTATCCCAAATTCCAGAAAAAAAAGGAAAAATAGGGGCCTGCAATACCGTTACATTGCAGCTGCTGATGGATGGATAAGCCAAGATAAGTGACGTGACGAAAGTGCACCGCCTATTAGGCTCAATTGAGCCAATCATTGGCGAGCATACATATGCAAAATGGACACAACAAAAGGCATTTGTTATCGCCGCCTTAACTATTTTTAACCAACGTCCAATTTACTTCGGTCGTAAAAATACCTCTGAAGCAAATTCAAACTGAATACCGTTCTTCCGTGACGTAACAGGCGTTAGCAAGTTGGCAGCGTCAAAAGCCAACTTCCCTCTCTTGCTGGCCACGACCCTGCCAACTCATTGCAGTGGGTTATCAAACAGCCGGCGGAATTATTAACGAAAATTGTACGCGAAAACATTTAATGATTTTGTCGATTTAGTGACTAGACCCACACCCCGCGATCGCCGGCGTTTGCTCTCTAATAAGTTGAGTTAATTGAAATGAAATTGCTGACAAATGCCCGGAGGTTGCGCCCGCTGCTGGCGTTGCGTCGCCAAAGGTCGCATGATGCGAAAACTGCGGTAGCGGCGGAGGCGCCAAGGCAACCGGTTCCAACCAGTGCCCAGCTCGATGAGCTGGAGCGAAATGTGGAGCTCCGTCAACACCGAAACAATTTTCCGTTGATTCGCTCCCTCGTCAAGCATGCGAAGGACGGCGATGCGGACACTCTGAGTAAGCTTCGCGCAGAGCTGGAGGAGCTGCCCAATTCCACGCATCCGCGGCTGCGGGACTACGGCCTGGAGCCGCGGGAGCTTGCACAGTACGTGCATAGGGAATTGCCGCCGCAAGCAACTCTCAAAGAGTTCTCCGAGCTGGCCCGCTCCCTCAATCTCTTTAGGATGGATCACCTGGGCAACTACACAGGCCACAAGAGCTATTACCTCACTGGCCAGCTGGCCATGCTAGAGCAGGCCATCATACAGTACGCACTGCAAGCGGTCACAGCCCACGGTTTCAAGCTTATCTCTGTGCCGGACATATTGCCGCGCGAAGTGATAGAATCCTGCGGCATGCGCACCGAGGGCGAGCGCACCCAGGTGTACAAGCTGGACACCGGTGAGTGCCTGTCAGGCACGTCGGAAATGGCGCTGGCTGGCTTTTTTGCGGGCAAGGAGCTGTCGGAAGAGCAGCTTCCCCTTAAGGTGACCGCCGTGAGTCGCTGCTATCGGGCCGAGACGTCTGGCCTGCAGGAGGAGAAGGGCATCTATCGGGTGCATCAGTTCACCAAGGTGGAGATGTTTGCCATCTGCACTGCCGAGCAGTCGGAAGCCGAGCTAGAGGAGTTTAAGAACATCGAGTTGGATCTCTTTCGGCGCCTGGGCCTCAATTTCCGTCTGCTGGACATGCCGCCATGCGAGCTGGGGGCTCCGGCGTACCAGAAGTACGACATCGAGGCATGGATGCCGGGTCGCCAGATGTGGGGCGAACTCTCCAGCTGCAGCAACTGCACAGATTACCAAGCGAAGCGACTGGGCATCCGGTACCGCCGCTCCAGCGACGGACAGGTCCTGCATGCTCACACCATCAACGGCACAGCGACTGCCATTCCCCGATTGCTGATAGCCTTGCTGGAGTCGTACCAGCGGGGCGAGAGTATTGAGATACCCGCTGTGCTGAGGCCTTTCATGGACGGACAGGAGCTGATCACAAGGAACAAACGGATACCCGAAACCAAACTGGTCAAACTCATCAAGGCCCAAACCTAGCACTCTTTTTTTTACTCAACTCTTGACTGTTATGAATAAAGCCCGCGGAATATTTTGAAGCACACTCTCCAAACCCCTTATCGCCTCTTTCTGGCTGATCCATTAGATAATAGATCCATCGCGCCTAATCACAGTCATTAATCAACGCGATGTTATTGAATTACAACAAAATGGTTGCAGCCATTGTAGTGGCGGTTTTACGTACCCTTCGACTCCCCCGAAATACTTCATCCTGATTGTGTGCTAGATAGCTGGCGGCCGAAACGATTCCTAACCGGAATGTGGCTTTGTGGTGCGATCGAGGTGATTCCTGCAAGACAAAAACAAGTGCAATTAAGCAATAAACAGTTACTGGATTAATTTAAGCAATCAACTGGTTGTTAGCACTTGGGTTCAACCTTATCGCATATCACAAAAGCCCCAAAAAACATTTGTCAACCTGTGTGCTGTTGTTGTTGTTGTTGTGCACAGCTAAAAATCGCTGAGCCAGGTAGAAATTGGTCAGAACAGCAGTGGACAAGTGGTGCATGCACTCGAGCAGTGCAAGCTGAACAGGGTTTCACTGCAGGTAACACTGTAACCAAGCTCTCGCCCGCCGCAGAGTGAGAGTGAAAAGCGTGCAAACTAGTTTATAATGTATCCCGCTCACTTTTGCTTACGTTACACACTCATAGCGCAATTCTGTCATAATGTTAATATTGTTTTGATTTGATTTGATTGCCATTCCCGAACCCTCAATCCCCCCCCCAAGCCACACGCCCACACTTAGAACCAAAAACCTAACGTGGCTGTTGATTACAGGCGACGCAGGAGCAATGCCAAGATATACCACGACGACGAACCAACTCTTACCCGGCAGAAATGATATAATCGCGCTGCAAGCGGTCCGAGCGCTTTGAGTCCCAAACACGAAATGTTGTGGTTTTGGGGGACATACTCTTATTTAAAGCCGAGCGGCTCATTGATAATTTGTATACACTTGGAAAGAGTATGATTAATTTAGTCCGAAGATTGCAACGCAGTAAATACGTCATAAATTCCTAACACGAATTTCGGGTTTAAACTTTCGGAACCCTTTTTTTATTGCAGCTAGTAATCAACCAGAAAACCAATATAACTAAAAATACAATATAATAGATAGGAAAATAGTCAACTTCACTGTTTTTAAAGACATTTGAATTAAATTAACGATTTCAAGATTGCGGTTTTAATTTTACAAAACTCTTATAAGTAAATACAAACTGCTAGAGCATTCACCCTTCGGCTTTTTCAAAAAAAAATTCTTTGTTTTGTTTGACTATAAGGCAGTGGGTGTTGAATCGCGCCATCAGCCTGACGGCAGTGCTGTTAAACGACCAAATGTTGAACGGCGGAAAATTTAAAAACGCAGAGCTCTCAAGTTTTCATCATTTAGGTTTATTAAAACGTTACAATTAAATTCTATTACACTTTTGCTTATAAACGAAAGAAACAAATCATTGTCAATATTGGTACACTCATCATATTTTATACATCGGTTTCATTTCAAACTTCTATCAAACAACAAAACGCAAACACCAAGGATACACAACTTACTTATTAGGGCGTAGTACAAATCATATAAAAAATCAGCGAAAAATGTGGTGGTTGTTGACAAGCAATTGATATAAAATTCAGTTATGTCTCTCATTTCAAAGGACGCTCCAAATGGGCCGCCCTTTTGTTAGCTTTTCTCATTATGTACAAAAAGAAAATGTCTTAAATGTAGTCGAAGTTTGTCGTTGAATGTGTGCGAATGAAAGTGTTGGTGGGGCGGGCCGGGCGATTGTGAACCCTTTGAGTTGGCCAGGAGAGGAGGGTATTGCGGAGGTCCCTTTATTAAAATTTGTCAAGTTTTTATACGTGCCGGCGTTGTGCTGCTGATGCTGCTGCTGCTCCTGTTGTTGTCCCATTTTATGGTAAAATCCTAACTAACATTTCTCGGAAAGAGTAAAACACGGTAAAAGTCAATTGTTTCAAGTGTTTCGAACGAGGAGCGGTGGCTTCCTGACCGCCCTACCACTTCTTCTTGTGCTCGTCCATGGAGACGCCACCAGGGCCCAAGGACACGATCATAAGCAGACCCCCAATAACCGAAAGCGTCTGAAAGAAAGAAGTTAGGGTAGGAAGATGTAACAATAGTCATAAGGCCCCTCAGTGTCAACTTACCTGGAAGAAGTCGTATTTCAAGAAATCCCTGAGTGGCTTGTAGGACGGAATGGTCCACCAGGCATTGTGGTACAGGTTCAGCACCGTCAGCAGGGCTACCAGGATGAGGGCCGACAGCTTCGTCTTGTATCCAAGCACGACCAGCACCATCAGAATGGAGCCTATGATATCTTGGATGACCTGCCACACGCTCAGCTCAAAACGGATCAAGGTGATGAACATGAAGGCCAGCAGTATACGTCCAGCCAGCTGCATGAAGTTCTTGGGCTTGTTGTCGCCCATCGATGGCACACCGGCAAACAGGCTGCGTCCCTCGATCCGGGCCTCGGCCAAGACGAGTAGCAGGGCGCCGATCAGAGCGAAGTTGCGGAGCAAGAACTGGAAGTCCCACAGAATGGAGTAGGCTATTGTCTGCAAAAGCAAAATAGAGAAAGTCAATATGCTGTCGCCTTGCTTGGAAGATGATTTTAATTCAGGCTCACCTGTAGCACGACGATAAAGAAGAGCAGTCCCACTGCGATGTCAACCTTGAATCTAGCCATAACCATTCCGCAACCGCCCAACTGGCCCACCAGATTGATCAGCACGAAGACGGTAGCCAGGAACTTGCCGCAGCCCCAGCTCATGTCCATGTACTCTCGCTGCTCATTCCACTGGAAGTACATGCGAAGGCCATCCTCGAAGAAGGTGGCGATGAGGCAGAGGCGGGCCACCGTCGGCAGCACATTCTTGCCGCGCTTGATAACCTGCAAGAGAGCAGAGTAGGGTAGATAGGAGTTGATAGCCAAGTTAGTTGCGATCAGGATGGACTGATAGGCGATAAGGGCCGACACACGTTGATAGCGAGTAGTTGAGCGTGGCTTTCGCGTAGTCAATGACTGTGACGTGTCTCTCGGCGCTCTATCTCCCGATCGCTATCTGCCAGCTAACGGGTTTTGACTGCGCTCTCCGTGTAATTTGAATATTACAAATACCGAGCACGCACACCATCGCGCACGCTGTCTTGAACCGACTTTCTCGACCACTATATTACGGAACTCGACCTGGTCGCTGGCGTGCAACTGCCCCTCACTCTCTCGCAGCACTTTCACTTGCGGAGACAGCAGTTCTCCTCTCTCTGCCTCTCTATTTCGCACACACACGCAGGCGGAGACGCGGGGCTGTATGAGTTTTGCCTGCTATAGACGCAACAATTTACAATGGAGTCGGGAGTCGGGATCATGGGTGCTCCCAATCGGGAGCTAATCACAGCACGACCCCAGACCTAGGCCCTAGTGGCTAGCGGCCACGATTATAATGCACCGAAGCACCGTGAACTTTGCCGCGTTTGGGTGACGTTGGCAGTTTTCCGAGAGGGCAGCTGCCAGAGACTCGCCGTAAACGTAGTGTCCGGGCAATGCTAGGGTGGTGGGGACGTTTATGGGACCCCTCGGGGATGCCATAAGCACAGTATTGCCAAAAAATATTACCTGTTCCGCCACATCCTCCGTTTTTGCTATATATTCGTTGGGTATGCTCATGTTGGCAGTTTCTGCTGCTGGCTCTGTTTTCGCAGGTTATTCCACTCGGTTCGGTTTCTGGCAGCTGCGGAGACACTTTGGCAATTAATTGAGGCGTTCCGGGCGTCGTTTAGCTCTCCAATTTACCAAAAAATCATGAATTAAAACCAGGAACTTAAAAACACACACGGCACGACGAAATAGAGCTGGAAAAAACATCGGCGATATCTTGATACCATAATATCGATGGCGATCGCCGGAAGCATCGATATTTCGCAGATATTGGTGAAAAAATTAAAATTAACCAATATATTTATGGCTTTTAAATATAATTTTTAATTTTAAGACAAACTGGTTTTGATTTTTTATTTTCTTTTAAACGTCGTAAAACATCCATGTCTTGCGAGTCGATTATTGGTTGAACATTTAGCGGGTGACTTTGTGGTATTTTCAATATTTTTAGTATTAGGAATCTCTTGACTCCAAATAAAAACAAAGAAACTATAAAAATTATTTAATTTAAAATTCATTTTCCCCAACTAATTTGTTAATGAAATATAAAAATTAATATAATTATTTAATTTAATATTATCTAAAGAGAAATTTTTAGTATTAACTTCTGGTCACACGAGTTCTGTGCACAAAAAAACTCTACTTTGTTTACTACATTGTTTACCGGCAATTATACGCACAATGGCCGACGCTTGGGACATAAAATCATTAAAGACCAAGCGGAACACGCTCCGCGAGAAGCTGGAGAAACGGAAAAAGGAGCGCATCGAGATACTCTCGGACATTCAAGAGGATCTGACGAATCCAAAAAAGGAACTTGGTAGGTGCTGGTGCCAACAAGTTGAAGACCTAAAGCATCGCTCTAATACCATTACAGTGGAGGCCGACCTGGAGGTGCAGAAGGAGGTGCTGCAGTCGCTCAGTGCCTGCTCCCTGGCCCTGCCCATTGTGTCCACCCAGGTTGTAGAGAAGATTCCTGGCAGCACCCTGGAGATGGTTAACTTTATACTCGGAAAACTGGCCAGCCGCGGTGCGATAGGTATTCGGAATGTGACCATCGGTACTGAGACCGGATGCGAGATCATCTCGGTGCAGCCAAAAGAGCTTAAGGAGATATTGGACGACACCAACGACACCTGTCAACAAAGGGAAGAGGAGGCCAAACGAAAATGTGGGTAGTGCCTTTTGTTATTTTATAGCACGGTACAATTACCTGTTTCTCTTTTTAGTGGCCGATGTAGCGGAAAACGAGGATGAGGATCAGCCGCAGGAAAAGACCCCCAAACTGGACACCAGTGCGACGCGGAAAGAATCCACCAGCCTGGACGCGCCTGACGACATAATGATGCTGCTCTCCATGCCCTCAACCCGCGAAAAGCAAAGCAAACAGGTGGGCGAGGAGATCCTTGAGCTGCTCACTAAGCCCACAGCCAAGGAACGATCTGTGGCAGAGAAGTTCAAATCGCATGGCGGAGCGCAGGTCATGGAGTTCTGCTCGCACGGCACTAAGGTTGAGTGCCTTAAGGCTCAACAGGCCACAGCCGAGATGGCCGCCAAAAAAAAACAGGAAAGAAGGGACGAAAAGGATCTACGCACGGATGTGGAGGCGGGGACGAGTAGCAGCGGAAAGTTGCCTAAATCTACGGACGCCGTAGCAGAGGATGGCGAGATTATCCCGGAGGTTATCGAGGTCGAGTCGCAGGAGTCTACCGATGGCAGTGATACCTCTGGTAGCGAAACAACAGACAAATGTACCAAGCTGCATTTCAAGAAAATCATTCAGGCGCACACGGACGAGTCACTGGGGGATTGTAGCTTCCTCAATACCTGCTTTCACATGGCCACCTGCAAGTACGTACACTACGAGGTGGACACCCTGCCGCATATTAACACCAACAAGCCGACTGATGTCAAGACGAAATTAAGCCTTAAGCGAAGCATCGACTCCAGCTGTACACTGTATCCACCCCAATGGATTCAGTGCGATCTGCGCTTCCTGGACATGACAGTTCTGGGCAAGTTTGCGGTGGTGATGGCCGATCCGCCCTGGGATATCCACATGGAGCTGCCTTATGGCACAATGTCAGATGACGAAATGCGAGCCTTGGGTGTGCCAGCTCTTCAGGACGACGGTCTGATCTTTCTCTGGGTCACAGGCAGGGCCATGGAGTTAGGCCGCGACTGCCTCAAGCTGTGGGGCTACGAACGCGTGGATGAGCTCATTTGGGTAAAGACAAATCAGCTACAAAGAATTATACGTACGGGGCGAACTGGCCACTGGCTGAACCACGGTAAAGAGCACTGCCTGGTGGGAATGAAGGGCAATCCCACCAATCTGAACCGTGGCCTCGACTGTGACGTGATTGTGGCCGAGGTGCGGGCCACCTCGCACAAGCCAGACGAGATCTATGGCATCATTGAACGTCTCAGTCCCGGCACCCGCAAAATTGAGCTGTTTGGACGACCCCACAACATCCAGCCCAACTGGATAACGCTAGGCAATCAGTTAGACGGCATTCGGCTGGTAGATCCCGAGCTGATCACGCAGTTCCAGAAGCGATATCCCGATGGCAATTGCATGTCTCCAGCCACGGCTAGTGCAGCGGCCATAAACGGAATTCAGAAGTAGAATCTAAGGCAAACCTATCTGTGCGGTATTTGAAGAACTCTTGACAAGCTAGAGTCTTGTCTACAGACTCCGATTATATAAGATAAATAAATTATTATTAAAGCTTTTTACAAACTAAGGGATTGCCATATTCTGGGCTACACTTAGTTGATGGGGAGATGAATTAAGATCATGTATTCACTTTTCGCCTTTTATCCAAATCAAATCAATTCTCCAGCAAAGTTTGCTATATGTAAATCCACATACATAGATAGTTTATTGCTCATAAGTTAAGGGGTTTTGCGCGTATTTACAAAAGTGCGATATCGACCGAATCGGCGATTTTCTAGGTGTAGTCCTTAACATACATACGGGTTATAAAGACCCAGAACATGTATATATGTATGACGATCAGCTATGCACGTTTTCTGCTGTTTCAGTTACTCGGTTATAATGGTAACAATAACTTATGAATTATCAGAGAGTGAGTACATGGTTTAAGTTAGGGGAATACAATACGAATAGAAATGCAACGTACACAATGTGTGCTTGACTGGCCAGCCGCTATTCAGTGTCCTCGGGGTTACTGCCCTTGCTCCGACTTCTGATTCCTGGGAGTGCTCTTCGCGAATGTATTTACATGTCTGGAATATGAGAACAGCTGCACGCATCCCATTTTCATTGTTTGCTTAGAGTTTCGTAACAATAAATTTGGATTTACAGTAGCAAGCAAAACGGTAATCAATAAGTTACATAAATTTAATAAACGTGTAACTGTAGTTTATCCTTCTAGCGGGAGTGCCCGCTAACCGAACTGATGGTCTTTAGCACAAGAAATCCCAGCATTGTGGCCGCTGCTACGCCCAGTCCGGCCTTCCACCACAGCCTTGGATCGTCTGTCATGAGTCCGAATTGCCTCAGGTGGCTGCATATCAGCATGTGGAAGAGAAAAGTTCGAGTTAGTAAAGTTTAAAAATTTAAATTTTTGTAAGGGTAAGACTAAAGACTGCCGCACACCACGTTAATCAAGCGGGGATGAAGCTCATTGGTATCGTGGCGAATTCAATCAACAACAAATGGCAACAATAAACAGATAGAAGGCTGACATTAGTAACGAGTTCAGTTTGCAAAGGTAACACTTACGCTGACTCCCACAGCTGTACCAACCTGTGCTTGTAGAACAGTATCCAGGCGGCCTGGAATCGCCTGCAGCCACAAAATCCGAGAAGCCATCGACGTGCACACAAACATCACAACAAAACAGAAAAACAGACACCAACCAAGACACAGAAAAAAAGGGGAGAAGAGAAGAGATAAGAAGATATTAGGTAACCATTAATCTAGGATGTGACCCGAATGTTAGATGCCGTCTAAAAGAACTACTGTCGATTGTGGACTATCTCTAGGGTTTACTCACGGAAAAGCGGCCATGGTCGCCAGCTTGGTATACAGTTCTTTTTTGTTGGTCTTCAGGCTGAAGAGGTGTGGTGGCAGCAGCTTGTACTTCTCACAGAACTCCGACGGTTGCATCAGATAGTCTTGCCGGCGTTCGTCCATGTCGCACTTGGTGCCTACTATCATGACCGGAATCTTGCTCTCCGCGTAGTATTTAATGTAGATTCGGGCCACGTACTCGAAGGAACGGGGGTTGGAGGAGTCGAAGACCAGGCAGGCCACATCGCAGTTAACTTCTTGGGGCTGGAGGGGATCGAGGGCGTGCCGTACGTCAATGTCACGCAAGATGAGATGCTTTTCCTGGCCGTACACCTGAACAGAGTTGATGCAGTGTACCACATTGGTTTTGAACTCCTTGCCGATCAGCTTGTGCATTTCCTCGACCAGAAAGCCCCGACACAGTCCAGTCTTTCCGGATCCCTTAGGTCCAATCACATGACACTTGTACACGGACCTGCTGCTCTGGCGCTTGGCCAAATCGATGCGCCGCTCCCGGGTCACGTGTATGGCCGCCAACTGGCTGTCGTTTTCATGGACATTAAAGCCCAGGTAGGCCAAATACTCCATGGTCTTCACCACATCGATAAGCGTCATCAGGGTCCAGCGGCAGAGCCAACCGTGCAGGGTCACCCAACCAGTGGTTTCATTGATGGGGCAGGATTTGCGTATATCCGTGGAATAGGACCACGGCGATGCCGGGCATGTGCTGAACAGCATCTTGTGTTCCTCGGGCGACAAGGCCCCATCGCCATCGCGATCGTAGCGCTCGAACACGGCGATGAGGAACTGCTGCCCACGGTGGGACAGCTCCGTGCTGCTGCCAGGTGGAATTTTCAAGGGGGGCCGCAAATACTCCTGGCACATCTCCAACTGGTCGTTGTAGCCAAATCGCCGCAGCACAGCCCAGGTGGTCTCGTTCCGTCCCCGCTGGATGAACAGACAGTGGAGGAAGAGGAAGCCCTTCAAAGTGACCGCGTCGTTGTAGATGCCATCGGGCACGTTCTTCTGTATTACGGCCTTCACCTCATCGAGGATCTGTGGTTGCAATGGGGTATTGAAGCAGCGCCTCTGAAACAGATTTAGCTCGTAGTCGTTCAGCAAATTGTCGCCGTCAATATCGCAGATTTTGAAGATGCGCACCAACGACTTCTTGCAGGCCGGGGTTAGCTAAGTAAGAGAGGATATGTTTTAGTCCTGGTAAAATATTAAAGTTAAAGGGGTTCGATTTGCTTAAATCAACGTTCCAAAACTGGACTAGCTTCAAGCTTTCCACTTTATAAAAATAGGCAATTGCTCAATTTTAGACCTTTTATCGCCACTATGATAATGCCTACAATTGAACAAAGATAACACTGCGATGACCTATGAAAAGCTGCTACGCGAAGCAAATCGACCGCCCTAACCAGCGGTAGCGCTTACCTCCTGTTCATCCATCACGTAGAGCGGCGAAGTCGGGTGCAGCACGGCCTTCTGGGCGTAGTAGAACATCTCCGAGATGTTGTGCAGCGTCTTAGCAGAGCACTCTACGCAGCTTTCGATCTCGGGGTAATCCTCCATAATGGCCAGTACGCTGTCCATGGTGGAATACTCGATCAAGTCGACCTTGTTGCCCACCAGGACAATTGGCTTCCGCAGTGGCTCCCGCTCTGCGTCGCCCTCGGCCTCGGGCTCGGCTGGAGAGTCTCCTTCGCCGTCCAAGGAGGCATTACATTTGGTGCGTATGAGCGGCAGCCAATGTGAGGTGATCCGGTCCAGGGAGTCATCGTCGTTCGCCGCGTACACAATGCAAACCACGTGCGCTTTATTGATTTCGACGCCAAGGGATTCCTCTGACTGTTCCACACTTGAGAAATCGACGATGCTGGTGGGAACCTGCTCCGGCGTGACATTGGCCGGAATAGTGATCTCCTCGGCGCGAGGCGGCACCTCCTCGGGATACTCCTCGCTGACCAGCGAAAGAATCAGCGATGTCTTGCCCACCCCGGCGTCACCCACGAGCAGTATCCGCACATTCTTGCGCTGTGACGCCGTGTACTGTCCCATTCCGACTGCCCTGCGAGTGGGATGTGCCTCTCGTGGTCTCCTGCTCACTGTGTCCGCAATGGTGTTGGTTTCAGGCGAATTTCCGAGATTTTGTTATGCAAAAACGCAAAAAAAACAACCGAGAGAGATGGGGATGGCAGCTGATGTATCAAGGTTGTGCTATCGGCTATCGGGTAACGATTATCGTAGCCTCAAGAAAGGGCTGCCACTAGCGGCAGCAATGTCCACCCACAAAAATCCTTAATATAAAAAATGGGTAACTAAATTTAAAAAGCTGATTAGACCTAGACTATGAATCTTGATCTATAATAGAAACCTATTTTTTTAAATCAAAAATTCATCTCTGGCAACTTCAGTTTCGGCAGCTGATGGCGGGATGGCAGTCTAGCATTTTTCCCAAACTAAGCTTTCTAGCACAATTGAAGAGAAAGTAAAGAAATATTTCCTTAAGTTTTAAAACATTACATATTAAGAGAGCCACCATTACCATTGAATTACTACAAAACAAGATATGATCAAGCATTTTGTACATGAATTCCCCTCGATTGCAGCTGTACCATAAATAATAGTTCAACATTTAAATTTAAAAACGGTAAAATGCATTACAATTCCAGCGAGTCTTTCCGTTAGCTTTAAAATTTAAACATAGCTATTTTGGCAGCTATTTTTACACCAGATTTGGTAATCCAAAGGTGGCAGCACTGATTGGGATCCAGAGCTTAGCTTCATTTTTCTACGTCGGAGAGTTGAAGGAAAAGCGAGAAAAAAGTAATTCCCGACTCGGATATCAGAGAAATGAACAATTACACCCGCGACGGGAAGTAGTTGAAGCGTCTCCGTCGTTTATTTGTTTTATGTGGCGTCGATTCCAGCGCGTGCCACTGTTCGATTCGTCCGTTTATTTGCGTGCCTAATAGTTTTAGAGCAGAACTTCCCCTGTAAAGGGGAGTGGAGTGCTGTGTGGTGAGCGGGGGCGCGGAGTGCTGAACGCGCAGACAGCGCGGAATCGATATCGATGGTACGCACCAAAAACCAGTCCTCCTCCTCCAGCGCCAGCAGCAGTAGCACCAAATCGCCGATAAAGTCCAGCGCCGGAGCCGGATCGGGGGGCGCCAGCGGACGCCAGTCCACGCACCGCTCCTCGAGCGCCTCCAACGTAGCCGCTGCCGCCGCAGCCGCCGGAGCTGCCTCGTCCTCCGCTGCATCATCAAATCGCAGAACGACGCCGGGTAGCTCGCCCGACGGCGACGACGACACCACCACCACCGATGACCTGACCCCCACCTCGTGCTCCCCGCGCAGCGGCCACCACCACCACCAGTACATTGGCTCGTCGTCCTCCGTGCACAAGCAAAACCTCTACGTCGTCTCGTTCCCTATCATCTTCCTCTTCAACGTGCTGCGCTCGCTGATTTATCAGCTGTTCTGTATCTTTCGCTACCTGTACGGGGCTAGCACAAAGGTGATTTACCGCCCGCACCGCCGCGACTGCAACATCGAGATTGTTGTGCAAAACTCCAAAGAGCAGCAGCACCAGTCGCTCAACCATCCGCTGGAACTCAACGGCGAAGGAGTAGGCCAGGAGCAGCAGTTGTCAAATCAGCCCCAGCGCTACCGCGCCATCCAACCGCTGGAAATGGCCGCCAATCGACCTGGTGGTGGCTACTCGCCCGGCCCCGGTGATCCGCTGCTGGCCAAGCAAAAGCACCACCATCGCCGCGCCTTCGAGTACATCTCCAAGGCGCTCAAGATCGACGAGGAGAATGAAGGTGAGCCTAAGTTTTCGCCCCCTACCTCAAGTGTCGATGCTCAATGAGTCATCGCCCGCTGGCCGCTTTTGTTGTCTGTCGAGTGTGAGAATCAATAAATTTCCGAAACGCGCGCACAAAGGATGCCCCAAATGTGATGCCGGGGGATTGGGGGAGTCGAGTTGTGCTTGTCTTGATGGACATCTATTGACTAGCTGGCAATCCTTCAACGCTTTTAGTACCTGGCACTCCTGTGGTTCAAGGGTATATTGTTTGTTTGATTCAGATTTCTAATAGTAAAGAAAATACGAAGCTAAGAAAACCCAAAGGGAGACACTCTTCCTTTTTCGAGAATATTGCATTGGACTTGATTACTTTTTTTGTAAAATATAGACTTTGAAAATGGTATAAAACAATCGACTATATCTTCCTTTCTGATTTCTTTTTTTTAGGTCACAAAGAGCTGGCCATTGAGCTCTACCGGAAGGGCATCAAGGAGCTGGAGGATGGAATCGCCGTAGACTGCTGGAGTGGTCGCGGGGACGTGTGGGACCGAGCTCAACGACTGCACGACAAGATGCAGACGAACCTCTCGATGGCTCGAGACCGTCTTCACTTTCTGGGTAAGTGGCTTGCCGGCCAACCAATCTCCCATCTGCCCCGAACCGTAGGTTTGATTTATCCCATTTTTATTTTTGGTTTATTTCATTTTGCACGTTTTTACCCTGCTTTTTCGTTGTTTTGCCTTGGTTCTGTCCACATTGTGTCGTGTGTTCCATCCGACGCGCAGCGCTGCGTGAGGAGGATATCCGAATGCAGCGGCTCTCCTTGAAGGAGAAGCAGAAGGAGCACAAGGAGCAGGCTCAAAGCCAGCCGCACAAGTTCAGGGTACCCATGCTGGCGGGAATGAGCAATAACGAGCCCGCGAAGTCCAGGGTGCGCAGCAGCGGCTACGGTCCAAAGCCGACGCCCACCGTCAGTGTCCAGCCCAGCGGTAAGTTCCTCACTAGCTCACAAGCGCACTCAACCCAGATCTTCACCACCCAGCAGCGCCCACAGCAACGAACAAAAGCAGATCATCATCGATCCAATCACTCACTTGGCACTTGATTTTTTACCTTCTTGATTTCGCTTGCCCGAATTTGTAGCTTGAGAAGGCGTGCTCCTTGCCTTATCGTCCTCTGATCTAGTCTTTCCTTTCTCTTTCCCAGCCTCTGGCCGCAAGCTGACCATCGGAACCAAGCGACCCGGCAACTTGGCCGTTGCCAACAAGTCACAAACGTTACCGCGCAATCTTGGCTCCAAGACGTCCGTCGGGGCTGTCCAAAGGCAGCCGGCCAAGACGGCTGCCACGCCCCCTGCCGTACGGCGCCAGTTTGTGAGTATCTCTACTAGATATATAGATTATATAAGAAAAGAAGATTCGCCCCTTAACTGCTCAATGAGTCGCTGTAAACAATAAAATTAGAATCTCCCTTTTATCGTTCCTGCCTTTCTCGCGGCTATCAAATTATGTGTTTATTGTTTGCATATTAAATTTATTAAACAATGATATATAAACAATGGAGGTGAAAACACTAAATAAATGCATGCCAAACAAAGAAATAAGATATGCAAATTAAAATCTATTTTCTAATAGGAAAATATACCCTTTGATTCTTTCAAGAGTTCAAAATTACTCATCCTTTTTTCTTTCCTTTGCAGTCTTCGGGTCGCAATACACCGCCACTACGCTCCCGAACTCCCATTAACAATAACGGTCCCAGCAGCAGTGGCAGTGGCGCCAGCACTCCGGTGGTAAGCGTGAAAGGAGTGGAACAGAAGCTGGTGCAGCTTATTCTCGACGAGATTGTCGAAGGCGGGGCCAAGGTTGAGTGGACGGACATTGCGGGCCAGGAGGTGGCCAAGCAGGCCCTGCAGGAGATGGTCATATTGCCGTCCGTGCGACCTGAGCTCTTTACAGGTGAGATTTTTATTTACCGAGGTTAGTGGCTTTGCCTAAAATTCTTTGTCTCCCTTGCTGAATAGGTCTTCGTGCCCCTGCCAAGGGATTGCTGCTGTTCGGTCCACCGGGTAATGGCAAGACCTTACTGGCACGCGCTGTGGCCACGGAATGTAGCGCCACGTTCCTAAACATCTCGGCGGCCTCGCTGACCAGCAAGTATGTGGGTGATGGGGAGAAACTAGTGAGGGCTCTCTTTGCGGTGGCCCGACACATGCAGCCCTCGATAATCTTCATCGACGAGGTAGACTCGCTGCTCTCGGAGCGAAGCAGCAGTGAGCACGAAGCGTCGCGGAGGTTAAAGACGGAGTTTCTGGTGGAATTCGACGGGCTGCCGGGAAATCCGGATGGCGATCGCATTGTGGTGCTGGCCGCCACCAATCGGCCGCAGGAACTGGACGAGGCCGCCCTGCGTCGGTTTACTAAGCGCGTTTATGTCGCACTGCCCGACGAGCAGACCCGCGAGCTGCTCCTTAACCGCCTGCTGCAGAAGCAGGGCAGTCCGCTGGACACTGATGCCTTGCGCCGCCTAGCCAAGATCACAGACGGTTACTCAGGCTCGGATTTAACGGCTTTGGCGAAAGACGCGGCTCTGGAGCCTATTCGAGAGTTGAATGTGGAGCAAGTGAAGTGCCTGGACATCAGTGCGATGCGGGCGATCACGGAGCAGGACTTCCACAACTCGCTGAAGCGCATTCGGCGTTCTGTTGCCCCGCAGAGCCTTAATTCCTATGAGAAGTGGTCGCAGGATTACGGCGACATTACAATCTAGTCGGGCCAGCTGTGATGTGAGTTTCAGAAAGTTCACTAGTTTTCTCATCATGTGACTCCTGTTAAGGATCGGTTCCATCCCGTAGTCTTATCCTTTCACCAAACATTGTAAGCAAAAGCAGTTGTGAGTTATTCAATATGATTTCAGTGTGCTTTAGACTAAGAATATTTTGTATTTTCTTTACGTTTTAACGTCATGTTCATGTAATGTGACCTTTGTCATTCGGCTCTCCGTTACCGTTATACTCATTTAACATTAGATCAACATACTGTTCAGAGGAGTTACAAGTATGATAACACAGCTAGTTCCGCCCGATGTCCTCTTTGGGCTAATATTGAAGGCATTCCATTTAGTTTGACTTTTTTCTGTTTATAAGAGCCTGTAACCACTTCCAGTGTATTTTTAAAACAATAGATCGTATTTTTGTTGTACATTCAGTGCCCCATCCACGAAAGCTACATGTAATCTAGCCGTAAGCGTAGTTGTAAGACCGAAGAGAGAAACATTTACCAGCCCAGAGTCAGGTTTAAGTTTTTATGGTTATCACTCCTCTGTATCGATATAGACTAGACTTAGTTCCTTTGTTTTCAATCTATGTATGTACCTACGGCCATAAATACAATCGTCTCCGAATCATCACCTATGTTATATTGCCATAGTTGCCTATGGCTCGGGTCTTATCTCAAATTTGTCAGAAACATCTCGACACCTCCGCCAGTTGCTTATCGCGATGGAAACAGCTTCTACGCACCCACCCGGAATTTAAGTTCGATGACTAGTTACTAAACACGGATTCATACAAATAATTGCATATTAAAGTATCTGTCTGAAAATAAAGCTATAGAATACGCTAAATAAAATCAAATTCAACCGACATCTCTAGTGCATTCTTAATCAGCAGTAGTTTGTGGATAAAAAAGCATTGGATTTCATCAAAATCATGTTCGGCATCGATGAAAGATTTCATACATATGTAGTTTTTAAGTGCTCTTTCAGCTTTGGATATAGTATTTTAGTGGTCAGCGCTATGCATGCTCTCATTCATTGATCATTGCGCTTTTTTAGCAAAATTACACTTCTTTACAAAAATAATTTGTCAGCTTTCGATAATCTGCTTTGTGTACTTTAATCCGCTGATTAACTTAACTAAATATCTGAAACCCCTTTTATATAAGTTTTTTCTTTTCATATAAAAAACCATGGTCAAGTGTTTTGATGAATTAGTGATCAGTATTACAAAATACATACATAAAATGGATAGTTTTCTCCTTATAATTTTAACCTAACGAGCTTGACAAACTTTAGATTCGTAATAAAATCTCGATGATTTGATTGATTTCAAACTAAATAAACTTTTACTAATTACCAATTTTTAGTCTCCTGGATTACTATAATTTGGTTTGAAATAGGATATGCCAGACCATTAAAGTACATTTTTATTGGACAAAAAGTAAATGTAGAACTTCCTTTAATCAATTTTTCATAAATATTTAGAAAAACAATTAGATTACTGAAATGAGCGTCAAACAATCCCAATATTTTCTTTTTTAGATTTTAGTTCCCCTTTTCTTATACTAAAAATTATGTCCAATTGCTATTAGAGATTTTTTTTAAAGAGACACACTATCTTTAGTTCGTTTTCTCACTTGTTTTATATATTTTTTTGTTTCTTTATTTTACATTTTACATATTTATATCGCATTTCGTTTTTCACATTGGAAATACACAATATGTATGCCCAAATTTACAATCTCTTATTGACTAAATTTGTTTTTCCTCGCGTGTGTTTTGCTTTCTCGGCTTGCTTGTGGTTTTCCTTTGCTTTGCTTTCCTTTCATCCTAACTCATGCCTCCGTTGCCTTCTTCGTTGACACATGTTCCACATAGTTACAATTACAATTTGCTTTGTCACGTTCTGGTTTCGATTGTGTTGTGTTCCACTCTCAACTTGCTCTGTTCTGTTGTCGCGTATTTTTGCCTTTTCTCTATTTGCTGTCTGTTTCTCACTTGTTTTTTTTTTTCTTTTTTTTAGTTTTCATTCGGTTTATTTTGTTTCCGTCTCGTATATATCGCCTATTTATGCTTAAACTAGAAATCATTAAATTATTTTAACACGTACTTAAGATTGGATTAGATTGTTACAGCTACCCGCCCATCGCCCGGAGCTTTCAGTTGATGTTTCAGTTGTCGCTGCCAGCGTGGTTCACTTGAAGAGTTCCACGCGCACCGCCTCGACCATCGGCTGGGGGCCTGACACGACCCTCTGCCAACGCTTCCGCTTCAGTCCGCCGTAATCACTCGCAACCGTAGCCACAACATCGACCTGGATATGCGTCCACGTTTAATTTTCTGCTGCCTCTCTGCTGCCGTTGATGTTGATGTGGTTGCTGTCGGGTAGAACCAGGAGCGGCAGCTCCACCTTGGCTGGGACTACCCTGTATTCAAGGTAACCTAAGCGTGCGTAATGGGCTTGCAGCTCCTGAAGCTGCGGCAGATGTGATAGTTGTGGCAGCTGTGGCGGTTGTGGCTGCGGCTGGGGGCGACTGCCCGGATGCTGCAGACGACGTCGAAGCTGGCGTCACATCTCAGCTCATTGGGTCTGGTATTGTGGCATTGCAGCACTGTACATCATTTGGGGGGCAAGTGAACCATTCGCTGCTGCGGCCGCAGAAGCTGCGGCGGCCGTTACGCCGGGCACCACGGTTCCGGGCACGCCCCATGCGACATTCGGGGGCACCATGCGATAGCCGGCAGCTAAAATCAGGTAATAGAGAGATTAGATTAGAAACATAGACGTCTGGATGTCTCAGGCACACTTACGCACGCCTCCCGCTTGCTGAGCACTGGTGGTGTAGGCGTAGGGATAGTAGCCCTGCTGCATGTACTGCGCCTGCATCTGGGTTGTGGGATAGGCCTGAGAATAAGACAAAATATATATCCATTCGTAAAACAATATAATAAAAATAAAATACTCACCGCTGGGGGATACCAGTAGCTCATGTGCTGGTAGCCATAAGGGTATTGCGCCGCTGTGGCGGCTGCGAGCTGGGGAGTCATCATTTGGCCGGGTATCGCCGCTCCAGTGGCGGCGGCAATCTGTTGCTGCGTCATCATCTGACCGGGCATGCCCGCTCCAGCGGCGGCCGCTGCATTTGCTGCTGCCACAGCCGCCACATTGGCCGAGGCTGCTGCCGCGGCAGCGGCATTGAGGTTGTTAGCCGAGTTGTCTCCGCCGTTTTCCTTGCCCCAGAAGCACTTGACCAGGTTGCCGTGGACCTCGCTGTTGTGCGTGTGCTCGATGGCGCGGGCTGCTGCCTCCTTGGTAACGAACTTTATGAATGAGAAGCCCTTGTCCTTGAAAACGCGCACGTCCTGGATAGGGCCAAACTGGACGAAGTGCTTGTGCATCAGATCGTCGCTGATGACGTTCGGCGGGAAGCCGCCGCAGTATACGGTAGTGTTGGTGGGGCTAGATTGATTGTACACCTCCTCGAAGGTGTGTCGCTGGCTTCCCTTCACTCCGGAACCGTTGCCGCCGGGGCCACCGCCCATGCCGCCGCCCTGGCCACCGCCCTTGGACGGTTCGCGCGGCGCCGGCAGCTTGCGTGTGGACCAATTGGTGCGTATCGATCGCGACCCGATCCATTGGCCGTTCATCGCCTGGATTGCGTTCTCCGCCTCTGCCTTCTTCACAAACGACACGAAGGCATAGCCTTTGGACTTCATAGTGTGCGGATCGCGCACGATGCGGCAGTTGGAGATCTCGCCGAACGGGGCAAATGCTTCCCGCAGCGTCTCTGTCTCTATCTCGGGACTGAGATCGCCCACGAATATGTGATGGTGCGAGCTGATGTCTGTCTTGGGCTGATTGCCGGGACTGGTGGCCCAGTTGACCTGCAAAAATTTTAATTGTTAATTAGTAAATTAATTAATGTGCTTAATGGAACTTCTCCCAACTAGTGTCGAAATTTTGAACAATTAATGAAAGAACTCAAATCTGATCTCTGATTATTGTACCAAAAGATTACATTTTAAAATAGTAAATTCCATTACAAGCTGTATTATATATTAAAAGGATCCTCATTTTTGAATGTTTATTCACTTACCTTGATTTCCTTCTCGAGGAACAGACGCTTGTTCATGGCGGTCAGGGCTGTGGTGGCTGCCTGATAGTTGGAATATTCGATGAAGGCATACGGATCGTTGCCCGGTTCCCGGATTATTTTGCAGCTCTTGACGGGGCCCATGGTGCTGAATAAAGCGATGAGCAGGTCCTCGGACACCGAGCTGTCCAGATTGCCCACATAAAGGGTCTTCGGCTGTGACTCGTCCATGGCTGGCGGATGTCTGGGATCTACACTAGATTCTTGCACTCTGCTGCACTCAGCACTGTCTAAATATGCTCTAGTATCCGGCACTTAGACCAACGGCCTCATGAATCGGAAGGAGTGCGGTATTGAAAACACTCTTTTTTGATTCCTATCTAGTTGATTATAACTTTCATGTACAAAATGGGCTTAAATAGGTTGGTTGCGGGCTAAAGAGTGCGCTAGATGCTAACAAAGAACTGGTCTACAATTTTGTTTTGTTCTGTATTTTCTATACTACGAACTCACTCTCGTCTTGGCTGGGATTTTGTATTTGGATTATATAAATTATATATGCTGTATCTCTGAGGTTCGTCGTTTATATTGCTTTGCTTTCGTTCCTAATCTGTCGCCTAATTGAAAATTTTGTTAAACATCTATATGTATATATATAATATATGTATAAATATATCTGTCCTAACTAATCGCTAATGGAGTGTTTTGGAATATATGATTTGTTGCAATCTATGCTCATATGGATATAACTCCTTTATCCTTTGGGGGGCTGGATGTGGATCTGGGTCTGGGGATTCCCTGGGTTCCTTTCCTTTGGGGTACTTGGTACTATTCGTCGATCCCACGATTCTCTTTTTATAAATAAGTTATCCGTACAATATACAGGATTGTATAAATGTATTTTTGAATACTTTAGTTACTGTTGTTGCTACGGTTTCTAGATCTCTGCTTTTGTTGTAGTACAAAAATTAGTTGGCTTCATTAATGATCGCAGGTTAACTGTGATTAGTTGTTGCAGTTTTTGGGTTTCGAAGCTGATCCCTGGGAATCACTGCTGCAAAAAAGACACAGAAGAGAAAATTGTGTTTTAGACTATTTTTTCGATTATATTATACAAATAATAAACAAGACTTGGCTTGTCTAACTACAGAAGCTTTTGAATACAAGATCGCTTCACAGATTTTCGGTCGTAAATATGCGACAGCCCTGTTTAAAATTTCGGTTTATTATTGGAGGGCTTTATTATATCCGGGATAGTGGGACAAGGTCTAACAGCACATGATCGGTGGGGGCTTTGGCTAGGCAAATGATATGGATATAAATGGAGCTCGCCCCCCAACCCTGCGCTACCGCTCCCGCTGTCCCTGCCCGTTCTCCCTTCCCCAGCGAGGAACAAAGAGCCACCGAAGGCGGCAAAGCAGTGCAGGGACACGCACACACGTGCGCACGCTCCCTCACACGCACACACTTACGCCTGCAGAGAGCAAGAGGGCGAGAAAGAGAGAGGCTGGCCGCTTTTATAACAAAGCGAATCGCCAACAATTGACAAAAGCCATTCATTCGCAACGAATTTGCGGTTCTGGCAAAATGATTTAGTTTATAATTAATAATGACCCGTATTCTGCGGTGCACTTTACCCGAATTCTAAGCGGAACAGCGCGCACTCACGCATACACGAAAATAGGGCGAACGACAAAACGAAAATCAACCAGAAGATGAATGACCGTCGATAACATGGAGAAAGAGGAGGGAAATTTGCGAAACCGGCGGGCGCACGGTTGCATTAGATTTTTTCCTTCTCTGTCGACTGCGTTCTAATTATTAATTCTTCTTACGGCAAAATCAAATTTCAATTCGCATGGCACTAAACTTGATTTTGATTATTTTTGCGGCGGCGGCGGCGGCGGCGCTAGAAAATGTCAGTCAAAGTCACAGAACAGAACAGAATAGAAGAGACGGCGAAAAGGGAACGGGAAACGGGGGATGGCGGGGTGGTTTTTGTTGCTCATTTGCTGCTGCTTATTTTCTTCGTCTCTTTTCGCACACACTCACTCACTCACACAGATGCACGCACATACACACACGGACACAGAGAGGCGTCTTGCGCTGGTCTTTTTGTTTGCGTTTTGCTCACATGAGTCGCCACTTTTCCTTGCTTTTTTCGGTTTTCGGATTTGGTTATTGAGCATTTTAAACTAATGCCAATACTAACACCAATGCAATTTGAATGTGGGACTTTTCATTGCCTTTTCAGCTTGCCGCTTCCATCCATCCCGTCTATATATGTATGTATGTATCTCGTTCGGTTTTGTGCTGCCATCTTTTTATGCCGCTCCCCTCTCCTTTCCGCGCCACACCCCCGCACGCCCTCGCCCCAGACGCGATGCCGAAAGCTGTGATTAACATTAAACGCGGCTAAGTACAATATTCCTGCCCATTGTTCGACACTGCCCAGAATTCATCAATTCGCAGCCGAAATCCGCACTCTCTTTGCTCGACATTTTATGCGCTCCGCTCTCTGTGACGTGGCTGCGGTTGTAAATTTACCGCATTTTACATGCGCTGCACTTATTCCGCACACTGCACTTTCCGCCCAAGATTAGCCGCTACCGGTTTCTATTAAATTTGCACAACTTTCGTTGGGTTTACTGGTTAAAATTGTACGATAAACACGTCGCTAAAATTTTACCTTCGTCGTCTAAAATGCGAACTAATTAATGAGACTTTGTGTGCGAGAGGACGGTGCTGCCAACTCACTCATGAAGAAAAACGCAATGGCGGCAATCTGGGAAATAAGCTAAAAACAAGGAAATCATTAGAATTTTTGTAGGACTTTAATTACCCATTCCTATAATAGTATGTTTAAGGGCAATATTAACCTAGATCAGTGTCGAATTAAACAATTTTAAGTAATTTTCTTCAATTTATCGATAAGAGGGCAACCCTAGCACCACCGATAAACGCTTGCATCACCGCTTTCTCTTTCTAACATACGCAGCTGCAACGGCACAAAACGGAATAGCGAAGAACGTAGAAATGGTCATTAATATTTTTATAAACAGTAAACATTTAATTACCTGCGGGGATCACAGCGATTATGCTGAACTATGCAGCCGGATTGAGGAGCACACGGTAAGTGCGCGTGTTTTCTGCCAGAATTTCACGATTTTAGATAAAGGTCTTTGGTGTTTAACGTTTTCCAGAGCCTCCAGTCCGATGATTATTACCTGGTGAGCAATGGCAAGCGCCTAGAGGGCGAACTCGCGCACGGAAATGTACACTGCATCCTCCGCCAGGTGGGCGGCAAAGGTGGATTCGGTTCCATGCTTCGAGCCATTGGCGCTCAAATAGAGAAGACCACAAATCGCGAAGCTTGCCGCGATTTGAGTGGGCGCCGACTGCGGGACATCAACGAAGAGAAGCGGGTGCGTGCCTGGCTGGACAAGCAAGGCGAGCGAGAACGCGAGGCCGAGGAGCGCAAGAAACGAAAGATCGAGAAGCTCCTGGCCGTGCCCAAGCACGACTTCAAGGATGAGCAATACGAGGAGGCAAGGGCCAATCTCACCGAGAAGGTGAACGACGCCTTCGAGGAGGGACTGAAGAAGGCAGAGGAAATCAACAAGGAGAAGCAGGCTGCCCAGGACCAGCCCTCCACCAGTGGCGGCACCAAGCGGAAATCACCCACCGAGGACAATACAAAAGCCAAAAAGAAGAAAAAGGGTGCCCTCTGGATTGGCGACGACATCTCCGGTTCCGACTCAGACACAGACGACAGTGAAGACGAGGAATCGCAGAAGAAGGCCATCAAAAACTAGAAACGACAATAGCATTTAAAATTTGAATGTTTCAGATTTAATAGTTTTAAAATTAATACTAAGCACTAAGAGTAGGATTAATATGTAGGTAATTGTAAAAA
The DNA here is from genome assembly GCA_035045905.1 of Drosophila anomelani. Taxonomy (NCBI): domain Eukaryota; kingdom Metazoa; phylum Arthropoda; class Insecta; order Diptera; family Drosophilidae; genus Drosophila; species Drosophila anomelani. The sequence goes on along the minus strand of JAWNOO010000007.1, from coordinate 3,413,329 downwards.
TAAACGATTGCCTCACGGCGACACAAACTGCGAGGAGACCCAGGCCAATCCCCATTTCAGGTTTGTCAGCATGAATTTTAAAGCCTTCGTCCACTGCTCCTCCGAGTTGAACTGGATCCTGCAAGATATTGGGATAGTCTCATGTTAATGAGAATTGGTATCAGTTATAGCAAGACTTACTTGATGGAGTAGGAATTGCCTGTGGAGGGGTCGATGATTTTGCCCTTGTCCATTTTGTAGGGCAGCAGGAATTCGGTGTCCCGCTTCTCCACCTCCTTCTGGAACTGAGTGAGACAGTCGAGGAAGGCGACCATGGCAGCATCGAACTTAGTGTCCCAGAAGAACTTGAAGCCACCGCTGCCGTAGAGTGGCAGCTCTCGGTTCTCGCCGAGCACCTCCACGTAGGAGTGATTGCCGAACGGCACCACGCGGTACCGCTCGAAGGTGAGTCCGATCTTGCGGGCCAGGGCGGATAGCAGAAGCACCGTCTGGCCCCAAGCGGCGTTGATCTCAGACCAGTCCACGGAAACGGAGGGCAGGCGGCCCAGCCGGAAGTTATTTATGGTGCCAAAATGGCCAGCGTGCCATATGTGAAAGGTGATGTTGAATATGTTGGTGTCGCGCAGCTTGTCCAGCTGCTGTCGCGAGTAGGCGATCTGGCTCTCCAGACTGCGTTTATCATCCTCTGTGAGCATCAGTTCACGCCTATGCTTGGTGTACTCTCGCCAGTAGCTTTCCTCCTGCTCGTGCAGCTGCTCCCTCTCCAGCTCCTCCTGTGCAATCGCTGCGTTCAATGATTGTTCCTCCTCCTTGAGCTCGGCCAGCTGCGAGAGCAACTGCTGCTCGCTGCGCTTCAGTTCGTCCAGCTCTTTGTCCAATGCATCCACGTTGGGCGCCTCCCGCTGCTGTTCTAGCTCGTCGAGATACGTCTTGTACACATCCCACTCGTCCTCGGCGATGCGCAGCTCTCGGTCCATGATCTCAAGCATGGAATCGGCGCATTCCTCGCACAGCGGATGGTCGATCTCAGAGTTTGATGATAGGCAGTCAAAGAGCTCGGCCTTCAGCTTGAAGGCGGCGCTCATCTTCTTGCTATCGCGGCCATCGGACACTAGCATAAACCCAGTTCCATTGATAGAGTCCGTGAGCCTGTAGGGCGGGACGAAGTGGTCGAAGCTGCTGGCGTCCTGCGGGTCAAGGGTGTTTCCATTGTCCCCATAGATAGGCACTGAAAAAGATGATTCATTAAAGCAGGGGCATTCGCGGTTTGCATTTTTTCCTACGCGATAACTCCGCCATGGCATGGACACTGATCTTCTCCAGCTGCTCGTCAAGCACGATGGGCTGCAGACAGCGCTGGCAGGCGAAAGACACCGCCTGTTTCTCCGCCTCGCTCATTTTAGCAGCTATATGTGGTCCTGGTCCTGCGATCCGAGCATTCAAATAAAATTATATACAATTTTTTCCGAGAGCGAGAAAACACAAATAATTCATCAGCTGTTTGCAGCTGGTGCCAGAGTTGCCACCCCCGCCCGAAAAAAACAACGGAAGCAACTGCGACAAGACGCAGTTATTCGAACAGAAAATGTCAACCATCAACAAGCGGAGAGAAAAGAACGTTTAAAACCAGTTTTAAAACAAAAACATTGCCTCAAGAGTGTCTGGAGGAGAGGCTTAAGCGTGCCGTGGAGCCGCAGGCCTTGACCACTATTGTTGCTGATAAGCCGTTGCGAGAGAAGACGAGTGGTTTCGCTTTTATTTTGTTTTGGTAAGCATAAAGCACATGAGACGCAATGTCGTCGCCAGTGCCCCCAGCCTGGCTTGCCGCCAATAGCCAAGTTTAGCTTGATTTCCGCTGTCTTTCTGGGAGTTAGTTTAAAAAAAAAACTGCTTTAAATTGTTGATTATTTTTAAAACGTTTTAAAATTGAATTAATTGCTTGAAATAATTTTATGTTCCTTTAAAAATAAAAGTACAGATTAAAGTTATCAATATTAGGTTTTCTCTTAAAAAACTTGATTATATTTATAGAATGATGCAAAGTGATTTGTGTGTTTAAACTTTAATCTCCAACAATCTCTGAAATTTGAAAACAACTTAATAATTTTGATGTTGCGAAGCCGAAAGACATAATATATGAAACTAGCTACGTCAATGGAATTTTTAGTCATTAAACCATTAATAAAAGATTAAAATTTAAGAAAATGACGTATTTCAAGCGACCAGCTCTTGTGGAAAGTGTTAGAGGTTAAGGACATTGACTTTCGCACTCAATTGTTCAGCTTCAGCTTTAAAGATAAGCGCTTAGCAAGAATTGAGCCATCAATTTCAGTTATAATCTTGTGTTTGGTGCAGAAAAAAAATACCACACAAGGAATAACTTTTCTATGAGTACTATTTGTTATCAAGATTTGAGTTTTGAGAACTTAAGCAGCCCACAGATTGCGGCGGTTTGTAATTTAGCTATTCTGGATCAGCGGCGAGCAGGGTCTGTGGGCAGCACTGGCAGTGGTCACATTGCCGCCTCTTAGGTTGCGACAGCCCATGGAAAACTTTCAGTTACTTGCAGGCAACACAGCGATTCGGAAGCAACCAATTGAAACCTCCACGATTCCTTACGCCTCCCCCACTTAGACTTCTGCCCGAGTCCCCATCGCATGCCAGTGTTTTGATTTGCATCTGTTCCTAGGCAGTAGCCGGATTTGCGGGTTCCAGTCCAGGCCTTTAGGCCCCCTAAATTGCGCTGCGGATATTAAACAAAGAGCGGAGACCGACCGACTGACCAGTTCCCGGTTCCACACACATCGTGCCATTTTTATCTGGCATACAGACGTGATTACGTGATTAGAGCGGCGGGGGCTGTCGCAACAGCGGCAACAACAATGGTTTCCTATTTCGTACCTCGTGGCCGCTTCCTGCTCAAGGCCGGCAATCTCAGACAGGTGGTGCAGCAGCAGCACCAGCCCGCCCAGCTCCAGCTCCAGGCCATCAAGGGGCCACAGGGACCTCAGGCGCAGAACGGCAGTTTGCCGGTGGTGCGTCACTTTCGCCAGTTCTCCTCGAATGCCGCCTCCAAGGAGGCTCCCCTCCACCACCGACGACCGCCGCCGCACAAGCAGAAACAGACTCCCAGTCAGGATGTGGCCCAGCTCCGACGTAATGTTCTCTCCCGATGGACCGGCTTTCTGCTACGCTGGGCACCCATGGGCATCTGTGTGTTCGGGGCCATAGAATGGCAGCTGCACAAGAAGCGCTGCGAGCGGGACGGCCTGCCTAGGACCGCCTCCGAGTTGCAGTCGCGCATCTACTGCTCCCTGCCGCTGCGCATCCTCAGTCGCTGCTGGGGCTGGCTGGCCGCGTGCTACTTGCCGCCCACCCTGCGTCCATATGTCTACGGCTGGTACTCCAACACGTTCAATGTGAATCTGTCGGAGGCCCAGTATCCGGAGTATGAGCATTACAACAGCCTGGCCGAATTCTTCACTCGCCCACTCAAGGAAGGCGCCCGCATTATCGACCAGAACGCTCCCCTTGTGTCACCAGCCGATGGAAAGGTCCTGCACTTCGGCAGCGCCTCGGACTCGCTGATCGAGCAGGTCAAAGGCGTCAACTACAGCATCGAGGACTTCCTGGGCCCCTTGCAGACGCTGGAGCAGGCCAACTCGGGTGAGTCCTATGCCCAGGCTCTGAAGAAGAAGAGCGACGGCTCCACGGAGCTGTACCAATGTGTCATATACCTGGCCCCGGGAGACTATCACCGATTCCACTCCCCCACCGCCTGGCAGCCCACTATTCGTCGCCACTTTTCCGGCGAACTGCTGTCCGTGAGTCCCAAGGTGGCCGGCTGGCTACCCGGCCTGTTCTGCCTCAACGAACGCGTTCTGTACATGGGACAATGGAAGCACGGCTTCTTCTCATACACCGCCGTGGGCGCCACCAACGTGGGCTCTGTGGAGATCTACATGGATGCCGAGCTGAAGACCAACCGCTGGACAGGTTTCAACGTGGGCAAGCACCCGCCCAGCACCTACGAGTATGACGAGCTTGCGCTGGACCAGGCACCCCAAGGGGCGCCCAAGGAGTTTGGAAAGGGAGACCTTGTCGGCCAGTTCAATATGGGCAGCACCATTGTCCTGCTCTTCGAGGCGCCCAAGAACTTCAAGTTCGACATCGTGGCGGGCCAGAAGATCCGCGTGGGCGAGTCGCTCGGCCACATCGCCGGCTCCCATTGAAGACGACCGCCCGTCCTGTCCGCGCCGCATCCTGTACCGAATCAGTGCAAAGTCCTGTCCCATCTGATCACATCACTCGTTGTATTAGCATTAGACGCTCGTGTCCCAGGCAAATGTATTTTGTGAACAACGTCCTGCGAAGCTAACATTGTGTATTGTTGCCATTTCTCTGTAGTCCGTAAGCCATATTTTTTACAATAAAAAGTCGAAATATATTTTGAGAACAAACAAAAACAACCATGGACGGCAATTAACTGATTCCCGGCACGCGCTCCCTAACTAGAGCAGCGATTGTTGAGGTGGGTTGGCTAGGAGCTCTTATCAGGAGCGCCTTTGATAAGCCAACGCTACCACAATCGGCCAGAACCGCTGAGTCGTTGAACCCCCGTATGGAGAAGAACCCAGGAAGACTACGTCTGTGGCCGGCCGGCGGGTCTTATCGGTGCGAACTGACCGCCAGGGGGACTTCCATGCCACCCCATCCCCTTCGCGGATGGTAAACACGCCACCGGAACCCGAAACCAAAAACCTTTCGGTCTAGACAAGCGCGTGCCGCTGCGCCCCGATGGTGAAGATGCTCTCGTTCGCACCCCCCGACAAGTGTTTACTTGGGCACTGCGAATCCGGGATCGCAATCCATTCCGCTTAATTGATTCAATCAAGCACTGTCCGGCCGGCGGGAGCCATGTTCGTTGAACTTATCAGGCTGGCGGTGACGGGTGTGATTCGGCGAAGCGATTGGGCCACAGGCCTTGACATACACACGTAGTCGGAGAGTGATGCTTCGGTTGTCCGACCTGGCAACAGATTTTCGCTCATCTCTGATCTGCGTCAGCAAACATTAGGGTAGGAATACTCTATTGTATTTATTATTATTATGTGTTTATGTATTTATTATTATCTTATCGTATTCTGTGACTGCTGCTCAAGAAGCTCCCGCGAACCTTCTCCAACCTCCTGGTCAAACGAAGAAGCTTTCCATTGCAGGGCCTTTCTCCAATAGTTGTAAGTTTTATTTTTATTTGAAAGAGAATATAGTCAAACGTAGTAAACTGGTAAATTAATGAAAATCATTTGGGAAGTTCCTAAATTACAAATTAATCAACGAAAATGCTGCTGAAACGCTGTTTACTGGGACCAAGGGCACATACAGCCAAGAGGCCACAAATGATTAATTTAATTTTCCAAAAAGATAAATTGAAACGCTTATTTGGCAGCCAAGAAACGCCTGCCATCGGAATCGTGGATTACGACTTTGTCAAGAAGCTGCCGTGTGAACCACAGAAGTTACTTATCGATGTCCGGGAGCCTAAGGAGCTGAAAGAGACTGGCCAAATCCCCACCAGCATCAACATTCCCTTGGCCCTGTTATGCCAGGAGTTAACCGCCAGCAAGACGATCTTCGAAACCAATTACGGCCGGGGGAAACCACAGCTGGACACCGAAATCATCTTCCACTGCAGGAGTGGAAAACGGAGCCTACAAGCGGCAGAAACTGCCGTCGCCTTGGGCTTCCGAAATGTCAAGAGCTACGAGGGTTCATGGCTGGACTGGGCAAAAAGAGAGGGTCTGCAGGAATAGATGAAAGAAAATAAATAAATTCAAAGCCAAAACTCACCACACTAAATCTAACCACAATTTCCCTCAAAATTTTCTATTAAACTGAATTGGTCTGGCAACTCTCTGGCAACCAGCTGTGGGCCGGCATTCATTTGTTGTTATTTGCCATTTTACGTAATATTTGTTATTAGTTCTCGAATTCGTCCATTAAATATGCTTGTGAGACACTGCATCATGGCCCTAAGGGTCTCAAGAATACAGGCGCCTCTCTGCGCGGCCATGAACCAACAAAGGCTCACACCGATCCTGCAGGCAAATCGCTTGCAGCGTTTCTATAGCAGCAATGGTTCTGCTGCCATCGGAATCGTGGACTACGATGTGGTCAAGAAGCTGCCCAGCGAACCGCAGAAGCTTCTCATCGATGTCCGTGAGCCGGAGGAGCTGAAGGAGACCGGTCAAATCCCCTCTAGCATAAACATTCCCCTGGGCGTGGTTAGCCAGGAGTTGGCTGCCAGCGAGCAGCTCTTCAAATCCAAGTACGGCAGGGAGAAGCCGCAGCCGGACACTGAGATCATCTTCCACTGCAAGATTGGCAAGCGGAGTCTTAAGGCAGCACAATCCGCTGCCGCCTTGGGCTTCCGTAATGTCAAGAACTACGAGGGATCCTGGCTAGATTGGGCGAAGAGGGAAGGTCTGCCCAAATAGGTTGAACAGAAACGGACAAATAAATACACTATTTTTAAAACGAAACTTTCTCTACTGATCGCGAATATAATTTAATTCGTAGAGTTTCAATAATGAAATGTTTGATTAAATGTAAATGCAACGTTTTTTCCAATCTGTTTTAAAATTAAAACCCTTTAAGATCACCCAAATCCCATTGTAAATGGAAAACGAATTCTTTTTTTGTATTTACAAAATCAATTTATTAACGTGTACTGAGTAACATATTCTAACTAAATTAAACTTAACATTTGGTTCAGAGGATTTTTGGTTGAGATTTACATAAGAGACTTCTTTCTGCAATATAATACATTGGACTTATGTAGGATTCTATCACTTAGTCCACCTCCTCGACGGTGGGGCCCTTGCCGTTGGGAGCCCTTTGGCCGTCTCCACCAGCAGCTCCCTGCTGGTGCATCTTGGTCATAATGGGGCTGCAGAATTTGGTCAGCTCCTGCAGCTTGTGCTCGAACTCCTCCTTGTCGGCAGTCGTGTTGCCGTCCAGCCAGCGCACCGCCTCGTTGCAGCGTTCCAACACACTGCTCTTGTCCTCCGCACTGATGCGATCGCCGCCCTGCTCGGCCGCCTCCTTGACCCCGAACACGTAGCTTTCCAGCTGGTTGCGGGCAGCGATCCGCTGGCGGTGCTGCTCGTCTTCCTCTGCGTACTTCTCCGCCTCACTGAGCATGCGGTCGATGTCCGCCTGCGAGAGACGGCCCTTGTCGTTTTTGATGGTGATGTTCTTGGCGTTGCCCGTGCCCAGCTCCTTGGCGGTCACGTTCAGGATGCCGTTCGCATCCAGATCGAAGGTAACGTCAATTTTCGGCACTCCTCGTGGGGCTGGAGGGATTCCAGTCAGGTTGAAGGTGCCCAGCACATTGTTGTCCTTGGTAAGAGCGCGCTCGCCCTCGAACACCTGGATGGTCACCGCCGGCTGGTTGTCAGAGTAGGTAGTGAAGGTCTTGGACTGCTTGCAGGGGATGCGGCTGTTGCGCTCGATCAGCTTGGTCATCACTCCGCCAGCGGTCTCGATTCCGAGCGAGAGTGGAGCCACGTCTACCAGCAGAACATCCTTGATCTGGCTGCTCTCGTCGCCAGACAGGATGGCCGCCTGGATGGCAGCTCCGTAGGCCACAGCCTCATCAGGGTTGATGGATAGGTTCAGACTCTTGCCGTTGAAAAAGCTTTGCAGCAGGTTCTGCACCTTGGGAATGCGCGTAGAGCCACCGACCAGGACTATGTCGTGGATCTGTCCTTTGTCCATCTTGGCGTCATTCAGTGCCTTCTCCACTGGCTGTAGAGTGTTGCGGAAGAGGTCACCGCACAGCTCCTCGAACCGCGCCCGGCTTATCTTGGTATAGAAGTCATGGCCCTCGAACAAGGCGTCCACCTCAATGGATGCCTCTGTGCTGGAGGAAAGGGTGCGTTTCGCCCGCTCAGCCGCAGTGCGCAGGCGACGCAGGGCGCGCGGGTTCGTTCGCAGGTCCTTCTTGAACTTTCGCTTAAACTCCTCGGCGAAGTGGTTGACCAGCCTGTTGTCAAAGTCCTCGCCGCCCAGGTGGGTGTCTCCGGCGGTGGAACGCACCTCGAACAGGGATCCCTCGTCGATGGTCAGGATGGAGACGTCAAAGGTGCCACCACCCAAATCGAAGATGAGCACGTTGCGCTCTCCCTTGAGGTTCTTGTCCAGACCGTAGGCCAGAGCAGCCGCTGTGGGCTCGTTGATTATGCGGAGCACATTCAGGCCGGCAATGGCACCGGCGTCCTTGGTGGCCTGGCGCTGGGAATCGTTGAAGTACGCTGGTACTGTGATGACCGCGTCCCGGATCGAAGTGCCCAGGAAGGCCTCTGCCGTCTCCTTCATCTTTATAAGCACCATCGAGCTGATCTCCTCAGGGGCGAAGCGCTTCTCCTCGCCCTTGAACTCGACACTCATCTTGGGCTTGCCGCCGTCGTCGACCACGCGGAAGGGCCAGTGCTTTATGTCCTCCTGGATCTTTTGGTCGTCGAAGCGTCGGCCGATCAGTCGCTTGGCGTCGAAAACGCTGTTCTTGGGATTCATCGCCACCTGGTTCTTGGCGGCGTCACCGATCAGGCGCTCAGAGTCTGTGAATGCAACGTAGCTGGGCGTGGTGCGGTTGCCCTGGTCGTTCGCAATGATCTCCACCTTGCCGTGCTGGAAGACGCCCACGCAGGAGTACGTGGTGCCCAAGTCGATTCCGATAGCTGGCATCTTGGCTGTTGTGTGTGTTCTTCCCTCTGGATTCCTAATAAATGGATTGCGGATCTCTTGCTCTTCCTTGTTCTCGCTGCTCTTGGTTCTGATTCACTTTATACACACTTTAAATTTCAATTTTCAAAAGTATCTTGTTGCTTTTCAGCTTTCGTTTGCTTGTCGCTTGCTTGAAGCTTTCACTTTGGCTGTTTGATTTCAAATGTGGCGGGTGGAAATTCGCGCTGCTATTTATACCCGGCCGCAGTGAGGGGAAATTTCGAGGTTTCCCTGCCAGAAGAGTGCAGAATGTTCGAGGCAGAACGAGGCAGTTCTCGTGAGTGCGAGCGAGGCAACTGTAGGATACTGCCCGCAGGGGAAGTGCGTGAAGGAAAGGAGTGGAAAGTTCTGGAACAACACAGAAACCACTGGGACACCTTTCGGATTGGCGTAGGTCAGCGTCCATATAACGATACTGAGTATATTTTTGGCACTTGCATACTCAAAATTAAATATCAAGAACTTATTTTTAGATGGGGGTTTTAGTCATCAGTGGTTATTTATTGGCCTTATTGACGTGTGCACAATTTTCTAAATACACACAATATGTGCACAGACTTGAATTTTGTTTGTTTATATGCTTTCTTTTCAAAACAAACCTTTTATTTTGTTTATTAATTTTTGTGTGAAAGGAAGCTTATCAGATTTTGGCAAGCGTTTCAAATGATATGTAGTATATATGTACATACATTTTTAATTTTTCCCCCATTTAAAGTAAAAGGTTGCGTTGAGCAGAACAACATGATCACTGATTACTGATCCACCACTGATCAATGATCATGTTGTTCAACCAATGTTTTCAGTAATTTTATAATTATTAACTGTGCTTGACGTGAAAGTATATCATTATACCGATATATAAATATGTACATATGTACATATATAATATATAAGTCAACCACGGCCAACAGTGAAAAACTTCTCTAAAATGAATTTTATCAACATAGTTACATTAAAATATGGTCCAATATATGAAATTTAATAGCCTTTATCATGTTCTAAAGCAAATTTTAAAATATTCGATAGCATATTCGCGCAATCGCATTTTTTCATTATTTTGACGAAAAATCGCAATAAAAAGGGCATGTTTTGTTTTGCTTATTTCTTCTAAACAGAGGCATTATGCTTTGACTTAGGTTTTCTAACATCACTAGAAGAATCCAAACATTCAAAATAAAATGCATATATGTATGTAGAATCTACTAATGTATTTAAATAATAATAAAAACCAGCGTCCAAAGGCCGATGGGAAAAAATGTCGCGTGAGACATGTAGCGTGCGACACAAAAAAAAACTACTTAATATTTTTAAGTTAAACAAAGTCTATTATTAAGGTACTGCATTGCATAATTTATTAAAATTAATTCCATTAAAATCTTTTGTCACGTTTCGCTGAAATCAGGGCTTGAGCTGGTTTGCGAAAAAGTGACTTCTATATTTGCGTCGCGTGCGAATGCCTCACATTTTTGTAAATATGTACATATGTACTTATGTATCTTGAAAACGAACAATTGTCAGAAATCGATCTTAGCACCAATTATAGTGCCATACATTAAAATTTTTATAAAATTAAAATAAAGTCTTGTATCACGTTTTTTTTTTCAGTTTGAATGCGTACGAATGTAGCTCTCGACATCAGAGAATTGAGAATTATGTATGTACATATGTATGTATGTATGTACATATATTAGCAAAACGAATGCAATTTTGCTAGAAAATGTTAGATTAATTATAATAAGCTATTTTAAGCAGGGACCGTTCTCATTATAAGTTTTATTTAAAAAAAAAAACTTAAATTGTAATCAATTATTTTTGATTTTTTCTCTAGTGATCAAAAATGATCTTTAGACTTCAGTGAAAAAAATATAACATTTATAATAATACATTTATGTACATTTATGTATAATAATACATTTTTTATCAAAAAACATAAAACAGCGGTCAACGACATCGCATATGCGAACCGCTGATCTTTTATTTTTGTTTTGCACTGACTTACATCATTATGTTTACTGTATTTACATATGTATACATACATATATTACATATAATATATATATATCTTTATAGGATAGCCAATATTGCAAGAAATTGTGAGACGGTCTCATTTTAAACTGACGGAAACATTTTGATTTGTTATTAACAATGTACAATCCGTAATATAAACTTTATACATACATATTATAAAGAAATATGTATGTATGTATATTCAAATATTATAAGGGGATACAAATTTAAATACACAAAATATAATTGTTAAAATTAAAGGAAACTGGAAATAAAATTGTTTATTTCTAAATATTGTGAACTAAGTGACTAAGCTCACCGATCTAAAAATAAGTTCTTGATATTTAATTTTGAATATGTAAGTGCCAAAAATATACTCAGTATCGTTATATGGACGCTGACCTACGCCAATCCGAAAGGTGTCCCAGTGGTTTCTGTGTTGTTCCAGAACTTTCCACTCCTTTCCTTCACGCACTTCCCCTGCGGGCAGTATCCTACAGTTGCCTCGCTCGCACTCACGAGAACTGCCTCGTTCTGCCTCGAACATTCTGCACTCTTCTGGCAGGGAAACCTCGAAATTTCCCCTCACTGCGGCCGGGTATAAATAGCAGCGCGAATTTCCACCCGCCACATTTGAAATCAAACAGCCAAAGTGAAAGCTTCAAGCAAGCGACAAGCAAACGAAAGCTGAAAAGCAACAAGATACTTTTGAAAATTGAAATTTAAAGTGTGTATAAAGTGAATCAGAACCAAGAGGAGCGAGAACAAGGAAGAGCAAGAGATCCGCAATCCATTTATTAGGAATCCAGAGGGAAGAACACACACAACAGCCAAGATGCCAGCTATCGGAATCGACTTGGGCACCACGTACTCCTGCGTGGGCGTCTTCCAGCACGGCAAGGTGGAGATCATTGCGAACGACCAGGGCAACCGCACCACGCCCAGCTACGTTGCATTCACAGACTCTGAGCGCCTGATCGGTGACGCCGCCAAGAACCAGGTGGCGATGAATCCCAAGAACAGCGTTTTCGACGCCAAGCGACTGATCGGCCGACGCTTCGACGACCAAAAGATCCAGGAGGACATAAAGCACTGGCCCTTCCGCGTGGTCGACGACGGCGGCAAGCCCAAGATGAGTGTCGAGTTCAAGGGCGAGGAGAAGCGCTTCGCCCCTGAGGAGATCAGCTCGATGGTGCTTATAAAGATGAAGGAGACGGCAGAGGCCTTCCTGGGCACTTCGATCCGGGACGCGGTCATCACAGTACCAGCGTACTTCAACGATTCCCAGCGCCAGGCCACCAAGGACGCCGGTGCCATTGCCGGCCTGAATGTGCTCCGCATTATCAACGAGCCCACAGCGGCTGCTCTGGCCTACGGTCTGGACAAGAACCTCAAGGGAGAGCGCAACGTGCTCATCTTCGATTTGGGTGGTGGCACCTTTGACGTCTCCATCCTGACCATCGACGAGGGATCCCTGTTCGAGGTGCGTTCCACCGCCGGAGACACCCACCTGGGCGGCGAGGACTTTGACAACAGGCTGGTCAACCACTTCGCCGAGGAGTTTAAGCGAAAGTTCAAGAAGGACCTGCGAACGAACCCGCGCGCCCTGCGTCGCCTGCGCACTGCGGCTGAGCGGGCGAAACGCACCCTTTCCTCCAGCACAGAGGCATCCATTGAGGTGGACGCCTTGTTCGAGGGCCATGACTTCTATACCAAGATAAGCCGGGCGCGGTTCGAGGAGCTGTGCGGTGACCTCTTCCGCAACACTCTACAGCCAGTGGAGAAGGCACTGAATGACGCCAAGATGGACAAAGGACAGATCCACGACATAGTCCTGGTCGGTGGCTCTACGCGCATTCCCAAGGTGCAGAACCTGCTGCAAAGCTTTTTCAACGGCAAGAGTCTGAACCTATCCATCAACCCTGATGAGGCTGTGGCCTACGGAGCTGCCATCCAGGCGGCCATCCTGTCTGGCGACGAGAGCAGCCAGATCAAGGATGTTCTGCTGGTAGACGTGGCTCCACTCTCGCTCGGAATCGAAACCGCTGGCGGAGTGATGACCAAGCTGATCGAGCGCAACAGCCGCATCCCCTGCAAGCAGTCCAAGACCTTCACTACCTACTCTGACAACCAGCCGGCGGTGACCATCCAGGTGTTCGAGGGCGAGCGCGCTCTTACCAAGGACAACAATGTGCTGGGCACCTTCAACCTGACTGGAATCCCTCCAGCCCCACGAGGAGTGCCGAAAATTGACGTTACCTTCGATCTGGATGCGAACGGCATCCTGAACGTGACCGCCAAGGAGCTGGGCACGGGCAACGCCAAGAACATCACCATCAAAAACGACAAGGGCCGTCTCTCGCAGGCGGACATCGACCGCATGCTCAGTGAGGCGGAGAAGTACGCAGAGGAAGACGAGCAGCACCGCCAGCGGATCGCTGCGCGCAACCAACTGGAGAGCTACGTGTTCGGGGTCAAGGAGGCGGCCGAGCAGGGCGGTGATCGCATCAGTGCGGAGGACAAGAGCAGTGTGTTGGAACGCTGCAACGAGGCGGTGCGCTGGCTGGACGGCAACACGACTGCCGACAAGGAGGAGTTCGAGCACAAGCTGCAGGAGCTGACCAAGTTCTGCAGCCCCATTATGACCAAGATGCACCAGCAGGGAGCTGCTGGTGGAGACGGCCGCCAAGGGGCTCCCAACTGTGGCCAGCAAGCGGGAGGATTCGGCAGCGGCGGCTACAAGGGTCCCAATGTTGAGGAGGTTGACTAAGTGCCATAGCATGTATGAATTACTCAGTATTAGTTGAATGAATCTCAGCCAAAGTAATCGTTGTTTAAGTTAGAAATACTGAATTTAATTCAATAATAAATATTATTTATGCCTAGAAAATACAAAGAAAATCTTTTTATTCACTGGGGAATAGTTGTACCTTTATATCTTTTGATACAGCTGAAAGCGGCAAGATTCTGGAGAATCGAAAATTTGGGAAATTCATCAAAATTAATATTTGTTTGTAAACAAAAGTGGCCAAGACGGAGGATATTCTGCTTCTTCTGTAATCGGTTTCAACCTTTTTTATCGATTCTGCTTTGTGTCCATTTTTTTATTTCAGCGCATTACTCGATGGGAAAAAGTATACAAAAAAGTCGAATATCGATATGCCAATTAAAAAAATTTAAACAAACATCATCTTAGAAATTAGTTACATATATTTTAAGCCTTTTAATACACTTAAAGTATTAAAAGCTAGCATCACTAAACAAATCATTGAAATCATTAAAATGAAAGTAAATAGTAAAAATAGTATATATTAACTATTGCAATTTTGTAATTCTGCTTAGTTTTTATATTTAAAATTACCACAAATTTTACATTTATTAAAATTATCAACTCAAAATGTAAAGAAATTAATCGCTTTAAATGGAAAATCTCGACAGTGCACGATGTATCGATACTATCGTGAGTGGCCTAACCATCTCCAGTTGCGCGTCTTTTCTGTTTTTTGGTGAAAAAACATAATTTACCCGCTTTTATTGTTATATTTCGTGGGTTTTTGGCCAGCCAAACGCGAAAATGGTCGACGATGACGATGAGATCGGGTTGCGGATGGCGGCTGCGCCCGTACGCAAGCCGGACGACGAGACGGCCTTCCTGCAGTACATCGAGATGGAGAACTTTAAGTCCTACCGTGGCCACATAGTCGTCGGTCCTCTGAAGCAGTTTAACGCGGTCATCGGGCCTAACGGATCCGGAAAATCCAACTTCATGGACGCCATCAGTTTCGTGATGGGCGAGAAGACCAGCAGTTTGCGTGTGAAGCGCCTGAACGACTTGATCCATGGCTCCTCCATTGGCAAGCCAGTGTCCCGCAGCTGCTACGTGACGGCCAAGTTTGTGCTCAACGGGGAGAAGCACATGGATTTCCAGCGGGCTGTCATCAGCGGCTCCTCGGAGTATCGAATTAACGGAGAGGTGGGTAAGAGAAGCTAATGAATGCCAGATCGCTAAATACTCCCTCCATTTCAGAGTGTTTCAAGCAGCACGTACCTGAACAAGCTGGAAAAGATTGGCATCAATGTAAAGGCCAAAAATTTTCTGGTCTTCCAGGGAGCCGTGGAAAATATAGCCATGAAGACACCTAAGGAACGCACTGCATTGTTTGAAGAAATCAGCGGGTAACTAAATCCTGGTCCGATAATCGTACATTATTAAGGCTTCATTCGCTTTGTAGCTCTGGCCTGCTCAAGGATGACTACAATCGTCTCAAGCAGGATATGATTGTGGCCGAGGAGGAGACGCAGTTCACCTACCAAAAAAAGAAGGGCATTGCGGCGGAACGGAAGGAGGCCAAGCACGAGAAAATGGAGGCCGATCGCTACACTCGCCTGCAAAACGAATATGTAAGCATTCTTGTTCTTTCACCTTGATTTTGTATCAAAATTACTAAAACAAAACTTCCATAGAATGAGAAACAAGTGGAGTATCAATTGTTTCGCCTCTTTCACGTGGAAAGGGACATCCAGAAGTACATCAGCGACTTGGAGATCAAGCAGCAGGACGTGAAGGCAGTGGAGCAGCGCAAAGAGGCCGCCGATGAGGTGCTGCGCGAGAAGAAGAAGGACGCTGGAAAGATTACTCGGGACCTTGCCAAGATTGAACAGGAGATACGAGAGTTTGAAACCCAAATGAACAAACGTCGGCCACTGTACATCAAGGCCAAGGAGAAGGTTACCCACTGCAAGAAGAAGTTGGCCTCCCTTCAAAAGACTCTGGAGACGGCCCGTGAGGCGGACAATGCCCACCAGTCGGACATCCGGAAGCTGGAGAAGCAGCTGGCCGATGTGGAGGCACTGAAGAAGCGCTTCGAAGACGAAATCGAGAACGAATCCCAGCGCCGGGGAAAGAGTGTCAACATGGAAGAGGGTCTCGTGCAGGAGTACGACCGTCTCAAGCAGGAGGCCGAGGCCACGGCTACCCAGTACCGTTCTGAGCTGGACTCCGTGAACCGGGAGCAAAAGTCCGAGCAGGACACGCTCGACGGCGAGACCAATCGCCGTGCCTCCGTGGAGGAGTCCTTCAAGAAACTCACCCTGCAGCGCGAGGAAGCTGTTAAACGCCGTGACAAGCTAATGGATCACATCAAGTCCTCGCAGGCGGCACTGGAGGAGCAAAATCGCATCAAGGACGAGCTTCGAAGAGATGTAGGCAGTTCCAAGGAGAAGATTGCTGAGAAGCAACGCGAGTTGGAGAACGTGCGCGACCAGCTGGGCGATGCCAAGAGCGACAAGCACGAGGATGCTCGTCGCAAGAAAAAGCAGGAGGTGGTGGAGCTGTTCAAGAAACAGGTTCCCGGCGTGTACGACCGCATGATCAACATGTGCCAGCCCACGCACAAGCGCTACAACGTGGCCGTCACCAAGGTGCTAGGCAAGTTCATGGAGGCCATCATTGTGGACACTGAGAAGACGGCGCGTCACTGCATCCAGGTTGGTTTCCGAGCTTACCACAGGTTCATCTTTTGCTAAACATTAATCCTTATATCCATAATTTACTTGCAGATCTTAAAAGAGCAAATGCTGGAGGTGGAGACCTTCCTGCCTCTGGACTATCTGCAGGTGAAGCCATTGAAAGAGCGTCTTCGCAACATCAGCGATCCGCGCAACGTGCGTTTGGTCTTCGACGTGCTAAAGTTTGAGCCTCAGGAGATCGAGCGTGCCGTGCTCTTTGCTACCGGCAATGCCCTCGTTTGCGAGACACCCGAGGACGCCATGAAGGTGGCCTATGAGATTGACCGGTCGCGTTTCGATGCCTTGGCGCTGGATGGAACATTCTACCAGAAATCGGGCCTCATATCCGGCGGCAGTCACGATTTGGCACGCAAAGCCAAGCGCTGGGACGAGAAGCATATGGCGCAGTTGAAAATGCAGAAAGAGCGCCTCAACGAGGAACTCAAGGAGCTGGTCAAGAAGTCGCGCAAGCAAAGTGAGCTCGCCACCGTGGAGTCGCAGATTAAGGGCCTGGAGAATCGGCTTAAGTACAGCATGGTCGACTTGGAATCGTCGAAAAAATCGATCGGACAGTATGACAGCCAGCTGAAGCAGGTTCAGACCCAACTGGACGATTTCGGGGTGAGTTCTATAACCAGGATTGCATACTCCATACTCTAAGTATATCGTACCAATAGCCCAAGATCAACGAGATCGAGCGGCGTATGCAGAATCGCGAGGAGCATATCCAGGAAATCAAGGAGAACATGAACAATGTCGAGGACAAAGTATATGCATCCTTCTGCCGTCGCTTGGGTGTGAAGAATATCCGGCAGTATGAGGAGAGGGAGCTGGTTATGCAGCAGGAACGAGCACGCAAGCGGGCCGAGTTCGAGCAGCAAATGGATTCCATAAACTCGCAGCTGGACTTCGAGAAGCAGAAGGATACGAGAAGTAAGTACTACGAGTAACGCATAGCGGATTTCAGAGACAGACGATAATTGTGTCCACACAGAAAACGTTGAGCGGTGGGAAAGGGCCGTGCAGGACGAAGAGGATGCTTTGGAGGGCCTGAAAACAGCCGAGGCCCGCTATCTGAAGGAAATGGATGAGGACAAGGAAAAGATGGAGAAGTTCAAGCAGGATAAGCAAGCCAAGAAGCAGGCGGTTGACGACATGGAGGAGGACATCTCTAAAGCACGCAAGGACGTGGCAAATTTGGCCAAAGAAATCCACAATGTGGGTAGCCAGATGTCGTCGGTGGAGTCTAAGATTGAGGCTAGGAAAAACGAACGCCAGAACATCCTGCTGCAAGCCAAGACCGATTGTATCGTGGTTCCTTTGTTACGCGGATCGCTGGACGATGCAGTGCGACAGAGCGACCCCGACATGACTGGTCCATCCACGTCAGCCATGGCAATGGAGCCCATGTAAGTTTCTTCAAGTTCCTCCCATGGACACAGAATCATTAAACTGTTATTAATTAGCATCGAGGTGGACTTCTCATCGCTGCCACGTGAGTTTACGAAGCTGAAGGATGACTCTGCTTTTAAGAAGGCCCACGAACAATTGCATAAGGATCTACAAAGTAAGCTGGACATCCTCGAGCGCATACAGACGCCAAATATGAAGGCCATGCAGAAACTGGATGCCGTTACGGAAAAGGTGCAGTCCACCAACGAGGAGTTCGAGAATGCCCGACGCAAGGCCAAGAAGGCCAAGGCGGCGTTCGAGAGGGTGAAGAACGAGCGTTCCTCACGCTTCGTTTCATGCTGTCAGCACATCTCCGATGCCATTGACGGCATCTATAAGAAATTGGCTCGCAATGAGGCCGCACAGGCCTATATTGGACCCGATAATCCCGAGGAGCCATATCTGGATGGCATTAACTACAATTGTGTGGCGCCCGGCAAACGTTTCCAGCCGATGAGCAACTTGAGTGGCGGTGAGAAAACCATTGCGGCTCTAGCTCTGCTTTTCTCCACGCACAGGTGAGAGTATAACCATTTAAAAAGCCGAATGTATTCAATGTGAAATCTCCTCCTTTTCCTAGCTATCAACCAGCGCCGTTCTTTGTGCTCGACGAGATCGATGCCGCCTTGGACAACACAAACATCGGCAAGGTTGCCTCGTACATAAGGGATCACCAAACCAATCTGCAGACCATCGTCATCTCCTTGAAGGAGGAGTTCTATGGCCATGCAGATGCCCTCGTAGGCATAACGCCAGGGGTAAGTTGGCGCAGAACTGTTGCTTAACGATGAACTTTTATATAAATGCAATTATTTCTCTTGACTTGCAGGAAGGCGATTGTCTTGTATCAAATGTTTATATAATCGACCTGACCATGTTCGAGGACAAGTAAACAACAAAATGTAGTATTTAGCAGTAGATATAAGAAAAATTGTATTGCCCCGCGATTTCCCATTAATAAAACCAGTAAATGTGTAAAATATTCATGGTATTTTTCTATTATAATAAAAGCGGCTTGCCGGTTTAATTATTAATAAAAGGGGCAAGATGGTAAGTTCTTTCGGTACCTTTTTATTTTGGGATGATTCATTGACGATTTATTGTTATCCATGAATATCATTTGCCTACTGGGCAATCAGTTTAAATTTTGAGTATTTATTGTACTTCCGTTAGCTGGAATTATTATGGATCTTGTGGTGATAAATACCATATTTATCAATCTTACTCCGAACAACCATTCATGCCACATTTTTCCTGAATCCTGCTATACTGCTGCTATACTTACCAACAAAAAAGAAAAACATAACAATTCAGTAGAAACATGTAGGGAAAATAGTTTCTGCAACTTTCAATAGTTTCCTTTATTTGGGCTTGCGTTGGTTGTACTGTACTGGAGGAAGAGTTTTGGGGGAGAGATAAATATTTGAATGTGGTGTTTGGTTGACGGTAGTGGTGGAGTGGTTCTTGCTGGTGTGCTTGGCATATGTAAAACAACTTGGTTTCGCTTTCAGTTTCAGTTTTTAGTTTTTTCTCTTTTTTCACGTAAAAAACTTTTGTATTTCTTCAAGAACAAAAACAATTTGATTATTCAGTTTCAGGGTTTTATCATTAATTAAAAAAATAATCATTGCAAACAGATAAATACAGTATCGGCTAGTTTAGTTAGTGTATGTGTCAGTTTCATTGATTCATTAACTTGTGTGATTTTGTGTGTGTATATTGTTGTTGTGTTGTGTTGGCTGCCGGCCGGCTATGGCGATAATCGATAAGGCTACAATACAAGGTCTCGCCTGCGGGAGAGATGGTCCAATCTTCTTCTCGGGGAGACTAAGGTATAGGATAATACGAAATAAAGTAAGAGGGAGAGAGATAAATACAGCCGGATTGGAGGGGCATCTGTTACAGGCAGTAAGTAGTTAGGGGATTTCATTTTTTAATTAGGGAGGAATGCCTAATGTAAACTTTATACATACAAACTAAAATATTTATGGCGTTTCATATATACACACACTTTGTAAGCTGATTAAAATACAAAGATTTGTCTTATTGGCGCTTAAATATTAATTTGTCTCGCTGTGGATGAAGTCCTGGGTCTCGTTGTGTATGCGGCGGCTTTCGAGTTTTCGGGAATGGGGTAAAAGGTTACGGATTCCGATGCGGCTGATGATGGGGTTCCCTTCTTGTGCTTGCTGCTGTCTGTGGCTGTTGTTGTGTCGATGAATTTGTGGCTGGTTTCTCCTGCTTTCACTAGCGACTTATATATTATCTGTTTGTGTAATTATTGTTTTTGTTTTTCTTTTGTTTATAGTTATTCACTGAATTTCAGCTTTTCAAGGGGCCTTTATTACTGAAAAATACGAAGAAAAAAGAATATTATTGGTTTTTAATTAGAGATTTACTTTTTTATGGATTGGCGATAAAAGTGCCGGAGCCCCTTCTTCCCAAAAAAAAGTGCCACAATCACCGATCCCAGGATCATAATTCATTAACTTTCAGGCACTATCTTGCTTTTCTTGAATTGAACGAGACTGAGTATAAAATCGGTTTCGATTACGAAAATTCCAAACCATGCGATTTCGCCGCCTGGTCTGCGTATGGAAAAGGGGCCTGCGTATGGTACAGGGAAGGTTTTTGATAATTAGATTAATATTGTGTAAATTATTATAACATTTTCAAAATCCCTCATCACAAGCAAAACATGTAAAAATATGAAATTATATAGCGACATGAGAATATAGAAAAAATGTCCCCTTTATCAAAAATAATCAAAATAAATATTTATTTAGTTCATTTATCTTGTTTTGTAATCCCTATATCTTTTTTTAACTGTTGAGCTGTTATTTGGCACGTTTCGATATATCAGACTGATGATCGATTTATAATTAACTAATACTTACATTGAAACATATTTAAGGCTATCACAGTGTATCTTATATTCCATTGCCGTTGTTAGAGGTATATTTAATATCCTGCGTAACGTATCACGGATACGTGTTGTACTGGTCATATCAGTGGCAGTCCGGTTCCATACTGATAAGCTATCCTCCTGTAGGCGAAATAAAAAGATGAGTAAACTGTTTACAAAAAAAAAAATAATAATAATCCTTTGGAAGTCTGGGAAACCGTGCAACAACGACCAGTAACCCCGATACCCTTTGGGAATAAATAAGACTAGCTCTTTGCTTTTTTTTGTTTAATAATTTTTATTTCTCAATCAATATGTAAGGAAATCATTTCACGTCTGACCAATTGGAAATGAAAAATAATAATAATCATGGTAATAAGAAACACACTTGATATTAACATAAAGGCAAATCTAATTTCTTAATTTAAGTTTTGTTTTCTTTTTCTTTTTCATTTCGATTTGGGTTACTTTTCTGTTTTTCTTTTACTTTCACTTTTTTGCTGTTACTTTTTCGTCTGCTGCCTCTGTTCCGTGATTTCTTTTTTGCTGCATTTATCGATTTTTGTTTTTGTTTTTTTTTTCATTTGATTTTTATTAATTGTATCTTTTCTTTATGTATAAGACTAACACTTAAGTATAATGTTTGGTTTTTCATTATTTTTCATAATTAACTAAATTGTCTAAAGAGAGAAAAAATATATGTAATATGCCATTTGTTTTTGTTGCGGATTTTGTTTGTTTTAATTTTTTATGTTTTTTTGTTTTTTTGTTTGTTTTTTTTTTATTTTGTTATTATATTATTTAAACATTTTTAACAATTATGAGTATTTTCTCAAAAACTTGACTTTCTCGACTGCTCTTGATGCAGTTCTTAGTGCATGGTTTGCCTTCGTGTGTAATCTATCGGTTGTATCTTGTGTTTTGTATCTGCTGAATTTTGATTTCCCTTTAGGTAGGCTTTACTGTGTTTGCTGGTTTGGTGGTGGTGTTCGAGTGCACACAAAACGGAATTGTTTTGCCACTAAATTTTGCTGCTCGCCTTCGGTTCGTTTATAAATGGATCGTTATATGTATCGACGACTTGTTTAATATATTCGCATATATAATGTATATAATCAGTTTACATATGTTTAGGCGTGTATATATGTATGTATGTATGTTGTAGCTTAAATTCTGTGTGTCTGTGTCAGTTTGTGTGTGTTTTGGTTTTGTTTTAAACGCTTGTTAAATTGCACATTGATATTTTAATATTTTGTAAATATTAAACGTTTACTTCGTTTTCTTCTGTTCGCTAAATTATTTGGACTATCTTTTCTGTATATATATTTGTATGTATGTATAATTATATATATATATATATTTATATATATGCTAATTTGTAACTATAATTAAAATATATGTATAAATATTTATTTATGTTAGTTTTTGACTTGCTTTCTCTTCATCGGATCTTTATTCTTTTATCATATCGTTTATCGTACGTGGAAATATATCGTTATTGCTTCTTGAATATACATATGTGAATCCCGTTAAGTTTTTACTTGCTCGCATTCGTCCTTATTGTGTGTGTGTGTGTTCGGTGTGACCGTGTTAGTGTTCCCTTTCCGCGTTTGTCCTCGCATTGGTTTCCTGTCGCTTGTTATTGCCATCAGTTTGGTTGCCGATTTCGCTGATTGCTGAGTAAAAATGCTTCGATATGCCTGGAATTATTGTTGCAATTGCTGCTCCCAATGCACGACAATACATCCATCTATCCGCCAATAATAGTCAATATATCTCTTTCCCGCTCCTTGTGGATCGTAGCCACGACTGCAAACTCTGCTGCAGGTGTGTTGGTGTGAGAGTTAGTCTGCTTGTGTCTGTTGCTGTCCTCTTTTAAAGGCTGCTGCTTGCAAGTTGGCGGTGGCAACCCTAGGCAATCGGAGTGGAATGTTCCATTCCGCTCATTCCTTCTCCAATTTTACTGTTCTGTTTTTTTTTTATTTTTTTGTTTGCTTATGAATTTTATTCAATTTTAAAGTACAATTGAACGAGAGTTTGTTGCTGCTCTCGTTACTATTTTAATTTTTTTTTTTTCGTTTTCTGTCGGTCATTATGGAAATTGATTTGATTTGTTTCTAATTTGTTCATATATAGATTTTTATATATACGCGTATGTGTATAAATATTCCAAATTATGTTAATTTTAAAATTCTAAGTTTTATTAATTGAACTTTTGCGCTTAAATTTTAGCAATTCATTTTGTTTATGCATTTTGTAATCGTTTACTCTTCATATCATTCTGGTCTGACGTATTGAAAATGATAAAATGAAACAAATTATAGAAAAAATATATATAATTGTCTGTATTTATTGCGGAGCCAAAACTTAAAAGTAATTTAGACACAAACTAAATCTAAACATATAAATAACAAGACAACTAAACATAGAATAGAACCTAGAAACTTCATTATCATTATCATTTTGTTTATACTTTTTTAGGGCATAATTTTTTGAGCTTGAGGATCGAAGAGACTCAAAAATATTATATCTTCGCTATACGATTTGGTGGAAAAGTGGAAGAAATGCGATTCAAGTAGAAAAACTAAAATGTCTTCTTCCCATACTTTTAGAAATACGTATAATTTTATAAGTTAATTTCGTATCCTTCGATTCCTTTCTCTATCCTTTTCTCTGTCAATATTTTACAAACATTTCGTGTCTGAGCGGAGAGGGGAGCGTGCTTTTATACAAGTTTTGAAACGAACACATTCACTTAGATATAGAGAATATAACCATTAGTGTGTGGATTGCCCCCCTCCCCAGGGATACAGTACGGCATATAATAGGGAGATATATTGATTTGAGAAATAATGCTGGCTAATTGTTGGATTAAGGTCCAAAATTTTGTCTGTCCGCTGACGAAGCCAAGCTAGCATAGAAGAAGATAATAATATATAGCACACACATAATTAACTGAAAGATCTTGAAATGTGGGTCGGTTTCTACGCCTTTGCTTTTATATACGCACAACATTTACATAGAATTTGTAATTTTTTTATATGTATAATTAGGTATATATATATTTAGGTATATATAGGGTAATCTAAGTTTCAAAAATCATTTTACATATTCATTTGAAGTAGAAAAACGCATTTTATCTTGTGTATACAGCAAAGTTCTTTAGTTTCTTTTGTTATTTTTGTTTCCTTGGTTTTTCTATACTTTAATTATTATTTAAATTTAATTCGAAAAATCTACTTAGTGAAATTTGTTACGTTGGTTAACAATTTGTCATAGTTTTTTTAGTTTCCTTTTGTTTTTTCTTCTGTTTTGCTGTTTTTCCATTATCGAATGATTTATATATATAACATCACATTATAATAATTACTAATTAATAGATTTTCCTCTGCTGCTCGGTTCGCCTCAATACATTTAATTTAATAATCGTTAATCATTGCATTTGCTTCATGCAGACAAATATGAAATTTCGTAATAAATATTTGGGTTTGTTTACAATTTCGTTCGTCGTTTCTTTGGGGTTCTCGAAGGCTCCCCTCGAGACTGAAATCAACGCAGACCATAATAATAATTATAATGACTATTTACATGGAAAATCTAACGAACTCGGAATTAGCTTCTATATTTCTCCACTGTGTGTATTAAATGTCTGAGTGTGACTGTGGTCCTCTGCCTTCGCTTCTAAGTGGTAAATGTTACATGCTAAATGGTAACATGGCAACACGTGCTAGCCCTGCCTTCACTCCCCCCAAAAGGGTTGCCTTCAGACGGGGTGGGGAAATTAAATTAGGGCCAGTCGGGAGAAGAAGTTCCTTCTGGCAGTGCCTCATTTACAGCAAATAAACTTGATGGAATTTAATTTGTGTGAACGCTGAAAATGCTCTGCCGCTCGTGGGTTCCATTAATTTTCGCCAAACCAGGACCAGGACCAGGACCAGAAACAGTAGCAGTTGCAGAACCAGGCCCTGTCTTCTTAATTAGAGCCACCTATTTTGGGCTGTCGGGGAGATGAGAGGTGGTGTTCCTGTCCTGGCGGCGGCTACGTGACTCCTGGGCTCCTCCGCTCATTTGTATGCATTGTGCGGCTGCGTTTGGTTTTTATCTAGAGCGAGAAACGTAGAGAAAAGTGTTAAATGATTATCAACCGGAAAAGAGGCGGTGGCAAAATGTTTATACTCTCTCTCTCTACACGTAGGGTCCTGCAGGCGTCAAATGAGAAGTGGAAACGACAGTCAAATGGGTGATTCGGAGCCTGACCACAATTTGTACTTTAAATTCTTTTGCTTCTTTTTATGGTTGCAAATTCTTAATTAATATAATTTCTTTCTTTACTCTTTTTCCATTATCTTCGCATTCAGTCCTCTGTATGCAACAATAAGTTGAGCTCGTGCCACACCCGCTTTTACACAAATCCTGGCCTTGTGGGTTGCCTCTCCCAATGAACACACACACACACCTTCTCCGCCGTAGGACTCGGCCACGTTTACGTCCACATCGTTCCCATTGAGCCTTGGCATTGTCTCTGGCCGAAGGTCAGATGTTGGATCTACCGAACGACCGCAGGACGAACGACTTCGGTGGCCTCGAATGCTTTTTGCATGCGTGTGCGCCACTCAAGTGGCTCATTATGACCAGCTGCTCACACACACACCGCAAACAAACACACACAGAGACGGCATTCCTCGTCTACTTGAAGAGCGGCGCGTGTTAGAATTTCATTAGAACGATGGCATACACAACCCACAAAAAGAGCGCACAGGAAAAACACAAAACATTTCTATTTATTTAATTTGGCTTTAGGCAACCAAGACGAAACCATCAGAGAAACAGAAGCCACGAGTCCTTGTCGTCTGGCTGATGACATCAGCTAGAATCGCGATATCCTGCCACCCACTGACCCCCATAATAGACCACCAGCTCCGCAAACATCCCTCTCGATTGGAAGGATGCACTGCGATAAATAGAAAAGTTGTTGAATTACCAAACTAAAAATCCATAATGATCTTTATTTAAATGAGAAGCAGACTTGGAAGAGCTACTAAATCGGAGCACAGCTACTTTTCTTCATCTGCTAAACCTACTCAGCATAGAATAATGTTGGAAACAAGTCACTTTAGATTATTTTCAATGTGGCAATCGCGTAATTTACGTCACTGCATTGGCCCGCAGTTTTCTCCCTCGACTTTTTTTATATTTTTATGGCCTGACCCCCACGAAATGTTTAAAAATAGTTGCCACCCACCCGACCGCCTTTCACTTGATCTCTCTTCCGTCGCTAAGGGGCTCAGCCAGCAGACGGGCAATGAAGAAACCGCATTAAAGTCAATAATTTATCAATCTTGCACAGCCAGAGGGATATTAAACTGTCGTCAGATGCAAGCGGGTGAGTGCTCATCACTCATTATCACAGTTCAGGTGAGACTGTTGCAGTGTTGGATGGATTGAGCACGACCTTGGCACGTAACTGGGTTAAGTATTCAATTATTTTATGGCTAAAGTCCTCGCTCATAACGGCAGCCTGCCTGCTCATGGATGTGGTTAGCATAACATCACATTTCCGTTTCCCTGAAACTGTGTGCTTTCCATTTTAGTTTCGTTTTAATGCTAAGGGCTCGTTCGGGAAGTTTCTGAGGGTCCTTAAGGGAGACGCTGGCATTAAAATTCAGTTAAGTTTGGGAACTAAATTCATGGCAAGTCGGCCAAGAATCCCTATGATATGGTTAGAGGCATTTGGAAAATTCATAATGAGCAGAAGGATAGAATGAGCATTGCAAGTTTATGGGAATTAAAAGTATTTATTCGGTTGAACTTGTTCAAGGATTTATCTCTAAAGATCTATGTTTTCAATTTCTTAATTACGTCTGCTTGCCCCAACTCCAAGACTGGGAAATTGCTTCCGAAAAGTTAATAAATCCCAAAAAAACCGGATAATTTGCTGCTGTTTGCATTGGCCCCGATAACCGAAAACCGGAGGACACATTCACACATACAGTAAACACTCTCCGTGTGGATGTGTGGGAGGAAATGATATACATAAATCGCACAGAATCAATTTGAAATGTCAGAAGGCAACGGCTGAGCCTAGGCAAGGCCTGAAATAGCAACAGAGCAAATTGAATTGAACGAAAGCCAACGAGAGACTGGGTGGCAGAGGGAAGCTGGGGTTTTAGCCGGCAGAAGCAGCAGCAAGACGAGGAGGAGGAGGAGGAGGGACACCACCTACGACGGCTGGCACTTAAAATCCGAGTGACGTGCCGGGCCCGAATGGGCCGTAAAAGGCAACGCAACGTCAAGAGCTGAGAAATGGAGGAGACCGAGACCGAGACTGAATCCCTACCCGATCGAGAGTCCCTCCTCCACCTCCGATAACCCCCCCGCTGGCCATTGCCATTTTCAATGCCGCCATTGACGCGACTGACTTTGACATGACAGTTTAATTGAGGGACAGCTCTCCTAGTCAACTGGGGGCTGAGGACGACACTCCCATCCAGATGAAACAAAAGGGAGCACTGGGCGCGCTCGAAAAATATGCAAATTAGTTCGTCTCCCAGTGAGACAACCAGCGATTGGAGATTGAAGCGGCGCGGAGCGGAACTGTTTGCCTTTTCGCCCCATCTCCAGCTCCTTTGGGAAGGCAAGGGTGGACGACGAAGAGCTCAGCCCTTGACTACATTTAAAATTTATGATTTTTGTAGGGTAAGAAGAACTGGGCATCAACACAGCAGTGAAGCTAAATAATTTGGCTCCTAAAAGAATAACTAGTTCCCTTATCATGAAACATTTTCCTAATAAATTATATTTTATTTATCTAAACTGTCTATTTGGTAACCATTTTTAAACATATATTTTTAATTTTTTTTATTATTATCATAAAGGAGATTTTGGTAGACTTTAGTTAACCCATTTATTCATATTTCATATAAATTTATTTGTAACATTACTCCTTTTATTGCCCGAAAAGTACTAGTAGTTCCTCGGTGTCACCAAAACTAAAGTGAATTGATTTTTCTATGGGACAGCTAGATAAACGACCCTCCAAAATCCCTTGAAAATTTAAATCGTCATGGTTGTTTGGCTCCCTCTCCCCATTTCCATTTCCCTTCCGCCCAGCTAAATTTAACTTAAATTTGTTTTGTGGAATTGTAAACAAAAAGGCAGCTGGAAAAGCTGGCATTGGACTTGACTTGGCTTTTGTGTCGCGGCGAAGGGAAGTTAATCGGTAAACTTCAGGCGGGCAATCGAGCAACAAGAACAAAGGGTAGGGTTTGGATTGGAGCCGCCGAAAGGTTCAGGGGGGCGATAATGTTGGGAATTTTGATGGTCATCCATCAGCACAACGGGATGGCAATGGGGCAAGCACGGCATTAGGACAGACCGACCGCAGGAGCAAATTGGCTGGGCCGGGACGGGACACGTGCTAAAAACCGACCGTGCCGCTCTCTCGCTCACCTCCAAACTCGGCGCATGCTGGGGATTTGTGGTTCGCCCCCTCGTCTCCGACCTTTCACTGGGCGGAACTGGTAATAGGTAACTGACTGACTCACTGACTGGCTAGTGGGTGTCGGGTGGCAAGCTTGGATGCAGGTGGTGGTGGCTTTGGGATTCCATCACAATTTATGTGGTTCGCTTACGCAAATCCTCTGCTCAAATGGTGACCATCGCCAGCCGGTGGGCTGTACTGAGGCGGATGCAAGGGTAATGCAGCATGTAACTCAATCAGGGGCGTGGCCGACCACACCCACAAGCGCACACACACACACTCATCCTGTGTTTGGGGATAGGTTGTGTTGGTGTGTCTGTATGTGGGCTTGTGGGCGGCTGGCATTAAATTGAACCATCAAGGACTCTTCCTCTTACTCTCGCACTCTGCAAATTGTACACGACAGTCAACAATGGGTTAAGGTGGTGCCAGCAGGAAGGGATAGGGCACTTCACTGCTGATGCTGCGGCTACTGCTGCTGCTGGCATTCTGTGTTGTTAATTCAGCTTTTATCCTTTAAAATGCGGTTAGAGTTTTGTTGAAAAATGTAAGCTAATTGCTTGATATATAATTCAGATGAATATAATCCCAGATAACTGGGTAGAAGGGAAACTCATATGTGAGAAACGGCAAGTTATTTTATTAATTTTGATTCTTAGAAATGTAAAAAACATTTTACTAATTCAGACTCGTATTACCTGCAATTAAATTGAGTTTTCACTTAAAAAATCCCCCAATCAAAATACGATTACATTCTTTATTTCGGTTATTTTGTGTTTTGAGGAACACTTTTTGGACATCTCTGGTGCTGGGTCGCAATTGCTGCACGACCACAAATGCAGCGATGCACTCTATGGCTCACACATGCAAATTAGGCCAGAGGCGGCAGGTACATTGTCCCCATTGCCATCGGCAGCATCATCATCATCATCATCTTCCAGATTACCATCATCATTACACATTCGGAATAGCGAGGAGAATGTGGAGATGGATTTACATACATTTCTGTATGCGCCATGCGCCTGCCATGGAGGGACAATCACATAATGGCCATAAGTGATGAGTTCGCTCTTCCATTCTCCTCTTCCTCCTGCACCTGCTTTA
Source organism: Drosophila anomelani (assembly GCA_035045905.1). Classification (NCBI taxonomy): domain Eukaryota; kingdom Metazoa; phylum Arthropoda; class Insecta; order Diptera; family Drosophilidae; genus Drosophila; species Drosophila anomelani. Next base: position 3,384,086 of record JAWNOO010000007.1, on the reverse strand, counting down.
TCCTCCAGTCTCCATTACCGTTAAAATGTATTGCCTGCTTATAGGCGCGTGCGGTTAAGTGACAGCCAAAGCGGTTGGGGGAATGGATCGGCAGGGATCAGAAGGGATGGGGGGATGTTGGCTGGGCCAGCGCAGGACAAACAACTGGCCCAGAGTACAGCTTTGCCACAGGAAGTAAGTATTGCCTAACAAATCCATAAATTATTTGCATTAAATTTGCTTTATTAAATGTCTGTTGATTTGAAATCAATCAGAAAGGCATTAAAAAATGCTTAAAAAGTTGTAAATTAAATTTTTTTAAAATGTATATTTGTAGGATTTGTAGGAAAAAGATTTCTTGGCTCCTTAATGCCATTAAAGGTTAAGTTTTGATATTTTCTTCACTCACTTTATTAGCATCACTCATCTTTTAGCTTATGTTACACACTGCGTATGCTTAATGTTTCTGATATGATATGATATTACTACAGTTTCTATGCTTTTCCTATGAATATATCATATTCATATAAATATCACTTTGGTAATGTTTTAGTGTCTGCCTCTCGGATTACCACTGTACTCGAGTACTTGGCCAACTTCTTGTTTGCTGGCAAAGTGGCAGAGGAACCAAACAGCAGATAAGATAGCGGCGGGTATAAAAACTATCTGACAACAATGGTTCCTGTCAGTGGCACACTCCGCACTCCCTTTAGTGTAGTGCCCCCCCACCTTCCTCCCCCTCCGCTCCTGCTGTGTAAACCAATTTTAACGGTTTAACTTACAGCTTATGCAGGGTCCTTCGTGTATTATGCGCGCGTGTGTGGGTGTGTGTGTGTCGGTATTAAGCGTTTGGCCATGTTTGTTTACAATGCTTTTATGTTTGCACAAATGACGTCGTCCTTCCGAAGCTTGGACACAAAGTCTGGTTGGGTGCGTTTGTGGCTCCCAATCTGGAGCTAGGACGCCCAGGAACTGTTGCCAAGTCAAGCGTTTCCTTTGGCTCTGATCAAATTTATGCATGAAATCGAGCCAGGAAGAGGGACACTAGGAGGAAAAACGAAAAGAAAGCGGCTGAGAAGACAGTGGAGCAGAAACAGTGTGTGTGTTTCTGACTTATTGTTATGCTGCCACTGTGCTCAATTTATGACTCGAGGTCGGGCAGACGACAAGCGACATTCTCCAAGCCATCCCCACCCGCCACACAACCTAGGACCCCAAGTTGCTCCGTAAAAAAAAGGATAGAATAAAACTGGGCTGGAATTTTCTCCCTTTTGTGGCCCTGGATAAAACAAATTCTATGCTAAATGGAATTCAAACAGTAAAAGAGACAAGCCTGAAGTCCTGGCAAGTCGCTTCTTCGATATTTGTTGCCTACTTCTTGGCGAATGCTTAAAGGGAATAAACGAGAGAACTTTTAAATAGTTTTAATAGACATTTGGTAGGTAAAAAGTTCCTAAAATTATATATTAAAATATACTTAAGCCAGGCTGAGAATTTAAAGCAATTTGGATTACTTGCACAAAGCTTTTTCTCTACGTGCAGGTCCTGAAAAGTTTCATGGCTCCCAAAAACCTACGGCACACATAAATACATGGTCTTAGGGCCTGGGACCCGACCCGACCCGCTTGCTCGTTTCATCAACTCGAGCATAACGACAAACGCACAAGGAGTCCGGGGGCCCAGGCTGGTGACAGCGGAGTGGAGATCGGGGAGAAGCTGTGGCGGTGCCAAGGGGTAGAGGAGCGACTGATGGGGATGAGGACGAGGGCACTTGGGATTAAACTGGCAGCGACTTAACTCGGCTGCTAAAGTTGAGGATTTTGAATGGCTGATGAAGTGGCGGTGGACGCGACGGCGGAGCCTTGGTCGGCTCATCCCATTACCCATTTCCCCTAACCCCGCCGCGCCGCGTCTTTCGCCTTCATTAAAAGCTGCCAACTTATGCGATTTGATTTAAGCTCCTACGCTGTGCTTTTCCTATAGATGTGTATATATAGAAATATATATATATTTATAGATATAAGCCAAGGATTCTGGCGTGGGCGGTGTATGTTGTGGCTCGTTGAGTCTGGTCCAAGTGCGTGGCTCTTCTAAATTTAACCGAGTTAAATTTAATTGGAAATTTGAGCCAACTTTTAGTCAGAATCTTTGTTTTTTTTCTCGTTGAGGAAAATTACACTTAATTAGGAATTTATCGGGAATTCTGTTTAGTTGAGTAAAGTTGGAAATTCTTGTTTCTGGAGCCTGTAAAATCCTAAAGACTCTTAATCACGAAGCTTGAGTAACATGAGTGTATTTATTTTATAATTAAAACAAAGAAACTGAAAACAATGTAGTCCCCAAGGAGAAATAAAGTGCAAGCTCTCTTTTCAATGCCTGCCTTTGTTGAATATATTTTTTGTTGCCAAGAATATTGATTGAATAATTTAATTTACTGGCAATGAATGCAAATGACATAAATCGATTTCAGAGATTTTGCAGTTTTTATTAAGGAAAAGCAATGGCAACGACAACGAGGGCCCAAAAGGAGCTCCTAAAATATGCAGCACTAAATGTAAATTTGCTTTTTGTGAGCATTAGCACAACTGCCAAAAAAAAACCAGGAGTTGGTAATGGTAATAGCAGGTTGTGTGTGTGTGTGTGTGTGTACGTGCGTGTAGTCAAGTGTTTGTTTGTTTAGCCTGTGACAATAAACAACAACAATAAGGAAAGCCAGGAGCAGGCCAAATGAGCAGGCACAGCAGAAAACGCCACAGCAAGAACCGCAAAAGAGGGAATGGGGCACAGGATCCGCAGGAGCAACAGCAGCGAGGCTCCTTGTTGTCAAGTGGAGTTTAATTTATGTTCAGCCCTGAACGAACACCATCACCACCACCACCCACTGAGTACACAGAAACACACCCTGCTAGCAGCCCTTCTTCTACTCCCTCCCCTGGCTGGCCGGCCACCACCTGACGCCATATTGGAGGCGCCTGCCTCTGCTTCAAGTTTGGCCTCTGTGTGTGCGTCCTATCCTGGCCCTGCCTCGCTTTCGGCGCTAACTTAATTTCCATTTCCAAATTTAGCACGTCTCGCTCCCCAGCTTGTTGCCACTTTTTTCTCCACCAAAGAAACTTGGTCCCAAAAGCGACACAAATACAGAAAACACTCAGTTAAAGGACAGGAATTAATCTATATTACAGAAAATCTCAAAGACAACTGCTTAAGTGTTGTATAAATCCAAAAACGAAATCATTATCTAAGCCAAAAAATTGGGTTGATATCTTAAAGAGTCGAAAGATAATTTATAATAGATTTTTCCAGTTAGTTTTCCCTAATTTTTCCGCATGTAAACTTTGTCAAGTTGCGTGTTAAATGCAAGTTTCCCCATAAACACAAAGGCCAAAATGGCAAAAAGAAAGGGCATTGAAATTGAGTAACTAAAATCCATCTCAGTGAAAACAAAACAAAGAAAAAAAAACGACGAAAATAACGAAAAGTGAGCGAACATAGAGAATGTTAATCGGAAAAAGTTTCGGGCAAAAAACTGGAGAAACTTTCATTAGGCACTGGGATAAGACGCCAAAATTTCTTAAGTTGTTTGGCGGCACAAACACACTGAGAGCAGCCATAAAAAGGCGAAGGAAATACATAAAGACCGCATTGACGTAATCAATGGCAAGAGGATATCGTAAACAGGGAGAGACCTGTTTAATATGGCCAATATAGTAGACAAGCTTTTCACGTTGAGTCACACCTAGAAACCATTTTGCAGGGAAATCTCCTAATGGGAATCTCTTTCACCAGCGCACTCTGCATAATTGCATCAATGCCAAAACGCAGATTGGTGTCCCTTTGTCTCTCTGTGTGTGTGGAAACGATGATCAAGTGACTGATTAGTCCATGGAATTCATGTCACAAAACTCCTCTCTTGGTCGTCCTCGTTGGCTATTGACGTGGTTCATTGTCCTTTTGTTGGGGCATTAAGCCCACACACACACACACACACACACTCTGGGATCCTTGACAATAGCTTAGGGGCATGGGCCTGGTGGCTTGGAGCTCCTGTTTTAAGGACAAAGACCAATTATTTTGGCTTGCACAGAGCCTGCTGGAAGGTGGAAATGCAGTGGGAAATTCAGCAGCAGGTATGCCTCAATTACCCGAGGACAATGTGCTCAACTGCATAGCACTAAGACCTGGGAAAGCTACATATATGGACTGGAAGTGTTGTAAAACAGATTGTTTTTGGTTTGAAGAACTGTAAATTAGTGTCTTAATATAGTCCAAGCCAGAAGGAAATATAAATTCCTATTAAATCAAATGATTAACTGACTTCTTTATAGCTCAAAAACTCAAGAAAATGTATTCAAAATAATATATATTTCCGCCTTAAGACTGTATTTTTCAGCTTTCGCTTAACTCCTCTTCCTTCAACAAGTTCAAATCTCTGGAAATATATACGATATTACATACCATCCCGTTGGCCCCCTCTTTTGATGGTTTGACAAGCAATTTTTCAGTTTGAGTTTGGTTTTACGATGTGTACACAACGTACAATCGCAATCTGTGCCCCGAATTGGGGTCTGCACCTATTCGGGCTCCCTGGGCGGGGGAAGAGGAGCCCGCTTGTCCGCCTGCCTGACTGCCGCCTTATAGGGCCGACTATAGTAGTCATTGAGTCGTGTACACATGTTAGCCGCACGTATTTACAACATTTTTTTGTTGCTGTTCTGCCAGCTTCTGCGACGCCTTCTTTTTATTTGAGGCCAAGCTGTTGCTATTTGCCCTGCTGCGACTGTGCCGCTTGCCATGCAAACAGCGTCACGTATTATATAAGCAGAGAACTATACACATTTAGATATATACACACACCATATATGTAGGAGCATGTACTGGCGAAGAACAAAAGAGGGAATCTTTACAACGACGTTGCGAAATAAATTCTGCCCAACTTAAATCCAAAGGGAGTTGGCCTCCGATACCCCCAAGTCGCAGTCTCTCTGGAAAACCCCAACAACCCCCATTTTGCATGCAATCCGCCGATCGGGGTTAATGCAATCAAGTGGGCGTGGTCAGCAAACGGCGAAGGCAAAAAAAATCGATGCCTCGTCACGCAGGAAGACTCATTTTTTTGTTCGCTGTTTGCTGGCCAATCACCGCAAACAAATTGAAATGCAAACTATAAAAAATTGTCGCTGAAATGGCGGATGCCTGGGGGAAAATAAGCAGAATTAAATAATTACCAAGGGAATCCTTTCAAGAAATAAAACAAGATGGACATACAGTCGGGTGTCCCGACAGTAGAATACCATGTACCATTACAAGGCGCGTCCCAAAATTATATAAAAGAAAGAGAATAAGAATAAAAAACTGAGACAAATTTACATATAATGCAAATGTCTTCCCATTCAAGAGCAAAGTCGATAGCTCAGTGGGTAAAGCTACACATACATTTTTGTAAGCAATTGGCCTGGGTTCGAATCAACCGCAGGCATAAGGAATTTTTTCATTTTCAAAACATTAAGTATAGTTCTTTGCTTGCATTTTTTTATTTTTTAGTATTAAATACTGTAATTATTTTAATGTACTGGAAAAAAAAAAAAAATTGCTAAAAATAAAAAAGATTTCGCTCGTCGCCGACGGGATTCGAACCCGTGACAACTAACATTTGAAAAAGACTTCAGCTTAGCCAGCTGCGCCACCAACCAATTCAAAATGAGTAATCCTATTTTCATAGTAATATGAACATAAGTAAAATGTTTAATGAACGTTTTGATTTATTTGGAGCCCTCTGCCTGGGCTGCCTCTTGTACACGTAATGTGTATAAAGTAAAAAGCCTATATCTCCGCTATTTATGGCACGATCGCAATAAAATTTGGACAGTCTGTGTATTTTGATAAAATGCATTAAGCTTTTTAATATGGTTTACATAACTTTATAAATTTCGGAGATATACGTTTTTTTCAAATAGCTCCTCCAAAAAGGGGAGCAGCAAAAATTTAAAACAAACTTGATCTGCGTGCAGATATAAGAAGTCTAAATCCCAAGTTTGGTGTCTCTAGCTCTTATAGTCTCTGAGATCTGGGCGTTCATACAGACAGACGGACAGACGGACAGACGGACAGACGGACAGACGGACGGACGGACGGACGGACAGACGGACATGGCTATATCGACTCCTTTAGTGGTCCTGACCAATATTTAGGTAACTTTTGGGGGTCTGCCACGCCTCCTTCTGCCTGTTACAGAAAATCGCACTCGCACAAAACTATAATACCTTTGTACCTTTGGTACATGGTATAAAAATATACATTTGAGAGCGTTTGCCCTTACAAAATGATCTGAAATCTATTTTTACTCTAAAAAGGGTTATAAATGCTTTTAATTGGGGATATTAGAGTAACTATTTATGGAATGAAATAGTATTTATTGCTCTTATGTAACTCTGTTTATATAATATAGTCCATTAAATCCCTGGCATAACTTTTACCAACCGAAAAAGTATCTTAAATAAAACTCTATTTATAGATACAACCAATTTAAAGCTGCCAGATAAACAGAAAACGTGCAAAGAAGCCCTGTGCCAGCCAGGTTTAATCTGCACGTGATGGATGCAATGTTTGCTCTGCACTTTTATTGAGTCTCTCGTCGGTCAGCTGCACCAGAAATGGGCAACACTGACAGAATAAACTCACAAAGCTAAAAGCAAAAAAAAAACTTTTACTTTTATAGAAAAAAGCACTATTTAAAAAGTCAAACAAACCTCTAAAATTAAGAGCTTCAGTCAGTTCTCTAGAATGCAATTCCATCATCATTTCTTCTTTGGAAATATAAATTACAATATAATGGCAAATACTTGTCATGATGTCTGTTTACTTTTGTTGAGACAAAGTGTCGACCAATTTTAAAGTCACATCTCTGGCTATGTGAATAATTCATAGCGAAAATGTGTCACTCAGTCAACTTTCTGTTCATCAACGCGTAAAAATAGTGATAGAAGTGAAAACAAAAAAGGCAGCAGACCATCAACAGAGATAAGGGAAAACAAATAGAATTTTATGTTTTATTTGGGAGATGAACTAAACAAATTATCACCTTTAATGGAAAAATATAAGGAATTAAAAGTTGAGATTATTCATTAAATTATATAATATTTTTAAGAAATTATAAATGAAAATATATATATTTTTATAGGAAACATTAAGGGAGATGTGTGCAATATTCCGCTATAAAAATTAGTGCGGCTGCTGATGATGTAAAGTAGGAAATATACTCTTCAACACTGACAAGGTCGACTAGTTGTCATCATTCATGAATACATCACCATCACGCGCGCCCTCATTTATGCAGCGTTTATTTACTCGCACAAATGGGAGGCGAAGGCGGTAAATATTTCATGGCAACAGCACTGCGCTGCTTTCGCTCATTTTTCGCATTGTTTGCAGATGACAAGGCGAAGGGTGCGAAGGGATTATTAAAATGAGACTGAAAATATGCCCCTGCGTTGGCGTTAAATTGCACGAAACAAAAACAAAGGCCCTGACCATTGAAAACAGTAAAAAACTACCACAAATTGCAATCAACGAAGGCGCTTCACAAAGGAATTCGAGTGAGTCAGACAAATGCCCAAGGGATTACGCATAAAATTTCGGAGACAATTGTGATGGCATTCAGCAGAAAAACGAAAAAAAAAAAATTAAAATACCATTTCAAAGTGGGTTTCCATAGCCAGCTTAAAATAGCTTCGGATTAAATGTGAAAATTACAATTTGATGGAAAAAATACTCAGTTCTTTTGGTGTCAAGAGGGCAATAAGAAAAGCTGTGCTGCATTGTTCCCACACATTTGCTGTATCATTTTCAGCCACTGCAATTATTTGCATATTTCAATCGATTCGTGCAACCACAAAACCACACTAAGCATAATTATTATTGTACTTAGCAAAAAGCTATGATAAACCTTTAAACAAGTCACTAAAAATTACTAATTATTTTCAGAGATTTGAGGTTTAGACTTACATTGTTTTATAACATTTAATATTTAATTTATATTTAATAAATATTTAATTTCATGTTGGACTCTATATTTTGATCTTGGCTTTCCAAACATTTTATTAAGTGCTATTTATTGCTTAGTAACCTTATTGCCTTTCTAATGGCATTAAATAAAGATTCAGATACATAATATAAAATTAAAAATTTCTTCTTCACATTTCTGGCAGTGTATCTACATAGCGTGACTTGCAACTCGTTGTAGATACAACAAATATATCGCATCCAGTTAAATGTAATTACACTGACTAGAGTCAATTGGCGGCGGTCACCAAAAACGAGCTTTGGCAATGAGTGAAAATGATTCACCGGAAAACGACCATTAACACAGTAATAGGTGTGAATATTTAAAGGCAACCAATAAAATAAAACTGGCAGAATTACAAAACAATATTTATTTACCCACACACACACACGCCTGACGTCATATGTAGAAGGTTATTTGGCTTAATAAAAGCCAAAGAACACACGGACACACACAAATTCCATAAATTATTATCGCTGCAAGAACAGATGCACAAGCAATCGATAAATTGCAAATAAAAACACCCACTAACAAAAGCAAAGCACTTTTTTTAAATAAATAATTGTGGTATCAAATATTCATGAGTCAGGGGAGCAGAGAGAACAAATTGAAATTTAGAATTAATCTCTTATTTTAAGCTCAACGGTTTTCCGGTCTCTATTTGAAATGCGTTGAACAAAAGGAATGCATTATTTATGAATAAGCTTGAAGAGAGAGACGAGGCAATTAAAAGTTTCAAATGATTTAAACAAAGTTAGATATGTGAATATAAATACACGATGAGTTCTGGCACGTAAAAGTTGTAATTTGTTCATTTCAAACGATAAAATGTAAAGAAAAGAAATGAACATTATGCAATAAGTAATATTTTGAATCGATAAACAATAGTTTTGTCTAATTTATAGGGTTTGAATTTGAAATATGTTTAAAATACTGAGTACGTGTTTAAAAATTGAACTCATTTTAAAGAGAAATGCCTCTACAACCACTAAAATGTTGATATTTATTAATTATTATTAATTATTTTATAATTTATAAAACCAAATCTATTACCATTTTATCATCTATTAGTTTCTGGAATATATGGCAATATATATGCTTTGCCAAGTGTTCCAAATGTTTAGCAATTGTTAAACAAGCGCAAGCATTTCACGGCATTTTTGCCACATGCCCCATCAATAGATGGCCTAGGGTCGTTGGGTGCTCTGTGAGAGCAAAGCAGGGGTCTTGAGTGGTGGTGGTGGTGCGGGGGGGAGTAGTGCTTGGACTGTGGATGAGGTCACGTCTGGTTGCGTTGCCATCACGCACATTTGACATGCACACACAACATTCTCCGATATACTCGCACATACGCGTGGTGTGTGCATTTATGTATAGATATACATACATACATATATCTATATATGGTACATGTTTTTTGCGCTATATCTCAGCCTGACTTACATAACGAGTGCAATTTCAATTCCAATTGGTAGCTTAATTCGCATTTCACGTCCGTTAATATTTTTAATGAATTGCTATTGATTTTTTGCAGCCATTTTATTTATCCTTATTACCCATTCGATATGCAAATTTTTGTTGTTCATTTCAATTATGGTAAATTACTATGGATTTAAGCTGCATGACTATGGGCATTGCCTCTTTGGTGTCCTTGACACGCAGATGTATGTACATGTTGCAGCTACTGCATGTAACATTCGGTGGCTGTTGCAAACTCTTGTGGCCAACATGGCTTAAATGCGGCTGACATGTAAGTGTCAACAGTTTGCGGGTTAGAAAGATACTAGTTTCCATGGCTCACACAGCACGAACACGCATACGCAGTGTGGTCCCGGGCAAAACTTACTCACTCGCTTGACACATAACTAGTTGATGTTCTATGCCCACATTGGATTTTAATTTGTTACAGCTCTGATTGCAGTTGAATAAATAAAGCAAATAGAAGTGTATTTTACAGATATAACGTATACGCAGTGTGGCATGAGGCAAATAAAACGGTATAAATCATTGTTTTATTGATTTGAATGAAAATAATGAACAATTGAAAGCTAACAAGTCAAATCGAAGCATTTTATTGATGGATATATGAAAAGATATCGTTATGGCAGGAAAGACAAGATTTGATTACGCAAAAATCATGTATACGCAGTGTAGTCCCAGCTTTTGAAAACTGTAAATGGCATTTCAATTAAATTGGAATAATAGCTTCCAGACACATGTCCAGCTTATTCTTATGTCTGAAATAGTTTAAAAATGTTTTTATTCCATCAACTAAAAACTTTCTTTGGCTGATATTTTGACAAATAGTTGGGGCATATTCCTATATTATATATCTTTTAGCTATCAAATGGTAAATTAGGAATATTCCTAGGCTGGGCCATCATCAAAGGCTGCTCACAGACAAACCCACCACCATACAGGCGCAGAAAAGTCAGTATAATAAATGACATAAAAATCGCATTAACCCATATTTGCACTAAAAAAAAAAAACGAAAGACGATGGCAAAAAACGAATCAAATTACATGAGCGGCGCAAAAAGGGGGACGCAAAAGCAAAGGCAGACAAAGGCAGTCCGTCGTCCGTTGCCCGCTCGGCAACCCCGATATCCGTGATATCTTATCAACGCCAGTCGTGCACAGAATGTAACGGAAACGGAAAGTAAATGGCAGCCCATTTAAAAGGACTGGCGGCGACGGGAGGAGAGGGAATTGAAAACGGTTTATATGTGTGTGTGAGAGGGGCCGAGTGTGTGCGTGAGGCCCCGAAAAATCATTGAAAATATATGAAATCTGTTGCCTACTTATGGGCGCTCATTTAATTTGCAACCTCTCGCAGGATGTGTGTGCGCATGCATACGTGTCCGTGGCTGTGTGTGTGCCAGGAGCAACAGACAGGATGAGCGCGAAACGTGCGGAAATTTGCAGCTGTCCCATAAATATAAATAATTACACAAATTAGCGAAAGTTGTTTATTTAATGAATTTTACATTGCTTGCAGGAAAATTGCGTGTCAGTGTCGTTTCCCGACGAACTTCCCACCTGAAGCGAGGGCGATAAAAACCTGGTTTAGATTATGACAACATATTTGCATTGTTTTTGACTTTTGCCTGCAGATTTATTTCAATTCACTAACCGCTTTTTAGCAATTATTTCAAATGGTTTTTGCGACAGCAACAAGGTGCTTTATTACGTTTTGTGAAATATTTTTGTTTGACACTGCGACAACGTTCCACAACTGCATCCAATTTTCGGCTTCAAACTGCGTGTAAATGAAACGAAAACTATGCAAATTTAGCCGCATACACAACCAATTTCCCAGCAGGATGAGAAGAGGGAAGGAAAAAGTCCAACCTGTTCAAGGTCCAAGTCACAAGGACAACACAGCCGGAAAGGGGGGCAATATTTTCAGATTTTTTTCTTCTTTTGGCCATCTGCTTTATGTCAAGGATGCAGAAATGCAGAAAAAGGCAAGCAATTCAGCCAAGCGATCAAACATTGTTCGGCGATATAAAAGGAACATCGAAAATTACAAGCAGACAAGCAGAAAATCCATCGATTGATTCACCCGAGTGGGTGGTAGCCATCTCACCCACCGCAAATGTTTGTCACCCGCCGAAGTTCCTTATTTGCTCTGAAATTTATTAAGGTTGTCGTACACTGTGTCTCCCTGGGCGGCTGGCTAGGGGATCTGCAGAGGATTTTATGGACCCTTCCGAGTGATTTTTAACGCAGTTGCAACGGCAAGGACATGGCAAGGATGGCATCTGCTGTGGCAGTGTGTGACAGGATGCTGCGACAGTGCCAGCAGCAGTTGCTATCGGATAACGGATACCCAAACACACCCATATGCACACACCACACCCATGGCCAGAGCTGACAAAGTAGCTCGCAAAAAGGAAACTTTCAATGGAGTTTTTCCTTTAAGTTTTTACAAGCAACTGCATTTTACTGATTTAATTGATTGTGGTAAGAAGTGGAGATAAAGTTTCAGGAATTTAAAGGGAAATTATTGAAGATTCTCGATAATCTAAGTCTTTTAATTTAATCATTCCTAAAATTCAAACGCACTCCTAAAGTGAGTTGATTTTATCATTTATAATTGAGAAACAAATACCTGATTATTTGCCTTAAACTAATTAATAAATTCCAATAGAAAGCCTGACCATCTGACTTCTCTTTTAAGCCTTGGAAAACTGCACAATTCCGTCATCTTGGTAACATGTTGCACGCTGCTTCAGTTTGAAAGCAGAACGGAAATTAATTGATTTTCAAGCTCATCGCCAGCACGACAACGACAACGACGACGACGATGATCTAAAATCCTCTGGAATTAATGGAAAACCACTCACAAAATTAATTACCGACAAATGGCCAAAGTGGATAGAGGAGAGAAAGCAAGAGAGTGAGGGGGGAAAACTGACTGGCTTTTCGCATTGAAATTCAAAATTGTTTCACATGGGGAGGGAGTGGATGGAGATGGCCCACACCACCCAGACCACAATGGCAAACTTTTTGCGGCCAAAATGAGAGATGTTTATCCCGTCTGCTAGTGCCTCCCCCCTTTTGCATCGTTCCTATTTTGTTGCAAAATGGTTTTTGCTTCTCATCGCAATCTCCTTTGGCTTTTGGCTGCTTTTCGGAGCTTTCCTGCTACTTTTTATTAGAAAAATGCAATGCAACAGCAAACTTTTCCGTTTTTTTTTTTTTCCTCCGCAACGCCTTTCTGTTCATTTTTGGGAGAAAATAACATTTTTTGGAACAGCAACGTGGCTGCCACATGAATTTATAGTAATCTCCTCCGGGTTGTTTTTCCCTCGGCTAACTTGCTTGCTTGGGGGGTTTTATGCGGCACGTGTTGTGTCAAAAATGTTTTTTCCATGCACTCTCACACACCCAACGTGAAATATGAGCATTAATATAATGCAAATCGATGCAGACACGCCCGAAAATATACCAACCCGACGGCCGTAGGCAAGAAAAACTGCCAGTACACGCAGCATAAAAGAGGAGACGGAAGGACATGATGATAAATGTGAGAAATCGAAATAAATTAATGGAAAAATGTTGAAAAAATAATGAACAAATAGTGAGAGAGTTTAAATATATTTATAATTGCCAGCACAGTTTTTTTTTCTTTCTTTATTCAACAAACTCATTCACTCTTATCAGTTTTAGAATGACTTTGAACTCTTTTTGGGTGCTGCCACTTGAAATTCTTATCGGCCTCAACTCTATTTACAGATAAGACGACTAAACAAATATTTACTACCAACATTGTTGGCTTATACTAAAGCTAATGCTTGTTTGTGGCCACCTCTTTGACCTTCATCTACTACTCCCTCTCCCGAAATCTACTTTCATTCACAACCCTTAAGTCTAGACAAAAATTACTCATCAACCAAATATGTCCCACTTGGATTTCCATTCCAATTTCATTAAGCTGAAAATCTTATCTGCGCGGGCAGCCATTATCATTATTGCTGATGCCTTGTATTCCGGATCCAAATTGGCAGATAACTCACACGACGACTGATTGCAGGGAGCATGCGTTTGTACTTGATAAAAAAAAAAAGAACAAAACAACAAAAATTGCAGAAAAATAAACCCGAGTAACGAATATAAATCAAAGTTAGAGGGGCTGCCAAAAGGAAGTGGTCGATGCTGATATGAGAAATGTCAAATTCGGGGCTGGAAGGAGATTGGAGCGGAGTGGCTCTGCTGCCCGAGAGACAATTTATTCCAGGGCGTGGCTTCGGCATCAGGTGATGGCAAAGAAATTGCCAATAAATTGGCCAGACATTAGGCCAAACGCCTAGCTTCTTCGTTCGTTCGTTTGGGGCGGGGGGAAAAGTGCTAAAAGTGATGGTGAAAAAGTTTAACAAATTTATGACTATTCATTAGGCTGCGTTTTGAGAGAAAAGAGGAGAGGGAAAAGGACTAGCATTTTTCATAGCCTTCATTATGCGATCTTCCTCCCTCTCTCTCTCTCCCTTTGCTGTGTGTGAGACGTAAATTGTGGCTAATTAGGAAAACAACTTGAAACACACACATAGAGATATATCAAGGCAAGACCCACCACGCCCACAACTAATTGTATAGTCAAAAGCGATTGCATAGGGCGAGGTCAACGTCATGGAATTTCTTGGCCACATAAACCCCAAGAAAGCTGGCTACCTTAAGGGAAATGTGCATATAGAGTTGTATATATATATGAGAACATATATTATCTACACTGAAAAACAATTTTAAAGGTAGTTATTAACTAAAGCAGGGACTCTACTTAGTATGAAATGAATCTCAAGTCAAGAATTTTTTCCATTTTTTTGTCTCTGCATAAACCAAGGATAAGCAAACACACCCACACACACAGGTGGTGTGTATGTAAACACTGTTGCCTTGGCTGAACTCCTAAATAAATCAAAATGTTTTATCGAAGCAAAAACAACGCCAAGAAGACGTCGAAAGACAAAGGGAAGCTGGCAAGGAAACACTGCGAGCTGCGACGACTATCTTTACACTCGCATTAGGACGAAAAAAAAATAGAAAAAAGCAAACCCAGCCAAAACTTGACAAATTTCCCATTCGACTTGACTAATTTGAAGATTTATTTATGCATCAGCAAACAAAGGGAAAACAGAAAATCCACAGAAACGCAAATAGAATTGGCCTTGTGTCTCTCAGTCGAAATGGGGCTTAAATTGTTACTGGGAGAGGACGAACAGGTATCCTTAGAACATATATCCTCGGCGCATATATTATGCGCATATATACATATGTATGTATAATTTACGACAAGCCACGGGAATATCATTATTATTGTTATTGTTATAAAGCCCGTTTATTGGCTGTATATGTAAGTGAGTTTTTCATAGCAATTTTTTCACAAAATTTATTCAATGCATTTGTAATTGCCAGACATTATTTGGATTGATTTAAATTAAATATTGATTGCATTTTATATTGTCCGTAAATAGATATAAATTTCATAAATAACGTATTAATGCTTAAAGATTTATGCAATTAATTCATAAAGACATTCTGCCGGGTCGCACATGTCGTATGCGTAATTTGCAATTTGAAGTTATTGCAATGCCAAAAGGCTTTAATCTGAAAAGGAATTTGTTATTACTTGAACATAAGCATTAAGTGAATTTGCATTGCAAACACTTAACAACCAATAAATTCTTGATAAATAATCGCATTAACTGCCAACGATTGGTGCAATTATCGGGAATATGTCAACGTCTCGTATGCGTAATATTTCTCTTGGAATTTTCAACATAATTAAACTTAGACCTAATGCCAAAACTGAAATGAAATACTGTGTATTTGCCTTTCAAGTTCTTTTTTTGATTAATTATGACTGTTATTAGAGAGTGAAAAACAGAGGCAGGCACAACAACTGGCAAATGTAATTACAAGACAAATTTACAAGGAAATTCCTGGGCGGCAGGATATGCCACTCCCTTTCCACTCCCACGTTTCCCCTCTCTCGCTCGGAGGCTGCCCTTTTTGACAGTTAATTTATGTGGAAAGTTACAAGTGCGCCTCGAGCGGCAAACTTTGAGTTTTCCTTTCTTTTTTTTTTGTTTTTGCTTCTGCTTCGCCTGGCCTGGGTCACCTTAAACACGAACTCACGCAGCCAAGTGAGAGCACGGCTAAAACAACAACAACAACAACAGCAACTGACGAGTCAAAGGTCAGGCTTCTGTTTTCCGAAAAGGAAGCAGAGTAGCAGTAGTCTTCGCCGAAATGTAGGCAACACTTTTTTCGGTGGCTCCCTTTATCCGCCGAAGCGAGTCGAAAAAGTCGAGACATAATCAGGGCTAAGGGAAAAAGGGTTTTTCTTTCTCAAAAATTATACGCATCTCCCGGTTTCAGTCCCGCTGCGAGATTTACGATGGGTCAGTTGTAGGGAAGTTTTATTGTTTTTTCTCTCCTAACCCCAATCAAAGCGGCTCGTGGCAGGCGAACGAGCGAATTGATTGCTTCATTAAACTGGCGCCAAGTGTGTATCGACAATGCACTATGGGGCGAACGACCACTAAAAGTGGCATAAATTAATTTTTTAAAAGTCGTTAAATTAATTTTTTTTTAACTGGAATGTGTTAAAAAAACCTTAATCTATAATGTTACATACCAGAAATTTTAACAGAGCGCGTCACTGTTAAGTAATACGCTGTTAAATCAGCTGCTACGTACGCGTGACTCCAGCGATAACCGATTGTTGGTAAAATTTAGAAAAATTGCGCAAGATTAAAGTCAAAAAAAGTCTATTAACAATTAATAAAAGAGCTACTTTTAACATGCAGCCCATTGCTTATGGTTTTTAGTATGTGTTTGTGATAGTCGATTGTAGAAAAACACCGTGGTGTCCCAATAATCTTCTGTAAGGTCTAACCCTATTAAAACCACAATTTTTTTGTGTATTTTAATTTTTAAATAGAGCAACAAAGTGAGTCCAGCTGACTCCACTTCTAAAACCTATTTTATGTTGTAGAGTTATCAATTCTTCTTATATGTTGTTAATATAAAAGTGCACTTTTGCGCACTTTCTCTAAAATTTAACTTTTAAGATACTAACCTCAAGGTGAAAAACAGCGATTTGTTCGTGAAATGGAACGCAGAGACAACGGGCAAAGCAATGCATCGAATGCAATTTTCAATTGTTTTAATGCGATAATACGTGGACCCTGTTCTGACCATGACGAATAAACTTTATTAGAAATAAATAAAATTCTAGATTCTTAATTTTGAGGTTTTTTTTTGGAAAAATTACATATTCTTCCACTAATTGTTGGAAAAAATTCAAAGCAATAAAGTAAAACTTCAAATTTATGTAAAAACACGGTACCACAACCCCAATTTTTTTTCTTTGTATTATTTTGGTAATATATCTTAATTTTTTTTGGAAAAAAAAAGTTTTTAAAAGTATACACTGAAAACAAATTTTTTTTTTTTTGTATTTGAATGTACAATTATGTTGTTTTTTATTAAAATATATTACTATTCTTACTAATAACCTTAATCAAAAAACAGAACATTAATATCTTGCTTCGTTTTAAAGATATTAATTAATGCCACTTTTAGTGGTCGTTCGCCCCATAGTGCAATGGCAGCAGCTAATCAAATTTTATATATGACCCAATAAAGCATGTCAGACATCAGACATCCGCGAAGGAACCAAAATATTTTGAAGATGATTGTGACGGGGTTTTGCAAAAACCAAACAAAACAACCCAAAAATAACAAATAAAATATGATAACTTTGATAAACAGAATCATTAATAATACTCTAACTTGGAGGGAGTATTAGATTTCGGGTTCTGATTACTTAATACCTATAAATAACATGCGTTTATAATTTTTTGGTAATTTTATTACATTTTAATGGACATTTTCGGACTCTCTAAGTGTTTAAATATTTGATTTATTCATTTCTTTCAATTTAAAATCTTTGGAGATTTAGTATTTCGATCTTTGTTTAAAGACCTTTTAACGAAAGTCTCTTAAAATTAAATATTCTCTTTTTTATCCCCTTAAGAATACCATTGAATTCTCAGCTCCATTTTCGTAGAAACCCTCCCAAAAGTCACACAACTCTTTTAGCTATAAAAGCCTCAATTTGTATATATGTACACATCTGGTTATATATATGTACATACGTTTAGACGTATCTATATAAAATATTATGCGAACAAAGTAAATGTAATGCAAATTGAGTTCCCTTCGGCGGATACTCGCTAGTCAAAATATCTGCCCAAGAAACGCTGTGTGCTCCACACCCGCAAGACGAGAAAGGTCGCCTGCTCCCTACCTCCTCCACTCCAACCTTTGAAGCTCCATTGGAATTTTGTTGGTTTTCTGTTGCCAGGGCAAGGTCGTCCCACTTTGCTGGATTTTTATGGCATGCACACGTCAGCAGTGAACAATAACAACAACAAGTCTTAAGAAAATGTTCCCTCAAAAAAATAAAAAGGAAAATGTATATATGTATTTATTATTAGCTATGACTTTTGTGCGTGTGTTTGCTGTCCGTTGTGAGTCACAACGGGGGGAGGGAGGGGTCCAAGGGGAGGCGACGGCGGCGCAGTTATAAAAACCCAATGCGATAATTGTTAAGGAAAAATGCTTTCCCTCTTCTCCTCGTCCTGGATCCTTTTGGCCTGTTGTTTTTGTGGTCGGTGCGTGTGGCAGACCTAGGCTAGCATAAAATGGCCAAAAGCGGAAAGTCAGGGGAGGAACACGGGTGGGGGGTAAACCGTTTTTATTGCCCTTGCTGAGGAGCAACGAGAAAGTGGCGTTGTCAGCAGCACCAGCAGCAAAGATTTTCCTCGTCCAGGACCCAAAATCCAAATTAAAGACTCGGGCGGCCTCTCGAAATGAAAGAATCAGGATGGGAGAATATAGCCAGGAGTAAAGAAGAGCTGAGAAAACAAACAGGACGTGAGCCAGATAAGAAAACAGTAGATGAAGCTACAGGGTCAAAATCAAGCTGCAAATGTTTGATTAAAAGAAAGCCCCAAACTAAGCCGTCCCTTGGGGAAAAGGTTAAAATTTATTAGGGAAATTTTTATAGAAAATTAAATGTTGGCCTAAAAAAATTAATTAGTATACTTAAAGTTAGACTTAAAGAGGTTTTATAATTATGAAAGAAAGTATAAAGAGTTGGTTCCTTCATATCAATCATTCTCTGAAATAGTTTAAGCTACGACGAAATCCAACAAACATATTACAAACAACAAATACATGTTCAAGATTTATTGTTCGCTCTTTAAATTAAAACAAATTGGCAAAGTCAGAGTCAAGGCAGAACGTTAATCATGATTGACATGGTAACAAGGCGCCATCCTTGGCGTCTCCACCCAGCCGCTAGTAGATTGCCACAAAGCCTAATAACGAATGCAAATGCAATAAAAAGCGCCGCGAGTTCTGGAAAATTGTTTGCACGCCAATTTAATTTATTAATTTAGCTAAGGAGCCCCAAAGCAGCCGCAACAACACAAAACAATGGGGCGGAAAGCTACGAAATAATACGAATAAATAGATAAGCCAATAAGGAGAGACGACGGCTCTGAAATATGAATCTTTTCGCATTTCATTTATCATTTGCGGGCGTGTGGTTGGCGGCTTTTTTATTCAGATATTTTTGTATTCCGTTTTATGTGCCAGCAAATTTGATTAAATGGCTTATACAAGCGAACTCTTGTGCCTCTCGTGATAGATGCGAAGAAAATAATAATATTTTTAGAGTATTTTTAGCTAGATTGGCAAGCATATTTTCTTGTGCGGAAAAAATATGAAAAATTCCACAAACTGAAGAAGTCTTCTCGGACGATTATCCTGTCTTAAGTGTAACTCATAATGCTCTCGGCTTGCCTTTACTTTCCCCTCTACTTTCGAAGGCTGCAAAGGACATAAGCGCCTTGGAATTGTGCTTTTAATGATGCCGTTGACGGCCTCCGCCGTCGTTTATTGTAAATGATGCACAAACGCCGCTTTAGGGTAATGGACATTATCGTCATCGTCATCGTCATCATCATCGTTCTCCTGCCTCCTTGATCTTACGCCAAAATTTGTGTTGCACTTGGAAGCAACTTTATGGCACTCTTCAAGCCCTGAATTCCATTTGGCCCAAATTAACGTCGAGCATAAATTTTGTGCCAAGCAAACGAGACAAACTAACAAACAATAAAAGCAGAGAACTCGAGCTTATTTCGTTCTGCAGCTGCTGCTGCAACTGCGATTAGCATTAACAATTCCATTACGAGCAGAAACAGCTAAAAGAAAAACACACAACCCGGGGAGCTCCGAAAAGAAAAGCCTGCGTTGACAGGAAAAGGTCTGCCTGAAAAATAAAAGGAAAATGTACCCGCACGACAGAGTGAAAGTCTGTGCTTAATGCTCAAAGGGGTTGACAACTCTGGATAAGATTTCAGCTGAACTGCATTAAGTGTAAGAGGGGTTTTGACTCAATCAAGGCTCAGTACTTACTTAGTACTTGGCCTTGCTTAGTCTTGATAGAGTTTACACTCTTTAAAGTTACTTTCTGCAAAGTTTATATTAACCTATTAATATCTTTACACCCTAAATAGTATCTATGATGATTGAGGCCAACTTTTCATTATAAGTAAAAGTACTAAACTCCCCCCATGATAATCCCTTGTCCCCCTTCTATATCCTCTGTCAAGGAAATGATTATAAATTGGCCCAGCACACTCACAGGCATAAAAATAATTTACTGCTCGCTCGTAAGCCCTCAGAATGATTCAGATTTTGGGATTCATTCACTACCCGTGTATCAAGTGATTTGGTTGCCGAGTTTGTGAGCCATTTATAACGACAAAATGAATGAGACACCACCGTTTCGTTTCGTTTCGGTTGCGCCTGTTCATATCGGGCCATTTGTAAATTTACATTTGCTGACAACTGAAAGTCATTTGGCAGCCACATCGAGAAAGCTCATAAAAATCGGGCAGAACCACAACACCAGTATTTCAATGCCGTCATCGGAGCACATTATCAAAACTGAGCAAAGGCGAAATGAACAAACAAAAAATAAAAAAACAAACACACAGAGAAACAAAAAAGCAAACTAAGTCTTAGGTGACAGACAATAAAGAAAAAGTCGTTAAACAATTTGATATGCCCTGGCCTTGAAGAGCGGGCTGAAAAACATTAACGCAATGAAGGTGACAGAGGAAAACGTGAAAAGTATAGAGAGAGAGAGACACAACTTTTGGCCAAAAGCAGCGGCTCTAAACCGGGTCTATGACATACAACTGTGTTTTACGGTTTGCTTCATGTTTTTTGTTTTTATTTTTTTGTACTCTCCGTGGTTTGAGTGTGTGTGTAGGCTTTCTCAGTCCCGAAATAAATGCAAATTAAGAAGACCAACAAAAATGGTTAAAAGATAAGCAATGACAATGCCAGCGACTGTAAACCGCTCGGGGGCTCACCCAAAAAATGAACTTCCAATTTCAAGAGAAATTTCATTATGTAATGCGCGACCCCGCAGGGAAAGAGGAAACCCCCTGAGCAGAAGGGCGGGGAGAGAGAGGAGGAGCAGGTGGCCAATAAACCATGGCCAGGTGGGGCAACTTCACCTGAGCTCTGTGCACACACTGCCTCCGTTAAGGGGAGAGTTCAACAAACTGGGTCGGGTCTGGGCTCCCCGTTGGGTAAATTCTGGATGGGTTACTCGGGGATGTATTGAAAAGTTTTGCAACTTGTACATACATTCGAGGAGAAACATTCAGATTTTTTCTATTTTCTGAAAGTTTAAATATATTTTAAAGTTTATAATCAGCTTAGGCCCCGAGTTGCAGCATTTAATTTAAATATTTCAAACAAAATACCATTTATCCCTTTTAAAAGAACCAATTCATATGCATATATCCCGCGTAATCACAGATTTCTGCTGATTTAATCAATGTCAGGTAGCACAGGTAACTTAATATCTCGTGCAAACTTTACTCAGGGCCCCAAAAGGGGGTTCGGCTTAACAGGTCAATCATCCCAGGTCAACTCAGCATACTATCCAGGCATCTGGCATCCTCCATCTATCAATCAATCAAGTGCAGTTTACATATTGACATGCAATCCACAATGCGGCAGCTGCTCCAATCAAATGGGGGCGTGATCCATATATGATATATATATAAAGAGCTATATAACTTATGGTGGGGTTTCCTCCCTCGTCAACCGCCACAACATTATGTTGCACACACAACATGGCGCCGCGTCGCTGGGTTTGATTAATTCCAATGGCACAGCGGCCCTCGGGCAAATAAAAATAAATTTTGTGCCAAAAGTAATTGTGCCCAAAGGACATAGAAAAAACGGCAAACAGCCAGAGTGTAGAGAAACGGCAATAGGAGCAAGAATGGCAGCAGCAAGCGCAGCAAAAATAATTACAAGTCATGAACACAGATAGCAAAAATGACGCGACGGAAAAGGCTACAAAAATTTCCGACAACTTTCAGTGGGGCGACAAAAAAGGGAGGGAACTATACTGTTGCTGCACCCTCACTGCTCGCACTCAAGAGAGTGTGTGTGTGTGCTCGCAGAAAAACTTTTCCTAGTGTGTTTGGCACTGAGAAAAAATGTCCTTGCTACCTGTAGATATAAAAATTATTTAGGAAAAGTAATGTAAATATGAAATTTAGTTTGAAAAAATGCACAATTTAATAAGGAACTTACAGAAAAATTTTTACTTTATTAATGGCAAACCAGTAGGCAAAAACTGATACGAAATAATAAAAATATTCTTAAAATCAATAGACTGAACCCCTCCATTGTTTTCTGTGTAATGTTCTGTGTGTGACTTGTATCTATCCTAGGGCCATTTGGCAGCCAGAGAAGCAAAGAGCAAAGCTGGGCCTCGCAATGTTGGGAAAACTAATTAATAGCGCATTTTATTTTGTGCCTGCCCCAAAAGGCAAAAGGAAACAGTGTTGCTGTCCCACTCGGTCCTTCCCTTGTTTATGACAAATAATGTTGAAATTAAATGATATGCCTGCAGCGATAAGTGAGTGTTGTGTTCTATCTGCTTTTATGGGATAATGCCGAGGAGTCGTAATCTCCAGCCAAATCCGAAGCCACATTAGTGCCGAAAGAGCAGAGCAATTCAGAATGTGGGGCGGCGTCCGGAAGAATGCGGGGTGGCAAACGAGAAGGTCGCATCGATTTGGCTGACCAGTAATGCGATTGTCTGCCAGTTCAGGACACACTCATCCACCCACGTAATATACGGGCCGGTTAAGTGCCAGCGATTCAAATAAATTGGCAAACTTTACCACCAATTGGTACAATCGCAGATGGAATAAATCCCTATTTACTTGAAATTGTTAAGTCAATTTGTCTATTAAATATTGTTAAAAAATAAATAAATATTGTTAAGAAATAATTGTTCTGAAATTTATTAAAATACATTTTAAAAATGTTTAAAAAAAAGGCTAATAATATTTTTGTTTGCCAGCTTTTAAAATCAACTAGTAGCAATGATTATTTATTTAAATTAAATGTTTTATAAAAACGGTAATATTTGTCATCATGGCGTATGAGTAATTTTTCATTCTTTCTCAAGACCTTCAACTGTAAACAAATAAACTCCATTTTTTGTTGCCACTATTTCTGGGCAATTAAAGGGGTGTTCTAAAATATTTATGTTTAATTAAAAAGTTCATGTTTTCATCACCCCTTTTAATTTTGTTAAAAAACTCTCACACGTGGTCCACAATTTTTCCCTTTTTTCCATGGTCCTTTCTATCTCCCCTATATGAAAAAAAGACAACAACGGTTCAGCGGCAGAGAGCAAAACAAAAAAAAAGCGGTTACCAAAATTCAAACACACGCAAAAGCAAAAGGACATGGACGGAAGGACTGTGTGAGGGGGCTGGGGGGTATGGGTGAATTAGCGATTGCGGGTTAGTCGAGGTGAGTTTTGCCCCGAGGTGAGCTGGGGGAGTTTTGGCTGAGGTGGAAGAGCTCTGCTTATGACAAAGTTGTTTTGCGTAAGGCGGGTTTTAGTTTCAGTTTCCTCCTCTTTCTTTTTTTCCTTCTTTGCCACCCTGTCTGTTGTTTCTTTTTTGTGTGTGCGTTTGGTTGAATACCGTGTGGAAATTAACACAGTGCCACATAAAATGACAATTGAAAAGCCCAAAGAGAGCGGGAGAGGCGAGAGTGACTGAGCTGAAAAGAGAGCGCCTTGCGCAGCGAGCACCAAAATACTGTAGCCTAACCCAAGGCGATGCGTGTATGCGGGAGTGTGTGTGTGTGCGGCTTTTGATTTGGCACAGCTGCGACGCAGACAGCGCTGCTTTTGTATTTGTTGTTGTGGCAGCCACTTGGACTCTTGGGAGCTATGCTTCAGTCGACGCCTCTGTCGCAGCCGCTGCCTGTCGCCGCGTCGCTGTTAAAAATAGCAGGCGAAATGGATTAGTTGCCTAAGCCCCAAAGCAAAGGAAGGAAGAGCCATACAAAAAGGAAACGCAAAACGGCGAAACGGATGAGAAAAAAGAGCGAAGTGCGGAGAGGCCAAGTGGGCGCATGTGTGCCAGTGTGTGTATGTGTGTGACTTGTTTGTGCCATTTTTGTTTCACTCATTTTGGTCCTTTTTTTCGGCGCTTTGCTTTGTTGTGAGCCTGTGCGTGTGTGATGGTGTTGGTGTGTTTGTTGTGTACAGTTCTGTTTGACATTGTGACCGACTGAAAATGACGACGACGACGACGAGGATGATGATGATGCTGTTGCTGTCACCCTCTGCCCAGCTCTCTACTAGCATTTCCACCTACCGGTGTTACTCCTCTCTCGCTTTGTAACTCTTTTGGCCCCACATGTGAATGAATTTTACAACATGGCAACACAGTAACGGCAGGGAGAGCGCAAGGAGAAATCCTTTAAGGCCGCCATCGAAATATAAGCATGCAAAAGCAACAGTAAAATATGACGTAAGCCACAAACCAAAAGTTGTTCTCGTATCAATGCACTCGAAACAAAAACCAGACATCAAAGCAGTTGCCATAAATTTGGTTAAATAAATTAGTACAAATGTATATTTAATTTAAAAATATAAATTTCTGAAGTATATTGTAATGGAAACATTTATTTTTTAACCAGCGATTTCTGCGTCACTCTTATGTAATTTTTTATTTATCTTTCTTCAGGTGTACCACATACTCCTAAGCTGAGAAAGCTGACACACACATCATGTTTGACCACCTAAAGCTCCCATCCTTTTGGCCACCTTGTTCATTTTTTGTATTTTACGCACAAAGAACTCGAAGGAAGACAGGAAGGAAGTCGACACAGGCATGTCCCTGCTGCCGGCTGCTGCCACGCCCACCGGAAGGAAACGCCTTGGACAAATTGTCCCACAAGTCGAGCAGGGAAAGACTATGGACTAAGGACTAAGGAGACGACCGACCAAAGCCACACAACCATTCCAGCAAAAAAGAAAAAATTACTTAAAATATAACTTTTATATACAACGAACAAGGAAGAAGAAGTAAAAACTGTGTGCCTTTCATGGGAATCCTTGTGGTTACGAGGATAATGAGGCGTATACGTAATGCGGAAAGAATGGGATTTAAAGCGAATTTGCAGGGTAGCAGGCAGATGGCCTCGATAACGTTGATTTTTAATTGAGCGTCCGTTTTAATGTAGGATTTGTAGAAGTTGAAATATTTCAAATAGTTTAATAAATAAGTCAGTGTATATCAGAAATATAAATTATTTTGCACATACAAATTTTGGTACTCATTGCAATATCCCACGAAAAACGTTTCTTAATAACATGGACGCATAAAAGCATTCCATGGTCACCTCGAAATCGCTCGAGGACAGCTCATAAAAGCCTTCCCCACAAGACTGCGCAGCAGGACGAGCTCGTGGTTGATAGGGGCGGGTGCAAACGGAGTGGAGGGGAATGGAAAATGATGAAACGGATATGGCTTATGGCCCGAGGATAATCTCATTGCAAGAGAACAGCGGTCGGCAATTAATTAATACCCGAGAGCCGTTTATCTTTGGATTCAACAATTTAATATTCAAATGCAATCTAATTAGCTCTCTCCATCTGTCGTGCAGACATTGCCTTTGACATTTCAGGGCCACTCAAAACCGCAGAGAGACGTTCAAGTTTAATGGGCCAACGGTGGGTTGGAAGTACAACAATGAAGACATTAACACCCGTTGCATGAATGCAATCCGCATTTCATTTTATCGTACAATCGCAGGACCAGCACCCGCTGCTCTCGAGTCAGAATCCCCAAAGTGTGCGGGCGAAGTATGTATGTGCGCAATTCCCCAAGCAAAGGATGGGGGATTCGAGTGGTGGAAGTGGGTGGTGCCTGGGAGGTGTTGCATATCCAAAAGATACGATAATGAAATCTCCCAGCTTCATGTCGAGGGTGGTCGGGTGGTGAGCTGTTGAAGTTTTTGTGGAGTAATCACAAGATGTTAAGGGAATATGGTGGCGTATGTATAAAGAATGAGGCTAAGTTCTTGCAATACCCTAGACCTGGGTCCCGAAAGGAATACAGTAAAATTCCTAATTAATTTCTAGATAGTACAAAATCAACTTTTTAAAGAAAATGCTTTTTATTAAAATTCTTTTACCTAAACCAAGAATTTCACAAATGTACCCCACCACTTGCATCCTTAGAAGCAAGCTCGACATGGCAGTGTTCTGTTCAAGACGTTGTTCACCAACTAAAGTATAAAAGAAACACAAACACAGTGAGGAAAAGCAGGTGGAAAAATAAAAAGGAAAGCTGGGGTAACAGGATATATGCAACTGGCGACTGCACTCTAAAAGGTTATGTCAGCAATTGAATCAGCCAAAGTACCGTAAGAAATGCGCTCTTTCTCACTTTCTCCCTCTTAGTCGGGATGCAACTTTCTACTGATTGCCGCTATGCGGTTTAGTTAATGTTGCTGTCTCTGCTTTCGCTGTCTCTGTCACTAGAATATCTTGCTGCATGCATTTCCCGCTGCGAGGTAAGAGCAAAAGAGAAAAACAACGAGAAGAGAGGAAAAAGGCAAAAGTTGGAATTATGTCAAATGAAATTATGTGCACGCCTTGAAGTATGCAACTGAAATTTTCATGTTTTATTCGTTTACAATCCTGCTGCAAAGCCAGAACTTTTCCGAGGAATTTTCTGTCGGAAGTTGTCCATGCAATCTATAAACTTAATTTTCGCCTCTGAAAAATACGAATCGTATTTACTGGAATACTATATAAGATTCCTCTCCTTCTAGGATTTTCGTAAATGTAAAACCGAAGCTGCATTTCCCAAGTAGAATTCTCAGCTCAGCTCTCTGGCAATCCTTCTTATTTGCTTAGGGGTAACAATGTCAAGCCCATTTGTCAGTGACTTGCTGGAGTTGATGATGCCTTTTGCTTTGGGATTGTCGGTTTTCTTGCCACTCTGCCAGCCACGGAGTGAGTGCTTTCCCCCTGAGGAGATACTGAAGCCTGCCAGTCTGGGATCCTGGCCAGCTGTGCTAGGCCACTGTTGCATTTCCACCAGGACAGTTGTCCTGTTTTTTCTCTACTTTTTTTTGGTGGCTACGTTTCTTGTTGCTTTTTCAGTTCATACATATATACCCTTTTACAGGACCTTCTCTTTCACAACAGTAATTACTCGGCGCCTTTTCGTTGATTGCAATTCCTGGGCTCAGGCTCTTCCATTGCCCCATTCCACGGTTTTTTTTTGTACCTGCGAAGATGCAAATTTTCGCACTTGCAAGTAGAATTTCGTGAACAAGTTAATTAGTGGCAGGTGGAGAGAAGAAGGCAAAAATGGCACAGGTTGAGCGTGAGGTAAGGTGGGTGTTTCCGAGGTGTTCCGGAGGTGGCAAAAGGTGCCAATCAGCGCTCAAAATAAAATTACGCAAAACTCGTTCCCAGCTCAGGGTTGTTTCCAGAAAGTTTAAGCACAATAAAAAACTTTGTTCAGCGTTAAAAATTGTTCACTATAATGAACTGTAGAATGAAGCTTTAAATAGAAAATAAGGAGAAATAAGGCAAGGGTTCTCTGTAAAGAGGGAAAATATATTACATGAACTTTTTAGTCAGGGAAAAACAATTTAAATTTTTATGATTTTAAATTGTTCCCTTACTTTCTTTAGGAAAGTATATTTGTTATCGTCAGATTCAAAGGCTTTCAACCATTTTTAACAAGAAGTTCATTTAATTAAAGGTAAAAACCATCGACGTAACCATTAATATTTATGGTCTCAACCTTTTCACTCTTTCTTTCTTTCTTTCTTTGCTGCCTCACGCTTGGTTAACTGGCAATTCTTCGTCTTTGTGAGCCAACTTAAAAAGGGAAATTGAAGATGAAACGAAGCGCATGGAATTTAAATGTGAGAATTTCAGTTTTCTTTTATTTTTTTTTTCGAATTTTCTGTTGGTTTGGGGGAGAAGGAGAAAACAACAACAAAAACAATAGAGGAACGAGTCGAGCGAATATGAAAATTCGCCAGAGGCCTGGCTCAACCTTGGAAATGGGAATCAGTTTCAACCCTTTTTAGTGGTTAACGTACAGGCCCCCAAGGAAGCCACCCACATCATATTACTGGGCCAGGCTTTCCTTGGGCTACCACCGCTCGTTAACTGCCAGCAGAACTCATTTCATGTTGTTGTTTTTCGTCGTTTTTCCTCTTTTGTTTTTCTTTTTTTTTTTGTGTGTTACTGCAGCAGCATTAAATACACATATAATTTGGCAAAAAACAAAAAAGAAGGGCAGGTGGGTGTGGTCATGAGCCAGGCGTATCTGACGCTGTTCTTGTCGTTTTGGGAGTACATAAAAGCATAAAAGTAGGCGAATGAACTCTTTTTCGCAAAACGAGGCAGGAAGAACCCCCAAAAAAGGGTCAAGCCACATATATTAAAGGACCTTTAGGTACAAAGATCCCTCAGGCTGACACCGAATCCAAGTTAACTTGGTCTTATTAGTGGTTTCCGATTTTTAAACAAGTTAAACCACAAATGAGTCGACTCTTATTTTATGTATTGTAAAACTCATTAAAAACTCTGCACATCATAGCCGTAATAATAAATATATTTACTTTATATACATATATTAAATATTTATTTAACATTTTATTTTATTTTTAATTATAATTTCATTGGTCCAAATTTAATCATGTTTTAAGCATACATATTATAGCCTATGGAAATTTTGTATTTACAGACAAAACTCTAAATTAATTCTGTTGTAAACAAAATCTACGCCCCTCCAAATTGTGCATGTGTGTGGCCTCCATTTGAATGGCCCCCTTGGGTCACATTGTATCCGCCCATTCAACTCTTTCCCACTTCTGGCAGCACACACCTTCTGAACTCTGTTCATCTGACGACGTGCCATAAAATTTGTTTTCAATTAACAAATTGTTTAGAAGTGAGGACAAAAATCGATGGGCAAACCTTTGCGTTGCTTCCTTTAAAATTCGAAGGAAAATAATTCAAAAGAATTCTTGCTTGTTTGCACCAAGATAAATAAAATAAAATAAATTCAATTTAAAATCCCAATGAATAAAAAAAATCATCAGGTTTTTAGTTGGAAAATTCTCAAGTTCATTTGTTTGTAGATAAATTCCAGGAATTCCGCCTGCATCGAACGAGTAGAATTCAGGACACAGGATGCAGGATGCACAGCAAATTCTTACATGGTTAGAGAGCAAGTGGCGTCAAAAGAAAGGAGGAAACTTTCCAGTGCAAATCAAAAACTTTTCAAGAGACCAAAAGAAGCTCTGTTGAGAGAATCTTGGCAGACAAGTTTCAACAGTTAACATGACAATGACGATTCTAGAAAACTTTAAGATAAAGTATCTCGTCTCACTCAAGTTTACATAGATATTCCATATGTATTTACTGCATATTCATACGTTCGTAAGGCCTGGCACTTGGCTGCGAATCAATAAATAAAACCGCAAAATGACGGCTAACATCAAATCCTATATATATGTACCATATATATGATCATAAGCCGGTAAAATTTGTGACTCACCAGACAGAGTTGAAATACAAAAAAAAAGTAAGAAAAAGCAGCGATAAAGCACAAAAAACTCCCACATATTAAGTAAAAGACATCCATAAAAACATCGCTACAAAGAAAAAAAATACTATTTGGATTTGGCAAGCAATGAAAATAATAGATAGATGGTCAGACAAGTCAGTAAATAACAAGAAAAGCTCAGAACAAGTGAGGAAATAGATAAATATATAAATTGAATTCATGACTCGTAGATATTTACTGCATGAGGCGAGGCATGGCAATGCAGTAGCAGTGTCATCAAACTGAGCTTGAAAAGAATAGACAAAAAAGTTAGACACACTAAGTAACACCCTAAGTTAATTTCTTATAATAAAAAGTCTAAATTTTTAGTTATAAGTAAAATATCTCGGAGATTTTTTAAGTCTTTGACCTTTACATATTTTATTTGAATGAAAATTATATTCAGACTAATATACCCTCTGTAGGTAGGGTACTCAATGCTGCGGGTACATGAGGGCTTGAGAACAAAAAGGTAAACAAAAGCCATGTGATAAAGCTCACACAACAAGGTAAAAAGGCAAAGAAAGAGGAAAAAATGTTACATGAAAAATGCGAAAGAGGGGTGTATGTCACTCAAGTAGGGGAGTTTTTAATTGCATTCGCATGAGTGCAGGCGGTATTACTCCGCTTCTCTTCATTTATGCGGGCTAAAGAGAACTAGGAATAAGGAGAGACTCGCCATTGCTGCCTATTATTTGTTATCAAAGCCAACTGATAGACTTTTTATCAAGTGATAACAACAATGATTCACTGTCTGGTTTGATGATTCACCTAAATCACTTGTGTTGCCTATAACTACAATTCCAATAGATCGTTTTATAATAACTAATTGAGGAGGAATGTAAATATACTTTTTATCGCCCTCGGCGTCATAAAAGAAAGTCGTAGTGTTGGTGTGGGTGGGTGTTACTGCAGTACTAGATACATGGAGTTTCCTAGATACTTTCAAAAATCTTGAAGATCTTATCTAGATGATATATATTTTAAACGTATAAATGTAAACTCTTATGCTTTTCTCATGCTAATCACAAGATTATATCGCTACAATTTATGTAGCGATTATTTCAGCATCATTAACTGAAAATACAGCTTATTCGGATTATATTTTTTATCAGTGCATTCGCACATGATAAATTGGAGAATGGGTCGGCAGGCAGCAGTGGGAAGGGAGAGAGGCATCGTCTAAGGTCGCTCTGGGTGACAACGATGACTCAATTCAAAGCCCACAGCAAATTCACAACATTACCAAGCGGGGGAGGCGCGAACTCTGTGCATGTTCGACTCACATTAGAGGGGCGATAGACAGTCTCATACGCGGCCCGACTCTCACTCAGAATACGCGCCGCTGACAGGAAGCGTTGGGGAAGCGAAAAGAAATTAAATGATACATGATAAACGGCCTATAATATACGAGAAACTTTTACAGATAATGCTTTCAAATTAAACACGCAACTGACACGATATCGTGCTCTGTGCAGGGGTCATCGTTTAAAAAAAGACCAAATGAAGGCGGCATGGAAAAGGTGCCTATGAAAATGTTTGACTTTAATTCGTGATATAAAATTAATAAAAACTCAGAGCTTGAATCCCATTATAAATGTTCTTAAGAGTTTTTATCAACATTAAGTAGCCTTGGTTAATTAAAGCTTAAAGAATTTGTTGCGATAAAAAACCAGAAACCAAAAAGTATCCCCAGCTCTGGGCTTTCCAGAGTTTGGTCTCCCCCAAACAAATATGTGACTCGATTCCTATGAGATCATCAAAAATAAGATGCTTTTGTTATAAATAACAAATGAAGAAAACCAAGCAAAGTGAGAAAATAAAAGCCATAACTTTGTTCGAATTCATTTGCATGACGAAGCTGCAAAAAATATTTATTTTAATGCGACATTTTTGCTACATTGGTAATTGATGACAAATTGAATTCTCTCGATTCCACAAAGGCAATCAACATCCAATTGCAGTGTATTAATAATGTAATTATGAGGAAAGAGACCTTTTTATACAACTCTTAATAATTATTATTGTACAATAAATATTCATTATCTCGCCAATTGTTCATATCCCATTTAGTTAAAAGAGAGAGAGAATTGTGTGTATTAATTGAGTCTTTTTATAATGACGGCGAGATGAAAAGAGCCGAACGATATGTATATACATATATATAGATAGAAGTGAAAGCGACAAGGAGGAGGCAAAATGGGGCATGCCTTTAAATAAATAAGGAAACTATTAAATGAGATTTCTTTCCTTATAGTAGGAGCATGGTACTTGGGAAGTACATTTGGATTACAAAATTAAATTTAATTTGTTCGCTTTATTTTTCAGATGAGAATCCGTGACATAAACCCCAGATAATACAAAAAATTCTCGACAATATAATCAGAATTAAAAATTTTTACAGAAATGTGAAGCCTAAACAAATAATATACTATACGAATATACATGTTACTATATAAGATATCCTACCAAAGCGTTTCCCCTTAAACCCAATATACCCAATTATACCCCTCGTATTTTTGGTATAATTAGCTTTTCTTTGTTTTGCCAAGATCTCGTTTATCCGCTGCCACCGCTTCACACTCTTGAAACTCCAAATGTCACAACAAAACAAAGGCCACGAAATTCATTAATAGAAGTGGGCGGGAGGAATACCAAAAAGGGGCGTTGCGGCAGAAGGACACAACACTCGACCTTCGACAATTATTCAAGTCACGCGGGGAAACCCTAGGCGTAGAGAGAGTATATAAAAAATGCAAAATGTTAAATAATAATTTCGTTACTCACCTAAACGCAGGGGGATGGAGCATTGCAGCTGTTTGTTCATTGTTGGAAGCTGTGAAAAGCTGGAAAACTGGAACGCGAACTGGAACCTTCCATGGCAGGGCGACGTCGCGTTTTATTTATTTTCGATTTGCATTTTCATTTTGATGTTTGGGGGCTTTAGATTGCATTTTGTGGTTTAAATTGCATTGCAGCTTGATTGATTGACATAATACGAAGTTTGCGATGAAATTCGTTCGGTTTTAAAGCGATTTTCGTTTCGTTTCGTTTTCGATTTTCTTTTCACGAGACGCGCTGTGTTAACTGGGTGTTGTTGTCATTGTTGTTGCAGTGGCTATTATTGTTGTAGTGAAAACGTGCTGATTGTTGCTGTTGTCGTTGCAGATTTTTTTTGGTTTATTTTTGCATTAAAAAAGTTCAATGGGTAAACGAACGAAAAAAAAGGGTGCACTGTGTTTGCATTGTGCCCAGAAATCAGAACGGAAATTCTGCAACTCTCACAATTTGTACGTGAACTTTCTCTATTATTATAGGCATTATTGATGGTGCATTAAAAAATTACATTTCCTACTTAAAAGCGAAAGCATTTCTCCGTGTGTACATCTTAAATCACAATTTACATAATTTAATTCTCAAGAAACTCAAACAGATTACTTTCGGTATTATAATAGAATGATTTAGCATGTCCCTTAGATTCGGTATACAGATTATAGGCCATGATGAGCATGCTACTTGCTGGCTTGGATACTATGTAAGGGTGCAGAATGGTCGATTTGTTTCACATATTATTGTTAAATTATTAAAGTTGGTTAGATTAGATTGATTTTGAGAGCCGCATGCCATAGAATATTTTTTGGTGTTTGGATTATGTATGGGGAATATTTGAATTCGATTCCGATTGTTAGTTTGGTTTTATTGATGCGTGAAAGAAAGGAAAATAAATAAGATTAATAAAGGAAAGAAAAAGTAAATAAAGCGTTTGTGTGTGTGTGTGTAATTGAGTGCGCTGTGTGAGTGTGAAATGAAATCATAACTTAAAAAAAAAAACTCAGCTCAAACTTATGGCAAGCGAAAAACTAGTTTGTAGGGAAGTCAGATTGCCATAAGAAAAAAAAATAAGAGGAGGAAATCATAACAACAAAAAACTTGTTCAATTGTTTGCGCAATACCAACAAAAACCTATAATAAACAACAAAAACTGAATAATCAAGTTTGAATTTAAACGGTTTACCGATTAATTTGAGTCTGTGAGTGAATTGTTTACTCTGTTAAGTCAGCATTCCGTCAACTTCCTCAACTATTAGAGATTCGTTTAGGTTTCTGTTTGTTTATAGCCTTTGAGAGTTGGCTATTTATCTAGTTTTATAATTGTATATATATATATATGCTGTGTCTTGTATAATTTAGATATATTTATATATGCATTCAATAAATATGAACATGTTAAGTAAATAGCATTATAGTAAATAGTCAATATAGTTATTATCTAGCATAATAAACAATCTTTTTATAATAAATATTCAAAAGTTAACTAGAGCTTTGTTGCATTCTTCTCTTCATCTTCTGCTTCTTCTTCATCATCATCAGTGGGTGAGTGTGGGTGTGTGGGTGAGTATGAGGCTACTTTAAGTGAGAGTTTTCAACAGGACAAACTAAACTAGTTGAACAAATCAAAACTAAATGCATTTTCCGAGTCGGAAAAACGATTTTCTTCTTGCAACCATTCTCCTTTCTCTTTTTTTTGTTGTGTTTCTTGCAAAGCATTAGCAGTGAGTGTATGTGAGTGTGTTCCTTTCTTTTTATTATAATAATTTAGTTTTTTAATTTATATTTTTTTGCTTCGCATTATAACAATAATCAATAAAATTTCATGTTTTTCTTTGTTTGCAATTACTTGTTTTGAAGTTCTGTTTTTTTGTTTTTAGCAATTTATTTTATTTACTAAATGTTCTGGTAGCTAACTTTCGAGTTTTCGTGTGTGTGTGTGTGTATATAAGGTTTAGACCCTGAAGACTCTCTTTCTTGTATATGTATAACTGAACTAACCATACATTTTTCTCTATTAATATTAGCTATAATTGGTGTGATCCGAGCCCTGCTAATAATGTGTGTGTCTTCCCTCACTGGTTGCGATCTCTTACAGTTTAAGTTTTTCGATTTTTTATCATTTTCTCTGGGTGGGTTGCGCAACATCCTATAAGGGGGTTCTTTACTCAACGATTTTAGGGGATGTGTGTGTATATGTTGTGGGAGGATGTGGGTGTGGGTCTGGCATATAAGTAATTGCATTCGAGATTTACATGAAATAACTGCTAACATATGAGGCCGCTAATATGCCCAGCACAGTGAGGCAGATCAGTATCATAATCTTCTTTCGGCGGGCTTTGCTCTGGTACTTGAGCGCCTTCTTGGTGTCCTGAGTTGCCGTCTGCACATAGTCCATAGCGTGCTCCACATGGTACTCAATGCGATCAATCATCTCGCCCTGCGACTCCACCAACATGGCCATGTCCATAAACATGTCGTGCAGCTCCTTAATCGATGTCTCCAGCTTCATGATGTCCTGGTGCCGGGCCTCGATATCAGCCAGCGTCTGTTTCGCCTGCTGCGTCTCCATGATGATGCCCTGCGTGAACACTGACGAGTTTCCCTCCTCCAGCATCTTCTCCAGCTCATCGTCGTTTGTCGGTCGGCCAGTGATCTCCAGCTGACGCTGTATCCTTCCCTTGCAGCGCTCTCGGTAGTCGGTCTGGGTGCGATTGTATTCCGTCATCACCTCGACAAACTTTCGCGACAGCGTCGAGTGCTGCGTCTTGCGGATACGCAGATCCGCCGACGACTTGTTCTGCTGCTCCTCCTGCTCGATATTCTGCTCGATGCCCTTAAGCTTGCCCCGCACCCGATTGGCGTTCTTCTTGATGTCGGCCATCAGGTCCTCCAGCTCCTGCTTGGTCTTCTCGTCCGTTTGTGGGGCGGACAGGATGGCCGAGTGCTTCTTCTTCACCTCCTCGACATTGTCCTGCACTTTGTCGATCATGCCGCGAATCTCCTCCACCTGGGCGAAGAAATCGTCCATGTAGGAGTCGTGGCCGTCCACATTGACGGCCACTTCCGTCTCCTCCTCATCGTCGGATTGGGCGGCATGGAGAGCGGCTAATCTGTCCTTAGTCATCGTTGTGTCTGGCTGTTAATTTAGGGTTTTTTTTTTGTGGGTTTCACTCTTCTTCGTTTCTGGTAGGATATGGGCGCGTTTTGGGGAGTTTTCCTCCCTTGAAGTTAGCCGTTTTTAGAGTTTTTTTGAGGGACTTTTGATTTTGTAGTTTTGTATTTTTTGTTATTTTGGCTTATCTCGGGTTTTTCGTTGTTTTATTTATTTTTTGCTTTTTGGAGTTTTACGTAAGCTTTTGTTACGCGGTTTCGCAGATTGCGTTTTGCGATTAGCAGTTAAACGTTTACGCACACCAACATGCACACATACAAGCCACACACGTGTAAGCGCGCGCGGAGTTTATTATTCGCTTTTTGCAGCTAGCTTTTTAACTTGTTTGCACGTTTTTCCCACTGCAAAGCGAAAGAGAGAGAGAGAGGGATCTTTTTATTGATTTTGAGCCCCTCTCTTTTGTAGTTCACTTTTAGTATATTTAACTAAACTGACACTATTTCTGCTGCAATATTTGTTTGATATTATTATTCCTTATTGTGTGTGTGTCGCTATTACGCTGATGGTATGCGAAAGGAATGGGGGAGACGGAGAAGGCAAAGAGAGCGCGTGGTTGCGGGCGGTAGCAACGACGTCGACGACGGCAGAGGCAGTGGCAGAGCACCTCTTCAATGCCAACAGCTAAAAAGCTAAAGCTGCTGCTAAATTAATTTTTTGCTTCTTTATTTCTTGTGACTCACGGTGCGGCGAGATTGCTGCTTTTTTAAAAACAATATATAATTTGAAGCTTTTTTTTTCGATTTGGTTTGTTTCACTTTCGCACAAACACACAGACGAGTCACACACAGGCACAGTTACACGCACACGAAAAACGATTTTCGGCAGTGGGAGAGGCTCCCGAAAATCTCTTAAAATGGGCAAAAAAATCGATTTCTGCGCAAAGCTCCAATTCTGTGCTGCTGATACTAATGCTGCTTCTTCTTCTTCGCGGGGGGTGTTACGGTGGGCGTTATTTGTTCTTTCTCTCCTTTTGCTCGCCGTTTATTTTCGTTTGTTGCGTACGCGTCGTCGTCGGCGGCTCCGGTGGTTAGAGTGGGACGCACGATCGACCACCTCTCTCGCACTGTCTTGGGTGTCACACTAGTTGTTGTTGTCGCCTATTGTTTTCTACTCTTCGCTTTAATTTGCAGAATTAATTAATTATTTTTTTTTATTAAGCAGGAAACCGAAAAATCATTTCGTGTTATTTTTTCCCGGCGTCAGTAATATTTTCGTATATATTTTGTCCGATGCGAACCGACACGAAGAGCGGGTAAAAAGAGAATGAAGAGAACGAACGAGTCGAAAGAGACTGAAAACGAAAACAACTCGTCGCTAGCCTAGTGTAGCCAGATACAGGATAAACTGTATTTCCGAATATATCGACAAAAAAATAAGTATATTTTAAATATACAAATTTGTAAAATAAATTGTTGCTAAAATTGGCTTAATCCAATAATTATTATTATTTATATGTTTTACAAGCGATAAATCGATATAATTTCTGATATAATATCTGATTTTTTATTTAGCGGAAATTTTGAAACAGCAGGCAACGTGAAAGTTAAGCAGCTTTATTAAATTTAACTTTATCTATTTGTTAGGTGTTTTATCTTTATTTTAAATGTTAGTTAATTTTTCAAATTGTCAGCTGTAATTTCAATTTAAATTTCCAAAAATACTGGCATAATGCCAAGTTAGGGCTAAATATGCCAGCACGAGAGCTGCATTACGTCAGCCCTACAACAACAATAACAACAGATAGCACTGGTTTGTTTGTGGATTCCATTCGTTTTTGCATCGCGAAACCGACATGCGCGTACGTTTTTATGAATGAAACGCGACCGGCACTTTTGTTAAAATGGGAATGGGTGTTGGGGCTAAATGCAATAATAAGATCAACTTGTTTGCTGATATAAATGTAATATAATTAAGTAACGTTTTATTTCGGAGCGTTTTACAACACTGGTCACAGGGGGCGGGCAATTTAAAAAGGGGTAATATTAACTCGAATCACTGAATTCACTCTTTATAAACAATATAATAAATAAATTATGGCTACAGGTTAATTTGTTTAGGCAAATATAAAGAAAAAATATATTATAATCGCGGGAAATAGAAATATTTAAATAACTCGAGGGATTTTATAAATGTCGTTAGGGTACCATCCTGTCAATAATTAGGATAATCATTCTGTCACTTATTTAGATCAACACTTCAGTGTAGTGGTGACCCTAGACGTGACAGGATGCAAAATATTAATCGGTCTTCCCGGCACGGTTTCCACAGATTTCAGATAAAACGAGCGATACAAGGTAAGGAAAAGACAGGTGGACTCACCGGAAACTTTGTCTGCAGAACGATCCCGCATATCTCGTCGCCGACGAGAAACTGCTCGCCGAGCATCGCCATACACACATTCTCCCAGGCCCGTTCAATCTTGTTCTTGCGCAGCCGTATCACCCATTGGCCTCCTTTGCTGTTGGCCGGGTCCTCCCACATCGGCTTAATGCCCTGCTTGAACAGGCTGAGCTCCCGGTAGGGCTTTAAGGCGGTGGGCCGGATGAGGTGCGAGTAGAGCGACCACCATTGCTGCACGCTGGCGCACCGGCCGACCACGTGCAGCGACTTGCTGTAGTCGGCGGCCGCCCGCTGCGTCCCCTTGCGCGAGAACCAGAGGCAGTATGTGTGCTGCAGACGATTCTCGCCGGGCCCGACTTCCAGTGGCGGTAGCTTGTCCACATCTATCTCGTTCTCCACATCGCTGTCGTCGCTGTCGACGAGATCTGGCCAGATTTTACTGGAACGGGCGCGCATGGCACGATAAAAAACAGCT
Organism: Drosophila anomelani; assembly: GCA_035045905.1. Taxonomy (NCBI): domain Eukaryota; kingdom Metazoa; phylum Arthropoda; class Insecta; order Diptera; family Drosophilidae; genus Drosophila; species Drosophila anomelani. The sequence continues at coordinate 3,345,663 of JAWNOO010000007.1, read as the reverse complement.
TTTGATTAGTATGTCAAGGGTTAGAACTCAAGTTCCCACTTGCCAGCTCCACTACATCACCACAATCACCCAGATCTCTAGGCCCTATCGTTCGCACATTACATCAAGCTGAAAACATTCCCTAACAATCATGAAGCTGTCGATTATTACGCTGGACCGGCGCACCATCAAGGTGGAGATGAGCGACACGCAGAACGTACGCACGCTGAAGAAGCGTTTAAGCGACATGCCCGAGGTGGCCATGCCCGCTGAGAGTCTGCAGCTAATCTACGCCGGTCGGATCATGGAGGATGAGTTGCCCCTGAGCAACTATAAGATAGCCGAGGACAAGAACATCGTGTTAATGGGAAAGAAGATTGCCCCTCCGGCCGAGCCGAAGGAGCAGGAGCAGGAGCGGGAGCGGGAGCGAAAACCAGAGCCTGTCATGCCTGTCATTCCCACGCCGCCGGCAGCCGCTGCTCCCATTGAGGCACTAGGCCAGCCGACGGTGGCTCTGCCATCGGTGGCACCCAACGAACAGCGGGTGCGCGATCTCATGGACATGGGCTACGGCGAGCAGGAGGTGCGAGACGCCTTGCGGGCCAGCTTCAATCACCCGGAGCGGGCAATAGAGTATTTGATCAACGGAATTCCTACTCAGGCCGCCACAGATACGCACATGTTGGCGGCCCAGCCAACCGGGGATCCGCAGCAGATGGTTGCCTCGCCAGCCTTGACCCGTGTGCGCCAAATGATACGCGATGATCCGCGCCTTTTGGACCAGATCTTGGCCCATCTGGCCGAAACGGAACCGGAGGCCTTCGAGATCATTCGTAACCATCAGGCAGAGTTCATTGCCCTGATTCAGGGCAGCGAGGATGACACTGGAGGCGACAACGTGCATGTGAATCTAACGGCTGATGAGGCCGCCGCGGTGGAACGTCTGGAGGCGTTGGGATTTCAGCGAGCCCTAGCCGTGCAGGCGTATCTGGCCTGCGACAAGAACGAGGAGATGGCCGCCATGATCTTGTTCAATCAGGCCGAGGAGGAGGAGGACCATGATCAGGAGCAGTTGCCCTAAATAAAGCGAGAAAGCGCACGTAAACGGTGCCCAGAACATAACCTAACAATCGCGCCCAGATGTATGCGAGATGCTGGCCCCGTTTATCGGCTGCGACAACGGGCGGACGGGCGGGTGTTTAGTGGGTGGCGGCGGGAGGTTTGCTCCACTTACGACTCGTACTGCTTGCTGGCTACTTTCTCCATGCTCATCCTGGCAATGGCTTCTGCGTCTCCTGGTGCTGCTGACTGGGGCTGATGCTGCCTGCTGGTTGCTGCTCTCGCCGTGGCTGTTGCTGCCTCTGGCTGTGTGGATCCCTCTGCTGCAATGGGACGGAGGACGGCTGCGTTCCAAATCGCTGCCGCTGCCGATTCTTCTAGCGGAATTCGTAGGTTGCTTTTAGCCTCAGAGCTCTCCTTTGGCTGCGCGCGTATGTGTGCGTGGGTTTATGTGTGCGGGGTTTTTTGGTGGATTCTCTGCGCTGGGCGATTTTTGGGCCGCCGCTTCTTTGGGGGTCAGCGGTTCGCTTGGGGCCGCTTTTTGGTTAACGAATGCGCTATTTGGGGGTATCCAGTTGTTGTTGATATTGTTGCTTGGCTTATTTCACGGCTTATTTCGCTTATTTTTGCTGCAGTTTTGACGTTTCTTTTTGTACACACAACATGCGCTGATTGGGTTCCACTTGTGGTCCACATTCCACGCGGCGCTGTCAAATCGGTTCAGTGTTGGTAGTCGGAGCAGCGTTTGGGCATCCACCAACACTGCCCGCAGTGCAGCTGCATACCCTTCAACGAAGAGTATATAGGTTATCTTCATGCTTGTTTTCTTAATAATATAAAAAAAAATAATACATATGCACATTGAGTTATTATTTTTATTTATTTGTATACTGTTTTAATTTTAAATTAAGAAACAGGAATGAATCAGCCAACATTGAGTTATTAATTAAAGTTAAATTATCATAAAAGTAACAATACAATTCGTTGCTCAATTTGAAGTTTTTCTTTTGTAATATAAAAATATGTTTTTAAACCTTTTTTTATTAACAAATTAAGTATATCTAGGTTCCTCAATAAATTACTCTATATCTATAATTTTCTTTAGATTTCACCATAAAATTACCAAATGTCATCCTGCAACATACCATCCCAAGCTGAGACCCATGACTTTACAGGGTATCCGCCTATCGACTTTTTCTGTCACACTCAGCTTATTCGGTTCTCGGTTTGTTTACGTTCTCTTGGCCGCTGAAAATGGGCAAAAGTGATAAAAAATCAAAGAAAAAGCATAAAGAAAAACGCAAAGAGTTTAAGACAAAGCACAAATCCTCCAAGTCCAAATCGAAAAAGCACAGCCGACGGAAGCAGGAATCGCCCCCTCCCGCTGCTCCTCCTCCGCGACCAGAGCAGGCGGAGAGTAGCAGCGAGCAGGATGACTTTGCCATACCAATAGGTCCGTAAGAACCCCCACTAACTAATTCCTTGTCTTTTGCGTGTGTTTGCTGAACACTCTACCCCACAAAAATTCAAGCACTGATGAACAGCAAATCGCACGCCCCCGAAACGCCGGAGGAGTACCAGCGCCGCCAGAGCCAGATCCGTCGAGAGGTGGACCCTGTCACCGGGCGCACGCGCCTTATCAAGGGCGACAGCGAGGTGCTGGAGGAGATTGTGACCAAGGAGCGCCACGCGGATATTAACAAGAAGGCCACTCGCGGTGATGGCGAATATTACGAGGCCCGATCTCTGGAAGCCGCCAGGCGACGCAAGTGAAGATCAAGCTATAACCAAAGTCAGATTTCTTTGTCTTTTTAGTAATATAATTAATAACTGTCAGCTTAATTAAACAAAAACGCTAGCTCCGACTATATGTACATGCGAAATCAACTGTGGAAATTCCTATTTTTTTTTTTGGTGCCGAGCTAGTAGAGCTGATGGAAGAAGGTGGTGCTGCCGTCCTGCCAGGCGGGATCGTCGCTGACCTTGGCCCGGCACATCGGGCAGGTCTGCTCGCGCTTGAACCAGGTCTGCACGCACTCATCACAGAAGATGTGGCCGCACTCCAGCACAATGGGCGTGTTGAAGGCGTCATGGCAGATGGGGCACAGGGCGCCCGCGGCATCCAGTTCGTCTTTGGTTGGCGGTCGCTCAGAGTCCTGCACGGAATTCAATGGGTCAATGGGTACACACAATCCTTCATTCCTATATCCCATGCTTACAATATTCTTCCTGAATGTCACAATCGCCTTGTGCAGGGACTTGCCGCGCTCCACCAGCTCGAAGATCTTGGCGCCCAGATACAGGGCGGAAAACAGGCCACCGGAGACCACCTCTAGGCCCGAATAGGACTCGTAGAGGAACAGGAACCATTGGGTAATGGGCGCCGTAGCCCGGTAGAACTGTGAAATGTACTCCACCAGCACATAAAGTCGGGCCTGCGAATGAAGATATGTTTAAATATACATTATTAGGGAAATCCCAGGAATTGGAAGCGTGACAATTATCATTAATGGTGCTTTTTACAGGTTAACAGATATTCTACAACAGAACAATAGAAATATCGTTACAAAAATCTATAGCTTTCCGCTATAAACAAAGAGCAAGCAAAGGAAAAACTCATAAATAAATAAACAATTGGTTTTGCTTAGTCACACTACTAGAAATTCAACTGCGGAAAGTATGACTTGAAAAGTTCGCTACAAGTAAAGTCTGAACATAATCATTGCATTGCCTTCGTACGCAACAATAATGCGTCATTATGGCTAATCAAAATTGAGAATACTATCAGAAACGTAGAATATATGTTTGCTCCGCGATAAACCTGATTGCAGCAACATTAAACTAAAGATTAAGGAACGATCTAGTGACTCACCCGCACTTTGAGGCGCATTAGGGTGTGCGGCAGCATGGTGATGCCCAGTTTTATCAGCATGGTAAGCAGCTTGAGGATGAGATCGCTCACAGCAATGTAATAGAGCATCATGCCCAGGGGAATCACCAGATTTTTATTGCTATTTTCCGCCGAAGATGATGACGATGTCGACGACAATGTGGGATCGTTCGGCAGCTTGTCCCCCACATCCGTGAGTCCTGTGTGAAAAGGCCTTGTAGTGGCATCTCCTCTAAAGTAATCTCTGGGTGGCGGCACAATCAGACCCAGTGGATTTGGCGGTGCACTGGCCAGGAACAGGCGCACCGTGACCACCACGGCAATCAGACAGGCGTCCCTCACCAGCACGGCGTAGTTTTTTTGGGCCAGTCGGGCCACTTGGTTACGCACCGATCGGTTTACATTGTACATCACCGTTTGCAGCACCAGGAGATCCACAATGCCCAGCAGATGGTCGTGTATGAACTTGATGAGCAGTATAAAGATCAGCGGCAGATAGCGCACAAAGTGACTGAGGATCTGCACCACCATGTCGTCGGAGATGAGGTGCTCGTCCTCGGCCTGATGCTCGTGAGGCTCAGCCTGACCATTGGCTCCCGCTCCGATGCCGCCGCCATCTCCACCTGCTCCATTGTCACTGCCATTGCCATCGCCGTTGCTCAGTTCTAGACTATTATTCGCCTCGTTTTCCTCGAAGGCCACCGGATTGCTGTGTAGTCCAATGACGCTGGCATTTGGCCGACTCCCATTAAGGCCGTGATGATTGTGCCGCATCTCTCCCTCGCGTAGAGAGATGCTCCTGCCCATAGCTCCACTGGGTCCAGCTGTTCCTCCCGATCCCACACGGCCGAAGCGAAGCGGCGAACTGACTGGTTCCGGCACAGGTTGTTGCTGCTGGCCGAGCAGTATGTGTGCGTTGTCCTCGGGATCAGGGACTCGAAAAGGAACGCCAGGCGATGTTGCTGCCGTAACCGCAGCCGCCGGATATCTGAAGTTGGAATGTGTGATAAAGGAGCGCAATGCCTCCGTGGACGGTGCCGTGGAAAGCGATAAGACGTCGTTGAGGTTGACACGCCAAAAGCCCAGCTGTCGCACATTGGCTGCTGTTCCGGGGGACGGGGCTCCGCCAGCTCCAGGTCCAGCTCCTCCTCCGATGGGCGGTTCCTCCAAACTGCCAGCATTTGCGCCCATGCTGCGTGACTGTTGCAGTCGGCGGTTCATCTGTGTGGTCACCCGCGCTGGCGAGCTGCTGTTGCTGGCCGGCGTATACGAACGCTGGCGGGCTAGGAAGGAGGAAAGGATGTTACCGTGGCGGGCACCGCTCAGGCTGCTGCTGCGAGCCGTGGGCACCGGGCCGTGATCCAGGCTAATGCTGGTGTTGGCCACTCCTCCACCAACTCCGCCAGCGCCGCCACCGCCCCCTGCAGAGGTCATCGAAGAGGAGGAGGCAGGCAGCAGGTAGTCGTGTTCCGCAGTGGTTGACTCATTGTCGTCGCTCTCGATGCTGATGGACACGCCTGCCGCTCCGCTCCCATCCTGCTGACCACCAACTCCGCCTCCTCCTCCTACTCCACCTCCGCCTCGGTAGGGATCTTTGTTCATAGCCGAGAGTATCCGTGTTATTTTCCAGAATTTACACTTTTGAGAACAACTACAGTACAAGGTTGCCAGAATTTCTAAAGCGATTTTTTTCTCAACTGTGGTGGAATAACATTCTTTTTCTCAGAGGTTTAGAGTTGAGTGGTATGGCAGCGCCTGAGTTGGTCAACAAAAAATAAATAAGGAGCCTTTTTAGGAATGATTTTAAAATATAATATTTCCTTAAAAATTATGGCATAACTGCAGAAAAGACTTGTTCAAGCTTCAATAATTGCAAAAATTTAAGATACGCAAATTTATATATGCTTTAAACAAATAAAAAAGCAAATATTATTGCTAATTTTAAATTGTTAAATTATACTAAATACATTATTTGTACAGTATATTCCCGACATATTAACCTTATATTTATTAGGTTTAAACTGTAGCTGAAGTTCCATTTCACTTTGGCATTAAATTAATAAGTGAATTTATATTAATAATAATTTTTAATTGTTTTAAATGTTTGTTAGATTGGAATAACAACATGCAACTAAATATATGCATAGATCCCTTTTAATTAACAAATGTGTTTTATTTTGAGTGAAAAAAATAAAACTCAACAATTATCATTATTTTTATTTTTAGTTTTTTTAATCAAATATAACATTTGTTTTTTATTTTTTTGTTATTGCCTAAAAATAATGATTATGTACTGATTCCAATTGTTTTGATCAACAATAATAATTATTATTGATTAATAAAATATTACTCAGTTTTTATTATTAATGATAAAAAGAAATACAAATAAATATTTAATCCTTATCATGTGATTTTTAAAATAAAACATAATGATTACGTTCCCTGGAAAAATACTACATAATTATCTACATTCAAAAATTAACATCAGATTGACATCTTTTTCGCTTGGCTCGCATAGCCAGGTTGGCCGAGCGGTCTAAGGCGCCAGATTTAAGCTCTGGTTCTCGTGAGAGAGCGTGGGTTCGAACCCCACACCTGGCAGTTAGAAGGATTCTTGTTTCCTTTTTTTCCCCCTTTTTTTAAATATTTTAAAACAATTTCAACATGAAATTATAGTGGAAATTAAATATATATAATATAATTTATAATAAATAAAACTTGTTAACTAAAAATTATTTTTGTTTTCCCACCCTTAAAAGTATTCATATTAATTAGCAATTAAATTTATATTTATTTTGTGTGACTCAAAGACCAATTCTAATTAATTTATTTATTATTATAATATGTATATTACATATAAAATAAATTAGTAATTAATATACGTATATTTATTTTGTGTGGCTCAAAGACCAATTCTAATTGTTCTATTTAAAGTATCCTAGGCTCTAATTGACACGCTTGAAAAAACATTTCTACCCCGTAAATTATGCAAATAATTTTCAAATTTTTTCCTTGGCTTGCGCTTGTGGGCCACCCTTGTATGCACCTTCACATGCATGTCCTGGCCCATTGATAAGGATAAGGTGGAAATGGCTCAGTTAACCAGTCAGCCAACCGCAATTAAGCTGACCCAAAGCCGTTGCCAGGAAACACTCGCATTGTCCGTCCACAACAACATCGAGCCAGTTCAGGACGAGAAAAACGTGGTCAAAACCACCACCGTGCCAACGGGTGCAGGCACCACCAAAACACACCAAGGACAAACCCTTGCCGCTGGTCGGGTCAGTTCAGTTCGTGGCCATAAACAAAGAACACCCGAGAAAAGTGAAAATATTGGAAATTAGTAATCAAATGTTGCTGCAAAATACAATACAAGCTCAAATGGGTAATTTTAATAATTATATTTAAGCTTATACAAGTTACAACTGATTAAAAAATTACCTAATTGAAAATGCCAATAGGGAAACAGTATAATGACGATCTTTAAATGGAATCTAATCAATTGTGTAACCATCTAGGAACACCATAAATTGCCAAAAAATAGATAATTTATTAATATATAATTTAATTATATTTGAAATAAATAACTGAGTAAGTACTCAGACTGTTTAAACGTTTGCGAGAAAACTAATTCCTTCTCGAGGCATTATTTCTCAAGGGAAGTGAAAAATATTCCATTAATATTTAATTAAATTAACAAAAAATTGAATAAGAAAACTTGTTCCTTAAATGAAACTTTAAAATCAAAAAGTATTTAGTGAAAATAAATATGTGCAAACAATTCTTAAACTTAAATACCTTAAATTGAATATCAAAAGAAAGTGCAAAATATTAAAAGGATATATCATTAAAGCATGCAAACCCCAAGGACAAATCATTTCCAAAAAACTGAGCTGTGCTTAAATTGACCCAAAACCCAAATAAATAAAAAAACCAAGTCAAATTGGTAATTAAAATATAAATATTATTTATTAAAACATTCTAAGTATAGACGAATATAGTGTGTGTTGGTGTGTGGTTGTGTATGTGTGTGGTACATGTTTTTTTTTTTAACGAGCCTAATCTTCTTAGATGGATGTTGAACCCCATTGGCGTAAACAAAAAAAAAGAAATAGTATAAAATGCAAAAATATATACTATATATATTGCTATACATATATTTTCCATTATTGATCAGTCTGTGTAATCTCTCTCGCTGGCCCCACCCTGCTCCCTGCTTCCTGCTCCGCGCGCCCGTGCTTGTTGCTCCCCATCCTCGGATGCAGTGGCTCCCCTCTCTCCCTGCCTCCTCCTCCGTCCGTTCAATGAACCGGCACCGTGATGCGGGGCGATAAACTTTTGGCTGTGGCGCGATTCCGGCGCTGCAAAAACAGCTTCACGTTCTCGAGCGGCAGCTGGAAGTGATAGTAGGCGCAGTACGGCAGCGGGTCCCAGTAGGCGAACAGCGCCTCCCGCTTGTCCAGGGCCGTCGTCGAGGTGCTCCGCTCCAGCGCCGACCAGCTCCAGTTGGGCAGCTCGTCCTCGGGCAGTCCCCGTCGATGGATGCACTTCATGGCGCGGCACAGGAGCTGGGCATGCGACCGATTGTGGCATATGTAGGGCAGGGCCACGCCCAGTCGCGTGCCCAGTGGCACGAACTGTCCGCCGTGGGCGGGACTCTTGACCAGGCGGAAGCTAATGTGTCCATTGATGGGCCTCTGGAAGCGCACCTTGGCGAAGAAGGAGCGCAGCCAGAGCTCGATTTGGGCCTCGTCGTCGCGGGGCACGGGTATGAGGTTCTTGGTGTGATGCTCCACACGGCAGCTCACGTTGGCCACCACCCGCGAGTCCTTGACGGTGGTGCAAGTCACGTAGTGATGGTAGCCGGGCTGATCCCTGACCACCAGCCATGGCTGTCGCTCGCTAATCTCGTGCTGGTTCAGCTTAAGCTCCGCCCTCCGGTTGGGCAGTATGTACTTGTGCCGCTCGAGCACTCCCTGCATTCCGGCGGCCATCAGGATGTTCCTGTAGCTGCCCACGAATCCGCTCTCGTAGATCTGCTGCAGCTGTCGGGGCGCCGTGATAACGGCATGAGCTGGCAGGGCCATCTGCTGCTGCTCGCATCTCTGGAAGAGCTGCAGGCAGTCGTCCAGCTGCTGGGTCTCCTGTACTCCCGGAATAAAGCTGGCACAGCCCAGCACCTCCAGGTGCGGTCTGGCCAGGGCGTCGTAGTAGGCCGGACTGGTGGCGCAGACGGGTATGTAGACCGCTGGCCGCTCCTTCTTAACGATGTGGCACAAGGCGGCTATGTACTGGTCGGGATTGCTGGCCGTGGGCCGAGGCACCACATAGAACTTGTCCACCGCCGTGGAGAAGCGGGCCAGGCCGAATAGTCCTTCGAATTCGAACACCACCACGCGGGCCCCGGATCCGTAGAAGTTCCGGGCCAAATGAAGCGTCTGGATGGTGCTGCCACAGCTCAGGAGAATGGTCTTCTGGCGCTGCACCGAGCCCAGGTCCTCCTCACCGCTCAGCAGCCACTTGACCAGGGCTATGGGCACCCGCAGCAGTTTCCAGAAGATCCAGAGCAGGGCGGACAGCCAGAAGCTGGGAGCCGCAATGGAGAGGGGTATGTAGAGGACATATCTCAGGATGGTCAGCACCAGACGCATCAGCAGCTGGGGTCCGAAGAGCAGCACCCTAGCTCCGAGGCTGGGCTGTGGCGGAGCCTGTGTCTGGAACTGGCTCCGTAGGAGACTGCCGTCCGCCGTCCGCTGGCGTCGCAGGGTCACAAAATGACGATGCGGCGTCTGCGCGTCCTTGTCCTCCTCCTCCTCCGACTGACTGGGATGCTCTGGTATTAGGTCCAGGGAATTGATGCGCCGGAACTTGGAGCGCGAGGCCTGGCGGAGTTGCCGGGCATGCTCCTGGCGCAGCAGCAGATCGTCCAAAGTCTGCGACATCTTCTCTTCACTCAATCACTCTCTCTCTCTCGCACACAACACACTCTCTCGTGGAGTCGCGTATTCCTCCGTGTAATCTTTGCCGTATAATCTCCGCCGTATAATCACCGATTATCGTCGCCGTGCTGTTGCTGGCAAAATCCGAACTGTGACTAAAGCGCGTTTTAAATAGGAGCTATACTTTAAACCTACGGGATGCAGCCGGGCCGGGCCGTGCCGTATTGATAACCCGCCCCAGGCACATGCCCATCGGCTGGGAACGGCCAATAAATACATGCCAATACCTATGCCACTGCATGTGTACACATGGAGAAAAAACGGAGAGAAAAGTTAAGGATTTTTCGAGATTTATTAGCTAGCAATCAAGGGTGAAGCAGTTTAGCTTAAAAAGGTATATTTTATATAGTGAATCAATGTCCCATAAAATTACTATAATTATTTATAACCTCAGCTTTCTTTTGGTATAAAATAATAGCACCTACATATTTCTTTCTGTGTTGATATTTTGCCATCTTAATGTTAGCTAATTGCGTTGTTACATTTCTCGGTTCTAAGCCATTCTACAAATATTTTGTAATACTTATTATACTTTAGCCATTAATAAACTGATTAAGCATAAAGTAAATGCTTTGTTCAATCAAGAATATGTTATAATCGAGTTAAATTCTTGACAACATTGTTGCCAGTGTAGAAAACCCCATACGCTTAGTCTAAAATCTATTGAATTCCTATTAACGATTACCTTTAGTGCTTCTTTATCGCGCTGATTAGTTTATTGAACTGTTTTATTTCGGCTGGAAATAGATTTCAGACATAGTGACCATGATTAAATTGTAAGAACCTGTCACTATCGAGGCGAGACAATCAGCACAACAAACTATTTACTCAAAAGTGACCTTAACAATGGTGATTTGCGATAATTTCTGGTAGGTCAGTATCAGGCTTTTATTTTGGAGCGAAAATTATAGTTGCTAAGCTCGGAATCTCTTAGGAAATACCTATAAAATAGGGAGATTTATTTTATAAACAACTAATAAGTCCCTTAAATATTAATGAAAATTCTGTTGGAACATTAATACTTGTTAGTAATACTTCTTATTGGCTTAATTCAATAGGCATTCTCCCAGTGTATTAGCAGTAATTAGCTACCGCACTTATAAACACTTCTATATATGCCTGATCAGCGAATGAGTGTTAGTGATATTGTCGCCAACTCTCCTCCGGCTGATCCTCTCCCTTCTCCGCCTTAGTCTCCTCTTTGCCGGGTCCGCTGTCTGTGATCTTTGGCGATCGTTGTATAAATCATCACAGCTCGGAGCCCAGAGATTGTGGACTGAAGGTTTCATTAGCTCGCTGGATGGGCGCCCGTTGTCAAGGGAAGGCGGCGACAGAATCGGGGAAATCTCTCGTTCTCGGTATCCCTTGATGGGATCTGCGGAGGAAAGTTGCGCCATCGATTCTCGAGTGCGAATGCAGTGCAGGTCCCAGAGCCCGATTAGTGGGAGAGTGGGACTTTGATCCCAAGGTATACTCAATCCCATTTCTGCCCCCGACTGATAAGCGGGTCTGACTATGAACCCACCGCTCGCAGGCAAACTTATGCTGGAAATATAATCTCACACCTACACATAGTATAGACCTTATGGCATCGGGCCGAGATTAAAAACTGAAAGTGAAGCAAACAAACACCTTAATGGATGGCATAACCAATCTTCGGACTTTGAGAGTCTGAGTCTGGGCACATAGTTGTCGCAGCGGAGCTCGGAGCTCCACATACCTATATGAATAAGTATAATGAATATATGTGATCTGTTTGCACGAGTTTTATAGAAATCACCCTGTGTACCTGGCTGGCCCTCTAATATTCACCGCCTCAAGGTCGCTGTCCAGGTTAAAGCGAGGACTGATAAGGGCGGCGTTATATATTTAAATATCATCGTTTCAGGCGGTGGCTCAGGTTTTTTTTCGTGGCCATTTTTCGTTGTTGAGCCACCTATATGTGCCGGCCTGCCTGCCTGCCTGCCCCGGGTGTATATTATTATTGCACACATATGCATTTTTCTGATATGGACGTCGGCGGTGATAACCCCGAGGGTTCGCCTTCTCCATCGCAATAGAATTCGCAGAGAGCAACCTGTGCCAGGAAACATCTTGACATTTGCGAAGGCTAATGAAATTCTAGCATCAGCTTCGATCTCTGGGCATTACGTGGCTGCAGATAATGCCAAGTTAATCTGCATTTTTCGGGATTTAGAAATCGGGGAATTTGGAGTATTTGTTGGATTTATTTTTGAAGATTGCTTTCGAGATCCAACTAAATTATTTTAGCTGGCTTCTATTTATTTATTCTTAGAACCTCATTTATATTCACCGCAAATAAATCATGAAAAGGGTTAATCGCATCGACAGAGTCCCCTCCCGTTCCTGCTCGATTTATGGCTCGGCTCGTTGACTTATTAAAAGCAGTTAGGCATGAACCATGTGACCAGCAGTGGGACTTGCACCGCCTTCAGCGCCACCAAGATATCAACCACCAACGCCCAAAGCCAGCTGCACTTGAAGAAATAAATTACCAAGTGGATTTCTATTGGCATCCTTGGTTTTTTATTTAATGGGTTCCGGATATAGAAAGGTCAAGTCGGTCATCCTGTTTAAAGTATCAGGAAAATGTATTATTTAAGTATTCTAAATGATCATTATTATTATGAATTAATATCAAAGCAACTAATAAAATTCTAGAAACCTAACAAAAGAGTATGAAACCGACTATAGAAAGATATAGTATATATGGTATACAGCTGTACTAAACCAACTTTAATAGTTTCTCTAAAGGTGATGAATCTCAAAGTCAACTGACTTTAAAATCAACTTGAATCTAATCAGTGATATGATGTGATTTGATATGATAATGAATTGGACTTTAATCAATTGAAAACTTGCATTTAAAATCATCAAAAAATTTAATTCCATTTATCATCATCTATTAAAGACTCGACAACCTTTTGGTTTTATTTAAGCTCGAATCATTTTTTTGAGTGTACCCCATCGATATCGCCCCGATTTGACCGACCGCATTCGGAATATGCTTCGAGACACGATTTGCATTTGTTGCTCGCTCGCACGCCAAACATAATTGTGAGCTCCTCTTTCCGTAATCAATTGCGGTTGCCGCTGGTAACCAGGAATTTGTTAATTCAATGTTTATTCCGCCCCAGTCCCCTCCCTGTCCTCCGGGATTTCTGCAGCGCGGAAAGTTGCAGTCCCCAGACGGCAAACAGGCCCTAATGGCGGTTAGTTCGAAAGGGGAATCCTTGCGACTTGCCAAGCGCTCCTTACGCTTCCTTTCCTTGCTTGAAAAGTTTGGCTCTGGCGCTCAGTTGGCTCAGTTCCGCGGGCCCAGACAGTTGTTCCGGTTCGATCCCAGCTTTGTGTTACACAGCCACTGATTAACTTTCCCTCCTGGAGGAGCGAGCGTTAGTTGCGTTTAGTGCTTCCGCATTCCGCAAATTTGTGTCAATTGCCACCAGGCAGGACACGTTACGGTTGCGGTGGAGTGGCAGTGGAGACGCAGGCCTCGAGGCCCAGGATTCCGTGATAACTTGATGAGTATTCAATTGGAGCTCAATCAGTTAACAACAGTGTCTGGTGTGCGGTCTTAATTCAAGTGAAAAGTAAAACAATAAGACAGAACTTAAAGTGGCATAAGGATATATACATAAACATATATCAGCTGCAGTGAAAAGTAAGTTGAACCGATTTTGAATTACTTAAAGCGTGAATTTAGTTTAAATTAAACTAAAAAGTATACAAAGTTGTAAATGTAATACATACAATTAAAATATTTAATTATAATGATGAGTAAAAGGTGGTTTACTTGCAAAATATCTGCAGATCCCAAGCTGATGCATGTCTTGAGAAAATTATTGTGATTACTCCCAATAAAGCCACGATTTTATTTTATTACTTGTCTTAGACGTATACTTTTCTTGATGTATTATTCTTTTCATTTTGAACAGCAAACCCTGATTAAAGCAAAACTAAATTTATAAGAAGGATATATTGAAATGTATCTTATATTTTAAAGAAGAATTTCTTAAAGAGAATATGACAATATTTTAATTGATTGTTAGGAAATATTTCAAAAACTATTTCTCAAAAAATTACAGTTTATACTCCTTTAGGATATATTTAACTTGGCCAAACCAATAATTAATTCCCAAACCCCATGTCCCCCATAATATCTCTCATAAGCATAAACTGCGACGACCTCCATTTGACTGAAGCCACGATGATAAGTAGTAAATCTGAAACTAAAATAGAAAGTACAAGCTCCTTGTCCCGCAGATTGCATGCCAAATCCTAGTCGGTCGCACTATCAAGGATATTATTATTATTATATTTTTTATGGTTTGCATAAACACAAATGGCAAAATGGGGGCGGCATTGGGTGGTATGGGAAGAGCAGCATAAGGAGCTCAAAATTAGGAGACGCATTCGTGTCAAAGGAAGTTTCAACAACGACGGAACGGCGGAAATGTTGTTTATTAAAATAAATACGAGGACAAGGATATTATTATGAGTTTTCGGAAGGGGCCGAAATTGGGGGGTGCAGGACTGCAGGATTGCAGGAGCATGGAGTGGGGGTACATGGGGAATCGGGGGTGGTAAACACAAACACTTGCTGTCCTGGTGACAGACTGTGCAATGCGTGTTTGCCGGAGCAGGGGCTGCGGCCCAGGAAAAACTATTTCCTCAAGTGGGCCCCAAAAAAAAAAAAGATATCATTCGAAAGTATGAACGCAAAGAAGTCCTGCCACCGGGCGGGATCCTTCGAGGGGGACGCTCTGAGCTTGTTTATTTGCGAGGAACATCACCAACTTGGGTTCAGCTGTCATGACGACTGGCTCCCAGGGCCCGGAACAAGTTAATAAATCAATTTGGACTAACTTATCGAGTCGCTCTGGAGCGTAGGCGAGGCGCCAAACTTTTACCATAAAGTTTTCACTTCGTAATACCCTAAGATCTCTTGGCTTAAAAAATAGGCTGGAATAGTGGGGGCTTAAGTAAACATTTCTAATCTTACTGCCTTTGTTTCTGCTTTAAAATATAAATTAAATGGTTTTTGTTTACATTATTATGTCTTTATAATTTATTAAACTTTTAATTTGTTTCCCGTGGCTTAAAATGAAGATAACAACCAATACCAGGGGAAAAATCCCTACTAACTGAGGAAGAACTTAAGTTTCTTCAATAATATCTTCCTTGGAACTCTCTCAAATACTAAAGGGTTAATGGGTAAAATTAAGTCTTAACCCTAAGCCGCAGCAAACTCAACTTTCTGACGCTGCACGCAATGCAAAGCCGCAAAACACAGCCATTTCATCGAAGGAAACAAATCAAACTCACTCTCTGCCTTCCCACAACTCCTCCCACAGATGCAGGCGTATCGCGATAACTTCAAGCAAACGCCCTGCCCATCGGCCGTCGACCTTCAGACGGCGGCGTCGGTACCACCATCCGCACCCACCGCTTCGCGCCTGCCCTTCTCGCGCGGCCAACGTGGGCGTGACCCATCGGCCAGTGCCGCCTCCGTTGCCGGTTCCGGCGTCCTCACGCCCAGGATGATGAGTCCGGGTCCGCCGGGTGGCGGTGGTGGAGGAGGAGGAGTAGGCGGTGGCGATCCCTCGGCCCTGCTGCGTCAGAACCAGGAGCTGCGCCAGCGACTTGCGGATGAGTCGCACAGCTATCGTCGACGCCTGGACACCTACAAGCAGGCGCAGCATAACCAAGCGAATCTGGTCAGCCGGCTGCAGTCGAAGATCCAGCAGTATCGCCAGCGATGCAGTGACCTGGAGGAACGCATGCATGAGACCATCAAGCCAACAACCGGGACGGGACCTAAGCTGACCACCGGTCCCACAACCAGTCAGGTTCTGGTGAGTACCGGAAACTCTTCATCTTCAAAGGACCCTTTGGAAAACACAGTTTCTGTAATATCTTTTCAGTGCTCCACTTCCCTGACCCTGGGCCAGAGCAGTTTGCCCTGCAGCTCCTCGCTGGACTCGCCGCCGCCCAGCTGCAGCCGAGACTATGTCCACGACGATGTCCTTGCCACCGGCGGTGGTGGCGGTACTGCTGACCTATGCCGCAAGCTGGAGGAGGAGCATCAGCGCTGCGAGCAGATCCTGGCCCAGAACAGTGCACTGCGCCAGCAACTGGAGGAGTCCAACCGCACCAACGAGGCTCTGACCAATGACCTGCAGAAGCTGACCAATGACTGGGCGGGCCTGCGCGATGAGCTGCTGATCAAGGAGGACGAGTTCAAGGAGGAGGAGCAGGCCTTCAAGGACTACTACAACAGCGAGCACAATCGCCTGCTGAAGATGTGGCGCGAGGTGGTGGCGGTCAAGAGGTCCTTCAAGGAGATGCAGACGGCCATGAAGGCGGAGGTGGCCAAGATGGGTCAGGAGATTAACTGCGTGGGCAAGGACATCAGTGGCTCCAATGCGGCAGTGGCCTTTGCCCATCAGCAGGCCAAGCGGGCTGCGGACGAGGAGCTCAAGCAGTCCCAGCGCAGCAACGACGAGCTGCAGAACCAGTTGGCCACCTTGAAGGTGCAGTACGAGAGCGCCCGCCACGAGATTATGGAACGCGATCAGCGGCTGCTGGAGCTGATGAATCAGCTCAAGAAGCTGGAGGACCGCTGCGCGCAGGCGGAGTCCCAGGCCGCGCTGGCCAGTCGCTACAGCGACGAAATTGAGCGGCTTAACAATTCCATGCGGGAGATTGCGCAGGCCGTCGTTCAAGACGCTGAGATCGCAGATCGCGAGGCAGACGCCGAGGTCACCGGCGGGGCCATGCAGCACATGCATCTGTCGCGTGACGCCGCCGCTGGAGCAGGTTCGGGCAGCACAGCCGGTGGCGGCGGTAAATCCCCGCGTCGCAACTCGACACGCGCCTCACAGGCTTTCGCCGAGGGCACCATCTCAGCCGTGCAGGCGGCGCTCCACAAGTACCAGCTGGCCCTGCACGATATGCAGGTGAAGTTCCAGCACTCCAGCGAGACGCTGCGCACCACCAAGACGCAGCTGGACACCAGCGAGGGCACCAAACAGCTGCTGACCACCAAGATGCAGCAGCTCACCGAGAAGCTGGATGCCAGCAACTCGAAGCTGTCGGAGCTGCTGCAGGAGCGGGAGAGTCTGCAGAGGGGCCTGGACGATGTCCGCACCCAGAAGCAGCAGTCCGAGATGGGACGCGCCGATATCAACAGTGCGGTGAGTACAGTCTGGGGAGGATCTGGGTATTTCCCAAGGGTTTAAGGTCGAAGCAGCAGAGATATAATTAAGGATCTGTATTCTCTGAGGTTGTGGCATATACATATTTCCATACAGATTAAAGATTTTATAGCTCTGGTAATATTTATAATTAATTTGTATCAATGACTTAATAGACTTCCCTCTTATTTCTCTGAGTGTGGATGTCAAGGAAGATTGGGGGCGGCTCAGTGATAGCTCGATTAGTCTGCGTCTGCGACTGATTACGCCGCAGATTGTATATTATAATTAATAATAACGCTTTCAACTTAAATCCGGGGTGATGCCATGTCTGCGATGAGTTACAAATTATGCCTGCGGCGATTGCATTTGCGGCGGGCGTGAATGCCTTGGAAAGGGGATAAGTTCATAAGCACTCGGGATCTCGTATCGCTAAATGGGTTTATAGAGATTCGGAAAGGTACTATCGGAAGTTGAAGGAGTAAAATGAGTAAAACTTTTAGGGATGATGTTTGAGCCCAGGGAAAGCGGACTTCTCGATCTTATAAAGTTTATATTAATCAGCATCGCCAAGCGATACAGCTTTAAATCTTGGAATTATAAGGATATATTCAACTTCTCCTTTAGTTTCTTTCCAGCCTGTTTAATATCAATATTTTCTTGCCGTGCTCTTTCGTTAATCATTTAATAAAATATATATATAGTACAGAGCTTTATTAAAACTTAAATATATAAAAAATGATAAGAAACAATCTAAACAAATCGCTTAATTATATAAATCAAATGCATAATTCGAGGTTCGTCTATTATATTTTAGAAAGTGTGTACTGACTTTGCAGAAATTGTTAAAAAATTGATGAGGTAGCTTAAAATTCCCAGACTGGTTGCATAATCATGTTGTTTAAAACTAAGTTCTTATTTATTAAACTTAGGTTTCTAGGTTGGATTTTAAAAGAAAAGTATTAAAAATCAGCTGTGTAAATAACCCTTGGAACCCTTTTACTTCCTTCAGTTTGAGAATCTGAGCGGAGACTATGAGAAGCTGCAGCTGCACAATGGAAAACTACAGAAACGCATCGATTCCATGGAGGAGGACAAGAAGGCCGTGGAGCTGGAAATCCAACGCATTCTAAAGGACAAAAATATCACCGAACTTAACTTGAGGTAAGAGCTATACCTTGGAGACCAACGAACACCACTAAGCCCCTCTTTAACCAACAGATCCGAGGAGGATCGCAGCAGTCGCCTGCGAGAGGAGACCATTTCCCTTCGCGAGGAGCTCAACCGGGTGAGCCTCAACCGAGATCTGCTGGAACAGCAGCGCATCGAGTCGGATAACCTGATCAATCTGCTCGAGAAGCAAAAGTCCGACTTGGAGTACGATCTGGATAAGCTGCTCCTGGAGAAGTGCGACCTGCAGGAGAAGCACGAGAAGCTGTCTAGCAACAGTTGCTCCACCACCGACGAGCTGAAGAGCGTTCAAGGCTGCCTGCAGGAGGCGCAGGAGGAGCGCAAGAAGCTGCGACTCCAGTCCGCCGATCAGTGCACCGAAATCGGGGAGCTCAAGAAGGAGCTGGCGGTGCTGGACAAGGCAAGGCTTGAGCTCGAGACGGATAACCTGTCTGCCGGCGAAAAGCTCAAGTGCCTGCAGCTGGAGAAGGAGAAGATCCTGCAGGACCTGGCCTGCGTCACACGGGATCGCGGCGACATCCACAACCAGCTTACGGCCATGTGCCGCAAGAAGGAGGCCTTGAACGAGGAGCTGATGCGGACTCGCCAGCGCTTGGAGCAAACCACCGAGACAAACAGTCGCCTGAACAGGAACCTCGAGGAGATGGTCAAGGATGTGGAGGAGAAGCAGGTGGTCATTGATCTGCACGAGAAGGATACCCATCGCCTGAACGAGCTATTGGCTGCTCTGCGTTCGGAGAAGGAGTCGCTGGAGTCGGTGCTTTTCGACACTAACACCTCCCTGGAGGCCACCGAGGAGCGACGCAGCCAGTTGGAGCGCGATCTGCAGGAAGCCCTGGTGCGCGAGGAGTCCCTGAAAAACCATGTGGCGAGGCTGCAGAAGGACCTTGAGCAATGCCAGCGAAAGGCACAGGAGACCAAGACGCATCTCATTAACGGGGCCCGCGCCGCCGAGAGTGACTTCAACCAGAAGATTGCCAATCTCCAAACTGCTGCCGAGGATGCGGCCAAGAGGCACGGCGAGGAGGTGCTCCAGCTAAGGACTGCCCTCGAGAAGCGGATGCAGCAGGCTCTCCAGGCCCTGCAAACGGCCAAGGACGATGAAATCGAGAAGTTGCAGGAGCGTCTGGCCACCTTACAGGCCCATCTCGAGAGCCTGGTCCAGCAGCACGAGGAGGCACTTATTCGGGCCGAGAGCGAGAAGCAGCAGGCCTTGCTAATTGCCCACCGGGACAAGCAGGCGGTGGCCGAGCGCCTGGAGGCCGTCTCCAGGGATCTGAAGACCGAGCAGGAGGCCCTCGATCGCAGCCGGCGAGAGGCCAATGCCAGGGATGAGAAACAGAGGGCGGGAATTGCCCAGCTCAAGGACGAGATCGTGCAGATGCGCACCAAGGAGGAGGAGCACAGGTAAGTGATATTATATCCTAGGTTCTTTGGATATTATTCAGAATTTTCCATAGGATTAAACTGGAGGAGTGCATCCGCAAACAAGAGCTGCAGCTGAGCAGCATCCGTGAGGAGCGGGACACCCTCTGCCGGGTCAGCGAGGAGCTGAAGATGGAGATCCGGCTGAAGGAGGACAAGATGGAAGGCACCAACAACGAGCTGCAGGATGCCCTGCGCAAATCTAAGGAAGGTGAGTACAAAACGAATCCTCTTTTAATCTCAATCTAAATTGGAATTATTCCTCCACCAGCTGAGGGCTTCATCGACAGTCTGCGGAAGGAATTGACAGACAGCCGCCGGCAACTGGCGGACAGCAACATTGAGCGCGACAAGTACTCCGGCAGCAACAAGGAGCTGCGCGACCATGTCAAGCGAGTGGAGAGCGCCAAGCGGGAGCAGGCTCGCGCCATCGAGGAGGCCCTGCAGAAGATCAGCAATCTGGAGGACTCGAAGAACTCGCTGGAGAACGAGCGCACTCGGCTGAGCACCATACTTAAGGAGACAGAGAATCACTTCACGAAGACCACCCAGGATCTGAATGCCACCAAGGCGCAGCTGCAAAAGGCCCAGGTGGAGTTCGCCCAGAAGGACGAGGGCGGCAAGGAGCTGCAGTGCAAGCTAGTGGCCGAAGTGGAGCTGAAGGAGCGGGCTCAGCAGGAGCTCTGCCAGATCAAGAAGCAATTGTCCGACCTGGAGGCAAATCTCTGTGCCACGCGCCAGGAGTTGGGAAGGGCCCGTTGCCAGAACAACCAGGAGGAGCACCGCTTCCATGCCCGCGAGCAGGAATTGGCTCAGCGCTTGGAGGAGGGTCGTGGCCGGGAGAAGCGGCTGGAGGATCAGAAGCACAACCTGGAGGTGTGCCTGGCCGATGCCACCCAGCAGATTCAGGAGTTGAAGGCCCGTCTGGGAGGAGCCGAAGGACGTATCCGTGCCCTGGATGAGCAGCTGTCCTGCGTGGAGCTCCACAAGCGGGACACGGAGCAGAAGCTCTCTTCGGTGGTGCACACTCTCCGCAGAATTGCCGGAATCCAGGTGGACGGCAGTGTGAATCTATCCCACCGTTTGCTGAGTCCCTCGAGGAGGTTCAGTCCATCCCGCAGCTGCGGAGACTACGATGCTAGGAGTACCTCGCAATGCCCCGATGGACCCATCGATGTGGACCCAGATCTGGTGCGAAAGGGAGTCCGAAACCTGATGCACCAGGTGGCTCAGCTGGAGCGCGAGAAGGATGACTACAAATCCCAGCTGGGAGCAGCCAAGAAGCAGCTGCAAGATGCCGCCGAGCAGCAAGTGAAGTGCGACGCCAAGCTTGGCAAGCTGCAGGCCATGTTGAGGAACCTCCAGGAGGAAAAGAGCAACCTGGAAACGGACCGTAAGATGAAGATCTCCGCCATTCAAGCGCTGGAGGAGAAGCTCAAGCACCGCAACGACGAGCTGATGATGCTGCGGGAGCGCTTGGCACAAACGGAAATGCAGCTGGCGGCCACCTCGGAGGAAAATGCCCAGAATGAGGATCGCCTGGAGAAGAGTCGCCAGCAGTGCTCCAAATTGGAGAACGAGAAGCGTCAGCTGCAGGAAGAACTGGCCAAGGTGGAGGGCAGGGCCAGCAAACTCGATCTTCAGCGCGTGGCCATGGAGGGTGACCTTACACGCCTCCAAATGGCACTCCAGGAGAAGGACTGCAGCATCCGTCAGATGGCAGAGCGTCTGGAGAACCAAAATAGGGCCATGACCCAACTGGAAGATCGCTGCACTGCCCTCAAGTCCACCGTGGATCAAATGAAGGAGCGCCTCCAGAAGGCCGCTGTGGGCGAAACCCAGCTGAGGGGCGAACTGAAGACACTGCAAAAAGAGCTCTCCGAGCAGGGCCACTGCGCCCAGGCCAACGAGGACAAGGTGAAGCTCTTGCAAAAGTCCCTGCAGACCACGGAGAACGAGAAGCGAATCCTCACCGAACGCCTGGACAGCGCCCAGACCAATCTCAACGAGCTGCGTCGCAGTCAGCAGGCCCAGCTGGATGGCAACCAGAGGCTGCAGGAGCAGGTAACCGATCTGGAAGTTCAGCGTTCCGCCCTTGAGTCCCAGCTGCGCATCGCCAAGTGGAACCAGGAGAGCGGCGGCGATAAGCCCCTGACCAATGGCAATGGAGGCGGCGGCGAAGAGGAGCTCAGCAGGCAGCTGAAGTCCACACAGCGGGAACGGTCTGAGCTAAGGAGCAAGCTGCAGACACTACAGGACAAGGTCAAGCAGCTGGAGTGCGAGCGGAAGAGCAAATTCTCCGGCGGAAATGCTTACGATCGGGCTGAGAAGAACAACTCCTATTACGGAGGAGCGGCTGACTCCGGGGAATTCGATTCCAATAGATACGATGGGGCCGGAGGCAATGGAGGCACTGGTGGAGGAGGCTCCTTCAACTGTGGCCTCGATCACAGTGTGATTGAGCAGGAGACACGCGATCTTCGCCTTAAAGTGCGTCGCCTGGAGACGCTGCTGGCGGAGAAGGAGTCCGAATTGGCACGTTGCAAGGCGCGGATGAACGACAGCAGCAAGTGTGTGGATGGCATGGACTCTGATCGCTACCGCAGTGCCCAGATGCATGCAGAGAAGCTGCTCGATGCCAGGGAGCAGTCGCACCGACAGCAGGTTTTGCGGCTGGAAAATCAGGTAAGTTCTTGGCATAACACATTCGTTTTTATGGATTCTACTTGAGCTCTACCACTTCTGTGACAGATTTCCATGCTGCGCGAGCAATTGGCTCAGGAGGCCAAGCGGCGACAACAGTATATTCTGCGCAGCTCGAAGGCCAATCGAGAGATGCAGCACCTGAGGAGCACTCTGGGGGATTCACTGAGAAACGTGTCCCAGCATCCGGTGGATGCCCACCTTCTGGAAAGCGAGAGCCGGCGGTGAGTAAGGGTAGACAGGGTAGCATATGGTCCTTTTTACATTAATTGTATGGCCTTTTTTAGCCTCGATTCGGCTGTCTCGATGAGTCTGCCGCCCTCAAGCTGCCGGGACTACGATCGTGACTAGAGAGAGCTATGTGAATTTTGAGATTTTGGTTAAACTTGATCCCGCCAAGAAGAAGAAGACGTAACGCTCACTGCCACATGCATTTACATATTTAGAGAGGCTTCTTGGACCTTCAGCTCATTCGTTCTCGTTTGCCTTAGTACAATTCCAGCTGTTCATTGTCTGCCCCGATAGACAATCGAATATAGTGCGTTCCATTCAGTCGCATTCCGACGATGTTGGCGATGACGATGCCATCTATATCTAACTATACGCATTAAAGGGTCACAAGTTCCGATTCTCCCTGCTGCGAGGGAGAACACCGAACTATATATCTCAACACGATCAGTTGCATTTACATACATTTATTGGCCGGAAACACCGAAACTAGTCAGCACGAAACAAAGCCACTAATCCCTAAATCTTAGCCATATCTAATCCTATATACAGTGCAAGTTTTATAAAATATATATACAAGAGAATCTCACACCTCTAATGAACACGGTAACTATCGGGTCGAGTTTCTATTTCTTGGCGGGCTTAAGCTGCTTCTCCAGACACCCCACGACCATCTTCATGTTGGCCTTTTGGTTCGATAGCTTGGCCACTTCGCCCACGATGGCGAACAGAGCCTTGGCCTTGCCCTTTTGGTACTGCTGGGCAGCCTTGGCCTGGTTAGCAATGGCTTGCTTGCACAGCTCTCCGATCGCCTCGGGGCTGCAGATTTGTTGTAGGTTGTTGAGTTCAATAAGCTGGAAGGAAGCAGTGAGAAACCATTAGGAAATCAGAAATGTTAATAGTACTCGTTGGACTCACCTCACTGATTTTAAGTGCGGGATTCTGCTGCTGTAGTTCTATTAACTGGCGAGCAGCTTGAATGTTTATCTGCTCCGAATGCAGGTAACTTAATATATCCCTTAAATCCTCAGCCTTAATGGAGCTGAATTGAATGGTAATATAAATTTGAGTTACTTTACTACTTTTATACATGTAGTTACCAATCCTCCACATCCAGGTTTAGCTTATTGCAGTACGTCAGCAAGTCGTTGATAAGAAAATTGTAAATGACTTTGTTGGGCAGTTGGCTCAAGCTGCGGCTGATGCTCAGAAAATGATCGAGGAGAACAGGTTCGTTCTGCAAAAGCACACCAAAGAGTAATCAAAATAGTAGTCTATGAATAGATATATCCATACGCACCACCAAAATAATAGAAGTATCTGCATTTAAATTGTACTGTTCCATCAGGCGTTGTCGCGTGTCCTCTGGTAGTTCTGGAATTTCCTCGCTGAGCGCTACCACCGATAGCTGATCTTCGGTGGACTTTGATCCAGGCTTAAGATTCACATGTAGCGGTGGGAGATTCGGCTCCGGCATGAAACGATAATCCTGCAAAACCTCCTTGTCACGCATTGCCACGGTGCGCCGGTTCTCCGCGTCCCAGGATCGCGTTTCATTGGTGATCACTCCACCATCGGCCACCGTTTCCAGCTGTCGGTTTATTTCGTACGTAATGGCCTGCGAGATGCTGCGAACCGATCCAATGTTCTTGACTTCGGTGCGCACACCCAGCGGTTCGCCTTCCTGGTGAATGGATATATTGGCATCCACGCGAAGGGCACCCTCTATATGAAGCAATGAATTTGTAGAAAAGAAGAAAAACGGGACAATTATGTTACCCTCCATCTTGCAGCTGCAGGTCTGCAGGCGTCGCAGTATCAGCATCAGTTCCTTGACCAATGAGGCAGCCTCCTCACCCGTCTCCAGATCCGGAGCAAACACCAGCTCCATTAGCGGCAGTCCAGCTCGATTGAGATCAACCAGACTTCGCTTGAGCTGATCGTCATGCAGGGACTTCCCGCTGTCCTGCTCTAGTTGGAGTTGGAGAAGTTTTACGCTTTTGTAGTAAACTTTTTTTCCGGGAGTTATCACTGGGAAGCTCATGGCCCCATCATTAGCCAGGGCAGCTCTTTGCTGAGTGATTTGGTAGCCGTTCTAGTGAGCAAGTCAAAGATTTAGCTAAGGTTTTTATATTAACTCTGGTCAGTTACCGGCAAATCCGCATAGAAGTAATGCTTGCGATCGAACATGGACACTTCATTCACCCGGCAGCCTAGCGCAAGAGCAGTTTTGATGCCAGATTCCACACACTTTCGGTTAAGCACCTGGAAACACACAAACTGTAGAGGAACAAGGAAAGCTTTTCTTGAGAATGATTTCTTTACCGGCAAGGTGCCCGGTATGGAGGCATCGAAATAGGCCACGGACGAGTTCAGTGGTGCTCCGAATGAGGTTCCACTACCGGAGAAAAGCTTCGATGCACTGGCAATCTGTGCGTGCACCTCCAAGCCCACAACGCTCTTCCATTTCCTGAAATAGTAAGCATAACCAGTTGAACTAGTAAGTCAAACTAATTAATGAATTACCTCTTGGGAATGGTGGCCAACTTGGGCTGCGTTCCGAGCCGCCGGATTATTGAATAATACATTATTAAATCGCCGGGCGCGCAATCAGCTGCTAAGACATAATATTATTAGGCTTTATTAGCGGCCAGTGCTGCCAGAATTCGCACTTATCGATTCTGAAAGTTTTCGTAAACAGCTGATTTTGATTCGCGAACTATCGATTTCGATTTACGTTGAAACTGCTGGCGATAACAGCAATATCACAAAAAAGTAACCTTTTTCATTTTCAAGACAAAACATGTAAAAAAGATGAGACTAGCAGAGGTAAGTGCAAAGAAAGCTCCACCAGGGCGTCCAGACACGCTCCACACTTTGGAAACTTCAACTTCAGCCGTCTCGTGTTCCAGTTGACAGCGACCAAGACGAGAAAAAGCACACGCAGCTCTGCAGAAGACAACCACGACGACGACGACGACGACGAGTGAGTGGAGCGGCAGGACAAGGAGTAGAGGTGGAGTAGAAAATAACAGATTACAGCAAAACCACCATGGACATTGAGAAGATAATCGGTGACCTGGAGTCGAACATAACGCTGGAGAATGAGGAGGCCAAGCGGAAGCTAGTGGAGCTGTTTACGCAGAGTGAGTGCTTGTGAACTCAGCCTTTAGATCACTTTACTACAATTCCACATCGGAATCCCTCTCTCCTAAGACAAAGACCAGTGGGTGGTGCAGTGCATGCTGGACTACTTCTACAAAACCGGATCTCAGCGCATTTTGGAGGTGCTGGTCAAGGCTCAGGCACCGCACGATGGCTACATATTCGATCGGTTGGACGACTGCCTCAAACAGTCGCAGCTTCGGGTGCAGAGCCTCCATATCTTCTGCTTCGTTGTGCGCCACCACCCCACCTGGCTGTACAAGATCGAGAAGCACCGGCTCATCAAGAGCATTTTTAAGCTGCTCACGGTAAGTTTTGCGGGCGAAGGGAACTTACTTACCCCGGCCAGATATTCACAACCCCCACCTTGCAGCACGAGAAGGAGATAGTACCACTGATGAGCGCCCTGCTGTGCATCATCACCCTGCTACCGATCATCCCGAATTCGGTTCCCAACATTCTTAACGACTTGTTTGAGGTATTCGGTCATCTGGCCTCGTGGAAGCTGCAGAACACCAATAGGCTGCCGGACGAGAAGCTGGTCCATTTGCAGTTGGGCCTGCAAATGCTGTTCCACCGCCTGTACGGCATGTATCCGTGCAGCTTCATGGCCTACTTGGGGGAGTTCATCAAACGGGGCAGCGGAGGAAGCATCTTCCAGCACACGATAAAGCCGCTTTTGGACACTGTCCGCTTGCATCCAATGCTGCTGACAGCCACGCCGGAAACGGAGGTGAACAATACGCGCTGGAAGGAGATGGAGCCCCACGATGTGGTCATGGAGTGCGCCAATCTGTCCCTGCCCGTCCTGCTGCCCGAAACGAGCAACGGCGATGACGGCAGCAGCTATCCGCTGACCCCCGGCTACAGTCGCATGACCTCGACCACCTCGGCCACCAATACGGACTACAGCTACCAGCTGAGGGACTTTCAGCACTCCAGAAACGACCGCTTCAATTCGTCGGGTGGAGAACTGGGTCCGATTTGGAGTCCGCACAACGAGATCACCACTTCAAGCAGTGCCATCCCGCTGACGCCCACCACATCGTTTATTCTGCCCCTCCAGCCGACTATGAGTTCGCAGCTGATGGTGGGCATGACGGGCTCCTCGCCGCCTGAGGCAGCAGTGGAGGCCACGCCGGAGACAACGCCGCTGAAGGATCTGAGGGAGTTAAAACAGCCGCACGGCCTAGTCAACTCCCATGCGGTTAGGGCCATATTTACCACGAGTCAGCCGTCGTCACCCATGCGCAAGGACCAGCAGAATCAGTTTAGTTTCCCCGACGTTAGCCGGGAGGCAGAGGAGGGCACCAGCAGCACGTTCTTGGAGGTTACCAGGGTGACAACGTATGAGCGACGCCTCCAGCAGGTTATCCAGGACAGACACAACGTGGAGCGTGCGGCCAGCGCTAATGCACCTTTTCCCAGCAGCCTGCCGGAAATCAACTCAGAGCTCGGCGGAGGTTCGACGGTGGTCGCTGCCGTGTGTGGCGAGTGCAACGAGACGGATCGCAGCCTGTGCAGCGTGGGCGGACTCCACATGCCCACAAGCCGATCCATGCACATACTGGCCAAGGGACTGAAGCGCCGAAACCGCATGGCTAGCTACAGTGGCAACGGGACTTGTGCCGACATCGACAGCAGCAGCAGCACGGCAGCCAAGAAAGCTTCCTGGAGTGTGGAGGCAGAGAACCCTATCCGACGGGCCAAGTCCTGCTCGGCACTGGCAGGACTGCAGCAACATATGGAGGAAACCGATGACGATGAGGCAGATTGTCTCGGTCAGAGGCAGAGGACTGAGAATGGGAAGACGCAAAAGACTGGCAGCCGCCTGCAGAGGAGCGGCAGAATCCTGGCAATAGCGGCACCCAAGGAGCCGCCCAGGATTTTTACGCACGCTTCTACCCAGACGGTGGATGGTGTGGCGAGCGCTCCAGCGCAATACGAGAATTGGTTGATTGAGCTTCTGCTGGAGTGTAAGGAGCAGCGGAACAGTTACGAGCGCAGCCTTCTGTACCCGCAGGACATTTTGGACGAGTACATCAAGCATGCAGTCAAGGCAAAAGAGAGCTTCGACGCTGAGCAGGGACAACTGATGTGCCTGCAGCTTGCATACGAGAGCTACCGGCGCTCCATTCACGCCGAGCGCAATCGCCGCCTCATGGGTCGGAGCAGAGATAAGCGCAGCCTAGAGATGGAGGCCGATCGATTGAGGGAGCAGAACAAGGATCTGGCTGGCAAGATGGACCAGGCCATGCGGATGGCCAACGAGCGGCAGAATAGCCACCAGGAGGAAATGGCCGATATGAGGGCCAAGTACCAGCACGAGCTAGAGGAGAAGAAGTGCCTGCGGCAGGCAAACGACGACTTGCAGACGCGTCTTACTACTGAGGTGGCTCGCCACAAGGAGATGAACTACGAGTTGGAGTCGCTTCGCGGCCAAGTCTTCAGCCTGGGCACCGAACTGCAGCACGCCCAGCAGCAGGCCGACGTGGGACTGCAGTGCAAGCAAGAGCTGGCACGCCTGGAGGCCGAGTTCATTATTATGGGCGAGGTACAAGTGCGTTGTCGCGACCGCCTGGCCGAGATTGACAACTTTAGGGCCCGCGACGAGGAGCTGCAGATGCTCCAAGAGAGCAGCCATCTGGAACTGAAGGGTGCGTCAATTGCTTGTGTTTATATTTTGCGAATGTTTATCGAAAATCGTTTATTTATTCAGATCTGAGGCACAGCCTGGACGAGAAGACATCACAGCTGGAGAGCATGAAGCACAAGATCAGCGACCTGCAGACCCAGCTGGCCAACAGCGAGAAGGCCATGACGGAGCAAAAGCGACTCCTTAGCACTGTCAAGGATGAGTACGAAGAAAAGTTCAAGGTGGGTGGGATTTCCGAGTTTGTTTTCATTCTTTTAGTCTCTTAGGGCATGTTCTCAGTTTCGCTATTCTTTTTACACTTTTAAAACAAAAACTTGTCGATATTTTAATAGTTTGTTTAATAGGTTTATATTTATTTAAGATCATACATTTTAAAATGCATCTTTCTTGCAGTCTGTTAACAAGAAATATGACGTGCAGAAGAAGATCATTATGCAGATGGAGGAGAAGCTAATGATGATGCTTCAACAGCCACAGGGCGGAGTTGGCCATAACACCTGTTCACCGGACACGGACAGAACTGGTGAGTGCTGGAGGCCTTTTTCCAAATTGCTGAATCAATGTACTCCTCTTTCTCTCCTTAGACATTGCCTCATCCATGGAGCGCAACTCCCCGTTATCGACCTCACTAGCCTCTAGCGAAAGTCTGTCGGCAAGCCTGCGTTCCACGGAGCTGAAGAACCTGCACCAGCTGGTAGACACGCCCTCGATGCCGGAGGTGCTGAGCAGCATGGCCGCCGGCGCCCCCTTCGAGGACAGCGCGCGTTTGCCGGCCGTGGATTTGGCCACCTCGGCCAGCACCGCCAGTGCCATCAACATTGTTCCGCACGCCCTGGAGCTGCCCTCCACTTCCCACACGATCACCCACCCACATCCGCATCCTCATCTCCACCTGCAGCAGCAGCAACAGGAGCAGCAGCAGCTGCAACTGCAACAGTCATCGCTGAGCCAGGAGCAGCAGATGCAGACGCAGGCGCAGTTTGTAAGAAAACACTAGCTTTCCTTCGCTAAACAAATGTCAAAATGGAAAATCCACGCAAAATCTGCAAAAAAATGTAAGAGTAACGATACCAGTTCTTGGTTTTTCACATATTTTCATATTCAGTTCCAAACTGTAACTAAGGTTTAATAAATCGCTGACTCCACGCAATAATTATAAAGGTTATATAAAAAATATTAATGTTTGAAATTTTAACTTGTTTAGCACATTGCAATTTGTTGTAAAAAAAATGGTTTTGATACGAGGTAATAAGTAAGGCGCGCATTCATATTATAATAAACATTTAATTAAGATCAGCAAGCATAAACAATTGTTTCAATTCTGGTAATTAAAGCAGCTTGGCGGTTATATAACAAGCGCCAAACATTTAAATTAATTTTGCCAAAGAGAGCAAACAAAAACATAAACAAAACTAAGGGCATTGCCAGCAGCGAAAAACTAGACAAGGTGGCAGCGCCAATGCAAACAGCTGACCGCTGGCAAAGCAACAATAAGAAGAAGAAGCAGGAAACTCCCACAAATCGGATCATCAAAACTCTGCGAAAATAATCATAATGCTGTCCCAATACATGGAGGAGTTTGAACAGGTGGGTGTCGGAGTACCTTATATATTCAATAACTTAATCCCACAATCATCTTAACCAGGAGCCCTTCGAGGTGGGCGAATTTATCGAACGCCTCACCTGGCGCACCAATAATGAGCTGCAAAACAGCGACGACTTCAGTCCTGTGGCCCTGCATGACACCTTCATCCAGACGATCAAAGATCTAAAGATTCTGCAGGAGAAGCAGCAGAGCAAGTGCGAGCGGCTTGAGGAATCGCTGCGGCAGGAGAAGGAGTCGCATGCCAAGAAGATAGCCAAGCTGCAAGAACGCCACCAGACAGCCATCGATTGGTTCGGACAGCTGGACGAGAAGATTAACTCAGTGGCTGGAAAGATTATGCATCTGGGCGAGCAGTTGGAAAACGTAAACACCCCGCGCAGTCGCTCGGTGGAGGCCCAAAAGTTGCTCAACTTTATGGCAGAGTTTCTGGCCGCCGGACCCGTCATTGTCAACGACATATTTACGGATGCCGCCCGCCTGAGCGAAGCAGCCGATGTCATCCAAAAGCTTTATGCAATCTCGCAGGATCTGCCGCCCGGGAATTTTGCCGAGTCCAAGCGGAAAATTGAAAAGAAGTACGATGAAGTGGAGCGGCGGCTGATCGAAGAGTTTGCTGCTGCCCAGAAGAGTGAGGATATTGAGCGCATGAAAACCCTAGCTCAGATCTTGTCGCAGTTCAAGGGCTACACGCAGTGCGTGGACGCATACATCGAACAGAGCCAGATGCAGCCGTACAGCGGCAAGGACATCTTTATCGGCATCGTTCCACTGTGCAAGCACCACTACGAGATCATTCAGAAGGTGTTTGCGAATCCGCAGCAGGTCATGTCCAAGTTCATACTGAACATCTACCAGCTGAAGCTGCACCAGTACGCGATGACCAAGCTGGAGGACAAAAAGGACGAGGAGAAATACCTGCGCACCCTCTACGAGTTGTATTCACGGTAAGTTCTCAATGCTTTAGATCCTTCAGACAGTCTATTATATATTTGAAGTGGCTCTTTAGCACACTAAAGCTCTCTACGGATCTGCAAGTCTACATGTCCACCATCGACGATGACTTGCTACAGAAGCTGACACAGCAGATCTTCATGAAGCATCTGGCCGGGTATGCCGAAATGGAGACAAAATGTCTCACTGCCAAGTGCTCTACGGAGCTGGAGAAATTTTACGCCAGCAAGAAGCACCAGAAGACGCAGACGACTAAAGGCTTTCGACGCAACATGGAGGTATTGATTGCGACTCGAGCCAACATTAATATAGCCGCCATCGAGGATTATGGCGGAGAGACTTTTCTCTCCGAGGAACTAGCCATCAACATGCTGCAGGAGGCAAAGGCTTCTCTTAAACGTTGCCGCCTTTTGTCCAACGAATCTGAGTTGCCGGGCAATGCCATTAAGCTGAACGACATTCTGCTGCGTTTTTTGATGCATGAGCACGTGGACTATGCCCTTGAGTTGGGCCTGCAGGCAGTGCCGTTGGCCGAGGGCAGGATTTTTCCTCAGTTGTACTTCTTTGACGTGGTCCAGAAGACAAACATCATTGTCCACCTGCTGGAGAAGCTGTGTCACACCTCGGTTATACCATGTGTGAGGTGGGTGAACTGCTTATTTTATAGCTAGATAAAGTATTCTTTATATATGGCTTTATATTATGTAGTAATACTTCAAAGTACTCGGACTATGTGTTCAAGAAGCGCATTCTGATGGAGCAAATCGAGACGAAGCTGGACCAGGGTCTGGACCGTTCCATCAGCGCTGTCATTGGCTGGGTTAAGGTCTATCTACAATATGAACAAAAGAAAACCGACTACAAGCCGGAGACTGATGTAGACACCATTTCGTCGGCGGTAAGTTGGATATTGATAGACTTTAAACACTTTCTCCTCATAATCCTCTTCATTTAATGAATTATTTGGTATTAACATAATAAATTTAAATAAATTTAAACTGTTTTCTATAGGCCTGCCTTCAAGTCGTGCAGAATCTACAGCCGGTAATTACGCAGATCAAAAAATGCGTGGATGGCGAGAATCTGCAGAATGTCCTGACCGAATTTGGAACTCGACTGCATCGGATCATCTATGATCACCTGCAGACTATGCAGTTCAACACCGCTGGTGCCATGTGCGCCATATGTGATGTGAACGAGTATCGCAAGTGCATCCGCGAGCTGGAAAGTCCGTTGGTGACGCAGCTTTTCGATATTCTTCATGCGCTGTGCAATCTTTTGCTGGTGAAACCGCAAAATCTCCAAGAGGTTTGCACGGGCGACACACTGGTGAGTGTCTTGTCCGGCAATTGTCTTTTCACTCTATTCAAATCCAATATAATTGCAGAACTATCTGGACAAGTCGGTGGTGAGGCAATTCATTCAGCTGCGCACTGATTTCCGGATAATCAAGAACACCAACTATCTGAAGGGTATTATTGAGTGAGGAGAAGGAGGCCCGGATGACTAACATTCCGAAATTTTCCACTTCGTGCCCTGTCTGCGGATTGGATTGATATATTGTCGAGGACATTATCTAATAATAATTAATTACGCGACACCCTCTGTTTTTAAACTTTCAATTAAAGTCGATTGGCTGGTTTTTATCTACACATCGACAGAGTAGTACTTGATTTGGTTTGCTGCTCACGCGTGTCCGCCGACACCCCAACCACCCATTCCCTGACCCACACAAGCCCCCTAAGACGACGTCATGGACATTCCCGCCTTTCCAAATCTCCGGAATCGAATCCTTATCAGTGGGAGTGAGAGTCAGCGTTAGTTGCTCCAGTCGGCTTCCCAATCAATAAATCAGAGTTTATTGCTTAAGCGCCCGCGAAGTATTTATTTATTTACGTTTGCCAGGAGAGCGCGGGCTCCCAGTGCTCTCCGACCAGCTACTTCGGTGGGTCCCACTAGTCTTGATGTCAGTCACCTGTTAACCGCCAAGCAAAACGTATCGCGAAAAATCGTAGCCAGCCCGTGATCCTCATTATCGATCGGTCCCCTTTGTTATTGTTATTGATATTTGTATTCTTGGAGCTATTTGCACACCTACGCGAAACGCGTTTGTCCGATATTCTAATCGAATCGGGAATCAAGATCTCCAAGATTTGATAAAGCCATGCGCGGCGCCCTCATGAGTTACTACCTAAAAATACTCTTGGCCATTTGTGCCGTCCAAGAACTGGCCGGCGGAGTGATCAGATCCACCACAGATGCCGCCTACAAGAAGTATCTGTCCATAAAATCTCTCCCCTTTGAAGACTGCGGTGAGTAGATCACAATAGTTCGTGGGATCGATTTTTAGGGCACGAGGGGAAGTAATTTTTGGCGTTTGATATTCTGATATAGTCTGGAAGGTTATTTCCCGTAAGAGTCGGCTTACAGAATATGAATTTCAAAAGTTTTAAGTTTAAGTTTTTTACTTTCTGAATATCTGAAAATGATCTTCATTAGTTTTTATACTTTCATGATCTCGCCCTCACCGCCAACCATCTTCTCTCCACTAACGAAGAATAACCCACTTTCTTTGAGTGCCTCCTAAAAAGTTTTTCATAATTTGTAGCGTCATCGAGTAAGTATTAGCGATCAGATCATAATCAAACCCATTGTAAATACCATAATCAAGTGGATTTGACTGCTGCTTCCGTGAACACAATTACAGATTTAAAAAATAAATTATTGCGACCGTAAAGTGTATTTCCCCGATTGTGTCGCATAAATTGATCGGGAATATGGACGCTGACAAGTTATTAATTTAACGTTAAATGATAAATACGATTTCTGATATATTACCCCAATTAATCAATGGAAAAATACAATCAGAATCTAATTTTAAAATTGGGCAGATATCACCGAAAATGATCTGTATGCATTATAAATTATATGATCGATAGGGAAAAGAGTAGATCCATTGACTCAAACTCTTATCAATAATATTATGAAAACTGATTTACGGGCAATAATAAATAAGCTCTAAACTGGTAAGCGTAATGCACCTTATAATTCTTCTTGTAAATCTATTTTTAGTTTAATCAATCTTATGTAGTTTTTTTAGAGCATTTAAGCTTCACCATTCAACTGTTTAAACAAACTTTAAATTGTATTCTGTTTTTTTACGGCTTTTGATTAAAAGAAGTATTTATGGACTGAACCCAGTAAATCAATGATTTATGTTCTGGACTTAACAAAGTGTAAACAAAAATGATTACGCCCGAATGTGGGGATCACGTTGCTGTTTCCATTGTGAACGACCGCCTCTTGAGAGGATAGTAATCAAATAATGAACTCAATTAGCAGAATAGTGTTGGTATACCCTAGAACATGGTTCAATTTAAAGATAGAAACTGTTTAAAGGCCTTTAAAAGTGCACTTGGTCACAGATTATAGATTATTCCGAATCTCGAAATACGAGGTGTGTGTGTGGGTCTGTGTGGATCGCAGATAACTCGGCTTAGTTTTAAAGATAGGTTCTTAGTTTGTTGCCATGTTGTAGGTGGTGGAAAAAAGGCATGGACATTGTCACGTACCCACTGGGACTATAGTCTTAATCATATCAGGGATAAGTATTAAGGACAATGCCCTTTTTTTTTATTAATGGTAAAGTTTATATCAGGAGATCTTTTAAGCTTAATAAGTTATATCTTCTTCAGTTGTTAAACGATATTCAAAATTATCTCTGATTATTTTTTCCCCACTTTGGGTTCTTTCAGGTTCTTTGTACCAGGTCAGCTACCTGGAGATCGAGAGTTGTACGACGCTGCCTTGCTCCATGGCCCGGAATGCGATCATTAAGGTTACCGTCCGCTTCGATGATAACGGTAAGTGGCTGCGAATTAACGCACTGATAACGCCATAGATCCGTGCATTCTATCATTTCCGCGGAGAAAGTGCCAAGAGGGAGAGAGCAAAAGTCAGTGGGAACAGTTCCCGAAAATAGATCTGCCTGCGATCAGGTGTACGATGGATGTTTGAGGGGACAGGTAGGAACCCCCGAGGCACCCACTCACACGAATTCGGTTGTAGGCAGCCACTGCTGCGTGCTCAATGCTGGCCATAATGATTAGCACCTGCCGTAAATATAATGAATTGAAGATTGTAAATCAACGAAATTTTGGCAATTTTCCTGTTTGTTTTGTTTTGTCCCGATGTGTGCGGTGGCTACTATGTACTACTGTTTATTCCGATGCAGTCGTTGCGATTGCAGCCCGGGGGCCCCGACCCAATGCCGTTCCATAAATCCAATAATTAATGGCTAATGATATTTTGATGAGTCAGCAGAAATGGAGACGAAATCGAAACGATTGATCGATCTTAGCTGGAATCGAAAATCTCGAGTACGTTGACGCCAATACATAGAAGGCTGAAACAACGATTGGCCATTTATTGGCTATTAAATGGAACATGCAAAATAGATTCAATCTAATTTGGAGTGTGGAGTTTGATAAACAATCTTGGGAACACCTGAGGTGAAAATAATATTCCTTAAGGGGTTATATTTTGAACTGTATCTCTCTTCCCTTGGACATTTACTAATACTGTAAATAATATTAATATTCGTTATCATCACAACAGGCAATGGCGTCTCCTTCCTGAAGCACGAAGTCCGCTGGGTGTTTAATTACATCAAGACACAGGCTGCTATAAGCCCCGATCCCTGTGATGGGGATCACGGATGTATAGAGAGTGCCAGTGACGGCAAGGCCTATTGGGCCAACATCTTTGTGAATGAGACTTTGCCAGTGGTGAGTAGCAGATTCAGAATTAAAAAATGGGAATTTGTTTAAGATAAAAGTTGGCAAAAGTATATTCATTGATTTGACATACATATTTTAATTATAAATTACTTATTAAGCTTATATTAAGAAATATTAAGTTTTAAGTCAGTTTTCAAATAACGATAAACTCTAAGTAAGTTCCCAGACATCTCTGCAATTCCCTTTTTTAAATAAAAATCCTTAATAAATGGTAAAAAACTTTGGGAATCTTATTTCTAATATACTTAAAATTCCAAATTAAAAAGCTTAGCTTAAAATATATAATTTATTTCCATTATTTAATCAATTGAATTGATTGATTAAGCAATTATGATAAATTGATTAAGCATCTTGGCAATCTCTTCATCCATTTAAAGTGTTGAAATATAAAAATATATATAAAATAATTGAATATGATATATAAATACATTCATAAAATCAATCCGAAATACTTTCTTTCATTTGCAGATGAGGGGCAGCATGCTGTGGGAGTCCAAGGATGCCAAGGATCAGAACCTAATCTGCTTTCAGGTTCCCGTTGTAATCACAGTGTAAATTTATATGTAATCACGAAAATAAAATAATTGGTGCATGCAAAACAGCAGACCGGCGGGTGTGTGTGCGTGGGAGTGGGAGTATTCGCGTGAGTATGTGCATCCTTTAATGAAATTTTGAATGAAAACAAGGGAGGCGCGGCATCGTAGTAGAAACCGAGAGGAGGCAAGACAGCGGTGCGATCTCTGTTTTGGCACGCACACGGATCGCGAGAGCTATGGAGAGGGCCAGAGAACAAGTGGAGCACTGCATAGTGGTTAAAAAATTTTCCATTAGTCAATTTTGGCTTAAAATGTATGTAGTAAAGTAATCCCTCTTAAAATTTTGAAAATTAAAAATTGTTAATTTTGTAAAAGTTTTCCTTTATTTAATTTAATACTTAAGTAGTTTAAGTATACAAAATCGATCATTTAAAAGAGGAAATCAAGCTACTACTTAGCTACTAAGCTACTTACTAAGCCAAAGAATTCATAAATTTAATCCAAAAAGCTTTTCTGTGCTACTTTTGCTACTTTGCTACTTTGTTTTTTTTTGTTGAAAAAGATATACATATATGGAAATTACCAAGAATTACCCGTATACCCTCCAAAACATATGAGCTGGGGTGAGCCACATTGACCAGTGTGCCTAAATGAGCAGCGAACGGAGCGGGAGACTGGGAATGGAATGGGAGCCCTGCAGGCCGTTCAGTGTGTCACTCTCTCTTGGCGGCTGCAGGTCGCACGAAAAGAGCTCCCACTTCGGTTTTCGTTTCGGTTTGGTTCGGTTTGGGTTTGGACTCCAAGTTTGCAACTCCAAGCTTATAGCTCCAATTTCCCAGGAGCGGAAATCGGATCAGGCGGCGAATTAAGAACTAAAGTGGCAGCAGGCAATCATCAAAGAAGGCGCTCTAGCTGCGTAGGTGTCCGAGATCGCGGAGTGGAGCCAGTGCATCCGAAAGTGTTTCCCCGAAAGTGTTTCCATTATTGTGAGTACCTATAAATGCTTCGCACTACTCGCCATTTGTGCGATTCCGTCGGCGTAAAATGAGATTGCCTTCGTGCTAATTGCGGATGCGTAAGGATGATGCGGGCGGGGTGCCATCGGCGGAGCGGAATGGCGATGGGTAACGGGTGACATGCCGCACCATTGCAATGGTCACACGGTAAAGCTGTCTACGCCGGGCACCGGCCGTTTTATGCTATTAAAATCAGAGAGAATCCTATAAAACACTGAGAAAACAAATTATTTTAGGATTGGAGAACCAAATTAATAATTTGGTAATTAGAAATCCCTTAGCTTGAACAAAGATATACTTTTTCAAATCAATAATCCCTGGCAAAAAACCGAACAAGCTATATTTTTTTAAATTGTATGATAACTAAGCTTATATTGATTCTAGCTAACCGAACTCTCGGCTATAAGCCTTGATTTCAGATTACATTTTTCATTTTAATCTGGAATATGTAATTATTGTTTTATCTTGTTTGGTTTCTCGGAACTACTATATCCTGAAAGTGATTAAAATATGTTCTTTCTTTTACTATAAAACAGTTTTTGTGTACTCACTTGTGACACAATCCTCATACGTTTTAAATTCAAATTTTAAATCGGTTAATTTCTACCACATTCTTTTGCATCGGAAGTACTTACAGCTATGAATGTGCACAAGGGAAATGTAATCGGTGGACCTTGAAAAAGGCTTCAGGTTCGGCAGGAGAACCTGACATAGAACCTGACACCGCCATGGACAGCGACTTCACATCCTATGCGGATGCGCTTCGCTTGAGCTCAAGCTTGCGCTCACGCCCAGCTGGGTGCTTGAACCCCATAAATGGGCTTTCATTTGGACTTAAATGGCATAATATGATCCCGGCACCGCAGCTTCTAACAAGTGGAATAAACGAAAATAATATTTTTGGGAAATGGCCTCGAAATAATATTTCTGAAGGTCTTCTTAGAGAAGGATCCAGTCAAATGCTCTTGTATTAAATATCAATTTCCAAATTCTTAGCCTTAATTTTACGTACAACACTGGGAAATAACAAAGAAATCTTAAGTTGTAAAACTATTTTGCTAATTTAATTTCAGAGCTTATTTCTCTAGCTATTTCGCTAACTAATTCAAGCTTAATCTCAAGTAAGAAATAATCATTGCATTTCTTGGCCCAATTATAATAATTATTGATGAGAAGTTTTTTTTTCAAAGCGCTGACTTCTCTGTGACTCACATTTTATTTTCATGCTTTCCCGCTGCCATTTGAGAAGGGAACTGCACGATTTCTTTTATTTTGCCACAGTAAACAATCAGTGGATATTTACATTACGGATAACTGTGATTCAGCAATGATTGTGGCCGATAATGGAACCCTTCTCCCCAGCAAAGATCGTCGAACTTTTCAATTTGATCTCTCTGCACCCGAAATTGATGGTGGCTCAACCTCGTCCGTCTCCTTTGGGGTGTTTTGTTACAAGCTTCAGCTACTCCTCCTCCCGGAGTTTGTTCCCTTTGAACGTTTACTTTTATTTATTTTATTTTTATTATTTTTTTTGCACTACCGATGCACTTGGGTCGAAGCCGAGGCAACAATGCGATGACGTTGCTGCTGTTGGTCAAAGTGTTAAACGATTTGCATCATATTACACACTGGTGCTGCTGCTTTGAGGTCGCCTGGCTGGCTGTTGTTGGCTCTGCACTGCTGGTCCGCTGCTGGCCATTGTCGCCGGGCCTCGTGCTTTTGCTATTGTACTAAGTCCCGAGCGGAGTCCGGGGGAACGAGGCGGCTGGAGGATGGCGAAGATGGAGGTGGAGGTGGAGCAGGAGCTGCAACGGGAGGC
This sequence comes from Drosophila anomelani, assembly GCA_035045905.1. NCBI lineage: Eukaryota > Metazoa > Arthropoda > Insecta > Diptera > Drosophilidae > Drosophila > Drosophila anomelani. The sequence goes on along the minus strand of JAWNOO010000007.1, from coordinate 3,306,421 downwards.
AAAACAAAAGCAACAGCAGCAACCACCAACGATTTATCACAGCAACGACGTCAACGACGAAATCGATCCGGATCTTAGTGCCCCTCATCGTCAACCCCATACCCAACTCCATCTGTGCTGCCCTCCTTAACAACTCCCCTGTGTTATGCACTGTGAAAAAATAAACCACTTGTCGTGGTCTAGAGACTTTTTACTAATTTAGTTGGAATAACAGTTCCAAAGGAGTTGGTCAGCATAAGATACTGATGCTTCCTTCTTAAGCAGCTATTTAGCTTTGTCTGCTTTTGTTTTTGACAAGATTTGTAAGATATATTTTCTAAGGAATCTTAACTTGTAAAACGTTTAAAAAGAAAAACTTTAAGGATTTGTATAAGTCACTGCATTCATAAACATTGTCAGAATATAATATTTCCCTCAGACCAGATTAATTATTTCAAAATATTAGAATAAATATTTGCTCGGTGCATCGTTTCTGCGTGCTATATGCTCTCGCCAAGTGCCTTTCCGCCTTTGTGTGCGTGGAAGCATAACAAGTAATTTTGAATTTTTGAATCGTTAAAAGCAATTAATCGCCTCTACGCAACGGCAGCCAGCTTGGCTGCAACGACCGGCGCGATCCTCGGCGCGACTGTCTCATCAGCGTCAGCCGCAGAACCCATTCATCTGGAAGAGTCGTGGTCGCGATCCGCATGCTGCTGCATCCCCCATCCCCTTCCCCATTGCCATCTATATCTCCATCCCATGCCCCATTCCCCAGTCCCCGATTCACGATCCACAAAACCCCAGCATTGCCGACGCTTTACTGCCCAATTTTGTTGCAAATTTTTCGTTCCGCGGAACTTGGTGCATTTCATCTCGTCTGCTCTTAGTGATCGTCGCAGTCGCCGCTTCATCTTCTTGTGTCGATCGTCGCGCACATTCATTTGTCGCTTAATGTCCCTCAGTTAGGCTGCCTCGGGCCAGTCAGTCCCTGCTCCCTCTCCTGGCATCACAGGGTCCTCTTCGCCCCTCCCAAGTCGATCGCATCCCAGTCGGAGTCGCAGTCCGTCACAGCGGCGGTCAAGGCAATAGTATAATGTCAATAAAACGTACAAAATAACAGATCAGAAAAGTTATTAGGTATAAAACTCTTTCCCCGTAAAGTCCCTTAAACTTTTACTAAAGTTTAACCTGTAATTTTAGTTAAATTTTGAAAAGGACACACTTAAGTTTCTGACCCCCGCTGTGGGATATATGGGAGCTACGGCATGGCAACTGCCTCCTGGCTGCCACCACTGCACCACTTCTCCACTCAACTGCCCCCAGAGTGTCTGTATCGCCTTGGTATGTGCGGCATCTGCTGGCTAGGCTTCTGTGATGTGATCTGATGAAGCTGCTGCTGCTGCTGGTGCTGGTGGTGCTGCTGCTGCCCCTGTGGATGTGGATGTGGTGACATCCACTTGCAGCTCTCGCACATTCGTCGTAGTCGTATTTTTCTCGATTTTGTTTTCGCTGCCTGCACATTCACACGCAGTCGAACAGCAACAAAAACCGCATAAACCGACGACCATCGACCATACCATAAAACATTAGTTTCCCATTTGCGTGCTAAATACCCTACATGGAATCGCGTTGAGCACATTGCTCATGGCCAGGGTAAACAGTTGAGAAGGGTTCCCAAGGCATCGCGAGCAGCAGGGCTTCCAAGAAATGATGGATGCAAAATGATGCTGAAAAGTCAGTATTTGGAAAGGTGCTAAGATTAGTACACTCAAAAAATGGATTTTAAATGGTGTTATTAACTTATTTATTGGAGTCATTTAATTAATAGATCATAATTTTAAATCTGAGAAACTCTTATTTATTTCAAATATGTTTAAAGGATCATAACCTAATAATTATTCAGTGGATTAAATGATTTCAAATTCACAGAGTGAGTTAAAGGGTTTCCAGATAAAATATTTGAAAAATTGTGTACTTATCGCAAGTTTTGAACTAGAATTCCCAACAAAGCCTGACTGCAGGCTGCAGAACTGATGCCTAATTAGGCCAAAGATGTTATATAAAATTCCATTCCGAATGTAGGGCATTGGGGAGTCATCTTTGGAGCAGAGAGATCGTCCGTCCGTCTGTCCAATGCTCTTGTGGCACGCACTATGATGCGCGCTTTGAAGTCCTGTCAAGCACTTGAGATACATTTATGTATTTTTTTGCATTTTCATTGCCTCGACTTCGGGGTCGGAACGGGGGCTGGGGCCGTGCGGCACACAAATGCGAGGAATGATTAGTTAGTTGGTCATGCAAAATGGGTGAAACCGGTTCGGTTCTCACCGCGATCGAACATCAGAAGCATTGAGATCAGAACGGGGACAGAACAGAGCGGTCAGAGTAGAGCGGGCGATCCTTCAGCATAATCAACGGGCGGCTGCTGCTGATGATCGGCACAAATTACGAACGCACGGAATGTCCAGAAACCGAGAGCCGAGCTGATCACCTGACGCATGATGATCATTTGCAGATTGCACACACCGAGAATCGGATCGGTTCGGATGGGCAGCATGCAAGCGGCGCTGCTGGCGCTGCTCCTATTAGGCCAGTGGTCCTCCGGCACCACCTCATTCTCAGCGTCCTCCTCCTCATCCACGTTCAACCAGCTGCAACGCCAGAGGGTGGCACATTGGTTCCGGGATAGCAACGATGTCAAGGATAAAATTCTGGAGCTGCAGTGCCTGGCGAGATGCGGCGGTGTGCCTTCGATCAGCGAACGCGAACAGTGCCTGGACCAGTGCATCCAGGAGTTGTTGCTGGGGCCCAGGGCAGGCAGCTGCCCCAAGATCGGAAGGCAGACGCGCCTGAGGCTCTCATGCCTGGACAACTGCCAGTACGACCATGAGTGCCCCGAGGTGCAAAAGTGCTGCGCCTCCAGCTGTGGCCCCATGTGCGTGGAACCTGTGGGCGTGAGAAACAACACGCAGTTGCCACCGATTCCCAAGATCCTGTACTTCAAGAGGTCCCGTGGACATGGCGTCGAGCTGAAGATCGAGTCCTCGCTGCTGGTCTACTACTTTCATGTGGAGGTGCGCTCTCACATTGGAAGGCACTTTGCGACCCGCAAACTCGGTCCCTGGCAATGGCAGAAGGTGGAGAAGATCATGGAGGAGAACATTGGACACAGCAAGCAGTAGGTTGAACCCTATATTCGATCTAAGTATCCTACTATTCCATATGTTCGTTCCACAGCACCTACATCTTCTTTCACATGCGGCCGGGTCGCTGGTACGAGGTTCGAGTGGCGGCCGTTAATGCCCTTGGGTTCCGCGGCTACTCCCAGCACAGCGATGCCTTCCCCTCGTCGGGCAGTAAGTAATAAGATTAATAACTTAATTAAATCAATTAGTAAGCGGGAGCTCGACCTATATATTAGATATGCCTTAAGGAACTTAAAGAAGGCTTTACTTAAAAAATGTTTGAGGCAATTGGAAAGACTTTTCCGCTCTTTAGAGGATCATAAATTTATAAACTTAAGAATGCAATTAAAATAAGAAGCTCCTAAATTTAACGTAAATATTCCCTCAGATCCCAAGCCACCAAAGGCACCAAACGATTCGCAGATAGTCGCGAAGCAGTTCGACGGTCGTTATATGAACGTGAAGCTGGTGTGGTGTCCCTCCAAGTCGAATCTGCCCGTGGAAAAGTACAAAATCAGTTGGTCGCTGTATGTGAAAAGTGCGGAGGCCTCGATGATCACCCTTGATACCTACGTAAGGGACGTGAGTAGCCAGTTTTATCTACCCAAATACAAAAGGAAACCCTATTTCTATCAACTACCGTCCCCTGCAGACCCACCAATTCGAGATCAAGAAGCTGCTGCCAAACTCCTCGTATTACATTCAGGTGCAGGCCATCTCGTACATAGGATCCCGCCGCCTCAAGTCCGACAAGAGATCGCTGCTATTCAACACGACGCTCCATTCGCTGGAGCCTTTCGCTCCACTCCAATGCTCTGGGAGCGGGTACAAGCGCAGGTACCATCACATTGGCACCATTAGCTCCAGCACCAGCACGGAACGACTGGCGACAACGGCAGCTGCAGCACTAGCTGGCCTCAATGAGGTTTCGCCGCCCATAACGAACCGGACAACGGAGGCCGAGGCGGCCTATGAAGTGCGTTTCCGGCTGAACCGGAAGTACGGCATGATTGTGCAGATTCTGGGCTTTCAGCCACACAAGGAGAAGTAATTATTAAGTAAACAAATTGCCGAAATCCAGAAATTACATGCCGCCATCCCCTCTTCAATTGCAGGGTCTATGAACTGTGTCCCCAGGAGACGAACTGCGAGCAGCGCGAGTTCCGGGCGATTCGAGCCAAAGTAAGTAATACCCTTCATGGCAGTGATGATGGGAGCCACGAGCCACACGTCGAACTGCCGGCTCTTGGTTCGTGCCGATCGGCTGGACCACCGGGCAAGGGCAAATCGATGGAACTTCGTTGACCGTGGGGATTTGTTAACAAAGTGAACTCATGTTTCCTTCGTTTGACACGGAAAACATGCCTGAACAACGGCAAGTACGTGGCGAAATGCCAATCAAATCGAGGGCCAGGGGGTGAGGAAATGGATTAGGGCATAGGTGCAGAATGTATACTCAACAGGAAAGATTAAGCAAGTAAATTCGAATCAATCGATATTAAGTTTCTTCTCCGTATTTGTGCTTACAGAGGGATCCGCTGGAGTTTAGCAAACTCAAGTACAACACTACATATGTGCTGCGAGTGCCGCGGTCCAGTCCGAATTCCGTCCTAGACGACTCCAGGAACGTCTTTACCTTCACAACGCCCAAGTGCGAGAACTTTCGCAGGAGCTTCTCCAAGCAGCAGATCAAGTGCAACGACTAACGAGCAACTGCAGCCCCCGGCAAACCATGAGATTACACTAGATTGTAAATAATTGTATTTAAAGCTTAACTTTTACTTATTGTTAGACTTAAGGACACTCAACACAACACACAACCGAACATGTATTGTTTTCTACGCGAAGAGGTCCTTGAACTGCTGCAGATCTCGCTGCTGGGCTGCGTCTTGGCTGTTTGGGGTCCCCGGAAGCTGGGTGTCTGCCAGACTCACGCCGTGTTCCAGGAGAGCTGCTATCAGTCGCGAGGTGTAGAGAACGGGTCCCCCGACCAGGTGAAGGAAATCGTAGTGCTTCACACGACGCGTGCTAAATAGGATACGCTTGGAGACAAAGTCTCCGTAGTTGCTGATCCTTCCCACGCAAACGTAACGTTGCAGCGATGGGGCATATACCTCGATGGCGGCTCGCAGGCTCTCGGCCGGAGTGAGCGTGCCTGCGGGTACGTAGACAATCCGAAAGGGAATATCCAGTGCTTTGTAAAAGTCTATGGCCAGACTCAGGATCTGCTCCATTTCGGCGTCAGCTTCGTGGGCTGTTTGTGTGGCCACAAAGCTCTGCACCGCATTCGTTTGTGTCGCCGTGTAGAGACTGGGATCTGGACCATACAGTTTCGCTTCCGCACGACTGTAGCTGCGACCACAGCACACATATCGCAGCGGCAGGACTGAGGGATATACGCACAGCTTGGTCATGGCTCCCAGATAGCTCTCGAAGGCGGCTCCTCCCGTCAGGTAGGCTGTGTTGATCTTGTTTTGCAGATGCTCCTCGCGCACCAAATAATAGTCGTCCATGGGTGTAGCATTTGCCTCCAGGAGAACGCAACGCACAAAGTCCGGATTGGCGGTTTGAATAAAATTACCGTGTTTCACAAAATAGCGGGCTAGAGACTGCATGGCGTTCACGTCGAAGTGAGCAGCCTGCTCCATCAAGTAGTATCGATTGTTGTCCACAAAGTGTATGAGATCCTTGCTTGCCAGATGCGAGGGGGTCTTGGGCTCCGTTTTAGAGCTTGGCAGGCTGTGGCGATAGAGCAGCATCTCTTCGCCACTAGTGGGACAGTGGGCATGCAGGCGATTCGGCAGGTGCAGGTAGTCGTGTATGAAGTCATCTTCTATGGGATAGAGTGCCTGCTTCAGTGTTTTCAAGTCGTTGCGCAACGACTTTCCACGCTCCTTGAGCTCCTCTAGCTGCTCTGAGTTAGCTCCAGCCTTGGTCAGTTCCTTAAGCCTTTTGGTTACCGCCTCCCGTTCCGCCGCCACTTCCGCCAATTGGTTATGGCACGTCTGGTACCGCTGGTACTTGCCAAGCACACTTTCAACTCTAATGTCCAATCCCCGGCCGGCGATGCTTCGCTCTAGAGATTCCCTGTCGCTAAAGGTCTCCTTGAAATCCAAGTACGGTTGCAGGGTAACGTAGTTTTCGTTGGCCTTGTCACCCGTTATATACAGAGCAGAGATGCTCCTGCTGCCAACAGAAAGGCATTTTTTTAATGATGCTCGCAGGCTTAACATTACTTCTTGTATTTTTATTTAACACAACAACAAAGGCAGCCGGTAGATAAGGCCAGTCAGCTGTTCGCAGCGTTGCCAGATTCAGTTGGCTTGTTAAGGGCACTCCAAGAGCTGTTATCTTTTAACATTTTTGGGTTTCCCGCAAATGTTAAATCCGTACTTTCCCTTCAAAATGATTATTTGTTTGTTATTAAAATTGATTTTTTATTTATGTTTCCATTATTATACAAAATCTACCTATACAATTCGTTCAAAAGCGTTGCATAAAATGCGGGAGGCCTAAAGTTTTTAATTTCATTAAGAATTAGTTCCTTCCAGCAATTTATGGGTAAATCCACATTCTCAAAGTTTTGATTGTACGCCGGGGCGATATCCTCATCACGGTGGTGCGGCTGAACTAAATCGCTGAGATAAGGATGGTACATTGCCTGGTCTGCCGTATATCGCCTATCGGGAAACATCCTCAGCAATTTCTCCAACAAGTCGACAGCCAGCGGATCAACATGTGGGAACCTCTTCTGAAAACTGAATAGTTCGGGATAGATGTAACGCTCCACGTATTCGCGGGCAGTATTGTCTCCGATTCCTTTGATGAACTCCTCCGAGGGGGCACCCATAAAGTTGAGCACGAGTTGTAGGTGGTTCAATAAATTCGTGCTAGGTAAAAGGGGACGACCCAGAAGGAGTTCCGCCAGAATGCAACCAACCGACCACATATCCACAGCGTTTGTGTATTGTTTCCAGCAGAAAAGGAGCTCAGGAGCACAGTACCACGGTGTTCCCACATGTTCGGTCATATCCTTGGCCGACACCCTAGCCATGCCAAAATCCAGAATACGCACCTCCAGGTTCTTATTTATGGCAATGTTCCCGGGCTTCAGATCGCGATGTAAAACTCCGGCGCTATGGATGTACTTGATACCCCTCAATATCTTGTACAGGATCACCTTCACTTCGTAGTTGCTAAGCTCAACTCTTCGCGTAAAGCTATACAAGTCCTCACTCATCAGGTGAGTCACCAGATACACCTGCTGAAAGTCATCCAGTGTGGGGTTGGGCCTCGGCGACGGCGGATGAAAGGTATCCAGCAGACTGATCACATTAACATGGTCCATGTGCTTGAGGAGACGGATCTCTCTATAGACCCGCTTGGCATGCTCCGCTGACACGAACGGTTCTAGTAACTTTTTCATGGCCACATGATTAGAGCTGCCCTGAAGTCTGGCACTGGCGACCTGCCCATAGGAGCCGGCTCCCAGGGGACCAACAATCTCATAAATGTCTGGAATCTCCCACTCGTTTCGATTCACTACTACTCTCGAGAAACCAACCATTTTTTATATTTTTGTGCGGGGCTGAAGATACTTTACGGTTCAACAATTTAAAGCTTAATGCAATCGTATTAAAAAGTACATCCAAGCAAGTAAATTCTTATCTTCAGTAAGTACATATAGAATACTTGTGTGATTCAACTCGTTCTCTCTTTATGACCGGAATTGACCGTGCTATGATAAGGGATCTCTCTTGATAACAGATAAAAATAATGCAAAAATGATTAATTGAAAGCACACAAAGAAATCGATTTAGGATGTTTGACAGCTTAATAGCTTAGTCATTAACGCAATTTCATGACGTTCGGAAACAATTAGTTTTTAAAAACTGAATTTATTGTACAATTTACAGTATTAGTGGCCATAAAACAAACATAGTAAAAACATTTATAAAACAAAAAGATTAGTCAACATAATTGTATACCTCGCTATAAAAACAAACATCCTGTTTAATACTTTAAGTCCCTGTTGGGCGGATCGCTTCTCACTTTACATCCTTTAGAACTTGGGCAAACGACGGCGGAGGCTTGAAATTGATCACCTCCTTGAAGATCAGCTCCTTCCACTTGTCCACCGGCAAATCCATGTCCTCAAAGCTGTGGTCGTATGGCGGAGAGGTCTGCTCGTCGCTGGGCTCCGCGTACTTCTCGAGGTACGGATGGGCCAGTGCCTCCTCGGCGGTGATCCGCTTCTCGGCGTCCAGCTCGAGCATTTTCTCCAGCAGGTCGATGGCTTGCGGATTGGCGTTCTCGAACACCTTCTTGAAGCTACGCCTCTTCATTGGTGGCAGTGACTGGATGTAGGAGCGGGCGCTCTCCGAGGAGATCTTTTTCATAAAATCGGCCGGCGGCGTGCCTAGCATCTCCATGATTAAATTAAGCTGGTGAATGTGGTCGGTGCCCGGGAAAAGGGTGCGCCTGTTGATCAGCTCGGCCATGATGCAGCCCACTGACCAGATGTCCACCGTCTGGTTGTAGTGCATCCAGTTCAGCATGATCTCGGGCGCCCGGTACCATCGCGTAGCTACATAGCCGGTCATTTCGTTCTCCGTAGGACGCGCCAGTCCGAAGTCCAGTATGCGCAGCTCACAGTCTTCGTTCACGGCTATGTTCGAGGGCTTAAGGTCGCGGTGAATCACGCCAGCGCTATGGATGTACTTCAGTCCACGAAGAATCTGATAGACGAGGAACTGGACATGGTCATCCGACAAGTGCTGCATCCGTATGATATTGTTCAGGTCGGCGTCCATCAAATGCGTGACCATATACACCTGCTGGAACTGATCCACCGAGTCCGCTGGCTGCCCCGGATGGAATACGTCCAGCAGTCCGATAACGTTCTCATGATCCATGTGCTTCAGAAGACGTAGCTCCCGGTACGTCCGCTTGGCATGAACGGCGGACTGGAAGGGGCGGGCCAGCTTCTTGATGGCCACATGCATGTTGGTGCCCCGCACCAATGCCTTGGACACCTGGCCGTAGGCGCCGGAGCCTACGGGCTGTAGGTTCTGATACATCTCTGGGATTTCCCATTCTGTCCGGTTTATATCCAACTTGTAGAACTTCTGGGCCTTGGAAGCGGACATACTGTGGGTTTGGAGGTTACTGTTGGCGAAGTGTGGGGACGGTAGGGCGTGTCACCCCAAAATGTTGGCACAGCACCTATCGAAAGCGAGATATGTATTAGCCACTAAACGGACGAGCGATCGAAAATACTACGCTGATTACGTTTATCTTGAGTAGTTCTACGAGAACGACGGAACGGGGCTTCTGCTCCACGCCCAAGAATATCAACAACTAAGTATTGGTCGCTGGCATATTTCCTATATTTGCGCTATTACTCCACTCCGATGAGTCTTAGGAATTGGCTCGATCGGCAGCGATTAGGGTGTACCCTGCGATCGTAAAAACCTTCATACTTCATGGCACAATCATGTGATTGCTAAAGTTCATTGATTCACATTTACATATACATTACAAGAATATAAAATAACTAAGTATATACCCTTATTTTGGAATTATTTCATTTATAAAAGCAAATCGCATGAACAAAAGCTAACACGTATGTACCCTACAAACTAAAGAGAACCGCACGTAAATAAAAATAAACACTCGGCGTTGCCCAACAGACTAGGTTTGAATATGTGGTTGCCATATCAAGTAAAGCTTTTAAATAAAACAGCTGGCAATTCTCTCCTACCGGTGGGACTCCAGGGGACTTAACACGTTGGTTAATCTTATCTCAGCATAAACAAATCCCGATGTTTGATCCTCTGTCGAAGCAAGCTCTGCCAGTTGCGCACCAAAGCTGCTACCTCACGCATCGCCTAGCAGTTTTGACAAAAGAAAACAGTAATAGTTAGTGGATCTCAGGAATAATACTCTCCAAAATAAAAGTAAGTAGATAAGGTCTAACCTTGACATATGTCCGCCAAAAAATCAACTGAATCTAGTCTGGAATTCAATATACATATGTCGCCTCATCTTTTGAGAACTGGACGTTCTTGCCCTTCAAAATCAATATTTAAACAATGTACAAAACTTTACCAATCACCAGGATATGATTTGATATGGAAAAAAAAATTCCAAAATACGAGGTTTTGGAGACCAACAAAGATTTTTACCATCTTTTAAAATTTAAATAGTAATTTTTAAGGAATGATAAAGTTCGGATAATTAATTGAAAAACGATTTTTTTACACTTTTCAGTTTAAATATGTCGAAAACGTATAGGAAATCTTTAATAGTGCTTACAATGTTAACATCGATCGAACTTGGGTTTCAGCCCGAGTCTGATAAGATAGTCATTGGGTGGCCACTGGGGTTCAAAGAGTTCCCAAGGGTTGTTTATTATTCTGGTAGATAAGCAGTTTTATTTGTCTGTTTTCTTTTTAGTTATAACATGACTTCGTCTCTCCTACCCGGTAACATCGTGTACGGCGGTCCCGTGACCGTCCAAGATGGCCAAAAGTCCAGGTCCCTGGGCCAGTACGTCCTAGACAAATACAAGAGCTTCGGCGACCGAACGGTGCTGGTGGATGCTGTGAACAATGTAGAGTACTCGGCCAGCTTCATGCACAAGTCCATTGTCCGGCTAGCCTACATTCTCCAGAAATTGGGCGTAAAGCAGAATGATGTGATCGCTCTGTCAAGCGAGAATAGTATCAACTTTGCGCTGGCCATGTTTGCCGGCTTTGCAGTGGGAGCCACGGTAGCTCCTCTTAATGTGACCTACTCGGATCGCGAGGTCGATCATGCCATCAACCTGTCCAAGCCCAAGATCATATTCGCCTCAAAGCTGACTTTGGATCGAGTGGCCAAGGTGGCTAGCAAGAACAAGTTCGTCAAAGGTATCATCGCCATCAACGGTAGTTCCAAGAACTTCAAGAACATCCATGACCTCCAGGAATTGATGGACAACGACAAGTTCAAGACCCAGTCGGAGTTCACTTCCCCACTGGCTAATAAGGACGAAGACGTGGCCCTCATTGTGTGCTCTTCGGGCACCACGGGACTGCCCAAAGGCGTACAGATCACCCAAATGAATGTGCTGACGACCCTCGACTCACAACTGTAAGTATCTTATCAAAATTATAAAGATCTTGAAGGATTGACTTCATCCACGATCTGTTATCAATAGCGAGCCCACGAAGATACCTATGGAAGAGACAACGCTGCTAACCGTAATTCCCTGGTTCCACGCCTTTGGCTGCCTTACGCTCATTATCTACAGCTGCATGGGCTCCCGGCTGGTATTCTTGGTAAAATTCGAGGAGCACCAATTTTTGTCGGCGATCGAGAAATATCGCGTGATGATGGCCTTCATGGTGCCTCCGCTAATGGTTTTTCTGGCTAAACACCCCATTGTGGACAAGTACGATCTGTCCTCACTCATGGTGCTGTTGTGTGGAGCCGCACCGTTGAGCCGCGAGACCGAGGATCAAATCAAGAAGCGTATTGGAGTGCCTTTTATCCGTCAGGGCTACGGACTGAGTGAGACCACTTTGGGGGTGCTGGTGCAGAACGATGATTTCTGCAAGCCTGGCAGCGTGGGAGTGCTCAAGTTGGGTATCTACGCCAAGACCATCGATCCGGACACAGGCAAGATTTTAGGAGCCAACGAACGGGGTGAGCTATGCTTCAAGGGCGACGCTATCATGAAGGGCTACATCGGGGATATCAAGTCCACACAGACGGCCATCAAGGATGGCTGGCTGCATACCGGTGACATTGGATACTACGATAACGACTTCGAGTTTTTCATCGTGGACCGCATCAAGGAGCTGATCAAGTACAAGGGATTCCAGGTGCCGCCCGCCGAAATTGAGGCTCTGCTGCTCACCCACGAGAAGATCAAGGATGCGGCAGTCATTGGCAAGCCAGACGAAGAGGCCGGTGAGCTGCCGCTGGCTTTCGTGGTGAAGCAAGCCAATGTCCAGCTGACCGAGAATGATGTCATCCAGTTCGTAAACGAGCAGGCCTCGCCGGCCAAGCGGCTAAGGGGTGGCGTGATCTTCGTGGACGAAATTCCAAAGAACCCCAGCGGCAAGATCCTACGTCGCATCCTGCGCAACATGCTCAAGAAGCCAAAGTCGAAGCTATAAGGAGAACGGATTGCTCTAGTTTTCTTGTATATATTTTTTATTTTTTGCTCAAGTTTGTATAATAAACTACCAACTGGCTTGGACTTGTATTTATTCTTACTTTGTTTCTTTTCTTTCTATCTTTTCTGTTTACATAAAGCAATCATTTATGTAAAATTATTGTTAACATTACATTACAATTGTATTGAACTAAAACCTATATTGCTTTCATTTGTATATGAATAACACATATTCCGTCAAGAAATATATAATACAACATCGAAAAATAAATTAATAAACAAACAAACGGCGGTGCCTGATAAGTAGAATAGTTGATTAAGCTCTGTCACTTCGAGGGAAGCTTTTAAACAGAACAGCTGCAAATTTTCTCCGCACTGATTTGGCTCCAGAGGAGAGGACTTATCAAATTTGTTAATCTAATCTTAGCACAAGCGCATCCCAATAGTTCATTTTTATTTGAAATAGTTCTGCCAGTATCGCACTGCAGTCGCTACCGCACGGATTGCCCAGGAGTGAAAACTTAAAAAAAACTCTGTGAGTGAATCTAAAAAGAAATGAAAGTCAAAAATCTATAAGATTTGACCTAGACCTAATAAAGTTTCCATAATAATTAACTGTAAATTGAGAAGATAACTATAACCTTTGCACTCTGAACCGCAAACATAAAGATTTTAAGTTCTCGGTAAACAAAGATAGCAAGAACACACTTAGATACTTGGGTTTCCACAAAACATTTCCAGACCTAATCCAATAAGATAACCGTCGGGTTCAAAGTCCTCCTTATTTCCTTTATCTTCAGTTAAAAGATGGCATCGATTGCCCTACCGGGCAACATCATATACGGCGGTGCTTTCACCGTTCAGGAGGCCACGGCTTCCAGATCCCTGGGACAGTACGTCCTAGATAAGTACAAGAGCTTCGGCGACCGAACATTGCTGGTGGATGCTGTCAATGATGTGGAGTACACGGCCAGCTTCATGCACAAGTCCATTGTCCGGCTAGCCCACATTCTCAAGAAATTGGGCGTAAAGCAGAACGATGTGATCGCTCTGTCAAGCGAGAATAGTGTCAACTTTGCACTGGCCATGTTTGCCGGCTTTGCGTTGGGAGCCACGGTGGCTCCTCTTAACGTGACCTACTCAGAGCGCGAGGTCGATCATGCCATCAACCTGTCCAAGCCGAAGATCATTTTCGCTTCCAAGATGACTTTGGATCGAGTAGCCAAGGTGGCTAGCAAGAAAAAGTTCGTCAAAGGCATCATCGCCATCAACGGTAGTTCTAAGAACTTCAAGAACATCCATGACCTCCAGGAATTGATGGACAACGACAAGTTCAAGACCCAGTCGGAGTTCACATCCCCGTTGGTCAACAAGGATGAGGATGTGGCCCTCATTGTGTGCTCTTCGGGAACCACAGGTCTACCCAAGGGCGTGCAGCTCAGCCAGAAGAATATTATGGCCACCATCGACTCACTGATGTATGTTTCTGTTCGCAATATGACAAAAGAATTGATTCCCTTCTTTTACATATATACAGCCAACCCGCGCCAATGCCAATGCCAATGCAGGAGCTTACTGTGCTGGCCGTTATTCCGTGGTTCCACGTCTTTGGCTGCCTTTCGCTCATCACCATCGCCTGCGTGGGAGCCCGTCTCGTGTACCTACCCAAATTCGAGGAGCACCAATTTTTGTCGGCCATCGAGAAGTATCGGGTGATGACGGTTTTCATGGTGCCTCCTCTAATGGTCTTCCTGGCTAAACATCCCCTTGTGGACAAGTACGATCTGTCCTCACTGATGATCCTGCGGTGTGGAGCCGCCCCCCTAAGTCGTGAAACTGAGGACCAGATTAAAAAGCGCATTGGTGTTCCCTTCATCCGACAGGGCTACGGTCTGAGCGAGTCCACGTTGAGCGTGCTAAATCAGATCGACGGCTTCTGCAAACCTGGCAGCGTGGGTGTGCTCAAGAAGGGTATCTACGCCAAGATCATCGATCCGGATACGGGCAAGGTTCTGGGTGCCAACGAGCGCGGAGAGCTGTGCTTCAAGGGCGACGTCATCATGAAGGGCTATATTGGAGATACCAAGTCCACACAGATGGCCATCAAGGATGGCTGGCTACATACCGGTGACATTGGATACTACGATAACGACTTCGAGTTCTTTATTGTGGACCGCATCAAGGAGCTGATCAAGTACAAGGGATTCCAGGTGCCGCCCGCCGAAATTGAGGCTCTGCTGCTCACCCACGAGAAGATCAAGGATGCGGCAGTCATTGGCAAGCCAGACGAAGAGGCCGGTGAGCTGCCGCTGGCTTTCGTGGTGAAGCAAGCCAATGTCCAGCTCACCGAGAATGATGTCATCCAGTTCGTAAACGAGCACGCCTCGCCGGCCAAGCGGCTAAGGGGTGGCGTGATCTTCGTGGACGAAATTCCAAAGAACCCCAGCGGCAAGATCCTGCGTCGCATCCTGCGCAACATGCTCAAGAAGCCAAAGTCCAAGTTGTAAGGGTTTGAATTTGTATTTACATTTGCTATGTTCTTTCCGAAAATGTTAATTATAAATCATAAAAAATATATGAAATATGTTGTAAAAACGGTTTATTTCATCTATAAATTGGTCAATTGTTATTATAGGAGTTTTAAACCAGAGACTCCGATTCTTTTTATTATAATTAAACATATATAATAATATAATATAATAATTAATATTGTTTTAATATCCCTAACGTTTTTATAGCTGCTATATGACATAGTGGTTTGATCTTGCCTTTTCAGGTTCATGTCCTAATCAGAATAGAACGAAGATTACTCCAAAACTGAGATACTAGTTTGCGTAGAAAAAGTAATAATTCCCTTATGGCGCTACTTTTATTATATCCTTGTAAAAAAATTAATTTTCAACAGAATTGCATACATATATGTTGCCAAGAAGATAAAGCAACAATCGAATACATATAGACATATTCAACAACATTTATAATCTATATTTTTTTACAAACTACGACGTAGCGCGGGTAAATATTTTGAAAATTTATAAACGGTGCTGCCATTTGTACTGACATTTGACAAGATTGTGTGATGCCACATCGAGCGAGGGTTTTAAACAGAACAGCTGCGAATTCTCACCCTGCCGCCGCCACCCCCTCAAACGACCATAATTGCACTATTTAGAAACTTTGAATAGAAAAAAGTGTCACTGCTCGCGCCTGCGCCCTGGACCCAGCGGACTTATCAAATTCGTTAATCTAATCTTGGCATAAACGCAGCCCGCCCCGATTTTCATCCTCTGTCGAGCCAAACCCGGTTAGTTTCGCTCCGAAGCCGCTCCCGTTCGCATCGCCCAGGAGGTGTAACCTAGAAAAAGTGACTGTAAGTGGATCATGGAAAAAATATAAATGACAGTCGACATAATGACCGCGGAAAATATAAACATTGCAAGCCCTGACACTGTGTGTGCCCATAAAGCAAGTGACAAGCAAGCAGGGGATGCGAGATGTGTCGCCTCATCTGCCGAGACCTACGACCTTTGGAACGTGGACTGGCTAACATGCAGATTTCCTATAATCCACGAATTGAGATAGCGTAAATATTGCTAACATCGAAAAATGGAAACTTGGCTGGCACCTAAAAATCTGCTGGCCGAATGCGATTAGATAGCCACCGGGTTCAAAGTGTGGTAATTGGAGTGCAAGAAACACGTTCGATTCGAGTTCGAGGGCTGTCACAACATTTCACCCCACGGGCCAGTAAAATTACGTTAAAAATATTAAATAGCGCACCATTCTATCAGATATCGAGCTTACTCTTCTAATCTCTGCTGTATTATGCCTTATTGCTTCATTTTCTCTCATCTTTGCAGTCACAATATGACTTCGTCTCTTCTGCCCGGTAACATTGTGTACGGCGGTCCTGTGACCGCCCGAGAGGCCCAGGATTCCAGATCCCTTGGCCAGTATGTACTGGACCAATACAAGGGCTTCGGCGACCAGACAGTGCTGGTGGATGCCGTCAACGGAGTGGAGTACACGGCCAGCTTCATGCACAAGTCCATTGTCCGGCTAGCCTACATTCTGCAGAAATTGGGCGTAAAACAGAACGACGTCATCGGTCTGTCCAGCGAGAATAGCGTCAACTTTGCGCTGGCCATGTTCGCTGGCTTTGCGGTGGGAGCCACGGTGGCTCCTCTTAACGTGACCTACTCAGAGCGCGAGGTCGATCATGCCATCAACCTGTCCAAGCCGAAGATCATTTTCGCTTCCAAGATGACTTTGGATCGAGTAGCCAAAGTGGCTAGCAAGAACAAGTTCGTCAAAGGCATCATCGCCATCAACGGTAGTTCTAAGAACTTCAAGAACATCCATGACCTCCAGGAATTGATGGACAACGACAAGTTCAAGACCCAGTCGGAGTTCACTTCCCCACTGGCTAATAAGGACGAAGATGTGGCCCTCATTGTGTGCTCTTCGGGAACCACAGGTCTGCCCAAGGGCGTGCAGCTCACCCAGATGAATCTGACGGCAACCCTCGACTCACAAATGTATGTTTCTATTCGAAATATGATAGCAGATTTATTTATTTATCTCTTACAAATAGCCAGCCCACGGTGATCCCCATGGAGGAAATTACTCTGCTGACCGTTATTCCCTGGTTCCATGCCTTCGGCTGCCTTACTCTCATCACAACCGCCTGCAGGGGTGCCCGCCTGGTATACCTGCCCAAATTCGAGGAGAACTTGTTTTTGTCGGCGATCGAGAAGTACCGCGTAATGATGGCCTTCATGGTGCCTCCTCTGATGGTTTTCCTGGCCAAGCACCCCATTGTGGACAAGTACGATTTGTCCTCACTCATGGTGCTGTTGTGTGGAGCCGCACCGCTGAGTCGCGAGACAGAGGATCAGATAAGGGATCGCATTGGTGTACCCTTCATCCGACAGGGCTACGGACTGAGCGAGTCCACGTTGAGCGTCCTAACGCAGAACGACGACTTCTGTAAACCTGGCAGTGTGGGTGTGCTCAAGGTCGGCATTTACGCTAAGGTCATCGATCCGGATACCGGCAAGATTCTGGGTGCCAACGAGCGCGGAGAACTGTGCTTCAAGGGTGACGGCATAATGAAGGGCTACATCGGGGATACCAAGTCCACACAGACGGCCATCAAGGACGGCTGGCTGCATACCGGTGACATTGGATACTACGATAACGACTTCGAGTTCTTCATCGTGGACCGCATCAAGGAGCTGATCAAGTACAAGGGATTCCAGGTGCCGCCCGCCGAAATTGAGGCTCTGCTGCTCACCCACGAGAAGATCAAGGATGCGGCAGTCATTGGCAAGCCAGACGAAGAGGCCGGCGAGCTACCGCTGGCTTTCGTGGTGAAGCAAGCCAATGTCCAGCTCACCGAGAATGATGTCATCCAGTTCGTAAACGAGCACGCCTCGCCGGCCAAGCGGCTAAGGGGTGGCGTGATCTTCGTGGACGAAATTCCAAAGAACCCCAGCGGCAAGATCCTGCGTCGCATCCTGCGCAACATGCTCAAGAAGCCAAAGTCCAAGTTGTAAAGGGATCGGACCGGTCCCTCTCTTCTTTTTTCGAGTGTACAAAGAGTTTACTATGTGTTTGTTTTATTATTGCTAAACTTGTTTGTTTGTTTTATAAACTACCAACTGGTTGGGTTTTCGATTTACTCATATTTGGCTTTTCCTCCGAACTTTACTCGCTTAAAACTTAAATACAAATAAAAACTGTTGGAGTCCCTGATGCCGCAGCTGGGAACTCCGATGGAATTACATACGTTTGGATGTCCGGCCTACCAATAACAAGTTATATATAAACAACTACACACAATACATTCGCTCTCAACTCGTAACAAAACTTGTCGTATAATTTGCTTATGTTTTTCCATATTTTTGTTGTCGCTTCTATATAGACTCGTTATTAATTTCGCATATGGTGTATACATATATTTTTATATATAGATTTATTTGAAATATTTAACTACTCTGCTTTGCTTTTGTAAATAGTCGTTTAACATTTATTGTTTTGGAAAAGTTCTCGCTAAATTGCGTCAAATTGCATATATACTTTTATGGGGCTCATTTGTGTTTCCGGTATATAAAGAGAGGTTTATATGTCTGTCTGTCTGATCTCTAGCATTAGTTCACTAATTATTGTGTATGAAACCTTAAATGTAAGAGAAATGCCTTGGTTTCTATATAACGGAAATATCATAGTTTGTGTAAAATCCATCTCAACCTACACCTGCTTCTGATCCCGGTCCGGATCGTACTTGTATTGTTGCAATGCTAATCGACTGACTTGGTGCACGACCTATTACTCTTAAACCTAACACGAGAAATTAGAGGCTTAAATTCAGTTGTTCACTTCGTTAGTTGCTTTCCTTTAAATTAAATAAAGTGCAGTTTTAAAATTAGCTCGCTCATTGTTCTACTCCTCCGCTTGGCACACATCTAGTTTACTTGCTTTTTGGCACAATTCTGACAACAAATGGGTTACTCTGATTGTCATTTGTGAACAAAACTATACTGTGTTTCTATGTGTGTGTGTGTGTGTGTGTGTGTATGTCTTGAGTGTGAGAGTTAAGTATATTATTGCTAAAATTGTATTTTGATCCCTGGGACCACATATAAAAGTCGAGAGACCTCAACACGGCAGCAAAGAGCAATACATATATCGATTGCAATTGCATGATGACTGGTGAGAATCGTGGAGTCGGATACCGCCAACCCGCATTCCACCTAAGGCGAAGAGCTGTCCCGATTAGATTCCCCGTCCGATGCTGCTGCGGATCACACAATTATCTCCATGCGGTTCGCCTTGCGCGTGACCTTGGGTGGGCCTTGTGCTAAGTCCGACATGCCGCCGTATTTGAACGAGAAGATGACAGTCTGTTGGCCAAAGTTGGCTTCAAATCTGCGGAGATGAATAAGTACATATAAAAGTTACATATAGTGGCAAATAAAATACAAAATATTAACGATTATCGAAAATAGTGCAAACTTTAAAGGAGTTAACGAAATAAAGACTTTAACATTGATAATATCTGTTCTCTTTGATATTGTTCGATTATCGATTCGTCAAGCCATGACCCCTATGGGACCAAGTACTTACTCTGTGCTTATGTGTATCTCTGGCGGTTTGCCTGTAGCATTTTGAATGACTAAAAACATTTTGGTCACAATTTCAATGACGTGACCCGTTTGAAACACGAAATCCCCCTTTTTGCGGCCGAATTCCGACTGGAAGAGACAGAATAAATCAGAATCTGGTGTTTAATCACAGCGGCTGGTAATCGTACCGCCTTCACGTGGAACACAGCAATGTCATCCAGGTAGGGGCTCAGCGACATTCGATAAATCTCCGAGGCAGGCACTCTGTACTTGATTTGCAACGTTCTTTGATCCAGCAGCAGCAGCGAAGAGGTGGACAGGACCAACAAAATGGGAACGAACTGAAATTATGAATGTAAGATTACAATTATCCACTTGAGTACAATATTCTACAGTTTACCTTTCCGCTGGATCTCGCGATCTTGTTGATTATGTCCGCAAAGACCACATACTGATCGTTGGTCTCGGAGCATATCTTTTTCCACTGCTGATTGTGGCGCAGTCGAACATAGTCGCCTACAAAAGGATGTCCCACACTGTGCAGAAGCGAATGGAAGCCAAGTAAGTCAAAGCAAATAAGTTAAACTGTCTAAAAGTCCATACCTTCGTGCATAGGAGGCTTTTCGATCCTTGAAGATGATACTGGCTGTAACCTTCTCCCGCATCCGATTGCGCGCCGTCTGATCGAAGGAGTTGCGGTAAATATAGCACTTCCATCGATGGTAGATGGACCGCAACAGCCGCGAGGCGTCAGCAAGAAAAACTGGAGCCGCAGGCCACTCCGTGGAAAGCGGACTCAATGTGTTCGGAGGCAGTCGAAGGGGTATGGTCAGCAGGAACTGCCGGATCTTCCACTGGCGATAGTAGCGACCTATCACGTCGATGGCCCACTTAACCTGGCGTTTGTACTTGATAGACCGATACTCTTCGCGAGCCTGGTAGAGGAATGCAAAAATCATGAATATTTTTGGACTAAAACTACAAAAGGTATTTAATTATAAAAACCAAGCGATCAAGCTCAGGTGATGAATAAAACTAATATTTATAAAATTAATTTTTATAGAATAAGCCTGAATAAATAAATTAAAGAATTCTTTTTTATTTATACCCATGCAGCATATGTTTAAGTAATTGTTTTTAATATTTTATTATTGCTTCTGCGACCATTTATTTCTTATTGTGAAGGGTTCTAGCGAATCCAAGGTGTAGTCGGCTCGATAAGATATACATAATATAGTCAAGTGTTGAATTTTATCAATGAAATATTTAATAATTATTTAACAAACACTGCAAGGGTATAATGACTTCGACTTCCCGAAGATATCTTCATTAATGTTTTTATTAAATTAAAAATAAGTAGTATTGAACATGGACAATGCTTACGACACGATATAAACTCCATAAATGCCTACGACCAGTGAAGGGAATGCCAAATCGGCACTCCTAACATGCATAAAATCAAAGTTAAAGAAAGAATCACGTCATGCTGTTTTAACAGAAACTTAAAAAGATTTTCTTACCCGCCACGTGCGCCAGGCACTGGAGATGATCATCTGGCTCTGCCTCATGCGTTGGTAGCGCTTTCTAGCGTGGTACATGCGAAACATCTTTTGGATTAACACGGCCAGCTCGCTGATGCGCAGGCGGCGGAACTGTTCCAGTTCGTAGACGGTGCGCGGACTGCGCACGAACACATTCTTGGTGCCTATTGTGAACTCGGCCGAGGGTAGCGGCAGGTTTCGAATGATCAGGGCTATGCCCTCCACCTGACTGCCGCCGTGAAAGTGCGGCCAGGTGATGCTATTGAGCAGCTTGTAGCGATGAAAAAACTTGACATGCAGCAGGTGGAAGCAGTGGCCGGTGCGGCACAAGTGGACCAGTGGCATCAGGGACATATATCGCACCTGATGCTGCACCAGCGCCATGTCAAACTGATGCGGTTGCTTGCCCTCATTGGGTTTAATGCAGAAAACATAGTGGGAGCGGCGGTGCTTCACGATGGCCAACAGGGTCTGGAGCTGGGTGCGGATGTTCGAGCTCAGGGTGCTGGGCTTCTTTGTTACCTGTCGGCGGGGATTGCCCTCGGGAAACAGACTCTGTATTAGCGACAACTTGCTCTGGTAGAAGGCGGCACTGATGTACTTGGGCAGGACGTCAGAGTTTTTCTCGAGGAACCGATGTATTGAGTAGTTCACCACGTTGGCAAAGTGTCGAATTCTGCAGAATAAAAAACCAGGAATTAGGATTTCATAAACGAATGTAGAGTAACACCAGATACTAACTGAAAGCACATGGAATTGCTGCCGGTGGTCATGAAGTTCGGATGGCCAGCACAACACTGCTGAACACGCGAGAGCAAGGCCTCGTTGCTGTTTAGATGGGATTCGTTTATCAAGCTCAGGATACCATAGCTGGGCTTGTCTATCAGATCGCAAATGGACTCGTTGTCGAAGTAGTCAATTCGTGACCACTCCATTCCCTCGCGGATGTAGAGCTCTTGCTCTGAGCGCAGCACATGGAAAACAAAGTTCTGGAATCAAAGTAAAACACAAAAACGGAATTAAATTAAGCTCGGAATATCTTAAAAATGAACTATTCTTGCCTGATGGATCTTTTCCGCACTGTAATTAATTGCAAACTGCTCGAAGGAGTTGTGGTCAAGCACTTCGAATCCATAGAAGTCCAGTAGCGCCAGGTTCTTCTCACGCTGCGTCGATTTCAGGGACTCGTTAATCTTGTTGACAAGCCATGTGAATAGACGGCTATAGAGAGTGCGACATAACGTGTTCCGATTACAGGCAGCTTGCCTGGCGTCCATTTCGCAGCCTACATCCTCCTGGGCGCTGTTTGAGCTGTTCGCTCTGGTCAAGCAATTGATCAGAATCTGAGCCTCCATATTGAGAAGCTGTGCTGTCTCCTGGACCTCTGTTTGGGTACATTTCGTTGAATATCGTTCATAAAATGATAAAAAGTGGCTTACCGTAAACATTGGACACCTGACAGCCCTCGGTACCATCGATGTTGGTAATAGGCACAAAAATGAAATTGCCCAGCTTCAGCACCACAGCTATGACTCGAAAGATAGAGCTGATTTCATCGCAGCTGAGGCCCAGAACATCCAGAGACCGCTGAAATATAAATTTGGCATAAAAAGGTTCAAAGGCTTTAACATGTAAACTTATAGCTCACCTTGGTATAGTGAAAATTCATGCGATCCTCCTCCATGGCAGTTGTGTTGCGAAGCAACTCGTACTTCTCCACATTCCGGTACAGCTTGAGCGATTCTAGTGGCACCAAAAATATTAGAAATTCCCTTTGAAAGCTTATCTTAAACTTACTTAGCAATTGGAGATCAGCCCCTAGTAGTAACTGGTAAAATATGTGAAAGTTTCGCTCTCCCATGATGGTGTCCGTTATGCGGGTCTGCAGAGGAAAAAGGCATTATAAAAAAGGTTAACTTTAAGCCTGAAAAATTTCAATGATATTGGGCAAACCTTTTCCAACATATCTAATGGTTAAGCATGTAGACAACGAACAATTTATTATAATTATTATTATTAATTGATGGCTCTAATGATTTACTTACAGTGAGTTATGTGCACTCCCATTGGATCGCCCTTGAAGTCAATTTCAATATCAAACAATTTGCCCTATAAGGAAATAAAAAACGTTTAAAACAAGAAAGCAAGCTAACTTCGGCCGGAGTATATCGACTTAAATATGGCGCGGATCATAGTTAAAGAAATTTTAAATATGGTTTCGTTTTAGACTTACATATCGACTTGAGTTATTATTCTTCAGTGTGCATGCATTGCCCATGGCCTCCAGGAACACATCCGCACAGGTGACGCACTCGCGCAGTCTCTGCGTGGGCGACTTGTGCCGCCTGTGCAGCGAAGAACTGGCCGAGGGCGTGGGAGACACTGAACTCGGCGGGGGCGGCAGGTCGCCCAGCACCTTGCTTAGCTTGTGTGCATCGTACAGCGATATACGTTGCGTTGAGCCCATAAGGGAGCTCCGATCCCTTTCCCGCTCCGGCTGGCTCTCGGTCGAGTGTTGGCGCATCAGGTTGGAGCAGCTGCCACGGTGCGGATGCGCTGATTGGGCGGTGGCAGCGATGCTGGACAAACGACTGTTACTGCCACGCAGCTCGGCACGCTCTTCCTTCTCCAGACTTTGGGCACGAACACACTTGCTGTGACCGCACTGCCGGCAGCCTCCGTAGCCGGACACAGAGGGTACGGCATATTTGGGCGATCCCTTGGCCCCAGCTGGGGGTGTGGCAATGCAGGCGCCGACTTGGGTCTGTTGGTGCTTGAAGCACGACTTGGTCGGATGCAAGTGGTGAGCGTGCGATTCGAGGAGGCCGCTGATGTTTTCGCTGCTCTTGTGGTGCGAGAAGTCAAAGTCGACAATCTTCTCGCGCATGTGGCGTCTGGTCTGACGCTCGATGCTCTCAGCCCGTGTTCGCGACCGCTGCGAGGGTCCTGGAGAGGGACTCTGACGCCGAGAATTAACTGCCGGGGTCGCATTTTCAGCTCGGTTCTTGCAAATTATAAAGTTGGCAGTGCCGGAGCAGCTGCTGGAGGCGCGCCTGTGCGTGTGCAGCACAACTCCACTGGCCGAGCTGGTCGAGGATTGCTTGCGCAGGACATTCGGGGTGGGAGGGCAGTGCGCGCGATCCTGGATGTGGGTCAGGAAGTTTACGATCATTTTGAATGTCTCCGTCTTGCCCGCCCCACTTTCGCCCGTGAGGAGTACGCATTGGTCCTCGCTTTGGTCCTTGAGCGACTGGTAGGCCAGGTTCGTAAGGCCATATCTAAAACGGGTAAAGGGATTTGGTAACATTAAGCTGAAAGCAAACAGATCGAATACTCCGTACATGTGGGGCGGCAGCTGGAAGATGCCCTTGTCGCCATAGTTACGAACGTTGTCCAGCGAGTGCTCGGATATGTGATGATATGGATTCAGAGCCACAACAGAAGTTCCAATGTAGGTCTGTAAAAGAGAATAATGTAGAACCATGTGCCTAGCATACACTGAGAGATCACGTCGCGAAACTTACATATATGTGATCGCGCTTGTAGCGCTGGTGGATGTTGTTTATGAAGCTATCCTCGGACAGGTTCTCCAAAAGAACCGAGTCCCAGGTGCCGATTTCCTGCTCCATCGCGACACCCAATTATAACAACGAGCACGGCAGTATTGGCAGTAGCAGCAACAACAACGGCGACGGCCAAAATCGAGCTCAGCATTTGAATACATCAACTGCTAACGGGGCCAAGACGAGACCAACACCGACACCGACACCGAGAACGGGGACGGCAGCGGGTGGGAGGGTGGTCGTTAATGGCTGCAACAATTGCATAATTTATCGCGGGCCCGCTCGCATCTGGGCAAAAATCCGTGTTTTGATTTTCTGATTCAATTATTGATTTTCATGTGCTGGCGAGCAACAGCCTCGAGAAGGTGTACACACAGAAATTCCCGTATCCCAACTCCGGCGCTTCAGCTGCGTAACTCCGGCACTTTTGCTTCACTTCCAGGGGCTTTACTTTTTGGTGAAATTGCTGCTTTTAGCCACGATTTGCACATTTTGTTTACGTTCTCATTTATTTTTTGCATCCATCGATGACGGAAACAGTGAATTTCCTTGGCCAGCTATCGTGTCGAGCATCGATTCTTCTTTGCGTGTATCGAAAGCGTTCCATCTGTAATGTAAGCAAAAAATGTTACTGTTAATTCCATAAGCAAAACTCTGTAATGTTAGATTCCATAAGCAAAAAAATGTTACTGTTAGATTCCTGTTAAGTGTGTCCAAAATATCGCGATTTCGGCAAAAAAAATATCACGATATAAATATATCATTTTAAAGAAAAAATATTGATATTTTGATATTTATCAACATTATTATCAACAACCCTAGTCGGGAATCCATAAGAGCTTCTTGGTTGTCCAGATCCCGCCCACACCATGAATACAGACGAGCGAAACTTCCGCTCCAGCTACTATGAGAAATGCCTGATCAACAGCGTGGAGGAGAAGAAGTCCCTGAACAAACTCCTGCAAGATGATGTCCGCAACCTAAACAAACTGAAGCAGTTCTGCATGAACTACACGGTGCCCAACATCCACAGGAGCTATCTGTGGGCCTTGGTCATGGGCATCCTGCCGCTTCACAAGGCTTCCACGGCCTATATACGCGACCAGAGACGAGAGGTCTACGAGGATCTGCTGCGAGCAGTGACGGTACTTCAGTGTGCCGCCCAGAAGGAGAAGGAGCTGGTGATGCACACTATGTGGCTGCTGGAGTCCAATCGACTGTGGCACGGGAACGCCAGTGCCAGTCTTCAGGCAGACGACACCCACTTCATTGAGATCGTGCGGACTTTGCTACAGATATTCAACGACGACGTGGACACCTACTGGATAGCCAAGGGATTCTACAAGTACACCCGCGAGCTAAAGAAAGAGTGCTCCAAGCTGAAGGAACAAACGCAGATGCTGCTCAAGCGCGAGGACCATCCGCTGTTTATGTGGGTTTCCAATTGGCTCTAAGTGAAAGATTTATATTAATTAAATTCTCCTTTCAACAGCCATCTGGAGGAGCTGGGAATGTTTGACAGCAACTCTACCCTGTTGGAGAACTGGTTCATCACCTGCTTTGCGGGCGTCATTTGCGAGACTGTTCTGGTCAAGATATGGGACAAAGTGTGCGGTGGCTCGCGTAAGATTGTCGTTTTCCTATTTATTGAAATAGTTAAGGACTTAAGGTCGCTGATTCTTAAACAAAAGTCCCTGGCAGAGGTTAAAAGGCTGATAGAAGGGGTAAGCACAGGTTCTTATCAATTTAATTGTCTTTTCAACCCTTGTATGTTCCCCCCAGGTGAAGGATCTCGATGGCGTCATTGTCAATAAGGCCATCAAATCGCTGCAGATCAACAACAGCGAAGTCGAATACACACACTAAGTACATAATTCTAAATTTTTTATTGAACATGTAAAGGCATAAGCAAGCAACTAAATGTATTTAAAGATCACGTCGTTCTTGTCACCCACCGTCTGCAGTTCCAGAGTCACAGGGCACTGCATCCAGTAGGAGAGGAGCTCCTCCGTATATCCGATAAGAAAATACATTTTGCGCGGAGTAATCGCCTGCCGGATGAGGGCCGCGATTCGAATGGTGTTGTGTTGCCGCTTGATGATGACCTCGGAGCAGACGAGGGCGTGCCATGTTCCCGTCATGAACTTGCGTATGAAGACATCCTCGATAGCCGTCTGGGAGGGACGCTGGCCGTCCTTCAGGGCGGCTGGATTCGTGCAAAAGATTTCTTGGATATTTGTCGTTAATAAATTGTTTCCAACTCACAAGTGTTCCACGAGTTCCACGACTTGCGGTGGCCGATAAAGTGCGGCGGATTGGCCATCTCGTAGGTGAGCGGTCTGTTCCGCTTTGTGGTTATGCGGTAGCGCCCCGATTGCACGCGACAGCACACAGCGCTGGTGTGGATGCTCGACCGGCTGAGCAGCTGCGCCTCGGCCAACGCCACCTGCGGCACCAGCTGTGGCGGAGAGTATAACTTTGATTTCAAAAAGCAATTTTATTTTCATGTTTAACTTACCTTTTTCAGGAAATTCATTATTTTCCGGCAGAAACAATTTTGCGTCCAGCAACAGCTGATTGGCGTGACGTAACGGCTGATTTGAGATGGGACATTTGTAAAGAAGGAATCGGATTTCTGTAAAGTTCTAAATTGAAAATTCAAATTTAATTTAAATGTAATTTGTGTTTATGAACTTAGTTAATTTAAAGTATTTAATGTTGCACTTTAATGGATACATAATTTGAAATAACATTAATGAGCCTCGGATTTTTAATAGTTATTTGAATATCTTAAATTTGAATAACTTTTTAAATGGCATTTATTTATTTATTTTTAGTTGAAAAAGCTATTATGTGTTCCTTAAACCCATAAAATAGTTTATAATTACGGCTTTAATTCCTCGTTTTTGGAAGATTTTTAAAAGTTGCGCTCACGATTGTGAGCCTTCATTGGACTAAAAGTAATTTCTCGGACTTGTTAACACTGGCAAGAGTACTAGGCCTGCGCGAAGCGCTTGGAAAATGGCCTAAACGAAGGACACGGAACAAAGATCGCGGTGCAGAGGATCAAGTTGTGAACTACCTGCCGGAGCGAACGTAAAACAGGGCTCTTCTTGGAACTGCTGCTACCTGCCGAAGGCCTAGAGCAGATACATTCGAAGCCATGACGCTGAACGAGAGCGACGCCACTCGCTTGGAGCTAACGCGCAACTTCCTGGAGCTGTCGCGCAATGCCGAGACCTGCACCGCCCTTCGCAGCTCCGACTGCATCCAGCTGCTGGTGCAAATCCTGCACGCCAATGATGAGGGACTGGCCACGGCGCGGAAGTACGCCAGCCAGGCCCTGCACAACATTGTTCACAGCCATCCAGAAGAGAAGGAGCGCCAGCGGGAGGTGAAGATGCTGCGCCTGCTGGATCAGATTCTGGACTACTGCAACTTCCTGCGCACCCAGTTGCAGAGCGGGGGCGAGGCGATTGCCGACGATGAGGATCGGCATCCGCTGGCCGCCATGAAGCTGCTGATGAAGGCCAGCTTCGATGAGGAGCACCGCCAGACGATGTGTGAGCTGGGGGCCCTTAAAGCGATTCCCAACCTTGTGCACCTCGATCACGCGGTTCACGGGCCGGCTTCGGGCAGGGAACAGTGCAACGCGCTGAGGAGCTATGGCCTTATGGCTCTGACGAATCTCACGTTCGGAGACGAGAACGTCCACAACAAGTCTTATTTGTGCGGCCAGCGCCAGTTTATGGAGGTGGTCATTGCCCAGCTAAACACTGCTCCGGACGAACTGCTGCAGGTCCTTGCTGGAGTGCTGCGTAATCTATCGTGGCGCGCGGACAAGCATATGAAGACAATCTTCAATGAGCTTGGCACGGTGACGTCCTTGGCCCGAGCGGCCATGCAAAACAAGAACGAAAATACTCTGAAGGCTATCCTCTCTGCCCTGTGGAATCTCTCGGCACACTGCAGCACCAACAAAGCGGAGTTCTGTGCGGTGGACGGGGCCTTGGCCTTTCTGGTCGGCATGCTGAGCTACGAGGGCCCGAGTAAGACGCTCAAGATAATCGAAAACGCTGGTGGCATTCTGCGGAACGTGTCCAGCCACATAGCGGTATGCGAACCCTACCGCCAGATCCTGCGACGTCACAATTGCCTGGCCATTCTCCTGCAGCAGCTAAAGTCCGAGTGCCTGACTGTGGTGAGCAACTCGTGCGGCACTCTGTGGAACCTCTCAGCCCGCTGTCCCGAAGACCAGCAGTTTCTCATCGACCACAACGCCATTCCTCTGCTCCGCGCCCTGATCAGCTCGAAGAACTCGATGATCGCCGAGGGAAGTGCTTCGGCCCTTAAGAATCTGGTCAATTTTAGGGCGACCCTGGAGCTGATGCCCAATGGTGATGGCGGCTCGTTGCCGCTGGACAAGGAGTCTGGCCACGCAGGAACTCTGCCCCGGAGGTACAGCTCACTTCGCTTAAGCTCGAATCCTACGGGATCACTGAAGAAGGTACGACCTTCCACAGTGAACACAACCGGAGGTTTTATCGCTAGGAAATGCGAGAGCCGCGAGTCCATTTACTCGGGAAAATCGGACTCAACAAAATACTCAACCAAGTCTGAGGGTTCCAAAAATCCCTTTGAAATAGTCACACCCACCGAAGAGCAGCCCATTGACTACTCCATGAAATATATGGAGCACAAACCCAATAGCTCTAAGACCTTCGAGATTGACTTGGACCAACCCACAGACTTTAGTGCCAGATATAAGGAAAGGCGATCCGTTCAGTCGTCTGCGCAGCCAGAGCTAAAGTCGGAGACAAACAAAGCAACCAGTAACGCCCTGCCACTGGCCAAGTCATCCTCTACCACCGAGCTGCCCAATGGAGCAGGACACTTGCCGATTTCGGCAGCGAAGCAGAAATTGGCGACCGAAGCCGAAACGGAAACTGGGGAGCGGGAGCGTCCGATCAACTACTGTGAGGAGGGCACACCTGGCAGCTTCAGTCGCTTTGACTCGCTCAACAGTCTGTCCGAGAAGCCGGAGAAATCAGTACCTCCCAAAACTCCCACGAAACAGCCCATTGCCCAGCAGGGACTACTTGACCGGAATACGCCCCAAATCAGTGACTCTGCGCTGGAAACCCCTTTGATGTTCTCTCGACGCAGCTCGATGGACTCGCTGGTGGGCGACGACGAGACCATTGCCTGCGAGGACAATGGCTCCGTCATTAGCGAGTACAGCCGGATGCAGAGTGGCGTCATATCGCCATCGGAGCTACCCGACTCACCCACCCAGAGTATGCCGCAGTCTCCAAAGAGGGACAGAAAGATGCCGGATCCTGCACAACATGGCTCGCAGACGCCCGTCCGCAAGCCTCCTGACAATGTTTTCGAAGACAAGCTCAGCAGGTTCCATGAGGAGCACACGCCTGCCAACTTCTCCTGTGCCACCAGCCTGAGTAACCTTAGCATGCTGGACGACTCCAATGCGAATGCCAATCGAGGACCGCGAGCCAGTGACATTAATGGCAATGCGGATGCTCCTCAAAGCTATTGCACTGAAGACACACCGGCGCTGCTCTCCAAGGCACCTAGCAACAGTGATCTTTCCATTTTGTCGATACCCAACGACATCAATGCCAACGAGGGGCATCCGGAGGCTATGGAGAAAGCCATTGTCCCAGGACTGGAGACCCGGACACCGGCGGAGGACGCGATCTCCAAGATGCGTTGTGGCGGAAGTGCCTTGCCAAGTTATCTGCCAGTGTCGGATGAAATGAGCAAGTATTATGTGGAGGACAGTCCCTGCACCTTTTCGGTCATCTCTGGACTGTCCCATCTCACTGTAGGCTCCGCCAAGGCGGGGCCTGTCTCAAGTCTGCCCATACGAGCTTCAGAGGAGGCGCCCAAGCTGCCGCCCAGACGCAGTGCCATTCATGGGGAAGTTGAGCCTCGGCTGCCACCGAAAAGAAGCGATTCGTTGAGCTCGCTGTCCATGGACTCGGACGACGATGATAGCAATCTGCTAAGCCAGGTAAGACCTCTTTATCTTTCGAATTCCTTTTTAATATTCCAACTATTTTGGTTCAGCTTCGCTCTGTGAAGATTCAAAAAACATATTTTTATGATAAATGCGTACCACAGTCTCAATTAACTTTTATTTGATATATTGGTTCTTTACAAAAAATCAAGGAAATTCTTTATTTAAGAATCAATTGACCTTGAGTTCGGAGTCGGAATGTTACTAAAAGCTTAGAAATATGACCAAGAAATTAAACTCCTTGAGGAAGTTGATAAAATATTATTTTTTTCCCATCTTATTACCAGGCTATTGCAGCAGGAAGCTGCCGACCCCAACCCAGTGGTGCCAGCACCAGTTCTAGCTTGGCAAACACCAGTACCAGCACTCTGACCAGGACAACGAATGGCCAAAAGAAGCAGCAGCAGCCGGAGGAGAATGGTGACAAGCCGCACTACAGCTCGGATGATTCGTTGGACGATGATGATGACGATGCACGATCAAAGTCCCTGTTTGAGCAGTGCATTCTAAGTGGCATGCACAAATCCAATGACGCGCTGGAGTCGGAGAACGGCGACCCAACGGAACAGCAGCGACAGGAGACGAGCGCTCGGGATCGGTTTGTCAGCAACCAGGTGCGTCAGATCGAGTCCATGCTGGCTGGGCGGCAGCACTAGCGGCGGATGCGAGAAGCGTGGTTAAGTGAGAAGCGCATGCTTTTGTTTGGTTGCTTTTTTAATCTTGTCTATGCAATAATATTCTCACGGTCTCAATTTTCCTATAGTTCAGATTAAAAATTTGCGCTTAATTTTAACTCTCCAACACGTGCGATATTATGTCTACCCTGATCTCTCGAAAAAACAGTATTTGGGAAGGACAATTAAGGAAATTAAAAGGGTAAAATGGGATACAGTCTGTGTGTGTGTATAAATAAATGTTACAATCAACTGTGAGGTCCGGGAAACTCCTAACAAGATGCTTGGTTGGACTAGCTTATGGGGCGATGGTTGGCCTCAGTAAAAACGCTTTCGCGCATTGCGATCCTTAAAGTAGGAAATGGCAAAGATGGCCACAGCCGCCGCCGCAACTACTACGAACAGGAGGATGAAGAAGATCTTGGCGTTTGACATGCCCGGCTTGGGGTCGTCTTTGTGTTCACGCGGGGGCTCAAAGGTCTTCGCATTCGGAATTATATTCGTGCGTCGAACAATCTCTTCGTGCTGTAAGAAAAAGAATGCAGAAGAATATTCATCGGTTCACGCACAGCAAATATTGGCGACTTACAGTTGTGTCTTTGTCAATGTCGTAGAACTTGAAGCTATGGATGTCGTGATTGTCTGACAGATCGCCAGTTGTAGCAGACAGTCCAAAGTAGTAACCGGTGGGCAGTTCCACATTGGCTACCACAAAGCAGCTCTTCCACTCGTTTCGATTCTCAAGATCAGTGGACACAGACAGGACGTCGTTCTCGTATCGAATGCTGATGAGCGTCTCATAATCCACGTTGCGGAAGCGAACTTCGCAGCCGGCCAACTGGGTGTGAGTACCGTCACGATCGTGATCATAGCTCCAGCTGCCGTTGTTAACCATGGCGCTCAGATAAGGATGTTGGTGCTGCAAAAAGAGCAAAGTAGCTCAATAACATGGTAACTATTTTCCTGGGATTACTTACGTTATGCGGACCATTGTGATTGCTGTATGTGTCCAGAATGATGGCCAGCCCTGAGAAGTGGTCCTTGCTGCCAAAGACCGGTCCCGTCTGCATGCGCTCCTTGGTGTACCAAATGGCGAAGCCATCGCCGAAGAGCTCGGTGCCCTTTCCATGAACCTTGAAGGCCACATGGACTTCCCAGTTGCGCCCCATTACGGGCTTGATGAGTAATGAAAAGGCAGAACCCAGAATGCTGATAAGGTCCAGACAAGGGAGTGAATGCTAATTAGACTTACAGTATAGTTCCAAAGGGCGCCGCTCTTGGATTGCAAATCCGGTGTCAGTCTTATATAGTTGCCGGTCACCATTGTGTTGCCTAGGAAGTCCCAGTGCGGTAGGATCACGCCCACACCTGCAAGGAAGCGAAGATGCAGCCACGTAAACTTTCGATGCCGAAACCAAAAGCAAAACGAAACCTACCTTGAAATGGACGCACCAGCGAGTGCTCCCGCTGCATGTACTCCCCTTCGTCCGGCATATCCACTTCGCTCAACACTGCTAACGGGGCGGCGAGGAGCGCCAGCAGCGCCAAGGAACAGTGTGCGCCAGTCGGCTTGGTCATGGCTGCATTCGTTGGCCTCCAAATTGGTGAATAAGATGTCGAAAATAAAGACAATTTTTTTCGCCGGCCAATTAGTGATGATAAGCGCTGTATACGTTCAAAATCCCAGAAAAACGCTACCATCGATACTGCACACTCTGGCAACGCTGATTCTCAGTAAGTTATCGAAACTGCCAATCGAGCGTTATTTAAATTGCATTTGAATATGAAACAAAGTTTGTTAAACTAACTGCTTTAGCTTTTAATACAATCTTGAACAGAGGTTTTTAAACGTTCATATAACTTAGAAAAAGAATAAAATGATTGAAAGCGTAAATGAAATTTTATATTATAATACACCATTCTACTGTGAAAGTTTTAAAATTTTCCCAAAAGTAAAATGAAAAGTATATTAGATTTCTATCCATAAATCTGATATATGTATATGGAGGTCCAACTTTGTACTCTACAAATATGGGACAAATTGCGCCCGCTGTTAATTTGTTACGGAAGTGCAGCTAATGCCACTAAACTGATGAATGCAAATTATTGTTTTGGACAGTTTCCCCCTTTTTTGGCGCTTAATTCACGCGTCCAACCAGTTTATTATTAATCGCTTTGGATCGGCTTACAACGCCAACAACGCAGCCCCGTTTGTCATGGTAACGGCCAGCGCAGCGCTGCTGCGAGAGACATTTTTATGGCTTATTGCACACGCACATTGGCGCCTTCACGCCTCGGCTCTTGGAAAGGGGGCGAGGGGAAAACCAGTTCCAATTCCAGTTGCGGTTCCAGTGGCACTTCCCACCTGATAGTTTTCTTCTCGGCGCGTGCTTGGGGGTCACTGTCAAGGTCGTGGAGTGATCGTGAGAACGATCGATAGAGGAATAATGCAAATGCGACAGGAATGCAAGTATTTGTCCGATTCAAATGCGCATTTGGGCACAATTAGCTAATTGGCAGACAGCGAGCGGCTAACGGTGAAAGATCACCTGTGTCAGATGCGTCAACTGTGAAAGGCGGCGATGGAGATTCTGATGCTTCCTCAACTCGCCGCTAATTGGCATATAACCTGCCTAATTATATCAGTCATTTATGAAATCATTTCACTTTTCACCTCCCCAAAGCTTAATGCATTATCTGAGCCAGTTTCCGCCGCGATATATATTTTGTTCGTCATTTGTTCTTGTCGATTGGCGGCTTGAGTCACCTCACCTGTGCGATCGATCGACTTCCTCATGGTTGCGAGTGAAATATGGCAGTTATTTCGGGATCACATACTAAAAGGGAGTTTAAAGGGGAGTGAGGGCAAAGTGGAGGCCCAAAAGCCCAAGCTCCCTAATGAAAGTGATGATTAATGGTTTGCGTGGCAGAATTTTCCACCTGATTGGCAGCAGCACCAGCAACAGGATGTGGCTATCAACATAGCTGGGACATCGCGTCACTGACTATTTATGGCCAGATAGAATCTGGCAATTAGTAGCACGCTTAAAAGCTCATTTGTCTGGTGTATATTGTAGCTATCGGCTGTCATGTGCGGACAAGTTGGGGCCCAAATAAACCGAGATTCGAAACCCGAACCCCAAACGGCGAACTTTTCAATTCCTCAAAGTGGCAATAACCTGGGGCCAGGCCAAGACAGGCCAAGTCTGAGGCCGCTCGGCATTTCAATGATTGATAACCTGCTGCCGAGCCACGAATCAAACCTGGCAAAGAAAGCCAAAGTACGAGCAAGGCAATTGGCTAATTGATTCAGCATAAATCAATGGCAATCAGCAATTAGCCGCATTAATTGCCTCGCTTACAGCAATTGAGTCTGAACTTGACCCTCTCGCCATGGATTTGAAGACAATGCAAAAACCAAAGAGAACAGAACGGAGAACGGAAGGCCAGCCAGACAATGCCCTCGCAAAAAAAAAAAATAAATCTGAACTATCGCTTATAGAATGAGCATTAAAGGTGGCAATTTATGCTGTCAGAAATTCTACCAATATCAGTGCATCTCTGGCAAAAGAAAGTTATTTTTATAATATTTAAACATTTGGTAAATAAATGATTGATCTGCAGAAGAAAATATTTCTAATATCCTATATGCTTATGGATTTAAAATCAATGTTCGCATACCAAACATGAATTCTTTTCCGGTTTTAGTTTAACGATTCCAAAGGAAATCCTTTTGAAGGATATTTAAATGCAATTATTCTTAATCTAAAGCTCCTTTTTAACCAAATAAATTCAATGCTAATTGTATTAAAACAGATTCTGACACACAGAAAAACCATAAAGTCTAGACCTTTAGCTGAGACAACCCCTTCGCGGAGAGTATACATTGAATATTCAATCATTTTGACTTTGGCGGTTGCAGCTCCGGCCAAGGAGCTTTTGTGGCCAGCTGTGGATTGAACTTGAACTTGCTCTCTCCCGCTTCGCACCGCTCCTCACTGCCCCCCGCAGAGTTAGGGGCATAAAACAACTAACATAAAAAAGACTCGACTAAACACAAACGCATTTCTCGCATAGCAGCTGACAAGTGTGCAAATCGTATTAAATTAAAGCTAATCAAGCATGACAAGCATTCCTCATGAATTACACATTTATCGCCGTTTTTAAGGGCCGCCGCACAGCGGCAAACATTTAGCGACATCCATAATGCATGTCCGCCACATAAATGTCAATCGTTTAACGATACACTTAGCTCGGAAAGATGCTGCCGTCTGGGTTCTATGGGGCATCATGGGCTGCTCCGCTTCCGGCTGAGAACGAACGAGCGTGCTGTGTGTTCACGACGATCATAACATAGTTGTGACACTGCCGCCGCTTGTGTTATGATTATAATTATGCATATTGGCATTCTTAATCACAGAAGCGAGCATAACGTAAATTGTCATTTAAATCCAGCAAATACAATGGCAAATTTCACGGTCAAGTGGAAGTGGCCGGCCGAGGCGGAAGAGGCCAAGTTGTTGTTTTCACCTGCACACCCATGTAGTTGCTGTTGGCCAGCTTTCCAATTACATATGCTAGATAAACCGATTTGCATGGGCGTCCAGCTGATCGACCCGTTTGGAGACCCAAAACTGGTTACCGGAACCAACCCAATGAATATTGATTCGCTAGAAAGTTGAATTCGCGGTGCAGTTTGCGCCTGCGATTCCCTTGCAGAGAACAAACATCACGTGGCCGCCGGGTAAAGGCAAATTGCACGTAGGCCAACGTTTGCTACCGTTTGGAGCGCCTCCAAGCTTGGCGCTACCAGCTACTAGCTCCTCCAAAAATAAACTCACTCAAGCTGGCTAAGAAAACTCACTCAAGACAAACGCACGGAACAATCGCGCGGCGACTGGGACAGCGCCGTCGACGCCGGCGTTCGGGCCATGCTTTATATAAAATCAACTGAGCATATCTGTTGGAATTCATTAAACGTTTTACTGCACAGCCGTACAGAGCAGTCCGAGATCCGATCCCAACTCCGAGAGTCCACGAAAATATCCACCGTGTAAGAGCCAGCACTTGAAGTGGAGTCAGTCAGTCAGTCAGTACTCCGGGCATTACATTGTTGCGAGCGGACGGTCCGCAGTTCACAGCCTTTGGAATCAGCTTTTTTCCTGGCTTCGCGTGCTCGTCGGTAACCATAATAAACGCAACGGAAAAAAACACACACAACAAATAACAAAAAACAAGCAACAAAGAAAATAACGCATTGCTGCATTTGTTTACGAAACTAGCAACCGAAGAATTTACCAAACAGACGTTGAAAAATTAATGAAATTCAAAGCCAAAACGTTTTCGTGTTCAAGCAAATAAAAAAGTGCAAGTGTTTAATAATAATTCCAATATTTGTTAACTAATTGCAGCTTCTCACACACGCACATACCAGCGCAGCTCAATCAGCCAGCAAAATGCGATTCGTAAGTATTTTAAGTATTTTATTTGCATTTTTCGTTGCAAGTTCGTTTTCTAAGTCTTTCGTTTTCGCGACAAGTTCGCTTCCTAAGTCTTTCGTTTTTGCGACAATTGCTAATGCCCTGTTATTGTTAACACGTTCAAGCCTCGTTTAAGCCCCAAATGAAGTCAACTATTTCGGTTTGACAGTTGCCAAATGACCGCCGCGGTCTGGTCCAATGACGACGGCTGCATTGTTCGCTCTCTTCAAGAATTTTTATTGGGCCCTGGCACTCTAATTTATGGCCAACAGAGTCACAAAGTCGTGTGTGTCAGCCAGCGGGCCATGAAAGCCAGCCAGCCAGCCAGGCCACCGCCTCGATATGTCTATATCAGTTCCTATACCCTCGTGGCCACATATAACTTTATGGCTTGCTTTTCTGGGCCTGCATTAATACGAGGGCATCCGTTGAAAATTTGATGAAAACTCGTATGCATAATATACATACTAGTATGCATAATCCGAGCCAGATCTTTCTACATAATTCGATCTTGATAAGGAGATTATGAACGCACGGCCGGAATGCTAGCTCATTTCGTCTCAATGCTCGTTATTATTTTTTTTTTTTTTGAAATTTCTTTTAATTCCACATAAAAGTTTACGTTTTCACCTTTGTTTGATTATTTAATTAAACCAGTTGGGACATTATTAACGATTTTAAGTGTTATTGCCGCCAAATGAACAATATTCACAATCAATTTTAAAAGTCACTTGTGCAATGCCTAAAACAATTCAAGAAACAAGTAAACATTTCAAATCTTTATCAATTTACCTGATTTCATCGCCTTAACATTGTTTATATCTTGAAATAAATATCAATAACGGAATTCCGCTGACAATCGGAAGCTGCATTTGCTTAAAATTTAAATATTTCATCAAAGAGTTAGTCACCATGAGAAAAAATCTGAATATACTTATAATGGGCTAAGCCCCAGCTGCTAATTAAACTAATTTTCATAATCGCTGGCGGTCGCATATTTTCCCAGGCAGATTCTGAATCATATGATAATGTTTATGGGTCAATGAAACATTTGCGTTTCGCTTGAGCTCCAAAATTATAGAGCTCTAACCAGGTTTAATACCAAGTC
Organism: Drosophila anomelani; assembly: GCA_035045905.1. Lineage (NCBI taxonomy): Eukaryota > Metazoa > Arthropoda > Insecta > Diptera > Drosophilidae > Drosophila > Drosophila anomelani. The sequence goes on along the minus strand of JAWNOO010000007.1, from coordinate 3,268,555 downwards.
GAATGCGTTTCCGCCCCGCACTTGGCCATCAAGTGGAGTGGCCTGCAATTACATGGGAAAACGCACGCAAAAACGCAAAAAACGCAAAATACTATTCAAGTTCATGTTGAAGGCCAGATCTCGGCAGTTCGGGGCAGACAAGAAAACCAGCCAAAAACGTGCTGCTGGGGCATGCGTTTTGTAACTTAATTGAAAAGTGCGATACACACGCGCCAATCGCCAAGAGCCATAGCCAGAGCCAAAGCAAAGCCAAAGCCAAGAGCAAGACCAAGCCAAAGTGGCCGGCTGACCAACTTCTCGTGTCCAATTGCGTGTCCCAAGCCGGCTCTCGGGCCCCTCCATCGAGCCAATCCCCCATCCCGGCGCCAAAGGCAGTCATGAATGAATCAAATGAACCGAAGCTGTGCGTGGAAAATGGAAAATAAAACGACAGCGACAGCGACAACGACAACCACAGAGCGAAATCAAACTTAAGCATTATAAAAATGCAAGCGTGCAATGCATTGGAAAAGAGCTTATGCAATGGGCCAATGGTGTGGACACGGAGTTGGCAGCTGCACGCGGCGGCCGGGGATCGGAGTGGACCCGGGCAAAGCTGGCACCCTGGGAAACCGCAATCAACGTCGCTCTCGATTAGGATTTCGGCCATGCACACGAACATAATTTATTAATTGCTCGCAGCTTTTCAGCCCCCTGCTCCAGCTCCATTCCCGTTTAGCCCGCCGGGTTAATCGCTGCGGCAGATGTCCGTCCCCTTTCCATGGTCCAAAGTTACTGCCTTTTGCACGCTTTGCGTGTGGAAATTCAAATTAATTGCCATACGTACTCGTACTCGTACTCGTACAATTTGATGTTGTATTTTGTATATTGTGATTTAGTATTTCGGATTTGGGTTGGTGGACTTGGTCTTTGCGTTGCGCTTGGCTTCCCTCTAATGAAGATGTCACGCCGGAAAGTGCCGATTGCTCAATGCCCATGTACGGGGACAACGACGACAAGTCCATTTCGTGCATAATTACCGCCACCACAGCTGGTTGGCTCTGGGGCTGCTTGGCTTGGTTTCGTTTGGATGTGGGCTTTGGGTCAGGTGGAGATATCGACACACTCTGTTGCAGAAGAATGAAAAAAAAAATATATATATAGGGAGGAAAATGTAGAAATTAAATTGCAATTATGATTTGTCTTTTATATAAAATTAAATTACAGATTAATTTCTTAAAGTTTTAAATATTTGTTTTTCGTTGCAAGTTCGTTGCCTAAGTCTTTTGATTTCATTCTTAAATGTGCAGGAAAAGGTTTTAAATCAATAAATATTGATGGTATTCCAGCTCTTTAACTTTTATGACCAATTTAACGTATTTAAAATTAATTTAGTGAATTAAAAATACATCTTAAGTTAAGTTCTTCAGGAAACTCATTCAAATCTTCGTTCAAGTTTGTTGAACTCAAGTTCAAACGCTCAAGGAATAAGTTAACTGAAAGTGTAAGTTCAGAATTTACATTGACCTTTCACCTCAAACATTTTATTTTTTATATATTTGATAAATGTATAAAAAAATGTACATTTCCCAATGTTTATCGTTCGGAATTCGTAAGCTTTCCAGGAGATTCATTTAAGTCAGCTCTTAAAGATTATTCCACACTTTAATCTGACAAGACTCCTGAACATTCCCAAGCCACCAAAGCTATCTGGAGCTGCTGGCCATGTCATTCGATATCGTCCCATCGCATCGGAGCGGGCACAAGAGTTTTTATTACAGCTCTCTGTCGCGTCGCTGGACGGCGATTAGCGTTGGAGTCGGAATGGGAATAGGATCACAAGTTGGAGCTGAAGCTGGAGTTGGAGCTGGAGCTGAAGTTGAAGCTGGAGCTGGAGCTGAGGCTGGAGCACGGCGCAGCTGTCGCAATCGCTAGATTCGGGTCCGGCTGTGGTCGCAATTGTCCGCATAGTCAGTCACTTGGCAGGTCAGTCAGTGCACATGGCAAGTGCATGGCTTGGACGACGTACACATGTCCAGTTGGCGACTAAAAATCAACTGCCCACATGCCCCGGATTGCGGGTTGCGAAAAGTATTTCTGCTAGATTTATCGCCGGCGATCGCAGGAGTCGCGAGTCGCAAATCGCTGAGTATTCGCGTGCCCATTACCATATTTATGAGGCATGTGCGTCTAGCACACTGCCTGGCGCTGTGTTTGGCATTTTGTCAGACTCTAAACGATACAAATTTGGCCGACATGCAGCTGGTAACCAGTTTGAACTTGAACCCATTTCGATGGCAGGAAAAAGGAAAAGCGCCCTCCATAGCCGATTCTCACGCTGCAATTTGCACTTCCTAGCGTCCAAATTGACGTTTAATAATTCAATTACAATTACAATTACAATTCCGATTACAATTACAATTACTCGTGCAATGACAATGGATGGAAGGATGGATTGGGCAACACAATCTGCGGGGCAGCTGGCTGGCCACGAAGTCGCCAACTGACTCCGTTTCCCACCTATTAAACACAATTCAAAGTAATTTGAAGCGGCGGCAGTCAGTCCAAAGTCGTTGTTGATGTTGCCGAGTTGATGTTGCTGTTGCACCTACTATGTACATCCAAAGCACTCTGCACCGTTCCAGCTCCGGAGCAGACCCGGCGATATTTGCGTTTGCCACTCAAAAGTCGGACGACCGGCCGTTCGAGCTGGGAGCTCTGAAAACCCGCAGCTCCCAGCTCCCAGCTCCCGGCTCCCAGCTCCAAGATACGAGCTTCCGTGTTGAAAGTCAGCCAAAACGTTGCTCAATCGAGCATTGACCCCTCTGCCAAAATTGAGGGAGAGCAAAAAAGCAACTGGGCGTTGCTATCGCCGACAAAAGATAACAATAATAAGTCGTGTTCGGGGCGAGTTCAATTGTCTCGCCCAAATCACATTCACTTTTCCATCTACGTGTAGTTTTCACATAAAATTAATTACGCCCGACCAGGCAAATGACAAATCGTTTAAGCATAAGCAAGATTAATTAGCAGCTGCTCGCCTGCCACCTGGATATCCATCAGTCCCGGTTTTCCAGGCTCCCGCACTGAAACGGAATCGGACTGAGAAACGCAAAACGCAAAACCCAAAACTCACACAATTCCTCTGAGTCATGCAAATTATTTAAACTGAGAGCCAAGCTTCTGGGCCAGGTCTGGAACATATCGAAAGTGCAGTGCACAGTCCACCTTTCGATTACCTGTTGCGCTGGCCGAGCAATGAATATAATTTATTTTATGCCACATATTGGGAGCCAATCAAAATCTAAACACCCATAAATGCTGGTGCATTGAAATGGAAAAATCAAATTGAAAACATGAAGGGAGCAGCTTGGCAACCTGGCTAGAAATTGTCTAAAAACCAAAGCAGTTCAGGACAGGAATTTTTAGAGCCAATATGATCGAAATATAAAGATCAAGGAAACGAGATTTATACATTACGATCACTGATAGGCAAGAAGCAATTAAATAAGTGAAAAATTAGAAGGGGTTAACCAGAATTCAATAAAACTGACTTCCAAATGCACTTAGTTTAACATTAAATGGGTTTATGTTTAGTATATATTTTATTTTATTTACTTAGTTTCTTAGAGTTACACAAACAAAATTTGAATGCATTTTAAAAGCAGCCTGCCTCAGGACAAATTCCGATTTTATTTCCTACAAGAATTGGGTTTCCATTTCAACTGCAAACAACAAAAAACTCCTTCATAAGTTGTTCTATTGAAAATAAAGGATAATTCCCTCATTTCAAAGTCTCCTTTTGTGGGCTACCTGCATTTATGAATCAATTTTTATGCACTTTTAACTGGAAGCTATCAGCGGCATGACGGTGCTATTATACCCCAAATCCAGAGGCTATCAGCGCTTTCGGGCTAACGAGACAATGTAGCAGCTATCGTCGTCCGTCCATGGCCAACGCCAGTGATTTTTTATTTAGCTTTATATGCGCTGGCACGCTCACATGTTGGTGCATTTAATCATTGTTGTGGGTGGGTGGGTTTTCGCATGAGCCGCCGTTGGCCAACAGCAGCGGCGGCACCACTCGTATCCACCGTCCACCGTGTCCACAGCTCGAGGCACTAGTGCATAGTAGTCTGTCTGCGTGCCTCGATATCTGAATTGTGTAGCTTGGTGGTGGTGTCCGCTGCTCCACCAGAGTCACCGCACTGCAGTGTGACTTAGCAATCCAAGTCGCCCAATTACGAAATCATATCTAAGGTCATTTGTTTCGCTAATTTGTCTGCGTTTGAGTCCGTGTCCGGGGGGAGGGAGTACGCCCTGGAAGACAAGACCCTAGGCATTGTTCTCATACCACCATTACTACCTTTAACATCAGCTAATTAGCCCAATTAAAACCCACTAAATTAGCCAAAGCGATTGCTTTCGAATCAGGTCCGCAGCTCCCGCGGCATTCGCGGAATTCCAGATGCAAACAGCGCCGGCTGACGACATTGTGACGGCTACATGTGTTTACATGCCGCAGTTGGAGCCAAACTGGAGTACGTTGACTGGCCAAGAGTGGCCTGAGTGACCGGCTCAGTGGCTCGGCCGAAGGGGAGAACAGCTCTGGCCAAGACAGATGGCTCTAATTTGTATAGCTCGCTTTTTGAAAGCCATTTCTAGAGGCGGTTTGTGCCATTTGGGGTCTTACGTGGGCATGTCACAGAATGTTATCAGGCGAAAAACATATTGTCAGCACTTAAATTTAATTCAAATTGATTTGTAATTTTTTGGTTAGGAAGTTACTTACCATAATTACTTATGGGCTTAGTTTATCTGGAGTTGATTTATAGATCCAAGTTTAATTCACATTTCCCAGCAAATATTTATACAATTTAATGACTACAATACTTGACCATAAACCAATAATAAACCTTAAATAAATGTCAGATATTTGTGAAATATCAAAAATCACCTCTTACCATTAAATTGTAATGGAACATGGCACAGTTTCCGCAATTTGCAGTCAAAATTTGTGGAGTAATCACCCCAAATGGATTACAAACAGCCCATAACTTAATGCCCCGATCAGATCATTAGTCAAAACTGTTCAAGTGACAGACCTGTAGCACTCTCTGTAGGATTGTGTTTCCCCCTAACGACCTCATGTTCGCCGATCTCGAGAACTCTTTAGCTGAAACCGATTCCTGAGCACTGCCACTGTTTCCACTTTGGATGTGGCAATAGACGACGACGACTCTAAGTCTCAGTCTCAGTCTGAGTCTCCGTCTCCGCGTCTCAGTTTTCTGACTGGCGGACAAAAACTTTAGCAGCCACAACAAACACGAATTAATTAAAAGTATTTTTTCACAAGTCGCGCTGCAGTCTTGTTGGCAACTTTGCAGCCGCCTTGTTTGCATATTTTTTGATTATTTTGTTCAAACTGCTAACCATTTTTCGGAGCATATTTTGGCTAATAGCAATTAGCCTTATTGTTGCAGCCCGGCCTGGCCCACAGGGTCTCTGAATAGCATATGCATATCCCTCGACGAAAAACATATTGGTTGGAAGCTAAAGGCGCGGCCCATTAAACAATTAATGAAGCACAGAGGCGCTTTTGCAAGAGTTGCATGTGCAGGTTGCACTACTTAAGCCCAAGTGGCCATCGATTGGAATCGGACTTTGGCCAGAAACCCGTTCTATTAAGTCAAAACTGCCCTATGATTAAAGTCAGTCTGCCAACTGCGTGACGGCCTTAACTGAGACGTTCGACACCGAGTCCCTGTCCCTGTCCATGTCCATGTCCAGGTCCACTCTATCGGCAGAGCAGTGCTCCGTGCCGACAGTCTATTGGATTTATGGACCAGTCGTCAGGCAATTTGCACAGCATGTGGCTTCCACTCCCACTCTCCGCCAGCCTGGGCTCCATTAGCATCCCGGGCAACGGCGGAGATTGGGGTCAGCGGGAAAATAATCGCAGCCGTGATTGCTATTTAACAAATTTATCACACTTCGGCATAGTTGTGGCGGCTGCTCAACGTGATGTGCATTGAATAAGGCGCACAGTTTTCGTGTTGCGGCTTAATTCTGCTTGCAGCTTTGAAAGTCAATAAATAAATAAATAAAAAAAGAAATAAAAGGAACTAACTAGCCTAGTTTGCCCGGGGAATGAGTCTTTAGCGTGTCCACTTCCTGGAGCCATGGTGCAATCATGATTTCATTTACCCAAAACGATCACAATTAAACTGCAGTCTTTCAGGTTTTTCAAATTAACAATTCATAGAGTAAATCACTTCCAACTGAAATTAAGTTTAGCAAAGCGGATGCCTGGTGAGATATTCAAATTAAATAGCTTAATAAAACTATTTTTTATTGGTTTCCTAATTAAATATTCTAGTTACAACATTTTAATAATAGTAATCCTTTTTAATAATACTAATCCAGCTTGATTTTGAGTAAACATCGTAAAAAGATCACAAGTCCTTTCTAAACAAATCTTAAATCATAAATTATTTGAGGGTTAATAAATTTGTTAAAATTGTGTGGAAATAAGTATAAGTATTGGGCAATCAAAACCATTTAAATCCTACTGTTGTGTTTACATAATTATTCATTATTAAATTAAAATTATTAAATTAAATAACTTCCTTTAATTATAAATATTCCTTCCATAAAGTAAGAGGTAAAATCGCACCTTACCCAATATCCTTTGCTTATTATTCCTAAATATTTTTGGGCTACTATTTTAGTTGGTTTCCCAAGGTATTGACCATAATTGTTAGCCTATAAGTGCCACTGGGCGATGCCCTTATTAACAACCAACATATTTGTCATGAATTCGTCTTGGCCTATTGCACCAGTTGGCGTGGCGAATTACCTAGGTGCTTTGGCCATCGACCAGAACCGTAACCGAAAGCAATTGAACTGGAACTGTAAGCTGGCAGTACGGCAAATCCGACACTCCGGCTTTCTGGCACCATGCCTTTCGGGCTCTCTGGCTTCGTGGCTCGTGCTCAAGGCGACTGCACTTGACCGGGCCGAAAGCGAGCCATGTGGCATTCTGCGTCTTGCGTTTGGTATTTAATTGTCGGCTTATGGCATTGGCACACATTTCCACGGCTTAATTGCTTTGGCCAGCGTGTAACCAGTGCAATTGGCCATATGTACACACTATGTACTCCGATATCCAAGTATTAACCCCGCCGATCTCTTTCCTCTTTCACTTGCAGTTAGTCACCATCGCCGCCGCCCTCTGCCTGTTCGTGGCCTTCGCCGCGGGTCAGCAATACTTTTTGGGTCAGTTCCCCAGCAGGGCTCGCTTTGGATTCCCGGATCCCCTGACTCTGGCACAGCCCTCGGCCACACAGGTGCGGGATCCCCGACAGAACCGCGGTGAGAATGTGGGTTGCTAGGATAATGGATACTGGGAATGGGCTATGTGTTTCCTAGGATCCATCTGACTTGTATTTGTAATTGCAGGACCCGTGGTGTTCCCTCCCTCGCCACCAGACGCAGTGGACGAGTCCAGCGGCGTGGTTGTGGGTGCCTCCGGATACGGTTTCGTGCCGCCCCAGCAAAGTAATGCGAACCTCTTTAAGCGCACTGTCTGAGGCAGCTCTCCATAACCATCACAGTCACTCCAGCACCCACCCACACACACAATAAACACACACAAACACCACACACACACGCTCCTAGAGGAGAAAAGCTTTATTAGTGCAATATGTAGCCGCGTTTTTGTTGTTATTTCTTTGTAATTGTTAAATAATTGTCGAGTAATTTGCAATCAATCACAAACACAATGTCTTATTCGCAGGAAAACGCTCTGGTTAAAGTAACAAATCTGCCCCACACCGAATTACCAGTAATTAACACACCCACACAACACCTCAAAAAACAAAGCACAAAACTCAAGCACCTGCACTTGCACCAGCACCAGCACCGGAAACGGAAGTGCGTCCCTCTTAGCTAATTACAGCCCCCCAGCTAACCACCTCCAAACAGACCCATCCCCTAACTCTGCACCACCTCCAACTCCCAGATCCCAGCTCCCACTCCCCCTCCCCCCTTAAACAATGTAACATTACTTAGTTTAATTAGCTTGAAAAACCCAATGTTAATTCCCACTTTATTGTTTTGTATTTTCTTATGATTTCTGCTTCTTTATAATTTATGTTTCAAATTGGAATTGTATTATGATTTTATGTTTTATTTTTATTTTTACCTTATTTTATTTGTAACCACGAGCTAAATTTAAATTATGAATAAACCGAAAGATATTATTAAACAAAAATGAAAAAAAACACACACTCACCACCTCTTGTTTTGGCTCCAAATTCCTTCTCCCTTTGCAGCCGGAAAAACGTTTCGGCACACAATATTATTTGTTCGTTTTGACTTTTACGTTTGTCAATGCACCATTTGTTTATATTTTTATTTTTGCATATGGATAAGCACTCCACTCCCGTGGTAGCAATTATTTTAAGCGCACATAAAACTAGCGCCTAATTAACACGGCTACAATCCGGCTTTGAAGTGCAGCGGCACTCCGCATTGACGGGGGACTTAAACCACAAACTACAACGCAGACGAAGACGGAACCAGAGAAACCATCGACTATGACCGGTCCGAATATGCTCTCCCCCACAGCTTCACACGCGGAGGAGAACAGTGCAAATTCACTTGGGAAGCCGCAGACGAACACGTGTAGACCAAGTAGCCCCAAGTGGGAAAGTCAGACAAAACGATAAGTAATCAAGGGGGAAGATAAACCATCTAAGGATATATGTTTTTCAAAAAATTTAATTTAATTTAATTTAAGAATTAACTCAAAATTTTGAAATTTATCCAAAGAAATTGTTAGTCTTTATCTTAAAATTCCTATGACACAGAACGATGTTCCGATCTAAAGTTCCAATCCAAAGCTATTACTTTCTGTGACTTTCGTTTAAATATCTATCTTTGACTTGCTAAATTTTCTAAGATATATTTTAAATTCTACTAAACTTTATTTAGCTTAAATCTTAAATACTTTATGGAATTAGAAGCAAAGAAGTTAAGTAGCTTTTATCCTGTACCCGCAGAACAAAAGCCTTCTGTTAACCAAGATACCCTCAGTTGCCATTAAATCCAAAGTTAACGATCCCAGCAGAAGCAGGTGCTGGAGCAACAATTGCTGCTACTCCAAGCGGAGTTTAAACGGAATCTGGTCTAGTCGCGGAGTCGAGGAATGGAATGGCCTGAAGCCACGGGACGGAGCAGACGCTGGCCAGACGGAGTCAATGATATGCGCGACTAATGCGACTCGCGGCTCTGTCTCAGCTTTTGCCGCATGCAAAATATGTTGGCAGGCGAGCAGACACAGCTCTTTTTTTGCATATCGATTTTGAGTCGGAGGCAAACCGAAACATAAACCGAAATGGAGCAACTTTTTCTAAGCAAGCTGGAGGACTAGGACTCCGACTTCGACTTCGACTTGGACTCAAACAAATGAATGGGGAGACATTTCACAATGAACTGGAACAAAAAGCGTAAAGCGAACGAACACAAACGACGCTAAGTTGAGATAATTTTTACAATTTGACAATTTATGCACGATCGCTGGGCCTGAGACTTGGACGCGGACATGGCCTGGCCATTGTGTAATTAATTTTGCATGGCAAAAGTTCTCTCTCTCGCGCCGCCGCAGCCACAAACGCAGTCTGAGGCCACAAATGGTTACGCAGTGGGATTCGGCTTCCTGATGAGGACTGCCTGCGGCTAGGTGGCCGAGGCCTGCCGGCAGGCAATGGTAATGGTAATGGCAGCTCCAATCTATAACCGAAGCCGCCGCGTAACAATTGCCCAAGACTGGCGTAGATTAATGGCAGCACCCGCGATCCCCGCCTGGTTTAGTTCCAGTCCGGCATTCGAGCGGCGATTGGCTTTTGCTGACGTTGGGCAATCCCAAACCGCAGCCACCCACCACATCTACACTAACAAAGAAACGTTTTTTTTTAGCGAAAGCATTCCTTAAAATCCTTTTCCAATGTAAGGAATTTTAACTGAAAGCAAAGCTGTGCCCCGCACGAAACTAACTATCTTCTGCTCCCGGGGCCACTCTGTAAGCAGCTTTGACTTGGGAGACAAAACCCCATGATAAATGGTAAAAGAAGGTAGAAGATCCCAAGCAGTTGGCTTAAAGTAATTGTTTAAGTCATTTTCTCAGTTTACGAGTGGTTTTTGGTCAGGAGAAGTGGCCTAATGTGACCGACATTCTAATCAAAGTGGCAGCGTTGGGCGTTGTCAGGCGGACGGACGACTTGCTTGACAATCAAAGGCGATCGGGCCAATGTGACGTCGACTCTGTGATTTGATTGCGATTGTGATTGAGATTGACAGAGCGCAAGCTTTGAGAGAGACAGGGGTTCAACCTTCGGACCGCGTCATTGGGTGACGCCCACGCTTGGAATTCAGCACTTGGCACCCGCAGCAACCGCAACTAATATTCCCCCCAATACTCCAAGTGCACTTGCCCAACAATAAATGCCATATTAATCACGTCGAGTGAGAAACCCAATTAAATCGCTTTTGTTTGTGTCCGAACAGCGGCGGCAGCGGTGGCGGTGGCAGCGGATCCGACGTACTTTAGCACCACCTTCCAGAGCCCCGACACTGCCTATGCGACGTATAACTTCTTCGGTAGTCCGTACACCACGCGATTTAGGTACTTCTGAGGCGGATGCAGATGCGGATGGAGATGGAGATGGAGCTGATGAGGCCAGAGCCCAAAAACCGAGTCATGTTGAGTAGTCAGTAGCGGAGAGCGAGGAAAACTGATTGGAGACGAAGAACTAGGAGCAAGAGCTGGAGACTAGAAACAATTTTTCTTGTAAATAAATGCGTTAACTCTTATTAACAAACCAATAGGCACAAAGTCTTTAACTTGAATGAGAAAAGGAACTTAAAAGCAAGGCCTTAAAAGAGAAGACTTCAAGATGAGTATTTCCTTGATTATACGCAGGATCTCTTTAACTGCCGTGTAAGGTATTTAATTTTAATATAATTAAAAACAATAAAATGTATCGTTAAAAACTATGAAGATTTTTATGATTTTTCTTATTTAAGCATTTTGAAAATTTTCCAAGAGTTCGATTGGCACACAAAAGACTTAAGAAACGAACTTGATGAGAGCGTGCTGGCAGATCATTTGCATTGCGGCGACCTAATTGCCTCATCCCTCCAGCTGCGAAATTGGCAGCCAATCAGCGATAAGGATAACTGGAGTATTGGCAATAAAAGCAACCGAACCGAAGCACGCACATCGCCAGGGCATCGTCAGTGGCTATGGAATGCTGCAAATGCGACTCCGAAGCCAATTGCGGAAAATCTGTGCATACTGGCGGTGGAACCAACATGACATGACAGGCAGCGCCACAATTGCATGTTGCTCTAGCCGCAGCCGTGGCTATTGTATGCTAAATTACGTATACGCCCGGGCGCCCAGGGAGCAAGAGACAAAGTCAGGCCGCCGGGCGGTGTTAATTTCCAGTGACACTGGCGATGTTGAGAGCAGGGGTTGTCCGCCGAACGCTATATTTATTTATTTTATTTATTTATTTGTTTTCTGCGGCTGTCAAAATCTACAGAGACCCAGCCGCTCCCTTCCCCGACCCGCCGCCTTATGAAAATGGAAATAAAGCAGTAAAAAAGTTTACAATTCTCGGGCGGTTTCCCAACAATGGGCAACCGGGGATCATTAGCAATGGCATGATTCACAGCCAAATAAAAGAAACCGAGCGGTGGGCATTGGCAGCGGGAAAGGGAGGCGACACCGTGCTGTGGGCGGCCAGCCAAGTTTGTCATAATTTTATTTTCATTTGAAACAGGGCAAGCGCCGCCAATGGCGTTGATAACCTTGTTGACCAACCACAAGAATTTCCAGCGAAACGAAAATTTGCCGACTGCAAGTTCATTTCATGCTCTGACACCGCAGGCAATCGGCAATGTAATAAATGAAAATGAAACCGTGAAAACAAATGTACGGTACGGTCCAAAATGTGTGACAAATAAACAATCTAAACACTCCCGAGTCCCGCCCCAGCAACCAGCAGCAGCTCTCTGATCCCATTTCAAAGTGTCGCTGGAGTCAGAAATCACGTAGCCGCTGCCGCTTGACCTTCAGGTGATTTGCAAATAATGGTTTTCAGTTCAATTCCGTCTTGCAATTAGCAAATTCTATAAAGTAAGCCCGCAGCCAAGACTGGCGGAACAGTGGCAGTAATTAACATAATTCCAAATTTACTATCACTTTTAATTGCTCTGCATTCGCGACTCCAGCCTGGCCTGGCCTTTCCAAATCCGCCAGCGATGAGCGGTATTGTCGCAAGCTCCGAGGCAGTCACAGGTTTCTCAAAGATCACGTGTGTGAATTAAGTTCTCTCAATCAAAGTTGGCGACCGTGACATAGTAGCAACAGTATCAACAATACAAGAATATGATCTAATTTTTCATATATTTTCATTTATTCAAAATAAATCTAAAACTGTTTTGTCTTCAGTGCTACAGAAACTGATAGGGTTGTGGGTACAAATTAAAGGAGTAACCTTGAAATATTCCCTTCTATTAGAATTTAAACTGCACAAACTATTCGGAAATGGATAATACTGAATAAATAAGAGGTTTATATTTTAAAAATTTGTAAATCTCTAGATCTTAAGCTCTCTGAAAAGGTCTTATTCGAATTAAAGAATTTGACTTCAAGCAGCCGAAAGCCTCAGTAGCTAACTCATTCCTGTTCCTTAATTTTAAATTAAGTAAACAGTGTACAAGTAAATAAATACATTTAATTTAAAGCATATGTAAATTCATTATTTCCTCATGATTAGATTTTAAAGTCCACAAGCATACAAAAATTATTAAAAAAAAAAAAAAAAAACAAAAACCGGTAAATTAATTAATTTAATTGCAGAATTATGAACAACAAATAATAATTTGATAATATTAATGGTGGAAATAATCCGCTTTTACAAACACTTATTTCAATTAATAATTCAATTCAGGCTCGAAATATTCAATAAACTCTTTACCTTTGCAAAATTTTTAAATTACATTTTTCGGGGTTGCCGCAACAAATGTGGCCATATGTCGAGAATACCATGGTATGTAACATTTTGGTCACACTTAGAGTTATACACTGCGAATATTCTAGATTTAAGCGAATTTCTATGAAGCCGAGTAAAAACTAAACAAAACAGTCAAAATGCAACAATGCTACAACAGAGGCTGCGGCCAGCTTTTCGACCCAGCGACCAACACCGACGGTAAGACCCCAGCTTCCATGTAACTTCGCACATGTGATCAGATGTTTCCCCCCCCGAAGAATCATGCCGGCACCACCCGGGCGAACCGTTCTTCCACGACGCTTACAAGGGCTGGGGCTGCTGCAACAAGAAGTCCGTGGATTTCACTGAGTTCCTAAACATCAAGGGCTGTACGCTGTCGCAGCACTCTAACATCAAGCCGCCAGAGCCAGAGAAACCTGTGAAGGAGGAGTGCGACAAAGACGAGGTCATTGAGGTGCGCGCTCCCATTAAAGAGGCTCTACCCCGGCCGCCCATCGAAACCCCGCTGACTGTCCTGCAGCCAACTGTAGCGCCTGCCTTAAAAACTGCCGTTTTTGCAACGAAACCTGCTGCGGATGCGACATCGGCCACAAAATCCAGCGACTCCATCGAGGTGGGCACCAGCTGCAAGAACAATGGATGCACCTACACCCGCTCGGGTACCAGCAGCGACTACGGCGAATGCACCTACCACCCGGGCGTCCCAATTTTCCACGAAGGCATGAAATTCTGGTCGTGCTGCCAGAAGCGAACCTCGGACTTTGCCCAGTTTATGGCGCAAAAGGGCTGTGTCTACGGCCAGCATGTTTGGGTTAAAGAGGTGAGTCTTAGAGAGCTTACCGGAAATTCTCATACAATCCCTTACTGTGCTTACAGAACGAAGACAAAAAGATTGTGCAGTGCCGCTACGATTGGCACCAAACCGCCACGAATGTGGTGGTGGCCATTTATGCCAAGAAGTATCATCCCGCTCAGAGTCTGGTTGAGGTGAACCCAATTAGACTACATGTCAATCTCGTTTTCCCCGAGCAGGAGAACGCCAGGTTTGACTTGGACCTGGAACTGCGTGGCGTAAGTTCTAGAATAATGCGAGTCCTATAGAGGTCACTACATTTATTTTTGGCTTTCTCACAGATTGTTGATGTGAGCAAAGCCAGTGCTCAGATGCTCGGCACCAAAGTGGAGATAACGTTGCCCAAGCAGGAGCCCGGTTCTTGGTCAAAACTGAATTTCCCTCGTGATAGCTTGCCGGCTGCCCGTAAGAGCCTGACCGTAGAGAAGCCAAAGCAGGAAGATGATGACAGCGACGAGGACTTCGACCTGGATGACATTCAGTCGGTGGCCAGTCACGGCCTTAGGCTTTCGGACTTGAGTTTGCAGAACCCGAACAGCTTGGATTAATTAATAAATAAAACAGTTTGCATTTAAAATGTTATAAACAATATACGAAATATTCTTGGAGAAATGTTTATTTTACAATAAAGGTACCGGCCACGGTTGAAATCTAATCATCGTCGTCGTCGGCTTCGGGCACCCAATCCTCGTCGTCTTCGTCGTCATCGAGGTCTAGCTCACCTAGATCTTGGAACAGCGCCTCGTCGATCTTGACATTTTCTATATTCTCGCCTGCCTCAAGCAGGTACTTGATGTCCGAGTCGTTGAGCGTGTTGTCGCACATGAAGAGCTCGCGACCGGTGAGTTTTTTGGACACATTGTTCTTCTCTCGCTTCGCCGCAATACCAGTGGTGTCCTCAAAGTCTAGCTTCCACTTCATGAAAGATTCCACAGTCACGCGCGTACCCTCGAACTTCTTGCGCTCCTCCTCCTCGACCTCCTTCAGCTTCTGGACCCGCTGCTCCTCCTGATGGAACTTGTGCTCGTCCCACCGCTCATTCAACCACTCCTGGGCGCTGCTGACCAGCGAAAATATCATTTCCATGCCCAGGTTCTCCTCGATGGTCTGACGCAGGTGCTCCAGCAGACGCGACTCGAACGCGCCCTCAAAGTTTTCAGTCTCCTCGATTTCTACCAAGGGCGCCCCATCGGGGTAATTGGCTGTGTATGTGAAGACCAGTTTGCAGGACAGACCCTTCTCGGCCTCCTCGGCGGTGTACTCCTCCGTTGCAATGGGAATTTGGAATTTGTGAAACGGCTCCGTGGCGAGAACTGTAAATCAGATGAAAATTAAGTTGTGAGCTCGGACTTGACGCAAAACCTTGGCTGCTTACTCTCCATTTCCCCACAGTAAATGGAGTCCAGAGCTTCGACCTCGTTGGCCTGATCTTCCTTGTAGTTTCGGCTCATATTATTGTGAGCTTAAACAATTTAACAAATAAATAAAAGTAAATCAATCACTCGCCGTGCCGCTTTGAGGTTACTTGTTGGGGCTGTTAATACACGATCAGTCCGCTTGAGGAAAACAATTTGCATTGAACTTTAAATTAAGGTGAGCATTTTAGAAAGTAAGTATAAACCATTTATATTATGTTTTAAGTTTAGAAGTGCAATAAAAGCAATGAATTAATCAATATTGTTATTTCAAGCCTATTTTAGTATTCGTCGTGCAAAAAACTGCTGTCATGCCGCTTGAACGTTCCACGACTGATGTGACCAGATTTAAACAGCGTTGCCAGATCACAATGAAAATACGTTATTTTAATTGAATCTTAACATAATTCGTCTTAATTTCTGAAACAACTTTGCGCTTATGTTATATGTATCTAGTTTGTTCAACTGATATAAATCAGCTTAAAAAAAGGAATTGTACATTTGTATACATATTTCGATACTAATGCCTTGTCGTTGACCTGCAACACTTTGGATTTCCAAGAAACTTTATCGCTCAGGAGCCTCCAATCTGGAAAATAGGATAAATCAGTCTCGAATAGTTGTATTAAAACCAAGTTCTTACTTGTGAACTGTGATAAAGTTGCTGGCCTGGACCTCAGTGTCCTGGGGCGTGAGGAAACAATACTGACGGTTTTTGCACTCCATTCCCTCGTTAATGAGGATTTCCGTAATAAACTTTCGATTTACTTCATCCTAATAACAAAATATATACTTTAAACTTAAAAAAAAGAAAAATAAATAATAAATCATACTCACCGTAAATACATCGTATTCGTCAAGGAAGTAGAACGGATGATCTGAGGTGCTCCAAAGACCTTTTAGCAACGAAACTGTGGTAAACGAGCGTTCCCCGCCGGACAAGCTTCTGGTATTTGATGTTTCATTTCCACTGGGCGGAAAGACATTAATCT
Organism: Drosophila anomelani; assembly: GCA_035045905.1. Taxonomy (NCBI): domain Eukaryota; kingdom Metazoa; phylum Arthropoda; class Insecta; order Diptera; family Drosophilidae; genus Drosophila; species Drosophila anomelani. The sequence goes on along the minus strand of JAWNOO010000007.1, from coordinate 3,252,231 downwards.
TCCACGTCTTGTCCCTGTCATTGGTATCGAAGCTCGCGCGAAATTTGCGCATTGACAATGCTTGCTGCAAGGAAAATCAATAAACTAAATAACTAGTTATGAAAAGATGAAGATTTAGAACAGTACCTCAAATTGAAACTGAACCATGGTGAAGTAATGATGACGCGATCTCTGGAACAGCTGCGCCCGCTGATGGTACGCTTGTCGCAACTTCTTTATCACCGATTCCACAACATTGAACTGCTTAGCCTGTTGTGCCAGATTGTCTCTCAACACGGACAACTCACTTTCCACCTCCTCAACGTTATAGTTAAGCTGTTCCACCTGTCTGATCTTTGATTTGTAACGACTAATCGACTCCCGAATGCTCTCCTCCGACTGCGTCGTGGCTATAAAATTGCCCAATGGCTCAGCCGCGGCACGAGCCTTCTCCAACTCTGCCAACTTAGTCGCCTTCAAGTCGAGCATTTTCCGTTCCACCGCCAACGTTTTTTGCAGAGAACGAGTGTTCTCCTCAAAGTGAAGATCGAGGCTCCGGATCTTAGACACGACTTCCTGAAACTCAGTGTCCACGGTGGAAAGTTTTTGGTTGATGTCTTCAAGCGTCTTCGTCTCATTAGCCTCTTCTTGGCGAAATTGTTCCTTTCGTTGGTTGATCTCGTCCAGTTTTTTCTGTAGCGCTTCGCGCTCTTCCTTGCACTTTTCAATCTTCTCACCGCTGTCGCTTAAATGCGTTTTCTAGACAGGAAATAATGAGAATATTATTTTATTTAGGGCTTTTAGGATTAAAGACCTACCAGCCGGTCATATTCCGGAAGCTCTGGGTAATCATAGTTTTCCAACTCAATTTTCTGCTGCATCGCCCGATTATTCCTCGACTGATGCTGGCCAATTGAAACACCTCTCTTTGAAATCTCTTGGTTGGTCTTATCTAATATCTGTTTCTGGTGCCAATAATCCGATTCTAGAGAAGCCTCTTTCTCCTTAATGTCATCCTGCTCCATGTGGAGCTGGCGAATGCGATCGTCGACATTTACATGAATAAATCTCGCAGGATGTATTTTATTTGAGTAGACCGCATAGTTGGGCGATGGTATGTACTCGAGCCCTAGGTTCGGTACCAAAACTCTCGTTAGGTTGGGAGGCACATTCTCCGTGTCCGAGGTAAGGAACTCTGCAATCTCCTTGGATTCGGTCACCAGGACCGTCTCAATGCGCAGCATGTCGATGAGGTAGTTCATCACCACCGGATCGTCACAGCTTGCAAGGTAATAGTTTAAGTTGGAGTTAAGGAATGATGCTTAAAACAAGAAAATACAAAACCAACCTGATTTCATCTATCAGCACTGTGGTATTTGGTGTGGTGGGCCGCACCTTGTGTCTGGACACGTCATATACGCGATCTGTGAACGAACTGGTGATAATGGTGGGTACATTGCCATTGGGGTACTTGTTTTGCAGTAGCAACCGCAACGTCTGGCGCTCTTTGTCCGAACTGACAATGTATGAGCGCAGGCAGGCGAGGAGCTGATTCTCCACGAGGTCGCGGTACTTGGGATTGGGCGCACTGATGTACTGGCCCAGCGGACCGCGCGGCATCTTATGCAAATTGGAGCCGGCATACTGGGTGCGCAACGCATGAACCACTTGGATCGCTTGCTCACCGTATACAGACAAAGTGTTGGATTTATTTCGCGACAGCGTCTCAATTTCCCATTGCATGTTCTCTGCAAGAACTTGAAGCTAAAGCAAACGTAGTTTTTATTAAACGAGAAGCAAACTTACGCTTAGATTTATGCAGCTGGGCTCTTTCATACTTTAGAGAGTCTGCCCTCTCCTGGACGGCTGTTAGTTCGCGCTTCATCTGCTGCTGCTCTTCCCGCAAACGGGCGATCAGCTCATCACTTTCAGCCACTTGTTTCTTCAGAGCCTCTATTTGCTTGGCGTGCTCCTCCCTCTGCTGCTTTACCCGATTAAAGTCGGCATGGTAGCTTCCAATATGTTTTTCGCAGGCAGCGTAAGTGTGCTGCTCCTCCCTCATTCTTCGCTGCGCATTATCAAGTTGGGCTTTCACAGAGCTGATCTTCAAAAGAAGATCTTGCACAGACATTTTGGCCGTCCTTACCTTCACTTCCTGGGCCTTGTAGGAATCTAAGATTATATTTTTAGTCGCCTCAAATTGGCTGTAAATTTGAACATTAATAATTATAGTGGCTGATAAAGATATTACGAAGAATACGAACTTACTTAAGTTGCTGAGTGAGTGTGGCTTGGGTAGTCTCCTTTTTGGATGTGGTTTGCTCTAGCTTGGCTTTCTTGGCTTCTATCAGGCCAATCGAGTGCTCCAGCTGGTCAAGTTCTTCCTGAGAGCGAGTCACAGCCAACCAGGCCAACTTAACCTCGGATTGATTCAGTTTTACCTAGGAATCACACACTTAAACTCAAGTCCATTCAACTTATTTTGAGTTCTTACCTTTACGACTTCTTTATCCTTGAGTATTGAAAGCTTTTCCTCTACTGCCTCTACCTGTTTTTCCACGCCCTCCTTTTTCTGTTAAAAAGAAAAAAAAAACTCATCAACATGGTTTTAAGATAATAGACGAAAGTTCAACGTACTTTTTCCAAGTGTTCCAGGTCTTGGCTGAAGTGGCGTCGCTGCTCATGACATTGGGACAAACTAATGGCGCAAACATCGAGCTGTGTTGCCTTCATCAGAAGTCTGTAATTAGATTCCGGCTCCAGTCTGTTAACAATAACGGAATGTGTTGTAGTTGCATTCCTGGTATAGTGGTATGGGAGTGAATTGCTTACTCTTTGAGAAACTCTCGCGCCGCCTCCTGATTCAACACAAATATGGGATTTTCCACATTAATGCTGAAGCAGAGCAGCATCCGACGGATTTCGGCCACTTTCTTGGTCACGCTTCGACCGCGAGCATCCTGGAGGTCATAGGTCGACGATGAGTTCCGGATGTGGCGCACCACCGTGAGATGGGGCCCAAAGGTTTCCGCTTTGAAAGGCCGCAATCCCGTATTCGACAATGTTATGGCAATGGTGGCACTTGCCTCTCCGTTTTTTATTAGCTCTGCAATATGATTTATGGCTTAGTAAAGCATTTTTTGACCAAATATTGAACCTACTCTGTATGCTGCTTGCCCGGCTGGTCACACGAGCGCTGCTGGTCAGTCCCAGGGCCAAAGCCGTAATCACAGCGCTCTTGCCGCTGCCATTGTTGCCCACCAAAAAGTTGATATTTGGGCCAAACTCCACGAACAGATTGGAGTGACACATGAAGTTCGTAAGGCGCATCGAAATGACTTTGCCGCAACGATTGAAGGTGTTCGGTATGGACATCTCTGACTGAAAAAGGTAAGTGTGCTGTGCAATAAATGTTTCACTACAAAATCATGCTTACCGTTAGATTCATAGTGGAGACATTCTGCGACATGTTTCGGCCTGAGTTACGCGCCCTTGCGCTCCTCGATTTCGCTGCCTCCGAGGTAGACGCTTCCTCAAAACCATCCTCCTCCTGAGATGCGGGCTCAACCACTTGTCTGCTCTTCTTGCGACTCGGAGCTCCAGTAGAGGTGTCGCTATCGGATCCAGAAGTCGGCGCTTTGCGAATCCGCCCGTTTCGGAGTCTCCGCTCCATTTGATTGTTTATCTAGCACCAACAAAAAAGCGCGGGTCGATTTTAATGTAAACAATGCCTGGTTTTAACCATCTTTAGAACCTTACTTATATCGGCCTGCTTTTGAATATGAAGTCTTCTTCAAAGTGACTGGGATCAGGAAACTCCAATGCAGCTAAATAGAAGCGCAATAGCGAAAACTATTTGCGGAAATTTCGCCACAGAAATCTGCGTCTTGCAACCCCAGTGTGGCCAGGAGAGAAATTCTAGAAAGTTTACAAAAATACTACAAATATTCTAAGACTGTGAACACTCGATTGTAAAGGCAATTTGTCAGATGATTGTAAATTAAATGCAGAAAGCGTTATTATTAAGAAGCGAAATGAATAAAAAAAGCGCTCTAGCAATTCTGCTAGTCATATTATTCCCACCCATTAACATGAACATATATTTTTTGGTGTCTCCTAGCGTTGATAGCAGCGCATCGATGGGCAGAAGGGATGAAATAATCGAATATATCCAGCGCCATGTCAGGTTCCGAAGATGACGATTGGTTTAACCAGGACGAGGATGATCTTGTTCAGGGTTTTGAGCACAAGGTGAAGCAGCAAGAGCTGGAAGAGAATGTGGAGCACATAGAATGTCCTGCCCCTGCGGGTGAGTACTTCACCAGCTTCTAATGGCTCACCAGCCTGTTCTCACTTTGTCCATTTTTAGTGGGGGATTACCTAAAACAGCTGAATCTGGAGGCCAGTGCTACGAGTGCGGGCAGCAAAGTTGCTGCCGATCGCTTCTCCCTGACCGACTTCACCAATGGCTTAAAGATGTCGCCCATCGATATGTTTCTCTACTTTTTCTCCGAAGATCGAGACTTGTTTATCAACCAACTGGCGGGCAATGATAGCTTGAAGCGTGTCTCCCTCTTTGTAGAGGTTTTAAAGTCGCTTTGCCAACTGGAGTTGGGCGGCTTCGATGATGTATTCCTATCCACTTTCGCCCGGCAGTCCGTGCTACTAGACAAGGTCAAGCGTCTGCTGCTAACCGTGTTGTCAAAAGCTTCTGGAGGGAAATGCGATGCCGAATCGGAACAAATGTTGTTGGGAAACATGAAGTGGCTGCTTTTGCGAGCCCATAAGCAAGGGGTTCTTGGCCCCGAAGGATACGAGCTGGTTGAGCTCTACAAGAAGTTGGCACCTCTCTCAAAAAGCGAAGCTTTTAATGATCTTGAAGCCTTTGACGGCACTGTATCGGCAAAAGGTGTAAGGGGTGAGATCTACCCAACGCTGGACCAGTGTCTGGGGAAAGAAGACACCAAAGAAAATCCCGCTGTGCCCAACAATGTGGAGCAATATATAAGAAGACAGCGACATTTGCTGTGCCAAGACTTTTCAGCTCCCTTACTAGAGTTTGTGCAGCGGCTACGGTCCGGAGATCATATTAAGGAGATGGAGCGTCAAGGCCTTCTGTGGCCCGGGACAACTTTAGTCTTAAATCCAGAGTTTGCCGAGTCGCAGCGTCACAGCCTGGTGTTTTTGAGATTAAAATCTCAGGAGGACGACAACAAAATAATGATTAACTTTATAAAAAATACAAAATCTGGGGCCTTGCTTTGCCTTACGACGAGCCTAGACTTTGGAGATCTCATCCTGGTCAGTGTGGGCTACACGGAACCGAATAGACTCAAAGAAGGATGTGTAAGTAATAGAAATATTGTTCGGCAACCACTTTTCAATTGTATTTATTGTTCCTTTCTCAGCTGAGTGTCGAGGTTATCAGGCAGCACAACATAGGCAAAATCTATGATCGTCCACTGATTATGTTCGAAACGCCAGTGTTTTTTGAGCCGTATCTTAGGGTACACAATTACCTGAGCACCTGCAGCACGGAGAAGTTTCCCATGCGTCGCTATATTGTGGAAGGAGAGGTGTGTAGCTTAAGTCCCCAAAAAAATGTAAATATTATATTATTTATTGTTTAGACGGAGATACGACCGCCAGCGTACATTAGGCCAGGAGCTAAGCTCGCCTTTAATGGGAAACCCTTTAAACTGACCAACTTGCCCAAGGATTTCCCCTTCAATGAAAGGCAGCAGACAGCTTTTACTGATGCCCTACAAAGGGAGTTTTGTATTATACAAGGACCTCCTGGCACGGGCAAAACGCACCTTTCCGTCGAGTTGGTCAATTGTCTGATACAGAACGCAAAGGCCTTGGGCACCGGCCCCATAATTGTGCTTACCTACACCAACGACTCACTGGATAAATTCTTGGTTAAAATTTCGCGATACACGAATGAAGTCCTTCGCTTCGGCAGTCAGTCGCGAGACCCGCAAATAGCCAAGTTTAATGTCCGTACCATGGTCAATACGGAGTTGGTGCCACCGCGCCTCAAACGAGTTTGGTGGGTGGTAAACTGTGAGTACAAGGAGAAATTCCAGCGATTGCAAGGCCTCTATATCAACTTCGATGGCAGCGAGGAGAGCTACCAAGAGACTCTGGTGGCCCAGCACGAGCTACAACAGGTGGCCGAGCGTATCGAGACTCTGCGCACTGTGTTTCAGTACTTTTTGGCCAGGAATAAAGATTTGCTGGCCATGACCACCACGTGCGCTGCTCGCCTCAATTTCTTGTTTCGTCTACTGCAGGCCAAGTGCGTCATCTTTGAGGAGGCGGCTGAAATACAGGAGGCACACATCCTGGCCTGCCTAACCCCGTACACGGAGCACGTAATTCTCGTCGGCGACCACAAGCAGCTCCAACCATTTAGCGGAAGTAATCAGGTCCCTCAAATCTCCCTCTTTGAACGCCTCATCGTGGCTGGTATGCCCTTCACCATGCTTAATACGCAGTACCGAATGCGGCCATGCATCGCCCAGCTATTGGTGCCGAGCATTTATGACGAACTTATCAGCTCGGATTCTGTAAAGGCCTACAAAGATGTCCGTCTAATGGAGCACAACTTATTCTTTGTAAAGCACAGCCACCCGGAGAAGCATTCATCAGACATGTCCTTTGAAAATTCATACGAAGCTGAGCAGATAGCAAAGCTGACTGCGTTTCTTGTAGAAAAGGCCAAATACCTGCGCAGTGATATTGTGATCCTAACACCTTATAATGCACAAGTGGAGTGCATAGTAAAGAAGGTTCGTTTAAGCCGAAGTTGTATTGGTTTAAAGTATGCTTGGACGCCAAATTTAAACCTAAAAGATAATTATAATTATTTCCCACTACATAATAATATTAATCCCTTGCAGCTTCCACGAAAATATTGCACGAGTGTCCAAGTATCCAGCGTTGACAGTTTCCAGGGTCTAGAGGCCAATATCGTGCTGCTCTCGCTGGTGCGCAGCAACCCATCCGGCCAAATCGGATTCCTTCGTCAACCAAATCGAGTGTGTGTGGCTCTATCCCGAGCACGCTGGGGTCTGTATATCATCGGAAATCTTGAGATGCTGCAGCAAGGCTGTCAGAAGCTTTGGGGAACAATAGCCAATCGTTTGGAGGAGAATAAGGCCATTGGCGAAGCATTTCCCACAATTACCAGTTGCTAAGTTGCAAAAGAAGGTTTACAAGTTTTGTACATTTGATTCTCTCTTTACTTTATTTACTTTATGGTGAGTGGGTTTCGATGAATGATGATCGCCTCCCGCCGATATGCGGCGCATCGTTTATATCAGTTTACATTATTATATGGTATACCACGGGTTCATGGATACTTAATTATACTTCTCTTTACGACATTTATTTGTTTTATTTGCTGCACGCATATATGTATGTACATAGCTTATATTTAAATAAGATCTCTTTTTAGGTCTACATATGCACAATAGTGGTGGGTGTTATTTAATTATTTTGCCATAGTATCCGAGAGGCGGAAAGTTCGGTAAAGATAACTCTAATCTCTTCTGTTCTTCTCTCTTGTCTCCCAAGTAAAGCTTCTCCGTTTTTGCTGGAAATTAAATACAATTTTAACTAAAGGTCATCTGACTTCTGGTTAAACCTCAAGTCGGCATTAATTTCGCGATTTATTATTATTTTCGGCCCCAAAAAGATATTGATTTGATTTTGTAACATCCATATAGACGAACCCTCACGTGAAGGCCAATCGACCAGTAGTAAGTGCTATATTTAATGTTTTACATTACATGAATCGGCGCTGTATTATAAACTAGTTACAGGATCTACTTTACTTTGCACAACCGGACAGTATCCGGGACGATAATTGTGTGAGTATGTTTTGTGGCTCGAATAGTATCTTCTGTACACATATTGTAGGTTGTGTTCCTGTCAATCGGTTTACACAGTGTTTCATTAGCATGTTTTTGTTTCTTGTTAAATTTTTACACAATCTATTTTTACTTTTTACTTAATTCTTAGTGGGTTTTGGGATACTTTGGATATTCCTCTGGCGCTTAAACGATTTATGTATGCAAGTGTGTCGATTATATGTATATGTACGGATTTATTATTCGATGAAAACGTAAAGTTGATAAAATTAAAATGAGAGAAGCGCGGAAGAATGAGTGCAGCAAGTAAATGATATATTCCTTCCTATTACGATTACGATCCTAGCGAATGAATGGGTGGTTGCATCGGTGAACGCACTTTGCGATCCAGCGCACAAAGCAGCGAAGCCTCCACAACGTCGTCAGCTTATAACTTAGGGTTCTGAGGGGGACAATGGTTGTTTGGGATGTTTTGCTTGGTAAATGGACTTGGGCCGGGGGGTTCGAAATCGTATCTAATTCTAAAACTGAATCTTGATGCAAGCAGAGCGCCACGTCAGTTGGGAGAGGGATGTGTGGCGGATGCCTGTTTGTCTGTCGGAGGCTGGGTAGGATTGGCTGTCTTTCTCGCCGGTCCGAGTGCGGCTGTCAGACGCTGGCTTCCGCTATTGCTGCAGCTGCGTCCCCTATAGCCGCCTGGTATCATGAGACCTCCTAAGCTGCCGCCGCTTCCACTCCCACTCCCGCTCCCAGTTCCAGGCCCACTGCCGCCGCTCCCCCCACCGCTGGCGACCGGTGTCCGAGCGGACGTCGGCGCCGTCGTCGTCGTCGTCATCAGGGCGGTGGTGCTGGTGGTGGTGGTACTGTTGCTGGTAGTGGGTCTGCCGCGCCGATTCTATTGCTACCGGCGATTGATCAGCCCGTTGGGGGGCGCCTGCTGGCTGGCCGTATGCATCAGCTCAAGCTCGACGAGGAGCGGGAAGTGATCCGACGGTATGTGCGGATGGGGGCAGCCCACTACCTTGTTTTCGCGCAGCCAGTCGTTGGAGACGGGTCCGAGTAAGCCCAGCGGGACCATGCCCGTCTTCGTATAGAAGATATAGTCGATGATGCCCTTAAAGTCAAACGTGTAGTTGGTGTGCGGCATGATGTCCTCGCTGTAGGCGGAGGCCAGCTTGAACGAGTGCGTGAACTCGTTGGTGTCGTTCGAGAGCAGCCGCTGCAGGCAGGACTTATAGCCCATATCCTTAAAGTCCAAATGGTCCATGTTGACGCGCCCCTTGCCGAGAAACTCCACAACGCCAGAGTCCGGCAGCGAGTTGAAGTCGCCGCACAACAGCAGCTGGACGGCATTCGAGTCGTTCTTGTGCCCGGGCCGGAAGCTATGGCTAGCCTCGTCAATGATCGTCTTCAGCTCATTGCTCAGCATCATCGTCTGGATAAGCTTGACGTCACAGAATTCGGGGTCCCAGTGGATGTGCGCCGTGCAGACGAGCAGCGGCTGCGAGATCTGTGTCACCTCGGACATCGGTTCCCAGGCGTTCTCCTTCACCTTGAGCAAAGCAGCCAGGCCTATGTTGTCCTTGGGCATCACGCGGTTCAGCATGTTGTCGGAGCCCTCGGCATTGGCCATCGCCAGCTGGTTAAACTCAATCAGGTGTTCTTTGATCAGCGTGAACCTGCATAGAAGGGAAACAGCCAGCGTTAGCTCCCTTTCACATCTCTTAAATCTATGTTATCACTTACTTTGATGCCCTGAAGAATATCGCGCATCCGTCAACGTACTTCCGTTCCAGTTCGGACATGGTCTTCGCTCGCGACTTGGGCGAGAAGATGCCCTCGTAGCCATCGTTTTTGAGCTCGGGCAGGAAAAAGTGATAGAACTGTTCCGTCTCGATCTCCTGCAAACTGATGATGTCCGCCGCGTAGTGCCGAATCTCGTCGATGATGGACTTTTTCCGATACTCCCAGCACAGCGCCCAAGATGGACAGTATCCGTACATCTGCCGCGTCGCGTACTTGTCGCAGAGTACATTATAGCACATGACCGTAAAAATGCCTAAATAGGGTTAAATAAGAGTTAATGTCTGACGGTTTCATGTTTAAACTTTGGGGAATATTTAAGAACAATCATCACTTTTTGAAATCATCATCCCGAAAGCAAAGTATCGAATGAAAACGAAATATAAATATTGACAGAAAACATTATTACTAACATTATTCAATATTAATATGCAAAAGCAACTAAAGCTCTCACTTTGGTAAATATTTCTGCCAAATCACTTATCGATGGAAGTAAAATGGGATTAGCTTGTCAAGCCAACTGGGGCAAAACTACAAATGGCTAATAGAAAATTCTCGTTGCTGCCCGCTCGGTGGGGCCATTAAGAGTCTTAATTACAACTTACAGGCTGGTCGCGTTTTGTTGGGCTTGGCCAGCGGCAGCCAGGGCCTCTGGGGCGGTGGATTGACAGTAACTGCAAATAGAAGAGAAGTCACGGATGCATGGTTAGTATGAGTCAAGTGAAGGCGAGATATTATGAAATTATCACTTGGAACACACAAAGTCACACATAAACACACACACACGCGCATACTGAAAGTCGGGTTTAATCTCCTATAGCCCAGTGACACACTGCGATGGCTCCATACGTCCATCCATCCACGTTCTCCCACAACCACATTTACCCCCGATTCACCCGTACCACACCCCGCTGACGGGTGCTTCAAGTTTGCAAGCGGTGAAAGTGACATGCACAAGCAATCAAATCGCTTCCGCCTTTGGCTTGCCCCACCGCAATAGCATCACCAGTCGGTCAGGTGCTGCTCCGGACTTTGCATATGCCAAAGAGCAGTGCAGTCCTGCAGCGATGTGGGTACAAGCCAGATAACATTTAAATAATGGAAACCAGAATCTGTGGCAAATGGAAACTCTTACTCTGCATGTGTACCTGGGCACTGGTTGAAGTACCTAAAGATCGCGAGGTAACCACTTACGGGCACACTGGCTCCTCCAATTGGCAATGGGCTCGGGGGAGGGTGCACAGGCGGGGCTGCGGTTGACTTGAGGCGTCTGGGAGTAGAACGTGCGACACTGCTGCTGGCCCGGATTGGGCAGAAACTGCGGGTGCAATTGCATGTACGGCGTCGGGAGCAGGGACGGCAGCAAATTTGAGCGGGGCTGCTGGTACGAGTGGGGGTGCGGGTGCTGGTGCTGATGGAAGATCTTGCGGACCACCCCCCCGCCGTTCATCGTGTTGGCAGCCGTCGTGTTGGAAGCTTTACCGCCTGCTCCTACAGCAACATATTTTCGCAGAGAGGCGACTTGGCGCCAAAGTGTGAATTTGAATTTTAAACTCTTGTCGCTCCCTCCGGTACTTGCTCTCTCTCTCTCCGGTCACAACGCAGCAGCGCTCTCCGCGGGTCTTTCGCTGATTTGTTTTGTTTTGCTTCGCAGACTTGTTGATTGTTTTTGCATTTCTTTTTCCCTCTGGTAATTTTGTGCAAACGGACGGACGGCAACGTCGCCGACCAAAAACTTTCACTTTTTAATAAATTTTGTGATTTTTGTTCATAATTTTGTTGTTGCTGTCGCTGATGTTGCTGCTTTTTCTGTCTGCGCCTTGTTTTGTTTTCGGCTGTTGCTGTTTTGTTTCGTTTTTATTTGTTTTTTTTATTTATTTTTTTTTTTTTTGCTGACAGCCTTTTTAATGACTACATTAACACAGCTTTGATTGCATTTTAATTGTACAATTCGTTTTTTAGGACCCACTCCTCCTATTACCACTCTCTCGTTGCTCTTTAATTATGCAAAATGGTTATTTAATTGGCACGGGCGCAACAAAAATCGCAGAGACGCAACCGAAACTGAGTCACCGCAATGTGCAAAGCAACGGTAAAAGGATGGAAAGAAGATCAACGTAACGTGTGTGGTGTATGTATGTGTGTGTATGTGGGTGGGAGGTAAGTATTAACTAAAGTGCGAGAATTACAAAACAGACAAAAGACTTCGACAACGAACTCAATGCCAACTATTGTCGGCAAATAACACCCTTACCCCCCCCAATCTCAGTTATAAGTGGAGATTGCTGGCGACAGTGGGGCATGCATGCTATCGCTACGTTATCCAAAAAAAAAGTACAAAAAAATCGTCCATATATCGATGACGCACAGCAGTTTCTTTAACATTTCCGTTAAAGCTGAACAATTATTGATTATAATCTGATTTTGCATATAAAACTATCAATAAAATATATCTTTCATATTTACTTATTGGAATTAACGCTTAAATTTTACATTTAATTATCATTGGATTTCAAATAGTCCTTGTAAATATACTAAAATATGCTTTCATAACTTCTTAACTCCCTTTGATTAGTTTTAAAATTTAAAATTTAAGCACACTGCAAAATTATGACAAACCCCTGATGTATTTGAATTTGATTCGTATTGCAATTGAACACCCAGAAATATAAAATCAATTTATTATCGACTTAATAGAATGTTAAGAAAATATCTTATGTTTCCCACGAGATATTAAATATAGAATAATAAAACCCAAAGCCTTCTTAATATTTTAAATATTCACTAGCCCACTGTAAGTTTAGGTTAAAGGTGTTCGGGACGCTCACTTAAAAGAGGCAATGGTGAATTATGAAACTTTTTCCGAATTGAGTACGCCTACGCATCCACTCGAAACTCCCGGCCGCAGAGTGGGCTGCCGGCTGGTAAATAATTTCACCGAATTTGTGAGTGATTACCCCATTGGACAGGTGTGTAACAAAAGACGACACACACATCAAACACTTTGGGAAAACAAAGCGATCAACGAAATTTTAAAACAAATTTGTACAGCCAGCGAAGCGTGCCACACTTTCGAGTGTGCCGGGGGGAGGTGGCAAGAAGTTATGGGTTGTGGAGGTTGTGGTTAGTCCAGAGGGAAGTGGAATGGAAAGTTAACTATTTAAAAAAAAATGCAAACACAAATAAAACGGCTTTTAGTTAATAAATGTTTCGATTTTTACTCATAAATAAAATAGACAGAAAAGCGTATAGAATGTTTGTAAATAGAATCAGAATAAATAAGCCGTATTGATTTTGTAAAATAAAATTGTAATCAGGTTACGTTTTCTGTTATTTGAAAGTGTCTTAATCAAAGCATTTGCATATTTATTTTTCAAAACGATTGTGTAATTTTTTCTATGCACTTTTATAATGTCAATAAATCTGGTTTTGGAATTTCAAAGTATTAGAATTATGGGATTAGAAAGATAATATTGTTGCACTGACTCAAGGTTGCAGATATACTTTTAATAAATAGTAAAGCTAAATAATATAACTCGTTTCTGTGTGGAAACATTTAAAGAATTCTGTTCCCTGGATTAATTTTTATATAGCCCCCGATCCTTGCCTCGATCTCAATCAACTATACAGTCCCACCGACACACAATCAAGATTATTAATGGCCTAATGGATGCATATCAATTATGTTTACTCTCTCTTGACACGGTTAAAGTCAAAGTTGTGCCATTGTGGATGGATGGTTCAATATTCCTGATGTCACGCCATGTCGTGTCGCTGCCTATGTGCCTCCCACTCCCACTCCCCAGATTATGGCCAGATTATAGGCCCCCTTTCTCTTGATTTTTGGTTCACGTCCCTCCTCGGGGGCACCACTAGAAACCCCTTTCTATCCAAAAGTTTTCATGGTCGCTGCTTGCTAGCTGCATTTGAAAACAAAAAGAAACGAAATGAAATACAATAGCGATAGCAAAAAACAAAATATACAAAAAAAAAAGAGAAAAAAAACAACTCACAGAGACAAAGACAACAAACAAAAGTTCGAAAGGCAAAAACCCAAGTGAGCGTATCGAAAAAGAAAGTGAAATTCAAATTGAAATTTGGTGCGATTAAAAACGCCAAGAGGCCAGGCCGATGCAGAGGGAGCCTGTTTGGTGTGAGAGTGTGTTGGTGTTGGTGTTGGTGTTGGCCAACAATTTCGTATGCACAACATGCCTGAAGATCGAGGAGGAGCTTGCGGTGTGGAGTAGAGTGGAGGCCTGCTCCGAATAGAAAACAAAAGTCAACTCGCCACTTGCCACACTTCTTCGAGCACAGCAATTAGATAACTTGTTTCATTTGCACCAGTTTTTTCCTATCAACAACACCAATAACAACAACAACACCGATTGACTGCCAATGTTCAATGGCGTTCAGCAGCAATCGCAAGTTGCAAGTAGCAAGTTGCAGGTTGCTGTTTTCTGTTTTCTGGCCGCGATGACTGGTATGGCCTGTCAGTCCACTTTGATCGCCATTGCCATCGTCGTCTCTGTCGATGCGATGCTTCCACTTAAGACAATCTGGCATTTAAAATCATAATAATGAAAGACAATTTAAGGTGCACTTCAGGCACTCCATACATACACACGCATGAGACAGATATGGTCAAAGTATTAGCACAAAATAAATCAGTTTAATCTAAAGATAATATTTAATTACCTATACAAAAATTTATACTTAAGTTTCGAACCTATGCCAGCAGCAATGCATGATGCCAATTAACTAAATTACTTAAGCAGCATTTTTATTAACAAAAACACTAATCTAAAACAATTATTACGAAATTCTGCGATGGAAACTAACAATATTTCTAAATTAAAGAATAATAAGACTTGTGTACAAAAATCTTTGTAAGAATTAAGAAGAAAGAATTTGTATACTTTTTCTACTAAGAAGAAAGAGTAAAAAAGCTTTTCTTTACAATTTTCAGTTTCTATCCTTTTTTAGCAATTACTTTTGATTATTTATTATTCTCTGCTCGCTCGGGTACTATGCAATTTTCATCACCTTGTAAAACTTTATGAAAAGGAAAACACCTTAAAAACTCTAGACTTTTGCCCGAAACTGTGGGGTCCATGTCCATGCATATGGATATATGGATGTGTCTGCGCGTGTGGGAAACCAGTTGGACGGCATTTGCCGATGCATTTCTTGCAGTGGCTCCACACACCGATATCGCGGCTGATCGTGAGCGCCATATATATTCAAAAGACTCCAATTGTGCTGCGTCACATGGAAAATCAATTGAAAATGTGCGCGCACAGTGATTATGCACAGGCGAGCGGATGACGAGTGGCAACAGCCGAGGCAGCTCCGGCATCGACGGAGCACCAAACTCCAGTCCCAGCGCCACCGGTACGTACCACCGACTCAGACTTCATCGACAATCGAAGTTGGAGTTGGAGTTGAAGTTGCAGACACTGGCGTGGGCTTTCTTTCCACGGAGCTATGTTAGTATGTAGTAGGAACACGCAGAAAAAACTTATTTATTCTTAGATTTAAAAAGACCCAGAAAGGCAGTAATCTTTATTGATTTCCATCGGATTTTAAAGAATACTTTCTGACATCAAATTATATGTAAACAAGTTTAATAAATATCAAAAAGCATAATATATATTCATCAGCCATTGCTTAAAACCTTCTTTCAAAGCTCCTGATTTTGTTAATAAATTGTAAATAATAAATGTCTCCTTGACAAGTCTTTGATTGAGAAAAGAATTCTTTAAAGTCAAGCTAGATACGATCTTCAAAATCTTATCTGAAGGCTGGATACATTTTTCCGGGTGCAATCTGCCAAGCAGGCAGGCAGGCAGGCATTGGTAGCATCTTCGTTGGAGGCGGCAGGGGCAAGCTCACGCGATCGTCCAACAATGCCGCACGCTGCTTGGTTACGTTTATTTTTCTTTCGCTGATCCACTTTTAAATCTTTGCGCGCACTCGCGCCGCAGTTGCCGTCGCAGTGGGTACTTTCTCTCTCCCGCAGATGGAAAGCGGCGACGAGACAACTGCCTACTGCCTTCTGCCTGCCGCCTGCTGACATTGACACAGCCTGTAATGGGCCATCCGACCAAGGGGCGTCCAGCCGAGCCCCAGCCCGAAAGAAATTATCCCAGGCAGGTAACCAAACTCCACACTCGCACAAAGGGAGTAAAAATCGAATGCATTTCACTCTCTAAAGTTAGTTTCAAATTAAAAGATTTTAAAATAAGCTAAAGTAATTCTTGGGTAAGAAAGCCTTTCCTTTGAAAGAAGAAATGCTGCCTTATATTGAGTGAAATTTGTATATTTTATATAATCCATAATCATAATAATGTTCCTCAAATTTTAAGCAGCTAAAAAGGCCCAAAAATGTTTTCTCTTTAGTTTCGCTTTTATCAATTGGACATATTCGGTTATAACTGTCTGCTGTTTTTTTTTTAACGATCACTCTTGGCGAAATTGGAATTATTCAAGTTTCACTTTTTGAGGAACTAATAAATTATACATTTTCGAACTTTTTACCTTCATAACAGCGTAATTTTTAAGCTGCATTTTTGCAATAGTTTTTTTTTAAATTAAGAACTTGGAGAAATCTAGGGTTTTATTTTTTGTTTACTTAAGCAGGAAATACCATCTGCCCCAGTGCAGTTCCCTGGCCATAAAACTTTCTAACCATTTGCACTTCCTTTTACGCAACAACAACCTTGATAAGCTCCAGTCAGCCCCAAAAAACAGCGGGAAAAAACGAAAATGAAACGAAAACGAAAAAAACAGGCTGTAAGCTCACTTCCGCATTTAAAACAATAATAAAGGCGAGACGAGACGAAAACATTTCCGATTTCTGTTGCATATTTATAAGAAATATGGGCCAATTATGCGAATTACTCCACAAAAGGCACACAAAAAAAAACCAAGCAACAAAAATAAAAACGGAAAAAGCTGTGCCATGACAAAGCACAAAATAATACGGGTATAAAGCCAAACCAAAAAAAAAGTTAACATTTCGTAACCGAAATAACAGTTAACATTCACAAAAGGCGGACAAACGAGGTGGAGCTCCAAATCGTCAGCTGTTTTTGTTGCTATTGGCCCTCACTTTTATAATTTTTGGCACCAATATCATCATCATCATCGCGTCGGCCGCTTCTTCACTCCCAATTGCAGTTATAAATACCGGTTTCGCTATATAAATAAACCATTTCTGCTTTTTTACACTTTTTGGTCGTTTTGTCATCCTTAGCAATACTTAAATGGAGGCGAAAGTGGGGTATATTGGGCCGAAAGGGGTCTACTTTAAAAGAAGTCACTAAATATATATACTTAGTAGACTTTATTATATTTCAAAAATATTACGAGCTCATCAGAATACAAGTTTTTATTTAGTCCTAAGAAACTCTATTCAGTATAAAGTATTACGTTTTTAGTTGAATAATATATTTAAAATAACTTTAATACTCAACCAGCAAATGGTTTTCACATAATCGTATTTTGTTATATATTAAAAAACATAAGAAAGAAATTTAGATATATTATGGATATATTAGATACATTGTAATGTCATAAATAAAGGCTTATATTCAATATATATTTAAAGGGTACTTCCCCTTTGGGAATTAATTATTTCCTAAAACATATTTTTTAACAAAGTTTCTAAAAAGTTAGTCCAACTTTTACAGGGTAACCGTATTGTCGCGAACTTTGAACCTTTTCACCGGACTTCCTCTTTCCACTCGTGAAATTCGACATGCTCCACTAAATCGGCAAACGTTGTGGGAATCGATGACGCCGCGATGCGTTTAAAATGCATTACAAAGCACAAAGTGTTGTCATAAAAATTAAATTAAGTAAATGCCGAAAAATGAGAAAAGGGGCGGACAAGAGGTGGGAAAGAGATCAACTGACTTAAGCCAATTAAACGATTAGGTAACAGCAGCAGCATCGTCGTATGCAGCACACACAGCAGCAACATTTAAAAAAAAAACGTCGTCATCAGGCAGAAAAGCGGCAATAACAATAAAGCCCAGACGAGTCGAGTTATAAACCTACATAGAGCCACAAAATTTGTACAGGCAACGGTGGTGGGCAATACTCTGTGTGCCGCGGAGTGGCGAACAGAAAAAAGCCAGAAACAGAAAAAAAAATTAATTCATGTTGTGCTCATTTCGTGAGCGGACACAAAAAAGGCAGAAGAATACGTTACAACAATATGGAAAAGTTGGCTATAAAGTCCTACAATCTGAATACCCTTTAAAATGTTGCAGGTTTAATATTAAACCATAATTGCTCCACTGGTTCCTATCGTATCTATATAATATGATGGTCTAAACTAGGACAAAGAAGAATCATTCAGAAAGAAAGGATAGCAGGGGATCGACTATAATGTTTATGAAATGGCATACCAAAAATTACTAAGTACTAGTTTTTCAGCCATTCTGAAGTTTACCATTTTTAAATTTTTGAAGGCGCTGCCCATCTATGCTTTCAATTCCTACATATTTTAAAGAATTCCCATCTTGTACGACATATACCCCACTCTGAAAGGGCATAATAGGTTACAACGACAGCACAAAGACATAAGCGTTAACACGGCCAGCCACAGCCCTTTGGCTGCACTCCGTCCACTTGATTTATGGGTCCGAGTGGCCAGCGATGGTGCAGCTTCTTTCTTTCCGAAGAAGTTTACGTCACAGGCGACATTAGACCCCGCCTCCCGTCCAGCGAATGATTTCGTCATTTGAGGCTGCAGCCGCCACGCATTGCGAGATGAGATCTTGTGCCACTGGTAAATGTGGATATCTCAGATGGCCAGCTCTGTATTCTAATGACCGGCTGACCATTCGCGTAACATGTGACCTAATCCAGCTTGATCATTTTCCATCACAAAAAATAATGGAACCTAATTAGATTGCGTTGCATATGCAGTTCGGTAAGTCTGACCTAACAAAGTTTTTGCATCAACTGAGCGTTAAATAACCAAAGCACTTTATGGCTGGTTTTCTAGAACTTGGGCAGTAAATCGTCAAGGTGTTTACTTAATGGGAACATCAAAATCATTTTTGTATCCACTAAATAATTTTGAGAAAGAATTAAACCGAAATCTCCAGCCAAATAGGAGGGGAACAAACATATTAATTAATTCTTCTTCTCTATCTTTTATCTTCACAGACAATCAAATTTACACATTGCCCAACATGAACTCCCATTTTCTGCCACTGAAGTTATTCAAAAAGCGGAGACGGAGGCCCTTCCATCTCATGAATAGTGTGATACTCTACAGCTAATGGCCCAGACAAGTAGCAGCCCGGCGATTGCCTGTGAAAATCTAAATCCGAGTCAGCACGAGAATGGCTGAAAAGAAAATCAACAAACAAAAAATAAAAGCAGCAAAAAAAACCAACTAAGACGACCCAGCGAACGAGTAGACGGCATTAAAAGTGGAAAATAAATGTAATAATGACATTTGTGGCCGTTAGGAAGTTGGATTCTTAACTGTTTGACATTTTGCGTAACCTTTTTCGTAGACATTTGGCCTTTATTCGGATTAACCGCTTTTTTGGGTCTGTGTACAGAGGAAGTTGAGATAGGGACTTGGGCAACGCAGACGGACGACGACAACGATGATGATGAACTACTGCCGGTGCTGGTGCTCGTGGCTGGTGTGTGTGGTGTGGCCCACTGAACTGGCCAAGTTAATTGAAAAATGAAACTTTCAATTTCATGGCGAAATGCTAATTTCTAGCCAAAGAAAAGTCTACTGGAAAAGCAGCAAGATCAATTCGCTAGGGGAAAAGGGGACAGTAGACAGAAGAAGTGGTGACCCAGCAACAAATGAACAGTTAACAAATGAATACCCTAATCAATACATATTAATGAAGCTGATAGTTCTAAGAAATATATGGTTAAATTTATTTATAATTTATATTATATTCCCTCTTTAAAGCTATAAAGAAATTTGAAAACAAGTAGGAAAACGACATGCGAATGTGACTGACTGGAAAATATACGGTACAGAAAGCTCATGACTAATTCACTCAGTCTAATAATGCTTAAATTTTTGAAAAACTTCAATTAAAAAGAGCTCAAGGCAGAAGCATGTTGTTAGGGACATGTTGCGCAACATCTAATAAGAACAAATGTAGCTTAGAATGTTGAGCAACATCCATTGGTTTTGCAAATACAAATGAAGATGTTGCAGAAATTCAACACACAAAATCCATATTTGTTTTTGATTTTTGTTAATTTTAGTTAAAATTTAGTCACAAAATTTGTAGTTCTCAGTCTCACCAGGTTTTAACTAAGCCATAATACCCTTATCCGATGGGTATCGGGTATAAAATTGTACTTTTTAAAATAAAATTAAATATAAACCTAAAGTTAAACCATGCCTTATATTAATTTCTATGCAAAACCGCCGCAAATAGAACGACAAATTTGAAATACCTCCAACAGCAGCCAGGGAAGGTGAGGAAAAACAATTAAATTTCAGACGCTAGAGGGAAAAGAGAAAAAAAAAAAAGACTGGCATGTTGGAAGACGACGCTACGAAAGATGGCCCGCTTCGTTGGCCAGCGGCAATATCTATGGTCTATGGCTGCAGCAGCAACGAGGCAGCGAGAACAACAACGCGACGCATTTATTGACGTAGCCAAAACACATTAGCCACCGTTGTTGTTGTTGCTGCTGCTCCCCGGTGGTGCTAGCTGTGATGGCTGATGGCGCAAACAGTGTTGCAAATGACCCAATTGTCCACTGACCCACTCAACGTCGAACGCTCCTCTCGTCCGCTGTCCGGGTCCGGAGTGGTCCGAGTTCGGACCTCCAGAGCTTTGCCGTTGTTGGGAAAGAAGAGCAGGGCAGAGAAGAGCTGAAATCGAGCCGGAAAACTGGCGTCTTTAGAGAAGGCAACTTAACAAGCAGTTAGACCTCGCTCAGAACTCCAGCACCGACGACTTCAGCATCAAAATGAGACCCTAAAATGGAGACATTAATTAGCCTAATGACGGGCACAAAATGCCCAGAAATTAATTTGCC
Source organism: Drosophila anomelani (assembly GCA_035045905.1). NCBI lineage: Eukaryota > Metazoa > Arthropoda > Insecta > Diptera > Drosophilidae > Drosophila > Drosophila anomelani. Next base: position 3,231,526 of record JAWNOO010000007.1, on the reverse strand, counting down.
GGTTACGGTTATGACAGCGGTTAATCTTTTTGCGAAAGCCGGCAAACCAGAAGTAACCATCAGAAGATTCATCCAGGTGAAAGGTGGTCAGCCAGCAGAGGTTCCCACTTGGCGTTTTGCTATTTGAAATCTCGGTGCAGCGGCTAATGTTTGGAAAGTTCATTTTCGAGTGGTGCATCCAAAGGGATCCGGGGCATCCGAGGTGTCCGAGGGGTTCGTTTCGGTTCCGAGTGCTTTTGGGCCTAGGTTCTGTTTGCTTTTCCGGCTCAAAGTCGGCTCAAACGTGCCTCATTAGAAGATGCGAGTTGTGGGCCTTTTCAACAACAACAATATACCTACTCGATGTGTATATATGGTTTTCTTTTTTGGGCTATCAAAACAGCAATCAAGTTCTTTTTGTTTGACATTTTTGTTTACACTTTTTATTGAGTTCTCGTTCGGGCTTAATCAAAATAAATAAGTTGGCCATATTGTGTTTGGTGTGTATGGGGGTTACAAGCAATGAGGGAGGGGGATCTTTATAGACTATATTTATTGTTATTTGTGCAAAAACGATATTATGCTTACACTATACGAGAGAGCACACAACAATACGAACTAGTGAAAATATATATTAATTAAATAAATTAACTTCGAGTGGTAATTTCTATCTGGGGAATGGTAACACAAACTGCCTGACTGCCGGAACCTGCTGCCAATGGAAAATCTGTGACATTTTCCACAGCAGTAGTAGCAGAAAATGCTGATGCCGAGATGCTGAGACCAAGACTCTGAGCCAACACACAATTCCAGCCAAGCCAAGCCAAGCCGAGCCAGGCCAGAGTCGAGCAGAGCGGAAAACTTCAAGCAATTTCTGTGCGCGCGTTGTTCGTGAGTTTCTTTTAATTAAAAAGAAAAGAGAAAAAAGGCGAAAACTTTTACTCGCCAACTCTACAACACAACAGCTAAGCAGGTAACTAGGGCTGCTCTCGATTTTCAGATTTAGATTTTATGCTTGGCGATCATCTCAGTTGGAATTAATTGTGCACCAGATTTTGCTTCTCTCCTCCGGCAGTTTTAGGCGCAGACACCACGGCATTGAGTATCTTAATTCGAAAACATAACACGATAGATAACCCCATGAATCTAAACTCTTACTACCAACTGATGAACATTTTATGGGAAACAGATGAGTGTTCAGTTCTCGGCTGCAATGCGGCTCAGAAAAACTCCATATTTATCCAATTAGTGAACAAAGATTAATTTAATTTAAAGGCTTTTTCTGTTCAGTTCTGAAACGCATTGCACATATATTGATTTAAATTTTGTAACAGACATTTAAGACTCTAATAAAACCACCAGAGATCCTTTCTATTGTGTTCCTAAGGTTATCCTAGACCCTAGCCAAACTTATCAGCTATAAAAGTTCACGTTGTAGCGCTTCGATTACGGACTAAGTAAAAAACCAAACCAACTAAACCAGATAACATTAAGGAGAACCCAAAAACTATATAAAAATACACACAACTAACATGTAGGAACCTTGCTTAAACTCAAAAGATACAAGCTAACACATGGACTTGCCAAGACCCACAACCCTTGGGTAAGTTTCTTTTTCTCCTGGCCCTATGGGAGAGATTACGTTAATGCACAAATAACAACGGCAATTAAATGTATGTGTTGGGTAGATAGAGATACAGAGATATAGGTAGTATAGTTATAGGTTCGCATGTGATCTCCACACGATTTCTACAGTTTCTTCTTCTTTTTGCGCCACAAAATCTGCATAAAAGTCGCACCCTTCCCCGTAACCCCCATCTACTCCTCCTCCTCCGCATCTGTTGTGGTCTTTGGCAAAAAGAAAAAGAAAAGAAAAATGTGTCTTAAAAATACAGAAATACAAAACGCCGCCACCGCCGCGCGCAGTGAAAGTGAAAGTTGAAGTGGAAGTGGAAGTGGGATTTGTAGACGGAATCGGAGTCGGAGTCGGAGTGTGTATGTGGTATGTACAAGGTTTCCAGTCCCCAGTCCACAGTCCCGGCCTGTCTTCATAAGTTTCCCATTTAGTTGGGATCCATCCATCCGCCTGCCTGCCTGCTTGCCTGAGCCCATTTGGTCAACTCGTTGGCCTTTTGTTTTTCGCTCCGATGATCGTTGATCGTAGCGGCGGCGGAGTTGATGATGATGATGTGATGATCGTCTCACATGTGCTTTGTGCCCATTTAATGGGTTTTCTTCTTTCTTCACTCGCTTCGCTGGGATTATGCAACTTGGGCTTGGATTCGGTTATTGGTTTTGGTAGAAACTTTCAAGTGCTTTCGGTAGACTCAAATTTCCCAATCAAAATCCGCCCACGCGCTGGGACTTGGGCCGTTTTCATTCTTCTTCGGTTTTGATTTGATTTTCCATTGTTGTCGTCGCCGTCGTCGTCACGAGATGGTGGAAAACGCTGGCTTCAGCTTACCCACCGTGCCCAGTATTAGCCTGGCGGGTGTGGCCCGGCTGTCTGGGCCCAGTTTGGCAGCTGCCACTTGGCTGTCATCGTGGCTGCCACCTCCGCTTGCATTTGGATGCCTTCCTCCGCGCCACACCAAGCCCAGGCAGTTGTTGTTGCCGGAGCTGCAGCTCTTGGTGCTGCTGGTATTGTTGTTGTTGTTGTTGTTGCAATCCACCAGAAAATCCAAGGCTGTGGGCGTCACATCCGTCAGATTCAAATGCTCAAAGTTAAAGACGAGACCCGAATCGCAGCTGTGGCTGCCAGCGCTATCCAAGCCGCTGTCGCTGGCTGCTCCCGATCCCGAGCCAGATCCCAGCACCGCCTGATCGGCCGCATTGCAAGTCTCGATCAGCTTGCGCGATATCTCATTGAGGCTCTCGTCCAACAGGGTCTCCGCCTGGGCCGAAATCGAGGAGGAGGAGGCGTTTCCCAGTTTCCCGCCTCTGAAGCAATTGCCAAACAGATCGTTGGCTATGTTGATCCCACTCAAGATGTCGCCGTAGCCGGAATCATCGCTCAGGCACTGCGAGGGCGTGGTCACCGCATTCGGGTGGCTACGCTGGGATCCTATCACGCCCACTATATCCGCCCGACTGCTGTCCCCGGTGATGGGTGAAAACTCCTCCGTGGTCTCCTCCTGCAAGGCCGAAGACGACGACCTGGGCAGGCTCTGGCTGCAAATGGAGCTGTCGCAGGAGCTGTCCGAGCTGTGCGTCGAGGATGTGGAAGAATTTGAGGTGGAACTCTCCTTGCTGCTGCCACCGCCCTGTTCGCTGGACGAAGCATCGGACAAAGAGCGCCGGAGCGGGTAATCCCACAGAGAGCGCAGCGGATCACATTCGCGGCAGAAACAAACGCCGTGCGTGTGATCGTGCTGCAGTATCCCCGGCGGCAGGTGATAAGATCCTCCGGCTCCTCCTCCCCCTCCCATCAAATAGCCCTCACTCTGGTTGGTAATCTTGGGCTGCATTTCCGACTCCATCTTGAGTAGCAATCCGTTGCCCGGCTTGCGATCCTTTTTGCGTCGTTTTCGCGGCTTGATAATCCGCGGCAGACAGGTCTCCGAAGGTGAGTTGCCCTGATCCTGGCAGGAGGCACCACTATTTTGTGGCTTCTCCTGGCTGCTGCTACTGCTGCTGCCACTAAGCACCGGCGGTGCAGAGTTTTGGTAGCGCAGAACTCGAGATTTATCCGCGAGCTTAAAGCTGGGGCTGTTCATCGCCTGGTAGGCACTCCAGTTGGGCGGCCCGGGATGCGGGTGCTGGTGGTGCGAATGATGATGGTGGTGATGCTGCTGCTGTTGCTGAATATGCTGATGTTGCTTTCCATTTTGCTGCAGCAGGGGCATTCCCTGGGCGTGCACAGCCAGCTGGGACATGGAGGCTCCGCCCGGTGGCCATGCTTGCGGCGTTTTGGGGACGGATTTTCTCAAAAGCCGCTGGCGCTGGGCAGGCGACAAGTGAGTGGAGGCATTCGAAATGAGAGGTATGCCGGCGCACTCGTTAATCCGCTGCTGGTTGACCATGCCGCCGTAGCCACCTGGTTGAGCTTGCGCCGCTGCCGCAGGAGCTGAAGACCAGCTGGGCGGAGGGGGCCCATGGTGTAGTCTGTAGGCCGGAGGTTGCGAAGGATTAGGCGTAGGTGCTGCTGACTGGACTCCAGGCCAGTGGCTCAGCGGATGATGCTGCTGCTGCTGCGATGGCGGCGGCGGTGGTTGATGGTGGTGATGGTATCGCAGGGGAGCGTAGTTGGATGCTGGTGGTGGTGGCGGTGCAGTGTCTGGTGCCCTGTAAACGGCCACATGCGATCTCATGCTCCGGCCGGTGGCTACTGTTGTCTTAATCCCAAACTAAATCCTGTCGGCGGATCGAGTCGATTGCACATCACTTGGCCGCTTAAATCGGTTGGCTTTGCGGGGCTCTGGGCTTTGGCTACTTGACTCAATGGTGCATTTCGGTTGGCCAACAAGCGAGCGGCGGCGGCGAATCCAGCGCAACGAAATGAAAAGCGAACGCCGAAGCGAAACTGGGACACGAGTTACGAAACAACACACTCTGCGGCACTCGGAGCACTCAGAGGTGGTGGCGCATGCGCGAACGGAATACGAGTCCGAGTTCGAATCGAGAGCGACGGTCGCGAACGGGTTTCGTGGCTTGGAAAGCGGCTTTAGAGCAGAGGAGCTAGTGCGTCCGCCTTGTAGCCAAGCGAGCGGCAGACTGAAGTCAGCTGCTGCTGCGATCGACAGCTTGGCCCGGCTAACAGTAAAAGCCGTTATGCTCTCTCACGAAAGCAAAGCCGGCTCAAGCTCTCTGTCTCTCGATGGATCGCTCACCCATGTGAGAGCGGGCTTGCATGTCGAGGTCGTGCCGTTCTTTCGACCGCCGCTGCCAATTGTTGTAATTGTAATTGTTGCATTCAATTAAATATTTTTAATTGTTGCCTCTGCACATTATGTTTTTGTTTTTTTGGCATTAATCGGCAGCCGTGAGTTTGAACTTTAATTATGTCTCTGCAGCGACTGGTTTTCAGACTGGATAAGCCTGGGAAACACCATTAATTATTAAAAATAATAATATAATAAATAACTATTAAGGAAAGGCCGAAATCTGCATTAACTGGCTACTTATGGTTTTGAACAACAACCCAGTCGCAGAAGAAATAAATTAATCCAACGCCCGCCCCGACTCGCGAATCATCAAAACTTTACTCTGCCTACATTACACACAATGCACAGAATATTAACAATTATAAATTAGGAGCAAAATTCGGTTTATTACTTAGAGAAGTACTATTTTATTGCCTGGCCACGACTTAGTAAAAACTTTAATCTTTCCACAAATAAAATAGATTTCTATACAAAATAATAATAATAATACAAGGTTATAAAGAAAAAACCTTTATATTCATGTAGATTGGTATTTGAAAACCCAAAATCGCTTTTAAACAAATTATCCCTAGCATAATGCCTAAATTCAAAATATCTTTTAGAAAGCTATGTTTATAAAATAATTAAGGTAATCAGATTGACAATGATTTATTTGCCTAAGGTGCTTCGATATTAAAATTAAGAAAAAGTTAAATTCCAATATAGTTCCAAGTAAATCGAGGGACACCAACCCGAAACAGAGTACCCAACGCTCCCAAGCCCACCCGAAGATCCATCGTAAACTTTCTCTTTTCGGAAGCCTTTTTCGCGTGCTTTCCTTTTTACTCCACACTGACGCACACACACACACTCACGCATATATATATCTGGTGGTCAGGAGATGCTCACGCACTAGCACACACACACACAAAATATTGTCGGGGGGGTGGTACTCACATGACAAGTTGTCCAGCATGTAAGTGAGCAGTTTCTGCGTGCCATTCGGCTCGTTGTAGATGTTCATGAACTCCTTTTGTAGCGGATTGCCCATGAGGCCCAATATGACGAGGTGGAACAGCTTGCCGATCTCGTAAGGCAGCACGCGCAGAAAGTTGTTGTTCAGCAGCAGTTCCCTAAAATGGAGAAGATAGCGGTGGAGTGAGTTTGGAAATCTCGTTTGATAGAGCAGGTGTCATTAGGGGGGTAAAGTCTAGACAATTCACCCGTAATTGAATAAAAAAGGAATATTTTGAAGAAAATATTTCTTAAAATACACATTCTACAATGCCTTAGACAGAGAGCTTTTAGATGACTCCTATAAACCTAGTCCTCACATAGCCCGGCGACCGGCAGCTAACACTCACCGTAGCTGGATGAGTTCGCCAAGCTCGGCGGGAAGACTCCTCAGCTTATTGCCAGACAAATCCAATGTCCTTAGGCTAATAAGCATGCCAACATCGGCTGGCAATCGTAGCAGCTGGTTGTCGTTCAGATAGAGGGCGGTCAGGTGCTCGAACTCCCATAATGACGGACTGATGTTCCGTACACAGCCTGCATAAAACAAGAAGATATAAATGTATCATGACTATCTTATCTTTGGTCAAAAGGTACACTCACCCGTTATCTCCAGACCGCTCCAATTCGTCTTCTTGCCTGCGGCTATATCCTCCTGCGACAGAAATATCTGCTGCCTCCGATTTGCGCTGTCGTATTTGTCTTTGTTACGAGACATTTTATAGTGATTGCCTGTTCAGGATATATATTCAAAAGTCTTTATTAGTAAAACTCTACTTGGCCTGGGGGGAGGTAAATAATTTAACTAAAAGCTGGATTGTTTCAAGGAAGTTAGGGCTCATGTTAGGAGACGAAACCTCGCTTCGTCTTTAGCTTATATATGTAAGTATATAGTTAGGATAATTGGAATCAAATCATAACCTTTCATAATAACCGCCTGATGATAAGCGTCTCTGCAAAATATTAATAAAGTGGTTTCAATTATTATTATTCATATTAGTAAACAAACGTGGACTGGGGAGGGGGGTAGGTGGTTTTTTGGTGGTTTTGGGACAAAGGTCGTAGAACATAAATCATAATTAACCCTTCAAATGGAATAAAGTAAACCGTTACTTTTATGTAGAGATTTAAAAATAAATTGTCAAAATAATGGATATTTACTAAACAAAAAAAGTTGTATTAAAAATTTAGCTGGTAATTTTCAGAAATCCTTCAATAGATCTTCCGGTCTTTAAAATTTTAACTTTCTGCCTTTAAGCCAAACTGAATCCCAAAATATAAAATAAGAAAAGCCATCTCAGGGCTCGGTTCTCCGATTCATATATCAAAAACATATTAAACAAATGAAATATAAATATTTCCATTGAAAGGTTAAATGCAACCGAAAAGGACTTTTTGCAAGCGCGCGCAAAGTGCAAGCACACATACACACACAAACACACTCGCGAAATGAGAAAACACAGACGACGCACAACAGGCAGTGTCCAAATACAGTTAGAAAAGGAGAGCGATTTGGCGAATGGCGTGGGCGGGCTAAAGAGGAAGAGCAGATAAAGCGTTGGCGGATGTCGCATATTGGACAAAATCGGGCATTCGGCCGGACGCCTGGACAACACCTAGGATTACCTGACTGAGCTCAACCCTGGAAATCAGGTCCAATCGTCTCAGTTCACCTTTCGCAGGAAGTCACGGCGCTCAGATTCAAATTTACTTGCCGCCTCTCCTCCTTCACGCGCTCTGTCTGTCGCTCTCAGCTATCTGCACGTAAATTACTCAATAATTTCGGGAAAATAAAGGTAATCCGCAATCGTTATTGACCAATGCGTTGCGTTGGAGTGAAGCCGACTGTCCGACACACTGCAAATTTTTGGGATTTTCTAACGCCTTTATGTTTTCGGTGCCTTTTTTGTTTTCTGTGTCTGTTTGTCGAAACAGAAGCGACGATTCTGCTGCTATTCCCCTACTCGTTTTGGGGCGCTCTTTCTTCTGGTGCGCCTCTTCGCTCCGCTTTCCATTTATTTATCGCGCGACTCGTTTTCATCGTTGTTTCTTGTTTTTGTATACATGGTGGGCCGCGGAGTTGCCACTCGGTTTATCAGTGGATGCGTATCACGGGTGCTGAGTAATTTACAGCCTAAATTCGGTGCCTATTTTGGAATCTCAGTTGTGGCTTGATTTTGAAATAAATTGCCAGGTATCCGTTGTGTGTACATTCGACTGAATGTGCTTTTAGTCAAAACAAAACAAGCGCCCACCCACACACGTACGGAAATCGCACACACACACACACAAGCACGCACAGACGGTCACAGAGGAGCGGGGTTAAAATAAAAACACGCAGATTTCGTACTGTTTGCTTTGCTAGCCACTTTTTTACGTCAACTCTTTACGGTGTTAACTTTGCTTCAATCGCGATCAATTTGCTAAATTTTCGGTGGTTTTGCGAATTTGTGGTCCGCTGCTGCAGCTATGTGTAAACTCTCGTTCTCCGCTTTCCTTCGTTTTTCATTTCTCTTTTGTGCGCTTGTTCTGCATACGCGGAATGCCCACTCGCTACCTATCGGCTATCAATCGCAAATTTTCGCTTTCAGGGCTGGGAACAATCGGCTGGAAAAACAACTGTAACTGGAAAGCCAAAGATCAATTGCAAGTTAAAGCGTGCAGAGAGGTCGACGGTGAATGTAAAAATTGAGCAATTTAAAATGGATGAACGGCAAACTCCTCGGTAAATATTTATACTGCATTGCTTTTGTGATTATTAAATATGTTTGCTTCATAAAAAAATAAGCTAAAAGTGTTTACACTGGTGCAACATATCGAAATTCCCGACCTATCGACAATTGGCTTGGCCGCGAAACAGAAGTAGCATTGCATTTGTTATTATTTATTTATATTTTTTTACTATTGCATATGGAATGTCCAGAGCGGTCGTTTCCAACAGTTTTATCCAATTTCTCAAAAAAGAGGAGGAAATGGTATTGTCTAATACCAACGACTCAGACAGGGAGTCTGTGATGGAGATGTACCACAAAACGGTAAGAAGCCTCATAATTTTTTAGAATTACTGAATTGATTCCTCCTGTTACGAACAGAAAATGACTGTGGATGACTTGATGCGGGAATATACACCGGAGGAGGTGCGGATGCTGTGCGAGCGCACTAAAGTTCGGGTGAAGATGTACAAATTTAATATGGTGTGGGACGCCAAAAAGCGGTTTGACAAAAAGAAGCGGTTGGAAAACAGGTCAGAGACCTTTGTGAATCGAATGTTTGTAAAAGCATATGAGAGGGAGATGGTCAAGCCCTATTCGGAGCAGGAGAAACAGAAGTACAAGGAAGTCGCCTCCTGGGAGACCAAGAAGTACAACAATGCTCGTCTAGATCGTTGGAGCTCAAAAGCGTCCAAAGCAAATGGTCTAGACGGCTGCTGTAATTCGCCTGCTGCTACTGAATGTATCTTGCTCGATAGCGACGCGGAATCTGGATCCGAAGCAGAACAACAGTCGCATTCAGAAGAGAGTATGCCGCATCTTTCTGTCGAGCCTGATCGAGCTCCGTTGGAATCCCAACCACAGTCCGAGTCCGATGGGAGTGCCGTGGACGTATTACTCCAGACAGTCATGCCACCGCCTGCCACGAAACCCATGCAAGACCTTAACAGTGAGCCGACTCTCTGGCAAATTGGCGACAACGATAAAGTGGACGAAGCAGAAGGCAAAGGCGAGCCACCCGCTGCCGTGCCACCCGCTGCCGTGGAATCATTCGATTGGCAACAAGCTGATGTACACATCAACTCGGAAGACCTTTTTGTACATACCATTGTGAGTACACAAAACACGGAGCCCGATTACGAAAACTTTGGCACCCAATTGGTGGCCGCCTCTACCCAAGAGTCAACTGAGACCCAGCGGCCCTTCCTATAATTACTTATTAACTATGAATTTGTTTGTGCTCATATTGTACAATTTGTTGTAAAATTTAAGCTTTCGTTTATTGATCGTGCTGTTATTATCTGAAGAAATATGTAAAAACTGCGTTAAAAACATGGCTTAGTGTAGAAAAATGATAAAATGAATAATAAAACCTTAACCTACAATACGAGGCTCAATTTTAGACTATGTACATCTACTAAATCTAGGACGACACGACAATACGCAGCCGGAACTGTACACGGAGTTGGAGTTACAACATTTAAAATGCTCGCTTTTACATAATTACGCTATGTACATCTATACAGTTAGATACTAGCTCTAAACATGGTCCCACGGGGCGACGACGTGGCCGGGCAGTGGCAGGATCGGTAGCGGTAGCGCTAGCGGTGGGTGCTACGGGAAGTGGTCAAACAGGAACTGTTCCATGAACAGTGACTCCGAATGCTAGTTGGACGAGTTTTCGCCCGGCTCGCTAACAGCAATGGTCATCTTCGTCTCATCGCTGCTGTCCGCCTCGGGCTCCTCCCCGTCGTCCATCTCATCCTCGAGATCCTCAAGATCTTCGTCTTCGTCCAGCTCCTCGTCCAACTCCTCATCGTCGTCCTCTTCGGTCATCTCACCATCCTCCTCATCTTCATCCTCACCGAAACTGTCGCCGCCGCCGCCGCCGCCACCACCGCCGGTGCCGCCCTCCACAGCTGGCAGTTGAACGATTGTGGCACCGCCAGGCGTCACAGTTGAGCCCGCAACCGTGGCCGCCACGCTGGAGGCACCACTGCCCGTGGCTCCCGCTCCGCCGCTGCCACCGCCAGGAATCTCAATCGTCACAATGCCGGTCATGGTGCTAATGCTCTTGGGCGCACTGGAACTCTTTCCCTCCTGCTTGATGCTCAGCTCGATTAGCTCGACGCCGGTGCGGCTCTTGAAGTGCGTCTTGATGTGCTTGGACAGGTGATCGCTGCGCATAAACTTTTTGTTGCATTCACGACATTGAAACCGCTTCTCGCCCGTGTGTGTCCGCCGGTGGCGCTGCAGCTCATCCGAGCGGGTGAAACGTTTGCCGCAGAACACCCAGGAGCAGACGAACGGCCGCTCGCCGGTGTGCCAGCGCAGGTGGGCACGTAAGTGGGAGGTCTTGCCGTAAACCTTCTGGCAGCCAGGGATGTGGCAAATGTGCTGCCGCTTCTTATCCGAATGCTTTTCGCCATCGGTGCAGTTGGGACATGTGCAGGCCACTCGCTTCAGCCGGGGTTTAGCCTCTCCAGGAACCGCTACTCCTCCGCCGCCTGCCGTTCCTCCACTACTACCTCCAGTCGCCGCACTGACATTTACATTCAGATTCTGGGCAGGCGTTGTTATCGTCGTTGAGCCACTATTAGTGCTCCGTATGCTGGCTGCCCTAGCCGGTGTGGCAACAGTTACAACTTGGCCACCGGTCACAGGGGCAATCGAAATCTGTGAGCTGGGAGCGCTCACGATGCTGGCTTTGCTCCGCGGCGGCAGCGTCACAGGGACGGGCGTCGGCGGAGCAGGTGCTGGCTGAGGCAGGGCTGTGATCTGAATGGAGGCTGGTATACTCAAGTTGGACAGGGTATTGCCCTCCGCGTGAAGGAACTTGATCTGTTGCGGTGAGGAGGTGTTGTTGTTTGGCGTGGAAGCGGCCGACGGCCGATTGACACTAGCCGTGGTGTTGCCGGTGGTGGTGGGTCCAAAGGTGTCAGGTGGCTCCTGCTTTATGCTGGTTATCATTTGCGTGGGACTCTGCGGCTCCTGCTTGGGCATCACCGGTGTCTGACTCTGTCCCTGTGCGTTCTGTAGCTGCGTTTGGGCCATTGGCAGTTGGGTGAGCACCTGCTGGAAGTTGGCCGGCAGATTAGGCGGCAACTGGTTTGCCTGAATGATCTGCACTTGGCCTAATCCGGGGATATTCTGAATCGGCAGCGCCTGCAGATTAGGCAACTGCATCTGCGCGGGTACGGCAGCGGGTGCGGGTGTCGGAGCCGGCTGTGCCGCCTGGCGGAGCTGGGCGGGAATCACAGTCAGTTGCTGGCCCTGGGCATTGGTGATGGTTATGGGCTGATTAGCAGGAATTTGTCCCCCTGCTGAGGCTTCATTGATGGCCTGCAGGAGCTGCTGATGTTGCGCCTGGACGACCTGTTGTTGCTGCTGAGCCTGCTGCTGTTGCTGCGCCTGCTGCTGCTGCTGCGCCTGCTGCTGCTGCTGGACTTGTTGTTGTTGCTGCTGGTGGGGATTCTGGATATGTATAATATTGGCGTTGGGCGGCAACTGCGGATATGGCATGGCCAACTGCACTTGCTGGATCTGGCCGTTGGGCGTCACAATTTGTGCGATCTGGGAAAACTGCGGTATGATCTGCATCTGGGAGGCGGCGGGCATCTGCAGGGATTGTGCCTGCAAAAGGTTCTGCAGTCCCCCACCCGCCGCCGCTGTGGCGGCCGCCTGGACGGGCACGTGAACCGTCTGGTAGACGGTCTGCCCTCCGGCGGTCTGGACGGGTATTTGCACCGCCACCGTTTGCTGCTGCTGGGGCACGGCCTGTGCCGGAAACTGCACCAGCTGCGGACGCAGCTGCAGCTGGCCATTCTCCAGCTTAATGGATTGCCCGCCGCCGCCCAGGAGATTGGAGATGTTGCCCAGCAAACCATTGGCCGCTGCCACCGACGTTGGGATTTGCAGATTGGTACCCGGAATTGTGATGCTTCCAGGCAGCTGCCCAGCTGTCGCGCCACTAGCTCCCCCAGCTCCCGCTGGTCCTGCTCCAGAGGATGTCGCCGCTGCCGTCGCCGTTTGTGTCTGCTGCTGCACCACCTGCTGTTGCTGCTGCTGGATGAGATTAGTGACGGGTATCTGGATATTTGTGCCCGGTATGCTGATCAGCTGCGTCTGCTCCTGCCCCAGACCGTTGAGTTGCTGCAGCTGGATGCAGTTGGATGCCGCAGGATTGGCGGCCGCCATCTGGGGCGCGCGCAGGATCTGGCCGCTGGGGGTGATGAAAGCCTGCTGACCGTTGATGTTCACCGCCTGCGCCGTGGCCAGCTGTGCGTTCAGGTTGGGTATGAAGATAGCCTCCTGGCCATCGATGTTCACCGTTTGCATGGGCATCGGCTGGACGATCTGGAACATGTTCTGCGGCATTCCGCCCGCCTGACCGCCACCGCCGGCAAACTGGTGCGGCATCTGATGGATGTTGATAATCTGCTGCATGGTGGGCGCTCCTCCGGGAACACCCGTCTGGGCCTGAGCGGATACATTGGACACTGCATTCGAAGGCGCCGCCGCTTTGCCAGTAATGTTTGTCACCGCGGGCGTGGCTTGAGGCGCACTGGTTGCGGCCGCTCCGGCGGCACTCTTGTACTGCAGCATGGCAGCGCTTTTAATTGAGATTTCGGCAGTCACCAGTGCCTGGGGCAAACCATCGTCACTTTTTATAGTTGGTCCTCAGACGCGCAACGCTCCGCGGCGATTGGGCGGCATTCTAAGGGAAACCTTACAAATAGGGACATGTGCAGAGGATTCCGAGGGCCGACGATAACAGACAAATACACAAATATCACGAATTTCAGAATCAATTTCGCGAAGCGGCCGAAATAGACGAGATTTTATTTAATTTTGTTTTGACAAACACAAACGCAGAAGAAGAAGTGAGAGCCAGAGGCAGGGTTGCAATACGCTACTTATCGATAATCCGATGTTATCGATGGGGTCACAACGATAGCAATAACAAACAGAAGAAGAAGAGAAGGTGGAAAAGAAAGAGGAAGAGCGCTGGAAAACATAAGCCAGAAAACGGATTCCATTTCTCTGGCAACAAGTTCTCGCATTTAGCGCAAGGGTCGCCGTCGCATCATGGAGGTCGACCAGATGCCCCTGGCCGATGTGGTCTTCGTCATCGAGGGCAGCGCCATCAACGGCGCCTACATCAACGAGCTAAAGACCAACTACATCCTGCCCACCTTGGAGCACTTCACCACTGGCTCCATTGACGAGCGCGAGTATTTGATTGCGGAGCGGTTCGCCACGCTGTACGGAATCGTTGTGTATAGGTCCGCCGCCAATCTGCTGGAGCCCGTCTGCACCACCTACGGCCCGTTCCTGCAGCCCCAGAAGGTGATGGAGACGATCGAACGGCTGCCGCTGGTGGGCGGCGGTATGGAGTCGTGTGCCCACATGGCCGAGGGCTTTGCGGCGGCCCACGGCTGCTTCGATGACATCGGCGAGCGACGTCAGATGCTGGACCAGACCAGCGTCCAGCGGCACTGCATCCTTATCTGCAACAGTCCACCCTATCAGATGCCCACCACCGAGTCCTGGAAATATCCTGGCAAATCCTGCGAGCAGCTCGCGGCTCTTTTCAACGAGCGAAAGATTAATCTCTCGATTATTGCGCCACGAAAGATGCCGGTGCTCTTCAAGCTCTTCATGAAGGCTGACGGCGATCAGCCGATAACCAGCAAGAACTACGCCAAGAATATCCGTCATTTGGTGCTGCTGAAGGGCTACAGCCTCAAGGAGCGGGCTCCGAGTCCCAATAGCATGGCGACCCAAATGGCGGCGCCTAATGCCGCCCAGGCTGCAGTGCAGCAGCAGCAACAGCAACAACAGAATCCAGCGGGCCAGCAGCAAGCAGGTCAGGGAATTCTCATGGACACTACGCCTGTCCAGCAGCAACAGCAGCAGCAGCAGGGCAACCCCCAGCAGCAGCAGCAGCAGGTTATGAACATGAACTCAATGCAACAGCAGCCGGGTCCCAATCCCCAGGCGGGACTACTCAATCCCCAGCAGCAGCAACAGTTAATGCAGCAACAGCAACAGCAGAATCAGTTTGTGCCCAATCAGATGCCGAACCCCAACTTCCAACCAAATGTGGGACCAGGACAAAACCGATGGATGTATCCAAACCAGCAGGGACAGCCCAGGCCGCCATTTATGCAGGGCGCAGGCAACGTGGGCGGCGTTCAGGGTCAAGGCGGTGGCATGCAGCTGCAGCAGCAACAGAATCCAAACTCGGCACTAATCTCGCGTATTACTGCGCCGCCGCCCAACCAGACGGTCAGCTCTCTGCAGCAGCAACAACAGGCACAGGCGCAACAGCAGCAGCAGCAGCAAAGGATGCAGATGCTTAACCAGCAGCAGATGCTTAATCATCAGCAGCTGCAGCAGCAACAACAACTGGCCCAGCAGCAACAGCAGCAGGGCAATCCCAATGCCGGCAACAACATGATGCCGGTATCCAACGCGGTATCCAACATGGCAAATCCCCAACAGCAGCAGCAGCAACAGCAGCAAGTGGGACAGCAAGCGAATGCCCAACAGCAAGGCAATCCCCAGCAGCAACAGCAGGCGAATCCACAACAGGAGCAGGCCTCTCTGAGGGAAAAGATCTGGACGGGAGTGCTGGAATGGTCAGAGAAACCGAAAACCGACCAGCAAAAGATACCACACTCCCTCCAGTGCACCGTGTGCACCAACATAAAGGACGGCCAACCAGAGATCAAGGCGGAAAACTGGCCGCCCAAGCTGCTAATGCAGCTTATGCCCAAACACCTGGTGGGCAACATTGGCGGCCAGTTTCTGAAGGACTCCAAAATGGTGGTTTTCCGGCCAACGCCTGGCGAAGCTCTCGATTCGCTGGCCAAGATGATGACCTCTGGGTACGCCGGGTGTGTCCACTTCTCATCTATTCCCAACGCTCCCGCTTGTGACCTCAAAGTGCTCATACTTTTGTATACGCCCGATCGCCACGCCTTCCTCGGCTTCATTCCCAACAATCAGGCGATATTCGTGGAGCGTCTGCGCAAGGTTATTCAGCAGAAGCAGCACGGTAACATGCAGCAGCAGCAACAACAGCAGCATCAAATGCTCCAGCAGCAGGGCAAGTCCCCCATGGAGATGCAGCAACAACAACAGCAACAACAGCAGCAGATGCAGCAGGACAACAATCAGCAGCAACAGCACTACAACCAGTACCAGCTTAATATGCAGATGGCCGGCGGAGGCCCCGGCGGCGGACCTGGTCCCGGTCCCGGCGGCATGCCCATGCAGCAGAACCAAATGCAAATGAACATGATGCAGCAGCAGCAGCAACGAATGCCGCTCGGCGTTGGTGTGGGCGTTAGCCCTGGCGGTGTCCCCAATCCGAACCTTCAGCAACAGCTACAGCAGGTCGCTCCCAATGTGGCCGCCATGCAGCAGCAACAACAACAGCAGGCACAACAGCAGCAGCGAATGGTGCGACCCATGATGAGCAACAACAATCCGGGGCTGCGCCAGCTGCTACAGCACCAAACCACACCCGGCAACCAGTTTCGGCCACAGATGGGTGGCCAGAATCCAAATCAAATGGCAGCAGGCGGCCCGATGGTCGGCAATCGCAACTTTGACGACGGTAGCTACGAGTTCATGTAGACTCCTTGGATACTAGGATTACTTTACTCAAATATTTTGTACTGTGTCTGTTATTTCAGAAATATGAATCAAATAATTTTAAGCTCTAGAAAAATGCTATAATCATTTCTATACCAAGTGCGCGAGTTCTCGCGAGAAAAAACTCGAAAAAGTCGAAAAAAGAAGCGGATTGATTTTTACGACATATGAACATTCCGTTCGCTCACTGAACAGTTCCTTAGCCAGCGGAGGACTTGAGAGCACCGGCACTCAGTTTGCGGTTTTTAATTTGGTAACGCGCCTTATAACCATCTTTGTCGGCGGTGTACATGGTAACTGTGTCCGTGTTTGTTTTCTCATCGTGGACCGAGTACGAGCCCATTACCACGAGCTCCTGCTTTTCAGTGCCGGGGTTCATAATCACCCCAATTTCCTCCCGTTTGCTTCCATTGGGCTCTTCGGAGCTAAAATTGGATTAGACTTTAGCAAGGCAAGCCTGAATGCAACTCGGTTGGACCTACCTGAAGCGGTAACCCTCTTCGGTTGGAGCCTGATTATAGAACTCGGATACTATTTTTGGATACAAGTCATCTAGGAGACCCGCCGAGCAATTGGCGGTAATAATAGCAACAAGGCCGATGAACAAAAGCTGAAAAGGCAGAAAACTTAAGTAAATATTAAAAGAGTTTTACAATCGGTGTTCAAACCACTCACAAACTTAGCGGACGACATGCTGATGCACTACTGGAGAGTATGAAAGAAACTCCTTTATATAGAAATCGAACGTCCAAGATTTTTGCCACTAGCCATAACATATTAAACACGCCCAGTGGATGGTAGTTATTATGAACTTGTTGGGGACAACCGGTCGGTTCACTTAATTCGGGAACGATTTGGAGACTCTAATTTTTTAGAAAGAAGGCAGGAAGAAACCAGCAGTCTTAGCTCACTTAAGCCAATTATCACTGTTTTCAGTTCTATGTGAATCCAACAGGTATATCTGGCTGGCAGGTCATTGTAGGTGTTAGCCTTGACATTAGTTTTGGCAAATCCCAGGTAGACTCCCATTACGTTGAAGAAGAATGGCCCAGCTAGATTTGGGGATTATACAAATTCTTAAAAGCCTTGCGAATTTGCAAAACTCCAGAATTCAAAGAAAAACAACGCATTTTTATAAATTCAACAGTAATTTAACTACACATTTTTACTACATTTTCGTAAGCTCCCACTAACTGCTACCAGAAATTAACGATACAAGAGTTCGGAGGAGCTTCTCCCCAATTCTCCGGATTCAGTCCGAAATCATTACAGAGAAGAGATTTTATTTGGTACAAACTATATAAGTTTCGAATTAGTACTAATTCTAAATGGACGATGTGGCGTAGTCGGCGGGGAATTTGAAGATGTGCTTGCCGGTGGCCTGAACTGAGGGCAGCAGACCGGCATTGGGAATGATGTTCCACGAGAGGTAGAGCGACACGTTCCGGTTGTCCTTCAGGCCATTGCCATCGTCCCAGAAGTAGTACTTCGTATTCAGGTTCTTGAAGTCCAGCACCGCGTTCTCGCCGCGCAGTATGATCTTGTCCCAGAGCACGACTTGGTTCAGCTGGTTGGCCGGCGTCTTGTACTCAGCGGTCAAATAGAGGAACAGCTGCTTAACGTTCCAATTGAAGACGTCGGTGAGGTTCGTCTGCAGGTCGAAAGTAATGTAGCCGAGGTCGTGCTTCTCGCGGGAGGCTCCGTAGTCGGGGACATTCTTCACCAGCACCCGGACAGTGTTGATGTTGGCGTCGGTGCGGTAGTCCAGAAAGACGGTGGACAGGAAGCAGCTGAAGGTGAGGCAGGCCAGGACACTGAGCGTGTACGCCACTGTGGCGTTTCCACGGGTCAGAACTGTATGCATCGCTAGAATCTCTCGTTCCTGGTCGGCAAAATTTGACCACGTAGTTAATTTGTTAGTGGAAGAAAAATCTACGTTCGAGGCTAGGGTTGTTGATAATATATCAAAATATCGATATTTTTTGTTTAAAATAATATATTTATATCGTGATAGTTTGTTTGCCCAAATATCGAAATCGCGATTCTTGTTCACTCTGAATTCAAATTTTATTTATTTATTTATTTATATAAAGCTAACAATATAGTTAAAACTACAAGCTAACTGAAAAGTAAGAGCTTTAGCTGCTAAGGTCTACCACTCGTATTTGTTTATTTAGAGATTTGTTTACAGTCTTTCATGGTTTGAATTTTGTGAGTTAGGTTTGAATTGCGATAGGAGCTTTTTTGAGTTGTCTGCTGTTGGGTTTGAAAGAAGTTGTATTGGGTCTTCTTGGGAATTCAAATCTTAAAGTGTTAAAGTCAAAAGAAAAAGAATTAAAATGAAAAAGGACAAAAAAAAATGGAAGAAAAAAACAACGTTCGAGGCGCTGAGAAAGATGGCAGTATCGATGTTATACAATTTGCGCTCGTTTGGAGTTTTAAAAACGGAATTGTTGTTGAATGCTGTTTATGTTGTTTTTTTAAACTGCTCCTATTTTTATTGCATCCTTTTAATTTACAAATACGGCTAATTTCTCATTTTATATTTAGCGATAGCAATTGTCGCAAATTGAGGAACATCGATAGACTTTTCACAGCTACAACTTCATTGCGCAAATTGTGCGAACTACGAACTTCAACTTCGTATAAATTTATACACTTAAGTATATTGTAGTTAAAATGTACATTTTGTTACGGGTGACCTTTTTTCAGGTTTATTTACGTACTTAAAGTTATCGAGAAGCAATGGAATTCAATTCAATATCCGGGAATAATATGGCGATCCGAAACGAAAGAGAGTTATACACAAGATACTGCAGTGGAATTTAAATTAATATGAGCATAAAGAATAGAATGCCTTTACTATTATTTATGAAGGGATACTTTCATTTCTGTAAACTAAAAAGCATTCAAAATAATAGCAAAATTAAAATATTCAACTATTTTTTTTTTATATTTTATATCAATATTATTTCAGTATATGCTATTAAATGTTTACCCAAAAAGAGGGGAAATATTTACTATAATCATAAGCATACGCTCCCAGAGAAAAATTTGTGCAAAATAAATAACAATATTATACATTTTCAAGTACATTTTTCATAACTAAATCGGCATAGTTGTAAAGAGAAAATTAACCATAAATTAATTTCGTAATTATTTTATTATTTAAAATAAACAAAAAATTGGATTAAATATGGACAAAAGAGGCTTTTGGAAATGACCAAAGTTGGGAACTTAAAAAAATGTGAATATAGCCATTTATTGTTGTATCTGCTTATACCTAAGCTAATGACAACTTGATATATACAGTCGTTGACAGATAATTAGAAAAACGATTTTGCTTGGTGCCTTTTTATTGATAAGAAGATAAATAAAGTTTTTCTTAAACCCGAAATATTTTTAATTCTTTCGGAAAATCTTTAATAAATACCTTGCCGGATTTTAATTTAAAAAAAAAGTATGAAAAATCGACAATATCACCGTGCCAACTAATTAGAAAGATTTTAGACTTTAATTAAAACCTTCTACTTTTTTATTATTTTTCAACAATTTTAGTATCCTTTTACTCATTACGCTATTTATGATAAGAATTGGCCAAAAATTGTGGCCAAATCTCACCTTACCTGTATAAGAATCTTATGAATCTTCAAAAGCCTAAAATTTCATGTTTTTGAGTAACAAACCCATCCAAATTAAGCATATATTTAGAAAACAACTATGGTTTTAAAAAAAAGTTTGGACTGAAACATATATGAAAAAACGTATATAAGCCAAAAACTTTTTCCACCTCGAACTGCCAGACATTTCATAGCGCTTAGAAAATTAATTCTATACAAATGGCTGGCTATGTTAAAATTTAAAGTTATTATAATTTAGATTCGCAATGTAAAAATGTATCGATCTGGTAATCGATCCGGATAAACCTGTAACATGTAATTGGGAGATATAAACAAATTTCCGATTCAGATTTTCGTTGATCGATTCCTATCTTATTTAATGCAAAAATCTAATCTATTTTCTATTGATCTATTAGTTAGATCCTAGAAGTAGAATGATTTTTGGTAATTTTTCTGTGATTTAAGTATTAACATAATTTAATATTCTGAAGCTAACCTCTAATTAAATGGAATTTTTTCAGAATTAATTAATTCATTTTTGGCACGCGAGGGATTTTACAGTTTTGCGTCATTATCTGTTTTTTTTCTACACGTTTCAGTGAAATGTTTTTTTAAAATAATAGTTTTTGTTAAAATATATAAGGAATGTACAATATGGATTGGTATATTAGACAAAAATATGTAATTTTAGCTTTCAAAATGACTCGAATAGGGAAGGTACGCTTGATTTAATCCTCGCCAGTTTTGGGAGCTCTTGGCAAGAAATGTTGACTAATATCAATCATAAATTTCATAATTAATAAAATTATCGCATTATGGTCGAAAATTAATACGAAGAACTAATGAGAATTCATAAACCTGATCTCAAGTTTGAGACAAATCCGTAGCACGCCACCTATAGCTTGAATATTTTGTTCCTAACACGCCCCCTAGAGCTTGAAAGTTGAATCTAACCAAAAATACACCAATTTCAAGCGATTCGGCCACACTCATTTTGCAATGGGCATGAATTCCGAACCGGTAATATAGTGTGACCGCGGCGGAAACTTTGAAAAATACCTATTGGCGCGCATCTGGAATAGAGTGACCTTTGCGCACAAAAATACTAAACTCTCGTTTTGCAATTGCGAACCGGTAAAAGAAAGTGGACATGAATTCCGAACCGGTAATAAAGTGTGACCGGGGCGGGAACTTTGAAAAATACCGTTTGGCGCGCATCTGGAATAGAGTGACCCTTGCGCACAAAAATACACCAATTTCAAGCGACTCGGCCACACTTTCACTTTGCATTGGCGAACCGGTAAAAGAAAGTGGGCATGAATTCCCAATCGGTAAAAGAAAGTGGGCATGAATTCCCAATCGGTAATGAGTGTGACCGACGCGGCAACTTTGGAAAATACCGATTGGCGGCGTCTGGAATAATAGGAGAAAAAAACAAATCGTGGGGTGGCCGCACTAATTCCTACCACACACCACAATAAAAACTCACCTCATATCCGGGAATAATATGGCGATCCGAAACTCTGGCGATAGACAGAGGATTTAATACTGCTGAAAAATTGATTAATTTGCTTTAAATTTACAACGGTAATACGTGCAAATATAGCCAAACTGTTGGCGGGCGTGTGCGGCACGCAGTGTGCTAGTTTTCAGGCCTGTAACAACGGTCAGTCGGTGGAAATCCGCTTCGGAATAGTGGCAAAAAAAATTTTCCCTTAGTCGCTCTGCTATATTCCACCTTCGTTTGCGCGTGCGAGCGAGACGGCAATAGCGGCCCGACTGGCCGCGTCAGGGCATCGCGTGTGCGCAAGCGAGACGAGGCTATCGACCAAGCGACGGCATACGCCAAAGTCGAAAAGTGATTTTTTCTTCGTTCGTTCGGGCGAAGTCGAAACTGCTCGAATGGTTTTATAAATAAAGTACGGCAATTGCATATGTGCGAAAGTTATTAATCGAGCCAAGTGCAGACATCGATCGGCAGTTTGTTTGTGTCGCCGCCTGCGATTATATAAATAGTGAAGCACGTTGCCTTGCCCCGTCTCCGAAGTCCTAATTGCGCATCGATTGCCTTGTCTCCGCAAATAAAAGACAAGGAACGAAATAAAATTGAAAATAAAAGTGATTTTCCCCACCGCTTTCATTGAGCTTGTGTCTCTTCAGTTGTTTTGCTTCGCACCTGAAAAATTTTCTGTGTAAAAATGTGAATCAGTCGGTAGTGGGCATGCTGGGCAAGGGAATGGGAATGGGAGAATTAAATGCGAACGAACGAGTGTGCAATGGTAAAGTGAAAGAATGCTCAGCGTTGCCACTCCGCTGCGGCAACTCGTGCATGTGTGTGTATGTGAGAGTGCGAGGTGCCATTGCTTGCGTGTGTTTGTGCGTCTCCGACCATCGCCTATATACGCGTATATATATATATAACTGCATATATATAATCCAAATCCTAACAATATCAAAAAATCGATAAAAACTTAGCAGGACCAAGTACCGTTACTTTTCCCCTTATTTGTTGACGTGTAATTTTTTTTTATGTTTTAAAATGAGGAAAATC
Source organism: Drosophila anomelani (assembly GCA_035045905.1). Classification (NCBI taxonomy): domain Eukaryota; kingdom Metazoa; phylum Arthropoda; class Insecta; order Diptera; family Drosophilidae; genus Drosophila; species Drosophila anomelani. Next base: position 3,209,124 of record JAWNOO010000007.1, on the reverse strand, counting down.
CCTTCAATAAAACTATCAAGCTTTTATTAAAGGGATTATTCTTTTACCGTTTATCTTTTACTCATAAATGTATTATTTTTCAACCGCTTTCTGAAACGTAATCGTTAAAAGGACGCGCACATTGAGAGTAAAAGATACGAGAAAACAACAATCTCCGACGAGAGAGAGTAAAATGAATAATGATGCGAAAAACCATAAATGCGATGACTTGAATAATCAGGGCTCCACGGCTTGTATTAATAAAGCAACAACTAAATCTACAACCAATAACAATCCAACAACAAAATCAACAGCTACAACAAGCGCTGGAAAGAACAATACCAATAACAACAACAACAACAACAACAATCAAAAGCCCAACAACAAACAGTTCAATCACAACTTACCTCGAATCGCCGCCGCCGCTAGGCATCCGTTAGCCGCCGCTATCCTCAAGGCCACTAGTGGCCAGCGGAAGTTCGTGCCAGCGGCCAAGAATGAGCCACTGACGCAGGGAGCAGCAGCAGCAGCCACCACAACCAGCAGCAGCACTAGCTCCAGCTCGAACGCGGGCTCGGGAGCTAATCCCAGCGGCAGATTGAAAGTTAACAGCAACAGCCACCACCCAGCCACTGCCAAGATGTCCGGTACCAGCAGCCAAGCGACGGCCACGCCCACGCCGCTAACGGCCACCTCAACCACCACGACCACAACGAACGCCAGCGGCGCCAGCAGCGGCACGCCCACAAGCAGCAGCGGCAGTCCCAGCGGCGCAGGCGGGAGTGGGACCATCAGCGGTACCACGGTCATTGCCAATCCTGCATCGGTGTCCACCACTGCCGCCGGCAGCGCTGCCAAGTTCCGGGCCGCCGTCGCCTCGACGCCCAGCTCAGGAACGCCCGCGCCCACACCCGCTACCGCACCTGCTCCTGCACCGGCGCCCAGCTCCAGCACCGCCATTGCTGCCGCAGCCGCTGTCGCCTCAGTCTCCTCCTCCTCGAAGAAGACACGGGCAGCTGTAGCCGCCCTTAAGAGACAGGTAGCCATGCAGCAGCAGCAGCAGCCCGCCGTGTCTGTAGCCGGCAATACACCCAACTTGACCAGCAAGGATTCGGCGCATTTAAAATTCGCCGCAACCACTTTGCTGATGGGTGCCGCCGCTGCTGCCGTCGATAGCAACGCTGGCGCTGCTACCGGGGGAGCGGGAGCTGTCGGTGGAGCCCGCGGCATGTCCCTTAATCCCGCCCTGGATGTGGCCAATGCGGCGGCAGTGCTCAAGCAAAAACTTAAAGACGCCGCTGCAGCCGCATCGGCGTCTGCCTCCAATCGATCCGCCTCGTCGTCCATGTCGTCCAACGCCTCTTCGCTGTCGTCATCGGTGGGCATCATGAATGCCCTATCGTCGGCGCTGCAGGTCAGCCGAACGCCGGGCACGGACACCGATACGGAATACTATCCCCAGCCCGTCACCACCGACCTGTCAGAGTCGGAGGAGGAGTCTGTCTCAGAGGTGAGTGTTCTATACCCAGGCTCCCAAATGGATTTACTCCCCAGTCCCATACGTAGTCTTGATGGTTCCCGTTTGGTACCTGCTTAGATTTTAGCAAAGTTAGCATCTTTATCAGATTTGAACTAGTTATCGTCACAGGTTTACCAATATCATTCAGAAGTATCATTGACACGCGATCGATGGATGGATTTATTGCTAGGGATGTTAAATATAGTCCCTACTCCCCTGTCTTATAAGGAAACTCAGGTTCCCTGCGCTTGGTCTTCACTTGAGTGTACTTCTTAGGCAATAACACTATTCTGTGTAAACCAAGGAATTGATGTAATTTAAATGTTTGCTTTGTAATAGAAACTTCCCTACGGTTAGGTATCAACAAAGAATTAGTTAATAAATAATAATTTTCTTGTTGTCCTAAACTATAACTAATTTAAAGGATTTGTGGAATAGGTAAATTAGGTAACGAAAAAATGTCTGGTTTAAACAGATCAACTCTTATCGTAATGTCAATGTCTTTGAGGTCAAAAATCAGGTTAAATTAAAATGGGCATCAATTAGGGAAAATGATCATTAAGAAAAGGTAACCTAATCACACTGCACACAGTAAAACCACATGATAAGGTTTCATTAAAATAGACGCGTATGGTTATCAGAGCTGCTGTCGCAATGCACGTTGTATTCCAGCGAAATCCACGCCTGTCAATGCACAGATTCAGGTTCCAGGTTCCCATTATATCAGGTGTGCTGGCATTTTTACGGCAGGGAAATACCTCGAAATCGAATTGATCGCTTGAACATATTGTTTGATTGTAGCGAGATACTCTCACATCTCTCCTTTGCTCTCCCGGTTCGCTTTTGTGATTGGCCTTTTACGCGTGTTTTAAACGTGTGTGTGAGCGAGGCCCTTTGCTCCTTCGGTGTATTGGTGAATGATTTATCAGCTGTTTGCTTGTTGGCGGCCGTGTACGAGTACTTTTTTTCTTTGTCTAGCACACGCCTACATGCGCAAAACCGAAATGAAAATTGCGAAAATAAAAAGCTTTTACGCTAGCCGACGTCCAATAAAAACCAAAGGTCATTGCTTCGTCACAGTTTTACCATTATCGATGTAATTATTGTAATTGACCCCGCTACCGTGATCATTTGTTTAGTTGGATTTACCTGCAATGTATATGTACATATATGCATGTACATAATCTTTTTCGGGTGCGTTCGCGAATTCTCTTTTGAGCAGCGTGACAAAGATATCCGTTAGCTGTCTGGCAACTCTTGACGCAGCCGCTATTGCTGCTTCTTTCTAGCTGCTATCTTTTGTTGTTGTTGCAGCAAGAGCAGCAAAACTACGTATGCGAAGAGAATAAAGATAACCAGCAGAAATAACAATAATATTAATAAGAGTCAAAATAATAACGCAAGTTGAGTGTAACGAACTTTTGCCAATTTTCGGCAGGAGACACAATTATTTTGCAGTGGCATGCAAACATTTTACTGTTGATTTTCTTTTTCACAAATTTACCCAACACACGTATTTACACTCACACAATACAAAATCAACGAGAACAAACGAACGGGCTGCTGTTGTTGAACTCGTTCATGATGAATTTTTGTTGTATTTTCTTCTCTGTTTCTGTTCTTTGCAGTTTCCTTTGCTGCTCACTGCTTATCCGCTTGGTTATGTTCTTTTATGTTCTGTTCATTCATTAAAGGTTAAGCAGAGAGCACTTGGCCTCGTGTTGGAAATGTATTTCGGCAATTTTTTTTGCATCTTCGTTTTTGGTTCAATAATTTAAGGCGTGGGCGTAAGCACACGCATACGCACAGATGCAGACATGCAGACCTGGCGTGGCTCTCCCCCTCTCTGGCAATGTGTGAGTGTGCCGTATTTAAATCGATGTACGAACTGCACTGCCGTTCTGACTCATAAGGCTTTTAAATATATTAAAACAATAAACAATTGAAGAAATTTTATAGTACTTAAAATACAAATTTTAGGAAAGGGAAAACATTTGGCTGCGCATTTAGACAAGGGCAAAGAAAAACCATTTCAGAAACCTGTAGTCGGTCGGTCGATTGCCCAGTGGAAATCACCATGTAATTATTTGTTGTTTGCTAGTTTTCGGTCTCCTCCACGTCCACTTCTTCGCCTGTTATCGATAACTACATTTTTGGTCAATCTTCGCCAGCTTTTGGGTTATCTGGCAACTCTTTCATTTTAATTTTAAATTGCCCTTTTTTGTTTACCGTATTATTTCTTTTTATTTGAATTTCGGTCGAGTTCGTCGGCCATTTGTTGTCACATTTGTTCCTGTTGTTATATTTACCCAAAATACGATATAATTTTAAAATTTTGGTTTTTTAAAACGTGGGAATAGTCACTAAAACCAGGCAATGATAACCATCACCTGGAAATTAGTCCGTACACTTTTACTAAGATTGACCAAAGCGCTGACCAGGAGTTCCCGTTGCCGCATGGACCTTCTGTTGCAGTTCTTCGTCGATGTAAATCCTCGCCTGGTCGCGGAACAAGCTTTCCCTTAACTTTGAACTCTCTCAATTTTGTCTGCTCTTGCTTTAATTTTTATGATTTATGTATGTTTCTTTCGTTTCTCTTTATTTGTAGATCCTATTGGCATTCTTGTGTTTAAGGCCAGATCTCCTGGTAAGTTTCAGTTTCGCGTTATAACCCACTCCCCCCTACCCCGCATCGCCAGAAAAACGAGCCCACATTTAACGAAGGCAATAATCAAAAGATTCAAAAGCTTCAGTCCAAACTAACTCTTGCTACCACACAATTATTGATCGGTTCTTAACCCACCTACTACTCCGCTTCCTCCTCGTTCACTTACATCCCAAGAGACACTCACATAATCAAACCACTTTGTTGCTGGCCTTAGACAACAAGAATGTGCTCTACTGATCAACTATATAGCTATAGCTTTTCTAATTCGTAACTTCCAGCTTTTATTTGTAGCAAACTGTTAATACTCACACCCCAGTTCGTCCGTAGATATACATATTTTTTGCCACGATAACACTAACAAATCAAAATGTACATCTCTCTCTTGCAGGATGATATTCCGGAGTCAGATCCCGATAGCTGTCCGCATGAGGGCGAGGTGCGCGAGGATGAGGATGAGACGGAGGAGGAGTCGGAGGACTCTGACGAGTCTGACGGCGATGACGAAGAGGACGAGGAGGAGATAGGTGAGTCCTCCGGCGCTCGAGAGAGTCATTATTTATTTTTTTATAAATCTTTTTCCTGGTCCCCTTTCCCCAGATGTGCTGCAAGACAACGATGCGGACGATGAGGAGATCGATGACGAGGACGAGGAGGAAGATGCGCCCTTTTTGCTGGATGCCAACAATAAGCGATCGAGTAATCTCACCGCCCTGCTGGAGGCCGCGGCGAATGAGAAGGCACCCGTCCTGCGCCACGCCACCCATGCCATTGATGAGACCAAGCAGGCGCTTACCAAGATGCGCTGTGCCAACAGCCCGCGCGACAAGAAGTAAGTGTTCCATTTTTTTTTACCAAAACGTAGTTTTTCTCAGAGCTAACCCATCGTGTATTATTTTAAGCAGCAGTGGCTTCTCGCGATCCCTGGTGGCCGCCTGCACGGATAACGATGTCAATACGGTGAAGAGGCTGCTCTGCAAGGGTAACGTTAACCTGAATGATGCCGCTGCTTCCACGGACGATGGCGAATCTCTGCTTTCGATGGCGTGCTCGGCGGGCTACTACGAGCTGGCTCAGGTACGTTTTATTCATCCATCAATTTGCTACTTATTCTCTTTTGATAATTCGGGAATACCACCTACAGACATAATTTATACGTTATCTATAGGAATTTTTCTATTAAATTCATGTGTTGTCCAAACGAAAACTTTTGTTTAAACAATTTAATTAATACTAGTTTGAATTTCTCAACAATCTAAATAGAAGGTTGTGTTTATATTAACAAATTATAATAAAAATTGTGTGTTCTTAAGTTATAGCTTTTATTTAGTGTACAAAAGCAGACAATTTCTTAGTATTCTTGGCACGTGAAATTCTCTCACGGCTAAAAAACAGCTGAGCGCGGTGGTTGCCAGCCCTTATGGGTTGGTTCACTGGTATGGCAACGCCACCACCTCCGCACTAGCTTCTGGCGTCGGCTTATCGATAAATACCACCGTAGTAGCAGCGCAAGCAATCACAGAAAGATCAAGAAAACTAGGCAACAATTCGGGGATTAGTCTGGGCAATAATTTCCCATTTAAATCTCCCCCGCCTATTTACAAACGGTTCACGCAACTTACCCGCATTTCGTGGTGTCTCACCCACAGGTTCTGCTGGCCATGTCTGCCGCCCAGGTGGAGGACAAGGGGCAAAAGGACTCGACGCCGCTGATGGAGGCCGCCTCCGCGGGGCATTTGGACATTGTGAAGCTGTTGCTGAGCCACCATGCCGATGTCAATGCCCATTGCGCTACCGGCAATACCCCTCTCATGTTCGCCTGCGCCGGCGGTCAGGTCGACGTGGTCAAAGTTCTACTCAAGCACGGCGCCAACGTTGAGGAGCAGAACGAAAACGGACACACGCCCCTGATGGAGGCTGCCTCCGCCGGCCATGTTGAAGTTGCAAAGGTAAGTGAATTCGTATTTGGAAGTGCAACGAGTGTGATATCAAAATATGATTATAATCCGAGATTTGAAAATGCTGCTGGCACAGACCCGCGACCTGAATCGAGTTACTGATTGGTCTGGGGGAAGATGCCAGCGGTCTGTGATTTAGTTTGATCTTATCTGATTCTTTACATGCCATTTCTAAGTTTGACGTGCAGTTTCCTTACTAATTGGCCATCGGTAATTATATTTTTCTTTTAGGTGCTGCTGGAACATGGGGCCGGCATCAACACCCACTCCAACGAGTTCAAGGAGAGCGCCCTCACTTTGGCCTGCTACAAGGGCCACCTGGACATGGTCAGATTCCTGCTACAAGCTGGTGCCGATCAGGAGCACAAGACCGACGAAATGCACACCGCCCTAATGGAAGCGTCTATGGACGGTCACGTTGAGGTGGCGCGGCTGCTGCTGGACTCGGGTGCCCAGGTGAATATGCCGACGGACTCCTTTGAGTCACCTCTAACGCTTGCCGCCTGCGGCGGCCACGTCGAATTGGCCACCTTGCTGATTGAGCGTGGCGCCAATATCGAGGAGGTGAACGATGAAGGATACACTCCGTTAATGGAGGCGGCACGCGAGGGCCACGAGGAGATGGTGGCGCTGCTGCTTAGCAAGGGGGCGAACATCAATGCCACCACGGAGGAAACGCAGGAAACGGCCCTTACGCTGGCTTGCTGCGGCGGTTTCAGTGAGGTGGCTGCCTTTCTGATCAAGGAGGGCGCTAATCTGGAGCTGGGCGCCTCCACGCCCCTCATGGAGGCCTCACAGGAGGGACACACCGACCTGGTACGCTTCCTGCTCAAGAACAAGGCCAATGTTCATGCCGAGACGCAGACGGGAGATACGGCCTTGACGCATGCCTGCGAAAATGGCCATACGGATGCGGCTGGCGTGCTCCTATCCTATGCAGCCGAGCTGGAGCATGAGTCCGAAGGCGGACGAACGCCGCTGATGAAGGCCTGTCGCGCCGGACACCTGTGCACCGTCAAGTTCCTCATTCAAAAGGGCGCCAACGTCAATAAGCAGACTACTAGTAATGACCACACTGCCCTCTCGCTGGCCTGTGCCGGTGGGCACCAGTCTGTGGTAGAACTACTACTGAAGAACAACGCCGATCCGTTTCACAAGCTGAAGGACAACAGCACCATGCTGATTGAGGCCTCCAAAGGTGGACATACCCGTGTTGTAGAGCTTCTATTCAGCTATCCCAACATTTCGCAAACGGCGGATATGGCAGCGGCTGCGAATGCTAATCAACAAGCGGCTGCTGCCGCCGCAGCTGCAGCCGCCGCCGCTGCCGCAGCTGGGTCCAATCAGATGCGCCTGCAGCAGCAGAAGATCCTCCAGCAGCAGCTGCAGCATCAGTTGCAGCAGCTTAACGCTCCTCCCGGACTGCATGAGCTATCCGAGGCGGCGCGAGCCTCCAACCAACAGCTGTTCCACCAACAGCAGTTCAGCAGTACCGGCAATGTATCCACGAACATCGTGGCTCTGGGCACTGGCGACTTCTTGGACGCCGGCGAGCTACAGTTGACGGCTACATCGTCGGGCATGGGCGCCGGAGCCGGTACCAGCACCACTGGGAGTGAAGCTGGCATGGAGGAGTACGGAGAAGTTGGCGGCATCGACCTGACCACCCTGGGAGCCCAGCAGCAGGAGGGTCTTATTGCCAAGTCGCGACTATTCCACCTGCAGCCTGGCTTTGAGCAACAACAACAACAGCAGCAGCAGCAACCACCTCACGTCGGGCAGCATCCGCTGGTGCCGTGCAAGCACTTTGACTTGGACATGGAGCACATTAACTCACTTCAGCCGCCGCAGAAGGCGCCGCCAGCTCCGCCAGTCCTCTTCCACACTGTTTGCCAGCAGCCTGTAATGCAACAACAACAACAGCTGCAGCAGCCACTGCCACAAGGTCAGGCCAAGCTGAAGGGCATGCTGCCGAACAGGAATCGTGTGTTGAAGTCTGGCGATGTGGTAGAGTTCATCGACTGCCCGCTGGATCAGCAACAGCAACAACACGCCGAGCAGGTACGCTCGCAGCCCCTGGGTGAAGATGGAAAGTCACCGCAGTTCGCTTGCGCTGGAGAGGATCCAAGGCTGCAGCGGCGTCGCGGCTTTATGCCGGAGTTAAAGAAGGGTGAACTTCCGCCGGATACCACCAGCATCAGTGGCACTGACACCAACGAGCTTGTCTTGAAAGGTAAGTCCAAGTTCCTAGATTTGAGCATACGTTTAATGAGTATTATTATTTGCTAGCAGGCGCCGAAGCGGCATCCCTGGACAACAGCGTTGCTTCTGCCCAGAGTTCAGCGGTAAGTTAGCATTGCACTCCCAACCAGAAGAAATATTTGCATGACCTACTGTGTACTTTTGCAGCGAACTTGTGGTGGAGCCGTCATCACACACTCCTCGGAAGTGCTTCAGAGCACAGCCATTAGCGACAGGCCCAAGGTGAAGGCTACCAACAAGAGCAATCGCAAGCAGGCAGCCGCCGCAGCTGCAGCAGCAGCGGCGGCTGCGGCAGCAGCAGCAGCCCAACATGCCCATCAGGTTTTGCCGAATCTGCAGCAGAACCAGATGGTCTCCATTTACAACAACTTGGTGAGTAGTTTCCTGGCTACCCAGTGACACACTCTACATGTCTTCGGTCCTATTTTCACAGCAAATGCAACAGACACATTTGCAACTGCAACAGCATCTGCAATTGCACCATCAACGCGTGGCTTTGGACAACGCAGCGGCTGCCGCGGCAGCAGCAGCGGCGACTTCATCGGGTAATGCTGTGGCCTACTCCAATTCACCGGCTTCGCCCCTCGCTTCGCCCACTGGCAGCGGCAATTTCGTTGACCAGCAGCAGCAGCAGCAACAGCAGCAGCAATCCTTGGATGTGGCCCTGCAGCGCAAGACAGCCATGGAGGATTTCCGTGGTATGCTGGAGACGGCAGTTAATGGGTCGCGAGGCAGGAAGGACCCCACCCTGAAGCCAAAGTATAATTTCTTCAAGGACGGCTGGCATATGGTTGGAGTGCACAATTTCTTTGGTGATCAGCCCAAGTCGCCCACAGAGACACCGCCGGAAATGGAGGAGACCACCATGTCACCAACTGAAGGCGATGATCGCCTTGGCACGGAGCCTCGGGCCGAGATGAAAAATCTAGCTACACTCTGTTCCGCGGCAGCAGCGGCCGCTGCTGTAGCTGCAGCCAGTAAGGATCCTGATGAGATTAGCACAGATCTTGAGAGCGACGGCGATGAAGACATCGAAGGTGCTGCTGATGGCGCTGAGGCCGATGAGAATACACTGCCGCCCGAGCCCATTGCGTTGGCCGCTGCTCTCCGTGAGGATGGCATCATTCTGGAGGAGGAAGAGGACGATGAAGACGAAGAAGACGAGGAGGAGGATGATGAGCAGGATACCAACAGCGGAGATAACAGCGATAAGCTTACCTATGACTATGTGGACAATGATGGAGAGGTGGATTACATTGATGAAGATGATGGCGGAGCTGAAGGCGAGGAGGGAGAGGAGGACGAGGACGACGATGACGATGAGTTCTTCTTGGATGTGCCCGTCAATGATCAGGGTGCCGGCAACAACAACAATAATAATAACAACTCGAAGAGTAGCACCAGCAGCAGCTCACTGCCGACAAAGCAGCGCAAGATGGCCACACGATTAGAAAACTTGATCCTTACCTCGCAGACCTTGTGCGACTTCCCGCCTGACCTCACCAACTCTGAGCTTGTCCACGTTCTGCCCCAGATAAGCAATCTCAAGGCGGCGGCCAGTAGCAATGCGGCCCTGAACAGCGTTCTCCAGCAACAGCTGGCAGCTGCCACAGCAGCAGCAGCGCATGCCAAGGCAGCTGCCGTGGTCCACCAGAAGCAGCAGCAGCTCCAGCATCAGGTGGACGGTGGTGATCAGCAGCAATGTGGTATGTTTGCAGAGCGGCAGCATTTAATGCGCTTCCTATCAAATATACTCATCTCTCTTATTGCAGTTGATGATGATGGCAGCGCTGGACCCAGCGAGCTATACCCCGGCTTGGAGCACTTTGCCAACGATGGCGAAATGGAGGACATATTCCAGGTGCGCTTTATTTCTATATTTTCCATGAAACCCCATCTTAAATTATTTTTCCCTTATGTTTTAAAGGAACTGGCAAGCAGCCTTAACTACCCCGAGCTGGCCGAGTTTAGCCTGAACCAGATGTGCAAGGGTAGGTTTGCCGGAAGCTGGGCGGCGGCGGCACAATCGTCGGCCAAGTGGCCCGGCCAAGAACAGTTGGTCGGAGTTGTCAGATCACCGGGCGAAGTGCCGCCGGATGCACAGCAACAACAGGCGAATCTCGTCCTGCTGGACTATCCAATGCGGCAGAACATCCCGCTTGACCAGCGACTCCTCGAGGCGGATGAAATGCATCTGCAGGTGAGTTTTGGTCATTGCCAGTAATCCGAATGTTGGATATTTACGTCCTCGTATATTTTAGCAAAATCAACAAGCACCGCTTTCGTTACTGCCCTTCACTACCGCGGACGATCAGCAGCAGCTACAGCTACATCATCCAGCAGTGACCAATGCGGCCGATTTCCATCAGCAACAGCTCGCCTTGGAGAACGATCCGGAGCTGAAGCAGCAGATGCAACAGTACTCCAATGCGCGCATCATTAAGGCTGTGGCTGCACACCAACACCAGCATCAGCAGCCACCTGCCACCAACTTCGTTTACAACGTGGAGAGTGGCGATAAGAATGCGCCACCAGTGCAGCTTCTCTTCCAATTGCCGCCCAACATGTCCCAGCAACAGGCCGTGGGAGAGCCTCTCACTGAGCAACAGCAGCAGCAGCAACAAATGTTGCACACCGAGCAGGCCCATCTTTTCCAGCATCATCGAACCAGCCAGCGTGCGCCCACCCAGAACGAGTTGGAGCAGGTGGCTCAGGAGCTGCTGCTTCAGCGTAGTAGCGGACAAGCGTCAGCCGGAGCGCCCTTGCCACTTAAGCAAAAGCACTTTAACCTGCAGGAACAGCTGCTCCTCCATCCGCCGCCGCTCATGCAGGCGCCCACCTGTGTCCAGCATCAGGTAAGTTATTTAAACTGCCCGTACGCTGTTTATGCAGCCTTGTAATTTTGTATCATTGACTTATTTTCCTACAAGGTGGCCACACAGACGCATCCTGCCTCCGTGGTTGTGCCGCAGCCAGCCGCAGTTGGTCAGTATACTCAATTCGCCCTGCAACCTCCACAGCAGCAACAGCAACTGCAGCAGCAGCCAGGACAACCGCAGAACGAGCTGTCGATTTGGCCAATGGGCACGCCCACACCCACGCCCAGCAGCGGAGTGAGTACAACCACCAAGTCGATGCCCGGCGGCATTGCCAAGAAGGCAATTGATAAGCAGTCGCGCAAAGATCGCCGATGCTCTGGATTCCGACAAACGCCAGCCGGCAGTCAAGGTAAATAGCAGGGAATGGCCTAGAATTAGGGTCACCTCTAACATAATTTCCAAATTTGTATTTCGCCCCACAGTAAACACCAATCAGCATCAACAGCCCCAGGTAGCAACGGCCCAGCAGCAGGCCCAGCTGCAGAACCAGTTGGCCGTGGCGACCCCCGCTTGCGTAGACAAGACTATTGAGATTGATTCGGAAACTGAGTCGAACCACGACACAGCCCTGACACTGGCATGTGCCGGCGGGCACGAGGAGCTGGTTGAGCTGCTTATCAGTCGGGGAGCGAATATCGAACACCGGGACAAGAAAGGATTTACACCGTTAATCCTGGCGGCAACAGCTGGACACGACAAGGTCGTGGACATTCTGCTCAAGCACAGTGCCGAACTGGAGGCCCAATCTGAGCGCACAAAGGACACTCCACTGTCGTTGGCTTGCTCAGGGGGCCGATACGAGGTTGTGGAGCTCCTGCTCAGCGTCGGTGCCAACAAGGAGCACCGTAACGTGTCCGACTACACTCCATTGAGTTTGGCGGCCAGTGGCGGCTATGTGAATATCATCAAGCTGCTACTCAGCCACGGAGCCGAGATCAATTCCCGCACGGGCAGCAAGCTGGGCATCTCACCCCTTATGCTGGCGGCCATGAATGGACACACTCCGGCGGTGAAGTTGCTTCTGGATCAGGGATCCGACATTAACGCCCAGATCGAGACGAATCGAAACACTGCCCTGACTCTGGCCTGCTTCCAGGGAAGGCATGAGGTCGTTAGTCTGCTGCTGGACCGGCGGGCCAATGTCGAGCACCGAGCAAAGACGGGCCTTACCCCCCTAATGGAGGCTGCTTCGGGCGGCTACATCGAAGTCGGTCGCGTCTTGCTGGACAAGGGGGCGGATGTTAATGCTGCCCCAGTGCCCACATCCAGGGACACGGCGCTGACCATTGCTGCCGACAAGGGCCACCAGAAGTTTGTGGAGCTCCTGCTGTCGCGGGGAGCCAGTGTAGAGGTAAAAAATAAGAAGGGTAACTCGCCGCTCTGGCTGGCCGCCCACGGGGGCCACCTGAGTGTTGTAGAACTCTTGTACGACCACAATGCTGACATTGACTCACAGGACAACCGGCGTGTCTCCTGCTTGATGGCTGCCTTCCGCAAGGGTCACACCAAGATCGTCAAGTGGATGGTCCAGTATGTGTCGCAGTTCCCGTCAGACCAGGAGATGAACCGTTTCATTGGCACCATCAGTGACAAGGAGCTGATCGATAAGTGTTACGACTGTATGAAAATTCTGCGAAGCGCCAAGGAGGCACAGGCAGTCAAGGCCAACAAGAACGCATCGATTTTGCTGGAGGAGCTGGATTTGGAGCGGACACGCGAAGAGAGCCGCAAGGCGGCCGCTGCAAGACGTCGTGAGCGCAAGAAGAAGAAGAAGATGGAGAAGAAGGAAGAAAAGCGACGTCAGCAGCAGGGCAGCGGTCACGGCGGAGCCGATGGAGATGACCAGCAAGGCGACGAAGACGATGCCAGTGACAAAGATGATGATTCCGACAAGGACGACGAGGATGAGGAGGTTGGGCCGCCGGCCCAAGCCGCACGCGAGGAAGGTGACTCTGGCATCGATCAGGGTTCCTGCTCCAGCGGTGACACCAAGGGAGCTGCCCGCCTGGGTGCCGCTCAAACTCTAGACTCTGCTGCCAACTCCGGTCAGGGAAAGAAGAGCAAGAAGCAGCAACAGCAGCAAAAGAACAAGAGTGCGGCAGCTGCGGAACCAGCTTCCACTCCCACTCCTCCGGCTGTCACATCCGCTTCAACCACCACCGCCAACAAGGTCATCTCAGTGAAGAAGCAACCATCGGCTGCAGTCGAAAGTGTCGCCAAGACGTCGCCTCCCACACAACAGGCGGCGACGGCGGCAGCGTCGGGTCCCCTAAAGCGCCAACTGGAGCTCAAGAAGGAAGAGACGTCTGTGAAGAAGAAGGAGGAGAAGACTACCAGTTCGGCCAGCAGTAACAAGCGCGAGAAGGAGAACCAGGCGCCCAAAGAAGTGGCACTGCCGGCAACCAAACAGATTCAACCCAGTAACGTAAGCAAGCTCCAGAGCAGCGAATCTGCAAGCAACATTGGCAACGCCAACACCGCCGCCACAACCATTTCCACCCGCAAAGAAGTGGCCAAACCTGCAGTATCACAAGCTATCAGCAGCAGCATCAGCCTGAATCCGGCAAAACGCAGTGAGGTTGATGGATGGAAGGAGGTGGTACGCAAGAGCAGCACCCAGCAGACTACTGCGTCAGTGGGCGGGGCCAGTGGCGCTCCAGCGCCAGTGACGTCCAGTGCCACTTCGGCTACCAGCTTGCAGCAGCATCATCCGCATCACCACCACCTGTCTAACAACAGCGCCAGCAACAGCTCAAGCTCCCTAGGCGGAGGCACTGGTGCTACTTCAGCGTCGTCCTCGGCACCCGAGATGACGTGCAAGAAGGTACAGGTGCCGGTGAACGCCATCTCCCGGGTGATTGGACGTGGTGGCAGCAACATCAACGCCATTCGAGCCACCACTGGTGCCCACATTGAGGTTGAGAAGCAGGGCAAGAACCAGTCTGAGCGCTGCATCACGATCAAGGGCTTAACCGATGCCACCAAGCAGGCTCATATGCTTATACTGGCTCTCATCAAGGACCCGGATGTGGATATTCTGCAGATGCTCCCCAGGATTAACAGCAGCATCAAGCAGACGTCCAACGCCAGCGCAGCAGCTGCCCCAATGGCCGTCGGCACTTGGGACAATCGTACCGCTGCCGGCGTAACTGTGAACAACTTCTCATCAGCGGCGTCGACCACCTCGACATCCTCCAGTTCGTCGGCAAGTTCCACAACAACGGCGGGAGGTGCAGCCTACAGCAATGCGCACAAGCAGCAGCAACAGCCACTGCACGCACAACCCGTAAAGGCCGCCAGTGGACGTGTCTCGGGTTCTGGCAAGTCTAATGGCAGCAGTTCAAAGTCGTCGGGGTCGGCATCATCGGCGAGTGCATCGTCAGGTTCTTCCCGCGGACAGAATGGCCGCGGTGGCTATCAAAGCCAGCAGCAACTGCAGCAGTCTGGACGGAATGCTGGTAGTGCTACCTCCTCGAATGGCGTGTCCAAGGGCAACAAGGGCTCGGAGGGCTCGTCCAAATCCACGGCGTCTGCACAAAAGAGCAGCATCTCTGCCCAAATCAAGTCCTCGACAGCGGCTCCTGGAGGAGTGCAGAACTTTGCCAAGGCAGCGGCGGTTACGCCCGCTTCTTCTTCGCCCAAAAAGACAGAGGCAGCTGGAGGAGCTGGCGCTGCTGTAATCGCCTCGGTTGGCGGACGCGGCAGTGGCGTGGTGGCTCCCTTTGGTAGGGGGAAACCAGTCTCTGGGCCAGGCCAAGGAGGTGCTTCAACAGCGGCAGCTGGTCACGTTGCCCAATTGGGTAGTGGTGGCAATAACATATTGGCTGGACCAATTGGCACTTTCAACGCGGCGGATGTGGCCGCCGTGAATGCAGCCGCCGCCGCAGCATCCGCATCGTCCAATAGCATTGTGAAGCCTATTGCTCCGCCCAGCAAACGAGTGGGATCACCCATCCAAACACAACACCAGCAACAGACTCAACAGCAGCAGCAGCAACAGCAACCGACGCAACAGCAACTGCAGCAACAAACAATAGCACCTGGTTCGCAGCCACCGCTACAGCAACAACAGCACTCGCAGCCACAGTCCATGCAGCAGCAGGCACACCAGCAGCAACAGCAAGCACAGACCCAGTCACAGGCCCAGCAGAATCTGGTGATCAACACGAATATTCTTAACGACTTGATGGCGGCCAGTGCAGCGAATACTGCCAGCGATAGCTTCAGTACCCAGCTGGCGGCCAAGCTGTCGAGCGCCTATTCCCTGTTCAGTGACTACCAGCAATCGCAGTGGGGCAAGCTTGGTGATCCTGGAGTTGGAGGAGGAGGAGGCGGCGGCGGTTCAGGACCTGTTGGAGATATTCTGCCGCAGGCGGATGCCTCTAAGGCGCCAGGATACAATCGCAACATCCTCAGTTCACCCGTGGGCAGTTCCAAGGCTTCGTCGAATCACTCCACCTCGCCACCGGTGGGCAATGTGATTCAGCAACAACAGCAGCAGCAGCAACCACCCCAATCCAGCCAACAGTCTGTGCAGCAGGCCCTGAATATTATCACTAGTGGCGGAGCTGGAGCGTCTGCAGCGCCGGCCAGGTCCCCCCTAGTGGCAAACAATGAGGTGAATGCCTCGGGAGTTGTCCAACAGCCCTCTATAAACGGCACCCAAAGTGGTCTAGGGGAGACGGCACCCGCTCACTCACCGGGTGTTATCAAGCCGCCAACGGCTACGGCTCCCATTCAGAGGCATGTTCCCATGCCGATGTCCACCGCGGATACCGGAGGACCACCCGCATACGGAGCAATTGGGTCCAATCCGGCCAGCGGAGGAAATGTAGCAGCCGCCGCAGCAGCAGCCGCCGTCGCCATGATTGATCGCCAGCAGCAGAATCTGCAGCGTCTGATCTATGACAAGGTGGGTGCCTCCCAACAGCCGCTGCCGCAGATCAACTATCCCATGGATCCCTCTTCCTCGCCGTACATTGTGGATGGCAACAACATGCTTCGCCTGAATCCGCGCGCCTCAGTCTTTGCCCAGGGCAACAAGCAACCACCGCCGCCGCAGGGTGGCGCGCCGCAGTCAAATATGTTTGGAAGCGGCAACCAGGGACGACAGCCTCCGGGCACAGGCGCCAGGCAGCCAGGAGGAGTAGCCGGTGGGCAGCGCTGGTATGGAGGCACACTGGAATATCCCTCATACTCGGGCAGGGATATGTTGCATCTGGAGAACGGAGCCGGCGGAATGGCGGGCCTGGGCTCACCATCTGCCATGTCGCCCAACCATGACGACATCCGCAAGATGCCGCGGCCCATTGGCACGGAACGTGCAGCCTCCTGGAAGTTCAACAACTTCAACGTAGCCGCCTCAGCTCTGGGCATGGACGATGCCCTGTCGACCGTACTGCCCCCATGGGCTCACGAGCCGAAAGTCCAGCCGCCAGGTTTGCAACAGCAACCACCGCCTCCACCGCAATCCCAGCAGCAGCAGCAGCCTCTCAACTGGCTGAAGCAGCAGCAGCAACAGCAGTATAGGCCCTATAACAACGGGCCTTATCCGCAGCAGCAGCAGCACGAGCAAATGAATGTGAGTATCAATTGCCTTTAAATCCCTACGGCTGGCCCCTCATTGTATTCGTAACTTGCAGATGCCCATGGACTACCACAACATGCAGGCGCCGCCAAATATGAGCCAACAGCAGCAGCACGTCAACCTGATGCCCTCGTACGGTTTTCAGCATTTTGTGGGCGCCCCTGGAGCGGCTGATATCTCTGCACACATGCCGGAGAAGATGGAGGTGTGGGATCACCACGACAAGCACGTAAGGCTATCGGGATTTTTTTCCTTAAATCACGAGAAATAATAATAAATTCTTCCTTAGATGCCCTGGACCAACTACACCACCAATTGGTCCAACTGATGTCCGCCCAGTGACATTCTAAGTGAAGACCTCTTCGATGCCTGTCGTTCGAGCAACTGAATCGCGCAGCCATGGCCCAGAGAGGTCTTCCAAGTTACCAGGACGCAACAGAAACAGTAACATCGACAGAAATAGCAACAAAAACAGCAGCAGCAGCAGCAGTACTAACTTGAACATCTTACCACGGGTTTGAACCATGCAAAAGGGAAAGATTATTGAATTTCTTCGTTTCCAATTCGAACTCTCACTCTCGGCTTCTTCCTCACTTCCCACTTGCCACTCTTCCAAATTAAACCTACCAACGCCATCGAATCTTAACGAAGATAATCCAATTGCTTAGATGCAATGTGAAAGTGTTCGTTTGGTTCTTGGGTTGGATCCACAGGTGCCTGCCCCCATCCCCAATACCAGAACAGAAAAGCAAAAATGCGAAAAAGCGATAAAGCGCGACCAAAAAATGTTCGCAATATATATTATTTATTTTTAAAATGTATTGAATAATTTTTGAAGCAAAGAGCATGAAGTGAAGTTATTGTTTAAAGCTTATCCTTTTCTGTATAAGTGTGTGTGTTCGAGTGTGTAGGACGAGCGGAAGCGAACACACGCACCGCCACCTACCGCACCCGGCACACATACACACAATCCTACACTCCCCCACAACACACAAACACATTTACTTTTAAGCTTAAAGTCAGTCTTATGAATGAAACATTAAAGTGAAATGTTTAGCGACAGCTAAGAAGGTACACACAGAGAAACATTTAATTCAAAAACAATTATCCATAATTACATATACATATATATTTAATAACATTAATAAAATGGCAAGCAAATGAATGTCCAAATTGTAAATCTTAGGCGCACACTTTTCTCTCCCTTGCCCCGCCCTCCCCCTTTCACTTCACGAAAAGCAGGAAGCCGGAGACTAGAAAATATAACAAAGCTGATGTGACCAGAAATTACTTAATTACCATTACCTTTCAACGATTTAAACTTCTCTTCGACTTGAAAACTACACATGCGATTTATAAAAACCAAACAAGAACGAACGAAATAAAGCCCGGAAAGAGACGGTACAACAACGCGGGAGGAGGAGCCTAGAGCAGCGTCCTCCTCTTGACCCAGCCCCAAAAAAGTAGCTAGTAGAAATTGAAATTGCTTAAATATCAACAAATGATATACCAACAAAAACAACAACAGATTAGACATTTTAATATTCCATTTACGAGAACTAAACAAGATATGAAGATGACAAGGAGGCAGGCGGCTTGCTTGCTTGCCATCTCTTTGACGCTTTTCCGACACTGCTCATAGACGTACATACATAAATATATATATATATATATATACCTACATATATACCTAGCGAATAGCATATGAGATACATACACAAATTTTTATTTCGTCGAAAGCTAAACTAAACGAAACAAAACTTAACGAAGATATGTAAAGACACACTTGATAAACACTGCTACTTGCATCCGCTCGATCGATTATCGATTATTCAGGACTAAGGCAATTGCTTTGTAAAATTCTAGAGAAAAGAATCCGATGATGCTTGAGAATATGCATAATGCTTGGAGGACAGCTATCAGAGTTACACACACACACATATATATGAGCAAGCCACGCATGCCCCGCGGAACACAAGATCCTTATCTACACACACCCAAAAGATACATAACTTGAACGATAATGATAACGATATATTGATGAAAGGGAAAATACGAAATAATATAAAATTAAGTGAGCATGAACTACCTTTTTTTTCTATTTTTCAATGTTTTAGCTGCAAGCAAATGATAATGTAATGAGAATGGAGTTGTTTCGTTTAAGTTATACATACCATACAAGGACATTACGAAAAGATAAATAGCCGCCGCAACTGCTATATATAAACCACAAAAAAACAAAAAACAAAGAAAAACACACCGACAGGATCTTTATTATTCTCGAACACACAAAACACAACACAACCGTTTTTGTTGACAAACGAAAAGAAGAAATAGCTGAAGAGGAGCTGAGGTGAGGACACAACACAGCCGTTATTTACGATGATGCATCCATCATCCTTGATTGAGACATGAAAGCAAAGGCAGAAGTCAGAAGCAACAGCAACAGCAAACGCAAAGGCAGAAGCAGAAGCATACTGAATAAATGTAGAATTTTTTTCAAGCGAAAGAAATTGAGAATTCACACACATAGATTTATTAATTTAAATATTTAATATAAAATATATACTTCAAATATGAAAAGTATGAAAACACAACAGCAAAAAAAGAAAAGGAATGCAAAGAAAAATAAAAAACTACATATATTAAATACACACACATACTATATGAGTATACTACGGATTATTATTACTCTTATAATTATTATTATTGTATTGAAGGAAAAATATAAAAGAGAACATTAAACAGCATAAAATAAAAAATAAAAAAATATTCTGCTTTGTTTATGGAGGGTTCTAACGTGATTTTCTCATTATTCTAGCAAAATCTTCCTTAGATTCGCTTATGATGATCAAGATTGAATAGATATCTTGTGATATATAAATTATTTTTTAAGATTTTTAGTCCCCCACTTTGGGTGTTGCTTGAACTTCCTCTAAATAAAATGGTCCTTTTAATGTTATACATAGATTTGTGATAGTTTATTTGTGAACTGTTGAAAAATGTTTAACATTTCTTTGATCGATTCGTTATCTCAGACAAAGGGCTCGATGGTGAACTCTACCACGGAACAGGGCGTGGTCAGTTCGAAGGCCTGCAGCACGGTGGGATGCAGGACGCCAATCTTGCCGATGGCCACGTTGTCGTACATCACATTGGCGCAGCGACCCGGGAAATAGCTGGGATCTGTAAGGATAATACAGTCACTAAATGCATTTCCTGGTAAACCCTCATTTAAAACTCACCCTCAGTTGCCTGGAGGTAATAGCCCTTAGTCACGCTGCCCGTTTTCCAGGGTACCGATAGCAGCTGCATCACGCGATCTAGGAGTCCATGGACAACCTCGAAGCCAGCCGTCTTATTGCAATTCACAGCACACACTCGCCGCTCATTGCGGGCTCCCACTTCCGTGTTCTCATCCGCTATCACCACGTCGCTAATCTCGAAGAGCTTTAGCGGCAGCGGCATCTTGCGATTGGCCACTATTGTCTTGAGAAGACCAGACAACAGGGTCGTGCGCACCACCTGGAACTCCAGCGTCTTGGGGTTGCCAATGTGCACTGCCGGAATGGCTTCGATGGGCTTGTTCAGCTTGCGAGCAATATCATCGCGAGAGCAGAGAGTAAAGGTCAGGGCCTCCGTGAATCCCGCCTGGGCTACCTGTTCACGCAGCTGCTCTGTGAGCTTGTTAAGTGGAAACTGCTTGGCTATCTGCATGAAGGCCGGCAAGGACTTCTTTATGTTATTGTAGCCGTAGGCAATGGCTACGTCCTCGTAAATGTCGCATGCGTGGATAACATCGTGCCGTGTGGGCGGAATTTTAACCACCAGCGAGTCGTCGCCATCAACCCTGGCCTCCAAATACATACGGGTCAGCATATCGGCCAGCTTAGCCGCTGGCTCCTCGATACCAATGTAAGCATTAGTACGCTTCACCGAGACTCTCTCCTCACGCACCGCCAGCTCGGGATAGGAAAGCACGGTGCCATCCGGCTGCACCACATCGCACGGCTCGACGGTGAACTTCTGGGCGCAATGCTCAGAGAAAAGGCAAACGATGGTGTCCAGCACCACCTTGGCCTTGGTGAGATCCGTGGCCGTGCACTCGATGAACACATTTTTGGTCTGCAGCGAGATCTTAGAATGGTCGCCGTTAATGATTGGCGGCAGAGAGAGTACTACCCGGTTGGCATCGTAGATCACCGGATACACTGGCGAGTCCCGAATGATTGGCAAGTATTGTTTCAGCTGGGCGTGAGTGGAATAAAAGTCCATTAGCTGATTGCCGTTCATCTCCTGCTTCTGGTTGAGTGGCACGAACTTAATCTGCTCGGGCGCCAGAGCCTCGTAGCTGAAGGGACCCTGAATGGTATCTAGGTCATGGGTGCCGATGGCCACCAGCGTTCGCTTGCGGGCGATGTTCTGGTGCAGCTTGTCCTGCAGATCGATGAAGCTGCTGTACGAGGCCTGCGTGAAGGTGACATTCCGGAGCACGGCGGCCACCGCGTGCGGCCGAATCTTTGCCGTCGAAGGATCCATTTTCAGCACCTGACGCTTAGCTGGCTCCACGAACTCAAACTTGGGTGGCTTCAGTCTAAAATTGATGAACACTTAACGTCATGTCCACAAGCCAGGATTCTATGGAGCACTCACTTTCCCTGAAACACCAGCAGACCCGTGACCAGGCCCTCCAGACACAGCAGATCGTATCGGTTGGCTGGGATGTCTATTCGGTAGATGATCTCCTCGCTTGCATCCGCCGCCGCTGCCACATCGCCCTGCTCCTTGGTTAGCATCTGCTTCTCCGTGGTCTGCAAGGACAATTCAAAAGACATCAGTGCGTGGTCATAGTCTAATCAATGGCAGATCTTACCACTTCATCCAGCTCCAGGCCAAAGGCGAAGCACAGATCCTGGAACTCGTCATCGGCTGATGCAAAGGGTAAACATTAGTCGACGACAACGTGATTACACGTGGACTCTCCAAACTCACTGTAAGTCTTTCCCAGCGCCTCGAAAAGCAGGTCACGTTTAACACCAATGGTAGGCATGCTGACACGGTCACTTGTTCGTCCCAAGAATTTTAGGAAGCAGGATTTATTTATTTATTTAATTCTTGGGCTTTGGTTGCCGCAAAGTTTTGCTCGAAGAGTATAGTGCGACCGGTTTGCTGGTCGAATGCCAATTGGTCACACTGAATTGCAAAAAATAGCGACAGTGCAAGTATTTTTGTTACGTTTTCAAATCAATGATAGTTGTTTTAAGCACAATTTTAAAACAATTTTAAAACAATTTTAAAACAATTTTTAATATTTGTTCGATAATTTTAACTTCGAGTGATCGGCGTTGCCATATTACCCAAAACAAACCATTTTAGTATTTTGTCACTGGGGTAAAAAAGCCATTCGGTATTATTTATCGATCATTTTGCGATCACACTGCCCGGCAAAAAAATAGCGCGAAGATTTTGTACATCGGAGAAAATTTGGGTGAAATTTATATAAATATGAGCGGACGCAAACACAGAGGCTCTGAAAATATGGAAAACCTGTGTCCCGTCACCCGGTAAGTAGAACCTTACTGGTGTGGCTCTCGGGTTATGCTCCGACTGCACCAATTGAAATTGCGCCCATGACGTCCCCCCACGTACATATGTATGTATTATGTACATATGGGTACTGGAAGTGAAGTAAACGAGGTCAAGAAAGTGGCTACTAATTGAAATTGCTGGCCCGGGTGCTTGACCCCAGGGCTGATGCAAGCGGTAACTAGACATGCAGTTTTTAATTAATCCCCCTTCTTTTCCGCTACGCCGTCTTGTCACAGAAAACGCTCAACAAGTAAAAACGGCGCTGCCGTCGCCGCTATTGCTTCGAGCGCTCTTGTTTCCGCCACGAAATCGGCGAACTACGAACACCCATCATCGCCATCGGCACTTACTTATGAGGCCCTCGAGGAGATGGGCATCGGCATGCTGGACTCTGAGGAGAGCAGCTCATCCGCCCTTTCGGCCATTGCGCTGGCCGTTAGCGCCAGTGCCACCAGCGACGACAACTCTAACGAGATGACCCCGATGAGCACCAATGTGCCGCCCATGGCGCACCAGTTGCAGCAGCAGCAACGCCTGAGTCTCAACTCAACAGCTGACACTACTCTGGACAGCAGCGTGAGCGGCAACACTACCGTCGTCGAGGACGCCCAACAAAGGCTTCTGCGCCAGTCGGCAGAGAAGCTACAGGCCCTGGCGCAGGCCAAACGCACGGCACTGGGCTCAGAAGGCGGCAGCAACTCGAACTCTCCAAGCAAACGCTTCCGAAACCCCCTAACCGCCGTAACATGCAATAACCAGAGCGAGTCGGCGGCTCCGCTCAATTTCCAGCCCTCCACCAGCAGGCTGGCTCAGGTCCGGCAGGCAAATAAATCAGCGGCATCACCGCCACCGCCGCCAAACCGCCGATATATTCCCGCAACAGAAAGCTTCTTTGTGTTCCGTACGCCGTCCATGAGCGCCCACATCAACAGTGGAATCAACCATTTTGACCGGCTGTCGGATGAGATACTGTTGGGTATTTTCAAATGGCTGCCAAAGAAGACGCTCCTGCGTATGGCCGTCGTAAACCGGCGTTTCAATCGCTGCTCCCGCGACGAGACCTTGTGGACACGACTGGATCTTGGTTTGCGCACGTTTCGCCCGGGGGCTCTCGAGCAAATTATGCGACGGGGTGTCCAAGTCCTGCGTTTGGCGCAGACAACGGTAAGTAGATAACCATTTGTTCCGGCTAGAAACGCTTTATATTTTGTCTTCTTCTCATGCAGGTCCAGGAGCCCGCATTCACACCTTCGACGGTTGCCTTCAGGTCTCGGTTGCAATATCTTGACCTGAGCATGGCTGCCATAAGCAACAGCTCGCTGCGCACGCTATTCTCCCAGTGCCGTCAGTTGAAGAAGATAAGCCTCGAGAGCACAGAGCTCGATGACGACATCTGCGCAGAGATTGCCAAGAATAAATCTCTGGAGGCGGTCAATCTGACCATGGCCAGCGGCCTCACTGCCAACAGCGTGCGGCTGATGATGGAGTCTCTAACGAATTTGAGCAGCTTAAACATATCGTGGACGGACCTAACTGCAGATGCTGTGACTGCACTGGTCACGAACATATCCCCAAATGTCATTCGCCTTAATATTGCCGGTTGCCGGCGGGTCCTATTCGATTCTCGTGAGTGTTGCTGGCCCAAGTTCTTGTTATGAGACTTACATCTTATGCCATCTATCTTCTCAGATGTGGATAGTTTGCAGAGACGTTGCCCCCAGCTGCTGGAGCTTGATTTATCGGACTGCAATAGCCTCACCCCAGAGGCCATTCCGGCAATTATGAAGTTCAAAATGCTGGAGTATTTGTCCGTTTCGCGTTGTTATCTTATTCCCGCTACTAGATTTATGTGAGTCGACTGTAGGAATGACCAGCACCCAAAGAATTATTACTAATTGATATTTTGATTGCAGCGAGCTGAAGGGAATGCCGTCGCTCACCTATTTGGACATATTCGGGATGCTGTCCGATGGTGCCATGGAGGTCCTTGAAAAGCAAATGCCCAAAATGGGGATCAACAAGTTCATTCATAGTTCGGTTTCCCGGCCGACTGTGGGGACGCGTCGAACCTCCATTTGGGGCTTGCGCACGCGTGACTAAATCAAAATTCTTCCACGCCACTCCGATCCGCCGATGCCTACCGATTCGCAATTGGTTTCACTGCGTATGCCACCTAACGCAGCTTTTTATTCTCAAGTATCAACAACACAATCACATTTTGCTGTCAAGAACATGTTGGTTCTGCTTCATTTTTGGTCACTCATCTGGCTCGCTAAGCGGGGCCACAGGGGTCTCCCACTCCCATTCCTCCCAGGCGACACAGTTCCTGTAACTATCCATGAATCCCGTGTCACTGGGGCACCTCACTTCGACGCCGGCCTTGTTAAGTGCCTCGCACTTCCAGTACGCAGTGGGGTCCCAATCGTTGCGGAAAACTCCAATTTCAAGCTCCGCCTCGGTCTTGCAGCCTGGCCGACCGTTGCCGCTATAGGCCTGAGCAAGTCCGCCGGAAACCAAAAGGAGGGCGCAAAGAGCGAGCAGTACTTTCATTATGTTATTCTTCAAGTATGGCCCGCTGGGGACCTTGCTCGTCTTTTATAGGAACTGCAACGGCACGCTAAAGTGCACTCACTACCAGAAAATGCTTTTATAAATTGGCATCAAAGCAAACACACTCGAAACAGTTAGGAATAGATAACGTTTTCCCTTTAAAACAAAATTGTGTCCATGAGTCATTTGACTTTCCATTTATCAATACATAGGTTCTTTTTAATAAAATTGTATTCTATTTTCAAAAAAATATTTATAAATAATAAGTGTCTTATATATTATGGTAAAGGAAGATGTCCTTATATTTCGTAACCGTTTTCCGAAATAATTACCGAAATGCTACTTACTTATGCTAAGTTATTTTTATTTCTGATTCCGAGGCCCTAATGGAGGTCTTTGTTAAGGATATTGTGAGAAATAAGATGTTTTAACAAGTTAAAGAACCATAGAGCTAGATTAATTGAGTCAATGGCCGTATCCGTTTTGGGTCAAGTTTAAAAAATAGTAATATTACAAAATATATTTTAATATTTTTTATTTAAATATATTTTAATATTTTTTATTTAAATATATTTAAATATTTTTTATTTAAATATATTTTAATATTTTTTATTAAAATATATTTTAGTATAAGAACTGATTTTTACATTTTAATTATATCCAATATTTGGACAGACACAATATATTCGTCGCGCGGTTTTATTCTTCAGGTAATTTAAATATTACGAATTATAACAGCAAAGAAGAAGAAAACGATCAAAGGGAAAATATCGATATGTTTACTTATCGATTTATCGGAACTACTGCCAGCGCTTTTAAAAAGGCGTTTGGGATTTTAACGACATCCGAAGGCGTTTTTGTTATTTCACGTTATCCACACGTAATTTCGGAATTTTATTGCAAAAAAAACCAAGTTGATAATTGATTCTTCGCTTTAAGCGCTCGTTAAAGTTTGTGGAACAGATCCACTGCTTTGAGATGGACGAAGACACGGTTCCCAAGCAGCATGCGGACAGGCGTGTGGGCGCCGCAGACGATCTGGCTGCGGGTCCACCCGGCGTCGATGAGAAAAGCGAAAACGAAAAGAGCGAGGAGAAAGGTGCTCCGGCGGGTAAGCCCGGCAAATCGAGCTCCCGACGACGCTCCACATCTCGACGCCGCTCCACATCCCGCGGTCGACCAGATTCCCGCAACGCTGTATCGCCGCCGGCCACGCGGCGGAGACGCTCCGTATCGCGCTCACCATCTCCGCCGCGCCGCGGCCGCTACGACTCACCGGACTATGGCCGGTATCCACCTCGTCGCCGCTTTGACCGCGACAGACGTCGCTCCCCTGACCGCCGGCGCTCACCACCACGTCGAGGCAGACGCTACGGACGCTCCCGCTCTCGCAGTTTATCCCAGCTCCGGCGAGGGGGACGAAGTCCTCCTGGTCGTTGGTCGCCGAAAAAGAAGCCTGCTTCGCCACCCTTGCCCCCGCAACAGGGTGGGCTTCCGCAGCAAATGGCTCCTGGCTACGGCGTCATGGCACCACAAATGTACGCCACGGGACCCTACGGGGCTCCGCCCGATGTCTACGGGCACCAGTATGGAATGCCGCCGAATGCGTTTCCAGGCCAGGGATACGGAATGCCAGGACCGCCGCCCGGACAGAACGATTTCAGCACTGGTTACGGACCTCCGCCTACCGGAGCATGGGGAGTGAACGGTGAGTGGTTATTAGACTGCAGAAAAGAAAACCTCCTGAGTAAATCCTTTGGCATTGCAGAATACGGCCAACAGGTCTGGATGCCACAGACGCTGGCCCCAGTGCAGCCTTCGGTTCCAGTACCCGAGGTCATGGCCCCACAGCAACACCAGGCGATCGATACGGCGCCACCGGCGAAACAGCCTGAGGAGGAGCAGAAAACTTCAGCGCTGGACGGCGCAGGTTTGCCGGCTCAGGACGGTAAGTGTGGAAATGAAATATAAAACGGTCATTACGAAAATTCACATGCAAACCTCTCACATTATGTTTTATTACTGTTGTCATGAATACACACACTTGTCCTTGTAACTTAAAAGCGCGCAGAAAAGAAATACTAAAAACTCTCGATTGTAAAGTATATCTAAGAATATAACTAGCCAAGAACTCATGCCGGCTGTCCCGAGCGAGGGTTAAACAAAAAATGTCATTACGTTCGATTAGAAAGCGCATTTTAGCCGTTTTTGTGTAGCCGTAGCCCACCGTCGTCACCCCCAACAAGCACTCTTCAGCCCCAACGAGGACAGGCCGAGCAAAGCAAACAAGCGAGGCAGTCAGATCCGAACCCATCCGGCGACTGCATCCATGTGTGTGACTACTACTAGCCGGTGAAATGCACTCGAGAGCGCATTTGTAAATGAAATTTGAACTTTTATTTTCGTGACGAGAATGCATACTGATCAGAATCCTACTTTCTATCCCCCATCTATATAACTACCACCGAACGAACGGCAGCCGTGGCCCAAGAAGCGGAGAAGCAGAAGGACGAGCTGAAGAAGCAGCGCTCAAACTATGTGAAGAAGGTGACGATACTCAAGAAGGAAATGAAGGTGCTGAAGGATCAACGCGAGGACTTGGCCTCCGGCGAAGCGCCGCCATCGCCAACAACAAAGAATTTCATCGAGGAGAACGATCGCCTCCAGGTGAGAGATAGAACTTTATACCTGCAATTATTTTCCGCTAATTCGGTAATTATTTTAAATTCTTAAATTGCAGGTGCAAATTAAGAAGAAGCTGGACACCATCGAGAATGTTATAGACATGCTTAACGGCATCATTGGCTACGAGGATCACGACGATGATCCGCCCAAGCCCAAGCCCCATCTGAAGGCTGCACAAGATCCGCAGAGTAGCCGTTCGCACACAACCACTGACAGTTCCGCAGACAGCTCAGAATCCAGCTCCGCGGATGGCAGCTCGTCTGAATCGTCCTCCGAGGGCGACGATGACGACGAGGAGAACGGCGATAAAGATGGGACACCCACAAATCGTCTCAAGCACCGCGCCATGAAATCTATGAAGTCAAAGCAGCGACACGGCGAATCAAAGTCATCAACAGCTCCAGCACAAAATTACAATTTTGTGTTCTTTGATCCCGAACACCATTGGTGTGAGAGCTGCAGTGTGTTCCCGAAATCTGCGCGCGACTACCTGAAGCACTTGCATGGCGAGGAGCATATGAATCGTGAGACCATCGAAACACCTTGGCATGTGGGTATCGACCACGATCCCTTTCCCGTATACGAAAATGCCCCGGTCAAGCGTGTCCCTGTGCGAGGCATGCACTTCCTGGTGCCGGCCAATGCCTGGTACTGCAAGCTCTGCAGCGTGTGGATTGGCGACCTGCACTGTGCCTCGGCCCATCTCAAGTCTAGGCTGCATTCAAATAAATACGAGGTAAGTTTGATTTAATATTAAATGGATTCTGGGATTATAAGCTAAAATATAGTAGTCTCAGGGCAGTAGGGTATTTCTTAGTGTTTGAAATGCAGGCTTTGCTTTTCACGTTATCCTAGAGTTAATGCTCAAATCAATTGACGTTCAAAGGGAAATTATTGACTTTAACTTTGAATTGTGACTGTATTTTCTTCAAGAATGAACACAACTGCAAAACAAAGACTTCAACGCATGGTGTGTATTGTATTTTTTTTGTTTTTTGGTTTTTGAATAAATGGAATAGGAGTAATATAATGAAATATTGATATTTTGTATTGCGGATAGTGAAGTGCAAATAGAAGTTATTAAAGTTTATAAAAATGTGAAATGTGACGTTCCCCAAAATTAAAACATACACTGATACACTGGAGGAAGATTTACCTTACTTTATTTGCGGAATCTGTCTGGTTTATTACTGGTTGTCCTACGTTGATTCACTTTATTTATTCGAAAAAACTTACAAATTCTATATTTGTTTGCAGCTGTTCATTACTCAGAACCCCAACTATGAGACCGAACGGCACGCAAATCGTGAGCGGGCCATGATGCAGCAGAAGGGAAATGATGACTCTAAGAGCAAGAAGAGCAGGAAGGACGACGAGAAGGGGTCCAAGAAACGCAAGAAGAAGAGGTAACGATTTATAGAATAATTAAGAGTCTCAATATACTTTAATCTCTTCTTTATCTCCCGCAGTGGCGATAAGAAGAAAAAGAAGCGCAAGCACGGGAAAAAGAGCAAGCGTAGTACCAACGATGCCAACAGCTCATCGTCATCCTCCGGTGAATCGTCGGAGGAGGACGAGAAAGAGCAGCAACCAAAGAAAGGTCGCACGGAGGAATCGTCGAGTGGCCCAACAGACAAGCAGCCGGCGAATGCCCCCTCCATCCGTGTGAGCATGCGAAAGCAGGAAGGCCCAATGGCAAATTCCTCGAAGCCGGAAGTGCCTTTGCAGTCGCTGGCACCGCCACCGCCTCCAATCATTAAGGATTCCATAAACGCTTCAGGCCGTGGTAAATGGACTTCGGCCTCCGGCGACGAACAAAAGGAGGACCAAAAGAAACGGGACGAGGCCATGATGCAGCAATGGAACACTGTCCAGCCAGTAATAAGCGATAGCGAGAAGAAACTGCTGGAGCAGCTCAAGGGCCGGCTAAAGGGCAAAGGTCCGCGCGACACCGAGGACAATAAATTGGTGGTGCCGCATTCAGCCTTTGCGGCTGAAGAAAAGCCAAAACGCGGAGGCAGTCGTCGTTCCCGTAGTCCTAAGCGGCGTAGCCGCTCACGTAGCAATAGTCGCGGTCGCTTCGACCGAGATCGACGGGATCGGGATAGAGATCGGGACAACAGGGATCGTGGACGAGATCGGGAGCGGGATCGCGACCGCGACAGGCGTCGCTCGCGTAGTCGTTCCCGCAGTCGCGGTCGCAGGCGCTTCTCGCGTTCGCCATTAAGGGGCAGCCGGCGTAGTCGTTCCCGTGAAAGCCGGCGGCGAAGGAGCCGCAGTCACTCCGAGGAACGCGTGGAGCGTCCAGTGATTAAGCATTCCGAATTCCGACCACGAACAGTGCCCGAACGCAAGCCGGAAGTAAAGCGAGACAAAAAGGATGCCGAAAGCAAGCTGAAGGCTGCGGCGAAGGCAAGTGCGAGCTCCAATGCCGCGGCTGGGGGCAAGAAGCTTCCCTTCATCGGCAAGATGCCAGTATTCAAGAAGCAGCCAGTGACAGCTTCTAGCTACGATGCTGCTACTGCTGCTGCGTACACCAACGGTGCTTTGGGAGCTCCTCCGCCGCCACCACCACCCTTGGGTGGACTCCCAACGGATCAGCTAGCTGTCAGGCAGCCCGCACCGACGGCAGCCCAGATCCAGATGGCTATGATGGAAGATGCTTTCGGAAACGCTCCTCCCTTTCATCCCGATGCCGGCATGATGGTCGACTACGATGAGCTAATGCCGGATCCTGTCCAATTCGCTCACTTGATGACTACCTGCCCGCCTCCACCGCCGCCGGGAGATGGATCCGAGGGCGAAGCACGTGACGCGGAAGATGATGAAGAGCTCGAGAACAACGAAGGTGACGAGAAGGACGTACTGCCTCCGGGCATAGACGAAGCTGAATCTGATCTGGTGCCGCAGCCTCTGGATGCTGCGGGACAACCGCGGGACGGAGAACTCCCCAAGGACCTGGCCGCAGCCCTGGATATCATATTCCCCAGTGAGGAAGCGGCACAGGAGGCAGCGGATGAGAATAGCCAGTCACAAAGTGTGCCTCAGACAATCACCACCATTGTCGAAGACGAGCCAGTGCTCAGTGAACACAACCTTCAAGACTTGGCCAAGCAGGGGATTCACCTCGTTACCATAGACGAGGCAGAAGCCTCGAAAACTGCAGTTTCACCAATGAAAACGATATCCACTGAGGGCACAGAGGAAACACAGAAACTGAACGGCGCCAAGTCCGCCGTAGCTGCAACGGACCTCAAACAGTTGGTGGAAGCGGAGGACATACCGATGCCATGCTCCCCCGTGCCGGTGGCAGTCGAGGAGGCAACGACCAAGACCATTGCTGTGAAGGAAGACAATGTCTCAGATATACCAGAGCCACCGGCATCACCTTCAGGCAGCGAGAAGCTGCGTCGCCAGGCGGAGCTGGACGAGTTGGCCATGTTGGGCATCGACAGCAACGACATGGCGGCACAATGTATGTAGAACGGCTCTTAATCGACAAATCACATTTAGATTAGATCATATTTTTTGAATCTTACTTTATTCTATATATTCATATCTGTACAATCCGCAGTTGTAGATGCGTTGTAAAGTTTGGTACTGACTTTGGCGCCGCCATAAGGGACGCTGTTGGATTGATCCATCATCGATTGACACTCCGGGTTGGCCATCGAGGAGTAAAACAGTTTTAGCTTATAATTTTGACACCTACGTATGAGTGTTTATGTGACGGAATGTTTTAAATAAATGCGCATATATGTATGTAATATATGTATGAAGGACACTAGAATTTTGATGGAAGTGTTGTTATTTTTTAAATGCACGAATTTGTTTTAAACGTTCCGAAAAAAGAACGGAAGGATTTAAATAAATGCTTGAAAAATATGAATAAAATTGAGTTCTTCAAATAAAAATGTTTGAGGAAATGTTTGTCAGAAATAGGATCGTTGGAGTGCAGCCCAAGCAGGGGCAGCGGCTACATATGTATCAAAGGAATACCATTAAGAGGAGCATAAAGTGAGCTTAGGAAAGCACAAACAATAAAAAAGTCTTCATTTAATGGGAAATTAAATAGATAAAAATGTATTTTACTGTTTAATCAAATGGCACTTAACAAATATATGGTTTACAAACTATACAATCTACGACAATTCTTTGACCACTTTCATCCAAGTGGATGATGATCATTCTCATTTAATATCGTCTTTATATACTATCTTTTGATTTTTGTTCATTTCAATAGGTACACGTTTTTCTTAGTTTTTTTAAATACTCTCAAAAGTCGTCCTCTGCCAATCGCGCTGATATAATCCATTTGTTATTACTTTTTATGGGAACAACCTACATTTTTTAGATTTTTAGTAACAACAAAAGTGTATGCAATAAATAGAGTATTCTGTTTGTGCGGGCCAGTGAAGAACACACAAAAAATAAGAATGAACTCGCGGTTTTGGATGTAAAATTTAGTTTTTAGAAGCATGTTCTGGCTAAAAAAGTTAGACCTATGCGCAGGTTAATGAGTTATAAATAATTTTGAAACGAAAGATGTAGTAGTGCCGGCGATCCTGCTGCTGCTATAAGTTAGTGACGCGCACCGTCTGTCGTCGCTTCTTCGTGTCGGGGGCGGATAGCTAAAACTATAAGTCTGTAAACGGTCCTCCGTCCGCCACGCTGAATTTCGATGCCAGGACTGACGCCGCAGTTGGTGCTGGAGCTGTGCCAGACGCGTTAGGTTTCAAGTCGGATGATTGGCTGGCCACCACCTGGGCGCTTAGGTCTTTAACCAATTTTTCAAGGCTACAATATGGTCAGTAGGGTATAGTATGTGGCCAGAGGAGAAACCGTTGAAAGAGAAGAACAAAAATGCAGAATACGTAAGTGATTTGAGATTAGTCACCGGATTATAATTAATGAATGTGTTAGGTTGAGTGATTGCCATGCATACGATGAGCTTAAACGGTGCTTGGTTAGTTTGAGAATATATAGAACAGAGCATAGACTACACCCACGCAATTATACGCTGATTTGCCTCCTTACGTGCGGCGGCCGCTTCACTGAGCTCCCGCTTGAGCTGAGCGTGCTCCTTCTTGCGCGGCAGCAGTGGCGGCGGCAGACCCGGGTTGACTTGTTCCGAAATCAACGCAAAAGTGGGCGGACTTCGGACCGCTTGCTGTGGCTGGGGATGTGTTGTTGCGGGAGTATGCAGGCCATTGCTGCGGGACTCGTTGCTTGAGGAGGACAACCGCTTGGAGACCACCGATTGCACTTCATTTTCCAGCTCTGCCTGCTCCAGTTGCTCCTCTTCCTCCACCTCGTCATCCTCCTCCAGCGAGTGTGTGGCTTGCGTTGGCGTCTGATGCATTGTTCCGTAGTGCAGGTTGAAGGACTGCGCTCGCCGTGGCCCCTGCACTCCCCCACCATTCGGGAATGGCTTTCGCGACCCACGCGCCCGATCGTTTTCATAGATAATGTCACGATACGACGACGCTTGTCGCTGGTTATAGCAACCGGCCAGGGCCTGGCGCAGGTATTTGTTCTCAGCCTCCAGATGTGACAGCCGCTTGTTTGTCTCCTTCCTCTCCAGTCGCAGCTGCATTACGTGGGACTAGCGGGCGATAGCAATATATTAAATGAAACCGTATAGGACATGGACATGGAAAGCCTCACTCACCTTCAAATCATCAATATCGCGCAGGATGCGGACATTTCCCTCGTTTACGGTCCATTGACGTTCCTCGACCATCGACTTGACGCTGGGCGGAAAAGGGATTTTATTATTTCAGTGAATACTTGGTAGAGTCCTAGACTCCTTACCGGCTTAGCATAGCATCCTCGCGAACACGCGCCGCCTCCTTGACCTCCCGAACCACGTCGGTCATCATGCCGGGTGTGTAGGCGCCTGGAAGAAATTAGATTGATTGGAATTGGAACGATTAACATTGACCAGCCAAGCCCGCATCGATCGGAGGTGGGGGTGCCGCATATAAGTTGTATACCTGAATGGAAGGTGGGCGCTGGGCTGTGCGTTCCGCCCAATCCACCGCCAAACACCATGGGTTGACTTTGTGTGCTTAATCCGCTCAAGCTATCTCTACGGTGCCGCATGCCCCCCATGCCAGACCCCGCCCAGGCCTGGCCGCTGGCAGCTGCTGCTGCTGCTGGGTGCTTTAAAGCTTCGATATCGACTGTGATTGTTGTGTTTACGAGTGCAATATAGAATACATAGAAAGAAGGGCAAGAGTGGACAACAAAGAGACTAAATTAATTGGTAATAGCAATAAATACAAATACAAAATACAAGAGAGAAAGTTGTGGAACTATAGCCATTCATAGCAAAGATACAACTGGAGAAGGGGGGTAAATACTGAGCTGGGGATTCAGGACAAACCTTTCGTTTCATGCAAATTCCGACAGATCTTCGAATTCGTGTCATGCAATATGTTTATTTGCTCCATTAACGCCGCAAAGAACTTGTTCTGCTGCGCCAGATCGCAGCCACTGCCGCCGCTGGCGTTGCCATTGCGGCAGTCCGGCGTGTTCTGTCCACTCAACTTGGAGTCATTGGAATCCGAGGGGTTCAGCAGGCAGGGATCGCTGAATCGAAACCTGCAATTAGAGAGCGGTAAACGCGGCTATTAGACGGCTTACATCACAGATTGACTTCTCTGGCTCACCCTCGGCTGAAATTGGGATTGCTTCCGCTGCCATCTAACACGTCCGTAGAGTTGGGCTCGTGCTCGGAGCCAGGGCCACCTGCCCCGGCACCCATCATGTTGACCAAAGGTGGCAGGCTGGCGAACTCCTGACCTCCGTCGCCGCCTCCGCCATAGCCCATGCCCATGCCCATGCCGTAGCCGTTGAGGCTTTGGGGTGGAAAGAGCATCGGGTATCGATGGCTCAGCGAGCGCGAGTGCTATTCGAAGAGAAGGGAGGGTCAGATTGCTGGGCAAGGCTCGCGAAATACGCTTTCCCTAATGGCTCCTACTCACGCGCTGTATCCCCAGGCT
Organism: Drosophila anomelani; assembly: GCA_035045905.1. NCBI lineage: Eukaryota > Metazoa > Arthropoda > Insecta > Diptera > Drosophilidae > Drosophila > Drosophila anomelani. The sequence continues at coordinate 3,174,444 of JAWNOO010000007.1, read as the reverse complement.
GAAGGGCGTGCCCGTGCCCATTCCATATGGCTGTGAACGCATGGGAACTTGCTGTTGTTGTTGCAGTTGCTGCTGCTGCAGCTGTTGTTGTTGCTGCTGCTGCATTTGCTGCTGCTGACTCACAAACATTTGCTTGTGAACGCTGGCTGTGGGCGGTATAAAGTCCAAGAATTCCGACGATGACGACAATTGGGCATTGGTGGCGTCGCGTAAACAGTTCTCCAGCCAGGCATCCAAATGATCCTTCGAGTAGCTAAGGCTGGAACGGTTAATCTTGCTCACGGCTGCTGGCGTTTCGGTTGTAGAAGCTGGCGAGGAGGCTGCTCCGTTGCGTGACTTGAGTTTCTTGCGCTTGGTGGCATCCAGAGCTGAAAAGAAAAGGGAAATGGGAATGTTAGGATCTCACGATTATGATAGCTGACACTCGATCCAATCGGCCTTACAGCTCTCCATTTCCAGCTTGGGCGAACTGGAGCCTGGCATTGCAAAAACGCAAGTGACTCACGTTGAGCGATCGGATCGCATTGGATCCAAGTCAACTCGAGTCGACTCGAGACTTTGCCAAGTTATTTCAGCCCACAAAAATGTCGCGGGAGACGCGGTCTCAAAACGAGTTTCTACGGCTTGGCTCGCTCATTCGCATTGGTTACTCAGTTGTCGGATTTGTTTTGGTTTCTGCTAAGTAAATATTTGGCTTTGGGCGAAAAACGGCCTGTGTCTCCGCCACGATTTCCATTTCCCGACAGGTAAGTTTAGCCAAAACTATTTGAAGTTTGCAAGGGAAATCGGAGAAAGAGTTTTCTTAAAAGTGTTTTCTTTAAGACTGAAAGACTCCGTTCTCTCTATAAACTGTATACACTGAGGGCTCTAAAGCGGACTCTTTAAGGCCTCGATGGCATTCCATGTTTCCCCCAGGGACGCTTGGTTAAAATTAGCACAGATCGAAGTAAGGACGGTGGTGGTGGTTGCTCTTGAAGGAGTGGCATGGCTTCGCTTCGATTCATATTATCAGCAGGGATGCCAGGGGCTGGCTATAAATAGCTCAACAACGAATTATAAACGGAAGTCGATCATGGTGGTTGATGTGCTGTGGTCAAGGGCTCCTCGAGTGCCCTGGATATCTTATTGGGGTTTTCCCTTTCAGCTGTCTTTTTGTATTTTTCAACTCAAACTGGTATAGTATATGTATTGAACAAAATAAATCAAATAATTCTTTATACAAAATAATAAATGATTCATGTTAGAAGTTTGTAAAGTAATTACTTTCCGTTTAGTTTCAGGGTTTTTAGTTCAAAAGTCAAACATTTAAGATAATGATCGTTGTGCTGATCAACTATTGGCGGTATTTTCAGAAAACTAACAATGCCGGGAGCCTAAAAGGAAGTCGAATAATACCAATACTAGGTATAATTACGCCACTCTTACGTCTATAAACCGTTTAGTACATTGTTCCGAATTTAAATCGCGTTCACATCACCCAAGTATCGAATTTCAATGCCAGATCGCGTGTATAGATTTCATAACAACCAAAAAAAGCGCAATTACATCAATCAGTGACCGTGAACAAAGGCCTATTTAGAGAAAAGAGCCTCTCATTTAGTCAAAAAATCCATTCAAGAACTAAAACGTTTGCCAATTTCAGAGAAAGGTTGGGTTTCCATATAAACGTATGTTAAGTAATGACAATTTTCTTATAACATATTTATGCGGATGCTCAAGGTATCTATGGGACTCTAAGTTAAGGAAGTAAATATATATCTTAAGATATATATAGCCACCTTTTCAATGAGAAAGCGGAAGCGAAAGTGGCATTAATATAAGATAATCAGAGATGATTTACTGTACGGTCAACTCTATTTATAAACCGCGATATGCTCAACGCAGAGCTTAGCATTCATCAAAGAAATGGATCATATCCGCCTGGCCCCGGACCATCAATCAAGAGATCAATCTGTTAAGAGGAGTCCCACATGAACGAGGTGTTTGTTTGGGCGAAACATCGCGTGTGGAACAGTGGCACGTGTGGCAGTGTCGAATTAGCAGCATTTAGGACCTTTCCACTCCACTTCCTGGCTACACCAAGGATCTCACCTCTTTGTGTGTTGCTGCTGGTGCCCACGACGCCGGCGACATTCTTTTGGGCGACAATGTTGCCGGTCGTTAAGTTCGCGCTGTTGTTGGCCATAGCCACCTCTTCGCCAGTGGATTCCAAGCCTTCGCCGGTACTTCCTCCATTTGGATTCATCTCCATTTGACTTGTGGTCGTCATTTCTTCACGCAAAACGCTCACGTCGCTTCTGTAATGGCAACAAGACAAAGAACTTATTATTTAACGTCGTTTTTCCGTTCCTACGATCCGACTGGCAGTCTACCGTGAAGCACACAAAAAGCACACACAGAAATGCCGGGGAAGCCGGGAAAGATGTTTGAACTGCACCTTCTTGAGCAGTCAGGGGAGTCAACGATGAAAGACTGCGCGCTGGACAGGGAATTGGCTCTGCCTGGGAGCAGGCAGCAGAAACATCGAGTTACATGTGCAAAGCCGGAAAACACCTGTCCGTTTTCACTCCTCTGCAAGCCCTGCTCACCCTGCGGTGGTGGCAGACCTGCCGCTCTCTCGTAGCCGTGACACTGCACAGCCATTCTTTTCATTTTATTGACGAAAAGTAAACAATTGTTTTATAGACAAATGCCTATACCCAAGCAAACATTATGTTTTGCATAGGTAAATGTGTATATATTTTATATATATGTATGTTTATATGTAACATATGTTTAGTATAGTTTGTGACCAGTCAAGGAGGATTGCTTGGTAATCAAGGGGTTTCAGCTGGAATCAGACGTGTGAGCGGTAACTAGGGGCTGCCTGTCTGTGCAAAGGAATTGCCAGGACTGACGTGGTCTAAACTCATGTAGAGTTTTGTATCTTTAGTAGAAAATTTCTTTAGTTTAAAGAACATATATATAATTGTTTACAGATAATTCAGATAATAAAGCACTTAGAGCTGTTTTAATACAAATCATAATTGTTTGTAGTAAGATAAGAAAAGATTATAATTATTAGAATTTTAAATATCATATAGTTCTTTATTAATTATTATCAGACTCCTAAAACTCCTTAATCAATTTCGATTTATTATACATATATTATATTTTACAGCCACAGTATCATTAGGAACTCTTTCTAAATAAGGCAATCTACGGCACTCTACTCTACTATTTTTCCCAAGTGGATTTATTAAAATAAAAAATCAAATGAATTTCGATAAAGTAATGTATAATGTATACATTAACTTAATCGAAAGGAAAAGCAAACGAAATTAAACAAACTGCTAGTTACAAAATTAAATGTTTCATAAACAAAACAAATAATGTATGGCAAAATGAAAGATATTAACAAATTATAGTTTAAAATGCAAAAATTTAGATAATTTTGTTTAATGAAATATACAATTTTTATTTAAGATAACCATAATTTTGAACAGTGCAAAGGTCACAGTTGTAGGCCCCGTAAATACTTTTTCTCTCTAGGTTTCTCATTCATTAATTCTTTGGGAAAGTTTGAAACATTTGCATGTAATCAAGAGAGTCGTAAGAAAAGTTGAATGCCTGTTTTGTCTTTAATGTTTTGGATCCCATTTACGACAGTGTAATTGCCACTCATATGCACTCACACATATGTATGTTCAGACATACATATATCAATCTTTGAGTTTTATGATACGAAAACCCCACGAGCGTGCGTCTTTCAAGAAAATTAACAGAGCGCTGCTACAGTTTAACGCTTCGCTTGCAGTAATTATGCAGGAACAAAGTGCTGGCCACAGTGGCAAGTACATATGCATCGCATTATCTCGTTGTTCTCGGCTTGGTTTTTGCTTTTCCCAGTCGTCCCATCGAATTCATCCAAGAGAAATAATAAGAAAAAAGAAGCAGTTCCCAAGGAAAGCTAAGCGCCGCTTGGTCTTTGCCATGCTCGTTACTTGCAAAAACGGAGACACGAGATTTGAGATTTGAGATGACTGTGGGCCGAAATCAAGTTAAATGTAGGATTACCAAGCCCATTCGACCCAAAAGATACTCATTTCAATTAATTTAAGCTTTTGTTTGTATTTTTAATGACTCAAAGCAAGAGTTTTCAGTTCCAGCTGTTTCATTATATCTTTAAACATATTTCGCAGGCGAAGAGAGTCCACCAGTGAGCGGGGAAATGCAAATCAGCAAACAGCTCGTTTGGCAATTAACTTCAACTAGTTTCGCATAGATATAAGACACCAAACATCCGTACATAAGATATCCGCACAGCTGCGGGTAATACTCTAGAAAACTTGTTCTTACTTTCTTAAATATTTTGTATCCAATATATCATTTTATCTACGACTAACATTTAAGTAACTAATGTTTCATCATTAAGACTTTGCGTGGATATGTGGGAATTTGTCGCTGAATTTCTACTTGTGAATTTTAGATGCATTTCATATTTTTTCATTAGAAAAAAAAAAGTGAATAGAAGGAGAAAATTTTGAAATAGAATAAAAATCTTCAGGGGATCGACCTAAAATCTTTTAAAATATAATATCAATATTTTTTCACTATTCCTAAGAGCAAATCCTATACTCTTGACCTCCTGTGTACCTGTGAAGGCGTATATTTATAGCAACAGACACCAACGAGCGCCAAAGTTACAGGTGTTAGTGCCGGGCCTTGGCACTTCGTCGAGTTGAAAGTGAATTGAATTTCTGCCTTTACCCGGCGCTTGACGAGGCGAAAGGCAAAACATCATCAGCGCGAAATGGAAATGTATGCCGACAACAACAAACAGCAAAAGCGATGCCAATATCTGGCGTTTAATTCAATTTCTGATAGAGGAAAAAATGTCTGATATCATTCCCACGATAAGCACGAATGCCGGCGGGAGCATATAGCTTGAGAAATCTACAAATGGAATTTTATAACCATATAAATAAGCATATATTTAATGATAAATTCAAATGTTTTTTTTTTTCGAAATTTTAAGATCTATTATTAATCTAAAATTCTTTTGATCACTCTCGCGATCAGTGTGCGAGCATAAGAATGAGAGAGCGGAAAGTCTGAGGGCACCCGAAGGGACGGGGCCCGCCGCTAAGCAGCTCTGGGGACTGTTGCTAAGAAATTTATGTGTCTATTTTGGTAGTCTATATATTGTATAGTTAGTGGTTTTATATATTCCAGATATTAAGAGAATTAGGGGAAGATCGCTATGAAAAAGAATATTAAGAAACCAACCCCAAACAGACATAAAACTGAGAACTGCAAGAGAAAGTCAGTCTGCCAACCGAAACGCGAAGGCACAGTAGCCACGCTGTGGCCACCAAAATAAATAAATTTAATAAAAATCAAAGTTCAGATCGAAAATGTGTAAATTTGTTCAGTATTGCTTAACTCTACTTTCGTTCTCATTAGTCTATGGAATTGTTTGGGCAAATATTCGTGATGATTATTGTGAACTCTATGTGAATGCCAGTAAAATTAGTGAAAAAAGTTGCTACAATAACGGCTCATCCATTATTACAAATGAATATGAACTGACATTATTTGACTCAAGTCACTTAGTTCTGAACTGGACTAAAGAACATTTGAACGAGTGGAACATTATTGGAATTACAAATAAAATGCTAAATTTTTCGTCCTTGAAAGTGTTGGGAATTCGCAGCTCAGAAGATCAAAGACTGCGACCAGCATGGTTTTATCTGAAAAATTTAAATGCTGAGAATGTGGAAAAGTTCGAAATAAATGGGGAAACATTTGCCATATACGAAAGAAATTCTCATTATGAAGTGGGACCACTATTCCTAAGCATTGAGTTTAAAGGATCAGTACATTTAGGACAAATAAATTACTATGTTGCTGACACCACAAAAAGAATAAAAACGCTTCATGTTAAAGGATTGCATCTACCCTATGCCGACTTATGTAATCATCTACAATTTTTTAGGTAAGTGGTAGATACTATAAACTATCGCCTAAACAATATATTGATTATATATTTTATATATTAATAAACTTACAGCTTGCCACCTCTTCAAGAAAACGTTGAGGATTTGCATTTGGATGTTAATATGAAAGTGAATATGAAATGTTTTGAAAATTATTATAAGCTGAAGCACATTTTTATCGAGACGCCATATGAACCTTTTGAGAATCTGACTGCTCTTATTTGCAATGACAGGATGGAATGTGAATTCACAATTGGAATAAATGGCCTAAGGTGTCCTACGAACTGCTTGTGCTCTTACAATGGGATGTTTCAAATTCATTGCCAAAATAGAATAAATAGACCAATTCCGCCACTTCCCATTCCAAGTGATTATGAAATGGCTCTCGTTTATTCCAAGCAGCATTTAACCCAGCTTCCAAACAACACTCTACCTGGCTACAATGAAGTTTTGAAACTCGATGTGTCCAGAAACAAAATAAGCAGTCTTGCCATTCATCAACTCCCAAGAGAACTGCAGACTTTGGACATTTCATATAATCCCATCACAACCATCGACTATGAAGTTGTAAATTACCTAAACAGGTGCTCTTTTGTTCACCAATCGAGCATCCGATGGATAGCAAATTGTGATGAAATGGCATTAGTGAAATTGTTGCAAAGGATTTCATATCATCAAAATGTTTTCTTTAAACAATTTAATGGCGAATGTCCCAACAAATGTAAGTGTTGCTTTGATGGCAGCACAGATAATTTTGTCATCGACTGCAGTGACAAGGCTGTGGACTTCCCAAGGTTACCAAATCGTACTCCCAATAAGATTACTTTGCTATTTGTTAACTGCAGCATCAGCAAACTCCAACAAAATCTGACTCGCCTTGTAGAAACACATAGAATAACGCATTTGGACTTGCGAAAGAACCATTTGAAATCCCTCGATGAAGCGACTGTAGAATTTTTATATAGTAAGCATGATAATACCACGATCGATTTTTCGGGAAACCCCTGGGACTGTATCTGCAAGCCGAGGTCCTTTATATTTTTTTTAAAGAACCGAAGTCCAGCGGAATATGCCATGACATTGGCTAGATGTAACATAACAAAGTGTCCCGACAGCTGCGTATGTTGCCTGGAAAACTTAAATAGTTCAGCCCTTACCGTGGATTGCCGAGGACAGCAACTAACGCGAATTCCCCTGTTGCCCGACTCTGTTACCAGTTTGAAGCTGGAAAATAATAATATAACGGAAATTAATCTACAATCACAGACATTTTTAAAGAAGACAATACTCTCCACAGGGCTGAATTTATATCTTTCTGGGAATCCGTGGACCTGCAGTTGCGACGAAAACAATCTCGTGGCCTTCGCTAAGAGCATTTCGATACATATACTAGATTTTGGGAAAATTCAATGCAGTAATTTGGAAAAACAACTTGCATTGGCTGAAGAAAGCGAAACATGTCCCTCTTATTTCATCTACTTTATAATCCTGTTTGTGTTCATCATGATAATTGTGGGAGCCGGTACCTGCTATCATCTCTGAGAGCGAGTCAACTTGTAATGTTAAGTTAGTCTTATTCTTATACAGAGCATAGTGACGAAATATAGGTATAAAACGACAACTAAATTTGTATATGATTGGTACAATTACCGGGTTAATACCACAGTTATCACGGCTCTGAACGCATTTGTTTACTTTAAGCAACCCATTCTCATGTGGGTCTATGAGCACGAAATATGCATGAGCATGGCCGCCCGCTTAGACTTGGAACGTATGAAGAAGTTCCTGTGCTTTACCAACAAGGACGAAAATCTTATAGAGGACTAGCAAGGTGCCTGCAGCTTTGCTTGCGGTGGGTAATTTCCTTAAGTGAAAGTTTTAATTGTCATTTAATTGGTTTTGGCTGTACTTTGATTCTTAGTTTTTAATGAACATTTTTATATATGTAGATAAATACGCAATATTAATAATAAATTCAAATGTTTTTTCTTCTCGAAATTTTAAGATCTATTAATAATCTAAATTAGGTTCTACTTTAAGGAGGTTTCACCACGAGATACACTTCCAGAACTTCCTGCAAACTTGACCATTTGACCAAGGCTAAAAGGACCCCTAAAACAGTCAAAAAGTCAAGGCTATCGCTGGCCACTGAATCAGCCTAGGGAATGGAATGATGACATAAACAAAAAACAACAACTGCGCAGAGTAAACATGAATGCATCTGTGTATAAACAAACTCAGTGTAAGCTGTGTAGCTATTTAACAATCTAATCTCGCCCACGCAACTAGAGTCCGCGTAAAATTACGACCTCAAGATACGCTTTACGGTCCGCGTCCGTGACTCCGCTCCCAGTTGAGAGCAGAATGGGAACGACCGCGGCATTGACATCGGTGCACAGTTTCACTGCCGACTGCTGCTTAGTGCCCCTGAAATCTTGCCAGCAAGGTGAGACCGCCGAGCCCGTCCAAAAAAAAAGAAAACAAACCAAGACGCTCGCTACTGGCAATCCATTTTTGGCCCAAGTTCTTGGCTCTCGATGCGCATGCCGCACAGATGAGGGTTACTTGCTAGGTGGGAAAATTGATGAACACTAAGAGAAATAAGACAGCAATATTGAATCAGTACTAAAATTTGGATTTTCATAAACGTTAACTAAACGTTTTGACCTAACAATCAGAGATATTCACATACAATTCATTTGATTACTGAAGATCAAGTGTTTTTCCAGATAGGAAAATGTATAAAGGGAATAATGAAAAGGAATTATATTTCTTTTTAAGATTCTTTGTATGAGTTCTAATGCTGGCCAAGACATTGTCTTTTTTAACACAATTATTACTATAAAATGTTTAATACTCCTTGAGTTCCATCAGGAACAGTATAATATCTTGTATTTTATAAGTGAATCAAACAAACAATACACTTTATCTCAATTATTATTTCTTTCGGTGCGACAGCTAATGGAGTTTGAGCGTGCAAACTGCCTGTGGGTATGGGAGGGAGGCCCATGGGTAGGAGCCTAGGCAGTCGCAGTCGGTTCACCCAAAATGAAGCATCCGCTAACCGGTTTTACTCCACTCTCCAAACCCCAGAGACGGTCTGTGTATTGACCTTTTCCATTCAACAAATTCAAATGACACCAATAAAAACAAAGCAGCAAAGGCAGAGACGAAGACGAAGACGAGGATGGCAATGGCGATGGCGATGGAGACGCCAGGCCCGGCGGAGTCACCGGACGCGATCAATGACTAAGTGCACGCGCAGAGGAGCGAGTCGATTGGCTTGGTTTGTTGACCCGGACCGGAGAGCACTCCACGGACCAGCTGTGCGGGATGGGTGCGGAGGCTACGCCCGCCCTCTGTCCCCCGCCGCCTGGCCGGTCGGTCACATGCTCCGTTTGGTCAGGCAATGGCAACGGGCAACGGCACACGGGTGTGGGAAACACGCCTATCGAGTTTCCCAAACACAGCGCCTGTGTCTGGGGAGCGAAAATGAAAAGCGAAATGGCTGCAAGATGACGTCGTCGAATCGGCTTCGCTGTCTTGCAGCGGCTTCCCAAGGTTTCCCCCGAGTCACACTGAGCTGGGTTTCCCTCGTTAATTACCGGAGTTGCTGTTGCTGGCAGCCCGAATTCCGTAGCCGCTTGGAGCGGCCCACTAAGCACTGTTTACGCGGGTTCGATGCTAATTAGCTGATGCTCGTAACTGCCCGTAGCTCAAAAAGCATCTCAAATCCGTGCACACACACTCACACACACTCGCGCGCACAAACACAGATAGACACTCACACCAGCGCACTGGCAGTGGCATTGGCGATTTCAAATTCTTTTGCGTCACGCTCAACTATTGAATTGTATCGAGTTTTCAGGGGAACGAAGTCGGGCGCGGGGGCGTTGGCGTTACTGCGGTTTCGCATTCGCGTCAAATGGCCAGTTTCAGCGGGAGGCAGCTTTGCAGCTTTGTTTGAATAGTAACCGACTGACACCGAGAGCGTAGATTAACTGAGCCACACAACCTTTCACTTAAAAAAACGAACAAACTCAGCTGTTTAAATGCGAAATGCCACTATCGATACAGGGTATCGGTTTATCGGTCTATCGGCCAACATATCGATGTTCGCAGACATAGTAGTTTTAAAAACTGTGAACGTTTTTTTCCGTTAAAAAACAGAAAACAAATAAATTTACAAAAACAATATATTTGTTTTTTTTTGGTTCATTCCGTAATCTGGATGTTTGTAAACATTTATAAAACATATATACATTGAGAGAGAAGTTTTTTGAGGTATTTAGGTATCAAAATAAACATTTTTAATTTTATGAATAAATTTTCGCAGAAAAATTTTTTTACTTTTAAAATTGAAGGTAGACTAAAAATATATAATCATTTTTATGAAGAATTATTTGAAGATTATTCGAATAATAATAAGTTGTGAAAATTGAAATTGGAAAAAAATAAACGTATTTTCTGAAGACGTTTAAGGAGATTTCTTAAAATGTGAGTTTCTTGTAAACTTTATTAAATTAATATTGTTTTGATATTCCATTTGAGCATTGTAATTTTCCTTTAAGTATCGTCAAGTTAAATGTTGAAATATTTTATTACATAACATTAAATCTCCAAATAAAAGCAATACAAATATATAACAATTTTTTAAGTTCCCTTCTCGGCAGAATATAAATATTATAAGCAACAGTTGTTACTGCGATGCATCTGTCAGAGCGGAGCTTTCCCAAACGCTTTATGTACACCATACTTGGGGTTGGAGGGATTAAGCTCGCCAGTGCTCGCTCGGGAGTCGAGGCAGTTTTCCCCATCGACTGTACGGGCAGCTGCTCTGATCGCAGTGGAAATATATAAATCCCGTGTCCAATCCTCGTTTTTATTTATAACCAGCCCGCAGTCCGCTCCACACGGGAGTTACCACTCGCAGTTACCCAATATAACGCAGCGAAATCGCAAAAGTGACTTTAAAAGGCCTAATTATTTTATTTATTATTTTATTGCAAAACGTTTTGGTGATAATCTTAATTTTCGGTTGCCTCTCAAGACATAAAACTCGTTAAAAATCAGGATTCTGGAGTGGAAAGCCTGCGTTAAAAATTAAGAGAGATAGTTACTCATTGGCTACGATTCAGAGCCATTCATTGTCCTGAGAAAAATCGATTTCGGTTATCCTGCGCCATTGTGCTGTCATATCCCGAGCTTTCGCTTTCGCTTTCGTTTTGGCTGTCGCTTTTGCTTTTGCTTTCATATTGAAGTGAAAACAAAAACGATTGGCGCCTGCTCCTGGCGCTATGAGGTCCTTGTAGAGTGCGCTGGACTCGCCACGATTCCTCGCATGAGCCAAGATGATTGTTACGTCCACGTCTGGCCTGGATAGCACTCCTACATTGGGTATGCCTCCCCCTTACCCCTCCCACTGTCCTCATTCCACTTTACTATATTCCTTTTCCTGTTTGTTCGGCAGGCACCGTCGAGGTGACCACACTTTTGGGCGCCTTCTTTGGCGTTCTGGTGCTGCTGCTCCTGCTGTTCTTGTACATCAGTCGCAAGTGCTGCTTCCACTACCGCCATGCCATCAACTGTTGCGACGAGCGTCACTTGGCGGCCAAGTGTGTGCAAAAGATCAGTGAGTAATACTTCCGTTCTGGCCGGGATCGGAACTGACTTCCGGTTGCTCTTTGCAGCACGCAAGCGTCGCTATGAGAACACCAGCTCCGATTCCGAAGAGGACATTCTCCGCCGGTTGCGCTGGCATCAGCAGCATCAGCTGGGCGGCGGCGGCGAGAAATCCGGCGGCAGCTATGGCATGGGGCTCAGCCAGGCGAATCCGCTGACGGGACACAGTTTCAATTACCATCAGGCCGGCGCTGACCTGCAGCGTGTGACCGTGACCCGTGACCCGCTGGCCATCGCCGAGAGGGGCAAGGTCGGCATCCCCTCGTCGCACAGCGAGTGCAGCTCGAATGACTCCATGGAGGCATCAGTTGACAGTCACACGGGCATCTTGACAACGGGTGACGGGAGCAAGGGTAAGCATGGCCAGCGTCGGGGTAGCTGGGGTTACCAAATTAATGGCGACATCTTGACAGCTTCTTACCCGTTGGCCACATCGTTCCGGAATCCGTATGCGGAGCATCGGGCCAAGACCCAAGCACTTAGATATCAGCACAGGGTCGAGGTTGTGCGGCCACCCAAGTTCGACAAGGAGCGGGATAATGTGGTGGTGGTGCCGCCTTTGGCGGGGAATAACATCAATAACAACAACAACAACTCGAATGCCACTAACCACAATAACAACAACAGCAGCAGCACCAACAGCAACAACAACACCAATAATAATAACAACAACAACAACGATGACGTAAGTGCCCATCGAACTGGGAATCCCCCATTTGGGATTATTAGTCAGTCAGAATCACACGAGTGGAGTCATTACCATAAATCCTTTAGGGGGTCAAAGGAACTAATTAATCACTTACTTAATCATTTATATGCCACTGAATAATTTTTAAATGGTTTTTATTGCTTGATTTCTATTTTTATTAATTGCAATTATTGCAGAGATCCTTTTCCTATAGTTACATACTTATTATATCACTACCACCGTTATTAATTTATATGGCACTGAATATAATTTAATTGCTTAACCTTCTTTTTTAATTTATTGCAAAGATTCTTTTTCTAGAGCTAACATACTTACTACAAATAATATATCACTGTAATTATTTTTATATCTCCGAATATTATTCAAAATGGTTTTTATTGCTTAATTTCCATTTTTTTAATTTCCAATTACTGCAGAGATTCTTTTCCTAGAGTTACATACTCAGTTACTGCATTAATTTAGTTTGAAGTTTTCATTACTTTAATAGCAAAAGTTTCTTTTTGTTTATCTAAAATAATATTTAAAGAATAGAAAAATAGAAGCTACAAAATATAGATATTCATTGGAAATTAATAGAAAATCATCAAAATGGGTTGGTTATAGGCATATTTCTCTATATTTCTATAAAAATTGTAGTCTCTTCAAAAGATTAGAGCAGCCCCAATATAATGATACATATACTGCTTATATCTTTATTTTTAAAGTAAATATAGAATCCTATTGCTTCCACATCAAGAAGATTGTTTTCGAACAAATTATTTCCATTAAAACTCCCGAGGCCTAATCCATTTATCTTCACTCCTCCCAGGAACCCCTTTTCGACACCAGTGACCTGCGATCCATCCGTTCAGACGACATTCTAGTGGTTGGCGGTGATTCAAAGGCGACGTCCGCCCCTCGTGGCCCCATAGAATTGGAGCTATCATTGCTGTACGATGCCCCAATGCGAAAGATGACGGTGCATGTGATGCAGGCGAGGAGTCTGCCGCCGCTGGCCAGCGGACAGCCGACGCACACGCAGGTGCGCATGCTGATGCTGCCCAACAAGAAGCAAAAGCACAAGACCAAGATCCGCAGCGGGGAGAACCCACAGTATATGGAGAGCTTCCTGCTGCACCGCGTCAACCCGGAGGACGTGAACAACATGGGTCTGCGCGTCCGCCTGTACGGATGCGAGCGGTTGCGCAAGGAGCGGCTGATTGGCGAGGCCTATGTGAGCTTCGCCACCGTGGACCTGGAGCTGGAGACAAACCTGTGGCTGCCGCTAGAGCCGCGGAACAACTCCTCGGTGCTGGGCTCCACCAGCGACCTGCTGAGCCTTGCCCGATCGGAGAGCGCCGGCTCCACATCGTCCATGCAGCACGGCGGCGTCTCGGAGCTGCTGCTTGGCCTGAGCTACAATGGCGTGACTGGACGTCTGAGTGTGGAGATCATCAAGGGAAGCCAGTTTCGCAGCCTGTCGCTAAACAAGGCGCCGGACACATACGTGAAGATGGTGATGGTCAGCAGTATCGGGCAGGAGATCTCTAGGGCCAAGACCTCCGTGCGACGGGGCCAGCCCAATCCGCTGTTCAAGGAGACGTTCGCCTTTCAGGTGGCGCTGTTCCAGCTCAATGACGTCACGCTGATGATATCTGTGTACGCCAAGCGGCACATGAAGAAGAACGAGATGGTCGGTTGGTTCAGCCTCGGGTTGAACTCATCCGGATCCGCCGAGGTGGCCCATTGGGCGGACGTGTGCGAGATGCCCAAGGGCGAGATGCTCGCCCGGTGGCACGTGCTGGTCGACTCCTGATTCGAGCAGCTGGGCCAGTCCTCGGGACGCAGCAGCAAGGCCCTCCGCAAGCTGGGCCTAGCTGCGTTCAAGGATCGGTCCGGCGAGAAAACGGCATCAAAGGAGTCGCATCCGGACGACGATGAAGGCGGCGATCAATTCCCTGCAGACAATGCGGTTGCAGTCGATATTGAGCCGGGCCTGGAGCTCGACTTTGTCTAGATCATCATGTCTGGACTCTGTCTGGAGCGATCAGTGTTTGTGATTTGTTTTTACGAGGGGCGACGTACGCGACGCACCCGAACCAGGGTGAGACCGACCGGCCGAGACTCGGGCTCGGCTTGGTCGGATCATCCGCTCGATCTGGCCCAAACTGGGCCACAAAATATTTGTAATTTGGAAACAATTTGGCACACGTCTCCTCAAGGGAGAGAGACGTGGAAAGAAAACAAAAACTCAAAAAGAGAACCTAGAATATCGAAATTTTATACGCAATGGCACGGTGAAGTGCATCCAAGTACTTAACTTATTACTCGAAATTTGAAATTTATGATTGTTTGTGATAAAAGGAATATACTATATATGAATAACCGACGGACGGAGTGTCGAATTTTTGTAATTAAAAACCTTTCTGCATTCTTATCTTCAAATATTAAGCCCAAATGTCTTTTAAGACTAGCACTTTTTTAATACCAACAAAATATGAAAACCAAAGAGAATATTGAAGATAAATAGGAACAATTGTAGTTGATACTAACATATAGACATCATACCTGCAAACTAACATAACTAATTACCTTGTGATTTGTGAGCAAGAGCCATTGCATACATTACCCTACATCAGCAAGTTCCAGAGCGAGGAACTGGAGCATCGGTACATCGGTACCTTAGAATTCAAACGCACAAAGATCTATTGTACAACCGATGGGCAGTTGAGAAGCAGCTACAGCTGCTGATGAAACAGTTAGACTCCCCTAACTAATGGGGAGGGAAGACAGATAGGTGGTGGACGGATTTTACTAGAGCCCAGTTGGGCGGGCAAGTTTTGGAGTTGGCTCGTAGAAGAGACGCCAGAGAGTCGCTAGGGACGACTGTGTTTATGCATACATAAGTATAACTTATACACACGAGAAATGAAAAGCTTTAATAAATATCGGAACTAATTTATTTTTTAATTCAAGTTAAATCAAAGAACCCAAAGCGTCACGAAGAGAACTACTCGTATTAAGCCACATTTGCAATGCTCATTGTCGTGCAGCAAGGAACTTAATATTAATTTTTACGTACAACATATGGATGTGTACTATTTTATAATGCATAGTATTTATATCTTTTAAAAAATCTGTATGTTTTGAGTGTCGAATAATGTGTGTGTTCGTTCGTTCGTTGTTACAACAAATGCAATGATGATGATATATAAGCCTAAATCTACATATAACCCCACTTTGGAAGGAGCGACTGCTGGGTGACTATTCCCCTAATAGAAGGCACTAAACGAGACAGTATTACACAGTTCCAAAACTTAAGCGGTGGCCCCAAAGTGCGGACTTAATGTCAAGTATTTCAGACTCTCTTCTGAGTAGACTCTCCTCCCTCCATACAAATTGAAAGCGAACAAAGTGATTATTTTATGTGAAACAGATTGCATATTTCTACTCTTCAATTTAAAAAACAATTCAATTGTCATTGTTGATTATCAAAATATTAATTTTAATATTACATAATAATTGCCACTTAAAGAATAAACCAATATTATATAAAACAAACGACCTTTACAGCCTATCACTACGTCCTTAATCTTAGCAGTGGGAGACTCACTCTCTACTCTATTTTCTACGTTTTCGCCTCATCTTCCTGGCATTTCCTGAGTAGTTGTCCTCGTCATCGCTATCAGTAGCTGGCTCCTGTGCGTCCTTGGAGCTTGAACTGGGACTGGATTGTGCGTCCCACTCCTTGCGCAGTTCACTCAGCATGCCCGGCGTGAGGAGGCCCTGGGCGAGCAGTCGTTCGGTGAGACGACCACGCGATGAACTGGGCAGGCGTGGCTCCTTAACATGAGTGACCGCCCGGCGCATTGTGTAGCTTGGCATATCCCCGCCCTCCTGGCTGGCCTCGGTGTTTTTGAGAAGACGAGTTATTTGGAAGACGCCCTGCTGTATGATCTCGTCCAGTTCCTTTTGTGCCTCACGCACATGCGCCGCCTCGGGGAAGAGATCCATGAACCGGTAGCTGCAAAGAAATAACATTTAAAATGTATATCTTATCGAACTATCTATCTTAATCTTACCTCAACCATAAATACAGATCCATCACATCAAACACGGCCTCCAGGTGGACCAGATCCAGGATGGTCTTCGGCAGCTTGAACGGCCAGCCGCAATTTCGTTTGACAAAGTCAAAGGTGATCGGTTCGTTGCGACTGTACTGGCGGGCTATTTTCAAAAACATGGAGCACACGAAAGGCATTTTGCGGTTAATGGGGGCGCAGCAGAAGACGTAGCGTGCGCGCAGGGGCAGCGGCACATGCTGTATCATCTCGGCCAGGAACTTGAAGTCTTCGATGTTGCACATGAAGTACAGCGAGTCGTCCACAGTGCAGAGGTTCACGAATATGTCCATTAGGTTGCTCAGCGACGAGTTGGGCAAGTGATAAGCGTATAACTCTATCTGATCGGCTGTAGGATGCAGGCCGGCCTGCTTCAGCGGCTCTGGGGTCTGAGCCAGGATGCGCTGCAGGGTCTGTAAGTCCTCAGACTTGAAGGTGGTCACATAACCGTGCTCCCACTGTGTGCGGAAGCGGCCCGCTCTGCCTGCTATCTGGAGGGCAGACGACACAGAAATTGTGTCGATTTCTCGCTCTCCCCGCTCATTCATTGTAGGTTTGACCAGGGAGTAAAATATGATACGCCGAATGCTCCTGCACGAGAAATTCGTGTTAAAGCAAACTAGGTTGGGTAAAGGATATTGCTTTGTTTCACTTACAAATTTAGGCCCATGCCAATGGCATCTGTGGCTACCATCACCTTGCAGCTATTCGCGGGATCATTAAATTTGGCAGCCTGAGCGAGTTTAGTGCCAGGAGGCAGGCCTCCGTATATAACGGCTACCTCCTTGCCTCTGAAAGAATCATAAACGTGAAACTAATGGGCCTCAAACGACATGGATTTCTCGACTTACCTGGCCTCGATTTCCCGCGAGACCGTGTATATGTCATGCTTGCTAAAGCACACAATGCAGTCGCCGGGCACGACGTTGTCCAACGACCCCAGAGCCGAGCTCTCCACCGTTAGCTCCGTTAGACGGTCGTAGCGTCTTACTTCTACCGTCTCTCCGGTAGTTTCGCATATTTTCTCCAGCAGCTCCAGGGAGCCAGCCTCTCCACAGACGTGCACCTCGTCTGCGATAAGACCAAGAAAGGCCCGCGTCCAGGCCCAGCCCCGCTGCGGGTCCCGGATTTGCTGTATTTCATCAATAACAGCCACCTCATCTGTAACAAAGAACAAGTTTCAATAGGAATATCCCTGGTGGCACGATACAAGCACTTACAAGGAGTGTTGACCGATGTCATTTCCACGGTGCACGCCACATGGTTGGCGGGCGAGCCCTCGCTGATACCGAATTTACGCTCCTCGCCGGTGACCAGATCGCAGGGAGTGCCGCGTTCGTTAGCCTTGTTGTACACCTCGGTGGCAAGTAGCTTGAGCGGTCCGCAGTAGACCCCAGAGCTGGCTGTCAAGTATCGCTCCATGGCGTGATAGGTCTTGCCGGAATTGGTGGGTCCTGCATGAAAGACGATCTTTCTGGTAATGGCACGGGCATTGGTATACCAGTTGGCGGGCTGACGCAGGTCCGAGATCTTCTTCAGATCATCCATGCAGTCCAGATGGGGGAACACAGTCTTTGCGTGGCGCAAGAAGTAGGGGAAGATGTCATCAATGTGTCCCGCTCCCTGAGTAATATCACTAAAGACTATGTGCAAGTCCACGGGCAGATTGTCCGCCTCGATGCAATAGCGTCGGAACGAGCCAAAGGCCTGCTGCTGCAGATAGGCTTTGGAACGGGATAACAAATGTAAGGTGAGACGACGCAGTGGCAGCCAGCAAAATGCTATCTCTTACCGTCCAGTCCATTCTCGCTGCACAACGACTTGATTTCGCGGCGCTGCGTAAACTTGTTGAGGATCCTGAGAAGCTCCGACTTCTCCAGCTTGCCCACCAGCTCGGAGCCAACGTCCTCGGCGTCGGCATTGGCCTGCACCTGCACCGGCTTAAACAGCGCGGACACATTCACGTTGGCCTCCTGTTTCTTCCGGGAGAGCAGTGTCGCCGCCCGGTGCAGTCGTCGTATGTCTGAAACGGTTCCAAGGCATGGCCGCCGGCCCAGCAGGCTGATGCAGCGCCTACAGTTCTGCATGGCTCCTCAAGCTATAGGGAAACCAACACGGTTTTAATTCACAAAATTCGCGAAAATAAACTATTTGAGAACCCACGTTTTCGCTCTGATATAACAGAGCGGCGCTGCAGCTGAGACCCAGCTGATTACAAAGCTGAGCAGCGTTGCCAGATCGAAACTACTATTTTTGGTGGTTACAATAGCGGGCCAAATTAATAGCACCAAGTCTTTTATAAATTTCAGAATATTTTGTTTTCCATTAATAATATACTTAGAAACATCTAAAGGGTTTAATTTATTTGTTCAATTCCCACACTCTTTAGAATCATAAAAAAACAACAAGTTTATGCTATAATACTCCTTTTTATTTAGATTTTTAAAATCGTTTTTGATATTTTTTTGTTTGTTTTTATCTTTATATCACACGTAACGTAAGTAATGTAGTAGATCTTTTAATGCTGTCTTAAGTTACTAAATCTAAGCTGATAGCAAAAAATTTTTATTTATTTTTGTCTACATGGGCCGAAAAAGAAATTTTAAATGTTAACAAAATCGGGTTAAAGGGTCCTTTGTGCATTCCAAATGAATGAGCTTTTTTCGCTTAAAACTATTGAACTAACAAGTTAAGTTATTGCAGAATTGGTATTGGTTTTCCTTCCGTTAAGTTTCTAATTAAGACTAAATGTACATTTTTTGCATGCTCTTTGTGTTTGTTTAGGGAGGCGTTAAAGATTAGTATATCAATTCGTTTTAGTAGACTAAATTATAATTGTAAATTACGAGTATTGCAAGAGTCAGAAGGGGGATGGTGTTAGTCAACTAGCGCTTGGTGTTACTTAGGCTTAGAACGTACAACGAGTTAACAATGGTGCAGAATGATTTATAAAAAACAAAAAACGAAAAACACTATTCCACAAAAGTCAACTTAAAACGAGCGTAGACAGTGGGGCGGGACAACGCTAAATTAAATACGATTTAAGTTACAATTAAAGTCTTTGAATACAATTTCAATTTAAAATTCTGTTCGTTTCTTGGTTTCTTTTTTCCTAACACAATCTCGAGTCTTGTTTGTTGCTTTAGCTGGAAAATTGGCGTAGTTTAGTTGCAGTTTAGTTTATAGTTCGATAGAAATCGCATGTAAAAAGTCATTTGTTTTCGTTTTGTACGTTAATACCAAAGTTCTCTTTCACTAGCTTCAGCAACGCCTGCGTCTGCATTAGTTTCGGTAACATTTTGGGTGTGGTTTCGGAATTTCAGGGGCTCCGGCTCCGCTTTCCTCGGCATACAATTTGTGTTTTATGTCTAATTACAATGTACGGGTTGATGTACGTGGCATAGTTGTTAATTGTTATTTGTCTGTTCTTAGTTTTATATTTTTTGTAGTTTTTTGTAGGTTGGTTTTTCTTTCTTTTAAACTTTTTTTGTATATATTTCTTCGTGATATTTAGTCGTTTTTATAATGGGTTTTTGTAAAATACGATTCGTTTGCATTTCGGTCGCCAGCATTTTGGAGTTGAGTTTTTATCGAGCTTTTTTCGTTTTGTATCTAGTAATTAGATAATCGTGTACTGCATTTCGAGCTATTTCCTCCGTATGATCTTGCTGCTCAACTTGGTCAGGATATTTCAATCTCAACCTCATTAGCGGAACTTGTTTTCTTCAGTTTTTTCTTAGGATTTTTCGCGTATGAGGTCCACGTGTTATGGGGCGGGATGGTTTGTGATTCTGTGGTAGGCGGGCAGGGATGAGAATGAGCTAGCTTTATGATGCAGGGAAGTCCATAATGTGACTTCGCGGAATGAACTCATCGGCCATGGGGTTCAGAACAGACTTTTCCACATTACACTGACTTTTGGGCAGTGCGGAAAGCGCTGTGTTCTGTTCTTCCGTTCTGTGGGGGAAGCGGTACGTGATTAGTAATGTTGTGACTCATAAATGACGGCCAGGTGGTGACCCAAAACTCACTTGGCCTTCTCCCACTCGTTGATTTGCTCTTCCAGCTCGTCCTCGATCATGGCCTCGAAGCACTCCTGCATGATCTCTTCCTCTTCCAGCCGTTGCAGTTCCTAATAACACAACAATTTTAGTAATCTAACTTGGAAAAATGTAAATATAATATTCTTACGTTCTTGTCAAACTCCTCCTCGTTCTCCATCCACATATATTCCGAGAAATCTGGCTCATCGTCAAAATCTGACAGCGACTCGTCGTCGTCCACCACATAAATGATTTGATCCGTCCAGTCCACAGATGGCACTTTTAACAACATTTCTGAAAGGAGAAAATAATTATTAAAGTTTTTGTTTTTTTTTATAGAGATTACAGATTGTCATTAAATCATTCAAGTTTCATTTAGCCAAGTCAAACTGTATGTAAATTGTATGATTATATATTCTACCGGCGACCAGTTGCGTTGTTTTTCTAAAAAACCGGTTTGCCGACAATTGCTTGAGATAAACAAAACAGAAATCGCACCACTACAGGTGAGTGTTTTTACACTAATACCTATTTGTTTTTCTAAATACGCGAACATTTTCTCTTTTCTTTTTGCGCAACGTTTTTTTCTTGTTTGTTTATACGAACGAAGTCTATTTTTTGCGTTGTGGCCGCGGCACACAAAAATTTAAAAACAAAATGACTCAGCTTGAAATTGCAAAAGAGCGAAAAGAGACCCAAATAAGTGGTACCGCCGGGGCATCTGGTACATATGGATTTCGACTCAGGTCATTGCGAACTTGCGTCGATTGGCTGTTAAGTATATACAGTATCAGTTCATTACTCGTATAAAAAAGCACTCGTTAAACAATTTACGGCGTCTAGAGGTGCTGTTATCAACTGAAACAAGCAGAACGGGCAAACGTGTGAAATAACACGAAACTCGAAAGAGGGAATTTATGCAAAACGCAATAAGCCAGCTAGCGGCGGCGATGATCGTCATCGGTCAACTAGAAGAGTGGGTTCACGGGCGTAACTATTAACTTGGCCGACTCTGTGTTGGCGTCCACTTGTGTGTCAATCGTGGATTTTATTTAATACGAATCTATCTTTTGTTTTTCTCTTTGTGTTTCTATTTTGTTTTTACTTGTCGGAGTAATTTTAGAATTCAGAGGGACAATTGAATTCAACTATTTGCAGCGAAAATTCTGGTAGCCACTGTGTCGGCGCTTGTTTACTGTTTTATTTAGAGTTTGTGCGTGGGTGTGTGTTTGGGTGCGTGTTGCCTAATATTTTGTTTGCTTCAACTGTAGCTATCGGTGATAGCTTATCTTAAACTTATTAAGCATTGAAAATATTTTCCGTTCTCGACTTGTTTACCAATTTATTTATAGAAATCAGCTGGTTTAATGAACGAAAACAAATGGCAAACAGAACTTCAGCTGGCAGCCCTGCCAGCCCTTTGTTGGTGTACGTGCCAGCGCTCACACACACAGGCAGAGCTACCATATTTAATCGAAATGGCGAAAATTAAAATGTATTTACACGGCGGACCCGACTAAATTCATTCAAGCATTAACTAAATATGCATAAAACACAAAGGAGGTAAACACAAACGCAGGCGACACACACACACACACTCAACTAAATTGTTTATGCAAGTGCGCAGGTGTTGGTGCGGTTGATTGAATGAACCTCCCTCAACCCAAAAACAAGAAAAAAAAACGATGGCAATGATAATAAACACAACACGTAGCGCTCAAGGTAACAAGTGTTTAAAGTTTAAACATTAATATTCTCGCGGTTCAAGTACTTGGAACCTGGCCTACACACACACACTTTAATATATACGCAATGGATGCTATGTTTCCGACACTCGGCACTTATCGATTTGTCAAGAAGCAATTTTAATTGAACACTAAAGAGATGTTGTGCTCGTGCTTTTGCGGAAGCGCCAAAAGGCAAACGAAAAATCAGGAAGCTGTTTTCCGCCTTTCTTTCCCCTACCGCTGCTTCTGCCACGCTTGAGCAGCTTGTTCCTTTGCCGATCGAATGTCTATATCTCCTGCGATCGAATTTTTACTCACTTCCAATCTCGAGAGAAGTTTGTCCGAATTCCAGTCAGTATTTTAAAGCTACTGCCTTTGCGACTTGTTGTTGCTGGTTTGCTTATTTGGTGGTGATGATTTTCTATGTTGCTCGTCGTTGCTAATGGTTGTTTTAGATTTGCACTGAGAATTTTAACGTAATAAAAATGTGAAAACACAGGCCAATTTAGTGTTGCGTCCAGGGAGTAACCACACGGAGAATTTTGATTTATCTATTGCGAAAGTTATTCGAGTAAGTCCTGTGTGCTGAGCAGATACAGTGAACGTAAAGCAAACGAATTGAATGATTTATAAAGCAAATATACGTAAAAACACACTGCTATCGATAGGTTCGCTTCGATATCTTCTCACGGCAGCCACGCCGCCATATCATCAATCATCGATAGGTGTATGCTTCATGTCTCGTAAAATTTAATAAATTGAAAATTTTGAGTAAAGCAAAAGGAAATGCCAGTTAGAAAATTGAGAATTGGCCTGCTATGGAAGTAAACGGAATGTTGAAAGTGTTAGTGTTGCATAGTGCGAAAACTATCGATAAAAGCATGAAATGAGTTCACTGGAGATACGCGGGAAAACTTTTTTCCTTACATAATTACATTTTAAACTTAAACTATAGAAACAATATAAATTCAGCAGTAAAATTGTTTGTTATTATTATATTTTGATATGCGTTTATTTCCTTTCTTTATTAATTTAAAAACATTTTCTGTTCGTAGTGGACAATTCTTCTGAGTAATATAAATATTTTTAGGAATACGATAATTTACAATTATGGTAAACTAAATATTTAAATTTACAAGCACATCTCTATTCAGCACTTGTTCGATCGATAGCTAGCGAGGACAACACGCTTTTTAACGTTTAAAATCACACACGTAAAACATCTATTAAAAATATGCGACAAAAGTCTAACTAATATTTTCTTTGGCAGACGTAGATCTCTCATGCGTTTCGCCGTTGCGTGGATCCCAAGGCTGCAGTCTAGAACTGCTGCACAGTCCAAACACCAGCATGGCCATCGTGTTGAATGCTATGATAGTCAACAGCACCACATTCCACTCCTCCTTGCTGCCCTAAAGTATATTAAATAACAGTGAAAATGTTTACCAATAGAGCTAATTATTTAATCTTACAGTGTGCACCAGGGAGGCGACGAGATACGGCGCCAGAAATCCATTCAGATGACCCAGAGCATTGGCTAATCCGGAGATTAGTCCCGCGAAGGAGGGGGCAAAGTAGAGTAGTGTGGGCCAATAGCCACTGAATCCCATGTCCGTAGAGGACATCAGAAGTATAAACATTAGCAGAACCAGCGTCTTGTTCCCGCAATCAGCCAGGATAATTATCCCAAGAAATGAAGTCGTTAGGATGCTGCCTGGTAAAAAATACAAAATACTATGTATATTGGAATTATATTATATAAGTTTGAGGAGCATTTTGACTTGCTCTAAAATAATTAAACTGTATTACCCATAATTAATTTACACATTAGCCACGTTTGACATTTAAAAAATTAATTTAAATTAAGCTTTTTTAAAAATGGTATCTTACAAATTCCGTACAGTGTCCGGCGCATGCAGCTTTGATCCGGGCCGAAGCGTCGCTCTAAGTAGCTGCCTCCCAAGATGCACGCTACCTTCGAGCACAGCCCGCCCAGATACGGGGCCGCGGAGAGGAAGCCCACTTCTTTTAGGTCGTACTCCATAGCTTCGCTCATGAAGCGGGGCATTAGCAGCGAGAGCACCAGAAAGCTGTAGCAGTGGAACACGTGGGTCAAGACGAAAGCGTACACCGGTAGAGCAGTCATCAGGCTTTTCCAGGGAACTTTCACCACCTGACATCCGAAAATTAATTTTTAACTAAAAGGCTGCCAAATTATTCAACTTACCTGCGATGCCTGAGGCTCTTTAGGACTCTTTCCCTGTCTAAGGTAGGCTACCTCCTCATCCGAAATGCGGGGATGCTGGTCCAAGGTGTCATAGATGAGCCAGTTGCAGGCGATGCCAAAGACCAGAGTCACTGAACCCACCACAAAAAATGACAGTTCCCATCCAAAGTTGCTCAGATAGCCAGCCACCGGGAATACCACCATGGCTCCCGCCAACATGCCGCTGTAGGCCAACGACAGCAACGCCGTCCGCTCCGTGGGATGAGCCCAGGTAACGAACAGTTTGTATAGCGATGGATTGCCGCAGCCCTGCCATTACTTAAATGAGAAGAAATATATACGAATTCGCTGGAAACTAGAACTTACCGCCAGCAGGCCGCACACCACCAGATCGATCACCGCCGCCTCAAAGCTGTAATGGGCCATTACGGGAAGCAGAATGTAGGCAACGGCCTGGCAGATCAGAGAGACCATGAACAGAGCCTTGCTGCTGCAACGGTCCGCCAAGTAACCGGATAGCAGAATGGAAACCACATAGCCGTAGTAGTATACTCCGGGAAACGCCAGCTCCTGGTTACGAGACCATGGTAAATCGCCAGTCTGCAATGAGGTTGATTTAAGGTTAGTTTAATTTTGTATTTATTTATTTAATTTATTAATTACAAGCTCTTTATATGAATAATTCAAGTTTTTATCATATTACAATTTTACTATCGGGAATTACTTGAAGTTGGCTGTTTCACTGCTAGTTTTTAGTAATTTATAACTAAAGTGAAGTATGTACATACATATATGTCAAGGTGGAGCTTTACAATAAGCAGTTATAGTTTAAATTTTAGTCAAATATTTTTTGAAGATTGGTTTTCGTAGTAATTCCTTATATCTTGTATGTTTCACTTTTAAACAATTTTTCAACCAACTCACTTCTGCCACAAGTATCGCAGTGGTTAGCCTAATCCGAGAGCCACCGCACCGGCTTGAAGCTGTGACATTACTTGCCACCTGCAGAGCCTGTTGCAGAGCATCCTCCGACCGGGGCTTGACCATTCTCAGGATGATCAGGCCGAGCATGTTACGTATGGCGGCGTGCAGGCTGGTGGCTATGAAAGCACACACAGCGTAGGTGAGCCGTACGGATCCCAGGAGGCCGTAAGTTGTGGAGCCATTCGACTGCGAGAGGCGGGGCAGAGTCCACGACCTGCTGCGGGTCATGTTTCAGAGATTATCCTAATATCAAACATGCAAATACACTAAAAACACTGAGTAGGATCGAGACTTGAGTTAAGCCCGAAGCGACTGATTGGGAATGCGACGTCTGGGCAACTGCCAGTTTTGGCCGATCGCTTAGGAGAGATGTAACAAGAAAAAAAACAATAAGCGAAGTTATGTGCAATTTGTCACGATTTGACGACTAGATTAACGTGGCGCGGTTTCGCTTAAATATGGAACATGAATTTATCTGCCAACTGTAAATGAGACACATGCAATTGGCAAAGTCGGCGATAAGAGTTCGCCGTGAAATCGAAGCTCAGAAAGCTTAATCATCGTCAGCATCTTAAGTTTTCGTTTTTCTTTGTTATTCTCCCCCAACTGCCGGCGAGCTTTGAAGTTGTAGATTTTGAGTAGTTTTATAATTTTTTATGTTAAAAAAAGGCTGACTAATAAGATAAATAATAATAATAATAATAACGCAAGGGTGCCCCTAGGTTGCATAAGTAATAAATGTCTAGAATAGAAAAGTAATTACAAAATAAAAATAGAGAGGTACATATGTACATACGTGATTCCCAAGCTATTTCTTAACTACAAATATGTATAATTAAAATCAATAAAATAAATAAAGAATTGTATAAAAATGCATATACTTTAATTAACAATTATAAATACCATAATGTCATGTTTTGAGGTTTCTCCAAACCTTCTGATATTTACTAATCCTCCTCCCCAATATTTCGCCTAGGCTAGTTTGTTTTGTCTTGGGGATTCCCCCCATAAATTGCACACCTTAGTTTGTAAAAAAGGGAAAATGGAAAAATGAGGCGAAAAAGGCAAACAAAGTGAAAGCAATCCCAGGTAAAAAAAAAATTGTAAACAAGTAAATATACATACAATCATATATGTACAAGGCACGTCGGAAAACGTTTTTCACATTCTGATTGGTGGCTGAGGAGGTGGAAGAGGAGGAACAGGAACAGAAACAAGTCTGGTCAAAGTGCACGCTTTGGCCAAGTCCACTCCTGACAGGCAATTGGCTTTCGCGTGGCCCGTGTCAGTGGCAGTTGTGCCTCACATATGGATTTGGCTCGGCAATTCGCCGCACATGACCAAATGAATGCACTGAAACTATAATAATTTTTCAATTATAGCTGATATAGTCTATAAAGTTTGTGCTAAAATTAGTTCGGATTATATTTCAAGTATTGTTGAGAAGCGAAATAAAAATATAATGAGCTCAATCAATTTCGTAATAGTTTTTTTATTACAAAATTAAATTGAATAATTATTAAAATATTTATAAAGATTATTCTGTTATTTATGTTATATACTTACATGTATTTCTTATTTTATATTTAAGACTAATACAAAAACTACATTTTCAGAGCGGCTATCACAAGTTTTAAGGAGTTTAAGGACATTTACAAAGGTGCCGCTGCTTAGTGTGCTTTGGACTTTGTTTCGCTCTATATTTCTGCTGTCTAAAAACAAAATAATTATGAATTTGTTTTTAAGCTAGTTTTTCATTAATATTTTCCAACTTTTTTGTGTATGGATAATAGAATAGTATAAATATTTTTAACATTGTTTACTTATCAGCAGCACTTAGATCACATGCAGTCATTCCATTAATTTTTTTCTGGAATTTGTAAAAGTGAAAACGTTATACACAAAAACAAAAGGTAAACAAAAAGTATGTCTTAATTATCAGCATTTTTTAAATGTCCGCACGTAGGTTCCCAAAGCATTTAAATCAAATGTAATCGCAGGGTTATTTTAATTTAAAAATTTTAACTAGGAAATACCTAAATAATATTATTGGATAAATACAAAATATTTTATTTACAAAAAGTAGCTTAAGATAATCATTCTTTTCAGGCATGAAAATTGATAATTAGATTCAGAAGCCGTTGAAGCAACTCAACTTTAAGCCAAATTTTGTCTATCGTTTATTTAAGGATTAGCAAATATTACACCCCATAGCTGGTGATATATTCGATATAACTTTTTTCCCCGTATTCCCAACTGCATTTGCAGACAAATGCACTTTGCTTATCTGGCTGAACGCATCGCTTATACTCATTGCGCCGTGTGTGTTCTATTTTTCGCTTCGCCTGCACTATGTTTCGATTAAAATTGTGAATTTTTTATGAGCCGCGCATGTTAGTTTTCGTTGTTTTTGTGATGTTCAGTTGTTAGCTCATTTGGCATGCATATGGGGGTGGCATTTTGGGAGCGGGGGCGAAGAGTATCCGACTACCACTGGCACTGGGACGCTTTTACATATTTACCGACTTTTTGATTGATTTTTTATTTATAAGCCGCATATGTCGTCCCATTCGAGTGACTAAACTTCTCGTTCTTATTTCCTTGGGACTTTCCTTCTCAGGCAGCTCCCCCCATATTTGCTGTGAGCGCATATGTCGTCCATCGACTCTCGAGGGCAATGCATTGTTTGCATTTGCATAGCCAACATGTTACCTTTAACTGTACCGCTGAACGTTGTCCTGGTCGCGTGTCCTGTTGGCCAGCAAAACACTTTGTTTTTGGTCTAAAAATAGCCATGTCGGCCGCCAGGGAGCGGAGCTTTTTCCGGGGCAAATCCAACAAATTTCCACACTCACCTGGCCGTAAAAACGAATGTTGTGTACAACGTACATGACTGCATGCTTCGCCTAAAAACTGAAAATGACTAAATTTAACACCAAACAAGGAGTACACGCTCTCTGTGTGAGCAACTACAGCCAGGACTGCCTATAAAGAATGCAAAGACTTCCTCATTTGGACTTTGAGTTGCCTAAAAGAGCTGCTTAGTTTTTATTTCTAAATTTTTTTTTTTCAGTAAAAAAGGAAAACTTTTGATTTAATTGTTTTCCTTGAGTCTCTACTGTCTTTAAGAGACGGGCAAGAGTCTTGCTAAATAAGTCAGAAGACCTTTTGCTGGCCTGGAGAGCTGATGAACTGGAAGAAGTCAATTAGAGGGTGCTTAATAATAGATGATTGGCACAATAGTCTCTAAGTGGCGATTTGTGGTTATCCATATGCCGCTGGCTACGGCCAAGACTCTGCTCTCTGCAGGAGGTCCTTTGATGGCCCCATTTGCCATCTGTCGCTCTAAGGGGGCCACGAACTGACCAGCACGTGAATGCCATAAGAAAATGGCTACCATATGACCATAACTACTTGACTTAATATTCTCCATTTGTGTCCAGCCGTGTAGTTTGAGTTATAAAACTATTAAATGACCGCACATTTCTAGGGAGAACAATAACTTTTAATTTATGGTCGCTTAAGGCCAATTTGATTGAGGTAACAAAGTAAATAATAGCTTTACATAATTGTGTAAATCTTTTTTTATTTCCGGCTTCAACCGATTTATAAATTGTATCCTTAAAACTCATGAGTAGCTTGCTCAGAAAACGCTTTTTACCTTTTGATAATCTTAAAACCTGAAGCGATGCAAGATACCAAGTAAAACTTGAGGTAATAAAAACGTTATTTTCACCGGATATGCCCCTGATATTATGCTATATATCCCTCCAACTTTTGCTGTCTCGTAGATATCGCCTCTCTCTCTCTATCTCTCTCTGCATTTCTTTTTTTGGTTACTGGGTTATTTTTTTGTGGTTAACCATTTCCTACGAATCCTTTATATTCCCACCTGGTCGCCGCAGAGCGAGAGAGATAGAGAGCAAACAAAGTGGTGTCCGAAACGGAAGGTGGGTTCAATTCCAATGCGGCCACTTGACCCAAATTTTCTCATTCCTGCCTCGCTTTCTGGCAGGGATTTATTACGGCTTATGTAAAATGGTAGCCCGTTCCTTGGTGGGAAACTCACTTTCTTTTCCCCTTTTTGTAACGAAGACGTGGCAAAGGGCTTAAAAGTAATTTTCCATAATTTATTTTCGCTTGTAGTTTTTTTATTTTTCTGGCTTTCTTTTAAGTGTGTGTGTGTGTGTGTGTGTTTTTTTTTTGCTGGGAGAATTTTATGAGCCATCTAATAGTGCATAGTTTCATGACACACTCACCTGCCCACACACACACACACACACACCATCGAGAGCTAGCGACATTTGAAGGGCGGAAAATTGTTGCTCCGCCAGCAGGTGAGAATACAGTTACAGTTACACTTACAATTAGGAGCCCGAAGACGTGAATCGAGCACGAAACGCTCTCTCTAAACTTGGCTCTGCACGTAAAAAAAAAACATAAACTAAAAAATGTGCTAAGCTTGACTTAAATTTTGGGAAAATTATGTGGTTAAAGTTACCTTAGTACTACAAAAAAGTTTCTTGCTAGTTGCTAACTGCAAATAATTAATTGCTAAGGCTTTTTCTAATTTAGTTTTATTTTTTATTTATTGTATTGTAGCTCCCTTGCATGTATTTTTATTATTATTTATGGGGTTAATAAGCTTTTTAAATATTTTTTGGCTTCTAATGTTATACAATATTTTAAATTTCCAGATCTACAGTTTATAATATTAAAATTTTCAAGTTGCCATTAGTTAATAGCTACCCAGAACAGATGCAACAATTTGCATCAATTTAAAAGATCAAACTTTAAAATAGGTATGTTTTTTCAATTTAAAAGGATCTCAGTATTATATAAAAATGTAATATAAATATGTTAATTTAAAAGACAAAAGGTTGGAATTTTTATTTAAGTATTACAATCTTTTTTAGAAGCTTGTAATGACCCATATATATATTTTTCCCCTATTTATATTTAAAAGGATCTTAGTATTATATAATTATATTAATAAAATAGCAACAGCTTCGAATTTATATTTTATTTATTACTTAATTTTCTTCTTTACTAAATACTTTCAATGACCCAGATATTTTTTCAGCAAATTCCCCTTTGGTTAATTTTTTTCGATGTCCTGGCCGTCTTGGTCCTGCTTTGGTTTTGGCTCTCCTGCTGCTCTCCTTGACGCGTTCGCCCTCTCGCTTTGCTCTGGCCGAGAGCCGTAAACATGCGAAGCTAACGGTGAAGCCATTAGTAGCGGCTTGAAGCTCGCTACGAAAGGATCAACTCGGTAATCGTGGGTGGCAACGGGTCTGAGTCCTGTTTTAACAAAGTGCGCGTAAAAGGATACGTTCTAAAGAGCACCCGGGCTTTAAACAAATCATCAGTTAAAACCGCAGAACTAGTGCTTTACTGTTATGAGTAACTGGCCTGAAATCCTTGAATATATTCAAGACAAACTTAAAAAAATATAAGGCATGGAGTTACCTATCTTAATTATTACATAATTATATATATTGTGGTGTATTTTGTTCTTGTTGTTGTTGTTGAAAACTTTAATGAGTATCGATTGTGTCAGATGTGAAGAATAAAAACGTGTTTCCCATAGACGACGACGACGACGGGTCATGGAGGTCATCACGTTCAGTGGCGCGCCAACGCTTAACGTATTTCAATCCATTATATGCATAACCACACCAAAATCACCAGCACAGTCACACACACAGTGGGCACACGGGCATTAATAGGGCGTCATTTATTACATATCGAATGTGGAACTCATTCCCATTTCCCATTTCCCGTTTCCCCATTTCGATTCGTATTCCCATTCCGAGTTCCCAGGACCTTTCTCCACTCCCCCTATTTCTACCTTGCCGCCGCCGAATCCATTCCCCACTAACTAACGAGCTCCAATCGCATGTGTTCTTGAAATCCACTAATTTATTTTATTATTAGTATTATTTGTTGACTCCATTGTTGCATGCATTAGCTGATTAAAGATGGATTCAAGATGTTAGCCGATGAAAATTTCAAATTATTCAAACGTCCTCGTTACCAGTGATCCAAATGATTAATGAGTGATAAGCAAAAGTTAAGATAGTGAGTGTGTGCCACCAACAAAGTTCCTGAATATTTGATACTTGGGACACAGGAACAACGCCTCTCTCTCTCTCTTTGTCGGATGTTGTAGACTAACGGAAGCCTTAAAGCCAAATGTGAGTAGACCAAAATACAAAAAAAAAAAGAAAGAAAATCCCGCGACGCTGCCAGTCGATAATTTCAAAGTGCGTCCTTGCACTTGTACTACTAACGAAATAACTTTGAGGCGACACACAAATCCATATCGAGGTATATATATATGTATATACATATAAAAAGTGGAATTATATACAATATAGATGGGGTGGACGGGCTATAATTTCTCTTGCACCTGTCGCTGCTCTTTTCACTTTATCGCGTGCGTGGCAAAGCATTTTTATAGCCACAAAATGTCCTTTTACGTTATGTCGCCGAAAAAAAATGTGTAGGAAAACCCACAACATCGGCGGGAAAATTGAAATGAATGCGACCAGAAAGTCAAATAGAAGCTAACTTAAAAATCCTATTCATTAGGATTCTTAATCTTCCTCGAAGATACTATATCCTATATATTTTGTGTATATTTCTAATTGCTTTTATTTTTCCCTGAATGTCACTTACTTGAGGTCTCTCCAATTAACCCCTTTTACTTCGATTGGTTTTCACTTATAAAAAAATTCAAGGTCGCCTATTGCGACACTTGGACACTCGACGTTGTTGTTACGCTATTTTTAACACATAATTCATATTGAATTATAAATAAAACACGTTAGTAATTTACAAACCCACGTTAACCACTAGAGCAGTAGAAAAGGAAGCGCAGGAAAGGAAGCGACAAGGAGTCCTTGGAAAAATTTGAGACACGCGTCGTGAAATACAAGGTGGAACACCCACTGAAAAGTTACCAATCTCTGACATTGACACACTGCATCTATCGATGAGTCCATTAAGTAATATCATTTGATTTATGATTACATTATGTTTAAGTATATAAACTTGACTTTGACCAGGACTGCTTGGTTGAGTAATCTTTTTAATGGATTGGGTTTTCAATGAGTTTTCGTATCTTTTGAATTAAATTTTTATAGGTTTTAAATTTCGGAATAGATATTTATTTTGAATAAAATGAATAGTTGGAAAAGAATAATAATATATTGATCAAGGCATTAGCATATTATGTGTAATTTACTTCTAATGGTTTAATCTAAAAGGTACATTTCAAAGGACCCCCATAGAGTTTACACAGGGTTTAAGGGGGTTGTACATAGTATTATCTCCAGCTCTATACCTCAATTGTTTTATGGTCAATGTGATATTTTAATGGAAATTGTGATTTTTAAGTTGTTATTTATATTTTAGTTGTGGTCGATAGAATTTTTTGTTGGGGTGTTAATGTTATTCATCTATTTAGACATGAAAGTTTCTATGTTTCTTGAACTTCTGCAATATTTAAATACATTTATGTTGCCAGCATTGTTGCGCAACATGTTCATGGCAACATTAACATTTTCTTCTGTCATCAACTCTGTTTAATTGAAGTTTTTATAAATTTCAAGCATAATTAAAAAAATTTCCTATGTCCCTTTAATTTCACCCACTTTCTCTTGCAATTATTACTGGGCTGTGTCCATGATTTTATTATTCAACTCTGAAATGTAAGCCAAAGAATCTCATAATACCAAATATACTCTATGGTAATGAACTGATTGCCATTAGTGAAGTCTTAACCTATTACAAGCTTTAATTGTAATTAATTTTGACGCTGGCTAAATACTTCTTTTGATTGAATGATTCATTGATTGATTATTTTATTTTGTGACAATGTCGCTGGAAGTAGCCTAATCGTCGAAATAAAACTGCTGCCTCAGCGTTATCTAGCTTAACTCTTTTAAGAAGAGAGCTGAAGGGGTTAACATTTTACTACACGGCCATTATTAGATCGGCGAACAGGTGTGCCCGGCCAGGTGTCGGCTGCTGATAAGCAGGCTCTTGCTGTATCGCAGCTGATAATTGTGTTGAGGCGATAGGCCAACAACAAAACTGAAACTCCGCATCGCGATAGCCGAAATGGGGATTATCTGGAAAAACCACCGTCCGGCACTCCACTTGCCACCGGTTAATCATCAGTGTACGGGTGTATTTTTACGGCCCACCGACCCGCAGATAAGATTAACCGGAATCGAACACTCCAAATAGTCTGATCCCCGCTCGGCTTGGTCAGTTAGTTGCCTTTGCCAGTTGTTCGGGAAACCTACTCTCTGTCCGCGACAATGTCCAACTTTCAGTGGTTTTTCGTCCTCGGTATCCTGTGCTGTGCGGTTCTCAGTCCTCAAGGTAACATCAGACAGAGACAGAGACAGAGGCAGGGGAA
The DNA here is from genome assembly GCA_035045905.1 of Drosophila anomelani. NCBI lineage: Eukaryota > Metazoa > Arthropoda > Insecta > Diptera > Drosophilidae > Drosophila > Drosophila anomelani. The sequence continues at coordinate 3,140,563 of JAWNOO010000007.1, read as the reverse complement.
AGTGAAAGAGCGAAAAAGCGAAAAGGTCGAAAAACGAGAGACTTGCGGCCAAATCATGTAGCCGAATGGCATTCAGTAATGTTGCAGGCAATTTCCGGTAATTGAATTAAAGCCGCGATTAATTTGGTGTGAGGCCATCGAAAGGGCAGGCCAAATTGGTTGACAAATACCGTGGGCGGACGGCAGTCATAACATTAAAGAACAGCCGGGGAGTAATTAATGCAAACGCAATCAAGGTCAAGTACTTTGCCCTATTGACCCCACCACCACCGGCCAGCACCCATCATGGCTGGCCGTCCGGGTCCCAAGGTCCTTTGCGGTTTGAGAAATTGTTTTGCCGGCCACGGAAAATGGAAATTAAAGTGGCAAAGCGTCGAGCGAATTCCAGTACTCCTTCTTCTCTCCGCCATTGTTATAGTTTTTCGCCCTTTTGTTGTTGTTTATTGTTTAGTTTGTTGTTTTTTTTCCTGCTTGCGTCTGCGTTGATACTCTTTTGCATGGAAATTTTTTCAGTTTTTTACGTTTGCCGCAACCTCATCCGGAAGTCGTTGGCGTATACGTAATAAATTGCGGCCCCGACACGTTGCGTGTCAGGAGAAGCTTTGCCGACGAGACGCTGGGAATTCGGTTACAGCTCTCGGGGTTGTTTCTATAAATTTAATAATCAGCTGGACAGGTGGATAAATGGGCGTGGCTTCGCCAAGATTGACGAGGCTGCTCAATCAATTGATAATTTATTGGGATTCTGATTGAAAGAATAGAGCTAGAGCTACACAGGAAAGCACGCAGATTTCCTTTTTTCTATTAACGAATTGCAATTTTTATTTCCAAATATATAGGTTTCTTATTCAATTTTCTCTTATAGGAATTAATAATTGATTTAATTTCAAAATAAAAACATAGTTGCATTAGTTTCGATAAATTAAATAATTATTTTTATCAGAGCTTAATACTTATAGTTTTATTCCAGCTTTGCAAATGGTATTATGATTTGATAGAAGTGTCTTTTAAAGTACATGTACTCGTAGGTATTTATGATCAGTATCAGTACAGTCCGTATATTCTTCTATCCGTTTCAATGTAAACTAGTATCTCAGTTTCAGAGAAACTTTACAGATTGTTTGAAAAGTGGTCAAGAAAGTTGAATGAAAATAATTAATTAAAATAATTATAATACTGTAAAAATTATATTATTTAAATAGTTGTATAATTTACAAAATTATGAATTTTCCTCTCAAAACAAAACATGTGTACCGAAAAATGTTCGTTAAAATGTATCTCATCAAAAATACTATAAATGTGATAACTGCAAGGGTGTATAATCTTGAAATTAAAAAGTATATTATTATCTGTAGCATATGTAGCATTGTGTTGTTTTTATACCCAGTACCCATAGGGCACAAGCTGCTGCATATTTATTTTATGGACGTACTAAATCGAGAAAATTATAGACAACGTTTTGCAAACTCAAAAACTATCTACTTTGGAAAACGTATTAAGCTAACAATAATTATATATATTTTTTTTAATTTTAAAATGAGTTTTTTCGGGATTGCTTTAACTGCTCCATAATGTTAAACAAACATTACCAAAAAACCATAAAGCGACATTTAAGCCCAAAAATTAAAGCTCACTATACGCTGTCTAAAAAATAATGATCGCTATAGTAAATACTATTCCTTTAGCTGTTACCAATTTTAAAAGTATAATTATTAAATATTTATTTCTGGTTTTCAACTACTTATAATGTTTAAGGCGTTTAAATTTCATATTCATGATACTGATTTATGTATTTTAATCTTTACCGTAAATGATTTTATGTTCTTATTTTCGATAATGATACTTTAACTAATTTAAAGGTTTGGTTTTTAAGAGCCTTGATTAACGAAATTTGTAAAGAGCGAGAAAGCTTTTTATGCTTCCACTTCCGTCATAAACTAACTCACATTAGACTTTAAAATTGTAACAAAAGTATCAAAAGAGCCAAACACCATATGTTTCCGTCGAACAGAATGCATCGCTATATCTCTGACAATAGAATACCTCTACGGGCGGCTAAATTTAGTAAAATAATCTATATACCACAACTGCTGTGATATTATAAAATAGGGACCCCCCAGGTTGCACCCTAAACCTATCATAGGTGACCAAAATTGTGCAAGTGAGAAAAGTTGAGAACGCTATTTTCCGCGAATGAGGACGTGATATGGCCCTGAATAATTCAAGTGGACCGGAATGGGCCAGAGAGCGGGCCCGAAACTGGGTCGTCTGGACGCAGGCATGAGGTGTACATATTTAAATGGCCGACTTTGGGTCTTACTTACATGGCTAGCACAAGTTAACGCTGTTTTTTGACCCCACAACCCGACCATTGCAGGCGACGGCGGCGCGTCGGCCGTATTTTGGCCATGTGAAAGCGAGGAGGACTGCACAGCTGACGGCTCGAGCTGCGACTTGGCCAGCGGGCAGTGCGAGTGCTCCACATTCGACGCGGTGCTCGCAGAGAACTTTACGCAATGCCTGGCGACGGCGCTCGTTGGTGATCGGTGCGACGACAGCGTCCAGTGCAATCTTATGCCAACGGGGGCCAGTTGTAAAGCCGGGGTCTGCGATTGCGCCGATGGCCAAACCTATCTGCGTGGCAAGTGCCGCCCACTGAACGGACTCGGCGAGTCCTGCGACACGGTGAGTCCTGCTGAGTCTGCCTTTTCCCGAACCAAAACTAATTGAGTTGCCTTGCAGGACTTGGACTGCTACTTTGCCTACGATCGTTCGTCTGTGAGCTGTCAGCAAAACGTGTGCCGCTGTGCAAATGGCTATTATAACAGATATGGAAACATATGTCGTCGCAAATCAATGGGTGAGTACGGTCCGGGATAGGGTAAGGGTCAAGCCTAACCACTGACCACCGAAAATATATATTCTGTTCGCAGAAGAAAACGATGCCTGCGTCGTCAATGAGGACTGTGATGCACTGGGCGCCGGTGCCGAGTGCGTTGGCTTAGTATGCACCTATGTGGACGAGATTACGACTACTCCCGGCGGCGAGGATACCACCGAACCAGGCGAGGATGGGGACTCGACCACAGCGGAGGCTATCACCGAGACACCGGAACCGGAGACAACGACGACCGCCTTCAGGAGCCGGCGACAGCTAACCAAGGCCTTTGTGCACGCTCCCCCGCCCACGCACCACGATGTTGCTGCTCAGGTATCCTTTGCAGCTCTCACCAATGGCACCGACACCGAGCCACTCATCTCGCCGCGCTCCCACGAGATCGCCGTGCAGACGAGCATCGAGAATTACGAGATGCAGGATCTGCGTAGCACGCGGAATGTGGCCACCGCCACAGCATCCACCAGCACCAGCAGCCGCCGCGCCTCCAGCCGCAACCAGAGCCACAGCCAAAGCCACAGCGTAAGCCAAAACCAACGGCGCCGCCGCTTGCCCTCCCTCTTCCGCTTCGATGACGAGGACATCAAGACCTACTCCACGCTGGGATCCAGTCGCGACGATGACGATGCCGATGAGAAGAAGTGTGAGTAGTCCGTGAGGAAGGGAAGAATATAATTTTAATTTAGTTGCTTTCCTTTTCTTCGTCCTTAGACGGTAACAGCTGCACGGACAATGGCAAGACCTGTTCCGGCCTGCCGCACTCAATCTGCTCCAAGAATATCTGCCTGTGTCGCCAGGGCTACTATGCCCGCAATGGAAAGTGTTTTGCGGGTAAGTGATACATACTGAGATCTATCCATTTGGTCAGTATCCCTAACCAGCTCTTTCTTATCCACAGAGCTGGGAGAGATTGCGGAGAGCACGGACGAGTGCGAGTACGAGTTCGATGAGCTGTCCAAGACTTGTGTTTGCCAAAAGAACTACTTCTACGAGCGGGATCTGCGGAACTGCCGGAAACGTATGTGAAATGTTTGACTCACCTAGCAAGAGGAAACCACCTTAACAGCTTCCTTCTTCTCTTTCCATTGACAGCCATCCAGTACCACCTGTCTTGCACCTCGAACAGCCAATGCAGTCCCTTTGGTGCCTCCTATTGCCACCCGGAGATCCCTAGGCGCTGCACCTGCGAGGAGTACGCCCTGTACGATGCCATTAAGCAACTGTGCGAGTACAAGCAGGGCTTGGGAGCCGAGTGCGAGTCCAGTGATGCCTGCCCCGTGGATCATTCCGTCTGCTCCAATCGTCTGTGCGTCTGCGCAGATCACTACTTCGAGAAGGACGAGGCCTGTGTGCGGGGCATTGGAGCTGACTGCTCGGAGGAGGATGATTGCATAGCCGAGAACACAACCTGCGCAGTCAAGGACAATGTGACGGAGGCGGCGGAGGAGGAGCAGTCGCGCACATGCCAGTGCCGCAAGGGTTATGTCCACTTCAAGGATCAGTGCCTCAAAGAAGGTGGGTTGTCTTTGTAAAAATATCTTTATAGCTGATTTTTGACATTATTTTGTTTATATTCTTCCAGCTGAGGAGCTGGACGAGGAGTGCGTGGAGGATGAACAGTGCAAGCCACTTCTGGCCAGCTGCAATTCGGAGGGCAAGTGCGGATGCACAGATGAGCAGCACGAAAAGAATGGTATTTGCGAGACGAAGCGAGGTAAGGCAAACTGAATAATACCTGAATAGAGTCGCCCATTATATCTTTCCCTCGCCCCGCAGAGCTGGGTGAGTCCTGCACCAAGGCCACGGAGTGCTACATCGAGAAGGATCCCGAGAACGTGGAGTGCCGCAATTCAGTCTGCCAGTGCAAAATCGGCTACCAGACGAGCTCCAATCAGAAGCAGTGCATGATGCCCAGCAAGAAAAGTAAGGTTTCAAAGATAGCTTTAAATATTGTTAAACTTATATATTCTCAATCCATCAACAGATTCTTCCGGTAGACCCAGTGCCCTCAAAATCATCACCTTCATGCTGATCGGCTCCGCTTTCCTGATTACCAGTGCGGCCATTAAGCAGGCCTACTACTAACCAAATTAACCAAAACCTTTGCTAGCGTTGTGAGGACCGGCGAGGAGACGAGGGGTCACAGCCTCGACTGGACCGACTGGATGTGGCCAGTATTAGCCAAGTTAGCGGAATGGACCTGCGTCCATGCGCAACGTGAATAGATATCAAATAGTCCATAAGCTGATATTTAAGATTCGAAGCAATAATCGGAGCCTCTGGCTGGACTCCCGCTTAACTAATACGGCTAAAAGTAAAGACAAATTAGCTGTAAGTTTCAAGTTAAACTAACTGCTTGTTGATTAGGATAATCAAAGAAACAGTTTTTAACAAAAAAGTGTAATATATATATATACATTATAATAAACTAAGGCCAACGGACAGTTGTCTCAAATCGAGAAATATTTGTTTACATTTATTTTCAGTAGATTCCTTGATGGAGCCTTAAAATTGTATAAATCACGCAGGCTTTGATCTACATTTCTTTTGGGGAAAGCCTTCAAATTTCCTTGTGTTACATATCAGTTGGTACTTTTATTCTGTAGACAAAAAAAGTTTAAAATTATATTGTGAAAAATTCATTAAAAAATGCATCCCTTTGTTAATAGTCAGAGCCCCAGTGGGAACCCCGTTTACTCCCTCAAATTAACGCAGGCTGGAAAAAGATTATGTAGACATAAGGTAAGAATATAACCCAAAATCAGGAAAGTTAAAATTATAAAACTATCTATAGACTTCCTAAACCAAGACATGGGAATAGAGTTGCTTGAAATTCATTTTGTAAACTTATTTCTGATGACTCCGTTTACCCGCAGACAAAAAAATCCTGCTCGTCTAGTTCAACATACTCCTGCCAAAAAAGAAAACTACAAAATTCCAAGTGTCCAACCCCGCGGACCAGGAAACCCAAGTCCGAGGCTGACTCTGATTGTGGCAAAAGCAAACGCAATACCCAGCGGAAGGCTGTCTATAAACCAAAAAGATCAATGAGGATTAAACGTTCCAAAATGCAAAGAATTGCGTCCAAAAGAAGAGAGGTAAGTCCCAAAAAAATGTACAGAAGTGTTAAGGGAATTATTATGGACTTAAAAGGTCAGAATAATTAACAATATTATTAATAAGTAATAATACATATAATTTTATAATCTATTAAAATTGTATCCACGGTTGGGTGAAATATATTTTATTTTTTTATTGATTGCCAGATATTATTTCGGATTTTTTTCCTTAGAATTTCCTTAGACTTAAAGCTAGCAACTTTTATAAATACTTTTATTTCTTGATTTTGTAAACAAATATTTCAATTTAAAGGTGTAAGAACTAAATACGTAATTATTCGTTGTTTTTGTTGTTTACTTACTTGAAAGTCAAAATAAAATCTACATAAAATCTAAAAACACGATAATTACTTTCGCTTTTATTCATGATTGTTTACATTTTTGCATCAAAAATTCGCCAAAAGCCATAATTTTATTCAAGTACAAATCTTTTCCCATATAATATATGATCCATAAACAAGTGCATGGTATCTTCGAGTCGCTTATATTTTGTATTTCTTTAGCTGTCTAATCAGAGGTTTGTGCTCAAATTATCAATAGCTAGTATACAGACGAGATCGGGTGATTTTTTTTTGGCGAAAGGTAATTAGAGTTCGCCCACCTTTGATTTCGTCGATTGTTTGTTTCCAATTGTTTTGTTCATTCTTTAAATGGGTTATCAGTAGATTAAAGACATTTGTTATGTATAACATAGCGATTTAAGTACACTAAAAAAATATACCTAGTAACCAAAGTGGGTTACGGTTATGGGTATAAGAACTTATGTACAATTAAAAATGGCTAAATTCACAAGACAATATTGTCGGAAGCATGTTTACCAACATCAATTGGTAGAAAAATGTATACAAGTGAAAAGATCTAAAATTTGTCTAAATCTATCGACTCAGAGTAATCCTACTCGGTAAAAGATATATCATAAGTACACAAGGCTTTTTTACCGCATAGAGAAACTGAAACTTAAATCAAACTTTACTAAGTGCACAGAAGATGCTTCCAGCTCATCAGTGTCATCACAGGCTCCAAATGATTTCCGAACTATCCTAGTTGCCAAAAAACGAGTGTTTTTTAAATAGTCCCAAATAAACATTATTTATAAATAACTCCTAATGATTCTAGTTGCTTGAAAATGGCTTTCAAACTGAAATCGCATCTTTTAAGGGTTTCCAGACAAATCATAGTCGCCTTGAAAATACTGTCGAAAGCATTTGTTTGATTCATAATACCCACTGGCTCTCATTCAAATCGGAGCTATCAAAGTCAGTGTCAGTGTTTCTCGGAGAAATTCGAAAGAATATCTGAGTCAAGTCGGTCTATTTTTAAGGCGGCTAATCGATTGGATTTCTGGTAAATTTTAAGTCTCAAGATGTCGCACCTTTCCCCGGCTCATGCCAGGGACTCCATTGTTCTGTCCATGTAAGTGTTGGCCGTGTGATTCGTAGTTGCTGCAAGCGTTGAATATTCCGTTCTTGGGTCGAATTCAGCACAAAATCCGCCGAATCGGACAGCACCAAAATCGCTCTGTGCGCGTCTCTGGAGTTGGCCACCTGTCGCGCCGAGAACTGCCAGCTGAAGGAGAAGCTGACCGAGTGCGAGGCCACAATCCACAGCCTGAAGCAGCTAATTACTAGAATTTCCGCAAAGCAGAACGAGATCTATACCGAATTGGTGGAGCTGCGCAAGAAGTGTCTCACCGCTCCGAGGCCTCCGGCCGAGATAGACACGTTGGATACATCGACATCGACCGTTGAAGATGACATCCCGGATTGGGGTAGTTACATGCCGGAGTGGGATTTGTTGCAGTATTCCGGGGAGGTGTCCCCGCTGGCCAGCTCCTCTTCGACCACATCCGAGCGCTATCTCTTTCAGGAGGACTCTGAAGTAGATCCCAATTATATGGCGTCATGGCGTCGCAATCAGGCGGAGGAGGAGGAGGGGGAGGACGAGGAGGAGGATGATAGTGATGGTGGGGATGATAATGATGATTCTCAGCATATGTCGCAGTTGTCACAGTTCCTGCAGGACGACTGGGATGACGAGAGCGACAACTAAGTCCACGCGCAATTTTACACACAAGTACTTTCTCGTCGTTCTAATACAAATACAGAGTTTATAGAAGCAGCAACAATTAAACGTGGTTTTTAGTTTAGTTGTTAATTCAGCAGCCAATCCAAGGGGTTGTCTTAAATGGAAAATCATTTAATGTATATCTTTGGGCACTTAACAATTTCTTATAAATAAAAAAGGTTTCCTTAAATCTACAATCGACCCGTCTTCATGCCGGTCTCAGTTCAGTGGCGATCCTGCAGCTGCACCCAAAAATCGGGCGGCGATATGATCAGCCCGTTGAGGTTCTTGGACAGATCAGGCAATTGGTCGCCTGGGGCCAGCACAAAGTCAAAGTGCTGGCACATAGTGGCCGTCATCAGGAAAAGCATATTTCTGGCAAAGGTCTCGCCAGCACAGAGCCGCTTTCCAGCTCCGAATGGCAGTGAGATATCCAGCTTCAGGCTGAGCTTGCCCTCTTGATCAAGGAATCGCTCTGGCCGAAACTGCTCCGGATCTGACCACACGCGGGCATCCGAATGGAAAGCATACAGACTGGGTATGACGATGGTGTCCTAGAGAAAGATTTCGAAATGTTTTCAAGGATAATTTAAAAAATTAAAGTGGGATATTCACCTTGGGAATCTGGTAACCCAACAACTCAGTGTCCTCCAGCGCCTTGTGCGGCACATCGGAGGGTACCAGGGTCTCAATTCGCAGGCCCTCGCGTACGGTGGCCTCTGTGAAGGGTAGGCTCTTCCGATCCTCCAGAGTGGGCAGTCGTCCACAGCCCACCACCTCGTCTATCTCGCGCTGCATCCGCTGCAGCACCGCTGGATACAACATGAGATACTGGACGAGCAGCGATAGCTGCACTCCGATGGCGGTGAAGGCGGGAAAGGAGAAATCCACCAGGCCCATGATGAACTGCTCCCGATTGAAGCCATACCCCGGAGAGCGGCGCATTTCAGCGATATACACGTCCATAAAGTGGCGTTCCACACCTTCCTCGTAGGTCTCCAGGGCTCGATCCACGAAGTCGGCAAAGTACTTGTGAACAAAAACATTGGAATCATTGAGCATCTTGTAGCCACTCCACTCGGGCCAGATGTGTCGGATCCAGGGCATGATGCTTAACATGCGGCCGTAGTCGTCTGCGTTCCGCTGGAACTGCATGCCTTTCTGGCAGAGTTCCACCAAGCGAGCCATCTCCTCCCGACTCTGGCATTCATTGTACACAATGTGGAAGTGGCAGTTCGCCGAGAAGGGGTTGAAAAGCAGGGGCAGGAGAACCCGGTATCCTCCGGGCTTGACCATGCTTAGCTCGTGTTGATGCTTTGGCCCGTTGCGGATTAGGTCTAGCATGTCGGTCAGCTGCTCCTGGATGACCAGTTCCAGTTGCTCAAAGCGACGCCCGAAACCAAAGTCTCGGAGATAGCGCAGGATAAAGCGGCGCTGCTCCTTCCACAATGGTCCTTCCTGGAAGAAGATGCCTGGTGGAGATATAAATAATAATTTAACATTAAATAGTTTATATTATCAGTGGAAAGAAAGCTTAATCTCATCTCAACGAGCCACTATTTTTAGACAAATGAAAGCGAAAACTTATGACACAATTCTTATCTGTGGACTCTTGATTATTTTCAGACCCACTGACGCTCTGGTTTGTTTTTCGTGGATTACATATTATTTACTAAATACGTAGGAGTGTATTATGCATTAAAATAAATATTTTTGGGCAGTATTTGCATTGATCGAATTGATTGTTAGCTTTAAAAATATCAATATACTTTAAAGTGGACCGAACTAATTGAAAAATTAGGTGTAGGTCAATTGAAACTAAATGTAAAATGTAAACATTACAAAATGTTTCATTATTGTAAAAATTAATATTTTCCAAGAGAAAGAAGCCTATTCCATACTCATTTAAATGCTAACTTTTAAGCAACTTTCATACAATCCTTTAATTATTTTCACTTTTCCGAACCCCTACATTTTCGCACACAACAAAACCTTATCGAAGGCACTGTGCTGGAAACCGATTTAATTGTTTAAATATTCTTTAGACGCAGTACCCTAAATGAAAGTGTGCCTTGCTTGTCTTATCAAGTGATAACGAGTGTTTTGTCCGCCACAATTAATTTGCGATTGACCCCAATATGAGCCCCAAAACCATTTACATATAAGTGGTCAGGCCCTCTGATCTCACCTCGTATGTCATCGCCGGGATCACGCATGGCGGCCACAAAGATGCCCGGGCGACCGTCAAACACTTTGTTGTTGAGAATCTCACGCACTCCCTCGGCACAGTGGACGACGGCCACCTGGAAGGATCCAACGTGCAGCCCGATTATATCGGACTTGTACCACCGACTCAGGGTCAGAGCCGCCTTGTGCAGGTACTTGAAATTGATCATCAGCATGAAGAGGTAGCTCCCGAAGAGGGGAATACGCGGCGGACCTGTGAATAATCCAATTAGGTCCTTAAGATCCTTGAGCGGTGGCGAGGTGATGACGAACCCGGTGGAAAGCCGGCGGGTCGATACCAGACATAGCGATATGCCAGGCAAAGGAACACCGCAGTGCAGAGCGCCAGGAGAAATTCCGTGATCATTTTGGAGTCCGTCCACCGACTGATTGCTCCTCCGCCGTGCAGCTGCGTTTTTGTAGCGGTCTCCGTGCGATGATAAGTCACTCACACTTTCGCCGGACAATAACAATTAAACAACGTCAATCTATATGGATCGGTCTTTATACTTAAATCGCATCGGTTAGCCTGACGGCCGATCGGTCGGTCGGACGGTCCACTAACTTTGTCTCGTTTCTTGCTTTTTTTGTTTTGTTGATATTTAATTGACAGTCGCGGTTAAAGCCGAATAGCCAAATGTCTTATAATTGTTCTGTTTCTAAATTAATTAAATTTAATTTGGACACAGGTTAATCCCTATAATATTTATTAAAGTATTGGGATTAAATATAAAATATTATTAGAAAGATCATGTTTAAAAATAGGTTAAATATCTAATAATTTGGCCTCGGGTGTAAAATACCTGAGTTGTAAGTATTCAAGTTCTCGTTGTGCAAGTGTTATAATTTTTTTATAATTTAAAAATCGATCAATCATCTCGAAACAATATTTTTGCAAAATATACAATTAAAAAAATATTCTTGGTCACTGTACATATTTATTTTAAAGAAATTTAATTTTTGTTTCCAAAAAATTGTCCATTTCTCATCACTACCTACCACTGCATAAATTATAGTATGAGTCATTTATTTAAAATCTCGTTTATATGCTCGGAAGTCTCAAAATCGGCGATATCTCCGAAATTTGACATAGCAGCGTCTTTGGAGATATCTCCAAATCCAAATTCGTGTTAAGAAATAGGCTTAGGAAATATCATATAACTTACTAGTTTATTAATAAGATATTCCTTTATGTTTAATAATAATTTATTAAATGTATATTCTTAAACAGTTGCTACGAATTAAGCAACTAAAACTAAGCAAAAGATATAAATCAATTGTTTTTACTTTTCTACAGAGGTATAACCCTTTCATTTTATTTTCTTCACTTCATTTCATTATAAAATTTACTTATTTGTCAAAACATATTTGTGCTTTTGACACCAATTAAATATTATCTGTAATTAAGTTTACGTGTTGCAGCGCTTAAAATGATTGCTTAAGCTGATTAATTAAAATCGCAGCTCTGTTTTATTGAGCTATTAGAGTGAACTCAACTATTTAAATTTGATGTGCAGTTCCGATGCCGGCGGGTTGGGGCAAGAGTCCAAGCCGGAAGTTAGGCTTGATTTGGTGGCGAGGTGAGATCGATCTCAATTATGGGACTGCACTTGGCATCGTCCTTGCGCGGTGTGGCGGATGACCTCGACTCGGTAGCGAAATCCGCTGCCAACGAGACGAGCTGTCGCCACTTCTCAACGTCAACATTTGCATCCTGAAGCCTCTGGAACAGGGACTCAAAACCTTCGGCATCCATGGCAGTCAGATCGAATGGGATCCATTGATCACCATCAGTGCCTCTGCGTGCAACGACACCCTTCACACGTGCCGGCAACGCTTCTTGCTTTATATATGTTCCCGTTGTCTCTTTCAGCGTGTGAATGCTATAAAAAATATAAACAAAGGAGGAGAACATGTGTCGTTAATTAAGTCATATATAGAACAAACATAATGGGGAATATATCATCATTATTGGGGCTTTGGATAATTATTGTTCCCATTTGTAAATGTGGTGATTTGGAACAGGTGATTATAGGTTTGATGTTGCGCTCTTTATGATATCTAAATAGTTATGTTGGTTTGTGGACATAAAGAACTATGATTTCATTGCGGCCTTAGGAACATAACTATGTAACATTCGCTGCTTTTAAAGATAAATTTGCATTATAGTAGAATAAGTTCCATAGATCTTCGATATTCCAAAAACCCAGTTTGTAGTTCTGGTGGCCAATAAAGGCAATAGATGCTAACCATTCCATGAGCTCGTTGCTGATATGTCTTTTGTGCGTCCTCTGCTGCTTCAGCTGTTCGCGCATGGCCAGATTCCGGTGCCTGGTGTCCTCCAGTTCCTCGGCCAGCTGTTTCTCGAACAAGACTCGCTCCTCCAGCTCGTGGCGGCGCTGCTGGAGTACTTTCTGCACCTTGCAGTCACGCTGCTGGGCCAGGCTCGCCTCTTTGACCGACACTAAATATATTAATTCATTAATTAATATGTTTGAAGCAAAATCATTTCATTAAATGGAAACCAACTCACTGAAGTTGTCTTGGAATTTGGAGACTTTCTTGGTCAGACGCGACTCCCGGAGCTCCATAGTGTTTTGCTTGTCGTACATACTCTTCAGTCTGTTATGGTAGTCCAAAAGAACCACATTTATATCCCTTTGGGCCATAGTAAAGCTCAGTTTCTTTGATTTTTCGGGTTTAATTTAAAAATTCACCGCCTAAGACTTCCAGGCGTTTGTTTGGGTTTGTTTCCAGTTAGTGATGGCACTTCCAGGCCCAGTGGTGCTACCAGACCGTCAGGGAGAGGTGAAGCGAGGAATCGATAGTTGGCATCGAACAAATTTTACTTTCCCGGTTCGATTTTTTACCCGTTTCACGAAGTTTCACGAAGTTTCACGAAGTTTCACGAAGTTTCACAAGTTTCACGAAAATTTCAGAAAAAAATAACGAAGTTGCTATAAATTTCCTATAAAAAACGAAAAATTCATATCAAATTTCAAATTTACGCCATCTGGACGTGAATCTGAATATTAAGTTACCTAATTAGAAATTAAAACTGACAAAACAATTTCATTTGGGCCAATTATTTCTTATTCGATTATTCAGGAGATTAAATTGAAACAAATGTACATATTGAACTATAATTGTTTTTTGTGGGGTTTTTTATGCATCTAATTAATAGATAATCGTATTTCTTTGGAAATATTTAGTCAAGCTTATGTTATAATCTAACTTATAATCGCAATTTTTCATTATTTTGATGAAAAACGGCAAAAAAAAGGCCATGTTTTGTTTTGCTTGTTTAACATCTCACAAATATTCAAAATAAAATGAATGTATTTGACAAAGTGACTATGACTATGCTGATGCTGATGGTGGTTGATCACGGGCGAGCCGCGGCGGTTCCATTCTTATTGGTCACCTCCAGTTCCTGAGCGCCCCTCTCCAGTGGGCGGTGGAGTGGACAGCCTGCTGGAGGCGGTGGAGGAGCAGCTGGAGGAAGGTGAGGAGCTGCAAATTAAGGCCACCTCGAGGCCGTTCTGCTGCTGGTCCGCATCATCATCAACATCATCGCGCTCACTGGGCTGGGTGCTGGTGGGATGAGAAGCGACGGCAATGTGGTTATTAGTAGAGCTGCTACTGTGGGCCGTTTCCGTTTCCTCGGAGCCTCCGTCACGTCACTCGTCATGCAGCTGCAGTCGTCATGCAGTCACCGTTCGATATCACAATTTGCTGTTGATGTTCTGATGATAGAGTCGATGAAATTCCTTCATCCTCCTCATCCTCATATCCATTTCAAATAGAAAAATAAATATTAGCTAAGCGAATTAATTATCGGAGCAGATTCGAACTCACAATAGGAGTTATGTCGAGCTCCTGCTTCTCCATGTCGCCCTGCTCGAAGAACTCGGAGCATCATCGGAACCCTGATTGATATTGACGATACGTTGCTTCCCATCTAATCCCATTTTCTGCCACTCACAGCGTTAGCGTCACTTTCCATTGCTTTTTCACTATTTTTTTCACAATAAGTGACCAGTCGAGGGTAAGGGATTAGGATTAAAAAAGCACGATACGATCACACAGCATATTGCAACTGGAATTTTAATTGGAATTAGAATTTGAATTTGAATTTGACTTGCGTTTGAAGCAAATCCAATAGCTTGAATATTTTGTTCCTAACGCGCCCCTGAGCTTGAAAGTTGAATCTAACACGCCCCCAGAGCTACATTAGTGGTTCCCGATTATTCTATTAATTAGCAGCATAAAAAACCCCACAATTATAGTTTTTGTTTCAATTTAATCTCCTGAATAATCGAATAAGAAATAATTGGCCTAACTGAGATTGTCTTGTCAGTTTTAATTTCTAATTAGGTAACTTAATATTCAGATATTCACGTCCAGATGGCGTAGTATGAATATTTTTCTTTTCTGTTATATTTATATTTATAGGAAATTTTTAGCAAATTCGTTAATTTTAATCTTAATGTTAATTAACATAAACGAATGTCAGTTTACAGAGTTTTGCTTATGGAATTAACAGTAACATTTTTTGCTTATGGAATCTTTAACAGCAATGGATGACTTTATCGATAATTATATCGAACCAAACTCATAGTGATGCTGAAAACATCGATGCATCGAATATCGATATCAACAAAAACATCGGTAAAAACATCGATGTTCGATGCATCACTAAAAGCCGGCATCCAAAAAATTTTGCAAGTCAAATCAGCAAAAAAAGAAACGCATTTACAGCAGAAATTTAAGAAGTTTTGGTAAAAAGCACTTGATGCGCTTGTTGTTCGGCGCCCCGGCAATACGGAACCTTCTTGCTCGCACCTACATCAGCCGCCGCTTTGGGAAGGTGAGACATGCAGAAAAATGTGCAAAATTGCGAATTTTTACTTGTTATTTGGGAATGAATAATAAAGAAACAAAGAGTCTAAAAATAGGGGCAACATTTGCATAACTCCTTATAGTATAGCTATCTTTTGGCAGACTCGTTCCATGAAATGCCTGCAATCTACGAAAATCGAAAGAATAGCTTCCCCACCTCCCTCGCGAATCGGTCAACGACCCACTTGTTGTTCTTGTTCCACACAATTCAAGGTCATGCCGCTGCGGCGTTCATTTATCGCCCCAAATTGTTGCTATTTTGTTGCTCCAATATAACGGGAACGACATACAATAACCAGCTCTGATTTTCTAGGTTCGACTGGAACACTTATTGGAAGCACAAACAGAAGTCGTGTTTAAAAAAAAATAGAGCAAATGAACTTGTTCACTAATGGAAGCATTCTGTAAACATTTGTAAACTTTTAAACATAAAATAGATTATATATATTCTATTTTTTAAAATTAGTTTCAAAAGCCAGTAACCTAATTTTTACCCTGTTAAACACTTAACCCTAACCTTAAATTAAAGAAAAGTATTGGTAATGTAGTCAATTACCTTGAGTTAGCTAAAGCCCTTCACAATAAGAAGTAAAAAGGTCAGCATACATAAAACCAATGGAATGCCTCTTTTATAGTATTTTTCTTTGTTTTTAATCAGAATCAGAACCTAAATTATTCGTTTTCTTTAGCTAAAATAACACATTTTACTTTTTTTATTAGTAATGTAATAAATATTTGTGTTAACACTAGTAGAGCTTACAAATAAACAAATATTTATATATGTATGTGTACCGCACCCAAACATTTCATTATCGCTACGCTTTGTGCTCTCGTGATTTATGGAATGAGTGAGTGCATCAATTGTAGTGCAAAGTCGTCGACTGATAAGCAAGTGGGCCACAACACATGGCAGGGTAAACCAGAGATTAGCATTGATAAGATATAAAATACTGTAGGGATAGTGGCTTATCGCTGAGATTTGGCTTAACTCACAAGATCTTTGCTCATTCGACTCTGACTTCTCTTCCAGATGGCCACGGACCTGAAATTTAATGCCTCGCTGGGCTCCACAGATCCCCAGGCCCATCCTGTGCTGATCATTGGGCAGCTGCGCCACCTCAATCTGTTGAAGTTCAATGATTTGGCCAGCAAGCTCAACCAACGGGTCACCGAGGAAACGTTCTTAAATGCCGTCGCCAGCCTTCATCCGGCGCCCACGGATAAGGTTTCCCTTTACCTGGACTTGGCCACGGTGGCTGCTCTGCCGTTGAAAGCGTCCCGGCATAATACGGATTCCCGGGCTCACGCTGTAACCCGGCTGGTTAAGAATCACGTGCTGAATGTTTCCGAGGAAAGCGTAGTTCTTGTTTGCGAACGAGAGAATATGTTTGCCAGCGCTTGTGCCGTCGTTCGTGCCTTTCCCCTATACTCTCGCAAGACTGGCAATGGCCTGGCCACTGGCGGCGGGGATGGAAGCAAGGATACCAGCAGGAATGTCGTGAACGTCGAGTTTATCCTAATCAACAAAGACGGTGGCGTGGAAACCGAACCGCTGACCGAAGATGAAATTGAGTGCCTTAATGTGACAGCCCAGGCCATTCGGCTGACGGCTCGCATCGTTGACATGCCTTGCAATGAAATGAATGTCGATCATTTTGTCCAGGCTGTCGAGGAGCTCGGCAATGAGCTGGGTCTGAAGCCTCAAGTGATTCGCGGTGAAGAGCTGCGCGAGCGCGGCTTTGGCGGCATCTATGGTGTGGGCAAGGCTGCAGCTGTGCCGCCAGCCCTTGTTGTGCTCTCTCACCTGCCGAAGCGTGCCCAGGAAACCATTGCTCTCGTCGGCAAGGGCATCGTCTATGACACAGGCGGCCTGAGCATCAAGAGCAAGACTGGCATGCCTGGAATGAAACGCGATTGCGGAGGAGCGGCAGCTATACTTGGTGCCTTTTACGCCGCTGTTAAATGCGGGTTTAAGGAAAATCTTCATGCCGTCTTCTGCCTGGCGGAGAATTCCGTGGGTCCCAATGCAACTAGGTGTGTATGGAATATAACTTCTTATACAAATGATTACTAATGTAAATTTTATTCGATTTGCAGACCCGATGATATCCACACCTTGTATTCAGGTCGCACGGTGGAGATTAACAATACTGACGCCGAGGGCCGGCTCGTTCTGGCGGATGGCGTTACTTTCGCCAGTAGGGACCTTAAGGCCAATATTATCTTGGACATGGCCACGCTCACGGGCGCCCAGGTGAGTTTTATTATCCGATTTTTATACCCTTGCAGGGTATTATAATTTCAGTCAGAAGTTTGCAACGCAGTAAAGGAGACATCTCCGACCCTATAAAGTATATATGTATGTATATTCTTGATCAGGATCAACAGCCGAGTCGATCTAGCCATGTCCGTCTGTCCGATTATACGCAAACTAGTCCCTCAGTTTCAAAGCTATCTGAATGAAATTTGTAGTTAGTCTTGTATATAGTCTCACTCGTACATAAGTCGGAACCGGCCGGATCGGACGACTATATCATATAGCTGCCATAGGAACAATCGAAAAAAAATCTTCGAAAAAAAATTATAACTTTGTCAGTTTTCATTTTTGATTTTCATCAATTTTGATATTTGGCCATTTAATAGTTTTTCCGAATTTCGGTTTTAATTTCATGAAAATCGGTCAACTATATCCTATAGCTTCCATAGAAACAACCAGGAAAATAAAAAAACCATAGCTTAGCCGTGTGTCAAACCATTGCCATCAAATGAGACTTGCCAACTTATTATTATTTCAGAATTTCGGTTTTAATTTTTTGTTTAAATTCTGCAAGGGTATTCAAACTTCGGTGAGCCGAAGTTAGCTTCCTTTCTTGTTGTGAATAACCTAACCATGAACCCGTAAGGTGATTAGTAGGAAAATGATCAACATATTTTAATAACAATCTTTTAATAAGCAATTCTTCTGCAAGCAACAATGTTGTTGAAACCGACTGCCTCGCTCTAATTTCTTTCCTTAAGGGGGGTAAGGTTTGTAATTTTTTTTTTCGACATTTTTTTTTTTTATTTTTTATTACAATTGCACAAAACGTAAAGAATATTGTGTAAAAGTTGCAAATCAAATTCAAGTCAATCAAATTAAAATGAACAAAGTTATAGCCAATTTAATGGAGGTCGCTTAGTGTGCACTGCATGTGCTCAAAAAACTTTGAAGCGCTCTCCTGAAAAGTAGCATTTTCCAAGTCGGTGAACACGATTACAGAAAATGTACTGATCCGATCGATTTGAAATTTTGCACAAATATAGTTTAACTAATTCTACAGGTACTTCCGTGGCCCTTTTTTTACTTTTTTTTTTTAATTGTATTTTTTTTTTAACAATTTATCTTTTTTTTTAGTAAAAAATCTGACTTTTTGCTTCAAAATGGCATAAAAAATCAGAAAAAAATTTTAAAAAAAACGCTTCGGTGTTACCTCGGGACATTTATCCCTTAAGTAATGCAATTTAGTTTTTTTAAATCGTGTGATCCTGTAGGCTGTAAGGATGTTCACCGCAAACCACCTTTTTTCGATGGCGGCTTAGTAAATTCTTAATAGCTCTTAATTCTCTAATTGTTTCTTAACAAACAAATACTAATAAAATAGTCGAAATATTGTGTTACTTTATGGTGTTTAAATTTTTACGCTAACTTTATCCGTTTTGCCACAAAAAATTTTTGAAAAACGGCCATTTTTGCACCGAACAAACCTTACCCCCCCTTAAAAAACGTTGACAAATTGATTAGTAGTCGTTCAAATATGTGATGAAATATTTCGATTCATTTTTGGCCAAAAATGTTGATGAATAGGTAAACAATTGACGACTAGTTTATTTAATGTTTATAAATTTGTTGATGAATAGTTCATAAATAATCGATAAAATAGGTTAATGAATTGTCTATGAAATATTGAAAATTGTTTGTCCTACAAATCTTGTGAAATGTTGATGAATTTATTTATGACTAATTGAAGACCATTTGTTTTATGGTGAATTTTTGATGACTTTTTGGCATAAAAAATACATCTCAATCATGCTTAAATCGTATAGACAAGTTTCATGAGCAGCGTTAAGAACTCGCTTTATCATATTTGTATAGAGCTTTATGTACAGCCAGCACTTTGCCAAAAATCCACAATATTCTTAGTATTTCATATTCGCTTTCCCCTAATAGCGTTTGAAGGTTAATCTTTGTGCAGATTGAATGCACATTTCCGCCACTAATGTTGCTCGAAATTTATTTTCCCGGCGTCCAAGGTAATTTCGGTTTAGAGATCTTTACATTTTTTCAAAGCAGGAATGAGGTGTTGCGGTCAGGTGGGCTGGGTGGCCTTGGATGCTTGTACTTGGCAAGGCGAACTGGCTTGTTATGCGAGAATTTATGCTACGCTTTATAAAAGTCACGAGGTTAATTGGAAAAATAAATTGCAAATTTGGTTTTTCGCCGGCAACTTGGAGGAATAGCAGTAGAAGCGGCAGGATTGGTAGACCAACAACGGCAAAGGATTCGTCGTCGCGTTGTGGTCGTCGTTGGTTTGTTGCAATGGGTCGAGGGCGGGTGATGGGTGGCATGTTGCAAGAGAGAAAAAGAGAGAGAGAGAGAGCGACCCAGCGAGAGTAGCTGCTGCGATGGCGCACAATTACCATAAATCTTGACTGCAATTTGCTTAAAATATGATGCCAATTTACGTTATTTGTGGTTCGATGGGAAATAAATCGAAACTGGTCAGGGGCCTGTTCCACCAGGCTCCTTCTGCTGGTCGCAGTTTTGCATTGTTCGCTGGGAATTCCTTGGACGCCCAGCCTCGACCGAAGCCTAAAAACGAGCCATACTTAATTCCCTTCACACACACACACATTTTGTACGGGTTTTCAACATTTTGTTGCCATTTTGTTTAGAATTCCGTTTTTGGCGCTTGTTGTGCTTAATTTCATTACTCCCAGACACACACACTCACACCTAGACGGGAGATGCAATAATATTAATTGCCAACATTGGCGCAACTGCCACTGCCACTGCAACAGGAGCAGCAGTAACAACAACAATGCTGGGAAAACAACAAAAAGCAGGCAGCCAACACTTTTTCGCCTTTACATTTTATGTTCCTCTGCTTGTTACACCTTTCCGTGCTGTTGTTTTCAGCTGTGTGTGGCTGCCACTGTTACACTTGAAGGAAAATTGGTTAATTAGTTAAACCCCCTATCCATATTAAAGTCGAGAAATAATAGTTGTAAATTAAAAAATATATATATTTTAGGAATTCCAGAAAAACAAGGAAGGTACAGTGTGGCTCAGATAAGTTTTTATTGTAAATTGCTGCTTAGTAAATTTATTTTGTTTACTTTTCCAAGTGCATTTGTCTCTGGCTCTGGTCTTGTTGCTCCAGTTACTACATTTTGTTGCTGCCGCTGATGGTGCTACCTTCATTTGTCCAGCTGCAGTGGAACACGCGCCACGGAGTCCTTGCCGGCGCCTGTTGTTTGGTTGTTGCTCGTGCTAAATAACCTTGCACCTTTTTATTGCCGGTCGCGTCGGAAGCTCGCAATTTTCGTGGAGCCTCCGCTGCTCAACACCTAGCCCCCACAAAACCCACTGTGCTCTGCCCCCTCAAACATTGTTAGTTGCTGTTCAGTTTTATTGCTGGCATTTTGTTGATTGTTGCTTGTTTTCTATCAAACCCCCCCCGGAGGGCGAGCAAGCCACCGTTCTTAAATATATATCCCCCGTGCCCGGGGCCATTGAATATTTCATTCGCGATTTCTCACATCCCTTTCCTTATCTTTACTTTTTTCGTTTTCCAGGGCATCGCTACTGGGAAGTATCATGGAGCCATATTGTCAAACTCTGAGTCGTGGGAGGCGAAGTCGTTGCAGGCTGGACGCAAATCCGGTGATTTGTTGGCGCCGATCCCTTACTGCCCCGAGCTGCATTTTTCGGAGTTTGCATCGGCCGTTGCTGATATGAAAAATTCAGTTGCTGTAAGTATTATTAAAGAGAAATAGAGAAAGAGTACATCATCATCATCATCAATGCACTTGTAAAAACATGAAATGAATGATACTGGAATTTTGGTAATTTCAATTGTACGCCCTTTGGTTTGCTTTTGCGATATGAGGAAAATTATTTACGAATGCAGTTTGATTTTAAGTTTTTTATGAGTTTATTTTGTTCATTGATTTTTGTAGATAAATAACATTCTAATCGAATAACAACTTTGCCTGTTTGTTTCAAAGGAATCCACAAGTTAAATAATTATAAACATATAACTACAAAGGTTTTATACACAGTTATAAAAGTGAAGAGAAGATTTACTACTCATATTGCACTAATTTGATGGTTATTTTAAAGGAATTCACAAGTTAAATAACCAGATATGTAAAACTAGAACACAGGTATACAAGTGGATATTAAATTGCATGAAATTAGATCCATAAACAAGAAATATATTAATATGAGGAGAATCCTTTTAATCAAAAGCTCCCAAGAGACCCTTTGCAAGCAGACCCGATTAAAAAGGGAATTAAAGGAAACGTTCAATATGTTTCTTTCTTTTTGAGTTTACTCTCTAAATTCTAGACCCATTTTCGTTTTTTTTTTAACCATTTGATTCTAGAAAGAATTTTGACCATATTATGTATGTAAGTGCTCCACTTTGCTTGCAATGTACAAGCAACAACAGCTTATAAGTTTTTAATATGCCCACTGGGAGAGTTATATATTTTTCTCTCAAATAAAATATATTTGGTATTAAAATAATATACTATATATGTAATTAACCATCAAAATAGATATTTATAAGACTTTTAAAATCAACTAAGAAAGTGGTAAATCAGCCAGAAACAGTCAAGACTTTCTTCTTTATCCATTTAAAAGTTTATGTCTATCAATATCGAACAATTTCGGTTTAATCAAACTATCGTCGTCTGCCATCTCATCCTCGTCACTTGCTCTGCTCCTTGAGGCAGTTTTCCTTTGGCATTTCCTAGATTAACAGAGGTTTCCCGAAATCAATTCACAAGTAGCTTAATTTATGCATTATCGAAGACACCCGAGTGTAACTTTTCCGGGCTTCCCACTGAGAATATATGTATGTGAAGGAGAGGAGGGGCACCGACCGACCGGATGACTTTGAGAAAGTTTTAATCAAGTTTCAGTGTAACTTTATTCATTTGTTTTCAATTCATTTTCGGTTTCTTTCCACATTTGCCTGCTTTTTTTTCGTCTCTCTAGAGAAAATTTTACACACATTTTTAATTAACTTTATCGCTTGCACTCAATGTTGTTCTTTTGTCTTACTTACACTCGACCGCACCGTTGCGGAAAAATGATGAACGTCATGTTTGGTTTAAAGATTGATTAGTATTACTCTGATTTATGCCACACACAAACACACACACACCCTGCCCTTCGACCCATGTAGCACTCGCATGTATCAAAAACTTTGGCGTTCAATCTACGCCAGCAGCCACTTTTGCAACCATTAGAAAGGCCAGAGGATTGGGACTGGGATTGGGGGGGATAGGCGGTTGGCACCCGGCGAGCCATAAACCCATCTCTGGGCGCTGGCCATCGGAGCGAGGTGCGTCGGTGCCCCGGGCTACCTCTCGGTTCCAGTTCCAGTTCCTGCCACAACAGCCAACCAAATCGAGTTACCTTATTGTACGTCGCAAGCGCTTCGGATCAATGGTCATTCATCATTGTCACGCCGTGGGCGCAGGGCGCAGAGAGGTTCCCAGGAATTGCTGTTGGTGGATCGCTGGATGGGCAAGTCTGGGTCTGGCTGTGCGTAGATGCAGGCCGGGCAGGGCAGGCAGGTCAAGTGGCGTGGCAGTTTTGGCTACCTGCCAATCGTCAACCACCCAACCGGCCCCTTTCGATAACTACACTAAGGGAAGTTTAAGTGTCTTTTTGAAGTTTGAGAACTATAATAAATAATAAACAAATAATTTATATTCTTAGGATATTTGTACTTCAAACTCAAAACAAAATGATGTAATCATTCGTTAGATATAGTTTCATTTTTATTTAATACTTTTACTGGCTTGAGTTGCACTAGAATAGATGTAAAAAAAACATTACCATTAAATAAAACACTAAAATATGGAAATATAAAAATATTAATTGAATTAAGATACTTCTGCCAGGCAAATTTCGGGGAAATTGCTCATATAAAATAAACAATTAACAACTCATTAAAGTCATTTTAAAACTTCTCTCTTTCCAAGCCAGCATTCCATACATTTGCTTTTAGTGTAAAAAAATACACAATACAACTTTATAAAAATGCAAAAATGTATTATAAACAATTGTAATTGTCTAATTCTAATATAATATAATTATAAGACTGCAGAAATGTATTATAAACAATTGTAATAATCTTTCAAGTGTAGTTTTTGCTAGCTGCCTGCATTCTGGTTGTTTGATTTTTCGTCAATTCCTCACTCTGCTTTCGAAAAAAATGGGAATCAAGTCAAAATATCACACCAGTGCAGGTTTGCCCATGCCACACACACATCAGAAAACAACACCTCCTCCGCTTAACCCCTTCTTGCCCCTGCTGCAGTTGATGTGACAGCGCCGCGCACTTTGTCAATGGTGTCTGTGATAAAGTGTTTTAAATTCCAAATGCATTCAACGTTAAATGCGAAAAAGGTGAAATACCTGGCCACCCATCACACCCATCAGCGTCGCGCATTTTTTGTGGCCCTTTTCTGGGGCTTCTGGCTTTGAGGCAAATTCCCACGCGCTGCGTTTAAATTACATGAGCAAGCGCGGTCGGGTTTTTTTTGGCTCCTGGTTCCATCGCTTTTTTCTTAGTGCCCTTTCGTGGGTCTTTCCCCTAGTTTGCCACTAAATGGAGGGATTATGAGTGTTGTTAGCGGTCGCCAGGGCTCTTTGTTGGCCGCTGGCTTTGGCTTTGGTTCTCCGGCTCTTCATTCACCTCATTTTGGCACGAAACCATGCAGCTGATGGTGTCCAGGTGAATGTTGTTGTTCCATCCATCCATCCATTTGGCCACAAAAATAAGCGATTCCCATTTGTTGGCCCGCCGTTTTTGAGTTGCGATCCCCCGGCGTGCGGTGATATTGGCCATGTCCTCGCTTTCGATTACACGCTGCGAGTTCGGGAATCAAGCGAAACCATTAAGCTGATAATTAGCAGGTCCTCTTTTTGGATTCGAATGCAGCAAATCGAAGGTTGGACTCTGGGTGGGTTAGAGGTTAGTGGTTTTTAATTGCCATTTATGAACAGATTTGTATGTGGCTGGGTTCTGGAAATGGGCTTTTCATTATAAAGAGATTTATTTAATAAATTGGAAAATACACTGTTAGCATTCATTTCCTAGAACGTTTTTGCAATTTCTCCCTTGTTCTTAGTCTCTATAAATAATGTTCCTTTATATTTATGAGAATAGAAGATTCGTGTGTATCCCAAAATCGAATGACGGCATCATAGGAATGTGTTCAGCATCAAGTGCCGAAGCAACTGCTCATTAAATTACAATATTCCCGAAATTACTTGCCGCTTTGCCTTTAACCTTTAGGCCGTTTGGCTTTTTAAAAGCGGCAAAGTAAAATTCCCTCTTCCAAGCCACTAAGCAGAGGGGCAAACAAAAAAGTGAAGTGAAAGTAAAAATAATATTATCCCGAATTTCGGCAACTTTATGACCGCGAGACTGTCTCCAACCCAGCCGACTGTCCGACCTAGAAGCCACCCCAGAAATCTGCCCTTCTGTCTGTCTGTGGCTTTTGCGTCTGTTTAGTATTGGATGATGGGAGGACGGTGGTGTTATAAGTAAAACATAAGCAACACGGCGGCGGGACAATAAAATTTGCTTAAACATTTCCAATTGTTTCTCAATTTTCCCGGCGACGCCGCCAAGGAATCTAAGTTGGAAGTTACTCGACGTTTTATGACTGTGAAATTTTCCCATTGTTGGTAATTGATTTTTATGCTAAATCGTAAAAACGGGAGGAGCAGGAGCATGAATTTTAGATAAACCCATTCTTCGTCCGCAGTGTCTCGGCAACGTGTTGCAGGCGGCACACCCGGCGTATGCGTAATTGTTTTTTGTTTTGGGCTCCCGAAAAACGCGGGTTCATTTTTATTGGGCGTCGACATTTTAAATTCAATTGCACGGCGACTTTTTACGCGGTTTAATGAATTAAATTGAACTTTTTATGTGGCAAAAGTTTTTTACGGCACGACCTCCAGGCGCCGGAAATTTTGCCTTTTGCCCTTGCTCCCGCCGCTCAGTTGTTGTTGTTGTTGCGGTCATGCTTAGTCGTCGGGGTTAAGTTTTTTGATTAAAGCAAGCCACAGCAGTTTATAAATAATGCTCAAGCTCAGTGGTTTAAATGCAGATTTCACCAGGGAAAGTGAGAGGGAAAAACTTGAGTCCTTGCTCAAAGAGCGGGCGGGTGGCGGAGTCACGTAATTTGCGAAATGATTCCCATTTCCGTTGCCTACTTGGAGGGGCGGCACTGGCGACTTTGTTAACACAAATCTTTCCGCTTGTTATGTCTGGGTTTCCGTTCAACTTTCGATGCCATCAGTGATGCTTCAATATTTCAATTTAAAAATGTTTTACAGAAATCGGAAAGCACGAAGCATGGATAAGAATGAATAATAAGTAAGACTGAGCTGCGAAGGAAACATTGAACATTAGCTTCTTCCTCAATTAAAATCCAAATATTTTAAGAACATTAACTATTTTAATACGCAATTATTTAGTATGTTTATTAGAAAAAACGTAATATATTCTTTAATATTTCGAAATAACATGAAGATGTCTAGCCTCACACCCACTGCACATAGCATTCATTCATTTGAATGTTTTCTAACATTTTCCATTTTCCTTTGCTGGCGCCACTCTTTTGGTTATATCTTTATATATTTTTTTTGCGCTCTGCCCCGCTGGGCATAAAGTTTTTTAAGCGCTCTCTCTCTGGCTGTGACACTGCGAAAATTGAATAAAAATTGCAGCCGCCTTCAGCGAAACGATTCAATGACGGCAGCATCGATGGCAAATCCTTGCCAAGGCTCGTTTCGCTTATTGAATGAATGCGTAATTGATACTCGCAACCAGTTGATGGCTCTGGGGCGTGAATCAGTCACCGATGTAATCGGGAGTTACATACATATATGTATGGATGCGTTTATCACAGATTGAATTTCACTAACCGCAGCTTAAACGTGAGACAATGACGCCGGCTGGCTAATTTCAAGTTAATCGCAAATGAATCGCATCATCGCCGATTGCACGCGGATGAGGATGCGGATACGGATGAGGATGGTGTTTGGTGTTGGTCTAGGCAATCGACGGGGGCTATGTGTCAGGGGGTGGTTTTCGCACGGTCACGTTCCAAACCGCAATTAGTCGGCGGCGACCCATTGTCAAACTCTGGGGGAGATTTGGACCAGGACTAGGACTAGGTGGATGAATGTTATGTAGCTTCGTTATTTACAAAAGGCCGAAGGGGGGGAGGGTTCAGAGCACACATCATAGGGACACACACAATCAGTGCCGGGGCCCCTAATGCAATCAATGTTAATGACATTATGTTGACAAATGCTGGCCATTATTGATGAAAGCCCGTTTCGATTCCATGCGATTCGATTCGATTTGCCGCCAGTCCGACGACGGGTTGAGGATGTGCGTGAGGGCTCTGATCAGGCTCGGCAATGTTAAACATTTAATTAGCGCCAGAGTTACGACGGGACCTTGTGGACTTTTCATTGGGTAAAAGTTACAGAATTTATTATTGAACGTTTGGCTTGTTTTATTTAAGTTAAAGTTTACTATTTTAAGCCAAGTTCATACGTTCATGTACGCCGTATCGAGCTTGTTGGCAGCGACAGCCGCAAGTTTCATAAGAAAAGCTGGTTATTAGCTGCAAAACCGCTGAAAGCAGTAGCTGTGCAGTACTAAGACATGAAATGGAGTTTCAGCAGCAACAGGAACCAGCATAGGAACATTGGTTACACATGGAAAATAGTTTAAAATAGTTAAAGCCCTATCTACATTTTTATTCATTTTAATATGAAAAGTGAAAACAAAGCTTGGGTTAGACTCATTTTGGTTCGGCATAAAACAGTTGAACTGTTTTATATTTAATCAAATATTAAATTCCCATTGCACTAGTTATAAACCTATTTTTCTCTCTGCTTAAACGTTATGTTGTAGTAGTAGCAGCGGTCTTCAGTTTTCATTCTTCAAGTCTGATGCTCGGCTGTGTTGCTTCAATGGACTTTTGACTTCCGCCGCTGGAAGGACGATGTTTGCACGTCTCCTGCCAGCGTGTGTGTGTCCATGTCTTTGTGATTTTCATCTTGAGAGGGAACCTAGCGCGTTGTCATGTAATTTTCACTGCTCGTCCTGCCGTCCGCTCGTGTCCTGTGTCCGCACTCTTCCGCAGCCCCTGCTGGTGAAGTCTGCCAGTTAACTCCATTTTTTGGCCAGCTGTCAGCAGAGTGTGTGCGTCGGTTCCTCCTTTATTTGGCGAGTGTGTGGAAAGTGTACTTTATGTTTGGCATTTAAGCGCTGCAATTTCCGCCCAAGTTAGTAGAGCGACTGCTTCCGTTACGCAGCTGCCAGTGCATGGCATATAATTTAGGCATTAGAACACCCAGTCTTGCCACTCTCGAGGTGCGCTATGAAATGCCTTGGTCAATTGAGGATAGGCAATAGGAGGTTGTATAATATTGAGTCCATTCAAAAGTGCTTTAATCGATTTTAAGATACATTTATCCATTTCGAATATATCGTTTCAATAGGTAGATTTTTATTTATTAATTTATTAAACCAAAACCCGTTTCTATTATTATCAACACTTAATGTTTTTAGTTTTTCACATTTGTTGATTATATTTCATTCCGATATATGAAACAGAATATTAATGATAATGATGTTTGCCTCGATAAAATTGTTATTTATAAATAGACCCTGGAGTCTAATCTCTTTCTCTATGTTATATATTTGAACAGAAAGATTATTTATATAAAGATTACATCTTTAAATGTTACTCAACATGTTCTCTTATTAATTTGCATGGCTACATTACCTTAGCAACATTTTTTTGGGCACTTCTATATGTAAGATTTAATTTTTGGTAAATTTAAAACCTTTTAAGATACTGTAATGATTAGAACCATTAAATATTAAGTATTACTCACAGCTTTTCCATAACAAAAGTAAACATTTTTCAACCAAAACTACATTAGTTTCTTTTCAAACTACCCTCGTGCATGTTCATCTATCTCTATAAATATATTTTCTTGTTGCGCTGCACCGCAGGACGCTTTTTTAATAAAGCGACGCCAAGTTTTGCTTGTTGCATGTTCCATACACAACATACCCCCCACTACCACTACCAACCACACACAGACTCGCACACACATATAAGATGGGGATATTCTCATAAAGGAATACCCACATCCGAGCGAATATGTCACCATGTCTAACTGAGATTTCCTTTCCGCTTGCAGGATCGACAAAACGCGCAGTCCTCCTGCGCCGGCCTTTTCATCGCCGCCCATCTGGGCTTCGACTACCCCGGAGTTTGGATGCACGTCGACATGGCCACGCCCGTGCATTGTGTAAGTGATTTGGTTTGGACCCCCCAGTCCGCTTTATTTTTATTCGAATTTAATGTGATTTTTGTCTTGCTGTCTTTCAGGGCGAACGTGCTACCGGCTATGGTGTAGCCCTGCTCCTGACACTCTTCGGGGCTCACAGTGAGTCGAAGCTGTTGCAGAGCATCGCTCCAAACGAGGAGGAACCGCCTTCGAAGCGTCTGTGCCGCGATTAGCTGGCTCGCGATCGGCTCTGTCGCTACCAAGTGCTTTTAGGCCGTACAAACTCTATTTTTATAAAATAAATATGTGAAAAATGGAAATTTGTTGATTTAATTATTACGAAGACATTGGTAGAATTATCTTTGCAATGGAAACTGGATTGAATCCAGTCTCGCTTCAATTAATGGTGTTTCGGGACTAATATAATTTGCAGTTGGAGCAGTTAACACACCCTACCCCTCGATGTCCATGTGTCCGCTGCCTCCTTGTCTGTCATTTCATCCTTTGGCTGTTCAATTAAGCGACACTCTGGCTTCCACTGATGCTGCTGTTGCCGCTGTACGAGTTCCTGGCGTGCTACTGTATATGTTGCTGCTCCTGATGCCGTTGCCTGGCGCCCGACGTCTAAGTGGATTCATCAGCCATTGCCATCAGCAGCGTCGTCCTCATCATCGTCAGCGTGATCATCACCAGAGCTGGCATTCCCTTTGCCGCCAGTGCAATTGTGCCGGTGGGGGCACCCATCCCTTTTCAGGTTCTGCCACTCCTCCTCTGGATTTCTTACCCGCACTCCCGCCGACAATACAAATTAAATTGCAACATCATTGTGCCACGTCGTCACCGTCAGCGAGCTGCAGCAATAGCATTGCTGCCGTCTTTGTTGCCTACTTTTGTGCACTCCGAGCTTCACGTTTTACCATGGGAAAAATTGAATATTGTTATTTTGGTTGAATAAATCGTAATATTTACAACATTGAGTTATAATTTCGACTAAAATATTACCACATATATGTTTTTAGCGCTGCTTATAACATTTAATTTTCTGTAACTAGAAATTGAAGTATTTTTAAGTAAAAACATATGAAACAATATTTTAAACAAAGTTTAACTAGATTTCTTGGCTATAAATTAACTTTCTTTTTATATTTTGTATATGTTTTGTATATTAGTTTTTCTTTGTTTATAACTTTATTTTAAATAAAATCAAAGTCAATGTAAAGGCAACACCTTTGGCCAAATATTCTCGTTATTCTCCACCGTGAATTCTCGCGTGTTTGTCAGCTGTCAGGTGGGGGTGGCGCCCCGCCCCCTGTCTACGCCCACGACTAATGCCAATGCCGTGCACTTTTATTTTCTGAATTACAGCCACCCCCGTCCATCGCCTCCATTTTTATTTGCTTTGTTATGCCATTTGCTTTTTTTTGGGGGGCCGTCTGCCCTTGTGCGCTTTTATTGTTTAATTAGCTTGAAATGCGTTTATTTTCATTTGTAAGTGCCGTAAACAACGCGTCAGGTGAGTGTGCCAGTGTGCCAATGTGTGTGCAGGTGATTTGTTAATTCCTGGAATGTGGAGCGAGTAATTTTACAAAGTCTCCTTCCCGCGGACATCATTCATCCGCCCCGTGTTACCTTAACCAGCGAGTGCACTTGCAATTGAATGGGTGGCACATGCTGTTAGCATTCCAGAGTGGATTTCAAGTGGGCTTTCTCTGGTTTCAATGGGGACTATCTCCAGAAGGGGATCAGGTGAAGAAGTCTGTTGAGAAAACTACAATATTGAAGAGTATAATGATGCCTTTTTAGCAGGGATTTATTTTTCTTTTATAAATGAAAAAATAGCGTACAAGTATCTCTGAAGTGTTATATAAAAGCTAATTTGGAGTTAGTTAATATCTGTAAAGCAAAATGTTTTTTATATAAAAATTACTAAACTTTAGGTTTATTTAAAGCTATCACACATATTTTCGAAATAATTTATCCATGCGGAATTAATTCCATCAATTATCATTCGTATATTTTGTGGCAGACTAACCTTTAGCTATACACCTTGCTTGATTAAATTTACTATTGCTACATTATTTACACAAAATAAGCCACAAATATTTTATGGCCATGAAATGATTTGCATAATTCAATTACTAAACATAAACTGCTGGCCGCTTAGCAGGTGAGATTATTTGCGCTTTGAACACAAGCCGAATTATAGCAGCTTTTTATTTAAAGCAACACAGAACTGAATGCTTTTCGACAGGCCTTTAAATTGGATAGTATTTAGGTTTTAATTTAATGAATTTTGACATTTTATTGATAATGATTCCTGGGAATTGGTTATACCTGTTGCTTATCATTTTGCTGTTAATACAAAATACAAAATATTGTTTTCCCGGAACGTCTTCAGATTTATTGAAATTTGAAGCGGCCATGAAATTGGATTGTTGACTGTTTACATATCACTCATGCGCCGCGTTGGCGTCAAGCGACCGACCTCGACCCCATTGAGAGATTGAACCCTAAACGGCTTACCCCAGCGGGGCTCAAGGCAAGTGGTCGATGGTCTATGGCCGTTGGCCGATGGCTGGTGCAGCAGACTCCAAAACACCAGCTAAAGTCCCCGGACAGTGGCCATAAATATCTTCACACTGCGACTTGGACAAGACCAGGGTTTAAACACACAGAGAGAAAAATAATACTGGATTCAAATAGCATTATTTAAAGGAGTAAGAAAATACCTATTTATGGTACATTTATATATATTCCAACTTCTATTGCTTTAACTTTAAACAAATATAAATAATTTATTTTTTAAGTACTTTAAAATTTTATTCGCAGTGCCTTATCGTCCATTGTGTCCACTTTGCTGCGTCCTTCGTTGGCATGCCTCTGCAGGAGCAGTTGACTTTTGCCGCATTGGACCAAGTCCCCAGGAGCATTCGCTCCGGGTTTTTTATGCTCACAACTCAATTTGAAGCCAACAGGCCGTCCGGCCGGAGTGCGTGCCCGGCCGGAGGATGCCGAGAAAACTGGTGGAGAAACAAAAGCAATATTAGAATTTGTTGCCAGGCCGTGCGGCTTTTGTGGCACTTCTCATTGTTTTTTCCCCTAGCATCCCATCTTCAGCTCCTGCCGGCAGGACGGCAGCTTAACCCCAGCACAGCATTTAAGCTGCACAAGTTTCGAAACAAATCCCGTCCCGATCCATAATTCTCTCCTGCACCTAAAGTGACAGAGATCTCGGATTACTGTGCCGTCTTGCCATCTTAATGTTTAATTTTTATGCCCTGCCTGTGAATTATGCAGGCGCCAGGGAGCCACAGAGATTTACTCAATTCCCACGGCTCGATATGAAAAATAGATAATAATTTCCGGGCGAAAGAAATCACAGATAAATAATACAAAACGATGAGAGACACATAACAAATTGTCAATTTATAAAGTAAAACTTTCGGCCTTCTAATGGATGCCAAAAAGTTTAATAAATAATAAATTAACCGAAGCCCGGGAAACAAAAGGAAAGGAAAATAAACTGAAGAAAACAGCGGATGATTTCCTCCGAGGAGCAATAGCTGTCATAAAGAACAGCCAAAAGAAAGTGGGCCGAAAAACGTGAAAAGGCGTTAGAGAAACCGCAGAGCAGGTGGCAGCGGGAGACTTTGGCCACAGGGCAATAGCTTAAAATTAGCTATAAGCAAAATTACTGTAAAATGGTTTAAATGAGTGTAAAGGCAGAATATAATAAGCCCGAAAGAAGCGCATAATAAAAAGGCCAGCGCCGAGTGGTCCGCGAAACAAAGGCCGGGCTGGGGGGTAGCCCAAGCCTCCAGCAACCAAGCAGCCTCCCGGGGGGCGGGCTGTTAAATGAAGAATAAAGCAGCCAATACAAATACGAAGGAACATCATACAGTCCGGGGAATATAAATATGAACACCAACATATATTTTACATGTTTTTTTGGTTCAAAACTCGACAAGAAATATAAGTTTTTAATTATGATTGGTTATTGCTGTTAATTTGTGTTAATTTCTTTTTGAATTTCGATCTCAAATAAGTTGGTAATATCATATTTATAAATAATAATAAAAGTTATTGTCATAAGTTAGAAATTTGTGTAAAAATGGGACATGCATTTCACATTCAATTCAGGTAACTGAAACTATTTAATGTATAGAATAAAGTTTAAAATTAAAAATTAAACAGAATTCATATAGATATTTAAAAAATCTTTATAAATCAATTTCTTAGGAACCTAATTATAAGAACCATGTTATGTAAATACGAATAGTTTTTAAAACATTCTAAAGTTGGTCCTATTACTTCCTTTACCACTGTACAACCCGTGCTCTGGTGTCTGATGGCAAACATATTTTATGAGTTTTATTGTGGCTGCTGCTTTCTTGTCTCCTGGCGCGGCTGATAATAAAACTTGGTCGCTGGCAGGCAGTGCAGCCCGCTGGGATCGTAATCGAGCCTGTTACATTGGTCCTGGGTGCCTGTCAAAGGCTGTGTGGGAAAAGAGTGTGCGAACGCAGCTTGATTTCAAGCCTGAAAAAAAAAAAACAAATAAGCGAATTTCACACACACTTTGTGAGCCATTAAATTATTCAAAAATGCGGCGAAGGGTAAATTTATAACTTTGTGGAAATTAAAAGCAAAGTCACAATGAGGATTAACAACGCATTAAACCAAATCAAATGAAAGATTAATCCTCACCTGTATGTACATTAAATGAGTCATATACCGAATGGGAACAATTTGGGTTTAACTTTGATATTTTTTTATAACTACGCTGAGTTTTTCCTGTTTTGCTTTTTGAGCCTTTTTAATAAGGACTTAAACTTATTTTAATTTAGAAAATATAACCAACTAAAGAGCTAATTTCCACCATCACTGGCTTTGCATAAATTTTTCAATATTTATGCGCAGTATGTTGGACAAGGAATTTGGACCTGCAGCGACTTTGACAAGCTTCATTAAGGATAGGATAATAGGAAAAGGCTGCTCGAGGTAATATCATACACTTATGCTGCTTAATACGCTCTTTGCTCACACACTTTTTGCAGCCATGTTTGGGGGAAAGAGCGCTCCAAGGCGTCGAAAAAAATAAGATTGACAACAGCATGAGGATATTCAAATTGCTTTCGGGGAGCTAATAAAAAGCTTGTAATCAAGGGAGGGGTCGCCAGTGGACGGGGGGCAGGACGGTGGCAGCAAACTTTTAGCTTTAGTCAAGTTACAAACTTGGACATGTTGGGCAAAAATAAAATAGAATAAAATAGTAAAGGGTAGGAATAAAAAACGAAGGGAAATATGCCGCTAGGATATGCATGAGCAGCAGCTTATGCACAGCATAGCTCATGAGTTTTGCATGGGGCTGTGCAGTTGATAGTTTGTTGCAGGACGAGATGGAAAAGTATCTGGGAAAGGAGCTCCAGCTCCTGCTGAGGAGGATCCTTGCACTTATCCGAGTGCACAAAGCAACTAAGCAAAACACTCGTTGCAGCCAACTTAAGGCTAATTTAAGTGACTGAATCTGTATCCATCCGAGTGGGCTGATGCTGGTGTGAGTAAGTGAGTGGCAGTGTGTGCAGAGTGCGTGTCTCTCGCTCGCCCATCCCACCCAGGAACCTCCAGGGAGTCGCTCCGACTTTTACCTGGTCCAAAGTGTCCCGGGTTAAGCTGCTCGCCTGCCTTTTCCGTTCAGCTTGCCATCATCAATGAAAATGCTCGTAAATTATGCAAGCCTAGGAAAATAAGCTGCACTCAAGTGCGTTTCCTTCGTCCTTTGCATCGCTTCGCCTTCGCTTCATCCATTGCGAGCACTTCCCTTTTCCTCGCCGGCACTTTGCGACTGCTTGAGAACGGGGCGTATGAGTGATATTATGTTTAATTACGTAACGGCCCCGCAATAATGCCGCCAGAAGGCAGCATCTGAAGCAAGGAATCTTCTAGTAAATTGATTCACCTCTGATTTTGGGTATATAAAAATCAATATTTCTTATATAGTATGATATTAGAATGCCAGTTGTGTTGTGCCAATAAAAGCACACATGGCTAACCGCAAAAGTATGCCTTGGCCGAAGGTCAATTTTAATAATCCTCAAAGAAAAAACTGCGGTCTAGTCAACTCCTCACCGCGTATAAAAGCCGTTTCACCTGGAATATTTCGATAAAAGTGATAGAAATTCAAAGACAACATGAGTGTCCAGTTCATCAAGAAGTTAATCGGTTACAATACCGCATCAGTTGAAAAGCCGAAGAAGATATATCCTGAGATGGAGGACTTCCTAAGGCTGCCAGTGATCTTTTACCATAACATTGGTCTTGATCCTTACGATTCGCCAAGAGCCGAGAAGAAACCGGGAATCCTTTTACACATATACTTCGCCTTTCATATGACCAATCTGGCCTTTGTCCTGGCTATGGAGGTTATTTTCGTGGTTCTGTCCTTTCTGAATAAAGAGAACTTCATTGATTCCTGCATGGTGATATCCTACATCGGATTCGTGACTGGGGGATTCCTGAAGATCTTCTCAGTGCTCTTCAAGAAGCAACTGATGACGAGCCTGGTAAAGAAGCTGGACGCATTCTTTCCGCCACCCCAGAAAAAGGAGCAGGAGCAGTACAAGGTGTCCCATTACCTGGGCCGCAGTTTGCGGGTCACTAAGTTATTCGGCGGCCTCTACATGACCCTGGTCGTGATATACAATCTGTTTAATATAACGCTTTACACTCTACAGTGCCTGCGACATTCCCCCTATGCCAAAAAACTACTGCCCTATACTCCCTATGCCCCCTGGAACTACGATGCCAACTGGAGGTTCTACCTAACCTACCTATCCCAGTCGCTGGCCGGCTTCGCAGCCACAACTGCCCACTCCTCTGCCGACCTCATGATATTCTCCGTGACCATGCAGGTTATCATGCACTTCGATCGTCTGGCCACTGCCCTGAGGGAGTTTCAGATACGAGCAGCTACTGGGGGCACTGTGGGAGCTGACGAGGATCTTACGGAACTGCGTTCTCTTATTGCCTACCACAACGAAATACTTGGGTGAATCTATATATTTGTTTTATTTTATTTTAATATTTATTTGTACCAAATTTATTAATTTAATTTAATAAAATCCATTTTAAAATCTTCCACAGAATCTCCGACGTTGTAAACAAGGTCTTTGGAATTCCGCTGCTTCTTAACTTCGGGGCTTCCTCAATTTTGGTCTGCTTCGTGGGATTTCAAATGACCATCGGCCTGAGTCCGGAGCAAACTGCCAAGTTGGGGGTTATCCTGGTGTCTTGCGTGATCGAAATCTACCTCCTCTGCTCCTTCAGTCAAATGCTGATCGATGCAGTGAGCACGAAGTGGCTTCATTTCATATTTGTTTATTTAACTGATAAAATATTTGCAGAGTGAAAGCGTGGCATTTGCTGTCTACGACATGAACTTTGTGGAAGCAGATATGCGATTCCGTAAAATGCTCATATTCATAGCTCTGCGGGCTCAAAGACCCATTTGCCTAAAGGCCACCGTATTCCTGGACATATCCATTGAGACCATGAGTATGGTAAGTCCTATAGAATCCTTAACAAATCAAATCCTTATATTAAATATAATTTTTTATGTTCAACAGTTCCTGAGAACATCGTACAAGTTCTTCTGCGCCATTCGAACTATGTATCAGTAATGTTGTGGATGGAAAAATGAAATGGAATTTGTTTGTAGCATCTAATAATTTATTAAAAATTATAGCACTTAAATAAACAGTAGTGAAAGCACAACTCTAAATTGTTTTGAGGGATAAATGAGGGATAAATAAATAAAAAATAAATAATGTTCTAGAAATCGTTTCGGTTTAAAGAGATGGTAACCACTCCCTACTTTGTATCTTTCTTACTATTTAAATATAAATTTAAACGTATCACATTTTCTTTATATAAAAATAGGATTCTAAAAATAAGCACTCTTAAAATAAGTATTATTAATAAGCACTCTTAAAAATATTAATTTCACCAATTCTGTCATTTTCTAAAACTTTGAGTAATATCGTTTAACAAACATGAAAGTTATTAGAGAATAATTTTATCAACATTTGTGTTAGAAGCATTTATAGGCGTTGTCATCTAGTATTTATTTGGATGTTGACCAACATTTTCCTTTTATCTGGTCTCAGCACTGTTTAATAGAATTATACCCCCTACCCCTAGGGTAAAAGGGTATTATAGCTTTGTGCCGGCAGGAAATGTATGTAACAGGTAGAAGGAGGCATCTCCGACCCTATTAAGTATATATATTCTTGATCAATTAACAAAAACAAATACATGTGAGAGCGTAGCACATATCAAAATTCCATTTGCTCTGCTCTCATCTTGCTCTAACATTTTTACTAAGGCTACTAATCCCCAGAGCATTTTCTACAATTTTCTGCTGTAGCACTTGGCTGTAGTTAACAAGTCGGAAAACTCGGAGCAGAACATAGCTTAAAGTTTTCAATTTTATTGCTACGGCTCTCCTACTGCTCTCGTCAAGGTGACAGCGCTAGCAATAGGAAAACAAAATTGTTTACGGATTTCTAGGAAATCAGGTCACTGATTTGAACTCAATTAGTACAAAAATATTACTGATTAAAATACGATTTAAGAGATTGGAAAAATATATAAAAGCCCGGAGAAATTCGATTTGCCGAAGCATTCACAGGTAATCGATCGCAGAAGTAACATGTATTCTCCGGTATTGATATTTACCCTTACTTCAATTATAATTTGTAGTGCCCGTAGTCCAAACGATGGTAAAAAATCTCTTCATATTTCATTATATAACTAATTTTGAAGTAATTATTATGATTATTATTATATTATTATAATGAATACTTTCAAATTGGTCATAAAAGTTACTACATAGCTACCACTAAAACCAATTTCTTTGCTGCTCGAGATCTTTGCATTAAAAATGACGCCGACTTGGCTACTTTTCAGACAATATCTGATCTGGAAGCTGTATCGTATTATTTAATAAACAACAAAAAATCATTTGACAGTGGAAAATTTTGGACTTCGTATTTCGATTTGGGCAGAGCCCCGGGAATGTTTTATTCGATCGGATGGCTGGAAGGTGAGCCAAATAATTCAGGAGGCAAGCACTGCATGCAGATAAGGAATCGTGAGGGAAAATACGGATTCAACGACGTCGACTGAATGTATAACTAGAGAGCCCTCTGCGAGGAAAAGCCACAATTGGAACCCCAACCCCGTACCTCTTTCTTTCTACCGAGTAATGGAACGGCCACTATAAGCATCACTTTAAGTTAATAAGGAAAGTGTTAACGTGTATATTTTGTATCAAATAAAATGAAATTAATTAACTATTTCTTTATGTTTCTTTATAGCAACAAACATAATTAATCTGAAAAAAAGTATCTGTTTATCTTGTTTTAAAATTGTGTTTTTAATTTTTATGAACATTGTTGTTGATTTGACAAATGAGATAAGAACGCAGCACGGCTTCAATTCCGAATTGACCGATCTGTTTTGGGTGTCATACTGGGACCTCGGCAGACCTCAGGGGCAGTTCCGTTTCATAGCCACATGATGTGATGACCACATCATCTGGGTGGATTGATGGTCAGCCAGATATGCACTGCGTTCACATTATAAAGAGCAATGGAAAGTACGGAATGAACGACTATAACTGCGAACTGAGCCTTAGAGCCTTATGCCAGCAAAGGAAGTAAGTCCACCACTCAAAAATTATGTTAAGATGGCCACCAAAAAGGACATTGCTTACAACTCAGGTCAATTAGAGAAACTATATTGTACTTCAGCTAGTATATATACTAGAGGGCTGCATGAGTTGCAAAAAAACAAAATTTGAATGAACAATGCTCGAAATGCTTTGAGTGAAATAGAATGCTCAATCGAATGAATTTGAATGAGCAAGTGCGTTCCGGCTAGACTCGGACGCACAACATCCAAACGAAAAAAAAAACGAATTGAATGAGTGCGAATTCGTAGAATACTAGGTTTCCATATTGAATGCATTCGGATTTTTTGGTTTCAGTTTTACCAAATTTTATATACATAAAAACAGAAACAATAACATCAAATCAAAAACCACAATATTTATACAAATAACTTAGTCTCGTCGGCTACTTTTCCTGTGTCCATTATCTTTCTTTAAGGAAATCACATGAAATGAAAGCAAAGAATGCATACATATGTTATACGTCAAAAATTTGAGTGACTCGAATTTTCTTCGCTTTTCCAAATTTGTCTATCCGTTTTGTGCTTTATTTATTCTCACTCATTAAGTCAAATGTCATTCTCTATGAAACACAACACGCACTCACAATAGGACTCATTCATTTCATTGTGTTTCTCGCACTCATTCAATTTAATTCAATTCGAATCCATTCTATTTATCCTCTGTTGTGAATCAAGCCAAGCAGATCTCTAATATATACTATACTTATAATCCGAATACTAATCAAAACAAAATTGTACTTTTTTGAAGTTTTTATAACCGCTACCCATAGGGTAGAAGGGTATTATAACTTTGTGTCGGCAGGAAATGTATGTAACAGGTAGAAGGAAGCATTTCCGACCCTATAAAGTATATATATTCTTGATCAGGATCAATAGCCGAGTCGATCTAGCCATGTCCGTCTGTCTGTCTGTCTTTCTGTGTGGCTGTGTGTCTGTCCGTCTGGTCGTATAAAACACTGGATCTCAGAGATTATAAGAGATAAAGCTCTAATTTTTTTTCGACTGTACTTATTTGTTAGGTTTGCACGTAGATCAAGTTTGTTTCAAATTTGTACCACTTCCGCCCCCGCAACTCATCAAAAATCATTTAAAGCTAGAGTCGCGAATTTTGGTATGTACATTTAGAACTATAGTCTGTGTGATTCCTGAAAATTTGGTTGTGAACATAACGGACAAATGCAAATGCAAGTGTAATATAATATCATGCATACAAAAATACATACACATGTATCTATGTGTGTAAAAACGCGTCATTATTGCATTCAAGCGGCTTATAATTATTACCAATTATTAAAATTGCTTCTCGAATATCTTATAAGATTGTTTTCCATTTGCTCTGCTCTCATCCATGGTAGAATTATACAAGGTATTCCACTCGAAAAAATCATAGTCCCTTGCTATAAGTGCGAGTGAGATTGCATTAAATAGTTAGTGTCAGTGAAACGCCTACTAGGGCTAGGATTAACCCGTGCACGGTGCATGGGGCTAAAAGTTTCCTTAGTTATGACAAGAGTTGTAGAGTTTATAATTTTATATTAATTAGTTTTGAATTTGACATAATTCTATTAGCGAGGAAGATTTTCTTCGGAACTTAAAATCTCTCAAGCCATCCTTCTCTTCTGGTCCCGATCTTGTGCCTAGTTGTGTATTGAGAAATTGTGCTAATGCGTTATGTAGTCC
Organism: Drosophila anomelani; assembly: GCA_035045905.1. Classification (NCBI taxonomy): domain Eukaryota; kingdom Metazoa; phylum Arthropoda; class Insecta; order Diptera; family Drosophilidae; genus Drosophila; species Drosophila anomelani. The sequence goes on along the minus strand of JAWNOO010000007.1, from coordinate 3,100,311 downwards.
TTTGTCAAAGCTCTTTCAGTTATCTCTTAACAAGTTCAGTTATCTCTTAATTCCGCTTCATAAAAAGGGTAGCAAGTCATATATCGAGAACTACAGAGGTATTGCTAAACTTAGTGCGATTCCCAAGCTTTTTGAATCACTGATTACTGCTCAACTGCAGCAGCAATGCAGCTCATTTATGTCCTCCTCGCAGCATGGTTTCATGAAACAAAGATCTACCACAACAAACCTTCTTGAGTTCTGTGCTGTTATAAGAAATGCCTTTAAACACAATACCCAGACTGACGTTAACTTTACAGATTTCAAACGCTTTTGACTCGGTGAATCACCAGCTTTTGTTAAAAAAACTTTCGTTATTCGGCTTCCCTCCCTTGCTGACTGACTGGATTGCAATATATTTATCTAACCGGACTCAGAGAGTAGCTTTTAAAAGCTCTTTCTCAGATATAGTTCACGTAACTTCAGGTGTTTCGCAAGGGAGCCATCTCGGACCTCTTCTTTTTGTTATTTTCATCAACGACTTGCCCAATATAGTTGCTCACTCTCAGATAATGATGTACGCTGATGACGTAAAACTATGCTTGCCTCTGACTAAGTCTGAGTCTCATGTGCTTTTACAAACTCACCTGAAAACAAGTAAGAAAGCTACAGTCGAGTGAGCTCGACTGTGAGATACCCGCTACCCATACTTAAACCAGAAAAGCGTCAGTACGCCAGAAAAAACAGTTAATACAATTTTGAACATAACAGACAAATGCAAATGCAAGTGTAATATGCATGTGATTGTACAAAAATACATACACATGTATCTATGTGTGTGAAAACGCGTCATTATTGCATTCAAGCGGCTAATAATTATTACCATTTATTAAAATTGCTTCTCGAATATCTTATAAGATTCTTTTCCGAACACAACCAAGAACGGATAAGAATATTAAGTTGGTCTAATTGGTCAACCAAATGAGGCATGCTGCCAGCAGCCGTTTGTGGCCATACAAAATTATTTCTTTAATAACTTCGACAATTTTTATCTGATCGCAACTAAATTTTCAGGGATCACACAGACTATAGTTCTTAATATACATACCGAAATTCGCAACTCTAGCTTTAAAATTATACGCTTAATACGCTTTTTTATGATTTGCGGGGGCGGAAGTGGGCGTGGTAAAAATTTGAAACAAACTTGATCTGCGTGCAAGCAAAACAAATACTGTCGAAAAAAAATTAGAGATCTATCTCTTATAGTCTCTGAGATCCAGTGTTTCATACGGACAGACGGACAGACAGACAGACAGACAGACAGACAGACAGACAGACGGACATGGCTAAATCGACTCGGCTGTTGATCCTGATCAAGAATATATATACTTTATAGGGTCGGAAATGCTTCCTTCTACCTGTTACATACATTTCCTGCCGGCACAAAGTTATAATACCCTTCTACCCTATGGGTAGCGGGTATAAACATGCAAACTTGGTGCATCAACAATCTGTTGTTTCTTAATAGCTCGAAATGCAAATCAATGTCTTTTTTTCGGAAAAACTGTTTCCGTGCCAATTATTCCCTAGAGACTGGTGTTCTTGAACGCATCTATTCAGTCACAGACCTTGGAGTTTTGTTTACACACAACTTAAATTCCAACGATCACATCAGTTTAATTGTTGGTAAAGCTAAGGGTGTGTTCGCGTTTGTTAAGCGCTGGTCCAAGGAGTTTGATGATCCCTACACCACCAAACTCCTTTTTGTCTCTCTTGTTCGTCCCATTCTGGAATACTGCTCCTGTGTGTGGTCACCCCAGTACGGAAGTATCAGGATCTTATAGAAATCGGTACAGAAACAATTCCTCTTGTTTGCGCTTCGTGGTTTAAAGTGGGATCCTCATCGTCATCTGCCTTCCTACTTAGACAGACTGCGGCTTTTAGGCCTGCCTTCGCTTAAGGACCGTCGGACCTGCCATGGAGTAATGTTCTTACACAAACACATACATGGTCACATTTCCTCGAAGTACCTTATAAGGCTCTCGGTTCCTACAAGGCCTTCCCGTCACTTTCGACCCATTGCCCTGGAGGTCTGCAGGACAAACCTCGAAATGCACGAGCCTTTTGGTGTTTTATGTTCTTTGTATAATGAGTATTACCATTTGTTACATGTTGAGATGTCCTAAGAATTTAATTCAAATAATATTCTACGTTACCTATCCTAACCTCTGACCACCTGATGTGAGTCTGAGTACATCTTTAAAAAACACTCCCTGCTTCGGTCAGAGGTAAGGGTACGGTCTTACATGGCAGTTATTTGCCATTTTTCTAAATAAATACTATAAATAAATAAACAAATTTTGTATTTGAATGTCGATAAAGGTTTTATCAGTCCTCCATACGAAACCTCATCTACGTATGTAAATGTAGACTCTTTTGCTAACTTGCTTGGCCACTTAATGGTTAAAGTTAAAAAAATTAAAAAACCGTCCGTACACAACCTTTCAGTTCGACAAGCAGGCATGTACTGAAATTTGGGGACCAAAACCGAATGATTTTGACAGGTCGAATGGACTACCTTATATAATTCTACCATGCTCTCATCTTGCTCTAAAGTTTTTACTAAGGCTACTAATCCCCACAGCATTTCTACAATTTTCTGCTCTAGCACTTGGCTGTAGTTAACAAGTCAGAAAACAAAATACTAAGGGAGCAGCGTAGCTTTTCAAACCCTTTATGCATTTACTAATAAACTTTGATCTGTGTTGATCAGGTCACTGATTTGAACTCAATTAGTAAAAAAATATTACTGATTAAAATACAAACACAAACAAGGCACTGTCGATTTAAGAGATTGGAAAAATATATGAAACCCCGTAGAAAACGTTGTAAACAAGGTCTTTGGAATTCCGCTGCTTCTTAACTTCGGGGCTTTCTCAATTTTGTCCTGCTTCGTGGGATTTCAAATGACCATCGGCCTGAGTCCGGAGCAAACTGCCAAGTTGGGGGTGATCCTGGTGTCTTGCGTGATCTAGATATACCTCCTCTGCTCTTTCACCCAGATGCTGATCGATGCCGTGAGCACGAAGTGGCTTCAGTTCAGAGTGAGAGCGTGGCATTTGCTATCTACGACATGAGCTTTTTGGAAGCAGATATGCGATTCCGTATAATGCTCATATTCATAGCTCTCCGGGCTCAAAGACCCATTTGCCTGAAGGCCACCGTATTCCTGGACATATCCATTGAGACCATGAGTATGGTAAGTCCTATGGAATCTTTAAAAAATCAAATCCTTATATTAAATATAATTTTGTATGTTTAATAGTTCCTGAGAACATCGTACAAGTTCTTCTGCGCCATTCGAACTATGTATCAGTAATGTTGTGGATGGGAAAATGAAATGGAATTAGTTTGTAGCATCTAAGAATTTATTAAAAATTATATATTATATTATTATATAAAAATAGTTTTGTAAAAATAAGTATTCTTTATAAAATAAATAAATAATAAATTCACCGACTGTTGTTTTCTAAAAATTTGAGTAAAATCGTTTAACAAACATGAAAGTTATTAAAGAATAATTTTTTCAACATTTGTGTTAGAAGCATTTATAGGCGTTGTTTTCTAGTATTTATTTGGATGTTGGGCAATATTTTTATTTTATCTGCTCTCAACACTGTTTAATATAATTTTATTTTTTATTACTCTTATCATAATTAGGCAGAGGGCATAGAATGTTTTGCCAGAATGTTACTCTTAAGCAAGCAATAGAATCTTCAAAGACTCAGTAACTCCTTGATTTACCATTGTCAATAAATTTATACCGAGTCACGACATTTAATTTTGCGGCTGTGTTCGAAATCAATTATAAATAACCCTGGGGACAGCAGTGTTGTGCCAATAAAACCACATATGGCCTACCGCAAGAATTTACCTTCCTAAAGGCCATATTTAAACTGCGGTCACGTCCTCAGTCGAGTTTAAAAGCTGTTTCACCTTGGATTTGCTGACAAAAGTGCAAGAGTATCCAAGACAACATGAGTGTTCAGTTCATCAAGAAGTTGATCGGTTATAATACCGCGTCCGTCCAGAAACCAAAGAAGGTATTCCCAGTGATGGAGGACTTCTTAAGGCTGCCTGTGATCTTTTATCATACCATTGGTCTGGATCCCTACGATTCGCCGAGTGCTGAAAAAAAGTTGGGAACCCTGTTCCATTTATACTTCGCCTTTCACATGATTAACCTGGCCTTTGGTTTGATAGCGGAGATTATTTTCGTGGTGGTGGCGTTTTTAAATAAGGAAAAGTTCTTGGAGTCCTGCATGGTGATATCCTACATAGGATTCGTGGGTGTCGGTTTCTTGAACATTTTTGCAGTGTTTCTCGAAAAGAAGCTGTTGACAAGCCTGGTAAGACAGCTGGATTCTTTCTTTCCACCGCCCTGCGAAGAAAAGCATGAGCAGTATAAGGTGGGGCATTATCTGGGCCGCATACGTCACATAACCAAGGCTTTCGTCCGGATCTACATAGTGATGATTATTATCTTTAATTTGTACCATATCGCGCAGTATGGCTTACAGCGTCTATGACAAATTCCAGATGCCAAAAAGATACTTCCCTACACTCCCTTTGATTTCTTAAATAATATATCCAGCTGGTTTTTCGCCGTGGGCTACATATCGCAGGTCTCGGCTGGATACACGGCCGTGGCTACTCACATCTCTGCCGACCTCATGATATTCGGCGTGACCATGCAGGTGATCATGCACTTTGATCGCCTGGCCAGAGCCCTGAGGGAGTTTCCGGTACGAGCTTCTACTGGAAGAGATGGGGGAGCTGATAAGGATCTGACGGAACTTCGCTCCCTTATTGCCTACCACAACGAAATACTTGGGTGAATCTAACAAGAGCAAAATGCAAACCATAGTACTTTTCATTTAATTTATTTTTATTTATTTATTAGTACCACATTTCCAAATACAGTTCAATAAAATCAATTTCAAAATCATACGCAGAATCTCCGAAGTTGTAAACAAGGTCTTTGGAATTCCGCTTCTGCTAAACTTTGCGGCTTCCTCGATTCTGGTCTGTTTCGTGGGATTTCAAATGACCGTCGGTCTAAGCTCCGAGCATATTGCCAAGTTGAGTATTCTCATGGCTTCAACTTTGACTGAGATCTATCTCCTTTGTTACTTTAGCCAGATGCTGATTGACTCGGTGGGCGTAAAGTGTTTTAATTTATCTTAAATGGCTGTAATATCCAAGAACTTTCAGAGCGTGGGGGTGGCACTTGCTGCCTACGAAATGAAGTGGTGGGAAGCTGACTTGCGGTTCCGTAAGATGCTAGTTTTAATAGCGCTCCGGGCTCAACGGCCCGTATGTCTAAAGGCCACAATATTCCTAGACATATCCAGTGCGACAATGTGTGGTGTAAGTTCTGCGAAATACCTCAAAACAATTCACTTTTTAAAATTAAGTTTTTATTGTTGTGCAGTTCTTGGGAACATCCTACCAGTTCCTCTGCGCTATACGAACTATGTATCAGTAAATTTGGTGATTGGAAAAATGGAAAGTTACCAATTTAATTAACGTATAAATTTATCCATTGGTCGATTTGAAAACCAGCTATGCGTATCTGTCAGGACTCACCTGAATATTTTGAAGCACACAAAAAGGTTTGATTCGTATTAAAAAAAAGTTGAACCCACGCACTCGTAATAAATGATGTACTAAAAATAAGAGGAAAAGTATTCAATCTCGATAATTTAAAATATAATGTCAAGAACAAAAATAATTAAATTAGAAAATGTTCAAATGATATGTTCTCAAAGGCGGTGCAAAGGTATTACACATAGGTTCCGATCGTGAACCTGTAGAAAACAGCATCTCTGACTCCATTTTAATTTAATTTTATAAATTTTTGCATAATTAACTTACATTATTGTCCATGTTATTACACTATACCAATTTGTTATTACAATACAATAAAAATGTATCAATTTTACCTTATATAAAGGCATAATTAGAAATTGGGGGCAGCATTGGTTGCGCCAATAAAAGCACATATGGCCAGCGCAAGAATTTGCCTTCCCAAAGGGCATATTTAAACTGCGGTCACGTCCTCAGTCGAGTATAAAAGCCGTTTCACCTGGGACTTGCTGACAATAGTGCAAGAGTATCCAAGACAACATGAGTGTCCAGTTCATCAAGAAGTTGATCGGCTATAATACCGCGTCCGTTCAGAAACCAATGCAGGTACTCCCTGTGATGGAGGACATCTTAAGAATTCCGGTAATCTTTTACCATAACATTGGTCTCGATCCTTACGATTCGCCGAGTGCCGAAAAGAAGCCGGGAATCCTTTTTTATATTTACTTCACCTTTCACATGACAAACCTGGCCTTTGGTTGGAGATTATTTTCGTGGTGGTGTCGTTTTTAAATAAAGAAAACTTTATAGAATCCGGTATTGTGACATCCTACATCGGCTACGTGGTTGTGTCCTATTTAAAAATCTTCTCGGTTCTCTTTAAGAAGAAGCTGATGACTAGCCTGGTAAGAGAGCTAGACGCGTTCTTTCCGCCGTCCCGCGAAGAGGAGCATGAGAAGTATAAGGTGGGCTATTATCTTGGCCGCAGTCGTCGCATCACCAAGGCATTCGTCGTGATCTACTTGGTCATGCTTGTGACCTACGATACATTCAATATCGCGCAGTATGGATTGCAGCGTCTGCGCCATGTTCCCGATGCCAAAAAGATACTGCCCTACTCTCCCTTTACTTTCTGGGAAAACTACGCCAGTTGGAAGTTCTACCTGATCTACTTGTCTCAGGTCGTAGCTGGTTACGCTGCCACATCTGCCCATATCTCAGCCGATCTCATGATATTCGCCGTCACCATGCAGATGATCATGCACTTCGATCGTCTGGCCAGTGCCCTGAGGGAGTTTCAGGTACGAGGTGGGAATGATGGAGGAGCTGACGAGGACCTAAAGGGACTGCGCTCCCTCGTTGTCTATCACAACCAAATCCTTGGTGGCGTGAAATCGTACCAAATAAAATATTATTTATTTATTTATTTATGCACCAGTTTTCCGAACACAGCTAGCTGGTAAAATCCAATACTCGCTGTAAAAAGTTTTTTAATCTTCCACAGAATCTCTGACGTTGTTAACGAGGTCTTTGGCATTCCACTGCTTCTCAACTTTATGGCCTGCTCGGTTTTGGTCTGCTTTGTGGGTTTTCAGATGACCATGGGCCAAGTCCCGAGCAAACTGCCAAACTGGGACTGATCCCGTTGTCCTCCTTGATGGAGATCTACCTTCTCTGTTATTTCAGCCAGATGCTAATGGATGCGGTTAGCATGAAGTGTGATAATTGTGTCCATGAATATTTTCCTGAATATGTATTTGCAGAGCGAGGATGTGGCGTTTGCTGCCGACGACATGAACTTTTTCGATGCCGATAAGCGATTTCGTAAAATGTTAATTTTAGTGGCTCACCGGGCTCAAAAGCCCACTTGCCTCAAGGGTACTGTTCTTCTGGACAAATCCATTGAGACCATGAGTATTGTAAGTCCTGTGGAATCTTTCAAAACAAGGATTGTTCCTTACTTATAAATTTTATTGTTGGACAGTTCCTAAGAACATCGTACAAGTTTTTCACCGCCATTCGAACTTTGTATCAGTAATGCGTAAAAGGAACAATTATGTGAATATTAGGCTTTAGCTTTTAAGGATTTAGTGAAAAATTTAGAAGGTTATGGATTGTTGAAAGAGAGAGCTCTTGATTATACTTGTACTGGCAGAATAACATCTCTTGATTTATTATTAGCTCAAAATTGTTGATGAAATTTGACTTGGTGTATGTTTTTTTTAATATAATATTCCTCGTTAAGTGAACATAAGGATCTTTAGGCGCTTATATGAAATAGTAAATTATATCAGGTTTTTGTTTAGCATTCTTGGCCGCTTAAATACGAAATGACAATAAACTTTCTAATTGGCCTCACAGAGTTTATGGACCTATAATGAGATCACCCGCGAGTTGCATAAAGCCCATGACGCAAAGTGATTAACGTGGGAAAATACGCAGCCAAGCCCAGGAAAATGGAGGAAGACGACGAAACATAAACTAAGGAGACTTTAAGCAACGCAACCGGGATCTGAATCTGTTGAAAAAAAGGCGACTGCAAGCCAAATTCAAAGCGGAAAAGAGTCGCAGAAGTAAAAGGAAAAGTTGCACAAGGTGAGGCCCTCAAAAAGCAGACTCACACACACAGAAAGTAGGCGTTACACGGTCGAAAAACTTGAGCCACGTTGAACTTTGGCCTACGGAGCTTGGCCGCGTTTACCTTGGCCGTAAACTTGTCCCGGCGCCTTGCTGGCAATTAGTGTTCTGTGTCGGTGCTGGCCAGTGTTGGTAACTATCAGGGTGGGTTATGTCCTTGACACCTCACTTAATATTTGAAATATTTATTTTCAGGATAATTTAACTTACCATGAGGACTAGGAAAAATGAAATCAAAAGGACAGCCAATTTATATTCTTTAATTTACTTTCGTACTTATATTTATATCCTTTAGCATGCAAATTAATTCAAGAATTAGCTGAAATAAAAATGTAGTTCAAAATTGGAAAATAGCAACGTCTTCAGATCAGTTTTCTGTCGACAAAAAAGTATCTGTACCATCACTGTGATGTTTCTTTGGGCGTTGGCATGTTTCTGTGTGTGTGACCATTTAATTCATTTCCAGGAGCAGGAAAGGCAGGAAGCAACGAACACTGTCGCTTTTGCACACAATTTCTCATTCAGTTCAGAAGTTTCGCGTGCTCACAAGTTTGTAATTCTTGGCCTGTTAACAAAGTTCATAAATACTTGAGAAACTTTCGGCTGGGCTTGGGCGGCCAAAGGATAAGCAAGGACCTGATTTCGCTGCCTCGTAATTGGTATTGTACTTGATTCATGGCCGTAGGTGGGAACAGGTGCGACTGCAGTTCATTATCAGCCGATTGACGGGGGATAGGAATTTCCTTGCGGTTCTCCAGAAGGAATCGTTACATTCCGCCGCTGTTCAATCGCCGTTCCGCTTTATGGCCAGCTAACTACCGATTTTAATGGCTGGCAACTATTTGGTAAGTGCCGGCCATAAAATCGATTCGAGCATATTGAATACTTAGCCAGCTATCCAGATATAAATGTATGTATTTCCCGGTGTCCGGAGAACAATTCCGAGTCCCTATCCCAATCCCTTTTGCCGTCAGAAGCACCGCAATTGCAATCGAAAAGCGAGAAGGATATGCGGTGGAAAACGGTGGGAAAGCAAGCCACCGTTTGCCAATATCAATGAGATCTCCGGAACTCCGGACTCAATTCGCTTTGTTGCTCAATCGCCGCCTTGCTCGCCCATCTCTGCCATTCCTCCCTGGCCTCCGGGGGCGAACATTTGAAATTTTAATTATAAAATATTGCCGGCTAAAGTTCTCAGGTCTGCAATGCTAGACACTGTGCCGATGGGTGGGAGGATGTGTGCCATCGAAGGCAATGGTTGTCGGGTACAGTGGATGCAGAGACAGGGGAGAAAACTAACACTAGAAATGCTTATCAATAAGAAAAAATTGATAACATATCTGAAAAAAAAACATCCTACTCAAAATAGTATCGAAAATATGGTACAATATTTTATATCTAAATTTAAAATAGAGGAACATATCGAATTTAATTATACAAAGTTAGCGCAAGCCTCTTTGAACACAGAAACTGGTTCGATATATTAAACAAATGAAGTATGTCATTAATCGGATTGTTAATATTTATATCTATACATTGGTTCACGCGTCAAAAATCTATCAAAAAGATTGTTAAATATTACTGCTAAATATATCAAAAGTATCTTTATTTTGTAGTTTTAAGATATAAATTCAATTAAATCCCGTGTAAGCTTACAAAATGGCATTTCAAAAGCAATCCAGAAGTATATCTCAAAAAGTAGATGTGGGATTCCTGTAGATAACATTTCTCCTGTATCCACAGTACTAGTGACTTCCCAACCCACCTGTAATCACGTTACACACACGGCGTCCATGCGTCCTGTTCCTGTCAGAAGTTCGAGCTGCAGGCATTCCGTCGATGGTTCGTTATCTGGCATTTGGCACTGGGCTAGATCAATGCCGGAACAGGTGAGTGGCACAGGTGATGCAGTGGCTCTGGGTGGCAGTGGCAGGAGTTGCACTACTTCAAAAAGTAATTGTTTGCGATTCGGAGAGTGTGGTGTGTGTGGCGGGATGGCGAGACTCTTGAGACATTTGAGTGGCCAAATGGACGGGAATCGGGGGCATAACGATGACAGCCAACGAGCTGCAGTTAAAGCTGCCTTGGGCCCCGAAACTCTGCGGAGCTCTCTCCTCTATCTGTAGGATTCTCCATCATTGCTACTGTCCCTGCCGAGGTCTCTGTGTCTGGCAGTGACTTTCGTTTTAGCAACGAGTTTATTTGCAGTCGAAATATGTCCCCAGACGGCAACAATAGCAATTAGTTCATTGTCAATAGTTTGCTCGTTGAAAATTTCAGGACTAGAAGAGGCAAGGACATCATCGAAGGGCGAAGGACGAAGGACGGCTGTGGAGGCGGCAAAATTTAACTAAATTGTAATCGGAATATGCGCATGCAAATGACATTAGCCTGAAATGCAAATTACTTTACGGCATGCCAGTTGGAAATTCAGCTGGAGGATGCCAAGGACAACTGCCATGATGACGATGACGATGATGATGATGACGATGATGAGGGCAGTGGGACTGGGAAATAGGATGCACTCAAATTGCAAGCGCTTAAGTGAAGTAAGCTAATTAATTTTGCATTGTGCTCTGACCCCCATGGAAGTACGTACCGCGCCATTCATTTGGGCCATCGGATTGCGAATCCTTTGTGCCGAGGATGTTTACTTTTCATTAATTGAGTTGTGCAAAAGTCGTCCATAATTTCACTGCCTCCGTTCAGCCGCGCCTGCTGGCCATTAAACCTTTTGCCGTTTCCCAGCATTTTCCCATGGCGCCATTCCGCCTCCGCCTCTGCCTCTTCCTCGGAATCCCCTCTCCTACCATTAACGATGTCGTTGAGTGTCTTGGCGGCAATTGTGCAAACTTTATATTATCATCGCTACTGACATGGCCAAAGAGCATTTATCCGGGTCTGGATGAAAATCCCTTTATTTCCGCAGTAATTTTATGTGTTCCCGTTGGGGAAATGCAGGGCGGCGGTTAACTCACTTTCCCGGACATCGATATGTGATTCGATGGGCTTTGGTCCGGCGCATCCTTTGGGATGCCGATGCCGCTGGCTTAATGCACAATTATCCACTGGAAACTTGTTAATTTTGCATATTGTCTCTTTGGCTACCCAAAGATATGCCCATAATCCAATGATTGCAGCAAGAATGTTATTGTTTCGCCAGGCAATTTCAATTCCTAGCTCGTGTTTCCTTAATCACAACGTGTAATTAAGCTAATTAAGTTGTGTCGGCATTTGAAAATGGCATTGCAAACGCCATAGTTAAGAGTATAAATTATATTTGAATGTCTTTTAGTTGTTGTTTTACCATCACTTAATTGTTTTAGTTGAGTAATTGCATTTAAATATTTATGCTTTTTTAATAAGCTAGCTCAGGGTAATTTTTAAGACAATAAAAATGATATGCTGCTAAGTCAGAGGAATTTGAAGTTGAATAATAATAATTAGTTTGAGAGAAGTGCTTTAAAATAAATGTTTTCTGACAAGACAATCTGATATTGTAGGGATTTGTGGCTATAATAACTTGTAGTTATTTCTTGAGATCTAATATTAAATATTAATTTTCTAAATGATTGCCTTTAATTTAAAGGATATTATTGTATTGTTTGTGCCGCTAAATTAAGTCATTGCTGGTTTTATCTGAAGGATCATTGAGTAAATTCTGATTTAATTCCTTTTCCAACGACATATGCCATCCAGCGAAATTCCGCTTCATTACATCGGCGAACAAGGTTTAGGGAACATAGCGTGAGGACAGAGCAAAGTTCGGGATGTCCTTTCTCCCATCCCCCTGGAAGGATGTTTTTGCCATTAGATTGGCAAACTAGCAAAAATGCAGGAATGGAAAAAGAAATAAGCGAATTGGTTTGCTACGGCATTTGTGTAGCCAAGCATTAAGACCCTCGCTTGCATATGTGGGCGTGGCGGGAAGGGAAAGTCTCCTCAGCTCGAAAGTGGGTGGTGGTGTTGCTGACGAGGTCGCGCCCAAGACGACAAATTGAGCGAATGGATGACAATTTCGATTTGTGTTGTAAAAACTGCAGTAAACTGCAAAAAAACATCAAGGCAATAAGAGGAGAAGTGGGATGGGAAATGCCAAGGCACACTCACACACACATACATACATACACCTATCTTGTACACTCGGCGAAAAAAGGTAGAGAAAAGAGCTAGATTCGGAGGGTTAGAACAAAAAAAAAAAAAGAAAAGGAAGCCAGAGATGGGCACTCTCGCATGTGCATAAACATTCGCTTGTTATATGTTTAACTTTTTCGTGGGGCAGAGGCAGAAAAAACATTTTTATAGAGTTTTTGTTTTCATTTTATTTGCCATGTTTGTTTATTTTTATTTGCCATCGTTGTTGGTCGTTGTTTTCCTCCGATTTTTCCCCCCCAATTTTCCTGCTGGTGTTTCACTATCTCCTCAGCTATTTTTCTTATATTTTTGTAAATTTTTTGTTTGCCCTCCTTGTTTCGCCTGCACATTATGCTGTTCTTGTCTTGCGCTGCCGTTGTCCTGGCCATATCCTTCGATATCCTTTCCGTTTTTGTTGTGCGGCGCAACGAGCAAATGAAAAATAAGCTTTGAAAACATTTTGTGCCATTTAAAGAACAACATTTTGTTATTGTCGTCCCCTTGTTTGTCTTATATTACAAGTTCTGGTCACCCGAAATGCCGGACATTCGTGTTTTTGTTGCCCTCAGTCCAATTTGATTTTTATTCGTTTTTTTTTGTTGTGTTTGCTGTGGTGTTTTTCTGGCTCGTGTTGTGTCATAGATGAAATGAGTTTTCTCGGCATTTTCCAGTTGATGTGCTTAATGGTGTTTGCTTTTACAACTTTCTATTTGCCAGTCGCTCCTTGACCGCATCCTTATGCTAATCCCAGTGTCACTCATACACAGATGCGGTTAAAATAATATTAAGTATTGTGTGTTTTTATAAATGTTTTTCTTTGTTTTTCTATTATCAGAACTTGTTTCTTGGGTTAAACAGGATAATTTTAAAAGATTTTTGGTGTTTTCTGTTGCAAGATAATGAAACTGGTAAGAAAGCTAGTTTTCAGTATGGAAATATAAGTTTCATTTACGGAAAATAAACTTTAAAATGTAGCTAGGCAGTGTTGATGGGTAATTGTTGCTAAGCAAATGTTGCTAGAAACATATTAAGCCATAGACTTTGTTGCTGGTGGCTAAATCGATTGGCCTGGTGATGCTGATAAATCAATTTTTATTACAAAATAAAATGAATTAAATCGTCTTAAATTTGATATTTGTGTCTTATCTTCATTCAGTATTTGTTTACATTTTTAAAAAGGAAATCATATTAATTCCTTTTTTGTCACTGAATTCTCTGTTAAGCACTATTTATATATATTTCCTATCCATCCCTTTAAACTTTCCATTTCAACCATTATTTTGACCACATCTGCATACCTATAGAAGTATCTATATGGACATCTGATGAAAGGATCCTTTCTAATGATAAGGAGAGCTTTGAAAAATTATCTGAAAGAGGGAAAAGCAAAAGGAGCAGTCATTTACTCAGTTGCTCCGGTGGCTGAGTTGCTTTTAGTGTAATTAAAAATGCAGTCTACAAATCTCTTACCACTTTCTCCGTCTTTCTCCATTCTGTGTTTTCCATTCGCTGCTTACTTTCTTATGCATTTTCCCCATTTCCCACTGCGGTTTGTTGTTGTTCTTGTTGCTGTTAGGTGGGACCTTTTGGCCGCCACCATCCGCTGCCTCCATTTGAAAGGACTTTAAGACGCCACCCTGAACATGATTTAATTCAACGCGGTCTCGCAATTAAACGCAGGGCGTGGTGGGCAGTGAGTGCAACACTAATTGCATTTTTTTCACGCCATTTTCAGTTGATAAAGGGATTTGCTGTGCAACTGACTGTCCTCGGTAAGAGGGAGGGTGAAATAACGGGAGTGGCACAAACTTAATTAAGCCCCAATGCCAACTGCCTACGGGTAAGGGGCCGCAGCAGTGGGTGCAGTGTGGGTGTCTCGGCGTCTTTAATACACCCGGCCGAGAAGCCAACTTGGCCGCAGGTAATGAAAACCCAATGACAATTTTTAGTTGCCGCCACGAAAACATTTCAATTGCGGTTGCCAGGCGTCGGCGGAAATCGGACGTTGTGTCCTGATGGCCGGCAATAGCCAGAATCCGCCAGGACGACAGCTCAGAGCAAAGCGGATAAAGTCAATTCAAGGCTCTACGGCTGTGGTTTCACTTCACATCACTAGGTGTTTTGCACTAGGAAAAAAACTGTCATTTTTATAAAAACATACGAGAGTTTCTAAATAAAACCTATCCAATATTTTAAGATAAGTTAGAGGCTTATTTATTTGCGTTAAAATATCTTTAGCACAAGCTTTAAAAGCGAACTAATCAAACCGTCAATTTTAGATAGATAATGTGGAGAATATTTAAATACTTGAATGCTTATTAAATATTTATCTTGATTGCTTTCTACATTACATTTAGCTGGGTAAGGGTGATGCTGATTTTCCAGGACAACACTTTTTGTTTTTTTACAGCTCTTCGCTTTCCCTATTTTTTTCCCCTGGCAGTCCCTTGGGGAAAAAGCCGTTGCTGCTGCACTTAATCACTTTGGTTGAGTTAGGAATCGGGAATATTTAGATAGATTCCGTGCATCCCGCCACAAGGACACACCAGGCTTCATTAGCTGCACTCGCGCTGGCTGAAGAAATGTGCTGCCAAAGCAGATTGCGTGCAATCTCAGCATCCGAGTGCCTCAGTATCTCAGAGTCTCAAACGTCTCAGCCTTCTTCTCGTCCTGCCGGCAAAGGATGCTCGTATGTGTGTGTGTGCGGGTCTTAAATAAATAATGGCCGTATGTCTTGCACTTTGATGCAGGGCATATCGACTCTCGATGGATGTTATTTTGCTACTCGTTTTTCTTAAGGACGCTTAATTTTCATTTTGGCCCTGGAATTTTCAGCGGGCTTTCCGCCCTCTCTCTATTTACCCCTCGCCGTCATGTTTCAATAAATGCATTAGAAACAATAAATGTGCAAAGCTCGCAAAGTGGAGCAAGCCAGACAAGAAGCCAGCCAGGATGTGCCAGTATGCTTCGCTGGCCACCGCGGGCTTCCCTCTACCCTCTTCCCTCTCTCCGCCGGCCACCGTCACGGTCATTGCAAATTAATGGCCTTCAAAGTGGTTAAGCAGCAGGAGATGCAGTTCGCTGGACGCTCGTCGTTTGCTGGCCGCCAGCAGCTCATCGGGTCCACAAAGGAGACCCGGGCGCATTTTATGAGTTTCCACGGTGAAATAAGAAATTTTGCACAAAATAATATTACCCGAAATGGAGCAGCACAGAGAGGGGGAGCGGTAGGGGAGAGAGTAAAGTGAGAGAGGAAAGGGGGAATATGGATGCTGCTGCTCCTGCTGCTGCCTTTTTCCGTGTTGCCATTAAGTGCAAAAGGATTTTCATTCTTATGCGCATCCTGTGCATAATACAGCAGCCTCCGCACACGCAAAACTCATTGTGTGTGTGTGTGTGTGTTTGTGTGTCCAACATCTGTGTTTGTCTGCGAGTGCACAGAGAGAAATTTGTGGTTAAAAATAAATAAATAGGTTTCTTAACTATGGCCGAGATTTTGAATTTATTAAATTATTTATCAGAGAATAACTCAAGGAATAAAGAGAATTTCTTGTTTTTAAGAACTGTGTCTCAATTTTATCAAATTAAAATGTGATCATTAATGATTAATTTGTGTGTTTGGTTTTCTTAAAAATAATAATTAAATAAAATTTAATGATAAGATAATTTTTCTTAAATTTTAACGAAGTGTTAAACACTTTTGGAAATGATATTTTTGGTATAAAATAAAATTTAAAAGCATCCTTTATATGTAAGGTAGAAGTTTATTGCTTTAAATTTATTTCCTACACATTAAATTTGTTTAATAAACTATTTTTAAATATTTTAATAATATTAATGAAGTTTTTAGGTATTAATATAGTAAAAAAAAGACTTTTGAAGTTTATCAACAAATGACAATTGATGAAGATGGATTTCCAAGACTTTTACGGGTATTTATAAGATTTTCTTTAAAACTTATTGCTGATTTTCAATAAAGATATAGCTAGATTAATCATCATTGACGTCTACTTAGCCCAATGTATAGTTAAGTCTTTCGTAGGCACTCAACAATTTAAAAAAGTTCCTAAAAGCTTTGGTGTCAAATTAAGTTTCTCTTGTAAGATAAAATCCTTTCTTGTTCTCCCCGGGTTTTCGATTACTGACCTATCCCAGAGGATATTGGATAACAATCAAGCTTAATTTCTTTCTGTGCGCTTACACCCGGCATTGCTCAGAATCTGTGCGTGTGTGCGAGCTGGCAAGGATATGCCAATTTATTGCACACACGAGTGCATTAGAGTGCCAGAGTCCTTTGCCATTCCCTGTGTGTGCAGCGCTCCCCCTCTCGCTCCCTCAGCCCTGAAGCCGTCCCTGTCGCTGGCCAGAATGCTGGGCCAAAGTTTTTGTGTTCATTTGGCGATTGCGGCTGCTGCATGTCTGGCAGAAATTACTTAATCCTTGCGGTTTTCTGGAGCAGCAAGTGCATTCTGTGACCATTTCCCTCAATCCGAGATCCCCCAGCCTCCTCAGCTCTCCCCTGTCTGCGTAACTGTTACTTGCCCATTAAAGCAATCGTAATTGGCATTTGTTGTTATTTAAGCCAGCTGGCAAAATCATTTATTTGCCTCTGCCTTTAAAGCTCCGGCTGTCCGCAGTGTCTGGAGCCCCTCTTTTGGAATCGGAGTTTTTCCTCAACTCTACGCGCTTTACACATTGCTTTTCCCCGCATTTTCCTTGCCGTTCCCCGTATTTTCCGCTGCCGATTGACTGCCCCCGTCTTAGCGCCTTTAAATATTTGCCTGGGCCATTGCCAGGATTGTGCTGCTGTTGGCATCGCTTTATTGCCCCCTGAGATGAGCGGCATCCTTTCTTCCTTCGTCGTCTTCGTCCCTTTTACACAGAAAGAAAAGAAGAGAAAATAGTCTGTGACTTAGTTTAACGAATTCCTAGAGCCATAATAGTATTTTATTGAAGTAGATTGCTATTTTTATTCAAAGGAAATAATACAACAATTAACACATAATAATGGAAAAATTACATTTTATTTTGCTGTGCACGAGTGCAGTGGTTCTCGGTTCTGGGGACTCGGTTGCAGGATGCTGAAGGACTGTACGTCCACGACGCAGATTACAAATAAATTATCGCTTAATAGTCTTTTTAACCAGCATGTTGTTGTTGTTGTTGTTGTTGCTACCGTTCTTGGCCAGGGCCACTTTGATCCCTCAAGGAGACCCTGTTCCCGCAGGAAGGTTTTAATACGAAAAGGCACCTTAAGCCATAAATATTCTTTTGGTAAATGAAATCTTAAAGGGGAGGAATCTTCTTAAAAATTAAATTTAATTGATTCATTTTAAGCAGGGGGGTGACTTTATTTCTACGAATTTGTAGAATATTTAAGTTTAAAGTTTTTAATTTTTGGGATATTTAAGGCAGAAAGAAGCACTGATTTCTATAGCTCCTCGACGGCTGTAACATCCACTGATGGCCAGGCCCAATCATAGCTCCCAGACTGTAGGCTGTGAGTGTGACTGGTGATGGGGTAAGCCGACATGGACACGACGACAAACAGACAGAGAGTAGACCATCTGATGGGGATACGGATATGGACAGAGGGTGCTACGCCTCAGTGATCACTGTACGTCGATGCTGGGCATGATAAACGTAAAAACAGGGAACCATCAGCTTGCAGATGGGGTTGGAGTTTTTAATAATTTAACGAAAATGAAAACTGAAAAAAGTAATACAAAAAACTTGAACAGGGAAGTAGGTGTTTGGGGGTTTTTCTTCTGCCTATGTTTATAATTTTTAATTAAGCCACAAGCTACAGTTTTCTGATTCATAAAGTACATATTTTTGCTTAAGGAAAATATAATTATATTTTTAGCATGATTATAAATTTATAAATTGGTAAGAACGTGTAAAAAATAATTTTTCCCAATTGTGTAATATATCCTTTAAATATTGTCAAAGCCAATTTATTTTTAATTATTTAAATAAAATTAAAATTAAAAACAAACTCTTGGTTTTTCACATTTTAAAATAAATAATAAATATAGTTCTAGTTAATAATATTTTCTTTTTAAAAAAGGAAAAAGAAATAATTCTAGGCTAAAACTATTAGCAACTATGAGTTGTTAAAACTGGATTTTTTCCTGCAAATCGATTAGACTTACGACCTCACCTTTAGAATGCCAGAGGCGCAACTCTGTTGGCCAGTGTAGGCACTTGACAGCGAAGCCCTCTGATGCTGAGAGCAGGAGTTTTCAGTGCCACAAACTTGCGTATGCAAAGGGAGATTGCAATCGAATTCATTGAATTCGATTTAAAAGCGAAATTGAAACGAGACGAACGTGGGAGGTATTGAATGCCTCTGTGGGCGTGGCACACATAGCTGCCCTCACCAAAGGCATGCGAGGCATGTGCCTCAAAAACAGAAACAAAAAAAAGAAACCCAACAACAATAAGTGAAACAATAAAGCGCAATGCGAACCAGAAAAAGGGAGCCCAACAGCATATTTAACGGCACTTTTGCGGTTGTCTGATAGCATTCAGAGGCGGTGCAGAGTGGGGGGCGTGGCTGGAAACCCGGAAGAAATCAGAATATGCGAAGCCAGTCGTGTTCGGTTGCTTGTTTATTGATAATGATTTCATTGTGTTCTTATAATTGCATTGCACACTTATAGGCTATTTACAGGACTCGCTCGCTGGCCTAGACTAAAGTTAATCCTATATATCATATATATATATTTTTTTCTCAGTGACTTTAATTATCGTACAATTATACATATACATAATACATTGATTCTTTTGTAAATTCTCACGTGCATTTCAGTTGCTTAGAGCTATAAAAATGGATTAACAAACGCAATCAAAACCGGAAATAACAGAGGAGTACATTTATGCTGCGGCCGCCATTTTGCAGCGCGCCGACTTCCGTGCGCCATATTGAAATGTCAGCGGTGTTAAGAGTCGCACTGCGGTCATCGCGGCAGCCATCGTCAACGCCATCGTCGTGGGCAGATGTTGCACTTGTGCTCTTGGGTTGCCAACTGCCACGGGTGATGGAGGGAAAAAGAGAAAGAGCAGAGGTCACACTTTTATTAATTTGCGTTAAAAATTGTCCAAATACGCGACCGCGAGCGCACTGTCAGTTGGCATGGAAACGTATTTATTTTTAATTAGCGCCCGGCGACATTGCGGTCAAGTGCATTAAGGGTTGAAGTAGGGGAAAAGTGCAACACTTTGGGTGTTACAAATTTAAAATTTGCA
The DNA here is from genome assembly GCA_035045905.1 of Drosophila anomelani. NCBI lineage: Eukaryota > Metazoa > Arthropoda > Insecta > Diptera > Drosophilidae > Drosophila > Drosophila anomelani. Next base: position 3,080,661 of record JAWNOO010000007.1, on the reverse strand, counting down.
CAGATTTAATGAGCCAAAATGGAAGCAAAGAAATTAATTAAATAACTACCGAATTTCATTTGACTTTACTTTTAAATTAAGTTCTTTAGAAACAAGTTTGTCTTTTAACCAATTCATGACTCACCTGATCGCGAATTGGTCAGCTTCTGATTCTTCAGATCGATGTCATCCCGGAAAACCTGGGCGTACATGGTTGCCTCGCGTTGCAAATGCGGATATCGGTCCACTTCCGCCACGCAGCGCAGCTCTAGGCCCAACCTGTTTGGGAAGAAGGATCTCTTTTGCTGATTTATCTTCTGAAGCTGGAGCTGATGAAAGCGCGGATCATTGGCATAGAAGTTAAGCTGGGAGACAATGCGACGCATGTTATATTCATGGGCAGCAATCGTGGTCTCGATGCTAGGCAGCAAGTCCACCAAGGATACCTGCAAGAAATTATAGTAAATTAAAGGTTGTATATGAATTATGGATTAATTTAACTCACCTTTATCCCATTGATGTACCAGGTGATCCTGGTAAACAGGCTGGAGAAGTCGGTGCTGCAGTTGACCTGCACAAAGTCATCGAAATGATACATCGAATGGAAGCTGCTGATCAGGGGATTGTTTTGGGGAAGAGCTGAAATTATGAGGAATATTTTAAATGAAATTATTTATGAAAATATAGGATACAGTCTTCTGAATTCAAGTCTTTACACAGTCAGTCAAGTCCTTGCCAAGGAAGCTTTAAGGCTAACTATCCAGAACAATGCTGAGCAAAGTTACGAGGGAGTACTTGCTTTTGCATTATAAATAGAAATAGCAAAAAAAAAACTGAATTCCTCTTGAAGAGACAGATGACTTTTGGCCCAACTGAGTGCATCTCAGTTACGTCCTTAGCTAATTTTAAACGCACATTACACATGCAAATGGCGCACCTTTTTTCGCCGATGTTTGTGCTTCTGTTCCCGCATCTTTTGTTTGTGTTATTTTACCACCCGTCCCCTCAAGCCCTCAAATCCTCTATTTGCTTTTGATAAATTTTTAAAAATATTTTAACAACAGTAGCGTAGCAGCAGCAGAGGCAGCGGAGCCAGAGGCACGACTATGGCTGCCCCGCATCTACAAGATATTTATTTTATATCAGCGGAAAAATAGATGATCATAAAACACATGCAGAGAAACATCCTGTGGGGCAAAAGTAAAAGCGAAAATAAGAGAATGAAGGCAACAAACACGCACATGCTGGGAAAGCGGAGCAACACAGACACAGACACTGGCACTGGCACTGGCAGTGGCGGAGCTTTTCATTTTAGCGATATCCTTTTTAAGCATAAAGTGCTGCCGTAAATCACAGAGCCGCACACACTCACACCCACGAAAAGGAGCGGCAGGAAGGGTGCTGTAGCTGTAGTTGTATCTGTTTCTGTTTCTCTCTGTGTATGTGTGTGTGTACGGATGCGAATCACATGCATCTCTTGGCTACATTTTATGAACGCGCACTGTTCCTCTCGCGAGCACATCCTGAATGGCTGGCTGGCTGGCTGAGTCGAACAGCTTATCCTGTGCGTGTGCAACACCACCCACAGCACACCACCACCGCCTCCTGGCCCCCAGCCACTTTGCCAGCTCGTCATATATGCAAACGGCTCTGCATGCTCCTTGCAGTTTTCCTTCCCCCGTTGTTTACTATTAAAATATCACGGAAATTACACATTTTACTCTGTTTATGCTGTGCAGCGGCAAAGGCAACACGCTGGGAATAGCTCGAAAGTAGTAAAGGTAACGAGGAGTATGTAGCACTGTGAAAAAAGCTATATCTACTTGGGGTTTTATAATTCCAACTGGTATAATTTGTGTCTTGAAATTGCCCTTTTAAAAATAAATTGTGACAAAGGCATACGAATATGAGTAAAATATTTGCTCAAAGCAAACTACAATTTATATGTTTTGTCTATGTTTTGTTTTGAAAAAGGCTTTTATTAAAATTGTTTAAACTAGAAAAACGTAAATACAATTTGGATTACCTGTTCTTGAAAAAAAGTTTAATATACAAATAAAATAGTAAGGCAAATTTCTTTAAAAAATAGATAGGAACGATTGGGAAATGTAAATATGACATACTAAATATTTAAACTAATTTACGAAATATAAAAGCACAAATTAAAATACATAGTAATCCATTACATTACATTTCAATTTAATTTCCTACATAAAAATGTCATCTTAAAACAAAACTTGTAAAAATGTTAAAAGAAAATGCAATACTTTTAATAAACAAAAATTTAGTTATACAAATTTCTCATTTGATTTTCTTGTTAACACTAATTTTGATCAGTGCCTTTTTGGCATTTGCATTGATCAGATAATTTTAAAGCACGTTCATGTTGTGGCCGCTTGTCTTACGTGCCGGCCCCACTCTCGTTAATTTAAGACTAACAATTGCAATTGCATTTCATTTCTCAAGCACTCCCCTCACCAGGAGGAGCATCTTCACCTCTATACATCCCCTTGGCACTCACCTTCCACGCTCATGTTGGCATCGCGTGCAGTTAGCTGGAAGTGGGGCGCATCGCCGGACACCTCGCACCTGTAGACGCCCGACGACTTGACGCCCAATAAATTGAGCTCCACGCGACAGGAGGATTCGTTGCACTCGTTCCCGTCATCGATCAGTTGCACGCCCTCCACGGCGAAGGGAATATAAGTGGGCGGGGTGAGGGGCGAGTATCTGAAGTAAGAATGTTTGGAGGAAAACAACATTGAGTGAATAATAATTATACTCTTGGTTGGAAATTAAATTTAAATTTTAAGAATATATCAAATTCCCACAAATATATTATACGATCCTTTTGAAGATTTCTTCTTTGATAGAAATTCTCTTTACATTGCAGGTTTCTAATTTGCACTTTAAACAAAAAACTATCAAAGAGGCGGGTTAAAAAATATCCTCACTTTACAGTGACGGTGCAGATGAGCTGGCAAAGTGGCCGCAAATTGCAAAGAGCTCCCTTCCTTCGTCCTTTGGCCAAAGCCAACTGATAATCTGCAGATGTGTGTCGTAGGCTTGGGTTAAAAGCTTTCAAAGCCATCAACGCAAACTGGCCAGGAAATGGAGGAATCGTTTCTCTTTTTCGCCACTCGCAGACAAGTGGCTTACATGCACTCAACCTTAACTGATTGCCGATGTGAGGGTTCGACGTGTGGAGAAATGTGGGGTTGAGTGGGAAAATCAACAGAGAAAGGGGAAGAAAGCGCCTGAAAGCCGAGGGCAGCCCCTTTAATTTGTTTTGTATTGTGGATTGATGCTCATTAATCCCACAAATGCCTCAAAAAAACATGTAAAAGCGGAATCCACAACACAAAAAAGTGTTCAAGTGGAAAACTTGTCCGGCACACGCACCCCCACACACACACAGATGTCAAGTGGCTTTTCCCCTCGCACTCCGAAAACCCCATAAATAAAATCCTGGCTAAAGCAGAAAAATCGTTGCCTACTTCTGTGCGCTGCTGTAGTGTTGATAAGTCGCCTTCGAGCGCTACTTGTTAATAGCCATGATAGAGCAGGGGGAGACAGGGTCTGGGCCCGATTTCGCATTATTTGCGGCTTAGGCGGTAACTGCGGCAGCAAATCAACAAATTTGATAAGCAATATAAACGGCAACCGCCGCCGTCCGATGCTCGTTACAAGGGGATTTGTTTGGGACAGAATAAGGTCCTCTCTGGCTCTCTATCCTTGGGTTTTGTTTGTCCTTTCACACAAAGAATAAAAAATAAGAAAAAGCTAGGAACTAGAACACACGTTGAATAAATATTAACAACTTGGGAACAACTGTGGTTATACAACTTTTATATTTCTTAAAGCATTTATAGTTTAATTCCAATAGGTAATATATATTGTAAATATAATTTAAGCTTTAAGTATATAATTGGCTTGCCATTTGTGTTGCAAGTTAAGAATCCTCGAAAATTGGCAATTAGTTGCCCTGAAACTCAAAGGCAAGAAAATTGTTGCCCGCTATTTGTGAACTTCTGGCGCTGCCTCTGTATCTGTATCTGTGCGCTTGCCTTCATTTGCATTCGGCTGGCAAGTGCAAGTGGAATTGCAATTGCAATTTGCCTCCAGTTGACTTTTACGTGCTGCTGTCTAATTAAAACTTTCGCTCGCCCCATGAGACCGGCCAACTGTCTCGCTTCTCTCTGAGTTTCTCTGAGAGCTTCCCCCCTGTCCCAGCTCTCGGCCAGAGTTCATATATTCGCTCGGTTGGTGTGCATCTCCCTGCTCAGTTTTAATTAAGCAAAACGCGAGGCAGCCACTCGAGATTTTTCATTACAAAACACACTCACACATCCCAGGAAAAGCCTGACAATAATGGAGTGTCATCCCAGCCACTTGTTGGGGTCAAATGGTCTTTTAATCATCATATTTGGAACCGCCTGCCGAAATATGTGCTCTTTTGGGCAATTAATTCGGTGCCTGTCCCGCTGCAAACGATGTGTGCATAAATAATAAATGCCGCTTAACAGAGGCCGGCTCGTGTGTGTTGGCTGTAGGGCTTGGAGCTTTGGTCAAACATTTAAATTAATTTGCCAACACAAATTAATTTATTTAATAATTAATTGAGCAAGAAAGCCGCCCGACAACGAACATATTTGTGTGCGAAGTGCGTGTGTCGGAGTGTATGGATTTTGCTTGCACAGAGCTCGAAAGCAGAGCAGAAGCAATCCGGGGTCAGAGGTCAGGGCAGGGGTCAGCAGCAGGGGAGCGTGGCCCAGATTTCCATGCATCTGACAGCTGCGTGTTGAAATAAATATCATAAATTATGGGCAGCGACACTGGGCCGCTTCAGGGCTCCCTGGAGGATGATGTAACAATGCATATTTTTCACTAATTTCATAAATAATTGGCGGCTAATAAGAGGAATTTAGCATTAACTTCAGCATGTATCTAAACTGGATTAGTTTTTAATTATTTGCTAATTGTTCCGAAGATAATGGGGTAATTAAACATAATATAACATAGTTTTATGACATATTTTATACAATTTAAATAGTATTTATATTCTTCTTTAATCCAATCAATGGAAATATGTAGTGCAGAAAGCTGAATTCACTGACACACTGTATGTAATACATATAACCCACAAGCCCGAATGTACCATATATAGTATATAATGTATATATAATTCAGCTGATGCCGCAATATTCGTACTTACCTAAAAAACTCCTTTCCGTTTTTATACCACTTAACCGAATTTAACGTGTGACCACTTATGTCATAGCTGCAGGATAATGTCACGTTATCACGAAAATCAACAATTTGTGGCACATTGATGTCAGTCACACGTAGACACTGAATGCGCCGCACAACTGGCAATGTCGGTGTCGGTGATATTCCGGGAAAGAGATGAGCAGAGCAGAGGGGGGTAGAGGGTAGAGGGTAGAGAAGGTTAGTCCCATGCAGTCAGATGAAAAGCGTCAGATAAAATGATGAGAAATGCCATAAAAATGCTGGAACCAAAAAGAGTAAATACGAAAAACTGGCAACGAAATAAAAATGTTTTGCATTTCGCCTGTCGCCTGCCTTAAATTGAGGCATTAAACCAGTTCCACAGAATCTCGATTCCATGTCAGAGATTGTGCGTAATAAAAAATTATCATTTGAATACAAGAGAGGGGTGAAGCATTTTCTTTTTTCCAATGGAAAATTGAATGCCAAAATAAGGGGAAAGCTTCTCACTTCTCGATTGGATAGATCGATATTTTGTCAATTGAGTAAAATGGTTCTTGAAAATTAAGTGTTTGGATTTTTTGTGTGGTAAATTAAAGTTGGTTTTATAATTTGTATAATTCCAAATGTTGAAAGTAAATTATTATTTTCTTCAAAGAAAAATTAAAAAACAATTTGCTAATTTGATAAGAGTATTGCTCTAGTTCAGAAGCATTCCCTTTAAACGTAAGTTTACCACCTGCTTTAAATCAGCTAACCTTCACTATTTCTTACAATGAAATTGTAAACCTGAGCACTAAGATTCCTAACAATAATTTACATGTTTCATCACTCGGTCGTCCTTGTTGCGAATTGAGAAACACTCGTAATCGCTGCTGCTGTGAATTTTAAGCTTGTCAAAAGCAAAACGAAAACGACACGAATTAAAGCATTGCAGGAGAAGGATGGAACACGGAGCAACCGACGCACAAGTCCTAATTGAATGAACTTGTAGAAATGCTTGGCACTAAAACGCAGACAGGATCTCATCCAGTCCTGGCAAAAACAACAAACTAAGGGCTCTGCCACCGACAATGCAGGCACAACTGCAACCAAACCGCGTGCTGGTTTTTACAATTTGCAGAACGCTTTTAAGTGCAAACAGACAGGGCGCAAAAAAAAGGGAAAATGCCGGAAAAAATTGTTAATATCATTAGCTGGAACGGTGCTTTGTTGTTGGTTTTTCCTGGCTGTTTTTTTCCCAGCTTCTTATATTGCGCTAAATGCCGAAGTTGCCGCTGCGAATTTCCATAATCTTGGCCCAGTTGAAGTTGCAATGGCAACTGAGGCACACAGCCGCACGATAAGCGAAGCAATCCGGGAGACTCGTCGTCAACTGGATGCCAACTTGTGCATAATTTTCGCAAATCGCATTAGGTAACAGCGGCAGTAACAGGAGCAACTGCAACACCAACAGCAACAGCAACAACAGGGACGAACAACATCAGCAACAGTTGCAGATGCAACACTCGCGAATTTAATTTGTCGCAGTTTACAGTTGAAATAACTTGCAAGGATGTCAAAAGTTGCCATTGCCAAAGGCTCTGACAGGCAGGGTATTTATTTTCGGTTTGCCCGCCCTCTGTCAGGACAACTGCAGCATCTGGGAAATCGTTGGAAACTTGTTTAAACTTTCAATAGACAAACACAGGGAAGCAGACAAAAGTGCCTGCCTGATTCTGGCTGTGATTCCGATTGTGATTCGGATTCTCTCCTCCTGACATGAGTCTTGTCCTTTGAAGCATGTCAAAGCAGCAGCATCAGCAGCAACAGCAGCAACAACAAGGACAACAACAAAGACAACGACAATGGCAAACACATTTGCAAATGGCAGCGGCAACCGCAGCTTAATGACAGCCGTAGAGGAAAAGCAAATGGAAAACTTCACCTGCGCGACTCAAAGACAGGACAAAACTGTCTGTGGCTGGATGTATGTGTGTGTGCTGCTCGTATATGTAAATAATAAAAATAAGTACATCAAACACAGACAAACGAAACTTTTTTGCACGGCAATCAACGCACTTGAGTGAACTTGGCTGCCTAACAACCAGAACCAGAACCAAGCCCAGGACCAGGACCAGGACCAGAACCAGGACCAGAGCCGGAGTCTCGTCAGAGAAGATCCTGAGTCAGAGGCTCAGGACTCAGACTGAGGATGAAATCAAGGAGGAGCAGTCAAGACATCACATCAGTTCGCCATTGCTGGCGTGCACTCTGAGAAGACTTAAGAAATAAAACAAATAAATAAGATCAGAATTTAATATTAAATATAAATTGCTTAATATTATATGTATAAATTAAATAATGCATTTATTTCTAAACTCGATTAACAATGTATAATCTTTAAACTATAAATAAAATATAAGAATAACCTAAGGAATGATCTTATTTTTACTGAATAAAAATAGGTATTTTAAGGTACTTTTTTCGGAGTAATCAAATAGTATAGAAATACCAATAAAATACCAATAGAAATTTCTCTAACTGCACTTTCTCCGCCTTCGGCCAGGCCCCTTGCCTGTCTGGCGCAGCTGTTCGCTTGCGGCCATGAAGCTCCGCAAACAAAGAAGACATCTTATGCGGCTCTAATGAAAGTCAAGGGCCAAAAGCAGTTCAATAAGCTCTTCTGCTTGAAAGCCTCCCGGAGAAGGTTGCTTTAATGGGCCGCCCCGGATTCGAATCCGAATAGTTTGGTGAAATGTACAGAATATATTTTGGCTATTTTCCTATTTTCCCGGCTGCCTTCAAATCCGCTTTAAGCATTTTGCCAATGTCGCCGACGACGACGAACGATAAACGCTCGAACAGACAAATCTGCAGTAAACCGAGGGTAAAGTAAGCAGCCCAAGGATCAGGAAAAGCGGGAAAGTGGCGGGAAATCCGAGAGAAAATCGAGGGGCCAAGCGTCTATAATTTGCATACAAATGCGGGGCCAACGACAAGTGCTAGATTGGGTTTTGGGTTCCAGTTCGGATCGAGGTGGTGGGAGTTTGTTTTAGTTTGGCTCTGGGCTGGGCTGCGGCAAACAAACACAAATAAAGATGCTAATCTCAGCAAAGCGCAGTAGCTTTGCAAAAACAAAAATAGAAAGCTCGAGCTGCTAAACGAGCAACACGAGCAGGGGGCAACATGGCCACAAAAAGCTTGGCCAACAACAGCATGCACTTGACGAGAAAAGGTCAGGAGAGTGCTGGGAATAAGCTAACATTTAAGAAGTTAACCAAAATAACTACTAAGGATTATTGCTAATATGAATAAATATATTATATCTTAATCTTAAGCCATCTTTAGCTTAGCTTTGATAACACTTTAATGATATTTTGTAAACATTTTGTAAAATTAATTTTTAAAGATTTCCCGTAACCCCTGTAATTTTTTTCGTCATTTCCGAATTTTCCCCATCTACGTGCTATTTTTCTCTTAGTGTGGTCAGCTCTGCTGCTGAGATTCTACAGCTGATGCTGATTCCGAATGCGTGGCTCTGTTGTTCTTTGGCTTCTGTTTTTCTAGATTCATTCAAATCCCATTTGCTATGCAGCTGCAAACGCGTGAAAGTTTAAACTTGATTTGAGGGACTCCTTCGACTCTGAATCCGAACCAAAATCCAACTCCAACTTCAAGTTCGAATGCAGGAGGCTAAAGATTTGGCAAGCGGCTTTGTCAGACTTTTGGCCACATGACATGCGAAGCCTTCGACTCGATTTTCGGAAGGCGGAGAAGTGTAATTTTTGTGTGCAAACATGGCAGAGACATCTCATCGTTTACTCAGCCTTGGGCCATAAATGTGGAAGGATAACAGGAGGCTGGGGGAGGGGCGGAAAACGCACACTTACTAAAATTGAAGACACTTATAAAATCGGCAATTTGTTTAAATAAACTTTATGGCACTTGGGGCCAGAATGAGAGGCGGAGTTGTCTCCGCCGCTGTAGCCAAATATTTATTTTCGCAGCAGCCAGCGCGCCACTGTTTGCAGTGAATTTTAAGAGCGTCTATAAATTTTAGAAAAGTGCAAATAAAATATAGCGGCTGAGGGACTTCCTTCTTGCCACAGTTCTGTCTCCGCAATTCGGTGCGGGTAAATCCTTTAAGGCGTACTCCGGGTTGAAATTGTCGCATTTATGTTTGGTTTATGCAAATGTCCTGCCTTGGCATTTGTCAATGTCTGTGTCTATGTCCTTGTCCTTGTCAGGGTTTGGAGTTCCTCAAACAATGCATGAACTCGTTAAGGCTAAAAAGGGAATGGGAAAAACTGTGCACAGTTTGTTTGGCATTCTTTTTTTTTTTGGTAATGAATATGCTTTAGCATATGTATGGCAAATTTGAATAACCCAAAATACGTGTAATAAATTGAACAAAAATATTTTAAAATGATAGAATTCAATTGAAATTCGATTTTAAGCGAGTGAGAGAAATAATCTCTATGGTAGTTTAGCTCTTTGTCGAAGATGTAATTATTTTTGAATAAAATAAAAGATTGAATTTACCTTTGAGAACTATTTCTGGGAAATTAAAGCTTTCAAAAATCAAACAAGTATTAAATTATTATTCTTTACAAAAGAAAAAATAGTTCGAATTAAATAAATATCTTAGAAGTAGAGGAGAAAAAGGAAATATAAAATTTATTTATTTATTTATATTTATAGAGGGCTAACAAATAATTTAAAATTAAGAGTTAGCGGTGCAGGTTGGGCTAGAAACATAAAATTAAAGTAACTTTAATCAGCATTTTCTTTATCCTTTCGCTTGGAATTGTCCCTGTTACAGTGAAAGCAACACAAAGGACCCTCAACTTATCTGTCGCAGACACATTAAAGCTAATTGAAATTATTATTTTTATATTGCGATGTCAAGTTGTGGTGGTCCCGGCTCTTTTTGCCTTTTATTGGGCGGGTCATAATTAAAAGTGTATTTAAAAAACAATTTCGACGGCATAAAATTAACATAAATTGATGTGGCCGAGGTCGGGTCAGGACATGCTATTGGGTCGAAAGGCGAAAGGCGGCGACACCCAAACAAACACATTTATTGCTATGCTAATTTCGTGTTTGGGTCAAAACGGGGGCCAAATGCACAAAGGCGCCGAGCGGAAGCGGAAATGCCTAAATGACTATGCCATAGTGTTGTCTGTGTGCGTTTGTATCTGTGTGTGTGTTGGTGAGAGCCACAAAGTTGCCGACTTTGTCGTTAAGAAAAGGTTTGCAGCAGCGGCTTGCCAAAGGATTAAAAGCAAAAGGCAATAAAATGAAAAGTTTCAAATATTTTCATTATTATACATAGAACCAGGGCCGACCAGCAGGCGGACAAAGACTTTAACCTTAACTTACCCAAAAGCATGTGCACGCCCAGCTGCAGCAGCCAGCGACCGAGGTCCATTGTGGGCAGTCCGTCGCCTTTAAAGCCCCCAGCCGATTCCGACGATCCAGCTCCCTGGCCACATGGAACAATATATCCCGATGGCGGATGGAGGACCAGAAGTGAGATGGGAAACTTTGCTCTTTCTGGCCAAACTCAATGGCCGGCCATATTTTCTATTAGTCCAAACTTTCCGAGGGAAAACTTTTTCCGCTCTACGCGCCGCCTCTTATGATTACATCGTCGGGGTCGCCGGGCATCTATCTACATGGATATAGATATAGTTTCGATATCGATAAATGCCATTGACAGGTCAGCGGGCCAATGAGCTAGAAAAATAAATTGAGAATCCCTGTTACCGAAAAGGAAATCGTTGGCATGGCTCTTTTTTTTTGTTTTAAGGTTATTAAATTTGAAAACTTTTTTGGCGTCAAAGTCCAAAAAACATTCATCGTCTCCGTTGTAGCTTCTACACTCGAAGAGAAGGCTAGGCTTTATATTAAACATCATCTAGGTTTAGTCATAGTCATAGTCGTCATTTATTTAACTTTAAGTAATTTAACTAATAAACATTTAAATAAATATTTTCTATGCGAAACCTTAAGCTTGTGTTGTCAGATTTTTATAAAATTTAAACTTATACTTTAGCAACAATATTAATATACATTTATATTCCTAATTTAAATTGCTTCTTTCTACAATACAAAAATAACTATTATCCCAAATTTTCTCCCTGTGCATCTCTATGGGGCTCTCCCCCCGCCCGCACGTGTCTGACTTTTGTAAAGTTTCGGTTTGGCTTTTTTATTAAACTTTCCTTTCTGACTTTTTTCGCTTCCATTTTGTTTGGCTACTGCATTTGTTTATTGTCATTGTCAGCGTTATTTAAACGTTGACAGTTTCAAAAATTCACTAAGGTCCAGTAAGAACGAAAAAAAAAATATTAGAAAATATTGTAAAAAAAAATCTACAGACAACTTTGTCTGCCTGGGAAGCCGAAAAATTCCCATTGCTGGCGAGAACTCAAGGGCTGAGCCCGAGTCTGGGAAACGGGCAGCATCCTGACCTGACCTCGGCAGGACGCTTCGGGCACAAAGTCCTTTAATGCTCTAATCAAATTGTGGCTTCTTTTTTGTGGGCTTCCCCTCGTTAATGTTGTTGTTACTGCTGCTGATGCTGTCGTCATTGTTTTGGTTTCATTGACGCGTTTATTAAAATTACCGCGGCAAAGTTTTTGCTGCGGAACGGCTTTTTATTTTTACTTTTTTCAGAAAGCAGACAGACTGAGACCGGCAGGATGGCAGGAGAAGGTGGGTTGTTTGCTACTAAAAATATTCGTTACAGTCGGAGGAGTTTAAGTGAACAAATTACAATTGTGATTGGACCGGACAGGAAGCAAGAAATGGCTAAAGGAAGGAAGTAGCAGGAAGCAAAGTGCATAGCCTAAATATTTGATTATAATGGCTAAAATTAAAGTGATGTGTTAATAAATTAGCCCAGGATAAGGGTTGGATATTTAATTAGAATAAATATAGCTACAGTTAAGGTTAATGTGATATGTACCATAAAGTAAGATTGAATCATTCTCATTTCTTATGAAGCCTTTCTTAAATCGTATATTTAATATTGGGTGTGATAAAGACTTCTTATCAATTAAGACCGTTGGTTGATTGAATTCTTTTGCTCCTTACAAAAATATCTTTTCTTTGACACAACAAATCTATTTTTGATTGTTTTATTTCGACTGTAAATCCTTATCTTTCATTTTGGTTCAGTAAGCAAACGAAGTCATTGCCAACTAGCATTGTTTCGAGAAGTAGACAAGTTTGAATACTTGCTAATTGAATTGTTTCGTAGCAATTTGAATTGCTGATTGACATGATCTCTCAGAGCCATCGATGTCAGCTTGTTAGCATACATAAGGCCAATAAAAATATTTGGACAGAAATATGATTGGCAATTCCCGGTGTAGAGAATGCCATTTAACATGTGCATGACAGATACAGAATTGAATCAAATGCACAAAAATTCTTTTTACAAATGTGAAACAATACAGAACAGTCCTCGTTTATGCAATTAGAAAAGGAAATTTGTGCTGGACTCACAACAGTCCTTTCCCAAGGCAATGTCTCGCAATTATATGGGAAATATATATATTTAAACTGGCTCTTGACTGGCTGCAGTTCCATTACTATGTTATTTGCAGTTGCCGATGCAATTGCCTTTGGACTTGTTTGGCATATCAATTTGCTCTCAATTTGTTGTGCATTAACATGGCGTATACGCAACATGTTTCCCATTGACAGAGACAATGTCAAGCACTCACACAACACACACATAGCAGACGAACCCTAAATGGAACACACACACCACCACACACAAAATAGTGACTTAAACAGCTCTGCTCGGAGCTGAGTTAATTACTTAATGGCAATGTAATGTAAACACATACATAATTAACAAACATTTCATTGACTGGCTTAAATGACACACACACATTCAGAGAGTCTCTCTCGCACACTCTGGCTGTCTAAAATCTACACATGAAATCCTTGAAATATTTATGGTTTCCTGCCAATGCATTTGGCACTAGTTTTACCTAGGTCTGCATATGGGCATAACTCCAGTGGGCTGCCTTTGCGCTAATTTTAAGACATTTTATTTGCGGCTTTAATGTTTTTTTTAGAACTTTACTAATGTCTCGCGTTTTGGTTTTGTGATTTCCTTTTGTTGACAAAACTTCACCGTACCGCTCCGTTTGGTAACGCTTCTCCCTTCGTACCGCTCCGCACCAGAGTTGCCGTAAAACTGACTCCGGCGTTTGGACTCGGCACTCGGGATTTCTTTACGGATCCGGAGCAACTCTTTGATGCCGCGGTCGATGGGTCCTTCGGCAGCGCAGCTTGGTCGTTCGCATGCTGAATGTTTCCTCGGAAAAGCCGCTGTTTGAAGAGATATCAGAGATATCCGGAGATGGAGCACTCAAGAGATTGTCTTTGGGCGCGGCGCCTCTCTTGGATGCTCTCTTGCTCCTCATAAATCATGGGATGCTGCTACTGTTACCTTGTCGCTTTGTGGTTGCTGTTAAAGGCCTGTTACTGTTCAGCCAACAGAGTGGAGACTTTTTACAGAGCAGCAACATAATGTGTGTTGGTTCTGGCCATAATAACAGAAAATGCAGGGGAATGTTAAGCTAGGAACATGTTACTTTAAAAGGAATTTCTGGAGAAGGATTCTAAATTAATAAAAAATAAAAATAACAAAAACTTGAAAAAAAAACCAATTAATTCTGTTTAAAAATGTGTGAAAATTAAGTAATTAAATTTAAGAAGATAAGATTTTAAATAGGCAATAAATGTAACAATTAATACATATTCAAAGAAAAGCTTCAAAATATAATCAAGTAATCAGATAGTACTTTCATCTTTCAACTTATTTATTAAATTCTTTAAAAATCTAGTTTTAAACCCAACCCTTTCTCAGCTAAATCGCTCGCTTAAGCCCACAGTTTGGCTGCTTAGTGTGGCATTAACTCTCGGCGGCCTTGTGCAGCGGAGTAGACAATTGAAAACTACATTTGCCAGCCGGGCCAAATCCTATTAGCCACATGCCAGTCTTTGTCGCTGATGGCCGCATTTTGGCCAACGGACATGGCGGAATGGTGGAATGCATCCAGCAGCAGCCAGGAACCTGCATCCAGCGGCAGCGGCTTAAGCCGCAGTTGCAATTGCTGTTGCTCTGCTCGAAAAGAAATGGAATTTCGCCGGCAAGCCGCTTAGTTTCTTATCGATTTCATTTGTTGTGTTTCCAAAAAGGCAGCTAAACGGGCAGGGTGGCGAAGTCTACAGTTATCAGTCACTGGCAGTGGCTGCAGCTGCTGTTCCTCCTGCTCCTGGCAAGGCCAAATCGGGGGTTATCTCCGTTTCCTGAGTCTGCTGCTACCAATCAGCTTCTGCTGATGTTAATGTTGGGTTTTTGGTTTGTTGTTGCCAGCAAATCTAACTGTCAGCTACGATTTTTGTTTTTATTTAAATTTAAATAGAAATATTTTGAACATGGCAATTAATGTAATTTAAATCTGAGTTTAAAAATAGTTCACATATCCCATATAATGACTGTCAGAAAAATACAGAATTAAGTATACGTCCATAATGGAATCGAATTGCTCTTAATGTCTGCTGGTTAAATGGTTAAATGAAATTGTGTTAAAAATAAAATCAACTCAAATCAATTCAAATGCATTTTCCACTCTGCTCGGCTGGCAATAATTAATTTTTGTAAATTGACATCACCGGACGGCCACTGGGAGAGCTTGTTAAAAATCAATAAAGCTTATGGGCTTAATGAGCTCAATGAGTGCTGCCTAGGTGGAGTGCCACGCCCCCAGCTGCAGTGCACTGTCGCGTCCTGTCCGTCCGCATTAAGCTGATTTTATATTCAAGTATTTATCGAATATATTGCGCGTACTTTTGCCACCAACTTACATCGCCATAAACTGAAAATATTCGAGCATATTTATTTAATTTCAGGCATTATTGTCGCCTGTCCTCCACAGGGATTTGTGCTAGGTCGCGAGGAGAGGTCGTAAACTTTTGGGGAATGCAGCCGGCTCCTCAATCCGATTATAGAGCTCGTTCTTTAGGAATTAAATATAAACTAGAGAAAGATTTTAAAATTTGGGGTTAAGTGTCATGGGTCATGGTGATAAAGTCGTGGAATTTCTGAAAATGTTTTAACTCTTAAGCTATCATTTTTATTCTTCAGGTAAATTTCGTTAGGTGATGCAACTTTTCTTCTAAGTGACAATTATTATTTAACATTTCAGTAAGCTTAAAGTTAAATTATAAATGATACGCACATCTCAGCGTGAGTTGCTCTTGCAGAGACCCTCGAATGCAGCGCACTTAAATGCCTGAAAAATTGATTAAAATGTGGGTCGAGAAGTATGCCGATGCAATGGGAAATGTATGAACGCAACGATTTCCCCTCGGCCAAAGGCCATTCTCATATATTCCCGTTGTTGTCGCCGGCGACGCTCTTGCGGTTAAGTTTTTTGTGTTTTTATTTCCTTTTTTATTTTTCGGCAGTAGCTGCATATCCGTAGATGGCACGTGAGTTTTCCGTACCCGGCGCATGACCAAGGGACTAATGGCCCTCTCAGCTCACACTAACACACATTCGAACACTCGCACACTTGTCACGTGTTTAGACTACAACAAATATGCTAAAAATGTTATGCCAAAAGCCATGCCAGGCCAGGCGATGCTGGTTAGAAGGGTGCAGGGGCATTTGGATTTTGCATTTTACAGCGCCCGAAGGCAGCGCAGCTGCTAAACTTGGCGCCGTTTGTTGCCATTTGCGAAAATGCGCGCGAGTATTTTAAAAATGCATTCCCACCGCCTCTGTACCCCTGCCACCATCGCACTATGGAGCGAACGACCACCTTTTATGGCATTAATTAATAACTTTAAAACGAAGCAAAATATTTAAGTTCTGTTTTTTGATTTATGCTAAAAATAAGAACAGTAATATATTTTAACAAAAATAGACATAATTCTACATTCAAATAAAAAAATAATATTTATTTTTTTCAGTGTATCTATTAAAAATTTTTTTTTTCCCAAAAAATTGAAAATATATTACGAAAATAATACAAAAAAAATAAAATGGGGGTTGTGTTACCTTGTTTTTACATAAATTTAAAGTTTTACTCTATTGTTTTGCATTTTTTCCAACAATTAGTGGAAGAATATGTAATTTTTCCAAAAAAAACTCAAAATTAAGAATATAGAATTTTATTTAGTTCTAATAAAGTTTATTTGTCATGGTCAGAACAGGGTCCACGTATTATAGCATTAAAACAATTAAAAATTGCATTCGATGCATTGCATTTCCCGTTGTCTCTGCGTTCCATTTCACGAACAAATCGCTGTTTTTCACCTTGAGGTTAGTATCTTAAAAGTTAAATTTTAGAGAAAGTGCGCAAAAGTGCACTTTTATATTAACAACATATAAGAAGAATTGATAACTCTACAACATAAAATAGGTTTTAGAAGTGGAGTCAGCTGGACTCACTTTGTTGCTCTATTTAAAAATTAAAATACACTAAAAAATTGTGGTTTTAATAGTGTTAGACCTTACAGAAGATTATTGGGACACCACGATGTTTTTCTACAATCGACTTTCACAAATACATACTAAAAACCATAAGCAATGGGCTACATGTTAAAAGTAGCTCTTTTATTACTTGTTTATAGACTTTTTTTGACTTTAAACTTGCGCAATTTTTCTAAATTTTACCAACAATCGGTTATCGCTGGAGTCACGCGTACGTAACAGCTGATTTAACAGCGTATTACTTAACAGTGACGCGCTCTGTTAAAATTTCTGGTATGTAACATTATAGGTTAAGGTTTTTTTAACACATTCCAGTTAAAAAAAATTTAATTTAACGACTTTTAAAAAATTAATTTATGCCACTTTTAGTGGTCGTTCGCCCCATAGTGCATCGGCCATCACGTTCTGGCCACGTTAAGCAAGCTATGGCAGGGCAGGGCAGCAGGTTCTACCACACACACACAGCTGATGGCCATGTGATACGGGGACATGAGGTGCTATGGTCTCTCGATAAAATATCCAAAGTTGTTGAATCGAAAAGTAGTACGTACCTGAAGGTAAAGCATAAAATAAATAAACTCATTAAATTCACTAAAACAAATAAGAAATTTTAATACAATTTAAGTTAACGAACGCATTTTTTAATGAGTTCGCTAGAAGTTATTAAAAGTCATTTTCTAGGACTGAAAATCAATATTTCAAGGACAAGGAATAAAAATATAGACCGGAAATAGGAGTAGAATATAGGTTTGGCTTTGGAAATGTCAAAGGAAATAAGCTTTTAGCTCTTTCTAAAATTTTAATGACAAATTTTTACATATTCAAGTTTTTTCTTGCATTTAAAACACATTACTCATACGCAGTGTTGTCTACAATCAAATCATTGTTTACTTTATGTGGCAAAATAATACATATAATATAAAAATTATTCATACGCAGTGTTGTCTACAATGAAAACGTTTTATACTTTATGTGGAAATATAATAAATATAAAATAAAAAAAATACCCTTCTGGGTTCCGTGTCATACACAACTCCTTGGCTAAAGGTCTGACATAAGGGCTTGTGGTGTCATCTCGGTTACCAACGGGTTTAATGGAGTTGCAGTCGACGTGTTGTGTAGGTGTTCCCGGACATGACCCAGCTCTGGCCTGCCCATTTCCAGAGTTTCAGGAGCTCCCCTCTGGCTTAGTTCCGAATAAACTCCAAACATGATCAGGCGAAATTTACATTGGCCCAAAGTTTTGGCGGATCTGTGCGGTACGGGTGGCTAAAACTTCTTGGCTCTTGATTTTTCATGAGCTGCCATCGTCTGGCATTCGGCGGGGGATGATGGCTCATTATGGGGATGAGGGGTGGTTTCTCTTTTTGAGGGGTTTCAGCCACTTGGCAAGACGCTCGCCACATTCCTAGGCAAATACTCGTAAATAAGCAGCCGCTGCGGCAACAATAATGCGACTATTGTCGCTGCGCCCAAAAGTATGCAGCGAATTGCGGAAGGAGCAAGGAGCAAGGCGAATGGCGAACGGCGAGCAAGGAGCCGCGGCAAGTTTATTAAAAATCTGAGTTTTCCTCTTGCATCTCACCCACACTCCCTGGTGTATTATTATTGTTTTCCTTTTGGCCCTTCTTGCGCCTGTTTTATTTCATTTCTTCTCTTTCATTTTTGTTGCGATTTTTTTTGTTTTGTTATGTTTTTCGTCGTCGGTTTGCTTTTATACTCTACTAGAGGGTATCAAAATATATCCTTAAAAGTTACTGGGGACAAGAAGGTCACTGCTGGGAAATTAAAGTTGTTAGTTAAAGGAGGAATAATAATTTTAAAATAAATAGTAATTATTAAATGATAAGTATTATCGAAGTCCTTTTAATAATATAAGGGAATTAAAGATTTATTTATTATATTTACCAAAAGTACCCTAAGGAATTACCATTAATGATAGCGTGTAAATAGAATGTGTAAGCGACGGGTGAACACATTTGCATTATCCCAGAGCTAAACAATTATTTAAAAATAATAAAATAAACTATTTAAAAATACTTAGTCGTCAAATAAAGAAAAAATCCCAGATTCATATACTTCAAAAATTAACTTGAAATTTCTAAGGAATGTTCAAAAATCCCAAAGAAAGCAAAGGGCATTTCCGAAGTCGATTTTGAAGCTAAACCATTTTTTGTTGCTCCCTTTTTACACCGCACCACTTGGCCGGGGCAGTGCTACATGCACTTGAGTTTCATTTGCTTGTTCGCCAGAATGCCCCCCTTTGGCCCCTTAGCCAATGTCAGAGAGTGCATTAAAAATTGTAGCGGCCCGAAAAGTTTTATGTACATTGCCAGAATGAGAGGGGCAGAGAGCCAAAAAAGAAAAACCACAACAAAATGAAGTCGAAATGTTGCCGGGCGGCCGGTTGTTGTTTCTGTTCTTGTTCTTGTTTTGTTCGTGTTCTGGGCCATTATTATTGCCCAGATGTTGTTGCTGGCGCGGTACAGTTCACTTTGTTAAATTATGTGCAGCATTTGCGGCTACACTTCCCACGCGCGCGGCATATCGACTAGACCCCCCAGTGTCCTTTTGGCCCGCCTGCGTCCACCCCTTGTTCCTTGCGCCCTTTGCATTCCTCCAGAGTATTTCGCTGGCGGCGAATAAAATTAATTATTATTCGCATAAAAAGTCGGCCTCTGGGATGAGTTATGAATACAATTTATAATGATTACCATTTATGCATATTCAGTAATGGAAAATGTCGCTTACTGCGATTACCCCCATCCGATGAGATATTTAGGAAAAAAGGAAAGACTTTTGGAAATGTTTTTCACTTCTCTGAGAATAGAAAATCAACAGAAGACAAAAATGTCAAAAATGTACTTTTGTATATAAACAAAAATTAGTATCACTTTTTTCGTAACCCGGAAAACCCTTTCAAAGTTGCGCACCCCAACCAAACTGGTGAGTAAAAACTGAACACAATCTGCATCCGATCCGATGGGCAAGCGGCGCCGCAGCAACAAGATCAGTGTAGGATCAGCTGCATGGAGGAACTTGCCACCGAATACAGCGGCCAATAGCTCCGGCAAGCCCCTCGTCAAACTATCCCCCAAGGCTGTTTCGAAGCCCGGCGCCAAGCTCACCTCGAAAGCGTCACCAAAAGCCTTTTCGTTAAAACCAACTTCGAAATCCACTTTGAAAACCTCTACAAAACCTTCCTTGGGACTGTCCTTGAAATCCCCAATCAAGAGCTCCGGGCGAAACTCCGGCAGGATTTCATTCCGCAAGGCCAAAGATTTCGACGAAACCATTTCCACACAGCCAGTTATGGGTCATTGTCCAGGACCTGGTAGGGATCAGAGTCAGGGCCCCAAAGACAACGCGGAGGATGTAGGGTCCATTGTCGGCATGAAAAGTATCGGGCCACATCGCCACAACGGTGTTTTCCTGTACCGAAATAGCGTCGATGCCATCCAACTGCTCACCCGGAATACCAGCTTCAGCCCGGATGACTATGGCGAGCAGCGGATCGTGGGTGACTTCCGGGGCAAGCGTTGTGAGTTCCGGTCCTGGTCGCCCTTTCAGTCCAAGCTGGCGGCCGGAATCATGAGCGGTGTGAACGATCTGCACCTGCATAGCGGTGCCAAGGTGCTTTATTTGGGAGCTGGCTTTGGGCGCTCGGTGACCCATATCTCGGATATTGTTGGTGAAACGGGCGTGGTCTATGCCGTGGAGCAGGGCATCTGGTCGGGACGCCAGCTCCTGGGGCTGGCCGGTCACCGGCCCAACATTGTTCCCGTTATCGATGATGCCACAATGCCGTATAAGTACTGCCGCCAGGTTCCGGCTGGCATCGATGTCATCTTCTGCGATTTGCCGCAGGCGGAACAAGTGCGTTCCCTGATGCTGAATGCCCGCCACTTCCTGGCGCCCGAAGGACACTTTATAGCCTTCCTGCATGGACCAAGTATCGATAGCAAGGTGTCCGTCATGGAGGCTTTTGCCGCTGAGAGCGAACGCCTGATGCTCTACCAGCTGAAGCCCCTCGAATTGGTGATCCTGGATCCCTATAAGCCTGGCTACGCCCTGGTCGTAGGCGTGTCCACGCGCCAAAATCTGTGTTCCTAGCTGACCCGTTGTACGTTCAATGTACGTCAATGGCTATTATAAATTTTTATTCGTTCTTAATTTAATAAATGTTTTCGTGTTGTAAAGAAAATTTTGTAGTGAAGTTATTTTAGATTTAAGAATTATAAGAGTATGCATTGATATCCTTTCAATATGACTTGTGAGCCCATGCATTAATAGTTTAACGTTCATGTTTATTCGATAGCAAATAATAATAAATTAATTAATTATTCCAGTGAACAGCAACAACACCAAACAAAATTGAATTAATAACATATTATTTATGGCTCACTGCCAAGTGGAAACGTATAATTATATAATTAAAAAATTTATTGCAACTGCAATGCCTATGCAGATACAAAAATCAGTTTATATATTCAGTAGCGACTGATTAAAACAGAAAATGAATGCAAAATATAAACAAGGAGGCATCTCTGAACCCATTATTAATTAATACAATATATGTGTATAATTTTTGTAAACTAAATAATACTCTTAATAGATGTACAATATTATATTAAATTTCAGTTCGTTTAAAGTTCTTGAGTCATATAAAATTCTTTAGAATAATTGCGTTACGGTAATACCCATCATAATTAAGGCGTTAATTCTCACTTATCACCCGGGGATCCTAGTGACATCATTTCTTAAGTCCTTCCCCACAAATACCTTTTCTCCCCCAAATCATAATGAATGTGCTGGGCCTCGCTAATAATCTTATTCAACATTCATCAAATATCACGCATTCAGCCCGCATTTAATTAGAGGGAACAGTTTTAATTTAATTAGGGATTACAACTAATAAAACTTTTTCATTTCGCTGACTCGGCTGGATTCGCACACTTCTCCGAGCACAAACACCATTTGTTCAAACAAATGCATGGCAAAATCTTAATTAACCTCAGGGTGCAGAGCATAAACCCAGCACACATACACGAGCATACACTGTGCGATGAATATATAGGTTATTTATCTATAAATCTGCCAAGTTCAGGGTGTCTGGGATTACAAACGTAGTATGAAAATGGGGAAAAATGTATTATATATTTAGGAGAAATTTATTTATATACTATGAATATTTTTTATTATTATTGTAATTGTATATAAAAATAAATGTTTTTTTTATATATATTTCTTTGTTTATTTCTTATCTTTATTTTAATATTTGAGTTATTTCTTATTTAATTACAGACTTTCATCGCTGCTAAGGAAGTGATTGTAGGATCCATACCAATGTTCCTTCATATCACGTAAGACGGTGCAGAAATTCGTACGATTGGCTTTTAATATTTACCAAGTCAAAAAGCAAATTCCAAAAGGAGTTCTCATTTATTTTACCCATCCGTCGAGTCTAAAACTAATTTCATTTTTATTTTACAAAGAAAATCTACTCAATGCATCTTAGTCTTCTCTTTTTTGGTAGTATTATTTGTAATGAACTTTGAAGATCCTTTGAATAAAATCAAACTTAAAATATAGTTTTAATTTGTTTGCAGTGTACTCTATATATGTATTCCGGATATATGTATGTGTCTGGGACGATGTCTATTACGCGAGGGTTTCAAATGAAAGAAGGCAAGCTGAGCAAATAAAACTATGTGTGTGTGCGAGCACATATTCATTTTGTATGTTGCGCACTTTATTCCATCTATCTCAAAGACAAAACCAGTCAGTTAACCGGCACACACACACACACACAGAGAGACACACAGGCACCCCAGTCGCCAGGACTCACATCTCCCATCCTCCCCGTCATAGTCTATCCCCACACATCTTCCTCCTTCCTCCTAACACATCCTGCGAGTCGCCGCACTCATCCGCATGTGAAGCGAAAATTTCGCTGCTCGGGAATTACATTAAGCGTTGGGCATAATAAATTATTCCGTATGATATGATTCTGGTACATGATAAGCGTTTGTAATTTTAACTGTCAGTTAAATGAGTAAATGGCACAGAGTGCCGAGCTGGCGATACGCCGGACTGATCCGGACTCCGGAGGGGGCGGGAGTGGAGCTGGTAGGAGTAGGAGCTACGAGCCCGGCATGGCAACGATTTAGAATACTTCATATTTATCTTTTGTTGGAAACTTGAACATTTGTGTGCGTAAATAAAAGTTGAGCGTCAATATTTACCAACCTATACACACACTCGCATATGTACTACGCTCGCACATGTGTAATTACAGGGCTGGGCGGCATGGGGGCGGGGCGACAAGTACGTGACTATAATCATCGCGATTTTGCCACTGCCGCCGCCGTTTCATAATCCGCAAAAGCGCCACGCCCGCCTCTATCCGACTGACCCGAAACTCCTACTCCCCACCCACTTCCCACCCACTCCCGAAACGGTGCACCGTCCCTCCGCTATTTGCTTTGAAATTAAAAAAGTTTCGCACTGAGCTCTGTTAGATTTTTCGCTTCTGCCACAGCCTCTGCCTCTGCCTCTGCCTTGATTTACATGTTAAATAATTTCGAGCTGCTCTCCCATTTCACATTCTCATCACACATAGAAAAAAACTGAAGATTCGAACAAGTATTGAAATTATAGAATGTAATAAAATGTAAGAACCAAGAATCATTTTTTTAACTATTCTGATTAAAAAATTGTATTATAGTCATAGTAACAGAAGTTTTTAATGAACTTAAATATTCCATCTTTTTAGTTTTATGAACATAAATAGAATATTACTTAAAAGAAAATTTTTACAACTAAAATAACCACAAATTAAAAATCATATTAACGAAGCGGAATCAGCTTTTAGGAAAATAGTTAAGTAGTTTGTGTTTTAATGGTTTTTATCGCAGCTTTTCGTTTTAAAATACATTCTTTACAGATGTTAGTATTATATTTGTATAAGCCCTGTGATAAATTAGTTTTAAATGTTCTTAATTACTTTAAATTTACATTTGTTTTAAGCATTACAGAATTCATTCTTCTTTAAATAAAAAAAAATTATATAGCCTTTTTGCTAAACTTTCCAAAGGAAGTTATATAATTTTTTAGAGTTTACTCTCGCTTGTACGCTGTCACAGTGCAAAAGTGTTTGAAACGCATAGCACAAAAGTCAAAGCAGGACAGCAGACAGATGGGCTATAGGAAGGGATATGGCGAGGGGAGGTAGTAAATATGTGCGTTGCCAATAGCATATTTGCCAAATCAACAGTTCATTAAATCAGTAATCTTATATAGATAAAATTGCCGGGCACCTTGATACATTTGCTATAAAAAAAATACATTTCAGCCAGAAAACGCAGATGCAGAATTCTACATAAAATTCGTTTTAAATAACTTTAAGCCCTTAATAACATTAACTAAAAAAATTATGTAATACTCGAAATTTCAATCCCAGAAAAACTCGAGCCCAAATTTATCTGAAAGAACTTAATTGGCTACTGGAAACATTAAGCCTGTTGGGTTAATTCAATTGTTCACATTTATATATTGGATTTTATATACTGTTATTGATGCTCTGTGCCCTCGAGACGTCCACGTTAGTTAGAATAAATTCGAAATCAATTAGGCCACGGACACGAATCCGCAATTAGAGGTGCAGTTCTTCCAATAGCAGAATATTTTCCAATTAATTGAATTCACTTGGCTCCTGGGCACCCATAATGCTACCTGCCACCAGCAATCATCAGCAACGCGCAACGTGCAACTCGCTACGCCACACGCAATAAGCCACAATGGAGGGCAAGCAAAAAATGAATCTGAAAATCTGCATTTAAGCTTTGTCGAAACAATAAAAAAATATATACTATATATATACGTGTATAGTTCAAACTGCAAGTGCAAAGTGGGGCAAGGGAAATCGGGCGTGGAAATATTGTGGCCCAAAGTCAGGGAAATGCAATGCACAAAGCGCTGTCGAGGATTTTCGTCGCTGAAAGCAAATCGCTGAAACGCTTTGGCGTTTTGGGGGCGCGGCAATGCAAAACAACTTAAAATGTCATATGAAATTTGTAGCGTTGCTGATTGCGCGTGTTAAACAGTCAAAGCGGGGAATTGGGAATGCCAGAAGGACTCGTCTCTCGCAAGGACCGGCACATCCTTACATACACCGTCACACCGGCACACAGGCAGCGCGTAAATCCAGTCACGCCCCACTAAAAACAAAAAGCAAACCGGCAGCCGCAAGCGAAACGTGCAAAAATAAAAGGCGAATGCGAGAAATCACAAATTCCGGCGAAATCTTTAAATCCCACGGATTTATGCATTTTTACGTTGCATTTACTGGCGTTTCTTTTTCGTTTCCAACAGCCATTGCATGTGGGCTGCCACTGATCTTCTTGGTGTGGTCCTCGCTTACCCGCACTTGTGCCATACTTTTCCTTCCTTCCCCAAATGTGCGAATGCGGGCCAGGACCTGGACTTTTCCGGCTGCGGAGGTGTAGGAGGAGCCGGGTGCCGTTTATGTGATTTCTATAGTTTGCCAACAGCGCCTCAAGGTGTCACTGCACTGCGCGCCTCCATCTGTCTCCGCCCCCGAAGCGGGATAAATCAGATTTGGGGTGGACCACAAAAAGATATATTAAAAATATATATTAGTGAATATATATTTTAATATTATTCAACTAAAATAAATAATAATACAAACTATTAAGGCTCTGAAATAATTTAGTCAGGAAAGGTAGTTAAAGAAAATCTGAATCGATTTATTCCAGTACAAAGTGAAGACAATAATCGTACTTGTTTTAATATCTGAATCTAAATCCAATTATTAAACAAGAGACCGAACTTTAAGGCACATGAATTTATTTTGTATTTATTAATCATTTTTTCAATTTAAATCCAAATAATGAGAAAATTTGTCAATTTTATAATGCAAATATCTATCAAAGCTATATTCTAATCAATTTTTAGCTATGGCTTTTTAATAATAATAATAATTCTATTAATTCTATAATTCTATTTATAAATATTTGTTATCAGATTTAAGGACTCTATTTAAGCGTTCAAGGACCAACTTAATGTGTTTCCCTCGTGCTTGCCCGGACAGCCATCGATGACGCTGGGGCACTGCGCTCTGTCCCCGCAGCTCCCTGGAATTGGTGGTGCAGTCTGTCTGAGTCCTGCTATCAGGACGACGACAGCAGCAGCACCACCATTTTCAACCCCTCCCTTTATTTTCCCGAGAGCCAACACTTAACGCCACCGAAAAAATGCACACACAATCGATTGGCGCTGCTTCCAATGGCGCCCACAATCACCGGCAGATGCAGCAGCCGGACCGCGAGCGGGAGCCGGAGATGGGGCAGGAATCAGAATCGGAATCGGGTCCAGAATCAGAAGCTATAACAGTGAGGTATTCCGTGCTGTAGTTGCCGTCGCTGCAAACTATCTGGCGCTTTTGTTTTACGATTCCTTTTGCTCCTGATGATCGTCGTCGTCGTCGTCGCTTCCTCGTTCCCCTTCCTGCCACATCCCTTATGGCCATGGGCATAATCGTGTTACTGTTTGCTGCATTGGATGTTTGTTTGTCTTCTTCGGAGCTGTGTCTCCTTCCCCTCCGTCCTCGTCCTTCCCGCACTATCTGGCTGTGCTTTGACCCCCGACGGCCTTCCCCAGCCACTGCCACTGCTGCTGCAATCTCTGTGTAATATTTTATTTTCAATTCGCATTTAGTGCAGCCGTGGCAGCATCCAGGGGAGCGGGAATAAATTGTATCTGACAATTGGCAATTGGCCTATCCGACCGTTTGATAGTGTCCCAGTACCAGGACCAGCACCAGGACCAAGCACCATTCCCAGACTAAGACCCTGACTGAATTTCCGTTTCAATCACACAGAAAAAAGAACATCAAAGTTTTTAACCTTCAAATTACTTATTAAGCATTAAGTACTTAATATATTATCAATAAATAAGGAATATTTATTTCGATTTAGACCATTTTACACTTTCTTTTTGGTCTAGTGACTTTTTCCAGTGTATAGCCAACTTTTTGGGCTTGCCAATAAATCCATTTGAGGGGGCTTCGTGGGCGTGGCCGGGCGGCAGTTTATGCTGAATCACGAATTACATTAGACAAGGCCGGGCTTTGCCACAGTGCCGCTCCCTGCGTACCACTGCCACAGTGCCTGCCAATTGGATTATCACATTTGTCCGGGCTCTCCACTTGCCTTTCGAATCAGTGGGATTCCCCCCGCTGACAGTTTTCATTAAAATTTCTCATCCAGCTGCCAACAGCCGGCAGAGTGCGTTTGGCATGCTTCAAACGGCTCCATCAATGCCATCAGTGCCACATATTCCGCTCGTGGTGGCCAGCGGAAAATCGAAAGTCGCCAGTGCAGTGATAAATGTCAAATCAGCTTCTCATCTTTATCCTCATCCAAGCCCCAAACTCATCCTGATACCCATTTCGTTCTCGGTGGACGGCGTGAAATGCTTTTTAAGCACTCACATGGCTCACGCCGCACTCGAGCAAGCGTTGTGAATGGATCAGGCATATATATAGTATGTATGTATAAGTGCGGAAAATATGGCGAAATGCGGGACCAGATGTCCGGGCAACATTACGAGCAAACAAAAATTTTGTGCTGTCAACTAAATGTCAGAAAAATGGTTCGGCAGCAAGTTCCGCCTTGGAGCATCCCGCTGCATCCTTGCACTGAGAGAAGGACTCCAGCTTACATAGTTTTTAATCAGTACAAAAATGTTTTTAAACCTGTATGAAATATCTAAAATATTACCTGATAATATTTTATCATGTAAAAATATATTAATATTTATATGTTTTCCCTAATATTAAATGACATTTTTCGCTCAGTTTATCAGCCAGCTTGACACTGTCCCTGGCACGCACGCACTTGATCAATCATACGACGCCATCGATGTAGCCAAGCTGCAGGATGAGGACGATTTCAAGGAGGAGGAGAAGGCGGAGGATGTGGGACGCCTACATGGATGTAGATGGCGCTGACAAGTGCGCTGCGTGGTATTTGCATTGATGACAACTCCACGTCCGCAAACGATTATGGAGCACCTTCCCAATCCACGACTTAGTCCTGCGAATCTCTTTGAAATGTGGGCAATACTTCGATCTCCGACGCCGCTCTATCTCCATCTCCAGAGTCTCACCTTGCCAGTTCGATGCCCGGGACATGCTCGTATTAATAAACCGCTCCGCCAGACATCGATAACAAATCGAGGGCCATTCATCTTGGCACCAACGAAATCGGGCGACATTAACCGCCAGATGACTGGCGGCGGTAGCGGTGGCTGTGGCCAAAATAATAGCGAGAAATTATGTGTATAAAGCAAATATTGGAAAGCGACAAGCAAATCCAAACAAATGTTAGAGCTTTTAACTGGGATTATCGGCGCGTTATTTATGCATCATCATTTGTCTTGAGCTCAATCCGCGGCGCGGAAAGTGTCTGACCGCAGCATCTGTTCTCTTTGCAGGCGCGGAAAATGTTTTATTTCGAGTTTTCATAATCCCAAATAGCTCCCAGATGGAGTGTTTCCAGGACGCTTTTAAGTGGTACTCCCAGACATAATTAATAATAAAAGTAAATAAATTATTATCGATTTGGATATTATAGCACAAATTAAACCATGAGAGTACCTTTGTGAGTCTTGATACCTCCTGTCACCATTCAATTCAAGGGTCAAGGGATCCCCCATAGCTGTGGTCGCGGTGAATTCTAATTAATTCACTTGAAATTATTCACCTTAGTAATGGGAATGCCCGGTTTACTTAATTGAAAGAGGATTAACGTTATTGTTATGCTCGAGCACGTTGTTTCTCTGCGAACCTAGGCCTTGGTTTGGGAATTTTTGTTGCCCCGAAAAATACATTGAAAATTAATTAAGCCACACGATGAAACCATGTTAACAAGATGCTTAAAATAAAATGCTGTTCCTGGAAAAACAAATGCCAAACTCCAGCCCCAAAGCTCCTGCTGCTGGCTGTTTTTTCCATATTGCGGTTACCTAAGATTACGCATACGCAGTGTGGCGCGTGTGAAAAATACTTTTCGAAAAAGTTTCGTTTTAACCAAGGCGAAAAAGAAATTGTTAAGCCTGCCGCCGTGTCTCTCGCCCACTTTTTCTTTAATGGTTTTTCGCAAAAGCCCCTTTTTTCATTAAGGTAAAGGGCACAGCTAGGATCTCTGGAGGCTCTGCAGCCTCCTTTTCAGCACAACTTTATCAGACACCCAATTAAAAGGGCTTTATAACAATTAGAGCTAATAACACGCTTCAATTGTGCCAGGAACGCCCAAGGGCAGCAGCAGCCACACCCACAATCCGCAATCCCCACAGCCCTCGGCCCCTTTTTATTGGGCATTTCCTTTATTTTTCGTTTTTAGGGATTTTTATTTTTGCGGAATTGTGGCGGCAATTAAAAGGCAAGACCACAGCAATTAGCAAATTGACAACCGGATTTGTTTATGCATTTAGCGGGCTTATTCCCGCTGCTGCTGCTGCTGCCACTTAAATAATTGAAATTATTATGGCCATTGTTGAGGCCTCTGTTGCGGCCCGGGATCAGTAAGCCAAGTCGAAGCCCCAAACTCAAACAGAGAGTCCGAAACAAATCTCTGGAATTTGATAAATTAGTTGTAGAACTAAAAAAGTTTTCCCCCATTTCGGCGAGCATTGCATTGGCTTGCATTCTGTGAGCGGCTTATCCCCGTCTGTTGGCTGGCTGTGTTCTGTGCGGAAAGTTTTTTGCTAAATGCAAAATCCAATTTTTCGAATGAAAAGTCAAACAGGAATTTAACTTTTGATCCGTTTTTGGCTCGGCTGGCAATCAGCAGAGCGCCGAGGAGATTCTAGGCAGCAAGGAAGCTCTGCCATTTTTATATTTTTCAGTTTCCCAGCATTCGCGCTTAACAGCTAGTAAATTTTCCAACCCCCCAATCAATATGTATAAGCCAGAAATCAATGGTAATTTCAATTCGAGGCCCATTCTCCGTATTTAATTTGCAATCATGAGAGTTTTTGTTAATTTTAATTTGATTATGCCATATTACGCCAACCAAGCCTGGCATCCCATTCCGATTTTCGGGACTGTCAGTTTTGATGGCTCGGCGAAAAATCATTATCATTAGGAGCACATAAAAATAATATTTGCCGATTTGTGTTTGCATTTTATGAAAGCGCCCGGCGTCCGGCCATTGTTTTCGTTTTGGCGTTCTATTTGCTTTCGGTCGATGCCGGCCAAATATTCCAAATTCAAATCTAATTAACATTTGGCGCAAAAATGTTTATAATGGCATCGGGACTGGGAGGGGATTTGAATTTTAATGAGCTTCGATTGGCATTAATTGTCGGCGGACTAATGACAGACGCCGCCGCGAAAGCCATGCGGATTATTTACACAGCGTGTAATTTAATAAAAATCATTGAAGTCCCGCCCTGCCCCGGATCGTGGGAATTATTTTGTGCATTTCGTGTGTGGCAATGCGAGAAGTTCGATTTAAATCGAGTTTGATTATTGACAAAGCCGATGTAGCTGCCGTATCGCTTTCGGCCCCTAAGTGACAATGCAACAATGCAACAAGCGGAGCAGCGAGAGCGCAACAATGCCCTCGCCTCCCCTCCAGCACACTCACCCGATACATCTCGCATACGCCCCATGGTCCCCCCACACATACAGATGCAGATGGAGATGGAAACTGAGGAGCATATGGATGTGCCGTTGCAAACACATGCTCAATTGAATTGAAATTGAATTTGCAATTCTATGCGCTGCAGCTAACGCCATTTTCTTTGCCGTGCGGGAAGCCCCAGCACAGTGGCCCCTCCCCTCTTTCTCTCACCCTGCACACATAGCACTCTGTGTCTTCTTTTTTTTTTCAGTGTTTTTATTTTATTTACCCTAGGGATCAAGGTCCCTTGGCATGGTTATGAACTTGGTCTTGGTCCAATGGAAAGTTATGGTTTTATTTTCTACAGTTGCAGCTGGAGGTGCAGCTAAGACTATGGAAAAATATGTTAAGGATCATTTTATGGGTTTAAAGATTTAGCTTTATTGCTAATTAATTTCAGTAATATTGTTTGGAATTGTATGGTGTTAATTTTAATCGGCTTTATAAATTAATATAGAAGTATGTGTGATTAATTCAATATTAACTATTTAATATTTATATTACTATGTAATATGATTTTTAATGGAAACCTAAGGTAAGTGCAATATTATTTTGCAATTAAATTACCTTTTTATTGTTGTATAATTATGAAATAATTCATGTTAAATCTCAGGAATCAAATAATAACTATATCTTAGATATGAATTTTATAAAACAAATATATACGAAGTTTAAACAATGTCCATTTAATAATTTTAAATATTTATTTCAAAGACATTCCCTAGAACTTTCCGATCAAATGAAACGGTTAACAACCCGTTTTGAGGCCAGGTTCGGCTTCATATCAATCCTAAAATCCGACTTGGTTAGAGCATCTATAGATTCCGGGTTTATTGTCACAATTTGTAGACCGCTTTTTTTTGCCAGTTTCTCTGGCCGGGCACTTGGCAGCTTTCTGCTTTGCCTCTGTGCCATTCGATTTGCCTTTGGTACTCGGCTCTGCCTGCCACTTTTTCAGTCTCCTCCAGCCATACTCCGGCCTCGGGTCCTCCTGGCATTCCTCCTCATGCGTATTTGTGTGTTTGCTTTCGCTTTTTGCCGTATTTGCATTTCGTTATTGAGACTGAGACAAAGCGGCGCAAAAAAACTGCCGGGTATCCAGCTTCGTCCTGCTGCATTCAATCATCAATGAGATTTTGCATTTTACACTTTTCACTCTGGTTACGCTTTTGCCGCTGATTCCCTTTGCCATTTGTTGCAGCCCTTTGTTTGGCTTTGCCAGCTGGAGGTCTGCCTCTGCATTTCTGGATTCTGTTTCTACTGCTGCTCCAGCTCTTGCTCCTGCTCGTTTGAGTCCGCCAGCCCGGCTGAGTGCCTCTTGAGCCGCTCTCCGTCGGTCCGCATAATTGTTGCCCACACTTGGGATCTTAGAATCCTCTATACGGGCACGCTTTTGATTGATAAGACCCGGGCGAGTGTCTCTGATTTATTGATTGGTTGTCAAAGCGATTGGCAGGAAAAAGGATCCGATCCCAATGCCAGTGGTCAGAGTAATTAAAATGTAAATGTGACAAGAATCTTGTCCAGCTGCAGGAAAGCGAGCGTTTACCTGCATACGAAAGCAGGCTCACATGTGATTTGTGCTAATGGATGGGGCTCTCGCCCCATGGATTTTTATGATTTTGTTTTTTTAATATTGTGTAGTTTTTCTCAACCAAAAAAATGTAACAAACGAATAAGGAGACAAGTGAAGACAGCGAGGTAAGAAGGATCAAAAAGAAAGAGTAGGGTTTATTGATTGATATTCCTAAATAAACACTAGCATTCCTTAAATATATATTCAAAAAATTTCTAGTTAATTTTATTGAAAGAATTTTCCATCTCAGAGCGGTATCTCACTACCACGATTTCAAGGATGAATCTCTGAATTTAGAAGGGACTTTTTCGCAGTGCTCTTGTGGCGGTTACATTACTGCTCCCCACTCGACATTCGGCACTCGGCAAAATGATTTGTATGTCAGACGGTGGACCGAATGGGGGGCACATGTTCGGCATGCCAAGCGCCACAAAGTATGCCGCACTTGTGCGCCGCTTTGTTTGACTATTGAGGTAAGTGTGTTGCTTTCTTCTCGCCGTTATGGCTGTGCTTTTGGCAAATGCAAATGGCATTTTGCAAGGACAAGTAGACCGACCGACCGAGCGGCAAAGACATCAGAGAACTGCGAACTGAGACCTGGGAACAAGACCAAATTGCATGTAGCGGGGAAACTTTTCCTCATTACGCAAGCGAAAGAAAAACAACGTGCCCGAGTTTCCTCATTTTCCCTTCGGCCAAGTGCCGTATTAAAAATTTAAAATGCCACCGGAATTCCGAATGGCAGCAGGAGCAGGAGGGATTACCACTCATTCCCGGAACAGGTGGACTCGCCTATAGATTCCCAAAGATCGTAGGAAACCATCAAAGAGCCCGGCTCCATTTCCGTATGCAAATTATCTAGCTGAGTGACATCAGCTACTGGGGGACCAAGGCCGAACGAAAGCCAACCCATTTCAGCCGTTCTCCTCTTGCAGCTCCTCGACCATTGCGCTTCTTCCTCCTGGCAAATTTTTGCGCAAATTCGCAGACTCCTGCTCGAAGTTTTTTACGTGCAGCGTCATAGTTTGTCAGCTACTTTCGTTGGCGGTTTATGCAGCTGCATAAATGTTACTTCTACTTACGTAAATTACAAAATAAAGTTATTACGAAAAGTAATTTAAGTTAAAAATTTTCGTGTGCCGTCGCAAATGTGCAGCCAACTGGCAACGAGCAAGGCGGTCGGTAAAATCAGTTAACAAGTTCCGCGCTCCGCTCAGCGGGCTTAATTGCAACTTAAAGTCGTTGCAAATTCGTTTAAGCAAAAGTTGTATTGGTGAAAAAGGTAAAACAGGAGCAGGTAAATCAATTTACATTAAGCATTCAAAGGTAGCACAAAAAATGCAGAGCTGAAAACGAGGTAGATACAAAAAATATTGGGACGGCGAAAAAATATGTAAAATAATACTTAAAGTGCCGAATAAAATAAATTAAATAACAGACACAAGTGATTATTAATGATAACAACTAGTTTAGTTTCTCATTTTTGTGTTATTCAATATACAGCCTTGGTATTTTTCAAGTGCATGCCGCAAAAAGCAGGAGCAGAAACACTCATAAAGAATGCAAACTGAGGTTAAACCCGTAGCGCAAACTTTTAGTTTGCTTTGATTGAGTGAGCGTGGCCGAGAGAGAGAGCGAGTGGAGAAGGGCCACATCCAGGCCACCCGGCCACCTGGCCACGCTTAATCAATGGACCGATAGAAACACGGCCACAAAAACAGACACAGGAACAACACGATCGCCCGCCTGCAATCGCAATCATGGACACATTCAGTTTCCCGACAATAGGACGACAAAGCAACAAAACCGTAAGCAATTGCCAGTCGCATAATGTCCTCCTCCTGGCCACCATTGCTTTTGCTGTGAAAATCAAGTTGAAAGTTCCTGGCAACTTGAGGTGCAAGTGTCGTGTTTTTGTCAACGGGCCAACAGCAGCAATTTCCGTTTCCTGTTCGCCGCTGATGGAAAAACGAGCCAACGAGTCAACGAGTATAAAAGTTTAGATTACAAATTCACATACGTAACTGCAGCCGTACACTGGTCAGCAGTTGATTTACCGCTCTCTTACTGTTGTTGCCGCAGCACTGGGAGAAAAGAAAGAGAAATGGAACATTTAACGTTTTATTTATTACTTCTTTTGAATTATTTATGGCTTCCTTTGAAATATTACGACTCTTTGTGATCCTAGAAGAAGAACCCGAGTATCTTGCCGCCCAGGTGCTTCCTTCTGGCCTCCTCATGGTCCATGATGCCGCCCGATGTTGTGAGCACGACGTAGCCAAATTGACGTGAGGGCAGCAATGTGTTGGTCCACTTCTCGATGTCGTTGATGGGCACATTGAATCTCGGAGAGATGACGCCGCACTTGTTCAGGCGTCCTGTGAGATTGACCACGATTTTGCCGGAGCGGTGGTCATCCAGGATCTCGAACTCGCCGATGTAGCCGTGGTGCATCATCACAGCCAGGAAGCGGATAATCACTTTGGAGGAGGGACGCAGCAGGACCTGGCGTTTGCCACGTTTCTCGGCATTAGAGATGCTCTTCAGGGCATCGGCTAACACGTCCATTTGTACCATAATTGCGATATTTAAAAAAAAAAAAGCGTTTTAAATATTTTCCTGATGCAATTTCGTAGAAAAGTCGAAGAGGCAAGAAAAAAGCAGACCAGATCCTTCAATTAAAACAATTTGGTGTTAATAATTAGGCATACTTTTTTGAATTTTAGTATCTTATGGAAGAATACTGAATTGTAGACTGTACTTTTGCGGAACTTTTTAAAGGAACTCTTTTTTGACAAGCATTATATATAGGGTTGAATGTATTTATTAACTTTTTAACAAAGAATCTATCTTACTGTAGCCCCTAAGATCGCTATTTATATGAAGCCTTTTCTAGATTTACATATCATTGAAAAATAAGTTAACACACAATTAAAATTATCACTCTTTAATTTTATTTACGGTGTAGTTGCTTGCTCTGGGTTTTGCTTTGCTTTTTCCCTGATTCGTTTGCCGTGTTTTCTTTTTTGGCCAGGCTCGTGTTGGCTTGGCTTGGTTTTCGTAGCCGGGCGCATGTTTTGTGGTCAACTCGGGGCAATGGCAATGCAATTGGGGCTGCCTTGGCTTCTGTTGCTTCTGCTCCTGCTCTTACTCCTGGCGCTGGTGGTGTGCTTTTTGCCATTGCCACTCATGCGTGCCACGTGCTATGCTTTGATGTGGGTTTCCATTCCACTCCACTCCTCCAGTGCGCCGCAGCCGGCTCCTAAATAAACTTGGAATAATAAGAGGGGCAAAAAGAATTGCCACACACAAGCCGGCCTCGAATGTTGCTTCTGCATTTGGGCAAATTGGACTCGGCGAAAGCCACACGGAGACACGAAACTTTGTAAATATTTTATGCATAAACACATGCCACCTGGAAATGGCTTTCGACACAGCATCAAATAATATTTACCTGGCCAAAACACACACACATACACACTGCTCGTTTGGTTCATTAGGCCCAAAGAGCAAGTTGGGCCACAAAAGCAGCAGATCAACCCCGGATTGCGGTAGCTCAATGAATTTACCA
The DNA here is from genome assembly GCA_035045905.1 of Drosophila anomelani. Taxonomy (NCBI): domain Eukaryota; kingdom Metazoa; phylum Arthropoda; class Insecta; order Diptera; family Drosophilidae; genus Drosophila; species Drosophila anomelani. The sequence goes on along the minus strand of JAWNOO010000007.1, from coordinate 3,045,088 downwards.
AAGATTGGCCATTCCTGGGATATGGATACGGCCGCATTTTCTTTCAGGAATTTGAATCGAAGGCGAAGCGGATCAGGATCAGCTGCCAGACGACAGGAGAGGACCATAAATAAAGCAGCCTAATCAACACGGCCATTGGCAGCATTATTGTCACGTATTATTTTACATTTGGCCACGTTTGGCATGCTTCAAGCTCTTGCTTTTCCCCCATTCTTTTCGCTTTTCCGCTTTCCTTCTGTTCCGCTTTGGCCACCATTGTCCTTTGCGCTGGCAAGTGCATCCATAAATTGTGAGCTCTGTTCGGGCATCCTTTTTATTTATTTACTCCATGTAAGTGGAGTTCACTTTGCAATGCAATGCGCTGAGTGCAGGCTTTTCGCTGTCGTTGCTGCTGCCGGTTTCGACTCTTTCTGCGATGTATTTTGGCTCCATCATCCTCTTCATCATGATGCATTCTCTGCTTCGCTTCGCTACTCTTCCTCCGGACCCGGACCCGGCTCCGTCTCCGTATCCGGATTGATATATATCGTTGCACCTGACTGTCACTGGAATTTGTTTAGCCACGGAATTCTAGTTAAATTCAATAAGCCATGCCGCACTGAGCAGAACACTAAAGACTTGTTTAGAGCAACAACTAATTTAAGAAATATGTAATTTAAACAAAGAGAATAACAGTTGTGTTAATTGCAAAAATTAAGACAATTTTCTGATACCTTTGAAGGCTTAATAAAGTGGCTCTTCCACCCCCTCAAAAAGTTCTATAAAATTTTAAGCAATAAAAGCAAACTCGAGAGTCCTTCAAAGTCACATTCCTGCCTTATGCTAATTTGTGCCTGTAGCTTAATCATGCGTGTTTACACGCAAGTACGAGTGCCAAACTCAAACACCCAAGAACAACAGTCAAGTAAAGGAATTGCACGGACCGAAGGGGTGAAGAGTAGGGAGTGGGGGCTGAAGGTGAGCCCCGCCCCCGCCCCCGCCTTATTGTTATTTGCATACCCGGGAGCGTGGCGGGGAACTCGGCACTCGTTTCAGTCGGTTAATCAACGAGCGCCTGCCTAAAGTCAAACATTTAACTAAATTAAGTTTGTTGGGCAACAATTTTTGCATAAATAATTACAAATGCAAGAGGCTTAGCTCGGCCCAGGAGGCAAACATTTCTTTCTGGAATATACAAAGGAAAAGGGCTCAACAAATTATTGAAATCTTAAATATATTTTAAATATTTGGAATCTATTCTTTTAAATTTAATGTTTCAATATTTTGATTTTGTATAGATTATTAAAGAAATATATAATTTAAGCCCAGTGATAGCAAGAGAGGGTATAAAAAATCCGGAAGTTGAAATTTTTCTCAACATTCAACATTGGCTTGTTTCTCTCGAGCTTCTCCGACACTCCTGTGTTCCAGGATCCTTTGTTTGTTTACTTTTTGTTTCATGTTTCACTGGCTCGTTACTTGTCCTGACTTTCCTGTCGACTGCTGCTATGCAAATGCGCCCACTTTTCTAGCCATTAGCCTTGTGTTTTTAAGGAGTCGAACTGGCATGCCATCTCCAGATTTGTTAATTAATCTCAGCAAATACGGGCAGACACGACAACGTTTCTGTATATCTCTGTGTGTTCCTCAAATAATATATGCGAGAATACAAAAGTTTCTTCAAGAGTTTTCATAACGCCGAAAAGTTTTTTCTCCCCCAAAATCCTCGACCGCAACTCACGTAAAATATGGCCGAGATGAACGTGGAAATAGTGGAAAAACTGCGGCCTGTTTTATTTATACTCGTGCACTCGGATTCCCATTCCGCGACTATAAAGTCGAATCCCTGCCATGTCCTTTGGCACTCGTCAGCTGGCAGACTTTGTCTCATTTTTTATTTAGGCACAGAGAAACTTTGCTGTACACAAAAGTTTCTTTTTAGTTTTGCCGTTTGCTGTAGGAAATCAGACATAAATAGCAACCGGGTAAATGTCTTATAATTATAATCGAAATGGTGCTTAGCTCTTGGAAAACATGAATTTAAAATAGTGCAAAAAATACATGGAAAACGTGGAAGAAACTAAAACTACACACTTAGCTGTTTGGACTTGTAAAAATAAATAAGAAGGGATTGTTTCCTATACTTTTCATCAAATAATAATGACTTTATCAGGGCAGGACTTTAATTGTATTTATTTGATTAAGTTTATAATTAATTTTCTTGTATAAACTTCAAATAGTAAATGTTAATAAAGTTATATAAATTAAATGGATATTAATGTGATATTATACTTACATTTATTATCGTTTGCAAATAATTAAAACCATTCTATTTTGTCAATTAAATATATGAATAATTTTAATGCATGGGTAGTAGTAACATATTTTAAAATAGAATTTTGAAAATGATTGGTATGCTTTCCTCCTAGAAGCACTTGCGGTGGACAATGGCAGGGCCAGACTCGTCATACTCCTGCTTCGAAATCCACATCTGCTGGAAGGTGGCCAGCGAGGCCAGAATAGATCCACCGATCCACACAGAGTACTTGCGTTCCGGCGGTGCAGCAATCTTGATCTTCATGGTGGACGGAGCTAGGGCGGTGATCTCCTTCTGCATGCGATCCGCAATGCCCGGATACATGGTGGAGCCGCCAGATAGCACCACATTGGCATACAGATCCTTGCGTATGTCCACATCGCACTTCATTATCGAGTTATATGTCGTCTCATGTATGCCCTGCGCCTCCATGCCCAAGAAGGAGGGTTGGAAGAGGGTCTCGGGGCAGCGGAATCTCTCGTTGCCGATGGTGATTACCTGTCCATCGGGCAGCTCGAAAGACATCTCCAGAGAGGAGCTGGATGCTGCGGTGGCCATCTCCTGCTCAAAGTCCAGGGCTACATAGCACAGTTTCTCCTTCATGTCGCGTACAATTTCGCGCTCCGCGGTGGTGGTAAAGGCATAGCCGCGCTCAGTCAGAATCTTCATCATATAGTCGGTCAGATCTCGGCCAGCCAGATCCATACGCAGGATGGCATGCGGCAGGGCGTAGCCCTCATAGATGGGCACGGTGTGTGTGACACCATCACCAGAGTCCAGAACGATGCCAGTAGTACGGCCAGAGGAGTACAGCGAGAGAACCGCCTGGATGGACACGTACATGGCCGGGGCATTGAAGGTCTCGAACATTATCTGGGTCATCTTCTCGCGATTGGCCTTGGGGTTGAGCGGCGCCTCGGTCAGCAGAATAGGATGCTCCTCGGGAGTGACCCGCAGCTCATTGTAGAATGTGTGGTGCCAGATCTTCTCCATGTCGTCCCAGTTAGTGATGATGCCGTGCTCGATGGGATATTTGAGCGTGAGGATGCCGCGCTTGCTCTGGGCCTCATCGCCCACATACGAGTCCTTTTGGCCCATGCCCACCATAACGCCCTGGTGACGGGGACGACCCACAATCGACGGATAGACGGCACGAGGTGCATCATCGCCGGCAAAGCCGGCCTTGCACATCCCGGATCCATTGTCCACAACCAGGGCGGTAGCTTCTTCGTCATGCATTTCCGGTTGATTTTCACTCTCTAAAATGTACATTTGAACGAAATCTGTCGCTACTGTTTTACTGAAAAGCGAGCTCTACAATGGCCCACTACTGGTGTAGAATGCTCTGACGTTATTCTCGGTGTATGACTCGATATTTGTCGATGTGGAGAAACCTAGAGCATGACCTAGAGGGCATAGATCTAAAGTTTATATCCTGCTTAATTTTAAATAATAATAAAGTAAGCAAAAAAATATATGTTTTAAATTCTCGATGGGTTCCTTAACGTTTATATTTCAACTAAAGTGAATGGCTTGAAATGGGGACATTGTCTCGCTGCAGTTTGATAGGAACAACTTTAAGGACCGACTGCAGCCAGAATGAATCCCAGAATCCTAGAATGCAGAATGTCCCGACAATGTAGAACACCATCCATCAAATGTCAATTGTATGCCAACTGCCAACAAATCAAGCTGTCATGGGGCAATGGCAAAAGGCAGTCGACGAGGCAGTGGAGCGTTCAAAGTATTTCTGGAGCTGCTGCGCTCCATATTTAAAATTATGCCCGTGAAGTAGTCACTAAAACACAGGGACGAAAACTTGCAAAGTTTGCTCTTAATTAATAATATAGAAAATATATTTTTATTAAATCAATTTCACCTTTTTAATTTAATATATTTTTACATTTGTTAGTGTGCACCTAATAATTATGAGGAGGAAATCTAAACTTATATATTTTTCCTGGTGTGGCTCTGAGGCAGCTGTGGTCCTCTATATACTCTCCATTCAGCCATCCATCTATCCATCCATCCAGCGTCTCGTTGCAGCTGTCAGCGCTCTATTTTGCAGTTCATCATCATTGTCATTGACATTTTCGAGTGGCTACAATGGCTGAACATGGGGAAATGCGGCGAGGGGGCGCACTGATTTGCATTGCTTTCGATTTATTTGTGCCTGAAAGATTTATGCGGCAAGGGAGTCGTCCTGGCAGACCGCCATACTACATCCTGCATGCCAGAACTACATCGAATTCAGTTCTGGAATGTAGGAGTATATGGCTGAGCAGTAGGCGATCACCTGCCGAATATCGTTCGAGGGGAAGATGGGGCCCAGGAACTCGAGCAGATTTGGCTGCCGCAACACAATCGATTTGTACTCCTCAAATGTGATGACACCATCTTGGTCTTCGTCAAATTTGAAGACTAAAAAGTCGACCATGTCCTGGAGGGGGCAAAGAACGTTAGCCATTAGTATTTAGGGCAGGACTTCCGGGTCGGCAGCTCACCATTCGCATCTCGAGTACCTCGTCATCTTCCCCGGGAAAGAATTTTTCCACAGCATTCGAAATTAAATCGCGAGTAATACCCATGCCATTTTTGTCATAGACCTGTTTCCATGAAATATATATTTAAATATTGTAAATACTATTTTATTTGAAAGAAATGAAAGTACTAAATTACCATGTAAGCAAACTCTATCTTCTGCTCTATGTCCTTAGTCATTATGATGGTCATGTAATGGATAAATTCCATGGGCGTCACATGCTTCCTATCGCCTGTGATCAAGGTCACGATGCGGTCCACCACGTCCATGTCGTACAACTGCTGAAACCCGATAACGATTTTTTCGAACTGAACGTTGGTTATCTGTCGTGAGGTGGGGCCGTTCTGGAGGCAGAACTTGAAGTAGATCAGCAGGAGGCAGGACACCTCTGGCTCGGTGAAGGGCACCTGACGGGCGATCTGCGGCACTAGTGCTCCGAACAGCGCCTGGAATCGCAGGTTGTGACGATCGTTCATGGTAAGGTCCATTTTAATTTTCGCAGGCTCCAAAAATGGAAAATTCACAGACTTTTCAGGGTACTGCCGCACACGAAGGAAGATTAAAAAATATAAAAACTTAAGAATTAACAACAAGGATTAAAACGATAAACTGAATATTAGGAAACAAAAGGAACAAATAAACAGAAGGTAATCGAACGGGTTACTTATTACATTAACATTTAAGGATAAACTTTATTAATTTATAACTAAATAATGTTAAATCCAGTAAAAATTAAATTACTAAAACGTAATTGCTTTTAAATTTTTAGATTAGGTATTGACATCAGGCCAATATAAATGAATATCTGTGCTTGACTTTTACTTATATTTTTTTCCAAAGCCAAGACAAGGTTAAGTGGAACTCCTGCTAATAATAGAACCCGTAAGAGGCGGCGGCGTTGCCTTGGATCTTCGATTTCGTCGAATTTAAATTTCGGCTGCAGGAAATTGATGCCATTACGCTCTTGTCTGGCATTTTAGTGCAGTCACCGGAAGTGGCTTGGGGCGTCGATTTATTTAAGGAAAAAAATCAAAGAGCGGAAAAGTGAAAGTGGGGCGCCGAGGGGGCGGTGCTTGGCGGTAGGACACTTTGCCGGGCAGACGCATACATCAAATTGGCAGACAGACGACGGCGGCCCACAACATGCATATCAGTCAATTTATCTCCAATTGTGTGTGAGGGTAAAAAAAATTACGCAATTTATACCGGGGTCCGTGTCGGCCTGTATGGGGATGCGTGGGACCCATTGAACTCTGCCCGGGAAATCTACATATTGATAAATGACCCCAGCAGCCAGCGAGGCATAAAAATCGATGGACGAGCGCCACTTGACATTTAAAGCGCCCGGGACGAATTTATGCGAATTTATATTGGCTCTGATTTCGGCCGACTTTGATTTCATTTAATCAGATGCCGATAATTGCTGGCCCCGAAAACTGGGTCACATTACTCTGGCCCCGGCAAGGATTTAACAAACTTAACTTTAAGCAAACTTTATTATGCACCGGCGACAGATGCAGCTCCAAGTGCCACTGCGACGCGTTCTCGCGGAAAAACTTCATCAAAATGCAGGCGTGGAAAGTGCAGTTGTGCAGTTGTGCAGCTGGGACAGCAACGGCGGCAAAGTGTAAAATAATTACTCGGCTTTTTCTGCATTACTCGCCCGCTTTTTGACGCACTGTTTCAAGTAATTAATTGAATAAGCGCCTTGGCCCGCAATTGTATTAAATTGCCCGCTGCATTCCCACTGATTGACTTTCTGTCTCTGCGCCAATAATTATTCAAATTGGCATCGCACGCGGCTGCTCCTGCTGAGAGTGCCGTGCAATACAATTTAAGGCTCGCTCGCAGTCCAACTCACTTACATTTGTCATCGCGGTCACAGGGAGAAATATTGGTAAGTTTCTTTTTACAAAATTTTAATCTATGATTTAAAAGCATTTCAAAAAGCAATTCAAGCTAAAAGTGGCTTACTTTCTTCAAGTATTATCATGTAGGTAATATTTAATTTCCTGTATTTAAGGAAGTTTTTCTAGGATCGCCTAAGAATATGCGTGGATCTGAAGATAAAATTAAAGTATTAAATCTCCGTTAGCTGCCTTAAATAAAATCTAATTGAAATTATAACTCAGAAAATTATGAATTATTTTATTTAGATCTTTGTTACTTTTAAGTTCCTCCAAGTTAAATCAACCCAAGAAATACATTATATTCCACGTTTTAAAATAATATCAATCCATTTTTTCAGTACTGTTTACAGAATCATATTAAATCAATGCCGGCACAAATTAAATAAGGAAAAGTCCTGCTCAACCTTAAAAAGTAATTACATCTTGGCCCTGTAAGTCGCATTGTTGGCCATGCAAAATGATTGCAGAGGGAAGCAACATTTGTAATATTTTTTTGTGGCATTGAATTTTGGGCGAAAATGTTCTGGATATTTGTGTTTTTAAGTGGCTGGCTTGCCTAACCGGTTTCCCCGACCATAAAACATCTGGGAAAACTTGCAAAGTAGTTGCCAACTTTTATTGCCTGGCCAGCGTGCTTGTCGACATCGTCCTTAGAAGGACTCTTGTTCTTGGCGAAATGAAGGTTCACTCGCATTATATTTTTTGTGTTTTTATGGACATGGCTTGTTGGGAATTTTTTTTTTTGGCAAACATGGCCTTTGCATCTCATAATTGCTCAGCCTCATCGAAAGTCGACTTGCTGAAAATGGAAAATGGGCCTGAAATCAGAGTCTGCCTGCGCTTCATGAGTAATTGTCTGTTGCCACATTGCTGTGAAATAATTTTCAGGCAAACGGATAAGCCGCACGGCAGCACACACGGAATTATAACATTTAATTTTTAATTATGAGTGTTATTAACATGAAACTTTTCGCTGGCCGCAGACACACGGTAGTCGAGGCAACTATGAAATAAATGAGAGTATAAAAAAACCGCAGGAAGAGAGATGCAGGAGGTAACAGCGAGGGGCAGGGCATGCATTCATATATGGCACGTGAATATAATTATTTTGCATTTAAATAGGGCCACGCCACATGTCGGACTCGGTCCTTGAATGCCGTTTGCCACCTAATTATCTTGACTAATTGTAAGGCCACAAAGGGCACAGCAGCTGCCTTAATAATATCACACTTTAGTCAACCGAATGGACACCCGGAATGCTGTGCCACTGTTCTATGAACTAATGGAGTCTGCAATGCTACATATAAGCGGATTAAGTTTGGTAAAGGTAAACAATAGAAGACCCTAAAAAAAGAATTTTTAAAAGGAAGAAACGTGAGAATTTATTCGAGAAAAATTTGAATTATTGAATTTAAATTTGTACATATTACAATTAGTAAAATTAGCAAAATCAATACTCGTGTAATGCTACTAGATTAGCTGGTGATTAGCTTTACTTCAATGGGAAATAGTTTAACATTTCGCATTAAATGTACTTTATTGCCTCGTTGGGGAATAAATTCATGAATTATTTTACACTCCCAGCCAACAAAAACTTTAAATACGAATGTTGTTCGTTTGTTTGTGCTTATGTAGAATTAAAAAAATACAATGCGTTCCTGTTGGCCGCTGATTTATGGCCGGAGTTGAACTCGGGTCGTGTCACTTACAAGTCGAGCAGCAGCAACAGCAGCAGCAGCTGTTGGGGTGTGTTGCTGCGGGAATGCGATTTCTGTTGCTGCTGCGGCAGCTGGAACTGCAGCCGTATCTGCAGCTGTATCTGCGGTCACATTGGCTTTGTTTCCGGGTCGGGCGTTCATTATTCATCAATAGTTTTTTCGGGGCCAGAACGTTTTAATGTAAAGTGCGCGGGCTTTTTGTGCATGTTTATTTAAGCGCTTGTACTGCAGGTGTTGATGCAATATTAATGGCATTTTAAATGCCACAAATGCCGGCTTGCGTAGAAAGTCTTTTTGATATTTTTCACCAATTAATTTGCCATTTAATTTTTAATTATATTATTGCCGACAGCGAGTGGCTTTTGTAACGCGAACATTGCACATTTCATATGCAAGTTTTGGGCCAAATTTATTGTAATTTACTTAAGAGCTCGATCTGGCTGACCGTCGAGTGTATGGCAAAAATGCAATTTGCTTGTTATGTGCATTTTTAATGGCGCGTAAATAAATTGCTGCCTCGCCGTATTAAGCCCGATGCAGTAAACCCAATTAACAAGCCCGTCGATGAGTTGGGCCCGGCTGACTTTAAGCGGCCAAGCGTTTGCCAGTAAATTTACGGCAAACTATATGCCGATTCTCTGGTGCCTCGTTAGCTCTTCTCCTTCATCCACCGGCCACGGGGGCGTATGCGCAATGTGGCTACTGTGCATACGGCCACGACCCAATCATCGTTGCGGGAAGCTAATTCCGCCCTGGTGTGACGTTTGTCTAGCAATCATCATTACAGACATTAAGATGCCCAGCGGCCCAATTTCTTTGCAGTTAATTTGTTGGGAAATCACAAAAAGAAAATCACCGGACTGCTTAATAAACACTTATAAACCTATCTAAAAAAATAAAAAAAAAACTATTATCCCCATTTTTACAGGTTAGGTTTATGTTAGAAAACTTTATAAGAAATTAAATTAAGTTAAGGGATCCGTCCTTTTCTTTAAAGTAAGTATTTTTTAAAAAAAGACACACAGCATTCCTTAGCTGCACTTGGGTTAGGAAATCATCGTTAGGCGTTCTCTCACCACAACCCTGGGGATAAGCCGGTCTTATGCGTCACTTAGCTTGCTGGCGCTAAAACAGATTTCTCGAGGATTAAACCCTTTCAAGAGGGAGGTTGTTTATCCCAATATCCCTTCGTCCGAAATGCAATTCAGTGGCTTATTCAATTTACTGTACTGCAGGCCAGAGCTTTCGGGCTCTCGGCTCCCTGGTCCTTTTTGTCTTGTAATTTACTTGGCCTAATTAGATGCAACGACTGTCGCCGACAACTAAGGACACACCCACCCAGCCGCGCGAGCTGCACATTTCATTTGCATAAATTTGGAATGCAACTTGCGAAGGCCGTCACTCTGTGTCCGACATGTTGGGTTCAAATTGGTCGCCGCTCAAGTGCAGGAGGAGAAGGAGGGTCAGCATTTCGGGGCATATACATATACATATACATATATTATATTAATTTAAATGTTAATTCGTTTATCGCGTTTTGTCAAGCCCTCGTAATTGCCAATCAGCTGACGGGGTCACGCCCCCCTTTGCAGCAGCCACCGCATTTATGGCCAGAAAGTCAATTTGTCTTTATTAAGCTGCAGGTCGGCGACTCCACGCTGCTGGCCAGTAATGCAAATGTCGTGTCTTCTGGCCCCATAAAAGTGCAGCCGCCAGATATGCGGGATTCGGATACAGATACGCTGGCAGATCTCAGATACAGATACAGATACAGATACGAATGATATGGCACGGCGTTAATAATAAGCAACATTTACAAACAACAAAAGGCAATTTTAATGAAATAACCATGTGCGTGGCAGCAGGATTGCGCATCCTGGTCCTGGTCGAGCTCACTAAGAGCGTCGTGCGTATACCAGATGGAATCATTAAAGGAAATGAGTTTTTTCCCCATCGGGTTATGACAAAAAATGCGTTAAAATAAATTATTTTAATGTAGTTCTCATGTCAGTCCTGTGTGTTTGAGGCCCCGCCGCAGTCGGCCGCCCCACCTTTGTGCGAGGGCGCGCTTTTAAAATATTCATGTAATCACAAAAGTACACATGTAATAAAAAAAGAGGCAAAAGAAGTGTATGAGCACACTTGAAATGGGACCGAGTTGTGTGCGAGTGTGTGTGGTGTGTGCCAATGTTTGCCCAGCCTACGGAGACTGAAGGTAAGGGCTTACACTGGGAAAAGTTGGAATAAAACTACTTAATTTTGAAATCCTACCAGGCATATACTTACCTCTTTTGAGGGATATTTTTTTATTGAAACCTACTTCGTAAGCCCCAATTTCTGACAGTGTTCAGTTAGTCTTACTGGTAATAAGCCCAGCGACTCGGAAATATGGGCCAGGGCTAGCGCCTTTGACAGGTGCAGCCACAAAGCCTGACCGGAGCTCAGTTCAATTTGTCTCGGCTGCCACTATATCGCAGCCCAGCCCAGTATTGGATTTATCGGGGCCGAGGGTCTGGCCTGTTGTCGCCTGCAATTTGTGCAGCTGCTTGGCCCCGAAACTAATTGATTTCGATTCTGGCCCGGCCTACGCAGGATGCTAGCCGCTCACCTGCTGCCCGAATGGCAATCGCCACCGCACACATATTACAGGGGGTCCTTCATCTAAATTGAAACCAATGGTTTGGGGGCTAAAGTGGTTTTGGATGCGCTGAGAAATGCCCAAATTAAGCCGTAATGGAATTGTGAATTATACTATAAGACACAATCACTGAACAATGCCAAACTTACAATTAATCTAATAAGTAGTTAAGTAAGGCTGCATTCAAAATGATAAATTATGGCCTTAAATTGATACTTAAACTTGAACTGAAAACTTAAACTAAAAGGTTGACTTTAAATCCGTCAGTCAGAATCGCTCAGCCGATGATAATACATGAGAACATCTGAATGGAATCCGGTCTGAGCTGAACTTTTGCAAGGGGTCAGCCGCTCAGTCACGGGCTCTTTGAAGGGCAACGTGGCGTATGATTTATAAATAGAGTTCAGCCCACACACCGGCGCCCAAAACACATTAACGAATTAGTGAAATGGTTTTTTGTGCGGATGCTGCCATGCATTTGACATTCGTGGCGCAGCATCAAAACTGAACTGAAAAATTAGCCTCACATTCTGGGGCAGCGACTCGTGTGTGGCCGGCGACGGGGTCAAAAACAACTGACCCCGCACAGACGTGGCCGCAATTATTGAAAGCATTTTGGGTTTTGTGGCCAGCTGCAGCTGCTATCGAAGTGCCACGCCCCCTGGCCACCACAGCGGACTCGGTTAGATGGCCATTATGTGTTTAACATGTTTTAATGAACCCAAACTAACATTGGAGTAGCTACATTTTGTGAGAGGAACTGATTGACTCTTGCTAATTGGATGAGTAAGCAAAAAATAGCCTTTAAAGGTAATTAATATAAAATTAAAACAAATACAACAAATTTATTTTTATTTAATTAATTGAGTTTTCCAATTAAAAGTTCCAGAATTAAATAAAAACAATACCTGGTGGGTATTAAAAGAACGTCAAAGTTACACCAGTTCTAAGGATATTTATTACTTCAAAATATTCCACAACCCTTTCACTAATATCGTTTCATGTTTTATCTAAGTGAGTTAAATTATTAAAATATTCGAAAAGTTTGGCTCAATTATAGACTTGTTATTAAAAACTAAATTAGCGATAGTTTTGTATATTTGGTAACTATTCATATTTCTGTTCGATTTTCAATTTATATTTACACAGGATATACCTATGTATATTGATATTATTTTCTATTTTCCCTATTCAGTATTTTATATTTTTTTATATATTTAATTTCATTTTTACATGAATTGATATCATTTGAAGTTCTTAAATATTTATGCTATAAATATTTTGTTCTATTTCCTTCTTTGAAACGAGTTTTTGTTAGTTTGGTTCAAGATAAAGAAAATGTGAGTAGTTAAATCCCTTAATAAATCCCAAAAATATTTTCCCAATATTATTTTCCTGCTCCTTAAAAAGCATTCCTATTCTCAGGCATTCAAAGACGAATATTTGACCAGCACTCGATTGGCACTGTCACTTGACAATTGCTATTATATTTACTTCACTCGTACAGATACCAGCAAATGTATTTAAATTATATATAATTGTTTACTCAGTACGGGTATTTAAGCAATTCAACAATTAACCTTTTAATTCTCACATTAAGCAGTTGTCAATGCAATATGCAAATCCTTTGCCCAGCCGATTTAGCAACTTCAATCAATGTTCAAATGAAATTGAATTAAACTTCAGCTTGATTACTGACAAATTCACATTTGACTTTTGACAAATTGAATTCCATTGTGCACAATTTTTAGAAGCCGATTGGCAGGCCAAATAAATTAAGGTCCTGTGTGACGGATGTCCTTAGCAAATAGGGTTTGGGGCATCCATCAATGTGTATCTTGATATGGAAAAACTTTGACATCGCTTGGCCTCTTTGGCTTGATTTAAAATTCAATTAAATGCAATTTAATTTATGAGTTCGGCGGGGCAAATGCAAAAAGCTCTAATTAATAATCTGTTTACAAATTATTTGTGAATTAATTCGCGCTTGCACACATTACGCATGTAATATAATTAAATGTCATTGCCTGACAAATCAATGTGTATTACGCCAACAACAGTGAAAAAACTCACAAAATGTCTGTGTTTATTAAAACGGAAAACAAATATTTCCCTGTAACATACTGTCTGAATTTTCTAATTTATATATACTTTTTCTGTGCGGTTGTATTCAACCTTTTATTTTGTGGAAAATACACACCTGCCTCTTTATGGAAATCCTTTAAGAACAGCAACTGGGAGTTAGCCGGGAACTAAGCTCCTTACACACTCCATCCCCAGACAAGTTGGCCTTGCTTGTTTATTTTACACAGGAGTATTTTTAGTCCTTTTGCTGCTACTGCTGCTGGGCTCGTAAATATATTTACTCTCGCTTTTTGCAGTTACAGAAACTTGGCCGCCGCCGCCACCTCCGCGCCGCCTTTCGCTGCAGCCACAAATCTTGGCCGAAACTGAAACAATGCCCTGAACAAAGGGCCAGCGGAATGACATCGACAACAACTTAAATGACAGTTTATAGCTCCCACGTTGAACACGTTTTAGGTTCGCTTCCATGGGCTACTGGCGGACAATGGTTATTAAGCGGCAACGGGAACAGTAGCAATAATGCACAGGAAGAATTTTATATAAGCATGAATTATATAGTATTTATAAAAAACTTTATTACAGAGAATTTTATTACAATTAAGGTCAATTATATTCTTTTACAAGAAGTAATTATTTGCCTTTATTTTAATACTATATGTCCTTTTACCTGCTTTCTTTATAGATTTAGATTCTTCTTATGAACCTTTGAGTTTAATATCTCAGTTATTGTTCATTTATATTAGTTTTATACTCGACCACATTCACTGGCATTGTTTTTCCCTCTGTAGGAACGGCGTAGAGCAAGCCCAAAACGGCAATGAGCGGATTTGTTGGCACAAACAGCCGAGGCAATTTATTTTCCAAGCCAAAAGCGTAAAATGAACAGCCAGAGCGCGGCTGCGGAGAGGTAGTTGGTAGCAAATCAACGCCGGCGAAATGCTTTCGCTCCCTGTTGTTTTTTTGTTTTCAGGCCCGTGGGTGTGTGTATGCGGGTGTGATTGTGTTGGTTTTGGCATCCACAGTGTCAATTTGATGTATCGATGCGTGTGGTCACCTCACTGCCCGCACCCCGACCACCTCACCATGCCGCTTTCGGTGGCAATTGTCCATTTCATTTGCAGTTGATTAGGCATTGCTCACGATATTCATCATACGCAGTGTGGCCCCAAAAACTGTGCTCCAGAATGTCACTAAAATGTATGAGTGAGAAGTGAAGACAAAATTTATAGAAACATATCCATCAATGGGAACTCTCGCTTAAAAAAAACTGTTTCGCTTTAATTAATGTTTTAAAATGCAAAATAAATAATTCTGTTTTGAAGCTAATACATTTTTTATTGAATTTCTAGCTTTGGATTTGAGTTTATTGTGAATTTATTTTCCTAATGCCCTGCGCCTTCGTATATTGTTTTTTGATTGTGAAGCTTGGCTAAGAGGACAGAACAAGTGCGCATACAAAGCCAAATAATTGTCAGCCGATGGTACAATGCCCGCCTGCCGGGGAAGGACAAACAAACTCGTGTCTAGGAATGCGACACCCAAGGGGATCAATGGCGTTAAATAACTTGAAAATTGAGTCCAGCCCCGTCCCGTCTCGTCCCAAGAATAATGGCAAGTGAAAATATTTGGACAGCACCGGAGAAGCGGCCGATTAGTTTGCGACGGGCCACAAGGAGGACATCAATTATAATCCAAATGAGCCGCACACACACACTGAAATTGCCCGGGCTCCGAGTAATCCGCCTTGGCAATAAAATCAAACGAACTTCCGCCCGCTGGAGGAGGTCCTGGTTCACTCTCTCTGGCTTAGCTCTTCAATCGCTTAATCGTTTCGTTATTTATACATCTAATTTGATCTGTAATCGATGGCGCAACCGCCCACAACTGCGAAAGGGAGTGTTCCGGGGCCCAGACACGGCATACTACCATACACCCAATGTCCTTGGATGCTCCCCTTCTCGGCATTCAGTCCGATATACATGACACTTGTAAGCGAGCATTTTGTAATCGAATCCTTGTTAGGCCCAGTATCAATATGTCGACGCAAAGCCTGCTACATAAAATGACAAAAATTATTGAACAGCGATTACAAATGCCACAACAATTGTGGGGGCTTACTCTCTGGCAACATGGATTTAATTGTTTGGCAATTTTGGGTTTATTGTTTGCTGTATTTTTTCAATTTATTGACATTTGAACAGAGGGGAGAGATGAAAATCAAGAAGGAGGAGTTGGACGAAGGAAAGTCTGGCATGGAAGCTGACATATTTTATTCATGAACATCTTAAATATGGTTCGTCTATGGTTTACTAGGGAAATAATGAATAATTTAGTAATGTTTTGAGTTGGGAAAATATAAAAAAAATCTATTCGACAAAATTCTGTATTCTTAAACATATTTCGAACTATTTTAATCTTATTTTGCCAGTATTTAAAGATCGATTCAAGAGGAATTTCTAGCTCATGCTCACAGAATTTTTACCACCCTGCGTCAGTTGATTTCAGGCGCCTGTCCTTGCTCCAGTTACGCACTAATCAAATCCTGGCATACGGATGTGGCCACCATTAGGAGCCGCATAAACCGAACCGCAGCTCATAGCTCGAGGCGCAGAAGGGTGGTATTTGGCGGGTGTTCGCCCCCATTCCGGCCTGAAACGCATAATTCAATAATAATACCACATCAGAGAGAGACGCTGGGCGCTAAATGAAGTTGCCAGTTGAAAGCTGAAATCCCAAATCCAAGGACACCTACTGATGCCGGCGAATTCCCAGGGCTTTTTCCCCTTTCCCGATTTTCCACAGCCCAGCACGCATTTAGCACAACTTCATTTATCTTTTGCATTTTCCTTTAGCATTTAATTAAAAAGACAAGTTCCATTGTCGGCGGTGGCGGCAGTCAGCCTGCCTTTTATCCTCGCCTGCTCCAGACATCCTGTTGGCTGCTAATGTGTGTCCCAGTCTATTCGCACATATAAATATATATATAATACACTGGGAGGAAAGCTTATATTAAACTAGTTTTGTTTTTAAACAAAAATCATATTTACCTTTACAAAATTAGAGAGTTTATGGAGGGCTAATATATTAAAGTTCTTAATTTAAATTAATTTTAAAATTAGTTTTTGTCACTGTGCATATATGGTATCCTTTGTGGCAGAACAACACATCTACAAGGACATATTTGCGGTTTCTGCGCCAACATTGTCGCCCCCTGCGACTGTCACTGTCACATATGCTCGCCCTACCCTCCTTGTGTGTCCTGTTGTCTGCCATGTGTCTCCCTCGTCCCTGCCCTCCACTCGCCTATGCCACCATCTCTTATCTCGGGGACTTCCGCCCACTCACCTGCCCATTAAAAGCATAATCATGTAGCCGTGATAAATGCCTAAATGCCGGGCCACAGCTAGTAGCTGCCGCCGATCAATTAAAGCTGCTGAAAACCGAGAAGGCTGAGGACAGAAAAATGTGGTTAGCTCTGGAGACACTGAAACATACACTGGAAGAACAGAGAAATATGTATTTTGAAAATGAAATAAAATTGTGATGTATAATCTGTACTATATTCTCGATTTGGATATAAGGATTTCGAAAAGGTAAATAAAATAAACGAAAACTAGGTTTTAAAGTTATAGTTTCTTGTTTTATAAACCCATCTTTAAGTACTAAAACAGGTCGGAAGTAACCACTTTTCTGGGATGTGAATGGAAAGCTAAAAAATAATGTAAGCCCCTCTGCTCTCAAAAAGGCACAAAAGAGTGCCAAAAGACATGGGCCTATGTAAAATTCATAATGCGACGTTGATGGCAGAAAAAAACAGCAATTAAAGCACTCACCCACACTGGCAGAAAAAACGAGGAGCCCGGCGGGTGGGATTGAAGTGCACACTCGCCCCACACACACGCTCACATTGAGGGCCACAAAAGGCAAAAGCTTATTAACATTTCCACAAATCTGTGTCTGCGTGAGTGTAAGAGTGCGAAATTAAATGACAACATATTTGACACTGATTCTTGTCACATGACAGTGTGCAGCGTGTCATGAAAATTTATCAGCGGGCCTAAATGCCACCAATCCCCCCACCCGGCTCCCCTCGCGCATTTCCCTTGGCAGCTGCCGCCAGCCTCTGGCAATTCGCGCATGTAATTTTTCGTAAGAGAAAAAAAAGATAAAATAAAAAAGAAAAAACAAAAAAAGAGAAAGTTCACTTCACTTCATTTCAATAAAATTACAGCCAGTTCGCCTTACCTCCCCCCGATTTTCCCCCGTTTTCCACCGTATGTGTATCTGTCACCTGGCAAATGCTGAAAAATTGTCTTACATCCATTTGGTGCGGGATTTGGGATTACGGGGCGGATTCTTTTATCATTTTGCGGCATGTCCTTAATTATAATTCTAATTCGCAGGGAATTCACTTTCAACTTGATTTAATTATTCCCTGAATTACATTAGCATTAGATGCCGGGAATTCCTTACAGGACATGGAAATCAATTTGAAAAATGAATAACTTTAATAACCAGCTTACAATGAATTGAATTTGCAGTCAAGTTAATTTTAATTTTAGGTAACAAAGAAGCTGACTAAATACATAAATGCTCATATTCCTATAGATATGTATAGATATATGTATACTTATATATACACTTTGCGGTTAAATAATCGTTAGGATTTAGGTGTCCTTGCACTGCGGACATTGTTGATTTGGTCAATAAGTTGAATATTTAATTATATATTTAATATTTAAGTTCAGAGCAATATGTTCTTAAAAATTGAAACTCTTCGTAGTAAATAATTTAATTTAATTTGATTTGTTATTTAAATTTAAAAGGAATTTAAACATTTCCCAGTGCAAGTCAACGAAGCCAAAGACCGATCCCTGTAAAATTTAAGGATAACAACGTGTGTGTGCGGAAAGGCGACACCTTAAAACATTTTCGTGTGATTTTGAAAAGATGTCAACAGAATTTATGCAAATGATATGTTAACGCTACTTATATGGAAATTAGTATAAGGAGTCAGAATGCGCCAAAGGCAGCCTTAAAAGTCAGAGCGCTGGCAAATGCCGGCAACGGGGGCGGAGCCGAAGACGAAAACTGCGGGGGGAAATTGCGGAGGGAAAGCGGGCGGAAAAGTGTCGAGTGGCAAGGAGCAGACATGGCGGCGAAGCCAGCAACACTTTTTGCACTTTTAGCCGAAAGTTTTGATTTCGTGTTACATGTGTCAGAATTTTAATGATGCTGATAAAAGTTGGCCCCAGACCCCACGCACACCCAAAATTGCTTATTATGTGCCTTAGTGTGTGTGCAAGTGGGTGCCCAAGATGGTGCCTCTACGTGGGAGTCTGCGCCAAGGTGTTGTTATCCTTTGAGCGAACCCGCGCCGGGGTGAACTATTTAATTATAAGCCCACTAAGCCGAAACTAAAATTGTAAGCTCCTTTGAGTTTCGGGCCTAAAGAGAATCCAATTTGAGGAAACGGGGCCCGGGTTGGCTAACACTTTCCCCCTGCCACGTAATCCCGTTTTCCACCAGCCAGATAAGGCAATAAGCATAACGAGAGTTCCTGGGCTTTGTTCCTGTTTTGTTCTCGGGCTTTGCATGCAAAACGCCAACTTCATGACGCAAATAAAACGCGAAATTTTAGAGTGAATAAACAAGGAATAATGATCAGGATAATTACACTCGGGCCAGGACGATTTTCAAACAGTAAAGTGCCATAATTTAGCATTTAATTTCAGCGTGCCGGAGCGTGCGCTATTCTAAGGTTCTTGTCTTTCAATTCATTGCACAGAAAGAAAAAATGTGGAGCTTAAGTTAGAGATGGAAACTTTAAAAGTTTAAAAGTTCCAGAAATAACCAAGATACAAATTAGTAACATCCAATATATTTCTTTTCAGTGTGATGTCAGGAACAAGGATCGGCCAAAGGACTTTTCCAGCTGGTGGCAACATCAGCAGCTCCGGCAGCTCAAACACTCGCCAAAGGGCCAACTGAACAAAGCCACTTGAGGTGCGCTCGAGCACTTTAACGGCTTCATGTCAACACACACCTGCCTTCAGCCACACACCACGAACGCAGGTGGAAATGTGGGGCTGTGAGGGTGTGTGGGTGGGTGGCAGTGGGTGCGTTTAGGGCTGTTTTAACACCTTGCGACGCGGGCAGGTGCAGAGGGGAATGAAAATGGAAACGGGCCGCCGCTTAGCGTTGCTGTTTAAAATGTTAATGAGCTTTTGGGTGGCTTGGGGCGGCTCAGGCGGTTGGGTGGCAAAGTGGCGGGGTGGTTTTTCCTCTTTCGGCCGGATGTGGTGCCGGCAGCTTCCGGTTAGCTGAGCCTTAAGCGCCCGCTACGTGAGTGGTGTGCAAATAGTTTCAATTGCGGCTTCTGCACCGTTTGTTTTATTTATTTTTATTAAAACATAAAGAGCTCGACGCCAAAGAATGACATTGACTCTGCCCACCTGGCGTTAAATTGCTTGGCAGGCGGCATTCATTAAAAACAAGATGTTTGGGCAAACAAAGAGCACCCCACTTGCATTTTTTTTATCATCTGTAATTCTCGCTCTAACCGAGACAATGGCAATGGCAATGACAATGGACAAGAACACGGAATAAAACACAATAGACAAAAGCCACTGCTCAATAGTCGAAAAAGTTGAAGGGAATTCGCGATAAGGAGACAACTCTGCCCGTGGAGAAATTTGCAACAAACTGTGGGAAAACTCAGGGAAAACTAATGAGAGCGACAAGTGAAAGACAATGGCGACGAACAAAGGCGTCGGGAGCTCTTAAAGCCTTAAAGAACACTCGCTCGGATCACGCATACGCCCCGTGCACCCGACTACTCGATGCTCGCTAGCAACATAAATAAATTTCAATGCTTCGCAAATGATAATAAATGTAAAATAAACGCAAAATTCTACGAGCAGTAGCTGTGGCACTGGCACTGCCATCGTGCGGCAGTGGAAGGCAGCAGCATACCGAAATTAAGAACAAAGTTTTGCACAAGAAGTCAAAACAATAACAAGGACAAACATTTTGTGTGCCCTGGCTGGGCGAGGGAAGTTTTAATAGATTTGGGAACGTGTAAATAATTTTGGAAGCCAAAATATTCTTGGGTATGCTAACTAGAAATATTTTATTTATTTTTATTTCATATTAGTTAATTTTTAATAGCTTCTCTGCTCTTAACCTTATCGTTTTAACTTGTTTTTGGTACTCAATGCTTTTCCTTGTCCTTGATCCTATATCCGTCGTTTGTTCGGTCATTGCAATGGCTGTCGTTATTACCATCATTTCATATTTCAATATTTTTATTCGTCGTTCTGCTTGTTTTCTCTTTTCTCAGTCGAGATGGTGTTAAAGGTTTCCCCTATATGCAAGTCCTTAAGGCCAAAAACACACCTCCATATATATCAATTTAATTTATTTTTACTTTCCCTTTGCATTTAGTGAAACTACAAATATTTCAAATTACTAAAGATGACTTGCCAAGTCAAATATGGCCAAGAAATCGAAAATTGCTTCAATTTAGGAATACCCCCTATCTATATTTAAACAGTGACCATCAAATAGAGACACAGACATGCTCATTCTAATTCTGGGAAACAACTTAAACATTGCGGCAGAGGCCAAGTCAAACAACCGAGTGGAGAATCGGAAATAAGTGAAAGAGAATGCCGTGTCGAACGAAAAGTTTTCGAATCACCCACTTGAAGGAGCCGGGGCTGCGCTTTGTGCTTTTTGCACATGATTTTTACCATTGCCAGTTGTGATAATGTTTATTTTATCGGCCACGACACATTCTGCTGCACTTTTGGCAGCACTTAGCACAGAGACCAGACCGGGGTCAGAACAACAGAGAATGAAGAGCAGTTTTTCGTGCAGTTTGTCCATTAAAAGTTAATATCACTTTGCGAAAGTCCCCAATCCCGGTCTCCCGTCCCCGTACCAGTCCCCTGCCATCTTCGAGCTGAACTTTAACTGGAACGGAGGCCGAGAATGCAACTGTGACTTTCAGTTTCAGTTTCGGTTGCTGTCTCGGTTTGCTTTGGGTTCGAGTTTGAGTTTGAGTTTTGGGTCCGTAACTTTCTGCCAGCGACAATCAACGATTTTCATAGTCAGTTGCACATGTAAAGCCAACAGACATTTGCCGAGGCCGAGGCCGAGGCCCACTCTGCCTGCTAATTTATCGCCGAGTACAGTGCGCATCCCCTAACACTCACTTCGCAGCTTGGGGACATCCATTTCCCATTTACGACCTAGACGCTGACATTTATAGCGTTTCTCCAGCGCCGCCTTATAATTCTCATAATCTTAATGCTTCGGCCAAAAAGAACGATACACGCAACAAAATGTTGGGTTTTCCTTCTGCTTAGGAAAATATCAATCTAAATAAATTAAATTTGTATAAAATCAATTTCAATTTAAGTGTAATTCTTGGTAAATGTAAATATTTTAATCCAAACTCCTTGAGACTTTTTTCTCAGTGCTCTTCGTGGCCGGTAACCTCTGCAGCTGTCCAGTGAAAGGAATCCGGCTGAATGTGAAGCTCACCGTTCGCCAAGTGAATGATGATAAAGCGCTTAATGCCTTTATTGCGAACGATTGTGCCGTAGGAAATCCGTTATAATCCACAGCAAGTGACAGTAAACGAGTTGGCCAAAAGCGGAGGAGCTCAGCAGGAGCAGGAGGGTCAATTGCCGAATGGGAAACTATCTCGTTGTCTTAAGCCCCCAGAAGGGCTCCCAAAAACCCAGGACACAACAGAGGCCTGCCTTAAAGTCAGCCTCTGTCTTCAATTTGGAGGGGTTAAAACTTCCTCGTAAGCCGAAGGACTTGAACCAGATTTCTCTCATATTTTCCATCAACATTTTAACATTTAATTAACGAACACACACGCACACTTTAAACTGCTTTAAGACGGAATCTGTCTCCGGTTATTTGTCTGCCACTCTGGGGCACGTTTCTCCATTTGGCTTAGCACGTTTTAGCCGGGCCCACTAGGCCATATCCTCGTCCTCTTCCCGATTGCCGCTCTTTTCGGTCGGCAGGTCTATGACTTTATTAGTTCACGCATAATGACAAAAATGGGTCGGCACGTAGTGCGTGTACTTTGCTTATTTTGCCTGTGCTGCAAGGATTTTTATGCCCCTCGGTCATAAAACGGGTTCCGAACTCAAAGGAACGCTCAGAAAGACGTCCTTGTTTTGAGGACACAGTCAGGATTTCATTTTAAGTACACAAATGCAGTTTTCTTTTCACTTTTAAATGGCTTAATATATTTAAGATGCTACATTTCGACTAGATAAACATTTGGTAATGATTTATTAGTAAATAGAAAATATTGAAGACTAAGATACTTTTTTAAAGTGAGTTTTAGATCTTCAATTAAAGATATTTCTGTTCTTGGCATTTTGTATTCTATACCTTTTAATTTTCCCTTTAAATATTTAACCGTTTCGTGGCCACAAGTTCATTCCCCTGGCTCTGTTTATGGACTGTCTATAGTCCTGCGATTGGCACTCCCTTCGCCAGTTGAAATGCACTGCCTGGGGTTCAGGTCCTGTCACTCTGCGGAAGGGTTCCATTTTTTATGCTTTATAATGTGATATCATGATTTATTGCACATTAAAGTTGCAGCCACTCCCCCAGAGTGCTTTTCCCATTGCCCCGCCACCTCATGCCATTCCCATTTTCCCATTTTCCTGCACGACCCCTTTCGATGAACACGGACAATGCAATGGATATGATATTGCCACTGCCATCGTCCTTTTGTTGGAATCAATGTGATGCGTTGCGTGGCATACATCAAAGTGCCGAGAGGGGGGAATGAAAAGGGAAGGGGGCTGGGAAAATGGGGAGATCCTTTGGCTTACCCACTGAGATATTGTTTACGTATGCGTGACGCATCATGCGGCCGCTAAGCTGCAAATCTCTTTAAGATGATACTTTGCAACATTTACAAATGTTTTACTGCCCCCAAAGTGCGTGTGTGTGTGTGTGTGTGTGCGCGTGTGTCCGTATCCGTGTGACGTGTCCTGTCTGCGCCAGAGCGTGTGTGTGTGTAGCTGCGTCTGTGATTAGCATTCCAGGCATATCTTACATTTATGTTGGATGTTTCCGTTGCAGCAGATACATACGCACGGCTGTGTGCGGGGGCTTAGGGAAAGGGACGCCGAAGGGGATGCCGTACAGGGAGTCGTGTAATGTTACGGTTACGGCTCGTTATGCCCTTTTGCCAACATTAAGCTGTTACTGCTCCTGGTGTCGGAGTCACTGGGAAAAATAACTCAAAAATTCGAGGTACTTGATGTTTTTGTATTCTCTTTACTGGTAATTGTTACAGAGATAAAATTGCTTAACCTTTGATTTTCATATTTTTTACATCTCGCATTATACTTCTTTTTTCTTTGATTATTTTCCAGGAATATCCTTCTCTCAGTGCTGGGAGTCTGTTGCTTTTGTAGCTGATGTATTCCTCAGACACAGATACATATGAATACATGCTGCCTCGCCAGTGTCAGTCCATTTATATTTGATTTTGATGTTTATGCTGGCTGATGGCTCACTGCAGTCACTCCATCTCCTACGCCAGCTTTAGCTTTGTCCCCATCCACAGCTCCCTCTTCCCTTCTTCCACTTCTCCACTTCCAAGTCATGTAAATAATTTCAAAATGTTTGCACTCCTTGTGTGGCTAACCCATTATGTGCGGTCGAATCCTGATTTGCAGTCATTCCCCGGCTCCCGGGGATTGGGTATTACAGAGAGAGGGGGGTGGGGGGGCTGATGCTCGTCACTTCAGTGAATCAAATTTAGTGCAGCAGGATTCACAAAGGATAACTGTCTTAGACAGACCCGGCACATCCTTGGGGCTTCTGACAATCATTTGTTGGTGTCTCGTTTCTTGGCCCGTGCCTCGTATATTACTGCCTGGCTGCCTGGCAGCTCCCCTCCGGAGCAGTCTGCCATTATATATGGCCCCGACCACGCCCTACTCTGCACAGTTTTTCGCACGCCCCTGCCGCCTGCGGCTTTTAACTTTTGCGCTTTCTTGTTGCGTCCAAGAGCTGTGAAAATGAGATAATGTGTATGTGTGTCACATTTTTCGCCAAAGCCCCCTGCCTCCGACTCCTTCTTCGCTATTGTTTTTTGCCAGAGACTTGAAATATGTTACCTTCACGTTGAGCTCATAAACTAACACCCACACCTTGACACGTGCACTTTTTGTAGCCAAACAACACACGCACACACTTACACTGGCGCGTGGCACACACACTAACACACCGGCACATATAGGTGTCATTAAAATTGCAGTAAGAGGATGGCTCGACTTGGCTTTAGCTTTTGGCTTCGGCTTTAGCCAGGACTTGGCAAGGACGAATCTCTTCCTGCTGGATATTCTCCATTCTGGCACAAGGTGCGACTTTGTCCTGTGGTATCTGTTGGCTATTCCCTAACCGAGGGATCGGCGGTCTTTTATGGAAAGACTAGCAAATAAAATATTTAGTCGAAAGCATAGTTTGAGTTGGAAAAACAATTTAAACTAAATGGTTGAGCATTTATAAATGGAAAACTTTTTTATGTTATGTTATGTTCTTCCGTTAATAATGATATTTAAAAAATACTAAAGTTGCCACTGAAGGGAAAGCATTTAATAAAAAATATATTTGAAAGCCAAAAAATGATGTGACAGTTTCCGTGTTTGCATAACAAGATTTCGAATTATTTCTGATGGAATATGAATTAATAAATAATAATAATATATTATAAATATTAAGGAATTTATTTTTAAGAACATTTATATTTTATATTTGAAGATAAACTA
Source organism: Drosophila anomelani (assembly GCA_035045905.1). NCBI lineage: Eukaryota > Metazoa > Arthropoda > Insecta > Diptera > Drosophilidae > Drosophila > Drosophila anomelani. The sequence goes on along the minus strand of JAWNOO010000007.1, from coordinate 3,020,077 downwards.
AAAGCAAGAAGGGGAAACATTTCCTTTGTGTAATGATACCATAAGAAATCTTTTTTTGATGATTAAAAACATTTCCCTCTAGATTTTATTTACTGTAAGTACTGTAAGTAATAAAAAACTGCAATATTAATAATGGTAATAACTTTCTATCATTTATTATTAACTTTATAATATCATTGGGTTCTAAGGGCAATGTGGCTTCGCCGCATATCGAACACCTTTGTTCTTCTTTTCTTGCTGGCTTTGCAGACCCACTTTTTACTTTTCCCCACTTGCACTCGCAGCCAAATAGACGTTTATTTCGCAAAGGATGCCAGTGGGTGGGACATATAATACTACATACACACATATATGCTATGTACATCCTTATATTTGTGCCGGCGACTTTGCTTTTGTTTGCTCGGATTGCCTGGCAGGATGGCAGTTGGTTTCATAAACGCGCTTCCCGCTCGCCACTTGATTTATTTGTCAGCTAAAAACGTGCTTAATCATATTAGAGTGCATTTGTGAGATTAAGTGTGAAGCCCCGGCAAACGGGAGCGAGGACTTTCGCAATGGCAAGCATTTATATGGTGCGCATGCCGGGGTTCAGCTTAAACCGTTTTTGATCTCATAATGTGCTCGGAATGTTTGCGCTCCTCATTATCGTTATCATTATCACCATTGGAGAAATATAAATAGGTGGAATCTGCTAAGTCTCCCCCAGCCATTTGCGACCAATAATTGAGCAACATCCGAACACTGAGACCGACTGACTTAATCTCTGATGAAGGCTGCAAAACAAAACTAATTACGCCTAATATGTCATAAATGGCTGATGAACATTTGCTCATTAACCCGGTCCCAGAGAGAGAGAGAGAGAGAGAGTCCTTCCAGGAGCTAGAGTTCAGTGCTGACGGAACTGACCAGGACTGGCCACTGGCAACTGGAGTTTCATGAGAAATCCGGTTTCTGTCGCCGCTGTGTCTGCACTTGTCGGTCATCAGCGTCATGGTCTATGACTGGTGACCACCGCCCTACTTTTGTGAGTTAATCCACTGGGAAAAACTAATTTAATGAGATAATAGTCAATAGAAATAATTGCGGAGTATTCAAATCTTACTTTTAAGTCTAATAACCCTTCCGTAGGATTATCTTGTGTTGGCCTTTGATTTATAAACCCTTAAATTCTCCACAAATAAGTTCGTAATTAAAGGCAAAAGTATACCCTTTTTTTCTGGCAGTGCACAGGGTGCTTGGTGTGAATAAAGGAAGGTGGAGCGCAGCGTGAATGGTTCCGCCGAGACTAAGCCTGTCAACGTCCAGAACAGAACCGGGCTTGACCACACCACCCCAGATCACATCCACGCCCACCGATGTGACAGGAACGTAATGCACAAAGTGGCAGTAGTCAGGGGGAAGGGGTGTGTGGGATGGGGTAATAGGCAATGGCAACTCCATTCGTCTCGTGTTCTTCTTGTACGCTTGTGGCATGTGTGAATTTTTCATTAAAATTCAAGTGACATCAAAAGGGTTGACTGCGGCACATACACACACCTGCACACACACCCCCCAAAACGTTAGTGTGTGGGTGTCGATAGTGACAACTGTGACGACATACTTGTCGCTTGTTCCCTGTCAACCACACTCCTCACAGACCCAGTTAAAGTCCTGTTCCAGTATAATTTTCCAATATCTGAGTATTAAGAAATTCGAATATATAATTTTTATGCAAGAAATATAATTAATTGTAGTAATTAACAGATTTAAATTGAAGCATTTTTAGAGCAACCTTTTAAGGGGAGAAATCGCTAACCAGAACTGGCTCCTGTCACTCAGCCGTCACTAAGCCCGCCTGATAGCCAATAATTGCCCGGCCCTTTAAAATTGAAATTAATGCTGGAAAGCGACAGGGGATTTCAATGAGGGGATGACATATAGCCCTCGGCCCGAGGCCCATTAAGCACGGAGATCCCAGATCCCGGGGAAGCCGCTCGGCGCTCATCTATTAATAAGCGTAATTTATGACCGGCCATTTATAAGACACAAATGGAGCGCGGGCAGGCGAAAATAATTAAATTTAAATATTAAATAGCTCACGCGTATTTGTCAAAAAATGCTCGCAAAATCCGCACGCACGAGGAGGCCATAATTCACCTAAGAAGAGCTCACCGCAAAACTGCGAGAAAGTGCGGGAAAAGTGGCGAAGGGATGGGGAGTTGAGGGCTCCCATATCCTGGTTTTTCCTAACCCTAACCCTAACCCAAAAGATAGGGCTGGCTGCTTTGTCATGTTTTTGTTTTGCCACTCGAAGGAGAGCTGTGCTCACCGACATATTTAGCATTCAAGTTTTTGATGAAGTGTCGGCGGAACAAAAACAGAACTCCCCCAACGAAACTAAAACGTGAATAAATGTGCTGCCTGCGAAGGTTGACATCGAAGAGTGTTCTTCTTTGTGTGTGTTTGGATGAAGTTATATTTGGGCAAGCAATTCCTGCACTGAAAGAAATTCTTGGAAATATTTTAGATAAAATGAAGAGCAAAAGTCTGCAAAAGCTTACATCAATTTATTTGTATTTCTATTGAGTCTCTAACACTTTTCTACGTTTTTAGCAGTGTGTTTATTCAGAGAACTACCAATTCCCGGTGACTTATGAATATGCAGACCAAAGGTCGGGGGGTATCTTGTGTTTTCCCTTCGGCTTTTGTTCCTTATCAACTGGTGGAAACAAAAAACACGGCATCTCTATAGACACCAAATCCAAGCTGAGCAGACAGTCAAGGCCAAGCGGCAGATGGCGGGGGAAGGATTTGGTGGGGGCGGGGCAGAAAATAGACTTTTGGTTTTTCGTCTTTGTGCCAAATTGTTTATGCAAATTTTGAATAAATAAACAAGATTGTTAATTTAGTTAAATATTTCATTTTTGTGCCGTTTTCATCAGCACGTTCGCAGGACCTTCCTGCCGGAGAGTCCTGAGAGAGCTGCTCCATCATTTGGATCTGTATCTGTATCTGCATCTGTATTTGTATCTGTATCTGTATCTGTAGCTGCGGACGCTCCTGCCACCGGGTACGTGTGTAGGTGCTGCCATGAATTTTGATGTCGACTCTCATTAGGCGACGAGGATGTTTTCGGGACTCGAGTGCAAAGGATTGCCAGGATCTGGCTGCGATGTCGATGCCTGCTCACTTTTTTGCACCCCGGCCTCATTGTTTTTGTTTCTGGGACCGGCCTTCGGCCCCCCCCTGTGTTATCCTTCGGCCAGGAGGAGGAGCAATAAAATATTGTTGTATTTGCTGTTTGCATATAGCCAGGCCCTTCTGTATCCTGTATCCTGTTGTGCTGTATTGTGTTGCTTTGTGTTTGTGTTTCTGCACTTGTACAAACACATGTTAATTGGCCGTAATTGTAAGTTTTGCCAACGCAACAACAGAAATGCACAATGTAAGCAAGTTTTTAAAGCAGAAACAACAAGATGGGCCGGCCAGAAATTATCATAAAACTTTTGCCAAATGTTTGCCGTAGTAATAAAAATTTAAATACACCCTGGACTAAGGGTTCCTGTCGGTCCTCCCGCTCCAACTTCCCTCCCTCCACTCCTGTCCAGGCTGAGGGTCACAATATTTATGGCGACGCGCGCCACATGACGTTGAACTATGCGTATGACTAACCGACACAGCGAGAGAGAGAGTCCTGCCGGAGGGTCCTGAGCCAGAAGCTGCCCCAGCCCATCCATATCCACCTCCTTCAGCCGTCATTTTAATAAACTTCATATGTCGCATGTCGCCAATTTTTCTCCTTTTTTTCCACGTTTCTCACTTGGTGGTTCGCACTTCCTTTGCGGCTCACAGAAAGGATATTTGGGACTTGTAGTACGTCTTGTAATCTATGGAAATTAATCTGATTGTTTTTATATAAAATGTTTATTTAAACATTAATAATTATTATAATTATAATTGTATAAAATCCTCTAAACATCCAAGCAAATATGTGTAGCTGCTTCTCCAACACTCTTTAATAAAACAAAGAATGTCCTCAGTTGAAGAAATGTTTTTGAATAGAGTATTCAGTCTTCAGCTGAATAATTCCAAACATTCCTTTAGGTTTTTTTTTTGCCCCTGCTACATTCGGTCTTGCGGCTTTATTAGTCCGTGATTTATGTAGTCAAAGATAGCAGAGAGCCGGTCCAGAGTCCTGCTCCTGCTCGTGCGCCCGATTCTGCTCTGGCTCCTTGGACTCCATGTGGAGGTCGTGGCTGGGAAATTTATACATGCGCCGCAAGAAGTCGGGCGTGGACAAATGAATGACATGGCACCGCTTGGCTGCTGGCTCGATGCCGCTTTTTAGGCAGTTAAACTCGAACTAATCGCCGCGCCGGCATCTTGCCGTTGGCCAATCTGCTATGCAGCTTTATGGCTGCCAGGGCCATTCCATTTGCGGGGCGGCCGAATTATGAACTCGACCGACTCGATATTGACTGCACAGACTATGGCTCCGCCCGTTGTCCTGATACCCTATGTCCCAATGCCGATCCCTGTTGGCATTGGAGTCACGTATTTGACGCAACGTTTGCGCCTTTAATTCGTTGCGCTAACTCGCGGAACGGACACGTCCATGTAATTATTTACGGGTAGCGCCGAAATGTGTATAAAATATTGTATAATAACACATCACAGGCAATGCATATGTGTTATTTATGGCCATTACGATGGCAACATATTTATTTCTTTTTTTTCGCATGCACATCTTTATGGCCTGTCAGGGCAGATGTATGAATATGTTATTAGCTGGGGAGTTGCGGCATAGAAATCCAAGGGGAGTGCCTGGGGCGGCCTTTTATATTTATAACAAATAATATGAATTTAAAGGGAAATGTCCCTGACTGTATTGAAATGTTTTAGTTGCAGACCTGCTCTAATATTCATATTTATTGAGACTGTGGTACTAATTGCATATTTCAGCATAATTATAATGATTGAAATTCGATTTTCCAAACGTTTTCTCTTACAGATTGCCAAAGGTTTTTACATTATCAAATTGCCAGACAAACGGCTTGTCGAGCTGTTGTATATTTTTGGCATTTCGATTAAATTGAAATGCTATGACTCGTCGACGGGTAACCAATATTTATACTCAATTAATAGACTCGGCCGCAAAACTCATATGTGCCGCGCTGCGGTCGGTTGGCAGTTACCGATCAAAATAATGCCTATGGAAATGCATACAAATGCCTCGTTGCCGCATTGAAAATCATCGCAGACTGCAGTCTGTAGCAAGCCCTCAGCCGGGGTAGGGAGAAGCTGCGGCGGTAGCAGTGTAAACACGGCAAGCCGAGTGAAAATATTTTCAATTTCCATTACAAAAGTATGAGCGAGGGGGCTTAGATTGCTGCTGCTGCTACCGCGGGACTCCAGTGTTCTCCGCCAGTATTATGAAAATTAAATTTTTCATTTCAGTGCATCGGCAGTCGGCTGCCAATGAATGAGTCTGAAAAGATTTCAGCCCAGAGGGAAGGGATGTGAGAGTTACACTGGCCTAACCGCATTTATACCACTTGAATTGCTTTTTTGTACAGACTAACTATGGTTTGGCTGTGCTGTGCTTGTTTTATTTAAGAGTGATGAAAAGGGTAAAAATATATCATAGAAGACTATGTAAAGGACAAAAAGGAACGGAGCTTTAGCTTCAAGTTCTGCTGAAAGTACAAGCAAATAGCTGTCAAGCCGAAGTCTTAAGAGGAGAAAACAATATATTTTTAGCAGGGAATTTATTAGTTCCAAGTGTTGTGAACAAATTTAACAAAAAAATATTCTAGCTTTTAGTTCAAGAAGACATCTCCTTGAAGGAAAATAATTACTTAGTGATAAGTTAAACCATTTTTTAGAGAATATATAATTCTGGTTATATATATATTTTTTTTTTTTTATTTATTTTATTTTTATTTTTATTTTTGGACATTTTCAAACCTTTTATTAACTAGTGTTTTCGATCCGAATGCTTAGTTGGGAGCCAGAGGCCGAAATTGGTGAAACGTTCTATAGCCCTATCGATGCTTTGAATGGGCTGGATCGTCGGGAAGATTATGGCCTAGGTTTCTGAAAATGGAAATTTATAATGCGAATAATTTTCGGCACAGTCAGTTTACTCAAATAGTGAATTATTTTTTCTTTTAACAATCTCCTTAAAATGTATAAAAAAAACAAATCATTTCTTTGCGCAGTTCAATAATTTAATAGTTATAGCTTTAAGTATAAAAACAATGACATTAAATGTTGAAAAAGACTATAAAATAAAATAGAGTTGAAAAAGTATAAGAGGTTTTAGCTCGTTTCTTGAACCTCCAACAAACTTGATTTTGTCTGCATGAAGTTTGAAGAAAATCAATTAAATTTTGGCTCTTTGGAAATTCCTGCCCAGTTTACGATTGTGGAATTGATATGCCCATAATCAGGTCATAATAAGGCAGTAATTATAATGACTTCTTGATATGTAATATTTAATACTTTGAATTTTACTGTCTGTGTGTAATTAAAATCTATGCATTGTGCATCTGCATGGCGTTCAACTGGAGTGAATTGAGTTATCTTCTGAATCGAATTATTCCACTAATGAGGCGCTCTCCAGGCTCCGCACTCTGGACTCCGGAGTAACCGGTCGGCCTTGCTAATTGCTCGAAGGCTTTCCATATCCGATTTACGCATACAAATGGCTGCGTGGGCGGCACTTTAAGGAATTGGATTTTCATTCCGCAACGGAATGGAAACTGCGTGTAGTGGCTGCCACGCCTCCTGACCTCCTGGCGGGGGGGGCGAAAATGGAACTTTTACGGTCCACCATAAGCTGCGCACTTTATCCGCTCGCAATGTTTATTAATGAAACTGTTTGTGATTTGCATTTTAATTTATGCAAAAATACAGAAATATACTTAATATGTGCAGGCAGGAGCTCTGCTCCAATTGAAATTCAAAGGCAGCCAGCAATTTTTAATGTTCGCCGCTCTGGTATTTTACGACTCCGACGACGGCGATGGCGATGTCTGCTAAACTGAATTGATAATTAACAAGGAAAATGCGCGTGTAATTAGCATTCAGTGGAGCAGTGTCCTACAAGGACATTTGCCAGCGAGAACAACAAAGTCGAAGCAAGAAAGGGCAGGAGCAAAGTGGCTTCAGCTCGGGCTAACGCACTCTTACGGACGGGACAAACTTTGACGATTATTATGTCTTTGAAACCTTTGACAAACACGACGCCGTAGTAAAGCTGATCTTCCAAGTTCTATTTAAATGGTTGGCCCTTGGAAGGTAGGCTGATCTTGGGATTGGGAGAACTCTTTAGGACAGTTTGCGTATTCATGTGCAGAGTTATCTTCGCGTGGCCGATGCCATTGTACTTGTCGTCCAGTTTAATGTTGCGGGCCCAAACTCTAAAGTCAATTTCTACGTCTACATTGGGCGGAAAGTGGCTCAACTGCACCGCGACCACGCGCTGTACGCCCACCATCTTGTCAGAGGCATCGAAAAAAGGGCCCGGATAGTATATGATCGTGGGCGACGGTCCAGTTAACACCTTGTAGCTGACCCAGATCCTGGGAGTGCCGCCGTGCTTGCGTATGACGTCCTCCAGCTCAGACGGCGCTTCCTTGGGCAGTTCGTCGGGGGTGTCGTAGGTGTCCGGCTTGAAGCCGTACACTTTGTTTAGCCGGACAAAGACGCACGGCTTTCCCGTCCTGTAGCCCCACAGCTCGTCCTCATTGAAATCGCTGAAGTAATCGATGGCGTTGTCCTTCATTTGAATCAGAAATTCCTCGATCCTGTCCGCAATCGGGTAGATTTTCGTCGGCTCATTCGGATAGAAGACTATAGTGGTTTCGTTGTGTGGCACCAGCGACAGGCCCGGCGCTTTCTTTAGCGAGTGCGGGCGGCTCTTCGATATGAGCACGAACCTAAAGAGCAGGATCCAGAAAGCAGCAATTATGGAGATAAGCATGAAGAGCACCAGGTAGAATAGAGTGATCCGCGTCCAGCCCCAAGCGGTGCGACCGAACAACTTTTTCTCGTCCATGTCGAAAATCCGCTTTGTCCATGGCAAGTCCTTCTTCTGACGGCGCATTTGCTCGCGACGGAACTGCTTTGTGAGCTTGTACGGTCCCGCGGGGACCATCATATCCTCGGGCATCCTTGTGTTTGTCCTGTTTAAAAATATATGCACCGAACTATATACTAAGGAATTTATCGCAAACAAATCTCTTTGAGATAACAGAGACCAACCCCTATGTTTTTAATTTGAAATTTAAAGCGAATGTACTCAGTTTGGGAAGCTATATTTTGAGAGACAGTTGTGAAAGCTTAAAGTCAAATCCTTGTGAAGCGGAAAGGATCTCCCAATCATTATATTGATGATTAGAGGGCTTCTGGTTGTTATTTTAAAATTGATTATCTTACAATGTACTTTAACTTTTGTAGGACAGAAGTCAACTTATTTGGGGGGATATTCCTTATTCAAATGCCTCGCTGAAAATACGAAATCCTCTGAAATCCTTGGCCCCCACTGACGTTTTGCAAATCCAGCACCGGCAGCGGCTGCTAACAATGCTTATGTATTTATTTGCCTTCATGCTCCCGCAGCGGATTGGGGGCCTTTTGTCTAATCCGGCAGTGTCTGCCATTCCCGATGCCTGATCCCCATTCCCCATTTCCCCACTCCGATCCCCAATGAATCGGGATGTCAGTCGGCTGCAAAGTCACTCACAGGATGCGTCTGAGCGTGAACTCCTCGCGCTCGAGTGCGTCGCCTGGTTTGAAATGGAGTTGCAGCGACCCTCGCCGGGTGCAGCTGCATTTCTATTGTTATTGTTAATAATTTGCCGTCTTTGTTTGCGGAAATTACAATTTTGTCAAGCCAAGGGGAGGGAAGGTTTTCTTTGGACTTTGCCTATTTTCAATTTGCCGGTGACTTGCTGGAAGTTAATTAGGTTCCTGGCCGTTCTTGTGTCCTCCGAACATTCATTGTTCGCGGCTCAAAATCACTTCAATGGACAGGACTTTAATTATGAAGTATATGTGTCCAGTTGCCTAGTTTGATTTAGCACTTGTCCGTCATATTACCAACCTGCAGTCTTCTCAAACTGAGTTTCCTTCGCTTTTTGTTTATGCATTAATTAAGCTTTATTCAAATGACAGATTGCTGAGATATTGAATGATCTGGGATGTGATTGTAGTATCAGATTAATTGGCTCAAACTTGTCAGCTATTTAATTGGTGCGGCAGGACCTTATTTGAGTTAAACTTTTGCCTTTGTATTTCTCTGCAATAAACTGCAATGATTGTGCTAACACTCGAAAAATTATTCGGCAGAGGTAATACATTTTAAATAATATTTAAAGGAACAATGCAACGGAAATATGAGGTATTTTTATTATTATAATTAATTTATAATACATTATTTTTGAACCTAAGAGATTAATTAATGGAATTGTGATAATTTGATTAGACTTTATTTGCATTTTAGAATCAAGATCAAAAACCTACTAGGATAATTATTAAGTTTTAATTTGGAAATACTATTTCGTTGTAATTCCAACTGTTATTATAAATTAGATATATTTGTATTATTTATTTATAAATATATTTTAATCTTACGCCACAAGAATAATGTTATATTTATATTTATATTTATTATCTGTATTGTTTTAATGGAAACAACACATCATAATTTTAAAAGAAAATTGTGGATAAAGAATACATCGAAAAATTCAATTAATAATTAAACATAATGCGTATTAAGAATGCCCCTTAAATGCCTCATATTTACTAAAACTTTTTGAACAAATATCTTACTTTTCAAACCATTTAGCAACGTTTAATTTACGGGTTTCCCGAATTCTCTAGTTAAAAGCCTTTTTTGAGTGTGTCCAGAATGCCGCAGAAACATTTTTCAACTCTCCCGGCTGCAGCTGCATTTCCCAACTTTCTGACCAACCAACTAATTGTCAAGTGGAGAGTCGATGCCGCCGGCCTGCCACATAAGTCACCATCCGGCCCCACCGAGGAAAGCGAAGGACCCGCCGCCCGAAATTCCGCCCAGAAGGGGAAATGCAGTTGGATGCCGTGTGGTTGCATTTGTTGACTGATTTCCAAAATGCCGTGCAACGCACAAGAGTGCGCCAGATGGAAAACGGGGGAGAGAGCGAAGGACTGGGGTGCTTTCCCCCAGTTTCGGATAGTTTTCGGTTGTTGGGGCGACCAAGTGGGTGGTCTGGTGGCACGCAGCTGACAATAGGAATTGGCCAGGGACATTGACTGACGGAGCGAGCGAGGCATTTGGCAATAGCAATACCAGTTGGCCAAAGTGCCCGACTTCGTGTCCCATATATATAACACGCAGAGAAATTCTTGCAGCAAACTGAATTGTAAATTTAGGGATTAATAATGGGAAAATTTAATCGAAAATATATTTCAACAAGACTGTTAACCAGCTTTCTTATTAGGAAAACAATAAAACACATTTCTTATATTCAGATTCTCTGAAATAAAACTACTAATATATGGATTCCTCTCCTTTAATGTGGTATTTCTTACACGTCCTTCTCCACAGTGAACCTAACATATACCGTATCCCATATCCTGTCTCCTGAGCCTGCTGCACTGCGTTTTCCCTTTGACAATATGCTCAACATGATGCTCCAAAAACTGTAAACTATGCGCTAGCACACACACACAGACACGCACACACTCTCCAGGCACGTGGGAATTGTTGTTTAGCGTGTGTGTGCGAGGGAGTGTGCGAGCGAGTTGCAAAAATAACGTTGACAACTTTTATGTGGCGCAAGGGATGGAGGGACAGTCCGGTGGTACGGTGGTTCACTGGCGCTGCGGGGGCGATGAATGCGGCTGTGGTTATTTATGGCAATTAAAGGACTAATGATGTCCCAGCGCAGCTAGCCGGTACATGATGCTGCCAAAGCTGTTCCTGTTCCTGTCCCCCTCCTGACATATCACCAACCGAGGTCCTGACAGCGGCCGAAAAGTTTTTTGAGGCCACCAGAAGGCAGCTATAAATATACTCTTTTTTGGATTTATGTTTCTAGAATCAGTTATATTAAAAAGTAATGCAAATGTTCGGAATTAATATAAGAATGATATACATAATATTTTGTATTTTAATCAGTAAATACAATCAGTTTTCTATTTCCTAATTTAACATTTTGAAATTGGGAAATTCAATTGAAACATATTGAATTCTTATGAATTTAAGTGCAGAGTATTAAATATTTTCATTATATGAATTAAATGTAACAAAATTTGCCTTTAAAATTAATTTAAGAAACTCCTCTCGTTTTTTGGGCTTGTCTATTTCCCTCATTTTTTTCTAGCATTTTTACTTTGTTTTTAATCCACTTTTCGGCGGTTTTACTAGATAAATTTGACAACAATTTGCTTGGCCGAAGGGAAAGTTGCTTAAAATTCAATTAATTTGTGTGTGTTGTGCAATGAAAAATGTGGCGAGCAGCAACTTTCTGTGCGTGCCAGACGCGACGTCATCCAACGGATGCTTCAAAAGTTGGCTCTTGGTCCCTGTCACATCGGCCAAGGATAATGAAGGATGGGGGCCGTCAGGCTGAGCTGGGGACTCCCACTGTTTTTGGGCTAATTTGTCCTGGCTTCTGCCGCTGCATTTGCAGATAACCAAGGCGACCGAAGGAAAGTTTTGCCAACCGATGAATGAGTGCCGAGAATCCAGAACCCAGAACGGAGAGTCCACAGTCAAGTGGGGACAAGAGAAATTCCATTTGTGTGGCCAGTAATTAGATTCCAATTTCGGCTGGTCAGGAGACGAATGTTCACTAATTATGGCTGCAGTTTCTTTAGGATGGATAATGGTACGTACGACCAATGTGGTTAAGATTAATATAGTTGATATGATGAAAAACTGTCTGTTACAGATACCAAATAAAGGATTTGATTAGTTTTATTTTAATGTAATGTTTACCTTATTTATTGACCGATAAGAAATGAGCAAGTAACTAAGGTAAATAGTCACTTTTTGGAAGGGTTTTAGTCTGTGAAATAGGATACTATTCTCCCGCCATATCGTATAGTTGTTGCACTGTGCAAAGAGGTCGCTATAGAGACCCGATGCTTGTGTTGGCAGCAGATCAATTAAATAAATAGAACTTGGTTCGAGCCTGGAGACCAAAATACTTGGCTGTAAGTTATGGCCTGAGCTGATTAAATTATCAATCCGCTTGGGGTTGGCCAAGTGGCAAATCATCTGCCCAGTCATCGCAGCAATAACAATAATTCTACTATGTTCTGATGGGCAACACTGTAAAATAAATAGTAATAAAAAAACCTAAAAAACAATATTAAACAAATATTCAAGCATTTTATAAATGCTAAATGCATTTATAAAATATTGCTTAAAAATAAATAATTAGCTCCAACTTATTCCATCTAATTGTAGAAAGGAAATATATATTTTTACATATTTAAAAGATTACGATTTCTTCCATTTTTTCCCCAGTGAAGGATTGCAAGGGATTGGGGATATATATGTATGTATTGCTGGGTGCATCTCATGACTGCACGCCCGAATGCTCATTTTAAATTGACTTCAAACGCTGCTGCGTGACGAGCTGCATGGACACGGAGCCCGCAAAATCCCCGGCAGGATGCAGGGTGCCGGGCCACCAGGACACCAGGCCACCCGGACCCCGGACCAAGGACTGCAGGCACGCACGCATTCTGATGCCATGACGAACGTGGCGAACGTGGCCCCAAACCTGGCCAAGAGAGCTGGCCAGCAATATGGTTAACGACGGACGCGATGCCCGGGCCTTTAATTGTGCCACATCATTTATGGGCTTGGGGCCAGACAGAGAAGTGGATTTGGATGAAGTTCAGTGAATGGACTGCACCCCGCCATGCCAGAACGATTTGTTGTGATTATGGGCTGTGGTGCACTTGTGGAAAAGGTCTTAATTGTCCAAAGTAAGTACAAAATTAAGAAAAATAATGTTGGGCATAAACTTAATATTATCCTATGTATGCCTATGTAAATACTAGTTGTACTTCATACATTTTCAATAAAAGGATTTCGTAATTTGTATTAAATATTTCTACAAATTAACCAACTAAAGTAACTCATTTTTCAGTGCTTTACGAGTTAATTGAATTCAATAAAATATGGGAAATTAAATGAGAAATTACAGGATCTGCAGGCACTCCGAAAAAAAACCAAAAAATAACGTAAAAAAAATAAATGGAGGCAACAACCTCTCGCGAAACAAGCAACGAAACATCAAGACGAAGTGAAAGGTTAAAGGATGCGGCAGGATGTGGATAAAGGGGTGGCGAGGGCGAACACAAAAAAAGAAAGCACAGGATGAGGGAAAGGTGACGGGTACTTTGTAAAAGTGTGCAAGAAATGGCAAACTTTTTGATGCTTCAAAAAACTCATTAAAAAGGATTTGACACGTGAAGTGCGAAAACTTTCTATTTTTATATTATTTCCCTTTTACATTTTTATGGCAACGTGTGAGGAATTCGCTATCCCTCCCAGCCACCTCCTCCCCTCCACCTCTTCAGTTAGGTGTGTGTGCGTTTGATGTGTGTTGATTGCCAGTGCCCATCAAACTGTGTGAGTGTCGTCGTCGCTCGTTAGAATTTGCGGATTGAATTTCAATGGCGATTGATGACGCTAAATGTGTGTGAAAGTGTGTGTTATAAGTATATGAACACTTGGAGAAAATGTGTAAATATTTAATGCTGATATCAATTTTTATGAATTTTTATTTAATTTTCTTCAGAAAACCAGCCTTTAAATTTAATATAGAGCAGTAAAAATGTTAAAATACATTTCTAGTTTTGTGCAAGCTAATAATAATTTTTCGCTGAATGTATTTGCTTGTGTGGTTGTTTTTCTCCGTAGGTATTAGCCGGCACAGCTTGTTGGGGGCCAAAAACAACTTTGGCAGGAACTCAGACACCGAAAACGCGACTCCGATCCGAGTTCCTGGCTCATTTTATGATAATGTTCAAACCTGGCGTTAATGAGCTCTTAAGCTTAAATAAGAAACGTGATTTAGTTACTAAGTAAACTAGGAAATACCGCCAGCGGAGAGGCAGAGAGCGTGTGCGAGCGAAAATCTTGGCTTAATTTGAAAAGTTTGACATTGCAGCCGCACACAACACTCACACCCTATCACACCTCACCCAATAAAAAAGAAGCACACACAAACACACACACCTCACAAGCTTACCAGGTGTAATAAGCACACAACTATCAAATCGTGGGCTGCTCCTGGCATCTATATGCATACTATATGCGTGGCTCCCCAATTAATTGGCTGCCACAGCCGAGAAAATGAAAAAAGTTTCCCCGAATCGTGCGAATCGAAAGACCATAATCAGATCTGATCGGTCAACGCAGCTCTCATAATTTCCCAGCCCAACTCAAACTAATCAAAACTCAGACGGAATCAGGACCAGACTTGGGTCCAGACGACTTGACAGTTCGGCAGGGACAAAATTCAAATGCAGAAAAAAAGGAAGAAGTGCAGCGACTTGATTATACACTTCAAAAAGTTAATAATTGAATTTATGAAGGCTTAAATATATATTTTTTAAAGCAGGAAGTAAAAGGGAAGAAGAAGCAAAAACATATATTCTTACACTGCTTTAAACCGTTTAAATTATCAATTATATATTTCGAAACATTATTATAATTAAAAAATAAAATATAAATAACCCAAAACATTTCAGTAAAAATTTATTAGCAGACAATACAGTAATTTTCTTAATATACTATAATATAATCCCCATTAAACTTTTCCGCACAACCTCCTTACGAGATTGGCAACATCCTTTCCAGCTAAGAGTAGAGCAACCCTTTTCATGAATAACTCAATTCAACCGACTTCGGCTTATGAAATTTATGTAAATCTGCTGGAAATTGAAATATGCAGATGCTCATTTCGAAAATTAGGACAAAGCCAACGACTTTCGGGCAACAAAATGTATTAAAATGTATTTCGCATTTTATTAAATTTGCCAACATGATAAATTCTTTGGTTTCTCGGCCCTGACAAGTTCGGTTCAAGACGGACCCAACTTAAATTAAGTAATAAGTTTTATGCGCCTTGACCTCAAGGGTTCACACACCACACACACACACACAGGAGGACACAAGGATACAACAAGGAATTTGTATTGACACACTCCTGGCAGACTTTTGCCTTTTGTGGTCCAAAGGTCGAGAGCGTGTGAAAAGCACCCGAGCAGATTTTCTTATTAAAATTATACAGATCTCTGGGCTGGCGGCGGGTGGAGGACATTTAGGGTTAATTTCGGCACCAGTCCCAGACCGACACCAGGCACAAAAGTTAATGTGATTAATGTTTACTTAATGAAATGAAGTTATCAAGTTGATTTTATCAATTTACACACAGGCCTCGCCGCAGACAAAGACCCCCGAATTCTCGAGGGCCTGTCAAAACTGGCGCCGGTGTGATGAAGGTGCTCCCTGGGATTAGGTGAGACTCGATTTCGCTTTTGATGGAAAAGTCAAGAGGAAGAAAGAGAGCATCATAAGATGCACTGGACAAAAGGGGAATCTGGATTGAGAGTAATTAAATAAAATATTAAATGACATGCAAAGAACTTAGAACTATGATATTTAAATAAATAAAAATAATATTTGTATACATTTCCACCAAGTTGATGGACTAGATTCCCACAGATTTCTCAAAGTGCTGCTTGGGCCGGAGTTCTGTCAGAGGTTTGCCTGGCTGAAAGACATATTAGTTAAATGTGGTTGACAAGCCCGGCAAATATTTGCGACACTCTAGGAGAGATTCCGGGCCTTCGGTTGGAGGAATGTCGGAAATGTTGCAATCAGTGGACGTGGCAAAGGGAATTTCGTGGAAACAAGTTCAATTAAATCGCAGTCTCTCGCTCTGGCGTCTTTCGTTAATCAATGCGTTTAACGTTTTCAATCAAGCAGCTGGCAAAAAGGCAAAATCAGTCGCACGATTGAGGCGGCGCAGAGACACCGGAGGGTGGAGGGGGAGGGGCATTGAATAAAGCCAGTCAGTCAGAGAGACAGCTCAAATTCAGTTAAGCATTTCACTTATTTGCATATAAATTGATTAAAAAGAAAATACACGCCAGACACTCGCACACAGAGTCGCCGAGTTTTGAGTGTGTCAACATGGCGAAATGGCAGAAAGTACGAAAGGACGAAAGGGTCGTCCTGCTTCTTTCGTCTGTCCACCTCACTCCCCCGCTCTCCCCATCTCTGTCTCTGTCTCGGTCTTCCCCTCATCCTCAGCTTTTCCTCTTTGGCAATTTCTGACACTTCAAATGCGTATGATTGTTTTCCTTTTGATCAGCGAATTGTGAAGTGATTCCCTGATTGAGTTCAGGCTGAGTTGATGCGTTGACAACATCAATGCACACACACACACTCCGCCCACACGTACACATGCACACACTCGGACAGGCAGTCAGTCAACTGGGGAAAAGTGCGGAAAAGGTGGAAAATCTTCAGGTCACTTCCTTTGGTCACTCTCTGAGAGTCCAAAGGCGAGGTAATCAAATCTAAAGGAACGAACAAGCGTTTCGAGGAATTGCTTAATTTTCATAAATGAATCCCACTGATACACTGATAATTCTATATTTAAAGGATATATTAAAAGTCAAGATAATAGAAATGTATTTGAATTTGGTATTAATAGTTAAAGATTCCATTTTATTTTGGGTGTGGCCGCTCTAATTAATAAATCGCTGAGATTCCTTTGCTTTTATGTGAGTCACCTTGCCCCATTTATTTGTCCTGTGTGTTGTGGTTCAACCCGAGCTGTTGCCTAGTTCCAATTCCGGAAATGCGAGGCTTATACTATTTCGGTGGTGGCAGCATGGAATACCGCGTGGTCGGCTGAAGTTAGTTGGGTTTCCATTCGGTAGGCGGCATGTTCTTAAAGGCCAATCGCACGAAGGGCTGGAGCCTCAAGGTTGATATAAATTAATCAATTATCAAACAATAACAGTGGCTTAAAAGTACACAGACAAAGTGCGTTGAAAGTGGCGCCTAAAAGCAAGCATTGCAATGCATATTACGCATACGCAGTGTGGGCCGCCGGCAGTGATTCATGGCTGATTATTTTGGCCACGTTAGACAAACACACACGTTTCGGAATGAAAATATTGCGCTGCCGCTGTTTGCGTGGCATATTTTTGTTAACGGTCCAATGACATGGCAGTGCACTCGGGGCGTATGCATATTGTATGAGACACATACGACCCGTGGTACACGTTTGCAGCAACAAGACCATCTCCAATTGCAACCAAAGTCAGGACAATTTTGAAAATTACACGTTGCCCGTGCAAGTAAATAGACCTTGACACAACCAGAGCCACAAAGGACATTCAAAACAAGCGGCAACTTCAATAAGTGAACAAATAATCGATACCGAGGGGGGTTGGATTTCCACAATAAAAGGCCACAGTGACTATTTTTAAGCGCAGGCGGCATAGAAAAAAGACAGATAGAAAGACAGTCTTAAAATATATTATTTATTTATTTAATCATTAGTTTTAAAGCTAACTCTACCTCTCTTTCATATACAAAAATGTTTTCTGTTTATTCCAAGAAAACAAAACTATATCTGGACTTGAAACTGGCTTCTAAGAATTGTGTTTGCCACATAAAAATATTAAAAGTAAATTGGTTAATTTTCTTATTTACATGTGAAATTGCGCAAAACGATTTAATAATTCAAGTAATTAGCCTGATAAAGCTTCCTAGAAATAAATGAAAAATGTTTCTTTTAATATTTTTAATGAAATCCAAACAACAAAAGTATACAAATTATCAGGATGACACATTGGCCTTTATTCCCCACGAGATCTCGTTGGGATACAATTTATCAAGTCATCGTTTGGTTCCCGTGGCAATAAAATCAAACCAAATAAATGTTTAACCGGCGGACACTTTGAATTGCATACTTTGAGGTGATTCCATTTTTTTTTATCTAGATCAATTTTAGAGGCAACATGCGGTTTGTTTCCATTTTTTTTTGTGTGTGGGCCCATGTTTGTCGCAGGTAAACATTTCGCCACAAAGAGAGAGGGGGGCCACGAGATTGGTGTGTGGGAATAGTGACACTTTAATTGAAATAAAATGTTTTAGAAAGGGGCAGAGTACAGTGATGTCATACTAGATATTTTATAGATAAAATGAAAGACATATTAATAAATCTTTCTTTTAATAAGAGCCCACTTACAGTGAGGTCATATATTTATATCGAGTATTTACATTATTTTAATAAAGAAAATCATTTGCAACATTTAAAAAACTCCTCTTAAATATTAATCTAAAGATATTTAATGGGTTTTCTGTATCTTTCTCAGCTTTAAGGTGGGCATCACTGGCCGAGAGAGTGAGTGAATAAGTGAGTTATTAGGCGGATGAGTCAGGTGTGTGAGCGAGCTACTGGGGTCTCTGTCTGTGGCGGGATGTCTGCTCTACATGACCGTAAATGCTTTTCAGTAACTAGTTTTTTCCCCGCCAAAGCTCATATTTCAGTTCCACTCGTTCCCCCTCTCACCCTCTCTGTGGCTCTGAAAACCGCCCAGTCCCGCCCCACGCGAACTCGTCTGTTTATTCATTGCCGCCGCTTTATTTTTTGCTTTCAGTTTGAATTTCAAAGCCGGCAAAGTAACAAGTATCTTGCAGTTATCCATTCAGTGGGCGCCCATAAAAAGAGAAAACTCCATCAAAATTTAGTTCAAAAATAGGAAAAAAGGTCTAGTGAAAGAAGGAAAAAAGATACGAACATGGACGTAAGTTGCGTTTGGTTTTGACTTATTTTTATTTTTCTGCTCGCATTTATTTGTTTGTGGGGCCGGCGACCTTCACCTTGAGCTCCAATTAGACAAATGGCGAGGTGGGCTTTCAAAGAAATGAAAAAGCCACCAGCCACCCACAGGTATCGTGCCTTTCTCTCGCTACCTGGTGCCGAAATCAACTTAACTGAAAGCATCCAGCTTTAAGTTTGTGACGAAACACCGGCAGAGCGTCTTGAGATACATCAGTTGAGGCAAATCGAATGATTCACTGCCTTTTGAGTACATTTTGTTGTTTATACTGTTTGGGTTTCCACTAAAGCTTTAATTACTTGCTCCATAAATGGAGATTACTGTTAGTCACTTTAATGTGCACCTGCCTCGGATTACAATACTCGGAATAGCCACAAGATATTTGGGGAAAATAACCCACATTGCTGAAGTTTATTCACAGGGTTTTATATGTATCTGAATCTGTAATATGGCCCTTGTGGCCTAAGGTATACAAAAATTAAGCTAATAAAAAAGTGCAATATCTCTGGTAATTTAAGTATTGCATAATTAAAGAAATAAATTACGCCTTACGGTCAAGTTTAATAATAACAAAATTGCCATTAAAATGGCTATGACTAAGAAACAAACAAACCTTAATTACTTAATAGTTTTCTGTTTGACTTTGAAAGAAATATTTGGTCATTACTAGATTCAAAATAATTTAATAGAGACTCGACTATAATTATATATATATTTTATTTCTTTACTCTTTGTAGAGCGTAAAAGTCGTTTTTTAATAGATTTAAATTATTCCCATTTATAAATACTTCTCTTTGTATTTTCATTTACTCAAATGTCACTGATAAATTGGTTACTTTATTTGTTTCCTTATTATTTATTTAGTGCAATTGAAACCTTTATTTAATATTCATTTTTACATACATATATGTAGTCCTTGCAAGTTTAAGAAAATCAATGCAAGGTCGCTAGTGTTAGTGT
This sequence comes from Drosophila anomelani, assembly GCA_035045905.1. Taxonomy (NCBI): domain Eukaryota; kingdom Metazoa; phylum Arthropoda; class Insecta; order Diptera; family Drosophilidae; genus Drosophila; species Drosophila anomelani. The sequence goes on along the minus strand of JAWNOO010000007.1, from coordinate 3,000,259 downwards.
TTACTGTAATCCCCACCAATCGATAATAACTTTTCAAAGGAACTGAGAATAAATAGGAATCTTAGACGCACTCTAATAAAAGAATGAAAACTATAGTTTTGGATTATTTTTAAAGTCTCTAAACAATTGGACTGCCACTTCAAAAGCTAAAAATTAATACAGTTTCAAAGATAAACCTTTTTGCCTTAGATTGATCAGTCAAAAAGTAGCTCAACTTTCTATAAAGATTTTTAAGACATGTTCCTATTTCAGAGATTTTCCAAGTGTACTAAATATTCAGTAAATACTTCTGAAAACAAAAGTCCCCTTACATAGTTTTCAATCGTTTCACCCCCAGTCCCCCAACAACGACCTATATACCCTCGAGGCGAACCTGGTGAGCAAATCGCTCCGGGAACTGACAGATGGCGCCGACAAGGATCCCATCACCAAGCTGCGACTGCTCTGCTTCAGCCGCGGAGCAACAGGCATTTTGGGCCTGGGCAGGTATGATTGGCTTATTGACTTTTAACGACACCGACCGGGATGAATTATGCAGGAGTCGCAGTTTAATTGTGGATTATTCATTCCAGAGCCTTTCGGGCGATGGACGACGACGGCAGCAAGGCGCTCAACGAGGAGGAGTTCACCACCGGGATCAGGGACACCGGCCTGGATGTCACAGGGGAAGAGATCAAGGAGATGTTTGGCACGTGAGTGACAGATTTGAAAATGTGGGTCAACATCGAAATTAAACCTTACTTTACGTCTAATTTAGATTCGATGAGGATGGCAGCGGATCCATCAATATGACTGAGTTCCTGCTCAAGCTGCGCGTAAGTATTAATATTTAATTGGGAACTGGGAAATTTTTATTGTATTTTTTTTTAATAAAAACAGTATTTGTAACTTTTATATTGGCTTAATTTTTATTTAAAAACCGATGATTATTAATCAATTTGTATATTCAGCCTCCGATGCCACAGTGCCGCTTGACTATTATCGATCAGGCCTTTGACAAAATGGACCGTGACGATGATGGCGTTATAACGATTGAGGATTTGAAAAATGTGTACTCGGTGAGGGAGCATCCAAAGTACCAGAGCGGCGAGAAGAGCGAGGACGAGATCCTCACCGACTTCCTGCACAACTTCGAGGGTGGCCGCGGCAATCTGGATGGCAAGGTAGATCCTCAAAAAAACTCTGTCATTGTTTTCTTTTAATAAATAATTCCTTAACTTTAGATTACCCGCGAGGAATTTGTCAACTATTATGCCACCATTAGTGCCTCCATCGACAACGATATGTATTTCGACCTGATGATGCGCCGGGCCTATGCCATGTGAATATAAACATATCTCCGGAGACACCAAAACACAAGCACTCTCAATCACTTTTATAGCATTTAGTTCAGCTCATTCTCTATTTATACACTGCTCAGCAAATAAATAAAAAGCTCTTGTTGCAATTAGATAAATCGTTCCAATTGCAAAGAAATTAAGTATTTCGGCTCATAATTCGAATTTGAGATACTTGACGGAGATTCCGGATTCAAGGAACCTAAGGAGTTGCAGGATTCAGGACTCGTTAGCTGTGTGAGCATGTGAAGTGTTTGTCAAATATGTAGAATAACAAGTAACAAGTTTTCTCTAAACATTTGTTCTTAGTTTACATGCATTTAAAGTCTGACTGGGTGCACAGAGAGAAATATTATGTATAAAATATATATATTTAATGATTAATAAAAGGGGGAAAAATAAGGAAATGAGCATGTAATATAGATTTTTAAGGAATCCTTTTAAATGACCATCACCGACTTGTGGCAGTTTCTATGAGCGGGTGATAAATAGAAGGAGAATAATGTGTTCTGAGGGAAAAGTACGTTTTATTTTGAGCATGTAATATCATATAGATTTAGGGAATCCTCTTAAATAACCATCACCGACTTGTGGCAGTGCCTGTGAGCGGTTGGGCGTGGCCTTTACTCAAGGCGTAGCATCGAAGACGGCAATCACAGCAACAGCAGCAGCAGCAAACTGGGAAGGGGCTCAAGCCCAAAATGCTTGCCAGACTCGGCAAATTGTTTGGAATTGTCAGCAGCAGCGAACTGATGTCATTTATATGGGTGTGAGGGAGTGGGGGAGTGACGGAGTGCGGGTGTGCTGACTGGTTGGCATTTATCACACAGCCAGGACCGGCAGCCTAAATGTATGCTTTAAATTATGCAGACACCAGCTGAGTTTGTCGCCGCTTGCAGCTGTGTGCGTCCGTGTGTGCCTCTGTGAGTGTGTGTGTGTGTCGCTGCCTCTGTATTTGTTTGTGCGTGGCAAGTTTGTGCACTGATTGCAAGCAACTCATACAAAATTTTAATTGCCAATGTGGAAATTACGCACTGAGACAAAGGACGGGCTACTGCCAGACTGCGGAATCCGACTTGGCTAACAGCACACCCTTACACTGTGAAAATCTAAAGGATCTTCTGAAAATATCAAACAAATTCATTCCAATCTGTCGATTTTTTATGCTTGTTAGATCTTTGATTAATTTTGGCGGAAAAACTTTTTCTTTTGAATAAAGTCCAGGATAAATATCTATATATTTTCGCTATCAATTTCATGACTTTATAGTTCAGTGCACAGGCAATCGTGCTATGCCATCTTTGGGTATTCTGTGTGTAAATCACACACTCACAACTTTATCGTATCATTTCATTAAATTTTATTTACAGCCTGGCAACTGTCGTTGGGTCGCTTCTCGATTTTGGCAAGTTTGTGGCCAACGTCAACAGAGAATTTGTGGCACTTTTCAGTTGCCGGAGAGTTCCAGACGAAGCCCCAAATGGCTCGGCTAATCAAAAAATTTGCAATTGCCATTTTTGTTTCGACTCGTTGGCAGGTTCGAGCCTCGCATCCCGATCCCCCAATAACACATGTCACCAGCTTGCACCAAGTGCATGCCAATTTCAATTAATTGGCAATCGAAAGACATGATAATTGCAATTCGATGACATTCCAGCATTCACACTTGACTACTCATTGCCAGAGCGAATTTAAAGCTTCTAATGAGACAATAAGTTGGAAAAATGCACACTAAGGCGGAAAGTGATTTGTTAATGCTAACACATTTCCTGGGCACTTGCAAATTCCCGTTGAGATTGCTCTGCGAAGTCGGAAATTTAAAATAAAGATGGTATAAAATTCGGATTGACAGGAAACTGACACAGACATTTTTCAAGCCGCCAAAGCGAAGGGACGGCAACGACTAATGCATTATTTAAATCTAGTTAACACTTGGCCATTTGCCGTTGATTGAAAAGGACGAAGACGGGCAGGCTTTGCCAGGGGGCAAAGGTGAAAGGACAGCGCTGACCGGCAAAGGAGCGGACCGGACAAATGGAGGAGCAGCACATAAAAATAATAATAATAAAAGGCAGCCGCAGGCGAATGGTCCTTGGGACATCATTGACGGAGTATTGAATACATTTCATTGCATGCGGAATACGGAATGGCGAGTCCGGAATGGAGAATGAAGTGTGGAGAACAGAGAATGGAGAACGGAGAACCAAGCACGGGAAATGGAGAACGGCGAAGGGATAATGGAGAACGGGTCCGGGCAGTGGGAGGCGGAATGGTAAATGGCGAGAATGTATCCTCCTGCGGTAGGCATCGAAGTGACGAAACTGCAAAATATTTCAGTCACGTTTTAAATGTAAAAATCTCAATCACGTGCTCGAAATGCGCGCATTTACAATATGCACAAGCTACGGGTACAAGCAACAAATAAAAGAGCAAGGCGACACCTGGAAAAATTTTGATACTGAAAACTAATACCTCATAAAATTATTAAAGATAAAAATTTCACTTTCAATGTGAAAATACCTAATCCAATTATACTTTTAAATGCTGTGCAATTATATCTCCTATTTAGTCTAAAAACAATAATAATATTGGGAGGAATTCTTGCTTAATAAATTTCTATGCAAAACAACTCAAAATACTGAGATAAGTAGGAAATTTAATTAGTTTTGAAGTGTTTCATTTACAGTTTAATTTTTGTAATACAATTTCATTATTTTAAGTTGCTTCTTCTAGACTTAAAACGCGAGACTATTATATTTTTCAAAATTGTTTAAGAAGCTATCAAAATAAAAGTAGTACCAATACAGTTACTATAAAATGAAAAATATATTAAGCCTTTTCCATGTGTAGCCAGTCACACAAATAATCCCATAGTACCGGGCACTTGGCCAACTGAAAATCGGAACGAAGCCGGGCTCGAAATGCGGCAAAAGCTCTTAACAGGTACTTGTTGGATCGATGATTTAATGTCGCCATTGCATTGGCGGGATTGCGCCGATATTCCGATGAGCTGGCGCGGTTGCATCTAATGATGTTATTGTTGCCGCTGACGCTGCCTCTGCATCTGCCCCTGCAGTGGCAGTTGCATCATTTGTGGCCAGTGAAATTGCATAATGTATGCAAAAAGCTTAACTAACTGTGCGCATCGCTGATTGAAATATTGAAATCAAGTGGCGTTCACAGCTTGCCAATGCATATGTGGATACGGATGTGTTTACCTGTGGACAGCACACAATTTGCAGCAATTTCCGTTTCCTTTTCACGCGGCTCGGATGATTTTCACACCGTTCTCGCTTGATTGATTGAAACATTCCGCGCTCATCATCAGATTTGGATACCCTTCAAAGCGATATTATGTACTAACTAAGAGATTTTAAATGAAGTTAGAACTAATTCTGTATAGCTCATTTTAAAGGATTTTATTATACAAAGAATTAGGTATATTTCATTTGATAATAAACTGGTATACCGTTAATGGTAAAAATGTATAGATTCTTCCTTATATAATTTTTTTAAATGTTAAGTAAGAGTATTGACAGTTTCTGTCATATCATACACTTCTTTTCACATCCTTCTTGATATGTTGGTAATATTTTTTGTTGCTTCTGATGGGAGGTGGCATTTTGGTGCATGTTAACCCAGGTTTTTTTTAATGTTCGCTTGTTAAGCTTTTTGGTGAGTGGCATGGGGACTGTCATGTAACTCTCGTTAAATTGGAGGCTATTGATACTCGCCAAGAGCTCTTGGGAATATTTAACTTAATTCGCAAATGATTGATTGTTTCACAAATGTTTGTGGATTGCATGGGATTAACTGGCTTCATTTTTTGTGATTAATAAATTATTAATAACAACTCCATGCTTGCGGCAATTCAAACTCAAGGGTATATTGATGGCAAATGTGAATTGATTGAATATTAAGTGGAAGTGGAGAGTCCATTGTAAAGTATGCAATATGGATTAGTAATTTATGTTAATATGGAAAGTGGGTTTTAACTAAGGTTAATGCACTCTGGAATATTGTACCTAACCTAAGTATACATCAATCTCATTCTAATTCTTTCTGTAAATTTATTTAAATATTTTTCATTCCTCAATTAACCCCTTTCCCAGAGGCCTAGTTAATAGACATTTAGCCAGGTTATATATATAGTATACAAGTAGCAATTGGTAGACCTTAATTTCAGCCAGATTCCGCTACTACCTCTCTATGAATATGGTTTGGTATAGTTAACATCCTGGCATTTGTGGCCCGGCGGCCAAAAATGAACATGCAAATGACCATTTTATTACGGACATTTTATAATATTTCGCCAAAATGTGCCATTAAATACATCAGGTTGCGTTTGCTACTCGGATATGCGTAAGTCCCGTTGCGGCTTTGTGAATAGCCATTTATATGCCAAAAAATATACATTTTTTGAACATGACAGCCACCGCGAAAAATCAATTTGTAAATGTTTTTAGAGTGCAAGAGCGAGGCAGTGGCGGAAAAACTTTGACATTCCGCACAACTTTGGCAGCTGCTGTTGTTGTCGTGACCGTTGCCGTTGCAGTTGTTGTGGAAATTGCTGTTGCATATTTTCCGATATTGCTGGAAAATGAAACGAAAAGCGAGGCGAAGCGGCCCACGGAAGAGCTGCCAAGCGACCCCATTGGCAGATGCGATGTCCGTTTTGTAATTAGCGCTCGATCCGACGACTCCGCGGGGAGTTTCCTGACCTCAATTACTTTGTCACCATTTCAATTTGCAATTTCAGCCATTAACTAGTTACACTCAATGCAATTAAACTTGCACTTTTCCAGGTAAGAAAAGTGCCAAACTAGCCGCGCCCCGTCCTCGCTTCAAGCGTCCTCAAAACGATGTCAGCGTTTTCCGACGCCGCAAAAAAGGGCTAAAGGAGTGAAAGTCCCGGAGATACAGTGCATCCTCTGGATAGTGAACCTGGTGCCTGGAGAGATTTAGTACAAGCTTAAGCGACATATATGTATCAGCTGGAAAATCGAATTCATTTTCCTTATTGTTTTCTCTTCTGATGGGTTTTATGTGTGCATTGTATCGGGTGGAGACTCTGTAAACAACCGTTCCATCGCGCAGACACAGATACAGATACAAAGATACAGATACATGGATGGATGGAAACCCCTTCGACGTCCAGCTGCATGTGCGTTCCAATGGAATAATTTGAAATTGGAAAAAAAGGAGACTCTCCTCTTTTTGCCATCTTCTCGTTGAGTTAATTGCAAATTGGATGAAATTGTAATTTTACACTTCATTTGATTCAATTCATGGCTGATTGACAATTTAGTTTTTCATTAAGGTAACTGTATAAAAATGCATATAAACACTGAGACAAAAATAGGTATGCAAGGGAATTCTCAATATTGTGAGGTGCTTATTTATTTATTTATTGTATTATTAAAAAGATATAAGCCTTGTTACGGGAACAAATAATTTATAAAACAATGTCTACAATCAAATTGTAAATAGTGAAACCTTTTTACAAATAAAGTATAGTAAATATACATATACAAAAATACTTAGTGGAAGAAATTTAATTTAAAGATTTAAAAATAAAATCAAACAAAAATTAAAATTATATTTTTAAGCTTACTTCTTTTTCGCTGAGTGTCGGGCAGCACAGCAGCCAGGGAGATGGTTTCCCAGGATTTAGTACCAAGAAATTGCGGCCAAATATGACGGCGCCTTGATTGCCGGCATCTTAGATAACTTAAGAACGAAAAGTGTGTCAATGCGATGGAGTCTGGGGGAAATGAAAGTGGCCCACAGAAACCTAGGACGTTGCCTTCGATAGGATCGAAGTCTGTCTTGGACAGTTCACCTTCCGAACGAGCTGCCAAAAGATAAGCTTTGAATATGCAAATATTTATGAATTTATTTAATAAAATTTCTCGAATTTTCGACACATCTGAGGTCAAACCAAAAATTGGCCAATATTAAACCGCAAAAGTGACCCAAGCGAGAATTCCAAAGGAAGCAAGCTGCAAATGCCTTGAATGCCAATATGCTTTAGCTGAAGTTTTGCTGTTTAAGAGTGTATTTATTTTAAATTTAAGTAGATGCTAAAAAAAAAACTAGAATAGTAAATTCCAAATACAAAATAATATAAACAATTATTTCGGTTTTATGAAAGAATAGGAGCAAAAAAGAACAAACCTTTAAAATAAATACTCGTTCTTAAGTCTTTTCCGTATTTCCTTGGGGAGTAATTCTAGCGTTTCCCCGGCTCATCTTATTAATTATGGAGAGCCTTTTGGTGTGGCAACCACAACAAGTTTCTGAGTCTGCTTCTCGGGCGAACACACACGGCAGATATTACGCATACGCAGCGTGGTAACACGTTATAAACAAAAGTCATAAAGCAAACTTAAAGTTATGAATTTTTAAAATTCCTGATTTATTTGCAGGAAACTTTTTTACTCCCGCCCTCTGCTTAAACCGAGCAGACGGATCCCGGTCCCAGCGTGTGTGTAAGTGAGCGCAGCGTGAAAGAAGTTGCAATTTTTTACCCAGCTGCAGCTCGTGCATTTTTGGCAAGTTTTTCGCCATACCTTCTTTCTATGCTCTTCTTTTTTTTCTGTTTCATGGCACAAAGTTTGAGTTGTCACGTGACTTGAGAACGGAGACGAGCGAAATTCGCATAAAATAAATAGCTGGCAGATAGGGGCAGGTAGCTGCGAGGAAGCCGGAACCGGAAGCGCCATTTACAGCGAAAGAAAATGTGTGGCATATGCTGGGGCGCACGTTGCTTTTGTTTTAATATTCATATTCGGGCATCAGAAATTATTCGTTAGAATTAAGTTACAGCGGGTGGCGGAAGCGAGGGAAGCAAGCTTAACAGGGACGGCGGGCAAAATGCTTTGAATTTAAAATCTGCAATTTTCTGTTGATTGCCGCACCCAGCAGACTGCAGTTATATAGTAACCCATATAGCAGCAGCAACAAACACAGCCACAATAGCAACAACCTCAAAGTGTTGGCGGTTGGCAAAAGAAAAAGCAGCAGCAACAGCACCAGGAGCTGCAAGAGCGGCAGCAGCGGCAACATCATCACAACTTTTGCGTAAAATTCCAGTCATGTGTCCCTAACAAATCCCTGCATTATTCATGAAATGATAAGATGACTTTGTGCTGCCGTCGTCGTCGCCGTCGACGTCGTCATTCGGCCCCGAATCCCATCCGCCCACTAAGCACCCGCAAAACGCCCACCAGCCCAGCCCCAGCAGCTTGCTGGGAAAATAAACCCCTTGCACGTAGTATTTTTACATGCAGCTGCAACATGGACTTCGCCCCGGACTCCTCCGTTTGTTGTCTGCATTTAACTACCAAGGATATCCGTTAACCATAAAACTCGCACATCACCAGCAAAAACAAGAGCGTTGAGGTGTTTTGGATTTTAAAGGAAACTTTTGGCCGGGCTGCACTATTGGCAGGACCCTATGAATATGTTAAAAAGTGTCTGAAATAAACCGCAGCCCCCGAGGAAGCCAATAATTTAGTGTCTAATAAAATCTAAAATATGAGTAACTTTTAATTAAAAGCCGACGTAAGGTTGCAATAGGGGAATCCTTAAATATTGTTTGAAAAGTTAATTTAACTAAATTGAATAGTTTTTGAACTAATTGGGAAATCTATAAAATATTGCTCTATTAATAAAAGGTATAAACTAATAATCCATCTACTTCAAAAGGTTTCCATCTTATATTACAAATAGAATTTTCACAGGACCTAAGGCTTACGTACAGAACAAAGTTAATCTGTGGAATAACAGAAACTGAAATTCACAGAATGTTAGTATCAGTCCTGCTAAAGATTACAGAACACATCACTGCTACGTGATAACAGGACAAGCGACAAAGCTACAAAGTCCTCGTTTGACTCTCTTTGGCTTTCTCTTCGGTTCGCCGCTCTCATGGACCGCCACTGGACTCCATTACAGGCTCAGCTGTCGTGTAACCGAGCATCCCGAAGACACGAGCGCCCGCCCCAGAGGCTGAGCGGACGGTATTACACGACTGCCGCTCCCGAGGTCCTGTGGCGGCGGCAGCGACGCCAACCGCGGTGGCATCCGTGAAGTTGAACTCACGAATCCGAGTCACGAATCCACAGCTTCAGTCAGCTCGTAAGCCTGAAGCCGCGCGGAGATACTTTTTTACAGTGTTCCTCTGCGTCCGACCGATTTCTGTTCAACACAAAAAAAGGGAAAATCAAAAAGAAAACTCACCAAAAACGCCGATTATCAATAAATGTAATGTAAACCGTAATAATTCATCATTGCGGGAAATGAATATAAAAACCTAAAGACCCCAGTAAAGACCAGTTTCCGTTTCCCTGGCGAAAGGTCAATTAACCAAAGCGGGCAGTCAATAAAATTCCAGTTAACCAAAACACTCAGTGAAAAGAATGAGGCAAAAGTTCCGAAAGTACTTTTGAATCAACCTGGAAAAAAGGAGGAAACATAAAACAAACGAAACAAGTTTAAATTGCACTGGACTGGCAACTTCCGGTTCCGTCGAGTGCCTCAATTTCAGTTTAATGTTAACTCCGGCAAAACCAAATTGACAAGAGCAACCGAGACAAAAATAAAGTGAACATGTACCCGAAAAAAATATAATAAAAAGAAAACAAAATACAAAACACAAGAGAAAAGGTACTGAGGCACAAGGTCCCAAGCGAATGGGGGCGTGGCTGGGGTCGGCGGATGGCTTATTCAAATATTAAACACATGGATTCGTTTGAATTTGGCATTTAAATTATTTAAGTTGACAAACGTACACAGAAGCACATGTACATCCTCAAAAACAGGATGCCAGGGCGTCTGCCACGCCCACATGTCCTTGTTCTTTACGTTTTTTTCCTGCTTTCCCTTTCATGCGAGTTCGTACACAGGGAAATATAATGAAAACAAGGAAATGTCCCCAAAGCGTATGATTATTTATGGTTTTTTTTTTTTTAATAAAAGGATGTAGTGTTTATATTTCATATAATCTTTATGAATATTTATAAATTTCTTGTAATAAAAATAATAATAATTAGTTTTCGCCTTGTTAGGGTTTGATATGAATATACACATTTTTACATAGACAACAAGAATTACAAGAACCTTTAAAAGCAAAATAAAAAAGTAACAAAATTCCTCATTACTTTGGTGACATTTTTCCCTTTTCTCTGTGTACTTCCTGGCTCGAAACTCCTTGGACTTTTCCTTTTCTCTGCGCTGCTCTAATGTTTGTTATTTATTTATAACGACACTGACAGAGCGTATCCTTTGAACTTTTCTGCATGAGTTTGTCGCTTAGTTTATTTATTTATATTCTTCTTTCCCGTTGCGCCATCTCCATCTCGACTGCGAGTCCTTCTTTTGTACTTCTTCTTTTGACACAGTGTTCAATTAATTGAGCCACCCGTTTGACCTCACTTGGTTGTTCGATTCTAGTTGCTGTCGCATCCTCTCTCGACTGCACTCGAAACAAAAGGATCCAATCTGCGGCGATTCGAGAGGGATAAACTGCATAAATCAACGACACTGCCAAAGCCAGGAGCAACAATAACTGGAAGCAATTAATTTTATTCAAACAAGAGCAACAATAAGGACGACGACGAAAAAATGGATTACGGCTGGCTGATGTTTCTGTTCGTCGCACTTTTAATTGGTAAGTTTTTTGCGACGCTCCGTCGGAACGGAGGAAATTATCATTGTTTTTAATTTGCTTTAATCTTTTTCTCTTGTTTTTATTTTTTTTCGCTTCGCGTAGTACAATATTTGTTTGCTTAATGAAGCGGTGGCTCGGATTTGTGGACACCGCGTCGTATGCGTAATGTGAGCCGGACAAATCGCCTGTGTCAGTTGTTTGTTGCTCGCTCGCTGCGAATCGGTTTATTATTATTATTTTAATTGTTATTGGTGTTTGGCGAGAACAGCAACCGCAAATCAATATTGGCAAGCTTTTTGCCCCTGGCTCTTTTAATGACTTTCGCCATAATTCCAACGGCTGTTCCGACGCAGTTGCAGTGCGCTCTTGCCATCCCTTTTGGCATTTGGTAATTTCTGCTGGCACAACTTTTGCAGCTACTGGAACAGCAGCAGCAGCAGCACATCTTGAGTGCAGTTTAAACTTAAATTGTATTTTTGAAATGTTCGCAATTAGGCAGACTGCCAAAGGCAGTGCCCCTTCCGCTCGCCGAGCTCTCACTCCCCCCTCTTCTGCACTGAAATTGCCAATGGCAATGGGGCAATTAATTTGCAGCGCATTAAATGAGCTGGTTCGCTTCACCGCTCCGCCCGCTCTCCGCCCGGCAAGTGCTCGGAATTGTATTCCATCATGTGTGCCGGCGCTCTGGAAAAGTTTAGGAAAATGCAGTTGGTAAACTGGAAAAGGGCAGCTGATAGAGCAGGTTCTCACTTTGGCCTGGTTATGTCGAAATTGCTTGGGGTTTGTTCGAAAGCTCGATAAGGGTAAATTGAAGTAATGGTAAATTTTACTTTCGTTGTGAAAGCAGAAATACTATAAAGAAAATCAATGAAATCATCAATGAAATTATATAAAGTATAAAATTGAAATGAATTATTTTATTAACATTCTTAAACTACCTTTTTTCCTATACATATATAAAAATGCTTTATTTAATCAATTTTATTGCATATTAACACGAACGTTTATTGATAAACTTTAATAGATATTTATTTAATGAACAATACTATATATAGTCCTCTATTAAACCGTTAAAAACCTAACTTAGTTCGTTGCTTACTACACATTGACTATCTGCAGGGTTTCATTTAACCTCTTTTACGATTTTTCTCACTGTGGCTGACACATTTTCCGCACACACTTTCCACACCCACACACACACCTGTGTGCAGCAGCTGCGAACAGGAAACCCATGCAATCCAGGGCAGAAGCACAAAGGATTGCCCCACAATGAAAGTCGGAGAATGGAGTCGCAAGGAAAGTTCTGCTGGGGAGTTGTAACTTTTCAATTCCTTCTATATTTCGAGTGTTTGCCGACAACAACAATTTGGCCAGCCTAATGGAATTAAATATTGTCCATTGTGGGACATCCAATTTACGATGTCGCCCTGGGAGGCCACAAAGCAACTATAACAAATAATAAATGGCTAGGACCTGTTTATTTACATTGGAAATCAGTTGGACTCGCCCTCGCCCTCTCCCTCTGCCATTCGGCACCCAATTAATTTGTGGACTTTGGTTGCAACTAAAATGGGAAAAACACTTTGACTATTTGCCAGTCTCTTATAGATTCTTTTTGTCCACTTTGTGGGTTTTAGTGGCTGAGCTTAAGCCTTCCGATGAAATGAATATTTATGCATATGGGCGGAACACAAAAGACAAATGAACAAGAATACACTAAGAAAATATCATTTGAGTATAGTATATGTTTTATCCTAACTTTATTTATAAAATGGGAAACATACTCAAGGAAGTTTATGCATTTAAAGCTGGAAAATCTCTATTAATTATCAGTTGCAACAATAACTTTTATTAGTTTAGAAGGAAGATAAATAATTTATAAAAAATACTTTTTTGTAACATTAATTTTTAAGAGTATTCGCATTTTCAAACCGAAACTGCTTGAACATTGTATTCTTTTGTGTATATGGAGCGACTGAGGAAGCACTACTCCTCCTCTGAGCCACAGATAGCTATTAAAAAAAAACATGCCACAGCAAAAATGTTTGCATAAATGTCTCGTCTCGGCATCTCTAAATGAATTTATCACCAAAACTTGGACGGCCCGGGTCCTGCCCCAAAAATTCAAGCTCCTGTGTGTGGGCGGGGATTTCGTTGAGTTAGTTTTGGGTTGGTCGTGTCTGTGTGCTTGCTGCTTCTCGGATGAAATGTGTAGGTTAATTATCAGCAAAGTTTTCATGTGCTGAGGTGTAAATATATCTATGTTTGTATCTCTGTCCGGGCTTAACCCCTCCATTCCATTCTCTGTGGTTAAGCGGGGACGGAGGTTAACCCACACAAAAGGTAGGGGGCTTTGCGTTTGCCCCTGCCTGGCTACAACAGTTTTAAGCCGTTAACTTGTTATTTAAGGATGCACAAATGATTATTTAATTTGAATTATAACCATACAACTACTTCTATCAAACTTAATTTAAAATTTTATTCAGTGACTGTTAACTATTAGCCAACTATTTGTTTTGATAAAAGCAAACAGTTGCAACGTTGCAAATCATTTTCTTCAATGTTTTGCACTTTTCAGTTGAAATTTAAAAATAAATCACTTATGCAACATTGACAAAATTGCAACATTTGTAATTAAAGAACCCCAAACTGTAGTAGCAACCACTGCGGATGATAAAATATTGTCAGATAACCGGCCAGCCGAGCGATTTCCTGCCATCGATTGTGGGGCGTGGCACACGAACGCTCCACAGAATGAGCGCCACTACTTTACATGGAATTCTGCCATGTCCGTGCAGCGGACACGAAAACCCACAGGCCAATGACAAAATTTTGGTCACCAAAGTCCAGGGACGTGTTCGGCGGCGGTGGGTGTCGTGTGCGTATGCGTAATTTTTAATTCAGCCCAGGTGACTGACCTGGGAAAATGGGAAATGGGCGTGGCAGGGCCGAAACGTGGGACGCGGCAGGTGCGGGAGGTGCTTTGTGGCCAAGTTTCTGGCACATGAGACATCGAATAAATTTGAAATTTCATGAAATGAATATGCAAAACAGTTAGTTAGTCCGGTAGCCCAGCACCAAGAGCCAGCCCGGAGAGCTGGAAGGTGAGGGAAAGAAACAAAATGCAATGGATATGCGGCCATATGTAACTGGCATATGTAGTAGTTTCCAGTTTTCCCTTACAAGGTAGTTCTCTTGGTCCGAGCAGAGATAGAGCTGGCCACCGCCAACCGAATAAACAACCAGCTGTGGGTGGCGGAGGGCCGAGAACTGATAAGAAATGCCAGCAAACCAAAATGTCAAATGACTCGACTTTTGCCTTGGCAAAAATAAATTTAACATGAGCTGGGATATGCGTATGATGCAGGAGCAGAAGGATTGTTAACCGAAGGGAGCTCTGCTAGCAGGACATGATAAATATTCAGCAGCTGCAAATCTGCTTCGGGAACTTTCCAAAACTGAATCAGGCGCTGTTTGCTATGTAGAAGCGAATATTTTATAATTAATTAAATGTTTTGGTTGAATCCTTAATCCTTTGGTTGAATAATCTTTAAGCAATACACTTGATAATATAATAAAATCTAAACCATTTTATTATAGATTACCCAATGGCCTCTGCCCTTTTCGTGACTGACATCAGTGTGCCGGAGATTGTGGATTTCCGGGACAATGTCACACTATCCTGCAGCTACGATATGCGAGGTCATACGCTAAATTCGGTAAAGTGGTACAAGGATCACGAGGAGTTCTTCAGGTACTTGCACCAGCTGTTTACTATTTCTTAGAAGCTATTTTCACCAGCGAAATCCTCTCTATTAGATATTCCCCGCTAGCCAGTCCTATTTACATGACATTCGGTGTGCCAGGACTTCAAGTCCTGGATGGCAAGTACATGTGCAATGAATCGAGCTGCAGGCTGGACCTGAGCTTGCAGGGAGCCAAGTCGACGGGCGTCTACAAGTGCGAGGTCAGCGGCGATGCTCCGCACTTTAAGCTGGCCGACAAGGCGGACAACATGACCGTGGCAGGTGGGCATCCTTTGGACTGACTTAGGGCACACATCAAATTGATTCCTCGGAATACTTACAGCTTTGCCGCAAAGCGACCCGTTAATCGAGAGCTTCAATTCAATGTACCGCATGGAGGAGTTCCTGAGTGCCACCTGCTCCTCGGACTATTCCAGCCTGCCCACGCGGCTCACCTGGTTCATCAATGGGGAACAGGTATGCAATACATATAGGAAGCATTAAATTAGGGAGAAATTTAAATATAATTCTAATAATAATTATCCGAATTCTGTTATTTCGCAGCCTCTGATGGGCGAGCTGCAGCCCACCATCGACACCAGCATAGCGGCCCATGACTATGTCCTTCGCCGGCAGCGACTGCAGGTGCACTTTTACCTGCAAGGACAGCGCTTCTTTCAGGCCGGCAAGATCCTAGAGCTTAAGTGCGTGGCGGAAATCGAGAATTACCCTGAACTGAGGCGCGAGACGTCGCTGAGTGCATCGCTGTCGCAATTTGACAATTTCAACAACCAAATGCCGCTGAGACACGCGAATACAAGTGAGTTTCCTCTACTATATATTCTTTTTAAATAATTTTACCAACCACAATTCGGTTGATTTGTTAAGGATTCAATATAAATTTTAACTAAACTTCGTTCATAGTTTCAAGGCAATTAACTAAGCTCCCTGGCATTTCCTTTCGTTTACTTTACCTCTCACAATTCCAGACTCGGCAGCGTCACAAAGGACTTGCATTGGTGGTGACAGGACATCGCTAATTTCCGCCATCCTGGCGGCAATCCTGCTCGTGCAATTCTGCCGACGCCCCTCATGAACACTGACATTCATAGGGAAATTGGAATCGGAGGACGGAGCAAAGTCCCTGGATTCGGAAGGGAAATCGCCTCGTGAGGCAACTTTGTCAACTATATCATCACGTTAGTTAGTCAGTCAGCTAGTCACCTAGTTAGTTAGTTAGTTAGTTAGGACAACGGATAAAGGTAAGACCGCGATCTAGTCAGTAAAGTTTTGGTTGCCAAATGTAAATAGAATTTATGGAATAGCGGCAATTTTAAAGGTGCCAAAGGTAACAAAGTATGAAAGCTACAGTGAAAACTATAGTAAAATTTAAGCATAAAAAAACATTCAGTATAAATTTAATTTATATGGATATCAAAATACAAACTTTAAGTTAAAAACTCTGAGTTATATAGCACTTACTTATATTTAAAATAATTTAAAATGTTTAAATACTTATTAATATTCCAAGTTAAAATTTAAATTTGTTGGCATTCCCCCAAGGGAAAAATATAGTTTTGTATGAAGTGTCGCTTTTAATATACTAAAACATGAATGTTACTTTTTTGTTAAAGTCATGTTTTACTTGCAATATTATATTTTCATGTCGGTTAGTTTATCAAGCAATAAAAATGGATAAATACACTGAAATTTGAAGCGAAGTAAAACGGCCAGAAAAAATAGTTTTACCTGAGTGACACTAGCCAAAATAAGTCATTCTCCAGCAAACCAAACGAATTTCCGATGAATGTACATATAGACGTAATTTTTTCGATTGTTGTTTATAAATTGATTTTCATTCGTATTGCACGTGAAACGTTTTTCGAGGATATATATCTGTGCACCCTCCGTACCGATGGCATGGGGTAGAGTATAAAAAAATACAACGTATGAAAAACAATAAAAAAATATATGTGGATAAATTACAAGCCAAAATAAGGAATAACATGCGATTTTATCAGTGGAAAACCAGAATGCAGATGCTGTAAAAATCATTATAATTAAGTCTAGCATAAATATGCTGTAAATACAATTTTAAACATTCAAAACACAGGACAAACAAATATAAATCATGTCCCAGAGCCACACTCAACTAAATACGTATGTATATAGAGAGCTATTCACTATATCTCAGCGTGTATTCAAAGCCGACATAAAAAACAATCAGCCAGAAACCTAGCAAAAAGCTGAAAATATTTCAGTTAGCTGAGCGACTACAAACAGACACTAAACATTATCCGCCAGGTCAAAGCCCTCTAAAAAGATCTGGCCGCAGATAGCCGAGTAAAAAATATATATATTTACCCATTAGGCCGCAGGACGATAATGAAACGGGGCCTGGACACCTCTGAAATCACTTTTTGTTAATCAGTATATCCAATTAAAATAAAACTCAGAGTGTGTGATGAACAAACATGCATAGTATAAAATATAAATGTATAAATTAATTTACCTACTCATTCGCACATCTTTCGGTTGTAAAGAACAAAAAAACTCACACGCAAATAAAATAAAAATAAACGAGAGCAAATAACGATAATGTATATAAGAGCATTTATTATAGTTTTTCATTTTGGCGCATGGCCGTTAAATTGTGTAAAATATTTCAAAAGGCGAACTGCATCGCATTTGTTTTTTATTTCCTTGCTGTTCATGAAAAATTCAAATAAATAAGGTAAATAAATAATTCAATTTATGGATTTCAATGCGTTTATTCAAAGTTCGAAGCGCTAATCTGTATTATAACAGACAGCTTGAACCTCGGTTGCTCTGTGGCGGTTTTAATTGAAAGACGGGGTAAATGGCAGTAGGCTGGCTGAAAAATATGTATTTACAATGTGGGCACTCGACCGATTAAATCAATATAAAGTCCCTTTTGAAAGGGACTTTCGGAAAAACTCATCTATTTCACAGCTGTCATTCGGCAATAGTTTGAAATCACAAAATGCGGTTATTAGGCCTTTCTAAAAAAATTCGCTTACATTATTGCGGGGTTTATTAAGTGCAAAATATCATTTTTCATTTTTAAGTGCTTTAAATATTACCTTTTCTGACGGTACCCTGGGTTTATCTAAATATCCCTTTATTTTCATTAATTCGTTGGGAACTGCCAAGAAGTCACGGGGTAATTTCAAAGAAATTATGATTAAATTCCCTGACAATTTCGGCTTCTTGGCGGTGATGAAACGTACTCGTTTAATTTGAAATAATAACTTGTTTAAATACGCAAATTTGCACAATTAATTATGCTAATGAGGCGCGGCCCCGAGAAGGCAACGGGCTCTGCTCCGGAGAGCCGAGACTCGAAAGCCGAGAGAGCTTAAACAATAAAAAGGGTTAAATAATTAATTTCAATGCTGCTGCAATTAGTTGCCACTAAATGTTGCATGAGTTCTGTCCCAGAGATAGGATACAGACAGCCCAAAAAGGGCGATGTCAAGATGAAAAGCCGAGAAGGAGAAAGGCCGAAAAGCAAGAGGGGACACCCAAAACCGAGGAGGACAAAGGCCAGGACCTCCTAATGAGCCCGGCCCTGGGAGCTAATCAAATTAGCCGGCCCATGGACTTTTGATCAAAAATGCCAAACTTTTCGCATTTTCGCTCCATTTTGCGCGCTCAGCGGCCACATGGCGTATGCGTAATTTATGTGATTTTAATTAGCCAACTTTTTGTCTGTCTGAAAACATGCATGACTTATGACGCATAGCTGTCATATTCATGATTCGGCAGTCTACCTAATTGAAATTAATTTTGAATTATTTGTCCTTTCACATTTTTAGGGGACTCGGAGCACTGAGAGAAAATGTACCCCTACTAAAATTATTGTAAATTCTATATGCAAGAAATTATTGCCTTTTAGTAGTCCATTACGTCAAAAGTACATATATAATTTCTTTCCTTTAAAATTTCTTCCTAATTTTCTTGTAACTTTTCCCGGCCATTTTTATGCTCAGTGTAGTGCTTATTTCGAGGCCGACAGTCGGCATGGAATTTCAAACATTTTCAATTAAGAAACGGAAAGGGAGAGACACAGACAGAC
This sequence comes from Drosophila anomelani, assembly GCA_035045905.1. Taxonomy (NCBI): domain Eukaryota; kingdom Metazoa; phylum Arthropoda; class Insecta; order Diptera; family Drosophilidae; genus Drosophila; species Drosophila anomelani. Next base: position 2,981,404 of record JAWNOO010000007.1, on the reverse strand, counting down.
GCTTATCAAGTGGAAGTTCTTGAGTTGAGTCTAAGTTACCGAAAATAAAGTGAAGTGAATTTTTCGCGCTTTGGCATTTGTCAAAGTTTTTCCCGCCCCTCCGCTGCCAGAGTGTCCTTTTCAAATTTTTTGCTTTATTTTTCGCTTTTCTGTTTTTTTTTTTAGCTGCAATCGTCGCCTGTTTGCGTTTCATTAAAATCCATTAAAATGCTGCAAATCAAATTAAAAGTTTCAGCTTCGGTCTGGCAGTCGGCAACGCTGTCAGGCCATCATCAGCCGTTTAAGGATCTTTCTCCTCATTTGCATGCGCAACTGGCAATTGCGAATCCGGTTGTTGTGCAGAAATTACTTTTTAATTTCTTCGCTAATTCGCTGAATTTGTGTTCGACCAAAGTCCGAGCCAAGCTCCGAGACAGGCCGGGAAGGCCATTGTTTATTAATTACATGTGGCAGGGCGGGGCGGCCAAAAGCCAATATATCGAAGCGAAACGAATCTGTTGTGACCCGTTGACCCATTGAGCACTACGTGACCCACAATAGCTCATTTGTATGTGGCCCGGATACGAATGGCAACCTCATCGCTCCGCCTGTCGCGCATACCAAGCAGTTCCTCTGCCTGCTGCATGCTGGATGCTGCCTGCTCAATGCTGGATGTTGATGTTGATGTGGATGTTGACACAGGCGCTGTCAGCTGCGAGTTGCTTATTCCCAAATTGATATGCAAACAGCAGGATGGCACTGAAAGGCCTGAAAGAGCCCGGAACTCGGGGGCAAGGTCGGGCTCCCCGGCCACCTAAAATATCATTGTCGGCGCAGAGATTTCAATTTTGATTCTGACTTGTTCTCTGAATGGGATAATCTCAATTGCTGAATACCTCTGGATTTGGTAATATCGGAAACAAGACTTTTCCAAGTGATTATTAAAGAAGCTTTTGGAGAACTATTCCAAATTAGAGATCTAAAGTAAGCAAATTAATTCAAGCTAATAAACTTGTTAGTTCTTTATCAACCATTTCCCAACCATGTTCATTCCATTCTTCAATTCTAACAAATTCGAGCACTTTTCACCTTGTGCCAAAATGCTATAGAAAAACCAAACACAAACTGGTTAATCAAGCCAACGAAATGCACACCCATTCAGAGATCACATGGAATCCAATGCCATTTTACAGCACAAAGAACACACAAAGCGGGCTCGAACAGAAAATGGCTTGTAAAACGCCCTGTAAGACAACAATTGAAAAGAATTACCTCCTAAACCAAGTGCAAAGCACACACGCACACACTCCGCTCCAACCGAGGAGTCTCTCTCTCTCTGGCAAATGTATGCAAAATGCTTTTTTGGCAAAGAGGCCGACACAGCGACTACTTACGGCTCTGACTTTGAGTTGGGGAACTCGGGGGCGGGTACGCCAACGGCAAAACGTAAACTCTTCAATAATTGAACGTGTAGTCATGAGGAAGCGATAAAATCGAATTGCTTCCTTAATGTGTGAAATTGATACAGGAAACAATTTTCCACATTGTTATGGCTCGCACATGGTGCAAACGAAGGGGCAAAGGCATCGGCATCGGCATCGGCATTGGCATTGGCATTGGCACTCTGGCATCTTCATCGGTGACATAGGCCAGCTATCAGCTGACGCTCTTTAGCCCGAGATTACCCTCCATCTACACTCGGAAAAACCCAGGTTTGCCCTGCTACGTTCAGCTAAAACCCAAGAAGACTTGGGGCTTTCCTTTTGTCTGAGTGCATTGCGTGAGGTCGATTTCAAGTGATTTTGGCCAGACACAAAGCCAAGGGCTCAACTCACTCGCAGCCGGGCTAAATATTATATTTCAAGGCCCTTGTCTATTGTACATCACCCCCTTTATGGTGGCCCAAATCCTCTCTATTCCCCTCCAGCTGCGGTCCACGGTCCATCAGCGCTTGCAAATATGCTTTTGAATTGGTTTACGGCCATTGGAGCGCGCACATTAGAGGAGCTGGGAACAGGAACAGGAGCAGGAGCAGGAGCTGGAGCTGGACTAGAAGCAGAAGCTTGGATCAATTGCCCGATTCCATGACCGCTCCTTGATACGCCCGCTGCCGTTGTTGGTGCGCCTGTTTTCCTGCGAGCTTTTGCTAATGGCGTGGCTAACACGATTTGCGGCTAGAACGGCAACCAAAAATCTACTGAAAATGCACTGAAAACTAATTTAATTAAAGCCCGGTAAAACTAAGATAGCTTTTATCGAATAGATTACATTCGTTTTTAATGATTTTTAAAGGATATAAAAAGAGTAACGAATAAGAAGCATTGCCAAAGACTTGTCTGCCATGACACCATATTAGACTTTAAGCCGAATTAGATAAAATGCAATAATTATAAACTACAAATATAAGCTCAATCATTTTCGCACAGTGTGCTCAAAGGACGCGGCTTTCAATTGCGATGGCGATGCCTTTCTGGTTCTTGTACCGATGGAAATGATGAGCGAAATGCAATGCCTGATCAAACATTCCGATTGGTTGGACCCTGGACCCTGGTCAGGCTGAATGTCCTGGACACCCCTGGCCCAAAGGCGAAGGGTCCTCCTCCATCAGCTCTAATGTGCGTCAATTTCAAGCGGCGTGCAAGCCGAGAATATTAACAACGCGAACATCTACGGCGACATCAGCGCCGGCAGTAGCAACAAAACCTGGCTAAAAACATTGTTAACTCGCAGAGAGCCGTGTGCCGTTTACATAGCTCGCTGCACTGTGTAAGGTCCTGGGAATTCCCACGGTCCAAAGGACGAGTCGGGGCACGGGGCTCGCAGGACGATAAACGCAGGAGAGATGGCAAGACGACGCGACGTTGCGCGACAATTTTCCGCTTGAATTACGCTCCCGGTTCATGCTTCGTTTGCACAGGAGGGTTGGGCGGTGGAAGCAGGTGGAAATCGTGGGACAGCCAGGGGGGCGGAGGATGGCTCGGAAAAAATAAATAAGCGGTAGCAAATTTCCATTTTTGCCAGGCCAAAGCGAAAGCCACTCCTGAGGGATAGAGTCCCGGCTCACGCACCATATACGCTAGGCAAAAATCTATTGAAAGAAGTTATCTTTTCCCGAAATCGAGATAAGTTTTGGAGATTTGAATCCCAAAAAACACTATTTCTATTCAAAAATTAAATTCAGGAAAAAAATAAGACTGGTAATCACCATTCAATTTCGTAGAATAAATACCCAAACTTTTATTTATTTTAGCGATTTTAAACAGTATTATTTATGTTAATAAACTCTAACTAATATTTTAAGCCTCGATTACAATTTATTGATAAAATCCAGTGATAATTTTGTAACAAAATAATTGTATTGTACTTTTAATTCTGAATTTTTCTCCCTGTATAAAGGAGCAGGTGCGACAGGCGATGCGACAATCGACGGTTGTTTCTTTGGCTCCTGCTGCCTGGACCACGCCCCCATTCCCATTTTCCCGTCTTGCTTTCCCCTCGCCCCCCTTTATACTAATTCTCCCCAGAGATAAGCCCTATGCAAATAATGAAAAACTATAAAAACTCATGTGCGGCCAAGCAGAGAGAAAAGCAAGCGCGGAAAAGCGGGGAAATTCAGGAATCTGGTTACAGACAACGGCGGGAACGTTGAGAATGAGCCATGGAAATAATATCGGCAAAATAAAAATGTGCAAAGAGGCGGAAAATAATTCAACTAAACAATGTACACGTATTTACATAAATGGATGAAGCCGCTATATTCAATTACCCAGCTTAAAGGAGTCGAGAAGGGGAAAAACAATGGCGATAAAATGTTTCAGCTCAAGGTGAACGGGATAAGCGGACAATAGAGCTTGTTATCTGTGCAGTTGATGTTGCCCTATTAAAGCTTATAGATAGTAAAATATATATAAATTTGTATTATTACAATAATATTTACAATTAAGGTTCTTAAACACTTGAAGTTTTTAATTTTATCTTTGAGAATCGATCCACTTCGTTATACTTAAAAACATTTGTATGTATAAACACCGAATTTTGGCTTATTTTCCTTGACTTTTATACAAATTTAACGATCCTATAACAGCTACGTTTAGGATATAATAAGAAGGTTTTGATAAAATTTAAAACATTTTCAAATAGATTAAAACAATTTTATGTCAGGATTTATGCATTTATATTAAAAATAAGAAGAAATTTAAAATTGTGCAATTGAACACTATACTATAGCAGCTTTATTAAATAACGGTTAAATTTTCATAAAATAAAAGTTTAAATTCCAGCTACAGAAAAAAATCCCGATCTTATAGTAAATTAAAATATTTTGCAAAATGTAAAGCTATATTTTCGATATAGTTTCTATATTTTTTAATTTTTTTTTTAATTTCCTTATTACTTCTATTTGTCGGATTTTCACAAAATGTTAATTTATACATTTTACATAAATATAAATACTTACATTGCTATCTCAGACTAGATAAAAATACAATGCACAAAAAATGTATGCCTGTCATTAATAATAATAATATCAAAATAAGGAGTTTAAACTTGTTTCTCACATTCTTTTGATTTTGAAACAATTAAACTAAGACTGAGTTCAGCTAAAAAGGATTTATTTGCACAGTTTTCAAACTCTACTGTTATTAAAGCTTAATTAAGATTATGGAATATAATAAATTAAATACAATAATAAACATTGTAGAATATTAAAACCCAGCATAATACTGTTTCGACTGTCGACATCAAACAGTTTAGTAGAGTCACATCTCGCCATTCTCGAGGTAAATAGAGACTTCGAAGACTTTTGCCATTTCGCTTTTAAATTGACAATTTTATCGAAAGAATCGCTTGGCCTTGTAAACCCCCCTCGCAAGCCCTCAGCTCTTCGGCATCTTCGGCACGCACAGAGACCATATCAATGGACAATGTAATGCGCGCATATAAAATGATGGCAAACATTTACAAATGTATTGCGACTATAAAGATTTTACGCAAAATACAGAAACCAAAAAAACCAACAAACAAGAACCGAAAATCGAAATCTAATAAAAATTTCCATTTTTCTATGCGCAGTTAACTTTATGCGACACTTGTGTGCGAGTGTGTGTGGTGTGCGTGTGCACTTAACACTTTCCACACACTCGTACACAACGGACAACAGGCGAAAGGGCAAACTTTTGTTTCTCAGTTGCAAAGCGCCACGCCCTCATTTCCCAGCCCCATTTTCCTGGTGCGCCGAGATCCCCTCGCACCATAAACTCGCAATAGGCACGCTCCAGCGCCAAAAAATGAGAGGCACAGTGGCATCGAAGGAGTTTTTGATTATTTATTTAAATTTTAGATTACGAACATTCAAAAATCTCATATTATATATTTTTTTAATTATCATTGAAATGTCCCAAAATTGTAAAACGAAAACTGAAGTTATGAAAACACGACTTTAGGCCCACTGTTTTATCCTTTGCCAGTAAAATGCTTATGGCTTACACACACAGCCGGACAATTTAAATATTTGTATGTATATGGGTGTGCTCCATGGATACGTATATATATATATATCCTTTATCTTGGGTAAACTTTTAAACTTTTTTAAAACGCCGCGCCAAAGCCGAAATGAAAGAATGCCAGACACACTTCACAGGCTTTTGTTTTGCGGAATAGAAAGGGGACGGAGGCGACAGGAGGCCATATTCCACGCTGAAAGCCATTTTGCACGCTGGGAAGCATTATTTTGGTAAAGAATATGCCCAGGGCAATGCACATAGATCGGGCTAAAGAGGCGCGGGGAGGGGCACTTGAGGGGGGCAGGAGGTGTTGCTGTGGCTGTGTGCGAAAAAGTATGTGCAAACTTTCGTAATTTATGTCATACGAAGTGTTAACCGCATGATGGCTGCACGCCGGATTGGATTTACATAGCTGAGACTCCGGCAACCGAAACTTCCCCCGGCAGCGACTCCGGCAACTACTGTAAAGGCAACTCCGGCCACGGAGCAGGGACCTCGGCCACACAGCCATGTCCTGCTCCGTCCGGAGAACTTTCTGTTCGCACCCTTCAAAAGAGAGGTTTAATCACTGAGTTATGCGGGAATCTAACAAGGATTCGAATTCAAATACGAACTTTTTTAAGTATATTTTTTACAATTTAAAGTTTATACATTTTTTAAGTAAATCAAGTGAATGATATAAGTAAAAGATAATAGAAATATACTTTAAATCGCATTTAAAATAAAAGAAAAATTAGTTTCTCAATTAAATTGAAATTAAAACTAAATAAGAAACCTATAAAAAAATAACATATGCAAGGAATCTTGGATCCTTTTCCAACAACACCAACTTTTCTTTGGAAATAACTCGCCTTGCGAGGGTTGCTACTGCGGTTCAACTTTGTGTAGTCGCCTAATTGTTTTCAATTTAATGGTCTGAACTGGAGATCAAATGAAGTTTGTGTCCAACGCTCTGGTCACGTTTTAAAGAGGCCTCCACGCCCCACTTGACCCTCCTCACAACGCAGCGACTAATGAAAGTTGCTTAAATAAATAAATAAATGTCCATTTAGTTGCGCCCTTTTTGTGTATTTTATTTAACTTTTCGGCTGAATTCCCTTTATACCTTTTTGTTCTTACTTTTTTTGGTTAAGGAATTTTCTGCTGAGCCCATGGGCGGTCCGCTACAAATTTGTATCTCATTTGGCATCGAGTGTCTGTGATTAATTGCCCTTCAATTTCCAAAAATTATTTACAACAAAAAAAGGGGAGATGCCGCAGAATAAAAAGGAAATGAAAGACCGACCCCAATGTGCGAGTATCTGGTTCTGTATCCAATAACATTTGAATGGGCAGAGTTTTTTTTTTGGTCCTGGCAATTTGTAATTTTGCTACTTCTTCGCTTTGCGGGTGGCTGGCGGTGCAATAAAAAAGGGACTTTATGCCAAATTTAATTAGGCGCAAAGCGAGGCGGCCAAGAAGACGGAGTGAAAAACGAGCGGATGACTTCGATTTGAAATGTTGCCAAGAGGGCGCAAATTATTTGCGGGGCTCGTCTTTGAAAAGGGTTGACTTTCGACTCGCAGCTCGTTCATTTTTGCTTTTCCCTCTTATTTTTTTTTGGTTGTACTTTTTGCTGGCAATTTAAAAATGCTTAAAGAGCCCATTAATCAAACCTTGCGAGCTAATATCCGTCCGAAAGCCTTTGTTTTATTCGCTCAATATTTCATGACAGGTCCGGCATATTGCTCATACGCCGTGTGGCCGCGTGGCATGAATAAGGAATGCCTCGTTGTAATTTGCCGTTAATAAGTTTGTTCAACTTATTAACGGGTGCGATTTCTGGCTTGATTTCTGGTCGGCCATCCGGTCTGTGCGGCTGCATGTGAGTCGGCGAAAGAACAACAGCATTAAATTGCCAGCAATTACGTTTTTATTGTGCTAAAATGCACCTGTGCATATTCCTGATGGCGCAATTTCGAACAAAAACAAACGATATCGGAAAGAACAACATTGCCTGCCGGACGACGGCGGTCGGAGGTGCGGTGTGCGTTGCGCCTGGCCTCGACTGGACGACGGGTGGATCCTCGGATGGGTGGCTAGCTGCAAGAAAACCAACAAATGTGGTAACAGTAGAATAACAGCAGGCTAACCCCAGCCCCTACGCGTCCCTCTGATGGTTCTAGGAGCCCGTGCCAAGCGTGCCGCTGCCTCGGAAAGGTCATGTTATTAGGAGTGCGGCGGAAAAAGGAAATTGAATTTCCATCGAAAAATGGAAAATAAAACCATGGCTATCTGGAATCAATATCGATTGGTCTTGAGAGGTATTTAATATGGGAATTTTTATCTATTAAAAGCGTTAATTTGTTGATTTAATATAGAAATATAAATAAATTGTAAAATATTATTTAATAAATAAACAAAGAGATTAACACACTAATTTGTATAATTTTGTAAAAAAAAGAAAGTTAAGCGTCTCAAAGGCTCACATGTAAAGCTTACACTTAACAAATAAATAGACAAGCAATTTAACCAATTTATGCCTATGAAAGTTATCAAGCTAAATTACTACAATTTCCACCTCGACTGTGGGTCTGCATGTGGACAATATTAGCACAGGTAAATGTCCAAAATTAACATTGAACTTTGCCCGAGTGGAAGGAGCCGAGAAGGGAACAAAACAGCAGACGACAACTGGCTGCCCCGTACAATATTATTGCAATTTTCCGGGCCCTGCATTGGGCTTAGTGTTAAGCTTAATGCCGGGGCCAGACGTTCGACTCCCGATAACAGGATATCCATAGCACCATGGACTACAGCGACAACTACAACGACTGCCAGGAACACTGCAGCTGCAACTGATTTTGCATCTGGTCGGGCAAATGACGATGTCCGTGTCGCATATTGTGATAGGCCCGTGCCCGCATCAAATTCAGGAAGTTTGTAAAGGGATGACACGGGGGATGGCCGAGGCTGTGGAAATGGGGCCGGCGGGATGGGTCGGGATTGGGGCGTCTGTTGCTGGCATGCATCACTGGCTGTGCAAACACGAACCTCACCGGTGGGCCAGATGCCGAGCTGGAGGAGTGGTGGCGCGCACACAAGGAGAATGGCAATTGTGTTGGGCTTAGGCCAAGCCATACAGCACCGTGGGAGCCCAGAGCGTTCTTATTATAAAGGATTTCTAATTTGGGAGAATTTCATAGAGCAAATTGTTTGAGGATATGAATTAATAGAAATTTGATTTGGATTTATAATTTATAAAATTCGAGAAGTAACCATTGAAAAAACATGTTCACTAATCCAAACTAAATCTCTCTCAGCTCTTGTTATTTTTATTGGATTAATTTGATTGCATAATCTCTTAGCTAAGCCCACTGTGCGAGCGCCTTGTTTGTCTATCATAGATTGACTTGCTGCTGTTTGGCGACGGCAACAGTTGCCGCTCGCAGGGCAAATTCAAAGGAGGAACAACTGACGCATCGGACTGCTAAAGTGGAACTGAGAGTGGGAATAGGAACAGGAGTCGGAGTAGGAGCAACAATAGCCCAACGCTGTTTGAACTTCATTAAGCAGCCGTGGCCGTGGCACTGAGGCTGGCAGCTGACGGGACTGCGAGCGGCTGGGCTTCAAACACGGCTGTTTTGGGTGGCTCGGCTCGGGTGGGTCAGATCATGACTTTGATTTGCGGTGACTACTCAAAAGCAGCCGCAAACTGCGCATTATTATAACATTGTTGTAGGCAGGGCCGCAAAGGGCCTTCACCGAATGGCGCACACAACTGTTGCAGGCATAACCGCAGAATTAGCAACATTTGCGGTGCGTGGCCAGTGCGTTAAGTTGGCAAATAATGCTTAAAGTTAACGTCAGAGCCTTTTGCGGTTTTGTCACTTGGTCAGGCATCGAAACCAGAGGCTCCTAATCCCTAAGCCCGCACCGGGGACACCTGAGTGCCAGTGCGAGTGCGATGGGAGTGTGGTCGGTTGGCCATTTATGCAACCGTTAACCCAACCCGCCTCAAATCAACTCCATGCCTCATTTGACCGACCAAATGTGTCTCGCTCGGTTTGGGGCCCAATCTTTGGACTTGTCATCAGCCGTAGTGCCAGCTCATAATTTAATATTGATTGGGTTAACAGCTGGAGATGGAGCAGGCGGTAGGTAGTCAGTCCCCAGGCGACCGTTGCCAGGCCATTTGGTTATGTATGCAACTTATTACGTGGGCCACAGGATATCCAGGATCTATGTATCTTTTGCAGCTGCTGCCAACTGCACGTGAAGAAAATATCGAGGTCGTGTACATGCATAAAGCATGATAACCAGCCTAATAGGCTCAGGCAAAGGGGACACTTGTTGACCACAGAGAGTCCTCTGAGTGTCGATTTGATTTCCATTCAGTTAGGTAACACTTTCAGTGGTAGGATTTATGTTCAGCATTGGATGTACATTTTCACGTAGCTATCTATATACATACAATTGGACTTTCTTCAACAAATTTAGCTTGTTTGTTTTAATAAAAACTTTGGCTATTATGAAATAATAAAAATATATTTTAGTAGAAATGAAAAAAGGTATACAAATATTACATTTCAAATGATCTGAGTAAATGAGCTAGCTAATATTTAGGTTTATTTCGAAACGACTAATTAATCATTTTAAATATACTCTCTGGATTTTTAAAAACCTTTCTCTTACGCCAATAAATACAGCCTCGCTTATATGTGATTGTTTAATTAGTGGGGAAATTACATTTAATTTAAAAAAATACTTTTTTATTTAAAACATTCGGACTTACTGATATGAGAAACTTATTGAGTTTGCAAAAAAAAAAAAAACATCAATAAAAATGTATGCGATTACTAAACATATAGTTTAACCGTTATATCCTCTATTATACCAAAAAACTCAACTCAAACCTCAACCATTTCCTCGATTTGGGCGCCAAAAAACATCAATGTCACTTTTATTTTTATAAACTCATATTCCAAAGAGCTTTTTTGCGTTCGCTTTTTCATGCTTGGTTTGATTTCTATATATTTTATTACATCATGACCTGACACAGTCGTTTTTGCCGGACATCCCCAGCTGGCAGGACCATATTTATTTGATATAAAGCATAAATGGAGAGGGGTCAGGCCCGGTGAGGAGTCCAGCTGGTAATCAGGCTTTGTCCTGCCAACAATGACTCAATTCGAGGACAGGTAGCTGGTCACAGGTTAACGACAATAACGTGCAGCTTTAATTAACTCGAAAATAAAACGAAATTAGATAGAGACGGGGGAGCTGGAGCTGCCATTATGCGAGTGGATGCGAGTGAAGGGGAAGAGGCTCTAACCTTACTTTTTATATTTATTAACCCTCTGCCTGCCTTGGCCGCCACAATAACTGTAATTTCGCTTTATGACTGCAAATCACAACCGAAACATAAAGGCAGTGCCATCAGGACAACAACGCACTCTGTCCTGTGACTTGTGTGTGTGTACACTGAGCAAAAATAATTGGAAAAATAAATGAAAACGATTAAATTTCACCTTTCCTTAGATTCAGAATATATTTAAAAAATATATTCAACCAATCAATTTGACATTACATTATTTAACTAATAAAAATGATCATATTTGTGACTTGTTTTCTTCATATTTTCCCTCAGTGTGTGCACTCTGCGCTAGCAGCCGGACAACACTGCGTATACGCAACCTTTTCTTATGGACAATTGATGTCTGCATTGCTCCAGTTTTCTCCGTTTTTCCAACAGTCTGTTGTTTGCCCGCTGGTGTTCAGTCCTCGGTCCAGGGTCCCCGGTTTTCGGTGCTCAGTCCTCGTTGGTCGTTTGTAATGTTGTTGTTAAGTCCGGAACATGACATTAGCCATTAACTCGCTGCATGCTCGCCTTCGGTTTACATTCGCAAATAAAACACAGGCAGGCGCAGGAAAGGACGACGGCTGCCCACAGAAGACAAGGGCAAACAGAGGGAATCACAGTTGAAATGAAAATGTATAAAAAAGGACATTTGAATTGGACTTATGGGACCACAACACAAGCGTCCAAGCGTTGTCGCCGCTTCCACCCAGAACCGCACAGAAACATTTTATTCTTATTACACGAACGCTGCAGGGAAGGGTGAGAGATTGTCCAGATACAACCAGGCGATAGCCGGACAGTACTGTATCCCACTGCTCAGCTCAGGCTCCTCGGACAATGAGCTGTCATTGTCATGAACCGATCTGGATCTGGTGAGCAGTGTAACCAGACAGCAGGAGCCAACGGCATGAGCCAGTACTTTATTGTGCTGGCGGATAAGGATTTGCGTCATGATTTTCTACGTAAAGTCAGGAAATTTCTAAATCAACTTTGGATATTTCTACATTTTAAAAACATTTCCATCAGAATATATTTTGCCAAAATAATAGTTATAGGAATTTATGCATAAAGTTATCCTTTTGGTATATAATTACAAACATCTTTCGAAGGATTTTTACAGTTTTAAAAGTTGAAATAAAATCAAAGGTGCCACGGAGATCACAGTTCTTGCGTTCGAAATCACAGTTGATTCACTTACTCAGCCCTGGGATTGGTTAACATGTGACCCAAAAACAAAGGACGTGTGTGTCTAAAAATAATAACGACTTGGCAAATAAAAGCCAACAGGGATGGCCGCCCAAAGTGCGTGGGCTGGGTCGATGGTCTGCGGATGGAGTTAAGGTTGAGGTTGAGGAATTGAGCACTCTCTCGGACATTCACTCACACACACACACACACACATGCTCACTGGCACACACATACGCGTCCTTAAGGATTGAGGTAGTTAAGAACAGCAAGACGAAGTCATCGTGTCGACGACTCCGGAGTTGATTTCTTTTGCGTTTTAGCCTCGCCTCAATCTCTAACCGAGTGTCCCTGCACTTAACAAATTCGAAAGTGCATTGAATTAAGATTCAATGATTAAAGTAATCTCAGGAAATAGCTAAATGCTGAACTGTTGTAAGTTTTTGTAATTCCGTTTAAGTTTAAGACTAAAATCAATTTATATTAATTAAAACTTTCATTTAAAGTTTTCAAAATATATTTTACAATCTTTTCCCTTTTAAATTGTTATTTCTTTTTCCCAGTAACTGCGAATTTCGCCCAGTGCCTAGATGGTCCTGCTTTCTGGTGCTGATTCTGGTCCTTGTACGAGTTCTGTTCCTGCTCCTGGGCTGGCTGCTTGTTTTATAACCTTTTCACTTTATTTCCCTGGGGGCAGATAAAAAATGAAGAAATCCTTATCACAGCGTGTCAAGGATTTGCTTTTGTCCATTCCGCAGGACAAGCGCCTCCATAATACGCTTATTTGTAACGCATTGTGGGCGTGGTCAGATGGGCGTCCACGGCGGCAGAGGATAACGAAAGGGGGTCCTCCGGCGTCCTGGTGGGGGGAAGTGCGCAATAATGCGACTAGCAAACAAACAAAAGCAGCCGAGGCAACAAATAAAAAGTTAACGACGAGTTTGTTATGTTTATGTGGCCAACAAACAAATGGACCACATATAAGCACTGGCCAGAGCGGGAAAGGTATGTGACAGAGAGGGGTATCAGGGGAGAAGGGACAGTGGAAGGGGCAGCGCCAAGTAGATTGAAGCAAAGGCCAAAAGGACCAAGGGCCAAGGACCAAAGACCCTGACCCACCAAACAATCAACGCAAATTTCACGACAAAACGTAAAAATGCGTAAATAAATTTTATGTGGCCCAACACCCCTCCACAAAAGGCATCCTCCTCTTTAAATAAATAATGCAAAGCAACTTAATCACATCAGCTTTAATGCAGAAGAACTTTTGCATATGAAAATTAATGCCGTCCATAAAACGACGGCAGGCACTTAAATTCAATTCGCACGGTTTGAATTGAATTCTGACACATTTCCCACAAAGTCTCTTGAATTGAAGAATATTTAAGATTAGCTTTTAAATGGAATAAATATAACTGTGCATAGAAGTCCTTCTAATTTATAATCTTTAGGGCAAAACATGTAATTTAAAACACCACTAGAGCTATCAAAAGTTAAATGTAACAAAATCAAGTAAAGTTTCTGCTGTTTCTACCCTCTGAAAGGGTTAATTACGTTCATTAGTAGATCGGGGGAAGGAACCCAGTCGGAAGCACTGTCGAAGGATAATCAAGCCGGGCACAATGGACATGGTAAACATCATCGGGCGACAACGACGTGACTCTGACAATTTAAATGCCTCCGAGTTGCCCCAAAAAGGAGGAGGCCAGCCCAGACTGGGCTCCCAGGGACCTCCGTGGTGAAGCCGGGCTGTCAAAACTATACCACAGACTAAGCCGAGTTATGCCTGCATGTGTGACACCCGGACTGGGGTGACTGGTGACTGACTGGCGGACAGACAGTCAGACAGACGGCACAGGACCGGAGAGGGAACAGGGACCAGCTGATAAAGATGTCCTTCCTGCTGTCGCCCTTAGCTATGCAGAGCGTGTTGTGCCCCCGGCTACTTTCGCTGGCCGGCGCAAACTTTCACCACTCTCACACATTCGTTGGGCTCCGAGCGGTTCATCCAGATCACGTAGGCATCGTTATGCCATCGGCTGCAAAATACGCACAGTGGCCTCCTCATCCGTTTTCACAACATTTTGGGTTTCACAGCAGACGAGAGATAGAGACAGAGAGAGGGATTCTAGTTAAAGGTATTTTGCAATTACCCCGCCACCACAATGTGTATATATTTTGGATAATTCTGTAGGGCAAGATTATATATTAAATCAGTTACTGCTTCTGTTTCGGTTCAGTGTATTTGTTCCACTCATGTGTGGCATGGACGCTGCCCAAAAATGTTGCAAATAAAAACACGCCCACACACTCTCCGCTTCGCTGTGCGCCTTTGATGGCGCTGATGACTTCATTAGAGCCGCTCTATCAGTGCAAATGGCCGGCGTCATCAGCATAGTATACGTTTGCCAAGGGACAGGACCACGGGATGGCAGGACAGGGGCAGGGCAGGCAGTGACTGGATTCGGGCAGAACGTGCCGGCTGGGCAAAGGAGCGAGTTAGGGGCCCAGAAAGTGACCGCAAAGTCGTAGGCCAGTGGTCAGCAGTCAGTAGTCGGCAGTCGGCACTGAGCAGTGAGCAGTAGTTGAGTGCATTAGGCTCGCCGGCGAGTTCATTAGCAATGGTCCGGCGGTCATTAGGCCAGTGTCACTGCAATGAACTCCAGGCTCCAACTCCCGACTTTAATGCCCGAGAAATCCCTTGGAAGTATGCGACGCGACCAGCTGCAATCTGCTGCGAAAATAGATTGACACGATTCATTGCCGGCGAGTGTAGGAAACAGTTGGGCAAAAAAGATGGACGTCCTGCTCAAGATAGCATGGCGGAGTACAGGAAGGAGTCTATAGCCGCAGTGGGAGGGGGTGTTTGCCCCAAACAAACACACATGAACGTTCGACTAATACTTCAAAGATGCTTACGCCAATAAGTCGTCATCGTTGCGAACGCTTCTTATTGCCTGCCTGCTCAGCTCACTTAACAGCCAGACTTGGCCAGGAAGAAGTCAGACAGGCGGAAAGGCACTGAGCCAAAATCTGTCATAAATATCAGGTAAACTCTCTGAACTTTCGGGAACTTTTCAAGAACTCTGTTAAAACCTTCAAGAAATTATACATGAAATATAATTCTCTCAGTGCACTCCAGTAGCAAACCTGATATGCCGGATTGGACCAGCACTTTTCGATAACTTCTTTATGCAACTTTTTATCTATTTGCAACTACAGAGAGCTCTGCTCTTTCAGATTCTCTACGACCTGCAGTTTTTTCGCCGAGGAATCAAACGCATTACGTACAAAGCGCCGTCTAGCTGGATTTCAATGATTTTATTTTTGCGCATTTTCCAGTTCCTTTTTTGGGGTAATGAAGGATATTGAAAGAGCTCTCACCAGGATTGGCAAGGGGTCGAGATGCGGATTTGCGATAGGAGCGGGCCAAGCAAAGCAGAAAGCAGAACTGTTACCTGTGGTCGGAGCTATTACTGCGGAGAGTCCTTAACAGAACTTTGCACATTTTAGTTTGTTTGGCCGGCACTGGCTGGGAATGGGTTAAGGCTAGCAGAAAAGTTCTGATGCTGATGGATTTAACAATTATGTTGAGTGGCTGCCAACGAGCGCAGAGAACTAACAACTCGGACCGAGGACAATAATTAGAACAGCCAACTTTAGGCAGTTCGGCAGCCTGGCTGCACTCTGTGTTTATTTTTTTCTATTTTTTGGTCAGAAAACAAGTCTAAAAAACAAATATAATAAAATAAACCAAAGCTAAGGGAAACTTTTGAAAGTAAAGTAAAAAAAATATGGCATTTATAGGAAATGGAGCAGAAAAATGTAAACAGCACTAAAAACTCGACATAAACTGATAATATGATTTAATATTAAAATAAGAAAATTAATCTTGGCAGTAATTTGCTTTTTATTTAATATTTTAACAAGTATTCAAATATAATTTCCGTATTGAAGCCGATATAAAAGATATCCCACCTATCGACGTGCTTTCCATCCCTGAAGATATCCTTTTGCCTGTCCCTTTGACTGCCTTCAATCCGCTCCCTTGCAAGGTTATTCAATTTGCAAATGCTTTCGGGGCAACAAAGCAGATGGAATACTGCAGCAATTATGCTTCCACAGGGAGCACATAAGGACGTCCTCTATGCACACAAATACACATATGACTTAGACTCTGGGGAATTCGGGAATTTCTTTTCCTTTTACGGACTCGCCGGCAAACTGAAGCGCGTAATTAAAAATTAATACCAAAGCAGACGTTGCCCACATCTGCGGTCTGTCTGCAGCTGCTTCTCCCCATATTTTTATTTTGGGTTTTGTTTTGTCTGTGGCATTAGAGCGGGGTTTTATTTGTGTGGGGGGAAGCCCCAAACTGAAAGCACTGGCTTACAATTCAACTCCAAATAATTCGTTAATTGTTTTTGGCAGTATTATGGACGAATGAGAGGAATTTCCTCGCTAACTGATAAATGAAGGGGAAAGAATGGGTGAGGCTGTAATATCCACAAAAAAGTGTGGCAAAAACCCCGTAATTAATTAAAATCAGCTTATTTACATTTTAACACAATTTTACAAACTTATTTTTAAGCCATGTGAGTGTTTTTTTCCACTCTTCATTCATGCATTATTTTCGCTTTATCGCAATGTTCTGTAAATGAAATCTCTCTCCGAAAAAATCGTCAAAAGCCCTAAACAAAAAGTTGATTTAAGTGAAAAGGACCAAAATGAATCCGAATATATTGCGCAAATAATACTCCGTGATTAGCAATCGAATGTGACATCGATTCATTAGATTTAAATGCGATGCGTTCTATTTAATTTGAGTTTGAAATGATTTAACGTGTTGTTTTCGTTCATTGGTATTCCTGAGCAGCTATGCGTGGCTTACAATTAAAATTAATTATTTGCCATTGTTGCGGGCTCAGTTGACTAATTGTTAACAATTTTCTGTCCTCCCCCCAAAGTACAGGTGTGAGTTTTCACGTTGCCATGACAGAATGCTGACCGGATCGCGCTATTTTGATATATAGTATATATAGTACATAAATGCATTCAAAACGGGCCTCTAATTAATTTACAATGCGCACACGCCAGCCAAACTCATTACAATGGCAGATAAAGAGATTCGCGGAAGACACAGTGCCGGAAGCGGGGTCCCCGGATCCGAGAGGGTTCCTAATTAATTCAATGAACGCCAAACATTATTAATTATTCATAATCAAATATGCAATTGCCGCGCTTGTCGTCGGTGCTCGCTGACAGGCCCCGAAGCACCGCCGACTAGTCCCTTTGGAGACCGAGGTGTGAGTCCAAATCATAGGGGATGCATATCAATCGAGTATCGCCGCATCTGTAAAGGGAAGCCTAATCACCAGCTTACATGATTGCCAATAACGAATTAAGGGCCATTGTTCCACGTTGTTAAAGTTGATTGATAAAAAACAAGCGGCTAATAATGCGGCCCCTTCTTATATCTTCTTGTTTATGATAAATGAGGAGGCATTGTGGACGAGTCTCTGAAGCTTTGCTTTTAACTTAACTCCAGGCCCTAATTGGACTTCTATGATTCAATCAATTAGGATTACTTCTCAATCATTTTTACTTTAAATTTTGTGCATTTGTTTTTGATTTAATGTAAAGGTATTAGAATGCTTTTAAAGTGCTTTAAATAAAGCATTTAAGCCCTTTTAATTTCGAGTCCAAGCTGTCTAGTCCTGAGAAATTATTCAGTCAATGGGCCAAAACAAAACCGAAGCCCTGACCAAAAACCCGAACCCCTGACCTGCTGGCCAGCTGTTGGAGAGGCCGCAAATCTGCAATGTCCATCCGTTTTTGGGAGTGCCAATGGGTGCGTGTGAGGTGAGTTGCTGCCCCCTTGGCGCCGTCGGCGGTGTTTGGTGCTTTCTGCGTTTGCATCGGTGCAATTTATGCAAATTGCTTTCAATTTGCTTAGTCCATTGCTTTGTGCGCCAAATTTTTGGCCTACTACTGCCGATTGCCTCCTAAAAATGCAGCATCAATGGCAAAGGCAGGAGGAGTGTGGTCCGTGGAATGTGCAGTTGCATTGGCCACATTTCGTGATCGCTTTCGGAGGCGTTAAATTTGGTGTGCCAATCCATTTTGAAATTCCCATACTTTGCCATCTGGAATTTCTCATTATGATATTGAGCCATGGCCTAAACCGCAATTCAGCCACAAGAGGGTTTCGGGAATTGCCAGCCAAATTGCATTTTGGTATTCTACATAAGGTTCATACTTTATATTACCGAGAAAATTTTAATTATAGACTTACAGAGTTGATAAAATAATAATTGTAAAAAATACCAGAATAATAATGGGTAATTGCAAAGCCAAATTAACCATTTAAAGTATTTTAAATAGACTTAACCAAGACCTGAAGGAAATTTGATTTCGTTTATCATTCATGAATACACTTTTGGCAGGACCACACGGATTTTCTCCACCTACAACTCTACAAGGATATGTCAACTGCATTAGAAAATGCCTACAATGGACTTGAGGCCTGCTAAAGAAAATTCACATTTGCAACAGCTCAAATTTCCGGCCCAGCAGGCTCGCCCTTCCCGTACTATTTCTGCCTTTTACAAAACTCTTCTCGAACACACGGACTCCCTGGCACCCAGGACTACTCGCCTGCCTTAATAAAGCCTTCACCTGCAGATGAGCGGCACGACAACATTAAGGAAGCCGGTAGCTGGAACAGGAAAAGGTACAAGGACTTTGAACAAGACTAAAAGTTGCTGCAGTAACAACTTCACACTACTTGCAGTACAGTGAGGACAATGGACACCTTTCCTACGATAAGAAGGAACAAATTTGGAAATAAATCGAGATAACTTTGAAGAGTTTATATTAAAAAATTAAATAATATTTAAAATATAGATGCTTTAAAGACAATGCTTTAACAATGAATATAACTGTTATTATAGTTCTCTGTAAAAGATAGTTCAATCGGCGAATCCTTTCTGCTGCTTTCATTGTAATCGCTGCGACGAAATTGACATACAAATCACCATTCCAAACAGTTTCTACGATTAATAAAAAATGGCTTTGAAATGGTATTCGCTTGTCGACTTCCCGGTGTGGGGTCCACATCCAGACCGTCCGCCATTCAAGTCCCGCTCTCGTTTGAAATTTATTGTTGCAGATGCCCGGACGGGGATCCTGGTCCCATGTGTGGCGCATATGTTTCGCCTTTTTTGCATGCAATATTCTATTGAAATATTTGCAAATTACTCGGGACCATCCCTGCCGACAACGTCGTCGTCGTCCTGACAACGACGTTGACGCCCTGCCAGGACAATGGACAATTTGCGCCACAGAATCAGGTATTTAAAATGTGCACTTCATGTGGCTCTACTAGTTGGGCAGATTTAAGCACACATACTATATAGGCACCACCGAGTAGCAGGAGGAGCTGTCTTTGGCCATCATTTATTACTGGGAACAAAGTTATTTTAGGCGCTGCACACGCACATGTGTATCTGCACACTGAGTGAAATATTGCCTTTAAATTACAAGTTTCCATAGATAATTTTTCTAAAATGTCTGTCAAATCCTAGAGTTACAGAGAAATTACATGTAAACATTGCATACTTTTAGGTTTTATTAAAGTCAAGCAATTGCTAATGATTTCAACAATAAAATTTCAAAAATATATTATTTAAGATTAAATGTTATTTTTTTATATCAAATTTTGCTATCCAACATTATTCTCAGTGCAATTGACAAGCACATATCCTGTGTCCTGCCGAGCCGGAACATTCATTAAATAAAATAAAGTTAGCTTGTAGTAATTGTCAACGACAGTTTGATGTTTTTGTGAAATATTACAAGTAAATTGTTTTGCCGGCAGCTCCTTCGATCCATGCAGATTCCCTCAATAAGAAAATATATTCAGGGCAGGTCCTTTATGGACAGTGTTGCAATTTGCCAAATTCGATTACCTCATGCATATGAAAGGGCCTGCCATGCTGGCCGTGATGTATGAGCCGAGTCGCCGTTCTGGCCATGATTAATGATTTCCAGTGAGATTGTTACCAAAGCAACGGAATTATGCGAACAGAAGAGTCCTCAATTAAGTATGCGGCAAGGTCAAAAACCAGAGCAAACTCAATTAATATAAGCGGCGGGTCAACAATCAACAAAACCGCGACATTTCCACTTTTCCACCGACCCGTGGGCAGGATTTTCCTTTCAATGGCCATAAAACGAGGCTTTAAAGCCAGCTTATGTCCTTGGCTCGTCGCTGTTATTGCAACGATGGGCGGCGAAGGGGGCCATGGGGTCGACGAGGTCGCCATTTCACTAATTAAGCAAATATTTACACTGACCGCTCCCCGTGGGACCTTCGCTTTGCTTCGATTCTAGTGGCAAGTTATCTGGAAATTTCAGAAGGCAAAAGCTGAAGTCGCCGCCTATCCTCCAGCTACCACAATGGGGACTAAGAATAATTCCATGTCAACACACTCATAAATAATGGACTGAGGGCTGGACCAGCCACCCATTCCTAGCCCCCTCTCCAGGCCCATCTCCAGCCCCATCATCATCAGCATTGTCAGATTCAAGTGGCCAGGTACAGACAAAGCCAGCACAGTATTTATCATAAGCAGGACGAAAAATTTAAGGGTCACTGCTACATACCGTAGACCACACTTGAAGTAGATTAAATAAATAAAACATAACAAAAAATATACAGAATGTGGAGAGTCTAAATATTAAACTATTAAGCAAAAATCACAAAAATAACTGCTTCTCAGAGGTAGTATATTTTTTGAAAACAGTTTTATATTTTATATTTATTAAAAAATTAATACATTAGTTTCCTTAGCTCTTTTCGAGTGCATCTACACTTACAGAAGCATTTTAATAGAGTATAAAACTTATCAGTGCCACAAAATGAGTTTCACTGACAAAGTCTCCTCTCCCCGCTGCCCAGCTTTCACCATTTCCACCTGGCGACGATTTGTCATCTTTTAAATACAACAACATCGCAGAGCACAGTGAATGGCTTTGGGAGGGAGAGGGGCATGGGACGAAGGACAAAGGACAAGGCAATAATGCGTCGCAGCATAAATTTTATTTATTTTATAAGCGCATAAAGCTCTTGCCATGGCCAAGAAAAAGAGGTTCGCTACACAAAAAGAAATTAATAGAACATTTAAAATATGTAAATGAATTTTATAAATCATTTAAACTAATGCATTTTGATCAATTATAATAACTTGATATTTGAAAAGATAAAGCTACCGAAAACTTTTCTTTTTAAATGTCGTTTTGTTTCCTTTTTTTTCCAGTCCTTTAAGAGGACAAATAGGACACTCCCACCCTCCCATTTTTTCGCCCGATGGCTGGCAACTTTGTTTGTCTAATACCTGGGATGCTTGGCCAACACTTTGTTGCCGTGCCGCGGTATTCAAAATAGGTTTTTAGTAGACTGTCCTGCAGCAACTGGAGTGCTGGCAGCCGCAGGAGCAAGAGCAGGAGAAGCGCTCCTCCCCCTCTCTGTGAATAGCCCCGCCCCCACTGCGACTGTGTGTGACTGTGCGTGATATGAGCAGCAGCCAGGCATCGCTGGATCTCAGGATCTCAGCCACTTCATGTCAGGCTTTGGGCGTAATTTTTCTTGGGAAAAATAACTTGAGCAGCGTCACTAAACGAGCTTTTTACGCTGTCCTTGTTATAAAAAAAAGGAAAGAAAAGGAAAGGGAAGGCAAGGGAAGGGGTGCTGCGGTGGGGGCAGGGCCGCTGATGTCGTGGCAACGACGCGCTTGTAAAAGTTGAAAGATTTGCATAAGTAATTTGACAAAATGTAGTTGACAGTAAAAAGCAGCGAGCCATGCACACATGCACAACACACCGAAGAATTTCTCCGGCAAACAGATATGTCGCGGGGTGTAGGGGGGCCTTGGGCGGCAGCTGATGACAGCGGTTGGCCAACGGGGAGGCGACAATCCCCCCTCCCCATGCCATATGATGGGGCTATTTTTCTTACTTATATAGCCACGAAGAGGGGAGGGCAGGAGCCGTTTCATTACCCCAAATGAGAAATGCGACAGAGGCACTGACAAACGGGATATTAAAATATAGAAAAATTGTTTTAAAGTTTATATGAAAACAATGTTAAAGGCTTACTTCAAGGAAAAACTAAAGTTTACTTTAAGAAAATGTGTTTATGTTGGAAGTTTTTAAAGGTATTATTAAGTATCTAAGGTTAAAATATATTTTGATATAATATATGTTGAGTTGGCCCCAGCAGATGCTTTGACAACCATCACTTCAGTTCTTTTAAAGACTAGCAATACACTTAAATAGTTTTATGCGAATACCTTTTTTACCTTTTACCTTTTCTTTTATTTCCAAGCACTACTTCGTGCTAAAGTGCTCGGCCATAATGTCATATTTGTCATGGCACGAATAAAGCATCCTGAAATTGTCAGTAAACCTATCGAATCAACCAAAGTATTCAAATAAATTATATTCATATACATAATGTATGTTAGACCTAGTTATATAGAAGTTGAATTCCCTATTATATAATATTAACAATGAATTTTATTTGAGGAAAACATTTCACATTTCACATGTTTCTTATAATATCTTCAATTATATCAATTTTAAAAGTTTTATTATTGTATTTTAACATTGTATTATATTATTTTTGTTTCAAATTAATGGACTCCTTAAAAAGGGTATTCGAAAAATAAGTAAAACACAACTCATAAAGCGCACATCAATTTGGCATAACGGAAGCATGATATGCGCGCATAAATTTTATGCACTTCAACACCACAAAAAGCGGTAATGATAATGCCGTGTCGCGTCATAAAAATGTGACACTCCGATGCCACCCTGATGGGAAAAAAGGTGAGCACCCCAATAATAACCGGAAAAGGGGAGCCCAATGAATGTACCTAAACACAGTGCGACAACAAGCCACAAAAGCTCTCGTAAAAATGTATCTATGCATCCGCTGGCGATTGGCAACGAAATAAGTGTGTTGCTAAGCTTTCTTTACACTACACTGAGAGAATCATAGGAGCTGAACTATGTCTAACTTGGCTAAGGGAACGAGATTCGGTTCTAATATCTCTTTTTAATATGGGTCTTCCTCCACGAACAATCAGTATTGATTTAACACAACCTTCGATATCACAATCTAATCTTATTTTTGCTATATATATAAATAGTTGATAAAGTTACACTTTACTAAAAATATTAATAAACATTTTTATATATATGGTATAAATTAACTAACTAATCTTTCATCAGGAACAGAAGCTCAATTTAAAAGGATTTGAAAATAAATTCAGACAAATTGTTATAATAATCAAACATAATCCGGTTCTCCCAGTGTTTCTGCTAGTTGGGTAAGGACACCGCTTATGGAAATGGGTGTGTGGTAGGTGGGTGGGCTGGCGGCTTGACGGGAGGAAACTATCCACAGCTGCAACGGGTGAGTGGCTGCCCCGGAGGTGGTGGCTTTTCCTCATTCGTTGGCAACGCTCCGCTCACGCGACACGTGCGTGGAAAACTCAACTCCGCATTGTTGCGACATTGTGCATTGTGTGTTGTGAAAAGTTGGAGCTGTTGAAACTGGAATAAAATAATAATAGACACCGAGTGTCAGCAGCTGCCGGGAAAGGTAAAAAGTGTGGCAAAGAAATAATCGACATGTCTGTTAATTATGGTGAAAGTTTTCCGCACACACGTCGCTCCTTTTGCTTTATTTTCTCTTTTTTCTCTTTATTTTTTCATTTCACTGTTCACTGTTCGGAGCGACAGCTGGCGGTGTCAGTTGCCGATACTCGTACTTTTGCTTGTTAGCGAAACAAGCGGCCCGTCATCGCGTCTCTATATAGTATCTGCTGTATCCCGGAATCTGGTCCGTGTCATAAAGACACGCACAAATCATGCTTAAACTCGGCCTGCTCCAGGGTCCCTTTGCCGGCTTTTAGCGCTGTCCTGGCTGCCTTTTGCTTAACTCGCAATTTATGGTTAATCGATGTTGTCTTTGAACGTGACCTATTTGCTTTATTTGCCATAGGTCTTCAGCCGTCGTCCTGTGAGTCCCCGTATCCTGTGTCACCAGTGTGCCTCCAGTGTCTCTGTATGTGCCGCCATTATCCCTGTCGCACTCGGCGTCCTGCTGACGTGTTAAATCGTCTTTTTGTTTACCCTTACCCCCAATAAAGCCATAATTTATTTTTCATGTTCTATCGCAGTTCGTTAGCATCTCCTTTTTTCGTCCTCCTGATATCTTTTTGCCTTCTCCTCGTTAGTTGTCGCTTTGCTTTTTGCATACGTGGCGTATGCGTTATAAGTATGTGTGTGGAACGTCTCAGAAGAGAGCCCGGGCCAAATCGATTTTACAGACGACCTTGACTTCCACCGAGGATGCTGCAGTTTGCCAGTTCCGCTGCATTTGTTGCTCAGAAACAAATGTTGCCAAGAACCGGGAAATCCCCGCAGACAAAGCTTTACAGTTTTCCAAGCTCTGGAAAATTAAAAAAACAGCTGAGGCTTCAAGTGCTTGTTAAACATATTAAATCTTAAATTAAGTTCCAGGAAAATACTCCCTAAGAGAACTTCACATTTTCCCAAATTATGTCATACTTCATATGACCCAGAAATGCCAAATTTTTCCTTTGGAATGGGATTTAAATTTATTCCTTTCCTCAGCGGCCTGAGAGTGGACCTGCGTGTGTCATCTAAGGACACCAAACTGCCACCTGGGGCTCTTAATTAGAGCACCGTTCACTACTCAGGCCGCATTAGTCGTGACTGTCTAACAGTCTATCTAACGGGGTCATCAGCACAGGGAGCCCCAGCGGATATATAATTAGATATATATATATATGTGCACATAAAAAGTTGGAATAAAAGCTTTGTGCGGTTGTTCGACATGCCAGTTATTCAAATCACATAAATCGATGTAATTTCGTCCTCGAAAACCTTTCTCGCAGTCAAGGCCCAGTGACTATGCCACTTGCTCTCCAATTCCGTGTGTTCGTTTGCCTTCTGAATAGCCAAATCAATGTTATTGATTCGAAAGACAAACATTTGACGATTCAGGGCTGTTTACTTCATTACCGACGATGACTACATGGAATCAAACGAAATTGGGAAATTAGTCGCCTGAGTCGGGGCACAACTTCAATCAAAGTGATATAGAAATATTTTGTTCCTTGTCAAAACAGCCGCTAAGAAGTCAAAGGAAATGCATAAATAAAGCGAATAATCAAATAATTTGCTCCTTGCTAAAGCATAAATCAAAAGTTCTCTGGAATACACAGTGACAGGACAATGCTTAAATTACAAGTAGGTATTAAACAATAAACAAAACTAAGAACAATCCTTGCTTTGCTATACAAACTTTGAACAAAATCAAAAGAAATCAAGTAAATATTCACATCAACTTCTGTGCTATTTTAATTTTCATTTCAATCTGTTCTTAACTGATTAAATTCCCTATTAAATCAATGCACTCCCAAATGAAGCGTCTTAACGTTAATTAAATGCTTGCTTGGTGTGCAAATGTTGTCATCGTTCATAGCTATATGTATGTAGAATCTGTTATTATTGTGATGTCATCTGTGAAATATTGAGGTGAAAGCACACACTTGCACCCGCCCGCCAAATTGAGTGCTAATCAAACTAGTTTGGACCTCGAGTCGTCACAGTTCATTGAGCCAAGTGCCACCTGGTCAGAGTTTATCCCCCGCCGCCCATGTGGGTGGCAGCTCAGTGAGTATTGTGGCTCAACAATAGAGGTGTGCTTGCCCACACAGCGAGAAATGACTGAAAAAAAAAACCCTAAGTCATTTGATTATTATAATAAATATATTTCACATTAATTGAAATTTACTATTCATTTTCTTTAAGTATATTTTCATTTTACTTAAAGCTCAATTTAGATAGACAAGTTCTCGGTATTGGAAGTGTTCTTTTAAAGACGAGATACTGAAACAAAGTAATTAAAACATTTTTTAGGCTGACTACCTTTTATTCAGATTCAGATTCAAGATAAAAAGCGACCGGCAAGCCTTTGAGTCTAGCGAACCGTAAACTCGATGTGCCATAAATAGCTGGCAAGTCATATTTGGCAAGATTAATTTAAAATGCAAGTCAACTCGGTAAATTACAGTGCGTACTTTGGTTTCCTGGAGATCAGGCGTAATTAGGCGCCTTTGAGCTAAAGTAAATCAATTCCGGGCGTAGTTGCCCTTCAGCTATGGCTGTCATAGCTAGGCAACCGACACCATCGCAATTGCCGGGGCCAGAAAAGTATTTGCCGAGCTGACAATTATTGTGGCAGCTTAAACACAGAAATTAAATATCAAACAAATTCACGATAATCGCCCTGGGCCATTGACATCTTTTAAGCAGGCTTACAAATTGAGAAAAGTGGAATCTTAATTAGATATATACAGATATAAATAAGGGAATGGTAAGCATTTATTAATAATATGAACGCTTTTACTCTTTATTATACGGTCATAGGTTTCATTGAGTCTTATGTTGACAGTGTCACATATTTCATATCTTAATCCGGCACCGTAAAGTTTGTATCTTTCGTTTTTACTTATATAAAAAAATTAAGTTTTTAGTATTTTCAAAATTTTAAAATATATTTTTTGCCACCCCAGCCGAGGCCCACAGAAATTTTAGTTGCCGAAATATGGCCCCCTTTTTAACAATACATAAATATGTATTTCGCTTTCATTTCTTTAACATCAAAGGAAGGGCTTGTTTTAAATCAATTTGTTTCTTCTGCAGATGCAACGTGAGAACGCCTACTCCAAGGAGGCGGAACTGACTAACTTGGCCAAGCGCGAGTTGGCCAATGGCCTCGACAAGGATCCAATTTACAAATTGCGCCTCCAGTGCTTCACTCGCGGAGCCACTGGCATCTTGGGCCTGTCCAGGTGAGTTGGCCACAACCCGCCTTTCGGCAGGTTAACTTGATCAAGGAATCGAGAGGGCTTTGGCTTAGGTGGGTTCGTTCTGTTTGCATAATGTTCGAGAGAGCTGTAGGGCTAGTGGACTGTTTGCTATTTGTTTCTTATCTGCACACTTGTTAGGAGTGGTAGTAAATCAGTTGCTGAAATAATACCCTTTAATCTTATATGAAAAGAGAGGCATATAGAGATTTTTAAAGAGTGAAAGCTGAAAAAAGTAACCTAAACTTAATGGTAAAATATTAAAGAGGAAGCTCTGTAGGGAACCTGCATTTTGGCCAATTTATGCCCCTTCGTGTGGCAAATGTACAAAGCCAAGGTACATATACATATGTACATAAGTATAAAAAAATATATTCCTTTTTTCCGGGACTGCTCTGATGAGGCTCTCGTGAAGCGCAACATACCCGGGATGATGTATTAAAATGATGAAATTGTTGAGTGTCCGACAAGTGACGAGAACGGCAGCGAGAATATGTGGCATAGCGAAGGTTAGGGTAGGTGAAGATGGTCGGTGGCAAATGAAACTGAAACTTTGCGGGCTCTGCCTAGTCCTGCCGCTGCCCCTGATCCTGCTGATGATGATGTTAAGTTCAGGCTCGCCTAGGCGCATGTAAATACAAGCCTGCCGAGAGTTCGAGTGCATGTTGAACTAACATTCTCGAAAGCGCTTTGAAGTGTGTGCAGGCCGGGCAGGAAAAAACACAGGGAAACTGCATAGAAAAAAAATAATAGAGAAAAAAAACTATAACTATGATGCTGGCAGAGAGACTGAAGCGAAGGCTGAGTGTGAGTGGCAAAAATCGCTGACTGAATGCAAACAAACATAATTGGATTTCTCTAGTTGCTGGTGAGTAAAGCCACACTCGCACAAAATCTTTAAAAAATAAATTATGCAATTAGCATGAATAATAAATATTATTTATTATATTTAAATTTAATATAAAACAATTTAAATCATTTTAATGATGAATACAACATTGCATTATAATCAATCATAAAATAAACTTACAATCACATGACAAAGATTCAAAAAAAAGTAAAAAGTGTTTTAAAATATAAATAAATATGCAATGAAATTGTTTTTACATTGAATTATACAAAAGAATTCATAAAAAATTAATTTAAAGAGATTAAGGATATATCTCATGATGCCAAATGCAGTTATTTTAGCAGTGCAGCGACATCCCCGCAATCCACACAGTCGGGGGATCGGCCCACTGTTAGTTTTTATTTCAATTTGAGCTCCGAGGAGCCAACCGCACCCACCTGCCTGCCACCTTCCGCTATCCCGTCCTGGCCGTCCTCCTGCTGCCTGCCAACAATTTTCCGTTTTGAATATATAGACATTTTGTACAAAATCCTCGCATCTGCAACATATGTACGGCCCGGCGTGTGCTTGTTTGTTTGTTTGTTGGTCGGATGGTGGCTGCGCCTATTGGCCTCGTCCTCGTGAGCGCGCATTTTCATTTGTATTTATGCAATTTGTTTGTTTGCCAGCCGGAAAATTCAATGCATCGAATGCATAGTTGAATAAGCCCACCCCTCCCTAGCCGCCCACACTTTTCTGAGCATCCATCAATGGCATATTCTTATCCGGCGCTCTTTGTCCCGTGGCAATAATAGGAATATATTTCCATTTCGCCAGCCATATTGAGAATTATTTTTGCGGTCTTCGACTCGCTTCGTTATGCTGATTTTCTTATTTTCTTATTTTCTATTTTCAATTTTCCAGGACATTTCGAGTGATGGACGATGATGGCAGCAAGAGCCTCAATGCGGAGGAGTTCAAGAAGGGAGTCACTGACATCGGCCTGGAGTTGAGCGACTCTGAAATCCAGCAGATGTTTACCAGGTTGGTAGATAAAATACAAACAAAATAATATAAATTATCCAATTTGCTATTTAAAAGAATATTCAAAGCAATCAATAAATATTTCTTTACTTATTTTCCTTCTCAGCTTCGATACTGATGGAAGCGGAACCATCAACATGACCGAATTTTTGGTACAACTTCGGGTAAGCACACTGAAAAAAGATTTGAGATTTAAGTGTATATTTAAGTATTGTGATTTACAGCCTCCCATGAATAAGACCCGTATCGGTATCATCGAAAAGGCATTCGACAAGATGGATGTCAACGGCGATGGCCAAATAACTTCCGCCGATTTGAAGAATGTCTATTCGGTGCGGGAGCATCCGAAGTATCAAAGCGGCGAGATGACAGAGAATGAGATCTTCGAGGTCTTCCTCAAGAACTTTGAGGCTGGTGCTCCGAATCCCGATGGCATCGTGACCAGGGAGGAGTTTATCAACTACTACGCCACGATCAGTGCCTCGATTGACAACGACGCCTACTTTGATCTGATGATGCGACGCTCTTATAAACTCTAAATCGTGTTCCTTATAGAAGTTCAAAAATTTAACGTCCATTCGCCGACTTTGAAGCTTGATCAGCGCACCTTAATAATAACTAAAAGCCAATGTTTTAATTAAATTAACTAGAAAGGTTGAAATCTGAAGTTTTATTTAAAGAAAAGTATCTTGATTATTATTACAATAGAATTAACCTGGTATTTCGAATATACTAATATTTTATTTCAAATTCATTCATTTTCGACATCTGCCATTTTCGGCTTTAAACCGCTTTAACTACCCTAATCTTTGGCTTTGCCCAGCGATTTGCGAAATGACAACGCAAATCAGTCGAGCCGTAAACATTCTATGTCCGTCCCCTTCTAGCGTGTAGTTTTGGCCAAATAATGCGCTATAATAATTTATTAAATTAAAGCCGCGTGCTAATTAGCATAAAACTAATTAGATTACTTGTACATGTGAAGCCGCAAAGCACGGCGTAACACTCGCTGAGCAGCGCGACAGGATTGGGGTTCGGATTCGGTTGTGGGTGCTGGTGTTGGTGTCGGTGCGGCAAATGCGGCAAGCGGCATACGCGGCATACGCGGCGTATGCGCAATCGTTAGCCGTGTTTTTGTCGCTTTTAATAAAAGTCAGTTTGGCAGAAAGTCAGACCAGCTAACACAGACAGAACAAATAAGCCTGATTAGCTGGTATTTACATGTGTGTGGGGCTGTCTGTAGCTGCGTTTATACGACATATTTAAAGTGCTGTTGAAACCCCAGTAAAGATATATTTGAAAAGAGCTTTAATTTTTTTTTATAAAATATTTATTATATTTATGTATTCTTATTCTCCCTACATCCCGAGATAAGAATTCTCCTAGTGTGAAGCTATAAACATATTCCTGGAAAAGACGAATGTAAAAGTAGGATTCTTCCGAAACTCAGTTGAAGTTTCGCTACCCAAAAAGGACCTTCCAGGAGACTCATAGTGAGCCTGGCCAAATGCTTAATTAGAGGGTTATTAGGCCGTGGCGTCGTCGGCAATTGGCAAACTCTAATTACATTCATTCCGCATCAGTGATAAGAATACCACATCTGATTATAAGCCGGGTAAACATGACGCAACCTCCTCCGATATCGATAACAGCTCGGCAAACGTCTTTTCGGCCTGATTACGCAGTCAAGTTTTTGTATGCCATGTAGGCAATGTTAAAAGTTTGCCTAAGTAATTAAATCACTTCGATCTTTGCTAATTACAAGCCAGCAACATATAGTTAGCAGCCCGGTGAGTGTGTGTGCGCGTGCCTCCTTGGCTGTGTGAGTATCTGCTCCTCCGTCTGCCTGTCTGCGGGTGTATCTGCGAGCAGCTTGTTAGACAAAGCCCACCATTGCCGACATCCTCATCCTACATCCTACATCCTACAGCCGACAGCCGACATCCTCATCAGGCCAAAGGGCCAACAGCGCTGGGCAACAACAACAATGTTGACAAGTTACCTGCCAAATTAATGCAAACATGAAACGTGCGGCAACGGGAATATTAATTAACTAACTACCTGGGACACTCATACCCTTGCAGACAAACACACGTAACACTGTCAAGTGCACTGACAAAATCAAAAGTTAATTTCATTAATTCTTTATTGGATTTTTCTGCAACCAATAGAGTGTCCTCTTGTAATTTGTAATTAATATTTATATTTTAAATATTAAATTATAAATAAATTAAATAAATACAAAATCCTACCAAGAAGGTGAATTAAAAAATAAATACAGTATATTTATTAATAAGCTTTCTCTCAGTGCAGGCGAATGCTCTCATCTCGCGCCTGTGTGTGTCCCTCGTGTTGGCAGTTGGCACTTGGCATTGTCAGATTTGAAGGCACATTCCCGGTTACGTTGTGCCGGCTCTGCTAACTAACTTGATCCCTGGCCCCATATCCAAAATAATTTCGAGGCTGAGCCAGCAGCCCGGCGCTGCCAAGTGGCGTATGATTAATGAACGTTTCATTAGCGTCACTCGCCTTACATACACGGCTTGGCTCAGCCGGGAGCAGCGGAGTATTTGCATTTCCGCAGGTTGCCGAACGTGATCACAATATTATCTCTTCATCAGCAGCCTGTCCGGTGCCTCGGAAGAATGCGGGGAAACTGGGTGAAAACGCAAAGAGTTCGCTTTCCGCTTTTTCTACCAGCAAACCAGTGATGGCAAAGTATGGTTTTCGTTGAGGAAACCGAGGGAACAAGGCTTCGTTTTCCTTTGAATATATTAGCACAAGAATAAATTACCGATTTTATCTTTTTATATTATATTAATTGAAAAATAATATTTTATAAAGCAAAATTACTATATTTGACGCATTACAAAAGGTACAACTTACTCTTCTACCCTAATTAGGCTAAAATATGATACCTTTTCCATGCACTAAATGTCCGGGAGCTTAAGCTGTTTATTCTTTGATGGGTTTTAAGCCAGCTCTGATGGGAATTATAATAATATCGATGGTAAAATAGTAAACCCATTCAATTGCTCTTTTCGTAGACTCGAATAATACTGAAAATTCATATGTAAGGCTAGTGAATTACGCCTGCCCTAATTAGGCTTAAAAGTGATACCTTTTCCCTTCACTAAATGCCTGCGAGTCTTAGCTGTCTTTTTTTGGCATCTCTGCTATCCTGGCCATGTTCGACTCCTTTTTTGCCGGGGTGAGGCCATGTGTAGTTGTTTTTCTTCGGCTCTGTGTCTATGGGTGGATCGGATGGTGGCAAGTTACCTGGCATGCCTTCACTGCCATGGCAGCCGCACCAGCGTTAACGAGTTACAATGATTTTCGTGCTAATTAAAATGGTTTTTGCATTTAGCTTACCGCATTAGCATTTCGTTTAGCAGTTGAGCAAGCACCTGCAACATCAATTACGCATACGCAGCGTTGCCCCAAACGAAAACGTTACCTCAAAGTCTGTATGTGTCGCCTAACGAACTCGCATCTCTTTTGTCGCATTTTGTCCCACCTTTTGTCCCAAACATATGTAAATGTATGTATCTATATGCATGAGGAACTATCCATTTCAGTTTCTCTGCACTTCACGATGCAGCCTAATTAGATGTTTGAGATGGTTTGACAACTTCGGTTGGCTAGGAATGGAACACGTTAGTGGTTTTCAATTTCTGAAGTGTGTTGGCCCTGACGAAATGAAGCTTCTATTATTTGAGACAGACAATATTTCATTGTAGATTATTTGCAAGAGGAGAATAATAAAATTAACCTTAAAATGGCAAAAGAAATGAGTTGTTATAAAACTTTATAATTATTACATTAAAAACAATAGAACTTAATACCAAAATCGAACTAAGTTTTGATCAGTAAATTCCTTCTTAGAATAGCTTCAGTTCCCATCGAAATTAACACATTTTTAAATACTTTTTGCGATATGCCAAATACTCATCTTGTCATCTCGATTATGTTCCGATAAATGCACAAATTATCTCCCAGTGCGGGCCGCAAATATGGACCGAGTACTCGTTTAATATCAAAATCCAACTTGACTAAACTGCTGCCACTTATGGCCCAATCTAAGTGAAGTTATACTTTCGAAAAATGGCTTACTCGATGCTCCGGGCACATGCCGTAACACGTGTTGCAAACTTTCTGGCAATTCGAATAAAGTTATTTTTTGGCCAACAATAAGCAAATGCGGGAAATGCTACCAAGTATTTTCATAGCTCCTAATGCAGGGCATTTTATTGTTGCCACACACAAACTCACACACTGAGAGATAGTCGGGGCTCCGAGATGCGAGATCCAAGAACTGGCAACTCGCATGCCGGACACGTGTAAAAGTTCGGTTTTAAACACTTGCAAACAGCAAAATGTTTTCGATTTTTGAAGCGTTTCTCGCTTTTGTTTTATGAATCACAGCAGCCGAGCAGAGAAATCCCCAGAGCAGGGAAAAACTTTTAGTTTCGTATCGCCCACGTTTACTGTCAATAAAACTTTGCTTGAGCCGGCAAAATGAAAAGGGAACAAACGGAAAATCCCTTTCAAAAAAAAAAAGAAAATATTACACTCGCAGGGTGTGGGTGAAACAAACACAAAAAGAGGAGCACTGGTTCTGGTGGAGAGACTGAGATAGGCGGTGGCCAGAGAGATGTCTTATAAAACATGCAAATGCAATGAAATTACACGTTACGTATACGCCCCGTGCTGCAGCCAGAGAATGTAAAGAAAACAGCTACAGCAAAGGAAGCAAACTCCATACACCAAAGGATTATGCAAAATTATGCAAAAAAAAAAAAGGAAAGAGCAAGGGAGCACAGAAATGCAAAAAGCAAAATCCACGCACATTAAATTAAAGTGCTTTCAATAAAGTCAAATCGTGACTTTGGCCCTAATGACGAGGACAAAGGACGAGCTGGCAAATCTCTTTTGGCGCTTGACAAATTGACTTGCAAATCTCTTTTCACTTTTTTCATATTTATTATTATTATTATTATTCTGATTATTATTATAATATCTTTGATTTGGCGCAAGTATTTCATAATTTTCGATGGGCGTAGCCACAGCGGATGCCGCACTAAAAGCGCACTCAGCTCAAAGACAACCAGCGGAAACAGTTGGAAAAGCGGGCTGGCAAAAAGAGAACAATATGCGACTGAAGCATACACTGAACAAAAATCCATAGCTAATGTTCTAATTCCTTTCACCAGTTTATCTTTCATTTGAGATAGCAATGCATTTTCTTTAAATTCCGAAATGTCGACTACTTTTTAATGTCTTCCGGAGTCCTGCTTCGCTCAGTGTGTACGTGCCAAGGGGCATACAAAACACGCGACCCAGACGAGTCATAAGCAGCTGAAAATCAGGATCCGAGGCGGATCGGGACGAGGATGAGGCTTGAGCCATTTCGGTGGCCGACAATGACCCGGGGACCGTGCAACCGTGAAGCAGGACCGTGGGGCAGCACCGAGGGGGTAAAAACGAAAGCCGCAGCCAGACGACCGCCATTTATAGCGAATGGATTCGGATATTTCGGATTTGCACACAAGATAATGTGCAGCCTTCCCTCCTCTCCCACCGCCTATATACATATACATATACCCCTCCTCCTTGGCCCGATCGCCGAGTTGCATGCGAGAGGGCTAAGCAGCAGCTCGAATGCAACGGAAATAGTTTTGTGTGAGATTTATTGCCACTCTGGAGAGTCATAAAACGGAAATTGTACACAAAATCCTTTCGGATGCTCGTTTAAGTTGCCAGCTGACCCCCAGCCCCCTCTGTGTGTGGTGTGTTTGAGCATTTTTATGTGTTGTGTCATTTTTGTTTACTTTGCTCTGCTGTTAGCTTGTCCAAATGTTTATGTAAGTCATCGCTTCGTTTATTCGATGACCCCCAGCCGCTCTACCCCGAGCTCCTATTTCGGAATTATATTTTTGCCCATTTTGTGGAAAAATGCTTCTGATTTTCTGCTGGCTAAAAACTCTTTGGCCTGCAATTGCAATTGCAGTTTATTTAGTTTATTTACCACCCTTTCAGTGGGTCAAATGTATTGTCCACTTGCTGCCTCCTCCTTCCATAAATCCACACAGATTAAAATGCCCACTTTGCTGAATTGGTTTAGAGTTCAGGAATAAATAAATAAAAAAAAATATATATAACGCAGAACCGGAAAGCGCTTTGTCGAGTGCAATATGGCAAAGTGCATTAAAGTTTTAATAAGCTAACAACTCTGCAGAATTATCTGCTGTACTAAATGAAGAACCTAAATCAAAGGAAGAGGGTTTCATAGAGTTTCTCTGAATTTAAATCAAAGTTTGTCATTCACTATTTGATTTTCTGGCTAAGATAAAACCGTAGTTCGATACAAATAAATCAAATTGTGTCGCCAAAATGTAAATTCGATTGGGTTTTGAGTATTTCGTCGCTGCAGTCATTACAATTTTGCCAGCTCTGCAAAAGTTAAAACTCGTAGTTCTTCATTCATTTCATTTCAATTCCAAATCAGTTCTGCCAGCTCGTCCCCTGTTCATTTCGCTCCTGGCCGATCCGAAAACAGTTTCGAGTAATTTGGCTGAAAACCAAAATCCCGGCTGCGCCCTGCCAGACATCGAGTCGAAGACTTTGGGACCGATGTCTGGCAGTCGCTGGCTGTTTGATGACAACCCAAAGATATCGCGCTGGAAAAGTGGCTGGCCAAGTTACGCAGTGAAAACGATTTTCTATGGCCACCGACGAGGAGGCCATTACCATATATCTAACGGTGAACTTATAGACAAACCCCCTCAGCTGCAGCTCCTTTGTCATCTTGCGTAAACAGCAGAATTTTCTAGGATAAAAGCGGCAAAATCGAGGGGCGATGCGCCACCGCCTGGGTGCTAACGGGATTCTGTGACCAGGAGAACCGAGTCACCAGTCGTCTCCAGTCTAGTCTGGGCCTGGTCATTTCCATTTCCGTGGTTGACAACATTTTTGGCAAGCGATTTTCTGCTTATTTGCCACAAAAGGAAGCGAATCAAATAAAAGCTAGAGATGGAACTCAAATTCGTTTTCCATTACCAAGGTATGGAGGTAAATAAATTGGGAATTGTTTACATTAAGCTTTTAATTATGATAATGAAATAAATACTTTTATTAGTTGCCCCGAAAACTTCAAGTTCTATTTAATCAAAGAGATCTCCATATTGTTTTCCTCGCCTTCAGGGAGATTGTATAATCTGAGGGGATGTTTCGCTCTAAAATACAAGCTTTATTTTGTCTCCAGGTGTTTCTACCTTTCTGTCCGTCCAACCTATCTGCATGACCATCTCTAACCAAATTCATTTATCTCCCTTTAATAGAGTTGGCCAGACCCGGCTGCTTAGCAGATCCGTGGACTGGGGTACGTTGAGCTGGCACTGCAGACAGCCCGGCAGGATAATCATTTTTTCATAAAGTCATTATTGTTGTGGTTGCAGTTGGAGCCGCGCTGTGTCCCCTTTCCCCGTGCTTTCCACTCATTTTCTCCCCTGGCAACTATTGTTCTCAAGTGTTTGTCGCTTGTGCGATTGTGGCAAGACGAGAGAAATTATATAGCCGATGGCCAAGACAGCCACAGAAAACAATTTCCATTTAGTACTTTCCTTTTGCAAGTAAATATGTTTCTTTCTGGGCTCCTAGGTACAGACATGATTAAATTAATGTTTTATTTATTATAGACAAATTAAATAGATTCCAAAATTAATATTAGGGAAACGAGGGCATTACAAAATGGTTTAAAAATGATTCTAGCAATTACTACAATTTTAAACTCTTCTTTGAACCTAAAATTAAAGGATTTAACCTTTAATATCCGATAGGCTTTCCTTATTATATTTAATAATTATATAAGTAAATTTCTTAAGCTAAAAATATTAACTGAAAAAGAGAAGTATCAGTTTCTAATGGTGTCACATTTCCCCTACTTTGTTACTAATTTGTTAGGGTATCTTTAAGTTGGAAAAGCGCCAATGCTTTCCCAAGAATGTGTTGAAAAGTGTCATGGGATTCTGCGTTTGCTTTTCCCCTCTGTTCATCTTGATGCTGCGGTGATGAAACTGGCGACAGCCGCAAAGTAAATGAATAGAAATTGGTAAGGGTAAGGGTTCCGGGTGGGATTTGGATGGAAAATGGACACAAGGACGCCTGGCACTGTTTTCTTTTCCATCGCTGCTGTCGCATTGGCAATTAGCCCCTCTATATCTCCAAGGCTTAGCCCTCAAAATTAATTGATCGAGCCGCTCTGGCTGAGTAACCATATCACATTTCAGGCAATTAGGCAGGCGCTTAAATTCGCACTCCCGGCCAAACTAAATATTCATTTTGAGTCATTTGCCGCAGTCAAATTCTAATAGGGTCAACTGCAATAATATCATTAGGAAAATTAAACACGAGCCCGGGAAATGGAAAATCGAGGGGCGGCGGGAGTGGCGACTGAGGAGGCCGCAAAGTTTTAGCCGTCGAGCAACGACACCCGGCCAAGTCGAGCGTATTATGCCTAATTGGGCGCTGCCAGTGCCGGGGAGAAGATGCTGGAGCACCTAGCTGTCGCCTGTTTTCCACTTTTCCGCCGGAAAATCCCTCGCCAACGTTTCCTCCCCAACCCACCCCTGTTCCATCACCACCGCCTTGGCTTTTGCACGTTTTGTCTACGCGAGTAATTAACTTTAATTGCGGCCATTAAAATAAATTGGCAGATACCTTTAAATATTGTTATTGTTGCATACTTGGGCCAAGGGAAGGGCGACGGTGGTGCCATGTACCGCTTCATATTAGCACCACGGGAGGAGGCCAAGGACTGGGCGGAAAATGGAAGGGGATTTGCACAAGAGAGAGGAGGAAAAAATGAAATTAAAAATACGCCCTGCTGTCCCTTGACCAGTGGAGTGCAATTCTGTGGGGCATTTAGAGGGACAGAAAATGTCTTGGGAAATGCTTTAAAAATTTAATAGTTTTGCTTTTAATAGAGGAATATCTATAAATGAATTAATAGAATAATGAACACATTATATGTAATAATATATGGATCAATGATAATGAAAATACACCGGAATAGCATAGGTAACTAACAAATAAAATGTTTCTTAAATATTATTTAAATTCCCTTATTTTTGGTACAACCTCTTAGCCCTTCCTGTGGAAATAGAATCGAAATTTCCCTTGAAGCTTCCTTATCACTGCACACTTGCAGGGACACTCGCAATCAGCAATTGAATATGCATGAGGCTGTTGTTCTCTCGAAAAAGCCAAATATTTTGGCGCATACTTTTCAGCGTTGCCTATGATGGCTTTGCATTCCGCCTCACTTGGCAAAAATGCAAAATATATTCTGTAGCCTTCTCTTGTGTGTGCGAGGGCAGGGCATCAAATGGTGGGGAGAGGGGACTGTAAGCGGAGACAAATTGCAAACGCAAAACTTCTTTAATTTTGTTGAAACGCTGCTAGCAAAGACTCGGTTTGGTAGACAGTGGAAACTGAAAATGTTTGGCCTACGGCAATAAATGTCAAACAAAGTTTTCAGCGCAGTTTTTTTCAATTAGAACTATTCATGCCAGCCATCGGCAATCTGACGAATTTTTAATGCCCTTTTCTTATTTCTAAATCACATTTTGAAACGCAACTTTATTTATTTCTTCTTCGAAGGATTAACAGTTGACTTTGTAAAATATTTAGAATATTAGAGAAAGTTGAAGATAATAAATATTATGAAAGAGTTTAACAATAAAATTAAAGCAAAAATTATTTCAAAACAAAAATTAGTAGGTGAATATAAATATTTAATGCCTTTGGCCACATCATTCAAAAGTCATTTTTGATCCCTGGCGAACGAAAGCAAAATAAATATTACAAAAAGATAGAAAAGGCCTACATATGGTAACAAAATGAATCATTCCGTCCATGGAGGCAAAGCAGCGGCGATCCTCAAGTGGCAGATTCAAGTAAAGCCACAGCTAACCACCAACGTTTCTGATCTTTGCTACATAGATTTCCCTGCTCAACGAAATCAACTTCAAGCATTGCCACGGACAATTGGATGTTGTCTTTCAATACTCCTGGCTCCGCCCGAAGAAGTTTTCCTTCTTGAAGTTTAATGGAACGCCGAGGCTATCCTTTGTTGTGAGCAAAGGGATGTCTTAAATTTTGCTAGACGGTGCTGGGCTTTTCCACTAATTTCTTAACAGTAGATAGTATGATCGTGATTCCGCTGGACGTGATCTCTTGTGAACTGCAGGAGAGCGCAGCATTCGAGTATTAATGGCCCCGCTTAGAGAATACCTCGGCGTTCCTGGTTGGTTAAGTTGCAGCCCGACGTGGCCAGATCATAAAGCTCTTTATTCAGGAAGATATTGAATAAACCAATAAAAAAAAATATATCAAGCATTAAAACTTTTCTTTATGACACTTGTTTATTTTTAGAACCAATCTATTAAATAGAAAACTGTAGTGCTCCCTAAAAGGGTATAAAGTCTAACAAGAAGTGGAACACAGGGAGCCAGAGAATAGTATATATATAGTACAAATCCGCTGAGTGACAACTGAACCATGAACGCCATATACATACATACACATGTGTATATAACACATGTGCATTGCGACATTAGAGTGGCAAAGGGCATGCAAATAACTGAAAGCCAAAAACAAAGGCCTAGCTGCCCCCACCGGGAACCGGAGACTGATATATCAGACGCCGAGCACTTTGATATATAGAAACTTCTGGGCGAAATGGAATCTCAGCCATTATTTGTTTTGGCCCAGACATTGTGAATGTGGAGGAAAGGTAGCCAGTGAACTGCAAAAAGCAAATACGAATCCGCATTCGAGTTCGAATTCCTATTGGAAATACGCAGCGCACGCACAAAATTCGCCGTTCGATGGCAAACTTCCGTTTCCGCTTTTAGTTTCTAGCTGCTCTTCAAGTGGAGAGCCGCAGGCGTTAACTTGATATTTACTTTGTTGCTGTTTACCTATACCATCCAGCCCGCCGCCCATCAAAGTTTTCTTGGCTCACTTCCGTCCGGTTGTCCGGAGTCCAGTGTCCGCTGTCCGTTTGTCTGCTGTTCGCTATCCGTCCGGCGAACGCGTCCATCAAACTTACGGAAAAACCCCCGACCACGCTTGACCAGCAAACTACTCGCCATCACCATCGCTCGGAAAATGTTTTCGTTGATGAAAAAACTTTGCCTGCCTTCAACACTTCTCAACTTTTGTGTAGTTTTGTCCCTTCTCCTTCTTTTTACGCCCTATATATGTATGTATGTGTTTTTTGTATATATGTACCATAAGCCTATCAGTTTTTGTGTGTTTTTCTTGACCCCGCCCTGGCCATGATTCGTTTCATCATTTCGGTGTTATTGTTTTCGTTTTCATCACAAAACATATATCGAAGGGCCATTAATGGGTCGCCGCCCAATACGTATACGCCGTGTGGATCGTCTCCGTTCCAAGTTGGCGCCACCAATAAACTCGAGATGAGCTTCCGCTGGCCCTTAAGCTGGGTACACTTGAAAAAAATGAAGAGCAACTGAAGTTATTTATATAAAATTAAGCAATGTTGTTAGGCATGAAATCGAACTAACCTTAAGTTAAACATTATACTATCCTGTTTATATTTTAAAACTATCTTTAGTTAGAAGAAGTACCATTCAGTCCCGAAATTCACTACAGTGTCTTTTTCTTCTATCCGCCATTGTGTGCTTGTGTGGAGCGCAAATGCGCTTAATCACTTCAAGGATGCTCGCATTCGGAGGAGCTGGAAAATAGGGTCGGTCACCAAGTAACCGAATAAGCACGGGCCAGGCAAATGGGGGAAAGCAGTCCGTCCCTTCGATGATGAGGCTCCCATCCCACAACGACTGTGTGTATGTTTGCTTGTGCAGCTCAAGATTGTGAAACTATGCGCATAGAAATTGAGAGAGACACTAATTGCTTTTCTTTGCAACCAACTCTTTTCTTTTCTAATTACTATATGCATGTGACTGCGGAGAGGGAGCGGGAGCGGGACGGACTGCTGGCGACTGTCGGCACACATTCTCCTAAGTAGGAAAATGATAGTTTGAATGCTTTCAGCAGGGACGAGGAGGGGATGGGTACTGGGGCCGCAGACGGAGACAACGACTTGGACGCATTTAAAGCACATAATTCGGTTTTGATTATGTTTTGGTCTTAGCCGCCATGGCTCCTCGTACTCTTACACAGCCATTGCCGGCGCACTTCAGAAGTTAGCAACTTCATTATGGCTAAAACCCAAATGTGTTGATATTGCGGTCGGTTGGAGTGAATGGCTATACGTAGGAGGTAGGGGGCCCTTCTGCCAGGGACTTTGCCTAAATGAGTGGGCCAATGGGCTTGTGGGCAAATATGAGCGTTTGTGATTATTTGCAGCTTAAGCCATGTTTACCGGCAGATAACAGGAGTCCGTCCTGAAAGAGTTTTTCCCCAAATACACCCGCTTACAGGCACTGGGAAAAAAGTGTTAGAATAATCATGAAATAAGTATTTTGAAAGGGGGAAAGTTAGTTATCTTAAATAATGTTTACATCGGAAAAGGTTTTATGGATTTGTCTTAATAAGCGTAAGTCCATTTCGCATGCAGAACTAGATATTCGAGTATTATAATTTGGAAATATATATCCGTTGTTTTTATATACTGATAATTGAATCGATTTCCTTAAATTTAGTAAAAAATAGTTCTCATAATTCAATATTAAAATATAAGATGTACCCTTACTTAATATTCTCTCCCTTGAGGATATATAAATTAATAAATATACAGTTTTAAGCATTTCTTTCTTTTTTCCTTCCTTAAT
The DNA here is from genome assembly GCA_035045905.1 of Drosophila anomelani. NCBI lineage: Eukaryota > Metazoa > Arthropoda > Insecta > Diptera > Drosophilidae > Drosophila > Drosophila anomelani. Next base: position 2,939,735 of record JAWNOO010000007.1, on the reverse strand, counting down.
TATCAAGCTTTTCTCTAAGTGAAAACCTTCTGAAAGCCACAATGAATCTGTCAATATGGGAGTAACTAAGAGGAGGCAACTCCAATCCGAATTTCGGTAAATGGAACTTCTTTGTGCGGTGGTCATCAGTTCGCTTCCCTTTGAAAAGGGTTATTGACTGTTTTTGTTGAGCCAGCGCACCATTCAGTCTCTCGACTAATTACTTTTGGCCGTAAAGCTAACTGCGTATAGGAGAACCTATCTATGTCTTTTACCCTTTGCCCATATCTGACTTCAAGTATCAGAGTTACATATGTATACGTTTAAAGTATGTCTTATGGAAAGGATTTGAAATTAAAGAAATATAAATATAATCATTTTCAACATTTATTTATAAAATAATTAACCTAATAAATACATAAAATCACAGTCACAATTATATATTGAACTTTAAAGTTGACTTTCCTCCTGACTTTGCCTTATTACTTAAGCCCTTTGCAGTCACATAATTTAAGCTGTTTATGCCCGACCTTCCCTATAAATGATGTACTAAAAGCCTAAGCGTAAATCAGCACATCATTTCGGTTACACGATGCTCCCCAAACGGGGGATTCCCCTCGAGAGCCCGGAGCTCCCTCAACGGAAGTGCGTGAAAGTCGCGCAGGAAATCGGCGTAAACAAAAAGCCTCGAAAAACAGGAAAAAGGTTAGCGCCATAATTTTGAAAAAAAAAAAAGAAAATGTTACAGAAACCAGAGTCGCAGGCAGATGCTAAATGAAAAGCTGTCATAGGCATGGGGAAACAGGGGACGCCGAGGGAGTGCGCCGGGAAAGGGAGCCCAGCTGGGGGATCTGATGGCCAAAAAAAAGGGTAGCGTACAACAGTAATAATCAGAGCCACGCGAGATTTTAAATATTTTATGCTGCTCAAATTGGCGGCCAACTGAAAATAGCCGACAAAAAAGGTACTCGAAGATAATGTAAGACAAGAGTATGGATCGACTATATAGTTACTTAATTAAAATATTATGACTTATAAACTTTAAAACAATAAACCCATAAATTTCTTTAGTTATTTTTTAAGGTTTACATTTTAAATGAAAGACTTAAAGTAGTTTACTTATAATACTTATCAACATAATAAATAATATTCCATTAATTTTAGCCCATTGTTTTATACTTTATTTTCCATCCGCCAATCAATAGCCTTCAACTTTGGTCCAATATGCTTTTGGCTTTTGGCCATCCAATACCGTGATGGAGAAAAAGGGCCAGAAAAAGCGAAGCACTGGGCACGTGCTAAGCTGAAGGCGGGGGAAAAATCGCTGGTGACAACTGCGGCGGATGGGGGAGTTTTCCGGAGTTTTCCGGGGCTCGCTGGCAACTTGAGCCACTTTGATTTTTGCTCAAGCGTAATTACAAGTTAAATGAGGCCAGGACCGCGGCTGGGACTTGGGACTGAAACTGGGAAGCCAGGGGAAAATGGAAAACGCGGAAAATGGTTAGGGGTACAGGAATGTGAGAGAAGGGGTGACCGGGAGCCGGGGACACTGGCAGCGGTTATGGTGGCCGCCAAAAACAGTGTCATCATGCGGAAGGATGCGCGGCTGGCAATGAAACGGAAGGAAGGAAGGAAAGACGAGCCAGCGGAGGAGGACGAGCAGATAGACCAGCGGATGATGTACAGGCGGCGATTGCAGGACACCATCCCGGAATGGCAAGGACCAAAGGGACACAGGACAGCGGGACAGCAACCACAGGCAGTGCAGACACATAAAGGTAATAAAAAATAGCTAAATAGTGTAATTAAAAAAGGAAAAGTAGAAAAAGGAATTATTTAGTTATAGTTACCATATATTTTAGGCAGAAATTATAAGAATTTTGTCTTGGATTTATATATTAAAGCAGAAACTATTGAGAAATATGAGTGATATAAATATTATTAACATTTTCTTATTAGTTTGCAGGTTATACTTTGGCCTATAGAAGGACTTATAGAACAAGGAATAATAAATTCCCTATTTTCCTATTCATAAATTCCCAGATTTATGTTCAAATACCGCAGCCAAGTTGCCAGCACTAGACAGGACATCTCCACGCTGCATGCAACCAAAGCACTGGTAATGAATGGGTGGCATTGTCCTTTGCCCATGTCCTTTCGCCCATCCTGGGCCCAGAATGAAAAATTGCGCCTGGCGACTCAAGCTTGTTTGGCATCCTGGCCGCGTAGTGACGTTGTTTGTTTTCTGCTGAAAAGCGCCGCTCGAAGGAAGTATGCAGAAAGCGGAAAACAGAATAAAGGCCAGAAGGATGGTAGAGCGGAGGAGGACTTAAAACAAAACAAGAAATAACGAAGCGCAAAACAAAAATGGCGAAAACAAACCGCATTAGTGAGCAGATAGGCCTGCACCACGAAAAATAGCAAGGATTTAAGGTCCTATTTCAAAGGGAAATATATGAAAAAACTCGGAATATGAAAGGCTTAATTTTCTACCATATAAAGATCCTACAATATATCAAAGTAAATCACTCCAATCCTTTTATTCCCTGGGTAATGCCAGACTTTTTTGCAGTGTGGCCACCACGATAGAGATGAGAGTGGAGCCGGGAACGGAGGCAGCGCTGGGGCTATGAAATGTCCGCTGATGGAACGTCACGTCAGCCCAGGCAACAGCCAACAGTGGACAATGGCGACAACGCAAGTGATGAGTCCGCGATCCGAGAACCGGCTGCAGGATGGTGCTGAAAACATTGTCGTCGCAGGGATCCATTCCGGATTGCCCAGGAAACGGCAGCTGCTATTTGCCCAAGCCTCAGTCTCAGTGGCAGTTCCATATCCAGTGGCTGTCCCCGAGTCCCACAGTCCGGCTCCAAGAAGTTCATTTTGCAGTCATTAACAAATTGTAAAAAAAGAGAAAGATAGAGGGGAGCCTGGCCAGCTGGCAGTGCATTTTCTCCGGCCAAGTTTGTTTGAGCGTAAGAAATTATAGATGCTGATGCCCCGATCCCGATGCCAATCCCCCCGCCGCCCACTTCCTTGATGATAGTCAATTGCAAAAGTTCGCTTGACTATTAATATTTTATCCCGTTTCACTTCGTCGTCCATGGCCGGTCCATTGTCATCGGCACTTGTTGGGTTTGTCAAGTTAAAACTTTTGCACAACTTCAAAAAATAGCAGCAGAGGAAGGGCTATTGCTATGGGTATGGCTGTGAGAGGATGGAACTGCAAGTGGAACTGATGTCTGCAAATGGAAGTTATTACAAGCAGCAAGCCAAGTTTTGATTAGTTTCCCAGCCGTTGCGAGTCAAGTCTGCGATTTGTGCAATTATCATAGAAATTGTGTGGAAAATGATTCCCATCGGAATGAAATCTATAATTTAGAAGCTGGCAGAACACCAATTATGTAGAGAGCTTGATTTTTTAAGTATTCCTGTTAGTAATAAACGAGAAATCATATTATAGTGATCACCTTTGTAGCAATTATATTAAATGAACATACTTGCTCAAGTCTCTCAGATGTCAACTTTGCCACTACTTTGAGCCTTCTTGAGGGCTCCATAATTAAGCGGCAAGTTGCTCGCTCGCGGGTGACAGTAAATAAAAAAAGGGGTGGGCCAGGGAAAAGGCGGTAAGCCCAGGGAAAAGGTGGCATGCAAAAAAGGCGACGCCAAATGGCAAATGACAGCCGCCGTCAGCTTCGCGCGTTCACACTCCATTCACATCCTTCTGGTTTTTCCTCGGGTTTTTCTTGGCTTTCTCCTGCCAGAATGCTGCACATGTGGCAACAGTGTGCAGTGAGCAGTCTGCTGTCTGCTGTGTGCAACTTGCAACGTGCAACATGCAACACGAGACATCGGCTGTGACAACGCCGCAAAAGCCATGTCAACAAAAGCGGCAGCAGAAAAGATGCCAAACTGCCGGAGAGTTGGAAGCTGGAATTCTGACACGAGCCCGCAGTCTGTGGAGTCTGTGGGGGCCTGGTCCGGGAGCTCAAGGGCTCGAGGGCTCTTCCCGACCAAATCCCGTCCTGATGCTGACAGACACTACTTGGCATCTCGACTTTAATGCCGAGTGGCTCTCTGTTTATGAGGGCTTGCCAGTACAACGGACAGTTACTTGGCCAGATTTCCACAAATTAACATAATGCATTGTGTGCGGATCAACAAAAGCTGCAACATTTGCGACTGACATGGAGAGGTGTTGAACTGAAGGGCGGTCTTTGTGGTCAAGTTCTTCGGATGCAGTGGAAACTTGGAAAAGTGCTCTAATTGAGATGGAAACTCTTCAGAACAAGGTTGATGAAACTTTATTTACCAGGCAACTATGTATTTATTTAAATGTTGAATATTTTGCTTGCTAACAGTTAACTTAATAATTATAGTATCTCGTAGAACTTTACTATAGTTAACTACTATTTTTGTCATATATCATTTTATATAACCGATTTATTTACTATTAATTGCGATTCAAACAAGCCAAAGGGGTAACGAAAGTTAGAGCTTAAAGTCTTCGCACAGTGGACCGTTGGGTATTTGCTCTGTTCTCCCCCTTTTGGGCACTTATACCGCCCACTGTGCCACTGCCGCCAATTTGCATGGCTCGTCACTTCGGCGAAACGCGAAATCTTCGCGCATTTTGCATTTTAGTTGTTTCGCTTCGTTGCATAAATAACTGCAAGCAGCCGCCCCCTTTTCAGTCAGTCAGCCGCGCCCTTTTTGTTGTTTCAATGCGCCATTTGCATGTATGAGATGAGCCTGCCTGCCCCCCGATTTCCCTCCATTTTCCAACCTCCCCTCCTTTTCCCCCCTCCCCGAAAAACTCCCGTTTCACAGTTCTAAGCACAAACAGATTTTTGTTTGCAGAAACTTTATGGAAAACGATTGGGGGCTGGGGGCAAGCGGGAAAATAAGACTCCCGAGTGCAGCAGCAGCTTTTGCAGAATTTTTCTGCTTGACTCGGCAAAAGTGTCGTAAATTTTTGATTTCATTAAAATGCGTGCCCAGCAAACAGACCCCATCTACACAGGGGAAAATGCGGATAGTTTAGATTTAATTAGTTAAAAAATCTATCAATTTACCTTTGTAATTTAATTTATAATTCTATCTATATTATTTATTATAATTCAATCATTTTATTTTTTCTTCTTAAGCTAAAAAATCTGCTAATAATCCTATTAATGTTCTGCAATTATAATTTTATTAAAATTACCAATTGTTTAAATATTTAATTATTTCTTTAAATTAAGCCTACAAATCAGTAACAAATTCTAAATAAAAATATGTTAAAACAAATCCCATTTTCTTCCAGTGCTCGTCTACAACTCAGTCTGAAGCCAATTGGAGCATAAAACGAATACTCTCATCTCCTGGCCTGGAGTCAAATTCGAACTCCATCCAATAGAATTGCATAATTAAGATTATAATTTGATTCGAATAGCCGAGTGGGGATGTCTTTAAGATCCCCCGGAATAAATCATCCGTCCAGGGCTCATAAATTTGTCAATTACGAACGCAGTCCGGCTGCAGTGGCCTGGAACGGGTCCTGCGAGTCGAGTGAAAAGTCGGGGCAGATAACAGATTTGCCAAAAATCCTTTTGGCACTGGCTCAAAAGTCTCGCCAGAATCGCCGCAGCTGGTTAATCGGGAAATGCACGGCGAGCGAGCGGAGGGGAAAATGCCGCAGAAAATCAACTGGAGGAATCATTTTTGAGCCAGCTTTCGTTACGCTCGCCTTGCCAACTGATTTGCACTCGCTTATCGGGGCTTTTCCTACGATTTTTTCGCCGGCGAAATATGCCAAGCGCCACGCCCCAGGGAAAACCCCTGAACAACGCCCACTTTGCTGCTGCTGTTGCTGTTTGGCCAGCCAAGTGCAATGGCTTCGATAAAGATTGACGGCGCTGTAAATTCTCTGATTCTGTCACTTCGGAAATTGGTAAAATTTCCGCCAAAAGGCAAAACGGCCGACTGGGGGGAATGCGTGTCGTCAATAAATAGTACTTAAATATGATGTAAATAGGGAAAATATACTCCAAGTTATGGGTTTTCGAATAACTCTGGGAAACGGTATTAACTGTCAATGCGTTTAAGGCGTTTGAGGAGAGTCTCTGCCGGAAAGAGGAACATACTGAAATAATATTAAACATTTATTTAATATTTGTTATTAAGGAACTAGTAAAAATTTTGGAATTTATTTTACTATTCAGATATTATGATTCTCACTCGGATTTGTATCCAAGTATCCCTGAGATATGCAGTATTTGCACGTTGCAATTATTATTTTGTCTCGATAAAAATTCATTTGCTTGCAAATTGAAATTTTCCCATGCACTTGGCGGTGGCGCAAACCCAGGCGAAGATCATGAAATATTTAAAAATCTTTCACCGATACAAAAAGCAAGACACACGAAAGCCAGCAACAAAATGGCAACGACAATGGGGAAAATGGACGATGGACGGACGGGACGGGGGGCAAATGGACGACGGGGAATCCCCAAAAGGAAACGAGAGCTAACGTATGTTCCAGCTTGTCGTTTGTTTTGCGGCCAGGGCGAAAGGCGTCGAGTGTTTGCACCAAAGTGCAAATAGAACACCAACAATAACAATTGGAAAGAATTTAAATTTGCATTTTGCGCAGAATTGTAAGAGGCTGTCGGTCCTCTGTCCCTCGTCCCTCTCCCTCTCTGGTAGTTGGAAATGTCGTCATTAAAGCGAAGAGGTCCGGCTTGGGTCTAGTCTAGAATTTTACATTTGTATCACTTTTTTTATCGCCATTTAAATGTAAATTGTTGCCGTTCAGGGGGCGCAGCCGGGCGAGGGGCGGACGACGGGTCGCAGTTTATGTGAGTGCGACGACTTCCGACCGCAATTGAATTTTTTAAAAGCGCTGAGCATTGATAACCAAAACAATAAAAGCGGGGACACCGCACACTCGGGCAGACACACACACACACGGAAAAAGGGAGTAACAAATGTTTTAAAATCGCTTAAATATGCAACAAGCTTGTACAATTGCGGTGAAAATGGTAGCTCTCGAGGTAACAACATTTCACATTTTGCGGCTTTATTTATAAATGTTACGGTATTTATTTTAATTAGAAAATTGTAATTAGAAAACAAGGCTACAATTCGTTTAATTTAGAATAAATATCAAGATCAAACTCTACGTTTTATGTTGCTTATTTTAATTAGTAATGAAAACCAAGGACATTGAAAGGGCTTTCTTAAACCTTAAAGGGTGTTATATATTTTTTTAAATATTATAACAATACCTTAAATAATTTTATGCTATAAAAACTTCATTATATAAACTACCTTTGACTATTTTGTAAAATAAAATTACACAAATTTCTTACATTTTGTAAAAATTAAAAAACTTATAAATATAATATTCTATTCTTATATCCCCAACTATATTTTCAAAAAAAAGGGCAACCAGAAAGATACGTCGCAAAGGCACAAAGCGCAAATCGGCCTATAACAAAATATGTGTGTTTGCCTACAATATGTCCTTGTCCCCTGTCCGTGCTTCTGCTGGTTCCTTTTTTTTATCATTTTCACAATGCCTTCTTTTACCCCAAACCCCCTTTTTCGACCCGTTTTGCCACCCACTTGGTTGGCCCCAAAAAATACATAGGTTTTTCGTTGTGTCTGCGGCATTGTGAGGAGTCGTTAAATTTTATATGCATTTTGCAAAAATTTGTAGAAATTAACAATGAAACGTGACCGGGCAAAATATTTCGGGCAAAAGTCAATTGAATATTTGATATATATATATATATATGTATGTATATAGCGGCGGAAAATTAAACTTGTTGTATGCATATTCAGACATACATCAAAATATCGATTGCTTGAATTCGGTTTCATATTTAATTTATAGATTTCAATAGTTACTTTAACAAAGTCAATGCCCAATTATTACTCAAAGTTGCAATGCATTTCAATTAAAATTTAAGAACCGTGAATGTTTAAACTATAGATAGAAATTTATAAAACTAACAGTCATTTATTTGTTTATTTGAGATTCATTTTTTCTATAATATCATAAATTAGTCGAACATTAGTTGTTCAACCACAGATTTTAAAAATCTATGTAAATTTCTATATAATTTGTTAGGCTCGTAAATAATAGAAACAGGAATTAAAAGCAACACCGAAAGCCAATTATTCACTTTAAGGCAGGGATAACAAGTGATTTAAAAAATAATTTCATTTCGCGCAAAGCCCCAAATATACAGAATTTAATCGCGTTACAAATCTGAGGCAATAAATAAGCTGCCAAAAATAATTATTATTAATTATCAGAGGCCGTAATAATGCATTAAAGCCGCCGAAAACAATGTAAAATCCTGCAAATGTGCATTAAGCTCAGCACGGAACTCGCATTCTACTTTTTCCCTTACATTCAATTCCATGAAAACTGAAATTATAAAATTACTGCAATGGGTTTTGTTTAGCTTGGCATTTAATGCGCCATAAATAATAAAATTGCAGCTCTGGGAGGTCGGGCCTTCTGCAATTGTCAGCAGGCATTACGTTTTAAATATGCTAATTTGCATTCATTAAGTTTTCGGTTATTTTATTTAAATAGTTTTTACGTTTTTTTGTGTTTTGGTGTTCGACAAATAAGGACAACTTGCGGCTTAATGATGAACACAAGCAATTGCATGAATCCATTTAATTTAAATAAATGGAAAGAAATTAAATGGAATGAAATGATTTATAGTGATAGAGAAGTGTGAAAGCTAAATATGTGTTTTGTATATACAGATTTTTAATAACATTATTCTATCAAATGTTGTAGCGCTTGTACTTTGCTGCATGTAGAGTGAGGTCAGCGCCATCTAGGAGTCGCTCGGTGGCACCAGAGCACAGTGGGGAATTTGACCTGTTTTTGTGGCATTAATTAATATCTTAAAAACAAAGCAAAATTTTTAAATTCTGTTTTTTGAGTTAAGTTAATAATAAAGAAAGGAAGATATCTTGAAAAAATGGGCGTGGTTCCGCCTTTTTTTAATCGATTTTTAATTTTTTTTTATGGTAAAAAAAAAAAAAAAAATTTGTTTTCTTTTTACGACAATAATGGTAATTTTATACATTTTGTAAAAAAAATGGGCGAGATCGCACTCTTTATTTGCGAGAAATCGAAGGGAATTTGCTCTGTTTTTGTGGCAATTATTCCAGCAGCACCGTATTGCTGATTGAAAACATCCATCCTAAAAAATGGAATTACGCAAAAAGGGGCAAAAAGGGGCAATTAAACTTAGATGTTCTGAATTAGGAATACATGGCTCTACAACATGGATATAGACACTCACTGGACAAGTCTGGACATTTTTTTAAAACCTTTGCCAAAGTTGAACATTTATTACGAAAGCTTTGAACGGACACCACCTGCTTCAATTACAAATTGTTAGAAATACACGCACGATTTTGTCAAAGTATTAGTATTAACAAATAGTACAAACCTGAGGCATGATTATCCATTTTAAATTTTATTGATTGGTGCTTTAACCTCTGAGAAATATTAATTGGAAAATGCACTACCAAATGAACCAAAATGCGCACACAAAATGTAATTTTCCAACAGCTGTCTTCAATCGCTGGTATTTTAATACTGGACTGGAAAAATACCATTTTTGGTATGTAACATAAGACTTTGGTATATTCTCAATACGTTAAGACTTCAATATCCAAAATTTAAAAACTTTTAAAAAACACATTAATGCCACAAAAACAGGGCAAATTCCCCAGTGTGCAGAGGGGGAAAAGAAAAGTAGCAAGGAGAGTAACAGTCCTTAATGTCAACTTTCTCTTGCTCCATCTCGCTTATCCGGCTAGGGGTTACCGCCACTTTTCGGGCGTCTAGATCTTTCTTTTCCAATCAGTGCGTCAGAGGGTCAAGTAGCATCCTAGAGAAGATTGTTCTATGTTCTGTGATTTTTCTGCATAGAAGTCAAGCAGCCCGAAACCAGAGAGGAAAAGCGGATTCATATATCCAGCCTAGCGCTAAGGCCTAGCTGGTAAGTTGCAAAAGCGGAGGTATTGTTGGACATAAAATTTAGAGGGATTTGTTTTGTTAGGCTCATTATAAAACTGTGGCCAAGAAACCCCCGGAGCAGAAGCTCAGCAACTCGTCGCTCAGGCGTGAGTGTTTTTGTTCTGAGTCCCGCAGTCGTCGCGCAGCCGCCGTAAGGGGCAAATTGCATCGTCGCGCAGCCGCCGTGTGGTGCGGTTTTCATTAGTGTGCAGCCGCAGCAAGGGGATATCTGAAGACATCGCCGGGGGAAGTGCGCAGCTAAGTGGAAATTGGGGCAAATTAGCTGCTTCAAGGGAGTGGGGAAAAAATAGAACAAGTGAATGTGTATGTGTGCCTTTGCCTAAAACTTTTGAGGTTGAGTTCTTTTTGAAAAAAAAGGGAAAGAAAAAAAAGTATAAGAGATTCGAAAACCGAAAAAGAAAAAGGTGAAAGAATGGAGAAAAAGTAAATCATGTATACATGCCAAAAACGCTAAAACCCATCCAGGGAAGAATAAATTAAATTAAATTAAATTAAATTAAATAGAGAAAAAAATGTAATTAAGGAAACTGCAGAGGAATTTAGTAATATTTTAGTAAAGTTTGATTTGATAAGTTTTATTTGGTTTTATTAAGTGATGAAATGTTGGCCCGAAAAAAAAAAATTCTTCTTGTCAGCGAAAATGATAAGTAGGCAAAGGCAAAATGAGTGATATTTTAATATGTTGAGTGAAGTTTTGTGATGTCTACAATAGACTTGATTTTCTTTTGTGTCGTTGGGTTGGGAAAAAAATAAAATTTTTTAAATTTTCAAGTTTCTCTCAGGAAAGCGCTTTCTTCGAGGAGGACAGAAAAACATTTTTTTTAGTGAGTTCCTAACAATCTATGGTTTAATTAAAAGAAGAACGGAAATGATACCGTAACGACAAACAAGGGAAAATTCCAAGTCCAAGAATCATTAAAATTAATTGCTTAAAAAAAATTGCTTCAGAGATTTTGCTCATTTAATTTTTGCCAAAAAAATCTGATTCGTCTTTGCTAATGAAAATCAAGAAAGATAATTCTGGCCAAGTCAGCTTTGGATATTTATAAAAAAAAAAAGTTAAATTGCTTATTTATATTTACATTCACATTTATATTTTATTGACCGTCTACTGCATTTATATTTATTTCATATATTTTCCACCTTTGACTATTTTATATATTTTATTTATGCGTTAATGTATGTTGTGTTTTAAGTCTTATTGTCAATTATTCTGCCACCATCCCCATGCATTATCAATACTTTTTAATTAGTTTTTAAATAAAAATTATAATGTTTTAATCTCCCGAATTTTTGACTCGACATAATATGATTCCCTGACAGCCGAAAAACACCCATGGGACCACTAAGAAAACACGCGATTTATTTTAGAATTAATAATGAAAATAGGCAATCTGGAAGAAGTAGCAAAGACCTACACCACTAGTCGACGAGCCCAGCCGGAGAACAATTCGCGTGAGCGCTTCTTTCAAAACAACACCCCTGCCTGAATAATTGTTTATGTTCGTTACAATGTTTGTTATAAATTAGATCGATTTGAAAACTAATAGAAATATTTTTCAATCTATTTAGTTTTATATCCTCTTAAATAGATTTTATATAATATTTATTGCCAAAGACCTAAAGCCACAAAACAGCAGAAGCACGCCTGATCTAATTATTTTCGGCCATTATAATAAGTCTCTCCACACTGATTCAGAATTCATTCGGCACTGGGCCAATCATGATGCTGGTTAATACCCTGGAGGACATTTCCCACTGCCCAGCATCTGTATCTGCATCCGTGTAACCAAGTATCTGCAGCATTTGAAAGCTGTCTGCGTATTTTACGCTCCTTAACAATAGACGGACATCCCGTACGTGGCCTGTGAATGAAATGAAATAAAATGAAGTGAAATGACAGGACAGCTGGGCGGCCAAAGGACAACCCTGTTGCGTCCTCGGTGGCAATGTTAATTGCTTATCTACGTGATTTCTTACCAAATTAATTTGAGCAAATTGCAAATGGCGAGTGGCGAATGGTTGGGAGCATAAATCAGTTAAGTTGCTGTATTAACATTGAATACATTTACCTAATTAAATCAAGACCGATTCGGTTGAATAGAGTCCCGAGCAAAAGCTTTTCTTTTAATTGGAAAACTGACCAGGCCCCCATGGGTGTGTATGTAATCGAGACCAAAATATATACAAAAAATATGTATATTATATGTATATTAGTAATAGAGAAAAGAGGATTAAATATAATTATTATTAATTAACCATTTAATGTGTAAATATTTACGAATAAGCTCAATATCTAGAAGCATAATAACTTTTATTATTGATTTCCTTGTGCAATCTTTATCTATATTTGACTCGTAAGCCCTGTCGGCATTCGATTATGTTTTACTTTTATGATTCTGTTTAACCGAATTGAAACGACAGATGGCGCATAAAATGCAAAGACAGCAAAACTAACATTAAAATCAACATCAATCTGCGCCCTCCAGGTCCAGAAAAACTCTCCCAAAAAAAAAAGAAGGGAAGGCTCCTCAGTACTCTTGTTTAGATAGGGTTAGCTGTATGTTGGAACTGGGCATCTGGGTAATTTGTTTGGAACATATTTCGCATATGAACATATGAACAGACACAGACACAGTCAGGGGCCAACGAAAATAGGCAACTCTCTCGCCCTGACAGGACATGCTATCCATATGAATGCCGCCTGATGTTGACAAAACATCCAGTAAAAACATTTAGTCCACCTAGGATCGAAAAGGGAAAGCGCATATGCCAGTGATGTCAGCTAAAAGTAACATTTTCAGCTAGCTAGGAATATATTTAAAAATAACTGATTATTAAATACTTACAGAATTGATTTTTTTTATAATAAAGTAAATAAATAAACTATAATTAACCATGATTTAAATAAAAGTTAAAGCTTTTCCCCCTCTCACATACAAATACAGTAATTTCTACATGTAAAAATGAGTTAAAATATACATATATATATACATGTACCAAAAAACTAATTGAGATTCAAGTTTTTAATTATTCTAAACTGAAACTGCATGAAATAAATGTATTCAATAATATTCCTTCAATATTTTCGGCTAGAAAAAGGTTCAGCTGCAAGCACTGGGAAAAGGAAACACAAACAGCACACGCTGAGAGCCAGCGGGAAAAATAAACAAAAACATTGCAGGGAAATTATTTTGTTATCGTTATGCGACATCAAAACAATCCGTCGAGTGGCATATGAGTTTTCTGATTACTCGCTTCGTTGCCAGCGCTCTGATTTATGCGTTTATTAAGACTCGCCCAATCATCGGTCTGCCAATAAATTCTTGCCACTGCACTGGCCAAGAAAATGCAACAGTTCCCGGGTGCTTGGTTCACAGTTCTCAATTCTCAGTTCTCGGCTTCTTGGGTAAGTAGATCAAGTGGCTGCTCCATTTCCCTCGTCCCGGCTACAATGGCTACAATAATATAGCAATCTCACTCTCCTTCGCCCTTAGAGCCTGGTGGCCCATCAAATGCTTAACCATTCAGCGTCACTCCCTGCACAATGCGATTTCTGTAGCATACTTTAGCGCAGCTCTTGACACTGATAACACATGTCGTCTGGGAGACGGAGAGACAGAGAGTCGGAGAGACTGAGAGTCCGAGGGCCAAAGTCCGTCACCCCACCTCCCAGGTCCGAGGTCTAAAGTCCTGGCACATTAAGCAGACAAAAGGTTCTGGGACACGGGGCCTGACATTATGCAGCCAGTTATCCTGGCACTGTGAGGTGAGCTTGTCTTAACCCGAGGCTAATTAAGTCGCTTGGGGGAAATTATTAAAAGTAGTTTGAAAGAAAGGTTCATTAAATAAAACTGATAATAAAATAATGGATTGGGCTTTGTTTTTTAAAGGTAATAACAAAAGGTTAAACTAAAATCTCTTATCTATAAAATATATAGATCTTTATAAGCTAGTTAAGTTTTAGAAGGGAATCCAGGTACTTTTATCATTAGAAGTATCCAATGCTGACTGACTTGAGCACTCTTCATGTTTACAAGTCAATGTAGCATTTCTTATAACTTAAGTAAATATTACGCAAAGATTAATATCTATAAATATATTAAAATATTATTAGAAATATATTAAATTAACTCTTTAAGATCTGTTATATCATATAAGAGGCCATACATATAATCACTTAAGCAATTAAAACCCAACCTGCATGAGATGTCAGCTGAAGTCAGTGTGCCAAGTAGCAATTGAGGTTCTTTTTCCCTTAGCCTTCCTGTCACATTGTGCTCGGCTTGTTTGTCCTGTCCTGAGTCCTTCGTTCCTCCTCCCTCCTCGCTCCTCGCTCCTCTCGCCACCCGCCTCCTGCCCTTCCATCTGTGGAAGTGTCTCTGTCTTTTCTTTTTTAGCCGCCTTTGTCCCGATGTTGCATTCAGCTGGCATTCAGCAACGAGTATTTACTTTACTCACAGCATTTGCATGGCATTGTGCAGCGCGACTGCGGCTGTAACCTAATTTTGTGCACTTAATTGTTTCATTATGGCGCCGCATCAACAAAGGACCCGAAACCAAGGGCCAGGCGGGGCCAGAAGAGTGCTCCAGTGGAAATGGTGGAAATGTCGAAAGAAAAATGGCCGGCAAAGTGCAAGAGAAGATTTGAAAATAACGTAACGTGTAATGTGGCTTTGACTTGATTGGCCGGCCTTTTGTGTTGTCGTTGCAGGGCAACCGCATGCAACCTACTTTGTGCGGCCATTGTTTGTTTTTAATTAGCCGCAATAAACGCACACAAGCACAGAGAGAGAGAGAGCGAATCACACACACACACTTACGTGCAATGGGCCCACTTAAAATAAACAATCGCAAATGCCATTGCACTAAGCAATTGAATTGGAGCCAAGGCCTTGAAACAATTTGTGCACAAAATGCGAGCAGGCTTTAGTTGTTGTTCGTTTTGTAATTGCACTTGGAGAAAATAACTAAATAAATCTGCATATATTTTGTAATTAAATAATAATTATTCCGCTTAAAAAATGGGAAGGTTTTTTACTAACTCTTTGGTTACTTGCAGAAATTGAGCTTTGCTTTTTATAAAACTTGTAATTAACTTATTGGATATTACTTGTATCCCTTATCGCTTTCCTTGGTGTAGTCCCTCTCCTTTGTTTGTGTTAATTAACTTGCACAACATGTCCCTAACTTTGAATCCATTTCCATTTAAATGCGCTGCCCCCGCTTCTTTCCCTCTTTCTCGACGATGTGTGTGCGGTCTCAAAATCAAATTAGTCCGATGGCGCGTAGTCGGGTGAAATATAAATCTGCTGATTTACACAGAAATAAAGCCAAAGTCGACCGCTTTCGGGGCCATAAAAGCAAATTAAGCCAAAATGTTAAATAAACAAGTTCCGCAGAGCCCGATGACAGACGTAAGCCAGCGGCTGTCTTCTCCTCGGCCTTTCCGGCCAATAGAGACAAAAGTTATCTTATTAATTCCTCGCCACATTTCACGCACTCTCCCCTATGAGTCGCCACTCATGGGAGTTTCCCTCCCCAGAGAGAAAGAGAGAGTTTTCCCTGTCATCACGCCCCACTAAACTCGCCGTTAATACGCACAATCAAATGTGATAAATATAACGGAATATTGTAGCATAATTTTGGGGCCAAACTAAGCCGACAGAAATAACACTTGAGCAAATATTAGATCAGCCTTGGCTCACAATTTTAGCCATCTTTGTGTCCCCTCCTCCAATCTCTCTTACCCACTTCCTAGCCCTTTTCATTGGACGCACATATTTCGTTTTTCCATTTGCCAGCACTTAAAGAAAAACTATTTTCGGGATATTGTAGAAAACAGATTTTAATTTTGATATGATATAAACTTATTAAAATGCTTTTTAGAATAAATTTTTGGTATTAAGATACGTAGAATATGGTAGTAATTTTTAAGTAATATTTGTATTTTGTATTCGAATATTCACAGCTGTAGAAAATATACAAAAATGTAAAACTTTTTTGTACAATAAATATGATGATGTACAATAAAAATAATAGAGGGTGCAAGAGAAATCGATAGGGGTTTTAAAACCCATAAAGAGATACCACTTTAAACTGAAAACGGTACTTAAAAGATTCCATTACATACTTTAACACATTTTTAAGAACTTTTCTTTCTGCATCTCCCAAAAATATTAATAAAATAATTCAATAAGAAAAACTTCCTTCTTAGATTTTATTTTTCCGTGTACCTATTAGGCAGTGTTTGTTGTGGCAATTTCTGTTTCGCAAAAAAGGGGGGAACGGGGCGAGCATTGTGGACGGGGGAGTCATCTATGTATGAGTAATCGCTTTCATGCTTGATGACCGAAATGATTAATGGATTTTTGGGGAAATCGAGCCAAGTCCAAGATTAAACGCAACAGTTTCCAGCATTGATCATTTGTTACGTCCCACACAAAAACATCTATCCACTTCGAAGGATTTTTCCAGAGAGAGAGAGCCCCTGTTCAGCCCTTAAGCCTTTAAGTGGGCCTGCGAATAATTCTACCAGGGGGTTTTAGTATCACTTACAAAAGGGTCTTTATAGATTGCGAGATATATTTTGCTTTGAAATTGTTGCATGAATTACTTACTCACAATAATTAAACAATATTAAGACCTTTAAGGAAGCCTTGAAATGTTTCTAATCGCAGAGCCACAACTCCCTTGCAATTTCCCAGAACTAAGTTCCCAAGCCAGGCTTAAACAAATCAATTTTCTCCATTCATAATTGTCGAGCTGCGTATTGGGCATTGTTGCATTTGAATAATTTGCACTTTGCAGGCGGCAGGCAAATGCAAATGGCTTCTTATTTCATGAAAGGATCAGCAGGCCATAAACAAGCCAAACGGGAGAGGCAAAAAGGAGTCTGTCTTTGGCCTTCTGGTTCCTGCGTCCGTCTGTCTGGGATGCTGTTCTTCTCCCCGGACCAGTTTTCCACCATTTCCCAGCCGGCTCACAGCAGTGGTGGCATTTCGGTTCTGATTTTTGGCGCTCTCTTGTTTTGGGCCACTGGTTTTGTCATTGTTTTTGGCTTGGCATTTGCTTGCCGCTGCTATCTCAGTCCGCAAGGATTAATGGGGTCAATTTGCCAGTGACTCGCACCCCCCACTTTCACCAGCGGCGTCACCAGCAGAGTTGCAAATGCAACTGGCTCATAAAACATACACGGGGAGAAAGGACTTTCTTATTAATGCTTTATCAGTCTTCTTTTGAGTTTAAGTTATATTATTCAATTAAAACTTTGAATTTTTAATAGATATTTACTAATAGTTTTAGATGTGTGGCTGCGGCTCATATCATGTCAGTGGCGAATGCATTTGGGCATCAAAAGCTAAAGCCTGGCGACTAAGCCAAAGACGTGGATTCCGTTTCAATTTACTTTTTTTAAATTCCAAACTTTTGCGACAAGTTAAAGCCGCCACACATACACACCCATACTCCCGCATAGATACTCGCTTTTCGGGAAAGGGAAAAACAAACATTTTCAGGACTTGCACACACGCACAGCGCCAATAGCACGCAACAAGAGAAATGCGAGAAGAAAGTTGAAAAACGAACCCAACGGAAAAGCGACAAATTCAACATGTCAAGCATTAGAGAGAGACAGCTGGAAGGCGAGAGGGAGAGCGAGATGGGGAGCTGTCACGAAGATGAAACTATTATCCACGGAAATTAGCGAGTTCCAATGACAAAAACACATGAAATGCAAAAACTTTCAGCCCTTCAAGCTCAATTCCCAAATTGTTGACGACATAGTTCCTTGGGTTTTGGCCGGGATCCTGTTGCTTTAGCTGCCTTGTTGTTTTCCCATAAGAGGTCTTGTCTCCCTCTCCAGGAAACTTCCTAATGCGAGTACATCCCAGGACCCACTAGCCAAGTATCCTTTTGCATATTTGCCACCACATAATGGAATATAATCTAATAGTTTAAAACAAAAGCTATTAATTATATAACAAGACTGGCTGTGCGTTGGAGGAAAACCAGCCTGGAAAGATTGTTGGTGTAAAGGTAGCGTGTATTTATAGCTTTAGTATTTTCTATACTTGTGAAAAATCTCATATTTTAAACCATTTCTCCCATCTTTATGGGCCAAACATTTACTTTTACGGCCCAAGTAAATGATGCTCCTTTATCGAACCCTTAGCAGGTCATTGTGTCACATATTTAACTAGAAATAATTGCTGCCGCACTCAATCGTTTCCCATTTGCCAAAGCCAACCTCTTTAAAGCTCGTTTTATATTTATAAGTACATATATGTATTTCTGCTGGGTTATTTTGTATCTTTATTTGTGAGTACATCTCCAACGACACGAGAATTGCCCGGAAAGCTGTTTCCCTTTGACTTTGAGGCCATAAAATGGGCAAAAGGCAAAGACAGTCGGGGGGGGGGGCGACAAAAAAAGAAGCCAAACGGAAAACGAAGGCACATAAAATATGCGTAAAATATATGCGCAAAAATAGTTGGGTCATCTAATGGCTGAACCAAATCCAAGACCAAGATAATTGCGTTCCCCCCGAATCTGTCCTCGGTGCTTTGCATTTTCCACTTGGAAATCCTCAGCTCCAGCAGATACACTCAAAATTTTTACGACCCCAAAATGGCATTAAATATCCAAACGTACTTGACGCGACTTTCTTGGCTACGTGGAGTTCTCAGCTCGGCGCTTTGCCTCTTTTTGTTTCTGCTTTTTCCCGGCTACATCTGGGTTAGTTTTCCCAGTTGCAAGTGAAAGGCAGGGGCAGGGGATGAGGTGGAGCTCCCGAAGGGTGGGCCCTCTTTTATTGCCGGCCATCAAAAAATGTTAAAAGCCCCGATTTCCATGCCCATTGTCTGGAGTCTGTAATTGCTTTGGCTCTGGTCCACTGAGTGCCGGCTTAGAGGGAGTTTGAGTTAGCCGGAGGATCCCATCGCCATTCTCTTCGGCATAAAACTAATTTCAACGTATATGGGTACTACTTTTTATGGCCCTGAAAACCATATTGCCTGCCAGCTGAAAAGAATCAATGGAATAATAGGTATTTGATGAAAAGCTATTCAATGTGTCAGACGATAAGATAGAATTAAAAAGAAAGTCTTTTCTCATTTACTTTTAGATGCAATTTTTAAATATGCTTTATGCTTACCTTCAAGAGGAAAGCATGGGAAAACGTGAGATAAAACTTATTTGTTATATTTAAAGTATTTTTATTCAAAATTGTCAGTAAAAGTAGAGAACATTAACATTGCCCTGGCATTTGCTTAACAGTCTCTGTTAGCTAGCAGTTCAATTCCAACATCACTGTTATACTCCTGTTTAGTTTTCTAACATTTTGGAGACTTTTGTTTAACAGTTGGCTAACACACTCAAAGCCTAACAGTAGCTTAACAGAGCAGAGAAGCTATGTTAGAAAAACCTAATTAAAAATTATAAAAAAATAAATAAAGTAGGAACTTATTCAAATGGAAATTAAAAAGAATAAATTAATAATAAAAACATGACTTGAAAATACCATTAAAAATAATTGCAACTTAGCCATTTAAACCGGTCTAAATGACCCAGAAACGAGAAACGCTCCTAAAGAGAGGCACCGGCGACAGAGCGACAGAAGAGCGGGCGGCACTCTTGATTCCGTCACGAAGTGCTTAACTTCGTCCTTGATTTCGTCAGCATCAGAACAGCATCAGAATGCTGGCCTGCGACAATATGTTGGACTCAGTATATGGCCCCTCAGCTTACTTCTTCGTTCTGCGAAGGACGAAGGACCTATGCTCATGACATCAGCGCTGCTGCTGCGCTGCTCCGAATCGAATCAAAGCACGGAATCGCAGCCGTAGCATCGCAGCATCGTCGCGGCATCGGTGCTTCAGTCTCGAAAGGCCTGCTGTGCGTGCAGGGGTTTTCAGCGCGCGACACACGCGGCGTATACGCAACGCGGCCAAGTAATCAAATAGCCAAAAAGACGAAACATTTTGTGCGGTCCCTGAGAAAAATCGGGCCGCAACACGAAAAATATATCGAGAGCCCCCCAAGTGTGTGAGTGTTTCGGCCTTTTTCCCATTTTGTTCGTTTGCCGGCTACCGGTTTTACCATCTGCAATGAACCATGCCAAAGGCATTGAACTGTGGCTAGCCTTGCTGTTGTTGTTATTGTTGTTGTGTGCACTGAGCGAAAATAAATACACATTGGGAAATAATGCAAAATCTGTCTGATTTAATAACATTTTATTGAAATGTTATAAATTTTTTTTGGATAAGCTGTGATTCATTTTATTATTTCTGAGTGTTAAATTAATTATTTTCATTTATATACTAAACGTATTATTAAATTTTTTGTAAATTATAAAAAAAAGCTTCTTAAAAATCTATAAACATTAATCGTAAATAGCAAAAAGGAATTTGTTATAAAATATTTGTAAATCCATTAATTAATAAAAAATAGGTAAATAAAAACACTGAAGGTTTTACATTTTGCTTAATTTTTTTTTCTGTGTCGAGTATTTTGTACATAAACTTTTTGTGAGTCAAGGACATGTTATTCGGAATGCTGACATAATTAAACTAAAGTGGCTTCGCTACTATTTTTAAACACAGAGAAGCACATTTGGCCCTAAAATAAATCGAATGTTATGTACTCGTTCATATAGAAAGAAACATAAAATAAAATAAAGATATTACTGATTATATTTGAATTAAAACTCAAGGTTCTTATGAATTCTGGACGGATTTAATCCCAGTGCCATTGAATGCTTGAATGAGAATCGAAATCGATGCCCATCGAAAAGTCTTAACAAGTGTTGAGGACGGCGGTGGGCTTAACCCTCGCATCGAATGCTTCTGACAGTTTTGGCCGCCTTTCACATTTATTTTTTTATTCCTTTCTGAGCGGCCGTGTTCACTTGTCTTCTCGAGTGTCGGCAAATTAATTAACATGACAATGACGAAGGTGAATTGCGTGTTTTCAAAATGCTCCAATCAGCTTCCGACAAAACATTTCCCCGTTTTAAATGCGCCAGCCTTTTATTTTCCTCTTCTTTTATTTTCCATCGTGTCGATCCCTGTGACAAGACTCTCGTATTTTCCGAGGCGTTTACAAGTTTTTAATTAGACCCTTTGACAAATTACCGTGCAGAACACGGCACAATGGCCGGTAATTAAATGTTTATTGTCGTCGATTTTTTTTGGGGTTCGAAAGGCGTGATTTCCAGGAGGTTCACGATGGGCGGACTTAATTGTCGGTTTGGATAATGGTGGATAAGTGTACCACTCGAAGGTGACTTCATCAGGAGCTCGATGAAGGGTGGCGTATAATATTCAAAGGCTGGAGAAGTACTTGAGGCCTTGGTACTTCAGTGGAAGGTTTTCAAAATCAATAATACAGGTTTGGGTGTATTAAAATAATTAAATTATTTATTGCATCATATATTTGTGCGATGAAATTAGAACCTCTTCATGTTACTATAAAAGTCTGTGTTTGTTTATTCGCAATTTATATTAACCTAAGGCAGCACATGATCAAGGACTGAAGTATAATATGAGGTTTTTATATGAAATGGGAAAAATATAAACTTGATATTAGTTCCACTTTGTTTAGGGGTTTTAGATTACACCACAAGAGCTATGTTAAAATTAATAAATCTAATACAGTTTTATATAAAATTAATAATACTTATTCAGCAAGTAATCTTTATTGTTTTTATTTAGCACTTGAAATTTTCTCGGGAACCTTTTTTTATTTTTAAACTAAACTAGATGAATGTTTAACCCCTACTGAAGCTATTAAAGCTCATTTAATCTTGGGTCCAATTCACAAAATTTACCACAAATGTTGTTTTTCCAAACAATTAAATTCTGAGCCAAATGCTGAAGCATAAAATTTTTGCTTCACACACAACCTTAAATGCTGGACTTCGTTCACACAACAAAGCACAATTTTTGCGTTGAATATTATTTATGGAATATCGAAATCAATATCACATTAAATTTTCATTCTATTGCTCGTTCCGCTTTGCACTACCCCAGGACTTGCCTGGCTTTAAACTTGCTCCCTGGCAACGGGGAGAAGTTTCTTGTCATGCCCCATTCCTGCCTACCTCCTCGCTCCCTGCCGAATCTTGTCCCCCTCCAACGTAGCTCTCATATTTGTCTAGAGCTAAGGGATGAGGACTTGAACTGCTGCTGCTGCTGCTGATTCTCCTGGTTCAAGTGTAGCCACTTAAACCCTTTTGACAATGTCAGCCATCAGGCTCAGATGATGATGACGATGATGATGGCTGTGGCGATGACGATGACAAAGTGGATGATGATGATGTGGCTCAATTCAAAACAGCCGTCGCACGAGCTTGACACAAAAAAAGGAGCAAAAATACAGGCAACTTGCCATGCATGGAAAGAACATTAAAAAACGAGAGGAAAAAAGTGGCTAGCTGGTCTAAATATATCCTTGAAACGGCTCAAGGAACAGCAGATATGCGGATGGTTTCCACTCACTTTAGCTTCACTTGAGCCCCGGTTGCCTTGGCTTTGTTGGGCCGAATCGTGCTGATTTTCAAGCATTTGGCTAATTTATTTTGCCAGCGAAAAACTCATTAACTCGTACATTTTTTAGGCAAACAATGCACACACGCACCGCACACTTTGCTCTCAAAATTCAAGTGGTGTGTGTGCTTAGGGAGCCGAGGAGGAGGCCGAGTGTTTTGCAATAATAATTTATAAATGAATGAATAAAGGGCGCACAGCAGCCAAAGGCATTTGCCTAAATAAATAAAAATGGCAATGCGGCATAAAATGTGCCGAGAAGCCGAGTTGAGCCGCCGCCATTCCATACTGTGTTATTTTTTGGTCTGAGTCGAGCCGGAAATGTAACTGCGACGCGTTTATTTTATTGCGTATACGCGGCGCAGCAAAGTAGGCAACAATTTCTGCCCCGCTCTGAATGTCCTCATGTGTGCGTGTGTATTACTGGTGTGGTGTGTGAGTGAGTGTGAGTGTGTGTTATATGGCCGCCGCAGCAGCGGCTTAACTTATTTTCCACAAAATTAAACCATCAAAAATTTGCCAACAACAATGCTGGGGTAATTTATTTGACTCATGTGCTGCTGTTAGCTCGCCTGTTGTTTGGGCATAGAAAGCCGCAGCAGCAGCAACAGCAAAAGCAACAGCAAAAGCGAAAAATAAAAAGAGCACACACACTTAGATGCACTGGGGGAAAAATCTAAAGGGTTTCTGAAAGTATAGAAAGCCAAATTTAGATCTTTTTCTAGCTTTCTTTAAGGGTTTATATATACCATTTAAAAAAAAAAAACAAATTTCAAAAGATGCGGAATATTAAAGTATCAAAATTTTTATTTATATATTTTCTCAGAGTGTACAACAAACACTCTCACAGAGTCACAGCGAAGCCGCTGGCGTTAGTTGTGGCTATGCTGGTGACGCTGCCACAGCCGCAATGGCTAACACGAACGCACACACAATAACTGAAACATATTACAGTGTAATTTCCTTCGAGATAACACTATAATGCTTGGCTTTACAATGGTATTACTGTACACAACTTTTTATTAAAAGAAAAATACCAATGGCATTAAATAAAAATACAGAAAATATAAATAATTTAAAAAGAATATATCATTAAACAGAAAACCTTAAGCATCGAAATAAAAATTAATCTTCAAAAGAAAATAATGTTAAGTCGAAATGTATATCCCACAAATGTATTAGTTCTTATTATATCCCTTTACCCAGTTTCCACTGTAGTGCTTACATATACTAAAGACTCGGTCCAACTCTGTAACTTCTTCTTTTTTTTTTGCTGTCGAAATTAAATAAACAGAACCGCATCACAAGCAGCTAAACGGCCTCATCCCTTATTCTTTAGACCTCCTCCCTTGCCACGCCCCTCATTCCAGCTCTTACGCCCCCCTGTGATGATGAATTGATGATAATGCCGCCGGGGACTTAGGCAAAATAATGCACAAACTCGCTGCTGCTTCCTATTACCTATATACATATAAATATATTTACTGCTTTTTTTCGCTCCACGAACTTGGCTTTGAAAAGAGTTAAGCGTTTATTTATTTACATACATTTTCGGTGCTTTTTTTCTCGGCTCGTGCTGCCCGGCGGGCTCAGTTTATTAAGTCTCAAGTGGTGGATCTCGTACTCCGACTGCTGAGCAAACTCGCCTCACTCTGCCATAGAAGGCGCTACACTGGAAATAAATTATATTTGGGTATAATAAATAGTTGCATTCTGTGTTAGATTAATACTTTATTTGAATATTAATCGAATATCATATAACTTGTGAGTTGAATACTAAATATTAAACCTTTATAAAATTAATTTATTTATGCTATAAATATACCTTTTAATTGATTTCAAATTCAACTACATTTTTAGAGCACCTTCTTATCCAAGAAATATAATTTAAGAGCGACTTTAGAGTTGACAAAAACAATATTTAGATTCCTCGCAGTGTCCTAGTCATAGTCCAACTTCAAGCTGGCATTGTTGCCATTGCCTTTGGCTTAAACACAGCCAATTTCATGCAAAGTTGAATGCGCCCCATCCCGTATCCTCTCCTGCTCCGCTGGTGACCTGCTCCTTCTCCTGCTCCACGTCCTTGATGGATGACTTTTGACGCCAGCCAACGTTTGGCGGCCAATTTGATTTGGTCCGCTCAGGGTGGGAGTGGGGAATGGGATCTCGAAGCTGGTCCTTTTGGTCCTTTGGCTGGGCCTGCAGCATACAACTGTCGATTTGTCAGACGTTTGGCGTGCGCCTCGATGCTGGGCCAAAGTGACACGGGAAAGCGGCGCAGGCAGAGGCCAAGCCCATGGAGCCAAGTAGCCGGCAGTGTATTACAGATTGGCTTTTGAATCGCTGGCATTCCTGTGTGCTGGAGCCGAAGCGATGAGACGGTAAAAAGATAAATGTGCTGGGAGCCTGACACAAAACGAAGCGATAATATTGCAACTGGGTCCACTTAAGGCTGAAGTCATTGCTAGCGGTTGTTTGGATCAAACTGATCTATAAATAAATACTTAAATTATCTATTAAATTCGTGTCATTTGTATTAAATAAATCCTTAGACAACTGTGTGAAACACCCTTAAATTGCCACATGCCATGAGATTTACCCTTCCGCCTGCAGTTGCTCACTTTGTGGTTGCTCACATGGCACAAAAGACAATCCGCATGACGTATACGCCACATGGGTCACGGGTGTCACGGTAACTGGGATTCTGGTGCTCGGATTCTGGGATACGGGATACAGGGAATGGCAGTTTCTCCCTAACAACCTGCCAACCTTCTCCGCCTGCCTTGTCTCGACTTTAAGCCAAGGCTAAAACAGCCCAAAGGCAGCGTCTGAAAGTCAGGCAACGTCGAGACAGACGCTAAATTCCAAGAACGCAACAGTGTACACAACAAAAAATTACTGGGGCATTAAAATAATGATTACAACATTATTAGTTGTCTAGAGATTTGCAAAGAATTAAAATTAGATATTTTATTAGATTTTAATTGTAAATCTTTTGCCACTTTTATTTTACAGTGCAACCATAAAGCCGTAAAACAACAACACGAGCTGCGGAGTACAGACCAGAAACGATAAATCTTTAGCGTGGATTTCATGCATGTAAGCTAGCAAAAGTCTCTCAGCCAGGAGATGATGCATGTGCCGAGTGCCAGCGGGTTTAATATGCAAACTCCTTAAAGGCGCGCAATTTCCAGCAGCAGTGAAAGTGCAGCCACGGCGTTAATTTGCCCAATAAAATGCAAGCAGCCAGGAGGGGCAAGTAGCGTGGCCATAAATATCATCAGCCAACTGAGCGACGGCAAGCAATGAAACCAGGATTCCCCGGAAAGACAAAGGAAAACCAGGGGGGAAAATCAACGGGAAAAGCCGGCAGAGACGACACCCAGCGGGTGGTGCGCCGCATTTAAAGCCCGGCAAAACTGGCAGCCAACGGGCGCAGTGCTTCCTGCGCTAAAGATTCTCAACCCGAATCCGAGTGCGACTCCGATTCAGAATCTGAATCCGAGTCGGAGCCAGCTCCTGCCACCCAACTTCCTGCTCCAGCTGCTGCTGCTCCCGCCTCCTTGAGCCGAGTACTTCCGCTTCTTATCGCGGCAATGTAAACGCGTTTCCGGCGACGACTCAATCCCAGTCTCATTTCACAGCCCTGGGAACGGCATTAGACTAGCAGCTCGGCGCTGGATTACAAGTAAATTGGAAAGGATTTGAAGATGAGCCTGCTGCGCCTGCTTGGAGCCCTGCTGCTGGCTACGCTGAATGGTGAGTACACTTAATGGAAAATCTTGCATTTATTTATGTAATTGTAAATAGTTTTTGGGATATTTAATGTACAATTATTCAGTATTACAATACGGGAATTGTATATAAGGGTTATTTCATTTATAAGAAATAAACAATAATTATGCTATTTTAGACCATGTATAAGCCAAAATTATACTCTCTTATAATATTATAATATATCAATTTAGTGTATTTGATATAATTTTTTCCGATTTAGAAATTAGAGACAACATGAAATCAAATATACTGCAAAGACGATATGTAAATCGATATGTTATAGTCATATTTTCGTATATTTAGATAAGCTTTTTTCGGCAATATATTAAGATTTCAGTTTAATAAATATTGGTACTTAGAATTATAAATGTTCCTCGATTCCTCGATATTCATTACCATTGCGAATTTAACAAATATCCTTTCCCCTGAATTAAACTCTTTTTCGCTCCAAACGTAAACCACAATCCGGAGATTTTCTTCGCGTGCAGATCAAAGAGTTACCCGAAATTTATGAACCCGATTAAGGATAAGCCCCCCTCCAGCCCTACCCAAAAGTGTCATAAACGCTCGGCTATCGCCTGCGAGCTGCGATTTATTTGCGCTCGCAATTTATTTGCACAACTATTTACGAGCGCGGCATCGCCCCTGGCTGTCATAATAACAGCAGCAACAATTCAATAAATGTTGCAATTTGCATCGACAACAACAATAAATTTATCTTAAATGAACAAACATTTTTCTTGCAGCTTTGCCGCCTGGCTGGCAAATAAAATGCGATATGCCAGGGGCTTATCGATGCCACAAAAGGCTGTGCCGGGCCATGTCCTGCCAGCAACAACAATAAGCACGAGTAATAACCAAAGCTGCACACAAATTACACTATGGGAGAGCCCTCGACGGCACTCACAATGCATTTCAATTTGTTAAAACACTCACTCACTCACTTACTGACTCACTGACTCGCATCCACACTCTGCAAAAAGATCGAATAAAATTGGTTTAAAAAAAGGCAGATAGAGATACTGGCAGCATGTAAATTACGGAATTTTGTCAAGCATATTTGTCCAAATAGTACACATGTGTGTGTGCACTCAGGATTTTCGCATTTGGCTTTGAAGTTTTTGCTAACAAAAACAGAGCAAAGGGTCAGGAGCGAAGATAGAGAGATGCCCAATCGAAATATTTATCTGAAATATTCCGATTAAATTGCAAGATAATCTCGAGGTAAAATGAACAAAGAATTTCCAATCGGGTTATTCACCAAATCAAAAATGACAATTTATTGAAAACTGTGTATTTGTGGGAAAATAATTGGTATTCCCAAAAAAAAAAGAAAAGCGAATTGCCTCGAAAGGTTATTGATTTAATTCAAAAAGTAGAGTCAAAAGAAATCCAAGTTATTTGGAACTTGAAGCTTGCACTGTTAATTGCCACGGAAAAATAAATAAACTAAGCTATTTTTATTCAATTCTCTTTTTCAAAAATTTAAACAATCAGTAAAAATATGTTAAACTATCTTTATAGATATTTATATTCAAGATTTATTTTTAAATAAAAAGTCAGAAATAAATACATTTTCCCCTATCAACTTTGCCTTGGATTAAGCATAAAACAACGAATATTAATGGCATTAAACAAGCCCAATGCAAAGAGATTTTTCTGGTGATTATATGGCCCAATATGCTGCGTTTGCGTCCCGAACCAATATCAAAATATTTGCATGCCGGAATAAAGTATTTTGATTTCTCTTGGCTCCATAAAAATATATGTCAAATGCAAATTATGCACATAAATACAAGTAAATATATGAATCAACAAATAAATATGTCGCATAACGCCGAGCTCGAGTGTGTGCGTTCGGCACCCGCATCTTTGTGTAAAAGTCAATTTGCTGAAAGTCGAAGCTCGCAACTCGCAGGGTCGAGAGTCGCCCGATTGCCATAAACATGGCGAAATGTGCGTGAGACCGCAGCGCCGCAGCAAACGCCATCTGCGAATAAATAAAAATAAAAATCGAGCGCGAGAGCGGAAAATGCAAAATAATTGCATATTTATGTATACCCGGCCACCGAGCCAAAGGAGCTGGAAAAGCCCGGCTGCAGCCATAAATCCCGAGCGGCCTGCCCTGCTCTGCCTGCTTTTAATACTCGTACAGAGTTTCCAGAATCCCAGAAATGCGCAAATGTCTGACTGCTCGTAATATTGCGAATTCACCCAGGCCAGACAGCCGTCAAATTTCGCGGCTGGGGGCGTAAATTATTTTCAATTAAATATTTGTTCAGTTTCAGATTTTCACTTGGCAGCCATGTCGCTACCAGAACAGCCCAACGAATTCATCATCTTGCTAAGGGCAGTGTTAAGGAGCAACGGGGATTGGTCAGACTTAATTAAGCGGCCAACAGAAAAATTAAAAGCAATATATGTTTCATATTAAAGATAAAAGATCCAAGATTAATGCATTTTTTCAGAAGTTTTAATATGGGATTTAATATTTAGTCAGTTTGATTCATTAAAAATCCTTATGGCTTAAGCAAAATATTCTCAAAATAATTTACAAAAATTTTCCAAATACTCATACTAAATACTAAATGTTATTTATTTAACTCATATATTAATTATTAATATTTATTTACTATGTTTATATTTGGCCTTAATGTTATAACAGTCGTAATTCTAACAACTTTTCATTTTAAACTAAAATAGATACAAATTTATGAAAACAATCTTAAATCTAAAGAACATACTCCCTTAATTAGCAGTTGATTGCGCAATAAGCCCCACTCCTTATTGTCCCTTATCCTGAAACACAAAGCCAATGAAATTAACTAAAAATCAGTCAAGAGCATGAATGGCTGCGTTTTATCTGGCCGCTTGTCTTTCGACCATTATCTTTGCGCTTTGTGCGGCGGAAGAGGAAGCGCGGTTGATGATAATGATAATCATAATAATAATAATAATAATGCCAACACTTGGCCATTGTTTTAGACCAAAAAGCAAAAGCAGCAGCAGCGGCAACAGCAACAAGATGACACTTTAATAGCACAAATGCGGAACTAAACAAAACCAAAATCAGGGAAAAATGGGTGTGGAAGGCGACTCCCGCCAGCTGTCATAATGAAACTGTCAAGGACAATGGGGGGCTAACGGAAATACAAAGTGTACGTGTGCCCCACTGGAAAACACCATCCCCTCACCCAGTTTCCCGCCATCCGCCGCCACTTTCCGGTTTTCGGCGATAAAAGCGACAAACGAAATTCTGTCTGACGGGCAGAGGCCATTTATAAGAGCATCAGTTACAATAACACTGCAGGACGGCCATGGGCGGTGGCCACTGTAGACTGGAATGGGCGTGGCACTCACAATAGCCGGGGCCATTGTCATAAATTAAAAATGAGGAAGTGTATGAAAATAAACAAAAAGCCCAACGGCCCGGCCAGCAAGCCGCAGCGGAAATACAAAAAGCGTTGATAAATAAATTTCTAACAAAAACCCACAGCTCCTAAATAAAAAGGGCAAAATCTTAAAAACATAAACTCAAACTGGAAAGGTCAAGAAATGGCAATAATCAGGTCAAGATTTTGTAGTTAAACTTGAAGATATTATATAAAGTATGATACAAATTTTAAGCTTTTTAATGGCTTGTAAAATTAGTCTAAATATTGCATTTCAAATATATTTCCAAATACAAAAGCGGTCAAAATGTAAAGAATTATATAATTTCATTACTTTAACTGTTTCCATGGCAATGCCTGGTTTTCACAGACTGCAGCTATTGTCTTTTGAAAGAAACTTAAATGCAAGTACATAATTACCCTTAATAGGAAATTCCTAGACTTAAAGCTTCTCCAGTTTAGGGCGATAACAGAATTCAACGCGTGCCACAAATTTCGCAGGAAGCACTTTATGTGTCGCAGCACTCACCCGCTTCCCTTCCATTTCCCGGTCAATTCCTTACGTGCCACTGCAACAGCAGCAACATCGCAGCAACATTGGCCAAAAGGCTCTGGGGCGCTGTGGCCAACAGCAAGGTCCAAAGCCGCAGCGGCTTTGATGGAATTTGTGAAAATACTGCACAAGCACAAGGGTAGTTCCAACAAATAAGTACATTTCGCACGGCAAGTCGACTTAAGGATGCTCTTAAGTCTTAATAATTAAATGGGATTTTTGACAAGAACTTAAATTAAAAAGCTATGGTTTAGTTCAGCTTAAAACAGGCTAGTTTTATGAGGGTATTATGGAGAGAAACTTGTTAAATTTTAAAATCCCTAAGCCCTAATTAACTAAAAGTTTTAATGGGCTGGAATTTATTGATTTTTTGCGTAGCAAGTCCGAAAAGTTTTTCTGAGAAATTTTAATTTAGAGCCACAATTTATTCATTTGATAAACTCCCTCTCAGTCCCTAGGTAAACGCTTTAATACCCCGCAGCTCAGATAAGCCAGACCGCTTTAAGAGGAGCTGCTATATAGGGTTGGATCCCGCACTCTCCACTCCCCTCCGCCACGTCCATGCGACGACAGTTTCCGCTCTGCTTTTAAACCCCAACCGTTTTGGCCATATCCCAACGTTTTATTTTATATTATATACAACATTTTTGCTTCTATTTTTTGTGGCTTATTTGGCTCGCACGACACGTCCAGTTTTAGTTTTCGGTTTGGGTGCAGATTCTCGTTGGGCTTTATTTCTGGCTTTCGGCATTTGTTTAAATTAAAGATTATGCACAAGTGAAAAAGTGGCCCGGCGAACGTGGGGCAGGACGGGGCGGGCTATTTGAAATTTAAATAAGCGAACAAAGCACGACCTTGGGCCACGTGGCGTATGATGGATTTGGGACCCGGTGACGTCAATGCCAGGAAAATCTGTGTAGGTCCTTTGATTCAGCTCTCGTTCGTCGTGTAAACAAGCAAATTACTTTCAATTGCACCGAAGTACAATGGGCACAATAACTGTAATCGTAATAAGCCACTTAGCACTCGGTCCCTGCACTCGCCCAGCCTTTGCATCTACATACATTCGTACATATATTTTTAATTCAGACTCATATTGTTAATTCTTCGAGCACCCCTCTACGGCCCCCGGCGAGGGCAGCTGCCATAAAAGCATCATAAACATTTTACAGCAGTGGCTGCAGTTGCTGCAGGAAACGGAAACAGTGCCGCCCCTGTCCCTGGCACCATCCCCTCGCCCCTGGTCGCACCCCCATAATTGCAGCCAGCCATTTCGCATTTCACATTTTGGCCTAGTCCCGGAAAAGCGGGTGAAGCGGGTTGCCGGGAATTAGGATGGCTTTATCGTTGGAGGAAAAAACGAATTTTTTAAGCTCTTAAGCTGGCTGTTTTATTTATACCATCAAATGTCAAAAATCTAATACAAATAAATCTAAGTTTTACTATTGAGTCCTTCCCTAAAGTAAGAGAAAACATTTAAACAAATTTATTTATAGAAATAATAAACTCTAAATAATTCTTCTACTTTTAATTGCTTCTGCTTTAAATTTGTTTAACATATTTCCTTCTTTGGATACATATTTATTTTATGTATTTTTAAATGTTATGGTGTAGGTAAAGGATGTTATAAGCTTTTAAGCTGGCTTTTCATTTTTCCATAAGACTTGTGTTTCAGTTCTGAAATTTCAAGATTGTTTATAGGATTAAAAATAATATTCAAACTGTGCCTTTTTTAACAAAAAGAAATCGAGGAATATTGAAACTTTTAACATCTATATTCACCCGGCATTTTGCAAACATTTTTTAGTTAACAATTGAGTACAAATTGGAGTCTATTGCTTTCGTATGCTCGGTAAATTTTGTACAAAAAAAACAGCTAAGACTTTCCTAAAATACATGCAAACAAATTTAATTAAATTTTATTTAATCACTTAGTTTTACACAAATTACTCTTAATAAAATTATTCAATGATATTAAATATTACATTTTTTCTTTAAATATTTAGTCATTCTATTAATTTTAAAAAAAGTATTCTACACAGCGAACATTTACCGAAAAGCCGACCACAGCTAGGTCAATGAAGTACCTAAAATACTTATTCCCTGCTTGGCCAATTTCATCTCAGCACAACATAAACTTTCCTGTGTTGTTTTGAACAACTTGTGATTGGCCAAATTCCCCCGCATCCAAACTTGTATAACGACCCTCGCGGCTCGCATTGTTCAACTGCTTGTTGGCCTCAGGTGTAAATTACAAATCTGAGCGGCGCATAATGAATGAAGGGGGCCCTCGGAGTCCATGGAGCGGCAAAGGAGGCGACTAAATGAAATGAAATCGCAGTGAAAACGCTTTCATTAAACATGCCAGAACGGGAGGTGCAAAAGTTTTCCCCCCGCGCCGAGACAAAGGCTGGGCTAGGCTCGGCTGGGAAAAGCGGGAAAGCGCGACAAACTGCGGCCAAGTTGATTAGAAAGCCGAACGGAAAGTCTCGCCTGGGACTGGCAGGCAGCCTAATGAAAAACTTGGAAATTTACGGTCAACGAGTTGTCAAAGCGGCACCAGCAGAGTGTGGAAATGGGTGGGAATTGGGGGAAAATGGGAAATGCTGCCCATAGTTTCAGAGACGCCAAGTCAAACAATTAAGCCCAGCCTTGTTCCAATGGCCAAGAGGGGTGAGAGGGGCGGCCGGGGCGGCAGGAGCGACAGGCGGTTTAAATAAATAATTGCCATCGAAATTAAGCGATGGGCAGTGCGGTGGACAGGGGCACTTGCTGATGGCCATTGGGAACACAGTTTCACTGAAAGAACTCGGTTGTAAAAATATTTCTTTGAAAAAAAAGGAGTAAACAAGATAATATAATATTAAAATGACACTTAAAATGCATCTTAGACCTTCATTATTGATCGAAAAATTTAAATTTGTTGCTTGATTTCCAACATTTTCTTGAATTTATTCAGAATTTTTACTCCCAGTGTGAGTGCTGTAATCTCGCGGGCTCAGGACAGTTGAGCAAAGGAGCGAAAATGCGACGACATCGAGGCCAAAAGCGGAAAGGGCGGGGCGTGGCGGGGCAAAACGACAAGGACGACAAGGTAATGCACGGACTCGGAAGCAAGGAGGCTGGGAAGGGTGCGATAGCAGGAGTAATGACAGGAAGTCCCGATAAAGGAGACAAAGAAAACGCATGCATTAACACAGATAACAGGCCATGGGAAAAGTCGACACTCGGCGGTGGACGCTGCGGAGGGGTCAGGGGTCAGCTTGGCAAAAAGTTCATTAGCGCCGATCAAGAGGCTACCCGGAAGTGAGAGAGGTCGTTCTGCTTTTCAGCTGGACCATGGCCAAAAACAGGGCCCCACATGGCCCATAAAATGCTATGTAAATTTACCAACTCATTAATAATGCCAGCCCCCGAACTGCGAATCCCGCCAGGAAATGGTTTGCGGCCGATTCCAACGAATAGAAAATATTAAATTGCAATATTGCCTCAATTTTAATAGAAGCCACAAAAAACCTTTTAGGCCTCCTAAACCCCAAATGCGAATGACAAAAGTTAATGCTAATGTGGCACATGTGGAAATAAAGAGAGATTAGCTTTGCAAATATAGGAAGGAGATCGTGTTAATATTGATCCAACTATAAATTTAAAATGTTTATAATTAAGTAATAAAATGTTGATAATTACGTTAATTGATGCTGTGAGCATTATGTTATTTAAGAGTTTGTCTCCAGTTTTTTGGTACTCTCAATACTTCTTAAATATTTCAAACATCATTTCATTTTGGCTTTAATAAAGTTTGAATTTTCTACTCCCTTTAACTTTTTTCTGTAAAAAATATCCCGATTTAACTATTTAAAGTTTCTACCTACGGTCCTTTTTACATTTCCAAATCCTCTCCCACCGAACCTGGGTTCAAGGGCTAATTGCCAGACCCTTTGCCATAGTTTTCGTGACACTCGCACTGGTCACGTGCTCCTCGCTAGTTCGCACACGCAGAGAAATGGGAGTGGGATTGTGTGCCGGCCATTTTGGCGACCCAATCTTGATGCTATCATCAATTGTCAAATAACCAACTGTGTGCGATTTGCGCACCAGCTGTGGCCAGAAGCGTTGAAGCATTCATGGCGCTGCAAATCAACGAATACAAAAAATGCACCCACACACCAACACACAGTTACACTGAGAACAAAATCGATAAATTTATATTTATTTATATTATTATAATATTTATTGGAAACTTAAATTTAAAATAAAAATAGTATTATTATTATTATTATTAAGGGAATTAAGGGAAGAGGCTAATTAAAATGCCGTTTAACTTATTAAAACCAAAAATCAAATTTTAAATATAAACACAATATGGGAATTGCTGATAAATGTTTTCTGAAATAAGGAAATTTTCAACAACAAGTCACTAATTTTCTAAATAATATTGTTTCATGTTTCCTTTACAGAAACAAGTATACAGACAGTAAGCTATCATTGTTTCAATATTGTTAGTACTGACTGACTTTGTTTTCTACACCTTTTTTCGCTCAGTGCACACCTACGCACATGGGGATTTTCCCTGAACAACTCACTTTGTGGGTTATTTGTTTTGGTCATACGCTCATTTTGTTTTTGCTGGGGAAAATCGAATGCAAGACCGACCCAAAAGCTCAGGAAAGGCAAAACACCAAAAAGGAAAAAGAAAATGTGGGGAAAAGAGCAAAAAGGGAAAAGCTGAAAAGCAGAAAAGGTTCGACTAAACGATTCAGGGATTCAAGCACAAAAATCAAGAGCAGCGGCAGAGTAAACAAACGAAATGGGAACCGCAAATGTACAACGGGCAACAAGCACCCGAAATCGAATCCCCCTCCATTGTATCCCAACTACAGGTCCTGGGTCCTGTTTGTGCTGCCAAAAAAAAAAAAGGAAAAAACAATGGGAACCGAAAACCCAAGCCAAAACCAAAACTCAAACGACGAGCAACGAGCTGAGCAATCGTAAATCTTCTTATGTGCAGCAGCATTTTAACGATAATTTGCTTTATTGAAGCAGTTTAGATTTGGCCAGCAGAGCGTCCACCCCGAGTCCGGACCACAAGTCAAACGACAACTAGAGCGTACCCATGTGTCCAAGCTGGAACCCAGTCCTAGTCGCCCCTTTCTTCTCCGCCCCTGAATTGCACTATGAAAAATATCTATTTTTAAACTATCTGCAAATATGTATATTAATAAAAATAATTATTTTCTTGACAATCTGACATTTTCTAATTTTTTAAAATTACTAATAATTGTACACTTTATTCGGTACTATATTCCCTTATTTAAATTAAATAACTTCAGACATATTAATATTTATAAGCAAATTTTTGAACAGTGCACATCTTGGCAACGGTTCCCCTTTGAATGTTTGAACCGTTTCCGTTTAAATGGTTTTTATAGCAAATTTATGTAGAGGAAAACACTTTTAAGGTTGACCAAAAGGACATACGCAGAAATCCATAAAAATAGCTCACCAAACACATGCGACCCGAAGCTAAATCGAATCGAATCGGTGCTGTGCCTTTTGCCTTTCCCCCCGTTCCCTTCCAGAGGTGTGAACAAAGATTTGCCACTTTTGCCGCTCGTTTGACCGGACCGGCGATTGGACGGTGGACGGTGGACTCTGGACCTGGTAACCGTTCCTCCGGTCTCCGGTCTCAATATGTGCCATGAATAATGGCCGGGCAAATTGCTCAGCAGCTTTCCGGCTAACTGGATTGGATTGCAGCAAATTGGCCGGCTGGCTGCTGCAGTCAGACATCCTGTTAATGTTTTGTCGATCCCCCGCCCTCCTTGGCCGAGTCGTGTTGTTAAAAAGTTTACCACATCATTGGAAGTAATTACTGTGTCATTTGCCAATTGACTTTAGATTGGTATATGGTCGTTGTTGAGTCGTTGGCCTGACAGTTTAAGTAATTAGCTTTTAACTGTTTTAAGTGCTTGTTAAATGTCAGAGGTTAACTTCCTAGATTTGATTGCCAAAGATTACCAAACGTGTCAGAGACAAGAAATTAATCTTGAAATGGCAAAGCATTTAGGCCCATGTCCAAGTGTAATGATTATAAATCGAGTTCAGAAATTCGACCGCATTCAATTAAAATATTGTTAATATACAATATTTCACCTCACAAAGAGGAAAGACTTCTGCAGTTTGAGAACCTTATTTAAGCCCACAGCTTGCCGTCAATAATCTCCAGGACCATCCTTTTCCGAAAATACGCCATGTTCTTCTGAGAGAAGTTGATGGTGGCGTCGCGCGTTATGTACTCGGCAATCATGCAGCTGAAGACGCCGCAGTCATAGTCGTTAGTCTGTCGGGGCGAACTCGAAACGGTCTCGATCTTGAGGCATCTGACATCGAAGGGCAGCTGGCGTTTGTCCAGCGACTCCTGCTGCAAGTACAACTTCAAAGCATCCAGCACGGGCTGGTTGTGCTGGCCCTTGGAGTCGTAATAGGAGATCGTCTTATTTCGCATGTGGATGATAGCCATGGACCAGTGGTTTTCATCGCAGTGCACCGGCACAGGAATGATGTCCTTGCTGAATAAATCCACCTGGCTCGTCCACGAGCTCACGTTTGCATATCCACTTTGGGTCAGCCGCTGCAGGAAGAATGTGTTCATGGCGTAAACGCTGGGCAGCTGCCCTTCATTTTGCTTTGATCGCTCTGTCAGGAGGTTCATGTAAAAGTTTATAACGTTATCGTTCAGCCAGTTCCCATCGACCAGGGTGGAGATGTCGCTGCGCTTTATACGCAGATTAAACTTGAAAGTAAGTACTTCATCGGCTGAGCCCTGGATTACCTTGTCGTATTGCAGCAAATGTTTCTCTGTAAGCGGCATCAACTCTTCGACAGAGTCAACGAGGTAGATGGGACATTTGGCGAACTGGAACTGGGAAATCCTTTCGAGCATTGCCCGATCATGGGCCTTCCGTGCGCTGCGCAACTCTTCTATTCTGAAATATGTCAAAAATATAAACCACCGGACAATGCTTTAAAGACTAGACACTTACGTCTGCAGGTGCTTACTGCACATGAAATCGGATATCTCACGTCGACGTTCGAATTTTAGTTTCAATGCCTCTATGAAGGTGTCCTTTAAGAAATCGGATCTGGTGAAGCCTAATCTCTGGAAGAAGTATCCATCGCAGCTATTTGGCGCAAGATTCTTCGCCTGTTTCTCAGCGAAGTCTTTGGAGTGACTGGCAGCAACATCCTCATCCGAGCTATCATCAATGACGATTACGCTGTTCGAGAGCTGTGGATTCGGTTCGTTCAAACTCAAAATTGTGGGCTTGGGCTCCTGTGCTAATGATCTCCCAGGAATGGGCTGCCCATTAGCAATGCTCTCAGAGGAGCCCTGCTCTTCCACGTGCATAACATCCGAATAAGGGAGCTGTGAGCACACTTCCGGAGCAAAAACGCGATTCATATTCAGGGTAATTTCCACGCGCCGATATTTGGCCAGTGGAGGTCCGTACTCAGGACCGCGCGGCATCCGCCGAAGACTAAGGTCAGTGGGATCTATGTCGCCACCAGAACCGGAGTTCATTGGGTGCGGACCTTGGGGCTGCGATGGTTTCCTGTTTGACTGTCCTTTCGTTGTGCTTCCTTTCTCGAATGTTGGCAAGCTGGCCGGCGATGGATTTGAATGAGACATACTGGATTACAGCTGGACACTTCAAAAAGTGAATAGTTTTCCGAAAATTGGTTTTCGTCAGTGAAAAGCTTCTGCTTTTGATATGAAAGAGAATGTAACTTTGACATAACGTTCTAGGGGGACCGTTCGTACAGAAGTTAAAGATTACCACACTACAGCTTAGTGAGGAAAATAACACTGCTGCCCAAGCAAAGGACGATAAATATTTCTTTACTCTTTCGTCTGCGCTCTGGCCTGGCCATTATTTAAATTAATATATTTATTACACTTTTACATGAAGCCAAAAAGAGAATGACAAGTGGACTCAAGTTGCATTTCGCAATTATTTAACTCCACAGTCCGACAGCACTTGCAGGCTGCAATTTAACCGCTGACAGGAGGAATGTCAAAAATGATGATTGAGAGGAATTTGCAGCTGAGCTGTTGAAATTTGTTTATTACTCGCTTTTGCTTCATCTTGAACAATTTGTTAATTATTTCTGATGGGTTAACGG
Organism: Drosophila anomelani; assembly: GCA_035045905.1. Taxonomy (NCBI): domain Eukaryota; kingdom Metazoa; phylum Arthropoda; class Insecta; order Diptera; family Drosophilidae; genus Drosophila; species Drosophila anomelani. Next base: position 2,901,242 of record JAWNOO010000007.1, on the reverse strand, counting down.
TTTTCATTTGAAAAATCCGTTAATGATTAATAATTTAAGTATGCTTTTCAATTATGTATTATCAGAAGTAACTTAAGCTCCTTCTTTTAAATTAGTCTCTGTATTAATATTATTATTTTATATTTAGGTCGTTCTAGACTATTTCGCTCTATTTCTCTTTAAATGCTTTGAAACAGTGTTCGTCCTTTGCCTGTAAAAGTGTAACCAGCCCTCATTAGCGACCATTACCTTATTTGGTTACCCTTTCCATTATTTCTCCTATAAAAATGTTTTATTACATGAATTGTTACATATAAATCCCATTTAATTTAATCCAAAACTTCACACTCAAGAGCTACTTATGGCATTCTCGAAGTGAGCTGCTTTCACTGCTGACATTCCGCTTATAATAAAGAGAGTTCCCGTATTTACTAGGGGTGACATATAAGAATGCCTGTGAAGTTATATGTACATACATACAAATAATTATATTTATATTTGCCTGTTCTTCTGCGGGTTTGTCGGTGGATTGGATTATGTTAAGCATTGTGCCACAAGTAGGTAATTTTTCTCCGAATTTGACCCTTATACATATTTGCAACGAGGATAGATTAATGCGTTCTGTGGTTATTGAAGCATATTGGCTTGCAGGCTTTCTAGTAAGACTTATGTACAAGGAAATATATTACGCCTAAGTTATAAGACATAAAAAACTATTCTAAACGGAATGGTTTTCATAAAATATAAACCAATTGCTTTTATTATTACAACGCCTTTCCTGGAAGTTTAAAAGCTGCCCTTTCCCGCATTGGCGTTGGGCTGCATTGGCCATAGTTCCTCTCTGCTGCTGTTTCTATTCTGGCCTGATTCGCCCCACACTTAAAAAAAGTATATTGTTTAAATTTTGTATAAGGCATAATTTATTTTATATTTATTAAAGAACTAATTTTAATATTTCAGCTTGAAAATCCGCGATAGCTTTAAGTCAGCTCAGAAGTAGGCAACAGTTTTGACCTATTCCCTAATTCAGTTTTCTCTGCGTGCACTTCCTGGTCTAAGCCTCGTCTGGTGGGCAGAAGGGCGTGCCTGGCATGTGACATTCGCCGGCATAAATGTCAACAACTGTTTGTTATTGTTGTTGTGCTGCTGGCGCCTGTTTTGTGTGTGTGTGTGTTGTGCCCTGTTGTTGGTGGTGTTGCCATTGCTGGTGTTGTTGCACTTGCTGTGGGAAGTGTGACTGCGGCTTTGGCTGTCAACAATGGCTGATGCCAACAATGTGATCGTCATGCCATGGGCACTTCCCAGCGCCAAGACTTTGCCACCGAGAGCCACTCAAACTTGGGCAAACACACACTCGCACTCAGGAGTAGCAGCAGCAGGGTCCCCAGTCCCAGCATGTTGCGTATAAGCCGTGTGGTAATTGTAATTATTCTCGCTATTCAGCCAGATTTGTTAGGCCATTAGGCAACAGGTTGGCATCCATATTAATGCCACCTCCGCCTTCGTCTCCACCATCCCCCCCAGCAGCACATCATATTCGGGGCTTGCTGCTCGCCTGGGAATTCCGGAATAATTAAATTCATTTATGCGAGACCCCCGAACGTAGCGCCAACTTTGGCCATAAAAACCCGAAAATAACCATAATAATGATAATAATATCAATAACAGCGAGGATTACTCGGCAATAGTTGAGTGCGCTTCATAAAAACCAGCTGTTAATGTTTTTCCATTTTCACATCAATGTATAGATAAACAAGGGGGGAAATGACTGCCAAAGAGAAATAGAAAAAATGACAAATACAGCGGAAAAAGAAAGGAAAGGAAAGAATGGAAAATGCTTTCCGTCTGCGGCGCCATAAACTGCACATCAAGCCAATGTTAATGACCGCATAAAGAATTTAACCCGCAATTTAACGAGCCATCTATTGCAAATTGATTCATAAACAATTAGTTGATCGGAATATTTTTTTGGATTTGTCTCAAGTGAGGGAAAACAAATGGAAAATAAGGGACTATAAATATAGAAGTGCGTATTAGCTATTTGAATTACTTTAAAACATGTTTTGTTAGCAAATATATCTTTAACAGATATTTAAATTTGTATATATGAAATGGTTACCATTTTATGTATTTAATAATTTATAAGCTTTTTTAAATATATAAAAAATATGCACATTCATTAGTTTTAAATTGTTTATGCTATCATGGTTTATTATTCAATAATTAATCAGGAAAAGGATATAAATTAACAACACTTAAAGGCTTTAATAAATTACCAATACTTTTACATTTTTTTTCGGTAGTACCTACTATTTTTATCAAAATTTTAAGCATTACCAATATTTATATAAAATAAACAAATTTATTGGCCATTTAAATTTCTTTGAAAGACATCCACCTCTTAAATGCAAATCGTTCTGAACCGCAAAATGCTTGATTTGTATTGGCCACTTGTTTTTCTTGGGCTTTTCTTTGCCTCTTTGGTAAATCATTGTTACACGTCTCCGCTTAAAGTTGATCCTTTCCATTTATCAATGGCAGCTCCTTGAAGCACTCTCGCTGCGAAATATGATTTATGTGTCCCGCAGCGCTTGACTACTCACTACGCCGCCGCCTCCCACGAATTTTCCCAACATTTTCCCCCAGATTTTCCCCCGCCCAGCCTTACCTCGAGGCCGTTTGAACTGTCGAAAGTTGTAAGTGTTGCCAAAGCAGCTTGCCGCTGTTGCTACTAAACGAAACGAAAATGAAATCGAAATCGAATGCCATCGTAATGGCCGTTGGGCAGACAACGGGCATAATTTTACACGCAGACTTTCAGACGCAAGGACGAGGGCGAAAGGCCAATGGCTCGTTTGTCTGGCTCAACTTTAGCTAAACAGAGAGAATATAGTAAAGAGTATTGTTTCTATTTATGATTTAAAATTCTTAAATATATTTAATTGTATATTTTAACCAAATTATAATTATTTTAATTGTTCAATTTCAATTTTATAAAAGCATTTTAATTAAAATAAGTCAGTAATTCGTATTGTTTCAAAGCTGTTAGATAGATGAAGATTAAATTTTGTTTGATCAAAGGTCTTAGGCAATAACGATAATAATCATTTCTCGATTTATTTGAATTTGAGTGTAAAATATAGTAAAAATAAATTATTGGGGTACAAAAATATATCATAATTTAAATCTAACTAAAGCTCTTAAAAATTTTTAAAGTTTTTATAAATATATATACAAAATATGTTAAACCCCAATACACTCCTGTTCCTTTATAAACTTTAAATAGTTTCCTTCGGTGTACTCTCTTATTAGCAGGCAGGATGAAAATTTGAAATTATAATGCCATCCGGCCAGGCGGCAAACTTCTTTTGGCCAGGCAGTCAGCCAGCCGTCTGATGTCCTGGCGCCGAAACATAAATATAAATTTGATTTCTCTTCTTTTTTTATACGGCACTTTGATATGTGCAACACCAACACTTTGGCAAACTTTTAGCATCTCATTCGATTCGGGATCCTTTACAGCTGTCAAAAACTAACCGAAAAACACACACAAGTCCTTCGTTAAGAGTGAGAGAGTGAAGTGCCCAAAGGAAGCTTTAAATGCCGCTCAAGTTTCATTTGCATCATTTCGATTTGCATTAGTGGCCATAAAATATGTGTTCAAACTTTGGCAGTAAAATCAAATGGTTTAATTTAAAAAGTCGTTAATTTTATTCACTTTGCCTTAAGGGCGGCACATAAATAGAATGATTGTTTCAACGCCTCGTTGGTTTATGCTGAGAAGTATTTAAGCATACTTTAATGTTTGTTGGCAATTGATTTAAGTTATTTACGTGATACAATTAACTTAAATAAAGTTTTGCTGGCCACTCCTAAGGTGACTTAATGTCTTTGGGAAATGTCTTTATTTCGAGCCAAATATTCTGTTAACTTTATTTAAATTAACTTCTGAACTTAAAGTTATGGAAAAAGCAAACTGAGCAACCATTTGAAGTTTCTGCTAAGCTGCTTATCGCTTTGAATCAATTATTCGCTGGGGGCCACCTGTCGTATGCGCAATAATTAAATTTATTTAATCTCTAAAGGCTATATACACATACATTTGTGCCATATACAAAAAGCTATATATATGTCGCCCAGAGCATAATGCATTGTGCTCAAACTGTGCATGTCAATAGCCGTGAATTTTGATTATGTGCCTGAGCTACGGCTACGACTGCCGTTGACAGTGATTTGCGTTTGGCAAAAACTTTTGCGCCATTTTCGCCGCAAGTCGGAAAAATATCAGAAAAATACTTGGCCCATCCATATGCGTGCCGAGTAGATGCTTTTTGAGGTTGAGATTGAGGTTGGCTAAAATGCAGAGTGCAGAGGGAGAAGCGAGCTCAAACTTTTTCATTACGCAATTTTTGCGCTTCGCCTGATATGTACGCACCTAGCCGGGGCATAGTGAGTGGGACTTTTTATCAAAATCACACTCATATATATATTCAGCTTTGCTTAAAAACTTTTCTAATTCCATTAACGTTACGCACATGCTCAGGCATCCCATTTCCCTCCGCCAGCGTCCCTCAAGGCTGTGCTTTTGTGGCCGATGAAGTTTTGCGGCCACGTGCATTCGGACCTGGACAAAAGGACGAGGCACTGGGCGAAAAGGATGATAACTTATGTTATTTAAACTCTGTAATATATTTTAATATGTATATTATAGATATTATAGTTATTTTTTGTTATCAATATGATTTCATCACTTATTCTTCTGCTTTTATGTTTTCAAGCTCCTTTTTCTTTTCGTGCACAGACTTTCCATGACTTTACAAATTCGCAGCGCATTTTTCACTCTCGTCCTGCTTTAAAGTAAAGTAAACAAACCGGATATTGTAGCAGCAGGACAACGTCTATAATGAGCTGTAGTTGCGAACAGATTTCCCGGGTCCGGCCCAGCCCCGCCTCCTTCAGCCGCAAGTCATTTCCAGCTCGAGGGATAAGTTTGGCTTTGCGGTGCGCTTTAATTCTGTTACGAAATTTAAATATATATATTTTTTCGCGTCCAATTTCTCAGCCTGATTGCTATGGTGAGTTCGTTTATCTTGTTCTTTTTTGGGGGGCGTGTAGATTCCGGGTTGGCTATAATTTGACTTAATTTTTGTTAATAATTATTTTCGCATTTTCGGCATTGCTTGCGGTTGATGGCTACGAACGTTGCCCGGGCGAGGGATCAGAGTTAATTAGTTTGTAATTATTATAAATTGAGGATGAATGCTTGTGGCAAGTTTAATTGGATATTTGATGTTTTTAAATTACCCAAAAATGAGCGTGAAGTATTAGCGCCAGCTAGTTGAGCTCCATATTGTATCTGGCTCCATCCTCCTCCTCGCTGTAAGCCAGTCCTGGCCGGGGGTAAATTAATTTTTAATGCCTTGGCTTTGTCACTCGGCTTCATATTTATGTGCTGAGCCAAAGCAGCTGCCTCATACCCCAGGATGCATGCTTGGTTCTATTTTTTCTTTTTTGTGTGCCATCAACCGCGCTTGTGCCATACGTGCCACGCCCACACGCACGCCCAGTACAGCGGGGACTTGAGCATAAGTGGGAATGTGAATATGAGTTTTATTTAATGATTTTTATAAATATTTAGGTTTTATTAAGGCAATATTTTGCTGTTATAAAACATAAACCATTCATGATTAATAAATAAATATTAACTTTCAAGTGAGCATATGGAAAACTGTTCGAAACCAACATTGCTCTCATTTCAAATTGTTATAACTTTGGGACTAATCTGACTTGGGTAATGGTTAAACGCTTAAAATATTCTAAAATATATATGAAATTTTTATAGATCATTTAAAATGTACTAAAAAGTCAACAGTGCTATAAACCTTGTACAAAAAGCTAGGATATATTAAACTTCAACATATTCCTTAAAAACATTTCTATATAGGGACCCCTATAACTCCTATTTGTTCAAGCTTCTTCCTCTTTTATTTACTTGTTTAAATATTATCCTACTATTGAATATTACCTCAAGATCTCTTGTAAAAAAGTTCACTTTTCCGATGCTCCACTGTAGATTGAAAGTGGGTGGGCCGCGGTATGTTCGGCTCGCAAAGAGGGCCCCTGACAATTAATCATAATCTCGTGTAGTTGCACACTGGCAAGTGCCTGGGCCACGTTCACAGCAGTTTTTCATAGTGGCGAACAATAAATTTTAGAGCCGCCGGCCGCGCGTCTTGAGCAGTCATAACTTTGAATCAAGAAAGCCACGTACCCATGCACACCCCCACGACACCCCCCAAGACACCCCTCGACACGAGCACCAGCAACAACTCCCAGCTGAGGGCGAAAATATGTTTAAATTTTACTTTAGTTTGCCCCAATCCTGTTATTGTATTATCATTTTCCCTATGTGTGCCACCGAGCCACGTACATTTGTAATAATTTAGCATGAAATATGCTTCGGAGGCGGTGGGACAATGATAAAGTCGTTCGCTTTATTTATCCCCCTTTGCTAATTCAATAAGGTGGCAGAATGGCAAAATTGCAAGAGGGGAACCACTGAATGCGTGCTCAACTATTTGCAAACTAAATAAAGACCTAAGAAGTATAATTATTTGGATAAAGTCATTTTTAAACAATGTATTGAAAAAAAGTACGTGAACAAACTTTAATTCAAAAGATCAAATAATATCTATCTTTATTAATGTGTAAACTAAAGTTAAAATGTGTAAAGGTAAACAAGCTTGTTGATTATTTTCTTTAAACATAAAGCTTATAGCTTACTTGGCTTATAAATTATCTTTAAATATTGATTTTCTTTAAGTTCCTTTTCTTTTCTTTATCAAACCACACTGATAAAAACCTCTACCTAAACTTCTTCCTCTCTGACAACCCATTTTGTTTGTAAAACAACATTTTTAACAAACTCCACAAACTGAAATTACAATTCATATTTTATTGGACATTTCCCCTTGAGTACTGACGCATTAACTATGCTTAGATTTCTTGTTTTGCGTTTCAGTAAAATATTTAGATATTTTTTGAAGAGCTCTTCCTGAGCCCAGCCTGCAGACGTGTGCTGACCACACGGAGTCCCCTAAGTACGCATCTGTATGCAAAAGTACACAAGTTTGGTTGAAAAACTTGAACCTTCGGTGTTTGTTTTATGGCCAATGATACACAATAGTTGCCGTGTCCTGCCAGGGAGACAAGCTCACATAGTTTTCCCTGGCTCCTGTCGCTCCTGTCTCTATTTCCATTTCCATTTCTTACTGTAGCTTGGCCCTGGCTCCCATCACCATTACCCTGTTGTTTGCCTTTGGACGCCCAAATTGATTCTATTGGCTTTGTTGTGATAAGGTCAAAAGTTAATGTAAATGTTGTGGCCCAGTGCACTGAGACAGTTGCTGGGGGTCTCGGCCATCCAAATTAAAAGTTCCAACTTTACTATGCTTTTTGATGTGGCCGAAGGGTCTCCGGGTCTCTGATAAACTCTGATCAAAGTAAACGGACACCAGGGAGTTGATCTGCCAGAAAGATATGCAACTCGAAGGCACATGAGCTGGATTCTGTCCAAAAAAATAAAAACGAGGAGTGACAGTTTAAGGGGGACAATAATTGAGTTTTACAGATAGAAACTACAAGCTTGTCTCTGCTTCAAAAAATGTTTTCAGAATGAATCTTTAAGCAATTCCAAGTTTAAAACAAATATTTCTTTGAAAAGCTGTTTTTTTATATTTAATTTCTTTAAATATATAATTCATTTACTCTTTTTAATAAAAATCACACAGCTCTTTAGATATAATGACATTGACTTCCTTTTTTCTAAACTAAATACAATTTCTTTGAATTTAAAATTCCCCTAAAATTGGTTTATATGAATTCTTTAGCAACTCTGAATAAGAAAATACTTCGCCGCTCTGTTAAATTTCATGAGCTCACTTTCATACAAAACTATTTAAAGCTAAAAGTAACTGCTCTGACTATTGCCTGAATTGGTCCATAAATCTTTAATAATTTTCTCTATTTTATTGTTAAAGACCTGCCATAAACTCGGTCCTGCTGTGAGTGTGGGTGTGTGTGCGAACCTCTGAGGCGAGCTTAAGTTTAAAGAGTTAATTTTCTCCACAACCACATACCATTGGAAGCGATTGCTGGATGGTTCCGGGAGCGGCGGAGTGGAGCCACACTGAGGCAGCTAACTGACAGCGATGCCGTGTCGATGTCGATGTCGAAGGCATCCATTCTCCATTCAATCTGCCCGGGAAGCTCCGCTCTCCTCCCCACTGTACCATAAAAAGCAATGCCTGCCTCCAAGTCTCCTCTTCCGTTTCCTCTCCTTTTCTCTGGGCTGAGTGCCGTCTCTGTCGGAGTCTCAGCGGTTGGCTTTGGCAAAGTTTTGTGCGTAACATGAAAAACTTCGATAAATTCACAGTTGAAACAATTACCATGAATTTTATCAAAAATGATACGCGCCGTTCGTATCCGACCATGCAGCAACAATATTTTTTAATGCACTTTGGGGGAAAATGAAACGCAAGAAGGATGCCGGGGCAGCTGCTCGGGATAAAGATCTGTGGCGCGAGCACGCTGATGTGGGGGCAGGGGGAGCCCAGTGAAAAGCCAGTGGAAAGGCGAGGAAAAGCCAAGAGGAAGCCCGGGCGAAAACCGAAGGAAATGCCTGACAGATAGACCAGGAGCTGCTGGGATGCTGTCGCTGCTCCTCCGTAAAATGTAAGCGCAAAATTGCTTGAGAAAACTTTCTCAACTTTTCAGCTAATATTTGACTTTGGCAAAATAAGCAGACGATGTGGAAAAAACAACGCAGCGACATTGCATCGAATGGGAAAAATATATATTTTCTTAAACATTATGCGACGGCATTTGCGCTGATGTGAAAGTATCTTACGGATGCAGTATCCTGCCGATCTCCCCAACCCCCTGCATTCTGAAACATATGCAGCGGCAAGCCAATGTTTCGCTTCGACATTTATGGCTGGAAAATATATATAGAAAAAGAGAAGAAGGAAGGCACAAAAAAATACTGCAAAAATATTTATGCCAGCGTAAACTTTTCCGCCCTAAACGCTGCAATTGAAAATGTACATTAAAATTGATATTGGCCCGCAAGGCGGACAACTTTAATGGCTGTCAATGGCAGGCGAGTGGGTAAAGTTTTCCCCTTTCCCTCCACTCTCATTTTTTACTCGCTCGAATTTGTGTAAACTTAATATTTTGTTATTAGTTTTGCAAAAGTGTCCAATGGATTTTATTCTATTGCAAAAAGTCGCTGCCAGCGCCGGCAACTCAAATAGATTTTGAGTAGCTTTTCAGTTTGAGTCGACGTTAAATGAGAAAAGTTTCCTCGAGTGTTTGTTGCAGTTTTTCGTGTAAGTTGGCCGCTGCTCCTTCGTGGCAGGTGAAGTGTCCTCGTTTCTCCTTCTATTTTCCTTTCTCGCCCCTTGTCGTCTGCCCAGCCGTTAATGATCTTTTGGCCAACAGTTTAGCTTTGGCTAAAAATAAAGAAATAAAAAAGAAAATAGAGAAAAATTAAGAACTGCAATAATTTAAAACATATTCTTTTTATAACTTTATTTGAGAGTATGTTAAAAAGTTTAATTAATTTAATTAATTTCAAATTCCTTAAATATAATTTTGAGAAGCAAAACCCTTTAAGATATATAAACTATTTTAAATGTTTCAAATTTCTAATTCCAACACAAAAATCGTTTTTCTTAAATTAATATCCTTTAAAGACAATTCAATTTCAATGTTAGCTTATTAAATTTCTTATTAAAATATAAATTTAAAAGTCATAAGCTAAATATTTAACCCTTAAAAATAATCTAAAACTATTAAATTCAAATTCAAACATAAAGAGCCTTTTAGAATGTATTTTTTTAAATGTATACAAATGTAACAACGTATTTCTGTCATATTTAATGGTAATCATTTTATAAAAGTAACCAAAAAAATATTATTTATTTGCCTTTTGATGCGATTACAATGCTTGCAACTTTCCAGTATAGTTCACTTTTCGTTTGATGACTTTTCCAACTAGTTCCTTTCTCGAACTCAAGTAACTCTCGCTTTTCTGTGCCGCTGGCCGTAAAAGCGACCCTTGAATGGCAATTAGCACAACAAAAAAATTTGAAGATTGAAATATGCCAGTCTGCTGGGCCATTCTTCAATTTCCGCCCCATAACTTGTGCAATTGGCACAGTTTTCCCGGGCGCTGCCGTTTTCTCTTCTCCATTTATAGGCCACCGCCACCATATCACACTCGCAACTCTCGGCTCCGGCTAGTTTACTAATTTAAGTTCTGCAACTTTTTGTTGTCCAAAAGGGAACACACATACACACCCAATAAATAAACCCCAGCGTCTGTGGAGACCAAACTATGGGACGTGGGAAATATACGGGAAGCAAAAACCACGCCGAAAAAATAAAACAGGAAAACTCTAAAAATTGAGGAGAGAGGACGAAACAAAAAATAAAAAATATATGTAGAAAGAAACTGGAGAAAATTAAGAGCAAACAAAAAGGCAAGCGTCGCTTTCCCAGAGCCCGAGCATATTGTATTGAGAGTTCGTTTTAATTAAAAGCAAAAGGAACGTCAAGAATGGCAGCGCCAGATTGCAGATTGAAAAAGGTTGCTTTAGCGGCGGCGCTGAATTTATAAAAATGATTAAAAAAGTTGCAAAATGCAAAATGCAAAAGGCAGAACAAACAATCACGCAAAATTGCACCGAGCGGAAATACATTTTTGAGGCAAAAACAAATTTGTCAGACAGCGAAAAAAAAGGGCACACGAAAATAGTGAAAATGCTATAGGAAAGCACAAAATATATACATATGTATGTATGTATAAATAGGAACGAGCCATAAGCATAAACAATACATCGCGGAATATATTTGCATTGCGTATACGCCGTGTAATAAATAAAAGAGGAAGTGGGAAAATGTCTAGAGTCCAGGGGGGAGTGGCTGCCACTTGAGCCCTTTTCTGATGCCGTTGCTGCCACAGCCACTACAACTTGGCACTGGCAAACAGTTTCCAACCGAATGGCTTTATATCCAGCGACTCGAGTTGCATTCGCCACAGCTGCCAAGGATCTGGGGGCATCCTTGTGGAGCAGCACTGCATCTCCTTCTAACCATTTCCTCTGTTCTTATACCCTTTGCGGGACATATTTGCTAATCAAAACTAGTTATATACTCTTTTTCCCTCAAGAATAAGAAATAAAATATATTCACATTGAAATTGAATTTTTTCTTTATTCCAAACGTTATATTTAATATTTCTTTATATAAGTTATTGTCCTTTAAGGGTATTTTTAAATTCGACCTTGCTTAGTTATTCCTTTCTTTTATTTTTTCTATACCATCATCATCGTCATCTTCGTCTGCATTCAACTTGCTGCTCGTTTGTGCCAGTTTTGCTCGTTTACAGGCTTTTACCTGAAACTATTACCTACTTGCCGGCTCAGCCGGTAGATTCCTGCCACGCCCCACTCCTCTGGCCAGACGAGTGTCCTTCCTCTGCAATCAAGTGTCGACCCGCTGCATCTTATAGCTGCAAGTATGCAGTTTCTTCTTTTTTTGCAGTTTCTGAGCATCTGCAGGAACTTGTTCGCCTGATTACATATTTATTCGCAATTTATGCATAATGCTATAACAGTTGAGTTCATTCTGGACTCGCTTTAATCAGCACAGAAGCCTCTCCCTCTCGAAATCGAAGGCGTGCCAAACAAAAAAAAAAATGAACCTGGCCCAGGGCAATCCATCAACGCATATCAAGAGCAGAAAAACTCCCCAAAAACTAAACCCCAGCGATTCCCCAGTGTATAAAACTGTCAGGAACTAACACACACACACACAAACACTCTGGTTGTGAAACCAAAAGAAACACTTTGCCAGCCGATACACACAGAATTAAAGATAAACTTTAAGTCTTTTAACAATACATTTGAATGCAGAGAAAAATATACACTCCCCACATATTTACCCCACATTTTGAGTATAAACACCCCAAAATTGCCTTCTCCTTTAGTTATTTCTCTCGGTGTAACAAAAAAAGATGATGAATCTTTTGTTGTTTCCCGACTACGAAAGCCACTAAAAATGTTAACTAAAATACGAGCAGAATATATGGCCTCGCACAAGCAAAAAAAGAAAAAAAAAACAAATAGATGGGAAAAAGGGAAAGTAAATGTAACCAAGATGAAATGTGCTCCACATTCTCAGGACTCCGCCACCAGCAGCAATAACATGTTGAGCAAAAAATTATGATGGAAATGGGGAGCAGATGAAAATGGAAACGGCGACACGGCAGAGACCGGGGAACAGGAGGCATTGACAAGCACAAAATATAGTCCTGGCTGTGGCTCAGCATAGAACTAACAAGGATATTTTCGAGGAATGCATTCCATTCAGGGCGTAACGAATCATGTAACTGAGCTCTCACTTCTCGTTTTCTTTAAAATTACGAAAAACTAGAAGCAACTGTCGGCAGCCAAATGAGGATTGGGCGCAGGAAATGCTTTTAGGGAAATGTTAATCAAACAGGAAGTGTCTGTGGAAAATGGAAACTTGAAATTTGAGTTTTATAAAAGAGGAGAGAATTCCCAATTTCTGGGCTATGAAATTGTATGCCCTAAATCTTAGATGATTAAAGATTAAACAAAGAAATTGATTATATTTTTTCTTAATTAATAAATCGTCATAGTAACTGTAGGGATGGAAAATACAAACAGCTTATAAATATTAATAAACTGTTAATTAAAAATCATTACCCATTCAAGTTGATTAAATAATAAGCAGTGTTTATATTTTTATTTATGTTCTGTAACTATACTTTATGATTCTTCCCTGAGAACTTTACATGCTCTTCTCATTTTAGCCTCTTAGATATGTCCTTATATCTTTAACGCATTTCCTGATCCAACTATATACACTTACCGAATTAATGTATCAGCACAAAAAAGAAACAAAAAACAAAGCCCGTACCACATGTCACTGTCAACGGCGATGACAAAGATAAATTTACCTAAGGAAAAATCGTTGGCCCAGCAATGGCTATTAAAATTTAAATTAGCAAATAGTCGTTTCGGGGCTGCTCGACTGCTTTCTGCTTTCTTTAAATTTCAAATTATCTTTTTGAATTTAATGCGCTGCTGGCTGAGGAGCAAAAACGCACAAATGGCGCCAGATTCCGTCCGGCAATCAACTAAATTCAAAGCAAATTGTCCGCACAATGGCCCAAACCAAAGGCTGTTGTCCTTTGGGGCGGCCATCATGAGATTGTCCCCGAGGATACGGGGATCCGTGGATCCGAGCCAAGCCAAATGCTTAATGCTCATTATTTTGCGCTCGAGAAATTTCTGTCTCGTCACTAATTCATCATTGTTTCGGCACATTAAATCCTTGAACGTCAACGCATTCATTATCTCATCTCATGTGGGCCAGGGGCTTCTAGGGGGACTTTCAGGGGGACCCGGCTTTTGGCCAATTCATCGCCGGGCTCACATGGTCAGCTGTCTGTCTGTCATCGGGTCTTCGTCGCCACGGCATGCTTGAGTGATATTAACTGACCGACAATCAGTCAAGGGCAACTGGAGCATCAGCTCTGCTTCGTTCTGGCCCAAAGAGGCTTAGGCCAGATTTCCGGGTTTCAGGAGGGGAAAAGCGAGAAGCATTCATGCGGCTGGCGAGTTGACCACGAATGGCCTCTGTCATTTTTTTTTTTTTTTGCTATATAGACCACTTAACCCACTTGTGCCGCACAAATATTTGTATGGGAAAATAATATACAGAAAATAGATAGTTGGAAAATGTTTATTTATGTTTTTGAGAGCGATTTTCATATTAATAAAAAATAGATAAATAATTTGAGAATAGTACTTAATATGCTAATAATTGGAATAATCTTTAATATTCAAGCTCTCTCTCTTTTATAATAATTTTTTCTCTATACATTTACTGAGCAAGAAACCATAATAGTTGGTTGCCAGAGGGTTAACTTCCCCCTCAAAGGATGTCTGTGCGCGCCTCGCATGTTAATTGCTTTCCAGGCTAATCGAATTTTTTGCCCGTCATTATGAGTAATGTGTCTGGGATGCGCACATAAAGCAATTTGTCGAGAAGATTGCGTCGAGTGGCAAATTGCTCTAAGCGCTCGGCAATTTAAACTATTTGGTGCCTGTCATATACATACATATTTACCGACATTCCGACGCAAACAATAAAAGCGTTTAATATAATCTACCGTGGAATCAGCAGAACCCTAACAAAAAATACACCAAATATTATGCAAACCCAACGTAATCGCACATGTCATCTGGCCTTAATTTCGCATGCAAACAAAACATCATTACAAATGGCCAACGAACAGGGCAAAAAAACAGTTAACACTACTGTCAACTTAAAAAACAAAATGGTGATGTACAAAAATATGCAAATGTTTGAAAAAGCGAAAGTCAAATTCCCTTGCGGCATTTAATAATTTATATATACAAAAACTTTTAGAATTCTCCTTTTTGCATATTTATTTAACTATTTGTTGGTTAAGTGAAAAAGTTAAAAGTGAGCAGTAAAAACAGGGCGAATTTAAATGGATTATATAAGTCTTATTAAATTATTATTTTGTGAAATTTTATTTATGTTAGTTGACAGCTATAACATTAAAACTAACAAAATATTCATCATTCCTTATTTTGTGTGACTTAAACGTAGTTTTTTTCGTAGTTGGAAATTTCAGGTATAGTTTCTAAAAAAGCTCTCGTTCACCATATATTAAAATAAATTATGTTTGCAAACATGTATTACTTAGTTACCTTTCTTAAGCCTTGTTTTCATGTTGTTTATTTTCTTATGTATTGTTTCTCCCTGATTATTTTCTTAAACCTGCATAGTTTCCTCTTGATTATTTGTTTACCAAGTGTACGATAATAACTTATGCATCTCCTTGCCCATTGGCACAATACTCGTAAGCTTCACATTTTGTTATTATTATTTTGTTTTAGAAATGCGAACCGTGTCACGCAGATTAGTCATCGTTTCGTCTCCTTGGGGACGAGAGAGCATCAGCCCGTTGGCTGGGCAATAAATTCAGGACATCCGGGGGACGAGGCCAGAAAAAGTCATATTACATCGCTAATTTATGTAGCACATAAGTTAATTTCTGTTTGTCTGCTCTGTTATTTGTTGTAATTAGTCGACATTCAAGCCGTTGTCCCAGGGGCCATTAAAACTCGTCCCTGGAAAAATAACCGCCGGAAAAGCGCCAGGACATAAACAAACGAAAAACTGTTGCTTCCGCTACTTACTAGCGGGGAAACGGGTGAGCAAGGGAGGGAATGTCGTAGTCCGGACTAATTATTTTGTCGGTCAGCCAAAGTTCATAGTTCACATGCCACAACAGCCAAGATAGCATGAGAGCAGCCACGAGATGAAGGGGATCGGGATCCCTGGGATACACGCAGCACGCCCACTCGTCCTGGCTCCGTTTATATAATTTTTATTATCAGGCCAAGTAATATAAACTTAATTAATACCCGCGTCGGCCGTCGGGTCGGCCATTTGATTCATGGCCTGCATTTGCGGGCCGCGGCTTAAATGCAATAATGAATGTGGCGACGCGGAATAAAAATGGAAATAAAAATGCGAGTTAATGTATAAAAAAAAGTGCACACCGAAAAGTGTAAAGGCGGAAAGCTCGAGGACGGGTCAGCACACAAAGTCAAGGCATTAACGATGGCGACCTTTTTGGCACCTCGACTTCCGAAAAAAGGGTTCTTTCTGTCCGCGACACAGTGTGGCAAAGAGGGCAGTAAAAAGGGAATTAAATAATATATATATCTTTAGATCTATGAAAGTATAAGTACATATTTTAATGGATTCAAGAATTAAATACATATATATATGTATATGCGCACTTAAGATGTTCCCCAATCTTATTATTCTTATAGATACATCATATCTAAAATCTTTTTATTGTTAAAGAGACATAGTATCTTTAAACAATTACAAGATACATACATCATATTTTTAAATAATATATATAATAAATATAATAAATTGATAAAAACATTAAAGCCACTTAAAATTACATTTGATTTCGTGATTTCTGTGAAACCCATCGTTATATTCACCCATCTTTATATTCAAAATTTTAAATAAAAAAGGATTGCGTCTCCAATGACTTTACACATCTTTTCCAATGCATTTTATCCAAGCAAAAAATTACTTAGTAAACAAATGAAATCCCTGCGGATAACGAAACAAAATCTATTATTTTAAGTTCGTCATGGGTGAAAGCTATATTTCATACTCCGAATTCATCCGCCCCGTAAGCCCGCTTGGCGATAGCGGACTTATCAGCAGCTTAACATAGTATAATGCCAATCGAATCGCTCCGCGTTCTGATTGCATACAGTAGTGAGACTTACAATGGGTTCTAGACAAAATTTATCTAAAATAATACATAGTAAACAATTGCAACAAAGTCATTATCTATAGTAGAAATACTTCAACACAACCCATAGAAAATACTAAAAATATATTCATTTCAGAAGTTTTTATTGAGAAGCAAACATAAATACACTTTCAATATTAATATTTAATTATCCCTAAGAATATTATACAAAATTTGTTCAATGCCTTTAATAAAGGCAAGTTTATCACTCGATTAAGTTTCGCCATTAAAAATCCCGAATTGACAACACTGTTGCCCCTCCTTTCCTCACAGGAATGGCGCCCTTGCCCGCCGAGGGACTGCACCTGTCCAACCTCTCCGTGCCGCGGATCATCGACGTCGGCCAAAAGGCGAAGCTCTTCTGCAGCTATGCGATGGGCAATCGGACGCTGAACTCTGTCAAATGGTACAAGGATGGCCTCGAGTTTTTCAGGTGAGCCAACGGGCTGCGGCCGTAAAGCAAATAAAAGCAGTGGTCGGTGGACGAACCATAAAAATATTTTTCGGCATTCAGTTTGAAATAATAAAAAGCTGCCGGGTAGCTGGAAGTCGGAGTTGGAGTTGGGCTTGGAGTGTGGAGTATGGAGAATGGAGTATGGGGATTGGTAGCTGGCAGTCGGGAGATTGCGAAATGTGCCAACGCATTCATGCAGATTTTATGGCGCAAATTGAAAACGTCATGAAACTGCAACAAAGTGAAGGCCCCTAGCCGAAATAAAACAACAACAAAAACATACATAAACTGGAGTGGGTTGAAAGTGTCGCAACTAATTTAAATGCTTAATTGAAATGGATTTTATGGGCGCCTGCAATTGCGGCCAGGTGGCGCAGCCATATCGGGCCCAAATATGTGCGAAGAGGGCTTTTTATTTAACTGGCTTAATTGTTGCACTCTGCATTCCACACCCGCTCGGATGAGGAGTCCAAACCGAATCCATGCTCTTCATCCCGGGGCTTAATCGAGCGAGAAATTTTTAACAAAGGTGTGCGCTTGGGCATTACATTCACTTACCACTTTTTGTTGCCACGTTGTCGTTATTGATTTTTAAGACCGTGCAACAAATATGTGTTGGCAAAAAAAAAAGAAGATTATTTATGACAAATATCAGAACCATTTAAGAGGTTACGGACTTTGCCAAATGGACTGGCCCTGTAGATTTTGGCAAAAAACATGAAAGAAAAAAGGCAGATTTAATAACTCAGAATATGGAATATGCAAGAATTTCGGAAATTACCAAGAGCAGGTTTTATTTCTGGTCTTGAAAAAGCAATTTTAATTAAATGAAGAATCTACCTCTGGGCTCTTGTTTATGTACATATACGGAAGTGATTTGATTTCTGTACACTACGGTATTCAAAAACCCTTTTATAAATTACAAAATATTATATCCTAAGCAAAAAATAAAGCTTCCCTGAATTTGTTACTTAATAAAGTTTAGTGCATACTTTTAAAACTATAGGAATTTCGACAGTTTAAAGTCACTTAAGTTTCTTCTTTTCTATGTAAATAATTCTCAGCTTCGTATTTTAGTTTTATATTATTTTTCAAATAACATTTGAGGGCTCAGTGCACTTGGGCCTGCTGCCAAGGCCCCAATTTTGCAACATTGTTGCATGTAAATTTGAAGCATTTTTGCAACCACATTCGATTCGAAATTATTGTTTTTGACACATACGCGGAGGCGTGGAATTTCGGAGAGGGGGCTGGATTCTGGAGCTGGCTGCCCAGTAATTTACTGCCGTGGGCAGAGTTGGCTTTTATCAATTACGCTTTTGTGTGAACGTTTTGATTGTGCGGTCTGCACTCGGCTTCAATTATTCATGTGCATTTGACACTGCGGTTGCTTCCACTCGCAGCACAGAAAAACGTCACAAAAGATACACGCATTTCGAGTGTAATTCTGAATTTGTTCGGCCGTGCTTTTCTATTTGTTAAATTGAGTGTTTTAGGCAATGTAAATCGACCTCATCAAATATTTGTGTCTGTGTGTATAGTATTATGGCTTTTATCTTTCACTAAGAAAATGAAATAGAAGTCTTAGGTAATTGTGGTTTTGTGGACACAAAATGATGGAAATCAAAGTTATCAAAGAAAAGTTTTTTGAATTAAAATTTATTTTTGTTAATTTTTCATTTAATTAATGTAAGTCGAGGTATACATCCTTTTAATAATTAAAAACAAGTTAGAAAGCTACAGTCGAACTCGAATAATTGTGGATAAATTGAAAAGAAGTATGGAAATTATCTTCTTATGCTTAAAACTATATAAAACCTTAATTAAACAGGGCGAAAGGCTGATGAAAATGTTATCAAAGGTAGGAACGTGTTGAGCAAAACCCAAAAAAAAGGCAAATGTTGCTAGGAAAATGCTTAGCAACATCTATTAGTAATGGCAATGCATCAATGTTGCACAGTTTTTTGGTTTTAAAATCTTTCACATTTTAAATAAATTTAAATACAGCAGACAAATGACTGTTTAACCAGCTCATAATCTCTGTTCCAGCTGCATTTCCAAAGCATCTTTAATATTAAGATTCTTTAAGCGAAAAGTAGAAAAACATTTCCCCCCAAACCCCACGCTAATTGCTGTAATCAAATGCAACATTTCCCGCACACACACAGATACACAACTGAATGAAATTTGAATTCGTATTCGAATTTGAATTTCATTTGTGCTCTGGAGTGGATGCAGAGCTGAGCTGGGAACTGCATAATATTCATAATAAAATCGACAGCTCTGCCAAATAGTGGATACAGTTCCATGCGGACTCTGAAATGTAGTCTAGAAAAAAATGGAGAACTAGCATATATATAGTTTTTTGCATGATTCCCTCATCAATATTTCATGGCTTCGATTTTGGCGCAGCACTCGACTCCATCTCGTTCTAACCCTGCCACGCCTCTGTCCGTCTCTATCCTTGCAGATATTCGCCACTAACGCCGCCGACAACAAATTGGTTCCCCGTTAAAGGTGTCACCATCGCCGACGGTTCGCCGCATTGCAATCAATTCATCTGCAACGTGGAGCTGGAGAAGCTCAACGCCCATTCCTCGGGTCAATACCGCTGCGAGGTGTCCGGCGACGCGCCCGAGTTCAAGCTGATCGATCAGACGGCCAATATGACAGTCGGAGGTAGGTTACCACACCCATTATCCTATTTTATTTTTCTTCAAGTTGCCTCAAGCATCGAGTCTTTTAATCTGAGAAGAAATCGAAACTATAAATGACCATTAAATAAACGAACACTCTGACACTCTATTTTATCATTTCCCTAATTTCTTCTTTTGTATTTAAAATATTTTATTCTTGGTTTTTAATTTATTTTTCAAGTTCTAATATAATTTTCTTATATATTTTATAATATCTAATCTCTCTATAATTCTCCCAAAATTTCTCTCTCTCTCAAACAATTCCCACTGTCACAAATGCCCCCATTTCGCTCCACTGTGTACTTGCTGTGTGTAATTTTTGTTGGCTGTCTTTGATTTATGTTTTGCAACAGAAAGACAACAAATTATGTGCAATTTTGCAAACACTTAATAAAATTATAAATGGTCTTTGCACGGCCACCGAACCCGTAGATATTTCGGGTGAACGGCAACTCCCTTTCATTTATCAATGCCACACCGGCGGAGTGTTTTCCGGGCGGATTGCGGAAGGGCGAATCACGGATTACCAGATAGCCGGAGCAGCGCCGAGAGAGGAGCGATCGGTGGCGGGGTCGCGAACCTAGGGCAGTAGGCAGTTCAAAAGGGCGTCGCATAAATGCTGGAAAATTGTGACACGCGTCAGCCATTTGTATGAGTAATGATTGTTAATAAATCCTGGCAGCCAGCCTCCTCCCATTCCCATCCACATTTGGCACTGTGCCGGCTTCAGTGGGCGCCCCTGCGACACCCCGCTGCGCCACCTGCCGCACTGGTGAACAAATTCAACTCAATTGTGAGTTTTGTACGAATCAATTTATAATCTACAATGCGCGGTCGTTTGCCGTTGTCACGTGCTGTGCCCGGCCTAAGCAACAACAACGACAGCGACAGCGACAATGGGCATGGCCATGGTATGGTATGTAGTGGCTGTGGCAATGGCTCCAACAAATACACCAGAAATCCCGGGACCAACTCGTTTGCGGCACTTGTAGTTCGGTTTGTTAACGTCAACGCCGCACCGCCGAAAGCGACTGGTAACGCATCGCATCGCCCACCATTTTGATTTCGCTTTGATTGGCAGCGTACATGACGATGAATCCGCCCGGCACCCAACACTCTGGTCTACACAGCCACAAAATATTGTGTTTTATTAAAGGGTTTTCATTTAATTTTTTAAGGCAAAGGAATCACACAAAAACATGGCCTACTTTTTGGGGTTTAAGTTTACGAAGGCGAAAGATAGTAATGTATTGATACTGTAACGATGTTCGACAAGAAAGTAAATGTATACATTTTTTGTCTAATTAATTACTAATAACTAAGTAAATCCTTGGGTAATTAATAACTTTTAACAGTATATAATTTAATACTTTCTTAAAATAGTTGTGTGATTTTATTGTTTCTTATACAAATCCTTCGACTCCAATTTAAATTAGAAATAAAAGCCTCATTCGAATTTCTCTCAGACTCCTTTGATTATTTTTTCCGCGTGTAACAAAGGCCCTTTCCAGCGTTTTGTGGTTGATTGCGGCCAGGAGGAACCGAACCGCCAAAGAGACAGACACTCAGTCAGTCAGTCAGCCAGACTTTTGGTCCCGCTGATGGGATGGCGTGGGCTCGGGCCCTGTCCTGGTCCCGGGCTCTACTTTGAAATTCAAATCCATTGATTTCGGTCCAACGTCATTGCGAGGCAAATGGAAATGGCCTGCTTATGTCTTTTGTTTCTAGTTTCTATGCGGCTCAAAATGATTTATTTGTCGCAATTTCGCCGCTCAGCGATTTGTTTCCTTTTGTAGCTGCCAGAACTGGGATATATATAGGATGCTAAATGGAAGGCAGAACCGGGCTCTGGCTCGGCTCGGTTCGGCTCGGTTTGCGGGCGTCTTATTTATTGACGTTACTTTAAGAGATATTGATTTGCATAATGCGCACTTAAGCATTTGTTTACGCGTAACAATCAAATTTGAATTCGCATTTTCGTATTTGTATTGCGTCTTTAATTGGATGTTCGGCAGGAGCAGAGGGCAGACTGTTTGTGTGCTCGCTATTTGCATGTCAATTTGACTTTTATCTATTCTGCGTACTCAAATAGACAAAGTAAGCCATGCTCAAGTTGTTGTACACGGAGGAAATCCCGCCGGCTAGATTAAGTGCCAGTCAGAAACGTGGAGTGTTTGCCATTTCCCACGATTTTCCCCCGAAAGCTTTTCCTTTGCTTTCCTGCTGCCACAATAGCAAGAGCTATTGATTATTAGTTGGCTTTTATTTATGACTTTGTGATTTATGGTGATTGATTTGAAATTGTAAAATACTGAAATATGTGCAAAGATGCAAAAGTGCATAAATGTGGTCATTATTGTGGGTAATACAATTAATATTTGTAAATAGAGATGAATATTTGTGGGTTGCTTTGCTCGTTTCAAGTACAATATCGATGTTGGCAGGGCTAATTTAACAATAAATCTTAGGGAATACAATTTAAAATTGAAAGAGTATCTTACAGATAAGTGTATTAGACGATATTATTTGAACAAATAAATCAAATATAAATATGTTGGTGACATTGAATCCTAGAATCCTAATCAGTAGCTAAAAGCACTCCTTAAGTGCTTTTCACTTCTTTAATGATAGTTGGGGTTTTTTGACTTTAATTTAAAATTATTATTAATTTGTAAAAACCATTTAACCCAGTTTTTCACCTTAAAGTACTAATAATTTTCTTTAAATAATTTTCAAGCTTTGCCCAAGAGAGTAACCCAGAATGAGCACTAAGAATATGCACTCAAATGTAATATTTTTAATATGTTTCCGCACATTTTTTCCTGGCTCTCCACTCCGGCTTAGACCAACGGTGTATGCAATATGCAAATACAAATCCTGTTTATATATATATATATATATTCCCATATAATCATAGTGGCTGCATGGAGTGCCTTTGGCATATGCCAGCTCCAGTGGCCAGTTGGCTGCGTCATTTTAATTTATATATGTATATACAGTACATATACCCTCACAAATCCGAAGAATAAGCTGTAAAAAAATACAATGCCTCGAGGGAGGGCGGCCAAACAAAACAAAAGCCAACCAGCCATGGCATCAAAGTTCATCAACGAGATAGCGGCAAAGTTTAAAGTCCTCTTTTGGCTGAACAATGTGTCCGTGTGCGGAACACTGGACGAAAACTGGGGGAAAACTAGTGGGGAAAGTGTTGGGTTAAGTGTGGTTTTAGGGGAGGTGGACTGGATGCACGTAGTTTTAGCTGGTAGCCGTTGCTGGTGTCACCCGTTTTTTGTTTCAATAAAGGGCGAAGCGGAGCTGTTGACAGACCAACAATCGACTTGGGAATTTCGTCACTAAAGTGCCATCGCCATCGTAACCACCTTAAAAACTTTGCCACAACAACATCAGGCGTACTCTCTCTCTCTCTGTGACTCAGTCTCTCGATTTTCAAACAGCAATCGCCCAGGACACTTTGATGATGCCTGAAACCGGAACAGAAAGAGGACCAGGAGCAGAGCCAGAGCAGGGAAAACAGGATCAGGCTTGGGGGCTTGAGGTTTGCTTCAAACTTTGGCCGGGCAAATATTTTGTCGCTTAGCTGCGTGCCGTGTGTCATCACACTGATTAACTTTGCCAAGTTTGCACAGCTCAGCTGTAGGTCGGGGAATGCCAGGATCTGCCAGGATATGCCCGTGAAGCGTGTGTCCAAACACTGGCCATAAAACGTCGACTGAGCCGCACTTAATTACTTCAGAGATTTGCCGCATTTTTAAAACAAGCTGGTGACAGTTCTTTTTTTTCACTGAGGGAAAATATATTTTTAAATAAAAGAAATATAAACCTGCTTAATTACAAGCCTAAAAAGTTACTTCAAATTTAATTAATGTTGTATTAATATAATTGAAATGTTTGGGATAATATAAAAGCAATTAAAAACAAAAAATTAACTACAATCTAAGCTTTTATCTTTATTAGAAAAGCCATCAAAGCATTCATTACCTTTTTGAAAAACCTTACATTAACTTCTAATATATATTTTAATGTTACATATTTTTTTTATTATTTATTTAGTAATTTTTGTGGTTAATTCGTATTATAATAATGTTCTACCCAGTACTTAGGCCTTTTTAAAAAGCAAAGATTATGATTCAAGGTTAGAAAGTCCCCCCAAAAATGTTTACACCTGTCCAACCTCGAAATCCTCTACCTGTTTTTGGGCTCGTTTACCATTCGCAACAACAATACTATTTTGCCCCAAAAAAAAACTGATTTTGGTTTTGCTTTTTTGTTGTTTTGATGAGGTGGGACTTTGGTTTTGGACTTTCTCCCACTGTGGGTATATTTTTTCAATCTTGTTTTTTTTATTGTTTCCTTACTGGTACTTGGGCGGCAGTACATTGCCATTTTTGGTTTATTTACCCTAGTTGATTGCTTTGTTTTCGTTGAATTTTCATTTTTGCCGCTTTTGTTTTGCCGCCCGCAATGCAAGTCACACAATTCGAGAGGCCAATGGGGGAGCGGAGCCCAGCATGGCCGCAATCATCAACTCAACTTCAGCTCCGGACCTCCGCCTCTCGCCTCCGGTCTTCGTCCTTCTCCGCCCCGTAAGTTGTACTTGAAACAGGTCAGAAACTTTCCACCAAAGTGGTTTGTATTAAGTCAATTAAAAAGTTTACTGCCGACTGCCTGACTTTTGATGCCCCCAACCCAAGCCAACTCAACGCAACCCTCAGAGCTACTGCTTGCCCCTCCATTGTCTCCCGGGGAGGACCTTGGGGTCCTTAGCATATTTCACAAATTCACAGCACCAACATTCATTAGAATCCTGGATTTGTTGTTACAATGCGGTCGCAGGCAGTCGCCATAAACTAAATTACGCTTGTTTTCATCAAAAAACTTTGTCCTGGGCAATTATTTGTTAAGATTAATTAACACTTCAAATAAATATTTGGCGTTGGCGTGTCGGTAATTGTCTAAGTGCTGGGTGCACTTTACCATATAACATCCATTTCTATGGCAACTGGGCTCGGATTTCGGTAGCTTCCACTTTGCAGCTCTCTAATTGGGATAAGTTGTGTGTCCGAATTGCATTTTGGTAGGATTGGGCCCCAGGATTTTGGTTTCTCTGCAAACTGTGAACAAAAATTTAACTTTGCATGCACTTTTCGGCAAATGGACAATCATTCATTTTGGTACGAGAGCTTTAATTTCAGTCGGTGTGAAGGACACACAAATTTGTGGAACTTGTAATACATAGATTTTGAATGCAACTGAATTGCTATAAAAATTTGAGAGTATAATAATTACCTAATTAAATGCATTCTTTGTTCTTGATTAATTTCAGTTCTGCCCAAGTATGATCCTTTTATTTCGGGCGTGAAACTTGCCTACAAATATCATGACTATCTCGTGGCCAACTGCAGTTCCGAGTGGTCGAGTCCTGCGGCCAAATTGATGTGGTATATCAACAATAAGACGGTAAGTAAAGGCAAACCAATGCAATGGGTTCAGATAGCCATATTTGATGAGTACACTTAATCACTGTAGGAAATGAAAGAAAGTAATAAGTTGAAAATATGTTTAATTGTATTAAAACGTAAATTTTACGTTTAGAAAAGTAAAAATAGCTCCTACTTTTTGAATAAATTTTGAAGTCCTATCCATGAATTCACTTTAATTAATTATTTTATTTCATTATGCAAAAACTCCCCTTGTACTCGAGCACCTCGCTTTTCTCCCAGTGCATTTGTGCGACCTCATTGCATATTTAACGGGTGTCAGCGACGTGTTTTGGCACAGCCACAAGGCCCAGACACATGTCGCCCATCAGTCAGTCGGTCAGTCCCGTCCTGGTCATCGAATTTGTCCAAATGTTGACAGAGAACTGCAACTGGGACTGGAAATGGGACTGGCACCTGCCACCTGGTGCAGGTCACGCCCGCATGTGGTCCGAGATTTGGCTTTAACACTCTCTTCCCTCCACTCTCCTCTATCCAATCGCATCCGGCCGGCCACAGGCACCTGGGCACAGCCTGTTGCCGCAAGTCAACGAGGTCACCCGCCACGCCGACGGCTTCCACCTGTACAGCAGCCACCTGCAACTGCGCCTGCACCTGGAGGACCAGCGGTTCATCAGCAAGAGCGAGGTGCTCCAGCTGAGCTGCTCCGCGGACATTATGGGCATCGTGAGTGTGCGGCGAGAGAGCCGCGTGGAGACCACTATTCTGGCGCTGAAGGATGCCGGCACCAATCAGCGGCTCACCGAGAACGGGTCCTGCATCACTGGCCAGCCAGGTGAGTGTTTCGATCGATTCACAGGAAGGCTTTTCTTAGGAAAGTCTTAGGAGTGAATTTTAATTAGACTTTACCAATACGAATATACTTTTTCAGCTTCCCTGGCCGCCTGGCTTCTGAGCCTCGTCCACTTTCTGCGCTGGCACGGCACCCAGAGTTAGTGGCTAGCCTTGACGGGCGTCCTTTTTGTAGCCTAAGTTCCCAGGATTCGTCTGTTGGAAATATTGTGTGACAGACACGGGGCGTCCCAGCCAGTGGAACCCTTGCACCATTTCGAGCCAAGTGAATAGTTAACAAGCCAAGGCAGCAGCAACCGTTGAATTTGTATATAGTCGAAATCGAATTAGTCTAGGTCCGAACAGGAAGCCCATCCATTCCCCTCATGAGTGTAACAATGCAGCAAATTATTTATGTGTGAAGTGCAGAGCCGAAAAATCAACACGGAATGTGAACTATGGAATATTAATTCTAATATATAGGTATCTAAACGTAAACATTTGCTACCAAATACGATTATATGTCAGAATTATTTCAATCGAGGAGGAGGTAAATTCGAATATCAACAAATTTACACACTGAATATTTGAGCACAGAAAAAAAAGAGGAACACACACAATCAATGGCAAGTAAACTTAATTATTGTATGTGAATTGTTAATTGTATTAAATGATGTATGGGAAATAAATAAATAAATAAAATAAAAATACAAAGTAAGTTGGAAAAGAGTAGAGTAAACTTTTTAAAAGTGTGAAAAGAGATGACAAAAAGTAAGTAAGTATTAAATAAATTTACAGATTTCTAAATCAATATATAAACTAACAGATCATCTTTATTATCGATACTCCCAAATTAGCAAATTTGATTAAGAACTTTAAATGTAAAGTTAAGTCTTGGTATAAAGAAAAGGATTTAAATACTTAGATATCCTTTTAGTTATCTTATTTACATTAATGCTAATGTACTTGCTAATAATCTTTTCATTTAAAGTTGAAAATAATATAAAACATTTGAAGTTGGAAAAGAATTTTTAATGCGTTTAACAATTGAAAGAGTTTAACAATTCAATTCTTACCAAAAATACAAACCAAATATGCATAATATTTAAAATAAAATTAACGTCTTTATAACATTTTTTCCGACACCAAAGTTCTTTAATTACCACATGCCTATTCTTAAATAAACTAAAATTCAATTTTATTTCCCTGACAATTTGAAAACAGAACTTTCATCAATTTGTTAAATTAATAAATATTCTTTAATCTTTTAAGTGCTCCTCGATTCTGGGAAAACTTTCCTAGATGCCTTTTAAAATCCAACACAAGAACCCTTAACTCTCGTCCTTGTTGGCCCAAAAGGGACCTTCAACCTAACGCCACTTCCTCTCAATTCCCAAAACCAAATAGGGAGTCCTGGCAGAGGGAAAAAACACCGCTTATGCCCCTCATTTCCTATCCTACAGTCGTTTACCTAACTTATGGCAAACAGATACAAGCAAACAAAAACACTGCGAAATTGAAAGGAAAATGCCAAAAAGGAGAAATTCGATTTAGCATCCCCTAAACCAAAAAAAGAAAGAATAAAATAAAACCAAACACTTTACAAGGCAGTGAAAAATATTCAACGCATTAGGACAAATCCGGGCTAAAATATGCAATGGCCAATGGCCGCCGCAGGTAAAAATGTCGCTGGAAAAAATAACAGGAACAAAAACTGTCAGGCATTGACCGAAAATTATGCATAATATTGCCCAGGGCTATAAGGAAATACAGCAGCAGCGAAATGGGAACAAACAAAGATAAGTTCCGGCGTCTGTTTGGGTTTGGGTTCGACTTGAGCTCCAGCACCGGATCCGGATCCCCACCCGGGCGTACTCCTCCCCCGCCGATTTGCCGCGGGCCCATTAAATGACGGAAGTAAATAAGCTTGACAAATTTCCACTCATCATTTTTGCATTAATTCTGCCTCCTTTTTTGGCCAAACCCACAAACCAGCCAACAGCTAACAGCCAACAGCCAAGAGACACGGGCGCTGCAGCAAAAAAAAATGTCCTTTGATTAATCAAAAAATTTACCAAGGCCCATGGAATGAGAAGAAACAACAAAAACAAAAAGCAGCAGCAGCCACCAACAAAAAGCAAACACAACAAATTGCCAAAGAGGCGCCGGCGGTGCTCTGGTATTTTTTCGAGTCCAGGACGAGGCGCCAAACCAAACCCCAACTCAAGCAAAGTAGCACTCACTGGAGTTGCTCAGGAGTGTGCACTGGGAGAAAATGTTTTGGGAATTTTATGTAATACAAACTTAAAGATAACTCAGTAATTCTAGAAAGTAAATACTTTTAAATAATAATTTGCTGAAAACTATAAAAAGATAGAATACTTTAAACGAATATTTATTATATCTATTAAGCTAGAGGTCAGTTAGCAAAGTCTTTTTATTAAAGTTCATAAGCTTGCTTTAACAGGGAGTTTAAATAATTAATCGTGCTTTATAAATATATATATATCTTAGTTGGAAATTATAGAGAAAGAAGTTGGAAATTATTGAGCAAGAAGTTATCATTTAACGTGACGCAATAAATAAATGTTTAGTTGCCAAGCACTTGTTATTAATATATACTCCATGATTTAACGATAAATTATAATATAAAGAAAACCTTTAAAATCAAATAAAGCTTAAAACGTAAATAAATTTGGATGTAGTAAGATAATGTCAATATACATATATTTACTACATATAATACAAATATTATCAACCTGAAAATATACCTAGCTGCTCCCTGACATCCGTTCGAAACCTAACCCAATAAAATTGCATTTTATTTTTAAGTGTAAGGTATAAAACCCTGGTCCGCAGCTCGGAAATATACAGATAGAGATGGAAGCAGACGAAGATTTCACAGATTTTTGCACGCGATTTGTCAGCCCGACATTTCCGGCGACATCACCCAAGGCGGGAATAGGATTTCAGGTTCTTTTTTCTGTTTTTTGTTTTGGATTCCCACTTCTTATTCCTGTATTTTTGGCTGCCACAAAGCGAGCGACAGTCCAAGTTGATTTAGTAAGTCACGTGGCCGCGTAACTGTAAATTGCCTCATCCGGAGTGTTGGGTTCCAGGTGTGTGGGCTCCACCGCGCTTCGGGAAGCGTGTGCCACAAAGTGTCACCGTGGTTATGCCCTGGCTTTTATTTTCTCAGCGCTCTTTTTTTTTGCCGCTTTCCCGGCCAGTCTCTCTCCAGTCAAATGTTTTTCCACCGAATTTGGCTAAGGAAATACACGCTTTTGACCGCAGGCTCAGTACGAGAAAACGTACAAAAGGCACATATTGTTATTTTGAGATAAAAGAAACCCACTCGGGGACATAACTTGGCTTTAAAGTGGCATAAGATAATAACAAATATATTTACATAATCAAAAATTAGATCTACATTTTCTTTTGCAGTTAACAATTAAGTTTTAGGTATGGTCTTTATGGTCTTTATGTCTTGAAACCAATTTCTGATCGAAAGGCACCTGAAACTACATAATTTTCCCTGAGGAAACAAACTGAATTATACACTTTCCATCCCAAAATTCTAGATTTTAATTATTTGCCGCATTTCAAGGCACTTACTTGCCTTTACAATGCCTTGATGGCTGACGGATGATGGCTCAACGCTAGATGCATTTTGTAATTTGGGCAAAGAAAATGTTTTAAATGAAATGAAAACACGTAAGCGCCTCCACATCCACATCTTCTCTGGGTGGGTAAAGGCGGCGGCGGGAGCTCCCTTGTAGTTTCTGGCAAATGAAACAAAAGCAAAAACATGCGCATAAGAGCAGCTTCTCAGGTGGTAACATGCAGCAAGGATTGTTTTCCTACCACTCCCCCTTGCCAGTCCTTGATTAATTTTCTCCCTGCTCCAATTTGGAGTTTTTACTGGCCACACCTCCTCCTGTCTCTCCTCCGACAATTTAAAGTGATAACAAAGCGAGGCGAGATTTTAATTTAATTTCATTACGTTTTTATTTCATTTGGCATTTGCGTTTGGCCCCGTGGCTGTGTTTTTATTTAACCGGCTTACAATTGGCCTGATCAGTGTGACATCCATCCTCGTCAGCCGGTTTGCCTAATGGCCAGCGACACTGATTTAAATTAAATATTTGACCGGTCTGAGTCCGACTCTGTCAC
The DNA here is from genome assembly GCA_035045905.1 of Drosophila anomelani. Classification (NCBI taxonomy): domain Eukaryota; kingdom Metazoa; phylum Arthropoda; class Insecta; order Diptera; family Drosophilidae; genus Drosophila; species Drosophila anomelani. Next base: position 2,871,176 of record JAWNOO010000007.1, on the reverse strand, counting down.
TCTGTCAACACGGGATTCAAATAAACATGAAATGTTTTTCACATTGTTCCGGTTGCTGTTATCCTTTTTCTCTCTCTCCCTTTTTCTCTTTATTTTTTGTCTTTTTTTATTATTTAATTTTAAAATAACTGACTAGAACAAAGTTGATTTTTTAAACCAATGACAAACTGATCTAATAACAGGACTGAAGCTGCGGTCACGAGTGATGGATTTTAATATGACCTATAATTTAGGGTGATTGATATATCGGGGAAAATATTAAAAGCAGAACTACTATATAAAAAACAGTACTATATTTTAAGCTTAGGACATGTTTTTCTTGTAGAAAATAAAATATACCGAAATAAAATGCTTTCAGTTAATTATTTTCTGAAACTGGTTTACAATATTTAAATGCAGCTATTGATTATATTTAATTATATTAAGTAATTTTTAATTTCACCATAACAAGAAAATACCTATTCGAAAACACACAATTAATTTTATACATACCTAAAGGAATACAATTTTAATTGACACAAACTCCTATCCTTCTTTTTATTTTAAAATATAAATACTTTTGCTTTAGTTTCAACACTTTATAATCAAATTAATATATTTTTAAATTCACTTAAATTCTAATGCACTCATAGCACCCGTTTCATGCATTAAAACTAAGCTTAAAATGTAACAAATCCTGAAAAATCCTTCACCCATGGATGAGCTTTGCAAAATCAGTCCAGTCAGTGTCAGCAAAAGGAGTTTTTCCCTTTTTTTAAGCGAGCATTGATTTTACATTTTGAGCCGAGGCTGTCAGTCAACGCGTTGCGAGGTCATGACTCGTGAGTCCTGACTCCTGATTCCTGACAAGGCAACTGGACCTGACATGCGTTCGACGCGATGATGGCAATTTAAGCAGGAAGACCCTCTGCGTCGCTCCTTTTTGGGGAGTTAGAAATGCTGATGACACTGGGCAAATAAAAATGATCTAAAATGTTACAAAAATGTAATTAATTTTAAACTTTAAACAAGTTTAATATATTTTTAAATGTTTTTCTTTTTATTTTATAATCTTTTTATACCATGTACCAAAGGTACAAAGGTATTATAGTTTTGTGCGAGTGCGATTTTCTGTAACAGGCAGAAGGAGGCGTGGCAGACCCCCAAAAGTTACCTAAATATTGGTCAGGACCACTAAAGGAGTCGATATAGCCATGTCCGTCTGTCCGTCCGTCCGTCCGTCCGTCTGTCCGTCTGTCCGTCTGTCCGTCTGTCCGTCTGTCTGTATGAACGCCCAGATCTCAGAGACTATAAGAGCTAGAGACATCAAACTTGGGATTTAGACTTCTTATATCTGCACGCAGATCAAGTTTGTTTTAAATTTTTGCTGCTCCCCTTTTTGGAGGAGCTATTTGAAAAAAACGTATATCTCCGAAATTTATAAAGTTATGTAAACCATATTAAAAAGCTTAATGCATTTTATCAAAATACACAGACTGTCCAAATTTTATTGCGATCGTGCCTTAAATAGCGGAGATATAGGCTTTTTACTTTATACACATTACGTGTACAAGAGGCAGCCCAGGCAGAGGGCTCCAAATAAATCAAAACGTTCATTAAACATTTTACTTATGTTCATATTACTATGAAAATAGGATTACTCATTTTGAATTGGTTGGTGGCGCAGCTGGCTAAGCTGAAGTCTTTTTCAAATGTTAGTTGTCACGGGTTCGAATCCCGTCGGCGACGAGCGAAATCTTTTTTATTTTTAGCAATTTTTTTTTTTTTTCCAGTACATTAAAATAATTACAGTATTTAATACTAAAAAATAAAAAAATGCAAGCAAAGAACTATACTTAATGTTTTGAAAATGAAAAAATTCCTTATGCCTGCGGTTGATTCGAACCCAGGCCAATTGCTTACAAAAATGTATGTGTAGCTTTACCCACTGAGCTATCGACTTTGCTCTTGAATGGGAAGAGATTTGCATTATATGTAAATTTGTCTCAGTTTTGTATTCTTATTCTCTTTCTTTTATATAATTTTGGGACGCGCCTTGTAATGGTACATGGTATTCTACTGTCGGGACACCCGACTGTATGTCCATCTTGTTATTTTTAGATTCCTTTCTATTCTTATTTTTCCAGTGTTTCCTCTGTTGTAATTAAATGGGAAATCGTCAAAGGTGGGCCAAATGACAGATGTGCAGTCCCAGTGCCATTGTGATTCCTTTTGGAAAGAACTGCCAAAGGCAGCAGTCGTCTTGTCCGTTGAATTTTGACTGCTGGCAGTTTTGGGGAAAATCTAGCGGAACACAGGAGGGTGGCAGCTCGGAGGTTTTTCACACAGCCTGCTGTATCATTGGCAAATTGCATTGACATATTGTTGCTATCGGCTATCCGGGGCCTTCTTCGGTCCCTGCGAAATGTCAAAATGTCGCGTCACGATACCCGGCCTACTACTCCCTACTCCCTCACTCCCAAATCCGGCCAAAGGCAATCGAAATTGCCAATCCATAGCCCGAAGCCAACCCACAACCCCCCGCCACCTTCTGCCAGGACATGGAGCCTATAAAGCCTTTGGCTTTACGCTTGGCATTAAGTGGACTTATAATTAAACGATTTGCTCATTTAATCGCGTCCGTTTATCGTCCGCTGAGAGGCGAGCATGGAAACGAATTTCCCTTTGCTGCAGGACATGTCGGAAAATGTCGAGTGTACGTTTGTATGTCCTTGTTGTTGTCAGTTAATGCTGTTGGCATTTCTGATTCCACACTCGCCAGTGGGCCCAAGATAAAGTGCTTAACTAAAGGGCCCAAACTTAAGTGGAACACGATTTAAAGTTTAATGAGAAACTGAGAGTGAGGAAGCTAAGCTTATCCCTAATAAATCCTAAGAATAAATATCTCTTTTAACACTATACTTAAGAAATACATATACAACACAAGGTCCTCCCTTGAACCTGCGATTTATTTATTGTAGATTTACATATAGGGCTTTTGTTTGATCAAAACTTATTCTATATATATATATATACTTTATCAATACATAAAGTATCTAATTCTTATAAGTAAATAAATTTAGTGTAATATGAGAGAGGTTTTGAGTTAATCCAATAACTTAAGTTACCAATTATGTGAAAGAGAATAGGAAAAAGGCGGAGAAAAAGTTTGAAATGTCAACTAGGATGGCCGACCCTCGAGCACGGGTAATATCCCACATGGGTGCCATTTAAGCAATCTGTCATATGCCCGCCAAGATGCTTAACTTTTCCCCCACCGCGACACACAGCTTTTCCTCCGCTTTTTTTATGACAAGCGAGCGACAATAACAACGATAACAACAGCAGGAAAAATAAATGGGCATCCGAAGAGGCGTGTGAAGCCCTATACAATGCACAGTAAGAAAATAAAGTGAATGAGCTGCACCCAAATTCCCATAAAGAGTTCCTTATGTAAATATTGTTGATCAAATTTTAGTGTCAGAAGCATGAATATGTGTGAGTTGCAAGAACTAAACCATAACAAATACTTTTACAAGAAAAATCCTTAAATTCCAAATCCTTAGATTTCCAAATTATTTAAATTACATTATAGACAAATATAATTATAATCAATATTTAAGTATATTTTTTCTCGTGCTTAGGAGGCCCAACCAGAACCGGACTGGGGAAGTGGATGAGTCGCTGCCGTGTAGGTACAAAAATGGTTATCTTAAAGCTCCTGTCAGTTGGCTGGCAGTTCCCCTCCAGGTTCTCCGGCTGTCTGCTGATGAAAACGAAGTTGACAATACGAATGAGTTTCTTATAACAACAGCCGGAAAGCGGCGGGCGGCTAAGGGCAAGTGGAGGGGCGGATACAAAATGAAGCGACAGCAAAAAGTGCGAACGTGCCGCCAAATCAAAAAACAAAAAACACCCAAAGCGGAGGGGAGTAAACAGCAAAATCGAAATGAAAACTTTTGGCTCTTGGCTCGGATTGAGTTCCTTGGCTTGTCCTAGGTTTCAGGGATAGTAAATCTCGCAAAAAAAAAAAGACAGAAAGCGAAATAGCTTCTGTACGTATTGTATCTCTTTGCCTTTTGAGGGTGGAGGGTTAATAAATCAAAATTATTTCACAATTCGAATATATTCCAAGATGTTTGCATGGGTTTTACAGCTTGTAATGGGCTTATGACACTTCATTGTCGCGTTCACTCATTGAAGGAGAGTTTAGAAAGCAGTTTGTTTGAGATTTTTTCGTTACAAAGATCACACTGGTACAAAAATACTAAAGCTACAGTTTAGTGTCATAATCCCATTCATAAGACCTAAGGTAGATAAATATGTAAATATAAAATCTAGTTAATTGATGTTAAGAGTGGATCACTATTTACCAGTAAATAATTGTAGTAACTGCACTAATTTTTCTTTTGCATTTGAGCTATAAATATTTCTTCATTTAATATTTATATAATTTAATATTTATTAATATTTATATGATTAATTATTTCCCTACCAACTCTTTTAAATCTTACATTGCCATGGGAATATACCTTCCACAAGGATACGGCAATGCCTTTTAATTTCACTCCCGAGTTCAGGGCTTTTGTCGAAGGAGCGGTGGATTCGGGTGTTGGCAGGATAACACCAATTTCGCTTATGACAGTTATTACAAATGCTGCTTGTCTGTGCGCCAGATAAAATGAGCAGCAGCCAGAATCGCTCCCACATCTCGTTTATCCCGCAAATGAAAAGATATTGTTGGGCCATTCCGCAGCTCCCTCGGCGCTCCTTCAAACCCCAACGCAAGTTGGTATTGAAGTTGTTTTTGGGGAATCGATTGTTCCCACTTTAAGAGCAGAGAAGGGGAAAAAATCACAAATATCATATTAATGAAGTGAAAAATCAACTATAACTTATGCTGGCAACTAACTTATTATTTATTAGACTATGCACTGCAATAAAATCGTTCATAAAAGAAATAAAATAAAATCAAATACTTTCAATCTAAACGTAATAGATATAAACTTAAATACAATTTTATTTATATATCAATTTTTATACCCTTGCAGGGTATATTAGTTTCAGTCAAAAGTTTGCAACGCAGTGAAGGAAGCATCTCCGACCCTATAAAGTATATATATTCTAGATCAGGATCAACAGCCGAGTCGATCTAGCCATGTCCGTCTGTCCGTCTGTCCGTTTCTACGCAAACTAGTCCCTCAGTTTTAAAGCTATCTGAATGAAACTTTGCAGTTAGGCTTCTATATACTCTCACTCGTACATATGTCGGAACGGGCCGGATCGGACGACTATATCATATCGGCTGACTATATCCTATAGCTTCCATAGGAACAATCAGGAAAATTATAACTTTGTCAGTTTTCAACCAATTTTCACCAAATTTGATATTTGCCCATTTAGTATTATTTCCGAATTTCGGTTTTAATTTCATGAAAATCGGCTGACTATATCCTATAGCTTCCATAGGAACAATCATAGGAACAATCAGGAAAATAAAAGAAAAAACCATAACTTTGTCAGTTTTCAACATATTTTCACCAAAATTATATATTATATAGCCATATTTTAGTATTTCTGAATTTTGATTTTAATTTCATGAAAATCGGCTGACTATATCCTATAGCTTCCATAGGAACAATCAGGAAAATAAAAAAACCATAGCTTAGCCGTGTTTCAAACCATTGCCATCAAATTTGAGATTTGGCAACAAATTATTATTTCAGAATTTCGTTTTTAATTTTTTGTTTAAACTCTGCAAGGGTATACAAACTTCGGTGAGCCGAAGTTAGCTTCCGTTCTTGTTGAAATTAAATTCAAATCTTTTCTTAAACGACTTCGTTCTGTTTATAACTCCCTTTTAGTTTTCAGAGCTGTGTCTATGATTTTAAAATATTATAACCATATAAGAAATCAAATAAATACACCAGCTCATAAATGAATTTCTAATCTTATTTGTTTTTGGTTTAGCTATAAATTCTAATTTTATTTCGGGTGCACAAGGTTAATGCTGGCACAATCGCAAGAGAATGATTTTCAAACATGCTCTTAGTGAAATTAAATTATAAACAAGAGAGAAATTATTCAGAAAAGTATGATTGACTATAAAATACCCGAGACCCAAAGAATTCTGAGCAAAATTATTTGAAAGATTTTTAAAAAGAAACCAATACCATAAATTGTTAACCAATTTTTATCTGTATGAGTAAATAGGACTGTTCTTTGCACGGTAAATCTTTATTCCGATTTAAAAGTGCCAAAAAGTACAATTTTTCACTAGATAAGAATGCTATCGAACATAGTTTCTAGCAAGTCCCGTTTCGCTGGCCATATTGACAACATTTTTGGGGAAAGTGATACGTCCTTTGCTGGCATAAAGCTCGGATGTTAACATTGCAGTTGTTGTCGTTCATTCCGTATTTTCCTGCCCTCTTCCAGATGTGGACGCAGTGCTCAACACCTGCAGCGTTATCCGGCTGTCCGTGAGTCCAACCAGATGTGGTCAGAAACTGGCCAGTGGCTATGGAATGGAACTGCCCCTGAGATCTGCCGAGGTCCCAGTATGCCACCCAAAACAGATCTTCGGATTCGGAATTGTAGCCGTGCTGAATCAAATAGTTGGATACCTTTTCCAGATCGGAGAGGGACTCAAAGGTAGCCAGGTCAGCGCCATTTGCAATGCAATGATCCCTAGCGGCAAAGAAATTAGTTTTTGACGGCGAAATGTAGTAGTTCTTAGGGCCACTACGAAAGAAATCTTTTTGCAAAAATAGGAAAGAAATAAACTAATTATTATTTAACAAAGACATCTTACCATTCGACACAGCTGTAACGCCGACGATCAAGATGCTGACCAAAATACAGAAAGCTGCTGGATTATTCATCTCACTTTTATTGTTTATACCGGACTATTGCACAAATAGGAAAGTGGTCCAATTTTATAGCCAGCTCTTCCTTGTCTGTATTAGTCTTATCTCACCTATGCAAGAACAATGCTAATAAAACATAAATAGTACATAATTTTAGTACAAGCTAAGCACGTGGTATATATGTTAAGATTAAATATTAAGAATGGTATAGAAATACAAAAAGAAAACTTTAATTGTATTTTAAAAGCAAACGAAATATAACAATTCTTCTTATTTCGAATCATGGATTTGTTAATGGAAAAGTAACGGATTGGGGCTTCGCAATTGTCTCGCAAAACAATATCAATTTTGGAATGCAATTGTTGTTGTCATCAAGTCAATATTTCCCGTCAAATCTCAGATGTGGAGGAAGTCTTCTCTATTCCACGCATTATCGGGCCTTGACCTTCCAGCCATCATGATGACGTCAAAGGCCAGTCTGTGGTGATAAAGCAATAATAAGACATCGATTTGGGCTTTGCCCAAATCTGAATAATAATACCAACACTGATCCACTATTGATTAAAAGGCCAATTAAAATACATCATTTTGCGTATATATAACTTTTATTCGTATCTTGAAACATGGTTGAGTAATAGAGAAGTAACAGAGTATGCAATTTTTGTTGTCGTCAAGTCAATATTTCCCGTCAAATCTCAGATGTGGAGGCAGTGTTCTATATTCCACGCATTATCTGGCCTTGACCTTGCAGCCATCGTGATGACGCCAAAGGCCATTCTGTGGTGATAATGCAATAATGAGACGTCGATTTGGGATTTGCCCAAATATGAATAATAATACCAACACTGACCTATGGAAATAAATTGTGGTTTGCTGTTGATTAAAAGGCCAATTAAAACACATAATTTTAGAACATGCTAAACACGTGTCTATATTTGTTTAAATTAAATATCAAGAGTGGCATAGAACAGAAAAAATGAAACATTACAAATACAATTTTAAAAGCAAACGAAGTATAACCTTTCTTCTTATCTTAAAACATGAATGCGTTAATAGAGAAGTAACAGAGTTTCCTCGGAAAATGATTTAAATTTTGGTATGCAATTTTTGTTGTCGTCAAGTCAATATTTCCCGTCACATCTCAGATGTGGAGGCAGTGTTCTATTTTCCAGGCATTAACTGGCCTTGACCTTGCAGCCATCAAAGGCCAGTCTGTAGTGATAAAGCAATAATAAGACATCGATTTGGGCTCTGCCCAAATCTAAATAATTCCATGGAAATAAATTTAGTTTTTTTTGCACAAGGGGCAATAAATTTTTGTTTTTAGAAAATAAAAAATGAATTATCTGACAAAAAATTCTAAATAAATGTACAATGAGAAAAATTAAATTAAATTAAATTAAAAACTGTGAGATACCCGCTACCCATAGTAAATAGTTAATACATTTTTGAACATAACGGACAAATGCAAATGCAAGTGTAATATAATCACATGCATACAAAAATACATACACATGTATCTATGTGTGTAAAAACGCGTTATTATTGCATTAAAGCGGCTAATATTTGTTACAATTTATTAAAATTTCTTCTCGAATATCTTATAAGATTCTTTTCCGATCACAATCAAGAGCTGATAAGAATATTTAGTTGGCCTAATTGGTCAACCAAATGAGGCATGCTGCCAGCAGCCGTTTGTGGCCATACAAAATTATTTCTTTAATAACTTCGACAATTTTTATCTGATCGCAACCAAATTTTCAGGGATCACACAGACTATAGTTCTTAATATACATACCGAAAATTATACGCTTAATACGCTTTTTTATGATTTGCGGGGGCGGAAGTGTGCGTGGTAAAAATTGGAAACAAACTTGATCTGCGTGCAAGCATAAGAAATACTGTCGAAAAAAAATAGAGCTCTATCTCTTATAGTCTCTGAGATCCAGTGTTTCATACGGACAGACAGACAGACGGACATGGCTAGATCGACTCGGCTGTTGATCCTGATCAAGAATATATATACTTTATAGGGTCGGAAATACTTCCTTCTACCTGTTACATACACTTCCTGCCGGCACAAAGTTATAATACCCTTCTACCCTATGGGTAGCGGGTATCAAAATTGTGCTATGCCCAAATCTGAAAAATTCCACTGAAATAAATTGAGATTCTTTTGCAATAATCACAATACATTTTTGTTTTTAATAAGAAAGAAATTATCTGAAAAAAATTCTAAATAAATGTACATTAAGTAAAATTAAATAATTAACTACTCCCAACATTTTTTTTCCAGAAATAAAGAAGCAGCTAAATATAAAAAAATTGGGCTCTGTCCAAATCTGAATAATTCCATGGAAATAAATAGTGTTTTTTAACAATAATCACAAGGGGCAATACATTTTTGTTTTTAATAAGAAAGAAATTATCTGAAAAAAAAATTCTACATAAATAAATAATAAAAAAAAATTAAAGAATTAACTACCCCAAACATTTTTATACCAGAAATAAAGAGGCAGCTAAATATAAAAAAATATATAAAAATTCAAATAATTTCATGGAAATAAATTGTGTTTTTTACAATAATCACAAGGGGCAATAATTATTTGTTTTTAATAAGAAAGAAATTATCTGAAAAAATTCTAAATAAATGTATAATTAGAAAAATTAAAGAATTAACTACCCCTAAAAATATTTATACCAGAAATAAAGAAGCAGCTAAATATACAAAAAAAATTATCTATTTATTTTTAAAAATTTTAATGTAATAAAAGTGACATACTACTTGAAGTAAAATAAACAAAAATAATAAAAATAGTGATATATACATATATTTCCGTGTTCTTAAATTAATTTAGGCCAACACAAATTATGGAAGTCAGTGGCGAAAAGGAAGAAGAATCCGGTAAGAGCCGCCAAAATACATTTTCCGTAATTCGATGCTTTATACATATAACAATAATATAATCCAAAAGTCTCGCACGTAATTATGAATTAATAATGAATTTTGTGGATTGAAAACTGTACAGATTCGCACTCAAAAATAATTAAAACGTTTTTTCGAAATTTTTGTTTATTTCCCCTATTAGTAATTTCAAAGCCAATCTTAGTTCTGAGTCATAATATGTTTTAACATTTCCCAAGAAATTACAATTTCTCTCCTTAAATTCCTTTTATTTGAATTATTACTTTGGTTTCCCACCCGATTTAGACATCCACGCCAAAGACTTGCTTAAAATAGACAGACATTTGCATTATAATTTTCAGGCAAGTTTAGAGTCACTGGGAGAATATCTATATATATATGTATGTATACAAAAAAGGTGTCAAAGGCCTTTTGTTCGCCTGTCAATGACAAGCGGGCAGAAGTGTGCCAAAAGAGTCGGCAAAGGACTTTGTTAACCCCAAAAACGACAGCGACATCGACTTTGTCAGCTGAGAAAATTGTGTGCAAAATTCAAATCTCTCCCCTTTTTTATCCTTGGGCCAACTCGATGGCCGGTCGACGGCCGCTGTCGTTGGCAGCCCAGCCCTTTTAGGCCCGCTGCCATGTCTAACATAATTTAAAGCCGTAGAAAATCGTCGAAGTCTGGGCATTTGGGGGCCATAAGCTAAGCGCTGTCAGGCCTGCCAGTTGACCCTGACGAGCAGTCGAGCAATCGATTTGCCAAAGACCCAACGACTTTTACAAGCCTGTCACTTGACTTGGTCTTCGTTCCTTGGTCCTTAGTCCCCATCCTTGCTCCCTTTGTTGGTCGATTTTATGCGGCTACATTGTCGAGAAGGGCCAAAATCGACGTGTGGTAATCGGGTCTGAAGCACGGGCGATCCTAAATCGGATTAGTGACACGCCCCCACGTACGCAAACACACGGAGGCCATAAAAATTAAATGTTTAGCACTCTGAAAAATAAGATATATAAAAATCAGTGGCTGGCAAAAGAAAATTAATCCTGGAAAATGAGATGTATTGTGATCTAACCATGACTTAAGTGCTCCTTTTTAATGGCTTTCTTATGAGATTTTGAATTAAGAGATTTTATTTTAAAATATTTCATTTTTATTATATTAAGTTTAGATAATATACCTAAAGCCTAATTCGCTTAACATATTTTAATTATTTACAATTTTCAATACATATTTTCCTCTCAGTGTCGCACATTTTGCATTGTCTCTGGTGCAGGCCGTATCTTGGATTTCAATTAAACGTTCTCCGTCCTCTAATCGAATGAGGAGAAAGCCATAACTCAGTCAAGGCTGCTCCTGCCAGCCGCGAGTGTCCTGCGATTCAATTATGCTTCCCTCATCCCCATCACCATCCCTTCAGCCGCCCCAAAACTAATCGTAATTGAAGACTGCGCCGCGTCCTTCGCCTTCTCAGGTGTGCGTCTGTACTGGTCTCATTATTTATGGATTTGTTAGTGCAATTTGGCTTAATTAAGGTGTTTGGACGTCGTCAGATCTGAAATTGTGTGCAAGGACGAAGGTCCAGAGGTTTACCGAGCGTTTCAGCATCCCGTTAAACAGGGAAGTGCCACTGGCCAAACATGGGTTTTGGGTAAAACCCTTTAAGAAATTAATTTTTGCATTTTTGCAAGCCATACAATTTTAAAGACAGATAAAGGATTATAGTCTATATAGGATCCAGCAATTGAATACATTTTTCACTCTCTAGAAATAAGGAAAAACATGTTTTAGACTTTCATATAACCAATTTACCTGCTGTTTTGTTTTTCTTTACGAAATTTATGGTAATTCAGTGCTATTTTCTGGCCATTGAGAAACATAAATGGCATAACGCACATATGTATATTTTTATTTCTATGGCAGAGAGTGTGCGCTGCACTTATCCTTTCACTTGATGCGCATAATGAAGAGCACTTTGCGCTTATAAAAGCAATGGCTAAAAACAGGCAACAAAACAAACTGTGATGCAAGCAAACAAACAAACACAGAAACGTCAACGAGCGTGCGATTCGCATAAAAAAGCCTGTTGGTCCAAATAAAAGGCGTGGCGCTGGGAGAGGGGGTGTTTGTGGGGTGCTGCATTTAGCCAGCTTGAGATCGCACTCACACATGCAGAGCCATGCGCCTGCGAAGGACACGAGCAGTGACTGCAAAAAGTGGATGTCATAGCGAGGGATGTTTATGGTGTTGCGGAATATATATTATTCCTTCCTAAAGATCAACTTAAATTATATTTATAAATTTAAGTTTATTTGTTTAAATTCATTTTTTCAAAGTAATTCAATATTATTTTAGGATTAACTATTTAGGCTTTCAAAATAATATCTAAACCCTCGCATCTGCCTTTTTTAATGCCTTTTCCCTTTGCAAATTGAATGCAAACATATGAGAAGAAGAGGGCGCAGTGCATTTCTTGCCACCCGCTGTCAATTGACGACCACGCCTCCTTTTTTCTGAAGGGGGAACTTAGTTTTTAATTTCACTTTCGCTGCCAGAGACGCCCCCCTGCAGCCTCGTTCACATTTTTGCTCATTTAATACGTGCGTTGGCCGCAAGGACACTACACAGCTCCAGTCCTCCCACAAATTCTATCGTTTTTATGCACTTTCAGTGGGCATTCTAATTTTTAGGGTAAGTAAAGGTATTTCTAACGCCTTTTCAAGGGATAATTAATCCGTGTTAAAAATTTTTTTGGTTAATTTAAGAGTCTGCACTTCAGTTATTTACTCATTAAGTGTGCTTATTTTTAAAGATAAACTTTGATCTGTGTTATTTATGGCCTTCTAGGAAATTCATTAATAGAAGTACCTCACTGATATGAGCTGTAGTCGTTTGGTTTAAGCATTTTAATATACAAAAAAAATACTTATTAAAATGCAAACACAAACAAGGCGCTGCCGATTTAAGAGATTGCCAAAAGGTATAAAATTCCGGAAAAATTCGATTTGGTGAAGCATTCACAGCTAATCGATCGCAGTAGTAAGATGTATTCTCCGGTATTCATATTTACCCTCACTTCAATTATAATTTGTAGTGCCCGAAGTCTGCACAATGGTACAAAAATTTCTTCCTATATAATTAAATAACAGAAAACTTTAGTAATTATTAATTCGTTGCAGATGAATTCTTTCAAATTGGCCACAAACGTTACTACATAACTCCCACTAAAAGCAATTTCTTTGCTGCTCGCGATCTTTGCATTCAAAATAACGTCGACTTGGCTACTTTTGAGTCAACTTCCGATCTGGAAGCTGTCTCGGATTATTTAATCAACAAAAAACCATTTGATGACGAGGGAAGATTTTGGACTTCGTATTTCGATTTGGGCAGAGCCACGGGGATGTTTTATTCGATCGCCACGGGCAGACCCTTGACCTCATCCGGATGGCTGAAAAATCAGCCAAATAGTTGGCAAAATAACCAGCACTGCCTGTTCATAAAAAAGGAAGATGGAAAATACGGGCTCAATGACGTCGAATGCATGAATAACTATAGAGCCCTGTGCGAGGAAAAGCCACAATGGGAACCCCAACCCCGTACCTCTGTCTCTCTACCGATTAATGGACCGGCCACTATAAGCATCAATTCAAGTTTATAAGGAAAGTGTTAACATTTATATTTTGTATTAAATAAAATGAAATTAATTAAATATTTCTTTATGTTTGTTTAATTTCATTTACAAGTCTTAACTTTAACAGGATCTCCGGAAATGAATCCAGTCAGTTTCAACCAATTGAATGCAGGATTAGGCTGTGAGGGTATCTAAAGCTTCGTTTTCTGTTCGTTTCTTTCTCCCAGTTTTTTTTTCTTATTTGAGGTTTTGATGTGTTTATGTATTTACAGCACACACACATAAATCACACACACACACACACAACACACATTTATACTGGCACCCGCACCCGTTGGCATGGGCATAAGTGGCTTTAGCCGAGCGTGTAGGGGCCAACAGTAAACAGCTGCGAGATAAATTGCTCATCTGCTCGACCTCGCCGCCGAAGTCGCCTTCCCCTCCTGCGTCCCTCGGAAGGCCAGGACTCAGTGTCATCGCTTCGCAGGGCGCCGAGCTGAAGTGTTAAGTACATAAAACCCACATACATTGCGTTTATCCATAATGATGACCTAACTTATGACTCGTCCGGCCACGCGGCGTATACGTAATACGTAATGCGCCTCAGAAGCGGAAAGCTGAAAGCGAAATGCGGAAAGCGGAAACGAAAATGTTTTACTCTGAAGGAATATAAAAAATAAAGCAGATATTACCGGGAAATTGTGTAAGGCTTTGGAAATAAAGACTGGATTTGTGATGCCTAACACTTTACTGGTATAAATACATTTTTGCTTCACAATGAGTGGATTTCAAAAAATTTTTTTTTTTAATGAAAAGTCAAGTTGGCATTACATTGTTAACGAAATACCAACCACGAAGTTTTGTTTAGCTGCCCGATGCACATTTTTCGCCATTACCTAGCTTTCGAATGACTCCTGATGCTTTGTCCTTGAAAATCGTATCCTCTGTTCCCATGTGCTCTCTTTGGCACTTCTGGTGGAACAGGAATAGGCAGCCACAGGGCCAATGGGGAGCACTTTGCCACTCAAGTGCCGAACAACTTCAAAAATCAACACCACACTCAGTGGGAAGGGAAAGGAAAAGAGAGTAGAGGAGACCAGGGGAGTCCAGAGGAAAGCAGAGCAGACGGAACGGAAGCCGGAGGTATCCGGGAAAAGGAAGGAAAACCAATTCATTTGGAAATGTGGGGAGTACAGCTCGTATTGCAATGTCACTGGCAAAGCCAACCAATCTTGGCGCTCAATTAATTAACTTGGCCAAAAGGTAACGCCGGTCCTGGCCCTAATGAATACCAAATGAGCATATCAGCATGTGTACCCCGCCGCGACAGCTCGCGATTTATTTTGAGTAATAAATTCGCTAAAAAAGTGTCACAAATTTATGGAACCGCCGACGTTTCAGGGGCGCGGATGACAGATTGCCCGGGATGCGAATGAACAGAGATTTCCCGGGGTTCTGTTTTTGGGTTTTTCTTTTTTTTTCTTCTTCGGATTTATGCGGTAGTCTCTGTGCCCAGGCACTTGACTAACCCTGAACGATACGAATCCATATGTCCCTGTCGCCGTGGCATCACCAACCGCCATCCGCTATCCCGCTTAGTCATTCGTGCTAATGTACATTTTTTATGCCCACCGCTGATAAGAGAATCCAAATCCATCTCACAGTCGGCCTCATTCGGGAAACGGTCCTTCGTTTCAATTTACATATGCCCTCGCCTTGTATATGCACTGAGAAAAGTTTGTTTTTAATGCCAATATTCAAAATTAATTAACTTTTATAATTTTGAGGTTTTAAATGGTATTTGTTTAATTGCTTGACTAGTTAGACAATTTTTTAATTGCTGCTGAATCTAGATTAGATTAGAGTATTTTAGAATTCTTTATTTGTTTTCTAGTGCACATCCTCCGGGCCACATATAAATGATGTGTCAGTTTGCGTTGCCGGTTGCGTTTTTACATCCAACTCGCTTTCACTCATTTTACGCTTCACCGCCCTTCAGTTCGCCTCTTCGTCTTGGTCTTGATCTCGGTCTTGGCCTCCTCCGGATAAATGCTTAGCCAGGTGAGCTGGTGGACAGGTGGGCTGCTGTGCAGGTGGAAGTGCTGCCAAATGGGTGGCAGTTTGGCGTGCGCGCGAGTGCAAAAACAGATTACAGTTCGGGACATGTTTTGATAAGCAGCAATTTAAAACGTGATGCTATTTTGGGCTTACAAAATCCAAGAAGATTCGCCACAAAATCAATGTTGACTGCAAACTCAACAAAGGGCCGGAGATTGGAATTAAAAAAAGGAATCGCAGGCATCCCAGAAAATCTGTGGAAGGCACTCAGGCTTAATAAATAAATCGGTTCCTTATGCATTTTGTTGGAAAATATTTATATATATTTTTCCTATTACTAAGTGAGGGTAATTTAAGAGATTGGAAAAGAAAAACAATTCATTCATACACTTTAGTCAATTACTCATTAATTGTACTTATTTTTATTGATAAACTTTGATCTGTGTTGTTTATTGCTCTCTGGGAAATTCATTAAAAAAAAGTACCTCACTGACTTCAGCTGTAATCGTTTTGTTCAAGCATTTAATATACAAAAAACAAAAATACTGATTAAAATGCAAACACAAACAAGGCACTGACGATTCAGAAGATTCGAAAAATATATAAAATTCCGGGAAAATTCGATTTGGCGAAGCATTCACAGCTAATCGATCGCAGTAGTAACATGTATTCTCCGGTATTGATATTTACCCTCACTTCAATTATAATTTGTAGTGCCCGTAGTCTGTACAATGGTAAAAAATCTCTTCCTATTTATTTAAATAACCAAAACTTTAGAAATTATTAATTCGTTGCAGATGAATTCTTTCAAATTGGCCACAAAAGTTACTACATAACTCCCATTAAAACCAATTTCTTTGCCGCTCGCGATCTTTGCATTCAAAATAACGCCGACTTGGCTACTTTTCAGTCAACATCCGATCTGGAAGCTATATCGGATTATTTAATTAACAACAAAAAAAAATTTGATAACGAGGGACAATTTTGGATTTCGTATTTCGATTTGGGCAGAGCCACGGGAATGTTTTATTCGATCGTCACGGGCAGACCCTTGACTTCATCAGGATGGCTGCAAGGTCAACCAGATAATGCAGGGAATAACGAGCACTGCCTGCACATCTGGGATGTGAAGGGAAAATACGGTCTCAACGACAACAACTGCATGGCAAACTTTAGAGCCCTGTGCGAGGAAAAGCCACAATGGGAACCCCAACCCTGTAATGTCTATCTTCTACCAATCAATGCAACGGTCCCTAATAGCATAGTTTTAAGTTAATAATTAAAATGTTTTATGCTGAAATATGTATGTACACTTTAGTAATTACTCATTCATTGTACTTACTTTTATTGATAAACCTAAAACTTAATTTGTGTTGTTTATGGCTCTCTGGGAAATTCGTTAAAACAAAAGTACTTCACTGATTTGAATTGTAATAGTTTTTGTTTTGGAGGGGGGGGGTGGCTTTAATCAGAAAATTCACTCGCAATAAGAACAGGGTAGGAATTTCGGGTTTTGCGCGACGTTGATAAATTTTGATCTCTGTTGTTATTGGCTTTCTAGGAAATTCATAAATAATGAACTCACTGGTTTGAACTGTAATAGTTTTTTTCAACCATTTTATTACATACAAAAAAATTACTTATTAAAATACAAACACATACAAGGCACTGTCGATTTAGGAGATTGGAAAAATTTATAAAACTCCAGAGAAATTCGATTTGGCGAAGCATTCACGCTAATCGATGGCTGAAGTAACATATATTCTCCGGTATTCATATTTACTCTCACTTCAGTTATAATTTTTAGTGTCCGTAGTCTGCACAATGGTAAAAAATCTCTTTCTATTTAAGTATATAACCAAAACTCCAGTAATTATTAATTCGTTGCAGATGAATTTTTTCAAATTGGCCACAAAAGTTACTACATAACTCGCATTACAACCAATTTCTGTGCCGCTCGCGATCTTTGCATTCAAAATAACGCAGACTTGGCTACTTTTCAGTCAACATCCGATCTGGAAGCTATATCGGATTAATTAATCAACAACAAAAAACAATTTAATAACGACATACAATTTTGGATTTCGTATTTTGATTTGGGCAGACCCAAGAATATGTTTTATTCGATCGCCACGGGCGGACCCTTGACTTCATCTGGTGGATGGCTTAAAAATCAGCCAAACAATTGGGGAAAAAACCAGCACTGCCTGTATATCGAATATGAATCTGAATATAAAAAATACGGACTCAAAGACATCTACTGCATGGATAACTATAGAGCCCAGTGCGAGGGAAAGCCACAATGGGAGCCCCAACAAGGTACCTCTTTCTTCCTACCGATTAATGGAACGGTCACTATAAGCATCACTTTAAGTTAATAAGGAAAATGTTAACATTTATATTTTGTATCAAATAAAATGAAAATCATGAACTATTTCTTTATGTTTGTTTATAGCAATACAATTAAGATTTAATCTGAAATAATAAGTATCTGTTTAGCTTGTTATAAAATTGTGTTTTCAATTTTTATTAACACTGTTGTTGCTTTGACAAATGAGATTAGAATAATATAGACAGGGGAGAGGTTCCTATAGAATTCATACACTTTTAGGTTTGTGAAACAGTCCGGAGGAAACTATAGAAGTGAGATTTGTAATCCAACAGCGTTTTGTATTTTGCTCAGCCTCTTGATGGTCAGCGTTAGAGTTGTGTCAAATGGTGAGATGACTTAGCTATTCAATATACATAAAATATATATACATTTAATTTACTTTTAGTACAAAATACCTTTGGTGGTGGCCCTATGAACTACTACATATCTCCGATAAACACAAATTTCTTTGCCGCCCGTGACCATTGCATTGAACACAATGCCGACCTGGCAGCCTTTGAATCCATCTCCGATCTGGAAGCGGTATCCAACTATTTAATTCAGCACGGCTTCAATTCCGAATTGACCGATCTGTTTTGGGTGTCATACTGGGGCCTCGGCAGACCCCACATCATCTGGGTGGATTGAAGGTCAGCCAGATAAATATGGAGGTGTTGAGCACTGTGTTCACATTATAAAGATCAAAGTAAGAATGAACGACTATAACTGCGAACTGAGCCTCAGAGCTTTATGCCAGCAAAGGAAGTAAGTCTACCATTCAAAAATAATGTCAAAATTACCATTAAAAAGGAGAGTGCTTACAACTCAGGTCAATTAGAGATACTATATTGTTCATTACCTAATATATATACTATACTTATAATCCGAGTACTAATCAAAACAAAATTATACTTTGTTTATAGCGCTCTGTGAAATTCATTAAAAAAAAGTACCTCACTGATTTGAACTGTAATCGTTTTGTTCAAGCATTTTAAATTAAAATTTTAATACATAACAAAAAATACTGATTAAAATGCAAACACAAACCAGGCACTGCTGATTTAAGAGATTGGAAAAATATATAAAATTCCAGACAAATTCGATTTGGCGAAGCATTCACAGCTAATCGATCGCAGTAGTAACATGTATTCTACGGTATTGATATTTACCCTCACTTCAATTATAATTTGTAGTGCACGTAGTCTAAACGATGGTAAAAAAATGTCTTCCTATTTAATTATATAACCAAAACTTTAGAAATTATTAATTCGTTGCAGATGAATTCTTTCAAATTGGCCACAAACGTTACTACATAACTCCCACTAAAAGCAATTTCTTTGCTGCTCGCGATCTTTGCATTCAAAATAACGTCGACTTGGCTACTTTTGAGTCAACTTCCGATCTGGAAGCTGTCTCGGATTATTTAATCAACAAAAAACCATTTGATGACGAGGGAAGATTTTGGACTTCGTATTTCGATTTGGGTAGAGCCACGGGGATGTTTTATTCGATCGCCACGGGCAGACCTTTGACCTCATCCAGATGGCTGAAAAATCAGCCAAATAACTGGCAAAATAACCAGCACTGCGTGCACATCAAAAATGAAGATGGAAAATACGGACTCAACGACGTCGAATGCATGGCAATCTATAGAGCCCTGTGCGAGGAAAAACCACAATGGGAGCCCCAACCCTGTAATGTCTATCTTCTACCAACTAATGCAACGGTCCCTAACAGCATCGTTATAAGTTTATAAGGAAAATGTTAACATTTATATTTTGTATCTAAAAACTGAAATTAATAAACTATTTGTTTATGTTTGTTTATAACAGCACTACTAAGATTTAATTTGAAAATATAAGCAAATGTGTTGCTCTTCATAAAAATTTGTATTCTATATCAATAAACATTGCTTTTGCTTCGACAAATGAGATAAGAATAAAATAGGTAAAAGGGAATTTGCTATAAAATTCATTTACTTTTAGGTTTGTGAAACAGTCCGGAGGAAACCGTAGAAGTGAGATGTGTAGTCCAACAGCGTTTTGTATTTTGCTCAGCCTCTTGATGGTCAGTGTTAGAGCTGTGTCAAATGGTGGGATGACTCAGTTTTTCGATATACATAAAATATATATACATTTCATTTACTTTTAGTACAAAATACCTTTGGTGGTGGCCCTATGAACTACTACATATCTCCGATAAACACAAATTTCTTTGCCGCCCGTGACCATTGCATTGAACACAATGCCGACCTGGCAACCTTTGAATCCATCTCCGATCTGGAAGCGGTATCCAACTATTTAATACAGCACGGCTTCAATTCCGAATTGACCGATCTGTTTTGGGTGTCATACTGGGACCTCGGCAGACCCCAGGGGCAGTTCCGTTCCATAGCCACAGGCAAGCTGATGACCACATCATTTGGTTGGATTGACGGTCAGCCAGATAATTATGGAGGTGTTGAGCACTGTGTTCATATTATAAAGAGTAATGGAAAGTACGGAATGAACGACTATAATTGCGAACTGAGCCTTAGAGCCTTATGCCAGCAAAGGAAGTAAGTCCATCACACAAGAATTATGTTAAGAAGGCCACCAAAAAGGACATTGCTTACAACTCAGGTCAATTAGAGAGATTATATTGTACTTTAGCTGGTATATGTATATAATATACTTATAATCCGAATACTAATCAAAACAAAATGTTACTTTTTTGAAGTTTTTTAAATTCAAATAAAGTATCAACTCGCTCCGAAGTTTACACTAGACTTTTCTTTGTTGTTCTTTATCAATCTGATACAACAAAGTTTAATATTTTGAAGACTGCCTTTGTGCAAGAACAAATCATTCCCGACACTATAACACACATGTCCTTGGCGCCACCCACCTGTGAATCGAAGTATATCCATAAAGAATACTACAATTTGGACGAATATGGGAGATTTGGCAGATATTAACAAAGAGAAAATATTTATAAACAAATACAAAGCTGCTTTTAATAAGTCAAGCTGATAAGCAATTGTTATAAAGCTATTTGCTTTGAAAATTTATACAAACTGTAAAAGTATGTTGTATTAAAAAAATTTGAATATTTTTTAAATCCAATACAATAATACTTACTACATGTGCTTTTTTATTCATTAGATATTTAGCAATCAAGCATTTTGTTTTGGTTGTAATATGATTTTAAGAAAATGCGAATAAGTAGAGTTTTAATAAATGTTTTCCTGAAATTATGAGCTTGTTGAAAATAATGCACAAGCACATTCTAAAAATTAATTTAAAAAAAAACAATAAAATTTAAGATAACGCCATTAGTTATTAGTTCTGCAGTCAAGTTCGTTGCCGAAGTCGTTTGTTTGTTATTTTTTCTTTGTCGTGAACCATTTATTAAGTTTTAGAAGAAGTTAAAATAAAATTTAAAAAAACGTAATTGGTAAACCGTTTTATTTAGATTAAAAAGATTATGAATTATTTTTAAGATTAATAATAATAACTTTAAGGACTTTATTTTCGAATTTAAAAACACAAAGGAACTAATTCGTATTTTTATTTACTTTATTTATTATTTTATTTATTTAATTCCCATTTAGCCATTTCGAATCCAATTTAAGCGAACCTGATTCGCATTTGGTTATCATTTTGCGGCAGCTGAAGACCAATTAAATGGTGGAAGTATTCTTAACAATTTATGCGCATAAATTCTCCGTACATTACATGGTTCCTTTTTTTATGTTTTTATTTGGCCAAAAAATATGTGTGTAGCTGGCGTGCCGGTCTTAGGGATGTGTGTACCTAACATGCGGATATGTAAATGTAACTCGTCTAAAAGAAAAACAATCATTTTGCCATAATAAGCACTAAATATGCAGGACGCAGCCAGCCAAACAATTTCGCTGTACCTGGGCCAAATCGTTTGCCGCAACTCGTATTGATAAATATTAGTTAAAATATGAATAAATTTATATGTGTGGCGCGTGTGTGTGCGAGTCTGGGCCGACAATTCGCCGAACGTTTGGTAAACATAACGAGCTGAGTAAATTGATTGCATTGACGCAATGAAGCGCGTCCTGTAAAACCACTTAAAACATGCCTCAGTACATGCCATAAACCCAAAGGCGGAAGAATCTCTCGCAAAGGATGTGGGTGCACACATCCTCATCTCTCATCCCTCATACATCTTGTCCCCCCGAAACCCGCGCTTCTTTTATTTAATGCCAAAGGAAAGTCGCCTCCACCGCCGTCGCACAAATACACATGCAAAACCAGCAAACATTTAACCAGCGGCTATGAAATTCGATAAATATCGACAAAGTTTGGCGCTTATTGGCGCTCGGCAGCCTCGTGAACGAAGTCGAGGACGAGGACGAGTACTCGAGTCCTCCAGCCGGCGCACGGGTTTATTAGCAACAGGATACGAGGATTCCCGGCAGACTCCACTCTTCAAGAAGACACGAGGCATAGGCACAGTGAAGTGGGATCTTAGGAAAAAAAACTGCTAAACTACCAATAGGAATGTATGTTATAGAAAGGAATTGTCTTACATTTAAAATTTTTAAACAGTAAAAACAGTAAAAACATATGTATATGTAAATATATCAAATATATGTTTTTAATCAAATATTAATAAAATATCTATGTATATATCAATATTTCTTGACGACTGACAGCCAGAATAAAATAATTACAAGGTTCTTCTAATTTTCGAAACTTTTGTTAATTCAGATATTTCAGATTCATTATTGTTTTTGTTTTTCTTTATGTCTTTAGATTTATATATATAATTTATTACTCAAGACTTGCCTAAAAACATTATTTTACTTCGCTTACAGCACACAGTGCCCGCTACCATTTGACTAGGGCTTGCTAAAAAAAAGGCGCAACTTTCGCATAAATATGCATTTGCCACACTCCTGCTCCTCCTCATCATCTTCGTCCCGATTTTCTCGTTCCGTCCCACTTATCCTGGTTCCAGGACTCGACGGAGTTCAATTACGCGCGCTTTCCACCGCCCCGATATGTCGTGGCCCCGGGGGATTATCGCTTACATTTTCAGTCAAGTGCGTTCGTTTATTGTGCAAAAGTTCAGTTTGTTTCGGCTGGGTTCACTGTAAAAAAATCTTTAACGAGATGGGAATTTAAAAATTCACTAAAATATATTTTAAAATAATTTTAAATACCGTTAATTTATTATAAAAAGGAAACAAAGAAAACGAGCTATAAATTGGTTGAATTTATTTCTTATCGGTATTTTTATAGTTTGTTAATACGATGAAAATATATAAAGAATTTAAAAAAAAGAAATATTAATTGACAGCTTAAAAACTAGTTCAATTAATGAAATGTTCTTAAGAATAAATTTAAATATGTTATGCAACTTTTAAAAGAAATTCAAAGAAATTTATTGATGACTCTTTTTTTTGATGTTTCTAAGAAAGGTTCTTTAATTTTGTACACCAAATATTCTTATAAATTTCATAAAATAATTTTCAGTGTATTAATTCCGTCCCCCTTTTCCTTGGCTTGCCTGTGAGTATTCCGAGGATATTGTTTCGCTAGGAGGAGGCGCGATTTCGAGGTGGAAGCGCTTGACTTTTATGAGGTAAAAGTGAAAGGCGAGTTGTCGTCGCAACGTTCGTTGATTTGAAAATGTCATAGGCACAACATATATATTCACGAGCACATATGTATGTACGCATTTGCATGTCGGGATTTGCCGGAGGGTCTGGAATCCGGAATCCGGATCCCCTTCCTCCTTGTAAGTAGACTTATGAGTTATGCGAACCATTTTCGTGTTTTCAAAGAGCGCAAATACAGGAATATATCTTTCCCGTTCTCCCCCTTCTCAACGGATACGTATGTAAATTGAAAAAATTGCATACAAGCATTATGTTTATGTAATAGGAAATATAAGAAATGGGGCCAGGTCCGTATTACATTTGTATTATAATAGCTAACTGAGGAAAAGGGAAGTAATTTGCATTTCGATTTCACTTCCTTCCCTCCCTATTTTAACATCTTTTCAATGATCTTTTCAATGGGGATTTATGAGGGATATTTAGCAAATCAATGCGAGTACATAAAGGAGTCGTTTTGCTGTGGGACTTAATTTGTTTTAAATTCATAATTTGGCTTAAAATTTATAAGCTGTTTGCTTTGTCAAGCTCTTAGGGTAAAGGCTGTCGTTGAGCATTTTATTCTAATAAAGTAACTTATAAAGTATAAAGTAACTTATCGGCTTATCTAATATAAAACAGAATTTCAAACAAATAATGTTTATTACCTCGGAAAATCGCTACAAAAAATCAATAATCGTATACAAATATTTATATTTATGAGTATTATTTCTGAATTAACAATTAAGAATTTATACTTTGCATGTAAGATCCTTCCCAATTATCGCCCTTTAAATTATTTTATAAAATAAAAATAGTGACTATCATTATAAGAATAATTACACAGGTCTACAAAAATTGACCTTACAAAAGTACGGTGAATAAAACCTTCAGATTGTGAAAGATCTCGGTCTGTATATTGCTAGTTCAAAAATCAAAAAAATTTCTCACGTACCAATTTTGAGGAAATCGCCCTCAAAGTACCAAAAATGACCTATTTTGGCACTTTTCAAACGCTAATAACACAGAAACCGCGCGTGTACCAAAGTTGAATTTAGACTTAAATGAAAGGCCAATCCTTCCCCTTTCAAATTTCAGATGGGTCCTGATTTTAGGACGTAAGGTTCAGGAGCTATATCGCTTTTTCTGAACTGATTTTTGAGCCCTTTTTTTGCTATGTTGTAGCCCTGGAACTCAGTACAAAATGTGATGACTCAGTTGTAACTCCCAAAAAATTTGTTCTAGTTTCAGGGCTACAACATAGCAAAAAAAGGGCTCAAAAATCAGTTCTGAAAAAGCGAAATAGCTCCTGAACCTGACGTCCTAAAATCAGGACCCATCTGAAATCTGAAAGGGGAAAGATTGGCCTTTCATTTAAGTCCAAATTCAACTTTGGTACACGCGCGGTTTCTGTGTTATTAGCGTTTGAAAAGTGCCAAAATAGGTCATTTTTGGTACTTTGAGGGCGATTTCCTCAAAATTGGTACGTGAGAATTTTTTTTGATTTTTGAACTAGCTATATACAGACCGAGATCTTTCACAATCTGAAGGTTTTATTCACCGTACTTTTGTAAGGTCAATTTTTGTAGACCTGTGTTATTTAATAAAACATTAGTTTGAAAATATTTGTGCATAAATGATTTAATTTTATATATCTTAAATGGAACTACAAAATTTATTAAAAATCGGATTACCCTACAGGTTACAGTTAGGGAAATTGTAATTTTCACTTTATTTTCATATAAATCTTTGCCAAATATTCGTTTATTTATATTTTAAAAAATATTTATTCTATTTATAAATTTCCGTGGGAAGACAATACGACAATTGTCTAAGATTTTTCCAAACATTTATTATAATTGCAATTTAAAACCCTTTTTTAGAATATTATTTATGCCCTTCCCCCTTTTTTTCCACCACTGAAGGTCAAATATTAAATTTTTATATTTGATATTTTTTTTGCTCTTGTCATGTCAGGGATTTTTCATTTTCCCATTGTTTCGCTGTTCATGGTGTTAACTTTTGTGTCGGCCATGTCAGAGGAGAGGCGTGACATTAGCAGCTGTCGCCACCGCGGGGCTTCTTTTTCGGCTGCCGCTGCAACATGAAACCAATCCAACCCGATACCAGCACTTTCACCCTTCGTTTCCGGAATTTCTTCCTGATGGATAACATGCAACTGCCATTGTGTTTGGCTTTTTCATCAGTGAACAGATTTCCTTTTTCACCGTACTTTTTTATGTTTGTGACAACAGTTGCTTTAAAGCATCCAGCGACAGCGTAAACTTTTTAATTAATATCAAATATGAAACGTTGCCATATCATTGAGCAGGAACACGAAAAAAACTGGTCCTTTTGGGCCTAACCGGGAGAAAGTGAAATGAGGCAAAGCTTGTTAAAAGTTTTAATTAAATTGATTGTCGCTTCTTTGTTTTCATTTTCACATTATTTCGTCTAAGGACGAGCATTGTCAGCATATCTTCAAATATGTCTTGAAGGGAAAGTAATTGTTATAAAGAATAAGTACTCGAAATATATAGAAAGCAATATGTTTGTGAAAAATACAATTTGAAAAACAAAACTTTAAAATATAAAGGTTTAGTTTTTAATCATAAATTATTTAAAACATTATGAAGGATTACCTTCTCTCCACAGATAATTAAGGCCCATAGTCAAGTGGCCAATATTACAAGCCTCGTACACCGACGGTGAGGACATTCTGGCCAAATGTCGCCGCCCACAAGTAGGATACTTAAAAATACATATACATATATATAGTTATATAAACATAGGTCTCTGTTGCCTTGCGGCTCATTTAATATTGTTGTAAAATCATAATGAGAGGAAGAGGAGTGCCTTTCACATGGACGAGCCATCAACCCTTTTTTTAAGCGATTTAAATGAACGAAAAATATTTTTTCAATATATCCCCATATATATAGATTCTTGATTTTACTTTATGGCACGCATCCAAGCCTTTTTCGGCACTGTATCTTCTCTGATATTTTTTTTATTGACTGCATTTTATATTATTATTTAAAAATTAATTATACGCCACGTTGGCTCGTTTGGTTTTTTGCCGCATTACTTCGTCGCATTTTTACCGGTCGTTGCCGTTTTTAATTTAAATATAAAATATTGACTTGTGCCGGCATCAGCACCCGACACCGCCATCAGACCTATATATTAAAAAATAGTTATCACATATTCATTTAAATATACTTTCCGTCAATGACGGCGCCCCTCCCATATAGAAAATTCAATGATGGCTTTAAAATTAATAAGCCACATTGCCTTTTGGCCAACTTTCCAAGCATCTAAACGGATTGAAGAAAAAGTTTCTTTTCCGATTTCTTGTTCTGAATGCTCTATTAGTTGGGAGTATACCCAAAGTTTGTTGACGCTAATAAAGCATATTTAGTAGAAACTAATTTAATTTCAATTATTTTTAAATAAAATAAATTCCTATTTTTTAACAGTTTAACTAATCGATCCATTATTTATTTTTTAAATACATTTTCTCAGAGTGTCCCCAAGTCCAAGTCATCTCTCTACGGACTTTCTCTTCGCTCCAGTTTGGCATTTCCGGCATGGAAGAAGGACGGAGCAATAGCGAGACCAAAACCAAAGACCAACTGAGATCGTGTGCGCGAGACTCATAAAATTGCTGGCTATTTGAACGGTTTTTTGTGCTGGCCAAAGCCAAGGCATTGAAAAATAAAACGCGGCCAGCAGAGTGGGGGGGAGAATGGTAAAAGGGGCGGGTGGAAAATAGAGCAAAGTCAAGCGCTTGACTGGAATTTCATACCGTTGGTATGGCAGCTCCTGCTAGTGTGAGTGTGTTATCCTTTGACAAGCAGCATAGATGCTGCGCCATAGTCCCTCGTACCTTCCGGCTGCTGTCCACCATGTCGATGTGTTGGCCATTTTATTATATTTGCTAGCAGACATTTTTGCTCTAATACGAAAATGGGATTTTAGGATATAAAAATTATGATAGATTACCGTTGCACTCCCATACAGAAACCATCACACTAGAGTAATATATTTTTTTGGTATCCATACTCAGGACACCATTCCATCGTCCTCATGTGCACTGTAATAAACTTTTAATAAATGCAAGGTGAGATATGTTTAGAAAAATGTAGTTATTCGTTTTAAAATAAACTTAAGGAAATAAATAAAAATTTTATAAGTGTTAGCTTGATTTATAATCGATTCATTTCATTGCAATATATATTTATTATATTTACTTTAATTTTGTACTTCACTTTTTACATTTATATTGCAATATCAAAAAGCAACAATAATAATAATAATAAGCAAAAATAATATTTAAATATATTTAAAACAAACATTTCTTTTTTAGTTATTCTGCATCTCTTGAATTGATAATTATACATAGAAGGCCATTGAAATTTCAACACATCTCATAGATAATGCTTTCCTTCTTGTCTTGTTTTATTCCCTTTTCGTCTTCCAGTGAACATCTCCGTGGAAATTGCACCGGCTTAGCCTGGGTAAAATCATTTGATGATAAAAGTGGCCCTCAATTGCTTTGTTGCTTGTTGCACGTTGCTGTCGTCGTAGCCTTCTTCCTTCCCGTCTTCTCGTTATTAAATTGAAGTCGGTGGCAGGGCGAAAAACATGCGAGTCGCAAGGATGCGGAAGGACCTGCTGCAGCAGCTGATACATACACACACTCACAATGGATTCATCCAAAGTAACAATCATAACTCATTATGTTCACTGGTAAATTATAATGTCGAATATATATGGGAATTTTGATTCACTTTGCGTCATCATCATCATTGACTGACAAAGGGTTTACTCGTATGTGAACTGCTGTGTTCTTGGCTATATAAGGATTATCTTTGTACTATTTTAAATCGTTATACTTTTTAAAGGAGAATTGTTTCTTACCCAGAAATTATTATAACAAATAGCTTAGTAAAAACTGCTCTTTCTATTCAAGCTTAACTTTATTTAAAAATTAATCATTAAGGATAATAAGAAATGCGATAATGTATAAAAATTTAATTTGTTGGGACTCCTTTTATGTGTATTTTTATAATGTTTTTAATTTGCAATGTAAAAAGAGTAAGTTGTTTTGATTATAATTGCACATATTGTACAATCGGGAATTTCTGGAACCAAAAATGCGCCATCTATCGCTAAGAAAGTAAACTAAAAAACAAAAGCTTTGCCAAGCTTTTTTTGAGTTTTTACAAAAACAAAAAACACAAAAAATTGAATTTTGAACAAAAATGATTTTTTCTTGTTAAAAATTAGATTTTAATCCAAATTATTTTTCTTATTACAAATTTAAAAAAAAAATGTATATCAATAATAAATTATTATCTGTCATATATTACTTTTTAGTATTCTGTCTGCGATTTTTTAAAAATAAACTTTAATCTGAAATCTTTCTGTGGTTTTTTAATCTAATTAAATAGTAAACAATATAATGCTCTATTGCCTTGGCCCAAATGTAATTTAATTTTAAAGAATAACATAAAGTTAAAGCGCCAAAATTGAAATAAAAATCCAGACAAATTCCGATTTAATCTAAACCTTCTGAATCTGTAATAATATGGCGCATTGGATGTCAATCAAACGCCCTAATGATGAAAAAACTGTAAACTCTATTAATATTTATCATTATTTCGTGATTTTTTATTGCAATTACATTTGTTTGAAGGCAGATTTACGGGCTTAATGGAAATTACATTTGACCCTGACGACACAACTCAAAGCCGTGTTGCAATTCTTTATGTTGTGACACTTTCGCAAAAAGCTAAAATTAAAAACAATGAAAAACAAACATGAAAAACACGAATTCTGTTTACACTCACAATCATTGATTCTGCAATTAATTTGTGTCATATTTTCACTGCCGAAACAAGAGCTTAAATTATGCGTTTAGGTATTATATTCTGAAGTGCCATGTATTTGGTTTATTTAATTAAAATCCAAGTGGCAAGCAAACACAATCGAAGCATCGGTTAAATCATTAGGTGTTAAAATCTGATAAAAACACAAATTATTAAGTTCAAACAAAAAGATTCGGTCATGTCGACTATCCCATGGGCTGCATAATGCTATGCCTGACTGACTCTTAATTGACCCGGAATCCACAGTGTTTATATATCCATTACGTTTTTCTTTGGTTGCCAAGTGCAGCCGAGTGGGACGCGATGGTCAGCTAAGGCAGTTGCCTTCTCCAAAATCTAAAGTTATTATTATTTTTTTTAATTTTTAATTAGGCAGCAACAAATTGCTTCATGCAGTTGTGTGCGCCTCAAAAGGTCGTTGCGATTGGCCAACCGCGCGAGTTTTGTGCGACTCCAAGTGAAGTCCAACTCACCGCCAAAGCGTCGTCTCAAAGGCTGTAACGATTAATCAACAACAGTGAGATTTGGCTATATTAAATAAATATATTTAATTGGTAATTATATTCATTGCTATAACAATCCTTGAATTGTAAATAAAAAACACCTTAAATTTTATTTGCCAAAAACTAATGTCTATCTTTGCTAGGGGTTCAATTAAGCTAGACAAAAATATTAACTAGATTTTGTTTTAAGCTCGCTTTACAGAGGCTCCACTGTGTCCGTCTGGGGCCACCGAAGTGACTCAAATGTCGCGTGCTGCCTGCGTGTGTGAGCGAGTGAGGGAGAGGACAATCGCCTTTGGGCCCCGCCGCTCGCTGCCAAGTGGCCTCCGGCGAAGCGGCGATTCAGGCGCGAGTTTAGTTTTTGATTCAGTTTCAGGCGGTTCACAGTCGCCGAGTCCAGAGCAATTGACCAAACGCTGCTTTAATTTTCGTATTTACCCGCCCACTGAATTATTTAGCCAGCTTAAATTCGCGTGTCAACACTATCCTTTGTCCAGTGTGTTTTTCTCATGGTCTATTGACATCTGTTGAGTTTTCAAGTGCGCCTGTTCTTTAAAATTCGGTGGCATATTAAGTTGAGAATCCAAAATAAATCCAAAATGGGTAATTCCAGTTCCATCTGCACCGATCGCAACGCCATAAGGAATTACGATGAAAATGGGTAAGGAAAAGACAAACCCAAAAGCTGAGTAAAAGGCAATAGCAAACAGAGAAGAGATTTGGGCAGTGCGAGAGAAGGTTTAAAAGTTCTGAAAACTTGTTTCCAAAATTCTGGCATTAAAAAATAGGAAAGATCCTTATAGTTTAATAATAAATAAATATTATATTTATAACATAATATAATACCATTTTAAAGTAATTTATAAAAAAAAAATATTCATACAATTCAATTTCCAAAGTTGAATTTTCTTATAGAGTCGATTTCTAGATTCATTGATGTAGGAAACTAAATTTGAAACTTTACAATCAACCAATATATTTTACATTATCTTCAGTTTATATTAATACACATTTTGTCGACTTGGGATTAAAAAATTGCATATATATATATGTATGTATAAACAAACCTTTATTCTATTATAAAAATATTCTTTACATTTATAAGCTATTTATGTATGCGGTTTTTGTTATAATATTCATTCATCATTATAAAATATCCTTAAATATTAAACTAATAATAAGTTTAAATTCATTTACAAGCCTTTTAAGGACTTTATTTTAACAAATTTAATACATTAATGAAACCAAAAATGGTAAAACATCTTTGAACCATAAATCAAACTCAAAATTATAATTAAACTAAAAACAATGAACCCTAGAACAAACAAGAAGCTTCTTTCCCACACTCAAAGCGTGTGTAATTCCCCCATTAGCAGCATTAGAATCTTCCCAAACTTGTTGGTAATACCTGCAATTACCTGGCTTTTCTGGACTGCACACCCAACTCCCACTACCACGCCCCCTTCATAAATCTAGCTCTTCAGGTGTCATTAGTGTTTAACGATGCGATTTACTAGTGTTTTATCAGCGATTTACGAGCAACTCATCGAAACGCGATCAAAAAACTAACTCTTGGCACACGACACACCGCCCAACGATAGCTTCAGCACACATTTTACCTGTAATTACCAATTTTCGAAGTAAAACTAAAAAGAAAACATCTTAACAAGCGGCAAGTGTGTTTTGCCGATAAAAGTCAAAAAAAAACAGAATTCGAAATTAAGCACAGCTGAGGTAAATTTTTAATATTTATGAAGGTTACCCGGACACTGGCATATGTGTTATATTCCAATTTATTGGCTTGTCGTGTTTTACTTTCAATTTTTGTGTAATAATTGAACGTATTTATGTTACGTGTGTATGTACAAAACTTTGGAGCAACTGCGGTGCGGGCCCACAGGGCGTATGATTGACTCAAGTGCAAGGCAAGTCGGTTCGGTGCGGGACAGGTTAAGGTTAAGGTTTTTATTTCGGCCGTCTCGTAATTAGGTTTCTGTCTTTGGACAACACTGCCTTAGCCTTAAATAATTTATGGTAGTTGAAGTGTGGTATGAGAGAGGGGATATAATTAGGAGAAGCGAAACTAATACCCTTCCAAGCCACAGAAAAAATTAACTTAATTTATTAAAGCCACTATTAAAAAGTTAATTAGTACATTTTCGGTGCGGCACGCCAAAATACATTATATATGAATAACTTATGCTTAAACAAAGTAATTATTCAAAAAATTTAAAAATTATTGAACAATTAAACTTAAATTTATAGAAGTAAGACTTCAGTCTCATTTAAATATAGTTTCAAAGACTCAAGAAAATCATAGACACTCATTTTAAACCCTTTTAATTTTTAATCATTTTCAATTACTTTTTTTTTTAGTTTAAATAAAATATTAAATTTCTGTTTTATTTTGGTAATTTAACTTACCATTTCGACCTCTACTGTTCTCATGCTTTTCACGCCTCAGCGTAATGTTTTCTTCGGCCCAGACAAATGATTGTACTCGTCATTATTGTTGTTATTATACGACATGAGTGGGGCTATATAGCATATGTGTTTGTACCGCCTTATCAGTCAGCTGCTTTTCCCCCGCCCGCCCAAGATCGATCCAACTAATCAGAGAGAGAGAGAAAGATTGCGGAAAAACTAACAAACAAAATAACAAAAGTGTAAAATGTAAAAGAGAGAAGAGACTGGGCGACAGAACAAATCGAATTTTGCAGCTCAGTTTAACGCGAATGGTGCAAGGCAGCAGACAAAAATCAGGAATCAATATCAGGAATATTTTACATAGTACATATACATATATAGGACACTAGGAGCATCCCAAGTGCCCAGCCATGTATTCGGTTCTCCGGCGATGTTCCGGCATCAGAAAAACCTTTGGACGGCTGTGAGTGATTAAGTAAAAACAAGCAATTAATAATTATAATGTGGGCGCTATACTATGGTACTCGGCAGCCGGGTATCGCCTGAGTGCACTTTGATTATGGAACATACATACATAAGTGGGTGTGTTTTTTCGTGGATCGGCGCTAATCAGAGGCACTTTGTCATTGCTTATCAATTTCCATCTCGAAGGCCTGTCTGTCAGAGAATCACCTGTTCACCGTTCACCTGGGGTTCAATGGAGCTGAAAAGTATGGCATTCAGTATATGCGGGATATACATGCAAATCAAGGGCCTTTAAAAGTTAAATAAGGGCAC
This sequence comes from Drosophila anomelani, assembly GCA_035045905.1. Taxonomy (NCBI): domain Eukaryota; kingdom Metazoa; phylum Arthropoda; class Insecta; order Diptera; family Drosophilidae; genus Drosophila; species Drosophila anomelani. The sequence goes on along the minus strand of JAWNOO010000007.1, from coordinate 2,838,147 downwards.
CGAAATCATAAATACACTAGGAAAGGTTTGAAGAATAACAACAATTAATCTACGAATCTGAAAATGATTTTTAAACAACCTAAAAGTAGGCAATAATATATTTGATATGCCATAATAACTATACAAGACCTTATATCATTTTATTTTCTTGTAGATTCAATTAAATTATGTAATATTATTACTAATATCAGTTGAAAAAGTAATTATCTTCTAATAATACCTCAAAAGATTATTAAAAATATATTTTTTAGTCAAATCAACGTAGTAAAAAAATCAATATTTCCTAAATCTCTCTTCAGAGCTTCCACAGCTGGTAAGCCAAGTGCTTAGTAACCCTCAAGAAAGTGTATCTATAAAGTCGCCAACAAAGTTGGCAATGACGTTATTGTCACTCCCGCATTGACATTCATTCACACTCGATGCGCCAGAGCTTTAATTGAATTACAGAGAATTACAGAGAACATATCTCGCATTCCCGAGCACAATTCCCTTATTGTCTTCCTCTCTGTGTGCTCTCCCAAGAACCACCACCCACCCCCCAGCCTCACGCTCTCTTCCACCCACACTCACTTACTCACTCAACCCTCGTCTTGTGTTCTCTCTGCCTTTCGCCCTTAGCACGCCGGTATATCCTACTGCCAACAATTCCCAGAGTCCTTCGAATGGCCAAATAACACCATACCACCACCACCACCATGCACTCCAGGAGAAGGATAATGGTGGCTACTACAAGACCACAATTCCCGTCGGCAGCTCTCAGAGCGACAGCGACGGCACAGCGACGGCCGGAGAGAGCAACAGTTGCGCTCAGTGCCAAACAGCTGATGTTTTGCGCTCCTCTCCCACGAACAACAATCTCGCACACACCACCCATAGCTGCTGTTGTGCTAGTAGTCGTGTGTGCTCCAATCATACGACTACAACCACAACGACACTCGAATACGAACTTTCCAATTTCGCAAAACTAACGACACGAATCACAACGAAAAGCGGCGCCGAAGGGGCAGCATCGACGGAACAGCGGGACATTGAGTGTGCCAAGGATATCGATATAGGAAGCACACCCGACTTGCCACAGGCAGCAGGACTACCGTTATCCTCACGACATCACTGGAATCAGCTGCAGTGCAGTTTGCACGCCCTCCACCAAGAACAACAGCGTGCCTACAGCTCCTCCTCCCGCTCCAGCAACAACAAAAATAACGTAGCCGACATGAGTGTCAACAAGCAGGTGAACTTGGAAAAATACGCGCCACGCGATCGCCTGGGACTCTGGGGCACTGGCGACAACGAGATCGTGGGCAGCGTCTGCGGATTCGATCGCCTCTTCGACAAACGCTACTCAAAGGTGAGTTCTATATAATTCGCATTCCCTTTTATTCTCTTTCTTGCGACGCTGAAAGTGTATAGTGGAAAAGTACCAGGCAAAGGTTTTAGGGTGGGTTTTTAGGGTTATTTTGTGACTGTGCCTGGGGGGAAGTCTTCCAGAAGCAGCTGAAATCTGTTAGATATTATTCAAATTTAAAGATACTTATTTTAAAATTCTTTTGTTCTGATATGCATAGTTTCAGTTTCTTTAAAGCTGAAAGAAAGGGTAAAAAATATTTTCTTAAACAATTTAGTCATTAATTCGATCATAATGCCAAGATATGCCTGATAATAATATAGATTTTTTTCAGTCTAGGGATTTTCTCCTCAAACACACTTTTTTGTGAAAGCTAATTTTTGAAATTTTTCGCTTTTAAGGGTCAAGCAGTCTTGTATCTTTTTGTAGGCCACTTGCTATTTTTAAAGCCAGCGCGAGACATAAAAAATTCCAATTCATAAATACATAAATAACTATTAAGCGGAAACGTCAGCTGGTGATTGCCAGCAAAAAAAAAAATACAACAAAAAACAAGAGACTTTTTGGCAGTGGCTTCATTTTCGGCAAGTGGTGTGGGTGACCTTTAGATGACATAGAGCGCGAAAGGGACAGCAACAAACCGTCCAGTTTGAACCAAAAACAAAAATGAGAAAATCAAATAAAACACGCGCCACACTGGAAGACCAAAGCTCATCCATTTTTTTGTTGCTTTCCGCTTTTTCAGTTAATTGTTGGTCAAAAATCGATAGCCAACTTTTATAATTGAGCCAATTGACGGGATGTCAAATAGCAAAAATGTAGGGCATCAGGTGGCTATCGTGAAATGCGCAGCCAGAATTTATACAAATGTTGATATCTCGCATTGCATTTTCAAGTTCAATGCTGTTTTTGCGATTCTTGTTTTGCATGCAAGCGTTTTTCCGCTATTTTCACACAGAGGCATGGGAGCGCTAATGCACGAATTGCTGCTGAAAATATTGGAGAGCACTTCAAAGAGACACCGCGCATGGGCTTTACGAATTTTTGCCCCTTTTTATTTTGGTTTTTGAAGCACAGAGAAAAATTTATGAAAATAGAAAGGAAATTTTTAATTAAAATATTTGTGATACTTTAAATCATTTAAATTTATTTCTAAACATTTTTTAAAGCAATATTACACCAGCTTATGAGTGGAAATTGCACTTAAAATACTTTAAAACAAAGTTAAATTATATTTAATAAATACGAGTAACTTCTTGGCTTTAAATACCTTGATTAAAAGTATAGTTTCAACATTCACAGAACATTCAAATAGGCAAGTTTTTATAAATTTCCCTTTTATTTTTACAACAAAATGCATTGTTATTTTTCCTCTGTTTGCCACTTAAACACAAGCTAAAATGGGGATTATTTTGCCATGTAAACAGAAGCCATGTTAAGAATAATGGAGTGGCCTCTCCAGAAAAAAGTTTCCCTGCTAAATGTCAATAATAATAAAGTTTTTTCCCGTCTTACGTCACAACGCAATCTCATGGATTTTGGCAGGCTGAAAATTGTTAATTTAACCAGAAATTATCTTGGCAAGTAGCTGTCTTATCAGGAGCCTCTTGTGTTCTACAGTTTGTTATTACTTCTGACACGCTCCGCTCAAGTGACAGTTGCTTATCGTAACCTCCTTCGCCGAACAGCTGATGTTTGTTTTGATTTCCTTGAACTTATTTCCTGGTGGAAAGTTTTCAAGTTCTTATCGCCCCAAAGAAATAAAAAAGAAAACGAAGAAGTTCAGGGGAAAAAATAAGACCACCGCAAAAACCAGCGAAAACTGACCTACATCAAGACATAAATTTAACTTTGTTTCAAAGAGCGAAATGACGATAATCCGCAGTGCTCGTGGTATCAGGCATAAGTATAATATTTAACATATATATTTATCTGTGAGTTTGTTCACACCAGATACGGTTGGCGCATAGCAAATAATTTGCATTTCTACGCTTTTGTTTGTCTCTTTTCCGTTTATATTCGCTCTTTTGCCACTGTTTGTATTTGTTATTTATTGCTGCGTCGAGGAAATTAAAAATTTAAACAAATTCAAACGTTCAATGTGCTGCTGAAAGAGCAAAGAGTTTGCAGCTTGTTTAAATAGTTGGATTATTCCAATGTTTACCCAATGACTTGTTGAGTATTGGTTGTTTATATTGCGAGAAAAATATCTAGAAGCGATAATGTAAATGATTAGATTAATTGATTTTATTCGACCCTTAATAGCAAAAATAACAAATTAAGAATACTCTTTTTTCAGAATATATTTCCCTTTAAATTTGTTGCTTAAAAATTCCACTGTGACTCATGTTCCCCCTTACTTCCGGCTCAGCGACAAGCTTCTCTCCAAGCTCTCTGGTTTTCTGGGGCATCCACATCCTCTCCCATCATCATTTCGCATCGCCTGACCCACAAAACGAAAACACCTTTTCATGGGCTCACCTTTTCGGCAGAGGAAGCACTTTGTTTGAAATTGCCTGTTATGCTTTTCGTCTGCCACCTCGACTCATGCTGATTAAAGCTACGCTTTCGTCATCTGAAATGTATTCAAAGTTCGCCGCTAGACGGCACGGCCAGTGATAATGACTGAGGTGATCATGATCACGATCGTGATGATGATGATGATCGAACCTGGTCGCGCCAGACAGCGCAAAAAAAAAAATCAGCTGAGCGCGAGCGCTTTGTATTTGTATTTTGATTCGGATTTCGGTCGATTTTTGCGGGTATTTTTTTTTAGCAATTTCATTTGAAATGCGTATGCGTAATATTTGAGTTGAACATTACGTATACGCATGGCTCGGGAATTCGATATGCAGGTTTGGGGTAAAATAATGAAATTATTTGAGAAATATTTTAAAATGATTAACTGTTCGTATTGAATGTTTATTATTTATACAAACTAGAAATTTAAATGAATCTTTACTAAACTTTCCTTAATTAATAAAAACACCATTAATTTTTATGTTTATTATATTTAAACTTGATTGTGCACTCGAATGTTTGGAGCTGCTGATGCAGGGATGAATATATAGTACTATATTTATGGATCAGGGAACGGGGTACACTTGTTGCCAGGCGGCTTGTAAACACTTTCGCACGCTTATCGCTGGGCGTGCGTCGCTTTCAATGTCAACGGTGTCGTTCCCTCCATTTTATTTCTTTTTTTGTATTTCACCAGCCCTCGGGGATGACGTAGCTGCACGATAAAGGTTAATTTCGAGCCTCTTCAGGGCAGTAAATTGTTGTTTATGGGGGATCACTCGAGTGTTTTATTGTTTGAGCTACAAACAACAGAAACAAACTTAATTTAATCCAAACGACTAAATTGATTTAAGCCTTTATTAGATTAAATGTTGGGTTTATTTAAAGAACATGTTACAGGTTAGCATCAGGATGATAATTTTTTCGTTGAAATTTAAACCTGTGTAAGATGAGTAACTTTCTGGTTTTTTTTTTACTTTCCGCCAGAAAATCAATAAAACATTTGTTGCTAGCAAAGTTTTAAAGATAAAAGCCACCATTATAATTACCTCTCATCATGAGCAAGCATAAATTAAACAAAAAATCCACGTCATTTATCTTAAACTCGCTTGGGAAATTCATGACTAGCAATGACTTTTTCATATAAGAGATAAAACTACCAAGTTGCAGTTGATTTAATGAATAGAAAAATGGTACAACTAATAAGTTAATGAACTAATAAATACTAGAAACAAATCAAGATATTGCGTGACTAGGAAAATTTAAATTAAATTTAAGTTGAAATCGACTATCAAGTGATTGATGGCCTGCCAAATATAATTTTGAATATTTAATGAAATTGACAGACAAAACGTTATGCAAACTAAATGTAAATTCAACGTAAAAGAAACTTGAACTTAATCTTTACAACTTATATAAATCAAGAAAATTGAGAAATTAAAAAACACTTTTAAACAAAACTAATTATAATGAATCTTAAAACAATGCAATATTCAGGGTTCAATGCTCATAACAAAGCACAGAAGTTTGCTATAAACTTTGGCATTTCAAACAGCCTTTGTGTGGTCACGATTAAAAAAAATACAGCTTGCAGTTAAAGCACGAGTAATTATATCCTAATGTGCATATTAGCAGGTACATCCGCAACTCAAGTCCCACATAATCCCATGTAATCTTTTTTTATTTGCCACCTTGCACGTATGTTTTTATCTATCTATATGTGACCTAGTAAAAAGTTCCAGCAACGCCCCCAAGCGTTATATCAGCTTATGTTGTCTATTTCGAAAATAATATAATAGTCTAATAACCATAGCAATTACGTAGCGAAAAACTTTCAAAAAACTCAACATCATTGTGCGTGTGAAACGAGGCCGGACTGAGCTGAGTCACTTCCCCTCAAATATTGTGTCGAATGGCGGCTGTATGTTCCAGTTCTCTAACTTGACTTTGAACTTGAAACCCGACTCGTGCCTTGCCAAGAGAGGCAGGGAGAGAGAGATCTTCTCGGATCCGTGAAGGTCGGGTGATCCAGGCGGCTTGCCTAGGTGAGACTGTGGCGCGTGCTTGGGTCGAGGGGTCATCACCGATAAGCAACGACAAACTTTCCACTTTTGTTTTGTGTTTGAAAGGTTTCATAATCATAGCTTAGTGAAGCGATCAGGCCACTCAAATTCAGCAATCACAAACATCTTTGACGCCAAATAACAAGCCAACTAATCCGTATTTCCCATTATTTCCTTTCAGGGTCTGGCCTTTTCCCATGAGGAACGCCAACAGCTGGGCATCCACGGCCTGCTGCCGTATGTGGTGCGCGATGAGAGGGAGCAAGTGAACCACTGTCGCACGCTGCTGGATCGCCTGGACCAGAGTCTGGACAAGTACATGTACCTGATCAGTCTGTCCGAGCGCAACGAGCGGCTGTTCTACAAGGTGTTGGCCTCCGATATCACTCACATGATGCCTCTGGTGTACACACCCACCGTGGGATTGGCCTGCCAGCGCTATAGCCTGATCTACCTGAACCATAAGGGCATGTACATCTCCATCAAGGACAAGGGACACGTCTACGAAGTGCTGAAGAACTGGCCAGAAGCGGACGTCCGTGCCATCGTGGTGACTGACGGCGAACGAATTTTGGGACTGGGCGATCTGGGTGCCAATGGCATGGGCATACCCGTCGGCAAGCTTTCGCTGTACACAGCTCTGGCCGGCATTAAGCCTTCGCAGTGCCTGCCCATCACTCTGGATGTCGGCACAAATACCCAATCCATTCTGGACGATCCCCTGTACATTGGATTGCGGGAGAAGCGTACCACTGGTGACACCTACGACGAATTCATTGACGAATTCATGCACGCCTGCGTTCGTCGCTTTGGCCAGAACTGTCTGATTCAGTTCGAAGACTTTGCCAATGCCAACGCCTTCCGCCTGCTGGCCAAGTACCGGGACTCGTTCTGCACCTTCAACGACGACATCCAGGGAACCGCTTCGGTGGCCGTGGCTGGTATCTTAGCCTCGCTGAAGATCAAGAAGACCCAGCTGAGGGACAATGTCATGCTGTTCTTTGGCGCCGGAGAGGCTGCCCTGGGTATTGCCAACCTCTGCGTGATGGCCATGAAAGTTGAAGGTCTGACTGAGGAGGAAGCCAAGGCCCGTATCTGGATGGTGGACAGGTAAATGGACTCAACCTCTGATATCTTCAGCCAAACACAATACTTATTTCGGTTTTTCTATTTATAGCCGTGGCTTGATCATCCGCGACCGCCCAAAGGGCGGACTCACCGAGCACAAGCTGAACTTCGCACAGGTCCACGAGCCCATCGATACTCTGTCGGAGGCGGTGCGCAAGGTGCGTCCAAATGTGCTGATCGGAGCTGCTGCCCAGGGTGGTGCCTTCACCCAGGAGATTCTCGAGCTGATGGCTGAAATCAACCAGACCCCCATCATCTTTGCCCTGTCCAACCCGACCATCAAGGCGGAGTGCACCGCCGAGGAGGCGTACACCCACACCCAGGGGCGCTGCATCTTCGCCAGCGGCTCGCCGTTCCAGCCCGTGACATACAACGGACAGAAGTTTTATCCGGGTCAGGGTAACAACTCATATATTTTCCCTGGAGTGGCATTGGGAGTCCTCTGCGCCGGCATGTTGACCATTCCCGAGCAGGTCTTCCTGGTGGCCGCAGAACGCTTGGCGGACCTGGTCTCCAAGGATGACTTGATTAAGGGTAGCCTGTATCCACCCCTCACCTCCATTGTCAAGTGCTCGGTGGCCATCGCCGAGTCGATTGTGGATTACGCGTATAAGAACGGATTGGCCACCATCCGTCCGGAGCCGGCCAACAAGCTCGCCTTCATTAAGGCCCAAATGTACGATATTGATTATCCGCGCTCCGTGCCCGCCACCTATAAGATGTAGGATGGAGATCCATTCCGCCTGCCCCCTCCCCAGAAACCCAATGGAGTGGCCACCGCAGATATTCGGCACGGGCAGCGAGCAGTAACCATGTTATTTATTTTATAATGTCGCACATCTGTCGTCTAGCGCCTAACCTACCCCACTTATCCACTATCCACCAACCACTAGCCCCCCGTTCGCAGTCCAAGAGATCACCAAGGAGACGGATGTGATGAAGGAAGAGAATATCACCATCCGCAGCGAACCTTTTTTATGATGTTGACTCTATGTAAATGGGATATTGATCTAATAGATATGTAAACAAATTCTATGTAACCTTGAACAACACAAACTACTCTAAGTATCTAAAAATAAAAATAAAAAAAATATAATCCTGAGTTTTCTTGCGAAAGGCTGGGAGTCATTCTAGAAAATTTGAATTTAAAATTTTTTGGAAGTAGTTTATTTTATTTGTAAAATATAGAAATTGATATAATATAATATGAAAACCATGCACCAATTTGATGACATAAATTTTTAAAAATGAATTTACAATAAAATAAAATACATCCCTTTTAGTATTTATTTATTTTTTATATTCCATCTATAATATGGACCTTAAAAATTGTATCATTTTTTATTCATTTTTCCCCATATATGTATATCTATTTATAAAAAATATATTGTTTTCTGTACTTTTTATGAAATAAACCAGATTTAAAACACTTCAACTTGTATATAGTAAAATCGTATAGGTTTAGTTTAAAAAATCGATAATTTGGCTTTTATAGGCGCCGATACATCAACTAGCTAGTTGAACAAATACCCAGCATGTATTTATTTTAAAAAATATTTAAATATTAGTTTCTTTAATTTTATTATGTTTTGTATTTATATTTTTTTTATATTTTAATTAGTAAGATACAATTTAATAAACTTTGGTTTTTACAACAACATTTATAATTTTATATTAATTTATATAATTCATATTAATTTATGTATAATTATCGAGCTTATAGTTTTTAGTTATCGAGGAAATATTAAAAACAACATCGATTTTGTCCCAGCTCAATGGAATGCCCCTAATACGATAGCCCCATAAGACATATCGACAGGCCACTATCGGCTCGCACATTTTTGTGGAAAAATGCAGGAAAGAGACTAAAAACAAAACAGCGACACAAAATGCAAGGGCTCAAGGTACGAGAGTACTAACTGATAATAAATATATAATATTAACGGTAATTATGATTACAGCAACGTTTTGAGCTGCGACAACTGGGGGACGACCTGAAGCAGAAGCAGGTGAGTGCCGTGTCGAAAGGCAGGGGCTATAAATAAATTACACACCTCGATTAATGTGCATAACACCAAACAGGTAATTCAGGACAGACTGCTGCAGAAGATCCTCTACTCCAAGCGCCTGCTGGTGGACCATGTGGAGGCGCTGGAGCTGTGTATTCAGGAGCTGCAGGCGGCTGCTAATCCCAGCCGGCAAATGCTGACCACTCGGAATGCCTGCTTGATACTGGGCAGTACTGTGATCGAGCATCTGATAACCCCACGAAGTGTCCGATACACCCTGATCCCCTCGATCCTGGTCAGTGGCACCTTTGCCGCTCTGTGCGCCGTGAAAAGCGTCTTTGTTTGCCGCAACAAAATCGTGGAACGCAAGCTGGAGCAGCTAGTGAAGACCATCGATGAGTTCGGCAACTGCATTCGCCGGAATATGACATACTTTCAGGAGATTATTATCATGAAGCAGGCAGAGCTAATAGAGTAAGCAGGACAGAATAATGACCGGTACCAAGCTAATACCTTCCTACCTGCAGATCCCGGCAGATTGAACGCGCCTGGGATTGCATAACAGCCGCCAAGGAGGTAACAGAGATCCTGTACGATGCCACGCGCAAGATGGAGACGGACTATCCCCTGCCGGCGAAGTATGGAGCCTATTATGCGGCCATGGAGGAGCTGCGGGAGTGCGAGTACTTTAAGAACAATGTCACGGACTACAGTCCCAAGCACATAAAGGTAGGTTTGAGATTCAAGAAACAAATTACACTATTTTCTAACTTGTGTAATTTGTAGGATTTCCACAACATCTTTGCCTATGTGCAGTCGCAATATCTATTGCGCCTGGCCCTTACCATCACCACGCGTCCTTCTATCTCGCAGCTGAGCCAGGATCTCGTAAAGATCGACTGCCTGGTGCGGCAGCTGGTGCAGGAGGAGGAGCAGCACTTTAGCAATCTGGCCATGGCCATGCAGAACAGAAAGCAATTGGAGTTGGCAGAACTTAACGCGACTAAGGCGGAGCAGCAGAGGAGTGGACCCATCGCCGTGCTGCAGCATTCCTCGTTGAAGCTCAGCGCCTGCATGGTGGCCGTGGCCGGGGAGTGCCAGGCTCTGGATGTAACTCTCCAGCAGCTGACGGCCACAGAGGCGGCGAACAGAAACAACTCCAAGGAGCTGGTAGCAGTGGCTAGCAATATGCGTGGCATTGAGAACGCTCTGGCGGTGTGCTGTGATGACTTCCAGCGGTTAATGCTGGTGTACAACAAGTTTCTGCATAGCAAGCTGGACTTAGAGGGAGAATTGACGCCAAGACCCAAAGAGGACTTGGGCGAGGAATTCCCCGAAAGCATTCTTAGGGTGGAGTACTCGCAAAATGTGGATGCACCACAGCAAAAGGATGATTTCTATGCCTACATGTACGATGAGAACGAGGATCTAGAACAGTTTGAGGCGGAGCAGAATGCGCCCTTCCCAACGCCCGAAAAGCAGCTCCTCAACTTCGAGAAGCGCATTACCAAGGGAAAGTTCAAGCCTGTCCTGAAACAACTCAAGGATCGCATCGATCCCATTCGCCAGGTGATGCTGGAAAAGGAGCGCGAGGTCCTCGCCTCCAAAGGCATCAATGTCGATGAGCTCTTCGGCAAGATCGAACAGGTTGAGCAACAGCAGCAGCAGGACGACAACCGACTGGCAGACACCACATCCTCGCCCACCTACGACTCAGCCTCCAACTCGGACTCGGACTCAGCCGACGAAGTGGCCTTCAAGCGACGCAGCAAGCAGCACAAAGAGCGAGATAACTTTGCGGAGATGCGTCAGTTTCTGGCCCAGAAGCAGGCCATTAATCTCTTCAAGCTTCCGCCGCCACCGGCTGTAGCTGCCGCTGCTGCAGAAGAGCTGCTCGAAAGTGAATGCTAGTCCCCCTGGCTGTTCTTTCAATTGGTCACATGCCTAGGTACTATCTCCCTTGCTCTGGGTATTATCTGTTTAAGCATATATCGTTTATCTGGCCACCTGGGGACAGATAAGCTCCGTGCGCAAAGCGACGCCACCACTTCAAAGACCACATCCTGCCTTTTCGGTTGTTCCTGTGTTAGTTTTTCCTAGCCCTTCTTCTTTTAACTCGTTGCAAGTTAATAAAAAAAAGTTTTTATTTAGATAAATTTAAGCATTTGGATGATGAGAGTGTTAATTTTTAAAAGGCTTAACCTTTTATATCAAATGAAGTACATTAACCTCGACCTATTAAGTGGTTTTATGGTGGACTTTATTTACATTTTAAAAGTAGGTTTCCTTTAAATCGAATTTTGTTTCTATTTACTCTCTGAACTCAGATTTTCTTGTTAAAGACGTTCAGTTGAGCGAAATGTGTCGCCTAAAAAGGAGAATGTAAAATCAAACCCAACGCATATAAAGATCATTTTAACAAATAAATAAAATATCATTAATTTCTTATGACATTAAAGACCAACATTTGTTATTTTATCTTTTCTTTTATTAGAAACTAATATGCTCGAAACTTAAGTACAAATACACAAACATCGATGGCATCACTAAATACTAGGGGGTTCAGCTTTTTTCGGGGATTAGGAATCGTGTGGTAGGAGGATCAACTCCTTCAAGAGGACAACTACATATATACAGTGATAGCTCGCACAGAAAGTCTTATTTTTCGGTAGGGATTTGCTTGCAAGTGGCTGAAACACTTTCGTGGACACGTCTTTGGCTCGAAACTTGTGCTGCTAACTCGGAGCTGGAACTGGGAGTCCGGCTACAATCCCAATCAGGCATTGGCTGCTTCTGTCGTGGCACCATTACTGGCACCTCCATGGGCATTATTAAACTTACTGGCCACCGAGACGGGTTGCAAATTCGAAAACTGCGACAAATTGCTGCCCCGTACGCTGGTGTAGCGGATGGGCTGCACTCCATAATCGCTGCCCTTAAGCCGCCGGCGCACGCAGACCACAATGAATCCGATGACCAGGCCGATCACCAGCACCACGCTGGCAATAATGGCAGTGAGTATTATGTATCGACGGCGCAGGAATCGCGGTGGCTCCTCGTCTACGGCACGGTATTTCTTGGGTATCACCATGTTGCAGATGTGCTCGGCCGTCAGGTTGGAGAGCGGAGCTCCAGCCAGAAGGTAGGGGGTGTCGCATCGGGCCTCGGTTCCATCTGCTTCCTGTTCGATGTGGGAGAGGCCGGACAGCTCCAAAGCCTTGAAGAGTTCGCAGCTGCAGTACCAGGGATTGCCGGAGATGCTCAGGCGGCGGAGACGTGGCCAGGGTTCTTGAATTCCTTTATGGCTTGTGGTACTGTTGCTACTGGCAGAGATGCTGTTGTTACCTTCCTTGAGAACCAAAGTGGTCAAAGCATTTCGAGACAAATCCAACTGCGACAAATTGCGGCTGCTCAGCAAGTCACCCAGCTCTACGTTCTCCAATTTGGGGTTCCTGGAGCAGTCCAGCTGTTCCACGGATGGCAGAATCAAAGCCCCCTTTTCCACGCTTCGCAACGCAGGCAAGCTGCTGATATTGAGACGCTTTAGGGCCACCAATCCTTGGAAACTATTCTCCTTCAAGCTGGGAAACGGATTCCCCGCCAGATTCAATTGGACCAAAGACTTGCCCAGTTGCTGGAGACTTGCAGGAACCACGGTAAACTCGTTGCCGGAGACATCAAGGATACGCAGACTGCGCAGCTTTGGGAAAAGCTCTGCAGGCAGGGACATCAAACCGTTGTGGGAGAGATCCAGACGCTGCAACGTCGTCACCGATGCCACGGCGGCCGTCGTGGCTGCATCCAGGACACTGAGCTTATTGTAGGCCAGGTTCAACTTGACCAAGTGCGGAGTATGCTCAAAGAGAAGACGTTCCAGCCGAGCTATCCTATTGTGGCTCAAGTCCAGATCCTTCAATCCAATCGGCTCGTAGTTAGTGTTGTTCCAGGGACCTCTAAAGAGTCCCGGATTCAGAACGTTCTCGGTCAGCTCGTTCCAACTCAGGTACAGCGCCTCCACATTGGGTGCATCCATGAAGAGCGGAGCCTGCAGATCCTGCAGACCGCAGTGCCGGCAGGAGAGCGTTAGGCTGGCATTCGTGGCCGGCAGTTGTTGGAGCAGCTTTATCCTATTGCCCGAATACGAGACAACAATCTCTGTGGATGCTCCACCAGTCATCGCCTGGCTACCAAACTCCTCCGGCCAGCGGGCGAGAATGTGCTCAAAGTTCCTCACCGAACAGTCCAGGTTGAAGTGGGTCCGATGGTCAGTGTCCTGGCTGCTCAGGCACATGCAAGTCTGACAGATATTGGCCACTGGCTGGTAAGGAATGTCCTCATGCTGACTGTGGACGCCAGTGGTTAGTGACATCCCAGCAAGGAGCTGCAGGTAAAAGAAAGGTATTAATTATAATAATTTTAACAATTCTTTGAAGAGAGAAAAAAACAAGTGTTTAAAGGGACAAATAATGTAATATTTTTATATCATTTAATTTATCTATTAAATGAAATTGAAAACTAAACAAAGTAATTAAAGTATAAAGGTGATTGTTTTGAGATTTTATTATCAGGAAATCCGGAGTCAATTTCTGATTACAATCTAAATATGTACATATAGCATTATCTGATCCAGATTACACCGCAAGGTTATTGCCATTTTGTTGGGGTTTTGTGTACTTCTTTTGTTATTATTGGTAGTGAAACGAATAAAAGAAAAATATAAACAAGAAACCATAGAGAATGGCGCTGACTAAGGCATTATTTCAAGCAAACTTTTCCGGGAAAACCAACCTGAGTAATTCGCACGTGTCTTTGGTTTGATGTATTTTTTATTGCATTGAATTTTCACGGCTAACCTAATATCTGATGACGATTTTGAGCATTTTCCCATATGTCACGATTAACCAGAAGTACAACTGTTCAGACTGAGACAGTAATTTCAACCTTGCTTGAAAACTGAGACTTTTGTTGCGACTTTTGACTTTCATTTATATATTAAAATATATCTGAGGGCATACATATAACATAACGCATGTATAGTAAATCTGTCTGTTCAGCTTGGGTTATGCATTTGATTTCTGGGCCTTATCCTCTGTTGTTTCATCCATGCTGTCCACTTCAAGAAAAACTAAATCAAGTAACAGGACCTCTAGTTCAGCCAGCCAACAGAGACAAAATAAGTGTTGGGCTATCTTCTTGCAGCCCGCTCCACTTTTCTGTAGCATTTTTATGGCTTTAAGATACATTTTATTCGGATAATTTTATATAATTTACATTCTGAAGGTAAACTCAAATGAAGGGGATTGAAGTATGTATACACTCTGTATCATAATGATACGACACCCCTAATATGCAAGTTTCGAGCTTTGTAGGATAATAGGGAAGCATAATACAACAAAACCAAGTATACAGAATGAAAGATTAATGAATTCTGCTTTAAATGAAATTGTCCTATTTCCCCCCTCCCCCCTCGTTTTGAAGTAATGGTTCAAAAAGCAGAAGAGTACGTTTTTTTGCGTGCCTGCAACTGTATCAAAATGATACGACACTTTCCAATTATTCCGGCTGGAGACATTTATTTGCTTTCCAATAATTTTTTTTAAATTTCTATTAACAATTTAATTAATTTGTAATAAGATTCCGCTGCGTCGTTTGCTATTCGACGAAAAAAATATAAGAATAAGAGCCTAAAATGATCCTGGCTCAATATCCTTAAAAATTGACCGAAATCGTTGTGTTATCCTTAAATTTTTAATCAATCCAGATAAATATGATGCTAAGTATAGCTGTGGATAAAAATCAAATTTGTCTGACTGCGGTAACATCCCATAATTCGGTTTGTTTGCTTCAGGCTTCATACTTGCCACAAGTTGCAGTAAGCCTGTGGCACGAAGAAAAATTCGGGGGATGCTGCAATTACTGCAGTGCATTCTCAGAGGAGCCTTAAAAAAAACCTCTTACCAAAAACCGCGCCAAAAAATCGCACGACTTCAATATTTAAAAAAAAACTTTTTAATCACAATAATAGTTGAATTTTGTATGGGGAGCAGTACCTTTCCCAGTCTTTTGTAAATAAAAAATAATAAATATAGGAAAATTATCTGTTTGAAAATCAAAGATCAAAGATGACTCACTTTGATTGACTCATCGAGATCGCGATAACCTATGACATCCTACTGATATTTTTCAGGCACAAATTGCGTGTCCAAAAGGAGGTCACCATAATAAAAAGGTCTCCCCACACTCTTCAGTGGTTCAATATTGAACACACACTCCCTACTGATCCCGGTCCCCCCAGCACTATCTGGGCCCAAAAGTATGTGCGATAAGATAACGATAATGTTTTGGAAAGGCTGAAATATATACTTTTTACTCACCAACAGCAAAAATTTGTACTTCATTGTAGTTGCAGTATCGGTTTCGGTATTGGTTTTTTCTGTGTTCTAACCGCCTCGTGTTCGTTCTGTTAGTAACTTTATCTGTATCTTTTGCCGTGTTTCTTTGAAGTGCACTTTGTGTTTGGCTTAGCTTGTTTTCAGTTTTCTTCGGTTTTTTATTGTCTTTAACTCGCTTTTCTTTATTATTGTTATTTATTTAGAGCAGCACTGAGCGGATCACACCGCATGCCTCGGAAAATGGAACTAAATTAATGAATCAAGCCGCCATGGGCCCGTTGGCATTATTTTGTTTTTGATTAGATATCGGCGGACTGAGAAAGAGAGCGTCTCTCTCTTCTAACTCTCCGGTTCTCCCAGCGTCTCCGGGGACTTTGTTATCAGCGAAACGATCATTAAAGTAAAAGTGAATTCTAATTGAGTCATCGACGACTCAAGTCAACGGTTTTTCGGTCTCTCAAAACTCTTCCCCGCAAGGTCGTCTATGTGTCTCAACTGACTTTCTTTGTCATCTTAACCATATACTGTCGTACTTTCCTAAATGGATTTTTCGGAATCTATTTCTTTGCATATTTTTATCAGACATTTGTTATTCCACGTATAAAATATTTTGTTCTATAATTTAATTTTTTAACAAAATATTAGAGAAATATAATTAATGGAAAAGATTAAAGATATGACAGAATCTTTGGCAAAATGTACATTATTCAATCACTTAATATGGTTGATTCTCATTAAATAATATAATTTAAGGCATAGTTTTTAAAGAACAATTCCTTTTAATCTATAGAGAAATATATATTAAATTTTTAAAACCTCCCAGCATATTTTCTGAATTATTTCAAATATTTCTCTCTTTAGAAGTAAGACTGTTTTGTATTTAAGCCAGCAGATGATTGTTTATAGATAAGATAATAATGCTTTGTCTCTCGATGTGGCAACAACTGGCGTTGGAAGCCGAAAAAAACGTTGACTCAGCCGAGGGAGCTGCTGATGCTCACTCTCGAACAATTTTGATTCACTCGATGGGGTAACGAGGGGAGGATCGGACCCAATTAGATGCGATCGCAATTATTATTGCAAGTGTCACTTGGTCTCATTGAACTTGCTCCTCGCCTCCTCGCCGGAGAAGGGCGAGAATGGAGAATTGAGCTGTTCGCAGCTGCCGTCGATGAGAAAGGCAAACAAGAGATGTTTTGTGGCCTGGAATTGGTTGCATAAACAAGCGGACAGACGACGAAGGCGACGGACCACAGCCGCACCAGACCAACATTGCCCAGACACTTGTGAGTCACGATTGCGCCGTTGTTGATGTACAGTGTTTACTGCTTGACAAGGAAAATCAATGAGAGACCTTAAGATTTGTCAGGTCTTTAAGGCCAAATAAGGAGCTTTAAAAAGGTTGGAATATATTTTTGAAGGCTTAAATACGCCTTTGAAAAAGTTTTAAAAAATCACTATCTTTATTCCATACTCTCCAAAACTATTTATATATTTATAATCTAACATTATAAATAATGTAGCTGAAATCCTCAACCAGTATCCACCGTCCTTCATCCACTCGCAAGAGATTTGATCTCCGTCGCCTCTTCAACAATTGGATTTCTTTCAACAAGCCGCAAGGGCCCGAGCATGAGGACGGGACTATGGTGAGCGGGGGGTTCCTTTATGTGCTTACTAGTCGTTAGTCTGTGTTTAATTTAATGATTAAGGCCTTTTGCATATTCCGTGAACTGCACGCGACCCAACCGCACATGCAACAACCCAGCACCGACTGCAAAACGAAACCCGTTTTTGTGTGGCTGCGGTTACTGATGATGTTGATGTTGCTGCTGCTGCGGCGGATGTTAATTCTGTTGTTGCACTTTTGCAGCTGCCGCCACAATGATGCTCATCCTCGTCTCGGGGACCACGCGCGAAGGCTGAGACCGAAACCGAAACCGAAAGCGGAAATTCTACGAAGAAGCAGGGAACGAACGATGTCTACCTGCCCGCCGCTCGAATCGAACTGAACGAGCGAACACAAACCGAAACTGGATATTTGCTGCTGGATCGAGATTCCCGTTCCCGTTCCCATTCCCAGTCCCACAAAATGGACACAAATCTCCCGCCCGTTCCCCCTCGAAGCAAATAAACCGGTCGGGGGCTCACTGGCCGAATTTGAAATCCAAACTGCGGCACATTGTTTATGCCACACAGTGCTTTCTGATGGGGGCAATATTAATGGCTGGCAGCTGCACTTCTCTCTTTAAATGTCATGGCTCCAAACGGAAATCAAGTCGTGCTCCAGCCATTTCCTCCACAGCGCGGCATTTTACAAACACGAAAGACCCGACCCAGTACGCATTGGTTAAAGACAAACATTTATAACTGAAGGAAAATTGGAGCCTATCTAGAATGCATATAGTAGTCGATCGCAGTGGAGAAGGCGGCAAATCCCAATCCTCCAATGATGCCCGCCTTGATGCCAGCTCGCAGGCCAATTAGTCCTCCGGTGACGCCTCCCGCAATGGTGCCATTCTTCCAGTCCGTGACGGCTCGATGCTGCAAGATCAAAACAGAGAAACAATAATATTAATTATATGATGGATGCTTAATTAGGAACAAAAATATAGGTTCAAAGGTGAAACAAACAAAAAATTTGTAATAACGAGAAGTATCTTTTCTTATATAATTGTAAAATAACTTTAAAATATCATACATCTAAATTATTATTAAAGACTATTTATGAAATTTAACTCACACTCTCAATCGTGCACTCTACGGCGGAAAACATCATACCGATCAGGGCGAAATTCTTGGCGTAGGAATGGGTGGTCCCCCGCATCTCCCGGAAGACCTCGCGGGCCGTTTGCTTCTTTGTATTGGCAAAGGGATCTGCCATGCTGGGATTAACGGAGGCACTAAACAGGCCCAAGGCTGCACCGAGACCATAGCCTGGAATGTGAATACATTTCATAACATTAGGAATATAGAACATAGAAGGACAAATACGTTTTAAAACCCACCCATAACACAGGCCATGGCGCACTTGAAGCCACAGCTCTCCACTCCCGACTCGATGAGCTTCTCTTCATTGGTCTTGATCTTCACCGGGCCGTTGCTTGAGGGGATTACGATGTTCTCGCGGTAGCGATGCATATTGCCCACGAACTGCATGGCCATATGGTCCAGAGCTGCATCGTCGAACATTCGAGGCTTCTGGACCGGTGCCTGCGGAGCTTCCTGCAGGATGTCGGCGTTGGGCGTGAAGGACATCTCTGCCGAATATCTTTTACTTTAATTTCAATTCAGAAAAACTGATTTTACGGGTCGAACGTGTTTGGGTAAAAAAAAAAACGAATTATTATCACATCGCCGAACAGCTGTGTTTCCAGGGCCGGATTATGACACCTGCAAGTTTTTATCGATAGGCAGAAAAATACCAAAAAACGATTGTAAACAATATTATAATCGGCTGGGAGTCCCCTTTTTAAACGTATTTTATAGTTTCCGTTACTTTTACATGTTTATAATATAATTAATAAAGTATCTCTAACATGCAATCCAATATTTTTTGGTTTTTGTTTTAGGGAAAATAGAAAACTATAAATGTAGTCAGCTAGCGAAAATGGTCAACCGCCTTACTGGACGCGCGTTTATCATTTTCCAAAGTTATAATGCGTTTGGTTATATCGCTGACCACAGCCTTTAACTTTCTGACACTCTCGCGCCTCATCAGGACATCCTCCATGCACCTGTCGTAATCGTACATGAGAGGGACCTTGAAGAGGAGACCGCCCTTGACCTCTAGTCGGGCGCGCTGCGCCTTAAGCTGAGCGTGCTCATATTGGAGTTTTGTGAGCTCTTCCCGCAATTTATTACGCCGTAGTAACCTTTCATCGTACTTTAACTTGGCCTTCTCCAGCGTATAGGCGATCATGTCCGACTTCTCGCGGATGCAGGTCTCCTCGATCTTCGACTTTTTGTAGTTGTCCTGCATGAACGCCACATCCTTGATTTTTTCTGTTGGTGGGCATTAAATGATAGAATAGGATTTGTATTATATTAAGGTAAAAAGGGACTCACCTTCTAATTGTTTTTCCAAATGTATAACGGACTCATTGGCGCAAAGCATTTGAGATATGGTTAAGGTGTCGGTGATCTTTTCGAATTTCGAAACTTTCTAAGGTTTATACAAATTAATTAATAAATGTATTATAATATTCAACAAAAACTCCACTTAACCTGATCCACAAAGGCCAAATTGTGAAGATTTAAATTGAGCTCGTAGCGCTTTTCGCTGATCTGATTGCGCATGTCCTGCATGCGTCTGAGTTCAAAGTCCAACGTCCGCCTCAACCTCTCCATGTCCCGGCGGACGAGGGTCTTGCGCATTATTCCCTCCAGCCGCTGCTCCTCGTTGTAGGAGAGAACGGTCAGGGAGGTTAGCTCTAGCATCGCCTTGTGCGTGTTGGTGTTGTAGTTGATTTTCATGAACTTAACCCGTTCCCTTAGGCTATCCACCACATTGAGGGCATGACGGAAGCGCAAGCACTCCTTGAGGGAATCCTCTGGCAGCAGCGGCAGGAATGGCGCTTTCTTGTGGTTGCGACGGAAGTAATCGCTGATAATAGTGTTAATCTGGCCGTTTTGGAAATACTCATAGAGGTACTCGTCCACGTCATCAGAGAGTCTTTTAATCATCTTGTTCTTGTCGAGGCTATGTTCCGAGAATGCAGATTTCTCCCATTTTTCAACTACAATAGAGATGAGATTTTCCATGAATTCAGCGGCGAAACGATAATAGAAGGGCTCTACGACTTTCCCCGCCATAGGCGTCAAGTCAACTTCAATCACGTCCAATGCATCCGTGAACATGGCCATGGTGTCCTCTTCTTCTTTAAAGACAACACACTGCTCGGCAGCCTCAGGTTCATCCGCCAGGTCGTCCATCAATGAATCCTCCGACTCGCTTTCATCTTCGACACCAGCTACCGCGCCCGCGGCACTCGCAGTATTTGGATCAGATTCTGAACCCTCGGTTTCGACCTCCCCATCCGCATCCTCCCCATCCACAAAGTGTCCCTCGTCCTTCTCGTCAGCGATATTCTTCTGTTCAGTGCCGTCTGCCTCGGACTCTTCAAACGATAAGGTAAGGGATATGTCCGAGATGCTGGGTAAACTCTCGAACTCGCGGAGAAACGTGGTCTTAATCGATTGAGCCAGGCGGGGCTGGGGCTCATCCTCGCTGGTGACGGACTCCTCAACCTCTTCTTCTTCGCCACCTGCCGATGCTATCAGTTCTGTATTCTCATAATCTTTAAGTACGTTCTTAAGATCTGCGAACTCGTCAGATAACTCCCCGCCGTCCTCAAATTCCACGAAGGTGTCGCTTTCGTGGGAGCCTTCATCCCCCTCCCTAACCTTCTTTTTTTTCACTTGACTCTGTGCTTCAGCAGCCTTCTTTGCCGCCTTTTCCATGTCAAGCATTTTCTTAATCTTCTCGAGCTTCACTCGTTTGTGTTCTGCAATGGTCACAGGATGTTTGCCTTTTGCTTCAGCCTCCTGATTATCATCCGTTGGCTTCTCTTCACCTTCTTCGCCCACCTCTACTGGCTCCTCCTCTCCATCCGGGGCCGGGGGCCGTTCCTCAGCGCCCTCAACTATTTCGTTGTCTACCTGAATTTCGGATGTCTCCCTTGGGCGTTCAGCCAGTGCCGCCTGCAAAGCAGCATCTTCGGGAGCTGCAACCTCTTCAGGAGGAGGACCTGCTGGAGGTACCTCCTCTGTTGGGATATCTGCCATTTTTATATTTGGAGTTGGATGCAAAATATATATATATATTGCTGCTTTTTTTGTATGTTATGTATGTGCTACTTGAGACTAAAATTAATAATGCTTTCTGGCCGATATAAAAAACAAAGGCTGCTGAATTAGTCTTATATTATACATTTTATTGCTATCACAAGTTAATCATACACACATACCACGTCGAAGGAAAACAAAAGAAAATTGTAATTGTAATGGAGTTGAATGCAAGCTCTATATCTTTGGCCAAATCTGGGCTGGGGCGTCGCTAGTTGAAGGCATAGAGCAGCAACAGGATCACACAGAAGCCAATTACAGCGCCCAGGATGAGAGAATCGCGTCGCTTCTTGATATTGATGCGCTGAATGAGACTGAAATGATGAGAAAAGAGTTATTAATAAAAAGGAAACCCTATAAAGCCTTTAGGATTGTATATCGAGAGGCAATAATATTGCTTTTAATATTAAAAAATCACGTAAAATCAGACTCTTTCTTGTTTATCCGCTAGGGCGATGTAAAAAGAATAAAAAAAGTAAACGAAAATTAAACCTAAGACCGCCCACAAAGAGGAGCGACACAAAAACTTGTTTAGCAAAGGAAATTCTCTGTTATTTGCGAGCTCTGATATTAAAAGACTGATAAAAGGCCAATGAGTCATATTGGAGATATGGTGACATTACGAAAAAAGGATTTATAATATTCTTAAAGAGGTTTTTATGTTATTAAAGAGCTCTTCTCACCTGGAAATCAGTGGGAACCGATTGGAGATGTCGTTGAAGCGTGTCTGCAGCCTCTTAAAGGCCTGTCGCTGGGCATGCAGGTGATCGCGTGTTTCAATAGCAATGTTGATCTGGTCGTTTACCAGGTGACTGGCACTATTCAGGTGACCGCTCTCCTTCAGGTACATTTCGCGTCGACTCAGACCAGAAATGGAGGGGCTGCCCGAGCTAGTGGCCAGTCCTGAGCCACGGAGCAGTTCCTCGCGTTCGATGCGCATCGTATGATTGGCGCAGATTTTGTTAAACTCCTGTCGATAGCCCTGCAGAATCTCCCGGTGTCTTTGCAGGGTGTGCATGGCGGCAGCTCCCGAGGCGGGCAGGTCGGACATGGACTCGTTTATCGAAGATAACTGGAATTGGAGTTGTTTATTAGCTTACAGGAGACTTGTGTTTATAAAGGAAAACAAAGCGGTTAACCTGTCCCATCTGGAAAACAGAGAAACCCCTTGGATCCACAGCCCACCTTATCCAGCATCTGTTCGATCTCCTCCGACAGCGAGTCGAAGACATGCTCGCCCAGGAGTGGTGATGTGTCAACGGCACCACTGCTACCTCCCAAGCCACCGCTGCCGCCACTGCTACCGCCTCCGCCGCTGCCAGCTCCAATTTTGCTGAAAGCCACCAGCTTTAGGTCGATCTCATTTTCCAGGCTTCTTGCACTCTTGCGCAAAACTGCGGGGAGAATTAAAGGAGGGTTTTTGATCACAGGTGAGTAAGTGTTCGAGGTGTAGGTAACATCCATGACTTACCATCATAGGCGGAAGCTCCCATTTGTCCAAAATAGTTTTCCTTTATTTGTCAGACTTTCGTGTAGAGCTGGAAATAATATCGGCGATGTATCGATGTATCGATACATCGATGTTTTCCAAAACATCATAACATCGATGATTTTCCGGTGTTGCCAGATTACAGGCGGTGACCACAATGCTGACGGAATTTTGCTTATTTGTTTTTAGCAATCAAATTTATAATTTATAAAGTGTAATTGTGTGTGTTTTATTATTATTATCTAATTTATTTATGTAGCTTTTAACAGTTTTGCGTTTATTTTGGAAAATCACTTTAGTAGTTAGATATTTATCGATAGCTTATCAATTGCTGTCCTGCATTGTTTGTTGCCGGCGAATTTCAGTACTTTAAATAAACAGCTTAATATTTCGCTCTTTTTAGCATCATGTCACAGGCAACAAGTGATGTACGCGTGCCGGACGAGGAAAGCGATCTTCTGCAGATCAAGCCACTGTAAGGAAGTCTTGATTCGGATAAACCAAGGCAAAGGAACTGAAAGGTAAAATGTGCTCTTATTTCAGTGGAGCTGGCCAGGAAGTGGGACGCTCCTGCATAATGCTGGAGTTCAAGGGGAAGAAGATTATGCTCGACTGCGGCATCCACCCAGGGCTGTCCGGCATGGATGCCCTGCCCTATGTGGATCTTATAGAGGCGGATGAAATCGACCTCCTCTTCATTTCACAGTACGTATTGCCATTCATTGCTGACGATGTTGACTAACGAAAGTTTTGTATGGCAGCTTCCACTTGGACCACTGCGGTGCCCTGCCCTGGTTCCTGATGAAGACCAACTTCAAGGGTCGTTGCTTCATGACTCATGCCACCAAGGCCATCTACCGCTGGATGCTGTCCGATTACATCAAAATCAGCAACATATCCACCGAACAGATGCTGTACACGGAGGCCGATTTGGAGGCTTCAATGGAGAAGATCGAGACAATCAACTTCCACGAGGAGCGAGACGTTATGGGCGTCCGTTTCTGCGCCTATAATGCTGGACATGTCCTCGGAGCTGCCATGTTTATGATCGAAATTGCTGGCATTAAGATCCTGTACACTGGAGACTTCTCGCGACAGGAGGATCGCCATTTGATGGCCGCGGAAGTGCCGCCAATGAAGCCCGACGTTCTGATCACGGAGTCCACCTACGGCACTCACATTCACGAAAAGCGCGAGGATCGGGAGAACCGCTTTACCTCCCTGGTGCAAAAGACAGTGCAACAGGGCGGCCGGTGCCTGATTCCTGTCTTCGCCTTGGGCCGTGCCCAGGAGCTGCTGCTCATCCTAGACGAGTTCTGGTCGCAGAACCCTGAGCTGCACGAGATCCCCATCTACTACGCCTCCTCGCTGGCCAAGAAGTGCATGGCCGTTTACCAGACCTACATCAATGCCATGAACGATCGCATTCGCCGGCAGATAGCCGTGAACAATCCGTTCGTTTTCAGGCACATCTCCAACCTGAAGGGCATCGACCACTTCGAGGACATCGGTCCCTGTGTCATTATGGCCTCGCCCGGAATGATGCAGTCGGGATTGTCGCGCGAGCTCTTCGAGAGCTGGTGCACGGATCCCAAGAACGGAGTCATCATTGCCGGCTACTGTGTGGAGGGAACTTTGGCTAAGACCATACTCTCCGAGCCGGAGGAGATCACAACTCTGTCGGGGCAAAAGCTGCCCCTCAACATGTCTGTGGACTACATCTCATTCTCGGCTCACACGGACTACCAGCAGACGAGCGAGTTCATCCGGCTGCTAAAGCCCACGCATGTGGTGCTTGTCCATGGCGAGCAGAACGAGATGTCGCGCCTGAAGTTAGCCTTGCAGCGTGAATACGAGGCGGATGCCAGCACCGACATCAAGTTCTACAATCCGCGCAACACGCATGCCGTTGACCTTTATTTCCGGGGCGAAAAAACGGCTAAGGTGATGGGCAATTTGGCTGCCAAGAATCCCGAAGTGGGCAGCAAGCTATCCGGCGTGCTGGTCAAGCGGGACTTTAAGTACCATTTGCTGGCTCCCTCCGATCTGGGCAGTAAGTACTTCTACAATCCCTAAATTGAAAGATCGTCTAACAATTCCTTCGCAGAATACACGGACATGAGCATGTCGGTGGTCACACAGCGCCAGTCGATTCCCTGGGCCAGCTCCTTGGCCACTCTGGAGATTCTCTTGGATCGAATCGGAGCTGGATGCGTGGAAACAGTGGAGGCAGATCGCAAGTTGCGCGTCTTCGGCTGCATCGAGCTGACTGTGGAGCAGAAGATCATCGTTATGGAGTGGCAGGCGACGCATGTGAACGATGTCTACGCGGACGCTGTCCTAGCCTGCATCATGCAATCGGAACTGGGGGGCACAAACCTTAAGGGCGCCACCAAGCAGACCAAATCGGAGGATTCTATGTTCCGGGACTGCCTAATTGAGACCCTGCAGGACACCTTCGGCGATACCTGTGTGCCCAAGATGTTCAAGGGCGACCTTCTACCGGTGACGGTGAGCGGGAAGCGTGCGGAAATCAATCTGGAAACTCTGGTGAGTGCCAGCGGAGAGCTATCCTAGTTCAAGCCTTCTCTATATCTGAGCTAATTTCAGGCTGTTCACTGCGCCGAGGACGACGTCCTGCGACAAATGCTCAACACAACGGTGCAAAAGCTGCACCAGACCCTCGTCTCCGCCCACTGATCGTACCATGCGCCATTCCAAAAAATATATCCATCTGCCGATGAGAGGATGTTCGCTTTATTGTTTGATTTCAAGAAATATATAATTAACGCTGGGTGCTTTTGGCGATCTGCTCCTTGAGCATCAGGATGCTGGCCCTTTGCTCGGACGGCAGCTGGGCGATCTGCTCGTCGGACAGCTGCAGCACCTGCATGATGAGAGCGGCCTTGTCCTGATCAGAGGCATCGGAGGGCAGGACTCCGTGTGCGCCCAACCGGCTCTGAAGCTGCTGGGCAGCAGCCTGTTGCTGTTGCGTCGGCGGCGGCGCCTGGGGGATCACCTGTGGCGACTGCTGCTGCGGCCCAGGACCGGCCCTCAAGCGTGGATCCATTGGGCGTTGGCGAGGATCGCTGGGATAGGGAGCAGGCGGGGCCTGCGGAGGACCCTGCTGCTGCTGGGCGGGCATCTGGGCACGCGTCCGGGGATCCATTAGCGGCGGCGGCACTGGGTTGGGCATCACTCCACGTAAGTCCTGGTCGACGCCGCGAGGCATCATCCGGGGATCCATCGGCATGGGTCCGCCCGGCACCATGCGTAGATCAATGTCGTTGGAGTGCACGTTGGCGGGGAAGCCAGGTCCGGGCACGGGCATGGGTTGCGGGGGCGCCGATTGCTGCATCTGCTGCTGCGGGATCTGCACCTGTGGCGGCATCTGGACCTGCTGCTGCTGCTGCTGGCCCATCATGGGTAATCCTCCGGACCCTTGGTGGGGATTGCCGCCTAGTACGGGGGGCATTTGGTTTGCCTTGAAGAGCATGCCCAACGCCTGCTGAGGGTCCACGATTCGCATGACCACCATGGCCTGTAGCAGGGCGTACGCCAACTGTGGATTCAGCATGAGCATCTGGCGAGCCTCCGATGGGTTGCTGACGATGCACAGCTTCATTTGCTTCATCAGTTCGTACATCTGCTCCGGCGGCAACGAGGCCACCGTCTTGGTGATCAGCTCGGGGGCGTCCTCTGGCTCGCACGGTTCCCCGTATGGGTTCTCCACTTGGGGGCCCTGCAACAGCTGCTGCATTTCCATGCGCGACTTCTCCGTACAGGCGTTGTCCACCCGCAGCGTCCGGCCGCCGATCTCGTAGCCGTTGAGGTTCCGCATCGCACTCAAAGCCGTCTCCTGGTCCTTGTACTCGCAGAAGCCGAAGCCCTTGGGCTTCCCGCTTTCCCGGTCGAACACCAGCCTGCAAGGATAAACACTTTAGTCAAGTACTTTCAGCATGTCGCCAGGACTCACTTAAGCGAGAGCACCGGGCCCACTTCGCTGAAGATTTCCTTGAGCTTCTCCTCGGTGGCCTCGTAGGGTATGTTGCCCACGAACACCGACCGCATGGATTTGTCCATGATACTCTGTTCTTGCGCCTTATCTGCCATCGTGTCTATTTCTTATTATTTAATGCACAAAACAAAGCAAACGTTGGCTGCTTAAAATAATTAAATTTCCCTGCAAGCGGCTCGTTCTGCTTCTTCCTGCTCGAAAATTTCTCAAACCAGGGCAGACGCATAAATATCGATAGTATTTAAGAGCAGATATGTCGCTTGACTTCGTTTAAATTATATATAATTATACAAAAATTCTTAAAGATTATACTTAAAAATTATACTTGTAAATTCTTAAACACATAAATAACAAAAAATAATTAAACAACTCGCCTGGAAGTGAACTCATCGGTGTATCGCCTTTTTCAAAAACACCGTTATCGATAGTGCAACATCGATTATTTCGCAGCTCTACGGTGTTGTAATTTTTCTTCTCGCAAGGTGAAAACGAATTAAACGGTTTTTAACCAGTGAAAAGATTACCAAAATGCTCGATTTTCACGAAAGATTGTAGTTGAAGGAGGCCCGCATCCGGTTTCGAAGCGGTAATAGTGAAAATACGGCCCAAGTGCTGCAGAAACGTGCTTGAAAATTTTACTTTGTGTGTAGCCGAGGCACTCGCACTCATACACACATACGCGCACGCACTCCAACACACGCTCGCACACACACACACAGAGGGAGATAAACGCAGCGATGGCCTCGCAGTTGTACTCGCACATATAAAAGCTCGCTTGTATATTGGAGAAGGAGCGCACAAAGCAGAAGACGAGAGGAAAGATTTCTGTGTCATTGAACGAGGCGACGACCAGAAAGAGAGCCAGGAGTCCTACTCCTCTCCAGCGGCTGCAGGTGCATACTCATTTCAAGGATACCCCACACATCCATAGGGGCTCTCTGCCAGAGCAGCTCGTCTGCTCTCTACCTCTGTCTCTCTCTCACTCTTCTCCCTCGATCGATACTGGTAATTAGCTGGCGTCCTCTCCTCGGGAACTGGCGTTCGTTCCATGGACGAAATCGATTCCAATGGGTGGCGAACAAAAGCGGAAATATGTGGATTTTTAAATCGCGTGTGCGTCTGTGTAATAATCAGCATAATAAGCACAAACAGCAGTGAAAAGCGTTAAAAAAAGAGGAAAAATCGGACAATAAGTGGCAAGATCAGCAACATTAACACACACACACACACACACGCCCAGGCGTAGGCACACGCACAGTGGAAAAAGGTTTGCTGCTGTTGGAATTAACATTTAGCTTGAACCCGAAATTAAATGCAACGCACTTTCTGTTCTTTTATGTTTTTTTCGGTGTTCGTGTGTGTGTGCTTAGGTGTAGGTGTTGCGATTGTGTGTGAGCGGTGTGTGCGAGTGTGCCGGTGTGTGTGCGTGTGTAACCTTTGCAAAGGAAAAATCAATAGCAACAGACGTAGACATTTGTTTGCCGCTGTTTATTCACGATGTACATGTGCAGCCCTCCTATCATCCTGTCCTGCTCTCATCTTCGCCCATCTCCCTGAGGAAGAGCAACCCTTGCAGACCCCAAGTTCAGCCAGTTAGCCAACCGACCCAAAAAAAAAAATATATATAAAAAAGAAAAAAGCTAGCAAATATTGTACTATAAATAAAAGCAAGAGTTGGCTGAACCAACAGCGGCAGCGGCAGCAGCAAAAGGCGAAACAAAAAGAGCCAATAACTCGTCATCGGGCTGGGTCGTTGCCTCCGCTTCCGATATTTCCTGTGACTCTTGCGAGTCGCCCTTTTCCAGCGAATAAAAAAGCTGCTCCAGAAGTGGTCGCCCTCCTCTCGGGGCCGGCATTCCAATCCGCCATTGCTCAAGTCTCCCACTTGGCGATTAATGGCCGTTCCACTAATGATATTCCAGGGCATCCTTCCTGTACAATTTGGCAGTAGAAGGATTAGTAATTATCCTTTGGACAAAGTTTAATATTATAATTTAAAGATTTTGAATCTTAAAAATAATAATTCAACGTGGGAAGTCTAACTCCCTGACTGTTTTTATACAGTTTTTTATTTTGTTTATTAATTTTAGAAATTCCACTTGGATATTTGATCCATTTTAATTCTTACATTCCAATTTTAAAGTAAAAGCTTACGCCGTCCAATATCATGAGCCTGGGATTCGTTCCATAACATTTCGGAATTAATAATTCTTATAATTGATCCAAAAATATGTTTTTTACACGTTTTTACCTAAATAAAAAGCTTTATTAATTGCAAATATAAGAAATTATATTCCATAATCAATACAGGTTAACACAATTTGAGTAAAATATATAAAATGAATTAAATAGCTGATTAAAATAAATTGAATTTCAAAGAAAATGGGCGTCTTCTGCCTTAAATATTTGAAATATAAAGAAAATTGTACCACATTCGATCATTTCATAATTTATAATCCCTTTCAATGCTCCTCCGCCCCCTCCCAAAGTTTTATTGGTTTTGGTGAACGCCCAGTTTGTGTGTGAAGATTACGCTTTACGCATTCCTCGGATAACCGAACGGCGCATTCTTCGGGTATCAGTTTACCTACCGGAGGCGCTGATATCAGAGCGCGGATTAGAACTCTAGCACCGAGAACGTCTGGCACTCACATACTGACATTCCTTTTTCCATTCTCCATTGCAGCTTGCCAGAGTCGGATCACCAGAGGATTGAGCACGATGGCCGCTACACCAAGGAAACACACTGTTTTATGACTCTGAGCTGGAGCCCATCCAGACATCCGTCGCACTAGAGAGCTAAGGTAGCCATCCAGGGAGCAGGAGCAGCCCGAGAGAGAGAGAGAGAGAGCCGGAGAGGAGCAGCTACCGAGAAAGCGACCCAAAGGTCAATCCACAGCCGTCAAGATGGTCGACAACAGCGTTCAGTGCCCCGTGTGCACCCTGTACCTGCATGCGGGAATGAATCTCTCCGATCACCTGGAGACTCATCCCAAGGAGCAGGTGATCAAGGCGCTGGTCCAGATGACGATTGTCGGTAGCGGTGGCAACAACAGCATGGGCAGTGCCTTGGCGGCCGCTATGTTGGCAGGAGGCTCTGGAGGCGGAGGCGGAGGAGGAGGAGGTGGTGGGACTGATGGCGGAGAGGCCAGCATGACAGATGATAAGACCGCCTTCCCATTGTCAACACCCTGTGGCGATGTTAAACCAGTTGTGGCCACCCCCCCGCCAGCGATGTCCAAAACCATATCAGCTGCAATGCCCGTAGTGCCGCCAGCACCGCCGTTGCCGCCGCTCTCCTCCGCCAACGCTACACCCTCCTGCACGTCCCCTTCTGCAAGCAGCAGCAGCAGCAGTAGCAGCAGTAATCTGAGCAATCCACCGATGAAAGCACTGAAATGCGCACCGCCCACGACTGAGGCGCGAGCCAACACATCCGCACATCCCACCATAAGCAGCGTGTCCACACTGTACCAGCCGTCGCTGGTCGCTCCGGATTATCGCTTCAATCACCAGCAGCAGCAGCAGCTGCAGTCTGACTTTGGGCGTGGTGTTGGTGGCCCCAATGCAGGCACGCTGGTAATACCACAGGTTGCGCAGCAGCACTTCCTCACCAGCCATCAGCAGCAGCCCCACTTTACCCATCAGCAGCAGCAGCAACAACAGCAGCATCAGCAGTCGCCCCTGAAGTTTACCTACGCCACCGCTCTGCCGCCGCCACCCCCGCTGCAGGTGAGTTTTGCCTGCTAAAAGGCACACATTTAGTAAATTGATTTATTTGAGTCACTGCCGTAATAATAATAATTCCGACTCTCTTCTTATTGCAGCTCTTTACGCAGCAACAGCAGCAGCCGACGACAGCTTCAACGCAGTCGCAGCCGCAGCCGCAGCCTCACCAGAAACCACCTCCCGCCTACGGAGCCGCCATCAGTCAAATAAGATCTCAGCACAACCAAATCAAGCAGCAGCCACATCAACAGCAGCTGCAGCAGCAGTCACAGTCACCCCAGATGACCGGGCAGCACAACTTAAACCTGGCACCACCGACCCCAACAACAACAGCCCTTTCGATATCAAAGCAGCCCAGCAAGGCGCATGCGGAAGTATTCCTGAATCCCCCACCACCACCGCCGCAACAGCCACAGGCAACGGCACCAATTCACGGCCTGGGTCAGCACCAGCCGAATCATCAGGGTCACCCACAGGCCCATCCCCATTCCCATCCGCAACAGCAGGCCCACCAGCAGCAGATGGCCACATCGCCTTCCTCAAGATTGCAGCATCAGCAGTCACTGAGCTTGCAGACTTACGGCTCGGGCAGCATCTCTACTTGCAACTCTGGATCAGCCGCTGGTCCGGGCAGTCGCGGCAATCGGCAAACTAACTCTCCCTTTGGGGCACTGCTCAACGCAGCGGCAGCTGTAGCGTGCGCGTCGCCAGCCTCGACCAATGCCTGCTCGTCGGTTTTGCGCTTTGCGGAATCACCAGTGGCCCACTATCTGGAGCGGGAGAATGGTGACTTTATTGTCCAGGAGACGCCCAAGCATATTGTGGAGTGTGTGGAGAAGGAGGACGGTGAGTTCTCTGTGATCGAGCGCATTTACCAATCCCCGCCGAGTGTCCTGCACATACACGATGACGATGAGGACGAAGAAGACGAGGAAGAGGAGGAGGAGGACGACGACAAAGCTCAGCCAGAGGAGGAGGTAGACGGAGACGATGAGCGGGAGGAGAATAGCCGCAGTTGCAGCCGCAGCCGTAATATGAATAAGACAACGAAAAAATCGCGGAAGGCCAAGCCCAAGCGAAGCACCAAGCGCGTCTCGGACGGGGAGGAGGAGGAGTTTATGAGCATTAGCAGTGGCGAGAGTGAGGCCGACACAGAGCGCAAGTCCGACTCAATAGCCTCGACGTCAACAGCTGCAACACCGCTTTGCACAGGTGCCTCTACCAGCTCGGCGGCTGCTGCAGCCGCCCACTCCATGTCCAGCAATCTCGCGGACACCCATTCCAATTCGGCCTCCAATTCCGCCTCGAACTCCACCTCTACCACGACCAAGTCCAAGAAGAATCGGATAACAGTGCTCAGCGATGTGCCGCTCAATATGAATGAGTACCTCGACTTAATGGGCAACATTGTGGCCTCCAGTCGCATTGGGGCTGGGCGCCCATTTGCCGCTGTAGTTCCCATTCCCTTTGTCAAGGTGGAGAAGGAGGAGCCCCTAGATGAGTACGACGACAATGAGGCAGCGCAGCAGTTAGAGCAGAAGCCTAGCTTGGAGCACGGCACCACCAGTGTCATTCGCATGGCCAGCACAGTGACAGCGACGGCAACGACACCGGTGACTGAGGAAGCACCTGTCGAGGATCCCAACGAGCCACCGCTCATGAAGGTCGAGGTGGAGCCCAACACGATGTTGCTACCGCAGCGCTTCTCCACTCCTGCCCAGAGTCGTGGGCCCAAGAAATTAGTCATCAAACCAAAGGCAACAGCATCAGCTCCAGCGACAGCGACGGCGGCGACAACAAAAAAGACTGACACCTCTCCATCTTCCTCATCAAGCAGCAACGCATCCATATCAAGAGATCTGGGGCAGGTGCAGGTAAAAAGTGAGACTCCGGAGGCTCCGGCAGCAAGCAGCAGCAGCAGCATTCTGGAGAAGCACCTAACTACCAGCCGCAACCAGACCCAGCACCACCATTCGGCTGTCAACGATGACGATGCCCGCGTGCTGCTGGAGTTTGCCAACTCCAAGCAGCCGCCACCGCCGGCAGCGTCCAGCACCACGTTTGTGGTGAATGCCAGTACGGGATTCCCATCGGCCGGGTCCGTTTTCGCCAGCAGCAACAGCACTACCACCAGCAGTACCAAGGCGGCGACAAAGCCTGGCGAGGAATACATTCTGCCGGACAACACCAACTTGGATGTGGATGAGATTGTGATATCCTCGTCGTCTTCCTACGCCTCCTCAGCGGCTCAGGTGCAGGCAGCTCTGCAGCCGCCGGACTTTAACTTCCTTTACCACCAGACCACCAGCACAGCCACTGCGGCCAACTATCCCTTCAATGCCTTCTCAAGGCAGCACCAGCAGCAGCAGCAACAACAACAACAACACGGTGTTAGCGATGCCACCAATGCGGCCACCTTGGCCTCCTCTTCCAGCAATTCCATGGACCACGACTCGATGAATGCCTCCTTCCGTGTGGCCAAGACGCAGTCGCTGCAGTGGTACCAGCAGGAACAGGAGAACGATCCACAGATCCAGGCAGAAGGAGCCGGCGCGTCGGGGGTGTCCTCCAACCAGAGCCACACAGATGTGGTCAGTCACCAGCCCACCAACTTCAATGCCGCCCTGGCGGCTGTCGATTGCTGCAGTGTTGCGGCAACGCTAGACGAAGAAGCCAAGTATTTGGACTTGGATACCTGCAAGCGGGAGCAGCTAAGCAGCAGCAGCAACCTGCCCTCAGCTTCCGCCTCCACATCTACCACCTCATCCTCGTTCGCCGGTGCTGGCACGGAGAGCAGTTTAGTGGGTGGCCTCAACATTCGCACGGATGAAAAGATGCCCGCCAAGGGTGAGATCTCCGAGCAGGAGAGCAACTGTGACATTGAAAACTCGTGGAGTGAGTCGGTAAGTGAAAATGCCTTACAGTCTTTAAAATATTTATATTAATACATATTGTATGCTACAGGTTTACGGGGACATTTCGCAGCGGTACTTTAGGAACCACTTCTCTGCAGGCTACAATCCTGACTGGCGACAGGACTACTACCCGGCTCAGGATCTCAGCAGCGCCCAGCAGAGGGAACAAAAGCGGTAAGTAAAGATGTCAGATGTCACACCGACGATATTTTGTTCTTTTGTAAAATATCAATATTATCTGGATGGTGTTTTCTAAAATCTGACATTATTGTTTAATTAAAACAAAATTTAATTACTTAATCCCATTTAAAATTAGTTGAATTTCTTTTTAAAGTTGAGTTCCTAACGTTAAATGGCATATTTTCGATTTTTTTAATTTTAATATATAAAAGTTTCCAATATTTGTTTCGATATAGAAATTATATCGCTGATTTCCTCCCGATATGCATCCCTAAATACAAAACAATTTACAACTGACAACATTTATGATTAAATTGATCTTTGAAAAATTAATTGTGTAAAAAATAAAGTTCTAAATGAAATTCTTAATGAAACAATTGCAGCTTCGACTTCAATGCAATTGATGATGAGGCCTCATCCAGCTCTAGGAAGAGCCAGCTAACGGATATCGTCCCAACTGTGGCCACCTCCCCAACTTCCACGTCATCGGCTTTGCTGGCGGGTCCACCAATAGCTTCGACATCTAGGGCTGCCGCGGAGGCGGCAGCAGAGGCGGCGGCTGCTCTTGCCCAGCGAAAAACACATCGCCGCAAGCTTTACAAGTGCCCCCATTGCGATACCGTCTACGAGAAGCTCAAGGAGCGGAATGCCCACATGATTAGCGAGCATAACTATGTGCGTCAGAATCGACGACTCATCTGTACCCAGCCGCAGGTCACTGAACCGATGCTGCCCCAGCATCATGCCCAGTTGCTGCTGCACACGGACGCGGCTGTGCAGGAAGACTCAAAGGATGGCATTGTGAAGATCAAGCAGGAGCAGTGTTCGGAAAAACCGGAAGTGGAGCAACTGCATCACTCGAATTCTGCTGAGTTGCTGTCGGATGTCAAGGACTCTGAACTTCTGGGCATCGGTGGCGAGGGCGATGGAGACTTGGACGGCGATATTAAGCCACCTAGCCAGCTATTTGAAAAGTCCTCACCATTACCGCCGCTGGCCATGACAACGCCGGCTGCAAAGCTTGCGGCGCTTTACCGCATGCTTATCGCCTACAATGAATCGAAGCTGGGCCAGGAGCGCAACAACCTCAACGAACTGGAGCAAAAGGCCATGGAGAAGTCCATCTTCCTGTGCTATGTCTGCCGCACCGACTTCCCCTCCGTTAAGCTTTACGACGCCCATCTCACCGAGCACCCGGCCGAGTGTTTCACCTGCGGCAAGAAGTTCTACCGCTGGAAGAACTTCTCCCTTCACCTGAAGCGGCACCTGGGCTGGAAGGAGTTTGGCTGCTACGTGTGCGACAAGAAGTTTGTGGTGCGGAGCGCCCTCGTCGAGCACATGCGGATGCACACGGGCCAGACGCCGCTCAAGTGCAAGATATGCGGTATGTATACTAATCTGACCAATAAGCATTCCCACTAACTCCCCTCTCGTTTTGACGAATATTCAGGTAAAAAGTTCAAGCGCTACTCGAATCTGACGCAGCACCGCAAACGGCACACCAAGGTGATGGTACGGAAGAAGGAGTACGTGTGCCACTGTGGCGAGGTTCTGCCCTCAAAGGCGCGCTTCCTGTGGCACAAGGAGACGCACGACCTGAAGCCGAAATGCTGCCCGTATTGCTGTGACCGCTTTGTGCACGCCAACTCGCTGCGCCGCCACATCCGGCTGGCGCACTCGGACAAGTTTGACTACGCCGAGCCGATGGAGTGCCCCATGTGCAAGCAGATCTTTGCCAAGACATCGATCAAGGCCCACATGGCGACGCACTCGACGGAGCCGCAGTACGACTGCGCCATCTGCAACAAGAGCTTCTCCACCAAATGGAATCTCAAGATCCACTCGTGGGTCCACGCCAATCGGACGGCCAAACCCTTCAAGTGCGAGTACTGCCCGAAGGCGTTTGTGCGCGAGCTGGACTTCAAGAACCACATCAACGCGCACAAGCAGATCAAGCCGTACACGTGCGAGTACTGCGGTTGCAAGTTTATCCGCAAGTACAACTACATGCGGCATCGCCGCGAGCACCACGGCACCAAGAAGTTCACCTGCGACCAGTGCGACAAGTCCTTCCATCGGCATTACTATCTGATCGAGCACCGGCGCATGCATACCGGCGAGCGACCGTTCACCTGCACCATTTGCGGCAAGAGCTCCACCACCAAGACCAACCACAACAAGCATCTGAAGATCCATCATTCGCGCGACCCCTTCACTGTGGAGGTCTAAGCGGGTGTGGGTTGGTAATCGAACTAAAGTTTAATATAATCATTAATCTAGGTAGTTGTTCATTGACTCTTCTCTGTGTGTAATAATGTGTGTCTGTGGTTATAACGACAAAGGAAAACAAAACAACAAATTAGTATTACTTATCGAACTATATGCGAATGCCAACTCTTGTTGAAAGAGCAGACGAGAAACAAAAATTATTACAATAATTACATTTTACTAATCATACATTTTTGGATGTGGTTTAAGAACGTAACGTAGCTAAATGTGAAAGTGTTCCCCTTTTACCCCTCTTCACCCGTTTTAAGCCGCTTTAATCCCATTTAGGTTAAAGATTTTTTTAGCGAAATGGCATGCATACCTAGTTCAGTGCAATATACATCGATTAATTACTACTATATATGCCACGATATAATTTTTATTTCCGTAGTTCTAGTTTGCATTAAGCCTATTCTTTTATGTACGCATGCGTGCTAGTTAATCTAAGTTAGCCACAATTGGTTTTTACAACATTCGACCACATTCTAAGCGAAGGACACACACATTATGCAGACAAACAAAATGAAGGCCCATCTGAAAAACTTGTTATATAATTTGTATTTTTCTAATTGAGCAACATCAATCGAACGTAAGCGAACACAACTGTCATATTGGGATAAACAATTTCGATGTACGTAGCGTATTTTCATTTTTAGTAGTTGCAACTTCTCTAGGCTATATTTAAAAGAAAAACAAAGATTGTTTCAATGGTTTACTGCAGAAATTAGTTAAAATTTCTAGTATTAAGTGAACACAACATTAAGTATAAATGAAATTTCATAATACATGCATGCATTCAAGCATTATAATAATAATAATAATAATAATAACGAAAACAAACAAATGAAAACAAAAACCATTTTAAAATATTTACAACTTACAATACAAAAATTTCAATGAGAACTAATGGAAAGAAACAACCATTCTATGGAGGAAATAAATTCAATTTATGGATAATTACAAAGCAATTATGGATTTCGATCTTGCCTTTTTTATTTGTCACAGGGGTTTCGGAATGCGGAATTAAACGAGCCAACTTCTCAATGTGGGATTCGAATTTATAGGCTAAAGCCATCAAATGGAAGCTTTTGGATGCTTGGATGCTGCGGTCGATATTAAGTAAATATACATAATCAGCATTAGCAGCAGAGTCGATCGGTATATAGTAATGATTTAGCGATATTTTCGGATATATCAAAATTAACACTACTTTTGTCAACGTATAAAATTTGTTCTCTGGATATGTCTTAACTTTAGATTTCAGATAGTGAGGATCTCTAAGCAAATCACGTCGACCATCTTAACAGTCCATCTCACCTGAATAAGTTTACCATCTATAGCTTTCGAAATGTTGTCTCAAACGAATAGTTAACTTTGTTTTACCACTTACTACAGACCCACCCATTTATACAGTAAAATCAACTAAGTGGATCCGTATATAACTGAACTTGTTTATTATTTATTAATGGAAGAAATGATTAAAATGAAAATAATACTGAGCTACATATTCAATTATGTAAGATAATGTAATGAATGAAATTAAAGCGCACATTTTCTAAACGCTGATGAACGATATACGTTTTTTTTGGCGACTTGTCGCCATTTTAGTTATATTTCTTAGGAACTAACTTCTGACTATCGATGAGCGACTGGTAGACGAGCTTTTTTTTATATTTGTTCTCAAACAACTCCACCTCGATCAAATCAAATTGGCCATCCTCAGAATTGGCACTTTTGTTGGCATGGTAGTTGAACGGATAGTGGACTCGGGCATAGACCCGCGTATATTTATAGAGGCAGTCTCTTAGGCAATGGCGCACTTCATTATCTTCAATGCTTCGGTTCCTCTTCACTCCGTGCAACTTGACGTGGAAACAGCGAAGCGGGAACATGAACAATTTCTTGGGCATCTCCTTAAGGTGAGTGTAGGACACCAGCTCGGTGTCGTGAAAATCTATATAGAATACGGTGGCCTGCTGTGTGCTCTCCTGGATCTCCTTGACAACGGCCCGATACCAGCGTTTATCCTTCGAGTTGCGGGCCAGGCACAAGTCGTTCAGCTTTGGATTTGCGAGCGCAGCCGCCCCTTCAATCAAAAGACATGTTTCCTTGTCCAGAGTAAGTTCGTGTTTGGCAAACTCGGCGAGATTCGGAGCTATTTGGAGCTCTACAGCCGAGAGCACATTTTTCACGCTGCACTCGAACTCCTTCACGCCAGTGGGAAGTCTGAGCGTCTTGAAGCTGTTGCTGCCATCAAAGTAGGATCTTATTGAAGATGTGTCATTTGGCGAGAAGCAAATGCTATTTTTCATATCCTGCACAGAAAAGAGAACATTAAATGGAATTAGAATCTAGTAACCTACGCTCACCTTATGGCGCTGGTCAATGCGACGTTGAAATTGATTTGCGGTCGAAACGCTGAGCGGCTCCATTTCCATTTCATCGCTGGAGGTATCACTGCTGGTATCGGTGGATTCTTCGCCATCAATATCAATGTCCATTTCGTGACCAGAATAATCTGTGCCCTGCTCCTTCTCATCGTCTTTGTCTTCAATATTGAATTCTTCTGGCTGGGACCCTCCAGAAGATCCGTCTGAGTCGGCGCTAACGAAGCTGTTGTTGTGGTACATATCTTGCGCAGCCTGGTGGCAATCGAAATCCTGGTCGAATACCATATACTTCTTCTTAGCCAGCGGCTGTTGTAAGGACGAAATGGTTTCGTTTCTACCATCGGACTTCAGTTTTTCAAAAACCTCAAACGCGAGTCCCTTTTGCTGTGAAGTAAATTTCTGAGTGCTGGTTTGGTGAGTGCTTTCCGTTGGAATTGCAAAGCCACAGTCTATCATCATGGTGCCTATGTCTACGTTTCCCACCTTGATTTTGCAGGTGGGCAGGTCACTCTCCCCCGCCCCTCGGGGCTCGACCACAGTCACACTACTCAGCTTCATGACCAGTTCCCGATGCACCGTATCCATCTGATTGCGTGTATACTTTCCGGCTGCTGGGCGGACCCCGTGAATGTTAACCAGCCAGCACATGGCATTCAATTGCGGAAAGGGAGCGTATGGCAGCATTTCGTCCGCCTTGACCAGCTCCATGTTACCGTAGTCCACATAGTACACCTTGTAGTCGTGGTAATTCTTTCGCACACGCTTCACTATGCCACGATAGAGCAGGTTGTCCATGTGATAGGTGACCACCACCGGTTGGCCCACCTCGTAGGTGTAGGATCGGTTCTCCTCCTGCTGCTCCTCCATCAACGGCTTGTAGTGGATCTCCAGCAGCTTGCGCATATGTTCCAAGTAAGGCTTGTCGCTGCCCAAGCTAAAATAGACGCTGCACTTTTGGTTTACATACGTGGCAAAGCCCGTAAAGATAGACTTGTCACAATTTCGCGCCGTAGTCCAACCAGCAGGCGGCACAGTCTGTCCAGTAGTTACTTGGTTCTTGGCTAAATCATCGAGCAATTCCATCGGTGGCATATCCTCGTTGTGCTCGAAACCGGTCCTGGCTATGGGCGCATCGATCTGACTACAGACGCTCTTGAAATTATCGATTTTCTTCATCCAAGTTTGTATTGTATTCTTGTCCCTGGCAGTGTTTGTGGTGTTTGTGGCGTCGGAGGAAAAACTGATATAATCCAGCATCGTCTGCTGGCTATCGTTTTCGTTCTTCGCAGCAAATTTTTTCCTCAAAAGTGTCTTGTTTATATTCACAAACTCGGTGCGAGCGGGCGAGAAGGGACGGCTGACCACGGTGCGCGTGCCCCAAAGGATCACGCTCTGAGACTTATCCGTACCACCCTGACTCACTACATACAACGGATCGTAGTGCTGCAGCTGATCCTTAAAGAAATCAATAGCATCCAAACTCCACTCGGTGCCCAAGGCTTTGACGCCGTGTAAATGACATCGATAAGCGCTGCTGGCAATTCTCAAATTGAACTCGTCTATGTTGGTCATGCAGTTGGGGGGCACATCCTCGACAACCTGGCCGAAATCCCGCAACTGGACATGGTAGCGGGAAGAGGAACTGACGCTCGTCACCACGCCTCGGTGCCAAAGGGTATCCAAGTCGGACTGAGCCTGGGCCTTGACATAGCACATATCGCCCACTTTCCAATCGGTCCGAGGAATCTGATTCTTATACATGTCTTCCGCCGCAGGCTGCACAGTCTCCCGTAGGTGCTCGATTTGCGCCAGAAACTGGGGCAGGGTGACATAGAACTCGGCCGGGTGGCGGGCGTAGAGAACTTTCACTTGTGTGCCCTTGTTGCGATCCTTAGGTTCTGTTTGTGGCTCACGATAGGGTGTCAGCTCCACCGCCTGCATCTTCTGCTGATCCAGGAATTGGCGGGTGTCGAAGTCGAGACGAGTGGATCGTTGGGGAATCTTTCCATTGCTGAACATTCGGCTGCTTTCACCGCTGGATATACAGTGTCCCTGAGCGACCATTTCGACGGCAACGTTTGTTGTCTCAGAACCGCCACGTGTAAATCTGAGCGCCACAGTGACCACTTCGTTGGTGAAGTTAATCACTTCTAAGTGCAGCTTGGGATTTGAGGTGAGCTGCTTAAAGAAAGACGTTGCCTCTAAAGTCCACACGTAGGACGAATCGTGCAGGGTCTCTACATCCGCCAGGGTGCATTTGATAGTTCGCTCCGGTTCCCAGAACCCAGGCGGCAGCACGAATAATTTGTCCCAGAAAACTCTCTGGCAGGGGCCATCGTCCACCAGGCGAACGAGAACGTCCCCTAAAGAGATTAATTTACAATTCAAGTTTTATTTATTGCGTTTGTTTCGTGAAGTGTTAACACTCACCATCGGGCAATATCTCCTCGAAACTGGCGCGCTTCCACTGCCCATCATTTAACTGCACCACGCAGGCGAGATTCAGGCGTCCCAGAAAAATGTTCTCCAGCGTGCTGAGGTCCAGGCGATCCATATGTATCTGCAGGTTGCTCTGCTTCAAGCAGCGCTCAGACTCAATGTCGTGGCGCATCACATAAAACTCCTGCGGATGTTCCACGTGCATCATTTGGATCATGAAGATGTCGCCAGTTTGTATTTTTGGCTTGGGCAGACAGAGTTTGGCCGGTGCGATCTGCTCTAGGGATTTCAAGACTTCGGCTAGTGGACGGCCGCAACGAGAGCGGGCCAGGCCAGAATATAAAAAAGACTCGCGAACCGAGATGCAATTTTTGGTGATCAGGTCCACCTCGTGAAGACCATGTGACGGAGCCTTTTTGACGATCAGGTGAACGGAATTGCTGCAAGTAGGGAGGGGGATGTGTTAAATATTATTTATATCGAAAATATCTCAAAGTAAAAGTATAGAACTTAACGTTAAATTAATGAAAAATTGAATTTTACGTAGAAATATTGAATGTAACGATTTATCAGAAATTTTACTACATTTTTGTTTATTATTATATACATTTAACGTTGAAATATTGATTTAACGATATATTAAAAACTGTATTTTATCTGTAATGTCTATATATCGGAACATAAAAACATTAACAGAGTGAGCCTCTTACTTCTTCACTATCTGCTTGAAATGGGTGATGGCCTCGGAAACCCACTCCGAATTGGCGCCGCCTCCAGGCATAAGCTCACTCAGTTTACAGTGTACGGCGGAATATGGGATATGGGACAGACGGTCCGGCATCTCTCGGAAGCTGTTGAAGATATTGTAATTAATAACTGCAGAATTAAATGCATTAATTAACACTCACTGGCTATTGTGCATCTCGACGTAGGTACCAACATCTGGCAAAAAGACCTTGTAGGTGTTCTGTGTGGCCATCTTCTGGCTGACCATGGCCCGATAAAAGCGTTTCTGATCTCGGTGAAAGATGACGTAATGCTGACCGACCACAATCCCCGGGGGAGTGCAGCGGCCGTCCATCAGCGAATGTGTAATTTTTTCGAGCTCCTCGCGAACTTGCTGGGCCGCATTAACGCCCTGCACGTAAAAATCCTCCGGTGAATTGATGGAGCGCACGTTTACCACGGCATCGGTCTTAATCCAGTCCCATTTATCCGCCTCCCTGGTCGCATTATTGGACTTGGTAATGCCCAATGCTGAGAAGCTACCAACAAAGTCTGGCTGTTGATGATTCCTTGGCTGGAAACTATCGATTGTGGCCGCAGTGGAGTTAAGACTTGAATTGCTCGACTTTGTGGTGGCTCCACGTTGTTGAGAATTCGACTTCTGGCTGAGCGGCCTCTGATGGTGCTGCTGTCGAGGAGCCGTGATATTGGACCGGCAAGCGTTCTCCTTGCCGTTACTGGAGTTCAGAGAGGATGTGTTGTCCATGTTACTGACGCTGGACACGCTGCGATCACCCTTGAAATCGGTTTTGAAGGATACCTTAATATTGGGATCGATGAATTTGCACTTGAACTTGTGATGGATTATGCTGGCCATATCAATGTGTTCACTAAAAATGCTAAGAAGTTATGGAATAAAATAATTATTAAAATCTTTTATAAATAGCCTCTCTTATGAACTCACCGATACGGATTTATCTTGATCTGGCTGACCTGCACGGAGTTGGGTATCTTCTGTAGATGCTCCTCGGCCAGACTGATTATCTCCTCTAGCCGTACATTGTTGGACACACCCATTTTGGTCTTTTCACCATTATTTAGATGCTGCATCAAGCGCTATCAGCAGGGAAAGGGAAATGTTAGTTAGGAAATATGTAAATATTTCACATTATCACCACACCCACCTTAATCAGGGCTTCGTAGCCGCTCAGCATGCCCATGGCTTCATTGAGCTCCATTTGGGGCGGCAGACTGGACTCGCGCAGTTCCTCGACAACCTGCTGCTCGGCCACCTGAAGCAGGCCGTGCAGGTGGCAGAAGTAGTTGGATACACTGGCCAGCGTCTCGGAGGCATAGTTGCTCAGCTTCTGTTTGGCCGCGCGCACCACCTGCCAAGAGAGTAGGGGAAATACCAGAAAGTTAGTTGGTTTGCAGTGGATGATGATAGCCATGCAGATGAATACGCTGTACATTCTAATGACTCCGCAGTGCCCACCTAACCCGACCTCACCTATCCTCACCTTGCCAGGTGAATGGCTTCGCGAGCAATCGCACGCGCGCGATCCTCTCGAGTTTTAATTGTGCATTTCCCAATCGCCGGCAATTTGTGGCTACCTTCTTCTCAGTGCTGTTAATTTAGCTATTAAACTAGATTTTCCAATGTTACATTTTAAAATTAATATTTTGTCTCTCCTTTTAATACGATTA
Organism: Drosophila anomelani; assembly: GCA_035045905.1. Classification (NCBI taxonomy): domain Eukaryota; kingdom Metazoa; phylum Arthropoda; class Insecta; order Diptera; family Drosophilidae; genus Drosophila; species Drosophila anomelani. Next base: position 2,794,982 of record JAWNOO010000007.1, on the reverse strand, counting down.
TCGAATTTGGAATTTATTTCAGACAAATAAGCTTTGCAATCAATAATATTTGAATGTCTTAAAGACTTAATAATATATATATTGTTATATTTCTTTAAACCCAAACTAAACACTGCAACATCCTCTCTGTTGATCTCAATTCCAATCTTCTTCATCGCTATGTCGAGTGGCAATGATCATTATCAAAGACTCTTTGGCGTTAGTTGGGTTTTTTTGAAAGTGATTGTAAAAATCACCGAAAAAGCTGGCCCGGATCGGTTTGGATCGGATCGGGCTTATGACAGCTGATTTGTAGCAGATGACAGGCAAGTTCGCGCCAACGGGCACCGTTCGTTCTGCCATAAAAGGGCATCCACATCCACATCTACAGCCATCCATCTATCCAACCATCGAGCTATCCAATCTCAAGAGTTGTCGTGTAAATGAAACCATGTAGGAGCCCCGAATCTGGCACATCATTAAAACGAGACTCGGAGATCGTTTTGTCCGCCGCCCCGAGCGATGCGAGATCAATTCACTTGACCTTGTCAAGGGTTCCCTTTGGGTCTAATATATATCTCGACATAGACATTTCCATTGTTTACCTTGTCTATCAAAGCCCAGTTCATATTTTTATTCACATTCACAGGCACAGTCCTCCGCCAATTAGTTTTAATGGCCACGAAAATACTTTTCAATAATCCGCAATCGCTGAGCCCATTTTTAAATTATCGCAACCGGCCGACTGACTGACAGACCGAAAGACTGACTTCCTACACAACCGACATGGTCTAAAACAGAACTCTGTGGCCAATAATAGTAATAATAACAATAATAAGCAGCCCCTGCTTCCTTTAAATGTGGCCACAAATTAAGCAAATAATGAGGAATTATTCCAAAACGAATTGCAAACTCCCTTCATTCTAGGGTCCTAAAAATGGTTAATAGTTAAGAATGAATGTATTCAAATTATATTTTGGCGTTTGAGAGCAGAGTGCGAAAATTATATAATTTATTATTTATGAATTAATGCCAAAGATATATTTAAAATAAAATGGGTTTATATTATAATAATATTTGATTTTAAGGCGTTTATTATGACAACAATGTGGCTGTATACTGTATATTTGTTCAGAAACTCTGAAGAATCAATCTATTATTAAATCACCGATAAAATGCATATAAGTACATGATAATCGTATAAATTTAGAAACATTAAAGGAGCCTCCAGCTAATCGTAAAATATCCATCAATCTGTGATGCTTTATGGACTCTCGCAGTCTACAAGCTGTCATAACTTGATCAACACAGCTTTAGACAGTGATTTACTATAGCTTCGGAGATCATTATAATCACCCAGAAAACATTTAATAGATCTTTCAGCAGTTCTAATTTTTAGCAATCACAACTATTAGTGAGCAATTAAAGTAACAAAAAAGTAAGTATAGTAAAGTGAAGTAAAGCAAAGTAAATTACAAATGTGATTATTAAACGCAGTTTTTAAATGGGAGTGAACATAAATTTTTGTTTAATAAACTCTGCGGTGAATAAGCCAGCGACGCCAGTCGATCATAAGACCAGACGGACAGTCGGATCGGTAAGTCGGTTCATTTTGGCCAGTTTATCAATTACAGACAATCGGACGCTCGGCCGGACACGCAATTTGGTGGCGTTTTGTGCCGCCTCGTTAGCCAGCTTTTCGACTTCGTAATGCCCCAGCCCCAGAAGCCATAACTGACTGACTGACTGACTGTCTTGGCTTTTGCCATTAATAATTGTTTCTCGCTTTATATAATACATAATTTGTGTACGCTTTTCTTGTATTTATTTTTGCAATTAACCACGGGGAAGCAGCCAGCGAACAAACAGAGGTTTCTGCACGCGGCCAGCTAATGTGATTATGATTTATGTGGGAGGCCTTGAGGAACTGCCTACCGCCATCACCCATTGGATTGGAGCGATCTGAGCGATCTGAGTCCGATTTGACTGACGGCTGGCAGCAGCAGCAGTTCGGATTCATCTGGACAAAGCTAATTGCGAATGCTGGTCGGCATGGCACCGCCACCAAATAAATCAGTGGCTCCCCTCTAGCTCGCTAGCTCTTCCTTGGCGTCGCTATTAAATGCGTTTAAATGCAGGACCATGCCAAAACCGGAAAAAAGTCTCTTGGTGGAGCCGAAGAAGCCTCGGCCAAGTCACATTCTGTGACAGCTAAAGACATCCAATGCAAGGTCAACTACAAAACTGTCTTCATTCAAGATGCGCTAGGCTCTATGCACTGGCAGAAATCGTTTCTTATAAATATTATTAACATTTCGTGAATATAAAGAGAATCTTTGCTTATTACGAAATGTTCTAAATACAACAATTACAAGAGTTGGTATTTTATATAAAATAATAAGCTTAATAAGCAGCTATGTAAATATGGTGTTATTAAACAATATATAAGATGATAAGTAAGGTGCTGAAAACGCATAGATGTGTTTCCAGAACTAATGATTGGCTGCTCAACACATTTTCGATTCACTGGCTTAGCAACCTTTTCTTGTGCATTTAGTCAGGTTATATATAGGTTTTTATATATATTTCCAAGGATTAATTAAGACAATTAAGACATAATTAAGAATGCCTTAGCTATATTTTAATTAAACGCAAAATCTTTTGATTAGCTATGAAAACAATATCTATATATCGAAAATTAGTAATATTTTTATATATCGATCGAAATATCCATATATCAATGTTTTGCGCGAATGCCTGGTACTACTCGGAGAAATTCCATTGAGATCGAAAACTCTTGATTAACATTATAAAATTGATCTTTCAGAGATCTTTACATGAAGACAATAGCGCAAAACTATACCTCGAATTCAGGTAAAACCCTTCACAATATGAAAGTCGATAGATAAATCAATATTTAAGTATTTTTATTTTTTATGTGCGATAAATTAATATTCTGTTTGACATACCAAAACCAAAAGAATTAAAGAGACAAATAAATTAAACATGCTTCTACTTTAGGTATCGAGTATTGATTGTGGTTGCCTTACTTGTTTTCTTGAAAGTTTTTTAAATTTAGCAGACAGGTTGGGATTCTTGTCATTGCAAAAACAATTCCAAAAGTCTTTCTTACATTTGATTTTTATCTCAGTGAAGCTTCCACTTCCACCTCAGAGCCTACTAAAAGTAAACAAACCAAAAAACAAGCCAACAGAAACCGCCGAAAAAATGAAAGGCCTCCAAAAGGCAACATAGTGACACTCTGTGCAGACTTTTCCAAGCTCCAAAGCTCCAAAAAACTAAGAAATATGAAATGAAAAACTTAATTACATGATTAATTAGAAGCTGCGGCGGCTTGGGCATGTTTTTTTCTGTTCTTTTGTGTCGAGTTTTTCCAGCTGGCTTTGAGATTTTCTCAAGTGGCGAAGGTTGCCCAAAATAGGGTTCGGGGAACTTTTTCGTGATTCATCGGGCAGGCAATTGGCCATTGCGTAAGAGATCAGAGCGGAGCAGATCGAGCTAGTTAGTACAATTAAAAGTAAGCTAGCTAACTGGCCAGCTTCGAGTGCTCCAGAGTTGAAAATGTATATATATATTTTTTTTTGGAGGCACGACAAACGAGTTCAGCTCCAAGCGCCAAGAAGAAACCCACTCAAATCCGAGTCGGAGAGCGATTTGGATTGGAGTGGATCTTGCGGCTGCCCAGATCTCGTAGCGCCAGGCACATTCAACCACAACGGCTGCAGTCAGTCGAGGTTGAAGCGTCTGGTTGAACGGTTGGGTTGGCACACCTACCTACCTCAAGTAATAACTTTGAAGTGAGACAAGAAGTGTGTCTACTGTACGAGTTGGTCGCCGCATTATCATTATTATCCCCGGCCACATACACAAACATTTGTGTTGTGCCATATTCGTGTGGCCCATTGTCTGGGGGCACAGCAGCAGCAGCAGCAGCAAACCCATTGATGCAACATCGGCAACATTAGCACAACTGGAGCTATCTACCCGCCCGCTATTTTGGCGGTCTCTTGGGCAATCGCCGCACATACGAATTAACCGCCTCATATATAGGCCAATGCAGATTTTTCACATGGGGAAAATGCAATCAAATAAAAATAAATAAATAAGGAAAAACAAACGAGTGCAAACGGCTAATAAAAACGGATTGAATGTAATTGTTTCTTAATAGCGAAATTTAACGAGTCGTTGAGTCGCGGTTGCCTTTGCCTTGTCGATCGTTTGTGATCAGTTTCAAGTGCATGAAAGTAAGTGCGAGTGACTAGTTTTTTTGTTGCCCAACAAACAAACAAATTAATAAACAAAAACACAACAAACCCGTTAATAAAAATCAAAGGAATTGCATCCCACCAAAAATAATATAAAGAAAAACTTGGACCGACCAGCAGCAGCCAGCACACAACAGCAGCAACATGTTGCCGAGGATAACTTTTGTGTTCATCATCATTTGTGGATATTTATTATTTACTGGTAAGCTGCGAAGACAGACAATCCCCAGCCATAAATCATAAATTCCCACAATATTTATGCGACTCGCATGCCAAAGTAGAGGGAGTTACTTGGCAATGGTTCCAACGAAGTTGGGAATACTCTTTTAGACCCAAAATTCTTTCTATTACTTTTGATTATCAAATTTAAAATATCTCAATGTCAATTACCCAAATATCTGGCATAAATGCCAGCATTTGCATATCAATCATTCAGCCTTGCCCATGATTGAGTGCCATTTTGAAGGATTTGATTAAGTACTAGATGGCTTACAGAGATATTCATATTCATGTGATGTATCGATTTACTGCAACGTCAAATCTGCAGAACTTCCAGTTTAGGGTATTTGCAAACTGTTTTTTAAATGGTCACAGCCACAAGGTTGGATTGCCACTAGTTGCTTTAGGCTTGCATTTAGTTAAATCGAATTAAACACACACACAAAAAATGTCAGTTAAGAGCAATAAATTCTAGCAGATTACACGACAGTGCCGTCAGATTGATGTACAAATGCACCGAAATGTAATCCTATTATGTGGGTACAGTGAATATTATTCATTAAAAATATAATTTTCAGAATATATATAATTAGCTTTTCTAGATTTTGCATTTTATAAATCTTAATAAAAATAAGGATGTGAGTTCAATATTTTAGCTACTTCCTAATTTAGGTTTCTAAATTAATACCAATAGGTAATAAAATATAAAAATATATATAAATAATATGGTGAAGGATTTTAGCTGAACTTGAAGCCTAGTTCAGATCGATTTCATATTTATAATTTGAGACTCGACAAACATCCAAGATCCAGACGCATTAAAATCAGTTTAAAAGTTATTACATTTTAGAGATTTTCAATTTGTAATAAAATTGATATCAAGCATTATATTTGAAACTACGATGATGTGAATTTAATTGAATAGAAAATCTGATTTTTATTGTATGGTTCTTAGTAAAGTTTATTTCATTTGAGCTTTCATTTTATTTTAATGAAATATCTAAGATATTTTTTATGATAATGATTATGTATACTTGAAGGGATCGAATTGCGTTATTATTATTGAATTATATTTTATGCCAATTCATCTTTTATTTGGTAATAATCATACTTGTTAAAATTGTTCTTTTTTTTTGTAAAAATAAAGCTAAAAGTAAGTTAAGTCTATCGATTTTCTACTGTGGTAAATCTTTGGAGGCGGAGGCGGACTACCGACCGCCTGCCTTGATGTGTCAAGCTCCGGCTGACAAAACCGCAAGCCAAAAAAAAAATATATATATATAGAAAAACTGCGTGCAAAACGGCGTTGCATTTTATTTAATTTTATTTATATTTTTTGGTTTGTTTTTCCGTCGGGTGGCTAAATCCATTTGGCCACTTTGGCGCATGCGTAACTTTTTGCTGGGAAGAGCTGAGCTGAGCCAGTTGCAAAATCCGACACGACACCATACGAAATATCTATATGTTTTATTAAACAGGCAGGCAGGCAGGTTGGGTGGCTGACAGGCAGCGCCAAAGTTCAGTTTATTTATGAGTTCGGTATTTGCAACCTGAAGACGCCTGTGAAGACTTTCTAGCCAGACACCTGGCTAAAACATGGGGGTATTTCTAGAGCTCGCTCTTTCAGACAGGAAAGTTCTATGCCATTTGACATTTTAGTCTGCGATTTGAAGGTTGCCCAAGTCCGCACCCCAAAAAACATATACAAACGCTGCACGACATTTTGTGTGGCAAATGCAAAAAGGAGAAACAATAAAAAACGAAATTAAGAGACCAAGACGAAGGCTATGCGAACCGATCCGCCTTCCGATGATTTTTGCCCATTTGCCATTTCAACGAGGTGCGATTTGTGCTCGCCTCTAATTAACATTCGCTCTGGCATTGTATTCGATTATTACCGGGATTTTTATTATTTTTTTTTTAATAAATAATAAATAAATTAACCTCTCGTGTCAGCTGTAGTTGGTGCCCACACTCAGAAATGCAAAAAATAACTTGAGACAAGGAAAATGTCAAAGAGACAATTGACAATTGTTAAAGGTACCCTGTAAATAATTAATTAGAGGGTCTGCTTAGGGAAGCGTAAAGAAGAAAATTAAAAAAGAGATCTATAAATTAAAGAGCAGGAAATTAATGAAGAGATCTTTAGACTTTTATAATTAAAAATACCAAATTAATAGGTTTAGGAGCTGCTGCACATATTTCCGTGTTTATTTTAATGGTTAAACCAGTTAAACAGTCAAAGATTATTGAGGAGCATCTTAAAAGCAACCATTAACGCTAATGCTTGGTATAATAAAGAGTTTACGCTTTTAATTAATGGTTAATAACATACTTTATGGGTTTAATAATAACATCAATATAAACATTATAATATAAACTAGAGATGGAGAGCTGTATAAAATTTAAATAAATATATTAAGTTGTGTATTAATTGGCACAATTCTTTTTATACAATTCACATTAATGGGTTCAGGAAAACCTATAGTTCTCAGTAAAACCCCAAAGAAGGGATCTTAAATTGCTTCTAAATCAACTCCCCCCCGACTACAATCTAAAATTTGAAAGTTGCCAAGTAAATGAATGCCTTTGCTTCATTTTATGATTTTATGTTTCCGAAGAGTCTCTACAAGAATGCAGCGCCACCGCCGCTGCCACAGGCCCTCCAGTTAAGGCCCATCATCGTCATCACAATCATTGCAACGAATGGCTTCCCACTCACATTAGCATTAGCATCAGCATTAACCAAGCTGGAGAGATAGAGAGCTAGCGAGCGGCGGCGGCTGGGGCCAACGCGGCGTATACGTAATGCATGCAACTAACAAACTCACTTACTGACAGCAAATAACCTTTCGGCTGCTGTTCAGCACATCCGCTTTAGGCAGACACTGCTGTCGACACAGTCAGCGATGTTTTTAGCCAAACCATTTGCCATTCGAATGCAAATGATTTTCAATTATTGCCAGCGACAGGCGGAATATGTATTTATGTGTATGGGAAAACAAAAATTATTTTCAATATCCACTCGAAATGCGAAGCGGAAACTTTTATGATAAAAATCCAGCAGAGGTATGTGCAGGTGCAATGGGAATAGTATAAATAAATTAATCAAAATTGTTAACTAGGGTTTCTTTTTCGGTAATAAATAATTCTTTGGAGTTTTAGGGAACAATATGAATAAACAATGTTGAAAGGAAAAATCCTGTATTATTTATAGACGAAAGTCTCACTGTTAGAATCATATTGAGAATTTCACAAACTTTGATACATAAAAATATCGAAAATGATGGCTTTCGATGTACGATTTATCGACAAAAATATTTCCCTATTGAAAATATCAATAACTTAAATATATTCAATTTTAATTGTCGAAAAATATGTAATTTAACTTATTATATTTTTAATTGAGTTATATTGATTTAATTTCGAGTCTAATATCGATTTATCAAGATTTTCCTATATCTAAGGAACATGCTTCTTGAATTAAAAATATAGAAAAAGGTATTTTATCGCTTCGGTTCGAATTAGATCAATACAGACTGAGATTTTTGCAGAAATATAATAAATATTTAAATGTGTTCTTGCAGTTTTCATTATCTCCAATAGATAAATTCGTTATTAACTTTATTACTGTCTGGGATGTCAGTGCGCACCTGCGTTGACCATTGCCCGGAAAATCACTGCCATGTGGGCTAAAAGCTGCCAAATAGTTGCGAGTTGCCAGGTGGAGGAAATAGCTGCGCCCCATACAACGCGCGGCACGCAATTCCCCCAAACATTTCGCGTTTGCATGCTAAAATTAATTGATTTATATATGCATGGCTAACAACAAATACAAATGCTCTCGCGGAAAACACAAAAAACAAGAAAATTTTGACCCAATCCAAAGCACACACAAAAGATTTACCTGCGCAAACATTTTTGCGCGTAAGTCAAACATTTGGCACACACATGAGAAAACAATTTATGCGGCTGTCAGCCAACACATCGGACTTGGCCAACAAAAAATAGCTGCAGTTCGTACCGCCCAGCTGACACATGCAAATCGTCTGGCCAAGTCAATGGCCAACAAAACCATAAGTTTGGTAAAAAAAATAGAAATAAAAATGAAGCGGAATGTCAAGCTCCAAATCCGATTGAGATTTTCACCAAACATGCTTGACAATTTGTCAGAAATTCAGGGAAATCTATATATAGATTCTATAAGTTATGGCAAACTGCTCAAGGAATAAATTAAAGATTCTTCTTTGTTTTTTTTATATTTCTTTCATTCTGAATATTATATTTATTATCGCTTACCTAATTTCCAAATAAACCTCTATAATATACACCAGTTCAATGGCATCATAGGCCAAATCCTGTACAGAATTCATTAACTCGCGCGCCTCATGTTAATGCTCTGTGGCATAATTTTCAATTAAAATTAAATTTGTTTTGTGTGCGACAAATTGCGGAAAAATGCAGTCATTTATATTTATGAGATATATGCGAAATGAAAAACTGTCCTCTCCTTGTTTGCCCAGGAAATATAATATGTGAAATATCTGAGCGGTGGGAAACTGTGGGAATCAGTCGACGACTTTCAATGCAATTAACGTGGAAAAAATGCATAATTACATATAAAAGCTTATTATTAAACTGATTTTGTAGCAGACAACGATGATCGGGTCTTTTCGATGCTGGTTGGTTGATAATTCATATATATGTATGCATACATATGTATATTTTATGGATTGAAGCAGGTGAGATTCAGGTTGGGTAAACAAATAAATTAATAAGGGAATTTGGGAACTCCATTACAAAAGTTTAATATATAAGCCATAGAATGCTTAATTTGTTTAATAAATCTAAAGAAAATCATATATATTACTTCAACGATTTGGCAAGCCCAAAGGTTTATTATCCTGGGGTCCAAAACGTATTTGATAGCCTTGCGTGACTGCTGGAACAAGCGAACCAAGGCTATAATCCATAAACCATACTCAACAAATCTGGGTAACTATATGATTTCCAAAAAGATTGATCATATAACCGGCTGGCAGTAACTTAAAAAACTCTTCCTCAAGCCAAATTCCTAAAGCCGCCCACACCCGAATGCAAATTTATCGCTGTAATGAGCCAACACAGCAGCTCAACAAGCCGAAAACTTATGTAAGAAGTTTACAAATTAATCGTTTCGGGGAGTTTGAAAATATTTTTGTATATTTACGCTGCAATCGGAGACCACCAACACCACCTCGGATGAAATCCTAGCCCCCGAGCGGCTATTGGCCCGATTATGTATTGGTACACAGAAATAAATAAACTTTTATCTATCGAAACTGCTAACAAACTTAAATATTATTATAGAAATTATAAAAGAAATATATTGCAAAAAGCTATCATTTCAACAATAAAGTTATTAAAAATGGAATAATAAATACTTATGCCAAACAATGAATTAATTTAAAGTACATATAGTATTTCAAGGGATTAACAAATTTTACATTTCCTACAATAAAATTATTACAAATTGTATAATAAATATTTGAGTCAATCAATTATTTTTTTAAGTATTAAAATAGATGAAAAATTAGCCATATAAATAGTTACCATAAATGTAACTTTGTGCAATTTAAATCTCTTAAAGCAGGTTAAAGAAGACATGAGAACCAATCTATATTTATCTATATATTTTTATAGGAGTTATAAAAGATAAATAAAGTTTAAATATATTTCAAAACGTTAAATATTCTATATAGAAATTGCTACAAATAACACTAAATAAGTAATACAATCAATTATGTTTTAAAATATATAAAAAATAAGCCGTAATGTCGTATTAAGCATACGGTTTTGTAATTTAAATCCCCAAAAAACCAGGTTAATTTCTTCCTGTGCCTGAACTAAGCATTAAGCCAAGCAGTTGCAGTTAACTGAAATTGGTGGGTGCCTTATGACCAAGAGATTAAAATCAGGAGACAACAACGAGAGCGGTTCTAACCGTATTTTTCGTATTAATTTTTATTTGGCAACTCGAATCGGGCTGAAAGTTCTTTGTGTCGGCGCATAAAACTAGTTGGGGTTTGGGGATTTTAAGTTTTGGGCATAGCCAAGCGTATAGATTTTATTTTTAGTTGTTTCTTTTTGGCTGCGTTCATAATTTAACCATGCAACAGGGAGTGGGGATTTCCAGGTGGCAGGCAGAGATTTGCAGGGGAATTCGGTTGGAGGTGGATTTTTGATACTGGCTAGACAAAGCGCCTTTGAGCTATTTGCGGCCATTGAAAGCTGCACGAAAAACAGCCGAACTGCCGGCAAAACTGAACTCGTTCGTTTTGTGGCATTGTTTTAGGTCTCTCTGCTTGGAGGTTTGGCCAGAAAACGGACCAACCAACCAACCAACCGACCGACCGACCGATCGACTGACGGTTTATGCAATGCATTTAGTCAATAGATTAAGGAGGCCTGTGACTACACACATCTCAGTCTATATGTATATACACATCTAGATTTATATGTATATGCCGGAGTGTGTGTAACAAATCGTGACTGCATGAGGCTGCCGTTAAAATATACGACGACTGGCGATCGAGCGGCAGGCATGAAAAAGCTGAAAAAACAATTTTAGCCCAGCTTTTTGTCCCCATTTTTTAAGGTGGAGCTCGCGACAATTTTTTTTCTTTGTAGGCCTTAAAGATGGCAATTGCATTGATTATGGCCGACAGTAATCTGTACAAACGATGGGATATTTCGCAGGGATAATAAATATATTTTAGAGCATGCTCTTTTTAAAAGGGTAATTTTGTGACTGAATAAGCTACCTTCAAGGAATCTATTTTAATTACTATTAAAATATATTTTTATAAGTGTCAAAAGACCAAAAGAGTTGACTACAATTAAAGTCCTTTAAAGGATATTGCCCAAAGAAATAACCTTGCATTTATTGATAAGGCTAACCATGCACAATTTGACTGTGGCAGCGACACCACCACCACCTGGCAGATTTATGGAAATGTCGCTCTGCTGGCCCGATGGCACACCACCACCGCATCGGCGCATGCAACAGGAAATTCATTTACATAATTTTTGCGTTTGGCCATTTCGCATCCTTTGCGCTTGACTGGGCGTTATCCTTTTAATAAGCGGGCGGGCACCTGGCTGGAGTTGGTGGACCCACCGATGACCAGGCTACAGACACGGCAAGCCGTGTGGATAATCAGCCTATCAAGGATTCAATTATATAATGAGCTTAATTTATTTTGCGCCGCTTTACGCACGACAACAACAAGGACGACGGCATGGCATGGCATGGGTCCGCCATTGATGTTCATCATGGCAACTGAATTATCCTCGTTAATGTATGTTGCTGTTGTTGTTAATGTTGTTCTGATTTTATTTTATTTTTGTCTCCTGTCGCTAGCAGTTTTCTGTGACATGGAAGGATATGCCATGAATTCGTCTTTCTCCTTTTGGGTTTTTGTTTCTGTTTTCAGATTTTTTTACCAATGATTTATTCAGTCTTTATACAACTTGGCACTTTCCGGCTTGGCTTTTTGAACCCTTTAACCGATTATGGCCAAGAAGAATGCGTATTGTTAATGACGGTTGGCTCTTAATGGCTGACATTAAGTCAGATACTGTTTAGTGCTAATTAATAATTCCAGAAAAGTATTTACAAGGGGACTTGAATTGCTTAAATGCTTTGAGAAACTTACTTAAACTATATCCAATAAATCATAAAATATCTGATGCATTATCTAATTTTAATTGGGAATGAAAAGGACCCAGCCTAATTGAGATGCTAAAACAATTTCCGTCATTTAACCAATTGAGTTTTCTGCGATTCGAACTTTACCTTTACTCTAGCAACAATAGAAGAGAAAACATTAATAATAATCCCAGTTAGATAAAAGTCGAAGCCACAAAACAGTTTAATTTATGTGCAACTGAAACGAACTTCAGCATTGCCTGTAAACCACCGAAATAAATAGAGAGAGTCCTCGGTTCGGAATCCGTTTTCCCTGGGCTTAATCATTAGAAGACCGGCCCAAAAGCGAGAGATGTGATCACTCTGATAAAAGTTTCGTGGCAATTTGATTTATTTGCCCATAGAGCAGGGGGATTTTTATCAATCGGTGGGGCGGTGGGACTTGTGGAAAAGGTGCCAAATTCAACGCAAAGCCAGGCGGCACACACAACAATTACAATTGTGAAATGCGTTGTGCAGTGGGTCTGGCCTAGCCAGGCCTGGCCCGGTCTGTTGCTATTTAATTTTGCCCCAGCTGCTGACTGACTCAATTTCGCGCACACAACGAAAGGCAATTACTTTAATTATGCGACTGCACCGCACTGAAACAAAACCAAACCGAAAAACAAAACCCAATCACAGGGGCGACGACAAGCCACCGAATAAACCGAAACGGACTGAGCCAAAGCGAGCCAAATCATCAGATTGGATGGAGCAACACATGAAGGATGCCGGGGATCCGGAGGAGTGTGCTCCAACGTCCGTTCGGTTTGGTTTGGTTTTGGGTTAGGTAACCCACAGTGCACAGTCAGCTACAACGCCTGACGTGGCAAAGGGGTGTGCCCCCAGATGACGACGAGCACGAAACCGACGACGACGTCGGCGACGCACTCCCCATCCGTTGGCCCAAAAACAAAAAGTGAAATAAAAAAAACTCCAATCTTTTTATGGTTATTTTTAATACCCTTGCACAGAGGGCATTCTCATTTGTCCACAGATTAGTTATGCAAAGCTGCAATCTGTTGGTATGTAAAGAAAGACGAGTTCTGAAAGACAGTCTTGTAAATAAATACCTTGTAATTGTATTCTAAATATTAATTTAATTTAAAAACAAGTATATTATAATTTATTTGCTTTATAGGTTATAAAGTCTGTTAAAATATATTAAAAAAGTGTCGTAAAGCGGGAATTTAAATTTTGTGGGACTAAATTCTGTGCAAATTAGATTATGTTTTAGCAAAACTACTATATTTCCAAAGGCATCAAAAATTGGGTTGTTTTCCTTCTTTTAATACAACAAAATCTATGATGAAAAGTTAAAATATATATTTAGTTTTGAAATAAGCTATTAAAAAAAAAAAAAACAAAATAAAATAGTTAATAACAATTGAAAGAGCATTCAAAAAATACTACAAAGTAGCCTGTCCCCAGGCTCGCTGTTTCTTTTTTTTTTTTTTCTCACGCACAAAACTCTTTGACATAAGGCCTCCCTGCCCCCTCACAACAAATGCGTGGCTAATGGACTTGGCTACAGTAGATATAGATATCGAGATTTATGCTCGGACGTGGGACATGCGAATGTGTGAATAACCGAGCAGTTTTTACAATTTGTCGCCGCCGCAATTGCACCTCTGAGCTCGCGCCTAATTACAATTTGATTGTTTTTCTTTTTCGCAGTAATTATTTGCAATTGTAATAAATTTCGCTGGCATTTTTGCGAAACATAATTTTGCAATTTTGTCCGCGGCCCCCAACTAATTGTGTAAGTATGTATGTGTGCGCGAGGGAGAATGCCTGCCTAATAATTTCATTTTTAATTTTATGCTTTCGGTCGGTTGATCGGTTGCTGCTGCGTGGGAGAGACGGTGGAGGCCGGCTGGATTTGGCCTAATTGGTTTCTGCTTTTCGAGGCGTGTCCACTCTGTATTTGCCCAGTTAATTTGTTCGAGCTAAATAATTAGCTAACCTGTGGCTAACTAATGACCGTCGCTTGCTGAATTGAATAATATGAATGCTTTTATGGTTTATGCTACCAATTTTGGGCTAGACCTGCAGAGAGAGGGTGCAGTTGAAGTGGCAAGCTTAAATAGGACATAAATAAGTGGTTTTTAGGATATAATGGTTTGAAAAATAATCAGAACAAACTAGGAGAAGGCTGCAGTATAGAGATTATAATTAATGATTTGAATTTTGTGATATCTAACCCAGAAAAATTTAAGAAAAAGTTGGTGTCTGTAGTCTGTTTTAATGACGACTCACCAGATGATGCTAACCAAAAATTGAACCACATCTCGACCTGCCACAACACCTCTCACTCCAAATAGAGACGACATTGATTCGTTATCTCCTCGGAAGTTTCAATTAAAAATCGTAGATGGATCGTTAGATGCGATTACTCATCGCACCTCTCGTTCACATCAGCTGCAGCTGCACTCAGTTTGCCTTCCCTTGTCGATAGTCTAACGACTAAGCCCACACTCGAATCGCACAGACCGATCATTGGCCAGGTTGTGCTTATAGCCAGGGGCCCCACTACAAACAAACATTCAACTCAATTACACAACCGAAATCGCCGACAAACAAACTGAGAACTAAACTGAGATACAACAAAAAAGAAATAAAAAGTGAACACTGAAAACAGACAACTGCGGAACAAGGTTAAGGTCAATTACAACAGGCAAAAGCAGCAGCGACAACTGCCAGCGATCTGAATAAATTACGCGTGAAATGTAGAATTTAAAATTAAGAACAAGTTGTTGTGTATGCTTCCAGTTGCAACAGCAGCAGCAGCAGCAGCAGCAGAAAGGCATGCAAAATGTAAATAAATAAATTCAAGAGGTTTACTCGAAAATGTTTTATAAAATAAAAGTCGTTAAAAAGATACCCTTTTTGGGGAATCAAAATAATAATAAATACATCTTCTAAATATATCATAAAATTAATTAATTAACTTTTTTATTCAGATTAAAGAAAATTCCCTTTAAAAAATCTATGTTCTATTTTATTATGTCTCAAAGGAAGATTTTGATAAAAGATAAACCCATAACTTCTACTTCATTACCCACTTCCTCCAAAATTGTTTAAAAATATAAATCATATGCCCTCGTTTTCAATGATTACTGGGTGCAAAATGAGCAACTTCCAAGGCAACTTCAAATTACTGTGTGGGGGCTGGGAAGGAAGCAGAGCAGAATCAGAGACTCAAATGAATCAAGCTTTATGTACAACAACAAATCAAGCTAATGAGCCGCATAACCAAGTTATGCAAAGGCAGAAGAAAAACAAGAAAACTAAAAGAAAAAAATACAACAAATGAATGCGAATTAATATTGAGCAATTACCGCAAAGTTCTGCAGGCGAATATATTTATTTTTTCCCACTGCCAAAGATGCGGCAAGGTCAGTCGCAAAATATGGCAACCGCACGAAACTTGTCATCAGAAGCCGCATTAACAAAGTCTACACAAGAAATAAACGACTGCAGATAAAGAAATCAGAATAAAGCGGACAAATCAGAAAACAAGAAAGGTGTTCAAAGCATTGTGAGTCAAAAGGAACATTGACATGGCTAAGTTAATTTAATTAAACTGAAACTAAATAGAGCGCAAGGGAGAAACAAATGTTTACAAACGCTTGCTAATAGCTAGGAGCATTTTGCAAAACATTTTAGAAAGACAAATTTTGCTAGGGACTTCTTGAGGAGCACCCAATATCTCCAACTCCTAAATTTTTAATATAAGCTTATTTAAAACCAAGTTAATTGGCGTTATTATTGATGACTTTTTTATATGGGCTTGTCTTTTGACTTCTATATAAATTAATTGTAGTACTTATTTGTGGTACAATTATAGCCCCAGTTTGCAGAAAAACTTATAAAATATTACATTTCATAAAAATCTACTCACATTTCCACTAATTTTTCCAAGTGTAAGAATACAAATGTTGCACAATTGTTTGCGACGCCACTAGCGAATCTTAGAAGCGGGTCAGACACATCTGAGGTTAAAGTTAACTCGGCTACCGACTCATTAACTGGGTTAGGGAGTGGCAGGCTAATACGATTTGTATCTTGACATTAAAGCCAACGGATCAGGGCACCGCCGTGAACTGTTATGTATTTCCTCTCGAAGAAACCTTGAACTTTGAAGTTTTTAAGGTTTGGCCAAATCGTGTAATTGTTTTGTTATTTTTTCTATTTGCTTGCAGATTGCCGCGAAACGGTGCGCTCGAAGCGAGCAAAACGCCCACGCGCCCCGGAACCGGTCAACTTTGAGCCGGAGCCGCAACAGGACTTGGAGAACGATGAGAGCAGCAGCCAGGAGAAGGATCTGCCAGAGATACCCGAAAACTTTCTTAGTCCCTCGGTGAGGGAGTATCTAGAGTTGGGAAAATCTATTCCTGGTAAGTTAGTCAAATGTGGATTTCTTTGGGGGAATTATTTCATTTAGGTAATTTAAGCACTCGAGTTGTTGATTGAATGCTTGAATATTTTTCAATGTAAAGATGTAGTTTAATCGAAGAATTATTGACAATCAAAAGAATTTTCAACATAAACTTTGTAAATAAGTCTAAAATTCCTAATACAACTTTAGTTTACACTTTCCTTTAACTGTCTTTTGACTTATTACCATTTGTTAATGCTATTGACATGCCAATCAAAATGCAGACAGACATCCAAAGTCTGGCATCATTAAGTGTAAACCAGAAACTCAGCTGAAACATGAAAAAAGTGTCCTCCGAGTGCGAATACTGTGGCGGGGGAGGGGGCATTGCCAAAATATATATTTTTTCGGGCTTTTCCAGGCAACGAAGCTGAAGATGGGGCTGTGAAAATGCATTTCGGGCCATCAGCCACAGGCCCGAAAAAAGTGCACGATTTTAAATTATTTTTTCGGCGAATGAAATGAATATTTGGCACAGAAGTGCATCTACTCGTAAATTCATTTATTAGTGCCAGAGAGGCCAGAGACTGTGGAGCCGGTTCGGTATTCGGGGATTTGTTTATGTCGCGTTTATTTTGGATTCTCCCCAGTATCCTTTTTTTATTATTGTATTTCGGTGACCCCGGGGCAGCGCCTGCAGTTGACACTCCTGGGAGGCAGGGGAGTTTTTTCTGCGGCAGGTTTCTTTCAAGTAAGGTTTCGGATGAAGTGAAATTGATTGGAAACCACCGGACGGCGTGACATGCAGTTTGTTTTGGTTTCGGTTTTATAGGCTGGGTTTATTTTGTGGCAACAGCATCGCTAATTGCAATAACAAAATCAAAATCATTTGCAGGTCGCCCGGGCGTGGACTATCCCATTCTGTCGGCCGTGCCCTACACCAACTTCTACTGCGACGAGCAGGAGTATCCGGGATTCTTTGCCGACATGGAGACCAGGTGCCAGGGTGAGTAGTTCAAGGCTTTGAACTTGTATTTAGTGGTACTTATTGGAATTTATATCCCTGCAGGTTGGCACTATTGCGACATCGATGGACGCCAGGCCTCGTTTCTCTGCCCAAATGGCACCCAGTTCTCACAGGCGGTCTTCGTCTGCGACTGGTGGTTCAACGTGCGCTGCGATCTCTCGCCACGGCTGTATGCCATCAATGCCCGGCTCTACCAGCGTCCAAAGGTTAATCCCACCCGGCCTCATCGCATCATCACCAAGCAACTGGTCGACGACATCTTCACCTGAACCGCGAGTGATCCATCCTCCTGTATCATGTATAGCCTAAGTTTGCCGATGCCTATTAGTTTGTAGCTTAGCTATTATTAGAGATTGGATTGTTCTCACCAAGCTGACAATTTAAGCAGCAAAAAAAAAAACACCATTGCAAGGAATAGTTAAATGAATCAAATTATAAAAATCGGTTCATTTTAAAATGTAATGTAAGGTATTTTAAGTTCTTTAAGCTCTTGTACAGGCTTCATTGTTTAAAGACTTTCTCATTTTGCAAGATTTCCAATGTAGCATTTTTATTAAAGTTTAAAAAGTTTGGGATGTATTTTACTTTAAACAATGAAATTGAAGTAATAATTAAATATATATAAGGTAATTTTTTATGATAAACTAAATTGGATAGCGTTTTTTACAAGTAGTTTCCCAGTTTTATTGAAAAAAGAACCCCCAACTCTGCCGATAACCTTTTAGTTTTATATAAATAAGATTTTGTAAAATATTCAAATAAGATTTGTAAATACATTAAATTTTTCAATTAAAATTTAAATAAATATTATTCTTAAGCTGAATAGAAAAGCTACATTTATTTAATGGGTCAATAGTACTTAAATTAAAGATATTTATGTATAAAACATAACGATTTTTTCGATACTATATCGCTTTTTGGGCGGCAAATCGATATTCTGTTTAAGATATCGGTCCAACAAAATAGCAAATAATAGAGACAAATAATTAAATAAAATATACAACATTGATATGTTAGACTAATTTAATCAGAAGAGTAGAATGCAGTATTCTTTCGATATTATCGAAATACGGTCTTATTCGACCATAAAAATTTTGATTTATCAGCTAGTTTTAAAATATGTATACTAAAAACGACGTTATAAGAGCTTTTCATGTATGAAATAATACGAATATCAACAATTTTCCTTGAGAATAAATAGTAAATTAAAAAAATAGTAAAATCGAAACCCTTTAGAGCTTTGAATAAATATTTGTAATATTATACCAAGCCAAGGTGTAACGTTTTCGATGAGCATCTTGAATAGAATTTTTTCTATATTTCATAAAAGATATTTATAAAATCGTCCACCAAAAAACGTCTATAAAATACAAGGAAAACCAGAAAACTGGAAAACTCAGCTGCCTTTTGGTGTATAAATTCTTTTTATGTTTAAAAAGACTCTCTACATTAACTATATGGCACAAATTTATGTAAACCCATTTCTTTTTTTTAATATAAAACAAAATTGTTTCCCATTTGGTACTGCATTTAATTCCGACTAAAAGAAAACAACTAGAATAAAAGTGCATTTCCACAGCTCAAGTTTAGGCGCAAGCTAATAATAACTCACTAGGCAGCTGGCTGTGGCATACTTTGCACCACATACGCCAACAAACGAGCTGAAGGGAAACCAAGTTGGCCAACAAAACACGTCAGCGGCAGTAGCAGCAGTAGCGCAGCAGCATCAACGTCAGCAAAAGCATCGACGAAAGCATCACGAAAGCCCAAAAACAAAGCAACAAACTGCCAAGGCAAGAGCCAAAACCGTCTGGTGGGCAGATGCTCGTCAGGCGGCTCAATGGTCTAGGGGTATGATTCTCGCTTTGGGTGCGAGAGGTCCCGGGTTCAAATCCCGGTTGAGCCCGGCTTACTAATATTTTTGTATACCAACTTTATGGCCACAGCCCCTTCCCCCACCCCAAAGTTAATTAAATAAACAAAAACTAAGAGCTAGGCGAAGTGAAGCGGCGATGTGAAAATGCAGATATCCAAGGCATTTTTCGGCCAACAAACAAACGAACGTTGCACCGATGGCAATGCGTTGATTGGATTGAAAATAAAGTGAAGTAGCAATGAAATAGAGGTTCAAACAGTGTTGGGAATAAGGTGTACCTGGAGTGCATCTTAGGTACTTTGTAATATTGAAGATTTAAGGTACTAGTTAGAAATGTTTTTATTTATTTTACGAAGTAATAATGTGTTATTAAATCAGAATAAACCTAACATTTAAAATATACTAAATAAACAGACCCCAAAGACTTTACTTAATTTCAGTCTAAGATAAAATAATAAAATAAAGTGTACCGGGTACATTACAGATATTTTGTTGTAGTACAGATACTACCCATCATATATATTTTGTAAATTTATTTATTTATTACGTTTTACTGTATTTTTTTTGCTTCTTTTTCTATATTTTCTTTATTTAGTTAAATGCTAGTTTTACATTTTGCCATCATTGCCACTGCAATGAAAGGCAACCCCTCTCGCTGGCTTTTTGGCTAATACTCGTATTACTACCAACTTTAAGCTAAGCCAAGCCACATGCAACTTGTTTGGGGCATTTACGATTGACTTGGCCGATAAGTCTTTGTGTGTTTTATCGCCGACAATTGGAAAATTGAACAATGAGTGTCGCTCGGCAGCCGACTGAAAACTCTCCAGCTTCAGCTGAAGCTCGAGTTGAAAGTGTGAAAGACTTTTTGGGTTGCAGCCGAAAGATCGAACTAGTAGTCGTGGCTATGATGTAACCTCCCCCCACAAAACAGACTATATCTATGGGATCATTTCTCCGTTTATTTTAAGGGGAACAAAAGCCATCTGCCATCTGCGGACCATAAATATGTTTTTGCTGAAAGAATAGAGCCATCATATTTTGTAATGGCCTTACATGCCTATCGCATCGAATTATTACCCAATCCAAAGTCAGCCAATGCACCTCTGAATGGGGGAAAAAAACTACTTTCACTAGCCGTCGCTGTCGCAGTCGCATCGGAATTAAAATCACCCAGCAATATGCAAGTTTTTTGATCCGACAAAAGTGCGGAGACTGGCGATCGATGGCCTTCGCGTCGGGACGAGATGCTCAAATCAGCTGCTGCTGCCGGGGACATGACAAGAAGGCAACAAGTGCGTTTAAAGCCAAGTTAGAGCCACATAACCAGCATCAGCAGACCGAATGTTGGGGCTAAATGTTTGCCGGATTCGGGTTAAAGTTGGAGCTGCTAGATGTAAAGCTAGATCCATGCCAGATCAGATCAGCAGCTGCTTTTTGGAGGTGGACCAAGACGGAAAACTAAACTTCAACGATAGGAACAATCACTATACAAAATTTGTTTATTACTACAATTTAAATAAGACCAATTACAAGTCTTACAAGCTATTATTTAATATTAATAATTAATTAATATTACAAACAAATAAAACCTGGTAAAAATCCCAATAACGTATCTTTAATCCTAATTTATACTCTGCCAGAAAATATCATTCACATTGACATCAGATTTTAACCTAAATAACATAAAATAAATACCCTCTTTTTTATTGTTTCAATTAAATAAATTCATTACGTTTTCAATTAGTTCAACTTAACTGATCTAAGTAAAAGTATTAATTTGTGGTACAACAACATTAACAATTTTATCAAAAAGTGAAGGAAAACATAATCATTGAATTCCTACTTCCCAGAAATATTTTTTCAATTGAGATTTTTGTGGGCAACACACCCGTTGCCATCACTATTTGGCATTCCGACAGGCACTGGACGGATTTCGAATGCAACGAACAGGGAAAATATGACAAACTGCTGCGGAATAAATCGGAATTCTTGCCACAACTTTGCTTCTATGTTGCAGCATTTATATATCTCTTTTTTTGTGCAACTCGACACGAACCGAAATCAATCCCAAATGCAGTTGAACAAATCACGAGCACAACAAGAAGTCTTAACAAGATCGGGCTAGAGACCAGATCGGCTAATGATTCGGTTTAGCGGCGGTTGGATGGATGCCGAGGCAGGTGCGGTTCCATAACTGTTAATGACTTTCGGTGGCGGCCCCAAAGTGCAATGGAAACACATTTAATGAGTGCCACAGACGGCTTTGCTGATCAATTGCCCGATGCCAGTTGCAAGTGAATGTCATTGGCTATATTGAAAGTGAATGTTCATTGCCCCCCCGGGTGAAAGGATCGGCTTTGGAGATGGCCGCTAATGAGGCGGAGGCGGGCATTCTTCAGCACCGTTCATCTGCCATTGCGGTTGCAAAGAGATGCACTCGTAAAAATATATAATACAAACTTATTTCAAGAAACAAATGTTTAATGATTAAACATTAAGTTGTATTACTTAAAACCCCTATTTAATATTTTTATACCATTTTAAAGCGACAGGTTGTAACCTCACTGACACATTATAGTCACTAAAATAATGGTACTCCATATTTTTATAGTGCACTCTTTGAGCTGCAATTGTGAAACCGACAGACAGCCCTTAATTTGCCTATCAATGCTCGTTTTTTTCTCTTTTTCAATTTACCCGACGGATTGCTGCATCTTTCGGAGCTTTGAAATATGAGAACCGACCGCTCCAAGTCACGCAATTCAAGTGTAAAATTACATTTTCTTCATTCATAAAATGCAACATGTTGCAGTCTGGAGTTGCAGAGAAAAGCGTGAGCATTTCCCCCTCCGTAATGAGGCAACCACAATGCAGTTGTTGCGGGTGATGTGGAATGTTGTAGCTGAGTTAAGCTAAGGGTAACCACAAGTCTGGCCGTAGATGTAATACCAGGAGGCGTGAAAAGTCGGTTATTTGGTCAGCAGTAAGTAGGTAGTACACCGGACACTCACAGATATGTTTTAATTGTATAATTAACCAGTTATGTTGTGGATCTAGGAAAGTATGAATAATTTTGCATAAATATGAAGGAACAAAATATTCCTTCGAAACCTTTTAATAATTCCATATTTAAGAAACTATATCGCTATATCATGATAATATATCACTGCAATCGTTAAAATAAATTCTTACATAAGTTCTTATTTCATTTTACTGTGTTTCTATAAAACCCATCTTTAATTGTTACCATTAAACCATTATATATCACTCCTTCTAAAGCATTTCTTAGCCATTTATTTATTATATTTGTCCCATAAATATACCTAATCCATGCAAGACAGCTCTCCCAGAGACCAGTAAATATAAATAGATATTTGGTTTAAAAGCCCAAGAAGCAGCAAATCATCTTGAGAGAGCCAAGAAACTAAGAAGATGCTACATCCAAGAAAGGAGCTAGACACCGAGGAAATCCTTTGGCAAACACTGCATGCCACAATTGTTGATGTATGTGGCCAACAAACCATTACACGCACTGTCAAATTAAGTGTAAATAACTCGATGTTGTATCAACAAATAAATCATGCCACTCAACACAGAAAAACTCTGGGGGCGCTGCAGAGAGTCACTCAACTGAAGAGTTCAAGCCATGAGGCGAGGCTGGTAAATTGAACTCATAACGATGCAGGGGGGGATGGGAGAGTATAAAATGGATTTGCATAATGACAATGCAATTTGAAATAAACGTAGGACACATGTCAACGAATAAATTAATTTACTCCTAAAATTATTTATGCAGCAAATAAAGTGCAAGAAGCAGAGCACTGGGGGAAAATCTATCTACACTTGATCCAATTACTTTGTTATTTAAAGTGTATTATTACATATAAAGCACATAAAATAATAATAAATAAATAAAAAATAATATAAAAGTTATTCGTTTAAATAAAAGATGAACCTCAAATACTTTGTTTTTAATTTCTTAAGATAAATCTGGTGAGTTTATGTTCTAAAAACTCCTTAGAAGTTTCATTGCAAGATACCATTCCTTATTCCTATTTCATATTAACCTCAGTGTACAAGATGATCCCAAACGACACGTAGACGACATTTAGGAGACTCCGGAGGACAGACTGGGACAGATTGGTCGCTCGCTGGAAGTTTGGCAATGCGAAATGGGCTCTGGCATGAGCCTAATGAAGGAAGTATTATTTGGAGTCTGCTGCTGCTGTTGGCCGAGAGCCCACCTGCACACCTGTGCCGAATGGACGCCTACATGGAATGAATGCAATCTGGTTTGGCTCCGTCTCGGCTCGGCATCGTCACCTGCATTAATTGTATGGCTATGCCAGGCTCCAGCTCCATCTCTGATGGCTATGGCTCTATTTGCCTAAACTGCCGTTGAGACCAAAACTTAAATAGCCTGCAGTTTGCCTCGATTTCTTCACTCTCTGCCGGGTGAGTTAGTGAGTGAGGGGATGGACGGATGGTTGGGATGCCTTCCATCCCATTTGTTGGCGGCCACTTTTCAATTATAACAAAAACTCTCAAACCCTCAAACGAATGGCAAACGCAGTGCGCCGCCACACTCAAAGGCGTGCAATTTGAAATGCCAATTGATTTTGCCCCGGAATAAAAAAAAAGGAAAAATAGAAAGAAATATGTACATTTCTGCCGGCAATCCCGGCGACTTGTTAGTTGCTGGCACCACCGACCAGGCAGTAGCACAAAAATATAAAAACTAAAAAAGAAAAAATAAGGCAGCAATTGAAACACAAAATAAACTGAAAGTAGCGATGGTCAACTGTCAACCTAATCGAAGTTGTAATACTCTAGGGATTTTAATTTTAAACTTGTAAGTCTAGAGGTTACAATAAAACAAAAAAATTAAAATAAATTAGAGATTGTTTTAACATTAGCTTGTTATAAATTATAATATAAATAAATTATAAATATATACAGATGGCCCAAAGGAATGGAATTGACCAAATATTTCATTAAAAATAAATTAAATCACAAATATTCGATGAGAAACAGTCTATGTATGTATCTGAAAGGATTACGCATTATATTTGTGAAATTCCTTTTAGTTTGAAACATTTCAGAACATTCAGAACATTCATTTCTGTTTTAATAATATTTAAAATTCAAGGCAAATAAGATGCCTTATTTGGTTAGGAGATAAGGCATAGATAAAAGGCTTATGTCCAGTCAGGAATACATTCTGGAATGCTTTCTAAAACAGCGAACCTTTTAGTTTATATTTAAGTAATATAGTGAAAATTTAAGTTCCAAAATCACCTTTTCCTGATATTGTTTATATATTAAAAACACCAAAAATTATGCAGATATTTTACATACTTCACACTTTACTAAATGCACTACATTCACCTTCATTTTAACATAGAACCAATACCCTTCTCGTTCATAAATGGAGCTAGCTAGAACATCACAACAAGCCCCTGACCCAAAAGAACCAACCGGCATTCAAAGTCAGACGAGGAGGAACAATCCCAACTACTTTCCATCTCACGCCAGTGGAGTTCCATTCAATTGCGCTTTGTACGATTCATGGCGCGTGATTTTTGCAACTTGTGTTCGCGGCTTTTTGCCCGGCACTATTTTTGCCCCGGCTTCCTGCTGGAGCATGGCAGCAGCAGCAGCATCTCTCCACCGACCAACCACAAACATTTTAGCCAGGAGCCACAGCTACAATGTTGACAACGTCAACCCGTGTCCGTGTCCATGTCCCTGCCTTCCTCCGCCTGCATTTCCATGTCGCCCAATGTTTGTCCACAATTCAAAATCATTTAAGCGCGCTCTCTGCTTTTTCTAACTGCGAAAAAATATTCCCCTTTGTGGGTTTCCTTCTGCTGGTGGTTTTCCTTCATTTGTTTTTCCTTTTTATGGATTATTTTCACGCCTTTGGCGCTTTGCAATTTGCTTCTTTTTTTTACTGGTCACATTTCCCATAGCTCTAGGGGGGTGAAAAAGAAGAAGTAAGGCGAATAACATCGGCTAGCATACTTCTTTATAATTGAAAATCCCACAAAGGTGTTGTCGTTGCTTTGTGACTAAATTGAATTTAGTAATCGCTTTTTTATCGACCATTTCACTAAAAGCACCACACACACCCACAGATTGGATCTTTGGGTAATTTTTTTATTTTATTCGTTTTTATTTAACCATAAAGTGGCTTTAGGCACTTTCTAAAGCCTGTTTTGGCACGTGCACTGGACTCATTGTCCATATTTCAAAGTACTCTGCTACCCTCTTGCCTGATTTGGAAGAGTTTCCCTTTGTGACTGCCTGGGGTGCCGCCGAACGGACAATTGCACAGACAACAACCTAAATTGTGCACAAATAAAGCACATGGCCAAAAATAATCATACAGCCCATATGTTTCAGTAACTATAATTAGCTTATTTAAATTTGAAAAGTTGTTAGTTGAATATTGTGGCGGAAATAGTTTTGAATTCTATTTAAACTAGGGACAATTTGAATTAAATATATGTTCCCAAATAAGCTTTTCTTTAAATAAATCTTTATATAAGGTTCAAATTTGATTTTCGAGCATTCTTCATTTATCAGTCTCTATAGAGTAAACACCAAAGAATAAAAAAACAGTTATAGGATATAGATTATTATAGGATTATTTTTAATATTTTCATATTATTACAATTATTAACAATTTCTCTTCCTTTTATTTACATAATTTACCGTGAAAAACTTATCACGCGATTTAATGGTCGCACTTTCATTCGATTGATCTGTGGGGTTCATTAAATATTTATGGGTGAAAAGACGAAGTATAACGACGCCTTTATTCAATTCATTCAACAAATTAACTTAAAATCACGTCGCCTACAGTTTTTTGAACTTGAAAAACTGGCGAATTATGTAAATGCTGGGAAAAGAGCGACAAGCATTAATAAAATCGAAAGGAGACCAACATAACTTTGAACTCATAGATGAGGGTGGGTGGAAACTAAGCCAAGTCAGTGGGTAAAAGCTAATGCGTGTAGTGCTGGAATTTCGCCAGGTAATTAATAACTTTACTTTTTAATTAATTTGTACAGATTTCGGACAGTGGGAATGGTTGGCTGACATTTTAAAATTATATTTGGGAAGGAAAAAGAAAAAATGTTTGATGAAATCATAACCCAAAATGCTCTGTAAATAATTTACTTAAATAAAGATTAATTATGGATCATTTGAAATGCATTACAATAGCTATAATCAATGATTTCATGACAAAAGCAATAGTTTAAACTTTAATGTTACATTTCGTAGAACTACTAATAATGGGAACAAAAATATTAGTTTAAAGCTACATAATTATAAGGTGAAGCTAAAACCAGGTAATACCTAGTTTCTATAGGGTATTAGCCCCACACCCAACCCGATCGCGTGGCTAACCAAAATTGAATTGAAAATTTTCGGATAAATAATTATGTGGGATGAGCTGATCATATTTTGTGGCTAATTTCGGAGCCATAGAAAGTGCAAAGGTGAAACGCGAATGAGTGAAAGGACTGAGCAAAAATGAGCATCCGACCAAGCAGAATCAGTCCACAGCTCGAGGCAATATCAATTTAAACGTAATAAGATGGTCACCCTGGTAATTGTCCGTTAATGGCTTCATTACAAGCCGCAAGGCAAGTCGTCTACGAACACGGTAGTTAAAGGCAAGGGAGAAACCAAATAGGCATAGTGAATACTCGTTACAGTGAACTAGAGTTGGTCACGAAACACGAAACAAGTCTTATGTGCGTCGAAAAACACGTATGATTTGTTGTTGCAACCGATAACCTATGGAGTTGAAGCTCTTTTCCTGCCGGTGTGATCCCAAATTTCCTATTTAAAGAATTTAACTTCAAAATAAACATTATATTTAAACTTCTTTTAAAGCATTATAAAAATAACTACTATTTCAGGAAATAAACAATCAAATAAATAAAACACATCTTAAAAACACAACAAATATATCTTTAATTCCCCTAAAAGTCCATAAACCAAGAGGTTCACTCTTTGGAGCTTCCGCTGTATAAAGTATAAACAAAGCAGACCTGGGAACTGACCTAAGGCAATATAAACAATCAGGTAGCTCCCCTTGTGCACTCCCCCCATCATCGTAGTCATGAGTCACAACAGAGCACGCGACTTGTGGTAGCAATCAACAGCTGAGAAAAAGAGAAAAATTGTTGGGGGGAACCACCAGAGTGAATCTCAGAGAGAAATACGGCAAGCAGTCGCCACTTGGAACTCCCAAGCTCCACCAGATTCAAGCAGTGCGGCGCCGACGATCGAATAAACAAACGCGCAGCCGCCAAACCACATTCAGTTTCAATTGGAACGTTGCGCGTGCGCCGTGAATAAAAAATTTCGCGCACTCCGGCGTCTTGGCTTTGCTTTTTTATAACCGTTTTTCGGTTCGTTTCGTTTGTTGTTACAAATCGTAAAGAGTTTCGTTTTTCATTTAAAACAAAACATAAAAAAATACCGCAAAAGACAAATCGTTTAAATTATGAACTGTCAACATTAGTTACCCATTATAAACCCGTTGGGTGTTTGAGAAATATTTATATCGGCATGTGAAAGTTGGGCAAAAACAAGAAATTATAATTCTCGTGACAAAAATTTGCATACGGTGTAAAGTGGCAGGAAAAAGCTAAAATAATAAATTGTGAAACTTATGAAAAGTGATGTAGAATAACAAGATCAAAAACAATACCCGAAAATAAATATTTTGTGACCCCAGACAAAGCAAAACAAATGACCCTTTCACATGTATCTAGATCTGTGTCCCAATTTTGGGCCTTTATTGTAATTCATAAGAGTTTGTGTGCTGTAGAGGCTGTAGAAAATATTGCACACTGAACAAAGAAATCTATGTTAATTGAGGCTTCTGCAGAACAACAATTCGCGGCGGGAGATTTCACCCGAAAATAAAAGAAAACCTTTCGTTTCCAGAACACTTTCGTGGACTGGTTTACCCTTTTATTTATATTGCGCTTCAATAAAAAAAAACAAACAGATTAAACTGTTTCCTAAAACAAAAAGCATTCTTTTCTTTGTCCCCACTAATTTATTCAGTCATAAGATAAGAAGATATAGAAGCCAACGCCCCTCAGCACTTTAAATAAAACAAAATATTTTCTATGCTAATTTCGTTGACAAAATCAATCCAATTATTTAAATGCTATCTTGGCTATCTGATAAATACTTTCAGTTTGCTTGACAAATATGCTTCACTAGCCAACCTGAAATACGAGTAATAAACATTTCTAAAAACAACAACAAAAAAGTAATCAAAATGCGGATCCCCAAGGGAAGACTGACCAGCAGCGGCTGGCTTCTGTCATTGGCATTTGGTAAGTGCAAATTTTTAAATTACTCGAAACCAACTTAGTTTTTAGAATCGAAGGAGAAACCAGTTTGTCGTCGGTCCCATTTCGCTTTACTTTTTGCTGATTGGGTGACTGAACGGGAGCAAGGTCGTTGAAGTTGCAATGCCGTTTTCAGTTTACGTACCAAAAATATTACAGATTATGCAACACTAGCTGAGAATTCAATCCAATCACACTCCCCCTCAAAAATCAGTTGCTTTACGAAATGTCAACAATTGCGTGCGCTATATCTACGGCGGGGCTTTGACCACCAATTGTCGCTGACGATATGAAAATGAAGTTGAAATACCTGGAGATCCAACAAAGTCCGAAATCCCAAATACGTGCGCAAAGTTGCATTTATGTATATTTGTGTATTGGAGCGAAAGTACGCGACGGGACCATCGCGGATTCACAATGTGTCCTCATCCACGTCCACGTCTGGCACTCGGCGGATAATCCGCACTGTGGGTTTTGGGTTTCAGGTTTCAAGATTTACAAATATACATTTCTTATTTCGATTTTTACTTTGCTTATTCCTTTAATTATTTATTTAAAAAACAGCTATCAAGCCATTCTAAATAGTTTTGAAAAATAAGGATTTAAATCCCCTGGAAACTGACTTGTGGCTAAGGCCACACTGATTTAAAAAAAATATTAAAGTTCCTTTTAAGAAATGGAAATGGTTTTTCCTAACTAGTGCATGCATAATAGATTCATTTATTATTATAAATTCAATTAATACTACTAAATATTATAAGGCCACTTCAAAAGTGGAAGTAAATCGTTTTGAAGCCAATTTCCTTTTATTTAAAGAGGGAAGTGAGGGATCCCTCACCTATCCCTAACCTGTTCAAGTATTTTCTTATTGTTATAGTTTTATTTATTATCACAAATTCAAACAATGACACATAATATCAACTGAATGCCACTGTTCAGGCCATGGAAAGCCTTGTATTGATGGAATGGCATACAAATTATTATCGCCATCAACCTGAACATCACCATTGACGCGGTGCATTACAACGCCAAGTGGATATATCTAAACTGGACGGCGACCTGGGAATGGGAAATGGGTTGTGGAATATGGGGATGAATGGGCTGGATTGGACGGATGAATATTTCATAGTTGGGAGCCAGCAGCCAGGAGGCAGAGCTGAGGTAAACGTGCTCCACTTCGAGTACGCGGCATTTACAGTGGAAAATGCAATTTCCCAACGGGGGAGAGCCAGGCTGGGGCAGGCAGGAATGTGTGCATTTGTCTGCCAGTGACTTCGTGGGAGATTGGGCAGATGGCCCCGCCGGAATGCTGCATCCATGTAAAAATATTCCGACCAACATGGAGTTACTGTATTTTTGCTGCAATCTCCACGAAAGTAACCCCACAGCAATTACGTTAATAACTTCCTAAAAGTGAATGACTTTCCTCCTAATGCTGCCCAAAATCCAATTACAGTCATCACTGTCATTCATTTAACACCCAAAAAGAAAATAACGAAAATTCAGTTGACTAATTGCCGGCAACGGTTTGCATTTTACATAATTTGCAAGTTTTGTCAACTTTCTGCGGCGGCGTTTTAATAGTCGTTGTCGCAGCAGACCCACAATTTGAAGGTCCATAAATTTGCTTCAGGCCAGACAACCGACCAACCAGCTGCGGATGTTGAATGTTTTTTTAATGTATTTATGTATGTCCAAGGCAGCAAACAAGATTTTTCACTTGCATTTCCACCACATGGGAAGGAAAGCGAGCCAAGGAGGGGGAGTTTGGGGCGTGAAAAGAAAAAGTAAAATGCTTGCCGAAAATAACAAAAAAGAAAAACCAAATGTAAGCACTCGTTGGCGGACACTCGGTCTGTGTCAATGACTTTGAAATGATTTCAGCGCGAATTTCTCGTTTCGCTCCTCATTTCGCCGCTTACACATTTCACTGATCGCTGATCCACAGCACCGCAGGTCAGCGCCGTACGTGGACTTTATTAGCAATTGGATAATTGACATAATAAGATGTTCAAATGGATAGAAAGCAGCCAGTAGTGCTCTGTCTGCAGTGTTGAGCATGATCTGTGTGAGCCACTTTCGTTACCTGAATCGAGAAACACGATCTTGTAAGGTAAAAATAAAAGACTTTTTAACGGGAGTTACTTGGGGAAAACCCCGAAAAGCTATAAAATAAAAACAAAAGAATTAAATACTCTAACAGTTTCGTAAAATATTATTAAATATTATCAATTAATACAATACAGAAGGGTCATGCTTATTGATTTCAATATAACATAAAAATGTAAATAAATCCACCATAAACGAAGCAAATTCCGCAATTTTTCTAACTTAAACAAATGCAATTCTAATTTCTATGTACTGGTGTTCTCAATCAGAGCTTTGTAACAAAAACCCTCAGATCTTTTATTTGCAATTATTAGTTTTAATAAATGATTTTTAAATTCTTGGTGTAATTAGTACTACTATCTATATAGTACTATTCCCATCCAATTTGTGAACTGCAGTGTGACGCAGATAACATTCAATATGAAATGCACAATGAAATCATTAAAGCTCAGTTTTCAAGCTCAGTCTGTCAGTCTGTGAACATTTCCAAGAATATTTAGCAAGTCAGAGGGGTTTTTCGGTTATCTTAGATCTCAATTGCAGGCTATAAAAAATATACGATCTAACCTTATACAAAATAAGCTGGTTTTGATTCGCAATTCATTTTGTTTGTGATTTTAATAGTAGTGAATACAATAAATACAGACAAAGGTGTAGGTGAGACCTTAACACTCTGTTGGCCTAGTAATAGAAATTTAGTTTTTCACCAAATGTAGTACATAAATAATTAATTTCTACATTTGACAAAAATAGTTTCAAGTAAAGAAAGGTAATGCAAGATTAATTGTACATTTTTGAAATATTTCCTAATTACAATTCCATAAAGTTGTAATAAATAAGAGCCTAAAAAAGCCCTAGCCAACTTCAAACAGGTTAAAATTGGCAATTGTTTAGAGAACATCTATAAATATTGTCAGCAGCGGGAGACAGAATCTCAGTTTCCATAAATCACACACCAAACGAGATGCACGGAGGCAGCTCTCTGACTTTTGCCTTGGCCCTAGCCTTATTAATAGTTTATCCAGGATGCATACAGGGTCAGGAGGGTAACCTCTTCCGGTGCAATGTCCAGTACAAGTGCTCCGCCGAGAAGGAATTGGTTTGGGCCATGGCCGATGAGCGGTGTCATGTGTTCCACAATCGATGCCTGCTTACTGTAGAACAATGCGCTCGGAAAAATAGTGGACAATCGGAGCTTGTTGAAACCACCAAGGAAATCTGCAAGCCCAGCTGTGTTAAAAAGTGTCTGGATGCCTATGATCCAGTGTGTGCTCAAATCTTTCAGGAGGAGTATATAACCTTTAGCAACGAGTGCGAGATGCGAAACTATATATGCACCAATGAGCGACGTGAGTGGGATATACTGAGTGTTAAATGAATTAAATAATGACTAATGATTTCTATTTTGATTTAGCTTACTCCTATTTCGCCATTGGGGAATGCGTTGAGCAACCAGTTGGATAAAGTACTTATTTTGATTAATTTTATTCTTAATATTATTGGGTTTATCCTTAATTCTGACAATAAAGCATTGATTATTTAAAGAAATTAAAGGAATTTTGTAAACATAACGCTTTAAAACAAGGTTTACCCTATAGATGTGAGTCCAGAGTCAACGAATTTCTCTGCTCCTCCTCATTTGAAAGCAAAGATTTATTTCAAATATAAGGTCAAGTAAAGGTTTAACTCTATGTAAACCCACTCGTAAGGATAACCTCTTGTACGAGATGACTTATTCTGAGAGTTAAAATATCTACAATAACTATGATTTTCAGAGGGTAAAGAGTTGAAAACCACTTCAACTAAAACCTAAACAAACACAAAACTGGATTTGCTTTTGGAGCCAAGGAAATGACACGTACTATTCGGTCCCTAAATGCATTTTAACCCAATTATTTTGGAACGCCTTGACCAAAACAGGATTTGCAACGTTGCCGTGGCTGCCGTAGATAAATAAAACTCGAAATAAAATGAAATGAAATAAAAGCAAAGCTTGCCGCACCGCAAAGAGCGTTTTGCAATCCGCCTCTTTAGAGCTTAACCGGCCAACAACATGTTGCACAACTTTTACGCAGCAACTTTGGCCGGCGCGTTTCAAGTTCAATGTTGCCTGGCTTTTTCCAGCTTCCCGCTTCCTGATTAACCGCGATTGATCGGATTTAATTAAGGAAATTTTTTTCATTTACAATTTGCAATATGCAAAACTCATTTGAGAAACTATCTTCGCTGCTGCGCCAATGTCCTCGGGGCCGTTTCGCAATTACGCGACGTCCAAGAGAGCCGGTTGCAACATTACAGTTTCCTTTCCTACTGATGCCCCGCCATCGCAGAAAGCGATCCAGGGGCTCCAGTTCCAGCCCACGGATTTGCTTTCATTTGAATTACCTTGGGTATTTTCTCATTTTACCCTATATGAGGGTATTATACGTTGGTGCTAGGACTTGAAGCGCAGTTTAGAAACTAGGAAAATGACTTTTTTGGTTTTCGAATTGTAGTTTATATGTTAAATAAATTATTATTATTCAACTAATATTTCGTTTGACTTGTTTTAAAGGCAAAAGTTAAGGAAACATTAAGAATTAGGCAATAAACCCATATAAACATCATCTGAAACATGGTTTTATTTATTGATTAATACGAAAATTTACCTCAAAAGAGGGTATTTCATATATCGGTTTATAACAATTTCTTCTTCCCTGAATTTTCCATTGAATTTGCATTTATTGTAAAGTCTCTCATCCACTTTTCACCCAATGGATTTGATTGTTTTATGGCCTTTGGCAAATTTACACAATCCCAAGCTGAATAGTTATCAACTTGTCCGAGGAGTCAAGTGCCTTTTCACAGGCGGAAGACATACTGCATATACTGTGTGTATACTTTACCCCAAATCGATCCCAGACTAATGCAAATTTCTTCGACTAGAAACAAGCTCAACGCCTTGTTCAACGCCTTCGATAATAACTTAATTGATTTATCGCTCTCTCTGTGTGCCTTTTTTTCTGGCTAACAAAATATTTAGATGGTCCCGTTTTTGGCTTTTGTCATTGTGCGGGGGCTGTCGGTGAAATAAAAAACAAAACCGGTGCCAAGAATTGGTTTTTAACTTCGCTTTGATAACTTCAGGTCATTAAGTTTTGATTGTCTCATCTCTTTCCACTAATGACATGAAATTTGAAAGTCAAAAGATGGTATATTCGAAACTCATTTGTTGCGCTCTTTAATTAACAAACAAAGAAGTTCACGTCTTACATTAGAGCTTCAAGTAAAATCGCAAAAGAAAATTGCATAAGAAAAGCAAAGTAAATATAAAAAAAAAAGTTCAGAGGAAATTAAGTCGCAATGTGGCCACCACATTGAATCATAAACCAAAACATTGAATAAGCCAACCTGCTGCGATTCCAAGCCAAATCTAAATTACCTCACACGACCATAAAAACTGGGCTAAAAGCAAAAGCCACAAAATAATAAGAAGCGAGCAAAAATTGCATGAGCAAAGATGGCTTTACCGGCAGGGGGTAGACAGTGCTGGCTAAGGTGTAAACTGTGTGAATATTTTTCGGTTATTACACGCATTTTGTTATTATTTTTGGCAAGCAACACGAAGCCTTTGGCCAAATAAAGCCTTAAATGAAAAATGTCAACACATGAGGCGATGTTTTTTCATGATTATTAAAACGAGCAAGTGGTGAGAGAGAGAGAGGCCCAGGGTGGGGTGCACTTCAAGTAGATGATGTGTAATGCCAACAAAACGCCGCATTTGGTAAGAGACATTCCATTGTTATGGCCATTGTTATTGTTAACTCTGCAACTGTAACTGTAACTGTAACCGAGCCTAAGAGCCACCTCAGAAATTGCTGGCTGATATACTTAGTGCAATGATGACGGGCTCGTGCGTAACTTAAGCTAGGAGCAAGTTGACTTGATCAAATCGAAGGCGTTATACCCTGGATTATTCATGAGAATATTAAATCAAGAACCAAATGATTAAAAAAGTAAAGAAAATAATAAGAAATTGTAATTAAAAAGGATTTCTTTACATAGTTAATAAACATATGAGTTTAAACAGTAAAACAGTAAGAAAAATAATATGAAATTTAAATTCTCAAAATATATTACTTATTGTAAACATAAAAGAGATGACCAGCTTTCAAAAGCATTAATTTTCCAGGCTGGCTTTTTCAGTTTTGTGACTTCATATAATATTTTATTTAATTAACCCACAAAACCAAAAGGTTTTTGATTAACAACTATATTTTACTCATTTTAAAACCTTTTCTTTTAGAAAGTAAATATAAATAATAAAACTTCATAATAAAACAAACTTGTCAGCCTAATAAATTCCCCAAAATTTCCAAATATAACCTAGAGTATACAACCCAAAATACCCCCCTTTTTTCTTAATATTCATGCATATATATATTCACCCGATGACAGTTGACAGCGTGACATAATTGGGCATTGTTATTGCTGAAGTTTTGGGTTCGGCTTAGTAAAATTATGTCCCACCTGGCGAGCTTTTGGGCCAAGAAGTGTCGGCATTCGGGTTTAATTAGTGGTCTAATTATCAAGCAAGTGATATATGTATGAGGAGTCCGCCCGGGTGAAAGTTTTGCCGGCTGCTGCAACCAAAAGTGTGTTTTTGTGGGCCAGGTGGCGCGTGTTGAATTAAAGCCACAAAAGACTTAAAAATCTCAACGTCTGCATAGATGAAATTACTTGGATTAGAGCCAGGCAAAATCGGGGGTTGACAAATATGGCCATAAGCCGACTGAACCCGTCTCTCTATAGGCTACAGTGCACTTGTTGCAAGTGATTGCACATACATAATACATATAGCGGCATAACTGAAATCGTTCGCTTTATAGCAAATAAATTATATATCATCATCATCATTGGGGATGCGACTCGGGATTGGAACAGGTTAATTGGTTGGTTAACTAGTGGAAAGTTGAGGTATTCCATTGATGTAATGATCGCAATGATCAGAGGGAATTTAAGCACAGGGGCTCTTCAATCAAATGTGGAATTTACTTTCATTCATTGAATCAGTTGCGCCTTGTGAAACTTCCTTAGTCGAGGATAAAAGTGAGCAATTTATAACATTTTTGCAGCTTAAGTAAGTCGAGTGAGTTGAAATGTTAAATTGGAAAACTTTTCCTAAGTTATGTTCTAATTTACATGGCAGAATTCGCAAGAATATGTTGCTAGGTATTTTTTTCCATTTAGCACATCGATATTTCCAAACTAAAAACAAATCTAAGAAATGAAATAAAATTAAAACTTTAAAACAACGCTGAAATTAAGATATTAATCACCATTAACCAACACCTCTTTGCTGTTCAAACCGAACAGGAAATCAAATCAAAAGTTGGTTTAGCAATTTTCAATTACATTTTCCGTTGCATTGCACATCATGACGAATCGAACACGCCAGCCCCAATAGGATATAGTAATATAGAGCAAGCTCTTGTTGCTCCAAAACAACCAATATATCAATTTCTGAGTCAAACTGTCAGAAAATAAAGTAGAACAAATGCAAATATCAAAATCTAGATTAATTTTCAAGTCTCTCTTGCTGACATCCGCTCATTACTGGCTTTGTAGGCGGTTGAAATTAATATCCGATTGTCTCCAATTTGTCGATGCTGCTGCTCATTTGTTAACCAATAGTCAAGGTTGATATCTTGCGGTTAGCGGGTGATAATTGATAGCCACTTTTACTCAAATATTTGTCCGGCTAGCTTGCTCCCAGCGGGTTATTCATTAGCCCAATTAGGGTAAAATCAAAACTCATTTGACCCCTTTGCGGTGACCTTAGCTTAATTAATGTCTCCCTCTCTCTCTTTCTTTCTGCCATTGCGACTTCTCTTTGTATTTCCCTGGAGGAAACGTTACCGTGTAATTAATAAAAATAGGCTTGGAACGGTATGATTATCGGGCAGTAAAGTTGCAAACATTTACATTAATTAACTACACTTAAAAGTGGCCGTTGGCCAACACATATTTATCGACATGATTTTGCTAATTGATCAAGTTGAAGGCCGCTGTCCGGATAAGCTAATTAATATGTACGGATTACTGGATTAGCAAACACATTTTTTTCGTCCGCCTTTTGTTTTCTGGGTAGCTGGCCAGAATTCACGTTCTAAAACAGCCGAGAAAATGTTTCTGGTGTTTTTTTTGTTTTTTTTGGCAATAAACCAACATGCAAACACGATTGTTAACACCTTAAAAAAAAAAACACAGCCAACAGGTAAGCTAAGTTAAGCTTCCAAATTAAGCCAATTAATTTGGTCAGTCGAGACAACAATCGCTTGGCATGAGCCATAGTCGCAACGATCTCGAATAAACAATTACCCCGATTGGCTTCTGATATTTAGCAACGTGAAGAACGCCAAAACGAACCAAAAATGGGCTCGCATAAAAATGTTATATAAACTGCAAGAGTGATTAATTAAAGTGCCTGGCAAAATTGTCAAACTTTTTGACTTTGAGCTCAGGAAATTACTATTTATGGTCGGTCTTAAGTCTGTGAGTCAGCTTAAATCCCAACCTCCTTCACCATTGTCTGCGGGGGATTTTCACAGGCGAAAAGTGCACAGGGTCAGAAGTATCTTGTATCTATATATGCATGGTATATATTTATTTTTTTGTGGTTGGTAATTTCGTGATGGTCAGTCAGAGTTACTTGATTTTCGTTTCATTGGAAAAACGCCCTTGACCACCGTCTCGGGTCGCAGAGCACTTGGAGTTCTTTAATTTGTTTCACGCACAACACGAAAATGTATTTTTCAAATTGATTATCAAGGGAATCCCCGAGATGAGTTGCATTATAATAATAGCTTCCTGCTTAGACGATGAATAGAAATTCAGCTACCGAAGCGCTAGTCTAAAGTTTTGAGTTATAAATTCGCTTGAAAATTATGCAGAATTTATGAGTGAAGTTTATTTATAAATGCCGCTTTTAAGCATCATTTGTTGTTTATAAACTAACTAATGATGATAACTAAAATTGCACACATCTTAAGTAGCTACTAATCGGGTTATTTTTTATTATATACACTAGGATATTAAGTATTTAAATATTAAACAAATTCAGAGAAAGTAAAGCTTGATATACGAGCTATTTATACTTTTTCTTTAAAAATAAAATCACTGTTTTTTCAGAAGGTTTTCATAATATAATGAATACAGATTATTTAAAAGCAAAGACTATATTTATTTAATGCTATGACTCCTCTAATCAGCCCTCAATGTTTACCCTTTTGTGCTTAAGACCACGCTTTAAACTCGTACAAGTTCGTGCTACAGATTATGACAGATTTTCCAGAAACCATATTAGTTATAGATTTCATTGGTCGCAGCCCAACCCAGCCCAGCAGCAGGGCAGCCAAGAAAACCCAAGGAAACGTGACCAACAATGTTGGTCTAATTAACCAGATTTACGTTTTTATGTTTCTTTGTTTATATATTTTTTTCCGCTCGATTTGCTTCGGTTTCGATCAAATACCATCGAACGAATCGAACCACAAAGCCAACTAATTCTAGTAGTTACCGATTAATTCTGTCTGCTGAGTTGGGATTAATTGCCATTTAGTAATCGTTGTAGCGGCGGCGGCCTCGTCATGTATTCAATGCTTTGACTCTAACCTCAGCACCCAATTTCCGCTTTCAATGATATTATTTAACAGCGTTCTTAGAACAACCACAAATTATCAAGGTGGGTAGTTTTTTAACCATCTAATGGAGTTTTTAGAATAAGTGATAAATTTATTCAGTTATTTGAAGTGCAGAAAGTGGGGACCATTTTAAAGCCACATCCTCTTAGCCTTCATATTTATCATATTTATATATAAGGGAATATGAGGATTTCTGGTTCACTCATTTTTTAGGGGCAATCTATTTAATATTTTATATAAGAAATATTATAAATTAGGACTATTTGGTATTACTGTAAGAGTATAGAACATTTAATATACTTGAAGAACAAAGATTGTCTTATTCTCATAAATAATTCTGAAGAATCGATGGCGGATCTAGGCGAGAGATCTGCGAGTGGTGAACCACATTTAGCAGCAGCCGCAGCTGGACGACCTTGCAGGCCGATTCGATCTTAGACGATCTCTTTCCACAACAGATCGATCGATTTGCTTGATTTGTGCTTTAGTGCCGCAAATCGATCGTTGGAAACCGTGGCCATAAAAAACTAAATTGAAGTTGTGCAGTCTCTGTTGTTTAATTTATGCAATGTTACCGTTTCCATTTCGGCTGGGCGCCTTTATGAGTTTTATTTTTGTGGCCTTTGTCTGGGCTGTAAGTGAATTTTTAGTTAAATTTGCTTTGCTTGGCTGGGCTGAGCCCGCTTTCGGGTGATAACAATCAGCTTCGAGCCATTTGTTGTGGCTTTTACTTCGTTGCATGCACAAATAAATTACATTTAATTTGCGTAATCATTTTTCAATGGCAAACAAATGGAAATATATTTATTTCTGCAGCAGCCGGCATTGTTGTGCCTAGAAGTTCATTACATAATTACTTCAGAGGGGCCAGAATCTCTCAATTCTCAACTCATTCGATTGTCCAATAAAAAGCCTTCATAAATAACTTAACCACTCGGAATCGTGCTTCATACACCTCGTGTATCGCAGTGGGCCTGGGGTTTTCCTTTTCTTTTTCCCAAAGCTTGGGTCAAACGTTGGGGTCACCAAACGGAGGCAATGTGATTGTCTGGAGAACGTGTGATAGACAAATTTATGTCTCTAAATTTGGGCAGCCTTGGGGTTACAATTTTGAGATAGAAGGAAGTAAACTTGAACATAAATTAATGTCTTACTTAGAGATAATATTAATATAATAAACAGATTTATATTATAAAAAGCTAAAAATATAAAAATCCCAAATATTTTTACCTTGAAGCCGGATCTCCCAGTTAGGTTTTTTAACACACTTAATGAGCTCGTAAATGAAAAAAGATCTTTATCTAAAATGTTCTCATTTTATGTTCATTAGCCTCTCGTAAATAACTTCACCCGCTCATTTGTCAATTCTAACATTCGCTTTTTTTTATAATCAACCAATTAGCATTAGAGTCTATAAAAATAATGTTTAATTGCAAGAAAATGAAATTAATTAAATTTGCAAATACCATTTTTTTGAGGAAACACATCATTTGCGTATGAGGAAGCTTTGCTGGTTTTTTTTTTCGTTTCGTTGCCAAGCTGGCCGTGAAATGTAAATCTTATAATGAGATGCAACTGACCGATGGAAGGCGGAATGAGTTTGCAAATTTCGTTAACTAAATGCACAGGCAGAAAGTGTAACAATCATTTTCCATTTCCATACAATTAACGGTCGGGCCAATGATAACAATTACTCCGCCAAACATTTCCATGGATCGCTGGACGACTGAAATTGGAGTGACTGGACGTGAAGTGGAAGTGAGTGAGTGGGAGCGGTTGTCGGTGGATAAAGGAGTTCAATCCCCAGACATGACTACAAGTCGCCAACGGTGGCTTGAAATTTAATCCAAGCTATCTGGAGCAGGCTTTATATGTTATGTTTTCTTTTTTGTAGTAAAAGTATGATTTTTGGTAAATTGGAAAGTCCTGGATCATTGTTCGAGGCATTTTAACAGCTTTAACATAATCCTTAAATTGTTTTTCTCGTTCGGTGAATGTGAAGCTAGTATACAAATAATTTAAAATTCATATTTGGCATTAATGCAACATGGTTTATAACATAAATAGGCTTTGAAGGCTGAACGAAACAGTATCTATATTTTAGGTGAAATCGATTTAATAGGAAAAGAACACTCATAAGAGAAATATCTATATTTCAACGTTAAATGCTATAATTTTCCATAATTAAAAGCGTGATATTTCAAAGTTTACGATATTTCGATTTGACATGGTTTGAGAATAATGTATTTGTCAAAATTGCATTATAAGTCTATATCAAAATATACAATGTTTTCGATACGTTTTTTAAGCGGACGGACTTTCGCTCTCAATAAACAACCAGCACCTAAAAATCTCAAAATCTTGGCGATTACCAAACTAATTCTGCAAAACTTTTAGTTGACAACATGTCCCTGTCGACCATTTTGACTTTTGATGAACGCAGATTGATTTGAGAGATCAAACTTAGACGAAAACGATTTGGGGTGGAGTGTCCCATTCAATGTTGATTTAATGGGCGGCTAATTTTTTTCGTATTTCTGCAATGTCCGACCGCCAGACGTCAACACACAGTTCAAATGTTTATAATGGGTGCCAGTGCCAGATTGCGACATTTGCAAACGAACTGCGGCGATAGCCTCCGATTGGAGGAATGGAAGGAAAACCCATTCACTTTTCTGTTTCTGCCCGACGTTTTAGTTTTATTTGTATTTTTTTTGTTGGCGCAATTGTCGTCACCGACGAGCGGAAAGCGTGGAAAATAACAATATACTTTAAGCCGCAACAAAAAAGTTTACGTTTTTCGTTTTATTTTAAACAATTTATTGTGATAGGAAATGCAGCCGCGATCAAGTTACAGCTTCGCCCAAGGCGGATGTTTGTTCTGGCTGGAAAGTAAAGTTCGATGATCGTTCAGAGAAACGAGTATTATTGGTCAAGTTCTCAGCCATTTGGTGGAATGCTGCTGCTGAAACAATGGACTATATATCAGCCACTGGAGGCAGTTCCAAAAGGCTAAGGTTTGGGTGTGAACTGTGGCTGCCAATTGCAAATTATCGCAAATGGTGTGGCGGCTAGAATATCATGAAGTTAAC
Organism: Drosophila anomelani; assembly: GCA_035045905.1. NCBI lineage: Eukaryota > Metazoa > Arthropoda > Insecta > Diptera > Drosophilidae > Drosophila > Drosophila anomelani. The sequence continues at coordinate 2,753,213 of JAWNOO010000007.1, read as the reverse complement.
ATTTTATTTAGCATTTGATTGGTGTGAACCAACTTAAATTGGTTGTGTGCCTATATATTTATATATTTCTTAATGCTAACTGCAAGTATAAACTATGCTAAATGTATAACACAAAGGCTATGATTAGAAAGGATTGTGGCTAAACGAAGCTAAATTGATAATAAAATTTATTATTTATTTATTTATTGATTAAGAAATTATACCCTTCGCGAAATCTCTTAACACTTAACTTAACACCCTTGTAGGATAATTAAGCCATATTTACATTTAGAAAAATGCTTCCTAAACCCCATCCACATAATAAAACAGAAGTTAAGTTAACAATTTAGGTTCGCACTTTAAGTTGGCTAATATTTGGACCACCCGAAATTGGCCGATTTTGGCTTATTGCATTTTTACGGCCTCTATAATTTGTCTTCTGGCCAAAAAGATCGCAAGTGAAGGCAAATCTACGTGGGCAAGCGATATATTTTCCTTTTTTTTCATTTTGGACAGCTAGCAATTTGAGCTTGACTTCTGGGACCTGGCTGACTCGTGTAATGCCTGCTTTACAGATGTGGAGTTTATAGTTTAATGGCTTACATGGGCGAGTTGGCAATTTAAATGGCCAAAGGCGCGAGCGGAGTCGCGGGCCGAGTGGCACAATAATCGGATCGCGGGATCCAGTGAGCGTCGTGCACAATTCGATAACCTCCGGCGGCAGCGGATGATGATGAGATGACCAACGCAAGTGTTTCAAAACAAGCAAAATAAAAATTAGAAATGGGTGACAAATGGGAAATGGGAAACATGACAGCGATGACAAAATTAAAATTCATTCACGCTCAAGTAAATATTTACGCAATAAATTTGCATTTAATTGCATACCAGAGGCGGCGGCCACAAAATCAAATCAAATCAAATTAGAAAACAATCCAACAAAATGGACGGAACGAGGAAGCACAGCGTCCGGCGTCCAGCGTCCAGAGTGCACTCCAAAAATTCCACCGAAAACCGAAAACCTGCAGCAGCAAAACGAGTGACCAAAAACAATTTGTTCGTCGCATCGAAATCTAATCAAATTATGCGCCAGAAATGTCAAAAAAGCGTGAAATGTTTGGCTTCGGGGCGAGTGTGAATTAACCCTCCCCCTCCCTGGTGCAGGTGGGTGTACACTCTCTGTCTGGTGCACCTGTGATACCCCATTATCGCCTTCCCATCCCCTCCCAGCACCCACTGGGAATCGCAGCACCATCAAAATTGCACAAAATAAGAAGCGCTCAACAAATCATTTGCAAATTTTATGCAAAATACATGCAAAAGTGCTTGGCAAATATGGCCTGATCAGTATCCGTACCTGTATCTATATCTGTATCTGTATCTCCCCATCTCAATCTGATTCGGACAACGCACATTTTTGGAGCGCTGCTCTCGAAATGAACTAGAATTTGGAATGCGTGGGCAATGGAGGGGTTAAAACAACGAAACGAATGTGATGTGACTGCGGCTAAAATGTTTTTATGCAGTTCGCTTAATGTGTTTTGGCCATAAACCAACTGACAACTGGGCAAGCACAGCTAAAAATCCACGGATTCCGGCGTGAAATTTCTGGAAAGAGAATCCAAATGACAACGATAACAAGTGAAAATCTCCCCGGGGTTTTGTTTCTTCTCCTCTCCCACCCAATCAGGAATCATTCTCAAAAACTTTTGTCGCTGCCCCGCGTTTATTTGTTTTGCGGCCGCCTAATTGCATTTTCAACATTCGCCTGCACACTCCTTTATTTATATTGTAATTGAAATCGCATTGGGGACGCCGCCGACACCACGGCTTTGGCCATGACGACTTGATTTGGGAGAGGCATTTCCTCTCCTTCTTGCTTTCGGTTCTTTTTACAGGCTAGAAAATCGAGTCGAGTTGTTTTTTTTGGCCGTCTATTTTTATGTTTTAGCCAGTCTGGGAAACTAATGCATTGAGTAATGAGTGTCATAAAAGAAAAACAAGAAAGGAAGCTAACTTCGGCTCACCGAAGTTTGTATACCCTAGCAGACTTTAAACAAACAATTAAAAACGAAATTCTTAAATAATAATTTGCTGCCAAATCTCAAATTTGATGGCAATGGTTTGAAACACGGCTAAGCTATGGTTTTTTTATTTTCCTGATTGTTCCTATGGAAGCTATAGGATATAGTCAGCCGATTTTCATGAAATTAAAACCGAAATTCGGAAGTAATACTAAATGGGCAAATATCAAATTTGGTGAAAATTGGTTGAAAACTGACAAAGTTATAATTGTTTTTTGAAAATTTTTCGGATCGTTCCTCTGGCAGCTTATGATATAGTGGTCCGATCCGGCCCGTTCCGACATATGTACGAGTGAGAGTATATGGAAGCCTAACTGCAAAGTTTCATTCAGATAGCTTTAAAACTGAGGGACTAGTTTGCGTAGAAACGGACAGACGGACAGACGGACATGGCTAGATCGACTCGGCTGTTGATCCTGATCAAGAATATATATACTTTATAGGGTCGGAGATGCTTCCTTCACTGCGTTGCAAACTTCTGACTGAAACTAATATACCCTGCTAGGGTATAAAAAGAGTTCAACTTGAGCAATTATAAAAAGCTGTAAGACAAGTCGTGCTCGTTTGTCAGAGATTTGCATGGTTAACTATATTTTAATTACATTATCACATGCCAACCGGCACATGGGAAAATAATAATAATAAAGTCTAGAATGTGTTCTTGGAATATTTATAAATATTTTTCCAAACATTCTTTTTGTAATACCTTAAGGAAATGTATAGAATAATTTATACATAGTTTACCTTCAACTCTCCTAAGTATAGTATTTAATATTAATTTCCTAATGAAACCATTTTCTTATATAAAACTTTAATGTTAAGAAACCTTAAAAGAAATTGTTTCCCCTCAATTTTATGGACATTCCAATTTACGTCTAGAGTCCCATGAAAATCCCAAAGTTAAATAAATGAAACACAAAATTATTACCCCATATGCGAGTGGTCAATAAGACCATTTTTCAAAGGATTTATACCCGAAAGCCGGAAGTTGGAAGGCATATACATATAATAAGCCTCAGCAGGTCCGGATGGGACGACAGTATAAATCTGACACGTTGTTGTCCCCAAAATTAATTCCGTACGAGCCTCTTGGGAGCGAGACTCTCGACTGGAAATTGGCCACAGCAACGGCGACCAGATGGCAGATGAGCCATGGCAAAACATTTTAGTGCCCCGCAGGCGGTAGACACACACAGAGACAACTTATATTAATTAATGCAAAATTGCATTACGCATACGCACAGGTGTACCAAGTGAGCAGAGACTCTGTGTCTGTGTATATTGTGGTGCTTGCCCAACACATAAAAAAGAGTCGTAAAATAAAAACAAGAAACTATTTTGACAATATAGAACGAAACAAGCTGGTAGAAAGATAACCAAACTATGTCAAAGAGTAATGGCTTAAAGATAGTGATGGAAAAAAAATGTAGCAAAAGCTTAATCGAAGGAAATTAAATTGAAATTATAACAATTTATAAAATAAAAATAAGCAACTATCTTTAAAGACAATAAAATTCTCGTTGTATTTAAAAATGTATTCATATTATATTAAAAACATTGAAACTAATAATGCTAAGAAATTTGTTCCCTCTCCGACATGGTTGCCCTGCCCTTCTCTTTGTCACAAACAACTAGACCGACCTTCCTGGCATCTAAGTTGGCACTTAAGCCCGGCCCGTTCCCCCATGCAAATTATCTGCCCCACAGCTCTGATTTGGCTCGTACTTTCGTATACTTATTGTGCGACTGTCGATGTCGTGGCCAGGACTCTGCAGTGTCTGCAGAGATTTCTGGTCGCAATGGCAACAGGCTACATGCAACACATGCCGCCGCACAGGACACGAATGCGATGCTAAAACCGAGACAAACCTATCCCAAACTGGCCAGGAGTGGCGAAATTGAGCAAATCACACAATTACTTATGTTTCATGCCAGTGATTAGACCCCTGACAAAGGCTTATTTCACAGACTAACCCAAAATTAATTCTCCCCAAATTATAACTAATATTGATGAGTGATGTGGCTCCGTTCTAAAAACAAACATTTGACTTTATTAATTTTAAATGGTTTCAATACAAAACAAGGAAATAAAATAAACAACAAATTTCAATAGAGAAATATGATGATGATTATAAATTATAAAACACTGATTAATTTTCAAATATAAACCCTTTTCTCCTATCTAGAAATGCTAAGGCCAGAATTTTTTTTATTTCTGAAAAAACAAATAAATATATTGCTTAATATTATGGAGAAAAAGATTCCAATTGCTTCTTAGCAATTCAAGAGGAAATATTTCCATGGCCAAATGTCAATTTTAATTAGTTTGGAGATTGCTGTTTTTTTTTCATTTTATTAAGGGATACATAAAAGGCACACTTTTGATCTGCTAATAAAATCAGATAAGGCTGTAAGTGTCCATTTGGCTTCAAGATACTTTTATGAGAGTTCAACGACTTTAAAATAAGGTATTTAAATTAACTGTGAGGTGTCATAAAATGTAATTTAATACTAATGCCTATACAAATCATTTCGAATTTTGTTTTATTTTAATTTAAAAAAAATTGAAGACTAAATGTGAAATATGAGAATGAAAATGAGAGAAAAGATCACTGCACATTGCCAGTTTTGTAAAATAAATGTTCAAAAATTATTCAATACATGTTTGAACTCTATAAATATTTGATAAAGATTTAATTTGATTTGGCACTGTCCCAAGTTACTCCAAAAAGTGACTCACCTTCCCCCCGGAGGGTTCAGTGCGCATCACTACCTTTCTTTCTCCAAGACTGCCCCAAGAAGCTATTTTTGTGTGCCTCTGCCTCTGCCTGCGACTATCTCTCGGCTATCTCGGCTCACTAAACACGGCCAACAGAGGCGGAGAGTGTGGCCAACAATGCACACAATAAACAAAAAACAACAGACGCCGCTTGGCCATATGCAGTGGGGAAAAGATAGATGCAAGCAAAAAATTTGTTTGAAAATTTACCTAATGCTATTTTATAATAGTTTTTCTTTTAACGGTTATGACAGCGCATACTTTGTGTCTGTGGTCAGGCTTCGTTGGGTCTCTGCTCCAGGTCTTTTCTTATTAATTGCGATTGCACAATATTGAATTTATTGGATGGGAACGTCGTTGGATTCAGAATAGGTATGCCAACATATACTCAAAAATATTTAAAGCGGTGACTAGAAATAGGTTAAACTTTTACAAATTCGATTTGTTAGCTGAACTTTGTAACTCTCATTGAACATTAAACACCTAGAACAAAAGTGATTCATACTATTCTCATATCCTGGAGTTTGAATTTAATTCCCTGTATTCACAAATCGAGTCCGCACAGCAAATAAAAAAAAGACGAATTGGACTTGATCATACAAAATTGCTATATAAATGTGGGGAGTTTCAGATAACATCTGAAAGTTACTAGTGAATTTCTGTGATAACTTCAATTTACATCTATCAGTGAAACCATCGCACGCCACGACTTTTCCCTCTAGTCTTAATGGATGGCATTGTGGATCCTCGCTAATTTGACCAGGAATCCTAGGGCGTTGCTGGAGGGGGCTGCTCGGTGAATCGCAGCCAGGCACAGTTGCAAATCTCACGCAAATTCCAGCGGGCTTGCGCCTCTGGCTCCAGCAGCACGGAAACCGTAGCCTTCGCCTGCATCGAAATCACATCCTGCAGCTTGCGGCGGAAAGCGAACTTGCGATTGCGCTGGGCCTCCAACAACTTGGTTAGGTTACTGTCATCGAACGGCATCTTGGCATTTATCATGATGAACAATATGACGCCCAGGGACCAGGCATCGGCCGACTTGGGATCATAGGGTCGTCCGCACACGACCTCCGGTGCAGCATAGGCCGCCGATCCGCAATACGTCTCCGACTTTACCTCCCGCCCACCGTCCTCGCGACAGAAGCGAGCGAACCCAAAGTCGGCCAGCTTGATGTTGAGTCGCTTGGAGAGTAGTATGTTCTCGCACTTGAGATCCCGATGGGCAATGTCAATATTGTGAAGGTACTTCAGCGCCTTGGACATCTGCAGGAACCAGATCTTGCACTGCTTCTCCTCAATGGGACCGTTCTTCTTGATGTGCGACAACAGATCCCCGTGCTCGGCGTATCGCATGAAGATGAAGATCTTGGGGCCGCGCTGCAGGATGCTGTGGATCTGTATGATGTTCTCGTGATCGATCTTGGTGAGGATATCCAGTTCGCGCGGAAAGAACTTATTCACAAAGTCCGCGGGCGCCTTGGCCTTGTCAATGATCTTGCAGGCCAAGTGTACACCGTGTCCGGCATCATCGGCATATCCGGCTGTGATAACCGTGGCGTACGATCCTTCGCCGATTTTGTGACCGACATTGTAGCCCCGCTGGGCCAACGCGTCCACATCGGAGCTGCGCGTGATCAGCTGTCGATTCCCGGAGCTTAATTTGGACATGATGACAGGGTTTATGTGCGTGCGTGCGTGTAGTGTGTCCAACTGGAAGATGGTGTGGGCCACATTAACGATAGAAGATTGTCTTTCGAGAGACGGGAGAATATTTACCTTTTATTTTGGCTGATTTCACAAACTATAATTTACAGATACTCTATTTCACTGAATGTACTTAATTTTGACAAGCCCTCAAATCATACAAATTGGAAAATATGAAAATGGTTGACAGCAATGTTTTGATAATAAACAAGGGGTACTGAGGTTTAATATATATTCCTTGCATAATATATAAGATAAATGTATTGTTTTTATGCATGTTACCCACTGAATTGTAAATTTGTTATCTATTACAGTTTCCAGCCTGCTTGTCTTAAGCCATGCTGTCACTGCTTCCGGCCCCCAACCCCCTGAAATCGGTAGGAAACCACGGGGTAGCCACAACACCAGCATCATCAGCGACTCAGATCTGAGTGCTTCGGAGCGGAGTCGTCGCCTGATACCCTACATGGCCTTCTATTTGCCTGCCCCCGAGTTGCCCATCAATCAGCAATATGCCAGCACCAAGCACTCGGCGTCGGCTGGCGGGGCACAGCTTCAGGCTCCGCCACCGGGGCCAGGGAGGATCCCAGTACCGGTGGCCTATATGCCACAACAGCAGAAGCATCATCCCCATCACGTTGGACCACCGCATCCGCCGCCAGCTACGCACTATCAGTCGGGCGCAGCCGAGGTGTACCACAGCATGGCCATTGGCAGCCACCAGCAGTCACATTCACATCCGCATTCACATCCGTATCCCCACTCACATTCTCCACCTGGCCAAGTCAAGGAGCAACAGCAGCCACTGAGCGACTCTGGCGCCACTTTTATTGCCTACAAGCCATTGAACCCATTGCACAAGGCAAGTCAATAACCAATTTTACACTCTCCAAGGGGTAGCTTTCGATAGTTAAAACTATTCATTAGTTTAAAAAAAATATATGTTTTTATATATCTTTATATATTTATATTTCTAAATATTTGAAATGGAGCTCGTTAGAGTTCAGTAACTGCAAAGAAATCACAAAAAACTACATCTCGCAGCATGTATAGAAGGGTTGCACATATTTCGAGAATATATGATACATATCATAAATCGATAACAATTTTATCATATCGAAAATATCGCAAGGTTCAATATATCAAAACTTTAAATACAAAAAATTGTCGCATTTTTTTATTTTTATTTTTATTTAGATAAACAGAATATCAAAAATATGATTTATCGCAACATTTAAAATCTATTTTTCTAGTTTCCCCAATTTTTACTGTTACCTAATACAAATATAGAATTCAGTATACATTAAAAAGTTGGTTTGGTGAACCTTTTAAATTAGTTAGTAAAACTAAATCATAGAAATATTGTATTTATCAAGTATTTTTCTGCTAAAATAATGATCAAATGATTATATTATTTATAAACCACTAGAGAGGGTATTAAACAAGTTAAACGACTCTCGCTATTAGTCTTTCTCTATTACAATACAGTTCATAGATCATAAATAAGCATAAGTAATCATGAAATTCATAATTTACACGCTCACAGCACAAGACGGTGCAGCATTTCCCGCCACTGCCGCCGCCAAAGGAGCAAGTGCAGCAGCAGCAACAACACCATCACCTCCTTCTCCACCACAACCATCACCAACAACAACCACAACAATTTGAGATGCTATCACCAGGATTGGTGGCTGCATCCCAGTTGCAGCGTCAGCGTGGCAAACAATCAAAAATCAATTTAACGCCATTTACAGCAAAGAACACATTGCCGGGACAGTTTATACCCATTATTTATACGCCAGTGAGCAGCAAGCCCGGCTCCGCCAGTCCCATCAATTACAATAACATCAATAATGGCAACCTGAAGCAGCCAGAAATCGTCTACCAAGCAGCAGTGCCGCATAAAAATTCCCATCAAACACAAATCGTTGGAGTTCTTGCCTCAGCCGAACAGCAGCCACCATCATCATCCACATCTTCCGAGGAGGAAAAGAGCGTGGAAGCGGAGGAGGAGGTGCAGCAGCAGCAGCAGCAGGAGGATCATAGAGCCCCCGAAGAGGCAGTGGAGGTGGAGGAGCAACATCAGCAGCCAACTCCAAGGTAAGATTTATTAACAACACTTGTGATGCGAAAGCTCAAATGTAAGTCAAGCTCTGATCTTATGGGGGCATACTCCTCGTCATCTGCTTGCCAAGCCGTTCTCACAGCCACGCCCACAAATATATAGCGTGTGGTGCTCCACTGGTAGTTGCAATATTGCATGTAGTGTGAAGTGTAATTAAAAGTGTTTCAACCATTGTCAGCTTCATAACATTTTATGTCATCGACACATCAATGACTTTAATCAAGCATCCGAAGCGAATGTCTCACATAATAGCATTGGTTTCATTATTATTATTAAAGCTTAAGTAGAACTAGTTGTTTTTCTTTAAAATGTTCTAAGCTTAAGGGCTATTGTTAAAGTCTTTTTAATGAGAATTTAAAGGGAGCGATTTGGCGCAATGAGAACTTAACCCTAGATTTTAGGTAAATTTAGTACTTTGTCACGTTGACATTGTAATTAAAAACATAAATCCCTAATATTATAGTAATATATTCCATTACTTAGCTAAAAAATATTCTGTTAGTTCATAGTTTATATGAAAAGTTCAAATTTTTTGAAACTATCTAGAAGAATTGTCACAGTTAATCGATTGGAACTGTATTTAAAAACTATTCCACATGCTGAACTTGCGAAATGCTTAGTACGCACGCGATACAGAAACTTTAAATGTTTGCATTGAAGTAAATCTGGAATCGAGACTGGGTCCGAGTTGCATGCACAACCTGCCCTTGGGCAGAAAAATCAATTGCATTAAATGCACTGGACCCAATCTACCATCGATAGCCTCCTTCTCCGGCTTTGACTGCTCTTCTCCAAGCTCACCATCTGGGCCACCATCTTTGCTGCCGCCGACGACTGTGGTGACGTAAGATCCATGACGACATCGAATTGAGCGACTCGAATTGCAGTTCGATGTACAGCAGGATGCACTGCCAGTGGGCATAAAGTGGGCAGAGTGGCGAACTGGCCAATGTCTCATGTACATATGTACATAAATACCTCTGCCCCGTATGTTCTTGTAGTAATTGTCAAATTGCAAATTCATGTTATAAATAGCCAACGGGGCTCAGGTCAAAAATCTGTCATACAATTGGCAAATTGGCAAAGCGAAGGGTAGGAATATGTCGCCATTCAGAGAAGATTTTTACAGCCACCCCGATGTCTGCAGTGATGAAATACATTCATGTATTCATACTTGTTTCGATTTAAGTGGTTAAATTAATTATCCATTAAATAGAAGTAAAGATAATTCGGTCAGTGAACCAATTTTCATATAGTTTCCTAGAGTTATTTAAGTAGTAAGAGCTTTCCGAAGGTATTCCACGTGTTTTATAAAGTAATTCATATACAAAATAAACTCTCATATCATTTTTGCTTACAATCGAATCCATAACTGCTTTGCATGATGATGACCCACCCACAGCATTGGCTATGCTTCCGTGTCGGTACCCGATACAAGTTCAGTTACCGCCGCCACCACATCTAGCAAAACCGCATTGATAGTGCATCAGAAACCGTCGTTATTTGGCGGGCATGTGAGTAAATACGAAAGTTACTTCAACATGGCCCCGCCCACACATCCGCAGCATCCGCACATGACGCCCCAGGAGAAATACGTGCTTTACTTACAACAGCGCATGAAACACCAAAAGCAACAGCAACTGCAGCACCAACAGCAGCAGCAGCACAAGAATTACGACTTTCCACATCCGGTGGTGGTGCCAGCACAAAGCAGTAATACACTGGCCGGTAGCCACCATCCTGCAAACACCCATCTGCATCCTCATCAGCAGCAAACACACCATCATCCCCAGACACAGATCCATCATTCAAACAAGTACGACGATGCCCTGTATGTGCGGCCGGATGCAACTGCTGGCCAACAGGTGCTGCACATTCCCTTGCGCGCCCTCATGGCCCATGTCCAAGAGCAGGCGCATTCGGAGTCGCAATACGCCAAGGATGAGGCGCTCGGGTAAGCCATTTGTTTTGGGTGAACCCAAAGGATAGACGGGGGAAAGTGATCTGGTTTCAATAAAGTCACTCATTTTCATCAATGCCTAAGCTTAAAGAAAGCTGAGCCCTAACGAAAATCCCTTCATAAGAACTTATTAACTAATATTAATTCCTCTTCAGTTCCCCAGCACCGGCGCAGTATATTGATTATTTGATTGACGGCCCCCGACAGTCGCTGGATGATGAGCAGCATCAACAGCAGCATGAGCGTCCTTCGGTCCATCATCCCTCACCCAAGCATGCTTACATTTTGGTGACCACAACAGCTCCTCATATTGAACACCAACCGGCGCCACAGCTTCACCCGGAGATATCCTCCACCCCAAGGCCTCAAATTTTGTATAAGCAACAGCCCACACTTCGATTACAGCCCGTGCATACCTACAAGGCCACTCGACGTCCCATTTACGTGACCGCACCCCCTCCAGCAGGTCCTCCCACGCCTAGTCACACGGTGGAAATTACCCCAAAGTATGTCTACGTTTCAGGAAAGCCTCCAAGTGGACCAGAGTTGCCGCAGCGAGAACCTTCGACGGTGACACCCATTAAGTTGAAGCCCGTTTTTAAATACGCCCACGAGCGTCCTCCATTAACGCCCGCATATGTGGCAGGGCATGAGGATGATCAGTTGCCCGATATTCGTACCTCATCGCTGGCCGAGATCTTGCACAAGCTTCAAGCGAGCAATCATCTCCCACAGACACTGACACCCGACAATATAGACAACTCCATCAAGACCCTGATACGGATATTGCAAAACCTGAAGCAAACCCAAACGATTGTGGCAAATCCACCGCAGAATCATGAGCAAGAGGAGCACAAACACAATTCCCATGACTATGACTACAACAGCGAAGATGATCATCATACAACGTCCACGGGATCTGAGGAGGAGGCTGTTTCCAAACTAAAGGGACCAAGTGGGTATATGTTTTATAAAATATTACGCATTATTTAATTTGTTAAATTAATAGATAAACATCCTGGACCAAGCACGGGCAGACCCGGCATAGATTATCCGAACTACGCAGAGATTCCCAAGACAAGTTTCGAATGCACTCAGCAACGTTACAAGGGATTCTTTGGGGATCCAGAAACCAATTGCCAAGTCTGGCATTATTGCGATCTCAATGGTGGCAAGGCATCGTTCCTGTGCCCCAATGGAACCATATTCAGTCAGGTAGGAGACCATTTAAAGCAAGAATCTAACAAAATATATATTATTTATAATTATAAACTTTACTCCTGTTTTCAGATTGCTCTGACTTGCGACTGGTGGTTCAATGTGAAATGTTCGACTACTTCCCAACTTTATGTGCTTAATGAGCGACTGTACAAGTACATTCTACCCTTCAATCCCAAGTTTCCCGAGGACTACAATGGACCCATTGTTGACAAGTAAGATTAAGTCACAAAATTAATATTTACAGTCAGAAAAATAACCTAATAACCATTCATACGCAGATACCTGGCTATGAAGTTTCAAGAAATGGAGGAGAAAATGCGCCAGGAGAAGCAACGCAAAGCAGCTCAGCAGGCGGAGAAACCAGGGGAGGTCTCATCGTCCACTCCATCCCTGCCCAAAAACCACAAGCCAGAACCCAAGCACGTGGGCAGTGGCATTAATGCCCAGGTTTATGAGCAAAGCTCGGAGCGAAATCTCTTAATTGACGACGAGATTGATGACATTTCGGAACGGGGCAGCTACGACACTTTCGATCAAACCCAACCAACCACCATAATGGCTCCTACAAGCACCCAGGATGATACCAAATCCTATGTCCTCAAGCCAATTGTGGTGTCATCCACACCACAACCGCTCCCAGAAATCGATTTCGAAGTGGAACCCACAGCACCGGAAAGCAGCGAGGAAGAGGATAAACTGCAGAGCTTAAGGGAGACTAAGGAGGCCGAGAAGAAAATAGGGCGAGAGACGACGAAAGTGAGCGTGGAAAAGCTGGAGGTTATCGAGATTAAAACCGATGGAAATACCGGACAACTGATGCCCATCAAACAGAGCAGCAGCAGCGAATGAGCAGCTATGAAAGGGAACCACCAAGAAAGAAAAGGAAACGTAAGGAAGAGCTTGCCATATTTGTAATGAGAAATTCGCCCCTAAATTATTCTTTAGCGAGCAAGTACTGTAAATAGCTAGCTGTAAATGCATCTGTATACATATACATACCTATAGCTATAGTTGAAATAAATAAATCTGACTAGTAAGTAAAATAAACCCCAGCTCTAGAACTCACCTCCTGGCCATTGTGGATGTTCATCAGAGCTGCATTCAAAGACTGCAAGGTACATGGTATTTCAGAAACCAGGCGTTGATTCTAGACGAAAAGGAAAAATTAATTAATTAAGAGCACAAAGAAAAAATTCCACTTACCATGTCGGAAAGCGACGTCGTTCTATGACTCCTGTGGTATATATTCCAGCATTTCGTGCAAATGTTGCGCCGACAATTGGTACAGTATATAGTCATGGGCATTTGATGTGCGTGACACACCGGTTGAGAGGGCATCCGGAACATCTGCTTTCCAACACGAAATCCTCTCGACTGCCCGCCGGACATCTTTTGAAAGGTGTGTAATTTTAGGACGCGACTGTGCTTATGAACGGCGTCAAAGCAGTCATGGCAATAGAAGCCATTGCACTGCGAACACTCGCCCTTGGCGTCCGCACGTCGGCATTCGCTGCACTTGGTGGCCTGGATGATCACTTCGTTGACCAAGCTGAGGCTCAGTGCATTGTTCACTGGCTCCGTATCCAAGCTACGGAAATATATGAGACTGCAGGCCTCTCCCAGCACATGGTAGTTGAGTTCGTAGATGTCCCGAACTCGCACCACGGACTTACTGTCCGGATTCTTGGCGTTGATCAGTGGACGATTTGGCTCCTTGCAAACGGCACATGTCAAATGTTGACGATCTTTCCCCAAACAGCTCTCACACAGACTATGGCCACATGGCAGAAGGAAGGGACGATGATTTTCTGGTAAATTTAATGAAATAAAATCAAATCAATTTGTAATATTTAATGTTTGTTTTTGTAGATTAATTACTTTTTTATAACTGTTCAAAGCTCTATTTCATTGACGCTTTTCTGGATTTTTAACTAATTGGCTTTATTTTCATTTTTTATACTAATATTAAAGCTATATATATGTTAACATTTAAAATTTAAAAAAAAATTATAATACAAATAAAATAAAAAAAATATTTATGTATTTACAGCAGATATGCCACTTTCTCTAATATGAATATTTAATTATCTATGAATTTATTTCAATAAAATTACGTACGCAAAGTTTTTATGCCAACTGTAAATACATACATGTACATATGTACATATGTACATAGGAATTTCGTCAATGTTTAGAATATTACGCCAAAGGAGAACATGAAAATATCAATGGGCCAACATGATCCCGTTATGTATGCAAAGGCCTCTGCCGTGCTCGTTTTTTATACCCTTGCAGGGTATATTAGTTTCAGTCAAAAGTTTGCAACGCAGTGAAGGAAGCATCTCCGACCCTATAAAGTATAGATATTCTTGATCAGGATCAACAGCCGAGTCGATCTAGCCATGTCCGCCTGTCCGTTTCTACGCAAACTAGTCCCTCAGTTTTAAAGCCATATTTTATTATTCCTGAATTTTGATTTTAATTTCATGAAAATCGGCTGACTATATCCTATAGCTTCCATAGGAACAATCAGGAAAATAAAAGAAAAAACCATAACTTTGTAAGATTTCAACATATTTTCACCAAATTTGATATTTAGCCATATTTTAGTATTTCTGAATTTTGATTTTAATTTCATGAAAATCGGCTGACTATATCCTATAGCTTCCATAGGAACAATCAGGAAAATAAAAACACCATAGCTTAGCCGTGTTTCAAACCATTGCCATCAAATTTGAGATTTGGCAACAAATTATTATTTCAGAATTTTGTTTTTAATTTTTTGTTTAAACTCTGCAAGGGTATACAAACTTCGGTGAGCCGAAGTTAGCTTCCTTTCTTGTTTTTAATTGAAAGTGAAAGTATTTTGATTGTTAGTTCGACAAATTAATGTAGTTAATGAATATTTATACATAGTTATTTGGTTAAATTTTGTTGGCTAACTGTTTTTGGCGTCGATTTTCTAGTCTTACCAACACTAGCATACGGCGCCGACACAGACACATTCAAAAGTAATATGTATGCAAAGGAAAAAACGCTTGCGCCCGAAAAGTCTCAAATTTTTACGAAACGCAACAAATATTCAATGAAAACTACACAAGTGCTGTTTTTTGTGACTTAAAACAACGAAAGAAAGTACTTACGTTCCCCCTTGGAGCAAGTGTATGTGTATTCTTTGGAGCATCCGGGGCAGTGCAGCAGATTCTTCAAATTGGATGCAACAAATCTGCGATCAAAGTATTTTAAACCGCGGTCGTCCGCCATTATTTGAAACCGAACTTGGCGAACTCTTCCAAAGCGTATTTTTTAATTTTTTCAACTTTTCACTTGCAGGAATCTTTCGACGCGATAATGGCGAAGGACGCCAAGAAGTCGATAGAAAGAATCGATAGATCGAATATAGTCAAATTTTTGTCATAGGACAAAAGCTGCTCAGTACAAGAATATTTATGAAATAAAATCAAATTTAATATTAAAAACAAAAACAAGTCAATAACTATTAACTTTTTATGGATTTTCTAGGGTGATTTTCCATTTTCTAATAATATACTTTTCCTGGTAGTTTGGTGTGCGCAAAAATTAATTTCTGATTAACTGATTTCTGTAAGCACGCATTTAAATAATTTTTTAATTCAAAGGGATGCATAAAACTTTTAATTGATAAATTTTGTACTGCCTAGGAAGCAAAGGCTGCTCTATATAAAACTTCGTGTCGTTGCCACTTTGATCGAATCTGTGTTTAGCCCATTCGAGGGTTTTATAATTTTAAATACGCGTTAATTGTAGCCGATTTCGGACTTTTTTATTATAGGAGAGTGAGGTCCATTAAGCGAGCAGCTTCAGGACCATCTTGTATTAATACGTTGCCACATATATTTCACAAATAAGGTGGAGCTTTAGATGGACCTCGCAGGAATAATAATTTTAACTTAATACTTACTTTCCACATTTAATTCAAATTTACAAAAAAATTAATGCCATTTCACAATACCTTTATTTCAAAAATACCATACAATTTAAACCCTAAACCAATTTCATGAAAATGCTTCGATCGAAGCCCAAAAATTATCCAAACATGGAATCCATAATTGTATTCTGGCGCTGCCGACGATTGGATTCGTCCTGTTTGTACCTGCGCAGCTCCTCGTAGACCTCATCATCCGTTTCCAATTCAAATCGACACAAAGGACACGAGTTGGTCTAGAAAGTTGAAAAATAAATAATAATAAAAACATCATTGTAATTCAATATAGCAAATTGTTTAAATAAACATTAATTTAATTATATTATTTTTGTTATTATTTTTCAAGGACTTACTTTCTTTAGCCAGAGCAGAATGCATTCCTCGTGAAACTCGTGCTTGCAGGGCAAAATCTTGTACTTCTCGCCTGCTGTGGCAGGCTCCTTGCACACGGAGCACTCCAGTTCACCACCCTCCTCCGACTCCAGGATCACGTGGACGGGGAGCTCTGCAATCGCTCGCCTAGATGCTTCCGGCACCTCGATCTCCACATCGATGCCGTGCATGACGGCCAGGACCTGAAGACGCTTATAGTTTCGGTCGAAATCATTGGCCCCCTCGGGTCCAGTGGGTTCGTGTCCCAGTTCCTCGAAATAGTCCGACATGATGATTGCTGTAAATGTCGTAGCATAAAGATCGAAGTTGACAACTTTGACAGTAATATCCCTAAATCTTAGATGTGTTCACAGGAATCCTCTTGGAAATTGTCATCAGGATAAGCTTCATATCTGTAATATAGCTATACCAGGCTTCAAGTTCTCTGACTCTGATAGCTGAAAAACATTAAAATACCAAACCGACCCATAATATAGTTCGATTTCAGCAACACATCAGTTCTTTTAGGAGCCAAACGTGATTTTTATTTCAAATTCGAGTTTCTCGTATACAATTGATAACAAATCAATCTGAGCTAAGGACTCCGTAAATACAATTAACTTTATAGATTCAGTGTTATGGCTAAGTATCTAAGAGGTCTTTTTTTGCATTTAAAACGTTTGCAAGTAGTGTTTTCTTCCTTTTTCGTTTTCTAAGACTAGAAATACTAGTTCTAGTTGCAGTTAAAAAGTCTAAAATTACAGGCATATACTGGCTTTCTCGTTTAAGTGAGCTTAGTTAGAGGCAAATAGTCCACACAGTTGGGCTTTTCACTGATCTATCCAGGAGGAGCTTACTATATACCGTTTAATAATAATGTTTTAGAGCTTCCAAGCTATGAGGATAATTTCTTCATTATTTCTAGAGTACATGTTGAGCTTCATAAAGATGAAAAGTTGCAGAAAAATGTTATTTTCGATTTATATTCATTTTTTATGGTTGAAAGTCCCAACATCTGTAAAATATTTTACTTAATAAATATTTAAATGATTAAATAAATTTAAGAAATAGTATTTCTATTCCCAACCAATTTCCATTTCCAACATAAACAGGAGCCAATAAAAACACAAAATGTTAATTCCTTTTTCGTTTCTTTTTTTTGTGGTGTTTCTTCTTTACTAATTTGCTTTTAAATAATATTCATTGTTTTTTAAAAGAAATTGATTTACGATTTACTTCAAGGTAGTTGTTACAGAGCTTGAATTATGCATAGTTTCAACTTTCTTTTTCTGTTTTCTGCCATCACTTATAAAGTTTACATACTTTGCGATCTTAACCAAAGATATTTATAGAGCAGAAAGGTAAAATATAATAAGGTAAAATATATAAAATAATAAGAGTAAAACAAAAACAAGACTTAGGCGCTAGGCTTTACAAATTAGTAGTTTACGATTGCTAGAGAATAAATTAAAGGCGCCTGGCGGGGATACATAGGTGCGATTGGTAGTAAATGATGTATTATATAGAGGCAGGACTACATCAGGATCTATCTACTGATTTCTTTATATAGATATACATGTGTATTTTGGGTGTATATGTACAGGAGCTACTTAAAGACAAACGAAAACAAATAAGTACACGATTCTTTTAATTACTTTAGCTACTTTAGTGGGGAAGGCGGGGCGAGGAGGAAATGGGGGCGGTTGGGCACATGGACTTAATTACAATGCGCATTTTAGGATTTATTTTGGAAGGTAAGGCAATATATATATAAAACTCTAGGTCCAAGGTCGATATTCACTGGATGAAACATAATATTTGGAACAGAAAGTAGCCGATTTAATCGCTAAAAGCTTTAAATACAAAATGTAAAAATTAAAAGAAAATGCTTGGGCCTTCTTTTGTTCATAGAAAACCGTTCGCTTTTAAAATCTTTTTCATTTAAATAATATTTGTAGTAAGAAAAGAAAGAAATTCAAATATTTTACCCAACCATTCTAATTAAATTAGAAATATGGATGACATTTTAAAAGAGCAAGGCAAATATATATATATATTAAATATATAATGGCTATAATTTAACCAGAATTTCCTTTCCGCTCCTAAACTAAATCGTTGTCAACCGGAAATCGACTCATCCTATTATATATATATATAGTAAACGATCGGGGCTCGCGTTAAGATCTATCACTAGCATAAACAGTTAGTTCTAGAGTCTAGTGCTAAAAGCAGCAGCAGTTGGGAGGATCTAGATCCCGCCGAACCCTCCTGGCCTGGCCTTACGTATCATCATCAGACTGGCTTGTTTTTTCTTCTATCAAAGATGTGGTGCAGGGTGAAGATTTGTGGGGAGTTGCTGTTGTGATGGATTGGGGTTGGCCTTTATCCGTGATCCTGGGCTCAATCACTATTAGTCTGTGATGGAGATTTGCGCATAGCCCACCAATGATCGCTCGTCGGGCACTTCGCCCGGCTGCACGCCGGAACTTAATTGGAAAGTAATCGTTTTCATCGTGGCACTGGCGGCTATCAGTTGATCCAGATGCTGGGCCATCGGTTGGGTATCCAGTGCATCCACTAGGCCGGCGTCTACCAGCTCTGTGGCTATACCTTCGGCAGTATCCTTGCCCACCACAAACTCGAACCGAATGTCGTGGAGCTCGCGTCGTAAGTTTCGCATGCGCAGGACAAGATTGACGGGTGGCGCCTCGCCGACCGTCTCGCTGGGCATTGGTAATTGGGCCAGGCCAGCTGTCACCTCTTGGGTGGCTGCGACAGCAGCAGCAGCACCGCCTCCTGGGGCACCTGGTGTCATTGTGGCGGAGGAAACGCTGTGCGTTATCTCTGGTGACGGTTCTTCTCTATCGCTGTCCGAGGAATCAGCGCGCTCCAACCGGTTGATGGGTCTGTCCTCTGAATCAGAGTCGGAAGATGGCTGTTTCCTGCCACCACCCGAGCCCGAACCGGAGCCAGCGGAGCCACCGTTATCCTCCTCCTCGCTGGACCAAACCCATTCGCCAGTGACAGTGCGATGGAGGCGACCCGAGGCACCGGGCTGTCTTTTCGCCGCCTTGTGTACCCTGGTCTCCATGCTGGGTCCGGACTGCAGCAGGGTCTGGGTGAGATACTTACGATCCTTGGCCTTCTTGAAGAAGGCATGCTTTAGCAGTTCACTGGCCGTTGGCCTCTTCGATGGCTCCTTCTGCAAGCACTCGACGATCATCTTGCGGAATGTCTTGCCATAGGCCTTATACTGGTCTTTGTCGTCTGCGCCCGTGTCCAAAGTGGGCGGGTCGTTTTGCAGGGTCAGCATTAGCACCTTCATAGGCGGATACTTGTGGTAGGGTGCCGTTCCGGTGGCCATTTCAATAGCCGTGATTCCAAAGGACCAAATATCGGCCTTGAAATCATAGCCATGATCCTGCTCCATCACCTCGGGCGCCATCCAGCAGGGTGTGCCTACAAAGGTGTGACGCACCTTTTGCCTGGACAGATCTCGGCCAGTGGCCAACCAAGCACTGACACCAAAATCAGCGATTTGAATGGTGCCATCGTCGCCAATCAGGATATTTCCGGCCTTAATGTCTCGATGGATTTGCCCGTTAGAGTGGAAGTACTCCAGTCCCTTAAGCACCTCCTTGAGAACGGTGGCAATGGTGGCTTCATCGAAGACGCCCTGTTTGCAATTTGACGTCCGCATTTTGTGCTTGATGATGTCCAATAGGGAGCCACCCTCGAGGAGTCTCAGAACCAGCCAGAGTTCCTCCCTCACCACAAACGAGGTGTGATAGGTGACAACATTCTCGTGATTGCACGAGGACATCGCCTGGATCTCCTTGAGCAGCTCGTCCATCGACGTATTCCATTTCTCCAGGTTGATGCGCTTAATGGCGCACTTCTCATTCCGCGGAATACAGTAGGCACCATGGACAACGGCTGTGGCTCCTACACCAATGACATCCCTCAGCTCGTAATCATCTTTGGAGTTGGGCCACGGCTGTTTCTCGGGCACTGCCGCAGCGCCCGCCAAGTTAGCTGCTCCGGCAACATTATTGCTGGATAGATTGGCAGGTATGGAGGTCATGCTCCTGCTTCCAGTTCCGTTTCCAGCGGAGGTGGTGGCGGTGTTGGTGGTGTGTGGCGGCGGGGTACCTGGTCGTCGTCGATTATTGATAGCCGGCTGACTCTGCGATCTTTGGGTATTTCGCGGACGCGGTTGCTTGGATATGGGCGGTGTTATTCTTCGGGGTTCCTCCTGCTTTATCGGATGAAACTCCTCGTCCTGCTGTCGGTAAATGGATGGATATCCCTCGATCTGTCTTTGTTGTTCCTGCTCCTTTTGTTGGACTTTATAGCTGCCAGAGTTGGAACTATCTCGTGGTTCTGATGCCTTGTTGCTCTTTAAGTTCTGCTGGTGACCTTCCTTCTTGGCAAAGCAACCAAAGATCCCTGTTGTACCTTTAGGATCTCTTTCGCTGGATTCTTTGGTTTGACTGTTGCCTTTGCTGTTGTTGTTGTTGTTGGAGATGTGTGTCACCTCTGTAAGTGGAGAAAAATCAGAACATGGATATAAAGTAGGGGCCTTTCCTTAAATAATCGTTAACAAAGAAAGCAACTCAACTACGGGGATATTTGAAAATATGAAAAAGAAGCCTAGTTTTGCGGAAAATCGAGGAAAATGGAGGAAACCAGCATGGAAACATGAAGTTGCATTCAAAAGCCAGGGGAGTCTAATGTTAGAAGTCAAGACAGCAACGAGTAGGACATGATTTCAAATCAGGATTAATTACAATATGAAAAAGATTTTATTTGTTAGTCAAGATCTTAAGTCGTATTAAATTTAAATTGGGCTTTGATATTGTAGCCTAAGGGCTCGAAGTACGAGTAATTTTAAAATATAATTTGATTAAAATAAAATCAAAATATTTATAAAACTTTTATAGGGTTTTTTTTTATGATAAATATTAAAAAATATTAAGGGCCAAGTGCTGAACCCTGCCAATACGAATAATTTCAAAATTATTTATTTAATTTGATTAAATGTTTATTACATTTTATAGATTTTTTTACGATAAATATTAAAAACCTCTAGTTCGTTTATTATAAACAAAATCAATATCTGAGCAGAAAGTATTTAAGACCCCAAAACAGATTGCAATTTGTTGTTCTCGGGGGAATTACCCTCACACATTTCGGCATAAAAAGCAAACAATTAGTTTAACGCTCGACACATGTCGTCTACTAGGAATTCATTGATTCCCCTCCCATTCCTCCCCGCTCAGCCACCCCCATTATGCTAAATTTTTCCACGTTTCTGCTGATAAGCTTTTTGTTTTATGAATAAAATCTGCCACACTTGTGGTGCACAACGTTTGAGGCCACCAGTGTGAGGCACCATTGAACTATTTCTACCTCCACTGTAGGCGTGCCTCTTTTCGTCTCTCTCTTCGTGTTGATCGCTTCTCTTAGCTCCATGCAGCATAAAAAAAGTTCAATCGCATGGAATGAATGGCAGAAAGAGAGAGGGCGGAGTGTGCGAGCGGGACCAATGACCGCCTTGTGCTATTTATAGAAACAAAAAAAAAAGAACAACAAAAAACAACAGCCAAGATAATGTGTGGAAATTGTAATTAAGTTTTCAGCTAAAATGTATGCGTTTACTTTGTTTCACTGTCTTCTTTTTTGTTTTTATGTAATCAGAAGAGCGATAAGCTTGCAGGCTCGATAACTGTGACAGGAGCGATAAAGAAGTTCGCTACCAGCGTGTGTCATGTGCCACTTAATTAAACTCACTAACTTTGGCCAACTAACTTTTTAAGCTAACAACAACGACCTGGCGAATTTCGCAATTTAACACATAGGCAAACTAAAGAAGAGAAATAAAAAACTAAATGTTTACAAAACAAACAAAACGCAGAGGAAGACAGAGACGGAGAATTGCTTCTTCAAAAAAAACTCTTGGCAACACAGAGAAGCTAAATAAAGATATTGAAAAAAAAAAGTCCAAAGAGAAAATTTAAATATAAATTTTAGTTTAAACGCAGATATGTTTAAATAATATGAATGAAAATTTCAACCAGAAAAACCGAACAGATATAAAAAATTACAAAAAACTTGTTTCAAAAATCACAATTAATTAAAGCTAATGACAAACTGAATCATTGTTTTTGTCACCAAATTTCCCAATAAATCAATAGCAAATAAAAAAGGGGGCGAAAGAGAGTCACACGATCATGTGCAACTGATAAGAATTGTCACACGACTTTGTTTCATCACACTCACACGCACACACACTCACTATTGGTTCAATAAATTTTCATTTGTGTTTATTGATTTCACGCCGAAAGAAATCAAAACAATTCAAGCAAAAAGCTGAAGAATTCTTAATTACACGTTCTTGTTGTGGTTCCAGCCTTTCCTGGTTCTGCCTTCTCCTCTGCTACTCCACGCTCGCGAGCGTTTCTCGTACTTCTTTTTCTGTGTCTTATAATTTGCCTTTTCTTCCCGTTTTGTTTCGCTCGCGATCTTTTGCGTTCGTCGCGCCGTCCGGAATTAAACAAGCTTTTTCGTTTTCTTTTCGAATTTACCCCTGTATATTATCTAGCCACTCTAAAAATGTCGGATTTTTTACGTTTGCAGCCGCAGCCACACTAACTGATTTTGCATGGGAAACTGGGCAAAAAGAGCGTAAAAGAGAGCCACAAGTAAGAGTGAGCGCGCAAACCGCCAAGCCAAAAGCCAAGGCAGTGTTGCTATTTTAGCTTATTTGTTATTTGTATTGCAATAAAAGTTGGGAAAATATTTTTTACTTTATGTACATATTTTAATCTATGGAGTCTGCATAATGCCAGAAATTGTCTATGAATAAAATTAAATTAAAAACTATGAAAATAACATTTTATGTTTCCTAGTAAATTTGTTTAACGTTTTTATTTTTGCTCGAATTTATCTTATAGGTTCGGCCAAAAAAAAGAAACATAAAGAGTGAAGAACACAGAGACAGAAAACAAAAACAACATCGAGCATTTGCTAGAAATATACAAAAATAAATATAAGCTGGCGCACAGTGGTTGTCATGGATCAACAGCAAGCTTTTTAGGAACAAATTTCAACCAAAAGCATCTTTATTATATTTTACAAATTTACAAAAAATTGATAACTACTAAGCAAGATTGTATCTGATAAAATATAAAATTATATATATTTAAAAAAAGTTTTATTTAAATTACATTCAAAAACTTGGACTTTCTCCCCCATTAACAATTTCACCATTTGTAAGGTTTTATTTGTTGTTTGCCTCCACGTATACTGCGCCGTCCGTGTACTCGGATTTTATCAGCTCTGACGCGCACGATAAGTTAAAAACGTTTCCAGCGGCAATAATAACAACAAACGAAAACAATTAGCAACAATAAAGACCCAAAGTCCCAAAAAAGTAGAGCATAGATACAACAGACGTATGAATGTATGTGCTTTCCATACCGCACCCAGATACAAACTGGGAATCCAGTATCTCTCACTCTTTCTCCGATTCTCTCATATTTCTACTTGGCTATCTTCCGGGGGTTAGATAAGTGTGTCAACATAATGGAAAGGAGGTTAATTTCTGGGGGAAAGCCTAAGAAACAATGAAAAAAAATGCCGACAGTCATCATGGAAAATTCGTAATTGCAGCAAGTTGCTTTTGTCAAAAATATATAGAAATATATATTGAAGATAGAATCAATAAATATCGGAAGATATATTAAGACAAAGAAATTCCAAGAAAAAGCTCATAAATAAAATATAGGAATTTATTTTGAAAACATATGTATCTCAAGAGAATTGCTGATCATAGAAAGTATGATCACAAAATGTAATAAAAAATGTCTGATATAATATCTGTATATTTAACAGCATTCAAAAGCCTAGCTGACTCCAGTAACCCATGAAAAACCTTCAAAACATCACATCTATATGGAAATATATGGCTGACCAACCTATAGATACAAATGTATCTAAGTATCTATAGAGAGATTATGGGATCGGTGGTGGTGGTAGTCTGCATTGGCCAAAGCGTTAAATTCTGTTCTGCTATGCATAAAAATGCGCAATCGTCGGACCGATGACTTATAAAAATAAGAATTGGCACACACACAATACTGATTTTTGCGTGGTGTGTTTTATTTTAAGAACGTCTCCGTCTGTCTTGTCCGCTATTTGCATATAATTTCCAATGCAGTTCGGTGGCCATGGCAAAAAAAGGTGGGGTGGACTTAGGGGGAAGATTTGGCTGCTGGCAAAAGCAAAAGGTGATCGTCATTGTGCGTGAAAAGCAAGTGATTTGGAAAATTGGGAACGGACCTCCTCTAGAGGTTTCCTTACACATTTATATACATTTCAGATGTTAAAGAATAATTTCAAATTCTATAAAATTAATAAGCATAATAGTTAAATATTTATATAATTTTTATGAATATTATTTCTTTAATTTACCAAAGCAAAGTATTTAATTAAATTGAACTGCAAATACATTAAACTCCCTGTTCTTTCCATATCTATCTTTCTCATACAAACAATAACAATTTAGCAAGACTATAAAAAGCACATGAACTGCCTAATTACCTGACACCTTGCCCACACAGGCAGGTAGACGGAATATACATAAATATTTCTTCCGACTGCGTTCGCTGTTAACACAATTTTCGTGTATTGCACTCGTCGTCTGCATATATGCGACAACTTAATTATAGAAGAACGAAATAAATTACAAAAAAGTCTACATATATGCATTTTGAAAAATTCGTTGTTGAAATTAATTTAATGCCATAATTTAAATATTGACACATTAACGAGCTCAACGCTTGGCACAGTTGCTTGAACTCAGCCATTATTGCAGTTGCAATATCGTTTCGCATTAATTATTGACACAATTCGCCCGCCAAGAATAAAATAGTACTCATATCGCCTCTCACAATCGGCCCGATATTGTATATTGTATATATCAGATGAATACTATGAGTGCTACTGGGCAGTGCCAAGTTTCCAAGTGACTGTTTGTTTAGATTAGACCTCTGGTTTGTCTGCTTTTCAGCACGTCATGCGAAAGAGTAATTGATTTCATGTCTTGGTTGCTGCTGTTGCGATTTCAACACATTTTTCGTTTTGCATTGGCATTGATAAATGCAGACTAGGCATATTCATTAAGATCTTTTCGTGTTTTAAACTTGGCTATATGTTCCGAATGATACATCAGAGAGCCGGACAAAAATTTGAACTAGTTTTGAGGGGAATTCTTTAAATAAAACATTTATTATTTTAAGAAATTAAATATTGTCTACTAAAATTAAATTTGTTGTTTACCGATTAATATAATTTTTTAATAACACCTATTTAAATGATTGATTCGAGGCCAAGAGCTACCCTAAAAATTATTAATTTATTTATTATTAAAATTATTAAATATTATTATTAAAACTTCGGGCAATGAAAAATTACATTTTTTTTTAGCAATTACAATAAAAATGAAATAAAACCTTGTCCACTGAAAATTACAAGATTAGTAAGCGATTAATACAGTTTTCTTATAATTCCTTTAAAATGTAATTGAATGGATATCAAATATAAAATATTTAAAATGTAAAGCAATTAAAAATTTAATTTTTATTAGCAATTACAAATAAGAAATTAAATTTTGTTTATTAAAAGTTAAAATTCCTTTAAAATCTAATTGACTTGAAACCAAGAATTTCCCCTAAAAAATATTACAAATATCTCAAAAACTGTAATTATAAATTATTAATCTTTTTTTAAATAAACCTTTGTACAACTTCGTTAAAAATACAATTAAAATCAAATCCACTCCCTGCTACTCTCGAATGTAAATTATAAATCTCTTTTATGACATGTTTATTAGCATTTTGTGGCAATTATTTCTTAATTTAATTATCCCAAAACTTGACTAGAAATAAATCACAAGCAGGGTTAGGGGAATTTCCAGTTCCAAAAACAGTTTCACAATTTAAGCTGGAAAGCCAATAGATATATACAATATATATCACACATTTAAAACTAGTACTTCTTCCTATCTATCAGACAGGGATCTCATACATATATTTAGCTATTTGCATTTGACTATATGCATGCATTATTTTTGGTTTATAAAATGATAAATGCGGGTCATATGAGACATATATTTTTAGCATTAAAATATTAATAATTATAAATTTGTACATTTAATATGAGAAATACATAAAGGAAATTTATGATTATTTGTGAAATTTAACCCACTTTGCTTGAGGCATCCTAAATTAAGTAACTGCATTTTGACGACACTCTTTAAGATTTAATGTTCAGTTTTGATGGTTTGTAGGCAGAGATGCCTTCACACACGCGACACTTGAGATTGACTGAGTTATCAAGGGAACTGCGGCGATTGGGATTCGATCCGATTGCAGTTCGGAATCGCTTTACTCGCGATCGCTGATTCGACCGCTCCTCCAGCGTGAAAATCACAAATTCGACTGAACTTCACAAATCGTTGTAATCAAACATTTAAAATGAAATTTTTTCCCTTTTTTTTTGCGTTTAGCAATAAACAACAATAAAAATTAAATGAGCTCTACAAATGGCGGAACACGACGAGCGATGATACTATAGAAGCTCCGTCGCCGATCGACAAAATAAATGTACGAAATGTGCGAAATTTTGCCGCCTCCATCAACGCGTCGGCGTCAGTTAGTAGTAGTTAGTAGTTCGGTGTATCCGCCTTTTGTATTTGTATTTATAAATTATAGATACATATATACGTGTGTGTCTGTATGGGGTTGCCTTTGCCTCGGATTTGCCGGGCTTTATGACCAAAGCCCAGCTGGTAAGTCATATGCATGAGTGATTGCCACTGATTCCAAATTTAAATACCAACCGCACGGGGACTTCCGTGGAGAATTTACTTAGAAGGTGAGGGGTTTTCATTCTCGTGGGTTCTATTTAAGTAAGTTCATTGAGTTTTTTAAGCAGGTATAGGATCCAAATAATATACAAATTGTATATGCTTTAAGTAGCAAGAATTACAGATCTCCTGTAAGCTAAAGCCTTTCCTATGTTTTAAATTTATTAATTATAACTTATTACATTTCCCCAAAACACTCTTCTAATATCTGCAGCTCGCCTATCCCTGGTTACCAGCATTCGCCTACGTCTTTTGACACATGTTTACACACTTTTTAGCAGCACTGTACCTGGGTAATTTTTACCTTCTCCGAACGACATGCGCATGTAGTACCTTTGTACGATTGATGTGATGTTATTATTATTTTAGCAATTTGCATAAGGCTTATAGCCGGAGTATTTTTAAATTCTTGTTTATAGTCAAAACGCGTCTCTTTTTCCTCACAATTTTTTTTCGGGGTTATCTTATTATTAACAAGGGAATTTGTGTTGTATCCATGCCAATAAAATGTGTGAAATTCGTCGGCTGTGCGTATTGTATCTGTATTCTATATCTGTGTAAGGTGGCTTACTTTTTATGCGCACCGGCAATACGAGTCAAGTGATCGAACGCCCTCAAAAAATAACAACAAAAAATAGGTTTTGGCACACAAAAAAACGCTTTTTAATTAGCGACCAATGTTATTTGACACGTGTGTGTGGGCCAAAGGTTGATCGCTCCTGAACCTAGAATAGTTCAGTTCAGTTCCTACACATACTCTGCGCATGGGCCACTGATCGCTGCCAAGGCGTTGGTCAATAACTTTTGTGAAAATTGTCGGTTGCGTGACGTCGGCGACATCAAAATGAGGCTAAAACTCATGAATGACCACCACGAGTCGAGGGCGAGCTATAATGAATGAACCTGAACAAGCCTATTTCGCATAGTAAAAACTACAGTAGATATATATAAATGGCTATAGAAAAATAATGAAACTATAGGATGGTGTTTGGGCCTATTAATACCTATTAACAGAACCTTAATAGGAAAAGGATAATAATAAAAAATGTCTATAATATTTTTAGTAATATAAAGAAAGGAAAATCGTTATTTGTATGTATAAATTTGTTGATAATTCCCCTGACTATTTTACCGACACAACAAATGTTATTAATATAAAATTAGCCAGCATATTGAAAATACCTTAAAGAAACCAACAACTACCAATTAAAATATATTTTTAAAAATATATACACAATGTTCGTGAAACTTTATACATTTTAATAAACAAATGCATATACATATATTTCCTATGAAAAAAATGCCAAAAATTTGCCATGTGCCATTGCCCATCAGCAAAATCAAAGCTCACATGTTCGGTTCAATTTGCTGGTCAACATCTCATGTGATCTCTTTCTTCGTTGGTTTCTCAAGGCGAGGACGTTGGGGATTTTTGCACTCGCAAAAAAACAATTTGCGGAAAATAAATTAAAAAACGCACGAGAAATAAATCAATATTCTTGAACGCAAAAGTCGAGGGTAATTCAGTTCAATGAGTTCAAATTGCTAGCAGGAAGTAAATGCTTAAGGCAAAAGGTGTGACGAAAATAATAATGGCACACAAATAATTATTTAAAATTTAACTCACTTGTTTTTGATAAAATTTTCAAGGTAAAACAATTGTAAATTAACGAGGAGAACCATATATTAAATTTGTATTCAACTAAATTGGGTTAAATAATGACTTATAAAAGCAATGGTTAATTGCAAGATTTTCTTAACTTTTTTATCAGTTTATAGATAATAACCACATATTATACGGGAATACAACGAGATGTTAAGAAACAAAGAGTTTTTAATTTTTGGAATTCATAAAAATCAATTGTAAGAAACAAATATCAATTTAAATGCTTAATTAAAATCACATTTTTATGACGGAAGCCTAGGATCAATTAAAATTAAGATTTCTGATTTCAGAATCAATTAATTGAGCTCACAGATGAGAGTCAGTCAGGATTAATTGCTGGAATTTCCAAGAAATTAATCAGAATATTAATGATCTAAAAACATTCTGAGTTCGGTTGGCCCAAATATCCAAGTTTTCCATGCATTTATCTCTTGTTCCAACTCATAAAGTTAATTTCATTATACAACACAGGTTAACCTTGCCACAAGCATAAGATTTAATGCTACATACTTCCCCTGAATATGTATGCAAAAATGAAAAGTACGAGACTGGCGAGAGATGACAATGACTAAAAATAGCAATCACAATTGAAATGTCGTTCCATATTAAGCCCCCGGAGCCCAGTTATAGTTTCATTCTTTCTCTCTTGTCACTGTGGCTAAATTTAAAACGCCGAACGTCACGTTGAGTGGGTAGGAAATGGTGCACGAATCGGACAATACTATATGCCATATAGTGCTATACAATGGGGCAAGCTGAAATCGTAAATTACAGGCAAACAACGCGCAAGTTCAAAGTCAAAATAGCCATCGGGAGGGCGGGAGGAAGGAACCAGAGAAACAAGTCGGCCTGTCAGTCAGTTCAACATGATGATCATCATGTGATCATCATGTTTCTGTTGATCGTACAAGATCATTATGCCAATTTGTTGTTGCTTTTCCGCTCGACCGAGCATGCAAACAAATTAAGACTGAGGGCGCCGAGCCCCAAGTAGCGAAATTTAATTAGCATTGCCTCACTGTACTCGCCTTTCTATGCACTACGAAAAAAATATATGAACAAATTCCTATACATTTTGTAAGCTTTACAAATAAATCTAAAATAATCAATTCAATTACGGCATAAAAATGTTTTCTTTTTTATAAAATTTTACCTAAACTATTTATCGGCTCATCATGAATCTTGGTTAATAGTTTCAACATCTTTCTTGGGGTTTTCCCCCCAGTGTGTTGTTGGCTATCCCTCTGACTTTTTTGGCCAGTGAAACGCTTTCGCATGCCCTCCCACACATTTCCGCGTGCAAGCACTGAGGCAAATTGAGCGATTAGCGCCGAATAGAACGTGACCCACCAGATAGGTTCCCCCGTTTGTGCCCTGTGCCCACACTCCCAACCCAGAAGCACACAGCGACGCTTTACCTATCTCAATTTAATTTCGATTTTAGATCACCATTAAGATTTGTGTTTTGCCAAATGCAATTTAGTTTAATGCGTTTCGTCTGCCCCATGAGTTGTGATTCCATTCAAGCGTGCTGCTTGCTCTGATGACTGTATTACAATTTTAAAATCCCCGATGACTAATTAATGTAAATTTACATATTTGTTATATATTTAGAAAACAAGTCAAGCACCAATTCAGGTTGTGTGAATTGCACAATTGATTAGAGTAAATTTTTTCTGAATATTTATTTAAAAGGTTTACATATTATTTTGGTTAGTTTTCTGTTTTGTCCATGGGGAAAAAGGAAAAAAAAAATGTATTTCTGGGGTCCTCTGAATTTTTAAGCTGATTTTGTTTAGAGTTTTATTAAAGATTAAATGTATATTTAATTTGCAATCAAATGTCACAGCTCAAAACTCAAATGAATTTAATTCAAAGTACGGGGAAATAGTTGTAGAAAATCTTCCAAATATGATAAGAACTCTATATTTATATGTCTGATATATAAAAATCCCATCTAAATGTGTGACTATTTTAAAGGATCTTCATTTCTAACTATAAAGCCAGTTATGCTTGCAATTTTAAACCAATTCTAGCGATTTAACTATATTTAATTACACTCCATATTTCCTACTTACCAGTTCGCCTTTTAAAATCTGTAAAAAATAGTAAAAAATAAATCGATTAATGGTATGTTCAGATAGCATTAAAATATATTATTTATTATTTAAAACGAATACAAAAAAATGTGTAATAAATAATAAGAGATAAGCACGGCACATAAATAAATATATAATGTTATCTACGCTTATTAATCGCAAGCAATCATGAAAATTCAATGAAAACTTCTACCAACATGTAAGAGTTTGGCCAAAGTGAACCGAATTCCTTATTAAAGAGATGAAAAGGTGGTAGAGAATAAATAATAAATAATTAGAGCACATAAATTTTGATTTGTAAATGTGCGAATAATTTATTATACATTTTCCCTGGCACTTTTCGTTGCCGGTGGATGGTGGTGGATGGATGCAGCCAAAAATAAATGAGTCTCGAATGTGTGGCCACAAAACTTATCTTCATGCCAATAAATATAAAACTTATCCCGAATGCACATAAATTATGAGCAGCCGATGGCCACCAATTTCTATGCCAAACGTGGCCATAATACTGCAACGATACAAGCGGCTCTTTTAAATTGGTAAAAGGAGGGGTGTGCAGGTGCGGCACCTGTTGCCACAAATTAAGCAAATGGCGTTAAGAAAAAAAAGGAAATGACAAAATAAATAGGGACATTTTTATCAAGCTGCAGCCAAGAAAAATTCAAAAATTTATTCAATGCCAAAAAAAAATAGTAATTCATTTTTGGGTTTTCCTTTCATTTTCTTTGGCTTTTGAATTAAATCCAGAAAATTGCGCTAAAATCTAATTTATTGACGTCTGAGATGAGTATTTAAAATGTCTTTGGAATCTTAAAGATATTTATGATATTATATTATATGATATTTATGATTCTGATTTAAATTAAACATATAGTTTATATTTTTAAGTATAAACCGTTAAATATTCGGGTTGTATTCATTAACATATTTAAATATGTACTTTAGTATTCTTGTTAAAAATATATAAATAAATCCATTAACAAACATTTTTATGAACTGTGAATACCCAAAACAGCTTAATAATTATGCGCACCTAAAGGCTTTGTTGTGTATTTGAAAAACACTTTCCACATAATAATAATAACAACAGAAAACAGACACAAATCGACAATAACAAACGGCACGTGCTGTAAAACCCATTAAAAATATTTTCCGTCTGCCTCTAACGAAAATAAACTAGAAAATTGTGAGAGTATTGAAATATGAAATCTTTGTGGACATCAAAATGGCATGCAAGACAAACAAATTGCGCTTAAATTTATGGCAGGCGCTCGCATCTCACCCCTCCGCCACAAACAAGCGTTCAAATATGAAATGTGGTCAAATGCAAAAATGGCAGTAAACTATTAAAGAGTTTTAGGAAGAATTGCAAAATTTTTAAGCACACATTTGATAAATAAATAATGAATTAAGAAAATGGTAATACATTATAAATAATTTACAGATTAGTTTAGCCTATTTAAAACGTTGGTGAAGTGAATACAAATATCAAATCTTTATATAATTTTTTAATAGAAATTTCTATAATAGAAAAGGTTACTGTTATTTATTTTACCTCAAATTTTATACTAAAAGAAATATTTTTTTTTATATAATTTAATACGACATCTTAGTTCATATAATATAATATTACTTTTACCTAACTTTCAATCAAATTAATTTGTTATTTTTAAAAAATTTCTACTGCGAACACTCGAACACTCAATGCCTGCTTTAAGAATAATCTTATCGCTGCCATTTCTTTTACACACTTATTTACACACGACCCCTTCAACTAATCAGTCATGAAGTGTAACTATATTTAGTAGCACCCAAGCCTGACCTCAAAGAAACTGGGACTGGAATGCCTGACATTGAAAAAATAAACCCGAACTAAAATAATTAAAAAATCTAAATGAAAGAAGGGTAACCTTTGAATAGTACGAATTCTCGCAAATATCAGGACGCAGGATTGAAATCCGATTATAAGCGGATTAAATCAGACAACATTTTAAACCTTTAATAACAACTATTATTTATTTTTGTTTTACATAGATATACATAAGTATATAATTTTGAAATTAAATCTTATACAAATAAAGCACTTTTAAAGAAAACATTACTCGTTATAAGAATCATTTGTGATGAAAAAATAATTACAAGCTAAGCTATGCTATTTGTAAACAAATTAAGACAAATATCTCAACACATTTAGGATTCCACATTAAATAATGCTAATTTGCATTCTTAGAGATTCAAAGCTAATTTCCTTAGTGGCAAACAGGCTCCAAGTGTGAGTCGTGTAAATGGGCAATTAGAAAGGGCGACAATTGCACATGTGCTTGGTGCCACATGTCACATGGCCAATCGACGACTTATCTAAGCAATCATCGATGATGGGCAAGGCGTCGCATTCTGAGCATAAATTGCAAAACGACGACAAAGACGGCACGGGATGCAGCTAATTAGAAACGCAAATTGACAATCGGCAATTGCCACTTGGCCGCACACAGCACAGGTGTAAATGGCACGATTATGGCATTATGTATCTTCCACCTCTTAAAACCCCGTTGATCAATCAAATTAGCAGCGGTTTCCAAAATCCCTATTATTATCGCTTTTAGATGCTGTATTATTAATTTTTCTGCAGCCACGCGACTCTGGCGTGCGCCCAACCTGTGAAATTCTTTGCCAATTAGCCAAAAAAGGTATTTTTGTCCGTGGGCCAAATATTAAATCGATTTTGATAACACGGATCTGCACCTTTACCGTTTTACGATGCCTGATTAGAAAGTTTGTTTGGTATGCATAAATAAAGTTTCCAAGAGATATAATATAGGGTTCTTAAAATCGAAAAAAAAACTTGCACTTTCCAACTGAATTTACTTAAAACGGAATTAATTAAGTGTTAAATATGACAAGAAGCTACAAATTTTAAAGTTACAGGTATTAATTGAGCACAGATTTGTTTTTTTTTATCATTAAATAGCGAATGGCATTTTCACAAATAATATTTTGTTGTTTTTATAGTTTCCATTTACTTGTGTAATCATTATTTAACAATTAACGTATTGACGCAAAAACTGTTCGATATTTAATAATCCTGATATTTGTTTTATTTTTAATAATTTATAAAATGAAATGCGTTGTAGTTTAAGCTATAAAAAAAGGAAATAACCCTTATTTTATCAAAATTTTTGGGGTAGATTTCGTTCTATTTACTATTAAATAATTTGAAGTCCGCATAGAAACCAAAATCAACTTGCAGCCCTTAAAAAATAGTGAAAATCTTTGAGATATAATAGGGTGAAAAATAACACCTTTGTGATGTGTGCCGACACAAGATATCAGATATCAGACCTTAAGTATTATGTTTGAGAATAAAAGAATCGGTGCTGTTCTTTCAACTTTCCGATAAAAGTAAGATTATAGAAATTTAGATGTTAAATTTTCGGATGTTTTAAATGCAAAGTACATATTTATTCTTTATGCAGATAATGATGATTTTTATTTAGTTTTGGATTTTAATTTTTTATTGCCTTTTAAAGTGATATAATGTATTTCCTCATTCTTCCCAAATGCATTTTTACCCCCTTCAGCAAAATGATGGTTAACCTTCAGGAATTAGTGTGTGAAAATTAACCTTAGTGATGTGCACCGACAAAAACTAGTTGCAATAAAAGATGATAACACGCTAAATGAATGCATATTGCATAATCTTTCGCCCTCTCTCCGGGCCGCAGTCTTCTTTCACCGAATGCAATTGAAAATGCAAATTGCGCGGGAATTTGAAAGAACAGCTGCTGCACCCACAACTGAGAAAATTTCCGAGTGAAATGGGAAAGCAGAAAAAATAAACGCCACTAATTGAGCGAGCGCCCGTCCATTTGAAGTTCGTATCAATTAAGCGAAATGCAAGCAATTCAATCAACTGGAGCATGGCGACACAATATTTGCGGACACGAGTGTGGCAAACTGTAGTACACGCGCGTGTTCCAATTCCAGGCGTATAAACAGGCGGGGCTCGAAAGGGTAAACAAATGATTAATGGCATATAAGAAATTAAATTATAAATAAACATGTACATTATATGAAAATATATGTTTTTTAAATTAAAATTAAAAATAAACATGTTCCATTTATAATTGGATAATAAAAATATAACGTCTCTAGGATGCCCCAATTAATAGGCTCTATAATTTTGACCGCGACTGTCTGTGACACGCATAACCTCACACAACCACAGGCGCAGTCACTGAGTCACTCTCTCTCGCTGGCACTCTCTTTGCACAGATGACAACAAGCCGGTATTTTCATACATATTTCCGCAACGAATGAAATTTTAAAAGGCAGAAAACCAAGCTTAAGCACAACTTAATAAAACAACAACTAATATTAAACAGAATAAACAGCGCTGTTTGCTAGAACCAGTTACAAAAACCAAAATCAAAGACAAACGGGGGTGGGGGTAGGGCACAAACCTGTTTTCCTTTTGCAAAATCGATGAAAAACCAATCGCCGAAAACGTAATCTCGCCAGGAAACTTATCTTGCCACCGATTTCAATAGTATTATTCACTAATTGATTTTCTGATTTATGTATTTGTTGCGAAAAAATTCCACTGCTCTCTCTCTCCTATCGTCGTGACGAAACGTTTTTTGCTGTTGAATTTGCTGGAAATTTCACTGACTCGCGGAATATATTCGCAATCCACAGTTGATATTAGGCCAGGTTTTGTAGTCACACGTAAAAATCGAAGCGTCTCGACGGCCACGAAATAAATATTTAACATTTAATATTGTTGTATTTAGCCGATTTTGTTCAAGATGAGAGTACAAGAGAGCGTTTAGAATCAACGAATTTTGCTTATTGAGTCTAACAGAAGAGAGAATTTCTAGCCATTTCCCACTGGATTTCTAGCCATTTCCCACTAGATTTCTAGCCATTTTTGCGGTCTCCGCTGTTTAAATCCTCTCTTCTGTTAGATCCCATGTTAACATCCGTGCGGCCATTTGCTATCAGAACGTTCTGTTAATTTGGCGGGGGATTTGAAATTGACAGTAGGGGTTTGTAGGAACTTTTAAGGTTAGCTACTTTATCTGATCAATAAAATGGTTTTTAGTAACATCTAACTAGTAATATTATAATTACCTAAAACCCCTAACTATATTATTGAATATATAAAATTATTAAAGTAAATAAGTTTTTGTAAATTGCAAAAAGAATGATTAATAGGTTTTTTATTTTTCTGGAGTCTAGAATCTGATTTAAAGGTAATATTGTATTGCACTAGATTTTTCGCTTTAGACCACAAATGGGCACTTGGGGGTTTATAGGGCTATTAGAGCCCTTTTTACTGTAGGTTTGAGTATATTTGATATTTTAAGATACAGATGGATGGTAATTGGTATTTGAAGATACAGATGGATGCTATTTGGTATTTTAAGATATAAATGGTGGTTTACTACTATCCAAAAACCCGTGCCAATGTTTATTTGGAAATCGAGTTTTAGATAATCAAAATTTGTTTAGTATGCTGGCATATTATTTTTGTATTGTAAATTAGTGTTATTTTTCGTTCATGGGATCCAGCATCTAATCTAGTATAAATAAAATGTTCTTATCTCTCTTTTAAATTGTATTTGTAGTTTGAAACCAGCACTAATAATTATTTTCATAATTATAAATAATATTTTTTCGTTTTTTTCCATTTTAAAAAGCTTTGCCGAAACACCCTAGTCGCTCAGCTTTGAAAGCGTTGAAGAAGCTTAAGCGCTGTAAGCGCCAGCTGTATGTTAAGGTAATGTTACACCACCCCCAACCCACCCTTCGCTCGGTTATGTAAACCCGTGTGAATGGGTCTGGGTCAAGGTCGCAGGGGCCGGAGTACACGCCCTTGAAACATCCGAACAGCATCCGAACCGAGATTTATGTACCCCAGATTTTCCATTATAAATTATGCCTTATGTCACTACACAACTGGGAGAAATTAAAGCTGTTGGGAAAATCGAGGAGAAGTCCAACGCTAATCATAATCACTGAGGTTCTGAGAAGAAGGAGGAGGAGGCGACGACGACGGCGGCGGCAAATGGCCGAAATCCAATCAGTCAACGCTTTGCGACAATTCTGACAGAAACCAATCAACTAAGTGTCCCAGCGCCAAGAATTAGCATAAGAAAGAAAGTTCGACGACTGCAGGGATAATTCCGATGAAGAACTATGAACAAGGACTGAGACAGGGACTGATGGCGTTTTGATGGTGGCTTTGGTCCAATGACCGGTGCTTCTGTGCCATGTGAAAGGCGTTCGTTTAGTTCCTAATGAAATTTTACAACCGAAGGGCGCTCGTAAAACGGCCACGTCAGCGGCCGTAGTTAGCAAGTGGCTGCTTTTACACAGTAATAAAAAACTTGGGTTAACAATTAAAAAATAAACTATAACCTTAATGTTCAGATTAGCTTCGACATAAATTTTTACAACTCCGAAAGCACTAAACAAATGGATTTAGCAGAATACAATTTTTTGGAAGAAGAGGAGACTGAATAAGAAAGTTTATTGTTAAGCTCTTGGTTATTTAGAAGTGCAATTTTGAAATTTAAAAGATGTGTGGGGTTAGAGTTTAGCAATTAAGAACATTTTTATATTCTCCTAAAATAATATTTACAAAATGTAAATTAGTTTTTGTCAAGAAATTTTAATTTAAACTGGAAGATAATATTGAAATATCAGAATTTTAAAGATATTAAATGGTAAAGTCAATAAATATGAATGTGAGCTAAATCGATATTTAGTTTGATAAATGGAGCGAAAAAAGAAAAGAAAAACGAAAAATATTTCATTAATAACGATATTTTTAGTCAAAAATCAATATTTTTAGATAGTGTTTTCCTTATATTAATGTTTAGAATTTTTAATATTTATATTTGCTATAACTTTGATTATAATATAACAAAAGCCTTTATAATATTCTTTTGGCCACATTTCGTTAATATTTTTTTTCAGGTGTTGGACCATTTTGCAGCTCTTTTACCTATTTCTACATCACCTCAACCCCCTAGGGCCTCGACAAAACCTCAAACTCCTTCATCAATCCACAATAACTCGCCTCCGCTTCGGCACTTGTCTGGCAAGTTTGACTTAAGTGCAGTTTTAACGCTGCTTTGTCCGCACGAATACGGATACGGATGCCGATACGGATACGGATCCGGGGCAGGAGTACGGGATTACGGTAACGGATCTGTTTGCTGCACTCTGTAAGCACTGCGAACGTGTTAACTGCAGCTGTTTGGCATTTGAGTTACGTGCGCACGCAACAAATGCGAAAAAGTAGACGGGGGTCACGGGGCAGTTATGGGGTTTTTGGGGTGTTATTTCCTAGAGGGGATGGGCATAATCCAGCACAACGGAGCATATCATTAAATGTCAGGTGCTGGATGCTGGGGATGACGCCACCCTTGCAGACCAGAAAGTTTTGACAAATCCGTGTGCATCATAATTCATCATAACATGGGGATTATCACTAATGATGGGAGAGACAGGTAGGATGGCGAAAATAATTAGTCCTACGATATGGATTTCTTA
This sequence comes from Drosophila anomelani, assembly GCA_035045905.1. Classification (NCBI taxonomy): domain Eukaryota; kingdom Metazoa; phylum Arthropoda; class Insecta; order Diptera; family Drosophilidae; genus Drosophila; species Drosophila anomelani. Next base: position 2,714,767 of record JAWNOO010000007.1, on the reverse strand, counting down.
TATATACATATATTAAGTGATTAAATATAAATAAACTATTAATACAAGATTTTATGAAGTCTTTTCCACTCTAATATTTGATTTGTATACCCTTGCAGGGTATGTTCCTATGGAAGGATAAAGTTAGCCGATTTTCATGAAATTAAAACCGAAATTCAGTAATAATAAAATATGGCTAAATATCAAATTTGGTGAAAATATGTGAAAAACTGACAAAGTTATAATGTTTTTTTTGAAAATTTTTCGGATCGTTCCTATGGCAGCTATATGATATAGTCGTCCGATCCGGCCCGTTCCGACATATGTACGAGTGAGAGTATATAGAAGCCTAACTGCAAAGTTTCATTCAGATAGCTTTAAAACTGAGGGACTAGTTTGCGTAGAAACGGACAGACGGACATGGCTAGATCGACTCGGCTGTTGATCCTGATCAAGAATATATATACTTTATAGGGTCGGAGATGCCTCCTTCACTGCGTTGCAAACTTTTGACTGAAACTATAATACCCTGCAAGGGTATAAAAACCATAACTTTATTAGTTTTCAACATATTTTCACCAAATTTGATATTTGGTCATTTAATATTATTTCCGAATTTCGGTTTTAATTTCGTGAAAATCGGAAAACTTTATCCTATAGCTTTCACAGGAACAATCAGGAAAATAAAAAACCATAGCTTAGCCGTGTTTCAAACCATTGCCATCAAATTTGAGATTTGGCAACTAATTATTATTTCAGAATTTCGGTTTGAATTTTTTGTTTAAATTCTGCAAGGGTATACAAACTTCGGTAAGCCGAAGTTAGCTTCCTTTCTTGTTTCTCTTAAAACCCTTTTGAGTTTGATATTACTTCAACTTGGCTAAGGACCATCATCCCACATCATCCAGAAATTAATTAGGATTCATAGCCGGCCATCAGGAGAGTTTAGGAGCCTCGGGAAAGTGCCATCCCTCGAAGCTGGACCCCAGCCAATGGCCCGGAACGTGGGAGCTCAGCCACGTAATTGCCAGAGGAGGACAGAGAGTGGCCCTTCGGTGACGAGTGGCATGTGGCACTCACTCACAACCCCATCAAGTGTCATCGCTTCAGCGACAGGGAAACACCAATTAAGGCTACGGGATCATTGTTGTTGGCCAACAATTAAACTCGAGGCAGGAGTGGGGGAGAGGCTTCACACAGTGATGGGTTTGACCAGCAAACAAACAAACAGGACATGGACAGACACAGGCACAGGAGTTGCAGTTCACTTGGTGTGTGGTGCAACATTGTGGAACGTGCCGATGCAACGCGTGGCCACCGATTATGCACTTCCTGGGATCAGTGGTGTTCAACTAGGAACATTCAAGTAGGAACATTCAATAAATTTCAGAGAAATCTGCTTGATTACAACTTAAAATTTGAAAGCAACTACAAATCCCTTCGTTTTCTATAAAGAAAGTGAGTAGAAAGTATTTAGTTTAATGATTTTTAGTGAATTTGAATGCCAAAGTCCTCTCTGAACTCTATGCTAAAATGCAATCAGTTTGAGTGCTTTGATATATTGGCCAGTGCCGCAAAGGAAAGCGTGACTTGCACTGGGGAAACCGATGAAAATCTTGGACTGTACGCAGAATGGTAAAAGCTGGTGCCAAATGCCACTCGAATTTGCCTCATTTGGCAGCCGCACACGTCCTGCAAACACACATCCCCCTTCACTCTCCTCTCTGCCCCTCTAATCACCGCACCCGCCACCGCTCAGGACCAAATCCTCCCGAGGAATTTAATTTCAAGTCGAGGCAAGTTAAGAAATAACCCAACCAATGTCATCAGCATCAGTATACACCAAAGAAAAAATATATTAATATTCTAGTTAGTTTTTAACTAATCATTTAAAATATAGTTTGGAATAAACACTAAACATTTTTATTATTAAATATAATTTATTTTATTAAATATATAATACATAAACAAATTACAAATTTGATCTAAAATTCTCAACTGCTACGGCTTGCAATTTGTTTGAATCCTTGGAAATCTTTTAAAATTCTGCTGCTTTGATTTTGAAAAGTTTTCTTGGAAAACGCCATAATTGTCGTACTTTAAATTAATAAATATATTTTTGTATACATAATTATTATAATAAACAAAACAAACGTTGATTACCTTGCTCTAAAATCCCCAACTAGTTCGGGTTGGAATTTCTTTGAATCCTCGGAAAATCCTTGTATTTTTAAGGCTTCTGCTTTTTTTTAAAAGATTTTAAATGATATATCTTAGAAATAGTTCCATTAAGCTAATTATAATTAAAAAATGTTTTTTTTTTTTTTTTTTTTTGGTGTAAGTTTAGCAAAACCAGACCAAAGGTTCAAAGGAGTTGGCCAACACCTGAGGTGCACTTATGGCATTGGCATTGGAATTGGTCGTGGCAGAGGCTGCTGAAGTGGCATTAGCATTCCTTACAGCCAACCGGCAAGCCGGCAGATAACAAAAACATGCACAACAATTGCCTCGAGACGGGAATGATGATGCCGATTCCAGTGTCGATGCAGATGTCGATGGAGATGTCGATGGAGATGCCGACGCCGATGCCAGTGGGAGGCTATACACGGCATAGGTATATCGGTATAGTACCTTGATGGGTGGTAAGATTGCGCCGCTTGGCAGCTTGTTTGCGTCGTCGTGGATGGATTCAGCGATTTTATGGCAGGCACTTGCTGCCTTGAATATGCGGATGCGAGTCCAGATGGGTGTATGGGTGTGTGTCCCGGCAAATAAACACATTTTCAAGCTCAATGCCAGTGGTCGTCGATGGGGGCCAAAGGCGAAAAGGGGCAGCAGCAGCCGCCACGCAGACCGGCGAGAACAAAGCCAAACAGAAACAGCACAGAAGCCGGCACAGAAATAGAAAATGGAAAAGAACTGGCCAGATCTAGTAGGTGAAGTGAGGAGGGGAGATGAGTTGCTAGTACCATCAGCTACTCCTGGTCATACACTGAGAGAAAGCCACAAAGAACTGGGATAAATCTTGCATGGTATGTTTTCGGGGAAGTAATAAAATCGTTCAAAGTAAAAGTTTATTTCTTCAGAGGTTTTGTAATTTTATTGTAATTTTAAGTTGAAGTTTAACCAAAGTATAAGGTCCCCTGGCACAATTCCCGTATTTCGCTCCGTGTAGTGCTTTGGCTGCTGTCTGCCAACGGGCATATAATGAAGTTTCGCAATCTCACTGCAGCTACACACACACACACACACACACACTCAGGGGTGTGGGTTGAGTTTTCCGGTGCGTCAGTGTGTGTCTGCTACAGTTTTCCCCACGGTTGTGTGTTCGTGTATGGCTGGGCGAGGAGCTCAAGTGTGATTACATGGCCCATGTTCGTTGGCATCGAGTGTTTGTGGCATAATATTATTGTTTTTGTGCTCGCGTGTGAAATCAAACTCGATGCAAGGCAATGCGATGCATTGGCAAAAGGATTAAAAGGATACACCATACAGCCAGGCATAGGAGCAGGGGAACAGGGGGGACAGGGGCAGTGCACGTGCATGAAGCTCTAGGATGGTTCGACCTTCTCATTTTCCATTTTCCACAGCTATCTGGAGTTCGATCCGGCAGCTTGTAAGTGTAAACAGATACATAAAACCGGGGGATATTATTACCAAAGCCAGTTCTGAGTATTGTGCTGGTGGAAATGGGAAAACTAAGGTGATATGAGCTCTATATTGTACCCTAGTTGATTGGTGCTTGTATTTAAAATATATAATAGTGAATAATTAATTTATTAAATTATGGTCTCTAAGATCTATGGGATTAAATAAAACACCAAAAACAAAAACAAATAGAAAATAAGTCTACAAAACTAAGTGTCTAAGAATTGTAAATACTTTAAGAAATATATCACCTTAAATTGGTTACTAAAACTCTTCATCTCTTAACACCTGCCATAATTTAGACATCCTTGTGAAGGTGCTACCACCAAGATGCGTTACCGAAACCATAACGAGTACCATCATTGTTGGTTGTCGGCAGCCAGGCAGCAGTAGTAGCATCCTGTCCTGTCCTGACTCCTCCCAAAGGGATTTATGCAGCTAAATGGGAGCGTGGGGAAAGGAGCTTCTCCCCGTAACTTTTGCAGACTCACTCGATGGCATCTGTTTCAGCAGTTGCCACAAAAACACCCCGAAACAATGGCAAAAACAATAACAACCGAAAGAGCAACAAGGCTAACTTGAAGGAACCACCGTACTACAGTTATTTGACTTTTAACTTTTATTGCTTTATGTAGTTTAGATAAACGTTTGCGGCATGCCATAAATATGCAGCATGTTCTTCTTCGGGGCCAGCAAAAATGAGCGGGAAAACTAAAAGGGGTTTTCCAAGGATTCAAAGGGAAAATAAGAAAGGTCGGATTCGTTTTAAGTCTAGCTGGAGATCAAATGCACTTTGATTTCTAGTTAATAATTTTGTAGTTATTAAAGGCATGACAGTATGGCAGAAATAAACTTTATTTAAATAGGCATATGTGTGGATATTTATTATTTAGATTAAGGTAATAAAAAAAAATATTAAATTTGTTACCATTGTAAATTTGTGATGCATTTACGACAAATTGATAGAGCCAAGGCAGCATTTATAAAACCCTAAAAGGGTTATCTAAAAAGCTTTAAAATGTCTTAAACATAATGATAAAATAATGATATGCAAATATTTTTCCTTTGATAATTTTTTTTGTTACTTTTAAGAAGTTCCCACTATATCCCTTAACTTCCAAGAAAGAGTATAGGAGGAGGAGCAACTTGACTGGGAAAAATATTGGCTGGCACCCGAACTCTACGCTTGTCTGCTGATGGCCTTCGATGATAGACAATCGGCAGACGTTCAAATGGACAAATGGGGGCGGTGGTCGGTGCAAAACTATTTCTGATTTATGCTGTAAGTTGGAATCTGTAACTGGGGAACTTACAACTCATGTACTTGCCACTTCTGCACTTGACTTTACGGCAATTTATCGGGGAGATTCCCAAACTCCTGCAGTTCTTGTTGCACGCTCCATCCACTATATGAGGGTTAAAGTTGATCTTTATATACTTTTCCCTTCGCCAAAAACTTTAAGCAGCGAAAGTTTTAATTAATTTCACACGCCTCGAACTTAACTTGCGCATCTAATTACAGCGGCAAGGTGTAAATAAGGCGTTTGGCTTGTGTGTGCGACGTAATGTGTCTGTGGGCAACCATCATTATCGCGAGGCGCCTCATAAAATGTTGAAAGCAAAAGGCAAACAAACAGCAGCTGCAGCCACAAAGTATGCAACACGTTCGAGCGCTATAAAAGAGGGGCTTGTGGCGACTAAAAGGGGGTTTTGGGGGTTGCGATTAGACGGTCAAAGTATTTGGAAAAAGCAAACATACTTACATATATGTATATCGGTTTGTAATATTTAATGCGGGTGTGTTGTAATGCAAATATTAAATGTTACAAAGGGGCTTTACTTAAAGCATAGCTACTTTAAAGATTACAAATGTAGGTAATAACGTAAATAATTAGACATTAGTTGTGTTTTTTCCCAAAAATTATACGTAATCGAACTCATTTATGATTAATTTATAATTCAAGTTTAATGGAGAAGTTTAATAATATACAAACTTGAAACAAGTTTTATTTAAAAAGTAGTAAGAAAGCTATAGTCGAGTGCAACCGATTGTGAGATATCTGGTAACATGTTGAAAACTTATTGGCTAATTCACTTAAGTTAATTATGCCCAAATTTATGAAAAACTTACAACAGTGCTGAAACCAGATAAAAGTCAAAATGTTGCTAGGAACATGTTGGGCAACATTCAAAGTAAAGCCAAATGTTTCTAGGAAGTTTTTAAGCAACACCCATGGGTGCTATGAATAAGGACTATTGAAATCATTGATTTGAGGATGCTATTATTATTTATTTGGTATACTAAACTATAATTACAATAGTACTCTATAATAATATCTTACTTTCCAGGTATATAAAACTATGTGTGTAAGTATCTATGAGGAGAAAGTCAATTGACCTAAAAATGTTGCTAAAAACAAACATGGTAATAATTATATTAGAGTGCTAGAATAATAATAATAATATTTAATATTTAATAATATTTAATATTTAATAATATTTAATATTTAATAATATTTAATATTTATTTTACATATTTGAATATAATTTTGCAGGCTATGCTACTATATTCTAAAAATAAAATACATTTCAATTATGCCATCATGTTATCCTTTAAAATCAATTCAATTCTCGCAGACACCTTTACCCATATTACCTTATCCTTTCTTCCTATCTGAGCTGCGGTCCACAAAGTATCTGAGCAACTGCATCTGTGTCTCGCTGGTCCATTTGCACATTTCGGGATGCATTTGGAAATCCGCTTAAATGACGAACCCACGAAACACGTACGCCTCAAATCAACAAAGGCTTTCCCTCTCTCTTTCCGAGCAAACACAGCTCCGACATGGAGTCAAACACCTGCGAAATTGAATGAGAAATATCCATTCTGTGTGCGTTGTGTGTGGCGGCGAGCTGTTGTTACGCTTTCAAACTTATTCACCCCCAACTGCCCGATCCATTATATCGGAGACCCCTGGAACATAGTTGGCCAAAAAACAATTTTATTTCATCGAAAGAATTTTAAGCAATACAAAAGGATTTCCAATGCGTGAACTGCAACTTGTTTCCTTCTTTTTATTTTGGCTGCCAAAAAAATTTCAATCCAGTTGTATTCTTTTATAAAACGAAAAAATTCTGCGGCATCTTAAAGTTAGTCAAAGCCCTGAAACTCTTTAACAAATTGAATTTATTTATATGAAGGAAATGCCAGATATATGCTCTAGTTTTAGTTTTTAAAATTACAATTAAATAGAAAATAAATTATGTATAGTTTTCTCATACTCCGGTACAATTTTTTTTTAAGGAAATATCTCAAGTTATCTTTAAGATGAAAACTTCTAAAAAATATTCAAACAAATTTTTCAGTGACAAAAATTTTTAAATTAAAACGCAAAGTTTGCCCATCAGTCTGGTGGCATGTGAGATGTTGTTGTGATTTGGCATATATCTATTTTTCTGTTGGTTGTTTTTCGGTTTTTACTTCGTCATAAAGCATCAAATGTCAGGAGCAGCGCCGCAGTCAACAACAACGCACAATTTCAAAGTTTGAATTGAGTTGTATGTATGTATGTATATGGTATATATGGGTAGATATATATGTAATTTTAGTCTAGCGATTTTGTTTGCAATCGCCGAAGTTATTCCCCAGATTCCAGTTCCCGGTCGCCAGTCCCCTGGCATCGTAATCAGCAGAACGAGGCGAAGGCAGCGATAATGCGCTGGGAATTTAGCGGTTTACATGATTCATCCGACTTAAGAATTGTGGATATAGTACACTCGAAAAAAAACACTGGGGAAATATATAAGAATTAATATACATATTAAGTAATTATTAAAAATGAATTTCTTTGAATCTGTTATTTTATTAAGTTTTTTTCACAAATTTATTTTTTTTATTTATTTATTTATAATTTCATAAATAATTTTTAAGTTCAAATGATGTTTATTTGTAAATTCCTATCTTTTTTTAAGGTTTAGACTGAATATATTTTATTATATGTTTAATATTATTAATGTGCATAAATATAATTATAAAAGTGGTAATTAGTTATTTATTTGGTTAAAGGGATTTTTTTGTAGAATTATACCCGGTTAGCCATATTTGAGCGTTGCGTAACATGTTCCCAGCAACTTGGTTAATAAACATTTCCTTCTGTCATCCGACCTTTATAATTTTTCGTAAATTCAAGTAGCGTATGCATATCTCATAGTCTGCAGCATGCTTCGTTTTCTTTTACTTCACAACAAGTTTAAAGTTTCGATTTTTTAAGGTTTCCCTCAGTGTATGCTTTGCGATAAGTTTGTGAAAATAAAATGCAAAATAATTTAAATTTGTTCTTCCCATTTAGTTTGAATTCTCCACTCGATAGTTGAGTTACGGTTGCGTCATGGATATAAATTTCGTCAAGACACTTCGTTTTAAGATTGATCCCATTCTGCTAGTACCCTTTGGAGTTATGTTTTCGATGGCTTTGTTGTGCTATTGCTATCACTGCCATCAGTGTGTTCGGGATCGTCGGAGAGCTCGGAAGGAGAAGCGGGAGCTGCCCAAGCCTTTGAATCGATTGTCTATTAGTCCCGGTTGTCCGATCATCGCCAGCACCAAGCTGACTCACTGCAACAATCCAGCGGAGGATTATTAACAGATAATTGCAATTTTTATCTCATAATGAATAAGTGAGTTCGATAATTTTTGTGAATATTTATTCTTCATAGTTTGATCGGAATGAAAAATTAAAGCAGAGTGAAATTTATAAATTATATTAATTTATTTTCAGCCACAACTGGGGTCAGGCTATTGACCAAATTCCTCTCAAATACTTTATCTTTGCTCCGGCATTTATATTTGTGCTAATAATATTTTTTTACTATTGGTATCTGAATGTCCGGGAGTGTCGAAGATCTCGAGGTCGTGGAAGTAACCCTCTGCTGGGGCAAATCGGAGAAGAGCAATTGCAAGTTTATTAACAAAGCGTGAATCATTGAAGTAATAAAGCCGCAAGAAAATAAATATATAACAAGATTAATGGTTAACTACAAAAACAAACAAGATACTTAAGAAGTAATGATTTCTCGGCATGAGAAAACAACAAATCACGGCTGTAATTCTTATCAAAGTGGATTGTCCACATGGTGACGATGACCTACGAAAGTGCCCGCAAGGAAAAATATATTAAAAAATATTAAACTAGTTACATGAAACTAAATGAAAAATTAAATCAGATTAAAATTAATAAATTAAATATTTTGAGTACATTTTAAACAAGACTACTGAGCCTCCGAATTATTATATTATTATTCGTCACAAAATGTAATATTAGAATTATAAATTTGTTTAATTTAAGAGTCTTCTCTTTTTAAGAGGCGTTTTGGTTTGATCATCTATTTGTTGCTTACAAGAATTTACTTCTTCTTTTACTTAAACAAAGACAATATATTTTTGTGATAAGAATATAAAATGTTCGAATAAATTATATTTTTAATATATGTATATCAATTTTTTACCAATAAAATAAGTATGATATTACCCGTGTCTCACTAGGTTAATAAATAAATAATTAAATGTACTTATTTTATAAATACTTAATTTGTAATATGGAGAATTTCTAAATAGAATATATTTAATCTACAAAATTGTTCATATTTTAAATCGAAAACCAATTAATATATTTTTTTAGTTCCCAATATTTCGTTACGCCGTATACTGAAAATGTATAGCAAGCCCTATAATAAGAATATATTCGGATGCGGATCGGAATAATTACGTTACTACGTTAATGAAGTAGTTAATATTTAAGAGAGCATTGTTTCATTAAAGCAATAATATGTATGATAAATTCAATTGTTTTTGTTTTCCGGCCTTTAAAGATTTTCTTTATTCCAAATATTTAAATTATTACTTAAATGATTTAACCAGCGTCATTAAAGTAATAAAATGTATGATGAATCCAATTGTTTTTATTTTCCCGCCTCAAATTATTTACATTATTATTTAATGAATTCAACCAGTGTGTAAGTTGAACTTATTTATAGGATATTCTAGTCCACACTTTCTTCATAAAGCATTTTATTTTTAAATTAGAAGGTACAACCCTAACGTTCTTATTTGTTTCCCTTTAAATCGCATCTGTACAATAATGTTTTTCATTTTACAGATGCCAAAGCAATAAAATATTTGATGAGTTCCTGCCAAGTACCAAGTACCTTTAAATACAACTTAAACTGAGGACGTGAGGTGTTGGTGCGGCGATGTTCTTGGTTGCTTACGACGGGCCATAAATTTGGCCAAAAACTTGGCTATGCATCTTCTTCGCTGACATTTTCTTTCACGACCTGCAAAATTTAGAGCTGCACGGCGGTTTTTGATGGCCCTCGGTAGCAGGACGACGAGGAAACGCTAATAAATGACATTTTCATTCGCCTTCCCTCGGCAGCCAAGTTGGGCCACGTAATAAGCCAAACTTAAATTAACTGAATTAAGCCGGTGGAAAGTTGAACTGAATTTTAACCGGGTCTAATTTGATTCAATAATGGTGATAAAGGTAATTGATTATTTTATTAAGAAGGATGGATGGAACGATGGACATAGTTTCATATAAACTCTTTTAACAGAATTATAATTTCTTAATATTAAGAAAATATTACGCTCATATTTAGTTACAATGCTATATTTTTATTTTGAACATTTTCTTGGCTTTACACTTCAACCAAATTGGCCAGCAATCAAGCTCTCAATTTATTTATTTAGCATTCAGTCCCTGACAAACTCACCCGAAAAATGGAGAATACAAAATGCAAATCCAATTGAATTAGTCAACTTTATTTGCTCATCATTTTGGGTAACTTTGAAGCGACAGATAGATACATATATATATACATATATTCTTTATTATTGGGACTGCTGGCTGCCATCTCCCTTGTAGCCAAATTGAAACGCTAAAATAATTTACGGCTCAACTGACCGGCTGCCGGCTCCTTTCGGGTCTTTGGATCCTGCAGCTGTATCCTGCCATCGCCTTGATGGCTGGCACGTTAAATGCCATCGAAATGCTCCCAGTTGGAAAATTAGTTTAAAAATACGTTCGTACGGGAAAAGGATGCCGTGGCTGATTCTAGGATGCTGTGGCTGCTGCAGCTCATCTCGATGCCCTTTTTTTAAGGGGTTTATAGTTTCTAAAATCATTTTGTTTCAAAATTTAAGAAATTGTGCTTCTTTTTCCCTACATAACACGGAATTTAAAACGAATTTAAATATTTATGTGAGCCTTTCTGTTGATTTCCTAAAAGGCAAACTTATTTTTCTTTATCTTATTATTTAATTTTCTCATTCGTTTGCTTATTTTATTAATATATAATATAAAATACTTCAAACTAAAATATTTTATACCTGTATTATTTTTTAAAATTAGAGTATTCAGAATTTCAGTCCCAAAAACTATTCTTAGTTGATAGTTTTTTTTTGTGTGGCAGCAGCACGCGACTTGCGTTCAGGGTGGCGTAAAAATTCACTTAGTTCAACTTCCCGCCCACTCCTTTTATTTTCAGCCAAGTTACCCAAAGGATAACGATAAAAAAAATGGAAAAGGAGCAGGGAAAATTCGGAAGACTCCCCCCCCCATAAAATAGCTCATGTTTTACAATTTTATTAGGTGACGCGGGCTTATCAAATATTTAAATGAAACGATACATTCGGCGCTCTTCTTTCATTGTTCGCTCCTTCGGTTTTTCGTTTCTCGTTTAAGTAATTGCGTTTTAGTGGACACACGTTTTACACACTGTGGCTGGGTCTGGAGGAGCTGAGAGGGGGGTCCTTAAATCATTTTGTGTTTATCTGGCGACCATAAATTAAGGCATTAGTCGTCGTCCTTCCGAATTGCATCGAACTGTTTGCATTGCGACCGTGGCACTTGGCCGTGCAGCTGCTGCCGCCAAATGTGGGATTTACACAGCGGCCGGGGTTAACCGCAATTGAAGTCGTCTCCTTAAAGTGAAACCATTCCGTTCCCCAGCTCCAGCCGGCTCATTAATTGTCCAGAAGAAGTGTGTGTGTGTCTGTGGCCAAAACTTTTGGGGGGAAATTAAACAGTGGCTCTTTGACAATTGCAGTTAGAATCACGGAACATACTTAGAATTTAAAATATGAAAATGTGCTTTATTAAGATTTAAAAAATGTAATAAAAGAAGGCTAATAAATATGTATAAACATACATATAAACCAAATTATTATTATTAATATATATAGATAAATTTAAATAATTATAAATTTTTTGTCGATTTTTATTTATTAACAAGTAAGAAGGCTACAGTCGAGTGAGCTCGACTGTGAGATACCCGCTACCCATACGTAAACCAGAAAAGCGTCAGGACGCCAGAAAAAACAGTTAATACAATTTTGAACATAACGGACAAATGCAAATGCACATGTATCTATGTGTGTAAAAACGCGTTATTATTGCATTCAAGCGGCTAATAATTATTACCATTTATTAAAATTGCTTCTCGAATATCTTATAAGATTATTTTCCGAACACAACCAAGATCTGATAAGAATATTTAGTTGGTCTAATTGGTCAACCAAAGGAAGCCTGCTGCCAGCAGCCGTTTGTGGCCATACAAAATTATTTCTTTAATAACTTCGACAATTTTTATCTGATCGCAACCAAATTTTCAGGGATCACACGGACTATAGTTCTTAATATACATATTGAAATTCGCGACTCTAGCTTTAAAATTATACGTTTAATACGCTTTTTTATGATTTGCGGGGGCGGAGGTGGGCGTGGTAAAAATTTGAAACAAACTTGATCTGCGTGCAAGCAAAACAAATACAAACAAAAAAAAAAAAAAAAAATTAGAGCTCTATCTCTTATAGTCTCTGAGATCCGGACAGACAGACAGACAGACAGACAGACAGACAGACAGACGGACATGGCTAGATCGACTCGGCTGTTGATCCTGATCAAGAATATATATACTTTATAGGGTCGGAAATGCTTCCTTCTACCTGTTACATACATTTCCTGCCGGCACAAAGATATAATACCCTTCTACCCTATGGGTAGCGGGTATAAAAATTCCAGAAAGTAAGGTACAAAACAAAATCAGATCAGAGGTAAGAAAGACGCATTCTTCAAACCAATATTTCTCGATAACATTTTTGTAAGAAAGAGAAATTTAAAATAACATAAAATAAGCTATCACAGGCCAAATTTCAATTCTAAATAAAATTGCATACAAAAATCTTACATGACTTCCGGCTTTTACTTGCCGTAGAAATCAGACAATCTGTAAAGCTTTATTTAAAAAGCTCTTGAACTAAGATTTTTTTAAAATAATAACTAATCAATGATAATTCTTTGTTGTTGTTGTTGTTTATATGTTCGACTTCTATTTTTATACACACATACATAAAATATGTAATTTATGTAGACCTCATCTCTTAACACATAAAAACTTAGGGAATGAGCACAGAAAGTGTCGTCATCTTTATAAATGGTTCTTATCAATTTTAGCTACATCCGAATCTTCTTGTAAAGTCTTCTAATAATTTGGTAATCAGTTTACTAAAGACTTTCAACTAACGTGGTCCTACATTCTCTCCAAGTTTAAGGATGCACATATTCGGTACTTATGTCCTTTGGGCGCTGGCTGCCTGCATCCTGGGGCAAGGATCTTTGGCCAGCCGCCTAGAAATACAAGCCAAGCTGGAAAATCGACCTGAGCCGGTGATGTTGATGGTGAAGAACCAGCTTCAGTTGACACGAGCCAAGGTGAAAGGAGTCCAAGACTACTTGCATATAACTCAGTATAATATACAAATTATGGAACTTCAAACGGATTTGAACGAAATTAGAAATTATCTACTGGTGATAGTATCAAACGTGGATCGCTTCGAAGGAGAAACTAAGCTGGAAGGTGGACTTGAACAGATGCTGTTGTGGTTGAAGAACCACCTTCAGGTGATACAAGCTAAGACGGAAGGAGTCCAACAATACTTGCGTATAAATCAGAATAATGTACAAATTAACCAACTTCAAGCGGCTTTGAATCAAATTAGAAATGATTTACTGGTGGCAGAATCGGCTATGGACAATGAACTAGCAGCCAGAGCCCCTCTGGGCCCCCGTTCGATTCTGGGCTTCGAACGAATTGGTAGCAGGTACTTTCGTATATCCAATGAACTTGCGGATTGGGTTACTGCCGAGAGAAAGTGTCGTGAAATGGAAGGCTACCTAGCCTCCTTTCGAAACCGTAGAGAGTTCGACATCCTTAAAGAAAAACTTTCACCATTGCAAAGCTATTGGCTGGGCCTAAATGATCGGGATGTTGAGCATGAATACGTATCTGTAGCCTCGTACCAGCCAGCACAATTTTTAAATTTTCGAAGAGGATCTCTAGTCGACCGTGCACACAATCGAAACTGTTTATCCCTGCTTAATGGCGAAATGTTGGAAACGGATTGCAGTTATTCTCATTCTTTTATATGCCAGGCGGACAACGTAGTTTAATAAATTCACATTTATTGGCTTAAATAAAGTTCAATTTTAAAATAATAAAATCTTGTGAATAATTTACAAAGGGAGTTTTCCTTACTTTTCAGCAGTCATTTTATTTTCAGATTCTGGTTAAGACATCGCGATCGAAGTTTTAATTAAATGTATATAATTTAATTACATGAAAATTACATGAAATTCTAGACTCAAAATACATAAATAAAACCTTGAGATTAATGATTTAAATCTCGGCATCAATAAATAATTTTGATTAAATCACATCGACTTTAAAGAATTTCCTACTCTAAGTACTCTTCTCTTGTGAAATATATAAGTTCGAGCATACAGAATGCGATCAGTGTTATACATAGCTCTTATTAATTCAAAATTATTCGGAAGTCTTTGCCCGATTTCGAGAGTGAAAGACTTTTACTTTGATCCGGAACACCTATGTTTTGTATGTTAATAGTTTTCTTGGAAACATGCAAACTTCTGACTAAAAATTCATTTAAAATATTTTATTTCCAAATAAGTTTGAATTAATAAGAGTTGTATATATAAAGCTTATTGCATTCCACGCTCGAACATATTTATTTCCCAGAAGAAGAGTTCTTAAAGTAGAATATATACATATTCCGGGGTCAAGGTAAAAGTCTTTTACTTATCAACGGTTCTTTTAAAAAGTAGGCAATGGGTTCCGAATAAGTTTGAATTGATAAGAGCTATGCTCGAACTTATATATTTCCCAAGATAAGAGTACTTAGAGTAGGAAATTCTTTAAAGTCGATTTGATTTAATAAAATTATTTATCGATGCTGAGATTTAACTCATTATTCTCAAGGTTTTATTTATGTATTTTGATTCCGGAATTCAGAGTAATTTTCATGTACTTAAATTATATACATTTAATTAATCTTAACTAGAATCTGAAAATAAAACTATTGCTGAAAAGTAAGAAAAACCCCCTTTGTAAATTATTCACAAGATTTTATTATTTTAAAATTGAACTTTATTTAAAACAATCGAATTGAATTTTTCTAAACTTCGTTGTCCGCCTGGCATATAAAAGAATGATGATAACTGCAATCCGTTTCCAACATTTCGCCATTAAGCAGGGATAAACAGTTTCGATTGTGTGCACGGTCGACTAGAGATCCTTTTCGGAAATTTAAAAATTGTGCTGGCTGGTGCGAGGCTACAGATTCGTATTCATTTTCAACATCCCGATCATTAAGGCCCAGCCAATAGCTTTGCCATGGTGAAAGTTTTTCTGTAAGGATGTCGAACTCTAGACTGTTTCGAAAGGAGGCTAGGTAGCCTCCCATTTCACGACACTTCCTCTCGGCAGTAACCCAATCCGCAAGTTCATTGGATATACGGAAGTACCTCGTAGCAATTCGTTCGAAGCCCAGAGGGGCTTTGGCTGCTAGTTCATCGTTCAAAGCCGATTCTGCCCCCAGTAGATCATTTCTAATTTGGTTCAAAGCCGCTTGAAGTTGGTTAATTTGTACATTATTCTGATTTATACGCAAGTATTGTTGGACTCCTTCCGTCTTAGCTTGTATCACCTGAAGGTGGTTCTTCAACCACAACAGCATCTGTTCAAGTCCACCTTCCAGCTTAGCTTCTCCTTCGAGGCGCCTAAAAGGTTGGTCCACGTTCGATACTACCACCCGTAGATATTTTATAATTTCGTTCAAATCCGCTTGAAGTTCCTCAATTTGTCTGTTATTCAGAGTTATATGCAAGTGGTCTTGGACTCCTTTCACCTTGGCTTGTGTCAACATAAGCTGGCCCTTCACCATCAACAGCAATGGCTGAGGTCGATATTCCAGCTTGGCTTGTATTTCTAGGCGGCTGGCCAAAGATCCTTGCCCCAGGATGCAGGCAGCCAGCGCCCAAAGGACATAAGTACCGAATATGTGCATCCTTAAACTTGGAGAGAATGTAGGACCACGTTAGGTGAAAGTCTTTAGTAAACTGATTACCAAATTATTAGAAGACTTTAGATGAAATATCGGCTTTGGCTAAAATTGATAAGAACCATTTATAAAGATGACGAGACTTTCTGTGCTCATTCCCTAAGTTTTTATGTGTTAAGAGATAAGGTCTACATAATGTATGTATGTATTTATAAACTTTCCAAACAGATCTGTCTGTCGAAATCAGGCGGTGGCTTTCAAATATGCACCCAGTCCAAGATTGACTTGATAAGAGCTTTATAACGATGATCGCATTCTGTATGCTCGAATTTATAAATTTCCCGAAGACAGGGTACTTAAAGTAGCAAATATATACTTAAAAAAAATGCTAAGATTTAACTCATTAATCTCAAGGTTTTATTTATGTATTTTGAGTCAGGAATTCCAAGTAATTTTCATGTAATTGAATTATATACTTTTAGTGAAAAATTCGAACCCGATGACTAAACCAGAATTTGAAAATAAAATTATTGCTGAAAAGTAAGACAAAATTATTCACAAGATATTATTATTTTACAATTGAACTTTATTTAAAACATTCAATGTGAATTTTTTGTTAAACTTCTTTGTCCGCCTGGCATATAAAAGAATAAAGATAACTGCAATCCGTTTCCCACATTTCGCCATTAAACAGAGATAAGCAGTTCCTAATGTGTGCATAGTCGACATTTCCCCTTCGGAAATTTATAAATTTTGCTGGTTGGTGCGACGCTACAGATACGTATTGTCTGTCGGCATCCCGATTATTAACTCCGAGCCAATAGCTTTGCTATGATGAAAGTCTTGCTTTAAGAATGTTGAGCTCTTCACGGTTTCGGAAGGAGGATAGGTAGCTTCCCATTTCACGACACTTTCTCTCAGCTGTAACCCAATCCACAAGTCCGCAAGAATTTTCTACTCTAAGTACTCAAAGCTAGAATTTCCTACTCTCTTGGGAAATTTATAAATTCGAGCATACAGAATGCGATCAGCGTTATAAATAGTTATTATCTATTTAAACTTATAAGAACCGTTAATAAGTAAAAGAATTTTACCTTGACCCCGGAATATATATATTCTACTTTAAGAACTCTTCTTCTGGGAAATAAATAAATTCGAGCGTGGAATGCGATCAATTTTATATATAGCTCTCATTAATTCAAACTTATTCGGAAGCCTTTGCTCGAGAGTGAAAGACTTTTACCTTGACCCCGGAACCCCTATGTTTTGTCGCGCTGCTTTAACAGTTTTCTTGGAAATATGCAAACTTCTGACTAAAAATTAATCTAAAATAAAATATTTTAAAAGATCCGCGTTATAAATGGCTCTTATCAATTCAAAGCCATTGCCTGATTTCTAGAGAACCGTTGATAAGTAAAAAAAATTACCTTGACCCCGAAACCCCTATGTTTTGTCGCGCTGCTTTAACATTTTTCTTGGAAACATGCAAACTTTTTACTAAAAATTCATCTAAAATAAAATATATAAATCTTAATTCAAACTTATTCGGAAGCCATTGCCTGATTTCTAGAGAACCGTTGATAAGTACAAAAAATACCTTGACCCCGGAACCCTTGTGTTTTGTCGCGCTGCTTTAATTGCTTTCTTAGAAACATGCAAACTTCTGACTAAAAATTCATCTAAAATAAAATATTTTAGGGAATTTTTATTCTTTAAGAAGGTTTAAATGTTAAATATCAAAATTATCGATCATTGCTTTGTTTGATTCAGTCCCTGAATCACTTTTGCACTTGGAACTTTTGAGGATTGGGCCAAATTGACGAGGCGGCGCGTAGACACTCCTCGGGAAATCGTTTTGGCTGCCCAAAGAAAGTGTTCTCCTGGCGCTCTCCTGGTGGAAAACCCCCCATCTCCTTGCCGCACTTTGTTTGCTAATGAGCCAATTTAGTTGCATTGAACGCAATCGCATCGGGTGTGTGCGTGTGTTTTGGGGGGTGTATACGCGTGGTCTGGGCCAATACTTGAAACTTTGCCAATACGTTTGGGCCAACTGACGTTCTAAGGCGGAGGCGTTTGCTTTGAAATGTTAAGTGGAAATGCGACCAACGGAAAATGGCTGCTAGCCAGCCAAATGTGTCAGATTGGTGTTTTTAGACTTGATGGTTTCCCTATCGTAAGGGATCTTTGAGTTTTTGGATATTAAAACCAACTCTCACTAGTTCATAAAAACTAAAATTAAGTAAATACTAATTAACAACCAAATAATAATTATTAAAATTACCATACAGCAAAGCTCTATTAAAAGTTATTTTATTTGTTGTAAAATTACTTTACAAATTCAAATCTCTGTTATATTTAATCTTGTATTCATTTCTTTAATCTCATCCAGGTAATAAGGAGTACCATCACTGGTTTTAGTTTTACGAAGGAAGAACGTCATTTGGGAATCGAAGTCCTGCTAAACTGTTTCTGCGCCAGGAACATCTCTCGCCAGACACATGAGTGACATGTGCTGTTGCTGTTCCCATTACCACTTGATCCTTGGGCCACATTTAGGGCCTTAAGTGAGAGTCGTCGTGGTTTAAAAGGCTTATATCATGAGCCCTTTTAATTGTCAGATATCCTAAACTGCGGAACTTCTGGTCTCTTAAACAAATAACTTAAATAAATTCACAAATTTATTTATTAATTATCTAAGAATATTATAAAATCTATGGATAATTGGACTTCAGGACCTCCTGTGCATTGCAGTCATCAGATATTTACGACAGGAATCTAATGTATGCCGATTTAGGTAAAAAATCTGGTTAAAAAACTTTCCGCACTGCCCGCATTGATGCTCCCAATTATGATGGCGCATTGAACGCTGATGGGTACGAAGATTGGAACTGTAAATATTTATTTTTTTTTTAAAGAATGCGTATATAATAAAAGGTTGAGCAATTTTTAATCATAACTTTTGTTGAATAATTAACTGAGCTTTATATATGTGAATTTTTATAATATATATATATTCTTTTACATTGATATCTATTGAACTAATAAACTTTTTAACCCTGATTTCCGTAGTTCTGTGGTACACTAGGCGTATACTTGATAAATCCAGTACAAATCATTGTAAATTTAAAATCGCTCAAATAAATATTTAAAATTATAAATTAGATTTGTAAATATATATTTGTTTACCTAGTATCAGATATCTTTTTTAACCCTGACATGGAACACTCACCGATCGGAAAAGGACCTTTGGCATGCTTGTTCAGGACAGACGAAGGGTCGCTCGCCGGTGTGAACGCGCATGTGGGCGTCCAGCAGCCAGGAATGATTAAAGGTCCTCGAGCAGTTGCTGCATGTGTACTGCTCGCCCTTCTGCTTCATATGCCGTCTTTCGATTGGTTTTTTGACTGGAGTTGGGGTTTCCTCCTCCTCCACATGTGGTGAATTTTTAGCTGGCTGCAAGACTGTTTTCTGACTCAATGTGGCCTGAGTCGTTATGTTTTTTTTAGGTTTTCTGCCACGACGTCCTCTGGGCTTGGCCACCGCCGTGATGATTCCCTCTTTGGAATTGCCGTGGATTTTGGCTTTCAAAACGGGACTTTGTTCTGGCATTTGCACCCGCCAGATGGTATGACTAAATACGTGGTTCTCCGTTTCGGGTTGGAGTTCCATTAGCTGCTCGCCCTGTCGCTCCTCCATTTCCCTTCGGACTATAATGGGTATATCGTCGCCATGGCGCCAATCATTGCTGGGATTCACGGTTCCGTAGTGAAAGGTGAACCTTTTGTTGATGTTTGATTCCGATTTAGTTAGAGTTTTGGCCCTGTGGCTGAAACCAGATCGAGGCTTACGGTTTTGGCTAATGTTGGATATGTCAGGGATTATAGCTAAAAGGTGGTAATTACTATGAACTTTGTTTTTGTTTTGAGGACTTTAAGCTCACCGTGGTAGCGTTCGTTGAGATCTTCCCGCTTCGTGTTGTAGCGATTCGATAGAAAACGGCTGAAACTGCGAGGCATGTTTGCTGAATTCACCTGACTACTG
Organism: Drosophila anomelani; assembly: GCA_035045905.1. NCBI lineage: Eukaryota > Metazoa > Arthropoda > Insecta > Diptera > Drosophilidae > Drosophila > Drosophila anomelani. Next base: position 2,694,684 of record JAWNOO010000007.1, on the reverse strand, counting down.
AGCTAATGCCGAATTACCTTTGATTTTACAGGCAATGCCAGTCCACTCAGCTGTAGACGACTGGCCTGCCTTGATTATACATTGCCTTTGGTCATCGAACCAGAAATTTACCCAACATTTAAGTAGGTTTTAATCCAGCTCTAAATCAGGCTTGAAGACTGGATTTCTGTTAACTTTACCAAGCGGAATTAATTTTTTAAGACATATTCTTTAACCAGGAATTAAATTTATTATATCTTTATAAATGTGAATACTTGAAACCAATTTTTAGTTAATCAGTTTAAAGGTTTTGCCTTTTTAAAGTAATAAGCTCGCTTTAAGAGCCAAACATCAGTCAATGGCTTCATCCGAGCGCTCAAGACAAGACACTTAAACAATTTTCTTGTTAAAAATTTTGCCCACCAATCCAGGAGAAGGCAGCAAAAGGAGAGGTCTAGTAGTTGTAGTAGCCAGGCAATAAACAAGGCACGAATGTGTTGAGCAATAAAATTAGCTGGCCCAAGAGTGTCTGTGTGCTTGCTTAAGACATGCAAAGACGTTTCGCAATTTGCCTGTAATCCCAGCCACCCAGCCACCCCACATCCTTGAGCTCGCTTTAAGGATCTTTCCGTTTTGCAGCTCCTTCAGTAAGCACTTAAGTCCCAGCTCTCCATTGTGGGAAAGTTTTCAATTGTTCGGCAGTTCGCTGCGTTTATTTATTTGCATTTTTTATTTGCCCGTTTTTGAGTGTGTTTTGTAATAAAAGCCGGAAGAGGAAAACATTTATATGCACATACCCCCCACCTCTCTATGCTTGTTCTGGAAAACCCCAACCAATTGCGAATTCGACAACGACTTGTTCCAAACAGCTTTATTGCATTTATTTGGCACTTTATTACCGCCAGCTCGTTGTTCGCCTGTTAAATGGCCAAAAGGACCACAAAATATTGGGCCAGCAAATTACTTGGGTCATTTCGGGAGTGCATCAATCTCGGCTACAGTGCGTTTCATAGCTGAAAAGTGACTTATAAGGGGTGTAAATATAGGAAAGGAATAAGCATTTGGTATAATTTAATTCTTATTTCTTAATTACTTTAAAAAAGTGTAAAATAAAATATTTGTTTAATAATTTTTGACTTATTTTCTCTAAACTCAAGTAATTTTTGTAGCCACCTACATATCTTTTTATTCCATATTATATCCTATATTTTCTCACCAGTTATGCTCTATATATATTATTCTCCAGGCCTAAATACTTCCTTTATACTCATATTAAACAATATCAGCCTATAAATTAAAAAAAAATTAGCAAACCTAAATCCATATCTGACACCTACATATAATACATTGTACAAATATGTATGCAACGCACTGTACCTTAAAGGAGAGACAATAAGGGAGTCGAGAACAAAAGAAAATTGTTTCCAGTTAAACATTAATTCATTTCGACAACAGCAAATTTGCTGTGCTCACAACTCGCTCACTCTCTGTGTACCCCATAAATACTTCATATCTGTGTGTGGACCAAACAAATGACATTTTTCATAAACTTATATTTGCAATGGCACACATGCCTGCGTGTATCTGTATCTGTATCTGCAGCTGTATCTTTCTAATGCATTTGGGCGTATCTTCGTGTTTTGGTCCAACGACAAAATCGCATAAATGCTTCCGACTGCCAAACAAAAGGCTCTTTTCTGGCATGAAAGCAGGACGAATGCAATGCCATTGAAAAGGAGTTGCATGGAGTCCATGTTTATTTGTTTGTGTCAGTTGGACTATTAAAAATCTATTTCAAGTACACCAGCAACCATCGAAATTGCGTTTGTCTGCCAGAGCTAGTATCTTTATGGCAGCTGGAACGCATTTTATTGCATACTCTTGGCCGGCCACTAAAGCTATAGCTACTATAGTAGTAATACTTATACCCCATGTTGGCGAATTAAAAATGCATGAAGCACAACAAATGAGATTTCCTGCTGTTATTTTTTTCAGTTCTTGGGACGCTTGTTGGTGTCAACAATGATCTGCAAATGAGACTGTGCTGGCTAACTTGTTTATGTAATTAAAACTTCTCGGGTCCTGGTTTTTTATTTATTTTTTTTCATTTAATTTAATATATTATGCTAGTTAAAAATGGTAACGTGCAGAAATATACAGAATACAGCATACAGCTAGATTAAGGGAATTTATTACCGTGTTCTATTTGTTACTATAAAGTTTTCATTTCCACAAAAACTAAAGTCTGTAACTATTAAACTTCAATAATAATTCCTGGGGGCTTCAATTATTTATTTACATTTTTATTAATGTAAGTAAATATTGTTGAATTCTACATAACTTTTCTTTAAGAAATTCCTTGAGAAATAGAAAGTTACTTAAGACATTCCTTATTCAATATTTTACCAAATCAAATATAGATAAATAGAAACATAGATAGATATAAATAAAGATTTTATTTGAAAAATCAACTTGAATGCAACGACCTAGCTCTAGTTTAGTTCTTGGCCAAGTTCTGTGGCAATTTGCGGATCTTTTGTGAAGACAATGACATTGCCAACTGGCTCATCACTGCCAATGAGTAACCTCGTCCGCCCAATTCGACATTGTCCTTTATTCAGTTTCCCGACTAATCATGTGCTTCTTGGTCCTGCCTCTAATAAAGGAATGAAAAAATCATTGTGCGAAAAAATATAGAAAATATTGGAAATAAATATTAAAACAGATTTTTATACTTGATTTTCTGTCTTTCATTGCAGAGTTGCAGAGTTTTTTTTTTGTTTTATTTATCACCTTTCCGTTAGACCCTACTACTCCCCTGTGTCTCCTTCTTAAGGATTAGAATTGACTCTTTTGGCATCATCATATCCGTGCCACGTAAAATTGTCTCTGGCACTCGAAGTATTCGCTTTTATTGGCGGCGCTGTCCCAGAAGGCCAGAAGCCTTAGATTGCATTGCAAATTTTGTTATCAACATATAAATGAAGCATCACGAAGCACGAAGGCTGTCAATCCTTGGAGGCTGCCAGCAGGCCGGAAAACGAATCACGGCCCAGGATTTGGTATCCTTTGTGTAAAGACATGAATCACAATTTTGCCAATTTAAAATGTAATTATTTTTGTTTTGGTCGGATAAGAATATGGATTTTGGTTTTGGCTCGAGAAAAGCTCTCTCATAAATAAATTTAGTAAAAACATTTCTGTCATCATTTAAAATGCAACAAATCCTGAGCAAATAAAAATTCATAATTTAATCAAATACTCGTATATTGTCGTTGCTGCAACGGCACGCCTTCAGGCGCTTGGCAATTAAATTTGCATGCCGCAAAAAGTGTCAAAGCCCGCTCTACTTGTCCGGTTATTTACTAAAGAAAAACACAATTGTTTGCAGCATTTGCGGTCTGTGTCCCGTGCCGCACCTCCCGCCTGCCCCTCCTCTGCATCCTTCCCATTTAATTCTATTCCCTAGCCCACCTTAGGCTAGAGCATAAACAAACTGCGACATGGGCAAATAGAACTTTATTTCCGTGTGTTTGGTAAAATTTGTTAATTTGTGCAAAAGTTTGCATTGCATTTGGCCAGCCCGGTCTACGTGTCCGGCATAACAATTCGGAAAAGAATGAATTTCGAGTTAGAAAACAGAGTGGATTTGCGGCCCGGAAAGGGAGTTGGGTCTAGTAGGGGACCTGTTGGAACTGTCGTCAGGCTAACGATTTTCAAATTGCCTCTGATGAGTCAAAACAGAGAGATACAGTAGGCAATGCTTGCAATTGTTTCACAATAAATATTTGAATTTACGAATACCCTTTACTTTAAATCTATGGTACCAAAGTAAAGATAATGTGTTTGGACTTCCTTAAGAGCTCTTATTTAAAATTTAACAAACTATTTTTATGGAAATAAATTAGTAAAGGCATATTGAATTATGACATAAACATTTAAAACTTTTTGGAGAGCTAATGGAATAGAATTTTGTATAAAATGCAATATCTAAAATGAGCTGTTCATATTTAATATAAATTTAGCAATAATTAACAGATACATATATTTGAATTAATTAATTTAATTCAATTTATAAAGAGCTAACAATTTATTACAATTAAGAGCTTTCTAGTGTGGTTCAGCCATATATTTTAATTCTAGATTTATAGTTTTCTATATTAAAATTATACAATATTATAAATTTAGGTACTTAAATAATTAGAATTTTTAAGTTCAATATAGGACCAGAAACTAATTTTTTAACTTAATTATATATTAGAAAAAATATTTTTAGGAGGAAACAATATGATTTAAATTGTATAAGAATTGTATTTTCTAATAAAGCCGCATTAGAGCAGTTGTTAATTAATTAAACATTTTCCGATTTAACTTTAGTTATTTAGCAATTTATTTACAAAATATTTTACTTATATTTTGGTAATCATTTGAGGGAATATTGAAACTTTAGCCTTTATTAAATATAAATACAATTACCAGAAATATTTTTAAAGTATTATTATATATTTTACAATTAATTTTCCATTAAAAAATCAATGCGATTTTAAGATTATTTAAGAAGACACTATAAAAGAATATAATATTTTTCTTTATTACCCATTAATGTTGCATAAAAATTTTTAAAAATGCATTAAATTTTTTAAATATTTAACAAATATATCTGGTTTCGTAATTTACAATATATTTTAATTACTATAAAGAGGGATAACAAATTAAATATATTTCAATATCATTACACCTTATTAAGCATTAATAACGGATTAGAGTAAACGAAATACATCGAACGATATCCGGAAGTCTCCCGGTTCGTTTAGCTTATAAATTAAATTTAAGCTGCTAACAAGCTGCAAATTTACCAAACACGTATCTCCGTTATGGGTCTATTACTTGGCCAGAAGTGCGGTGGCCAAGTGTCGAGGCGGAAAATTTGTGCAGCGGACTAGTGCCCATAAATAAAATATGGCAGGCGACCGATGAAACCGACAGAACCACTGGACCATAGGACCCTGGGACCATGGGTCCATTGGACTCGCTATCTCTGCGGTTAGTCCATAGATTTTTGCCGGCCATTGTCGCATGACAAATGCTGCTTGTTGCTTCTGTTCCGACTCCTTTCGCAATTGTTATTATTGTTGGCTTTGTTGTACTTTCGGCCATTCAACGAGCCATTTGTATGCCGGCCGTGTTTGTTGGCCATGGCGATAAGTCATAGCTGGCACGTCCCAAAATTTATTTGTTCAAGTTTGTTTGCTTAGCTGCGAACCTCCTCTCACAAAAGGATATATGTTTGTATGCCAAGTGAGCTCGGGGCCAATTGCATTAATCGCTTGATAATTTACACAGCAATAATAATAATAACAAGATGGACATACAGTCGGGTGTCCCGACAGTAGAATACCATGTACCATTACAAGACGCGTCCCAAAATTATATAAAAGAGAATAAGAATAAAAAACTGAGACAAATTTACATATAATGCAAATGTCTTCCCATTCAATAGCAAAGTCGATAGCTCAGTGGGTAAAGCTACACATACATTTTTGTAAGCAATTGGCCTGGGTTCGAATCAACCGCAGGCATAAGGAATTTTTTCATTTTCAAAACATTAAGTATAGTTCTTTGCTTGCTTTTTTTTATTTTTTAGTATTAAATACTGTAATTATTTTAATGTACTGGAAAAAAAAAAAATATTGCTAAAAATAAAAAAGATTTCGCTCGTCGCCGACGGGATTCGAACCCGTGACAACTAACATTTGAAAAAGACTTCAGCTTAGCCAGCTGCGCCACCAACCAATTCAAAATGAGTAATCCTATTTTCATAGTAATATGAACATAAGTAAAATGTTTAATGAACGTTTTGATTTATTTGGAGCCCTCTGCCTGGGCTGCCTCTTGTACACGTAATGTGTATAAAGTAAAAAGCCTATATCTCCGCTATTTATGGCACGATCGCAATAAAATTTGGACAGTCTGTGTATTTTGATAAAATGCATTAAGCTTTTTAATATGGTTTACATAACTTTATAAATTTCGGAGATATACGTTTTTTTCAAATAGCTCCTCCAAAAAGGGGAGCAGCAAAAATTTAAAACAAACTTGATCTGCGTGCAGATATAAGAAGTCTAAATCCCAAGTTTGGTGTCTCTAGCTCTTATAGTCTCTGAGATCTGGGCGTTCATACAGACAGACGGACAGACGGACAGACGGACAGACGGACAGACGGACAGACGGACGGACGGACGGACAGACGGACATGGCTATATCGACTCCTTTAGTGGTCCTGACCAATATTTAGGTAACTTTTGGGGGTCTGTCACGCCTCCTTCTGCCTGTTACAGAAAATCGCACTCGCACAAAACTATAATACCTTTGTACCTTTGGTACATGGTATAATAATGTTTACCATTGGCATAAATATATATAGATTTATTGAATTAACCGGCAAAAAAAGAGACACTCCTTATCGCACAATTGAATTATGTTTTACAAATTGCTGCGAGAAAAAAATGATACATAATTGCAATATATTAACTATACTATGGGGGAGGTGTTCCACTTACATTCATTAAAATTTATTTTATCCTACATGATTTTGTATAAATACAAATTGGTATCTAAGTATTAAAAATTTTTTAAGGCATTTAAATTCGGTTCCATCTATAAATAATTTAATTTTTGTAGAAAAAAGCTGAGTTTATGAAATTATGAAATTATAGATTCTAAATATTATATTAGAAAATGTTGTAAGGCCATGAAATACTATGTATAAAAATGTATTTTCCTGTAAAAATGCTGAGTTGCCTCGCTTTAATGTATTGTATTTAATGTATGTATTTTAATAAAATGTATTCTAAAAGGTCTATAAAATAATAAAATTTAAAAATATAATAACGTACATATTATAATTACAAAATATTTCTCCTTCACTTCTTTCTTTTATAATATTTTCCCAAAAACAATATCTCCTCCTCCTTTATTTCACTGAAGAATATGTATTCCAAAGTTGGTTTTTGTACACAAAATCCCAGAATGCATTTGATTGTGCTTATTTCAATGCCCACAGTAAAGAAAATATGCAAATTTAATTTTCCCAGGCAGAAAAAAAGAAAAACAAACCAAAAAAGAGCAAACATACACAGAGCCAAAGCCTAGGTCATAGTCAGAGACGACGTAGCATACTTTTCAGCGCCGCAGGACATTAAAAAATGGACTCTGGCCGCTCGCCGCTCTTCGTTGCCCGCCGCTCCAAGTTTATTTATATGAAAATAATCACACATGCAAATTAATAATTTCATTTCGTTCCGGAGCCGCGCACACACATAACAAGGGAGGGCTGTGTCGGAGGCAACGGTGAAACGGTGTTACCCCTTTCTATTGTGGCTGCCGGGAGAAAAATAGCTTTGGTACTGAAATCAAAAATTTAGACCATAAATAAAATCATAAAACGTGGACCAAAGCCTGGGGTCTCTGGCTCTCGCAGCCTGGGCTTATATAACAATGAATAGATTTTGTTTGGTCAAATCTGTTGCGCATTTGTTTTTGCTTATCGCCGAGCAAATAATTTATGGGCTGGCATAAAAATCTGCATTTCGTTTTGTCGGGGCTTAGTGGCCGGGACCGGGATTGTTGTGTGATCTATCAATTTGCCACTTTAAAGCTATATATGTATACATATGTACATGTTTGTTTTGTTTGCATTGTAGTTTTTAAATAGCAATAATGACTGTTAATTTACATGCCGCAAGTGTCAACAGGCCTTTGGCCATTTGCAATTACGAGGCTCTGTTTTTGTTATATCCATTATTTTCCCTCTTATTTATTCTTTTTTTTTTGTACTTTGTGTTCATTGGTTTCATGTTTTTCATGGCCACAAAGTACTTCATAAAATGCATTGGCATGCAAATTATGTTAAGCTCGTGAATTTATAATTTAATGAAGACACTTTGTAGCCATAATTGGCCCATGCTTATCTGCCAGAAAAAAAAAACCATGGACTCTGGACTCCACCGAAACTCGCGTAATATTGTTCTTAATTAAATAAATGAGATCCAGCGATTGTGTTCATTGCGGTGATTGCATATTTTTTACATTATTCTGTATGGACTTTCTTTTTTTTTTTTGGTCCCTGTCGAATGCTTTATTTAATTGCATTTAAATCGCTATAAAAATATTCTTTAAACGAGGTCCTGCGTCGCTTTTGATGTGCAGCTTAACAGTCCATATGAAATCCTGCGAGAAGGTGAAAGAAGAGCGGAAGAGCGAAAGAGCTGTGGCTGTGCTTCTTTAATTTGTGTTGAAGTTTATGCCAGGAATAGATTTATGAAATTTTCACGTACTCGAGGCAACTATATGAGACAGTTTCAAAGGTTTATGCGGGGAAATAATATATTATTATAGATTTTACTAGGACATGAACCCATATAATAGTAGCAAGGTCCCCGTGCACATTATTATTATAAATATTTTAAAGCTTACATTAATTCGTTAATTTACCCACCATGAACTCAGACCGACTGGCTTTTCCGCACCTTGTTTCAATCTTGCGTGTGTTTCAATTAACTTTTTGCCTTCACTCCAAAGACGAGGCGAGTGAAATGAAAATGAGAAGCCAGCATCCAGAATGCAGCTGAGTCTTCGCCTTGTATGATAAGCAGCTTCCTCGCTTGTTTGAACATAAAAATGCGGCGCTTAACATAAATTACGCATCCTGTCAGGAGGAGGACGTGTGTGTGTGTGCGTGCTTGTAGCAGGTGCCAGGCAAGTTAATTGTTAAGTGTTTGCCGACTTGTAGTTTTCGTGCAGTGTAGTTTCAGCTCCAAGATTAGCAGGCAAACTTTGGCCATCGCTTTTTATGCATAGCTGGTTGGAATATCGCTCCACAAAGTTGCTTTTGCCGGCGAAATTTCCGCAATTTATGTGGCAAGCTAGTCAAAAAAAAAAGGAAAATTAAAACAACGACGGAGACTGTAAATTATAATTGCATATTTTCATCATATTTTACAATTGACGGCGTCATCCTTGTGGCGGCGAGGCTGCTTCTCCTACAGTTTAATAGGAAATTAAATGTCCGCTCTTTTTGCTCTCCATTGAAATTCACAAAAACTTTCAAATTGAAAACTATTCGCCAGGCAGCTCGAAAAGTACAATGTCCTCTCTGGCTTTTAAGCTGGAAAGTTGGTTATTCTTTGTCAGCTAGAAGAATATATACATATTTTCTAATATCTCTACTCTTTAATCATTTAAAAATAAATATAATAAATTAACAAGTTTTTTAGTTTGGGAATATTTATTCTAGATATTTACATTCCTTTTCTATAAATTATATACGGTGACAGATACCTTTAAAGCCTGAATTTATTGGTTAAAAAAGTAAAAGATAGATTTCGAATAATTACTCGTAAATTTGGTAGACACCACAAGAACCAGTTTTCTTGTCCGTTTTTATTTTTCCAAGACACCTCAATTTACCTTTTCATTTGGCATTGCCTCAGTATTTTCTTCGACTTGAGTGGCTAAATAAGAAAAAAAGAAGAAGTTCAATCGCAAGGCTGGGGAAAAACTCCTGGCCAAATTCTCTTTGGTCGGCGCAGAGTGGCAATGGAAAAACTTTTCAGTCACCTCGATGCACACACATTTTTATAAACATCTAATTGTCAAGAGGGATAACGAGTGTGACAGTCGGTAGAGTGGATGACATAAAAAAAGAAAAGGATTCCGTTGGCCCGAGGGCCACTGAAATCCTGACGATTGCTGAAACTCGCATCGCCTTGTGGCCAGGTCTCGTTTTCCTGCGGAAATTATTTCACACTTGAAACCATTTTCATGAAATTAGTTTTTCTTTGGCATTGTGGAACTCGCAATTGGCCCAAGGGAAGAATGCTGGTGAAAGGCTGGGGAAACTCGGGCACGTCGCAGCCAAATGAAGTTGAATAAATTGCCTTACTCGAGGCTTAATTCAAATACAATTCGCCAGCCGATTAATATTTTATAATTTCGAGCACGATTTTCAATTTCAACTGCGGTCTAGGATCAGTGAAAGTTCACTCTCTCCTGCTTGTTTGCTTTTAAGAATGTACAGAGAAATATATTATCATATTATATGTCAAAAATTCGTATAATATTAATTTATTGTTATTGTTTTGTGGCTAATTTTATAGCGCTTTTATTTCTATAAAAATACTTTAACCAATACATCAAAATATTTTAAGATAAACCTGTTTCAGAGGGATTATAATTATAATCATTTTCTTAAAAGGAAAACTTTAAAGGTTACTTTTTTTTAAAATAATGATGTACTTAAATATATTATATACAACTTTCTTAGTGCACTTTTCTATGCTTCAGCAGGTACAATTTTTATTTGTCCAGCCTAAGCCTTAGGCTAGTAGACATGCATTTGAATTTTAATTTCTTTCAAACACCTTCCCCCTTCAGTGACATCCTTTTTTGTCTAAGCAGAGAAAGGATTTTCCGGAATAAATATTATTTTAGAGGACTGCATGTAGCCTTTGTCTGCCAAGGACTCTCAAATTGCGTTTTAAATAATTCAATTTTTAAGGACAATTGTCGCATCATTAACTGAAGTAGCTGCGGCGGCCTGCCGGCCATTAAAACTCCACCAGCAACGCGGAGTTAAGAGTCATGCCCAGGTCCTTTCCTTTGTCTTTTTGTGGAAAGCTGCTCTTGGATTAATTTTCCATTTCGGCGGAAACTAATCCTGTTGAATTTGCTGTGGCCCGCCGTCTGCTGTTGAAGTAACGTGGAAGTTTTTGCTGGCAATTGTTAAATGCAATTGAATTTATAAGCGGGGCATAATTAAAATTAAGCAGCCGTTGCCGAAGATGAAAGTTTTTGCAAGTGTTGCACTTCCTGTGCCTGGTCCTTTGTTGGAATTTAGTTTTTCGAGTGGCTTGTAAGTTGCTGCTGTGCGGAAGTGGATTGTCCTGTCTTAAACCAGATTAAGGAGAGAATAGGATGTATTAGAGTCTTTATATTTAACTAAAGGAATATTTCTGCCTTAAAGTATATCTTCTGCTCATTAGTTTTCACTAAAAGTTAAACGTTAAGGCATCTGTCACTCTTTGATACAACCAATTGTAATCTTAATTAATTGCTAAAGGTTTTAATAAATAACGTTGAATACTATATGTTAGGTCTTTCATTCTTCCAGCTCTTTCAGAAAACTTTCCGCTTTTCAGTTGCATATGTAGCCACGTTCTCATTAGGAAATTTTCCAATTCCCAGAATGCATAAACTAATTTAGCTGAAATGTTTTTGCTTACAAATGGGCTGCACATCCCAGCAGTGGATTTCATCATTTCGTCAGAGCAGAAGCAACTCCTCGAACTTGGCATGGAAAACAAACGAATTTCCGGAAATAGCAGCTAGAAATCAGCGAGAGGAGAGGAGACCCGGACAGAGACGGAGACGGGATCCAGCAAATTCCTCGCACTCGCATTACAGGCGACGACAACGTCGACGACGGCCAAATGAGTCCTCGTCCCTGGATAAGGATGTCGAGGCTGACGTGAACCTGCCGAATGACGATGCGGATGCGGATGTTGACGGACGTTGATGTGGATGTGAGTGAGTTGCTTCATGATGGAACGCCAAATGGCTTGTGTCTCTTTATGGGAATTGTTGTTTGTTGTGCTCGGTTTTAGTCTTAGTTTTGGTTTTGTTTTTCGCCGGCTGTCTGCTTAGTTCAGCAGATAAGCAGTTCTACTTATATTATGGATTCCAAGGAAAAGGTTTCTAGTTCTAGTTCTGGCTTAAAAGTGTAAATTATTAAAGTATAAAAAGAAAGCTAAGGAATACTATCTATAAATACCAATTTTCCTTTTTTCATATTTTCTCAGAAACAAAGCGAGGAAGCCCAGCATTTCGCTTCCTACTTCCAGAAGCAGAACTTTTTAATTTAATATTGCGCTTTGTTTTTATTTTAAATTAATTTAATAATTACCAAGAAATTTTGTGTCATTGTTTAAAACTTTGCCCAGATGAGAGAATAACAGTTTTAGCAAATCGTTTAACTTGTTTAAAATAATTGTGGGATTAATTTAAATGACTTTTTTTTAAACCTTATTAATAAATAAACCTTATTAATAAATATTAATAATAAACCTTATTACAAAAATTTAATTTTTTCTGCCAACATAAATCAACTCTATATTCATTTTTTTCAGACTTCTTATCCGAAAGTAAATGGGTTACAGAATTTTGGTTTAAATTATTTTAAAACTCAATTTAGATGCGACTTTAGGAAATATATTTTTTTAGAATTTGACCTTTAATTAAATTTAAAATTAAAAACATGCACACGACACTTCTCAACGAGATGAATAATGGTTGAAAAATTAAAATTAATTAATTAAATTAATTAATTAAAATTAATTGCGAATTCCTTTTCTCACAAGCAGAAAATTATATTTACCCTTCAGTCCCGCTTTTTTAATCGTTTTTTGCTCAATTATTTCATTTGTTTAATATATTGCACAATTTTCCTAAGATTAATATGAATTAGATTTACTAAGCCTTCTGGATATATGTACTATATGTATGTAGACATCCAGTCCTACATTAGCTATATTATCAGACCATAGTAGTGGCAGCGATTTTACCCCATTTTAAATCTAATCGACCTCGAATTAAATATGGAAGTATTGTTAATATTTTTTTTATCATTTTGTAAAAAATAATAAAGAAAATTAAAAACTTAAACTTATTCTTATTTATATGATTTTTATTACAAGTCTATCCCATTTTTAATAGGCATCATGTTTGTAAACCTGAAATTGAGGTTAATTTATAAGATAGACGAAGCAATTTTATTCATTGTATTTTATTCAGATTTTAGTAAATATGTACTTACAAGATTTATTTAAATTAAAGAGCAAACTAAAGCAATAATTTCTTTCTATTTTTGATTTCATTGTAAACGTCTTAACGTCATTGTAAACGTCTTAAAAATGATTATTGTTAATATAATGTAACTAATAAAATTATTTCAGTATTAATTCATATAGTGTATTTAAAAAACAGATTAGATGAGCTGGTATGTTCAAGATATTCCACTCTATTTCATTAGAACTAAAATGTGAATTCATAAAATTGAATTAGAGATAAAAGCTATTATTTGAATATTTCATGCGCTAAATTGTAATATAAATGGCAATTTGAGATAATTTTAGATTTACTGCGTACTTCAGTTGCACAGAACTGCATTCTTTGCAATTTAAAATGCTATTAAAACCGCATTTAATTAAGATTAAAACTTACGGCCGGCAAAAAGAGCGATGAATGGCTTTGGGGTTAAAATGAAAACAAGATAAAATAAGCGCCAACAGAAAAGGAAAATAAAAAAGGAAAAAACAAAAAATGGATAAAACCAAAGAGCAATAAGCTGGAGATTTAAATGCAGTTTGTTGCAAATATATTTTTTTGTAAACTTTACGCATTCGTCTCGACGACTCCGAGTGCCGAATGCCACGCCCCCGTGCCGCCCCCCCTTTTGGGTATTTCGGTTACGAAAGCCCGATCACGAGGCCAAAACGAACAACATTGTATGGCCCAGCGAGGAGTGCACGGAACGGGGTCCTTGAGCGGCCGACGAATGAGAGTGCCGAACCCTCCGCCACCCTCCCAGAGTCCCGCCGCACCGCCCACCCGGCGGCGCCCCCCGAAACCACCCGAAGCCACCCACCAATGTGTAGGCGACAAGGATGAACGTCGTTGGTTGGTCGGTCGGCCGGAGCCTATGTAAACGAGGCACGCACGCATGTGTATGTAGGTGACATGTACTGCGTCCTGCAACAAGAGTCCTGGCAATGGCCAAAAAGGCAGCGGAGTAAATGCAAAATCTGTAGGGAGCCCACACCGATGACACACCCACCCCATCATCCCACCCACCCGAACCCCTACGAGCTGAGGCAGAAACAGAAACAACATCAGCGCAGCAAACATCATCGTCCTGCAGGGGAAGCGATTACGCTGCAACATGTTGCAAGGGGAGGAGTCTGTGCACGACTGCAGTTTTGGCCTTAATTGTTTGTGGGAACACAAATATTGCACACCTAATTATGTCTAAATAAATAACAATTATCTCACAGTTATAATTCTGCAATTGATTTATCTCTTTATTTACTTTTTTTCATTTTAATCTATTATCCTTGTCCAAAAATTTATTTGGTATTCGTTTTGAGATTAGGAGTCATTAAAGAAATGTAGTTTTGTAGGAAACAAATATAAGAATACAAATAATTATGAGTTGCAATTAATTATGTTGAGTTATTTATACAAAGTTTCAAATATATTGATAATATCTACATTATACTTTACGCATTGTGCATTGTGCTTTAAGAAATGGTTTAATTATAATATATTTGATGAAGGTAAATTGGCCATCGCAACTAAGTTTTAGTTTCGGTTTTTTATTATGGCTACATTAAATTCTTATTTGAGAAAAACTAACTTATCTAGAATTTATTAAATATGTAGGAATATTGTATACGTTTTTCTATTAATTTAATATAATTGAATTCAAATAAATGTAGAGAGGTAGTCTTAATATAGTTTATCGAAATAATACAATCATTATGGCCTTGAAAATTGTGCACATATTTAATTAATTTTTATCTGTAACAACATTACATTACTTTTAATTTGGCAAGGGCAAACTGTAAGCGAAATAGTTTAGTATTTCGTTAATATTGGCGGAAATAAAAATAATTAAAAATTTATAGATGTAGTTTAATATTAACATTAATTTAAGTATGTGTATACATAAAATTGAGAGGTCTTACTTTGTGTTAGTTAAAACCCGTCACAATAATTTATAAATTTAGCTAAACACAAACGTTGTATTTGCTGTATTAGTTTCTTTCTTTATTAAAACCACTATTGCCTCAAGAATTAAAACTTAAAAACCTGCCTTGGCATTATTCGTAGCAATGTAATTACATATATAAAATTGTGTATAAATAATACAGTACAAAGTTTCGGGAGAACGTCAGAATATATTTATAAATTATTATTAATTTTGTTCTATTATGTCGTAAATAAATGGCTTTAAAACATTACTTTTAAAGTAAAGATTATGCGTTTTAAGGCATATATAATAGATCTATATAAGAACTAAAAAGTAGACTGTTAATTTAATTTTATTTTATTTAATTTGTTTGTTATTGAATTCTCAAATATTAAACAACGCAAAATTTCAAATATATGTAGATCGTTAAGAAAGCAATGAAATAAAATTAACTTTAAATAACATAAATTATTATTAAATAAAGGAAAAACTAAACTGATAGCAATCATAAATGAATAATATTTTGATTACGCTTTATGTCTGTCTTATTGCAGTCAGTTTCCGGTGATTCCCCCGATTATGGAATGACTCCCAAATGCATGCTACACTTGATAGCATTTAAGCCAGACCCAAAAGGCTGGCAATTAAAACGAACAATCGAATATGGCCATTTTCATTCGCCAAAAGCGAGAAACAACCGACCAGCAATACCCGATGTGCCATATAAGGGCACAGAACTATATCCATCCAGCTATTCGCGTAGGTGGAGCACCGACTTATGTAATAGTTGCTTTTTTGTTGTTTGCACTATTTTTGTTTGTTTATTTTCTTCATTTGTTATTGTTGTTGTTTGTTGGTGGGGGCGGGGGAAAAGCTGGGGAAATTTTAGACGGAGACGGGTAGTTGCAACACGTTCGATTGCAGGGCGGTGGAAAAAAGTTAACTGCTGTAAACAGCGCAGGCCTTACAGAGAGAGAAAATCGGGGGAAATTGCATATGTAGGTATTGGATGGGAGAGAGTGAGAGCGAGTCCTGGAGAAAGGCTTCGTGGGAATGCCGGCCACGTGGCTTGCAACGAAGCTATTAATCAAAACAGAATCAAAAAGGTCGCTTCTCAGTGAGTGCGAGAGAGAAACACGTGCCGGCCAATTTAGCAGAGGTCCTTTAACAGAGCTCTGTTACCCAAAGCCGGTTGGCAACTGGCAAGCCAACTTGGCTGGGAACTTTCCACCGGTCTAATAATAGATTTTATCAGCGCCCAGTAACCGATATGCTGGGGATTTACTTTGTGTAATTAATGGTCTGCTGCTGAGCGATTGTAAGGTGATTTAATCAAGCAATTAGTTTGGCAAATGCATTTGCAATTGCTCATTTCGATTTGCATTTTGTGGTGATCCATTAGAACGGGGTAGGACATCCCCTCCTGCCTCGATGTCGAATCAAGTCGATTGCCAAAGTGTCAGAAATGTATTCTGGCTTTAGAGCTCAGTTTGTTTGTCCAACACTTGGCACGCACACGCAGTTCCTTAAGTACAGGTAGGTCCTTTTAAAATGATAATTGTATTATTTTAATACAAAATTTGGAAAATATATGTGTCATTAAGCTGATAAATAAATATATTTAGGGATCTAAGGATTTTAAAAATCTACTAACACTAGCATTTATGCAGTATATTTTTTTTAAATTACATGATTATTTTATTACTATTTATTTATTTATTAAATTATTCCTGTGCTATCAATATTTACTTTTAAAAATATTTTTAAATCTTCTGCATCTATTTCTATGTTTTAGTAAGATCGTATAAGTTAGACATTCTTTATTTTTAAAGGATTTTCAATTGTAAAAAGTCGGTGTCTCACTTTTATTATATCATTAATAGTACATTAATAATATATCCTTTAATCTTCTTCAGCTAAATTATTGTTTCGCTTTCAAATTATATTAATTTTAGCAGCTAAGTCAGTTCAAACTAGTATTTCTCTCCATGCTTCCCTTTTAAGCAATCTCCACTGTATATGGCAGTGTCCTTGTACTTTTACATAATAAATCAAACCCCTCCGAAAAGGAAATGAAAGCAAAGGCAGGGACGCCAACTGAAAAGTGAGAAAATAAATTGCAATCGCAGGCTAACAGAGTCCTGTTAGCATTTCAGTGATAAGAGCCGGCAAAGCGAGAACAGCTGTTCGGGGAAAGCGACAGAGACAGGACGAGCGATAAAGAGAGTGCATTTGGTTTCGGCGAGAGTGTCGAAGGAGCAGCACTCTCCGCTGTAAACGCCACTGTAAAGTTGACTGGGAACTAAGCCAATTGCACAATGTGGGCCGAAGGTGAGGTCGTCGTGTTGCTGGTGCTGCTGCTGTGTATGTTGCAACTACAACTGCAACTACACAACCCTTCGTCTACGAAGGACTTCGTGTCGGGATATACATATATATAGACAGGACAGGCCGTCCATGTATAGCGTTTATGTGTTGCTGCTGTTGGTTTTGCTCCTGCTGGTGCTGCTGCTGCGTTTTGCTGCGGCCGCGACAGCAGAGTCGTTGCAACAATCGCAGCTTGCACATCCAGCAGCAGTCAGTTGGACGCGGCGGCTCCTTCAGCAAGGACGCACAGCTCACACAGGCCCTTCAAAGGACACCGACAAGCCGAAATAGTCAAGCAGCCAAGCGGCCAACAACTAGCAAGCAAACAGTCCACCGACAGCCAGCCAAGTCCTGTAAAGTCCTGGTTACATCGATGTAGTCAGTTCTCTGTAAAAGCAGAGCGCTAGAAACGCTAATTAGCCAGACATGTTAGCCAAGTTTTAGCCAGTGTTTTCGCGTTTCTCTGTGTGCGCCGCCCGCTTTTTGTTTGTCCTTTTTTTTTCGTTGGTGTTCTAACGTGTGCCGTTTTTTGATAAGAAAGGAAACCCAGATACAGATACTTTGCCAGAGATACGCCAGCTAGATACACAGACGGCTAATTCATATTAACTTGTTGTGCATTGTGCGGGCATCTCGTGTGTGTGCGCCGCCAGCCAGCCAGCCAGCCGCCTCTGAGTGCATTTTCATTAAAGTCAACAAGTTGCAGCCGCATAAGGTCAAATAAGAGCAGGTGAGTTTGTGTTACCGGGTTTTGTTGGTTAGTTACTTGAAGTGCTTGTAAAATGCTTTTCTGCGGAGAGAGAGCGAGTGAGTCTTCGTGTGGTTGGAATTTTATTAAGTGGTTTTTGGCTCGAGTAACTTGAGAGCAAAGCATAGAAAATATTAAAGAAAAATATTAAATAAAATATATGAACATGGGGGCTCTACTGCAGTTTAAGCCAAAAGAATTAGGAAAAAATGGTTTTTAAAATAGATACATATATGTAGATACTTATTTTATTTAGGAATATCAATCAAATTATGACAAGAAAAGGGAAAAGGAAAATAATAAACTATGTGGAAGGTTGGAATATATTTAATAAATATTAAGTCTTTCAAATGCCTTATTTTAGTTAAAAACTTAAAGACAACATTTTAATGAAACTCTAGATGGTTTTATAAGTATACTAAATATTATAAGAATCACCAGTGCGAGTCAGGAAAATTATAATAGTTTATATTCTTTAGCTGTAACATTTAATATTATTTATTAGTCTATTTAAAAATATATAAGTAAAATGTAGTAAAAATATTTAAAATATATTTTCCACAGGTATTGCATACTATCTTTAAAATAACTTCAATAAATTCCAAGTAATTCCAGATAATTCAACCATTTTTTAAAATCATGATATAATAGTATCTATATAAATTTACATATTGTAAAATATATAGATATTTTTATTTATATTTAAAGTAGTTTTCAGATTGAATCGCAAGCTTCTTTAAGCTAAATAAAATATTGAATATATTTTTCTGCTTTGTTGATAAATAAATAGCTTTTACTAATGATAAAATTATTTATTATTTGTTTATTTTAAATAAAAATTATACGTATCCCATATATTTATACAAATACATTTAATTTTATTAAAAAGTGTGCACAGTTAAAAATAAACAAATAATGACTTCTTTATTAATGCAATTTCTATAAACAACCTTTTCCAAATAAGATAGCAACAACTAATATATTTAGTGGTTATTACATCCCCAAGCAAACATAAATAATACAAATAACTTTGCCGAACACTGAGCTCAATATTTTCACAGATTAAAAGACAAGTCCGACGGGAAAGATATCTATTTTCTTAATGATCTTTTGTTACATTCGAATGCGTGTGGCTGTGTGTATGCAGGTGCAGGTGTAGGCAGGTGAATTACAAAAGGTTTAAGTAAGTAAGCAAAACGGTAGAAATCGAGTAATCGCTCTCGGGGGCATAGTTTAATATTGGATTTGTAATGGAAACCAATATCGCCCCAGGCAAATTTATGCAATGGCCAACAAAGAGAGAAAACTATTGAGTTTGAATTGAACCAAGGCAATAAAACTGCAGTGCGAAGTTTGAGTTGTGCTGAGTCGTCAGCCTTGGCATTGCCAATTTCATTAGGGCCATAACGAGAGACGGAGAGCGGCAGAGTCCGCTTGTAATTGCAATTAGTTTTATCGTAACTTGCAGTTAAATAATCAAAACATTTTCCCAAGCTTCCTTCCGTTCGGCTGCCTGCCCTTTCGTCGCCCTGCCACCGAAAACTCTTTGTAATGCAAAACTTTTTAATCCGACGCCTTGGTTTGTTTACACGAACTGCCAACGCCCGCCGCCCACTACGCCCTTGATTCGTACAAACACACACACACACAAAACACCAACAATAACAACAACAAGGTTGACAATAAAAACGGGATTGACAGGATGAGCTCAGGATGTTGATGTATTTGATACTCTTATTCGGAAATTCTTTTAAAAAAAGTAGAAAAGTTGGGTGCTATATTAAATAAGAAATTTCAAAGAAACATAAAAATCAAATATTTTATAGCCCTAACTATGTATAAAGAAGATTTAAAGTTAACTTTGTTCTCAAAAACCTGGAAATATTCCATACCTTTATAATTTTAAGAAGCATTTTTTTAAGTACAATGCAGCAGATTTTATAAAATAATATATGATATGCATACAAAAAGTTTACTTTTCATCTGTAATAAATATATTGTACTTCTTAGTTTACCCTTTTTTACATAAAAGATTTTGCTCAAACTTCTGGCAAATATTCCTTAAAATATGTTATATGTACATACCTCAAAAGCATTTTTAACTAGAGCTATGTACGTTCAAATGTTATAATATTATACATATTTAATTTTTGTAAAGTGTTTCTTATTTATAAAGGCTCTCAAAAGAATTTAGAATCATTATCATTGATTGTCGCTGAGCAAGTATGTTTCAAAAAATATTCTTCAGAACATTTTTCAGAATGCGAATTTTTAAGAATATTTAAAACTAAGGAATTGGTTCTCTATGCATTAGAGATTAATATGTGATTTTTCAAAATGCCACTTGAATAAGACATTCTTTTTACGTTCTATTTTATAAAGTATGGAATTTATATAGAAAATCCATTGTTTTTGTTATCAAAGCAGCAAAAGAATCAAAGAGATATTGTAATAAGCTCTGACATTAATTCAAAAATAAAGAAATATATTAAAAAAATATTTATTCGCATAAACTTCTGATAACTGGCAGATTACAAATTCTAAATATGTATTATAAAAAATCAGCAGTGTTATGCTTTATAGAACAAAAAAAAATTGTAATAAACTTAGAAACTTATAAAAATAGTATCTAATTTGGATATGCCTCTGAAACAAAATAAGAGTTTGAACCAATATACATATAGTTGCGTCTAATTTTAAAATTATTAATAAACTTTTTATTAAAAGATGTATATTTTTCCTCTATATCCTATTTTACTTTTAATGCCATAAGAAAATCAGTGAACCATTACAATCATAACTTGAATATTCGTATGAGCTTTGCGAATCAAGCTAATTCTAGTTATGGTCAAAGTTTTAATTCCCTCGCTGCCAGATAGAGTATGAAAAATAAGAAAAATTTGCATATTTACACAAGACAATTTACACACTCTCCCAGCCCGACGCTGACTGAGTGACTGACTGAAGGGCCTGCGCTGTCTTGGGGCGGGGTGAGGCCTGGGGAGTTATCCTGGGATTGAGCGAGAGTGAGTGAGTTGAGGTTATTTTGTAAATTGTGTGTAAGCCGAACTGCTGCGACTGCAGCCTGATGAACAAGCCGACGAGCCGTTGGAAAAGTCCAACAAGTTAGGGGGGAAAGCAGGGGAAAATCTGAGAGGAAAAAGGGCTGCGAGGGCTCGGGTGTGTGTGTGTGTAAGGGCTGACAAGGACATGTAAAGTGTCGAGATGGAGTTGCAGTTGCGGGGCGGCCTGAATTGGGGATATACTATATGTGGGATATATGCAAGTGAATGAAGTTCGAATGCGTGTTGCCACAACATACGGAAGTAATTCGATTTCGTTGCCATTCTGATGATGATGATGATGGCCTCCTGGCCCCAGTGACATTCTTGTTCGAGTCCCAGACCAGCAGACCTGCAGGATCCACAGGAAGACAGCATTTCGTACACATTAAAAACAACTTAATATCTGTGTTGTGTACTTTATTGGGTCTCCTTCCGGCGCAGGGGGCTCCATTATGATGCATGCCCGGCAAAGTAATTTAATTATTTATTTACAACAAGGAAATTAACAAACATAACTCGCTCGGTCTACTGGCGACACATTGCACAAATTATGCAATATCAACATTATATAAGTTGGGAGTGTGCGAGGGGAAAATAGTATCTGCTTTGTGTATGTGTGGTTGGTGTTTTACAAATTTCATTTCCATGCACTCGACAATTACAGGATTTTATGTTTTTACACTTTATTGTCATTAACAGATTTTATTCGAAGCGTGTGCTGTTGGCTTTCACGCGATTACGTACGTCTGTGGGAGTGTTTACATATGCGGTTTTTGGCTAAATCGGAAATGGCTATAATATAGTATTATGGGCTATTTGTTCAGTGTGCATTAGATAAAAGCATGGCCAATATCATCTAAATCAGCTGCCTAAATTTATTACAAATTAACAATGCTCCAAATGTGGGGGCTGTAAATGAGGCAACAATTTCATATTATCCTAGTTTACACAAGCCAATAATTTGGCTTATTGAAATAAAGATAGGAAATTATTTTATATAATTTTCAAGTAATGGGTATTATAATAAATAATTCTGTTATCTGGGTTTTTGATAGTTATAAAGGTTGCTGGGCTAATTTTAATAAATTGTAGGTCCTTCAAAGTAAGCTAGAAATGTTTCTTTAATTCTGTGAGATGTGAAATTAAAAAAAAAATTGTGTTTAATTAATTAATTAATTGTGATCCTAAATTTTTAAGAATTAATATAAAAATCTACGCAGTAATGGTTAAGACAATTCCAAGAATAGTTTAACCTTTAACACCACAAAGTTTTCTCAACTTTAAAGTTTGATTTCCGTGGCTCATCTTGGTTTCTTATTTTTCCAGTAATTTGTAGGATTCTCTCTCTTTTTTCTGAGACTAGATATCTGCGTTTAGTACTCGTAAAAAGAATTTAGATGAATGAAAGTAGTGGAACAAAGCTTTTTGCCTTCTGTTTGAAGTGTCTGAAGTGTTCACTTCCTTTCACACCCTTTGACCTTTTGAATTGGTCTTTGGATTGTAGAAAATTTAGCTTAAAAGATAAACAATTTTAAGGTAGTTTTTCTTAAGGTTTTAGTAGGGTTTTAATAAGTTAATTTATCAGTAAAATATATTATTCATATAATAAGATAAGATAATAAAGTTTACTGATTTTAATAGTTATTATAAAAATCTCTTAATCCCTCTCAAAATAATTAAAGAAAACGATTTCATATTTAAAACATTTTGAAATACCCACAAAAGCAACCTTCAAATTAATCTCAATAAATTTCTTTTGCTTCTCAAAAGGTTAGCTTTATACCTCTAACATTTAAAAACAACTTTAAGCCTCAAAATACTTTTTCTATAATTTTATATATATTTCCATTTGGCCAATAATGATGCCTGGAGTCTCTCTAATTCCATTTAAATTGGGAATAAGTGCTGTGTTGTGGTTGTTGCTGCTGCACTCGAGATATGCAAATATTTGGTTTATAATTGCCAACCAATTTATAGGTTTGCTTGAACACCTCAAATGTATACACTTGGCAACTTTTATTTATTTCCTTCTGGATTTTTCCTCAAGCTTCTCTTTTTTTTTAGCAAACAATTAGTAAGCAAAACCACAAATTGTTAAATGAATTTCTATGCGCAACTTTTTGGCCAGCTGAAGAAGATTTTACAATCCGCTCGGCTCTCTTACATACAACTGAGAAAATGCAGCAGCTCAAGACTGCAGCTTGGCCGCCAATTAAAGGAGCCGGAAAATGTCTTTACTAAGCCAGTTGCCTCATAATTGCTTCAATTTAAAAATGCATGAAAAGTATTTGCCCAAATGCTCAAAAATGCTCAAAGTAATAAAATGACTCAGACAGGCTCTCAAGGCGGATGGAAAGGACAGAGAGTTGAATTTGTAAAATTGCGTAAAATGCCAGGCCTTGGCTAACGTCTTGATTACCTAATGCCTGTGAGCAGTTTTATTAGGCCTGTGGTTTTCGGCCTTTCCAATATTCAGATATTCCGTATTTTTCTTGGCCTGCATCAATATTTAATTTCATTACAAGCCAAAAAAGCCGAAAGAGCATCAACAATGCCACAGTACGACATTTGGCATTTGATAAATTATTTAAAAAATCTACATCCAGTGTCGAGTGTCGAGTGTCCAGTGTCCAGTCCTTGGGCGCCACGCATCCTCTCTGTTTCCCCTGGTCAAAGCCTATTAGATCCTGTGTATTTTTGGCTCTGGCTCGATTAGTTGGACACATTGAGTGCCTGTAAATACTGTTCAAGTACAGTGAGTATTCATGAAGGGAAATGCAAATTAAAAGCGCATCAAGAGCAAAAAAAGCAGCAGAAAAACCTAGTTAAAACTTTCCTCAGAGCTTGAATTTTCAACGTGCATGCTTTAAAATAATTCCACTTTTGGTAATTGAGACTGTAGGTGTTCTTGCTCCATTTACACCTTTTGGGTTTTTTTTTGGGTGTGTAAAACCACTGGCTTTGGCCATATCCAATTTTACAGAATTTCAAGCACTCGGTTCCCAGTTGTTTTCGGCTTTAAACTGCAGTCCAGTTTAGTCCAGTCCAGCTGGAGGAGTCCCCTCCAATCGAAACCTGCCAGACGCCAGAGACACACGGCCAAGTGCATTTTATGTTCAGCCAGCAGACTGCCCTCCATTCTTGGTCCTTGTCCCTTGTATCTTGCCCCGCTTAGTCCACGTCTCCTGGCGTGTACTCGTCCTTGTTCTGGGGACAGAGGACATGGGCACCCTGTGCGCCTGCTTAAAATGATAACGTTGAAAACGCTGGCCCGTCTACACAAGACAAATGTGCGCTATTGAGGCGTGAAAATATTCCACTATAAACACACATACAGCTCCAAACAAAATAATAGAAAGAAAACAAAAAGGATAAAAAATGAGTTTAATTTTATATATTAACAAAGGTGTCCTTATGTTCGGTAGTTTGCTATTAACTTTGGCTTTACAAAGAGCTTTAATAAGCAAAAGGACGAAGTGCGTATTCTTAATTTACAGACTTTGTTTGTGAAAGAGCATTGCTGGTGTTTGTAATATATTATATATTTATTCAATTTGAAAACTAATATTTTATCCCCAACTGTTTCCAGTATGCCTTTTCTATATTCCCTTGTTTCTCCTTTAAGCCGTGTGTAATTTGCCGTGTAAAAATGTGGGTGGCTTGGCTGTGTGTTTATTTATGGCCTTGTGCCCGGCGACTTCTTAAATTATCTATGGAAATGGCCAAAGCCAAACGCTAAACTGGACGCTAAGTCGACACTGATTATGGATTTACCACCAGCAGAGAGTTTGAAGTAAGAGAAAAAGAGAAATGGAGAATTGCTGCGGGGAGAGTGGAGAAAGCGAATCCCTCGAGACATTTGCCAAACGGAGACCAAAGGGCGCCAGAGAAAAAAGTCCGAGTATTTCCCTCTCCAGTAGAGCAACTTGAATGTGTCAGATAAAAAGTGTTTCGACTTCTTTTGTTCTCGAACATGTTTTTTGGTAGTCCCTACAATGCTCTGTACAATCATTATCATTGTGCAATAATGGAAGAGATTTGTAAGCTCAACAATTGAATTGGGTTTATCCGGGAAAGTGACAACGTAAACTTGAAGTTCATTGTTAAATATATTAGGGATTGAGGAGCATAGATAACTACATATTTATTTTGGAGATAAGGTGATATTTTTAGTATTCAAATAGGCTTTAATTAATGTATGTAAACACGAATGCAGCTGGTAAATTATTGTATTTAATTTAGATTTGTTTAAACAAAAAAAAATAGGAAAGACAAATACTTTTAACGATAAGATTTTACAAGTTAATTTCAATTTCAGATAAATTTTCAATGATATTAAATACCTTAGAAAATTAGGAAATGCTTCAATAAACTTTTATAGTCTGGCTACATTATTTTCTCCAATATTAAATATAAGAAGCTTGACTAATACAGCTCCAGTTTCCATATCTATAGTTAGAACTCTTTGATTTAATATAAAATACCACCCTTATTATCATTACCTTTCGATCCGTTTACATCCTCAAAAGATCTAGACAAAACTTTACCATTTACTTGACTATTTAGCACTCTGTATCGCTTTATGATCTGTTTGCATATTTATTCAACGACCGACTAGTTCACTTGTATAGAGTAAATTGTATGGAAATTCTCGCCAGACAAATTTGTGCTTCATTCCGCGCGACTTTTCTTCTGCTTTTGGTGTCGGCTGCCAGGAAAAAAATATATATATTAAAAAAAGGAAGCAAAAATGGAGCGACAACCGAAAATAAAGAAAACAAGTATGGAGAATAAGGGCTCCAGTAAATGGCAGCAGCCGCCAGTAAGTAAATGCAAAACGAGCAGTTTTTCCACAGGATGAAAAACAGCTAAACCAGCAGACGGAGAGAGGGAGATGGGTATAGCTGTAGGGACAGAGATGGCAACACAGGCGGAGACAGAGTGGGGTGCGGGTGCGAAGGCGGAAAACAGAAACAAGAGCAGCGACCCAATTTCCCCGAAGTAAAATCGCAGTTTTCATTAACCGCAATGCCAGACGACGACGGCGACGGGGGCTAAAAAAGGAGGGAATGAAAAGCGGTGAAGAGCATCGGGGGAGGGTGGGGCTATATTCAAGAGGAAAGAGACAGGTGGAGCACCAAACTGTCGCGACTGTCGCCGGTGTCGTTAAAATTACAACAGCCACGGCCGCGACTAGGTGGCCGCCTGATTGCCAGGGAGATGTCACATCGATACAGTGGTAACTCACTAACTGGTTTGAGATTGTATTTAAAGCTGTTTGAGATTGATTTGAGTCCTTACAGAAACTATACTATAAAAGTTTCTTATTTTAGAAAAAAAAACAGTGCTTTTAAATAAAATATACTAGTAGTTGCTGAATTTCTGAAATCCGAATTTATTTAATTTTTATTTAATTCTTTATTGACTTTAGGTCCATTTTATATTTTGAGGTTATTATGGTTAATTTAGAAAATATTCATTTAAAATTGTAATATCTTAATGCCAAACTTCATAACCCTCATTAATATTTTCAAATCTGGATTTATGATTTGCTACCAATGTAACATTAAGTAAAATCTGAAATATGGAAAAAATAAGTATTTAAAAACAAAATGCGATTCCCTTTTTAATATATTTATAGTTAACCATAGGTTTTTTAAAGTTCTTTTTTGGTCAAAGATAACTATGTTTTCTGTTAGGGTTGATTAGGGAATATAATAAATGAATTTAAATCTCTACGACTGAAGTATATAAAACCCAATATAATAAGAGTTTAAAATCCCTATAAAGGCTGTCTAAAAGTATTTAATAAAATAATCAGTCACAAACTTAAGTGTATGCTTCTTTTGTTTTTAAATAAATAATATAAAAAATAAATAATAATAAATGGTTATAAACATTTGTAGCATTGTTTTGGACCACATTTTAAAAATTTGTTGGAATCCTGTTGGATTTTTGTAGCACTCTCCATTGAGTATTTAAGTGTTTCTAATAATAAAATGAAAATGGCAAATAGTTTTAGTTTAGTCAATTTTAAGTCAACTAAGATTTATAAAAATTATACAATTTATACATTTCAACTTTTAGCATTAGGAAGGCAATTTGCCAATAAAATCAAAATCCAATTAAATCACAGCCTAACTTTACTTTATTTCAAGATTCATGATGAAAATGATTTATAGTAAATAGGTTATTTTAATAAATTATTTATACTCAAATAATGTTTTATTTATCATATTTAACAATTAAAGTTAATCTCTTGTTCTTCTACAAAAAATAATTTATGTAAGCTGGCTTTAATTTTGTGTTCCTTTTGCTTGCCAAAAATTTATGCAGATATTCGCTAGCAATACTGTACTCGCAGCTGGAAACCTTTCGGCTCATTCCCTGTCTGGCTCTCCCTCTATTCCTTTCACTCATCCCCCCGTATCCTTGCAACTTTTCATGTATCGCCGGCCAGCTTTGTTTGCTCGGATTATTTATATAGTGGGTATGCCCGATGATTTGTTGCTGTTAGCCATTGCCGTAGTTGGAAAACTTCACGGATATATCCAGGCAGAAAGAGTGTGAGTGTGACTGAGGGGTGAGGCTAAAGAGGCCAGAAAATTTGGCTCACCTGGCCGGGAATGCGGCAAGTTTCCACGGGCGAAAACTTTGCGAGAAAATGCCTCCGGGGCAGCAGCTTAAAGTTTTTGGCGCCAGCACGGAAATTAAATGCCATCGATGACCTGGCAAATGGCAATGGGATATGGCTGGGGGAAGGAAAAAACTTAAAATTGAAAGGATATCCTACGGTCAAGTGTTTGTCATTTGCAATTAATTTCCTTTTGACCAAACGGCTTCTTCCGCCGCCCGTTTTGTGCTTTTCAATTAGCAAAACTCAAAAGTTTCCCCGGCTCGAGATTGAAGGCAAAGCGATTCCAATAATTTGCCGACCAACTTCGTCCCGAAAAGTCCTCTCCGCTCCTGGCGAGATTTTGGCAGCGCCTAAAAGCCGGCTGCATTTTTTATCAGCCCGAGTTAAACGAATTATCCCGGCAGAGATATCTCAGCTCATCCATATCCATATCCGTGGGCATATCGATGTCCGGCACATTTATAAATAGCACAAGCGGCACAAAAATGTTTTCCTTTTACTTTTAATGCGAACCGAAAAGAGGAGAGAATATATCTTTGAAGTATGTATCTTACATGGGCGGGGCGGTATGCTGACTGTGGAATGCGGATGCCCAGTACTAAGTGGGCTGAAGGGGGGGCGTGGTATCACTTCCTCCCCCCCCAACTGTGACTTCAATATCCTATTTATCGTGTGCGTTTGCTTGTGTAACCTTGCAGGAGCCAACTGTCGCTGGCATATGCTAATGTCAGGCGGAGAAGCTGCAGCTTTGGCAGTGCACTAAGAGAAATTTTGGCAATTAAAACGGAATTTTATCGTAGATATATGAGGGTCATAGAAAAATTTCTAAAGTTTTGAAAATAGAGTTTTGCTAATCAATTTTAAATCATTTAACAAACTCAATTAATTTGAAATTTTGTACTTCAATTATTTTCTTACATATTTTGTTACATCCCTTCAAAAGATTTTAACCCAATTAAAATTATTTTAGCACTCGAAGTTTTCTAGTAAAATCGATCAAGTTTGTATTTTCCTAGTAATCAAAGTAACGTTTACTTTGTTTTTTCCTTCTTATAAAACGTACTATAATGTAATAATTTGTATATAATTATTTTGACAAATAATAGAAGGTTTTTATGGCTTTTAAAAAATCTAAATATGTGTAAAAAATGGCTAAAATATATTTCTTGTAAAAAAAACCCCCTCAACTTTTACCGCAGTGTAGGCTCTTTTGGCTGTTTGGCAACAACTGCTAAATATGTATGCCAAATGCGATTTGCATATAACGTTTTGTGAAACGGTCTGCGAAGTAGTGGAAAATGAGGAAGCCTGACAGGAAGGTGGGGTGGTGCTCCTCCTGGTCCTCGTACTGGCTACTGGCTACTACTGCTCCTGGTATGCCTTTCAGCCATGTTACGTCGGATTCTGCCTCATTTTTCGTCTTTTTCCGAAAGGGGGACACAGGGGTCCTGGAAAGGCGAACCATGACTAAACGGTGCGTTGGCCATCGTCTGCATGTCCGTACTTTGTGCAGTCACTAAGGATCAGGTATGTGGAGCTAAGCCCCCTCAGGAAGCCCCACTGTGTGTTTGCTGGTCAAACAACGGATTGTTGTCCGTTTTGATAGGCACAGAAAAAGCACTGAAAATAATAATTAAGTTAAAAATTTAACTTAAAAATAATAAATATGTTACCATATATGTATACAAAAATATTATTTTTAATGAAAGAATTAATATTTAATTAATATGGCAATAAAGTTCTAAACTCTTTTCCGAGTGTAGCTACCAGGCTCTGCAGTTATGCCACAAAGGCTTGCCATCTCTGTGACAGGTCGCCCTTTTAACTGTCAACCTGTTTCCTTCCAATTGTGCGTCACAGGTGGGCGGAGGTGGGCGGAATGGGGCATGGCTTATTTACATGAAAATTAGACGAAAACACGATAGATTGGCCAACTGATTGGCCATGGCGTAAACATCTCATTAAAATGCTAAAATCTTACACCACATGCATGCAATTATCCTGCGGTGGATGGAGGAATGCAAAAATTTATTCATGCCCAGCCCAATCCAATCGATTTGGCAATCAAAATAACTTTCAATTCATTTTCCCATCATTCGCGGCACTATCAATACCAGTGCCAAATTGCCCGATTTATGCCTGGATTGAAAGTATGCCACATTTATGGAATATATTTCATACTTCAAGCAATGTTTAAATAGTAAAAATATTTTTAAAATATTTATTTGTTAATATTAAAACACTTACTGTTTAACAATCTCATTATAGACTTTACAGAATTATAGATATAGTATATGGAAAACTATAAATCATTTCATTTGTGCAATAAATCAAAAGTATACAGGTAACGGCGAACATTACTAAATTCTCATTTTTCGAGTCACCACTGCGCATAAGAAATTAGCCCCAAATGTTTTGTCCTGAAGGACGCGGGAGTGTGTCCAGATTCAGGACCACTGCCACTGCCACGGCCACGACCAGATCCAGGTCCATGTCCACCGCCAGTTCCAAGTCCAAGTCCCGGCCAAAGGCATTGCCTGAATTCCCCGGAAACCCATGCCTCGCCGGCCCCGAACTCTTTGGCCAAGTTGCTCGATAGCGATAAATCTCAACCGAAAAGTTGTATGTTATGCAGGGGCCGAAAAGGGGGCGGAATACGGATGAGGTTGGGCATTGGACTGGAGACCAGGGGGGCCAAGGAGGGCAGTTCCAAGGATTGTGTAAAATATGCACAGATTTCGGGAGCACAGAAGGCACTGTGCACCCGGCCACTTGAAGCTGACACAACGTCACAAAGCGCATTATGATGATCAACTCGATTATGGCCAAAAAGCAGAGACAGTGTTGGCTTAAGCCCGGACACAAAAAAAATCTAAGCAATAAAGTACAACTTTTAAGGGTTTATTAAAAAGATATTCAAGGCGGCCAAGAGTGTTTCTAATATTTAAATTGTACAATAAAGTATGAATATCAAATGGGTAGCTCTAAGCCCCCTAATGGTAATATATTATAAGTAGTAATATATGTAGCGTAATGATTTAAAGTTAATTTCAAACTTTTATTTTAAATAAATTCCTTAAATAAGCTCATTAGCATGGCCCTTATCTATTTTTAAAACACTGAAACCACCAACTTTGGTTACCAATAAATAACGGCTTGAACCTAAATAAATTTCCGGAAAATGTTCCGCTTTCTTGCTTTCAACTAAATGTAAAACAAAATAGGAAAAAAATCAAATACAAGAAGAAAAATTGAAATAAAGCTAAGCAGACTAACCTGATTTAGGGCACAACAATCCTCCAGTTCAATCTCAACACTGGCGGCAAGTTAGTGCAGTAAGTTTTATTGGTATTTGGTTTTCTGGCCCTGCCACCGCTTGCCCTTCCTTGACCCCCCTCTTGCCACACACACATATTCGCCGGCACAGTAAACAGTCCGACAAAAGGAATTCGATTTTCAGCTATTTTCTATGCCAAAAACGAGTCCTGGAAAAGCTGGAAACAACCTACTTACGACTTTCAGAGCCGCTCGGAATGGTTTACTGAAAAAGGGAATGGACGGGTTCGAGGGCCATAAGCACGTGATAAAGGCTTTACTTGCAATTTTAACTTTGCCGTCAGAAAGGGGGAGGGCGAGCGGTATAGAAAGAGACAAAAATACCAAAGGACTAGCTAGATTTTTTCATACCCTCTCATTATATTTATTGAGGGTTATTCATCTCGGACTTTCTTGCTCTGCGAAACTCAGGGATAACTCAATTTATCTTAAAAGGTCATTCACGAGCTGTAAAGCTGTAAATTAATAATTTTTAATCAGTTATGATTGGCTTACTATGGCGTCAATCAAGTCTTTAAGGAGTTAAACCTCAATATATGGCCATTTTTAGGGATCTTGTTGTATTTTTAATAGAAGAAAAATTAAAAATTAATTAAATTAATCGAAGAAGATGTTACTTGGATGGAGATGTTTAATGAATTAAAAATCGTATAATTACTTTATTAAAAAATCCATGTCAGTTTCTATATTTTGATAAGCATAAAATGTGGTCAAAGTTTCAAGTATTGTGAAAATTTTTTTTTAGGTTAGCTGGGTGCTAAATGAGAATTACGTTTAGAGAAATGCGTAAAAATAATGGAATACGGGAGAAGTACCCTCGCGGAGAAACCGTCTCTTAAAATTTCTATAACTTTGAAAATAATCAGACTTAGGAACTTATTAAAAATCTTAAACTGTTCAAAGAAGTATACAAATTTTGTAGAAATTATAAAAATGTATCTATAGTATTTTTGACTATTTATTTTTAGTAAATAGTAAAATAGTAAATAATCGGTTAATCAATTAATATTTCTTTATTCCTGATCTTATTGTATCTTCTTGGCTGAGATGAGGTATCTCTTAGTCTCCAGCTTCTGACCTGCTTGGTTTTTCTTTGGTTTTCCGTCTCCTCTTATTGTTTTTCTTCTGGCTGTCTGTCTGACAGTTGGGCGTCGCTGCGGCGCCAAGGGCAGCCATTTTTCATCGGCGGGCGTATGTGATGTGCCAACACAGTGCCGCCGCTTCTCGACGCAGTAGCAGCATCGGCATCGCAGCTGGCGTTGCAGTCGACGTTGCAGTCAACGTCGCTGTCAGTCAGCTAGTCAGTTAGTTCGTCAAACCAACAGATTGTTTGTCTGTGGCCCCCCTCCATTTCCATTTCCACATCCCCCACCACTTACTTCTGCCAGCGTCCTGCAGCCACAGTCAGTGCATCCTAGATTCCTCCATTGTTGTATCCTTGGGCCCAAGGGATTCCTTTTCAGTTAGCTGTCTGGTGTCCTTTGGCGGGGTCACTTCCACTTGGATTCCGGCTTGAACTTGTCTTCATTTGGGGTTTTCGGTGGTTCACGGGGCTAAATATGATTTTGTCAGTATTTGTTTATACATATACATTTTCGATGTGCAAATTGCTGATTTATTTTGTGGTTTGAGTTGGTATGCATTTAATTTTTCCGAAGTTTTTACTTTAGATGATTTTGTATTGCAAAAGATACATTGTTTAGAAATTTATTAATAATGAAATAAATCAAAAGGGCAACGTAATGCCAAAGGCAAACATAATGTTAACAGGAAGGTGTCTCAAGAAGCCAATTTTAATAACAAAAACTTTAAATTTAAAATAAAATATTTAAGATACATTTCTTGTATTTAAATTCTTGAAATTACTTTTACCAAACTCGTTTCAAGGCCTCGCTAAAGTCCGATTTACTATTTTCCTTTTCTTCCAGCTTATTTAAAGCAGTTTTGTTTTGTATTCTGTTCTCTTTATTTGTTTTTTTTTTTGCTGCCCTGCTTAACCACACAGCTTTTTATAAATTGAATAGATTTTATTTCGAAAGCTGGGAAAAACAAAGAGAAAAGCTAGTTTTGGAGACGGAAAACCCACAAAATGGGCGCCACCCGCCAAACCTCGCAAGTAATTGGTCCCGGTCTCGGTTTCGGCTTCGGTCTCAGTCTCTGTCCCGGTCCCGGGTTCATTTCGATTCCGGTCTGGATTCGTTTTTGGCACAGAATCAAACGCGGTCGTCGTCTTACATAAATATGCCACTTAACAAGCCACCAACGTAAACGTTTTTTATTTCCTTTGGCTCATTGATTGCCTCCCTCCCCTTCGGCACCGCTTTAAGTTTAGTAAACAAATGGCTTGGGTTGGTCCTAACTATCGCCACAACTATCGAATGGCAAGGCGAAAATGCAAATTTTTTTGTAAAGTAAATAAAGTGCTTAAAGTGATTGGATTAGTCTTGCTTCTCAATGGACTCTTCTTTAATTTAATAAGAATATATTTATAATAGACTTTTATCATGAATTTCTACTACATCACTCAAGTATAGAGCTCTCCTTTAATAGCTCAACTTAGTCCTGTAGTCATTAATAATTTAATAACATTTATTTCCTGAGTACTAAGAGTGATACGGATGCAACCATAACCGCCCACATGCACATCCCATTCCCATTGATTTGAATATGTCAGCAATTTGTGTAGTTTTGTGCACCAATGCGCCAAGTTCCCTCTTAAAATCCAGCCCACCGAGAATCCAGTCATACCCTCCTCCTGGGCTGGGGTGGGGTTTTTCTGCGTAATGCAATGTAAACCAAACCGAACCAAACCAAACAATTTAAAATCATGGCATGCATTTGGCTTCAATTCAATTTAAACTGAAATGAGCGCGTGGCCAGCATGCATCGGTGTTGTCGTCCCGGCCAGGCCATGATGGGCCAGGATAGCCCAGGAAAGGGTGGAAAAGGGGTTTGAAAATGCTTCAATGGAGGCTGTTTGGTGGGCTTGCAATATTCGCTAAGAAAAAACGGGAATGGAAACACTGTGGTTGTCCATCGAATTGGTAAATGGCATTTAAATTTTAATGAATTTTAAGCCTTCTGATTTGACTTAAAGTTAAGTTAATTAAATACGAGTTTATTTTGTTCAAAGAAAATAAAAAGATATAAATATCTATAATAGTATAATAACATAATACATAGTAATACAAAAGAATAATAATGTACGAAAATGATTTTACTTCCTATATTTTATTTTCTTATTTTATAAATGATGCTTCTATTTATATGGAAGGAAGAACCATAAAGAGATACAGAATCAATGTACAAAATATGAAGATAAATTAGATCTTTATTTTTATATATTTATATATATATATTTTTATTTTTTTATCTTTATATTTTATATATATATCATTTTTCATTTTAATTATTAATTAAATACAAAATTAACAGCTACCGAATTTTTCCCATCAATATTTGAATTATCCTTATTTTTTTCTTTCTTTAAATATGTGTCTCTGTAAAAATGCTTTCTCCCCGAATCCATTACTCAGGGAAAACTTTGGTTTTCCTTGGCAACTCGGTACTGGCTTTATGTGCGGCCCACAAATGGAAAGCAATTTCATTACGAAAGTTTTCACACAGCTGCGAGCACTGTAATGCAGGCCACTTACAGGAAACTGTAAACGGAGATGTTAACTTAAATTTAAATAACATTCCGGCAACATTTACGTAAAAGGCTGAAATATAATACAACTTGCGAGAAAAGAGGACGTGATTGTGGCCCGTAAATTTCCCTTTAGTTATGCATTTTTAATGTTAGCTTCGAGCTCCGGGAGAAACTTGCAGCACAACAATGTCGCCCTCGCTGTATTCCATTGCACTTATTGACACTTGGCCGCAATTTATGGACGCAATTTCAATGGGGAAAAATATCCCAAAGGAATCCTTACTGCCGGCTTGGTTGTCACCTAACGAACGAACACATGGCTGAGATACACTACTCCTTGCTGGCAGAAACTATACTCCACTCTGACCATTATAAGCCAAAGACTCAAAAAACAATTGGCATTTGCTCAGGCCAATTAAAAGTTTGCCCGGGTGGAGAGCCACAAAGTGGTGGCCAAAAATATTTGACACTTGCCACCTTACGTCGGCGCCTAGTTAGTAAGTTTATGCCAACAACTCTATTTGGTTATTTGCCATGGCAATTTAATGAGAAAATGTAGGACAGTTTCTGGCTCCATTCAAATTTACTGGCTTATCTCGACGGGCGGATGATCATCGGATGAATGCCTGCTGCCGCCCCTTTAAGGACTCGAGCACTACTCAAAGGCAGTCTGAGTGCCCCGCCATTGACTGCAAATATATATGTTTTTACTATATAGAAAAACACAACTTTTGTGCAAATATATAAAACCAATTTGCCGGTTGGCCCTTTCGCCATAAATCAGAGACCCAAATCCGCAGATGTCAACAGATGTACGAGCAACCCAGTTGCGGCGACACCGAACAACAACGGTGACAATTGCTGCTAGAACAATGGAAACAAATTGGTGTGCAAATTAATTATGACATCAGTAACTAGATGGCTTAAATAAATAAAAGGATTTTCAGTTAAAGGATACGCTTAGTCAAGGCGAAAGCCAATTTTTTAGAGGGTTTGACCTTAATTTGAAAAGTATCTTTTATTTCTGTAAGTATTTTTAGATAAGTTTCTGCTTTAAAATGCTCTGAAAAATGTATACTTTAAACAGTCAATACTTGTATTTATAAATAAGATAGGATTTTTCTTGCCTTTAATATTTAAATTAACCTTCAACCGGCACTATCATGCATTTCCATATTGAACCTATCTCAGGGAAAACCTTTCATGTTTGAATTTCTCCTAGTTCAACGCAGGGAAGACCTTAAAGTGGCGCCAGGAAAGTCAAGTGCAAGAAAGGCGTCCACCGTGACCTCGATACAGGTGTGTGTGTGTGTGGGCGTGAGGTGTGAAGGGAGAACCAGCCCTCAATACTTGTACCTTAGCGCCATTGCTATAAACTTTTGTGTTGTGGCCTTTGGACATCTTTATAACTTGCTGTGGCCAGCCAAGCTACCTCTGCCTCTTCTGTCTTCTCCTCTCCTCTGCTGTTCACTCACCTGGCTGCGGCCACACTTTAAATGCCTTTGGCTTTTATGAGCGGTGCTTTACGTGCCCCACAGCAGCAGGAAAACCACCAACAAAGCAAAAATCGACGCTGGCCAAATGAACTTCCGGCTCATGAGGCGAGTATTTAAAATAAAATACTGGCAAAAAGGGAGAAATGTATATGGATATGGATGTTTTTAAAAATATATATTTTTACATTCGTCGATTGGGCTTCTGATATGTTTATGGGCCAATTCATGGCGACCAACACTCAATTGGTTTTCCCCCTAAAAATAAGAAAAACATCATAAACATGAATAAATGTATTTTCGGGTGTTAGCGGGTTTTTGCGCTAGT
The DNA here is from genome assembly GCA_035045905.1 of Drosophila anomelani. Taxonomy (NCBI): domain Eukaryota; kingdom Metazoa; phylum Arthropoda; class Insecta; order Diptera; family Drosophilidae; genus Drosophila; species Drosophila anomelani. Next base: position 2,658,273 of record JAWNOO010000007.1, on the reverse strand, counting down.
TTCAATTAAAATTTTCATTGAGTGGATTTTGGTTAGTTGTAAAGCCAAAATTGATTTGGCTTGTATTCTATTCAACCAGAAACTGCCAACAAAAACAAATAAACAAATATATAACGAGATTAGAGGGAAATGTTTTAGGGGGAAACAGAATATCTTAGCGGCTTTCGGGGTACTCTATAAAATTAATACAAAACAAAAATATAAAGGGTGCGTACATTAAGGTTTAAAGAAAATTGAATTTTGATAAATTGACTTTAAATTCAGACATTAAAATTCTTCAGATTTGTTCGGAGGTATAGATTTTTTCCAATTTATTATATTTCGAGTTACCATTCAAAAGCAGGCCAAGCTTATACAATTTCAGCCTGAATATTATTTGGTTAACACCACATTTTGGCAACTTGGGTGGCTTTACCCTGGGCTTAAGTCTTTTACTTTCAAAGAAAATTAGTTAAATTTAAATCTCATACAAGCAAATAATAAATAAATTTAATTTAATGATATTATGTCGTATTTCAGCCGACATAATTTTTCAATCATTTCTTATTCAGTTTCTATTTAAATCACAAAGCAAAAATAATTTAATATACAGAAAAATATGCCAGGATATGCCTCAAAATTTAAAAATTTTATATGAATAGATTTTAATAATTTATATATTTTCATCCCACTGTATCTGGCAGTCAGACTGCAGAAATTTAGAGCTGACGCCCGACGCAGCTGCCAAATGCTGGGAGCCCGTGTCAAGGCTTCAAAATGCCAGCCAGTGTCGGTTGGTTCTTCGTCCATTAAATGTTGTTTTTGCCAAATTATTTTCACTTTTATTGGTACACAAAAGATTCCCCTATTTTTTGGTATTTCTTTTTCCTATTTTTTCATGTCTGCGAATTTTTAATCATTTGCAGCCGGGCTGATGCTGGTGGCTGCTGGTGTCTCAATGTGTCTGCTAAATGGTAAATGCTAAACACTGTTGAAATGCAAAGTCTGAGCAGTCAGACAGCCAAGTTAAGAGCGTGAACTAATTAATGCATTAGCATTTTGGTGCCACGAATTTGGCGCCGACGGAATCATTCGTTGGGATGTAGGTTAGGCAAAGTTTGCCTATTTTCTAGGTTTTTTTTTTGGTGGGAAATATCTGAGCACTGGAAATAAATTAGATATGCGGAGAGAAGAGTTGTATTTTTGATATAATATACAAATTTTATTTAACAAATGCTAAAATTGAATTAATAAAAATATAATGTTTAAGGTTCAAGACCTGGGAAAACAAATTTTTGTTGAATATTTCCACTTAAAATAACATTTTTTTAGGCAAGCCAAGCTTCCTAATCTTAAACAATTTAATCTAATATCAAACAAAAAATTAGGCTTAAAAAATAACCAATAAATCACCCATTACACATATTTTCACTCAGTGCATCACTGACTGCTGCTGGTGTAATGCTTGACACATTTTGTGCATGTTACAAACTGGTGATGCGGTTTATGTTTCTGGTGCTCATTAAGTCTGCATATCCGATGGATGCTTACTTATGGATGTGCCGGGTTTAACGCTTCTCTCGGTGCCTCAAAATGCATCGATGATTGATTAAAATTGCCCTAAGTAACCATGATGAGCTCAGCTAACCACACGCCGGCAATACAATTAGCAAATCAATTCAGTTGTGCAGTCCTGCAATTGAAATTTAAATTTAATAGCAGACAGGAGTTGATTTTCATGTAAAACAAATATCACTTAATGGGGCTAGTGGTCGGTCGGTCCCAGTCCCCAGTCCCCAGGCTAACAAAAGGGGCACGTATCCCCGACACTGGCCGATGTCCTTGCACTGCCTGGACGCTTGGTCCTGGCCTGGTACCCAGGACTCTTGGACTTTCCGGCACGTGTGCGTGTGCAGCTCGTAAAAAAGTGTGCATCAGGTTGCAGGGAGGGGAGATGTTGCTGTGTGGCATTAATAGCAACTGTCGACAAACAACAACAGGCAGCAGCCACAGCAGCAGTAGCAGCAGCCACTGCAGCAGCAACTGCAATAATAATAATATGGGAACAGGAAGTCCGGGGGCGTTTGAGGTCCTGGGACCACCTGGTGGTCTAAGCTGATGATGCTCCGCTTTAGGACACATTGGACAGTGAACAGTGCAACCGGGGCTTATAGAAGATTGAGATGATATTTTAATCTGGATGTTAATAACTGAAATCTTTAGTTCTTATAATATTTTATTAGGCTTTTATTTAGGAAATTAAGACAATGAATGCTGGATTTTATATATGTAGATGATACTACGTTTAGGTTGCTGAAGGACAAAATGAATAGGGATCGTAATTTCCCAATTTCAAGCTAACAAGTTGTAGTTGCTTTGGTGTTCAATTTTATTATTTAAAACCCTTTTCTTTTGTATCAAAACCACTGTTCCTGGACAGAGCCCATGACACTTAATTTTAATAAACAAAATACTCGGCGCGTGGAGCCTGGTGGGACCGGGGTGGACAGGTGTGTAAGGGTGTAAAGGGGTATGGGCGTGTGGGTAATTTTCCAGGGATATATGTTAGCTTCCGGTTTAAGCAAAGGCAAGGGATGCCAGTCTCTGATATGAGTATTTTTTTACTGCTCTGACGGAGTTGTAATGAGCCGCACGAGAAATGCAAAAACTTTCCAGCTAAGTCAGCACTGGCCCTGGGCTTCCCCTGAGATCGATGTCTGACTATAACTCAGCCAGAGCCGGAACAGAGTCGGGCTTTAAATTCAGTGTGGGTTAAGGGGCCGAATGCACTGGGATAAATTTAGATCAGAGTTAAACAAATATTTGAAAATAAATTAAAGAAGATCTTAACTTTATTTTGAAGGTATTTAAAATAAATGAAAGATATACCATTAATCTATAAATACGTGTGACAAGTAAAGACACAAATGATTTATTTTAAAAAGCATTTTCATTCTCTTTTATGTTTAGGTACTTTACTTTATTACTTTATTATTGTAATTTTTTGTGCATATGAATAGTGTTATTTTTTGCTATCCTTTATTTTTTATTATCAGTGTATCGTAAGGTAGACGACGTAAACAAACTCCTTGAATTTCGACTACCTGCGAAACAGGTCGCACGTGCTCTTGTCATTTTACTTTTAAAAGTTTTGCGTTCCGCTGTCGTTGTCGATGTTGTTTTGGCTCTGTCGGCTGTTGGCTGTTGGTTGCTGGTTGCTGGCTGCTGGCTGCTGCGTTGTTTTGGCTGCTTTTCAATTTTATTGTGGGTAAAACAACTGGCACTGTAAAAGGCGTCAGAGTGCTACGTGATTTACACCTAGCCAGGATGTGGATGTGCATTTTGTGGGCGCATCATTTTATGATGGCTCCCTGAAACCGAACTGTGTTTTCATCCTTTTGCTTTCGTTTCCATTTCCCTGCTTCTGCTGCACTTACCACACGTCACGCCCTTTTACGCCCTCTGGAATCCCTGTCCTGCAACACTGAGAAAAATGCAATTGTTAGATAAAATCAGGGAATTAGATAATAATAATTGAATTGAAAGATAAACTGATTGAATTTATTTTCTGAAGGGGATAGTAAGTAAATACCGCTTCTATTTAGTTTGGAGAATATTAATTAATTAATTATATTAATTATGATTTTGTTTTATAAGCATATATTTGATGTGCTTATTATTTATCTTAAAAGTTATGTTACATAAAATATGGATATGTATCAGTATTATGGCTATATTTGATTAGAAGACTCATTAAATTAAATGTTAATAAATTAATGTTAATAAATTTGTCAGACTGCTTTAAAGAACATCCTTAACTAACTGTAAGCTATAAATACATTTTTAAATTAAGACAAATGTGGATTAATATTTTTCCATTGAAGGAGGTATTTGGCATTTGTATGTGTATATATTAAAATTCATATTTATATTTTCCTCTCAATAAATTAACAATCTAAATAGCATGCTTATATTTTTGCTTTTATATAAATATCTGAACAATGAATTGGACTTTTTCAATTATTTATTATGTTTTGAATTTCTCATGCATTACCCTATGTGACTTATTTTAATTATACTAAATATATATTTTTTTTAATTCATTATAAATTTTTTTTCGCAGTGTTCCCTTGCTAGCCTCTGCTGGCTTTCCATTTAAAGTTTATAAGGTGCTGGCTGCTTTTAGCTGTCGGTCTGGATGTTTGTTTATATTTTAGTTAATGCTGCTCATCCGCAGTCACAACTTCCACATCCCGAACGACGACAGCGACGACGACTGGGTGGACTCCTCCAGTGCCGACTTGCCATTTTACAGCTTCAGTTGATTTGACTTTTACGTACGTGTTGATGCGATAGGTCGAGCCGCAGCTTTGGTCACGGGGCATTGCATTTGAAAAATATGGTGTTGGGCTTGGAAACGGCGAGTCCTGCGTCCTGGGTCCAGCGTTGTCTGTTCAGGCGTCCTGCGTAGTCCAAAGTCCTGGCCGCCGGCCATGTCAAAGTCAAAGCCACGCGCCACCATTGTCATTACACGCGCGGCCGCTTACACGATTGAAGGTTTGGGATTGGGTACCAGGACCCGGGGGCCTGTGCCACCAGCCGGAGGACCCAGAGCCCACTACTGCTCTCCCAAGGATGCATTGCATTTTAATGAAGATATACGGCGCGAGCAGTGAGTTGACTAGAGCTGAGGTCGCAGTGTGCGAGTGTCAGTCGCTCTGCTCGCTGTGGCTTAGTTGGAAAATTTACACGCCGCTTTTCACCCGACGCTTTTCCGCCATTTTCCCTAACCCACGTCCGAGCCACCCATTTGCACTATTCGCACTGGGCCTGTCAGTCAGTCAGCCAGGCTTGGAAATTCGTGTTTTCACTCTCTTATATATTTTATACGCTTTATATAGGTGCTTTGAATAACTAAAACGAGAGAGAAAGTAATAAAAGGAACTAAATGTATAGTAATTAATTTTTATGCATTTAATATTTGATTTATATTTATTCAGTATTTTTAAATATTTTCCAATGACACAAAACTATTTTTCATGATGGAATAAATTAAATTTGAAGACCTTTCACAACTTATAATTATTAAATTGGTTATAGAGTCAATTTTAGAACTATTAACAATTAAAAATATATTTTAAATTTAAAGATTTATTAAAGGGCATCTCAAACCTTCCATATAACTTTAGCAGTATCCTTTCATTTTCTTCTTTTTTTTGTCCGGTGGCAGGGCGCGTGCCTTTCATTTTGAGCTTGGCCAACGGCGCTCGTTCCGCCAGCGTTGTCGACATCCACGAGTTAGCAGTGTCACTTTCTCCCAACCATTTCCGCTCCTTTCTCCCCCTTTGGATGTGTGCCTGTGTGTGTTTGTGTGTCGAGTGCGTGGGAGGTTGCAATTTAGCTGCCATTTCGGTTAGTTTTGTAAAATATTTGAAAAATGCAAATCTGATTTCGTTGCGGGCATGAATGTTTATTAACACGGAATTTATTCATAATTCCGATCTTGTTTTTGTGTTGAGAGATTTGATTAGCGGACTTGCCTAAAAATAAATTACGAGCTAGGGGTTTATGGTTTAGATTTAATTATTAGTTGTGATTTAAAATAAGATATCGAGAAAATTCTCTGTGAACTTAATTTATTAAATGCGATAAATTACTATCTAAAGAACCAAAATTAATAGAATAATCTTCATTTTTTTAAAAAACAAATTTTTCTAAAGATATATCCATGCTTTAAATTTGATAAATAGGCAAATAGTCTTACAGTTATGTATTGCAGAGGTATGAGTCACTGCCACGATTATAAAATGAGAAGTAATCAATGAATATACATATATTCATTAATAGACACCTACGAATTGGCTATAATTTAATTGTTTTACAGCATTTCATTCTTTAATTCTCGCTGGCAAATTAATCTTTATTCCTTTTCATTACTTTTGTAAATATTTAAAAATTAAATCAATTCGGCAGGCTTATCGATTTAAGGCCTTACCCACTGACGCCTCTTAATTGCCAAAAGCTCTTAAAGGAAATGACAGCACATCGCGATGAAAACTCTGCTGGTCGTCGTCACATGAATAATGTATTAAGCCACCAATCCTTTTTTTTTTTTGGCCAAAAGTGCAAGAGAGCAGGATAAAAAAGGCGCCAAATGCGACAGGAGGAAACTTTAACTCGGCTCTTTGTCTGTTTGATGCCTTGAATTCCCTCTGCTGTTTGCTTTGATGTCGGGGCCAACTTCTTGTGGCTTTGGCCGCCATCTCTCTGTCTCTCTTTGCCATTTTGCCTTTGTCTTTCCGGCAACTTTTCGCATTAATTCTGTTAATAATTTTTAATGTCGGCACAGAACGGAACGTAAAGTTCAACAACTATTTGCACACATGGTAATTAAAAATTTAATTGCATTGCCAATATGTTCTTCGAACTTTCTTCACTGAGCCTATTAACATTTCTTGGTTGCTTCATTTATTTGTATTTACTTTTTGACAAGAGTTGGGGAGGGTTTCTTTTAAATAGTGGCCGACATTTGCATTACAAATTAGTCAGTAAATGGGTGTTACCCGGTTAAAATATCCTTGAGATGCTCAGAGTATTTCAAGGGAATATTTTATGTATTTTTTGGTAATTAAATAATATAAGAAAAGTCCCTATATTATAAGTAGTAATTGATAATATACAAAGTATTTAAAATTTATAAACTATTAGTCAGTTAAGTCAATTAAAGAGTTAACAAGACTTAGCAGCAGGAATCGTACAACGTTGCTCTCTCTGTCTATCTCCGTCCATGTTTGCCAGTAAGGACCTGCTAATGGGACCCTTTAAGGACCTGTCCAAAACAGCAGGCACTTCCCATCGCAGGCGGCGCCATGTGGGAACTTTTTGGACCTGTCAATGCAGAAGCCGCTTGACGTGTTAATTCACCAGCTGACACACGCACACTCGAATGCACATCCTTTAGGTCCTTGCTTCCCTCACTCATACATACAAACACACACAGTTAAGGGTCAATGCAAATGGCTAATACGACATGCCGGCATTCTTATTTATGGCCGCAGCAGCGCTGCCTTTGCACTTTATTAGCCACGTGCCGGCATTTCTCAAATTCCAGCTGAACAAATGGTATTCCATATAAATGCAAATACTTGCATGGAGCTGCCATTAATGCATATTTTACAATGCATAAGTATTGCATACTGCCAGGCGCACGTATGAGCCATCCTTTTCCCCACACATGTCAGAGGGTGAACTATTGAAGGAGGGTCGAAAGATGATGGCTTCAATCGACCGAAGAAACCTATAATTTTGTTAAACAAAAGAAATTACTTTGCTTTGATGGAAGTTCACTTAAGTAATTGAAGTTGCAATTTCTTAATAATAATATATGGGGATAGGTCTAAGGGAGGGGGAAAACTTAAAACATAAATTTAAATGAGGGTTAAAGTTTATGTAGAATTTAAAATTCCTATTTTCTGATATGATTTTTAAATAAATAATATAATTATATTAAATGAAAGAAGTATATTTTTTCAATTTCTAATATAGATTTTAAAATAATTAAGTATGCTTAACTAAAAATAAAAATAAACATTCGTATTTATTCGCAATGGAAACCAGCCAGCATTCGTACCAAAGACAGCCTTCGATGGCCAGTATTTAGGGCCACTTAAATCTGGCTTTAATGCTTTGGCCATGGACTTCGCAAGAGTTTAAAGGCTTTAGCGTGACATCGCAATGATTTTCAATGGCAACAGTTGCGGCAACATGTAATGGTCCTTCCTCCTGTTGCCACAACAGATGTTTTGGCAGCAGCGCCGAGGGGAAAGCTGAAGGGGGAAAATCAACGAGGGAAATTCGTGGCCATATAGAGCGAAATGCATGTTAAATGAACTGCTGCTCTTTGGCTCATGGAGCTTGTAAACGGTTTGGCACTCGCAAATAAATTACACACACGCAATATCTGTAAATCGTTTTACAATCGAAGCGAATTGAATATGTGTCCGGTCGAGTACAGATTATATTTGGTTAACTTCCATCCGAAGCTGGGGCGAACTTTTCCGGCTGGGCAATAGTTTATTTATGCCCCTTGCCGCTTGGCCCTGGGGAGGAGCTTGTGACAGCTGTAAGTGCTCGGGGGTCTTTACAAATTGGCAATGGCCAAAGTTTGGCACGCGTCTATCGATAAAAGTTTCGGCTCCCCAGATCTCCGGTTCAGCTTAATTTGAAACTCAAGTAAGGGCCATGGCTTTTTTGCATTCGGCGCCGGCTGCTGGCGTTTGATTGCCTCGCTTGTGAGGAGCCAGAAAAAATTTGGCCACTTTCGCTGCAGATTCTCCAAGTTCGCTTTAATAATTGCCTAAAATATGACCTCAGCTTACTTACTTGGAACAATTTGGTTAAGAAAATTAAGGCTTCTTTACCTTAAACAACAATTCGAGAGAGCTTTAGCTTAGCAGTTTTCTAAGTTATTTTTCCAACCAAAAATTAATTAATGAAACCTCGATTAAGAAATACAAAATATTTATTTTAAATATATTTTTCTTGAACAGTCCGAATATGTTCTTATATTTGTGTACATACGTTCCTTTATAAAGTTTTATTTAAATTCAGAAACAAATATTGTAAACTCCTCATTGTGCTCTTAGCTACTCCCATCTGTATAAATATTTTATTGGTAAACCTATTTTATTTATTGTTTGTCCAAGACCTCGCTCTAATAGTTTTTAATTTAGATTTTTAAAGCCATTTAGTAAACACATTTTAAACAAAGCAGCACTTTGTCCAAAGGTCATAAATGCAACACATAAAAAAAAATTGAATTTTATAAACTAATGCAGTAACATGAAGTGGTGGAAGGAGGGAATGGGTTTGAGGGGGCTCTGTTGGTGGCGAAACAAATTTGCTGATGAAATCGCAAAGTTTGAGAGCCAAGCACGTGCAGCTCTTTGTACGTTACCGCGATATGGATCCCACTATGGACATGTGCCAAAATGGTCACATACATGGACATGCACTCAGAAAAAAATTATTTAAAGATGTTAGATACATTTTTTAAGAGCTAAATATCCCAGAAGCCTAGAAGCCTTTAAATTCTAAATTGTTTTAATCAACAGAATCAGGTACATCCTTTTTTTTTGTTTGTTAAATCCTTTTTTAAATAAATAAATATTAAATTGGGTATTTCATTTTGAGAATAGTACATTTTTTATATTTTTTTTTTATTTAAATAAAATATATATCAGTGGGACTTTAAAATCATTTTTAAAATTTGTCAAACAGCGATTTAAAATGTTAGAAAATTGTTCCAACATTTTGTAGCGTATTTTTTCTGACAAGTGGAGAACTGACGAGTTCCTGGAACATGTGTAACTTCACAGTGTAAGTACTCGGTGTGTGCCATTTTAGCCAACTCGTAATTGGCCATTAACAGATGGTCGCCGGACAAAGCACAAAGGACGACACCTAATATTTTTATCCGCGAGAAATTTGAGAAATTGAATTAAAATGTGCGAAAATTGACTGCAAATTTGATGAAAGGTTCCACGCCCCAAACTTAAATGTAAAATTAATTGAATTTGCATATTAAGCACACACGTGACTCACACACACGCACACTGTGAGCAAGCACGCTTTAATGACGCCCGATTTAATTGTGATTGCGGGCGCGGAGAGACCCTGGGGTCGGGACACACGTTATAAAAATAATCCCAATAAAATGCATTTTTCATGTCAAACGCCTGAGCCGGCGGAATAACCCGAATGCACGCACAGGACTTTACGGAATTGCATGCAAACAAACCGGAACAGCACATCAGCTGCCACGCACATGGCTAGCGTCCAAAACTTGTCCAAGGACGGGGGGGACGGAACTCTGTCCTGGACAGGACTTGGAGCAGCACTCCGCACTCCCAGAGTGCACTCTTTGTGTATTATGTAATAAGAAAAACGAAATCACATTTCCAGTGCGGCTAATCAAATAGTCGAGAGAGGGCAAACATTCAAAGCCATTTGGCAAGCGGTCTCTCCGCTCCAAAGGAACACAAAGAAACAGTCCATCAAGGGGGCTGAAGGAGCGCAAATCGGCTAACAAATGAAGCATTTGACTAAACAAGTGCCACAGCTGGCAAATGGTGGCTGGAAACTGAGGAAGCACTTTGAGAAAATAGTTGGAAAAAGCCTTGATAAAATCCAGGAAGGTCCAAAAGTCACTGGGGTTTTTAAAACAATTAAAAATGTGTCTAAGTCTTTAAAAATAATGTTCTTTTAAATAAAAATATTTTTATTAGAATGTTAAATTTTGTAACTTGATTTTGGACATCTTCTAATAGGGTTTAAAGCCCCCTTGTCTTCTAAGGTTTTTATATTGGAAAATCTTAAACAAGTTATTAAAAAATACCTTTTCCTACGTCAAATTGTAAAAATATTTAAAATTAGCTAAAGTAATGTCGGCCTCCAAAGAAATTTAAACAAAAATGCTTTTCACATTATTTTAAATTTCTACAAATTCCTGAAAAGCAACCAAGTTAGCCTATAAATATTTCTTTTAACCAAACATTATTTTCCTGAGTGCGTGCAGAGAAGACTAAAGAGATTTTCCCTAGCCGCAAATTCAATTTATTTGCGTCTTAAAGCGTCACCAGAGCCATAAAGCAATAAAGCGGGAAAAAGGATTATCTGGGAAGTCGCCTGCTTCCCCCGTTGGGTCAGCAAATGTTCTCCGGAAAACTTACTGCAGACAGCAAAAAACATAGGAGACCGCGGCAAAAGTCAGCCAAAGTTGCACAGCACTCGCTGATAGCAAGCAACAAAGAAGTTTTGTAACCAGCAAAAAAGTAAGAGAAAGCTTGGGAGTTATAATGAAAAATAAAAGATGTCATTCTTAAACGATGGCAAACTTCTTGGCCGCCGCCGTATGCTGAACAAATTGCTGCACGCCCCTCCTGAAGTGGTTCAATTAATTGCAACTCACACAAAATGCATAATGAGGGCTGAAGGCGCGGATTGGCAATGCGGGAGTCGAGGCCCTTAGCCTCCAAGTTGCAGAGTTACGGATTTATAATATGTATGCTCCTCTCCCCATCCCCCCTTGGGGGTGTGTGTATATCATGTATTATTCAGAGTGTGTCGGGGGTAAATGCATCCATCGAAGCCACAACAAAAGCGGCAAACGAGTGCGTCTCAACAGCGAATTTGCGATGAGTGCGTGAACACGTTGATGTGTATCAATTAATCCGATCTGCGATAGGTACTTCCAAGAACTAATTAGTTGGTGTTTTAATTAGTGGGTTTTATATAAACGAACTAACAAATTAATTTGTGAAGGTTTACTTGAGTTTAATAATAATATGAATCTCTAGCAAAAAGATATTACAAGACTAGTCACTTTCCTTGTCAATTTCTCCCCCCAAAAATTGTTTCAAAACTAAACCAGGTGACCCTGAATTTTTTCTATATTTTGTGGAGCTGTTCGCTCTCTCTACTTCGCCATCACTAGTCATTAAAATAGTTTGAATATATGCAAATGTGTTCAGGACTCTGAATCTCGGCAGCTCACAAAAGTAGGCAACAAAGACCGGCGGCCGCCATTGTTGCCATCGTCTAGCGGCTTTCAACTTGACGCCAACGCACTTAGACCACACACACCCCCCCCCCCCCCCCCCCACACGCACTCTTACACAAATCCCTACACACCCAGACGCCACACACATTCAGCCACACACGCATCATATCTTGACTCATTAACAGCCCCTGAGCGAGGCGCTGTAAAAGCGTTCCAGTGCAGAGATTACTTTGCCTGATACGACTTTGCCTTTGCTGGGCACAAGGACTGGCAAAACGGCTTTAAATTATTATGAGTAAAATATATTTAATTAAAATTGGGTTAATTTTAGTAACTTTTTTTACAGTATGACTAAATATAAATCAATCAGTAAGGTCTTACCATCTTGGAAATCTTTTCTTAAAATACTCGTATGTTTATCTTCAGAATAAGTAATAGGAATTCATTTTTCAGAAAAGTAATTATACCATAAAACATACTACTAATATATATACAGATGTTATGAAACCGTTTTTCTTTTCCTGATAATTTCCATCAAGTTTTCCTTGTAAATGCCTCTTCATTTCGTCAAGTTTTTAAGTTTATCTTCACAAAACGAACTCTTTAGACAAGTAAATATTTTGTAAAATAAATAAATAAAATATATATGGGTAAAAACTACTGATGTAATGCAACAGTTTTTATTTTCGTAACAATTTCCATCAAGTTTTCCTCTCCCATAATATTTTCCTCATCACTGGTACTTGGTGTGCTCTGGTTTAGGTCTCAGGCGTCTGGCGCTCAGGATTCTGTGTTCAGTTCAGTAGGTGACACCAATGCGCCTAGGTGTTCTGGCCGGCCCACGACGTCTGGCCTATATAGCGGCCTATAGAAACATATCCCAGCCATCATCCTCCGACTCTGCCCCTCGATGCAGTGCAGCAGACTGCGTGCACTTGACGCTATTGCTCCACTTTTCTTCCGGCAGCAAGAGTTCGTGTGCGTGCATACAGTGGAAGTCATAAAAATAGGTATTAGACGTCTTATATTTAAGTGTTAGACATATACCAGAAATATTTATAATTTTCTTGCTGAGCTAAGTAAGCAATTTATCTGTATTTCAGGAGAAATACCTTTTAAATTCTTGAATATATTTTAAATACTTCCATATTTCCCCCCATTGTACCATGGGGTGGGCCTACTTTATCCTCAAAAAACCCAACTCCTTTCGCCGCCTTAGGCAAACGACACTCTGGGGGTGTGCCATTAGTGTCGCGGTGCGTTGCCATAAAAAAGTTGGAGCCAAGTAAGTTAAAACAATTCGCACAGTGCGTGCCGCTGGCTCTCAGATAGATTCCCGATATCCGCATGCTGATGTAAAGTTTTCAGCTGCCTTTCGGAACTTTGGTTCCTTTCTTTACACGTAATTATGCAAAAGTTAAAAGCAGCCATCGTCATTCAGTATTCCAGCGTCTCGCCATTCAGCCAGGTAGAAAATCAGTCAGCACTTAAACTGCCGCTGTCGCGTTAAATTATGCAAAGAAGCTGAGTCCTTGCAAGGTGAGCCCCTGAAAAAGCGGGGAAAACGTTCATTAAAAAACAAAAAAAAATCAGCACATTCGCATTGGTCATCCTTCGCTGGCTGAGCATTTACTGCTGGGAAAACCCTTTTCGGGCGTTATAATTGCTTCCTGCTTCGGCCTAAATGTGTGTTGGCTGGCCACTTGATGCCAATTGGTTGGAAATTGCGTAAACACGTCGAGAGTGTGTGTGTGTTTGAGGTCGGGGGGCGTTCTGAGGAGGCATTCCCACTCTGACCGCAGCCTAGGCATTTAATTGCAAGTGACTTCAAGAGCTGGCCGCCGATTTAAGGGGCGGCGGGAAATAATAATGAGGCGATAATGCTCACAGGAGCCCTCATTGTGGGGGAATGCTTCCCAGGAATTTAACGTTTGATGTTAGCCCTAACTATACAATGTAATAAACGCTAATGCGAATAATTGCCTAATTGAAATCTGTAATTTGATTATAAGTAGTTTGAAGGAGAAAGCTATTAATATATTTGATGATTTGTGGCTATTTAAGGGTCTTAAAGAAGGGTTCTTGAATCAATTCTATGAAATTGAGATCATCTTTTCTGAGCCTAATTAAATTTAAGCAGCTTTAATGATGTCCCAAGTCTTTTTTACATGTTTATATTGATGCTTAAAGTAATTTCAAACAGTGAAATGTCTTGTAAATTATTAAATAAGTTTACTGCTCAATAAGGTAACATGTTTCTTTAACTCCCAACCATATATCGAGGCTGATTTATCAGTTATCTCATCATCCCTCATCCCTCAAGGACAATGCATAACGCTAATGGCTATTGTCGCCTCGTTATGCGTTCATGGCAATTGGCCGGCACTTTATATGTATAGGCGGCGGGCCGGCACTTAATTACATGTGTACTCCGCTCGCGGCATGTCCTCGGCTGTCAATTATGGTGTGTTCGACATGTGTACTCCATCTGCAACTGCCTGGGACTGGGGGCACACAGGAGTGAGAGGGTTAAAGGACAGCTCCTGCAACGGAATGAGTATCAATCACAGCGAACATGTTAAAATAATTTCATTTCACAACTGAAATTAAATGCAGTCGCGTGCCGGGCCCATTTACATGACACGACTATTAAATTAAAAAACATGAATGGACACAGGACACTGAAGTGATTGTTGTCCGGGGAAGGGGATATAATGTTACAATGCGAAAAATATTTTTAAATAAAATGTATCTGGAGCAGGGGGACCTTAAGTGTTACAAAAGTAATATTAATTGTATGACTGTGCAATTTTTAAGTATTATTTTCAGCATAAATAACGAATCGAATTTTTTTAGTTCGAATGCGACTAAGAAAATTAAAAATCAAAATCAATTAAAAGGTTAAATAAGTTATCTACCTCGTTGATTTGATGCTGCAAATGATTTAAAAAGCATTTCAAAACCATAAAACCAAGTCTTACTCTTAAGTCCTGCAAGAAAGTGCTCTAAGTAAATGATTTATAGCCATATTTTTTCACAGTGCCCATGTAGCACATGCCATCGTTTAGTCAGCGGCAATCGGTGGCAATAAAAATGGTTTATTGGCATGCCAGCGCCGTGGCTCAATGTTTGCTTTTAATTTCAGCCCTGTCATAATTTGTCAATTGCCAGCTAATTGTTTTCCCATACCCGTCTCGGGTTTCTCCTTTTATTTACTTTCAGCCTCGATCAAAATGATGGCAACGTCACAGGATTATTTTGGCAATCCGTACGCCCTTTTCCGCGGACCGCCCACCACATTGCGTCCGCGGGAATCGCCCGTCGGCGTTGGCCACGCCCATCCTCACGGCCACGGGCATATGCATGGCCATGCCCACTCGCATGCCCATGGGCACGGCCACCTTGGTCACGCCCACTCGCACTATGCGGCCTTGGACTTGCAGACGCCGCACAAGCGAAACATCGAAACAGATGTACGGGCACCGCCGCCGCCATTACCGCCGCCGCCGCTTCCGCTTCCGGCCGCATCGCCTAGGTAAGCCTCCCCCCCGAAAAAAAGAAATGAAAAGACGGGGGAGGAAGATGAAAAAGGGGACGGAGATGATAGAGAAACACCAGACGAGCAAAGAATTGAAGAGAAATCAAAAGCTAAAATGCATATCATCAGCAACACACCCATCAACACTTCTCTGCTAAGTCTGCAATCAACACAACAAAGTCAACATCAGTTTTACTTTTTCTTTGAGTTCAAGTTCGAGTTCAAGTAACTTTTTTAAAAAATGCCCTTAAATAATCACGCCCAAACGAAAGTAAACTTAGAGTAAACTAGCCAATCACTAAAAGATATCAGCTTTCATTTTCGATTTGCCAATGGACTTTGAACCCATCAAATAAAAGCTTAACTATTAACTAGAGAAATATTAGAAAAGAGAAAGAAATATAATGAATAACCTAGATATCACGAACTAAAAGTGTTTGCTACTGTAATGAAATGTAACTATAGTGTTTAGTTTCTTAATTAAGTAAAATCTAACACACTGCAAGAAGTAACACCAATTTAATGAAAACAATAGTTGACTACATAAATCTAGTATCGTAAGATAATCCTAGATCTAAGGCAGAGCATTTCAGAAGGCACTTGTACCGTTCTAGACCTAAGTAACTCAACGTATACGTAATATTTACATGCAATCCAATAACAATAACTAAGTAGAGACTTTTCTTCTTCAAAATAAACCAACTTTATTCAAATATTTCACATATTTAGAGGTATTAGTATATAGCCAGAGCCGGACAAGGAGTCGTATAACATAGAGTTCGAGAACTTGCATATATTTAGTAGATGAACACAGCTAGAGTGAAGGGTCCACATGCTACCCTGTAATTACTTAACCACAAATAACCATTTAGTAGCGCAATAATAGTTATTAACCACACAGAAGTATACGTAAAACGAAAACGAAGAATTTCCCCAAGCCCTCAACACTCCTCTTCAAAAGCAATACGATAAACAATAATTAACATATGCATATATATATATACCGTATACCACTAAGTTTATGCCTAACCACTATTAGTAGCCCTAAGTCCTAGGCATAGACCGAGCACCATGGCGAGACATGCACCCAATGTAAAATGCAGAAATTAATTACCACGAGTACAAACTGTAAAGGATAACCCCTATTGAAGCTCAATTGGCCAGACCACATAACTTTTTCCCCCAAGTAGCCTAAGCCTAAGTAGTCCTAAGTAAGCAATTGTAAGGCAAACACTTTTCAAGTGAGTGAAAAATCAAGCAAACTGTGACAATTCGAGGCGTGAGACGATGGAGCAACCCCTAAATGATCATCAATCAACATTCCGAAACCCCTCCCGGAGGAGCTGCTCTTCAATCAACACTCAACCCGAACTGGCGCCTAACGGCCCGGCAACCTAAAGTTAGTCCCAAGTCTAATCTAAAGTAACCAAAGTTATTTAGCCACCAATTTCTCTCTCATAAGTCTAGTCAGAAATCGAAAAGAAAAAAGAAAAACTTAAATCTGCAATCAACAACCCACAAAAAATCCCCACCAACTGGCGCGGTAAGTGAAGAGCCATTTTAATCCTAGCCTTAAGCCTCTAGCCACCGACTAGCCAAGTAGTGACTTTCCTCGTAGTGCTATCCACATAGAACTCAACTGCATTTGGATGACGGGCGGCATAGAGTCCAGATTG
Organism: Drosophila anomelani; assembly: GCA_035045905.1. Lineage (NCBI taxonomy): Eukaryota > Metazoa > Arthropoda > Insecta > Diptera > Drosophilidae > Drosophila > Drosophila anomelani. The sequence continues at coordinate 2,641,520 of JAWNOO010000007.1, read as the reverse complement.
GAGGCGCCACCGATGATCGGCGCTGCATGTGATAAGCAAGTGTACGAAAAAAGCAATCCGTAGCAACTATCTGGGCCATAGGCCCAAAATAAAAAAAAACCTAACTTAGCTGCATTGTGCGCATGCCAAACCAAATGAAAAATACGATAAATTAAAGCCAAACAAAAAAAAAACTGAAAATAGTAAACACTATCCGCCGCAACATGCAACGAGAATCGCGTAATTAACATGCAATTTCTTTGACGAATTTAGCTGCACATGCAACATGGGCGAGAAAAAATTGAGTAATTATTTTACAAGGTCCAGGGAAGTCTAAATGTAGGTATTTCCTTTAACCCATCGCGTTACACGATCCCCTGCGGGGCGATAATCAAATCAAACGGAAATGTCTCAACAAGCGTCTTAAATATGCACAAAGTGCAATGGCAAGTTCACATGCTAGAGTTCCATTAAAAGCGTACCTGTAATTGTGCTAACACCTGGCATTTGAATTGAGCAATTGGTCACACCGGACGAGCCTAATCGTAGCCCTTGGTCACTCTCTCGGGAGAAAGTTTTTACAACTTTTTACTGCTTGATGGGAATTTATTTAATAAAGGGTTTCTTAGGTTTCAACAGAATGAAGTACAGAATAAAAAACCATTTATTATATAACATTTTTATTTACGCTCACATCCTAAAAAAGATCCTGAAAATACTGACTGGTTAAAGAGGTTTAAACATTATTCTTCTTTTTTATTCAATGGTTCCTAATTCAGCCACTAAAATAGTCAATTAATTTGGCTTCACTCTAATTAATACAAGTATTATTGGGAAACATATTTCATTTGCAAATTTTAAGAAAATACAAATACTTATTTAATATAATAATTAAAACACTCTTTTACTAGAGTATTTTGAATGATTTAATGCGCATACATATATCCATAAAACTTCAACTTCCACCTAAGCAATTCTACTCGCATTTGATTTTCAGTCTGTAAACGGAACATGTTCATTTATTGAAACAGTCGTTTTGAGCGTGTGTTCATACATTCGCCAAGTTTTATTTCCCTGGGCCCGTAAGCCTGACGTGTTGCATGGCGTGTTGCCAACTCTGGTCATGCATTTCCGTCCCAGCGATTTACTGCCGCCATGTGATTAAGTTACACGTGTAACTGCCAAAATCGCTAGCTCCGCCCAGGTATCCCGGCGGCTGAAACATGGTAATTTGCCGCGAAACGCATAAAGTGAATGAGTCTGGCCAACAAAATAAATCTAAGCCAATATCCATTGAGTTTTAAAGGCGATCATTAAAAAAGTTATTTTCGTTTTCTTTTCGCTCTTTTAGTGGTAATAAAATAGAATCCCTAACGCCCATAAAAGCTTTTTTTACTTACTTGGAATAGGAAGGACTTCCTTATAAACAACAAGGCCTAGCTCTTGGGGTAACTCAGCCTTTTAATTTGAAACTATGAATCTGTGCCTAAGAATGTTCCATTTAACTATAAGAATTAACCATAATAATTAACAAAACTTAGTTAGGGAATTTACAGAACTTCTATTTTCAACTTAACGCAACTCATTTTGTTCTCTTGGCCAGAAGCCTTTCATTTGTTTTGGTCTTATCCAGGCTAAGCGACAATTTGGTGGCGTTTAAGGACGTCTCAGCATTAAATAACTGACTGAAGGCCGGGAGTAATCATAATAACCATAATAATAATGGCGCGATGGCCCCAAGTCATGTTACACCATTAGCGCAGAACGCAGAACCCAGATTCCAGAGTCCAGCCTCCAGAGGAGACCTGAACCGACCCCACCCGACCCGTGAGGTGGGCCTGTAAATGCAATTTAATTCTGAGACTGCGAACGGCACTTGGCCAGGTCTAATGAATGCAGCAGACTGTGGAACTGGCACAGGACGAATACAAAAGGCCGGAGCTTACTCCGGAGTCTCGTCTCGTCCCTCGGTGTTGTTCGGGTTGCAAACAAGCCGGCCAGCTTCCTGGCGATAAAAGTGCGTATCTCATCCTGCCTCTTTTTGCTCGCTCTTTAAGTGAAAAGGAATCGCCCGTAGTTATGGGCAGGTCTTAACCTGTAATTAAAAACTGGTTAGCCCACTTCCTTCCTGCGTTGGAATTATGTGCACTTATCCGGCGAAGCAGGAAGCCCCGGCAATCGAGTCCAAATTGTTATTGACCTGCTGCAAGCGCTTTCGAGTGTCAAGTGTAATTGCGGAAGTGTCCGTAAAAATGGATGAGCCCCCTAACACCTGCGGCCACACACACGCACACAGTAGAGTCAATAAATCAGAATTCAAAAAAGCAGTTAGCTGTAGCCTAACCACTTTAAAGCCAGGCCAATGTTCACTACCAACAATTCCCAGCACAGCTTTTGCCACTTGGTTTTTGCCAGTTACACGGTTCAACTTTTTGCGGGCTAAAATGTTTTGAACCCGCTTTCCCTTCCGGAAACAAAGCCAACAAGCTGGTTTTTGTTGTTTGCCAAATACACTTTGCAAATACACTTTAAATATAATTTATGTGGAAATAAGAAATATGATTTAAACACAAACAAGAAATTATAAAAAACAAATTTATGTTTAAAATAAACAGTTTTCAAATGAATTAATTTCATCATTCATCATTTCCCCTAGAGTCACAGTTATATAGCAAAGGCTTATTTAAAGTGTATTTCCGCCACATTTTGCCCTTCCTTTGGCATTTCCTTGTGGGGAAAGTTTGTCTGTGGAAAACGTGGTGTAAAACGCAGCGTGTCGTCGGGCAACTCCCGCTAATTGGATAAGAATCAGATGTTGGCACTTCATAAACTGCCAGCGTGGGCTCATTAGGGTCTAAGGTCAAGGCGGGATCAGAAAATTAAAGAGATGGTCAGCAATAGATATAAAAGTTCATCAAACAAAATTTGAAATGGTTAACTAAAGATGATTTATTTCTTAAATCACTCTAAATTTACCAAACTAAATGATTTCTTTTAAAGAAAATAAAACTCTTAAAATGTATATACTTTGATTTGATTCCCCCAAAAAATTCAGACTAATTGCCAAGCAATCAGTGTGCAGGAGCTAACAAATTGGCAATGAATTTGATTTCAAGCTGGGACATTCGGGTGGCATTTAATAATTTATTAAAGCAATGCCATCAAAGAGAGGCTTAAGCACAGACACAAACAGTTCGAGGCAAAGGTGCTGCTGCTGCAAAGCCTTTGTAATTAACTTTTGGCAACTGGCAAGAAAGGATTTTCCAGAAGAAGAGCTTTTCACCGCTCATGAAAATGAAAATGAAAATGAAAATGGAAAGGTGGCGAAAGGAAGGGCGAAAAATGTTGATTTTTGAGTGCAGCTGAGTGTGGCCAACGGCACAAATCATAATTTCAAATACATATTTTTGGCAGGGAACGTGTTTTCCCAAAAGCAAACCGAAAAGGCTCCGACCTGCCTCCCTCGGCTCATCATCAGCTTTTGTATTGTGTGACAACTTTCCACCTGCAGTTGATGCGTCACTTGATTTACTGCTGATTACATATTATTTGCGGCAAATGTGTGTGGAATCGGGTTAAATCCTCTACTAAATATTTTCCCCATATGCAGCTCAAGACTTTGCAATTAGAGTGCGAACTGAGACCGAGCGTTATATTAATCAGGGGTTTATTTGCAAATTGAATTAGTTTAATTAAACGGAAAACGGCCATGTCGAAGGTGCGTGCACTTGCAAATTTAATTACATTATTTATAATACGTCCCTAAGGCCATCGAGTCAGCCTTAGCTTTAGCTCTAGTCCACGGTGCGGCTACGTGATTACGCATACGCACTGTGGCCGCCAAGACAGAGCTGCAATTGGGGGAAAAATATACATACATAAATTACATTGCTTGACAACAATTTGGGTCACTTAGCGCTGCAGAATGTAATATGCGTCGGACTTTTAAAATTGCCAGACAAATGTGCGTGCGCCTGGTGGCTCCTCGGTGACTCCACAATGGCAAATCACAAGCACTTGACTTGTCAGCTTACACAGTCACGTGCATCGCCCTGGAAGTTGAGAATGATTACACGGAAATGGAAAAACCCAAGCCCCACCCCCAGACAGTTGTACCCCATCTTGTTCCATTGGGATATGTCACCGTTCACTGTGAGAAAATAAGTAAAAATTATATTGAGAAATCTATCTGTTTTTTGGGCAATTTTGTGACATTACTTGGGTTGAAAACCTTTAGAATAAATTATAAAATTATTATTAACCAGAAATATATAAAAATATAATGGTTTTTGTAATAAATACATTATGAAATAACTTAGGGAGGATTTATTTTGTTCTTAATTTATTCATATTAATGGTAATTTCCAAACGAAACTTGTTTATTATCCACATTTTATAGTTAGATAGATAGTTAAGGGTTATTTATTACTATTCTATCCAAAAAAAAAATTATTTAAGGTGCTTCAGAAACAATTAAGATATTTAAATCCGTTAAAAAAGACGACGAAAAGTATGAAATGCAATTTTTGAGGTACGAAACTTGAGGTTTGAGAAAAGCAATATTATTAAAAGCAATATATATTTCTTTATCATCTCCAAGATGCAAGATACATGCAAGATATGATTCAATCTGAAATTTAAAACTTAAAATTTGTATTTTTATGGATATTTGACGGTATAGTTATCTTTTTCTTGTATACATTTCTTCTCCCAGTGCACCAGACGATGCGTCTGAGTGTTGCATATTTCATTAAAAATATTGCATGCCATCCAGCAGCAGCTCAACCCCCGCTTCGTTTCGGTTCTAGTTTAAGGCCCAGACCGATGTCAAGCAGTGGCAAAATGGCGCACACCGATGCTCGACACGCACACAGATGCGTAACACTTAGTCGCCTTGCCAACAAGAAGTGCGTAAGTGCGTAGGGGGTTGGTTTAGAGGGTGAACACTGAGAGAAAGTCGAACTAACAATGTCAATCCTAACTAAATAATACTTTTAAAATATTATAGATGCATTTTTGTTTTAAATTTTTAAGCAATCAGTAAAGAATTATTAAAGTTTTCTTTTGTCTTTTCATTAATCAAATAATAAAATCTTCATTCATTAGTTAAAAATAAGAATATTAATAATAACACCCTGGAAAAGGGGTTTCACGATATACAATTTTTAGACAACTTTTTTGCGAATTTCGGAGTTTTTGATAAACTTCACTGGTTTCTATATAAAATTTGCATTATTTCTAATATCAATCTTTGGCTTTTCCCCAATTTCTCTCAGTGTCCCTTGGGGTGGCTTTGGTGCGTCTCGCATTGCGTGAGTGGGCAGCCCCATTTCGCAGGGAGAAGAAGTCAAGAGTCCTGAGCTGCGTCATTTGTGCGTGGGCGTTCGAGTTGCGTACCGCCCTCATACCCGCCGCCATTTTCCACCCCTTGCCACACCCCCCATAAAGCAGGGGGGATGTGGGTTGTACCCAACCTCCATTTGTTCATTTGTTTGTTTCTTCGGTTGCAAAAGTGAAACTTTTTCCTTTGGGTGCGGGAGCTGTAAAACTTGCGGCCAACGAGTTTTCTCGCAGCCTAATGCAACTTATTGAATTTTCGAGTGCATGGCTTAGTTGATTTTCCTCCCCCTTTTTTCCTGCATCTTTTAATTAATGCATCCAGCTGCACTTTAGCTAGTACAGGCAGAAAACATATATGTATATGTATGTATATATACCATACATTTAATAGAAGCAACCGCCTTTTGTTCGGCCGTCCCTCGGGGGCAAGGGGAATTTGTTGCCTACTTTTGTGCGGCGTCTCGAGTCAGCCTCAAAGTATGCGCCCACTCCGCGGCGCTGCGCCCACCTGGTGGCATTGGCAGCCACCGAACAGCGGAATTGAGTGAGAAAAATACAAACATTCTGAGCTGAATGAATAGTAAGAATAGAGAAACCGCCAAGGAAGAGACGCAAACACATACGGAGACGGGGACTGCGAGGTGGACGGACAGGCGAGGAACATGTAACAATATTTCCAACGCCGGCGAATTTAATCTAATTAACTTATGACATTTAGCTTGAACTACTGTGCCAGAAAGGCAAAAAATAATAATAAAACAAAGCAGAGTCACCTGCCGATGATAGGGGAATGGGTCATGAGAAATAGGGTACCAGCCGTAAATGTATTGATTGAAAGATTTAACTTCCATAGAATTAAATTTAAATAAGTCAATTTAAATTGAATAACTTTCCTCTCAAACATTTTTAGGCATGAATATATTATTTCCCCCTCATTTTCTATACTTATCTAAAATCTTTACATCAAGAAGCATGAGAAAAGTTAAGAATCTTCTCATTAATAAAATTCCTATTAATATGGCATAAACTTTATACTGACTGAATAAGTTTTGCAGAAAAAAACCATCTTCCCAGTCTATTCCGAGGACATTACTCTATGACTCTTCTATGACTTTCGAAGCACTTCCATCCTCTTAATTCATAACTTTACCAGTTTATTGAAGTGACATTAAACCGGAAGTGCTTAGAAAATAAAAAGAACACTTGTAAGTTTATTGAATAATATATGAAAAGGCCGTGAAGTATTATTTAGAATAAGAAAAACTTTAGTAAATGATTAATCATCACGCTGAACTTTAAAAAGTCTAAATAAGAATCAATTATATATATTATATATATTTTATATATTTATATATTTTTGTTTAAGTTTATAAGAGTGAGAAATTTAAGCGTTTATTTGAATAATTGTCATCATTATTCCCCTTAAAATACTTCATAATTAAAATAAATTCACTGAATTCTAGAACTTCTGAATTAATATTTAAGCTACATTCTTTAGAAATTACTCTTTAAAAAATTTCGAATTCCACCCACAGTGCGCGACATTTGGCGACTCACGAACGCATCGCCAACGTGCCACAAAAACAAAATGCGAAGCTGCAACGAATACTATACCTTTCGCATTCTCCATAAGCGGCTTTAGTAATTTTGAGCATTTTGCCCCCCATTTTGGGGGCACTTCTTTGGTGCAGAGAAAATGTAACCTTCAGCTGCTGTCACAGTTACCTGGTCGCCCACATTTACCTTTTTGGCGCCATGTGCGCAGCCCATAAATTCCGCTCAGGCGCCCGAGTTTGGCGAATTTTACGCTTTTACTATGCCCCAGCTTTTTCGCCCAGCACTTATTGTCTTTTGCACTCATGGAGAATTCTGCCGATGGACTGCCAATGGTCGCATACGGTTAGTAAATGTCGAAGCGTCGCGGTCATAAAATCACCCAGCTCTCTATATGCATGGAAAGGCTCGGGGAAGAAAACCGAACTCGGTTCACAAGTGAGTTGGCAGCAATAATTGCAAACAATAATTGTTTGTGGCTTAAAAACATAATAATACAGATTAAGGTTATATTTTTATATGGGAAAAGTTACTTAGAAATCAATAGATTACTAAAATCTATTCTGAAAATGAATAAAACATCTTCTTAACCCAATAATAGTTTGTTAACTGTTAAACAATTTAAAAATTATATTAAATATTTCCAATGCTCGTGATTTATTGTTCAACAGGTTTAAAATCTACAAAATCTTGATAATTTTATTTTAAAATATTTGACAGAGTTGAAACAAATCTTAAAGGAAGTAAAGTGGATAACGAAAAGTGAATTAACTATTTCCAAAGCAATTGTAACAAACCAATATTCACATTAATAGCGAGACAAAATATCTGGGAATGTTGATTTAAGAATAAATAAAATTCTTAAAAAAAATTGTAATGAAAAAATATACTAAACTAAAAATGTAGATAAGAAACCCAATGCAATCCAATTCCCATGCCCTGTTTGCTGACAATTAAGTGTTTGTTTAGTTGCAAACTTAATTGATAAATTGATGGACATTTAAATGCCCAGCCAGGAGCCATTAGGGAATCGCATCAGCAGCATAATAATGTCAGGCCATGCCAACGACCATTTTTGGCCAATTTTAAGCCAAAGCCACCGACCGGCCAAAGACCAAAGACAATGCAAATTTCAGGCCAGATTCCATTCCATGACATGGCCCGGCCACTGTGCCTGTTTCTGTTTTCAGTTTTCGGTTTTCCGTTGGCCATTGCCCGTTGCCCGTTTTGTGGGCCCACCATCAGGTTGCCCATTTTGGCCACTGGGCACTGGCATTGAAATTGGCCAGGCCAACTGCCTGCCTGCCGCCGGCCAGCCCAATGAAGCTATTATTTGTGGGCCCGCAGAACACAATTGCTGTCCCAGCAGCGCTTCAACTCCTCCAGGCGGTCTCCTCGTAGGTGTCACTTACATAAATGGCAAACGATGCACCGCGAAAAAATTAATGGTAATTCTTAGGTGGCCTTAAAAGAGTTAAAAGTAGCGATAAGTGTCTATAGATGCTTATACTTTTACTGTGGCAAGTCTATGTCTGACGGGTTTATTTTTTTTTAAATAATTAAGTTTATTGTATTTCTTAGTATTTTTCATAGACTCTTAAATTTGATTTCATTATTTATTTTTTACTCATTTACTTTATCTCATTTTTCTATAGAAAAAGAAATTATTTTGAAATGAATTCAGTAATTCAGAAATGTTAGAACAGTTTAATAATATTATAAAAATATGTTTTCGTTCATAGAACATAGATAAGACTTTCGGTTTCCTTGAATTATTTAATTGCATTTAAAACGTACACAGAATAAGTACTTTCAAAGCTCTAAATCATGTAGGATCTTTATGTTATCAGTACAATTTCTTATTCATTTAAGAACCCCCTTTATCAGCTCAGAAACCAGCAAAGTAATTCCAAAATTCACTCTTAATCCAATTATGAATTCTGACATAAAACCAACCATTATTCCATTTTTTAAATAAAAAATTTAAACTATTTCGTACAATAAGAAATACAAATTCCAAAGAATATGAAACTTTCTACGATTTTTCGTAACCTAATCGTAGGTTACATATATAAAATTTAAACCTTTACTTCTCTTACTAAAAGCTTAGCCATATTTTTGTAACATTTTTTCCCCAAGTGCATGACGCGCCATGGCTTCGAGGGAGTATTGGCTAATCGTGTTTGGGTGGGGGACTCCCATTACGGTGGGGGACTCCTTCTGATCCCCCGCCGCACGTGCGCCGCTGTCTTTCACTTGTCCTGCTGCTCTGGCCTCCGCCACGGGAGCACTTTTCGCAATTAGCCGGCGAAATTATCTCCGACTATCGGGGCGCTGCATCTGTATCTGTAGCTGTATCTGCACTTGTATCTGTGTCGGCTAGTCAGCGATTGTTGCATGCAACAATTTAACTAGATTAGACCCCATCTTCGCGTCGATTGTTCTGCAGTGGCTACTTGCTACTGCTGCTGCTGCCGCTGCTGCTACGGCTGTTCCATAAAAAAGTGGCATTCCTGACGGAAGAATCGTCTCTGGTCTAATCTAAATGTTTAGTCCGGACATTTGATGGCCAACATGCGCCGTCTGCCGTTGAGTGGCAGTTCCAGCTCCAGCTCCAGCTCCAGCTCCTGCACCAACTCCGTATCCACCGAGTCCACACTGTCAATCCGTCGTCTCTTGGCCCCCGGCTGAAAACGGTGGCACTTACAGTTGCACTTGCGGACTGCCGGCAGTGGCAATTATTGGTTTCCACTCGGCATTCGAGATTCGGGATGCCATGGGGAGGTGTGGAGTGGCTCGGAGTGGCGTCGAGTGGATTGGTGGACCACCGAATCAGCGGCTTATGCCGCATTAACCCATTGACCTTGATACGAGGCGGAGGCGGGGGCGTGGTCAGATCTCGGCGGCACGTTTTTGCGCCACATTTCGGTGGGCAGACACATTTAGACAGACAGAAAATTTGGAACTACAGATAAAGGAAAATAATGTCTTTACTAATTTTATTCTTGTAACATTGTTAAGGAAAAATTACAAAATTTTTTAAGGAAGTTATTAAAAATTATCTTGCATGTTTAATTCCCTTGTTCCCCCCAAAAATTATTGCTGTAATGTTTCAAAATCTAATGTATAAATATAGGAATTTTTCGATTGCCGAGGCGATTTTTAATACAGAAAATAATTACCTTTTTGATATCCTGAGATCTTTAAAATCTTTTTATCAAACATTTGTCATTTTTACATTAATTAAAAGTGTTTAAAAACCCCTAAATCATTTACAAGATATTTCTATGCTGCAGAAGTTGATATTTGGTCGATCTAGCTAAATACTACATTAGGTTAGGTTCTGCTTAGCCCCGCGGGGGTTGTCTGCAAGAACATGATTCAGGATAAAAACCATAAGGTTTTTTTTAATTTAAAAATAGTTGTATTTGCTCTTCAATAGAAGCTTAAAGCCATGTCGAAATATCATTAATTTATGCTCATTCCTTTTATTAGAAAATTTATCAGGAAAATGTGCTTTAAAAAGCTCTTCAACAGTGGGAAGTAAAACCAAGTAAATGGGAACAGATGCATTTATTCTGCTCATTTTGAACTGCCCCTTTTTTTCTCTGTGTGGCTTTACAACAGAATTGACACCCAGGAAAAATCAATCGCGCAAATCTTATCATTAAAACATCAAAAGCTGCCAGTTGGCCAGCATGTAAATGTTAGCAGGCAGCAACTTAATTTGCGGCAGACGATGACGATACAGGCGACACAGCTGCAAGACATCAGCGGCAATCAACGGCAGACAATCAAATGGAGAGGCAGCAGCACCGGCTAAAATTGCAGCACAAATAGCAGCAGCCCCCAAATGGCCAAAACAGCCAGGATAAAATCAGCAGGTGCCATCCCACCAATAGCACAAGCAGCAGCATCAAAAGCAACAGCAGCAACATCAAAACAACAGCAAAAACATTTGCAAAGACTTTTCCATCAAATGGTGACAACCGGTTTTAGTGATTTTTCAAAATCGCTTTCGTGCCGGCAACTGTAGATGTAGATGATGAGCAGGATTAGCTGCAACATTGACAGAGCCTCCTGCCATCTCCGCCTTCTCCACCTCTGGCCCCGCTGGCACCTTTCCCATCTGCAAATACCTTTCCCCCGAAAAACCTCTAGCACCTTCGGTGTGCTCGTCCTCTTTGGCATTTCACCGACTGAGTGACTGACACGCAGAAATTATGTTTTGCCACATGGCAAACTCATTAGATGCCTTTGGCTGCTTAACGCCCAGTTGCATTGGCGTGCAAATGCTAATCAATGTCAATTGCAATTAAATAAATGTGAGGCACACTGGTGTGGGATGTATTTAAATTTAAACATGAGTCCTCAAATTATACATTTTTTGTAACTTTTTAATGGTGTCAAGAAATTTAGAATAAACAATAAATATGAATTGGTTTCTGTTTCGAAGGAAACAGATATTCAGATATTATTTTACTGACTGGGCTATGTTTTAGGAATTTCTAACTTTTCATAAAAAACTTTGTACATTTCCAAGCGCATTTTTAACTTTAACTTATTAAGAAGAGACTTAAACATTTTATTCTAGAATAATTCCAGTTCGCAGATGGAAATCTTTATTTTGAGCTCAGATATTTTCTTTGTAAAATGTATTAAAAATTTAGATCTTTAACAATGACATTGTTAAAATCACAATTTAAATAGAATCTTTCTTTAGTCACCTAAAACTTTATTTATATTTCCATTTTAAAAATTGATTTAAGAAATCCTGACAGAAAGTGTTACAAATGTTTTGTCCAATTATCGCTGCAAGCAAATGCTTTGTAAAGTCACTTTAAATTTATAGGAAATTTGCAAATAATTTTCAGCTGAATGCCAAGCAAGGTTGTATGAAAGCAATTTCCTGTCATCAAATAAATTGAATTAAAATTCTTGTTAAGCTTTGTCATTACTCTAAATCTTGCCACGGATTTCAAGCCGGGCGATGGTGAGCGAAGTGGAAAATAAAATGTGAGGAAAATGCTGGCGACACGCTTGCGAAATAAGTCGCCTAATAACTTCATCTTCATTGGTCAGCGATTTGTTGACTGTTATATTTTAGCCAGGACAAAAGCCGTGTTGTCAGCGTTTTACAGTTTTGTTGCAAGTGTGCTGGTGGCTCCGCTGCTCTGCCGTTGCCGTTGATGATGCACCTGCAGCAAAAGTGGCTGGCAATAAATCTCAATTTAAATGGCGCCCCAGCAGCATGCGTGGCCAAAACGCTAGCCGCTTCTTGGCCTGGCCTTCCACATCCACTCCATCCACTGGTTTTCCTTCGGCTTTCTGCTTTCTTTAGCCCCCTTTTCTTTGGCTTTTCCTTGCTGTCCGCTCATTTGTAGCAGCGCGCGTCAAATTTGTTGCCGAACCAGTTTAGAATTAGAAAAAAGAATCGTCAAGGCCAAGCCGAACATTAAAATGCCTTTGATATTGTCATAAATACGATACAAATTCCTAGAAATAGTAATAAACTAATTAATAATATTTTCAGGCAATTATAACTAGAACCCTTTGTAAAGATAAAACCGAGTGTTTTCTTTGCTTCTAAAACATAATCAAAAATAACTTCAAAATTCTTATAAAATTTGCAAAGACTTTGCAAGCTTCTAATTCGAATTAAGATACCCTTTCAGTAAGTGTATCAAAAATAGAGATAGGTTGCACATTCGAACTGTACCTCCGGTGTCCGTTGCATTTCGAAATGCGATTTACTGTGCCAAAGCGCGATCATTATCCTAACGCAATTTATGCGCCCCAGCCGCGCCCCACGCCCAGCCTCTAATTGCAGCCAGTTTGTTGATGTTGCACAGTTGCAAGTGTACCAGTTGCAGTTGCATTGTTAGCTACCTTTTGTGCGGTAGTTGCAACCGCAATCATCACAAAGATGCAGCAGCAGTTCCTGTAATGGCGATAATCATTGCAACAATCGAAGACGATGCAGGGACACTAAACAAAAAATAATATCTAAAAGAAAGAAATGAAAAATATTTTTTATTTAGCACTTTAGGTTAATTTTTAGGTTTCAGATTGACCTACATTGTTCCTTAATGTCCTCTTAATATTCCCAATTTTTTTTGCTTTTCTCGCAGTGCACATGTTAACAAGTTCAACTGGTTCTGCACGCGTCGCAGAAATAGGTTCTCGATCTGGCATTAACAGGCTGTCTTAGGTCTTTGTCTTCCTGCCATCAATAAGATCGTTCGCGAACGACATTGATCCGCCTTCTCCCGGCTGCCAGCAGTTCCTGCTCCCAAAGATCGGCCACTCTTGTGTGTATTAACATAGCCATCAACGGATTTGTCGGTCTTTATCAATTACGCTCGCTGCACTCCAAGTCCTGAATTCTGCATTCTGGATGCTGCACTTGCTTTATTCGTTCGCGTACAGCAAGTGCCATCGACAGCGACATTGACTGCGACATTGGTGCGCCACAAACCCGCCGCGATGATGAAGAGGATGCCAGCCCAGGCTGGATTTCTAATCTGGTATGCCATAGTGACAGGCTCGGCTGATGTGTGATTGAGATTTATTTGGGAAATGTGTAGGTTGCTGGCACTGGCGATGGCAGCTAAGAGATAAGCCCACAGGGGAAGGCCAGATGGAGATTAAAGCAGGAGCAGGCAGTAAGGTTTTGAATAGTTTGGGCTTTAAACAATTAATTGTTGATACAAATAACTAATGCAGAGATCTTTAAATAAATGCAGAGTCATTTAAATAAACGAGAAATTATTTTACTAAAGTTTTAGTATAAAACTTCCCCCATTTATGGCATTAAATCAGTTCTAATTTAATTAAAATTAAAACTTTTACTTTACTACTATTAATATTTTTTATTGTATTCATCGAACTCAAACAATTCTATTATAAAAACCATTTTAATCACACTTAAACCTTCATCGTAAATCATACATCTCTCTGTGTCAACAAATTTCCGCAAGTGTCACAGCATTTATTCCTTTTCTCTGGCAAATCAAATTCCTTTTTTAGCTTTTTTTTTTTGGCCACCTCTCCTTCGTGTGTGAGTGTGACACCTGAACTATGGCAATCTCTCACCGATTTGCTTATCCGCCCCCAATCCAATCAGAGCTCCCAGCTCGTACAAAGCCACTTTCGGCTGTCGGGATCAGAGCAATATAAATGTAACATCCGCAAATCTGTGTTACATGACACTCTCCCGGGTCACGTCACCGAAAATGGGATGATAGATGACAGAGCCCCGAACTTGTGGCAGTTGGGGCAATACTTCCATTTCGACTGCTTGCCACTGAGGGGAACTAAGGGGAGTGGAGCCTGCCACAACCCTCTGCCGCTCACCTGAGTGGATTATAATTTCCGCAATGGCAATCGTTAGGGGCAGCAGCAGCAGCAGGTGGAGGCACAAACAGTTAGCCAGTTAGAGATCTTTCAAGGACACATAACGGCCAGCCGGGCAGTCGAGTGACAGCTGCGATAGCGGTAAACGTCACACACAGATACTCAGATACTCAGATACTGAGATACTCGAATACATGGATGCTCGGATACTCAGATGTTCAGATGTTCAGAGGCATATACACAGGTATAAGCGGCGACTGAATGAGAACAACAAGTGCAGCTGGGAATGGCAATGGGAATGCACTGAAAGAAGTGCTTTTAAAAAGGCTTTACAAGCGATTCAGAAAAGCGAATTGTTAGTAAGAAATAACTGCATTTTAGATACTTTTTTGAATCTCTGAATGAAGATGAAATGTTACCTGTTTTTTAGCAGCATTTTCTTTATTTGCCTAAAGAACAGAACCTAAATTACTTTCTATTTCCTAGAAGAATCACAATTTCCTTTTTAATTTAAACGCAACTTCCTTCTTTTGACTTCCTATTCACCACAAATTTTTTCTTCCTGTGTGGGGGATGTCATCTTCAGGCCGTAAGACAGCCCAGCGGATAACTCACTCTATAAAAATTTGAACAGCCAGCGATCCGAGTGAAGCCAAACAAGCCGGCAGCAGCGGAAAAGCAACGTGCAACATAACAGGGAACAATAACGAGAACAAGCAGCAGCCTTGATAGTCGAAAGGCGATAACAGGCACACAAAAACAAAAAAAAAAAAAGAACAACAACAAAAAAATGGGAAAATGGAAAATCTATATGAACATCGGGGTGGAAAGGAAGCAAAAATCGAGGAATTTTCAAGTGGATTACCCAGTTTTTTGTTCGCTGTTGCAACGTGAAAATAAATAAACTTGTGGCATGATTGGCTCTGCATGATTAGTCACTGGATGGCTGCTGGATGGCTGCAGAGATGGGGAACGGGGAGCGGGTAAAGAAAGGCTGCCGAGCTTAATAGAATTGATACGAGTGGAAGCAAGGCCGGTCATAAGATGTGCAAGAGATAGCCAACATCAGCGGGCAACTTGCAGCAGGCAGCAGGCTGGCGACAGCAGCAACTGCAATGCCATTTATGCCAGCAGCAACAGCAACAACAGTTATTGTAACAATAAAATTAGCTAACGATATAAAGGCAAGGCAAGGCAAGGCTAAGCAAGCAACAATAACGGGAGAAAGAAGCCAACAGCAGCAACAGCAGCAGCGGAAAAGAGCAAAAACCTGAGACTGCAACAGGAACAGGTGGCAAACGTGGCACGACCATACAAGCCAAAGAACGGCAAATGCTCAAGCTCAATGTGAACACTACAAGAAAATTAATATTATTATATTATAAACTTTTAATTCAAAATTGATATACATATATTAGGAAAATAACTAAACTCTGTAGAGTCCTGAAAATTCTTAAAGAAATCCCTTTGAAAGCTATAAATTTATCAACAAAATAAAAAATTCAAGGCTATAAAATTACAGAACTTGTATGATGACATAACCATGACCAACATATGACAAAAACATTACGACATCAAAATGTTGTATATGTGCTTGTCATTTTAATCTCTTCTTTTCATTAATTTTAAATATGCAAGACTCTTACTTTTGATCATTTAAACCTCTAAGTGCATATCCCAAAATTAAAGTTATATTCTTTTTTTTTTAAGCAAATTTTTCTCAGTGTTTTAGCTACTGCTCCCAACGAGGGCAGCCTGCACCAAGTCAGTGCCGCATGTAAATCATATTCAAGCCTGGGTCCTGTTTTTTGTTTGAGGCCCCTGACTTCTCTGCACTCTGTTTTACGGCGCTTTATTTGGTATTCAATTTTCAAGAGAAATCTTTGAAATTGAACCCAGTTACAGCTACAGCAACAAAGCCAACTAGGAGGACAGTCTAGGGCAATCCAACAATTGGCAATTGCCTTTACCTGTTGCCACTACAGCCTCTGCCTGGCGCTTTAATCCAGATATTTATTGATTGTCTACTTCACGCTTTCCTTGTTCGCCTTGTTCTCTGTCTTTCCATCTCGCAATCTCTGAATCTTTGCATCTCCGGCTCTTGTTCTCGTTCTCGTTATTGCCACACATTTATGCCGGACCGAGCTTGTTATTGTCATGTACTTCAATTATTTTATTAACTTATTCCCAGGCAGGTGAAAATAAAGACATTCCAAAGTGGGAAAGCTGAACACACAGGGCGTATGAGTAATTTTCGGGTATTTTCTTTGATTGTTAGATGTTGCTTTTGGTTAAAAGTTTATTAAAATTGCATAAATTTAAAAAATTAACAACTGTATTGTAACGGAATTGTAAGATATTTAAAAATGTAAAACTTATTTAAATTCAATAGATTTTGTTTAGTAAATGTCCCCATATGTAAATAAATGCCGGAATGCCCTTCCTTTTTGTGTCTTAGGCCCAACCTTGAAGTTGTTAATACATTTTATATTATTTTCTTTTAGATTAATTAATTATTTATTTAGCAAAAACGAATTAACCATCAAATTAAATAAATAATGCAGCTCAATATCTGTGCTTTATACGTTCTTTAATTAAAAAACGACAAGATTCACCCCCCATTCTCTAGTTGTTTATGTCGTGTCCGCTTGTATTAATTGAATATATTTAAATAATTTCAAGCATCATCCGTCATAACTAATGACAGTCAGCTTAAAAAAAATATATCAATTTACATAAAAAATGCATAAACCATGGCGCCCAGCAACAAGGCTTGCAGTTTCGGGCCTTGAGAACAAAACAGGCTAGGAAAATCGAGGAAAAGTCCGCTCCCGGTCCACTCGCTGGTCAGTCAAGTGGTCATTGAAGCGGCAAATGCGATGCAGATGCAGATGGCGATTCAGATGAGGCGATGGCGATAGAGGATGAGGCTGGGGATGGAGCTGGAGATGCGTGCGCCATTAGAAAGATCCGCAATGGGAAAGGGGAAGTGGTATAGGCACAGAGAAAAATACCAATTAAATTATTAATTATAATTATTAGCCCATTATAGGGTCTAAATTATACAAATATTATCAATTTTTAAGGACTTAAAAAAGCTAAATAAACCAAAGAGAACTTATCCCTATAAAGGCAAGGATCCTAACAGATAATCATTATTATTTATTTTTTTAAAGGGATCCCTACACCACAAGAGATCACCCTTAATATCCCTAGTTTTTCTCCGTGTACTATGCCTGGATACCGTTAGCAAAGCGGCGTGAAGCATCTGCAACATCCGCCAGGTTTCATTGATGCTTGGGCCCAGTCCTATTCCCAGTCCCATTGCTAATACCAGTCCCAGCCTCAGTCGCCCAGTCTCTCTATCCCCTCAAACCCCCACCCGAATCCAGGCCCGATCCCGGTCCCAGGCCAAGTCAATCAGGCAGTCAGTCAGTCAGACATGCGCAGGGAATTGCTGAACGACGACTACGACGACGACTCCGCTCGACTGGCAATTGCTGCACGAGAATGGAGCGGAAAAAACGCTGAAGAAGCCCAATGGGACGCCCCAAGGATCAATGGCAGGTTTGTGCCGTTATTGGCCATTGCCGTTGTGTAATGCATGCTAATTTCATTTGCCCAACCAAATTATGGCTATTATTAGTCAGTCCACTAAATCGACTCAGGCGAATCTTCAGCTCTTTTGGTGTTATTGAATTGAATCGGTTGATGGAGTGGAAAAACTTTAGAAGATATCCGATAGTTTAAGTTGTATAAAATGAGTGAATCAAAGGGGTAAATATGAAGAGAATATATAAATATATTTGTAGAACATTAAGAATCTTTTTATATTTATTACAAATCTACATATTATTGAACGACCGAACTAATGCCAAAAAAGAACTAAAGAAAATTATATTTAACCTAATTCCTTTAAACAATTTAATTCGCAGATAAATAAATCCTTAAGAACTATTTCAGTAAGGATAATTCATTTATAAGTTTATAATAATTTATAATACAATATTTATTATCATTTTTATTCCTTAAACCCACAGTAGCTTATGAATAAAATCTTCTTATTTGTTGGCCTCTCCTCTCGCATATCTTTTGAACAATTACTAAACTGATTTATTCGGCCCACTAATTGAAGTTCCAGCTGCGTCGGTTTTTTTTTTGGCCAAAAACACCTGCAACCCATAAGCCGATAGATAGATACTTTCAATTGAAATGGCTAACGAAAGCCATGGCGGTTGCAGCTTTAGCTCTGCCGATTAGTGTGCAACAAATTGCTCAGATTTATTACGCGCGGCTGCGCAGAAGCACCAACTTGCTGCAGCAACAACAACAACTACAACAACAAGCGTCGGCTTATCAAGCGTCTTGCCAATTTTGGCAACGGCGACGGGGCTGCGTTATGAATTATTGGACACTATTGAGTGCCGCCGTGCGGCGTGCTACCAAATTTGTGTGCCACGCTGCCCGGAGGACTCGCTGGCATATCGGATGCTGCTGCTGTTGCTGCTGCCTCCTGCCTGTTGCCTGTTGCATGTTGCATGTTGCACGTTGCTGGCGACACCAGCAACAACAACAACAACCAAGGCAATTTGTCAGCGCAGTCGCAGCGTGTCTGAGAGGCAAAGAGTTTGGGCAAAGCCAATGCCAAATATGGCCAAGCCATGGCGAATACTAAAGCCAGGAGTGCAGAGTGCAGGCCCAAAAGCGTTGTCAAATTGGCGATTTTTTTAGTTCAGTTTTTTTTTAATTTAAAACAAAAAATTTCTTCACAAGACTTAATATATTTTTGTTTAAATGTACGAGTTTTTTTTTGTTTTATAAAAAATTTAGTTAAAGGATATTTTAAATTATTTTAAAAAGTGTCCAACTTTCAACTTAATATTATCAATAAATTGGAAGAATAAAAGATATTATTAATTTATTTAAACAAATTTGTAACAGGTTTAATTTTATGTTTGTATATCATTTTAAAAAGAAATTATTCTATTTATGATTTTCCTTTAAGAATGTTAATATTTGATCGTTTTCAAATTTTGTTTAAAAGTTTTAAGGGTTATTTTCTAATGCTTCTTTTAATATATTTTTTTATCCTCAAAAATGCTTAAATTTTTTAATTTTAGCCACTTTTTCTTCACAATTTTTAAGGGTTGTTCTAGCTATTTAGCCCATAGAAGACATCTCAGGTGGCCAGCTGCCTTGAATCTCCTTGCAGCCCCGGGATGATGGTGGGGCGACTGCACTTGCCTATGCGCATTTATCGTTTACGTTATTTCTTGGCCGCTAGTTTTCCAGTTAGCCGCAGTTAGTTGTGCTGCATTTGGCTCAAAGTGAAAGATTTACGCGGCCTCTTCCGAAGTCTCTAAGACTGCAACTTTTTTCCTCTATTTTTTCTTCTCTTTCTTTTGGCTCCCTTGCCACGGCGCATGCGTGCCGTTATGGTTTATTTAATGCGTTTTGAAAGTGCATTTTCATGTTCGATGAGATTGATGAGAAAATTTGATTTATTTTTTTCCCTGCTTGGATCTTCTATCCGCAGCTACTCTGCTATATATCGTATTTTTTACCTATGCCTGAGCTGACCAACTGTCTGTGTGTCAGTTACATTTGCAGGTTGCGGCATTTTGTCAGAGGGACAGTTAGAAAACTGAAGGCAGGTCTGATCGACCGACCGACTGCCTGCCTGCCCGTTAAATTGTTCAACGATCTCGGATGGATCGGGCGACTGGGATCTCTTTGGATCTCGGCAATCGACAATTGGCAATCCATATGCCATAAATGGGCGGGCATGAGAAATGTGCTGTGGCATCCGCTCAATGCAATGGGAAATGTATCGGATCGGCTGGCAGTCTTGGCCGGGCGGTTGCATAACTTTTGCCATATAGAACGAGCCTCACATTTGACCGCAGATTGTAAGGAGTTCAACAGACTTTTAGAAATTTTTCAAAAGGAATTTTAAACCTTTTAAATGCTCAAATCACAAAAGAAAAGAATTAATATATTTGTGGGCATCTTGAGAAATATATTTTGATTTTTAAATAATTGAATAACAAATTAACATGAAATATGTTGCCTCGGCTAAGACCCACTGTCATATAGAGGCCTTGTTTCACCTCCCCTCCCTACCGGTGGGCTCCTTTAAAATTGGCAATCGTTTCGCTGCCACTTATGCCACATTGTTGCCAATATTAGTTGCCATGGCCAAGGTAATTACACGATCGTAAAATAAATTTCCGAATGTATTGATAACATAGATAAAAGAGCATTAAAGCGCGTATCCTCTTGGTTCCCGATCACGATCTCCCTTGTGGCATTAATAAACGCATCGTTAAATGCTGCAACAGTTAGTTAGCCTGGCTTGAATCTCGTTATAACTGCGATCCCTCCGCTAGCCGCTTATTACTAAAGGAAAAACACAACAACAAAAATCATAAAAGAAAAGAAAATAGCTTCACACACCACAGGGGGGGTCACAAGTTGCAAGCCGCTGGATGCTTTGTCAAATGGAATAGCTATGGGACAGTGTGGACCCAAAAGGAAGAAATTAACACTGAGAAGAATTCTATAATAGCTACAACATTTCTTTAAATCAATAAGATACTTAAGAGATATTTGAAATATAATCTATAACTCTCAGATACATTTTAGGAGGGTAGGAATTCGATTTATTTTACAATTAAATTATCTGTTGATTAGCTTTGAGGATTTGAGTGTTAAAAATCATGCCTTAGTCATACAATTTTATTTATAATTTATTTTTGAGAATATTTTCCCCAGTGTACGATGGCAAATGGCTTGCAGAACCAGAGTGTTGCTGGTCGCAGCATCATTTCGCTGTCGCATGTTGCATAATGTTTATTAATGCACAAATTTTTACGACGCCATGTGGAACCTTTAACGATCCCTCTTAACGATTACGCCCCGGTTCGGCCGGCCAATGGCTCCTCAATAGGTGGTTTCAGTTCAGCGCTGTTCCTGCTGGCAAAACAGTTTTTCCTTTGGGCCTCAACTCGCAAAGAATGCGAACTGTGGGCTCTGCTTTACGACCAACATGTATGTACGCTCTGCTAACCGTTTGCTGCTAACAATTTAAATTGCAACAATTTACAATTAACCACGTTTGTGCTCCATTTTGCTGTCGCTGATTATTGCAAAATGAGACAGCGATCCAAATCCCATACACACTTGGCCATCGCGCGTCTAACGGTCAACGAAAAAGGAAGAAAAACTATGGAAAATGGAAAATGGTGAAGAAAAAATGCACAAATGCAACGCTCTTCGCTGCCACCAAGCAATTAAAATTGCGGTCTCCAGTCGGTTTGCCTGCTAATTGCTCCCGGCATCGAACTCCATCTACAAAATGGCCATCTCCTCCGCCTCCACATGCCAATGCCACGCCCACTTTCCAACAGGCCGCCCCCCCGAAAGACTCGCGAAAAGCAGAGGAAAAGAGGTGGCTTTCGGGGGACGCCTTTGTCTGGTAACTTTAACTCAACTTTGGTCGAACTGAAATCAATTGTTCGTCTCAATTGAAGTCTCAATCGATTGTTAGTGCACTGAAAAGCAAATATAAATAAACGATAAATCAGGGACAATATAGAATTTATACAGAACATTATTTCATTAAATATTTCAACAAAATCTCAAGCTAAAAATATTTTTAAGCCCGAGAGATAAGTTAGGGATTCTAGTTCGAAGTCCCCCTTAACACTTGTTTTTTGCTCTCATTTTCTCCCAGTGCATCACTCCTCTAAATCACTCCACTGACTTTCTTCTTCTCTGCTGAATTACTTGGTATTAAAAGAGCGTTTTCCAACATGGCTGGCCACCCACTTGGGCGTCTCGTTTGGCGCGTGTTTGTAAGTTTAGTTGTTGGCTTTTCCATCTTTCCGTTTCCTTCCTCATCAACGATTCCGCTTTGACCTTGACCAAGAAAGTGCACTCATCGCTCTCTGTGTGTGTGTGGGCGAGTGGGCGTTGCCATTGCGTGAGCTGGCAACTTTTCATTACATAATGCGAAAGCGGGACCTTCAAATTTTCCGGGAAGCTGTGGCACCTTTATTTACGCAACTGCGGCTGCTTTTTCCATCATTTTTTTTCGCCAGAATGTCAATAATTTGACGTGTACGTGTTTAGCTGTCTCTCAATCCGGCTTTGAATTCGTTTTCCCTCAAAAGCACTTGGAAAATTGCTATTTTAAATAATTTATAAGTCTTAAAATTGATAAAGTTTCTGAAAAAGTTTTTATATGAATTTTTATTTATGAGTTGGGTTAATTAAAGAAATATTTAATAATAAAATTTTAAACATACATATATAATTATTGCTTATGATTTTAATATTATTATACACTGATTCTTAATTATTATCTTAATTTTCCTTTGAAAGAAGGAAGAAAATTGAGTAACATATTGATATACTTATCTTAGAAATTGTCTGCTATTAGACACCATTAAAAAATACATTTCTAAATATATAACGATTAATATCTTATGGCTTTATTTACGATTTGAGGCCGATTTTTATTTTACGAGTGTAGAGACGACACTCTGTACCGCTGTAAGCTGCAATTTGATAAACGTGCCGACATTAATGCCGCCTGACATGATAAGCCAGCCGCCTCGCAGACTTGCTCTAAAGTTGCGGGGAAATTGCTGCTCAAGTGCCCAGGGGAGAAAAATAAGGACACTAAACAACAAAGACAATAAGGACATCAAGGACACGCCTTTGACTCGGCTTCGTTTTATCAAAAGTTGTAGAAAACGGGAATTTTTATTCAGGTTAAACAAAGACGAAGGCATCCTTATTAGGTTTTTATGAAACGCTATTAAAATGCTCTAAGTTTCAAAGGCTTTGATTAGGTTGAAAAATAGGTAGTTTTAAATGGTTAAGTGGCTTAGAAAAAGTTCTAAGGAAAGTAACATTCCTTATTGATAATATTAATATCTACACTTTCTTAAAAACCATTAAAAAAAACAGTCTTTTGCTTGGCAATCATTTAACATTAACCCAAAACTCAAAATATTAAAATAAAACCCAATGTCTAAGTTATCGTTTTCGGATATTGCTCTAATCAAAAATAAAATTTGATAATTTGACGCTCTAATTTCCCAAATACATTACATTTAATATGATTAGCGGATATCATATCTTTAAGTTACGACTAAAAATTTCGCCGATTACAAGCCGCGCATCAATGCGGCCATAAAAAGTAATCTCAAAGTGTTCAGTTTCGTTCAAAATATCCTGGCTTAAAGTGTTCATAATTTGTTAGAAATTGTTGCCTATGCCGAAAAAAGAAAATTTCGATCTCGTGACAAGTAGAAAGATCTCCTTTTCTTTCTTACAATGTGTATTAGAAGCAATTAGAGCATTTATTTTTATACCGAACATCATTTGGCTCATTGCGGCATTTTGGCCGTGTTGCCTGTAATTTCGGCCTCTCGGCCAGTTTACCGCTGATGACCCTAATTAAAAGCACAACCCGCGCACAACCCAGCAGAATTTCACGACGTTGTATGATGGGAGTAGTAGAAGAGGCCTTTACGATCGGCGAGTGGCGGCATAAACCGCAACTCTGGCATCTTCGACGGCATCAGCATATGGGGGTTTTCGGTTGCTGCAACTAGCAAGTGGCGGCTTTTACGACTGCCATCGCCAGTTACAGTTAACATTATTAGATCCCGGCCCCGCCAACAACTACTAAAGCACTGAGGAAAATATATGCTATACTATACTATATTTAATATATGAGAAAATATTTAAAAACAATTGCTTTAGGAGCGTTTAATTAACATGTACATCCTTTTGGCTTAAAGTGATACTCTTTGAACACAAAACGCTTGCTAACTTGACTTGTTTTTAGGAAAGTGTTGTTTGAAAAATTGTCTATAAATATATCTATCAATTTAAAGATATATTTTCTATTTCAAATCTCAACCATTGATTCCTTATATTGAATACCAAATTACAGCTATGTTCCTCAGACTTTATCAGTCTCCTGGTGGCGTTATTTTTTCTGTGTACTCCTGGAAGTCTTTGGGAAAGAATTCCTTGCAAAATTGTCTATAAATAGATCTTTATTTTTAAAGATATACTTTTTATTTCAATCCTAAAGCTTTCATATATTATATACCAAATTATACCCACATATGTCCGTCTCCTGGTAATGCTATTTTTCCTGTGTACTCCTGCCGCCTTAATGACTTTAATAATCCTGTCACCGATCATTAAAAAATCTCTGCGAACACACAAAAGAAATTCCATGGCAGCTTCAATCAAAATAAAATACACACTCTTCCTGCTTCTTCCACTTGAAACTTGGCCCCTGGTTTTGACCAGGCCAACAGAGGCTGAGGCCAGGCAGAGAGAGAGAAAAGGAGAGAGGATGAGAACGAAGATCGGTCTCTGTTTGTTCTCACGTGGTATTCAAATTTTAACAACATTTTAATGATAACCTCGGCGAACATTAAAACTCATTCGGCCGTAATAAACATTAATAACACTTTAATCCGTTGCACGGAGGGGGAGGGAGGGTGGATGCTGCTGCAGCGGCTGCTGCACATGCGCACAACTGGCGACTCTCCTGCAGCTGTGCGCCTGTGCTATCAAAATAATCAACGAACAGAAAAAGCGAAAGAGAAAGAGGGCAAACGGGGAGACATACCGAACGGCACGGCAGAGGACAGGGACAGGACGGAGAAATGCCTTTAAAACAGTGCAGTGCATGCACAGAGAGAAATGAAAATTAATTGAAAAAAGATTTTATATTATTTGAGGGATTTAAAGAAAGTCATATTGAGATTAGTATAATGAAAGGAATATTATATCAACTTGTTTTATTAGATATTTATTATATAATCTAAATATAGATAAAAGTGCTGAAGATAGATTATACTTTCCAGAGGTATTTATAAGTGGACTAACTTTGTCAGCAATTATAAATCTGCTCAGAATAATAAAGAACTTTCTACACAGTTCCTTCACATATTTCCTCTACATATTCCCTTAAATTAAAATCTAAACTTCCTCACAGTGCACTTTGGCCGTCAGCTTGGAATAAATAATAGAGAAACTTGTTGCCGTTGTTACTGTTGTTGTTAGCTGGGCGCGTTGTAAGGCTATAAAAATGCATGTTTGCTAAATCAATGCAACAACTTGGGGGCATGGCAGTGCAGCCGCGGCCGGAGCAGCAGCAGCAGCAGCATCATCGGCATGAAGGCGTCCCACATGGACCAACCTTCCAACCTACCTGGCAACCAACCAAGCAGCCGACCAACAGACCAACCTGCCCACCTTTCGCCTGGCATCCTTAGAGGCGACTCCAGCTGCGGCTGTGTGCGATCTTGCCACTTACGTAGGCCGCGTGTGGCAGGTTGCCGTTGCATTCATAGTGGAGATTGACTAAGTTGAAATTTTAAGTTAATATTTTGGAGTATGAAAATGGCTGTAAATGCGTAGAAATTTCTTAACTAAATTATTAATATTTTACACAGGAAAATGTAGTAAGGACCTCCTTTTAAAAGATAATTATTTTGTAGATCAATTTTAATTGAATCAAATTCTTTAAAATATTTTAAGTTATCAATTATCTGTCATTGAATCTTGTTAATACACATTAAAAAAACATTTTTAAAATAAATATTGTTTTAATTATTTAATTAATTGAGGAGTTAGAATTAATTGAAAATGTTTGGTAATTTTTTAAACATTCTTTAAAATAATAAATATATAAAAATATATTTTATATTTAAATGACTAGACAAATTCCTACAAATATATTAAGCTATTGAATATTTATCTTTAGATCTCGATTATTCATATTCCGAATAACTTAAAAATTTAATAATTAGCTAGCTATGCTGTTCCTATTACATAACAAGCTTTATAACAATTCTGTATTTATCATGATCAGAAAAACATATATATTATAAACTAGGTCTAGGTCTCGCTTTGCATCCTTAGAATTTTCAGAATTTTTACAGAGCTATTTACATAAATTCAGGGCGTATTATTTTTGTTCTAAACCTTAAATCTATAGAACATTTTAGGCTAGTTTCACTGTATCACCCGTTGTTCCTTTGGCTCTGGGCCCCATACCAAGGTCTTTGAGCGGTTCCTGCTGCTGCTCGATGCTAGCTGGTTGGTCTTTGCTGTTGTTGCTGCTGCTGGCAGGCCAGATCATTTTGCTTCCTAGTTGCATGTGGCCCATGTAATTGTGAGCCCATATGCTGGAGTGTGTGTGTGATAAATGGTCGGGGGAGATCTGGCCAAGGGGGGGAAGCGGGGGAGAGAGGAAGCTAGAGATCGAGGTGGAGCTGGAGCACCACTTGGCCACTCGCTGTGAGCTGGCCTAGCTGTTGGATCTGTTGGTGGTGCTCGGCTCCGCTGGTTGGTGGACTGCGGATTGCGGCTCGCCGATTCTGAATGTCGCTGTCCCTTGACTTTGGCTGGTATGCCAGGCTAATCGAATTTCCGAGGATGCATTCACTTTGTCATGACAGTTGGACAGGCAGGTTGAGGTCGAAGTGGTGGGATCCGGAACCCACAAAAACCAATCCCACTCCGTGTCGAGTGCAGGGCTCCGATTGCCTTATGCCAGAAACCTCATATGGCGAGGAAAATTTAAAGAGAAATTGGAAAGCAAAAAAATGTATTAACATTCTTTTTTTTCAACCATAAAAACTATCTTTGTGGTGTTATATTTTGAATTTAGATTCCTGAAATTAGATGGGCTTACTTCCTACATAAATTAATATTTAGTTCTTACTGAATTCTTCAATTTTCTTAATATATTTTTTATTATTTCTAACATTAATCCCGCTTTATATCCGGAAATGATTTTTAATAACCTTGACTAATTTGTCTGCATTTTTATGTGGCAAGTGCATTAGCAGTTCGTGGTTAATGGCTAGTTCGCCCGTTGGGTTCCATTAATTTTATTTCATTTATCAGCCGAACATGTTGCCGTTGTTCCACCTCCCCTTTGCCCCGGCCATCTGTCTTCCCCGCGCCACCAGAGACACTCAGAGACCTAGGGTCCATTGAGGCCTGCCTCGATTGTGGCCATTGGTCCTCGGTCCGGGGATCGCACTTAAAGGTTATGTGCAGGGCTGGCTGCCAGCTAAAGTGTTTGCACTGCGTAATAAACATAAAATTCAATTTTCATTAAGATGTTGCCTGATCCCTTGCCATTTACCGTTAGATGGCCTCCTCTCTACCCCGGTTTTAGCCATTTTTTCTAGGGCCTGCCATGCCGGCCGCAGCAACGAGTATTTCAATAATGAATTCGAGATAAGCGCATTGGCTTCACTTGCCCCAGGTTGGGGGCCATTCACTCGCATGCTCGAAAAACACTGAAAAATGGGGATAATTATTTGGGGTAATTCTGAAACATCGGAAAACCGAAGAGATTAGTTAATACCAACAAAAGTTCATTTAAATATTGAATTTAAAACTATAAATAGCCTATGAAATTACAAGTTTTTCAGCGAAACCTTTTAAAGATTTATCCTATGATATTGTAGAAAATGATTAATTATGAGTCCCATCCTTAATTAATAAAATTTAACCCTTTTTGTTAATATCACACCATTTTCCCACAGTGTTTGGCCAAGGATGTGGCTATGGACAAACATTTGTTGTTAGAGGAATTTTCATTTTATATAAGAGGCAATCGCAGTGAACCGGACCAGCCCCGAAGGTTTCGCAGCTGAGGAGCCGAGGAAAAGCTGAAGCTGAATCTGAAGCTGGAACCGAGACTTGGGCAACTTGGACCTCAGCTCAAGTGCGCAATTTTCTCACATGGCAGTCGTCGAAGCGGGTCGTCCCTCGCTTCCGCTGCTGTTGTTGTAGTTCCAGTACTCAGTACCCGGACCCCGTACCATTCCCATTTCGAGTCCCAGTCCCAGTCAAGTTGTCCCTCCAAAAGTTGTAGATTTAAATGAACATGGCGCTGGCCAAGAGAGTGGACAGCCAGACATCGGCTAATGCCCAGGCCCATGCGTGTTGATCTTCCGCTTCTTTGCAGGCCTTGGGTCCATCTCGAGTCCCTGTTTGTACACCGAGAAAAGTTAAGGGCACACTTGAGATGAGACTGAGTATTTCTTTAAGAGATATTTAAGAAATATGGGGAATATTTTTTTAATTTAATTAGGTATTTATGACTTACTTTTTCTTATTCTACTTTTAGCTTTGTTATTATAAGAAAAGTATAGGGTCTGTGGGATAGTTCCCTTAAAATCTTATTACATTAAACGAATTGTCTTGAAAACTCTATTAGAAAAAGAAAAATTCTTTAAGTACTAGGAAACCTTTGAGGCTTTTTCAATCCCTTAAAGATGTGTCAAAAAATTTCAAATGCAATTTAAGATGCAATTTTGAGATTCCGAATTCAGTGTTTTATTTAATTTACAATGTACAATTTTGTACCATCATTTTGTAAACCTTTTGCAGAATTTATAAATCTCTAGTAAATATTTATGGAACTTTTTTTCTATGTAGACCTCTGCATTCCCTCTTTTCGTCTTGATCCCGATTCCTGTTAGGTTGCCCATAGCTGACACCGTTGACGAACACGATGATGAGCATGTGGATGCGGATGATGAAGATTAGCGTCGGCAGGCCGATTCAGATTGCAGATGCATCCGTGAACTTATCTGCACTAAGAAAATATAAGCATAGTTTTCTTATATGGGAATTTTAAACAATTTATTTTGTGTGCTTTTAAAAATATATTTTATTTATGGAAAATTAAACCCTTCTAAAGAACCATATATTTTTGTGGCAAAGCTTCCGTGGAATAAATATATTTCGTTAGGCTTCTTTTGTGTCAAATAATTTTTATAAAGATTTATAGATAAAAGCATAACTAAATAAAAAAAAATTTCCTATAAACTCAAAATGTTCCCTTAAAATATTAATCAACTTTCTTGCCGTGTTCCAAACGAGTTTCCCCGCTCATCCTCGGATGTTGTTATTGCAAGTGCAGCGGCAATATTTAAATTGTTTTATACATCGTTGTGCTGTTAGATGGAACCACCACCTCTCTCCTCCTAGTCTCCCCTCCAGCAATCTCCTCGCTGAGTGGGCCAATGGATGTCCTAATGCGTACGAGGGAGGCGAGGGGATGCGAGCCATAAGGATGGTGTGGTGGCATTTCGCTTCCTAGTTGGGCCGCAATTTGATTTTCGTCGGCCGTCGTAGTATACCTGCTTTAAATTTCCGTTTATGCCTTCTGAAGGCTTGTAAAATGTTAAATGAAATTAAAATTTATTGCCTTGCCAGCCGGCGATTGACGTCTGCACATGGCCAATAGCAGCATCGGCACCCAGCCGATGTTGGCTTCCAGATGGCCGGGCCAAAAGCACTTGGCCAGTAACTACTGTTCGAGGCGATTATGAGTCGTCGTCAGGTTGAATCTGTGCTTTCTTCTCCTAACGGTAAGCCAAGCGCAATCCCGAATGGTTTATTGGGCAATGATGGGGGGAAAACCTTTTAGATTTGTTTATTTAAATTTTAAGCGTTTGTTTATTTATTGATTCCGAAAGGGGGGCTAACTTTTCATTACAGACGATGTAACACAGGTGAGTGTTTTCCCGGAAAGTAAGCAGAGCGAGCGAGCTAATTTAATTTGGTTTTTCAAGTTACTTTTATGTGCTCATGCTATCGTCCTGTAAAAAAGAATTATAGGAAAGAGAAGAAATAATTTTTATTGATAGATAGACAGAAATTATTTACAAATTATTAAGATTTTCTGTATGATTTAATAAGGAATTTTACCATTAGTAAATCAACTAAATAAAAAATAAAGCAATATTTATCGGTACATTTTCATTGTAGCACCAGATGAAGTCTAGTAAAAAATGCTCCTTTTCTTGTGGAAAGTCTATTACCCATATAACCCTTATCTTTATAGAAATATACTAAAATCATCTGGCTTTTTATTAAATAAAAATGTATATACTGGATAATTGCACTCTTTATGTGAAAAATCAACTAGAAATATGTCAATTTTTTTATGAAAAATCTTCTGGAAATACGTTGGTTTTCCTGTAAAACACTTAGAAGCACGTCCCTTGTCTTTTACTGGTTTTCATGTGAAAAATCTCTAATAAATACGCTCCATTTTATGTGAACAGAAATATGACCACTTTCTGTTGAAAATTCTATCCAGTAAATTTTGAAAAATCTCTTATATATCTACTATAAATATGTCCTCTGTTCTTATGATAAACCTAATAGGAATATGTAAATTTTATACTGAAAATTTTTCTAAAAACATATCTTTTTACCTTTAATATATATTTATACAAATTTTTTGAAAATAATTGTTTATTAATTTCTAAACTTTCCTTTTATTCCCAAATCAAGAAGAAGGTCAAGTGAACAGTAGGCCCTCCCCATTCTGTTGTCCGAATTCAAAGCTTTGGCTGGCCAATCTCGGCCCACGATAAGCTATATTTGCTATAACCATTGTTTCCAGATTGATCTGGTGGTTCATTCATTCGCTGGCCGGCTTGATTCCTCCAGCTAAATATGGACATTAAACGCGAACAAAATGGGAGCAACCGCAAATAGCCGCAATTTTCCACTTGACTTGAGCGTTCCTCCTGGACTCTCTCTGCCAGAGAGTGGGCAGATGAGGCTGCTGCCAAGGCATTTAGCCAGGCCAGAGTCAGAGCCAGAGAGCCCCTTCGTGCCTTCTGCTCCTCTGCTGCTCCTCTGACTCTGATGATGCCATGGATGCTGCCCACATTTGCCTAAAAGGGGCCCAAACCTGTTGCCTACTGAAATGTAAATCTTGATGGTAATTTTAATAGAAAAAAATCGAGGCGAACCGTTGGTTAGCCTAGGCCAAAGCGCTGGGCGTCGCAATAGTTGGCTAACTAAGCCCCGGCACGGGATAACACTCCAGAACAGGAACAAAAACGGCAGGGAACTTGGAAGACACTTGCAAAAAATATTGTTAATATTCAGAAAATGAATTACAGCAATGTATTTAAAGGGATAAATACTTAGTTTATTGAAATGTATTAAACAAGTATACCGGAAATTGACACTCAGAAAAGGCTTCTCAGAAAATATATTAAATAAATTATAGATAATATTTTTAGTTTAAATAGTTTTTCCTATGTAAAGATCCTAAAATCTATATATGTATTAATTTTATTGTAGAAAGTTATACATTTTAAAAAATACTCCATAGAAATTTAAACCATATTAAATAAGAGGTAATAACTAAAAATTCCATAGGATTGCGTCTACGATTCCTTAGAAAGTACTTCTCTGCGTTCTCTGTTTTTTTTTTTTAATTTTTTTCCGCTCAGTGTAATCATGCGAGCTCGGGCAACGCCAAATGTTTATTGTGCTATATAAATGGCCACATTTGCAGTTACCCTAGGACCGCTTCTTGCCCCATGTTGCTGCTGAACGCATTCCTCCGCCTGAAAGTGGCTGCCACTCAGGTACATTGGCCCAATCTGCCGCCCTGCTTTTCCCCTCGATTTTCCGCTAAATATATAAGTATATACGATATATATATATATGGATATGTGCGAGTGGATGATGCTGGGCTGCATCTGCAGCGCCCGCTGAGTGGACAAACCAGATATTGATAACGGCTCTTCGATGCTGTTACTTTAACAGCCGCATTGCTCAGGCCGAGGACAGGGATTGCAACTGCAACAGCAACAGCAACATGCAACAATCGCTGCTGCTGCTGCTGCAACACTTCTCTGGGCTGTTTGTTTTCGTATGGAATTAAACGCCTTGGCGCACAGGTGCTGGCCAAGAGATGTCTTCTTGGCCCAGCCAGGTTAGTCCGCTCTATCAGCCCCCCACCGCCACCTCACCTGCTCAGGTGCAGCGGCGGGGCCGCTTGCATTTTATTTGCTATTATTTTTGTAGCGCAAAGGAATTACCTGACAGGGGATGCACAGAGAAAATAATGCCAGGATATAGTGCCCAATGAACCCTTTTGGTTGAGGTAAATTTTTAATCAAAATATTATAAAATTATAAAGATATACAGAAAATTTTTGAAATGTTTCGTAATACATTTTAAAGATATAAAATAAGGTTGGTGATAGGCATAATTGGACAAGAATTTAAATAAAGAAAAATAAATGAACTAACTTACTTTGATTCTTAAAAGAAACATTAATTTGAAGCTATTAATGGGTTTTCTTATATTTTTATAAATTGTATAAAAATGTTTGTTCTTTAAATATTTATATTTTAGGCCTCAACTCGATCCTTAAGCTTTCTTAACAGATATTTGCAATTTTCTCTACAATATTGACATCCGATTTGTAGGCTATAAATTTGTAGAAACAACAAAACCTCTCCGTTTTTTATTGCTTTTAAAATCAAAGTATAAACTTTTCTCTACGTGTTCATTTGCGACTTTGGCGTTGGCTTTTTGTCCATGGCTTTATCAGCGGCCCCAGCCTTGGCCATCTCTCCTCCTTGGCCAGGCGAATTCTAATTCTAATTTCTGCAACGCAGCTGCGCGCCAGCTTTAGCTCTAGAACCCAGCATCCAGCATGTAGCATCCAGAATCCAGCACCCAAGCTGGAGACTACTCCCAGCCCAGACTCTGGACCGGGTCCAGTCCTTAGCTCCGTTGGTGGCGCTGTTGGTGTTCATTACGCAAGAGGTGAATGCACCGCCCGGCACTTGCTGGGAATCGGAATTCTGGAGTTCTGGGACCTGGGACCAAAGAACCTGGAGAACCTGGAATCCGCCCAGGGAGCGAATCAATGGACCAAGCTAGTTTCGAGAGACCCAACAATTATAAATCCGCTCGAGCTTCGTCTTATGCAAAACACGTTTATTTTTCCTCCGTTTTTTTCGGGTATCTTTTTTTGAAATTTATTTTTTATTTTATTTTTTGGTGTGCGAAAGCGTTGCTAGAAATATGCAAAAATCGAAATAGCAAAGGTCAGACGCTGTGCGAAGGCTGTTCTCATGCAGCGCGTTCCAAATTCCAAGATTCATTAACCAAGTTAATAATTAAAAATAAAACCAGGGACACAAATCGATTCGATGCCGGCCTGCAACAGCAACTTTGGCTCAGCAATTTATTACATTTCAAACAAAGGCAAACACAAAAGCCAAGAGTGGAAGATAATGCCGAAAAAAAGATACATATACAAAAGCGCAGCGAGATATATAGACTTCCGTATTTGCCAAATCGTTGTTGTCCGTCCGCCGTCTACAATAAATTACGACAACCTGAACTAGGGGGGACTTGAGGGCAGTCGCGCATAATTTTGGCAAACTTAGCGAATCGACCCCGCTAGACCAGTTTTTAAATTACATGCAAAGCATTCCAAATGCAAACTAAAACATTTATTTTATTTCATTTCATTCCGCTGTCGCTGCGTCTGCCGCTGGCCGCTCGTCTCTTCCTGCGTTTAAGCTGCTCGTGTGTATCAAAAGTTTAAACAAAGTGCAAACAAAGAAGCACACTCACACACATTCACACCCTAAAAAAAATTAAGAAAAAAAATAAGAAGAGCAGTCAAACCGAGGCAGAAACAAAGCAACCAAAAATCGCACATTTTTTTCCTACTTTTTTCGCAAACTAAAATTTATTTCAAGGGCAAATGCGCGAACTTTTGGTGAGTTCTCTATTTTTTTATTCGCGTTGCATTGCGTTGTCATCAGACGAGAGTCTTTGATACCCTTTCTAGAGGGTAATGGGGATTTTGGAAGGAAATATATATTATGTTAACTATAGTATATTATATGCTTCTATAAACATTACACAAAAAATGTAAGAATAAATGTCAAAATTATTTAAAAATATGGATTTATAGGAATTAATACCTGAGAAGGGATATAAATAAATATTTCCTTGATATAATTTAACGGAAACGATCCATTTTATAAGAATTTAAGATCCCAGAAATGTATATTAATTTTGATAAATAACTTTCAAAGAAACTTTCAATTTTATAAAATTTCATGATACAAAAATAATTTTAATTTACATTTAACTTAATAATTCTATCAAAACATTCGTTTTATTATTGATTTAAAAAACCTGCTAGTGTGTTCAAAATTCTCCCATAAATTTCCATATTTTTTTCCACTTTTTTTGTAATTTTTTTCTTAATACTTTTAATAAATTGGCCGGCGCCAAGCCCAGGCACTTGGCTTTTCGGCGAAAACTCAACTGAAGCGCTTTAGATTTATGCGTCGTGGCAATTAAATTCATTCAACGTAATTTATGAGCGACTCGAAATACTTGAGGGTGACATAATTGAGAGCCCAGAGGGTTGCTCGGAGTCCTCGAAGGCGGAGTTAAGACTGTAGAGCTAGTCTCCCCCCATTAATAGTGGGTGGGTTCATCAACCCGAAGGAACTATAACGCAAGTAAACAAGAGATTTACGCACAATTTTGGGTTATTTGAATACTTTTCGAAATTGGGCTAAGTAAATTACGCGCATTTGGCCAAAAGCTAAACAGGCGGGTAAACAAATGAACTTTGTAAGGCATATTCATCTATATTTCCACCCCCCAAAAAAAAAATATAGATATTTACGCATACAGAGTTCTCTATTAAACAGATCACCGCAGCAGCGTGTAATATTTGCATTATAATCAACAGAAAACTGGCTGCGATAAAAACCATATTGTTTTGGCGATCAGCTCGGAGGTTAGGTGTAAGGTGTGTGCGGATGGCGCCCTACTTTCCAGCAGTATTTTGTGTGCCGATTTCCATACAACACTGGGCGCAATTTAGGGCATCTATTTGGGTTTATTTGTAAAGCAAAAATGGTTAATGTCTAAGACGCGGTTGCTGTTAAATAAAGCGAAACACATGTGCGGAAATTCTGGGGCCCCTATTGGAGGTCTAATAAAATTGTGCCACAACTTGGTAACCAAAACAAAATCCATATTACACATACGCAGCGTGATCCGTCACCACTGGCTAAGAACACACACGCACACACACAGAGTTCCCCCATAATCAAATCGGTTAGCCTTTGGCTCAAAAACCAATTACATGGTTATGGGCCAAAAGCTCCAACACAACAATGGCAAATAAATTCGCTTTCGTTCGAAACAGCAGCTGATTGATATCTACGATAAGATATGGCCAAAAACGCTCTCACTAACTGTTTATTAACTGGGCTTTTAGGGAAATTGTCAAGGGCATATATGGATTATAATTAATTATGGGTTTATAGATATTTTAAACTTGTGTTTATAATTATTAAAGAGCAAATATTAAATTTAAACTAACTTAATAGCAATTTTTGGAAAATAAAACAAATTAATAAGTTACACAAAATATTTCCCGTTTTAAATTCCCCCAGATTCTCTTCAGGTTAATGACCCAAAATAACTAATGTCGTGACTTGCTGATATTTTATTGATTAAACATAAATTAACTTGCTAACTTTTTTGCCAATTTATATTATATAATTTCCAATGGTCATTGGTTTTAAGTAAACCCACTAGTTGTTCTTTTTTTTTTGTAAACAATGCGGCTAAAACGTAATGCGGTTGGCAAAAAAACAAAAAAACAAAAATAAACAAAATCAAACAGCGTAGAGTTTGTATTCGACGAAAACGGAAAACCAAAAAACCGAAAGCAAACGCCGTGATTACGGCAAACGATGAAACGACCTTGCCAATTACTGCTGATGGCTACTGTTCGACCCACCGCCCCTCTGCTTCCCCTTTCTCAATCTCTCTCCTTTTTTCTCCTTTCTATTTGATTTTCCCGCATTTCGGATTGCTTTATTTATTTATTGCGTATTTCCAGTGGGTGGCCTGGGCTAAACCTTAAAGTTAATACCGTAATTTTAATCTCTTCTGTTGGTGCTTTCTCTTTGCCTGCAGGTAAAGAGAGAGAAAGAGAGAGAGGCCTCCTCTCTGGCGAAAAAAAGCTTGCGAATAATTAGCGCAAATTTAACGCTCGCGGATGCTTCGGGTTTTTCGAATGCGTGCGATCGTGGTTACCGCATCGCTGGCCGTGTATCTGTGTGCGAAAAAGTATCTGTGAGATACATCATTTGAGAGATAGTTGGTTCGAGGGGGTTGTGGAGATGTGTGTGTGTAATAGAGGGCCAAAGAGAGCCAGCACGCGTTTATTTTTTGCAAACCTTTAGTGCCCAGGGAGGGGTTTTCGGCTACTTTTTAATTATTTTAAAAGGCATTTTATTTACTGAATTATTTTATTTATTTTTTATTTTTGATGTTGAGCTTGTAAAAAAATCAAGACAAATAAATGTACTATTTTAGCTAATCTGTGAATTTTTTAAAGATTATTTTAAAATTTCAATTTAAATAAATATTAAAAATATTATTTTAATTTTTTGTTTTATTTTTTCCTTCTTCTATTATTACATTCTTTCTTGCCATCCTGGAACTTCCTTTAAACGCCCTGTCATTTTTTTGTCTAAGCATTTTTTGAGAAAAAGTTTACGCATTTGATGGTCGCCCCCTTGCCTCTTGGCAAGTGCGAAGTGTGCATGTGTGTTTGTGTGTAGTCGGTAGCAGAGACAGCTCTTTGAGAGCCACTTAACCACAGATAAAAAAGAACTAGATACTTTAACTTTAATTTACCAAGAGAAAATTCTTTTCCCTTTCAAAATTAAAGGATTTTGAAGGATTTTCTTAATACATATTTCAAAAACCCAAGAACCTAAACCCAGAAATCTTAGCAAAATTTCTATTCTTATTTTGGTTAAAATGAAGTAAAATTGTTTAAGGTGTTCTGAGCACATGTGCTGCAAGAACAGAGCATCTCCTAACACACACCAAGCACAGATACGAGCACACCGAGGTAGCTTTTCATTGCTCAGCTGCAGAAACCGGCAGAAGTTGAGGAAAAAGGGGGCGCGGCTGGGGGCGTTGAAGGAAGGCGATCGGGACACGAAGACCCAAAGCTGAGAACGATCGCCGTTCGTTGCCCATCTAAGTCTAAGCCAATTCTAATGCCAAGTGTGCGTTAGAGTGAGATGCAACCCCAGCAAGAGGGAGAGGGAAGATAAATAGAGAGGGAGAGAGAGTAACTGCAACTCCAGTATTTGCCACATGCGAAATACAGTAAAAACTCCAAAGAAAGAAAACTGCTAAACAGGATATTTTGGGGGAGTGAAATCTAATGAATTTAAAATTTAAGAAATAAGAAATTTATAAGTATTATATACTGAGTTTGTAGTTTTTATTTTAAGTTAATTACAAAATAAAATCTGAATAATTTCTAAACCAGAGTAGCTTACAAAACAGAATTGAGTAAAAATTAATTTGGTATTTTTTAAACAGTAAAACAAACAGTTTAAAAATAATACCTTTTTAAAACCCCAAAATTAAGAAGTATTTAATTTATTGCTTACATTGCACTAAAATTTCCAATGTTAGAGTCAGAATTTGAGAGTCTTTCACAGGATCTTTGTTTATTTTCGTAATACAGATACTTTATAATGTTCAATTATTGTTTTTAGTAATCAATTCCACTTCGTTTCAAGTTCACATGAACCTTTTCGAATCATTATATAATATTAAAATTATATTTGATAATTTTCCGTGCCCCCTGTATCCAACATTCACTGTACGCCGCTGCAACAAGCGATCTTGCTGCTGTTGCTGCTGCCTCAGCCAGCGGCGACTGCGACGTCGCCTCGTCTAAGTTGTTGCTGGACGTGTTCTTTTTAGACTTTTAGCATTATTTGCAGCATTTGCAACGAACACTCGCTAAAAACAACTGCAGCCGCAACGTTGTGGCACGCGTTTCTATTGCTCGTCAATCAAACAATAAAAGAACCAAAAAACAAAAGCCCAGAAAAACAAATAAAAACAACAAAATATTAATGAAAGAAAACACAAACGAATAAAGACAATCCTCTTTCGAGTGTTGTGAATATGCGATCAGCAATAAAAACCGTGAACTGTGAACAATCGCATCACAAGCGACAGTGCAAAGTGTGGCTCTTTGCGGCCTAAACGCAAATATATTTAATATAAAATATATTTAAAAAAGTATGTCGCGGGATAAACATTAGAATGGGGATAGAAAATAAGGATGATAGAGAAGGATATGGTGGAAGAGGGATAAAGGGAACATGAACATGAAAAGATACATACATTATTTTTAAATTTATATGAAAGATAAAGAAATGAAATCAATTATGGAAAGAGGTGGGAACGAGTTGGCCAGAATTTAGTAAATAATTCGAATTAGAGATTTCATATTTATTAGATGTACATAATTACTCAAAACATAAATAGGTTTTTTATCTTAAATTTTAATAAAGTCCTTTACTTGAGAACAATAATATAAATTGATAATGAATATAAATATTTATTATTTTTATTATTAAATTTATAAAGTCTTGCAACTTAACTTTCTTTTAAGTAAATTTCAAAAAGAAAATTATAAGAATAAAAAAAGCTTGCAACTTAACTTTCTATAAACTTTAATAGAACTACATATATTCTTTAAGTAATGGAAACTTTGTAAATCTAAAACAGACTGCCACAAATTTAATCCGTAGAAAATATAAGCCAAAAAGCTGGCAAAACTCAATGTCATGTGCTGACTTGTGTATAGTTTCCAAGGAACTCATTTGCATTATCCAGGAATTTGCAGTAACCATTCAAACAATCATTCTGTATCTGCCACCAGAAGTTCCCTGAAATGTAATGCAATATGGGCACTTTATCATCTCTCGCACAAATGCAAATTCAAATTCAAATGATTTCTGTAAAAGCAAACCTGAAATTCACAAAACAAATTAATGACAAAGCCGAAAAGGTGCACAAACAAAGGTGGGACGAGCAGGATGGCAAGAGAGTCGGGGCAGGGCCCCTTGAAAAATCAGCTGACGAAGATCGTCGTCATTTTCAGGATCTTCTCGATGCCTCTAACATGTGAGGAGCAGCTCATTTCGTAAAAGGTTCTCTCTGTCTTTTTTTTGTCTTTTTTTTTTGTACCGTGCTTGCCTCCTGTGCTTAATTTTCAGACAATTCCATAGAATTAAAAGCGATCCGAAGAGGAACAGGGAACTGGGGATGATACGAAAAGAAACCAAACGAGACTTACAAAAAAAGAGCAGACGGCAGGCTACTAGGTTAGCAGGCAAACGTCCGCCGAACCAGGAATAAATGCACAGTAAAAAGATTTTAATTCCATTTAATTAAATTAAGTTCTAAAAAGCAGTATTCATTTTTCGAAAATACCTTCCGAAAAGACCCCTACAAATTACCAAAGAATTTTGGTAGTCTATAATTTATTTAGTTAAAATTCCTGAAATTAAAGTAAGGTATTTTTTTTAAGATTTTATTACATTTTCAAATGAAGCACACTTTTTTTCCTGTGTTCTTATTTAAGCGGCAGAAGAAATTCGCAAATTGCTCGTTTGAAAGCGAAAACCCTCCAAAGAAACAAAACGAGCACACACCCCAGCCAAAGATACAGATACTGGGCATTCACACAGATACCGAAACACAGACTCAGATACAGATACAGATACAAATATATCCGCAAGATCGCTGTAAGCGCTTCAAGGGTGAGGCAGCGACGTTGACTGCAGCAGCGGCAGCAGCAAAGGCAGCGGCGTGTCCAACTTGCCCTTGATCGTTGCTCGAAATGTCGCGCGGCAGCAGCGGCAAACATACAAAAAGCACAAAAAACCAAAAAACAAAAAATATAACAACAAAAATTAGATAGAGACAACAGCAGCGCTGTAAGCTTTGCCCATCCCTTTCCGTCCCGTCAGCGCACCGAATTTTGGCAACGCAAAATAAATCCACCAAAAAATCATAAAGACCTCAGACGCAAAGCAAAACGAAGAGAGTTGTACCCTTCCCATAAATTAAAGTAGAAGTTTAATAAAATCATCTTTAAATATTTAATGATGTCTTTGAATATATGTACCTTTACAATGATTATAAAATATTTTCCTCTTCCTTCAGTTTACTTGGCAACCTCCTTCTGTAGGGTATAGATTAAGGCATAGACACTCTCTCGCCTTTAGAAATTTTTGCTCAGCTTTCGCCTTTATAGTATTTCATTTATTTTGTTTACTTGAGCGACGCGCCAAGGGATCGGATCGAATCGAATGGGATAAGTTCACAAGTTGGTTGGCAACGTATCCCGTCTTGGGTCTGAATCTAACGAATCTAAGCTGGGACAGTTGCCGGGCCTCCAGAGGGTTACCGCTTATAACCTTAACCAGTCTTTCAACTGCTCTCTTTCCCCCTTTCTCCCTGCCTCATCGGGCATTGTGTAATAATTCGCACAAAGGAATTCCAAACTGAACCTAGAACGTGCGCGAGTGTTGGCTACAAAAGTGTGTGAGATACAAAGATACTACCAGTACAATCGCAGTCGCAATCCAAACCCAGAAAAAAAACATATATATAATATATATATCATCAGTTAATGCCTCAACGCATTGATGTGGCAGTTGAACTTGAGCGATACAGCTGCATATTCTAGATAATCGAAGCGAAATACCGAAAGATACTTTGCCCCGACCACAAACGCAGTGCCAATGTTATAGTGCTCCGTCTATCTTTCTATTGCGGAAATGACAAGGTTT
Organism: Drosophila anomelani; assembly: GCA_035045905.1. Lineage (NCBI taxonomy): Eukaryota > Metazoa > Arthropoda > Insecta > Diptera > Drosophilidae > Drosophila > Drosophila anomelani. Next base: position 2,600,730 of record JAWNOO010000007.1, on the reverse strand, counting down.
GTTTGCTACCCATTATCTTTAAGACATATTATTAAAAATTTATACAGAAAAGCTTTAAACAAAAATTTGTTTATAAAGTAAGGATCGTTATCAGAGGATAGAACGAGTTTTTAAGGAACACTAAGTTAATTGTTACAGATCAACAAAGATATCTTCACCTTTCCCTTAGTAAATTAACTATGTATATATATTTTGTTTAATGATAAAAGCTTTATTACACATTAAAATATTATATTGATGACTTATTTCTTGGTACAATTATCCTAGAAACCCCTTAAAGACCAAATTCTTACAACAACTCCCATAACAATTTCCAGGAAGTCTCTAAATCTTCACAAAGTCAGGGTGTATAATATTTCAAGAGATACAATCTTTCCCCGTCTAAGATGTTTATTAACGATAACCGATTCTGAAATGGACGCTTGGTCATAAATAAGCTGAGAAGATGGAATACATCCATTGTCAAGGGCATCTTGTGATCTAAACTATTACTCATCGAATTGTGTGCGGTTTTTTTATTGCAAATATTCGGGTTTGGTGGAATTCGGTGTATTAATTATCCCACGCTCTCTACCATGGCGACCGATTCAGTTCGTTGTTTGTTTGCCAGTGTTTGCGTTTTAGTATCCAAACTATTGCTAATTGCCAAAAGTATCTCTAGTGGCGCGCCCTGGCTTTTAAAATTGATTTTTGGTTGTTCTGCTTTTCATTTTTGTTACCCTCTTTTTATATATTTTTTATTTTTTTTGCCAAGCCAATTGGTAAGTCGTCTGCCCGCGCCCATATGGTCAAAGTAACTGCCGCTAAGCCACTGCCAAATCGATGCCAATTTAGTCAGCGGCTGGTGAAGGACAAGCGCAACTCGATCGTGTTGGCTAAATAGGAGCAGCAGCAATGCACTTGAAATAATATTTTTCTAATATTATAAAAACGAATCATGAAAATAAAACGTCTTTTATGTAAATATTGTATATTTTATGATTTCAAAATAATTTGTTTACTCTGAAACTTTCTTAATTTATGAAAAATACTGCTTCGGGGAAACAACTAAAACTTTAATTTCATAATTCAAGTAGGAATAATATAATACTATATGGAATATATTCCCAAGTGTATCTTTACCAAAAGCTGCACCACGACGACGTCACCAATTGAAAATAGACAAAAATACGCAATGCATGCTAATTGAATAATTTGAATTGTGGCACCTACAACAACTTGTTTGGCATTTGTCAGGCTCACTAATTTAGTTGCAGCTGATATTTTGACAGCTACGGCTTGTGTGTGGCGTGTGGGTGGATTGTGGTGCATTGTGGGTGGATTGGATCTCGGATTGCACTCGAAATCAATGCGAATGCACATTTTTGGTCAACCGCTCGCGTTCATTGCAATTTATTGCATTTTAAACACTTTTTGTTTTGGCTGTTTTGGCTGCGATTAAAACAAATGGCCCGGGCATCCGAGAGATACACTCTATCGCGGAGTCTCTGGAATGATGTCATCCATGGGGCTGAGCCAGCAGCAGCTGCTGCGGCTGCTACTGCCACTGCTACTGCGAATCTGTGACAGACATGCAGGGTCAGGTTAAAGTTGAATCATTTGTTTATTTCGCAACACGATTTTTCTCTTAGCTCGCATTGATATGCTGCGCGGACTTGGCCGCTAATTAATCGAGTCCCATTTTATCGCGCACAAAAGCCACTCGGGGCAATCAATTCCCCAGGCTCAACAATAGACCCCAGATGCGTATTATTAACGGATCAATAGAGAACCTTATAGCGCTGGCCGCAGCTTCTCACGCGGCTTTTTGTTGCCACTGCGAGAACACGCCCCATAATGAGCCAAAGTGCATTATAATGGAGGATATGGCCATAGCACTTTACGTGTCGTGCGTTTCATAAATATACATATCTGACAGGGAGGAGGTCGCTTTTAAGTGTTTTTCTATATCTTTTCTATATCCAATCTTTCCCAGGTGGGACAATCAATCACTTATAATTTAAAGGATCTATCTTTATAGAAACCTAAGAATACCCTCAGGAATATGTTTTATATAGGAAATATTTTTTAGTGTTAATACAACTATCTAATATAAGTTCGGGTAATAAATACCTTACTGAATAAAATCAAATTCTTTCAACCTGAAAAATATCATTGCATATTTATAAAGTTATTTATAGATAAATTTGCAAATTTAAATTCATCATTCTCTTTTATTTCGGTGTCTTTGTTTATATGGTTAAGTATCTGTGCTAATAGCAACTAATATTTAATACGTTTTGCATTCTTAATTTATGCAAAACTTAAAAACTCGACTAAGTTTTCAATTTATTCAAATTAAGTTATGAAATGCAGTGGGTTAAATAAGATTTATCAATTTGTATGATGGATTTATAATAATAAATATGTACATCATCAAAATTATCTAAAAATCCTTCAAATAATGATCTCATTCCTTACCATTTTTTTTATTTCACCCTAAGCTCTGAATTAATTTTAAAATCGGGCCTATATCGATCGTTAAATTGGAAACCTTCAAACGATTTTATAGTTCTGAAACGCGCAGTTGTCTCAGCACACACACTCTCTCAGGCTTATTCGCATTTAAAAAAGAAACAACATGGGCAAATATCAACTTCAACTTTTTTTTCGCGAGATTCTTTTGGCGTTTTCAGTTTCGTTTTTTGCCGTTGGCTTACAAATAAACGGCTTTAACCTTGAGCGAGCGCATTTGGTTTGTAAGTCACGTCTAAGTCCGCGCTCAAAGGTTTGACAGCGACGTCAACGTTTGAAGCTGGCGACTCTGCTGCTGCCTCAGCAACGTTCGCGGCGGCGGCGGCGACGCATGCGCAGAAATTGGTGCTTCGGTTTTTTGGGTTTTTCGGTCTGCGTTTTGTCTTTGGCCATTTTTGCAAAATTTTTCGCGTGCTTCGTTTACCCTTTTTTATAGTTTTATTTTATTTTTTATTTTTTTGCCATGTTCTTGTTGCCAAGTCTGTCCCTTGTGTGTATGTGTGTGCGAGTTTATGTATTATGTTTTATTTATTTCTTACCTTTTTGTGTTAATTTTTGGCGCTTGTAAAGCTGGCCTGGGCTTTTGCACGCCACGAAAAAGGTTAAAACATGTTTTTGAACTAGGTTCGCCATCGTTCCTAATGGCCTACTACACGTTGCCGGGGCTCTTGACGGGCTCGTTTTTTAATTTTTTTTTCTCATTTTTTGCTCTTTTTCCGTGGCAGTCATGCATCCAAAGTGGCGATTATGTAATGACCAACCACAAACCTGAAGAATATGGCTCCCAGTAATGGCAAGGTGACAGGAAAGGCTCTCGATAAAAGTCATTTAATGGACATTTATCTAGGCCTGCAATTTTCCTTAGAATTTAACGAGGTCTTTGGGTAGTTAAGTCTCGTTACTTTAGATATTTTGTGCAGAATTACTACATTTATTTAATTAATAACAAGCGGGCTTTTATTTTATGTCTATTATATTTTATTATCACACCACTTTAAACGTGCAGATGGAATTATTTATGATTATACTATCTATGGCTTTTTATTCTCTTAGTTTGCTATGCCTATTTAAGAAAGGGCTTATAAGGGAGATAAGAAATTAAATAAAAAATTAAGATACATTTTTTAAATTGACCTCAGAGTTTCTTATTAAATGCAGAAACAAAATAATAAATCAATTATAATAATTACATTAACACCATAACATATGTAAATATTAATTTTTGTAGAATACATGACATTTTCTATTTCTATCAAAAACTTAAAGAAAAAATATCAGAAAAAAATTTACAATTAAAATGTGCAAAGATACAAGTAAAGTAAGAAATTAGAGTAGGACTAGATCATGCTTTAAACACAAATAAATTAATATAAATAATGTTGTATTCATATTTTTTTATTTAAAGTCAAAATAGAGGGTAACCATTTATCTATCACATATGTATCTTTCAATCTGTTGATCTGTAGATCTAACTATCTACATATCAATTTATCTATTTTTCCATCATTCGATCAATCAATCTATTTATTTATTCATCTTCTTAAATATTTCCAAACTTTTCATGGAATCAATAGAACTCATTTGATAACATTAATTTCGATTGAAAATCTTAACTTGGTTGAATTCACAAGCATTTCCTTATCAATGAAACCAATTCATTCGCATTTAATTTCCAAATATAACATTTTGTTCATAAATTATTATAAGAAAGCAGGCCCTTACAGCACAACGCGCCGAAAGCACGCGCGATTAATTCGCGAATTTAATCGCTCTTCCCACACTCACACACGCAAAGCTGGCGAAAAGATAGCACAACACTCTGCGTGTGTATTAGTTTGCCTTTTTGCCAAAAATTTAGCAAATATCAATATCAATAGAAAAAAACTGAAAATAAAGTAAATGAAAACAATAACAAAACACAAAAAAGCGGAGAACAAGCTGCAGCAATAGCCACCAATTTAACAACAACTACAACAAATTAATATAAACATTTTTTACTGCTTCGCTTAGCGTAGCTTGTTGTTGCTGCTGATATTCGCTATTTCGGGTTTTTTATTGGTGTGTGTTACACACTCACTTACACACACCCATGAGAGCAGTTCTCGAGCGCCGACTGAGCGTGTGTAAATGAGCGACTGAGTGAATGTTTGTTTGTGTGTGAACTTTAAATTAGACGAGGCACGACAGCAGCAACAACAACTTCAGCACATGCGAAACAGACCCTAATAAATTTCGCATACTTTGCGAATTTATGCTGAGCCACAAAAACAACAAGCAGCCGCAGCAGCAGCAGCGGCAGCGACGACGACGACGACAGTTGTTCGTTTGAACGCTAGTGGGAAAGAGATGGGACAGCGACAGCCCAAACCCAAAAGACGAGGGCCGCCTAAAGTCTCCCTATGTGGCTGTGCTGTTGTGGCCTGATGATGCTGCCCCGCATGATTAAAGTTAGCATTGCTGTTAGGCATACTAGCGGTATGTTGCTGATGTTACTAACTGTCCATGTTGCTGCTAATGTATCTGCTGCTCCTGCTCCTGCTGCTGCTGCTGACGACATTGCTTGAGCGTCAACGCCTAATGGCGTCGCCGTTGACTGCATTTTGGCAGCGCTGCTAACATTGCTCATTTTAGCGTCTTCTTCCTCCGCTGCTTCTTTTTGTTCGGCTTTCAAGGACAAGTGCCAATTGTGGATTGGGTCTCTTCTCCGACTCCGACTCCGCCTTCGCCAACTCCAGCCTTCCCCTTCCTCTGTTCCGCCGGCATACAAAAGCTCTGACTCAAATGTGGAGACTGAAAAGGGTTCGAAATTGGCTTTTGCCGTGGCAATTTAAAGCGATTGAATACACACGCTCACTTATGAGCAGCAAATGCAGGGGACGGGCAGAGAATCGATATCTTATAGATTTGTGACATTTATATTTTAGATACGTACAGTAAGAACGTCAGAAGGGATCCTTTGAGGCTTGAATTATAGTATAATTTATCCAGAAAAAAACAGTAACATCAAGTACAAAGCTTTTCAGAAAGACAAAGTTAAAACGTAAATTAATCTTTTTATTTATTACTAAATTATTTCAAACATTTACATTTTAAACTTTAAATATTTTTCCATATATAATTCTTGAGTTTTGTTTACCCTTGAATTCAAGTTAGTTACTTAAATATTTGTAATTCTTTTACTAATGAAACAGTTAAGACCGATAATCAAATTTAAATTCTTCACAAATCTTTGCTTCCCCCTTCTTCTCCTAAACCCCCCCAGGCTGCAGCAAATGTGGAGCCAAAATGAAAGCCAATAAGAAGGAGAAGCCAAAGGCGAACAACAAAAACAGAAATGAAATTGTTTTGATTTCTCCTTTGGCTCTTTCGCTGGGATTTGGTTGCTGCTAGGTTTTATTTTTCTTATTTTTTTATTGCTTACTTTATTCCGTATGCTGTTTGTTTTTTTTTTGTTCAGCGCTTTTAATTTTTGCATGCACGTTTCGGCGCTGACCTTGAATTTTTTTCTTTTGCTTTTGTGCTTTTTATTGTTGTTTTTGTTGTTGTTTTTGCTGCGTTACTGTTGTTTTTTATTACGTTTTATTCAAAATTTATACACACACACACACACACAGGCAGATACGCGTGTATATCTTTTGTTATATTACGTATACGTAATATACGTAGCTGAAGAGGAAGCAATATTCACAAAGCAGCAGGCGATAATAATAAAAACAATAAAAAAGAGACAGTCAGAAATAAATAAAATAAAAAATAAATGAAATTCGCAAATTACTGGACAACGACTACAATGGAGTATGAAATATATAAACGCACGCTCTGCTCATGATATTTATAATTATTTATTGTATCCCCCAATTTTAATTCAGTTACGAGTGCGATTAAATTGTTAAACAAAAAAAACCTACTTTAACTGGCGCAATGCAAGGCTTGGGACATTTAATTAGTTATTAGAGCTGACAATTAATTTAATTTACTGCAAAATAAGATATTTAAACCATAATTAGAGAAACTAGTTTATTTATAAATTAATTGTAATATTTTTCATTGATGTCTTATAAGTTTTCTAAATTAAGAAAAATAATACGCTTGCCCACATAATTAAAATCACTCTGCTCCCACATACACCCACCCCATTAATTTATATTAATTATAGTAATATTTGCCAAATTTACAGCAATATTTTCTTATGGCAGCCAAGTCAGGTTGACTTAATTATTTTGTATACTCTATAGTCTCGTGTTGGACGTTGCAAGCTGTATAAATTTTGATGTTTGGCTGCTGCCTTTTGCAGCTCATTAAAATTTGTCGCCAACTTTTGCACCTGTCGCCGCTACCTTCGACACAGCTACATGATGTCGAAAAATAAGAAAAGGAACAAAACAAATAAAAACAACGAAAATATAAAACTTTTTAACTGACAATACGCCAAGATACAAATACAGAGGCAGCTACACAGATATAGATACAGAACCGACGAAATTGAAATCGAAAGTGTCACCGCAGCTTGCTTTTGGCTCTTTTGTAAATTTGTCGACATCTCAGGTCTCCGCGGCGTTTAATTTAGTTTTTCATATTTGTGCTTTTGCTTTTGTTTTTGTTCTTGCTGTTTCTTTAATATTTTGAAAAGTGTTTTTGGCAAATGTAAATGTGTTTCAGCCGTTTGGCATTACTCGGCCACACTATACGTTATTAATTTGACCCAAATTCGGTTGACAGCTGAGAAAGAGTGCGAATATTCTGGGCCATCGTCTCTAGGAGACATGCCACATATTCAAATGTATATATGAAATGTTGTTTCCCAGCGAAGGAAGTGCTGTAAGTGTGTGTTTGGACCACTGCCTGTCACTCGTAGGGTGATTTGTCAAGTGGCCAGATATGTTTTCCAAACTGACAGCCAGTTGTGACAGCAGCCGGCAAAATCTTCCGCCTCATTTGCAAGATGAAAGCGATTGCCAGTGCAACATGCAACTCGCACTCACCATGCTAATTCCCTCAAATTAACCGAATTGCCAATCGAAGGCGTCTAATGTTTACCATTTGGAATTTTAATTAAATTGTCATGAGATGCCGAGAGTGCCGTTCTGATCTGTTGGTCACACCTCTGCGCGCACCACACGGCGTATGATTAATTACACATTGCGCATACGCCACCGTACCCAGGGAGAGGGAGAGAGAGGGCGGAGATTATGCGACCGTTATTTGTAATTAGCAATTATTAAGTCCGTTTACAAGTTTGTGTAAATAAATAAAGGTGCAAGGTAATTTAAATAAGTTTTTCAAATATTTCTTATAAAATAAAAAAAATTAAACCTCAACCGACTAAATTTTCAAGACTTAAAAAAATGTGTAAATAAATAAAGGCAATTTTAATACACTTAATATAAATATTTGCAAAAAGAATAAATAGCCTTAAACTGACTATATTTTTTAAGAGCTATTTTGTGCATCATTTTACCCAAAAACATCTAGTAATAATAATAAATAAACCCCCAACCTGACGCAATTTTTCAAGTCCCATTTTAGCCCAAAAAATGCCTAGCTAATCCGTATAAACTTTGCATAGAAGTGCCCGGCACTGCCCATGCTTGTAATTTATCATTCGGACTGTGCAAAAAATCCTCTTGTCTGGCACAATTAGAAATTAAATACATCAGCGGACAAAAGACAAACGAAGCCAAAAAATTAACTTGTCCCAAACTAAGTGGCGGGGCCAACCTGTCGCCTGCGGTTGACAGAACGAGTGCACAAAGCGAAGGCGTTTTGGCCCAGTGCACAATATGCACGGTGGCACTCTGTAAAACACACACACTTTCCCATTTGCATTATTTGCTGACCATTTAATTGAGTTTTTCTTTATTTTTCCTCTCTTTCTCTGTCGGCCCACGCGCCAAGCTGCAACTCATAAAAGTCTGCAAAATTATGTCTTATTAAGTGTGAAGTGGCATCGGGGAGATCTGCAGCAGCATCACTGTTGCTATATGTTTTTTTGGCCAAATTATGTATGCCAAAGGGAAGCATCATGTATTTTTAGCCACAACGTTCACATTTCGTGTCAGTTGCTAGATGACTTCCAGTCGAGTGCTAACTAGAAGCATTCTGACTTAATTGCACCGGAAGTGCCGTCATCAAAACATTATTTGCTGCTGATTTTGGCCATTATTATGCCAAAAAGAGAGATAGACAGAGAGATACATCGGCTTGTTTATTTTGGCTTTTTATGTGCGCACATTTATTTAATTTGTTGTTAATGTTTTGCTTGTGAATATGTTGTATTTTTTGGCTGCGATTCGCATATAAATCTTAGCAGCTCATATATCACCAACAAAAAAAGCTATAATTTAATACTCCTACTCTTGTGCACTCGGAAAAGTTTTAATAAATATTTGAATAAGTGCAAAAAGGATGTATTACTTATATTGCTTAATTAGAACCATTTTTTATAAAAATAGGAATTTAATAAAAATTAAAACCATAAATAATTCATCTTTCTTGACACAGATAGATTATTATTAAAGTAATATTATTTTTATATGGGAATTAACTCATTCAAGTAAATGATAAAAATTTAAATTATCTTAGACTTTACTTTTCGGATTGAAAAGAATTTCCCAACAAACTATTAGCAATTATTGGTAAACGCATCATCAGTTGTAATTTGTAAGGTTACTTTTAATATTCGGTTCAAAGGAACAGTTTATGTTGCTAAGAATTTTAAAATTAATAAGTACCTTTATTTGCACACGAACTTGCTGGAGCGTTTGTCAGGTCAGATAGAAAGTATTCTGCTCCTTAAAAACTCAAAAATAAATAGTTTTTCCCAATAATTTTTGTAGTGTATCTTAAAAAATAGAGATACCTCGATCACTTTTCCCAATCGCTGGCATTGTCAACTTAAAGCCTTTTAGCTCAAGGGATTTTCAAGGGGCTCAGGTTCAGGCTCAGACTCAGAATCGGATTCAGACTGGGCGTGTTGTGCACTCGTCTGGACAGTGCGGCATATAAATTAATTGACTCATGCCAGACCCCTCTAATTTCCCCTCCCCCGCTAGCTAATACCAAACGGCGGCAGAAGAGGGGGAGGATGCGAAGTGAGGGCGATCTTAGTTGGTCTCCAGTTATGAGTCAGTCGAGCCAATAAAAAGTGTGCGCTTCGCTAAGTCACTTACAAGCCGCGGAGAAATGCCAGCGGAGCGGCAACTTACAACCGAGAAGAACATGGGAATGTGGCTAAATCCGCAAGTCGTTGGCAAATCAAATCACAGCCAAAGACAAAACAAAGCCACAACTCCCGGCAACCGTCATCGTCGTTGCCATCGCCGTCATCATCATCACCATCATCATTCGCGGCTTCATCTGCATCAAGTTGTGGCAACTTTTAAGGGTCGCAGCAGGAGTTGCAGCAAGTGGCAAGTGGCATGTGTCATAGCTGCTGCAGAACCTGACAAGTGTTTTCCACACAGGAAAAAAATTATGACAAAAATTAGAGATATTAAAAATGGAATGAAGGAAGGAGGATCTCTTTATAAAAGATAATAAAGATTCTAGAATATTTGTATTACTATGTTAAATAAATCAAATAATTTCTCTTAGTGTATCATAACCAAACAAGATGAAGAATGAGTTTTCGCTGTTGCTGCTCTGCAAATGTTTTTGTTGCAACTGGAAGTTTGCTTACCCATTCCCCTTCTTGAAGCCAGATAAAGGGGAGTTTATTTCTCCAGGGGAATGATTCTTGCATGTCAGAGGCAATTTAGTTTGGGATTTATTTAAAAGCTGAGTTACATATGCAGAACATATTCCTCGGACTGAACTTCTTACATGTCAAATAGTTGATTTATTTCAAAAATTTACTAAGAGTCAGTACTTTATGATGGGAATTGATACCTCTAAGACAGCTTAACATAAGAGCTTAAATAGCAATATTTTTTAGAGTCTTTGAATTATTATTATACAAAATTATTGGCCAATCAATTGATTACCAAATCTTATACAAATAAATACTCTTTATGAGTCACAATATCTGGAAATTGATCGACTTTGAACTTAATTTAAGGGAAACATAAGTATTCAAAGCATAAAAGTTATAAAAACTATCTCAAGTAAAAAATATTTTGTACTCAAAACTTTATGAATATACATAGCTCATATAAATTTTAACCATATTTTAAAGTACACTTTAAAGTAGCTATAAATTTAATGACATCTAAAAATGTTTAACGAATATTTGCTGTAAGCTTTCTGCCACCTTTACCCAGAGGTAACAACAAACAAAAACTATTTTCAAGGTTAACTTCCTAACTGGCCAAAAGCCACTGCCACCAACTATGGAGTGGTGTAAAACCACTCGCAAAATTTCAATACGAAAACAAAATGAAAACCCAATTTCGCATGCGTGTCGGAGCAAAAAACAAATAAGAAAAATAGGCCAGCCAGCGCCTATTTAGGTATTCAAATTTTTACAGCGCCAAGCCAGCGTGGGACCATCGTTGTGGGGTTAATCCGACCCCGAGATCGGGTAACTGGTAGTGGGGAACGGGGAAAGGGGACTGCGGATCGGTGACGAACGACCGCCCTTTACCTTGCTGACACACATTTTATGCTAAATAGCCAACGGCCCCGTGAAGGGGCCTCTGCCGGTTGGCGATTTTTCAGTTGCTTGTTGGGTTAGCTCATATTTTTATTGATTTTGCTGAACTACCGTCAATATAACCGTAGGAGTTGGTATTGCGGATTTCTACCGTTCCATCGTTATTTTTTTTTGCATATTTTTACAAGAGGAAATTCCCTGTTAGCATGGCTACTGTGGGTGTTTGCTTGGAAAATAACAGCTTTTATTTATGTTTTTTATGGGTTTTATATGAATGGATTTTTGTGTACAAGTTTGAATATATATTTCTAGAGATTGCTATATTTCTTCAAAATATTTTGACAAGATTTTATGACGTATGCTGCTTGTTCTATTTGATATTTAAAACCTTTTTTATTGCCGGTTTCTTGTTATTAATTTTGTATAAATAATTATTTAATTTATTTTTCTTCAAAACTTTCTGTTAAATTATTTTTCTGTTTACAATTTTATTTATAATTTTGCTATGGTATTTATCTTCAAGTTCTCTTCCTCGTTGTCTGTTGTTGAACAGACCTTTCCTGAATAATTTGTGTTTTTGGGGGTTTTTTAAGTGAGGGACAACCTTCGAAAATTTGCCAACAACAAAAAAACGTAAACTTACACTTGACATGGACAACGACAAGCTAAAGTATTTTGGCATATTTAAATATGTATTTCTGTTTTTTAATTTTCTGTGTTTTGTTTTGCTTTTGAAGTGAACTTGAATAGCTGCTTCTTCATTTTTACAAAAACTTAAAACAAGCAGTAGATTATGTAAATTATTACATAAAAAATAACGTGGTATACATATTTATCTTTCCCTACCAATTAAGCTTAATGAAAGCTTTACAAAAAAATCTTTGAAAAAGAATAATAATAATATTCAGAACCATGGTTCCATGATAAACTGATTTTCAATGAGAAGAATGAGAAGAATACACATTTTTTCAGTTACGAAAGTAAACCAATTATTGGACTCCATCATAAATATTTAAAATGATTTCATTTTTGTTGGTTTATACACTTTATATAGTTTTTTGTTCATTTTTTTCCTGTGTCATCAAAGTACGCTTACAAGCGCCAGCAAACTTGGCCGGCAGCATGACAAAAAAAATTACTGCTGATTTGTTTAAACAAAACGCAGTGAAGTTTTCACTATTGCATATATATCTTTTTTTCTGTTTTCATTTGTTTCGCTTAATTTTTTTGTACTTTTTTATTGTTGACGCAGCTGGGCCGCTTTTTGGGGCCTCTCAGCTTACAATGGCGAATGCCCGGCGCCAAAAAGAGCGAAGGTCTGGGGTCTCCACATATGTACATATGAACCATATTCATGCCATATAAATATACGCATAATGGCCCTTTGGTTCAATGATGTAACAGCAAGACAATAAATAGCTGTAATTCAACGCCACAAAATTCTGAAATTTCCCCTAGAAAGTTGGTGGATTTCTGCATTTGTTTATCTCTGGAAATCTGCTAAATAAATATTCCAAGATCTTCATTTAAATAAAGCTCTTTAAAGCGTAATTATGATATTAAATTATCCAAGATACCGTTTTGATGATGGGCACTTATTAATATAATATTTGAACTACTCCACTTACTCCCACTGGTCCACTTAATTGCCTAATTATTAAGGCAGAATTATACTTCTGCTATAATCCCCGAAATGGAATAAATTATAAAACCAAATTGATTAACGCTCTACTGAATAGATCACATCAAACTGATCTCACCTTTATGTGTATGTGGAGTATCTAAGAACAAGTTTGAATCATTTTACCTGCAACATCAGCAAGGCATCCGCTTGGGTTACCCTCAAAAAGTACAAATAAATATATACAGATAAATATATATATATAAATGTATACCTAGGTTAGACGACAGCCGTCGACATTTGGCTAAAAGTGAACTGCGTTTTGGCCGCATTGCAAGCGCGTGTTCTAATGCGAAATTAATTCAGCAAACTTGGCTGGTTTTTTTTGCCTGGTTTTTTGTAAACTCCGCCATGGCTGGCAAATTAAAATCTTTTAATCAAATGCAAAATGTTCGGGCTAATTTTACTATTTGTTAGTTACCGGCTGCAGTTAACTGGTTTGGCTGCTACAAGCCGCCAAATGTGGAGCCTTTTGGGGTTTATGTCTTGTTATGCCTTCTGCTGTCGTTAATGAACGAAGGTCAGTTTATATGTTGGCTGCGAGTTCGGGTTTTGGTTAAAGTTGAAGCTGAAGCTCTTAAACTGAAGCTCAGTGGCCGAAAGGCAACCGAAAATAAAATATGAAATAATTTGTTTGGCAACTAATTTGCACGGTTTAGTTATGTGAACAGGAAAACCAAATAACAGCTGCACTCTCTGACTCTGTAGGAGGTTTTATTAGCTGGGAATTGAATGTATTTGCGGATGTAACACGAGTTAAGTGAGTTAATCTAGCAGAAACTGACATATTTACTTTATTAGTAGATATTTCAGAGTAGTTTCAATTTCTTGTATACAAGATCATATCTTTTTCACTAAGTCTCGGTTTAAGCCACAAGGAATAACTTTAAACCCTACTCACATATTTCTTTAGCCCGAATCTCCGCTGTTATTCTCTCGCCTTTCGCCATAGATTACCCCCAAAAGTCAAAGTCAAGTCAAGTCACCTTTCACATGCGATCTATCAAAACCAAAGATGGTTCAAAGCGACCGCCTGGCAAACATACGGCAGGAAAAATACCATAAATATACAGACCCAGAGAGCCAGAGATTTGGGATAATATTCTAGCCTGCGGCCAACACATCCTCAGCCTCAGCCTCAGCCTCATCCTCTGCCGCTGCGGCTCATGTGAAATGCAAACAGGCAATTAAATGGCGTTGCTGGCCGCACTTGCCCACATCCCGGCAGGCCCAAAGTCGGGTCTATATAAATATATATGTACATAAGCCCCTCTCTATGTATATAAATCTTTGATTCCTCTGTGCGTGTGTATCGGTGTGTATGCGTCCAGTTTTTACAGTTTTATTAACTGCATTTTTATCTAGCAACTGCAACGAGCTGCACGAACTGGCTCTGGAGCGGAAAAAAAGAAGTTGTTGCCGCTGCTGCTGCGGCTGCTGCACGAAATACCCTTTTGGCCAAGAATTTTTGTAGCCAGCCAAAGGTATTGCTGGTTTCTCTCCAGCCAGGAGGAGAAGGCCAAGAAAGAAGGAAGCTGGCCCCGCGCACTTGTTGTGGAAAACCAGTCGAGTCTGTCGCTGTCTAACTGTGCTTGCAAGTGCAGCAGCCACTGCAACTGCAACATTGGCAGAAGCAGTCGCAGCAGCAGCAACATCCACGTCCGTTGGCCCAAGCTTATTATTTATAAAAATTTATTTGGCCCACAACAGGCAAACACGATCGAGTTGTAAAGCAGGAGAAAACAACTAACAGGGGCCAGTGGTAGAAATCAAATAATGATAAATGCCAAGGCTGGCCTTTAGGGATGTGCTAGGAAAATAATATATAAATAATAGTATTAAAGGCAGGAAATATTTATACTAACCCGAATTATAAATAGAAGAAAAATATAAAAAAAAAAAAAACAATTTTTAAAACGAAGTAACTCTCTTTAAATATGTCTTGTCTCAATACCAAGTCTTTAAACATAAGAAATTTTCTATACTTTTACAAAAACACTTAGGTTTTGTATAAAATATCCTATAAATAATAATTTAAAAATGCTTTCTGGAGCTTACACTAGACTTTAGAATATCTCTAGCTGGACCTTCCTAACAAATGCCTTGTCTAAATCCATAAAAAATTGTTAGTTTATAAATAAAATATTATATGTTGTATAATCCTCATTTTAGAGTCTACTGTCGACTTATAATCAAGAATGATCACCTAGTTTAAAATATCGATAAAGAAAATGTGTTTCCTTCTCTACTCGACTATTCTTAACTTGTGCCTAATTCTAATCTATTCTGGAACAAAATATGATGTTTATTTGTCATATAATCCGTTCTTAAGAAACATCAACAAAATATTGATCGAAAATGATCACCCAGTTTATAATATCGATCGCGTTAGTGCCATCTCTAGCTTTTCCTTAGCCTTCCTTAACTTATGCCTAATGTTGCTGGTAGTTCTCCCGCGGAAATCTACAATATAAAGGAAAGAGAAGAGCCAGGGGCAGGCTGCTTGTCTTGTTTGTCTGGTTGTTGTAATAGAGATAGCTTTTGGCTTCCTTATAGGGGCAATCAAGCAGGCTACTTGGCGTTGCAGTTGCAGTTACCGTTGCAACTGCCAGTTGCGTATTTACCCAGGAATGTCAACAATTTCCTTTTAATAATTTGCCAGTTTGACAAGTTTTTATCCCATCCAATCGCTGCTCCCCTTCGATTGATGCGAAAAACAATTGCCAAGGAAAACAGAAAAAGAGAAGAAAAAGAAGGTTCTTCATTTGGGCAATTAATTAATCGGGCAAACGGAGGAGACGAGACGATATACTCTCTGGTTTAGTGCCCCTTGTTGGCTTAGTGCAGTTCCAAGTTGCCTGCAAATCTCCGTTGCCGCAACAACGTTTTGAGAGTCAATATTGAAACTAGCTGCCAACGTTGCAACGATGAGCAAATAGCCGTTGGATGCAGATACTCGTACTGCCAGATACACGGCCCGAACTGACACTCGGCTACTGAGCCAACACTTGGCCAAGTTGACTTTTGCCACCTCTGCAAAGGGAGTTCGCTCGCTCGTTTGGCTTTGTTGTAGCCAGCTTGAGGAATTTCGCACAAATGTCTCTGCCTTATTTCGTCGATTATGCAAATGTGATTTTGGTGTGTAAATGTATTTTAAGCATTCTTTAAAAGGGTGAGAATGTAAATAAAATACTTATGGGAGCAAGAAGATAAAGTAATATTTGGTTTAGAAGTAGAGAAGCTATTTTTATAGGAATACATTAATCATTTGGTGTCTAGATAATAATTAGTATTATAATCAAGGCATTACAATTTATTATAATTAAAATTAACTATAATTGTAATAACATTTTTTGAAGGATTTATATTTTAAAAACTTTTTGGTTTTCTTTTATAATAACAAAATGGTTTAATTCCCATAATGTTTTTTTAAGCAGTCAATTCATTAATTTCATGGGAATTCATTAAAAGGTTGTCTGTGTAATAAATTTATTAATAAAAATTATAATAACTTGATTCAAAGGATTTTTAAACACTCTTTCAATCTTTTATTATCAACATTTACCAAGAACAGAAGCTCTCTAATAATTTACTTTTATAATAATGATTGACAAGTACTCAATCTGTCGCAATCTAAACCCCAGGCATTGGAAATGAGGAAATACTGGGAATAGGGGTGAAGCAGTCCGTTTTCCTGATCATTTTTTGCTTGACTTTTCCGTTGAGGATTTGATTTGAAGCCAAAAGGAATTGAGTTGCATGTTGCTGGTTGAGAGTGATAGACAGACAAACAGACAGGCTGAGATACTTGCCAATACTAGTAGCCAATCGACAGTAAAGCCAACCCGTAGAGGTAACCAGAAATGATTGTAATTTGCACTCCGTTTACACGATGCTTGTGGCTATTTGGGCGTGGTCGCACCTGATCTGTTACCTAGTCCTAAGATTAGAGCTGCTCTCTAGCCTGGCAAACCTAGTTGATATCTGTACAATATCTATATATCTAATCGAGTGTACTTGTTTGTACGTAGCCTAGTTTTAAGAATGTTCGCCAGAGGACAAATTGAAAAACCAAACGAACACAATGTCTTGCTCAAAATAAATCAAAATAAATGGAAACTATATAGAATATTATATGTATGTAAATAAGTATTTAATTGAAAGCGAAGCATCATTAGGAATTTATTTTTTGTTTTGGTTTTTGAGTTATTTTACTTTTAATTAAGTGCATCAACTTTTAAATTTGAGTTTGAACACAGAATCTTCAGCATAATTGTAATATTTTAAACTAATTCTAAACTTTTTCCTTTTCTAGGTAAGTTCCTGTGTTGATTGATGTCTACATAAATTACTCCATAAGATTTAAGGCAATATTTGAAACTATAAACTCAAAACAACGCAGGTAAAGAAATACAAGAAACCTTATATTTATTAAGTTAACTATTTTAGTTAATAAAACAAAGTAATTTAATTTCGTCCCCCCATAAAAACTCAATTAATTAAGCAGTAATTGCAAGAGATACTCTTAAAAAACAATTCCCCCTTTAATTGTCATGCAAATGCAATTTAATAGCAGGGGGCTTAAGCGTTTAAGCCACCTCCTTTCAGCGCGAAATTCCCGTGGCCAAGGATTCCCCCATTTCCTTGTTGTTTTGCTGTTGTTTTTCCTGGCATTCCACTTCAACGCCCCTCCCTTCGTTGAACGTTGACCACAAAAGCCAAAAAAAAGGCCAGAAGAATGCAGCTCGAGTTGCAAAAACAACAAAAACAAAAAAGAAGGAAGAAATGAATTGGCCACGGGGGAAAAAAGCGCAACAGCTGAAGGGCAAACAAAACACAAAAAAGCAAAGATGAGGCGGACGAAGAGCGGAAACTGGAGAGCGCTTAACCGAAAGTGTCGTAAAAAACGAATAATAAAGTGTTTGTCCCACTTGGACACGCCCAGAAGTCGGCAGAAGCCAAAAATGGGGGGCAAGAGCGCGTCTGCCATAATTGTTGGTCAAATAATTGCTGTAATTTTGAATGCAATAAAGTTTAATGCGCGCAGATAAATTTTCGTTTAAGCCAAAAGCGCGGAGGTGGCACACGCCGCTCTTTTCTTCTCTTTCTTCCTTTTTGCCTCTGAGGATGGGGGGGACCACGCGGCGTATGCGCAACTTTTAATACGCACTGTGTCCGCGTTTCGCTTTATGACCGCCATTCTTTTATGACTTCATTTTGTAAATACGCCACAAATGCAACTGCATCGGCATCGGGGTGCAACGTCGTGGGCAGCAATAAAGCGACAGGCAGCGGCTACAAATTAATTAAACAAATAAACAAAAGCCAAAACAAGACATGGGCTCTAACATGGAGATGGAGTGCCCGAAAAACAAACAGCAAAAGCAGAAAAAGATCTATGCAAATCTGCATGATGTCAGCGGCCAAAAACAGCGTCTGGATTATTGTATCTTTTTTTTTTTTTGTGTCTCCTTTTTGGCGTAGGCTGCTTGCATCTGTCGGATACAGATACAAATGCGGATCCCTCAGCGATCGCAATCAGATGCCGGACCTGCTCCTTGTCCACCAGCATTACTCATCATAAATGTGTCGCAAAAAGGCTACCTGCTTTAAAAAAATAGATACACTTGGAAATAATTCCATTACAAATTAATACAAACTAGGTAACATTTTTTATAATATTATGAAGAAAGCTTTCCTTCTAAAAATTATAAAGAAATGTTATATTTTTGGTAGATTTAAGTTTGTTGTTTAAGTAAGTTGTTTATTGATACATAAACAAAATTTAATTTCTTTATACCAAAAATTAAAGTAAAATAATTAAAAATTGTATATTTTACGTTAGAATTATTTTTAAATCATTAAACAGTATTGAATTTATTTAAACCAAAAAGCAAAGCAAAGTATCTCCCCTATAAAAAACCTTTAACGTTGGCGTTGCTTTTGGGTCAGAGATATAGCCGCACTATTGCTCCTTTTTGGCATTGTTCTTGGTGGTCGGAGGTTGGGCCCTGGTTCGTGATTCGTAATGAAGTCAAGGAGAACATTTGCGACCGGTTTTGGCCTTAGTTTTAGCCATGGCTTCGGCTTCAACTCCAACTTCGGGCTTCTCCTAGCCAACGGAGTCGCGTGGGTGTGCCACAAACGGCAGTGGCATTAAACAGAACAAAACAAAAAAGGCAGAAAAACAGAAACCAAACACTGACCACAGCAGCTATCTTGTTAGCCCAAAACCGCACTGACGGATTGCTTTCTAATGGATGCCAAATGTAAGCCGATGCCGCCTGACCCTTTGCATATTTAGCTCCCGCCCGTAGCCCGCCGACGCCGAGTTCCCTTTGCCCGGCAATCGCCTGACTTGGCGTTGGCGTGACCACTGGAGATTTCTGGTCTTCCCTTGGAACAGACATGGGTATTCATTCTGGGCTTTTTGGGCATTTATTCTGGGATTTTTGGGTGCTTCTCTCGGACAAGAAAACTGTTTAAAAAAATAGTTAATAAATAATTGAAATTAATGATACATTCAACTTACACATTGCTTTCATTGAACATAATGATTAAAGATTTTTCTTAACTTTATTGTAAAATGTTGGTATTTCTTTAAGGCTACTTTTTCATTGGGTCTTTACTTATCTTAAAAAAAAGGTCCTATTTTATGAATTTTCTAATAAAGAAAAGGATTTGAAATTAAGACAGGTCAGTTTACATTTGCAGAAGGAATCCTTAAACAATATTTGCCTTATGATCTAGTCCCAAATTTCTGCAGGATCCCTTCCAAGGGCATTCTAGCTTCGTCTTGGCCAGGCGTAACCTTTCTGGCCAATTCTTTTTGCGGCTGCTGGTCGGCTGAAAACGGTTAAATCGCCGCAGGCGCGTAACCTGTCTTGAGACCTTTTGCGCAAGTGCAAAAATTGGCCAAAAGTGGCCGCGGTGTCGGTGGCGTCGGCGGCGGCATTTAGCCGGGCTTAACTCGCAGTCTCAGAGTCTCAGCCTCGGTCCAAGTTGGGCCCCCCTAAAATGGTGATTAGAGAGGGGGACAGGGATGGTCGCTGGTCGCCGTCTAAGCCAAAGTTCTCGTATCTGTGTCGCTTGGCTTTGGCCACTTTTGGGCTCGCAGCATGCGATCGCCATATTTGGCCAAAACTGCATTTGTTGCTGAGCTGGCCAAAAAAAATGCAAAAAAACATTGCACGCCACTTGACTTGCCAGTCTTACTCGTATTTGGTTAGACGTCGCCCTAGGCCAGTCTTGGCCCTCCCCTCACTTGGCCATGCTGGGCCGGTTTTTTTTTTTCGTGCTTTTGCATGCCTCTCATAAATCCCCGAGAATTCTCATTTTCTCTCCAGCTGCTGTTACTGGTAATTCAAGCTCACATTTGACTTTTAACTTTGGGCCGAATGTGCAACGTGGCCAAATATGCCGCGGCCATTTTGGCCATATGTGCGCACTCTGAATGGCCAAATGGCGTTGGCCTTACCCTATTCTCTAGCTCCTTGCTCTAGGTGTTAGCCACAACGCTTCTTTGGTCATCGATTCTTTGGGGCTTGATTCTCGATTTGAGATTCTTGCGATTTGCGTGAGCGATAATCTTTTGATTTATTTGTTTTTTTTTGGGGATTCAGCTTCTGGGAATGACTGTAAATGCAGTGGAGTGGCAGTGGCTTCAGTATCAGTATCATTATCGGATCAGCTAACAGTAGTTTCTATAATTTTGTGACACTTTACAAACATGATAATAATATCTATAAACTACAACGGGTTTTGTTAACTCATTTTCCGTTAGGAATATATGTTTCCTCGCTTTCATTTTGTTTTTTGAACAGTTAACCTTGTTAAATATATATTTTTACCAACAACTCATTGTAATGTTTACCCTAAAAGGATTCTTAATAATTTATTTCAATTATAAACATATTAAAATGTCTTAAAATAATATTAACAAACATTATTGGCTTTATTATAACCCTTACTAAATTCTACAAGTTCCTTATTTCTCTCCCTGACAAGGTGCATAAATTCTTATTAAAAAATATTACTAATTATGAGATGTTTTTATTAATATTGTTATTTATATCCTCTCTGAATCTCTATCTACCTTATTATGTGCTAATTGAGCTTCAATGCATTAGTAACTCCACTTAAGCTGGCAGCTTTTGTAAATAATTAATACAACAAAAAATATTTAATAATTATGCCAGACCAGACCCTTAAAGGCAGCCAACTGGACAGTGTCTGGGGCTTGGCGAGCTAAGCCAAGCAAATCCAAGCTAATCAAATTAAGGCCACGCTTTAAGAATTAACGCGGCTTGTAAATATTTTTAACGGTGCTGAAGTAATGCGCGCCATCAAAACCGTTGCAGCGTGCCAAGAACAAAAACAACAACAGAAATAATAATAATAATAACAACAACAGTGGCAACAGCTAAAAAACAGTAAAGCAGCGATCCAAAAAAAAAAACAACCCAAAACAAAAGCAATAACATTAGAAGCAACAGCAACCAAAGCAGGCATATAAACAAACATAATCGCTGGCGCCACGACACGCTTCGCGGGTCAAAAGCGGTTGCAAGTTGCTAGTTGCTGCTCACTGGTTGCCAGTGGAAACACTTGGAAAAAATCTGGAAACTAGTAAAAAAAAGTAATACAATTTTTGTATTTAAAATTAATAATTAAAGGAATACAAAAATGCATTTGAAAACCCTAACAAGTTTGATGTTTTCCCTCTTTTTTTTAAGATATACTTAAAATATTACAAAAATATATATATAAATATGTTAAAATATGAATATTATAAATATAATAGCAGTGAAATTTATTCTCCGCTTTCATTTACCTTAAAGTGGCGTGAGTTCGATTTTTTGTAGTGTACTTCCCAGTCCCGAAAAAAACTACTCCTCGCTGACCAAAACAGAATGCTTTAATAAAAAAAATAAAAAAGCAACATGAAGTGAAATATCAGAGAGTGAAGCAAAAAATCTCTACACAGAAGGAAGAAATGCAAAGAAAAAATAAAAAAAATATATAGAACTGCACATGCAACGTCAGTCGAGGGGTATAAAAGGGCGGCAGGATGGATGCGAGGCTAACACAAGCAAACATACCTATACATATTTATATATATGTATTATTTTTTTGCTACAGCCAGCAAAAGGCACAGAAACTTGCCTGGCTAATCCATCAATAAAAGAGAAAAAGGGTAAACTGCATCATAAAATCCAGAGGAACTTAAAATGCTCTTTAAAATATTATACAAATCAACTCTCCACAATTAACTAAAAATCGCTTAACTGAAACTATATAATAAACTATATAATAAACATAATTACATTTATTATTTTGAGTTGCTTAACTTAGTATAATTATATTTAAGTAAAGTATTTTCCTAAACAGCTTCTTGTGGTTAAGTAAAAGTATTTTTTACCATACAAAAAATTATTAAGAATATATAAATATATACAATTTCATAATTTTAAATTTCATGACACTTTTACTATTAAAACGTTCTCAAGAAATAGAACATAATAAAAATATAATCAAATTTAATGTAATACAAGTTTTTTGTTTTCTGGTTTATTGATTAAAAGCTTAATTAATTCAGACGGCTATAATTTATGTATACATACATATAATGAAGTCTAATATTTTTAAATATTTTTCAATATTTTATTAAAATTAATTCAATGTCAACATGGCGTATACGTATTATCTATATAATTGAATAATACGTATACGCCATGTTGAACTTACATGTATTTTAATAAAATATTAAAAAATATATAAAACTATTGAATTTCATAAGTATAAATTCCCTGAAATGATGACTAAAACTATCTCAAGAAAGGGCATACCAGCCCAGTGTGAGTCACGAGTCATCAGGGAGGCAGGTACAACATGGGAAGGGCTTTGCTTACTTTATGGCAGTGGATTTTTCATGAGTTAACTCTCGGCTGCACTTGGCTGCCTTTGGCTTCTAGTTGTTGGTTTTTTAGTATTTGGTACCTTCTGCTCATTGTTATGATTATTATTTTACTTTTTTTGTTTACACCGTCTGCTTGTGCACACTTCCATCTCGATTTAACGTATAATCAGCGCGCGCATCATCGTGGCATATAATCTCCCCGATACACATATCCCTTGCCAGCCCAACCTGCCCCTGGCCTGTCTGTGCTCAGACACTTAACGGTTATTCAGATAAAATATATACTGATATAGAGATATATATCGGATTTGCACTTGCCAGTTAGCAGTTAGTATTAGCTGTAAGCCGCGGTTAATTTATGTGTAATTGGCCGAGCGTTGCGCTTGCGTTAAGATGCGGCCGGCCGGCAGCCGCTAATGGGCTAATGGCCATATGACTGGGCATTAATATCCAACTTAAGCAGTGAGCCAGCAGTTGGCTTTTTTGCCAGTGCCATTATTGTTGTCTGTGGTCACTTAGGGATAACAAAGGAGAGTAAAAAAGCGAGGAAAAACGATGAAAAACGCAGCGTTTGAGTGTGTAAAAAGGAAGCTCAATTGATTGTAAATTAAACGCTTATTACAAATGAAAGATGAGCTTGGATTGCACCAAGATGATAAATGGAAGCTGAGAAATGGAAATGGAAACCGAGATCATAAATCAAAGCAATTAAAGGATTATGCTGCCTGAACGAATACTGACAAATATCGATTTCTAAGTTATTTATTTGGTGTCAAAAGTCGATTTATAATTGTTATTGGAAAGGTGAATATCTAACAAGAATTTCTTGAGAAAAAAATTAACTCAAGGCTATTTAAACTCTTGTGTTTTTTTTTAATATTAAAATAAATATTTAAATTTGACAATAAAACTACTCTGTTAATCTGGCTTTAACTAGTTTCGTTAGCAAAGAAATAACAAAATACTTTAAAATGTTTAAGCCAATAAAACTAAAAGAAATTCGAGCTCTCTGGAATTTTCTACATATAAATGATACTCCATTGCCAGCTGTTTAAATAAACCAACTGTAACATTTTTTCTAGATCAAATAAACCAACTGAAATTTAGCCATTTTTTGCAAATGTGGTTCAAAGCGATTTGCCAATATTTTTTAAGGTCAGTCCGTTGGGCGGGAGCAGCGGCATTAAGCCATTGCCGACACGTGCCCGCCAATGAGCCGTGTAAAACTGGCAATCAGAGCCCAAATCAGCCACAAAATAAATCCCAAAACCAGTAAAACACCAGCCAAGATACGAAAGCCAAAATAATTAAGCTGCAAATTGTAGCGTGAACTCAAATTGCTGCTGTTGCTGCTGCTGCTGCTGATGTAGCTACTGATGTTGCTGCCGGCACGTGCTGCGCATCATTCATAAAGTGCATCCAGCGATGGTGACGACGAAGAGGGGAGTGGTGTAAAGTGTTGAGATGCTGGAGTGTAAACAAAAGCCGAAAGCCAAGTTAAACAGCTAAATTTCAGGCTGCAAGTGTCTGTATATGCCTTTTAGTAGCTCAATTTTACACTTAAACAGTAAGGATATATTAAAATATTTTAAATAACAACATATTATTTTATTCATGGTATATTGTTAGCCTAGTTTTTAGATATTTAAAATATTAGATAATATATACAAGGTTTAAAAAAATTAATAATTTAACAACAAAAGATAATTATTTTCATTTTAAAATTATTATCTTGTCCCTAATAAATATATATATAATTTATTTGCAAAATTTAAAGAGATTTGTAACTTAATATACCTTCTTTAATTATTATTAAAAACAAAACTTGTTTTTAAAGTGCACAACTTAATTGAGTGCAACAAGTTGCTCGTTCCTTGTTTTCCCATTTTCCGCTGAGGAAAACGTGTCAGAAGAACAGGAAGCAACAAACAAAGCTGTTTAGGCGCCGTTTTCTGTTTGCTTTTTTTAGGGCCCAAACATCCTGGCCTAAATGGAGTGGTAAGCACAGACTTAGAGATAACAATGCTATTGCCTCCGTTGCATCGAAACTGTCTGTCACAGCAGACTAAGATGGTCCTCCTCCTCCTCACCACCACCTCCTTCTACCTCCTGACGAAGGTCGCTGGCATTGTTGTTGCTGTTGTGACGGCTTTATCGTTATTGTTGCCGCATTACCATCATCAGGGGCTCGGCTGACTCACGTTTCGCTCATTTGCAGCTCCTCTCTGCCACCCACAATTTTCTCACTCACTCAGTCAGTCAATCAGTCAGTCAGTCGGTTGGTTGGTCGCTCTGTCAGACGATCATTCAGCCATTCAATTCGTCAATCCCGTTTTCGCATTCACACCCGCTTCCCATCCATCGCTTTTGTTTTTCTTCGTTTATTTATTTTTCCTCCTTCTCTCGTTCGTTTTTTAACTTGGCGTTCTCGGGGTCAAGGTAGCTCCGTCACTTGATAGTGATTATGGACCCGGCACAGTGGTACAAAAGTTCCAGAAAAATCAAGCCCTTATTGAATGTTTACATTTATTTAATAAATTAATAAATATAGCTCATGTTCTGGCTCTAACTCACAACAATTAAATTCACAAAAATCCTAAAATAAAATTTTTACAAAATGTTTCATTTACTATGGCATTTTTGTATTTATTTTTTAAAAAATTAAATTAATTCCACAATCTTCACAATATTGTAGATTAATTACTTTTAAAGATTGAAAAATATAAGAACACAAAACTTTAAATTATATTGATAAACAAAATAATGTTTTTAAAAATTAAAAATACAATAAATAAATTCTTAAATAAATAATAAATAAATAATAATAATAAAATAATAAAATTAATTAATTAATTAAACAACATTAAAATATTGTAATCAATATTCTCATCTATATGAATGTTGTACATATCTTTTATAATAATCTTTGCCCCACTGTTTCTGTAAAAAATGAGAGCAGGCCATTTAATTTACGGCAGCATTGTTGTTGCCGGCCGCCTTCGCTTAAGGTTTTCGCATTTTTTTATGGGCGAATCGCTTTCGCATTTCTGAGATGCGGGCTTGGGTGATGCATCCGATTAAAGACTAATTTGCCTGATTGAACAGATATTAATAGTTGGATTTTAATGCCCTAAATCAAATTAGTGTTCGGGCCCTAAAACCGGCTTATATAATCGCCACCCCCACTACCTCTCGCCACATAATAATCTGGGTCTGAAATCATCAGCCTTTTGTTTTCTTGGGGGAAAAAAATAAAAAAAAGAGAATAAGGTTTGGAAAAAGTTGAACATTTTTGCGTAGTTTAATTTCACAGTTCAGTGCTTTTTCGGGCGAATAGATCGCGGCTTAGACGCGCCCATTCCACCCTCATATGGTAACTGTTTTTATAGTACATTCCAGGTTTGTGGTTACAGTACGGATCGGGACTATAGAGACTATAGATACCTTAAATAAAGTAAAATGTCTTAGCTAAGTTGTCATAAGTAAATAGTAATTGCAACCTATGGAAATCAAAAATATCTTAAATTGTTTTCTTTTTTCTTGATTAACTTAATAAAAATTGTTATGATAGATTTCTTTATAATTTCTAAACCTAAAATTTTATTAAAAAATTATTTAGCACCCATATTATAGCTTTGCAACGGACTGTCCTCTTGCTTTTACAATTACACGTCTCACGCTGCCTCAGACGTGCATTTTCCTCCGAAACGCTCTGCTCCCTCTGAACTTTTAAGCCACACAAAAGTCAACAAAGCAGCGCTGGCTGACTGTCAGACTTTGGCCCAGCCAGTTGGCCAAAAGGCAACCTTGGCTACAAACCGGAAGTTCACTGCGGCGTCGCTTTGGTGCAGCCTTGCCCCTGCTTCCTGTTAGCTCCTTAACCCCGCTGCTTCGCATCTGCAAATTTAAGCATCACTCGAACCAGCAGCTAGCTTCATAGCAATGTAAATTTCCGACTTTCCATATCCTTCATGGAAATGCTAGAGCTTTATTTGCCAACTTCCCTTTCCGCCGCGATCCGTCGAGAATTTATGGCTTTAACAGGGCAACAATAAATAAATATTACACAGCACGCTGGTTACATTCGAGTGCGAGCATTGCTATCGAGATTGCATTTTATTAATGGACGGTAATTACCTTTTTTTTGAGGACAATATAATTTGTTGCAATGGACATAGAAACATATTTTTTAGGTGCCACAACGAAACGATTTCACTGGTGTTATTTACATTTGCAAAGATTTATAATGAACAACAACGTATCATTACTAAAAAAAAAGGAAATACCGGATATTTATTGTCTAATTTGAGAGCTCAATTACCCATCTTACAAAAAATTGTAAATAATAAATGGTTGTAAAATACAAAGTGTAAATTGAAATAAATCAAGAAATGAGCTTACTTTCGAAATGATAACAAATTGTTAAAAAACAAATCATTAATATTAGAGATATTAAGCCTTAAAAGAACTAAAATCTTTTGAAGATTCTATTAAAAATTACTTCAGCAAATAAAGTTAATGCAATTCATTAATATCCACCAAAGATTCACCTGCAAAATAAAATTACATTGACCTTTAATGGCAACGTAGCAATTTTTTCTTTTTGATTTTCTGAAATTTTTTTGTACTTATTTATTGCTCTTCAATATCGTTCTTTATTTATTACAATAATTTAATGCTTTGACGTGCAATTGTATTTTTTTGTTGATCCTATTTGTGATGGTGGGGGGCGTGTGGGGCAAATTGAAAAGCCATTAAAGTCAATTACTTGCTATAACTTTGACAAATTTTCGATAATGCTCAGCAGAGCGTCGTTCACGTGGATATGGAAATGGGAAATATGTGTGTGTTTGTGCGTTTTTGCGGGGTATGAAAAACCATAAATAATAAACGATTTTCATGGCGGGCGCAATTGGAAATCTCTTGTGCTGACAATTAAATGCAATGGAATTAAAGTCAATTTTCGCTTCGGCATTGTGGAGCATTTTTAATGACCGACCGCCTGTGTCACTTGACTTGTCCGGATCCGGATGGGGATGGGGATGGGGATGAGGATGCGGATGCGGATGCGGAAGTGAAACGGCAACTGTTTGCCATTGCTTGTATCCTTTTATTTCAGTTTTTTGTGTTTTTTGCCTTTGTTGGTTACAGGGATTTACAGCAATCGTCGATTGCCTCCTGCGGTGAAAAAATGGAGATTGAATTGAAAGCTGGAGAGAAGTGGAGTGGAGGACAGTGAGATGTCCGGCCTCCTGCCGACTTTTAATTACGCCATAATTTGCGCGGCTCTGATACAGGCTCAGATCGTTACACTGACAAAGAAACGTAATTATAAGACTGTATTTTTAAAAGTATTAATTAGTGGAAGTATGGAAACTTTAAAGGACTGTTTTGCTTTCCTTAAAAATATTTTCTTCAATTTCTTAGGATAATGATAGTTTATAATAAATACATCTGCAATGGAATAATAGGGATAATTGTATATGTTATCCTCTTTACAGCTACTACATACATTATATTCTCCATTTATTTTGTAATACATTTTTTTTTAAACCTAAATCTCTTCAGCTACACATTTTTTCCTAAGAGTGTCCTTACTCCTTTGTCGCTGGGCTTTGATCTGTCAGAACCTTGTCTCCGCTCCGAGTCCATTTCACGCATTGTTTTTTAATTATTTGCCCAACTTTTGTGGAGTTGTAAACGGAATGAGAATGGGTTGAGAGTGGGTGGCAGGATCGGTATTGGGTTGCTGGATGGCTGTTAATGAGCCAACATTGTTGTGTTAATTTGCCAGGGCAGAGTGCCGGCGCCGCGGACAGTGTCAGACCGTACAGTAAGGTCTCGAACAAGGAGGAGAAGGAGAAACGCAGGTCTTTATGGTCATTGTTTTTGGAGTTATTAAATTGACATTCGCGCTGCCTGATGACGCGTTGATTGCAATTCCCGGCAGAAGGACATGTAATTTTTATGGCCCGCCATTTTTTGCCGAAATTCAATTTGTCATTTAATTGATTTTAATGTGCGCATTGCACATTGCACATTGCACACTGGACATTGCAAATTTTCGCATTGCCACACGGGTTATTGAATTCGTTCTGGTCTGGGCCTACTATTTGTGTTTGTATTTGTGCTCGGTTTCCGGCCGGAGAGCCAATCCCATTGCCATCGAGTGTTACGGAAAATGCAAATTTCCCCACTGCCAAAAGAAAAGGAGAAAGGCGTCACGGAAAAAAGAAAATGCGACCAGTGAGAGAGCTTTAACAAAAACCGCACGCTTAATATTTTATGCATATTTTGTGGGCATTAAAAATTAAATTAAACAAGCAGATGTGGAGTGTTTTTTGTCGTTTATTTATTGCTTTTGCCTCGAGGGGGAATTCCCAGGCCCCCAAATGCGCCTTAAAATATGCAATGCTCTGCACAAGCACTTAGTTGTGAGTGTGTGTGTGTGTAGGTACAAATGTTGTAAAAACATTTTTCAAAAGCCTCGTCGGGGGACTACGACAACGTCAGACATTTTTATATTTATTTGTTGTCTTTTCCTCAGCCGGCCACCAAAAAATTTTGTTGTTGATTTTATTCAAATAAAAATAATGTTTGACACATATCAAAATAGTTGTTCACATAAACTCGTTTTGTCCAATTGCCCGCGTATGTAAATATATAAATTTTATTGTTTCTGCAGAATAGAAATGTCTAGGAATTTATTTAATTGTTGAATACATTTTCGCACCTGAATTCCCAAGGAAATTTACAAATGTTAAATTCATGCAGAGCTTGGAAGTGTCAGAAATTTACCCTTTTAATTCTGTGTTTGCCTTTTGTTTGTTAATATTTACACAAATACTTAGTTTAAAGAGTTTTAAAATCTGGGTTTTAAATCCCTTAAAGTTAAACTGAAACTTAAATATTCATTAGAAAATTTGGCAAAAAATCTTTCGTAGGAAAATATTCACAGCAATGTTTTTGTATACATTAAGGCAAAAAGTAAATATTTTGCAATTAAAGGGACTTAGACAATTCTTTATTATTTCCGTATTAAATAATTAAGATAATTATGAATTTAAGTATACACGTTTTTTACAATTATAGGTTATTAACAATATAAAAATAAATATATATAAACATCTTTTCAACAATTAAAAGATATTAAATAAATAAAAGAATAAATAAAATAAATATATGTTCAGCAATCAAATGTTATAAGATAAAATATTTTCTTTATTAAATAAGTATAATAATAAATATTATAAATAAACATTTTTTGGCAATTAAAAGTTATTTGGTATTTCTACAATTAAACGTTGCACTTTCCTGTCTAAATAATAACCTCTAATTGCAAAACAATTCAAATCCGCTTTAACCTGTACCAAAAACTTCCTATAAATATTTTCTGCAAACTCACACAAGTTAAAGCTTCGTTCAGAATTCATAAATTTGCCATAATGAATCACTCTCTTGTTGCTCACTTTTTGGAAAACAATTGTCCAATGCAATTTCGCGAATGTTTACCTTACATTGACCCTACCAAATTGTTCAGAGTTTCCCCCATTGATGAATGTAATAATACGCTGGCAGCCAAAAGTTTATTTACCATCCGAATGAGGGATATATATTCGTGTGCTCCGGCCAGAAATTAAACATTTATGGTGTTTAGGCTTTGATTGTACGAATTGGTTAGGCGCCGCTGTGTGTTTGTGCATATTGTTACATGGCCAAATGGTATTGGCCAGAATGTATATTTGACAATAAATAAATATGTTGTCAGTTAATTAGAAATTCCATTGAGTGGAGAGACCATACTGTTTGGCTTATTAGCGAGGCGCTAATTTGATTTCATTTGATTTGATTTGATTCCGTTTCGCTTACAAAATGTATCAGTTGTTTTTGGAATACCTCGCCATCGTTGATTTGTTCAAATTTTTTGTATAAACATTCCAAATTTTCTGCGGTCGACGAGTCTGACCAGAACCCATTCAGCCATGTAAATATGAAGCCTACCGATTGGGGGGTTCTATATCTAACTAACTGATATGATAATGATTAACTGATATGGCAATGGTTAAGTTTTTAATGGAAAAATATTAAATTCCTTGAGGGAAAATAAGGTTCAAAGAAGATCTAAACATCTTGTTATCTTTTCTGCCAATTTAAAATATTAAATTTATTACAAACATTTATGGCTTGATCTTTATAACTTTATAGATTTATCTTCAAGTGCATCCACTCATTAGTTGCTTCTTTTGAAATGCAGAATATTTGCGATTAAATACTTTTTACACTTACTCCAGTTATTTGTTGTATGCAGCATGCCACAGTTTGTTTTATTTATCTTTTCGTGCGGATCGAGTGAATTTTTTCACTTCTGGCCATATCTCTTTGGCCCCAAGTACGTGAGTGTTGAACGCATTTTTTGTTATTTTGTTTTGATGGCTTTTTACCACCCATCGACGGGCTGATATTCCATTACAGCGCCACCCACGCGCCTTTATTTATTTTTTATTATTTTTTTTGGCGAGTGCGAACTTTGGATCGCCTATCAGCGGCAACTATATCTGCTGGGTTTATAGTATATATATGTATATGGTCGGGCCATAACAGTTTCTCACGCTCAAAATATGGTTTTTGTTGTTTTGAATTGTCTTGGCTATAGCTTTTATACATTTTTGTAGTTACTACAGAAGGAGCTAGCTAGCTATAAAGAATATAAACATTAAACCATTGGAAATTAGGATTCAATTTTAGAGATGAACTCATAAGCTTTCAAGTTTTTATGTTTAAAATATATTATACAACTTCGAATAATTTCTGCTAAAAATGTAACGAAATTTAAATATAAAATGTGTTTCTATAAATATTTTTGTTATAACGTAAATTAATTTAATAATAAACAGATCAATAGAAAATTAAATTAATTTAACATAAAAAATGCTAAATCATAATTCCTTTTAATATTTCTTTAACCTCGGCAATAAATTAAAATAATTTTACCGAGGTTAAAATGTACATATGTACATATGTACATATGTCTGTCTTTTCATCCTTGTTTCCCTATAACCAGTAGAACGTAATCTAGGAATTCTAGTAGCCCAATCGAATATTTGGTAAAAATATCATAAATACTGAATAAACCATTAAATATAAATACAATTTGTAATTTAAGGTCTAAGCTTAGTGTCAATTACAGTCTTTACTCTTAACAAAGTGACTTTGTTCACCTTATTCCACTCTTTAGAGTGATCACTGTATTCCTGAAGTTGTAAACTAACTGGCGGCAACGGAATTGCCATTTATGGATGCCAGAAGGTTTGGCTGACAAAAAGCTTAACAAAAAATACATGATTTTGTTTTGTAATTTTTGTTTTTTATTTATCTGTTGCATAGTTTACTGCACTTTTTGGCACAGCGCATGCGCCACAGGTTACATTTGAGGCGAGTGTGTCAAGGCAGCTGCGCCACCCTCAAAAAGGCATCGCCGGCAAATGCGGATTGCAATTTGAACTGCAAGTGCCAGCCGCCAGGCTACCGATGCAATCGATACTCAAGCAAGTCGGCTTCGATCCTAACTCTGCCCACTCCACTAATACCCAGATCGATCGGATCACCCGCTGATCGGTCGTCTAACTGCCTTTTAAGGGGATTTTCAATGTTTGTGGGACTCATATTTAATGGTCGCTAATTTATGGTAGTCACGCCCGATGTGGAAGGTATCGGTTTGAGGCGGTTATAGCTCACGTGCTACAGTCGGGATTAGTCTGGTTATATTCCTCAGATATCTTTGCTAAATAGGTATTATTTTTATGAATTTATTTATTTAAATGTACAGGTGGTTTCAATAAAAAAAATTCGTATAGATTAGAGCTCAAATCACAATCTACAACCGAAAACTTAGGGACGTCATTCCAAAATTTAAAAGATTACGTATACGCCAAGTGTACATAATACGTAGCTAGTACATTTGCACGTAAACCTACATTTTTACTAACTTAAAAGTCGGTAAAACTACTTTGACTTGTAGATTAGAAATGTACAAAGTTCTAAAAGGAAATTTTAACTGATTTGTAGATTTGGAGATTGTTTTCGACTCTTTGTTTTAGTGCGTATTTCCTCGTATCTTTCAGATTGGATCATAAAAATGTATCTCTTTTGCCCTTCGCTCCTTTTCTTTGGCCTTTGGCCTGTGTCCTAATTCTCGTCCTACGTCTTTCCGATCTTCCCTTTGATAAAGCTCGCCACGAAGAGAGAAGATGATGGAAGATAGAAAGATAGGCGGAAAGCCTGCTGCTCTTTATTGGGCCTTCTCTTTCCCGCATTGCCTGCGACGCAAATACCGTTCTTTATTTTCTCCTCCTTTACGCTTTTCGCATAACTGCTCGCATGTGTGTGTTGAGTGTTTATTTAATAATTCGCCGCTCTTTTCTTTTCTTCTCTTCTCGATTATGCGAACAGCGCCGCCGGCATCGCAGCCGCCGTCGCTGCGCAGTCGACGCTCTGCCGTAGCGCTGCCGGCATCGCTACGTTCAGTTGATTTCTTTTCTAAGCGGCATGCGGTTGTAATTCTTCTCCTAATCACATTGGATTTTTCGCACTCAATTGTCGCGGTTATTACGGTAATAATAACGCTCTTCCCTTATCTCCCTCGCTCTTACTATGTCTATCTCCTTCGCGGATCGTGCTAAAAAGTGAAGTTGTCACGATGACACCAAAAGCTGTGACTTGTAATTGAAGTGACTGCGTGACTGCGACTTTGACTGTGTGCGTGTGTATCTGTGAGCTCTGCCGATAATAATGCGTATTTATAGCGCCTAATCAAAAGTGATTGATGACTGCTGAGCTTTAGCCCCAGTTACATTAAGTGATCAATCGATCGAGCGATCAGGCAAAGGGTCAGCAGAAGAGGACCTGATAAGCGAGCATTTTGCAAAGTACCCGAAGCGATTAAAGCTCGTTACATTGCTTTGCAATTATTGATTGGCACTGAAAGTATTCTAAAGTTTCACATTTGCAAGTATAAATACAATATTAGTAACACCCAAGATAATTGTTAAAAAGCGGTGATAAGAAGTCCAAGCATAATCAAACTGTAGACACTTTGGAATTTCGATAACTTTTGTAATTTGTATTGATATTATTTGCTATTTTGCTCTAACATAACTATTAAAAAAATATTACATTTAAATATATGTACATATGTATGTACATATTTATATTTCATATTATTCTTGGAGTATTAATTATAATTACAAAATATTTCAATATTTGCTTTTACAGATAAACAATAAGTTATTCTATCAAACTCGATCAACAATTTAAAAATTTTTGTAATAATTTTTTTTTATCTTAAATTGATAAGCAGTACGAAAGTTTAAATTTTACTATAATAAATAAATAATAATAATAATAAATAAATAAAAGGTTAAGGACTTCCATACAATTTTTGAAGTAAACGTTAAACAGGGCTGAGCGTTAAATGACAAAAAACTCCGTTTCGAATAAGAAGATCACTATTATGTATTCCAGTTAACAAGAATCACCCTTATGCATACATATGTACATATGTATGTATGTACATACTTGGTAAAAGAACTACCTCAGTTTGCCTTGAGAGATAGGGTTTCGCTTACAAATTAGTTGGGTAAACAAGTAAATTAACAAGAGATTACATAACAAGAGTTTGCATAGAACACGGTTCGTAAAAATAAGGTTCGGTTAGATAAATTCCCCTCTAAAATCATGATAAAAAACCAAAATAGTTTGAGGGCCCTTGAGATTACGATTTCGACCCACGCACGAGGATTATCTTTACCGTTATCTCAATAAACACAAGCACACAAACGCACAAAATAATTTGCCAGATTTGCGATTCATTCATAAAGCCCTCCAAGTGGATTGATATTCTGTAGATATTTGTATACGAATATCGGAAATGGAATGATATAGTCATTAAATTAGATCAGGGCAAGTTTTCGCTGTGTATCAAAAATGCAAAAATTCTAAATTTATAAAAAAAAAAAGAGAAAAATAGCAGCAGCAGCAACAATCAAACTCGCACACATGTTTCGCACATGTGTGTATTATGTATTAAATTCACTAACAGCTACAACAAATTGGGCTCGCCAACAAGTGTGTGCTGGTGTGAGTGCCTGATCAAGGCAGCGCAGTCGACGCAGACGTCGGCCGTTAAAAAATCAGCAAAGTGAGCCCTACACGCGCATGTAAAGTTGCCTCGCACACACAGACACACCCGTACAACCAAGTGTGCCAAAAATAAAGTAACAACAACAAAGGCAACCAGCAGAAGTGGCGTCGACTGCGGCGGCGACTGCGACGCAACTAACGCCATATAATACAGGCGGCAGCAACAAAAACCATGGCAAAAAACAGAAAAATACGGAAGATGAGGGCCAAGCGAAGATTAAAATACCCTTGCATATGCATTAAAATCAAATAAAAACCTATCCATAAATAATATAAATATTAATTCTTTCTTAAAATATTTATAATGAGCTTTTTAAATCCTCGAAACAATTTTATCAATATTTTTTGATCTATCTTGGGGGTTTTAACCCCCAAGAAGCTAGCTATAACCTACAGATACATTATTCTGTCTAAGATCATTACACCGAAAACTACCAGAAACTAGAATCTTTAGACCATAAAAAATTATTATTTGATACGAAAAGATCGAAATTGAAATGCCCTCGTCAAGGGTATCAAAAACACAAATTTTTTGTGCTTATGGGTCGTAAAGTTGACCTTCAAACAGCAACATTTGCCGAAAAAATACGAGCAACCAAAAAAACACACACTCACACACCCATGCAAACATGCGAAAAAAAAACACGACGAACGACAATCCGAGGCACAAACACACACACGTGCGTTCAGCACACCAGCCAAAAATTGGCCAAAAAATTGCAAGCTTTTTTATTGTTGTTTTGTTTATGGGCTGCGCCCCTACGAGCACACACTTACATATACAGAGGAACCTATTGGCAGAGGAGGTGGCGCGGAGATGTGGCAGTAACGATGATGACGCTATGTGCATACCATGATACCGCTTTGTTGCTGTTTTTGTTGTCTCATAAAATCTAATTTGGCGAGCGCATTTTTACAGAGCGACAGACAGCGGAGGAGAGAAAAGGAGCAAACCACCAGAGAGTAAAAGAGATAGAAATACTTAGATAGACAGTGAGCGGACGATCGCTGCCGGCTTCGCTGCTGCTGCGCAGTCGTATCTTAAAGTTTTTCGATGCTGTTTTACATTTTTAGTGTTTTTTGCAATATTTGTAGTCTTCCTAAATTATTTCCTATTTACTAAAATGAAGTTAATAATGGGATACAAATATTGTTTTAGTTTCTTTTTCAAATTCAGATTTTTTATAAATAAATCTAGTAAACTTTAGGTTTTATTTTGATCTTATGTGGTAGAATTTTTTATAACCACATAAAACTCAAATTCAAAAAAATGTCAAATATCTTTTGATGATCTGAAATCGCCTTTTATTGATTTTTTTTTTTCGAAATTTTTGCAGTTATTTTTATGTTTTTGTAACTATAAAAAGTTTATGTACACTTGGGATGTATTATCAAAGGGATCTATTTTGGTGTGATTGGAAATTAAAAACAACCTTGTAAAATATGAAATACATACATACATTTGTTAAAAATTATCTTGTTAATTGTTTTTAATTTGTTTGATATATATTTATTTTGCAAACATTTTTTGGAACTGGCAAACATTTTGCGCTTTTATGCTTTTCACTCTCTTTCTCTGCGTATTCGCCGAGAGAGCGAGAGAAATGGTGCTCTTTTGTGCAAAAGTTTGCGTGTGTGTGTTTGTATCTGTGTGTTTGCGAGCGGCGATCGGTATCAAGGTTTTTGGCAATTTGGTTCGCGTCCGCCGTTTCAGTCGGTTGGTAGGTCGCGTCGTCGTCGCTTCTCTGCCGCTGCCTCGGTCTCTGCCTCTGCTGCCGTCGCTGCCTCAGCCGACTGCGCCTTTTTCTAGTTGCGTTGCTTTTTCTGCGTTTTTCTTCTTCTTTTTCGTATTTTTATATTCGCGCTCGCTTCTTCTGTTTTTGCGAATTGCCGTGCGGAGATCAGCGAGCTCGCGTGCGCTCGAAATACAACAAAAAAATTCACAAATCGCTCTGCCTGCGCCCGCAGTGACGCCGACGCCAGCGGCGACGCACGTTTCGCGCGGCACTCTTAACCTATTTTCTCGGCAAGCGAACATTAGTTACAATTTTGTTGTGATGTTGCGCGGCAGATACGCGGCGGATTCGGACGGGTTGCGTTTGCGCGGATTCTAAACTCACACATACTCTTACACACACTCACGCCCACACACACACACAAACACACGCATGGATCGGGCCAGAAAATAATTGCAACAAGAGTGCGGCGAAATTGCAGTCGGAAAAGCTGCAAGAAAATTCAAAATATATTTTCTTACAAGAAAAAATTTGGCAAAATCATAAAATTTTAAAATAAAAATTTTGCCAAAAAGGAAACATAAATTAAATAATAATAATAAATTTCATTACAAAAATAGTGCTAAATTCAGTGCCGTTAAAAGCCATAAAATAAATTACGCGGCAGATCACCAAAAGATCAGTGCTGAGAAAAATGTGGTGCCTTGATAGGATTTTAAAGTTTTATGCTTAAAACTGCGCGGCAGCGAGAAATTAAAAATTAAATAAATACAAATATTTAAAACTGAACACAACTGTACTTCTCGCTAAGCGATCGCTGCGACTAAAAAAAGTAGAAGAAAAACAACGCATCAAATTGGATTACACAAACTTTTGGCTGCTGCAATCACTCTGGGAAAGGTTAGTACCTAACAGCCAATATCACGTATACGACCTGTCTCAATGCCTTGAAAGTGAAAGGGTGTAGAAATTGTGTGTGTGGAGAAACGAACCGAGAACTGAGAACGGAAAGCGAAAGTGCTGAAGTGTTGCGCATTAAGTAATACGAATACCCATACACAGAGTGTTATAATCGCAAACTGCACAGCACATAGTATATAGTGCGGGGACAAGTGTACAAGATAAGGTTTATTTTTCCTGCGAATTTCCAGCCAGGCATTCCTTAGCCCAGCAGTTGGCCATCACTACACACTTTATGGGGGGACAAAGGGACAGATACGGGAGGGTATCTCGCAGATAAAAGTTCTTTGAAAGTGAAAATCCGATTAGCTAAGCATCAGCACAGCTCATCCATCCGGCGAGAGTGTGTTATATAATCCCAAGAAATGTGTCGAATGTCAGTGTAAAGCGGAGAAATATTCTTTTTTTCTGGCATTCTTTTATCATAGCCGGAAGACAAGTGATATCTTTTTGACTTACCTGATCTTTAAGGTATTTTTACAACGTCTTGGAAAACAATTCGATACAAAGATAGCAGAACTGCTTCTTGTGCAGCTGATGTCACTTTCAGTACCTAGTAATAACATAAATTGCGGATAAATCTATCTTTGAAGTGGGAATTTTATGTCGATTAAATGTTGTAATGCTTTTTTGCCACATTTTACTCGGATTAAGCACTCTTTTCAGATAATGACTAACTAAATAAATTTTAAATAAATCCTCAAGTCATTACATAAAAAAAAAAAAATTTATTAAACCCAAGTTCTTTGTACATTTTCCTCTTTCTGCTCCTTTTTATAAGATTTATATTATATCTGTGTGCCAGGGACCTTCAACTGTCCTACATCGTCCGAAACGGGAGTTTTTGCTGAATTTTGACATTTCTTATCTGTAAAAAAATCACACGGGACATGACAAATAGAAAAAATAAAACCTCGGATCACTTACATCACAGTTCGATATGGCGATTGAGTGGATTTCCATTATGTATGCGAAAAACCCTACGGATACAATCTATCTATTATCTCTCAGTACGTGTGTGTGTCTGTTGGGAGGGTGTAAACCAAAGGTATTCACCACCCACCAATCCACCCACTTCCCCCTTCACCCTTTCGAATTTAGCATATCACAAGTCATGCGTAAAAGTTATCTCTAAAAATATACACGAAAAGTTCTCGCATACACCCGACATAGTACACTCACGCGGACCTAAAACATGCGAAAATTATCTATAAATTTAAATTTTTACAATC
Organism: Drosophila anomelani; assembly: GCA_035045905.1. Lineage (NCBI taxonomy): Eukaryota > Metazoa > Arthropoda > Insecta > Diptera > Drosophilidae > Drosophila > Drosophila anomelani. The sequence goes on along the minus strand of JAWNOO010000007.1, from coordinate 2,561,900 downwards.
TGTGCGCGATTATAGAAACAACAACAAAGAGTGCTACCAAAAAAAAGGAAAAAAAATAATAAAGAAAAAGCTTTGAGCTGACGTCAAACGCGCAGCGACAGCTCCGCTGGCAGCGCCAATTTATTTTACACAATTAAGGGTGTGCACGAAAAGCAGGCAGAGAGATCGAGAGAGATATGTATGTGCACATACATATATATATTGTATATTCTATATTCTATATGGAAGACATGGGCGATCGCTCATGCCCGCACGGACACACACACACACTCATTACTATGTGCCAATTTAGATTAAAGGCAAACGAGCGGAACCACGCCCCTTTCACAGCCCACCCAGCTAGCAAATAATACGTTGAGGGGAACAATCGAATACCAAAAAAAAGGAAGAAAAAAACCCACAAAGAAAGGTTATCTAGAGGGTGGCGGGTTTGGGTTACAGGCGCTAGGTCCCAAATTCAAATTCCATGGAAATCCCAATAAGACATTTTATGGTGCATTCAGATTATTCTTAGAAATTTGGATTTCTTTAAAATGTTAAATGATTAAAAATTGTCAACTTTCATCTAAGAGATCATACAAATAGTCACATTTTTTAATGAACAAACAACGATCATATATTATTTCTTAGTATTTCTTTAATTTAATTTCAAGATGATTGCTCTACACTTGATCTGAACGAAAGTTCTTAGAAAATGATAATCATATGTATATACATATATGTACATATATTTTTATTATCAATATTTTAATTATAAGTATAACAATTTTCCAAGATCCTTTGAATTGAATCAGCAATAATCTTTTCAAAAAATGAAGAAAAAAGCAGAAAGAATGCCAAAACAAAGAGGGTTTTACATATGTATGTACATGTATCATATATCTAATTTACATAGGAGATTATGTAGTTGGCAAGTTATAAATTCCTTAAGGGTTCTTATAATAAATACAAAAATTGTTTTTGTATTTTAATAACAAACTTTTCTCCAAAGAAATATATAAAGAAGGACCATTATTTAAAGTTGTTTTAATTTTGATTTCGTAAGGGTTATAATTCCAAATTTTAAGGGTTATAATTTAAATTCGTTGAGGGTTATAAAAGCTTCTAATTAAAGTTTTATAATATCTCAAATTTTACATTTCCATAACTATTAAAGAAGCTTTTAAATAACTTAGGTACATTTTTGAGTTGACAAAAAATTTAGAACAAAATTTCGCAATAGTAAAATTAAACCAAAATTAATAAAACTTAAAAAAATAGATTTATAAAAATAAACGACGAATGCTCCAACGCACAGAGCCGCTGCATTGTTACCATTTTGCGCTGTGTTATTTATTTATTTATGTATTTATGCAATATATTTATTAAACATTTTTATTGTGATTTGTATTTATACGAGTCCCCTGTGTGTGTGTGGCATTTTCTCTGTGCGAATTGTATTCGCACCAACTGTGTAAATATGGTGCGCAAACGGTGCTGTTATTGTATAAGACGGTATAAGAGTCCCGCCGGAGGGGGAGGGATGTTCCACCCTATTAGTTGGGTGTTATATCTTTGTGTGCGGCACACATATCGGCCGAAACCCAGGGCCAATCTAGCCCCTCATTCCCTCATTTTTGACGCAGAAGATCTCTTGCTCCCTCAGAATTTGTTCTATTTTTTTTTTTTTAATTTTTTTGTTGCTCCCTTGGTTTATTTTCGTGTATTCCGCGCCAACTTATAAATACTTTGAAGAGAGCGAGGAGAAGTGGAGGATGAGAGCTTTATAGTAGGTATATATGTATGTATGAGTCCCACCTCAGGAATCGGAAGACATGCCAAATGCGAATACCTCCCAAGTTATTTGCAAACAAAAACATAAATTATTTTGTTTGCCTGAATGGATGCATATTTATAATTTGCGTTGCGAGATCTTTTGGCCTATTTATAACCCCCAGTTAAGGGGTGTGTTTTGTTGGTCAAGTTTAATATTAGACTTCTCCAAAAAGGAGCCACTATTTGTTATTTTTTGAGGAGAATTGAGACTTTAATTAAATAAATAAATACTTTACTTTTAGCGTCTGAAGAAACTTCGCAAAATTACAATCATGATTCCCCTTTGAAGTTCTTTAAAGGATTATTCATCGAAATATTCACTGATTTAATGTGTTTTTTATAATTGTCAACATGGGAATATTATAATTGCTTCAAAGTTTTAGTTGTTATTATAAATATTTCAGCACTGAAAAATCTCATGAATGCATTAGAACATCTCAAGAATATTAAATGTATGAATGCAAAATTAGGTTTTAATTGGTTTAAGACTTGAAATCCTACTTGAAGTTCTTTATTTGGTTTATTCTTTAAGAAATTTGATCAATTTTTTAAGGAGTTATTAAAGGCGCTTTGATCAGGAAATAAATTTTAAGATAACAATTGAATATAACGATTAAATAATCTTTTGCTAACTCTAAGTAATTATTTAAATATAAATCATCATGGCCAATTTCGTATCGACATTTGATTTCTTTAAGGTATTATTTGTTTTGTTTTAACTATAAATATTAATGGCGAAATTCCCTTTTTGCCTGCACCTCCACCTGGGAATTTCTCAGTCTCAAGGCAGTGGCACATGTTTCTCAATTTCCTTTTTTTTATACCATGTACCAAAGGTACAAAGGTATTATAGTTTTGTGCGAGTGCGATTTTCTGTAACAGGCAGAAGGAGGCGTGGCAGACCCCCAAAAGTTACCTAAATATTGGTCAGGACCACTAAAGGAGTCGATATAGCCATGTCCGTCTGTCCGTCCGTCCGTCCGTCCGTCCGTCTGTCCGTCTGTCCGTCTGTCCGTCTGTCCGTCTGTCCGTCTGTCCGTCTGTCCGTCTGTCTGTATGAACGCCCAGATCTCAGAGACTATAAGAGCTAGAGACACCAAACTTTGGATTTAGACTTCTTATATCTGCACGCAGATCAAGTTTGTTTAAAATTTTTGCTGCTCCCCTTTTTGGAGGAGCTATTTGAAAAAAACGTATAGCTCCGAAATTTATAAAGTTATGTAAACCATATTAAAAAGCCTAAAGCATTTAATCAAAATACACAGACTGTCCAAATTTTATTGCGATCATGCCATAAATAGCGGAGATATAGGCTTTTTACTTTATACACATTACGTGTACAAGAGGCAGCCCAGGCAGAGGGCTCCAAATAAATCAAAACGTTCATTAAACATTTTACTTATGTTCATATTACTATGAAAATAAGGTTACTCATTTTGAATTGGTTGGTGGTGCAGCTGGCTAAGCTGAAGTCTTTTTCAAATGTTAGTTGTCACGGGTTCGAATCCCGTCGGCGACGAGTGAAAACTTTTTTATTTTTAGCAATTTTTATTTTTTTTTATTTTTTCCAGTACATCAAAATAATTACAGTATTTAATACTAAGAAATAAAAAAATGCAAGCAAAGAACTATACTTAATGTTTTGAAAATGAAAAAAATCCTTATGCCTGCGGTTGATTCGAACCCAGGCCAATTGCTTACAAAAATGTATGTGTAGCTTTACCCACTGAGCTATCGACTTTGCTCTTGAATGGGAAGACATTTGCATTATATGTAAATTTGTCTCAGTTTTTTATTCTTATTCTCTTTCTTTTATATAATTTTTGAACGCGTCTTGTAATGGTAATGGTACAATACTGTCGGGACACCCGACTGTATGTCCATCTTGTTTGCTGTTCAGTTTGTATAAGTATATATATATTTTTTGCATGAATTAGGGCCACATGTCGGCGATCGACGTTACCAGAGGACTGAAGACTGGGAATTGAGAACTGAGGATCGAGGGAGGCTGAGGACTGGGGCTGCCCACGCAGAAGCGCGCGCGATTTGTCAGCCGGCGAAAACTCTTCGTTTATTTTGCCGCCGCACCGCGCAGCTCTGCCTTAGTGTTTATTGTCGGTTCTTGCTCATGTGCCGCTGTGCCCGAGGTTTTGCTTTTGGCAGGGTTTAAGTGGGCCCACATATACGCATATACATATGTATCTCTATATAGAGGTATAGGTACGGCGATATATACGCCTTCGCGCGTCTGTTTGTTTTGTCATGTTGTTTGCGTGTACTTAGTGCTATCCAAGTTGTTGTCGCTGCTCTCTCGTAGACAATTTCTAAGTGTGTTCCGTCGAATTTGGGTCAGTCAGCGAAAAAGTTGCCCCTCGGGCCTGCCACCACCACCACCACCACCACCACCAACTCGGAGACAGCCACCAGAGTGTCATTGTAATTGCAAATATCCGAGGCAGGGACAAAAAGATACAGATACAGAATCTGGCGAGCATTTTGCCGGGCATTTTCGGCTGCCCACGCCGCTGGCTGAAAACTGTCAGAATTTGTGCATCATCCTTACTTTTTTCTTATTTGTATTTTGCATAAATATAAATACGTGCATGGTATCAAGGGGAAATTAGCGCATTTAATTGCCCAGAGAGTGTCTGACCACAGACACTTGACGTAATTGGCCGGCCAAGTCGTATTTTTGTTTAGTTTCCTTTGGGTTCTTGGTTGTTTTTTTCTTCTACCACTTATGCTGTGTTGCCAAATGTTTTGCTGGCTAAAATTGTAATGAATTTGGCTTTTGATTATTTCGATAAATGCAATTTGCATGCATTCATTTTGTTCGTTTGGTAAGTTGTGCTAATTGAGTTGCGTTTGTGCGCCACGTGACGTATGCGCAATATATTAAGCATACGCCTCGTTTAATTCAGGCAGCACGATCGACGACGAAAGCTCTCCACTTAGCAGCCAATAAAACGATGGAGAGTTTTATTATTATTATTTTTATGACCTTTAAGGAATGCCCTTTTATTTCTGGGGGGAAATTGCTAAAAGGCTTTAAATTTACATTACATAAATAGGCAAAGAACTGTTGTATGTATCCGGTTAGGGGGTTTTTGCAGTAAGTTTTCCTAGAGATTTTTGTTACTATACAAATTCACTTATTAATTATTAATTAAAAAATAGAAACAACCGATTTCTATCAATAACAAAAATCCAATATTTAATGATCGATTTTTGAAGGTTCTTGTAAAAATCACTCAAATCGACCTGCTGGCTCGCTCGTTCTGCCCACGGGCTGATGATTTCGACAATTTCGATGACAGAGCTCCTCGAATTTTGGATAGATTCGGAGCCAAGACCAGGCACTTGAAACCAAAGGCAAGATCGAGTGCTTGCTGCTGGCCAGACTCCAGTTACTCCAGGGTGCCAGATTCCAGGCAACCGATTATAGCCGTGAGCACCCACAGCCGGCATAACTGTAATCGTTACAAGCGTTGGCTGTCGGTGAATCAGTTTTGGAAAGCCCCGGGCGACACTGTAAAATGTATTCCCAAACATATGGGAAATTGGGAATATTCTAAACGAATATTAATTAATGTTTAGGTAATTTATAGATGATTTTTGTGGCATTTCTAATTTGTTTCCTATTTAATTTGATGACTTCAAATGTTTAATTTAAATTTATTTAAATTTATTTTATATGTAATGAGATCTTTTAAAAATGGTTCAACTTATTTACAATCTACAATTTATCTCATATTTAATTTGATCATTTAAAACGTTTCTTGTAGTTTAAAAAGTTGTATTAATCAAACAAAGTCAAGAAAATTAATACATAAATAAATCAATTGTCTAATATTTATAAATTTTAAATTATTTAATCATTTTTCTCACTGTTCAATGGGTCGGTCCCACTGCGTATAGTTGGCGATGACATCATCATGACCTGCTAACGAGTGGCAAGTCCAATTCACCTCCGATCATAACTCAGCCTATGTTATGGAGGCCTCTCCTCGCTGTCCAGTGTCCCTCCCCTGATACCCCTTCCCCGATTCTCCAGTAATATATAATATATATGTGATAGTCGGCTAATTTCATTTGTCGCCTTTTACACTATTTCGCACTTCTTTGCCGCCCACACGCGGCTCGACACAGTTTCGCACTAATGTCTGCGCACATCCCGGCCCGGCGCGGCCCGGCGTAAACTGCAGAAACCGTTTTGCGTGTGGGCGTTCTATTCCTGGCACCGCTACTAGCACGCACTCACTGCAAGGCAATTAACACATTTGTATCTGACAAATGTAAAATGTATCTTTTTGGTGCACTGCTGAATGGACTCCGCCGCTGCTGCTTAATAATGCATTTCTTTAAAAATATGCATATGTATATATCCACCTCAATGAGCGACAAGTTAAATTATTATATCTGCCGGCTGGTTGCCGGTCGCCATGTAAACGCCTTGGAAAAGCTGTCAAAACTGTTTTTTGTTTTGTTTTATTTTCCCTGCCGTTTTTAACGATGAATGCTTGCAACAATGAAGTGGTAAACAAATTAATTAGGATAAGGAAATTGGTGTTAATTAAATATTTTATGAATTATAATGAATTGCGAGAGTTGTGTGGGTTAAGAAATGGAAAGAAGTCGAAGGATGACATAGAAAATATTTAGAAAACTTTGAAAAGTTGTTAGTATATTAAAATTGTCAAACATTAAATTTGATTAATATTAAACCATATTTTATTATTACTAGGTTTCATTTTTCTCTGGAATAAGTTAAAAGTAATTTTTAAATTTTGAATTCATGCTGAAAATACTTTTATATGAATTGCTTTATCCTTAATTATTTCTGCAGGATTCCAATTACATAATAAATCAACTTCAAACAAAAAATAGTAACTGTAACATTTTATAGTCAATTTATTTAATACCTATTGCCTCAAGTTACTTAATCCCTTTTTATATAACCCAAAAACTCTCACTTTTTAGTATTATCGATCACTTTAATGGGCCTAAAAGTCCGATCCCCACCCTCCACGAGTTAATTAAGCAGGTAAACATTTGATTTAGTTCACCGGGCACGTGCATAAATCAGTTTGGCGAACGAACCTATTACCATTACCCTAATGTATCCCCCAACTCCCACAACATCGCCCACAAACTTCGGAGTAGCTATCCGGCTTCGTGACCCAGTTAGGCGCAGCTATTAGCCATTTTCCCCAGTATCCGAGTATCCAGTGAGCTGTATTCCAGTATTCAGTTCGCAGTAACCTCCTACAGCTGACCTTGCTCAACATTTTGCTGCTTTTTATTTGTATTTTAGCCAAGCCAAGCCTCGAGCCAAAAGGCTAAATGGAGTTTTTGGCCTCAACTTACAGGCCGCGCTCAATCAATCATGATCTGGCGGCGCGGCTGCATCAGTATCTGTATCTATGTATCTGTATCTGTAACCGGTGACCTTCATCTTTTACAAGCTGGCCAAACCTTTGGCAAATGCTTTTGGCCGGGCTGATTCATTTGAGCCACGTTTGCTGTTGTTGTTGCTCAAAGTTTACTTTGCGGCATTTTGCACATTTGACCATTGAGTCAAGGTGAACCGCGATCGCGCTAATCTTGATCTCGTTTGCCTTCTGCAAGTGTGTTTCTCTATCTGTATTTGAAGCTGTATCTGTATCTGTGAGCATTAGCAAATTTAAAATATTCATTTTATCTGCGAAAAGTCATCTCTTTGGCTGTGATTTGCATTGATTTATAACTAAACCAATTTTGTTGAAGGGCACCACAAAAATTCTGAAACTATGCTTCAGAAATCTCATTAAAATAAATAAATATTTATTTACTATTTAAGTTAATGTTTCAAATATTTTATGTATTATAAAATCATACCGCAAAAACCTTGGTGTTAACCTTGTCTAACTCATTTCTTTGTGTAATTTTTGTATGATTTCTTAGGCGCCAAAAGGGCGCTGATCTCCAAAAGTTTTGAGATCTATTTTTTACATGCTGACGGACACGGATACAGAGGCAGATCAGAGATACAGGTATGAGCGATGCCGTGTAATGACCATGTGGGCGCTCATTATTTCTAGCCAGGTTTTTTTTGCGTTCATTGAACTCGCAACGGTAAATTTACAACGCAAAATCAGCAACAACAACAACCTACGCCAACATGTAAAGTTCTAAAGCAAAAAGATAAACAGCAAAGCGAAAATTGAAAACGAGCAGCAATAACAACAAAAACGAGAAGATCAACAAACGTCAAACGTCAGCGTCAGGCAGGCAGCCAGGCAACAACAAATATCAACAAACTACTTTGTATTTATAATTATTATCGCTCGAGCTCAAGTGTGTGAGTGTGTATCTGCCAGTACTCGGGTATCTCTCAGATACACACACCCTAGCGTTCGGCTTTGCGCAAACTATTTAGAACGTGTAAATTGAGCGCAGGCAGCGGCAGCGAAACAACTATTTCACTTACAGCTGAGCGCTGAGCGCCGACAGCGCTGCCAGCGTCGCCGTCTCGCACGATAAGGCGCCACTAACTGAAAGTTGAAGGCCATTACTGATACGCCCCGTGCGCCTCATAAGTATTCTTCTTTCTCTCTCTCTTTTTTTACGTTTTTCTACCCTCGCAATGGGTATGATAACAAATGGTCAGATGCTTGGCGAAGCGGAGTTAGTGATCTGTGATCTATGGATGTATTTTATAAAAGTATGTGCGATCTTTTATACCTTTACAATAAGTAAATTTACAAAGATATATTTTTAAAATCAACAAGATTTTTTTGGAACCAGAAGAGAAGCTCACTTTAGCAATGTTAAAAATATATAATAATTTTTATAAGGGTATACAGTTATGTTTTAATAGATTTTTTATAGTTCCATATTCATTTCGAATGTTATTTTCTTAAATTAAATTAAATATAAGTTTAAGCTTTAACACGTGAAAAGGTTTCTTCGTTTCCTTTGTAGTTTTAGGAAGAAGAAGGAATAAGGTTAAAAATAAATTTCATAAAGCGTTTTATATATTAAAATTTAAATATAGCCTTCCAAGGATATTTATTTGGAATTATTAGGGTATTTTAACTTCTCCATCTTCGTTTTCCCTATTTCCTACTTCATTTCTTTGGCTGGAGTGTTGAGGGTTTGCTTGTTGTGTGACTGGCAGTTAGCGTTGATTATCTAAGTATGCTGTTGACGCGTGACAAAATGCTTTTTTTTACTTTATTTATTTTGATTTTTTTTTTATTCTTCTGCCGCTTATCTGTGTCTTGACTGTATCTGCATCTTGATATCGATTCGCGGAGCGTTACAGCTACACGTCGCTGCTGAGATGGGCTGGGTGAGCGGCGTTTAACATATTGCGCAATTTGCTGATCGCTCAAACAATCGCCCCCATCGCCCCCGTCGCCCCCTTTGGCTGCCACGCGAGCCCCGCTGATAAGCCGCTAACATAGTATTTTTAAACAATTTACGTAAGCGAGACGCCGCCGCTTCTGCTGTGTTGTTTGAAAGTAAGAGTTCTCATTAATTAAACAGAGGCGGCCACAACAACTTTGTTTGCATTCGCAGCAAATTTGCATTGAAAGCGCAAGTGTAAATAAAAACTGCAATCGCATGCAACGACGTCGACGCCAACGCAACGCTGACGCTGACGCCAAAGCCGGCAGCGCTGCTGGCGTCAACGAAAGCGAAATTGAATGAAAAAAATTCTTAAATTGCTTGGCTTTTAGTTTTTTTTTACGTTGGCGCCGGCGCTGGCAACGTTGCGTTCTATATTTTTAAATATTTTTTGTTTTGTTTAACTTCCCTGAGTTATTAAAAAAAAATTAAACTAAAGTGACACAATTAAATGGGAGGCAGTCGCGCTTAAAAGATTTTTATATTTGCAGAATGATTTATTGCAATCCAGGTTTTTATTGTATTCTGTGACTGCTAAAAAACCCAGATCGGAGATTATCTCAAAAATAAATTTGTTTGTCATATAAATAATAATAATAAATAAAATAAAATTCTGTAGGGTTTGTTATTTTAATTTTTTCAAGTAATTTGTTTTTTATTATTATTATTAACTTTATTGCTCAAGTTATTTGGTTAACTGGTACTTTAGCTTATTCATGACGTAAACATAATATTGACGTAGGTCAGTAAAATGGTTACTAAAAACACACATTAGCTTTATCCAGCGACGTTTACCTAGTCTAAAAATTCTCCTATTAAAATATTTATCATCAATTTAAAGTTTTTTTTTCCTTAATTTATATGTTCTTAGCCATAATTCAAGCGAATACTTCAAATTTAGATATCTTTAAGACAAAAATGACACTTCTTCACTCTTTTTAAAAAACCTTAATCCAAGCTGAGACCTGTATCGTTGTCATATTTTATTTTTCTCTCTGTGAATCATAGTTTTACTATGTTTAATGATTGACAATGAAAATAGATAACTTTTGGGTTTCCCTTGGTTATTTTCAGGGCAAAAATTTACTGCCTTTGTTAGTTTACTCATAAATTATTTTCTTATCAGCATAACCATAGGAAATCTATAAATTCGAAGCAATAAAAATAAAAGCAAGTTAGATTTGAATTTTAAAGAAAAGAAAATATTTAAATTAGAATTAAATTTAAAATATGTATACTTTTCCATTTACAAGAAATCACGTGTTTTACGAATACAAATTTGAATTTTGAATGCACAACACAATTTGCGTTGCGAAATATCTGATATATACGGAATACTTACATATAGCGAATAATTCAGATCTACATGCATATAATTTTACTACCAAATCAAAATGAAATAAAAAAAAAATACCAAAGAACCATTTACAAAAATATAGATAGAAAAGGAATGCGAAAAGATTTGCTCGAATGAAAATGAAAGTTTACTTTTGTTGTAGCTTTTTCCTCAATTCTTTTTTCGAACAAAGACTGTGGGAGAGTAAGAATGTGTGTGAGAGAGGAGAGGGGGAGGATCGCCAATAAAAAACGCTTACGACAGCGGCCCCCCACACGCACACACGCTGTAATTGTTATTATTGCTATAGGCACATAGATACATACATATACACACTATAACCGATCTAATCTCTCTTGCACGCGCGCCCCCACTCTCCCCCTTTCTCTCTCTCTCACCCGCCGTTGGGTGCCTCTTTCTCACGGTCAGCATTCGTTTGCGAAAAAGTTCTTTGACGTTTTGTTTATTTATTTTGTTAAGCGTCAAGCGTCGCCGGCAAAAGCTTAAAGCTCTAGTGTTTTGCTCTCTCAATGATTCTTTACAGGGTATTTGTTAAACATTTGGGTGCTATGATTTTGTGGTTAATTTGATTATTTAACTACTTTCGATGCTTATCAGTGGGATTTTTAGTCTACATATCTGAGATAACGTGAGATGTAGTCATAAAACATTCACAATAATAATATATGATCATTTACTAGAGATTTTAAAAATATATAAACGTTACTTTTTAAATATTTGTTTATATTTTGCAATTCAATTCAATTCAATTTCAATTGCAATTCTATTCTGTCGCAAAATTTTATTCAAATCGAAGAAACGCTTTATTATTGTGTATACGTAATATTCGTAGTACGTTACTTATACGCACTGTTATAAATTATATATTTGGTAGGTAAGGGTTTTTTTATTCCAAAAGAGAAAAAAAAACAATTGCCTAATATATAAAAAAAAAAAATTCACAAATTTTCTTTTTTTAAACATGGTCATCTCTTTTTTCAATATTTCATACAAAATACAAGAGCTTCCCAATTGAAAAATACTTAAAAATGTCATAATAAATTAATTAATATGACCTTTTTACAACCTTTAACCGGATGTTTAATAGTCGTACTACATCTTACTAAAAATCCATTTCAATTTAATTAAATACAAAGGCAGCGACGTTGCAAAAAAAAAGAAAAGCAAAAGTGCTTCTTATCAACTTCCACCGCTCCGCTCATCCCGCTTATAGAACTTTGACCAAAGGCCGTTAAGATTAGGCTGTAATAAAGAAATATCAACATCAATTCTATTCTTAACACGACACACTGTAAGTGGGTTTGAGGGCTCCATAAATCGTGGCATAGATAAGCCCCGGAATACCATACATTATGCTCCCTTCTTTTTCTGGCAATTTGCATGGATTGCTCGTCTATTTGGCCGAGTAATTAACAGTTAGCCAGCAGCCAAAACATGGCGGCAACAAATGGCAATTAACACTCCACACACACGCACACACTCCACTAATACAGTTGCAACTGTGGTGTTTTTGGCCACAAAAACAACAACAACTACACACATACACACATACACACATCCTGTGCGCTTGTGTTATCGGGCTACGGAAATGCAATAAATAATTGAGAACAGCCTCGGGGCGCTCAGCTTCGGCAATTGTAATGAGCAATTGTGTTCAATGACAAATTATCATTGGTATTTCTTGTACAAAACGGTTTACACACGCCCACAACTGTGGCGGGGCCGGGGGCGATAACGATAACGATACCGGGACTGAACGAAAATCGAATTACTTCCGCTTCCGTTTCCGGAAGTATTTGAAAAATGGAAATGACTAAATTTATCATAGATACATCTTGTTATATTTGTTATATAATTTACCAAAGACTAGTTTAAAAATTAAATTAACTCCTTAATTTCTGTGTCTTCAGAAGCTAAAAGAATTTCTGTAATTTCAAGTATTTTTTTCGATTATTTTTCAAATGAAAATGTGAAGATTTCTTTATATTTTGACTTTCAAATATCACTCCACATACTAATTAATTGTACCCTCATTTACAGGTACAACACTGACCAAGGAGCGATGGACCAGCAATTCTGCTTGCGCTGGAACAATCATCCCACAAATCTGACCGGCGTCCTCACCTCCCTGCTCCAGCGGGAGGCGCTCTGCGATGTCACGCTCGCCTGCGAAGGCGAGACAGTCAAGGTGCGTACACATCCCGAAATATAATATATAAATATATATCACTAATATAATATTCTGCTTGCAGGCTCACCAAACCATACTGTCAGCCTGCAGTCCGTATTTCGAGACGATTTTCCTACAGAACCAGCACCCACATCCCATCATCTACTTGAAAGATGTCAGATACTCAGAGATGCGTTCTCTGCTCGACTTTATGTACAAGGGCGAGGTCAACGTGGGCCAGAGTTCGCTGCCCATGTTCCTTAAGACGGCCGAGAGTCTGCAGGTGTGTGTTTGGGATTAATAATTGGAATAATGAATAGAGAAATCATTAATGCTTTTTATTACACCTTAAAAAGGTCCTGAAAAGGGTTATGCAAGAAATTATACATTATAATAAAGTACTTGTACACGGAAATTGGTAGCTAAAAAAATTGCCTTTAATTTAAAAAGCCTCTTAAGGACCTATGAATAAAATAGATAGATAGAAGAGTCCAGATATCCACTTTTTGTCTTCAAATTATGTCAATATTTTATACTAAAATCCCTTCTCTCTTTCCTCCCCAGGTCCGTGGCCTCACAGATAACAACAATCTGAACTATCGTTCCGACTGCGACAAGCTACGCGACTCGGCGGCCAGTTCGCCCACCGGCCGCGGTCCCAGCAATTACAGCGCCGGACTGGGCGGCGGCGGTGGTGGCGGCAGTGGCAGTGTGTCGGATGCGATGCGCGATTCCCGCGACTCCCTGCGCTCCCGCTGCGAACGGGATCTCCGTGATGAGCTGACGCAGCGCAGCAGCAGCAGCCTCAGCGAACGCAGCTCAGCGGCAGCAGCAGCCGCGGCGGCAGCAGCTGCAGCGGTGGCAGCTGCCGGCGGCAATGCCATGAATGCAGCGGCCGTGGCCCTTGGCCTGGCCACGCCCACCGGCGGCGAACGATCTCCGAGCGTTGGCAGTGCCAGTGCTGCGGCAGCAGCAGCGGCGGTAGCAGCGGCTGTGGCAGCTGCTGCCAATCGAAGCGCCAGCGCTGACGCCTGCAGTGATCGCGGCAGCGAGCGTGGAACTCTCGATCGTTCCGATAGTCGCGATGATCTGTTGCAGTTGGATTATAGCAACAAGGATAATAATAATAGCAACAGCAGTAGTACCGGCAACAATAGCAGCAGCAACAACAACAACAATAACAACAACAATAATAACAACAACAACAGCAACAACAACAACAACAACAACAGCAATCGGGAGCGAAATAACAGCAGAGAGCGGGAAAGGGAGCGAGAGCGGGAGCGTGAAAGGGATAGGGACAGGGAGCGGGAGATGTCCACCACGCCCGTGGAGCAGCTGAGTAGTAGTAAGCGCAGACGTAAGAACTCATCATCCAACTGTGATAACTCGCTGTCCTCGAGCCACCAGGACAGGCACTACCCGCAGGACTCTCAGGTGAGCAAAAGTGTTTTTTGTTTGAATATTTGTTTAATTAAATATTTAAAATGTAAACAAAACTAGTACTCAAATCAATTTATAATTAAATTCTTACTCGACATACAATTTTTTGAAGAATTGTATTATTTTTATTACGTATACGTAATTTTTATAATTCGGCACATTACGTATACGCAGTGTTGAGCTTAAAATTACTTTTTAAATTTTTAAATGTTTTCAAAAAGCAGAAGAAAAATATGCAATATGTTACTATTTTTTTTATATATATTATATATTTATTCTTCGTTTAAAAATAATTATTAGAAGTTATTAATAATTATTTTAATAGTAAAGAAAAAATCGCAATTAAATTGTTACATTTTTAATTAAATTCTGGCTCAAATTATATATATTTCAATAAAAATGTGTTAGGATTACGTGTACGTAATATTAATAACAAATTACGTATACGCAATGTTGTGCTTAAAATTACTTTTTAAATATTTAAAAATAATTTAAAGAACAGGAAGAAAAGTAAGCAATCTCTTAATGTATATTATATAATTTTTTTTATTATTATTGTTATATAATTTTTAACTGAATTTTTTAGTATTTATTAGAACTTGTTCCAAAACGATTTTAAATGCTGCTTTTAAAAGTAAACAATTAGATGATATCAATTAAACGTATTAATTTGTAAAAATCATTTACATTTACATTTCAAGAAAATTCGTTACCTTTAATACGTATTCGTAATATTTTTGGTACTAAAAATTACGTATACGCAATGTTGAGTAAAATGAGCCAAAACATTTTAAAATTATTTTCCAACAAACATATTGTTGAAAATAAATAAAAACAAGCAATTTACTGTAATTTATATATTTTATATATATAATTTTCCCATTTTTCCTTTTTTTTAGTATTATATAATAAATTAATTAATATCACAAAAGGCGTGCTTTCAATATTATTAAAAAATAACCTAATATAATTAAAAGAACCCTACGTTTATAGATGCACATATAACAATCTCGTTTACATCTCTCCTCATTATCACGGAATCTAATTTAATTACCAAGAATCTCCCCAGCCTATTGTACATTTTATGGATAATTAAAAAAAAATAATTAACTTGCAAAGGCAGTGCCAGTTTAGGAGCCCCCCAGCTAACCTTCCGTATTTGTTTAATTGTTTTATTGGCCAGTACATTGCCCTGTAATTAAATTGTCGCTTTTTCTGGTTTTTTGTTTCCCACAGACCAAACCTAAACCATTTGAATGCTTCTCTGTCAGTCAGTCAGTCAGTGAGGAATTCCGCATTTGAAATTTAAAGCACTCTTTGTTGTTGTTTATATGTATATGTGTACCTTAATTGCCAGACAATTAAATTTAATTTGAAATTATCACACATCAAAACGGGGCGTTAAATGTTTATTATTTAAAAAATAATTACAGCTACATTTTTTACATTATTCAGAGGGCTTACATATAAAACTATAAATATTTTATTTATATTGTTCTTTTCAGTAATTTGGTCTATTTTTCGGTTAAATGCGGTTGGTGGGAATAGTAGTATAACATATTATATTTTCTGTGAAATATAAAATATTTATGTGTGTCTATTTTTACATAGTAACATTTTAATTAACTTTGCGGTTGCCTGATTTAAATAGGGGTGTAAAGTTGTATTCATTTAAATTAATTTATTGGCCTCAAATTGAATTATCACTTTGCCCTCTGTACCAAACAAAGCTTTAATTACATTAAACAAAATTTGTTTTAAATATAAATATAGGATTTGTTAGTCATACATCAAAGATGTCAGGTGTTATGTTTTGGAAACTGGTTTGAAAATGGTTATTTGCCAACTATATTCTTAACTTTTCCCTCAAGTGCAAGCTATAAGATATCTCCCCATCTATAACTCAACCTTCATGTATTATGGCCATAAGCTTGCCAAACTTTTCGCTTATCGGTCGGACGGGTGGCATGCAAACCAAACAAAGAATATCAACATTTATGTTTTGGCATTTACGATATGGATGAGGAGATGGGCTTGGATGGAGGGCAGGGCAACTGGGCACACGCTTCGCTCGCTCACATGACTCCAGCTATCAGCTGGGGCCGGTGATCTGCGATCAAATAGTGCTGCGCTGGCAGTTATTTCGGGCTCTTATCAGCCAGAGTGAAGTTTTTGTGGGCTTGGCACGTGCCGCTCTCCCTTTCTTTCGGCTCTCTGTGGCACGTGCTGATAAAGGCCACCGGATGGAGGCGTTCTTTATGGCCCCTTTAGGGTTATTATAATTGGCCAAGGTAGACACAAATTGACGCCACAATAAAATTTGAGAAAACCAGCATTTCATACTTTTTACTTTACTTTAAGTTTATACAATTATTGTTTTGTTTTCTTTTTTTTTCAGGCCAACTTCAAGTCGAGTCCCGTGCCCAAGACGGGCGGCAGTACATCAGAATCGGAGGATGCCGGCGGACGCCACGACTCACCCCTCTCGATGACCACCGGCGGCCACCTGAGCAGCCTCGGCGGCGGCAATGTGGGCGCGGCCAGCGCCCTGAGCGGCCTGAGCCAGTCGCTGAGCATCAAGCAGGAGCTGATGGATGCCCAACAGCAGCAGCAGCAGCATCGCGAGCACCATGTGGCCCTGCCGCCCGATTACTTGCCGGTAAGCCAAAAGATCGCATTGGATCTCATCAGAAGAGTACAAATTTTATTGATTTCGTTGCCGCCTCGTTTGTCTTAGTTAGTTTGTTAAGGTTTTTTCTTTTTTTGAAGCGGTTCGATGGTTCCAGCTACTGTACAGAACATTCTTGTAAAGCCTTTTCGTTTTGTTTCGTTGTTAAGCCATCATTTCTGTGTCGCTGTAGCTAGCCGCCAATTGCAAAATGCTTGCCACAGGCCCAGTAATTTGTAACCAACATAGTGCTCATTCTGTTTGTTCAAAATATTTGAAGGGAAATTCCATAGAAAGTCAAGCAAAATGGGAGCAGAACGAAGGATTGGTGAATTGCGTTTAATTGAGTTTTCCAAATGATCTCAGCGGAATATATATCGGCCAAAGAAAAGAAAGAAAAAATCTCAACAATGCTGTTAAAGTTAACGTTAAAGTAAAAGTAAAAGTAAAGTAAAGACCAGCAAATCCTTCCTTCTACTCAGACCCACAATTTTCTCAATCCGCCGGCGTGTAGGTGAGAAAGTCAGAAGCGTTTTTAGGCAGCACCAGCAGCACCAAGTCGATGCACCAAATGCTCTTACACCAGGCCATGGAGGCGCAGCTGAAGAGCCTGCAGTTGCACTATCAAAACGAAAGCCTGGACTCTGCCGTGCAGAGGCTGCTACACCAGCAGCAGCAACAACAACACCATCAGCAGCATTCACAGCAGGACCAGCACCAGCAGTCACCGCACTCTTCGGTGGGCAAAACACCTCTGTCTGCCCTGGGATCCAGCTCTCGGAAGAGCGGTCGCTTTCGGGCCAACTGGCTGTACCAGTTCGAGTGGCTGCAGTACGATGAGCGGGCCAATACCATGTTCTGCCGCCACTGCCGCAAGTGGAGCGGCGAACTGGCCGACATACGCACCTCTTTCGTCGAGGGCAACTCCAACTTCCGGCTGGAGATTGTCAATCACCACAACAAATGCAAGTCGCATCGCCTCTGCTACGAACGTGAGCTGCAGGACCAGCAGCAGCATCAGCATCAGGGCCAAAACCAGACGCCCAGTGTCAGTGGCAGTTCCAAGCGACGTTCACCCGATGTCATCACCATAAATGTGGGCAAGGAGAGCTCATAGAGAGACAGGTCCTCGAATGAGGCACCAAACATATACACCGCTCAGGATTAGCCATAGGCATTAGCATTAGACTTTGACAATAAAAACATGTATGACAAAAAAATAAAGAATATATTTAAGAGTGAATTACGGAAGCTAAAACTATGAGCATTATGTAAAGGTGGCTTTGTGTCAGCATTATGGAATTACAGGAACATATGTATATTGATCCATTAGGAGTTGGTTTTAATTTCCTTACATAGCTGGAACTGGAGAAAAAATGCATATTTTAGGTAGGAAATAGCTTAAACCTAAAGGATGTAAGCTTAGGGGAAAAATATGCCTAAGTTATTAGCAGGATTATTGATTGACTTTTTGATTGTCACGTTGCCGAACTTAAGCTCCTTATAGTAACCAGATTTGTCCTCGACTTACCCATATATCCCATATATTTCTCCCACACTTTTTGCCTCTGCTGCTGAATCCAAAGAGCGCCGCCCTAAAGCTACACGCGGAGGACATGTCAACGCTGCTGTCGCAGCACGCTCTGCAGGCGGCTGATGCACGGGAGGATCACAACGATGTCAAGCAGATGCAGTTGGATCAGACGGATAACATTGACGGTGAGTACTACTCAGGTGGAGCACTGCCATTTAGCCATTAGCCATTAGCCACTAGCCACTAGCCATTAGCCATTTAGCCAGAACCGAGCTAGCACCACTACAACTACAAAAACTACAAAAAAAAAGAAAAAAAGTAAAACCACACATAAAGAATCTTCTTCTCTCTGAGCTTTTGAATACCTTAACGCACTCGAAAAACCGAAAGAATATCTTACCCTATATTCTGTCTGTATATTGCGTATGTAATTTGTTATTAGCTTTTGGTTAATATACAATCTGTTTATGTTTGTTTAACCAAAACTTTGTTTCCACCACGCGTTCAAAACTATTAGAAACTCAAAGAAATGCGAGAAATAAAACCCCGCCCAAAAATAAGATAATGAAAAACTGTATAGAAAAAACTGTAGAAAATTCGTAGCTTAATTTCTGTTCATTTTCCTGGCCCCTGCCCTGCCCCCCAAAAAGAAAACCACCCAGTAATTAAAATCTAACCAAAAAGAGCAAAACTATTCTAATATAGATGGTTAAGTAGAAGTAAAACCCCTTGGAAAGTGTCAGAAAATGGATATATAACTTGGAGATGGGTTGGAAAAGTCAAGGAGAAATACATTCAAAATTTATATTATATTAATATAAGTAATTAAACCCCAAGGACCATCTCCACCTTATAAATCTACATCCCTGAATGTTCCTGCATGCATTTTTACTATAAATCCCCCTCCCACATCCTAAGACAAGTAATATCCCTACTTAATTACCTCCTATTTCGAATGCTTTTGTAAGTACATTATTTTAATTTGTCCTATGTATTTATTTAGATAAAAATATATATATTCCGAATGATATAATCCTAAGAAAAGTAAGACCCAAAAGTGCTAGCTAGAGCAACAGATCAACAACACCTCTCCTACCGACAAAATATTTATATCTCTTTCTATCTGTCTTTAAATGCATATCTCTATTATTTTCGTTGTTTGTCGTATATCGTATGGTATTCTATATTGATAAATATCTACTTTAAATCTAGCTTTTAGGATGAGTTTTTTCCAATGTTTTTTTTTTTTTTTTTTTTTGGGCCGAGACTGGATTGTGATTTCGATTGCTTTCCGAGTTTTTGCTGTACGTTTGCATGTTGCATGTTTTTTTTACGCCCTTTACATATACATACATAGCCATACACACATACACATTTGATACTCACACACCCCCACATAGACACACACACATTCGATTATCGTTTATGTATCGATTTGTTTTAAATTTTGATATGTATTATTTATCGATTAATATTCATCTTCCTCATGCCATATTTTAGTCGTAAGTCAGTTTCCAACGAACATATATACCCGGAATAATTCTAATTAGCTTGTAGAACTTAAAATGCCTCCGAATGTCATCAACAAAACAACAAATTCAACAAACAGAAACCAAATAATTTCAGTTACTTAGCCCAATTGGCGTACACATTGGCAACAGAATTTAACCAATAAAAAACGAAACAAATAATATCAAACAATAAAAACATGTAACAAATTTCAAATTCAATTTATAATTTCATTTAAATAGAGACACACACACACATACGCGTAGCATTTTTCCAAGCGCTTTCCTTTTCGATTTAATCCCATATTCAAAAATTTTTTTTATTGTCTCCTAAATGCATATAAATTTCTTATATTTTTTGCCATGCTTCCGTTTAACTGCTGAAAAAAAATAAAACAAAACACAAAAATTATATTCCGAACAAAGAAACAAGAAAACCTTCTAAAATTTTTCTAAATCTCTTTTCGTCTTTAATGTTGCAACTTATTGTCTAAGAAATGGAAGAAAATCAAAAAACAAGCCTAAAAAATATGTATGGAAACTTTTCAGTGTGAATACGACATAAAAAAAAACAAAGCTTACAAAATCGATGTGTTCTTTTTATCGTTTATTTCCACACAAACACACTTACATACAAACTCGCTACACACAGGTACAGACTGTACTTTTCGTCTTTTTTGGATATTTCTACTAACTAACATTGCTGCATTTATGATTTTGATGTCGAGAAACCGTTGAAACATATTTTGATCACACTGTTTTTTGTAACGAGATAACCGTAACTGACTGTCTGTGTTTTTACCAATTGGTTCTTGCCAAGCTAACTAAGTGTATTCGAATCTATCTTTCTTTTGCCTACACTCTTTCTATATCTCTCTCTGTCGTTCTCTCTCTCTCTATCTCTCTCTGTTTCTGTTCTTAACTGTCAGTGTGTATGTGTGTATGCTCGTGTGTGTGTTGCACATAACCTCAAATAAGTTAAAAAACGAGAGCAGCCTAAAAAAACTGATTTGAAAAAAATAAGGGTAAAGTGAAAAGGAGAGAGACACCAAGCTCGCACATTATTGGCTCCAGATTGCACACAAAGAGTATTTAAAAGAAATACAAAAATTCTTAATTGAAATTAAATCGAAATTGAAATTACCTTACAGCTAAAAAAATAAAAAATAACCCTTACCCAGCGTCCTAAAAAAACCCCAACCACCACCTTCAAAACCAACAAAATATATAAAAAAGAAAAACGAATGAGAACTGGAATTTGCTAAACTAAAAAATAGAAACAAGTGTAAAAAAAACAATACATATAAAATTATATTTAAGACAAAATATACAGCCTAAACATCTGTTGCAACATTGAAGTACTAAAACGAAAGTAATCCCACAAAACAAACCACAAAGAAAACTATTTTGTACGAAAAAATGTATTATAAAGAATCGAAACCACCGACTATATATTTATGATAAGCCCAAAAAACGACAAATTGTCTATGCCACAAAATGACACCAAACCGAAGTTGTTCTTTACCATTGATTTTGATTTAATTTTGATTTACTTTCTCCCAATCCGTTTCACACCGTTCACAAGACACTGTTGATTGATTGATTGATTTGCTTTGATGCAAAGTATATTTAATTTAGCTGAATTGTTTACTTAGAGCTATTAAGTCCCGCCGATCCGAGTCGATGCCGCCTTAGCTTTAAGTCCAGCCTTGGTTTGATTTGTTTTGTTATCTCCACAGACTCTGCCAGCCGTATGATTAAGACATTTTTTGATTTGAATCCAACCCCTATGTCCCCCTTGCCCACGATCGAACTGTAAATTTTTATTTCCAGGCTTCGCCTCGATGCCCAGTTCCATTATCCATTATCCTTGCCGATCACCACTTGACTTGTGTTTATGCCCTGCGTTTATCTTTCTTATCCTTTGATCACCGCAACACACTCGCCCCCAGACACACAGTTTGTTTCGAAAAACCAATAGCAAAACGACCACGTCCTTACATTCAAAGCATTTTAAACCAATATCGTAGCTGATCGATCTATTCGTCTCGCATTTCCCTCTAAAAAAAAATCGGTCAAAACTTGGGGGTTGCATAAACTATAAACATATGTATGTATGTATACTGGGTATTAGAGTGGACCAATTCTGTCAGATTATTAAAGTACATTTTGTAAAGAATAAAAAAACATACTAGTATTCTTTAGAAAATCACTACAGCTTTTTAAAATCCTTTAGCTTCCTTTCAAGGCTATTTCCAAAATACCACATTCAGTGTAATTTTTTGATAGTCTAATTTTAAAAATTTTTAAACGGTTTTTAAAATTGCTAGATGAAGTATCTTGAACTGCACATTTAAAAATGAATAATCCAGAAATCTTTTAATAAGTTACAATGGTTATATTCACGTATGTTCTCTAGAGCTAATTAGCTCTTGTTATTCATAAATTGTTAATTCATTTCCTTTTTTTAAAACAAATTGAAGGAAACAATTGGAACTTTACTGAAGAAATCAATTTAAATTGCACAATTGCTCTCCTAAGAATAGTAAAAAAATAAAGAAAAAATTATTTATTTAATTTTATTAAAATTATTATTGGTCCACACTAAGCTGTATATAACGAGAGGGCAACAGAAATTACAAGAATTTTGGAACCCCTAAAAAAGGTGTTAAAAAATTTAATAAAATGCTTGAGGCAGCGAAATACCATTTTTGTAGCATATTTTTTTGGGCATAATTTTTAAGGGGCTTAAAGCCGCCTGACGATTTCTAAAGAACCTCCGATACATATTTTTATACATATGCGACCCGTCACACACTTTTTGAATTGATGCCCAACATTTTTCGGCCCTCCTACTTAGTTGAACTTAGATTCCACCCACACAACTTCACCAAACACGCCCGAAAACCATTGGCTTTAGACCCACTGTGCGCATGGAATGCAAGTGAGGCGCGATCGAAACCAATCTCTGTCTCTTTCTGTCTGTCCACCTGTCCACCACCCGTCCATATGTCCACCCCTGAGATCCCACCCCCACAGTGATGACGCCTAATATGAAACGAAGCAAATGTTTGCAGGTCGCGTCAAGTGTTTTAACAGTGAGGATCGGGAGCGGGATCGGGAGGAGCAGGAGCGCGATAGGGAGCTGGAGCACGATGTGCAGGTGCATCGCGATCGGGATATGGATGCGGAGGATGTGGAGCAACAGGATCAGGAGGATATCGATGAGGAAGCTGAAGCGGCTACGGCCTATCATGCCACGCCGCCAAAGTACCGCCGGGCGGTGGTTTATGCCCCACCCCATCCCGACGAGGCGGCTGCCTCCGGATCGGATATATATGGGGACGGTGGCTATCAATGCGAGTACAAGTGCAAGGAGCTCAACATGCGGGCCATCCGCTGCAGCCGACAGCAGCACCTGATTTCCCACTACCCGCCCCATCATCAGCACCACCGCTCGCTAATGGATTGTCCCGCCGAGGCTGCCTACTCGCCACCGAGTGTGACCGGCAATCAGGCCTACCTGAGCAGCAACGGATCGGTGCAGCAGTTGGATCTGTCCAGCTATCACGGACACAGTCATGGCCATCACCATCACCCGTCACCCCTGCCAATAGCACCACCACCGTCCAGTCACTCTCAAGGATCGCCCCAACACTATCCAACTGCCTCGGGTTCCGGCTCGGGCGGGATCTCGGCTCCAGCATCAATAACGGGATCAGCTTCGGGTTCGGCGACATCCGCACCGCCATCGGTGGTTACATCTGCTATCTCCCCGCAGCCAAGCTCTAGCTCCAGCGGCTCCTCGTCCTCGGCGGCGGCAGTGGCAGCGGCAGCAGCGGCGGCGGCCAACCGGCGGGATCATAACATCGACTACTCCACCCTGTTCGTTCAGCTGTCAGGCACGCTGCCCACCCTGTACCGCTGCGTGAGCTGCAACAAGATCGTGTCCAATCGCTGGCATCACGCCAACATCCATCGGCCGCAGAGCCACGAGTGCCCGGTGTGCGGTCAGAAGTTCACCCGCAGGGACAACATGAAGGCTCACTGCAAGATCAAGCACGCGGACATCAAGGATCGGTTCTTCAGCCACTATGTACATATGTGATCTCTTCTCTAGGCGTCAGAGCGAGTCGAAGCAAATCAAATCAAAGATTGAAGACAGGTTTTCACCATTTTAAGTAGCCACGAATCAAGCAACGTATACGTAATTTAATGCAAGCTAGAGTGAGGGCCAACGTCTTGTCTTGGCAGTTGGATGTACATCTATATATCTATTTATAATCCTTATATATACACACACACACACGCTGACACAGAACCTATGCTAATCGTAGTTGACTTCAAGACTCTGAACTATCTATTTATTATTGTTAAATCGTCGAAGCTGCTTCTTTTGTAGATCACACATAGAGCGAATCAAACAGATAATTATCGATTATCAATCGAGATAATATTAAAAGTATCGAGTTCATTTTCGAATTATAAAATACCGAGACCAGTACTCAGTGGAGGGAAACTTTGACAAGTATTATATGTAGAATTCCAATCGATTTCCGCGTCAGTTATTATTTTATTTACTTACTTAACATGTGCTGTAGTGAATGTTGACTAATTTTTGTTTGTTCGTGTCATTTTGTGCCATATTAGCTAATCTCTCTTCTAGTCCATAGGCCCTAAGGTCGCAAAAGATAACGAAAGGTTAAAGAATTAATGATTAATCTAGGCAAAACGAGTGAGGCAAGCAAGCTTGATCAACGTGAAGACTTGAACCCAAAAGGCAAAGCAAAATATATCGACTATTTTTGAGAATCTCTTTCTCTGTAAGGTCCTTAGTCTTGTCTCAAATATTTTGACCGCAATAAAAATGGAGAAATATTATTCGGTCAGCGTCCAACTTCAAACCGTTTATGCTGAGCCCCCAGAGAACATCATCGGGAAGCTGGGGTTGGACGCTCTCCTGAACTATGTATGAATGTAAATCTTTGGCAAAACACCCACCGAAGTTGGTTACAGATAATTTACTCATTCAATTCAATAAGCTACACAATTCAGTGCTTTGCTAAAGATTAAATTTAAATCGGATTTTAACGAGAAATTATGTACTTAAAACCTTAGAAATAGACAAACCAATCAAGCAAAGAATCCAATTAATTAACACTCAAATACAAATATATATACAAGTACACATATGAATGTGAAACGGATAAATCAATCTTTAACATCTTTAACTTTACTTAATAAATCTCTTTCAAATCAAATTCCAGTTCTTTTCATTCAATAAAAGCAAAAGAAACTTGTTGGCAATTTGTTGGTACATTAAACCCCCATCCATAGGTACTAAAAACCACTAAACACAATTGAATAAAATATACAAAATGAAACATAACTCTTACGGTTACGAATTAAAAAGAACAAAAGAAAACCAAATCCAAATTTTAATACAAAAATGTAAACATCAAGCGCACTCTCTTAACGGTAAGTTCAAATTTCTAAGATCTATTTAAGCACAAATACCTCCTCCCCTATAATTTAGACTTATGTTACCTAAGTTAACTCTATATACACATACATATATGATTTACGTCTTATGAATTCTCAAAATCAACAAATTCGAACAAAAATAATTGAAACAAAAGAAAAGAAAAGAAAAAACAGGAATTGGCCAAAACGATTGAAAATTTGATTTAGTTATTTGAAAACACTTGCCTCTACTCACTCACTTACTCACTCGATCTATATCTATCTTGCTATATAGCCGTATTTCTCTCTCCCTCTCACACTCAGTCTGTCTCGCTCTCTATCTATCTTTCTCTAAGAACTGTACACACATTCTGTCTCGCTCTGTTATATTCGGCGAGATCCTAAATTTGTTTTTGTTCTGCCAGGCAGGAGGGGTGTTGAATGAAATGTGTTCGATAAACGATAAACAATAGGCGATGTACGATGTTCGATATACAACGTGCAATATCCGATTCTTATCGTTGTTGCTGCGCTACAGTTATTTCGTTAATGGTTTTTAGAAGTCTTCATCCCAGAACTCAGCCATATTTATTTACTTGTTTGTCTCATTGTTTCTTAACCTCATCTGCGTTTAATTATTATTTTTTTTGTTTTGACCCTCTCTTACTCTATCTCTGTCTCCCTCTCAACTTATGTACATTCACAAAAAACAATAAACAATAAACTCCACCCCTTCAGCAACCCTTCGAAAAAACAGTGAAAGAAATTGAACACTAATACGGTTCTTGGGCTCTCTTGACAAATAAAAAAATAACAAAGAAGCTAAAAAGAAAGAAAACTGAATCATTTATATATATTAAAAACAAAATATATAGCCTTATTTTAGATATTACACAAGTGTCCGACTCGAATCATTGCACATACATACATCAGTATATATAATTTGGTTTGGGTTCCTCAAAGAAAATACAGTTCCGGTCTCCCTCCCCCTAATTCTCATCCAATTATTGTAAATAATTTCCTTGCGAGTACTTTTTAAGTGAACCATCGAAGAAATTCCAGCAACGACAAATCATTTGATTTAAATAATAATTTTTTACCAAGTAATATATTGTTGTTCCCCCACCCACACCTTCTTCCCACCATCACTCAAGTGCTGTTGTTCTGCATTTCTCGAGCTCTCGATATAAAATAATAATAATAATAACCCCATGGAAAAAGTAGTAGTTAAAAGGAAAATTCGATTCAAAAACTGTATTTATTTATCGTGATTTTTTGGGTGTAACAAAATTTGATTGCGAGCAATTATATATTACACTTTTATATATACATATATATTTAACCCCACAAAACCCGATCAAACCCATGTCTCGGCGATGTGAAAAAGAGTTTCAGTTTTGAATAATCATTCTTTCCATGGCAAAAGAGATAAAATAAAAACTAAAAAAAGGAAACAGAAATTACGAATATACTACCACACATACACGCATAAACACACACATACCAATACACCAACACACACTCACACACCAGCAGACTCTGAAAACCATCTAATTATACAGTTTAAGAATTATTATAAAAATGATTTTTCTGTTTCTGTGAATCACCAACAACAACATTGTTTTTCTCTTCTTTTTTTCTTTGCGCGTTCGAACGAACAAATTAATAAATAAAAACAAATCCGAAAACGAAAAAAATCCTTAAACTGAAACTGAAAAACTCAACCAAAAAATGCTAATAAATATAAACAACTCCATAAACCAAAAACCGATTCGAAATAATTGCATTGACGCAGGCTCAAAGGCCTGGCACATGCGGCTAACGTTCGAGCGTCTCTCCGGCGGCTGCAACCTGCACCGTTGCAAGCTGTGCGGCAAGGTCGTCACCCACATCCGCAACCACTACCACGTCCACTTCCCCGGCCGCTTCGAGTGCCCGCTGTGCCGGGCGACCTACACGCGCAGCGACAACCTGCGCACGCACTGCAAGTTCAAGCATCCCATGTATAATCCGGACACGCGCAAGTTCGACAACCTCATGTCCACGGCAGCAGCGGCGGCGGCATCAACGCCCACGGCCAGCCAACTGGCAGTGGCCTCTCAGGCGGCCATGGCAGCGGCGGCTGCAGCGGCCTTCAATGCGGCGCAACAGCAGCAGCAACAACACCAGCAGCAACACCAACAATCCCAGCAGCAGCAGCAGCAAACCCAACAACAGCAGCAGCAATCGCAGCAGCAGCTGCAGCATGCCCATAGCCTGGCCCAGCAGCACATGCTGCATCAGCAACTGCAGCCGCAGCACCATCAGCAGCAGCCGCACAATGCCACGAGTGAATGATATAGCCAGTATCTGGGCTGGAACTATGGAGCCTGGCGCCACGATGACCAGAACCTCAAGCAGCAGCAGCAGCCGTCACATCGCAAGGCCCCCTTTAACTTTTATGCACGCGACTACTACTACCAGCAATCCCAGCAGCAGCAACAGCACCAGCAGCAACAGCCCTTCATCGGCTCCCTAAGCAATGGCAATATGCGACCCCAGCGACGACAGCCTGCAACGCAGACGATCATCATCGATGAGAGCGACACGGAGCTGGATGAGGAGCAGCAGATGAGGCTGAATTTTGAGCGGTATATGGAGCAGCTGAAGCAGTTGGCGCCGTATGATCCCCAGGAAACAATGTGCAATAGCAACACCAACAACAACACCAATATAAATAATAATAGCAGCAACAGCAGAAGCGACGAGCCCACAAATGCCAATCAAATGGAAGCTACTACAACTACTACTACTAATAGTAATGATAACGCTAATAATAATAATACAAATAACAATAGTTACGCTAACAGTGCTAGGAACTACAGCAAAAGGCAGCAGGAGGAGCACGAGCAGCAGGAACATCCACCAGGAATATAAAAAAAAAAAACAGCAAAAGCAAGAGCAACCAATTGATACTCAAAGAAATAAATTAATATAGAAGAGAGACCGCAAAAGTAGGCAACTTTTAGGTGACTTTGAGGGTAAGCCAAAATTTGTTTGTCAATTATATAGGCTTCCCTGAGAGAGGAGAATCCAAAATGCTGATCTGTGGCGGAGGAACATCCAACCACACATTGTCACATGGTTTCAACCATAAACTATAAAACGGATGTTGCAGTTGCACTTATACATAAAGTTCAGTAAGAGAATTTAATCGTAATGAGGTTTTAAAATTGTAAAGAGTCTTGTTCGAGGAACAAGAAATCAGAAAAAAGGGTTTCCAAGGCAGCTAAGAGGAAGAGGGTGAGGAAAAAGCAAAGGGTTTTAACTAGCAGCACAAAAAAAAAATATTTACACCATGAAAAGCTTGAACTAAACTTAAATTTAAACTAATTATATTTCAAAAACTACTCACATATGAAATTACAAAATACAAATTTTAAAGAAACTCAAATCGTCACCTGACATTTGTGCCAAAAATCTCTTGGTGGTAGCGCCATAAAATTCCTTGGCTGCACACTCTCTCTCTTTGCACCTGTTTGTTGTTGCATTTAACACTAGTATGTGCACACCCAGCCCACACACCCATCTTATACACACACTAACCCACCCACCCCGGGGAACCAACCACTCTGATACTCTAGAAAAGTTAGAAGAAAGTTAGGAGCTAACACCGAACACTGAAGACATTTGAAACGAGAGATTTCTATGCTGCTAAAAGAAAACATCTTACTGTTTTACATAAATGTTTAATTATTAACTACCTATGCGAAATAACGATAACTGTAAAATATGATAATAATAATAGTAGCTTTAACTGAATTTAATCGATATTTATACACAACTATTCAATGGGATTTTCTACACATATACGAACACATATATGTGGTATCTATAATGTACAAATATCTGTGCGTTTGATCGATGTTAGTTGACCTTGAAGAAGACATGCATTACACGGCAACCTAATCTTAGCGAAGCAGTTTTAACTTTAAACTCTAAAACTAAAATAAACTACAACTAATTCACTGATTACGGATACTAAACTAATGTTAATTTATTTATAACCAAACCGAGAGTGTGTGCGAATGAGTCTCGAACTGAGGTGAGCCCGATCCGATGTATTATAGTTGGCGATACTGTGTCGCTCTTCGATCGATCAACTGTCCGTGCATGTGGCCGAGTTTGTTATCCAGTCTATATATATATATATAAAAATAATAATAAACAATATTAATTAGTTTCGGAGACTATTCTTGCGGTGTAAATATGACGATGATTCTCCCTCCCTCATCCGGTTTCTGCCAGTTAGTGTATATTTAAAGTCCTTTTTCTTTGTAATTCGTTGTTGTAAATTGATTGCCAAAATCCCAAAAAAAAAAAAATATAAACAAAAAATATAAAAAATATTGGTGCGCACACACTCACACACAGACACAAGAAGCAACCAACACACAAACACAATTGTCTAATTGCCTAAAGAATTAATGCATAATTCGATTAAAATATATTAAATTTATAAAGTTATCTATATATTAAATACACATACACATATATTAATAATATTTATTTGTTCTACTTTTTAACATGAAATGTTTAGTGATTAAATTTACAATTATTAATAATTATAATGCTACATCAAATACTGCCCCCGACTTAATGTTTGTTTAATGTTTATTTTTAACGCTGTTTTGTTAAACAACAAATTTAAGAAATTTATCTATATATGATGTGATAACTATAGTAAAACTAAACACACAAAATCACACACACTCATACACACATTACGCATTACAAATTGAAATTATGTTAATTAAGCAAAGGAAGAAGAGTAGAGTGAGTTGAAGTTTTTTTAAAAAACGAGAACGAAAGTAATCTTTAATTAATTTGTGTGGTATGCAAAATGGTGCTAAATCCAAATATACTTTAAAGTATAACGAGTAGGAGATGCGAAGGAGCTGAAGGATTTGAAGGAGGCAGTTTAAGCTGAGGAAGACACCTTTCTTTGAATCGTATCGTATGTGCAATATGACTAGTTTTCGTTTAAGCAGCAGCAGCAGCAGGACTTTGACGTTGACAAGACCACGCAAATAGCAACAAAAGAAATATATTAAAAACAAAACAATAAAAACATTGAAAAATGAAATTAGAAATATTTGTAAATAGAGAGCGGTGCTTAGGAAATTTAATTCGAAAACGTCACAAAATGCGCCAGAAAAATTGGAACAATTGAAATTGAAAGACACCGCCTAGAAAAATAAAAAAAAAAACACTAAATAAATGTTACCATATCACTATGAATATGATTATATATACATCTGATATAGCAGCAGTTAGTTAATGAGCAACTTTTCGCTACTATTTCTGTGTCTATTTACAATAAATGTCATAAAGCTTATCAAATTGAAGAAAACACACACAACACTCCCATTATACACTCTCTCATATTTATTTTGGTGCCTTTGATACACTTTCCTTGTCCTTGATTTCGATTTTGACTTCTGAATTTGTTTAACCATTTAATAACAAACAAAATAAGCATTTTTGCAGTCGATCAAGCGTTGTTCGAGCCTTTAATTTTAATGACGTGCTAGTTTCAATGTAAACTTAGTTTAATCTTATATTTTTGTATTAATAATAAATGCAATACAAACTATTTTTAGTTTTATTTATAAAAAAAGAGAATGAAAAATCAACAACAACAGCGGCAGCATCAACAACAACAGCTAAAAATATAAAGAAAACATAAAACCGAATAGCAAAAAAATCAAGTTTACTTAACTTTAAGCAAATTGAAGCAAGTCCAAAAAATGCTTGCAGCATTTGTTACAATTTATATATATACACAAACTCACACACACCAACACACACACAAACATATATAAATATATATACATATATTACAATATTTTTTAAAACGATTTTTAATAAACATTCTATCTATTATGGCAGCCTCTTTCAATGAGCGAAAGAAATCGAATTAATAAACCCAAAATAAAACCATAATAAAAGCATATAACAAAAGATATAACCGAAGGATAACAGGCAGACATAAAATACACAAACACACTGAACCCACAGACAGACAGAAGAACACAAACAAAACAACAACAAACAAAGAAAAACAAAAAAAGAAATCAAAACTAAATCAAATAAATTGAATTTTATGGAAAACAAAACGAAATGGTGATCACTTACTTACTTATTCCTTATTATTTTGATCCTCTGACTCTGAGAAAGCGAAATCGATAAGTCCTTGCTGATACCGATACCGATAACGATATCGATAGCGAGTCTCCAAGTCCCGTTCTGCTGTGCGCTTTGAATTGTGCTTCCAAATAAGTTAGGGGTGCCCATGAAAAGTTGAACTATTGTCTAAGAAACTATATCCCATATATATCCGACTATAAAACATACTCACCTGCACATATGTCTACACACATGCGCGCACGCACACACACCAAATGCCATATACACACATAGAGAATTTTCAAAACCTCGGCCCAATTTCCTGTTTTTTTTTTTTGTTAAATTTGTTTACATTGTATTTTCATTGTATGATTTTTAAATTTTTTAACCCCTTTTGAAAGATTTTTCGAATACCCTACTTTAATTCAAACTAAATAATTAATATAAGGATTTATTGTATGTATCGAATTTCATATTGAGTTTCAGCCCGATAAAGATTATCGCTAAGTGTAAGTGTAATTCTTCGCACAGATAAGTTACACCCAAAAAAAAAGTGAAATATATATTTTACAAGTAGGTTAAATGTGCGAGAGCAAGGACTCCCCCTATATCATTTGACCATAAACCAATTGTTTTTTACATTTGTGCTATAAAAATATACATATTTCATATCCAAATGAGTATGCCAATAAATACATCTAAATGTATGCGTCGATTGTGACTAATTTCATTTGTATAAAATTAATAAAATTAATTTTTAAAAAGTTATTCCGAATTAAAGGAACCTTGCAGGAACAACCGGTGGCATTTTCATAAGTTAATCTGTAAACGAGCAGGGTGAACAATAAAAATGAGCAACACTCTTAAATTACATAAAATTCTTACTGAAATAAAACTATAATTTAAAGAATATTTCACTTAAAAATAAAAGTTTTGCCTACTTTACAGCGCCCTGCTCACCTAGCATATATTTTCTAAAGGCTTAGTTGTAAAATGAGCGACTTTATATACATCTTTATATACTTTATGAAACCCTGAATTATATACTTATATATTAGTTAAAGGAGATCTAAGAAATATTTCATTTGCACGCTGAAATATGTACCTGAGGCAGCGGAAATGAACCGAACCGCAGGTTCGATGAGTTTCTTGTAATCTGTTTATTATTTATGTATATTTCTTTGTTGACCTAAGTTGCTTGAATTGTAGTTAGTCGCGTTTGTTTTTTTGTTTTTTAATAGTTACCTCTGTTTTTAGTACACTATCCCCTTAGTTGTTTTTAGTTTTGAGATCTTTTTTTCATTAAGTTGCCCAAAGTACACAAATAATTTTTGTTTTTTGCTCACAAAACGAAACTCTGCCTAGCTCTGTCTCAAGCCATATCTCTCTCTGTCTCTGTCTGTCTCTCACACACACTCACTCTTACACCAAACTCTCTATCCCTTTTTATTATATAAAAAGAAAAATACGAAAAAGCAAAAACTACAATCAAAAACCAAACAAAAAAAAAAGAAATCTATTTCTCTGGGCTGATTTTCGTCCCGCTCGACGGGCTGTTGTGTGTTCTGTTCTTCTCTTTCTCGTTCTCGAACCGCAGGCAGCAGCGCCCGCCACCACCTGTCGACCCCACTGTCGACCTCGTCCTCGGCCTCGCCCCCGCCGCCGCCCTTCGGTATGCATTTGTCGGCTGCCCTGAAGCGCGAATATCCGCTGCACTACATCGCCGCCGGAAACGGTCATGCCGGTGGCACGCTACCATCCCATGGCTATAATCAGGGCGCTGGAAATGTACCCAATAGCGGAGCAGGAGCTGGTGTAGGAGCCGCCGGTGGAGGAGCCGGAGGAGGAGCTGGTGCCGGTCACAATTCACATCACACTATGTCGTATCACAACATGTTCACGCCGTCCCGCGACCCTGGCACCATGTGGCGCTGCCGATCCTGCGGCAAGGAGGTTACCAATCGCTGGCACCACTTCCACTCCCACACTGCCCAGCGGTCCATGTGTCCCTATTGCCCGGCCACCTACAGCAGGATCGACACCTTGCGCTCGCATCTACGCGTCAAGCATCCGGATCGCCTGCTCAAACTGAACTCGTCCATTTAAGGGCGTGGCCGGGGCCCGAATCCAGCCCATTATCGCCAGCACTATTACCACCAGCAACAGCAGCAGCAGCAGCAGCCACCACATCACCAGCAACAACCAGCTTACTACATCAACAGCAACTTGAGCAACTTCAGCAATAGATACAGCAGTTTATTGTAAATCGCTACGGCCCTTTGGTGGATTCTTTCTTGCATTTACATAGTCAGTCGTCGTGTACCATACTACCCACAGAGCTAGCTGGCCCAGCAGCAATAACAATAACCCAAACACTAGTAGAACCGAAGATGCTAATTACATAATCACACCCATACATATATATACAATATAATGCTAATATTAACTTTAACTATTTGACACAAACGTCCCATCAATTTATATATACTATATATGAGAAATGAATGTGTATAACTGAAGAGGATTAGGCAAAGGTTTCAGTTGCTAACTAAGACGGACGCGCAATGATTGGAGAAAGTCAGTAAGAAGATGTCAACCGTCAAACATTTCGAAGGTTTCTAAATGTTGTTTCCTAAAAATTAAAGTAATATAACTACTACAACTATACATAATGGTAGGCGGGAGTCGGAAAAGGAGCAGCAGCAGGAGAAGGAGCCGCCACAGCAACAGTCACCCACAACTACTACTCATACGAAGAAGGTCGTCGTCACACTAGGTTTTAGTTTATGTTTATCAATCTTAGATCTTAAAGCTTAACCGATATGTTCTGCAGAGTAAGCGAAGCAAGGATACGGGGGCTACTCAACCAACTACAAAGAAATTTTCATATACCTCAAATGCATTTCAGTTTTATTGTTGATTGCTTAATTTTAATCTACGTAGAAAGTTAGCACTTAAACATTTAATTTTATAATGTAATCGGTTCCCATATTAATCCAAGGATAGCTGTTTTTTATTATTGTGTTCTCCCATTCTTTGTCCTGATTTGAAGATGATGATCCTATGTCTTAGGGTAAAGTTTATTTTAGGATTAGCTCGAAACACTTGAAACCACCTCACTTTCTTGTTAAGCTTGTTTATATTTATGGTCAAATGTTTATTTTTTAAACCCTAGTTGATATGAGATGGCTATAAAAGTATATATTATATTACAAAAAAAAAAACACAAAACCATATCATGGAAAACCTAAAAAAAAGAAAGAAAATTGTTCGGATTAATATGTATAAAACATTTTATTTTAAAACCGCCTAACCTTCTGCTCAATTGGCAAGAGAATTAATTACAATTTCAGGGTATAATTATCGATTATCTTGCTTCTTGATTACAATAACCAAAACGTCCCCGCAGAGACGGCAAAAGTAATTAATTTTAAACATTTTGTGATAGACAAAATTATGTATGTTTCGGCACAAAATTCTATCTAAAATCTATAATCGAACGAGATATAAAATTAAAAAAAAATCAATGTGATATTTTCGGCACAAAACTTTACATAAATAACTAAAAAAGAACATAATACAAGAGAAAAATTACAAAAATAATGCAAGGAGAAGCAACATTTTCGGCCAAGGTTGCTTGCCTTTGGCATATTTATTTAGGAAAAGATCTTTTGTTATAGCATTATTATTCAAAATTGTTATCTTTCGGTCCAAAGCACAAAATGTATAAAATTACTTTCTAGTTTATCCCCTACAATTACATCTACTTTAACTTTAAACTACTTACTTGATTTCCTAGTTTTAAGTTACGTGCTCTGTTTCGTATGTACGCATGTGCGTGTGTATATAATTCATTCAAAATATATATATATACATCATAATTTTATTTAGTTTTACATTGATTGAGTTGCGAAACTTGAAGCCAATAAACTACAGCAGAAATTCAAAAAACAAAAAACAAAAACAGCACAGATGTTAAGGCAAAACCAACACTACTACACACAGATTTATGTACCAAAAATGTAATAAATATGAAATTATATAAAAACAAACACGAAAAACAAAACAGCAAGAAACCAAAAGCAAATTAGAGCGGAGACGATGGACTTTTTTAAACTTTTATCCCACATACTTAAGCGTAACACAAAATATTTTTGTACATCCATGTTGTAATCAACCAAGAGCCGCCCCAGATCCGGGGCTGGAGTGGAGGAGGAGGGTTGCTCTGTGGCATCAGGACTTGGACATGAATCCCATCTACGCGAACAGAAGGAACAACGTCGAGTTGTTGCTTATTTCTTGCTCTACACTCACAAAACTCAATTAATCAATATGCAAATGCACACATGTGTCGGAGTGCAAATATTATTAACAGTTTTTCGTCGTCTACCAGTTTAAATAAATCAATCCATAAAGATCGATATATATATATATATATATCAACCGGAATATACACATATGTATGTATATCTCAAATTTATTCAAATTAAAATCAAAATATAATTCACTAGCAGCATTTAAATGTCAAGCAAATAATAGCAAATAAAACCAAATAAAATTTATGATTATTATTATTACAAATACCAATACCAAATCGTTTCATGTTCTCCCTTGCTCTCTGCCCTTCATGACCACGTCCCTATTTGGAAGCACAATTCAAATCGTTAGGTTCGGGGTTGGGCTTGGATTCGGATTCGAATTCGGGTTGGGGGCCCCTTTTAGGGTGAGGGTCATACCTTGCGTATGAGCAATATTACTTTTCAGGCAAAACAATCGTCTTTGAACTGGCTACTTAGCTGTAAGGCACAAAGTAAGTACTGGATGTGTTGCGGCGGTAAGTAAAGCTAATATTTGAAGGACCGAAAAACACTCGACGCGTGCATTTGTTTGCCAATTAAATTAAGATTATTTATTATACATATTGCAACTAATGGTTTGAAAAATAGCTTCAGACATCCTTTGCTGTTTGCAAAAATAAACACTTGACAAGTAACGCCAAAGTCTTTTATTTTGGAGTTTACAGAATAAATCATAACAATTTGAAACAGCAGAATCTTGTACATACTATACGCATATACTACTGCAGGTTGCAATTGAATGATTGTGAATCAAGTCATTCCGGTTAAATAAAAAAACAAACCTAAAGGAAACCTATATTTTGCTCTTGATTGAATTGATCAATTGATTTCCTCATTAAATTAATATCAAAAATTAATACAACAAATCATAAAACAGAAAATACGTTTAAAAATGGCAATATTAAATTTGTATTAATAAGGGTCACCCTTGTGACCGCCGTTTTTTTTTAGCCGCTTTATTTAGCAATTTGCATTTTAGTTAAATTATTAAGTATTTTAAAGAGTTATTTTTATGTTGGAATATTGTCAAAATGGATTCTAAAAATTTAATTCGCACAATTTTAAATTATTTATTTTTTTATAGTATACTAGCTTAATAGTTTTTCTTTGAATCTTGCCAACTAATCCACGATACCTGGATCATTAGGGATACCTTCCTACTCTTCGTAGAAGTTTATTAATGCTGTATTAATGCTGATTGCTCTTGGCATCTATGTCTTTCTCGCCAAGTGCATTTGCAAAATCATAAAATATTTATAATTGTTCCTTTTGAGTTATTGGATATTGTAATTTCCTATGACACAGAATCAAGGTTGATATCTTGAAAATTAGGCTAGTTACTAATTTGAACTTAGAAGCGGTGTTCTGGAACACAGGGAAATACACTGAGGTGCACGTATTTATAGCGCTGTAACTTTTAAATGACATAGAATATAAAAAAATTAAACCAAATATAGTTTAACAGTTATAAAATTTATTGACGATTTTCTGAAACCGTCGAATGGGCTACCCCCTTCATTTTTCAGCTAGCATACGTTTTAGATGTACGACTTCTAAATGTATAATAAATAAATCAGTATAACATAAATACATTTGTATTAAAATTGAAAAAATAGAATGAAAAAAATTATTTTTAAATAAAAATTTCACGAATTTTCCGTGTGTATGCTTATAAATTTACATTTGCATTTTAACAATTTGTTTATCCTAATAGTTGTCTCTTTGGAGTACATAAATAAATAATAAAAAACATTGCATTGTTTATACTCCAAGAACAAGAAAGATTATAGACAGTATTGATAGTTCTCGAAAGATATTTATAGGAAGTTCCTAATTTATTAAAGAAGAAACAACGCATATCTAATTGCCAACTTTTTGAAACAACAAACTTCAAAGGCATTTCGTAAACTGAAGGTCATGGCCAAATCCTGGTGCTCCTCCTCCAGGAGCAGCGGCACACTATCACAATAAAATAATCGAAGATTTTTTACTTTCAAATATGTAGTAGTAGTTGAGTCTCAAAAAAATAAAGACTTAAATAAATTGTTTACTTTAAAAAGGGGGAAATTATTGTACTAACTTATTTG
This sequence comes from Drosophila anomelani, assembly GCA_035045905.1. Taxonomy (NCBI): domain Eukaryota; kingdom Metazoa; phylum Arthropoda; class Insecta; order Diptera; family Drosophilidae; genus Drosophila; species Drosophila anomelani. The sequence continues at coordinate 2,523,937 of JAWNOO010000007.1, read as the reverse complement.
TTAATTCATTTTGTAATTAATATATGTATGTATAAAAACTCAAAATATTAACGATATTTCGTCTACATCGACGTATTTCTTATTAAATTAAATATTTGAATAGATCTATGGTATTAGGGGTACTTGTTCATGTTGTGGATTTTTAAAATACCCTGCAGTACCGCTTGTCATCAATAGCCCTCTGTAATCAACAATTCATCAACGTGCCGACTGCGACGTCGGCAGAATCGACGCTCTCAGTCGACAATCGTGTCAAAGCCGACTCTCTCGCGCTCTCATTTCCTCTCCGTTGATGAATTGTTGATGAAAATGTTGACATGCACTCTCGCTTTCTCAGTAATATAAGCAGGGTGGGATTTTTAGTTGCGTTTTAACTTCTGAATAAGTTAGGAGTAATACATCTTAAATTGTTTAAATTGTTTAAAAATTCCATTTATAGTTTGAAAGATTGTAACAATTAGTGTTAGTGTTAGTGCAATTATTAGGAAAAAAGTGGAATTATATTAGAAACAGGGGGACTATACAGAAATCAACATGTCAACAATTCATCAACAGCCGAAGGGGTGTTGTTGATGAAAGGTTGATGACAAGTTGATGACAAGTTGATTACAAGTTGATGACAAGTTGATGAATTCATCCACTTGTCATCAACCTTTCATCAACAATTCATCAACTTGTCATCAACAATTGTTGATGACATGTTGTTGATGACAGCCTAGGACATGCCCATGTTAAATTCATCAACAGTTTGTATGGCAATTCATCGATGAATCATCAACAACACCGCTGTTGATGAATTGTTGATGAATGGTACTGCAGGGTAGGAAAATTACTTTTTACATTGCACCCTACATTACCAAATTATGTATGTATAAATTCTTTATATTTAAGCTGGTGAGATCCATATTCAGATTTATTTAAAATGATCTTTAATAAAGCCATATGTGCGATGCTACACAGACCTTGTAAATAAAATATTAAAGTTTTATTGAAACATAATTAAAAGGATCACAAGTATTGGATTTTCTATGTAATACAAAAAAACTTTAAATAGAATATAAGACCAATATGACGGAAAATGGGAATTAACCAAAAAAAGAAGGGGATTTGGCTAAAATTGCTGGAACTATGATTATAATTGAAAAATCTTTAGTCTTAAGCGAACAGCTGATCGACTATTTTTTTTTTTGCACTGACCTACATCAACTAATTCTTAAAGAAACGTAATAATAATTGAGATCTGCAAACTGCTGATTCGTTTTTTTTCTAGTCGCTGAACTTTAAGAGGAAAAAATTTCCTCGGCTGATACGAAACATATTATCAATCAGCTCATCCTTTCTTTGCTTCCCGACCCGCCTTAACAATTTCTCTTAAAGCTCTTAAAGCATTGCAAAACAAAAATAGTCGATCAGCTGTTCGCACTTTCTCATTGCACTGACCTACATCAACAACTACCCTTCGAAACAAAAACAGTCGATCAGCTGTTCGCACTTTCTCATTGCACTGACCTACATCAACAACTTCCCTTCAAAACAAAAACAGTCGATCAGCTTTTTGCTCTCTCTCTTTTGCTGAAGCAATCGCCAACGACCTTGGATAAGCGAACAGCTGATCGAATATTTTTGTTTTGAAGAAATGTTGTTAATGTAGGTCAGAGCAAGACAAAAATAGGCGATCAGCTGATTAAGTGAGCTGTTACCTCATCGAAGTCGTGAACGCGGAGGAACCCGTGAATTGATTTTTAGTTTTATTTCGAGCCACCAAAAAGGAACATTTTTTATCAAAAATGATTTAAATTTGTAATTTATATTTTTGTCACTCAAGTCTGATGATATGACTAGAGAAAAAATCGAAATTATTACCATTTAAATTGTTTAAATATAACTTATTATATAAATCAATTTTAACGTTTAAAATATGTTACAGCTAAATAGGTTTTAAACGCGCGCTTACAAATTTACATTTCGAATCAGTGCTGCAAAACCAAGCCAAGCTGTATGTCAAAAACAAACTTAACCTACGTCATGTAAAGTTTTGTCTATGGCCGTAATTTAGCTCTGTGAATATCAGTTTATTAAATTTTCATCAGGAAAAGACAGTTTCAGCTATAGCAAGATAGGAGTCTTTTTGCTTATCCTTCGCCAACATCTCCTTTAAAATCCATAAAAAACACGAAAAATTAAGGCATAATATAGCATATATTAATTTTATTTATTTATTTGTAATCCCGTGAAAACTAAATACTTCCGGGATTTTCCGCTGGGCGCCACAAATGTAAAATGTAAATTTAACACAAATTTATGAAAATTCGAAATTGTATAAGTTTACATAATAAGAATTTTAGAATGTGTTTAGAAAAATATAATTATTCAATTGCAAACATTTATATTTTTATTAAAACAAAGAAATATTAATATTTTTCGTATTTTTCACAACCATGGTCACATTGGATAAAAAACAGAAAATAGTGGGAATATTTTCGCAAGCCTGCCATGGTCACATTGGATAAAAGAAAAACAGAAAGACCGAAATTAGCGGGAAGTGCAGAAAAATCGCCAAAATTTTCACGCGCAACTATTAAGAACCATAAACAGCGTAAGTAGGAAAATTGTAAAGGCCAATTGCAACGCCAAACAAAGTGCGCGATGCGCCGAGGATTTTTGCATAAATTTTGTGAATTTTCGAGCGCCTGTGTGTGTGTGTAAGTGTTTGTCTGCGAGAGTGTGCGACCCGAGTGCAGCTATATATATGTGTGTGTGTGCTGGTGTTGAAAAAATCTATCTCTTCGCTACGCATTTCACCCCCCGTTTTTGCGTATTCATTTGAGATCTCTTCCTCTTCTTCTGTATCAGCGTAGCCGCCTGCGTTAGTGAGTGTGTGTTTGGTCTTTGCTTTCGTTTTTTAATTCTTTGTTTATATTTACGTATAGTTTGTTTGGCGTCCCGCACAATTGTTGTTGCCCGACTTCGGATGCTCTTTCCGCCTAGATCTGCGCCGAAGTAAAAGAGCTCCCGAGAGCTTTTCCCTCGCCGTCTGCCTCTGCCTCAGCTCGGCCCCACACACACAGCCGTTAATCAAAGTGCCATAATTTTTTATGAACTGGCGAGCAGACAATCCCTATAGCTTTCGGATTTCGTATACTCGATGTTAACAACGGTATTATTATTATTCATAGTGCCAGCAATTTTTGCAAAATGTTGTAAGGTTTTTTTTGGTAGGATAAAAATTCAATATTTTTTGCTCTTTAAATTATCTATCTTTTGGATTCTTCTCTCGCTAGATTATGGAAACAAATTTTCCTAATACCATTGGGTATACATCCAGAATTAAAAATTAAATCGTAGTTCTTAATCGAATATTAAGCTTGCATATTCTATTTTTTAATACGTCGAAAAAACGTTTTAAAAAAGAATTTACAATTTTGTGATTATGTGCATGTTACTAAAGGGTATACTTTCAAAGATATCAAGTTTACAAGGATTTGAAGTCCTTAAAAATATCATTGCATATTTTCCTAAAATTCACGAAATGGTAACGAAACGTTTTAATTCCTTTCTAAATAGATTTATTATTTGAAATAATTTAGTTTTCAATATCTGAAAAGTTTTAAAGTAGAAAAGGTCCTAGGAATATTTTATAATTATAAAATTATTACTATTTGATTACATCACTAAGACGACCATTACTCATAGCAGCTTACATCCCTTTCAGCAAATTTCACAACTTTTTAGAGCATCCGTTTCCTTCGCTATATCTCAGAATTATTCTGTAATATTAGGATTCCATATCTGTTGTCCATATAGCACCTGTCCCAAGGTGATGTCTTGATTGTTCATAATTTTGACGTAAATTACCGCATTTAGAACCGCGGGCAGCCGCGGTAGGCACTTGCTCGGATTACACAGGTCTACAAAAATTGACCTTACAAAAGTACGGTGAATAAAACCTTTAGATTGTGAAAGATCTCGGTCTGTATATTGCTAGTTCAAAAATCAAAAAAATTTCTCACGTACCAATTTTGAGGAAATCGCCCTCAAAGTACCAAAAATGACCTATTGTGGCACTTTTCAAACGCTAATAACACAGAAACCGCGCGTGTACCAAAGTTGAATTTGGACTTAAATGAAAGGCCAATCTTTCCCCTTTCAGATTTCAGATGGGTGCTGAATTTAGGACGTCAGGTTCAGGAGCTATATCGCTTTTTCTGAACTGATTTTTGAGCCTTTTTTTTACTATGTTGTAGCCCTGGAACTCAGTACAAAATGTGATGACTCAGATGTAACTCCCAAAAAATTTGTTCTAGTTTCAGGGCTACAACATAGTAAAAAAAAGGCTCAAAAATCAGTTCAGAAAAAGCGATATAGCTCCTGAACCTGACGTCCTAAAATCAGGACCCATCTGAAATCTGAAAGGGAAGAGATTGGCCTTTCATTTAAGTCTAAATTCAACTTTGGTACACGCGCGGTTTCTGTGTTATTAGCGTTTGAAAAGTGCCAAAATAGGTAATTTTTGGTACTTTGAGGGCGATTTCCTCAAAATTGGTACGTGAGAAATTTTTTTGATTTTTGAACTAGCAATATACAGACCGAGATCTTTCACAATCTGAAGGTTTTATTCACCGTACTTTTTCTTGTTGACCTGTGTTATTTATGAGCCATCCTCCCATACGTTGGGGATCTCCATCCCCACTGCCTCTGGATTTCCCGCTCAATCGCTCTCTCTGTATATCTTTCCGCCTTCTGTGAGGTTTTCCCTCGAAATAGTTTTCCTCAGTTAAATTTTGGCGCCCGCGTGGATCGGTCGTGCAGGCGGAAGGAAAATCGTGCGTCTGGCCTTTGGAAAATGTGCCGTGCAAAGGCGGGCGTTTATTTTTAGCCAACGTGCTGATATTTCCACACTCCCAGTGCTCCAAATTAGACCGACAATCGACAACTGCCAAATTAATTGCACATGAAAGGCATCGTTGGCCAGTGTGGCTTTAGGGAAGAGTTCCAGAGACCTTCAGCATCCGTGGAATCGATTATATAACCCAGGAACAATAAACGATAATGCCCAGTAAATTTCAGAGGAAAAGCTCTCCAGCCACAGGAGGAGGAGGAGTGGGAGGGGCATCCTCCGTTTCCTCCACGCCCAGCAATCAACCGAGGAAGCGGGTGAAGCGATGCTGCCGGAACTTCGTCACCTTTATGTGCACACAGGTGGGCGTGGGCGCCCTCATTGTGTTCTACGCCATCTGCGGCGCCTTCGCGTTTATGCACATAGAGCGCCAGTTTGTGGACGAGACCGCTGGCCATGTGATCGAGCTGCGCCAAAACTGCTCTCAACAATTGTGGAGGATCACGGAAAAACACAACGTCGTCGATCGCCAACCCTGGACGGAGGCGACGAATGCCGTGCTGCGGGAGTACCAGGTCAAGATAGCAGGCGTCGTCAAACACGGATATGTTGGCCGCAGTCCTGAGCAGATCTGGAGCTTCCCAGCCGCTTTGATGTTTTGCCTCTCGGTGATAACCATGATCGGCTACGGGAATATGGTGCCTCGAACGCCGTGGGGCAAGGGATTGACCGTGATCTATGCCACCTTTGGCATACCCTTGTACATTCTCTACTTTCTGAGCATGGGTCGGGTGCTGGCGCGCTCCTTCAAGTTCCTTTACCGCTCCATGCACGACTGCACCCAGGAGCATCCCGGTCTGGATCGCCTGGATGCTCTCGAGGGTGGCGTTAATATGCCCCGAAAGAAGATTATTGTCCCCTCGACCGCCTGTCTGTGGGTTATATTCTTCTACGTGCTCACTGGCACCGTCATGTTTGCCAACTGGGAGAAATGGAGCTTCCTGAACAGCTTCTACTTCTGCATGACATCGCTGTGCAAGATTGGTTTCGGTGATTTTGTCCCGGGTGCCTCGCTTACCACCGCGGCCGACGTTAATGCCGCCACTCACAAGTTGCAGGAGGACATAGGCGCTGATCCGGAAGAGTTGGCCAAGCTGCAGTCCGTGGCCGCCGACCAGCACTCGAAGCTAGCCATTAACTTTGTGTACATGCTGCTGGGCATGGGCCTGGTGGCCATGTGCCGCAATCTGATGCGCGAGGAGGTCCGGATGAAGATGCGTGAGATGCGCGAGGACGCGAAGCTGTGCATGGAGGATACGCGGCTGCGTTTTGTCGGTTGCTGCGGGAATCCCCGGGATACCTACGAGGGCGATTACTATTAGAATGATTATGAGCAATAGGCGGATGTTGAGGGTGGTTTTGGGATGAAAAATCTGTAATTCATGTTAAATTTCTTAACTTGGCTATCAGGACCTCTGTTTTTGGACTTAGATTATGTATCTTATTAAGAATAATTACGAATTAAATAAGGATAGGGCTTGATACGATCTGTCAGATATAAAAAGGCGTTGTGTATGAGTGCAAAGTGTGTTAATTGTGTGACCACATCCCCAACGACATCGAGTGTAATCCATTCCGTTCCTGCAGCTCACCATTGATCAATTCCTGCAACTGCAAGAGCGGATCCGTAACTTCGAGGGCATGCTTGGCGGCGGCAGCGGGGAGCGTTTGTGCACGCCAAGCACTTCGGCCGGCCCCTTCCGCATCTTCTCTGTGGCCGGATTCCAAAACCGGGCCAATGACATCGTCTACTGCCCACCAATTGTGCGCCAGCAGCAGTCGCAGCACGTGCCGGAGGACTCCACAGCCATTATCTACTTTGGCGGTGATGTCCAGGATTTTCCGGAGAGCATGGAGACGAATCGCGACAGCAGGGGCTACATGAAGTACAATCTCGAGAATTCGGCCATTCTGCTGCGCGAGGCTTTCCCCAGGTCCCACATCATCGTCATCCGGCCGGTGCGGTGAGTGTTCGTTCAATGAATTTGTTTTTATTATGTTTCTTATAGAAAAGAGTCATTTTTACGTTTAAATAATCATTAAAATTTTTTCCCTTACAGCATGGAGTTCAAGACATTTAGCTGCTTCGATAACTTTGTGAGAGGCAACAATGCTGGAGTCCCAGATCACACTCCCATGAACCATGCCCTTCAGCATCTGGAAAAGTGAGTGTGAATCTACTAGAAAGCATTCAGGCGATACTTAAGATTCCCCGTCTTGTTTCGTCCCCAGATTGTTGCAGAACCTGTCTCAGCGCTTGATCTCCATACCCGAGAACGAGATCCTTGATCAGGCCGCCCAGGCGGCGGCTGCAGCGGCAGCAGTGGCTGCCGCTGCTGCGGCCGCTGCTCTAACGCTATCCAATGCCACTGTCACCTCGGAGTCCAACTCGCAGTCGGCGCCCGCCTCCAACGACAGCAGCCAGGATATGGATATAGACATACTGCAGGTGCAGGAGAACGTGACGGTGGATGCGGACGGGGCTGTCATATTCCCGATTGTTGGCAGCGAAGCGGCAGAGACAGTCAATAATGTGACTGGAAATAATGGTAACATTGGCGGCAACAACGAGGCCAGTGCGAACAACCATCAGGAGGAGCAGGGGAATAATCAGATTCAGCAGCAAACGCAACAAGCGGCGGCCATCAAGTTGACGTCAGCCACCAACAATGTCGAGCACTACAACAATGACTGTGCCACGAGGCAGGTTCCTGCAGCAAATGCAACTGCAACAGCAGCAGCGGCAACAGCCACATCAACAGCCACAGTGGCGGCAACCAGCGACAGCAATCCCCTTTGGTGGCGCGAGAACCTCAACCTGGACAAGTCCAAGCTGGTGCTGATTGGCTTTAGCAAAGGCTGCGTCGTGCTCAATCAAGTGAGTCGCGTTTGGTTCGTTAACTGGTTGTGCCGGCGCTCCAATCCCGTCAGAACTGAAGCATGAAACCATCAATCAGGGTCTGAAGGGGTTGTGGGAATCCTTGGCTCGGTGACCATTAGCTAATCCTTTGTTTTCCTTTCTTGTTGCAGTTCATCTACGAGTTTCATTATTTGAAAACCCTCACGCCCGACGACAGCAGCATGTGCCGCTTGCTCTCCCGCATATCGGACATGTACTGGCTGGATGGTGGTCATGGAGGCCAGAAGAACACATGGATCACATCACGAAGCTTACTGGAAACGCTAACGCGCATGGGTAAGTTGAGAGAATCCATTGCTACGAAACCTTTTAACTAACGAATGGGACTCTTTAAGCAGGCATGAACATCCACGTCCACCTGACGCCCTACCAGGTGCAGGACGACCGCCGGCCCTGGATCCGCAAGGAGGAGAAGCTGTTCACGGAGATGCTGAGGCGGCTGAACGCACCGATTACCCGGCACCTGCACTATGACAACCAACCGGCCAACCTTATGACCCACTTTGAAGTGTTGCAGGCCTTTTGCCAGCACGTCCATGCCCTCAATCAACAACAGCAGCTCCAGCAACAGCAGCAACAGGGAGTGGGGATTAGCGATCAGTCGGCGGTGGTCACCAACAACGGCGGGACCAACAACAGTCTACTGGAAAGCGGCGAGGAGGCAAAGTGACAGCTGCAACTGCATCCGCACCATCATCACAGGCGTCGTTTGCATGCAATGCGCAAGGGAACTGCCGCCCTAAAGCGCCAACAGGTGGCCCAGCTGCGCCAGCATCATCAGCAGCTGCTGGCCGCCGCACCGGAGCTGGCCCTAGCCTCATCATCGCGCCTGGCCGCGGCCCTGATCTCGTCGGCGGTGGCCCTGAGCAGCGCTTCCTCATCTGCCGCCGGGAGCATTGTAAATAATCATCATCACAGCCATATGCAACAACAGCAGCAGCAGCAGGAGCAGCTGCCTCAGCCACCGCAGTCACGCCATCATCAGCATCACCAGCACTCCCACAGGCATCATCACCACCACCACTCGCACCACCATTCGCATCACCACTCGCACCACCAATGTCGCTCGAAACGCAAACTGCAGAAATTGTATTATACGCTTTGCCGTTAGATCTGTAACTTAACTTTATCTGATGTATACTTGTACGAGAGAAAGTTTCTTAACACTACCACTAGCAAGCACCTACCTTTTCCCAGTCAATTCCAAAGTGTCGTCTATATTTTTTGTGTATATGTATTTATTTATTCCCATTTTTTTATATTCTATTCTTTTACATCACCTCATGTTCGTAATTATTGTCCCTAAAAGTGAAGAAAAAATCTCATCAGTGCAATAATATAGGTACATACGTCTACAAGTATATATATATTTACACAAATATCTATGTGTATATGCTGATTTTAAAATCATCTCTTTATGTATACAAACACTCCAAGCTAATTTATTTGTAATCGAAAAACGATTTGTGATTTGCGCACACGAACTAAGAACACTTCGCAAGGCAAGCATCCTCCATTGACTCAAGCAATTATCTTTTTAAGTACCCCAAGGAATTTACATGTACGTCGACGCAGTAATCTAACCAATCTTAGATCACCCCCAGACCGCACACAAAACCCCCCTCTGATTAAGTATTACTTAGCGTTAAGTGAGTTTTAATTTAAGTTGCAAGGATCCCACGACAAAAAGTACTTTACTTAGGACGACGATCCTCAGATTCGCTTGCTTGAACTGAGGCCGAAGTAACAAATTTGCGTGAAGCCGAGAGATTCGCTTCTCGTCCAGGAGGTATTAGTAGTACACGTAGCTTTTTCTGATTGTGCTGGGCAAGTCAAAGGAGAAGTACTCAACGTGGGAAACAAAAGTGAACTTTTGCCAAGTACGATCCAGATGCGATAAGTAATTGTAATGGCGCGCGTTCCTTATACCAAAGGGCTTATAATAACAAGATGCACAAAGACGATAAATTTGCAATAAATTTGAGCAAATGATAATCGTTTGGTGTTACTAGTCTTGTTATTATAAGGTCTTTGCTTATACACTATTTAATCAATATGGAAATCATCATTACCGCTTCCGCTTATCCAACAAACAGATAAACCGATCAAAAACAAATCCAATTAAACTTATATAGTGCATAGAGAAACAAATAATAAATTACACAAAAATTTCGTACCTTTGTCGAATTTGCAGTTCAAAATTGCTTTACGAGAGTTTTGTCAATGTAAGTTGTACTGCTTAAAAGTTCACAAACAATTTAGGCAAGAAACCGTAATTAATAAAAGAAGGATACAAAGAATGATACAATTGAATGTGTTTTGTAGATGTAAATTAAACCATTATAAATGATAAAGAAAAACCGCTGCGAATTTGAAACGAAATGTATGAGAGTTCTAAGAAAAAAGTCAAGCAAATGAAATCTACTAAATAGAGAGTTCCCAATGTAAATTCTACTGATATTTGTGAGTCTGGTAAATAAAAAGCATAATATATGGATAAAAAGTAACCAAGATGTGCGCTTTTTTTGTTTTTACATCTAAAGGACTTTTCACAGAAATGAAATGATTTTATACAAGTTTATAGTGGTGTGGTTTTGACCACAAAAGGAATTACATTCATGTCAAAATTGGTTTGAAGTATTTGCCATCTAAATACCTACGGAAAAACCCAATTCGTGGTCTAATTAATGAGCTAAATCTATCACTTCTCTGGAAAAGGTTGCCCTGAATCTGAGTCCCTCGCTTGCCACATGATGATTTGTGATAAGATCGATAACCACACGAGGCAAAGTCCGACTTTATTGCACACTTTTGGATGCGGATTAAAGTGATTTCTATGGCACCAATATCACCATAAAATTGAAAATCAATTCCAGATCCCAAAATCTACTCGCTACTTTTTTTAAATTAACCGAATTTAAGAGTATGTTAACTCTTTGGACTCATTTCTTTTTAATCCATCTACTTATTTTATAAATAAATTACAATTCTATTGTACTCGTACAAAAATATCGCTTGTGATGTGCCCGACAGCTTCATCCTTGAGATTGATGTCCTGGGTGCGCACAGGTGGTGGGTGAGGTGGATGTGGAAGAGGATGGATGGCGCCGGACTACGCACAGGTGTTGGGGCACTTGGCACCCGTCGTCCACTCGTCGCTGCCATCGCAGCAGTCGCACACGTGGTCATTTATCCGGCTGCTGGCCACGTAAACATCCAGTCCCCGGCCCGTGATGTGACGTTTCTGGTAGCGACAGTAAAATCGTCCCTTGGAGCAGGCGTTCGTGCTGGGCTCATCGCTGCCGTCGTCCTCGCAATCGCAGTAGTTATCGTTGAGATGATCGAAGGCGATCTCCTTCGTGCCATCCAGACACCGGAACTTGCCCTCAAAGTTGGGCTTATAGGCATCGTAGTCGAAAAGCCGGGTGCCCCTGAACGCAGAGCAAGATCGGATGATTACAATCGTGTATTGGTAGACAATCCCCACGCTTACCTGATGATCTTTATGGGATCCTCGTGGCCAGCTCCAGCTGCCGTGCCATCGCCCGCGGGAACAGCTGGAGCCACCGCTCCGCCTCCGCCACCATCAAAGTCGTCGACGTCGCGCTGCTTGCTGCCCAGCGACTGTCTCATCTGCTGGTGCTTCCGCTTGATCTGTTGCAGGTTCCATGGCGTAGGCACTCCCGGCAGCTGGTTCAGCGAGAAGGCCTAATTATTGTTTATTTTACTCATTAGCGGCCGCAGTTTACACCTAAATACATATTGCTTTTCTCGGACTTACCTGATAGGCGATGAAGGATATGCCAACCAGGAATATGAGCAGCAGGAACATCTTGGACTTCTGCTTGTAGAAGGGCTTGTAGTAAATGTTTTCTCGCTTCACCCATGTCTTTCGCATAGTTGTCTTTTAGCTCTGGGAATGATTCTGGTTCTTTATAAAAAATATGTTTTGTTTATTAGACAGCATTGTTGTTGTGCCATATGATACGGCCTTTACCAACACTGTCCGCAGCTGCCATCATTTGTATGGTACCTAAAGCCACGATAAAATTATATGAGGTAGTCCGTTGGTTATTATTATTAAGAAATTGTCGCATTATTAAAATTTAGGATTGGCTATAGCAGCTGGAGGTCTTAAGTTAGAGACCGAGATTAAATAAAACCCTAGTTGATTATGCGACTGAAAATTACAAAAATTGTACACACGCATTTTTTAAATTTTCAGTTGAATTTTCATTCAATTTCATTTATTTTAACAGGTATTAATAGCTTTGATAAAATATATGAAATTATACAGAAAAGAAATAAGTTTAATAAATTTCAATATTCAAAACCCGATAAAACTCAAAATTGTTTTAAATAATAAATAATTTAGGAACTAATAAATCTTACCAAGTTTTAATAAAAAGCTTACGCTTAATTCCCATTGATTACTTTTACAGGATAAATTTTTTATTTATTTTTTGTTTAAGAAAATACATATCCTTTTTCACGTTACCTATCATCTCAAAAAAATAACCTCTAGGTAAAATTGCAAACATATTTTCTTTCATTCAAAAGATTTTTATTTGAACTTACACCAAAAAAGTGAAGCTCATGGCTCACGAAAGATACCCAGGTCGACTTGCAGAGGTATTTGTTTTCCATTGGCTTTTATTTGAGCTTACAGCACGTAAAGTGAAAGTAATGTGAGACGCGAAAAGAAAATAAATAAGTGTAGATGGGAATGGTAGAATGCAGGGGGTTGGAGATTAGGTGGTCTTCAGGAAAGACTCATGCTTGTACACTTCGATTACGTTCTCGATGATCTCCCACTGGTGCTCGCGGGTAAAGTCCTTGACCAGCGGCTTGTACCACATGGCCGACTCGTCGGACTCGTCGGTGAGCGGCACCTGAACACCGTAGGTCTGTAGGGCCAGCGATAAACAGCCAATGGCCACATGGGTGGGCTTGTACTTGAGGATGTTGGCGCTGTGGTGGAAGTCTTGCAGATAGGAGGCTGCAGCCTTGGCAATGGGCACCGAGTTCCACACCTCGACGCCCACCCAGTCTTGTAGGGTCTTCATATAATAGAGTAAGTACTGGAAAACAGAGATTTGGAGGTGGTGAGTTCGTTTTCTGGAACATGTAAAAGCTGCTAACTGAATTACTCACCTTGTGGGCCAGGTCGATATTGAGATCGAAGCCCAGGGTGCGTGTGATGAGCAGCTCCGCCTGCACGATGGCATCGCGCATGGACCAGTACTCGTCATTGAGATCCAGCGGATCATTGCCCCTGTTGAGGGTGCAGTATGCCACGTTGATCACATCGCGTATCTTCACACTGTCGTCGTCCTTGATCTTGCCAGCCAAGTACAGCGAGGAGGCGGCAATTAGCTGTTTTATTTGGGGGTTATGTCTGTTAGATGCGTTATTCTTTTAATGGAACCCAATACGCACGAACTCATCGTAGTCGGTGGTCTTCACCTCCCGGAAGAATCGGTGGTACACAATGGCCGCACAGGCAGCCGTCAGGGGCTTCATCTTCAGCTTGGCGGCGCACTCGAAAATGTACAGGGGCACCAATCCGGCTTTGTTCACCTTCCTGGCGGGGATTCAAGCACATTTAAAGGAATCAACCAGCCATCATCAGGTCCACTCACCTGTAGTCGATGGGCTTTACACCCTTGTTCGAATCCACGTGCTGCTGCAACGACATGACATCCAAAACGTTCTTCATTCTCACAGGCAAGTGCCGAATCGAGCGTATTAATTGAAACTGGGGGATGGGGCAGCAGCAGTACCGAATTTGATTGCGAGTTCGTTGGCCCACGCAGCAGACTGGATAAAGCGAGACTGCAGGTCAGCTGGGAGCCACGAGCCTGAATGCTGAACGGAGACACACCGAAAAATCGAGAGGCGACAAACCGGTTCGGACTGCAGCGGCGGTGCAATTGTACGACGAGGTGCAATCGGAACGGGAAAACTAACGGGGCGACCGGCGAGGCGGCGACAGCTGTTCCGATTTCACTTAAAATGGTGGACGATTTTGTTAAAAACCATTTTCCCCTGTTCAAAAGTAGTTTACCAACCGGCTCAACAGCTGTTAGCTTAGACAGTGTTGGGAAACTGTTTGCGAAACCTGAAAGTTTAAAAGTAATTCTAAACAGAGAAAGTGGCTTAATCGACATTAAAAACTTCATTAAAATTGTTATATTTTTTGTAAAAGTGGCTAACCAAGTCTTGTCTTAAAATTTTAATAAATAATAACAATTCTTTAGAGTTTTTAATAAAAGTATATGCCAAAAAAACACAAGTGGAAGTCTCCTCCTCTTTCTAGTCCAAATTTCTTTCAGTGCAGCAATAGCCGATAACTGTGTATCGATAGCTCCGATCACACTATACACATCCCCATCGCCGCCAGCTGTTCCGCTCTGTTCCCCCCACTCGCCCCTCCCGCACACATTTATTATCATTGCGAAAACGAAGTGCAGGCAGCAGCAAAAACAGCAAATCCGTCGCAACCAAGCGAAAATGGATCAATAACGCGCCAGCCAGGGCTAACTCGCAAATCCCGTGACCGCTAATTGGATTCCATTGTGCGCCCAGCGACAGGAAACGGAAATCTACAACGGCCAGCAGCGAATCGCTTGAGAGATACACAAAGAAGCACAAACAAAACAGAAGATGAAGGCGACCAAGACGCGGGCTGTCCGCCTCACAAGCTTGACAGAGGATGTGAGCAATGTGCCCGAGGATGCTCCCTTCCGGGCACGTCTCCACTTCCTGTTTGCCCAGATCGAGCGGGAATTCGAACAACTTTATCTGGAGAATCAGAGCTGTGAGTGTAATGCATTCGTTACTCCTAGTACCACATTTTAAATTATTTTTAATCAATTACAGTGCAGGATAAACTGGACATTGCCACCGCCACCAAGGAATCAGTGGTCCAGCAGGAGCAGCGATCTACCGGAGGAGGACTGCTGAGCGCTCCATCTTCATCCTCCGCTTTACCCACTCCGGCCACCCAAACGGATGAAGTGGGCGCCAGCTTTCTAGCCGCCGCTTCCAGCACACACAAGAGCTTGAAGGCCAAACTCAGCAGCGCCACTGGCGGCAGCAAGGCCAAGGCCAGCAACAAGATCAAGGCTCAGACGAGCCGCATCGTTTCCAGCTTCAAGGCCCCCACAGTGGTTAGCACGGTGGTGCGAGAGTTTGGTGGACACAAGGATGGAATTTGGCAGGTGGCTGCTAAGGCGGGACAACCCATTATAGGCACTGCTTCCGCCGATCACACAGCTTGCATCTGGGGCGTGGAAAGTGCAAGGTGTTTGCTGCAGTACCAAGGACATGCCGGCTCAGTCAACTCTATAAAGTTCCACAAGCAAAGAGATCTCGTGCTCACAGGCAGCGGCGACGGAACAGCCCACATCTGGCAGGCGGCCGTCAATTGGGAGGTGTCCAAGTAAGTGTCCAAAGAGAGACGTAGGTCGTGAGCTAAAATTTTTTCTGTCCCATAGGAAGGGGCATTCATCGGAAGAGGAACTGGATGACAGCGATGAGCAAGTAGAGGATCGCGACCGTGTGGACACATTGCGCACACCGTTGTGCGAGTTTACGGGCCCCGGTGGTCACCTGTCCGTCGTGGTGGCCGCCGACTGGCTCTCCTCTATGGACCAAATCATCACCGGCAGCTGGGACAGGACCGCTATACTATGGGACGTAGAAACCGGTCAGCCACTGCAGCCACTGACGGGGCATGATCACGAGCTGACACACGTTTCGGCGCATCCCACACAGCGCTTGGTAGTGACCGCCTCGAGGGACACCACGTTCCGGCTGTGGGACTTCCGGGAGGCCATACCTGCGGTGTCCGTGTTTCAGGGCCACACGGAAACGGTTACTTCCAGTGTATTTGCGCGGGATGACAAAGTTGTGTCCGGATCGGATGACCGCACCATCAAGGTGTGGGAGCTACGCAATATGCGCTCGGCTTTGGCCACGATCCGGACGGATTCCTCGGTGAACCGCCTGGCCGTTTCCAGCGGTGGGATCATCGCAATACCACATGACAATCGCCAGATACGGCTTTTCGATTTAAATGGACAAAGGGTGGCCAGATTGCCACGCACCAGTCGCCAGGGTCATCGGCGGATGGTGTCCTCGGTGGCCTGGGCGGAGGAGCCGCTGCTCGACTGCGACCTCTTCTCCTGTGGCTTCGATCGCCGCGTCTTTGGCTGGTCCATCGTCCTGCCCAAGGACAATTGAAGGCGGTTAAAAGGGGCAGCTGCTCCCAAAGACGGATGAGCTCAATGAGCCAGTAGCCCCTCGGAACGCAAAACATCTCTCGAAAAGAGCATCCCAAAAGAGATGCTCGTACTTATGTGTGTAGCCGTTAAACGTTAGATCAAGTATTATGCAGACATTGTTCAAGATGTTCTAGATGTCGATCACTGAGTGTAATTACTGTTGCTTTTTGCCAAATAGTCGCGGCACATCATCGAGTGCTGCTATATACTACATATTATCATTGTTATAACATATTTACGTGGGGATTGGGCTGGGCTTCCGAAGTCCAATTCGTATTTTATCTGTGTTTTACTACCATACATAACATATACATATTATAGGTGTCTAAGGCATTGACGTTATTAGCGAGCATGAATAAACATAATCAAGCACTTCTAGATGCATTAACCTACATAATGTGAATTGTTTTATTTATAAAATTAAGTGGATGTAAGCGAAATATACAGTTGGTTGGAAAATATAGGCTTTAACATTTTGAGCTTCTAAGTGCCAAATATTTAAGTAGAGTCCATCACGATAGTTCACTTCAATGACATATAATCTCTTTTATTTCCGTTTTATACACATTCAATATACATACTTTGAATATAACTTAATGTTAGTGGCTAAGACATAACAATTTTAAACGTAAAAATAGTCCATCGATAATGCGTGGCTATAACTTTGGAATACAGTTGCTGCCGCTTACAGGTGGGCAAACTTTAGCACCAACAGACCAATTAAGATACCCATCTCCAGTATGATAATGAGTATCAGAATGATCTTGTTGTAGAGCACCTCCCTGCTCAATTTTCGAATGATGGCACGGGACTTGGACAGATCCTGATCGGCGTCCTCTAGTCGCCGAGTAGTGCGCAGAAGTGACTCCCTCTGCTCGCCTAGTTCGCCCAGCACCTGTTGGAATGTAAACATATGTAGACAAGCTAGCCGATTCCCGTTTATTATAAAACTTACCTCCGCTCCCATATTCTCCGTTTCAATGGCAATCTGGTTGGATCTCTGGATGCTCTCCGTCGTGCGTTGCAGCACATCGTTCATGCTGGCCGACAGCTGCGCTTGGCGGCTATCATAGTCGCCGCCGCTGGGCAGTTGGTGGTAGCCTGCGTTGGACATGATGTGAGTTTTTAAACGAAATTAAATGCGATTTTGGTCAAAACAAAATAAAAACAAAGGCAAAAAGTGTGGCCGTTGAGGTATCACATAAGACCATAACGCCTTGAGCTTAGCACTAACGCGTAAAATGTTTCCATTAGAGAGCTATCGATAAAAAATAAATCGCCACCGTTATTTGATCTCAGGTTTAAAAAAGATCGTTTTAAATCTCAAATTATTATTTTCAGATTTGGTAGAAATGTAAAACTAATTTGCTATAAGAACACAGAAAAAGTTTTTCTTTTTTGAGAATAAAACAAAAATCCCAGTGAGAATCGTTGTCAACTATAAAAATTATTTAAGAATACAAATTCTTAAATCTCAAGCAATTTAAAACAAAGTTTCAAGAACTTTATGGTCTTCTTGGAAATATATTGTTTATGATTAATTGATATCAAAAGTTTGAAAACTTCCGAGAAATAAATGGGCTGTCCTAATTTTTTTGTGAACAGGAGACAGCCGTTAAATCAAAAGTCAAGAGGTTTCCCATAAATAGAAAGGGTAGTATAAATTTATCAACTACCACCCCGGCGCACCCGTGCACCCCCCTGCCAGTTGCTAGGGCCGACAAGAGGGGCGATTTATAAAGGCTGACAAAACCAAAACAAACAGCTATCAATATCAGGTTGTCTTATCTGGAACAGGGAATTACTCGGCTGAAGCGTTATTAATTTAAATTGATAGAGGCGATGGCTAGTGGCTACGCAATGCGGACATATGTATGTACATATGTAGCACTCGAAGAGTTTTGACTTTAGTGCGGGTATTTGTCGATTTTTGATTCCTGATAACGACCTCTGTTGTGCTGCCTCCCTGATCATACATGGCCGACATGGCATGCCCGCCCCGATCTGAAGATATAGAAATTGTATGAGTTGTATAGAGAGGCGACGGCGGAGAGCCGATTGGCGAGCGGGTTCTCGAGTCGCCGCTGGTCGCGGCGAATGCCAAATTTAAACGCAGTCGATCGCTGGCGCTGAGCAGACGTGCGCTCCGCTTGAGATACAGATACTCGGGCACTCAGTCAGATACTCTCGGTCGGCAACAAACAAGTTCTAAATTTATCGCTCGTACTCGCGGGGAATCGAATCTGTGGTGTCTTTGACATTCTAAAGCGTTTTCGGAGCTGCGAAGGTAAGCAAATCCCAGGCGAA
This sequence comes from Drosophila anomelani, assembly GCA_035045905.1. NCBI lineage: Eukaryota > Metazoa > Arthropoda > Insecta > Diptera > Drosophilidae > Drosophila > Drosophila anomelani. The sequence goes on along the minus strand of JAWNOO010000007.1, from coordinate 2,505,525 downwards.
GACCCCGCAAAACTCGATTAACCAACTCAGTGGGTTCAAGGTGATCGATCTCTCGCTCTCTTGAGTCGAGGCAAGAAAGTGTGTCATAGATTCCAGACCGCAAAAGATGCAAAAGCATCTCGGAGAGCACGTGCTCCAGTAGCAAAGCCTGCATTCCGGCACGTGACGATAGCTACTAGCTAGCTAGTTAGTTAGTTAGTTAGTCAGCGGGAAGGGGGGTCACCTCGCCTGTCATGGGACCCATTGTGCAAACAGCGCTCCCACCTGCCAGAAGTCACAGGTAAAGTCAGAGCGCGCTAGCTCCGTCTCTGTCTGGAGCCCGCGAGTATCTCTGAGATACGTCGTGGTCGTCGGCGTGCGTGTGATACTTGCGGCAGTGTGAGTGTTGGTCGCGCACACAGATACTGCGTCAGCATTTATCTGTGAGTCGCGCTCTCCCACAGAGTCGCGAGTTTTCGAGTTTTATGCAATCAAATAATACGGGTATCATGTGATCTCCGGGGCTTGTGGTCGGCCTAGAAAAATCTTCTGCTAGAACAGAGGAGAAGCGAAGGCGAGAACCAAAAGCTGAGCTCGATCGAGTACTTCAATAAAGCCTCGAGTAATTGCACACAATAAATACCAGTCGATTATGATTTATGGATCACTCTATAAATTTCCCGTCGTCGTCGCACTTCCCATCGATCAATCAACTTTTACTGATTAGCCAGCAGCAGCAGCAGCTCTAGCCGCTGCTCTAGCCCGTTTATGAATGGAAAATCTGAACGTTCGAGAAATCAAGAAATCCCAGATCTCAAGTACAAGTGCAAATAAGCCTTATAAAGCCCCGCACTCGAGTCCCCGATCTCCAGTTGCGCAACTCCCCAGCGAAAAGCTTATCGGCATTAGGGCGTCGACCACTTGCATTGCAATCGAAGAATTGTAATTTCCAAACGGCTTTAAAGTCCCTGGCGAATTATATTCACACTGGATATTTAAACAAATTTAAATATATCGTTGACATTCGGATCTTAGTGGGTGTTGGGGGGGGGGGGGGGGGGGTAGAAATAAAACGATTCATAGTCATGTGTTCAACATCAGTAGGTTTATGGGTTCGCGCTTCTGTTTTACAACTCCCATTTATTTTTAGTTCCCTGCCACTAACTACTTTTCAGATAAGTCTATGCCAATATGGGCATAATTAGTATTTGTGACGCAATGGAAGCGTTTAACTTTTTTACTTTGCTCTCACAGCAGTAGTTTTGGAAAATCAATTGAATTGACAATTGGCGTTAATAAATATGAGTGAGCCTGGGCATTTCTTCTCCCGATCGTCTTTGTATGTGGATTCACATAGGAATTATATACACATCATATACATACATATATACAGCCTTAATTACTCACAGGGGAAAAATGGAATTGTCACAAAAACGAACGCTCTCAATAAAAAGTAGAAGTTATATTCGTATTTGAATTAACAACAAATAGCAGCGAATGGGAGAGCCGGAGAGAGAAACAAACAAAACAGAGCGAAAACTGAACGAAACTTCGAAGCGTAGCGATATTGATATTAGCTACAATCACATGGGCGCCCAACAAAAAGGGGGGTTGTCAATGTCACCGCTCTCCGACTAGCGTTTTCTCCCCCTATATACCCCTTGCCGTCGATTAAATGTGATTAAGGCTCACCCACAATTCGCGTGTGTTAGACAGGAGCAACAACAACAGCTGAATTTTAACTACAGCAAAGCTTCAGTAATTCAAACTGATTTGGAAGAGTTTTGAAACCTTAAACTTAGAAATAGAAGTATCCAGTTTATAAAAACTTTTCAGAACTTTAACTGCAATACTTTAAGGGCTTAAAAAATTGTTGTTGAATGTTGATGTTGATCTTCATTTAATAAAAAAACAAAGCATACTTTTTCGCTGCTTGAAAAATCAAGTATCCGTTAGATACTTTTCATAGGATAGTTAGTATGATTGACTATGCCTATCGATAGGGATTAGTTATTATAGACGTTTAACTGTATTTGGAGGTGGTTTGCACCCACTCACAGGCACGCAAGGCTAGTCCACTCACGAAAATGACCAGCGAAGAGGAGCGACCACAGAGAGAGGAAGGAAAGAGACGAGAATCGGATAGCAAACGGCAATGGCTACGACGTCGCCTAGCGCCTAGTTGTTGTTTTGAAGTTGAACTGGTTTACAGTTGCCGCAGCTGTTTCGCCGCCTCGGCGTTTTCAACGTTTTCAGTGTTTTTTTCGTGGTCGAGCAGTGCGTGCGAGCGGGAGCGATATTGGGCAATTGGGAATTCGAAATTTCAGTTTCCAGTTTTCAGTGAATTGAATTTATTAAAACGAAAGCAGCACTTGAGCAGGCGAGTTCAATTGAAATAAATACCTGTTTTCCAATCATCGAGTTACAAAAAAGTTGCCAATTAATTCAAGAGAAATTAATAAATATTTACAAATACAGTTTGTTTGCACTCGTCTGAATATTGTGTTTATAAGCAACCAATGTAAATAGAATGAACGTGTATATGTACATATGTATCTATATATGTCCGTATATGTGCATATAATAGCCTGATATCGTATTGTTATTTACTAACAGGGTTCGTGTCCGAGCTGTGGGGATTTCCGCCTTGAAGCGATAAAACCCTTCTAAGCAAGCGCCCCGCCCTTTTGATTAAATTTTAATTAAATAGGAATTTAATTATTAAAACTGTACAATGTATATACGATCCATCCATCCAAGTCCTACTTTTGATTATTACAGTGAACAACTCACGAGTAGCTACTAAATTCTATTAGTTTTTGTTTAATAAAAGCAAATATGTAAAAATGTTGCATTCGAAAATTGTAATACTGTAAATATAAAAAAAATCCTTTATTCTTTAAAATCCAGAAAATATAATTAGTTATTTAATAAAATTAACAATCTATATGACATATGGAACTTGAACCTCAAAGATTACTTTCATTTACCCTTCATAATCCATATGAGTGTGCACAAGGTGTAAGCTCGTTAATTACACTATAAAACAGTTGAAAATGCACAAATGGCATTGTAAAAATTAACAAGTAGCCGGCATTATATTAGAACCCAGTCTATATGGATCTACCTCCTACGTTTCTGTCTCGGCACACGCCAATACTAGGCTAATGAAACTATAAAAACTACAAACAATTGAACTGGCAAACCTTCTAAAACGATCTTTAATGACCCGACAATTGGACGCGTATTCGTAATTAATAATAAGAGCAATTAAGGCTGCGAATTTCATGACTCTGCTATTTTTAGCAAACTGGCGACAACCGGCCAAAGGCCCAGAAAAAACCAACAAAGTGCCCAGCCAGCGCATACTCTTACATATTGGTATAAGTTGGCCTGATAAAAGTGTCACAGTAAGCGAAAAAGCGAAGCGGGCAAAAGATATGAGCAACAGGCTATGTGAGGAGCATCAAGTGGATTCCATTTCCAAATTCCGCATGCGAACTCGATAGCATAAGTCATGAAGGGGAGAACTCCAATCCGGCTCTGCAGTAGAGATGTTAGTGGTCATGTTATTTGATTGATGGATCTAAGAGAGCACTGATGGTTGGATGGGGTTTATGTGAATATCCATGACGTCCCCTGTCTCTGGCAGCTGGCCAATTGTCTGGGCCATGGTTTTGTTATTTTAATGTTGTGTTTTACAAATGACTCGAACGCCCCTACACGGAGAGATAATTAGCCGAGTGTCGTTAAATTAATAACTATTATATTATATTTTACAATGAGATTTTAATTAGAACAGAAAAGTGATAAAGTTTGAAAGTTATAAAAGTGGAAATTCTGAGATAAAAGAAGTCTTGAAATAAGTATTTTCTGCTCTAATAATATTATATATATATTTTATAATATAATATATATAATACATACATTTTATAATTGGATTTCAATCAGAACAGAAACAACATTCATTCCCATATGTCAAATGTAAAAATTCTGATTTACAATAAAAATCCCCCTACATTGGATAAAATAAATATAGAAATCATAACTAAAGAATGTTTTACAATTTATTTAAAAGAAACGCTCGAAAATGAATCATTCTTAATCGTTGGGTTTATAAAAAAGAACACTCATAGCTTGTTTATTATAGTTTCTTTATATGCCAAGCTCTTAATATCCAGAATTTAATAACGGCTTCTATGTAAACACTGCTAATAATGAAAACAAGTTAATAAAAACTAGAGTTTAGGCTAAAAGTATACCTCTGGGAAATAGAACCTAGACAATTAATTAAATTCTAATGAATCTGCAGGTCGACTAAGTTCTTCAGAATAAATTAATACCACTCTTCCAGTCAGAATACATTATATTCTTAATGTTTTCAGTGCACACGATTTCTGCATAAAATTTGTGTTCTACATATAACACATCATACGTTTTATATCTACCGCAAAAAGCAAAAGCTAATTCTTCTCTCCTGTCGGGGATTGGGAATGGGAATGGGCAGTTGGAGGGGATTCGGATATGGCGTAGGGGGAGAACAGGGACCATATGTAGTCCGTGGGACCATTAAAGTTCGATAATGTGCGCGAGGCTGACGTCGCCGTGTCGTTGACTGTTTGGCCGATGATGTCACAGCAAACCTTGATGTCGTCTGTGTGTACTCTGCGAAATGGCGAAATGCTCTCGAGTGCAGACACCACCACCAGACGGCGGACTACTACTGTTGCCCTGCCCAGGACCTCGCCCACCTTCCTGCCGACCCGCCCTCAGATGCGTCAGTGCGGAGGCGACCCAATTAAGCCAAACATTACTTGCATTATCTGAGTTCCACCGATTTTTTTTGGGAGAAGTCAGCTCTATTTGCACATGGCGGGCCAGGCCTGACTGACAGTTTCTGATAAACAGACAATTATCAGTTAATTTGCCGTAATCATAATTTATGTAAAAAAGTCCCCCATATGTTTTGCGGGCTGTGTGGTGTTAAGGTGTCTTAAGGAAGTGTCAGTGCATTTTGGGTCGACGCAGCGATAAGAATTGTGTTTGTATTTAAGGCTGTAAACAATATTGCAGCAGTATCAAGATAACTCTGGTAAATAAGTTAAGTTTTCTCAGTAAAATATAGCCGTATGTACTTGAGAAAGTGACATTTTGAGAACGCAAAGCGACTAGATAATTCCGTTAGCAGGCGGCAAGAAAACTTAAGATACAATTCATATATGATTTCCCAAAATAATATCTTCATCAGCTTAAAATACGATCATGCCATCTGGCCTGGCAGGAAGGAAATCTATCAACAATGATTTTAACTTTTTGTTGAATTAATCTTTATGGCTGTGTTGATATTTGGACCATAAATCGGTAGATTCCGCGAATTGGAACTGTGTTTATATGCGCATATCATAATACAATTCTATTTGTGATCGCATTTTGTATTGGTTTAAACTTACTTCCGTTGCTTTAGGTTTAAGTCATTTCTGCCAGTCTTTCCCATCCAATTCTTCAGATAGTTTTCTTAACAAAATGTACATAATACTTCCTTCGCCCTTGAAACCCCCACAAAGCAGCTCCATCACTCTAAAATATTTTAAGACTCAACAATTCACTTGGAGTTACGTGATTTCTCTGTTAAATTCAATTAGAACGTGACTTGCTGTTGTAATTGAGTAGTCGAAACTTGTTTGGGATTAGTATATGGACTCTCCTGGTTCGATTCTCTGGTTGTGATGACAGCCATGCCAGGTCCGAGCGCCATATGGAGCTGAAAATAGAGTGATTGCCTTTCCACACCAAAGAAAAACAAATGAAAGACAAATAAATAAATAGAATCATTTGCAGAGGAACCTAGCGAAATGTTGTATGTACATAAATATGTCGGGTTGAATAGGGGGCGAAGATGCACTGAGACAAATGGGGCTTAGAAATTGAAAGAAAAGCCAAAATTAATTAATTTATTATTTTATAACATTTATTAATGGAGTTGTAACTGTGAAAGCTTAGAAAAGAAAGAAAGAAATATTGAAGAGGCAAGAGAGATATCTTCTTAGACGAGACAGAGATCTTTTTAACAATAAAATAATCATTAAATAATATTATATTTAGTTAATTTTGTTTTATTTTTTTGGCCAAGTGAAACTATTGTTTATCACATATTCCTTCTTCTGGCCAAAGACCAAAGCCAAACGATGGCGAAAAACAAATCGTGGTCGCTATTCTTTATTTTAATTGCACGTCTGCGGAATGCCGAAACTAAACCCCTTGCCTCCTCTCCTTGTCCACAGGGAACGTAAGCAGTCGCCAAGATGGGGGACATGTTCCGAAGTGAGGAAATGGCACTCTGCCAGATGTTTATTCAGCCGGAGGCCGCGTACACCTCCGTATCTGAGCTGGGCGAAACTGGCTGCGTGCAGTTCCGCGACGTAAGTACGGATTGTAGTTACCCCTTGGCGCCGCCACTAACCGAAAATCCTCTCTAAATCCAGCTGAACGTGAACGTCAACGCCTTCCAGCGGAAGTTCGTCACCGAGGTGCGTCGCTGCGATGAGCTGGAGCGCAAGATCCGCTACATCGAGACGGAGATCAAGAAGGACGGCATCGTGCTGCCCGACATCCAGGATGACATTCCGCGGGCACCTAATCCACGCGAGATCATCGATTTGGAGGCTCACCTGGAGAAGACCGAGTCGGAGATGATCGAGCTGGCCCAGAACGAGGTAAACATGAAGTCCAACTACCTGGAGCTCACCGAGCTGCGCAAGGTGCTGGAGAACACGCAGGGCTTCTTCTCGGACCAGGAGGTGCTCAACCTGGACTCCACCAACCGTGCTGGTGGCGTGGACGAGGCCACCGCCCAGCATCGCGGCCGCCTTGGCTTCGTGGCCGGCGTGATCAACCGCGAGCGCGTGTTCGCCTTCGAGCGGATGTTGTGGCGCATCTCGCGCGGCAATGTCTTCCTCAAGCGCTCCGACCTGGACGAGCCGCTGAACGATCCGGCGACGGGCCATCCCATCTACAAGACCGTCTTCGTGGCCTTCTTCCAGGGCGAGCAGCTGAAGAACCGCATCAAGAAGGTGTGCACTGGCTTCCACGCCTCGCTCTATCCCTGTCCCAGCTCGCACAACGAGCGCGAGGAGATGGTGCGCAACGTGCGCACTCGCCTGGAGGACCTGAAGCTTGTCCTCAGCCAGACGGAGGATCACCGCAGCCGTGTCCTGGCCACCGTGTCCAAGAACCTGCCTTCGTGGTCGATCATGGTCAAAAAGATGAAGGCCATCTATCACACGCTCAATCTGTTCAACATGGACGTGACCAAGAAGTGCCTCATCGGAGAGTGCTGGGTGCCCACCAAGGATCTGCCCATTGTCCAGAAGGCCCTCTCCGACGGATCGGCTGCCGTGGGCAGCACCATTCCCTCGTTCCTGAACGTGATCGATACCAACGAGCAGCCGCCGACCTTCAACAGGACCAACAAGTTCACTCGCGGATTCCAGAACCTGATCGATGCCTACGGTGTGGCCTCCTACAGGGAGTGCAACCCCGCCCTGTACACCTGCATCACCTTCCCCTTCCTGTTCGCCGTGATGTTCGGCGATCTGGGCCACGGCCTCATTTTGGTTCTTTTTGGCGCCTGGATGGTTCTCTCCGAGAGGAAGCTGGCCCGCATCCGTAACGGTGGCGAAATCTGGAACATTTTCTTCGGCGGTCGCTACATCATCCTGCTGATGGGTCTGTTTGCCTGCTACACTGGATTGGTCTACAACGACATCTTCTCCAAGTCGATGAACCTGTTTGGATCGCGCTGGAGCAACAACTACAACACCACGACGGTCCTGAGCAATCCCAGCCTGCAGATGCCGCCCAATAGCTCAGCCAACGGTGTCTATCCCTTCGGTATGGATCCCATCTGGCAGCTGGCCGACAACAAGATCATCTTCCTGAACAGCTTCAAGATGAAGCTCTCGATCATCTTCGGCGTGCTGCACATGGTGTTTGGCGTGTGCATGTCCGTGGTTAACTTCACCCACTTTAAGCGCTACGCATCCATCTTCCTGGAATTTGTGCCCCAGATCCTGTTCCTGCTGCTGCTGTTCGGCTACATGGTGTTCATGATGTGAGTGGGCTTTAATATTCTCTAAAAGTGGCTGCTTCTATATAATATGATTTCGTTAAAAGGTTCTTCAAGTGGGTTAGCTACAATGCCAAGACAAGCTTCCAGCCCGAGACACCCGGCTGTGCGCCGTCCGTCCTGATCATGTTCATCAACATGATGCTGTTCAAGAACACACCACCGCTCAAGGGATGCGACGAGTTCATGTTCGAGTCGCAGCCGCAGCTGCAGAAGGCCTTCGTGCTCATCGGCCTGTGCTGCATTCCCTGGATGCTGCTGGGCAAGCCTCTGTACATCAAGTTCACCCGCAAGAATAACGCCCACGTAGGTTTCCCTAAGAATTATATTATATTTCCCTCAGATTATATTAATTTATATTTTATTTTTCATGGACAGGCCAAGCACAATGGCCAGCTGACCGGCAACATGGAACTGGCTGAGGGCGAGACCCCCCTGCCCACGGGCTTCTCTGGCAACGAGGAGAACGCAGGAGGCGCCCATGGTCACGAGGATGAGCCGATGAGCGAAATCTACATCCACCAGGCCATCCACACCATCGAATATGTGCTCAGTACCATCTCGCACACGGCCTCCTATCTGCGTCTCTGGGCTCTGTCCCTGGCCCATGCCCGTAAGTGTTCCTATGGAGCTGTTAGATGGACTCTCCATTAATCCCTTGTGCATTGCAGAGCTCTCCGAGGTGCTGTGGAACATGGTGTTGTCCCTGGGTCTGAAGATGTCCGGAGTGGGCGGCGCCATTGGACTTTTCCTTATTTTCGGCGCCTGGTGCCTGTTCACATTGGCCATCCTGGTCCTGATGGAGGGTCTGTCCGCCTTCCTGCACACCCTGCGTCTGCACTGGGTGGAGTTCATGAGCAAGTTCTACGAGGGTCTCGGCTACGCCTTCCAGCCCTTCAGCTTCAAGGCCATCCTGGACGGCGAGGAAGAGGAGTAAAGTGCTCAAACCACAAAAATATGTGTACAACTAGCCAGCGAGCTTTGTTTTCCCCACAGATATGTTTTGTTTGTTAAATGTTTTTGTTTTGTTTATTCCTTTTTTCGGATATCGTCAGTATTGTGGTGCTCTTCCCACATTTTTGTATCCTCCCCGTTTTGTATTCCATTTGTTGTCCAAAAGTATTCCTCCTCCTAGCCCGGAGGTGTGCCTAGTATTCTCAAAAAAACTGTTTCAAAAGCAATAAATTGATATTCATTGTTATTAAACTTATGCAAATAAATTAATTGTAATAAATAAATATGCAGCAAAGAAGAGAAAAGCAAAAAAAGTTTTTTTATGATGGATGGATAAATGTAAATAATTCTAAAAAATTCTAGCTCTATTTGTAAAATTACAAATCGAAAGTAAATGGCAAAATATTTGGAAAACACAAAGTTTTAGTGCTTTGGAAAACCGTTTTTAAAAGCTGCAAAACTGGAAATTATAATGTTTTTTATCACGCATTTTCTATTATGAAAAACATAAATATTTTATCAAAAGAAAAAATATTTAAATGAAAATTATATAACTATTTTATTTGCGGTTCAGTTTTTACCTTATCACAAGTCCCTTCTGTATATACTCCGATGTCTAGGTACAAAATTCATGCGATAAGTACCTAGAGCTGCCCTAGAAATCAGTTTGTAATTGCCTGGCAATTGGTTTTTAATTCCAAACTGGCCGAGAACTATCAGTTGATAAGCAAAAAACCCGAAAGGGAGGAAAGGGAACCGGGAAAATGGACATTCATTCCATCACATTGATGGATGGCTCCATGGGGCCGTAGAAGTTCCCCAATTATTTATCCAAGGCAGACTGATAAGCCGGAATAGAAGGTGTTCGTGGGTCAGCAAGCCTTCCTCGTCCAAGTCACTTGACCAGACCGATCAGTCGTCCGTCAGCAGCGCTCCGAGTGTGCAGAGCCCAACTCAGGAATATTATTCACTCACCAAAGGAGCAACAGGATCAGGAAACATGTCCAAGTGGTGGAGCTTCGGCTCCAATCAGGAGAGCAATAGCATCTTCCGGAGCGAGGTGATGTCCTTGGTTCAGATGTATCTGCAGCCAGAGGCAGCCTACGATACGATTGCCGCTTTGGGCGAAGTGGGATGCGTGCAGTTCCGTGACGTAAGTAAAAGGAGGAGCGAGAGCCAGGACTTTTTATAATTTATTTGTTATGAAATTCGAATCCTTTTTTACTCGAAATAAAGATGAACGACAAGATTAATGCCCAGCAACGCAAGTTTGTCGGTGAGGTGAGGCGCTGCGATGAACTCGAGCGTCGTATTCGTTACGTAACCACCGAGCTGGCCAAGGAGGGTCACAAGGTGCTCGACCTCATTGACGACTTTCCGCCGGCACCACAGCCGCGCGAGATCATCGATCTGGAGACGCATCTAGAAAAAACCGAGACGGAGATCATGGAGCTGGCTGCCAACAATGTGAACCTGCAAACCAGCTACCTGGAGCTCACCGAGATGATCCAAGTGCTGGAGCGCACCGATCAGTTCTTCTCGGACCAGGAGTCCCACAATTTCGACTTGAACAAGAAGGGAACGCACCTGGACCCCGAACAATCAAATGGTCGCCTGGGCTTTGTGGCCGGAGTGATAAACCGGGAGCGGGAGTACGCCTTCGAGCGGATGCTGTGGCGCATCTCGCGCGGCAATGTCTTCGTCCGCCGCTGCGAGGTCGACGTTCCCCTGACGGATCCCAAGACCGGCAGTGTGCTCCACAAGAGTGTCTTTGTGGTCTTCTTCCAGGGCGATCAGCTGCAGGGCAGGATTCGCAAGGTGTGCACCGGCTTCCATGCCCACATGTATCCCTGTCCCAGCTCGCATGCCGAGCGCCAGGAAATGGTGAAGAACGTGAAGACCCGCCTGGAGGACCTTCAGGCGATCATCGACCAGACCAGCGACCACCGGACTTGTGTGCTCCAGGCGGCCCTCAAGCACCTGCCCAGATGGTCGGCCATGATCAAGAAGATGAAGGCCATCTACCACACGCTTAATCTGTTCAACGTGGACCTGGGCAGCAAGTGCCTGATTGGCGAGGGCTGGGTGCCCAAGCGGGAGCTGGAGCAGGTGGAGGTGGCCCTGGCAGCGGGATCGGCCAGTGTGGGCAGCACAGTGCCTTCGTTCATCAATGTTCTGGACACCAAGAAGGAGCCACCGACCTACTTCCGCACGAACAAGTTTACTCGCGGATTCCAGAACCTTATTGACGCCTACGGAATCGCTGGCTACCGCGAGGTGAATCCTGGCCTGTACACCTGCATCACCTTCCCCTTCCTGTTCGCCGTGATGTTCGGCGACATGGGACACGGCACGATCCTCTTCCTCTTGGGCCTCTGGATGGTTGTGGACGAGAAGCGGCTGAGCAAGAAGCGGGGCGGCGAGATCTGGAACATCTTCTTCGCCGGCCGCTACATTATCATGCTGATGGGTCTGTTTGCCATGTACACGGGCTTCCACTACAACGACTGCTTCTCCAAGTCCTTCAACGTGTTCGGCACTCGCTGGGTGAATGTCTACAATCGAACAACTGTCCTGACCAATCCCACCTTGACACTCAATCCCTCGGTGGCCACACGCGGTGTCTATCCCATGGGCATCGATCCGGTCTGGCAGTCGGCCTCCAACAAGATCATCTTCCTGAACACCTACAAGATGAAGCTATCGATCATCTTCGGCGTGCTGCACATGACCTTTGGCGTCTGTATGTCGGTGGAGAACTTTGTGTTCTTCAAGAAGTACGCCTACATTTTCCTGCAGTTCGTGCCCCAGGTCATGTTCCTGCTGCTTATGTTCGGCTATATGTGCTTCATGATGTTCTACAAGTGGGTCAAGTATAGTCCCACCACCGATGTGCTGGCGGACTCCCCCGGTTGTGCGCCCTCGGTCCTGATTATGTTCATAGACATGGTGCTCTTCAAGACGGAGACAGCCTCGCCGGGCTGCGAGACCACCATGTTCCCCATCCAACGCCAGTTGGAGACTATATTCCTAGTGATTGCCATTATCTGCATTCCCTGGATCTTGCTCGGCAAGCCGCTATATATTAAGTTCCAGCGCCGTAATAGGGTGAGTTTGCCGCTGTTTGGAGCTGTAAGATATAACCTAATCTTGCATCTGTATTCACCTGCAGCCCGTTGGACCCGTGGAGGATGAGATCGTGGAGAAAATTGAAATCACCACGGGCAAGGAGATCATCATTACTGAAGTGGCCGAGGCTCACGAGTCGGGCGGACACAGTGAGGACGATGAGCCCATGAGCGAAATCTGGATCCACCAGGCCATCCACACCATCGAGTATATCCTGAGTACCATCTCGCACACGGCTTCCTACCTGCGTCTCTGGGCTCTGTCTCTGGCCCATGCCCGTAAGTATTCTCTTCAGATTCCACTAGGAATTCTCCATTAATCTGGGAGTACATCAAATTGCAGAGCTGTCGGAGGTGTTGTGGACCATGGTGCTGTCGTTGGGTCTGCAGACCACCGGCTATACGGGATGTGTCTGGATTTTCCTAATCTTTGCTGTCTGGGAGTTCTTCACCATCGCCATCATGGTGATGATGGAGGGCCTGTCCGCCTTCCTGCACACCCTGCGCCTGCACTGGGTGGAGTTCATGAGCAAGTTTTACGAGGGAGCCGGCTACCCCTTCACTCCCTTCTGTTTCCGTGACATCTTGGTCGTCATCGAGGACGATTAGGAGGTGTGTTGCGTATTTTTAAATATTTAATAAAGCATTCCACAAAATCACGAAATGTCTTAATATTATTTTAAATAATACATATAAATATATATAAAATTTTGGAAGATATGAAACTTAAGATGGAAAAACCTAAAAAAAGTGGCATTTGTCAAATAAAAATAAATAATTTTAAATACATTTTTTATCCTTAACTTTTAACTGCTGCAACGTTTTATAATAACTTTATCAATTTACTAATGATACATTTACTGGTCACAGTAAGGGTTTTATAAAATGTACATATTTAATAATTAATTAGTAAAAAAGAATTGATGTTTTAGTCCTTTAAAAGTGATGTTCCGAATAAATATGGACACCGACGAAAATATTATAGCAATCTTGAAAAATATTGATTGGCGCCCAATTGTATTGAAATTTTTTTACGACAAATAAATAAAAATAAACGTGAAAATAATTTTGGGTAGGACTGCAAATGTATAATTATTTAACAAGGAAAAAGCTATCTTAAAGTTATCAAACAACTTGCAAATTTCATAATCATTTCCAGTTTTAAATAAGCCAAAAATACTACAGTGCGCGCCAGTTTTCGATTTCTTGATGAAACATCGATGTTCGATGCCATCGATAGTTATCCACCAATTACCGATTCGGAATTCACTTTCTATTACCGATTGGGAATTCCCACTTTCTTTTACCGATTGGGAATTCCCACTTTCTTTTACCGATTGGGAATTCATGCCATGTTAGAATCATCGATAGCATCTGGTATATCTCGATAAGACATCGATAGCATCTGGTATATATCGATAAGACATCGATATATTTGAATTTCTCTTTGCGCTTTTCGTACGTTTGTTTTGCTTGGTATTTTCATCCATTTCATTTTCAACCCAAAACCCGTACGGAGCGCATAACCGAGAGCGCTCAAATTAATTAATTGTGAGCCCATGTGCATGTGCCTGTGTGTGTGTCCGTCAGTGCGGTGCGTGTGCGGGAGTGAGAGCGAAGATTAGTGGCTGAGCGGCCAACTCCCAAATCGAGAACCGAGCGGCAAAGGAAAGAAAACAACGCAAAATGCATTAGTGACAATTCTGCGCGGAATGCAGGCTTTGTGCAATAATAATCATTGAAATCGGTTCGGCGAAATCTGTAGCGAAATGCTTCTGTTGGCGGCGGTTTTATTGTGAAAACGAATTTCAACTACGTGTTGCTCTTTCCGTTGCCTAATTTTCGGTTTTGTTGTTTTTATTTTCGCAAACGAAAGTCCGCCGCTCTGCATGTGTGAGTGGTGATCGGGTAACACGTACACGAAAGTGTCGGTGTTGGTGGTAAAAGTCGGCGCCAAAAACAGCAGCAACAACAAAAGCCTTCAAGATGACTGTGTGGAGCGATTGCAATGCCAAGCAGGCATTCGGCATTGGTGAGTTAACAATTTTTTGGGGGAAATTAAACATATAAATAAATTGGCTAGATTACGGCCCACGGAGAATGTTTAAACAAAGTGCTTTGTAAACAAGCGTGAAGGAGAGGTTTATGGGCTCCTTCCGAGAACTCCCGCTCTCTGTCTCTCTCGCTCGCGCTCATTGTTGCGCCCCATGTGCCTGCCCCCCCGCTGCGTTTGCTACGGTAAAACTTGTTGCACCTTCTCGCTTCCACACGCGGTTTCCATGCCATCGCTGATGCTTCTTTCTTTCCCTCGCACCGTAATTTCGTTTTTCTTTCAATTTCATCCTGTTTTTCCAGCCTCTCTGCGCCTCTGCCTCATTCCATGCAACAGCACAGAATTCTGAGATTTGCTCTTGAAACATAAACCTGTTTTCTATCGTCTGCCTGTCTGTTCGCATCCTCCCCCTGCCTCTCGCTCTGCCTCTCGATCGGCTGTGCAGTCGCTTGCAACGCCATTACACTCACAGAAAAGGTCTGCCTCGATCCCGATTCATTGGCAGTGACCATGAAATATCTAATCGCGGGTCGCACTCACTCACAATACGTGTGAATTTTTTATGGGACCCGCTTTGTCGCTCTGTTGACCTTTTCTCTGTTGATCCGTAGATACGACAGGTACCGATCACCAGGTACAGGTACATGTGCGGTTGAGCGTAACCCAGAAATCACTCGCTTCCACCTGCCACATTCGCTCAACACTCGAATTGTTTGCACTTGTTGCTTACACATGTCAGCCTTTAACTTTTTTTTTCGTGTTGGTGCTCATGCTAACTGTCGAAATACCCGATAATAGATACTGGAGGGCGTGGCCGGGGGGAGTGCGGCGTAAAAAGTAAATACGAATGTGGGCCGTGAGATAAGTTATTATTTATTATTATTATTTGACATTGGGCCTGTAGTTTTGGCCCCTGTAAATGCGAATTGCCTTACAGAGAATGCATGGAATTCGAGTGGAACTCCTTATCAGCCAGCTCTTGTCTTATCGCGCTCCTTTTGTGCTGCTCTGCGTCTTAGGAACTCTCGCATGCTAAGCCCAAACAGCCGACAAATGCGGCAACCAAATTACATTTCGGCTGTCTCAGTGGGAGATGCGTTGATCTAGCCGCTTTACTTACTTGGCAGCTCATCCATTTTGCTTATTAAAACTTTAATTATAGCTGGACGAAGGCCGGTAAACATTGAGTAATAACTTTATCTTTTTATGAGCCTCATTTCTGTTATCGTCTATCGATCCACGGCCAGTGTGTGTGTGAGTGAATTTATTTCCATTGAAGAGGGAGTGAGTGTGTCGCATGCCTCCTGCATAGCAGTAGTCACTCACTCATCCACTCACGGGCACTTGGAGAGATTCTGTTGCACACTATGCATGTCTGCAAGTTCCACTCCCTCCTCCGCTCCTCATTCCGGCTTTGACGATTTGTCTGTTTGCAGGCCAAGTTAAAAGTTTGCCCTGCGGTGATGACATCTTCACTTCTTTGCTGCACTACTCCACTGTTCATTGCCTCTACACCTGCAGCCGTCAGCCTTCCTCTTATTTACTCAACCCAAGGTGGAGGGGCGACCAGGAGGGAGGGCACTACTCCACTCGTGCATTCTGCTTCTAAATTTGAATAGCAACAACAGGCAACCGCGTTAATAATAAATACAACAACACACAGCCAAGGTAGGGGCAGGAAAGTAAACGTAAAACTAAATGATGCTGAGAGAGGGAACTGGGGGGATAGAGCAGGCCTCGGAGTTGATTTGGTTTCTGATTTCAGAGTCTCGCTTTTCTCAATTTAATTAAAATTTTCCAGCTCGTTGGAGTTTGAGATGCATGAAATGTGCCTTTTGATTTGCATAATTTCAAAGGAAAGTCTTTTTTTCCTCTCCCAACTTTAATTTCCACACTTTGAGTGAAAACATAATCAAATTTGGCAGCTAGCCGGAAAAGCCTTTAATTTTAAACTACGTCTGGCTTGCTGAGATTTCTAATTTGGATAACTTTCATGTGAGAATTCAGGTATAACTTTAAGAAAGAAATCTAATCTTTTTGTAACTTTTCCTCTTAACAAGATATTTCACAAAATTTATAAGATACATAAATATTGCCAAATCTTGGCTGTATCTAGAAACTAAGAATGAACCCCGCTATAAGGTTACATCTTTGGTAGAGACCCTGCCCCATAATTTCAAAGACAAACAAGATAATGTTGCTAAACCGACGAAGAGAGTCCCCCGATATCATGTGTTATCATGTGGCAGATGCCCTTCCCCTCGGGCAGCTGTATAATTGTTTGCGCTGCTGACTCAGATCAGGGGAAGACCACTCATCCCTCGGATTCAGCCATCCTCCGGAGCCATAAGATTGAAGTTTGAAGCTAAGCAACTGGCTGTAGCCACTTGAGTTTCTGATTCCACTTGTGGAACAGCACCACCACCCCCATCAACCCCGTAATGCAGCGAATCTCCGCTTTCCATTTCGCAATCAAATGGAAACTCAATCGTATGAAGTCCACCCCATCCGCAGATTGCCAATGTCGGAGATTGTCGCATTTCTGGATTCCCCCTTATGCTAATTGACCGAGTGCAATCTTCGATTGCTCTCCGAAATGGCTTAATTAAACATAAATTACTTGCCGCACAGAGCGGCTTCGCTGGGATCGAAGGCGATCGGGTGGCGGAAAACTGGAAACGTTGGCGGTGGGAGGCGGAGAAGGTGGCTGCGTCATTGGGGCACAGTGCGTCATCCGGTGTCAGTGGAAACTGGTTTCAGCTGCACCAGAAATGTGAGCTGGGGTTGCAAAGGTTGTCCGGTTCCAATGAAATATTTTCACCAATCGTAGCTTTCCTCAATTGAATGGATTTTTATCAGTAAAATGTCTCATTCGATAAAATCGATCAAATTTAAGGCAAACTATCCGCATATAGAAAGTAATGCAGAACCAATAAAGTAAAGTATTCCAAGAATGTTATGCTTTCACTGCATATTTTAACAAAGTCCCCGACATGGCATTATTTTAGGGAATACCTCCTCCAGCCTAGCCGTTAACCTTACTTGTTCAAAAAGTCATAAAACTAATTTGAGATTGTTTTTAAGTGATTTCCTCAAATGTCCCAAATGGGTCAAGTTTGTGTTTACATTTCCTCTTTTGTCTTTTGTTGCTCCGCAATTTTTTATGGCTCTGCTCCGTAATAATAACGCACTTTTTTCGGTGTTCAAATTCTTTTCTTTGGTTTCTAATTTGTATCTAGATACTTTTTACGACCGCAGCCGACATTAACCGTAACTGTCAACGGCCCAGCGTTCCAAGCGGTTGTGCAAGTATTTTTATGAATTTATGTGCCATCAAATATTGTCATTATCTCTGGGGGTTCTAAAAGGAAGGACGGAAGGGGCTGCCGGTGGGCTTCGGCTTGAGGTTTACCCAATTGGTTATATGCCTGTTGAATAATTCCATTTCGGCAAGCCCAAAAATATGTCTAATGTGCAGAGGAGGGGACAAAAAAGATATGATTGTACTTGTATGGCAAAACAATCACTTCTTCTGTCAATCAAAAATGATTAATATATCTATAAATAGTCTTATGCTTTTATTGCTTTATTTGATTTAAATATGATTTTATTCCAAGCAAAAATAATCAGCGACAGGTAAACCAATCGATCAGAAGTAAATCAAATATAATTTTGATTACTATATTCCGCTTTCTAGCTCTCAGTTTTGATTGCATTGTAATGTAATGCTAAATAATTAATTCATAATATCTAATTACAAATTCCTCTCAGCATCTGCAATTAGCCGCATCTGGAAATTCAAAATAAACAATAGCTCAGTTCCTCTGCTCTTTCTCCGCCCCCCGATTGTTATATTTTTGGTATCCATATTAATTTCACCCCACTCCCCATGTAGAGATCTCCGCCGCCACTTGTAATTAGTCAATGCCAGAGCATCTTAACCGATGAGAATCATTATAATTAACCCTCCAAACCGTTCCTCAGGCTTTGGGCAATTAAAGACGCATATGTGGAATAGTGTATATACTGTATAGAAATATAGCTTCAGGGGCTTAGCTCATAGGAGCTCATACTCGGTCGGATATTTATACTCGGATACGGTGAGAGGGCTTCAAACAAGCCAGCTTCTATATAGAAAACAGAGAACAAAACAACAAAAGTGCCTGTGTGATGGGAATTTGCATATGTGTATGATCATATATAGCCTCCTCTATACAGAATCTTCTCTGAGCCGCGTGCTATTTAAACCAGAAATTTTGGAATGAGCCAAGTTGTGGCTGTGGCTGGCTGTCGCCGCTCCGTCACGTTGTTGTAGTTTTTGTTTCACTTTATTTTTTACTGGCCAGTCACCAGTCACGACGATGCTGACTCCGACACCAATTGATGACGAAGCGCCTTGACTGCGGTTTTTTATATGTATATATTCACGTTGCTATATTGCTACGATTTGTTATTGTTTTGTGTTTTGCATTTTATCTAGCTTTTGGGCAAACTTTAACCTCGCAAAGTGGAAGTTTGCTGCCAACGAACAGCACACTTTGTCCACGTGCTGGGAGGGGCACATCTCTTTGGATTTCCCATCTGCAGCTGCATCTGTTGTAGTTATATATTCTATATAGAAAACCTCAGGAAATCTATTTATTTATAAGCAGAGTTCGACTTCCTTTCTGCCCACATATTAAAATGAAACTAGAACGCATAATGATTACTTATTTAAGCAAGATTTTACTCACTCTCTACATAATGCAAAAAGTGGTCTAATCATCTGTCTTATCATGGTATAAAATGTTTATAGCTGTTACTATCAGCTCTACTTGAAAATAAAAGGTTTCGGTAATATGTGATAATGATTATAACATCTCCAACTCGCTTTTAGAAACCAACTTTCTGTTTTTCCAAGTGCAGTTCTGGATTGTATGTATGTACATATACATCTTTTTCGTTTACCTGCCTGATTGCCTGTTGAGTGCTGGCTGTTTTCAGTTGTAGGTACTGGTCCGTACCCTTTTTTATTTTGGCCTTCCTTCCCCTGCCATTGAGCCGTGACTTTCCTGCCCTCCTCCACGTCCCAGCTTATTTATAGACCAAGAACTTGTGCATTTCATTATTTATGAGCGTTTCCGTTAGTCAACAAGTAAGTTTGTCGTTGCAGCAGAATGAAAAAAAGGGTCTTGGTATAGGCTTTGTTTGGCTTATCGGCGCACTGGAGAAAAGGAAATGGGCTCGATTTAATGACGTTTTTGATCGTTCTTGAACCCAACCACAGCTCCTCCCCCACAGTGATCGGTTCGGGGCTTATAGGTGTGTCGCTCACTGTGACTGATTGCTTGACCGCAGCACCAACACCGCTGCCGACTTCGCATGATTCACTCACTTGCCATTTCCGAGTATTTACTTAGCTCGCGCATAAGTAGCCGCAGAAGTGGGAAAAATTAATTCCCTTTAGTAGCCCAGCGGATTTCAATATTATAAATAAAACCAATCGATCCGATAAGTCGTTGTGGGTATGGCTTTGATCTAATTAAACGCACTTCTTGGGAAAGTTTCGCAACTGGGAAAGTTCTCCTTGGAACTGGTTTCCGCAATTGACCCAGTCCCACTCCAAGTTAACTTTCCACGCAATTGGACAGAAGACATAAAAAAATGCAAAGCGCAAAAAAGTAACAAACCAAACAGTATGTTACGGGTACAATTGCGGTAAAAATAGTAGCAACGGAGGAGATCTAAAATAAAAAGGTTTCGGATTGTAAAAGTGTTTGACTATCTACTATGAGTAGTTGGGATAAATATATGATAAGAGGAAAATAATCAGTGAAGTCTGGATTTTTATGAAATATATACACTCTCTCTTTAAATGGAAATTAAGTTAAAAGATCATCTAGAACTAATATATTTTGCTTTTTTTGGTGTTAAAAATATGTTCCAATAAACTATACCTAAAATATTTTAAAGATTTTTATGAAGTTACAGATTATATTTAAGAGCTTGCTTTCTTAACCTCCTCTGTGCCAGTATGACAGCCAAGCGACAATGAATACCTTTTGCGAATTGCTCTGCCGCTGTCGCTTTTAATGTGCTGTGGAGGTCGTTCTCGCTTGTTATGCCTTCCATCGAGATCGGGCAGAGCGGCGCGAACATTGCGAGCATCGGTCATTGGACCGTGGCTGCTCCGCTCCCACTGCTCCTGTTTCTCCTCTGCTGCGCAGTCGCCATCGGCACCACCACCATCGCGCCCAGTCCCAGCCCCAAGCATTACCACCACCGCCATCGGCAGCAGCAGCACCACCACCACCCGGAGCGTGCCACGCGAAGGCGGCTCAGCTTTGTTTTGTATCTTTTTGTGCTTGACTGCGGCGCTGGGGATGCGAGTGTACGGACTTATATGGGGGATGCATATGTGTGTGCTCGCCCAACTATAGTCGCATATATATTTAATATGTTATATGGCTGTCGTATATCTCTGAATGTTGCACTATCAAGGCGAGGAGGAAGTTTGTCGTCGTCGTTGTCGTCCAGGGAGATGGTTATGTGCCATTTATGTCTCATGTAGGAAGAAGCAGCAGTAAAACTACTCTTTAGGGAATACAAGATAAAAGGGATTATAAATTATTAGGTTTGCATTAAATCTGAAGCTTACTTCTTTATAATTTAATAGTATTTAATGGGTAGTATTTAGAAATATTCTAAGAATGAAGAATAACACTCACTTTCTCGGCTAGATGAAAGTATCCCTTGTTTACTTGAAAAACATACAGCGCTTATCTTTTAAGAAGCAAACTAGCAAGGCTCTGTATTATATGTACTTCCCCACTTCTTTCTATGATATCAATTTCTGTTTCGAATGCAAATGCGTCATTTGCAGTTCCCGTCAGACATCCAAGCTTTATCATTATTCCAGTTTCGAGGAAGTTGCCCAAAGCTAGATCCGTTTCCCATTGCGTTTCTGGTTTAGATCTTGTGGGTTAGATCTCACGTAGAAGGGAAATGACATTCTGGCGGGATGACTGAATGGATGCTGGTGGGGGCGATGGGTTTATCAAATATCCCATCCGCTGTTTTGCACAGATAGCGGCAACCCAGTTTCCGATGATCAGCGCGTCCCCTCTTGGTGGCATGGGCTAATTGATAACCTTCCGCTCCCGTTGATTCGCGTTGATTTCGCTGTGATTTCGCTCAGTTCGCAGCGACTGACAACGGGGAAAGGTGCTCCAACCTAAGCTCCCAACAGATTTAGATTCTATTGTGCTTGCCATGTTATTAGAGACTAATATTTGCATATTTTCTGCTTTCCAGCCAAGTGCAATTTCGACCAGGAGACGAAGCCTCATCGCCTCAATTTGGATGTGGGCGATGCGGTGATAATACTCAAGGAGACCACACATTGGTACTACGGCTACAGGCAAAAGTAAGTAAATAATAAACAATAATAAATATTTAAATGCATTCAAAACCAAATTAAAATAGTATTTGTGAATCTAAGATGCTATTGCCAATTAGCCACATAAAAAAAACATATTAAACACCTGTAATTATACTCCACTAACACCTACCAGACTTGTCAGTCACAAGATTTAATCAATTTGTTTGTTAAGTATGCATTGCTATTATTTCAAACTCGGTTTGTTGTCTAATCAGCAATCTCGGCGAGATCTTTTCCCCCGACTTTCACTGCAGTCTCGTTAGTCTAATGCATATGCATGAGCAGAGGGAAAACATCCCACTCATCTCATCCCATTCCCGACATCAGCGGACAAAACAGAAACCAGCGGCAGAAAACAGCAGCAAAAGTTCAGAAGCGGAAATGCTTGAAACAGACTTTTCACAGGCAGAGCAGACCGAAGCGATCGTAAATCAGGTACACAAGCGCCGCCCATTTGGTTTGGCCTTTGTTTACTCCTCCAGACTCTGGGTATTTCGGGGGAAATCTGTGCCAGGGCCTGGCCAACGCTCCTTCATCCTTCCTCCGACCAGTTGCCGCCATGTGGCTGCCGCATCGATGTCGAAAGATAAAGTTTTCTTCTTCACCCTTTCCACCATTCAATATTTATATATTTGTTGTATGGTCTTCTGACCCTTTTGCTGCCGCTGCGTTTGTTTGGCTTTGGGCTCGTTTCGTTTTATGTATCTCGCTGCTCTGGTTGCTTGTCCGGGTTTTATCTGAAGGCGCTGACCAACCACGTCTTCTTATCAAGAAAAACGAGGAAAACGAGAAGAACAGAACGCCATCCGAATTGACGGGGCTGACCTTTTTCCATATTTCTGCTGACCCAAACAACCCCACTCCAAGTGGAACCAGAGATTCAGAGATGGACAGCACACACAGAGACACAGCAGATAACCAGACATCTCGGATGGAAGAATATATACAAACATGGGTAGCGATGGGTAGCAAAGAAAGTAAATAAATAAATAAATTCCCCGATCGCAGTGGGACCACAGTAGGAAAAACCAGTTGAAATTCAGAAGGTGCTCTCCCTTAATTTGGCTTAATTGTGTCGAATAATTCCCACACTTTACTGTGTGGAAATTCAAGGCGAGTCTAGACGATACTCGATACTGCTGATAACCTCTTTGGCCCCAAATTTCATGTTTGTTTTTGGTTCTCTGGTTCTGGCTGCCCATCAAATTCCTATTTTTGTTTGCAGGAAAATATCAATTTTAATTGTACATTTTCTCACGATTTTAAAGCGTAAACATTGAAAATTACAACGTTTCTATATGTCTGGACGAACAGGGGGCATCAAAATCAATTGGCGATGCTTAATAAAATCGAAGGTTACCCGGAGAGAGACGAAAAGAAGATACCTGAATCGAACTACCATATAGAACATTGGCCAGAGTTCAGGGACCCAGAGTGGAGGGAGCAGGAAGAGATGGAGGGAAAGCTGATTCTCTAAGTGATGAATGCCTCGAGCAATTAAAGCGGCCACCCCGCATGTCAAGCGGCGAATTGAGCCAAATTACAGCATTCCAATTCATCCGACAATGTCACACTTTGAGCGCACTTCCTCTGCAGACGCTGCGGCCAACACTGGAGAAATTAGTTGAAATTTTGTTTAAATATGGGAAATTACAAGTTGTTTGCAATATTACAAAGACTTTGCCCACCTATTTTATAAATATTGTTTAATATCACTAAAAAGTTAAGATTTGTATCATTAATTCTACTTCCTGGGCAGCAAATCTTGGTTTTTCCCAGTGTAATACACTTCCCAGCACTCCCCTATCGCTTGCCTCGGGTTGGGTAATTCATCAGCCGCGATGGCTGCGCTGAATGGTGTCATATATGTAAATGTGAAGTGTCCGCAGCAAGGCGTCGCCTCGGTTTGATTCAATATGCTTCATTTGCCAGATAAAGGGAAGCCACAAAGTGAGGGTTTACTGTACTGACTGACTGACTGACTGTAAAACCCAAAGTGGCAATTTGTTTTCCCTTTTTTGAGTTGCATCCCATGTGCATGCCACATTTTAATGACCCCTCCCCCTCTTTATTCGTCTTATTGTTGCAGAGCCAAGGAAACACGCGGCATATTTCCCAAGAGCTATATACACTTGTGCGATTACAATATCGTAAACGGGGAGTTCTGCATCCAGCGGACGGATATTGTTGAGGAGATCACCAAAGTGCTCCTGGAGTGGGGCTCCATAGCCAAGGACTACTTTCTGGTGAGCTCAAAAGACTATTTCCAAAAATAAACCATATTCTAAGAAATACTTTCGTTTTGCAGTCTACAAATCCCAGCTTTCCAAAGATTCGCCGCAAGATGAACGAATTAAATAATAATCGGGCGGCATTGATCTCTGGCAATCTGCCGCTGGACGAAGTGCGCAAGGTGAAGTTGCAAGCCACCAACCAGATCGATACTGGCAACAAGCTCCTCGGACTGGACATGGTGGTGCGGGACGAGAGCGGCGACATTTTGGACACCAATGCCATTTGCACCACCGAACTCTACGAGCAGCACGTGCACGCCATTCAGCGTATCGACAAGGCCAATGTGAGTTATTTAAAACTGAAACCATATTATTGTTTTATTATAAAATTAATATCTTTTGTCCTCAGCGGTTGTCCACCGAACGCGGAACAACGCGAACCATGAACAAGTTCTCGCACAACATCCTGCTGCACGTGAACGCCTTCGTTTGCAAGTTCCAGGAGGATTCAGACCTGCTCTTCACACTCTTCGATGGAGAGACCCACAAGCCCATCAGCGAGAACTACGTGGTGAAGTGGTCGCGCACTGGAATTGCGCGGGACATTGAGCAGATCGACAACAACAGAGTTCTCTTCACCGATCTCAGCAAAAGCGATCTGAGCATTGCCAAAATGTACCTGGTGTGCTATGCCATCCGCATCGGGGCCATGGAGTTCAAAGATTCAACGGATGGCAAGCGGACCAGCATGAGCATAGCCAACAGCATGCTCAATGCGTCCAGTCGCAAGGCTTCGCAGCTATCGGTTAGCTCTAGTGGATCCTCTGGCAGTACAGGCGAGTATATCATCCGGCGTCCGTTTGGAGTGGCCTGTAAGGACCTTACGCCGATTATCAGCAAAGCAGAGGACTTTCGCGGCAATTTGGATTTGCCGTTCATTATGTGCGACAAGGACACGCTGGATGGGACGCTGCGCAAGCTAATTAGCAACAAGGATATTGGCAAGATCGACTCCAAGATGGCGGTGACCATTGAGGTGTTGCGCGGCGACATAAAACAGATCAAGGAGGACTTCCCGCGTCTAGTCCACACCAATGTGCCGGTGGCTCGCAAAATGGGCTTTCCTGAGGTCATTCTTCCCGGCGATGTGCGCAACGATCTCTACCTCACGATCTGCAGCGGCGAGTTTGCGCGCATTGCCAAAACTTCCGAGAAGAACGTGGAAGTTTCAGTGTGTGTAGCCAACGAGCAAGGCTACCTCATTCCCGGTGTACTTAGCATCGGAGCCGGACACCCACCCATTGATGAGTACAAATCGGTGGTGTATTACCATGACGACAAGCCCAAGTGGCAGGAGACCTTCAAGATCCACGTTCCCATCGAAGATTTCAAACAGTGCCACTTGCGTTTTGTGCTCAAGCACCGCAGCAGCAATGAGCAAAAGGATCGCACCGAAAAGCCCTTCGGCCTGGCCTACGTACGTCTGATGCAGTCCAACGGCACGACCATTCCCCAGGGGCAGCACATTCTCGCCGTGTATAAGATCGATCACAAAAAGTATGACAAAACGGTGGCCAATAGCTACATGGAGCTGCCAGCCACAGTAGCCGAGTTGCAGGGCACTAAGCCCTCAACCAGTGGACTTAGTCTGCTGCCCAAGGACCAGCTCTCCATTTGCGTCAACTTGTGCAGCACCAAACTCACGCAGAGCGTGAGCCTACTCGGACTCTTAAACTGGTCTGCCCACAAGGAGACCCTGGAGCAGTCGCTGACCGCCCTGTCCACAGTGCCCGGTGAAGAGGTGGTCAAATTCCTGCAGGACATACTCGATGCCTTGTTCAACATTCTCGTGGAAAACGACCAGCCCGAGAAGTACGATCAGCTGGTTTTCATGAGCATCATACATCTGATTGAAACCGTGTCCGATCTCAAGTACCAGCACTTTCTTACAGTTCTCGATGTGTACATCAACGAGAGCTTCTCCTTTACTTTGGCGTATACGTAAGTAGAAAATTAATACTACGGAGAATTAACAGCTAAATAATCCTGATTTTTACGGCACTTAGCAAACTGATGGATGTGCTGCAGAAGAACATCAGCGATGCCATAACGCCGAAAGAGAAGTCTGTCGATGGAAATGCGCATGAGGAAAGCGCAGAGGTGCGGCGGCTCTACAAGACCACGCGCTATCTGCACTACGTGATGAAGTTTGTGATTCGTTCACGGGTTCTCTATGCCGAGATGAACTGCAACACGGATTACGTGGATTTTGCCTCCCGGCTGCAGGAGTTGCTACGCATGTTCATCGATATGATTGGCTGTCCCAGCAATCTGCTAAAGTCCGAAGGAGCGCTGCTCAAGAACCTGCACATTATAGCCACCGATCTGATGCAGGTTTTCGATCAAGTGCGCTTGAGGTGAGTCACTAATTTTAACAGTAAAACTTAACAATCATTTTTGACATGGAAATTATTTTACAACAGCGTATCTATTATTGAGATCCTCGAGAAGTTCCCGCCCCGCCGACTTACACAGTCCAAGATGGGCTGCATCAAGGATTTTGTGGACACGAAGCTATTTACTTTGCCCAAGTGTCGCGCCATCCTCCTGCCCGTGTTCTGCAAGCACATCAGGGATCATCTCGAGAGCAAGGAGGAGGTAAGTCTTCGAGCCATAGCTGCATTGAGTGTGCCACTAATTTACCATTTGGAAACTGCATTTTGTTCTTAATCCGATGCATCGTCCTCGAAACTTGTCTTGTGAATGCAAACGCCGACAAGACGCAAAATTAAAACATAACCCAAACACATGATCAAGTGTCAAGACAGCTTTGAAAGTAACTAACTGAATTCAGCTTAAATATTCAATTAATTTACCATAAACACATTTGCTTCTGTTCCTGTCTTAACTTTCATACAGTTAATTGAATTTCAATTAAATAATACGAAAAGTAAAGGCATTCATTTTTTAATAAAGTAAATCAGAACGCATTTCAATATTAAATTTTCTATAAATTATTAAACCATATATTAAATTATTGAACATTAAAGGGCATCCATTTAAGATGCTTCGTTGAATATTCAATATAAACTCAATTCAACAAGTTTCATCAATTACATGCATTATTCTTCAGGAACATCAAACATTTCGGCAATATTTTGGGATCTTGACATGTGAATTTGTCTTAATTTTGCTCAGTTTTAGTTTGATTATATAATATTAACTAGTTAAGAATGTTTTATTACTGCTAGCAATGTTTATTTAGTCTTAAGCATGTTGCATTTTGCTTCTTACTGATTTATAAGAACGATTTTAGCATGCAAATATGGGCAAATTTTATTGATTTAGTCTATTTTATCTTATGTTATGTTATGTTATGTGTCTTGTGTCTTAGTTTAGATCAATGTTTTGTCCACGTCCTAGATCTAAGCAACGCACAAATTATTATACAAAGTAGTGACTTAGCCAAGTGACTTGTCCACAATAGCTCCATGTTAGTTAGCGGTCTTCTGTGTGTGTGTTAATAGCGATTTCCATCTGACCATGGGGCGTAGAGAACTCATGTAAATGTTGTGTAAACATTTCACAGGCGTGTTTAGTTTTGGCCAATTAGTATTGCACCCGCTCACCCGCCGTCTCATTGTTATTGTTAGAGCGCAATTTGCATTCAGAGCACCTCACAAATCTCATCACACACACACCACCTGGGAACACACACCGAAACACCAAACACACCCTCGCAATTGTGAATGTGCGATCTCTACACACTGGCACCCTATATCTATCTGTCTGTAACTCTTCTCTAAATCATTACCGCTAAGTGTTTTTCGTTTTTGTTTTTCAAAAATCAAATATCAATCAAAATCAATCCGAATCTTTATTCACGCACAACCCAACCCAACAATCGACGTGTTGTTATCGCTATTGCTTGTACAAAAACTATAGGGCGACTCGAAAACCGATATCTGGCAGCAAGAAAAGAATCTTTCGAAAGCCGCCAAAGTGCTCGGACAGAAAAAATCCCAACTGCACACATGTGATACCACTGCCAACAAAAAGGTAAAGGAAATGAATACATAACTCTCTCATCTTAAACTCCCAGTCAGGTCGGGTCGGGTCGGGACTCCCGTTCCCGTAATCAGCATCCTCCGAGCCTCCTTTTGAAATGTAACCCGAATTGTTTTGTATTATTATTATAAACACCTTACCGCCTAAGATCTTTATGTTGCCGCTTTCTGGGCCAGTGATTATCGTGCTGCACTCAGTCTCGGGCTTGGAAAGCTTGCTCGGTCGGTGGGGGAAAATCCTGATAACGGGTTTTCCAGCCTCCGCTCGACACCCGCTAAGTTAGGCATAAGTTGTTCCAGCTTTTTGCAATGCAATGTTCAATGGTTACGTGTCTTTTTTTTATATACCTGCAACGTTTTTTATGTTAATTATATTAAACACTAATGTTAACCCCGTTCGGAGAAGCCCAGAGCCAGGCAGCTGGCGGAGTCCTGAAAAGCTGTAGAAGAGTAATAAGACTTAAATAAAAAGCGCATTTCTTTCGTCAATTCAGTGAAATTGGGAAAAAATAAACTAAATTTTTAAGCAGATGTTTATCTTTTCCCGATGTAATCCCAAATTGACTTGAATTGAAAACTTGCAATTCCTAAGAGTTATTTAATGCCATTCCATTCTTTATCCTCTCTAATCTATATCCATCTTCGCCGTTAGATTGCCGAGTGCATCAACATCATGAACAATATACTGAAGCTGCTCTTCCGCTCGGATGTGGGCTCCACGCACAACGATGTCCGCGACATTATGATCATCCTGCTGCGCACGGTGATGAAGGCGGCCCGCGTTTTGGACAGAGACACTGGCTTGGTGGGCAGGTTCTTTGCCATCATGCTGGGAATCCTGCAGCGCATGGATGCCCAGCACTATGAGTATCTGGTGAAGGATCTACATCAGCGCGACGAGTTGAAGGACTTTATCATAGAGATTCTGCTGGTGTTCGAGGAGCTTGTGTCTCCGCACTTGAAGGAAGTTTTTCCGCGCGATTGGATGGACATGATAATGCACCAGAATACCGTAATCCTCGGAGCACTGAAAAACCTGAGTGTAGTCATTACGGACTATTTCCTGTGTCCGTTTGAGCGGCAGATCTGGTCGAACTTCTTCCAGTGCTCCATTGCCTTCCTGGTGCAGTCGCCGCTGCAGTTGAACGACTTCAATGACAACAAGCGGCAGATTGTGTTCGCCCGGTATCGCGATATCCGCAAGGACACGGCGACGGAGATTCGCAAGATGTGGTTCCAACTGGGCCAGCACAAGCCCAAGTTCATACCGCAGCTAGTGGAGCCCATTCTGGAAATGAGCATGATCCCGGAGAAAGAGCTGCGTCAGGAGACCATTCCCATCTTTTTCGATATGATGCAGTGCGAGTACTATAGCTCCCGACTGGAGCAAGAGAGCTACGGGGACACCAAGTTCAATAATGCCCACCACAAGGGCAATTTCAACGACTTCAAGACGGCAATGATTGAGAAGCTCGACATCCTGATCGGAGCCGGCAAGGGCGATGCTGAGTATAAGCAGCTGTTCGAGACCATCATGCTGCAGCGCTGTGCCGCGCACAACACATTGAACGTGGATGGAACCGCCTTTGTGGAGATGGTCACCCGGCTGATGGAGAAGCTGCTGGAGTATCGCTTCATCATCCAGGACGAGAGCAAGGAGAATCGCATGGCGTGCACCTTTTCGCTGCTGCAGTTCTACTCCGAAGTGGACCTCAAGGAGATGTACATTCGCTATGTGTACAAGCTTTGCGCCCTGCACATGGAGTTCGAGAACTACACCGAAGCGGCCTTCACCCTCAAGTT
Organism: Drosophila anomelani; assembly: GCA_035045905.1. NCBI lineage: Eukaryota > Metazoa > Arthropoda > Insecta > Diptera > Drosophilidae > Drosophila > Drosophila anomelani. The sequence continues at coordinate 2,475,762 of JAWNOO010000007.1, read as the reverse complement.
GCATACGGAGCTGCTGCGGTGGACGGACACTGCTCTGTCGCTGCAGTTGCGCAGCTTCCGGCATCCGAACTGCTTAACTCACCGCCAGCTAAAGGAGGCCCTCTACTTTGAGATCATGGAGTACTTTGACAAGGGGAAGCAGTGGGAGTGCGCCATCGACATGTGCCGCGTGCTGGCGCGCCAGTACGAGGAGGAGACCTATGACTATCTAAAGCTGGCGGAGCTATTGAAGATGATGGCCATGTTCTTTGAGAAGATCATCAAGGAGCTGCGCCACAATTCCGAGTACTTCCGGGTGTGCTTCTACGGACGGGGATTCCCGCGTCTACTCCAGAACCGTGTCTACATCTTCAGGGGCAAGGAATACGAACGGCACAGCGATTTCTGCGCCCGGATGCTGGTCCAGCACCCCCAGGCCGAGCTCATGCAAACTTTGGAGGCGCCCGGCGAGGACATCACCAACAGCGACGGCCAGTACATACAGGTGAACAAGGTGGAGCCGATAATGGACCAATCCTACAACAAGTTCAACGACAAGATCATAAACAACGAGATCGTCAAGTACTTTGCCGCCAACAACGTGCAAAAGTTCCAGTTTTCGCGTCCCTTCCGAGACAGCAGCGGCGGTGGCGGCAACATGGACGATGTGAGAAATCTGTGGCTGGAACGCACGGAGCTGCTCACCCGCTTCACCCTGCCGGGGATACTGCGCTGGTTCCCCGTCATCGAGACCAACACGTTCAAGATCTCGCCATTGGAGCGGGCTGTTGAGATTATGAAGGACACAAATCGAGACATTCGGCAGCTGGTTATCCTGCACAGAAGCGACGACAAGTTGCACATTAATCCGTTGAGTATGAAGCTCAGCGGCATTGTGGATCCGGCCGTAATGGGCGGTTTTGCCAAGTACGAGGAGGCCTTCCTCACCGAAGAGTATTTGGAACAGAATCCCGATGACAAAGATCTGGTTGAGGAGCTGAAGGAACTAATTGCCAATCAGATACCTCTGCTAGATATCGCCATTGGAATTCATCGGCAACGGGCGCCCGAGAGCTTGAGGGCCATGCAGGAGCACCTTGAGGACTGCTTCAGTGAGATGCAGCAGCATGTGGAGTTGCGCTACGGTTGCCGGGCGTGCGACCTGAAGAGCGTTCGGGATACGGTGGTAATGCGGCGCACCAACTCCATCCTGCCGACCCTCTTCGATGGCAGCAATATCAACCGGCACTCGGAGACCAGCATGGGATCCTCAGAGTAAGTTTTCCTATTACTGATGCATGAATTAAAGCCTAAACTTCGTTTCTTTTTCCAACTTGCAGCAGCGGCCTCTCGAAGTCAACGTTTTTGCCGCGGCCACAGACCTCTTCGATCAAGACTACTCTGGCCAGCTTCAGCTTTAATACCAGGTGAGTGAGCGGAGATTGTTAAATGCCCTGCCCTAACCGTAAAACGTTTCTTCTGACCTCTCTCCATCCTGCACTCTAAGCTTGAGGCTGTAATTTTCGTTTTAATTTTGTTTAATTTTTCAATTTTTTGCCTTTTTTCTTTCATTTTATTTATTTAAATTTGCGTTCTGTTGCTTATCCGTCTACGCTTACCATGTCCAGACCCAGCTTGGGACACTCGCCGAGCACCAAGAGCAGCAAAAGCAAGGACAAGACCCCTGCCAAGCGACGATCCATGAAGAAGGTAAGTCTGGGCTTGTGATGTGGAAACTGTGCAGTTACTAATCAACTCGTTAAACCAAACAGGATCGTGATGCCCTTAGCTTGCCCAGCAGTCAGTGGTATACTCCGCCACTGAGCACCATTACCTCAACGCCGGAGAAAGAGATCAACACGTCCCTAGCATCTTTGGGCAGCGTGTCTAATAGCTCTTTAAGCGGTCCCAAGACGCCCGATCCTCATGTTCTCACCGAGGAGGTAAATTTGAAAGGAATTGAGAGCTTGTGTTCACAATCTAAGATTTTTAACCAACCCACAGCTCACGCCCAAGAGACCTTTGCGCTCGGAAAAGGAGAAGGAGCGGCGGCTGTCGCGCCCGGCCAGTATTGCCACACCCACGACCAGCATCAAGAACTTCCCCGACACACGCTCGCTCTCCGAGAGCAGCAATCGCAACTCAGTTGGTGAGTTAACATGACAAAATATTAATGCCTGCCAATAGTTTAATTAAAACGTTTTTCTTGAACCGCAGAGACCACGGATTCCACCTCGGAGGAGGACATTCAGCCGCCGCCGCTGCCCGCCAAGGCACGCGACTCAACGGACTTTTCCAGTCTGTCGCAGAACATGGATTGGGCGCCGAATGGCTATGCGATGCTAAGCACCTTAAGCAGCACCAGCAGCATGAGCACCACGTCGACCCTGACGAAGACCAGTATTACGAACACCACGTACGAGTATTTGGAGGCCACTAACTTTACCCTAGTGGATGGCAGCAAGCCACGTCCACCGACGCCGCCGCCGAAGCCATCGCGCCACAGCAAGCACATTCCATGAAGAGGGTTGCCAAGGGTGAAGGTGTCTCTCAGCCCCACAGCTTCCAGTGTAGCGCCATATAAATGTTCAAACATTCACGTTGTCGAGTGCCAAGTTTGTATTCCTGTTACTAAATGTATAGCGCCGGCAATCGAGCCACAATGCACCGACCTTTCGCCTCGACCCACGACCAAATCAAGTGTCTTAACAAACGATCGATCGCATTAGCCTGTAGCATTCAGATTATCCGATAACTATGTCTTAGTTTTGGTATTAAGTGTTTTGCTTACGTTTAAATGATATTATGTTGAACATGTGGTCATTTTCGTCGAGTAATTCGTTTTCGAACGATCGCAACTACTTGTCTTCCACAAGTACTAATTAGTAATGTGTGTTGTACCTTAAGTTATCTACGACTTAGTTATAAGCCTAAAGCTGTAATTCGTACGTCTCTTTATGCAAACAAGTGCCACAAGTGTATAAGCAACAGCAACTAGCATACCTGCGATCATATCTACGATTTTACGAGCATGCATATTAATGGTTTTAGCACAAATTTACTAACGAGTCAATTACAAAAACGAAACGAAATCTTGTATGCCTCAAATTTTAGATAATGTAATTTTTTAAAGGATGCATATTTACACTGCTGTTTTTTAACGATTCAGAAATAGCCATAATTTAGAGCAACTAACCGATGAGATTTATTCGGTAAGCGTATATACATACTAAATATATATCAAGGCACAACTATTTTAACAAAATGAAGTATACATATATGTATATTTAATTGGAGCAACAATCAATGTTCAATTTGCTTGTGTATTTTATTGGATTCTGTGTAATTCGCGATCTGTGTATCGGCCAAAGATTAAGCAATAATGTCTAGCATTAAGCGTTTGACCATTATGTTACCTTTATTAAAAAATACAACCCTGAACCATTAAATAAAGAACAACTCGCAGTTTTATTTGGTTATAAATCGTTTATTCAAGACATATTTTGTTAGTTGGTATCTTACTTTCAGTTTGGTAAGACGTAAAACCTGTTAAAATGAACACATTAACAAGGGGAGGGATTAATATTTGGTTAAATATTTATAAATAGTTCCGCCAATAAATCAGACATTAGGGGTAAAGTAAATAGGATAGTTATAGAGATGGAAAAACATAGAATTTAGTCAAGGGACCTTGGCGGAAATTGATAATAACTAAGCCAAATATTAATTTATTTCAATTTGTTTACATTTCTTGTGTTTGATTTGGTTGGGTTAATAATTCACATAGAATTTTTTAATTTTTTCAAAATTGTAAATTATTTAAATTAGGATTTTATTGGTAAATCGAAGTACTATATCTGATTATTGGCCTTATTATATCATATATTTAATAATTGTTTGGTTAAATCAAAGTAAATAATTTTGTGATATTTTTGATTAGCTTAACAAATCGGTATATTGAAATTTAATCAATTCTTCATTTAATGTTGATGCTAAGCAAGAATTTTTATTGTCCCTATAAATATAATATCTTGCAAGGGTGGATGCAATTTTGTAATGTTTTCCGTTAATATCGATATTTTAATGCTAAATGCAATTTTTTATGATAATAAAAATTTTGATTTGTATAAGTTTCTATAACCGACTTTTTCTCTCGATATTGTAGAATATAAATATGTTTAAACAAAAAACATCTATGTTTTTCCAGCTCCATTAGATTCGTCCTGAAGGTAGGGCCTTAAGCTTAGTAAATTGTAAAATGGCTTTTGATTCTCCCCATCGAAATGAAGGCACATGTTAATAATACAGTTTGAAAATGCACGGAATGTTCGTTGTTGTTCCGGGACGACAGCGAAGTCCTGAGATTTGAGACCAAAGTGTAAGAGAGCAGAGGAAATGGAGCAGGAACACGAACAGGACTTAGACATCAACGCCACGGTTCGAGTGCAGGTCCACGCAGATCTTAGAGTTACGGTTCTGCTTCTGACTTATCTCTAGCACTTGGAACATCTCCTTAAGGGCTTCGCTGGTGCCCGTTTTGCGACGGTTGCGCCTCCGCAGGGTCACGCCACCCGACTTGAACTCTCGCATCAGAGCGTCAAGACCTGGGGAAAACAAAAGTTAAATTCAATTTAATTCGTGGTTCCTGGGCTTTGCGGTGGAATTACATTAAGTAGCTGGCTAGCGGAAGCTTATCTGACATGCGGTTAGCTGTTGGCCCAAGGAGCAGCCGAGATACTCACCCACCAACGCAATCGAGTAAGCCCGAGACTTTAAAGGGTGTTTTATTTGGGTAAGGTGGCAATCGGACATAAATCACGGGACAAAGGCCAAGGAAAGGGGTTGCGGAATGGCCAAGTCTGTCACCGGCGACAAATGAAGCTGGAGACACATGTACTCTGGGGCTACAAGTCAATGGAAATGTACGGGACACTCCGCCTTACAACGAGTGTGTGTGTGTTGTCAGTGAAAGGACCAGGAAAAGTGGAAGGGCGCCAAGAAAAGTGGCGCAATAAAACACGGAAATATAAAACGCACAAATAATAATAATAATAAGCCGGGCCGGGACCAGCGGCAACAATGCGGCTTGCCTGCTGGCGCTTCTTCTAGTTCTGGAACGGACGGTGCTATGGCTTGGGCCCCTCTCCTCGTAAAAATAATAAATTGCGTCCTCCCGCCATCGCCATCATCATCGTCGACGTCCTCTTCGTCGTTGTCGTCGTCGAATTTGATACGGTCTCCTGGCTTGACAGGGGAGAATGGAAACTGGAGTGGGTCGGGCAAGGCGGCGGCATAAAGCTGCAAAAGCGAGCGTAAAATATAGGAAAAATGCGAACGCTCTACGCTTCGCTTCGCTTAAAGCCGAAACTCTGGCAGGTTGAGCTAGAAAGGTTGCCAAGGAATGGAAGCCAGGCAAGTACCTTTTGGCTCCAATTCTCAAAAAAAGGGAAAGGACACGGGGCTGGGGCACGGGGCTGGGGCACGGGTCGAACTTAAATCAAATTTAAGTTTTCAATGTATCGCATGGAACCGGAAATGCTACTCACGACGCTGAGAGCTTTAGTGTCGACAGGATATTGACAAATGTGTGCTGGAATTTCCGCTTCCGTTCTGGCTCCCGCCCCCAAGAGAGCAGGGAACAAGGAGCATCCCAATTCGTTTAAACCGATGCCAGACCCGTAGATTCGGCAAAGAGGGCAGGTCATGGAGTCGGGCCTCCGTAGAAAGTAAAGCTGGCATTCTGGTGGCCATGGCAGCGACACCAACAATGAATGGCAGCAACTTGTTGTTATGTATACCTACGATGTGTGTATTGAGCTTGGACAATATCAGCATTTCCATTCGCTTCGCTCCACCTCGCTTCATTTGTTTTTGCGCCTTGCCGCCGAGGACGGGGACGAGGACGAGCTTGACTTGACGAGTGCGGCCAGGACACGAGCAGCGCTGATGCCTAGCCGTAAAGCTGATGTACGGCTGGCTGCCAGCTCAAACGCTTCACGTGCCTCAAGAGACGCGCGCTCGTGTTCTCCGCTTCACACCGCTCGCAGCAAGGTACCGCGTTCCCTATACTGATATATATATACATATATATGCTATATAGAGCTATATAGCTATCGTGGCGTCACTTTTCTGGCTTCCAACAATAAGCGCGTTGATTGATTTTGATTTGAATGTGCGCTCGTTACGCATACGACGCGTGGTGCGCGCCAAAAAGTAGGCAAGAGCAACAGAAACATTGCTGAAGTCAGCGCCAAAACAAAACGGAAACGGAAGTGCTTAGTGACGGCGTTGCGGTGTCACAGTGTATATGAATGTGAAAGTGTGTGTGGCCGTGACATTGCAGGCCTGGTAGCTGGACTCCTCATTCGGGTAAGTGGACAAAAGGAGGATTAAGTGCCAGTTAAAGGCAATGGGCAGGGAATCTCCCTCCATTCGCATTAAAAAAGAGATTTTTCAGGCATAAATCATCGCATTAAATCTAGTCTATTTCCTTCTTCTGGTACTGGGTCGATTTTAGTATAGATATACAAAAAATATTATATTATATATATTATCCTGCTGTACAGACACGCACACACAAAGGTGGAGCAACAATGTATTTACAATTTTATGCGGGCTGATTCAATTTTCATCGTAGCTCAGCCCAAACAGGCTGCCCTGCCATGTGCAGGCGGCAGCTGATTTCTCTATTGACAACACTCAGATTTAAAGTCCACTAGGTAGTGTCCAGAAACTCAATGGCAACGAGGTGTTCCGCAATTGTTTCATGGCAATAAAAGCGTAAATTAAACGACAAAGATGTCTCACAAGTGCAAAGACTGAGTAAACACCTCTCCCTTGGCGGTGTTTACTTATAAATACATATTTTTATATATAGTTAGCATTCCATCTAATTCGGCTTCGCATTGTGGTGGCGAATATACATTATGAAATTATGAGAGTTGGATAATTCTTTTACGCAACTAAGTAAAAATAACCAAAGCCAATTAAGTTTCTGGTTAATAATAAATTTAAATAGACGATTGGCTTTATAAGTTTAAATTTTAATTGACCTGTTCCTATTTTTGACTTTAGGTTAAACAAAGACTAATGCTAGTTTGGTCTATTTTTGTGCTATAGGTATAGATAAGATTAGTCTTTGGAATTATTTTCAACATCTTGAAAGCCTTCGAAAATGAAACAGCGCAGTCTGAGCTACAAAAACAAAACCTACGCATCGCCAGAAAAGAAATTAACAAACCCAAAACAAATCTCGATTTTCGTTGTCTGTCTTGTGTTGTTAGGCTTCGACCTTGAAGTTTGGTACCAAACCATGGAATATAACATACAGAATAGGTTAAATTACGACTATATAATATGAAAATCTTCAACAAATAGAGATTCCTGAATTTGCAATCCTTTACTCAGTGGATTTAAATGAGAGTTAGGCCTTACAAAATATGATTTTAAACACGAATGCCATAAATGCTACTCGTGCCAGTATTCCCCATTGTTAGTAGTCCTGTCGCGGTAGAGTCCTGTCCCCTCTCTCCTCAGCGAGCTGCTCGCAAACTTAATTAAGAAGTTGCTGCTGCAGCAGTCGACAGTGAATGGCACGAGGATGGCCCAGAGGGGAGCAGCAGGAGCGGAGCTAGTGAAAGCCTGCATTGAGCCGTAAAAGAACCCGACGTGTAGGTAAAATCAATTACAATCGCAGCCGGGTTGTTGCGTTGTGTTGCGTGTGTCGAACGGAGAGGGCTGCGTGGGCTGTCGGTGGGGAGTATGAGTGGCGTGGTGCCTGGTGCCTAACTGACAATTGACAGCAACAAGTTGGGCCCTTCAAACAGATCTCCTCTCCGGGGACACAGCGACACAATGGCAGGGCACTTGTCAACGCACGGCTGGCAGGGATTAGCCGCAGACACGCCATGGCTGCGGACATGAGTGGCCTGAACGGGGGAAAGCGCCAACACTGATTCAATTGACGATGCCATCAGCTTTTCACAGGCCAATTTCCCTAATTTGGCTGCTGAAACCGATGGTGGACCATTGAAACGCTTCGATCCAAAGTATTCCAAGGACTTTTCCACTTGTGCATAGTTTCCACCGGCGCCAAGGGAGTTCATCTACCACTCAAGGGGCTCCTTCTTAAGGCGCACAACTTTTCAACAATGGCCAGAAGTTAACTGCGAGCAGCTCTAAAAGTTTATCACATTTCATATGCGCTTATGAACGGTCCCAAAAGGTCGACTTAGGAATTGAAAAAAACAAAATTGAAAGAGAAGAAAGTAAAACAAAACAAGTCCAGAGTCTGACCAAGGCAACAGGAAAAGTGTTCAAAGGTCGTGAACCTTTGGGTGAGCCTGAGCCTGATAGATACAACCCTCAAGTTTTCCATGGGCAACTCTGGAGGGGAGATTGTTTTCTGCGGTGGAGTACATACCTGTCGCTGCCTCGGCCTGTACCTGATGCTTCACGTTGTCAATGATCTTGTCGCCGCTGCCCTTCCGCAAACTGTGCCCTGCAATGTGGTCGCTGAAGCTGCCGCCGCCAGCTGCCACCGTACACGACTTGGAAGGAAGTGGCGGAGGAGGAGGAGGTGGCGGCGGTGGTGGTGCAGCCAGCGCCTTTTGCTCGGACTTTTGCTCTAATTGGGCCAGCTTCTCCTCTGCACGCTCGGCCCGCGTGTGAGCCTCGCGCAGCTGCTCCTCGAGGATCTCCAACTTAAGTTGTAATTTTTTTAGTTCATCGTTAGTAGTTTTGGCAATAGCCGCATCCATTAGACTTTGCTACAAATGCAAGAAACGAGAGAACAAGGGTAGAACGGGGCGCGGGAGCGGGTGTGGCATGGTGTAGGTGTGGGTAGGAAAATTAGTAGATATATCAAAGCATCTAAGTATCAGGGGTTAGTGCATCAGAAGCTAGGGGAGCATGAGTGGAGAAAGCACGGCGCACGACAAGCGAGTTGCTTACGTGTTTCGGTTGGTTTTCGGAGAGGGGTGAAGAGTGCAGAGAGTACAGAAAGGTGAGTTGACCCGCCACCGGGAAAGGGTAAGAACAACAACACGCCCAGCTGGGCGCATTCTGTGCATTTCTCAGATTGTCATATTAGGCGTGCAGGGGAGAGACGCCACCACCAGCTGATCTTGTTGTGGATTAGTTGCTCTTGAAGATATTCGAGAGCGGCTTGAAAATGTCAAACACACTGCGTGTTTGCTAAAGAATTGAATGGACAGATGGACAGAAAAGAGTGTTTTGATAGCCGTATTTACTACCAAGTGTTGTGGTTCAAGTTCAACCATAAAACTGTAGACTAACCATTTCCACGATGCGCTCGTTGTGCTCCCTCGCTTGTTGCTGCACCTGGTCTTGGATCTGCTCAAACTCTACCTCCTCGTTGAGCACGCTCGAGGAGGTGCTGACCCTCGATCCCGCCTGTTGCCCGTCGGTCAGATCCCGAGTCTTGGCTGTGAGCTCGTCATTGCGCTGCTTCAGCTTGATTAGCGCCGCCTCCATCCTGCAACGTGGCTTTGAATTGCATTACTTGCCATTACCTAACTAGGTTGAACTCACTTCTGGCTAGTTTCCACACTTTCCTTCATGTTTTCGGTAAGCAGCTTGGCCACTTTCGTCAGATTGCTGTTCTCCGTGCGAAGGGATTCGTTCTCCTCCTCCCATGAATGTTGCTATTAAGGAGGCAAGGGAAAGAAAGTGGTTACTTCCATTTAACATTATTTAAGTCTCTCCACTCACCTGCTCCAACAGTTCTGCCATCTTCTCATTGGCCTCATACAGTTGCAGCTCCACGGCATTGGTTGCATTTTTAAGGGTGAGGAACTCATCAGCCAGACGTTCCACCAGGCCACTGGTAATGGGCACCTCATCCGAATTGACATCCACAATACTGTCCAGATCTTGGGCGCCGCCGACACTGTCGCCGCTGTCCGTGCTGCCCTGCTGCAGAATTTTGAAGAGCTTTCGCTTGAGCTCCACGGATCCGAAAACGGTGCGAGGACTAATCGGCGGGACCTGAACCGTCGTCTGCTTCTCGCGCATGTGGTCCAGCTCGTTTGTGAGACTATAAGTGTAACAGAAGAATTTGTTAAGCTGAAGTATTTACTATAATTAATAGGAATGTATATTAATTATTTACTATAATTAATAGGAATGTACATATATAGATATCTCTGTAAAGTTTAATATACTTAAATTGTAAATGTTAACATTTAAGATAAAAATATCGATATTATCAAAAAATATTATAATTTTTTCATTACATGGGCCCAATGAATCCAACAAAATCTCGAATATTTGATTGCTAATCATTTAAAAACACATCGCCTTTCGCATCAAATAGCTAAAATCGTTGCTATTTTCATCGATCCAAAAAATAAACAGAATATTTTACCCACCATTTACATGCTTAACATATATTTATATAATTTTTAGAATAACTTTTCGGCTTAGTTAGCTTTTTAGCAGTTATAAGATGGTTATAGGATATATTTTTCGATTTTCGATTTTCCGATGATCATTAAATTGTCGAGCTAACTTAGGCAAGAAAGACAAGAATAAGTTATGTACCCTTGAAGCAATAAATATAATACTCGGCAACTATAATTAAGTACTACTTTTCTATATTTTCCTTAAAGGACCTGGAAAATTATGTAATTAATAAATCATTACAATTTTTCATATCTCGGAGTATATAAAAAAATATGTTTCAAAACTGCCAAACTATTACATTAACTTTCTCGCGAAATATCGAAACATTCCAAATTTTTTTCCTCACACCTACCTATGTATCTGATCGACCTTCATTTTGTGCAGCTTGTCTAATGCGTTTCTCTCATTCAGAGCTTTATTAAACTTGGAGCTCATCTCCTTGATTTGGGTCTCAAAATCGGTCTGCTGCTGCTGCAAAGCTTCGAGCTGAGCGCACAGCTTTTCGTGCTGGGCCTGTTGCTCCTCCTGTGTGGTTTTATCTGCAGGAAAAACTAGTTAAAAGAACTGAAGCAAACACAGAAACCAAGTAAACTTACGCGTCTCAATCTCCAGCTTGAGCGCCTTGTTCTCCTCTCGCAGGGCAATGTTATCCTCCAACAGGGTAAACATATCGTGCTCCGGGTCCTGCTCGTTATAGTCCGGCTCCCGCACTCTACTCCGGCTGCGAGTCTTGGCCTCCTGGGTGCGGAACTTGGCCACTGGTATGCGTCCGCGTCTCTCCATTTTGCACCAGATCTAATGCCTGCAGCGGGCGGACCAAAAGGATATTGTTGTTATATTTGGTGAGGAAGTGAGGGGGGGTTAATTCTTAACTCTGCTTACGTTTCGCCTTAAAGCCAAGTCCTTAACCTCTTCTTAAGCTAAGTGATGCAAATGGAACTAATGCTCGGCCATCACCAAATGATGAGTGTGAGTTTGGATGCACTGGGGAGTGGTGTTTGTGTTGTGTATGACAGATGCTTGGGTGGGTGGGTGTGTGCTGCACGGCATGCCTTGGAATTGATGAGCCCACATTAAAACGCCTTGCATATTTACTTTTCGTTTTTATTATTTGCTGTTTACAATTTCTTCTTGATTTCGGTTTTATCTTGCTTTGCCTGGCGCTTGCCCGCCCCTTGCTCTAATGTCCCTGTGTTCCTGCCCATCAGGGCTGCGCCTCAGCTTCTGCTCCTGCTCTCTGTCCTGCCTTTATGATCTTTTGCTTCAGCAGGTCCTGCTCTTGGGTTCAAAATACTACAGAAGTTGGCCGAAAGCATTTGGAATGCCTGCCGAAAGTTGCTAAGAAACTAGTTAAAGTGCCACGCCCACAGCGCCTGCAAGTGCCTCGCCTGGCTCAGTGTGTCTGTGCAGAAGCGCTTCATTTACATCCTCTCTTTGTTTGGTTTGTGGTTTTATATCATTCCTTAACTATTTTAATTTAACTGTATTTTTGCCATTTGTTTTCGTTTCTTTTTGCTAATCACTTATGCGTACAATTTCCTTTGCTTTCTTTGCCATAAATCATCGTCATTTCTCATGTTTTGTCACTTGTAGTGTAAAAATAAAAAAAACCTAAAGTTTATACACAAATATGTCGCTACGTTTTGTTATGTTTTGTTTTTGTTTTGCCTCGCTTTTAATATTATATATAAACTTTTGAGAAATTTGCTTTGTTTTTTATTCAATTTTATAAAAATAACTAATTGAAGGCGGCTTAGAGCTCTTTGTTTTTGCTTGTTTTCGTTATGATTTTGTGTACGCTTTTATGCTTGAATGTTTGCTTTGTTTCCTTTTCAATTTGGTTTAAATAGCTATATAATTAATGTGTTTCGAAATTAATATTAGTGTATTTTTTCTTTCCTTTTTACAGCTAATTTTAAGATTTATCTTTGGATAATCATCATGCTTTTCGTGTGCTAAATACTTTACATGTCTTTACGCATTTTATAATTTACATTCTTTTTGTTTTTCGCTTTTTTTTTCTTTTTTTTTTAGTATACATACGTATAATTTTTTGTTTTATAAATTAATATTGTTATAATTTATTTATATATATATATATAAATATTTATAATTAGCTTTAGTATTAATTTTGTTTTTTGTTTTTTTGTATATAAGTGAAGATTCTGTAAGCAGGAAAGAGGGTTGGGTTAATTTTTAAATTTTCATTTATGATTTGAGCCGTGTTTGCATTGAAAATACAAATAAATAAAGATGTTTGTTTATAATAAACAAAACGAAACAATAGGCGAATTCATAATACTTTGTACTGAAAGGTAAAAATAAACAAAAAATTCGTTACAAGTCTATAGAGAAGTTAAGCTAAGCTACGCCCAGCTTGGCCTGCATAAAAACTATGTCAGCTCTTTAATTTAAACGAGTTTCGAACAAAATACTGCAGTTTCGAGATGTAATTTATACATTATTATTTAAATTGGTTGCGATTGGAGTTTTTGAAAGTGGTTTTTGAATTTCAGAGATTCCTTTATACTAAATAGCTTTCCGTTATTAGTTGTTTTTGCTTTCTATTTATTCATTTGATGCGACGAGTAAATGTGTTAAAATACGTGTATACTTTGTGTTGCATTACTATGACCGAGTCATCGAAGGGGAATTATCTCTCTTGGCTTGCTCGTAAGGAACGTACGTGTTGTGGTGATACAAACAAAATTGCGTTTGGTCAATGTGTCTTGAAGGTTTGGAAGGGAAATCTGTGAGGTGTTTAAAAACAAGGAATTTTCGTTTCTCGACACCTTCTTCTTGGATTCATCGTACTACAAATTAGTGTGTGTGCGTGTAGATGTGTTTGGGTGTGTGACTACGACCGCGCCACGTCTAGGGAATGACTTTCAAATGATGTTCTTGCTGAATGTTTCGGATTGGCTTGCTTCGTTGTGGTGTGTTCCTGGTTTGGGTTCCCGCTTCTCGATGACGTTTTACATCTCCTCGATAAAGTCGCGCAGCTGGTCAATAAAGGGCCGGCGGTAGGCTGACAAGTGGCCAATCTCCAGCTTGTACCACTTGTCGAACGACTCCTTGGGTATCACCTCACTGTCGTAAAGTACGCTAAACGTGCTGCATATGGTCTCGCCGGCTGCCATCTCGTCGCCTTCGAGCTCGGCCATAAAGTGCTGATGAAGAGAGTCCACCGCCTCGTCTATGCAGGCAATTTCCAGCGCCTCCTGGGCGTCGATGCAAAGACGCAGCAGCGGTGTGCACCTGGTGCGGAAGCTCTCTGTATTAAGCTGCAGCTGCAGTGTCTTACCGCCGCCGCCGCCTCCCTTGTTGCTTTTAGTCATCACAGTCAGCGCATAATCACAGCACAGGAATTTGGTGAGCTGCCTCACAAAGTGCGCATTGATGGCCACGTTGGTGTTGATGTAGTCGATGGCCATGTCACTGGACACAGCCAGCAGATGTCTAATCCGCTCAACATGCTCCAACGGCGAGCGCGGCGTCGTTGCGCTGCTCGACGGTCCCCCCTTCGCTTTGGCCTGTCCCTTTCCCTGGCCCTGGCTGGGAACGCCGTTGTCCAGAAAGTAAAAGCTGTGCGACTGCACGAATTCGCGATACTTGCCAACATCGTTCCAGAAGAGCTGTCCGCGATCCAGCTTGTAATCGTTGTGCCACACCTTGCGGGCGTAGGCGGCCCCGAATTCCTGCACGAAATAGTTGACAAAGCCGAACACGAAGCGTTCTGTGAAGAACGAGTCCTCCAACCAGCGCCTTTGCCACACATCCTTAAGGTCCAGGCGGCCGGAGTGCATGATGGGCCCGAGAAACTCGAAGACATAGCTCCAGCCGTTGGGAACGTCCACTAGAAGGTCAGGAAACTCGTCGCTGAACCGGGAATACGCCTGGCCGAAGGTCGCCTTGTCCAGTGCCTCCTTGCTCATGAGGTAGGCAAAGATGTTGCCGCAGGCAAGACGCTGCTGGCGCTTCACCGCAGCCCCGTGCAAGTAGTCCATCATCAGGTATTGCAACGTCTTTGACTGCTGCTTGACGCCGTACGAACGCCAAATGGTAAGGACCTCTGGCTGCCAGTCGCGCGTATTGAGCGACTCCTCCACCAGCCTGGTAATGACCTCCTGGCACTGTTTGCCCGTAAAGGCGGGGTCGTCCTGCTGTTCCACATGGCTGCTTCTGTTGCCCCCGACATGGGCGGGCGGCAGCGGAGTGCCTAAGGGAGGTGGAGGATGATGGTACGGCGACAAACTGAAGTTCTGACCTGGAGGCGGCAGACGCTTGAGCAAGGATGTGGGCGGAGGTGGCGGCACACTAGTGTTCGTCGACGGTGGCCCGCTTACCGGACGGTTGCCGGCATTGCGCCAATAAGTCTGGTAGTGCGACGAGTTGCCCAGCTTGGCATGCGAGTCGTCGCTGACGTTGCTGGTGCTGAAGCGCAGCTTGCTGGGATCAATACTCAGGGCCTGATTCTCGTGCTGCTGCTGCTTGGGCAACTTCTGCATGAAGTAGTTGCTGCCGCCGTCATGGCCATGCTGGTGATGGTGATGTTTCTGCTGCTGCTGGTGATGCATCGGCTGGCTCATTCCGCCGCCCCGACTGCCGCCGCCTCCGCCTCCTCCTCCACTGTGGTGCTGTTGCTGATCCTTTGAGTCGTCGTGCGTCTTGTGGCGCTGGTTGCGCGCACCGCCCTGCGTTTGGTTACTCGCCGGCTGATCCCAGTTCCGCACCCTCAAATCTAGCACGTCCTGCATCATAAAACGAACCCGACTGCTAATCTTGATGTGCGCCTGCTGGCGATGTCCCGTCCCGCGAGACCGGTTCACGATGTCCTGGATGCGACGGAAGATTTTCTCGATGCGGTCTCGCAGTTGGTACTGCTCGGGGAGCGTGGTCTCCAGCAGATGGCCGACGGTGGTCAGAAGCTTGCACATGTACTCCAGCTTCTCCTCGCAGCCGTGCTCCAGAAGTGACTCGACGCAGTTCAGCACTCGGTCGCTTGTTAGCGACTGCAGCTTGAAGAGCTCGCCAATGAACCGAACAGTACCCCAGGCACGTCGTCGGAACTGGTACTCCAGGTCTTCCATTTCGGAACGCAACTCTGCTTTCTTCGCGGGGTCCGTGCACTGGTTGATGCGATCCACAGTGGGCTGCAGTTTCTTGGCCTTGGCATTGGCGTCGTTTACGTTCGACTCGAACTCGTGCTGAATGCGCGTGATAAGCGAGCTGGTGAAGAGCGACTTGTTCTCGGCTTTGATTTCGTGGAACAGCACCTTGCAGAAGCGGGCATAGGTGGGCGCAAAGTTCGGTTCGCTAATGGTCTTTTCGAATATCAGCAGCATGACCTGAAAGGGATCCAAGGGTTTAGGGTTAGGGGTAAGGTTGGACATAATGCTAATGTAATCCACAAATAAAACATTTTCTTAATTGCAATACGAAATACGACTTACATTCGTCATTTTCGCCTCATTGTCCATTTTAATGCTGGACATCTCCTTGAGCAGAACTTCAAAGTTGTCGGGCGTCAGCTTGTTGAGAATCCCGCGCACCTTTTTCAGCACGCCCTCCACATCGTTGTCCTCGTCCTGACCGGCGGCCATGGATGTTCGGCGCAGAGGCTCCGGCTGCCAGGCATTCTCGCACTCCGATAGCTTGATCTCTTCCTTAAGCGATAGCTGTACCCGGATTATGTCCATATGGCGCTGACTCGAACTGGATGTAGGTCCGCCGCCGCCCATGCCACCGGTGCCGCCCATCTGCTGGTGTCCGTCGTGGTGCTTCTTGTTGGCTCCATGGCCGCGACCTCGCTTGCCGGGCACATAGTCCATGGACTCGTTGAAGTTCATATGTTGGTACTGCTGGAACTGCTGGCTATGGGCGTGAGCGTGGGCATGATGCTGCTGCTGTTGCTGCTGGCGGGAAACGAACAGCTGCGAGATGCAGTCACCCTTCTGGCAGGGAACCATTGGCGGCTTGCGAGAATCGTTCAGCTTGGACAGCTCGCGCAATGTCTCCATGCTATAGCGATAATTCCTGATGGGAGGATTGGCACTGGCACTAGCACTGACGCCGGCACAAGAGGCGGAACTGGAACTCGGACTGGGGCTCTTCGACTTGGTCGATTTCTGCTGCTTGGTTTTTGGCGACGATTCGGCTCCCTTGACTTTTGCCTGATGGAGTGGTGAGCTCTTCTTGCTACCGCCGGCGCTCCGTTCTCCAGCATTAGGAATGGATGAGACACTCATCTTGAGAGCACAATCCACATTGTCGCCGCTCTTGCTGCTAAAGGATGAGGCATCGTCCGCTGCCTGGCTGATGGTCGAGCTGGACCATGTGGAGCTGCATATGAAACCGGTGTCGTGGCGCGCCGCCTCCTCGTTGAAATCTCCAAACTTGAGGTCCGTCATGGCATTCTCCTCAATTTTGCTGCATACGGCGACACCTCGAGCTGGCGGCTCATCTTCTTCGCACGCCGAGCTGCTGCTGTTAAGGAACTGTAACTGCTGTGTCTCCGACAGGGATGCGACGGATGTGTCGGGGCTGCTCTTCTGCAAAAATTTGGCCACTATCTCATCGTTGGCCAAGTGCTTGACTGGGGGATTCCGGCTTGATACGCCGCTGTCCTCTTTGCTGTCAGCTGGGGGAAAAATGATGAAGCAAACATAAAAACCAATCCCAACGAATAAAAACCATAGTTTTTAGATACTCACATTCAGGATCGCTGTCCGCCTCAGCATCCATGTCGTCGGTGATATTATCCTCGTCATTGTTATTGTTGTGGCTCATCAACTGCTCCTTGGGCTTGAGCACAGTGTTGTCGTCTCTTAGAGTAGAACTTACGAAGCTAGGATTATTACTAGTTGTTGCACTAAGCTTATCAGTCGTCGGTTGCGCCGTAGCCTTGTCATCGACAGTTGTCGCCGTTCCGTCGTGTTTGGTTGTTGTTGTTGTTGTGGTTGCCGCTGTTAAAGTTGTTGTTGATGTGGAGTTGTTGTTGTTTGTGTTTATGTTTGCGTTGGCCTCTGGCGCTCCTCCGTTGCCCCTGTTGCCATTGTTTCCCTGGCCTTGGCTACTGCTTGTGGTGGTGGTGGTGGTGGTGCTGATTATCGTCGACTTTTTATTCTTCTTCTCCAAGTCCTTGGCCCGCTTCTGGGCCTTGCGCTGTTTTTTGGTTATGTTACTGCTGTTGGAACTATTGGTGCCGGCGAGCTGGGTGACGGCAGCCGAGATGCGGTTGGGAGTCGGGACGGGTCTTCCCGTCACCTGGCCACCTGACACCTGCTGCTGCTGCTTTGCCTGTTGCTGGAGATTCGCTTGATGGTGTTGTTGTGGTTGCTGTTGCTGCCTAACCGTATGTGTGGGCGTGGAGGCTGCCGATGACGATGCCCCCGAACTTGTCGTGGTGGAGGTGGCGCTCGCCAGTGGAGCAGTACTGGCCTTTTTGATGGGCGACGCAGTCGGAACCGCTGTGGTCGCTATAGATTTACTGACGGGCTTCTGAGCTGGCGGTCGTGACCCTGGCGACGAGAGAGGCGTCTGCATTGGCTGGCTTCTGGGCAGGATGGATATGTTGCCCGAACAACCGCTGGCCGTTGCCTCGGCCACGTCATTCGCTATGGATGTGGGCGTGGCGGTGCCTGCAAGTAATAAAACATTTATATGATGCGAAAGATAACCACTGGTTAAGCACTCACTTTGCTTGTTGGCCGACTTGGGGCGCTGTTTCTTGGCTGGCTCTTGGAACAGAACGGCGGGCTGGGGTCCCGCCTCGATAGCTTCAGTCGTCTGAGTCAATTCCTTGTGTACGAGTGGGAGGCTAGGATGGGTCTCCGTGACATTGTCGACTGCAAGATGGACTATTAGAATTGGGCTTGGACAGTTAAGTTTGGGCCAACTTCGGCTTGCCGAGATTCTGTTTACAGTTTATAATTGGTAGTGTTTACTAATTTGGTTTCGGTAATTTGACTAAAATTTACAATTTTCCAATAATGTTCGAAACGACAGGGTTACTGGGATGTTTAACTAATGCCCGGAATTGGGGACAAGAATAATGAACGATCTCAAAATTGTCACCGAAACTATAACTCTCAAAGATTTTAATTGGAAATAAATAACGGAACTATATCCACAAAGTTGGTTTTTGCTCTTATTAAAATCATGTTTTAGGTCAGACTTACCGTCACTGTACTGCCAGAAGCTGAGATGGTCATCGGTGTTACCCGAGTGGGCCAGTATATCCTTCACAATCACACTGATCTGGTCCTTATCCGTGACGCCGGACGTGGTGGAGCGGCCGCTCTGATCCAGACCAGACTCGTCTCCGTCGTCCTCCCCGAACTGCAGCCCAGATATTTCCCCCATAGAGAGAGCTACTTTCGGCTGAACATTTTGCATCTGATGTTCGGCCAAGGCGGAAGAGAGCAGGGATGAGCCCGAGGTGGAATCCATGAGAATGGCCGGCGCCTGATATAAGCAAGTGGTACTATTGCTATCCGAATCCAGCAGCTCTGTGCCCTGTGTCATCGTCGATGAGTTTGAGTCCTTCTTATTTAACACGGAGTCCATGACGTTCTCCTTAGTGTCCGGATGAATAATGGGAATGGCAAATCGGCGTTTACCCGCCTTGTCGCAGCTGGCTCCTCCTAGTGGTAGCTGCTGAGCCCCGCCGCTTACCGGGGGAGCCGTTAGCGATGTGTTGGAGAATCCGCCAGGGGCCACTGCCTGCACTCCAGTCACATTTGGCACACTACCGGCCATGGCCGCAGCGCTGCTGTTTTGCATGTGTAAGGGTGGTGGATAGGTATGTAATCCTGTTGGCGCTTGAGGCGGTGCAGCCTGCATCCCAGCGGTCGCCAGCATGGGTGCCGCCGTCATCCCGGTGGGCAGCGTCAGGCTCGGAATAAAGTTGGGTGCCAGATGGAAGGTGGCTGCCCCGTTCAGGGCCCCGTTGTGTGAGTTTATCATGGGGGCCACGGCAGTCGGAGCGGGACGCTGCGTGTTGGTCGGAGTCATGGCGTACGTCGTGAAGTAGTTAGCATGCTGGGGCGTGGCCGCCCTCTGAGCACCTCGCATGTTGCGGCTGTGGGAGTTGCCTCCGCTGGCCACATTGCTAGCGCCACTATTTGGCGCTGGGGCATTCAGAAAGTAGGTAAAGGTCTGCGGCTGCCCTGTTGCGGCAGCGCCACCCGGACCAGGCTGCTGACCGTTTGGCGGCTGCAGCGGCTTCTGTTGCTGCTGCGGCTGCGGTGGTGCATAGAATGCGGTCGCTTGAGCTCCTGCCGCTCCGTTCGAGGGGAAAGCCACCGCCTGCTGCATACCCATTAGCTGTGGGTTCTGGTACGGTTGTATGTAGGCGGTGGAGATGTAGGCTCCTCCGGTCCCGGCCGTATTGCCGCCGGGGGGTGCGATCAGGCCAGCTGACTGCGAGAAATGGGGCGGCAAAGTGGGGTTGCTCAGCGCCCGGGTGAGATTGGCGGCGCTGGAGTTGGATGGCGCAAGCACCCCATTGGCACCGTGAACACCACCACCATGATGTCCGCCACTGTGTCCCTGGTGGCCCAGAGAGCTGGTGCTGGCGGCGGCGCCTAGTTGGAGGGCAGCGCCGCCGCCGCCGCTGGCATTACTATTGCCCGCAGCCGAGTGGGCAGCGTATGGCGTCGGTGGGTTGTAGAAGATAACCGGCGTATGGTGCGCCTGCGCTTGCACCTGCTGCTGCTGAACCTGCTGCTGTTGCTGGAGCTGCTGTTGAAGGTGGGCGGCGGCGGCCGCCGCCTGATGCTGCTGTTGTTGGTGCTGCTGTTGCAACAGCTGCTGTTGCTGGTGGTGGTGGAGGCCGGTGTGGTTCGGAACGAACAATGCGTGGGTGGCCTGCTGCTGCTCCTGTTGGTGAAGGAGATTGCTGCGCACCTGCTGCTGCTGTTGTTGTTGTTGCTGCTGCTGCAGGTGATGGTGGTGCGAGTGCGCCGTCTGGTGGTGCTGGGCTTGGTGGTTGTGGTTCTGCTGGTGTGTCGACTGTGGCCTGGTTCCCTTCCCACCCCCTCCCGTTTGCAGGAACATAGGAGGACCTTCGGAGGATCTGCACACGCACGCACACAACACACACACAGAGGCACGGGAACAGGCACACGGAGGAGTTAAGAAACGCGCGGCCGGAACAGGAGCAGATGTACAAATCGTAATGTTAGTAAGATGGAAATGGAAGTGAAAATGGAGATGGCGGATGTGGGAAAAGCTCAGCTGGTATTATTAAGTCTGGTAAAGCGGTGGGATGCATGCGTGCGAGAATTGGTGAGAAAGCAAAAACCCAAAAAGCGGCATGTAAATCTTATGACTAACGCTGTGATCCCACAGCCCTGAAATGCACTCCCTACTCTCTTTCTCTCCCTGGCCTTGTTGATTCCTTCACTTAATTGAGCTGTTCAATTCTGTGGAATGTGTGGAGTATGATGTCACTTTCGTGGGGCGGCGGCAGTGCTCGAAGATGGCCACCCGCCTCGCCTTATCGCCGCTTTTATCAATGGTCTAGTCAATGGCAGCGAACAAAGAAACTATATACTATATAAGCGGCTGGTGACACACAACAACAGGTTGTGATATTACTCAGCAGCCAGTGGGCGTGGGAGGTGAGCGATGGACGGATCTTCTGCCACAACCAGTTTGGCCCGTTGTCAGAGACACTTTCCTCGGCACAGTACCAGTGGCCACGAATGGCATTATTTTATGAATCAAATATGATATAGCTTATCGAAGAATATACAAATCAGATCGGTAACAAGAAGTGTTTACTCCGAAATCTCAGACGCTAATCGTAAACATTGGTTTCCTTTTGTCAGGCACATGTTACACAGAGAAAAATGTTCTTAAGAGGTTCTAATGGTTTCAGTTTTAATGCAAAATTTTATCAAAGTATTGAAAACACTTCCTAATAATTTCCTTAAACTATTAAAGTATTTTTACTTAAAAAAAAACAACTTAAATTTAAAAAAGAAAATAAATTAAAACCACTTAATGTGGGCTTCTTCTTAGCCACTTTCCACTGTCTTGTGCTCCGTGCGCTTGCCTAGAAAACTGCAACTGCTGCTGCGGTTTTGAGGGCATGCACCTCGCCATGGCAAAAACCTGTTTCCGCCCGCCCAGCGAAGAGGCTGCAGAAGATGCATGCAGCCGAGAGTCGGACTCGCTGGCAGAAAGAAATGCTGATTTGATTTCTTGTTTGTTTGTAAACAAAACCAGTTGGGACCGCTGTGTGGGTGAGAGAGCTTATTGGAACATGAGCTGCTCTAATTGGGATCGCAGAGGCGATTGGAATTCGCTGGCAATGGGTGGGATAAGAGAGGCGGAGAGACAGAACGAGAGCCAGAGAGTGCGATTGTAGGTGTGTGCGTTTAGGCTAAAAAAGCAACAATAACTAATGCGAATAATATACACGAGGATTAGTTGTCTGAATGAGGATGAGAAGTCGTGGCCGCTGCCTAACTTACCGCTTCCTGTGCTGCTCCTGCCGATGAGTCCAGTCCAGTGGGAGCTGTTGCCCGTGTAGTAGTGTCTCTATGTTGCTTCTAGTTGGACTCGGTGAGATCCTGCCCACTACTCCTCCTTCTTCTTCCTCTTCCGCTTCCGCTACCTTAGTTCACTTTATGTTCCTCGTTGTGGTGCGCTCTATCCGGAATTTTCAGATATTCCATATATAAAAATACGCGAGTCTATGGTGCAGCACATCCACATCCACATTTGTGCAGACGAGGGATGAGGGGCACGTACGCGTACATACATACGTACAAAAAGGTAAAAAACAACGCACACGGCGAGTGATAAATTTTCACGGTAATTTTTCTATAATTAATAGAAAGTGAAAATGCTTGAATTTTGCCTTAAATTACAATTACGTTTTTTTGACTAATATTACGAAGGGCCGAGCAGAGCCTGCTACGATTCTCTTTCCCCCTTACCCTCTGGCCCAGCTGAACAGGCTCGGCCGGATAAGAACGAATTCAAATAAAGATTCCCAATTTCAGGACTGTTGGCAAGTCCAAAGGCTCGTCAGTTCAGTTTTCCCTTTCACAGTTTTTCCTGCGCCGAGGCGAGGCGTTGGTTGTTGTTTTTGCAGTTCGCTTTTCTTTTAGCCCCGTCCCTGTCTGGCTGTCGCCACTTACCGCTCCGTTCCTTGCTATCCGCTCTAGCTCTCTCGCTCGCGCGCACCACACACACACAAAACTGAGGAAACGAAAAAAAAATACAGTTCCGCGCGGGGAACACGCCGAAAACGTTGCACTGACACTTCCCTTTACATCAGTGCATCGTCCGCTTCACCTCGTTTGTATATTAGTTCACTAATTGTTACAAATAATTTTGTAAATGTAAATATTTTACAGAAACACGTCCGTGTTTTAGTGGCGGAGAACTATCGATTGGAGAACTATCGATGGCACTATCGATGTTCTATTCCTCGAAATCGATATATCGTTCATCACAATCGATCGTTATCGGTAATCGGGCATGAATTCCCAACCGGTAAAAGAATCGGGCATGAATTCCCAATCGGTAAAATAATCGGGCATGAATTCCCAATCGGTAAAACAATCGGGCATGAATTCCCAATCGGTAAAACAATCGGGCATGAATTCCCAATCGGTAAAATAATCGGGCATGAATTCCCAATCGGTAAAATAAGTGGGCACGAATTCCCAATCGGTAAAATGTAGTGGCGGAGAACTCTCGATGACACTATCGATACTAGAGATGTTTTTAATTTTTTCAAACATCGATGGCACTATCGAGTTTGCGCAAAATTCACCGGAAAACGGCTTGGAAAACTCGACATATCCTGACAACTACTAGAAAATACCAAATTGTTCATTTTTTGGCAGTGCGGCAACCTTTGGCAATACAACGTATTTAAAATTTTAATTTTTATACATTTATATATATCAATAAATTTGTATTTTTCATAGTTATTTCTATTTGTACATTACATTTTTTTCTACAAAGAAGAGGCAAGCTATTTTATGAATTCTTATTATTTATTAAAGAATTATGTTTCTATAACATATTACTTTCTTTCTTCTTCTTGACGACCGAGGTTCGCGTTCTATAAATATTTACAAAATCAATGCCACCTACATTTTAGTAGTAGGTAGCAGGCCCATCGTCGCGATCGGTAGCCACTTTATATAATTTATACTATGGTAATTTGAAAAATTTATTAAATTAATTTCAAATTCGGTCAAATTGCCGCGAAGTTTGGTTTTCTTCCAAAGTGATTTTCGATAACTTTTCATCCCATTCTCAAACCTTGTAAATGAAGTAAATTCCCACTTAGAATTTATAAGTCTATTTGAATTTTTGCTCGTCATTCCAATTAGAAAATTAACTCTTAGAACACAAATTAAACTAATAAGAAAATATGTTGGAGAATTGTAGAGAAAATTGTATAGTGACTCTAGTACTAAAAAAAGTCGCTAGATGTCGCTTGTGAATAAAATTTAATTTCTAGGGGAATTCGTTCGGGATGTTGATTTGATTTTATCTTTAGAAATAAATAAAAGTTGCTGTTCTTAGGCTGTTGAACCTTCGTAATTCCCCTACCCAAACGTTGTGACTTTAGCGGCATCCCGATGTGCGCTGCTTGTCCTTGTGTAGGTGTGCACATGCGCAGAATTTAGCCTTCCATTCGCAGCTTCCGCCGTGCCGCCCAACCCCGCCCACTTTCCCGGGAAACACTTGCAGGGTTTACGCGCTTGTAGTAAAAGTTTTCCCCTTTGTATTTCGCCGGATGTGCAGTCATGGCCGCCGCCCACTCCTAGTTTTCGCATTCCCCAATCCTTCGCTACGCATTGTCATTTAGAATGCCGGCTTATCAGCTTCTGCTTTTACTTTGTTATTTCCAGCTGCTATTGAATATTTTCCATTAAAAAGTTGCTTACACTTTCATAGTTTTTTTCTTAAATGTTAACTATTTCCTTTAGAATTATCTACTAAAACAAAACGAAATTTCCACCAGTACCAGAAAGTAGCTCCATCGCATTTAATAAGTGGACAAACAGGAGCGAAAAGGATTATTTTGTGGCCGGGAAGTCAAAAAGTCCAGACCGCAAATGCAAATGTTTAAAGTTGGCAAAACGAAACCGCAGAAACACACACAGAGACGGGGTTTTGTCCATGAAGTTGTGAGGCAATTGCATTGCTTGTTTTCCTGTCATGTTTCTGCGGTTTCTGCGGTCGCAATAAAGACTGCAAGAGAGACAATGCATTTGCAGGCTACAACAAAGTTTTAATAGTTTGGCTGACACATTTGCATTTTAACGGACGCTCAAAGGCGACACCTAGGTGGTTGCCAGTGGAAGTGGCTTTGAAATCAGGAGATATGACGATTTAAAAACATACCACAATCTGTTATACTGTCATAAAACCCCTTGTACGCCTTATTTATACTAACTAATTCGGTATTTTTTACAGAATCAACCAGTATTTTGCGTCGGCGCATCTACGGCGATATTTTAAGTGGCTCCGGCTGCGTTCACACAAAGTCTGAAGCTCGACTCGCCCTGACGCGCGTAACGCTTTTTTCCCGCATTTCCTCCACACTCATTTGGCGCTGAAAAATCCTACCCAATAAAAAAGGATGCACCAAATTGAATTTATAACAATAAACCGAAGCTGCACTTAACTGGATTACATAATTTTCGATAGATGTATTGATTTAACTCTCCTTCCATGTGAAAACCAAAATAAAAATAGTGCGCGACTAAAAACCCGAATAATTGAAATGGGCCTAGCCCAAAATATAACTTTTTCGTTTCTTTTTAAATAATTTATTTTGCAAATAAATAAAACCGATTGAATGGCGGCGACGACATTTACTTAAAGTAAATAGTGGAAATTGTGCAATAATTTATAGAAATTTCTATGAGAAATTCATAAGTGAGCTCTGATAATAAATAGCCATTAAATGCGAAATACAAAATGTTATGCAACTTAGAGTTATACAAATAAATAAATAATTAAGAAACCAATCAAAAATTCTGCTCTTTAAACAGAAAACAAATACCACAGAATCGCGCAGAGTATATATGCACGAAAATATATACATATTTACAAAATGATGTGTGTATATAGCGGAGCCTGAGTCCTAAGGAGGCCAACAAATACTACAAACATTGGAATACATTTTGCCGCCAAGTTTTATCTCAAGAAAACCCACCAGAAACGAACCTAAAATAATCACAGTCGAAATCTGAATGCCCACCTGACCAGGAGCAGGAAGCACCTACCTATTCCCGCGGCACCTGGGAATTTTCACCCACGCACGCAAGCGCAGGCTCCCCGGGAATCATACACAGCACCAAAACCCCCGAAAAAAGCACACACAAAAAATTAAGACAATAAAAGAAGACCGAAGGCGGAAGACGGAGCTGCTGAAATTGCTTTTACTTTGATTTCATTTCGCCAATTGTTTCAACATGTGGAGGAAGGCGAGCAGGATGGTCAGGGAGACCACCTGGTGGAAAACGCGTCGTCAGGGCCAAACGGAAGCCCTAACAACAGCAGCAGCACCAACAACACCAGCCAGGACAAGGACACACATGACCCAAGGATTAATCATCACATGGTCGCAGTTGGCAGTTGTTGCTGCTGTTGCAGCACTGCTAAACTCCTCAGATTGTCAAGGTGAGAGGTTATTCGATATCAGATTTATTGTTAAATAAATTAAACGAAAATTAGATGTAATTTTTCGAGGCATTTCTCATCGGAAAAGTAGTTCACAAAGGATAAAACCCTTTAAGGGCAAATACCATTTAAAGCTAATTTATTCATTCTGATGTATCATATACAGTTACTACATTTTAGGATTAATACTAATGAAGAAGAGGAGAATTGAATGTTTCCTTTACATTTGACTTGTTTGCAGCAAACACTGCTAATTCAATTGTTGTTAAGTGGGGTTAGCTATATAACTATAACTTGACTCAATTTATTATTTTATTGCTGGTCTTTGGCTCACTTTCAGCAAGTCGTCATTGATACATTTTTCGAGAAATTGCAATTAATTGCAGATTCACTTGACCCTGGGAAACACAGTGTGAAATGAAGATAAGCAACTTAGAATTTCTTTAGTTACAAAAAGTGTACTTTATAAATAATTATTTAATGTAATGCTGGCACGTATTTCTCTCAAGAATTATGTTTACAAAACCTAGTGATGCGAGTACTTTCACTTTTCATTGCCACTCGATGCTTAAGAATGCTTAAATAAATAAATTAACATTGCTTTGCATTGTGAAAATGTCCAGCTAACGGCTCAATAAATGCCAACGTAAAGCGTCAAAACTATGACGAATTTGTTGGCCTTAAGCATTGCGGCGGCTAAGAGTGAGTATTTTGCCTCGAAACCCCAATTCAATTAATTCAAGTACCCTTTTTTCACGGGGCCTCGAGACCCTCGAGAGTTGCTCAATCTCACTATTGAGGCTGGGCGAGTGCGAACTCAATAAAACTGTTGAATGTATCGCAAATGATCAAGCCTGTGGTCTGGGGCTATGATGTACTTTTAATGACTCTTTGTATATATAGCTAAAAAAATGTAAGTTGATGCGTCATTTTCATACCTCAATGGAAGCTTACACAGACCTTTGAATTTGGGCAGCCATAAAAACCTTAACTTAGAGCTGAAAACAACAAAAGTCTAGAAAAACTATTAGCACCTCTCCATGAGACTTTGCAATTTAGTGTCGACATAAACAATCTATGCAGTCTTGATTTATTACACATAGTACTTAGGAAACTCTGAATCTTTTTATATATGTAGCTGTAGTACTTAAATTTTTCTAAACAAAGTATTTTTTTACACCGAATCTTCTCTCGTTGATTATTAATAAAAAGAAAACTATACCATTAGAAGTACAACATTGTGCACATGTCTTTTAAGGTAAAACTGGTCTGCTTTAAATATTTTGAAGAACAATTAATTGCCCAAAACTATGACACATCGCTTGCTGAATATAGTAATAAATATATTTATGTACTCGGCATATGTATTTTCAAAGCTCTTCACACTCCGGTCTCAATTCTCCTCTTGTCATTTATGGCCGTGTGAATACATTATGCAAAGGAGGCACCTTAAATCAAAGCAAGCCTATTGTTTTGCATAATATTCTCCACATTCGGCTATGACTACTTAATAGCCATAATTAGCTGGAACCACAAGGGCCGGTCTCGATCTCCGACGTCCCTGGGGTTCAATGAACCGACACGCAATTGGTCAGTGGGCAGAAAAAAACGCAGAGATACGGATACGCAGGTACTAGAAGCTTGGCGGTGGGAATGTGACTCTGGATGGACGCTTCTGAATTAACCCATTGTGCGAGAGTGGAGGCCAAAATGAAATTCCCAGCCGTTCGGACCAATTTAAATTTCTGCTTGTGGCCTTTATCTTTGCCAGTGGCTAGGACCGAACTTTCCTTTCGATTCATTTGGCGCTCTTGACACTTGCTTATAAATTCAGCCAAGTGCCGGGCCAGCAGGAAATTCTAATTTATGGCCACAAATTACTCTTCGCATTATGCAAAACACAGCGATAAGGCATTAGAGGGGCCAATGAACCGCAAACAAACTAAATCATTCATATCTCGCTCGCGAGGTACTGCCAAAAAATCGAGCTGAGAATGGGGTCTGGCCATGGTTGTGGGGGTGGGAATTAAAAAGGGGAATTGGTGTTGTATGGAAACCGGTTGACAGACGGACTCGGGCTTTGTACTTGGTCCGTTCGCAGTTCCCAGATACCAACTCGACTCGGCCCAAAAGTAACACACATCCAGCAGCGGCGGCAAACAGAAGTGAGTCGGCAGCAATCTTGTCGCTCCAGTCTCTCAGTCTCAGTCCCAGTCCCCCGACACTTACGTAACACACTCGGCCGCACATAAAATGCCAAGGAAAATGATGCGAAATGCAGCCCATTGAACCCGGCTGAAAAAAATGAGAAACCAATGGAACGCTTGACTCCGTCAATGTAAATTAACGCAGCCTGGCAAAAATGAAAGTGTGTCGGCGTCGGCGTCGGCGATGCAATCGAGGGGTCTTTAAAAGTGCGTGTCTCGTATGCAGGCAATTCCAGTTACTTACTTACTATACACAAAAAATATCATAATAAAAAGAACGAAACTAGTTTTTCCACCGTCAGGCATTTTCGTGTCACTGCGTTTCTTATGATCTGATGCCTTACTTACTGAAAGCTATGGGTTACTGGGTTAGGACAGAAGAATGAGGCAGCCATCATTCATAAATATATAATTAAACAAGTAAGAAAGCTACAGTCGAGTGAGCTCGACTGTGAGATACCCGCTACCCATACTTAAACCAGAAAAGCGTCAGGACGCCAGAAAAAACAGTTAATACAATTTTGAACATAGCGGACAAATGCAAATGCAAGTGTAATATAATCACATGCATACAAAAATACATCCACGTGTATCTATGTGTGTAAAAACGCGTTATTTTTGCATTTAAGCGGCTAATAATTTTTACCATTTATTAAAATTGCTTCTCGAATATCTTATAAGATTCCTTTTCGAACACAACCAAGAACGGATAAGAATATTTAGTTGGTCTAATTGGTCAACCAAATGAGGCATGCTGCCCGCAGCCGTTTGTGGCCATACAAAATTATTTCTTAATAACTTCGACAATTTTTATTTGATCGCAACCAAATTTTCAGTGATCACACAGACTATAGTTCTTAATATACATACCGAAATTAGCTTTAAAATTATACGCCTTATACGCGTTTTTATGATTTGCGGGGGCGGAAGTGGGCGTGGCAAAAATTTGAAATAAACTTGATCTGCGTGCAAGCATAAGAAATACTGTCGAAAAAGAAAAAGAGCTCTATCTCTTATAGTCTCTGAGATCCAGTGTTTCATACGGACAGACGGACAGACAGACAGACAGACAGACAGACAGACAGACAGACAGACAGACAGACAGACAGACAGACAGACAGACAGACAGACAGACAGACAGACAGACAGACAGACAGACAGACGGACATGGCTAGATCGACTCGGCTGTTGATCCTGATCAAGAATATATATACTTTATAGGGTCGGAAATGCTTCCTTCTACCTGTTACATACATTTCCTGCCGGCACAAAGTTATAATACCCTTCTAGCGGGTATAAAAATGTAAATAAATACCAAAGACAACTGCTGAAATATCTTCCCAATTATCCATTGTTATAGGATGATATCTCCACAACCTTATATTCCTAAAAGTTCTCAAAAATATTTTATAGATAATTGAAAAGGGTATTAACAAAATGCGTCTGATGATGTTTAACTATGGAAAACCTTTTCAGCACAATTAATTTTGCATTTATTTAGACAATTGAGTGGCTTTTGCAAATGCCTGTGAGTGTAAACATAATCTCAGACAAATTAATCGTTTAAATCCACTTACCGGCAGCTTAAGCTGAAAACAATTTATCATAACGATTAGATCCGGCTCTAATCATTAAGCCATTTCAGTTAAAGGTGATTTAAATAACGCAACGCATATCCAATTAGGAATGAGAGTATATCAATAAGTTTAAGCAAAGAACTTGATTAATTTAAGAAATTGCTAAAGCAAAAAATTACATGATAATAAAATAAAATAAAAATAGTAGAGTTAATCAAGGCAAGATGAGTTAAATACTTCAACTATTAAGCTCACTAAAAGATGCATAATTCATGAAATTATGCACATTGCATCATAATCATAATCATGAAGTGATGAACCGAGACTAGTTTCCCTGTTGGCATTCGCGATTCCACCCACACATCGTCCATATGATAGAATCTTTATAATCCCCCATGTGAGATATGGAGCGGCCAATTAAATCCCGTCGTGCTGCACTTTTGTCCAGCCATTTTTGGCAACTTTCCTCTGGCTCTTGCCTGCTGGCAGTAGGTGGAGAGAGTTGGCTGTGGGTGGTTGCAGGCTGGCCTGGTTGGAGCTTTGGTGGTGCGGTTCATTGAATTTCAATTGTGGGCGGTGCAATGGGACAACCGCGAACATCGACAGACCAGAGCCATAACAGCGAAAATATCAAACTGATTCGGTTGTGCAATGCGGCTCTTACATCACTTCATTTCCTTTCCCTTTCCAGTCGCCAATTTCAGATGTCATTGCGTATTGAACATGGCATGGGGATTGCTAATCGGAAATTCGGGATTAAAATTCGGACAGGGAATAATGTTTAGTGCACAGAAAAAAAGGGGGTAAATAAAATAGATTTGGAATTTTATTAAATTCAGCAATTAACACAGGAAAAAAGAGTCGATTGGCTTTCCTTTTTCCAATTTTTTTTAGGGAAACTGCAGAGTAAACATGAACATTTTATTTAAAAAAGAAAAGCATGGATTGTTTTTCAAACTACATCCATCTGGAAATGTTCATAATGGTTTTAATAAAATAAATTAATAACCTATTTGAAACATTTTGAGGTTCGCATTTTACACATAAAGCAACTGCTTAACTCACATAGTTTTTGACCAATTTATGTTTATTAAATGTGGGTTTTGCAATGTGAGTTTTGCAATGTGAGTTTTGTTGTGGTGCCGCGGAGAGTGCAGTTTTCGACTGGCTTATCGGCTGTTGGCAGCCAACAAACGAGAACCAACTTTTTTGTGTCCGCTGCCATGGCAATATAATCTAATTCCCACCAGCAGTGCTGGAGCAGCCACTCGGCAGACATCCCCAGATCCATAATGCCATGTCCTTCCCCTGCTGGCGGGTGCTCGAATTTCACGTGTGTGTGGGGAGCAGATTGTCGAGCAATTTGCAGCGATTAAATTAGCTCAAGCGTGCCGCCGAAGAAGCGATTGCCCCTCTCCGCTTCCCTGTGTTGTTGTTGTTGTTATTGCGAAGGACTAAGGTATTAAATGTATACAAATACTCCATAAGCCGGAGTTTCGTGGGTGTGTGGGGGAAGGGGGGGTCTGTGATTGCATATGAAGCCACCACCAAGACGCCGGAGATAGAGCAGGACAAGGCGTAGGCTGGGCGGGTGTAAATGCGCCACGCCCCCCTCCCAGACTGTACCGCCCACTGTGAGCCGCATAATTCTCTGTGATGTTGCCGCGCAAAATGTTCTAATCTCTGCGCTGGATTTACACATTGCTTTCCCGGGGAACCCCCCTCTGGAAAAGCTCCTCCTCGCACAACCACATTGAAACTTTGTGTACATATTTGAGTTTCATTTCGTTTGTGGCTACGTTTTGGCTAACATGAAGTCATAAAATTGAAATAAATACAAATGCGTCTCGCGCTGATTTCCAGCTGAGCGGTCACGCCTCCTTTTAAGACGGGGGAGGCGACGGTGGTTGAGCGGTGGCACTCTTCCCAGCATGGGGCTGGCAAATCCCCCAGGAGGATGCCATGACGCGCTGCAGGATTTGGGCAGAAGCTGTCGAATATCGGTGAACAAATTATACAGAAGGGAAAAGGGTCCTTGCAAGGGGCGAATAATTTCAGGTATTAAATCCTGTGTTGCATACCTTAGGATGCATTAGTTATCCTACATTTCCTTGTAATTTCCAACTGGTTCTGTCAGTTTCGACAGGAAAACCCTGCCCTCGAGCAGAGGAAAGCATACTTACCTGGCGTAGAGGTTAACCGTGATCACGAAGGCGGTTCCTCCGGAGTGAGGCTTGGCCATTGCACCTCGGCTGAGTTGACCTCTGCGATTATTCCTAATGTGAATAACTCGTGCGTGTAATTTTTGGTAGCCGGGAATGGCGTTCGCGCCGTCCCGACATTAAGAATAGATTCTACAAATAAAATATCACAAATATGAAAAAAGAAGATTTTTGGGTTTCTGCATAATAAGTATCCTTCAAGTTATTAATTGAATGGCGGAATGTGTTACTTTGAAATGCGAATTCGAGGGTAATTTGAACAAATGTCCGGCGACGGTGCCCCAGTTCGGCTCTCTCCATCCATCATCGATCATTAGCCCGGGGAGGCGTTGCTCTCCCTCGGATTCGCTTCCCTCAGCAGGCCGTTCCGTCCATTAAGCGGCTTTCCGTCGTTTTGTTTTCTTGCTCCTGGGTCCAGCCTCCTTTTTCGCGCTTTCTTATTTATTTATCATCATTTATTAAACGCTCTCGCTTCCCTGCCAAGTTTCCGATGCCAAGAAAGGAGTCGTCGGTCCGAGTTCGGCAAAAAATCGTCGCTGTCAGATTACGTTGCAATATTGCTTCCAGTTGCCATATCCTGCCGTCCTTCCGCCCAAATTCACGCTGCCGTGACGGCGAAGGACGAGAGAAGCGCGCCACCGGCGGAGAAGAAAGGACTTCCCTTTCTCCCTTTTTGGCTTTGACACAAGCAACAATTTACTCGGTTTCAGGTTAAAGTCATATCGTTAGCATTAACGCTTTTTGATTTTTATTGAGTCAGCTAAATTTTATTCGATTTACCATCCACACACACAGCGCAGCGCACACCCTCGCACGACCAAAGACAAATACAGATGTAGAAGGGAGTGTTCCACCAGCAGCATCCCAGCATCCCCCGTCAGGAGGACAGGCAGAACATTCCTGGGGAGGAATATTTGCGAGCTTTAATGAGGTTGGGCGAGCAACCAACCAGGGAATCCGTGGCTGGTTGGGGGACCGACCTGCTTTCCGCTCCAGCCCCTCGGCTTTGGGACGAGTCTATTTCGGAAGTAAATGAAAATTTGATTTGGAATTTCGTGTGTCCTGGTCGTGCGTGCGTGCCAGGATCTCGACTCGCACTCGAACCCAAACCCAAACCCAAACCCAAACCCGAAGCCAAGCTCAACCCCCAACGGGAAGGGAATGCTGCTGATGATGTTGTTGATGCTGATGACGACGTCAAAGTCGAAGATGGGCATGTGATAAAATAAATTACGGGCAGATTAGTGCGAATTTAATTATCGTTTGTTCCTTTGATGTCGCGCCAAGTAAATAAAGGGAATAAATATGGAGATTATTCGAACGGCAGTTCTAACAACATTATCTCCGTTCCCACTTAATTGTGCGAAATATGTGAGGTTGGGTTCGGAAAATTCATGGCTACCTGAGATTTCCCGACCCTAGAAGAGCCTATTTCAGGTCCTGTTCCTGGGATTCTCAACTGGTTAAGGCAGTTTCCACAGGAAACCCCTGCCTTCGAGCAGGGAAAAGCATACTTACCTGGCGTAGAGGTTAACCGTGATCACGAAGGCGGTTCCTCCGGAGTGAGGCTTGGCCATTGCACCTCGGCTGAGTTGACCTCTGCGATTATTCCTAATGTGAATAACTCGTGCGTGTAATTTTTGGTAGCCGGGAATGGCGTTCGCGCCGTCCCGACATTAAGAATAAATTAAAACAATTTAAATAACAATAGCAATGCATAAACAAATTCCTATAAGAGTAGATACATTTTCTTTATCTTATGCTAAGAGTACCAAGCGCTGTTAAATCATTGATTTATGTTTCTGTATATTTTTGGGAGTAATAATACAGTAATATTTTTATAAGCAAATATTTGGTAAACGTTTGACGTTTCTTTTTAGTAATAATCATGTTAAATAAATTTAAAGGCCTAACTCATATTTATACCCTTCAATTGTTCTTAACTTTAATTTAAATATATTTAATGTTTGAGAAAAAGTTTGAAAATTATACTTGTTAGCAAATAAATTTTTTTTTTTTTCAAAAATATTATCTTTATTTTTTACAGATTTATGAAAGTTTAACTACAAATGTGCTATTAAAAACCTGTGGCTATCCTATATAAAAGTCGATGTGTAACTTTTAGTATTTTAAATATATTTTTAAAACTTTTTCTAGCTAATTTGATCGAGGTTAAGTTCTAAATTATTTGACTGTTTGAAAATTTTTTGATCATCTGTATATTTTTAAATATTCTAAAGATGTTTTCAAACTTTTTGTAACAAATTTGATCGGAGCTAAGTTCTCAATTTTTTGAGAATTTGTTTTATATTGAATTTTATTTAAAAAAGAATCAGAGCTTCATTATTATTTAATCCTCCAGATAAGTTCAAACATAATTTCCAAGAGGAAAAAAACACTAAATCCGCTTGAAATACCCTTTCCCATTTTGTTGCTTCTCCAGTAACTGGTTAGTGCAAATATTTGTCGTAAACGGAGAGTCAATCATTTGTCCATCCATCTATGTCCGCCATGAAACCTCCAAAATCAGATACAGAGTGCACTGCGGGTTGCCTGCGGTAACCCGCCCGGCAGCATGTCCATATGTCCATCCCCGAGATCCCAGTTCCAAGGCACTTGTCCTGAGGAGTGCGAGCATCAAGGATTGGCCGGCAACCCTTTCTGATTCCACGGTTGTACGCTGCTCAAAGGGATGCTCTCGTCCTGCTAAGTATCCCTGGCAACCCGTTAATTTATAGAGCTTATGTGTCTGGGATCCAGTAGAGATGCCCTTCCCTTCCCTTCCCTTACTTTCCTGCCAGCTGGGCCCTGCATTTAGATGTGATTAGTGGATTAAAGGCGTTTATTGTCTCCGGTATCCGAGGCACATCGAATCGGTCTCTTGGTCGGTCGGTCGTCCGGGTGACGATTCCACGACTGGGACTCGGAAATTCAATTGGCAAAGTGACTGTGGCGACGAGCTAGCAATGTGGGTCGATGTCGTCCGGTTGCCAATCAATTTTCCAGCGCCAACCTGGCAACAAGTCAAAAATAAAGCCCGGTTGGCAACGTCTCCTCCTCGCTCTTTTCTTTCTTTTTTATCGGCTGCCGGGAATCTTATCGCGTTCAGTGACGAAACATCAGGAGACGCAGCCAGACACAAACACTCAGCCAGCCAGAAAGATAGACATTGCCATTGAGTATTATTTGTTCTCCCCCCCGGAACCCGAGCTCAAACCCGGCCAAACATTATTAACAACAACCATCGGCGGTCGTGTGCCGGGCAGCCTCGGGCTCAGCCTCGGGCTCAGCCTCCGGCTACGGCGTCAAGGAGGAATCCCTGTTCATTGTGACTGTATCGGGTGTTGTTGTTGTTGCTGAGCGTGGGGATGTCAACGTGCTCGTCATCACTTTGTATAAATATCCTCGAGCACGTATATTCCATGGGGCCACGTGCTTGGTGAGCGTGGGTCCAGGGCTTCAGAGATTAATGCACGCATTAGTTGATTTAATTCATATTACGCCGGCTATTCCAGCTTCAGTTGTTGCTGTGGCTGTTGTCCTGGCCACCAGCGGCAATTGAGACATTCTGGGGAATTCCCTGGCAACAATTGTGGGAGACAACAATGAGGAGGAGCGGCGAAGCAGCTCAAGGCATTCGAATTTAATATCGAATCGACGGGCGGAGGCGGTAAACAAACCGAAATTTCAGTCGAGGGGATTGCCGAGAAGATGTTCCTTCGCCTGGTTCCCACCTCTGACACCTAACGCTGGATGTTGTCTGTCTGTTTAAACATTTGGCATACATTTGCATTGTTTTTCTGGGAGTTCGCCGGCAGCGGAGTCAGCGAGCTTAGCATTGAATTTCAATATATTTCATGGTTTTCAATCAATTTCATGGCAAAGTCCCAAAGGGAATGGCCTGCCAGCAGTACTTCCCCTGGGACTTGTCAAGAGCATGGTTCGTCATAGTCATCAACCATCATCGTTCTCATCATCATCATTGTCCTCAGAGGAAGAAGAACGAACAGGAGTCGGAGCCAGAGCTGGAGCAACCTGAACATTGGTTCAGGGAAATCTGCATGCCAGCAACTTTTTGTATAGCAAAGTTCTCCTTTCGTCTGAGGATTAATTTGTAAGGCAGCGCTTGTGCTCTTTGTCCCTGGCCAGCGCGCTTCTTGAGCCTCCTCCGGATTATGAATCCCTGGCAGGCACCTGAAACACTGCATTTGGGATGAAAAAACTTATTTTTTGAGCCTTCGTTCGTTTTTAAAATATAAATTAAATCTGCTGCAACTAACGATTTCGCAACTCTTTTTTTTTTGGTTATCCTTTAGCCGGACGGGCGCCTCCGGAGCCGTACTATGGCAGCTACGTCGGAGAGTTTACCAACTTTGCCCACGGCATCAAGGTGAGTCCTTGTAAATTTTTTAATTTAAACATTTTTAATAGTAAATAAACTGAATCTGAAATATTTTCTTTCCGCAGGGACGAATCTATGCGGTGGACGAGTCAACGCTGTTTGTCAAATCCTTTGCCTACGATGGCACCGGACCGGACGCCTTCTTTTGGGTGGGCAAGACGCCCCGACCGAGTCCCGACGGCTACATCATACCCTATCCGGAGGAGTACATGGGCATGTGAGTATCGGAGAATGCACTTGGCATTTATTTGGTTTTTGGACTGTCCAGAGGCTGGACCTTGTTGAAGACGGAAGCGGAGATGGGGGTGGGAACTGAGAAGGAGACGCTGATGGAGATGTCCTGGCTACTCGAGCGCAGCAGGCCATTTCCTCAGAATGTGTGTGAGTGTGTGTGTGTGCCTGGATCCTTGCCGACTTTACGTTACGCACGGCTGACAATGAAACCACTTTCAAAAATTAAAAAACATTTTTCATCTCGCCTGCCATTTGTGCTCGCACTCGCTCTCGTTTTCCTTTTCCTTCTCCCTTTGTAGCTCTGCTTGTTGCTGTTGTTGTTGTTGGTTGTGCCTTGTGTGTGTCGCTTCGTTGCCTCCTAATGTGAAAAACTCATTTATTTCTTCACGTTAGATTTGTGGTCATATGTGGAGGCGGGAGTGGGAGTGGGAGTGGCAGTCACAGTCGCATTCGGAGGCCCCGGCAAAGTCACAGCAAACAAAGAAAGCCGCAAGACACGAGCTCAAAGCGATGGCAGAAAGTTTCAGCTTTTTAGCTACTATTTACTTGAGTCGCCACAAGGTTAAGCCGCTCAACTAAGTATTTACCTTGGCAGTCTCTCCTGGCAGTCCTCCTCCTTGCGCTGCCACTTGAACGCACTAAGTCGCTGCTTGCTTCCGTTCCCCCGGCTTAATCCGCCGGTGCATCCTGGCCACGCACACAATTTGACGTCATTTGGCCTGCACATTTCATTATCACGAACAATGCAGCCCCACTAGCTAATCCCGGGCCTCATCCTAATATCCTCATCCCCCCAGCTCCGTCAAGGCAAAGGTAAAGTGGCTCCCCAGGCGACATTGGCATTTTCTCAGGCGCAATAGAAAAAAAACATAGCTATGGTGAATGTTGTCTTTGATTTTCACGATTTTCACTACCTATGAGGGTTGTCAATGCCAAGGTTGTAGCTCTCCAAGGATGTAGCATCCTTGAAGTAAAGACCTGGAGACAGGAAAGGATTATTAGGGAAATTAAATTACATTTTTGATTAAAGAATTATTTAAAAGATATTCTAAAGGGCTTACTTTAGGTTTGAGATTTAATATTTCATTAAATAAATATTTAACAATTCACAAGGATACTTTGAATAAAAACCTTGGAATAAAAACCTGAAGAAAAGAAAGGATTATTAGGGAAATGCTTTTAAACTGTTGATTAAAGAATCATTGAAAAGACATACAAAACGGCTTACTTCAGGTTTGATATTTAATATTTCATTAAATAAATATTAAAAAAGGACCGCAATACTTTGATTCAATTTATTTTACTTCAAGATTTAAAGGCAGTATTTTATTTTTCAAGTTGAAAGCCAATCTAAGCCGCTTGTTAACTGATTTTTGCATATTCAATCTTTGCCAAAATATTTTCCTAATGCCAAGGATAACAAAATGTAGCGTGCAAGGAATAAGCGATTTCCAGAAAGCGGCTTCCTCCCATTGCGCAGTCTCCATGCTCCCCAATCCCAATCTCAATCCCCAACCCAAACCCCATCTCCCATTTCCAAGGATAAAGAAAAACCTGAGAATGTTTACGCGTTGGATTTTCCCATTCGAAAATCTCAACTGCTCGGCGCGGTTTCTCGCTTGAGAAATCGGATTCAGATTCAGATTCGGAATCAGAATCGCTGCTTGATGATGTGTGAGTGCGGCGGACTGAAGGCGATGCAGAAAACCATCCGTGGTGAATCGTTGGCCCAAACCCACGGCATTCATATTGTAATCGACTTTAATGCGTTTCATTGTTGATGCCACGTGCCGGGCTTTATTAGTTCAATGTACAACGATGCCATCGCCTCCACCTCCATCCATCCATCTATCCACCCATTCACCCCTCCTGCTGTCCTGCTGACAAAGAGCAACATTGTGTGGAGGGGTTGGGGCAAGGGATTGGAGGTGGTGGTGTAGGTGGAAGCCCGGAACGCCGTAGCGATTGCACGCTTTTACGCTTTCAGACACATTACCCATACCCCCCGTGGTACTTACATTACCGCGTGCACCTTCTGACTCGCTGGTTGGGCTGGGAATGTGGGTGGTAGGTAGGTAGCTGAAGGTCGGCCGCTGTGTGTGTGTGGTGTTAGCACGATGATGATTGCTGTATTATGTGGCACACCGCCGACGCTATCGCAATCGCATGCATTTGAGCCAACAAATTGCGCGCGTTTATTATGTCTAATGATTTTTATGTACGAAATTATGTGTGTCTGTCTGCCGCCGAACGATAATTGATAAATGCAACTGATTGGCACCGGGACAGGCTTCCCTCCCACCACCATCACCAATCCGCCGAGTGACAGCGCGGGAGCTGGCTTCTTGCTAAGCTATCTGGGCGTATGCCAATCAACGTTAATTATCGCGACTGCCTTTGGCGGGCTTTGGCGTTGAAGGGCTGCCAATCCTGCTGCATCACAAGCGTGTTGGCTGCTCAAAAGTAAATTAAGGTGTCCCAGGAAGAAGCTTCTAAAAACCACCTAAAAGGAATTTAATAAAGAATATTTTTCAACCGAAAGTTAAGCTCTTTTGGAGTTGCTAAAGTTTCTATAATTTATTGTTCGAGTTGGGCTTGAAATACAGTCACTTAAATATTACATATAGTTTCTAGCTAATATTTCGTTCTTAAACAGATTACAAACCTAACTTTCCCAATGTTTATTGTTCTCCCAAGAGTACCTAGGCTTTTTCTTGAGTGCAATCCTGCTCCTGGCGCTGCTCACTTCTTTTTGTGTTCACGCTCGCTTTAGCTCTGGCCTGGCGAAAGGGAGAGATTGGTTGCCTGGGCGGGGATGGGGGCTGTGGATGGTGGTTGTGTCACAATGGATGCATCGAGCATAAGTAATTAAATTAGAATTTTTTGAGAAGCATGAAAGCGACGCAGCGCTGATTAACGCCCGTTGCCATGACAATGAGTGGAGAAGCCGTTGCCTTGTCCCAGTGACACCACCACCCACGGGCAACCCCCGGAATTACCCCTCCGGCCCATCCTCTCGACTGTTGCTCATTTGCATCTGCACAACACAATGCTGCCTCCCCCGGGCACCCACCTTGGCGCTTGCCTTTTCTTTTCGCTTAGCTCTGATTTATGCAGATTTTATTAAAATTTTCTTCGTGCAAAGTAGCAAATGAAGTTTTAGTTGAGTCCCCTACTCCTGGCAGCCACTATATACTAACCAGCAGCAGGATTTGCCACCCGAATCGTCCTTCGTGGTGTTAATCATCGCTGACAGCGCAGCCGCAGCGCGAAATACAGTTTTGGGCTGTCGCCATGGGCTTTGTAGTGCCCATTGCCATTAACTCGATTAAGCACCAGAGTTGGTGGATTTATTCGGATGCAGTTCCTTCTCAAAACCTCCGCCTCCCATGCACCATGAAGCCCTCAAGTGGCTGCGCCTGTTGCTGTCACTTTGGCTGCCGTGCGCTCGTAAGTAGGCAACGCTTTTGAAACCTTTGCCGGAAATGAATTTTAAACTAGGAATGGCCGCTAATACTTGGGGTGTAATTTTAATTCAGTTGTAATTTAACATTATAAATATATACATTAGTTAATTATTACCTATTTTTATCTTTATGGAAAACTCTTGCAATTGACAGCTCTCTTACACTGACAGCTTTGAAATTATAATTAAAATGCTTGTTTAGGTTATTGCGGTTTGCCTTAATATATTATATAAACAAATAACAAATTATTAATTATTTTTACATTAATGAGAAACTCTTTATGTTTTGAAATAATAATTAAAATGCTGTTTGGGGATATTGCAGTTTATAAAGGTTTATTTTAATTTTAATTAAATAAAAAATTTATTATTTATTTATTTTTGTATTGTTTATTCATCAAACTATTATTTTACATAACTAAAAATTTTAATTAGTTTAATTAGCTGATTCAATTTTCGATTAACAGATAAAAAGATATTATGATAATAATAATAAGATAAAAGGTAATTACACACCAAATATAAAGGGGGATAATATTTGGTGTGTAATTGTTCAAAGGTAAAAGTATTTTTTTGTTATATACATTTTTAATGCCTTTACTGTCTAACTAGATTTTCTACAGCTCGTTAGGGACTTTTTCGCCATAGACTGTAGTGGTTTTTCTTCCCTTAGACCAAAGCCTTATTAATTATTATTGTTGCTGGCGTGATTAATGCCCCCGCCCGGCGCTATCTCCGGAACAATCACCCCTGTCGCCTGCACTTTAATACAAATTTAATTGAG
Source organism: Drosophila anomelani (assembly GCA_035045905.1). NCBI lineage: Eukaryota > Metazoa > Arthropoda > Insecta > Diptera > Drosophilidae > Drosophila > Drosophila anomelani. The sequence goes on along the minus strand of JAWNOO010000007.1, from coordinate 2,434,797 downwards.
TAGTCGTTGCTGGGACTCATCATCCGTCTGCGGACTGTCACCCACAGAAGCGGGGGCGTTGGCTTGGCTCCGTCACGGAAACATGAAATATTCATAATAATTTTAGAATATTTTCGGGGGTGGCTTGTCCTCGGTTTGGCTTTGTTCGGGGAATCCGAATGGGTTGGGTGCGAGTGTGGGATGTTGGGCCTGGGATGATTGGGCCCTTTGCTGAGTTGGCGCGTTTTATTGTCTGCAAAATGCCCTCAATTGTTGTGCGTTTTGTTTATCGAGCGGCAGGCAGTATATATGTATATACAGATATTGCCAGTCAGCAGGAACGGAATCCGGTGGTTGAGCAACAAGTTAAGGGCTTAGTCGGGAATAAAAGGGCACACAAGCGGGCTCCGAATTCCAACCAAACTAATTGGGTGAAAGTGCATAGATACTTAGCGCTGAGCGAGAGCAAATATAATAAAATCGATGGGCTCCAATCCCACTCCCACTCCAATCCATTCTAAGTGCATCAATAAATGTCGAACTCGAACTCACTCAAGCCAGGCGGAGATGTCCTTGCCGAGGGGGAGGACAGGCAAATCAAACAGTCCAACAAAACACACATATTTGCCAGGCGGAAACCGTAATGGAACTGGGAATCGAAGGCAAACAGTGTGGAGCCGAGGACGACGGCCTCGCTACACTGGTGTCTTGGGGGTGGCAGGACGACACGACACATCCCTGGGTAACCAGCAGATAGATACATTTGATGCACTGTTGACACAGAGCCATTCAATTTGTTTTGGCTCATTAGAGGCTGCACCAGTTGCTGCTGGCAGCTGGACAGAAGCTCGGACCTCGACCCGGCGACCCGTCGACCCGTCGACACCCTCGGTTCAAGGGTATTATTGTCTAAGTGCTTAGCCGTGTCTAATGCGGATTGCGTGGCCTCCGCTGACATTCATTAGACGGCGACCTTTCCACTTGAGCGGCTATAGCCGACTAGCCCACTAACTGAATGATTGACTCGCCGCCCGCCACTTGTCCCAGTTGCGGTGGATCGATCCTCCTCAACCCCCAGCGCTCTCAAGGAGCTCGGGCCTCAGCTCTTTCTCTCTCTGCCATGATTTATACTATATCCCGCCGTGTCGACAGATACAGATTCATCTGGGCAAACACTCGCTGCTGCTGCTGCTGCTGACTGCCGACGACGACGACAGCCCCCTTGGGATTGGCATACTTAGACTTCAAGTTGATTATTAATATTCCCAGGAGTCGGTCGTGGCAGGGATGCAGCAACTGGAGGATATGTAATCATCGGAAAATCCACATGATTATAAAAGCAAGACATTGTACTGAGCAAATCAGAGGGTACCTCTTACCCTAGTAAACATTATTTCAAGTGCACAAAAGGGAGTGTGCTTTAACATAAAACTTGCAATAATTGTAGGGAATGCTAAATGCAAGAAATACTTCTGGTTTCTGATATTCACTGTTCGTCATAATTGCCCAACCATTATAATTAACATCTCTGTGCCAAGGCTTCGCTTCGATTCCCACAGAGATGCGCCACCAGAGGCACCGAGATTGAAGCCCAAAAGAGTCGCTAATTGGCCAAAAGCTTTAAGCCGCCGCAAAAAGTTGCAGCCACCTAGAAATCCATTCACCGAGTAGGAGACGGGGCCAAGTGGCAGAGGAGGGGGCTGGGGAGGCGTGTGTAATGCCTCGGTTCGCTGCATTAGCCATAAATCTTCATCAGCGCTCGCTCCCCTCATAAATAATGCGAGTATGCGAAAATGAGAAATGTTTTTGGTTTTGGTTTGGCTTTGTCGCCGGTCGCTTGGTTTTTTGCTTTAATTTTAATGATTTTAATAGTGGCGGTGGGATCCAGGCCAAGGGGCTGGGCGATCCGTTGCATTTTCTGGCTGGTCACACACATTAATCCCTATGCACACATTGTCAACTAACGTGCAAACTGGAGGCGTGTCCCCGCATCGGATAATCAAAAGGCAGGCTATCGGTATGTTTGATTCCCTTTTGACAAGGACAGAACGAACAGGAAGGACAGGACTCTGGAAACACAATTGAAACAACAACAGACAACAAGCTATAGGAGAGGCGGAACTACTCGGTTTAATACGTATCATTTATAATAATATAATGTAAAAACAACATTTTAATTTAATAAATAATCTATGAGCCTTCCTTTTGATAATGAAAGCGCCGGCGAAATGTTACAAGGTTCAAGAATTCGTCTGCCCTCAATGACATTCATTCCGTTTCCATTTTTTCAGCAAGCTCCTTATGCTAGTTGTACATATAGTTTGACATGGCCAGGACCTCGCATTTAACGCTCTCTTTCTCCATCTTATTCTCGTTCTCGGTCACCATCGCCACCCGCAGGGATCCACCCATCCTGCAGGCGCACAACGGAACGGACATCCTACTGCGCTTACCCATGGGCAAAAGGATTAAGGACATTCGATGGCTGTCAGTGTGGTGCAGACGCTTCACGGTGAGTCCCAGCTCATTCCTCTTCCTTTTGGCAGCTCTTCTGGCGGACGGATGAACGGCAAGGATGGCACGCGCCATTCTCGCAGATTTATGTGTGTATTTAGCCGGGGCAAAAGCCTTTTTTTGTAATTACATTTTTCGTAATTTAACTGCAGCTGCCTGCACAAGGATACGAGCATTATGCTCTTGTCCGGTCCCAGCTATCGATTATCGTCTTAATGGCTTTTCAAAAGGGGGGAAGTTATTTGGTTTCTTCTTCTAGGGTTTGCTTAAGAGTAAATTAAGGATTTGCCAGCATGATGGAGTCCCGCCTTCGATAGATAGTAATGTGGGTCAGCCAGGACGAAAGCGCTTCCATTCGAGCCTTAGTTTTAGACTCTAATTACAGTGCTGAATATATGCAAGTGCCCCGTCCAGCATGCAGCTCTGGCAATTATGTTTGCTTTGGCTTCAACTTCGTCCGGCGAAGATTGCTTTTGTCCAAAAGGTTGCCATAGGGATGAGGATGAGAGCCGGTTCCCGGCAAAATGCATTCCCCCGGATAAATTCCCCAAATGGCCACCGCTTCGGGTTCTAGTTCTGGGCGGGAATAAAAGATGGCGGCCGTAGTAAAATAAATTACAGCAGACATTTTTGATTAACTCAAGTGGTTGCATATAAATACACAGACACAGTCACAGTCACACAGCCCCAGACACCGACACAGCCCCCTCACACGGACACTGGCTGTGTGTATCCTTGCGGCATACAGGGTGTCCTGTCCACGCTCCATCTTGTGTGTGTGTGTGTGGGTGGGTAGGTGGTTGTACGGCGCCTTCCATTGACTGACAGCCAAAAAACTTCTTGGGGGCTGCTCACGCACGCACACCAATGCCGCTCGGATTGGGGTTAGTTGGTGTCGCTGTGTGGGTGCGCTGTTTGTGGAGTTTGGAGCGCGCATGCCCGATTTTTTGTGGGCGGGATGAGGGGCATACTGGGGCTCCAGCCCCCATACATTATGTACATTATGTTTTGGGTATACAACAACAAAGCGGTTGTTTGCTTACTTAGCGTCGCCGCGTTGCCCCGCGTTGCATGTAGATGTCAAGTAAAATAGCATCGCGTGGAATTCAGTGAAAATGTTGGAATTTTTTTGGGATGTAACGAATCCACATACCCTTTGATTTTATTTTTTATATCCTTTAAAGTCCTTACATAATTTATTTTATATTTTTACAAATGTTTTTGCTTTACAAATAAAGGATATGCTAAACCATATAATTTTATAAGAAGAGGAAATAACTGAGAATTTGAGATGAAGTGAAAAGGCTTCCTAAAGTATGTCAATTCTCATCTGCAACATTTTGTAGCATGCTTTTGAAAATGTTTCAAAGGATTTAAGATCCACAGGGAGGTTTATGGATTGCTAAGACAATTTAATCCATCTTGAATTACATTTAGGTTAATTTATATTTAAGTTTAAAGCAAAAATATGAATTTATTATGTTTGAAGCAAAGATTTTAACAAAAATACTTATTTAAATTAAAAATGAAATAAGCAAAATAGCTTAAAGAAAATGTTCTACCCCAAAGACTCCGTTCTGCGGCTTTACTCTAAATAACAAACTGAATAACTGAACTTTAAGATATTAATATAAATTATTCCAGGATAATTCACTAAAAAAGGGTATTTGTTTACTTCTATCAGTTCAGCTGAGATATGTGATGTAGAAAGTAGAAAAGTACGATGTAGCCTGTAGGAAAATCCTGTCACATGCCACGCCTTGAACATTAAAGTAAAACTGCAAGATGTGCTTAAAGGGCACTTTAGTGTCCTCTGTGACATATAAAAGCAAACGATGATGACCTGACTCTCCTCTGCAGGTCGACTTTGGTGAGGTGTTCATTCCACCGAACCTGGATGTGCCCAAGCCGCGGGTCCTGCCCGAGTTCAAGCGCCTGGCCCACGGACTTCGTTCCAGCAATATCAGTGTTTTGGATGCCAGGACATTCTACATGTGAGATTCTTCGCACTTTATATATTTTTCTAAGGATTGACAATGTTTCCCTCCCCTTTCAGACCCAACCTGCACTACGACGGTGCCGGACCCGATGCCTACTTTTGGGTGGGCAACGGCAGTGAACCGAACATTATGGGCATAAAGGTTAGTAACGCTCAGATTCCGATTAAAAAGGATAAATAGATAACTCAATTTTCTGGCCTTTTCTATAGGTGCCAAACGAAGTAGGGTCCCTGGAACCGTTACGTGGCTATCAGGGCGAGGACATCGAGATCCAGCTGCCCGCCAACCTCACTGTCTACGACATCGACTGGCTGGCTGTGTGGTGCGTGGAGTATCGGCACAACTTCGGACATGTCTACATTCCACGGGACCTGGACGTTCCGCCGGCCCTGGGCCAGACCAAGATCACGGTAAGTGGCGGACCCCGGAGACGGGTTAGATTGTTCCGGACCATGCCCCGCTCCATATGCTAGCATTTGTTCATTTGCATAAAACTCATAATATATATCTCTTTGACCTATGCGCGCCGCATTAGCCATTATGGTGGTATTCACCCGTGAGTACTAGACTTAGCCCCATGCATGTCCTGATTCTTGGTCAGGCCACGTCTTTAATACCTTCATCTCTCCATTCCAGACCACGACCACCCCTCGGCCTGCCATCTACAGCAACTGTCGCGAGATCCTGCCAAATCGGCTGCAGGTGAAATGGGAGCTCCAAGGCGAACATTTGCAGGTGGAACTCTTCGGCCGCATTGCCGAGAACCAGTACATGGCCTTTGGTCTGTCCGGAGCAAACGGCCGCCCCCAAATGGCCCAGTCTGACGTGGTGGTGGCCTTTTACGACACCAATGCTCGCGTCTTCCGGGCCGAGGACTACTTTATTTCAGACTTGTCCCAATGCGATGGCCAGAAAGGAGCCTGTCCCGATGAGCGAATCGGTGCCCGCAACGATGTGATAGTTGGTAAGTGCCAGAATACCTGGGTAAATATTATTATTTATTGTAAATAATCTTGCAGTGAGCGGCGACAGGAAGAACGGGGTGACTAGCATCCGATACAAGCGTCTGCTGCAGACCAATGAGGCTCTCTACGACTCACCGATTCCCATCGACCGCGAGGTCTCTGTAATCGCCGCCATAGGACCCCTCAATGGCCGGAAGGAGGCCAATGCCCACTCTCACACAGCCAGTGACCACAATCAGGACGATATCCGTATCAACTTTGGAGCTCGGGTATAAGCAAAGTCCAGCAGCAAAGGTACTGGTGATAACTTAATGTTGCTCCTTCAGAACGACCACGCCTGCAAGAGCTCACTCTATGACGTGAAGGACGAGACTGGACCCAAGCCATGGCCCACGCGCAAGATTGAGGGCGTCAGGAAGTTCCGGGCCAGCATTGGACCCACGGGCGGCAAGCGTGGCTACACGCCCATCACCGGATCGCCCTCGTGGGGCATTGCCTGGTACGTGAACGATCTGCTGATCCCCGAGATCACGGTGGAGCGTGGCCAGACCTACGAGTTCATCATCGAGGGCGGCAATGATCCCTCAATGCCGGCCAGGTGAGCTTTTTAAACCAGGATCATGGCTGTAAGGTGACTAATGTAAGCATCTTTAACAGATATCATCCGTTTTACATCACGGACTCGCCGGAGGGCGGACTAGGCCAGAGGGTGGGTCTGGATGCCCGCAAACAGAAAGCCTACGCTGGAGTGGAGTACGACGAGGATGGCGATGCTATTCCCACTGGAGGTGAGTCCTTATCCAGGGCTTTTTGCCACATTACCAGCATATATGCTCCAAATAGGTGGCCGATACTGCGAGTGGGAGCATCTAACCGTTGACCGGTCGCTGGAAATTGAAACTTTTGAGGAATACATGAAGACATTGGAGTATAAGTGTGAGGACGGCGAGCCGGGCTATCTGAACTGGACAGTGCCCATAGATGCTCCGAATCTGCTGTACTACCAGGTGAGAGTGCCTCAGTAGCCTGGAGAGTGATTGTAAATAGTAATTGTTATACTTTTCCTCTATCCGTTCAGTGTTTTACGCACAACAATCTCGGCTGGAAGATCAACGTCGTCGACATGGGAGCCTCCGGTGGATCCAGCCTCAGCGTTAATTTCATCATTTTTAACGGACTTGCCACAGTTTTTAGCCTGGTTGCGACACGCCTTCTACTAACTGGCCATGTGCTTGCCTGATAGTGCTCTGGCCTTGGCCAGTAAATTGGTTTAAATTGTAGGTTCACTTAGAGGCCATCGACAGGCCAGCTCTCCCGGCATCAACCGAGCACATATCCAGCTCCCTACATATCCTTTAACACAACGACGAATCCCGCTTCTCGCGACGAATTTATTATTTCAACCCCATTAAAATGATGCCCGGATCTGTGTTTCTGTCGATGGCCTGGGGTTTGGGCCAGTAGTAGACTAGGGCGACTTTCACAACCAGGCTAATATCATCTGACAAAAACATATCTTGACAATAATTCGTAAGATGTAAAAGTGTTGAAAATTGTGTGTGCATGCGTAAGAGGGCCCACTGTACACGGCACAGTGTGCAGTGGCCGAAGAATGGGTGTGGGGCCACCGCCGGAAAGCATATTCGCGGTAGGTGGCAGTAGACTTTTGGCGGCGAGGCGCGATGAATTTTTGTACATTTTACGAGTGTGGAAGTCTACTTTTTTACATGTATACTTACTCAATTTACTTATACATACATCAATGTACATCTCTAGTGCAGTAAAATGTAAGTTTCTAGCAACAACTACTATGCTACATGCCTAGAGAGAGACCCAACGTGGTTCTACGCCAAGTGTGAGCCCGACAATAATGAGGTGGCACTGCGACAATAAACGAACAAATGATAATAATTACAAATAATGTGAAAAAAACACAATAAATACTTATATTTAGACATTGTACAATAACAAACACAATTTAAGGAAGAGGAAAGTGTAGAAAGCGCGGAATCAGAGGCAATTTGTATGACAATAATTAATATCTACAGATTTGTGAATTTTGAGAACAGTCTCGTTGGCGGACAATACAATACTTTTACACAATTTGAATGTACTAAGGAAACACTAATTGATAATTGATAATTGATAATACCAGATCAAACATATGTTATTTAATGCTACTGACACTAACTACTGTGGTGCTTCTTGTAATGATATTAGACGAAATGTAAATCACGCTCAATGCGGCTTTTGTTATTAACAGACGACGATGCTGATGGTTTTCTTGGAACTTTTTTAACTATATTTGCGTATTTGGTGTTTTTACATAAGCATAATAATTAAATATATATGTATATTCGTACGTGTTTACAATAAGCGATATGTTAATACCGATAAGCGAAGAGCAGAGACAAGCAACTAAGATGTACGACAATAAAGAGGAGCATAAGGAATAGTTGAGGGAAATCGAATATATATATAAAAAAAAGGATAAATATGAATGTATGGTAAATCTTTTTGATAGTTCTCTGCGCATTATTTTCTACCTTGGCTCGGTGTTAGCAAATAAGCCCAATATAGGGATTCATTCGATGAGCTAATTATAAAGAATGGACTTACATTCCCTAAGCTATAGATGTACAAAAGAGCGAGGATCTTGGAGTTTGTTAAGTTTCTGTTGTTGCGTTGCGTTCTGTTGAGGCTTCTCCCTTGTTTCCTTTCCCTCTATAAGAATATTTACTAATATTAAGGACAACTGTACATTTCCGGGGTAACAAAGATATAGAAAAGCGTGTAAAGAGGTCTTCAGCTATGGAGAGTTTTGATATTGTAACTTGTGAAGATCCTGAGGAGGAGCAGGAGGTTTGTAAGTCAAATTTAGTTTTGTAAAGATTAATGCAGCTAAGCGCACAAGAGTCCAGAGATAATGAAAACGAATTGAAACATATGAAGAGCAAGGATTTATAGTGCATAAATTCACACACATCTATATTCGATTGATATACATATACAACATGCATAAGAACATATTTACATTAAACGCGAGGCAAGAATATTACATTCAAAGAATATCCCAATATTAAGGAATTTCCATGTCGATTATAACTTAACATCTCTCGTACTTAGATAGCAACATTTTTCTGCATTACCTAAACAAAGTACTTTTCATTACGAATAAAATAAATCAAACTCGAATCAAAAGCAACTTGCATTGAAATCTCCAATTTAATAATTAGATATGTATGCATGACTCGCAGGTTAGATGGCGGAGGACGAAGAGAGAAACTATTCCATTTTTAAATGTTAATATATAGATCGTATCAGATCCAAGAAACTCAAGCCCCATTGACAATAACTTGCTACCAAATTGGCCAGTTCCCCCAAACCAGCGGTAGAGAATTGAAAGATTGATGTCAATAAGCAGCTTCACAAACAAAATCAAAACTGCTATAAAAACAAACACAAACTCGAAATAAAAAAAAATATTCTACAAATAAATTTTCGAAAAACAAATGTCATTGTTTTATTTTATTTGGGGCGGCTAGGAGGGTTTGAATTGAAATGCGCGCTTTCGTCAAGGGGTACACATGGTCATACTGAAGCTGAAGGAGGCTGGTCACACTACGTCGAGCAGAGCCGATCGTTGTGGGCACACTGGAGATATAACGGTTTAAAAACATACCACACTCTGTTATACTTTTATAACGCATTATTTATACAAACTATTTTGGTATATTTTACAGAATCAACCGGTATTTTGCGTTGGCGCATCTACGGGTATTTTAAGTGGCTCCGGCTGCGTTCACACAAAGTTTGAAGCTCGACTCGCGCGCAACGCTTTTTTTTTTTATTACCTCCACACACATTTGGCGCTGAAAAATTTGACGCAATAAAAAAGGATGCACCAATAAACCAAAGCTGCACCTAACTGGATTACACAGTTTTCTAAAGATGTATTTATTTAACTTTCCTGAAATGTGAAAACCAAAATAAAAATAGTGCGCGACTAAAAACCCGAATAATTGAAATGGGCCTAGCACAAAATATAACTTTTTCGTTTCTTCTCAAATAATTTATTTTGTAAATAAATAAAACCAATCGAATGGCGGCGACGACATTTACTCAAAGTAAATAGTGGAAATTGTGCAATAATTTATATAAATTTCTATGAAAAATTCATAAGTGACCTCTGATAATAAATAGCCCTTAAATGCGAAATACAAAATGTTATGCAACGTATAGTTATACTAATAATTAAATAAATAAGAACCATTTGTTGTTAAATGCTACTTTTTGAACACAAAACAAATACCACAGAATAGCGCAGTACCATTCATCAACGTTTAATCAACATTTCATCAAAAGCCGAAGGGTATTGTGATGACACATCGACAATATGCCCGCAATCTGTTGATGAATTTAACATGGGCATGTCCTAGGCCGAACCACCGAAAATTCTGGCGAACCCAGGGTACAGCCGACTAAAGCAATACCTTGTAATTAAAACCACATAAGGCAATAATGCAACATTAACTTTTTGGTTACGGCCAAAGCAAATAATAACGTATGGCAATATACCATTCGATTCAATAGGTTAAAATTAATTAAATATAACTTTCAATATGTATACAAAATTCCAAGATATTTTAAAAAGAGTATTCTGATGTCGCTGCCACACAACTGGATTTTGCCACCGTTTTCTTCGCGATCACCATCTCTCCCTCTCTCTCTAATGCATGGGATTTGTTTTTGTTTTTTTTTTTTTGGCAAGGGAATTCGGGTTGAAGTTGTTGTCGGCAGAGCGTCGATTCTGCCGACGTACAGTAGCGCCTTTTTCATTTAAATTGCAAAAATCATAACATTTGAAGCAAATAAGATAATCGAATAATTTAAACAGCATTTTACAGTGAATTGCTGTAAAATGTATAAAATATAATATAATATAAATATAGACTACTTTAGACAGAAAAGGTGTTAAAAATGGACACATGGCAGGTAACGATTTACTTGTACACTTTTTTTGACTTTTCTGACTTTTTGATTTTCGCAACGCTAATTGTTGATTAAATGTTGATGACAGAGGCCTATTGATAACATATGGTCCTGCAGGGTATATACACGAAAATTGATACATACATATTTACAAAAGAATGTGTGTATATAGCAGAGCCTGAGTACTAAGGAAGTCAACAAATACTACCAACATTGGATACATTTTGCCGCCAAGTTTTGGCTCAAGAAAACCCACCAACTCAACCAAAAACGAATCTGAAATAACCACAGTCGAAATCGGAATGCCCACCTGACCAGGAGCAGGAAGCACCTACCTATCCCCGCGGCACCTGGGAATTTTCACCCACGCACGCATGCGCAACCATACACAGCAACAAAACTCCCGAAAAACACACACAAAAAAAATAAGACAATAAAAGAATACCGAAGGCGGAAGACGGAGCTGCTGAAGGCGAGCAGGATGGTCAGGGAGACCACCTGGTGGAAAACGCGTCGTCAGGGCCAAACGGAAGCCCCAACAACAGCAGCAGCACCAGCCAGGACAAGGACACACATGACCCAAGGATTAATCATCACATGGTCGCAGTTGGCAGTTGTTGCTGCTGTTGCAGCACTGCTAAACTCCTCAGATTGTCAAGGTTAGAGGTTATTCGATATCAGATTTATTGTTAAATAAATTAAAAGGCAAATTTCAAGGAATTTTAATTATGTATTGGTAATAATAATAATAATAATTTTGTGCGGGTGCGATTTTCCGTAACAGGTAGAAGGAGGCGTTTTCCAAATGTTCCCCAAAATTCTATAAAAAGATTTTATTTACAGCAAAAAAATGGACATATCGCACGACCTATAGCTACCATACAAAATATCGGACCAAATTTCAAAGGGGAAAATAATAAAATTAATGAATAACTTTTTTGAAACATTTTACGGTTCAAATTTTACACATAAAGCAACTGCTTAACTCACATCGTTTTGACTAATTTATGTTTATTAAATGTGCGGCACCAGCGGAGAGTGCAGTTTTCGACTGGCGGGAACCAAATTTTTTGTGTCCGCTGCCATGGCAATATAATCTAATTCCCACCAGCAGTGCCAGAGCAGCCACTCGCCAGACATCCCCAGATCCATAATGCCACGTCCTTCCCCTGCTGGCGGGTGCTCGAATTTCACGTGTGTGTGGGGAGCAGATTGTCAAGCAATTTGCAGCGATTAAATTAGCTCAAGCGTGCCGCCGAAGAAGCGATTGCCCCTCTTCCCTGTGTTGTTGTTATTGCGAAGGACTAAGGTATTAAATGTATACAAATACTCCATAAGCCGGAGATTCGAGGGTGTGTGGGGGAAGAGGGGGTCTGTGGGGCCCCCCTCCCAGACTGTACCGCCCCTGTGAGCCGCATAATTCTCTGTGATGTTGCCGCGCAAAATGTTCTAATCTTTGCGCTGGAATTACACATTGCTTTCCCGGGGAACCCCCCTCTGGAAAAGCTCTCCTCCTTGCACAACCGTTTTGAAACTTAGTGTACATATTTGAGTTTCATTTCGTTTATGGCTACGTTTTGGCTAACATGAAGTTATACAAGAAAGGAAGCTAACTTCGGCTCACCGAAGTTTGTATACCCTTGCAGATTACAAATTAAATCAAAGCTTAAATCAAAAGCTAAATTCAGAAATAATAAAAAGTGTTGCCTACTTAGGGGCGTGCGTGACTATAATGCAGCGGTGGGCAACACTTATACATGCAAAGGATTTGTGTGTGCGTAAGCAGCGCTCTCTCATTCCATACGAAATGAGACAACACTAAGCCAAACGGCCGCTCTTCGGGGTTCACACATATTGTGTGTGTGCCGACAGCGCTGCGGCAGAATTTCGGGCCCTATGCACGCGTGTTATGTAAATTGAGAGTTTGCCCACCGCTGCTATAATGCTAGGCTGCCGCGCCAGGGCACTATGGGGCCGCGGACCGGTTTTGGTGGCCAAAAGTCATTTTTCAAAAGTTTTCAAAATAATTTTTTAAACATATCATTACGTTAAGAAAACATTAATCTTCAATGTTGCATACCAGAAATTTTGAAAAAACTGTCCAGTGTTGAACAACCAGACGCCAAACAGCCCTGTTAACACTCTCGTTTAAAGGGGAATTAAGAAGACGCAAAATAGGCTATTTCAAAAGTTAAAAAAACTAAAGAAAAATTATGTTTTTTTTAAAGATTTTTCATGTAATCGGACCAGAGGGGTTTATACTAAGTGCTTGGGGGTGTAAATAGTAGGAGTTGATCGTATTGTCCTTGTAATTGTGTGTTTTTGATAACCCTTCCACTTGTTAAATATTAAAGTGAAACCTAATTTTTAAATAGAGAAACAAAAATTGTTTCACCTAGTTTCACCATAATATTTATACTGTGTTGTTAACCATTTAATTCTTGTTCAAATGAATGTAGTCTCAAGGTGCACTTTTGGAGAAATTTGATTTTTTCTGAGATAACCTTTTATTGCTCAAGCCAACATTTTTGCTACTCTAAACAGCAACCAAATCGGTGTTTTTAACAACAAAAGGCCGTAAAATGCTTTTTTCGAAATGGAAAACGAAATAAATGAATAATTTAACTAATAATTAAAATAAAATATAAGTTTTAACCTTTTGAGTATCATGGAATTTGTTCTTTTTCGATTTAGCTGCACTTATGGAAAACACTGCAATTCGTCATTTTAATCTGATAGATCCTAGGGAAAGCGTTATCCGATTTAGCTCAAAATTGCTACATAGTATTAAAAAAGCAACAAATTTCAGATCCTAAGTTTCATTAATTTATCTTTAGTTTTACCCGATCGTTCCTATGGGAGCTATATAATATAGTTTCCTGATCCGAACGATTTTCATACCATATGTGCGTAGGGACAAATTATGACGATATGTTAAGTTTCATGTCGATATCTCTAAAACTGACCGAGTTATTAGTTAAGGCCACCAAAACCGGTCCGCGGCCCCATAGTGCAGGGATAAGATATAGTTGTCCGATTTTGATAAAATTAAAACCGAAATTCAGGAATAATACAAAGTGGCCAAAACTCAAATATGATGAAAATATGTTGAGAAACAGCGAAGTTCTGATTTTATCTTTTATTTCCTTGATTGTTCCTATGACAGCTATAGGATATAGGTGTCCGATTTTTATGAAATTAAAACCGAAATTCTGAAATAATATTAAATGGCCAAATATCAAATTTTGTAAAAAAATGTTAAAAACTGACAAAGTTATAATTTTTTTTCGAAGATTTTTCCGATTGTTCCTATGGCAGCTATATGATATAGTCGTCCGATCCGGCCCGTTCCGACATATGTACGAGTGAGAATATATTGAAGCCTAACTGCAAAGTTTCATTCAGATAGCTTTAAAACTGAGGGACTAGTTTGCGTAGAAACGGACAGACGGACATGGCCAGATCGACTCGGCTGTTGATCCTGATCAAGAATATATATACTTTATAGGGTCGGAGATGTCTCCCTCACTGCGTTGCAAACTTCTGACTGAAATTATAATACTCAGCAAGGGTATAAAAATTGAAAGCGTAAAGATTGGCCTTTCATTAAAGCCCAATTTCAACTTTGGTATACGCGCGGTTTCTTTTTTATTAGCGTTTGAAAAGAGCCAAAATATGTAATTTTTGGTACTTTGAGGGCGATTTCCTCAAAATTTGTACGTGATGGAAACTTTTGGGTTTCGAACTAACAATATACAGACCGAGATCTTTCACAATCTTTATTTTATTTATTCTCCGTACTTGTTCTTGTTGGCCTGTGTTATCAGTTTTATTAGTTTTTCAGCTGTGCGTTTTTAATAATTGATTTTATATACATATGTACATACTATGTATATAGATTCTAGATGGGCAAGCCCATGGCTCCTCGTGCTCCTTCCGTTATTCGTATTTGGTGGCGCTAGCAAGTCCGGCCAGACGATCGCGGCTCGCGTTCAGCGATCCGTGCACATTTACAAAAAACAAAGCCATAGAACTTGCAACAACAACAACAAGAAAGGAAGCTAATTTCGGCCACTTACCATACAACTTATAGACTACTCATTTCATATAACGAAAATTGACACAAAAAATTCTTAGCGGCAGGCCCCAAAGCTGTTAGCGGCAGTAATGCCAATATTTTTTCGAAAAAAAAAACAAGAAAAATAGGATGAAAGAGTCGCCTGCGACTCTTTCGCGATAGAAATGCTTTCCATGGAAAGACCAAATATGTACAAAAAAAATAAATAAAACTAAATAAATAAAGAAGAATTCATGCGCGGAGCAGCCTTCTTCAAGATACGCCAAGATGCGATCGAAGCTCTAGCAATCAGTATGCGAGCATAAGAATGAGAGAGTGAAATACCCGAGGGCACAAAAAGCGACGAGACCCGCCGCTAACAGCTCTGGGGCCTGCCGCTAAGAAATTTTGTGTCCATTTTCATTGTATGAAATGAGTAATCTACATACATATACATATGTTGTATGGTTAGTGCTACGGCTCTACGAAGTTTATATACCCTTGCAGAAATAAATCAAAATATTAAAACCGAAATTCTGGAATAATAAAAAGTGTTCAAATCTCAAATTTGATGAAAATATGTTGAGAATCAGCGATGTTATAATTTGCCTGATTGTTCCTACGGCAGCTATAGGTTATAGTTGTCCGATTTTCATGAAATTAAAATCGAAATTCTGAAATAGTATTAAGTGGCCAAATATCAAATTATATATATGATATATTCGTCTGATCCGCCCCGTTCCGACATATGAACGAGTGAGAGTATATATAAGACTCATTCAGAGAGCTTTAAAACTGAGGGACTAGGACAGACGGACGGACAGGCACTTCGCAACGCAGTGAAGGAGACATTTCCGACCCTAAAAAGTATATATATATATACTTCTGACTGAAATACCCTGCAAGGGTATAAAAACTAAGGGTTGGGCCTCGCACATCAAAACTTAAAGAACAACAACAAAATTCTGGCCGAGCTGCTGCTTTTATCTGAAAGTTTAAAGGTTTTTTTATGTGCAAGGCCCATCCCTAGGGTCTAAACATAAAAAAACTTAAATAAAAATTGCGTACTTCACAATTAATACTAATCAGATGTGCGAGGCCCATCCCCAGGGTTTAAACATAAAAAAACTTTTAAATAAAAATTGCGTACTTCAAAATTAATACTAATCAGATGTGCGAGGCCCATCCCTAGGGTTAAAAGTTTAAACCCTAGGGATGGGCCTCGCACATAAAAAATAACAACAATATAATTTAGGTTTATTTTATTGGTAAGATTAATTTAATTCAATAAAATAAATCTTACCTAATCAGTTTAGTGCTGTAAGAATTGAATGGTAAAAAATTGTAATAGGGTCATTTGATTCGACATTGCGTTGCTTCTAAGTTTTTAATGATCAGTTTTATATACATATATACCATAGATAAAGATATTTGGATTTCTGCATAAGGAAGTCTCTGCAATATCCTTAAAATTATTTATTGAAAGTTATATTGAAATGACAATTCGAGGGTAATTTTGTCCGGCGACAGTGCCCCAGTTCGGCTCTCTCCATCCATCATCGATCATTAGCCAAGGGAGGCGTTGCTCTCCCTCGGATTCGCTTCCCTCAGCAGGCCGTTTCGTCCATTAAGCGGTTTTCCGTCGTTTTGTTTTCTTGCTCCTGGGTCCAGCCTCCTTTTTCGCGCTTTCTTATTTATTTATCATCATTTATTAAACGCTCTCGCTTCCCTGCCAAGTTTCCGATGCCAAGAAAGGAGTCGTCGGCCGAGTTCGGCAAAAAATCGTCGCTGTCAGATTACGTTGCAATATTGCTTCCAGTTGCCATATCCTGCCGACCTTCCGCCCCAAATTCACGCTGCCGTAACGGCGAAGGACGAGAAAAGCGCGCAACCGGCGAAGAAGAAAAGACTTCCCGTTCCCCCTTTTTTGGCTTTGACACAAGCAACAATTTACTCGGTTTCAGGTTAAAGTCATATCGTTAGCATTAACGCTTTTTGATTTTTATTGAGTCAGCTAAATTTTATTCGATTTACCATCCACACACACAGCGCAGCGCACACCCTCGCATGGCCAAAGACAAATACAGATGTAGAAGGGAGTGTTCCACCAGCAGCATCCCAGCATCCCCCGTCAGGAGGACAGGCAGAACATTCCTGGGGAGGAATATTTGCGAGCTTTAATGAGGTTGGGCGAGCAACCAACCAGGGAATCCGTGGCTGGTTGGGGGACCGACCTGCTTTCCGCTCCAGCCCCTCGGCTTTGGGACGAGTCTATTTCGGAAGTAAATGAAAATTTGATTTGGAATTTCGTGTGTCCTGGTCGTGCGTGCGTGCCAGGATCTCGACTCGCACTCGAACCCAAACCCAAACCCAAACCCAAACCCGAAGCCAAGCTCAACCCCCAACGGGAAGGGAATGCTGCTGATGATGTTGTTGATGCTGATGACGACGTCAAAGTCGAAGATGGGCATGTGATAAAATAAATTACGGGCAGATTAGTGCGAATTTAATTATCGTTTGTTCCTTTGATGTCGCGCCAAGTAAATAAAGGGAATAAATATGGAGATTATTCGAACGGCAGTTCTAACAACATTATCTCCGTTCCCACTTAATTGTGCGAAATATGTGAGGTTGGGTTCGGAAAATTCATGGCTACCTGAGATTTCCCGACCCTAGAAGAGCCTATTTCAGGTCCTGTTCCTGGGATTCTCAACTGGTTAAGGCAGTTTCCACAGGAAACCCCTGCCTTCGAGCAGGGAAAAGCATACTTACCTGGCGTAGAGGTTAACCGTGATCACGAAGGCGGTTCCTCCGGAGTGAGGCTTGGCCATTGCACCTCGGCTGAGTTGACCTCTGCGATTATTCCTAATGTGAATAACTCGTGCGTGTAATTTTTGGTAGCCGGGAATGGCGTTCGCGCCGTCCCGACATTAAGAATAAATTAAAACAATTTAAATAACAATAGCAATGCATAAACAAATTCCTATAAGAGTAGATACATTTTCTTTATCTTATGCTAAGAGTACCAAGCGCTGTTAAATCATTGATTTATGTTTCTGTATATTTTTGGGAGTAATAGCAATTTGGGAGTAATAATACAGTAATATTTTTATAAGCAAATATTTGGTAAACGTTTGACGTTTCTTTTTAGTAATAATCATTTTAAATAAATGTAAAGGCCTAACTCATATTTATACCCTTCAATTGTTCTTAACTTTAATTTAAATATATTTAATGTTTGAGAAAAAGTTTGAAAATTATACTTGTTAGCAAATAAATTTTTTTTTTTTCAAAAATATTATCTTTATTTTTTACAGATTTATGAAAGTTTAACTACAAATGTGCTATTAAAAACGATTTTTCAATTGTATGTTAATTATGCGAGTTATCTAGCTGCAATTTAATTTTAATTTTTTTAGTTTAGTCGAGAGTTGACCTGTGGCTATCCTATATAAAAGTCGATGTGTAACTCTTAGTATTTTAAATATATTTTTAAAACTTTTTCTAGCTAATTTGATCGAGGTTAAGTTCTAAATTATTTGACTGTTTGAAAATTTTTTGATCATCTGTATATTTTTAAATATTCTAAAGATGTTTTCAAACTTTTTGTAACAAATTTGATCGGAGCTAAGTTCTCAATTTTTTGAGAATTTGTTTTATATTGAATATTTAATCCTCCAGATAAGTTCAAACATAATTTCCAAGAGGAAAAAAACACTAAATTCGCTTGATATTCCCTTTCCCATTTTGTTGCTTCTCCAGTAACTGGTTAGTGCAAATATTTGTCGTAAACGGAGAGTCAATCATTTGTCCATTCATCTATGTCCGCCATGAAACCTCCAAAATCAGATACAGAGTGCACTGCGGGTTGCCTGCGGTAACCCGCCCGGCAGCATGTCCATATGTCCATCCCCGAGATCCCAGTTCCAAGGCACTTGTCGTGAGGAGTGCGAGCATCAAGAATTGGCCGCCAACCCTTTCTGATTCCACGGTTGTACGCTGCTCAAAGGGATGCTCTCGTCCTGCTAAGTATCCCTGGCAACCCGTTAATTTATAGAGCTTATGTGTCTGGGATCCAGTAGATATGCCCTTCCCTTCCCTTCCCTTACTTTCCTGCCAGCTGGGCCCTGGGTCCAGGGCTTTAGAGATTAATGCAGGCATTAGTTGATTTAATTCATATTACGCCGGCTACTCCAGCTTCAGGTGTTGCTGTGGCTGTTGTCCTGGCCACCGGGAGCAATTGAGACATTCTGGGGAATTCCCGGGCAACAATTGTGGGAGACGACAATGAGGAGGAGCGGCGAATAAACAAACCGAAATTTCAGTCGAGGGAATTGCCAAGAAGATGTTCCTTCGCTGGTTCCCACCTGTGACACCTAAAGCTGGATGTTGTCTGTCTGTTTAAACATTTGGCATACATTTGCATTTTAATATATTTCATGGTTTTCAATCAATTTCATGGAAAAGTCCCAAAGGGAATGGCCAGCCAGCAGTACTCCCCCTGGGACTTGTCAAGAGCATGGTTCGTCATAGTCATCAACCATCATCGTTCTCATCATCATCATTCTCCTCCGAGGAAGAAGAACGAACAGGAGCCGGAGCCAGAGCTGGAGCAACCTGAACATTGGTTCAGGGAAAGCTGCACGCCAGCAACTTTTTGTATGGCAAAGTTCTCCTTTCGTCTGAGGATTAATTTGTAAGGCAGTGCTTGTGCTCTTTGTCCCTGGCCAGCGGGCTTCTTGAGCCTCCTCCGGATTATGAATCCCAATGTATTTGGGATGAAAAAAACGTATTTTTGAGCCTTTGTTCGTTTTTAAAATTTAACGATTTGGCCACTTCTTCTTTTTTTATCCTTTAGCCGGACGAGCGTTTTCGGAGCCGTACTACGGCAGCTACGTCGGAGAGTTTACCAACTTTGCCCACGGCATCAAGGTGAGTCCAGTTTAAATTCCTTGTAAATTTTTTAATTTAAACATTTTTAATCGTAAATAAACTGAATCTGAAATATTAAAATATTCTTTCCGCAGGGACGAATCTATGCGGTGGACGAGTCAACGCTGTTTGTCAAATCCTTTGCCTACGATGGCACCGGACCGGACACCTTCTTTTGGGTGGGCCAGACGCCCCTACCGAATCACGATGGCTACATCATACCCTATCCGGAGGAGTACATGGGCATGTGAGTATCGGAGAATGCTCTTGGCTTGGACTGGCCAGAGACTGGACCTTGTTCAAGGCGAAAGTCGAGATGGGGGCGGGAACTGAGAAGGAGACGCTGAGAGATGTCCTGGCTACTCGAGCGCAGCAGGCCATTTCCTTTTCTTCCTTGCCGACCTTATATTAGGCACGGCTGACAATGAAACCACTTTCCACAATTAAAAAACAGTCCTCCTCATTGCGCTGCCACTTGAACGCACTAAGTCGCTTCTTGCTTCCGTTCCCCCGGCTTAATCCGCCGGTGCATCCTGGCCACGCACACAATTTTACGTCATTTTGCCTGCAAATTTCATTATCACGAACAATGCAGCCCCACTAGCTAATCCCGGGCCTCATCCTAATATCCTCATCCCCCCAGCTCCGTCAACGCAAAGGTAAAGTGGCTCCCCAGACGACATTGGCATTGGCGACATTGCAAACTTCTGACTGAAATTATAATACCCTGCAAGGGTATAAAAATGTAATAAGTTTGCCATAAAATGAAATTCACTGTATTCTACAGAACATTATCATATGAAAGGTTATTTCTGTGTTTCTCTAGAAATATATGTATATGTATACATATGTATACATATGTATACATATATTTGTCTTTGTTCGGGGAATCCGGATAAGTTGGGTACGAAAATGCCCTCAATTGTTGTGCGTTTTGTTTATCGATATACATATAGTATATAGTATATTCATACATATGTACATATACATATGCATATTTTTGATCAGCGTCAACAGCCGAGACGATCCAATATGGGGCCACGGCCCGTTTTTTGTGGCCTTAAATAATAACTCGGTCAGTTTTGGAGATATCGACATGAAACTTTACGTATCGTCATAATTTGCCCCTACGCACATATGGTATGAAAATCGTTCGGATCAGGAAACTATATCCTATAGCTCCCATAGGAACGATCGGGTAAAACTAATGATAAATTAATGAAATTGTAGGAGCTGAAATTTGTTGATCTTTTAATACTATATAGCAATTTTGAGCTAACTCGGATACCGCTTTCCCTAGGAACTATCAGACTAAAATGCAAAATTGCAGTGTTTTCCCATAAGTGCAGCTAAATCGAAAAAAAACAAATTCCATCATACTCAAAAGGTTAAAACTAATATTTTATTTTAAGTATTAGTTTAATTATTCATTTACTTTGTTTTCCATTTCGAAAAAAATATTTTACCTTTTACCTTTACCTTTTCTTGCTCAAGCCGGCCGTTTTTGCTACTCCAAACAGCAACCAAATCGGCGTTGAAAACACTGAGGTTATCTCAGAAAAATTCAAATTTCTCCAAAAGTGCACCTGAGACTACATTCATTTTAACAAGAATTTAATGGTTAATAACACAGTATAACGTCTGTCTGTCTGTGTGTCTGTCCGTCTGTCCGTATGAAACACTGGATCTCAGAAACTATAAGAGATAGAGCTCTAATTTTTTTTCGACAGTATTTGTTATGCTTGCACGCAGATCAAGTTTGTTTCAAATTTTCACCACGCCCACTTCCGCCCCCGCAAATAATCAAAAAGCGTAATTTTATAGCTAGAGTCGCGATTTTTGGAATGTACATTAAGAACTATAGTCTGTGTGATTCCGGAAAATTTGCGATCAGATAAAAATTGTCGAAGTTATTAAAGAAATAATTTTGTATGGTCACAAACGGCTGCTGCAGCCTGCATTTTTTGGTAGACCAACTAGAACAACTAAATATTCTTACCAGTTCTTAATTGTGATCGGAAAAGGATCTTATAAGATATTCGAGAAGCAATTTTAATAATTGTTAATAATTATTAGCCGCTTTAATGTAATAATAACGCGTTTTTACACACATAGATACATGTGTATGTATTTTTGTATGCATGTGATTATATTATTAAAATGTATTAACTGTTTTTTCTGGCGTCCTGACGCTTTTCTGGTTTAACTATGGGTAGCGGGTATCTCACAGTCGAGCTCACTCGACTATAGCTTTCTTACTTGTTTGCTTTAGTTTTAATGATTTTAATAGTGGCGGTGGGATCCAGGCAAAGGGGCTGGGCGATCCGTTGCATTTTCTGGCTGGTCACACATTAATCCCTATGCACACATTGTCAACTAACGTGCAAACTGGAGGCGTGTCCCCGCATCGGATAATCAAAAGGCAGGCTATCGGTATGTTTGATTCCCTTTTGACAAGGACAGAACGAACAGGAAGGACAGGACTCTGGAAACACAATTGAAACAACAACAGACAACAAGCTATAGGAGAGGCGGAACTACTGGGTTTAATACGTATCATTTATAATATTGCAGCAATAGGAATCCTTTTAATCATTAACAACAACATTTTAAATTAATAAATAATCGATGAGGCTTCCTTTTGATAAAGAAACCGCCGTCGAAATGTTACAAGGTTCAAGAATTCGTCTGCCCTCAATGACATTCATTCCGTTTCCATTTTTTCAGCTCCTTATGCTAGTTGTACATATAGTTTGACATAGCCAGGACCTCGCATTTAACGCTCTCTTTCTCCATCTTATTCTCGTTCTCGGTCGCCATCGCCACCCGCAGGGATCCACCCATCCTGCAGGCGCACAACGGAACGGACATCCTACTGCGCTTACCCATGGGCAAAAGGATTAAGGACATTGGATGGCTGTCAGTGTGGGACAGACGCTTCACGGTGAGTCCCAGCTCATTCCTCCTTCTTTTGGCAGCAAGGCAAGGATGGCTCGCGCTACTCTCGCAGATTTATGTGTGTATTTAGCCGGGGCAAAAGCCTTTTTATACCCGCTACCCATAGGGTAGAAGGGTATTATAACTTTGTGCCGGCAGGAAAGGAAGGAAGGAAGCATTTCCGACCCTATAAAATATATATATTTTTGATCAGGATCAACAGCCGAGTCGATCTAGCCATCGTCTGTCTGTCCGTCTGTCCGTATGAAACACTGGATCTCAGAAACTATAAGAGATAGGGCTCTAATTTTTTTTCGACAGTTTTTCTTTTGCTTGCACGCAGATCAAGTTTGTTTCAAATGTTTACCACGCCCACTTCCGCCCCCGCAAATCATAAACAAGCGTATTAAGCGTATAATTATACCCGCTACCCATAGGGTAGAAGGGTATTATAACTTTGTGCCGGCAGGAAATGTATGTAACAGGTAGAAGGAAGCATTTCCGACCCTATAAAGTATATATATTCTTGATCAAGATCAACAGCCGAGTCGATCTAGCAATGTCCGTCTGTCTGTCAGTCTGTCTGTCTGTCCGTCTGTCCGTCTGTCCGTCTGTCCGTATGAAACACTGGATCTCAGAGACTATAAGAGATAGAGCTCTAATTTTCGACAGTATTTGTTTTGCTTGCACACAGATCAAGTTTGTTTCAAATTTTTACCACGCCCACTTCCGCCCCCGCAAATCATAAAAAAGCGTATTAAGCGTGTAAAGCTAGAGTCGCGAATTTCGGTGTGTATATTAGGAACTATAGTCTGTATGATCCCTGAAAATTTGGTTGCGATCAGATAAAAATTGTCGAAGTGCTGCTGGCAGCAGGCTTCCTTTGGTTGACCAATTAGACCAACTAAATATTCTTATCAGTTCTTGATTGTGTTCGGAAAAGAATCTTATAAGATATTCGAGAAGCAATTTTAATAAATGGTAATAATTATTGCAATAATAACGCGTTTTTACACACATAGATACATGTGTATGTATTTTTGTATGCGTGTGATTATATTACACTTGCATTTGCATTTGTCCGTTATGTTCAAAATTGTATTAACTGTTTTTTCTGGCGTCCTGACGCTTTTCTGGTTTAAGTATGGGTAGCGGGTATCTCACAGTCGAGCTCACTCGGCTGTAGCTTTCTTACTTGTTTTGTAATTACATTTTTCGTAATTTAACTGCAGCTGCCTGCACAAGGATACGAGCATTATGTTCTTGTCCGGGCCCAGCTATCGATTATCGTCTTAATGGCTTTTCCAAAGGGGGGAAGTTATTTGGTTTCTTCTTCTAGGGTTTGCTGAAGAGTAAATTATAGTAATGTGGGTCAGCCAGGACGAAAGCGCAAGTGCCCCGTCCAGCATGCAGCTCTGGCAATTATGTTTGCTTTGGCTTCAACTTCGTCCGGCGAAGATTGCTTTTGTCCAAAAAGTTGCCATAGGGATGAGGATGAGAGCCGGTTCCCGGCAAAATGCATTCCCCGGATAAATTCCCCGAAATGACCACCGCTTCGAGTTCTGGGCGGGAATAAAATAAATTAGAGCTGACATTTTTGATTAACTCAAGTGATTGCATATAAATACACAGACACAATACCGAAAAAATCATACCTTCCCCTTGTTTCTCAACATATTTTCATCAAATTTGAGATTTGGCCACTATGTATTATTCCTGAATTTCGGTTTTAATTTTATGAAAATCGGACGACTATAAGTATCTTATCCCTGGGGTGCCGACCAGTATTTTCGCCTCGCACGCCCCTAAGTAGGCATCACTTTTTATTATTTCAGAATTTTGCTTTTAATTTTTTTAGTAAATTTGTAATCTGCAAGGGTATACAAACTTCGGTGAGCTGAAGTTAGCTTCTTCATGTTTTATTCTCATTTGCAAAATTTTGTAGAATTCTTGTTTCAAAGGATTTAACATCCACAGGAAGGTTGCTTGCTAAGACAATTTAATAGACATTTTGAATTACATTTAGCTTAATTTTTATTTAAATTTAAAGCAAACCCTTTAGCAAAAACATGTATTTATTAAATTTGAATTAAAGATTTTAACAAAAACACTTAAAACTTAATACTTAAAACGAAACTATTAAAATAGCTAAAAGAATATGTTCTACTCTACTGACTCCGTTCTGCGGCTTTACTCTAAATAACAACTGTCTGAACTTAAATATATATTATTCCAAGATAATTCACTAAAAAAAGGTATTTGTTTAATTCCATCAGTCCAGCTTAGATATGTGATGTAGAAAGTAGAAAAGTACGATGTAGCCTGTAGGAAAATCCTGTTACATGCCACGCCTTGAACAGTAAAGTATAACTGCAAAATGTGCTTTAAGGGTATTTTACTGTTCTCTGTGAGATATAAAAGCAAACGATGATGACCTGATACTCCCTTGCAGGTCGACTTTGGTGAGGTGTTCATTCCACCGAACCTGGATGTGCCCAAGCCGCGGGTCCTGCCCGAGTTCAAGCGCCTGGCTCACGGACTTCGTTCCAGCAACATCAGCATCCTGGATGCCAGGACATTCTACATGTGATATTCATCGCACTCTATATATATTTTTCTAAGGATTGACAATGTTTCCCTCCCCTTTCAGACCCAACCTGCACTACGACGGTGCCGGAGCCGATGTCTACTTCTGGGTGGGCAACGGAAGTGAACCGAACACTATGGGTATAAAGGTTAGTAACGCTCAGATTCCGATTAAAAAGGATAAATAGATAACTCAATTTTCTGGCCTTTTCTATAGGTGCCAAACGAAGTAGGGTCCCTGGAACCGTTACGTGGCTATCAGGGCGAGGACATCGAGATCCAGCTGCCCGCCAACCTCACTGTCTACGACATCGACTGGCTGGCTGTGTGGTGCGTGGAGTATCGGCACAACTTCGGACATGTCTACATTCCACGGGACCTGGACGTTCCGCCGGCCCTGGGCCAGACCAAGATCACGGTAAGTGGCGGACCCCGGAGACGGGTTAGATTGCTCCGGACCATGCCCCGCTCCATATGCTAGCATTTGTTCATTTGCATAAAACTCATAATATATATCTCTTTGACCTATGCGCGCCGCATTAGCCATTATGGTGGTATTAACCCGTGAGTACTAGAGTTAGCCCCATGCATGTCTATGATTCTTGGTCAGGCCACGTCTTTAATACCTTCATCTCTCCATTCCAGACCACGACCACCCCGCGGCCTGCCATCTACAACAACTGTCGCGAGATCCTGCCAAATCGGCTGCAGGTGAAATGGGAGCTCCAAGACGAACATTTGCTGGTGGAACTCTTCGGCCGCATTGCCGAGAACCAGTACATGGCCTTTGGTCTATCCGGGGCAAACGGGCGCCCACAAATGGCCCAGTCTGACGTGGTGGTGGCCTTTTACGACACCAATGCTCGCGTCTTCCGGGCCGAGGACTACTTCATCTCAGACTTGTCCCAATGCGATGGCCACAAAGGAGCCTGTCCCGATGAGCGAATCGGTGCCCGCAACGATGTGATAGTTGGTAAGTGCCAGAATACCTGGGTAAATATTATTATTTATTGTAAATAATCTTGCAGTGAGCGGCGACAGGAAGAATGGGGTGACTAGCATCCGATACAAGCGTCTGCTGCAGACCAATGAGGCTCTCTACGACTCACCGATTCCCATCGACCGCGAGGTCTCTGTAATCGCCGCCATAGGACCCCTCAATGGCCGGAAGGAGGCCAATGCCCACTCTTACACAGCCAGTGACCACAATCAGGACGATATCCGCATCAACTTTGGAGCTCGGGTATAAGCGAAGTCCAGCAGCAAAGGTACTGGTGATAACTTAATGTTGCTCCTTCAGAATGACCACGCCTGCAAGAGCTCACTCTATGACGTGAAGGACGAGACTGGACCCAAGCCATGGCCCACGCGCAAGATTGAGGGCGTCAGGAAGTTCCGGGCCAGCATTGGACCCACGGGCGGCAAGCGTGGCTACACGCCCATCACCGGATCGCCCTCGTGGGGCATTGCCTGGTACGTGAACGATCTACTGATCCCCGAGATCACGGTGGAGCGTGGCCAGACCTACGAGTTCATCATCGAGGGCGGCAATGATCCCTCAATGCCGGCCAGGTGAGCTTTTTAAACCAGGATCATGGCTGTAAGGTGACTAATGTAAGCATCTTTAACAGATATCATCCGTTTTACATCACGGACTCGCCTGAGGGCGGACTAGGCCAGAGGGTGGGTCTGGATGCCCGCAAAGAAAAGGTCTACGCTGGAGTGAAGTACAACGAGGATGGCGATGCTATTCCCACTGGAGGTGAGTCCTTATCCAGGAATTTTTTGCCACATTACCAACATATGTACATATATATGTACATATATGCAAATAGGTGGCCGATACTGCGAGTGGGAGCATCTAACCGTTGACCGGTGGCTGGAAAGTGAATCATTCGAGGAATACATGAAGACATTGGAGTATAAGTGTGAGGACGGCGAGCCGGGCTATCTGAACTGGACAGTGCCCATGGATGCTCCGAATCTGCTGTACTACCAGGTGAGAGTGCCTCAGTAGCCTGGAGAGTGTTTGTAAATAGTAATTGTTATACTTTTCCTCTATCCGTTCAGTGTTTTACGCACAACAATCTCGGCTGGAAGATCAACGTCGTCGACATGGGAGCCTCTGGTGGATCCAGCCTCAGCGTTAATTTCATAATTTTTAACGGACTTGCCACAGTTTTTAGCCTGGTTGCGACACGCCTTCTACTAACTGGCCATGTGCTTGCCTGATAGTGCTCTGGCCTTGGCCAGTAAATTGGTTTAAATTGTAGGTTCACTTAGAGGCCATCGACAGACCAGCTTTCCCGGCATCAACCGAGCACATATCCAGCTCCCTACATATCCTTTAAAACATACATCAATGTACATCTCTAGTGCAGTAAAATGTAATTTTCTAGTCCTAGAGAGACCCAACGTGGTTCTACGCCAAGTGTGAGCCGACACTGCGATACAAATACAAATAATGTGAACGAAACACAATAAATACTTTTTATTTTTTTATTTATATAAAGCTAACAATATAGTTAAAACTATATAGTTAAAAACAAGCTAACTTAAAAGATAAGAGCTTTAGCTGCTATGGCCTACCGCTCGTATTTGTTTAATTGGGGTTTTGTTTACAGACTTTGATGGATTAGATTTTGTGGGTAAGGTTTGAATTGCGAAGGAAGGATAGGATCTTTTTTGAGTTGTGTGCTGTTGGGTTTGAAAAGATGTATTGGGTCTTCTTGGGAAAAGGATGTGTTTCTGGGGTGGGATAAGGCAGTCCAGTCGATTAAGATGTGTTTTATGTCTATTGTTGCGGTGTTGCAGTGGGGGCAGGTGCTTGTTATGGATCTATCCAAGTAGTGTGCGTTTGTTGTTTCTGTGTGACCTAGGCGTAGCCTATTTATTATTATTTGTTGTTGTCTGTTGAGGGTAGTGTTTGAGTATGAAAAATTGGCTGGTGTGTTTCGTGAGATTTGTTTGAACCATTGTCTAGTTTGTGTTTGTAGTCTTTCCAGTTTTAGTAAGTAGTGTTTTTTTAGGTATTGGGTTATGTCAGTGGTTGTAGTTGTAGTTGTAGTTGTTAGTGAGGATGAGTGGGTATCTGTGTATTTCTGTTGCAGCTGTGTCCGCTCTCTCGTTGCCTTTTATGCCGATCTGGCTTGGGATCCAGATTAATTTGATTTTGGGGAAGAGTTTTGTGATTTTGTTTCTTATAATGTTGGGGTAGTGGGAGAGGTTGTTGGGGTTGGTGATAGCTTTTCATGAGGAGAGGGAGTCTGAGCCTATAGCATATTTGCCTGGTGTTGTTGAGCAGATTTTTATGGCTTTATTGATGGCTATAATTTCGCTGGAGAGGACAGAGGAGTAGTTTGGGAGGAGGCCTGATTTGAGGATGTTTGTTTCGTTGGTTACGCTGTAACCAATTGTGTCGTTGGCTTGTGAGCCGTCTGTGTAAATGAATTTTTGGTTGTAAAGGGAGTTTCTAATGAAGTGGAAGAGTTGGTGAAAGACTAGAGGGGGGATAATTGATAATTGATAATACGAGATTAAACATATGTTATTTAATGCTACTGACACTAACTACTGTGGTGCTTCTTGTAACGATATTATATATAGCCACCAAATTGGTCAGTTCCCCAGAACCAGCGGTAGAGAATTGTAAGATTGATGTCAATAAGCAGCTTCACAAACAAAATCAAAACTGCTATGAAAACAAACACAAACTCGAAATAAAAACAAATATTCTACAAATAAATTTTCGAAAAACAAATGTTCTATTTTACTTGGGGCGGCTAGGTTTATTTTAAGAATCATCTTATCTCAGAGAAGCACTCTCATCCACTAATCTTATTTTTAATTTCTAATTTATTGTCTATGTCGGGACGGCGCGAACGCCATTCCCGGCTACCAAAAATTACACGCACGAGTTATTCACATTAGGAATAATCGCAGAGGTCAACTCAGCCGAGGTGCAATGGCCAAGCCTCACTCCGGAGGAACCGCCTTCGTGATCACGGTTAACCTCTACGCCAGGTAAGTATGCTTTTCTCTGCTCGAAGGCAGGGTTTCCATTCCAGCTCTGCCAGAACCAGTTGGGAATCGTTTGTTTCTGGTGGCGACTAAAAAACACCCCGTAAATATGCTTCACGAAACGCTCTAGCCCTGCGCAGTTCGGACCGAAATGATTACTGCCAGCTGTTCCACGCAGTGGCTTCCAGAGATTGAGTGTTGTGTTTTACTCATATTATATTCAATTTAAATATATTTTATATTACTAGTTATATATTATATTATATTATATTTTTGAAAAATATATTAATAATCTTGGTTGAGAATATACATAGTTCCTAAAGAGGGAAACTATAACAATTATATTCAGCATTGTTAAATATTCTTAAGAATGAAATTAAAATAGTTTGCTTTTGTATTTGGGTTAAGTTTTGTATATTTATTTCTTTTTGCAAATCTATATTGCTTGTTAATTTTTATATAAAGTAATTTTAACTCAAAGCTGAGATCGCTCTTAAATAAAAAACAAGAAAGGAAGCTAACTTCGGCTCACCGAAGTTTGTATACCCTTGCAGAATTTAAACAAAAAATTCAAACCGAAATTCTGAAATAATAATGGTTTGAAACACGGCTAAGCTATGGGTTTCTATTTTCCTGATTGTTCCTATGAAAGCTATAGGATATAGTTGTCCGATTTTCATGAAATTAAAACCGAAATTCGGAAATAATATTAAATGACCAAATATCAAATTTGGTGAAAATTCGTTGAAAACTGACAAAGTTATAATTTTTTCTTTTATTTTCCTGATTGTTCCTATGGAAGCTATAGGATATAGTCAGCCGATTTTCATGAAATTAAAATCAAAATTCAGGAATAATAAAATATGGCTAAATATCAAATTTGGTGAAAATATGTAGAAATCTGACAAAGTTATGGTTTTTCTTTTATTTTCCTGATTGTTCCTATGTAAGCTATAGGATATAGTCAGCCGATTTTTATGAAATTAAAATAGAAATTCAGGAATACTAAAATATGGCTAAATATCAAATTTGGTGAAAATATGTTGAAAATTGACAAAGTTATGGTTTTTTCTTTTATTTTCCTGATTGTTCCTTAATCCTGATCAAGAATATATATACTTTATAGGGTCGGAGATGTCTCCTTCCCTGCGTTGCAAACTTCTGACTGAAACTATAATACCCTGCAAGGGTATAATAAAATACATCCAAAACTATGATAATTTCCTTCAGCAATTTAAAAACCCCTAAATGATTGTTTTAAAATAAAACAAGAAGGAAATGCATATCCTTTCAATTTGCCATTTAAAATGGACAAGAAAAACCTTACTGAAGTGTGTAAAACTTTTAAACAAAATCGCATTCTTATTTTTCTGTCTTCTCATACGATAAACCAATGACAGCAATATGAAATAGTCGTCCCATCTGAAAATTATTATATGGTTATGCTTTATAATTAAATTTAAAAGAGAACTCAAAACTAACGGTCAGAATATATATATACATATATATCTCGAATTTAAAGAAACTGGGTTCTGATTTGGAATATATTAGAATATATATTATTTATTTTAAGATTACAAAGTACTAATAAATAGTAAGATGATGATTTTACCATCAATTCAAACATTAAATTTCTTCTTTTCTCGTCAGGTGATTCGGATTCCTTTTATATGCTGGTGGTCATTATTTCGATGATACAAAATAATAATAATGCATTCGGTTCTAGATCACAATCCATCACCAAAATCCTTAAACCATTATTATCCAGCAATTAAGCTAAGAATCCCATAAATAACAAGGCCAGAAATTGTTTATGCGTATTGCTAGAAAGTTTTTATTTTACATTTTGTATTTATTATAAACTATTTTGTTGTTTGTTTTTTGCATTGTTTATGTGCATTGTTAACACACACTGCAAACGCAACTGCAACGTATAATGAACACACACGAACGTGTTTAATGCATATAAAATAAGAATAATAATACAAATAATCGTAATTCATAATTATAGGGTGTGTAAGATTATCTAACTTATTAATGCATAATGCGCGATTTGGGGCAGAAAATGAATATCAACGTACAGACACATCTGTCGACTCTGCAGATATATATAGATCTTCTAGAGGTACAGATACAGATAATGCTATTATGAACTCGCTCTTGAAACTGTACATCGTTTTGTTGTTGTTCATACGGTTGTGGTAATTCCTTCGTTATTTGTTATTTAGAATAATGCTTTACCATTACATCGTTTACTGAATCTAAATCGTTTATAATTGTGTTCCTTCGTTCGTTTCCTATCTTCGTTTTAAATGTAAGCTCTAGATTTGGTGAGAAATACGTAAATGTTGCTGCTGTCGGGTAGTTTGCAATGGATTATTGCGAATAATTGGGTTTAACGATTACATTTCCATCTTTGTTTTGTTTTTACACAATTATACACAATCTATGCTCTTTGCCTGTGGCTGGCCATATAAATATATCTGCGATTTACATTCGATATCAACTTTTACAATTATTAATCATTACGTTCAATGCTGCGCCAGCTGGCTTCGCTTTCATCGTTTCGAAATCATTTTTACATTATACAGTAACGGAAATCAAACGTGAAACTTGAACATGCAACTGCGATCGGGAAGGGGGATCGGCTTTCGCTAATTTCGCAATTAATCGCATTGGTTTGCTAAACATAATGCAAAACTCAAGCACAGACAGAGACACTTCGCATCGCTGCGATTGAAATGATTAATGCAGTGTCCAGAAACTGCTTCCGCCTTTCAGCTGCATTAAATATTAATTAATTAATTATAATAAATAAAGCCTAGTTTTAATGCCTGCTTCAAACTCGGACATCGCTCAATTACTACAGTATCTATGTATCTATAGACGTAAATACAATTGTTAATCGCTTATCGATTTTATCTTAAATTTAATCTAGATTATCCTGGAATATTAATTTAATGTAGCCAGTCGCTCCGTCCAAGGGCGTCGCACAGAAGGGACAGACCGCCTGGAATCCGTTAGTGCCGTGCGGTATCTCCACGTTGGCCCAGTATCTGCAAGAGTCGAGATTAAACCACAATTAATATAGTAAATTTTTAGGTTTTTTTCGGCCTTTGCCACTCACTTGACAGTTTTCTCAGTCGCCATGTGTCCGCACGGATTGAACGCAAATGTGGGGGCACCCACGTCCACATAGAAGGCCGGCTCGAGGCCCATGCACAGAGTGACCACTGGACCCAACTCCAGGCACATTGGACAGCGGCGAGCGCCGGTGTTTACATCCTGACCCCAGTCGTGATGGCCTGCCAGGAAAATAATGCAAATGTTAGTGATTTTCCTTTTTCCAAATTATAACTTAAACTCACCTTGGACATGGCCACAGTTTAAGTACACATAAGGCTGATTCACCTGATCCCCAATGTTAACTTTGCGCGGTATAACCAGCGTGTTCAGGCCCACCGGGCACTGCGGACGACCGGCATTGATGGCATCGATAAGTTTCTCCAAATCATGTTTGGTCTGCAATTATTAATGAAATTATAAATAAAGCTTTACTGTGCTGTAGACTCGAGGCCAACTCACCGGCGAGTGCTGCAAGCCCTCAGCAGAACGCCACAGCAAGGTTGCGCCGCAGAGATCAATAAGTGTGCCATCCTGCAGGATGTTGCATTCGTCGTAGATCTGCGGGGAAGTGAAAAATGGAATGAGCTCGGCGCCGAGATGAGGTTGAAGATAATTAATTGACTTACTGGCTGTCCCTTTTGCTGTGCCGAACGCGACTCGCGGAGGCTGAAGACATCGCCGCCCACGGAGCATTCACGCCAGAGTCCACACTTGGCACTGCCGCCGCAAAAGGATCCTTTGGGGTGCATAATTAGCACGCCGTTGGTGGTCAGGCCATCGATTTCCACGTTGTCCTGCCATTTGGTGGCCTTCTCCTATGGAAAGTCAAGTTCCAGAGCTCATTAGAATCAGTGGGCGGAAAGATGTAGACCACACTTACCCCAAGGAATATGTTTCTGCTCGAATCAAAGCCGGCGGCGAATATTCTTGCCTTGGCAGGCTCACAGCGGTTGACCAGGATGCGGCAGGCGAAGCGAGAAATTGTGCTCTGCATCACCTTGGCATCCTTCTTGTCGCCAGGCAGCGTGTCCATTACCACAAAGTCAATGGGTGACTCCGATGAGCGTCCCACCTGGCGGAAGAGTGGAAAAAGCAATCGAAATTAGTCGACGGTTGGGGATTGGGGGGAAACTACTGATTAGTGTGCGTACGGTGAGTGTATGGAACAATTTATCACTAAGCAAATAAATGCCAAATCATGCAATATTGGCATTACACTTCAGGACAAATAGGGAAACGATACTCTGGCCATGAGACCCACATAAATATTGAATGTCGCTTTGTCTGCCTGGCTAAAAGTCAAGAGTCAAGACAGGGAAGTCGACTTCTGACCTTCTGTCCAGACAGACTGATTTGGGGCAAAACTCTAATTAGCCAGAGAGCATTTATCAAAGTCAGGTCACCTCCAGGTGATAGATAACTTCTCCTTATTGGACTCAACTCACCTGAAACATGTCCGTTTCCGCATCCTCCTTGTACTCGACGATTACAGCCTGGTTGCGTGAGAGCGTGTACGAGATTGAGTGCTGGTTGGCATCCAGGATGGCCTTCGAGGTCTGTGGCGACTGGACGATGTAGTGCTTGGACCGCTTGACGCCGCTGGCCTCCGTCCGCTTGTGCAGCACAAACTTGGAGCGTCGCCGTCCGCGGTCTCCCTGTGGCAAGTAACCATTGTAGCTGCAACGACAGAGAAACATATTCAGATTCAGATAGAGATACACTAACTGGTCGATGTGGGGCAACTTGATAAGCGGCTGCCCCGAATTGGGGCCACGCGAGATTGTTGCTTAATTCGTTCGGTTTATGGGTCAAGTTCTGCGTCGGCAATATGTTTACGCAATTAGTGGAGCGCTTCTGCCCGGGCCTCCCACAGATAATGGGCCCTAATAACTCAAAAGAATTGCGAGCTAGCCTAATGTGTTCCACGGTGTTATTTCTGACTTTTTTGCTACATTAGCCTGGCCATAAACCTTGTGGTTTCCCGTCAATATTGGTAAATATTGGTAAGATAGAGCCACGGCCCGTTGGAGTTTATAGCTTTACTTTCCGTTGTCAAGAAATTTGTAAAGGTTAAGATATTTATAGTTTTTAATCTGTAATACTTTTCAAACTAACTCCTTTTAAAGATCACAAAATAAGGCCACACACTTCCTTAGAAATATTCAGTGAATAAAGCTATAAAATCACTTTTAAATGTCTTAAAACTATGCTGTTCTGATACCATAAAAATAGAGTTTTTATTTGCCCTTAAATTAAGGTACATATTTCCTACTTTTCTTGTCCTTATTTATTTTTTCCTGGCACTTCTTTTCATTCAATTTTACGATCCGATAATAAAATGTCAATAATAATTCTCTCGATTTTATTGACAATATTTTTAAGAATGTCGCCCGGCAAGAAAAGACTTCCCCGCGACCTGCTGCCTGACAGCGACAGCAAAAGTATCTTTCCTATGAAATTATTCAGTCAAAGAACAATAATCGAGGGGGGAATGTGTCCCGTGAGTGATGTAAAGTTCTCGGAACACCGAAAGGTTGGTGGAACTTGTCAAACGTCTCAAAATCATCAATCCAAATTCATGTTTACAACCACGACGTTTGACCCCCTCGAGGCCTTTGTGTTGTGTATCTTTAATATTGTAACGATGTTTCGGATTTGTATTCATGCCTACATTTTGCCGGCAAACCAAATTTATTTTGCGTTGTTTTCTTCGTTAATTGTTAATTGGTTATGTCTTATTTTGACGACAGCAATTAAGAGTTTGAGATTCGCTGACAACACTACCAGTGATCGTTCTGACCAGCGTTGTCCAGACCCATCATCGTCTGGTTGTCTATCATATATCACCGACCGACCGACCGACCAGCGTGAAGTGACCACATGTTGCTCGGGAGTACCAGCATGGTCGCCGTGATAAATGGGGATTTGATGGAGAACTACGGCCAGCTGCCTAAAGCCCTGCCTGGCTTCGTCCTATGGGCAATTAAAAAGTGTTAAGATAACACAACTGGGGGACACAAAAGGGCGCAACTGCAGCTTCGTCTCGGAACGCTTTCGGCTAATGACTCAAGTCTGGAGCCGCAGTCTGAGATTGCGACTGAGTCGCACTTTGCTGGTGAGTCAGCGTTGACCAAGCGTTGCCAATCAGCAGAATGTCAGGCGAGCATCAAGATTTACAATCACCCGTCCCGGCTGTTGGCCAGAATCATCAATCTCCGCCAGCGGAGGACGGAGCGCTGCGTGGCTCAAAATTTATGCGGCTCTCCGCGGCTCTATGTTTACAGAGCCGGCACTTAGACTTCTGTAAGCTGTGGAGCCGCGTGTTTGACTGATTGGGTTTATGGCTCGAATCGGAATCGAAATAGGAGAGGTCTTGGGGCTCGGGCGTGCGGTTCGGTTGAAGATCCCATAAAAAGGCAGTGAATCCTAATTTATGATTCCATGATGGACGATAATAGATTTCATGAGATTGTGCTCGGATAGTGTCGCTGTGAAATGTAACTGGTTGGGCAGAGTCTGGACATGGGATTAAGCCGCTTTTAAGCTGCAAATAAATGTATAATTCCAGGCTTTAACAAGCAATTTACTGAAGTATTTAAGCAATTTAGATCTTTACTTTGATGCACTTTCATCTGATGCACTTGCACGACAAAGAAACGAGGTATTTTGCAAGTCTCTCCTTGTTCCTTAAATAAACCAAAGCGAAAGTTGTGTAGAAAAATGAATTATCTCAATTAGTGGCATATTCAGCCTTTCAATGACCTACCCTTTGTTTTGCTGTTAAGCTTCTGAAGTAAAATAAATGCTTCAAGTCGAAGAACAAAGAACTTGAAGTGCTCATTTCTGCACTTGTCAAGTGAAAGGCTTTCCTCTCCCCCTCTTCCTCCCAACTGGTAAGACCACCTACGTTCTTACATTCAAGTATCGTATATAGTGTACATATATAGTATACACTCGCCTATTTTCACTATTGTTTGGACTTACCCGAGTATCACTAGTTCCCCGTAGCGCAATCGCGGTTTGTCATGACCATCGCCACCGTCTTCAGCCAGAATGGGAGATTCGGTGCCGTCGGTGCTGCAAGAAAAGGGAAATTGAATTGAAAATTAAATTTTTAATGGAATTGCATCTTGCCCAACTTTTTATTATTATTATTTGGCATCACAAGGAAACTGTTTCGGCTGCTGAGCCATTATGTTATGCAAGAAAAGGGAAACAATAAGGGAAAAGTTCTCCGAGTAGAAAATAGAGCAAGACAAAGGAAGGAAAGCAAGGCAAATGGAAAGCAAGGAAATTTCTAAGTAAATGCTAAAGAAGTTGCTCATTTTCAGCATTACTTGTATGTGTTGCTACACTGAGGGAAAATACATATTGATTTAATTATTTTATTAGTGCAGGCATATATTTATTTGTATTTATTTATAGAAATACCCCAGAGGCAAAGGACTAGAAAACTCAATTCTAATGCAATTATTCTCTGGGTTATAATTAAATTTCGCTCTGTGCTTATATTACTCTGCAACTTCTTGGCTTTTTAGAATTTCAAATGGGGGAAATGGCTCCGCTCTGCCTCAGCTGCCAGCACTTTTCACAGTCTTGGAAGTCTTAGGAATGCTGCAGCACGAAGTCTATCCTGCCTCAAGTTACTACCAGAGCCCGATCGACACAACTTGTAGGTAATCACCTAATTAGAGGGATAATGATGTCCCAAATTAGTTGGGAATTGCACATTAACTACAACGAATTTCTCATTAGCATTGGATGACGCGACAGCAGCAGCATCAGCAGCTCCTTCTTCTGCTGCAGTGCCCTCTGCTTTATTTTTATTACATCTAAATTCAGGTTTCGGGGCACATCATAAACTTATTTACGGCAATCTAATAAAGCAGCCTGGCGCCGGTTGACGCCCACTTTAGCCCCCCCTAAACACACACACACACACACTTATGGAGATGCCAAATGGGATTTTTTGTGATTCTTTTTTAATGTACTCTGCCGCCAAAGGGGGATTGCAACGGGCGCCGCTCTGGGGTTGCATTGATTTTTGCTCGTTGCATTTAAACTTGCTCCCCTTTTGCGTTGACTGAATGGAACAGTGGGGAGGCCAAGGCACGAAGGGGGGACTGGCACTTGAATTGTGCAGCGCAGACAGAATTTCAGAGCCCACAAAGGGTGGGCAGGGAAGGGGGAGGTGGTGGGCAATGGGGGTTGCAAGGTGAAATGGCAACTGCTCATCACTCTCTCTCTGCCTGGCGGTCCCTCTGTGTTTGCAGACTTCAAATTAGCGCTGCAACTTTGTTTAGATATGTACAGACACATCTGACAGGCCGTACAGTCATGTCTATAACCTTAAATGGGCTTTAAGCTTGGCTAGAAGGAAATAAGAACGGATTAACTCCAAGGATAAGCCAAGTGAATTGTACTTTAATCTGAGAAAAGGTTTAAATTTACTTATTATTTAAACTATACACCAATTTGAGCTTAAAATCCATGCTAAAAATAATATAACTATACTATTTGTTTCATAAGATTTGTTTAAATTTTAAGGCTTTCTTCTACATATGCTCTCTGAGCTAAGACCCCTATTGAATAATCTAATATTTTCTCTGAAGAATTTGCTTACTTTAAAATATAGTTACCATAATTAAATGTATTTAATACAATTTGGTTTTAAATAAATAACCTAACAATACTTCCAGCATTCAACAGGTTTATATGGCTAATGGCAAACGCACACAAATTATGAATTCTTAGACAAATGAAACTTCATACGTCATTTGAGGTTCAATTAGGCTTCACCATTCAAACTTCCTACAATAGGGGGCCAACCACCCATCATAATGCATAAAGTGGGTTAAATTGATTAAGCCAAGCATGATTAATATTAATAGAAGTTTGCCTCTTTGTTTGTCATTTGACTCTAAATTAAATTCAATTAACAGGCTGAAGGGAAAACAAAGCCAAATGGGAATATCGAAATGGGAATCGAAGTAAATATTTACACAATATGCGTGTGGACATAATGCCAGCTTCATTGCCAGATGTCCCAGAATCCAAGTCGCAATACAAAGTTTCCCAATTAAAATATTTCCAATTTGGAGGGTCTTTTTTCTCAAAAGCATTGATAGCATTATTTCCCGCAGGGCTCGTTCAGAGCGAATTCATTAACAAATCGCATAAATCTTGATTATTTGACATCCGAAATACAAAAATAGTGGTACAATGGCTCTCTGCGTGACCATTTCACATGCAATCAGCTGTTCTCCGGCCTCCCTGCTGCCTGCCACCAAAAGAATTTATCGATTTTCAAAGGCAACATGCCACTATTTGCATACATTTCAATTTCGAAACTAACCCAAGCACATTACGACAGGCCAACCGAAAAAGCTGGCAAAAAAAAAAAACAGATACAAATACAAATAAATGAGAAAAACATAGGAAACATTGTGCGCTGTAAAAAAGATATACGAATACATGGAGTTACTTCCAACATCGAACACAGAGCGGGGGATACAAACGCGGCAGACGATACAGATACTAAAAGGGGCATCCATGAGATACGATATCTTTGATGGCGCGGCAGCCCTAGTATTCGTTTTTGTGTTTGTGTTTGCACTCGTATTTGTGTTTGGAGCTGTATCTGTATCTGTGTATCCGTGGTGCCGGCTCCGGTTTTGTACTTTTGCCGTTGCCCGTCTGCTGTCTGTTGTTTAGGGAAATCAATTTTCATGTCTGTGTGTGCTTGGGTTTACGCCGCCGGTGCTGGTGCCGGTGTTGGTTGTGGTATTTGTGTTCGTGGGGAAAGGGCGTAAAAGTGTATTCCATTATAATGCCATACCATACCAAACTACTTCGCCCCGTTGCATGACAGAGCTCTCATAGCATCGATTTTCCCTCGTTTGCCTTGCATGCGAGCCACACGGTAAAAAAGAATGATCCCGAGACATTATGGTCGATGGGGCATTAATTAGTTGTTCGATTAGGCATACAAAATAAGTACAAATGAATATAAGAATTAGAACCAAAATAATCTTTTGTGGATAATTAATTATACATAGATTCAGGAAAAGTTCTACTCACTAAGCCATTAAGCTTTTATTTTTAGCTAAGCTGAGCTGAGTTTCGGGAAATATACCCTAAATATTCCAACTTATCCAGGTAATATCCCTCAAAATTGAATATTTCTTCACGTGCAGCACCCAAAACCAGAACAAGACCCACAACAGGCCGCTCCATAGTTGTCCGACACAATGGCATTACAATAAATTTTACCAACTAACGCAAAGGGCAAACATTTTCCCCTGATTGCATGCTAAAGAGTGCACCACCAGGACCCCCATCGGTGCCCATCAACCAACCAGCCATCATCAGCCATGGAAAACTCAAGGGTAGGGCTCGGAAATCAGGGCAAGAGTGGTGACCCCGCTGTAGGCCTGGTTGTTGGTGACCAACCGGACCAACCGCAGCGGTTTAATGTCACGGGGTCGGGTCGCAGTTTATGCAAATTAATTTGATTATTACACTAAAGTAAGCCAGGTATTCGTTGCACTCATTTGATTAGCCCGCCCACCCCGTGCAAATGGGGACTCTGCCTTGCAAGGCTTTTAGCGTCTGGTTGCACCTCTAATTGAGTTTAAGCGGCGGAGGGGCAACCGTTGGACGTGTGAAAAACAACCACAGAAAACAACAACAAGAGTCAAAAGGTCAGTTGGATTGGAAAAAAAGAAGGAAATATAGGAAAGAGAGCGAAGAAGAAAAGATAAACGAGCTGGTTATCTGTAAGTTATGATGTAATTTTGAGATATTTTACAAATTTATTTAATAGAAAAGTTCTAAAAGAAATATTAAAAAGTATATTTCCCCGAAAATAATTTCCTATTAAACATTAAACTTTCTAAAAAGAACCAAACAAAATCCTCCGAATATCAACTGTATATTTTCTCCATCGTTGTCATTATCCAGTTAAACCCCAAAGATACATAGTGTCATAACTCAAAGGGACAACTCTGGACCAAACTTAACAAAAATAACATTATATTCGAAAAGTTTTCGATCAAATTCTGGTTGCTGTAGCAGCTGCAACTGCTTCTTCTTTTGCTCCAGTTTCGGTTCCAGTTTACTATATTTATAACTTTCATAAATCTTTGAGTTTGCCTGTCAACAGCAGCGGACATGGTGGAGGTGGAGGCGGAGGTGGAGCGGCTTTATTTACATGCGGCGACAGCGGGAGAAATATATATTTGAACGCAGCAGATAAAAAAGAAGTTGAAAAGATAGTTGCACTTCTTGTTTACTTGCACCATTTGAAATTTGAGAAGGGCAGAGCGGAGGAGATTCCCTCGGTGCATTATTCAAACTGCAGGGTCGCCCCTCGACTGTCATGCCAAATAAATGCAAAGACCGGCAAAGTGCAATGGCAGATTAAACAATAAACAAGAGGGGGAACAATGGCAAAACACCGACACAGACAGACGACACTTTTTTTTGCAGATACATTGCAGGTGCCCAGGTAGAACACACACACATACACATACATATACAGAAGAGGGGCCCAACAAGAAGGGCAGGTGTTTCGTTACCATATTTTATGGTTAAATTTGCGGTTTGTGCTTGGGTTAGCTGATGGTCTGTCGTCTTCCCATGCTGTTTCCCAAGCCCATTCATATGCTCTGGCTGTCTGCTCACGTATCTATAGCTGAATCCAAGTTCTCTCCACTCGGATTTGGATGTGTATCCGTATCTCTAGCTGGTATATGTATCTGTATCTGTATCTGTGCACATGTCTCTGCCACACAGCTGTTTGCATTTCAAGAATGAAACTCTCATTGAGACAACTTCAAAAAAAAAAGTAAAAAACCAAAAACGGGGAAAAGAAACATTCACGAAAAGAACTCGTTTTGCCAGCAAAATTTAAGCGCAAAGAAGGGCAAGAAGAGAACATCATAAAAAAATTGGGTAGCATAAAAAGAGAAGCAATACATAAACACATTTATATATAAAGAAATATATAACCATATTCATTAACAAGAAATAATCGATAAAACTGGCAATACTAGTAATTCACAAAACTGGTAAAAATATACAAAACTAAACTACAAACTAATGCAAAAATCGGATAGTTTTGTATTACAGAAAAAAAAACAAAAAAACAAAACAGTATAAATAAATAGTCAGTAATTTAACGATATATCTGTATCAAGAAAAACCCCTTGAAATATTAGCCATAATGTTGACCTATTGGTTATAGACTTAATATAGTAAATCAGGAAGTAATTCATGTCACCAGCCAACCCAGTAATACATTCATTGTAGCTGTTAAGACCCGACTTATTGCAATCGGCTGACAGGGTCAAAGAGTTTTGTGGGTCTGGGCCGGGTTTTTTAAGCCTTGTTAGCGGCAACTCACTAATTTCATTTATGCAAATCCCCGGCCTGTCAATTTCTTAACAACTTTTCTTTAAACACAGCCAGTCGGACAGCGAACAGACTGCTCTTTCTTTCAGTTACCTACATGTAGATATGTATATATATCTCTCTGTTTGGGTTTTGTTACATAATCAGCAGAAATTTCATTTAAAGCTTGTTTGGTGTCCCCGCTATAAGTTTTTTTTTTCTTTTTCGTTGCTTTGTACTTTTTTACAAAAAACATTTGTCTAAACCGAACAATAGAGGTTTTCTTGTTTTGTATGCTCCCTGATCTTGGCACTTTTTTGTTTGTCTATGCAGCAGCACGTCGTTCCCCGACCAATATTATTGCTTTTGGTGTGGTTCCGTTTGGTTTGCCTTTTCCCAGCTGCTTTTTTGGCAAACAAATTTGCACTACTCCAGCGAGAGGCGACCAAAGCCGGGGCTGGCTGACTAAAATTAAACAAACAAACAAACAAAGACGGCGGCGAGAGTAAAAAAAATGTATTTGGTTTACTTGCCAAAAGCAAATGTCGTAGGAGCTGCCTTGCTCTTGAGCACGTTTGCTGGCCGACGACTCTACACAAAACGAGGTATGCCGGAATATAGTTGAGGTTTCCGCCACGAACTAAATCTTATCTGGTTGAAGCTTGAATATATTACTTATAAAAATAGACAACTAATTTCGAGAGCTTAATAGAATTCAACTCAAGCTCTTGCACTTTGATATCTTGCTTAGTTATTCTCGGAAATATTATAAACAGCCAACGAAATAGTTTATCTAAATCACTAAACTGAGATATCTTAGGCTTATTTATTATTAGAAATATCATTAAATGTTCTCTTTATAAATGGAAATCTCCATTAGCAGGGCAGAGTATTACCACCTCCGCTTTGATCTATTGTCTGAGTGGATTTCCCTAAGCTGCGTCCACATTATGTTTCTATATTTATGGATTTTCCTTTGCCTCCTGACAGTATTCGCTTTTAGTTGTTACCCTACGTTCGTGCTGGTTTTCTCCTCGTTTTCGGCTAAAAATAAAGACCACGATGAAACCGAAACAGCCCCATTTCCCTGCTAATAGTTTCGCTTTTCATTCGTAGAGTGCTTCTATTTATGCAGTTGCCTCCATTACCTGATTTGGAGCATTGTTTTGCCTCGAGACGCCACGGAGGCGATGTCGTCTGGGATGCACCAGTGACATAAAAACTGAAAAACCGAAATGCTTGCCTCGTGGCCAACAGTTTGTCATCGAAATGGAAGCGTGAATATGCTAATTTCCCAGTTTATTTACTTTTTTTTTGCTCCCCCATCGTATTCCTTATGGGCAACCGTCGTCATCAGCGAATGGCACCGCATTATCGCCAGCGTTTGCTTCGAACAATTTTAATAAACAAATGCCAAGTGCTGGGTTGAGTCGGGCACGACTTCTTTCTGTATGCGTGATTATGAAACTAATGACAGACTTAGCGGGTTTTAGATGGAAATTAATGGAGGAGAATGCGAGAGGTCCGAATGGAAATGAGTTGTTCTCGGGCTTCCAGCTTTCTCAATAATAGTAGTTCGCTTTTAATTATTCTGCCCCCTAAATGGATCTGGGAACAAAAACTGGAGTACTACATTGTGCTCGGAACATTAAATCATTTCTTCTTTTAACTATGTTTATATGATGTCATAGGGCATTCTTCTTTCGAGTTCTTCCTGGTATCATGAGACGATAACACTCTCAACGCCTCGATAAGAATAACATTTAAACTTCACCGAAACGAATGTATTTTTTGTGTCTTCGAAATAAAACCAATAAGATGTGGTAAATCTGAAAGTTGATTCACAGCGCTGACTAAGGCATTTGCTCGGTATTCCCTGTACATTTCCAAAAATCCATTCTCAATTCAAATTTCTCGTCATAAATAGCCGCAGGTTGTTAAACTCATTAGCACCCAAAGAAGAAATAATAGAAGGGAGGAATACATCAACCGCAAAGAGAAAACAAAGAAATATAGATGGCTTGTATGTCTCGACCATAAAATATCTTTAGATCTTTAAAAAGGTAACAAAACGTTGAGTTCGAATATGGAAATAAATGCAATTTTATTTAAAATGATCTGATTGCCATAGTAATAAATATTTTATTGCACATTTTATAAATATTCAATACATGTTAACGTTGATGTTGAAAATGAAAGAATAAAATATGCAAGATTTATAAAAATAAGAAATTATACTATAAATAAATGTATGGCAATCGAAAAAGGTATGGAAAATGTTTAAGACATCTAAAAGGAAGTAAGGAACAAATGATTATATGGAAACATCAAGCCCTTCTTCCAATGTTAAATTCCAGGGTATTTGCATGTGCAGGCCCATATGCGAACCGAAATCGCAGCTAGCTTGATGGGGCATTAAGCTATTTCTACCGCCGGCGTAGGCGGTTCCCCTTGCGATATTTTTCCTCTATTTTTTGGTCGGAAAGCGCTTAATTATGGAGAAGCCTCGGTTCCCCAACCAAAACCAAAACTTAAACTAAAGGCAAAACCAACAGAACGGCCAGGCCTAATGAGCAAACGGAAATTGACACTTTTTTGGCGCTGTTTAAATAAACATTTAAACAAAATGTGACATAATTTGGCGAAAATAAAAAGCGAGAAAACATTGAAGAAAACCAAAAGCGTTACACATTGCAGGTGCGAAGG
Source organism: Drosophila anomelani (assembly GCA_035045905.1). Classification (NCBI taxonomy): domain Eukaryota; kingdom Metazoa; phylum Arthropoda; class Insecta; order Diptera; family Drosophilidae; genus Drosophila; species Drosophila anomelani. The sequence goes on along the minus strand of JAWNOO010000007.1, from coordinate 2,390,590 downwards.
CAACGCAGCAGAAACAAAGAAAAGCGAAACAATAAAGAAAAAGTTATGAAAATTGTAGACACAGATGCGTGACTAAAATCGTTATGACATAATAAACATACCCACTAAACACACACACAGGAAAGGAAAATAAAACTAAACCAAAGTAGTGTGGATTTTATAACGATTTATTAGACTTGATGGCAGGTTGCCTTAGTTTTTGAGCCCACAAATGGGTGAAAAAACCCAATTGATAGGAAAATAGTTTCGATGATGAAGAGAACAAGAACCTCATTCGACTCCAAGTAAATTGGAAAAGGGAATGGAAAACTGGCACAACAATTATCTGACAAGCCATTATCAATGACTGAGACGGAGCCAGGGACCACTGCCTAGCGATCGTCAGTCTATTGACCCATATAAATGGCTCAGTTTGGTTGGTTTCCTACCCCGAAAGCCCACACCAGTGAGCATTTGAGGAACCTCCATTTGCTCAACTAATCGTAGATCAATCATTAGAGCGGCAAAAGCCTTTCGATACTCTTACTTTGCGGCATTACAAATAGGCGATAATGCCGATAAGGTAAGCCCATAAATAGGGGAAAATGTAGAAGCGCTGCCCTACAAATGTTCACATATGAAGTAAGCTATAAAAGGATTACATTACTGTTGCTGATATCAAGCAGATGTTCAATGGGTTAGAGTCCAGGAACTGCTAAATATCAGTTTTGAAAGTCATTTAGCAGATACTGTCCGCTTTTTTTCTAGCTTTTTCAGTATATATACTTCACTTTTATTTACCCTCCGATATCAATCACCTTTAATTGCAGCACTTTTATAGACTCCTGACATGTTCCAGAGTATTTCCAGATCGGTCATCTAAAAATACGTTCTTTATTCGGATTGGCTTTTCTTTTATATTCTTTTTCCTTAGAATGCAGCGCCTCCCATTTTTCAGCCCTGCCTTTTCTTCGATTTCTTTGTTGTCTGCATGTGTGTGGCGGTTATTTTGGGCTTCCAACCCAACCAGCCATGCATCCATCCATCGGATCGAATTGTAACGAATCGAGTCCACTCCAATTGGAACCCAGAAAGAATGACTCTATTTTTGGCAGCACTCTAAGATTTATGATCAAACGTCTGCCACTCTGACAGTCGATTCAGCCCGCTGTGGCTCGGCTCAGTCAGCCATGTTTACACACTTTAATTGCCGGGCAGCGGAGAGGAACAAGCAGCACGACAGGAAATACTCGGGCGGTTGAAAATTGGTTATTTCATTTTTGTATATTTTTTTTATAATTTTTTTTCTGTCCCGACTGCTGCGGCTGCTCCCGCCCAAGTGAGCTGAAGAGCTCCCAGCTTCGAGCGCTGGCTCTCTGGCCATAATCAAGCCAATTTAATAATATGTTACGCTGCACACAATTTCACCTGCGAGCACATTGGCCAGTCGGGGGGAATGGGTTGAAGATGGGCAGGCATGAGGACGGGGCTGAGGATGTGGAGGATACGAAGTGGACTGCTTCTCCCCCGAAAGGCAGGGAGTTGCCTCAGCGATCTTTCTTCTGGCAGCCACGAAAAACGCAATTTGATTAAAAATGATGCTCCTTCATAAGGAAAAGAAAAGCAAGAATCCGACCTTAAAATACCTGGCAATTGATTAGCCCAGCACCTGCATACTTTATGGAGATTAATAATACATGAAAGAAATATGTGTATCTATTGTCTACTTTCAAACAAAGCCATCATACCCCTTAAATCCACAATTACCGGGTAGCTGAAAGCAACTGCTATCAGGGGTGGGATCTTAAAAAAACTTTTGGCCATGATATACGTGACACTCGGCGCTGAGATCCTGAGTTTGACGAGCAGCTAACTCAAAGAGAATCGGTTTTTGCGCATTAGAAAGAAGGAAGCTTTTTTGAGTCAGAGAAGCGAGAAACGCAGAAAATAAAAATAATATAAAATCGTTATGGCAACAGCAGCAGCAGCAGCTGCACAAAGGGCACCAGCACTCGGTTGCCGCTTTTGCTTTAGCTTTTGATGTTGCTGTTGCTGTCGGGTAGCAATTTTGCACGTAATTCGTCACGTAGCAAGATGTTGTTGGTGCTGATTATGCATTGAAAATGCTCCAGCCAGCAACAATCTGCATGGCCAAAACCCAGACACAGACACAGGCAACTCACTCGACCATGAGGGCGAAAGGAGAGGAGAGGGAGCAAAGACACCTGGGGAAAATAGGAGTTTCTACTTCACTTGAAATCTGGGAAATTATAAGCAATAACATTTTTGTAAGCCAAGAAGCAAGTTTATTAAGGGAAAACTGATTCATAACATTGGCTATCTTCTTTTTAAGATTTTATATTGAAGATTTGAGAGATTTTCCTCAAAGTGTAGCCATAGAAGGGGAGTGGGAGAAATGCCAGCTGCTTGGTGATTGCCAGCCGCAGGCAAACTATGAAAATGCAGCACCAAACCGGCGAGAGCAACAATCAACATTCACCAATTAATGCCAAATTGAAATGAAGCCATAAAATGGACGGCCAAGACCAGAGCACGGCCCCGCCCACAGGCCAGGCTTTATGGCCCCGATCAGCACCACCTCCAGCGTCAGTTCAATGGCATTTAATGGCACTCGATTGACATTTGCCCCGAAATCGATATGCGCGACAAGGGACAAGGCACAGTTCTTCCAAAATCCAAGCACAAATCCAAATCAAGGCGGTCGAAATGAATTATGTCAATCAAAGCAGCGAGCCAGCCAGCTTGACTGGGCTCAACTAAAAGCAGTCAGATGCCAAAGGTCACAGACCAAAAAGCAAACAAAGCCACACACACACCGGGCCGAAAACGTGCAGTTTTGGGTCAGACACGGCATGACCTCCAGTTCCTTTCTACATTTCCACCAAAGGCAAAATACCCCGGGTGTGCGTGGATATTGATTTGTTAGATTGGCATAACTGCCGGTCGCCGTCGTTATTGGGATTATATAGTACATACAAACAAGGGCTCGCAGGATATCGATAGCCCGGGAAAAGCATCATTAAGCTGATTGCCGGTATCAATAGGTCCGATCCGGTTGCCAGTACAAATTAGCCGTCAACTTGGCTGAATCATTTTTAATGCGTTCTCCCTGGTCCGTAGCCCAATTATACCTGTCACTCGTATTACCAAGAAATAATGGTAACTCGCCCAGCGAACGCTATGCAAATAATTAATTGGAAATCGTTGCCAGGCGACCCCCTTACAGCTACAATACAATTTTCTCGAAAATCCAGGCAAGAGAATACCGCATTGCGCACAAGAACAGACGTACTTTCGTTGTATACATAAGTATATGTTTATTTTAATATCAAGTGCTGGGAACTCGGCTCCTTTCACCTTTCCCCTCGGCCTGACTATCCACCATTTTCCCAGAACCCAGAACGGAGAACAGAGAACCCCTCGAAAAGCCCCCAGCTGGCTGTTCTGTAACAACAAGCGTTGGCAAAACAGTTGTTGCCAGGCCAACTGTGCCGATTATGTCACCGAGAGCTGTATGGGTTAAAGAAGAACTGGCCCACCGCCCACGCTTTATCCCTATTTCTTGCACTGTTTGCACAACCCCCAGACAGCCCCTCTAAGCCGCACTTCTTGCATCCCGTCGCATTCATCATCATTACGTGTTCTGTGGCATTTTGTCGTCGTCGACATCGCCTGGTGTCTTGCCTCTCAGCTCAGGCGCTCTGGCTTTGACCGGGTTCTGTGCCTTGTCTCGTAAGCTGGCTTATTGCTGTTACCACGTCAAAAGATCTCGGGCTCGATGCGGTGAAAATGTCAATCTAACTGATTGGGATCGTGATTATGTTGACATCTTAACATTGTATAAAATGATGGGATTGCAAATTTGAGTCTATTGTTGTAACTATATATACATATATAATAATATAAATAACATTATAGCAGAATTTAAACTGTAAATGTTATACCTAATAACCCCACAATAATCGATAATTTAATTTGTTTAAAATTACATTCAAACTGCAGGCTTAAGTGTCAGGAAAATGCTTAAAAGTGACATGTGAGAAATGGCTTTCAGAGCCTGTCGGAACCGTTAATCGTAAATGCTGGCATTAATGCCAAAAAGGGCTGCCGCAACTCCCCCCACACCCCAAAACTTTGACATGACATCTCTCCAGATTCCATAGCCAAATGCGAATGTCAAAGGGCAAAGCTTAATTGCTGAGAAATGTTCGTTGAGTTCTATTTTGATGTGCCGCCACGACCTCATTTCGGGGGTTTGCCCTTGTTCGGCACATATATATGTATATATATCAACATGTACTATGGTCGGTTATTTCAATTTTGCTAATGCAACAAACGTTGCTGGCTTTCAAAATGCTCAGTTTCAGTTCAGTTCAGTTCAGTTCCGTTCTAGTTTCCAAAGGGGTTGCCTCCAACCGCATCCCATTCCACCACTCACAAAACTCCAAATGATTTACGAAATGCCAAGAATTTGTCGATTCGATTACGTTGAGTGAGTGCCCAAAGGTTATCCATCAGAGAGAGAGTGGGGCATATGTAGGGGAAAACCCCATTAGTAAAATTTATATCATGGCGCACTTTCAATTTTAGTTTTCCCTTCCTTTCCTCGTTCACTTTTAGCCCCAGCAATTTGGAACGGATATTGCCGCAAAACTTTTATACATAGCTGCAAGTCGTGTTCGCCTCACACATGTAACTATATACAAGTGGCATAAAACCCCGATAAGTTTCTAAAGTTGTGAATTTTTGGGTGGGTTTCTATGCCGTTTCCGTTTGCTGCAACACACACGTAGGAGAATCTTATCAACGGAAGTGAGAAATGAAACGAAATTGCCGCGGCACAGTCACAGCTTTCTGGCATTTGCAAGTGGTATTTGCTGTTGACCTTCACACAATATTGTCAAGGCTAACCGGTTTGGCAGGGAAAATCCATCAAATGCTAATTTTGACCTCTCTGGCAATAGTAACATTGTCTCTAAGAAGCTTAAGTGTCTCTATAAAGTTAAAGCCTTGTTAAATCGGATTGGGAATAATGCATGATGACAGATATTTCCCATAGAAATATGTGTATAGAAAGTTTGTGTAATTGAAACATAAATACAAGAAATATAAGTAAAAAACAAATATTAAAGCCTCTACAAAAAAGACAACGCTTAATATTAGTGTGTTAAGCATCAAGAACAAAGGAATGTTCAACAGCAAACAAGCAAAGTATAATCAACGTTTCATCCTATTTGTTTACTTAATAATAAATTCTAAAAATACTCCTGGCCCATACAAAAGTGCTTAAAATAAGAAGTGGGAGGTATTTTACCATTTAAAGTAACCCGAGAAACTGTCATAAAGCCGCACCTAGTTATCGCAACGAATCAAAGCCAATTGAGCATTATTACAAACACAAATCAATTTAACGTGCCTCGACAAAACGCACACACCGCATATAACCCGATGCAATACCATATTCCACACACTCCCCACTGACACATCTTGATTTTTGTTCAATGAATTCTCAAATCGCCAAAGCGTGCAGATAATTTTTATTTAATTGCAGCAGCCGCACGAAAACAAAAACAAGCGTGGAAAAGCCAAACAAAAAATCAATTTCTCATGGATTTTTAATGCAAATGCTATTGGCCGTGGCTATGGTTGTGGCTCCCCATATGGCCAAGCCCGGTTCGGGCCACACACATATACCCACACGAGTGTGTATAAATGTACATATTACCCACAAGTAGCCAGCAGCAGCTCCATCCATCCCAGAAAGAGAGGCAATTCATGGGCAGAGGGGAGCTGCTGAAGGCAGAAACAAACCACAAATTGCGTTGACAAGTGCAGTGCACACACCGCGGGCACACCACCTTGACGCAGGCCGGGATTTATGGATGCGGATCGGAAGGGGAGAGCACTGGGCATGTCAACAACACTGTGACAACGTCAATAATCAGACGCTGAACCCAAAAGACGACGCTCCAGACGGCGGCGTCGTCGTCGTCTCAAGGCGACAATGACAGACGGCAGCAGAGCAAATCAACATCAAAGGGAGACTAGCAAAGAATGGACGAATCTAGGAATACCCTTGGTCAGTTCTTAGCCACAGGATAAGGGATGCAAAACCACATTTAGGATTTAGTGAAATAGCTTAAATGATCAAAGAAACATATTATTATTTTACGTGTTCCTAATCAAGTAATCTTATCCTAAATTAAATAATGTAAATTCAGAAGGCAAATCTTAAAGGCTTTCTAAATCAAGGATTAATTCAAATTTTAACGCATGTTAAATTGAATTTTCTTATAGACCCCTTGACGTAATAAATCGTTACTTAATCCAAGAAGACCTGTCTTCCATTTACTCACATTGCTAGAGTATATATCCCCCAACGAGCTGCACTTCTTTTCATTACTTTTGTTTGGCTTTGACTATTGCGTTGAGCTTTTATTTTCTTTGAGTTTTTTTTTTTGCTTTTTATTTCACATTGTTTGCAGCGACAATTGCAATTGCAATTGCCATAATCAAAGCAAAGTCAGACGCCGACAGACGACCAAAGACAAAGGCCAAGCCTACTCACTTTCACACAGCGATGGGGAGCCCGGGTAAAAGGGGAGCAAGGTGCGAGGAAAAGCTGGTCAGCGACATTGCCACATTGCCTCATCGATCGAGGCTGAAGTCGAACCAGTTTTACTTCCATCTGTGACGTGACGCATGCAGCGGTGCCATCGAGTTTTCATTTTTCCTCGGCATTTTGCTTTTAGCTTCTTTTTGCGCTGCACTGAAGCGATGATTTAATCGCTTTGGACTTTAGTTTTTTTTTTCGCAGAGCGAGGCGGACAAACAATTGCTGATCTTGGGCTTCATTAGAAGCGAAGAAAAACAAGAGAGATGATATGTTTGCTTGCCCTTCAAGTGCTTATCGCTGGTGTCTTGCATTTATTTATGGCCTTAAGTTTTACAATGCAAAAAAACGGACTATAAAATGCACTATCTGGAGGGAAATATTTATAGATTAAACTGTATCTTCAGGGTTAGCTAAACCTAGTTCTTTATGAGCGTCTATAGAAACTTATCATCGTATAATAATTCAGTAATTTATCTTACTCAATATCTGACCTCACACGACAGTCGTAATTGATCTCTAGCTGTGGAATAATTGAATCCAGTGGATGATAAATCTCATTTAATATATATAGTGTAATAACCTTAATTCCTTCCTCAAGTTTTATGAAATAAACGCTCCACTTCATTGGCCATCTTATAGTTTTTAATAGCTTTTAAGCCCCCCAACATTTGAATACAAAACCACATAAAATTATTGTTAATTTCTGTTCGCTGGCTGCCTTTTGCTTTTATTTGCTTTTAATTTGACTTTGCCTTTTCTCGTGTGTTTTTTTCATTTAATAAAAGCATTTTCATGTTTTAATCACTGATCTGCCCCAACAATTTGTTAGTTAATTGCAGCAATTTCACGGATGTTTTGCCTTTTTTTGCAGCCTCCCATTAATTGGCAGCAGATGTTGGCCGATGGTTGGGGAGTGGCTCATCCCAGTAAAGGGGGAGTGACAGGTGAGGTAAATTAAGTGCAAATGACTAATAACTGAAACAGAGCATTGTTTGAAAATTGCTTAAAGTCTGCCAATTCAGTTAAGGTCATTCAACAGGTGTGTTATCGAATGTGGGTCAGGTAGACTACATATTACCTTAGGAGATGTGAGAGAGGGAAGGTTTATCATAAAGATAAGTAAATCCCCGATCTCTGAACCCAATAAAACGAGATTGTCATCTCGCAGTAATCATAAAGGGTCCGTAAATCTACGCTAATCTTATCGGTCTGCTCTTAGGGAAATCCCCTCTTTAAGCCCAATAATCCATTGAGGTATTTGAACCAAAAGGAACTTGTTTTGCTGCAGATAAAAGGGACAAACGATGACCTGTGCTTTGCAGGGTTAAGCTGAGTAAATGGTAGCATTGTCTTGATTTTCATACAACATCCAGGTTCATGCACATTCATGGCATCATTTCAACTTAATATTCCAATATTCGTGAAGAGATTCTCTATCTTATTTAACGCCAACGCGCCCAAAGTCACGACCGCATCTTGGCCCATCCAAAGAGTGCTTATCAGCAAAAATGGCATTATTATACTTGGCTTGTCTCTCATTTTTGCGGTTGGATGAAGGCATGAAGATAAGAGCAATTACCATTGCAATTTCTGGAGGCTTCCTACAGGCAGCCATAAAAGTCTGAAGCCATGCCGTCAACATGCAAAAGTATCTTTTGAGGGGTAAATAGCTCTATGCAGTTAAGCCTTACAACACTTGATGGTAAAGAGCCACGTTTACACTATACAGAAGACTCGTTCTCCGACTAAATTATTGACAATAAAGAAAGCTTTCCTACAGGTTTAGTAAAGATACTATTTATTTGGTTTTACTCTTATGAAAAATAAAACAAAATTGTTTATGCTTCCCCTTTAATTTCGTAAAGCACTGGATAAAATCATAGTTTTGGCAGCTAAATATGAATATTTAAATGTTTACACTTGCCCACAGAAGATGAAAGCCAAGGCAGTCCTGATGTTCAAAACAAATAATTTATGCAAACTTTTATATTTGTATGAGTTCTCCTCCTCTATTGGAATTTCACGAGGATGGACGCAGAAATTCTTGTTTGTGCGGAAATTAGATTCGAGTTAGTTACATCCGCTGCCTCACTTTTCATCTGACAGATTTATTTCGCTCCAGTTTTCCCTCGAATCGATATGCCACACACAGACACACCGACAGACACCTCCACCCAGATCCATAAATAATATCCATAATGACACCTTGGGTGCAACTTCCTCTCGATCTGGTGGGTAAGTGGATACCCGGGTATCTCTATCCCTATTTTATGAGACTGGTTGACTGGTTGGTTAGCAGCATAAACTGCGCAACATATTGGCAAAAATGTGGGTCAACTGCGAAACCACAACAATAACAATAACACCCAATAAATGCCACGGCAATTGTGTGCCAAGAATGCCGCTGTGGTGTGCGTTGCAATTGTAACTACAAATCAGACATACTATATATGCCAGACCTAGTTCCAGACCCAACCCAACTATAGAAAACATAAATGAACCAAAGGCGCACCTTAATCATGATCATCATCACCATCAACAGCGGTTTGTTCATCAATTTTAGTGGGTTTGCTATTCGAAAATTGCGCGAAAAGTTATGCGGATTTCCAGAGTACACACACTCGTGGTCTATTAACACTCCAACTAATGCAATTACGCATTAACTAACGTGGAAATTATGCAAGTAAACAGTTTAATTGGGTCGCAATGTGGAGGGCAAAGGGGGGCGAAGAGCCACCGGTGAATGGGGAAGCGGCTAAGTGCATCAGCCAAGTTAATCTGTGGCACGAAAACGGGAACGAGCGCAGCTTTGGACTTAACCGGAATGCATATACACATACTCTATGTAGATAATGCATGCCCCCACTTTTCCCTCGTGATACATTATCTGCCATTATTCGCTGGAAGTGCTAGAAATTATCACATGTACTATTAGAGGTAGAGATAAAACGCGACTAGAATCAAATTTATTAAAGATGTTCTATCTCACTTTAAATATTATGATTTTATTCCGATAAACAGTGCTATTTCCAGGCTTACTAAACCAAGTCCAACTTATAATTAACCCCATCATTATGATTAATCTTTAGCAAAAGTAAAGTAGAACTCGAATATATTATAAAATCAAAAGCTCACATATAAATCCCCAGCTAACTTATGATTAACAAGTCCCAGTTTAGCTAAGTAGAGAGCTCTTCTGGTTTGAATGCACCTAAATTCGCTGTATCCACTTAATCTCTTGCCAATTAAAGTTGGCACATCCGAAACAAATTCCCAGAACGGATTGGCCAACCTACAAGCTCTCTGGTCCATAACTGTACCGGCAGACAACGCCTAAGCCAGAGCTAACAAGGCTAACGAGCCCCTGGGCCCAGCTCCTCCACTCTCCTCCTCGAACTCCTCGCGGAGATGACAGCCCACGCGATTTTCAGCTGTTAACTAAGATACATATTTATGCGGAGACAACAATAACTAAGGAATTTCCCATTTCTGGTCTTTGTGATCTCTGCAATTTTTGTGTCTCTGTGTGTGGGAAATCAATTGTTGAAAAAATAAACGCGTCCCAGGCAAAAAACGCGAGACATTGGGCCTTAGTTGCGGCCCGTGTAATTATTTCAAATGAGTTCACAAAACCACACCAAAAAAATAAAATAAATAAAGCGGTGAAAAAAGAGTGTTTGCAAGAGTATTCCAAAAACCAAACCAATTGAATCCACCTCCGGGTCTTGGCCAAAGTCAAGTGGTGGTGTGCGGGGGCGGCCACAGCAGCAAAAACAGTTTCCAATTGCCTTAAAAAACATTGCCAAAGTCCGAAAGTTTTCGACCAAAACTTACCTGCAAAAAAAGAGAAAGAAAATACATTTTTAGTAACAATTTATATTGGGAAAAGTTTTTTCCTGGAAAAAGAAAATATAAAAAGAAAGGAGGACGAGGACAGGGGCTGCTTCTGGCTCTGGTCCTGGCCAATGACCCAGCACAGAGCACACACACATATTCAGGGAGAAGAGCAATATCCTCTATCCTTTGTGGCAAACAGTCTGGCACACACTCACTTTCCTGCGGGCACATTGTGCCGGAGAAACTCAAACTAAGCCAGCTCCCTCTCCCAGACAAAGGATGTGACGGCGGCTCCAGCCTCTGTCCACTTGAGGGCGAGGCCCACCAACATCTTTCATGCGGGGATGCCCCTGGCTCAGCCCGGTTTCTCATCTTCGCCTTATTCATCGTCTTCACACAAACCGGAAATGCCCGACAAAACCAAAAAACAGCCAAGGAAAAAAAAGGAACGGCAAACAAAGCCGGAAAAGAAGAGCGCAACACACAAAGTTCAAAATGCGCTTAAAGGAGCAGTTTTCATACACCCAGCCAGCCAGCATTTAAAGTGGAATGTGCCAGGGAATTAAGGTCATTTTATATACAAAAGCCATGGCAACAGAAGCAGCCACTTGCAGAGTCCCTAAGCCCGCATTCAGCTTTCAGCCAGCTTGTCTCGGCTCTCAGCTGCGTCTGTGGAAGCTGGAATCGGAACTGTTTATATCAATGACTACCGAATGGAGCTTTAAATTCCTTTAAAATCCAACTTTTATGAACAGAAGCTATTACCGAAAAGTCTTTTATTTACCTAATTTTCTAAAAAAAAGTCCTTTAATTAATTGTAATCTTTTAAGTGCCGGAAAGTTCCCTTAACTGTCAAGAATTTCTCCCAAAGAAACAAAGTTGAGGTGCATTTTTAAAGCGGCTGCCTGAAAAGTTTCAAAAGTTTTAGGGGCGGCTAAACGAAGTGTACTTGTTTTGAATATTCCGCCTTGCATTAAAGTTTAATCGAATTGCCTGTCAGCGCTGGAAACTGTCCACTGGCGGTGTCTGCTGGGTGTCCACGTGGTCGTTCACCCTTGACTTCCTCCCGGCCGCTTCATGCCACAATGTTGTCACTTTTTGTGCCATTCTTTTATTTTTTTTGTGTTTTATTAAACCTTGTTTTATTTTTCCCGCAGGATGTGGGCAAGTTTTCATTGCAGTTGCAGCTGCAGCCTGACGACGCGCATATCCTGCCCGAAACACATCCTGTCTGGACCTGCGGACAGTGGACTCGTATCCATGTCACAGTCAACGCAAGTCCGTCAAAAAACTTGGTTGATTTGAAACCTCAAATCAAAACTTTTCACATCAAACTGGTCCACTGATCACACACAAATTAGAGTTAAACGCGTTCATTAAGCAATTTTCATTTTCATTTTCACTTTCATATTTTTCACACCACAGCCCGAAAATTTCATCGAGGCCCAATGCAAATTTGTCGTAAATTGTTGTAAATTACTTAAGCCAACCAGCGGAGCAGCAAAAGAGGAAACTTTCACTTGGCCAGGCAGGCAGGCGCACCATCCATCCGGAGGATTGGATGTGAGTGTGGAGCTGGGCCTGGGGGCTTCCTTATGTGGGTCAGGCGCCCCGAGAGCATCAAACTCTGCCTCCCATTTCGGGGGCAATCTCAAACGGTTCGTGCTTTTGACACTTTGAGTTCAAATGGCAATGCACGCCACGGCAATTTGGCTCCAATCTCAGTCGCCGTCCGAGAGATGTGCGCATTGATAAGCGCCGTGAACTTTGAACCCAGAGCCTCCAGCACACAAATTTGATCTCTTCTTTTTGTTCCTTGCCCCCTAACAGTGGATTTTCTGGCAATGTATTTATGGGTTGATTTATGGATTTGTTTTACACACTTATTTATAGACCTGTTCTGACTTTATTAATTTAAATGTACTTTAAGGATATTATACTAAAAATGTAGTACAAATGTATCTTTAAGTTGCTTCTAAGATGAAATACATAATTTGTGGTTTTTTTAATTTATTAACTTCCAAGGAGTGACCACTGTACTCTGAACCCGGAACCCCTGCTCCGCCTCAGATCATCGACTGACCGCTTCAGTCAGCAGTAAATAGTACCGATGAAGCGCGGTTTTCGGTCAGCAAATAGGCGGCAGAGCCATGGGATCAGAGGGGATAATGGGAATAATGGAAGCTGGGACCTCGATGAGGTTGTTGATACCGACGACAGCGCTTCCCTTTGTGCTCGTACGGAATTCAATGCAAAGAGCACGGCAGCAGCAACAGCACTCGTGATTAGCACGGAAAGTTATTTTATTTAGTTTATTTATCCAGCCAACTGCTGCTGCTGCTGTAGTTGTTTGCCCTGTTTGCATTTTACGCTTGACATTTTCCGCCAGAGCTTATCAGAGCCAAAACACGACCAAATACGTCCCTAATTAAGGCTCGCTTCTGAGAGCCACACATCCCAGATCCAGGTCACGTGTATTTGCTGTCTGATTACGTTTTTTTCCCCCCCGTTTTTTTTTTTTGTGGCGTCTGCTGCATTCTGGTTATCAGAGAGATTTTCAAGCCGCCGCCTATCAGACCCTCGACCCCATTCCCCTTTCTCCTTTGGCACCCGCTCTTATCTCTTATCAGTGAATTTTGTGCTGAAACAAAAGTGAAACGATAAGCAAGGGCAAATGCAAAATGCAGCAGCAGGAAAACAAAAACGAGAATGAGGCTGACAAAGGCCAACTTAAAATGTTACTCCGTCTGGCATGTTCCTAAGCTACTCTCGACACATTTTACTTGCAGGTTAGAGCGACGCGGTGGGGGGAGGTGTCTCCCATTAGACAGTCCGAAACGTTAGTCTGAGTTAATTAAACTTTCAGCCAAAGAACTGTCCAGGTGAACATGAAATTCTGAGACGGATGCCATAGTAATTTCATATTTAAGCCCCTAGAAACTTGGAATTTCCCAGTTATGCGAATGTGTCACTCTCTGTGGCAATAAATTTCATCAACTTAATTGAATTAAGCAAAAAATAATGATAATAGTTTGGAATTACCCAACTCGTTTGCTGAATTATTGATAAGAAAGTTTACTAAGAGAAAGAATCTTTAACATGCTTTCTTTAGGTTTGGTAACAAACAAGACAATTATTCAGGTCTTGACCTTTAAGGGAATATCATTTTAATAAGTGTATAACCCTTTTTATATATTGTGTAAAAATTTAAATGCGAATAGAAATAAAAAAAACTACTCAAAAATTCTACATTTTAGACCCCGTCAAATGTGTGTATCCCTTATGTGTACCTTTATGCGGAATTTTATCAACCCTTGGCTAAAAAGTCATTCCAGCGTTGTTCATATGGAGTCATGACCATGAATAATGTCAGTTAATTATGCTCCATGTGTGTGTATGTATGAATCAGACCCAGAGAGTGTGTGACTATGTGGCGGGATTTTCATAAATAAATTTGCACTTAACAAATGAGCAACATAAGCAAATTGTTGCTAAGCGCAGCAGCAGCAACAGGCGGCGGGGAAATTGCAGCTCGGGGGGAGGAAAAACATCAAGGAAGTCCGTGAAACAAAGCATGGCTCAAATGGGAGAGAAAGATAGCAGCAATTTGAGCTGCCAGACAGGGGCGAGCAACAGCAACAGGAATAGCAGCCATCTGAACGGCGGAATTAAATTTTAATTTTAATCGCCAAAAAAGAATAAACAGAACAAACACATGGAGGCATACAAGGAAGCGACTTATTCATCTCATATGTATGTATGTATGTACATATATGGATGTACATTTGTATGTACACATAATGGGGATCGGCGTGCAGACAAATAAATTTCCAAGCAGAAGGCAAACGGCCGCTGTGCAGCGCATCTGAAAATGCAAGCGCACAGCTGCGGTGCAAATGGTAGGGAGTCTCGACACAAAGCCAACAAGTGAGACTAATTAAATAAATATTTTCAGAGCAAATATATAAATAAAATATAAAGCAAAATGCATTTCCTCATGAGTAAAAGATAAATATTGCTGCATGGATTTCTGTATTATTGAAAGAGTGACACATTGGTGATGTTGATGATGGAATCATACTCACGTATAATATAAAGATTTTACTATATGAGCCATCTCCGATTAATATTGATCTACAGTGCATTAATTTCAATGGCCTTATTTTTATGTCCCCAGCTGTACACGCATCGTGGAATTTAATAAACACCGAACACAGAACAAAACAGAACCGAACGCAGGCATAAAGGCTGCGGATTTGTATATAAATCCCAGCGAGACGATCGCCAGAACCTCAACAGCCGCAGCCATGGAACCCAAACAACAACAACAACATGTTGAACAGGTCGCGGACTTCAGGTAAAACGGACAAGGAAGGCAGGAAGTGTGCGAGTGCGAGCGAGATGGCGTCGATAAGGCAGTGCCACTGATAAATATCGATAAATGGGCAACCAGCTCAGGTAGTGGAAAAGGCCAGAAAAACACCAAAGGAAAACTGACGAGGCTGGGTAAAAAGATGCTGAGGGGGCGAGCAGGCAACAAGAACACGAAAAACAACGCGACAAAGTAATGGAAAAAATTGTTTGAGGCAAGAGTCTAAAATTAAAACAAGCGCGAAGGAGATAGACATACAAGAGAGAAGGACAGAGAGCTAGAACGAGTTAGCGGGAGCGAGCAGGAGAGTGCAACGTATGCAGTTATTTATGTAGGCGCAGCAGCAACAGCAGTTTTTGTTGCTTGCCAGTTTGGAGGCCCGCACAGATGAAAAGTCGGAAAATCGTGTAGAAATTGCAAATTGCAAAGTCAAACTCCACTTGGGCCGTAATGTTGTTGCTTTCGTTTGTTATTTGTTGTTATTTTTTTTGTTTTTTTTTTGCTGCAATCGTGACGTCAGGGCGCATGCGTTTAAAACCGAAATGCCGCTTTCCTATTTAGCCGTCATCTCAACAATGTTATGGCGTCGCAGTCGCAGCATCCTTGCCGCCTAATGGGTATATCCATTCCGTCACAAGTTTCCTTCGAGTGCTTTCCACTTGAGTTTACATTTTCCCCTTAATGCCTTGGCAGTGGACGGAAATAGAAAGCGGCTATCGAAAACTAGTCATCTGTTAATCCAACTGGAAAAAGGGTATCACGAGGATTGAATTAAGTGGGTTTCAGGCACGTATACCCCTTGTAGGGCGGGTATATCGAAATTGTATTGCTATCTAAATATGACACAAAGAAACCACAGACAAACCCATAAATTTGATAAAAACATCTGATATCAGTCACACAATTTAGCATATGGTCGTAAATTCAGTGTTATTTCAGAGAAACATACATTAGAGTTAGCTCAAATAAACAAACTCCTATCAAGAATTTTCTGTTAGATAAAAGGTAATCATCTTTTTTTGTCCCTCCACCTATTTAAACAATAATTTTCTTTATTATTAATTTAAATATCTTTATAGAAGCTAGATCTTTCTTTCTATCTTTGTAATATCTTTTTAAATATCCATGTACTCATTCTAAATATACTTATTTCCAAAATGTTCTCATTCTTAATATTTTGAAACGAAGCAAAGGGTATAGAAAAACTAATTTCTAACATTTTAACCTAAACCGGTTATATTTATTTGGAAAAATGTTGTGTTTTTGTTTTGGGGAAACGCACACGAAATATATGCGGCACTGCGTCCCAGAGTCTTTAGAAACCTTGAAGGATTCGGTGGTGGAGACAGTGCTAGTGTTGGTGGTGGTGTATTACTGCACCCCGAAGGGGGTGTTTTTGTCCCAGCTGGGGGTTGCTACGGTTTGGTGCTCCCTCTCCAAAGGAGGAGATGGGGCGGAGGCCAAAAGAAGCAGTGACAAAATGCGCACATATAAATAGAATCTTGCATTGCGACGTAGTACCGATTCAACAAAAAAAAAATCCAACAAAAAAAATAGCACACGAGGAAAACAATTATAAATTGCGTTATAATTTCAGTGATATGAAAGCGGTGGGAATGTTTATCAGCCAGCGGTTTGGGGTCTGGGGTTCATTAGACCCCAATGCAACGCAAATCCAAGTTCTATATACGAAGTACATTCAACAATAAACAGTGTCTGTGACGGACATGGACGCTAATTGGGCTGTCAAACGGGTTAATGACACCGATATCAGTGGCAGGCGGGGCGGAATTGGTCTGATTGATAGGAAAAGTTCTTTGAAACGGTGAAACTTCATTTTAGAAAGTCCAGAAAGTTTTTCATATTTCATAAATATTGATAAAATGTATAAATTTAAATAAAAAGTTTATAAGAGGTATTAACCAACATAATATGATAAAAAAAGATCAAATTGAAGCCAACATTATCGATCACACGGACGAAGCTCATACATATTTCTATGATTATTTTTAATTACTACTTAATTACTGACAATTACTTACCGTTTCACCATTTTGTTGGTTACCCCCGAGTTGTTTTCCTGCTGAGTGCCAATATCAACGGATCTATTATAATCCAGTTTTGATGTAAAGATTTTAATCCGACGGAAATTAATTTTGCCGATCTTTTTGGTAAACCTTTAAAGTAATCAACGGAGATATGCATAAATTGTATTATTTTGCTTTTAATTGCTCTTTGCACCGCGTCGACGACTTTTACTTCCTAGAATTGGAATATTGAATTGAAATTGGAGCATTCAGGGGCGCAGCGCAGCAGGAGTCCAATTGGAAAACAAAGCGGCCAAAAGAAAACAAGAAAAAAAGAACAACAAAAGGAAGAGCGAGAGCGAAATAAATGCCTCAAATGAAGTATGTACATAATTTTATTTATATTTCATGCGTTAATTGCTTTGCTTTTTATTATTCTGCTGCTGCCGCTGCGCCGCCAACGCAACGCTTGAATATGTATTCTTGTTGTTGTTTTTTTGTTTGTTTCTTATTTCGCTGCACGGAACAGCACTTTATTGATCCGCTTTCGCCGTAATTATATTCACGTTTCTACATTGAGTGGAAAACGGCGGAGATTAGCACGCAATATGAATGCACTTTAGATTCTTTTCCCGTTCCCCAATCCTCCGCTGCTTTTCCACTTCCTTGCGGCGCTTAGTCACTAGCACACACACACAAAATATTCACATTTAGCCAGTGATTTGCATTCGCATTTTCATTTTTACCTCTCGAACGCGATTTATTCTGCAATTACTGCCCTGCCCCCGCTTTTATTAATATTTTTGCTGTATCGCACACTGAGGGACTTGGATTTTCCGTATTATTTTTCTATACACATAAACAAAGCTCGCGGCGTTTGGCTTTTCCGCATCTCGCGCGCGTTCTCGGTTTGGGTTCGCTTCGGTTTCGAACGCCTTGGCAATTTTCGAATCGGTGCGGCTTCAGTACGTCCCGTGTTATTTTTGTTGTTAATTGTTAACAACAAAGCAGTGCAGTAACAACAAATACAACGATGCGCGACGGACTGTGCGGGCGGTGGTTTTTTTTCTGCGTGATGGCTGCCTGCTTTGCTTTCTTGATTTGTTGTTGTTTTCAAAGAGTGACCAACTGGAAAAATAGTTGTTTGTGAAAAAAGTGTGACCAACTGCTGTATTGGCAATTTTTTTTAGAAATTCTGGCATCACAGAAAAAAATTTGAATTTCCAGCGTTTTAGGGTCACAGAAGCGTAATTTTTTTGTTGTATTTTTTATATTTACAAATTTGGTCATATTAAAAAGTTTAAAATTTTATTTGTATTTGTTTATTTGCGTACTCTGCTGTTACCCAAGATGAGCCCAGCAGATGAATCAAATAAGTCACCACAATGAGCCATTAAAGCCACCGGAAGACGTCCAAGTGGCTTCAAAGGATGTGGAGGAGACCAATGCACAAAAAGGCGCCAGTATGGAGGTGCCAGGTAAAAAGGAAAATGTCAATTGAAATTCTGCAATAAAATTAAGACCAGCTAGCTAGCGATTGCAATGTGGGATTTATTTTTGTAAGCTATTAAATTTTTGTATTAATCCATAAAACTATATTTTTATTCCTATTCAAAATGAACGCCACTATATTTTCTTTTATCCTATTAAAATGAAATGCATCACGCTTTGCGAATTGGCTGGATAACAGCGTTTTGCTTATGGAATTAACAGTGTTTTGCTTATGAAATGAACAGAATCTGGTGGGGAAATAGCCAGAAATGTGCCAGTGTTACCAGACAACAACTATGCTAAAAAATCTCAAAAAACTCGAACTGAAAATACTATAAATATGCACGGTTAAAGTTAGTTTTATATTTATTTTTTTTTTACTTTCCGAGGAGCTCTTTTATTTATTTATGGCTTATATATGACATTTAATGAAAATAGCGGCCACTGTGAATATATAATTTGAAAATGTAATAAAAAGAAAAATACATTTGTCCAAAAATTGCAAGCTTTAAAAATGAGAAAAAGGAAATATACCCTGTAATCAGCCAAAATCAACCTCATTAGGGCTCTTAAAATTACCACTTCAAAAGAAAAACACTAACCTTTCTTGAACTACAAATTAACAGTTTATATTTTGCAATGCCATACTGCAATCACACGGGCGATGCTTCAGTGGCCAACCCAGCTTATCGGCTACGAATCTTACGACTATTATAATGGTTGTAATGCGTTATGTGGATCAGACCGGTGGGCTTGGTGGGGGCTCAGAACTCGCTGCTCTTGCCGTCGCAGGCCACGATCTTCACCTTGTCCACCTTGACGAACTCGTGCACCTCACGGAACTCTACATCGTTGAGCATCAGTGTCCAGACATTGTCGCAGAAGCGGTACGTGTTCAGTTTGCCGGCCTTGAAGGTAACCCGGGCCTTGACCCGCTGGTTGAGGGCGTTGTTGATGCTCTTGTCAAACTGCAGCAGCACCTTAAAGGCCAATCCGGGCGTGATCTGTCCGTACTGCAAGTCAAAAATCCAGGATTACATTTCGATGCTTCCGCCAGCTGCCACCATTTTGTAGCCGAGCAACAGCTTACCTGAATCAGCTCGTCAAGGCTCTCCTGCAGCGTGTTACCCAGCGTGGTGTTGCGGTATAGTTGGTAGGACATGGTGGCTCCGTTTGATTCTGTTTATTGTTTTTTGATAAATTTTCACAAAGAACGCAAAAATGCAGGCGAAGCTACATATTCGATAGCTACTATATTCGATTTCGATTTTAATCAAGGCGAAATATCGATATAAAAATATCACATAATTGTAAACTATATTAATATCGCAAAATATACAGATATTTATAGCATTTAATTTTGCAAATACAGCGTTCAATTATATCATATTATTATACACAGAAATGTATCCCTATTTTATACAATTAAAATGTTTTAGGCAATATTCTCGTTCTTGTTAACAAATTAGAGCTTAAACTTTTCCTACAGAGGGCGCTGCAACTGCTAGACCTTTACGATCTAAACATAAATCAGAATAAAAAAACATTTTGAATTGTATTTTTTAATTTTTCGATTTTTGCTTTTTTATGATACACAGCCCATCAGTCATTTTAATGATTAAAATATTTTATTGCCTTAAAACACTCGGAGTGTCTCTAAGAATCGCTAGTGACTAATGCACGGCAGGTTCCAAGAAATACTTAGATCATTAAAAGATTTGCGATTCTGTGTAACTCGAGCTGAGACTGACAAGAATTGCGAGTTGAGCTTACTAGATAAGCCTTCTGGATTGAATAAAATTTAAATTAAAAAATAACATAAATATTATCTAATTAACTTTCCGATCATTCCTTTGATGTAAACAACTTCAGTCAGTTCCATAACAAAAGCAGTCGATCAGCTGTTCGCGTATGTAAACAACTTCTTGAACAAACATACACTCAAAGACCTTCAGATCTGCAAACAGCGTATTCGCTTTGCCGCCTTCGCTTTCCGCTGAAATTTAAGAGAAATTACGAAATCGGGTATCAAAGGGAGGTTGGATTTTTTTCTTTTAAAGCTCAGCGGAAAACGAAAGCGAAAGAGCGGATCAGCTGTTTACAGATGCTGTTTTTTGTTATCTTTTTTCAAGAAGTTTTTGATGTAGGCCAGAGCAAAATAAAAATAGCCAATATGTTTGCTCATTCGGGGTCGTTGACCGCTGATGTAGCAACAGATAAGCTTTTAGGGCAGGTCGAAAAAAAAACGCATACAATTCCTTGAACAGCTGATTGGCAGTTTATGAAAAGTTTTTATTGCTCTAAAACTGGTTTTCGCAGAAACGCAATGATTTAATTAACTCGCCTTGTAATGCTGATCTCTTTATCAGAAACATACATACTTTCTGGGGTCCGAGATTCCAAATTATTCCCTTGTATCCTATAGTCACTGAGTATAAAAATAAAACCCATCATCCCAGATGGTGTGCAAAAATCACCATCATAAAATACTCGACTGTGCAAATAATAATCAATCAAGCGTATATATGCATATTTGGAAAGGTGATTTCCCTATTATCAGTGATTCCCGTGTGCTTACCCCGTCCGTAGACGGTTGAGCTTAGGTTTGAGCAGATAAAGAAACCGGTATTAAAGGCGCAACCGAATTGAATAAATTCAATAAACAGATTTTAGTCTCATCAGAAGCTCCGATCGACGCAGTTTGAAAAATAGAAGATGAGCAAGTGGGTTCTAGCCGTGATGCTCCTGTGGAGCTACTCTATCACTGAAATATCAGGCGAAGAAGGTAAGCGTTCTACTTTAAAACAAAATTTTGAGATTTTTTGTTTGTTTTCCTTGAAAAATTCCCAAAACATGAGATTATTGGGGGCACCGCAGCCCATCCGAAGAAGTTCCCTGCGGCAGCACGTCTGGGTTATCGCGACAAAGTACGGAATCAAACCTCATGGTTCTGCGGCGGGACATTGATTAGCAAGCGAGTGGTTTTGACAGCTGCCCACTGTTTCTACACGGATATGTAAGTGTTTAATGATTTAAGATTAACTAAACTGTTATTTAAAATACAAATATTTCCAGTGGATCTGTGAATGTGGTGCGCCTGGGGGAACTCGTATTCGGCAGTGATAAAGACGATGCCCAACCGGAGGATTTCGATGTCCTGACAACAAAGGAGCATCCTGACTTCCATTCTCCCGCTCTCTACAACGACATAGGACTCGTTTATTTGAGTCGCGAGGTAGTGTTCAATCAGTACAAGATACCCGCCTGCCTGCCCTACACTAGTGGCCAACAGCTTCGCTACTTCATTGCCATCGGCTGGGGTCTACAACACGCTACCCGAGGGGAGCAGTCCAAGGAACTGAGACGAGTGGATCTCCAGAACTATGGAGTAACATGTGCGCGAACGACAGATCCGAACGAGGAGCTGCCCAATGGATTCAATGAACTGACCCAGTTGTGCGTCGGATCTCCCCAAAACAAGGACACTTGCAACGGCGACTCAGGAGGACCCCTCCTCATTCGCCACATCGGGAAAGGATGCGCCTACCAAGTTCTTGGTATAACTTCAGTAGGCATAGGCTGTGATACTCCCGGCATTCCCAGTTTGTACACAAAGGTGTTCTTCTTCCTCGACTGGATACGAACTCAAATGAATGCTATTTAACTTGTTAATTATTAATTATTTAGCAAAATAAATTATTAAATTAAGAGTAAATTATGATTTACTTAAAAATAAAACAACAAATTTACCATTTAGTTATCTTTTGTTTTTACTCTTTATTTGTTTTGTGTGTGGTTTTCCGCTAAGAGTGATTTCATTTCATGTTTTTCCGTTTTACAATTATAATTTTACAATAGTTTCAACTAAATAAATAATAACAATTTATAAATATAATTTCTCTTACTTCCTTCCTTCCCGTACATCGCTTGCTCGGCTTGTTTATAAATAATTTGATCGCTTCGAGTTCTAAACAACACTTTCGGGCATAAACAATAAATTGAAAAATCAGCTCTGGCTGATTTTCGCTTTTGATTTGATGTTTAATTTGCTTTCTTGATCATTATGCGGTGTGTTCAACTTAGTGGCTATAAATATACCAGCTAACGCTACCTAAATATATATAAATATATAAAAATAAAGGTAGAGTCTACAAATTGCAACAAAACAAAAAAACCTATAGAAACCGAGGATCTATACGCAATAAATAAATACTTAAGTACTAACATCTGTAGCTTGTGGTGTTCACTATATACAAAACAATGCCAAGTTGTCTAAGAAGCCAAGAACCGAATTGCTTACTATGTTTAGAACCCTCTCATCATTTGTAACTCGATTTCCATTAACATCTCTTGCTGTTTTATTGTCTATTTCAAAGCGCCGCCCGGCGCGACGCAACTAAGCGGGGGAGTCTGGCTGTGAATCTGGTAAAGAATACATACGAAACAAACTCCGGCGGCTGAGGATGACATCTATATGTATAACACTAAACTCTATGCTCTTGTATCGTATGTGTGGATAGCTTTAGGGATAAGCCCTGCATGACTACTTGTGACCGATGACGAGCGTGTAGTTGGCTGTGCTGACTGTCGACGACAACGCCGACAGTGCTGGTCATTTGGCCAGCTTCAGGATCTCGGTTCGGCCAGCCGCAGTGGGCGTCGCAGTGGCTCCCACTCCCACTGCCGCTCCAGTTATCGGTCCAACTCCCGATCCCGTTGCGGGTGGAGCCGGTGCAATGCGTATCGGCTTGGCGCGCTGTTGCTGCTGAGTGAAGAGGCCACTCAGTGTGGCCGCTGTGCTGGCGGTCAGCATCATGCTGGAGCTACCACTTGTGTTGTTGGCCTGGCGCTTGCTCCGCGCCAGTCCATTTATTCTGTTGTTCGTTGAAGAGGGCGACTGCTGCTGTTGCTGCTGCTGCTGTAGATGATATTGTTGTTGGCCGCCAATTACGGCTGAGGCAGCGGCCCCAGCAGTAGCCACTGATGAGGAGGTGGCTGCGGCTGCGGCTGCAGCGGGTGTCGAGGAGGCTGAAATGTTATCCAACTCAGTCATTGCTTCTTGTATGGCCCGCTCGAGTTGCGAGTTCAGTTTGCGGCTCCTTTCGTGAGGTGTGTGTTGTATGTGGTTGAGTTTTTGGTTTCAGAGGTTGGTTGGTTGGGTTTTCGGGTATTCGTTGGGGTTGTTGGTTGGTCATGATGATGATGATGATGATATTGCATACACACACATGGAGTTACACACACGTTGGGGTGTTGGCAGAGGGCAGGGTTTAATTTCAGGTTTTTGTTCAGCGCATTAAAAATAAAGAAACAAGAATATTAATTAGCAAAATTAAAAGAGTGAATGTGTAAATAATGAATAAATCAACTAATAATGCATTTGAATGCCAATTTAATTGATAAATATCAAAAATATAAAACGATCCGAAATCTATCTACTTTTTCCAAGGTTTAGCAAATGTAATAAAGGCTGCAAATAAATAAACTACAAAAGTATCTAAGTTGCAAGTTAAAAATTGTAAAAATCAACTACAATTCTATAAACTGTTTAAAAAAGTAACTACAACAATATCAAAAATTGGTTTTTGCAAAACAATTTATCAAAGAACAATGTCTAAATAAAAATACGCAGGAATTTGCAGGAAAGATAAATACACTGGAGTGCCACAGAAATAGCTTTGCTTTTGATACAAAATTACCCATAAAACCCCTCATAAACAATTCAAAAGAAGTCTCAAAAATTGATTTATATTAACAATGTCAAAAAAAAAAATAACGATATATCTGTATTATTTCAAGTATTTGCCTGTTTTTCAGTATTTTTTTATGTGTTTTTAAATCCACCCAGCTATTTCTGTGGCATCCTTAATTTTACAAATAAGTAAACGGGTGAGCTACATTGCTGGTGTTCTGGTGTTCCACCTAAGGTCGAAAGTTCCCTGAAATCCATTTGCTGTCCCTGAAAGCTATAAAAGATCCCCCTTTTATCCCATCAAATGCAGCCCTCGATCGATGCTCACTTTCTCGTATCCTTTTGGGCTTTGTGGTGCGCCTCGAGACCTTCGGATAGACTTTGCAACGAGTTGACCGGTATCAGTTCGGAGGTAGAGCGACCGCCTCCGCCGAACCACTGGACCCACACATGATCAAACTGCTGCGACGGCGTGCAAACTCCGTCGGGCATCTTGACGATCTTCCCTGGCCAGGCGGGATGGCCACGGGCTGGACCCCAGATCAGTTCCCCAATGGCGAAGGAGCGTGGCGGCATTAGGAAGGTACCAGCCGCCCCGTTCGTGGGCGTGGCACGAGCAGATCCTCGCTGCGGTCGACGCGAGCGCTTGGTTGGCGTCCTAACCGTCTCGACGTTGGCTGGCGCTGCATCTGGTATCGTAGTGGCTGCAGTTGCAGTTGCAGTTGTTGTAGGCGAGTCTACGAAAGGCACACACTCACATAGAGACTTTGGGGCTAAGGCTTTGGTTACTCAGTTACAGAGGTGATCCCAGGCACCAGCGGGGGACAGAGGTTACAAACTAAAACAAAGGTGCAGGTGCAGGAGCAGGCGGTGTTCATGCAGTGGCCAAATGGTTGGTAGTGTGGTGACAGTGGGTTAGAGTGTGGCGGATGCAGTTAGTGCTGGTCACCAATGGGGCCTTACCCTGGTAGTCAATGTTAACTACTTTGTGGCTGTGGATGAGGGTGTTGTTGGGATTGCTGTTCGCCAGCTGGCGGTGCATAAACTGGCGGTGGCCTGCCACAGCAGTGGTTGTTAGTGGGGTTGCCGACGACAACGATGATGACGACGACGACGTTATGGACATGGAGGCGGATGCGGATGATGTGGAGTTGATGTGTCGCATACCTTGTCCCTGCATCAGACTAATGCCGTTCTCCGTCGCGCCCTGCGAAGTGATGTGAATGCGCCGGATCTTGGGCTCCGAGTGCTTATATATCCCGCTGGGCTGGGTGAATAGATTGTTGCTGATGCCTAAAGGGGGAGGAATTGAAGATTTCGATTAGAGATCTGCCAGAATTCAAGTCAAGTCATATCCCTCCTTCACACTTACTC
Organism: Drosophila anomelani; assembly: GCA_035045905.1. Taxonomy (NCBI): domain Eukaryota; kingdom Metazoa; phylum Arthropoda; class Insecta; order Diptera; family Drosophilidae; genus Drosophila; species Drosophila anomelani. The sequence continues at coordinate 2,365,181 of JAWNOO010000007.1, read as the reverse complement.
CTCTCACAGTCCGTGGATGAGGGCGACTGCCGGCTCTCGGTACTTTGCGGCGACACAGCCGCATCCGGCTCCGAGCTGGACACGCATTGCACCTGCCAAGACAAAATGATTTAGGTTTTCACAGAAATAGAAAGCTTTTAAACACTTACCATATCGCTGCCGCTGCTTCGATGGCTGGGCGGTCGCTCCGGACTCCGCGGACTGCATGTGGTGGTGTCCGGTGGACTGGCGGCTGCCGTTCCCTGGCGACTCATCATCGTCGACTCGGTCACATAGGTGGCGGTCTGGGCAGGCGCAGGCTGTAGGCTGATCTGCGTGTGGGACTGTGGAGCTGGCTGCTGGTGTTGGATCTGAATGGTAGTGGTTGTGGGACTGGCCTGCACGAAGGATGCACCGCTCTGCTGACCGGTCGGCATTACCAGACCCATGGGCGTGGAGTAGATCTGGCCGATGGGGCTCAACTGGCCATTGGCACCCACTATGTACTGCTGACCGCCAGTGCTGGGCGAAATAAAGGAGGGCTTATTTTGCGGCGATGGTGTACGCAGCATTACGGGCCCCTGTGGGGTCAGTAGACTCGTCGTGGGCATATTCTGGATCTGCAGTAGCGTGGCATCCGGCGCCATAACTAAGCCAGCCGGCATCAGAAGCTGCTGCCCAATAAGATTCACCTGCTGCAGGATCTGTCCGTTCTGAAGGAGCAGTTGCTGGGTCTGCGGGGCCGCCGTTGGATTTGGTTTGTTCACGACGATACCCTGAATGCCGGGGCTGAGTTGGAATTGTTGCGGGAATTGAGGAGCAGCTGCCGCCGCCGCCGCAGCTGCTGCTGCTGCTGCCGCCGCTTGCTGGTGGAGCAGGGCGGGTGCCTGGCTGGGGATGCTGGGCGAGATCTGTGGCGATAGCGTCTTGGCGGGTGAACTCGGCGGCGGTGTGCTACATATGGAGCCCTTCCGTTTACGTGCCCTTCGCTTGGTGTCCGGCGAGCTGATGATCAGGGTTTGCGCTGGAGGCGGCTGCGGCATGGCCAGCAGCTGCTCCGCCTGCTGTTGCGTCTGTGACTGATGCTGCTGTTGCTGCTGCTGGACGATGTATCCGCCGTTGGGCAGTGTGTTAAGCAGGACTGCGGTCTGCGGCTGGTTCGGAGCTCCTCCTGCCGCCTGGTTAATCTGTCCCGCCTGCGAGGTGATGATCTGATGGTGGAGCAACTTGGCCCCACCAGAGTTCAGGATGACTGTGCTGCTGGTGCTGCTACTGCTGCTGGAGCTAGCCCCAGCCACTGGAGACGGCTGGCTGACGATATAACCACCGCCAGGCTGCGGATGGAGCTCAGCCGTCTGCTGCTGCTGCTGAATAATGACACCACCTTGTCCTGGCTGACCCGGGCGATGGTGCTGTTGCGTCTGTGGCTTGTTGCTGGGCGTGGGAATGACCAGGAGCTGTCCCGAGGACGTCATAATTAGTTGGCCACCGGCTCCAGAAGCACCCATTGCGCCAGCCATCGACTGAAGCTGTGCCACTGCAGTATTGGAGCTGCTTAAGGTGGTTGTCACCGGGCGGGCAGTCAACGTGCCCGTTCCCGCCGTGGAGGTCACAATGCTCCTGGTTAGCGTAGCCATGGCTGCGCTGCTGCTGGCCACAGGCAACCGCTGGCCAGAAATAATATGCGCCTGCTGCTGCTGTTGCTGTTGTTGTTGCTGGCGCATCACGCGAAGATGGGCGGGCACAGTGACGGGCGCTGGAGTCGGAAGATTGCCCTGGGGCTGTGTGCGCATCTGCAGCACCTGCGGCTGGATCTGGACCTGCATCTGGGGCTTGGGCGAAGCGGAGGGCGTGCTCTTGGCCGAATCCAGTGAATCCGTGGGAGAGGAGAGGCTCTGCCGTGGGCTCTCGTGGCTGGTGGAGATGGCGCCCACCTGCTCAGGCCGCTTCTCAAGCGGCGGTGTCTCGGCTGCACTGCTGGATACGGGCGACTCCTGGGGAGCTGGCACCACAGTTACGCTGGTTATCTGCGGTTTCTGTGGTCGCGCAAAGGCAGTGTCCACCTGCAGGGATCGGGCTCCGGCCATGGGAGCACTTTGTGGATTGCTCACGGGCACTGGCTCTGCTTCCCATTTGCCAAAGAGCGACAGCCGACGCATCCTCTGGCGCTGCAGCTGCTGGAGTTGCTGCTGTTGGAGATTTTGCTGCTGCTGTTGCTGTTGCTGGGAGCTGTGGACAATCGGTTCCTGGGGCAAGGCTCGGGCAGTAGAAGTTGTTGGCACTGTCTTGGTAATATCCAGACCCACTCCTCCCAGGGAATTGTGCAGCAGTGCCGTTAGCTGCTGCAGATAGCCAGCGGGGTCGTCTTTGAAGTTGGGTTGCTGCTGCTGTTGTTGTTGGGTGATGCTGGTGGCTCCTCCCGCTAAGACAGGAGTTGCTGGAGGCGGCTTTATCACATGTCCCGCCGCTGAACGCTGGGGGAGCTGTACTCCGCCAGCTGGAGCTCCTGCGCCCAATGCTAATGCTTGACTAGTTGGCACCGCACTCGAGACCGGAAGCGGAAGCGAAGATGTCGCTGTGGACGTGGGCGTGGTCGAGATCCGGACCGAGGCAGGTAATTTGTTATTGCCATATTTGTGGCAATCAGCGTCTGCAAATGGAGCAACAAATTGAAAAGGCAAAGTCAGTGAAAGGTCAAGAAACACATTCCCCATCTCACTCGCTTAGTTTGGTTATGCAAAGCGCGTCGCGTCCTTAAAGTGCCCGCAACGTGTCCGAACCCCTACAGAGAGTAAAAGCCACCCACAAAGGTCGGGTGAAGTAGGAATGCCAAAGCGGAAAAGGGATACAAAAAGGGGGCCAAGCGACCCGAATTAAATCAGAGCACACAGACGGACAGACAGACCGACAGACAGACAGACGTGCGGCAAAGGTTCCACTCCACAAAAATGTTGGGCTGGTTTATAAGCGTAAGCATATAATGGCAGACTTATAATTAAAAAGGTTTACCTCCCCCGAAATACAAAAAAGCCAACGATGCAGGCCAACCGCGGAGAAATTTAAATTCATTTAGCCAGGCGGGCTGGCAACGACGATTTCCCAGTAAATACCCGCCACACCCACACAGACCGCATCCTGGCCATCCAGCCAAGGGCGCCACTCCACTCCCTCTCACATCCCAAACAGCGATGGTTCGCGAAAATTTCTAAATCGCGCAAAACTTTTGCTTTGTGCGGGAGGTTTTAATGCGACGCTGATTGGACGCTTCACCCCGGAGGATTGCTGGGGGAGGACTGCAAGTGGATGGTTGGTGGATTGCTCCAGTCTGGGCTGCATGCATACATACAAGGTGTGGTGGCGGCCGGCAGTGGACGCGCTCAAGCAAACTTTTGCCATCAAGTCCCTTTTGTTTCAATTAACCTTTTCATTTTAAAGTTTTTAACAATGTTTGCCAAATGTTGAGCAGGGCTGAGCGGGGACTATCTTCTCTCCCTTCACGGGAACGGGTGAATGAATGAATGAATGAATGAATGTGGAAGCAGCTGCGAAACCCTTTTTCCCCCCCAATCGGCAACAGTTTTGCAGTGCTGTTTTCCCTTTTTTCTCCCCTGCAAATATCTCAAATGGAAATCAAATTGCTTTGAATTGCTGGAAGAAAAACCCTTTCAGAAACTCAACCCGCCTGCGGCTGTTGCAGATAGCAGCGTAGTTCGGGATGCTGAATTGCTGCGGTGCGGTGTCAATGGAAGGGAAAGTTTCTGCAACTCCTGCTTCCCGGCTGATTGCAAACGGACTGGGAATCCAGTGCAAATAGTCCTGCGAATTATTTATATACCTCAGCACGGGTCTTTAAATCGATTTGTAGAAAACTCAAATGGAAAGCTTCTTAAAATTTCAGGAGTGAGGAATGGCTGCATGTTGAAAATGTTTAAACATGTTTTGATTATGTCAAATTATGGTAAATCGGAATTTACCATAGTTTCAATAACAATCTAAGCCCTTTTACAAAAAGTATTCAATAAACCTTTCCAACAACAAGATAATTATTAAAACCAAGACAAACTTTTGGTGTATCTGACTAATTGGCTTTCTGCAACACAGAAATCAACGTAGAACTTTTGCAGTTTTTCTCGTGTCACCTTCAAAATCTGCTACTGCCACTACCCAAGGACCAAGGGCTATTCTAAGGAGTCCAGAGCTTAGAGGAAGAGCTGTTCAAATTGCTCGGAGCGTTCTCAAGTGTAAATGGCAGCAGTTGGGGGTCTTTAATAAACATAACATTTATCTATCATGTTGCTTCGCTCAATTTAAAGCGCCTGCAGCGGGGAAAAGCAAAAGAGAAAAACCGGGAAACTAGGGAAGCCCGGTGGGTGGCCGTTTTGGGGCGGAGATGGAAGTCTTTGACTAATGCGTTGTTTTGTCGGAACGCGTCAAGTTCCTTTGACTGGCGTCACACAAAGGACAAAATCAAAACAAGCTGCAGAATGGATGAGTTGAATGGGGACAGTGAGCAAGTGATGGGGGTTCGGGAAGCAACCGAAATGCACTTCCTGCCTAGAGAACCCAGAACCCCTAACCATCCCCTCTAAGCTTGTTGAACTCGGCGCTTTCGCTGTTTGTTTGTATTTGTGTTTGCGTTTGTTTGCCTGTGTTCGCCTTGCGTTTTTATCCCTTTCCTTCCTCCTTGACTCCTTTCACCTCCGTATCCTGTGCATCTATCTGTATCTCTCACTCTGCTGCTCTGTATAGCTGTGGGTTTTTGTGTGCAGTTTCACTTTATCATTGTCTAGGCATCGTTTTTCACTTGGCAGCAGCAGTAGCAGCACCAGCCATAGTCAACAACAAGCACCTTTCCACTGCATCCAGACACACACACACACAAGAAACAAGTGTGTGCTGCTAACAGGTGAGGTCACATAATTGGAACTATCGAACGTTTAACTTGAGGCTTGGAAGTTTCTCAAATATTATTACAAAAGGTTACTAATCCCTCTGAGGTAAGCTTCATTGTATCTCATTTGTAGGACTTTTGGGGTCTGCTTTAAGCCAAGTTCATTAATAAAATTTATATAGATTCTGCAATATATAATTGCCTTTTGTTGGTCAAATTCAAGATATTTCCTATCTTGTTTAAGAAACCCTTTAAGAGTTTAAAGCCATCATCTTAACCCCAACTGTAAGCAAACACAAGCATGTGTGTGTGCTTAGCAATTGTGTGCACTTCCTGCTGTGCTCCATTTTGGCCTGGCTTTGCTTAGGATTTTCCTTGGCCCAGCCTGCACTTTTCGCACGTATCTACACTAGTTTTCCTTTCGGCCTGACCTCACCTCCGGCCATATCCTTCTCTCTTTCCGCAACCCATCTCAGCTCACCCTGTGCATCCGTCGTCGACGTCGTCGTCTTCGCCTTGTTCGTCGTCAGTCGTTGTCGCTGTCGTCGTTTTTATTGGGGTTTTCGTTTCGTTTCCTTTTTTTTTTACTTTTGCAGTTGCGCAAAAATGCAGGCATCACATTTTTCTATAGCATGCTTTCCAGCGCTGCAAATGCTCGTCCCCAAGGGGCGCTTTGACAGCCAGGGTTGCCATGGCGCAGATAAATAAGGAAAAAAAAGACCGTCTGTCACCGCTGCAGCTCTCATATAACCTGGAAATTTTAAAAGGATTTTCTATTGTGTGGTGCCAATACGATGTCATTCATTAAAAAGTTGAAAATCAGATTTTCACAAAGCAATAATAAATGACTTGACAACCCTTGAAAAGTTTACTTTAATTCTGTTAGTGCTTGGCATAGAAATGAAAATGGTATTTCTTTTTTGAATATTTATATAATTAGAAGCAGGGAATACGTTCTTGGTTTTTAGCTGCCAGCTTGGATTTTCTTTTAACAGCCCGACAACCCTAGCCCCATCATATATAATCCCAGATAATAAGTAGGATTTTTCAAGTATTTATAAAGTTTATTTGATATATTTTCCCCCACTCACCTTTGTTGGCCAATTCATGTGCGGTGGCTATTGCCGCTGGGGCTGTTGATGTTGTTGCTGCTGCTGCCGCTGCTGACGGGGATGCTGAGGAGGCTGTTGTCGTTGTTGTCGCTCTCGCTGTCGATGTCATCAGTGTGGAGAACACATCACTGACAGTTTCTGCTGGCCCAGATGCGGATACGGATACCGATACGGACACATCTTTGACAGCCTGCTGTTGTTGTTGTTGTGGCTGCTGCTGCTTAAGATGTTGGGACTGCTGCTGCTGCTGCTGCTGCTGGTGTTGCGGTTGCATTTGCTGAGATTCGAGAAATCGCCGCTGGTGCAGGCAAGGTGTTGGCATTGACGCCTCCGTTGGCAACTTGAGCGGCATATTGGGCACCTGCAATTAGCAAAAGCCAATAAATTGGCATAATTAGTGGAAATGCTACAATGCAACAATCAAATTAGGCGCCGCAACCACCCGACGAAACCCGCAAACCAACACAAACGACGACGTATCGACCGCACTGGCTGTCAAATATGAAATCGAAAATTTAATCAGCGCGCTAGGAATGCCAAATGCACGACCCCCTGGGTCCACTCCACCCAACTAGGCGCACACACACACATCGCATATCGCATGGGGAACCGCACACTTGGCTGGGGGGTGTGAGAGCTCGCCCGCTATTAATTTGCATGGGGAAACGTGAGTCGCATTCGTTAAAAATTAGATAAGCGCTTGGGGCGCCATTTGGCATTAACGTTTTCATACCCTTCAATTAGAAAATACGCCTCGCCAATCTACGAAATGTTGCCTCACATAAAGGTCTATTATTTTGGCTAATAAATTTTAATGCCCTGAGTTTCCGGAATTTGTAGAGTTGATTTTATGTGCATTATTAACGACATTTCCTCTAAACGTATACAATTAAATAGGGTATACGTAGAGCTGTGACACTGTAACCTAAATTTTATTATTTATAACTTCATTGAATACAAAACAAAAAACCAAACAGGACACCATGTTGGATGGAGATTATATATTTCAAAAAATAAATTTAATCAGATTATTTTGGAAATAAATTTCAAGAAATATACAAAATTTATTCGATTAATAGAACTTTTATCAATTTATTCGGACTACTAAAATAATAGTATCAAAGGAACACATATAGTTATATTTTTTAGGGTTGTAATAAAAAAATCCGTTTCTTTTAAGATTCAAATGAACACAAATTTCGCTTTGTTATCATAAACGCATAAAAATCGTAATATGAAACAAAATATGGAAAATATGACACATTGTTTACTTGTTTTTCTGTAATGAACATAAACGGATTACTTTGGGATTCCCCGAAATCAGCAAACTCGCTCCACCAAAATTAAATCAGATTTTGGCCACATTGTAAATTCAAATTATTGCCGCCCAGAACTCCCTCTCTCCTCCCGCATTTGTGTGCAAATTGATGAGTCAAAACATTGGGTTGATTACTTTGGAACACGACCTTGGGCCCCGAGGCCTGGGCACAGCACAGTCCAATTAGCATTTTGTAAATGAATACCCGACAACGTCGACGACGAAGCCCCGGCCGAGTACACATGTAATCCAATCAAATGCATCAAATTCATCATTATCGAGTTGGGCTTTTGGGTGAGATCAAAAGACTGGCAAATGTGTTGCCATGGCGACCGCAAAGGTACCCCTTCCGCAGATTCTACTGCTCCACCCACCCCATCCTCGACTTGCTTTTGGGCGCAGCAGGTGCGCATGGATTTTATGCAAATGAATCGGCCGGCAAAGGTTTCGACTTGCAGGCCTCCGCCCGCAAATCAGCTCATCCTCCTTCGCTTTCATGAACCATGACAACAACTACGAGTAGGGAACTGGGAGGCAGGGGTGGCTTGGGGGATAGCAACGATGATGGACGACCCTTTTGGGACCGTGCACTTTTTGCCATTTCAATCAGTGGATGGCAATTGCTTCATTGGCCAGCCAAGCGCTGGAAACGTGTCGCAACCATTTTTGGGTCAGCAATTTGTACAAAACACTCGGCAATGGACCTTTTAGGGTCCAGATCTGGCACTGGCTCTGGCTCAGGCTCAGGCGGAACATTTAAGTGAACATTCCGCAGACCAAAGTTGGTTATTAAACATTAAAATGTTTCACTGCCTCTCGTCCTGCCTTCCTCTCCTCCTATCCCGCTTTGCTTTTTATAGCACTGACCGACAGACGGGAACCAGAAGGAAAAGGAGCAATTGGAGGAGGCCATAAAGTGGCCCAAGTAACCTGACAAACGACCCGAGGAGCAAAGCCCGGGGGAACCCGGTGGTGTACTGTGAGCCAAGTGCTGAAATTAAACGAATCATTGGCGAATAAGTAGAGGATAATGAAACGTGAAACTGGAGGCCATCTCTCTGGGGGAAATTGCGTTAAAGCCTTACTCTAGCCTTTCCGCTCCAGAGAGAGAGAAAGCCAATTTATTCATAGTGTTAAGAGGCAAGAGTCTATTAATTTGCCACGCCCTGCTGGTATAAAATAAATCCATTAGGTACATTCATTCCAAACTGAAATCCCAGCCAAAATCCCATTCCTTGATGTCTGCTTGTGCTTGGTGCAACTTGTGCTGTTGCTCCTTCTCCTCTTGATGCGATGCTGTTGCCTTTGTGGCAGCTTCAAGTGCTGTTTTTGTTGCAGCTTGGCTATGCCACTTAGTCAAAAGGCAGTTGGCGTCCGTCTTGCCGCAGAAAGCAAACATAATTTCAACTTTTGAAATGCAATAAAACCGCAGCTCATCCCCCCCTGGCCACACAGAGAATCCCCCAGGCTTAGACCCACTTCTCCTCCTCTCTCCTCTTATGCGAAGGCAAATAGACAAACAAACAACCAAACAGACAAACAAATGGATGTAGAACATTTCGCATTTGCCAACTGGGTCGTCATCTGCCATGATGCTGGCTTCTAGATTGGGGTTGCTGTTGGGGCTCTCTGCCGGTAGATCTCCTTCCAACCGTGTCTGCCTGGCAAATTATATTCGTATATATAATAAATGGTGAATACAAAAAATTACACAAATGCAAATGCAAGCTGCAATCAAACGTTGCCATGCCAATGCCAGAAGCTCTTTCCCTCTGCGGTGCTGTTGGGGGTCCTCTGGTTGTCTGGTGGCAACTCGATGCGAGTTTCAAACATAATATCCAAATTTAATTGGCATTTAATGGAAAAATAATTAAGCAAAAGCTGTGAACGTCCTGCTGCTCGGTGGCTGGTTGCAGCTTCTGTTGTTGACAGCAAGAGGAGCACCGTCGGTGCTGCACCTTCGATGTGATGAACGACTATTTGATTACTCGCTATATTTGCATTCAATTGTTGGTATAATTTATGCATTAATTTATTTCGTTTATTAAGTAATAAATTGGTTTAAAAGAAACAGGTTTTTGATTGACAAGATTTCCTGCTATTATTTTCAGTCTTGCATTTCAAATCTCAGATTTTCTAGTAATTAGTTCTTCAATTTATTTGCTGCCTAACTTACTCATGTTAAATTATATCTATCTCATCGGATTTTCAGCTTTAATAACAAGTTTAATATATCATGATGCATGGCAGTTTGGTTTAGTTGTCATATGATTAAAATATTAATAATAAATATTAAAACAAGCTAATAATTTTGCAAATTTAGTTTGTACCTCTCATTAGCTTTGATGGGTTATCTATCTTGCCTTGACATTTTCAGTAAGCTTTTTATATTTTAGATGGTATTTTTCGGCTGTTTTAATATTTATACAATTTGATTCTTAAGTAAAGCGTTTCTTTAAGTAACTAAAAATAAATGTAAATAAGTATACCTATTATATTCATCTCATAACCCAAAAGTGTATCTTTTTCTCCCTCAAAAGCCGCACATTTATCCCTTGTTAATTTGCTGCTCCTTTCTTGGCATTTGGTTGCCCTGGCTGCACTCGTTCATGGCCCAAACCGTGCATATCCCATTGGATATGCTGCACAGCATAATGGCCACCAAAATGGTTATTAGCAGGAACAGAAGCAAATCCAGCGAAGCGTTGAGGCGACACGTTGACACTCCGCACACACAGACACACACTGAGCGTGCGGCTAATGAATACAACCATTACACACATGACCATACATATAATTGAAAATATATGCATATACATAAATTCGCTATTTACACAAACCAAAGTGTCCATATATACATATATAGTGCATATTTGACGTATTAACTGGGCTTATTCCGGGCTGAGAAAGGGGAGGAGGAGCGTGTTACACACGCAACAAAATGCAAGCGAAAATGCCAGCGAAATACCAACAAACATTGCACTTTTGCATGCATAATTGTGAAAATTAAAACGAAACTCAGGCAGACATCCAAAGCGTTAGGGGCGGTTCCATGTTCATGTGGAGCTTTGAGGAGGGATGGCTGCTCACTCACCGGGGGGTGGCCATGCCATAGTCCAGCCGGAGTGTCCAGGCCGTGGCAATATGCAAACGAGCTGGGCGAGACTTATGCTGGCGGCGGCAGAGGTGGGTGCAGGTGCGAAGCATGCACAGGTGCACCGTCGGTGTTGGGTTTCATTAACGTCATAATGACTGTCGGGCGGCTGACTGCTTTAATCCTTTGTCGGGGTGGACTCTACCTCTGTCGCTGTCCAGGGCTTTTACCAGCAGCTCCCAACTCGGACACGGACACGGACTCGGACTCGGGACCTGGACACGGACCTCCTTCGGGCAATTGTGCGCGCACTCGCAACAGGAACTTGCGGCGCTGCCGGATATGAGTAATCGCTCAGTCACGTCGCTATTGGAGAGTCCTGCAGCAAGATTTTCCTGTCAGACCCGGGTCCTTCCTCCTCCTGCAGGATACACCGACAACGACTACGACAACGAGTCCGAAGTGCAGTGCATGACGTAACCCACAGCGGAAATCGCTCGACGGTCGCCGGGCGGGCGTGCGTGCAATTCCCTGGTTAATGCTCGATTCTCTGCTTAGTTTCACGGCGGAGCTGGGGCGCAAAGAGTGTCCTGCCTGGCTGGCTGACTGCCTGCCGCCTGCAGGATGCCATTTAAACTAAATTGAAATGCAGAAGCCTTGAAAGAACCCACACAAACTGAATGCATTTCACCGCCATGGCATTGGAACTTGCTTTAAGCGGAAATTAAATCAAATTGAAGCGACAATGCACATCAGTGCACAGGAAATGCAGTCGAACTTCTATATAATATATACACAATCGCTGAGCCATGCAAAAAATCGACTTATGTACTTCTAGCTTTACATATATAAACATTTCCTCAGCATGGCCGTCGTTTTTCTTGAAAGTATTCAAAGCTCTAAACGGAAATTAAATTAAATTGCAGCGACAATGCTCATCAGGATTGAGAGGATAGAATATGTATATATATCTGCTTTTATATATGTATATTATCATCACTGTAAGCCACAAACCTTAGGGATACAGAATTCCTTTAAGGATTTGGACTAAAAGCGGATGCAATTTAAATGTAAAATTAAAATAAAATACATTAAAGAAGAAACTATCCTTTAAAATATATAAAACTTTATTCCTTCCTGTGTATTTCGTCCATAAAGGACTCACAAACTGGTTGAAGAAACCCGCTAACTGCTCTGTGGCATTGATATCGATTTATAGAAACTACCTTTCGGGGCAGTTAAAGGATTAAATGTGCAACTCGAATTTCTCCCAAAGATGGGAAAACAACTTTTTCACTGCTGGCGCTTCCCATTTAATTGGTGAGTTACCAAAAGAAAACTTTTCCCGGTAGCTTCAACTGTGTCAGTCACCTGGACATACCTCTTGCTTTACCTCTGTATTTTCCACCTTCAACCGGGGCATGGCAACCACTCTTCAGCTGTTCAGCCAACCGAACCCCTCTCGACATGTCTGCCCATTACTGCTCGTAGCCAGTGTCGTCCTGTTGCAGGTCCTGGTCCTATTCCGGGCAATGCCACGCTGTCTGCTCACGGCGCGGCGAACAACATTTAATTTGGACTAATGAAGTTTCTACAAAAACTGGACACCAACCAGAGCGAGAGGGCAAGGTACGCGAGAGGAATCGAGTGCCTGAAATTCAATTTCTGCCACCAAAACTGCGAAAATGCCCAGACAGCCAGCCAAGTGGGGTAAAGTCGAGTCAAGACAAGTCAAGTCTTCCTGCTCACTTTCGAGTGACGTGCAAATTACCCCCGAAAAAAAAACAACAACAATAACACCAAGAGCCCAAGCATGATGGGTAGACGGTGGAAACAACCATTGCAGGCACGTAGCTGATACCATTCCCATCCCCATCCCCATCTCCATCCCACCTGCCACCTGCCGCCTAATTGTTTTAGTTGTTGTTCCATGAATATGCTAAATTGTCTGCTACAGCCTGCCCTTCGCATCCGTATATCCGTGGCCTCGCTCTGCAAATGTTTATAAATGCAAATTGGCCGAAAAGTGCAGCAGCAGTTGGAGAGGAGCCGCAGCAGGAGACGGAGGTGGAGCTGGAGCTGGGAGGATTCCGAATGACGGACGTGCTTGGCTGCATTTTCGGTGTGTGCGTCAGAAACAGGCGAGAACCGGGAACTGCCAACTGCCAGCCAGGGGAACGAAGAGAGCGTCCAGGGTCCGTTGATTGAGGCACTCGGCCTGCGCGGGGGCAGCCCCGAATGAGTGACACCGAAACAATGCGCCGCGATAACCGCCGTCGCCCGCGGCTCACTTTCGTTTTCGTGGCCCTGACACCGCCATGCGCGATTCGCGATTGCGATTGGGATTGCGATTTGCGATACGGTTTCCAGGGCAGAGCTCCCCAGGCAACCTTCACGCACATTCAGATCAAGTCAGCTGGTCGTAATCGGTCCACAAGTCGGTCTCGGGCGCGTAAGTCGGTCCCAGGTGGGGAATATCAGGGGTCAAAGTCATTGGTTTTATTTTAAAATGGGTATTTGCAAATCTAAAGAGTCACGGTATTATAATTCTAGGCTCGAAATATTCATAAAAATTGGAGTTTGAATGTATATATGAGAATAAATAGGGTGAAAAGGGTACAAAAAGGCATTTTATGACAAAGGGAAAGCTGAAAAAAGTGGGAAAATCAGTTGAAAAGTTACAGCCGAGAGTGAGCAACATTGTGGTAAAATTAAAAGGAAAACTTGCCTATTCACTTTGTCTAAAAATTATTCAAATTTATAAAAACTTAAAGTAGACAAGGTAGAAATGTTGACAAATGCAGCAAATGTTGCTAGCAATATGTTGCGCAACACCCAAATAAAAGGTTGCTTAAAATAATTAAAACTTGAAATTGAGGTTTAATAAATGTAAAGTTCACCTTTTGAGACAATGTAAAACCAATAAAAGACTATAACTTATTGATAATAAAATATATTTTATGTTAACCCCAGAAAACCATCAAAGCCTGTTCATATTATCAACTAAAAGGTGACTTAAATATATATTTTACGGGTACTTTTTCAGGGTAATCAATATCCCTATTTAATTTTTGTATGCAACCGCCTCTGACATTTCGACTGCTTTCTGTCTGTTTTTGTTGTAAACAGCAGCAGCAGCAACAAAGGCAACAATTAATATTGCTTTTATTGTTATTGTAGGCTGTAAATTTTCGAAACAACGTCGTCGACTCTGACGCTGACATCGTTCGGCGCTGACCTTCTCAAGTTTGTTCGTTTGCCTCGTTGAGACGCTATATAGCTTCAGCTTTTGCTTTTGCTTTAGCTTTTGTTGGGGCCAAAGTTTTATTTGTTTGCTCAACTTGCCTCGCTGTAAGACCCCTGAGAGGCAAAATGCTGCGTGCAATGCTCTCAAAATAGAAATCCAATGTGGACGAACGCCTGGTGGAAAATCAATTTCAATTGTCTCGCACTTATCGAAAAAAAAAAATCATGAAAAAAAACGCCTATATATCGCTTCGAGTCAATCTTTTACGCTTTGTTTGTGTTTCGGCTTTTCGTTTGCACTTTGCAATTGAAGATTTCAATTGTAAATAATTGTTTAATTATCGACAATTGCAGCTGAATGACTGAGAGACCCACAAAAGCGTTCGTTTAGCCAGCCTGCGTCATGATTACCCACCCGGCTGGTGCTCTTGCTCCTCCTCCTGCTGCTTCTCCCTTGACCCCTTTCAAGCCACCCATCAAAAGGCCATAAACCAAAATCTGAGTCACGGACTTTTCAGTGAATGGAGAAATATATGCATATTATGCATGGGCTATGTAGGCGGGATAATTAAAGAGCCGAAGAGCTTGGCATTTGGCTATGTAATTACCATGTATTTCACTCGATGCTGCATGTGTCTAATTAACAACGCTGCGTATACGCAATTCGTGCATTACGTATACGACATGGTGTCCACGAGCGCATTACGACCATGAATAATACATCAATCAGTCAAATCGGATTGCATTTGCTTTCCTCGGCAGACTTTTTATTTATCATTTCCCTGCATTGGTTTTGTGGCAAAATAGCTTGGCATTAAGTGCAGTTTGCACTCAAAGAAATGGATTCTTAAAAGATATTTTGATTATAAAAAATTATCAGAAAGTAACTACTTTCCCTGCTATAACTTTCATCTGAAATACACATTAATTTCTCTCTCTGTGCATCAAATACTTGGACAATCTCTGTACTAAACTAGTGGCACTCAAAAAACTAGTTATGTCTGCGACTGCAATTGTCTGCCGTCGTCCGTCAGCTTCTCTGCTCCACTTAGCATTATTTTGCGGCTCCAACTTTCCAATCGCAGCCACTAAAACACTCAGGGTCTGTCCGTTTTCCGCTACCCCGCATCCCCTGTCGCCGGCCCAAGCCCCCATCCGTTGCATGAAATTTACCAAGGCGACATCATAATTTGCGGGCCCAACCTCGGCGCATGACAAGTTGCGCCTGCCATGCGATACGATGACCATGTTCAATCCAACGCGAGTGACTGACAGCCGCTTTGTCTAGCCAAGACTTTCTGGCCAAGACTTTCACCAAGCACACACACACTCCCATATGGGCAGGCAGAGCGAAGAGCTGGGTAAGACAGACAAAAGATGCAAAGACAAAAAGAAATCCCTAACCTACCACACCTCAAAGTTCGAATCTGGTAAGAAAGAAAGGCAGTTAAGACCATAATCAAAACAGAAATGCGAACAAATCAGCAAACGAACGTAGACTTCATTATGTGGTGCCATCAATCATGGCCAAAATGAAACGCGATTGCCAGAGTTGAATGTGCCAAGAGTCGCAGACAAGACACAAAAACTAAAGAAAAATACAAAATAAACAGTTGCCACAAAATCCCCGATGCCAATCCGCATCGTTCCCTGCCGCCCCATTACCAGCGCCAACCCGAAAGTTATGGCCAACAGGGAGCACAGGCTCACACACACAGTCATCGACTCTTGTGGTCAGAAGATGTGGGAATGGCCAGGAGAAAGAAACAGACAGAGAGCAAGGAGAAAGAACGAGACGGGGGACTATCGGTGGCACAATGAAGTGTTTAGTAAACAAATTGCGGTTGCCTTTTGATAATACGCAGCTCAGCTTAGCACTCGAAGGGAATGGAAGCTGGGAGCAGCTCTTTGGGGGAGTTTGCTAAACGATGCAAAGCCAGAACGCGAATGGAGGTGGCGATGGAGATGAAACTGGGCAGGGATGAGCCAAGTTATAAGTGCATTGCACCGAAATATCGATTGACGGAGCAGCTGGAGCAGCAGCATCAGCAGCAACAAAAGACGACAATCAACGCTGACGGCGGCGGGTTCAGACATTCAACTTAAAATGCGTGTGTGTGCACTGAGAAAAAGTGAACAAGCGAGCTTAATTAACTGTGATTGAGAAGCCATGTTTACATATCTGAATAGCTTCAAATTTAATTCAAATTCAGGAATTAAATATTCGTTTAATGGATTCATTTTCTAGCACACACATTCCTGGCAGAGTTTGAATGATATTAAAAATAGTCTAGGCTGAAAATAGCTAAGGTCCCAGCAAATTTGCAATTTATGGGTCACTAATAACGATGCAGAATTAGACACAAATCTCAGGAAAGACTTGTTTTTAAAAACAATTTAAGTTCCATGTAAATAAAAATCTCAGCTCAACTTATTTCTTCAAATCCCATTTCACAGATATTTTCACGCAAAAATTCTCTTGCTAAAATCGTTCATATTCAGGTCACATTTTTCCCAGCGTGCACTCGTCCAAGTTTGTTGGAGCATATTAAAAGGACATTGAATGTGCGGCGGGGCGTTGGGTGGCTGCGTGGGCGGTGTGGATCCAGTTCCACTTTCAGCTCCAGCTACAGCTCGGTCGGTCGGTCGGTCGTTCGCTCGGTTGGTTTGTCGGGCGTTGGCGTTGGCGCTTGACGGCATCAACGTCACGCAAAAAAACCAAAGGGAAACCATAAACTCAAATTAATGACCTCAGCCGGAGACGGAGGGGCAGTGACGGGGACAATGGAGACAGAAGCCAATAAGACCTGCAAGAACAACAATGTCAGCGGGGAACGGGCGGCTGCACCAGAAATAATCATAATAATACCAAGACGAGCGAGACCAAGAGACCAAGTAAAAAAGATCCAACACAGAAGTCGATGTCTGGGCGTGATTTACCGTTAACAGTTTTTTGTTGTCGAAAATTAATCTTATTGCAGGCGATTTCACTGCGATTTTCACTGCACTCACAGCGCTGCACAGACACAGACTTCCACAGAGAGAAAGATATATACAAATTGGAGCTGCCCCCAGTGCTGCTCCAAAGGCGGCAGATGGTCATGGGGAATCATCGGCTGGCTTGGCCTGGGCCTGGGCTCCTCTCAGATCTCCATCTCCAGGCCAACTCTGCTCCGTGATTATGCAGTCGACGTCGCTCTGCCATCGTCGTCGTCGTCACAGTCGATTTGTTGTCAAACTGGTTTTACAAATATTTTGCGTTAATCTGGAAGCCCCAGCGATGTGGGGTTTATTGAGCGGGGAATCAGTTACATTGCCATAGAGCCAAGTAAAGCTCAGTGAAAGTCCGCTGTGCGCGGCAGTCGCCTCATTTCCCCCCCTCCTCCTTGTGAGTCCGTCCAGTTGCCATCAATTCCAGCTGCCAGCTAGTTAGCTTCCAGCACATTCAATTAGATTTAGCGCTACCATCGGACTCCAGCACATGTAGGTATACATAGGTATACCAATAGCGTTGGCTTTGGCTTCCCCCGTTTGTTGGATCAGCTCATTCATGGCTCGGTATTTACAGCCAATTATGAGACAAACAAGTCCAACGCGCCAACGTTTAACGATGGCACCGTGACACGAACTTAGAAAAGGGAAAACTTAATAGGGAAAATCAAGGAAAAATAAATATAAAACACAGCTGATTTTATGGCCTACCAGATTTGAGAACCAAATAATATTATTCTTCGCTCAACAAAGTGGCGTTTTCATTTGCTATTAACTCACATCGAAATTTTTAGAACCCAACAATATTGTTTTATGACCCAACCGAATTTTATGTTTTGTTTGCTTGGTGTTGTAAATATGTTTTACGGCATGTTCATGACTTACCTGGGCATTGAAGTCAAATAGGTATTCCGGACGCAGCGGACATGGCAGGCCGCACTTGCAGGTACCCTGTGAGAGCAGATAGTCCTTGATCTGGAACTGCGTGCGCATCGTTTTGCCCGAGGGGCTGGAAAAAGAGTTGGAGGGAAATGGAAACAAATGGATTAGTGGGCGGGCGAGATTAATTAAGTGGAGGCAGCGGACTAGCTACAGCCGTGCCGTTATTCACTGGCTAAACGCACAATTTGTTTTATGGAAATTATGCAGTCACCCCAAGGCCACTCTGGGACCCCAAGGCCCGCAGAGTAGTGAGTGTGGAATAGTATTCCAGGGGCAATTAGTCGCAGTCGGAGGGGCAATGGGCGAGTGCTTGATTAGCGACTCATTAGCATAATGGGCATTAACATGACAATGTAAAGCGGGGCTCTGGCATAAATTAATCCCAATCCGTGGCGATCGCTTCGATCTGGTTTGCCTTATTGCGTTATATAAATCTTATATAGGTACCATGTGTTGTTATCTGCGTTCTTGATTCTTTGGGAAACTGCGTAATGATACAATTCGCATTCTGCGACTTGAATTTCGGAGTGAACTGCGCCACAGATATATGCCACATTTTATACTCAACAACGAATGGCAAGAGGCACAGCAATTCTTGAGCTCAACATCTGCGAGCAGAACAAAGACAAGCTCATACATATGTATGCACATTTTTAGCCATAAAATTATGAAAAGGCAAAAAATTGATTTAAATTTCGGGCACTTAAATACCTTAAAAGGGGACACAGCCACAGCAAAAAAAAAAAAAGATGAAGAAACCCCGGCAAATCCAGTTTTAATAATGCCAAGCCCCTTGCAGGGAGCAGCAGCAGCCTACAGCATTTCCCTTCGCAACACAACAAAACACACACGTTAACCCTTTAAAACCCGCTCCCTCGCTGCTCCCCTCCTCATTGGGCCACGCATGACCGCAAATCTGCCGACATAAATGCGTTGTCGCATGAGCTGGGGTTACTTCGGAATAAAAAACATACTCGTTTGTACACAAAATATAAAGAACGCAAAAATTATGGGAAGGGGTGAACAAAAAATCGGAGCTGCTTATTAATTGTAAAGTGTGAGCACGTTGATGGAATCAAGGGCGCTGATGATGACGCCGTCGTCCAAGGAGAAGCAGGGCAGGAAAGCTGAAGCACTCGAGAGACTGATGCCAGGGCTCAAGTTCATTATACCGCTTCCTCCTCCTGACCCTCGGTCCTCGTCTCCTGTCCAAAACCGACACCGAAAGGAAATATTTGCGAATAAAAAATTATTTAATTACTCATTTTAAATGTTTCTATATTATTTTATTATTGAATTGTTCTTAATTTCTACGCATTAGTTTATTAAGAAATGTTTTTTTCTATTAAAGTTGCCAGTTTTAAGCGAAAATTCGGTGTACAAACGTTGAGTTCCAGTTAAAATAATCAACTTTTAAGTCGGTTTCTCTGTGTGTCTCGTCGAGCCCGTATGGGAAATCTGAATAATGCATGAAGTGTGAAAGCGGCAAGGGCATTAAATGAAACGACGACGACAGCAACAGGAGCTGTGAGCTGTAAGCAGGGGAGTTGTGTGAGCTGGGAGCCAGCAGGGACAACAATATAATTGAGCGACAGGCAACATTCAACAGCAGCGGCAAACAGCCCAGGAACGACAGCACAGCAACGAGAATCGTGTTACGGGTTAAACGAGTATGCGAATTGTCAATTGAGTAGCCCTTTTAGCTGGCCAAACAGGAGATGCCACCGCCAGTTGCCATCACATCGCATCTCATCTGATATCATCCGACTCGGAGTCTAAGTCTGAGTCTGAATCCAAGTCCAAGTCCAAGTCCCAGTTTCTCACCCATCTCGGGAGACACTCATCAATGGCAATGGGGAAAAGGGAAAAGCAAACTGGTTCTGGTTTGTTTTATTAATTATTTTTAACTACTTACGAGCCCCAGAAGAAGTTTATGGGCGAGAGACGAGTTCGAGATTGGAAAAATCGATGGCAAGTCGATTGCCAGACATCACGAAGGACTCGGCAAGAGCGGGAGAGCAGCAAATAACAGAGAGAGACGGAGAGCCGTCATCAGCGCCAAAAGCTTATGGCTCAATTTGTATGCAGCTGGCGTGGCGAGAGGCTTAAGAGCCCACCGCTTGCCATCCGCCTGAGTGGTCGGGCGGGCACGCAACAGGAGTCGTGCACAGGGAAAAATTAAAATTAAGTAGCACTAAACGGATGTGGGAAAGGCCCGAGCTGCAGTTGATTGCACTCCCTATTATCCTGCAGTGTTTTAAAAATAGCATTTAAGTGGAATGATTAATGATTAATTTTTGAATTATTACTATCAAGGTTCTGATTCCTTAATGATTTTTTTACTAAATTGTACATTTTACTATTTTTACCACAAAGCAATTGCAATGATATAGGTTTTTTAGTATAGATTTTTAAAGATTTTCTTTCTTAAATAAAATCCTTTAAAAAGTTCATATTTTTCCTCTCACTGTGACACTCAAAGCAGTCGGCAACTCATTAAATTTGTTCCCTTTTTTTCTTAGTTTCATTTTTCGTTTTTTTCTTTTTCTGTGGTATTTGCACAAAATGCGCTAATAACCTGAGTGGCTAAGGGCACCCCACTCCTACCAATCGCTTCCTCCACCATCCTCACTCTGTGGCCACATGAAAGGCGTTGGGCTAACGAGTTAAAATAATTTAATAAATTACACACACAAAACGCCAAGTGCCAAAGAGTTGCTGTCGAGTGGCCAAACGCCGTCGCCCATCGCCCATCATCTTCCCAGAGTCAGGCTTTGGCCCGACTGAGCCGCTGGATACAGTGCGACAAGGTGGAAAAGTTTTACGCCCCTGTGACCTTGAGTGCACCCTCGAGCCACGAAAAAGAGTTGAGAGTGCAGACAGCTGGGTGAGGGACTCTCTCCCGGAGGCCGAGCCTATTACTAAATTAATAATCCCGAACAGCGCAAACACAAACAGCAACAACAGCAACGACCTGGCCCAAAGGCAACACTGGCAACAGCAGTGGGCCAGAGATATGCCGTCGCGCATGAAACTGTAAAAAATTATCGCACAAAGGCAGACAGACAGAGGTCGCTGGATCGGGAGGGTATCTGCAGAGGAGGACGACAGCTGGATAGCTGGACGAAAGGACAGGCAATCCTTTTAGCCTGGAGTTTATCCGTTGTCCTTGTGCTGCCATGTCCTTGACAACGCGAAAAGAAAGTGGCAAACAAACAACCCACAGAAATCGAAAAGCGAATCATTTCAGCAAAAAAGAAAAAATTGTCTATCGAGAAAGCGCTTTAAACCTACGATTTATTTACGATGTAATTTAATTAAATTAAATTTCTAAAAAAATACAATTACCTACAAAAAATATTCTGTTTAAATCTCACAATCTTTTTCCCCTTTTATTTTGTAGGTAATACCAAATCACCGCCTCACCTTGACTTAAACAAGGCTTTTTGCCTTTAAAATTTCCGGGGTTTCCCACGATATCTCCAACGACAAATTCGCAAGGTGGGCGTTGACCAAAGTCAACAAGTCAGACCCTCGGCTAAAGCCGTAAGATTCGCAGGCAATGCCTAAATGTGAGCAAAATAAACACATTTCAAAGGTCCGTCTGTCTGCCACTCCGGCTGAATGCCTTTGTGACTGAGTGAGTGACTGACAATGCAGGCGGACGACTAGCGCTACGGGATCGGATCAGAGCGGAGCGGAGGAGGCGAAGGCAAATAAAGGAGGGACCAACTGCTGATGCAACCTACGCGCTCGCTGAAAGGTTCATCCCAGCCAGAAGGCACTGGAGAGGCCGCGTGGCAGGGTGCACACACGTTGGGAAAATTGAAAACCGTTTGAATGGCCAGCCAGGCAAAACTATTCCGCATTCTTCCATAGATTCGGACGGCGACGGGGCGCACTTTTCGCTTCGATTCGTTTCCAGTCGATTCGATCGGCGATCTCCAGCTGCCGTTTTGGATTTATGATTTATGCGCCCGCTGCCGCACAGTGGGCGGCCACAGAGACTTGGCTGACTTTGACCAGGTCACAGAACCCACCCCGGCTCTCTTGCCACCTTCCATCGCCGCCGCCCTCGGCTGGCGGATGTCACGTTGCGCGTAGCCATTTAGCACTTGAACAAACAGCAAGATTTAAATGCTTGCGCAACAATTATTGATTTAGTGCACAAATTGTTCAGCATTCCTTCCGAGAATCAGCCAAAACGAAGCCAACGGGTTGCTTGCGGCAAGGACGGAAGCTAAACAAGAAGTGGTATTTGTGTTGCTGGTTGGAAACTGCTGTTTGGCGGATTTTTTTTTTTGCTGCATTTTAATTTAATTGTTCATTTTATAGTAGATATTGCAAGTGGTATTTGTATTTTGGACGGGGTTCCTGTTCAATTTAAGAACTATTGTTTGCATTTTTCACAAACTGAACCCTTTTGGGACATTAAAAGTCACCCAAACTCCAGCATAACACAGTTCGCATTGAGACCGACTGGTTATCTTGCTTCGCAAAACATGTATAAAAAATTTGCAAAGGGGGCCACACGGCGGCCATCCGCTTGGGCAAACAGCGATCCAGCGAAACTCAGAGAAGCCCGGCAGCAACACGCAACGTGGAAATGAGCAGCAGCTGCTGTTGGCTGGTTGGTTGGTTGGTGGACAATGACAACGCTTGACACACGATGTCATGTTGTCGCCGGGCACAAGTAAATACCAGTGAGCACGGGGACGGACCCTCTGGCCAGCGTGGCGTGGCGTGGCCCTGGCAACCGGGCAGCAGCGGTGCCCTCAAAGTGTGTCCTGGAAGGGTAATGGCCCGGAGAGCGAGTGACTGAGTGAAATGTGACATTCCCGGTAAATGGATTGCGGCGGATAAGCTGCAAACTTTGAGGAAAACGCGGCTCCAACTACGAGAGACGAGAGTAGTAATCATACTGATTTGCTGTCATAAGAATGGCTTAGAACGCCAAGGCAAACAGTATCCCTCCTCTCAATCTGTTTGAGTGATTCGAAAGGCTGTTAAACCAAAAGCTAGCCAGCAATCAACCCTTTAGGCTTCGGCTTCGGGGCAGCAGCTGCGAGGGAAACTATTCCAACGAGGCGAGTCAAGCACTCAGAAGTGCCAGCCACTTATAAAATCAACAATTACCCAACATCATGTTTGCGTAGAGCCCAAAAAAAAGCCCGACTGAGCTGCTCAGTGAGCCCCCCATTCGACCCTGAAGCGATTGGGATTGGATTGGTTGGACGAGAACAATTACAAGTACCCGGGGCCAGCAGATACGTATATCCACATACTCGATGCCTTTCAACATAGCCGAGTAAACATTTTATTTGAGTTTGTAATTATGTGTGCTTGATGATAACTCGCAGATAATGCCAGGTAAATATTTGCCCCGGCTCGTTGACGGTTGCTATTGCTGATGTTGCCCCCTCTTCCGATGCTATTCCTGCCCAGTTGCAAAAACATTTCCGACACGACTACTGCAGCCGACCACCCCTCCTCCCCTAGACGCCCACCGGCCCACTTGCCCCCTTTGGACAGTGGCATTTCCTGTAGCCCATGGAGATGGGGATCGCTGAACATTTTTATGGGTTCTCGAATGCGTTTAGCGTTCGCCTTGGCCAGACAATAACCAGATTGACTTTTAGCCCCCCAAAGTGCTGTTAAATGTCATGTACGTACAACAAGCTCTGTCGAGAGTTGCTCAACTCGGCGATATCCTGTATCGGCTTACCCCACGGATCACATACATAGCTGTAGCCCATCATCATATATCCCCCCTGCTTCGGCTTAGTTAGTGGGCGACTCACCTGATGTAGGCCACCTCGTTGTTGTTGGTTAAGCGACGCCAGCCAGGGGCCAAATTTCCATTGTAACTATTGGTCTTCCTGTTGCTGCCATTGCTGTTGGTGTTGCCGCTGCCGCAGGCGCTGGCATTGTTGGCTTTGGCAACATTCTTGGCATAGAGCTGATTGTTCTGACTCATTTGACGCGATACCGATGCAATTGTTGTCGGCATGCAATGCGTTCCAGCTGCAGGAGCAGCAACAGTTGCTGCCGATACTACTGGTGCTGCCGCTGGTGTTGCCGTTGACTTCATTGGCAATTTTATCTGCGCCTGGCGCTGTTTGGTTTGCTGCTGTTGTTGGTGTTGCAGGAGGAGTTGCTGGTTGCTGGGGGGGCACACAAAAATATGCTGCTGCTGATTGTTGCGCTGCTGTTGTTGCTGCTGCAGATGCATCATGTTGCTGCCATTGCCATTCACTAATCCAACTGGCATTATCTGCTGCGTTTGCTGCTGATGTTGCTGTTGTTGTATAGATGCACTTGTAACGACCCGCGATACAAATTTTGTCTGTTGCTGCTGGAAAAACTGATGATGTTGATGCTGCTGCTGCTGTTGTTGTAGTTGCTGCTGCTGCTGTTGTTGTTGTTGATGCAAGGGCAACATTTGCTGGTGATGCATCTCGCTGCTGGCAACTGTCTCAGCACTCCCAGCTATATTCAGCTTGTGCTGATGCTGCTGCTGTTGCTGGCCAGCCGAGGCGGCGGCCATGGCGATATCAGCAGCCGTTTACAAGCTCCTCAGCAATTCAGGAGCTGAAAGGAAAGCAAGAAAAAGCCACAATAAGTCACGGACCCAAAAACATAATTAATTCTTGTTACATAAAATTGACCATGAAAACTGATATTTATATTTGTATTCCAGGAATTTAATGAAAATATATTCTAATTTGATTTTGCTGAATTTAATTATACTGCAAGGTTAAAATTCCCTTAATAAAGTTGCATTTTGAAATCTATTAAATTATTTACCGAAAAATACTGGATCTCTGATTAATCTTTATAGCTTTGAGATCATTAAATAGAAAACTAATTTGAATATCTGAATTTATTTAAAAGGGAACATACTTAATTTGATCGCTTTAATTCATAATTTTATTTCCAGAAGTGTCTGTCCTATAGTATTTCACAATATTTAATATTTATTTGGCCTTTTTGAACTTTTTTTGGCCTTGGCCTTTCTGGAAATTCCAAGATTGATTGGAATTTTAATAATATTCATTGCATCATTATTCATTTCTATATATTATAAAGCTGTATTCTCTTTAATTTGACTTCAATGCTGGATCTTCGAGGGTTTTACTATTGTTTCTGCCAGAAACTGTCTGGACTGACTCAGGCTTCGAATTAAATGGAATGGAATGGCGTTGCTATTGTTATTTAGTGACTGAGTGGCGGGAGTTGTTGGCCACTTACAGAAATGAAGGCCCAATCAAAGTTTATGCGTGGCGCAAGTAACAAACGTGAAAGTGTCCGATTTATGGGTCTCGGAGTGAGACTTAAAGTTTGGATAGATTTTCTGCTAACTGGGCGATGGCATAAACGACAACTCGTCCATCGTAGGCCGCACCTTTCATTATTTATGCGTTGTTGGCCTCTGTTCCCTCCCAGTTTCCCCCCTATTCCGCTATCTGTGCTCACCTTTTAGCGTGCTTTTCGCTTTGCTCATTTGCCAGCATATTAAATTAATTTTGAGTTATTGTGTAAACGAGTCGCGGCCATGTCATGTTCATGTTTTTACGATTTGTTTTTGTTTCTTTTTTAAACACTTAATTTCACTTTTTTTTCCTTTGTATTATTATTATTATATTATTTGTTGTATTCTCAGCTTTTCTGGCTGTAACAATGCGACAACGATTCTGGTTGTTGTTGTTGTTGGTGGCTGCTCATGACTTCATTTGGAATTCAGAAAACGAACGTCAGCACACACACAGGCACAGGCACAGACGGAGCCAGTGGAGAGCAAAGAGCGACAACGCGTAAAAGTAGGTGAATGGAGCATGAAGACACCGAACGAGCAAAAGAGAGAGGGGGAGGCTCCAATGGTGAGAAGGGGGGGACAGTGCTTCAGTTCACCCACACCAACGAACGCACTCAAGCACCAGACACAAAAAAGGAAAACGCTTTACTTTAGCACAATTATTTGCAGACCGTTTTTAAGCAGCCGTATTAATACAGGGCGCCTTTATAATTAATGCGTGTGTTTGCTGTGCGGACACCACCTGCCCTCCGGTTCTGCTCGGGCGATCCGCACACAAACACAACAACGACGGACGACGAGAGCGGGAGCGGGAGCAGCAGCTGTTTGCCTTGGGCAGTGGGATGAAAACGGAATATTGGTGGCTATCTTCGCTCGCTGGTACGGGTATTGGGCAATCGCACACACAAACACACACACTCGCACAGATGGGGCGAGAAAACGCGTGCCTATGCTGCGGTTTACTGCTGCTATAATATGTACAAAGTGACCTCAATACGCATTACGCTACAGCACACAAACACACAGAACGCACTTCACTAGCTGGCAGCTGCACTTCGTTTTGGGCTTTATTATGCACAGACTCGGATTACACCAAATGCCAATTAAATATGAATTAATTACAACAATTTTGTGTCGCTCGCTTGATTCACGCAATATTATGGCTCTCTCTCGCTCGCTCTCCGCCAGCCACTCTCGTTCTCTCTCTTTTTTCGCTCTCTCTCTGTACCACTGGCAAACGCGAACACGAAAATTTTTTGCTGCCCGAAATTCGAATTGCATTCGCTTTTTTGCGGCCAATTACGTTTTCACCGCACCCAATTATGCTTACATTTGACCGCGGAGAGTGCGCGCATTTGTATCGGAATTTTTATTGGCTTTTTACTGCTTTCGACCGCCGCACTTTTCCGACAACAAGAACCGTTCGGATTTTGAGGTGAAAACGTAATGATGAAGGCAAAGCAAAACAAACATATGATACGAAAAGCCCAAAGAGAAATTCGAAAACCCTATCGATACTATCGATAATTTACACCGAGAGCCAACCGATAGTATAGATTTCCCATAAAACAATTATCAAAAAAATAATAAAATAATATAAAATTTATTGATTTATTCATTTTATTTCCTTTTTATTGTATATTAATTAAACGTTGACTATTTTATAAGCAACAAAAGTCTTTTCAGGTAAATATCTTTAACCATTGTGTAACGTTATCGATATATCAATTTATTTAATTGATCCGACTACACTATAAGCAAATTTCGCGGCAACACCTAATTTGAAATAGATGTTATGATTATTTGTTTTATTTCTTCTTATTTTATGTGGAACGTCGACCTTGATTGGGACTTCCCAAAGTGAACTCCCAATATCAATCTGATTGGAAATTCCAAAGCTATCTGAATGAAACTTTGTAGTTAGTTTTCTATATACTCTTACTCGTACATAAGTCGGAACGAGCTGGATCGGACCACTATATCATATAGCTGCCATAGGACGAATCGTAACATTTTTAGAAACAAATTTTAACTTTGTCAGTTTTTAACTTATTTTCATCAAATTTGAGATTAAGCCATATTTTATTATTCCCTATTTGGGTTTTAATTTGAAATGAAAATCGGACTATCGGAAAATCGACTATATCCTATAGCTTCCATAAAAACAATCAGGAAAATAAAAGCAAAAACCATATATTTGCTGTTTTTCAACATATGTTTATTAAAATTGACCATTTTTTATTATTTTACAATTTCGTTTTTAATTTTTGGATTTAATTTGTAATCTGCAAGGGTATACAAACTTCGGTGAGCCGAAGCTAGCTTTCTTTCTTGTTTGATCTAATTCTGCAAGGGTATACAAATTTTGATGAGCCGAAGTTAGCTTCCTTTCTTGTTGAATTATTATTTTTGTTTTATTCAGCAGTCAAGTCTTTTGTCATTTGCTGTGAACCGTTTTTTAAGAAGTTTTGCGTTAAAACAAATTAAAATTAAAATTAAAAAAATTAAAAAAAAAAAATTAATTTGTAATGTGTTTTATTTGGTCTAAGAATTATGTTTAATATAAACAAGAAAGGAAACTAACTTCGGATCACCGAAGTTTGTATACCCTTGCAGACTTTAAACAAAAAATTAAAAACGAAATTCTGAAATAATAATTTGTTGCCAAATCTCAAATTTGATGGCAATGGTGTGTTTCAAACTATGCTATGGTTTTTTTAATTTTCCTGATTGTTCCTATGGAAGCTATAGGATATAGTCAGCCGATTTTCATGAAATTAAAATCAAAATTCAGAAATACTAAAATATGGCTAAATATCAAATTTGGTGAAAATATGTTTAAATCTGACAAAGTTATGGCTTTTTCTTTTATTTTCCTGATTGTTCCTATGGAAGCTATAGGATATAGTCAGCCGATTTTCATGAAATTAAAACCGAAATTCGGAAATAATACTAAATGGACAAATATCAAATTTGGTGCAAATTGGTTGAAAACTGACAAAGTTATGGTTTTTTCTTTTATTTTCCTGATTGTTCCTATGGAAGCTATAGGATATAGTCAACCGATTTTCATGAAATTAAAACCGAAATTCGGAAATAATACTAAATGGGCAAATATTAAATTTGGTGAAAATTGGTTGAAAACTGACAAAGTTATTATTGTTTTTTGAAAATTTTTCGGATCGTTCCTCTGGCAGCTATATGATATAGTCAGCCGATCCGGCCCGTTCCGACATATGTACGAGTGAGAGTATATAGAAGCCTAACTGCAAAGTTTCATTCAGATAGCTTTAAAACTGAGGGACTAGTTTGCGTAGAAACGGACAGACGGACATGGCTAGATCGACTCGGCTGTTGATCCTGATCAAGAATATATATACTTTATAGGGTCGGAGATGCTTCCTTCACTGCGTTGCAAACTTTTGACTGAAACTAATATACCCTGCAAGGGTATCAGATTTATAAATATAAATATGGTTCTTATTAATTTTTAAGAGGTCGGAAAAAGGTTTTCTTAAATTTTTGTTTTGTTTTAGGGGGTGAGCAATCGTTATTTCTTAAAACTTTTTGTGAACCATGGAACATTTTTAAAAATTCCATGTTTTACAAAGTTCCTAATTTATTTTTTTAATTCTGGGTGAGCAATCGTGTTCAAACGATTTTGTTAGAATTTCAAAAAAAAAAGTCTGCTGCTTAATCTAGCCCAAAAGCAGCCAGACCGTCAACACTAGGCACAGTTGTGTATCGCACTTATCGAGTGGCGTGATTATTCGATAGCTTATGATAGAGAAAATGTACGTCATGTGATTGTGGATTCTTTTTTTCGCACGGAGCAGTCACCTGTCGGGCAAGAAAAATACAATTACGCCTGCAATTCGGTGAGTGTCAGCTGGAAAACGTGAAAATCCGGATGTGCTAACGCTGCCCCATCCTCAGATAGTCAAGAAAAAGCAGCAAGATGGCGGCCCAAATACGCACCGTGGTGTCCCAAACCTTCCTGTGGCTCTTCCTCGCCGTGGCCACCATCCTGACCCTGTACTTTGTGATGACGGGCAAGGGCGAGCGGGTGAGCGTGGGCTGGTTCCTGGCCTCCTCGAACCCCTACATGTGGGCCTGCCTGGGCATCGGACTCTCCGTCTCGCTGTCCGTCGTGGGCGCCGCCCTTGGCATCCACACCACGGGCACGAGCATCGTGGGCGGTGGTGTTAAGGCTCCTCGCATCAAGACCAAGAATTTGATCTCCGTCATCTTCTGCGAGGCTGTGGCCATCTACGGTCTGATCACGGCCATTGTGTTGTCCGGCCAGCTGGAGCAATTCTCCATGGAGACGGCGCTCTCCCAGGCTGCCATCCAAAACAACAACTGGTTCTCCGGTTACCTCATCTTTGGTGCCGGTCTGGCCGTCGGCCTGGTCAACCTCTTCTGCGGCATTGCTGTCGGAATTGTGGGTTCGGGAGCTGCCCTCTCGGACGCTGCCAATGCCGCTCTTTTCGTCAAGATCCTGATCGTGGAGATCTTCGGCTCGGCCATTGGTCTTTTCGGCCTGATCGTCGGCATCTACATGACATCCAAGGCGAAGATGGGCGACAAGGAGTAAAAGTGGCCAGCAGCTGCCAGCTATTCAGTGTGAGTCATCCCGCTTACAGTTGAGGTCGAGATAATAGTACTTGAGGTCGTTGAAGGCTAATTCTACGTCTGTTTGGTTAGAACTCAGCTCTATACTCTAGTTAGGATTTCTAATTTTCTTATTAATGATCTGCTTTAGATTTATTTGTACCAATTTGTTTGTAATTTGTTAGATCGGCATATGTTTTTAACGAAAACCTTATTTGTTTTAAAACTGAAAAATGTTGTTCCATTTTAAAGAAATTCTGAAATAGGAGAATGTTCCTAATAACTGAGTCAATTTAAATTAACAGATACAAATTTAATTTTATTACAATCATCTATCTTGAACTAATTTTTTAAAAATACTGAATGACAATTATGAACTCATATTTAATAAACATTTACATTTTTTTTAATTTTGCAAGGGAATTCAAGGCCCTAATTGATAATCTTTGATGAGAATAAATATATTAGTAGCAGCCAAGGTTAACATTTAGCCAATTAGCTTTATGTTCACTGGTTTATCTTTATGATATTTTGACTTTAGTTCGTTGAAAATAGCTCAACGGCTTATTTGTATAATCAAAATAGTGGTAAAATAATGAAATAGTCTCAAAAGTCTAAGCCTCTGTGCTGTTATGTCGATCGCTTATATATGTATTAATTTAATGACCGGATTTAATTTGCAATCTATATTTTTCTTACAGCTTACTCGCTTCCATCACCAAAATGAACAACAACCATCAGTCATCACCAAGGCATTCCCCATTCCCCTCAAGTAGACACGATAAACACCAGTGTTTGCATTTGGAAATTATTATTTTTGGAAATTACAACTCGCATTATATGCAGTCACAGCTTGCAGGAGACTTGCGCCTCCACGAAATCCGATATCCGATCAGCCGAAACACTTTAAACCGGGACTTTAGTTACTTATTAAGTTGATAGTGTGCTAAGTTATCTGTTGGTTTTCACGCCCCGCGCACTTTTCCAATCTCCAGCATCAAAGGATTGAGAGTGCGCCCGGTGTTAAAACGACAGTAAATTTGTTTATTTAATTAGTTTGCCAATCGAAAGACAACGTGTGTGTGTGTGTCCGTTTATGATTTTAAGTATTTTGTTATGTTTGTTACTGTACACACTTGGCACTTGTATGGCTAAATGAGAATGTATTATATTAACTACAGTAAAACGATAAACTTGTATATTTCAGGCTACTGTTGCAGAAAGGCAGAAGTTGTAGAAAGATGCACAGTCGCACTATTATTATTATAGCAAGTATTCCATATTAAAACAAATAATAAAATATATATATACGTTTTGTTTGTCAATCGGAGTGAACTTATAACTAAGACGTATCAGAAGCACGCGCTAAGTTGTTACGAGTGCATTGCAATCATTACTTGTTCATACATTCATACATATGTACATCAACTATGTTTTTTATCAAATCGAAAGAATAGTTGAATTACATATGTATGTTTATGTAAGCTCAACCTGCGACGCTGAAGTAATGTCGTCAATTTTTATTGGTTGATTGTGTGGCTATAGCTCATTATCTTTAAAAAGTTGGGGGTTTTTTGATCAACTATATGGTAATACCCTCACAATAACATACTTAATTATTATGACAATTCAACTAAACTGTAGGACTTACACCGTTTAATATAGAACATTTTTGCAAGTCGTATAGATCGAATTTTTTACTGATTAAATTAAGCTCCTACATAATAAATTATTCGAATCGATCTAGCCATGTCCGTTTGTCCGATTATATGCAAACTAGTTCCTAATTTTTAAAGCTATCTAAATGAAACTTAGCAGTTATTCGTTTATATACTTTCACTCTTACATATGCCGGATCGGAACACTATACATATCATTTAGCTGCCACAGGAAAGATCGGAAAAATTTCCGAAAAACAATTATAACTATATCACTCTTCAACATAGTGAAACCAAATTTAATATTTGGCCATTAAATATTATTATATAATTTTGGTTTAAATTTCATGAATCGGACAACTGTATCATAAAGCTGCCATAGGAACATCAGGAAAATAGGTGAAAAAACCATAACTTCGCTGTTTTTCAACATATTTTCAACAATTTTGAGATTTGGCGTCTTATTATTAATTTATTATTCCAGAATTTCGGTTTTAATGTTTTGATTTAATTCTGCAAGGGTTATACAAACTTCGGTGAGCCGAAGTTAGATTCCTTTCTCGTTTAAGGAAAATTAATCAATTTAAGTTTTTTAATGAGAGTAAACGAGGGATCTTTAAGGTAATCTTTGGTTTTATAGCTTTGAAAAGTCTTATATTAAACGCGAAAACTATTAAAGGGGATCCAAGATGTTGGAATTTTCAATATTATTTCCATAAACGCATTTGAACTCCCGCCGAAATAAAGTGTTAGCCAACACTTTGTCACAGAGTTGCACTGCACCATTGCATTGCGCCATTTTGCAAAAGTGACAGCTCCGTTAGCTTTCGCATCCTCTTTCTTTCCCGTTCGCAAAGTCGCACGCGTCGCACCGAATTTTTTCGTTCTCAGCTTGATTAATTGGCCGAAAATGTCCGAAGGTGTTGTTGAATCCAACCCAGAGCAGGGTCGTCTGGCCCCGCAACCGCAGCAGCAGGATGAAGAGATCTGGGAGGAAGAGGCAGCAATCACGATGCCGGCCCAGCCGGCCAACGAATGGCCGGAAATCAAGCTCTTCGGACGCTGGGCCTGCGACGATATCTCCATTAGCGATATCTCGCTGCAGGACTACATTGCGGTGAAGGAGAAATTCGCACGCTTTCTGCCGCACTCCGCTGGACGCTATGCGGCCAAGCGTTTCCGTAAGGCCCAATGCCCGATCGTGGAGCGTCTGACCAGCGGCCTAATGATGAAGGGACGCAGCAACGGCAAGAAGCTACTCGCTTGTCGCATCGTCAAGCATGCCTTCGAGATCATTCACCTGCTAACCTCGGAGAATCCGCTGCAGGTGACCGTCAACGCGATCGTCAACTCCGGACCGCGCGAGGACTCTACGCGCATTGGACGGGCCGGAACTGTGCGCCGCCAGGCCGTCGATGTGTCCCCTTTGAGACGCGTAAACCAGGTAAATATATTCGCTGTTTACTTCTCACAAAACATGATCTATCATGTCCAAAATCGGTTTCAATTGTGTGATATTTGATCAAATTGTTTTATGTGCTTAATGCTCTTCAGAATTGGAGTAAGAAATCTCAGAAATCCTATTCTCAAATAATTGCAAACTTATTCACAGTAAAAGATAATTTTCAAGCCATTATTTTGTTATACAAAACTCATATTTGTTACATTATAAAATTTTCGAATTTCAGGCTATTTGGCTGATTTGTACTGGAGCCCGTGAAGCCGCCTTCCGTAACATCAAAACTGTGGCCGAGTGTCTGGCCGATGAGCTTATAAACGCCGCCAAGGGGTCTTCAAACTCGTATGCCATCAAAAAGAAGGATGAGCTGGAGCGCGTGGCTAAATCGAATCGTTAAATGGCGATTAATATTTCGATTTTCATCCCATGATGCATAAATTCAATACATTACATAAGGCCTTATGTAACCTTTGACCTTCTATCTAATAATACAAATTTGTATTTTATATATTGTGTTTTAATGTAGGTAACTTTTTAGAACAAAGTAGAATTAGTGCCATTTTTAGACATTTCTAGCTCTGTATTTAAGGATGAGTTTCGTCAAAACAACATTCATAAATAACTTTGATTTTTCAATCAAAAAGCATTCGTCAAACTGAAGAAAGAAATCAAGCCTGTCTGCTTTAAAATGAAGTTTGCAACCTTTTTCGTCCTGTTCATCATTGGCGGTTTCGCACTGGTAATTGGATGCGTAATACTGGCAAACGTGATGACTGGAACTGGTGAGCGGATGGGACTCGGCTGGCTGCTTTACACATCAAGTCCCTTTCTGTGGTCTGGCCTGGGAATTTTCCTCGCCTGCTCCTTGTCTGTGGTGGGCGCTGCCCTCGGCATTTACATGATTGGAACAAGCGTTTCCGGCGGAGGGGTCCGATCGCCTCGAATCAAGACAAAGAATCTCATATCGGTTATTTTCTGTGAGGCCGTAGCCATATACGGCCTAATCACGGCCATACTGCTCTCCGGATGCGTTCAGGAGTTTGCGACGGGACGACTGATCACCGAGAAAGCTGTCTTAGAGACTAACATGTTCACAGGATTTGCTGTTTTTGGCGCCGGCCTATGTGTCGGCTTGGTGAACATAGCCTGTGGCGTTTGCGTTGGTATCGTCGGCTCTGGTGCTGCTCTCGCAGATGCTGCGAATTCGGCGCTGTTTGTGAAGATTCTCATAGTGGAGATTTTCGGCTCGGCCATCGGTCTGTTTGGACTGATCGTGGGAATCTACATGGTCTCCAAGGCCGATATGATTAAATAAGTAAATAAAGCAAAGAATTTAAAACTGAAAAGCTAACATTTATTTCGTAAGTAAAGCTAATCCTCCCCATCATCATCATCGCTATCATCTGCTCCATCCTCATTGTCATCCTGATCGCTGGCATCATCGTCTTCCTCGTCCCAGTGTTTGATCTTCTTGTTGGTCATGAAGTCCTCGCGCAGTACACTCCACTCGGACTTCTTTTTACCGGGGGCAGAGGGACCGTCATCATCCTCGTCGTCGTCGTCTGATTCCTGCTCTTCCTTCTTTACTGAATTATCTATAGCTGTGGATTGTGCTCGCTTGCCGCTCATCAGAACATCCAGGAACTTGCGCTTATTGATATTGTTGAGCACTGCGTCCTGCCGGCTGTCCAGGGGACCAGCTTCCTCCAGCTGCTGCTGGAGATCCTTCTGCTGAATGCGCACCGCATTGAAGAACTGAACGGTTCCTCGGGTGGCTACCTTTCGCAGAGTTCGTTCACGTTCCATATCCCGGTAGCTGGGCTTAACGCGCAACTGCAATGGGACATTCTTGCGCTGTTGGTTTGTCAGCTGAGCATCCAGAGCAGATGCCTCCGGTTTCACATCATCATAGTCGCCGTTGTCTTCTTCATTTTCTGTTCTCGCCGTTGGCTTATCGATCTCGAAGTCGAACTCCGGTTTCTTTGATCCTTTGGATTCCCGGACTCGAACTGCCGCCTGGCTGCTTTTGGCGCGGCCTAGGACGGTTTTGTTTTTTGTCTCTGGCTTAGTGGTGTTCAGTACTTTCAGGATAGAATCTGCCCAGCCGGCGTTGCCCTCGACATCGCTGCCCGCATTCTGGCTTCCCTCGGAGTCGGATTCGTCCGGAGAACTATCAGCTGCTGGAGCTGGAGTCTTTCTTGCGCGCTTCTCTGTTAAAAGGGCCATTTTATTTGGAAGATCAAGTGAATCAAACTTTAAAAACAAAGCATGCGTGTTTATCACGTTTTTAGAGATGGGACAACAAGGCTGCCAGTCATCGATTACGAAAATAGCAATAGCTATTTATTTTCAGAAATTCAACTATTTAATGGTTTGTCTTAAAAATATAACTTTTAAATCACGTTTTTGAACAATTTATATTTAAACAAGTCAATTTTTTAAATTAAGCACAGCAAGTTGGCAGCTTGTTTTTCCCAGGACCAGCAGAAATCGATGTCTTTCATCGATTGCCAGTCCCATCCCTTCCAAAAATAAAGAAGAGCGGCCGGCTCTCTTGTCAATTAAAAAACAACGATTTTATTTAATCTGTGGTAAAAGTTTACCATGATTAAGATAAAACTGGAGGCGCTGGGTCATCCCACTCCCAGCGATGTAGCGTTGAGCAGTAAGTACGAACCTTAAATGTGAAAATTCCAATCGATGAGCCCACTCTCTCCCCAGATCGCAAGGAGTTTGCCAGCACAGTCCTCTGGATAGAGGACCAAAAGATCCGTCTTTACTCAATTGAGGATCGTGAGAAGCTGCGTCATATAGACAATCCGAAGATATGGGAGGAAGGCTATTTAAAGTACTGCGCAGACCTTCAAATGCCGCCCCTGGAGAGCCAGCAGGAGCAGCTTGCCTGGATTCTGAGCCACGCCGTTCGTCTGGAATTCCTGGACGACCCAGGCCAGTTTGCGTCTATCAATAGCAAAACGGGCCCACCAAAAAGCAATGGGAAACAGGCCCCAGAGAAAGTTGAAGCCATTTTTGACGGGAAGATTAATGGTAAAGATTTTCGATTCACACATTCTAATAAATAATCACATTTTCCTCCAAACACAGTTCAGGACAAAGCGTTTGTAGATGGCGTTCGCCAACTGGCCAACAAACTGAACGTGCCCCACCATCCCAACCATCTGCTACAGCTTGAGGCGGTGGCGCGGGTGGTGCACGACCGTCTGTCGCCCGCCGCCAAAGGACGACAGCCAATTGTGGGTACCCCATTCCCCTTCGATAAGGGGAACGACATTATCTCGGCCAACGACACTGCCTTGGACCTGCCAATGCGCATCTTACGCCTACTCCAGATCCAGAGCCTTCGTCAGCTGCAGACGCACATCAACGAGACGATTGTGGCAGTGCAGAACCTCACGGCTAATCCTAAGACTGACACCAAGCTGGGCAAG
Source organism: Drosophila anomelani (assembly GCA_035045905.1). Lineage (NCBI taxonomy): Eukaryota > Metazoa > Arthropoda > Insecta > Diptera > Drosophilidae > Drosophila > Drosophila anomelani. The sequence continues at coordinate 2,329,113 of JAWNOO010000007.1, read as the reverse complement.
GTGGGACGCTAGTTGAGGAAACCCGCGAGAACAAACAATATTATGTAGGCCTATTTAAATATTTCTTTAAATTTAGATTTAGAAAATTCGCCCTTCTGTACGGGAAATCTAGGAAAGCCAAGAAACACTTAAAGGTCTATTACGAACATGTAATTATTGTAAATTTAACGGATGTAGATCTAAATAAAGGTTTATATTCTCAAAGAATCTCATATCTTACCGAAGATGAGTCGGAAAGTACTGAATATTTTGTAGGACGGATATAAAAAAAAAACATATTTTTTTAATTTTAAAATAATATCTCAAATTTTAAAATAGAAAATTTCGCCCATTAACGTCTTGTAAAGAACTCGTGATCCTTGGCTGCTTTTACCGTCTTAATTTGCTCCTCTTTAGGCTCTTCAACGCTTGGTTTCAGGAAACTTGCGTCTGCCAGTAGCGCCACTCCCAAGATTCCAGCCGCTTGGACGAAAAACGATTAGTCTAGGTACAATCTACTTATTAAAGTTCCATATTTTACCTGCCGCCAAGCCTTTCATAGTGTAATTCTCCAGCGCTTGTGGACGCTTTTTCGATTGTGCCAGCAAAAATGTTCCGATGCCGAGAAAGCCACTTCCACTCACCAATCGACATGACAGACAGTCACCGGTGCTTGACGGAGCACCATCTCTGCGCCAGAAAGCTAGTCTTCCGATCATTTCGAAAGTATTTTTCAGGCAACAACGAGATATTTACAAGTTCTGGAATGGATCATGAAATGCCAAAAAGAAAACCAACAAAATATTCCATTTGATATTCCGTGCGTGAGACGATGTCTATCGATAATTTTAGCTAATTGCCGGGCTGCATATAACAAACATTTTTAATTAATATTTCTTGTTATTTCATTTGTATTTATTGTAAACACTTTATTAAATTTCTTATTACGCTTTATTTTCGTTTTAACTTATATAGCTTGAAATGTATCTACTTTGTAAAATTATTACCAAGTTGGCAGCACTTCCTTTGATTTAAATCAGATGATTGCCCTAAACCGGCTAAAACGTTTATTTTATTTGTCTGACTGAAAATGGAGTTGCAACGAAATGATGCCATGCTCATGGAGATCCTGCAGGATCGGAAGACCATAACGGGATTTCTGGACTCTATTTTTGGCTTCCTTCGTCGCAAGTAAAAAGTTTTGCCGGGAATCTGGACCTATAAATTAAATTATTTTGTTTATATTTCAGCACCGACTTTTATCACACGAAAAGAGATGAATCGGACAAGATAGGTTTCCCCAAGGGTGTGAGGGATCAAATTCTATATGGCGCCATGCAGCGATATGATCCGGAATGCTGGCTGCAAACCATGACCGCTGAGGATGGTGGCTGCGGCGATGATGGGGAACTTGCTCCTCCTGCCGTTGAAGAGGTAGTCTTAGAAAGTGACGCCACAGTTCAAGAAACAACCTATGAAACACCTATGAAACAACCACAACTAAATCACAAAGAGGAAGCTACATTCTCACCCAGCGACTACAAAAACGGAGCCTTTTTTGAAACTCACTGTTGGTCACAAACACTAAAGGATGTGGAGCTTCAAGTAAAGCTGCCCGAAGGTCTGCAAACGGCGAAAAAGCTCAGCATAATCATAAAATCGCAGCACATCAAGGTCAACAGTAAACTAAATCCAGAAATAGTAATCCTAGAAGGGAATCTCAGCCAGCGAATCAAACACAATGAGGCAGTGTGGACCATTGACCAGAACCGACTACTCATAAGTTGTGGTAAGCTACTTATAATAATTTCAATAAGCCTATTTTAATCCCTGCGAATTGTTTACAGATAAATCCAAGGAGCTGTGGTGGGAGCGTCTATTTGAAGGCGATCCAGAAATAGACCACAAAAAAATTGACTGCGAGCGATACATAGACGATTTGCCAGAGGAGACGCAAGCCACCATAGAAAAACTTAGAGTTCAGCAGTTGTCAGCGGACAAGCAACAAAATGAGTTCCAGACTTCAAATCCCGAACAAGCTAAAACCCTAGATCGCCTTAGAACCGCATGGGACGCCGATGGATCTCCTTTTAAGGGACAGCCGTTTGATCCTTCGATTGTTCGAATGAGTTAATTTTTAATAAATATAACAAATTGACTTCTTGTTTTTTTTTTTTAATTCAATTTATTTATTAAATGTAACATATTCTTGGCATTAATTGCGAAGCTCTGATATACATTTGTCGACAACTTAAGTCTATATTTTTAGTACAAACGATAGTCAAACTTACTTCTAATGCTTATTGAAAAGATATGTGTATTACTGAGCCTTAAGCTCCAGCTTTTTGCGTTGCAGTTGCAATTTCTGGTAGGTCACATCCTTGCTATCCGTCGACCAGGCCACGTACATGTAAGTGGTCAAGAGAAGTGCCAACAGAAGGCGGTCAACACTCATCACATTTGTGGCGAGGAGAATGACGGATAAACCCACAAACGAAGGATGCCTTACATGTGCATATAAATTGCGCAATTCACTGGATTTGAAGTTAATGGGATCGCCGTATGCCTTTACGTCGTAGTACGCCTGCTTGATGCCCAGTAGCTCCGGTAGATCCATTACCAAAGTGCCTCCAAAGATCACAACCCAACATAAACCGTGAGTTATTGTAAAAGTCCACCAAAGAGGAGCGCTTTCCTCCACATCAATTTGCCAAAGGACGATCGACTGGGCGGGCAGCCAATTGACCATCAAGTACTGGAGTGAGAAAAGATATAATTAGATATATCGAAACTACATTTGCATAATTCTGAGGTATACAAACATGTAAACAAATCGATGACGTCAGACTATAAATAGTTCGCTCGGCGCCACCCAAACCACATTTGGCCAATAGCTTCTTGACCAATGCTGACTTAAGGAAGCTGTGTTGAAAGATGAATCCTATCAGATAAAGGGTGTCAAAGACTACGGGGCCATAGGCAGTTTCCAGGCGGGATTTGTTGTCCAGTAAATTGAAAATCCAGGTGTGCGCCTTTGAAACGGAGCGAGGTGTCGAGAGGAAGAGCATAAGGCGCCCCACCACGTACAGGGAGTACCCAAATGTGGCCATGGAGGCGAGGAGCACCAACAACTTGGCAATCGACGCCATTCTTTTAAAGGAAATACGGAACAACTAATAAATAACGAAGAATAACAAAACCCAAGCGAATGTTTGAGAGAAAAATAATTAATGTGACCGTAGATTTATAATTGTTAAAAAATGATTATTTTAAATCAACTTATATAGATCGTTATACAATCTAGGGCATCTTTAACATCTTTATCTCTCTATGAAAATTAATTATATAAGAAATAGGCTATTGGTTGGTCAATATTAAAATTATTCAATGTGAAACTCGGCATATAGGACTGAGGATATGTAGTATTTTTTTAGTTTTATCATCTGGTCACATTGGCATAAGCGTGTAAAACTACAACTAAATATTTTGCGCAAAATAAATAGCCATCGGAACCTAAATCTAAACTGCAGGACCGTTTTCGAACAACATTTAGTTATATCCAAAAGCACACAACTAGGTTTGTTAGAGTTTTCATTGATTAAAAGCCTTTTTAAGTAAGTAATTGTAAAGTGTTCTTCTCAAAAGGGTGGGCAGAATATTATAGAAACTGTGTTTCTGTGTTTTTCGGTAAAGTACATATGTTGAATTATTATTATAGGTATTATTATCGCATGTTCTTTAATTTTTAGATGTCTTCAGAATCCGTTGATGAGTTCCCAGCGAAATATCCGCGAAAAACTAGACCCAAAATAAGCGGCAATTTTTCTGAGGAGGACACCATAAAAATAATAAATTATGTTAAGAAAATGCCAGTGATCTGGAAAACGGATCACAAAGACTATGCTGATAAGAAAACAAGGAACACAGCGTGGGCTCAGATATATAAACAATTTGGAGGTCGACACCATGAATCGGATCTGCGGACCAAATGGAATAATTTAAGAATCCAGTATAGGATAACTATTGGAAAACTAAAGGGAAAATCCGGAAAAGGGAAGGGGAGTGCTTCAATCTGGAGGCATTTTGAAGCTCTTAAGTTTTTGGAAAATAATAGTAAATCGGAGACTCTAGAAGTACGAACTAATTCAGAATCTGAAGACGAGCTTGAAGTTGTCGAGGATTTAATACAAGCCAGAAAAAAACAGCCAAAGTCTTTCGATAGTCCTCCGTCCAAACGTCTTAAGGATTCTAGGGGTGATCCTAATTTACAATTGTGTAATTACATGTATTCTGAATTAACTGAGCTGGACAAAGAAAATGCTGCTATTCTCCGAAGGAAGCTTTTAAAACTCTTCATTTCATTTGATCCTTCAGGTGATTTTTCCAATGTGTAAATTCATTTTGGATTGCTTTTAAAGCTTATTTATTATATTTATGTATATTTGTAAGCTTAGACTTCAAAAACAATTAAATATATTATATTTTAATCAACTGATTTGTGCATTTTAGCTGTTTTCATCGTCCTCGTCATTTGGTCATATTTAGGGACACTTCCAAGAACATGGGTATTTGCTGTGTTTGACATCTGGTCAGACTGTTTGTAAATGTTTCAAGTTTCCCACTAAACGCAAGCGAAAAAGTGTAAGTCCGTAGCCTATCAGCTTAAGCAAAGTTTAAACCATAAGTTGGAAGTAAGAAAAAGTAAAAGCGGTCACAAAGGACGCCGGAAAAGCGGTGGAGAATTTGCCGACGCGTCAACACAACTCACACACTCTCACCCGCTCACACTCATATACACAGGCACACATAGCTTGCAAATGGCGGATGCGTTTCCAACAAAAAAAAAAATGAAAAAGAAAGACTGCATTAAGTGTGATATGTTATGAAAATTGTTGACGTTGCAAGTGATACATAAAAGTGCAGGAAAACAGTTGGAGAAAAGGAAGAAGAGGCGAGCGGTGGTGCGAGTGTGCAACTGCAGTAGATTTTGTTGTTTTTTAAGCGGCAGCGACGCCCTTTTGTCTTGTAGGAATCGAAGAGGAAATCCACGATTTATCGGTGTGCAATTATTCCAATTAGCGGCGAAGAAGAGGAAGCAGCATCTACCAACACCGACAAACTTTCACTGCTCCACTCTTAATTATGAGCAAAAGGGGCAGCTGACACAAAGGCCTGGCAGATTTATTTGATTTGCCAAAAATTTCGGACGCCGCCGTCTGGCCTGCTACCCTGGCCCTACCCCTCCCGCCCACCGTCACTATATTGCGATTTTATCAAAGAAGAAATAAGCATAATTGATGTGCTTGGCCTCTATTCGCTGTGCTCTTCTGACATTTTACACATTGTTGGCAGTCTGCGCTGACCTCACCACACATACATAGGCTCACATATGCGGGCTTATCAAAGGCGAGAGAAAGAGGTCGTAAAAAAGGGAGGCGGGGGAGAGAGTGAAAGAGAGCGGCTTGCAGTGCGATAAATCATAAAGTCAAATCCTTGGGAAAACCAATTCATAGGCAACAAATGTCGTCTACGTCAGCAATCAATATTCATTAAGAATCAATAGTTTTCAATTCTGGTTTATGAGTCACACTCTTTTGATTTTTTAGAGCAACCTTCCATTTCTGGACCACAAATCGGGAACGAACTTGACGCTCCCACGCGAAATTAACAAGACCAGAAAGAAAAATAAAACGGGCACAAATCCCATGGCACGCTCTCTTTCGCCCAGAAAAAAAATAAGACAGCATAGCATGTTGCATAAATATTACACAGAAATAGGGAGTAGAGCTTTCTAAAATTAAAACACTTGAGCCGCCGCTTGTTCGCAGAAAATAGCGGAGGCAAGGAAAATGCATTTATGAATAAATAAAAGAAAAAATAATGAATGAGTTCTGGTACGCTCTCGCTGCAAGAAAGAGAGCGGCAGAAGCACTTGCACCGTTAACAGTGCTGTCGCTTTAAAATTGGATCATAAAAAGTTGCAAGCATGAAATAAACTTTGCCACACAGGTTAAATTTTGATAGAAAGTGGCGCAATGATTAAAGATATAAAAAAAATGATTCAAAGTATCGGATAGATAATTTCAGTATCAGTCGGTGATTTAGTAAAAACTGCTTCCTAATTAGAATAGCAATACAATATTATTTATTAATTTATTAAAGATGAATCAAAAAAATAGTTTGTTAAGCCTGCATCAATGCATTTTGATTGAAAGAATCCGTCATTTCATAGATGTTACTAACTGCAGTAAGGCTATATAAAGATAGTACTTAAAAGAAAACCGATTTCTCATCTCTGACCGGTTCCACCGACAGAGAGAAATTCCATGCGGCACCGTGCTAGTGTGTATGTGTGTGAGTGTTCCGCTGTCGGCTAATTGAACACTGGGGCGACTGAGACGGAAACAGCGGCGCTGAGGGAGAGAGGACAAGGCAGAAAAAACGGGAAAATTAGGCCAACTGTGCAGTTGGATGCCAGTTTGTTGTAACGAGGCCGAACAGCCAGCCAGCGTATTTTGCATGCCGCCCAACCATAATACATAATTATTTATAGATGGCCATAATGATAATTGGCAAGATTTCGACTTTCACACACTTACCCACACAAGCAAACTCACGCTGAGGCGAGTCGCTCACACATGGGCACTTTTCGCAGCGTTGCTCTTCCGGTTGATGACCTTTACCGGCGTTTTTATTGTGTGTTCTCTTTCCCCCCGTGCGGTTGCTTGGCCCGGCTCTCTTCGGTTTACTTTTTTGTTTCTCCTTAATTTCTTTGCGGCGTTACGCCCGGAATCCGCTGTCCGGACTTGCTCCAAGTTACTTTCCGTTAGCAAAATCTATCCACTTGCCGCAATCGATTTGTTTGATGAAAAGAAAACGTGTTGCCACAATGAACATTAAATATTAATTTAACTTTATAGAGTGCAAATACGACAATATTTGATATCTAAAGAAAAGAAACGATAACTGTGCGTCGTAAGCAAATAAGTAAACAACAGAATTCGTTGGTAAACATGTCAGTCTGGAGTTGTAAATACATAAATTCCTCAAGAAGTAGCAGTCAACTTATCAAGTTTACACTGTCCCACAAAAGTTTGATTATATGAAGAAAAGAAAAATTAAATGTTTCCCTTAATTTATTCAGAACACTGAATTTATGTTTTTGTTTCTTTTAATCTCGGTCTTGGTTTGTCATTACTATACACGCACGCAAAACTATAAGTAAATATAATTCCAGTCTTTAAAGATTCGATCTTTAACCAATTATTTATCTTCAGAATAACACACATGGTCTATTTTCAGCCCATAATAGACAACATTGAGTGTGGTTTAAAATAAAAGAGCGAAGAACGGCGGAATCTTTTAGCCCGAAACATGAAAGCAGAAGAAAGAAAAATAAGAAACTGAAGAAAACATACTCGACAAGCCAGTTATCGCCAGAAGTCCCAGAGAGCAACAACCTTGAATTGAAATTTTTGCAATTTGTGAATTCTTCCATTGGGTTCTCTGCGGAGCCAGTGAAATTTCAAGTTCTAACTGTCTGTTGTGGGAGAGAAGAGAGTAAAGCCGTCAAAAGAGCGGAAACAGTGGGAGAAAAATAAATATAATTAAAGACGTGATATTAAAAAAAAAAAAAAAAAGATACACATTAATTGAACCTTAAAGATACATTTTTCGAATTTATGTTAAAAGTTCTTAAACTAAAGTTAAAGGTTTGTGAGCAATAAGCAGACATATGAAACTAAAACCATTTGAAAGTGATTCTTAAAATTCTTATTTATTTAGATTCAATCTCAAATTCTCAAAATGTCACTGCATTTAATTTATTCCTTATCAGACTCATGTTTTTACGGGGCTTTGGGACAAATATGTGTTAGGTTTATTTGAATAAAGCAAATATATAAATAACAATTCGGATGATGAAAATGTTTTCGGTGCAGAGAGTGGGAGAGCTGAGCTCGGAGCAATCTCAAATGAGCTAAGCTCGACTGCGAATCTTTGCTTCCATTCTTCTGTCATTCGCAACTTGTCCAGCAAAAGAGACTACTCGCGGAGTTAGGTGTCCGGAGAAGATTAGCGGCAGTCCAGAATTAATTCCAGTGAGCAATTCGGTAAATTTGCATACGTGTGCGTCAGAATCTTGGCTTTGTTATTTTTGCTTTCAATCTGCGTCAACACCTTTGGGTGCACAATGTCTCCTAACTAAGTAACTTTCGTTCAAGGCTGCTCAGCAGCTGTGCTCCATGAGCTAATTTTATTCTTTGAGACTTTGAATGAATAAATTTGCGCCTGGAATCGATTTCTTATCACTCTTCCTCCTCCCAGCCATTAAATTCATCCAAGTGACCTTTTAGTCTTAATTTGAAATTCATCGGCGTGTTGAGAAAGCGGATGCTCGTCCGGTGAATAATTCGGGTTCCAGAAATATTGGGCCCTGCGTTAAACCGGCAGTGCAATTGTATATCTATTATCAACCGCGAACATTTTTATTAATAACACGTCAAGCAAACACAGAGCCAACTGCAAGAACAAAATTTAGTCATACCCAAAAATAATATGTTTGTGCCGGCCGGTGAAGTACTGATAAGCACGTACAACTCAAACAATTCAGATGCTATATATATATATAGTATTCGAAGAAATGTCGTTAATCATTAATATAATGCAGATTTTTTCAACAATACAAGGTTGTTTTTTCACTTTTTAGCAGCCACGTCATCAGTTTTCGAGTAACTAAGACAGAGCTGATAAAGCCAAAGGAAATGAAAGCTTATTAAGAATGTTTCCGCTCGTCAGATTATATTTTCTGTCTGCTTGAAAGCTAATAGTAATAGTAACTTGGTATTTCCCCTTATTGTCAGTATAAATCTAAGTTCAAAGATTAGCTTTGTAATTCATTTTTAAATAATATAAAACGCATAAATGATTTAGGTTCGACTTAGATTAATATTGCAATTATATACCAATTTACTAAATATTTCAAATTTCTTCCTCAGTTTCGCAGTTCCATTTCGCAACAAGGAGATCCCTGAAGAAGAACCCACGACTGAATCGGCAAGATATGCAAATATGGACTTCCACATACTGATCGTCATCGGTTGTGTGTTCAGCGCTTCGCTGCTCTCGTTCCTGTTCATCAACAAGATCTTCCGGCGCAAGACCTTCGAGGAGGTGGTCGCTGAGAAGCGCGCTTTGAGCGCCAATCTCTACAAGGCGGCTAGCGGAGGAGCGGCGTCCAAAAAGCCAAAGAAAAAGGAACTGAAGCGCGAAAAGAAGCAACGGCAGCGGGAACAGCAGCGCGATGTGAATAATGAACAACCGGAGGCGGATGAACCTGAGGATTATTCCGATGGTCAATCGGAGGAGGGGCAGGGATCGGTGGCTGATGATGAGCAGCCCGGTCTGTCCAAGCAACACGTCGAGTTCGAGCCCGATCCAGAGATCCTCAGTGAGCAGCAGCGTCGTCCTAGCAGCGTGGCCGAAAAGGAGAATCAACCAACTACAACTGCGGCTGGCAAGAAGGGCAAAAAGGATAAACGCAACGGCGGCAACCATAACAAGGCCGCTGGCGGCATCCTGGTCAACAAGAACGAAGCACAGGCGGTCAAGGCGGTGATAAGCAATGCCGACGAGACGACGCCCACTCTTAACAACTTCGAAGCAAAGGCACCCAAGGATGTGGTGGAACTGAAGAAGCAGGAGCAAAAGGAGCGCAAGGAAGACAACAACAACAAGCAGCAGGCTCAAAAGAAGAACGGGGAAAAGGTTCCTAAGAAGGAGAAACCAACATTAGCAGCTGAACCAGAGCCTCCCATTGTTACCAAGCAGATCCTCAAGCAGCAGAATGGTTCACCCAAGAGTCAGCACAACCAGGCCAACAACAAGACCAAACAGCAGCAGCAGCACAACAACAAGCAGAAGCAGAAGGAAACGGCCCTCACTGCTAAGGATTTGGCTGTGGCCTTGGACAAACTGGCTGAGCACCAGAACCAGACTATTGGCGTCAACGCTCTAATGAATGTCTTCTCCCGGGCCGAGCTAAATCGCTCGGAGATTCAGATTCTCATCGATTATCTCCTGAACAAGCAGCAGGATATGCCCGCATCCCATGCCGAATGGTCGGATGACATTTGCCAGAAGCTCAAGCGCCAGCTTGAGGAAAAGGAGAAGCTGCTTGCCGAGGAACAGGAGGCCTCCATTGGCATTCAGGCTAAGCTGCGCGAGTTGCGCCAAGAGGTCAATACTGAGCGCGCTCAGATGCATGCCCGCATTCAGGCATACAATGAGAAACTGCAGAACAAGGACCAGGAGCTGTCCAGTCTGAATGACAAGCTGACACTCGAACGACAACAGCTGCAGGTAAGAGTGATAACCGCAGAGAAGGTTAATCAAAACTTAATTTATTTTGCCTTACCATCTGTTTCAGAACCTTTTGAGGGAGAGCCAGGCCAACTCGCAGGACTTGATACAGTTACAGCGCCTACAACAGGACTTAGCTCACAAGGAGAAGTGCCTGGCCGACATGACCGCGTTCGTTAGCGCCGAGACGCAGCAGAAGAACGAGGTAATCCAGCAGCAGGCACAGCAGTTGGCGGCCTTGGAGCAGCAGCGCGATGAGCTGGAAGCGCGTCAGAATAACAGCATTTTTGAGCTAGAGCAGCGCAAGCAGCTCGACGCAGAGAACGCTGACCTGAAACAGGAGCTGCGTACCGTCACACAGGCGCAGTCTGAACTGCAGCGCGTTCATTTAGCCGAACTGCAGGAGCTGCGTCAGCAAACTTCCGCCTTGGAGGCCACTAACCAAACGTTGACACAACAGCTTACCCAAGCTGCCACCACCGCCGTTCAGGCATCGGCCGCCCAGTCGGAAAAGGCCCAAGTTCAGTCGGAAGTCTTGGCCCAAAAGCAGCAGGAACTAAGTGCTCTGCGCGTACAGGTTGGCACTTTGACCGATGCCCAGGCTCAGCAACAGAAACAAGCCAACGCGCTGCAGTCACAGCTTCAGGAGGCACAGCAGCGGGCGGAGCAGCTGCAGGCCAAGGAAAAGCAACTGCAGAAGGAGCTCCAAGAGCAGCGAGAGAAGAATAATGTAAGTAACAATGTGTCTATAACTATTTTCTACCTATTTATAAGAATTTAAAAAAATACATATCCTTCATTAATATTTGATTGTTAAATATGTAATCAAAGTGTCATTACGTTAACTTGTTGTATCGTCTACTTTTCTGCGCCTTGACTGTGAATCAGCACCATAATCTTTGCTTCCTTTTACTAATTGCCACGTATTTGTGTTTCGTCCAGGACGTGCGTATGAAAAATTGGAAGTTGATCGAAGCGTTGCAAAATGCCGAAGCATCAACAGCTAAGGCAATGGCCAAGACGAAACCAAATACAGCGCAATCCTTGGGCGTAAGTGCATGCGATCTCTGCCAGCTGTTCCTTTCTTATCCTGCTTGTCCTGCTATTTTGGAACCCTTTTCTAAATGGAATTAAGTTTGAAAATATTTAAATGTTTACTCTCCTTCCGAATTTCAGCAACAACACAAAGAGTTGCAACAGCAGCAGCTACAGCAACAAAAGGCAGTGGCCGCCAATGGAGGGGGAAGCGCCAGCTCGGCGAAGAGCGAGCAGGAGCGCATCCGGGGACTCTACCAGCGCCTGTATCCCGATGCAGTGAAAGCGCAGGCAGGCAACGCCCTGCAGGCATCCTTCGACCAGTGGCTGGAACAGGTTCTAACCACCCACGTCAAGCAGCAACAGGAGAAGCTGCGGCAGAAGCTCGAGCAGGAGAAGCCAGAGAAGCAGCCCAGTAGCAGCAGTAGTCATAAGTCAACACAATCAAACAGCAGCAGTAGCAATAGCAACCATAATAGCAACATCCACAACAATATTAGTAGCAATAATAGTAGTTCGAATAGCCAATCCTCCTCCGCCGTCGCCGAGCAGCAGGAACTGCACAAACAGAACCTGCAGCTGCGCGAATGTAACGATAAGCTCACCCAGCTGGTCACAAAGACGGTAAGCAGAAATTAAGAATGCAGTTGTTACTACATCATGTAGTTATAGTCATTAAAGCAAATTACTTTAACTTTAATTTTAACTTTATGTTCATATTATAGACCAATACGCTGATGGACCTGGAAGAGCGAGCCCGCGAACAGGACGAACATTGGCGTGGCATCGTTGACCAGAAGGAGCAGATAATCGTTAAGCTGCAGCAACATGCCTCTAACGGAGAGCAGGTGAGACTGATATAATTAATACAACAAATCTATATAAAAATACCCATTGTTGTAAGATAAAGCATCAGCTAAATATTTACTGTGATAAAAAGAAAGAGAAATTTATTATTTATTAATCGTTTTTGTTTTTGCAGGACATTTAATGTCGCGGACGGAATAACAACAGGAAGAAGGAGCCCAAAACAACGACGATAAACTGACAAGCAAGAGTTTGTCCAAACTTCCATAACAACAGCAACAATTCTAACAATCTATTAAGTTTAAAGTTGAAGGCAAGAAGGAAAGTGGAGTAAATTTAGAGCATGCCCCCAGCAACAGCAACATTAAACATTTTTAATATTAGCGAAGGCCAACAACCCATTAGGATGAAGGAGGAACTAAGGAATGCATAAGAAATTATATATGTATACACAAATAAGGCAAGATAATGAATGGAATGACAGTCGAAACTTGTGCAATGTTAAAAAGAGAGCAGATGAATAGGAGAAGGAAGAGAAGCAAAGGAAATGCCAGACTCTGAACGCAGAAGCAGGCAGTTTCCACCTAAGCCCAAGCCCTCCCAACACAAACCTACCAGAAAAACAGTAACAAGAAATCCATTGCTGCTGCTAGTATCTTAATATTATGATTATTTGTCCCCACACTTTGCATGCAATTATTATTTGTTTTATACTTGCATTTAGAGAAGCGCGCGCTATTAACGATTGTATATGTATGTATCCTATGTTAAGCAAATGAATTTACAACCCACAGCTACTTAAAATCCATAAAAACAAAGAATATCAACTAGTATGTATGTTTGTGTATATGTACTTTGACGAATTTTTGTATGTTTTCCATGTCTGTTTTCCCGTTTGTACTGTGTTCCATATTTTTTCCCCCCTGCGGAGGAGCAGCGCAAAGTATTGAAACCCCAGAAAGTGCACGAGCTAACAGCAGCAGCAACATTTAATTAAGCAAACATATATAAACAAGAAAATAAATACCTATTTTTATATATAAACTAAATGAGAAGAAGCTAATGTTTAAGTAAACGCAAATTAAACTCACGATTGCTAATGCTAATTAGCGGTTAGTTGTCGAGAACCTGTTGCATGCGACATATAGTAAGCCGAGCAATAAGCATCGGCGGTCACAACCAATACAAGAAAAATAAATGAGCTATAGCGCATTATAAAGAATTATGATGTATAATTTACGATAAATGAGAATTAAATACATACACACACATATGAAAAAGACATTTTTATGGCTTACCATTCTTATTTCTGATATTTTATCTCTCGCAATAAATAGTTGATCTTACAGATCAATATTTTTGGGTTGATGTTTGCGGGTTATTTAAGAGTTAAACAACCGTCAAGGAAAAGGTAAGGTAAAAAGGTAAGAAACGACGGAAAGAGGTAGATGGATAACAAAATACTACAAAGAAATCAAAAGCCACACAAAATGTGCGATCAACATTTATTTACATATGTATAGTATGTACGCCATCTAGACACACACATATTGTCTTTGCAATCAGAAGAGCGGCGTCGAATCAGTTTTGTTTTTTTTTTAACTTTACTGACTGTCAGTAATATAATTTTTGTCAAATTTCAATGATCGCTAAGTGCAAGCGTCAACTGCTTGGGAGAAATTACTAGCAGTTCCCGATTGACCCAATAATAATTTTACATTCAATGGTCGCCCTCATTCTTTAATTATTCTCTTTCTATCTCTTAAGTAAAACAAATTCAGCTTACATTCTAATTATTGTTGCTGGGGGCGCCTCTGCTGGAGGGGATTTGAAGGTTGTGCAACGGAATGATCATTTGGAAGGGATACTGCAGCAATTCAGTGCATGATGGGCGCTTCTTGGGATTCAGCTGCAGGCAGTTCTTGGTCATCTGAAAAGTGGATATTTCGGTTAATAACCAAAGTGATTTCTACCTTACTAATACAATATACCTCAACCAGCATGACAGGATAATACGGAGGAATGGCAGGATACTCAATACTGGTGGCCGGACTGGCAATTGCATTCATCTTGGCATAGATGTTCCGAATGTGACCGAACGGAGTCTTCTGGTAGAGTAACAAATACAAGATGCAGCCCAGTGACCATACATCCGACTTGGTTGAGATTTTGATCTTGGGCTGATTGCCGCCGCCCCGCAACGGACTATTGCCTGTGGAGGTGTCCGTTAGGGCCTCGGGACTAATGTAGTTAAAGGTGCCCGCCTGTGAAAATTTGATGATGCTCGTGGAATCTACCGAGATATTGCTGGCGATCCCAAAATCGATCAACTTCAGACGTCCGTTGACCATCAAAAAGTTGGCTGGCTTTAAGTCGGAATGAATGACGCCATGCTGGTGGATGTAGTTGACGGCTTGAAGCATCTGATAGAGAATGTTTGTCAGGCTATATAACGGCAGGTTGGTGGTGTAGTTTTGCAGGATCTTGTTGAGATCACAATCGCCCTTCTCCATCACCATATACAGCTTGGACTCTTCGCGCAGAAGTTGACTACGGAAATAGAAGGTCTTTTAGTTAGGATACTAATCATATAATGGAGACTTACTAATCGTAAAGGGCCACAACGCACACATTTCCCTGCAGCTTCGCAAGGAGCTGTGTTTCGTTGAGATACCCTTGCACCACCAAAGGATCGGCCTGCAGATCCACTACCTTTAGCGCAAACTCGTCTCCGGAATCCGAGCGACGTGCTAAATAGACACAACTGGAGCCACCACAACCAAGTTTCTTGACAATCGTATACTGGTGATTCTTTATATTCAGTATATTCGATGTTTTTGAAGAGGAGGTGCCACCAGGTTTAGGTTTTACGGGATCCGTTGTAACAACGGGTACCGACGCGACCACTTCCTTGGCTTCGATACTTTCCACTTTCGGTGGCACTTTCTCCACTTTTTCCAACGCACTGAACGCGCTCTCCAACGATTTTTTGGATTTTCCATTCCCAGACTCTTGTTTTGGCGGTGGCTCCGGAACGTCGGGACTCTCGCTGATAGTGTCGCAGAGCGAGAAACTTATACTGTTGTTGGGGAATGGAGCCGCTCGACTTACGGTCATGGGCGTTTGGAAAAGCACCTTCTGGGAGCGGAACTCATTGGACGCCGCAGGACCTCGGCTCTTTGCCGATTGAATTGATCCGTAAGCTCGCACTTGAGGCGTGACAAAATCAGTTTCTGGCTTTGCATGCGGCTTTGTCTCAACCGTGGACGAGGATGTGGCGGAGATTCCCTTGCGTAGTGGTGTCTCGGAGTCTACTAGGCGGCGTCTCTCAGCGATGGCAGCATCTACGAGTTGGCGTCTCTCCGCAATGGCTTGGATCGTGGAGAGGGGCTTTTTGACTGGCACCTGCTCCTCCGGTTCTTCACCTGGTGATCCCTGGCCGCTGCAGTTAATGCCCATTTTGTTAAATCGACCCAGAAATGAGAGATTTGATTCAGATGCCTTCAGAGGAGCGGCGGCGGCGGTTGTTGATGGACGGGTGGGAATACTGTGGTTGCTGCCGGTCAATTCGTGATTGGGACTCATTACGAAGGAATCATTTAGAATGGCGCAGTTCAGATTGTGATTGTTCTTGTTGTCTTCCTCCTCCTCGCTATCCGAATCCATCATTGTCAGCTCGGAGGCACGACGGGGTCTGTTGCGGAGAAAGAAACAGATTTAATAATAATACAAATATGAAGAATAAACATTGAAGGAATAATGAAGCTCCAGCGTTGCAAATTTAAAGGAAGCCATGTAAGGGTAGGGCTTTACTAATAAGAAGTCCCCATTTCCCCGCAGGGTAAATAAATAATTTGCAAGACTTCTGTAGAAGCAAAGAAATGACAAGGGAAAGTTGATGGATCCTCACAGCACTTCAACGGGCCGCATTTGTTGATGCGGCTCGTTCTCCTTGCCCCTTGACGGAATTTGCAATGACGACGCCACCGCCACCGGTTTTTTGTGCTCAGCTCCTCGGGATCTCTGTGGGCGGAACGGCGTGTTGAATCCGTCCTCCGAGTCTGAATCCGATGCTAGCGCCATCATATCCTTGGTGCGTCGCGGCACGGGAGTAGTCATGACTCCCAAAAAATTGTTTTCCACCCGCAAATTGTTCAAAATCTTATTTGTTGTTTTTTTTTTCTTATTCAAACTAGAGATGGAAACACCGATGACTTTATCGAAAATATCTATCGGCGCGATCGATCCTTTTGCCCATGTCTGGATCTCAAATAAATCCCCTCTAGGCTTTATATAGCTACAACTTTAAGGAGAGCGAAAAGTCTAATATTATAATGAAAATAGGTGGTAAACAGTGACGGACCATGACATAATTCAAGTTTACTAATGGACAGTAGACTTGTAATCGCTTAACGATAGTTTTGTGCTCTCAGCTATAACTAATACCGAGTTGGCAGCCCCACACCTTCAAAATTCAAAAATAACGACATATTCCCCCTTTGAAATTATTTTCTTAATAATTAATTTAAACAATAGTCATGCAATTAAATATAGGAAATAAAGATTCTATATTTAAACATAAGCTTTAAAAAACAGAATTCTTAAAATATTTTAAATACTATCCACATGCGATAAATATTTATTCCTTTGGGAAAATATCGAAATGTTTATATTTAATCGAAATCTCTAGCCGAAAACAAACAAACAAAGCCAAGCAAAAAGGGGAATTAATTCGAAAATTACGCAGCACAGATGGACAATCAAGCAACAGCCGGAGGCGCCGTCCAACCGGGCATGTCTCCCGCTCATGACCACGACTCGGACCAACTGTTGGATCCCGTGCTCTTCTCAAATGACAATGGAAACTATAAGTTGAACACAGTGCCCGCATTTAGGTAAGATTGGGGGGACTGGACTCCCGGCGGCAATGAATCATTCACGCCACTGCAAGGGCTTCGGTTGCGATGATGCACCCAATTAACCCAACCCCGTTGACTGTTCTTCTGCAGCCTTCATTTGCTTATCTCCTCGGCGATTTCGTTGGTGGGCATCGTACTGGCGGCCTCGTTTCCAGCGGATCGGCGCTGCGATGCCTACTTTATCATGCTATACCTACGGGCCACCTTCTGGGTAATCACATATGTATGTAACCATTGTAATCACTTTCGACCTGCCTCAATAATACCTCGATATTTCCATAGCTCTTTGATCATTTTGTAAAGAAGCAACATGACAATCTACGCTTGAATGGCTACCACGATTTCCATCGAGATACAAACATACAAAAGGGGATTCCCCTGCAGGTGGTGTCACTGTGGAATTCCATGCTGCTGGCCGTGCAGGCCCTAATCCATCACTTCTACGGCGAGAATTTCTGGGAGCATTGTGCTGCCGAATGGCTGTCGCCGGTTAGCTATGTCACCGCCTTCACAGTGGCCGAGAACGTGGTGTTGGCTGTGTCTCACAGCTTATATATTGGTAAGCTTGGTTTGATAAGGAAGGGACTCGTGAATCATGAGCAACGGCTTAGCCTTTTCTATTTCTGCAGATTTTTCTAAAAAAGTTCTTAATTCGAAAGAAATATGTATTTATAGAAACCGCTAACTAAACAGCTTAGAAGTCTTTCTTTTAAACTGCGGTGTGATTCAGAACCTTTAAAATGTCATCACCTTTGTCTAGAAATTTTCACCTCTACATTTTAAATCTCATTTGAAATACCACATTTTTCATTTCAGATAAGGTGCGGAAATTTAACAAAGCCAAGCTGGCTCCGGATGTTCTGCGTGGTGCAGACCGAGCCGGTGGTTCTCTGGGACTCATGCAACCCGGTGGCGATACCGCCGAACTGCTAGAGAAGCAAGCCGATCTTATTGCTTATTTGCGTGATCACACGCACAAACTCAACCAGAAGTTGCACCAAATGCAGACCAATGTGCGACCGGTGCGGGCTCCACAAATTCCTTAAAGGCAGCCGAACAGTGACTAATATATATTATTTTTTGTATTACCATATTATTTTTGCCGACGGTTTTCTTTTTATTTAGAAAAACAAAAACATTTTGTTCATGGCGAAGAAATATTCTTCAAGTAAATCAACTGCAATGTATACAATTGGGCGTTAAACAAAAAGTATCAATTTGTAAATACAGAGAACGCAATTCATAATCCTTGATCAATTATTAAGTCCTTCATGATTTTGTATACAACAAAGAGATGTGTGTGTATGTGTAAACTTGTTAAAATAAATCAGATTTATACAATGTAATGCTAAGCTTTTCACTGGTCATTAACCATGGCTTTGGGCACTTCCAGTATCCCCAGAGAGTTATCTTTAGAAGATGTGACGATCTGCAAGTTAAAAAAGAAACCATTAACTTGTGATCAATGTATAAGATATTAAAATGTACTCACTTTATCGCCAGCGACGGCTAGGGCTAAAACCAAACGCCCAGCGCCTTCGAAACGGCCTACTTGTTTGCCAGTCACCTTGTCCAGGACATAGATGAACCCATCGTAGCAACCAGCCAGAAGATAGCGCTCTTTATACGAGACAATCGAGACAGCTCCATTGCCACAGTACATCTTGGTGACCAAGTTGCCAGTCTACATAAATATTCAAATCAAGAAATAAATACTCATTTAACTTGGTAAACTTGGTTTTATTACTCACAGCAAACTCGAATTGGTAAATCTGATTTTTCTGAGTGCCACAGTAGATGTGTCCATCGCTCAGCAGGAGGCTGTAAACATTCAGGCCCTCGGGCACACAGAGACGGCGAAGTAACAATCCGTTGGCGGCATCGTTTATATAGATAGAGCTTCCCTTGCATCCAAGGATAAGGATCCTTCGCACGCCTTCCTTGGTAGCCTTGATAGCAATGATGGATTGGTTAGTGGAGACCAGCGACATTTCTGCCGGCTTGTTGGTCTGAAATTAGTAAACGTTTCGAAAGGATTGTTATTATTTGTGAGTTTGTTGAAGCAAAAATTATCGTAATCTTATTTAAATTTAATTTAATTTAAAAAATATATAATAATTTAATAGCTTTCTCTAAGAATCGTTAAGAATTATAATTATATTCGAATAATTTGCATTTAAAGCATCTTTACATATTTTAATCCAAAATTAAAAAAAAAATTCATATGTCCTTTGGAGATGCGGGGTATCGATCCCCGTACCTCTCACATGCTAAGCGAGCGCTCTACCATCTGAGCTACATCCCCGTTGTGGATTTGCTTCTTTTATTGCCCCTACAAGATATTGTCGCATGGTCAACGTCTTTGATTTTGGGCCTTCCACAGTTACGTACTCATTAAAATTCCCAAAGTGCATCGTCATGACATTCACGCGTTCGAATCCATAAACCAGCCGAAATGGTCAAAAGAAAGCATTGTCCAATGGCTATATGTAGTTTTGCGTTATAAATAAACACTGCGTTGGTAGAAACTTATTTATATATAAAGCGAATATATACTCTAGAGAATGTGTTTACGATTTCATGATTAGATAAGACCTCTTATCTATAAATGGTTTTAGGCGCTGGAATTAAATTCTAATTTGCAACGCTTAAGATGATTAAATGATTATAATTTTGTATTTGTAAAAGGTATTTTTATTATTAGCGAAGGGTATTATGATTAACCCAGAACTGTGCAGCATCAACTAGACATGTCCGTTTATCTTTAGAGCTATCTTAATACATAGAATTTTTCAGATATGCAGTATTTCGGAGCGGGCCTAATCGAACCACTTTATCTTTGGCTATCATAAAATAGTCTTGTTTTTCAAAATATTTTTATGTACTCCGAGGGTTGACAATTTTTAAAAAATAATTAAGGAATTTACCAGAAAAAAGAAACAATTTATACTCAAAAATGTTTGTTAACGTTTATCACATCCGTAAGATTGACTTTGTGTTATAACTGCAAATATAAACTTCATCCCAAGTTATTATACCCTTGTAGGGTATTATAGTTTCAGTCAGAAGTTTGCAACGCAGGGAAGGAGACATCTCCGACCCTATAAAGTATATATATTCTTGATCAGGATAAACAGCCGAGTCGATCTAGCCATGTCCGTCTGTCCATCTGTCCGTCTGTCCGTTTCTACGCAAACTAGTCCCTCAGTTTTAAAGCTATCTGAATGAAACTTTGCAGTTAGGCTTCTATATACTCTCACTCTTACAGATGTCGGAACGGGCCGGATCGGACGACTATATCATATAGCTGCCATAGGAACAATCGGAAAAATCTTCGAAAAAAATTATAACTTTGTCAGTTTTTAACATTTTTTTTACAAAATTTGATATTTGGCCATTTAATATTATTTCAGAATTTCGGTTTTAATTTCATGAAAATTAGCTGACTATATCCTATAGCTTCCATAGGAACAATCAGGAAAATAAAAGAAAAAACCATAACTTTGACAGTTTTCAACGAATTTTCCCCAAATTTGATATTTGGTCATTTGATATTATTTCCGAATTTCGGTTTTAATTTCATGAAAATCGGACAACTATGTCCTATAGCTTTCATAGGAACAATCAGGAAAATAAAAAACCATAGCTTAGCCGTGTTTCAAACCATTGCCATCAAATTTGAGATTCTGCAAGGGTATACAAACTTCGGTGAGCCGAAGTTAGCTTCCTTTCTTGTTTTTACAATGCTCTTAAGCATATAATTTTGAGATATGTAGAACAAATATTTTGCAAATCAACGAATATTTAATTGTTTAAAATCTATTTTCTAATTTTTTAGCATAAGTACATATATACATATTTCATATTTAATCATGAAAGCGAGTAAATACTTTAGACTTTGACAGTGCATAAAAGATGAAAACTATAAACATATTTAGAAGCCAGTTTGTTTAAGTTTTTTACCATGAGGAACGAGAAAATAAGTATCTTTTAGGGGGAGTGTAAAAATGGTTATTTTTATAAATACCCATTATACATAGTTACCCATACCCATACCCATACATACATAGTTCATTGAAAATAAATCATAGCGGAGGGAGTAAATAAATATTTCTTAAAAAATATATCGATCTCAAAGACTATAAAAAACTGAAACTAGAAAACAATTTAAAAACTTTCTAATGGATTGGATTAAAATGGGATATCATCAAAAATTAATAAGTTACAACTTTGAATTTCTTTAAAAATGGTCTTGACAAATAATTAATTGAATTATATAAAACAAGTAAGAAAGCTACAGTCGAATGAGCTCGACTGTGAGATACCCGCAACCCATACTTAAACCAGAAAAGCATCAGGACGCCAGAAAAAACAGTTAATACAATTTTGAACATAACGGACAAATGCAAATGCAAGTGTAATAAATCACATGCATACAAAAATACATACACATGTATCTATGTGTGTAAAAACGCGTTATTATTGAATTTAAGCGGAACACAACCAAGAACGGATAAGAATATTTAGTTGTTCTAATTGGTCAACCAAATGAGGCATGCTGCCAGCAGCCGTTTGTGGCCATACAAAATTATTTCTTTAATAACTTCGACAATTTTGATCTGATCGCAACCAAATTTTCAGGGACCACACAGACTATAGTTCTTAATATACATACCGAAATTCGCGACTTTAGCTTTAAAATGAATACGCTTAATACGCTTTTTTATGATTGGCGGGGCGGAAGTGGGCGTGGCAAATTTTTGAAACAAACTTGATCTGCGTGCAAGCAAAACAAATACTGTCGAAAAAAAAATTAGAGCTCTATCTCGTATAGTCTCTGAGATCCAGTGTTTCATACGGACAGTAGGACAGACAGACAGACGGACATGGCTAAATCGACTCGGCTGTTGATCCTGATCAAGAATATATATACTTTATAGGGTCGGAAATGCTTCCTTCTACCTGTTACATACATTTCCTGCCGGCACAAAGTTATAATACCCTTCTACCCTATGGGTAGCGGGTATAAAAATGGAATAATAAATATGGGAATTATAATCTATCGATTCGAGTAACCCTTTAAGAAATGGAGCACTGAAAAAACATATTAGTCCTTGAATGCAATGCCCAAAGATAAGTTGAATTTAAGGAAATTAGAGAAGGGAATTAAAATCCTAAAAAAAACCAAATGATATTCGATTTTGAAAAGTATTACAATTTGTAACAGCTTCTTGATGCTTCGACCATTATTCAGATGATTTTATGTCCTAAAACAAATATATAACTCCTAGAAAAAGAAATTAAACAAATGCAAACTGTGAACCAAGAACAAATTTTCATGAAAGGCGAAAAATAATTGCAATCGGAACCGAAACCAAACAACATGCAATATCCTTGGGACAAAGATAGATAACTCCCTTTCCAATTCAGGATTAATAAAGAGAGATGGAGCGATGTAGTGCATTTTTATGTACCGTTATGTCTTCAGCCATTCGGCAAGATGGCGTCCAGGACAATGTTCCTCAAAAGGAAAGCAAAAATACAAATAAATTGCTTTTGGGTGGCAATACAATGCACTGTGCAGTGTGGGAGTGGCAGAAGCAATGTGTTTATTTAGTGGTTGCACTTGCCACACCCACCCAACTGTATGTGCAGTTTGCCACGTCGAACAACAATAGAAAAGCTCACATAAACACGAAAAAGAGTTACAGTCACTTGGGGCCACATAATGGTACAAACAACCAACCCGATGCGGCCAAGGCAGCCAATGAGAAGGCGGTACGAGCAGCGCACACCAACAACAAGCCATAGACAAGGCGTCAGTTTCCAGAAACACAACACAACAAAACAGGAGCCAACCAGCAAGAAAAGCCCACGCCATAACAACAACAAAAACAGGACCTACGAGAGAGAAAGACCGAGAGCGAAGGATATAGAATGAGAAAGGAGCAACAGGCACGAAGACAATTCCAATTGCAGCTCCTTGGAAAGCTCTCTCCTACTTGCAGTAAGAGCGAGGGATAGCGAGAGAGCCCGAAAGGACGAGCGAGCGAGCTAGCTTCAGAGAGCGCATCCTCGTTAAAAGCCTGAGAACTGGCAAGAGGACTTCGCTTGTATTTTATTTAAAATTGTTTTGGGTAAATAGCATTTAAACATTTTATTTGCTGCTGCCAAAAACCTAACGAATGGCAGTAACTATATGCAACTAATGCAAAATTGCAGCGCAAGGACATGCGCAGATAGAGAGCGAGAGAGAGAGAGATAGGGATAGCAGTGTGAGTGCCGGCGAAATATACCGTTAACTAAACAGGCACACATAAAAACTTAAATAAACAACAATAGAGAGCTCTGTGGAGTGAGAGAACAGAGTACGAGCGAGCAGGACGACCCATCCTTTTCCCCAATGAGTGAGCGAACGAGATAGCAGGATACAACTGAGACTGCAAGTCCTGCAGTTTGCTGTTGTTTGTTGCAACTAACCCCCAGCCCCGGCACTATATACCCAGCCTGGTTTATATACTTCGCCTCATCGGCCAAACAACGTGCAGCAAACACGGCACACAATAAAGCACAAAACACCAGGCGAGGCTAAATATCAAGCAATAGCAGCAAGGCAAGCAAAAAACTGCAGTACCAGCAACGCCCTCTATATGATCCACATAATGTCTACGCTCTACGTTCTGGGGCGTGGCATCTTCGCATATTTACCAAATAACCAAAGCTCCATACTGCACCTCCGACTGTACTGGGTTGCCTACCAAGTCCTCGGTACAGTTGCCTCCTCCACCTACACAACAGTTGCCACCATCTGCAATACAATTGCAGGTACAGTTGCGCCATTCCTTCTAAGTATGCCATAAATAAAAGGACATGCATTAGTTACGAATTTTTAGTTTTTTCCATTATTTACTCTACAGCCCCTTTTGTGTTAAATTATTTATTTAAATAATATTTATTCAGTCTTGATATTAATCCTTCTACCTTTAAAATTTATCTTCAACTCACTACCTTATCCGGTCAAGTACAGTTGTGTATAAACGAAATGAACGCAGCATAAATTCAGTGCCATGAGTTATCAGCACGTCGCAGCCATAAATCGAATTTCTGCCAGAATTAAGACTTATAGCTCTCTTCTACTTCTACCACCCTCGATGTGAAATATTCTAATGAAGTATCAGCTCAGGACCGAAACTCCCTTTCCTCGCTTTTCATCTCCATACTATCCAATTTGTTAAATTCCGCGGGAGCAAAAAAAAAAATATATATATGTAAAGGAAAAATAAATTCGATTTGATTTCCATTGTCTAGACGTTCGTTTTTGGCTCTGCTCATTGCCAATTCGTTAAGTTCTGGTGTTGTTGTTGGCGCCCGGGCAAGGTGTGGACTCGTCCTCGAATGTGTGGCTGTCCTTTTTTGGCAGGGCCCGCGAGCCGTAGCACAATATTTTAATTGAAATTGTTCAAGTGTTTGTTTGACAGATAAATATTTAATGAGTCAAATTAAGTGGCGTAAAGGTATTGAAGGAAGATTGATTGACCTCACACGGTGGAAAGATTCCCTGAGTTATTGGTGCAGATGTGAAATGTTATTAAAAACGGACGGAAGTGAAAATTTATAAGTATTTTCCTTATAAAAGTACGATATTTTTAAAATTGCAAATAGTTTGGGATGTTTATATTTAATATGACCTTTTTATAACGTATTAAGCTTTTGCTTTTTAGAGAGGATAAAGAAGGTAATGAGTAATTATGAGTAGTTAGGATACGCATAACTTATACCTTAACTTCTAGTTACATGAATGGCACTCACAATCACATTAAAGGCAAATATGTTGCCCCAACGACTGCCAATGAAGGCCACTCCCCAAGCAATGTCAATCGATTGAAGTGGTTCCTTGAAGTAAACAGTTTGCATGACCCGCTCCAGGTTCTGTAAAAGCAGATCGAGATTTGGATTATTAAAAAAAACGGAGTAATAAATACTAAGACAACTCACCTCCAGCGAAGTCTTCTTGAAGAAGCAATCCAGCGATGTGGTATATAGAACGCCGTCATTCTCGCTTAGAAACATATTTGTAATGGCCTCACTGTGCTTGGTTATTTTTCGCTCCAATTTATGGCTGATCAGGTGGAACATGTAAATATCACCATCTTCGGAGGCGGCAATCACATAATCTCTGAAGATTCGCAGCTGAGTAATGGGGCTCACGACATCGTGCAGCATACCGCAGGGTATGAAACCGTCATTGGATTGGGAGTTAATTTCTGGACAGTCATTCATTTCTTCGGACAAATGACATATTGGTTCAGGAGGCGGAGGTGGTGGTGGGAGCGGTGGTATTACAGCCAAGGGATGTTTGCCCGTAGTGGCATTCGGTTTGCTTAGAGGCGTTGTTTTGGGTTTGACGGTGGGCAGGGAGTCCGTTACAACCTCGGAGACTGAATCATCCAGGATCTCATCCTTGACATCCGAAAAGTTCTCTAGCCTTGATTCTTCTTCTTGGGCTTGCTTTTGGTCACACTCCTCGTTATCAGCATCTTTTTGAGGTGTTTGAACACTTACCTCCTTCGATTTGGCACTTTTCCTGGTGGCTCGCTTCGGAATTCGTTTCACGCGTCTGGGCATCAGCTTTACCAATCTAAATCTTGTTTTGCTCTTTGCTTGATTATTAGTCTCCTCTTGTGTCGCTTCCTGAGTAGAGGATACAGAAGGAGGTGAGTTTCTAGAAGGCACTGCCGGGGGAGGAGGTGCGGTTGTGACCGCCTGATTGCTAGAAATTAACAGCATTATTTTGCGACTCTGCAACTCTAGGTTTTGCTTGTCCAGGTGGGAAATCTCCTTTTGAAACTTTGAAATCATTTCCTCGAGAATGCTGCGCCGATTCTGGTTCTCCATCAAATGGCGATCAATTTCAGTTATATTCTGGCATAAAAGGTCACCCATCTGACTGACGGCTTCAGGTTTATCTGCCCCATTTGTTAGCGGAGAATAACCAGGTGGAGGAAAGCGGTAAAAATTGGAATCAAATGACATAAATGGCAGGCCGATGGGATGTGGCTGTGGACTTTGGATTGCAGGCAAAGCTGGAAGGCTTTGATGAGCAGATAGACTTACAACGGAAGTCGATGCTAGCGGGCTCTGATGGGCAGGTAATGTCTGAGGTCTCTGGTCGATAGATAATATAGGAGAACTATGATTGCATGATGTTGAGGAAGACGCCTTTGGTGTTCCTTTTACTACTTGTTCCGCTTTCTTGGGGCTTTCTTGTTCTTCCTGCGCACGACGACGCTGCTTTTGTAGACTGACCACGCTGACGATCTCCTTTAGGAGAAACTCGATACCTTTCCTGTTGTCAGGGGCTTTGAGATTTCTTTGTATCTTGGCCACATCGATTTTACTGAATTTCTTTGAGTTGTGCTCCGAGCTAGTCACAACGCAGGAGATGAAGTGCAGGCGGCTTTGCAGGTTAGCAGAGTGCTGAAAGTGATAGCGATCCGACAGCGTCTCCCGAAGATGCGGAAGTATAAGCTTTTCAAAACTGTCCACCACATTTTCTGCATCGTTCTGAAGCTTTAATTTAAAGCGCCTCTTCTCAGATGCGGTGCTACAATGGGAGCTAGAGGAATGCTCACTGGCAGAGTCGTCGATGGTCTCGGCTTCAGGGTCTGGTGCAAGTTCCTTAGCCTGTTCTTCCATTTCTACCAGACTCTTCCCTTCGGGCTCACCTATCTCCATATCTACATCAACGTCTTCCTCAGAGGAGCTCAGGAGCTCTATTACATTGTGTGGGAGAGGACTTATCCGAGTTGGAGAGGTGCTACGTTCGCTTTTGATTTTTGTACGGAGGGGTATATTGATATCTGCTGAGGCTACCTTTGCGGTTGATTTAATATTTTTTCTCTTCGGTTTTTGTTTTGAAGATTGTGTTGTTTTAGATTTTGACAAGATTGGAGTTCTCTCCCGAGTTGAAGAAACACTAGGTTCGATGTTGACTTCAGTATTAAGGGGTGCAATGATTTCGGGTGTGGATATATTAGCGATTGTTTTGCTTTCAGATCCAACAGCTTTTGCGACCTTTACATTTTTCTTTGGCGATTGATCTGTCCCTTTATTCTGATCTGCAGTCAAATTCAACTTGTTTGGAGTCCTCCCACAAGCTGGGGTGGGCAGTAAAGGACCACGATTCTTGGAAAGACGCTTTTCTGCCATCATCTTTACCTCATCAGCTGCTTTAAGTCTAGCCATTAGATCATTGGAACGCTTCATCTTGTTCTGATTTCGTTTATCTTTTCTTTTCTTTCGAACAGCCTGGACTTTTAGTTTTTTTTTCAGATGATTGTCGGCTTGGTTATTGTTATCCTGAATAATTATTTCAGTGGACTCCTCAGCTAATATATTTTTATCGCTATTAGTTTCACTATCAATTCTGTTTAAATGGCCGTCGTCTCTGTCATTCTGATCCTGAATAATACCTCTAAGTGCACAAATCGTATTGTGGTTTTCAGAGGACTGCTCAGCTACCTTATTTTGATTGGAATTAGTTTCACTTTTAATTCTGAAAGGCTGCTCGTTACTTTGATACATGCTCTTCTTACTGGACTGGTCACTATCTTTGATAGCCTCGGAATCCTTACTATTAGCTGCACTATCTTTGTTGCATCCTTTACAGGCCCGTGAATCCTTATTACTTTTTCCCCCTTCACATAATTCCGTATTAGAGGCTTTGATTTTATTCAGCTCGGTCAGGTTCTCTTCAGTTTCCTGTAGTTGTTGGCCTTCTATGAACTCTTTGCCAAAACACTTTTCTATTTCCTTTAGCAAAAAATCGGGCAATTTGATGGCATCTACGATCTCGTCCTCGACCAGCTCCGTCACCCGATTATCCTCGGGCTGCTCTAATGCTGCTCTTAACTGCCGGCGAATCTCTTCGCGCAATCGTTTTCGGGCTTGGTTTTTCAAGTGCTCGTCGTAGATCGTATCACTGTTGTTGATTATGTACTTAAGACTCTCCTTGTCCATGCCGGCGATGCGATTATGGATGATAGCTTCGCTATCTGCAAACTGGCTTCCGCTGGAAGTGGCTCCATTTTGGTTGCTGCTACTCACGGTTCGGCGACGGACTTTGAGGAGGGGTTTAAATGTCTGGCGGCTTGAACTCGAAATGGGAGCGGGTGGCGTAAGGCTTCCAGCCGATCTCTGGCTAAGACGATTCTCCTGAGTAACCGCTAGAATCTCCTGCCGGAGCAGCTGGGTGAGGGGGCGAACTTGAATGCGGGGGGCGTTGAGTGATGATTGACTAGCCTCTGCGATTGAGATACCTTTACTGGGTTTGTTTTGATTGGGTTTTTTCAGATTTTCGTTGATGCTTTTATCATTTCCTTGATCAACTTTAGAAGGTTCAGTTTTTGTTTCAAATTTGGCTTCCTTTTCCGCCAGTTCAACCAAGTCGCCGGTGGGTTCGCTTGGCTGCGAACCACTCTCAGTACCTATTGAGCCATTATGAAGCGTGTCCTTGGCAGTATTTTCTTCGAAACTCCAGCGCGGATATCTTACTTGTTGGTCCCTGTAGTGATGATATCTACCGGAATGGCGAAAGCTATCCTCAGAATTTTGAGGATTTCTGGGACTTATCTGTGGCCCTCCCTCTCCACTCCTATCGTTACGTTCGCGGTAGTTATTATAATCAGTTCTCTGTGTGTAGTCATTCCCTTGGCGTCCCCTATTATTTGCGTAGCTTGGATTATTGTATCGGCGGTAAGGCGTGTCCCTGTGATTATAGTTATTCCACTACAACATGTAAAGTAGTTTAAACAAACAGATATTAAAAGACAATCCCATTTACTTACCACTCTCTTGTTGTACGAGCCGCTGTAAGAAAAAAACAAAAAAATCACATTAGTTAACTCTTTTCCAATTAACTACAATTAGATGCATTAGAAAGAAATAGCTACGGACATACAGAGCCATTGCAAGAGGTGAAAACTTTTGCAAACAATAAAGGAATAATTAATGTAATCAGGCAACGTGCCCAAAGTTGTCTCGGAACTTTCTTGCACGTAAGAAAATGAACAGAGAAATGAAAGAAAGCTTTTGCATTAATTTAACAGATTTCAAATTTATAACCACGAAACCCCTGGCCCCATCCTAACATTCCTCTGGCTATTTGTGTATGCAAAGGTGCGAATTCCGTTGGCTCTTTGTGTTTTTTATTCTTCCTTTCGAAAAATCTCGTTAAGAAATGCTAAAATATACGACCACAAATCTTTGCCTTTGCCTTCGTTTGTTAATGTCATTTGTAACATGAACTAATTAAAAATGTAAAAGTGAGAAAGTTTAAGTCTTGTGAATAAATAAGAGTCTTTTGTATTTAATAAGATCAAAGGTGATTTCTTTTAGGAATTTTTCTATGTTTATCTATCTAAATATATTTCAACTAAGTATAGTAATTATTAATCAAATCTAAGAAATGGATTGATTTAACATCCTAAAAAATGAAATTAATAGCAAACGTTTCCTGTTCCTAATTCTTTATACAAATAATCCTTTATAATATAAAGTTATACAATTTGTTTGGCTTAAATATAACCGCATTGCCACAAATACGAATGGGTATTCCTTTTAAGAACCCCTTTACTTCTGACTTGATATGTTTTTGGCTTTAATTAAAACCAAACAAAGCAACACGCTTCTTGTCAACGCCAAAACAAAGAGTAAAAGTTGAAAATTACCTCAAGCTGTTGCACAAGGAGGCGAACCCTTCAAGTCATCCCACTAATTACAGCTCCTGCCCCCGAAAATCTTGAGTTTTCCCCCTTGTTTATCGGGAGGAAACATTGTGAAAACATGTGGGAAGCGTGGCTGCGCTTAAAAACACATTACAAGTACAAGACAATTAGTTTGTCTCATATAAAACGCAACTGGGAAGGTTGAGGGGATTCCCCGAAAGCTGAATTTTGTTTTCCAACGGCAAGAGTTAAACGTTTTCATATTTATGAGGCTCGTAAAACTCAATGATATACAAAATTAATGACAAAAACGTAGCAAGTGGCACTTCTTCTTAGCTGCTTCCACGCTCTCTGGCGAATCGTAAAAGAAACGTTACCTCAAAAACTTTTGTCAGCATTTACCTGCCAGCGGAACGGCAAGGACGGGGGATTTTGTTCTGGAAAGAGAGGTAACTTGGAGAGGGAATGCAGGCAAACTTATTCAAGCGTCTTGTAATTTTAATTTCAAGACAGTCTGTGACTTTTTTAGCTCAAGTATTTCAGCTTGAGGAACCACTCGTTCCATCCAAGCTCCTTTCCGCATTTCTTTTCGACCTGCCTCTATCTCAGGGTGTCACGTACAATTTGGTTCCTTTTTTAATTGACTTTGGACCCGGGAGAAGTTTATTAGTTGAAGGCGACTTTTTGGCTTGATTTGAGAAGTAGGTGCTGTCTTGTAAACGTATATTCTTCCTGCTCATTAGAAAGGACTTGTCACACACGCCTTCGTCTTCTTCTTTCTCCCGAGGACCGTTTCCGGTTCCGATAAGGGAACGTGTTATTGTTGACTCAAGTGGGGGCTTCAGTTATGGTAGAACAGAGGAGCCGCTGAGCTGGGCTGAGTGGCATCCTTTTTCACTCATCACTGCATAAATTTTCAAAAAGTTTATTTTTTCTTTCCGCAACGCGTTATGCATATTAATTTTTGCAGCCAACAAGAAAAATTCAAGTTTTTATTTTTCCTGTTCCCCAAAGTATAGCAAGAGCCATTTTTGATTTCCGTTTTCTTATGACTATTTGTTGTTGTAAAAATATTATTACAATACCGATAATTTTTGTCTTCAAGGATACGAATTTTTCGTAAATTTTTCATATTGGATTAGTTCCAGAGATATCAACGATAATTTAATATAATATAATATAAATATGTGAACCTCACTGCTTAGAATCTTAAATTATAAGAAAGAGGGATTGGTATAGGTTTGGAGACTTCAATTTAACATTTAGTTTATTTGGTGTAATGTATAGGGTCTTAAAGACTATGATATAGGTATGTTGTCTTACACGGAATGGGGCATAGGTAGACGGTCGGAGAAGACTGCCTTGACAAGCCTTCTGATGCTGATCAATTTATATTGGGTATAGAATATAATAATAAATAGATATATCAATATTTACACAGCATAGGAGATATCTTAACAACATTATAAATGATATTTAATATATGTTTATGAATATTTCCCATTTCCCAAACCCCACCGCCACTGTCTCAAATTAAAGCACGGTCATGTCTTTAAATTGTCGACGCCACACCCTCCGATCAAAATTAAGCTGCAAACCAGTTTTGACTTGGCCTACGAAAAACTGTAACCAGGCCACCTAACGACTTGCATAGCAATTGATAAAAACTACAGACAATTGCCACCTTTAGGAGAGTAAAGCTATGAATATGGATATGTGAGGTACCGGGGATCGATACCCAGTATCTCCAAAGGAAAAGTTTTTTTTTCGTTTTTGCAAAAAACAACTACAAGCTCTGCTGAACAAAACACTTAAAACAATTAAAAACCTAGAAATAAATACATAAATTTTCCAACGACACGAGAGCAGAAATGGCTTAACTATGTAGCTTAGACGGCAAACTTTGTCCTGGCACAAAACCGGGGAAAAACAAAGCCAAACTGGGGGGAAAAAATTAAAACAAAAGCCTTTTGCTCATAAATAGCACATCATGTATCATTTACAACACCCATCTCAGGCTACCTCAGTCCGTGTTGTGGAGTATCTGTGGCTGCCTGCGGCGTCATGGGACCGCGTTTTCCCTCCCCCCGGCAACTCCAGCTCCTGTACAGACTCTGCTGCAGATCCAGAATCCAACTGAGTCGACTGTGTGCTGTGGCTGTCTGGTTAATTGCTGGCAAAGTTCTCTGCGATGCAGGCAAGTAAACAAACATTGGCATATTGTCCTGATTTATGTGCGACAATGTGTTCCCTCAGCCAACACCACAGCCTTTGGACTACACAGGGAAAATAATATGAAAAAATTTTAACTGCCTGAAAGCAATATTTTAAAATAAATAAATAAAATAAATTTCATTGATTTAAAGTTGTATAGAATTCGAATATCTTTGATTTCTGTTCTCGATTGGTAAAGAAATAAGAAAGAATAAAGCTAAGGCTAGCCGGAAATGTGATACAATTCTTTAAAATAAAATACATGATTATAAATTAAGTAAAAGTTAGATTAAGTAAGAGATTTTCAAAGTGTAAGGGATGTGATGAGGGCGCAAATCAAATTACGCGTCTTGATTGCCGACATGGGGGCGGCATTGGCATCTAAGGGATGCGGATGTGAGTCCATGGATAATGCTCGCTTGGCAGCTACAAAGCAACCTTTGAATATTCATTAGTGGCAACATCTTCCCGGCCATAAGCCTCCGGAATGCAAAAGACAAAACTGCCGACGTCTGCGTATTTTGCTTGCAAACAAAAAAAAAGGGAAATAATCCAATTGGAGGTGCGGGGTATCGATCCCCGTACCTCTCACATGCTAAGCGAGCGCTCTACCATCTGAGCTACACCCCCATATGAACAAAATCGGCCCAAGTGTCCAAAAAAGGTGTTCAACCAAAGTGCAAGACAAGCCAAATTGACACTTGGCCAAGTGAAAGGCAAGCTTGTGGTCAGCATTGGTTCGCTTTGGTGGCTATTTTCGGGTGGGTAAGGTCAGCAAAAATTGCATTTGTTTACTTCTGCTGAATTAAATAAATTTTAAATTCAAATTTAAATTTAATTTGTAAATTAATGTACCAAATAAACAAATATATTTTAAAAACCAAATCGAAATATAAATATTTTAATATGTTTATATTAAGAGGCGTTGCTAATGCTATTTGCAAGCTATTTAAGAAGCAATTCTTTGAGGCATTGCTGACAGTCATTCAAAATGTTGGACCTTTGGCGAACAGACATAGTGATACTCCTGGCACTTTGGTACAGATTTGTAACTATCGTTTCACGACTCGAAGAAAATTACACCAACTTTTACGATTTCCCTTACACCGAACATTTTATCTTTAAAAGTTGTGTTATTAAGTAGTCTAAAAACACTTTTATTATGTTAACTAATATTGTAAAATGTGAATACTTGTTGTTATAAACTGAAAATAAATGTTATATTTATATTGAATTGAACATTAATTGTGTTACTATTTTATGAACATGATGAATGGAATTATTTAAATAAATGAATAAACCTCTCTTAATTACAATTTTTAAATTCAGCCAATATTCCTGAGGAAAGTGAGCTTTTCATCCTAGCTATTTATCGTTAAGAATTTACCCAAGAAAACATTTAAAAATTGCAGCTTGCCGAAAAGTTTCCCGCATAATCAACTGAATCCCTAGGAGTTATTGCAGGGAAAAAGACTCCATGAAACGGCAAAAGTAAGAAATAACAAACAAACAATAAAATATTGAGCACATTAATGTTTAGTCAGACGTAAAATTACTTTTAAGTCTACTTCGAGCTGTGGCCCAAAGACTTTTCCTCTGCTCCTTGGAGAAATTCAGAGTCAATGCCGGGGGATTCGGCTATAAAGACGTTAGATAAACGTTAGATGCATATTTATGATTTGACACTCCAGCAGTTCGTGGAAGCAGGAAAAAGGAGACTTTTGGTCTAGCTGTCACTTTGCTATCGCGCTCGATAATGAACAATTTTTTCATTTTTGCCACCACGATAAACACTTAAGGGGAAGAGCCAGATGATGATGGGCAACAATAATAAAAGTTTATTCAAGTACTCTGGATTTAATTAAGAATAAGAAAAACGCACAATTTTCAAACTTTTCAATTGCCAGATGCGCCAGCAAGCGTCTCGCCTAATCGGATTTGCCAAAGATATTTTTATGATTATTTCAGAGTTATGGAAATTGTTTACGTTAATTAGAGCGAAGCTGTGAAGAGTGACAGCAGAAGTGAACAAGTTCGATGGATATATTTGGGTGTAGAAATATTTTGGTTGGGAGGGGAGATATAATTACGACTAAGGAAGTTGTTGAGAAGCAACGAGAAATCAAGCAAAGATCCCGTATCTCAGGAAAAGTTATAGGAATAAGTAAAGACTGGAAAAGTACTATTATTAAAACCAAAAAATATATAAATATATTACAAAAAAATATTTCAGAGTAAAATTGGCTTAAAAACTATTTTTTTAAATTTGCAATTTAAAGCTGAAACTTAAAACTTTTCCTCTGTTAGTTCGGTTTAATTACTTCCTCAATTTATCATTATCATTGACTAAATCCATTCGGAATCGAGTATTTGCGTAATTAACTTGTAATCAGTATGACAAACAATTCGATTGTTGACCACACACAAACAAACAGATGTCCTGCAAAAGTTAACTCAATTACAATAATTTTATTGGCGTTAAATGGCCTCCTCTGTCGATTTCCACACACACTCACGGCTCACCAGGCTCAAAGTGTCACTTAATTGTTTATGAATTGCTCTCACTTTGCGCCGTGTGTGCTGCCGCATGTGAGAGTGTGATTATGTGTGTGGGAGTGCGCTTGTGTGAGGGAAATATAAATCAGCCTGCGTGTTAGGCTATGAATTTTTTGTTGTCAGGCTCGTGCGGTTGACAGAACGGAAACGGAAGCTGGAGTGTTGGCTTCCCCGGCGTTTGTTGATGTTTTCTTTTATTTTCGATTGACTTCTCTGCGGTTATTGCTTGTTTGGTGTGATGAATATTTTAATGCTCAGCGGATTAATTCTCTTCTTTTTATACCCTTGCAGGGTATAGTTTCAGTCAAAAGTTTGCAACGCAGTGAAGGAGGCATCTCCGACCCTATAAAGTATATATATTCTTGATCAGGATCAACAGCCGAGTCGATCTAGCCATGTCCGTCTGTCCGTCTGTCCGTTTTTACGCAAACTAGTCCCTCAGTTTTAAAGCTATCTGAATGAAACTTTGCAGTTAGGCTTCTATATACTCTCACTCGTACATATGTATGTCGAAACGGGCCGGATCGGACGACTATATCATATAGCTGCCATAGGAACAATCCGAAAAATTAAAAAAAAAAATTATAACTTTGTCAGTTTTTCACATATTGTCACAAAATTTGATATTTAGCCATATTTTATTATTACTGAATTTCAGTTTTCATTTCATGAAAATCGGCTGACTATATCCTATAGCTTCCATAGGAACAATCAGGAAAATAAAAGAAAAAACCATAACTTTGTCAGTTTTCAACATATTTTCACAAAATTTGATATTTAGCCATATTTTATTATTCCTATATTTTGATTTTAATTTCATGAAAATCGGCTGACTATATCATATAGCTTCCACAGGAACA
This sequence comes from Drosophila anomelani, assembly GCA_035045905.1. Classification (NCBI taxonomy): domain Eukaryota; kingdom Metazoa; phylum Arthropoda; class Insecta; order Diptera; family Drosophilidae; genus Drosophila; species Drosophila anomelani. The sequence goes on along the minus strand of JAWNOO010000007.1, from coordinate 2,293,659 downwards.
ATCAGGAAAATAAAAGAAAAATACATAACTTTGTCAGTTTTCAACATATTTTCACCAATTTTAATATTTGCGCATTTAATATTATTTACGAATTTCGGTTTTAATTTCATGAAAATCTGACAACTATATCCTATAGCTCCACAGGAATAATCAGGAAAATAAAAAACCATAGCTTAGCCGTGTTTCAAACCATTGCCATCAAATTTGAGATTTTGCAACTAATTATTATTTCAGAATTTCGGGTTTAATTTTTTGTTTAAATTCTGCAAGGGTATACCAACTTCGGTGAGCCGAAGTTAGCTTCCTTTCTTGTTTATATTGTATTTTTAGTTCTGTTAAATAAAATAGTTAAATAAAACATCTTATATTGAAGGATATCGCAGCGTTTCTTTTTGTAAATATGAGAATTTCCCACAGGAGATTAGCTGGCACCAAATAATTAAATTTTAGCAAAAAAATAAAATAATTTTTCTATTTGTACAGTTTGTTGCTATTTCCGATTTATCAGTAAAATATTACAATATCGAACGTCTTCATGATTACGGTTATTTTATCTCTCTCTTTCTTTCTAACTATATTTCTTTTTACAATTAATTGACAAGTTTGATTTTTGTCCAGTTTTCCATTTTATTTTTGCTAATACTAATTCATAGCAAGATATTAATATAGTTTATTTTTATAATTATATATTTAGATTTTTCTCAAATTATAATTTTTTATTTGATTAATTTAGCAATGTGGATTTTGTATGATCCATTGGTCATACGTGACGTATGAGTAATTTATCGAGTTTCGAGCAGCAACGTACTGATTTTCAAGGTACAAATAATTAGCTTAGTATGAATTGTCCGATAGTTAAAAATTTTTACTAATTAACTGAGATTATGCCGATCTTGTATGATCCGTTCGTCATACGGGACGTATGAGTAATGTATTGAGTTTCAAGAAACAGTTTAACCATTATATTATGTTGCATACTTTTTGAATGGAACAAAGTCCAAATTGTTTATTAAATAAGAATCACTACATTTATAGTATTTCCTATACACATTTTAAACATTTCGAATCTAAATAATTCAATCGTCTTTTTCAGCTTACAGAGATCGTTACAAAAAAAAAAAAAAACATTCGAGAAATTTGCATGTTTTAATTATTTATATGTTAATAATAATACCTAGATAATCTTTCTTAACCAAAATTGTTTGACGTTGTCAGCACGACGAACAGTGCGATAAAAATTGTGTGCTGGCGGTTCAGACTTTTCAAAGAAATTTACGAATTAGTTTAAACTAGGAAACTAGATTTCAAACATAAAGTATGTTTTCCTTTTTTGGTACTACATTTCTTTAATTATTATTTTTTAATTGGTTAAGCTAACATTGGCGATCGCACTGTTTTTTTCAATAATAAATAAAGAACATTTTTAAGCAGAGATTCAACGTAGATCTATATAAATATTTATATAAAACAAATTTTAAATTATACATTTTTATTCAATATGTTCAAATGTTTTATATGATAATGAAGCAAATACCTTTTATTGTGATTTAACTTTTTTTTATAATATTTTTAAAATTTGGAAACAAGTTACATTTCGAATCGATTGCTGTTAATTAATCGAAATTAAACAAATTTTCTGATATCACATGTTTTTTCAGTTAATATTTGTATTGAAATCACAATTTTGGAATGGGTTTCCCCCAAATAATATATATTTGGATGTTGCGGCGGAACTCGGATTTATTGCCGATGCCGATGACCGTTACGACAACAACAGCACAACACACAACACTACACAACACAATACTGGGCATTTTTCGTTCGCTCGGCTAGTGCCATTAACCGACGGCGCGAGCTTCGTGTCCTTTTTTTGTGCATGCTTCATCCTTTTTTTATTGGGGGCGGGGGAAGAGCTTAGAGAGCACAACACACAGCAATAGCAATATAGCTGCAGTGGCAACGACAACAATAGTACATAACCAACTATACAACACAACAACAGAACGCACACTTGCACACTTACAGGCTCGCAGCAGGATGCTGCAGCGAACGAGCGACGAGCCGACGATCAAAACGGTACATAACACGAAGTCACGGCCCGAGAGCTGCAGCAAAACAAAACACAGCACAAAACAATGCAAAATACGGACGGCAGCAACAACAACACCAACAAAATGTAACTAAATACGATGCAGGCGAATGGCAGGGGAAATGGGGGAGTGGGTTGGTTCGGGGTCCTTCATCTCCCCCCCCCTTTCACCCGACCACTTGCAGCGCTGGCAGAGCGAAGGACGAACGAGCGAGCTGGAAAGACCGAGTGCGACTAACGGTAAAAAGGCCAAGGAGCAGAGCAATCATCGTCCCGAAAGCTGCTGAGCTTCGCATCCTTGCCTCTCACGAGTGCCAGCCGACAGAAGGAGAGAGGGAGAGCGCCACAGAGAGCGAGTGAAATAGAGAGCAAAGATGGGGGGAAATAAAATAAAATACAAGCAAAACAACATAAACCCCAACAACAACTGCCATAATAACAACAACTGCAGCAGCAGCAGCACGTGCAATTAATCGGTTGCTCTCTCTCCCTCTATCTGGCTCTTTCTCTATTCCTTGACCCACACCCACACCCACTTTGCCATTGCAATCCGAGTTGCCTCTCTGGTTGGCTGTTGCATATTTCCCGGCGCTGCGCTGGTGTGAGTGTGTGTGTTGGCATTTTTGTTTGGTAAACTGCATATACAACAATACAATAAGCAAGACATTTAGGGGGCGAGATGACGGGGGGCCTTTACATACGGGCTATATGAATGAAAATTCGGCGCATGCCATTTGACGGCCTTCCTATAAAAGTCAGTTAGGCCATGTGCACGGGCTCAGTTGAGTCTCAACTACCAGAGTCCGGACTTCGAGTTTAACTCCATCTCCCCAAGAAGACAGCCGCCAAAAAAACATCACAAAAAAGCTAAATAGTCAAGGAGAAAAGTCCGTCTGAAAAGTATATTTGTCGCTGCAAGGAAAAATTCCCTTTGCTAAAGCGACGGCAATCGGGTTCGCCCAATATTTCGGAAGTGAGTGTGAGCCCTCGCGCTCGCCAAGGTGAGTTAGTGGTGAATTGTGGAAGGAAGTGTGTGGTGAAAAAGAAAAAAACATTACAAGTGTGCGATCTTTTATAAGGACTAAGCTTAAAGAATTATCTATTAATAACTAAAATTAATTCGATTAACTAAGCTTTTGCGGTTTTTTTATAATCCATTAGTCATACGTGACGTATGAGTAATTTGTGGCGTCTTAAGCAACAGCGCGCTGAATATCACAATAAAATACTCGACAAATATAGTAAATAAGAATAGATCTGATCAATAAAAATTATTAATAAATAAACTGAGACGCAGATACGTGACGTATGCATAATTTATTGAGTTTCAAGCTAAAGTGTGTTAAATTTTATTAAAAACGGAATTATTATTTTGTGTTATTAATCAGTGGAGCATTGGATCATAAGAATAATAAATAAGAATTATTTATTTGATTAATTTAGCCTATGTGCATCTTGTATGATCCATTGGACATACGTACGATCCGTTCGTCATACGTGACGTATGAGTAATTTATTTAGTTTCAAGCTAAGGTGTGGGGAATTTTAAGAAAGAGTTTGTGTTGCATACTTTTTGTATGCAACGAAGTCCAAATTTGGTTACTAACTAAGTTTATGGTATTATCTTTATCTTACAGAAATCAACCGCCTCCACAATTTGTAATCTCGAGCCGCTCCACGGCTTTCAAGGCCGTTTAAGCCAGTTCATCGCCCCATCATCAGTCAGTTCGATCAACTCGAACCTACTGTAAGTAGAACAACATGCGTATGCAGAAGAAAGTGCTGGTGGCACGACCTCAAATGCAAGGATACAAAAATGATCTCTTGAAGCAGCGGTACAAAACGACGAAATTAAGCCCCAAAAGGGCTAAAAATCAAAGCAATGACAAATAATGCCATTAAAAAAAAATATTAATAATACCAACAATCAATCAAGCGATATGTAACCAATCGTAGGGCCATTATGTATGCCGTTAGTCAATGTATTAGCCATATCTGTCTCTGAAACTAGAACACCTTAAACTAACTTAAACCATCACAATCTAGGGATAATGCATCTAAATAGGAAATATTTAGTTTTAAGATCAATTACAATTAAATAACATTCACTGTAAGACTCCGAATCCGAACAGTTAGGGCCCAAAGGAAAGACAACCAATTTAAACTGAATCGTTCGCATCTAACTTTTTGATAAATCCCGCTCCGAGAGCTAAACATTGGCATTGTCTGCTCTATCCGGGGCATGTGATCCGATCAGCTTCCTGAACTTCCTGAACCGAACAAAATTATCCGTGTGATCCTTAGGATTTGGGTGTCCGAACTTGCTGAACGCGTGCGCGAAAATAATATTGAATATGGAGGCCAAAGTCCGGACCTTGGCCGTAATCGGGATCTGCGAGCCGTGCGTCAAGCGGCTGTCGCCCCTCGCGTCGGTTGGGCGGGTGGTGGGTAACGATTTACCGTTACACGTTGGGAATGCGTTCGCAAAACAATAAGTTGATTAATTATTGTAAACTACAAAAGTTGGATAAGTGAATGATATACTTAATTGTAAAGCATGTTGCATGTAACAGTTGATTTCCGCGATATTTTTTTGTGTTAAGCCAAAAACTGTGCAGTTTTTGAATTGGTTATTCACGTTAAAAAAGTACTTGTCTTTATTTTGTATTTAGAATATTTTGCTTTGTTTAATTTAATATGTTTTTTTCTTAAGAAAGACTTTAATTTAAAGGAAATGCAACTTAAACAATTTATTTATTATATAAATCGTAGAAGATTTTCAAACGTCAGATTCTTTTCTCATAAAATGATTTCCTTTGCATAACAAATTTTTAGCAAGATATGTATATGCTATTCCCCTTATAAAAAAATCCTAACAACTTTCTGGGGTGACTCTTGCCAATCCTTTTTCCCTTCCAGCCTTCTGTGGCCAACCTTGTTAACGCTCCTGGCGCTGTCAACGGCGTCCACCCAAGAAATGCATATTTAGTCAAGTGTTAATAATGTGGCTGCCTTCTGGGGATCACCCCATCCACTAGTCCTTGCAGATAAGTCCTTGCCCGGCGTTTGGTTAGCCGGTAAAGGTGCAGGCGTGCGTTAAGGAACTCACGCAAGGCAAACAAACAAATGGCACGAAGGGATAACAAAAAAAAAGTAAGAAAGAAGTAAGGGAAAATAAAACAGAAGACTTGCCTGTCCGCACGGCCTCGATTCCAGGGTCGGGAATTATATTGCGTGGAGTTGTTCTGCCGCCTGTGGATGTGAAAAAAACATAAATAAACAAAGAATTAAAATAAAAAGAAAGGAAAGGAAAGAAAGCCAAAGAAATGCATAACTAAACAGGGAATAGAGACTGTGAGACATTGCAAGTTGGGGCTGCTGTTAATTTTGTTATTCAAAATGTGTGGCCCTCCCTCAGTTTTCGTGAAAGTTGCGACGTTTATTTATTTCCGCATTGCAAAGGTCCTTCCTTTTCTTTTTCTTAAGCTGACTTGGGTTTTCTTTTGTCATCCGAATCAATGGGAGTGAGAAAGTTGATTTTTATTCTTAGGGCCTGCAGTTGAGTTGATAATAGAGGCAGACATTATAAATACGTCCTCCTGCCCCTGTATATTCCGCAAGGATTTTAATTTAGTGGTCTATAATTAAAAGTGATGCGTCGGAGGGAAGCCAGGTGGTGGCCAATTTGCACACAATAAAAAAAAAGAATTAGGAAAGTCACTGTCAATGGGCAGCAATCCCGTAGATACAATTTACGTTCGTACGTCACGTAGTTTCAACGTCAATTGCCCAGTTCGGAGAGTTTGCCGGAATGGCAGGAGGGGGGAGTCCTGAACATTGAACGCAGTCACACGGAAATTTCAATGACAGGCAAAAGCCACAACAGAGGCTTATAGCAAAGGGCGTATAAAAATCCTGTAAATAATCTGTAATCTAATTTAAAAATCAATCGATAGGTTTTAGTATATTGTTTTAAAAACGTTATTGATTGCGGTTAGTAGCCTACATATTTTTAATTTATTAAATATTTTTAATTCAATCTTTTGAAATATATTTAATTATATGATGATTGATACGTTTCGAGTATAAAGCTCAAATTTCATAGTTCATTTTCAAAAATATTGCCTATGATATTACCACAAATACTTAAAAATTAATAAATATTATTTTTCTGCTACAAAATTTACTTGTATAAAATTCAATCCATTAATATTTCGTACCCAATCATCCCCTCTTACAATACGCCTCTGCATATAGGCTGGAAGAACCCAAAGTATCTCATGGATAGCCACAGGCCGTTGGCCACCCACTTGAAAATTTATGTGTTAATTTTAAGGTGCCCCAAAGTGGAAGGAGAGCATTCAACTTTAGGAGGGTATTTCTTTCCTTTTTTTTTTCTTCCTTTTTGTTTTGGCCAGCATTTTTCACAAAGTTTTTCCAGGTGCTGCCAGGGTCAGACTCCGTTGGTGGGTAATAAATGAGCTAATAATAAGTGAAATGTGCTTTTGAGTGACCCTAAACAATTGCTCCGAGGGGGATGTGGTCGGCGAAATGGTAGAGAAAAAGGAAGAGACCGTAGAAATTGCTGTCAAATTGGGTTTGGGCAGCTGAAAAATGCGCCAAAGTGTCGAAAATTCCGTTGGTGACATGAAAAGATTTGTTTATAATTAATTTTTACCTTTTCGGAATTTTTTTACTCGTTTGTTTTAAGCTACGAAAATATACAGCGGTTTGAAAACATGTGACGCTGAAGCATATTAATTACACCAATTCTTTTAGTACGAAAACTTGGTTGGAGTTTTTTTATTGGAATTTTTTAAAGGAATTTCGATTGAAGCTAAAAATTGTATGCTAAATTATATAAAGGGGTTTAGTAACCGAAAAGGGATTGATCTATGAATTACTTTAGATATTTATGTTTAAACATAATTGACAGAATAAGTAGAATAAAAATTGCAATACTTCAATATTTAATTCGTTATTATTATTTTGATATTATAATAATATTAATAATGAAAATTTCTTTATCTTTTTAATCACACCTAAAAACAAAGATATAATGATTTAATACATAAAAGGCTATGGGATATCCTAAAGCTCATATTAAAAGTGCATATATGTACATATACAAAATATACTCCTCACTCTCGACATTTATGAGTGGCTCAATGTGTTCCCTGCCTTTGAGGAAAGGACAAGGAGTTAGTAAAGGGAAAATAACAAAAGCCACAAGAGACAAGTGTTGATGTGTCGAGCGAAAAAAACAAATGCAAAGTGGGTAAAAAAAATGATTCGATAGAGAAAAACAGTAGCAGAAAAATGTGAAAAACAAGGTGGGGGGAAAGAATTTGTATCCGCTTGCTGCAAATTCCAATCAATTTTTGTTGTTCTTGAGAAGGATGCGGGGCGACTCATTTGCCGGAAAATTGAGTAGACATGTATGTCCTGTGGACGAACGGAAATGGTCAAGATGCAGGTTCCAGCCAACAGGACCATCAATTAGAGTTTTTTCCAATGCTGATGGCGGGCATCTGCGCCTCTTTTGGGTCCTTTGTCTTGGACGATGGAGTCGGTGGCCTGTTTGGTTAGCAAGATGGAGCCGGCAGAGCCGCAGGTTATGGCTAAGGACTAACGTCATTGAGACAAGCCGGTCGCTCTGGCAAACAAGCAAACAAACACAGTGTCTGTTACTCAGAGTACCATCCTCTGTTGTTTGGCAACTTTTGCGGTCTAAATGGAAATTTGCGTTTGCCTAACTGGCAAAAAATTGGCCAAGTAGTTGCAGGATGGGGAAGGTCACCCTCGATACCTCGACGCACTCCATATGCCATGTTTTGATATGTGGAAAAGTCTGCTGTGAATTGGAAATCGAAGTTAATATGCTCCGCAGACTGTGAAACAAATCATTTTCAAGTTGTTATAGGAAATCGACACGTTTTTGCCATTTTATATTTATTATGAGCGTTTTTTTTATTCTCGTTTTTCTTCGTTTGCCAGCAGATGTTGCCAAGTGTCAGGGTGTGAGGAGGGTGGCAAATGGCATAAAACCTAATAATTTGATGATATTTCATGGGTGTGAAGTGGCGGGAATCTTTTTTTAAGAGATAGAATTCAAGTTGGATTAATATAAAATAAAAATAATTTTTATAAGAAGGGTTTCAAAAAGAAACATTAGATTGCTAATAGTCTTATTTAGGTATTGTTAATGATTTAAATTATGATTTTTCCATAATTATCAATGTCATTATTCCATTTCTGTAACAACAATTTCTTCTATAAGGACGACTTCTATATTCCCTAATGGTAACTTCAAAAGCCCGCCATTTGGACGCGCAGGATACGACCACTTGAATATGCAAAACAGAGCGCAAAAAAATTCGTTTAGGTAAGCTATTTAACGAGGCGTTAGGGCGGCAGCAAAAAATCTCGTACGCAACACATTATATTTATGCGATACTGGAAGAATCTGCGGCAGGAGTGGGTGTCATAAAATTAGTAAGCACGTGAGTGGCCCCGACCTCATTATCATAACCAAAATCCTGCAAAAGAGCAGGGAAAAATATGCTAACGTTAACAGTTTAGTAAGGGGTCTTCAACAACAGAAGGACATCAAGAACTTAAACCATTTTAAAAAGAGGATTCTTTAGGGTTTTAATGAATTATACGAATTCTTTAAATAAACAATGAATCGTTTGTATAACCTAATGGAAGAAAAGGGTCTAAGACTTTCTATAATTAAATGTGTTCAGTCTTATTTTGAGCATTATATCCTTTTAGTTCTACCTAGCTATTCATTAGTATTGGCTTAGAGTATATGAAATTACTTAAAATTAGAACTGGAGAACGCTAAAATGTAAGATACTGACGCTAAATGTAAAAGTAATACAATACAAGAGGCTGTTACCGACACAGTTGGTCAAATATTTGAGTCTCTAGATGATCCCTTTACTATTTCTAAGCAAGATTTGAAAATGGTTTCTTGGTTTTTTTGGGCACTATAGATATTCAGAGCGGTCTTAACTACTGTTGTGTTAGGGCAACATAGTTCAGGAAAGTTCTTGATGTGGAAATACGACTCTGAGGCAATCATTTTTCCTGCCCATCATGTCCTGTATAAAAGAAATCGGAATGTAATATGTTTTCAATAAGATACTACGTACCAATTGTTTTGATTTGGTGGTCCACCACCTGTGTGTGGCAGTCCGCCGCCTGCATTATTTCCCGGCCAGCCTGGATCTCCTCCTCCAGCACTGGCCGCTCCAGCCGATGCCGGTGCTGGTTCCCCCGATGGCTGCGGTTCACTCATGACATGGGCAAACTTAATAAACTTATAATGGCATTATTGCGCTGGTAGGAAATGTTTATTATATGCGCATCAACGGACGCGCCGGATAGCTTTGTACTGATTGGTGCTTTAGTCGACCGAATTCCGAGCCACTGGCCTTCCTGAGAACATTAAGGCGTACCGGGTTTAATTTTGTACGGAAATATAGCACAAAAATCAAAATAAATAAAACAAAATACGCCAGAACGTTAACAAAAATTAACAAATCCGAGAGAGCGACCAGAAACAGCTGATTCGTTTATCGATTGGCCTGCGAAGGGTCAATCGATGGGCGGTGCTGCCATCTCGATAACGCTTTGGCGGCCATTCAAATTTGCTAGCAGCGAAACTAAGTAAGTGTCAGAACTGTCAGAAATTGATAATATAAAGTTTTTTACTTAAATTAAAGAATTTAAAAATAACCATTTAATCTTACTCGAATAGACAGAAACACAAATTTTAATACTGAATAATTAATACTGGCAAACCCATAGCACACAATTGATCCTTCGAATGTGCTCTATAAGGATATGCTACTAAATTGGCAAAATTAACAAGTTAATTTTATTTTGAGTGAAAAAAATATAACTTAAATATACTTTTTTTAATCAAATATAATAATTATTTTATTTTATTTATTTTATTTTATTTATTTTATTTTATTTATTTTATTTTATTTATTTTATTTTATTGCCTAAAATTGATTACTGGTTTTAATTTTTTTGATCAGAAATAATTATTATTGATTAATATAATATTACTAAATTTCAATCATTATTAAATATGAATCATACAACTCCCAAATATAAAAATCATCCCGGAGAATGCTAGATTAACCAAGGATTCATAGATTCACAGGATATCGCCACTTTTTTTTAAAGGGAATTCTAAATAATTGATTTTTTAATTTAAAAATTTTACCATGTTATTTATGTAATTAAATATTTTATTTTTTATATCTGATATAGCTTGCTTTATATTTTCAAGTTCAATTAATCTATTATTTATTTTGGTTCCTTATTGATTGCTTAAAAAAATAGATCAGAAAAACCAATAAGCACGTAAATTTTAAATGTGCGTTTTTATTGTCTTGACTTCATGCAAATGACTTTGCGCTTGCTTTTATAAAATTTTTTTTTTGCTTTGCATCTTGTATTTATTTTTCGCGTCGATTTTTCATTTTGGGCTGCTTGCTGAGGGCCTGTTGGGGGTTTCTTTTAAATTTCCATAATTATATGCATCAGCTGGCAGGTGACTGTGGAGGAGAAGACAAAGGACGAGAAGCGACAAACAAAACATCCTGGAAAACAATGCGAGGGAGAGAGCGAAAGGCAGGACAATTTGTGTGAGTCTGCGTTTTTGTTATTTTTATGGAAGAATAAACCTACGCCAAAGTGTAAATATTGACAGTTTTTAAATTATAATCAAAGTGAGTAAATAATAAAGCGAAGCAAAGAATAAACGAAACATTTTGTGTAAATTAATTGGGTGTTGTCTGGTTGGGCATCTCTGAGCCGTTTCATTCCAAGTCGTTTCTAGCAATCATTCCAGGTCACTCTGTGAAGTGTGAAGCGATTTTGACCAGCCTCGATCTCAAGGGGATGTAGCTCAGATGGTAGAGCGCTCGCTTAGCATGTGAGAGGTACGGGGATCGATACCCCGCATCTCCAGAACTTTTTGTCTTTTTAAAAAAAAAACTTTATATTTTATTTATTTTTTTTACCAAGTATTTAAGTAAGAAATGAGAAATACACTAAAAACAAACAAAAATAGAGTAAACAAGGGTATAAAAACTAATTTATAAATCTTAATTCCATTGAAAAGTTTATTTTAAAATACAAACAATTAAAAAAAGGAAATCAACTTGGAGATGCGGGGTATCGATCCCCGTACCTCTCACATGCTAAGCGAGCGCTCTACCATCTGAGCTACATCCCCATATAACGGTATCTGATTTTGTGTGCTGCAAGCGCTACCGCAACAAATGTTTTGGCTAAAAGCAAGAGGTCTATAAATAGATGGATTGATTACTATTCAGGGCCATGATCAGGCCTTTTAGCCGATTCGAAACACACAAAAAGCATAAACAACGTTTCAATGCATTGGCACAGATTGATTAAACAGTAACTGGCTTTCGAAGACCACAGGTCTTTTGTAAGAGTGCCTCGGGTATAATTATGCACGATTGGCCCGTGTTTGTTATGCGACAAAGGCCTAACCAACCCAATAGGAGAAAACGGGTTTCTCAAAGACGCTGAATCGAATTTTGAATACTCTTGAAATACTCACATAATTTTTATACCCTTGCAGGGTATTATAATTTCAGTCAGAAGTTTGCAACGCAGTGAAGGAGACATTTCCGACCCTATAAAATATTTATATTCTTGATCAGGATCAACAGCCGAGTCGATCTAGCCATGTCCGTCTGTCCGTCTGTCTGTCCGATTATACGCAAACTAGTCCCTCAGTTTTAAAGCTATCTGAATGAAACTTTGTAGTTAGTCTTCTATATACTCTCACTCGTACATAAGTCGGAACGGGGCGAATCGGACGACTATATCATATATATAATCGGAAAAACCTTCGACAAAAAATTATAACTTTGTTAGTTTTCAACATATTTTCACCAAATTTAATATTTGGTCACTTAGCTAACTGAGTGACTAGTTTGCGTATAATCGAAAAAAAGGACATGGCTAGATCGACTAGGCTGTTGATTCTGATCAAGAATATATATACTTTATGGGGTCAGAAATGTCTTCTTCACAGCGTTGCAAACTTCTGAAATGAAATTATAATACCCTGCAAGGGTATAAAAATTAAGTCCAAAATCCATTTTAATATCCAGGTAAGACAAAAATTTTAAGCCGGGCTCAACCGGGATTTGAACCCGGGACCTCTCGCACCCAAAGCGAGAATCATACCCCTAGACCATTGAGCCTCTTGATTTGACGCTCGGCAAATAGCCTAAATCAGCAACGATCGCAGGCCCTAAACAGCTAAAAATAGTCGAAACATGAAATTTCCATTTGTTATGCAGCTGAACAACTCGTTTCGATGTCTTTTGTTATCTACCAAGGCAACGTTTCTGTTCAAGGTGAACTGCAATGTTTGCTTTCCATAGCGGGGTGGAGTCTTAGGAGACCTTTATTGCGGGACAAAGTGCAAGGGGGGATGTAGCTCAGATGGTAGAGCGCTCGCTTAGCATGTGAGAGGTACGGGGATCGATACCCCGCATCTCCAGAAAATTTTTTGGTTTTATTTTGCAATGAATTACTTAAGAGTGGAAAAGAAGTTTGAAAGAGAGGAAGAGCATCAATTATTATTAGATAATTTCGCACCGATCAATTCTATATTTTCTTTCCCTAAAACCCACAATTTCCTTTAAACGTCCCCTTTTCCGCTGCAATCCCCTTGGCTTCATCCATCTGCCTAATGGAATAAAACCCTTAGACCAAGTTCGAAAGTTGCCGACTCCTGTAACCTGCACAAATATTTAATTATTCATAACTTTAAACAATCACGGCGACGTCAGCATCATCCGTGTAACCCCAGGGTCTTGTCCCTCCCCATTATCCCAACCCCCCATCGCCCTTTTACGACTCAACAAACACAATACAAACACACGCAAAAACAGGCGGAAGGCTTCTGCGGGGATTCCCCAGCTCTCGGCGAACGTTTAGCTGCTGTTCTGGCTGCCACCGCTGATGGTAATAACATTGTCGTAAAATCATGTTTGGCTTATCGTGGGACTCCCGGGACGATGATCCAGGATTTCCAAGAGAGGGGAAAGCACCGCGCACGCTGCATTTAAATGCCGGGAAAGTCGAGGAACGGCGTGAATTATAGTGGCGTAGGTTAAATGCCGTTATACAGCCACATAAACTGCGAACCCTTTTTGACAACCGACTTGGCCCATACATAGAAAAAAATAATACATATTTTTATTGGAAAATATAGCTTATCAGAAGGATTTTGATACTAAAATCTCTTAAATATCTGGAGTTACGAAAAATAAAATAACGGAGGATAGAAAAGATGATCTTCTTTCAGAGGACACAGCCTATTTAATTTATATTCAATATGTTTTAAATGTTAAATGGTAAACATATTTTACAATTATATTTTATTGTATTTATTTTCTCTCTGTAAGTTTAGCTTTCAAATATAAATAAGGCGCAGAGCTATGTCTGAGTCAAAAAGTTGTTGGCGTCTGCTTTTAATTTTTATGAAATTATTTGCATTCGCTTCTCGCTAACAAAACTAATGCAAAGAAAGTTCCGACAGGCAAGCTGTCCTGGCTGGCACCTCTATTCCCAGACTCCTGTAAATCTCTCTCCTGGTTCTCGACTTGTTTTCTTGTAATTATCGCTTTTGTTTGTTAGCTGAACTTTTGCCAGGTTTTGGCCGCCGGCTAACATACAAAATTAGCGCTCACCAAAATGACTAAACAATATTTACTATTTCGGCAGGATGCGGGCTGTGGGTCTCTCAGCCGTCTCAAGACGCTGCCAAAGTGGGCAACATATTGTCCTTGTACGCTGAACAACATAATTTTCTAATTGGCCAAAGTTGCTGCCAAGTTTTCAACCCAAACCACATTGCATTTGTTCTCCGTTTCGGTTTGGCTAATTCAATTTTAATGCTTGATTTAATATTAATTGAAAACGAAGTTGGAAAAGATTTATGAAAACAAAAGTCAGAAAGGAGAGAGGCAGGAAAATTGAAAATGTTTGTTTACAGATCAAAATAAACACAGAAGTATTTTGATTTGAAATATAGTTATTTTAGCTAAAAAGAAACGGTAAATACAAGAAAGTAATCTAAATATTCTCTTATTTATAAACTCTCTTAGTTAAAAATCTTCAATGCCGGGAAACCCCCAATAAGCCTCCATTTCCGCAGTCAAACTCATTGAACCCTGGCATCTTTAGTCAGGACCCCAGGCTGTATTTACCCAAGGGCTTCCTAAGCCATTGGAAGGCGTTCATAACAGATGACCTCATATTCGTGGCACCCACACCCTGCCACATCCTGGCCAGAAGTTTGATTTCCAAGACGTTTTTTCTTGTCTCCGCTCTTTTTTATGGCATGCACAAAAGCCAAAAGGCAAACACACTCGAGTCATAAAAAGATGCCTGCGGACAAACAAAGCGACACACGAGTATAGAGCAAGACCAACATAAAGATCAAATGTCAATACGGGGAATCTGGGGGCGGTGGGGGCGCCTGCTGAATGTGGCCAAAAAGCAGGCAGAGCAAAAGACAAACAGCAGCGACAGGAAAATGTACAACAAATTTCTAAACGTTGTCATAAAAATGAAATGAAAACAAGCAGAAGGCGGTCGGTCAAGGGGGTTCCCGGCCAGAACTTAAGACATTCAATAAGTTTACTTACGCCAAACTGAACAACAGCCAAAACAAAAAAAAATATATATATATAGAGGGGGTTCTGACCTTTTTATCGCTTTAAATATGGGTTCGTGACCAGGTTTGGGGGAATAAATCTTGGAGGTTTTATGTTTATGTGCATGAAATTGTTTTTAACGACAATGTGTGTCCATGTAAATTATTAGTTTAATAACGCACCAGCTTAGGGCAATTATTATAGCATCATGCTTAATGGGGCTTTAAGGATATAATAGAATTGGAGTGGAGCCAACCAACTTGAATGTCAAGAAAGCGTGCTTATCATAAAGGATATTCTATATTTCCAAAGATGAATAAAAATACGCAAGGTATCCTGTTTTTCTATACAAATTGAAAACTGCACAAGCAACCCACTAACAAAAGACTATCTCTTTTACCTCCCATAGTAAGGACTAGCCAGGACTCTATTGCTTCCACTCTAACATACTCAACGTTGACTTTCGAGGCCTTAATCAAATCACGGCCATAAGGATACCCTCATAAATATGTCAATTAATGGCCCTCTGCTCCGCCCACATCTCGTCTGTTGTCTTATCTCAATGAAGACATAAACGCTCTGATATCAATTTATGTCAACGTAAATGCTTCTTTGTTATTCGCCTGAGATTGGGTATAATGTATGCGAGCCCAGGCCACCCCCACTCCCCGGGAACATGTGTCGGCGAATCTTAAATGGAGCTTATGAAACTATTAAAAGGCGAGCA
Organism: Drosophila anomelani; assembly: GCA_035045905.1. Classification (NCBI taxonomy): domain Eukaryota; kingdom Metazoa; phylum Arthropoda; class Insecta; order Diptera; family Drosophilidae; genus Drosophila; species Drosophila anomelani. The sequence goes on along the minus strand of JAWNOO010000007.1, from coordinate 2,278,112 downwards.
GACATCGCACACATGTCGACAACAGGCAAACAAACAAGCAAGCCGGCTAGTGTCCTTATGAAGGAGGAACTATGCCATTTATCTCCGGGGTTGGGGGTAATTAGTTTGCTACACGCTCGAGGCGTGCCTTCGTGTCCTGTTTTCCTGGAGTCGCCATGAATTATTCGAGGCGGTGGCAAAAACTTTGACCAGCTGCTCGAAAAGGTTGACAAAACCTCAAGCCAGGCTAACCGCAGGACCAAGACGTCGTCGAGAACGAGAATGATCAAGATGATGATGATGATGTTGATAGAGTCTTTCAAGGAGTAGAGTAGATTACTCACACGCACGATTGCCCAATGAACATTAATTATTTAGTCAGTCTCCATCTCTTCCTTTATTTTTTTTGCGGCTAATGTTAATTGCCTTTGTCTCCGCCACATTTGCATAATTCCGCTCTAAACAATAAAAATCTAATTTGGCCTGCTTGGCTATATAATTTCTTGTTAAATTCATAATTGTTAATTTCAGTTGCCGGCATTTTCTTTGGGGCTTAACTTTAATTAAGAGCCAAGAGCCAGGGTTGCTCCTTTCGCTGCGCCAGTGTCCTGTTCACAAGGGTGGAAAGATTGAGGAGCGACGTGCATGTGAATGGTCAGTTTTGGGCCACCAAAAGATGACTTCACAAAGGGTGAAACGATTTCTGGGTGCTGTTAATGAACTTTTGGCAGTGACAGAGATTGCTGTGTAAAGGGAAAATAAGAATACTAAAAATAAGGTGTTATTACGAAAAGGATAAGGAATGAATAAGCCATGATTTTGGACACAGAGCAGGGTCTGTTAATGGAGTAGAAAATAGAATTCTTTGATTTTGAATAAGCAAGCAATAAAAGCAATTTTCTAAGTATGAAAGCCACAAATATCATTATTAAATAACAGGTATTTTTAGATTCTATCCTGTTATCTAATTTAAAAATATTTTTTCAGCTTGTTTTTATCACCATCATTATCCCTTCCCCCAATTAAAATACAGTTTAACATAAACGACGCTGTTTTGGCTTCTGCCACAATTAGTTCTCCCTCTTCACCCCTCTGGGCAGCCACAAAATTTGAACCATTAAATGGCAAAAATTTTAAGCAGTTCCCAATCTCATTCCATCCCCTTCCCCTTGTTGTTTAGTCCTGCCAAGAAACAAAAACCATTAAAACAATTTAATCGCACTTGAAGAAATCTTCGCGAGCCAGAAAGTCGAGCATGAAATGCAAAAGTTTTTATTTTGACGCCTGGCGCCTTCGCTCCTGGCTCCTGGATTGTAAATCGTTATCCTCGCGGGACTCGAGCTCAGAGTTCTGAGGTGTTTGCCATCCTGCCACCCTTACAAGTTAATTTTCACATTGGGACATGACTGACAACCCCAACCCCAGCCCCTAAGTCGCGGCAATTTCCTCGGCACTTTTGTTTAGTTTTTGATTTGACTTTTACTTTTTGCTTGGGCTGGTTTTCGGTTTTTCGGTTTTGTCGGCTAATTATCATCATTTTGGCCAAATGCCTGAAGCGATTTGCCTTGGCCGGAGTTTTTTCGCTGCTTATTCGCCAAAAGTTTCAATGGTTTTCGGTGGGGATGTTACCGTGGTGTTCCGGCCATTATGTAGCCATCAAAATAATTTGTTGTTGTTGTTTTTTGTGGGGGTGAACTTTGGCTGTGATTTTCATAGCCAAGAAACAATCAAAATTTAATGTGCGGCGCCGCGTTTTGATTGAAAAATAAAATACTCGGAATAATCAAATAAATGCCCAAACAACAGCGGCGGCATTCTCCACATAAAAAAGTGTGCAAAATAAACTGCTCATCATTTTCCAGGCCTGCAGCTCCGGCTGCCTTGGCAATCCCCAAAAACGAACCCATTCCGGAACGCGATTCCGATTCCACCCGCATCTGCACGATTCGTTAAACAAAGCACACGTTAACAGGAGCGAGTCGAAGGACGTTGGATGGGCGGTGGGTGAATAAGGATGGCCAGGGCAAACAGACATCCCGGGCGGTCAGTTTCAGCAGTTGCCCGCCGGCCATCACTGGGTTAAGGTGGCCAAATATCAGGCAACACATTTGCCTATAAAATATTTGGGTAATAAAAATGAGTTCTGGAAATAATAAGCCAATAGAAGCAATTTCTTAAATCTAATATAAATATTATAGAGAAATTAAAGAGCAAGTGAACAAGTAGCCTATTAATTAAATTAAGATTTATATTTATTATTAAATTATTAATATTTTGTTCCTTTTATAATTTTTATAATATTCAAACTCTGCAAATTATAAAAATTTACAATTTTGTTCAATTATCAGTATTTAATTTAAAATAAATAAATAAGTAATAAAAAATAATCTTTTTTTTTTTTAATTTAATACATTTTAAACCAATTTAAATACAATAACATACACTAAAATTAATTAAATTTTATTCAATAAGACTATTTTCTTTGATTGTTTGAATTTAATTTAAAATAATTAATATGACAAAATAAATATTTGGAAATTAATCAATTTATATTTTCAAATTATATGCACTACATGAATATTTACTAAAAATAATTAAATCTTTTCCTTTAAGAGCATTTCAACTTCCTTAATCCCAAAATCCTTCATGGCCTGTCTTTTGTGTGTGGTTCGTCAAATGCTTTTAACTTTTATTTGTTTAATATTTTTTCCCCTTTTACATCCCAGTTGTTGTTGTTGCTGCTGCTATTACCTTTATTGTTCCGACTGCTGCTTTTGTTTGTCAGCTACAACTGTCGTTTTGGGACTGTTCCGTAAAAAAAACCAAAGGGAAAAACGAAATAGAAGAAAAACAAGAAGAAACATTGCAAAATTGTTGGCAAATATTGAATTTGCAACATATTCGACTCATATGTCACACCGAAGCGAAGCGGTGGAAGCTGTCGCGAGTGAGTAACAAAAGGTTTCTGTTTACCAACATTTACATTTTGTTGGGGAACAGGGACAGTTGCCTACCTTCTCCTTTTTTTTACCATTTGGAGTGGCCAAAAAAGCAAAATGACCAGGAGCAGCAGGATGACGAATGAGGGGAATCACCAGAATCAGGAGATGTGGTGGCCGCCCAACCGAAATATCAAATGCAGCACAGCTGTTGTGTAAATAGTGAGACATTAATTTTAAGTGACGGAAGCAAATAGAATTTTTTGGATGAGGGAATTGTTAATTTTCAGCTGTAAAATACATGAAAAATATGTGGAAATTCTGGCGAAAATAGAATATGGGGAAAGGTCTACTTGGTTTTCTATTTTATGAATGTGACATTTAGGAGTATAACAATTATAGTTGAACTAGAACTACAAACATTGCAATGAACCAATGCATTGGTTCAATGGTTTATAATTGATCTATAAGTTAATTAATACCATACGATTATCTTATAAAATTCTCTAAACAATAACTAAGTTTCATACTCATTTCCTTTCTCCCAGGTTATTAGTTTTTTCACATTTTCCTCTGAAACAATTTCAACCCTTTTTGGAGTTAGTCCTTTGGCAAACAATAAAAATGAATACGTATTTAAATAACAGTTGCTATCAACACCGTCCACACTCTGGTTCCATAGCTCCCTCACATAACCCCATCATAATCACCTTTGTCCGGCACAAATATAAAGAAGAAAAGATGAGGCAAGTGGGGAGCAAGTGCGGTCCAAGTAACTATAACATTTAAGCGGCTTTGCTGAAAGTTGTGAGCCATTTGATAGCCTCTGGCTTTAAGGGAGTTGTCCTTACGCCTTACTCCGGTCTCTCAGAATTCTATAAAACGTATTTTTCATATGTGGCAGAATAAATTGTAGGAGCTTTTTATTTTTATGGCTGTCAACTAGCAAGGTTGAGGCCAGGACGACTAAATCATGTAAAGGATTTGCGTTTTATCAGGCATTCTGGCATTCCTTTTGCCTTTCGCAGACAGGAAATTGAAAATTTCCAGCGAAACGCATGTGAGTCGTGGGTCGTTTTTGAAGTGTCAGCCATCCGATTCCCAAGGAGGCCCATTACATTTACGCTAATTTGATAATCTGTTCACGCACAAGGATACCCAGACATTTGCATGGTGCCCAAGGATCCTAGACGGTGGTCGTTGGTCGAGTGCCGGCAGACGCACCTAATTGGCTGCAATGGCACCCCAGGGACTCCGGGAACTGTTTATGTTCTGTTTAGGTTTCTGTTGCTGCGGCTGTTTCAGTATCCGCATCCAGCGGATGGACCCTTTTTGTGTCCTATCAGCGCGTTATCATCGCATTCGCCCCGCTCCAGAGCGAACCGAAAACACTTTGGTCCGTGGTCAGCGAGTTTATTATTTTGTCTTTTATTTTTATCCCCCAAAAGCTATTTCAACCAGCAAAGAAAAAAAGAGTCCGTTTTCGGTAATCGCTTTTACACGCTTGACTTCAGATGAAATTAGCTGCGGGTTCGGGATTTGTTTCGGTTAAGGTTAGAGGTTAACTAAATAAATTACTTATATCAGCATAAATTTATTTGTTTGGGTTGAGTTGCCCGAATTGTATCCAAAACAGAAGTGTTTAAGATTGGTACATCAAGAGTGATGATACATTTGATTATATTCAAAAATAAATAAATAAAATAATTCAAAATATTAAGCTCATGTTAATGATTTATCAGAGGAGTAAAAAACAAACTAAAACATGAAATATCTGAAAACGATGTAATTTTGTTTAATGTTTATAATAACCAAGAATAAATTATAAATTGAAATTGAATTTATTTATACATATTTGATGAAATTTTATGAACAGGCTTATATAAGTACAAATCACACCATTCACCGAAGGATGTTTGGCCTGTTCCTCATTGTATTGCCTCACTACATCTGTAGCTTGGAATCATTGTTCGGATGTTAACTGAATCTAATCGAATCTAATTTTTGAAGACTTCAACCGTGTGACGGTTGTTATCAGATTCAAAGTCCTATTTGGCATATAATATAATAAATATAAATAATTTGTATAATATAATAAATTTGTTTTTATTTATAAAGCTTATTTTGTGTTTCCCTTCTTTCTACTTATAATATAAAGTTAAATAATGCGTTGTACTTAAAAGGGAATATAATTTTGTATCCCTAAAAGTTACAGCCTTAAATCCGATTTCTTTAATTCCTGTTGGCCCAAACTGTTATTTCGTAAATGTTCTGTCTGCCTCACATCTCATTCTCATTAGCCAGCCAAACCAGCCAGCCGACTCCCTCACTGAAATTGGCTCACATCAACGGAAATGTTGGGACAACCCACTAGGCGTATGAGCAATCTGCTTCCCTTCCACACACACAAAACCATACGCCCCGTGGGCATTTCCCAGTTTCCAGTGTGTGGATAGATGTCCTGGTGTGCGACAAGATTTATGTGTGTTTTATTTTTCTGTCGGCGAACATTTTAACGCCTGCTAATTTGCTAATTAATTAGTTTAAATACCGAAGGAGCGGCCTAACTGAAGATGTAATTATAAAGGAAATCCACTTGTGTCATGTGCATATAGATCAGTTTCAGATATTTTAAGCAACCCTCCTTAAATTAATGCCTTTATGAGTGACTCACATAGAGGGAATGCAAAAAAAAAAAGCTTGCAAAAAAATGATGAGGGAAAACACGCGCTCGTTTTTACACGCATGTAATTTGTGGGAAATTTGTTCAACCCTTTTTCTGCACTTTTCGCATACTTTTGCGTCAAATAAAGGGAAAATTAATTTAACGCGTGTTTTTTCGGGGTCCCTGCATAATGGAATTGATTTAAGGTTATTAATATGAGCACTCTGGGTACAAAAAAAAAGTAACAACATGGAAAAAAGCAAAGAATTCCGGGAGCTGCCTAAGTAAATGTTTGTAGCTGCTGCGGCTCCTGCTCCTGTTGGTAACCTTTAACGTCAATTTTATGCAAATTATGTTGTTTCTGTCGGAGATTTCCAGGGGGCGTTTGGATGTCTAGCTGGGGCTCGGGGAGGCGTGGCATTTTCGAAACGACGGGGCGTCACTGCAAAGTTTTGGAGTGTCGGGGAGTGTTGTTATTGAAGTTTTCCGACCACCGACTGCCGACTGCCGACTGCTCACTGCTGACTTATTCAATAAGCCAAGTTGAAGTATGCTCCATTATATATTTGTTGGTGGCTGCCGGTGGCTGGAGCTGCTTAAGCAAATACCGTGTGCTCGTGTATGCAAAAAGTGCAAATAATAATAATAAAGAGTACTTATTGTTTGATTTATGTGTCTGTGTATGCACAATGCCGAAAAGGCGAAGGATGAGCTATATTTTGGGCTCTAAGATGAAATTGAGGTCCTTTTGCAGGCTGACAGGTCTTGTGGTATGCTTCTTGTTGGGTTTAATTGAGTTATATATGGGGGATGTATGTATGGGATGCGCTGGAAAAGAGCTCATGAATAGCACTGACATCCTTTTGGATTATTTTTATAGGATATATTTCTTACCTTACAGCTTTTATCTTCCATATCCTATAGTGTATATTCTTATTTCAAGGTCCCCCTTTCAGTGCTTAATTTTCGAGACCCCCTTCACAACCCTCCTTCAGCTAATCCCCTGCCATCAGTAGCTGTGAAGAACCCACCGATAAAGTCACCTTTATTTGTCAGTCTTAGGCTCCCCCGAGTCAACTGTCAAGTCCTTCCAGACCAAGCACGTTCCTTATTCCTTTTACACAATCCTGAAGCGTTAAACCGCACACACCTATCATGATGATGACGGTGTTTTGGTTTCTTTTTTCCACCCAGAGTGCGGATGGCTAAGTGAGCCATTTATCTTCGCTGGAACCTCAAGCGCGATACAACAGAAACAGCAACAAAAAATAAAACACTTCCTACAGGCGTCATCCAATCCTCAATAATACCGCTTTGGAAATAAAACGATTTATATGCCACAACAAGAAGAGCCAATAGAGGTACAAAACGCACAGTGATCGGAGATGAGCGCACGGGAAAATAATTAAGGTAATTTAAATTAAATATAAAAAAAATTAAATTCTTTTTCAAAAAGAATAAAAAGAATATTCTATATAAAGATAAAGAAATATGAATACTATGTTCAATTTGTTATGTTATCCTGGCCTAAATACCAGTTTACAGTTGCACAAATATTTTCAGAGTTCATTTTTAATATAATCCCTAAGACTTTCCCTTATCCTCAGTGTACTCACTCACTACTGGGCGAATCCTGTCGAATTTCCTTTACTTTTCTCGTTTTATTCGGCCTTATCCAGACCAACCATCAATCGAACATTCGCAACAGCAACAACAAGTAGTAAATGAAACCCCTGCAAGGACCGAGAACCAGGAACCGAAAAAAAACAAGTAAAATCGAAGATTGCTATCTTTGACGGCTTGTTTTCCTGCCCAATCTACCAAGGCGGTGGTCGGTGTGCGGGGGCGTGGCAGCTATTATGTATTGGCGTTGAAACAATTTGAACAACAGTCGGCGGCGTCTCCAAAGGAGGGAGGAAAAAAAAACAAATGAAAGGAAGTCGTTTAAAAGTACAAACGGACATTATTTATCGCTCAAACCATTTAGCCACAGAAACTACCCAAAGAAGAGCCCAGAAAAAAAGTCCTTAGAGTAGCAGAAAGAGCAAATCCGAATCCTTGAGCCTTGTTGTTGTGTCTACTTAGTTGTAATAAATGGAAAAACGCAAAGAGCGCCCAAGTCCTGGCCACAATGCGTTGCATATAATTTCTGTTCGAGTTTCTAGGATGAGGGATGTACCAGGAGTCGAGGGAGAACCAGCAGGAATAGCAATTGGATTTTAGGAATACCTACTAAGGGCAATCGATTGATTTCTGCTGGCTCAAGCAGTTTTCTCTCTAAGTAATTTACAGTTGTCATTAAATGGGAAAACATTTCGGTGGCTAGGAAGTTCGTGTGGGAAGTGGCTAGAAATGAGTTTCTGCTTCCTCCGAAGCGAACGGATCCAACTCAACTAGAATGTTGTGGAGACAAGTGAAGTAGATCGAAAATAATTGTGGTCATTGATTGTTTTAGCTGAGAAAAGATACAGTAAAATGGTCGTATATTACTCTATTAAATAAATTAAATTTAAACATTTTGTAACCATTTCTTTTATTTCTACAAATTTGCAAGATCTCGTATAATGTTTTAATTTCACTGGATGTTGCCCAACATGTTCCTAGCAACATATGTATTTAATTAGAAGTTGCTAGCAACATTTCTATTCATTCCTTAGCATTTTCTTTTGCCTTTCGTCCTGTTTCATTTTCCATAAATTCGAACATAATTTAATAAATTGATCTACAGAGGTATATCCCTTTGAAATTAATTAATTAATATCACTTTTTTTAATACAAAATGTATGTATATTTATCATACTGAATTTTTGTTTATAAAAAAAGGACATTAAATAAACTTTCCAGAATTGATTTGTAGAGAAAAAAAATGATTGATTTAAGGAACCAAATCCCTGCAAGACTCAAAATTTAATTTTATACAATTTTCTACAGCTCTCGATTGGTACATGCATCCCGGATAGCACCTTTCACCCTCTTCAAATGTGTCATATGGAGCAGAGTTGCGGAATTCGTGTACAGATCCCCGGAACAGTCCGAGTCGAGGGGAGTCATCTAGCCACGGGCATCTTATCGCCCTAAACCACTTTAGTGTCAGTCCCGCTGACAGCGGTCCAGCCTCGTCCCGTGAACATTGTCGCCTTTTTTGCAGGATAACTGGAAGGAAGGGAGTGGAGTGGAGTGGAGGCCAGGGAACCACTGTTGTCTCTTAACATGGCCAGTGGTCTTGTCGACATTGCGATAACAAAACACAAAATGGGGAAAAGGAAGAAAAAACAAGGACAACGAGGAGTTTTACGCTCTTGGCCATAATGAGGGTGATTTTCGTATTTGTGGTAGATTTGTCCACTTAGCAGAAATGACCAGGCCCAGGACCGAAGCTGTTGCAATTTGCTGGCAAATCATTTGTACATTTCCACAGTGGATTACGGTTGGCCAGCAGCTCCTTTATTTTTTTTCTGTACCCTGACCACCGGTTCCTGCCTGACTCCCGACGATAATACTCATAATTTGTGAGGCCTGCATATATTTTGGCCGCCTTTTTTTATATTTTCATGTATGGGCCATGATATATGCGCCAGCATGCTTCGCAATGATTTGTGCTAATGAGTGAATTGCTGTGGGTGGGATTTGTTGTCTAGGATTACTTGTGGAAAAATCCTAGCCGAAAGTCCATGCAAATTCTGGACAGATTCTTGCATTTAATTGGCATTTTTATGCGAGGAGTGTGGAGGAAAGTTTTTTAATAAAGCGACAGCTGAAAACCAAAACGAACCGTTCTTCATTCCAACTCAGTTGATTTTCATTTTCATTTGGATTTTCATTTGCCCATTTAGCCAGCGACCTCAAGTGCGGGTTCGGACCGGCATTCGGCATTCTGTCGCCCTCGCTGTGTACACAATTGTCTACGGATTTTCAATATTATTTGCTGCGGTCTTCCGATATACAAAATAAAAAACGAGAGTCCCCCATCTGGCACCATCATCTTGGGTCTCCTTTGTGGGTGTGAAATTGTGGAAACTGACTGACTGCCGCTGTCACCGAGCACACTGAACTCATTGTGACCGCCTTCAATTGGGCATTTTATTTTATATTTGAATTTTAAAATTCCTTCCGCTCCGGCGACAGGCGACGACGACGACTAAAGGCAACAGGAAAATGGACAATTTGTGTTTGTGGCAATTGATTGGCAAATATTGTCCGGCCAAAAGGTTTGCTGATTAATACGCACTGACAGCAAGTCAGGATGGAATGAAAGAGAGTTCTGGCCATTGTTGCTAAAAGGGATTCTTCATTGTAGATGTTTTAAAGACCTGTCAAAGGGTTTATCAAAGTAAATTTTATTGAATCTTCTAATGAGTATTGAGAAGTATATACTTGGCCTTTAAAAAATAATTCTCTTCAACATGTTGATAATTTTTTTTTGTTCCTCAGTCGCTTAACAACTTAATCAGCTAACTTCATTGAACTTTGCACTTTTTTTTTTGTAACTCCTTAAAGCAATTCATCCAGAATCGCATGCTCCATTTGAGTGCCTTAAAGTCGGCGGCGAAGATAAAAGAAGAAAGTTATTCAATGGCAACTTGCATGCAAATTACAAGCCATAAAACGTGGCACATTCCAATGCTTAGGCAAACTTCTGCTACGCCAAGGAGATTATTCTTTATTGTTTAGAGAATGGCAGGACGAGCTTGGTCCTTGTGGCAATTCGCACATCATGCGATTGGTATCGGGGGAGCAATTCCCAGGACTGTCATATGCGAGCACAAGGCTCTCTCCCCGACCCAAGGGATATGCAAATTTGTCATCCAGTAAACCAAACAGAAAACACATATAAAGGAGTGAAATAATCATAAAAACGTCAGGCTCCGACGTGGGCCACAATCCTGAATTGAATTTTTATCTATTGTATTGGCAATAAAGTCACATTGTCACAGCATGTATAAAATGATTATTGTTTACTCTTAGCGGCAGTAAGCATCCTTCTTCTCCTGAGCGAGATGAGGGGCAAAAAAAGTTGAGTTGCGGGCTCAACCGGGATTTGAACCCGGGACCTCTCGCACCCAAAGCGAGAATCATACCCCTAGACCATTGAGCCGCCTTGATAAGAGCTGAAAATGTAGGCTTTTTAAACCACAAGTGCAATATTTAAGATACTCGTTCGCTTGGTTAACCTAGAGATAAATTTTTGAATGCATAATAAAGCTGACACAACCAGTTTAAAATGTAAATATTTCTTCAGCTGCAGGCACGCATAATATTATTAACCTTTCGCTGTTCGTTATGTGTGGTATTTGTTGCTAATAATATAAAAATACAATAATCAAAATTATAAAAAACCTCACAATTTTAAAGATATAAATGTGAAACATTCAAAACAATATAATTAATAATATGAATGCTTAAAAATAGCTTATATTTTCGAAAGTACAAAATTAAAATTTTAATATTTTAAAAAACGCTTCTAGGGTTTATGCCCTAATAGTTTTTTCCTCACCTTTGATAGGTGTTTTTTCTTGCCCTCAAAAATTCGAGCTCCAATCAAGGGGATGTAGCTCAGTTCGGGGATCGATAGCCCTCATCTCCAAATATATATTTTTCCCCAGTATTTTATATTTAATTAGAGTTAAAAAAAAAGTATCCCTTAGCTACCCTCATCAGTGGATCGTTGATTTATTGACTTTTAAACACTGCAGTTGGCCTCCTATTATTTTCCACAGCACGGCAGCTGACTCATCAAATTTTGTTGTCTCCGGCGCTCAGGGCATGCTTTTAATTTAATTTGAAAAGTTTTGCATGCCCATTTGGCGCATTTAACCCTTCGCCTTGCTGGACAAAAAAAAATGCAAAGAAATATCATAAATAATGATGATAACTGTCCAAAGTTTTTAGGGCCTGCTTTGGTACAAATAGCCACTCCCAAACTCCCACTCCAAATGCAATTAACTGGGCAGCAAAGAAAAAGAAAAATATGACAATTAGGCGGCAAACTAATTGAGGTTGGCAGGGGAAAAATTAAAAAGATTAGGAAAGGGCCAATGGAAAAATTTAATTTGATTTTTGAAGGAGACAAGCTGGTATGAAAAATTTTAAGATTTCTAGAAGCTGATCAAGCCAGATGTCTACTCTTAAGATATTTTTGCTTTAAGGTTTCTTCGTCTTTCTATATTTTCATCCCACCCCCACTTTTGCTTTCTTAGTTTTCTTTTCTCTTCTCGCTGGTTCAAGTTCGTGGCTAGCTATAAATCACAGGACTGAATCCATTGAAGATTTATGAGCTGCTAAATATGCTGGCGAAACAACAGGCGACGGTCGTGGCCTGGACATTCTAGCCAAAAAACTTTGTCCACATATCAAACTTTAAAGCGCAATTATCATATATACATATACATATATGTATGATATATATGGCTGTACATATATCCTTTGGCAGTGTCTGTCTTCCACCGTGTTGCTTTTTACTTGCGCAGATAAACAAAACAAGGTCCTAAATAAACAAAATGAGAAAAAGAATAAGCGCAAAATAAGTAAAAAGTTGTTCCAGACAAAAATACAATTTGATTTTAATTGAAAAATAGCATAAACTTGGCAGGAAGGTAACATAAAAGTGCATATGGATGAGATCTGTCTGGATATGGGAAGTGAAATTTGTACATATGTCTTGGGAGTTTTAAGATATTTATGGTAAGCTGATTTTTTATCTTTAAAATCTGTTACCGCTAACCTCTCAAGCCTATGAAAATTAATCCAATTAATTGCAAATACTTTTAGAGGTTCCTTAACCCCTTTTTGGCCCTTGACCCAACCGCACTCAAAGTGCCATTAACAAAAGCACAAACAATTTTTACACTTTGCGTGCCAAGAAAAGCAACGAAAGCAAATAAAAACAAACTAGCCGAGAAAGGCCACAACAACAGCGACTAAAATAGCAACAAACAGAATATCCTTTTTATTTATTTTTTCAACAACTTTTTACCTTTTTTCCAACTCATTTTCAAGTGCTTCCACTTTGTTGTTTTTGTGTTTTGGGCAAAGCCATTAGGAAAGAACAGATGGAAGGAGTTGGGTCCTCGGCAATCTTGATGGGGCTAGCATTGTTTTTGTTGACTTAAGTCAACAAGGTCGAGGGTTAATGAAAGCCGGCCTGAAAGCCTCGAAGATGGTTCACGGTTTCCTGCTTAAGTTGCACCCAACCCATGGTGGGGTTTCCACAAAAGAAAAATGAGAAAAAACATGATGATGGGTTGTTCTATAAATAGTTTTCGTAGGAAGTATTTTTAAATATTTTGTCCAATATATCTATTGAGTTATTTGAAGTAAGATATTGGGATTAACATTTCCTCACAGGGCCAGAAATCTCATCCAAGTTTCCGTGGTGTAGTGGTTATCACATCCGCCTAACACGCGGAAGGCCCCCGGTTCAATCCCGGGCGGAAACAGTTAGCTTTTTGGTTGAATATAAAATAATAAATATGTAATTCATTTCACTGGAAACTCTTAGACATGACACAATGAATTAGTTTAATGAATAAACGCAATGGTTTTATATATTACCACAAAATAAAACTTTAGATTATAAATTTTTCTTATTTAATAGAAATAAATATAATGTAATTAATAAATAAAGTTAATGCAATTTTGATTGCCGAGATCAAATCTCGTTGCTTGCATAAACTCAAACTAGTGACCTTGTTATTTCGCTTTCCATGCATAATTAAATAGTTCAGAAAACATGTATGTATGTATGTATGTTATATCACATCGATTGAGATTTCAGTTGTAAACACATGAATCAGAGATCTGTCAATTAGAGAATTTCCATTTGAGTTTATTTAAACCAAACAAATAGCAATTCCAGGAATACAAAATATTAGGGTCAGCTGATAAGCGTAGACAATCGCATCACAAAAATCAGCCCCTATAAAAAGGAAGCACTCATGGGAATAGGTATTAGTTTCAATTGATACTAGTAACAGAAGCATTAATATGAAGCCAGCAATTTTCCTGAGGTAAAGTAGAAATGTAGCCTATTTCATTGTTGCATCCATAATTCTTTGATAATTTCGCCTCAGCTGCCTGGTAGTCATTATCGGAAGCCTTGTATGGACAGCCAGTGCCCAACAGAACTTTGAATCTGATAGGGACCATGTGGTCGAGGTCTTCAAAAATGCTAATCCTGATTCCGTTGGGGATAGCAACGTCCTTTTTCTAGTGAAATTTTTCGAGAAGAACGCCGACCAGATTCAATTAACACCCGAACAAAAATCCAAAGTTGCAGATATATTGAGGCAATACAATGAGGAAAAGGCAAAGCAAACTTTGGTGGATGGTGTGCCCCCTCAAGGCGGCTGGTTTTCCAAACTTTTCAGGGTGATAGTTGTTCAACTGGGCATCGAACTCGCTTCTGAGGGCATTAAGAAAGCGACTGGATCTAAGGACTAGAGATTACTTAACGCTTTTTGTAACACACTAATTTTATTAAGGACCTTGTAATCCTAATAAATAAATAAATAATTGGCTTACTGAATTGGAATTGTGTTTATTTATTTTACTAATTTGGAATCCAGGAAAAATACAAATGTATTTTGTTTTGCTTCTATTTTACGGTTTAATGTACTTGTCCTTAATAAATATTCACACAAGAATACATTTAAATAATCTAACTTTGCACATCAACTCATAAATAAATATCAAATTTTCTAACTTTACTTTTATCAATGATCTTTCATTATTAGTTCCGTTTACTAAAGTAATTACTATATTCATAATTTTGTTTTGCCGGAATACCACAACCAGAGATTGTTCGCTCTTTTATCCCTATTTACAACATTTTTCGTAAGGGATACATTAATGGGATAAAGCTTTTCGCTATCGGGCAATCGAAAGTGACTTTCAATGCCGTTCGTCACTTTTATATTATCAGTGCCTTGCTTTATTTATAGGCAATCGAAATTAATAAATTGTATTAGTAATAAGCTTATGCTGTCCTTTCGTTAATACTTTGATACGATTTGAATTTATTTTGCGATTTATACCTAGAACAAACATGGTTCAAAATCATATTAAATATTTATATCCTTGCAGAGCATTACATTTTAAATCTGAAATTGTAACGAAAGGAAGGATTCATTTCCGATCCTATCAACTTTATTTTCTTGATGAGCATCACCAGTGGAGTCGAACCCAGCATGCTGCTTTAAAAATTCTCTTTCCTTAAAATCATTTCACGATTTTAAATCAGCAAAATAAATAAACACAGTGCCACTTCAGCTCACCAATTATTAACAATTTATTATGACCACACAGTCAATATGTTACAAAAAATATTACAAGGACCTCTTATCTTAGGATCCCGTCGCTTTCTTAATTCCCTCGGAAGCAATTGCGATTCCCACTTGAATTGCGAGCTCCCTTATAAATTTGCTAAGCCATCCACCTTGAGGAGGAGCACCGTCCACCAAAGGTTGCTTGGCCTTTTCCTCATTGTATCGCCTAAGTAAATCTTCAATTTGGGATCGTTGTTCTGGTGTCAACTGAATTTCACCGGCGTACTTGTCGAGAAAGTCCAATAGAAATACGACGTTGCTATTCCCAATAGAATCAGGATTAGCATTCTTGAAAACTGCAATCACACGTTCCCTGTCAGATTCAAAATCCTGTTCGGCACTGGCTGTCCACACAATGCTTCCGATAATCACCACCAGGCAGCTGATGAGAAATTATTAATGTATTAAGGATGCAACAATAATTTTCACTACATTTCTACATTACCTTAGCACAATTGATGGATTCATATTAAGACTTTAGTGACCGATTGCACTGTTGAAACTAATACCTGATCCAATGATTCCATACCTTTTATAGCGGCTCGTTTCTCATTATACGTCGGACAGCGATCACGAGTTTGAGCTTATCAGCTGGCATTAATATGACATTTGTTTTGATTACTTGACAGATCTTCTATTTTATTTGAAATCTGATTCATACGTTTTTTACAATCTTCGATTTTTATGCCTTGAAAGCGAAATGACAATCTTTCCCATAGAGTTGATTTGAGCTATTCCGAAACAAAGGGGTCGGGCTTTAACCTCATTAATGATTATTCAATTGACTTTTCTTATTATACCCCGGCAGGGTATTATAATCTTAGACAGAAGTAAAGTAGTCACAATGTATACAGTATACATTCTTGTTAATAAGTAATTGGAAAATAAATAGAACTTCAATAATATATTCATCTACTCTGACCTATGGTAATCCTTACTAAATCCAAATGATCCAACTGCAAACTGCAAGGGTATGCAAGCATCGGTGGGTTGAAGTTAACATCCTCCCTGTTAACTAATCGAATCAATAAAACCACAAAAGTTAGTAAAGCAATTTAATAATCATTGTCGAGATTACAGCATTTGTAATATTTCAACCTCTTGGGGCATGTTCTTATCTCGCATTTCCAGCATGGGAGAATAATTCTAGGAACATGTACATTATCTGATTGTCAAGGAATTAGATTTCACATGAAATCACAAGATCAGATGAGGCGATATAATGAGGAAAAGGCCAAGTGACCTTTGGTGGATGTGCACCGCCTCAACGCGGTTGGTTTACAACTGGGCATTGAACTCGCTTTGAAGGATTGAAAATATTTACTTTTACAGTTCTTTTTGTAAAATGCTCTTGTTATTGAAAATTAATAAATTGGCAAACTGAAGTGGTTTTTACTTATTTGGCCAATTTTGAACCTGGACTTAAATAAATAATGATATTAATAAATAATTTCACATTAACACATCCTTATATTTGATTTAAATTGCGCCTTCACATTGGTCTTTATTAAAACGCCGAAGAAATCGTACATGATAAATCATAAAAAACGTATAATTTATTTGTATGATTGTCTAAAGAATGGTAGCAACCACAAAATATTTCGCAACTTAACCCACATTTCTTTTGAACTAATTGATTTTGTAAATTTCCAAGTAAAAGTCGCACAGTCTCTTTGTCAATACCAATTCTCCTGCTAAGCCTAAAGTATATTGAACTGATTCCTCTATTATTTTAAGAATGAATATCAAAATTATAATATGTTTCTATGTAAATAGGGTTATTTTATTATTAACTGCATTTATAGCTTCATCGTGGCCTTAAACTTATCACATCCGCCTAACACGCGGAAGGCCCCCGGTTCAATCCGGGGCGGAAACAGTTAGCTTTTTGGTTGAATATAAAATAATAATTTATGGTAATGTAAATAATTTCACTGGACTTTCTTAGACATGACACAATAAATTAGTTTAATAAATAACAGCAATGGTTTTATAAATTACCACAAAATAAAACTTTAAATAATGAATTTTTCTTATTCAATAGAAATTAATATAATGTAATTAATAAATAAAGGTAATGCAATTTTCAATGCCGAGATTAAATATCGTTGCTTGCATAAATCCAAACTAGTGACCTTGTTATCTCGCTTTCGATGCATAATCAAATAATTCCGAGAACATGTATTTTAGATTATGTATATAATAAAAGTCGGGGGGTTTAATAAAAACCTCACATAAATTGAGATTTCAGTTGTAAACATATGAATCAGGGATCTGACAATTAGCGAATTTCCATTTGAGTTGATTAAATACAAAACAAATGTCAATTCCCGGAATACAAAATATTAGAGTCAGCTGATAAGCGTAGACAATCGCATCACACAAACCAGCCCCTATAAAAAGGAAGCACTCATGGGAAAAGATATTAGTTTCAATTGATACTAGTAACAGAAGCCTTAATATGAAGCCAGCAATTTTCCTGAGGTAATGTAGAAATTAACCCTACTTCATTGTTGCATACATAATTCTTTGCTCATTTCTCCTCAGCTGCCTGGTAGTCATTGTCGGAAGCCTTGGGTGGACAGCCAGTGCCCAACAAAACTTTGAATCTGATAAGGACCATGTGATCGAGGCCTTCAAAAATGGTAATCCTGATTCCGTTGGGGATAAAAAAACGTCCTTTTTCTAGTGAAATTTTTCGAAAAGTACGCCGACCAGATTCAATGGACACCCGAGCAACGATCGAGAGCTGCAGATATAGTGAGGCATTACAATGAGGAAAAGGCGAAGCAACCATTGGTGGATGGTGTGCCACCTCAAGGCGGCTGGTTTTCCAAACTTTTCAGGGTGATAGTTGTTCAACTGGGCATCGAACTCGCTTCTGAGGGAATTAAGAAAGCGACTGGATCTTAGGATTAGAGATAACTTAACGCTTTTTGTAACACACTAATTTTATTAAGGACCTTGTAATCCTAATAAATAAATAAATAATTGGCTTACTGAATTGGAATTGTGTTTATTTATTTTACTAATTTGGAATCCAGGAAAAATACAAATGTATTTTGTTTTGCTTCTATTTTACGGTTTAATGTTTAATAAAGTATCACAAAAGAATACATTTGAATTATCTTACTATAAGCCTCAAATAAAAAATATCAATATATTGCACATTTTTATATAAAACAGAAAAAAAATATAAATTGCTTATTTTAGTTTATAATTCGGTTACTTTAGCAATGTTTCGAATTAATTATAAGTTCCGTTTACTAAAGCAATGAATGTGTTTATATTTTGTTTTGTCTTTCGGGCAATCGAAAGTGATTTTCAATGCCGTTCATCGTCACTCTTATATTATCACTGCCGTGCTTTATTTCTTCTATTATAATCAATCTTATGCTGTCCTTTCGTTAATACTTTGATACGAATTGAATTTTTTTTTATACCTAGAGCAAATATATACATTTTTATATCCTTGCAGAGTATTACATTTTAAGTCTGAAATTTTAACGATAGGAAAAATTCATTTCCGATCCTATTAACTTTATATTCTTGATGAGCATCAACAGTGGAGTCGAACCCAGCACGCTGCTTTACAAATTCTCTTTCATTAAAACCATTCCACGATTTCCAATCAGAAAAATAAAAAAACACAATGCCACTTTAGCTCGCCAATTATTTACATTTTATTATGACCACACAGTCATTATAACATTTGAATGTTACAAAAAACCTTACAAGGATCTCTTAACCTAGGATCCCGTCGCTTTCTTAATTCCTTCGGAAGCAATTGCGATTCCCACTTGAATTGCGACCTCCCTTATAAATTTGCTAAGCCATCCACCTTGAGGAGGAGCACCGTCTACCAAAGGTTGCTTGGCCTTTTCCTCATTGTATCGCCTAAGTAAATCTTCAATTTGGGATCGTTGTTCTGGTGTCAACTGAATTTCACCGGCGTACTTGTCGAGAAAGTCCAATAGAAATACGACGTTGCTATTCCCAATAAAATCAGGACTAGCATTCTTGTAAACTGCAATCACCTGTTCCCTGTCAGATTCAAAGTCCTGTTCGGCACTGGCTGTCCACGCAAGGCTTCCAATAATCACCACTAGGCAGCTGATGAGAAATTATTAATGTATTAAGGATGCAACAATAATTTTCACTACATTTCTACATTACCTTAGCACAATTGATGGATTCATATTGAGACTTTAGTGACCGATTGCACTGTTGAAACTAATACCTGATCCAATGATTCCATACCTTTTATAGCGGCTCGTTTCTCATTATACGTCGGACAGCGATCACGAGTTTGAGCTTATCAGCTGGCATTAATATGACATTTGTTTTGATTACTTGACAGATCTTCTATTTTATTTGAAATCTGATTCATACGTTTTTTACAATCTTCGATTTTTATGCCTTGAAAGCGAAATGACAATCTTTCCCATAGAGTTGATTTGAGCTATTCCGAAACAAAGGGGTCGGGCTTTAACCTCATTAATGATTATTCAATTGACTTTTCTTATTATACCCCGGCAGGGTATTATAATCTTAGACAGAAGTAAAGTAGTCACAATGTATACAGTATACATTCTTGTTAATAAGTAATTGGAAAATAAATAGAACTTCAATAATATATTCATCTACTCTGACCTATGGTAATCCTTACTAAATCCAAATGATCCAACTGCAAACTGCAAGGGTATGCAAGCATCGGTGGGTTGAAGTTAACATACTCCCTGTTAACTAATCGAATCAATAAAACCACAAAAGTTAGTAAAGCAATTTAATAATCATTGTCGAGATTACAGCATTTGTAATATTTCAACCTCTTGGGGCATGTTCTTATCTCGCATTTCCAGCATGGGAGAATAATTCTAGGAAGATGTACATTATCTGATTGTCAAGGAATTAGATTTCACATGAAATCACAACGATCCCAAGATCAGATGAGGCGATATAATGAGGAAAAGGCCAAGTGACCTTTGGTGGATGTGCACCGCCTCAACGCGGTTGGTTTACAACTGGGCATTGAACTCGCTTTGAAGGATTGAAAATATTTACTTTTACAGTTCTTTTTGTAAAATGCTCTTGTTATTGAAAATTAATAAATTGGCAAACTGAAGTGGTTTTTACTTATTTGGCCAATTTTGAACCTGGACTTAAATAAATAATGATATTAATAAATAATTTCACATTAACACATCCTTATATTTGATTTAAATTGCGCCTTCACATTGGTCTTTATTAAAACGCCGAAGAAATCGTACATGATAAATCATACAAAACGTATAATTATACCCGCTACCCATAGGGTAGAAGGGTATTATAACTTTGTGCCGGCAGGAAATGTATGTAACAGGTAGAAGGAAGCATTTCCGACCCTATAAAGTATATATATTCTTGATCAGGATCAACAGCCGAGTCGATCTAGCTATGTCCGTCTGTCTGTCTGTCTGTCTGTCTGTCTGTCTGTCTGTCTGTCTGTCTGTCTGTCCGTCTGTCCGTATGAAACACTGGATCTCAGAGGCTATAAGAGATAGAGCTCTAATTTTTTTTCGACAGTATTTCTTATGCTTGCACGCAGATCAAGTTTGTTTCAAATTTTTGCCACGCCCACTTCCGCCCCCGCAAATCATAAAAAAGCGTATTAAGCGTATAATTTTAAAGCTAGAGGCGAAAATCGGTATTTATATTAAGAACTATAGTCTGTGTGATCCCTGAAAATTTGGTTGCGATCAGATAAAAATTGTCGAAGTTATTAAAGAAATAATTTTGTATGGCCACAAACGGCTGCTGGCAGCATGCCTCATTTGGTTGACCAATTAGACCAACTAAATATTCTTATCCGTTCTTGGTTGTGTTCGGAAAAGAATCTTCTAAGATATTCGAGAAGCAATTTTAATATATGGTAATAATTATTAGTAGCTTTAATGCAATAATAACGCGTTTTTACACACATAAATACATGTGTATGTATTTTTGTATGCATGTGATTATATTACACTTGCATTTGCATTTGTCCGTTATGTTTAAAATTGTATTAACTGTTTTTTCTGGCGTCCTGACGCTTTTCTGGTTTAAGTATGGGTAGCGGGTATCTCACAGTCAAGCTCACTCGACTGTAGCTTTCTTACTTGTTTATTTGTATGATTGTCTAAAGAATGGTAGCAACCACAAAATATTTCGCAACTTAACCCACATTTCTTTTGAACTAATTGATTTTGTAAATTTCTAAGTCCAAGTCGCACTGTCTCTGTGTTAATACCAATTCGCCTGAAGTAAATTGAACTGATTCCTCTATTATTTTAAGAATGTATATCAAAATTATAATATGTTTCTATGTAAATTATTTTATTATTAACTGCATTTATAGCTGCATCATGGCCTTAAACTTATCGCGTTGCTTTTGCTTCAGGGCCTCGTACTTCTTGCGTTCTACATTTTTGACAAGAAACTCTTGGAATTTTCGACGCATGTCCATGGATAGACCAGTATTTCGCAAGTCCAGCCTCTCGATTACTTTATTGCAGCTTATAATTTTCATAAGATGTTTGCCAAATTCCTTAAAATTAAAAACGTTAAATTAAATAATTTAAAAAGGCTAGGAACCCACCTCTCCCACAGAATTGTTTGATAAATCAATGTCCAAGAGCGTCGTGTGCTGGCAAACTAGCATCATAAACAGCTTTGTAATAGTCTCCGTAATCCCGCAGGTGCCCAAGTCCAGCTCCTTGATGGGCATTACCTGAAGGGTATTGAAAATGGCGGCAGCTCCGTCGCTTTGAATGGGATTCAAGCGCAGAACCAGCCGCTGCAGGGGAACGTTTCTCAAGGTTCGACTTAATATATAGGCACCTTCTTCAGCTAAAAAAAAATTAAAAATAAAACGAATATTAAAAATATACATATTAAAATTATCTATATGTTCAAAGTTAACTCACTTATCTTGTTGTTGGTCAAATCAAGGATGGTAAGTGTGTTAAAAGACTCCCTGCTGCAGGTTTCCAAGAAGCTGCGAATTCCCGCATCCCCCACAGCACAGTGCAGCAAGGACATCTCGCTCAGGTGGTGACATCCCTTGTCCAGGCTATGGGCCAGGAATCGCAGCTGGTACGGCATCAGTTTCGTATTGTGAAGGCTGAAGCAACAAAAAGCTAAAGCTATCGCGCGAAGCGCACATCAAAAGCAGAGAAATCCATCCTCACCAGAACTTCCGCAGCTCATGGCACTGGCTGAGTCCCTTGGCCAAGTGAAGGATGTCCCTGGCCGTCAACTGGTTGCAGCCCATTTGGTAATTGCAGCCGGCCGTCTTGGTGCTGTAGCTCAGTCGCAGTTGGCGTAAATCCGGCAGATTGCTCAGCAGGTAATCAAGTGGAATGTGATCTGCAGATGGGTGGCAAGAGTTTAAGATAAAACCAGGTAAAGCTTGGATGTGGAAAATGGTACGAAGCTCCAATAAATGTTTTCATAGGAGCAGTCGAAGTAAAGAAACATTTAAATTAAATTATAATTTGTTTAACTTACAGGAAGATTTTAACAAAAATTTAAAAGATAAATCAAATAAAGTATTTAAATTATATTTTATTAAAATATTTAATATTAAATATTAGATCTCAAGTTATCTCTTTACTTCCCCGTAAAGCGAGGGTATACGCACTTCGTGGAAATCCACTTCACTCACCATTCGCATCGGTTGTGGGTGGGGCCGGCTGAAGGAAACTTATATCCAACTGATTTATGTACGCCGCACATATGTCCAGGGCGACCTGTACGTTGCCCTCCTGCTCGTAGTCGTTCGTCTGCATATTTTCGACGAACTCCTGCACATGTCGCTCCATGTAGATGTTGATCCAGGGCCGCTCCCGGCCACGCGCCTGCAGCGGGGCACTTCTCCATCGCTGGCCGTAGCAGCGCTGCCAGAAGAAGTCCTCGCGTATAAAAGTACTGAGCAGCTGCAGCGGCAATTGAGTGTCCAGGTGGCTGAGCAGGTAGTTGCGGTCCTCGCGCCGCCTCAGATGCTGGTAGAGGGGCAACTCTGCGGATGAACAATGTCTGAATGAAGTAGATTTTGCAAGAGTCAGCTAATTTTTAATTATTTAAGATATAAGCTCTGCAATAATTTAATATCTAACATATTTCCTCACTATTGTATTGCCTTTGAACGTAAATAAAATTCGACTTTATAATATAAAGTGTAAGGACACGTTGCTCACCACTCCAGTTCTCGACAATGGCGTCGAGGACGAGATGTCGCAAACTTTTCGCTTGATTTGTCTGGCCTTCCTGGACTTCGCTGGAGGTCTGGCTGGTGTCCAATGATTTACCGCCGACTTTGGGCAACTTGACATCGGTGAGATTGAAATAGGCCTTGAAGGTGTCAATGGAAACGGTGCTGGGGAACTCGCAGTACGTGAAATCCATTTGAATAAATCTATGTAGCTTTTAAGGACATATAATACTGATACGGCTTGATGATAAATAATGTTTATTAGTCCGGTCCGGGTTTTTGGCTGCCAAGGAAACGGTTGTCAACGAAGACCTTTTGTTGATTTGTCAGTTCTGGAAGGAAGAGATTTTTGAAAGTTCGGTGTTGTTGAGGGTTAAACTAGGCTTTAATCGTCTGTCAACTTGTTTAATTCAATTATTTTAAAAGCTTGAAATATTCTATCTTTATTCTTTAAAAAGTATCTACTCTATACAGTTGCACGGCTTCAGTTTATTTTCCTTTAATACCTTAAATGTATTGCTATTTTTAAAGAGGATATCCTTTCAATTCGAGGGCAATGACTTCCCAAAATATATGAGCAATACGAATTTATTTTGCCTTATTTGGGCACCGTTTGGCATTTGCATAACAAAGCCATTTTGGGCAGCGAGATAAGGCGTCAAGTGGCAAGCCGATTATGACCCTAATTACATGACATTACAAGTCAGCGTTTATCCCACTCACACAATTCCCAGACAGGCCCCTTGGGTATATCAAAAATATTGACTCGGCATCTTTCACAGCGGCCAATCAAGGCGGATATCTACCTGAGGATTAGGCCAGCTGACATGACTTGCGGTGCTAAGACTCTTGGCTTGAGCTTCTCGACTTTCTGGTGTAATTTTTACGGCTTAACTAGGACTTGGCGGCGTCTGCGAGAAATGCAAAGTATATTTACGCATAAAACGCGTTATTTATGTCTCGCCCTAGAATTAATAACCAACCCCGCCGCGATGGGTGCTGCCCTGATGCGCATTATTATGGCCAAATTATACACCTTATAAAACAGTTGCGCGTTTTTGCCGAAACCAAATTTTTATGTAAAGCAATTTATGTTGAATTATTTTTATGGCACTTAACGGTTGCGCTGCCTGCACACATTGCAAAAAAATAAAAGAATTTCCGAGGGTAGCTGACTAGTCAAAAATTGGTTTGTCATGGGTTGCGTTCATATTTGTGGAGGGGATGAGGTCGAAGGCTGAAATCCAAAGATCCCTCAATGGATTGTGCGAATTCGCCTGATAAATAATGGTAAATCAATGCGAATATTGACAGCAGTTTGGGTTTTTTGAATTATGAAGGATACGAGCAAATTAAAATATAAAGCGATTGGAATTATTCGAATCACAGATTAAGGATTATTGCCTATTAATATTTCCATTGATTTATAATCTTCGTTTTATTTTATATCTTCTAATCAATATACTTAGTTCAACAATATTTAATATCTTATGTTGAGAGTTAAAATTAATAAATTTAACACCGTAACTTTATTATATTTAGCCTTCCGAAAAACTACAAAGATTCCATTCTTGTTTTAGAGTTTTCTTTTAAATAATGCTGTCCAGTAAAAGAGGCTTCTTAAATTCTTTATAATAATAATTTTCAGGTTGTTTTTAATTTGTTTAACGTAATACTTTAAATCATTAAAGTTACAAAGCGACTGAGGCCCATAACATTAATGCAAATTTATAAATATCTCTATAAAATCTTGATTAGGTTTTAAAATGTTTAGTTAACTCAACTGCAACAATTTATTTGGATAAGTTTGAAAATAAATTTAAGAAAGAAAACGGAAATTTCAAATATCAAAGTAATTAAATCAGTTTTGGAAAAGTCATCTTCCGCTGCCTTTAAATAAATTAAAAGTCGTATCGTAAGTTCAGACCGGTGCCAAAATCAGACTTGCCGCGTCGAGGACCACTCAAATGGTGAGTGGCATTGCCGGTGGCATTGAGGTTCAGGTTGCCACTGGGCGAAGTGTAGAGGTTGGCCCTTCCGGAAGCCTGCATTGTGGTCATATCGAACTGCGGCACTCGAGTGACCCCCACTGCCGCCTGGTGACCCGCAGATGTCTGAAGATTGAGACCTCCGCCGAACTGATCGTGAGTGCGACTGTGGCTGTGGAATCCAGTGGCGTTTAGAGTGGAGCTCTGGCTGTGGTGGAGATTCGCCTGACCGGCCACTGTGGTGGTGCTGCCCACGCCCGCGATGTGACCGTGCTCTAGGGACAGGCCGTGTCTATTGCTGTTTTTGTTAGAAATAAGAAAATATTCATTTTAATTTGGAATATTATTAATTAAAAAAAAAGGAAAAAACTTACGTGTTCACCGCCCCGTAAACACCCTTTGTGACGGGTCCATTTGTGTTGGGTGTGGAGGCAAAGACACCGGCGCGGACATTGGCCAGATCGTCACCCACCTTCACTCCCCACTGGGCGGTAGCCTGGCCGGTCTTGGGGTTTCCTGTCGCTTGGCAATCCATTTGAATTATTTTTCTTAGTTTTTGTCTTACTTCTCGCACTGCGTCTTGTAGTCTGAATAATTTCTCAAATGCAACGGGCGCTTTTATAGCCCGATATATTTTGTCACAAAAGTACCCCACGCATCTTTGGTACATTCCCCTACGATTTTCTACTGTACAGCTAATCCAAGCTATGATACACAGATATGTATATGCATCTGTTTTTCCCCTTTGACAATCATGAATAAGATTGGCGGGGACTCCCTAATGTATGTATGTACATACGAGAGTGTACATATATACGATAACATACGAAATATCGTGGCTCAACCGCAAAAGTAAATAAAAGAACTTAAGGTAAATTTGAATGTTAATTTTAAATATAATTTAATAAATGTTTTACTTCTGGCAAACCACAAAATCATTTAATCATTAATTGTGTTCTTCAATCATAACTATAATAAAATTAAATTATAACAAAAAATATTGAAAAGAAAATATATTAGAATCAAAAATAGATGCATTTATTCTATATATACATATGTACCAGCATTCTGGTAAGATATTGTCAACAGTTTGGGATTCTTGAATGATTGAGGATACGAGCAAATTAACATTAAAGCGACTTGAAGTATTCGAATCACAGTTTAAGGATTCTTGCTAGAATGGCCTATTAATATTTCCATTGATTTAAAATCTTGGTTTTATTTTATACCTTCTAATCAATATAGTTCAACAATATTTAATATCCTAAGTTAAAAGTTAAAATAAGTAATTTTGCCACCGTAACTTTATACTAATTTCAGCTTTCAAAAAACTACACAGATTATTTTCTTTTTTTAGCATTTTCTTTATAAAACAATACTGTCCAGTAAAAGAGGGTTCTAAAAATATTTATAAAATATTTATAAAAATATTTTTCAGGTTGTTTATAATTTGATTTACGTAATACTTTAAATCAATAAAGTTACATAGCGACTGTGGTCCATAACATTAATGAAAAATTTTAATTATCTTATATAAATCTTAATTAGGTTTAAAAATGTTTAGTTAACTCAACTGCATCAATTTATTTGGATAAGTTTGAAAATAAACGGAAATACTTCTTTTATTGCCAATTTTATTATGCAAACATGAAAGTGATTTAATCAGTTGGGAAAAAGTCATCTTCCGCTGTCTTACAATAAATCAAAAGTCATATCGTAAGTTAAGACCGGTGCTGTAATTAGTTTTGCCGCGTCGAGGACCCCTCACATTGTGAGTGGCACTGCCGGTGGCATTGAGGTTCAGGTTGCCACTGGGCGAGGTGTAGAGATTGGCCGTGCCGGTAGCCTCCATGGTGGTCACATTGAACTGCGGCACTCGAGTGACCCCCACTTCCAACCGGTCACCCGCAGTTGTCTTTAGATGGCCGGCCATACTGGTGGTGGTGGCCCCACCCGCGATGCTACGGTGCTCTATGGCCAGGCCGTTACTTTGGCTTTTTCGTAAGAAATAAGAAAATTTTAATTTTAATTAGGAAATATTATAATTTAAGAAAAAAGAAAAGAACTTACGTGTTCACCGCCCCGTAGACACCCGTTGTGACGGGTCCATTTTTTTTGGGCGTGGAGGCAAAGACACCGCCACGGACATTGGCCACATCGTCACCCGCCTTCACTCCCAACTGGGCGCTAGCCTGGCCGGTCTTCTTGTCTGCTGTCGCTTTGCACTCCATTTGAATTATTTTTCTTAGTTTTGTCTTACTTCTTGGACTGCGTATTGTAGTCTGAATAATTTCTTAAATGCAACGGGCGCTTTTATAGCCTGAAATATTTTGTCGCAAAAGTACTCCACGTATCTTTGGTACATTCCCCCACGATTTTATTACTGGACAGCTAATCGAAGCTATGATACACAGATATACATATGTATGTGTCTCTTTTTCCCCTTTGGCAATCATGGATAAAATTTTCGGGGACTCCCCAATTTATGTTCCATATATACGAGAATGTACATATATACTAGTACGATAAGATAGGAAATATCGTGATTCAACCGCAAATAAATAAATAAAAGAACTTAAGGTCAATTTAAACGTTTATTTAAAATGCACTTTAATTAAAATTTTTTATTTTTATCAAACCACAACTTAATTTAATCATTAATATTGTTCTTCAATTATAAATATAATAAGATTTAGTTATTTAAAATACTGAAAGGAAAAAACATTATATTCAAAAATAGAATCATCTTACATTAAATATATATCCCAGTATTTTGGTAAGATCCATTCCGCATACATCCAAAAAAATTTTCTAAGGTAAGAATAGAGCAGAAGCAATTATCGCTCATTAAACACCCCGAAATCAAGTGGCGCCGTGGCTTAGTTGGTTAAAGCGCCTGTCTAGTAAACAGGAGATCGTGAGTTCGAATCTCGCCGGGGCCTTCACAAATTGATGTGATTTTTTTTTTTTTAATAAAACTAAATTGTTAATGTTTTTATTTTAAATTTTTATTAATTTGTATTAATTTAAACTTTTCGAGTAACCGATAGATGGGCAATGCCTTGTCTAATAATTTTGCGCAAATACATTTATACAATTTTAATTTTTTCTAGCTTAAAAAATCTAATTAAATTAATTAATAATTAATTAATAATTATCTTCGTTTCTATGTGCTCATTCTAGTTTCCAAATTTTCAACCTCATCGCAAGCAACAAAAAATGGTTGTGTGGAGAGTGACCTTTTTTTTTAAGTTCGATTTATTTTTCTGCCGCACATTCATTGCACTGGCGTTGCAGCTGTCACTCCTCGAGCCTTCGACTTGTTGAGATCAGGATAAAGGGAAAAACTCTTTTTTTTCTTTTGTACGTCTGCCCGATGACAGCTGACAAAAAGTTTCGCCTGCGTAAACAGAGCCAACGGATTCGCCACCCACGCGCACATCCTCCAGCCCCATGTCCACCTGTTGTTGTCCTTGCAACGGCGCTGCATAACGGAAACGAACGGCGCTGTCCGCCGGAAATGTTCGACAGCATGTTGCGATGTTGTCCACCGCAAGGAGAAAAAAAAGGAAAAGAATGCCCGTAGATGTGAGGGCGGCGCATATTTGCCTTGCAAATGGAACGAACGGCTTTTCAATTTTATTCCGGGACTCCCTGCAATTAGCCGGCATTCGTCAGCTTATTTGTTTCAATTTATTGACATGCACTCGCCGTTCTCTGAGCTTATCTTGCTTTTTTATACTCAAACGCACTCAAGCCCAATGGGCGCTTTGTTTGTATATTTATAATTATGGAACAATACAATAAAAACCAACTTCAGACAAGCTGAACAAAGCTGTCTACAGTTTGGGTAAAAATAATAATGAGACCTAGACATGGTTAAGAAATACATTTATTTAAGATAAAATATAATTAAAATAGATATTGCTAAATTAATATTTTCTAACAGAATAAAGAAATCTATTTTGTAACTTAAAGGAATCTAATTTCAAAAAGTAATTCACCAGAACAGCTAAAAGCTTTTTTTAGGTTATAAATAAATATACCTTGTACTCTAATATTTTGTAGTTTTTTTAACTAATACTGCTAACTTAACTGCAACTGTATTGGCTGTATTGTGGATATACCACATATCAGGGGAAGTAAAATAATGTTTATATATTTAATTTCCAATGTCCTTTCTGTTGTGTTTTGTAAGTCGGATACAGCAATGTCCTCTTCTAATTTCCTCTCGAGAATTAATATTTGTGTGTGTTTCTGCTGCGGACTGGATGCTGGTTGGCTTTCACTTATCGGATATGATAGTTGCCTGGCTAGCTCCATTTGATGATCTCGAACTTTGGCAAACTCGCCAAAATAACCCGAAATATTTGCCCAGACTTTTCCCCCAACCAATATTGGCTTAGTTTCCGCCCCGACATGTGTTGGAAGGTTCCAACGACCCTTCCCAAAAACTGAGTCAGACCTCATTGTCACCCCGAGGATTTTTAGCAATTGTCAGCAATTTTCTCAACGGACTGCACAAAAACTATCGCACACAACCACTAAGCAAATGTTCCTCGTCCAACCGATGTGTGTGCTGTGTATTTTTCTGATTATCCTGGATGGGGAGCCCGGCCGGACTCAGTGGGCGTGTACATGGCATAGGCATTAACATAATTTATGTGGTTCCGCCGGATTTGGCTTTGTCGTAAAAAAGGACACTCGGCCATTGTCCATTGTCCGTTTCGAGCTTCGATAACAAAGGCGAAGTCCGGCCGAGGATTGCGGTTTTTATTGTTTTGATGGCAACAAAGTTTATGGAAAGTTTCGCCCTCTTAATTCGTTTGTAGTTTTTCCGTTGAGTTTGCATATTTTTTTTAATTAAATGATTTTCGGGAATGGAGACAAATCAAACGGTCGCAGGCTAATCTATGTGGCCATTACTTACATTTTCCAAGGATGGTTTGAGTTCGGGGTATAAGAAGTTGTTCATGAAAGCCATAAAAACGTGCGAAATTTTCACGGGCTCGTGAATTTTCTCAGCCCTTAGTGGGGTTTTTTGTTTTTGCTTTTTCAGAGCGCTCCCCCTTTTTCCACCTCTCCCTGATTGTTGTCACCTGTTTTTTGCACACTTTATTCGCTGGCCTCCAGGGCGATGCCGGGTATGCGGGTTTTTCTCTGCGGGCTGGTTTTATGTTTGGAATATCCTTTGGAAGGCACTGCTTGGCAGGGTGTTTCCTTGCCACATAATCTATGATTTGATAAGTGTCCCCTATTGTTAGTACACCTGGCACGCAGAACTCATAACTCAAAACATTTTTTGTTGCTCTCACAGAAAGTATGTAATGTGGCAAAATAAAATCAGGCAGCAAAGGTAAAAACTTGAAATTTTTTCTCTGCGTTTAATAATGAAAAATTGCTGACACGTGCGTGGTGATTGGTAAAAGGTAGGGTGCTAAGGTGCTACATATGTATCTGGGAATTTTGTAAATTCAGGGAAATTCAGTTCAGTAATTGCTAACTGAAATAATACAAATAAAAAGATAAAAAATATATTTTGGAGATGCGGGGTATCGATCCCCGTACCTCTCACATGCTAAGCGAGCGCTCTACCATCTGAGCTACATCCCCGATGAGTGCGGTGCTGCATATTTCGTTGCTTCAGAGCCAACGCCACATCGGGTAATGCTTACGGATTGGATAAGTTTAGTTTTTGGGCCTATTAATTGTATTTACAAAAATGTGAACTATTTAAAGCTCTGTCTTCATGTCTTATCACATACATATGTATCTATATATATAAAAATGGTGGCAAAAATGTTCGCATTATCATCACAAGAGAACGGCTGGACCGATTTGGATCAAATTTTTTTCAGTTGTTTGTAATTGCCAGAATAAGGCAAATACATAAGAAAATTTTGGTAAAACCTTCTGGAAAAGTCGCTAGAGGCTCAAGAGTTATACACAGTTGATGTAAAACTGTTATTGAACAATAGAAGGCGATGTGGTGTTATTCATAATATAGTGTACATATATGTTTAATTTAAGTCGAATTTTAAAGTTGAGCATTGCAAGACAGAAAATTTCATGAAATAAAATTGCGCATCAGATAAGTAATTTTGTCACTTCGGAGTGATGGTTATACGTATTATTTATATGTTCTATACCTACAGTCAGCGAAATAATGCCTGCTGTTAGACGATCAAGACTTGGACGGCGTTCGCGCAATGCAATAAGTAGTCGGAATTTCCGTAATAGTCGGACGCAAGAGGAAAGTGGAGTTTTGAATGCATCGGCACGTGCTCGAATGGCACTGCATCGCGCTGCACAAAACCCACCTCAAGCCCGACAAAATAATAGAAGAAGTCGAACCGCAAATGAAAACTTGAATCGCGCTGCATTCGCATACAATTCTGAAACACCCTACAAGGATCATAGCTGCGTTGTTATTGGTTCATTGTCTGTGGTATGTCAGCATTGTAATGCACTGAAGTTTCGATTGGAAACCCCCGGCTTATGCTGTGCAGGTGGTAAAATTAAATTGCCCGTTTTGGCTCATCCACCAGAGCCATTGTATTCGCTACTTTATGGAAATTCAGCCCAATCAAACAGTTTCCTAAAGCTTGCACAAAAATATAACGGATGCTTTCAAATGACGTCATTTGGAGCCGAGGCTGTTCATCAACCAGGCTACAATCCAAGTTATAAGGTAATGGCGTCTCTCTATTATCAAAATGAACAACTCCAATTTTTTTTAAAATTGCATCCCAATATTCAGATTCATGGGCAAATTCACCACCGAGCGGGCGCTTTGTTACCACCACAAAACAAAGATCATAAATTCCTTCAGATCTATTTCATGGGTGATTCGGTAGTTGAACTAAATCACCGCTGTGCAATTTACACTGCAACTAAACGTGAAATTATAGAACAATTGCAATATCTTCTCCATGAGCATAATGAATTGGTCAGGTTGTTCAAAACCGCATTGGATATAATGCATAATGACGAACATAAAATCATTATCAGCGCTGACAAAAGACCCACTGGTAGCCATGCAAGACAATTTAATGCTCCCACTATCAATGAAGTCGCAGTGGTGATTGTTGGTGAGAATGTGGAATCACGCGATATTGTTCTTAAGCGTCGGGATGATGGCCAATTGCAGAGAGTTTATGAGACTCATCGGTCATATGATGCTCTTCAATACCCGTTAATGTTCTGTCGTGGAGAAGATGGGTATCACTTCAACATAAAGATGGTCAATCCAATGACAGGTTTGTATACATTTCTTACATCACTTCTTTTTGATTCTACAACTAAGTTTGAATTAAAATTTTAGGAGAAGAAACGAATAAGAAGGTTAGCTCTATGAATTTTTATGCGTATCGATTGATGATTCGACAAGATGTTGACAATCATCTGTTAAGATACCGCCGTTTGTTTCAACAGTACTGTGTCGACATGTACGTCAAAGTAGAAACGGAACGTCTAAATTTTATTCGTTTTAATCAGTCGAAGTTGCGCTCAGACGAGTACATCCACTTGCGTGACGCAATCGCTACTGAAGGACACGCGGCCAACATCGGTTGTTTGACCATTCTCCCAGCTACTTATGTTGGAAGCCCGCGCCATATGCATGAGTATGCACAAGATGCGATGACGTATGTCCGAAATTACGGGCGCCCGGATTTATTCATAACGTTCACGTGCAATCCAAAATGGCCCGAAATTATCAATCTATTGCTTCCAGGACAAACATCAAGCGATCAACCTGACATCACTGCACGAGTATTCAAGGAAAAGATCACAGTGCTTATGGATTATATTGTAAAGCAGAAGGTTTTTGGCGCAGTTCGTTGTTGGATGTATCGGTTGAGTGGCAGAAGCGTGGCTTACCACATGCGCACATTCTGCTCTGGATGTTCGACAAGATCCGACCAGATCATATTGATTCGATTATTTCAGCCGAAATACCTGATATACAAACTGATCCCGAGCTGTATTCCATTGTGACAACGACCATGATCCATGGCCTTTGCGGAGTCCACAACCCAGAATCAATATGCATGGAAAACGGAAAATGCACAAAACGATTTCCCCGTCCGTTGACGGCTGAAACCATCAGTGGAAACGGTGGATATCCATTGTATAGGCGTCGTTCTTCAGATGATAACGGCAAATGGATTGAATTAATGGTGAAACGTAACGAAACAAATCGTGGATAACCGCTGGATCGTTCCATATTGCCCGCTTTTGTCGAAAACATTCTCAACGCATTGCAATGTTGAGTACTGCAACTCTATCAAATCCATCAAATACGTTTGCAAAAATGTGAACAAAGGGAGCGACATGGCGGTGTTTGGCATTGCTGATCCGAATGCAAACGACGAGGTGACGAAATTTTGGAAGCTACGTTAGTTGTAACGAGGCCATTTGGAGGATATTTTCATTTCCGATTCATGAACGTCACCCGACTGTCGTGCACTTATCTATTCACTTAGAGAACGGCCAGCGTGTCTACTTTACGGACGCGAACGCAGCGCAAAGAGCAGAACGGCCACCAGCGACAACGTTGACAAATTTCTTTTCGACATGCGAAAGCGATCCGTTCGCAAGGACTTTACTATATTCTGAGATGCCACGCTATTATACATAGAACGCTGCATCGAAGAAATTTCAACGCCGGAAAAGAGGTGATACTGTTGCGCTCGGACGAATATACACAGTTCATCCAAGTCAAGATGAATGCTTCTATCTTCGCTTGCTTTTGGTGAACATTAGAGGTCCTACATCCTTCGACTCGCTGCGTACTGTGGATGGTGTGCTGTGCGCCACTTTTCGGGAGGCTTGCCAACGTTTGAACTTGCTTGAAAACGATTCTCATTGGGACTCAACGCTCGCCGATGCCACTGTATCTGCGTCAATGAATCAAATCCATACATTATTCGCAATAATCATAGCTACGTGTCATCCGTCGAACCCGACCGCATTGTGGGAAAAATACAAGGACCAAATGGTGGACGATATTTTGAACAGAGTACGAAGGACAAGTTCTAATTTCAATATTTGCATTAACGAAGATATGTACAACGAAGCATTAGTACGGATCGAAGACATATGCATGCTTATGTGCGGCAGTCTACTATCGACATTGGGAATGCCAGCGCCAAATCGTTCAGTGCACGATACATTCAATCGGGAATTTCTACGGGAGCAACACTACAATCAGGATAACCTGGCCGAAAGAGTTCGAACAAATGTGCCGCTTTTGAATGCCGAGAAGAAGAAAGTGTACGATTCGATAATGAAGGTTGTTGACGATGAAACGGGAGGCTTATACTTTATCGATACTCCTGGTGGGACAGGCAAGACATTCGTCATTTCGTTGATTCTGGCAACGATTCGGTCAAGATCTCAAATTGCGTTGGCTGTTGCATCATCTGGCATTGCTGCTACATTGTTGGAAGGCGGTCGAACTGCACATTCCGCTTTGAAGATACCCATGAATCTTCTGACGGTTGACCAGCCAACGTGCACGACGAGCAAGAATTCAGCGACAGCAAAATTGATGCGAGAATGCAAAATCATCATTTGGGATGAATGCACGATGGCGCATAAACGAGCTTTAGAGGCCGTTGACCGAACGATGAAGGATTTAAGAGGTGATTCGAGACTATTTGGTGGGGCTTTGATATTGCTGTCCGGAGATTTTCGCCAAACGCTTCCCGTTATCACGAAATCTACGGCTGCCGATGAAGTTAATACATGCCTAAAATCGTCCTCTTTGTGGCGATATGTAAACAAGTTTAAATTGACCAGGAACATGAGAGTCGCATTGCAGAATGATCCATCCGCTGCTGAATTCTCGAGACAACTGCTGGCGCTCGGAAATGGTGAAATTCCTGTTGATGTTTCGACTGGACTAATATCGTTCCCAACAAATTTTTGCGAGTTTACATCATCGAAAGAGGAACTCATCACAAAAGTGTTTCCAGACATTGCAGAAAATTATAAAAATATCGACTGGATTAGTGAGCGGGCAATACTAGCACCGAAGAATAAGGACGTAGATAGTTTGAATTTCTTTATTCAAAGTCAAATCGCTGGAGAACTTCATTCATACAGATCCGTTGACAGCGTGACCAACGAGGATGAAGCGACCAACTATCCGATAGAATTTTTGAACTCACTGGATGTGCCAGGAACTCCACCGCATAATGTGCAACTGAAGGTGGGATCAGTTATTATAATGCTGCGGAATCAAAATCATCCGAGATTATGCAACGGTACGCGGTTGTCCGTTAAAAAACTAATGAACAACGTGATTCAAGCGACTATAATCAAGGGCAAGTTTAAAGGAGAGGAAGTTCTTATTCCACGAATTCTGATTATTCCAACAGATCTTCCATTCCAATTCAAGAGGATTCAGTTCCCAGTTCGATTGGCATTTGCGATGACAATCAATAAATCGCAAGGCCAATCGTTGGAAGTTTGCGGGATAAATCTGGAATATCAATGTTTTTCGCATGGACAGTTATACGTAGCCTGTTCACGTGTGGGAAAGCCGTCATCATTATATATTTTTGCACCAGATAACCAAACAAAAAATATTGTTTATCAGATCGCTCTCCACTGATTTCGAGTCAAAAAAAAAATTTAACAACAAATTTGAATAACCAGTGTTCTATTATTACTATGGGGTTATATGAAGTCGTGAAATTGGGCCGAGACAAAGTTCGCAAGGTCCGCTACAAAAAAATTTAACCAAGACAAAAAACATCAATTAGGGGCGAGACAAGGTTCGCCGGGTCCGCTAGTATGGTATATAATTATTTATTTAAAACCTATATTTGTACTGCTACATAACATCTATTTAGGCAACATATATGCATATGTTTACATACCTTTAGTAAAAAAATTTCTTTTGTTTTGAACGTTTTATTTTAATTTAAGTTTGCTTATTAAATTTAAACCTTTTTAAATTTCACAGATGCAAATTTTAGGCCTGACTCATTTTAGTAGACAGTCAGGGCAGCCTTGAAGCCAGTAGTTTTAATAAATCTTCATGGTTTGTTGGCCTTAACCAAGTTACAGCACTCGTATGCTCATTACAAGGCCCATTAGGCTCCGGGTCTTCATTCGGCTGCTCTAGTTTGGCTTGCTGGAAATCGAATGGGCGGCAGTTTACCTAGAGGCTTTCATCGATGCAGTTGGAAAGATGTCAGTGCTTCAGTTTGTGTTTCTGATGATCCTGGCAAGCAGCAGCAGAGGTGCTGTGGAGTCTAAAACTGATCCCGATCTGGATCTGGGCTCTTCCGGGCCAGAGCCCATCGATGGGCGTTCGTTTTTCTTCCTGGGAACTCTGTTCCGTCGCTGGCGCAATCGTTGGATGGCCTATCACCATCCGGATCCGCTGTTTGCTGGTCCCGCCTATCCCATATCCGGATATTACAATTGTCCTATCTATGGTTGCAATCCGACGGTCATTGGTCCACAGCCAGGCTACTACACCTCTCCTGGTGGATTCTACACAATGCCCTTGAATCAGCAGCAGGCTCAGGGGAACAGCAACGTTTATATTTACCAGAGCGATCAGAACTCCGCTTCAGCCGGGAGTCCATTGGGCTATGGTTATTTTGGCGGTGGATCACCACTACGTCCGGGTGCGCCTCCGCCTCCTGCCATCTTACCGCCTTCAACAATGGGCGCGGCATCGGCCAGCGCCGGTGGCTATAACCTCGGACCTTCGGGACCTTCCGCGGGACCTGGACAGCGTCCAGTGCCTTTACCAATACCGTTACCACAGCTGGGATGAACCGGAAAACAAGGAGCCCGAGGAAACGCTCGCCTAAGTAAACAACGCAGACAAAGTAAAAGAAAACAATACAATTTTAATTGAAAAGTGTGCACAAAAAAGGAAGCTGAAAGATATACACTCAAACTTATCTTTTTCTAAGTTCCTCAGATAAATGCGAGCTCAATATGCGACACATAAAAGTGTTATTTCTATTACCAAAATTAAATTAAAGATACAACTTTTTAAAACTGAATAAAGCATAAAATTATTATTTGTAATAAAAGAATTTCTTTAATAAACATTGCTGTAGGATTAAACTCCATTTCTGAGGAAATACTTTTCACTGTCGTTGTTATTTTTGGAAAGAGGAGATAAGGTAATTATTTTCTTTAAAAGATTCGGTGTTGAAAAGATTTTAATAATATGTTTAAACAATTTTCATAGAAAACTGAAACTATTAAATAAAAGCGAATAAATTGTAGTCCTCTACACCCTAGCCTCAGCTAGTAGTATCAATAAGTTTAAACGAAAAAGCATTGAAATGTGCAATTAAAATCATTTTGTTGACATTACCAACTAGATTTCGAAAGTGGCCCAGTGCTTCCTCAAAAATCGACTAAAAGGGTTACCACGCACACACTCACATGTCCATTTATCCATTAACGCCAAAGGAAAAACTCCACAAGCAATCTGCATAAACAAACTTATCATCATCATCATCAGGAACCTTGCCATGGAAAGGATGAGCTCGGGCTACGACGCTGCTCCGGCATTTGTTTTGATTCCATCATAAACCATAAGATAGCTGCAGTCGAGGACGAGGACGAGGATGGCTGATGAAGTGGTTGCAAGCTGTCCAAGGAGCAGGAGAACGATTCAATTGTTTGGCAAATAAATGCCCGGCAGCATAATGGATGGCCATCCACCGGCTTGGTCAGCTCCGTATGCTGTAGCCGCAGCCTCTGTTCCTGCCTCGGTGTCCGCTCTGTTATTATTTTTATATAACTTGCGAAAATAATAATAGAGCCTGGTCCGTGCCCAGAGGCGTGGCCGCAACAAACAAACAAACAAGTGCGCAAAGCAAGCGACAGTTGAATAAACAGAAGTGTGAAAGTGCAGATAGTGGACGGATCTGGCAACTGGGATCGCAGATAGTCGGGCCAGTATCTGCTTCCCCATGTGTTAAGGCGTTGACTCCTGTCCATCTCAGTCCATTTCCCTCCAGCACGAGTTTATTTCTGTTTGTCCTGGGAAAACAATGGCCAGAAGGATGTCCCATACCCAATTGCCAGGTGTTTGTGTTTTCTTTCGGGCAACTTTCACTGACCGGAAACGGAAATTAAATGCATAAGTTGGTTTCAACGAACCCGCATTGCGTATTTCTTATCTAATTTCAAACAGTCCAACACACTCAAGGCTGAAAGTTGATATCTTGGCCAAGAAACAAGTTTTGCTTGTGGCAGTCAGCATATTAAAATGTTCAGTCGAAGCATAAACAGAGAGATGGCTAACTACTAGAGCATTTGACACAACATAAAACATCGGGGATGTAGCTCAGATGGTAGAGCGCTCGCTTAGCATGTGAGAGGTACGGGGATCGATGCCCCGCATCTCCAATAGTGATATTTTCTTTATTTCTTTCTTTTTATTTTTAATTTAAATTAATTAAAACAATTTTATAAAAATTACAAACAAAAATAAAATATAAAAGCAAAAAACCAATGGGCTCAACCGGGATTTGAACCCGGGACCTCTCGCACCCAAAGCGAGAATCATACCCCTAGACCATTGAGCCGCTTGCTTGCGTCGTTGCTATTTGCGCATTTGAGTTTGTGCACTTTGCAAAATGCTGTGCAAAATGATTGCTAAACTTGCAAAATATATTTATAATAGTTAAAACTATTGTTTAAACTAAAATAAAGGCTTTTCTTTGGCAAAACATAAAAAAAACTTTCCCTTGGAGATGCGGGGTATCGATCCCCGTACCTCTCACATGCTAAGCGAGCGCTCTACCATCTGAGCTACATCCCCTGGTGGGAAACGACCAGCCAAAATGATAACAAGCTGGAGACTATTTTTTTTAACATGAATTTTAATTGAATGGTCAATGTCAACAACTTAAAAGACTAATCTCAAAAACATTTGCAAATAATACTTGAGGAAAGCTGCAGATAATGAGCTTAGCCATAATATCCGCCGCCGTAGGGATTGCCGAAGCCACCGCCAAAGCCGCCACCCTGATAACCGCCTCCCAAGCCTCCAGTGTAACCGCCTCCCAAGCCTCCAGTGTAGCCGCCACCAAAGACGCCGGGATATCCACCGCCGTAACCTCCACCGTAGGGGACTGGTACTGGGTAGGGCTGAGGCACTACTTGTGGCTGAGGTCGGTTGCCGCCAAAAAGGCTGCTTAATAAGCCACCTCCTCCAAGGAGACCTCCACCTCCGCCGCCCAGCAGATTTCCTAGGATGCGGTTATCCACCTGTCCACCAGTGGGCTGAGCTCCAGCTCCCGGTGACGGGGACGGACGCTGCTGTGGATACTGATACTGGGCCAGACAACAGGCGCAGAGCGACAGGAGCACCACCAACTGGAAAAGATAAATGGATCCATGAGAAATCATCGGTGAAATAGGATCGGCTCCTTCTACTCACCGAAGAGCTGATCTTGACCATGTTTCTGATTCGTCTTGAACTAAACTGACTTGCTTGGCCACTCAGTGTTTCAGTTTTTATACCAAAGTTCTAAAAAACCCACGCCCACATGGTCCCGGAACACGACAGACGGATGACCTTCAACCCCACTGAACTTAACCGAATTCAATGTTTTTCTCACGATTAGTTATATTTTTGCCTTAGTTGATGCTACTAAAATTTGGCACAATAAAAATCGATGGTTTAGAGAACTGGTTGTGGATCAAGTTTTTTGCAGTTCTTTGAACTCGTCGCGAAAAGGAAGTACAGGAAGTGCTGGAGGTTGCTATAAATACGGCAGTTCTTGACTTGGTCATGCTTAGAACACCGGTCAACATGGGAACACGCACGGTGAGTGGTCACGTCTTCCTTTCAAATCTTAGTATTGGCTAACACATGTACTTTCCCTACAGCTAACGTTACTGAGTCTGTCTCTGATGCTTTGCTTGGGCCTGGCACACTCCCACGGCTTCGGCGGAAAGTTTGGCGGGGGCTACGCACCGGTCTATAACAACTTTGTGCCCTATCCCGTCCCTCAACCGATTGCAGTGCCCCAACCCGTCCCGGTTCCAGTGGCCATTCCGCAGCCCATTCCGGTGCCAGTGCCCCAGCCCGTAGTGGTCCCCATCAAGCACGGCTGGAAGGGCGGATTTGGTGGTCTCGGCGGTGGATTCGGTGGCTATGGTGGTGGGTTCGGCGGCGGCTTTGCAGGTTCTCAGAGCTACGCTTCTTCTTTTAGCTCTGCCAGCGCCTTTGGCGGCGGCTATGGCGGCGGTATTTTTAAGAGACGCTAAACATATTGCCTATAGTATTCAAAACAATATATATTTATCTTTGTTGACACCACCTGAAGCGATAATTTACATTTGCGTCTTTCGAGACAGATGGTTTTGCTCTATTTTTGTCGGTTTCATTTTTCACACATTTTTGTGGCGGTGTCTTGAAACTGCAAAACAGCCAGCGGACAAATATGAGGCTCAATGGTCTAGGGGTATGATTCTCGCTTTGGGTGCGAGAGGTCCCGGGTTCAAATCCCGGTTGAGCCCTGCGTAAACT
The DNA here is from genome assembly GCA_035045905.1 of Drosophila anomelani. Classification (NCBI taxonomy): domain Eukaryota; kingdom Metazoa; phylum Arthropoda; class Insecta; order Diptera; family Drosophilidae; genus Drosophila; species Drosophila anomelani. The sequence goes on along the minus strand of JAWNOO010000007.1, from coordinate 2,237,459 downwards.
TTTTTCTTTCTACATAGCTTTAATTTTTTGAGTCTGTAAAAGATGTACCAACAAATTAATTTAAATTATTTAATAAATACATAAACAGCAATGTTATAAAAGACTAACGACGATATCGATATTTGTTAAGATTAGTCTGAGAGTTTCTTATAATCATTACATATTACATAAAAGGTTTCTGCAAATGTTATCCAAATTCGTAAACAAATTGGAACACCTTAAAGTTTTTTGATATATATTTAAATAACAAACCTAATAGAATTAAAAAAATAATATCGAAAGTAAAAAAAAGTTTTTCTGTTTCCGCCCGGGTTCGAACCGGGGACCTTGTGCGTGTGAAGCACACGTGATAACCACTACACTACGGAAACCTTCTGACGTGTGCATGCGAAATGAAAACCATTTCTTAGAAATCGGGGCGCCATCTGTGTGTGGGGTTTAGCTGATTTAAACACATTGGGCAACGCTGGTTGCTGAAGACTCAAAAGTCTGGTAGACCTGCATTTTCTATTTGGGAGCGCGAAGTGAAAAGATTGAGAGACTAAAACCCAACAACTGACACAGCTTTTAGTGCAAATTTTAGATATTATATTTAAAAATCGTTTATACTTATAATATGACAAAAAATATAAGAAATTGAATTAATAGAATATGCTTTGAAACAAAAACATGTCCATAATTAATTAAATAATTGATTTTTAATCTGCAATTTAAGCATGTACTCTAAGTACAGGTTCATATAAAAATAACAATTTATAGTAATTTAACAAAAAGGCAAGGTAATAAAATAAAACAATTGGCACTGGATATACATTTCCGCAATCTGGTCTGACATATTCTGCTGCTCCTAATTTGGTCTCCTGGTAGCTCTCCTGTATTTTTTGTAGTTTTGTGGTTTTATTAAGCTAGTTGGGTTAGGAAATTACAACAATCAGTCGCCCATCGGATCAGGGACATTTCCAAGCAGCCATAGTTCCAGCATTTCCACTCCGAATAGTCTTCCTTTTTTAATCGGAATTTTCTCTTTAAGCGCTTTTCCATTTAAAAATAAAAGAAAAAACTAAACTTTATATACTACATTTTTTTATTGTTTTTAATGGACAAATGAATTATAACTAAATAACAATAATTGTGGATTCTAATGGCAAATTATGATTTTTCACTAATTCTATTTATAAATTCCTATTTTCCCCAGAGACCGCCTCCGAAGTCACCACCTCCGTATTGGGATCCGCCACTGTAATGGCTTTCGTGGTGATATTCATGATGCTCATAACCACTGCTTCCGCCGTGACCACCTCCAAAGTTTCCGCCGTAGCCTCCACCCAAGCCGCCTCCATAGCCACCTCCATACCCGCCGCCGTAGCCACCTCCGCCTCCGCTGTGGACACCAGCCAACCCAGCGCCCAACTTGGCACCCACAGCTGCACCAAGTCCGAAGCCGGCTGCTCCACCAACCAGGCCGCTCTTCAGACCCAGCAGCTTCGGGGTGCGCACCTTGAGGCCCACAAATCCGGCATGTGGTCCCTTGAAGGCCAGTAACTTTATTTTGCCGGCAGAGGCGTCAGGTAGAAGGAACAAAAAGCATAGTCCTAGGATCAGGATCAAATGACGTCGCTGAAATTTTAATTTATGATTAGAAAGTAGGAAATCGTGATTATATGTATGTATTTATAATAAACTTTTCAAATGGTACATTTTTATATGCATATGTTTTAATTAATGAATTGATATTTATTTAAATAAGGAAATGTATTTGCTTTGCCAAGTAGTGTTTTAAGTTTAAAGTTTTATATGTACGAAACTATTCACATTTTCTTGTTCTTTAAAGGTGTTTTAACCTTTGTTTTAACATTTTTATTAATACACTCTTTACCGAATATATACAAGTACTTATTTGCTCATTAAAATCCATCACAATCTATCACTTACAATGATTTGCATGTTTTTTTTATAAGCCTTTTATCGCGATTTTAATTGATTAAATCTGTTTTTGGGAAACAAGCACAGGTCTTTAGCTTTGTGAAAATTAATATCTTTGGTTGTAAAAACTTCAAGTTCAAATGTGTGGGCCGATGACGATGCTGGTCGCTCTTGGCATGGCTTAAACTTGGACAACGACGCGTGTTCAATTGAAGCGGCTGCGCGACAGGCGAAGCGTTTTTATCTCGCTGACGCGTTTTGTGCGCGATTCAAAAATCGCCCTTATGCAATCAGCCTCTGAAGAGCTCTTGTTTGTCCCAGAGCCTTTGTTGTTGCTGCCGCAGCTGCCGATGTGAACTTCAGGTTGTGGTTTATATTTGCCTTATGCACATGATTTGCCCCTGAAAATTTCAGGTTTTTTGAGAGCAAAAAGTGAAAAAAAGAAGAAAAAACGTGGTCATGAGAGGAGAAATGAAAAAAATTGAATGAACTGTCGAATCGAATGGATGTCAGTGGGAATGGCCAACAATGTGCCAATTTAGAAGCTCCAGCGGGTATTCACCAAAATCCCTTGTACCATTTTTCCACAATCTATGCAAATATCAGATCTAACAAGAGTCCAAAAGCTAATGTACAAATAGAAAAATTAATGCACAACACACCAGACACGCACTCAGGTGAATCATCTTGGGTATTTACGTTTTATTGACCTCCATCAAATTAAAGCCAAATAAAGAAATCAAACAAAACAGAAGCAGAAATATCCAGCAGTTACCAGCCGTTTTTTCCCCGCTCATCTGCCAAATGGATATCCATATCCGCCGTAGCCAGAGGAGCCGTAGTTGTTGTAGTTGCTGAACTGATTGTACTGCTGACGATATCCACCGCCATATCCTCCGCCAAATCCTCCATATCCTCCATAACCTCCGTATCCTGGATATCCGAATCCCTGATAGGCTCCGGCACTGCTACTCGCCGCGGCACTGGCCGAGGAATAGCTTCCTCCGTACCCTCCGCCATAGGGGGAGAATCCATAACCGAACTGGGGGGCAGCCAGAATTCCGGCAGCACTCAGGCAGCAGACCAGGAAAGACAATGTGAAAAACTGCAAAACAGTTGGAGAATAAAAATTAGTGCCTTGGTCCGAAGCAGCTTCAGCTGATGCTGATGTTACTCCCACCTTCATGGCTGACGAACAAATACTCAATGGCCACGGATTAGAGTTTGGCATTCTTATAGTCGCCGAAAAAACGGAAGTAAAATTCGCAGTAATTATATTAATGAGATTTAGCATAATTACAGAACAAATGCGAGACTATAATCATTAGTACAGAGTTACTTAGTGCGTGCGATTATAGAACTTTGAATATTGTGCAAATTTTATGGCATTTCTTGATGGTTCATTAACCTCTATATAATAGATATAATATATAAGGAGTCTGTATTTCGCTAAGACTCGATTAATGATAAAGCTTTAGTACCTATTAATCTAAATGATACAATTACCTATAGATGACATCTTTTAGATGTACAGATACAGATATAGTTTTCTAAGAAGTTCGAAAAATCGACCCCCCTTTAGAAACTTATTCAATTATATAATGTGTGCTTTAAATAATAAACTTAAGCTTCATAAGTTTACCATTAAGATTAATATTAATTAATTATATTTAAGAAACTCCAAGATCTCGCAAAAATGTTCAAAATCCTTTAAAGATTCATTAAAATGCAAGACAAAGCACAACTCATTTAGACGTTATAAATTTACCTGTGAACGTTTATCACACGATGTACTCGTACATCTTTCCACGCTGTCATCGGATCTAACTACAATTTCCTGACTAGTCAAGATGTGGGTTGGTCTTGGTCTCACTTTGGTAACTCCACTGACGTCAGCTCGAGGTGAATAAACTGAGAGCGAAAGTGAAGGCGTAACAATTGACCAGAATAAACAAACAATATACATATACCAGACATACATATATCGGACTCCTAGTTAGTCATATGGCTAGATCTGCCGGAATAGCATCAGTAACAAGTGCTAATGAGCCAAACAAATGCGGGGCGTACATATCGCTCCCTCCCGACCTGCTTCGCTGCACGTTTCTCGCTGCGTTCGTTGTCTAAGTCTTTTGTTTTGTCTGCTGTCAGTGTATCGTGTTGATTTAAAACACCCTAACCCAGGGCTTCTTTAGATAATATTGATATTTGACATAAGATAAGTTAATTCGTAACAAGTTAAGACCAATTTGCACAGTTAACAGCAAGTAAAATCTTAACTAATGGTTTATTACATAAGTTACGTTTTACTTTCCAGATCGTAGTAATTTCTTTACTAATCAACACTTTTTATTTAGTTTACAAAAGCAAGATTAAGCTTAATATTTATCATTATTAATGTCTTATTTTTTTAACTTTTGCATATTTATTCAAAGGTAATAATTGGCAAATATATTTATTTCTTTTATTCATTTCTTTTTTTTTGGAAGGGTACCGCTTTTATAGTCATAGTTCCGCCTATTCCGGTTGGTCTTGAAAATCGCCGGGTGATTGTAGTATGCCATCGGTTCAGTGATTATTTTTATTGGGTTTTCCACGATCTTGGTTGGGACGGCAACTAACTAAAGGCAACCCTCAAAAAAATGATAATTTCGGTTTTGGGCCGTGGCTAAAAAGCTTTGCTTGCAGCCTCAAAAATTAACGCGTTCTGAGGCCCAGTGGAGCATCGCCAGGTAAATGTATTGTCGCTCGGCGTTGTCTTGATTTTGGGGGGATTCCGAGATTTCGTCACAAACTGGTTTCGCTTTCGCTCTGTTTGTTCTGCAATTTGCGTAGAATCACTTGGCAATGCGTGGCGCGTACCTGGGGCTTCTTGGCCAGATTGGAGCTGAGGTATAAAAGCGGCGGGCACTCCACAATTGCAATTTAGTTTCGTCCAAGAAGCGCTGGTTATCGCAATGGCTGTCGTTCGTTTTAGTTGTGTAAGTCCGGTCTCCGATTGCCTCGGAGTGCACTCGCTCATTGGTTATTTGCTCGCATTGCAGGTTGTGGCTCTTCTGCTGATCGCTGGTCAAGGTCAGGCGGCGCCCGTCAAGGCCGAGGGTCGTACCTTTGGCCTGCTGGGAGGTGGATTAGGTGGCAGCGTGGGCCTGAGCGCAGGAATTGGAGTTGGAGGCGGCCTGTATAGCGGATTCGGAGGAGGTGGCTACCCCGGCGGCTATGCCAGCGGCTATCCGGGTGGATATGGCGGAGGCTACTCCGGCTATCCGGGCTACGGAGGTGGCGGCTTTGGAGGTGGTTACTATCCAGGAGGCGGCTACTCCGGCTTCGGGCACAGGCCTCATCATCATGGCGGCTTCTATCCCGGTGGCGGCAACTACTACAACCAGGGAGGATCTTATGGCGGCCACTATAGCCAGTCGCAGTACTCCAATGGATACTACAACGGTGGTGGCTACGGAGGCGGTGGCTTCTTTGGCTGATTAAGCTTTTAACCTGTGATCCAGCTGGCTAGTTAAGTACTCGTGATTCGCACTTTGAGTGTACAATACACAACTATGAAAAAAATACAACATAAAACAGAAATAATATGCTAAATTTAAGACAATCGAAATCCGGTTTCTGTACTGGGAATATTGTCCTTGGCGATGTTTTTGCGGCTCATATCTCGCTGACTTTAGTGAAGCAGACGCGACCTGCATAAATTTAATGGCCATAGATCCGAGATTTATGAGTGGGCATGACTAATCCATTGCCGGGACATGGTCTGGGGAATTCCTCACATCCATCTAGCTGGAAGGTAAAGTGCCCACAAAAGGGGAAGCAAAGTTGGGCAATCCCAAAAAGCTTTGGAAATTAATTTCAATACGGTTTTGAGATTGTAAGAGATCAAGTATGCATTTATGGATCTGTGGATCTAAGCATCTATAAGCATGAAAAAAAGTATCTTGTTTTCACTGCCCTGGAACTTTAGAGTAGAATCATGAAAGCATCTCCCTTAAATAATCAAATGTAAAGTCGTTGTACAAAATTCGTGCTTAATTTATTTCTTAACGATTATTTACATTAACCCTACTTCGCTAGGAATATGAAGATTCGAATGATATTGCCTATCCGTAGCTGCTTCGCTGACTCCTGTACGCTCCAGTCTGGTAAACCGGCTGCACCTGACCCGTAAGCTGCTGGATAATTCCGTTGACTGTCGTGGCTACGCCTCCCACCAGTTGAGCAGGTGTCACAGGTGGCTAAAAGTAAAAATTAATATTGTTAAGACTCAAAAAGCGTCGCAAGTTAATTATTTTTAGTCATTTAAGTCTCAACTTACTGCTCCTGCTGAGTCGTAGTACACGCGATTCGGAACAGGTCGCCGCACTGGCACTGCTGCCCCTCCGTAGCTGGGATCCACTTCAGGGTCGCTCTGTAGATCCCCAGCAGCAGGACGCACGGGGTCCCTTAGAGGATCCCTCAGGGGGACACCAGGCACTGTGGCAGATTGCAGGACTCCAGGAGCGAAGAGCGACAGCCAAGTGGCAAAGGGTGCATAGGGACGCACTGGCACTGGGACTGCAACGGGAGCAACGGGGGGAATGGGATCCGAAAGGAGACCCCCACCGCCGCCGCCAAATCCTCCTCCGCCGTAGCCGCGGCATCCGCCCGGGTAGACTTTAACCACATTCACGTCGAACAGGAAGCGACCCTGCTCATCGGGATCCTTCTGTCCACCCTTGGCATCGCGACCGTACGGGTAGCATGGGTTTCCTCCGTAGCCCCCATATCCGCCATATCCCCCATATCCACCATATCCTCCGAATCCTCCATAGCCTCCCAAGTACGGACGCGCCAGTCTCTTGAGCTTCTTTTTCAGCAAAAGCGTGCGTTCATCGCCAGATTCATCCAGTTCCTGGTTGGCGGCTCCTGCAAACTTGGCGTTCTCCTTGTCCGACTTGGTGGTGGTGCTCTCCTCTCTTGCCTTGCGACTGCCTAGGGAATTGTAGGAGCTACCGGAATGCGAGCCAGAGGAATAGGCTCTTCTGCGCGGATATTCGTAACTGTAGGTGCGCGGATAGGCCAACGAGTAGCCCAGGGCTCCCAGGAGGAGTAAGAGAAACAATTGCATGGTGAAGACGCGACTCGAATACCGAAAGACTTCTGCACGCTCGGCGGGATGGGCACAAACTATTGCTCTAATGCGGAGTACGCCCCAACTTATCACCTTGGCCAGCGGCGTGCAAAAAACAAAAAGCCAACTCGCATTTGGCAAATTAGTTGCTATTCCCTTAGAAGGCAGCCAGACACCGGCGATTGCATAATGCCCTTTTTTTATTGGCTCGCATTTTTCCAGGGCATTGTTTTGCTATGATAATTCAGGCCGCCCACCCAAGCCACCGCCGGCATCATCATCATCATCATCGCCAGTATAATCGCCCACATGGCCCAATAATGGCTAGGGAAAAAAACATGTTACACTCGGCGACTCATGTGCATTGACCTGAACCAACAGCGATGGAAGCTCTCACCCGTCGCTGTTTTGGCCAAAAAACAAAACACATTTCTGCCAAAAATGTAACCCGAATGTGGGTCAATGTCGCGCTGACTTACTGCACCGATTGCTGCTGATCTGGGAGTCAAGCCACAGCCTAATTAGTTGCGAGGGGAAGTACGGATGTCACTGCCATTAATCAATTTTCTTTTTCATTTTGAGACACTATTTCATAAACAGAATCCAAAGGCAAGCTAATTTATATCTCTTAAATTAAGTGTAAATAATAACTTCAAATTACAAAATGTTCCTCTTAAAACCAAAGATATTCCAAATACAAAACTACTACCAAACTGCCAAAATAGGCTTGGCTATGAATCATTTCTTTGAATTTGGTTAAGTGAAATCAAATTTTATACGAAAAGTATAAATGAAATAGTGATAAATATTATGATATTAAACGATTATCCAAATAGGCAATGACATGGTTAAAAATAAAAAGTTCAGGATGTTTAGTTAATTCCTATACAGCACAAATTTATAACAAACTATCTCTTTGCAATATACAAAATGTTTAATATTATTATTGTTATTATTTAAGCACATACTTCTTTTTTGGAAACCCCTTGCGGTTAAGATACAAGTATACATTCAACTTAGAACTAGGAAAACAAAACTGTACAATTTGGGGAGACCAAGCGGACTGCCTCTGTTTAGGCTTCGTCGGAAGTGCGATCCGCCATGAGCTGATATCAGTACACTAAGTTGGGCTGAGCTAGGAAGTCTGTGCGTTACATACGATGCTTGTCCATCCCCCCCCTCTGGTTAGACAGCCATTTTGGGTTTATTAGCCTCGGCCCGCTTGCGCATGGCACGCATACGCTGGTTGCAGTAGACCCTCAGGAAGATCGCCACGAAGACGATGAGAACTCCGAAGATGCCCAGCACCGAAATGCTGTGCTGGTAGATGAAGCAGGAGAGCATGATGGCCACGGCCTGCGGGATACAAAAATAGAATACCTTGTGAGCACGCAGTTGTGTAAACAAACCCGAATTCCCGAATTAACTCACCTGTCGCAGCGTCATTATAATGGTAAACACAACTGGCCCGAATACATCGATTGTGTGATAGATGAACAATTGGCCGACCGCTGAGCAAATGGAAAGCACAACCATGTCAAACACAAACTTGGGATGCTGGAAATAACGTGAGGTAGGATTTATCCAATAATCTATTGTTTCACCATCTTACCTCTGTGGCGAATGTCAAGGAGTCCATAAATCCGCCCTGCATCGTCAGTGAGGCTCCGGTGAAGATGGAAGAGAACAGATTGACGCCGCACATCATCTGCAGCGAGGTCATGCCGTAGCTCTTGAACAGTGATCCCTGCCAATTGGCGGTGAAGCTGTCGAAGACCATGTACATGGACAGTAGAAAGATGCCTGTGAGCGTGGTCACTCCACTCGCCTTGCTGCTGTCTGCGGAGCCACTCATGAAGAAAATCATGCCCAGCGAGATGAGCAGGGCCGTAGCATACTCGTAGGTCTCGTACTTGGCCTTGGACATCAGTTTTCCCATCAGCATCACGGGTATGATTTTGCAGGACTTGGCCAGCACTTGGGTGGGAAAATTGACGAACTTCAAGGCCTCGTACTGGAACCAGGCACTCATTATATTCGAGAAGGAGGCGTAGGAGTACTTGTAGAGCGGAGCACGATGTCTAATTGGCGAGGGCTGCCACTGCAGGTAGGCCAGGGCCACGAAAAAGGCCAGCAAGCGGTTGGCAAATACCAGGAACTGAGAGTCCTTGAACTTGGCGCTCTCCCCGGCAAAGTTGAGGTAATGCTGCGTCATAATCTTCTCCTGGAGAACGCCCCAGGTGAGATAGGAGACCATTAGGCCGCCAAAGCACCATAATAACTGCACGGCCTCCTGGGAACTCGTCCGTTTGGGTGCAGCAGACACTGCCGGTCGCTCTCTGTCCGCCGAACTGCCTCCAGCGTCCAGCTGATCGTAGTTGGAGTTGCCTGTGATGCACATATTGACGGCCCTGTACAGGCAGCTCTTGTTGCCCCTCTCCAGGTAGTTGATCCGGCCCACATACTTGTAGATCAGGTAGCCAGGCACAAAGACGCAACTGTATCCGAAACAGTTGACCAGGAGTTTCAGCAGCCAAGCATAGTCTGAGCTCTGGGCCTCCACCAGTTGCGATAGCGTCACATCCTGGTTATAGTAGCCGCCGAGGGAGACGCGTAGCAAATCCGAAAAGAAGTGAATGACCAGCAGGCTGACCACTATAAAGGAGCTGTCGGAGGAGGAAATGTACTCATGTTATTCAGTTTTGTATAAGTATAATACTTACCATATTACTAGCTCGGGAACTCGACCGTCCATCTTGTGCGCATACATGTGGCTCGTTTCGCTGGCTCTCCCGTATTGAGCTCGCAGTTCTGCTGACTCGGCCGATTCCCTGATTCTCAGATTCTGATTGAACCCTGAGGCGATTATCTATTTTCGCCGGCACGCCAAGTCAAGTGTCAAGAGTTCAACAACCGGCGCGACGCTCAAACTAGTTTTTGCATAATATACGTACGCACACCACAGCAGAAGCAGATCAGCCGAAAATTAACATATTCCGGGTTCAGTTTGTTTACAATCTCTCGCCAGATGTGCGTGCGACTTGCTCTGCAGTGGGAAGTATTATGCCGAATAGGTCTTCCAGAAAATGTCAAGCAAGGCCGACACGGCACTCAGGCCAGCTGCTCAAATAATTTTGTTTCGTCGCATTAGTTACACATCCAAAAAAATTAACAAAACAAAAAACAAAAACAATAGTTATTAATCGAATGCTAGAGGTGGAAAAGGGTCGATTGGATTATCGATATTTGATGATGCCCATCTTGAGTTTGTCACCTGGCAACCGTTAATGTCATAGTAAAAGAAATATAGACTGCAATTTTATAATTTTATTATTTTTATAAAATAGATAATTGTATGTTTAGTATTGATAAGTTTATTATTATTCTATAACTTCAAAATCTAAGTTATTATTCGCATTTATTCTTTACTTTTACTATACTATACTTTCGCAAAAAAATAATTATTTATTTATTTTTAACATTTATTTATTTATTTTTTATATATTTTTCTACGACAAAAACCATTAAATTATATAGATTTTTTAAATGTAAATTTAACTTTAGCTGAGGTGAAAAACTTTGATAAGTTTAAGCGTAGACTTAAACCAAAAATATATTCACATTTAAATTTCATTTAATTTATATTATTTGTATTTGTTTAAATACTATAATTTATACAGGATAATTTGGTTGTGTATTACTATTTTTCAATGGCAATTTTTCGGTAAGTTTGGACTTTTTTGTATTGATTATAATTATTTTTAATTATTTATGAATTTCTTCAACAGTTTTTGCTAATTCATTTTTAAATATTTTCGACTGAATAAATACAGTTAATTTGCATGTAAAGTAGTTTAGCTTTTAAGTCAGTTTGTTACTGTCCTTATTTTCGAAAGAGTTTACAATACCTTTTAAATGCAGCACGAAATTTACAGTCAAACGAAAGGAAATTCTGCTTGAAGTTTTGTACCAGGCGCTCAGCAACGAGACCGTCATCATCGGGTTCTGGAATGTGTGATTCAGGGGCTAAAGCTACCCGGGAGAATGAAATGAAAGCGAAATCACGGAGATGTATGAGGTCCTGTTTGTGTGTATATGTGCGAGGGGTGTGTTCCGTTGACATTGCCTCATTTTTCTTTAGGGGTGGGTTTCGATGGCATTGGTGTGTCCTCGGTTTTGCAACCACCAGTGCGGCGAGTTTGGATATTTTATGCTTGGAACAAGAATAGAATTCTATAGCTTACAGGTTAAATATTAAATAAGATATTACAGACTTCCTACTTCCTGGAATTTAGCCGATTTCCCATCAGCACTGTCGACCATTGCAAACAGGGACTCGGGGACAGGGACACCGCCCCTGCGGATGGCGGGTCGTGGCTCAGCCCGCCCAGTGGGTGGTCTGCACTCAACCTCGATGAGGGGCGAGCGTTTCAATTAGCGAGTACGGGCACTGGGTGGCGCCCAAAACACGCTTCGAACAGCCGGACTGGCTCTTTGTGCTTTTTGCCAAGAACCCGGCCAAGAACCTCTGCAGGCGGCAGCAGCAGCAGCAGGAGCAGCAACAACAGCGGCGCGTTCAAATAGACAGACACGTGTCCATCAGCGTTTAACCCTTCTTAAGGTAACGCCCAAGGAATACCAGGCGACCAGGACTTCCTGCAGGTCACCCATCGAATGACAGGGGCACTGCGCATGTCACCGCACTAGGGCGTGATCTACGGGGCGGAGTATAGCCGGCGACTGGGCCGGGCCCGGTTTTTGACGTTACCACCGGGGCGAGGCCATTACATAACGCTAACAGGCGAGAGCAGTGCGGCCGACAGCCAAACCGGTTAACAGTTACGTCGTAACTAGGAGCAACCTTAGTGCACCAGGCGAACAGGAGCGCCAGCCGGAGTGCCCGTTACTACGTCTTTACATTGACGTGACAGGGGTGGTGGATTTTGGCCACAATGGAGGTCAAGTAATAAGTAATACACAACAAAATTAATTATATAAATTATTAAAAACAAATAAATAAACACCCGTCTTGCTTTTCTGAAATAATATATTTTTATAGCATACTGTTTGGTCACCAAACTTTGGTGCAAAAGTGAATTTGAATCTTTGCATCGAAATGGTACTGTTTTCCATTATTTTTCTTGAATAATGTGTGAAATTGCTTAAAATGTATATACAAATTAATAATATACAAAAAATGTAAGGTTTTTCTGTGAAATTTAATTAAATATTTTTAGCAAAACAATTTTAAGATAAAATTAAAAGATCTCCTTTGGTACTATTGATTCGCTCGCATCTGTGCTTGCTGCTGGTAGTGATTTAGGGGTTGCTTTCGCATCGACGGCGACTCCTGCTCAAGGTCGCAACTCCTGCAAGCACACACACACATTTGCACGCCTGGAGGCAGAGAGCCTGCTCCTGTGTCTTGGGCTTCGTCCTTGTGTGCGTCCCAGCATCCCTGCATGTGTAGGCCTGCGACACGTGTATTGTCCGTCACACACTCGTACACATTCTTTCGTGGTAGATTCCGGATCAGGCGAACATAATTCGGCGGAAGCGGCGCGACATGTACGCGTCGCATAATTGGCGAACGCACAGATGCATGTGTGTGAGCGTTAATGCAATCAGTGTGCGTGAGTCGAACGCTCACACCCACATGCGGGCCAGGACATTCATACATACATATGTATGCTACGGAAAAGCTGGAAAAACTTGGAAAGCTCAGCAAGGTCACCGTACGGGTTCGCAGCTAGACTAAGACCTACCATTTTTTTTTTTAAATATTTAATTTTTTAATATTTAAATTATAAGTAAAGCTTTAATATATGTTGTGAGAAAAGGACAAATTTACATTGACTCAATAATTCTAAAGTTTTTTTTTTTAATTCTACAGATATTTTAAACACCCCTTGTTATTATATACAAATATACGACTATGCCTCCAAATTTGTTACATACTTAAACTTACTAAAAAAAGGCTTTTAAGAGTATTTAAAAAAATATTTATGGAACTCAATAAATTGTAAGAATGATCTTTAAGGATTATACCCTTTGGTCTGAATTTCTAGTGATTCAAAATACACAATATTCTAAGAAAGACCATAATAAATTGGAGATTTTGTTTTTTAATTGTTAATTAAATAAGGATTATAAATTCTAAGTAAATGTTTATTTATGAGAAGCAATAAAAATATATTTTATGTATTGGGCTTTTAATGTAGAAAAATTTTAATTAATATTGGAGGTGATACAGAAATTAATAGGAATTTGAATACCCTTAAAATATGCCTAAAATTAAGTATAGAAAAAGAGTAAAAGGGTAAACGCTGAATTTGGTACCGAAGCTAAGTATTAAACACATTTTAAGGTATTTTAAAAAGCACAGTTATTTCTGGAGCAGCTTTTTTATTACAGTATGATCTGTATTTAAAATAGAAACGAATATATCGACGAATGCCCGCGAATGTATAGTATTTCTTTAGCGGAAAGTAATAAATAAAATAAAAGCTATGGTTTATTGAACTTAAATTTATTTCAGTAACTGAATTAATATATAAACAACAACATATTTAGATTAGAGAACAAAGTGCCTTAGAAAAAGTGAAAGCGGATTACTATCCATAGTTATCCGCTTTCACTTTCTCTACTTTCTCCAAAAACCTAGCCATTTCGATTAAGGCCAATAATGTTTGGCAATTCCGTTAGTTTCGCTTATCGTGCTCAATAATATGAGCCAATAATTTGGGCCATTTGTTAAATTGCTTGCGCGATAAGCGAGGCAACAGCGACTTTTCAATGGCAACAGCAACGACAATTGTGTGCCGGCCAACACTTTAAACAAAGGCAAAGAACGAAGGATGCGAGCAGAAAGTCAGCGCCAAAAGCGAAGGGCAAAGGCAATCCCCGGACAATGACACTGACAATAATGATGACGAAGTCGCCACTTGTCATTGTGTGTTGCTGCTTAAAACTGCCTTTGAACACACAGATACACACATGGCCACGGAGGGATCTAGCTCGGTATCTGCCACTCGAAATCGGACAAAACCGGAGCAGGACAACTTCATAGTTGTCATTGCGTGTTTGCAGCAAACTGGCGACAAAGCTTATCTCAGATGGACACACACAAAGCCTCACAGCCGGAGTCAGGATCTCAGATCCTTGGATACTCAAATGCAAAGGCGCAAAGGGGTTGGGTTAAGTTGGGTTGGGATTGATGATGCGATCTCGCAGGTCACTCGACCAGCTGTTCCCTTTGATAGCTACATGCGGCTGAGTGCACGGAGTCCCCGCTGCAAACTGGTAATTAAACTTGGCAAGTGGCGCTTAAGTCACATCTTCAACTGCAGGCCATAAATTTGATTGTCGTTCCGCTGGCAGGAAGGATCCTTTCTATCACGGCATTGCTGGAGCCAGGCTGGGGGGTGAGAGACCGAACCCAGCCCCACCCGAGTCGACTTTGTCGCTTATCTAAAGTCAAAACAATTTTCATATATTTTCCCGGCAACGGGCAGTTACACGGCGAGCTTTTCATTGCCGCAGGACATGCCATTTCGCAATTAGCATTGGCGTACACAACTAATTTGCGCCGCGGGATGCCTTCTCCAGGCGCTTCTCCATTCCGGGATGTCCTACCTGCACCCACATGTTAATTAACAGCGCCGGCCATCATTTGTACTTAAGTTGAATTTTATTTTGTGAACAATTATGCTAATTTGTTAAATAAATAGGCACGCACTGCGCTGCGATGCGATGTCCAGTAATGCCCGCAAACTGGCCGCCATTCAAGTTAAGTTTTATGGGGACTCTTTTTTATTTTATTGCCAGCTCCCTCGCACTCGAGCCACGCAGACAGTCGTTCCAATTAAGTTTGCGTTTGCCATTTAATTACTCTAATACCGCCAGTCAGATAGTCAGCTAGTCAGTCAGCCAACCAGCCAACCAAGTGAATCAACCACCTCCTGGCATTCGTTTTTGTGCGCGTGCCGAGCATGAAAATTAGCTTGTACATTTCCCCCGGCTTTCCTCGCTTTTCCATGGCAGAGAGGCCACACCAACTTCGGACAGGCCACACCTCGAAATTGACGGCGCCATTTGTTTAGAGCAGCCATTGCTGGCGAGTTATCAAAGCTCCTTGACACCCACATCCATTTGTCAAGCCGTCTCCCCAACCTGAATCTGTGCCACTCCGAAATGGAATGAAAAATCCAATCCACCAACAGATATGGAAAACAAGTCGCCTACTTGGCACATTTAATTAGTTTTAACCTCGCACATTTGTATGCAAACCAAGGGTCCCGCCGAAACTCAAGATGGATAACTTTTGGGGACAGACTTCAGATGCTACTCGTGCTCCTCAGTCAAAAGTAATCATGCAGAGACAAAATTTTAATGAAATTTAATTTTCAGATTAAAAATGTATTATATTCTGAATGAATTATAATTATTTATTTTGTTGCCTTTTACTAAATAAATCTGTTTTAGTATATTATCTAAATCTATTGTCAATTATAAATTAAAAGTGAATAGAAGAAGCTAAACTGCGTTTTAGATACATAATAAAAAGTCACATTATCCATATAAGCAGGGTCCTAAAAAAAATATTCTTAATATAAGACATAAATATACTTATTTTTATTCCCTTTAATTTAGATTTTATCATTTTTATACCATTTATTTTTCACTGTATAAGAATATGATAATTTCTTAGCCACGAACCGGAGCCAATCAGAGTTTTTATCAACTGGAATCTGAAGAAATTGACTGACAAACCGAGAGAGAAATGTTAAAATATATACATGTCCTCGACCCGTTCCGAAACCAAAAACAGTTCAGTTCAGAAAAAAAAGATAAAGAAAACAAAAAAGTTTAAATGAAAAGGAGCACACTGCGGGCAGGACGAATGTTGACAGGGAAATGTGAAAAGTGGCAAACAGCATCAAAAGTTTTCCGGATTTCACTTTATGGCCCGCTCCAATCAAACCGGCGCCTTTCATCTTTTCTGTGGCGGGAAAAGGACGTGGGTCGAAGGATGAACAACGACGGTTGCAAGCCAATTTTTGATTGCAACATTTCGCACCAAAGGCAAAATATGAGCTGCAGCAGGAGGAGCATTCCTTGCCGGCACACAAACGAAACGAAACATGTTAATTGTAATTTTAATATTTTCCGTGACATGGCGTTCACTTTGAGTGTGCCATCGCCTTTGTTGTTGTTTGTCCAATTTGAGCCATCCCCACCCCAACATATGCATAGAGCAGTGTGTCCTTTTCCACTGAATGTCCAGGAGTCCTCCGCCCATGCGTCAGTTTCGTCCCTCCAGGCGACAAGTAATTTTACTTGGCAAAATAAATTGCACAAAGTCCTTCTTTCCTTTGGTTTTCCTTTTGTACGATTTGTCGTGTTATCTTTTTGCTGTCTGCTCCGACTTTGGGTAGCAATGTGTGTGTGTGTCCAAGGGGGTTTCTTCTTGGAGGTCTCCTCTTTATACTGATTGGCCATCATTTAATTTTTATTTCTTTACATTTATCATATGTATATTTGGGTATTAGTAAAGCAGAGAAGAGTTATAGATTAATGAAACAAGGCAACAAAATCGTAAGGTATGAAATATTTATTATTATTTTGTAAAGAATTATTTTACAAGAGTTCAAATTATTTTCCAAAAGTATTTTTACATAAGAATACAGTAAGCATTCAACTACTTATCTGCAGATCTGTTTTGCATAAAAATCCTAAAGAATCCCAAAGCACTACTTATCAGAGACAGGACATCATCTCCACCAAATTACATTTAATTTAATCGACTCATTATTTATGTGCTCAATTATTTTGTTTTTTATAATAATATATAATCCCTTGATAGGCAATGTTTTTACATTTACAGGATTTGATTGGCATAATGACATAAATTATAATTCGATTTTACTGTGGGATAAGGTGCATATAATATAATTTTAATTTGTTTTTCCTTTTTGCCAAAGTGCTGCTTTGCATTTCAAATGAGTGGAGGTGACAGTGGGCATACCTCCCCCGCAGGAGAAAAGCCAACAAAGCCCTGAGCTTATTTTCCGAGCCATCAACTGGTCTCCGAGCTGCGTGCACCGACTGACAAAACAAATAAACTTGCTGCCGCTTCATAAGGCTCCGAGGAGGGGATGCGGTGGATGAGGGGCTAGTACACTGGGGTCGTCACACACATTTGGTATGCATAAGCAGCAGTCGCATACCTTGCGCGCACATTATCCGGCAAGGAGACATTTTTCCATATTTTACACAACAAAAGCAATGCCAGACGCAACTTTTACCTCAACTTGCTGTGACATTTTCCTTTTTCTTCTCTCTCTGCTCGGTAGTGCGCTCTCTTTCCCCTAACAACCGACCGCAATTTCAAATTTAATTCGCCATTTTCAGCAGGCTGCCAAGGAACCACCCCCAAAGCTGGCATCCCCAACCCCAGAATCACCCTCACCACCACCCACCCAGTCGCCCACTCAACGCCATCTTGTGGTTTTTCTTTGCCGTGTTTGTTGCCGGTTTCCTTTGGCTTTTTATTACGTATACGGAAAATGTGGAATTCCTGAAGACATTTTACTTTGCAATTTCCTTACGAGTCGTTAAACATTTCCAGGCCCTGCCAGAGCGCCACAACAACGGGCAAAGTTAACAAAACTAATTTAAAAATTCAAATTTGCTTTCCGCTTTTTATATGCATCACAAACTGTGCATTTATATGGCTGGGTAAGTAAGTGAGGGAGCGCAGACCTGGTGTATCTATACATATATAGAGCGTACATATAGCCATCTTTGTCCAGGATGTGCGGTTTGCTGTCTGGCATTTTGTGGCCTGGTAATTTGTATTCTTGGGGCTTTATTGTTGATCTTCTTGTTACATTTGAGTTTTTCTTTCTGTTTCGGCTCTAAGGACTTTTTGTGTATAATTTATTTCCTTGCCCGTTGTCGTTCTGATATGAATTTGCGTTTGTAGGGGCCTGGAAAAGTTAATGGAAATCCGTGCTCTGCAAACTTAATTACGCCTGAAATTTATGCAAACATTTGGCAAATGTCAAAAATTGAACCACTAAAACATGTGATCCTCATTGGAATAATGCAAATTCGAGCTCATTAATATCAATCAAATGATTGATAGCACTTAGAGTTGCCCCGAATTGCCGCACCCTGGTCCGCTTCCTCACACCATCCCCTTGGGCTGCTAATAAATCCTTTGACAATTGTTACATTAATGTCAATAAGCTGCACGCACAGCAATTTCGAGCATTTACATTTCGGGGCGACAGGACGACCCCTTTTCTGTCACAATATTTGCCCGACTCGTGCCACCACTCATTCGCCCCCGATAAGGATCTGGGTCTGAATGTGCCTCTGGATCTGGGTATCCTAGCTGGGAGCAATCTGTCAAAGTTTTAGCTACATTCGGGCTGTCTCATCAATCAATTTCATTTGGCCAATTCTCACTCAGCCACTTTTATTTGGCTTTGGTAAGTTTTCCGGCTCTGACTCGTGACTGGTGCCAAAACTCCTTCCCAACGCTAATGCAAATCGAATTTAAATTGCGGTTAAATCTTAATGCATTATCCAGCGGTCACCAATGTAATTGTAATTCGAACACACTGTCGACACTATATTAGCCCCGCAGCAAATTTGCAACAAATTAGAGGCCAATTAACCCATCAGACGGACTAACGAGCCGGACATTCGCCTATATCCCCATAAGTGTATGTATATGTTCATGTGCATACTATATGCACACGCAATCGCAATTATCAAATTAAAGTGGGGCGGGGCCGGGGCGGAGTGGTCAAACAATTCGAGAAACAAATAATAAATTCGAGTTGCAAATGCAAAACACATGCATAATTATCCCCGGGCCGAGTGGCGCAATATAATTAAGTTGTTGACCCAACCCGAGTTGACCCGAGTCGCATCTGATGAACTGACAACTGACAGGCGCGTAGGCCTCGTATTAATTAATATGTTTGCAAGGCAAGATGCAACCGACTAGTGGCCACGTTCACGGAGAAAAATATTAATATTTTATGGAATTTTTATAATTTCAGTTTTTAAAATAGTTTGGTCATTCAATGAAACTAGAAGATGGTTGATAAATTAAGCTAGCAAAGCAGAAATGCATTCTTCTCAATAAAATAATTGCAGGAATTAAATTTATATCTGAATAAGCGTATATTTCTACCAGTGCATGGGTGTGTCTGCTCCACTTCCATCTCTCGTCCTAGCTATTCCCAATTCCCTCTTGATTGTTCAGTCCTCGAAATGCATTTAATTTTCCACTGATATGGATCCTCCCCGACTTCTAATGTCCGTCCTCGTCCACGTCGTGGCTTATTAAACACACCCCTGGTCTAAGCCTGAGTTTTTACCTGAGTTGGCACGCGCTATTGAAAATTTTTTTGGAAAATATTTTCAACATACCTCTCTGCGGTTTTCCGGACGTTTTTATAGTCGTCTGCCCAAATTGCTCTAATTCGTTAAGTTATAAAACTGGCCGCCAAGTTTTTCAAAGTCGTTTACTTTTATTGCCTCGGCGTTGGCGGTCAATGAACCAGGAGTTCCAGGACTCGAAAAGGACGACACATGCGTGCTAATCTCTAATTTGCTAGGCGATCACGGAGAGTATATGGCCCATGCGTAGTCCTCGTCAGAGTCAGCGGGGAGTTGATAGGAGCTTGTTCCATTCGTATCCTTTTAATTGCCAAAACCCGCCGTGTTTCGAATTTCGGTATCTAAAGTTGTTTTTCCCATTTTAATGGCGCTATTTTCATTAGGCAAATGTATGTTCGCCTTGTGCCTCTTCCCTTTTATTTTATTTCCCCAAAAAATTTCGACAGTTTCGTTTTTGTTGAGCCGCTCATTAGCATACAAAATGTATGCGGCGCAAGGAATTGTCCTTTATTTTTGGGAGGCAGTGGTTGTGTGTGAGTGTGTTTGCATACACAATCCACGTTTATTGCATATTCATCATTTTAATTGCTTGTTTTCATACTAAATGACTCGATAAGGCTTTTAGGGTTATTAGGCGGCCATCTCCTGCGGCCGCGACTCTGCGCCCAGGTGGCCTCCAGCCCTGACCTCCAGGTATCTGCGTTTATACTGTAAAATCCAAAACCCGGAAAATGAAATGGAATACTGGCAGCCTCGGCAAAGAGGGGACAGAAACGCAATTCACGTAGAAAAGAAGCGCAAGGGAGATACATATCCATAAGTGGGGGAAAGGACTGGGGCCCCGGATATGATTACTTTTTCTTTTGTTTCGCTTTGCGGACCTGGAACTGGGGAAATCAAGAAAGCATGGCGGAAAGAACAAAGAAATTACTTTGCCAACGAGTGAACGGATATGAATAAAAAAGTGATCAATGCAATGAAAATGATTGTCTGCTCATTGTAGCGCTCCCTTCACAATTGAGCGCACAAAGTGCGAGAAAAGATGAAAGTTTGACGAGACGAGGTAACAGCAACACTTTAATAAAAGAGAAAAGCCAACAATATCTAAAAAACAATGAATCCTTATGGGCGGCAGCATCCATTCAAGGCTGAAATATGAAAAAACCCTGGCTAAGTCTTAAAAACCTTAGTTTGCAATATTGTTCCCACCTGGTTTTCCCTGGCTCAGTTCCTGGAGCAGCCGCTACACGAGCAGGGAGATCGCCGAGGACGTCCGCCACAACAGCAGTTCTTAACGCAGCCACAGGATCCCTCGGGCTTGCCACAGGTGGAGCACTCGGACTGCCTGCACCCACTCTTGACCTGCTTCGGTTCCTCGACGGAACAACTCTGGACCAGGCAAATGGCAATGGCCACCAGGACGAATACTTTGATATGGAACATATTTTGTAACTGGATTTCAATGGGAATCTGTTGGGTTTGGCAATGATCAGTGGGTTATATAGGTAATAATGAGTGCAACGTTTTATTTGAGCAGTTGATTTCTGTTGTTTTGGGTTATTTTTACTGATTAATTAAATAAGTAAATATTTCATGTCTACAACATATGCATGTAAATACTTTTTAGGGTTGTATTTAAAGGTAATGCAAGGTAAATGACATTTTAAACTTGATAAATAGTTCTAGGTTAATGAGTCATAGAAATTGTCCTACTAAAAATAAAAACTTTAAAATAAAAGTTTGAATTAATTAATTGATATACTTTATTTGGCAATAAATCCTTAAATGACTAGATTTAAGCATATATTTTTAATTTTGTTTTTCATTTTATTTATACAAAACATAACAACATTTCAACAAATAATAAAATAACAATACAAATAATAATAATAATAATGTAGAGGGCAGTAAGAGTTTGGACACGATTCCGTTTGATTCTTCTCCACTTCACTCCACTCCACTCCACTCCACTCTTCTCCCTCCACTACGCGTAACTTAAGAATGCTGAAAATACAGAAATCAAATCAGAAAGAGTCAAGAATTTCTCTTCAATATATATCTTACGTTTTCTGTTCTCAGCTGCGTATTTAAGGAGGTGACACAGGCTGGGGAACCATTGGCTGACGATAGAACCTGGTTTTCCATTGCAGCCACATGGAGCTGGTATGGGGAATTGGGCCACAACGGGGACTCCCCCAGGACACTGGTATGGAATAAAGGTCTTGCAAACCTCCTCAGAAGTGGGCTCAAAACCTAGTTAATTTTTTAATTACTTATTATATTACACATTTAAAAAGTTTAAGTGTGCGTTTGACTTACGTGTTTTACCATCCTTCAACCGCTGGGCGTTCTCGTTCTTCATGCAACATTCGTTTTGGAATGGTCGGCAGACACAATCCTGGAGTGCCCAATGATAGTCCCTATAATATAAATTGCAAACTTCTGCGGTTTCTGGGTTGTTTGGGGTTACGATCAGTACAGGTTCCTCTTCAGGCTCCTCCTCAATTTCGGGCTTTTCCTCATTTTCAGGATTGTCCACAACTTCAGGCTGCTCTTCAGCGTCAGAATCGCCTTCATCTTCAGGAGTATTTTCTTCTACAGGTTCTGCTTCAACTTCGGGAACCTCTCCTTCTTCACATCCTTCTTCAACTTCGGGCCCCTCTACAACTTCTGGTTCTCCTTCATCTTCAGGCTCCTCTACATCTTCAGTTTCCCCTTCATCTTCAGGCGCATTTTCTTCTACAGGTTCTTCTTCAACTTCAGGAACCTCTCCTTCTTCAGGTTGTCCTTCATCTACAGGAACCTCTCCTTCTTCAGGTTCTCCTTCGTCTTCAGGCACCTCTCCTTCTTCACATTCCCCTTCAACTTTGGGTCCCTCCACAATTTCTGGTTCTCCTTCATCTTCAGGCTCCTCTACATCTTCAGTTTCCCCTTCATCTTCAGGCGTATTTTCTTCTACAGGTTCTTCTTCAACTTCAGGAACCTCTCCTTCTTCAGGTTCTCCTTCGTCTTCAGGCACCTCTCCTTCTTCACATTCCCCTTCAACATCGGGACCCTCTACAACTTCTGGTTCTCCTTCATCTTCAGGCACCTCTCCTTCCTCAGGTTCTGCTTCGTCTTCCGGAATCTCAACATCTTCACATTCCCCTTGAGCTTCAGGCACCTCTACATCTTCAGTTTCCTCTTCGTCAATATCTGGCTCTGGTTCAGGTTTGTTTTCTACCAATTTACAGGCATAAGTAATCCTTGCAACACACAATACCAAAATAAGCGGCTTCAAGTTAATCATATTTTAAGAAATAACCAAGACGGAAACTTCAAGTGGCTAAGATGATAACTGTTCAAAATTATCCTTATATTTTACTTTTTATACATATCAGAGGCACTGCGCTGTTTCAGCTTTGTTGACTTGGGTTATTGGAAAGAAACCTATATTTCAATAACCCAAAATGTTTGCAGAACGTGTGCTTCAGGCTGCACGCGAATATATGTTTACTTGTTTACCTAACCTTGGCTGACCGAAGAAAGGCAAACAAATCAAAAGCTTTTGCCTTTCGTACCCCTAAAAACAGGCTTTTTAAAACTTAATTGAATATTAAAATTATAGTGTTTTTGAAAGTAGAGTTTTACTCATTTACTTGCAGTGTTCATATTGTTTTTTTTTTATATTTTAAAACAAACAAATTCCGATTAGATTTTCAGCAGTTTCAGTTGATTTAATTTGTACTTGAATATTTGTTTAGTATGCAAACATTTTTTAACTTTTTGGACTCGAGGTTTCTTGGCTTGTCAATGCAGGTAATCGGGTGGTAGGCCACCATAGGCCATCTAAGGGGGCAGTTCTTCTATTTTAACTTCTTGGTGACTTTTTCAGAAAGGGAAAACAGAGTTGAAAGAGTAATTGATAATTTTAAAGGATATTTACCGAAACATCACTGATCACAGATTTTGACGAGTTTAGCCAGCCCCGCTCCACGCTCATCTCTGTCAGGAAAGGGACAGACTCCCAACCCCAGAGGCAACAGGTGTAACGGGCTCTATAAATCCTGGAAAGGCTCCTAAAATAAAGTAAAGAAAAACGGTTCGACATTTTAAAATTGATAAAGAGTTAAAGAGCAACAAATCACAACCACACAAACGTTTAATGTAATTAATTGATATCATGTATTTTATTTAGCAATAACTCTTTAAATGGCTAGACTTGCGTCTTCTGAGACAAATCGAATGTATATTTTATTTTTTTTTTATTATAACAAATTATGATATCAAAAATAACAAATTTTAAATAAGCAAACAACACAGTTCCTCAATAAAATTTATAATAAAAATGAGAACAAATTATGTTTACGGACGATTCCTCTTCATTCTTCAGGGTCTGCAGTACGAGTAACTTAAGAAAGCTGCAAATACAGAAATCAAATCAATACGAGTCATAAATTTCCTTTAATCTATATCTTACGTTTTCTGTTCTCAGCGGCATATTTGAGCAGGTGACACAGGCTCTTAAACTTCTGGGTGACGATGGATCCTGGCTTTCGATTGCAGCCACATGGAGCTGGGATGGGGAATTGAGCTATGACGGGGACTCCCTTTTTTCGACATTTGCGTGGAATGAAACTCTTACAAAGCTCCTCGGTAAGGGGCACAAAAGCTGGTTAAATATTTAAAAAGTTATTCTATTATTAATTTAAAAATTAAACTGTGACTTTTACTTACGACTTTTACCATCCTTTACTCGATCGGTGTTATCGTTTTTCATGCAGCATTCGTTTTGGAATGGTCTGCAGAGACAATCCTGGAGTGCCCACTGGTAGTTCCTATAATATAAATTGCAGACTTCTGCGGGCTCTGGGTTGGCTGTTACGATCACTACAGGTTCCTCTTCAGGCTCCTCCTCAATTTCGGGCTTTTCCTCAATCTCAGGCTTCTCTTCATCTTCAGGCTTCTCTTCATCTTCAGGCTTCTCTTCATCTTCAGGCTTCTCCTCATCTACAGGCTTTTCCTCATCTATAGGCTTCTCTTCATCTTCAGGTTTCTCCTCATCTTCAGGCTTCTCCTCATCTTCAGGCTTCTCTTCATCTTCAGGGGTCTTTTCTTCTTCAGGTTCTTCATTATCTTCAGGCAACATTACTTCTTCTGTATCCCAGTCAACATCAGGTTCCTCTATATCTTTAGGTTCTCCCTCACCTTCAAGCACCTCATCCTCTTCAACTTCAGGCACCTCTATTTCTATAACTTCACCTTCAACTTCAGGAACTTCTGCTTCTTCACATTCTCCTTCAACTTTGGGCAACTCTACATCTTTAGTTTCCCCCTCATCTTCAGGGACCTCTACAACTTCAGTTTCCTTATCTAGGATTACACAGGCATTGGTAATCCTTACAACACCCAATACCAAAATAAGCAACTTAAAGTTGATCATATTTTAGGCGCGACTTCTACTGGTTAAGATTGTTACTGTTCCAAAATATCCTTTTATTTGGCCTTTTATATCATGCAACTGCTCTCTTTCAGCTTTGTTGACTTGGTGTATTGGAAAGAAACCTATATTTCAATAACCCAAAATGTTTGCAGAACGTGTGCTTCAGGCTGCACGCGAATATACTCGTATGCTTACTTGTTTACCTAACCTTGGCTGACCGAAGAAAGGCAAACAAATCTAAAGCTTTTGCCTTTATTTTCCCCTAAAAACAGGCTTTTAAAAACGAAATATAAAAATAAAAATATAGTGCTTTAAAAAGTCAAGTTTAAGGCCTGGTTAAAATATATTATTAGGAAATATGAAGATAAACTTGTTTTAAATGAAGCTAATTTCAATTGGGGTTCAACAGTTTCAATATGTATCATTGGTAGATCTTAGCAGTTACTAATGTAGGCCATAATATAAGGGTAATATTTGTTGTATAAATTCACTACAGTATTTACTAATATTTTCTAACGTTTAGAACACTCCACTGAGCATTTGTTCAGTAGGCACGAGGCTTTCTTTCTTGCCATTGCAGCCACAGGGAGAGGGAATCGGGAAGAAGGCCACCACAGGCCGTGTAAGAACTTCTAAGTCGCTCTGAAAGCAAGGACAGACGCAATCCTCGAGAACCCAACAAAGATCCCGCCAGTAGATTTTGCAGTTTGTGGCCTGGGGCACTTTCAAAAGAATTGCTGGTGCGAGAACGAACTTCGTACTGAACATTTGTAAAAGGATTTTGGAGTCTGGGAATGCAGCTACTTTTTGAGTTTCGGCTGCTGTCTCTGGGTACCTAGGATCACCATTGTTAGCTCAGCAATAATAAATAATTGCTGTTAAAATGTTTGCTTACTTCGTAGGAAAATTCTGTTTAACTTTTTAAGCGGAACTATATTAAGCTGGGTAACCTTTTAATGATTCACAGGAAAAGGTCAGAACCCCAACCGCAGATGTAACAAGTTTAACAGGCTTTTCATACCTTGGAAAGGCTTATAAAATATAACCAACATCTGGATGAAACCCGACATGAGTATTACGTGTTCATCATTCTGGTTTTATGAAAATAACTACACGCAGCTCATTAAGAGAAGAATCGAGAGGGCGGGAAAAGCTGATAAAAGGCAAGGTTTTTCAGATCAGTTATTGGAGAAATCCGCTCTTGACCTGCTCCGGTTCCTCGACGGAACAACTCAGGACTCTGGCATATGATGATGGCCACAGGACGAATACTTTGATATGGAAAATATTTTGCAATTAGGTTAATGGGAATCCATTGGGTTTGGCAATGATCAATGGCTTCATATAGCTAATAATGAGTGCAAAGTTCTATTTGAGCAGTTGATTTGTGGTATTTTGGGTTATTTTAAATAAGTAAATATTTTAGGTATACCACATATGTACACATATATGTATATGGGTTATATTTATGGGTAACGCAAGGTAAATAACATTTTTAACTTGATACAAATTTCTAGGTTAATGAGTCATAGAAATTATATAACTGAAAATTAAATTAATTGATTTTATATATTTTATTTTTGAATAACTTTCTGAAAAAAATCAAAATTAAGCTTTATAATATTTATATGTACATATTTGTTATTTTATTAGTACAAACAATGATGGCAAATGAAAATTTTTGAGCAAATAACACCTTTGCTCAATAAAATGTATAATAAAGATGTGAGAATATTCAGTTATGCGTCACTACGCTTCCCACGTTTCCCTTTCGTTTTTTTGGGCCGGGACTCGGAGTAACTTAAGAACGCTGCCAATACAAAAATTAAATCAGTACGAGTGATGAATTTCCTTTAATCTTTGTATATCTTACGCTTTCTGTTCTCAGCGGCATACTTGAGCAGGTGACACAGGCTCTCAAACTTCTGGGTGACGATGGATCCTGGCTTTCGATTGCAGCCACAAGGAGCTGGTATGGGGAATTGAGCCACGACGGGGACTCCCTTTTTTGGACATTTGCGTGGAATGAAACTCTTGCAAAGCTCCTCGGTAAGGGGCACAAAAGCTGGTTAAATATTTAAAAACTGGTTGTATTATTTATTTAAAAGTTAAGGTGTGGCTTTTACTTACGACTTTTACCATCCTTTACTCGATCGGTGTTATCATTTTTCATGCAGCATTCGTTTTGGAATGGTCGGCAGAGACAATCCTGGAGTGCCCACTGGTAGTTCCTATAATATAAATTGCAGACTTCTGCGGGCTCTGGGTTGGCTGTTACGATCACTACAGGTTCCTCTTCAGGCATCTTTTCTTTTACAGGTTTCTTTATAATTTCAATTTCGTTCTCCTCAATTTCAGGTTCAGTTTCAGAGGCATGTGAAATCCTTACAACACCCAATATCAAAATTATCAATTTAAAGTTGATCATATTCTTGGAAAAAAAACTCAAGCGAAACCTTCCGGTGGTTAAAATTGTTACTGTTCCATAATATCTTCTTACTTGGCTTTTTATAGCAATAGCTGGGCTTGTTGATTTGTTGTATTGGAAGAAAACCATATACTATTTATAACCCCGAATGTTTGCATTACGTGTGCTCTAGGCTGCATACGAATATTCGTTTAATTGTTAACCTAACCTTGAATAACCTTGAAAAAAGACAAACGAATTAAAAGCTTTTACCTTTGCTTTCCTCTAAAAACAGGCTTTTAAAAAGTAAATATATACAAATATAGTTATTTATAAATCCCGTTTTAGGCAATATTGATACCCTTAATGAATTTAAAGATAAATTTGTAGTGTTCATATTTATTATAATTGAACTATTTTTAAATAAGCAAATTCCGTTTAGGTTTCCAGTAGTTTCAGTAACTTTAAATTGTAGGTAGATCTTAGCACTTTGTGACGCTGATGTATGCTGTAAGAAATAGTAAATGAGGTTTATATTATTTCTGTAGTATTAGCTAAGATATCTTACGTTTCGAACACTCCACTGAGTATTTGTTCAGTAGGCACAAACTCTTAAACTTCTTGGTCTCAAGGGTT
Source organism: Drosophila anomelani (assembly GCA_035045905.1). NCBI lineage: Eukaryota > Metazoa > Arthropoda > Insecta > Diptera > Drosophilidae > Drosophila > Drosophila anomelani. The sequence continues at coordinate 2,209,532 of JAWNOO010000007.1, read as the reverse complement.
CCTGGCTTGCCATTGCAGCCGCAGGGAGAGGGAATCGGGAAGTAGGCAATAACAGGCCATCCAAGAAGGCACTTTTTCTGATTGAACTTCTTGCACATCTTCTCAGAAACGGGAACAAGAGCTGAAAGAGGAATTGAATTTTAAAGGATATTTAGGAAATATCACTGATCAGAATCTTACGAGTCTTGCCAGCCTTCTCCCGCTCAGCGCTCTTCTCTGCCATAAAGCAGTCGTTCTGAAAGCATCGACAGACGCAGTCCTCGAGAGCCCAGCTAAGAGCCCGCCAGTAGATTTTACAGTTTGTGCATGGCTCCACTGGTTTTTGGGGCACTGGCTGTATGATAAATGTGGCCTGGGCCACGCCCACAAGGACTGCTGCCACAAGAAGGAACTTCGAGCTGAACATTTCTAAAAGGATTTGGGTCAGAGTCTGGGAATACAGCGACTGCTTGGAGTTTCGGCTGCTGTGCTCCATTTTTATAGGTCTCTGAGAGCATCAATATTTGCTCAGATGACTTTATCGGTAAGCCAATAATAAATAATTGCTGTTAAAATGTTTGCTTAATTCGTAGGAAAATTTCGTTCAAACTTTGTAAGAGGAACTATATTTAACTAGACAGCTTTTTAAATGATTCACAGGGAAAGGTCAGAACCCCAACCCCAGAGGCAACCAGTTTGACAGTCTCTTAAAATCCTGGAAAGGTTCATAAAATATAGCCAAAAAACTGGGGAAAACCCACATAAAATGCTACGTGTTCACCTTTCCGGTTTCCGGTGTTGGTGAAAATAATTACACGCAGTTGTCATTAGCTCATTAGGAGCAGAGTCGGGAGGGCGGGAAAAGCAGATAAAACAAAAGGCAAACAACAACTCAATTAACCCTTCTCCGCCAAACCCCAAATGGCTGGATTATGATTATGAAGCTGCTCCTGCTGCTAAGTGTATGATAATATAATAAAATAATAAACGGAAAGTGCCATAAGAGACAGGGAGGCCGAAGGGACGGAGAGTCGGTGAACCGGTGAGAGGGGCAAATCCTGACGGATTTCATATGTAATTACTTCAATTAAACCATCTGTGACAATTGCCCCAGCCGAACATGAAATTCAACTTTACTTTCGAAATTCCCAATTGAGTTGAGGCGCATTATCCTGGCAAGCAACCGCATTTATCTCCCGCCACCCCTCTGCCCTCTCAGCCACTCGTTTGCCAGGACAACCGGCAGCAACCCTCAGGGAGGCCGCGCATTTTTACCTTTGACTTACCTTGCCTTGGCTGCTCCCCGCTTTTAATGGGGTGACATTTATGGCACTTTATCAACTCGAAAGTCAATAATGCCAGCCAAGTATCTTAAATGTGACTTAAAACGCACACACACACACACAGGCTGGTGGAAAGCGGAGAAAGCAAAATCGCAATGCGATAAAAATAAAATTTTAAAATTTATGCCACTTATTGTCAATTCCCGGCAACTGTAACTCAAGACTTTGGGGGAAAGCTAATGCTTTTCATCTTTGTTAAAAAAAAAAAGAAAACAATCGAGAATGGGGGCAGAGTGAAAGAGATTAACAGTTGTGAACGAAATAATAATACTCGGAGATGGGAGACTTACTTTAGGGGATAATATATCAATACAAATATCAACCAAATAATTTATATTAATTTAATTTGCATTCATTTTACTTATATTGCTTCAATGGAAACGTTCTGTTTTAAAGAGATATAAAAAAAATTCTTTGACCATAATCCTTAATTTAGAAATTTCATAAGAAATCATAAACATAAATATAAGTTTTAAATTATTCAAATATATTACTGTGCCCTCGCCTGTATCTCTATGAAGAAGACCTGATGGAAGTCCCCAAGTTTGTTATGACAACTGAGAGACATTTGAATCGCGAGCTCTTGGAGGCGGCAGGGCATTAGTCGAATGGATCCCCCAGGATTAGCCAATGAGAGTGGATTTCCCCGACCCAGAGTCAAGAGCCAGCCGCTTTTCCCCGTCTTCTTAGTTTTCCGTCTGCTGACAGCTTGTGGCCTAGGGAATTTCCGCGCTGAGAAAACTTTTGCGTAATTAGGAGTATAATTTGCGAGGCAAGGCAGCGGCTTTTTGCCGCTGACAACTTGATTACGTTTCAACAACATTGTAAAAGTTAATTGCCAGCGCAGCCTTAAAGCCTGATGAGCATTTATCACCCTCTTCGCCGAGAACGTGGAGAAGGCGACACACTCCTCGCGTGTTTATGCAAAAGCCAGGCGAACCGCGTAGGACACGAAAAAAGTGAGGCATTCATTAGGCCCGACACGGCGGCCCCTGGCTGGTGGTGGTGCAAGGAAGCGAGCGTCTTGTTACCACATTTTTCAATTATAGCACATTTCCCCTTTGGCCGACAACCCATGGCCACTCACGTGTGAGGGACGGTCCCCCTACCTGATGAAGAGTTATTGCATTTTAATTTGCCAGCCGCTGCGAAATGTGCCAAAAAACCAAGCGCAAACCACATTGTTTGTTGTAATGCGCAGGTGGTTCGGCGGCAATCTCTTGGCCGCATTTCTTATCGCGGCTCTGCGTGAAAGTACAAAGCGACGAATTCCTTGCCTAATGAAGCCAGCGGTTCAGAGGTCACAGCCGATGCAGCTAATTAGCTGCAGCTTCATTAAAATAAGTGCCCAACTAAAAGAATACAACAGCGACTTATGGACACTGGTAGAAATGTTTGTGTAGTGTAAATTTTAAAATCATTTTCATTCATTTAAATGGAATTTATTCTACGTTTACAGGTAGCTTGTTTTGTAAACAGTAATATATCCTATAAACTCTTATTTTTTGTAATAAATAATACAAATCATTTATACAAACCATTAAGCTAATCATTCCACTACTTTCTTTCTGTGCATCGCAGCTGAACTGGCCGGAAAGGTCATTTAGTGTGGCCAACAAAAATGTATTGTTAAAAGCCGCTAATGAATTATTTACTGCCCATTTGGCCGTCCTCTATGCAGAGGTCCTGACAGGTCAGTGAAAAAATGGCGGGGGCTTAGGGAGTCCACGCATAACTCAACCAGTTCACACCCTTAATTAACTGCCCTTCGGCCAGTGAGTGTGCGTGCTGCTGGCCAAGTCGACTTCTGGCCGAAAGTTGCGTGTGGCTTTGCGGCGGAAGGAATTACCTAAACGGAGTTATGTTTATTAAGCATTTAAAAAAGAAGCTCGACTCTACCGAAAGTAGGTGTTGGGTAGCAGCCGTGAAATATCAACACATTTCAATTAATAATTCGCTGGGTTCCCACCGCAAATCAGTCGCAAAGTGAACGATTGTATTCGCTCGCATCCATCAATCAAGTGCATATGAATAACATTTTTAATCACTCCGAATTACGCAGGAGAGCGCACATGATGAATTGCTTATAGCGGGCAAAGGGGATATCTTCATAGGAGCAGGGGTTCGGGTACCATATATGGGTATCTGTTGTGGGAGTACAAGCGCATTCACTTGACAATCACTTTTGTTTTATTGCGATTTGCCAGGCCAGACACCAACAACAACAGCGGGGAAAACTGAGCCATTTCCACTTGGGATAACTTGTGAGCAATTGCAATTGCTGCTGGAGCTGAGGCTATAGCCAAGCACAGATGTGGTCAAGGGAATAGTACTTCTAATATACCATATTCTGGAGCTTCAACCCTTCGAAACTTTCGAGTATTAATCTCACAGATTTTGTATAAGGAACTGATTGTTTAATAAGTAACAGGGAAGGTACTTAGTAAGGACAATTATTACATAAGTTTGAATATAAGAATTACATATTTTCTAACCACTTAATACTATTATTCTTCTGTTGCAAGGATATTCGTTGCTATTAAGCTAACCCTTGCTGTATATTTGCTGCCATAGAGCTCGAAGACAATGAGCTGTGCCAACCAAATTGTTGTGGTGCAAAAATGCGGGCATATGTGCCAGGCAGAGGCAATCGACGACGCCAGAATGTCAGAAAGGAGCAACTGCAATTGCAGGAGCAGCAGCAGGAGCAGCAACAACGGAACGATTTACCAAGAAAATGAAAATTTATTGTCAGTAAATGAAAGAAAGCTTCCCTCAGTCCGCTCCTCGCATCAGTTGAGCCCAGTTGGTAGTGTTAGTTAGCAATCAAGGTGCTGCTTTGTCGGCCAAAAGGGAACTATTCGCATTGCGGCTGTCTTACTCGGAAGCCAAGCAAAGAGTGCAACAATTGCAGTTGTCATCGCCCCTTTGCCATTGTCCTTCGGTTCAGCTTTACCAGAAGCCTCAAAAGAGTTCGTAACCGAACTGCACTTAAAACAAAGAAAGGAAATCTCATAGCTTGATAGTAACAAGTGAAGAATATGTGATATGATTTTTACTTATTTATCTTTGTAGCGATTATACTGGAGAAGGAGGGAAAAATTAAGGAAATTATATCACGAGTTTTAAATAAATAAAAATGAAACAAATCCGGATAAATATTTATCCTTTAAATGAACCATGAAAATTGAAATACCATTTTTAAGTTAACAAAAATATATCTATAATTCTTTGAAATCTCTATTAGTTAGAAATTATTTCCTGTGCAAACTGATTCCGCATATGGCTTGGGCCCAGTTTGCCTTGGCTAATGGAGATGTTGGCCAGAAATGATAATGGCCAAAACATTTAATGCACGTTATTGCCAAACCAAAAAAGCAATTTGACGCAACGCGCTGCGAGGATTTGGCCAAGGCCTCCGGAGCTGGCTAATGCAGTGAAATATTTATTGAAATTGTGTGCTCCCCGGGGGCCAATGCGGCCTTGTCTGCTATTAGGCGGGGATCAGGAACGAGGGTGGTTGCCAAATGGCCGAAACTTGGGGTGGGACGGGGGAATCGGATACTGTGATGGGGGTTATCCTGGCCGGCTGAGGCTGAGGCAGGGACTTGAAGGAGTCGCTATTTACGAGTCTCTGCTTGGCACTTTCGGCATTATTGCCGGGCCAAATGTTTTCGTCCGATGCATAAATATACCAGATCCCAGGATCCGAAGAGAGAGGGGGTGGAGGCCAAAGTTTTCGCACGCCACTCGCGCTTCCTTATAAATTACGCACTAATGTAGTGCAATTAACCACTGCGAGAGCGGGCCGAAAAAGGTCTCGATTATTCACCTGAAAGAGCCCGCGAACTCTTGAACTCACGAGCCCTCGAACACTCGAATTATTGAGCCTTCGAACTCTCTCACGGTGTGTGCACTTGAAGAAATAAATAGTAATTTTAACTAACACTAAATAGTTCAATAAATATAATTATTATTATTATTATTCTCAGATCAGCTTTATATATTTACAAATTCCTTTAAAACATAGTGAGAAATCTTTAGGTTATAGAGTTTGATTCCATTTTGTATATATTTCACGTATTCCCCTACGTTTCAATGCAATTTTTATTCCAAGTGCACTCGATCCAGAGTGGCACTTGAACTGGCGAAAAAGCATATTTACCCTCTTGTTGCAGCCAAATCTGGGTAAATATTTGTGGCAATTATGCAAGCGGAAGTCGATACGGATACGGATACTTGTGGCTATATGTTCCCTCCCCGGTATTTGCCCTTTTTCCCAGCCCGACACGTGCCGCAAATGCATGGCAACATAATTATCGCACGCTCGTGGGCGCGTGTTTGGAAAACATGGTTTCCAGGGCGGGCGCTTTCCACTAGAGTTTTTCCGCTCCGCAGCAACAGCTACATCGTGCACTCTCGGCAGCCCTACAAATTGCGGATTGTTTCTATATAATAAGTGGGCGTGTCGGTGAAGCCCGATGACAGCCAGCAACAACATCGATAATGGCCACGCGTCCAGGGCGTCAAAAAGCCGCTGATTATATAGTAGACCTGTCCGTCTCCTAATGGTTACGTTGTCCTGGCTCTGCTCCTGTCCCGCATCGGGTTTTAAGCTCTTAATGGCCACTTGATGGTTAAGGTAACCCACTTATCGTTGGACTTGTCTGCCGCCTCAGCGCATCCTTTCATGGATTTTTGGGGTGCAGAACATATATCGAGGGCAGACAGTCCGATTAGATTAGCACCCTTCGAGTAATGAGCGGCCACATCAGTAGTTGGGGTTTCCAGGCGCAGATCTCGTCGATATGGAGAGTCCAGCAAAGGCGCACATGGATCGGTTTCTAGAAAATGTTCGTTAATTAAAATTGATGCGAAACTAAAACACGTCAAACCAAAATTGTAATCGAAAACCGCAGAAAAAAACAAAACAAGAGAATGACATGCGGAAAATTCCATTAAAATTGCCCGTCAAAAGGCTGGTGTGTAAGGACATTGCTCCTGCACTGGAAAAATGCAACAAGGAAATTATGAAATGTAATAAATTATATTCTTTGTGAATAAAGAATTGCATTTTCATGTATGTTTATATTAATTCAAAGGTAGCTGTTTTCATTTTTGTATTAATTTTCAATCTTAATTCTTCGAGCTTAAATTTAATTTTATTATAAGCAAAAAATTAAATTAACAAAAATATATTCATTTTTAGGCTTTTTAAAAGACATATTTACATATAATAAATAGTTTACATTTTAAAATACAGATTACCCCAAAGTTGTGTACTATTAATTACTTTTTTCATTCGAATTAATTCAATATTATTTATATGTATTAAGCAACAAGGTTTTGCAACTTTTTTATAATTCTTTTTGTATAATTCTATACAGTTGTAACATTTTTGCTCTGTGTATCCTCTATCTAGACTCGAACTGTTGGCATAGAAATTGCTAAAAGCCGAGCGATGCAAATTATTATTGGTTCGTCAAGCATACAAAAAATATTTCAAATTTGAGAACGTCCAATCAGATGTCTCTGTGGAACTAGCTTTGGGCTTGGGGAAGGGGCTTTTTGGGGAAAACGAGATAAAAAATACTATGGAAAAAATGTTTTTTATCTGGCTAGGCATGTCAACGAACCGGCAGCCAAATGAATATGGAATGCCCTGAATGAGTGGCAGATTTCCTAAATAATTTGTGGGCGCACTCGGATGGCTTGATGCGGGAAAGAGGCTGGAGACTGGATGCTGGAGGCTGGAGAGGGATGCCGTACCTGGAGCTGCTTTATCATCTTGTAACGTGTATCCATTCCGAGTCTATTAAAAAAACATTCACCTGGCGTCTGTCCCCAGGACCCACACAGTCACACATACACCCTTCGCCTCTTGAACCGGCGCTACATAAATCAAATCCATTTCCCGAGCACTGGTTTTGGCCAATTCTTTTACCATGCCCGCCGGCACATATTACGGCATTTGTTGGCCGTTCTTTTTTCACCTCGTCGGCTCACCCTGCTCTCTGATTTCCTCATTTTTTCTTTTTTTTGCTGTGGGCCAAGCTGTCAGCGAAAATGCTGAAAAATGGCAAAATACCATTGATGGAAAGTAAGCTGCTTGCTCGCAGAGCTAAAGCCGCCTCCTCGGACCGAAAAAAGCCACAAACATGAAGCCCAACCATGACGCATTGCAGTGCGCATCCAAAATCTAAGCAAGGCCGCTGGAAAAAAATACAAATTAGACGAGGCGAGTTCCAGCTGGAAAAAAGGACGCAGCATTAACCAACTGGTTGGAGCGTGTCGCCTCACAATGTGCCAAAGTGAAAAGCTGTGTTACCATTTTTTCCCCGTCCGCCATCTTCTCTGGGTGCCTTTCGCTGATTAATTGAGGAATGTGCCTCGCAGCCGGCTGACAGTCACGAAACCCCATTGAAATTAGTCTGCGAAATTGGAGAGCTGAAAACTACCTGCGAGCTATATGCTAATTAAAACTAATATACGGGGCGTATGCGTAATATCTTTGACAGAGCATGAAGACTATAAAATGCTTTTCAGATTTTAACATAATAATACTCCATCAGATGGAATGGAATTAAGAACGTAAGATGGCTGTTTCTGTGAAGAGAAATAATAAATCATAACCTTTAAGTAAATGAAAAACTAGCTTATAATTTAAGTCCTTTTTAAGAATTCTTATAAAATATATTTTAATTTTCCTTTAATCATTTTCTACCTTTACGAATAGGTAACATCCAGTAATACTAAATAGTAGTGGCATACCCTTAGTTAGGGCATAAATAACAAGCATAAAACAATTGACTTAGCCACAGAGTCATATCGTGGCTCTGGGAAAATGAATTACCAAAGCGCAAGGCAAGAAAATGACAACAAAAGTCGGGCCAAAGGCAACGGGGCTGTTCCTTTCCTGTTTGTCTTTTTTCCCCTCCGAGTTTTATCTTTTTTTATGCTTGGTACCCGGCTTTTTGCGGGGCTTGTTGTGTGGCATTATGCGGCAACTGCATTGTTTATAGAGACAGCCTCCGGGCTATACCTGCCCGACAACTTTGTGCATTTTTTAATGGATTTCAGGGCAAACAAAAAGCCAGAACATGGCGCATTGAAGTGAAGAATTCGCACTCGCGGTCTTAAACGCATACAGAGCCAACGGGGGGTTGGGTGCTGTCAAGGCTGTTATTTGTTAGGCGAAATGTTGTTAGCAGGCAGGACTTCCGCCCCAACATCACCGCCTGTTGTCAATTTGGCCAAAGTGGTTTTTCAGTTGCTTTAGCGTGAAAAAAGGCGAACAATTCAGGATGGCATGGTAGGCAGGAGGTGGCATGGAACGATGTCTCGGTGCAGATCCTTTGGCAAATTGCACTTGTGCGGCGTTTTAATCACTTAGGCCAGAACGCCTACATTGGCCCTATCTAGGCGTCTCATTCTATTTACTTAATGACAGTGAAAAGTGGCAACCGACGACGCCTTGAGCATGCCACACGCCTCAGCGCCAAGCAGCAAGTGTTCCGTGCATTTTTCATCTGAGTCTCTTCTTATACTATTGATGGTATGTCTAACTATCCCAGTTACAGAGGAAGAAATTGTAAGTATATTTATTGAATAAATTAAGCCTAGCATGCAAAGTGTCAGTTAATAATTTGGTTACCGAGCATCAGGAACTTTTGCCTTAAACTTGCCTTTATGGCAAACTATTGAACCGTTTTTTATTAAGAACGTTAGTTTTTTATGAAGATTTCCGTGTTCTTATTAATCATTAAATTAAATGTTAATGCCGAACACTTCGGGACGTTGTTTCTTCGAGCTCGATTCTTTACCCAGTTCAAGTGGCTTTAACATATCACAAGATTAGTTATCATTATTATATTTAATTATTAATATAATTTTAAACATTATTTTGATTATTTTTCTCATAAGTCATGAATTTTCTTAGTCAAAAGTATGAATATCAGCTTAGGGGAGTGTAATAAAGTGTAGCAACTTGAATATATCAATATTTTCCTTTGAATTTCTCGATATATTGACATTCCCTGTATTTCTCTGTGCACATCCTTCGTCCTTGCTCCCATTGAAGGTAGTTTCATTAGTCTAAAACGCTCGGTGCGTGCAAGTGTGTGTGTTCGCCAAGCTTTTGTTTAACGGATTTTTGCCTTTTCACAAAAAATTTGCAGTTGCCAGCGCCATTGAAGCGCGAACAATTGAACGGCTCCGGCCTCGAAAACAAAAAATTGGAAAAGAAGGAAATGTCCTGGCCCAGCTGTTCTCTTTTGCTCTCGTGCCATTGTCCCTTTGTTTAAGCCGTGCGCCAAAAGGCGCGCAAATATCTTTTGATTTCTTTGCTCATTCTTTGGCCCCGAAAAAAAGACGCACACTTTTGATAGCTTTCGCTTATGAATATGCCATGCGGGGCGGGGGCGAGTGGGCGTGGCGCTGCCTGTCATCAATCAAAAAGTGCGCAAAATCAAAATGTCACTGGCATGGGGATGAGGGAGACCTGGGTCTCCCGGCACGGCAGCCAAATCAAATCCTTTGACTGCCTTTGTATTCTGATCCGGGTGAGGGATAAATCCAAGGATTTTAGTCCAAAGAACCTTGAGCAAGGCAGGTGGGAATGATCGATTGCTAGCTGGGCTTACCAGGTTCTTTATATTATAAATATTGAAGATTTCTGTATGTAAATATAAGTTTCTTAAGTGACACAAAATCAAATTTAGATACAGCGAGTTTAATCAAAAAATCTTTTTGTATTCTAATGTAAACTTTCATATTTCAGCCTGAAAATACTTAGTCCTGACGTAGTCCAATCCTTTTCAACCTTATTACCACTGCTATCGATGATCACCTAATTAGCAAAATTTCTATTTAATGTTGCCCAGCTTGGCCATCGAACATCGCACTTCTGGCTATAAATCATTCAAAGACACTCAATGGACAAATACAAGTTAATTACTTTCCAATTTCGAAGGGAGAAGACTGACAGGGGACCAAATGAATTGAAAGCAACCCACCCACATGGTTCCGACTGGACAGGACGACACCCAGGATAAGCACGAACTGTGGCAATGCACTTTAAAATTAGATACATAGTCGGGGGGTTGAGGTGGAGCCGGGAGACATTGGCAACCACAGGAATTATATAAACCTTACACGTCACAGCGCCATAAGTCAGCCTGCGGATGTGGCAGCATATGTCGCTAACTGCCGTTTGGGGTGGCGCATCCATCCATCCCCTCAAGCCTCGATTCCAACCCAACCGGCGCACCCAATCTCTCCAACCACCAACAGACCGCCCACGCAATCAAATAATTCTGAATCATTAGGTTTTTTACGAAGGGGTGGCTGCCGGGCCCTATTGAGACATTTAGCTCAACTGGATGTTCATTATAATCCACTCGGAGCTTACTAGGTTGCTGCACAGTAAGAAAATGTAATTAAATTGTGCTATTTAAAGGGGAATAATATAATTAATAAATGTCTTTACTTAAACATTGATTTAAACCTTCAAAGAATTACAATTAGAACAAGAGTTTTTAAGCTAAAAAGTTCATGTCCTACAAGGTATTTTAAATCAATAAATAAGGTATTTTTAAAAGTACTTCTAACTGAAATTATTTTGTCTTATTTTTTCTGTGTAATATCCCCGTCGCTGGCCACTGCATATGGCACGTAAGTAAGTCGAGTTTTCCCCAAGGCCACCACCTGCCCCCCACTCGTCCGCTGCTCTATTATTAAATGCACTTTTAATCTTCGGCTCCCCTCGCCTCTCCCTCTCTTTCACCGCCCGGCTGATGTTCGCTTTCAATGATTTTTCCATTTTGCACCCTCAAATGGCGAACGATTATCACCCTTAAATGGTACTTTACACACACAAAGAATGCCAGGCATTGAATAGAATTGAACCGGTGCCCGCCACCCCATCCCCCCAGGAATCCTGGAATCAAGAATCAGTTGAGCTGCTTGCCAGGACTCGGAGAGATTGGTCCCGCACTAGAAACAAAGTATGCGAGGGGAACGGGCTCCGGGCGAGCGTGTTCGAGGGTATGAGTGTGCTTTTATAGTCCTGCTGATATCACATGAAAACATTGGTTTGGGACTGCAAGTCGAGTGTGTATATCCCTGGGATTAGTATGCGATGTTTGTTTAACTTTTCGTCGTGATTTCCCATTCCGGCTATCCGGCGATCCTGCGACGGCGGTGAAAAGCTGGTCAGGCAATAAACGAGGAATTAGGAAAACGAGTGCGGGAAATGGCTTATTGTAATGAAAATTTAGAGCTCTTCTTAGATTGCAGCTAAGTTTACACTGAGGGAACAGGAACTAAATTGTTTATTGAATTATTATTGAAATTCAACCCCAAAACAGATAGTTAATAATTGTTATAATATCATATTTATCGCTTAAATTCTTACTATATATTATGTAGTTTAAAGAGATTAAAACTTAAGCAGGTTATAAATTAATGCAAACAAAAAAATCTTCTAAAAACAAACATATATTTATTTAAATGCCGCTTCAATGAGTGCTTGAAACCTTTGAGCTCTTTGTAATTAGTCTTCAGTTAGTCAGTTAGTTCAAACCAATAATTGGTAGCCTCTTTTATTAGGCTGCCTTTCCTTCTAATAGCCTGTCATCTTGCATTTGTCCTGATTTGACAAAGTTCTCTGATGCCATTTAATGGCAAATTACTCAGTCGTTGTCTGGTGTCGATTAAATGAACTCAACCCAATCGGGCAAGGACAACCCCAAAACAGAAGCGGCGACTTTTTCTTTGGCCAAAGTCCTCATCCTGGTTCTCTCCCTCCTCAATAAATCAGGAACTGACGACTTACTCGCACACACATCGCATCCCTGCCGAGCAGCAGGCACAATTACACGCCGCAGACCCTAAACAAGTTGGCATATATAAAAATCCTGCCTGATGGCCGTACATAGATGGATGGCTCGGAATAGCACTGGGCGGGGTGGAGGAAAGCACTCCCTGCTGTCGTATGGATACAGTGGGGTACGGAGCTCTTAAAGAGCACATAATTGGTCTGTAATCTATTTTTGACAGATTGAATTTCGCTTTTATCTTGATTTTGTTTTGACTGACTCGGTTGCTTGTTGTTTCGGCTGACGCTGGTGCTTTTCCGTACTCCTAATTGGGTTGTATATACCAGCAACCACCACCCCAGACGAACCCAACCCAGTTGCTTCCACTCCATTCCGACCCATTTGCAGGTGGAGGGTGGCAAGGTTGCTGCTGTCGGTGGCTTTGACGTGAAGATTCGCTAAATGGTTGCCGGCTTCTGTCCATAGTTTAATATGATAAGTGGGTTGCTTGTCTTGGGCTCGAGTATTCGGTGCGGCGCTTGGGGAATTGGTTTGGGTTTGGTTTTGTATTCTTCTCGGATTCGGGTTCGAGGGGTCGTGTTCGAGCTATGATTTGGTTTCTGGGTTCGAGTCCGATTGGTTAAATGCCAATTTGGGCGCTGGAAAATTGGTAATTTAAAACCACAAAGATTCCACAGCTCCGATAAGGAGTCGAGTCGAGTCGAACCGAGTCTAGTGTTGGCATCCTTCCGGAATTATTCATGACACAGTTCAAGTGTTTTGCATTTCTGGTAATAAATTACATTGAATTGCCAGCGCCTCCAGGGACTTGCTCGAGAACTTTTTATAATTTGACTGTCAACACAATGGTGCAGAAATGAAGGCAGATAGGAAAAGTTATGAAAAGATTTGGCACGGATAATCTTCAATTTCACACCTGAAAGCACCAGACTTGAAGTTGTTGTTGTGACAGAATTAGGGAAATATAATCCTTACCTAAATCATGTTAAAAACGTAATGCTAAATATTTTGAGATAATAAATAATATACTGTGTTGCTATCACAAGAATCAATAGTCTTGATGATTTTTTAAAGGCAGAACTGGAATAACTACAAATGTATCAGAAAATAAATGTTCTTGATTTATGTTATTGAGAATTTATAGTTTGACTCAAGATCTATAGTATGTTTTATTTCAATCCACAGAAATAGAAAGCCGACTATTTTTGGCCGGTTTTAACACAGATCAATTTGTGTATTAAGTTTGTGCTTTCCAAGGAATTCCTTCAATAAGCTTTAAGGCCGATCGGATTCAAGGAAAGTATTTTTCAGTCTACAAATAAAAAGAGTAGTGTTCGGCTGTTGGTGTGTAATTACACTCCGCATGCAACTCATTTGGCGGACCGCCTCCCAACCCTTGCCGAAGTCAATTCGGGAAAAGTGTTCAACATGTCGCGCAGCCTGTAATTTTCACACAATTTCCACCGCTGCCCCCTCTCGTTTTCCATACGCTTTTGATATGTATTTATTCATTTGCGATTCGGTTCATTCAATTCACAGCTGAAATGGGCGGCACCAGAACGTGTGCTTGCGGCAATTTCCTATAAATATGTTATTCTTTCAGCGATTATTCCTGGAGTGGGCTCGCTGTGGGATGGCCATTAAAGGCCGCTGCCATGATACCCACTTGCCGGCAGACCAGTAGCAGCCGGCCGACCAGATTGGAAGCGTCAACAAACAGTAACAACAAGCGGACCAAACGAACCAAAGGCAAACTTTGTTCAGTTTTTTGTTGCAATTAAAATGATTTTGTTCACATGACACCCGGTGAGTGTGCGATTGGGGGGTGTAATTTAAATTGTAATGAAGCCCTTCCGGTGGCTGTCAAGGCAACAGGGAATGGCTTACAGCGGTTTAGAAGAAGGTAAATTACAGACGAAAATTACAGCCTAAATGACAGTTCTTTAACCAGAAATTTGACAATAATCAATATATTTGTATTGTACACATAAGTTACCTAAGGATCCTTTATATATATTGGTTTTCCTGGTTTATGTTCAAATATGAGTCAATTTAAATTATACATAGTTATAAGAATAAAAAATGTTTCTTCAAAGATGTGGTCAATACCAAGAAATTAATCTTACTAGGTATAGCCTCTTCTGTTCCTAGAAATTCTTAAGGTTCTTTTGATAATGTTTTTTAACTGATGGTTTTTATGATTTTTTAAATAATCTACTTTAAAATGTTAAAGAACTAAGACTAAATATTTGCTACCTTCCTGCTTTAGGATAAAACATTAATAAAACAAGTAAGAAAGCTACAGTTGAGTTAGCACGACTGTGAGATACCCGCTACCCATACTTAAACCAGAAAAGCGTCAGGACGCCAGAAAAAACAGTTAATACAATTTTGAACATAACGGACAAATGCAAATGCAAGTGTAATATAATCACATGCATACAAAAATACATTCACATGTATCTATGTGTGTAAAAACGCGTTATTATTGCATTCAAGCGGCTAATAATTATTACCATTTATTGAAATTGCTTCTCGAATATCTTATAAGATTCTTTTCCGAACACAACCACAGAACTGATAAGAATTTTTAGTTGGTCTAATTGGTCTACCAAATGAGGCATGCTGCCAGCAGCCGTTTGTGGCCATACAAAATTATTTCTTTAATAACTTCGACAATTTTTATCTGATCGCAACCAAATTTTCAGGGATCACACAGACTATAGTTCTTAATATACATACCGAAATTCGCGACTCTAGCTAAATTATACGCTTAATACGCTTTTTTATGATTTGCGGGGGCGGAAGTGGGCGTGGTAAAAATTTGAAACAAACTTGATCTGCGTGCAAGCATAAGAAATACTGTCGAAAAAAAATTAGAGCTCTATCTCTTATAGTCTCTGAGATCCAGTGTTTCATACGGACAGACGGACAGACAGACAGACAGACAGACAGACAGACAGACAGACAGACAGACAGACAGACGGACATGGCTAGATCGACTCGGCTGTTGATCCTGATCAAGAATATATATACTTTATAGGGTCGGAAATGCTTCCTTCTACCTGTTACATACATTTCCTGCCGGCACAAAGTTATAATACCCTTCTACCCTATGGGTAGCGGGTATAAAAAGTAGAAAGATTTTCTGTGGTAATGTTAAAGGGGGTTAAAATGTTACTTCTTTAATGAAAGCATTTAATAATCCTTTAACATAGCCTATCAATTAATCAAATAATATATAATAAATACTAACATATAAAATTATAATTTCCGGCTAACTAATTAATTATTATTTCTTTATATGTTTTAAAGAACTAAAACTTCTTTTAATATCGGGAACGTCAGACCTTTGGACCTTTGGGAAATATATTTTTTCCTAAATTTAGAAATAGGCATTACAGTTATGTTAACAGTGTAGTGCAGTGGTTATCGCAAGGCCCTAATTTGGCCCCAGGCGAACTGATGTTAAATAGCACAGCGGCCAGGCGACAATAACAACAGCGGGAGCGATGGCAGCAGGGCCAGAGGTGAGATTTGAAAAGAGTTTTGCAACCATTTACACACCGTATCCTGCGCACATCCGCTGGACGGAGGGGGGACGTGGCCCTGGATGTAGCTGCACTCGCTGATCCTGATCCGTCATTGTTGACTTCCTGTTACGCAATGCACCGAGCTCGTAATTGTCACGGCCTACATAATTTGTAGGTACACACTCCGGTCGAGGGGACTGGGCCAGGAGCACAATGCCAGGGCATCGAATAACCAAACAGCGCAGTAAGGATTTTATTGTTATTCAATTGGATTCGAATTTGGGAATTCGTCCTGCGAGCGAGTGAATGTTTGCCGGTGTGTGACAGTTGACGCCTCGCAAACAGGCGGCTTCCGGTGGCCTCCGTGGGTAAATAGCGTAAATAGGAGCTGTAATTCGATCGTCGAAATGCACATAATTAGCCAGCGACTTGCCGGGTTTGCACTTTTCAACTCGATTTAGTAGACAGTCGCCAGGCGGAGTCGGCGCTCGGGTGAAATCCGAGGTCGCCGGCATGGGAGACATTGTTTGTGTGTTATTGCATTAATTTACAACAATATGGCGCGTAATGAGATGGAATTTGATTATGCCATTGTCGCCTCGATTCGGCACTGCAACTGGAGCCTAATGCCATTTCAAAGCATTCGGTAAGTGCCTGTGTGTGTCGTAATTACCAGTTAAACGGCTTAAGCTCATCTTGCAGCGGCTGGGAAATTGCGCAGGAAGAAGAAATCATTGAAACTATTTAATAATTAAGGATTATTGAGACAGAAAATAATTAAAGGATATATTTTAAAGGGCTTAATGCATTTTAATCGCCACGGAACTTTGAGAGCAACTGATAGAGAAAATGCCACAAAACATTGTTTATAAAAATGTGATTTCTTTCATTTCTACATGTTATCTAATGATTTTTTAATAAATCACAGGAATGTTCATAGACATTTACATTTCCTATACCATCTATATTGATAAACTCATCATAAATCACAACATATAGTTAGCAATTTGATTAATATGCATTCTTTAGAGTGTTCTACATTAATGCAAAATATTATTATTGACCATTTAGAAATAATAGTGCTGTTTTTTGTCCAATGCCTGCCATTGAGGGTCATAAAACATCCGCAGCTACACAACTGTCAGTTGATTAAAGCACCTAAATCGCAAATAAAAGCGGCAGTACAATAAAAAAGACGCAACGCTGATGAGCCTATTATAGTGACAGCAATTGCAGGACATTATGGGAAGGAAGAAAGGAATCAACATCACCCCCTCGGCAACCCTCTGGCAGTCAGGCAGGCAGGCAGGGACTACGCTACGCACTAAAACACAAAATACACTCTCGCACACAACTGCTAAAAAATAAAGTCCATAAAAAACCAGAAACATCGCGTTGAGCAAAAATTGCCCACATTTGTGGCGGCTGACCAGCGGCCGTAACGACAGGAACAAGGATAATGCGAGGACACCAACCACAACAGCAGTCGCCGGCGAATGGGAAATAAAATAAATGTGCTAAATGGATAATAAAGTACAAAGAACGACAGGCATAATGTCCGAACTGACACTCCAAGGCGAACAGAAAAAAGCGAACCACAAAAATGGCAATCCTTGTGGGTTCTGCATGTAAGAGTGTCTGTGAGTCCTTTTTTAAGCGTAATTTAACTGTTGTGGCCATTGTACTTAATTGAACTGTCAACAAAAATAGATAAACATAAATCGAAATCAGGGGAATAAAGATTCAAGTACGTCCCTAGAGCAGCCGAAATGTACTCGACTTCGCACTACCCAGACTATAAAAATGTGGAAGCATACAGAAAATCACATTTGAAATATTTGAAAAATATTACTCATATTTATATATTCTTGGAAATTAATGTATTACACAGGTCTACAAAAATTGACCTTACAAAAGTACGGTGAATAAAACCTTCAGATTGTGAAAGATCTCGGTCTGTATATTGCTAGTTCAAAAATCAAAAAAATTTCTCACGTACCAATTTTGAGGAAATCGCCCTCAAAGTACCAAAAATGACCTATTTTGGCACTTTTCAAACGCTAATAACACAGAAACCGCGCGTGTACCAAAGTTGAATTTGGACTTAAATGAAAGGCCAATCTTTCCCCTTTCAGATTTCAGATGGGTCCTGATTTTAGGACGTCAGGTTCAGGAGCTATATCGCTTTTTCTAAACTGATTTTTGAGCCCTTTTTTTGGTATGTTGTAGCCCTGAAACTAGAACAAATTTTTTGGGAGTTACAACTGAGTCATCACATTTTGTACTGAGTTCCAGGGCTACAACATAGCAAAAAAAGGGCTCAAAAATCAGTTTAGAAAAAGCGATATAGCTCCTGAACCTGACGTCCTAAAATCAGGACCCATCTGAAATCTGAAAGGGGAAAGATTGGCCTTTCATTTAAGTCCAAATTCAACTTTGGTACACGCGCGGTTTCTGTGTTATTAGCGTTTGAAAAGTGCCAAAATAGGTCATTTTTGGTACTTTGAGGGCGATTTCCTCAAAATTGGTACGTGAGACATTTTTTTGATTTTTGAACTAGCAATATACAGACCGAGATCTTTCACAATCTGAAGGTTTTATTCACCGTACTTTTGTAAGGTCAATTTTTGTAGACCTGTGTTATCAATAGAAACGCTATTAAAGATTTGGCCTTATGTTAAACTTTTTCTTATGAAATGTTATCAAATTTTGTGAAATAAATGTCTAGAGATCATAGGCATTTATTAGACGTAATTATAGACTTTCCTAGAAAAGATAAGAACTTGGGATTAGATTTCCAGGAAAATTAATGAAAAAATATAAGCATAACCTAAGTACACGTACGCAAAAAGTACGCAGCGGAATTGCGAAATTGCTAATTCAAGTAAGATATTACACAATGGTTTATAACATCAACATTTTTAGTCAATTAAATAAAAATTAATTTTACTTATAAAATGTAGCTAACCTTCAATCTCAAATATCGTAAAGGTTTCTCCCAGTGCATAACTGACACAAATAGTGGGTAAACTTTGCGCTAAGCTGCGCCACTTCAGGCCCAAAAAGGCTGCAATTAAAATAAGTACCCGCCGCTTGGCTTTCCCAAATGCTGCACAGCCAAGCCATAATGCTGCATAACCCAGGGCCAAAAAAATGTAGCCAAAACGCTTCCATATATACACATTATATATATGTATATAAACTGTATGTAAGTAAATTCTATGTGGTATATAAGCACATTGTGTTCGCAAGCTAATTAAGAAATTACTGCAGGCAAAACAGCGTCTGCCAAAAGCGCCAAAACCAGCCCCTGCTCAAAACCATCCCAGGACTCTCCAAATTGGGCAGACCCAGCCCCCTCATGGGCGCTATTTGGTGAAAACCACTTCACATATGAGAACGGCAAATGAAATTAACAAAAAGACCGAAAAAAAGTTGGTAACGAAGGGGAAGTGAAAGCCAATGGAAAATCAGTTAAGTAAAAACGAATAAGCATTGAGCTAGCAAAGAGCTTACTTTAAGGATTAATTAAGATTGAAAATGAACCAAAGTATATAATTATATTCTTAAGTAAATAATCTGTTTAATATCAACATTTATACAAAAGATTATCAATGTGTAGAAGGTATAATTATAAAGAAAATTGGAATTAAATTTTAATGTCAATATACAACACTTTAGAAATGCCTTAGAAGTACCTCCTCAATCCTAAATAAAATACATTTTACAAATTCTGAAATTATATTTTCAGTTTTTTGCATTTTTATTCCCATAACTAATATTCCCTGCAACTAACTGAGAGCAAGCGATCTCATAATCCGGCAGTCTCACTCACACACCGACTCCCCAAATCCGGCCAAACAATTCACTTTACATATGAGCAAATGTGGCCAAAAAGGACGAAAAAAAAGGATGGAAGGAATATAATGGAAGCCAAGCTGCATTCACAAAAATCAAGAGGCAAAAAGCCAAAAGCAACCAACCAAAGTGCTCGTTGTCTGCCGAAACCTGCAGAGGTCCAAGTCTGGGGGCAGGCAATTTTTATAATTTCGCTACAATTTTGAGGCATTTTATGAAATGAATTGAAATATTTTTTCGCTCTGCTCTTTTTTCGGCCACATTTCCTCCGTCGGCGAAGAAAAGCCATCATCAAATCCATTCATGCGCTTAAATAAAATGCTCAAGCACTTGACTGCATCCATACAAAAATGTTGTGGAAAGCATTCTGGGGCCTGGGGAGTGCCGAATAAAAGGTTGCCTAATTTGTTCAGTTGGCTTTGGACAAAAAGTGCTGAAAACATTGGGGGAAATTCGAAGGCTGAACCCCTTTTTCTTATTGTGATGAAAATTCCCATTTTGGGGAAGAAAATGGAAAGGATTTCTCAATTGTTAAAGAGCCTAATTCTTGGGATTCGAATTTCGAATTGATTACAAGACTCGTCCTAGTAGCGGGTAATCCTCTAATCCAGCATTCGGTCAGCGATTTATTTACGTAATGAAATCCAAGCCAATAAACAAACGATTTGCGCCAAACAAGCGCATCAACCAGGCGTAAATATATATGAGTATATATAGTACATTTATTTGTACAATAAAAACAAATCGATTTTAACGCCCGCCATTTATGCGCAGTCGTGTGAACTGCAACACTCCACACAATCGCCTATAATTATGCCTTTATATACACAGGCAGATATCTGCTGAATCACAGTTATGCCTGCCTGCGTTTGGTAATTCAAACTTGCCACCGATGCCGCCGCTTGTTAGGCATGGCGAAAAAACATTTTATGCATTTTTATTGCCATTTATTTGCGGCGCGCACAATTCGCAATTTATTTTGCAATTT
The DNA here is from genome assembly GCA_035045905.1 of Drosophila anomelani. Lineage (NCBI taxonomy): Eukaryota > Metazoa > Arthropoda > Insecta > Diptera > Drosophilidae > Drosophila > Drosophila anomelani. Next base: position 2,188,993 of record JAWNOO010000007.1, on the reverse strand, counting down.
AACACGCGATGCGAGGCGCAGAGCGAAACCCGAAGCGGCCCAAAGGACCCAAAGCGCCGGTAGGAAATGGAGGCTCGACGCGACTAAATTGCAACAAACTGCACAATAAATGGCAACTTAAAACGCCTGCGATGCAAATAAAAACAAAAAGCGCCAACATGCATTGCAGCAATTGTGGCAAGAGCTGTTGCAGGGGCATTGTTATTGTCTGTGTACGGCTATTATGTACAAATACACAGGGAAAAACTAATTTTCAAAATATGTGCAAATGCACTCTATTACTTCAGAATGGTTCAAGAGCAAACCCTTATTTATAAGTCGCCAAAAATGATGAATCTAAGTAAGTTACTTCATTAAAAATCAAGTTTAAATTGTGAAGAAAAGGAAATAATGTCTTTAGAAATACCATTTGAACGTTCATGTCTTTTTTCTCACTGTACGAATCCGGCCGCGTTTATTTGCGTTGGCAATTAAACGTAAATAAGCGCTTGCCATCGCTTTCAGGCAAAATGGCCGGGATATATCCGTGGAAAAACATTTATTTCAAATGCCAGCAAATTGCCACACAACGCCAGGATGCAATCACGGATAGAAGGATGAGTCCTGGGCAGGATTCGATGCAGAAACAATATATTTTGTGGACAGATGCTTGAAAGGGTCGACTGGGCGCACACAAAAAGGGTTAGGATTTTAAACTAGGAGAGAAACATTTTCATTTTACATAAAAAGGATACGAAAAAGAATAGGTTCCCTCCAAAGACATCAGGGAAATAATTACTTTATTTTGCATTTAAATTTCCTATTTTTGAAGATTAAAGTACCTAAAAGTAAAGGATAACCAATTAAAAGACCCAAAAGAAAAACATTCATCGAGTTTGTTGTTTTTTCTATTTGTTTATATAATTTATTAATACTTTTTATATTTGTAATTTATTATTTGTATATTTATAAGCATTTCATGTCTGTAAACGGGTGTGTGTGTGTGTACGTTATGAGTTGGTTTTGGTTTCAGTTGAAGTTTGGATTATGTTAACATTCGATTAAAAGTATAAATAATTTAACTAATTATTTGGTAATTGCTTGACACACGCATAGCCCTTACGGTTAGCTCTAAACTCTAAACATTCATTGCCTGTTTTCCCGGATTCTCCCAGGCTGTTGGCTTAACTTAACTTACACTTGACCAGCAATTTAATTTTATTCCAAAAGCCAAACAAAAACCGTATGAAAAATTAAGCACCCCACACTATATAGTTCTTAATGGAGTATGTACATGGAATGGGATATATGTACCATATAAATATTTTAAAGCCTAAACTTATTGAGCAATAGACAGTGACATTTACAAGGAGCTTGAGTGGCTATATACAGGGGTTAATAGGAACAAACTATCGAAAACTTGAAACCAATTTATGTGGTCCTTAAGCGGAGTGAAAATCCTTGGATCCTGAATCCTCTGCTTAGCCACTTGGTAAAAGTTTGCCTCAGTAGACCTTTTGGTTGATGGATTTATCCGTGGCAGCACTGACCTCCATGTGCTGACCCGAGTTCTCTTTGCTTTCCAGGCAAAGCCCGTTCTTGACTTGCGAGGGCGTGGCCAAAGGGACCGGCGATCCGGATTCCTGCTCCTCGTCCGCCTCCACATCGATGGCGGCATCCTCCTCATCGTCCAGGTGGCTTCGCTCTAGTTCCTCATCAGAGTCCTGGAGCTCTCGCTCTCGCTCCCGCTCCCGGAGTTCCCGCTGCGGCAAGTGCAGGGTCGGTGGCCCCGTTGAATGCGAAAGCGGGGTGGGCGGCTTCAGCAGCGACATGGGCGCCGCCAGGCACCCCACGCCCTATACCAGCGACGAGAGCGGCGGTCGCGGTGGGCTGGTGTTGCGTGCCGCAGCCGCCGCGTAGTACTGCATTGGGTGGTGGTGTGGCGGCGGAGGTGGCACAAATCCGGCCGTGGTCCCGTCATGGTAGAGCACGGGCACCCGCACCAATCGCTGGGCCGCATGCGCCATATTGGCCATGTTGGCAGCCTCCAGTTCGGCGGCCAGCTGTCGCTTCCACTTGTTCCGGCGATTCTGAAACCAGATCTTCACCTGTGTCTCTGTTAAGCGAAGAGAGGCAGCCAGACCCGCTCGCTCTGAGGAGCTGAGGTAGCGCTTCAGATCGAAGGTGGACTCCAGCTGGAAGACCTGTGCCCGTGAGAACACCGTGCGGGTCTTCTTCTTGCGCTTCGACCCGTTGCCATCGCCATGCGGCGAGGAGCTGTCCGAGGGCCCGTCAGTGCCGTCATCCTCCTCGATGATCTCCTCACCCTCCTCGTCCGACTCGTTGGAGCTGCCGGGCAGCAAGTATCCGCCATGTGAGCCGGACAGGTGCGGATGCGAGTGCGGGTGATGGGCGCTGCTGCCGCCGCCGCTGCTGCTGCTGCTGGTGGGTGTGGTGGGCTGGTGTGGATGCTGTTGCTGCTGTGGATGCTGTTGCTGTTGCTGTGGTGGTGGCTGCTGCTGTTGCTGCTGATGGTGGGGATGGTACAGGGGATGCAGGGGGTGGTGCGAGGGCGACTTGCTGGCCTGGCTGGCGTTGTTGTTGGCAGTGCTGCTAGTGTTGTTGTTGTTATTGTTGTTGGGGCTCATGGAAGTGGGCGATGGGGGATTCTCCGTTGTGTTTGTCGAGGAACTGTCTGCAAAGCGAGAGAGATAGAGAGAGAGGAATTAGAGAAACTCAGCAAGAGAGAGAAAGAGCCTCAAAATTGTATTAGTTGATTTGTCAGTCTCAGTGGGTGGGTTTTGGGGCGAGGGTGGTTTCTTCTGGGGGTTGCTGCCCCAAGTACGTACATATATCTGTGCAGATTTAAGCTGCAACACTTAACCTCACACTTGTCGCCCCAGCGTTTTTATCTTTTCCACTTTTCTGCTGTTGTTGTCATTTGCGATTGCTCTGCCAGCCCCTTAGAGCGCAGACGCCGAGAGTATTGAATACCTTATATATACACACATATATATAGAGTATAGCCATGCCGAGTGGGTGGACCTGTCTGCGCGTTAAATTACCATTTAAAATGGCTGTCAGTCAGCTTGGCCGATTTTCTTTTTATCGAAGCTTTTAGTTTTGATCTCATTTGAAAAGTTTAAATTGCCGTAATTTACCTTGGATGGATTTGAGCCGACTAAAAAATTTATTTTTTAAGCTCTTAATAGCCGCCCACTGGCTAAAAACTTTTCTCTGTCCAATCTCCGGGGCTCATCCACTCGTCAGGACGGAGTTGGAGCCAGCACAGGTGAGGAACTTAAGACCAATTTACATGAACAAATGCAATTGCAACGACTCGTAATGCCCAAAGGGGCCAATTAAGTGGAGCTTAAGGGAACTGCACTGCGGCAGTTGCAGTTGCATTTGCAGTTACGACTCAAAGTAAGCATTGCAATGCCAAATGCAATTGCACTCTCCTCGGACTGAAGCGTGTCAAACGCTTTGTCCGTAACTCGATACTCGATTACAAATTGCAATTAATTGCAAATGGCGATTAAAGCAGCCGTCTCACTGGCTTCCTCTACGGGCGAGTGTGGGCGAGCCTAAGACATTTGCCTAGCCTGCTTCTGGGGCGAAATTCTTTGAGGCATTAGTCGCCGCCGTTGACTAAACAAATTAACTGCAAATCCACTGCAGCGCAATGTCCGAGCACTGACACAAATCTGATATAAATATAGTCGTTTTGAAGAATAAAACCCAAGCTTTTCAATGGATTATATAAATAAAATTTTATGTAATTAAGTAAATTTAAGTACGATTTAAGAAATTCTCCATTTATGATATCTACTCCTGCAGTTTTTAAATAATATATAAGGACTTTAAATACAATACTGGAATTTTCTTTAAAATTTGTATAAAAGAAATAAATAAAGCAAAATACCAAACTCTCAGGACAAATTCAATACTCTTTTAAGCTCAAATTGCATACAAAATTTAACTACCTAAGCTATTTCTATCTCGAATAAATAAACAAAACTCTAAAGTTGAAATGACCCCATTTCGTCCAGTGTACACTGAAGAATGTGCCTGACACATCGCATTCCTCGACTAAATTAAAAGGCGGATGAAACGAATGCTAAGCCGCTGTGGCATGTGTTCAGCACAGTTCAGTTCAATTCAGTTCCGTTTAGTTGGTTAGTGGCTTGTCTTAATTTTAGAATGCCAACTCCGCTGGCTATTTTTAATGGACTTAGACTTACCATGAGTGGGACTGTGGAAGGGCAGCCGCTGGGGGGCCCAGGGCCATCCGGGCGGACACAGGGCGGCGTAGCGACCCGCCAGTGCTCCCCACTGCGAGATGAAGCCAAGTCTGAAAGGAAAGAAGCAAAGGTATTGGTTAATATTGCCATCAATTATGCATTCTAACGATTGCTACGGAAAATCAAGACGTGAAAAAAGCCTTCGAGATGCGGGCCAAACTTAAGAGGCCATTAGGCATTTACCATTTCGCCGGCGGCCAAAAGTTGTTCGAGCTAAGAAAGTTCAAGCATCAAAGTTCGGTCGGAGGGGGGCAGCAAAATCGAGGAGGCTAGCGACCCTTAACAACCCCATAACTGACAACAGCTGTTAAGAATTTGGCCCACTCAACCCTCTGTTCGAAGAATATATACAAAGCATACACAGGGGGAAAATTAAGAGACTTGGATTTGTGACCTTACATAAATCTAATTAATAATTTTAAGACTTCTATTTAATTATTCAACAAATATAAAAGTATACGATATATTACTTAATATTATCTGTTTTTTGCAATATATTTTAGAGATCTTAGAGCATTTCTCTTCTCAATTACTTGCTTTTCAGTGTACAAGTATATATGTAAGTGAGTGTGTGTAACCTTGTTAACTTACTGGCTTAAAAGCATCTTTATAAATACATTTTATTTATTTATGCTGGCAAGACGAAACACTTTTCGTTATAATGTGTTCTATATTCGCTTTGGGGAAAGTTCCATGGGGGAGGGTTCTTTGGGTTTTCTCAGCCTGTGTCTGCCCTTCTATTTTCGGGCCATGTCAAAACAGGCGGAATGTAATTGGCCAAAGTTGCTGCTGTCTCTCGCTCGCTGTGATTGATTCATTGGTTTTTTATTTGCTGCCTTTTAAGCTTCCCACGCACCCACTGAACTTTGGTGTTAAATGTAAGCCGAACGAAATGCAGTTCTCACCGTTCTAAAATGCACCATACAAATGGGCGAGTATACATATCTACCCCTTGAGCTCGTTTTCGCATTTCGCTTTTAACGGGCTGTTGGGCTAAGCCCCTGTCCAAAACCCGGCCCCATTTTAGCCCCCTTTTCAGCATTGCCGCAAACTCTGACCGCTCGGGTCACCGACTGTGATTTCTTTCCGAGGGTGCAAGTGCAGCAGCAACGACGACTGCAACCCAAGCCCATTCGGAGACAGACAGACATGCAGGCTGGGAGTGACATTAACATTTAGTTGACCTCTTTCGCTGCGGCCAAGGGTGCCGTCGGTGCAGGTGTGGAAATCAATAGCCAGGTGGGTTCTCGCCCACTCTCATCGTACTCTGAGTCTCTCTCTATCGCCTCGCTCTACCCGGCAGTAATGATTTTCAATTAAGTTTACCGGCAACCCGGGCCTGGACTCGGGAAATTATGAGGACTCTTCAGGGGCTTCCCCAAGTTGGCAGCTCAAATCACTTCTAATGGGCTTCATGTTTACAGCGTCAATTGAGAGAAAGCCGCTTTGGCTTTCGGCTAGTTTCGAGGCAGCCCGAAGCCAGACCCCAAACAGCCGCAGAAAGACCAAAATGGGAGGAACCCCGATCGGGTTACTGAAGGAATAGAGGAAACAGGGCCTACAAAAGGGGGGTTTTTTAGTTGAGAATTTGAGAAAATAACAGAGAGTCTTTAGAGATTTTACTTTTAGCGATATAAAAGGGGAATGCCAACTTAAATTCTTTTCATAAAGTTTCACATTTTCAAATAGAGTTTTCTTGAAATGAACATTAAAACTTAAATACTTAAACCTAAAATTCCCGAAATATTCAGTTTCCCTAAAGTTTGCATACATCTTCCTCCTATCAATCATTTCAAATGTTCTTTTCCCCCAAGCTAAAAGTAAAAAAGAAAACAAAAGAAATTACCCCAATTACTGGGCTAATTTTTAAAACAACCTTCGTCGATGTGAAAAATGAAAACAAAAGCTTGTAGCTATTTGCTCAACTAATTACGCAAATCAAGACCTCGGCTTGGGCTAATGAAATAAATACAAAATAAATCTGCCCGCGGCCAACCGCGGACGGCTGGGTATTCATTTCCATTTCCATTGGTGTCATCCTGCGGCGGAAGTGGACGGCCATGTTTTTAGAAGTGGGTGCGGTGCGCCTGCCCCAATTCGAGGGCTCCAAATCACCCCCCTGGCTGTCAAATGTGGTGGATGGCGATGGCTGATGAGGGATGCAGTGGCTGTTATTTAGCTCTTAATGAATTGTTTGTGGTTCTCGCTCTGGGCACCCATCATAACTCCCCGTCTTTGGAGTCCCTTTTGTCCAAGGGATAAAAGTGTGCTATGCAATTGAGTTGTTTAACATGGCGTTCAACATTGGTTTTTCCTTGGCTCCCTTTCCCCGTCTTGGTTTTTCCTGGGTTTTGTCAAGTCTTTGCTTTGATGTCCCCGGGCTGTGTGTGTGGGGCATTCATTGTGTCGAGGAGATCTAAGCAAAGTTCAAACAAATACTGTGCCCGACTATGGCAGCAGCAGACTGACTGCCTGATGAATGGCTCTGGGCTGGGGTTAAGTTTAGTAAATTGCGGCAATGATCGGAATTAAGCAATTGAGAAAATATTACCCGCACATTGTCGCATTAATGGAATTGATTTAAATAAATAAATTTAAAGGGGCGAGGGGCAACGGTGAACCCAAAAACCGCTTAGGAATCACTCATGCCTAAAAGATTTGCACACTCTAATTGGCCCATCCCGTCCGTGCGGGACTCTTCCCCTCCCTATATATAGCCAGGGAATTATTACTTTACATTGTTGACATTTAGCGGTGCGGGTTTCTGAGGGGTACTCGACCTGGCCGCAAAAGTAGGCAAAATATTGAACACTCGAATGGGCAGCAGCAGCGAACTTTGCTTTGTCACTAAACGGGATTATTACCAATATTGCAGTGCCTGGGGAGCGGCTTAGGCCATATCCCACAGTCCTGAGGATGAGACTAAACAAAACAGGACCAAAAATGGTGACATTTGTGAAGAGGACGATATTAGTATTCGGTTTCTCATTCTTTGCTATAGTTGCTTTGTTGCAATATTTCGACCAACGCCATGGGAAGCCCCGCCAAATGACACGCGACCTGGGGACCTCGAAAAAAGGGAAAGTCAAGCCGCAGACTCAGATATAAATCCCAGATCGGATGCATCTGATGGTCCGCGAAATATGTTTTGATTAAATGGACAGCCATAGAAATTCCCGTCGCATCATCGCGATAAGGAATCAAAGGCATTTCACCACTAAACGCTAATCCCCTCAGCGCCGGAATCGGATAAAAATGAAGATAAATTTATATATATATATGGGATTTGTTAAGTACTCAAGCTATAACGATTGCAATTGGATTGTAATTACTTTTCATTGTGTGTGCGATTGTGTGTGTGTGTGTGTGTGTGTAATTATAATGTCATCGTCTGCTTTTTGCGTCATCCTGGGAGAAGAGAACAAAGCCCGAGCAGGACGAACCAGGCACCCTTTCCGTTCGCCGTTCCATTGTTTCGCGTCCACTCACAAGCATATCGGGTTACACCTCCCAAATGCTTTTTTCCTGCCCTCCGCTCTCCGCTCTGTCCTCTCAAACTCCTTGAATCGTAATTAAGTGAACGCAATTGCAGGAGCCAGAGGAGAAAGCCTCAGCCACGGCGACTAATTAAAAACGTAAGCGAAACTGTCAAAACAAGCCCAGTTCGCCAGCGAAAGTCTGCGCAGTCTGCTCAGCGTGCTCAAAGCCTTAAACGATCACTCAGCAATATTTATACATATATATCCATAGCATTAATCATTCCGTTTGATGATCGAGTGATAAGCCCGTCACATAGGCAGCCACACGTCAGCTGGGCAAGCGCCAAGCCGCAGGAGGCGACACTTTGGCCAGGACGCATGCGAGAATGAGAACGAGGGCGAGTCCCTTAATTGGGGTAACCGTAGGAGAGGAGAGGAGCGACACTGGCGACCCTCGGCCAACCTGACTGACTGAGTGACTGACTAACTTCCCTTATCGTCACGATCAGCGGCGCGGGCACGCGTAAATGAAATGAAAATGATCATTATTAAAAAACAAAAAAACATCAGACTAAAGCGTCTGGGGGAGTCCCCTCTCATAAAATAAAAGTGCAACGTATAAATTCTCTGCGTTTTCTTTTTTCTTGTATTAATTCAACACATGCGTTAATCGAGCCAACTGGAAATTCGATCTCTCATTTGGTATGCAATATTCTTAAAGCCGGCTAAGTGGGGTTAAAATGCCAACTTGTATCGTATTAAATGCCCCAAAAATGTAGGGACACTGGGGAAAAGGGAATGAGTTGACAGGAATTAACTATAAATATTAAATAAATAAAGGACTAATTAAAATTCAGGTATTCAAACCATTCAAATATTACATTTTTGCATAGGAAGAAACAAATATTCAAATAGTCCTTTTTTTAAACAAACAAAGCAAAGTTCTATCGCTTTAAAAATATATAGTGACTACTATTAATATATAGACATACGTATATTTTTTTAATATTTATAAAGGCCTTAAAATTTTTAATTTCTAACTGCTTGTACTATATAAGACTTTTATCCAATACATTTTAATTTAGTTTTCTCACCTCAGTTCTTTGATTTTTTGCTGTGCATATTTTTTATCAATAATTCGCAGTTGCAGAAACAAACAGCTGTAGATCAATTTTAAGGGTCTGAGGGTTCATTCATCGGGCTGCCTACGCTTTGCATACGATACTGGAGCATTGTCAGTCCGTCAATCAGTCAGTTGGGTTCTTTCACGAAAATATTCAGGTCTGGCTGCATTGAATTTCAACTGGCAAATGTTGCGTAATTCGATATGCTGGTCAAATTATAACCCCGACCGGTCAGACATATTTACCCATAAATTCGGGGTCAACTAATGTCCGATGCAACTAAAAACGGTTGCACTTTAGTTTTATCAGCCACGGAATCGTTGAAATCTTCTAAGGACAATGGACTGGTACGTTAGCCATTTGCATCTTCACCCACTTAATGTCTCGTGTAACGTTTGCCCAACAATTTTCGGCCCTATCGACCATCTTTCGGCTACTTGACCAGTCCCTCCTCGCCCTCTTCTTTTTTGTGTGTCTTTCCTGCGAAGAGATTTGTGTCACCTTCCTTTGTCCTCCCCTAGGACGATTATATAAAATTGGCCCAGCCCGAGGACGAACAAGTGGAATTGCAGTCTCCTTTGGGCTCATTGAGGGAAGGCTTGACTTTTTGGTTTCAGCTTGCCGGAGAATGTCCTAATCTGGGTCGCCTACACTGAGCATAAACATACTTGCAACCTAATATATTGTATACGTATCTCAAGGTTTATCTTGTGTACGTGAACTACTTCAAATTTCATTTTTGAAACCCGATTAAAAAATAAGTATTTACCAACAAATAAGACAGGTATAGTTTTTTTGGCTTCTTTTCTTGGGAGTTTTAAGAATAAGTTTAAAGATCTCTATGATTTTATAATAATACAAAAAGGCTTGACATTCTAACTAAATGAAGAATGTATTATTGTGTGTATGTAGATAACATGTTATAAAATAAAAGACTAATTCTAAATATTTACTCTAAAACACAATTTAAATAAAAAAAACCAGAGAGTTGTTCATTCATTTCGCATGTCTAATATTTTTTAAATTATGAATCAAAGAAAAGTAATCCCTAGTTCTAGTCTTGATTTTACTTGATTGCTTGATTTAGCTGGTTTATCTCTTACCTGGACAACATGGCTGCATCCTGTGGACCGCCAGGTCCTGGCTGCGGCAACTGCGGTATCGGCGTTATCAGCGCTGCGGCTCCATTCTTCTTCGCCGGCTCGCTGCGGCTCAGAATACTCGAGATGGAGAAGCTGGTGAAGCCGTTGGAGCCGGTGGTGGCCTTGCCGCCGCCTCCGCCGCTGCTCCCGTTGCTGTCATTGCTGTTGGCGCTCAGGTTGGCCGCTGCCACCGCTGCTGCTGCAGCTGCCGCCGCCGCTGTGGCGCAGGTGTTGTTGTGATTCAAAGCCTTGCTGTTGTTGTTGTTCAAGTTGATATTGTGCCCGGGCAGCTCCTCACTGCCGTTCCGCTCGGGACTCTTGGGTGGCGGACTCAGGCGTTCGCCATGCTGCTGCTGGTGCTGCTGCTGCGCCTGCAACTGCTGTTGCTGCTGCTGCAACTGTGATTGCTGCTGGCTGGTGGGCGTGAGGGCGTGCTGCAGCAGGGCGGGATGCGTGGCCCCGTGAGCGGGATGCAAGTGTCCAAAGCTATGGAGTGCATGGTGCAGCGCCACCGGATGGCCACCCAGAGTGCTTAGGTGATGCTGCAGGTGGTGATGCAACACTGCAGGCGGCACAGCGCCACCGTTGGGGCTGTGATGGAAGTGTGTGCCGCCGGAAGTCGAGGTCGAGGTGGTTGGCGTACCGGCGGCCGTGTTTGGGGTATTGGAGCGGTGCGTGGGCGTGGCCGGAGGCGAACTGCCGTCGGCAGAGCGCGCCGGCGAGCGGGCCAGCATTGGACTGTCGCGGTTGGCGGCGCCCAGAGGACTCGGCTCCGGACTAGAGACGACGCTGATATCAACTTCGGCCTCGGAGGAAGACATGGTTACTTGTCGCAGTTAAGAGTGTTGTCTTTGGTTTTGAAAATAAATTCAAAATTAATGAATCTATGGAATTTTACAGGATTTGTTTAAAGTTTTTGTAATTCTTATTTTTTATTTATTTTGCCAAAAATGTATTCTTTGTTTTTCACTTGTGTTTTTTTTTTTTCAATGTTGTTGTTTTAATTTAAACTTTTTTAGTTTTCTTCACTCAATTTGTGGTCACGAAAACTCGGTAATGGGAAAACGCGGAGCGCTACCGTTGGGAGAGAGACACGTCTGCACCGTTTGATCAACGTTTCGCATTTAAATTCAAATGCGACTGTTAACGGACGCACAAGTCCTCGACAGAGTCCTGGGTCCTTTGGGCCTGTGTGTGTGTGTTTGTGTCTGTGTGAGTGTGTGCGCGCGAGTGTGCTTGTGTGTGGAAAAGCGATCGTTTAGTATTTTTATTGTTTCAGCCTCTGGATTTTTAACCCCCGGTCTCGTGTCCGGAGAGCGTGAAACTGAAACTGAGACTGAGGTGGTTGGTTGGCAGCTCTGCAAATTCTTTTGGTCTTTGCGCTAAATGGTTTTCCACAAGCCCACACACACTCACACACACACTTACCTGTTTTCCTACCCCTCCTGGGAGGGTGTGTCCCATTCTTTCTCTCTGGCCAACTGTCTCTCTATCTCTCTTTCGGCTGCCGCCCTCCCTTTCTAACCTGAGCGAGGCACTCGCTCTATTCCGTTCCATTTGCAGTTTGGAATTTCTTTTCGTTTATTTCGACAATTGCACTGCAACCGCATCGACAGACACTTTTTTTGAGACTCTACGCTTCTTTTTTCGTTTCTTTCTGGGGGCGAGTGAGTGGGTGTCCTGTGGGTGAGTTTTTCCACCCAGAAAGGGGAAACACTTGGCATTTGGAACACGGCTAAAGTGGGGGCGCACTCGGCTCGGCTCGAAAATCGAGTCGACTCGAGTCGAATCGCTCGGCTTGGGTCCATTGAAATGCCAATATAAAATCAATCAATTGCCACCTAAGAGGGGTCAAGTGTTGCTCTGTGCCGCCATTGAAATTTTCCAGTCAGCCAGATGCAAAGTTTCTCGACCAGAAAAGTGTTGGCGAATATGTACCAATTGATTGCAACTTTTGCGACTAACTGTCTAAGCGGATGAGAAACGATTTGAAAAGGTTTGCTTTGGTTTAAAAAGGTCGAAGTGAAAGGATTACCAAGGAAACAATATTAGGATGTGGAAATTGTAAAATAATAATAAGAAAGCCTCGCTAAAAAATACCATAAACTTGAAAAGTTTATATACAATATTTTAAGTGTATCACTTTAAATATTTAAATGTTGGAGGTATTAAGCCGATTTAAATAATGAACAATAAATAGACTTTCAGCCAAAGCAACTAAAACGATTGATTAAATAAAAATAGTAATACAATGTTTGTAAAATATAACATATAAATTAGGGGGCTATACCAATTAGGGGGCTATACCAATTACGAATGGTAATAAATCCTTAAAAATGCGTGCAGTTTCTAGTGTAATTCAACGTAAAGTCCTTTTTTACGATGTAATTCATTGCATACTTTTCGACTTTTGTTTTGAAAAATCGAAAAGCATCTAAAATTTTTATAAAGTACGCTTAATATTTCATAAAATATTAATTTCATAATAAATTAAATTAAGAAATAAATATAAACTACAACCTGCATCTAAAATTTTTATAAAGTACGCTTAATATTTCATAAAATATTAATTTCATAATAAATTAAATTAAGAAATAAATATAAACTACAACCTGTCCTTACAGCATCTGGGCCAGGACTCCAAAGGATTTCTTCACTTGTTATTCTCTTCTCTCCATCTTTCCGGAGCTCTCAGAGCTTCATGCCTTCAAAAGTGTTTCATTCCAACGCGTTCCATTCGCCAAAGAGAAAACCTCCCCTAAGCGCCAAGACAGGCGGCCATTTTTGCCAAGGACCTCTGCAAAAACTTTGCAGACTAAGAGAGCGAGAGATATCCTGACAGAGAGAGAGAGAGAGAGAACGAGAGAAGTGAGAGAGAGGGCAAATTGAATTTTTAAATGCTTTCGCTTTTTACGAGACAACCACGAGGCATTCAAAGAGTGTTGCAAACGATTTGCCCGAAACAAAACAAACATTATGCGAGTCAATTACCCGTTGAGAGAGAGATAGCGACACCGGTCTCGAGCGAGATGGGGATAGAAAGCGAGCTCTCCTTGCTGTGGGGGCGTGGCCAGAGCGGGGCCAATGGGGTGGCCGCTCCTCAGCCGCCGGAGAACGCTTTCCAGCGACGGCAAGAACCAGAGGAAGCTGAACATTAAAAAAAGAAGGAAAACAAATAACGAACAAACATTTGCAGCTCAGACAGCGACGCCGAAATATGCGTAGAAATTCATGCGCAATTACATTTATCCTGTTTAGAAGATTGCTTTTGCCAAAGTGCGTCTCCAAGTGCTGAGGGCAACCCTCCCCCCACTTCACACTCCCTACTTTACCCCCAACCTCCCCCGGGGAGGTGTAGCCATCACCTGCGCCCGTAACACATTTTCCCGCAATTTCCCTCCGCTGCTTTTGCTTGCTTTTGATTCGTTTTCGTTTAAGACTTTAGACTGGGATTGGGGACTGTAAAAATGTCCTGGGGAGGAGGGTTGGGAAGAGAGTATTATTTGGAGGCAGAATGAAGCAGGGAATTCGGGGGTAAATACGGGTTTAAAAATAGTGACACAGTGCCTAACACTGTCCCACATTCATTTCGATCCCAATTCACAAATGGAAAATCCTTCCTTCTGTATCTTTCGATGATTTCGGAGAACTTGAAGACTTCAATTTACACCTTAATAGCCTGAGAAATGAATTGAGAATTAAGTTATTATCATTTGGTAAAATGTTCACAGAGATTTATTATTATTATTAAATCTGCAAGAATGTAAGTGATTTATTTTAAGTATATTAACTTAATATAATAATATAATAAATGAATAATTTAATAACTTTAAGAGTGAATACCCGTCAGTATCAGTTTCTGTGTAGAAAAGGATAAAGTGGATATGAATGGGCGGCAGAGGAAATGTGGCGAGTGAGAAGGAAATAGGGAAAAGCCATTAATCTCAATGCCTGACCGCTGGCCAAGGCGAGCCACAAAAATTCGAAAAAGCTCTTTTGCTGGGGAACATTTAAAAGAAATAACAAACTGTTCAACTGTCGGACAAAACGATTTCTACAACAAATTGCACTGCAATAAAGGAGCTAAGAGAGCTAAGGCTGCAATGGAAAGAGATGGGGGTCAAAGAGAGCTAGACAGAGAGGGGTGGAATGTGTGAGGGAGACGGGGAGAAGAGATGGAAAGGGGTCTAATTGACGTACGAGCAAAGTGGGAGTTGCAATTTTCATTGACTCCACTTTAGCTAGCACACACACAGATTCCTTCCTGTAAACTTTGCATGACGAGTGAGAGAGAGAGAGAGAGATAGTGACGAAGTGAAAGAGAGGGCAATGGCCACAGAGAAAGAGAGGGAAGCTAAGCTGAGCTTGCTCGACTTAACTGCAATTAATTTGGCAATTGAAGTTACTCACACAAAAACTAACATTATTCCAGGAAAGGATAGAGAGGCAGGAGCAGGAGCAGGGGCAGTGCAAGAGGCTTCCTATCTGCTCCATTTCAATTTCAGAATTTTCCGAATTTCGATTTTGCAACTCACACAAACTCCAGCACATTAGGCAAGTGGGCAAGGCCTTTGTTAGTTGGCTTTGTGTAGCATTTTGTATAATAGGCAGAAAGCATGGCAAAACAATAACCGTGGAGTGGACATGCCATGATCTGAATAGAACGAAATGGAATGGTTAAAAGCAAATGGAGTTGTAGTCCCTAGTCCACGCCACCCTATTATGCACTTGGGGAAAAGTGTATATAGTAAAGGAAACAAATTTTCCCTCTTTCCTAATTAAAATTAGTATAATCGGGGCACCACAGAATCCACCTCCGATTTGAAATCGAGTGTCCTTTAAAGTACAGCTCTTAAATTTTCTTTAAAACCATAGATGTTTCGGTCGCTTTTTAGGAAAATTATCGAAATGAAATTTGAATATATATAATTATATAATATATATGTACATAAACTATTTAAGTTATATCGAAAATCATTATTTATTATAGCTTTAACTTGATTACTTTAAAATAATTCGATAACTAAAATAATTTAAAGCATTTTTCCAGGATCCTCTTTAAATTATTTGAAATTTCACAAATTCCTAAAAGTTTTAAATAATTTCTTGAATATTTTTATAAATATATTATCATTAATATAAAATTCTACTTTAACTGCATATATTTTTAAAAAGAAAAAATACAATATGTATGATTTTAAGACAATGTAAACTTTTTGATTCTTTTTTTAATTTCTTGTTTATTTCTTTTCCTAAAGTGTATTAAAGCATAGCTATGCTGACCACCCATCACATCATTATCATCCTTTCGGCTATTTGCGGCTATTAGTCAGCTAAATTTGTGTGACGCGCTTTGCCTTCGCTTTTGGGGGCTTGGCTTTTGTCTTCTTTCAGAATGCAAACAATGGCGAAATAGAAAGCTAGGAAGAGCACACGCAAACCCCAAAAACCCATCGATCCACCCGCCACACTCCAACACTCACACACACACCCCGAGTGCCGAACCACTCCAAAAGGCGGGCTGAAAACGAACCCATCCAACCCCACAGTGCTCGTAAATAACGCTTTAGACTTTGATTTAAATAAATTGTATTGCGAACGGTAATATTTTATGATTTCTACAGTTGAACAGTTTCCGTTTCCGCTTACGTTTCGATTTCCTTACGCATTACCTTCCGTCGACTTGCTAAATTTCATCAAGGACTTCTCCTAGTGATGAATTTATCCTTTTTAGTCCCACTGATTGAGTGCCAAGCGCAGGTGATAACTTTCACCTTTCACTTAATTACTAGCTTGAAAAATAATTGTTTTGTGTCAAAGATGTATTGGTTTCACATTGATCAAATGTTTATGCGTCAAATCGTTTTCAAATTGTCCTGCAAAGTAACAGATTAATTTACACCAAACACAAATTAAGCTCCATCATTTGTACATTGTTTCAACCATTTTGAGTTCTTTAAAAAATTATCATTGTAATCACAACACCAGAGAATAATTTGGATCTGCTTGGATTTCTTATTAAGCCGACAAGTGGATCCCACAGGAACTCGAAGCATTTACGGTTTAATTTTAAGCAATTATTTTGTATTATTCACAATCAAGAGACCGTTATCGAGCCAACCGGACCAACCAACCGAACAACGGGCACCGCCAACCGTATAAAATTACCAATTTCCAGCGGCATCCTTGAAATTGGCAGCAAGTATCCCGGCAGGGAGATGGAGGAATACAGTCAGAGGCAGTGAAGGAAGGATAGAACGAGCCAGCTACGATTGTTGTACGAATTGAATCCTTTTCGCCATCAATCCTCGGGAAAATCAATGGCCAAGGAGCGGCCTTCGCCTGATGGTCGGCACATGA
This sequence comes from Drosophila anomelani, assembly GCA_035045905.1. Lineage (NCBI taxonomy): Eukaryota > Metazoa > Arthropoda > Insecta > Diptera > Drosophilidae > Drosophila > Drosophila anomelani. The sequence continues at coordinate 2,172,605 of JAWNOO010000007.1, read as the reverse complement.
ACCCGATATGTCTGTGTGGGCAGCGCAGCGTTACAAAATTGACAGCTAAATTATTGGTTTAATTTGTGCAGCCCCGTTTAGCTGAGGGTGTAACAAAAGAACAACATAAAGTGCCTGAATTACAGCCGAATAATTATTATCAAAATTAGGTAAATACTTCAAAGGGATTTGTATACATGCAAATAGCTATAAAATACAAACATTAATTAAGATTTTATTCGGAAGAAAAATCATTAAACAGTTCTCAGAACTTTCACTTAAAGACGTTTGTGACAAATACATACATATATCAAATTTGATTTTGTATACTTCTCGTACCACCAAGGTCAGCGGACACCGCTTATCTGGTGAGCCCCGAATCGCTATAAAAACCCCGCTTAGCTCACGGTCCGTATCAGTACCCGCTGGAACTTTGCAGAATGGCCCCACACAGGAAACTTGCTCTTCTTTTGACAATCTCAGTTTTAATGGGAATCGGCCGTGCCATGTTTTCTGCTTGTAGAGAAAGTGGAGAGTTTCAATGTGTTGCTAAGGAATACTGCCAACATTCTTATGAATATCGCGCATATGTACCTAAATGTCCAACCGACCAAGTTTGCTGTGCAAACGAAGATGTAAGTGAAAAAAGGGGTTTTTATAACATGTTAAATCATACGAATAAAATTTGATTTGTTTTTAAACAGATATTTTTTAAGAATCCTTGCATCGGTGAATATAAATGTGTCGAAAAGAGTCTATGCCAGCAAGGACCGGTTTTCCGTAGCGCCGCTCAATGTCCCAATAATGAGATATGCTGCAAAGTTCAAAATGTGAGTTCAATTCACCTATAGCAATGAGCCTATTTATTTAATTTTATTTTATTTCAATTTATAGCCTAATAACCTTGAAATAGAAAATGATCCAGTTTAAGGGTTTACTCTGTTCTATTTACTACTTTATGATGGAGACAAACAAACACCAGAGCAAATGATTTATTTATAGTAATCTTAAAAACTATTGACATTCTGTTCTGCTAATAAAATTAACATGCCGATTAAATGTTTTAGACTCCATATATAATTATATTATGAACGGGTTGGTCCTACATTTACTCTCTATAATATCTACATACTAACATTATCTTATTTATTATTTGTAAAAAATTAAACATACATATAATCCATCTAAAAATGCTTCGGAAGGGTTAAATAGATATTTATAAAATCATCTTATGAAATTATAAAATATATATTCATTAAATTTTTAGCAAGATTCAAACTCTTTCAAAATATCACTTATACGCCACGTCTGCTGTTCAACAAATTTGCATTAGACAGCCACCTTGGGGCTGCTCTACGTATCGAATTCAGCCGCTCTGAATGGCAAACCCTTCTCAAAAACCTTTGTAAATTCGCAATTGAATGCGTCGCCGGCAAAAGGATCGCAAAGGATCCACTTGAAAGACGATCGGGGATTAATGCGATTAACTTACAGTTGATTTCAGCACAGGGAAAATGGAATAAAGCAGAGTCCGCTAAATGAATGGCCGTGAGTGAGTGAGTTGGAGAGGGGAAAAGTAAAAGTTTCAAATTTAACGGGAGATCCCTGTGTCGGCACACACACGGACAATGGCAGCGGCAAACATGGCGAAAATCGCGCTAAAGTCCTTAATTTCGCTAGGATGCGCACGCACAACGGAAACCCGAACAACAAACACACACAAACCGCCGCACCGACAGACAAAGGGGACAAATAGAGGCTAAGACTTAATTATTTTATAAGACGACGAGCGGGGCAACTCAGCGGGCGGCCGACCGCCCAGAGTGTTCCGTGTGTCCTGGCGGCATCAGGAGTTCCGTTCTGCCTTCATTGTGGTTGCCGCCGTGCAGCTCAATTGGCCCTCAAAGGCGGCATCCAGTCACTTGCTCCGCCCGCCCCGCCTCCGCTCGTCCCCGGTCAAGGGGAAATATCAATTTGTCGCCACATCATAAAAAGCATCGCAATAAAATTACCAACCCCACGCAAATACAGCCCACAGAGGGGAGCGCCGCCCGTCTATCTCTTGGCCAAATCCCACATTCAATTTCGCACTGCTTTGTGCGCAAAATCCCCAAAGGAATCAGCACGAAGTCCTGCTGCACTGAGCCAAAACAGATCTAAGTTTTCTTATCTTCTTAGTTTATTATTTTAGGTCTTTGGTCCGAAATTCTTTTGGGGGTTAGAGCCAAAAATTTAGTTATACATTGAATCATTCTATAAAATGCATATTATATATATGGGCAAATCCGGGGAAAGGTCAACCACGACCAAAAGTGAAAAACTTCTCTAAAATGAATTTTATCAACATAGTTACATTAAAATATGGTCCAATATATGAAATTTGATAGCCTTTATCATATTCTAAAGCAAAAGTTAAAATATTCGATAGCATATTCGCGCAATCGCATTTTTTCAATATTTTGACGAAAAATCGCAAAAGGGCATGTTTTGTTTTGCTTATTTCTTCTAAACAGAGGCATTATGCTTTGACTTATGTTTTCTATCATCATTTGAAGAATCCAAATATTCAACATAAAATGCATATATGATCTTCTAATGTATTTAAATAATAAAAAACAGCGTCCAAAGTCCCATGGAATCGTACGTTCGCGACCCGTACGTTCGCGACCCGTACTTAATTTAATTAAAAAAAATCTAATGGAGATATTTAATTGGGAATATACTCGAAAGAAAGCTACATGCCTCTTTTTTAAAAGAAAAGTTATTGCATTAAAATATTCCATTTCAATTCGCAGATTTTTTGATTTTGCTAGAGCAAGCCAAAACCGACTTCCATTTCGCGTACGTTCGCGACCGCATGTTTTTTGCCAATATTATGAAAATGAAAAATCCATTAGAAACATAATTTACACTAAGAAAAGAACTCACAAAATGCTATCGGAAACCAAAAGAAAAAGTTTCAGAAAATGTTTTTTTCTTTATTTTTTTGCCCTAATTGCGTACGAACATACTTTCGCGACCCCAGGATTAGCCCATATAAATTAAAATATGTGTATTCATTTGTACTTAAATGATAATTTTTTTATTTTACTTATGTATGTACATACTCATATTCTGTATAATGCTTAGAACTGCCGTTCTTATTTTTTATGAGTGTTTGTTTTTCAAATAAGAACTTAACAAATCTAAATTCACTCCAAAAACAATTTCCAAAAAAATAACTGTCAGTGACGCCAACAACTTTCCTGTGCGTAATTAATATTATTTATGTTTAAATTTTATTTCCTAGAAATGTATTATTTTAAAGTCAAAAGCCCCAAATTGATAAAAATTCTCCAATAATATAGCTTTCTTATCAATCTTCGCTCGAATTGCACACTTGCTCATTTCAAATGATCTCACTTTTTTGCGTAATAACATATTGCGCATATTTCTTTCTACTAATTTTTTACAGATAAGAAAATATATGCAATAGTGCTTCAGCTGATTGTCAACTTCTTGTTTATAAGCCGTAGTCACATTTTTTTTATTTCTTTAGAAAAGAAGAATGTAAGCTCTTGCGTCAGAAATAGATTAAAAATTCTCCGAATTTATTGCCTTGCATTAAAAATTCCCCGAATTTATTGCCTTGCATTTTGGGAATTTTTAATCTACTTCTGACGCATTTAAATTAAAATGAAAATTATTAAAATTAAAATCCGTATAATAATACGTCTATACTTTCCCAGACTATTAGTTTCTATAAATGTTTAAAGTTTTCCATTGCTTTCCAAAAATCAATGTGAAATATATGTATATTTATGTTGCCTATGCTTATTTTCTCCCAGTGTACCTAGCCACCACCCACCACAAAGCCCCAAAACGAAGAAGCAGAAGAACAAAGCCACGCAAAAGCACGACAACAAAAAAAACAAAAGAAAATCGAGGGAAACAAAGATAAAACGGAAATCACATCGTAAATGGCAAATGCAATTCGCGTATTTTATGACGCGCCGTTTTGATGGCGCAAAAGTGCTACCCATCTAGAGCCAGCTCCACACTCAGACCCACTTCCACCGCCTGAGCCATCCTCCGCCAATTTTACCCACAGAAACCGTGGCTCATAGAGCTGGCCCTGGATGATAGTGGAGCCATTGGCTCTGTGTGAGTGTGCCTGGGTTCGGGCCAAAGTAAGCTGAACAATAATAAGAGACAAGCAAAATAATAAAATAAATAACGAAGAACAATTCAATTATTTTTCGGACGAATGTTAAAAGCCAACACAATCACTGCACAAAGGACGGAGGAAGGAAGTTGAAGTAGCGATGCCCAAAGAGTGCTACCCGACTTGGCTAATGATGATGCATTATGGCTGGATTTGTGTCGGGTTATTGCCCCCGCAAAAGTCAGGAACTAGCTAAGCTATAGAATATAATTATAAAGTGCGGAATGGATAGATAAAGTCTCATTTAAGGGCACGGGGTTATTATTTTATCATTTATTGAGATCTATATTACTTACTTCTTTATATTTATTGTTTACAATTTATAGTATTTATATCGTCTCTATATCAAAATCACATATTTTCAACCCTCTCAGCTTCTAATGATACTGTTTCTCATATAGACATAGACCTGGGCGATCATATCCCGATGGACGGCGAGCACCAATTATCGGGCAAATCTCAAACCGAGCACAGCTGGACGTCCCGAGGTTTGTATATCAAATATATACAGAAAATATGGAAAAATTTTAATTGAGAGTCTCCGGGACAAACAAAGCCGGAGCGGAGCGCTGCATGTAAATGCAATTTAATTGTAATCCAATTTGTTGCCAACACAACGGAGCAGCCAGTCGGACAGACCAGAGGAGGTAGCGAAAACGGTAGCAGTGATATACCTGGGATATTGGCATTAGATCGGCTTAAGATATGCGCGATTGCTGCACCCTTCCCTTCCCTTCTCTTCACAACCTTCCCGGATATTTTCTGCCCTTCGGTCCGACTTCTCCCAAACTTCCCCGCATTTGCATCGCAGGCACAAGAATTATTATTGCAATTAAAATGGTCGAAAACGAGACTCGACTTCAATCCTGAGTCGCTCGGCGCCAGTCTGAGCCAAACTCAAGCTGATCGAGCTGAGATTCCGGCAATTATGTGATCAACTTTAGTTAGCTGCAGATGGTTATATCTAGATATAGTCGAGCTCCCCGGCCAAGTGAACATTAGGGCGTGTGGCCTGTTGGGCCAACATACTGTTCACTTGGCCCGAGAGGATCTAGAAAATGAAATTAAATGAATATGCCAATGTTTATGAAACGCTTATTGTTCGCTCCCCTAATGGCCGCTGCCCGTGAGATTTTTATCAATCAGAAAGCATACTCCACGGCTCGAAATCAGGCGTAAAATTAATGGCAAACAAGGCGGAAATCAAATTGGTTGAGTGCCTCACAACACGTGCGCGACTTCTGAATGTCAGGGATACTCTGGGTATAGCTGCTACAGAAAGGGGAATTAATGGTACATAAGCAAAAATATACTTAAATACATAAAATTGGGTTAAACATTGTCCAAGGGTAAGATAAAAACCGAGACAAGACAAGATTCTTTATATATTACATAATATATTCAGGTAGTTGTATTTAAAAGCCGAAATTAAGTCCTGATTTACATTTTATACTTAAAGATAGGGTAAGTGAATTAATTTCTCCCCGTGTAACTGGGGTAACAACAAAGTTGAAACAAGGTATTTACACACTTTATGGTTTCTGACAGGCCGTGATTTCCCGCTCCTGTGCCGCCTCGCATGCAAATGCTAGCATGTAGCCTCACCGCCATTAAAGCGAGCCCAAGCCCGATCCGGATGCCCTCGTAGAGAGTAGTTTCAACGGTCCACGTTTTCACCCCTTCCTGGGCCAAGCCTCGAGTCCCCGCCTTGTTAATAGAGTTGCTCAAGTGTAGACGAGAGTGGCATATGCTCAGCCAGGAGTTGGCAAGAAGGGTTCTCCGGGCGAAGCTCGGGTGTGCGTGTGCGTGTCTGGCTTTTGTTACGTCACACAGGATTAGGCATAATGAAGTGTTTTAATGCGTTTAGGCACACAAACACGGGGCTGAGGAACCTGGCCGAGCTACTTCAGAGTGTAATTAAATTGTAAACATTTTACGGTTTGATATACTTCAATTATAATAACCGATTTTTATGGGAGTGCTGAGAACTGGGAATGAGTTGATGACTATACCATTAAAGGTTCACATATTTAGGAATTATGTTATTTACTATCCATTTTATCAGGCAAAGAAATACACCTAAAATTCTATTTAATATTAAAATGAAAGTGTTGTTGAGTTCAATTAAATTTTCATACATTCTCCAACTAATTGTAAACAAAACAGGCTTGTAATTAATCACACTCCTCCTGCCTCTGCCAATATTTCCTAGTTGTTTCCTCAGTCTTCGATTTTTGGCACCTTAATTCATTTGAAATTTGATTTTTATTTATTTTCGGACACACTCGTTCTGAATTGCGGCACCAGCGAACAGTAAGAGAGTGTGAGTGGGAAAAACCATTAAAGAAATTACATGTTGTTTGCCGACAGGTCCTGTTCGCAGGATGGATGGACGAGTGTCGAGGGTGTTGGGATCGAAGCTGAAGGCGCAGGAGCGGGAGCAGATACGCAGATGGGGTAAATGCAATCGCATTGATGTTTAAAAAGCGACGACTATGAACGCTTAAATGTCTGAAACTGGGCGGCAACATACATATCCTCGCTTGTGGAGGAGGCGGTGGCCTGGCCTGTCTGCTTTCGTTTTGTGGGTTGAAAAACATCAAAGTGATTGAATTGTTGCGATTGCTTTGAAAATCAGCAAAAGCGTGTCAGGGGGCGGTGCTATAATTTGTATATGTAAATTAAATTAAAATTTTGTATTGCAAAGTGAGCTCGAATAGAGGGAGGTTAGATGGTATAATTATGTTTTTATTGACGAGATACTGCATATATAAATGTAATCTAGCATGGGAAAATCCCAAATAAAATGATAATAGGAAAGTGTTTCTAAGAGCATGTTGATTTTTTATTGTACAGGTTCAGTTTTCAAAGGATTTGCTTAACACCTCCCAAGTTTATCAGACAAATTTCCAAAAAATCTTCAGAGCCTGTTTTCGTGTCTATTTATTTGTTTAATATTTTGTAAGATTTTTAAGAATTGGCAAATCAATTAGTGAAGATAAATTATTAGATATGATTTCCAGATTACCATGGAAAATTCAGCTTTTGTGATTATTACAATTTCCCCCTGCACACTTAAGTACCAAATGCATTTTAGCTGTTTTGCCAGTGGCCGCATCGATGACGCATAATTTTCCATTGCAATAAATACATATTAACCGGGTCGAAAGGCGCTCCTCCAATGGCATCCGAGTCCGGGACTTCCAGCTGTCTGCTATGCGCTTCGCTCTTGTTTACCAACAATTGCCATTAAAATTTAAATCACAGCAATTATTATTAATGGTCCGGGGCCGGGTGGTTTTTATAAATGTATTCAAATTGTTGCAATAACAAAAACAATGTGTAAATCCGTAGGCAGCCGCCGCAGCTACTTATAATGGCAGAGAAATCAATGGCAGACATTTTAACGCCATTTTAATGCATATCATTGTGGCTGCCTGAGATGTGATAGAGGATATCCTGTTTATTACCATTTTAGTTAAATAGTTAAATTAAACACAGATTTAGTTGCCTTATTAATTGAGGTATTTATTTTTATTATATTTAGATAAATCCTCGTTTTATATATAGAAATAAACCAGAAAATCCTTTCTCATTTCTAAGCCAAAGCAGGTGTGAAGAAGTGTCTCCTTTGCCGGAACCAAACTCTCACGGCTGTAATGCAATGCCTTTGTGTCCTTTTTTCTACTTGCGCACTTTCTTAATTAACCGGCGGCGGGCATCTCGAATTTCCAGACACAAAAGTGTTAAAAAAGAACATCAGAGCGGCAAATGGCAAGGCGATAAAGATGGCGAAGGATATGCACAGATATAGCCGTAGGAGAAAGGGAGCTGCTAACGATACGAATCACATTAGCTAGATTTGCATCAGGATTACGCGTTGCCCCGAACAGGAGCACCAGCCTTTGCTGCTCCAGATCCGAGACTCGAGAGGCCCTAAGCCCCGGCATTGTGACAATTGTCACAAATCAAGATCCTCCGAATCTGGGCCAGCACTAGCACTCGAGATGCTAACAAAAACCTAAGCAGATTTGTGCTAATATGACGGCATCTGTGCGACAATGAAAGCGGGAGGACATGGGCTCTAGGGATCCGAGGAGGAGCGGTGCGTGTGAATGTCGGCAACGCCTTCAGAGAATCGCCGGGAATCCGCCCGAATCTCCTTGGCCCCGAGATCCTGCGAGTGCGGCACACGAGCGCTGCTGCCTCAAGTGCTCAAGTGTTTGTTTAAATTATGTAAATCTGCGCAAATCCTGCGGGCGGGCAGGCCCAGCAGCAGATTGAAAGCGATATACGTATACGACTACCGGCCGGGTCTGGACCCTAGCAGACAAAGCGACGTGCACTTTTAATTGGTAAAAGTAGTCCAACTGTCTGGGAATTAGTGCAGGGCCACGGATTTGCCAAGCGTGCGCGCAGGGAGTTCCTGGAAATCCGTGGGATACACACACTTCCACACATTTCGGGACCCTCAGCGAGCTGCCACCCGTAATTACTTAGCGCACTGCCTTTTAACGTACTCCACGACCCCAGCGCCCAGGCCCCAACTCATAAACAAGTTAACGACCGAATACACCAAAAGAAAATTGTGATATTTTTAATCTAAAATACTTTAAAAATCTTTAGAATACTGTAAAAAGAAAAACCAATAAATGTTTTAAATGAATATGTAAAATCTTGTATTTATAGAAATTTATAAAGGCAATATGTTTAAAGGTACAGCAGAGAAAGGCTCTAAATATAGTAGATTTTGTAGATTTATAAAAGCATATACAAATTTATAATCTTTAAATTAAAATATGTTTATAACAGGGAAGTACAATGAAATTAAAAAAGAATTATAAGTTTTTATACTTGTAAAAATAATTTATTTTATATTTTATAAACAAGCTAATCTCTCAGTGGGAATTTGGGGAATGGCAATGGCCATAAGGACGAATGGGACGGGCAGCCACTTGGAGCGAGCGCGTAATTTGCGCCAAATTACAGATGAAAAGCAGCGAAAATTGTAAAAAGCGGGCAGGCGAGGGGCATACCACCCCTGTCAGGGGGATGCAAAAAGTTGGGGGGAGGGCCGTGCGTAATTGCAAACATGGGAATTGACTAATTGCGGGAAAGTAAGAGAGTCGAGCGCCATTGGCGGACCATCAACAGAACGGAGCAGAGCCAAAACTGGAGGAAAATCCCCGTCGAGATCAGAGGAATGGGAATGGATATGGAAATGGCAGTGGCAATGAGCAAGGGGAACTAAGTGTGTGGGCGTTCCGCCATCCGTCAGATGTTTTGCCAACATATCCGTGCAAATATGCAAAAATATTTGCCCATGCATGTACACATATCTTGCGCCATTGTCCATTGTTTCGATTCTCGTTCCGAATGCGGCGGCATCTCGCAGGACACAAAAGTATCTAGATCGGGGCATTGTAGCGGGCAAAGGGACAAAGCCTCAACCAAAACGAAACGAACTGAAACCCTCCTTGAAGAAGGCCAGGATCCCGTAGTTCAAGAGGGATCTGAGCCGCTTTCGGGCATTTAGTGGATTAACGAGCGGCGAACAAAACACATGTAGTGCAAATAGTTGGACGGGTAAGCAGCTCATTACCATTGTGTGGCGTGTGCAGTGCGTGGTAAATATTTTGCTACACTTTCCATTATTCGCGCCTGTTCTTATTCCCCCCAGTGGATAATGGACAAAGCAGGACACCGCTCTGAACTGCAGGGAAATCTGCTACAATGGATATAATGGGGAGGTGTTTTCTCTTTAACATTAGAGGTCGGAAGTGAGGAAGGAGAGGCTAGATATATGTACTATAGTACATACTATATGTATTGATTTCAATGGTGGAGCCTAAGCATCTAAATTAATATATTAAAATTTCTGTAAAACAAATTAAATTTTTAACTAAATACTTTTTTTAAAAATTATTTTTATTAATATTAATTCATGTTGCATTCAAAGTATTTAAGTACTTAAATCGCTTAAGCTTCTAATGAAAACAATTAAGTTTTAAGTAATAATACGGAAATAAGACAGTAACAGTAAAATTATTCTAAAATTTTCCGTCGGCAACTTAACGATAACTTCTTACGTAAAAACAAACTGTTTAATTTAATTTAATAAAATGTATAACACATAATTTAAAAAGTAACGGAAATTTAGATATTTTAGGTTATTTTAGTTCGCCGGTTCTGGCATATTGACAACTGGGATTTGATCGCACTGCTTACTGGTCACACTTTCAGGTTTGTTTTTACTTTTTAGCTTGTTAAAAAAATTGCCGGCTGCCCGAATCCGGACTTAAAAGGCCTTATCAGCACGTAATAATTAAGATTGCAAAATAACAAGATGTCTTTCGTGGGACGCACACTTATTCGCACCGTAAGTTGGTCGATGAACCGTATAATTTTCGAAAACATGCCATGGCGATTACGTAATTTGTTGAAACCGCCTTCGGATCTTGAATAAATTTCTATTCAATATGCCTTACAGGTGCCGCTGCTTGGCAAGGGCATTGTGAATCAGCAGAAACAGTTTGCCGCCCGTCTGCTCCATCAAAGTGAGTAATATCATAGATATTTATGGCAAAATAACTAATTCAACATCTCTTCTTTCAGCTGCTCCCCTGGCTGCAGTTCGTGTCCAGCAGCCGGCACCCGATTTCAAGGGTCTGGCCGTGGTGGGCAACAACTTTCAGGAGGTGAAGCTGGAGGACTACAGGGGAAAGTACCTGGTGCTTTTCTTCTACCCACTTGATTTGTAAGTCGTCACCATTGTGCCCTGTCAAGCCTACTAACTTGTGTGCCCCTCCACCACAGCACATTTGTTTGCCCCACGGAAATCGTTGCATTTAGCGAGCGGATCAAGGAGTTCCACGACATCAATGCCGAGGTCTTGGGCGTGTCTGTAGACTCGCATTTCAGCCACCTGACCTGGTGCAATGTGGACCGCAAGAACGGCGGAGTTGGCCAGCTCAAGTACCCGCTCCTCTCCGATTTGACCAAGAAGATCTCTGCCGACTACGATGTGCTCCTGGAGAAGGAGGGCATCTCGCTCCGTGGCACCTTCATCATCGATCCCAATGGCATCCTGCGCCAGTACTCCATCAACGACCTTCCCGTGGGCCGTTCCGTTGATGAGGTACTGCGCCTGATCAAGGCCTTCCAGTTTGTCGAACAGCACGGAGAGGTATGCCCGGCCAACTGGAACCCCAAGACGAACCCGGCCACCATCAAGCCCGATGTGGAGGAGTCGAAGAAGTACTTTACCAAGCACGGCTAAGAGATCGTTTGATACTTTCTTAACACACCTGAGGAAACATTCACTACAAACAAAAGACTCCAAATAATAAAGGGAAAAATATTCTATATAGAAGTTTACAAAGTTAATTTTAGACAGGGCAAAACGTATCTATTTATTGACCATGTACTTATGCATAAAATGATAAATCGTTATTTTAACGTTGAGATACGTACATATAAGAACAAAAAATATAATTGATATACCGCTCAAATATGATAGAAGAAAACAGACAAAATGATGGATTTAAAATTTTGATACATCCAAATACTTATAAAGTTTTCCTTTAAAATTTGGATCTCACTCATTAAAATTCCCATTTATTTTGAATTAGATAATGAACTATTTAATTGCGTCCTTTATTTTTACAATTGTTAAATACAAATTAGTTTTGTAGGTGTGTCTCGATTAAGAGTTGTGGGGAAAGCGACTATATTGTTGTCTTGGATTAGGATTAAATATTTAATTGATTGCAGGGACAGTCTCATGCGGTCGTCAGCAGCGGCGTCTTGATCTTTCCTAGATTAAGCCCAAAGCTCAAGCGGAGGGCGGTGGAGGTGGCGGCGGCTGCGACAAGCTTAAGGCTGGTGGCGGAGGGCCACAGGGTGGAGGTGGAGGTGGCGCATAACCGCCGCCCCAGCCACTGTAGCCACCACTGGCCCATGGCGGCATGGGCGGAGCACTTGTGCCCGGGGGCGGTGGTATGAGCGGTGGCAATGTGCCCGGTATCGGTGGATTCAGCGGCTCCGTCGCCGGTGGCGGCGGCTGCGGTGCGCTCATCCATGGCATTAGCGGCGGCGGCATGGGGGGCGGCGCTTGTGTGCCTGGCGCCGGCAAATACGCCGACATCGCATGCTCCATCCCCACACTCATGCCGTGATCCATCCCTGCCAAGCCGTGAGCATGCTGCTCCATTCCCATACCGTGCTCCATGCCTAGGCCGTGCTCATGCCCCGTTGCACCCCATCCGCCCATGTCGCGCTGATGATCTCGCGATGAGGAGCTGCTCGGCGGTGACTGAATTGCCTGCAACTGCGAAGGCTTTTTATCAAAGATGCTGTAGCTGGCCCGGTGCAACTGGGGTCCACTGTTGGCCGGAGGATCCGGCTTTGCAGGTGCTGCTGACGGCGGCGGTCCCTCTCCTAGCTCTGCCATCAAGCTCATGTACTCCTCGTCGATCTTCGCCTGGGTATCCTCACACGCCATGCCCGGTGCTCCGGATCCCGGACGCTTGTTGCGACAATCCTTGGTCAGATGGCCAGTTCCGCCACACGAGGTGCACACTATGGTGTTCGTGATAATTGGCTTGTCCGGACACTGCCACGACTTGTGGTCGGTGGAGCCGCAAGTACACCTTTGGATGTCATTCTCGCGCAGCGTTCCATTGAGCTGGGCCAACTCTCGCAATTGCATGCGCCGGAGATCATTATGGCCCTCAGGCACCTCAATACCCTGCCGTATTACGTCCTTGATCTTATCCACCGCCTTGCGCACCGCCTCCGGATTAGGTGCGGTGATGAACGCATGCAGGGGCTCGTCTTCGCCCGGCAACGGTTGACCATCCTTGCGACCCACCTTGCCCTCCTTTACCGATCCCTTGCCGCGAATTATGATCTTGGCGCCTGTATCCTTCTCCATAGCTTTCAGTGTATTGCCACGCGGTCCGATCAGCAGGCCCACGAAGTTAATGTCCGGATGCTGTTCCTGCGGGATCAGCACCTTGTCGCTCACACGGGTCACTGGCGGTCTGGATAAATTGAAAAATCAATTAATAGTTCAATGGTGACTACTCTGCACTTACTTGTAATCCGCCGGTGGCTTGAACTCAGGATTGACCGTCTGCATTTTAACGATCAACTGATGTCGCTGTTCTTCCAAGCGTTTCCGGTAGCGGAACTCACGGGTGTTCAGCCGCTTGCCATCAGAACTGTAAATAGGCTCCGGAGAGGGTGACCTGCGGACGAGAAGAACAGAGGGAAGAGGCGACTTTGGTGAGAGGGATCTTTAGCCTGGCAAAGTAAAAGGGTGCTGCTTTTGGCGCTAGACTTAGTGGTCTTATCGTAAAGTACTAACTAATAACGATTATTGAGAATATGCTGTAAGTTGCAAATCAAATTCATTAATCAAGTGGTTTATTATTAGCGTTGGCAGAAATCATGAATTATTCGCTGAGGAATTGAGAAAAGAAGAATTTTGATTAATTCGTTCGATTCGGTAGCTCTTTCTATATCGTTTCTGTGTCTGTCGCACCGGATTGGATTTCTCTGCAAGAGAAACCCGAACTACTGGGACGCTTATTGGAAGAAAAGAAGAGTGGACATTAATGATAAATGTAGGATCTATTCCGGTTATCTCCAGGCGCTTACTTATTGGTTGCCCTTTTCGGATGGAAATCAATCAATCATTGTTTCGATCGCTGTCTCTAGAATCCCTTGAAGAGTGGTCATTAGTTTTCATTAATTAGTTTCGTTATCAAATTAGCTACAAGAATCAGCTTATACTCTGTATGTATGGAATTGTTTCGCATTAAACTAAAATTTAAGGATTTAGATTAACATTTCTTATAGTTTTATATCGGATGTCCCAGACTTATGATTATACTGTTATGTCATTCGATGTATTGGTTTTAAAATCAATTAAACTATATAGAAAATTATGACTTTAGTTGCTTTTAAAATATATGAGCTAACGGTAGAATAGCCATTATAAAGTTATTAATCTCCAAACGCAATAATACATATATTCTTTCGTAGTTTCGATATATCAAAGCTACGTAGTAAATTTGATAAATTTAATACTTTAAATCATACTTTCGTACTCAATTTTCATAGAATTTCAAATATAAAATTGAATTCTGTGACACTACATATGATTTACATCCACACTCTATAACCAAACGAATTCCGAATGACACAACAAGTAGTGGAGTTAAGTCTAAAAAAAAAAATACATGTGGTGAACCATGCAGTTCAATGACATGTCACAATGAAACCTGTTCGACTTAGGACTCATAATCAGCACCAATCCCGACGATGACGACGGCATCAGCGGCATTCTTCCGGACCGGACGCTGTCTTTTTGATTCTAGTAGAGTATAAAGTGCTGCTTGGTGGCTGGTGTATTCATATGGGCATTTGCAATAGCTTTGATTGAGAGACTCGGTCAGTGGAGGGGAGAGAGAACTGTTTCAAACCTTTCTTCCGGATTCTGTGTGATTCCCAGGTCGCCGGTGCGCAGCTTGCGGCTGATCTCCTCGATTTGGAATTGAACTGCAATTAGAAGGCGTTAGAGAAGAAGGAAGAAAATCGAGCGCAACCTCGACATTAGTAAACGTCTGACATGCTGATTGTCTAAAAAAAGGGGAGAGGAGATATGCATTAATTAAATCTGGGGGATGAACAAATGATATTGTGGCTATTTGAGACTTGTATCGCATTCGTGTGTCCGCTCCTAAACTAACTGAAAATGCTGTGTGCGTTACAATTGAGTTAATTAATAGTTGTGTGGGGATTAATTTGATTAGTTCGACTGCGCATTAATCTCTGCAAATATATAACAGCGCAAAAGCCATATAAATGTTCTGTTCTAGCCGTTTTGGAATGGAACGGAACTCTTGTCGGATCGTATCGTATCGAATGGTATGTGTGCCACGCCGGAATCCCTTCAAAAAGAGAACGAGAGATTATTATAGATTGCTCAGTTGCAGTTTGGTTGGATGTTTTAGGTTGCTTTACGATCTGTGGACGTGCGCTCCTCATCCCCGGCGTCTCTGATTTTCAGGTGTGGCTCTGTCTGTCTCTGACTCTCTGGTTTCATCCATAATTGTTTCTCATTAAACTTATAAACTAATTTTGCAGTGCTTAAGGGCTAACTTAGTTGCAAGATCGGATGCGATCAGCAGTGATCGGGGTTAGACTATTACCTAGGTAGGCCTCCTGCTGGGCTGGATCCAGTGTGGACGGCAGGATGGTGGGCATGCCCGGTATGAAGGTCTTGTCGTTTTCATTTCCACCCCAGCGTGATTTGCGCTTCCGTTTTCGTTCCGCCGCACTGTCCACTGTAATCGATTTATAAGATTTTTATAAATCTGTTCATTAAAGCCAAATTTTATAAATACTCACTTGAGTTATCGTTAGCGCCATTGCTATTGGAGTCATTGCTGTTTTGGTTGTTAAAGAACGAGGCAAATCCTTTGCTTCCCGCACTGCCCATTAGCTCTTGGATGGTCTGCGACAGATCAAATCTTGATTCTCGAGGCTCCTCCCGTATAGTATCCAATCCCTGAGGTTGCCTGTCAAAGAGCGAGGGGATTCGGGGATGATCTTGATCCTGGTTTAAGGAGCTCATCGAACTTCGACTGCCGGAAGTGTCAAAAGGATTGACGTGGGTGCGCTCTCTACTGCTCCTTTGGGGCGCCTGATCTCGGTGATCCCGCTGTCCACCTCGTTCATTCCGCCGACGATCATAGCTACGACTGCGCGAGCGCCGGCGGCGATTCCGATCGCCATAATCATCCCCACCACGTCCACCCCGCGAACTGCTGCGCCTGGAGCGGGAATCACGATCCCGATCTCGCTTGCGATCACGATCCCGGCTACGTGAGCGCTTCCTCCGCCTGTCTTGATCGTCGTAGTTACGTGAACGGCTGCGATTCGAGCGGGAGTCCCGATCCCGGTCGCGGTCACGATCATGATCACGATCACGATCCCGGTCGCGGTCACGATCTCTGTCGCGGTCGTCGCGCCGCCGACTGTCTCGGTCTCTGCTGTCCCTGAAATATTAATACGAAATATTCGATTAAAATATGAAAATTATTAAATTAAAGATACAAATAATTGTCCTGAAGAGACGCGTTTTTACAATTTCTTAAAAACTTGTTAAAAAACACAATAAGTAAATATGTGTATACATGCAAAAGTGGTTTTCTTGTAACTAATGCCAGCTCACCTCCTCTTCTTGTCCTTATCCTTGTCTCTATTCCGATCCTTGGACCGCGAACGCTCCTTATCAGCGCCGCTTCTGCTGCTGCTACCGCCGTTCGCTGCGGCTGAGACTTCTCGGGCCGCCGTCGCCGCCGAGGAAAGTAAATCCGGCGGCGTTGCACTCATTGTTTCTTTAAAACTTCGACGCCACTCTCCAGGTTAACACAATCACGCACAATAAACAGTATTCCGACCAAGAATAAGCAGTTTTTAACAATATAAAATATTTTTTTCAGTATGCGGCGTTGCGTGTGAAAATTTTTCAATGGCGACCAGAGTGCAAAAACATCGACAAATATGTCGATACTATCGACTTTTTCAAAAGGCGATACATCGGATTTCCAATGTGTTTTCACTTGGCGAGTTACTAATTTAGTAATTTATTAGTAATTTAATATTAAGTAACTTAGTGGTGGCTCATGTATTCAGTTTAACTTAGGGTTTTAAAGATGTCAAAACTGAAACAAAAATAAGCGTTTCCTTAAAAAAAAAACAAAATTAAGAAAATTGTAAACAATTCATAATTTTCGTGCAATATTTAGTAAATTGAAAAACATCGATGAATCGATAGTAATATCGTTATTGCACGTGTACGCCGCACTTTTGTTTTGCTTTTGCTCGATGCGTTTAATTTATTAAATCCGGCATAAAACATGGGGGCGAAGAATAAAAAGGCCAGCGCGGATGCGGTTTACGCCAAGAAGACGGTAAAGTCGGCTAATCCCTTCGATAACACCGCTTCCCAGACCAGTAAACGAGGTCAGAATCCCTTTGATGTGCACGTGAACAAGGAGAAGTTTAAGATTCTGGGCAGGATCTGCAAGCATGACAGAGGAATGCCGGGCGTGTCCAGGGCGAAGGCTCTCCAGAAGAGAGCCCAGACCTTGGGACAGCAGTTCGCGGTGAAGCACAAGACCAACAGGTTCAAGGATAACCGTATTGGGAAGCACCTGAGCGGGGACCAGCTGACCGAATCTGTGATGAACGCCCGTTACTTGGCCGAAAAGATGTCGCAGGTGCGACAATCCCAAAAAGCTGAGACGTTCAATCTGAACGATGACGAGCTGCTGACGCACAGGGGCCAGACTCTGGAGGAGATTGAGCAGTACAGAGACGAAAGATCCGATGACGAGGAGCTTGATGACGAGGGTCTGGATGGTAAGTATACGGAGTACATATCTGACGGACATAATTTGACCTGGGTTCCATTTTAGCTGATTTCACTTCTGCTGCCCACTTCGGAGGGGATGGAGACACTGTCCAGGATCGCCAGACTGCCATCGAGGAAATGATCGCCGAGCAAAAGCGACGTAAAAACGAAATCGTCAAGGAGAAAGACGAAGTATATGAGCTCACCGAAAAACTGGATGCTAATTATAAGCTATTGCTGCCGCTTGTAGCAAAGGCCACCAAAGATGAGCAGGAGGCCAAGCCGCCCCCAGATGCCTACGACAGGCTGTTGAAGGAAATGATCTTCGAGCCGCGCGGCAGTGTCACGGATAAGCTGATCAATCCCGACGAGTTGGCCAAACAGGAGGCGGCTCGTTTGGAGAAGCTAGAAGCAGAGAGATTGCGGAGAATGCGTGCGGATGGCGAAGAGGAGGAGGAGGCTTCCATTACTCAGCCCAAGCATCGGTCGGCAGACGACCTGGATGACGGCTATGGCTACCTTGCCGGCGGAGATGATGAGGAGGATGATACCCTGGCGTATGATTTGGATGGAAATCTAGGCACCCACCTTAATGGCAAAAAGGAAGTTGCGGAAGAGCAAGAAAATGCGGAGGAAAATGGTGACGAAGAAAGCGATGGGGAGGAGGAAGAGGACTCCGATGAGGAAAGCGATTCCGATGTGGATAATCTCAGCGATTTAAAGGAATCGGAGAGTGAAAGTGAAGCTGAAGTTGAAAGCACTTCCCAGCCAAGTAAAAAGAAACCTCAGAAGGAAAAGCCATCTGTCTCCTTGGACACTAGCATACCTTTCACCATAAAAATGCCCAAGACCTACGAGGACTTTACGGCACTTCTCTCCAAACACGCTGTTCCCCAGCAGGCAACAATTGTGGAAAGGATAATCAAGTGCAATCATCCCAAACTGGAAGGGGTTAACCGCGAAAATGTCGTCAAGTTGTATTCTTTCCTGCTGCAGTACCTCAAAGATTTGTTTGAAGATGCAAGCGATCAGGATATCCGGGAGCATTTCCAACTGCTCTCACAGTTAATGCCGCACCTGTATGACTTGACCCAATTGAATCCGGAACGGATGTCCAATACCTTGCTAGAAGTAATCAAGGAAAAGTATGGAGAGTTCAGAAAAAACCACAAGACATATCCGTCACTGGACACTCTGATTTACTTTAAGCTCGTGGCCAACTTATACTCCACCTCGGACTTCCGCCACCCGGTGGTCACTCCCTGCTTTATTTTCATGCAGCACATCCTCTCCAGGGCACGAGTTAGAACGCGTCAGGAGATATCCATGGGCCTGTTTCTGGTCACCGTGGTCTTAGAGTTCGTATCCCAATCCAAGCGACTGCTCCCAGCCGTATTTAACTTCCTGCAAGGTATTCTGCACATGTCCATACCAAAACGGGACGTTCAGCAGCTGGAGATCACACCACCTTTTGAGCGGGATGGCCCCTTGAGCAAACTTCTGGCCCTTCCAGCAAATAGTAAAGAATGCAAGGATTTGGAGGCCCAACACCTGCAGTCGGTGGATTTGGTGACCCAAACAATCACTCCGGATTTCAAGGTGCGGGCATTGGATGGAACACTCCTGCTGATAAAGGAAGCCCTTCAGTTGGTCGAGGAACATGTTGGTGCCTGCTATCTGGCAAAACCCTTCCATAGATTGCTCGTCCGCCTTCCACTCGATTGCTACCCCGAGCATGTCCACCTCCATCACAAGGAAGCCACTGAACTGGTAGAAAAGCTGGCTGAGCAGAAAATGAAGCGTCTGGCCCCAGCGGAAAGGAAGCCGAAGGCCCTTCGGCTCCTGGAACCGCGATTTGAGGCGGTGTACGATGATAAGCGGCGGCCCAAGATGTCCAAGGCAAAGGAGGAGCGTGCCAAGTTGCTGCACAAGATCAAGCGCGAGAAGAAGGGCGCCATTCGAGAGATCCGCAGGGACACAGCCTTCGTCCAGGAGCTCAAACTCAAACAGACGCTGCAAAGGTGTGTGCTTTTATAAGAAAACGAATAGTTCTTTTTTATTCCAATTAAATATAATTATTTCTTTCATTACAGCGACAAGGAGCGCCACGAGAAAGTCAAACGCATCTACCAGGAGGCATCCATGCAGCAGGGCGAGCTCAATGAACTGGCTCGCGCCAAGAAGAAAAAGAAGTTCTAGTTGTTCACTTGTTCCAGTTAGGCTGATTTTGATTTAGTTATTAGCTAGGCTAGTCACTAGGCTTCTGAAATTATAGAGCAGTGCTGTGCTGCTTCCATTTCACTATCGCAACATCGACCTTCACATTATTGCGAATCATGCTAACCTAGATTATGGCATCAAAATCGAGGTGAGTCTCGGTAGAACGATTGAAAATCATATTTATAAACTGAAGATCTAAATATTGTTTATAATTAGAAAAGATGCGAAACGAACCAATAATGATGCGAGTCCGATTCCACCTCTAGTTTTCCGTTTTAATATTAATTTATTACAAAAATCGGCCCACCCTAGTGTACATAATGAATCCTATGTGTCTACGACTTCTTGCCCGAGATCTGACGGCATCGCAACGTCGCCTGCTCCACCGCGCCAGCCACCGCAGCTCGAAAACCTGCAATCGAAATCAAAGGTTGAATTGGAGGCGATAAGAGAGTGCGTCATCCGCGTCATTATTTCGATTTACCTGACAGTTCGAGTTGTCTGAGGGCTGCTGCCGTCGAACCCGCGGGACTTGTGACGCCGTCTTTGAGTTGTCCGGGATGCATTCCGCTGTCTCGCACCATATGACCTGATCCTAAAACCGTTTGGGAGGCTAATCGGTAAGCCAGATCCCTGGGCATTCCCATATGGACGGCTCCATCTGCTAACGCCTCAATCATCACGAATACATAGGCCGGTCCACTGCCACTGAGAGCGGTTACCACATCCAATTGGGACTCATCCACCACCTCACAGGTTCCCACAGATTGGAGGAGTCTCTGAGTGATTTCTGCATCTGCATCTGTTGCTTTGGTTCCCTTAACATAAACCGAACAGCCGGAACATACGACAGCTGGAAGGTTGGGCATAACGCGGATGACTCGAGCTTGGTGAGACAGACTGGCTTCGATGGTGGGCAGGGTGATGCCCATGGCGATGGACAAGAAAAGTTTGTTGGAGCTGATTGGCTGAATCTCGGCTAAAACTGTGGGCACCACTTGTGGCTTCACGGACACAAATACTACCTCAGATTTTTCCACGACTGGGGCGTTTTGAGTCACTGTCTCAACTCCCAGTGTTTGGAAGGATTGCAGGGAGAGCTTATCTGCCGGATGAACACTGGCAATCAGAGTGCTGGGCTTGGCCAAACCTAAAAGGATTAAAGAAAATGAAAAAATACTATACGATTGTGAAATTTTAAGGTATTCATGCAATTAATTGCAGGAATTTAAAAGGATTTATAATTTTCTAGATGTATCTCACCTGCTGCAAGGAAACCCTTGGCCAATGCCTTGGCCATATTGCCACCCCCCAGAAAACCGATCTTCCCTATCGCTGTCATTATGGCTTCGTAGGAGTAGTCTGCGTACTGAGGACTGCACTTTGTGCTGGCGAAACGGCAACTGTTTGCCGAGTGCTGTCGGCGTTGACCAAAAACAACCCGAGTGGGCTGATAAGAAATCTGGCTGGGCCCGCTCCCCCACCAACCCCCTGCGATGGGCGAACAACATGCCCAGTGATCGCCGCTTATCAGGCGGAGTTCCTGTGTGTTGGTTTAAGGCACAGTCGAGGTCAATGTATCTCTTTAATTGATTGAAAAATGTATTTATAAATTCTCTATAACTAAACAAAAAATTTTCACAACATTTTAGCTATTCATTTACTAATTATATTTGAATAATATCATTTTTATAAAGAAAATACTAATTTTATGACTGCAGTTGTAAAGTCTTTTTATCAGCAAGAACAGCCAATTGTTCTATGGACTGGAATTCATTCACCCATTAGAAGGCATGACAAAGGCCTAATTTATTCCAGATGCCCTGTAATCCCTGTAATCGTCCATTGCCTCCGTTCTGACGTTTATTCGAGTTCCTATTATGGTTTAAACCAAGCGAATCTCTTCGGCGCAATAATGTTTACCAAGATCTGAAAACATTCCCCACTTTATAAGATAACGTTGGTTATCAGTTCAATGTGATAACAGAAACGAGTGTGTTTGAAAAGTGTGAGAACAATTATGAAAAACACTCATTAAAACCAATACTTAAATGATTATCACAAGTTGCTTAGTTGAAGGCTTAATTCGTGACTCGTCGATGCACATACTAAAAATGAGAAGACAGAAATTGAAAAGGATGTTTGGAAAAATGTATATTAAAATGATCTATCTTCTACCTTAAATATATATTTTTAATACTTTAAATTGGTCTCAACAATTTCTGTGGCTCAACTATTTTAGTGAATTCTTTTTACCGTAAAATATAGAGTCGTAATATTATAAGATTTTAAAAAATCTAAATAAGAAGCCATTCATAATTTCCATTTTAATTTTTAATTGAATTTAGTTTAATTTAGAAATATATTGATTAAAGGACAAATAATAACAACATAAAAGTATTATTTAAAAAAGTTAAATAAATAATAATAGTTGAAATAGATATAAATATATATAGAAATATATAGGGCTTTTTCTTTGCCTTATTTGTAATTGAAGAATTTATGTTTAAAATTTGAATGTATTTTAAACCGGAAGTTAAGCAATCGATAATAGCGATGTTGAAATCGATTTTTTCTGACAGTGTTACCACCTCATAAAAGTTGAAAAATGAGAAACGGACTGACTACGGTCACACTGCTGCTCTAGAACGAAATCGGGAGAAATTTTTATCAAATTGCTATTTTGCGCCCCGCACCGCCTAAAACCCGCCCACATCGTGTTCTTATACAATTAAACATAGAAGTGAGCTAAGGATTATTCCCGTAGTTATACCAAATACCAGCCCTAATTAGCTGTCTCGACGAAAGTTCTGCGTGTGTGCTGGCTTGTCAGGGTGTGCGAGTGTGAGTGCGTTGTTTTCACACACAATTTCGCTGCAATTTACAAAATTAACAACAAAAGCGCAGTAACAGCAGCGAGAACAACAACAACAACGGTGCCAACAATAGGAAACGAAACGCACTCGCGAGGCTAATTGTTTAAACAAGGGGCATAAACAAGAGTATTAGTAATAGAGTGGAAATCGCATGCCAGGCGGACGACTGGTAAACAAACCGAAAGGCCATCGGTAGTCCCGAAATTCTGAAGGCGGAGGAGGGTAAGTCTTTCCCGATGGAATAATAGATAGTGACTGTCATTTAATTGATTTGCAAATTACTTCCAGGGCCACGTCGCTATCCCTTATCAACGGCAGTGCACTGCGAGAAACACGTCAGTTGTGTTCGATACATTTCTTTAAATTTTCTGCGTGTCGTTATTTTTTACTAGCTGTCTAAAGTAATATAGGCAGAATAATGTCGTCCTCGTCGGCTTCCGGCGGTCGCAAACAGCCCACGGCCGTCTCGCGCATGAAGCAGGACTATATGCGTCTAAAGCGGGACCCGCTGCCTTACATCACCGCAGAGCCGCTGCCCAACAATATCCTCGAGTGGCACTACTGCGTTAAGGGGCCGGAGGACTCGCCCTACTACGGCGGCTACTATCACGGCACCTTGCTCTTCCCGCGCGAGTTCCCCTTCAAGCCACCATCAATCTACATGCTGACGCCGAACGGACGCTTTAAGACCAACACGAGGCTTTGTCTGAGCATATCAGGTAAAACAGACGCTTCTTCATTTGGGGAAACCCTAAAACTTGATTAAATTAAACTTTTTGAACTTTTGAACTATTTAGAGTAAGAAATCGATAGACCTTCTAGTAGAAATACATATAAGTTAAATGAATGAATTGTAAATTGCAAATTTGTGGACGGGGTGTTTCCCCCCGGGCCCGTATTTCTTTTCGACTGGCCACAAATACAAATATTTTACATTGAAAAAGATCAACGTTATATATGTCGACATTATAATTATATTTAATGCAAAAGTCAAATTTACATATATCATATTTTGGAGCTCCGAAGCTCTTCCGGTTACAAACGATTTTGAGATATGAAATCAAATAATGGAAATTTCTTGTCTTATCTTTGATATACTAGAAAAGGCTTATTAAAATGGTATTATCACTTTTTTGTGATTGGCTGGCTTTTAATCATAGTATGGAATTTTGCAATTATAATTTTTGACTATTTCATGTTAATAATTTTTAATTTCCTGATTTTATTACTTTCAAATACACAATATTTTAATTTAATGAAATTCCCTCGGAGTAAACCAGAATCATCAGCTTATGTGTTTTTCGTTTTCAGACTTCCACCCAGACACTTGGAACCCCACTTGGTGTGTGGGAACCATACTCACAGGCTTGCTGAGTTTCATGGTAAGAATTCCTCAAACTCTATGAAATGTAAACTATTAAGAACAAATTACTTATTTAGTTGGAGAGTACACCGACACTGGGATCCATCGAGTCATCGAACTATGACAAACAAATGTTTGCTCAAAAATCCTTAGCATTTAACCTGCGCAACACAAATTTCTGTGAGCTGTTTCCCGAAATGGTCGATGAGATCAAGCAGCGACTGCAGGGCACCCAGGCGGCGGCATCTGCAGCGGCAGGAGCCACTGCCTCCACTTCGAGCGGTGCGAAGCGTGCCAATGGCCTAGCCAATGGCGCAGCACTGGGGGCGGCAGATGCTAACCTGGCGGCGGGTGGTGCTGGTGGCGGCCATCCTCAGAATGGTGCGGACGGCACCGATGGCGGAGGTGCGGGGCAGGCGGATTTTGCCAATGGCGGCGGAGCGGCGGCGCTACAGAACAGTGCTCGCAATTCCTATATGAATTGGCAATCCGTGTATTCCAACCTGGTGATTATCATCTGCTTTGCGATATTTGCCCTCATTGTTAATTACGTGATCAAGAACCTGAATCAGGAATAGAACTAACTCTACGACACAGCCTCTATATTTATATACGAATATACACATCCGTGTGCATGTGCATATTTAATCTAGTTTACTCTAAAGTAGTCGTCGTGGATTCAGTACCGCTTGAGAAGTATTTACAGACCTGCTTGGACACAGCCTCCGCATTCACCACCCGCCATCCATTCCCCCGGTTCCCACGATCGCTATTTAGTCTGAAAATATTGGCAATAACACCAGAACTAGAAACACAGATACACACATCCACACACACACACACACACAATTATAAACTCAATTTGTGAAACCTATAAATTGTTTTGTTATGTATTCATTACTATTAACGTCTAGTTTAATGCAACGTGAATGAAGCCAGGAATAAATATGTTTGTAAATGAATAAAAAAAATGAAAATACGGCAACATGTAAGCTCGTGTACAAATTAGCCAACTTATTTATGTCAGTTTCCTGCTTATAAAATGGATCTTCATTTTCAGCGACCTTAAATTGCGTGATGTTGATTCCACTTATATAGTAAGTTGTAATTTGTAGTTGGCTTTCCGCTGGCTAAGCGGCTTAAGTGTGAACCAAAGTCCGCCGGCAGTTGACTATAATTTCTTCTCACGTCTGACAGTGTGGGTAAATCCAATAAACTGGAGCCGCCGGTCCGACAATGTTTCACATTTAAACCGCTTAACACGGTCAGAAGTATCTTTTGCGGCTACTTTGTTGGTCATCTTAAGCCAAAATAACACACATGACGCTTATTACTGGGTGGCACTGGGCTGGGGGTGGCGCGAAGTTCGTAAGTTTAAGCGATTTATGGCGCCCGTTATAATAGCAAGATATGTATATGCGTGCACTGCCCGATGAATAAAAGATACTTTTAAGATGGTAGTTTTCGTTTTTGTATTCCAAAATTAATTTTAAAGAGATGTTTAGTTACTGAGAAGGAATATATGTACATTATCATCATTATTTTTTTTGTTTCAAAATGTTTATTAAATAAGTTAATTTAATTTAATGCTGGATAGTTTTATTTTTTCAATTTACTAGGTGTACAATTTATTATTTTTAAGTTGTCTGTCTTCATTGATTTAATAAGTATTTATTAAACTTTTTCTTGAATTTATATTGTAAATGTAATCAAATTATTACTAGCATCTTTAAAAGTTTCTGCTTTATTGTCTTTACATACCATTTAACATTTAAGAAAATCAGCAAACATAAGGTACAAAGTACGTCTAAAGGGTCCTTCTGAATGCAAAAATTAAAACTGTATTTTAATTATTAATGTATACAGTGCTTTTTTACTGTATAAAGTACATTGGCTACGAATGGCACGAAAAAGGGGACATCCCCGCTTACTCAGTAGACTCGAAAACTTCTTAAAATAAACGCATAAAGGATAGACTTCATTTTGTGATGAAAGTTTTTTCGCCAGACGCCAAAGTTGATAATTTAACTAACGTAAATTTCAAGTTCAGGCAGAATGGCAAAGTTTCCCGAGTGCGGCTGGCACTTGCAACTTTTCAAATTTCGTTGTTTGTTTTATGAACTTGCAACAGTTTAAGCCAATTTCGGTTGCACAAAAGAAGAAAAGGGAAATACTACAAAAACAACAGCAGCAGACACAACACTAAATGATATCCCGGATGGCAGGGAGAAGAGCACACAGAGCCCGTAACCGAGACATCTCTGCCGCTGTCATCAAGTATTTTTATGGGGAGTGACGATGGGCGGGGATTTGGAAATATGAGTCCGGTAGTTGGGGAACTCGCCTCTCTGCTTTTGGCCCAAAATGTATTTTGAGTGTCCCCCCAAGATGGCGACGACTGGCACTGGACTCCAAGTCCATCCAAGTTGTCTCCTGCATTTCCGCTTTATCCTCTTCGATGCTCGGTCGGATGTGCAATTTTTGCTCATTTGTTCTTGGCATTTATAAGCTCCTGGTGCTCCCCGAAAAAGAGGTCAGTGGCGTTGAGTTCATTGTTCGACCGGCCACAGGATAGAAATACGGAATCCCCGAATGTGGTCAGTTCTTGCGGGGCTAGGATTAACTGCCCAACAAATGGCTACAAGACATTAGTTGACGGCAATAAATGTCGATGCTCCCGGGCTAAGCCGCTTAGCCAGGGAAATATGCGCGACTAAACCCACCGAAACAAAATACAAATGGAATGGTCAGAGTCCTTTGGATGGGCCACGAAGTCCGTGGAAGTCGGCAGAGGCCGCCTGAGCCATAAAAATAATGGCGAAAACAAAGACGAGTGCCCACGGCCAAGGCGGACGGGCAGATAAATAAATATAAATAAATAAAAATAACAAATGCAATAATCATTAAGTTCGCCTCATTGGTGGGCATGTGCGCCCCAAGTCCGATGGCCATCTGGATCCTGGCTTCATCTCCTGGGTCCTGCACAGCAAGGAACAGTGGGAAAATAAACGATTTGTTTGATTGGTTCCGAAAATTATTTATAACTTTTAGAAAATATATCAACATAATTATTTATATGTAAATACATTATAATGATAACTTTCTTTTTAAAATATAAATAAGTGTCCTGCATTTTTTACTAATATTTTTCTCTGTGTGGATTTTCTTGACCAGTCCTCGGGCCATAAATGTTACACATCCGCACAGAGGAAACCCACCCACACACACAGCCAGATGCGCATATAAATGAAAATGTTTGTTAAATTATGTGGGCAATATACGTTTATGCCTGTGTCAGTGTGCGCAATAAACGATAAAACATAAACTTAATATGCAAAGGCCACGCGAAAATAGCAACAGACGAAAAGTATGCTACATATTCGCTGAGCTCGGGATGTTTGCTTGGCGTGTGTGCTTGAGTGTGTTTGTGTTTGTATAAATGTATGAGTCTGTGCGGTGCCAAGTGAGCATTCTCTTTATCAATGCATAAACAAATGGTCATCAGCTGTGCGCAAGGGATTATGGCAGGATTGGAAAGGGATGATGGTGCCGTAAAAATAGGTTTCCTGAGTATGATCGAATTTTCAGGCAGAGCCAAATGATTCGGACTGTTTGAAATATTTGATGCTTGAAAAATTTGTTAATTTAAGCAATTTATATTATATATTGTATTTTAATTTATAAATCATTAATCAAATGGTATAAGGTTTTGATACTCTTTCTCCAAAATTCTAAAAGTCCATTTCATAACAAATCGGTAGGATAAGATCATGTTCTTTAAATTATGATAATGTTTTTTGATTTTAAGCTATAAATTAAGAGACTTCGTATAAATCTCAAATTAATTAATTAATCATAATAATATATAGTGTTTTACCGTTCAATCAACGTTGCTATAATGACCCTTTCGTCAATATAAGCCAATGTAAAGATATTTATTATTTGGCAAGAAATTTGCATAAATCAATAGTTTTCCATATAATTTAAGCGATGCAATGGACTCGCATGTGGACACATATGAACCTATGTACATACAAGGATGTGGGCTAAAAGGACAAGTGGTTGGTTGGTTGCCCACTGGACAGTGACTGGGCAAATGGGATGGTCAATTGGAGAGCTGGACAATCGTTAATTCAGCCTGTCAACGGTCTCGAGCTCGTTTACTCCCGGAAACCGTGCACTTGGACGCTAATGTATTGTGCTTTATGTGCTTTATCTGCTGCACTGCCCCAATTCATCATCATCATCGTGATCGTTGCTGCAGTCGTCGTTGTCGCCATAGCCGGTTCCATTGTTGTCCCTCTGTGTTGCAATTGCATTATACGATATTTTCTGGTCGCCTCTAATGCGACCTGATGTGAGGGGAAAAAGTTAGCACCACACCACTCAACCGCATCGCCATAAATTTCAATTAGTGCGGATGCATTTGTGTATTTGCGTGCGCAAAATTTTGAATTATGAACTCTGGGTTTGGCGAAACGGCTAATTGCTGATTGAGTTCTGGGCTTTGGCTGGATCTAGTTTGCTGGATCAACCAATCAATGTCTGATTGCTCTGTTGCCCAGGCCGGTTGCGGGGCAATTGGGTCACAATGTTGGAAAATTGTGCGAACACCAAAATTACCAAAACTGCAAGGGAGACTCAAGGGTATAGCACACAGAAACAAGAACTATAGAGTTCAGGGGGTTTTCAATATTAAAGAAAGGTTTTGATATGGATAAGCTATTAGATTAAATATTAATTTTCAGTGTCTAGAAATTTGTAAATATAAAATTCTTTGGGAAAATCATAACGGAAATCCATAAAGTCTTTATAAAACTACTACATGTGTTTAATTAAATTACTTATAATGGTTAACAAATATACTTTTAATTAATAATATTAAATTTTAAAATCAGTTTAAAGAGTTTTAAGAAAAGCCAAGTTTTTATTTGGTGTGTGAGGATGACTCCCTCACTCGCTGGCTGTCAGTGCCAAGTGGTTGCTGTTCTAACTCCAACAAATTATGAGAACAATAAAAAGTGGCAAGAGGCGACACAAACGAGTGCCACTACAGGATCGGGACAGCAACAAATGCAACACGCGACACTTACACAAGTGGCAGACACTTCCGGCCAGCAGATGCTCCACATCCACTTCCACTGCCAATGCCCTTGGTCCAGTTGTTCCTGCTCTTGCTCCTTTCACTGCTCCTGTTCCTGCTCCTGCTCCTACTCCTGGTACTGTTCCCCCTCTTTAAGGCTCAAGTGCTTGCTTGTTGGTTTTATGGGAATGTGTGAGACTTTCGCATTGAATTAACTTGAGTGGCCGGCGAACGAGGGCGTTCGTGTGGTCAGTGGCTGGCATTTATGGATCAGGCTGTCAGAGCTAGCACATTTGTCAAGTGTTTTCATTTACTGATGGATCAAGCTGGATAAGCAACTGCCATGCAACTAGCAAAGGGAAGTCTTAAAGGACTCTCACTAGAGGAAAATAAATGAGCCACAAGATACAGAAATAAATGTTTGTGTTTAAGGTAATTTTGAGATCTAATGCTATTATTTATAAATGAAACCTAACATATATATATATATATATATATAAATTTAACTAGACCCCCAAACTATACTCTACCAATTTAATAATAATATTTTTAATAAATAAACACCCCTCGCAGTGTACAGCTTAAATTGTATTATACGTATTTGTATCTTATCATTTCCTTTGGCAGGCTGCCAGACGCTAAAATTAAGTTTCGCGATGCGTCGACTTTAAGGAACCCTTCGCGACCCCAGTTCCTACCCAAGGAGTCATCAAAGGAAGATACGCACGGAAAATGCGCCACTTGAAAATGCAAAGCAGCCCGGGGAGGACGGTCGGTTTAAGGGCAGGATATCTTTATGCCGGCTGAAGCACTTGTTGCTCCGTTTTTGCAGTGCGAGCACGAGTTGTTGAAAAGTAAAATTATTAAAACTTTTTGAATTAACAAAGCGCCAACAACGAGCTAAATGACGCCGGCGATGTCCGCGCAAAAAGTGAATTAAAAGCGAATAAAAAGCGACAAAGTTAATTTATGCACAACTAGATACACGCAAGGAGTAGCAGGACAGAAAGAGAAACACACACAAAAAGAGACAGAAATATAGGGAGCGAATAGTTGAAACTGTCGCTTGAACTGTGGAAACGGAAAACTGAACGCCATATTAGATTCAAATGCATTTCCCTGTCGGCCGACACCTCCCGTTTCCGGTAGTTCTCTGCGCGGTCCATCCCTTGCCTCTTTGCCGTTTTACCAGGCCCTGGCTTCCGCTTTCGCAGCCGGAAATGAACAGCAAACTTTTCAATTGAGTTTTCCGCCCCTGCAGTCGGTACAGGCCACGATAAAGTTTTGGCATTATTTTTTGTTTATTTTCTTGTTGATCCATAAAACACAGTCGCAGAAACACCAGCAGAGCAGAGGCAGTTGTGGGCGTGGCCAGTTTGGCGGATAAACTCTCTAATGGAGCCTAAGATTTGGCGGGGGCAGTTAACATAAATTGCCAACGGAGGACAAGGGCGGCGAACGTTAATTAATTTGCGGACAAATCTTTTCTAGCACAACTACAAGGCTGCCAGGCCGCTGGCAATCAAAGCTCATAAATTCCAAACAAATTAAGCAGTCGAAACTTGGTCCCTAATCCAAGTCTCAGCTGGTGTCCAGCGGATGGTAATGATGGGTATTTACCAGCTAACCGGAAACAGGAAAACAACAGCAACAGCAAAGGCACCGACCGACGACCCCCACACACACACATCAATGGCAATCATGAAAATTGGACAGCTAAGTTTGGGCCCAGAACAAAGGGGAAATAGGAAAAGGCCGATGGGGGAAACGGAAAAAGGAAAAACAAAATAAAAGCAAGAGAAAATATGTATATGTATGTGTGTATCTGGTGTTTTCGGGGCCTACGGAAAGTGCCGACAAAGCGAACAGAAAATCAACAGAGCCAAGCAGGCAATAAACTGCCTGACAAATGAAAATAAAAGCCGGGTGGCGGGCGCTCGCAATGAGGCAAGGAGCTACAAGATACAAAATACAACCTCCGACCTACAAGATACATTCTCTGCCAAAAGGCAGAGGCGAAATGAACAAGCAGCAGTTGATGTCCTTCCGTTGGGGCGCCAGATCTCCGAGCTTCGAGCTCGGCGCACATCCGCCGCTGGTCATTTCAATCAATTTACCCGTGCTCACACACACGCACACAGCAGCCAACACTCTCTATGGCCAACTCCAGACGGATGAACCCATACAGGCTTGGCATCTCATTTGCACCGAACAAAAATGTCATAATCAAAATATACAGTACTAACAGTTCAGAACTTCTATTATAAATTATTATTATTATAACAAAATTTAGTAGCGGACAAGACAGTTGTTTTTAGCTGCCCATAGACAGAGCTTATCATTAAAGAGAGATTCTTCGGTTTATGGAGATGGAATTCTGAATTTAAGACAGAGTAACATGAATACAAATAATTATTAATTGTAAATTCACCTTACGAATAATAATTATTCTTATTCATTTTGTTTCGTTTTAAATTAAGAATCTGTTTAACTGATTGGTCAAATTCTGCCTGCAGGAAATTAATGTCCACTAATTTTAGAATGAATTCAGTTTCTTTCATTATTTTCTATAATTTAGATAAATGTTTTAGATTATATTCATTGACAAAATAAACTCACCGCACTAATTTTTTCCTTGTGCAGGTTGGATTTGACTTCTTTTTTTTTTTAATAAATGTTCGGTGGGGAACTGTGCTGAAATTCGCTAGCCGGAAATGGCAGCCATGACGGAAACGAAGACACATTGTTGCTGCGGCCCCGAGCGGCGAATGCGAGTGTGTGTCTGCAAATGGTTAGACGCATGTGTGGGGAAATGAGGAAAAGGGGGGCGGAGAAGAACTACATACATAAGCAGTTATTTGTCATGTAGCAAACTCTCAAAATACTTCATTCACACACACACCCGTACACACTCTGCCGTGCAATACAAAGCAATGTTGGCAGCTCAGCAAAACACCGGAAGTCGTAAAAAGTATTTCAATTTAGTGCAAAACGTCCTTGCCACCTCCTCCATCACCTTCTCCGTTCGCCTCACATCTCCGGCTCTGCGCCGCTGATTGAAGACATGGCCAGCACACTTTTTCCCCTCTCATTTCTTTTTTTTTGTTGGGTCGCCTTTTCCTGTGATGTTTTTATGTGTGCTGGGTTTTTCCGGCATAACCCGAAAACTGGGAGGCGGCGGCAGCAACTATGTGGAAGCACAGCATTATTGCATTAAAGCCATACGAAGGCGCACAAACTAAAGCGCAGGATGTTGAAGAATCCCGGCATATTAAGATAAAGTCGGGCCATTTTGATGGGGTTTAGTCCAGGGGGATTTCGGTAAGACCTACTTTGGGATAAAATTTGATTAACATTGGGGGAGACTTTAGCTAGAAACTAATTGCAACAACTTTATTGGTATAAATAGGCGAGTACCAGGATAGCCAGAGAAATTAAGTGCAAACCTCCAAGAATTGTTACCCGGCTGGAGATGCTCTTATAACCACAGGCCCGTTGTTCCTCCTCATCGCCCATGCCAAAGGTGCACTCGTTGTCATAGTAATTTCCGTAAACAGCAAAGGTCAGCAGATTGCTCAACTCCAGTGGTTCGCGCAGGGCAAAGCGAACCTCGTGCTGGTAACTGTGACAGAAGAATAGCAAATAAGCTGAGATTGCAGTCTTGGGATGACTTACCTGTCCTCAGAGGGCCTCTGATGCGACCACTCAAACTGACTGGGCTCCAATGGGAGCAGGTTATTCACCAGCGAGTTGGGGCTAAGCAAAAACTCCCGTGATTCCGGATAAGTAACCTCGATCGCCAGCCGTGTGAAGGTCAAAGGGGTTTGCAGATCTGCACTCGTTGTACCCAGCAACTTTCCACAGTCATCGATGGTGGGCCCAGAGCAGGCAAACAACCCACAGTTGCGGATGTAGTTGGCATCCACAGAGTCATTGTTGCGCCAGCCTTCGTAGGTGCCCAGGCGGTAGCTGTAGTAGCTGCCACTCTTAGCTATCAAGGACGATCTCCAGGCGATTTGGAAGTGACAGCAGAAGCTGCCCGGCTAACATTGCCGCTGGCTCCCTCATCAAACTGAACCAGCTCCGTCTCGTAGTTTTCCAGGTCGTCCCGTTTCATCAAGTAGCTCGAGCTGCTGGCCACCTGACGAGGCGTCATCGCTTTCAGTGCAGTATTCATTCTCCTTGCCCTCTTCTGGACAGACCTGCTCTGGGTGTACTTGGGTACTTGGGCCACGTAGATGGTTCGCTCTCCCGAGTCCTGCCTCATGACTTTAGTCATGGCACCGCTGCGGCCGTGATAGATGCCGGATCCACTGTTGCCAACCAAAGGATTACTGGCTCCGGCTGCCAGTAGGTTCACATCGTTCGAGTACGCCCAGCTTTCTTGTACTTGAACAGCTGGTGTAAAGAAAAGGAGGATTCGCAAATTTATTCCACCTTCCAAGGAGGTGCCTCTCTGCCTCACCTGTTAGAAAAGGCAACTGGGAGGACCACATGGCCGGGAGGATAAAGTCCGTCACACCCTGCTCCCTGACGAGCTGGTGGGCTGGTGTGTAGAAAAGGATATCAAAGAAGATAAAGTGACCAAAGGTGACCCCAAAGTCCGTCTCGAAGGTGATCAACTCAGGCAGGTAGGTGCTGTTTTTGTTTTCACCTAACACATGCACCTTCCGATAGCGGGACACCACGACACCCTGACGATCAAAGACCACATTTGTGTTGTAGGTATTGAGGCCGTTGGGTGCACATGGTCTCGTATCCTCCGGCACATCCTCGCATTTTTGCTTTTCCGTGAAATTGATTACAACATATTTTCTGGCATTGCGGGCTGCACACGACAGGGTTACCAGGAATTCTTCATAGTAGGTGGCATTGGGATCACTCAGGCAGGGAGCGATATCATCTTTAGGATTCGGTACAAATGTCATAGAACCCCAGTCATTCAGTGTTCCCTTTGGAAAAACTATGATATCCGTAGCGCTGGCATTCTCAGATAGAATGATCTCCACATACGCCTGCACGTTCTCCGTCACACTCAGCTCCAACGGACGAAACTCCACCACCCCGGCGGTATAGTAATCTGTTTCTGTCTGAAAAATCGGTAAACATCGAAAACTAATCAGAAGAAAAACAAACAAACAATTTATGTCTGATTAGTGCCGCTTATCGGTAACTGACAGTCTGGAGCGTAAAAACCCTAAACCTTTCCACTCACCTGCTGACTCATGCTAAGCGGTAGCCCCAGGATAAGGCCCAAAACAAGAAACCGGCAAGAACTTTCGACCATGTTTTAGATTCTGCATTGGCTTTATAACTGACTCAATTCCGAACATAGCTGATTTTATATAATCACAGAGAGGAAGTACTTATTAATCTTATCTATCTATCTCTCTTTCAAGTGTTGATTCTATAAAAAAGGCAATTAAAAAGAATAATTTAGGGTCTAACAGTTCATTAAAAATGTATGTAAAATACTGTAAGACAATTGAAGGAAACAAAAGATTTTAAACGAAAGAAAAGTTGTGTTTTAGGGATGTCCGAATTAAATGTATTACATTTTATTAATAGTAAGATACATTTCTTAAAGTTAAAAATAATCAGCACGAAGTATATAAATAGCTGATAAAACTATTAGTAGATTCTATTAGTGCTATTTTATGATTTATATTTATTAAGATCCAATTATTATTTCGCCGGACTATAAATAGCATCTGAAAACTCCTTAAAATCTTTCAATCAATTTTATCCGTTTTTTAAGGCCCCTCGCTCCTTATCATTATGCTTATGGTATAAGTGTTTAGATTCTTCGCTTTTACCATTCCCATTTAAAAATTAAACTTCGTTGTTATCCCCGATTAGGAGGCAAGTTCATCCGCGTTAATCCGTGGCTTAAAGCATCGCTGACCTCTTTTTCAATATCTTTGTCAATCCCGCCTGGATATCTTCCATTTTGTAATCCCATCTTGCTGGCAGCCCGTTTTGCTCCGGCGACTTCTCCCTGTTTCGCCTGAGTTTTAGCCTTGGTAATATATTTCAGAGACACGTCGCCTGCTCCCGAATCCTTAGCCGTGCATCCTGCCTCTGCTGGTATCCTTCTCCCTTCGTTTCGCCTCGCTGCTCCGTGACTTTTCGCGGCCGGCGATTCACACGTTCCGGCTGGGGATAGTGGGGCCAATTTCAGGGTTTTCCCGGACCAACACCAGATACGGCAACATTTTTATTTGGAAGCTCCGTTGTCATTGGTTTCGGGGCCGAGGCAACGTGACTATTAGTGCGGCATTTAACGCCTTTAATGTTTCTGTGAGCTGGTCGAAGGCGCCCGGGGCACGTAGTTAGTATTCGGCAGCTGCAATCCGTAATACAAATTAATGATTTTCGACTCGCATTGACAGTGCCAAGGCAAACAGAAACGAGAGTCCGGATAACAAACAACAATCTGCCATATATATGTATGTACATAGTATGTGTGTTGTCTTATTCGACAGCTTAGCAAAATATGCTGATGCCTGTTTGCAGTGCCGTGTGTCTTCTCCAGGCCAAAATAAATTGAATGGCCAAGAGTAAACAAGGTGCACAGGGGGAAGAAGGGTAACTAAAACAAATGGAATTTCAATTAAAATAGTTGAATATTTCTAGTACTAACTGAGGGATTTAAAGGTGTCGAAAGAGTCTTAATAATATTGTATTTCAATATTTTATAATAACAAAATAATCTTTTTTAATCTTTGACGCCTTTTAAGAAGAGTATTATTTAAGTAAGATTATAATTTTAATCTTATGTTGTTTTTCATATACATCTTCAATATCTTGAGTGTTAAGTTAATAATATAATTTCAGAGTGTATATGACAGCCTGTTGCTAAAATATCAAATATGTTCAACATGCTACCTAATTTTCCATTGTGATTTATCTCCATCAGGGTTTCTGTTTCTCCTTATTGTGATTTTGGCATCGTTCGTCCATGATTTTAATTAATGCGTTGGATAAAATCTATTTGCAATATGACCGAACGACCGACTCGCCTCAAGCTTCAAATTAATGTCTGTGCTTCCACTGACAGAAAGAATTTCTCCTCGTTTAGTCAGCTGACTTAAACGAGCTCCAGTAGAAAACAGGATGGCTGGCAACGTTGCGTATGTGTGATCCGCAGCAGGTCGCGTACAATGAGCGAAACGTGCGGCTCGTTTGTCACGTGCGGAGTCAGTAAATTGCAATAAGCGCCGCAGCAAGTCGAAATAAGTGCGAGGAAAGAAAGCCAGCGGAGCGAGAGAGGTGTATTTTTCACGGCAAACCAAATAAAAGTTGCGCATATCAAACGCAAAACCGCCACAAGAGTTGTCCCATCAATTGCTGGCACCTTTA
This sequence comes from Drosophila anomelani, assembly GCA_035045905.1. Classification (NCBI taxonomy): domain Eukaryota; kingdom Metazoa; phylum Arthropoda; class Insecta; order Diptera; family Drosophilidae; genus Drosophila; species Drosophila anomelani. Next base: position 2,136,089 of record JAWNOO010000007.1, on the reverse strand, counting down.
GCTGTAGGGGGAACAAAATAACAATATAATGTTATATTTGTTCTTCGTTTAAAGCGGACTTATTGCAAGGAATTTTGGTGACTTAGGGATGACTATATATTGGGACAAAAAATATCGTTATGTTATTTATTGATCTCCATTTTGGAGATATTTCATTATAGGTTTAGGACCTTAAAATATTTGCCTAACAAATCTAACGTGACGAATAAATAAAATCGCTTTATTTATTAGCAATCGGTAATAAATATTTTTAAATTGTTTATTTTTTGTTTTTATTGGGATCTAATTACATTTTGACAATTAAATGAGCATTTTTATCAAAAGCATTTCAGTTATATTTCTAATCACAAGCTAACCTTATTATTTGAATTTTTCTTTGTTAACATAATGTTTTGATATTAATTTATTATTAATTATATTAATTTTAATTTTACACCAAAGTTTGGTTGTTTCAACATCACATTACTACATTTCCGATATATTTACATAAGTACTTCGCTAGCATTACTCCCGTTGCTAAATAATTCTTGAAGTATAATCTCAATCTTGGCAATTTCCTTTCTCTCATCCCAAAAAAAAAAAGGAAAAGAAAAAGTTTCCTGCCAGCTCTCGTTTATCATTTCACTCCGGCACGACATTCATTTCGGCTGCCTGAACTGTTTGCACGTTTTTTCATTTGTATCTTCGGGAGGTGTTGTTGGCTCACATAGATTTAAGTGCTTTCCTTGCTGCCACGGCTGGCAGCAGGGCTGTTGAAATAAAATTGAATTAATTTGCCATCAGGACGATACAATTTAATTATCAGCGGATACGTGATATATGGGCACTTTCCGTCAAGCCCAGTTAGCCGTTCATAGTTGCGGTTCATTCAGTTCGCATTTGTGCGCAAAACGTTTATAATTGTTATTGAACACCATTAGCGCTAGCCATGCAAAACATTTTAAATCATGGTCGAAACGCAAGTGCTCCACGTAGTATGTGTTTTTGCGATCATCTCCGTTCGAATGGCAACAAAAATAGCAAAAATCCAATTATGCCCAAGCACGTATTTTCCATTAAGCAAACAGCAAATGGCGGCCAGCCGACAGCAGTCAGATAGCCACAAGCACATTATGGGCACAAGGTACTCCGCAGTCCCGTTCTCGATTCCCATTCTGGTAAGGTTTATTCGAACATTCCAGACAGATTGTCGGTTGGGATAGACTTGCTTTTATATGGCTTAAAATAATCTGGAGACTAGTCTTCGAATGGTTAAATCGGAAGGTATACCTTCGGAGTAATTAAAGTTCGATAAAATACTCTTTAAATTTAGTAAAAGTTTTAGCCTTCATTTCATAAAATCTATAAAACTGAATTACCAAGAAATTTTTTTTTAATTTACCTTGCAGACCCAGAATTAAAATCGACTTTCAACCGCTATCGCTTACTTTTTAAAAACAATTGCAAATGGGAACAGGTCTGATAGTCTCAGCCTTTTAATGAATCACAGCTCCTGCTCCTGTCCTGGCCCGGTGGTCCTTCGTTTATTTCCAACAATTAAACCCATCAATGCCAGCGTCAGCTGATGCGCTTAAGCCAGCCTCGAGACCATTAAGCCCAGTTTGAATGCCGCGAATGCTGTGGAGGCTGGAAAAAGCGGGAAGAGCAGGAGTGCCTCAGCACACATGGCAGTGCACACTTGACATTTCAATTTCCGCATGCACCCCGAGAACTCACAACAAAGGGGAGAAACAGAAACAGCAGCAGCAGTAGCTGCTCGACTACAGAAAAAAGGAGATTGTAGCCAATTCCATGCGGGCAACGTCGCAAAGTTGCTTTCAATTACCCAGTCAGGACACGCTTGCTGCCTTTTGTTTTTTGCATGCCCGGCACGCCCCCTGAATCCACCGCCCATCGCCCACAGCCCACACTTTACTCCACCCGCCGGCGACAGTTGTACAGTTCTTCAGTCTATTCACATTTTACGCTTTGTTTCTGGCCCCGAAACCGTTGCTGACTGCCTGCCAATGCAGTTTATTAAGCTGGAAAAAGTTGAGGTAGTATTCCAGTTTATAAAGGTTGTTGAAAGTTATAATGAAAAACCTTTGAAATAACTAGTTTAATATGGAAAAATATACTGCCTAACGTTATGAGAAAATGTCCAGAACTTAGTTTGTGATTTGCTTGTAATTATCACATTAATTTACTATTTAATCTAAAATAACAAATCTAAATATTATTACATTTAAGATCCATTTTAACATTTGTATTATTAAAAAGGAGCTTAGCCAAGTCGGTAACACCGCTGGGAAGCATGATATCACCTTAAGTTTAAAACAAGTCGGCTGAGGGGAGAATGCGTTGCCAGGAAAGATGGGGGTGAAAGAAAAGGGATAAGAAGAATGAGGCGGAGAAGGATTGCAGGTGACCCGGCCACTTCAGTAACTTCAAGTGGACAGGGCGAAAAGCTGTCAAGTGGCATTAATAACAAAAGCCATCTCCAAGGTACAGGATAAGCAGCAGTGCGCACCTGAAAGTATGCACCACTTGTGCCCGCTCCCCGGCCCGGCCCGGCTTTTGCAGCTGGATAAGCTGCTTTCGATCCGATTGGCGGGGACGACGACTCTGAATTATGCTAATTTACTTTTATCGCTTCGCCGGCAAAGTCAATTTAATTGTAATTTTCCAACGCGCAACGCATTTTAGTTTCACTTCCGCCCGCATTCGCCTTTTCAATTTCAGAACGACCCCGGCGCGTCTTGCATTTTCATGAGAAATAATTTAATTTGCCTTTTCCACTTCGACGTCCACTTTTCTAACTTTGCTTTTGCCACTTCCTTTGCCGGGGCTTAGTGTCCGTCTATCTATCTGTCTGTGGCTCCGTTTTCATGCTTTCCACCGCCGTGTATCATTTGGAAATTCAAAGCTCGTACTTTTTTCCCTCATTATTGAAAGGGCGAAGACTCGACTCACAAAAGGCAAGGAAAAAATATAACAAAAAACCCCTGTTGGGGGCGAGCGCATAAAACTGCCATGGAAAGTAGCTGCCAGCCGGGTTCTTTGCAATAATGCGATTGGGGGCGCGAACTGCCACGCTTTGCCGGATTCCGGACTCCGGTCTCCTCTTTTCCCTCCGCCGCGCCCATCCGGTCCAGTCTAGTCCGGCCGCGTCCAGTCGCATCCGCCTGCGATGCCACTGTCTAAGTGGAAAAAAGGTTTTGTCACGGCTAAGCACTTTTCAAATTCACAAGGGTCGCCCCCAAACGCCAGCGGCAGCTGCTGTCCACTGTCGGGAGTCCGAGGTCCAAGGGCCACAGGCCACAAACCGCGAAGAGGCTTTCGGCCCGGCTTGTTTTTTTAATAGTCTGAGCTGGGGTATATTGAATTTAAAGAATTTGGATAGTAGATTTTAAACTTTTCTATTAATAAAAATAAAAATAAAATATGAAAAATAATATTTCAAGGGAAATGTAATTAACATTCTTATATTTTTTCATTTTTAGAATAAGCTCTTAAAATAATATTTTTAAGACATCTCGAACTAGCCCTAATTATATTTTTTGTGACTGGACAGTTATATTTATACCCTAGCAGGGTATATTAGTTTCAGTCAAAAGTTTGCAACGCAGTGAAGGAAGCATCTCCGACCCTATAAAGTATATATATTTTAGATCAGGATCAACAGCCGAGTCGATCTGGCCATGTCCGTCTGTCCGTCTGTCCGTCTGTCCGTCTTTCCGTTTCTACGCAAACTAGTCCCTCAGTTTTAAAACTATCTGAATGAAACTTTGCAGTTAGGCTTCTATATACTCTCACTCGTACATATGTCGGAACGGGCCGGATCGGACAACTATATCATATAGCTGCCAGAGGAACGATCCGAAAAATTTTCAAAAAACAATTATAACTTTGTCAGTTTTCAACCAATTTTCACCAAATTTGATATTTGCCCATTTAGTATTATTTCCGAATTTCGGTTTTAATTTCATGAAAATCGGCTGACTATATCCTATAGCTTCCATAGGAACAATCAGGAAAATAAAAGAAAAAACCATAACTTTGTCATTTTTCAACATATTTTCACCAAATTTGATATTTAGCCATATTTTATTATTCCTGAATTTTGATTTTAATTTCATGAAAATCGGCTGACTATATCCTATAGCTTCCATAGGAACAATCAGGAAAATAAAAAAACCGTAGCTTAGCCGTGTTTCAAACCATTGCCATCAAATTTGAGATTTGGCAACAAATTATTATTTCAGAATTTCGTTTTTAATTTTTTGTTTAAACTCTGCTAGGGTATACAAACTTCGGTGAGCCGAAGTTAGCTTCCTTTCTTGTTTTATTTTTTCTTATTTTACAGAATATCATTACGAAGAATTTTATTATTCAATTGTATTTTCTAGGTATTCTTAAGTCGAGACTTTTTAGATTTTGTTCTTATTTCATTCGATTTCAATGTTTTATACACAATTTTTATGGCTAACAGCATCGCTCTTAGCCGGGCTCTAAAGTTTTATCATTATAATTGCAACAAACTGAGTACTCCGGCAGCTATTGAAACATCTGGCCAAGGGCTAATGATAAAACAATCTACTGCGACTTAGGGGATAGCCCGCCGCCACCCTGAAGTGTTTTTGTGGGGTGACGAGGGCGAAACTTCAGTAAGCCAAGTCAAGTTGTGCAAGTTTTTTGGACTAAAGACTTAAAAAACAATACAAAAAAATTGGCTTCTATTGACAGACTAATGCCTGCCTTGAAACGATAGTTAAGGCAACAATTGGAAAACTTTACTTTGATTTGTGTTAAGTTTTCTCAGATTATCTCGAGAAACCTTTTGGCTTTTAAAGCTTAGGTTTTAGTTGGGAAACAACCTTATAAGGGTTGAGTTTTTAATGATAAATGAAATAATATCAATTTATAACTAATTTAAAATTAATTTACAAAATTATTTTTACTGTTAAATAACATTTAAAACTTGTCATTATTAGAGTAAGCAAAAAGGGTCTAAATTAATTATATATTTATATAATGTAGTAACTTCTTGGAAATAAGTAACTTATCTCAATTCTATAATATATTTATCGTTTGTATAATTCACAAAACCCCAGACAAACACATGTAATTATGCAGCTCTTTAATTCCATGCGTAATGACCTTCCGACTCCATTGTTTAGCTTAGTCGCGGCTCAAAATTTGCTACAAATGCCACTTGATTTCCGAGGAGCCCTCATCCTGGAAAAACTCACTGCTGTCAGCGACAAGGAGCTCCAGCCTCGCTTCCCTTCACCACCCTGAGCATCCTTATCTGGTGCACCAACTCGACAAATGAAAGGGTCGTCATGACAACTCAATGAAAAAGTTAGGCATGCAAACTAAGGACCGGGATGTGGATGTGGATATGGATGTGGATGTGGATGTGACTGTGGAGAGCAGTGAAAGCTGGGACATGAAGTTTGATATCATTAAAGGCCACTTATGTGTCAAATGCAATGCAGCCGCAATGAAATTCGCCGGGAGATGGTACCAAGAAGTCGACGGCACACTTAAATGTCATTGAAATTGAAGCTCACTTGACAAGTAATGCTGGCGCAACACAGCCCTCGCCCCCGGCCTGCCCCCAATTCAGGCACGACTACGCCCCTGGCAGGGGGTTAACTCAAGGCAACTACACAAAGGCCTTGTCAGCAGACACTGACAGAACCGCCCCCGAAGGCAGGCAAAGCGGGGCTGCCTCTTTGTAAAAAACCTGGCTCTGTGTGCTGTAAAAAGTTCCCTCCTTTTCCTCCGATTAAGCCCAGCCAAGATTGACATTATCTGAGGCTCTGAGTGATTTGCCAGCAAATGAGATAGGAGCCGGAAACAGAAGCGGGCTGCAGCAGACGCTGATTGGAATATCCTGACTAGCATATGATTTAGTTGTTAAAGTTATTTAAGCGCGAATATCCTGTACAAATAATAAAGATCCCTCATAAAAAATATGTAATATAAAAAAGATAAATTTATAGAATTTTATATTGGGTTTTCTGTTTCCGTTCTAAAATTCAAATTGCATAGATTTATGGCATAGTTAATGTGAGAAGCTTTATATATACTAAGTTTATAGGGTATAAAGTGTCTACTATACTATATTATACTATATTCCTTTAGAAGGAGTGCAAATATATGGAGAGCGATAGTGGAAAGCAGCGTTGTCGCAGCGTTGACTGTCGCATAATTTTCATAATTGCATTGCCACGCATCAACGGAAATTTCGTGGCGCCAACAAGTCGATGTCAATAATTGCCAGGCAGTCAATGTGCTCCATCTTCGCCTTCTCCTCCTTCTGCTTCGCCTCCATCCATTCATCCATTCAGCATTCTTCACCCCTTTAACCGTTCCCAACCTCCATCCGGGCAACGTGGCGTATGCGTAACCGCGCTGCATTCAGGCTGCGGCCGAGCAATTTAAAAGCCACAAAAATGCATTAAAATCCGAGTGTGCGCATAAATTATGGCAGTTTCATTAACAAACATTTTCGTAGCTCGCTCTATGCCAGGAAATGGCCAGCTCCACTCGTAATTAATCCCATGCCCAACTACTCATATTAAATGTGGGATTAAATGATTTATGGTTTAAACAATTTGCCATCGCCCAGGTAAGCGGAATGAATGACCAGACGCCATATTTTCCCAGAGTCCCAATAAAAGTCAATGAAGCGTGCCAAATGAAGTGAGACCGCCTCGATTTCCCAGCTCTAAGTTGTTCTCATAGTTTTACGGCGAAACGAGGTGCAATTTGCCAGTTGAGCGAGCTCAGAAAGTCCTGGCAAAACCGATTAATATTGTGTGTATGTGTGTTGAGGTGGGCCTGAAAACTTGCTCTGACCTACGCACGGAAATTATCGCAAACTATATCGAGCATTTGCGAGTTTTGAATCGGTTGTAATCTGCTAACCCTTTAAAACTTCCACAATTAACACATTTGGCTTTCCCAACGCCGCCAGCAGCAACAAGTGCTGCTCCTTTGCTTTTCACAATGAACTTTACCCGCTGACTCATTGCCGCCATGCACTGGTAAAAATTTGGTATGGGAAGTAATATATAATAGTCTAAATAAGGTATAATCCTGTCGAATGTATTAGCTTACACAACTGTCGATAATTTCGAAGAATTAATTCGAACTTAAAAAAATATTAATGCTCTGAAAACTATTAATATGAATTCTTGATTTCATGTCTTATTAATTTTATTATTTTTCTCTTTTATAAAAGTAACATTTATTATATAGATATACCATATATATATATTTATTTTTCAATTACCTTTATAATTTTTTGACTCTTATTTCCTCGAGTGTGCCATGACGATGCGGAACTGTTGCTGCCGATGTGGTTGTTGCCGCTCTTGTAATATAATAAAACGCTTATTAAATTTTGCCGCCGTTATAACAAGCTGAGCAAGCAGGGCCCACAAAATTGCTGCCTGGGTCGCCGCAGCGCCACGCTTCCGATTCGTTCTTCATCTGCCAGTTGGCTCCTGGATGTTGGATGCTGGCTGCTGTCTGCTCTATTCCTTGCCTTCAGGATAATGATGCGGTTTTGTTATGGCTTTTTGTTGGCACGGCCACCGAGACTTCGGGCACGGGCCCTGCCGTCATCATCATCGGCACCATACCGTGGTGGCCCCCAGTTTGTGGTCTGCAGCACTCAACGGGCGGAGCAGACTATCCGGCCATCAGGCCACCCGGAATCCGCCCTCTGTGGAAAGTTTTCGTGTACTGGCAAACACTTTTTCCTTGTGCTGCCCCTGTTACTACTGTTATTCTTGTTGCATTTGGCGGCGGCCAGGAAAAGTTCAGAGTATCCATTTAGGGTATCCGAATCTGTGGGGCGGCGGCGGAAAGTCAGCAGGGGGGATAAGCTGCTGGGAGGGAGTATTAGCATTGTGCCAGCAATGGCTACGTAAATAATTTGCCTATTTTCGGCTCTACTTTATTGTTGTGGTATAATTATATTTTAACGACACTTTGAGCTCAAATTATGACGGCTCACGGGCGGTGGTTTGTGTGTGGATTGTTTGGGTGGCAGAGATGAACTTGAAACGAGTTGGAAAACTTTTCCAAAACCGCAACTGTGGGTGTGTTTTACAGTTAATTATCATTAGGCAGGGCAACTTTTGGTGTGAAAAGCCAAGCAACTACAACAACATTTTCAGGGGATGCAAGAAATTGTTTACAGTAAAGAGTAACTAATTTAATTGAAGGGAAGCAAGGGCTTGTAGTTTAATATATTTCTTTTATTTATATATTATTGCATACCCTTAGAATAAATATCCTTTTTAGTAATTGCCTTAAAAATTAAAGTTCCTTTGCTTAAACCCTTTAATAGACCGGTTATCGTGCCTGCAACAGGATGATAAATAAATCGCTTTCTGCCCATAAAACTCCCGTATGCCAACTTGAGTTGTTCTCATTCAATTGCAGCCAGAGTTGGGCCTTCTGAGCCGTAAATCTAAAATTAAATGCCGAGATAAGCGAAGCCTACGTAAATTATGCCATTTGCCAAGGCCCAAGTTCGCAGCAAAGAATTTCCGAGCCGTTAAGGAGCAAAAAGCGGCGCAACCCAGCAACATGCCACATTACATAATGATATTCTAGCAGCACAAAAAGCAACAGGACTGCGGCAAAAACCTCTCCAATAGCTGGAATCTTTATGTGCTGTGTGCCGCCGAATTATAACAATTTCGTAATTTATATGAGAGCGCCTCATAAATGGCCAAAGTCATTTGTTAAAGCACACATACATATATTAGGATAAGGAAACTGGTGTCCGGGCCCTTGTTTACGGGTGTCAGCTAATAATTCACTTAAGCTCTGCTGCATGAAACGCTTTTAAATTTAATTACAAAGCATTTTCCCCACTGAACACCGTGCGTATACTTGATATCCCTGGTAAGCAGTAAAGAGCATATATGCGAGACATATGTACGTTCAGCAGGCACTTGGCAGAAATATTAATGACAAGGCAAATATGTTGGCCTGGCAATAGAGTTATGCAACTTCATTTGGCACACGGTGATGATTTATCAGCTAAAGCGAAGACACAGAGAGAAATTACTTAAAATTGTAAAGGAATTGTAAATATTTTATAATGTTAAATAATTTATTATTACAAAGTTAATTTATAAAATAACTTAATGCATGCATTTAATTATATTATATATTTACAGGGTTATTTTTTTTTGTAATATTTACTTAGAGTCCCTATATAATTCCAATGATTTGTTTACAGAAATTTAACTTTATCGGCATTGAAACATCTTAGTTATTTTTATTAATTATTTATAGGTTTCAGGGATAATATCATATTATATATTCGTTTAAAAACTGCTATACATTAAAGTTACTTATATATTTATTCGTAATTCCCATATATGTAATTCTAAGGTAATGCCTACATAAATTAAACCGTTATACCATATAAAAATATAAATATAAGAATTTTTTAAGTTCCCTTAAAACCCCCTAATTACTATTAAAAATTATTTATAAGCTTCAGTAACACTCGTATGTTTAAAATTGTTATTGACATTTCCTTCTGTGTAAAATCTCACCTGCCTGCGGGGCGGTGTTGGAAAATTGAGTTGATTCATCATTTTCCTGGGGCTGAGCGGTAACAACACAATAGCTTTCACCTTTGACGATAATGATGTTTGGCGGGAAGGGAGGGCCAAACGTTCGCATTTGGCATGATATATGAAAATCATAATGCGCTTTGACAGGCCGCAGTCCTGGAGGGTCCTCACTCGCACGCATTTGTGTCTAAATAAGTGGCATTCGATGCGCTGGCTCGCTCGCTTTCCGTTTGCCCTAGGTCATGTACATTTTTGGATAACTTTTTAAGTCCTGCCACAGGACTCTCTCTCTCTGTCTCTCTCTCTCTCTCTCTCTCTGCCTCGGTTGGCTTCGTAAGAGCGCGCTTGCGCCTTGACTTTGTTGATGGCAGAGAGTGTTCGCGGGGAAGCAACACGTGCTTGCCAATATTTCGCCGAGTGTTTGGGTTTGTGGAAAAATGAAGGGTAAACAAATAAATAAACAACAACAACAACGACAACACCGAGGAGTGTGTGAGCGCAAAACTGAATGACAGTTTACGCTAAAAGTCGCGTAGTAAAATGAAGGAAAAAATGTGCGAGTGTTGGTGGTAGTTTTATTTTATTTTTTCCTCTCATTCCTTCGCTCGTTGGGTGGCATTTGGTGCGGTGGTTTTGTTGGCATGTGTACCATGCTTTATGTAGCATAACTTTTGGCGCCAAACTGGCATTCGTGCATCGGACATTCGGCGTGATTTATGATGTCACATGTCGCCGCAGAGGTGATGAAGGGCCCAATGCAGTTGGATTGCTGCAAATGCGGTTTAACATTCAATGCGAATGAACGGAAATAAATATAAATGGAACGCTACATGATATAGGAGTTAGAAGTTTTGTTTATTTTTTGTTTTCACATATATCAGACTAAAGAATTATAAATCAGTTTTCGCTATATATTCGCCGGATGGCCTGTGGGAAATACGAAAGGTTCTGTGAAATATTGATGAACTTACAAAATTGTGATATGTACTATATATCCCCTTGGGACATTGCAATCAATAGGGAACACAGAGGGAAATAATATTATTATTGTCTTATTATAGAAGTAATATATTAAATGAAACTCCAAGTTAAATATTTTTAAAATAATGAAACAGTTTTATATTAAAAGGTTTTGTTTCTTATAAAGTAATGTCTTAATTTAGAGTTCAGCATTAAAGTGTCTTTAGAAAATGAAGTTTCAAGTCTGATTAAAATGAATTTATTATCATAATTTATTAAATTCAATAGATTTCAATATTAAATGTAGTATAAATATATGTGTATTATTAAATGTAGTATAAATATATAATTTAAAAAATGTATTCTTATTTCCTTCATTAAGAATTGTCCGCTTGGCTTTGAAGTCCTTTTGTTAGCCAGCATATAAATACAAATAAATATTTCACAATTCTCTGTTGGAGTGTGTGTGTGTGTGTGTGAGGAAGTCCTTTTCAGTCATTCACAAGGATGTCAACACAGCCACAAAGCAACAAAAAGTGAACGCTCTTTTTGCTCTCTGACTTCTCTTTTTATTTTCCCAGTAGAATACCGCTAGACAGATAGCAAAGAGAGTCGAGGTCCTGTGAGAGCAAAAAGAGAAATGCCAAAGGATGCGCTGGCAATGACGTCGACGCAGCGCCAGCGTCGCAGTCAGCGTCGTTCGATTGCACACTGGGGAATTTGCCCTGTTTTTGTGGCATTAATGTGTTTTTTAAAAGTTTTTAAATTTTGGATATTGAAGTCTTAACGTATTGAGAATATACCAAAGTCTTATGTTACATACCAAAATTGGTATTTTTCCAGTCCAGTATTAAAATACCAGCGCTTGAAGTCAGCTGTTGAAAATTACATTTTGTGTGCGCATTTTGGTTCATTTGGTAGTGCATTTTCCAATTAATATTTCTCAGAGGTTAAAGCACCAATCAATAAAATTTAAAATGGATAATAATGCCTCAGGTTTGTACTATTTGTTAATACTAATACTTTGACAAAATCGTGCGTGTATTTCTAACAATTTGTAATTGAAGCAGGTGGTGTCCGTACAAAGCTTTCGTAATAAATGTTCAACTTTGGCAGAGGTTTTAAAAAAATGTCCAGACTTGTCCAGTGAGTGTCTATATCCATGTTGTAGAGCCATGTATTCCTAATTCAGAACATCTAAGTTCAATTGCCCCTTTTCGCCCCTTTTTGCGTAATTCCATTTTTTAGGATGGAAGTTTTCAATCAGCAATACGGTGCTGCTGGAATAATTGCCACAAAAACAGAACAAATTCCCTTCGATTTCTCGCAAATAAAGAGTGCGATCACGCCCATTTTTTTTACAAAATATATAAAATTACCATTATTGTCGTAAAAAGAAAACAAAACATTTTTTTTTTAATTTTTACCATAAAAAAAAATTTAAAATCGATTAAAAAAAGGCGGAACCACGCCCATTTTTTCAAAATATCTTCCTTTCTTTATTATTAACTTAATTCAAAAAACAGAATTTAAAAATTTTGCTTTGTTTTTAAGATATTAATTAATGCCACAAAAACAGGTCAAATTCCCCACTGTGGATTGTGGGCCACGTGTGGCAACAGTTGCAGTAACTGCCTCCGGACTCCGGAGGGGCAGGCCGTGGGCGGTGGGCGAATCAATGCTGAAGGAGGCGTTGTGTGTGCGTCAGCCTGTGTGTTTATGCTGAACGATTACGCTGACAGAGATAAGCCCAAGCGACAGGACGAGGGCAGCGCTGCAGCGACGCAGCAGCAGTGCCGGCAGCGCAGGAGGATTTCAGGATTCAGTCATTGCCGGCGTTTCGAACTGTTTGGACGTGTCAAGCAGACGAAAACGGGATATATCGGGAACTGTTGCCAGCGGTAGTGTGTCTTAGTATTAGTTAAGCACCACAGGATAGTTGTTGCCGTATGTGTGTGTATGTGTGCGTGTGTGTTAGGCACTATTTGGGGATTTAATGGAAAAAGCATTAATGGATGCTGCCTCGGGGAGTGACTGTAGTGCTGCCATCGGAGATAGTAGTGGCCAGTGGATGTATGTGCTTCTGTGAGTGTGTGAGTGGGTGTAAAAGGGATAAATACACAGAAAGAAAAATGAAGTAAAAACAAAGAAACTGGAGGATAACTTAAATTGCAATCGTTTTTTGATAATAAAAGTAGGAATTGTAATTAATTGACTAGAAAAGGTTCTTCAATTCGTTAGTCGAATTGAAAATCTTAAAAGATTTTTTTAATTGAATTGAAAATCTTAAAAGAATTTTTTAAATGAATAATAAACTAGTTAAAACTCATAAATTTAATTTATAGTATAGCTAAGTAAGCTAAGAATATCAGTATATGATTTATATAAATGGTTAGATGTCGAACAATAATTTTTGATTTAAAACTAAAAATATTATTTTGATAAAATAATATTAATGATTAAATTTTTAAATATTTAATGTAATGACATATTATATTAATATTTACCGATTTTTGTGGATATTAAAGTCCTGTAGGTAGCTCAAGTTTAAAATGCTTAAAGTTGTTCGTTTAAATTTCTTTATTCAATTTGGAATACGGATAGCATGAATATTTATAAATAAATGATTATAAAAAATAATTTAAATTACAAATTTAAATCCTTAATAATTCCTTTTTCTCTGTGTGCGTATCAATGTTTCCGAGTTTTGTGTGCCTGCCGCAGCCTAAAACTATGCAGCGCAATTTTGTGAGCTGACATTTTGTTTGTTCACCCGCATGTGTGAGTGCCTGAGCTGGTGTGTGTGTGGGCGAGTGTGAGTGGTGTTTGGTTTTATCGTGGATTTTACTGACTTCACGGGTTATTTGTCCGCACGAATGTGTTCATAAAAAATGTAACAAAAGTGGATTTTCGCTGGCCCCCGAAAACGCTTTGTTAGCACAGGGGTCCTAACATCCTACGGAACCGGAAACGGAAGTTACTGGTGCAAATACAAAAGCAAACACAAACGCACACACACAGACACACAAACCTGAATATAAAGGACCCTCGCTCCGCGGCAAGTGGATAAAGTAAATTGAATAAAAGGTGAAATAATTCGAGCGCTAAGCAGGCCGAATGTTGGCTAATGGAAAAGTGTGAAAAAGGTTGGCGCTGGCCAAGTGAACCCAATAAAAGCGAGAGAGAGAGAGAGAATGAAATGCGCCGCGAAAAATACCTTCGAAAATTTTCAATTTTCCCAGCGAGTCGTGGGAAAAATGCAAATGTAGCGGTGACTTTTTGCGGGAATTTATGGAGCGGCAAATTGAATCGAATGGCCACCGAGCTGTCAGCGCTGACGTGCCGTGAAGCATGTGCCGTGCGATTATCAAAGTGCGATAAAATTGCTGCAACAATGGCCAAAGAGAGACAGAGAGAAACCTGGGGGAAAAAGCGGGAAAACCCCCGAAAAAAAACGGAGACGAAGGAAACACAGAATCGCTGCCTAGTCACAGTCCATAAAAATTTACCGTCTATGCACTGCGTATAATTTATGGCCGCGATTCGTTTCCTTTCTCTACGGTTTTGTTCTTTTTTCCTGCTTTTTGCCGACCACCTTTTGGCAATTGTTGAATGCAGCCGCAAAATATGGCGTGAATCTTTTTTTTTCGCCATCTAGCATGTGTAAGCGGCCGGACATATGTGTTAGTGTTCCTGGCAAGCTGCCAAAAATAATAAAATCACAATCCTATGCCAGACAACTCCATATAAGTGCTGCTGCTGGTGCTGGCGCTGGATCCTGCATCCAGGACGTGTCCAAGATAACGAGGTAATTTCACTGAACGATTCGCAGTTTTCGCAGTGCTTGTGTTTTTGTAGCTTTTTAGTCTAAGCAAATTGAGTTGCCGCCGGTTTGGCCAATGAAAATCGCACAACATCGATGCTTTTTTCCGGCACTTTTGTTATCTCCGTTTGGCTTTCCTTCTGGTTTTCCACAAGCTGTTGAATTATGCATTGCCCGGAGATAAGCTGGAAATGTTGCACAAGTCTGCCAATTCGACTGGCCATCGGGGATTTGGGGGCCGAAAGAGGACCTGGGCGAACGGGGTGTCCATTAAATTTTAATCTTCGAAAATATTTGTATGCAACGGGTGCGACTGCAAAGCCAATCTTGAAAAGTTAGCCGAGATGGCGAGCTCTCTCAAAGGGAAAACGGAATGTGGTCAAGGGGAAAAATTTACATTTTATTGGAAATTCTTTTCGATTCGTTTGCGTTTCACAAACACCTCCTCCACCTCTTGTACATTTCCAAAGGTGTGCTGCTGCATTCTCTTATTGCATTCGATTCCTGATATCCTTGTTAGTCCGGTACATTGTCAAGTTTTTTTCCGATTATTCAGGAAAGTATTTACTTTTGTTGCTAGATTAAAAGCTTCTTTTTTATTTCAACTTTAATTTGTATAAAAAAATGAAGTACCTATCGAAATTATATGATACTCTTAGGTCTTTCCTGTATATCTGTAAATTGCCTTAATTCCTACTTTAAATTTCTAAACTTAAATACCCAAACATGGGACTCTCAATTTTCCCTTTTTTATCTAGACCACTGAACTTCCTAGAAGACATAATCGTTGCTGTCATTACGACTGCATTTAGCGGTCCCATTACATCTGCGTGTCTTGCCAACGCTAAATTACTTCCCCATCTGACACCTTCAACCGCTATCAGGCGGAAAATTTTAAAGAGTTGGGAGCAGAGCGAGCTGCGAGCTGTTGTACCAATTAAATTTATTTGTCAGACCAGCGAGCGATGTCACCGCCATGGCCAACGTCCTCGCAATACACTCAAGTCAACTTTATTCATAATAACAACCAGAACCTCATGCGGCACGACAGCAGCATAGAACACTTAAAAAAATCATACATTTAATAGAAGACATTGGATAGATAAAAAGAAAACACTTCTAGATAAATGCATTTTTTATTTAAATATTTAAAATTAAAATTCTGGGTCGCTGCCATGAAATCTGCAAGTAAAATTGTATTTTGTGCAGTTCACTATTAAATTCTTCTATTATCAAGAGAGAGCTTTAAAAATGGTAACTTTAATATTTAAATTACAATTTAAGCAGTTTCTGATTAGAAGAAAATTTTAATGCGTATTTTAGAGAGGCTTTTAATAAATTATGTAATTAACAAAACATGTTTTTTAAATTGTATTTTTATCTTATAAAAAGTACAATGCAATTAATGCAATTAATAATACGTAAACTGTCGTATAACAATTTAAAATTAATTTGGGTATTCAAGAATACTAAAAAATATAAATTAATTTAAATAAATTAGATTAGATAGATTTTTTTCTGTGCTTTCCGTGCACCAACAGCATCTAAACAAAGGCACTCGAAAACGCCGGAGGGCCACGAACAAAGATAAAGCGGCAGCCCCAGCAAGCTCGGGGGTTTGTCAATGTGACAATGCAGCATCTCCGACCGAACCGCTGGCCTCGGATCCGGATCCCCCGCCCACCTATCCCGCCTAGTCCAGATATATATGTATGTATCTGGAGAATCCGGATCCCAAGGGGACTGGCTGCAACGGCGGGACGCCCAACAATGGGAAGTTGCCATGGCAGAAAAAATATGCGCGCCCATTACATTTTGTTGCCGTGCCTCATTTTTCTTGTTGCCCTTCTAGACAGGCGCTCTGTTGTGCCCGAATTGATGTTATATAAAAGGTGGCCAAACATTTGTTGGGACACGCGAAATCGGAAGGGGGACGGGCAGCGGGCGGCAACAATATGAATAGGTCGAGCCGGGTCCTGGCACGGCACAGCGAAATGTTATTAGGTGGTCCGTCGCCTTTGCATTTCCGGTGTCCCATCCTCGCTATCATTTATCCTAATAGAAAGAGAGACAAATCTTGGCAATATTTAAATTTTCATTGAGGTTTATATTTATTTATTTAATAAACAGAAACATACAAAAAGCTTTTAAAAGGAATCGCATTTCTAAAAAGTGGTATGTTATAGCATTATAAATTAATAAATTATAAATATTTAAATACACACAATACATACAATACACACAAACCTTACATAATCCTTATTTATGATTAGTTAAATCATTCTCTGTAGATATTTTTTGTAGTGCAGTCTTAGCCCCATTTCGTTGCGGCTCCTCCTGAACTATTGTCCAGGTCGGGAGTACATTGTTCCAGTGTCCGTTTTGTTTTCCAGCCGTAGTCCTAGCCATAGTCGTAGCCGCAGCCGTAGTCCTCGCTATGGATTTAGCCATTTACGAGTACGTGGCCCGCGACGGATGCTCTTTGACTTGCGGCCAAGCCCTTTGTTGGCTCGAACCAAAGAGTTGCACTTCAGGCCGGGGGAGTGCAAATGGATATCCATTGTTAGGAGCATTTCGCATTCGGGCCCCGGCGAAGGGTTCAGAAGTGGGTGCTGCCGACAGGAAATTGCCGGGCTTTAAGAAAACCTTTAAAACGAAAACCCTTTGGGTGGCAGCAGGATGTCGGGCATATAAATTGCCAAGCTGTCAACCAGCGCTAAACGCAAACACATCCGCCCCAAAGTGCTGCGAATATGTACTGTGTGCAACACCTTTTGCATGTGAAAACAAAAAGAAAACAAACATTGCAGGTGACGAGCATTAAAACGATTCAACAGCTTCGTCTCAAAGCGAGAAAAATTATATTGCTTAACGCCTGCACCACGTTCAGGCCCCTCCCCTCCGTCCTCGACTCACTTCCAATTCCACGCCCAGTTCATCCACCGGATGAGGGCGTGGCAACGGCGGATGCAGCAGCGTTTAACCTCAGCCCCGATGAGAGAGGCCTTCACTGGGCAAAAAATATTGCAGCTTACAAATAATATCCTATTTGTAAATGTTCAACAAATCGAGAAAGTAACTTTAATAAACAAGTATATAAAATTTCATTACTTCTTAAGAAATTTTAATCATTTTCCACTTCATTTCAGTCTCCGATTGTGATTTATTTAGTTTTTATTTAGTTGTTTTCTTATCAAAACTGTTTAAATTATGTTTTAATATATTTTGCCCCAAGAATAAGTATATTTTTGAACAGAAATTTACCTTTTTACTAGTTGAATACTTTCCTGGTACCTGATGTTTTTCAACTCACATTTTATTGGGTAATTTATTTCGCTCAGTGCATTTGGGATCAGGGGTGATTTGCGCTCGACTGCCTTTGCAACACATGAAGGCATGACCATGTTGCCTTTGAATTGTTGCCATCGCTATTGCTTTTGCTGTTTGTTGTGGCGTTCCGCACTTAAAGCCTTTCAGAGCCAACAAAAACGGGGAAAAAGGTGAGAAATATATTGGGTAGAAAATAAAAGGAACCAGCACTTGTGAGCTCAAGGTGCATGCTGAGCTAAGGACCGACGCCCAAGGAGTATCCGTTGCATTGCCCAGCTGCATCCACCGGGAAGTAGCCTCTTTTCGGGCATTTCAATGTGCAAGATTGATTGCCCTGGTCCCAAATTGTTTCCACTTTGCTGGAGATGAACCAAATGTACGTAAATGGATAATGGATAAGTTCAGTGAGCGAAGAGTAAGGAGCTTTTTATCACCTAATTGGAGGAGAAGGAGAAGGAGAAGGCGGACAAAGGAAAATTTCGACATCCCTAGGCTTACATTTTAAGAACGCCTTGGAAGACATACCTTACTCAATGGAGAGCTTAGCAGGAGTCGGATTTAGGCTGACATCTTGGCAAGGGAACAAGAAATAATTGAAGTATTTAAGGATATACCTGAGACTACATATCATTCAATATTTGTTGTTTTAATTTTTAATTCATTCATTGTATTGCTTTATAATTGACATATTAACAGTTAAAAACTGATTAACTGTATATAATTTAATACTGCTGTTCATTCATTGTATACATTTTTTATAGTTTACTCCCACAAGTGGATTATCAAAACAAATAAACAGCTATTTTAATCATGGCCACACATCACGGTAAAATAAATAAACAAGAGCTCAACGTGCCCCAACAAGGACACGCAGTTACAGAAAGCCCATTTAATCCAGAGTGACACCAACTTAAGCGGCGTCCACATATTTAGTGTCAAATTTGCTGACAGCTTGCAGTTATGACACCAGACACAGACATTTGGACAGACACACAGAAGCCAAAGTAATCGCTTTGCGAGGACGCAGAGGAGGTCGCAGGATGTGGCCTGTATCCTGTCAGCTGAAGCTGGCCCCGCCGGCAGATCCGCTGGAGAATCCCCCAAGTCAGACAGTTGGACGGCACAAAGGCGTGCAAAATAAAAACTCATTAAAAATGAACGAGCTAACACCCACACGCAGGTTATTCCAGGCACTGTAAGGACGACGCCGTCGTCCAAGTGCTGTGCAAAGAAACGAATTGCTCGTGGCAAATCGCTCAACAAAAGACGCTGCTAAAATAAACAAATCATTTTAAATTCTCAATTAAATGCAAACAGCGCCGCCTGCCTCCGCTCATATGTGCCGGCTGAAAAGGTGTCAAGTTGCAAACATTAAAAGGAACTCTTCTGTGTGACCCTCAGCGTCCACATTGCCACCCCCTCAATAGTCCTTTGCCCACAGAAGTGTCAAAAGTACAGAGAAAAAACACTGTTAATTTTAAAAATTTAGTATTGAATTTTGAAAGAAAATATTTAAAGCATATTGCACTTAGAAAGTCGAAATGTTTACAGAAATATTTACAAATTCTCACGAATAGGTTTTTGTAAAGTTAAAATTAAGCTTTAGTTTTATAAATTAAATTACATTTTTCCCATACTAATAATTTATAGATAAAACTGGAATTTGATTTAAAAATTAATATACTTTCCTCTCCGTGTACGATCCAAAGCCTGTCGATTGTGTGTAATGGGTGTCATGATGATGTTTATTTAGTCGCTAAGCTAAGTGCCCGACTGTCTAAGGAAACGAGAAAATCCAGATGGGCGGGAAAGGATTCTGCTGAGCTTCGTTTTTTTATTATTTCTTTTTTTTTGGGGGGCCTCGGCTGTTGAACTCCTGCTTCTCGACCTCAAAACATGTTTATGTCTTCCTCATTGTAGTCGGTGCGCTCGTGTGTGGGGGAAACTTGGCCCGAGCCATTCCAAATAAAATTTAATGATGGCAAAAGTCATTCATTTCGTATGCTCGCTCATAAATACTCGTTAAATGTATTTACCAAGGGCTCTACAGCAATGCAAACGCCGGATTGCTCTCGGTTTCTGTGAGTCCTCAGTCGGATTGGAATGGGATAGGGATGTGTCTCTGCGTCTGTGTTTCTGTTTCGGGGGAAGTCCTGGCATAGAAACCTCCCGATGCGGAGAACTCATGTTGATTTCTCGCCTCTGTCGAGTTTTGGCATATTTATATAGCACTTTGTGTACTCGGTATTCAGTATTCTGTGTCTCGTATTGTTGTAATTCTCGCATGGATTGTTTGCACAGCACCAAATGCGAATCGCTGAAAAGCCCGTAACCTCTAGATCGAAAATGATTTGAACTTGACATGCAAATACTAAAATGAAAGCCGAGTTTTCAGACCATTATAAATGTGAAAATGTTGAACTAAGCTGAACGCTGCTTCTAACAAGGCTTTACTTTTAATATCAGATCCCAGTTTCCCTTGGGAGTATTTAAAATCTGTTTTATATTTACCATTTATGTAACAATTTAAGCAGTCATCAAATTAAATTATAGAAACTTCACAAAGCTAAACAAAAGGATAACTATTATAAAGCAACTCATTTAAGCGTATTTATTTTAACTAGACTTTCTCCTTTCCAACTTTCCCATCATTTAATTGCTAAACAAACTTATTTGGCTTTGGAAAATGCAGAGTTTTACATTTTTGGCAGGCAAACAATGAACAGGAAAATATTTTCATAATGCATATGTATATTAAAATGCTGTTTTCCCGTTTCCATGCATTTCAGGTGGCTGAGTAACATCTGAGACGACTGAAAATTTCCAAATAGAACCAAGCAGCAAGGGGGCTTAGACAAAGGCCAAACATCGGAAAAGCCACGCAGAAGGAGTTGGATATATGTATACATGTGTATATATGCATATATTCATATTGGAAAAATAAACAAGCTGGATACACGAAGCTGCTGGAGAAATAAACGAAACTAAACTTAATTTTCTGCAGGCCACACATTGAATTTTCATGCAACGAAATGAGTTTATTAGAGCTTCCTTGTCTAGACATGGCCAAAGGTGAGTTTCAAAGGATACCTGGCTTTTAATTGTTGATAAATGTTTATTAAAGATTTAATAAAAATTATGTTATATAATGGAAACCCTTAGGGTTTTCTTTGTATTTTAATTATTTAATTTAATATTGAACTTGCAGATCTTGATTGTATTTTTATCTATATTTAATTAACTTTTCGAGTTTAAAATGTAATAAGTAATTTGGTGTTTTTAAATTTAAAAAAATACAAAACTCTGCTTACTTAACTTATTTACTGAAAGCATTTACCATTTAATTCAAAATATCTTGTCATGGATCGTTTTAAGATCCTAACTATAACAGTTTGGATTTTATTTAACAAATTACTCTGTGCATTTGTTTCACTTCTAAAATATATTTTTTCAAATATATTATTTGCACTATAGTATTTCTAATTCTTGGGTATATTCCAGCCGTTCAAGTTGGTTTATATCCGGCATGATATCGTTTTTATTATTATTGTTATTAGCATTCAGCTGCTGCAAGTTCTTGCAGCCGTTAGCACACAAGCATCACACACTGCCTTGCCATATATAGACCATATATACATTCATATATTCATACATATATCAAAAAAGATGTTACAACAAAAAGCACCCTCCTTTAATCCGCCACCCAAGTGGTCGGGCTCAGCAGTCAAGTGCCGCCTAAATGCGACTGCGAATCCCGAACTGCATCCAAAACTAAAACCGAACCGAGTGCAGCTCGCTGGCGGATCCAAATTAACCGCATTTATGAGTTGCACTCGAGGTCCTCGAAACACACAGACTGCCGGCAGCTGTGGCGGCATTAAAGTTTTAAACAAACTACATAGCGACAATGTTGGTAATTAACCTGTCGCACGGCACCCTCTCTGTTCTGCCCCCTTTCAGCGCTGCTTTTGGGAGCGTGGCTGCTGCTGCTGGCGGGCCTGCCGACCCCCCTCCTGGCCACAAGCGGCTTACGGGTGCCCACATTCCTGCTGGAGCCCGCACCGCGCCTGCTCTTCGGCAATGATACCGGCGCCCAGGTGACCTGCACCGCCCACGGCAGTCCGCCGCCTCTCGTGTCCTGGGTTCTGCGGGACGGATCGCTGGCCACCCAGGTGCCGGGCCTCAGGTAAGTCCCAGCACTTCTGCAATCCTGCGGTGCGCCTCCATTCCCGCAGCAATGAGCTCGGGTTATAATAAGCGGATGTCGTTGTTGCACTGGGGGAAAATAACATTACTATTATTATATTTAAAGGAAGGTTCACTACTTTTGTCACCAATTTATATAAACACTTTCATATGTTTTTAATAAGAAAGCTTAACAAATAATAGCTAATACGAAACAGTTAAAAATGTTGTTCTTAATTTTATAGTTTCCCTTTCAATATTTCCAAGTGTACATAAAGTGTTGAGAGTTGTGGCCATAAGTATGTGTCGTTTGGCTTCCTGTCGGCGGTTTCGGAAGTCACATTGCTGTGGCTTCAGTTTTTACCAGCGGCATTAAAGTTATTCCCCGACACATAGCTTCGTCTCAATTGACGTGGCGCGAAAAGACACCGCCGAGGAAAGCTGTGAAAATCAATGTTAACAGATGAACGCCACCCCATTCCCATTTTCCCATTTCCCCGTTTTCCAAGCATCCTACCGCCCCTTCCCGGCTTTGTGGCCACAAATTTCAATGGAAATGCTTGGCTGGCAGCAGCAACAACAACACTGCGGGGGAGGCACACAAAAGATGCGCTTTTTGTTTGTTGCCTGAAAAGGCCAAAGAAATTACACAAAAGTAATGCAACCAAGTTGCGGAGACAGCAGTTCTCAGACAGCAGGGGACAGAGATATAGCACAAGAAGCAAGTAATTTTAATAATAAATAAAGCTTTATTGTTGGGAGACTTTATGCTTTAATATTAGAATAAATTGGATTTAAAAAGTATATATATATATAGATTAATTTTCCAAAGAGTACATACTAAGTAGGGCTATTACTTTAGCCCCAACTGTTGACACTCCCTCACAGCGTTTTCTATCTATTTCGTCTGTTAGTGAGTTGTGTGCGAGAGCATTTAACATATTAAAAAACGCATCCTTTGCCGGATGACAAGTTGAATGCAGGATGCTCACACACGTCTGGCATTAATCAAGCCGAGTGTACATTTGTTGCTTCGGCAAATAGGACTTTAATTTGCGGTTATTTTGCCGGAATCCATTAGTCGCTGGTGAACACAATTAACGCACTTTGCATGCGTACTTTTTATTGACTACCTCGTTTGGTTTAGATCTTTTTTTAACACACTGCTGCTGATCCATTCCCCTATTAAACGGATTATTATATAACCCAAAAAAATGATAAGCAAATACATACTGTCAGAGCAGTGACAGTAAGAACAAACAAATAAAGCTGATAAATCGTAAAAATAGCGCACTTCCTATGGCGGCACGACCCAAAAATAAATACGGGCATAAAAATGTATAGACTCACGGCACAACTCGCAATGTATATATGGCAACAAATTTACTAAAAGAATTTTTATGTTTCGCAAAATGAAATGTCATTTCAAATACGTGATCCGGCACACACACACGTCCATAAGCCCGAGGATTCCATGTGCATGTACGTCGACGACTGTCAGTCTGGCAGAGCCGAAAAAAAATTGTACAGAAAATCCGGTTGCGACGGCAGTACTGCTACTGCATAGAAATGAAACAAAATTTGTTTTAAGCTACTAAAGAGCATAGTTGAGTTCAAGTGACGACTATATAGGACGTGTACTTATCTGCTGCAAAAACTGGCGGACAAACGGACAGAATCCGGACAGGGGACAGCGGACAGGGAGCACGGAATCCGGAGTCAGCCAGCTCTCTTTTTTGCCCCGTGGCACCCCAGGCAAACGCAATAGACGTAAACAAATTGCTGGCACTTAAACATTTTTGAAAACAGCGCTTGATGAAGTTTTCCCTTTTTCGGTATATGCTGCCCGCCGCTTGTTGTCCCAGGCATCAGCATTCAGTGTGCCACATCAGGAGAAGTCAAGCCAAAGTCCCATCTAACTACACTGCAGCAAAAGAATGGCAGGATCAGATAGGTGTTTGTATGAATTTATAGTCCATAACTAAATAAAACAGTATTTTATAAAAGAAACTTATTTAGAAGTCTGCCGGATGAAGTTTTAATATGTAACTCTACATTTTAGAAGTTGTTTTTTTGCTGTCTATATTTTTTCTCAGTGCTCCCATCTCTGTCGTCATAGCTTGTTAGCCCAAACTGCAGCTGCAGTTGAGATGATTAGCGGACACGAGACTGCCCTGCAACTGCACTGGCAAGCTGCGTCTGCCACTGGAGTGCGGAGGAGTTGAGAGCAGAGGTTGGATTGTGGACTGAGGACTGAAGCTGCCCCGGCGGCCTGCATGACTTATGTGATGGAAGGTTGATGGGTTTCGGGCTGCTCTAGAGTCACGGAGCTAATCAAATGAATTAAAGCCCTGCGGGAGGCTTTAAGTTTGATTTGGCAACTCATGTTTGGGATTTAAGAACAAGCCACAGAACAAAGGCCTTAAGATGACAACGAAACAACTTCTGTTTTAGAAATTTTGAACAGTTTGACTTTAGCGTAGCCTTCAGCAATAATTCAGAGACTAAGTCTTGTATTTAATATAGGTATGTACATGTGTTAATTAATTTTGTGCATCTGCTATAATATCTTAGATTAAGGTAAGACTTTCTTAACGTTGCAAACTGAAACTGCTGAGGAGCTTAGGCCGTTGTGCATCATTTGGGTTCAACATGCATCCAAGCGGCATTAAGCTTATTGCATTTTTATGTAAATTCACACTTTGCCTTCCATGTACTTGCTTGGTGCTATAAAAATACTCGCCAGCAAATGGCAGCCACTTTGCTGTCGCTTTTGTGGAGCAAATTTTTGTGTGCACCACGTTCAGCCATCCCCAAATGCAAATAAATAAATAAATATGTAGGGAGGGGAGACCTAAGAAAAGAATGTGCCCACTAAAATATTGCATTTTGCCGTTCGCTTTTGTGCTTTTCAGGAAAATATCTGGCAACGGCACCCTGCACTTCCCGCCATTTTTGGCGCAATATTATCGCACGGATGTGCACGAGGCCACCTACAGATGCCGGGCGAGCAACGAGGCGGGCACCATCCTCAGTAGGAACGTTCAGGTGCAGGCAGGTGAGTGTAATGTACTATGGACGAGTACGTCTACGGGTATGGGTATGGGAATGAGTACGAGTGCTCCTGCTGCGACTGTGAGTAGCCAAAGTAGCTGAGCGTGGAATGCGCTGCTCCCATTAACAGTATTCAAGGCGAAGAAAAAAGTGTTTTCAACTTGCCAACATGCAAGAAATTGAGCCAAGACAAGCACTCAAATTTCAAGAAAGCTACAAAGAGTTTTAAAAGTAATATAAATGGTAATAATTTAATAGAGAAACTGTCATTTCCCTATCGAATTTAGTAAAAAAGAGTCACATACGTATCTTTGATTAAATATAAGATAAGGTCTTGGTTAAGCTGAAATATCTTATTTTAGAGAATGTTATAATTTCTTCTTTATAGTTTCAGATTTGAAAGACAACCGGAGCAGCCTTAATTGTATACCATTAGACATTAGACTAAACACTTTAGTTAGACTATTTTTTGCCTAACATATCTTGGTTCCTTTACTTTCCTAAATAGATTTTAAAACATGATTGTTTTTTTATATTATATACTGCCAGATTTTTATAGAAATCCCTTTAGTTGCCAACACTGTTACCTAGAAGATATAGGGCCGCATTATGTTGACAACATTTTGAAGCTGCTCACGTTCGCTGTGCTGGCATTCTTTACGATTCCGCTTGCTGGCAGCCCCTGGGATGTCACCTGTGCGCCACTTTTTCTTACTTTTCGTCCTTCTATTCCACTTCATATAACATTAATGTCCTGTGAGCTTCCTGCCAGCCCTCGGGCTTGGGCCTGGACTCTGTGATCGATGCAACAACAAACTTGGCGCGGCTGCAACTTGCTCGAGGCACTGAAATTAAGTTAATTATTTTATGCACTCCCCCTGTTTGTTCAGGCTCCTTAATGCTTGACCTCGAAAACGGGCACGTCGGCTGTATTTGCAGAGCCCGGCCTGGGCCTTGAGTAAACACAGAGGACCCCCCAACAAGTTCTCCTCTTTGCAGAACGAGGAAAAACCAACGTTGCATGATAGTCGCTTAAAATCTCATTCAATATTTACACTTTGCATTTTCCATGTGCATCAGTCCTGTCACTCTTTTTTCTCCCCCGTCCTTGCTCCTGCTCCTGTACTGTGGTCCTTCTTTCTTTGAGTATTTTGGCTGCTCTTCAACTTCCGTTTTGCATGTAATTTCGAGCAATTTCATTCATTTAAACGCCAGCCATTCCGTATTGTGTCCCGTTTATTGGGCCGCTCGGTGTTGTTCCCTGTCGACAGTGTCGCCATCGGATGCCAGCTCCAACGGGGCTGCGATTCTTTTGCCCGAAAGCGTTTTATGCACTCATCCCGTTTGTTGACTTTTCCTATATTCCTCCCTGAATCACAGGACCCCCTGTAGCCACAACAGCGGTCAATGGAATAGGGAACCTTTTTGCTGAGAACGTATCCTTAATTAGCACAAGATAAAACATTTTTAAGATTCGAGATTGAAGCTAAGATGAGCTATAATTAACTCATGAAAAATGTTGGGATCTACTAGATTAAGCCTCGATTAATTGAATATTTATTAGTATTAAAATATATATAAAATAATCGAAATTCCCTGTACTATGTACTATACCCCACATATTCCTATACCACTAACAATCTTTCTCCGAACTCTGTTACTACTCTTGTTTCGCTTTCTCGTTTTTCTTGTTGGCCATTTCCTCTTTTAGTGGTGCGTCGTCAATTCCATGTGCACGTGGAAAACACCGAAGTCTATTTGGGAAATTCGGCGTTGATTAAGTGCGCCATCCCGGAGTATGTGCGGCCCTATGTGCGCGTGGCCAGTTGGCATCGCGGCGAGGAGATACTGCTCCCGGATCTGTCGGATGTCGGTGAGTGTTGCCACATTTTAACAGATCCACAGACGAGGACGCGAACAAATGGTGGGCGGAGGAGAGAGTTTATCGGCTGCTGAAATTTATGTGCACACGATTCATTTTTGTTGCTTGAACAGCAATGAACTTGCAGTTTTTCTGCAGCTCAGCTCCAAGAGGCGGAAGTGTGGGTGCGGCAACGGGGCGGATGACATTTATTGGAAAACGTTGCGTATACGCAGCGGGGGCCGGGCGCCGGGCGCTCTGGCTCGCTTTGATTTTCCTTTTGCTCTGCAATTGTCATCTGTGTGACCTGAGTTTATGATTTTCCCAACAGCGGGTCGCTATGTGGTCCTGGCAGCCTCCGGGGATTTGTATGTGCGCTCCGTGCGCACCGAGGATGGACTGATGAAGTTCAGTTGCCTGGTGACCAACACGCTCAACGGGGAGCGGCAGCGCAGCGACGCGGTGATGCTGCAGGTTAAAGGTAAGCTCGAGAAATGCCCAAGAGGAATTGAATGGATTTAAACTGTTTTAAACTTGTATTTGTCAGTGAGTTTATTATTATTTTAGTATTATTTTTATAGCTTAACTAAGGGCTTATTTTCAGCTCTGAGAACTTGCCAAATGTATTGCAAATCGTTGTCTATTTTCCTACTTACTCTACCTTTAATTTTTCCCACAGAACTGAGCAAGAATCTGGCACCTCGAACCACCCAAAAACCAGTGATGGAGATTCACGTGGAGCGCGGCAACGATGTTCATCTGCCCTGCAACATCCAGGGCAATCCCTTCCCCATATTTACGTGAGTTAACCGAGTTCCTGGGGCGAGCAGGCGTAGCCCGCCCGTATCTGTATCTAAGTATCTACGCAGCTGGCAATAAAATAACATCACGAGCTTCCGGGACGGAGATTATAGACAGCCCTTAAGTGCATTCGAATGTTTGCCTAGGGAGGCTGGCTTTATTGCATATTAGGGACTGCTGTTTTAGTGCTAATTAGGTGACTCCATGGAGGAGCCGGGCCGGTGTGGCCATGTGCTAACAGCAATGTGGTATCTGGCGGTGGAAAAACAAACTAATAGGGGTCAGAAAGCCAATCTTTACACCCAACTGAACTTAATCATCTTGTTTACCCACTGGAAACGGATCGGCTTACAAAAGCCAAACAATAAAAAGCCATTTCGGTGCGAGAAAAGTTGGGCCAATAACACATATCAAGTAACCAACCCCATGACGCGAGGCCTTCACAGATAATTAGCAAAATAAAACAGTAAACATGGTGGCTCTCCATAGGGTAGCACAATTTAACAGTCTGTTTCACTTAGCAGAGCTTATTAAAATTTCATGCAGTTCTAAACACTTGAAGAGCCCGACGCACTCATATAAATTCGTATACATATATCTACATATAGAGGGACATATTCGCGACAAGGACCCAGACAGCTGGAAAAACAAAAACACAAGACAAACATGCAGGGAGCAAAAGTTCTCGGTGGGAAAACATAAACGTTGGGGCCAGACGGGCAAGTGTCTGAAATATTTCACTTAGGGAGGGAATTTTCCCCAAACTGATTACAATAAATGCTTAGGAAAGGCGATAATTTTGTTTTCAGCACAAGTTTAAGCGTGGCTGGAATAACAAAATAAGCTAACTGGCGTTTATTGATTTCGTGTGTGATTCTGCAATTGATTGAGTTTCTAGTTTTTGTTTGTTTTGAAGAGCTAAACCAAGTTTGAATCAGTAAGGGAAAAGTTTTGCATTCAACTCTGCGTATGCGTAATATTTTTGCGACTTGTGCAAACTATTTATTGGGATTGAAAGTTAATAGTAGTTTATAGTTAAACTTTAATTGGGAATAATAATGCTTGACAGCTGAGTAATTAGAAGTTTTGAAGTCTTTAAATTAAAACCATCTCAAGCATTATGATTCTATTTTCATACAGTTATTTAGTTCTTTTTGTGTATCCCAAGATATTGCCAGTAAAAGTTAGGCATACCAACTCTTTGTTCGCTTTATGTATCGACTTTAGTGAGATTTCGTAACTGATGCAGCCTCTGGTTTCTGCAAACAAAAAATGTAAATCAATAAAGAGTTTGTGCCTTAAACCGAAAGCACTACCAACTGCCAACGAACCTTGCCTTATATATGTATGTATGTGTCTGTGTGTGCTCTCTGATTTATAGCTGGTATCGCGTTTCCGACTCGGCGGCCCTCTATCCCATACCCTCGTCACAGCGAGTGATACTTTCGCGCACACTGCTGCTCATCAAAAATGCTGACGAACGCGATGCGGGCAAGTGGGTAAGTAAGCGTCAAACAGCCAACCGCCGGCAATCCGTATATCTGGATATATGCACTGCCCTGGAGCACTGTACAGTTGAGCTTGGATAGAGTGAATTTTGTTTAGAGAAGGGAAGCCAAGGGAAAGTTTTATTATGTAAAATCCAGCAGTTCCTGAAATAGTTGCTAAATAAAAGTGAGGTTAATAACTGAATAAAGTCCTTAAACTATTAGGTTTTTCACCAAAATAGTTCTTGGGACAAACCTGAAACATAATCACTAGAAAGCTCACATCCAAGTTCGACTGTATTGCCCGGAGCCTTGGGAAATTTCAGCATGGAAAAAAGACTAACAACTCGCAATAACTGCCCGCACTCTCGTTGCAGATTTGCCAGGCATCGAATCAGTTCGGGGAACAGCGCATCGAAATACGCCTCAGTGTCAATTCGTATGTGTCCGTGCATATATTGCCGCAAGTTCAAATTGTCAATTCGGGCGGAACGGCAAATTTCAATTGTACGACAACGGGTTCAGCGATCGATGCCATCGACTGGCTGCACAACGGCAAGCCGCTGCAGGCGAATAATGCACTCACCACCGGCAGGGATAAGTAAGTATAGCCAGAAGCCGAAAAACCAAGCTAGAATAGGATTGTACAGGAAAAAAAGCAATCATTATTTTAAGTGGATTTGAGCTATACTATATATATTTTTATATCAGTTTGAAAGAATGAACTTTTGGCAAGCTTAATTAACTTACTAAATGCATAGGTATTCAAGAAATTCATTCACGTAAAAAACAAACGCTTCGAAAATATATAAAAATTGTTTAAAAAACTGCTGGAGCCACCTTCAATTAACAACCCCGTCCATCATCATACAAGACTTATTTTTTCACTGTGGATCTGGGTTTGGGAACGGCAAATGGGAATGGGAATTCGGGCTGAAATAGGAACAACAGGCTGGCAGGCCGAGAGACAGACATGCAACATTGTTTAGCCGATTTCGATTTTTATCAGTTTCGCCAGTTGCGAAAAGCCTTCCGACCTACCGAAAATATTAAAAAAAAGAGATACAAACCAGAGTTCGGGGGAAAAAAATCCATAGATTACGCTACGCTGTTGTTAGGGTATTTCGTCTGGCGAAAATGTTTTATTGCCATTGTTATTATTATTACTATTGATGAACGTGGCTGGCAACGAGCGAGTGAGCGAACGATTTTTGCATTTATGCAGGAATTCCCTGTATTTTTTACCCCTTTTAACCAACATTCAGCTTTCGGTTGAGTTCGTTTCAGTTGATTGTTTAAAAGCTTCGGCCGGGCTTGGTCCCGATAAAAAAGAGTCCCAGATTGAGTGTAAGGTCAGTGCCCAAAAGACCCTGATTGTTGGCATTGATAATGCATTTAAAATAAATATTTTGTGGATAGTTTTGTGCTGATTGCTTTTACAATGGCTGGTGCAATTAGTTTATGGCAGCCTTTGAATCGTTAGGTATTATTTTTAATTAAGGTATCTCCTGCGAACGCACTCAACGTAATATGTATTTATGAAAATCCCAGAGTCGCACAGCTGGACTAGGCCTCGGGGAATCCTTTTGCTTTGTGCATATATTCGCCTGAATGGCCCAGGACGCATCTTGATAATTTAATGCAAATTACACGAAATCAGCATAATACGGGGCCAAAGCAAAACCGAAGGCAAACTAAATTCACACGCAAAATTTGTACAGCAGCAGCTGCCAAACAATCCGGCCGGCAAAAACAAACATCCTCTATGTACGTTTTGGCCATGTATAGAAACGTATGTACGCACGCCCAGACATATATACCAATGGCCGTATCTACATATGTAAATATACGAGTATATGGGCTGGTGTTTGTGCGATGGCCAGCTGTTGGCCAAGGAAATGTGGCCCGAAGGATAAGCATGCGAAATGCGAAATGCGAGTGGGGAATGCGGAGTGGGAAATGGGAGACCAAGCAAATCAGCATTACAAATCAAGCAGAAATTTTTATGCTTATGCTAATAAAATAAATAACAAATTTCGCTTGAGCGAACAAAAGGCTACGAGAAGCGTACAAACAGAGAAATTTCATCGACACTTGAAGAAAATGTATATTAAGGAATTAGGACGAGAAAGGGAGATTTTGATTCAGATATGTTAAAGCTTTATTATAAAGGATCGGTTATACAACTTTTAAATGAATAGCTTCATATTTCTTTTAAAAATTTTGTTAAATAAAGAACATTTTTTTTAGCAAATAATACGTATCGAAAATAATATTTTTCGTAAATTATTATACAATCAAAATTATCTTTGGTATTAATATTTGATAAAGAAAATTCCTTATAATATAAAATGAAAAATAACAGATAATTTTTGATTTATTTTACTGACTTCGGACATTATTTCAAATAAATATAGGTGAAAGTTGTTATGTATAGAAAAATGCATTGAATCCTACATTTTTTCAAAGGATCAATTAAATTCTAAATTTAAAAGGTACCTCAAATATTTTGTCCTGTATTTAAAGATCGATTAAGATTACAAATAATTTTATTGTTCAAAATATTAAAATTAAGAAGAAAGATTTCCCCAAGAAAAATTTTTTTCCCAGTACATGAATATGCCTCAGTGTGAGTTTATGGCAAATTGTGGGACCCGCTTTCATTTTTCCGCAACGTTGTCAGTTTTCAGCAGTTGAAGTTTACTTTGCCAAGCTCGGCATTTTTAACACTTTTTCCATCCTGTATTCTTTGTCCTGTGTTTGTCCTGCGTCCCTCAACATGGCTCCTCTACCCCGCAACGGCATCCTGTTAACCCCTGTCCTGGGTCGTCCTGGCAGCATACGCTTCCTGTCGAAGAGCTCGCTCCTGGTGCAGAACGTCGGACGACGCGACCGCGGTGTCTATCAGTGTCTCGTGGAGAATCAGCGGGCCAGTGCCCAGGCGATGGCTGAACTGAAGCTGGGCGGTGAGTTGACATGTCGATGTGCATAGTTTATGAGGCGGAGTTTTGGCATCTATCAGGGACTCGTTAACCACTCTACCCCATCTCCTCGTTGCCACCATTTTCTCGTTATTTCGCAGACACTGTGCCGGAATTGATTTACACCTTCATTGAGCAGAACGTGCGTCCCGGGCCATTAATATCGCTTAAGTGCTCCGCCAGCGGCTCGCCGCCACCGCAAGTGAGTAGAAGCCATTCTCAAATGTTTTATTGGCCATATTATGCATTATTATAACGCACAAACAAGCACTGGGGGAAATTGGGACTAGTTTTGCTTTAGGAAAATTTAAGGGAAATTTAATTAACAAGTTGAACATTTTATTTTAATTTTATTCAACCCAGAAATTATATTTCTTGACAAAATAAAACTAGATTTGAATTATAAACTTGATTTAAAATGATTTTTTAGTTGAATATTATAAGGTATTTTATAGCTTATTTATTTTATTATTATTTTAAAATGTCAAACTTATTTTTATGGAATATTTCAAGCCGTAAAACATGAACTTTACTAAAGTAATTTTCCGTTAAGTGCACTTAACCAAAACCCACACATCCCGGCTCCGATTAAGCCCTGAAATTATGACCTTCTCGTTGCTACTTATTGATTTTTGGTATGCCCATTCCCGTCCGATTGCAGTTCGCCTGGCTGCTGGACTCTCAGCCCATTATGGACGTCTCACTGCACCATCGGTTTGCGATCGGGCAATTTGTCGATATGTCTGGCGACGTGATAAGCCATTTGAATATCTCGCACGTGCGACCCGACGACGGGGGTCTCTACAGGTGCGTGGCCACCAACTCGATGGGCAGCGCGCGTCACTCGGCCCGGCTGAATGTTTACGGTAAGTTGATAAATTGGCTCGGAAAATCAATTACCCACACCATGGCCCCTTAATTGTGTCACATAAATGGGTTTCTGCGTCCGTTTTGTTATCGAGGGGGGCCCCGTGGAAAGCCGGCTTTTGTGCTCTGGCCAAACAATGCAAATCACAAAAGAAGTCGACTTCAGGCCATGAATTTCGTCAGAGCAAGGCAGAAGCTACACAGAATCGGCAATCGGCAATCGAAGCGTCGGCGGCTGATTGGAAATAATGCCAAGGCAACGAAACAAAAACATCGTGGCGAATGGAGTGTAGCGATGTGTGGGGAAAATAAGTCCGCTATTCAGCGGAAAATGCTTGGTTGCGCCTCAAAGGAAATCTCCTCAGGCAACGACGACATCCACAAAAGCAACAACAAGACAGCCGATGACGACGATGCTTCCATTCCAATCATGCCACACGATATGCAGCCGAAGCCAACACCGTGACAAATAGTTGAGACAAATCCTCTTATATTTATTTTTACAAATGCAAGTACTTCTCAAGTAAAAATAAACACAGGGTTTCAGGGATTCCAATAAAAGTCTATAGCGATTTTAATGATGAATTAAATTAGTAAATACTTTGCATTTCTATTTTTCCCAAGTGAACGCACTGAAGACTTTGCACTAACAAGTTTGAGCATCTGAAAGCCTGAAACTCTGTCAGGGAAATCACTGTCACCTTCGGTGTATGAACGCTACAAATATAAAAATGTCACTCAACCTTCTTTTGGAAGGTCCTCAACTTTTCGTGCTCTGTCTGGGAGTTTCTCTCTCTTGACTGCTGAGCTTTTGAGTATTGTAAGCAGTTGCGAAAGCGTAATCTTAATGTGTTAATAATGCATAAGCGAATGGATATGTGACAGATATAAATCATACGCCCCGTACGCCGAATGATTGATGATGGCGCCGAGGCAGCTCGAGTTTCTGTGTGTGCGTATACTTGATATTTAAGTGGGCGTGCGTATTGATGATAAATGATGGTATTTTGAATGCTGCAGAACTGCAGGCTCCGGAGGACAGAAAATCAAATTAGCCACGGCTACTAGCTGAGGCTTTATGCGTGTGTGTGTATATGGAAAATGTGATTGAGTGAATGAAAATCGAGAAGGGGGAGAAGTGGTACGAATGTCTATTATGAGTTCTACTAGAGCGGTCATTCAATAGTCCATCCTCTCGGCTGTGGTGGTTAGCCCCACCCCTTTAAGGATTTTTGCTGGCATCATAATCGCAAAATGATTTCGATTATGAACAGCCCTGGCCACAAGCCAATACCCATACCCTTACCCACCATTCACCTAATCACTTTTACCGATATCTGTCGGGGTTACACAGCAAAAAAGTTCATCAAAAATGATCCATTTTGATGGTAAAGAATTGGAATTATATAAAATAATCATTTCTATTTTAAATTTGGAGACTTAAAATAAATAAAAATTATATTCCTTATCTACCTTTAGGTAGTTAACCTTTAGATAGTTAATCCCAGCTTATTTTAGATAGATAAACTTTTTTATTTTATATATATTTTTTTCTAGTGTATCTGTGGGATGAGGCGTTTTCAGAGAGAGCTGTCGAAGCCGTAGGCATCGGCTCGCCTGTTTAATTATGAATATTGCAATTTATGCAACGCATTTACCCATGCAACGAGTTGCATTAGCAGCACTAAAAATGCACACACACACAGTCTTGCGGCTGCAACTGCATTTCATGCATTAACGTCGCATGTGCGCCAAATGAATATAATTGGAATTATTCAGCATCCATCCGTGCCGTATTCCGGCCTAATTGCATTTTGTAACTAATTTAATAAATTTCACAATGGCCCAAAAATACGCACACATTTGCATCAATGAACTTTAGGTTTGAACAGAAGGTGACTTTGAAGTAAAATATATTTTCTTTAATTGAACTTGTTGATTTTATTCCTCTAAATTGTGCTTGCTTAATTAATAATAATTACCATATTGATACTTAAACTTATTTTGAGAGGAAAACATAAAGATTTTGGGCTGTAATTAACACAAAAATATTTAAGACGAATTACTTAAATCCATGTTCATACAAA
Organism: Drosophila anomelani; assembly: GCA_035045905.1. Taxonomy (NCBI): domain Eukaryota; kingdom Metazoa; phylum Arthropoda; class Insecta; order Diptera; family Drosophilidae; genus Drosophila; species Drosophila anomelani. The sequence goes on along the minus strand of JAWNOO010000007.1, from coordinate 2,101,057 downwards.
TAACCTAAGGAATTGTCGTTTTGCTCCATGTAAACCCTGCAGGACCTCCTTATGTGAGAGCCATTGGACCGATTAAGGCCGTCGCTGGCGAGGATATAATTGTGCACTGCCCCTTCGCCGGTTATCCAATTGAGCAAATTAGATGGGAGAAGGCGCACCAGGAATTGACAACAAGTAAGACAAATTGCACAGGGGCGAGTCCTGCGGGTTTAACACTTTACTGTCCTCCCCAAAAAAAAAAAAAAAAAAAAAAAAACAGACAGCCACTACGAGCTGGCTTCAATTGCCGACGGAGGGCATCTGGTCATCAAGAGCGTGGAGCCTGCCCGGGATCAGGGCATCTATACGTGCATCGTGAGGAGTCGTGCCGGAGAGGAGGCGCGCCGGGACATGCAGCTGAATGTGAACAGTAAGTAGACATAACTGGGAGTGGGTTGACGGGAGACTGTACTGTCAGCTCCTAGTCCCCGTTTCTTCTTGGACGACATTAACGTCTGGCCGCCTGGCGGCTAATCGCTCATCAAGGTCCGCCCGTCATCGAGCCCTTCAAGTTTCCCAAGAATCTGCAGGAGGGGGGACGGGCCCAAATCACCTGTGCGGTCTCCTCCGGCGACATGCCCATCTACTTCAGTTGGAAGAAGGACGACAGCACGATTTCCAGCAGTTTGCAGGTAAGACTGTCACTCCGAAGTGCATCGAATAAGTTTTGCCGGATCCTTTTGTTCCTCCTATTACTGTAGCACCCAGTGATTATGTCCAAATAAGGGTGTATTGGACATTAGATATTCTCTAATAAGTATTTGTTTAAATTACTAGTTTACTCAGCTGATGTATTACAAATTTGAAGTGTAATTTTTAATTTATTTCCCTTTCAAATAAATTAATTTAAAGCTTTTGCATAACTAAAGGATATCTGAACGTCGAATAAGCACTATAATCAGCCCTCTTACCTGTGTTTCTTTCCATTTACAAGATTACCGAGAAGAAGGAGGAGTTCTACTCACTGCTGGTCTTCAAGGATATCACGGCCCGGCACAGTGGCAAGTATACCTGCTATGCCAGCAATGCCGCCGCCAAGGTGAACTTCACGGCGGAGCTCCAGGTGCGAGGTGAGTAAGGGGGAGGGGCGAAAGCAGAGAAGCAGAGGGCACTCTGGATTCCAGACGGGCTGGAATGCGATGCGATGGCACAGAGGACGGCAGAGAATGGGATGCTGTCTATTGAAGCGTTGCGCTGCTGTTTCAAAATAAATCACACAGGATTTGTGCGCCAGTTGCTCCCAAGTTTGCCCTTTTTTGGGGCTGCAAAACAAAGATACACATGCACACACGCCGCCCGGATCGAAAGTTGTTAATTTTGTTGCCCTTTTCGTTGTTCTCGATTCCATGCCATTCCGTTCGTTACGCATTCGCCCTGTGGCCCGGTCACGTTTCAGTGGCGCCTCGCTGGAGCCACGAGCCCATGGACACGGCCATCATGCTAGGCAATACAATATCGATAAATTGCGAGGCGGAAGGATATCCGATTCCAGCTATTACCTGGTTCAAAGGGCAGGGTAAGTTTGCCAATCCCGATCCCCAGCGGCCAGGGGATTTCGATACACAGTCAGAGTTCATCAGAAGTACCATGCCGGTGGGTTTAAGTGGGGTCACCATCCGCCGCCCACTTTGGGCTTATCAATTAACATTTCGGGACGTGTACTTTGGGTTCGTCGTATTTAATATTCTTTATTCGGGGTACAGGCAAAGGCTCCAAGGACTTCAAGCCTCTGACCATGCGAAATCATTCGCTGCTCCTGAATCTGGCCACGGATAATGATGAGGGGTATTACATGTGTCAGGCCACCAATGAAATCGGACCCGGACTCAAGAAGACCATTCGCATCAATGTAAATGGTAAAGTTGATAAGAAGCAGACTCTTGGCTGCACGATTCTATAATAATAAGGAAACCACCCTGTTTAGAACCCGCTCGATTCGAGCAGCCAGCTCGGAACATCAGCTCCCGGCGTAATGATCCTGTGACCCTGGATTGCCATGCCAAGGGCGATGAGCCTATAACGATTGGCTGGACGCACAACATGGGACGAATCGATCTGAACAACTTCCGGTTTAGCATTGCGGAAATGAAGACGGACCGGGGAGTGGACTCTCAGCTGACCATTGGTCACTCCGATCGCCACGACTCCGGGGTGTATCGGTGTGTCGCCGAGAATCCCTACGGACGGGCCGAGCAGATTATCTTCCTGGCAGTTCAGGAACGACCGGATACACCCTCCAACCTGGAGGTCTTCGAGGTGGGCTCCCGCACGGTGAAGCTTAGCTGGCGGCGACCCTTCGATGGCAACTCGCCGGTGCTCAGCTATCTGGTGCAGTATCAGGCCCTGAAATACCTACAGTCCCACGGAGCCCTGGGCGCAGCTGGTGGGGATTGGAATGGACAGAACGTCATCAATGTTAGTCTGCCATCGACGAGTATTAGTCGCAGGTAAGGAATACACAGCAAATATCAGCGATATTTTGGAAATAGTATTTCCGAAATACCTTTATTTATTAAAAACGTTTTCTGATAAGAAATATTAACTGAAATTTAAATTATATTTAATATAATTGGTAAAAGCCTGAACAAAAAAAAAGTGCAACTGATTAATATATTTTTCCTGTGCTGCGTTTTTGTCTTGTTCGTACAGCTATGACACCGACCTGCGGGAGAGCGCAATTGTCGCTGGCCTGACCCCGGCCACAACCTTTCTGATACGGATGCAGGCCATCAACGAGATCGAACGGAGCGCCTACACCGAGGCCATTGTGCTCAAGACCCAGGAAGAGGCGCCCACGGAGGCTCCGTCGAATGTGCAAGTGCAAACGGGCGGCGAGAGTGAACTAATTGTCACCTGGCAGGTAAGGAAACAAACTAATTTACTTAAATGAAGCGACATCATATAAAGATTCCAGTATTTTATAGAGTAATCTAATACCTTTTAAAATTTTTTAAAAATAAAGATTCCTAATACAACTTCTTGCCGTGCATCCTTAACTGCAGATTCCGCCGCGGGAGTCCTGGAATGGCGAGCTCATTGGCTACACAGTGAACTGCAGCGAAGAGAAGCAGAACATCAATTACATCAGCGTGGTGAACAGCTCCCAGAAGTCCACTATTGTCAGCGGCTGGGCCACCACAAAGGCCACGCTGCGGGGTCTGAGGAAGTACACCCGTTACGCGGTCAGCATCCGGGCGATGAACGGCTTCGGTTCCGGTCCCTGGAGCGCGGCCATCTTTGGCTCGACGGCCGAGGGAGGTGGGTACTACAAAGCTAATGATCCGAACTCACTGGGAGAGTATACGCAATCCGCAAAACTCTGATTTGGCGTCACTCCATCTCCTTGCAGTTCCCGAGGCAGCGCCGCAGAACGTAAACTGCACCGCACTGTCATCGCAGAGCCTGAAGATTTCGTGGCAAGAGCCGCCGCTCCAGTTCCACGGCGGCATCATACAGGGCTATAAAATTTTATATCGCCCGATTGTGCATCAAAGTGAGTATACACTGCATGCCGAACAACTGAGGGCAAAATAATAGGATTATAAATATTATTATGCAAATTTATTATAAATAATTAATTATAATGGGAATTTTGATCGCATTTTTGATAATATATGTGGATAAAGATAAAAACGAAATTTAATTTTGCATTAAAAATATTTTGGAATATACTTGCATATTTAACCTCGACTATAAACCCCTCAAACTCCGTCTGCTGCAGTTTGCAGTTGGCACTTTATGACGCTGATTTTGTTGATATTGCCAGTGCCAGAGAGCGCTGTGCAAACAGCTATAGATATGATACGATATCCTGGCAGCAGGAAGTGCCAGGATGAAGTTGCAGGCCAGGGGGAGTGGGTGAGTGAGTTGCTTGCCTTTATTGGTTTTGGCGTAGGGTTCGGGTTCGGGTTCAATGGGTTGGCGTTGGTTTCGATGCAGACTGCCAGTTGTTGACTTTGGCTTTCGTTTATCAAATCTCATCACATATATAGCACCAGCTGCAGCTAGTGTCTGGGAGTGAGTGAGTTAACAAACTTAGATATGCATAAATTAATAAATAGTGGTTAGATATTACAATAAATCAACGTGTTGGAACTTATAAACAACTTGCTTGATTTCACTTAAATTTCTTTGGTTTTAAATTCCAAATCCTGTCTTCCCCAGTTGACTTCCCCGCCAAGCTGGAGATCAAGCGCACCTCCAACCTGGAGACATACCTGCACACACTGCACAAGGCCAGCAACTACTCGATTCGTGTCCTGGCCTACACGGCCACCGGCGATGGCCTGGCCAGTCCGCCGCTCTTCTGCCAGACGGACGACGATGTGCCCGATGCCCCGGCGGCCATTAAGGCAGCGGCTCTCACCGCCGATTCGATTTTGATTTCCTGGCTGACGCCGAAGAACCGAAACGGAATGATCTCGCACTACACGGTCTATGCGCGGGAGGCGGGACGGAAGGGCCAGACCAAGAGTAAGTAGAGCACAGAGGAGACAAGAAGGAGGGGCCCTGAAATGTATATGTTTTTTTTGGGAATTCAGCTCACATGGTGCGTGTGGACGAGGATGGGTATCCGGTGACATTCGAGTCACGCAGCCTGGCCGAGAATCAGATGTACGAGTTCTGGGTGTCGGCCTCCACATCCGTCGGCGAGGGCGAGCCCACATCTGTGGTTGCCCAGGCCACCAATACGCGAGGTAGGAACAGCAGCCATTTAGATGCAATGTACACAGAAAAAAATAAGCAGGCACTCGGAAAATAATACTGAAATCTTAAAAAAAAAGTCATGGAAAAGTTACAAAATATTATATTATTTATTATAATAATATTATAATATTATAATATACATATTATTTATTTACATCTTAAGTTTATTTCGTGATCATATACATTTTGTATCAATAGATTTTATTGCTATAAATATATTTGTTTATATTTGGCTTATTATATAATTCTCCGAGTGCTGGCATACAAATAGCTGGTAAATTGTCGCGTTAATTAAAAATTGACATTTGTTCAGCGTGCTGGCCAAAGCCGCACTTACCGCAACATTTTAATTTCGTTCACCTAACGATCTGCCTGGCTTTCTGTTGTCAACTTTCTGTTTTTTCTCCACCTTTTCTCCCAAAAACTGGTTTCATGCAGCCCCAGCCCGGATTGCATCCTTTGGCCAGGTGGTGCGCAAGGCGGTGGGCACTGCCCTGGTCCTGAATTGCCTTGCGGTTGGCAATCCCACGCCGCGCGCCCGCTGGCTGACCCGCGACCGGCCCGTCACCTTTAGTCCATTCTATGAGGTCACCAACGAAGGCAACCTGAAGATACACCGTAAGTTAAATCGAAATGGAAAAATATTTAAGCTTTTTCTGTTTTTAAAATTGAAGCTAACTTTAATTTATATAAAACTAGAAATAATCAAGCAGAAGCCATAGGAAATATTGAAAAATGAAGTTAAATAGTGCTAAAAACATGTTGCACAACAATTATTGGTTTAACATAACTTCCATGTGTATAATCCAACCCAAATTTAAAGTAAACCGTACCTATTATTTAATATTAATTGTCTTAAATTAGAAATTCAAAGCTAGCTTCTGTGAACGTTGTTACCAAAATTTGTTTTGCTCTACCTTGTATAGGCACAGACGTCCTTTTTCCTATTCTCGATTTACTCTAAGCTATTATTAGTACCCTATGAGTACTGCTATACATAATAAATCCAGTAATTTAGCGATTATTTAGGTTGCATTTCCCACCTTTTCGCTTTCAGTTTGCACTTAAATTTGCGTACGATTTTTCATTTCATCCTCATTTCATTTCGCAGGCGTCGAAGGCAGTTTGTCCGGAAATTATACGTGCACGGCGAACAATCTGTTCGGGAGCGATGAGATCCAGTACCAGGTGATTGCCATGAAGCCGCCGGGCGCACCGCAAATCATCGTGCAGTACGCTTCCGCCGACAGCATACGCGTCAGCTGGGATGCCCCGGACGACGGGGGAGCTCCGCTCCAGGGATATGCCATTTCGTACCACACGGCCGGTGAGACCTGGTCCACCACGGAGCTGCTGCCGGAGAATAATGCCTACACGATCTCGGGCCTGAAGTGCGGAAATCAGTACATTATAAAAATGTCCGCTCACAATATGGTCGGCTCCGGCGTGGCCAGTGAGGAAATTAATGTCTGGACGAAAGGCAAAGGTGAGTCCCAAAAACCGGAGAGCCAATCCCAATTCCCAGCAGTCCTGTGTCCTGAATTCAAATTTCGTCTGTTGACCGCAAAAGCCATTCGGTGAAGTGACAGAAGTGGCCAGAAGTGACATCATGCTGAGGGCTTACAGTTGCAGGCAAGATAATAATACGTAACTGTTATGCTGAAATGGAAGTGTAGGGACAATGTCATGGAGATTAATCAAATTCTAATTTGAATTGTGATAATAGTTGCTCTTTCGTGCTTCTAATTTCTATATAATGAAATAATAATATGTAATAAATCCTATAAGTACTATTTCTACGACCCTTGCTGTACATATTTTTCCGAATTATCCTCTTGTTTTCGCTCATATTTCGAATTTCCCATTTGCAGCCTCCCAGGCGCCGAACGGCAACGAACTAATTGCCACAAATGCGACGTGCGTGAATTTGAAGCTGTCATCGTGGCACAACGGCGGCTGTGGCATTCATCATTTCTCCATCGAGCACCGACCGCTGGGTGAGTGCAAATTAGCAATCAATGCATGGCTGGGCATTTCGGGTTCGGGTTTCCACTCAAACTCTGTTGAAGTGCAGGGCTATGGATTCTATGGATTCATTATCCACAAGCTGCTTACATCTAATCCTGTAGTATTTTTTTTTTGTAATTATTTTATAATTTATTTATACATTTGCCTCATGAATTTTATATCAGCTGCGTAATTTAATAAGTTAACCAAGCGTTACGTTTATCCGAATCGAATGATAGTAGTTCTCAGTTCATTATAAACAATGTAAAAAATGCTGTTAGTTTTGAATACATTTTAAGCACATTCTGTGATGAGTAAATTCATTAAAAATCAGCATATCGACTTTAATTAAAATGTTACGGGCTTAATTAAGAGTATTCAGGCGTCACTTTAGTTTTTTTTTGTATCTTTGTTCCATCCTTCAGCCCAGTTTCTGTCGCTTAATTTCCGTTAAATTAAATACAGTTAATATAATTATTTTTGTTTTCAATTAACTGACCAATCTACAGCCATTTGTATTTATAAATATTTATCAAATTTATTACGTAGCCGGTGCCGTGTGTGCAACGTGGCGTATGATGCATAATTTCCTTTTTCCATGCTCTCTCTCTCTTTTCTCCCGAACCGTGTTTGTGCGTCCCCAGGCGACATACGGTGGACAGTTGTCACATCGGACATTTCCAACGCCGAGGAAAATCGGGAAAATTTAATCTTCTGCGACTTTCTGCCGGCCAAGTGGTATCAGCTGCGAATCTCCGCCACCAACGATGCGGCCAAAACGACGGAGCATTATCATTTCAGCACGACGAGCATCGATGGCATCACCATACCGCCGCCCTCGGTTTTCCCCTCCGAAAACGATTTGATGAACAATCTGATAAACTCAACAAATCCGACCAGCGGTGATTGGTTCTCGACGCTAATTGTTGTCGTCATCATCACCGTTTCCATCATAACGATGTAAGTGCGTTCGGAATGGGGTGGCTATGCAGAGCAATGGGTTTTCCGGGGGAAAACGGTAAACAGAAAAGCGAAAAAATGTGGAATTGAAATGGCGAATGAAGGCCCGACGGGGGGCGAGGACGAGGTCGTTTGCCCTGATGGCTGGAGAATGTTAATTAAGGATTTATTAACTGTCTTCCTAGCGAATGCAGGAATAACGAGTGGGATTTCAGCAGTGAAACCAGAATATCGCGTAATCCTTAGCAGTATAAATTCCACCAACAAATATTTAAAAATTCCATAATTATTAGGAATGTTGGAATTTAATCTACAGCAGTTAATTTTTTCATGTTTAAGAGTTTAATTTCCCAACTAAATATGTTCCAAATTAAAGATAACTTCTTCATTAATGAGTACTCCACTAGTTAGTTTCCCCTGCGATTTCCTGAGTGATTAAAACTCGGCAGAGGGAAAACTTTTGCTCATCTTTCAATTAAGGTCATAATAGAGATTCATCTGTTCATCTCTTTGCAGAGCCCTGACCATTAAACATCGACGCACCCTCTGCGGCCCCGTTGCCGAGGGATACGAGTCTCGGACTTTGCCCGGGGACTTTAAGGAGGACCATGAAAATCGACGCAATCAGCAGGTGTACAGCGCCTCGCCAGTGAAAACCGTGGACAAGGGAAACGAGTCGGGTAAGTTCATGGTCTCACATAGGCGCGAAACGTGCCTCATCTTAAGGGTGGAAATTATACCACGCACTCGGAAAAGTTAACTTACTCAACATAGTATACGTTATAAAGAAGATATTTAGCTGCATAACTCGAAAGTAATTTGTCTGAGTGCACTTCATTCTGTGTCTCTTCTAGAAATGTATGAGATTTCGCCGTATGCCACGTTCAGCGTTAACGGCGGACGGACAGGAGCACCGGCCAAGACGCCCACACGTGCCGTGGCTGCCCAGACGCCACTCGATTACACCATGCAGTTCAAGACCTTCGGGCATCCGGAGGGCGAGAATCTGAACGCCACTGCATATCCACTGCTGCCCAGCTCAGGATTCGGACATGTGAAGAGCAAGTCTAGCTGGCACAAGCAGCGCTATTACAACACTGACGGTGAGTGATGGGAATAGTCAGGATATCGCCAGAACTGAAAACTTTAATTTTCTAAACTTAAATGACTTCATTTACAGTGAAATTACAATTCGAATTTATGTGAATTAATAATTTATTAACAATTAAAATCTTTTTTGGTGTTTTTTCCTCCAATTAGATGAGTCCACGCTGAGCAAGTCGATGACCATTGTGGCCGGCTCGCAGGCAGGTCACTCCAAGAAGTCGAGTGGCGGGCGAAGCGCCAAGAACAGCGGCGCCTGCAGCGGAGTGGTTGCCGAATCGGAGTCGGACACTAGCATTAGTCCCAGCACCGAGTTCTCCAATATGCCCACGTATAGGGTGCCCTGCAAGTCATCGCGCAGCAGCGATGGTCGCGCGGTTGTAGGTGCGTATACGTAATATCTTTATGCTTGCGCTGTTAGTTGGGCGTATACGTAATATTTGAGTCCTTAACTTATTTATATCCTTTTCTTTTTCTTTACCACTCAGACATGTTCCGCCCCGATTCCAGCACAGAGTCCAATAACGACCAGGGCTCGCCGGGTCCCGAGCGCCGCCACAACACTCCGCGCCACGTTCTTGGCATGGGCATGCCCATGGGCATTGGCGGTGGTCCCGTGGAGAAGCGGAGCTCAGGACAACGCAGCCGAAAGCATGGAGGCGCGGCACAGCAACCCAGTAACCAAACGTTGGAGCGACGAAAGTGCCCTGCTAGTAGCAACAGGTAGTTCAGGTACCTAAACCCTAACCAATCCAAATTAAATTAGCATCGAATAGAGAGTAGAATTAAAACAATCAAGGAAGAGAGTTACTGCGACGCACGGGTATGACATTCGCTTGTCAGTTGCCACATAAGATTGTAATTTAACTTAAAAACTTAAGATTCTGATTGATTTTAATGGCCATGTCTTACCTCTGCCGAACAGGACAGCTTGGTTTATTCTGATATGGATTTATCTATGTTATATATCTTTCTATGCCAAATTTTAGTTTAGACAGTGAGGTTGATGCCGAGACTGCGGCTTCCTTGGCCGCCTCCATAGCCGCCATGGCGGGGGCGGGACTCGACCTGTCCGGCGGATTCCGGCCGCCGACTGGATTCCATGACGGGATCGGCCGCGAGCCTGGCGACCAGAGCGAGTGCGAGCGGGAGCAGAGGGCGCTGGATCTGGAGGTGCAGCGCGTCATGGAGAGCACCGGAGAAACGCAGCTGGCCAAGATGGACCGCGAGGAGTTGACCTCACTGTTGGCAAGGTAAGGTGTCCTTCGAACGAGCTTTAACGCCGCCCAAGCGCTTGACCGTAGCTGTTGTTGCATGCCTGTAGCGTCTACCTACCCCGAACTTGAACTCGCACTTGATCTTGATCTTGAATTCGATCGAAAGCACATACTAACCAGTACCGGACACCTCTAGGTATCACGAGAAGAAGGAGCAGGAGCGGCAAGAGTACACGATACACGTATAATACCGCCCACTGGGCAATACTCGGCAATGACACTCAGAAAAAACACACACAAGATGACATACAAACTGTGGCATTTAAATGCATTTAGTTAAGACCTTAAGTGTTGTTCGATAAGTGTAAACTTTTAAGATGCTTATGCGGCGGCTTTTTGAGGAAATAAATAAATTTTAAAAGGAACTTTTGGATGTTATATGTAGTTTTTAAAGGGTATTTTTTTTCTTGAGAATTTATTAATGCGAAAAGCCAAGAAATAAATGAAAAGTAAAGTCTATAATCGATTGGTGTCATTTCTAGTTAATAATTAATTTTCAAGAATTCAAATTTAAATGAGTTTTTTCCAGAAAATATATTCCCATTTGAATATTGACTTAATTTCCCATTCAAAATATTTATTCTTACAAGAAGCCGTGTGCATATATTGTAAAAGTTAGTTTGTAAGCAGGCACCCGAGCAAATTAAAGACTATATCTAGCTATAGAGATCCAACTGACTATTGACTACTGATGTCCGCGGGCGATTTCTATTGATATGGAAACAAGTATTCGTCGCGGGACGAGTTGTACTGTATGCGCTAGCTAGTAATACTATCAATCTATATACACACGCAGACATATTTGCATATATATAAATGTAATCCAATTTGTTGTGATAAATTAAATTGTTCTGGAGTACACGTTGATGCGGGAAACATGTCGGGTTAATGAACTGCATAACTCGATTGACACTTTTGGAGCACTCACAAATGCTGTTTATTTCATCGATGTCATTCATTTTTTCACATTTTATTCAAGCCCATTTACGAGATTGGCAAAAATCTGTTACTGCATTTATCGGAATATAGTAATTATTGAATTTAATTAAAAGTAGATAATCAACAATTAAATTGTATGGCTACCTTAGGTAAAATATATACACATAATACACCTAAATTAATATATGTGCGCAAATGAAATGCGGCAGTGACCGAAAACCAAATACGGCAAATTAATTAAATAAAAGAGTGTAAAAATAAACAAAATCAAATCGTGGTGATTTCATTAAAACCAAATTTCCCTGCCTGTTGGGGGTGGTTGGGGCGAAAATGTTCCACTTATCTGGTCAGTATCCGCCCATACCTCCTTTTGGAATGGCCCCATGTCGATTTCCGTTTCCCCCCAGTTCACAGTTGTGCAAATATTTATGCAAGCAAATGAGAGCAAACCAAATCAATCAAATACAGTGCAGTCTAACCACAAGCCAGTGGTCGCCATTCCGCCAAACTAACCCGTCTCCCAGCCCAAACCCAAGCCCAGAGTGATCCAGAAGATGGAGATGGAAATGGAGCTATATATGTATATATGTGTGTGTGTAAGCCCCCAGACGGAACGCACGTCAGTTAGGCAATCAGTGGAAGTCGGAGTTGACGATGGCCGCCACAATGTGGCTGCAATTTCACTAGGTAAACTCAACCACAAGATGCCTTTGACACACACGCACACCGCACACTCAGGCGGAGGCACTGAAAAGAAACAAGAGTCTTTGTTTGATGATTGTAAATAAGAGCGATATTACATTATCTGAATTTATTTTAATTTGGCTCTGAGATAAATCTTTCTTTATTCACTTCTTTTTATTTCTTTATTTATATATTGAACTTTATTATTTAATATTATCTTTTAGAGAAAATATTCAGAAGCTATAATTTTTGTATTAAATTTGCCAATACATGTTAAAATCTTTATATCCATTTATATCTTAAGCTCTTTAATTTGTAGTAAATTGATTTCCATACAGAACTCTTCCAAAAATCATAGCAACACATACATAAAAACAATATAATTAACATCTATTCTTATTTAAATTTTGTATTTTTCTGTGTGCATAGAAGCTCTCTCAGAGAGACATTAAACATGCATGGCATGATGCTGCACTGTTTACCATCTGTTTGTTGCCGACTTGAAACTTTGTCAATTTTCACAAATGTTGCCAACTTTTTCGAAGTCATGTCAGTAAGGTAGTTGTTTGTCTGCCTGACATTGTGACACACAGAGCCAGTCAAATTTAATGGGATTATCGAGGAAGTTTTCGGTGCAAATATACAGGTAAGTAAGACAGGGATTCGAAGGTTGCACCTCACGTAGCAACAGGGGCTGCTGGGATTGGTTTTTAAATTAAATTAAGCAGAGCTTTTTGGTAAGAATTCACTTTAGCATAATAAAAGTTTATTTATCATATATATTTCAATAAAAAATGTCAGTTTTATTTACTAGACTTTCTCTTGAAGTGTAGATGCCTTTGTTTATGCGTTTGCATATAACAACAAATGTGACTTTTTAGTAGTATACTAATGTTGTCTCATAACTTAAATAATAAAGTTTAATATTGAAGCTTCAAATACATAGTTCATATAAATGTAAGGGAAACCAGAAACGAAATAAAGCAAGCATGAGAAATCTATAAAAATCCAATTAAAGGAGATAGCTAGATTCAAGGCAGTGATTCTTATTGACTTCCTATACCCAAACACTTGATTCCCCGCCAGGAGAGTCGAGTCTAAGCGCAAAACTTTTACTAATTAACATCGAGCCATTTGCAAAGTTTCCAATGCACGTATCGAACTGTTTATGGAGTACACACATTTTGGGGGCGTTGTTTTTGGGGCGGCGATATTCCCTTATTTGGCAAGGACTGGCTTAATCGAAACGGTAATTGGCTGCATGTTTGCCTGCTGCTACTGCTGCTGTTGCTCCTGTTCTGTGCTATTGTGTGAGTCTCGGCTTTGCTGCTCGGCTGCTCCTCTGCTATTAATTATGGCCTAGTCTGGTTCAACTCAGCCCAGCCCTGTGCTCTGTGGCTCCGATTGCCATCTAATTAAGCATGAAAATACAGACCACAGCCGTAAGGAGTGGGAAGACAGTGCGGCTGGGATCCGGCAGAAAGTTGAAGTGCACTTAAGGCGCATGCAAGTTTTATTGGGACTTTTGCTTCATTTGGCAACTGAATGCGAAAATCCCCTCCGAAAATCGATTTTGCAACCGCACGCATGACAGGCACTTTGGGTTTGTCGTATTTAGGCTTAACGCTGACATGATTCTCGCTCCGAGGAAACGTGTCCGTATGCTCCGCCGGCCGCACCGAGAGGTCTTGGCCAAAATCGATTTCAATTAGTTAAAGCTGCAAGGCTGGCAAGTCTACAACAAATAATCACAAAATTGCAAAGGGATAAATTTGGCCCGCAAACACAATGGAAGGCAATCAGCTTTGGGTGCGCCGCCAGCAATAGCAGCAGCAGCAGCAACAGCAGCAGCAACAACAAGGACAATAATGCAATTTAAGCAAATTCAAACCCCAAAATTGCAAGAGGTTAGTAGTACAAGCAGCCCACTTGTTCCCGTGTAGTTGTAATGCACACAGGAAGCACACACACCAGCAGGAGCTCACAGGACGTACTGCACACGCAGGCACCGAGAGAACGAGGTGCCAGGAAATTCACAAAGAAATTACTTTGCTAAATATAATTTGCCATAGATCTGACATGCTAAAAATTTGTATAGCATGGCCAAAAATTAAGTATTTATCTTATTACAACAGCTTATTAATATATTTACATCTAAAATAAAGAAACACTTGCTACCATTATAAAGACAATAATGGGAAATAGTCTCGATGCTGAAGTAGTAGTAGCTAAAGTAGTAGTAAAGCAAATTATAGATTCTAAAGTTATTTTTTTCAGTGCAGAGAACGCATGCAGGTCACACAAAAGCTGGAAGCCAGCCGACCGCACTCTTGATGCACTTGCATTTAATAACGACCTCGATGGCCCAGCCAGACCACGCTGAGCTCTACACTCTGAGAAAACGCTCGTGTTGGATAGCAAAATACAGCCATTAACATATAATAATACGATCCCTTCAAAATTAATATAAAAAGAACCTGCAATGTCCTTTTGATTTATTCCCCTTGAAAACATATTTGTTAATATTTAACCCTGAAGCTAAATATTTTCTTCTTGTGTCTATGCCACAGATAGTCCTGTTCGGCTGGCCTCCTGGACGCTGGACATTATCTACAAATGCCGGGCAAATGCAAATGTCCTTTGATGCATTTGCACATGGCGCCCAACTGTGCGCCCCCTCCTGTCCCCTCCCATCGAGTGCGTAGATTGAAATGCAGCCTGCTGCTGCTGCTGGGTAGTGCCTTTAATTAAAATTCTCAAATTACTAAAGGTAAACGACTCTGGTTGCACGCCCAGTGCATGTCTTGTCATAAATTGCTGCAACTGTTTTAATACGAAATGACAGGACATTCCTGCCCTTTGCCTTGTCGATGACATGCTCTTGATTTATGCTTAAAAGAAAATTTAATTCTGTTGTCGTAGAGCTCGGCTGGCTAGTTAATATCTAACTATAAATATTATTCGAATTCCAAACATATTAAATGCTCCCTCTGCCCCAGGAATTATAATTTGCTCTGAGAAAAATTTAAACAAATACTTTGATTTATGTTCTTATCCTTTCCTTATAAAAAGCTTCCTGCAAAACCAGTTGATTATTTTTTTCTTTTTCCTTATGTTTGAGAGTTGATTTGGTAAACAAACGCAGTAGTAAGTTGGTCAAATATTTTGCCATAATTTCTGATTACAAAAACGTATTTTTAATTTTTACCAAATACTAGCACAATTTTGTTCAACTTATCCCCCAGGGATTTCATTTTATGATTTGCGTTTTAAAAATGCTTCTTCAAAGTCCCGGCAAAGGCAAAGCTAACTCAACATAATGAGCACAGCGATGGCCGTGGAAGCGGGATGATATATCCAGCGAAAAGGAATTCAGAATGGGAATCGGAATCAGAATCAGAAGCTAAAGCCACAGCCAGGGCCACAACCGCCGCCACAGAAATGCCAAACAGCTGCTGCCAAAGGCACTTGATGCTGGGACTCTGGGATGCTGGATGTGGATGTGGATGTGGATGTGGATGCAGCTGGATATGGAGATGGAGTTGGAGCAGCTAGCAAAGAGTTGACTGGCTGTGTGCATCCTTTATAAAGACAGGGCATAAAAAATGCAAAGAAGTGTTACAAATACAAACAGTCGGGGTAGCCAGGCGGCCAGACAAACAGGCAGAGAGACAGACAGATGTCGGACGGAGGAGGAAGGACGCACAGCCAAGTGCAATTCATGTGGGACTCACTTAAATAAAGTGCTTTTGCATTGCCCGCCTCGCTGGCTCACTGGCTGACTCGCTGGCAGGATGTGAATGCGAGTCCGAGTGCGAAGCGAATGCCGGATGCTTCCGCTCCCTGATTATTTGAATTATCACAGGTTTATCCACCCACAGCGAGCGCAACATGTGCGGTGTCGGATTCCATATAATTCCTGGCACCGTTCAACTATTTAACACAAAAGCCTTTGTCCCACCCGCTTAGTCCTCGTTTAAGGATTCAAATGAATTAAACTGTTTTAAATGCCATAGAAGAATGAGAGACCAGTGGCGTGTAACGAGGGTTTAATGTTTAATGACTCAAAATAGCTTTAACTCAAGGGGATTCTTTTAATTTTTCTTAATTAGGTAAAAACTACAACAGGTTTGATTATAATTGCCAAGACATAATCGCTGATTTGAACTGGAAGTAAGTTTGAATAATAACTTCAACTAGAATATTTTATAATTCTATCAATTCTATTCAAAATGTATTCCAACTACCTGTGACCCCTGGGAGCCTTTTTCTAAACTCTTTTCCACCCTAAAAACCTAGAATTGGTAATTTGTTTGAGCTGTTTTTTTTAGAGGGGTTGTCTCTTAACTTTTTCTTTCATGTCGTGCACTTCCCACTCCCTCACTCGGCTGATTCCTTTGTTTTTGCTCACTCGAACGATGATCCATGTGGATTCGTCTTGTGTGATGCCGCATCTGGGAGTCGAAATTCAATTGCCTGGGGGTACATGGAAACCGATTCAACTGGAAATAAAGCCAATTGAGTGTTCTATACGGCGACAAATTCAAATTGAAAGCATTTATGGCAGCAGCACAAGTATCGGCAATAACAATAGAGTTGTTTAATAACTTTGGAATCAACAATTATTACTTAACTCCCTTTCAGGTAAAGAAAAACATTTGTTTAATAAACATTAATATCAAATATAATATTAGTTCTATGGCACATTTGAATTTGAATTAAAAATTTTCATCTCAACGTTTCAAAGAGAATCGTATTACTTTTATTTTTTATGAAGCAACAAGCTTCATTTGTAATAAAATGCATTGATTGCATTTTTTGCGTAATTGTTTTTTGATTCTTTGTGGCACATTCTATTTAATAAATCGTTACATTGACTGTGTATTTAAACAAAAGCATTAATTAATAACCAATTCATGATAACAACTAAAATACACAAAGGAAATACAATAAGCGAAATGTAAATTTGCTAGGATTTTTTTAATTCCACATTTTGTTTCATTTATGATATTATTATAAATGAAAATAACTACCATTTAGTTAAGGACATCTTACTAGCCATTATCTATGTTTGAAAGGTATACTAATAATTTAAAGTAAAGTTTTTAAAAATAGATCCCAAATTATTACGCAGTTTAGCTTAGCTCCAGGCTTATTTTGCTTCTCTCCATCATCCACCCCATTTAATGAATATTTTCAAACTATGCTTTTACCTTGCCCTTTAAATTCCTAATTAATTTCGGTTCGATAAGCACCCTGCACATCGGGGCATGTGTCACAAATGCCTGCCCTGCCGCCCAACGACGTTCACGTAATCAATATTATTATAATATAGCCCACAAATTCATTATCGCAAACTTGTAAAGCAAAAAAAACGGTTCCGTTTAATTAAAGCGTCGCTAAATTAATAGATGTTTGCAGCAGAGGCAAAAAGTGGAGGGCTGGAGAATCCGGTGAATTGGTGCCGGAGGGAATGGCTTTGTAATCAGGTCAACAACTGCCCGGTAATTTGAAATGTGCATTAAGTCGCACGCCGGGGAATAGAGCGAGCGGCGGGGCAGAGCACAGCTGAAGATACGGATACAAACTATGTACCAGATACAAATATATAGCCAATCATCGATACGAATACACTCACTATCGAGACTTTCTTTACTTCACTTGGATTCTCGCTTTCTGTCTTTATCGTCGCGGGCCACAGCACTGAGGAAAATATTATATTTTAACTACGTTCAAAAATTAAATATAAATATTTACATTGTTATTTTGTACCAAACTAGTTTTCAGAGACGTAGTAAAATATTTAAAACCTAGAACTTAATTTAAAAATTCCTTTTTGTTATAAGTTTAAGTTTCCAAATTTAGTTTGCAGAAAACCATAAGTTAGAGTGTGTCTTTTTCCGAATGATGAAAAGCGCTGGACATACGGTCGTATAAAAAATGCACGAACGGAAATGAAAATTCATGAGAATAAAAATCTAATCAGAAAAAAATACGAAACAAAGGGGACACTTCCTCTGACAGATAGAGAACGAGGCATCCCCAAAGAAGGACCATCGAGGGAAGATGGAGCGATGGAGCAATGGAGAAAGAGGAAAATAAGTTGAAAGGCACTTTTTGCGCTTGAGTGCTGCTGCAAAGCGTGTCGCATGCCACCGGAAACGGAAATTCACAGCCGGGCCCAGGACTCCGGCTACTTACTCCGCCGGATGAACGGACCAATGGACACACGGACACAGTCCCATGTCAACAGACAGCGACTGCCAAAGAAATACAACGAGGAAAAGAGTAGGGAGCAAAAGTGTTGTCAAAGGCAGAAATGCAAATTCTAAGAAATTGAAAACGAGTCGCAATATTTTAAAAAGCAAAAAGTCTTTGTATAAATTGTGCTCGAGAAGGCAGCCGTAGAGCTTTCAGGACCCGATTATCCTTGACTTTGAAGTGCACTCATTTGCCATGCATGCTAATAATATGCATAAAATATGTATGCAATTACTTAAGCATTATGTGTATACCGAGTTGGGAGCCGCAAAAACGCTCGAGGGGGCTGCGAGTGCTGCAGCACAATTATGGCGTTAATTGGCGTAGATCCCCCCCCAGAAATTCGCATTCCAAATTGACAATTTCTGCCGGCAAATCAAAGACGATGGCCGGAACCGGACCCAAAGCTACAGACACAACCAGAGCCCAAGCCACACCCTGTCATTTAAGTCGGAACTGCTGGAGAGACGTTGTCCGGATTTGCATAAACGTCCTGTATGCGGTCAACGCAGATTTGCAGGTCGATGTGGCTCAGCTCACAGGACCCACAGTCTGCAGTCTGCAGCTTATTAATGCGGCGTCCGTTGTCAGGTTTTAATTAGACTAATTAAACGTTCAGCTCACCTGGTCGAGGAGCGGTGGTCAGTGCGAGTGGCGCGGCAGGTGCAAAGGTGTGCAGGATGTGCAGGCAACTGGAAAATATCGGATGCTAGTCCTTAATTGCGGATGGGCCAGAAGACTTGCCTTGTTTCCTTTCTGCTGGCATCGAATGCATTGAAATATTCAATTTCTTCAACAAGCAAACCAATTTATTATGCGTAATATATCGAAAACTAACATAGAACAAAGAATAAACAAAATTCCAAAATAGTTTACTCTGAATAAATCATAAATATTCAAGAAAATTGCCTAAAACTTGAACGTGAATTAAATCTAATATTCAATAGAATTCCATGGCAAAAAAAAATATATGATAGATCACATTGTATCTTCTAATAAAAAGTCTTTAATTAACGTTTACCGGCTTAAAATATAAGCGAAAGGCCGTAAAAGACTGACCTTTATTCTCATTAAATTACAAGATAAGCATTGAGTATAAAATCAACGTTGTTGTTCGAAAAAAATTCAACTCAAAAGTATCTGTCGACATGAAACTATTGGTAAGTAGAGATCATTCGAAATTCGAATGTAAAGAAACAACAACTACGACTACTATCTAAGCAGGGAAATTAGAAATAATGTAAGTTAGAAAGTGTATGTATATTTGACCAGCATTTAAATGTTCCTAATGATCAAAAAATCGAATGCCTTTTGTTCATGCTGAACAATTTATTTATTTAACCAGCTTCACTGAAACAGTTTAATATTCATTTATTTATATTGCTTAAGAAATACTCAAAGAAGGCTTAAAAATGCTGAACAATTTATTTATTTAACCAGCTTCACTGAAACAGTTTAATATTCATTTATTCATATTGCTTAAGAAATACTCAAAGAAGGCTTAAAAATAGCTTCAAATTAAATACTCAATCGAAATTCTTAATCAATCTTCTGCTTAAAAAAGTCGTAGATTTATATTCTGGGAATCTTATTAACTTTTTAACTCGTGTTTAAACATTTCTTAGTCTAAATTTATTTATTCCCCGATATACTGTCGAAATCAAACTATAGCTAATGAGAATATCAACAAATATGTTAATATTTATTTAAACCGTAGATTGTGCCGTGCCGGCACATCGGTTATTGGCACGATTCAGGAGTGCGATTGTAATCACTATTTGATAATACCATATATCGTCCGACAGTTGTGATTCCATGCAATTACATTCTTTATCGAAGTCCGGCTTCGTTAAGACAGTACACTCAACGCTAGCTTGAATAATTAATGTAATAAATGCATTTATTGAGTTAAAAAAATATTTTAAAATTAATTAATATACGACTCCTTAGTTGTTTTCTTTTATATAATCGAATTGGAGAAATTACTGGCCAATTCATATTCCGAAGATAACATACTATATTTAATAATAAAGTATTGCAGAAAATCCAACCTCTCAGCACATTTCTTTCAATCCAAGCGCTTTTGCAGGAAACAGGATGTCGGAGCACGAAGGCAAGCAAACTGTCAATTGGCTCAATCAAATCAGAGCATTAAAATCGCATTAATGGTGCCAGCGCGCAACGACATCAAATCTGCGAAGATTGTCAGTCAGTCTGGCATAACGAAACTATTTCTCACCCGACTAACCCCTAACCCACTGGGGGCCGAGTCAATGCAGTGGGGCGTTAACGATAAAATGATTAGCCGCCACGGAAACCCAACCTCACCGGGACGGGGACAAGGACAACTTGCTAAGTAGCTGGGCGTTTGTTGAAAAAAGACAAATGAAACTTAATGAACTTTGGTGGGCGGTGGGTGCTCTGTGCTCCGAGCTTCGAGCTCCTTATTTCGAGCCCTGTGCCCTGCGTCTGCTGGCTAAACAACATTGACGCCGGCGAAATTCATCCCAAACAAATGGCAGGCACTTTGCAGTGGCAGCACATAAGCTCCATCCAGTAAATTGATGCAAGCACTCCGCCGTCGAGTTTGGATAGTGTAGAGTATGCCTACACTAGCAACAAATTTAAATAAATGGGAAATAATAAACTCATGTATGGAGCCATAAAAGTCAGGGATAAGTATAGTTGAAATTAAGAAATGTGGAAGAATTACACCTTTTGGGAATTAATTATATTTCCAACGTTAATTATCAAAGGGTTTTGTATTATTTATTAAATACTTTCAAACTCAAAATAATTATTTGTATTTTTTGTACAAATTCTTATTCTAAACTTATTCTTCCATTCTAATTTTTCCTCTGTGTGCTTAGAGCGCTCGTAATGGCAGCAATAACCGCAACCGAATAAAATTCAATCTGTGGAATGCTCTGCGCTCTCGCATTTTCTGCTGACAATCTGCAAACATAAGTGCAGCCGGCGAACCAGTCGCATCAGCATCAGAATCAGCCATGGCTTCAAGTTAAAAAGCACTCAGCACGGGCAGGGGCATCGGCATCATCTCGTATGTAACTCCGGAAATGGCTAAAGACATGGTCCCAGCATCCGTCGGCATCTCCAGCTACCACTAGCAGCCAGCTCCCAACTCCCATTCCGCAGCTCCCAGACAGCGGAGTATTTCCAGCGCCATTTGCGCCCTGCACTGCATCAGCATCGGAGCATCAGCGCATTATTGGATGATTTATTGACGTCGATATGCTTAGTTGAGCAGCGTGCAGGCAGCCATTTTTAGAGTGTCTGCATGCGTGTCCCACACACACAAAGACACAGAAAAAGAAAGAATGTCAAGACTATAATATACCCAGACATATTTTCCGTATTATAATAATATTAACACATAATTTAGAAAGAAATGAAAATGAAACTTTTGCAGAGATTTCTAGTCATCATTCTTTTAAGGAATATTTGTATTAGTACATAATATTTGTGTAAAATACATTAACCTACTCAGGATATACAGGCTTCAGCTTCCTCATAAATACTATATATCCTGTTGAACCCAAAGTACCCTCTTCGAAAAGAGCACACAAGCATGACTCTACATTGGCCTCAATAGGCGAATGCATCGGCGTCACCATCGCATAAAACTACAGCGACTACGACAATCTTTCATGGCAGCGTCTCTGCAGCTCGTTTCGATCTGTTTGAATTTTTGCAAACTTTTTGCCATTTTGTCAGTCGTCGAACATATGGACTTAATGTTCGATTGGAATATGCCACATTAAAGATTGGGCACGCGCTGCGCCACAAATTGCATTTCGTTAGCAATGGCAAAATCGCCCAGATATGCATACAGATATTTTTGGCTACCGGCGATGTCGGTGCTGCCCGCATATACTTAGCTGCAATATACACAGATATATAGTATAGAGTTAGGGATGCATATTCCGATGGCTATGCATTTGGCTGGCAGCTCAAACTAATTGCATGCGAGGCTGGATAAATGGGCCCTGGATGTCGATCAATAAGGGCCACAGGGCAGCCGTCGATTGCTTTATGCATGCGGAATATTTGCGTCTTGCCAAGCTCCACACAAACACACAAGAACGTACATATGCATAAGCGAAATGCGCTTTCCTGATGCTCCTGGCTAAAGGACACAACACAACACAACACACATCCGCTTGCCAAATATTTGCTTCCGTCAAATCAACAAATTCATACATTTTTGATGGCACTGCAAATGGAGCTGCAAGGCTCCTTTCTCCGGGTTTGTGTGCCATTGCTGTCAGCAAATTTCATTTCTTATTGTCAATCGAGGAGTGATATGCTTTTAGCAATAAGCAGCAAACGGAAATGCACACTTGCGTTTTTGCAGCGGATGCTGTCGCCAGAGAGCGGAAGTGGAATTGGCTGCGAGTCTGCGAAAATTCGTTGCCATTATTTATGCAATGGCAATTGTAGAGCGAGGCTTTTGCCCTCAATAACACTCTCGTACAGTAGTTATCCGCTAAATGGAAAATGTTTAAATTATTAATAAAGATAGAGATTTGTCCATTAAATTGTGTTAAATATAAATATATAGGAGCAGAATTATATTATTATGCTACATATATAGTATGTAGGTAGGATATGGCAACACAAAAGTATTTCGTAATAATTTATTTATTTAGCAAGCATTGGTAATATATTTTAATGGGACAATTGACCATTAAGAACCTATCTACTAGATGAGTGTTTAAATTTAATAAAAAATTAAAAGTTAGAACATATGTTTAAGAAATCATTATAAAACTCAACACCCACAGTAGATAGATTATACGCGCTTTATTTCTCTAATGAACAAAATCGCATTAGCCGTCACAGTGATGGATATGATGACTATTATTAATATATTGCTACAATAAAACAAAAGCGCTGTGCGATGAAACAAATTGCAGTCCATTGTCCGCCGGGGAAGCCAGCTCGTGTAATTGCAGGGCAAATTAAATAACTCAATTTGCTTTTAGCCGGTCAATGAATTGGATTTGTATTTTATTTAAATGCAATTCCGTTGCTCAAACAAAGCAAAGCGAACAAAATGAGGCAACGCCACTGGTACTGCCACTGGTGCTGGCTCCTTGGGAGAATTGGCAAAAGCACTCTCGCTGATTGCGTTACTTAAGTTGCCTAGAGAAATTGGCGAGGAAGTGGATGTCCGACTGCAAGGACGTCTGATTTATCGCCGGGAACAGGACGTGAGATAGTTGCGACTCGGCATCGACAGGATCTCTATAAAAGTACGTCCGTCGCAGTCATCGGTGTGTGTCTGTTTGCAGCAAAGACAATCAAAGTTAGCACGTGTCGTAAATACGTTTATGTAGCAAACAAAAAAAGGAGCATTAGTATGTGCATATTTATGTGGACACAGCTAAAATCGGTTCACTTTCCACTTTAGCAGGAGACGCTTTTCCGGGCAAAGTTTAATTGAAAAAGTCCGCTTAAGTAGAGCAAGGGCCTGTCAAAGTTTATCCTCAATATGGTCTGCACTAAGTCTTTTATATTTGTTAGTTAAAATTATATATTTAGTGCTGAATATGGAGATAATTTAAATCGTATAATAAACAATATACCATTAAAGTCATCTGATAATCTATAAAGGAAACCCTCGGTAAAAGAATAAGACAAATGTGCTTGGCAACGATCAACAAAAAATACATTCATAATAATTCAATTATAATACATTACTCTTCAAGAGCTATTTAGTTTAAAGGCAGGGTATTTTAGTTAGGAATAATTTCAGTTCATGACTCTTTTACGAAGATAAACAATAAAATCGTCTACTTGCGCTCTACAAGCTTGCAAGCTTGCAATTCATTGTCACTACGTGGACTGCCGCCCGAAGTAATATAAACAAATAAATATATATAAACGACTAAAAGTATTGAAAGTAAACATTACTTTTAATATTGTTATAGTTTTGATTAACATTCTTACTAAAGCCTTTCCCTTATCTTCGATTTTTAAAACAACATCAAGTTGTTTTTATTGATTTCTCTGTCCCTTAGATACCTTTGCTCAACGAAAAAATTTACACTGAAAGAGACAGGAAAGGGAAGTTATAGACATTAATTTATTAAGTACAAATATTTGTTTATTTGTGTCAAAAATTTGCAAAATTATCTCCACTTTATTTATTTTAACCATTTTCTCAATACAAATGTGTCTCTCGTGAAATTTTTATACAAATTCAACCCGAGTTTGTGTGGGAATACTATTTCCGTTTCCATTTATTTTATTGATGTCCCGGTCCCTCGGATATATCACGATTCCCAGCGGCGTATATCCACGTAACCTGCACGAGGACAGATGCTTATTCCCACATCGCAGCGATTTGTAAAACCCGACACCTTCGCAAAAGCAGTGCGCTTGTCGGTTGTGTGTGTTGTCATTGTTGCTTTTGCCGCATTTTCCGGGGAAGACAAATAACATTTTCCGCCTTTCAAGATTTCATAACGCTTCAATAAACCCAAAAAGCATCGGCTTGGCCGGGTCCTTTGGCTCTTTTGGGTCCTCGTTAGCAAGTGTGCTTTTTCGGGTGCTGTCTTGTTAGTTGAACGGTTTGATTCATGTGGCGTCTGTTTGGGAACTCTGTTCCCGGACATCCCACTCGATGTCAGCTCAAATAAAACTCCTCAAAGTTGGCCATAATGAGATGCCCAATGAGGTCCCGACACTTCGAGCACAAAAACGCAATTAAACTTGGGTCAACCGAGGAAACCGAGGGGACCCAGCGAAACTTTTCAGCAAATTGACAGCTAATTAATTTGCCAATGAGCTGGAGGTTAGAGCACCGAACACCTGCCCGTTTGACTGGCGGATGGACTGACTGACTAACTGACTGACTTATTCGTAAATTGGGCACTTAAGTGTCCCGGGAGGATGCGCTTTATGACAGCGACAATTGGAGCTAATTAGCCGGGATTATGCAGGCGGCTCGCTGAAAACTCCCCCTCGAAAATAAATGAAATTCGTGAGTTGTTTGCAGAGCATAAATTTCGGCATTAACATGCTCATTGCTCAGCGAATGGCAGCCGGACACGAACCAGGACACCCGGATACGCTCAAGGATTTGCCAGGCGGGGAAATGGACAAAATGCGTCTCCCTCGCACAATTTACGAGTCCTCGGGTGTAATAAATTAGCCAAAACTTGTTACGCAAACTGAAAATGCCAATAAAAAATGCGTTGCGAAAAACAGAGGCTAATAAATTATTGACCTCCCGCCTTGGAGGGAGTCGAGATCCATGCAACCGGCATGTTGGCGCTTTTTGTGAGGCGATTTAATGGGAGTGTTACGAGTCGTGTAAAACTGAAACAAACATGGGAACATTATCAACTAAATTTGTATTAGGGCAATGGAACATTGTTATTTCAGATTATTTACTTTGCCAGCAATATACAGATTCAAATCCGAGAATCAATCAGTTTAATTAAGACCCAAGAAATGGCTGTAATTGCTGAGTAACCAGGCAACTTTTCAGGGCACACATTGCATTAGTTTTATTTGCGCAGCGCTTAAAAACGCATTGCACTCGAAGAGCAAATCAATTGAATTGGCGCAATGTTGCCAGGCAACTTTGACTGCAAAATCGGTATAAAAGAGAAAGGAACAAAGGAGTTGGCTCTCCTGCAGCTGCAGCACAAGGATCTCATTGTTGCGCACAAACTTTAAAAAAACTTTTCGAGTGCCCATCCGACTTTATTCACTCTACTCTGCCAGCCCCTTCTCGACGCTCGTCCTGCCCAGCCAGGACCCTCCAGTTGACTTTGAGTGGCTTTTGGGTGTCTTTAATCCACTTCAGTTCGGAAGCAGGGAGACATAATCATTCTGCATATTCAACTGCTCCTGGAACTTATGAGCTTCGGTTTACATTGAAACTCAAATCAAAGTTGCTCGTTCTTCTATTTGCATTGGAAATGCATTTTCCCGACTCTCATTTTATTTAAAATTTGAATTTTTTCTCCTCCTTTCGGTCAGTACTTAAGTTTCGTTAAGCCATAAAAGTTTCCTGACTTTGGTAATCTTCTTCAGGCCTGGCTAATGCACAGATTTCACTTATCTAAAAAGCCAGTTTCTGGCAGAATTTTTCATTTGAATTTACCTTCAATAATTTATTTTCCCGTCCTTTATGGAAAGAACTAGGAATTATTTTATAGCAAACACTTTAAAATAATTCCAAATGATTTGTAAATTGTATTAATAAATTTTTTATTTAAAAATTTACTAACTGAAAATAAAGTCTAGATGATTGTCCCTTAAAATTATTAATTTTCCAGTGTAACTCTGTCCAAGCCATAATCATAATCACTCAATATTTACATAAATTTGCATGCCAAAGTAAGAACAAATTGTGATTTCAACTACAAATAAAGATGCACTTAAGCGGCTTTACTCGTATTGCAAATAAATCCTTGACAAAGGCAGCAGCGCTGAGAGAGAAAGACTCTTCTGACATACATCGATATTCATTAATCCTTTTGGCCTCGTCCTCAGTCACACAAATCGCCAGTTGAAATGTGTAAAATATATGTAGTACATTGCGTATACGCAATGTTGGCCCTTCAGGGAGACGTAATTAAGTGCCTTAATGCACAGCAAAATCTACTTTCAACACATATGCCACACAGCCACACTCACACACATACAAAAAGGATTTTTATTCAGTTAGGAATTAAAGGGACATAAACAATAAGTGAAACTGCAGCTGACAGCACGTAAATATTTATGAAATTTTCACAACAAACAAAATCTAACTAAGGCAAATAAATGCTTGCAGGCATAACCGTATTATACACTGCAATCGAAGCCTTTACGCACACACAGAAAGACCGGATACAGAGGGCTGAGGCTGGGAGAATAAGACACAGGACACGTGCGGTGCCTGCCCTGAAGCACAATGTGACCGATATGCAAAAGTTTCCGACCACAGCAACGAGAGGATGTGCTGACATTGTCCAGAGACAGTTACCTGTGATATTTTGTGAAATGCTAAAGGAAAACACAGGACTCTAGACCCAGGACCGAGACAGCCTCCATATGCACACACGAACCCACTCGTATAAACAGGATTATGTGTCTCGGGGGGGTTATGTAAGTAAGCTTCCGTTGTAAATTGATTTTGTAGCCAGCCGGACACACTGAGGGAAAATGAAAAGGATTTTCCCCACTTATTGTTGCTTGGGGTCGTGCCTGGCCACCACCTGAAATTGAAACTACACAGGTCCTGCGATTCGTACGTGTGGACAACTGCCGAATTTTTAGGCGAACACACCCGAGGATAGCAAAAGATAATTGTGCAACCAAATAAAAAGTTGTGTTGATTATAAACAAATTTACGAATAAATATTAAATACGGCATTAAAGAAATATATTTTTATTATTTCATAAAGTATTGGAAGTTCCAATATTTTCAGATTCAAACAAGTAGTGAGTACCTTTCATATACCATTCAAATCCATAGATATTTCCATAGTTAAAGCTATTATTTTGACCTCAGTTTTATATATACTTTACATTACATATTTGGGTCGAGTGAAAAGGCGGCCCAAAGTTGCATGAATGAATGATCTGCTGTGTGGAAATATTTTTAATTTTGGCATAGCTCTGATTTGATTGTGTCTGGCCAAGGCGAGTGCCAAGGTTTGTGGATTTTTCTGCTGCTTGCCCCGAGAATGTCCTGTGCCTTTTCTTTTATATATTTTTTTGTCTGCTTTTTTGTACATTCTGCGGACTGGAGACAATTTTTCGCTTTGTTCGTTTGACATTTGCCGGATGGCTGAAGGACGGACGGGTTGACCGAAGGACTCCGCTATCTCTCCGCCGCTCTCTGACAATGTCCATGCTTTTGATATTGATGTCCTTTGAAGTGTTTTCAATTAGTTTGCATTTCGCTTGTCGCTACTCCTGCACTCCTTGAGGGTTTTCTTTTTGTGTCCTAGGTATTTGGGCTATATACAATTTTTGTCACTCAGGAAATTACATTTTTGAAATACTAAAATCAGTTTATTTATAACTTTGACTATAACTGTATAAATAAATGTAAAAACAATAAACTCCTCTTGACTGCTCGGTATTTACGGGTTGTTACGCCTCTTTCTTGTTTTGCTCCTGCAGCGGGCAGCAGGCGAGAGGACATACATATTAATAAAAGACAGACGACCAGGGGAATGTCCTGTGACCGTCTGCTAATTGAACGGACTATCCAATCCGTCCGGGACTTGTCAGCTTTGCGCCAAATGAGTTTCAAAGGTAAACGGGGAGCGGAAAACTGGCAACTGGCAACTGGCAACTGCACAAAACTGTCTACATGTGTCCCAAATTGGCGCTCAGTCGGATTAGCTGCTTTTTGCTACAATCACTAGCCCTTTTTTCGTCCTTTTAGCCCCTGCACTCAGGTATGACAACTGCGAACAGGTGGCTGGCAAACATTTACGTAAACTGCTCGACCCCTTTCCAGCCTTTCAACTGGCCATAAATATTTGCGCCGGCTAATTCAGTGAGCATCTGGGTCGCGCTGATCTCTGACACGGCTCCTGCATAAATTCAGGGCGAGTGGCAGGGGATCTAAATATCCTGCAGATGCCCCACTCCACTCTATTCCCCCATTTCCGTTCTGGGGCCATCGGCATAATTTACTTGGACTTCCGCTTTGGCTCACTCTACCCGTGATGTGCATATTTTATGCCCTTTATCATAATTTATGCGTTGATACGGCAAATGCATAAAATTAAATTCAATTCACACACACACACACTTTGTTCCTTTTTGTGTTTGCCGAATGCATTCAATTTTGATTTAATGTAATGCCGCGCCCCTTTTCACTGCAGTTGCCATTTTTAGCTTAGTGCAAATGACTGCTAAAATTTGCATAAATTGCACTTAATATACGCTCCATTTCCATATGAATATTTCGGTGAGATCAGGTTATGCAAATGGAGCCCAGACGTGCCTGATTGAATAATTGCCGGTAATCAACAACAAAACGCTTTTCTAACCTCTATGAACTTTGGCACGGGAGCCACAAATAAATTAAAAAGCGATTTATGAAAAATATAATTATTTGGATGCCTTTTCTATTTCTATTCCAAAATTGTAATATTTATTTAAATTAAAAAGCTTTCAGTAAGAACTAATAAATAGAATACTATTGGTATATAACTTTCCTTCTTTTTCCTCACCTACAGTAAAAAATAATATCTTCATAACCTACAGAAGGCAAAAATTATTTAATTAAGTCATACAAAGCCTGGCTCCGATTCCGATTCTAGTTCTATTCCGCTTTCTTTGCTCGTTTTATTGAATTCGTTCGTGCAATAAAAATTTATTACCAGCATTCCCATCCTCCTGCGACCCGATGGTTCCATCTAGACTGAACCATAAAAAACTTGCGAAGCAAAAAAAAGAAAAGAAAAGGAAAATCGGGAAATCGGGGGATAAGGTTGGAAGCTGATGATTTTATCACGGCCAGCAGTTTTTCAGCTTGAACTGTGGCAATGGCCTTTTATTCAATTTGCGCGCTTCATTCAAATTGTTCGCCGGCCAACAGAGGGAAAGAAATGCAAAAGTTTTGGCCGCCTTTTGAACTTTTTGGCACTCGCCACCGATGTATTATTGAGTCTGTAAATCGCTAGCTTGTAGCCAGTTAAGCCAACTGCAGTCGGCTGCTTTAATTTCAATTTAACACGAAAGAAAGAAACCAACAAAAAAATGCGAAAATGCGAGAAAGAAATAAAGTAAAGACACCGCCGCGGGGCGCATAAAATGCGGCATTAATTTGACAGGCAAAGTCTGGGTGCAGAGGCATGTGTGGTGCAAGGAGCAGAAAGCAATGGAGCTGTTTTTCGGGGGCGTTAAGGGGTTAAAAGCTGTCGCTGCTGGGACGAAAAAAAAAAATAAATCGCGTGAGTAACTTAACGCCTCATGTGTCAAGCTTGAGGATTCGATTCCCCCAAGATGGCCAGCGGCAAGTTGAAAATATGGGTTTTTGCTCACTGAAGGAAAATCGAAAATCTATCACGGTTGAGAGTTGAGCTTCAATTTTTTTCTGATTTAATTTTGAACGAAAACATTCAACATTTGTATTTCTATTTATTATAATTTATATATTAAATAGAGGAAAAATGGCGAATACTTAGTCACAATTCAAAGAGGAATTACCAACTTTTTCTCCAAGTTCATACTGAATTATATTTCATTCAGCTGGAAGCACAAAACATAATCTCAGACCCGTATGATCGTTTGATTACCCAGCCCAGGAGTTGGTCCTGGCTGTGCCGACCTATCCACCTTTTTGGGGTTAAGGCTGGGTTTTCCCGGCCACGTCTGCTTCAAGATCATTCTGGAGACCCTTGAGGAGGCCTTGGCCTGTAAGGGCACAGAGGAGCTCTCGCCACGTCTGCTTGCCCGGCGAAAATGCAAAATATTCGTACCGCAAGCAAAGCCGGCGAACGGCTGTTGCGATAATTAATTCATAATGCCAGGAGAGTATCCGCTCGAGTGGCCGAGAAGAGCAGAGCAAACACTTTATTAAAATTAAAATTTATCTAAATTGCGACAGCAAGCTATTCTATCCGCAAAGTACTTGGGAAACTCAGTCCGCCACCGCCTCCGCCTCGGCCTGACAATGATGGAAGGGTTGTTCCTGCAAAGCAAAGTGTCTGGCCCCATTCTGGATATTTTTCCCTCTTTGGCCGGGACTCACTTTTCCCTTTCTGCGGAGCTGCACTCCTTGTTGCTGCTACTGCGGCGTCTTGTGTCTGTCAAACGTCAGTCTTGGCGCTGTGGAGCGTTGAAATTGAAAGCTCCGCTCGCTTTGTCTTGTGGCCAGGTGGTGAGAAAGCTGGCGGGGATCTGTGAGGAGGTTAGGAGTTGGTGCAGTGGTAGTGGGGTCCTGGGCCTGTGCTTGTGCATTCCCAATGTGTCACTTTGATTTATTATTTTCGACAGCCCTCCCCACGGAGCCCTGCTTAAAGCACTTGTGAGTATAAGCAGAAGGAAAAGCGTGCACTAGGATCAAATTTTGTATTTTATTATGGGTATATTTTATTTATATTTAAATTGAAATATTTAATAATAATATTAATGGCAGGTATTTTTAAGACTTGATTGGAAGTACGGCATTTCCTAAGATTAATATAAAATCGAGATAAAATAATTCTAAAGATATAGAAATATCTATATATAAATAATGTATCTCTATATATGTGCATCTTGTAATCATTCTCACCTGGAGATGCTGCAATTTCTCTCAGTACATCGGCATCTGTGTGCGGTTCTTTGGGAGAGCACAGCTCGAGCGCAATTTTTCATTTCCCCATGCATTTTTTACACGCCCCTGCCACTTTGCGTTTTTATCTCATTTATTTATTTTACAATTAGACAAAGTGAAGTGCACTTCCACACGGGCAACAGCTGCACATGCTCCGTGGGGCTGCTGTAGGGTCCGCAGGTTAGGGATTGGGGTGGCAGTGGCAGTGGTAGTGGCAGTGGCAATGGCAATTGCAATTGCAATCGGAATGGCATCTGCACCTCCATGTCCACATCCACGTGCTCGTCGGTTGTGTACTTTGCGGCATGGCAGCAGGCCAAGAAGCCGGGAGCTGGGGGAGGGCCAGAAAAGGTACTGTAAGCGGCGGCCTTGTGGCTGTCCTAAATCAAAAGCTTACGGCCGAACTGCTTAAAATTAACATTAAGGCTTAAGTACGGCATAGCATAGGCTCATGGCGCACAGATACCAGATACGGGCGAACGAGATACTTTCTTGCCGAGATACTTTCTCGCCAGGGCTGAGCCGGCAGGGCAGGCAGGCAATAATCATAAAAGTAGCCCGCACACAAGTCTCTCGCAAACTTTTCACATCGACGAAACAAATGGCAAATGGCCTGGTAGAAGAAACACTTAAGCGCCAGGTAAGTGAAAACTCAAATAAAAATGGCAAAACACCCCCGAAAAAAAGGAGGAAAACTTTTACAATGTGAACGCGACTCGATGTTGGGCTATTTTTGGGGCCTGGCAAACTTCAGGCTCCGCTCGGATTCGATAAAGCCCCGCCCGGCAGCTCTTAAAGGCAGCTTTACGGGAGACTTTAATTCAGATTTACGGATGCCTCACACAAGGTTATCGTGGGGCATACAGGCAGAATAAGTTATTATGTATCAGAAAAGCTTAATCAAAGATAACTGTATAAAAAAGCTGATATAAGTGGCAGAATATTTAGATTTTCACGGAAAGTAAACTATACAAAGTGCATAATCTATTATAAACATTATAAAATCAAAGCACAAATTTAAACAAAAATCATCCAGAAAGACGATACTTTGGAGTCAAGAATTTAGACTAAACATCAACAGAATGTGTCGCCTTCAACAAGCCCATCGGCGGCACGTCCGCAAGCTCGGCTTTCGTCTTCCCAGACCGTAAACAAAAAACTATTTTTCTTCAAAGGAAATACATAATGATGACCATGTGCTTTAATGTCCACATGAATAAAAATAACTCACTCAATAAAAGTGGGAAAGCTAAGCTGAGTATCGCCAAACTCCACTCAATATAGCTCTTCGATCTGCACCAAGGCTTGATCGACACCAAAGAAAGAATTTAGAAATGAGTTCAGTTTGAGAGCTGAAAGTATAAGGTCAGTTTTCTGAAGAAAAAAATAAAGGGTTAATTATTTGTGCAGTGGAAATAATTTAGTTCAGTTCTTTTTAACTGACTGATAGGAAAGGTTATATATTTGTGCTGTGAAAATAATTTTGTGAACACATTCCCTAAACAAAATTTCAATAATAATCATTGTAGATGTATGAAAATTATCTAAAATAAGTGAATTTATATATAAATTTTAAATATAAATGTGTCATACAATCAAAAATTCACACATTTAAATATTTCAAATAATTATTATCAACATTAAACTGAATTGTTTTATTGATTATAGTAACCTACGGCAAACATCATGGCCTTGGTGGAACTATCACAGGTGGAATTGAACCAAGCACTTATGCTAATCGCACAGGTGCCAAGCTTCGACGGAACACCGGAGGATCTCTGCTCATTTATAGCACGAATTGAGGGTATCCTGAAATTGTATGAAACGCAGGATGAGCGACAAACCCGCATCCTGTATTTAGCTATCGAATTTCGACTATCGGGAGAAGCTAGTCGCGTTAATGTGATGGGAGAGGCGGAGACCTGGTCCGAACTGAAGGCAGCCCTGGTCAAAACATTCACAATTAATACACGTTTCACCAAGAGCCTAGCAGATGAACTCGAATATAAAGCCTTCCGAATTCGTAATAAGTTGGGTCTAGACAATGATGAAACCACAACCAAGGATGTTATTGACCAGAAGCTTTCAGATCGCTATTTAAAGTCTTTGAATCGACTCGATATTTCAACTATTTCGATTCTTAAGAAGGCTTCTCAGATGCGAGAATGTTACGAACGAGAATTGGCAAAGGAAAAATATAAAAATCTAAATAATGATGATGACTCTAATGAGTTTTGCGATTTACATAAGAAAGCTAGTTCAGATAAGACACCTGAATCGCCAAGGATCATTAGACGTGCGCAAAGAAACCTAAATAAGAACACTTTGCCACTTTAAGATTCAGATACATAAATACAGATTTTATATTATAATTATAGTTTTGAAATTATCAAAGAAATATTATCAAAAAATCTATTTTAACAAACTAATCAAAGCCACTATGCTTAAAGACACAAAGCGTGAAAGAGTTATAAGCTATTAACCAACATTTGTAATTTTTATAACATTGTAACCCAAAACCCAATAATACATTTTCCATATCTATGAACTATCTGCTACTAGAATCTTAGTCCTGTTTGATATTATATAAAGTCGTTTCCAGAAATAAATACCAACTACATAGTAGTTTTCTTCGGAATAAAGTGTCTTTGCACTCACATTCCCTTTTCAGCTTTGATGCTTCCCTCGATTCGCCTTGGGCTAGGCTGTGGCTATGCTTTATTATTGCGGCGTCAGCTCTTTGAAGTCAGCACAAATTTTGATTGCAAACGGACATTTATTGCCGCCCAGCTTGGACTCTGGTCTGTGGACTGTGTACTCTGGATTGCAGTGCAGCATTTGCTCGGACTCCATTTGGCAGCCCGATTATGGAACTGTGCATTGCATCCTTTAATTGCAAGCTGAAAAGCTTGCCTCGAATTTAAGGCATCGGGAAAAACTAAAGAGAGCAACGAAAAAGTGACAAAAACTAAGGCAAACTGCTAGTTTTCATTGCATTAGCCTGCCCGGCAAGGTTGAAATGTCAACGCAAGTCACACAGAGACAATCATACAAACCGACACACACCCACTGGCCCAGAGATTTATCGGGAAATATGCAAGCTGCGCAATTTTGACCCTCTACTTTTTCAGCCAGCCGAGTTGCCGTTTTAGCTATATCTTTTTGGCTAAAAATATTCTATACATTTTAGATCCAAATTTTTTAAAAGATGTTAAGTATTAGAATTCATTATGGAAGGCAAGTATTGACAGAACTTAAAGAGATAGGATTGCTATTAGAGAAAACTTGTAACTTCTTGAATAAATTAGTAAAGTATCAAAGAAGAAAGAGAAAATTTAATAAGTATGAACAAGTAAGACAGCTACAGTCGAATGAGCTCGACTATGAGCTACAATTTGTGGTTATCCCTTATATGTTATTTATTACCAATTAAAGTCACACAATTATCAATCACTTTAAACGAATATTAATATAATATGTATAATAATAATAAATATTATTTGAACTAATTGCTATTTAACGTAAAAGCAGTTTGGTTAGCACGTATTTCTTACTGACTACATTTATTTTCATATTTCACACTCACTTAATCGTTAATATTTTGTAAAATCCTATTTTGTATTTTAAACTTCTCTAGAAGCTTTGCCAACACTATCGCCCCCGCATCTGAGTGGGCAACCATAGTCGAAAAATTTGTGAAATGCGACCCAATTTCGTCGTATCGCAACATGGCAGAGTTCGACACATTTCCGCACCTAGACAGGGGCTGCAGCAGAGGGGGATCTCCCAGACTGACATTTTGTCGAGCTGTGCATTTCGGACATGTGCAGCACGCCAAAGGAACGTTTGCCACGCCCACCACCCACCAGCTTCGGCCCACTTTTCATGGGCCGGCTGAGCCATCCGTCAGTTCGATTTATGTCACGCAAACACAGCAGCCCCGTGTGCATTTGCGTTTGCTAATTAACAAACGTTTGGTCTAATTTCCAGGCAGGGACACATATTTTTTTGGCGGTCAAACTTACTAATTACACCGCAACGTAATCAACTGCAGCAGCAGTTCACTTCATCAGCAGGAAAATACTTTGTTTAAGCAATTAACCGCAGAAAACAGTATGGAATGAGAAGTTCCGGGTATTGTACGCTTTTACGAATTAATTAAATGAATTTATAATTTAATAAATTCTTTTTTTGTACTATATTTAATATGAGAAATAAAAGGTCCTACGCAGTTTTTTCGTATAGATGACAGCCTTGACTTCTGCCAAAATGTAGCTTTAATATTTAAATCCGAAACAAGTAACAAATTCTTTAAAATTTATTGAACTAATGAATGCCACAGTATGTTGATTTAATGATTGTAAAGGGGTTACCACACCGTGTCGCAGGTTATTTGAGTTCCCTGGAAATATGTGCTGATTTACATTTCAAAATCCATTAACGAGCCTGGGACGCGTCCTTTTGTTTGCCTCACAATGAACAGAGTTAAATTATTTTGAAATTATTTCTATCGTTAGCGGTGGTCGTTGTGGTCATGAAAATGCTATGCTTTTTATGCAAAATGTTTGTTTGGCAACAGTTGGGGGCAAAAAATCCTAATAATTGAAGCGTTTAAATTCACATCAATATAAATTATGCACAGTTAGTGTAATGAATATTTTGCAGTTAAAAACCACACCGACCCCGTCCCCAGCTCTTGTTTTGGGAAGCCACTCTAATGCGAGATTATCATGGAACGTGTTATTATAAAATATATTTCAAATAAATGCCGATTAAGGTTCGTTAGCGAATGGTAAGCAGCCTGTCGAAGGGTAATAAAGGTAGTGGGTTTGATTATTATATTTAAAAAATATTATAAATTTATAATTTTATTTACAATAATAAATTAAGAAGGTATATTGAGGTATATTAATAAAATAAATTCTTAAAGGGTAATCCTTGGGGAACATAGAGTAATCCTCACTTCGAATCATACAATTTTTTCGCACTTTGTCTGTCGAACATGATGATGAGGCTCTTCATAAGCACTAATGCCAGTAATTAATGTGTATTTGCAATAATTAATCAGCTGCTTGTATTTGTAATTGCCAAAGTGTGCGCTAATTCGAGTGTGAGCACTAATGCATTGAGCCATATATTTGGATTAGGCAGTAATAACAAATTGAGGGTACTTCGAGTCGTATTAATTAGGCTTGTCAATTTAAATATTTATAAAATAAATGCAATTAATGTCTTTAGAAATAATATCCCATATTGTAAGCAATATGCTGTTGCCTTCTTTTTACCATAGATTTTAGCCTTAAATGAAATTCGATTAGGCTGCAATGACAAATCCCATTTCCAACCGAATTGCTTTCGCTCTCCAGGATACCTGCTGGCTATCTTTGCTGAAAACCGCAAAAAGCAATTATCAAATAAAGCAAAACAAGGACATTTTGGCCCAGAATTGCAAAACAAACAAAGCAATGCAAAACAACAGGAAATCAAAAAACAAAAGCAGCTCCGAGTCAAACGCAAAATGAAAGGACATTAAACATGAACGAGCATTGTGGCACAAAGTAAATGGCAGGATTAAAACGGCTCATTCTGTCTCTGGCCGTATGTGTGTGGGCTGCCAGTGGGCGGCGGGGAGCGGGCGGGCATCCATGACCACGGATGCAAGGACACATCCCAGCCGCCGCTGCCGCCTGGCCTCACCTCCTGAGCCTTGTGCAGCCTCAATGCCGCCACTTAAGCAGCGCTACGTGAGCCAAGAGACACACACGCAAATAACTGCGGGGGTAGCTTTTAATTATCTCGTTATTTTTTAATTTCCACCATTTCACTGATTTCATTTTGAGCACATCGAGCGCGACGGGCGGTCGGTTGGTCGCCAAATGGAAAACGGGAGTACAAAATAGCCGGCAGATGGAGAAGACGGCCCCGTAATCCCGACGCCATTCCAACCTGCTGAATATGCAGAAAACGAGGACCTTAAGACGCAACTAATTCTCAGCTCGCTTAATTCTGTCCAGGTTGTTGTCTTTGCAAGACACAGAGAAAAATAATCATACATATTAGGTATTTCAATAATTAAGCAATGCTTAAACTACCTTAAGTATGAGAAAAATATTTTTAAATAGCTTGAGTCTTGACTATTCATTAATACAAAAATAAATTAATCGTAACTTGAGAGAATTGTATTATTTAAAGCAATAAATACAGTCTTACCAGACTATTTTGCTTAAATAATAAAAACAGTTAATAGTGTCAAACTTAACATTTCAATTCAGCATTATTATTGGCTTTTTTCCCTGTACTGTGATAATTTGCTTACGCTCTAATGGCCCGGCCACTTGGAGTGGTTCTTAAAGCCCCACAAAAACGACGGCGGAGTGTAAAGTGAGCTGAAAAACAATTAAGTCAGCTGGGGAAGCTCGACGACACCGACCGCCCGACCACCGACCACCGACCGACCTCTCGACCCATCAGCCCTCCACATTAACATCAAATTAGTTCGTGGATTAACACGTTTTTCACATGCCGGTGGCATGAAGAGCAGGAAGGGAGCTCCAAGAGCCAAGCCCAAGCTCCATTACGCATACGACACGTTGGCGGGAAGGGTCTCTAAGGAGGACGGAGAGATGGAATGGAAGGCACCATGCCGTTCTTTAGTTTCGACCCCTGCTCAGCGAGGTATGTGAAAGGCTTACTACACTAATTATACTCATGGCCGGCCTTTACTTTTCGGGGACATACATAGTTAAAAATACTCCAAAGTTTATTATTAACAAGTGAAACTATATTAAGAGATGCCATCCTCTCCATCCGGGATTGGATAAAATGAAGCTCACAGCTGCGGTTAAAGTAATAGCATTACAGTGTTAACCTGAGGTTTAAATAAAATAAGCAAATTTAAGAATTATTTAAAGCTTTAAAATACAACTGGAGTACAATTCATACTAAGGCGTTTAAAGGGATTGCTATTACAAAATACTTATATCTACAATATACATTTTTATTTACAAGCAAAGAAATTATGTAAAATATAAATAAATAATAAAATGATTTAATAAATGGTAATTCATAAAGGTAATGTAAATCTTTACTATTTAAGTTTTTCCAAATAGGAGCTATAACATAAGTATTGGGTTTAAAAGATGAACAATTGATTTAAATGTATTTAAAGTTAACCCCCAAATTAAACACATCTTACAGATGAATAGTTTTTCCCAGATACATGTTTCATTCTTATGAGTTCCATAACTATTATCTCCGCCACAACTGTGGTTATATTTAAATAAAGTTTCAGCTCGTCCTGGCAAAGTTGCAGCTACAAAATAGGCTTCATCGCTCTTTTGTCATGCCCGGTAAGAGCCGGCAACATATAGTCGTATATCTTGGAGCTAAATCAGTGGCACAATGAGCATATTGTATGGCTAAAAATTTAATGCTTACGTGCCTGCAATATCTGCCGGCATAAAGAATGCGATTGCGCCGGATGAAAGGGATATGTGAGGCGCATCGACGGTGCTGGCAAAGTTCATAAATAAAGCGTCCGAAAACCTCGGCTTTTGGCTTTGGTTTAAAATAAAAGTTCCTCTCCACGTCGTCGTCGGCGAAAAAAAATAATGGAGAAGTTGCTTGGAAAATGCTCCACTATAAAGAAAATCGTTTACTGATTTACTCGCTGTGGCGTTCGGTGGGAAATTGGGGAGGGATGAATGCTGCAACTAATAAAAGTTTTCGCCGTTCGGTGTTCGGTGGTATGGCAGCCACACCCCCAAATATACAGACTCGAGTCCTGGTCATCCTGGTTGAAATGTTTGCTGTTGTGGCTTTTCAGCAATTTCAACGCACGTCCGGAGGGGGGCACAACAAAAAAGAGAAGCTTAATCCGCCCGGCACTTTAATAATGAGATTTATATTGAAGAGAAATTGATTGCCACGAAGGGAGTCGATAAATGCCAATAAACATCGGGCTGTATAAAATAAAAATACCTACAAGAACCAAAATTTTTTTCTAGCGAAAATCTATGTAAATGTCACATCTATAATATAAACGGATTAATTATTGTTTAATTAAATTCTTACCATTTAAGCTTGTTTTAGACTTTTCGAATTTTGTGTTATAAAAAATCTGTTAATGAAGTTAAAATGAAACACACATACATCCGTAAATCAAGTTTAAGTTTTTTTTTTAGGGCAGAGATATTTTGTTTTCATTGATTTCAGAAGTACAATCAAAAGAACACTACTATATCGGTCGGATTGGCGACTCTGACTTAGTAGAATACATAAGCTTAATAGAATCGAAAATGTGTCCTTAAATGAATACGTAAGATTGTGATCGAATATCCATTTTGTACATGAATATGAAGTAAATATACCAATTAAAAATTTAAGGCATGATATA
Organism: Drosophila anomelani; assembly: GCA_035045905.1. NCBI lineage: Eukaryota > Metazoa > Arthropoda > Insecta > Diptera > Drosophilidae > Drosophila > Drosophila anomelani. The sequence goes on along the minus strand of JAWNOO010000007.1, from coordinate 2,061,378 downwards.
ATAATTAAATAAATAAATAAAAATATGTACATTTGTATAATAACATCTCCCTACCACAAGACGAAGGCTGCAGATCAGGAACCTTTGGACAAGTGGGCGGCAAAGAACAAGAGTTTTTTAAAAATGAAGCTTATTAATGTTTAAACTTAGTTGAGTTTTTAACTCATACCAGCATTTATGTTTTATAGTCATTTAATTGACTAAATTACATACAAATTAATATAAATATAATAATAATAGCCTAGTATCAAAATATTCAGAGATTTCGGATTGCATTGGACATCTTACAAAAAATGTACAGCTTTTTACATTTGAGTTCAATAACAATACGTCGACCTCTAGCGGAGAAAAAGATAAACATGCTTCAAAAAGCGCTGCCAGACAGCAAGAAAATTAGTCTCGTAAGCAGTGTTCACATGCTTTCTGTTAAATTTAAAATAATAAATACGTGGACATTGCATTAAAACCCCTAAAAAATTAAAAAAAAAAAAGTATTTGATAATTTTTGAACTTTTTGTTTTGAAACTTAATATATACATATGTATGTAAGTGTGATATTTTGAAATAAGCCTGTTCTCTTCGTAAAGCCCAAAACAAAGAGAAAAACGTTTGACTGTGACCCCTTGGAAGACAATGACCATACATTATTTTTAAATCAGGAAGACCTTTTACAAATAATAATTTACTGTTCCTATGGTTTTCTTTATTCACTTTTCATATTTCTAATTGTTTTTAATAAATACAAAAAGGTGTAAGCCGGTATTCTATATGCCAATGTAATTTATAATGTATGTGTTTTTCCTTTCTGTTTATAATGAATTCATTAAATGCAATAATGTTTTATTTCAACAAGTAGGAAAAACAAATATGAATATGAGAAAAAGGCAACTCCTTTCGCCCGACTAATTTCCTGTTTTTGTTAAACAATTTCCCAGCCCAAACCCATTCGAGTTGCTGTGCCAAAAGAAACGCAATTAAACTGGCTAAGTGACATCCAGTATCCACTATCCAGTATCTAGTACTCGGATTCAGAGTCAGAATCGGAATCAGAATCAGAACACCGCTGTGAAAAACACTCAAGAATGTGTATCGACTGCCGCCAGCGGAAGTGACATTTTTGCCCACTTCGCACATATTCAATTAGGTGGATTTGCTGGCGAGATAAATTGATTAATTGGCCAGCAGCAGCACGGCAATCACACAAAAGCCAACATGTATAAATACAACAAGAACTCTGCAATCCGTCAGCAGTTGTTCTAGAACCAGTTTGCCGGCAAACAAACGTGTTGCCAACGTACGCCCACGCCTCCAGCATCGCCTCAGCTGCCAAACAATCTCCAAACTGCCGGTAAGTAATAGTGTCTCGGGTATCGAGTACCTATCCCCTGTGCATACGTCACTGGTCCGAAAACTTAAGCCGCGTCTTAAGAGTCACGCCCACAAATCGCTTATGACGTATACGCCGCATGGGCTTTATCCATTACTCATACGCATACGTATGCGGCGCGTGTTGCCAATCAGTTAGGAAACATACAATTTGTGTCGCATAAAATTAACATAACTAAAAATTTTCCCACGATACCGTATTACCGATTATTTAAGATCATTCCATAGTCATACATTTCCATATTTTGTTTTGTCTGTTTCGCTTGGCACGGAATAAATTGTAAATCGAAACCAGTTGCCAGTTCGCAGCGTGTCCGGTTGGAGGCAGGACAAAAGAATTCCTATTTAAGTTATTACTTTATATCTCATATCATCGGGCATCTGGTCTTGGGTCCGTTCTACGCTTTACATTTAAAACCATATACATATATATTTTTACTGCATTTACAGCGCCATTAATTAATGGGCTCGCCAGTCGCATACGATTTGCATTCATTACGATTTCAGTTCGGTTCGGCTGTGTCCGTTCGCCCGACACTTCCTGATGCCATAGGCATTTTAGTAGTTGCTTTTCGAAAAGAGCTTTTTGCTTTAGCCACTTACTTTCTTTCCCAACTTCGGTGAATTTTTTCATTTGCACTTGAGAATCGGGGAAATTTCTGAAAGCCATTTTAGTTTCTTAAAAAAGTGACAAGAGGAACTCTTAGGCTTTGCTTGTTATATTTTTTTTCAATTTACTCTTAACAATAATATTAATAAAAGAGGCTACCTAAACACCTTTACAGAAATTTATAAATATTTCTTCATGTGCGACTTAATTGGAGCTGCTTCTTTGCATTCTTGAAATTCCTTTTGCTAAATGCCCGCACTAAAAAAACTATAAAATCTATTCACATGAAAATCATGCCAGATTCAGCTTTTAAACATTTTTCTATATAGAGAAATACGTTTTTTTTTTGCGTATCGTTGCCAATTTGCATACGCTTAGCAACTATAATGGATATTTTATTGAGTTTGTACTGCTTTCGATTGGCTCAAACATCTGACGTATCTTAGCGCCACTGGGGCTGGCTGGTCGGACGACTTGCCTCGCATCTGCGACCGGCTTCTACAGTTGTATTTTTTTATTTTTGTATTTTGCCGCTGTCTCGGGCTTCTTTACGCTGTTAAGCTTTCGCATCTGAGTTTGGGCCGAGAGCATATATAAAATAAGAAGACAAACGAGCGATAATAATTATTTCCACTCCGCTCTAGACAGACAACGGTCGCAATTCAGCCAGCTCTCCTTTTAACCAAGTCTCAAATAGATATCACAATGAACTGCAAGCCCTTGATTTTGTGCACTTTCCTGGCAGTTGCACTCTGCCTGGTGCATTACGGAGGTGCTCTGCCCGCCATTGGGCATTACACCCACAAGAGATTTGGTAAGTTTCCCGAATTAGTTATCTTCCTGAAACTTTTATTAATTGTACAATTTTGTCTTAATTGTTTCCCTTAGATTCCATGGGTGGCATTGACTTCATTCAGGTTGGTAATCAGAATTGAATTTTGCTTTGAAATTGTAAATCTGTTAGAGTAAAATTTGCAAATACCACTTTATTATCTTAATATCAATATATACATTTTAATAGGAGTACAAGAATTATTTGATTGACATTTGAAAAATTCATTTAGAACTTATTAAAGTATTAATTTTCCAATGAAAATTTAAAGATTTGCTAATTATTGAATCTACTAATTTTAGAGTTCACTAATTTAGATCTTTCTTTTCATTTATCAAACAGGTCTGTCTTAACAACTGCGTCCAATGCAAGACCATGCTGGGGGATTACTTCCAGGGCCAGACTTGTGCCCTATCCTGCCTCAAGTTCAAGGGCAAGGCGATTCCCGACTGCGAGGATATAGCCTCCATAGCTCCGTTTCTAAATGCGCTCGAGTAAGGTGCCAGCGAAGAAGCGGCTCTTGAGCGGTGTGCGAGGTGTGTGGATATGGATATTGGATATGGATGTGTGCGCTTTTATGGCCTGTGACTCAGGTGTGGATTTATTTGGGTCAATGCGACGCGATGCTCAACACGAATCTTGGCGATCTTGGCTGCTGATGTCGACCACAACGATGATGAAACTGACTTTGCTAAACAAAAAACTGAATTTCCAGCGCGAAACCAAAGAGTTCCTATTAATGTGTAATTGTATAGTGAATAAACAAATTCTTTAGAATAACTTTGGACCTTTTTTTGGGTTTGAAACGGCTTAACATGTTCTTTAAAAGGATAATAAAAAGGTTTATTGAAAACGACATACCTAAAAAGTTAGTTATTAGTTTAAAGAAAATCTTACTTACCTGAGGATTACATACTATGTATAATAAAATATATACATAAACTGAAACTAAGCAAATTATAATTTTACCTTCTTCAGCCCTTTATATTTCTCCCCATAATTTTGATGTTTTAATTTTATTTAAAAAATACTTGCATATACAAAAACTTACATCGATACATATATATTTTAAGAGTTATTCATGTTTTCTTTATCGCGTTTTTCCGATTGCTTCGATATGCTTTAACTTAATCGCTCTATTTCTGCTATTTAATAATAATATATACAGAGAATGTATGGGTCATGCACGGAAATGCTGGAAAGAGCTCTGGAGAGAATGGCAGTGTCAAGACTACTACTGACTGGCTACAGAAGTGTTTAATGGGCGGGCGGATGGGCGGGCACAGACTAGTAAGGAGACTAAGCAGTGTGAAAAAGGATAGAACAGGACGTCCCGAGACGGAAGTTACAGATACGGTGGACGGTGGAGGCCAAAAAATGAATCGAGATTGTTGAACGAAACATGGAAAACACAAATGGCAGTTACTTCCTAAAGTTCAGCAGCGTGTCCGGTATTTCATTGATGTAGTTCTGGAAAAATATCCAAGTGGGCAAGTTATTAATGGAATTAATGAAATCTTTACTTGGACTTACATAGAGCGAGGGATCTACGCCATGGCCGCCAAAGTCCGCCCACTTGCTCAGATCAATTGAGGGAATGATTCCGCTCTTGCAGGGCACTCGGGGATTGCTAAAAGTTAAGCGAATTATTAATAAAAATAATAAAAGTAAATTGTAAATCAATATATACATTTCGTGATCTGGCAGGACCATGGGATAGATCTGCACTGTGTCAATCAAGTCGGTGTTGTCGCAGATCAGTCGGGAAAGCTTCGCCTTTCGGATCTCCTGCAGCTGCTCTGGGGTGAAGGAGGACGGCTGGTTGGGCAGCTCGTACCAGAAGCGGTCACCTCGGCGCAAGTAGCTCATCTGGGTGGCAATGACACAGGCAAAGGTCGGTCCCAGCATCGAGCCAGGCAGGGATTTCTCTGAGACGCCGCCAGACCAAAGATCAATATCAGCAGGGTGTCTGCAAAGGAATGAAATAAGTTTAAAGTTTTTCTGGCAATCTTTTGTAGCTGTATATGTTATATAATGTATAGTATATTTGTATATTACTCACTCAAAGATGCTGCCGTAACGCAAAACCGTCTCATTGGGCATGGAGCCGTACATCTCGTCCCAGGTGTTCGAAGTGGGCAGTCCACAGAATTTGCGGAACTCCATGTAGCCGGGAATGCCAAACTCACGGCCACGCTGCATGTTGAACGACACCAGATCCATGCCGAAGCGGGCGCCCTCCTTCTTGAAGAGATGGTTTGTCACCTCCTGCGTGATGGAGTCATCCATGGCCTGAGCCACCTGGTTCATCAGACCCATGAAGTACTCGTCCAGCACTCCAGCACGATACAGATCGTAGGGTCTGCGAATGAGATCTGACAGTCGCTTCGAGGCAATGAACTTGTGGGCCTTGGACCACCGCTCCACTGCTGTGGGCAGCAAGGAGTGGCCAAAGCGGAAGGCTGCTCCAGCAAAGGAGTCTATGATGCCGGGATTCACTGTCGAGTCATAGCCATCCCAGTAGCCATCCTTCTGCAGAACCAAACCGAACTTCTCCATCACCTCCTTGCCCAGCAGAATGGGCAGGAACTCATTGAATGTCACGTGCTGGACGATGGCAATGTTGATGCGTCGGGCCTCCTGGAAGAGGGTCTCGTCGTCCCAGTGCTTGTTGATCTGCGACAGGCCGGTGGCCAGGCGGTTGTGCTCCCGAGCCATCAGAGTGTGCATGCAGGTGAGCACCAGCTGCTCGTTCACTCGGATCTCGCCGCCCTCGAAGCAGTACATGCTCTTGTTGGGTCGCGTACATCCCTCATCCGGAATGTCCAGCTTGAGGGGCAGTAGATCCTTGAGGCCGTACTCCTGGAACACGGGATTCATGCGCATGAGACCACCGTAGCCAGTGCGCAGCTTGCGGGCAAAGGCCTCCTTCACTCCATAAACGGTATTGGCATCGATGACACCTGTCAAGGTGTTGAACTGCTGACGGGATCCTAGTAAAGCGAAGAAAAATATAGTTCTACTTATTATTGCATCAGAAGGAAAATGTACAAAATTCGATGTTTTAAAATTTTTATAAGTATTTTTGTTTGAAAAATCCAAATTGAATTGAGAAGTTCTCTTAATATTTAAATTACATATACAAATCAATATTGATATCTATTATATTTTGATTTTAAATTAATTTTCTAAATATATTTAAGCAATATTGATTGATATTATTAAAAAAATTTTAAAATAATTATTTATTTCAATCATTTATAAATTATTTTGATTTTTTTGTTGTGCTTAAAGCAATATACAAAACATTTGCGTTGAATTAAAACTTGATATTATTGAAAACATATGAAAATATTTATTCATTTCAGTCATTTATAAGTGGGTTCGATTTTTTTCTGTGCTCACAGAGCGGAAAACTCACCCAATTTGCAACCTGGTCGCGGTGAGGGGAAGCCGCGCACGAAATCAATGCACTTGACATTAAACAGACGGTAGAAGTAATCGTCATCGGGCACGCGGATCTCGTTGCAGTACGGATGCTTCAGATGCATCGGCCGCTTGCAGCACTCCTCGGGGTCGTTGCGGTTAATGGGATCTGAAATCGGAGATTGCACCAACATTAAATCTCCGTTCACACCATTAAAATATAGACAAATTTATTTTACCTAAAATATACATTTTTTAATCGAAATTCAATTGAAAGCAGTAACTTTTCAAGGGTTAATAAATGAAAAGAACTTGTTTGTCCATGAGGTAAATGCTACATTTATCTTTATTAAATTTTTTAATCCAATTTAAGGAGAAAGTATTGGAAATACAGCCATATAGTTGTATTTGTTTATATTTCGTATCCCAATAAATAATAAGTAATAAATCTAGTAAAATAATTTCAAATTAAAACGTTTTTGTAGAAGACAAAATTGTTAAAAAATATAACAATAATAAATATGTAATCATATTATAAAATCCTTTTCCTTAAATTCCTTAAAATGTATTCCTAGTTTCTTATATCAAAATACGTAACCAACTTACCCAGTGGCGTTCCTGTGAGCGTAAAGTCGTGATCCATGAACTGGCCCCAAGCGATGACCATCACGGTGCCGGCATGATCGTGGTAGCCGTCGTCGGGGTGCATGGTGCGGGAGACCACACGCGAGAAGGGCAGATCCCGGCCAGTCACCGAGATCCTGGGTGCGTTGATACCGTCCGCATATAGTGGTCCAATCAGGCGCTGGAACGGAGAATTGGCTGCCCCCCAGGTGGGGTGCTCAATGTTGTTGCAGAGACCATCGAAGCGACGGTACTTTCCCGGACGACACTCCACGCCGGCGAAGAAGGGCGGACACACCTCCCTAATCAGGGTTTTGGATGTGTCGATGGTGGGCAGACCCTTCTCGATCTCCTCATAGGACAAGCCGTAGCTAAAGGAAATAATTATAAACGGATTTGAACGAATATGTCAAGTGTAATTACAGCTGCATCTTAACGCAACTGCGGATATCGCTAAACTTGGCTTTTCCTGCCGCCGCTTTTTCTATGTGTAAGCTTGAGATTTTCATTGAAAAATTGCAAAATTATCGTATTAGCCCAGTTAGCAAACGGACTGCAATTAACGCGCTTTTCGACTGGCCGACAGATATTGAAGTTGATGCCTGACGTTGACAGTGGCAAATTTTTGTATACTTTCAATTGGTATCTGAGTTTTATTTATTTTTTTTTTGCTGACAAACTGGTATTTACTTGGCGGAGGAAACGGAGGCAAGAGTGTGCCGCCAAAGGGACCGACACCAGCTCTTCCTCGAGTGCATGAGAAAGCTAGAAAAGCCAAAGGGAAACGGCGTCCGGCCGCCAGCTGTTGCATTGTGTGGAGTTGGGAAGTGAAAAACTGTGAAACTTCACAGTCAATTGGCCCTGTAATTTACCATCAGCTGGGTGTTGTGGGTCGAAAAGCGTGAAAGTACAGCGTATGGAGATCTATAATAGTTCATCATTGATTTATTGGGGCTTTTCAGCACTCAAAGTAGTATCATTGTCTCAATAGAATGCCATAAAGCCAGGCAGCTCGGAAACTACTGCAATGGCCATTTACAACATGTTATTAGCCATAATCAAAAGATTATACAACGGCAATTCAGATGTTGCAGCTGCAGATGAAGATGCTGCCGAAGAAGAGGACCGAAGCCCGTCTTAGACAACGAGTCTGAGTGAAAGTTGCACATGGGGAGGTGACGAGCTTTAAAGGCTAGCCAAAGACTGCAAAACTGTGGCCAACTGACTCGCCAACCCGCTTACCCAGATTCCACTCCCCTGCACAGCGAGAAATACTAACTAAATGAGATATCTCTCCTAGGAAAAGCTTGATTTTGTTAAGCGGGGAAATAAATGTAGTTATTATGATCTCCCCCAGTGCAGAGACCAAACTGGAAATGCTGCACGGCATCTTCCGCAGCTTCTTCTCGTGGGGGGCAGTCACATGACGAGGGTTTCATTTTCAGGGGGCACCAACGAGGGGAGTCACGCGCACTCTCACTGGCTTACTGGCTCACTGGCTCACTCGCTGTTAGCCAAGCCAAAGCGGTCCGTTGCATAATCCCCAGCCCCATCGCCATCCGCATCTCCATCCACATCCACATCCACATCCCCATCGTCGCCCGACTCTGGGCTTGCATTTGTTTACATTTTGGCGCTGCGAGCTCCGCAAATAGCTGCAAATATTTCTGTGAGGCAAAAATGCGGTTGCGCCAGTTGGGAAGAAGGCTTCGACGAGCTCTCAAATCCAATTCTTCGGCTGCCAGCGACGACTGGCCATCAGTCAAAGCCGCTGACAATTAGCATTTGCATGTGCCAAACTTTCAAAAAGAACCAAGGCACACCGTCAGAAATCAGATTGCTTTTTATATGGATATAATGCATGGTAAATAAACTATTTAAGCAAGAATTGTCCATCAAACTGTGAAGAGTTTTCTTTGTATAAAACAGGAGAGTACATTTTTAAATAAAGAAATTACTCGGATGCAGTTCAAAAGAGAATGTTTCTTTCTGTGCCGATGCCTTCGAGCTTGAGTTCCGATTTGCGGCGAGCGTAGAACCTTGGAGGCAAGAAAAGGCTTATGCATATTTGATGACTGCAGGCGGTCTTTTCGGCGGTTTACTGGTGCAGTGGCTCAGTTGTGCACCATTCCACAGAACGGCGCAGTGGTGCACGACTTAACTGCCTTGTCATGCGTGATTTGGCAATCGTTATTAGCGCCGAGGGACATGGTCGGAGTTGGAGCAGAGCAGATGTAGATCGTGGGCGTGCCAGGGCAACTTTCAAATGCGTTTAGCGCTGATTACTTACGTGCGGGCCAATTGGATGGAAATGTCGAGCAGCAGTTCGCCCACAGTGGCCAGTTCCTCCGGCTTCCAGTCCGACTTTGGCTGGGCCACATCTGCAAAAACATAAATGGGATTAGTGAGCAGCTTTATGTATTTCTATTAAATCAAAGGAAGTATTTTGCAGTGAACGCAGTAAACAATATCTCCCAGAAAGTAAATAATAATTCAAATAATTCTTTATAGAATCCAAAAACCCAATTTGATCATATCTTTAGGGTCACACAATAATTTCACAAATAAATGTCTCTAATCCATTACAATAATTTTTATAAAACTATAGCCCTTGATTTTCTCAAGGAGTTGTAATGAAATTACATATACTGAAATATTCAGCTATAATTTGCTAAGCATAATGATCCATTATTAAATAAATATATCTTTATTACTCACGAATTCGCTTGCGTGCATCCAAGTAGGCGGCGTTGATGGCATCGTAGGTGATGCAAGTTCCCGGTCCATTGTTATAGGGATTTCTGCAAGTAAATTGAAGTGAAAGTGATTTCAATTGACTGTAACTGGCAATTTGTCCTTATCACATGCTAACCACAAACCCAACCCACACACTCACCCCCTCTGGGAGGCCTGCGCACTGCCAGATAACCAAATTATTGCCGGGCCAACGAGTTAAAAGCCACGTTGAAAGAACAAAGCCGAGTTCTGCGTTCAGTTGCCAACTTGAGGTGGCCACAGCAGCATCGTTGGGATGAAGGATAAAGAAGATCTGGAGCGGGCACGCATTAAACTTGCGGAAATACTGAGTGTCCATAAGGCAGACTATCGGAATGGAAAGATTCGGGAATTGTTGCAAAAGTCCTGCCAAGGACAGCAAGGCCAACAAAATTGGCTAAAGTGGTTAAAATTAGTTTTGCTGCTTATTTTTCCGTACCTCATGGGGAAATACTATTACGAGGAACTTCAGGGAAAGGTATGCGAATCTAATTTTAACTTTATTTCTTAATTTCCTTTCAACTATTTAATTTTAAAAAATTTCCTATGGTAAAATACAGGATATAAATCTTTATTTTTCTACTCCGGACCTTTCTTCATCTTCCCTAGAATTGTTTTCTTTCTCTGCCGCGCACCTTGCGTTATGCCCTTCGACCGCCTGAGAGTTGTGATTTTTGTGAAAATATTAAACAAGTGCCCCGCCTTCAAAACATTAGCCCCCAGGAGTTTGAACAAAAATACGCCTATAGTGCTGCCCCTGTGATTGTCAGTGATGCCACTCAAAATTGGACAGCAGTTTCGGTAACTATATATGAATAATATAACCTATACCATACTAATAATAATCAATATCGTATTTAGCTCTTTAATTACTGGTACTTCCGTGATGTCTATGCCAAGGCCAAGCAAAAGCAGCACATCAGAGAGTGCCAGTTTCTGCCATATAAGACAGGATTCCAGGACATATACGAAGCATTAGATATGCCTGAGGATCGAGTAAACCTCAGGACAGGTGAGCAGCCCTGGTACTTTGGGTGGAGCAATTGCCATGCCGACACGGCGGAGGAATTTCGGCGGCATTACGGAAGACCCTACTTTCTGCCAGAGAGTTCGGAGAATAACGCAGTCGATTGGTTCTTCATAGGTACATCCGGGCTGGGCGCTCAAATGCATGTAAGTAAGGGGAATAACAACCTGTCTTTTCTCATATTTATGAGCCTGAGGCCTTTCTATTCTTAGCTCTTTAGGTCATACAAATTGTACATCATGTTTTTCACATTGCAATTAGCAGAAATCCATAAAAGCTTTACGATTGCATTTTAAAGTTGTCGAGTTTTCCGGTTAATTAGCAGCGGGAAATTTTTAAAGTGAATATTCCTAAGGAGAATAAATCATATAATTTTGTCTAAATTGATTTAAAGCATATATTTATGTATATTTTTTTCAGATTGACAACGTGAGGCTGCCATCGTGGCAGGCGCAGCTGGCGGGCAGCAAGCGGTGGCTACTGGTGCCACCTCCCGAGTGCTACCTGCAGTGCAAGAGTTTTGATGTTGTCGTCCAGCAGGGCGATATAAGTAAGATGCAATAATATATATTTATGTATGCTCAAAAAAGATTAAAGATTCAAGTTAGCATAGTATTTCTTAAGTCTACTGACAAAATGATTCCCTGAAAAACTACTACTGAAGAAGCCAACTCTCAAATCATAACTAAATCATCTTGGCCTCCTTGCAGTTGTGCTGGACACAAACAAATGGTACCACCAGACCTTTGTGCAGCCGGGAGCCATCAGTCTGACCATTGGCGCGGAGTACGATTAAGTTGGACCGGCTGCCAGTGGGTTTCCCTCGTGACAGGAAACGGCGGCTGCCCCAACATCTCCATCTGCAGACGGGACAAACCAAACGCAGACAAATATGGCCAACTGTTACCACTAACTGTTACAGTAACAAACTTAACTTTAACATTGCATTTTGCCAGCCATATTACTCGCTTTTCGCCAGCCGGTTTGTTAATTAAATGCCAAAAACACGCAAATTTCTTATGTCGAGCAGCTGCTGCTGCTCTGCTCTGCACTGAGCTCTGTGGCCCGGGAAAAATCTAACCAAAAATGGGGGCCGGCAGGCAACTTCCTCGAATGGTGCGACATGTAAAACGCGTGTCAGGCGACAACGATGCGTGTTAACAATGCGTAAGTATTAAGTAATTACAACAACATCCAGAGCAGCAGCAGATTCAGCCTAAAAGCAGTCTCGACCGATGAAAATATTCAGAGGCTTGAGAGGCATGGCCAGCAACACACGCAATGCAAAACCATTTCGGCTAAAAGCTGAATTTTTCACGATCTAGCGGACATTTTACACTTTCCAGTGGGTACTTAGTTTTGGATTTTTAATTTTTTAGCTTGGAAAATAGTTACAATTTTAAGCATTTTGAATTATTTTATCAGAAATTGCTGGATATTAAGTAAAATCTTTGTAAATGAAGGAACAAAGATTTATTGATAACAACAAAAATTGTCTATCTTCGTAGGACAATTGTACAACTCATCAAAATTGTATGAATTATATAGCTTTTTAATTTATTTTGAAATGTTTTAATAACTTAGCATCAAGTTTAATGACTTGACAAAATATATTCCTATTGAAACAACTAAATATTAATATTATCAATGTTATTACAACAAAAATTGTCTATCTTCGTAGGACAATTGTACAACTCATCAAAATTGTATGAATTATATAGCTTTTTAATTTATTTTGAAATGTTTTAATAACTTAGCATCAAGTTTAATGACTTGACAAAATATATTCCTATTGAAACAACTAAATATTAATATTATCAATGTTATAATATAGGGAAATATATCTCCTAATAGCTTCTAGTAATTATTATTAACTGTATAGTTTCATTTTAATTTAATTAAACATTTTCAAGAATCCCTTAAAGTTTAATTTATTTGATGTTGTTCTTTTTTTACAGTAATTTCCCTATTTTATAGAGCAATTCACAGTCGCCATTGCTTCGGCTTACTCTTCTCGCATATTTCTTGGGCAAATTTGTCAAATTGAAATCGAAAATGGCAATGTCTGGCACTTAACTGGTCTGCCGGTTAATTTAAGCCAAACAACAACAGCTAGCATAAGAAAAATACAAACAAAATAAAGGATCACAAAATTTACGGCACTACGGTAAGTTCAATGTGCGCATAGCCAGAGTTTTGGGCCAACTAGAAAGTGACTCGCATGCGGCACGCACTGCATTTAAAGCGAGGCCCCTCGCCGATCCACTCTGCTCCGCCCGGTTCCAGACCCAAACCCAATCCCGTCCCGCCCCAGACACGGACTTGTACTTGTTATCCTGATTGTAAAGTAAAAACTAATGTTATGAATCCCGGGCGGCGATCGCAGGTGCGCGCAGCTTCGAGGCGGCCAACACACTTCCTGATCGGTATTGAGTTGCAGCGGAGCGGCGCACTCGGCGTATGCGTAATATTGTGAATAATTGCAAAAGCGTGTCGTAAACTCGCTGTGAAAAATATTCAAATATCATTTATCTATGCGAACGTGGGTCTCTCGGCGTCTTACAATCTGTTTTTGGGGGTCTTAGCCAGAGTTAGAGTTGGAGTCGGAGTCGGCGTCGGAGTCGGAGTCTCTGGGGAGCTACTTCGCTTACGCAGACAGTGGATGGAAAAAGATTCAGATACAGATGCAGATACAATTGCAGACTTTCCGCAGACGGAGCAGAGGCCGCAACGAAAGTGGCCCCTGCCAAAACCTGTATTTAAGTTTTTAAGTAGGTTGTTGCGGCCAATTTTCCTTCATTTTCCCATTTGACCAGCAGTTGGTTGCCAACAGGCAACAGGCAACTGGCAACAGCTAAAAGCCAGGTTCAATACCCAGGCCAAAGTCAGCGATAACGACTCACGTTTTGGTTGCCCGGCGACCCCAAAAATTAGCTCCACTTCTCGATGACCCCCAAGCTCTCGAAACTGGCAAAGACAATCGAGCAATTGAACAATTTGCAATCTCAATCTGGATCGTGTGACATTTAAAATATGTATATCTATGCGCTACACCGAAAGAATGCTGTCTTTTCTTCTTAAATTGATATGCAGGAAATCTTTTATAAGCAATGTAGTAAGTTTAGTTTAAGGATAAACTAACATTCTTATAATTACGTGTAAATGTTCACTGACTATCTTCCACGATATGGAAAAAAAATATTGTTAAAATATTTTCTAAACAAATATAATTGTATTTAAAATATATATTTTAAAGAAAGAGAAGTGATCATCATAAGTGATTAATCATAAGAACATATGTAGTTTTTGGTGACATTTCTTGCCGTGCACACTGAAGTTCAGCTTGGGAGGCATTGTATGTTGGCAGCGTTTCAAAGTCACTTTTCGAAATCATCTCGAGACAAAAGTTTGCCATCAATTGCTGCTACAGCCTCACGGCAGCTCAGGTGTTTTTATTCCATTTTAGTGTTTTTATTTTTAGTTTTATTTTTCCTTTGGCATCTGCAAGTGTTGCAATGCCATTTGTTTTGGGTTGCTGCCGCTGCGGCTTTTTGTCGTGCGGTTTTCATTTTTTATTTCGCTTACTAATAAATCGCGCCGTTGTCTGTCAGGTGACTTCATGATGCGTCCGTCCGTCTGCATCACATGACTCTGGAGCCAAAAGGCTTAAACTGCAGCTACCAAGCTGTCGACGCGATTCGAGGCCAAAAAGCATTTGCTGATTGCCGTTAACGAGCCGCCGTGACACCGAGTGAAACGTTAGGAGCCATCGTCACAGCTGAGAACACAGGCAAGTGTAATCCGAGGCGAAGGAATGTTTTCGTCGCCTCCGGGGATGGATATATAAGGCAGTAGCTGGAATTAGCTGGACTCATTGAACCAATTGCAGAGAAGGCAGTGCTATGAGATCCTTGGCTATCCAGCTCCCAACCGTGGCTTTCTTTGCTTATTTTTGCCTGGAGAACATTTTTATGGTGACGGCTAAATGCCCTTCGAAATGTCGCATGGACTATATGCCAGTTTGTGCCATAAGATTCGTGGAGAAAACACCCAACCACTGCACCTTCCTCAACCTGTGCATCCTTATTATGTATATTTGCAAAACCTCACAACGTAAGTTTCAGATTAGTATATGTATATGTTTTACACAAAATGTAATCACATTCATGGATAAGTTCTATTTTATAACCTTATAATAAACTTATACTTTTCAGAATGGATCTCAATGGGTGGTGAGGTCTGCCGACTTCATAGCGCAAACTGTGACGAAATTCTTTTATTTTTTCGAAATAACACAGATCTCCTCACATTTGAAGGTGTAAATAGAGAATATGATTCTGACTTCTAATAATAAAAGAACAATAAAAATAAAAACAAAAGGGTTTTGTATTTGCCGCCCTTTTAAGCGCCTATGAAGACATCGGCTGTCACATGTTAGTAACTTGGCTACCCGCCCAGCGGGCCTCCGCAAATAAAAAAGAAAAAAATGTGTATATGCAAGTATATATAGATATATCTCCCCCTCTGGGCATTGCAAGTTGGAAAAATCAACGTCAACAGGCAGCTGCCGCTGTTTCTGCTGCTAATGATTAGCTCAAAGCTCGAATGCCGTGTTGTCGTAGGTGTAGAGCCGTGTCGCAGCCACTCAAACAAGCTGGAACAGTGCAAGCCAAGATTTATGGGTGTCCGTCTGGCATTCGTACACAGGGAGAAAATATTCACTATATTGATTGTGTTTCTCTTATTAAATTATTTGTTTAAATCTCATATTTAGAAATCTTTTTCCTTATTTTCCTAGCAAAACATTCAAACTATTATTAACAATCGCCTCATAAATTAGAATCTCTTCTTTTTCCTCTCTGCACCACCTTTTGGTGTCGACGCTCAAATATTTGAGACACAAACATAACCCAGAATGCCACCGAAAGGCTCTTTTCGCCATTTCGCATACCCAAACACTCGGTTTCTATTTGTACTCACAAAGTGCCGCGGAATAGGTTCACGTTGTAGTCGTAGACGGAGGAGCGACCGGGTCCGGCCAAGAGCAGAGCGCAGTCGGAGCCGTGGGATGTCTGGAGCTGCTCGCCAAAGTGATGGTACTGCGCACGCGCCACGGCCACCAGAGATAGTAGAAGTATTCTGCAAACGAGATGTGGAAGAAATTAGTGGGCTTTTCCAATGATAAACTGAGTACTCGAAGCCAGAGTTGGCAAATTAGTACTTGAAGCCAGAGTTGGCAAATTAGTACGTCAATATAAAAGCACACATGCAGCGGAGGCGACACGCCCCGTTGACAAACAGAAACACGCCTGCGGCCAAAAGCATTAATCAGTCGGCAAGTTGAACGTCCATAAGTTAGGCCACAATTTGACAAATTGAGTTGCAGACACATTGGGTTAGCAAGATGTTTATTTTGAATTATTTTTCAAGAATTTTGCATGAAAATGTTATAAATGAAAAAAGATTTTTTAGAGACAATTAAATGTAGTTTGAGTTGTTGCTTGATTAAATACTAAGCGCGCTTGCCTAGATGTTCATATATTAGTTTTATAGAACCAAACGAAATCATATTTTTCTATTTCAGACTTTAGAATTCAGAACCGGTTTAATATTAATTTAGAATTTCATATACTAGAGTGCCAATATTCATAAAAATGTAATAAAACTAAAAAAATATCTTGTGACTGGCGCTTTAAGCATTAAATTGCATTGCATTTGAAGATTTAATTTCGTTTTAAATGTATCTTATATAACATTTTAGAAGTGAAAAAGTTTGATTGTACAATTTTCCTACAATATTTTCCTAATTTAAAATTCCTAATTTAATTAATTTAATTTTAATTTAATTTTCCCAATTTAATAATTTTCAATCGTTTTTTTAAATTTAATTTGTTTAATGCAATTTAATGCTTTGTAAACAAGGTTGTTACTTATAAAAAGATGGAAATTGCATTATATATATAATTTGTATATAAATTTCGATAAATTGTACGCCAACTCCGTATATTATTTCCATAGTTTGGTCCCTCAGTAGCTGAGTTTTCTGTCGATTGGCAGCCAATGGACCCCATATCCCGGTCGGCATTGTCTTCGGACCAGCCATTGTTTCGGGGCGTTTCTTTATCCGTCGGAATTCGACATCTGACATCTGGAAACTGGCAACTGGCAACCTTGCCTTTATTTCGCGGCTTTAATGCGCTCAGATTTATGACTTGCAGCGCGTGTTAATCGCTTGTTAGCTTTTGTCGCCTCACAAAACGAAAGCCAAAAACAAAACCCAATATTTTCGGGCAATTGTTAACGGCTCTTGGTGAGTATTGATATTGATTGATATTGTTAATGCCGCCCTCCGGCAATGGCCAGCAGTGAAAGTCCCAGATATGCCACGCCCGTTTCTTATATAATCGAAAAAGAGGCTGGCCTCGGACACCCCATAACACATATAGAGCTTAAGGTGAATTAATTGAAATGTGTAAAGCTATTAATTGCTTAATTTAGAGAGTCTGCGACCTGGGGTAGAATTAATTACATTATTATTATTATTATTATTAGCCCGAAAACAATTATTTTTTGTATGTTCTAACTTTAAATTTAAATTAAAGAGAAGGCCACTTCTCCTAAGTTACTTCAAAAATAATCTCATAAAGATATTAAACAAATTTGTATATAAAAAAATAATAAAAGTTTATGTGTATGCTTGCTATTTATGTGCAATTTCCCCTAAAATCATCAATGATTGTTGATAATCAGTAAGATTGTAATAACACTCAGCAATAAATAGTGAAAGTAATATGCTTTTCACCTCTATTGAGGGTCTTATTTTGACGAAGGGCACAGCTCCCTGGGCATCGCAGATTCGCTTATATAAGCGCCAAGGGAAACAATAACGCACTTAAGTCCTTTCACTTTTCATTTGACAGTTGGACCGGGGCTTTCTTTTCCCCCTGACCAAGTAAAATGAGATACCTTTTATGGGTATCACCTTTCCAGGGTTCACTGAACCCCGGTCTTTAGCTGAAAAGTGTTAAATGCACCTGCTTGCATTATGTATATTGTGATTTTTGTATGTTGAACATCTGCTTCGTGAAAGAAAAGCTTCGAAAAAACGTGTTACTCTGTATTATTTACTCGTTCTTATAAATACCCTACTTGGAGTTAACGAGCTCATTTTTATTCCTAGAATTTGTCAACTTACATCATGAAGGGTGTCTGTATAGTTATGCTTATTTCACTGTGTGTACTGGCCCTGGCTGAAGGTATCAGGGTAAGGCCTCCTGTACTGCCTCCTCCGTGTCCTCGAGCCTGTACAAGGGATTATAGGCCAAGGTGTGCTGTGTGGAAGAGGGCAGGTCGCACGAGTGTCTGCACTTTCCCCAACAAATGCACCTTGGACAATCAGATATGTGTAACGGGCCAAAGTAAGTAACTAATTTTAAGTAAAATTTCTGGCAACATTTTTAAATAAATATTTTCTTTACCAGATTGGCAAGTCCGAGATGAGGATAGGAAGTGCTGGCGCGATTCTCCGGACTGCGATACTATTCGGAAGTAAACTGCTTTCCATATGGCAAGCTGTGTTGACAATCATGACCATACGAAAGGCAGAAAATATGGAGAAACATACGAGCCCCTTAAAGACCAAAGACCAAACTCGAAAAGTTGGAACTTATATCCGTTTGTATCCTCATATTTCCTCTGCTTCTTATACCATAAAAATAATATTTAAAAATGTTTATAAATATATATTATAACAACTTTAAGGCAGGGTGTGTCTTAGACATTTTGTGGAACTTTAGGATCGTAAAGTACACCAAATCTGATAAATTCATTTTAGTTCCCATGAAATTATCTGAAGATTTGCTCACTCTTGACCGTTGAACGGGCATAATTTGCAGTTTCACAACTGTTTACGCTCCTCGAGCTTGGACCGCGTTAAATGCTTATTAAATCTGGTTACCAGCGAGTTGCTTTCATTTCGGCGGCTTGGTGAGCGAGTATTTTCGCACAGAAGTGAATTTGGTTCAAGGCTGCCCTTAAAATATTTCACAGAGACGGGGAGCTGGTTTTCGGTTCGTTTCGTTTACGATCGCAGTGCAGTTCATTAGCCGTCATGACAGGGCAATTAGAATGCGAACAAAACGCATTCGCCCACACAGACAGTCGGGTCGGTGATTTTTTTATTAGCCCGACATGCCACGCCCATGCGCGTGCCACAATGGGGGCGAAGGAGGGGACTATGTTCGCGGATCGAGCGCTACCGAACCGATATCGAGTGCAATGCAGACCGCAGATTTAATTGCCGCACCGGAGATGCAGATCAGAGTTGCTGGCAGCGGGCCAGCGGAGCAGCGGGCCACTGCGTAAGTCAATTAATTGTTGCTCGCCTTTGGGGCGACAGCTTTTGTGAAAGGCCAGCACGCAACGTCCTTCTGGCGAAGAGCCGATGCCAAAAGCCAATCCAGCACTGCCACTGCGGCCACAATTTATGCGCACTCGCATGCATATGCAATCTTTACACCTGCCCGCAAGAGTCAATTAATTTCGCCTCGTCGATGGCTGGCCAAACGACTTTTACACAAAACTCCATTGCTGCGATGCAGCGCAGGCTAATCCGAGGCACTTGGTCACAGCCACAGCCACAGACACTCTGTGTAATTCGGATGGCACACATTTTGGGGCCCAATCCGACCTTTTTCGGGGAAATAGCAACTGCCCATGCACCCAAAGAAATTAATTCTGGAATAATTCCTAATTGGAATTGTTATTTTTTATGATAATAAAACTTTTTATTGAGCCAAATAAAATGTATTCATTTTTGCATTTTTATGTCAAACCTTTTAAAAAAGTTTCCGCTTTTACACGTGCTTTCATTATACCAAAATATGTTTTAGCGAATAAATAAAATACATAAGCAAGTTACTGCAGAAAATGTATGCCAATCAGGCATATTGTCTTTATTGCTATTGTCGTTTCTTTCGAGTTCAGCTCTATAAATACAATACTTTGAGTTATCGAGCTCGCAACATGAGGGACATCTTTACTTTTTGTTAATATCTCTGAGTATCCTGGTATTTGCCAAAGGACTTTCATTAAGAAAATGCAATCGAAGTTGCACAAAGATTTATAAGCCTCTTTGTGCTGCTTTGAGGAAAGGTCCTAGGACTACGATTTGCACTTTCGCTAATAAATGTTTCTGGGACTCTGCGATGTACCACAAAAAGCAAAGTAAGTTAATTATTACAATGAATATTATAAACGAAATGCAAAATATAATCATTACAGCATGGGAAATACTAGATGCAGATAATAAATGCCAACGTGATAGTTCCAACTGCAGAACCAGCTAAGAATATGATAACAATTAACTACTTATAATATTCATAAAATATGTTATTAATTAATAAATTCAAGAAAAAACCTCTTTTTACTTCATGTGCATTTTGCGAGCAATAACAGGCGCAGTTGCCCAATTATAGTCGCCATATAGGACTCTCCCTGTGCGATCTGCGCATATTAAAAAGCGCATTCAAAAGTTGACATTTGCTAATAATACCCGAATATTTTTTTCCACCTCCAAAAGCCGACACTTTAATTGCCCCGCGCATTGTTGAGCCGTGAGTGGTGAAGGAGGAGGAGGTGAGCTGCCAGCGGCTGATTGTATCAGGGTATAACTCTGATGCTACTTATGTCATCTTCGCTGTAATACCTGGGATCTGGGACTTGGGACTTGGGGACCTGCGGACTTGGAACCCCCCGAAAAGAGGCGTGCCAAGAGCAGACGTAGGACTTTTTGTTCGAAACTCGCTTTGTTTGCAGCTCGTTGCCAACTTGCCACATCGCTCGCATTGTTTATATGTAAATTGCATGCCCCGACTCCCTGGCTCCGAGTTAGTGGCTGATGTCATGTAAACGTGTGGAAATGACTTTTGTAATGCACAGACAGGGAAAATCATAATTTATATGCTCAGCGTTTTCATTGATAGTAAGTGATTGAGTATGTTGTGAGGTGAAAATCTGGCAGATGTCTGAAAATAGTCACTTTTTTTCTCTAAAGAAACCAATCGCCTTTATTGATAATGATTAAGTATGTTGTGAGATGAAACTGAGAAATATCTGACAAACATGTATACACTTTTGAATAAGTCTTGCCAATCGAGGCTTTCAACTTAAAGTTCACACCATTTTACTCACAGAGTGTAGATGACATTGCCTGATTGCATGATAACTGAGTGCAATTTATAATATCCATGATGATGATTTTTATAAGCATTGTTTAATCAATTCAGAACTCAGCTTTACACGCAATACGGGAGTTTCTATTGATTTTTCTAAAAATAAATTGCATACTCTTCATTTTTAAAAAAGTGTTAGGTAAAATTATAGCAAAACTGAGTGAATATTGAGAGAAATATTAAATATTTAAACATTACCTAATATTATTTCTCCTGTCAGCTCTACTTTAATGTCGATTAACCTCGTTTTATTTTGCTTATATTTAAACCGCCACTCTCGAAGAGTTATTCTACATGGTTGCAAATCGATACCTCTTATTAAAGATCATTTATCATTAAGTAAACCTTAGTACAAGCCGCTCAATCGCCACGAGCCGAGTGCCGACAATCTGCAATATGTAAAGATCGAGATATGTTGCTGCACTTCTGTGTGTTATTTTTTCCCATTCGCGGCTAACCCATGCTGAGTGGATCTCGTTTCTGGGCCTGATTGCTAATGCCAGCCAGAGACTCGGTCGGTTTTAATTGTTGCTCTTAGCTAAGCTTAACGTTTTGCTCTGGCCAATTGCTTAATTGATTCTGGCCAGACAGGTAGCTGCGCTCTCATGTCTTCACATCCGCCTGGCATTTCGCAGACGGCGAGGCAAAAAACGACAAAACACATCCATCGATGGGGCACACATGGGGCATACTTGATAAACGGCAGACCAATTGCAACATGACGCACATTTATGTGGCATTAGTGTCGCCTTCGATATTTTATTGTGCCATAAATTGGCAATGCAAATGCAGATTCGATGCCACGAAGCATTCGCAAAGATAAGCGGGCCAAAACTGCCTTAATTCGCTCTCTGACCCACAAAAAATACGTTTACGAGCCAATCTGTGCGAGAAAATCTCTTTAAAGTTGAGTGGAGTACATTGAAACAAAAAGTGCCTTAACTCCTTAGAAATCCAATTTATAAATTATAAACATTTCCTCTTATAACTAATTTTGGTCTCTAAATAATCGTACAATATAGAATAATTTTTATATAGATTAAAATTGTAAATAAGTTCCCATTTTACTCTTTATAATATTATATCTTTTCCCATGTACAATTCGCGGCATGTGAAGGGTTTTGATATATCGCCCCAGCAGCACGCAATTGCGATAGCATCTCGGACACGGCTTACGTGCGGTTTATGGACTCCAGCAACAAGTCTTTAATAGAATGTAACCGAAGCTGCAGCTGGCCAACCAGCGAGGCGAACAAGCCAAAAAACTAACTGAATTCGACTCCGATCTCCCGTCCTGCTGACTGATAACCAAACTGGCTGCAATCTGACGCTTTAACAGCTTATTAATTGGGCGGCCGCCCCTTGCAGATTTATACCTGGCCAAAAGCGCGGCTAATTGCACACAAATTGCGGCGGCTAAGCTAAATCAGCCAAGAGTAAATCAGTGAGACGGAGTAGCGACAAATTCAATGCCAGCTCTTTGACCAAAAAACGCTCAATGCAAAACTGGCTGCATTGCCGCCGTTCGATTGTGCATAAATCAAATGAAAACCACTTTTGCATCAGACTTTGATTGCACACACACAGGGAGAAAATTATGAACAATACGCACATATCTCAAATATGTACTTCTGTATATTTCATTTATATTCTACAGTCTTAAAGTATTTCCTTAAATTTCTTAGCTTGAAGTCAAGTCTGGTAAGGTCTGAAATTGATTCTATAGACGACATATGATATTATTGCTATAATAGACGCTTGATTGATGGATTTTTCTCTGTGCAGGACTTTGTGCGTTGGCTCTTGGCGAACAAGTCGACCGCCTTGACTTTCTTAGCCACGTTTCGAGTGGTCTTATCCACTGCGTCTGAGCATCCTCCAGTTCTCCGTTCCCAGCTTCGAATACATACCCATCCCACATGACGAAGGGGCCACGTGAGCAGCAGACTTTTCAGCCTTTCACCAGTCCCCAGATTCCCCAAAATAGCTGCAACAATTACCAAACATTCAATAACTCGTAATGGCTGTACGATGTCTGGCAATTGGCACATCGTCTTGGATCATCATCATCGCCATCAGCCATCAATTTGAGTGCGAATGTTGCAAGCGCCGGTAAAAAATAAGCACAAATAATAAAACACATGAGCACTCCACTTGGCCTGCCTACAAATGAGCCAAGTGATTATTCGGGTTCGACTCCGAGCCGAGCTGAGCCTGGCATTCGAGTGTTGCGTTGCCCAGCATACCGACATGCAGCATACTTGGGCTTTATTTAAATAGTTTTCCGAAACTATGAAAAGCAGCCGAAAATATGTAACTGACGGTTGCATCTGTAACTATTACTGGCTGCTGCCGCCGCTGGCTGTTACTGTTCAATTTGCTCCGTCGGCTCAAAGTTTTGCCATCCGTTGCCACATCATTTCTGACGAGTGCGCATACAAATCACAGCCCGGCCTGGCACTGCACGCCATTTGGGTTACCAGGGCTCTCACGATCCCGATCGACGCCGGTTTCTGGGCCGAATCTGTAGCTGTAAATCTGTATCAGTATCCGTATCCGTATCTGCTCCATCTGCTGTGAGTTGCGTCGACAGCCGCTGCATTTCAATAAGCAATCTGTGCAGCGGGTTCTCTGATAAGCGGGCGAGGCAGGCGTGGCGACTCGTCGCCTTGATCCCAGAGCATTTCGCTTTCGGTTCTCACGCTCGTGGGGGGGCTTACTCAGAATGCACAGAGAAAATTTATAGATAGGAAATGCTGTACCCTTTATATCCTTTGCAAAGACAAATTTTGAAATAAAATTCAACTGTAAACTTAAATATATATTAAATAAAAGACTCATTAAACTTGGAAAATATTTTTAACCCATTCCCAAACATTTCATTTTGACATTGAATGATTTCACAGGCTTATAATTATTACAAACAAGGTATTTTTTGATGTTGTAGATCACACAGAAGCTACACATATTTTGATTACAATGATTCCCCATAGTCATGTCCATCTTCTTATGGGAAGTATTTCACGTGGGCCATGAAGTTTCGTTTTGTCATAGTTATTTGTTACACTTTCTCGACCCGTGACTCAGCACATAAATAAATACAAAATAAATAAAAGATTTTCACCCAAACGGAAGACAATGCTAGAGCACTTTTCGGGGGCCCGAAGATCGCAGGTGATGATCACGTAGTGGTACCTTCAAATGAATCTAAATGGGAGGTCCATTCATAAAGAGGGGCACGCTCAACCACTCTACTCAATCGAACCATCGCCGGCCTCTTCAATCATGATCCCTGCTCGTTCAGCTT
The DNA here is from genome assembly GCA_035045905.1 of Drosophila anomelani. Classification (NCBI taxonomy): domain Eukaryota; kingdom Metazoa; phylum Arthropoda; class Insecta; order Diptera; family Drosophilidae; genus Drosophila; species Drosophila anomelani. The sequence continues at coordinate 2,037,159 of JAWNOO010000007.1, read as the reverse complement.
TCTTTTGTTATAACATCAATCAGCGATGTTCGCGAAATCGAAGCGACCTCCGGCCGGGGCGCAAAAAAATATCTAATTAAAAAAAATATATATAACGAAAATAGAAAACCGATTCAAGAGCTTGTTGTGGGCAGGCATGACGTGAATTCGGCTTTTGAAAGTGAAATGATTTCGAGCAATTTACGTTAATGTAGCGCATTAATGGCGCATCATCGGCAGCATCCGATGGAAGGAGATCTTTGGGCCAAAAGTGAATGTTGACCAGCATTCACTCCAAGAAATCGAGCAGTTGCCAAATGAATATGTACCCGAAGATACATACATATATCCATCAGTGCAAGGCCTCCGCCAAATGATTTGTTTCATTGCTTCCTCGTCATCTTTTTTGGGGTCAAGGGATGGCCGGAGTTGTGCGAGTAATTGTGGCAGACACATCAGCCAGACATTTGCCCAAAAAAGGGAAAAACAACGGCAATATGCTACCACAAGTCATGGCTTTTGGCTGCCTCTTGTCTGTTGAACCTTGTAAGGCGGTTTATGTAATGGTAACGAAGCCATAGCCACAGATTTAGCCTCTAGCTGACTTTTTTTGTTTTGTGTTCAACAAAACAAAGGCCCCAAACACTGATCGATATAAGCGAAGGCGAATTTCTATAACTCCAAAGGCTCCACGATTTTCTGCATTTCAAACAAAGCGCTTTTGCTAATTATGAATATATGAAAAATGCCAACTATAGACTGCATTGAGGCTACATTAAAAAGAGAATTTATAAGGATCTTTCCCTTACAAAATAGTACTTAAATACTAGTTTATTCAATATATTCCCGAAATATCCTTAAAAAAAGTCTGTAATTTTATGGATTGAATTTTTATTGAAGTTCAACTGTAGGGGATTTTAACTCTGGTCCTCATTAATACGCAGCACAATGCGCCTGTTTATCGCCAGGTCTCGATCTCGTACCCGATTTCGATATCGAGTGTTCGATTTGGAATCGAAATCTTTAAATGCACTTCACAGGCCGCTTTCCAATTTGGCACTAACGCCCTGCCACGATTATCTGATTTATATGCGGCATGCAAATGGAGTGAGTCGCAACTGCAGTTGGCGGTGCGAAAAAGTGCTGGCAGCCTTGACACAAATTCGCCAGGAGAGCGGCAGTCACCGTCATTTCTCTCGTCCGCCTGCCTGCCCGCAATTATGTCTGCATTTTATTTTATAACATTTCGCGAAGAGTTGAGGCCGGGGAGACCGGATTTGTGGCAAGTCACGAGGCAGATGTGGCCTGCGAGGAGCCAGGAAATCAACAGGTTGCTCCGTTTCTGGTCTTCTACATTTAAGGAGAAAGTAAAATGCTGCCTGCAGCCGGGCCATGATCGCCATGATCGATTTCAGCTGGCAACTGGTTGAACGTGAAGTTCAACATCCACTTACACATCCATTGTGCAACGCGATTTGAACTTCGCATCAAATGTTAATGACCCCGTTTGGCCACAGCCAAAGTCTAAACGAAAAAGAGCTGAGGCTATTCTTGGTCATAACCATGTTTTATGGGTCTTCGGAAAACAAATCAGCGAACGAGGCGACCCAGCAACCAGCGGACAATTAGCAGGCACTCGCTAAGTTTTTATTTTATGCTCATTGCAGTGCTGTCCCTCGTACACGGCTATTGGCTTGATGGCCAGGCTGGGCGAGGTGTGAGCTGCTGCCGGCCAACAACCGTTAGGCGATAGAACTTGCCGGAAAGTTATGGCCATGTCCCGGAGGCCATGACAAATCACCTGGACACGCCCCACACGCCGTCTAAGCCTGATTAAAACGAGGGCTAGCGACACAGCCTTCGCAGCCTAAGCGGATAAGCTCTAGCTCGATCGCCTTGCAAATATAATTAAGATTGCACTTGCAAAAATGTTCATAGTTTTCAATAATCTATGTCACTTTCTGTTAAATAAAACTTAATCCTAAGACGATGATTATCACAGTTTGATTGATAAAATGCAGCTGGATTGCCTTCGGGAAATCATGTGAATTTTATAAATTCGATGTCCTTACATTTTTGATGAACAGAATAATTTATATTGAAAAGGGGTTTTAAGCATTTAAAATTCTATTTAAAATATTAATTAGCTGAATTCAATTATATATACATTTGCGTTAAGAAACATTTAAACATATCTTTATAGTTATACTTTTCCTTTACTAGTTTCAAATAATGCTATATTATTATTTCTTTATTATTATTATTTATTATTTATTATAAATGTCAGGAGTTATTTTAAACAAAAAATACAAAAATGTAAATCCATTTCAATTAACGAAAACTGAATTTGCTTTGGTTTTTAAGTATCCAATCTTTCACCTCTGCTAGTTAATTGCTAGTTAAATCGAAACCGAAAACTCCAGCTGAGCTCTATTTTTAAGCCCGCATCGGAGGTGTGATTTCGTACTCTTTTTCGGCGGAAGCTGAGATGGCCAAGAGCGTGACCTATACGCTCATTAATTTTGTGGCTCTTGGCGATGATTTGTTCATCATTACGAGCTGGGAATGGCGCGTGGATGGCCAGATAGAAAGTGGCAGGAAGCCATTAGCATGGGAAGTTGTCGGACAAGCAAAAACAAAAAAAAAAGCTAACCAACTCGCAGCACAGGTTGGCCTGAATATAAATGAACAAATCAAAACACATATATGGCGCAATGCCGTTTAATCATTCGGCGTAAATCCCCCGGAATGCCGCACACACCGAACGAAACTTTCTGTGCCAACGACATCAGAACTTTCCAGCCAAAGAAAACAAACACACACATTGAAGAAGAACGGAGGGAGAATGTCGGAGAAATGTTAACAGAAAGCCGTCATAACCGGGCGGCGGACACGTAAAAATTACATAAAAACGATGAACACTATGTCTAGAACCAGTTGCCAAGTTAGTCTAGACATTTTTGAGACGATTAGCCCGATCACTTGCCACACACAGGAAATTAACTGGAAATATGTGTACCAAAACAGAGAGTACGGCTCATTAAGAAATAGCCAACGTCCGTACATACCTTAAGATCATTTTGTTGACGTTGCACGTTGCCACTTGGCCGTTGGCCGTTGTTGCTGTTAATGACTTCTTTAAATGCGTTTTCTGGTGCTTATATGGCTCCTTTTGGCTCGGTTTTATTATTTGGCGACCAAGAGCTGTGAATTAATCCAATTATGGCCGCGATGCGACGACGTCTGCGTTAAGTTGGCCTTAATTAATTTTGGACTGGCGCGAAGAGTTCACCGAGTTCGTTGCCAGAGTCTTTTGTTTTTCTTATGTGCCAGAATGCGACAATGCGACAATTATTGGGCACCTGTTGTTGCTGCGGGCCACTCTTACTATCGGGCTTAGTTTCGCCCTTTATACACTTGCTTTCCTGCACACTCACACACAATACCGCACACACTTAATATGCACTTGGTGTTGGGGATACCGTTAGTCGTCGGCGCCTCTAAGTCGCTATTTTCCGCCTGCACAACCGCCACGGAGTGTGTCCAACAATTAACTGAGCTCCGCCAGTCGATGCTGCCACAGAAAAACCAAAAGAAAAAGAAGCAAACAAACCAAGCCGGCCTGCCAAGCAGCGCTGTCGGCGATGGCGTCGGCTTCGGTTATCAGCTGCCAAGTGCCGGCGGCAGCAGCAACAAAAAACAAATAAATACAAACAAAAAATAAAAAGAACAAAAACAGACGCCCCAAGCCGAAGACTGAAGCCTGGCTTAGCTGAGCTGACTCGCAGCAGCGGCATCGTTTTTGAGTGAAAGTTTGAGTGAAATCGAGTCGGCGGGTTGCTTGCGCTTTGTTGTGTGGTGAAGTCGGCATCGCCGTGTGGTGAAGTTTGTAGAGTGCAGTTTGTGCCTTAAGTCTTTTGATTTTTTAAGTAAAATCAATCATAACCAGCTTAAAATTGATTTCTAAAAATATTTATAACAACATACATAATATTTGTCTGTATATAATTATCCTCTAATTTTAATTAAATTGCTATGATTTAGTTTTTTATAAATTCTTCAATTGTTTTTACGAATACGAATTGTTTTTATCTAAAACACCGTATTCTAAAGTACCGTATTTATTGCTTGTTTTGAAGTTCGTAGCTTAGTCATTTGATATCCAGTCTACCGGCTGACATTTTAAATAAAATATTGGTTAACAAATAATTTTTCTTCTCAATTAAAAATATAATAAAATATGCAAAGTACAATTTATTGCAAAAAAAACTCGGAAAGTTCAAGGTTTTTAAAATACATTTAGAATGAAATAACAAATAAGAGTGCGCGACTTGTGTTTATTATTTAATTGATTCCAGTGATTAATAAGCATACTAAATATATATATATTTTATTATTAAAATTCGAGGAATTAGAAATAATAAATGTACCTTACGACTGATTCTAATTTAACAAATTTCCTGTTGCTGTTAATTATTCCAATCGCGTTTATAAACCCTGATGATATGTACATATATTTCTAATGTATCCAAACCCTCCCCCGCAAAGAGGGGAGACAGAGTCTCACTATACATATTTCTTCAACTAAAGACTCAATAATTATTTAGTGACGGCTGAGCCCAACTCCTACATCGCTATCAGCAATCATCCATGCCCATGTACAAATAAAATCTCAATCTGTTGTCTGATCTTTTAGCACTCGTATTTTTTCAATTTGCTAAGCCGGCTGCACCTCCGGCGGACCAATATCACTTAGAGCCTCGTCCAAGCTGCGGCATATCAGTTGGAGCCAATTAATTTAATTTGTCAAACCGCACATACAAATCGGGGCGGGCAAGCCTCCGGCATAACTCAAAATTCGGCGGGAGGCTACAATAAACTACAGCACAGCACAACTACAGCTCATAATAATGAGCGTGGACCAAGAGTGCGGCCAGAAAACGTCAAAATGCAAGGCAGTGGAAATTAATTTGGCCTAAGCAGCGCCAAATGGATTTGGCTTTTTCTTGCGGTGAAGCTAACTGGGCTCAGTCGAATCCATATCGATTGTGTGGCCTTTGGCTTGGAGCTTTGTTGCATTTGACAATTGCTTTGCATGAACGCACGAATGTTGTGCAACATTTTTGGACCACAGCAGCAGCGGCAGTAATAAAAACAGCAACAACGGCGGTATTAACAATGTACCACGCATTTTTTGAAAAGTTGTTCGTGCCACGTTTTTGTTCTTTTTATTTAACTCAATTTTTGTTCGGGGTTTACGTTGGCTTTTTGTAGTTGTTGTTTTGAGCATTAAACACCGAAATTTTTGTATTATCAACCCGGTTTGACTGCCTCGACTGTCCGACTCCTTTTTCTCTAATTTAAACTTTGTTTTTTGTGTTCCTTTTTGATTTTTGCCTTTTTAAACATGCTATTAATTTTTAATGGCGTGTGACATTTTTGTTTACGCATAGCCTCAATGTAGAGCAAAACATTAGCATGTCTGCGGTATTAGTTTACCATTTTTCTTGCTGCCATTGAGCCATTTGACGGAGTCTTAATTGATATTTATCGCCAGGCGATAGCCATGTACATCATAATAGAGGCATGAAGTCGTGTAGCCGACAAAAAGCTCATTACTTTGGCTCACTTGAATGGCTAACGCACTGACACTTAGAGAAAAAGTGTTAGTCCTAGAATATCTATCTTTAACACTTTTAAACTATAAATATACAGTTGTCAAAACCAATATAAATAAATGAGTCAAGCATTGTTCTCTTAATAAACCTAAATACTTTTGTAAATCATTTAGTTAATTTTTTAGCGAAAACCATTTCTAATATTACACCAAAATTCTTTTTTTTTATTTAAAGTCATAATTTTCAAATTAGCGTAATGAAGTTATTAAATATCCTTCTATTTAAAATATTGTTATAGTAACTCATAGTCACCTATTTATATTTTATAAATATGTTTAATTGTTAAAGTTTCTTACCTTTTTTTTAGGGTTTTATTAACTCCATTAGGTTGACTCCACTTCAAGGTATGCACATTTAAATTTTGTGTGTACAATTTGGACATTTGATTAGCCTCACCTCGCCATGGTCGTTGGGGCCCGAAATGGTCTATCCAATCCGGCACATAAAATCCAATTTAATTAAGTTAGACTCTCGGATTGAGATTGAGACGCAGTCGGAGGATCGAAATGCAGACCGAGACCGGAGCTGACTGAGATGGAGACCCACAGCAGCAGCTGCCACGGTAGACAACCTTGCCGGCATTCTTAACGTGTTCAAGATTTTTACCAACGCACTGCATTTAGGATTGTAGTTGTTGTTGTTGTTGCTGCTGCTGCGTTCACTTTTCAAATGCTTACGAAATGTCAATATTCGGCACAAAGTTATTTGTTATTTGATCGAAGCGATTGAGCAATTGTTGATATTTAATTTGTGTGTTTTTTTTTTTTTTTGTCTCATTTTTATCCATTTTGTTCTTTTTGTATAACGGTTCTCGCATTGATTTGTTAGCTAATTGTGTACGAAAAATGTAATGAAAATTAAATCGAGTAACTGGAAACCCGCAACGCTTGCATGTCAGCCTAACAAACGAAAAATAAATAAATAAAAAGTGTTAACACCCTGATCGCACAGCTGGTGACAACACAGCGAATGAGTCATGATTGCATGGGGGAATGGAGTTCGAATAGATTGCAAATGTAGTGTCCTGATGTCCCCAAATGAATACTAAAGGTAACTAGCTTGAAATAATCATTAATACAAAAATAATTTGATAAAGGTGGACTGCTTCATTTGGTTCACACACTTTGCTACACTTTCTAAATTATAGAAATCGCCAAAATGGTAAACTCTTTCACAATTTTACGTAATTTCGTTAAATGTTGCCACCATGATTTCGCATTTTTTATTATTATTGCTTGCCCGGCTATCAAAGCAATTGGTTTTGCGATTTCTTGAACAATCATAAGCCTAATTTGCTGTCATTGTTACGGATAATAAACTGACCCTGACCCATATAAGGCAAGGTTACCCATTATTAAACTCTCTTTTTGAAAAAGCCTATACATTTTTGCAAACCTAACAAATGTTTTCAAACCTATTTTCAGAAATGCCCAACTTCCTGTGATCCCCAGCAATGGGTGTCTGCTTTTGGCAAAGCTAATGGCTAATCAGGTCTTCTATATGCCAATTAAACTGATGGCTGCCAGTAATGTTAGTTAAGCCATAATTGTATGAAAAGGGGCTTCTGTGTTGGCCAGCTCTGTTCATGTATTATGCATATATTTCTTGAGGAGTTGCCCAAAAAAGCATATGAAATGGAAAATATAGAAAAACACGTCTTGTGGCTAAGAAAAATCTGTGTTTTTGCTTTAGCTAACTTTAAAATGCGCTTGTAACAGATACTTGTAACTTCAAAAGGCTGATTTGTGTTTGTACTTATAAAATCCAGTTCTGTAATGTTATTTCGTAATTTAGTTACGTTAGGATTTAAATTTTATAAAAATGCCTAATGAGTTCAAACTGGAAGTCACTCACCGCAAAAAAAATATGAGAACTGGATCGATTGGGGAAACCCAAATGTACTATAGTGTAACTTAGGTTCACGCGTGGCACCAGCGTGACTGTTAAGCGTCTTGCTAAGTTTACGAATTGAATATGATAAATTACCTAAATTTTTAATTATGAACTAAGATATAAAAGCAAACATTTTTCCAAAGGCAACATCAGTTGAAACTCATTCAGCAATCGAGCACCTATTGTTCAATATAAAATTATAAAAAATGGCATTCCGGTACATCTTTGTGATAAGTGCTCTGGTGGTCTTGGCCCAAGGATCCTATCTTTCCTCAGTGGATCAGGAATCAGATTTAGGAGACCATAGCTATGGCGGTGTGTCGGTTGGAGCGCCTATTGCCGATAATCCACGAGGACATCATGCAGCCCCGCAGCCCCAGCGTTCAGCCTCTGGTCACGGTGGGTCGTATGGACCTGCCGGAGGATCCCAGCGGCCTCGCCCCCATGGAGGTTCGGCTGGTCGTCAATCTGGTGGACACAATCGCCCATCGGTAGGAGCCAACCGTCCTGCTGGTGGAGCCCATGCAGGCCGTCCCCTTGGAGCTGGACACAGAAATCCTCACCAGAATCGCAACCAGAAGCCCTACTAGAAAATCGATCAACACAAGCCCAACTAATATTGCCTTATTTGTTGCATAATTTCATAGAGTAATCTCTCATTTTGTTTTCTGCTTATAATAAAAAATGTTAAAATAAATTTAAAATGGTATTAGGTTCTTTTGAAAAATGAGGCGGAAACTTTTTCCAGATATTAATATTTACTTCCAAAAATCATATTCTTATGGAGATATCGCTGACAGAGAAGGTGTGCAATTTTAACGGCAATCGCACCTTTGATGAACCTGTTAATACGCCAATTAGAGTGGTTGCCACAAGTAACGCAATCCACCGAGATCACTTGATGTATTAAACATTTGTTGAATAGTTGGCCCAAAGCGTTTTGCCAACTCAGACTACTAAGTGGAAAAGATTAAAGCCATTTTGGGACCAGGGTTTAAATCGTATTCAGTTTTTGTCTTTATTTGACAAATTTTTCTTTCAAACTTTATATGCTTCTTATAAAGTATAGATGGTAAACAATTAATCATTAACGAATTTGTAATAAAAACTCTAAAGAAGGAAGAAAGGAACTATCTTCCTAGCTATCGAAAATGTTAAATAAATTGTATTTAAGCCAAAATGCTTTTACTATTATTATGTTTAAAGTGTGGATTTGATTTTTATTTTAAACAATAGTTAGAATGGCTTTCTGCTTGAACAAAAATGTACCAATTTTATCTACCCTGCCGGGGGCCATAAAAAATTATATTTATGTATTGTATTGTAGAAGTATTTATTTCGTATTAATTGCTCCAATTACTTTGTATGTCATATAGATGGTTTTTTTTCTATAGTATTGAAAAAGATTTTTGAATATGATTGCGATTCTTGTGGGTGTTTCCATAGCCAGCTCCTGCGGTATTCAGGCCACCTGCCAATGGACGAATGTGGGATCCACCAGGCGGTCTATAAGATGCAGGTGATGGTGGATGTGGAGCTGCCTTGGGACGAGGCGCTGGGCCAGGACGTGAAGCTGCGCCAGGACGAGGAACTGGATTTGCTCCAGCTCCGCCATGGTATCCACCAGCAGAGGATTGAGTTTGAGGGGCTGGACGCACTTCGGGGAACCTAATAGGAGCTCCGGACGTAACACCGCCCACTTGGTGGGCTTCCACTACGGTTTCCGGTTCAATTTGCAAAATGTGAGATCCTTGGACTAGGACGAACAGGACACTTAACGTGACAATGAAGCGCACTGCCATATTTGTTTCCATTGACTTTTTAATACAAAATTTAAATTAATGATGCAACCTTTGCGAGAAAAGTTGCTTTTTATACAAGAGAGACGAGCCAACAAGATATTTTTACAGATGTAAATATCGACTTAATTGTTTAAAAGATTCTTTAGGCTGTCTCATAAATCAAATGCATCTGGAGTTTCCGCTTTCAAATTATTGCCAAAGTGTGGATTTTTGACCTTTACACTTGTTTAAAAGGCGGTTTAAAATCACTGAAATAATATATAATTTTACATGCACGTGTTTATATACTTCAAATATTTATTTATTTAATTTATTAATTTAATTGTTTTTGTAAGGCATTATTGTGGTTAAACAATGTTTGACTGGACAATCTTCTATGACCACGTCTAATGCTTTGTTTAGTTTTTGCTGTATAGAATGTTTTATGTTTCAAAATCGGTTAGTTTCAAGCTAAAAGGGTCGCTGGTTGTGGTTGCGGCCCTGAAGACGGTGCGAATGACCCGATCCAACAACAATAGTGGCAGGCACTCGGTGGGGATTACGGATAGGAGCGACCGGAACTGCAACTGGAACTGGAACGACCACAGCCACTGGCGAATCCTGGTGACGATGAACTCCATGCAGTGGAAAAGGATGTGGGCCACGGTTTTGGGTCGGGCGTTGGGGCCTTGCCTGGTGTCCTGGAGAAACGACGACAACCGGAGCTGCAGGCTGGACAACAACCACCGCATCCTGGCCAGATCTCCTGATAGTCGAGGCGCTAGCCACAACCAGGATGACACTGAAGGTTATAATTAGTCGGAATGTCATTTTGCTGCGATTATTCAATCCTAACTGATGACTTAAACAGAGAAAGTGAATGTTTTTATAGTCGAATCTTAGGGCTAAACAATTTCAATATTAACACTATCAACCAAAACTCACTTATACAAAATTATTATTATTTATAGTAATGTACAAAAAATACTTGATCTTGAATTAATTGGGTACGCTTAAAGGGACTTCACCCTCCGTACTTTTTATATAAGCTAAGTTCACTGATCTTCTTGGCACGTGGTAAATTTATGAACTTAAAGGGCAAATAATGAATTTGTGTAAAAAATCTAAAATACCCTAAACAATGAACCCAATCAAATCATATAGAAAATCAGTCTATTTAAAAAGTTTAACTTCAAATTTGAAATAACAAATTCAAACACATTGTTTCTAGCGCCTATTTATATGACTCAGGATTGTAACCTTAAGAATTTTAGTAAAAATAAACACAAGTAAAAATTTAAATATAATTATCTAATAGGAATCATAACATCTTTAGGGGTGTCATCATCTTTAAGTATCACATTTATATATTAAGATAAACCTCATACAAAATAAGTTTAATTATTTATATTTAACCTAAGTTATTTTTAATACCTATTGTTCAAGACCAAATTAAAAGATTCCAAAGAATTCAAATGTGAAATTAAGGGCTTTTTTTGTTTGTAGAATATCGTTTATTGGAGATGTAATTACTGCTGTTTCGTAATGAGCTATTTCTATTATTTTTTTAACAATTTGTAAATAGCGTTTAAAAAATTAAGGGCTGAATTGTATTATGATAATTTAACTTAAATGCGGCGAAATAAAGACATAAAATATATTTATGGGAAACGACAATTCGCACGTCATTTTCTATTTACGGTTTTCTAAAATAAAATTAAATGATAAAATGCCTTAAAAATCAGAATAGAAGAAAAATAATATAAATTTTAAAAGTTAACAACACAAAACTATATAAATTAAAGGATATGTGAATAAATATAAAAACAAAATGATTATATAAATATGAAATAAATAAATAGAAATTGCCTCTGCTAGAGATCAGATATGGTTAGTTGGGATAATAATAAAAATAATAAATAACTTATATAATAAGAAATTAAATTAAATTAAATTAAACAACTTTTTCATTATAAATAGTGGTATAAATATACGGATCATATTGTGGGATTAAGATAATATTCAAATTAATAAATAAAAAAAAGAGCCCTTCTATTTTTCAACCACATTATTTTTTTTTAATTTTTAAATACATAAATTATAAAATATAATCAAATCAATCAATAAATTTTGATAGTATCTTCAAATACTCATTAACACCTGCTCCGGATTACAGAAACATACACATATTTTGTATAACAGTTATATATTTTTGCAAAAAGAAAGTTATTTGTAGGAGATAAATAAGATAAATAATAAAATGGCGTTCGAATGAGTGTTTACGGTTCCACGTTTCCAATTGTTGATTTAATACGGCTTCTGGTTACGGTTCTGGTGGGGATTTCCCTGGCCTGTGTTGGCACCGCTAGCAGGACGATTGGCAGAGGGGCGATTGGAGCTGCCATAAGGGCGATTAAGGGATCCACCAGATGATCGACGAGGATTACCACCATGAGGATGGGGTCTAGCAGCATTGGATCCGCTGGATCGCCTCGGGCTGCCAACAGAGCCAGAGGGGGAACCATACCCAGATGCAGGGCGTTGAGATTGAGACGCCGAGGGATGTCCTCGTGGAGCACCGGAAGGTCCAGAGGATGCTACTCCAGAGTGATGGACGCCAACATCAGATTCATGATCCACTGAGGACAGATAAGATCCTTGGGTCAGGACAACCAGAGCACTGATCACAAAGATGTAACGGAATGCCATTGTGCTGTGTTTGCTTGCTATTTCTTCAGGTGAAACTAATGCTTTCAACAGGAAATCTGAATGGTTTTATAGGGTGGATTCCGAAGATTTATTCATATAAAAATCATTATAACTGTTTTAAAAAAATATTTAATTTAAACCTGGAATTTCTTACATGTTTTAGGGTAAATTTAATAAGAAGTTTACTGACTTCATTAGGGTGAAAGGTTTACGAACTTCTTTCACAAATGTTTTTTTCTTTTTATTATTTATTATATTCTATTCTACTCGTAATGTTTTAAAATATTCCAAACTTGAAATCAAATTCATTTCGGCTTGTATTTTACCAAATATTGCGAAGATCCTCAAGTCACTGACAAAACAAGCTGTGTTTGAAGATCAAAGTACGCGATTAAATTGAGAACTGGGCTAAACTCATGTATAACTCCCATTAGAGTAAGTGCCTTAATAAATTAATTATATCATGCAGTATTCCAAAAGTATAAAAGCTAAACAAAATCCAAGGAAAAACATCAGTTGTCTCAAGTGCAACAATCAGAAATAAACAAAATAAAATGGCATTCCGTTACATTTTCGTCATCAGCGCCTTCATCGTCCTGACTCAAGGATCGAATATTTCTCCAGTGGATCAGGAATCGGAGGTTGGAGTCCATAGCTCTGGCGGAGTGTCATCTGGCCCTGCTGTATCCGGTATTCCACGCGGACTTGCTGCTGGGCCCCAGTCTCAGCGTCCCAACTCCGGTCATGGTTCCGCTGGAGGATCTCAGCGCCCTCGTCCCCAAGGCGGTGCTCGCAGACCAGCCGGTGGGGCCCACCGTCCTTCAGGTGGTGCCGGTCGTCCTTCAGGTGGTGCCGGCCGTCCCTCTGGAGGCGCCAATCGCCCTGCTGGCGGTGCTCACGGAGGTCGCCCAGGTCAGGGATATTCTCACTCGAATCGCAACCAGAAGCCTTAATAGGAAGTCCTCTGACATGCGCAACGTTTGAACCTCTTTGGAATCCCGATTATCCTTCTTCTTCCCTGTAACGATTTTCACATAGCTATCTTCTGCAAATTATAACAATTGTTATACAAAACTAGAGCGTTTTTTAATTTTTAAATGTTGTAATAATTATGGGCATAGTTAAATCGTGTTTTAATATAAATAATTTATCAAATCTGAGGCTGGAATGAGAAAAACATAAATCATCAGTATCTAGGCACAACCTTGTGGTAATTAACTTGATACATGGCCTAGGGGTTCGGCAAAGAGCTACATGTTAAGCATCATAGTCCACTATAGGGGTTTATTTATTTAATGTACAATAAGTTTCGTCTTAGCCATGTTAGTTGTACATGTTTTATACACAAATGCTTTTCAAATATAATATCATGAACTCATTGAGAATCGATACACTGCATCCAAATGAAAAATACCTAAGTGGAAAGATAACAAGTAAGAAAGCTACAGTCGAGTGAGCTCGACTGTGAGATACCCGCTACCCATACTTAAACCAGAAAAGCGTCAGGACGCCAGAAAAAACAGTTAATACAATTTTGAACATAACGGACAAATGCAAATGCAAGTGTAATATAATCACATGCATACAAAAATACATACACATGTATCTATGTGTGTAAAAACGCGTCATTATTGCATTCAATCGGCTAATAATTTTTACCATTTATTAAAATTGCTTCTCGAATATCTTATAAGATTGTTTTCCGAACACAACCAAGAACTGATAAGAATATTTAGTTGGTCTAATTGGTCAACCAAAGGAAGCCTGCTGCCAGCAGCCGTTTGTGGCCATACAAAATTATTTCTTTAATAACTTCGACTATTTTTATCTGATCGCAACCAAATTTTCAGTTATCACACAGACTATAGTTCTTAATATACATACCGTGACTTTAGCTTAAAAATTATACGCTTAATACGCTTTTTTATGATTTGCGGGGGCAGAAGTGGGCGTGGTTAAAATTTGAAACAAACTTGATCTGCGTGCAAGCATAAGAAATACTGTCGAAAAAAAATTAGAGCTCTATCTCTTATAGTCTCTGAGATCCAGTGTTTCATACGGACAGACGGACAGACACACGGACACACAGACAGACAGACGGACAGACGAACATGGCTAGATCGTCTCGGCTGTTGACGCTGGTCAAGAATATATATACTTTATAGGGTCGGAGATGCCTCCTTCTACCTGTTACATACATTTCCTGCCCGCACAAAGTTATAATACCCTTCTACCCTGTGGGTAGCGGGTATAAAAAGTGAATAATCAGACAATTGTTGGGGGTATCATTCCATGAAAGATTAATGATACAGAAATTCGATTTTGATCGAATTTAAAACGTTATTTTAATATTGTATAAAATAAGTATATGCTTAAAACAACGATTTTTTGTCATCCTTCAAAACATAAATTTTATATTTTACATTTACCAACTTTTCCTATGACAGATCTCTGTCTTTATCGCAGTCATAAAGGATATATGTATGTAAAAGAAGTAATATTTTTTAATGAAAGGATTGCAATGCCATGTTTTGTAATTTTGAAGTATTTTTATTGTATATCATATTTTTAAACGAACTAAAATCACGTGCTGAAGCAGCTTATAAGGCCTGCTGGATGTGACTGCGAATCCATTGGAGGTTCGCAAGACCAAACCCAACAGCACTTGCTTGGTGGGCGTTTAGTATCCACCGGAGGAGGCTGCAGTCCAGGATGAGTGGGATTCTTTTCGGAATCCTTACGGCGTGGAGCATATGAACGGGGCTCAGTCAATTCTGATTCTATCACCAAATAATCTTCTCCACCAAGAGCAGGGAGTAAAGGTTGGGACACCGATTGTAGTCCTTGAACATCATCCTCCAAGTCCTTTAGCTGAGAAAAAATATTCAATCCTTGAGAAAGGACGATTATTGCACTAAGTCCTAAAACTAATTTGAGTTTCATTATTGTTTCGTATTGTTGTATACGCGAATACTGATGCTTTTTATAAAATTTTAAATATATATATGTGACGAAAATCCGGTTTAATTTTTGTTTATGAATGTAGTTAAGGTTCTAAAAGTGCTCTCTTATATGATTCCAATTAAGCGAATCAAAAGCCTTGGGAGAAGTAAATTCCGGTTCTACCTAAATATGCAAGTAATTAATGCACTTTAAAGCCTTCTCGGTTTAAACAAAATCTGATTTTAAAAGTCGCCAACTCATAAATTAAATCGCAAAATATTGCCCGATGTGGAAATTAACTTAAAGTTAAATCATTTCATATCAAAACTAACGAAACTGTAAAACAGTTGAGACCTAGACAACCGAATAAACAGAATCCTACTAGCAACCAAATCAATACCCACCTAAGGCAGATCAAAAACCACTTAGAGTCCTCCATTAAAACCACATTAAAAAAAACACCCAAACGATTTCAGGCATTTAAATTTGAGGAATTGGGTGTGATTTTCTAAAACCATATTTAGAAAATCCCTGATATCCAAATCCTGATTTTCCAAATGCAGATTATTTAAATCCCCATATTGCAAATTTGTGGTTTTTGTGAGCTTTGCAGATAGTCTTCTTCATACTACTTCTACATATTACTGGACAACATAAAGCTACGCGGGCTTGGACAATAATACTTATAACTGCCATAGGAACAATCATGAAATACATTGGATTTTTTTAAAATGTAATTTTTATTATCTAGTATAGTGTAAAAAATGTTTATGTAGTTGCTTATACGAAAGATTTGCGATTTAAAAATATAATATTTATACCCGCTACCCATAGGGTAGAAGGGTATTATAACTTTGTACCGGCAGGAAATGTATGTAACAGGTAAAAGGAAGCATTTCCGACCCTATAAAATATATATATTCTTGATCAGGATAAACAGCCGAGTCGATCTAGCCATGTCCGTCTGTCTGTCTGTCTGTCTGTCTGTCTGTCTGTCTGTTCGTATGAAACACTGGATCTCAGAGACTATAAGAGATAGAGCTCTAATTTTTTTTCGACAGTATTTCTTATGCTTGCACGCAAATCAAGTTTGTTTCAAATTTTTACCACGCCCACTTCCGCCCCCGCAAATCATAAGAAAGCATATTAAGCGTGTAATTTTAAAGCTAGAGTCGCGAATTTGGTTTCGATCAGATCAAAATTGTCGAAGTTATTAAAGAAATAATTTTGTATGGCCACAAACGGCTGCTGGCAGCAGGCTTCCTTTGGTTGACCAATTAGACCAACTAAATATTCTTATCAGTTCTTGGTTGTGTTCGGAAAACAATCTTATAAGATATTCGAGAAGCAATTTTAATAAATGGTAAAAATTATTAGCCGATTGAATGCAATAATGACGCGTTTTTACACACATAGATACATGTGTATGTATTTTTGTATGCATGTGATTATATTACACTTGCATTTGCATTTGTCCGTTATGTTCAAAATTGTATTAACTGTTTTTTCTGGCGTCCTGACGCTTTTCTGGTTTAAGTATGGGTAGCGGGTATCTCACAGTCGAGCTCACTCGACTGTAGCTTTCTTACTTGTTTAAAGTTTATCAAAGTCAAATTATTAAATCATATAGCTGCCAAAGAAGCGGATTAGAAATCAGCAAAAGCTCGTCTTTTCTCTCTAAGTTTTCTCTTTCATTAACCAAATCGGATTGATTTTTAATAATCCCATTGCAAGAAAATACATACTTACATATGTATATACTTTAGTGCTCCTAAAGTTAGTTTTTTTTCTTGTAATATATTTAGATGTTTAAAATTTCCTTAGGCATTAATTAAACAAGACCAAAGACTTTCGGTAAGAAGTTATAATATTTAATTATTTTAGAAAATCATATACAGCTATACACAAGCAGCACTTCTTAATATGTAGCACTACTAAATAGGTATTTTTTTATTTTTTTTACGGTCATGATCAGGATCAGGTAATTTCCGGTCAGAAGACACTTAGTGCGATCTGCGGGCTGTGGGCAGATGGTGGCACTCATGCTGGCTAATGTGTCGCAGAACTGAAAAGTACCAAAATGAGATATTGCTATAAACTTAGATAGTCTCGCCTTACCCGGCTGCAGTTCATTGCGACGCAGGCAGTTGAGGATCGCCAGTTCACAGGCGTTTTCCACATGGAAGCAGAAGTGTCCATCGGTGGCGTAGATAGGACTGTGAGTCCTGGGGCAGTGGATGGTGGCATGGCAGTTGCGGTGGTGATGCAAATGGCTCACATGGGCTCCGTGGTGGGCGTGATGCCCATGATGACCGTGGATTGAGTGCAGCGGTGCCTGCAGGTGATGATGATGAGATCCCAAGAGATGATGATGCGACTCAGCCAAGTGGTGTTGATGATAGGACTCTGAGAGGTGGTGATGCGACTCCAGGTGATGATGGGGTCCGTGCTCGTGATGATGCTCCTGGGTCTGGTAATGTTGTCCACCGTGGTGATGATGGTGGCCCACCTCCGCCGGCGGGTGATGGTGGCCATGCTGAGGCTCCACAGCATCCTCGACGGGCAGATATCCGGCCTGGGGAACATCTACTTCGGCCTCAGCAATGTCATCAAGGACAGATCCCTGGACAAGGGCCACGAAAACGCTAAGAACAATCACGAAGCGCAGATCCATATTTGTTTAGATAATTTACAACAATTTGCTTCGTTACTCGGGACACAACTGATGTTACTTCTCTGAAAGGTAAACGATTATATACCCACGGCGCAGTAGAGCCGTGGCCAAAATTTTAAACCTGGCAGAAGCAGCATTTCAATTAGAAATTAATTAAAAGATAAGCACTGCAATGGCATCGCACATAAGCGACTAATTAAAAAATATAAATATCCTAACGCAAGCCGTAAATCATAAGCAGCATGGTGTATGGTATGGTGAGGCTAGCTGGGGCGTTCCATTAATCCAGTTATCTGTTCTACCTAGAGCTCTGACCCCTGAACCCTGCGTGTGGCAAATCAAAGTTTACTGAACCCCTCCATCACGTTTACAAAAGAATGCTCTGAAACAAGTTTTCGCAAATAATGAATCCAGCGGGGAATCAGCTGCTAGAGGGAACATTGGACATTGGACATTTCTATACAAAATTTATTTATTTATATTTATACAGTTTACCTTTTTTCAAGTATTTTTAAATGGTTATTTAACTTAATTAAACTAGAATGAGTTTTATTTAATATAAAAACATATTGGCAGTGTTTTTCAATTCACGTAAACTGCTGATTAAATATTATTTATTATTAGATTAAATATTACTTAGTGCTTTTTGCACTATTATCTATCTATTATTATATATGTAGTTTATTAGATTAAATATTACTTAGTGCTTTTTGCACTATTATCTATCGGAACACTTGGGACTTTTAATCTCAGGCCTATCAAGCAAAGAATGCAATGTACACCACGTATAATGTACTATATTTATTTGATTTATAAACAAAATAGGCACGACACAAGATAACAAATAACAGCTTGAATTATTTGTTTTCACTAAAACAAGTAAAACAATTCATGATTTATTCAAGTGCTTATAAAGGTTTTGTATAAAATATATATTTCACAAATATTTGCGCACTTTTTAAGAAACAGGTTGAGTAAAAAAACATGTTCTAACTAAACAGTAAATCACCAAAAAATATTGTTAGGCAGTGGCTACCAAAATCAACTCAGAGGTTTTGACAATATGTTAAGTACCCTGCCTACCTTACAAACAAGTTTTAAAGCTATGCATAATAAGTTTTAAAATAAGTTTTTAAATTAGTTTCAGTTTCCTTTTTTTAAGTGTGTCTACGCAACATGATAAAAATCTTTAAATAAAACATATCCAGAACGTTAACAGATGAATAACTTTATATAACAATTATTGAGACAGAAATGATTTTCCAAGTCTACATTCTCCAAGAACTCAACGAACTGAGGTGAATATTTGAGGCACGGCATTCAATTACTCTTAAATCATTTTACCAATAATTGATGCTTTTACAAATAAGCTGTACGGAAGAGAGAACAGCTTAGGTTAAACTTTAAGTGAAGCTAATTAATTACACATACTCTCACCACTGTGGCAGTTGTAAATTTCTTTTTGGCACCAATTAGATAATTCATGAATCATTCCTCTGTAGTTTTCCTTTACGGGAACGTAAATCGCCAAGGGCGTTTCTTCTGGGTGGTGATGTTAAGTGGTTAATATTATATTTTAATTATACAATTATATTATTCAAAGATTTCACAAAGTAGCACATGTTAAGGAGCACTGTGAACTAATTAAATGCTATGTGCTCAATCTTCCAAGCTATTTGATTAGATTCCTATATGCTTATGAATAAATACATATCCCTATGAAGTTATTTATTTAATTAATTTTTGTATTTTATATTTAAAATAGCACACACTTTCTAAAATTTTTTCAAATGTATAATTTGTTGAAAAGTGCACAAAAACTCTGCGAATAATTCAATTCATAAAATTAAAATAAAAATTCAGGAATAAAATAAAATGGCCAAATCTCAAATTAAAATCAAAAAGTTCAAAACTAATTTGTCTTCTAAAATTTCCATATACAAATTTATTTTATTATACAAATTTAAAACTAACTAATATGCTATTCTTTACCTATGGCCTACCTACCTATAAATTAGATAATATAATTTTGACATTTTTGCTAAGTACTTCATAAAATTGTTTAAGTTTAAGAGCCATTTAGAGCACATCGTAAATATTATATCTTAATTGCTCCCATAATTTTTGGTCGTTTAAAGTCAATAATATATATTTCTCGAATATTGAAATATATTTTTCTACTTTGATACATCATCCATTTTTTTTTTTTTTTTTTTTGTGAACTCAGATAAGTTCTCCTAATTCTCAGCTCACATACATTCGGTGTAAACATTGGACCTGCTTCCCAGCTCCTGTTCATGGTTCAGGCTCCGCTCTCAGTTCTTGGTCAGCTCGAACCTCTACCCTAAAAGATGGTAACCTGAATGTGGCTTAAACAAAACGTTCGAAAAGTTTACCGAGTCAAGCACAGTGCAATGCTTTCTGGAAGTATTTATTTTTTATTTTGTATTTTATTTCTAAGCCAATAATGGCTAGCTACTGTGTCTGCTGCACCAGCACTGATGTGTGACCCCATCACATATTCCACGGCTCTTCGCCTTCAAGCGTATAAAATGTCATCAGTTTAGGGTCTTACGGATATTATTTAGAATATAAATAAGACTGAGTAGCTTTCCTTCTGATTGTTGGCTGGGCGAGCCTTCAATTGATCGCCGAGTTCGCCATGAAGCTGTTGCTGTGTCTCGTCCTCTACTGCACTCTCGTGGAGGGATACCGTAACTATGGTAAGAGTTATTTACTTTTTCAAGGATCTGGCCTCGCATTCACTCCTGCTCCTAATTCTTTTTCCCCGTGCAGTGCGGAATGATAACTGTTTGAAGCGCAACAGATACATGCATGAAAGTTTCTGCCGAGGTTCGCCTCGCCGTTACTTTTATGCCTTTCACCGTATTATCTCTGATTGCGTAATGGTAAAAAGATGCACCAGCTTCGTTCTCAGACGCATATCCTGAAAGCACTTTGTCTCTTTCTCTCTCTGGGTTTTTCTGGGTTTCAAGGTGACTACCAACTGTCCGAGGATTCACAAGCACAACGAATACGCGACCATACAAGAATGCCGCGACGACTGCTGGTACTTTATTGATCTTGACACTCCTACCACTACTCCAGGCCCAAGCAAGGTCAGGAAAAAGGTCGCGAAATAGGTCAATGTGGACAACAAGAAAGAGAACCCCATCGAAATGGGGTTCCAATCTTCTTAATATTAAATGCAAAAATATGGATAATCCAAATCATATATTACACAATTATTCAATAAATATCCAATATTCTTGTTATTAAATGCAACAATCATGATTTTCATTCGTGTTTATTTTAAAATACTCAACCTGAATTATAACATTTCTTAGGAAGTGCTTTCTTTGTACCCCATATTATTCAAGGAGCTCAGAGCCGTTACATTGATGATTTCCATGTATTTATATATAAATATAAAAATGTTTAACTTAGCTTTCGGAATCCTCAAAATTTTCACTAATAAATAAAACCTTAATTAAGAAAATCTACATTCGGTACTTTGTAGTTTATTTTTCTGGGAGTGCGCACCAGTTACCAGTTATTTAATTGCATTTGTATTTGTAAGCTACGTATATTTGCACGACTCATAATATAAACATAAGGGCCTCCTGCCCAGCTCCTCTTCGTGGTCCAAGTTCCGTTCCAAGTTTTTGGTGAGCTCGATCGCGGCAGGAACTTACAGGCAGGACTTACCCTGGAGTATGGATAAGGATGTATATATAACACATAATATATAAATAGTTATAAATGAAACCCACAGTGTCATGCTTGATTTCCGAATCGATGATGAGGTGGCCGCGAGCTAGGCCCAGCATGGCCTTGTATTGGGTTAGGTCCACTGTGTGGTCATTGGCGCTGACCTTATGCTCGTCGACGGACAGTTTGAGGGGGCCCCGAAGAGCTCGTCCATGTCATTGGCCTCGGAGGAGGCTTGATTCCATTTTTTCAAAAATGTTCTCTGAAATATCCTCGGCTTGTTTGCCAGTGTTTGCTGTCCCTTGACTTCTTTAAGTGCGATGGAAACGTTAGGCGACTTTCGAGGACTTGCACCACGTAGGCGTACTCCTTGGACTGTGGAAGTAGTTGGCCATGAAGCCCTGATAGCCACGTTCCCCCTAAGTACACGCCCAGTTCTACAATATGATCAAATATCATAGATAACCAGGTTAATTTTTTGGATTTAGTAGTTCAAACGAATGTACCCCTTTTGAGTTCTCACCAAAATCAAATTTATGATACTTTAATGAAGGCAATCGACGATGAATATGGTAGTTTATATTTTTTAGATGCCCCTGGTGGAACTAATAAGAAAGACATAATGTCAGTAATTTTGTCCAGTGTTCGTTCTCAATCAGATATAGCGATATAGCTCATTCAGCATTAAATTTACCAATAAATATTCAAACAAATGAAGACCGATAAACGTGCATCAGAAGCACTTGAAAACATTGAAAGATCTAAGGAATAATTCAAAATGTTTTGGAGGAGCATTGGTTTTACTGCCTAGCAATTTCCGACAAACACTGCTAGTAATTCCAAGATCTACGGCTTACGAAGTTGAATGGTTAAATATCGGTAATGGATCGATTTCAGTTCCCAATAATTTCTGTAATTTTGTATCATCAAAAGACGAACTTAGAAACAAAGTAATTCCAAACATTATTTCTAACTACAATAATAATGAACGGCCGTTTGAATTTCAAAGACTTTAGTTTCCAATCCAAAGCCAATCTTTGAAAATTTGCGGCTTAAATCTATAAAATTCAAGTTTTTCCATTTGCTTTTCTTCTTTTTGCCTATGAAAATAAAAAACAAGTAAGAAAGCTACAGTCGAGTGAGCTCGACTGTGAGATACCCGCTACCCATACTTAAACCAGAAAAGCGTCGGGACGCCAGAAAAAACAGTAAATACAATTTTGAACATAACGGACAAATGCAAATGCAAGTGTAATATAATCACATGCATACAAAATATATACACGTGTATCTATGTGTGTAAAATCGCGTTATTATTGCATTTAAGCGGCTAATAATTTTTACCATTTATTAAAATTGCTTCTCGAATATCTTATAAGATTCTTTTCCGAACACAATCAAGAACGGATAAGAATATTTAGTTGGTCTAATTGGTCAACCAAATGAGGCATGCTGCCAGCAGCCGTTTGTGGCCATACAAAATTATTTCTTTAATAACTTCGACAATTTTTATTTGATCGCAACCAAATTTTCAGGGATCACACAGACTATAATTCTTAATATACATACCGAAATTCGCGACTCTAGCTTTAAAATTATACGCTTAATACGCTTTTTTATGATTTGCGGGGGCGGAAGTGGGCGTGGCAAAAATTTGAAATAAACTTGATCTGCGTGCAAGCATAAGAAATACTGTCGAAAAAAAATTAGAGCTCTATCTTTTATAGTCTCTGAGATCCAGTGTTTCATACGGACAGACGGACAGACAGACAGACAGACAGACAGACAGACAGACAGACAGACAGACAGACAGACAGACAGACAGACAGACAGACAGACAGACAGACGGACATGGCTAGATCGACTCGGCTGTTGATCCTGATCAAGAATATATATACTTTATAGGGTCGGAAATGCTTCCTTCTACCTGTTACATACATTTCCTGCCGGCACAAAGTTATAATACCCTTCTACCCTATGGGTAGCGGGTATAAAAAATGTCGTGTGTTCATAGTACTTAAATGAAGGACTAACTATGTACTTAATGTTTTTATATTTATTTAATAAATAAAAATTCCAAAATCAACTTTGTTATTGCCTTTATGGCGGAACAGACTTTAAAGCTTTAAATTAGGAGGAGACAACGATAGCAGGTGGTCCCCTAGTAGTTGTATAAAGCGTACCATAAAAAATATATTTTATATATATAGCTAATATGTATAACGACGAAAAGGTTGGGGCATGGAATTTCATTAGCTCCTGTGGTGTGAGCTAGCACATTTTTCCCAAAACGTTGAAATATACATAATACGAATATATGAAAATCAATGTTTCAAAATTATTTTGGCCTGACCTCAGGAAAAAAATTCGATTTAAAGTAAGATACAAAAGTCAGAAGCACTTTTTTAAAATTTTAATTAATTATAGTTCTTTGATTGCATACAGAAAATTGCACTCAGACAAAATTATACTAGCTGTGTACCTTTGCTACAGGGTATAATAATTGAGGTAAGTATATAAATCACTTTATTTTGATATCTCTAGATTAGTCTCTCGGTTTACAAAAATGCTGTGAAAAATAAATGGCATGTAAGTAAATAATTGGTTTAATTAATTTAAATTGCACTTACTCTCGCCAGTCCGACAGGTGTGAGCATTTTTTTCGCACTCATTGCCAAAGTTCCGGTGCTGACCCATGTAGGTTCCACCTGTAGGTAGGTACACCGCTGGGCAGGCATCGGCGCAGAACTTCTGGCACTCCTCCTTGGTTGTTATCTTCAAAGCTGCAAAACAAATGTTTAATTATATAACAAATTGATATAAAGTTATTAAGACCTTCTCACCTGGCTTGCGGTGACAATTCTCCTTGTCAAAATAGCACTTGTTGCGGAAGACATTACATCCTCCTCCAAGAGCCCAAACAACATCCTCGGTGTTTGGGCAATCTCCCGAGCAGTTTGCACTAACGTGGCTTAGAGCGAGGCCAAGGAGCAGGCATATAGCGAGATACGATTTCATATTGAAGATCTTTGTACTAAGTGCTGAGGTTCGCGATGAACTGAACAGATGTTTTGTTCGACGCCTTTTTATACCTGTTTTTGAGGGGGCGGATCTTAGGAAATCTCAATAATAGGAAATATATGCGAAACGTCACGTCGATTAACAGATGCGGGGATTTTTTCCGGATTATTGTTTTAACTAATTTACACATCAAACAACGCGCAGTAAACGCCTATTAACTACCTAGTATATACACCTTTGTTTGTTTAAAATCATGAATAAAAGTATATATATTTAAATTTATTCACTATCATAAATGTAAAAAAAGAGGCACTTTTATTTTATGCACCACTTGTATATAATATTATGAAATAGTTATTGTAAAATATAGCCATGAATTAAATCAATATAAGCGCATCAAATATACCTTTTAAATGGTAGTATTAGCAAAATAAATATTTTAAATTTATTCAATGAACTCTATCTGGCTTGGTCAGCTGCTGCTTTCACAAAGTGGATTTGTCTTTATCTATAATATAGTATAACCGTATATTTTTAATAGTTTTTAATAAATAAACATGATACGGTATAATCTTTGGATTAGAGACAGACCCGAAGAACATATAATATAGAATCAATTTGGTTCTTAAAAATTACAGTTTCTTTCAATTTATTTAAAAAATATGTAATTCTGGAATATTGTTATAAAATATGAATACTATTTAAATGAACTTTTTATATTGAATTTTTTAAAATAAATATTATGTCCAGAAGGTAGGTAGGTAGCCTCCAATTAGAGCTGAGCTCCGTTTTGTCCAGAAACCACAATTATTTTATTTTATATTTTAATATCTTTAATACCAAAAGTTTAATGTTTTTTAGTGGTGGTTTTTTTTATTATAAATGTAAAAAATATATAAATTAATTTTTATTTTTTAATTTACATTTTTATTTCAATTTAATATTTATATTATATATTACAATTTAGATATTCCCCAAATAAAATAAAATCAAAATGTTAGTTTGCTAATATTGTATTAGTCCATTTATTCATATTAATTTTTAGTAAGTATCCTTGATGGAGTCCTTAGTTTACAAATAAGCTGTAAATAGTTTAAATTTAAAAAAAAACTATTTAGTTTTAGGTTAATTTATACTTACTTTCTCCAGTGTCGCAGGCATGGGCTTGTTTACTGCATGCATTTGAAAATTCCCGGGTTTTCCCCTTATAAGTTCCACTTACGGGTTGATAAAGCGCTGGGCAAATGGAGGCACAGTGAGGCTTGCATTCGTCTTTGGTGGTGATTGTCAGCTGCTCTCCTACAATATTTTACAAATAAAATGAATTCTTTCCAAGCAACCAAATGAACTTATCAAACCTGTCTTTCGTGTGCAGTTCTCCTGGTCAAAATAGCATTTATTGCGAAAAACAGAGCATCTTCCATCATCCAGTGCCCAGACAACATCCTCTGTGTCAGGACAGCTTCCGGGACAACTGCCGCTAACATGGCTTAAAGCCAGACCCAGCAGCAAGCACAGAGCGAATAACAATTTCATATTGAATGTATTTCTACGACTAAGCCGGTGCACATCGTGTTGCCTTTTATATATGGGTTCTACGAGCTATTAATCGATGTGAATAAATATGTATTCAAAGAGGCATCACTAGCTAGCGAGATAAGGGGATTTTTCCATATTGTTGTGTTCGCTAATTAACACTTATTCGATTTTTAGCTGATAGACAAGGGCATACTTATATTTAGAAGATTCTTATCAACATATTGCCCTTGCTCATATAAGTATTTTACAAAGGAAAATCTTTAAATCTTCCAAGTAATATTCATATATTTTTAATAATAGTTTTATTTCTCTCTTGATAAAAAGAAATTATTATTGTCATGACAATATGCTTTTTATAAGTAATTCTTTAAAAAATATTATTCAACTGAATTTATTTTAAATACTAGTCATGTACTACTGATGAAAACAAATATGCCCTGTAAGTTAGTGAATAACTTAGGTAACAAATATACATATTTAATATATTAGATGGGCTCGTCCAACCTGAACGTGAGTCGGTCAGCTGTTATATTTTTTGTCTGCTCAAACGAGTTCCGTGCCGATGCTCTCTCCCTGTGGCCAACTCTCGTGACTTTTCTACGGCCAGGTTTTATGGCCAAGTTGAGTCGTTAAATAGAACAGATGTGTTGACTCATTGGGGCTCGTTTAAGCTACACGGACTGAGACCGCGTTGGAGCAAATCCAATTCGCCGTTGGCCCACATCAAAGGCGGTATAATAGCGTCCGATGAACACATCCCCAAGTATCCAGAACTCTGCATCCATCAGGGTAAAGGCAGAGAGGCAGACGCTAGAACCATCGTCATCGGTGGCCCTCATCACGTAGTCCCTGGGTTGCAAACCGAACCGCTGGCCGCCAATGATGAACACTATCTCGGGCAGCTTGTCCAGCTCGGAACAGTTCAAGAGGTACTCATTATTCGAGGTAGGCAGTCCTCCTAGGAGGCTGTTAATTATCAGGTATTCTCTGGGCGGAGCTGCTAGCAGAGAAGTACCTGTGTCCGCAATGGCCTGGCGATGCTGACTGATAACCTGGCCACCTACTTCCACACCGTCCAGGTGGAACTGCCAGTAGCCGACACGGGTGAGGGGCACGAAGGTCAAAGCTCCCGAGAACTTGGTGGCATCTACGCCGCCGAAAAGCAGCTCTCCTCCTTTCCTTTCGCTGCCATTGCGTTTTAGGTAAAACGAGAAGACGCACTTCTCCACCAAACGCTGCTCACACATGCTCTCGAAGAGCGGAGTAATCTGTTCCTCGGCTATGGCCCGAAAACCCAGTCCCACGATCCCCGCAAAGTTAGTGTCTACGAACGTGGAGCCCGGCTCGTGCATCGCCATGCCAAACGTTTGATTCCGCACCACCAGCTGACCGATGGCAACCGTATCCTGGGCCAATCTTCCCGATAAGCTGCCCGTACCGTAGGCTATGGCAAACCTCCTACCATCCGGCACATAACTCCTCGAGGCACTGGAGTTGTAGCGGTGATGATGCTGGCAGGCCAAGTTCTTAGCAGAGCACTCGGCACTTGGTACCCAAAGGTTGGCAGATCCCGTGTCGAAGAGCATGTTGAAGGGCTGACCCGGAGTGCCAATGCTAACAGGGCCAGCGTACTCCAGATTCAAGCGATTGTCCAGCGTTTCGGTTGCTCCACTATTCCGCAAAGACGTCTCTTGGCCACCATTAATAACATTGTACTTGGCCAAAAGCGACGTTCTACCAGCCCGATGTTGACGACGACTGGCCATGAAAGAGGCCTGGAACTGCATGGGTATGCGGATCACTTGACCCTGACATTCTGCCCAGATCCACAGGGACAGAAGCCAAAGCAGACAGTGCATAGTTGACCGACCGACCGATCCGAACCGTTTGTAAATTCCCTTTAAACTAATCTCCAGGGAATACGGCGGCGATTGTTTTATAGAGCAATTTAATGGCCAAATTCGTCTGGCATTCAAATGGAATTGCCGATTTCGGCAGTTGAACGTACTTCAGTGTTTGTGGTAAATAGGAGATAAATAGGGCGAGCACATTTAATTGAATAAACAAAGCAAGTGGCAATTACCAAATTAAATCGTGCGAACACTGGGATAGAATTTGTGATAACTTTACGAAATTGTATTGTTTTTTTTACGATGGAAGAATTTTACAATCAAATAATTCAATAATTTGCAGTTTGGCTAAAAGTAATTGCAGGTAGAATTCAGAATTAATAATTTAAGAATAGTTATTTTGGCTTAGATTAACTTTTTTCAAAAAGGCAAGCAATACATCACGAAACTATGTTATTATTGTAATTTTATTATTATTTTTGTAATTTTTATATTTGTATTTTTTGTATTTAGTTACATTTTTAAATCTAAATATTTGTATTCATATTTTAGTTAACATTCAACCAGTAAAAGGAGTATCTTATAATGATTTTAGAAAAGAAAATTTTACAAAAATAAACATGAAGCAGTTTCTTTGTTTCTTAATTTGCATTGATTATTGCCTTAGATCATTATAATTCTAATAGAAATCCATCAAGACCACAGTAACTTGCACATATGTTTATCCAGCATTTCGCACCGCCTTGGCCAATCCTATTTTCTTGGCGGAGGCATCATAAACAGTGTAGTATCGCCACAGGAAAACATTGCCCAGCACCCAGAAATCCATTGCGACAGGTGCTACGGCCAGAACACAGAGCTCTTCCTGGTCTTCAACCGACTTTACCAGATAGTCCTCGTGTGTGAGGGGAAATACCTTGCCGTCGATGTGCAGATTGATAACCGGTAGAGATTTCAGCGTGCAGTTGACGACATAGTTACCATTGTTCAACTTGGCTGGCAGAATGTTGAGGAATTTAGTGTAAGTATTCGTCGGCATCAAAATCAGAGATGTGCCCGTGTCCAAAATGGCACCCTCTTTGCCGGCTAATTTTATATTTCCCACAACGGACTGGCTTATCTCTAGCTTCCAAAAGTTTGATTGCATAACTGGCAAAAAGTCGAGTTCTCCCTCAAACAAGGACTTGTCGAAGCCACCAAAAAGTATCTCCCCACTGGGAGACTCGCCCGGATTAAGGCGGAGGTAAAAAGAGAAAATGCACTCCGCAACCAATTGCTGAGCGCATAACAGCTCCAGGAAAGACGTCGTATTGTCCCAGGCCGTAAGCCCCAGATTCAGGCCAACTAATCCATCGAAACCGACGGAATTAAAGGCCGCCTGTTGCTGGAAGACTGCTTCTCCAAAGGTCACACCGGGCACGTCAACGCCGGCAAAGTGAAGGGTGTCCTTCGATAAGTAGCCAACAACACTGCCAAATCCGTAGTACAATGTGAAATTGCGGCCATCCGGGACATGGCTACT
This sequence comes from Drosophila anomelani, assembly GCA_035045905.1. NCBI lineage: Eukaryota > Metazoa > Arthropoda > Insecta > Diptera > Drosophilidae > Drosophila > Drosophila anomelani. The sequence continues at coordinate 2,007,859 of JAWNOO010000007.1, read as the reverse complement.
AGAACTGGAGGAATTGTACCGCATGTGCCGCTGGCAGACGGCATTGCTCTTGGGGCAATTCGTGGAGGGCAGCCAGGAGTTCGAGGAACCCGTGTCGAAGAGCACAGTAAAATTTTGCTTCGGCGTTCCCATCGAAATGTTGCCGTAATATTCAAAATTTTGTTGAGTTTTTAGCTCCACTCGAAGTCTTTCGTTGCCATTTGTTACATTGCTGTCCAGGAATATCTCACTTTCATATGGTTTTATCCTGGAATAGAGTGGCACTCTTAAAAGCTTTCTACTAGCCAGGGTGAGGTCTAGAACCGCGAGTGACAAAACCACTATTCGAAACATTGTCAACGAGCTTACTTTCAGAACTGAGCCCTCTCTGATTTTGGAATTGCATCTGAAATTGTGTTCATGTAACTGCACAGCTGTTCAGGGTAATTAGTCAAGTGGCTGGGTCCCAAACTGGTTAGCTTATTACACTAAAGTTTCAGACCGTTAAACTAATATAATTAGTTATTTGTTAATAGATTTACCAAATCTCTGTGAGGTAATTTATTAAATTAAAAGAGAGAAAAGCTTGATGATATATTGCAGATCCTTTATTTGAGATCAAAGTTATTAAAGATTCGAAAACTTAGGTGGTGCTGGCGAATCCGATCTTATTGTTGGCCAGGTCGAATACCGTGCAATAGTTCCTTATGTAAGGATCGCCCAGGATCCAGAAATTGGTACCCATACAGCTCACCACCGATATGCAGACGGTGTTGCCCTTAGTAGTCTCCACTCGCATCTTCATCTTTTCACCCGGAAGAACGAACTTCTTGCCGTTGATGATAAAGATGAAGTCCGGTATCTTCTTCGAACACTTCATCCAGCACTCTCCGCTTGAGGTCTCTGTGCAGCCGATGATCTTGTTAATCTTCCGGTAAATGGCACACGGAGCGGCAATTAGCGAGGTGCCAGAGTCCACGATCGCCTGGGCGGTGCCGCTGACCTTGGTGCTACCCACGTAGAAGGCCTCCAGGGCGAGCTGCCAGTAGCCCTTCTTGGTCACCGGAGTGTAGGTATAGCTGTTCGATCCGGTGTAGGCACTGGTGTCGGTGCTGCCGAAAATGATTACTCCTCCGCGACTGGAGCTGCCGCCGCCCTTCATGCAAATGGCGAACTTGCAAGTACTGATCACACCTTGGGAGCACATATTCTGCACCAAAGTCCTGACATTATCCACGGATATAGACTGGTAGGCAAGGCCCAGAATGCCATCAAAGATGGCTTCCACAAATGCGGAGCCTGGTTCCTTGGTGGTCATCGCGAAGGTCTGATTGGCCACCGATAATCCAGCTACTCCCACCCTGTCCTTTGCCAGGACACCTTGCACTGCACCCGAGCCATATTGTATGGCGAACTTTTTGCCCACCTTTATGAAGGTGCTGGACTTTCCTGGATGATATCGATCGTGTTTCCTGCAGGCCTTGCTGCTGCAATGCGGACCCGGCAGCCAAATATTCGAGCTTCCCGTGTCGGGCAGCACAATGAACGACTGCTTGGGTGTTCCGGCGGTCATCTTGCATGTGTACTCCATGTTGCCGGTGTTGGTCAACCGAGCGCTTCCGGATGTCTTGGCGAAGCTTCCGCCATAGCGATTGGCCACAAAGGCCTTGTCCGCCCGCAGATTGTCGGTGGTCCGCACAAAGTTCTGCTTAAAGTCCAGAGGTATTGTGGCATAGCTGGAACCACTGCTGGCACTCGATGTGGATTTGTTCTTCCGATTGGATTTCTTGGCCAAGCTACTTCTCCTCTTGTTCCTCTTGGCCGCATTCAGTCGTCGTCTCTTTTGATTATTCGATCTGGCAGACAGTCTACTTCCCCGACGGGCATTATTATTACTAGTCCTGCGCAGATTGCGTTGTCTATTTTGAACGGCTGGGGATCTGGATCCTGATCTAGTTTCGGATCTGGCTACCGATCTGTTAACTTTTCTCTGCCTTCCCTCGACCAAAACGACGAAGAGACAAATTACGGCACACAGCAATAGAACCCTGCAGCGCATTTTGGCCTAATTAGAAAGACGTTTGGTAGACACTAACCCTCGCAATTCTGGTTGAATCGATTTTATAGACGCCAGAAGTGTCTGAATTTTGTTTTAGTCAAGGTCACTAGCGAAAACAGCTGTGGGAAAGTTTAAATTTCCCTAAGAAGCGTAATAAGATAAGTAAATAGCAACTGAGCTCATGCAGGTTTATCTTAAAAATAGTCACAGTCGAAAAATCGTGCTGAAATGCGAATTAGGTGAAGTCGGGCACTTTGATCAAATAAAGACCCCTCCCAAATATAAGTCAGATATATATGGGCTAATCCTGGGGTCGCGAACGTACGTTCGTACGCAATTAGTGCAAAAAAATTAAAGAAAAAACATTTCCTGAAACTTTTTTTTGAAAAAATGCGATTGCGCGAATATGCTGTCGAATATTTCAAATTTTGCTTTAGAATATGATAAAGGCTACCAAATTTCATATATTGGACCATATTTTAATGTAACTATGTTGATAAAATTCATTTTAGAACAGTTTTTCACTATTTGTCATGGTTGACCTTTCCGCGGATTTGCCCATATATATTCTCTCCTTTATCTTTTTTTTTTGACTTATGTTTTATGTCAACTATATGCATATATCTACTTTAAAATATCTACAATTAGGTGATCCTAAAAATAAACCTGAAATGAACACCATTACTAAACAGGTTACAAATTAAAAGCTTGAATATGTAATACCAAATTTTGTTATAAACAAAACGTAAGTTTAAGTAAATAAAATTCCTATTTATTAAATTCATTCATTTTAAAGCAAACCAAAAATTACGCAAAACCATATATTTACGGTCTTAGACAGCTGTCAATATTTGTTAGGCTTATTTACGTCACAACTGTGCCTAAAAAAGACTTGTTTATTTGCCAAAAAATATATATTTTTGGCTCAGTGAAACCGACTGCAGATGGTAGAAGGTTGGAGACATTTTTCTAAGGGCACCTCGCACCAATCTGCAAGGATAAATATTAATAAAATAAATAAATTAAAAAATGTATATGATAATTGGTGTTTACTTACTCAATTTATGGCGACACGAGCTAACACCCATCCTGCAGCCATTGCCAAACTCGCACTTTACAGATTTTCCATCTATATTTGTCTCTCCGCAGACAGGCATGTAAACTGCTGGACAGATTTCAGGACAGCCTTCCCTGGCTTGTGCCTCGATCTGAATTGAGAGGAGAAACAAGCTGATAATGACAATCAGCGACTTCATTTTCGTTTTAATTCTGACTGATTTCTGTGATTTGTGACAGCCAGATGGGCTTTTATAGGCCAATCCAGCGGGGATGAGCCGCCATTGACAGGTTTTGAGTAAATACAGCTGTGAAATTCTCATTAAATTTTAATAGTACAAAAATAAATTGCATTCAGACTTGAATTACACACTGCCCTTATCGGGAGCCATCGATCATGCGCCTATGGAGCGGCAAGACAATCCAAAATATTCCACACCCACCGCTCAAACTGGTTAACCGCTGTAACCTTCATTCACTCTGGGATCACCTTAAATGGCTGCGGAGTCCGAACTGAAAACGTGCTGCCCGGGTTAACAATTATATGTTTGAATTTCAATTTACAGCGATCATTTTCTGCCACAAATCGATTCGTTGCGGCAACCACTTGAACTCCCTAAAGAGATCGGTGGGGCGCCAATGGAAAGTCGGTCATGCCTGCTCCATGGACGTGGGTGTGGATGCTCTTGGCGGTCATGAGTCTGACACTCGGTCAGTCCGTCGCTGAAGTCATTAGTGATGCTATACCTGATCCAAAGTCTGAGAAAAATTCATGCAAACAATGCCATCTACTCTTTCCCAAAGACGAGTACCTCGTGCGATCTCAAAAAATGTATAGGAAAAAGTTTCATAATGTTGTCTTGCTTGTGGAAGATCGCAAAACGGGACGAGACGTCAAAATCGCCTTTAGCAATGGCATCAAAAACGAAAAGGGAGTTCGGGTCCTACAAGCCCAGTTCAAAACCAAGAATCCGTGCCAGATATTTTCGAAGAGATGCGTTTATAGGCTAATAAGTCATAAAACTGGACGTCCTTATAAAATAGAATTTAAGAAATTCCAAAAGAATGGAAGGCGTATTGTCAAACTTGCCCCTTGAAACTTAACCACTGAAAAAAATTATAAAAGACACTTTAAAAACTTTGTCAAAAATGATTCAATAATTCTTCCTAAAATGTATACACGAGAAAAACAGAAAGTCCAGAAATTAATGCGATTATTTATAAGACTTCTCTTCGTTTTGATTTTGATTTCTTAGTGGAGTGCCAGGCGCTTTAAGCCAACAACACTCACAGCTCCCATTCACTTGGCTGCGACCTGTCGACTGTCATGTCTTTTTTTCTTTTGGCCAAAATGAAGCAGACCAAGCGGCGGGTGGGCGTTGAAGTTGGCCAACGAGATACGCACACTGGCACTAACGCATGCGGTGTCGCCGAGCTGACAGAGCCGGAGATTTATTACTCAAGGAGTTCACATATCTGCCAGCTGCTTGTTTTCTTTGCTCCGAATCGATACACTTTCCAGAGACAAAGTCAATCAAAATGTGAAACAACAAAAATTGCGCGTGCGTAGATATTGCTCGTACTTTCGAATTGAAAGCCAAAACCGGAAATCTGCAAAGGCAATGACTTTCAAAATCCCAGGCGATTAATGCAATCAAAGCAGATGAGTGCCGATCTGTAGGATTGCAAGCTTGCAGATTTCGGGTGACCGATTGATGTCAAGCCAGATTCTTGCTCTAAATCTGACTTAAGTTGGCGTAAAATTTGATCTTTTCTAGCTCAAATCATTAACTAAATAGAAAATTCTGCACTCAAGTTTAAAGTTTCGAGCCTAAAGCAATGCAATTTTGTGGTCTCGTGCCTTTTTCAGTTATATATTCGGCTATAATAATTGAATCTAGTATATATGCCGGAATCGTAAAGTGTGGAAGTCATCGTTTACTCACACCAAATAATCGTTGTCGAAACGTAAGTAATACAATTTATTATGTATTATTTATTATGTATTATCGCTCAAGAGATTATCATTATTTGTATGCAATACAAATACCTTAATATTGGCTTTTGTTTTATTAAACAGATGGTATAAAAGAATTAATGTTCGCAGCTGTTCATACATTGAAGATCGAGTTCAAAACACTACGCTCAAGATGGGTTTGGCTTCATACAAATATCAGTATCCAAGGGGAAGCGACTCAGTCACCTATTATCATTTATTTAGACATGTACGCCAAGTGGTCGATGCTCGCCATTTTATTTAATGGCTTACTGTACCTGAGTAACGCTCAGACTACGGATTGTTCCAATAACTGTATGCTTCGAGCCAGATGTACGCCCTACTATAAGGACCTGGTTTGGGCAGTAGTGGACCGTGTGTGTCGTGTTTTCCAGAACGGATGCATTTTTGGCAACGAGAACTGTATGAGGGCCAATCAATGCCTGCCACGTAAGTTATTTTATCTAATAAAATATATAAGTATATATTATGTTGTTGCTACTTTAAAAAAATTGTTTTTGTTTAGCCGGCTCAAGGCCAAGAAGACGAGTTCTTAAAATTTGAATTAAAGCGCAGGTTTATTATTACTTTTTTTATATATATTTCGGTTCGGCAACCGTCTTCGGGGAAAATTATTTTTCGCACAGTCTGACTAATAATGAAAACGATATCATTTAGCTATGGTGGCCACTACCAAGGAGAAGTGCATGGAATCCTGCCCGAGGATGTGTTCTCGCGGAGCTCCACCAGTATGTGGCTGGTTTCCCTTCACAGACAGCAACGGAACCAATGGGGGAAGGAGTCTGACTTTCCGCAGCCGCTGCCTGTTGGATCTATATGCATGCCGGAACGGCGAAGGTAAGAATACATACATATATCTAAAAATATATTTATACTTATTTTAATTGCATTTCATGTACCAGCTTATGTTAATGAGCCACAGATTGGAGCCTGCCCTGCTGAAAATTGACACGCTAACATACATTTATGTTCAATAAACAAAATAAATAAACGTGTAGTTTTGATTGCATCTTATTTTTAATTATGTTTGTACACTGATAGAAAAAAAAGTCGCCTTTTAAGATTTTGTTTATTCTTAAAGTTTATTCTTAATATAAGTACGAAAATTCTATAAATAAGTTTTTTTTATGGTTTATTCTTATTTTAAACTCTTTTACCGTTTTAAATAAGATTTAAAAAGTCTTGAATTTAGAATGCAAACATTCTTGATATAATGAAATGAAAATCTCAAAACAAGATCGAAAAATTCTAACGCTACTATCACGACCGAAAATTCTCAATTTTATGACAAAAATTATTGATTTTTTCTATCAGTGTAGGTAATAGTAATAGGAAATTCTGGTTTATAAATTAGCATTTTTGAGATACAGAAAATAAATAAAAAAGGAAAGCGTACTTCGGCTCACCGAACAATATGAATATCAATAATTTAAAACCTATAAATACATTTCATTTCAGCTGCTTACACAGAAGTTTGAACGCTCTTCCGGAAATTCTGTGTATCCGTATCCAAGGGTATATATTCTGTTCCTTTTCAGACAATTATCACATATTAAAATGGAAGCTCTAAGGTTGTCGTTGCTTTTGGCTCTGCTTTGTGGGTTTCTCCAACTTGGCGATTTCATGACTAAAAATTGTTCCGATGCCTGTATACTTCAATTTCGCTGCGATCCCTATTTCAAAAGTCTTACCTGGACCATATCGAAGAAAGTCTGCCGCGTTTTCAAGAACCCGTGTGTTTTTGCATCCACCAACTGCCACAGACAAAACCAGTGTTTGAAGGGTGAATGTTAAACACATTAATAAGTTTTCCAAACTAAAAATATGGTTTTTTTCACTGCCCGTGTAGTTCTGATTGCCACATCGCAGAGGAAGTGCATGAAATACTGTCCATCTTGTTGTCCTCCATGTGGATCACCAGTTTGTGCCTCATTCTCCTATTCGGACTTCCAAGGAGTCAAATCAGATCGACGAGTTACATTTCCCACTCGCTGCCATGCTGATCAATACGCCTGTCAAAACGCAGATGGTAAGAAAAGTTTAAATTACCACAAATTAAGTATTAAATAATATTATTAGGAGAGTTTAAATTTATTACTAAATATTTACAATGTTGTATATTTTTAGCTTACATTGGTGAACCAACGATCGGACCTTGTACATAAACAAAACTCTACTAACAATATGGATTTCAATAGAATTTAAAATCATTTAAAAGAATATGTATTTATTGTATACATATATCATATAGCATTCAAGATCCTTAAAATCCATACCATAAATAATACAATATAATATAATAATATACGTGATTTACCAGAATTAATAATGATTCAGATCCGTTTAAATATTTTTGTTATATTTGAATATAGATATTTCAGTACCTATATGTAATATTTTTTAAAACTGTAGTAAATATTAAATAATATTTTATAAGGTTAAACAAATATTTGGTTATTTGAATAGGTTTATATTCTTTGACTTTTAAACTTAAATTAAAAGTATTATATAATTTTATTATTAATCAATTGTAGTGTCGAAAATATTGTATTTAATAAACATTTTGAAAAGATATTTAATAAAATAACTCCACCACATTTTGTTAAAGCCTAAAAGTGCACTATAATTTGAAAATATAGTACCCTAAATTAAACATATTTAGGCATGTTTTAATGTAATTTATTTTCTTACTACATTTTAAAATGTAATATTCTTAATGAACCTTTGTAATCTAGACCCCATGACGTATTAACACGTGGATTTTATATTGATCATTTTTAGAAAGCTACCCTTTGTCTCTGATCGACAATATGGCACTCGAAACGAGTCCGCTGGCTGGCCTAAATCTGATCATATATAAAACATAATTAAGGCAGCAGCTACTGACAGTTCCACTGCCCTCTTCACAAAATGAAGTTGATTCTCCTGGCTATTCTGATTGCCTATCTAGGAGTTACAGAGTCCCAGAACTGCACTACTACGTGCAGACCTGGCGTCGAATATCTGTGCGGAAGAACGCTTCGAAATGGCAGGATGATCTACTGCACCTTCAGAAATCCCTGCGAAATGGACCTCGTCGCCTGCCAGAGACGAGAAGGTAAGCCAGGAAAATTCCCTCATTTACCATTATTTAATTGCAATTATTTCTGCAGAGTGGACAAAGCATTTGACAGGTCGATGCCCACGCGATTCGGAGGAGTGCAGACTTTAGGGAGAACATTTCGCGGCTGCAGGAGAAGCAGCTGAATATTTTTAATAAAAATTGTACAAATATTGACACAATTGACAACACAAAATATACAAGTTAATATTTTTTTTTGTCAGACCCAAAAACTTTTCTGGAAAAAAATTTAATACGAAATTTGCAAAGAACGCGTACGGTTGCCCAGTAAAAATGCGAATAGCCTGCACATTGGGCGAGAAAGTTATCCTCATTTGTGTGCTTCTGGGGTTCGGTGTTGGGTTCGGAGTCGAGGGTCACATATTATTTTCCTTGACAGGTACAGGTAAGTTTAAAAATTGGAAAATTGTATATTGTGTGAAATCGTTGGGCTCTTGGTGTATTCAGGTTCCAAGAAGTGTCATGATGTGTGTCCCATGGGCTACCGGGTGGTGTGTGCCCTGGATGTTTTAGACGGCTGCCTGCGCACCTTTGCCAGTACCTGTGTAATGCGAATTTATAACTGCAAATACCAGAAGGGTGAGTAAGGATGCAAAGTCAGAAGGCTCCTAGCCTTGTTAATATCAAAAAGTATTATATATTCATTTTTATATTTCTTTTTTTTTTTTTAATCCGTTAGTTAATGTTTATTTCATTTTAATCTCAGATTATCGCATTATTGCGGAGCGAGCCTGTGAGTTCATCACCTCAGATGACCTCGATAGGCTCGCCATCTAGCGACTGGTGGCGGAAGATGAACGTGATGCTGACCGTCAACAGAGGACGCCAGTGGGACAGTGCGCACGCGTCGTATACGCAACGTGTGGCGCGAATAGCCGCGTGCGAAGGCAAACGGGCCAGGATATACCACAACACTCTCTGGACTCTCAGATTCAATCTCTAGGCACGCGTCACGTCACCTCCGCGAACGAAAATCGCCAATTTCTTCTCCGTTTTTTCCCCAGCAAGGCTGTCCTTTTTGTACAACTCGATTTACATTTTAAAACATATAGATAAAATCTAAAAAAAAAAATTATTAAATCTGTTAAAACGCGTGAAGAGAGCCCCGAAAACGTGCTGGGAAAAAGTGCAAAAAAAAGTATACAAAGGAAAATACGCCAAAGCGCCGCAGATTGGCGCAAGTGAAAAATTGTTTGGGCAGGCAGCAGGAGCAACTCAAGGAATACAATTCTCGGGATACTCGGGGCTCGTGAGAGCTGAAGGCTGCAAGGTTTTCTCGCCCAGTGATTCAATAACAGGTTGGTTATTGCTGCTGCCAAAAATTGTTTCTTAATTGTGGCTAAAGCGAGGGGAAAACAATAAATGTCTGCATGGCATGTCAGAAAACTGCGTATCATAAATTATGTATAACAATTGCTTGTGTGTACGCTCGCCGAGTGTCTGTGTGTGTGTGCGTTGGTGTGTGTATTTGCCACATTTTGTTGCATACACTTTGGCATTGTTTGTTATTCATTCACGTGTGTGTAATAAGTGGAAATGAAATATATATTTTTTTGTATTATGGTTAAAAAGTGCATTTTATATTTTTGATAAATAAATAAAATATTGCGAGTCATTGACTATTTCAAGAAAAAGGTGTTTCATATTTTCTTAGAAATGTGTGCTGTTCGCTTAAATTGTATACATTACGACAAAAACATACCAAAGCTTCGGGCAAAAAGCTTTCTTCAAAGCTTAGTCCGATTTTTGGCACTCTGTTGATTTACCAGAAAAGTGAAGAGAATATATTGAATTATTTTGTTAAATAAAAAATTATTATGCAAAAAAGTATCTTAACAGAAAAAATTCGTACATTTTGTATTTTGCATTTAATCTTATACTAGATTTTATGATGGAAACTACTATAACTAATAAAACTAATTTATTTCAATTCCTTTATTTTAACAAATTAATTAAAATTCAATTAAAATGCGCGCCAATGAAATAATCGATAAGTCGAGTGCAAGAAGTAAAATGATGTCTAAAACGGCCCAATACAAAATAATGCTGCAAAAATGCATTTTATTGTTTTTATACTAAAAACATGTTTAAAATCAGTCAAGAAATATAATTGAATTTAAAAAACTGAATCACTTGCAGTCACGACATTCTTAAAAATAAGTCACCGCTTGGAGGTCTTCAAGTGCCATCTCTAGGTTTGTTATCAACTGTTATCGGTGCGGAACAACAAAAAAATATGTGTGCAAATTGAATAATAACAATAGTGCGTGCGGGTGGTCTGATCAGAAAAGAAGAAACCAAGACAAAGAATATTAAGTCAGTTTTTATTGATGGCGTTCTAAGTGAAATAAGTAAGTTAGCAAGGACAATGATACATCCTGTGCGGTTATCTTAATCTTCAAGATGCGTGTGTGTGTTTGTTATTGCAAATACTTAAGTATGTGTGTTTTTGTGCCAATTTGTGTTTGGTTCCCCGCCCACAAAACGAGGCGAGAATCCAACAACATCAATGGCAACAATAGAGTCCGCAATGCGTTGGGAACCAAAGAAATGGAAATGTACCATGAATCAGACAACTGTCAGTACCCCGGACGACCGCCTCTCTATCTATCATTCCGGGGTCTTTATCGTAAGCTGCGTACAATTCCCCTTGCATTAGCCGATCAGGCGAATGAGATCCCCTACACGGGTAAAAATATATTTATGCTTTATTAAACTTATTAAATTAAATAATTTAAACAGAAGGGATATGGGGTTGGATTTATTTTTAAAAACCTCGGTAAAATTTATTTTCAAAAACTTAAAAAATGATATTTTTAAAATTATCTTATTTACATAAAATCGTTAAACTTAATTTTAATTTTAGAAATAGCAATAAATCATTCTCAATTAAATAGTCTTTGGTTATCTTAAAGATTTATTGTTTTCAATTTCATTAGATAATTAAACTATTTGAGTTCTCCATAAATTACAAAGGGTTTTAAACCCCTTAAAAATTGTCTAAAAGAATGCAATGCAATTTTTAAGGTACCGAATACAATATAAATTGGTTGTTAATATTTACGTTGCATAAATTTCTTATTGTTTATCTAGGACTTCCCAATATAATTAAAAATTTAAGTTCTTATAAGTATACTTTATGATATATGATCATATAGTTACTTTACATACATTTTCCCGTGCATATTCCTCTTGAGCGACCGTTTAATTGGCCTCAATGTGCATTTTGTTCGCATATGCTTAAATCCGTGAAATTTGAGAAGCGTGCTCCACAAAATTTTTGTTGGCTTTGAATAACAATAAAGTTCGGGTTACGCGGCGTCCGGTATTTCAAGGGGTTGGTCTCGTAACGGTAAATTGCGGTGCACTTTCAACCTTTGGCTTTGACATTGGCTGCTCGGGCTTCCTTTTCCAGGAATTGTCTGACACCCGCTCTCACTGACCTTGACATTTGCCGTTAAAATACCAGGAGGAACATTCCTCCGTGTGTGTGTCGTGGTGGGTGGGTGGTTGGCGGAGGGTTGGCAATTCCTTCACGTACCCCGCGGCATTGACAGCTTTTAAAGTAGAACCCTGGGCAGGGGTGAAGCATTCACTTTGCATACATTAATATTTAATTTGAATTAAGGAAACTTCATTCGTTTTAATCAACCCGGAAGAAATCACTCAGGACGATGTAAAGGAACAAGAATATTGTAAAATATATAAATTTTTTAATTATGAAGGATTTTCTATGTACAAAAATTAAAGCATAACTTTATATCTTCATAATTACAAAATTCATATTTTCGGGCATTATGATCTTCTCCTGCCCTCTATAACTTGTATTTTTAAATGGCTCAGAAACACATATATTTTAACTAAAATAGATGAATACAACAAAGTACCCCATTGTCAAAAAACTCCATTTATTACTTATTTGTTTGCCTTATTTTGACGTCACTGTTGGAATGCTTAATTATTGATTTGCGTGTAGGGTTTCTGAAAACTTTATGGTCAACTGGCTAATAAGGAGCGACGGCGACTGACAAACAAAAGCAAAAGTAATAAAGCCGGTCTGTATGTGGACGGGGGAGATGGGATTGGTGGGAATGAGGAGAAGGATTGGGTGGAACAACCATGACGATGACGCACGATACATGATTGCCGCCCGGCTGACGCACAATTGATAAAGTGCAGCCATAAATGAGGCGAGTATTCATCCCGGGCTTTCCTTTTTCTCTGATTGCATACAGAATGTTTTCCAGAGCAAGGATTAGGTTTGATTTTTCTCAGAATTCTTCAAGATAAAAAACAACTAATTAAGCTTTAGTTATTCCAGGAAGTACAATTTAAAATGTTTCACAAATATCAGTGGTGATTTTAATACGTGATTAAGCAAAGTTTCTAACAACTTGTTTTTCTCTGTGCACAGGGTAGAGCAACGAGTTCCTCCGGCTACGGCTGCTGCTGCTGTTGCTTGGGCACACTTCTGGGCAACGCATTGTCGCCGCCGACCGCAAAGCTGGGCAAAATTATGAACTTGTGTTCCTCGGGCGCAACGGCATCGACCACATCGTTATCGTCCACGGGCCAGGCGGAGAGGAGCGGAGGAGTCCCAGGGGGAGGTGCCGGAAGCGGCGGGGGTATCGGTGGCGAAGGAGAAGGTGGAGGCGGAGGCAGAGGTGGCATTGCCAGCGGCGGCGGCGACACAGGTCCCTCGGAGGCCACACACTGCTTCGGCGGAGTCGGTGGAAGCTCCGGTGCAGAGGAGTTGACCAACGCAAACGGCTCGGCCAACAGAGGAACCAGTGCAGCCACAAGTGGTGGCCCACAGCCGACTGGCAGCAACAAACACAGCCAGCTAAACAACGAAAACAACGCAACCATGCCGCCCGAAACGCGTCCCAAGATGGTGACCGTCAAGCATCCGGAATCGAACAAGCCCAAGCCCACCACCAAAAAGAGCAAGCCCATCCAGGCGGATCAGGACGTCATCAAGGCGCTGCAGAGATGCCGAGACGAAGGCAAGTAACTCAATTGAAAACGAATTAACTATCCAACTTTGGCTTTCAAATTTTTCTTCGCAGGCATCAAGCGCTTGGACCTGAGCAACTCCTCTATCACTGTTATTCCCAGCACAGTGAAGGAGTGCATCCACCTGACCGAGCTGTACCTGTACAGCAACAAGATCGGACAGCTGCCGCCGGAGATCGGATGCCTGGTAAGCCTACGCAACCTGGCGCTAAACGAGAACTCGCTGACCTCGCTTCCGGAGTCGCTGCAAAACTGCAGCCAGTTAAAAGTGCTCGATCTGCGGCACAACAAGCTGGCAGAGATTCCTCCGGTTATCTATCGACTGCGCAGTCTGACTACTCTTTACCTCCGCTTCAATCGCATCACCACAGTGGCGGACGACCTGGGCCAGCTCGTTAACCTGACCATGCTGAGTCTGCGGGAGAACAAGATCCGGGAGCTGGGCAGTGCCATGGGGGCGCTGGTGAACCTCACAACGCTGGACGTGTCGCACAATCACCTGGAGCACCTGCCGGAGGACATCGGGAACTGTGTGAACCTCCGGTCCTTGGACCTGCAGCACAACGAGCTGCTGGACATACCCGATAGCATCGGAAACCTAAAGTCCCTGGTGCGCCTGGGCATGAGGTACAATCGGTTGAGCAGTGTGCCGGCTACCCTGAAGAACTGCAAAAGCATGGACGAGTTCAATGTGGAGGGCAATGGCATCACCCAGCTCCCGGACGGCATGCTGGCCAGTTTGAGCGGACTAACCACCATAACCTTATCGAGAAATCAGTTTACAAGCTACCCGACTGGCGGACCGGCACAGTTCACCAACGTTTATAGCATCAATCTGGAGCACAATCGTATCGATAAGATCCCCTACGGAATTTTCTCTCGGGCCAAGGGCCTCACCAAACTAAACATGAAGGAGAATATGCTGACTGCTCTTCCCCTGGACATCGGCACCTGGGTGAACATGGTGGAGCTTAACCTGGCCACTAATGCGCTCCAGAAGCTGCCCGATGACATCATGAACCTGCAGAACCTCGAGATACTCATCCTGTCGAACAATATGCTCAAGAAGATACCGAATACAATTGGAAATCTGAGAAGGCTGAGGATCCTGGACCTGGAGGAGAACCGCATCGAGGTGCTTCCCCACGAGATCGGTCTGTTGCACGAGCTGCAGCGACTGATCCTGCAAACCAATCAGATTACAATGCTACCGCGCAGCATCGGCCACTTGGGCAACCTGACTCACCTGTCTGTTAGCGAAAACAACCTGCAGTTCCTGCCCGAGGAGATTGGGTCGCTGGAGAGCCTCGAGAATCTGTACATTAACCAGAATCCCGGCTTGGAGAAGCTACCGTTTGAGCTGGCTCTGTGCCAGAACCTCAAGTATCTAAACATAGACAAGTGCCCGCTGAGCACTATTCCGCCGGAGATCCAGGCGGGCGGACCGTCCCTGGTACTGCAGTGGCTTAAGATGCACTCGCCATACCGCCAAATGTGAGATGTGGACGGCGTCTGGCGCACCGTCTACGTGGGCAGCGACTGCTACTATCAGTACGAGCTGCAGGCGGTGGGCCAGGCGCCCGGTGGAGGTGCTGCAGGTGGTGGTGGAGCTGCAGCAGGAGGAGCAGCAGGCGGAGGATCCTCAAGGAGCGGTGACCGACGCTAACGGTGCGATCTCAGCTAACGGGCGAGAGATCCTGTTCCCACACATCCTTCAATCCAATCCTCTAGGGGGGAAACTACATTGGTTAGGTGCTACTACTTAAACTTTGCTATTAAAACCGTTTTTTAAATATATTTAAGTAATATTAATTATTATATTAATATTATTTAATATTTTTTATGATTTAATTTAATTTTATCATCCGTATCAATCAGTGTAAATTAAAGTTTAATTAGAAATTAAAAACCATGCAATGCATCTTAAAATTTATTTAGAAAAACACTGGAAACAAGAATATTAAAAGTTTCTTTGAAAAGTTAAAGTGAAGACACACAAAAATCTAAAAAAACCAAAGCACTAACGAGTGTTTTGAGATTACATTTATTTTGTATAACACCCTTTTGTTTAGTTTATTCTACATAAGCTTTATTATTAGAATTATTAATTTGTAAACCTTTTCTTGTGTGGTTTCACCCCCTTGACCCCGACTGGAGTGCGTTGGCTGACAAAATCATAGCTTTAAAACGTTATACCAATGTCCCGCGTATTATAAACTGCCCCGATTTGCTTTTTCTTTCTGTGTTCAAGTCCAGTCCAGTTCAGAGTCCACAGTTTAGGTTCTAATTTAACTCATGCTTCCAAAAGCTAGTCAAAAAAAGAAATACAAATGTAACATGCGAATCGAAACGAAAGTGAATTAAAAGCTTTAAACCTTCTGTTCGATCTTTGGTCATAGAGAAAGCTAAATCCAATGTTCAAAACTACACAAAAATACGCAAGCGCCAAGGAATTGTTTGAAAACAAAAACAAAAAACAAAAGAGTGGTTAAGAAATTATTAATCTGTATACACATAAACCGTAGACGTATTTTGTATAAGCAAGCGCAAAAAAAAAACTAAGCAACAAGTATTAAACTGTGTGTAATTTGGTAAAACAAAAGGAAAACATTGCAAATGTATGTTTTTTTGTGGCGCTCTAAATAGATCGGCATTTTATATGTTAGTCTAAGCATAACTTAAATACAAAATAAATCAACTGCAACCAATTGCACTAGCGAAAGATAATGTCGTATACTTCATGTGCGTTGTCGTGTGTCTGTAATTAATTTGAATGAATATTTTAGACGATTTCAAGACATTTAGTTACCATAACCGTAATCAACGATATATGTATGTTTGCATGGAGAGTCAGCCAAGTTAGGAGTAAATTAATATCGTATAATGGCACATAACTGATAAGCAGAAAAGATAACGTGGACTCATAGTTGTTGTTCTTCTGGGGAAGATTGGATTAACCATGAAAAGATTGGAATAGTCTTTTGACAAAGAAAGTTTCTTTATAAAAATTAAAAATAAAAGGTTTTAATTATGTTTAAAATATTGTATACGTAAATGCATTTTGTTGAAGACACTTTTATAGTATCTTAAGGCCGATCTGTCATTTAACAAGCTCAACAAACAACTTATTTAGTTTAATATTGTAAACTACATGTCTTGAAACACAAAACAGAGAAGAAGGATACAATTTCGAGCTACTCTCCGCTGCAATGCAACGCAAATGGGCTTTAAACTTTAAACAAATCTTAAATCAATAAATCAACGAAGTAAACTTTAACTGTTGTGCATCCAAACAAACATATTTACACAACTTTTACACATCTATTTTTTGAGAAAAAAGAAAAGGAAAGAGTCAATCAAAAACTCGAGATACTATACGTACGTATTTATTTCAGACTCCATGGGATATGCATAGTATGTACATATATTTTTCAAACAAACTGTATGCGGCAGGGTAAACTAAAATGGCAAAGGTAATTTAATTACAAAAAAATGTCTAATAAAACGAAATAAACAAAACGTATATTTCCAACGGTACAAAAATGAAAACGTAAATGTAACAGAAATACAAATAAATGTTAAACTGAATATATTCGCACGCTAGGATAATGAACACAACACACCCAACAAAAGAAAAATAAAGAATAAATAAAACAAAAGCAGGAAATGGAGGCAGAACCTGAATTTGGCGATATTTCGAGCCAAATTCGCAAATACAAACAATAAATGTTAAACGAGGTCAAGTTAAATGAAAGTGAAATGTACAAGTTATATGGTAAACGCGATCAAGTCAAAATATAATGATATCCCTAAAGTGAAAAAACATATTTAAGCATACCCATAAATATTTGAGAAATAAAATGAAAACATATGTTAAAATACGTTCAAAAGAATACGGTCTTTTTAAGTCGGGTTTCCAATTTTTTCAAGTTGGCAATGCTTTGTGAGCGTTATTTCGATCACCGATCAGTTTGTACCCTAGAATCTAGGAATATGGATGGCGATTTATGCAAGAGGAAAACTCTAAAATCTGACCACATTCTTTGTAAGTACAAATTATTGCCTCAATGGAATTACCACATAATTGAAATCTGGATTATAAAGGTACGCACCGCTCCAAATATAAATTGTATTTTTAGCGATATATGTATGCATTTATTAGTCAGGACCAGAGGCTCATTTAATTGCCATTAATTCATTCTGGACCTTGTGTGGGTTATCCAAAAGTAAAAATATATTCAGGGGTATATCCTAACCAACCAACCAACTCAATCCCGAGGTAGCAGCTCAAACAGCTGTTTCCAGCTCTTTGTACCCGGGAGAGGTGATAACAAAAGACACAACATTTTGCCAGTCAGTTTATAAACAATTCCCAAAGCAGAAGCACAGCGATAAGGTGAGTGATTCTCCAGGTAGGAAATATATATACCTAAACTACGTGCACGCCAAAGCGTACTGAGACAAAACCATAAATGCGCAAAAGGTCAGTGCATATGTGGACCTTTGTTTTGTTGCCCGTTATCTAGGAATCTCAGTGTGCATCCATGAATTATTTTATTTTAAGACCTATCAGACCTTAGCTCTTAAGAATCCTAGAGAAATTTTGCTAATATTTAATACCTGTATACTTTCAGCGTAACCATGAAAACCTTCACATCTCTACTGCTGACCTTGGTGTTGGCCTTCCTCGGTCCAGACTCTAGCTACTCATACTCCCCCAGACTGGATGCTAGACTTATTCGGGAAATAAAGAGACAAGAAGCACTAAATCATGCCAAAATTGCCAGGGAACTGGTGCATCGTGCGTCATGGAGCGCCTTGGGCAGCATTTCCACCAACAAAGCTGTGGAAAATTATCCAATGGTTAATATAATCTCCGTTGATGACAGCGATGCCAATGGCAACTCCACGGGCTTGGTACACTTCCTGCTGACCGATCTGGATTTCACAGGACCAGACTGGCAGAAGGACAATAAAGTGACTTTCATGTTCTCCGATGAACAGACTTTAAGGTGCAAGGCCGATGGCAAGGATCCAATGGAGCCAACGTGCGCCCGTGCCATGCTCAGTGGCCAGGTAATCAAGGTGAGTAAAGGGAGCATTAATTCATGTGATAACCATTGAAAGTAATGTCTACTTAAATGAATAGCTGGATCCCAACGGTACCAACTATAAGCCCGCCATGGATGCCTTTATGAAGCGTCATCCAGCAGCCGTCCATTGGATAGCAAGTTAGTACCAAAGAATTAATAGAATGTATTTATGTTTTGCAATCAAACGATTTCGCGTTTCTATTTTCCATGCACAGCCCACACATTCTACCTGTGCGTCTTGGATATTAAAAATATCTATGTGCTCGACTTTTATGGAGGTCCCCACCAGGTTAGTGCCTCGGATTATTATGCCATTAAGCTGTGAAATGAGCTTATCAAGAAGGAAACCAGTGACGACTCATGTTTTTAAAATTAAAATTCATTGTTTCAATGAACTGCACAAAATATGATTAAGGAGACAAAACAAAAGCGCATTAGTTGCCACTTATCAGTTAAGCTCGGTGATTTCCTGTCATGGGCATTGGCTTTGTACAATAAAAATAAGGAAAAAATTGGAGGAAACAAATATTTACGTTAAGATTAAGGTGAACCCAAATGGGCTAGGTTTTATATATCAAAATTCAAACCTTATATTAATTTTAAGACTTCCCACAATAAAATAAATTAAATCATATCGGTTAGTTTCTGTGTATATTTTAAACGGAAGTTTGCAAAGTTTATATTTTTTGGCGTTACGCCTTGGATTAGTCTTTCAAAAGGGGTTATAGTGACAAGGTGTCCACCTTAGTGGGATCCGGGCACCGTGCACAGGGTGGCGTCGATCTTCTGCAGTTGCGGCAGGATGTCGCGTAGCTTGGAGCGATAGCGAATATCCTTGGCCAGCGGATTGTACTCCAGGTAGATGGTCTGCAGAGCCTTGTTCACTTTCAGCACCTCGATGTTCTTCCAATCATCAACGCCGTTGTGATTTAGCCACAGCTCCTCGAGGAGTTCGAGGTTCTCTAGATTGGCAATGCCCTTTAATCGGTTCTTGGCCAGATCGAGGGTCTCCAGCTTCTTGTTCTCTGAGAGGTTTTCAATGGTTTCAACTCCATTCTCGGATACGTACAGCTCCCGGAGATTAGCCAGCTTTTCCAGGTTCTCAATCTTTACAATTCGATTGGCCTGCAGACTGAGTATCTCCAGGTTGACCAGCGTGTCAAGGTTCTCGATCTTCGCTATCTTGTTCTTGCCAAGGAAGAGCTGCCGGAGATTGACCAACATCTCGATGTTTTCAATCTTTTTCAACTTGTTGTCGCCCAGCTCCAGCATAGTGAGGTTGGTCAGCATCCCCAGATTCTCAATAACTGTAATGCGGTTTGCCACAAAGTAGATCTTGTCCAGCTTGACCAGCTTGTCGACGTTCTCGATCTTGGTCAGGCGATTGAAACTAAGGTCCAGCAGCTCCAGATTGGTCAACTCATCTAGGTTCTCGATCTTTGTGATCTGGTTGTCGTACAGCTCCAGCTCCAAGAGGGACGTCAGCATGGACAGGTTCTCAATCTTCTTGATCAGGTTCCAGCGCAGGAACAAGCGCTCGATCCGCGTCAATGGCTCGAAGTTCTCCAGCTTCTCGATGCGGCGATGATTCAGATCCAGCTCGTAGCAGTCCGGATCGATGGTGATTATCTCCTCAATGGAGGGCACTTCCTCGGCATTAATCACCTGGATGCCGACTGTTGGCTTGGCGGCTTCAGTATCGTTCATTAGTCTGTCGGCATCGCCCATTTTGTATTTTTATAAAGCTTTATATTCTTAAAAAAATCTCTAAAATGACTTTTGGAAAATTCTATGCCGACTTGACTTGTTTATTTCGTTAGCGCAGGGTATCGAGTGAGGTAAGGTGGTTTTTGGCGAGGAGTTAAGTCATGTCACAATTATATCGGATCTTGTAAGCAAGTAGAACCTTACAATTCGCCTATATTAGATTTATTCAAAATTTGATATTTGCATTTTAGCCTTACTGCATTGTCTCTTAAGTTATTCTACTTTATAAAGTGAAAATGGATAAATATTTAATTGCGAAATGCGCCCACCTTCTCAAATTTGCCGGCTATTCAATACTGTACTGTCTTCGATGTTTTTGTTGATATCGACATAAGTGTTGGAAAATAGCGATACGATATCCGTCAGCTGTGCAGTGAGCGTTTTGATTTCCATTGGCCATAAATCGCGAATTGTTTAAAAAGAGCGTCGAAAATGCTGTGAGTTGACAGTCAACAAGTTGTGCGAGAGCCTCTATCCCAATATTACACTGGAAACGGCCTGCAAAAAGTTAAACTAAGAGAAGTCGAAGGAATCCTGTCAGAATGTCGACGGGTTTAAAATGTCGCAATTGTGGATCCAACGAGATCGAGGAAGATAATGCTCGCGGAGATCGGGGTATGTATAGATTGATCTATGTATATACAGGTGTACTTTACCATATCCGTCTCCATCTAGTGTGCATGAACTGCGGTTCCGTGCTTGAGGATTCTCTCATTGTATCCGAAGTCCAGTTTGAAGAAGTTGGCCATGGAGCTGCCGCAATCGGCCAGTTTGTCTCGGCCGACTCATCTGGCGGAGCCACCAATTATGGGTATGGCAAGTTTCAGGTGGGCTCAGGCACCGAATCCCGCGAGGTGACCATTAAGAAGGCCAAGAAGGACATTACTCTGCTCTGCCATCAGCTGCAGCTTTCACAGCATTACGCCGACACGGCTCTGAATTTCTTCAAAATGGCCTTAAGCAGGCACTTGACACGCGGCCGCAAAAGCACTCACATCTATGCTGCCTGCGTCTACATGACCTGCAGGACAGAGGGCACTTCCCGTAAGTGCTGCACCAACAGATGTAGAGTAGCTCGCTAATCCCTTGACTATCCCCGCAGATCTTCTCATCGACATCAGTGACGTTCAGCAGATTTGCTCCTATGAACTAGGCCGCACCTACTTGAAGCTATCGCATGCCCTTTGTATCAATATACCGTCAGTGGGTAAGTGCCTGTCATGAAGACAAAATCAATCGAGAAAAGGAATGCATTCCATTCGAATGGTTTCTTACACATTCTATTCAGAGTATAAGTTTTGTCATTTGGTTGCAAACGAAGAAACAGTCGTCAGATTTTAGATTCAAGTATTTTATCTTGGTCCGTGTTCTTATTTGGAATTTGTATTTCTTAAGTTAAATGTGTATGATGTCTACCATTTACATTATTTCGAGTCTGCTTATCCGAGTTTATGTTTTATTTTTAAAGAACCCGACAAGCGTAGAAGTTCATAAACAAAACCTACATTTCGTCAGGGCCCAGTTGATTTATAAAATCATATCACAGATGCGGCTGCAAACGGCTCTCATCTCCCTTTTCTCGCATATGTCAACTGATGATATGATGACTCAAGATTTTTGTTTTGTTTTTATTTTTGTGTTCCGAGTTCGACGTTCACTGGAGAAGTGTAAGAGTTAGGTTTGAATATCGATTTTGTAGTAAGGATATTTTATTTCCCACATTCCTTCAAATATATTTCAAAGTGCAAATTGTAAATTCGGAAAAATCTAATAATGTATTTTGTTTGATTAAAGTACATAATTGGTAATAGATTTATAATCAATATAGGATAACATTTGCTTTATTTATATCGATTTATTATATATGTATATAAAAAAACGGTAATTGTAAGAGACATTCTTATCAAAAGCAAAAAATCAGTACAATTTCCAAAAGAAATCCACAATGTCGAAACGTAAAACAGATTGTTGCGCAAAGCAGCCTAGAGAATAATGCATATAGGGGCAGAGTACGGGGCTTAATGTCAGTAGAAAGGCATGTTATGTATGTGAATATGTATGTAATAGAGTTATAATGGAACAACTACGAAATGGAGACCCTACAGGAGCTATGTTCGAATATAATTAGATAATATTTGCGCATACTCGGGCATTACTTTTGATTCACTTATTACGTAAACTGGTTAACTTGGCTTTCAAATTCGTCGTATGCAATTCTTAACATGGCTTATTATCCCTTGAATAGTAGGTATAGGTAGGTGTATATATCGTTATCAGATCAGATGTGTGTATATATGCTGGCAAAAAATATGTTTGCTATGTATATCGTATTAGTTTATCCCTTCAACTCTCTCTCTTTAGAATATTGGTTAACGCTAGCTTGACTGATTGCCCCGAATTCACTGCTTATTGCATTTACATTTACGATGTCTGTGCGTTTCTATATAGCGCCGATTTTACTTACCCCCCTATATCCACCCCCTCTCAAGTCGTACGGAACGTATTAAGTTTTTTGAGTCAACTACTAAATCTGCACCTATATATAAAGTTATGGGTGTATATATATTCAACTTGCTTCGATTTTGAAAATATCTTCTGTATGCATTTTGCCAACAAATTGTGTACAGTGCGTTTCACAACTGCAGAACGGTTGAAAACTTGACTGGCTTAACGTGCTATTGGCTATAACGAAGGGAACTTTGATTAGTTCCTTAAATCGAGTGACTTTCTTGACATGATCTTGTTCCCACAGCCGTGCCAAAGCTATGAAACGCACTGTCTCGAGGTGTATATATAAGTATGACTATATATAGGACTATTATGAAAACTAGAGCACTCTACTATAGTGGTATATGTCTATATCTGTATATAGGGTATAACTGCGTCTAAAACTCCAATTTGCTTGCTTGTGTAGCACTGAAAACCCATGAGTTTCGATTTTGTAGCTGTATTGGTCTCCTCGATTGTTGCTGCTGCTGCTGGCGATAGTAGCAGGCTCCCTGCCACTCGGCGCAGTAGAGCTGTGCGCATCAGGTGCTGCCCTCCGCGGCCAGATCCTCCCCAGAACCGTTAACATTGTTGCTAGTTAAATTGCTGCCATTGGATGTAGCAGATCCAAC
Organism: Drosophila anomelani; assembly: GCA_035045905.1. Taxonomy (NCBI): domain Eukaryota; kingdom Metazoa; phylum Arthropoda; class Insecta; order Diptera; family Drosophilidae; genus Drosophila; species Drosophila anomelani. The sequence continues at coordinate 1,984,632 of JAWNOO010000007.1, read as the reverse complement.
CGCTGCTGTTCCTGCTGCGGCTGATCCTCCTGCTCCTCCAATCGGCGTTGCACACAGCGAATTCGTGGGCGAACTCATAGCCGTCATTGTGGTGGGTCCATAGAAGATCAGTTCGGGGATCTGGCCGCCCTGCACGCCAGTGCCGTTGGTGCTCTCCGACGAACACTGGAACTGGAACGTCACATTGCCCATGAGCACCTCCGACATGCCCTCCTGGCCGAAGAAGCTCAGCTCGTTGCCGTCCAGAATTACGGAAGCGGTATAGTAGCACTCAGGCTCGATTTGAATCGGGTTCTCGAAGAACACGTGGAACGTGTTGCTCGAACCGTCCGAGAAGAACTTGGTGTCGTTCTCGGCGAGGGTGCGTCCCAGACGCTTCAGCTCGATCTTGACGTTGTAATTGGCGGCGCCAGTCGATGATCCGTACAGCCCAAAGCCCACAATAAAGATTCTGCAGAATTACATTTGGTATTAAAATTATGGATGAGATGCACGACGTGTTTCTCTTACCTGCGGTCCACGGAGAACTGAATGGAATCACAGCGTCCGCGGTATCGCCACTGATTCGAGCGGTAGGCACACGACTGAAAGCGATGACAGACCTGCGTCTTTAGGCCCGCCCTCGAACGCGTAGGAAAACCCAGGGAAGGCTTTACCTTGGCGGTAAAGTGCAGGAACATGTCGATCGTCTCCTGTGATGAGAGAATGCCAGTTTGGGCCACACCGTTTGCGAACTCCTCCAGCGACATTGTGGGTATGCGGATGAGGTGCAGGGCCTGTCCCAGCAGTCTGCGCTTATTCTGTGGCGTATCGTCGATAGTCATCTTTTCGCAGGCATTCAGGGCCCAATTCAGAGCTGCCTCGAATAGATGGATCTCCTTGCAGTTGAGCGTCTCCCGCGAGAGGATTGACTCAAAGGTCTTGAGGTCAATGTCTACAAAATCCTCGGACTTAACCGCCATCTCGGCCTGAGCGTCGATCACTTCCCAGCAACGCTGCATCAGTTCGGGCTCCTCGAACAGACGCGATTGACTGAGAAGTAGGCAGGCGTTTTTTGCCGTCAACTTCACCTCTAGATAGTTGACGCAGGCCCTGGCCAGATGGGGCACAATGTACTTCTTGGCCGCATATAGAGTGGCTAGGATGTGCTCAGGTTCCAGTTTGATTTCATCACAATAGAGATACCTATAAAACCAGATTCTGATGAGCATCACTTGTGAATTGTAGGGCCTAAATTATAGATTACCTTAGCAACGTTAAGAAGGCAGTGGGCTCGACGTCAGGCACTTTGATTTCCTGCTTGTTCTCCGCCAATCCGCCATAGAACATGGCATAGAAGACGGAACTGCCCGTGGCGAGAATGTATTTGTGGGCGGGTATAGTCTGAATGGGATCAATGTCTGTTTCGTGCAGAATAAGTAAAGATATTAGATTCTGTAGTTGGTTTTAGACATTAAATTACTTACCGAACTCCCCACCCACAACAAACTTGACGTCGGACATTAGCTCGTTGTTAAACATGGCCGCGTTTCTCTCCAGCACCGTCGCCTTGCTGGCCTGCCAGTTCGGATCCGCCGTATCAATGGCATTGGAGGCCGCCACAGCCGCGAAATGCCAATTGGTTCCGGCGGAGCACACGTACGATCCACTGCCGCTGGTGGGTGTTGCCGAAAGAGCAGCCACCGCAGCAGCTGCCGCGGAACTGGAGGGCAGACAGAAAGCTGTCGGACTACCAGAGATACCTCCGCCACTGCCACCACCACCACCGCTGCTACTGCTGCTGCTGTTTAGGGCGCTCGGCGAGGCCAGAGGTGATGATGGAGCACTTATGGGCTGCGTTATCTGTATATTGTGATCCGCTCCGGCAGAGGCACCGCCAGACGGAGAGACTCCTCCTCCGCCCCGCTGCTGCTGCTGTTGCTGCTGGTGATTGTGGGGCGGCGAATGGAGCAGCCCGTTGCCATTGTTGAGTGTTTCCACTGTGGATTAGAGGGAATAAACGATTAAATATTTTTTGGGTTATATGGGTTATACGCTCTAGGCTGACTATTCCCACCCAGCTCGTTCAGAATCAGCAGCACGCGTGGCCACATTTGTGCAACTTCCGCTGCGTGTGCATCGTAAATAACGAATGCCAGGGTCTCCCCTTTTCCACAATTATTTCGCCCCAAAACTACAGTGGAGCTTCTTGAAGTTGAGTATCCTTTGAAAATATTAAAATCATGTTTTTCAAGGTATATTGATTTATAATAATGAATTAAGAACGTTTGCGGCATGCGATTCTACTTGCTTTTTCCCATGCATGCATGGTTTTCCCTCACTTAATTTTCTATCCATCTGCCTTTGAAAATGCAAATTAATTGCTGTTGACCCTCAGTTCACTATTTGTGTGTCATCGAGAGCCGCAGCGCTTAATTAATAAATTCTTTAAGCTGTCTTGACTTGGCTATAAAACGTCAACCTACGCATTCAGTGAATTTATATTTCAAACACTTTAAGATTTAACAAAAAAATTTAATCTTTACATTTATCGTTATTTTATATTTTATTTTGCGTTTATAAATTTGCTATAAGTTAACATTTTTACACCTTTTCCCTTTTTAATTCAGGCTATATTTCTTTACTTATTGAACTTGATATCAAGAAATCAAATATCTGCAGTATTAATAACAATTCTAAGAAGTTATGAGTGACTTTTCCTGGTTTCACTGTAAACTAAAAGTGGAGCGTCTCAAAATAGCAACGCATTCTGTCGCTGTTGTTGTTTTTGTTGCCAGACACAGCCCCCTTCCGACGCCCCTCCGCCCCCTTTTCCCATGGTGACACTGCTTCGCCTGGCTTTGAGTTGTGTGAAAAATCAATAACTCACAGACACACACGGCGGCGACGGCACCTGCCGTCGTGCTGCCTCTTTCTTTGTCTCCGCCCTTTGCCACGGGCCAGCGGTCCCCCTGGTTTTCCTCTGGATGGTCTGGCCGCCCCTTACCATTGATCCATCCGCCATTGGGCTGGGAATGCGACATGCTCTCCTGGTTGCGTTTTCCAGCGGATTTCAGCGATAATCTGTTCAGCGGATTATTGCTATTGCCGCCGTGATTGTTGGCCGAGGAATTATTACTGCTGCTGCTGGCCATCGTAATTCGTCGTAATTCGCGATTCTACGGAAAGGCAGCTAATCACTATGAACGCGAGGGTCGAGGGCTGTAGCTCCAAGCACTGGCTGTTTAAACATTTGCATTCAATTAACCATTTTAACGCCCTCCATTTTATTTTTCCGAACTGCGCTTTGTTTTGCGTTTTTTTTACGGTTTGTTTGATTTTGTTCTTGTTCGTAGGGTTGTTGATAATATCAATATATCGATATTTTTAAAATAAACTAAAATATTTTTATTACGATATTAACTTTGATATCGAATATCGATATATTTTAAAAATATATTTTTGATATTCCCCATATTTAAATTTTAATTTGGAAAATGAAACTATTTTTTGACTGTGATATAAAATATACGTGTACTTATATGTATTTCCAATATATATTTGGAAAAAATAGCTAAATTGCTAAAACAGACGTTAGCAGCGATAACGATAACGTTTCTGTTTGATATAGTCACCCCAGACGGTAGTGCTGGCTAACGTGAGAGCTGGGCGCGTGTTTTGAATTTGAATTAGCTGAGAAATGCGTCTGGTTTGGGTTTCGCAAGCCATTTGGATTATATCATGGTCACTCGGTACTAATAGGTATTTCCGTCATGGCGCGCCATTAAAAGGCGTACGTGTGGGAGCAAATAGGGCCGATTCAAGAGTTATTGTACACCGGGGGAAATATTTCACGAAATTTAAGATTAGAATTTACCCGAATTTGGTTATAACTGATGGATATCTATTCGAATTTCATGTTTTCCTTGGATACTCACATATATTTCTATCTTTTATCGATTAAGGCAGCCTTGCTGCTGGCTTTACCTGGTATTTGCATGCCCCAATCGTATTTGGTCTATTATTTATTGACTGTGCCGGCGCATACATATTTAATATGAAGAAACAAAACGCTGAACTTGAAATCGATTTTGATGTGTTTGCTTGGACAGCGATCGAGCGAGCGAGCCAGCGGGCCAGCGAGGGAGCTCGCTCACTTGTCCAAGGTTTGTTTATCTCTTAGCACATTCGTGTACAGTAAAACCAGTTTCTGCAGTAGCAGCAGCCGGCAGCAGATCGAAGATGTATGCCGAAAAATAAAAAATGTTGTTGACCTTTGCCTAAGCTAATTTTTGACTCATCATCATTCCCCCTGTCCATGCTATTGTCGCCCATCTGGAACATTCGTTATCAAATTATCGGCCTGAATGCAGCTTATAAATTAAATGTAGGTCATATTAACCCAATACGTTATTCAGTTATCCTTACTCTGTTCTGGCGGTGGTAACTCCTCGTTCTCCGGCACTCGAGCGGCGTACTCCGGCTCATAGTTGTGCGCGTAGGCGCTGCCCCAATGGCCGGCAAAGTCGTCCTCCTCGAGGGTCAACAGGTGGTCCAGCACCTGCACGCCGCGCTCGAGGGGGCCGTGGAATTTGTTGATCAGCTCGGAGAGCCGCAGGTTGAGGCCGTAGTTACCCGAACTTCCGATGCTGCTCGATTCGATGGCCCAGTAGAATAGGTGGCGTCCCAGGTGGCTGCTCAGGTGATTCGCAAAGGCCTCGATCATCTTTCGGATGACAGGGGCGAGATCATCTTCACTTAACTTCTGGTGCCTGGGCTGAAAGTTTAGATGAAAGACAACACTTTTACTTTCTATGATTTCAAATAATGGAATTATTTCAGTTTATTTAATAATTTTCGAATTGATTTCTTGTAAATAATGTCAGCAATTCTCCATTGTGTTACATGCTCATAGAAAAATGAATCAAATGTGAGAGACAGACCGCAAAAATGGTAATGGCAGAGCACTCCTATCGATCGGTCTGACCGCAATCGTAATTTCAGATACATGTAACATAATCTGATTTTTATGGATATAAATGATACAATTTGGAATCAATTTCAATTTTTGCTCGCCGCCTCTCGATTGAAAAATGGCCAAATGCGGGACTGCTGCTGGTGCACTTTCACTTCTCCGTTTCCCGCTGACACTTCCACTTCCACTACCATTTTCATTTTCATTTCCAACTCCAGCTCGCACGCATTTGTCGTATTTTATTAGCTTCAGGAAGTGGAATTAAGTCGATTACCCCGTTGGGCGGAGGCCCTCGACCAATTTTGGGTCAACTGGAGAACGAACCCATCGCCGTCTCTCTGGGTACCTTTTGCACCTGACTCTCTGGCAGCGGACATTATGCAAGCGGCTATTTTTAATTGGCAGCACCGCGAAGTCCGTAACCAAAACAAAACGGCGACAGACATGAACATAAGTCTTGGCTCTGAGAGAGTCTCCCGCCTTACATTTTCGACTCGTCATGGCGTCTTGCCTTTCCTACACTCAACCAGTCTGTGTGTGGTGTCGATATGTGGGGATAAAGGTGGGCATCACCATCTCTCTCTCCACCTGACACGGCCACGCCTCCAAATAAACAAAGCAATTTGTTGTCGGAGACTCTAATGAAGTTCTTCATGCTTCGATTGCCTGTGGAGAACTAGGAACTTTGGCAGACGACTCACCTTTGACGTGATTATCTCGAAAATACATTAACAAATGTGATGATATATTCTATATTATATATAATACAATGGAAGATTCCACAAATGGAATTGTTTTTATTAATAAACTTTACGCAACATGGAATAAATCAAAACTTGATGGTGGCTTCTTCAAATTAGTGGATTCAGTATTTATTTTAAGTCTAATCAAGGTTGGTCATTTGCTAACTGCGGTTAAAAATTTCTGAAATATTTAATTAGCAGTAAATATTCCTTCACATTTGTACTAAAATTATAAATATACCAGCAAGGTTTCTGGCAGATTTTGTGGCTGAGATCAATGGCAATTATTGTGCTCAGAAATTGGCTTTACGAATAACTAACTATAACAATTTTCGGAGATTTATATGAAGTCAGTATGATATTAAAAGAATGACCTAATGACATAACAAGGAAGCTTTCAAAGTACAAATCAAACGAATAAAAGAAACTGTATAAGCAGAGTGATTTATTCTTAGAATAAGTGTGACAGATTTCTATATAAATATATAATTTCTGCTATTCAACTTATCTCTTTAGAAGTTATCTCAGCTGTTAAATAATTAATTTTACACCTGAAACACTCAATAATCCTCCACGAATTTGTTAATTTTTAATACGGTTTTTCATTAATTGATGGACTTGTTCTGGGCAGGTTATTGCACTTTTTCCCTGAACCTTCTGCCATATGCAAAACACACGCATACTATTTATGCTAAATTAATTTCATGGCTTAACAATCGAGTCACGTTTATTATTCATAGGCTGTGGTCCCTGGTTGTTTTCCCTGCACATGTAGTTTTCGGTTTGGTGTATTTTCGTATTTTGTATTTCTTGCACTTTGTTTAATTTACAATTACAGTTGTGTGTTTCGTAGCAATACTTATTTTCCGCTCTGCATTAAAGCGCAGTTCGAATTTGCCGCTTGCATTAACTCTTGGGCTGCCCTTTTCTTAATTTTATTCTCTGCTGCTATTGCTGCTTTTGTTGTTTTCCTCGGCCGGTTGTTTTTACTGGGCTCTCTCGGGGGGTTTATTTCATTTTTCATTGCCTCTTTAATTGCGAATGGTGGCGACCCACTTTTGGCCAAAGTCTCGGGTCAGCGTCTCGCACACACACACACACACACTCACTCTGCCAGAAAAAAGGTGGTAAAGGGGAGACCCCAAAGCAACGCCCGCGTAACACTTTCGATTTTATTTCCTCATTACACGCTCGCTCGCCAAGAAAACAAAAAATAAATCACAACCACATCCACACAAGATCACACAGCAAGGCGAAGACACACCACCAACAAAAAATAAGTGAAGAGTTGTATCTTTTTCCTACAGTCTTGGGTCTTGGGTCTTTTGTTTTCTCATTATTTCGTGGCCCTTTTTAACGAGCTCCTTTTGTTGCATTTGCCATTGGCCAGGCATTTTGCAATATCCACTCATTTAGCTGATTATCCCAAAGTGTCATAAAGCAATTAACCCTCTAAGTAATTCCCAAGCCAAAAAAAATAGAAATAGAAGTTGCTATTTATCATAAAGATATTTCTGTCTTTCAACACCTTAAAATTATATTTCTTTCGATACAATCGAAGACAGGAAAGCAATTGACCTCTGAAGCCCCCTCACACTCGCTCACGTGGCCGATATGTATAAAAAAGCAACCTGTCGAAGCTCTCGAACCCTCCATCCGTCAAGTCAAGTAGTCCGCCAATGAGCCTGTTGATTTGCCGATTTTGCACTTTAATTGTGTGAGCTTGTCGGATTTTTGTTTTAAATGTTGTCTTGGCTTTGTCTTGGCCTTTTTTATTCATTTTATTTCGCTTTTTTGTGGCCAACTTTGTAATCTGATAAGGGCTTCAAGGAACGAAATATCAGTTTCGAGTTACTAAATTGCCCTTTAAAAAATTGGAAGTAGCTGAAATTGTCTCTTGAAGGTCATTCGCTTGAGATTAAGCCAAAAATAACACGAAGGGAATGTATACCACAGATATATCATGGATTCTTAATACATTTCAAAATTGTGGGTCAGCTTAATTTAATTGATTTCAACTATTGGATAATAATAAATGCTAATAAAAGGTAATTGTAATAATTAAAACAGTCTAGGGATCAGGTATCAGGTATTACAACACTTGTAAATTGTAAAATTTATAAGGCTAGAAGCAACTTTAATTTATATATACATATTTACATTAAAGTTGCTTCTAGCCTAATAAATTTTCCGTTAAACGAACTAAACAAATTTTCCACACAAACATGCAACAGTTTCTAAAAGAATTTATTTTATATTCCATAAGGAGTTCCTCAGAATATTATTGTTCAATTATAAGCAATCATTTTATATATATTTTAAATATATATGTATTTAAGGGTCAGCTCAAAGTCTAGGGGCATTTCCGAAAAATCTGTCTCTAATTCTCGACCCCCTGAAAAGTCTGAGTTCCATTTGGCTAGAGTGCCAAGTGAGGTGTTTCCCATATGAGTTTGGACCTCGCTTCAAGTGCCCTTAGGTTATTTCGCAATTATTCAGACCTGTCGCCGACTTCGGTCTTTCAGTCTATCGGCTCTTGAGCCAGCCTTTGGCTTTAGACGCTTTAATTTGCGGATAATTTTATATACATTAACATGCAGTTTTTCTCACTCACTTTTCATATTTCTTGGGATTATTTGGTAAGTCATGGTTGCATTTTGTCTAATGACTTGACGAATTAACATTATTTTTTTGTTGCTACTTGTATTTGTACAATCCGTAGTTCGTTTTGTCTTGCATTCAATTCTTTTGGCCCAGAAAAATCCCCCCTTGCAAAGCTCTTTTGACTCGGAATGATGATTTGCGGAATTCTAATTCTGTTTCTTTGGTTATTGTGACATATTATTTCTTCTCTTTTTTCCAATGTATGACTGTATTTCGGATTCAGCTGAAACCAGTTTGTGCAAATTAAAGTTTAAGTTTTTTGTTTAATAATCTCCCGTCATCGTGTTGCTCAATATTTAAAATATTCATGCCGGCAAATGGCGCGATTCTTGAGTGGAATTCTAAATGCGAATCCGATGTCCAGAATGGGAATACAAATTCCTGTTGTGCTTTGTTTGGGAGGGCCCCGCCTTATTTTATTTTTATCTTTTTTAGTTTTTTGCCAAAGTTTACTTGGTTTTGAAAAACAAACACGCGTCTGTATGGAACTATGAAATGAGCGATCTTTGTTCATCTCTTGGCTGACAGCAAGCTGTCTACGACGGACGAGTGGTGGTATTGGCAAACACTGAGAGTGGGAGGGTCGTCATTAAAAACAGCACCTTTCGAACACAAAACCATAGTTATGAGCAGTAAATTACAGCCAAATGCATGACAATTAACGGGGGAGAGTGCAGCTAACATATAATTACACGGCGGGACTTATTATTCCAGAGGGTGATAAGAGAGTTGAGCCTTGATTGAGATCTCCTCTGGATGTTTACACTGAGGCGTCGGTCGATCATTAAGATTAAGATCATTAAGTCAGTCATTAATTCACTTCATTGGCTTTTCTGTGGGGTGGCAGCACTTTGGCACATTTAATTGTTAGCGGAATTTAGCGGAATTGAATTTATTCATTACAGTGGTGACTCTTGAAAGGGTCTTAATGGGTTAAGCACAGTGTTTAGACAATCAATTAACCGCAGAGATCAATAAATTCTATCTCTAAGCACGTGACGTAAGGTGAGAGATTATTCCAGGCAGGGAACATAATAAATAATTATCAAAACGGAATTTTTGGGACTATATATTTGCACTTCACTCGCAGCAATTTTCTTGGGTGTTTTTTTATTTTTACACGCTTAACCGGCATCGCAACGCCGTCAGCTGAGTGTTGTGTTGGGTGTGTAAGTGAGAAAAAACCACACACAACACACACAAAAAAGTGCACATAAATTAAAACGTCAACAGAAGAACAAACAAACGAGCTACGCGCACTTTGCCAACGATTATTATTATTATTATTACTTTAACAAGCAATCGGACAAATATACACACTTTTTGTAATTTCTTGGGCGGACGGGCGGCAGACAACCCTGATGAAATGGGCTTTTTAGAGGGACTTGTTCCACGCAGCTTCCTCTCTTCTGTATTTTTTGTGGTTTGCGCAGGCGCGACGACCGGCCACGTTTTATTTTTTGGGTTTTTTACTTTATTTTTTGGGCTGAGACTGCGACTGCGCGAGTCAACGAACGTATTCGTTGTGAGAGATACGAATTTCTCGAGTGAGACACAAAACCGGCAACTCGAGACCCACAACGACCCGATCGACAACGATCAACGTTCGACAATCGGCTGCGCTTTTATTGCATGCGATATGCTTGACCACAATTTGATTTTTATTTACTATATACTATATGTATATCCAATGGATAGGTGGTGCTAACCAATTTTTATGCTTCAGCTTCTGTTGACACGACTCTCGAACGAGACATTTCCTCAGATTGCATTTCCTCATTTATCGCGCGTTCTTGGACAATTACGAAACAATTAAAGCTGCAGCAGTAGCAGCAGCAAAGCGCAGTTAATTGCTGGTGTGGAAGGGAAACTCGAACCCAAATTGCTGGCATTTTTCCACCAAAATGCGAAGTAATCAGCGGTAGGGGCAGGCCGAAGGGTAGACCGCACCCGAAATGATAATTGCTGTCATGACAAACGCAAAAATAAAGTTTAAATAATAATCATTTCACTAGCCGCAGTTGCAGTTACAGTTGCAATGGGACGGAGGCGGTTCTCTGCTAAAAGAGGGGTTCCGGGGCGACATTAAGAAACCATTAGCAGCAGCCGTGCTGGCAACTGTCAAGCAGCAGCTTAGCACTTGAAAAAATTGAGCCAAAAAAGTCCTTAAATCTGTTAGATATCCTATACAATTTTCTTCTTGAAAACTCTAAATTTCACTCTTACTGAAGCTTTTAGAATTGAAGCCAAGATTTGGCAAGGAAATCAAGCGATTGCTGGTATTTTAGCATTAAGATTTAACCATTTATATTTCCCAGTGCTGCTGGAACAGTTAGCGCGAGTAACAGCTGTGCCGGATGAGTGGGCGCCGGGCTGAAGGGTCAATGCAGTCACAGTTTCCAATCGCAGTTCGCAGTCACTGCCGCAGCAGCGGCATCATTTTTCAAGTGGACCACTTCAGCAGCAGCAGGAGCAGGAGGGGCCGCTGCTGGGCCTCCACAAATGTGCGCATTCATTAGGGTTTAATAAATATTTTTTTTCTCCCTTTTGCGGAGTTTTTTCTGCTTTTTTTTTTTGCTGTTGTTCGTGAAGTACAGTTAGCGAGACTTTGACAAGCATCCTCATCCCCCGGCCAGTGCAGGGGTTGACGCTTAACAGCATCTGCCTTTGTGTGTCAAGTGGCGCTGCATAAACAACCGACTGGGCTGGATCGGGTGGAAGGGCAGAGGATTTAGCAGCAAGACCTGGGCTAATGTGCCCTGCAAGCCTGGTGGATAAATATTACTACAAAATACTAGACAAAATAAATGATTTTGGCCACTGAAAATCGTAGGCACAAAGAAAAGGGGACCATGAGGAGGATTTTAAAAATTATTTCATATTATTTTCCTTTTTTTCTACAAATTTACAACTCCTCTTTTTATTTAGTTATCTCTGACAATATGTACAAATTTGAAAAGAACTTAATTGCAGGTTTTAAGTTTTACAATTCATTGTTGTACTCTTTAAGGCACACTAAAATATAGTTATAATTTTTTTTAATTGCAAGTAAAAAGAGAATTCCCCCATTATGTAAGTCTCACTCAAGTCTGGCATGCAAATTATTATTTTCTAGTAATTATATGGATTATTATATCCGATATGGTTTGACATTTATAAAGCTAAATTACTCCAACAATTATGTAAAATTGTAATTGTATAATTCAAGTGACCATCCATTCAGCCCACTGAAAGCCCAAGAAAAATTTAAGTATTATCCATTAACATACATATTTCCCAGGCCAATTTGTAAACTCCAAGAGAAGTACGTATTAAAAAATGCTGAAATGTCTGGCAAATATCTTTGGCAAGGTCGAGTGCCCGCTGGTTTTGATTTTCCAATGCGTTTCGCACTGTTTTTCTAGGCGTATTTGTTTGTGGTGCGTTAATGGCTGTTTGTGCTTTGTTTTTGTTTTGGATTTGGCTTTGGTTTTGGCCTAAACAACAACGACGACGACTGGCCCAAGTGTTAATTGCACAGGCTGGCTTGTGGGTTTCCTTGGCTGGTTGCTCTATCTTTCATCTAGTTCAAATATACCTAATTATTGGTTTAATAGGCCAAATGAATGGCCGAAACCTTTTTCGCGGGACTACGTGACGTATGCGTGATGTTCGTTAAAAGCCAGATAAATTTATCGCATGATAGAAAATTACTTTCGGAACTGACTTCGGCCCGAACGGTCTCTCGGCTCCCTCTCTTAACACCTCTCGCTCTCATTGCCATGTAAAAGTTGAATGAATTGAATAATATCAGACCTGAAGTTCGGGTTCAAGATTGTTTATTTCGGCAGCTGTCCATGGAGACGTGGGCCCGGGCCGGTTATTGAATGTTTTCGGTTTCATTGGCTAGACCGATCCGAGCCGACTTCAAGGTCGTCGAACAAGTTCTTCGGCTGATGCTCTTGCAGTTTGTTAATTTTTATTGAAATCTTTTGATTTTATTGGGAATACCCTAGGTTATGTTGGGGGTATTGCCAGTTGGTTACAGAGTTTAAAAATAAACTATAATAGGGTATTTATATACTAACGGAGTATTGCAAAAAATATAGGTAGATCGATATTGTATCAAAAGTTTAACTTGGCGATAAGTGTGCGATAAATTATTTATGATAAACTATCTAGATATTTTAATGTTGCGATAATTCCATATTTTGTTGTATTTAAACTTCAGATATATCAAACTATTTCTTATTTAAAATGTAGTACAATATTATATATCGATAATTATATCGGACTTTTTCTCTAGGTAAACATACATCCAGTTATTAAATTGAATGCCTTTAATGAGACAGAGACTCTTAATTAGCAAAAACATAGTGTTTCTAAAAATCAGTTTATATTAAAATTTTATATGTGATACAATCGGAACCAATCTCCTGCTAATTAGTTCCTAAAATTCCCGCTTTAATTTGATTAATATTAAACTGCTAACTGATAACCAGATCTACGTTTTCCGACGAAGCTGCAAGGGTATTTCAAGCTTTGGTTTTCGTAGTTTTCTTGTCACTTCCCGGTACAATTATTTAATGTATTACTTCCTTGTTCACTTTTTGTAATGTATTAATTTTGCTTATAGATCCATGCTTGTATATCATGCGCTTCGCCAATCGCCTGCAGTTGGGTCCCAAGACACACGAAGTATCCATGACGGCTCTGAGGATTGTGCAGCGCATGAAGAAGGACTGCATGCACTCGGGACGACGACCCACCGGCCTCTGCGGAGCAGGTGAGTGAACCGCTTAAGTCTGAGTTATGACATAGTCGCTAAGGAAACCATTTTCTGTCCCAATAAAGCTCTGCTGATTGCTGCCCGCATGCACGATTTTAGTCGTACCCTGGTGGACGTGATAGGTGTGGTCAAGATACACGAGTCCACGCTCCGGAAGCGCCTTTCCGAGTTTGCTGAGACGCCCTCCGGTGGCCTGACATTGGAGGAGTTCATGACCGTTGACCTAGAGCGTGAACAGGATCCGCCATCGTTTAAGGCGGCACGCAAGAAGGATCGTGAGAGGATTAAAGATGTGAGTCATAATAAAAGATATATAGTACTGTAAAATGGATATTAATTACCTATGAATATTTTGTTAAGTACTTTAGAATTTAACCTCAATTAACCTCTTTTAAACTTGGCAAAATATCTGAGTTTGCAAATTAAAAAAAAAATAGGTCAAAGCCCTAAAGAGTCAGATTTTAATTTCTAGACTTAAAGTAAATTCTTTATTTAAGCTTTTTCAGTTTAATATTTTTTCAACCCTTTTATTCCTTAGATGGGGGAACATGAGCTCACGGAACTGCAGAAGGAAATCGATGCTCACCTGGAAAAGGACTTGGGCAAGTACTCTAGCAGCGTGATGCGTCAGCTGACTCAGGGAAAGGACGAGACGACGATAAGCTCCTCTCCAAGCACACCTAAGAACGTCTCCGAAAATGACCTCGAGCTGGAAGAGTCCAGGCAGTTCATTGAACAGTCCAATGCCGAGGTCATCAAGGATTTGATAGCCAGTAACGAGAATGTGCAAAAGGCAGAGCCGGGTGGTTTGATGGCGGGTATTGAAGGCTTGCGTCCCGATATCGAGGCTATTTGTCGGGTAACGCAAAGTGACCTGGAGGATGTGGAGAAGGCTAAGCAGCCCGCAGCAACAGAGCTGTTTATCGACGATCTAAATGACGATGAACTGGATCAGTATGTGCTAACGGAGGAGGAGGCGCTGTCTAAGCTTGATCTGTGGAAGAACCTCAACGCTGAGTATCTGCAGGAGCAGAAGGAGCGCGATGAACGGCTGGCCAAGGAGCGGGAAGAGGGTAAACCGGAGAGGAAAAAGCGCAAGCCGCGCAAAAAGGTCATCGGTCCATCGTCCACACCCGGCGAGGCCATCGAGAAGATGCTGCAGGAGAAGAAGATCTCCAGCAAGATTAACTATGAGATTCTCAAGACTCTGACAGAGGGCATTGGTGGGCTGACGGGTGAATCGCCTGCTTCGAGCGCGGACACAAAGCCCAGCACCCTGGAAGAGCTGAAACTGCAACCAGCAGTCGTGGAAGAAGGTCCCATTGCTACGAAAAAGAGTCGCTTCAAGCCAGCTTACGATCTTCCAGGACCCAGCAGGAAACGACCCAAAGTGGAGGCGGGACTGCCAGTTAGCCAGCCAGTTGATGAGGATGTCAAGCCAGCAGTGGTTTTGGAAGGAGGTAGGTTCACAGGTTAGGATTTAATCTATAGATGACGCTCATTCCTTCTTTTTTATTTAGCAGATGATCTGGAAGAAGATGTGGAGGTTGAAGCGGAAGAGGCTGACGCCGAACCCGAGGCAGAGGCCGAGGCCACTCTCCAAGACATGCTGAACAAGGGCGGCGAGGACGATGACGAGTTTGGCTACGGCTTTGACGAGGAGGAGGAATACTAGACTTAAGTTCGCATTTAGTCTTTAAAGCATTTTAGTATCTTAACACTGATTTTATAGTATCGCAACTTACCCGTAATACGATTAAACTAAGCTTTTAGAGCCCGTGCACTTGTTGGTGCTCCGGCAATGTAAAGAAGCTATTAAATCATGGCCTGGCTCTCCTCGCGGCCATTTACATGCTTAAGCCATGTCGGCGGGGCAGAAAAGGAGGAGGAGCCAGTACTCCGGACTGGTACTCGTAGTTCGCTTCTAATTGTCGGCGCTGCCGTGGTGCGCGCCTCCAAGTGCTGCAAATAAATATTTCACTCTTAATCATGTTTTGCACTTTGTTTTGCTTGCCTTTCTCCAGGCGCTGCAGGCGGGCCAGCCATGGCGGAAACTTGGCTCGACTCCACGGCCGTAGTTGGAGTCGTAGCGGTAGCCATAGCCGTGTTGAGTGGCAAGTGCCCGGCAATGAGCTGTTAAGTCTGCCCAAGCACTTGTCTCTGCGATTTTATAGTTATTATGTTGTAATTAGTGTTAATTTACTTGCCTCCGGTTCAGCAAGTCAGCATCCTGAGCGCCGGACATAAAGCATTGCATAGTTTGGCGGGAAGTTACGGCTTGGTGCTCTCAGCCGAAAAGCTTATATACCGAAAAAATTAAGTCTATTTAAATAAGAACTACGTATGTCTTGTGTATATTTAATAAAAAATACATGTCTTTAAAATGCTTTAATTCTTTCATATTTTGGTTTGAAATAGCATAATTTTGAGGCTGGCCAGAAAGCCATGTTGAAGATTGTGTAACATACTTTTAGGTCGCCAGTTTCCGTTATGATTAAGGTTAATATAGTCCTCCTATTTACCTGTTTTATTAATTCAAAACTTCAAAAAAGAATTAAAAGCTTTTACGCAACTCACAAAATTATCGAGAGATGCATAATTGACTCTCGATTTTAACTTCCCATTCCAAAACTAAAATGTTTGCAACTTTCCTGTTCTCAGAACATGAATAAATTTCACTTTCCAGCAAATTTATGCCGGAAGTTAAGTTGAGAACGAGCGTGGTTGGTGCCCACCACCCGGCTCCAACTTTAAATTCGCCAAATGGTTGCCGAAGCTCTAGCTGCACTTAATGCCCGTTCGCTAATTTGCATAAGCCCACAGCCCTGGGCCCCGAAGGATAATTATTAATAAAATGCACACGGACCGGAGCCCGCTCGAGGGTCCTGATGGGGCGTGGCCCAAGCCAGGCCGGGCCAAGGCTTAGCCAGGCGGCCCAACTTGAAACGATAATGTGAATTGTATGCACATGTAAATCCCCAAGCAAATGTGACAGTAAAATGGCAATTAGTAGACATCTTGACTCGACCGACCAGCCACTTGGAAGTTTCCCCGGTCAGGCGACTAATTTATGCGCAGCCAGTGCAAGGCTGGCTTGGCCTGGCCAGGACTGGACGGAGGTGGAGCTGCTCTATCACGGACACGCCTTTTGATGCGGATAATCGCACGATTAAGCGCATTAATCGCCGATGATATAATTTTAACGCTTTATTCGCTTCCTCTTAGGACTTTTTATAGGTCGCGTAACATTAGCAGGGCTTATCAGGCGAGGGATAATAAGTTACAGAACATTAATTAACACTTTTGAATATATAAGCTCGATTTATGAAAGGAGAAGGCTAGGATAGACAGGTATTTTCTATGAGTAAGCGATCTCCATTGGAATGCTGGATTTGGACTTGGGTATTTTCACAATTTTGAATTACTATATACATAGGTTTTCTAGGGTAAATATTCTTTGTAAAATCAAAAAGTGCACACTTTTTGCTTCGTGTTTGTGTTTAATTGGTTTCTTGGTGATCCGCCGACTGTCACTTGCGGCATATTAATTAAAAAGTGTTCTTTTACTGCTAAAATTCAATATTAAATATATGGCATATATACGCATATATCGAACAACACACGTTGGCAATATATTTTAATGCAGTTTAATTAAAAATGTGCCAAGCTGAGGTCATTTCACAGTTCCGGGGATTTTGTTTGCTGTTGCTTTTTACTGTGCGTGTTGATTTACTTTGTTTTATTTGATTTTTTTTTGTTGCAATGCTTTCGCTGCTCCACCATTTCTCTCAATAAAATTTTTATCATTTACACTTTATTTGCGGATTTGGCTGCTTTATTATTAAATACAGCGGCCGCAGGCTGCCATGGTCAGCGACTCGCTGGCGACGCTGGAGACCATTTTGAAAAGTATTTAATAAGTGGAAACAAATAAAATGACGGCGGAGTGCCGGCAGCAGCAAATACCGAAAATGCGGAAATAATGCTTTTAATTAAAATAACTTGTGCGGGCGTATAGCTCTGGTGGTGGTGGTGGCGGAGCCTCGGTGACAAATAAGTGAGTAAGTTTTACCGATTGTTTAATACGCTGAAAAAGAGCTGCATTAAGTATACGCAGTGGCTGCCAATGTAGCTGTAGTACCTGCCACGCCCAGAATTTAAGTCAATATTAAGCGCAGAAAGTCTGATTAATTAGCCTCCACAGCTCTGGGCAAATTAGTTGTATTAAATGGAGTTTTTCGCGACATCCGGAAAGTAGGTAACGGACTTTAAAGCCATCCTTTGATTTTCCCATTTGATTTGCGATTTAATGGGTGTGCTGCAGTGTGTGTGTGGCGACTAATTTATGCGCTAATTATGTTGTGTTTTGGCCGTCGAGTGTTGTTTTGGCTCGATGAATAATTAAAACTCGTTTTCCCTGCGTGCCTATTAATTAAGCCGCTAAATGTTTTGTTTAGTAATTTGTTTTCGGTCTATTAAAGTGGGTTAGGAGCTCGGATCGGATCCCACTTACAAAATGAGTCCTTTAATTGGGCTTTCATTCGGTTTAGTTGTCATTTTACTGGTGATCAGGATTTGATTTAAGTAATTCGTTTAAATATGGATTTAATAAAACAATAACTTAATGCTACTGAAATTCCAGCATTTTTTAAAAACCATTAAAAGGTGTCTCAATATTTTACATCTTAAAACAATAACAAATGTACATATTCTTAATGCATGACGAACTTTTACTATAGACATATTTTAAAGGGTTTTAATAAGTATTTTCTTGCGCACCCTAGTAAAATTTTTAATTGGGGTTTAAAGTTTATTATATGATTTTAGTTTTAATAAATAACAAAATCCAATGATTATGTTAATTATAACCGTTTAGTGGTAATATTCAACGCCTAACTGGCTTATGCAATATTATTAATTAGAGCAGATTCCCATAATTGCATTCAAGCCAAGTTATAATTGACGTTGTTGGCAATGGCAACCTGCTTGCCTGCCCAATCAGCGGATCGCTGCTGTTTGCCCACTGCTGTGACCGCAAGATGTCCGGCGGTCCGCGAGTGTGAAGTGGGGTTGGAGGTCCTGTCGCTTGCCCAGCTATTGGATGCCGCTGATATTGGCCAAGGCATTAGCAGCAGCAGGTGAGCGGCGAAGGCTGCAGTCAAGTGGCAGCCAGTGGGAGGCGTTGCATCTGCGGAAGCACGCTCCAATGGCACACGCACACACTTACACACATCAAAGCACTCAGGCACACAGTAACCTACGCGTAGGTACGGTGCTGCGGCAGTTAACAGACAATTCCCAATCGTCCAGGCTCACGCACACGCTCACATAAACCACGCACATTTGGGCCTGCATGCAAATATGCAATAATAAAGTAAATAAACGCTTGCCAGCCGCCATTAAGCTGCAAGATGCAAAAACAGCACGAAACTACAGTGGGACCCGTCTAATGAAAATTGTATTAAATATATGCTGAAAGGTTGTTAGAAACTATTTATTTTTTATAGCGGATTAACTTTAATTCTTTTAATTTTCAATATACTTATAGTCTATATCCAAATATAATCAATATTAAAGATTCCAATTTATCGTGTAGCTTTCTTTTTTTTTAATATTTCTTAGCATTTTCACGTCAAATAGTATAAGTTAAGGTTGGTTTACTGTACTCATGCATCTATCGCCAGAAGCGTATTGAACATAAAGTGCCTGGCAAACTAGGCAAGGCTGTGATTGCAAAACACAAGTGCAATTACCTGGCCTGCAGGCTCAGCATACACACACATAAGCCCACTAACACCGATAACTAGAGCCGCCACACATAAACATTTACAGTCGAGCTCAAAATCAAAATTCGAAAAACTCAAAATAGAAATATTTTCTTAGCCCGAAAAATTTAACAGTTTAATACTTTAAGTTATTATACTTTTACTACAAATTTACATATTGTTGATGAAATTAATATTTAATAGTATAGAAAGTAGTAGAAACCATTTCTTAAAATTGCAATACATTTAGTATAAACTTTTTTTTTGTAAGATTTAAAATTTGCTCGCTAATTATTGACATTTATTTAGCGGTTTAAAAAACTACAAACTAAACTAAATTCTTAACCGAAAATTCTAGAAATAAGATTTATCAGATTATATTCAGACACAAACAAAAAAGTAATATAGAATATAAAATCATTAAATAAAACAAAGTACGCTACTTTCGTAACCAAATGGCCATTTTATGATTAAAATTTTACAATTTCTACCATTGCACTGTTTAACAAAGTCCAGAGCATACATCGGGCGTCTTCAGAAGAGTTTCATAAGAGTTTTAACCAAAAGCTGTTGGGATTGCAGTGGAATTATCCTAAAAACAGTACTTTATTTATTTACAGAAAATTATAAATATTTTTAATTAAATAAAATTCTATTTTAATATTCGCAAAAAAACGATATGCAGTAACTGCTATTATTTTGGCTAGAATTGTGTGCGTTGCAGGCTTTCCATGAATGTATGTTGGCTGGGCGCCACAAAGTAGGCAACGATAATGTCATAAATTCAATGAATAAACATAAACGGAAAAAGCAGATACGCACACACTCACGTGCATAGATGGCACACACACTCATAAACAGCAGCTGCGTGAGTTGGGGTGTTGGGGTTTCACCGCGAAATAGGCAACGACAACAACAACAGCTGGGAAACAAATAGCAACAACATCCCCGGTAACAACAACGCAACATCAACATCAACGGTGGCAAAATATGTATTAGCCCCCGAAGTTTACTAACAAAATTAATTATGCGAATTAAGCGCAGTAAAAGCACTTTAAGCAATCCCCCTCCTCCAGCCCCAGCATCGCTCCGGCGACCGCACACCCCGTGCCACCGAAAAAACCCCTTCCAGATCCATAACATGTGGCGCATTCTGGGCCGTGTCATGGAGGCTACACTTGAAGCGTAAAGAATTTAATTTTTTAATAAAATATGTACAATTTATTAAAAAAAAAAAGACCTATTACTAATCAGCAATTACATATGTATTCTTTGATACAATTTATTCTAAACAGTACTGTCAAACGAAGACAGGTAATAATATTTTGAAATAAATTAAACTTTAATTCTCAGTGCAGGGATAAGGTGCCTGGAATGGGCATCGTGATAGAGGGAACGCCGAAGCGAACGCGGCTGCGGAGAGGCCAGGACCCGGGGACCGAGCATTGTTCAATTTATGCGTGTTTGTGTGCGTGTTCCACTCAGGAGTTATACCGTCCTCGCTTTCCGCCTCTCGCCCGCTCTCTCCACTCTCGCCTTTTCGCCAGTTAGCAGTTTGTGGGCGCCAAAGTAGGCCAAGCACCCGGACCTGGCCAAGTGCAAGCCCAACAGCCAACAGCCAGCAGCCGGCAGTCAACAGCCAACGAGCAACAACCAGCAACAAGAACCGACGGCAGCAGCCTGGAAGTTGTTTATTTAAGTGTGAAATTTAAGTGCAACACTGCGTAATGTGTAAGGACCCAGCATATTTAGCATTATGGCAGGAGCAGATAAGCGACATCGGCTTTAATAACACCCGGCGAGCAGGCGTAACTGAGCAGCCGTAATCATAAATTGACCTGCTAATAGATAATAAAACAAAACACCAGCGAGGGCAAACATCAGCAGCCCAGGCAGCCAGGGGGAAAATCCGAGATGAGAAAAGTGTTATTGCAGCGGAAAAAAACTTGCGGAAAAGCGAAGTGCACCGGCGAGGGATTCTCGGCGCCGCCGCTGACCGAACGAGATAAATAAAACAAATTGTCGCCGATATTTTGGGGTCATGCAGACGCCAAGCCAAATTAGCTAAAAGTTCGGACAGCCACTTAGTTAATTGCCACTGCAATTCAAATTAAATACATAAATATTTCTGCATTTCATTCATAAATTCAGCAAAAGAAGCAAAAAACATGACACTTTACACCACCCTTTCGCAAATGTTATTTATGTGCTCAAAATTCTAAAAATATACAAATAAATTTCCTTTTTTTTTGTTAAATTTTATGTAATTGCAAACAGAATAAAGAGCTCTTGTTACTTAATATCCTGTTAATATTCTAATTACATAATATTTATTCAAGCATACAGAATAATTATTTTCCAACGACACAGTTTTAAAGATTAGAATAAATTGGGCATTTGTAGTTTTCCTTTTAATTGAATTTAGTGGTTTAGACAGATAACAATTTGCTAATGATAATAAGGGTACACTAATATTGTAATTGAATTGTTCAGCTTGGGGTTTGGTTATTAACCATTTGTATTATGTATGGAGTGAATTTTATATATTGTGACTATATTAGCTTAAAAATATATGTATACAGTTGTGGAAAAAAAGCTTATATTTATGTATATAGATATATTAACAAAGATACAAGGTTTTATTGTAATTGTTATTTCTTTTTTAGTTTCAATACGCATAAATGGGTAAACAAATGACCATTTCCTATGATTATTGTTTTATTTATACCTAGTAATTGGATTTTTTGTTGGCTATGTTGATTTTAAAAGGGGCTAAGAAAGGTATAAATTTCCAGCTTAATATTATTTTAGAACAAATAAAATATTTAATTATTTGAAATTTGCTTTAAATAAAATTTTTTAAAATCCACCACGTACAAGTCTTAATGACTTCAATTTTTATTTCACTTTATTCAAGTTATATTTGTCCATATATACATATATACATTTTTTTTTTGTGAACCCCAATATTTCACTTTCACCCAATTGAGTTTATAATAAAATTGTACAACTGGCCTGGTCGATAAATATGGATATTGAATTGCTAATGCAATTTTTTGTAACTCTTTCCATACGATTTTAGGTGCATTGAAGTGGGAAAAGGAAAATAAAGTCCATAGGAATTGGCTAATAAAAAATCCAATTTAATTATAAATTCTGCGCATAATTTCAGAACTAACACACTTGCGGCTTGTGGGATACTCTGTCGATTTTGCAATGTCGATGAACACTATAAATCAACTGTCAATCAAGAAATGCTGAATAAAAGAAAACACAACTAAACTTGAATAAAGTTTTAGCAAACTTTACTTTTGGCTTTTGGCCTCCTCCTCAGACAGAAAAACTCGAGACGGAAGTTGATCCAACTGGCAGTGCGAGTCCTGGCCACGCCAGAGTCCAGCCTTTTAGCCTCCTCACTCGCCGAGGAAGGCCAAAAAAGGATGCTGCCATCAGAATGGACGCTAATTAGCGTGCAAAGTTAAATAAAAATCAGCGAAAATTCCGCTTTCAATGCAGCATGGCATATGGTAAGATAATTAATTAATACTCACTTGCCTGATTGGTGAAAAACGATAGTCGGGGCCGAGGCAATTAGCCAAGTTCTGGGCCCAGGCCAAAGGCAAACAATGATGAACCCTTGCCGCCGCCTCATTCTCGTCCTCCCTGGAAGCTCCTCCTGTCTCTTTCACCCGCTGTCTTGCCATCTCTCCCTCTTAGCTCAGATGCAAAGCGGTTGTGGGTGGTGGTGGCCGTATACATACATATCCTTATCCTTTTATTTCTTTCACTCGACGAAATACGGGATGTGAAGTTAAGCTAAATGTGAGGAATTACAGAGAACACTCTCTTTTAAAGTAAGTCATTAATATTAATAAAATTAATTAAGATATCAATAATTTATTGGGATATCTTAGATATTTATTTATATTTATTAATACTTTGGAAGTAAAAAACGGTTAGCAGTTATTTATATATGGCTTGCTCTTGAACACCATTTATATTTTGATATAGTTTCGTATAAAATATGAATTCTTATAAATATACATATGTATATCTGTATGAAAATGATCATAATCATTGACATTTACTTGTGGCAATTAGTTAAAGCATCTTTACTAAAGAAATCTTAATCACTACTTATGGTTCTTACATGTAATAACGTAAAAATATATTACAGACACGACTTGGTTTAATTGGTTTGTTCTTTATATATTTTAATATATATATTTAAATTGTATTTATTTTTGTTATAAAATAAAAATTGATATTCAGTAATTATTTTGATTTTCAAAGTTACAGAAAAAATTAACACGTTTTTGCTTTCAATTTAAGCTCTAAAATCTCGACTTTTGTCTTATGACTGCCCATTAAAAGTAATTTCACTTAACATTTATAACTAAAACTACTAATTAAAGATTTAAAATTGTTCCCTGTGTTTGTTTTTAGCTTTGTAGTCCCAACGCTTTTCTTTTCTTGTGTTTTCTTTTATTTTTATTTTTTATTTTATTTTTTTGCTTAGCAGCCTTTTGCCTTTGCACTATGCTCTCACGATTTTGTTGCCTTTGTTATTGTTGTTTTTTGCCGGCTTGCTACTGAGCTTGTTTCTTGAAAAATAATGACTGCACATTAAGTGTGTGTCTGCACACACATACACACACACAAACACACGCTGGGACGAGGCAAGTAAAATGTCAACAAATGACAACAGAAATATGATGCAAATGGCTCATGTAAGTGGTTCTTGCCGCCGACATTTATAAAACAGGACAACTTACAATGCAACAACAGCAAAGCGAGCGAGGAAAGCGGAAAAGTGGGAGTTTGGGCGCTCTCTGTGTCCGTTGTGTGTAAGCCCGAGGAGTCGGAGCTTTTCCATTTTACTTGGCAATTTTTCATTTCTCATTTCATTCCGCCTTTCACTTATAAATTCCCAGCAAGCTTAGAAGGGCGAGAAGCAAGTGGCGAGGGCGACATTCGCTTAATGCTGAAATTAGCCTTAGCTCAAACATCGCGCATACGCCACGTTGGCCGGAGGAGAAGGAGGAGTTGGCCCGTGACAGAGTCGTTGCCATTGAAATGCCTTTCGAGACTCTCGACTGCAATTAAAAGCGCATTTAATAGAAATTGTTTGAGTGCAATCGCATGCCAAGGACATCCCAAGTACAAAGCCCTTGAGTGCCGGTTCATACCTTGGCCATACTTTTCCGATTGCCTTGCATATTTGGATGCCTCGATAAATTGTTTGCCTGCACGGAGAGAAATTTAATCTAATAGGAATCTATGTATACTGATAAATCTTATGGTAATTTATTTGTTTTCATAATATGTTGATTGATCCATTTTTAATATGCATTTTCGCATCGTGTGTCTGGAATCAAGTCTCCGGGCTTAGTGGGAATGCGATTACTTTCTCGGACTATGTGGCTAATCAGCGTTATGTGCGTTAAGTCAACAGCCGCATCAACATTATCATCATTATTTGTACAAAATGAAACCGGGCAAAGCCGATGCCAAATCCGAAAGCCGCACACTCACACAATTTGGCAATTTGTGGCACACAGCGGTCAACAAAAAGGCATCCCGGATGCTCCGGCCAGGACTCTGCTGTGCTGACATTCGGTTAGTCTGTCAGGGCGTCAGTCAGTCAGTTAGCTAGCCAGATGGTCAGTTGAGCAGTTGGTTGGTTTTGGATGGTCCTGAACGCTCCTCCACTCGACCACATTGATATTCCACGCTCGACGCGCGCTGCTGTTGCCATTGGTCATTGAGGCTCACTCATCCTTCCATCTCCACTCCTGGCCACTAACGATAGATGTCCTTAAGCCAACACACACACTCACCCGTCTCTCACATATATTGCTATAAAAAAATATTTATCTATATGGCGATATATGGGCTGCATGGCTGCTATCTGGGCAACTTTGTCCAAAAAATGTTGCTGCTGCTGCTGCCGCTTGCCGAGGAGCGCTGCTTTGTTAACTTTTTCAGTTTAATGAAATCAATTCACAAGTCACGTTGTTGCTGGACAATAAATACATCAGAGTCCATTTAATAAAATCATGATGTGCACTTTGGGATGATACCCGCTCGCTATATATGTGTATATATACATCATCCATGGGTGGCCGGTATCGATTCGTATTATTGCAAATAACTTTCGGCTCTCATTGGAATGCCGCATATGGCCTGTATACGGTAAACGGAATATCCTTGTATCCTTCAACATAGTCCCACCCCAGTCCAACCATCCCAATTGCTCGATAAGTGCGCGGCAGTGCTAAAACTTAAATCAAAATCCACATTGAGCCACTGCAGCGAGGCAACGGACCACCGAAGGACTCACTGGCAATTTGTTGCGGCTTCTGGCTTACGTTCTCGGTTCATTATATTGATCTGTGACTTGCCTGTTTGGTTTACGTCTTTCGCACACTCATTTTTATTTGAGTGCCCCGGGAATCCAGAACTGATGAGTGGGCAGAGCACTGGCAGGGTGGAGGGATGGATGGATGGATGAGCTTCTCATACAACAGTTTTATGAGTGCATCAATTAGGGGGAATCTATGGGGCACGACGACAGGTACATACCATATTTGGTATTTGATATTTGGAGAGTTCCCAAAGTTTTTTCAGTGTTGCAAATTGCAGATGCCGAAGTTGCAAAAGTAAGTTTTTGATTAAAAATGCTCGAAGATATTGGAAAATATGTCAATAAAGCATCTCTTTGCAGAATAGTTGGTTTCTGGAACTATTCAACCGAAACTTGATGAGGCCAGATACGAGTATTAAGATTACTGAACTATAGGGAGCATATATGTACAAATGTGCATATATAATTTACTATTTTTCATGTTTATGTCATGAAAAATGGATAGTGAAAAATGTTTGTTAACATTTTTACCACCAATGGGAATTTGTTTCAATTCTAATAACTGTTGCCAAGTGTTATTATTTTACTTTTATATAACTTTAACTTAACTTGCTTCTTCTTCTTAAAATTGAAACATGATATATATATATATATATATATATATATATATATATATATAAACGCTTATAGCTTCATGTTTCAATTTTAATATATATATATAATATATATATATATATATATTTTATATATATATATATAAACGCTTATAGCTTCATGTTTCAATTTTAAGAAGAAGAAGCAAGTGCTTAACACGGACTTCTTTAGCAAGATCTATTTTACTCGGTCACAAATATTCTTCCTTTCCCGCTTTTAAAACTATAAAAATCTCGTCCTTTTAGGATTCCAAAATAAGGAAATAATAAGTGCTAGAAAAAAGCTTTATTAGCCATCAAATAATTAAAAACGTATTATTTTTTGTTTTATAAGGAGCCACCAAACAAAAAAATTAATTGAACAAAACGGCTTAAGCTATGGATTTTAATTTGTTTTTGTTTTTTAATCTGGTTGAGTTTTTAGAAAGTTTAACTTGTAAATAATTTCTTATTTAATTTTGTATTCTTATTTCCTACCTTACAATTTTGAAATATATATGGTTATACATACAATCAAGGCACATACTATATTTATCTGGTAAATTTGGTTAATTTGCTTTGGTTTGTTTAATGAAGAAATGTATGCGACTTTATTAATTAAAAAACAAAAAAATTATCTGGGCTTTAATACTAAATTCATTTTTAAACTCTGTAGTTGTAACAATATTTTACTCATTCTATAAACGGCTTTGCTATTAATTAAAAGAAAGAAAGATACAACTTTACTACATAATTTTAAAAATAATAATATTTTTACCATTAATTAAATAAACATTTTACTGACTTTAAAAGATAAAGTCTCCCTTAAGCCCACTGACACCACTATTTAGCAATATTTTCATAGATTACCTGCTTCTGCGCACTCCCGCCAAAACAGCTGTTAAATGCAAATCCTGTTCCCAGTATTAAACGCACAAAAATAAGCAGAGGATGCAGGACCTTACTTGGGCTTACGTACCCTTTCCTCCATCTCCAACTGTGCTACACTCAGCTGATTTCAGGCTGCTCTTTCGGAGCAGTTCTCTTGAACCTGACCATAGGTAACCGCGAAATCCTTGCCACTAAACACGGCGAATTCGAGGGTTTTTCTCTCTTAGCCGAAGTCCTGTCGTGGACACAACTGGCATACGAAAAAGCCGAAGCCCATCGAAGGCGTACGAGAACTCACCATCGGCTGGCGGACGAGGCAATGGCGGAGCCGAGTCCGCACCCGATCCCGATTTCTGGGTGCGTGTACACAGCCTCCGTGCATATCTGATGGCCAGCGAGGAAATCAGTCAGATGCGTGGCGAACGTTG
Organism: Drosophila anomelani; assembly: GCA_035045905.1. NCBI lineage: Eukaryota > Metazoa > Arthropoda > Insecta > Diptera > Drosophilidae > Drosophila > Drosophila anomelani. The sequence goes on along the minus strand of JAWNOO010000007.1, from coordinate 1,957,420 downwards.
AATTTAACGGTCGGTTTGGCAGTGAAAGTGGAAAGTGGAGGAATCGTTTCGCTCGGCGAATGCTTTTGTGCGCAATATAGAAAACAGCAAACGACAAAGTAAAATAAAAATATATATCGAAAATACAAGTAACGAGGGAATATGAAAGTGAAATAAAAACCGGCAGCGGAGGAAAGTTACATCTCTTGGATTAAATACCAAAATGAAAGTGCTTGTCTAGTAAATACTCTGTAAATATAAATTCTCCCGGCTTGAGAGTTGGAGTCTTCAAATTTGCTGGTAAATTATTCAAGCAAGTTTATATTTTTTTCTGGGGAGCGACAGCCAGCCGAGAGGCTGGATCCTGTTTCCCGGCTCCTGTGCCGCCATAAAGTTATACAAATTATTGCCTTTCTGGATGGTTTTATTTTCCGTTATTTTGGGGTGGCTTTAAACTTTCGGTTCACGCAGCGCTCGCATTAAATTTCCTATTTTGTTGTTTTCCTGCCTTTTATTTCCATTCAGCCATTCGCGCGGCACATGCGGCGTATACGCAATGCTTTCGCTTCTATTGTGTCTCTGTGTGCGTGCGTGTGTGTGTGTATAACCTACATTTCTGTGGTCCTTGTTGTGCCTGACAGACTGACAGTCGGAGTGGTACGAAAAACCGGGGATCTAGAGAAGACCGTAACTGTGACTTTGCCAGCTGCGAGTTAATTTTATGGATTTACGCCGCCTGTTTACTTGGCTTAAATACTGACTGATCCACAAGTTGGCGGTGCTTTGTATTAATATTTTTATTATGACCAAATAGTTTGGCGTGAGTTTTTCGGCAAACTTGGTCTGCCAATATATAGGTATATAAATATATATTTCTAGGATGGACGGGGATGGCCGACGTTTGTCTTCATCAAGTTGGGCTAACTTTTAGCAAGTGATTGTTGATTTTGTTTGATTTGCTGCTGTTGTTTTCGTTTTGTTGCTGTTGCCTTTATTTGATTTTAGTACTTTGGCCAAGTCAACATTCGTTAGCAAAAATTTCGCTCACGTTCCATTCGACCGAGTTCTCGATTTCATGAGTTTTGGATGCTGGTCCGTGGATGCTTCTATTTGCTCCTCTGTTCCGCCGCTTAGCCAGAGCAGTTACCAGTTTTGTATATGTATGGATGTATGTATCTCCAAAACAGAGAGGAAAATTAGACATGGTATTGATTTCATCATTTTTTGTTTAGGAAATTCCTATAAAAATGTATAAAGAAGAACATTAAGACTTAGTGATAGTGAAAATTCTTGAAGATGTCGAAGAAAAACATGCTTAACATGAAGAAGACTTTATAATTTCAAAGTAATCTCTTCCTGTTGATAGATTTTACGTGGTTAATTAGTTTAAAATTTTTTATAAAATATTAGATTTTTTAAGTTTTGACAGTCATTTGCAAGAGCTAAAGACTCTTAATTTCCTAAGAATCAGTTTTCCACTTATTTTAAAACTCATAATATAAAATACTAATTTTCCTAGAATCAAACATTTTAATATCCTTTCAGTGTACTCCCTTCTCTACCCTCTTAGAATATCCTGACTCCTCCTAGTTTGCTTTTCTCGCCTCATGCACTGTGCATACTGTCCGGAGTACACAAATAAGTATATATTCCGCACAAATCGGGCGGAATCGGGATAAAACGCACTGGTTTGGTTTAGTTGCGGTGGTGACTACAGCTAAGCTGAGCTGTCCTTAAGATTATTTATGCGGTGATTAGCCGCGCTGAATTATTGCTGAAATTATCAAGTGTGCTATAAAATTTCAGTGCCATTTATTTGCACAACTTTTGGCGGGACTCACGTACTAACCGAACGTACCCCCAACAAACTCATCTCCACTGTACTCCACTTCACTCCAGTGCCGTGCTGTTCACTCCACGTCGAGCGACGGCTTGGCGTCTCATGTGTATCGTTCAGTTAGGTTTGGATTTCGGGTTCTGGCTGGGCTTTGGTTCGGGTTTCACTCGTTCTCGGTGCGTGCGAGGAGTGGTTGTAACAAATTGCCAGAGTTTGATTTTTAAGTGTGAAATATCGCACAATGAAATTGGATTAATTACGTTGGGGCCGCGCGTAGATTGCGTTGGCTTCAAAAGCCAAATTCGATTGAAGGTGGAGCCTTTAAAGTTTTTGAGTAAGCGAAATGGAGAAATGAAATGTCATAAATTCAAACAAAATAATATGAAAGAAAATTATTTATATTCTTGTGATAATCTGATGCTTAAAGTTAGCAAGTAAGTAAATATATTTTCCTTTCCAAACACTCATGCTTAATTACAAGCCTCTAGCCAGAGCTGATTATTTACTTATCTTTATTATTAATGAACTGCCAGAGCTGGCCAGTAAGGAGACTATAACTAAAAATAAATCAGCTTGCAGAACCAAAATAGGATTATCCTCTTGGTTCAGGGAAATGAGCTTTTCCAGGAGCCTGTCTGCCCGACTTCCTCCCACTTAGCAGGCAACTAATTGCGTGAGGCCCGAACCTGGGATTCCAATTTGAAGCTGAATCTGCGGTAGGTCCGAGGCCTGAGCTCTACTGAGATTAATTACATTTAAATAAACACGAATGGCTGCAAACATGGCCAAGACCGCAACAGTTACATGAACAATTCAACCGAACAGACAACAATAGACAGCCGACAACTCTCTCCCTTTATCTGCAACTCTGCTCTGAATTCAATTGAATTCAATTCCATTTCGGTCTTGGCGGCTACTTTAAGCTGATTACGGCCAGATTCAGAGAGTTTCTGCCGAGTTATATGTACAATGGGCACAAACAAAATCATTAACTTTTGTTGCAAAACCAGCAAATTCCACTTAGCAGGCAAATGTTATACATTTGATGTGGGTTACAGTATCAGATGGCAATAATGTAAACAGCAGGGTTCAAATTAATAGAAGTAAGCCACTTAATTTACATGAATGTAAATAAAATATGAGAGAATAGCATTGATGGAATGGAATTTTCTTGTTGTGAATAAATGGATGAAAGGGAATTGTGAGAAATATTTTATAAACATTTCAATCACGACAGTTTAAATACAATCTTAACTCTTTATACTTTGTATAAAAAGCATCTATAGATTCTTTTTTAAAATAAAATCACTATTTCCTTGCCCCCAACTGTACATGTTATTGCTTGGGGAAATGAAAGTCAAAGCCGGGTTTAGTGCCGGGATTAGTGATAGCACGAATGAAGTCCATCTCTCGAGCCGTTTGCATATATGGCCAAAAGGCCCAATGATTTATGACTGGAGCGGGCCGTCGGACCACGGACGTCGGACGCAGTCGGCAAACTTTTGTCCCGCTCACAATTGGTGGTGAAAAGCGTGAAAAACTGTCGGCCACATGGAAAATCTCAGTGTGAGTTGGGTAATGTGGGGAATGTGGGAATGCGGCAGAGTAAATTCAATTTTACGTTTCACAACTCAGCATGATTTCTATCAAGGCTGGGGAATCCCCCGTACTGCCCCGCATTGTGTACCGCAAACTGATTGCTTTCGGTGGTCCCTCGACTGTGTGTTGTCTGTGTGTGGCTGGGTGGTCTCTTGGTCTCTTGGTGCCCTGGTGCCACTGTGTTAGCCCCCCAAAAAGCAGGCTGCATAACAAAAAAAAATCACTAAAAACTTGTAAAAGCATCAAAGCGCACTTTCTGAGCTCTCAGCTCGAAAAAGTTGGCCTTGCCTTGGTCCTTTGTTGTTGTATCCTTAGTGTTTCCTTTACCATATTTGCTGGCTGCCATTATTGTAGTTGTTGTTGTTATCGTTGTGGAAAGTTCACAACTTTTGAAGTGATTTTTGCGGGCGGCTTTTGGGGCTGGCTATTGGCGAAATTGCTTTCTGATAGCTTGCTCGTGTATTTATGCAGTTTTAATGAGCGCTGCTTGTTAAGAGCTTGTTGTTAATACAGGAAATTAATAAGTTAAGTAGCCATTAGGTGGCTGAGTGCAAAGTTCAATCGCCAAACAAAAAGATTTTACAGTGTAGAAAACAGAAGAATGAAATGAAGAAGACATTTTTATGTTCCATCAATCCAAGGTAATAAATTCTTTTCAGTGCCGTCTGAGTACAAACACAAGCCAGATTTTTCCTTTGGCGCTTCGATTTTTCTATTTTTGTGACTGGCGCTTAAGCCGCGTTTTATTTTCACTTGAGGCAAGTGCAGTCATCTGTGAAAATATTGGCAAAACTCAAACAGCGCCAGCATTTGACATAAATCCTTATTATCCCTTTGTGCACAAATTGACATTGCACTTGTAAGGCGATTGGCGAGACTCTGCTTGACATCGCTCTTGCCTGGTACCAGGACCCCTTTCTACCCCTGCCACCGGGCGTCCCTTAAGTCATACTTTTATCTGTGGCTTTGTTTTCACTGGCATTGCCAGTGCCACTGCAGTGGGAGTGGCATTAGCAGCAGTCGACAAATGCAGGAAGCCCTGGAAGCCCTGATAGTCTTGATAGTCAGTTTCGTCCTTGGCACGTCTTCGCACTTAATTGAGGCTGACACACCGATACACAGCCAGAAACGTAGAGAAAAGAAAGCATTGAGCTAAAAGAAATAAAGCAAAATATATACGATAACAAATAATAGTACAATAATAAGATGCATAACGTCATATGAAAATAACTGTTAAAATAAACATACAAATAAATAAAATATTTCTTATAACATAATTCCATGTTAACTTCTGCACATTTAATTCAAGTATGGCTTCAAAAACTTTCAAGTCTAAATATATGTAATGTTTTTTCCAACTCCTCTTCACCTCACCTAGTAATAAACAGTTTACGGCCGTTGGCTCAGTGTACCCACTCTCGCATAAAGTGCACGAAATTAAAATTCATAATGTTGACTTTAATGGGGCTAATGCTGAAATATCAAAGCTGCTGGCTTAGGTGCCAGCGAGCACATCTCATAGATTAGCCGGAGCTGCCATGTAAGCGGAGCCAAGAAAATCCTGGCCAAAAGGCGCCTTCCTCCTGTCAGCCGCCAGCTCGGATGGCTGGTATTTTATTATGCGACACGCAGCCCAGGCCACCTTTCCCAAAAATTCGAAGAGGCAATGGAGCAGGGACCCGGGCACAACTTTGACGTTATTAAATTATGCGGAGATTTGCGCACATTTTTTGTTGTTGTATTTCTTGCGTTGCTTCCTTATTTTAGGATTTTTTGAAAGCCTCTTGACGTTCTTAATGATGAGCCCAGCTACTAGGCCGCCGACTAGGCCGAAATTAAATTATTTTATTGCCGGAAATTCATTAAATCATGCCTTTATGCAATTTCCAGACTACATTCCCGGCATACCCAAGTGGGGAATCTGTCAATTTATCGGTCTTTTTGGCCCGTAAGGCGATGACAGGCCATCGGCATTTTGGCCACTGCCACTTCGCGGAAATGCCTTTGATTAGTACGTGCCGTTGTTAACATTTCCATTATGCTTGTTATAACATTTATTTTATTGTTTACCCGTCCTGGCCCCGGAAAATCGATTGAGTTGTGATCTATTTCCAGACACAAATCCCTAGCAACGCGACGAGACAATGCAAATCTGACACCGCCAGCGGTGTGGAATTTTATTTATGTTCCAGTGCAAACACTGGACAAAAGGCAAAACGGGGGTTCCCAGTCAAGGGCTTAGTCCCGGCGAAGCCGACAAACCAAAAAACCAAAACAATCATCAAAATAGAATCATAAAAACAGTTAGCAGCGATCATAAATTTTGCACAAAGGCATAAAAACTGTGCCACGTGGAGTGCTGCGACATAAAACCACCGATTCCCTCCCTGCACTGCATAGATATCTGGGATATATAGAGGGACATATATGCTGTATGTTCCGGCAGATATATGACCTCGACATTTGCCGGCCGAGTAATCCCTGCAAATCAGCAGTTTTCCCAGCCACCACATACATTTCGTCTAATAAATCTCGGAACAATAAAAGAAAATTTACATTTTTATAGAAGCGGCGTCCAAAAGAAAATCGTTAGTCAATACAATTTAATATTCGATTTCATTGGGCTTACCTTGCGCATGTGTAATGCCCATGAAATTGCATTACCCAAGAGCTGGACGAATGAAATTCATATATTATTTCATCGTCTGGCCACGAAAATAACTCATTAAAATGCTAATCGACTTTAGGCAGAGTCTATCGCAGTTAAAGTTGTTCTTGAAGCGACAGCAAAGATTTATTTGTGGCCGAGGAGGCACAGAAATAAATCATGAGGCCCGTCAGACAGAAATAAATCTGTATCTGTATCTGTGTATATAAATATATATATTTGGGGATGGTGCAGAACACGCGCTAATTCGCGTAATTTGCCATAGGAACACTCCCCGCGCATTAACTGAATAAAATATGAAATAAGTGCGTTAATTTTTCAGCATGTTGCATGGCCAACTCGATTTGTTCACTGGCTTTGAGTAACAATAAATACAGAGAAAGGAATACTTAAAAAAAATGTATGTAGAGGATAAATATCTCAGAAAAAGTGAAACATTTTATAAAAGTCCTTTTTTTAAAACTTCTTTGCATCATATTAAAAAATCTCAACAAGTTGTTCAATATTAAAAATTTCTAATAGATTCATAAATTTTTTTTAAAAATAATTTTAATCGTACAATCAATATCTTACTTTGAGTCCTTAAAATATTGGTTGTTTCCTTCTTTAAACCTTGTTTAGAGGATTTTTTAAGTTACAAACATGTTTTTTTATATACAAAGATAAATGATAAAGTAGTAAAGATTATTTATTCAGTCCTTAATTATATCTACAGTATTTTAAAATGTACAAACAATTGAGTTATAAGGAAAGGATCCTCAAATCATACTCTTAGCCATCGAAATAATAGTTGATTCTTTATATAAATGGAATAAGCGTATAATAATTTCTATTGTATTCAATAAACATTTTCAGACGCTGACTTTTCAGTGTACTTTGTAAAACGACTCCCCGATGATTTGGCTAACAACCATTTTAAGTACTTGACATGAAAATTGCGTAACAAACCTCAAGCCGGGACCCATCTGTAAAATTAAACGCACGCGAAATTCGTGCTTCACTGGCCGGGACACAGTCACTGTCCCCCTGTGCCACTCCCAAAATATCCAAAGTCCAAAGTCCTGGCTCCCCCTCGCATGCTGATGCTGCACTGATGTTTATCATAACCGCCTACAAGGACCACAAGGACAGGGACCACAGCAACAATATGGTTGGCCATTGCCGCGCCCAGCCAAATAATTTGCTGGCAGGCGTAGCTAATGACCAACTCGTGTAAGTGCGATGGATGGATGGATGGCTGGGACGGAATAGTATGGTGTGCAGGATGAAAAATCAGGGCACAGTAACCACAAAAAAGAAAACAGGAAAATCACCAACAGCCCCGAAAACAACAGCAACAATCACAAGTTTTGTTACAAGCAAAATGATGGCATGAATTCATCATGGGAGTGCTGGGCTGGAACTCGGACTCTGTCTGTGTCCCCGATCCTTGCTTTCCACCTCCACTCCGCACTCCTGTTTTGGTCCTTGTTTGTCTGAAATTTAAAATGAAATGCACTGACGAAAAGGAGTCTATACAAATTTGGAATATTTATATAGTGAATTAATTGAAATGAGCCAAAGATCTTATTCAAAAGGTATTGTGGTAGGTCCTTGGGATGCTTAGTATTTGAATTATGCTAAATCCTTACATCTATCAGAGTGATAAAAAATATAAATTTGTTGTATACCCATTAAAGTTTAGCTTTTCGTTTTGAAATCAACTATTTCCTGCTCCCTTGTAATGGCTAATGGTTAATTTTTCCACTGTAAAGACTCAAAGTCCTTCTCGCTCCAGGGGGATAAACAGCGGCTTGGGAAGCGGAGAGGGAGCACGAGCACGAGGACCAGGAGTGCGGCGACATCGTTCGCTAATTTTATGCTCTTTTGTGATTTCTGTGCCGGACACACCCTGTGGGCATGTTTAGTGTCCTTTCACTTTCCAAGTAAATGCAAACTTTGCGCGCTTTTGTCATTAGCGTTGATAGCTGTAACGTGAACAGGAAGCCGGCGAGATACAAAAGTGGTCGGTGGCGGGGGAGGAGCTGGAGGGAGAGCGGAGATAGCTTCTTGCTGCCTGCCTTTTTGGCCGCTTTTCATGTGTTGTTGGCCCTATTTGCTACTGCCTGTTGTTTTTGTCGTCGTCGTCATCTGGTTTGCGGTCCCCAACAGTTTGGTTACTTTTAATGAGCGGGGCGTGGCACACGGCGTGGGAGGGTGGCAAGTAGGGAGGACGAGGGTGGTGCTCTCATTAAGTTGCGGTCGTACTGTTTTATTTCACTCCGCTTCGGCGCTCCCTCGCTCCCCCGCTTAGCCGCTTCTCGCCTAATGAAAGTGAATTATTAAATGAAAGCCCAAGCAGCTGAATGGAAACAGTTGATTCCTTCGTGGAGTGTTGAACTTGTGACCCATCTACTTGTCGTTGGCAGCAGCACTCCTTCAGCCAAGTTTCGTTGACCCAACATCAAAGACATTCCTCCTCCATGGGCTGGCCGAGTGGGTAATCCACTTGTAAAAACTGAAACAGATTCAAATAAGGCTCTCTCGCTGCTTATTATTAAAGTGCCATCATCGTCTAGACACATGCACATGCTGCTGCATATCAAATATGTATGCTAATGCTAATGCTGGCATTTTTAACAAGTTCAACGGAAAGTTACTATGGAATTTTTTGGGGGGTCGCAATACCCTTGCTTTGGGTGCCTTAATTTACAATTTCTGTTGCTACGTAAATTTTTATTAAGTGAGCCACTTGAGGGGCACCCTTTCTCGTTTACTTGATTACAATTGTTAAAGTTTACCCTTTTTATTAAGTTATGGAACTTCAAACAGAAGTTTAAGACCACTTGGCATAATTAATACAGAATCTTGGAGGGTGAAATTTAAAGATGAAATTGCTTGTAATGATTTGTATGTTTTATATAATATAATTTTAATAAGCAAGGCTTAAGTTCTGTATCGAGTAAGTTCTCAATGATTTTACCTGTGATTTATTATTCCAATGACTTGTCAAACTTCCTGTCGGATTCGACATGCTCGCTTTTTCCCAAAAAATTCAACGAGCATAAAAATGTGCGCTTAATTACACGGCCAGAAAAAAGAGGCACGGCATTTGCATAGAATATGAGCTGACATTAGTATTAGTGGCGGTGGGCGGTCGCATCTATGGACAGATTCATTAAATTTGCACTCGTTTTTAATTTATTCGCCAGATAAAAGCAACAGCTGGCCCCCAGAGACGCAGACAGGGGCAAATTAAATATGTTGTAAATAAATCAGACGGCAGAGTGTATGAATAATGAATGGGGACATGTCAACTGCCGGTGTTCTCAATCTTGGTTTGGGTCTGCTTTATTTCAGTTTAGTTTTCTTACCGGTCCCTTCTGCCTTTTCCTTTTCCCCTCCTTTTTTTGGGTTTGGCTGCTGCTTGCTGCTGCTGGATGTTGCCTGTTGTCTGTGGCATCAACTGTGCAAATATTTGTGCAAACCGCAGGGTGAAACAGATTACTTTTAGTTATACTCGGTGCATAAAATAGTTGCAGCAACAATTTATGCAAATGTTTGAACAATTGCCATGGGAGATTGCGTATACGCTCCGTGGCCCTCCTGCACCTACGATGTTCTGCGGTGGAATTTTCTTTAATTAGTGCAGCGAACTGTATATATTTTATCTAGGTGCAGTTGTAATGCCTTTTCTGGCATAATTGCAGCGGTTGGCGGGACTCATTTGAAAGTTTTGGCAGCATTAACCGCACCACAGCAAAGAGACCAAAGGCAACAACGACAACAGAAGCAACAAGCAGCAACTGCCACATCAGTAGCATAAACAAAACTGCAAAAATACTGAAGCTAATTGGTGTATATTGTGTTTATATTATAGTCCTGGCATAGGATCTGGCTAAACTAAAGCAGCAAGCCATTTGAAGTTATTAATTTATAAAACAAATAAAAGTTTATGAAGTTTTTAATTGAAAATACATTAAATTAATGAATATTTTTTTGTCAGTGCATTGTCAAGTGTGTGGATGTTATGTATGTGTAGCTGCCTTGTTTGACGGACACACACAAACACACAGGGAGCTTGTGCCTGGAGCAACATGGCGGCTTTCCTGCGAAAATATGCAAATATTTCACTTGCAGCGCCTGGAGTTATGCAACACCAATTGCCAAGGCGTTGTTTTTGTAGCTGCTACTAATTAGCGTCTAATGCAGAGGCGGCAGCCGTAATAATGTGGCCGAGTCCTTGGGAGACCAGAAGGGACATGCCCAGGCTTAGTGAGCCATTTCGTGACTCCTGATCAAGACGCTGAAACGGGAACAATAAAAATCCCATGAATTCGGGGGAGAGGCAGGACATCAAAATGAAATCTCACCAAATGGCCCTGCATAAAACTTGACAATTTGTTGGTCAAAACTTCTCACTCCCTGGTCAAGTATTTTGCAAAACAATACGCCATTTAACTGCTTCAATTTGAGTTTGGTTGTAAAACTTTCCCTTTACTCTTCACTCGAGTTGCTTTTTTCCTTGCTCCCTATTTTACGTACATCTCTATATAAATCAGGGAGGGAGCAGCGAGAGTGTATATGTGTGTGCGTAACCTTTGAGCCAGCGTAACAAAATGGTTGAAGGAAAAAATTCTTGCTTGCCAAGTTTATTAAAAGTTGCGGCAAGTTGCAGACACAGTGGGACCTAGTCCCCACCGAAGGCGGCTGCGGTGGGTTAGGAGAATGGGGTGCGACAGTGGGCCGTGGGCGTGGCAGGAAGTGAGCGCTGACAGCCAGCAACTGACAAATGCCAACGCTAACTCACTCAACTCCACGCAAAATGAAATAAAAAATTCGGGAAACGGCCAAGAAGAGAGATTTCAAGTTTCCTTCATCGCACTTTCTTTTTTTTTTTTGTTTTTTTTTGGTTATTGCCTTTGTTGTTTGTGTTTTGTTTTTCTTTTTGCATTTTGTTTTTGGCATCATGTTTGAGCGGTTTTTTATTATTATTATCTTTGACCTGGGCTGGGACCTTCCTTTTGCCCCTTTTTGCATGTTTCTCAATATTTTTATTTATGTCCAAAGTTTTTCGGCCCTTCTGCATCTTCTGCGTACATTTTGGTTTGTGAGTCAGTGTGTTTTTGGGTCAATGTGTTGTAGATACATACATAGATTACAAATGGAAATTGTAATGGCAGTTTGGCTATTAGAAATAAATGCAATTTGGGTTTGAGGACAATAAACAGTAATTTATGTATTAGCTTTTTTGGGAGAAACTCAATTAGCTTTATTTATTTAATAAAGAATATAATAAATATAGTAAATAAATTAACATATTGATTTTCTGCAATACTTTTTCTATGCAAACTTAACAAAGGGAACTTGTAACAATTGCAGTAAATCATATAAAAATAATTAATTTTAATACAAAAAGTAAATTAAAGCTTAAGAACATGAATTTATGATCAGATAAAACACAATTTCCCCGCGTATAACAAAGCTGCATTGCCAGAAAGTCCTTATTATGCAAACTTTTCATTTTGCCTCTGAAAATTCACTTTGCAAATTCCTTCCCAAGAGTTTTCTGGAGAGTTTTCAAAGTCATCGCTTGCTTTGATCGGTTTGGCAAGTGACCCATAAGAAAGCCACCTGACCAGATTCCAATAAACATCAAACATGACCGACGATTGCCCGGCAAACAGACCGAAAGTCCGACAATCTGAACTTTTGGCACCAAATGCCGGACTCACAGTTCAACAGGCTTTAGCTCAGGCATCGGTAACGAAACTGCTCCTCTCGATTTCTTTGTGTGTGTTGTCTCTCCATCTCGCATCTCACATTCTCCGAGTAGCACTTCTCCACAAAGTCTCCAGAGAGCCTGATGACGACGATTCGCTGCTGATGTCGATACGAGTGTGGATGGATGTGGAGGTGGCTGGGTGGGATGCTGGTGGCTTTCTCGTTCTCTGGCAAAACGGTTCTGATTGAACACAACAATTTTGAAATTGCTAAACACACACGCACACGAACAGAGTGGGCGGAGTGGGGGAATTGGGAAAAGGGGGACGGCTGGGGAAAATAGAGTGGAGTGGGGGTGTAGTGTGCCACTCCACGTTCGCATTACGTGCTGGTGACATTACTGCCGAGACAACGGGAAAGTGAAAAATTTAAAGAGCCCTGCGATCTAGATTCAATCAATTGCCAGAAATTCGCATCTAGCATCAAGCTAGCCTCATGCACTGAGCCAAAAGTTCTTCAAATTCGATTTAAATAAGGATACTATTTGTTTTTTCAAACTAGACAAAAGACCTAAACATTATTTCGTATAAAAGTTAAGTTGTAATTATAGTTATTCAGATAGTTTTCTAAAGCCTATAGCTGAAACTTAAAAAACAGACAAATCTGCTAGATTGTCCTTAAATTTTCTTTCTCTTATTTGTTTTTTTCTCTCTGTGCACCACTCCCAAATGTTTGGCCTTGTTGTGCTTGGGGTATGTCTCGCATTTCCGGCACATAGCCGTTAAATGATTTTTAGCAAAAATCGTGCGGACATGACACACTCAAGTGGCTACCAATCGGAATCCCAGTCGCCCCCGGCGACTTCCTTCCACTTCCCACGCACTGCACGTGATTGCTCAGCTCCTGGCCGCTCCGCCTATCGATGCGGATGGAGGTGGCGGTGGCGATGGCGATGGAGACGAGATGAATGTACTGAGCCGTGTCGAGTGGCGGGTAGGATGCTCGAGTAATTTCCATTAAGTAAGTGTTTTGGCACTTGAACCTCGACTGCAGTGGCATTGGCTGCTGTGATTGCATTAGGCGACAAGTGGCTGCCCGAGTGACAAGTGTTGGGCTCTTAGTTCTCTGGGTTCAGAGGTCACAGGCAAGAGCAACACAAGGAGCAAGTCTTCTTAAAGCCGCTTAAGCGACTCTTTGATGCAGTTTCCTGTCCAGGACTTAAAGCTTCCTGCCATTTTTGTTGCGTCACCTTGTTGCACTAAAAAAAAGGTACCTGTAATATTTATGTATCAAAAAAATATAATCATTTTCTTTAAGATATAAATTTTACTCTAGGAACAGTTAATATGCCTAATTAAAGCCATGGTCTTAGTATTAAAGCTTTATATAGTAGATCCTTATTTATATCATTTTGTCAGTCATTGACTTTTTCTCCGTGTGGCTTCTGGTTGCTGTTTTGTTCCAAGTAGTTGGTTCTACCTGAGGTAAAAGTTGTACAAACAACAGCTGGCCGGGACAGCGGCTGTTGGCCTAGGCAACTGGCCACACACCCAGCCTCTCGTCATCATCATCATTTGGGTCGTTATATCAATGTATGGCTTTGGACCGACGACGAGGGCGGTTAACAAAATCTTCGTTTTGAAAATGCCATTTCCGACAATTTCCCGGAAACGTAGCTTCCGCCCAGGGGAGAATGAGAAAATGTTGGCGGGAGAAAGTGGCGACTGACGACGATGCTAATGGCGCCATTGTTGTTTTCTATATACATATATTGAAATATATATATATATCGGTATATATAAATAAATTGTCGTGTTCAGACGACGACGCCGCCCGGTTGAGAAAGGGCCATAAAGTCAGAAGATTGGCGGCCTGACGCTCATTAGGCTTCTCAATGACAAGGACCTAAATCGAAGCTCAGGTTCGTTTGCTTAGCAGTCAAAGGCAGCTGGCGAAATTACCTAGGTAAACTATGATTTTGTCCTGTTTTTAAGCCAAAGGATACCCTGGTATTTTCTATAATATGAAGTATCTTCCACATCTGACTATTATATGTGTTTAATTTGCATTTAAATGGCAATAAAACTTCATTAAAATTCGGAATTACCCAAGATTGTACTGAATAGTAGTAGTGTAAACTAAGCCAAGCATTATCCAAACCTCATTCGATTCAGTAGCCGAGATCATTTCTATATGCACCCATAGGTGTCCAATTCCCATAGTCGTTGATTTAGTTTGTTCAGAAGCCACAGAGTGAGAGGTTTCTGGAAAATCAGTTCGGATGAGCTGCTGCTGCTGCTGCTGATGTGATGTTTCTGAGTATGTGTTTTGGATTTTCTGGGAATTTCCGATACGTTTAAAATTGATTTGACTTCCTACGCCCTTTCCGGCGATATGTAAATACTCGTCTCGTAATTATTTACATATTCAGTGGGGTTGTGCATCCTGATTAGATTGATTGGGCCTCATTTGCATGATATTTCTGGCTGCCAGCTGCAGGTGCTGAAGAGATTCACCTGCCCACGCTTGGCTTCTGATTGCTCAACCTTTGTTCATGAAGTGGCTTGCTTTTCATTTGGCTTTCAGCCTGTTTTCCACGTGCTTTCTGCCGGTTCTTCTTTTCTCTTTTTCCCGCTTCCAACTTGGGCCAAACAGGAGCTGCCCCTGGGCTTATTGGGTCAAGCGGCCTGGCCACAGAAATGTGTAGCCAGCGACAACAATTGTTTTATAACCGACAATACACCCCCGACAACCCAGTCATCAACTGCTGCTTTGGCCTTCGGATGTATGCAGAGAGAGAAATAATTTAAATTTCTGATTGAACACTATCGAATTTTTAATTAGATAGTGTGCATTTTACAAAGTTTATTAAACCTAATTTAGTGAGAATCTATCTCTAGTTTATCCGACTTAATTCTAGTTTTTGTCCAGTGTGGTTATGTAGGGCTCCTCCGCTGGAAAATCAAGTTAATTTCTGTGCAGTCTGCCGTGCCCGTGCCTTTGTCGAGGAGGCTGGGGCTTGTACTCGGACTGGGACTCGAACTCGGAGTCGGGCTGTGTCAACAGCGGCCACAATAGGTACTCATTTGTAGTGAAATTTTGGTCAACAAGGCGTGACCTTGCTCTGCTTTCTTCCCCTTTCCGAGTCTTTGTATGTGTGTGTGTGGGAGAAAATTGCTTTTATATTACTTGGAGCACTTGGTGGGGTTTTTGCACGGGTTTTCTCCCTCCGCTGCCTCCCTTCTCGGCCCATGTGTCATTATGTGGCGCACACATTGTTGCAGCGCCTGCTGTGTCTTACACTTCCGTTCTGGCAGCTGCAGACACGCCCAACACCCTGCGCCTCACCTCATCTCAACCCACCCGCTTTTCCTAACCTTTCGGGGTCAGTTTTCCTCGTCTTCGCACGCAGTTTCCCGGCCGAGTTCTTGTCTTGTCATTGTTTGTTTAATTTTGTATGCCGGATATCCCAGCGTGTTTTTGCCATTGTCCTGCTGTCAACGAAATGCCAGCAACAATAACAGTAACATAAAGTGTGGGCGTGGCAGCATCCCCCTTGCCCCCCGACCCCACCACATCGCCTCTTCCTGGCGCCCTTCCATCAATGTTTATGCCGCTGACAACAAAAGAAATTAAATTGCCAACACTGAAATTCAATTGTATCCTCCTCTCCGGGCTTCACTCAAAAATTCCTCAAAGTTCCCCGGTCCGGGGAGGTGGGAAATGACGACATCTTGAATGGTTATTGCCGTTGACTTATTGGAACATTGATTTTCCCTTTGTTCGGTGGGAAACAGGGGCTCCGCCCCCCCAATTGTAGGAAGTAAACATTTTCGGCGCTTTCAATTTATTAAAAGGCGCGTGAGGCAGCCATAAAAAGGTCAATGATTATTATGCCTTTCATGCAAAATAACAGGCAGTGTCCAAAAATAGTCACGGGAGCCCGGGAAAGTGCACAGAGAATAATTGGAGCAAAGATCAAAGGTCAATTTGATAATTCTTTAAGAATTTATTCTAGATGCTGTATAGGATTATAGAGTTGAGGATATGCTTTAAAAAAAATGAAGTTGTGCATTTAGAGTTTTGATGAAATCGTTTACTCAAGCTTAAGTTAGGATTTTAAGGAATAGTATGTTTAACAAATATATATTTATATACTATTTGACTGTATTTGTATCTCAGAATCACAGTCAAAATATTTTATATGTTTCGGCTACTATAACTTTGTTTCCTGCAGTGCATCAATTTGTTTGGTTTCGGTTTGAGTCAGTCTTGAGCAGTAAGAGGGTGCCTTCAGCTGATGGAATTGTTGCGGTGCTTCAGGCTGATGAGAAGGAAACTCTACTGTAGAGACTATGGTTTCTTGATGATAGTTCAGTTCGCCGCTATCACATTAATATGGAAATTTAATTCGCCAGGCGAGCGAGAGTCTCTCTTCCTGGCCATAAATCAACATTTAACACAAACCGAACATCCGCCGTTCGCTGTTTACCCAACAACATATTCAATTTTTTAAGCATTTCCATTTTCCCCTTTTTCAGACTGTTTGCCATTTTCCATTAAAGCCTACTTTGCAGCGCTTTAACTGCAATTAAAACCATTAAAAGTGGGCATAATTAAAAAATGTTGCCCTCTTTATGACGCAATAATATATTTGCATATAGCCTTTATTCCAGCCATAAGTCCCCCCTGGCCAATCCTTCGTTGATCTCTGATGGTTAATTTATTTATTGAAACAAACAACAAAGCCAGACGATTAACCGCATACACAAACAAAATCAATTTCAACTTTAACTGAAAATTCAGTGGTAAATTTTTGATGGAATGTGGTTAATATCGTTTTTTATTTATGGCTTAAAAATGTTGTCTGCAAATTATTTTGTACGTATTTTATTTTTACTGAAATTTAATTAATAAGAATAATATTAATTTAGAAAATATAATTTCTGCGCGTATGAAACATGAATAAATGCCTAGTTTTTATACTTAGGTTAGTAGTATTATTATATTTTTCAAAAATATCATTCGAATTTTCAGACCATGCTTTATTCAATATGTCAGCATGACGTTTATAATGTATAATTTGTTATTTTGTTTATTTAAAATTTATAATATTTTAATTAAAATAGAAGCGAATATTTTTTGCTCTGCCAAATGAAGCATTTGCTTTGAATTTTTGGCAATTCCAGTAAGACCCAAAAGCCTGATGGGTGGCAACATGTTACATTAGCATTTCGCCTGCGAGTGTCTCATTGTCCAACTGGCATCTAATTCGGATACAGATTGGGCCTCTCTATGCATCCGCCAGATGCAGCTGCAGCTGCAGTTGCATTCGATTACAACCAGCGTATAATTGTGCAACGCTAATCAAAGCGAAATCGCACTTAGGCCAGCGGGCGAATCGATTAACATGCCAAGGATGCATTTCGAGATGCATTTGTATCTGCGGGGACTGTGCAGCATTACATATTATGGCCATTACCATTGCGTTGTTTGCCCCGAAATGCTTGGCAACCAATCATCTAATTGTTACTCGATGGTATGCAACAAAAAGCGTTCCATTCGCTGCACTAGATTGCGTTTAATTGATACCAAGGTGACGCATAAATTTATCTATGAAGCCTTCAAATGCGACCAACATTCAAAGGCACTTGGAGGCCTTCGAGGCTGAGTATATTCAGGAGCAACCGGAAATTGTCAGAGTCCTATAAAGCTAGGTAATGGAAAAATACTGAAAAACACTGAAATTTATAATTATAAATTGTGATTTCAATTCTTTAATTTACTTATTTATTGTGTTTAATGTTATGTATGAACTTAGCCTAGAGATCAATGATAAATTGGTAGTAATATTTCACTAAGAAGTCCTTGTTTTCGCACAGTGTAGAACATCCGCACTCGACAGTTGGCATGTGTGGGGAATTATTATCTCGTACTTGCCCATGTCAAAGAAAATTTGCATTTTTCGGTTTGACAAAAGGACGAAGGGCGCAGGACGCAGGGCGCAGGACGATGCAGACAGGTCTCTCTGTGGTGCGATGTCATCGCGTGTTCGTTGCTACAACTACGAACTACTCGGTGCTACATCGAATACCAAATTGTCTGCCACAATGGACCGACAAGGTGCTAGATTGCAAATGTGAGTCCGCTTTAAATAGAGCAACAATGTGTGCAATGACAATGAGACTGAGACGAGAGCTGCCAGCAAAAGTGACACACAACTCAGATACGGTTCCACATGTTCAAATGTGCAGGAGAAACCATCGAGGATATTTATTGGTTTTTTAAAAGCAAAACTTTCTTTCCTTTGAGACAAATATTTTCGAGACCAAACCAGTTTTTGAAAATAGACTGTAATTGCTCTAATGGTTCATTTGGTTGGCAATAATTTCTTTTCAACAAAATTTAAACGAACCGTAGAGCCTTAGAGCATGAAAAATTCGATTGCAAAAAAATCGATCAACGTCAAATATCTTTCAATTGTAGTATCTTAGTATAACGTATCAATTTCTATCTCTTTTTATCGCTTTTCCCAAGCGTAACTTTTTACTGACAATTAATTAAAAAAGTGTTTTAATCGTTCGTCCCAGCGGATAATTTAACCGTGTTCGAGTACACGGCCTTGAGCCCGCCATAAACACCAAGAATCGTTTATTGCTCTCGGCAGACGCAAAATAACAATATCGTACACACCCATATGGTTCTCCGGAGGAGTATGTACTTTCCTACGAGCAGCCGCCAATCCGCCCATTTAATTGTGCGGTTTCTCAGCCATTTTTATGTGTTTTAATTTTCATTGGAGCACTAAAAACTTGTCAGCGTCGTCAATGTCAGCGAGCTGCTGCTTCTGCTGCAGGGGGAGAAACTGGAGCAGAGGGGCATCTTGAGGAGGCAAATAAACACTTTTATAAAATTCTCAAATCGCACGTGTTGCGTTTGTCAAGGGGTTGGAAGTGGCAGTGGCAGTGGAAGTAGACTTCCCTCGACATGGAGACATACAATACTATAAAACAGCTAAGTGCATGGGCATGTTGTTGTGGCATATAGCTCCATTCGGATCCAGCTATACTATATATATGCATTAATCGAGGTGTGCTGCATGCTGGCCATAAAAACCAAGTGGTGAGTGGGTGCACTCAGAAAATGAAAATAAAGATAATAAAATATATAACTGGCAGGAAAACCTTTATTACATTAGATTTACTTTATACCTGTTAGCTTGGTTTTATCCGAATTGGATTAATCGGGAGTTGAAGACTCACTATGCAATTTAGCTTATGAATATATATTGGCGGAGATAATTTTCTGCTATTGAATAATAACTAATTATAATGGTAACAATAGATCTGAATAATTCCATGAAGCTGCAGCTAGAGAGCCGAACTAAATCCATTATAAATGCTGCCTGTGTTTCAGTGATACAATAGTTAATTTAGAGGCTTATTTGGAACAATAAAAGGATAATGGATAATATGGGAAAAGTGCACTGGAGCTGCACTGGGCCTTGACACAACCTTTGTTTCGAAGCCAATCTAATTTCAGTATACCTTCAAAATATATGCTGCCTGTGCTGCCTGTGATAAACTAGTTCACTTAGAGGCTTATTTGAAACAATACAAGGATAATATGCAGGTCGTTTTCTGCTTGAATGATAACTAGTTATAATGATACTAATTGCTGTGACTAGTCCCCTAAAGCTGGAGCTAAGGCTAGTGCAAGAACTACATAATTGAGGGACTTTGCTCCTATATAATGCAAGGATATATACTAGTTGAGGGACTTGGGAGTATTGTTATGCATTTTAATGATTTTTTAGTAAGAATATTACTTTAGTCTAAAGTTCAAAATCTCCCTTAAAGGAAAAGATTTTTCCAGTGTGCCGGGAAAGTCGTTGTGAAAATGAAGACGGCATCGATAAGCTGCCAGAAACATTGCAGCGCGTGAGCCACATAAAAATGGCATTTTGACATGGCCACCGGCGAACGGGTTACGGGTTAGGGGGCACACTTCCGAAGGGGGCTGGCTAATGAGCATTATGAATGCTTTCCATGATGTCATTGCACTTGAGTGGATCTAGTTGTGTTTCCCCCTTTGACGAGGGGGCAACCTTCGCACTCACCCCCTGGACACACACACATACCCTCGCTGAAGACTTACAAAACACGGGACATTCAATGGCGCAACATTTGTTGCATGCTGGCAGTGTCGGGGGTGGCAAAAAGTAATTGCAACTTAAATAAACAAAACGCCAGAGCAGCGACCGCAGGGCGGAGAGCCAACAGTAGCCGTAACGGGTTAAGTGGCCGCATCCTCCAGTCGCCTGAAAGGGTTAAGCACATACTACATACATACATCCCATATATGCGAGGAGTAACATACACGAGGCTGAAGGGCCGGCCTGCCACTTGTGCACAGCCTCATTAGCAGGGACAAAAACTCTGAGAACTCACAAAGAACTCACTTTGTTCTCGTTAAATTAAACTCCGCTTTTTGGTTTGTTTGCCTGCCGCTTTTTGTGTTTAGATGATTTGTTATTGTTTATCATATTGGCTTTCGTCTCTGCTGCTGTTGGAAAGAGGAAAACATGGCCGAAGAGGGTGGTATTTTCAATGAAAACAAGCCAAACATTGGGAATATAAAGGAAATAATTCAGGAAAATGGGTATTTCTTAAAGATTTTATTTTTATTTAAAATTATTATCATATACTGGTAGGTTTTCTTTATTATTTAAAATTGCTGTATTATTTGAAAAACATTTTGGTGTCTCCTATAAGTTTATTATTACAGGAAAAATGTTATAACCCATCATTATCAAATATGCAGAGATATTTACATAAACAACTTCGAGCTCATGGTTTCTTCTAGCAACATGTTGCTCGCGTTCCAGCGGCGCCAGCAACATGTTGCCGCCGGAAATTCCTCTGCACTATGGGCAAACGACCATTTTCTTGTATATAACTTTAAAACGAATCAATTTCTATAAGAAAGGGAAGGAAATAGTCTTTGTTATTTGATTTTAAAATTTATTATGATTACCAATTAATACATATCTGCATTTTTATACTTTTGAAATATAAGAAATATATAAGCATTAAATTGTTCTGAAACATACAGCCAATTCGAGAGGTGCAGAGAGCTGCACTGTACTTTGTAGCTTCACTTTTATTTAACAACACACTACAAATATTTTAGGATATCAAATTTCAATAGATTAAACCACTTTGGAGTTGCACTTTCGTTAGATTACTTTATTTTTTCGGGATTTAAAATTTGCCGAATAAATGGTCGACTCTGCGTTCGGGTTTGCTTGCAGTAACATCTGAATCAACAGATAACTTAATTTTTTAATTTTTATAATTTTTTTTTATCAAAAATAATAATTATAATTGATGTTCATAAATTACTCAATTTTAAACATTATTATGATAATTATAATATGAATATGGATTCACAAGATATTTCCTATTTGTTCTAAATGGTTAATTATTTTATTTTAAAAATTTTCCGATAATCTGTATATACTCTCCCTGATTAAAATACATTCTTTTTAATAAAAACTTGTGTTTGCGACTTAAAAACTTGCTTTTTGGCCAGAAAAAGCAGTCGTTTGGCCCATTGTCATGCGTACTAATTTTGGAAGCGCTAACGCGAGCTGTCTTTCGGGGTGTGTTCTTGGGGACGTCCTTAGGACTCCTCAGTCGTCTGTCAACTTGTCGTAGGCGCGGATTGTCGCTTCCGGGGAGGATAGCACGAGTCTTGTTCAATTTCGGGTTTTGTGTCGGTTGTGCGCGTTGTTGTTTACATGCCAAATACAAGCGGTTCGGTGGGGCACAGCTGCTGGCCTATATTTAATTGCACAACAACTAACGCGTGTTTGTTATTATTCATTCCGCCTTGCAGAGCACTTCCGGAGCAAAGCGGAAAACAGCTGGACACAGGAGCACCAAATGGATTCCGTCTAAACTGGAGCTAAAGAGAAAATACCAGAAAAAGATCAGTGGAAAGCGTCGGCCTGCAATTAATGGGCGGAAATTGAAATGTATAAACAATCAGCAAAATGTGCAAATTCGTCGAGTGCCAATCGAAGGCCAGCTTGAGTGAAAGTGAAAAAAAAAGCGCGGCGCGCGGAAATTATTAATTATCCGGCTGCTTATTAGCGCCCAGACAGACACTTTGTTTATGGGCCAATTTGCCAAGGCGCAAATAGAACCCAAAACCGCTGCCAGTCGGGCATAAATAATTTGCATATTTCCCCCAAGACCCATCCCCATTTTCCGTCTCTCCCCACAATCCCTGAAAAATATCAAAACAGACAGTGCGGCGTGCGAAGCTGAAGTGTTTATTAAATTGTCTTGGCCGCCGCAAATGCAAGACATTTGCCCGCCCCTCGAAATGCTGGAACTGCAGCTCCGCGAAGATTTGTCAGCCGCCGAAGATGAAGCCTCGGGCGGAGGCGAAGGCATCCACAAAATGCGACACCAACATCTGCAGAGCCGGAGAAGACTTCCAGCCTGCCGGATAATTCCAAGCGGATTCCTGCTGCTGCTCCTGGCCGTTCTGCTGCTGAGCATGGGTAAGTCCACCAGTCCCCTCGATTTGTTTAGTCTAATTTTATTGCCAATGATAATGTTTACCGAGTAGCAAACATCAAAAGCCATCAAACATATGGCAAGAACGTTTGCAAAATTGTCTCAAAATAATATCCTCTTTTAGAAGCAATTTAGGTCATAAAAATATATTCTCATGTTGAGCAGCTGTTTTAATTAATGAAAGGTAGTCTTAAGAGAACAATTAATATATTCAATATATTTCAACCAGACATATAGTTTAATTCATTCAATAAAGCAATAGGTTTATCCCTTAGATCTCCACCATTTAGCAAACCAACAACTTTGACACTATCCAACGCACTTTAAGAGTTTCATTTGTTCAATTTAATGAAGTATTTGTCGGGTTTCCCCCACTCAGCAGCTCTTTCCCGGGCTGTCATCCCTTTTCAAGTGGTATCTGGGAATTTTGGAGTCAGGACCAACAACACTGTCAACCACACTCAACCCCTAACTCAATTGACTGCTCCACTTCTAGTCCAATATATATATTTTTTTTGCCAAGTCCGATGCCGATGCGGCTGCTCAATTAAGTGCCTCCAAATGTGACTCCAAACTCTAGTTTTAACCCACGCTCCACAGAAATTGGAAATTAGAACAGAGCCAGAGAAACAGCCGCAGATATACACCGAGGATTTAGAATGACAAAAAGTATTAACAAATAATAAAAAAATACAGTAACGGTTTGAAGATATACAGAACAGGTGCAGAAAATACATAATTGAAGGGAAAAACTTCGTTAAAAACGATAAAAAATACAAAAGACAAGGAGAGTATATATCTGTAAAATACAAAGAGATTAGATTTCTTTTCCTTACAACAATTTCTATTTTCTCGTGTTTATTTTTCGAAATATAATTAGCTCTTTTTCCGAGTGTACACACAAACAATCGATACTTGAAATGACATTCGGAACAACACTTTGGCATAATAAAATACAAATAAAAGGGGCACAATTGATTGACGAAGTGGCAAAGATCTGGAGAGTGTGGCAGAGTGGTAGAGTAGAAGAGTGCTGGGCAATAAAAAGGATTGACAGCCAGTTTAGCAGCGATATCTAAGCGGTGGCGAGGTGTCAATCCGGCAGACAAAAGGGGTAAGGGCACCGATACAGCTGCGGGAACGGGATCCACTCGCCTCGCTGTCAATGACAATCAGCAGCGGAATCAGAATCAGATCCACACACACAACACACTCCACTCCACTACACTCCCCACCACTCCACTCTGATCCATCCTCCGGCAGCGACGCTAATGCCGATTCAGGGTGCTTGTAAAAACTTTTTAATGACCCCTCCGGCTGCCGTGTCGTCGCCATGGCCACAAAACACTATGGGCCCTCGGAATCGAATCGCATCGCATCGAATCGAATCGAACGGGGGCGACCTGAATAGAATGGCATCCAATGCCACTGGAGGACGACTAAAGGACGAGTGCAGGACCGCAGGATCGGAGGAGGAGCCGTCGGCACTTGCCAAAGCAAATCTGTGTCAGGCTGTTGCTCCATTACTCAGCTGCTAATGAACAGCTTAAGCAGCGCATTTCATCGGTGGCATTCCCTCGATTGCCATCGGTGATGCTGTCCTGGATGCTGTTTGTAGTTATTAAAAGAAATGAAAGAGTGCATTTGTGGCCATGAAAATATTTTGATTTAGTTATCAATAATTTAAAGCTCTAAACATTTTAACGAACTAAATTGAAGTTTTATTTTGAGAGGAATAATTAAAAGAGTTGGCATTAAATAATTATTTGAACTACGTATAGATAAATAAAAAATCAAACATAAAATCAAATTATTCTTTAGGAAGCATCATAATTTATTAGTTTTCTGTCAAATTGTGTTGCATATTTTGGGAAATAAGAATTTCAAAATAATAAATATTTAAAATGGCACCTTAGCTTTTAGTTGATTTTATTTTCGTATAAAATACACAGGTCTACAAAAATTGACCTTACAAAAGTACGGTGAATAAAACCTTCAGATTGTGAAAGATCTCGGTCTGTATATTGCTAGTTCAAAAATCAAAAAAATTTCTCACGTACCAATTTTGAGGAAATCGCCCTCAAAGTACCAAAAATGACCTATTTTGGCACTTTTCAAACGCTAATAACACAGAAACCGCGCGTGTACCAAAGTTGAATTTGGACTTAAATGAAAGGCCAATCTTTCCCCTTTCAGATTTCAGATGGGTCCTGATTTTAGGACGTCAGGTTCATGAGCTATATCGCTTTTTCTGAACTAACTTTTGAGCCGTTTTTTTGCTATGTTGTAGCCCTGAAACTAGAACAAATTTTTTGGGAGTTACATCTGAGTCATCACATTTTGTACTGAGTTCCAGGGCTACAACATAGCAAAAAAACGGCTCAAAAGTTAGTTCAGAAAAAGCGATATAGCTCCTGAACCTGACGTCCTAAAATCAGGACCCATCTGAAATCTGAAAGGGGAAAGATTGGCCTTTCATTTAAGTCCAAATTCAACTTTGGTACACGCGCGGTTTCTGTGTTATTAGCGTTTGAAAAGTGCCAAAATAGGTCATTTTTGGTACTTTGAGGGCGATTTCCTCAAAATTGGTACGTGAGAAATTTTTTTGATTTTTGAACTAGCAATATACAGACCGAGATCTTTCACAATCTGAAGGTTTTATTCACCGTACTTTTGTAAGGTCAATTTTTGTAGACCTGTGATATTAGTGAGTTAAGTCCGAAATTATAGCATCTCCGTTTGGAGTGAATTTTTCGGCTGCCGCAGAGGGGTTGCCATGAATAGGAGGAGACAGAGATTTGTGCGCCGTGATCCGCGACCCTTTAGGTCTCTGCCTGGCACTCCACTCGAATGCTCTCCACTCTCCCATTCCAGAGATTGCTGGCGGGAAAGTGCATCGGCGGATTCGGAAGCGAAATCGGAACCCGATTCCGAGGCATCAGCGCTTTATTAGACGCGTTGCTAATGGATGGGGTCGGGTTAATGGGCTGGGGTTAGTGGCAAAGTGGTGTATTAGTAAAAGTGAATTAGAACTCGAAATGGGCTGCTACCATTGTTCTGATCGACGACGGACATTCCCCCAAAAAGAAGTGCGCCCATAAATCAGGGCATCGGGAGCTGTGCGGATTAGCAATAAATTCGATTTGATTTTCCCGCCTCTCGGAAACTGGCACTGGCTGTGGGGTTTTCATGGTCCGCTGACTGTGTGTGTAAGCCCTCGTACTCCACCGAAAGTGCATAATAATCAGGGACACATTCCCATAAATCCCATAAGCACACACATTCGTAATCAATTTCGCCATTTGCCCAATAATAACAACCAAATGCAATTCAACTATAATTTTGACATTCGCTTGAATGCATCAAATAAAAATATGACATTTTGCTGGCCAAATCGATTTACTGACAATAACGACTATAAAATACTCACTGTTATGCATGACAAGTGCTTTTATTTTCGATTTTACTGGCAGTTAATACTAATAAAATATGGAGTTCCGTGGCTAGAAATTCTTGAAGATAATGTAGGTTAAAGATTTAAACTTATCTTAAACATAATGGGTACCTTTCTTATTAAATCCCAATGTACATGCCCACTCAGACAGAAAACCACACATAGTTTTTTGTATTATCATTGAAATATTAATTGCTAAATAATATTGACGGGCGGCAAACAAATTACAAATAAAATATGCAAATTTCATGTGGTTATGCTCTCAGATATTTGTGGAAATGCCTGCG
Source organism: Drosophila anomelani (assembly GCA_035045905.1). Lineage (NCBI taxonomy): Eukaryota > Metazoa > Arthropoda > Insecta > Diptera > Drosophilidae > Drosophila > Drosophila anomelani. The sequence continues at coordinate 1,931,304 of JAWNOO010000007.1, read as the reverse complement.
GCATATACATATGTATGTATGGGCGTGGCACTGCCCAACGAATTTCGGCCAGCGAGCAATTATGCCAGTCACGCAAAAATTGCCAAAAGGTAAATCGAATTGGGGGCCTTTTCCGAGGGCAGGCTTAGCGCCGCCGTGTGTGTTTGTATATTATTAATGCAATTTGTAATTATTTGTTTCTGCGCCATGGCTGCCATATATCCCCTCCGTATGTGTGTGTATTCTATTTGTTTATTTGTTTGCTTGCCACAGCCATAAAATGCAATTATCGCGCACAGAGAACAAAGCAGAGTGCAGTGCACCTCTTACTATGAACCCCCGGTGATTCTCATGCCCCAGGATATATGTAATATACATATATATCCGACCTCGAAAAACCGAGAGTGTCAGTGAGAGTTTTCGAAAAGCTGCAAAAGTTGTCCCCAGCATCGGAGCATTTGGCATTTTCGCCTCACATTTTCGCATTTGCGTTGCCATAATTAACTTATTTTGTACATTAGCAACAGATTTTGTTTATTAACGCATGTGCGCTTGCCTTCGGTAATGCGATACCATTCACCCCGCCTCACTGCAAAGCCCGTCGAGTCCTCGAACCTTCCCGAAAATCTCGGGGCTTTAATGTCCTCGGAACAGGGGATAGGGACCACAGGGCGAATACTTATCTTTTGGCATTGCGAAGCGAGTTTATTTGTTTTCTGCTTGTGGTTTCTGAAACGATGGGTTGGTGGGTCGGTGGGTCGGTGCGGACCGGAGCTTGGCATTTTGTGCGGCTGCTGCCGCATAATTTATTTATCATTAGCAAAATTTGGCAAGCACTGGAATGCTTTCCCCAGTCGCTGCTCCCCCCTTAGCCGCCCCAAGATGTTGTGTATTTGGCTAAATAGTTGAAATAATTAGGCTCATTAGAAGTTTTGTAGGTTTCTGATGGCTGCGGAGTGTTGCCTTGATTGACAAGTGCAAATTGGTATTAATGCACAAGTTCGAGGAACTTCAAAAGCCGCAGGCCGAAAGGAGAGAGCTTATGTTCCATTTCACCAATTAAACTGAAGTAAGCTGGAAGTGATTGACAAAGATTAGGAAGAATAATTTGCTTTGTGAATATAATTTGGCTTTGAGAAATCACTGACTGACCCATCGAGAAGAGAAATCCTTTTTATAGCGAAATATCCTTTCCCTCCCTATTCCATTCAAATCCGAACGCCATGTTCCCCAATATTTAAACTCCGTCTGGCAATAGTTCACGTTTAATTAAGCAACGTTGCCAAAAAATAACTGGAACAAATCACGACGACAAAATGGCAACTGGCGCAACCAAAAATACCACCGTTTTTGTTTCAGACTGTTGTTTGTTTTGTTTTTAGTATTTTGTGAATATTTCTGGCACTGCCACTCCCACTCCCCCCGAATAACAAAAAAACAATAGCAAAAACTTGTTGTTCGCCAAGTCCAAGTGGAAACTGTGTGTGCGAAATGCAACAGCCGCAACAACAAAAACGACGTAAACTTTTAACAATTGCAAAACCAAATAAACAAAACGCAGGGCGAAACAAAGGACGAGCACTAAAAACTGCTGCAGGCTATAAATCTGCAATGGGTGGTGTTGAGCGGCTGGCTGGGTGGCTGGCTGGGTGGCTGGTTGGGGGTGGTCTTTGGGTTGGCAGCGAAAATGCCTTTGGGGCATTTGCACAGGCCCCCATTCGCACACAAACACTCACACATTACGGCGAGTGCGCCTGCTGCGTAAATAACTAATAAGGCTCGGGGATAAATTTCAAGTGCAATTTTGTGAGCATCGTAACCAAATACAACTCGAAACAAAACAACACACAAAAACCCACGGCCGCCGGCTGCTGGCAGGACTAGCACACAAAAGTTAAGCGTACTTCTGCTTGGATGCACAGAGAACAAAAACTACCTAAAATAACAGTCCAAATCGGATAGAAGTCGTATAAAAAATTGGCAAGGAGAGAGAGCTTTTTGATATATTTTTTAAATAAATAAATATATATTGGACATGAAGTAGTCAAGTAAAGTCTTTAAAGGTCAAATATAAATTTCATGATTTTTGGAATGTACAGAAGCCTAACAAATACTTATATATACTTTTTAAATTTTAGTTTTGGTTTGAAACTAACTTCACGAGCATTTTTAGTTTAGATTATTTACATTTTTAAACATTTAAGAAAGCATTACTTTTTAAGCACAATTTAAATTCTGCTATTTATAAATTACAAATTTAAATACATAAATTCCCGCCAGTGTACTATATCTGCGTTTTGTGTGCAGCACGTTTCTATGACTTAATTAAAATTATGAATGTTTTTGCTACTGAATCTCTGGCATGACCAAAAACCAGACAGAAATGCTCGATGGAAATGCGGGTGAAAGGCGGGAAAAAAGCGGGAAAACGGGAAAGCGGACAGGATGTCCATGGCAAATGCGCTTTTTGGCGGCGGGAAAACAACAAACAAACGGGCGAACAAACAAACTAGTAGCATCAATTTATGCATAAATCAGAAGGCACAAAAACCATGCCAAATTGTAAACATAAAACGAAATGGATATGGCGGAGCCCGAGCCCTGTCCCCCTTTGGATTTACCACACACACACACATTTAGCCTATTGACACCACATTTATGTATGTAGTAAGTCTGCCTGTGACTGGACCCGGAGAGATCTAGTTACCAAAAATGAAATTTCCGAATGCCATTGTCGCTTATCGCCCGCTCCTGTCGCCCCTTTCCGTTCGCCCTTAGTCCCGAATTTTGGGAAAATGAAAATGGCATTTAAATCAGTGCACAGATTAATTTCCTAATCAAACACTGCGATTGACTCGCAGTTTTCACGTTTACCGAAAATTCATTTAAAATTGTATTACTACTAATTAGAGGTATTTTTGGATTTTATATACGAGTATCAACGAACCCCCGCAGCCAGGATCAAAGCCAGGTAGACATGGCAGGTGATTGCTATTTCGGCGAAAAGAAGTGGCAACAAACGACTTGTTGAAAGACCCGACAAACTGTTGGCTCGCAAAATTGATACCAGAAGCGATATAGAAAAAATAGCGAAAAAACACCCACAAAAATATGAATGAAAAAAGGCTTTGAAAAAAGAGGAGAACAACAAATGTAGTTGCGTGAATTCGCGTTGCCATGAAGGAGAAGAAAAACAATTTTTATGTGAATGTGAATACAGGAAACTAACGAAGTTGGAATACCTCGGAATATTTTTAGAGAATATGATTGTATTTACCTCGAAATATTCTCCGAAAATCTTTTAGATTTTATTGTAGTTATTTTTGAATTAAATTATTAAATTGCAACCCAATAAACTGTGAAAAATATACTGAAAATTCCCATCAAGGTGCTAGAGTGTAGTTTGCCCCATGGCTAGAGCTTAGGGTACTCGGAATAGTACTCGAAGTGAACCGCCTCATGGCGGAGTCGATGAATGCCATCCAAGTTTTTGGCCCTGCAGCCGACGCCGGACATCGGGCCAGTGGGCAATTGGAATGGAATGGACTGGGCACTGGATATGCTATTGGGAATGGAACTCTGCTGATGGAGGTGGGAACGGGGGCGCAGGATCCGGGGGAACGGAATGGCGGATAGCGGATGGCGGATAGCACAAACGGTCAAAAGTTCCATTAGTGTCAGGCCATGAATGCTATTTACAAGCAGTTCGCGATGCGGCATCCGAGATAAGCGCTCTGACGCTCCGGCCGGGCCAAATGGAAAAACAGAATGAACAAGAAAAGCGATGGAAAAAATATACTGGCCTCGTGAAGGGAAAGCGGCACAAACAAAACGCACAAGCAAAAAAAAAGGAAGGCATAAGAGAGAATTTGCTGAACTAAAAATCCATTCGGCATCGATGCTGGTGCCGAGATAACAAAATGTTTGCTGCCCAGCCTCAATTGAGTCGTATTCGCAGTGGCATCGCTGTCGCAGTCGCAGTCTTGGCCGTTCCGGCGTTGCGTATACGCCAAGTGAACAGGGCCAAAGAAGCTGAAAAACAAACTAAATAAATACGAGCTAACAGATGTGGGTATATACGCACTGTGAAAATAATTGCGGAAATTAAGATACATATGTTTGAGAATTAAATTTCTTTTGAATCTACTATTATAATTAACATTTATTTTTTGAATAAATTAATAATTGTTGTTATAATAAATAATTAGCTTATTTTCTTAGTTAAATAAGTCATTTAATTAAGTATAAGTATATCCATATGGTTAACTCATTCATGGTACTCATTTTTATGATACTCTTGCTTAAGATATTAAACAATTAACCTATAAAAAGTGAAAATAATTTTTATAACACTACCAGTTTTAATTTCCTCTGTGTACATTTATGTGCGTAAGGAGTAAAGCAAATGAAAATTGGGGAAACGGAAGAGAGCGGGGTGGGAAATAGAATATCCAACTAAGCAACCCAGCAAGCGACTTATGTGCAGTGCAATGTCACCAGGACGAAAATAAAAATAAAAATATAAAAAGGAGAACACCATACCCACACACATGCATACATATTTATGTTTTTAGCAGTGACTGTTTGCTCTAACCCCGCCACCGCCCCTTAGCCGTCTGCACAATATTTGCACAGTTATCCTTTTTGTTTTATTTGCTTAGCGCTTCTGTGCAAAGCGGAGGATAACGAAAGACTATCACGAGACCAAGGAGTGCCGTGCCGGGCGTGTCGGCGCAGTGCAAGGATAACCCCGGGCACCCGAGCACTCGGGCCAAAGGGCGGCATTTCGGCACATCATCATCGCCATCATCAACATCATCATCATCCACTCGAGCAGGCAGCCCTCGGATTAATGTTTGTTATTATTTTTTCATTTATCGCATATATTCCTATTGTTTACCCAGTCCAATGTCTGTTTGCGGAGAGCAGACAAGGAGTGTTCTTTCCTTCCTTTATTTCTCACTGCTCTTACTTTGTTTTGGCTCCTTTGGGGCCGGCTTGAGATTGTCGGGATTTTGTTTTTTATAAACCACTGCCAGAGTGGCCAAGAAAACCCCCAAAAATTGAACAATATTGGCTGGCCAAAGGGATAATCGAGCGAGAGATGTCAATTAAGTGCTTGCAATGTTTATCAAGCAATAAAAATCATTATTCGATGTGCCATATCTACGTTATTACTCTAACAATAAAAAGGAGTAAATAAGGATTTTTTACTTATGTTTTAAAGGGTAAAAAGATTATAGTATTTTTATTAAATTTTCAAATTTAATTGGCCCTTAAGGGGATTAGGAAAAAAGCAGGAGATTTAAAAAAAACGTAACCTGAAATCAATTAATTACTTGTGTTCTTAATTAAGAGCTTCAAACTCGAATTACCAAAACGATTTAAATTATTTTACCTTTTTTCCTTGTAATTATTTGATTGGATATTTGATTAAGCGACACATAATTAAATTGCCGTTTGTAATTGAATTTAATGATTAAGCAATTAGCAAATGAAAATTGCAAAATTCAAATCAAATCCCGGCCCAAACCCTTCGCACGGCTCATTTAGTTGCCATAACACACAACAAATTATGGTTTGCGTTTCCATAATCAGCATTTTTCATTTCCTCTGGCGAGGTGTGCCACGCCCCGGACAAAAGGAATTTTAACTAAATTATGTTTGGACCCTTTGTTTATGCTGATGCCCTCTGGACACGACACGAACGGGTTTGGTTGCTTTCCGGTTATGCTGGACTCTAAATTGCGGTTTGGGCTGGGCCCACACCCTCTGCCCCGGGGGTCACCGAGTCCGTAACTGTGACAAAGGCAGAGCTAAGCACCGTGGCGGAAAAACAAATGCTACTCTATAGAGCCAACTCTACTTTCAGAACTTCTGTAAGAGCCGGGAATCGTAGACCATAACTAGCATTTTCGTTTTTATTCGAAGGGTTTTTACTTCGTTTCCTGCACTGATAGAATTTTACGAGAATTAAAACTACATTTTGTATTCTAAATATACATATTAAAAATGAAAATAATATTAAGTGAAATACATGGTTCAGGAACAGGGCTAAATAATTTTCTCAAATTATGCATGAATTTATGAATTAGTTAAACCAAACGGGGAGAAAAGTAGCAGTGAAACAAATGTTGCTAGGAACATGTCCCTGGTCCACCATTAATACCGGTATAATAAAGAAATTTAAAATATATTCTATTTTTATAATTTAAACAATATTATTTTATATATATGTCTTTGTCAATCATTATATTTTTCTTGCAGTGTTTCCCTTTTTCCTTGCCGAATGCACTTTTTGCCAGAAACATTTTTCCATTTGTGCTTTTTTGTGTCCGGCATTAGGTTTTCCAGTGGTATTAGTTCAGTGTTGGGCGTGTGCGGGTTTTTGATTTATGGTCTCGAATTGTGCGAGTTGCGTTTTTTATGTTAATTAAATTGCTGCGGCTTTCGGGATGAGCCTGGATGGGGCTGGATTTCTGCTGAAGTGCATGTTGGCCGATGCCTGACGAAGTGCACTTGGCCAACCCTTCAGCAGGCGATCTAATCCCGATGCCGGGCCAAAAGCAACCGAAACACGAACCCACCGACCCACAGCTCTTTGAACTCGACTGGGCAAATGAACTGCAGCATGCTTATTGTCACTAAATGCTGTTGACCCAGCAGGAAGGCTTGGCTTGGCTTGGTTTGGCTTGGCTCTCGTCCTGCTGTTCTGCTCCCGTTTCCTGTCCCGGCTGCCTGTACCAAGCTCCCGATCCGATCCGAGGAGGAGCTGTGGCAGTTATTAGAAATTCCATTATGCATGTGTATGGGACGCCTATGTGGGCTGTGTCAACACGGTTGGTTGGGATTCAGGACTCCAGACAGGTGGCTCGTCATCAGCGTTACACTGGCAATAATAATTGGGAATGAAGAAAACTCTATTAATGTTTGAAAGTATTTGTGATTGAAGGTAAATTGTAACTGTGTTTAAATTCGTTAGCTGGAAATTACGGAGCAAATAGGAAAGGGACAGTATTATAATATGCAGTTCATGAATTTAAAATTTTAACATTATACAAATAACATTTTTTTGCCGAGTGGTCGCCTTCCTTGCTCAAGTCGTCTTCTCATTTTCAAAGACCTGCTGTTTCTGCTGAATGATAAATCTTTCAATGAGCTTCTAGCCAGCCAGCCAACCAGCCGGGCACTGAGGACTTTGATAGGAAACCGAAACAGAAACAGAATCAGGAGCGTAGGACTAGAACAGCCTGGTAAACATGTCAGGGAGCTACAACAGCGGGACTCAACAATTTCCATTTTCAATGGAAGCTGCAACAAAAGCCTATTAAAGTCCGAGACAATGCTACCCACACGTACGCTTGAATGCACATAGATATTACATGCCAGCTGCCCGATGTTTGTTTAAGCGTGCCTCGGCCCCCGCCACTCCTCTCCAGATATGGAAAGCGACTCTGCAAATTATAATGCTGCGATATTCATATTGGGCGCTCTGCTCTGCTCCTGTTTGGCAGCTTGTTTGCCTTGCATGGCATTCACGTTTACAGGATTCACAGTTCAGAATTCAGGATTCAGCACTCCGGAATTCGCATGAAAATTCAGCATTTAGGCTGGAATTTTCTCCTCCCATAACATTGAACGCAGTTTAGGGCAGGCACCCAATAGGAATCAATCAGTTGCAAACAAAAACTAACGAAAAACTATCCTGAAATAAATTTGGCATACATATTCAAGGGTTCTCTGCATCTAACTATAAAAAAGAACAGATTTTGTCCTTATAATTCAATTTTATTATTATTTATTATATTTATTTATTATTTAGTCTTTTAAAAAATAATACATTTAATTGTTAGACTTGCAAAAGTATGCTACTAATAATTTAAATTAAAATATTAAAACTATTAATAAATTTGTTTTAATAAAGAAAATATCATTTCAAAACAAATTAAAAAAAATATATATCAAAGGGAACAGGCGTCACAAAGTGGGATCTAACTTCTCAATTTTGGCATCACTTGCGGTTTCATCGCACCTGACACCAACTAGTACACCAATCCACCAATCCCAACCAATGACGCACTCCGGCTGGATGCCAGATTGGAAAACAATAAACCAAAAACAAAAAAAAATAACAGGATGCTGCGGGGAAAATGTGGTGAAAAGAGCGTGAAAAGTGTTTACTCTCCCGGCAGGTGGCAGGGCATTTCTACCAACGTCCAGGGAGCACGACAAAGAAAATGGAAACAAACAAGGGCCGGGCTGCATTGATATTTAGCAGGCAGGCAGAGGCAGGCAGTCAGGCAAGTCCCCCTCCAGATCCTGGGGAAATCCTGACAAAAAAGGAACTAACAACAACAGCATGAAATGAAGAGGGCCAGGTGGGTCCTATTTCTGGGTTTTCGCCTTGGTGGCTGCCATGTAAACAAATCGCAAAAGGATAAGGACAAGGCACTTGTAAGCTGGCACTTAGCAAAATCGAACAAATATGTGACTTTTGCGCAAACTTTTTACCTTTCCAACTATATGCCACTGCAAGTGCGAGTACGAGTGCCAGGGATGGGTGGGGGTGTGGGTGTGTGTGGATTTATAGACATTGTTTGGCTGCTCTTTGTTGCTTTTCCTGTGGAAGTTGTGCACCCGGCTGTGTGCTATGATTTCTTACTGCTGCACTTTCCACCTAAACACTAACAAGCAAAGTTTTCCCAGCAATAAGCAAGTATTTGCGGTTGCATTTCGCTGCCCCTGCTGCTGCTGCTGCTCCAGCTCCTGCTGCTCGGAAAACTCTCAGCGGGCGGGCTCCGGCAACTACACTTTCCAATTTTCAATTGGCAAACAAGCGGAATTTTCGATTTCAGTGTGCAAATATTTATGGGGCTAGCAAGGACTTTAAGGCACTGCTTAAGTTAAGTTGTGCCCTGCCAGGCAGGTGTGGTCGCAGAAATTGTGGGTATATTTAGCAAGAATGGAACTATTTTTGGTCAAGGAAATCTAACAATTTAATTAAAAACTCCTTAAAATATATCGAGCTATTTAAGATATCAAATGTAAACATATATTTTATGGTTTTACAAGGTATCTCTTAGTCTTATCTAAGAACTCTTGCTTGCATATTTTTTTTTTTGTAATTTCTTGTTTGCTCTCTTGTTCCTGGCCAGGACGCACAGGCAGTTGGCCAATTATGCTGGCAGGCCCCGCTGGTCATTAAGGTCAATGTGCAGGAATTCATTTTACAGGCTGCAAATGGAGTAAATGTTAAAGGGCGACTCAGCAGTATAATGAAAATCATGCCAATTTTCTGTGGCATTTTCCAGGGAGTAAGTAGTCGCCGCCGAAGATATCGCCCGATATGCAAACAACTCCCGAAGGTAATGAATTACGCACAGCTGGCATGTAGGGGGAGCGAAAAAAATGAAAACAATTTTATTTTATTCGCCTCGCGAGAGATTTACAAGGAACCGAATCCTTGCCCGGTCTCACATTCCACAAAGCTCCTCCGCCCGGGCACAAAAGGGACGCTGCGCTGCGCTGGGAAAGCCGCAAATTATGTGCCATTATTCTTAAGGGCACAGCCGCATGAAATGTGACCCAAATAAGATATAAAAAATTTTTGAGTGCCTTGTTAGGCTATGTTGGCTTGTAAAACACCCGAACTTCAGTGGGCGAGGGTCGGGGCTAAGCCCCGGCCGGGAGCCTGTTACCGGGCTGGCGCCTTGAATTATGCTACGCATTTGTTGACAAACGACTCTGAAATGGGCGGTCATAAAGTTGCCGGAAATTGGCGTTGATTGTTTGGTAATTAATAAAACTTGGCGAGCAAACAAGGAGATTGCCTAAGTAAGTGAAGGCCGCGACCTAGAATCCATAAATCCTGGCCACCGTTTTGGCTAAATATTAAAGCAACAGCACTTAAAACGTCGATTTAGTTTTGGCCTAAATCATCATCAGCAGTGGCTTACCAGGGAAATTCAGTTATGAATGGTGTTTATTTGGGCTTTGGGCTTACAGGCAACCAGCAGTTTTTATCATCATATTTTTCAGGCAATACCATTCGTTTGCATAACTGCCCCTACAAAATCCAACCGTAATCTATCAAGCTTTCCCATGGTTGAAAAAACATTTATAAATCATTTAAGCGCCAAATATGACAATCATTCGACGAGAAACATGAACAAAAACACGGTGGCCAAGGACTTAATAAAACAGCGACATTTTTATTACCCTTAAGGGGTAAGTTTATGGCTGCTGGAATTATTTTAAATATAAAATCTTGGAATAATAATGTTTATATATAGTATATATAAATACTCTTTTAAATAAAACTACGGAAAGTGTAAGAGCATAAAGGAAACCCATTAAGAAAGCATTTTATTAGTTTGTTATTGCTGCTAATAAATATCCTTTGTATTATAAAGCAATAATTTATAATTTATTAGTCACATTTAAGGTACATAAAATATATATTCAAGGTGCAAAAGAAGGCATGAGAAATTATAGTATGGCAATCGTAGATACCCAATATGAAGGGTATCGTTAAAAAATATATACCAGCTAAATTGAGTTTTCAGCATATTTGTGTGGCGTTTTAAGCATTTGAAACCCAAACCGACGACAAAAACAAACTGAAGCGCCCGAAAAGCAAGCAATTGTGGTGCAGTTAAGCGGCGGATTAAGTGTTATCAGTGTCGCCGCCGCCACCGCCACCGCCGAGCCTGCTCTCGGACAATATTTCAATAATTTATTAAAATAAATACACTAAATTGGAATCCCCCGGCTTTGCATTCGCATTTAATTTCATCACCGATTTTCCCCCCATTTTCTCTCCCGTTTTCCAGAACTCGTTGAGTGCGCGCTGCGCAATGTCAATTTAATCATCGAGCCACCGGCGGTGCGACGGGGTCAGCATGTGGTGCTGAAGTGCATGTACGACCTGGAGGGGGCACCGCTATACTCGGCCAAGTTCTATCGCGGCCAGCTCGAGTTCTACCGCTACACGCCGGGCGAGTTTCCCAACACAAAGGTCTTTCCCTTTCCCGGCATTCATGTGGACGTAAGTATAGTTACAAAAATATATTTTTACAACTTTAAATATAATTTTAAAAATATATAGAATATCAATAAGTTATCCCGGGATATATATTTTAACCAACTCTTCTAAATTGATCCAATCTCCGAGAAGTTTTTAAATCACTTCAAGTTTTGTTTTAACTTAAAACTTAAAGGCCTTAAATATCAATAAATTGATTACAGGAAATAGAATGAAATATATTTTAGACATTGTTGTTTGAAAAAATTACTAGAAAAATAAGATATTCTAAATTATTTCTTTAAATTAATATCTACTTTTCCTTTTAAAATTGTCTAATTTTATTCTTTATCTTGATTTGTGAATATTTATATTACTTATATTTATTTATTATTATTTTTGTTTATTTTTATATTTATTTTAGTCATTTCAATAATGTTTTTAAACACTAAATAGCAAAGATACCCTTCCTTATAGAGTATAAAAAATAAAAGAAAAGACACGTAAATCGAGCTGTGAGGAATTCGAAATTTTCCAAAAGAACAAATTGTTAAAGCATTTTCTTTTTTACTTTTGTTTGCGATGGCTCCTGAAAGGACCCGAAACCGGACCGAACCTCACTTTGATGTCCTTAATTGCGCGCACACTGCATTTATTTATATTGTATATTTTAAACTTTCCGCTCATGCATATTCAGTTTGGCAGTTTTATTGTTATTGGCGGTTATTCAAAAAATGCCAGGAGACACCTGGCCTGACTACCACCGCCGCCGCCGGAGGGCCGGACGGACGGACGGCCGGAATACCGGCTTTTGTGGGTGCTATCAACGCGCGGCTATCTGCGGCAAAAATTTAAATGAAATTTTTGCCTGCTGCGTCTGAGTTTTGTCGCCCACCTGCAAAAACTGCAATCTGCAATCTGCGCAGAGCAGGGACCAGGGGGTGCTGAGTGCGGAGGAGTGGAAGGCGGAGCCTGAGGTCGGAGAATTGAGTCTCGGCTGGGGTAATTCTACTTTGGCTAGATTATTGAAAAAGTTTACCCAGCCGGCGGGCGGTGCTGAGGCGGCGAGGAAGAGGTCCTTGCAATTTCGTTGCTTCGATAAAGTTGCTCCGAATCTGGCTAAATATTTCATCAGGCTATTGAGTTTGTGCCAGCGAGTTTATCTTTAGTTTTTTTGTGCTCCTCCTCTGCCATCGCTCTCCTATTTTATTTTATTTTTTGTTATTTTTTGTTTTGTCATGGAAAACTTTTACTTTACCTAGCTAAAGGCAGTTTTTCCTTGTCGCTCTGCTCTGCTCTGTTGGCTGCTGGCAGCGCTTGTATTTGTTTGTTTTTAAGCTGTTTTAATAAATTTAAGTGCATTTCTTTGTTGGACTCGATGTCAGATTGCGGACAGCTGAGCGATGGCAGGTGTGGGTACTCGATTTATAGTTTTTTGTTCCCAGTACAGCAGCAAAACATTAATGTTTTGGGAAAATACAAAGTAAATAGCACTAAGAGTACCATCGAAATCTGGGTTTACCTTTAAGTGTGTCTCCATTTCTCTGGATGCCCAGACTCATCCTTCATCCGATAGTTAAGTACAATATCTGTTCTTCTGCTCCTCCACAGGTATCCAGCTCGAATGCCACCCAGGTCCTCTTACGCAACGTTGGATTCGGTCTCTCTGGCAACTTTTCATGCGAAGTGACCGCCGATGCCCCGCTCTTCTCGACCGCCACCGCCGTGGACACCATGCAAGTTGTTGGTAAGTCTCTGCCTGAGTCGTATGTCCCGATTGCTGAGTGCTGAGTTCTGAGTCCGCCTCCTAAGCTGATTCATCCAAATTGGCCTAAAGTGCGCTTAAAAGCTTCCAGGGAAGCCGAGTGAAAGAGTGAGTGAGTGTATCAGCTATCGGGCAGCCTTTGACATTACTCTCCTTTGATCGCCGGGCAGCGTTCCGTGGCTAAATTCCCTGGCTGTGGGAGCAGAGAAAGTTTTTCGCCTCTTTGGCAATTTGTTTTTGGACGGGCCAAGGTCACAGCAGCTGTTTCTGCTGGTTGCCAAAGTTTTGCGCTGAAAATTGCGTCATTAACAGGCCATTTCGTCTTCTGGCCAGATAAGCGGGCTGCCGCACCAAGGGGGTTGGCTTAGAGTGGCTCTGGCGGGTCTGGTGGCCCATCCCCTGTCTGGGATCATTTAGCAGTCTTACCTGTGCCCCACGCATTTCACGGCTTTATGCGTTTTAAATGAGCGTGGTGCGGCGCTCTCTGAATTACGAATTTAATCAGCGCGGCAGGGTCATGAAATCCAATGAGCACCAGTCCGTTACGGCTTAACAATTATTTGGTTCAAGCTTAGAGGGCAGAAGACTGAAACTCTTTAAATTATACACAAACAAGGCAAAATATAAATATATTACTTAAATTTAATTTAAACAAATAAGACTTGAAATTAAGTCTGCAAGTGCAGTCTGGGGCCAAGGGCCCAACACTTGCTTAGCTGTAAGTGGTGCAGCATATGGGGCGTATGCGTAATGCGGCCTGACTCGATTGCGCTGCCTCAGCGCTTGTCGAAGTTAATCTTTCTATCCGTTCGGCCTCAAGCATTCGAGAAATGCGCTCCGACAGCTAAATTCTGCTTTAGCCGCTGATTTTTATGCCACTTGCTGGGCAGGATTTATCCCCTATTGCCCGCGATTTCCACCGCACTCCATCCGCACTCCCTTCGACTGGCGGCGGGGAAGCCCGCTGTGTGTGCGTGTGTTTGATTGAGAGCTCGTCTGGGTTAATGGCTCACTGGCTCACTGGCTGCTTGTTGCCCGGCATTAAACATTCAGATGTCTGCCGTTCTGGCCTACACAGAAATAAACAAAGTTGGGTCGATCTAAATGTTGTTCTGCAGCAGAAATACTTTTCAAGTACAAAATACAAAAAGTTGAATATGCAATGCAGGGGTTACAGAAGGGAATACCTAAATCAAGACTGACTTAGTAACCATTTTTTTCTGTGTAGCCTTTATTAGATTGGCATCGCTCTCGCTTTCGCCTTGCCACCCGCCGCCAGTTGACTGCTTTATATTTAACGCCGCATTTAGCCCATTTAATTGGCCGCTTTCGCGTAACTAGCATCTGGGGATTAAAGCCTTTGATCGTGTATTTGCTTTAAATTCATGAGGCCAGAACAGGCCAGGCCGTCAAGGACGCGCCGCTCGACTTATTAAAGTTTCATTAATAGCTGCGGCACTTAATTGGCTGCTCCGGCAACGGGTCTCGGCCTTGGGTACCTCGGCACGGCTCTCGGTCCTTGGTCCTTGGTCCTTGGGACATACATCAATGCTGTTTCGGATAAGCCAGTTGGGAACTGACACACTGACAGTCGCCTCAAATCTCGGGCTTTGTCGGTTACTCGCCGCGCCCCGTATCCTGCGGCTTGCCGGCTCGGTTTCGGCATTCGGGCGTTTGGGCGTGGGCTCCCGGGCTTAGGCCTAATGTCGTCGACACTAAAACCCCAATAACTTGCCGGCTAAACAATAAATTACTGCTACCACCAGCTGGCAGGAGCCGTAACCGACACCATATTGTATTTTGGCACAGCGAAAAAATATACCGAAATTAGTGTCATATTGGGATGTCAATTTTGTGTGTATTCATGTAAATAATAAGGTACAGTGTTGTGAAAAAATCTATACAGATTTATATGTTTAATTAAATTTAATTCGGTATTTATTTATTCAAATATTTTTCCTTAAATTCTTTAGCTTAATTCTACCAATTAAATTTTGGTAAAGTGCACATAGCCAGATATTTATATCTCCTGCATTCACTTGACATCTAGAAAGGTTTTTCCTACATCTCGTAGAGCAACTCAGAAAGTCCTTGCCAGCCATCTCATCTGCGTAAACTCTCGCTTTAATTTCATCGATTCCCCGCATAGTTTTTCGCAGCCTGATGTTTTATGCATCGAGTCAGTCAGTCAGTGTTAGTTGTGCGCACTCATTCGCTTATGTAGCCGCCGCGTCCTCGGTGTAAATAACTCTGAGGTTTAATCGTGTGTTAATGAGCTCAAGTGGCAATCAGATTGCGGCCCAAGGATCCTGAAAGGAGCCCGCTGAAAGGAGGCTGCCAGCGTCTCGGCGTCTGCGTGGCACATAAAATAAACACTTTGTCCTTGCGGGGCGGGCCATTCAAGGCGTTGAGACGGTGGCAAGGTTATTACGGACGGTAGTGGCGGGTGGTGGCAGCAAAAGGCTGCTGGTTCTGGCCCCCAAAAGTTATGCTAATTCGGGCTTTCATTAAGTCACAGCCCCCTTGCCACCCCTCCACCCAGACACCCATCATCATCGTCGGCTGGTACGAGTCAAAAGTTTATAGTTGGCAAACATTTGGGCAGCCTTAAGTTTAATAACTTAATGACACGAGTCGAAGCTAAAACCAAGTGCAAAGTAGGCTGGTCAGCTGCTAAATTAAGGCCAGCATTTTGTGCTTTACACTGGTTGAACTTGAATGAAAAAATTCAAGAAAAATTGTATTTCAAATTCATAACATTATTAGTTAGGAAAAATAAGAATTCTTCTTTAAACAAAAGCAAGTTCACATGATTACTTGATTTTTCATATCCTTACACGGAATTCATCTTTAATTTTTGACAATTTTTGGGGTATTTAGTGCAGTGTGCTCTTGGAGACTGACCCTCATTAGGGGGAATTGGACGGCAGGGACTCCAGGCCAAAATGGCAAAGGAATGGCAAAGCCGGCCAAGAAGCATTCGATGCTAGCCCGCAAAAAGGTCAAAATCTGCAAGGCAAAAAGCGCAGGCGGCGGAAAGCTGAGGTCTGGGTCCGGAGTCCGGGGATTGGGGATTAGAAAGCGGCCAGGACACAGAAAGTCGCCCTGGGCGACTCGGGAAAAAGAGCAAAGTTGCCGCCGCCTTTGTCATGGAAATTACTTTCTTCATTAGTTACTTTGTTGCTTTCGCCGGGTCCTGTGGCACATAGTAGTGGTTCTGGCTGTTGTTGCGGCCGGCTTCGGCTCTGACTCTGGCTCTGGCTCCGTCTCCGGGTCCGCCTTGGTTGACTTAATTAAAAAGTTAAGCGTGGCGAGAGCGAGCAGGATCCTGGTCCTGCGGTTGTGATTGAAGGGTTCTCGGGGCTTCCGCCTCCACTTATGCGCCTATTAATGCGTCTTGTGTCAGGAGGTCCTGCTAATTGAATTGTCCCGGGCTAAACCTCTTACCAAGAATACCCAAAGCCTTTTTTTGTGACTTTGATTATAAAATATCATCGCTATATCCTTGACATATATATTTTTGTGCTCTTTTGCAGAACTGCCCGACAAACGTCCTGTGCTGCTGACGGAGCACACGCGCTACGAGCCCGGCGATGTCCTGCGTGCCAACTGCAGCACCCCACCCTCGCGACCGCGATCCGAGCTAACGTTCACCATCAACAACATGGTGGTGAGTAGCATATATATATTATATATACAGATACTTCTGTTTTCAACTCTGCTCCACAATCATTCCAATGAAATATTACCGACCTGCCGGACGACGACGGTCTGTTTCAATTTATTTTATGTTTTCGAGGCGACTGGAAAACAAATCTGACAGCGGGTCAGCGGCTATTTTGTGTGTTCAAAGTCCAGCCGGATCCTTTGAAGTGCTTGCTTGTCTATTCTGCTGAGAAATGAACACGAAAATGGGCTAGGACAAGACTTTAATCAAAAGGGTTCTGGCTTCGTTTTCACCCCTTTTTTTGTTTCTGGTTCTCGTTTCTTATATATTTTTTTCGTATTTTTCCACCATTGCGCCTTGGGGGCTCGTCCATCCGTCAACGTGGCGTATGCGCAATTTCACAGCCTGCCAGCGAGCGTGCGGATTGTCATGTGTATTAACAATGCATATGAGGCGACCGAATGGGGCAAGGGGTGTGAGGAAATAGGGCTAAGGAGGGAAGGGAGTCCGCCGCATCTGTGGCCCGAATGCTTTGTCATTTAGTTACTCTGGAATTCAGATTTCTATGCGGTGGCAAACACCAGCCAGATCCTTTTATCCAGAGTGCTGACAGTGCTGCCGAAATACTACATACATTAAAATAAATATCTGGAAATATTAAAGAATATATTGAAATATTACTTGGTTTTCCTTTTTCTTGCACTAGAATTCCTATCAGTTTTAAAATGTAAAAAAGAAGCCCAGATCTAAGCCCCGAAGATCGAGAGCTGAGGTCACAGCTGCAGGCAGCCAACTCTCTGGCTGTCAGCTTGTGTGGATTCTCACTTCTGGTTACTGCCATCATGCTGACATTGTTGTCCTGTGAGCAAATTGTTTATCCATTGCAATTTTATGAATATGCATGCCACATGCTCACTCGTCTTCACTGTGCACAGTCTCTCCCCTGCTTATAATTTTGACCCAGGCCCCGATGTCAAGAGCAGTTCAGGTTCAGAATCGGTCAAGGCGAGCGGGCTCCTCTTTTCCGCTCTATTTGCGGTTGAAAAGGGTTCGTGTCTGTGCCAGGGACACTCGAAAAGGGAGAAGTCCTTCCATCCTGCATCCTGCATCCAGCATTCACGTGCCTAACAGGTTGCACAAGTTTTTCCCACTCTGCATTCAGCACTTGGCATTCGGCGGCAACCGCATTAAGTTCCCATCTGATTTTCAAGCTGCTTTCCATGCCAAGGATGCTGCCAGGCAGAGCGGTACGGGCCAGGGATTTCGTGTAAGAGGAATGCATAATTTTCCAACACAATAGATTCGAATTGGTCTGTGGTTGGGAAGATATTATGCGGGAGCCCGACCAAGATTTGCGAACGTGTATGTGAACTGCATCAGATCTAAATTCGTATTGTTATCAACGGAGAAAGGTCTTGTCCTGGAATAAAGCCGAAAATCTGACTACACTCCTTCAGGAGTTGGAAATTAGTAAAGGCTTTCTGTGAAGACTCACCTGATTTGAGAGTAAAATGTAGGATATATATGTATAGACTTATATTGTTTAGAAAACACTTCATTTTTATTTATTTTTTAAACTTGCTTCGTAGCCATATTTCTTGCCTGGTTTTCTTTCTCTTCAAGTACACAGCATTTTCGCAAATATTTCCTAGGACCTGAGGAAAGCTGAAATTATGCTTTTAATCGAATTATGTTTGCTGAATATGGAATGCGGATTTCATTAGCCAAATCCCCTTAAAGGATATGCTCTCTATTAGCCTTTAAAGGCAGAAGTTGGAGAGCGTTGTCAGGGCCATTGAAAAATGGCTGCCACATTCCAGAAGCGCACTTGCCAAGCTCGCATTAAACATGATAAATGAATTCAAATCATTTGCACCGCAATAACTCGCAGCCGGAACGAAGGGGGAGTCTTCGAGGAGAATATTCAAAAGGGGTTGTGTTGCCTGGAAATGAAATGATAGCTTATCGGCAATGCCTCTCGAAATGCCACCGATGCTGTGCGGTGTGGGTTTTAGGAGGGGCAGGGCTCCAGGCTTCGGCGCCAGGGGGCTAATGGT
This sequence comes from Drosophila anomelani, assembly GCA_035045905.1. Lineage (NCBI taxonomy): Eukaryota > Metazoa > Arthropoda > Insecta > Diptera > Drosophilidae > Drosophila > Drosophila anomelani. The sequence continues at coordinate 1,912,813 of JAWNOO010000007.1, read as the reverse complement.
GGCCCAAAGGAGCTGCAAGGACATCGAGAACTTTTGGCAATGGCAACCAATGGCAGCCAGACAACAAACAGTAAGCAAACGTGGCAGACATTGACTAAAATTGAGTAGAAAACGATACCGCAGGAGGAAGATATATTACAATTGCCGATCACAGGAAACAAATGAATATTTCATGCTGTGCAAATCAACAAGGGGTGAGCAACACACTCGCACACCCTTAGGACACACACCGACACCCACACCCACAACCAGGCACCTCCGACATTTCCAGCAAAAGTTTACGTTAAAAGGTGCGCCGGCAAGGAGCCACAACTTTCTGTTGACAAAAGTTTTTGCGGTAAAATGCCACAGGAGTAATTTGCAAGAGGTCCGGACTACGTCCCACACTTGCAACCCCCGAAAAATCGTCCTTTCACACAAACAGCAGCGGTCAAAATTGTAGGCTTAAAATAAAGCTTAGGAGAGATAAGCTTGGCAGAAATATAAAATACGATTTTAGTTAATCTTAGGTAATAATGTTCAAAGAAATATTAATGTGGCTTAGGTTTAAGTTTAGAAATTACGGAAATACAAATATTTAAATTATTTTTTCAAAGAATAAGTTAGTTATATATTTTTTTGTATGTCTCAGATATATAAGATATATTATAAATAAACTGTTCACAAATGATGTAGAGATGTAACTACCTTTTTGACCTGAGCTGTGCTCCAACTTCCGACCCCCCTGGTGACATATGTGCCTTCGGTTTGAGACTGCTGCTGTGGCTCCATTTCGGTGTCCTGGCTGCTTCCGCCGCCCTGGGACCCGGGCATTAATCATTCGGCATGTAAATTGCCAATTAATAACTGCTGCATGTCATTTGGCGTCGGCTTAAAAATGCTACGCAGAATTTGCCATCATCGGGGTTGAACGAACCAAGAAAACGACCGAACGACCGGTCTTCTGGCCAAAGGAATTCATCCAGGGGCGCTCTTGCCAACTTCTAGGCGCATTCGCATTAATGAAGACAAATAGCACTTGAGCCCTGCCAAATTTAGCGGAAAATTGAAAAAAGCTTCGCAGCCATAGCAGTTGGCAGCCCTTTGTGCCATAGTTCTCTGTATACCTACAAGCATTCTTGGCAGCAGTAAGCCAGTTACCAGCTACCAGTTTCCAGCTCACAGCTACCAGCTACCAGCTACTAGTTACCATTTGCAGTAACGGCCCGAAAGATATTGCAGTGCTATCCACAATTTATTTGTTATTGATACGCTGGCAATGCATTGTGCACACAAACACTCGCACGTACGACAAATTGTGCACTCCGGGTCTATGTATTGGATGAAATATAAAATATATTTATTGTATTTTTCCCAAGTCTGGGAGGGACAAGCAAAGGAGTCGTCGCCAGCGCATGGAAATTTATGCCTGCAGTCAAAGTGTCGCTGAGAAATGAAATTGGTAGAAATCCAAATTCCAGGTCTTATTTTGTTTGGACTACAAAAGATGTATATACGAAAGTATTAGTTACTACAAGAACTTGTAAGTAAAAAATGATTGTTCGTAGAGAGAAATGGATTTAAACTCCCAAGTTCTTCGTTACAAGTTTAGTTCAACTTTAAAGCTGTAAATATTTGTGTTTACATCTTTAAAGTCTGAATAATAATATTCTAAAATAAAACCCAAACAATGTTCATACTTTTTCAAGGTGATAATGTAGTCTAATTTTTGTCAAAAAATATACTATGCTTTTAGTGATTCAAAAGCTATTAAAACTTCTCAAAATATGACCTAAAAAAGAACTGAAAAATATGCAAATGGTCTCATATCTCAGCAATAAATAAAAGATAGCAAGAAAGGGATTTCTTGCATGAGTTTTGGTAGAGAAAACCCGGACGATCCTAGGCTCACATAAAGTTGTTATATTTCCGGCTTATCTCGGACCTGCTCTCCATTAGCTAGAAATTTTCCTGAAAATCTCTAAGCTGAGTTGCAACCCGAGATGCAGCCTTGGCAGAAATTCACACATAAGTTCGAGGCCTGAATTCTTCAGGGATATTTCGTGGAGCCCAAAGACACTGGCAACTATCAAAAACACATATATATGTATAAGTCTAATTCCCCATGTTTGCACAAGGCCCAGAAAAATAAAGAAAAACTGGCAAGAAAAATACGGAAATGGAGGGAGAACTTTGCTGCTTAAACATCTGCTTTTTGGCACATGCACATGCGTATGGGGAAAAATTATTTATCAAAGCGCAAATCCTTTCGCATACACACACAGAAACACACACGGACTCACGAAAAGGAGAAAGAGACTCGGAGATGGCGACTGGCAGATTCTCCTATGGCAACAATTTTACAGTGAATTGCACTAAATAACTGCCATTAAGCATAAAAGCTGTTCTCGCATGAAGGAGCTGCTGGCAGCATTTAAGCCAAATGCAAGTTTAAGCATCTTGGAGCTGGCGCAAATAAAGTGGACTTACGCAGCGAGGACACGGACGTGGACCGGGATCGGGATATAGATACAGATACAGATGCAGTTGCGGATGTGGACCAATACAGAAGCAGAAATGGTGCATAAGGAACAGAGCTCGAAAATGCTTTGAAAAGCTGGCAAAAGCCTGCAGAGAACTGGCTAAAACTTTCGTCAAATGCGTCGCAGTCTTGGCCCTCTTCGTTTTTTAGCCAGCCAGTGGTGGTGGCCATGTCCAGTGCTCGCCCTGTCCTCTGTCCAATGTCCTGGCATGTCCTTCTCCCCGACGCCGCAGCCACTAATGTGTGCAATTGTGTGGGGCTTCTTGGTTGTCGTTTTTTTTTTGTATTCCAGGGTACATGGTGTGGGAAAGGGTATATTGTTTATAATATTAAGGAGAGAGTCTTATATACTTAATTCTTTGATTTTAATTTATCGAGATTCTAAACTTATCTATTAACCATAAAATCGTATTCATTTGTTAGGCAAAAGTTATCCTAATTTATTTTACGATATATTTATTAGTTTGTTATAAATTTTAGGTTCCTTGAAAATCGTACGGTATACTTTCGTCGTACAGTTTTCATTCGATTTTTTACTTAAAATTGTTTCTTGTGTTTGTGTTGTGCTCAGACGCCGCTGCTTTTTGCTGCATTGCATTAACACAGATAAAGTTCCTTGATACATAATTTCCATGCATACAGAAGTGTCTCCCAGCACATGTGGCAAATCCCCCGACATCCGGCCGTACTCCGCCCCCATTGGCCCCTCCATTGCTGCCCTGCGCCCCCTGCCTCACCTCCCTGTCCTTTGGCAAACTGTGCCAACTTGCAAATGGCGACAAGATGCTGGCTGGCAAAAGTTTTTTCCTTCTGCTCGGTCCGTTCAAACGGCCAAAAGGAGAAGTACAAACAAAAGTATTACGAGCGTGAGGGCTAAACGTTGCCAAATGTTGAAGCCTTCCTGTAGAACACCACTCCGCTCCTGGCCCCCGCCTTGCCCACAACCGCCAAGCCCCTCGAGCGCCTTAAAATATGCAAATGCATTTGCAAGCGTAAAATAAACAGGCGCAGTCTAAAATTATAATCCCCTTGCTTGCCTTCAGATGCACAGGGAAAAATTGCATTTAAAAAAATAACAATAAAAGGGAATAAAATAAGAGTAATTACATTTTATCTTGGAAATGTATTTTATTTAATTTCATTTAATTTAAGTTGCTTAATTTTCACAAAGTTATAAGTTTGCTCTTCGGCTTATGTTTTATTTTCTGTGTGAGTTCCTGGGCTACTCCTTTGCATATATCATAAAATAGGCCGTATCTTTCTTTGTTATTTTTATAAGAATTATTTTGGAATAAGATTGTTGCTTTGTACTTTTTATATAACATAAATTATACGTAAACAGAACACCTTACTTTTTTGGGGAATTTTAGGAATAAATTCACATTTACTTATTACTTTTCTTATTTTTTTAAGAGTCCTGAGTCACATTACCAAACCCTTGGAAATTCGAGAAACGATTCCTTGTAAACTGCAAATATTTTGCTAAAAAAAATAAAAAAATAGTTAAAAATACATAGTTTCCTTATGGTTAACCTGAATATTTTTATCGACTTATTTTCAACAGATCACCAACGTTGAGACCCAGTACATACGCACCGTAGATAATCTGATTGTCTCGCGTATTGCGCTGAAGTTGCAGCTGCAAGGAGTTCACTTTTCCAGCGTGAATCCGGCCATCTACAACAGCATTTACGGCATGAACTCGGTGTACGGGCACGGGGGACCGGTTTATGCCCCAAATCCGAATCCGGGCGGATTACTTCTGCGCTGCTCGGCACAAATCGGGGATCTGTACCAGGAGTACAAGGAAATCGAGCTGGGCACACCGCAAAAGGATCCGATACCGGCACGTGGTAAGTGAGCAATGCCGCATGGCAGCTGCGTCCGATCCAGATCCAACTGACTTCCGTTTCCGGTTCTTTCTTTTCGCCATTCCGCGTGCAGTCACCCTCTCCTCCGAATCGAGCCTGAAGAACTTTTTGAGCTCGTATTTCTCGACCTCATCGGCTACGCGACTCTGGCCCGGCGTCTATGTGGCGCCCCTTATGTTGGCCCTGCTGGCGGGCTTATTCCGGCTAATTGAGGTGGCATCCGAGACCGAGACCGATACCAAGACGAACAGCGAAGGCGGCAAGAAGCCCAGCCAAGGACCCCCGAGGACACATTCCAGGGAGCAGCCAACTCCTCCTCTGTCCAGCTGCAGCGCCTTCAAGGCGTCAAGACAGCCACTGGCCTGGCCAGAATCGAGGACAGAGACCCTGGCCTAAGCGTGTGTTACCAGTTACCAGTTAGTTAAAGCCCTAAGTAATTCGAAATGTGTTTTGGGGAGGTTCCCAGCCCCGAGGAAGTGATGTGTGTCCCAGTGACGAATGCCAAACTTGTATCTAACGAGGCTATGAAGTGGTTTACCGTTTAAAAATCGAAAAAAGTCACTCTAGATAAGCCATTTATTATCTTTATTTAGCTCTGCAGGTACAATAGTCTGGCATTTATACCTGGATACTCCACCACTTGCACAGTGCTGGGAAGCACCGCAGTTCTCAGTTAAAGGATCTTCTTTTGATGACTGCTTTTCATGTTAATTTCCCTTTGTTCCCCAAATACCACACTCTGAGATGTGGTGTATACTAGCGAGCTAAATAAATCGATTGACGTAAAACCAAACCAAAAATGAAAACAAATTAAGGTTAAGAAAAAAAAACATTTATAAACTAGCATAGTTGTAACGAAAAAAAACGTAAGAAAACATGAAGTTGGACAGCAGAGCAGCAAAAGAGTTTAAAACCTATTAAACAGGACATACACAATTCAAATATAAATGTTTACACGAAAACGAGAATCCAAACAAGGTTAAGATACACGAAAATATGCTAAGTACATCAAATTACTGATTCTACTTTAAATGTGCAAAATAACAAAAAGTTAAGCAGATAAAAACAACGTAAAAACGTGAGCGAAACCAAAATAAACAGAAAAATCAAAGGTGTGTGTTTTGAAGGAGGCGGAAAATGTGTGTAAAATATATTTAAAGTAAAATATTAAATTAATTTAATTTAAAGTAAATAAATCAAAGCCTTGTATGGGCATATTGTAAATGGTGGTGAAATTAAATAAAAATGTGTGTTAATTTTAAAACTCGGCGAGTTTTCTTTTCTGTCGGTTTGCTTTACAGAACAAAGAGGTAAACTATATATTATAACAGGCTTTAAAAAATACTTGAAATAGCTTACAATTTTTCCAGAAGCTTCCTTTTATATTTAGCCTGGCCACTGACCCATTGAATTTTCCAATTCAACAAATTCTCACTGTTGATTTTTGGCGTTAAGAAATTTTACTCAACATTTTCGCAACAAAGGAGAGTTCGTTGTTTTTTTCCTTTTGGAAAAAAAACCACCCTTTCTGGTTTTTGTCTGCATTTAGTTTGCCTGCCAAAGTGTGAAAAAACTTGCCGTTACGCAGCGGAAGATCTGAAAGAAATATAATAGAAGGAATCTAGTACAATGCAATGCATGCACCCCTTCCGCTTTTTCTTCGCTTTTCCTTCGTTTTTTGCCGTTTCCGTTCTGCATGCGCATTTTGTATTATATTTTGTGCTTCCCTTCATAGTATCCCAACCCCCTCGGACGCTTTTCCGAAATTATTGAAGCGCGCTTTGTTATTTCTTTTCAATTGCGGCCGAGAGGAGTCGTTTCTTTCGCATTTCCAAGGGGCACTCACCTCCCTCGGACTGTTATCGCAAATAATTGTAGTTATATCTATATATTCGCATGCACATAAGTATCAACTTTCGTACTTGTTTTACCTTCTCTCCCATTGAAATTTGGCCAAACATTTAAATTGTGCGTGATTTTGCAGAGAAAATATTTCTGCAAATAAGTAGAGTACAACAAAAAATATATAAATAAATTCGCATTCCGCAATCGTTTGCCCAGCGTCTGGAAAGTTCTGCTTTGTGTATTTAAATTAAATTGATAACAAACAAGCTCCAAAATAATGGGCAACTACTCTTGATTTCATAGCAACTGAGTGAATCAAAATACAAAACTAAGCAATGCGGTTTTGTGTCGGTTGCAAATGCGGAGAATCTCTGACTTCGACGGGAATCATCCACAAAGCAAACGAATTTATGTATTTTTTCGTTTAAATCAAAAGTGATTTTTCATAAGCAAATAAATATTAAGGTAGAATATTATTTGGCAGGCAGTGAGAGAGAGAGAGCTTGTAGTGAAGTTAGTGAAAAAGAATAAAGAAAATAAACATGAGGATATTTTATCTGAAATATTTATTATGAAATAAAACAATAAAAGCGGATTTTGATAGGGAACAATTCTACAAAAAATAAATTTTTGTTCGGCTATAAATATTTTATATTTTTAAGACTTCTTTAACACAAATCAGTCCCGAATTCGTAATCCCTAATTGTAAACCGCAGATCGTATCTGTCAATTAGGACGCAGGCTCACTCACCGCAACAAGATCCTTCAATTATTCGCTCAACATTTCCCACGCATGTTGCTCCTAACTAGCACTTGAACATCAACATTCGTAGCCGCATCCGCATCCGTATCCGCTTTGATTTCAAATGGTGGCTTTTGCCGGGACCAATTAGGTACTTTATTCCTTTGGTAGGACACGGACACGGCCCAGTATTTTTGTTGCCCAAATGGAACATGAACAGTAGCGGAAATGCAGCGAAATGATGCAGTGCCTGCTAATTGAAGTCAACTAATTTGCATTGCAGATGGCAGCGACATGGAAAAGGCATGCACATGTCCAGTGTCCTGCGTCCTGCGTTCGATGTTTGGTGTTCAGTGTTCAGTGTTCAGTGCTCGCTGTTCGCAGCTCGGATATTGGACCACTGCTTATTTACGTGCAATTAGACGGCGCCGAGTACGTGTCCTGCAAAAAAACAGAACGGGAACGGCACGGAGGAAAGCACAAAATTGAGTTTGACAGACCACAGAGCACAATTAAAATCAATTAGCTGCGCGCATCGAATTACAAATTGATTTATTTATGATGTTTCCATACCCGCCGCAATCGCCGCTCCGGTTTGGTGGTTATACTGATTGTTATACGGCAGGCGGCGCGCCGGCGGTGGTGGTGCTGGTATCCCGTCTCTGTTTGCTTTTCTCACGATATCCTGGGGGATACCGGGCAATCCTCGTGACCTGCGTGTCGCAGGATGTCAAGTGTGCATTTCAAATGGCCAACTAACGCTGTCCTCGTGTCATCGCGTCACCACTTCATCGTCAGCCGGGAAGCCATGCATCCCAGCCCCGCACACCAGATCCTTCGCTCGCTCTTGCACTCGAGCAGCGTAAATTGATTCCATTGATTCCCGCTCAAATTTATAGTTAGCGCCCCGGGGAGCTGGCACTTGACTTTCGCCTCAATATCGTTGCAGAGGAGAGCGAGCGCTTTATTCAGGGATAAATGCCAATCAGTTGCAATAGAAATGTTGTATTGAAAATGATTTATTTAAAGGGTTTAATTTTGTGTTGATCATCTGTGGATTCTGTTAATTAAGAGGTTCTTCTTTCAGTTAGTTCCAGAAAACTCTTCGCGGATGTTCGATATTTCTCCCAATGCTTGTCCTCTTGAAAAGCGTTTAATTTCCATGGCCAGAGCAACGAGCTGCCGAAGCGTGATTAACGAAAATGTGCGTTAATTGTGCATGAATGCACTGATTAATAGAGCAAGGACTCGTACTCGAACTCGCAATCGGAATCCGAGTCCGAATCAGAACCGCATTAAAGCTGCCGCCGAGCAAATTTGCAATCACTTAAAGCAAAACGCAAATGAGGCAGGACGAGTGCACAATAAATAATGACAATGCAGCGACGATAAGCGATGTGGTCCAGTCTTTTGAATTTTATCCTGGGGGCTCTGGGGAGATTTGACACGCCTCGAACTCATTTAAATTGTCAGAGAATCAGAGATACAGAAAGAGTGCGAGAGATATGTATATGCAGCGAGAGGGCTTGGGCTGTTGGCCCTGTTTTTATCACAAATATTCTCATTTGAGTAAAGTGCACAATGCAAATAAATAAATGCGAAGCCGAACTCCCACATCTGTCTCTTCCAGCGGCAGATGTGACACTTTTCGCATAACTGCAAATGGGGGAAATGCGGGACCTCAATGCCAGATGGACGGTTTCATTTGCCATTGTTTGCTCCACGACAGTTGCCACTGGATGGTGTCTACTGGCCACTGTCCTCTGTCCACTGGCCACTGGACAATTTACAATGGTCAGGGGACATGAAGACTTATTAAGAAAAGTGTTGCTGCCTCATGAATAAACAGTGCAATGAGATGTGATGCCTTCGCACGGACTGAAAGCCAGTTGTCAGTTGGCAATTCCTTGAGTGCCGCTCACAAGGCCTCCCACAGGGAGGAGAAAGGAGAACGGAAGCGGAGAGAAGTGTCCAGCCAAGGGTCCTGCGGAAGTGCAGCAGATGCCAAAATGAAGAAGACGTCAGTCTCTCAAGAATCTCAGAACCAGAGCACCTATCGATCCACATTCCATATGGATCTGGGATATACAGCAGGTGCTACATAAATACCTCGTTATAATTTTAAAGAGTAAAAGAGTAATACTTGTCCTGAAGATAATGTAATCATGTTGCTATGCATAAACTTGAGACAATTTCTTGGAACGTCCTGCACAGCGCCTAACTACGTTTCAGGCCTCGGAAAAAAGGGTTCATTAAATTAGCATTTAACAATTTAGATGCCGGGGAACCTGGACTGGAGATGGCGCTGGAAACTTTTGCCGGACCTGCCTCGTTTATGCAAAGCGTCGTCGCCTTATTGAATTTGCACTAAGCAACTTTTGTCGTCCCAGGACAAGTGCTCCAAATGAGTGCAGAAAAGTTTGACTAACGTCCAGAACTTGGCAGCGGGACTGGCGGTGGTCAATGATCTGCGAGCACCGGGGAGCGAGCACACACGAAACAGAATGGGATTCGGAGTAGGAGCGGTCATTATATATTATATATATATATCTGGTATATGCCATGTGCTGGGGGAGGATACTTGGACACGCGCACGCCTTCGTGTAATAAACTTCAAAAAATAATTTCGGCAACGTCTACGACAACTAAAACTTGACACTTTGCAAAGAAAGTTTCTGTGGCCTGAGTGTTGTGTCCTCTCCGCCGCCCCCAAAGAGGAAGCGGGGGTGTGGCAACCGGGCGAAGGAAGTTGGGAAGCCTCGAGTGTGGCGTGGGCAGTGACAGCTTAATTTAATTTGCGCACAAATTTCCAAACTTGTGAGTTATCGAAATTTTCACATAGTTGTTGCTGCCGGGTCGGCCATAATGAATTATGCAGCAGGAGATGCACTCAAGGAAAAATAGGGAATACTACGATAAGAAAAATAAAGTTCATCTGTATCTTTAAATATATTTTTTAGGGAATTTATTTTGCTTTGGAAAATAAAATATGCATTTTTCTAGGTTATTGTGGAGGGATTTCACTGTCCTGTATCGTAAACCAGGGGTTACAAGTATCCCTTTATGTAATTTAATTCAAAAGATTCCACAAATATTGCTAAAGAGGTTCTTAAACTTGAACTTGTTAAGATTTACGTAATTAATATTGATTCAAACTTATTTTTTTGCCCTGCTTCTTGCTTAGAGTTCTCTTTTTACTACCAGTGCAGTCGAGCATAAGTGTTTCAAAGTTTCCAAATAATTAAATTTTTGGAGACAACATCCAAGAAATCCAGAATTTGACTGCTTAAAAATCCAATTACTGGAGACAGTAGTCTCGCATGCCAATGCCAATCATCATAAAGCAAGGCGGGAGCGTTTTCCAGTCCCCAGGCCCATCAAATCGGATCGAATTAAGCCGTAGAGAGACAGATACAAGTGCGCACGAGTCGCCAGACAACAAGAAAACTTTTAATCCATATTAAATGAACTTTTCTGCACAATTTTCATCAAATTTATTTTGTATTTATTTACACTTTTGTTTGGTTTTCCATTCGCCATGGCCGCTGCCACCCACATACACTGTGTGTAAGAACAATGAGGACGAGAAACTTTTGCCATAAAATTTGTTTTTATGTGCCTTGCACGCGGGGAGGACTTCTTTATATGCCAACTAAACCAGAACTGGCAAATGCCTCACGTTCTTCATTATTTTCATCGAATAGCTCCGAAATTGTTTAGCTTTTTTATTAGTTTGAGCTGTTCCGGCTGCCCTCGGGGGCCGAATTAAGGGATTGTTTTTCCATTTCGGCAAGAGCTTGAAATTTAATAACTTGTTTCACTTTGACTCCGCTCTATGCTCTCTGCAAAACTATTTGAGCACTAATTTAATTTTAATGATTTTTGTGCCTGGCAGAAACCCCTCCCGCAATACAAACAAATTACGGCGCACAACAAGATTGGAACAAACTTTTGGCTTAATAGGGTAAATGCAAAGCGAACGCACTCGTAAAAATGCAAAAACACCAAAGTCGTTGAACTTGCCCCGAAATGCCCAACAAGTTGCCGCCCGTTAAAGTTGCCGTTTCAGTTGCCGTTGCAGTTGAAACTGCCATCTCTGTTGCCGTTGCCTTTGATGCTCGTTGCAGTTGCCAAAGTCTAAGTTAAAGTTAATTGTATGAAACTTAAGTGGACACTTAACGCAATTTCCGGCTGAAAGTAAGGCAGAAAGAAACAAACAAACAACTTTTTGCTTCAAGATTTTGTTGCAAACTTTTTTGGACGCAGCCTTGAAGTATGCAACATTTACCCATATTGCACATACGCAGTGATGTACATACAGTTAAGGTCAGATTATTACCTATAAATAGAGTGTTCTAAATTGTTTTATTAATACGTAAGTTTTTGATAAGTAAAAGAGATTAAGTAATAATTTAATTAATTAAATAGTTCCCAATATCTTAAAGCACTGTAATAGTTTCTTGCTAAAATCCCCTCCTCACCTGTATATAAACCCAAATATATATATGTTTCTCTTTCGGTCAGTTTGGGCGCAATAAATTTGCATCTCGTGCAGAAACATTTTGCACTTGAAGCGTTAAATAAAATAAATAGCCTTAGCCATTCCGAATGCTTAAATGCTTGGGGTCCTGCATAGGAGAGCCTCTGTAATATGCAACACCGACAATGTCCAAAACATCCAGCATATATATTTAGTGGTAATGTGTGTGTATATGCACATAGACAAACACATGTTACAAGCAGCTGCAGTGGCCAGTTGTTTATGGCTGCGGCTTTCGGGATAAGGGAAGAGGACAGGAAACCGGAGGCGGAGGCGGAGGTGGCTGGCGCTGCTGGAGGGCAGAGGTCCATTGACAAGGTTTTGTTTGGCCTGCGTTGCCTTTTGTTTTATGGCCTATGCGCCTGCCGGCAATAAATTTATAGAATATTTAATATGCATATTTGCAAATAAATGATTTATGCCTTCGAGGTGTGTGTGTGCGTGTGTGAGTGAGTCGGCTTAAGTGCGTCTACATATGTTCGCTCGCCTGCCCACATTCAAGCGCCTTGCTGTCCGCTTCAGTTTCAATTTAGTTGCAAATTTTCTTGATTACACTTTGATAAAATAGTCCGAAAACGAATGTTCATGAGCGTATGCATTTCTACATTAATAGAATCAAATGTATGACAAAAATTGGGTTTAGCTGGATATTAAAATTGGTGACATAGAGATGTTTATTTTAATAAAATATTTTTCGTTTAATTTTGAAAGTTATTAATGGGGAGTATTTTATTTATTAAAGTCTGGTTTTATATTACAAAATATTTGTAAAAAATAAATTGGATTGGAATAAAAGAAACTCGTTGTTTACTTGCCTGGTGTATTTTTCTACTCGTTGTATCTGATCGCTATCTTAATTTAATTTAAATATCATTTTATTTTTTTATTAAGTTTGGTCTAAGTATAATAGTTTTACAATATTTTTTAGTTCGTAGCTCCACTTGATCGCTGAGGCCTTGTCGTTTCCCACCCCATTTTCACTCCTTGTTATGGGCTAATGCAGTCTCAATAGTTACTGTCTAGAATATTTTTGACTTATTCACACTTTGAGGCCAATATACCCCAGTAATTCCTAAGGCAGTTTCCGAATGGAAATGTAACTTGGCCTTCTCTTCCTTTTTGTTGTTTGATCAAATTGTGTGTAAAAGGTAACCCATTTTTTTGGGTGTACGCACGAAAGGAATTTATGAGCCATCAGCCACATGTTGCTGGGACATCCGCGAATCCTGGATCCAATTGCAGCTCCCTACACTTTCCCATCTACCGAGCATGAACAAGTAGATGCACAAGCAAGTTGTACAAAGTTTACACAAAGTAATTTGTATGCACTGCAATTGAAATTCTTTTGTAGAACGAAATGAATTCTTTTTGTTTGCGTTTTGGCCCTGACTCTGAGCGAGAGAGACAGGACCAAGCACTCAGAGACTGGGACTGGGACTGAGCCGAGGAATCGCGCTGCACAAAAACCTCGGCAAACTAGTTGAAAAATTTGCTTTTGAGCAGAGCTTCAAACTAATGAAGTGGAAGTCGACTAGCCAACTGCGTCTGTGCCGTCCATCCGAAGTCCGACGTCCGTCTGCTGGCTGCTAGCTGCAGAAACTAAAACGAATACAAATTAAATAAAATAGAATTTCTGTTTTTGCCCTTTTTGCTAATTTGCATGCAAATTTTTTTGGCCAAGCCAGAGTTTGTATCTCTTCCACACGGAGAATGCATCTCTGTTTGATTTGCCTTCGACACCGCTCCGCCCAGCTCCGTTGATGCTCCGTCGCCCCTGAATCCCGAATGCAGGAATTTGATTTCACAAAGGGGAAAATCAATTGTTCTGGGATTGCACGTACTCGCTTTTTCTCCAATTGACTCACTTAGTTGCCTTAATCTGGTTCAATAAGTCTCTGGCCGGTTCAACTTCAATTTGTATAATTAAAATGCAAATTGCCGTATAGCCATCGGAGCAGGAGGCCAGGGCTCGGCAATTGTTGGGGGGCTGTGTGTCGCAAATTAAATTTATGAAAATCATCGCTGAGAGGTCTTCAGTCCTGTGGCCACAGCTCATTAAAGTCCTGAGTGTTCCTGGCGTTCTGACAATGTTTTCGTCGCCTTTGACATTTGTTTCTACAGCACAGTGGGGTAAACAGGGGTATTTATTAGGGAAGATCAAGTGGTTTTATCAAAAACTCATTTAAAATCTATAATGTTTCTTTATATAACGTTAATTTGTAAAAGCTTATGAAACCAAGATGGGCCTTAATCGTTCCCAAACAGAAACTCTTATTAAATTTATTATTGGATCTCGATTATCTTTTTGTTAATAACATATTTTAGTTGTCAGATAAAACCTTGTTGAGTTTCCACTGTTCACCTTTCACCGCAACTCTGTTCGTCGCGTGTTTTTATTTAATTTAGCATAATATGCTCGGCTTCATGTTTGGTTAGCTGCTCCTCGGGCGGTTTATGCTCCAGCCACGCCCGGTTTTCCTTTGCTTTTGCCTTTGCCCTTGCCCATTTCCCATTTCCCGTTTTCCATTTTCCCCGGCGGCGACGGTGTACACTTCGCTAATTTTTGGCGTGGCTCAGCCGAAAGCTTTTAACATAATTAGTTTCAACTTTCTGACCACGTTTCGTTTTTGTCCGTTGGCCTGGTTAGTGTTGCGTTGCACACTCAATTGTTGTGATATGTTTGCCCAGCCAGCTAACAGCGGCAGCTACACAGCTGCGGTGATTAAACAGCGGCAATTTCCATAAACCAGCAACAGTTTCAATTAAAGCGAGAGCGGAAGTGGCACTGGAAGTGAAAAGTGGAAAGTCCGCTCACGAATTCGCAAATAGCCAACGGGATAATCATCAAATAACACATTAGTTATCGGGGGCAAGCACAAAGTTCTGCTATTCGTCGGCCCTATATGGCTTCGATCGAAATTACCCCGATTTGGATTCAGGCGTGCTGTTTTTAATGTCGGCAAGCCTCGTAAATTCGGCATATAAATTAAATAGCAAACAAATATCAAAGGGTTAATATCAGTATTTGCAAGGGTCACTGGTGCACTTACAGAAATTAGCCTTACAAAAACATTAAATTTAGAAATAGAAAGCAAAACTTAGCTTTACATTGTTTAAGGGGTTAAGTTAAGTAATTACGTTTTCAGATCTGTAAAATTTAAATAAATAATTATAAAAGTTAAAGTACACGTTTTAATCTATCATTTGAACTGCTATACAATAGTTTCTGAAACCTCTGCTAATCCAGTTATTTTCTCTTTGTGCAGTCATAGCCAAGTTAGGGCCTGTGTGTGCGTGGCCCGGGGTCTTTATCGGTTTTCAATCCTTTTGCTGGGGTCCGGGGCACATAAAGATTTTATTAGTTGGCACGTGTTAACACGATGGGTGCCCATAGATCCTCGGACTAAATCCGGTCATTGATTGGGTTGATTGGGCCCTCCGCCTGCGAACATGGCCCGTCGCCCTTTATTAATAAAGTTGGACTCTCGAGGGGCGGCGGGGCTTTTGACTTTAGTCTGTCAACCGAAGCGTGGAAGGCGCCACAAGCCAAGTGACAGGCGGGGCGAGCCAAGAACCGCCTTAGAATGCAATCTTGGCAGATATTAATACTCAACTATAAACACTTTGAGTTGGCTTTGAGGCCCTCACCCCGTCGGCCCCACGTCGACACCTGGCCCCCGCCCTGTTTTCCCAGCCGAAAGTTTGTTGTGGGCGAAAATGCTAATAAACTCGAGCTGATGCGGTTTCATTTCGGTTTCCATGGCAGCTCGAAATGAGCAAACAGATGCAAATCTGTTGCAGCGTGCAACCGAGCGGCATTTGCATAGGCAAATGAAAAGTGCAGTGCGGCAAATTTAAGACTCGCATGCGGCTTTAAATATTTTCCCTCGCTCTCGCTTTCCATCCTTTATTTTTTCGGGGGCGGCAACAAATGCCACAAGCACTTAGCCTTAGCCTCGCCCCGGAAAATGGGAAAGGAAGAGGCGAAAGGGGGCAAGTGTAGGAGAAGAGAGAGGGCCGACTGCCTGCCGGACCGACAGGCAGCTTCACTCAAGTTGACAAGCGCCCAGCTTCCATCCTTGTGCCCTGCTTTCAGCATCTTTTGCTGCACATCCACATCCACAGCTACAGCCACATCCACCTCTACATCCGCATCCTACAGCAACATGGCATCGTTTGCCCTGATAGTTGCTCGTTGACTAAGTGACCTTTGTGAGCGCTAGAATGCACCAACCTGGTCCAACTTTGCCTTGCTCGCCTGCCTGCAACTGGCAGGTGGAAAGTGGAAAGTGAAAAGCGGGGTGGCGTTTCCAGGAAGGCAGACAGAGCGTACTCAGTCTTACACTGTTCACATTATAGTTTTCAAACTAAATTTGTGGTTTTTGAATTTTTTATTACCTCAATCGGACTTTATAGGCCATAAACTAAGCAATTTTGGAACTCTAATAAAAAAATCGAGTACTAGATAGCCAAGTGATTTGTCAAAGAAAAATATAAAGAGAGTGGAATTGAAGAGTATAAGTTTACTTTGAATTCTACTTCCCAGTTGGTTACTCTATACTTTTTATTTTATTTATGCACTCAGTTTGTAGCTCAGTGTATGCCCAGCCAAACATAGTGGCACACCGCCTGAGATTCTCTTCGCCGGAGATCTCGTGTCGCCTGTCACCTTTAAATAATGTCCCACGACGCCTTTCAGCACAAATCGCATGTGAAAAGTGCTTCACACATGAAGTGTTTTTGGAATTTTTACTACGTTTTTTGGATTATGATCGCATGCTCGTCTGTACATGGACAAACCACTCGTCAGCCAAGCCTAGCCTAGCGCCATCGCAGAAAGCGGGCTGCATCAGCGTTCTAGCCCCACTGTTGTGTTGTGTGCCGAGTGTTGTTGTGCGGCAAGTTATGGACTTTATTGCGCTGACAGTGGATTGTGTGGCTGGGCCTGGAGCCTGAAGCCTTGTGGCCCTTCGGCCTTGGACAACCACTGCAGCAGGCAGGCGAGAAATTCGGAATTACACTTCTGGCTGCGATAATTTTGGCGTGGCCTAGACGGCGAGTCCGGATTAAAGCCAGAAATGTGGGAAATAAATTGTTGTATTTGTCTAGCATTTATTAGATTTATCTCCCTTTATCCAGGTCACATTTTTTACTTACTATGCAGGCCAGAAAATGAAGGATATGTTCTCTATTCCGCTTTAAAGATATACAAGTATATATAGATCAATACGAAGTGTTATTTTGTAAAATAACTTCACTACAAAACCAATAAAAACTAACTTTAAGCCTTGGCATAAACCAATCCTCGTTAAAGCCCTTTTTTGCGGTGATCAGAGTCCCCGCAATCCTTTAGGAATTCGATTAACATGTAATAATTTATCTTGTTCCGCTGCCTTTGTGTTGGCATTTCGATTTGCATGTCCCTTTGAGATTTTAGTTGCTATTTTTCTCATTTTCATTTTCATGTTCATTTTCATATTCGCTTTCATTTTCCCTGCTGCCAGCAATCCCATCGTCATCAGCTGCAGCCCGAGTTCCATTCATAAATATTTGTGCTGCGGACGGGCGGAGGGAGTGAATGCGGATGGAGAGGGGGGTATATATGGCGATAGAGGGGCAGATGCCGCAAGGATCTGTGGGAGTGACATGTGTCTGGGGAACAACAAGCTGACATTTTGTAATAAATATTTGATGACTTTGATATGCAAAATCGCAAGCCGCTCAAAAATTGGTTTAGCTTTAAGTGAGCTGGGATTTCTGCGCGTCCCGAGCTGGCAAACTTTCCCGGCACTTTCTTTTAGTTTTCCTTTTCACACTTCATGCCAATTCATTTGCCGGCCAGAAGTGTAGGGGAGGCGGCGTGCATATAATGTCCTTGCTAATCCCATGCCAACATCCCCGTCTGCGATACAGATACATATATATTTTCGGCTATTTTGGCAACTGTTTGGCCATTTTGTGCGCTTAGTTTTATGGCCACTGCAGCGTGCAGGCTCGCAACTTAGCCCCACTGCATGCATTGTTGCGTTTTAGCACCTCGCCAAATGTTTCTGTTAATTTGCTTCCAGTCGCCACACATGGCGTATACGTAATGCCCCAGCAAGACACCGCTTGCAGGGTGCTTGTAGAGCGTGAGAGCTGGGCAAAAGGCAATCCGTGAGTCGAAGTTGGAGGGCAATGTCGCGGCATATCCTGTAAGAGCTCTGGGCCCACTTGATGCTCCACTAGATTTCCTTTGCCCTTTGGTCATCGCCTTTTCCTGCCCATCCCTTTAGCTGCAGCTTTGTGAAACGTATTCTGCTTTGTGCCTTTGGCCCTCTGGAATTTAATTACCCTTTCTGAGAAGTATTTCTGATTTTGGAAAAAGATTTTAGAGCAGAACTGTTGTGTTTCAAGATTCTAACTCTTCAATATTTTTGTAACCCAAACCGACTGATTTAAAATTAGTTTTGTATTACCTCGCTGTAAGAACCTCCATTAATATATTTTACAGATATTAAGCCTCTTGAATTTACGCTACGGAAATGATGGTAGAGTATTTTAAGCTCGGGTTTCTCAGATTGCCCCTTTTGCGCTTTTCTGCTTCACGTCACGCCCGCCAGGTACTGGCTATGTGCTGAATTATAAATGTAGATTTGTATACTCGAGCAGGAAATAGCTGCAGGTTGTGCTTATGCCTTTGGAGTGCACTTCTGCCCGACCTCTGGTGGATTTTCCCGCAATTTCCTTTGGCAAATCAAATGGGGAAAGACGCGGAAATACGTTTCCATTAACCGCCATCGTTGCGCGTAGACTAATATTCTAATTTAGCATCTTGGCAAGCCATTGACACTCAATTTGAGGCCAAGGAAGTGGACCTCGGTGCTTTGTTTTTGACGGTTCACTGGCACAATGATGTCGGGCGTTAAGATATTGATGCCTTGGATGCTGATAGGGCACGACAAGGGTTAAGCATACGATATCGAATTATGTTGAATAAGCTGCACTGCGAGGCACAACACAACACATAATGCAAACGGATCTCGCTGAGTAACGGCTCCCATTGCTGGATAAATAAAATTTGTTCGAGTCGTGCTTTGCATTTCAATGGGGGAACATCTCAGTACTTATCGCCAGCCACGCCCCCAGGACCTGGCTCATTTGCCGCCCATAATGTGCATTGATTTGCATGAAAAGCAGAACTCGTTATACGCACATTTTGCGCCATTTTCAGCTCTGGCCACGTCTCAAGGAGCCCGCTTCCCCTTACTGCCTTACTGCAAGCACTTTCATTATTGAAATACTCTTAAATTATGGAATATTTGCATAATGCGATAAGGAAGCAGGGAACTGAGATACAAAAATAGAAAAGTACGACTTCTTTCATTAGTCGAAGAGGAGCAAAAAGGTCTTGCATTCGTTGGACATACAACAAAACTAACTTCTTAATGATTTATAGACTTCACGTAGCTGTATATAAGTTTTATATATTAAAGTAGAAGGCTCTTAATGTAAGAACAGAATTTAATTAGTTTATGTGCTACGCAGACAGCTTAAGTTAATTAAATTGACGGCTTTAAGAAATAAGAATCATTCGGACATCAAACAGCTGGCAGTTAATGAATGTGGCACACACGGCGTATGCGTAATAATTGCGACAACAGTTTATTAAACGCTCGTATTTACACGCTCCCTGGCCGGCAGATGATGATGAGCGATTTATCTGCAAGTCACGTTTCGGGTACTTAATAAATGGCCCAGGCAAATGTGTGAAACAGCATAAATACTGCTCTTTACATAAATTACCCCTAGGGTTCTATTGTTTGCAGGCTCGTTTTAAGCCCTTAGCAGTTAACTGGTATCCGTTGGCATTAAATCTTCTGGCCGGTAGGCAGCAGGTGGAGCATTGATCGGCTTGTATTGTTATTTTAACTTGCATAATATTCTTCGGAAAATATATAGTTAAACAACACAAGACGAAAGCCACTAAATTTAGTTCAATCTGATTAAGAAATGTAGAGACAATTTAACAATTCTGTGTTGTATAATTGAGAAGTATTAAGTAGCTCATTAAAGTTCAAGTTGCAATATAAGAAAAACCTTATATTTAAGAAATATAATTCTTAGTTGCAAGTTTATTATTTATTCTCCAATAAATAAGTATATTTCAGTACAAAGGAATTATAAAAATAATTTAGTTATGCAACATCCCCTGAGCTTGGTTGCTCATTCTTTCATTTCTGTGGAATAAACATGTTCTAGCCCCCAAAGGATTGTTTACTTTGTCCACATTTATCACCCGGGGATAAACAAATTGATTTACTTTTCATATTTCATGTTGGCCGGCCTTGCCCTCGACTTTCGATGTCTCAATGTCCCCGGGAAGATGTATGAAAAACCATTTAATTTTATTTGACTTTTGTTGGCTGCGAACCACGGCTTAAGTGGCCGGCCACTTATTTATGGCCTAAATGAGCACTTGGCCTGCAGTAATTGTTGGCCACGTCTGCGATTGCCCGGGCCCTCATCTAAGCGCAATTTATGCTCCATTATAATTTCCCGGCGATTCCACCTAAGCAAAAATAACATGAAATATGGCGAAGTGCGGCTGAAAAATGTACGAAGGCGGCGGAAAGCGGAAAAGAAACAGGAAGATGGAGATGGAGCAGGGAAGGAAAAAGAATGGTGGAACTATGTAATATTGCGCATACGCCCGGCTGGCTGCTGGCTGCGATTTGTTTGCCCTGGCGGCGTGTCGTTAATTTAAAATTATGTTTACGATGCCCGACCCCGTTGTTGATAATAAAATAAATGAGTTTAATGCGGCCCGCCCGCCGTATAAATCACATTTTTATTGAAATTGCTGTTGTTGCATTTAACCGAGGCGAGCAGTGGGGCAGGGTGATGGTCCTCCTGTCAGGACCTTCAGGCAAATGAAGTTTTTTAATTGAATGCAGTGGCAGTTGCAGCTGCAGCTGCTGTCAATTTGACTGCGAATGGGCGCGTCTCTTTCCCCCGTTCAATACTTTTTGTATGTGTTTTCTTTGGACAACCCCCGCACATATCGGAATGCATATTTAAGTGGCTTTTAAAAGCCCTCAGAAATCGTCTCAGCTTGCAGTTGTGACCCCGTAATTGATTGTCACACGCCGCAGCAATTAAAATGTCAGTCATTGCAATTGTTTCCCTCTTATTTCGACGGTCGATCGGGTGCCGCTTTGCAGCGGGTCGCGGGTTAAATTGAAAATTAACTGTGCATATTTCATGCCAAAACAATTTGCGTTTATTTGGCGGTGCAAAAAAGAGCGAGAGCGCACAAATTCCGGCTTTCATCTGCGAATGTCGCTTAGCGATGGCGACCGCAGGATGACTGCTGCAGGGACGGGTTCCAGGAAAGGGATGGTGTTGCCGCTGAGGTTGCCCTGATGGTCACTTGAAACAAGTGGCCAACAACAAGGGCAACGGGCAAGGGGCCACTGCCAACTGGCAATGGCAATGGCAAAGTAAATGCTATTACCATTTAAATTTCTCTAGCTAACCAGGCGCAAAAAAGGACACTCGAATGTACGTTAGAAGCCACCTTTTAGACGCAATCATTTACCGTCGGGCAAGGCAGCCGGTTAACTTGTTCATTTCAATGGTTTGCACGGAGGATTAAGGGCTAAGGAATTTGTTTAGGTATTTTAAAATGGAAGAGTGGTTACCTTGATTTGCCTTATCAGAGCAGTTAAATGGGATTTAGCACTGGCCTAAGAATAAATATACAAGGATAAGTTTGAATTTTATGTATTTAAAGAAAAATTTATGTTTTAGGTTCTTTAAATTTTAGATTTTTAAATTATATGATATTAGAGGTTGGTTATTTATTATATTTAATACTCTATTTATTTAACGCAGAAGAAATACATTGTAAATACATTACTTTCATATCTAAAAATCTTCATAATTTAAAAAAAGTGGTAAGAGTTTTATTTTGTGCATAGAAATAGTTTTTCAATTCATGCAGAAACCTTCACTACAATTTAAATGTAAAATTATGAATTTAAACAATATTAAATAATTATTTTAATAAAATAAGCTTAAAAAGTAAATGATCTAAGCACACTCCCACCGTCTGACCGCTAAAATCACTTTGCATTATGCCAGCGAAACGAAACACTGTCAGTGGCGGCAGTGCGTCGCTCCAACTCGCTTATTTTTGTTTCTGTTGGAATTGTTCAAAAGTTAGTTTTAAGTAGCTTCGGACAAAGCGTGGTCAGGGGATCAAAGGGGTCATGGGACGGGAGGCGGGAGACGGGGCTGGGTTTTGGTCCAGGGATTTGGAGCTTTGGCTTTTGGGAGTGAGAACATTGTTATTTTTGCAACTGCTGCGCTCCGCAGCCCTGCTCATTTACTTTGTGCCTTTTGTGTGTGGCCTGGCATGTAAATTGAATTCAAAGTGGGTATTATTGCATTTGTGTCCTTTTTCAGCTGCTTTGTATTTGAGTTTTGCTTTGTTTGCCTGCCGCCAGCCGCCTGCCAAACAGCAAATGGCACCTTAACCCTTTAAATACTGCTCACAAAAGGATACATGGATAGATATATGGAATCCTTATAGAATTTCTATAGAAATTTCAATTGTAATGAAATCTACTTTAGAGCGCTATAAGATATGATCAGAAAATATCAAAAAGTTTATTATTTTTGCTGAAATTGATTACTAATAAATTTTGTCCTCAAAATTTTTTACTTTAATTGTGCAAAATTTATTAGATGAAATGATAAAATATTATGTTATTTCTCAGATTGCTATATATTAAGAAATAATTTCTTTGTCTTGACCACTGCCCATGTTAATGGGTTAAGGCAAACCCTTTTACGCTCGGCGACCCTCGCAGCTGGCGAAACATGCAGTTGAAAGCCCCGACAAGTTGATGCTGCTCCGGCGGATAGTTTCCAGCTTGAAGCACCCCGGTTTCACTGGCTGCCTGCCGCAAAGTGTTGGATCATTCATCAAAGCCAGGACCCAGCTCTGGCGAATGCCATCAAACATAATAATCAAACATCAGCAACATAACAAACGACCAGGGCGACCCGAAATGCGGCGGCTGCTTCTTTGGCTGCTCTCGCCTTTTGCCAACTGCCTTTTGGCCAAGTCTGCACACTTCTAGCTAGCTACTGGGTGCACTGGAATAAAATGTGGCTTAAATGTGGGACTAGCTGGTAAAAGCTTAAATTAAGGATTTAGTTTAGGTAATATTAATACCAAACAAAGACCATTAAATGAAGTATATTTATGATTTGATATGGTTGTATCTTATTTAATAATAAATAATTAACCCAGACTTACTATTACCTTAGTTTTATTTTTTTTCTCAGAGTGCCACTCGTCGTGGGCTGCCATATTTCTCAGCAGGACCATTGACCTGCCGACGCCCCCACCAATGTAGCCAACCGACACCGCCAAGAAAATGTTTTCACTCAAAAGCAAATGCAATAAAAAAGGCAATTTATCAGCATAAAATATTATATGGCATGCCATTGAGTCGGTTCCTTTTTTCCTGGCCCCGAAACTCCAACTCCTATTACACGGCTAACTGTGGCCCATTTACGCCTTTCCCAGGCGCCGCATTTTAAATTTAAGCCACCGAATGGGATTGCATGTGTTTGCGGTTATTCCATCTTTGGCTTCGAGATGGGATTCCTGCGAACGCTGTGCCGAGTGGCTGGCAATTGTGGCTGTCACTCAAATTAGCGCCATTTACAAAGGCATTTGCATGCTTTTGGGCATATCACGCACCACCCACCGCCCAGAAAGTCCACCCAACCACCCACTGACGCAATGACGCATTCGCTGGCCTGTGTTGTGATTTACAAGTATTTGCCAATGCCTGAAGGCACTTGAGTGTCTGCCGCTTGCTGGCATTCAGAAGCACTCAGAAAAAAAGTCACAATTAGTTGTTCCTGTTAACCAGGAAAAATTAAAGTAATCGGTGAACTAGCGAGGGTTTTAAATATTATTTAATAGTTGTATTTTTAATAAATATTATTTTATAAAGTGCATAAGGAAGAATTTTAGAAAACAACATATATTACATGACAAGAATTGCCTAAAGAAATAAGAAAATATATAAACACTATATATAAACAGATTCTTTAGGAAAATATTGACTACATTTATTGATACTACTTAAAGTATTTATTGAGCTTAGCTAATTTTTAATGCATATCCTTTTGATATATCTTTGATCAACTTTTATCCAACACATGGATATTTGATAAAAAGATATTTAAATCATCGAAATATGTATACTTAATGTTCGAATCCGACTACCTCTATTTTAAGCTGTATTGATTGCTGATCTACTTTCTCTTGCTCATCCCTTATGACCCCCCATTTTTCATATATTTCTCCAAGTGAATTCTTATTCCTGACGTGCCCCACTCTGTTGGATCTCAGTGTTCCTGTGTGTTTGTACGGCTGCAACCTCTCGTTGACATCATTTCCCAGTCAGTGGCTGCTTGTCGAGCTCCACGCATAAAAAGCTGCTCACTCGTTAGGCCCACTTGTTCTGCTCCTCTCTGTTATGTTCCGCACTGTTCTGTTCTGTGCTGTACTGTGCTGTGCTGCTTTGTACTGCTGCTGCTTATGTGAAAGTCAAGGGTTATCATTATGCGTCCTAAGTGCGCCTGCAACTTAAATTCTGACCCACAACAACGGGGCACCAGCTGTAGTTTCTCTGGTTTCTGTCATTTTCCAAGCAGTTGCAGCCAAATTGTGCCAACGCCCAGGGGAAAATGTGGCCCCTCCAACAACGGCCGGGTGGGTCTATGGCCAAGTCAAGATGCCAAGGCCGACACACACACACACAGCATACACACAATGGCTGGTGACAACACAATGTTGTTGTGTGCAGGCATCGAGATAAGATCATACCACAAAACAGGACACTTCTTGGCTTGGCCCCTGGCCAAAAAATCAAAAAAAAAAAGAGGCTAGGAAGAGCAGCAGAGCCACCGCTGACAAGTTGGGAAAAGGAAAAGGACTGCCGGACTGGCAGACGGGGCCATCTGCTTAAAGTCCATTCCGAACTGCCTCGGCTTACATAATCAATTAGCTATTCAATTTGGGCCAAAAGTTTCTCCCTCTGCTGATAATTCGAAGCCGAGGCTCCTCTCTTGTCATTGCAACTTTTGCGTGTGTCCGAGGAATCGTGTAATAAACTTTTCAGCATACACATCCACATCCAGCTCCACCTCCACTTCCACCACTACAACTTACAATTCCACCCATGATTGCAGCTTTCAAGGGGCTAGGGAAAATTTCGAAGGAGCCCCGAAAATTCGTACACATTTTTTGCCTTTTGGCTCCTACGCTCGCCTGTGGTGGTGGCTCGGTAGCTCCTTTTGAAAAAGTAGCTAATTTAATAAGAAATTCTTGGAAAACTACACGAAAAAGGCTTAAGTTCTACATGAGTAAAGTTATAGAAAAGTTTAAGTTGCCAAATCTAATTTGCTCAGAAATGCTGCCGCACAACAAAAACAGCAGCAGCACCAGCCCGAGAAATGGGTTCGAGTGTGTGAGCCTGGCCAGAAGGAGGGCCGCAGCCGGATCCCATCCAGGATTTACTTTGCCTTTTGCCGCCAGCGGACTTTGCGGCTCTCAGCAAGTCAAAGCTGAATTTGGTCGATACAACACTTGGAGAAACTATTCTATTTCAGAGAGTTATTTACCTGTATTTAATAGGAAATAGTTTCCTCTTTCTTGGTATTTAAATATTATGAAAATTCTGTAAAATAAAAGAGGGCACACTTTAATTTTATTTAAATGGAAAATAATATTAAACCATATTTATATTCCTCAGTGCACATGAGGTAAAGTGTTGGGCTCAGTAAATGGCAGCAAATTCTGTGTATGTGCGGAATTCTATTAAAACAAATAATGCAAGAAAGTTAGCCAATGGTTAGGGGTTTGTTTGTGGCAGTCCATGACCTGGCATAATCAAGTTTTTAACGAATCGAAACTCGGGACAACTAATCATAAGTTTATGCAAACTTAATTCGTTCCGGACTCAAAAACAAAAGGGGGCAGGCACCGGAATGCCTTAAAGTTGCCCACTGCCAAGTCGCCCACTCTATCGCGATAATGCGAGAAAATCCTTTGCCAGACACTCTCCAGCTTCGCCCCAGCTTCCCTTTGCTTCCGATGCGCTGTCATGTCACACCGAGTCGTGATTTATTTGCGCGGGAATGTCAATAAATTTAATACGCGAATATAATACATTTTACAGGCAATCAATCAACCTGACTTAAGCGCCACTCCCACGCTCAGGCTCAGGCTCAGGCTCACACTCGGCGGGAAACATGCACAGAGCTAAGCTTTTATAATCACAGCACTTTAAGAAATGCGACTTTGGCACTTCACAAATACATATCCCCATCAGCAGGGTCTGGAGGTGTCACTCGGAATGTTCGCCGTATCGAATTTAAATGGAAGTCCTTAAATTTTTAAATACTTGGCACAAATTAAATACAAGCATAGAAATGTAACTATTATTTGCCATAAATTTAGTTCTATTTGTTTTTAAGCATTTTCCACCTGATATTAAACCCATTCCATTGCTCTCTTTGTGTGCTTGAATGAAAATGAAAATATTTAGTTATTAATGACCAGCATGGAGCTGGCTGTGGAAAGCAATTTCCACAAATGAAACGGGCTCCGAAAATAATCAGAGCCAAACTTTGATTTAGCCCACTTTCCGGGCCACACACTCTCTGTATTGGCATTTCGATTGGGACCCGTGGAAATGTGGTTCAAAAATCCAAGCTCTCCGCGGTGTCCGCCCCGCCACTCCCCCTTTTGAAAAGCCAACACAAGTGCGCCGCGGTGAAAGATGAAAAGTGCATTCGGACGGCGAGGCGTGTGTTCGCTTGCACACGAGTGCCAAATTCAATTTGGCCAACTCCCTGGAAAGCCGCAGGCCAGCTCTCAAGCTCAAGGCCCACTCAATGAGTTTCAACTAATTGCCAGGTGAGGAGTGGCGCAAATAAATCAAAGCGAAAATATTTCCATTTCGAGGTTTCGCGCTCGTCTCGAGGCAGCGCCAGCAAAACACATTTCCGCCCGGTCCCATCCGACCCTATCCACAGCCCAATCCCAGCCAGTCCTTTCCCGGGAAAACAATGCAATTTTTACTGTTTTAGCGAGAATTCCACTCTGGCCCCGGCATGTAGAGTACTAGTAGCGCCGAGATGGAGTTCTGGGTGGCTGTCCGCCGGACAGCCGGTTGGACATAATGAAGTCCAGTCCCCGGATCTCTGCTCTCGCTGTTACTCTCTGCTCTAGTCAGTCCGGGTTTGCCATGGCAACGTTAAATGGAAACATAAGGGAAATATTATTTGAAAGGACGAACTGCCTAATACTCTAATTTAACTATTTTATATTAAAGCAGGAACTAGGTAACTCCTACAAAACCAGAAATCCCTAGCAGAGTTAAAATATTTACGAAATGATTATAAGGCTATAGATAAAACAGAATGTAGATCTCCACTGTACCCACAAAAAGGTTGTTAATAACTGACTGCAAAAATCTGAATATTACATATTTTATCTAAACCAAAAACATCTCGGAAATAAATCCATTTAAAACCTCAGTCTGGATTTTATTATAAATCTGAAGATTTTAGTAAACATTATCGAATTTATTCAATTTTTACCATTATCCTGTTTTCCTTGTTCCGTATATCACTAGAAATCCTTTAACTCCTTGTGAGAGTACTAAAATGTGAAAAAAGAAATGCACAAAATCAAGTCAAAAGCGCGAGCGTGCGAAAAAAAATTCGTGAAATTGAGTTTGAAAATAAATTAAATTATCGCGCCGCTCCATGTAAGTAGTTTGGCAGTAGATGGCGGGGGCACTGCGGGTTCTCTGTTGTCCAAATGAATCAATTTCAACTTAAGCGGCAATTTAAAAGGCCAGCCAAAGCCAACTTTCGACACGCAAATCTAGCAGTCTGTTCAGGGTACACGGAAACCAAAAGGTGTAAAGTTCTGAAATGTGAAAAAAAAGGAAAAAATTCCTCCAAAAACCAACAAAGAATAAAAGTAACTAAAGGTATCTGGTTTAGGTTAAAGTTGTAAAATATTTTCTTCTTGCTGGAAAATCAAATATAAATATTTAAAACTCTAAAGAAAATCGTTGAACAATATTTTTAAAGAATGTTTATACTATAAGCATTTAATTATTATTTTGATTGTGTTTAATTTTCTCCTGGTGCAGGCATCAGACTCTTTGTCCGTTCGACCGGCTCCTCCTGCCAGTTTATCCATCTATCGAGCTGTCTGGCAGTTTTGCATATTGCCTTAACCCCCGGATCCAGATCCGGCGATCCGGTGTCGGACCTTTGGGAGTGCCACGGACAAAAAACAAAAGGAGGTGAAAGAAAAAGAAACTATCTGGCGAAATACTTGCAAATTCCATTCTATTCGACTTTTAAATTAGTTTGTCGGACTTGGGGCCGGAGACATCTGACAAAAAGTTTTCCCCTCCGCATCGGCGGTGGACCTACCACCAAGGCCCGAATGCAATTAATGATGGAGCCACCGCAGCACAGCAATTGGCGAAATGCAAATGCGAATTGGTCATTACAGCGACTAATTTCGCGCAATAGCTCAATGACTCACACATGCCGCCGGGCGGCAATTAAGGCCCAAAATCAATGAAATATGATAACGTTTTATTAGGTAAGCACTTGTGGCAATTTGCAGCGGTCAATTTAATCGCCTGACAGACAGACAGACGGACATAGAGACTGGAAAAAGGGCGGAGGGAGTCCGGCAAATGGCGCGGTAGACTCTGGGGAGTTTGCCCACTTTCTGTGCCTTATTTATTGTTCAGCAGGCAATGACAGCAACGTGACTCGCAGAATGAAATGCTGGAAAAATGATAACGTGAATATGGCCATGACACCCGGGGACCCACGACGAGGACACGGGAAACGCTGAGGTGAATTCGTCCTGGCACAGTGGAAGAGAATTGAATTTAATTTGACTTTTGCTTGGTAAGGAAATAGAAAAACTAAAGCGGGCTTTAAGTATTTATAATAATAATATATTAACATATATCTAAATTTGTTTTACTGTTAAAAGAAATATAGTTTTAAGTAGTTACTCTTGCTGAAATACTTATTAAACTCTTTAACTCTCCTTCGATTTCATTTAACCCAAAAACAGGCCCAATTTTAGGTCCACTTTGCAGAGCATTGTGCGAATGTCTTGGCACAATTCGTGCGAAATAAATTTGCCTGCCTAAATTGCAACTCATGCTCAGCCCTGGGTTCCTCATGCTTCGACTGCCTGCGATGGCTAACCTTGAACGCTTCGTTAACTGCATTTAAGGCTGCCTTTTCCGCTTTTCCGACTCCACTTCCCTGCCATCGCACTCCGTCGAATCACACCAGAAATCATATATATATATATAAGGCATATAGTATATTTGTACTTGCAGCGCATTTCAAAGCGGAAAATCAGAGCTGGAAATGGCAATAAAACTTTCTGTACGCCAAAGCTAAATATGAAATGGCTCATATGTACGTGTTACGTAAATAGTTAAAATTCATTAAAACTTTTGCAATTACTGCGCGTCGCAAAGTCGTTAATTATTTTCCCTTTTCGAATCGCAGGAATCCAGGAAACCCTCGAGATTAAGGCGAAAAATCAAGCCCGACAATTAGCAGGTCGCCGTGTCGTCCTTAATATGCGCAATTAGTGACTGCCGATTGGCCTTGTCGAGAGATATTCGATTATCATAATTATGGGCAATAAGCCCATTACAGGTCCTCAGACCCTTCGAGCCCCCGACCCTCCAACCCGAGATCTTCGACCCACATAAATATGCAATGCAATTTATGCCCATCTTGGACTCTGACGAACTCGTACTCGATTTGTTGTCATTAAATTAATGAAGTTTACAGCCCCTTCTTGTCGTAAACTAATCTTAAAATTTGTCAATGTCATCGACGTGTCATTGTGTGGCCAGTTTGATTGCTACCTGAGTTTATACTCTGGATTCTGTCGGGGGAGTATGGGGATTTTACACGTAGAGAATCACATGAGAAATGGCATTTCCATCATCACATTCGTTATCGAATGTCCCGAATCACTGAAGTTACTTAATTGCCCTGCGATGACATGTGGAATGTTTTTTCGAAAATGAAGTCATCATTTAAATATTGAGAGAAACAGTGATAACTCTAAATGCAACGTATATTTCTTTCCGTGTAGGCCAAATCAGAGGGCCAGGTAAGCAGCATCTGGCCGGAGAATCGTAAATTAGTTGGGGCAATTATGTTTACCTACATCTAATTAGCCTAATTGAAACAGGACAAAAGCTCCGGCTGCAGGGCCTTCATCGGTGGTCCTTGGTCTCAGCATCTGGGCATCTGGGCATCTGGGCACCTGAGCATCTGCAGTTCTCCGGTGGCTCTGCTTCTCGAGTTGTCGAGTCTAAGGAGCAGCAGTGCGTGTGCTGATTGGCCCGACGTGGAGGCATCCAGTGTCCCATCATTGCGTATGCCACTCAGACACGGCCAAAGCGAACCAAGCTGGCCAATAAATCGATCAGCGGAGTGGAGCTGCTGCCTCTAAATGCCTGGGCCACCGCACTTTTGGTTCACCTCAGGCGAAACCGGGAGCTTCAGGTGTTTCAGGCAGCCATCCCGAGGCACTTTAAGACTTGCGGCTGCGGTTGGGCGGCGGCGGGAAGCCTGGGAAACAAGCACGGGAAACTGGGGGAAGCGCGGGCGAAAAGCTACTGCCGGGAGCACAAAAATGGCGGAAAATGCTGCCGGAGTGCCGAAATCGGGCGGGCCAACTGAAGCGTTATTCTGCAACCGCGACACTTGGCACTGACGCGCCGCATTAAGCACAGGCGAACGGGTTCCGGGTTTGAGCTCTGCGCCCACATCTGAGGGCGGGCGACTAGGACTGCACATAAACAATTCTGGCACTGGCACTAATTCACTTAAAAGGAGTCAGAGGATTGCGGTAAAAACTTACTGAAACAAGTAATTTGCAGTAATACATTATAGGGTTTTTGGTTTTAAAGCTTCATCTTGGTTTGTCTTAGCTCTCCTCTCAATTTGTTATTCAAGATATTTATAAGTACTCAAACTTATATCAAGCTCTTCAACATTCAGCTTCAAACTTAGCCAACTTATCTCCTGAAATAATAGATTTCTCATGCGGGGTAGCTATTCCGCTGACCGCAACTGTATACAGTCGAGTGGTGCGCATTAGTTGCTGCTGCTAATTTCTGCAGCCGCTGTCGACTGGCGGCAACTTGGAGCGCATCATCAACGCAAAACTAATGCGCAAACTTTTGCGGAATTTTCACTTTTAATTGTTTGAGTGTTTGTTGCAAGCTCACGGACTCGCACTCACACACATACTGGCACTCGCACGCCCGCCCGTCCGCGAGTATTAAAAGGGGGCGTGGCATCTGGCCACAAACACCGCAATTTAGTTAAAGCATAACGGCAGGCAGACCACAGCAGCAGCAACCACAGCAGCAGCAGCAGCAACAAAAATTGCAGCAACTCCAGTTGCAACTGCAACAATCTCGACTCGAAATCCGAAAACCCTTGTTTCTGTCCTGTTCTGTCGGCGAATTTAATGCTCCCCTCCGCTTTCACAAAATAGTTGCACTCCTTTGAGCTGCTCTTTGCAACTCGTTTAATTTTGCACTTGGAATGCTCCACCCTTTGTCGTTGATTTAACAATTAATTCGGCGAGCTGCATTCCGTTTTTAACCGAATGTTGACTAGCATTTAAATTACACTAGTTAGCAAAATAATACAAAGAACAGACTGCCAACGACTCCTCACATCATAGAAGCCCTAAATAAATACGGATTTTCCTCCTATCCAATCAAATCAGAGTAAATAAGGCGAGAAATTTACTGGAAACTAGATTTGAAAGTTTGCTAAAATTCATATTTTAATAAGCTGAAAAGAACTCGACAAACTATAGATAGAAAACTATCTATAAATAAATCGGTTACAAAAAAAGCAAAAAAAAAAGACGGCCTATTAAATAAATCCTTTTTAAATATACCACAAAAAATACTTTTTTTATACACACCCATAATATATCCATAGAAATAAAATAAATACTTTTAAGGTAATTTAATGTAATTTAGCATCAACAAGCTTGCGAAATTGTTTGAGTGCAAACTAGAGATTTATTATCCCTTTCCCAGCAGCAACAAGTTGAAGCCTCCCTCACGTTTGTTTGCTACTGCATTTTCCGGTGGAAAATAGCCAACGGGCCAGTTACCGTCGGACCTGTTAAACTCATTTAATTATTTTTCCAGGAATTTCTGCTTATTTTTGTATACGAACCAAAGGAGTTTCCTTCGCGGCCAAAGCATTCGCTGTTGAAAGGGATGTGTTATTGCTTCTGACATTTATTTAATTGAACTGCACCGGACCCTTTGGTTCAGCGCGGAGTCCCGAAATTGGTCACTAACTGTATGATAAATATATGAAAAGCCGATATCTCAGATGCCCTTTGGTACAGCGCAGAGTTATGTAATTTGTCGCAAACTGTATAATAAATATAAGGAAAGCCGATATTTCAGATGCCCTTTGATTCAGCGCAGAGTCCCGAAATTGGTTAGTAACTGTATGATAAATATATGAAAAGCCGTTATCTCAGATGCCCTTTGATTCAGCGCAGAGTCCCTGTAATTGGTCACAAATTTTATGAAAAATATATGGAAAGTCGGTATCTCAGATGCCTTTTCTCGAAAATGGCAATGTAAATCATACGCCACGTGTGCTTATGGTTTTATACTTCAAGCGTGAGGTTTTATAGCCTTAAGATACGATTAGCTTCTTAAGTAGAAAATCTACACTTGGAAAACTTATACCTTTACAATTGACAACTTTTTTATTAAATTAATCTAGATTTATTTATAGTAAAACAACCAAATAAAAAATTTTTGCAAACCTATTCCTTGTGCACACAGCTTTCAGATTGAATTTTTGGACAAAACTTACCGGTTTCAAACTGGAAATCTGCTGCGAAATGGGGATGCAGGGTGGGTCGAGGGCAGCACAATTGTTTATGTGCAAGGAAATTCATTTGCCAAATTGCATGCGTGCCTGAGAGTGAACCCGCACCAGGACTAGATCAAGAGCCACCCTAAAAAGCCGGCGGTGCTTAGGTCTGCTTTCGGGCCACTCCCGAAATTGTACTGCACTCGGCCTGACTTCCTCATGTTTATCTACATTTCCCAGGGCTTCGCTGCAACGGCTGCCGTGCCGTGCCTTTGCTGATGGAACTATAAAATCGTTTTTAATTCATTTTAGAGCCGGCCAGTGCCAAATGCAAAACTTTGCCATTATGCTTTTATGGTGGTCTTAGTTTAGCCCGCTGAAACGGAGCGGGGATTTACGAGTGAGCAGCGTTTTGCGTTAATGCGACGAGATAATTTCCGGGCACAGTTTAATGGAAAAGTTTGTTGCCGAAAGTCCCTCACTCAGTCAGTTAAAATATCAAAGCGGGCAAAGTTACTGCTGAATCGGCGGAAGCAGAACACACACAGAAAACTATATTATTTATATTTTAAAAACAAGAAATGAAATTAAATTGAACCGTGTTCCAGATAACAAAAAATGAGAACAAAAACTTTAATATTTTGTAAATTAAAATGTCAAAAACGAAGAGATTTGCTGCAGTTAAATTTGTTAGCATGTTCAGTGTTTTCTATGAATAAAAGCTCAAAAGAAATAAAATAATATATTATTTAAATAATATTTTACACTCTCACTTAACAAGAAAAATATGTTAGCTATAATTTTTCAGTGTGTTCGCAAGGGGTTAACGTGATCCGAGGCAGGAACTAGCTGAAACATTGGTCGAGCTTTATGTTCCGGCCGCCACTTGCAGGCGGCGCGGGTTAAGCGCAGTTGCTTAGCGTGCAATCAAATATTAATTGCACTTGGCACAATGTCAACTTTGTTTGCCCTCTTTGTCGGCAAATGGAAAGCTGGAAGGGCTGAGGGAAAACTGGTCGCCTGGGTCAAATTATGGAACGACAACAGCAGCAGTTGCAGCAGCAGGAGGGGCAGCATCAACTGTCATTGCTGACATTACAAACAATGTAAAATGCACTAAATTGTTGCCTCAGAATGAAAAAGATTAAAAGGGAAAAATGCCACAGAAAGTGGAACGGGGAAAGGGGGATCAGAGGTTTCCCTGCAATCAAATCAAAATAGGAAATGGGTTTTGCTGGCTGGACTGGAACTGAAACTCAAAACATGACAAAGATTGCATGTCACATAAAGCGAGCCAGGCCGGGCTCTCAGCCTGATTGCGAATCGATATCGGGTCGAACTGTGGCCAAATAAAGTAATTAACTCACAGCTCCTCATTACGGCGAGAATCTCGAAGACAAAGCAATAAATCAGGCGATCTTTGATGGAGTTTCCCGGCCAAAGTACGAGTAATTGCAGTAACCGAGTGGGCGGCCATTAAAATCAGCACATTGGCGATTTCAATTATGGCTGCACGTCAGCCTCATCATCGCCGTCGATGGCCATCCTATAATTTAATTTGATTTTTATTTAATTGAAATTTATAACAACAATGGACGAGTAAACAACATTACGAACTCTGCTGTGAGCTCTGTGCTATGAGCTGTGCGAGCTGCGTGTGAAAAGCGAGATTCATTCGATTCGCCTCGATTCTCGAGAGCCTGCGAATGTGAAATCAAATGAAGAATAATGAGATTTACTGTTATTGTTATTGTTATTGTTCCACACTGCATTGCTCTCGATTCTTATGACTGATTTCATTTTGTCAATTTTCCATCATTCGAGTCCCTGGCTTCTGATTGACAGCTGAATGGAATGAAGTCCCAGGCCGCTAACAAAACTCACATCCTTTGGCGAACACACGCTCACAGGACGAGTGATGGCTGCTTTAATGGGCAGGACGGGCTAATTAAAGTAATGTGATTAGCACAAATGAACCCAAGTGAGGTGCACGAAGAGAAAACGAAGCAATTGGTTTTTTCTTTATAATTTTATAACAAGTAAGAAAGCTACAGTCGAGTGAGCTCGACTGTGAGATACCCGCTACCCATACTTAAACCAGAAAAGCGTCAGGACGCCAGAAAAAACAGTTGATAAAATTTTGAACATAACAGACAAATGCAAATGCAAGTGTAATATAATCACATGCATACAAAAATACATACATATGTATCTATGTGTGTAAAACCGCGATATTATTGCATTCAAGCGGCTAATAATTATTACCATTTATTAAAATTGCTTCTCGAATATCTTATAAGATTCTTTTCCGAACACAACCAAGAACTGATAAGAATATTTAGTTGGTCTAATTGGTCAACCAAATGAGGCATGCTGCCCGCAGCCGTTTCTGGCCATACAAAATTATTTCTTTAATAACTTCGACAATTTTTATCTGATCGCAACCAAATTTTCAGGGATTACACCGACTATAGTTTTTAATATACATATCGAAATTCGCGACTCTAGCTTTAAAATTATACGCTTAATACGCTTTTTTATGATTTGCGGGGGCGGAAGTGGGCGTGGCAAAAATTTGAAACAAACTTGATCTGCGTGCAAGCATAAGAAATACTGTCGAAAAAAAATTAGAGCTCTATCTCTTATAGTCTCTGAGATCCAGTGTTTCATACGGACAGACGGACAGACAGACAGACAGACAGACAGACAGACAGACAGACAGACAGACAGACAGACAGACAGACAGACAGACAGACAGACAGACAGACAGACAGACAGACAGACAGACAGACAGACAGACAGACGGACATGGCTATTTCGACTCGGCTGTTGATCCTGATCAAGAATATATATACTTTATAGGGTCGGAAATGCTTCCTTCTACCTGTTACATACATTTCCTGCCGGCACAAAGTTATAATACCCTTCTACCCTATGGGTAGCGGGTATAATAATTTTATAAAATAAATCAGCACTTTTGCCTCATAAATTAATGGATGTTATTGTTTCTATACAAAGTTTACAAGACTTTGAAAGTAAAATCTATTTATAATATTCTCTTTAGGGTAATAATATTTTTTATTTTGTTTTTTAATTCAAAATTTTATAATTAGTTCAATCAATAAATATACTTCCCATTTGAATCACAAATTTCAGGTACTCTTTTTTCTCAGTGCCATAAAAAGTAAAACGATTCCAGGTTCGGGGCACGACAAGTGGAAAATCTCTTCATTGTCATTATGGGCTGCGGTTATTCTTGTGGTCAGCCTCCTCGTTCCCCCACAGACACACACTTAAAGATTATGGCATTTGAGTTCTCAAAGTGGATTAACAATGCTCTCGGGGGCAACCCTATCCTCTCTCCTTCGTTCAGCACTCTTTCTGCCAGCCAGTTAATTAAACAAAAACTATGAAAGGACCCTTGCTGCTGCTGCTGCAGACCACTAATGGCAGGCATTTGGGATTTGAGTTATTGTGGAGCCGAGCAATGGCATTTTGCGGCTCGCTCTCTTGCTTTCTGCCAGAAATGAAAACTGTGCGTTACGCATACGCCAGGTGGGCATCATCCCGAAGCTGTGCTTCACAATTTTTGCAATCATTTTGGCATTGGAAATATTTTCCAAAGAAATGTTATATAGAGAAAGAAAATATTTTACTTGAGGCACACAAAGAATCAATCTGTTTACCTTATAACCGATTTTTTGAAAGATTGATTGAGAGAATTGTCGCACCAAAAGACAATTGGAATTTAATGACTAATTAAAATGAACTCTTTTTGCTGTGCATTTTGTTCTTCTGGCTTTCGTTTTCTCCCTTGTTTCCAGTTCTAGTTTTCGGTCTAGTCGACAAGTGGGCCGAAAAGAGCTCACGAAGGCCAATAAGTCAGATGGCGGGGCCATTTGGCTAATTGCACGAACGTGCGGCCGTTGCTCTTGACTCACTCGAAAGTATCCTGGGAACTGGAGAGCAGACTCAGAGTCTGGCTCCGACTCCAACACCGACTCAGGTTCGGGGACGAGAATAAATCTAAGGGGCGCTCTGGCATCCTCCAGATGCTCCGGCAGACGCTTGGCAGCCTATCCCGGCGAGATCCCACGACGCAGTCACGTTGAGTTAACAAAACTGATATAAATTATGAGCTCGGCGTATATTTTACACAACTGTCAGCGCAGTTGCGCCACTAAAACATATTCAGCTCCTAATTTTTTGCCGCTCCTCGGACGCAGAACTTCGTGGGAGCGCCCGTGCTCCAAGTTTAGTCCCTGCTTCGACAACTTTGCGACATGTTGCAGCCCCCGCGAAGGAAGAAGCAGGATCCTCGTGAGACGTCGCGCCACGATATGCTTCCCTGGGCAATAAATTCGCCTCCTACACCGACATCCGAAATGCTCGCCCACAAGCCGCCACTTCTCGCATCTCCTGGTGCGGCCTGGCCCATCCTCAGCCTCGTCTGCATACCCAAGTGCTTGGCTATTCGCGCTTACATTCCAGCACTCCACTTACCAGGCTCTAGTCAACCCTGGAAAAAATCTGTAACACTATTTTTATATATGGTTGAATGTAAATTGAGTACATTTAATTTAGATACAGATAAAATTAATACGATAAGTATTTTCTTTTCGAGAAAATTAATTTATATTAAAGAGCATCTTTAAGAACTTTTCCTGAGTGCAGTTTCTATAGCATCTTCGACTCCTACTTCGGCTAGTTCGTTTACGGCTTTTACGGCTGCACAGAAAAGTTTGTTGCCAAAAATTTGCCGCCATTGGGTGTGAAGTTGGCAACCCATGCCGAAGTGTCCTGGTCTCCGGTCTCTGCAACCCCGCTTTGGGCTCCACTCCACTCCACGCCCACTTTTCCCGCTTTTCCAACTCAACTCCATTCTCTTTGCTGTCGGTCTTACATACTCGCATATTTTGCTGCTGCGGAATACCTTAAGGCTCTTGGCGTGAATTTTATTTCAGTTGCCGGCGCTGCTGTTGTGGCAGTAAACATGCCGACACACACCCACACACATGCCCTCGCTGTGACGCATAAAAGATACACCTCACAAACAGAGTGTTTGATGCACTGAAAGACATAAAACAGGAAGCTTGATCTTGAGGCTTAAAGTGACTTTTATAGATCGGTTTAGAAACATTTATTGTTAGACACAACCAGAAATATTCAAATTAATTTTAAAAACAACCAGTATTGATTATTAACACCAATAAAAGTGAAAAGCTCTATGAAATGACTGTTTTCTTGCCCCAGAAATATATTTTTCAAGCATTAAATAGTCTTAAATTTAACAATTACTTCCTCTATTTCCTAGCAGGAGTGACTTTTATTTAACTAAATATTTTCCTAAGTGCATCGGTTGCGTTTTTTGAGTTCACCTGGTGGGCGGGGAGTGGGCGTGGCACTGGCGCTGCACACTCGAAACACCTTCCACAGCAGGAGGCAGTCAACTTTGCGGAAAATCGTTTGAAGCGCTTTGCACTTCGTCGACATCTTTCGGCTTGCCAAGCTTCCTCAGGAGCTCAGTGTGTGCTGTGTGTGTGTTTTGTTGTGCGGTGTTGTGTGGTGTGTATATGCCATGCATAGTTCTGCAACTAAGCCAAAAACTTCAGCCCGAAGTTGACTATTTATGGCTTTTTATTTGCGGTCCGCTGGCTGCTGCAACTCGCGATGATCACTTTGTTGGGTTGAATTTTGTCTGGCAACTTTAAGCCGTGATCCATTGGCCGGAATCCGCAACGGGCCATAACTCATTTTGGCCGCTGCACGTGTCAGCAGACTGAGTGTGACAACGGAGAAGAAGACTTCTATGGCGTCTGGTGGCCGGCAATGCACCTTCCGGTGCCGGTAGGGGCACCCTCCAATCCCGTTCTCATCGCCACCAAAGTTCACCCCGAGGAAACACACAACCCACGCAAACAAACGCAGACCGACAGCCGCAAACAAACAAAGACACCACCGCACACATTCAACCCGAAACTTCTCTAGTCTGGCCTGCACTTGGCGAAAAAACTGTGCCGTAATATTATAGAAAATGCACAGATATCAGTACCATCTCCTGGCTTATCATGATTTCGAAGGTTATCGCTTGCCAGCAACAGAAAATTATAATTAATATAATTTTCAAATCCATTCACTTATTACATATACATATGTTTTCCCTTGAGTGTAATGCTGCCTTGGCCCGAGTCTGGTCCCGGCAATCAATCCAAATGATATACACATTTCAGACTTGGCTCGGTTCTCGGCTGAGCTCCTCCCAGCTCCGCTTGGCTTGGCTTGGCATGTTTGCTCAGGGCGACGGAGGGCGAAGGATTTGATGTATTTGACAGATAGACTCCGTCCGTCGGTGATTTTTTACGGTCGAATGGGAGGATAGAAGTGTGTGGCCTGCGGAGTGCGCACAATATGTCCAAGTCCTGGCCAGGAGCCTGGCATGAGCAATCGCTCTGCGGTCAGCGGGCCTTGGGATTATTGATATTTAAATGGCAGGCAGGCAAATTGCCTGCAAAGTATGCAGCGAATATGTGTAAATTATGTTTATAAATAATGCTAATGCCGCACAGTGGTCATTATCATTTGATAATATATTATAAATATATTATAAATATATTCCATTCCAGCATAGCTGGAATATTAAAAAAATCATCTCATTAAAATACTTTATATTTCTTAACGAATTCTCGCGCAGCTCGTTTACCTTACATATTTTGTCGTAAAATAAAAGTCAGGCAATCTTGTGCCACCATTTCGGTAACTCATATGCAAATTTGGCAGTTGACTGTATTAAAAATGCATTAGACTCCCGGCACACGGTACATGACAGGGGTTTAGGCTTAATTCAATTAAACAATGTGGAGCAGCTGTCCTGCGATCGTCATCCGCCCGGGCCACACTGGCATCTAATTAAAATAATGATACCCCCAACCCGGGCTCTGCGGCCTGTTTTCCGCAGGAAATATTTGCGGGGCGTGGCGATTGCCTTGGACACTGCAAGGACCCGGGACCGGACCCAAATCCGAGGTCGGAGTCGGAGTTTCCGGCCAAGAAAGAGCGGCGGCGGCATCAGGGCGTAACGAAATGCGCATAAAACAGGGAGAATTTACAGCCAGAGTCCTTCTTAATGTGCCATGGCGAACCGCAGGACACTGCCTGCCAGAAATCAGACACCAGTCGCAGGAGGAGCTGCCTTTCTGAGCGGCTTTTGGCCTCATTTTGAGCGTTTATTCATTGTGCCTTTTAAGAGCTTCCGTTTCGTCACGCATAACGCTTTCGAACGACAATGACACGAACATCAAAATCATCAGCATTATCTGCACAGCCACACGGAACACGAAACACGGAGTCCGGGCTGTGGACTGCGGACAGTGGACTACGGACTCCAGGCTCTGGACACCGGACCACGGCCTCGATCCGGGAGTTTCGCCAGTTCAAAAGTGTTCATGGAGAGGCGAGCTCTTAAACGCCCGCAATCCAACTACAAAATAGAGTGGGTCCCAGAGAACTTGGATGGGTCAGAGATGGCCATTTGACCATATTTTTAAACCATGATTTACCTTACTTATAGTATTATTTTCGTTGAATATTTTCAAAATTTGGTAATGAATTTTTGCTATTTTTCATTTTTAAAATAACCTACCTATTGTATTTATTTATTAAATACAAGGAAATCATTCAACGATTTTTCATTTCTTTTCGACCTATCTTCCTAATGAGTTAATTTATATAAAATTTATTAGAATGGCAAATTATTTGTTAGAAACCGGAATTTATTTAATTTATTTGACTTATTAAATGAGTTTTAATATTAGTTGTAATACAAAGTATATATTTTTTATATATTTCAATAAATATAATATATTTTTATTTATCCTGTTTTTTTTTAAGATTATAATTCTCCCCCGAGGAAGTAGCTGTCATCACTGACTTGAGGTTTTCGCACCGCACTCCTGGCCGCCCGCTAGTTTACCCAATGAGTGAGGTGTTCCTGTCCGGCGCTCCTTGCTGCCTTGTGTCCTTGTCTGGCCATGTTTGACAACATCTAGGCAAAATGGCGTCGCCGGCGTCGTCGTTGAGGTCCTGCATGACATGGCGTATGCGTAACGTAGCGTTTACGAGCGTGTTTTTATCGCAATTGACATCATCCGAGGCGCTTGTAAACATTTGTGCATATTTTAATTTAATGCTAAGCACAACTATAAGCACATAAAATTTCATTGCACTCGCCCACTCGGCCAAGCAAATAAATAAGCAGCCAGACAGACGGACACACAGCACACATAAAGGGAGTTCCGTTGGCATAAGCAAACAATTTATATAATTACCCGCACAGTCGCTGCGCTTAACTGATTGCTTTATTATTTTTTCGAGTGTCATGTTTGCCGTTTTAATTCCGACAACAATACGGCAGCAGCATAAATATTTACGAAAAGCCTGAGCCAAGTCCAGCTCGTCCCGCAAATCTCGTCCGCAGTAATAACCATAATGGCCGGCTACAAATAAAAAACTCTCGGCTTAAACAC
Source organism: Drosophila anomelani (assembly GCA_035045905.1). Classification (NCBI taxonomy): domain Eukaryota; kingdom Metazoa; phylum Arthropoda; class Insecta; order Diptera; family Drosophilidae; genus Drosophila; species Drosophila anomelani. Next base: position 1,871,754 of record JAWNOO010000007.1, on the reverse strand, counting down.
ATGCAAATATTATGGTAAATAAATTTGTACACATCATCAACACATTTACTGCGCGCTGGCAACTTAATTACACATGTAAACAATTGAATCAATAGCACAATAAAAACCACGGGCGCCGAGTACCATCTGCTGCTGATTGGTCCCGGCCAAATAGTTGGCCAAGAGGTGTGCCCAATGATTACGGCCAGGAATCCATACTTGCCACACTTTGAGGACACGAACCACAGTCAAAGGGAAACATTTCCGTACAGAGTTCTAATTATATAGTTTAGGAACCAAAATGGAATATATTTAAATTAAAAGTTTGTTAAATTTCCAACTAACGCTACACTTTTTTGGCCATTTTTACGAAACATGTTAATAAAAAACACCAGAAAAAACCATTTCTATCTAAAAACGAACTGATTGCAACACCTTGAATGTTATCGTGGCGAATTCAACTGAAAATGGCAAGCTTTTTAATGCCACTCGACGTGAAGTGAAATGAGCAGTGGCTGCCAGCGGATTTTTGTAATTGCCACTTGTCGTGTAAATAAAACGAGTGCCACTGTCAGATGTCACATCCTTTTGGCATTCACTCGCTGTCCCTGCATAATATTACTGCTCGCACTTTTTCCGCACTTTCAAGTGGCGCATTTTCAAGCTTTTTTCGTCAGGTGCAATGACGCAGAAATTCCGGCACAATATGCAGCCACTCAAAAGTGGCCCAATAAATGCGACTGGAAGTGGCAATGTTGCAACATGAATGATTCGGGGCGATGCTCGACTATAAATAAACTCTTTATGCTGGCATTAATAAATAAAAGAGCGCCGGCACGGGCCGGGTAAGGCCACTAATCACTGCGCTGATTTATTCGAATTGGCTGTGGAATTTATGACAAGATTTGCCAATGCCACCAGCTCCCGATCCGTGGCTAATTTTAAATGGAAATGTATACTCCTCCCCTTCTGACCGCAAACAAATCAACTCAAGTGTATCGAAATGGGGTTTCGGCGCTGCTCCCCCGCCATCTTCATCATCATGATGATGATCATCCTCCTATTATACCATCGTATGCCATCTCCCCTCGGTGTTTCAGTGTGCCAAAGGCTGTGACATTTCATTCGCCGGCAATTAGAAGTCAATTTCACGCGTTGCTCTCGCAGCGAAACCATAAATTAGGCCCGACACTTGTCCGGCTGAATGCGACTTAAACGGCTCAAGGTATTATTACCACCCAGTTTATATTGTTCAGGGAATAGGAAAAGAATTTAAAGCCCAAGCGACGCATTCCAATCGGTTGTCAGAGCAATATAAATTCTGGAAAACCTTTTAATAATAAAAATATTTCTGTGGTAAGTACACCTTAAACAGTCATATAATTTCTATGTTCTGACATCCAAGATGTCTTCATTGAGCTGTGGTCACATAATGGATACTATTGAGGAGGACCTAGAGTACTTGTGAAGTGAGCCGGAAACCTGGAAAAGGCAGTTAAAGATGGTAAAGGGAACTCGAACAGGATGCCAACACCTCTCGCATCCGGTTGAGAAAGAAATACTGGCAGCTTTTAAGAAGGTTGCAAAGACTCGATACATCCGAGTGCCATGCAATCCTTAAGGCCGTCATTAGTGACAAATCTATGCCACGTCGTGGCTGCGCCCAATGAAACTGAATCTGTCATTCAAAAGAAGGTGCTTTGGCTCGTCGAAATTGTTGATTGCCTGAAAATCATACGAACCTATTACTCTGCGACAAACATGCATAAATTAGCAGGCAAGAACCAAAACTGATTGCATTTTACCCAATTAAGACATCCATCGATTAAGCCATCAATCATATTAACTTTGAATTTGTGACAAGATGCCAAATCCGACTTTGCAAAACCATATTCCAAATGCAAGGAAGAAACCAATAAGCTGGCAAAAGCGCAGTGCAAATCCTCAAACGTGCCAAAAGTCAAGTGAAATAAAACGGAAGTCGCATTCGATGGCGGAGACATTTGATGGCCACCGGATCATTTTTCACTTCATTCCTAAGCCGGCAAAGCGTAATTTATGATGGGAAATTCCTAAGACGAGGCGGCAGGCGATAAATTTACAGTTTGCAAAACGTTATTAATTGCTAATTACCTCCGAGCATGATTAATGCCCGCCTGGTCTTCCAGTCTCGTTCATCACCATATTGGGCATCTCCATTGATTTGGCCCTTACACAGCGCCATAAAATGTCACATAACTGATAATAGCTCATAGAAATGGGCAATTGTTGGAATAAAATATTAATTTATTAAACAAAATCACACACACTTCATTGTTAAGGATTATAGATTTACTAATTTACAAAAGTATGTCATCACAATTAAAGCTGAAAGCTTTAAAAATATTACAAATGAATAAAAAACCGAAGCCGTTGTGGCAAGCTTGAAAGCCCACTTGTGTGCGATAATGAAATAATTTTCCCCTTGTGTAAGGAAAAGCCATATCGGTGTTTCCGCTCGATCCGGGCGTCAGCCACGTGTGACTTTCTTTCGGGCGGGTTTGAGGGGCCGAGCGTGAAACTGCCGTGTAATGTAATTATTGCAAAACTATTCATCATGTTTTGGGCACTGCCCCCGGCGAACAGCAGCCACTTAGATGCCGCGCCTGGGGTCTGTCAAACGTGGCGTATGCGCAATATGGCCCCCCGACTCACACTCAAAGCCAAGTTGGAACCCAAACTCAGATTCAGACACAGGCAAACACTCACATGCGTGCGGAGGTTAACTAATTAGCATGTCAAAGCCATCCATAATGCCGTACTGAAGCAATTTCAAAGTGTGTTGCCAACCCAAAGGCGCAAATCCCGTTTAATTATGCTTTTATATTCATAATCCCCAACCATGTTTTTCAGCATAATGTGGGCTGTGGCCCTTAAAGGACACACATCCCTCGCGTCTATCTGTTTTGATTAATCCTTTGTCAATGTCTCGGACTTAAGGCGAGCAACTAATTTGTCCTGAATGGGACCCAAGAAGGCGGTTGCTTTTGCTGTCATAAAACAAAACGACCAACAACGCAGAATATAAAATTAAATTAAATTCGTCAATGGGTTTAAAAGACACGAACAGGGTACGATTATATGTGAAGGGTTGTTCACAGAAAATTATTGTGTTTGCCGAATAATCCATCTTGTCTTGGCTTTTAAATTGTAAGTAATTCGAGCTTATAACTTTAGAAACAAGTTTTAAGTCACGAAAATTAACAAATTGATTTCATTTTAAATTGAATTCATGACAATTATTCAACTTAAATTATTCAAAGTTTCATGTTCAGTTCTTTCCTTCAGTTCATTGCTTCTTCTGTAAAAAAATTGAATCAAAAGTATCTTCAAATTGATTTGTTTTATTCCCCTAAATAAAATTTAACCTCTTAAATAAATATCAATTATTTTCAGTTCAGTTCAGGTTTATTATTAGTCTGATCCTTCTTCGCCTTTTGTTTTGAAGCTTGATGGCGGTGTCTTCGTTGAAGTCCGTACACGTGATTCTTGTGCTCGTACACTTCTTTTCCACTCTTCTTGCGAACACATTTTCCTCCCTTTATAAGGATCTCGTATGGTCGGCAATGGCGTGAAGTTCTCAGCCTCTTGCCTGGCAGAATGTAGTTTTTTCGGGGCCGATTGTGCGAACTAATCGGGGGACCAGAGTAGGTGTCATTCTGCTTAATTTCTTTTCCGTTTGCAGCACTTCCAGTGAAACCTTTTTTGTTATTTGAATCCAAAAGCCGATCCATATTCAAACTGTTGTGTTCCACCGGAACCCTAAGCTTATTCCATGAGCCTGATGGTGGAGGCGAACCTGGAGCTTGGATAGTGGAATGTGGTTCATTTGCTAAGGCTTCGGTTGCTGCTGGAACAAGAGCTCCTCCTGCCGTAATTCTTTTTGCGACGGATGCTGTGACTGGTGCTGTGACCGGTTCTGTGCCGGATGCTGTGATTGATTCTGTGACTGGTGTTTCCTCTTGCCAAGTGAGTACAATAAAACACAGAAATATAATAAGTCTGCATAGGCAGGAGTTCATTCTGCGACTGTTCAACAGTGGATCTTATTTACAACTAAACCATATTCCCTGGTGGTCATGAAGAACATCTGTTGATGATTGGCTTATCCAATCTATTCGTCTGGCTGCACCATGAAAGAGTCTGTAAAAAGCGAAATAATTATGGTCCCAACTAGTAGAAACTCGAGTTGTTAAAGAAATATTTTTATTTGCGAATAATTTATCACTTAGTACATGCTTTTTATATCCCAACAATATCAAATAAATCTATATGTTAAGGGCAAGATGTTCTAGCGGATGGGACTTGTGGTTGTCCTTGACTTTTTTGAGTGTCTTCTGCGAATGCATCGACGTTTTATTCCCTGAACCTCATTTCGTTTGCATCTTTTGCCCTTTCGTAGTTTTCTCCCCGGCAGGAACACGTACTTCCACGGTCGATCTTTTCCCGTAACCCGCCGGTACCTTTTGCTCTTCCTCGGTTTTTGCAGCTCATCGTCAGCATTGCGATCCGTTTGCGGAGGTCTGACACCGAGACTCGAGTGCCTCACAGTCTTGTCACTGTTTAGCGTGCTGCTAATCACCGGAACCCTGAGCTTATTCCCTGTATTTGGACCCATGGCTTTCTCACAACCGGAAGATGTCTTCACTTCATCGGCCTGGCAGATGTCTTGCCTTGGAGAACCTGCAGGTTGGACTGAGGATTGAGGTTCATTTGTGGGGACTTTACTTGTTGCTGGAGGAACAGTCGTTTCTTCAGTGGTTGTGTTGTCAGACTGAAGAGTTCTCCCAAATAGAGTGAACCCAAGGATCAGTCCGGTTATGAAGTTTATTTTAATCATTCCATTGAACTATCTCGCTTCTTATCTGAATATAGACTAAATGTAGTTTGTAATTTGACATAAATATACGTTTTGTTATGGTAAACTTAATGTATATACCGTGACCATTCGTGATATACTAACACCAACTACATATTACTTATTTACTTAGTTCATTAATAAGCTAAGCAGGCGCTGGTATACTTAACAGTAAATGTCTTTTTAATAAAATTTGTTAAGCCTTTTAAAATTAATTCTTTGACTACGTCTAAAATTATAAATGATAAGTTTGAACTTTCAGTTAATTAATGTCCAATAGATTATCATTCACAATCTCTTATTTGAGAATGGGGAATCAAGATATATTTAGATATTATTTTGAGGTAAATAACACAAGGAAAATCAATTTGGAGGCAACAGGAGATCACTTTTTCTAGGTTCCAATGGGAGAGGTTACTTCCCTCGGCGGCTTGTTGTTTCGCTGTGCAATCTCAATTTCCCCCACAATAAAATTAATGTTTTACGTAGCCAATTCCGAATCGTTTATTTCACATAAAAATGCGATAAATAAGCGGCGCATCCTGTGCGACGCCGTCGAAGGAGACGCCAAGGATAAGCCGCCGCAGTTGCTGTTTCTGTTTCTGCTGGTTGTGGGTGGTTGTTGTTGCCGTGGAGTGCGGTTCCTCTCCATGTTTTTATTTTACTCGTTGCGCACCTCCAGCATCGTGTATTTATAGCGCAAACAATGCAAAGGATGTTGTGCAAGGACATACGCGGCGGATTAAAGCGAAGGGGGGGCGGGACGCGATGGCAGTGCGACGGGAAACTATGAAAGAGAGAGGACTTTCGAACAAAGCGACGCTTCTCCTTCTCGGTCGGTCTCCGTCTCTTTGACTCTGCCTGGTTAAAAATAAAGGAGGAGCCACCACATCGAGACCAGGAGACAAAAGCTGCTTCAGCTCCTACGGCGCTGCTTATGTCCTGGCGCTCGTTCATAACAACAACAACAGCGAATGAACTGAGAACTATGGTGATATCGGATCTAGGAATACCCTGAATTATGAATCCTTAGGGTATTGTATTAAGATTGATGTTTTAATTTAAAAATTATAACAATAATTATTTAGTATTTATTTAAATATTTATTTTAATATTTTATTGAAGATACGACGATGAACAAGAAACACTGATTTAAAATAAAAATTATTTTAAATAATAAATGCTTAAAACTATAGTTTAGCTTTTTTTCTTAATATTTTATAAATTTTCTATTATTTATTAGCGAATATTTATATTTTTCATATAGATTTACATGTAGTTCTTGTACAATTGCGTTCCAAGTTCCAAGAAAAGGTATCGACACCAACTACTACCAAGGAAGCTGGACAAGAAAAAACGAGATGAAGTGGTTGTAGTAAGTAAGAAAGGGGCGGCTACAATGGTGGGCCACGTGACCCCGCCGAAATCCTGGCAACTCCTGGCCCTCGTTTTGCGGCTGCTGTTAAAAATTTCATGTTAATGGCCACACGAAGATTCGCTCTTAACCCTTTTGCCCCGCGGTTGCATGGGTGCTTCGGTGCCTCTTTGCAACCAGGGCACTGGTGTGGGTGTCCGTGGGCATCCGTATGTGTATGGCTGTGTATCTTTGTGCGGGAATGTGGGCAAGTGTGCGTAACAGGTCATTGTCCCACCGTTTTTCGGTCGCACCTTTATGGCGAGGACAAGGCAGCTTATTTCCTTTGGCCGTCCTTTTTGCAAATTTCATTCCAAGCCCAGCACACGCAAGCGTCCTGCGCGCCATCCCTTTTCCGCCGAAAAGGAAATTGCTTTAATTAAGGATATCTTGTGAAATGTTTGCTCATATTTATAACCCCCACCGTTGGCTGCGAAGGGTGGAAAGGTGAAAACTGAAAAGTAAAAACTAGAAAAAGGTGCGCAATCAAAGGCGGAAAATCGTTAGAGAATAAAATCGAAATAACAAAGCGGCCACAGGAGAGAGATACGGAATAAAAAGGACAAAACAGAAGGGGACGCAGACGGACGCAAGACGAGGACATAATGCGCTTTTCTCGCTGGTGGGTACGGTTTGTTTTCTCCCCATTTTTTTCTCTTCTTCCTTTTTGGCCGAAGAACCTGCGGACATTTCGGTTGCCTTCTGTTTTTCTAGAGGTCCTTTGACTATTTGCCATCTTGCCGGCTTCATTTGTTTGTGTTGGCTTGTCAGCGTTCAGCGCCCAGCGCTTTGGGTATTTCGCCAGGATAATAAGATAAAAGCTTTAGTGCCATTCGGGCCAAGTTAGTTAATTGCGTGAATGGCAACGGCGCTCTCATTTTATTCCGCCTTATACAGCTCTTATTCCGATTGAATCGTGCAACCAAATTGGGTGATTAGCAGTTGCAGTTCACCGGCGTTAATCCCCGTCCCGAGTTCCGAGATCCAAGACCAGTCTCCTATCCCTCTCCTCCGTTCGAAATTTCTTCCGGCTGCCAGGCTGCCGCTCATCTTTTATTCAGCACGCAACAATGACAAGTAAAATTTCACCAATGGAGCACATGAAATTCATGCAAAACACTTTGATATTCATATACTAGTTCTACGTGTACAGTGAGAAATAAATCAACAGCAAACTGCAAACTGTGCAGAAGGGGATGAAGCTACTTCTCTGGAGGGTTTCTCTATGGGAGTTTGGACTGAAACTAGTATACAAGGGAGCAAGGTTTAAGTCACACTATAGAGGCTTTTGCAATCTGTAATTCTAATATTCATTTAACAAATCTATAAATTTTTGCATGTAAAATGTATTTAATTATACTGAAAGTATTTCCAAATTAATACAATTTCAATGAATTAAGGAACAATTTACTTGTTTATTTTTTCCAGTGCAATCGTGCATGTATATCGTATGTATATAGCTGTTCGGCCTGCCTCAAGTGTTGAGCAAAAAACAACAAATAAACATGCAGCCAGGCAGGCGGGCAGGCAGCAGCAACAAACAATGGCAATTGTTTTTGCCAAACACACACTCTCGCACACACGCATACATTCGACACTTGGAGTGCAGCCTAAATGTTCATGAATGCTCCATAAAATATTAAATGTTTATGAATTTCAAAGGGCCCCTTAGTTCATTTGCATAATCCTTATGTTTGCCGGCAAGTGTTTATGCGTGTGTTTCTGTGTGGCCAAGTGTCACATATCGTTAGTCTGACTTGTGGCAATAGCTGGAAATGTGTCACATCAGCCTGCAATATGAAGGATGGATGCTGGAGGATGTGACAGCGGATCGGAGGAGAGTCGAGTCGGTATCAAGTGGCCCACTTGCTTTTAATTTATATTTATCCTTTGTCTCTTTGTATTGTTTCTGCTAAGCCTTTCAAAACACTGAGAAAATATTGTAAAAAAAGTAAAATTAAGCCAGGTAGAAATGCTTATACTTACATATTTTCCATTTTAAATGTTGCATTAAATTAAACTTATTCCTCAAAAACCATTCCTCTTGCTTTAGTATTTAATTTTCTTTCACTGCACTTCTTCCGCCCGTGCAGCTCCTCGAAGGACACTCAATAGGGAAGCACGTCCGGGGACTTTTTTATGGCTGCTGGTGCATAGTTTATTGCATCCGCTTCCTGTTGCCATCTAGCATCTCCGCTTACTTTCAGGCTAATTCGTGTTAACATTTTTGCCTCGTCCTGCCGTTGTTATGGACACTGCGCTCATTTTCTGCTGTTTTACGCTTTGTTTTTGCTCCTGATTGCAGTTCATTTGCATAGGAAAGCAGTAAAAATCAAGGGAAAGCGACAACTTTCTTATCGAGGGGCCACTGTTTCCTTGACTTAATTGCCAGTTGGCTGGAAACTGGACCTTATTTATGGAGGCCACCAGCTTAGGCCTCGCTGCCGGTGGAATTAATTACCAATATAATTATCTCCTCTTGGGTCACATGCACAACCATTGGCAGAATGCATTTTGGAAAAAAACATGTTTTTATTTTAAGATTCGGTTCTAGATAATGCATACAATTTTAGCAAGGGAATGGAATTCATGGTTTATTAAGTATTTTAAATTGTGTTTTGTATTATGCATTATGTCTGATTTAAATTGATCCTTTAATTGAATTTATCCTAAATGTATTATTTAATTATTGATTCAAATTATTTTAATATATTTTCAGGATATAAATGTTCTAATTTAACATCGATAAAGAATATAATTCAATCACATTACCTTTATTGAATTAAGTTTGTAAAAATATTTCATTCTTTGATCGATCTGAAATTATTTAATTGTTTCAATATTTGTTAGTCGGAATTTAATAATATTAATATTTTATATTAATATAATATTAATAATATTTTTAAAACGCAGCTCTCTAAATTTGACTCAATATTTTTCTAAGTGCATTTCCCTGCCCGGTGGAGCGGCAAAAATTTATGACACAATGCCGCTTGCCAAACAAGAAATTAAAAGTTTGCGACCCGCACTCGCCAAACTTTTCCGCACACGCATGTGGCGCAGTGGAAAATTTATTAAACTAACTGCAAATTAGTGCACAATTGCACACACTCGCACACCAACACACACATGTGAGCAGCAAAGTTTCCAAGCAGAAAAAAAATGAAAAGAAAGGACTAGGGGGAACAGGGAAAAGTCACCGACTAAGGGAAAAGAAAAGGCTGCAGCATAAATCAAGGCGCCTGCAACGCGGACTGCCGTTAGCCGTTAAATAATGTTGCCAATTGGCTAAATATTTCCGCCAGTTTGCTGCTCCAATTTCCACAGTATTAAATAGAAGTGGCGCCGCGCCTGAAAATAAAAGTAACGCACATCCCCGACACACAACAATGCCTCTAAGTGATTTTCCTTTGTCACTGGAAAATTGTAAAACAATTGTTATAAATTCTATGCGCTTTTTTGCGCTGCCTTGTTTGGCGCTTGATAAATGCAGACAATTAGCCAAATGGTTGACTGGCGCCAGCTTCTGCCACGGATAGACAGTCAGTAGCCGACTCCAGACACACTGCGAGAAAAGCTGCCAGCTAATTCAGCAGCAAGTTAAATTTAAAACAAGGGCGAATGAAAATAGTATGCATTTTATTGAACTCAGAAAATGTCCAATTAAATATTTTCATAGAGCGAATTAAAAATTGTCGGCTTTTCATTGAACATTTTCTTCACTGAACTTTACTGGGCTGTAGTACGAGTTGAAAACCAAAATTCCTACACTTTTAAATGCATTGTGGATAGTTGCCAAAAAACACCACATAAATTTGTTCACTTCATAATTAATTTTCTAATTTCTGCGCATTTGAAATATGGAATTAAATGTGGGTAATTAGTGACTATTTTAATATAAACATTTAGTAACTATTTCATTTTTGGGCTTAACTGCAAGTTAAACAAAGTAAAAATAAATGTTAGAAATCATCCCAATTAAACAATAAACATATGTATATAAAGAGCACATAGGGAAGTATAGTTTCCTGCCTGGAATACGAATATTATATTTATCAGAAAAGCTGAGCCTGGTGCACATTCAGTTTTATTAAATTCTCCAGAAAGTGTGTGCGAAAACTCTAATACATTTTCAGGCCGTATCAGCTTCACTGTGGTGGCCGGATTGCTATAATTATGTGAGATGCTTCCACTACGGTGCTGCAAGGTGCCTTTCATGACTATTTATGAATGTCTTGCAGCTGCCACTAACACACTAATTGCTAACAGAGATCCGACCCACTCGATTCCCATCGAGCTGCACTCGCCCCAGCCAGACGATTTTCGACAAATAAATCCCCACATGGGGCCAGGCTCCCGTAGACGCCACATTTCCTCCGGGATGCTTGAGGAGCTGGAAGCTGGTGGCTGATGGTTGGGGGGAGAGGAGGTCCCACTCGGTGCATTGCTATTTCCGTTTCGGTTCGCACACAACAGCAACAAGCGGAAATAGCTTAAAGGATATGGCAGCCGTATTTGGGGTGCAGCCGGGATAAGCATCCTGCATGCAAAACTATCAATTTTTACTCGATGCGAGTGCCAGGACGAGTGCGAGTATGCAAAACCACTTTGCAGATGCTGCACAAGTTTGCCGAGGAATTGAGACAAGGCAACTATAATAAGAATCGAAAATGTAACCAGTCGGATGAAGTCGGATAAAGTTCTGGCGAGACTCCAGTTTCGAATGCATCTTCCCACAGATCAGAGCCGAACCTCTAATTATTGACTTTGCTAATTGGCAATTTATAGGAAATTGTCTTCAGCCAACAAAAGTTTTGCATCCAAAGCAATTTCCTCCAGCTCGATTTGTGCACTTGGAGTAAATTTTAGCGCATTACTTTCTCTATTCTATGTAGCAGAAATGGAATTCAAATAATATTTTATCAGACCCACATCGTTGTTTCTCTGAGTGTAAGTCGGTAGATGCAATTTCCAGTAAGTTAGTTTGCTTGTTTTACCCAAAAGAATTCTAGAAAGTTTTCATCAAAGGCTTCTAATATGCGTAAACAACATTCGAGTTGGCCCTTTGACAGGGCCACACACATTTAAGGATACAAAATGTCGTGGCCTAAACGAAGACAAATAGTCGAAACTTTCATAGCTACCTAATTGAGAAGAAAATTGAAAATTTCTTTAATGAAATGCAAAAATGATATAATAAATTATCAATTGCGTACGCAAGAAACTGGAGAGAGAGAGTTTTCGGCATCTGTCTGGTGAGCTCAGGGAAAAGTCCTTGCTAGCTTAGGCGAAGGGAAAAAGGAAGACTGTAATTTAATGCTCTTTTGCACCTTCAAATCCTTTCAATTTCATAAGACACGTAATCACATTCGAAGTGCTCGCCACCCTCGTCCTCTCTGGCGTAATCACCAAGCACTTGATGAAATGTTGCAATTTATATAGACAAACCCCCGCCCAGCTCGTCGCCATGTATGGCTTACTATGTGCGAGTATGGCTTTGGGGCATTATCCTCGGAGTCGCAGGTTGCAGGTAGCAAGTTGCCAGCTCCGGGGCTTCCCTGCTCCAGGTTTTACTGCAATTTTGACACACTTGATGGACTCCATGCACTTGGAGGGGGAATTCAAACCAATCCGCTTTTTGCCGGCAGTCAAGTCATGCCCTATTTGCAAAAGGAGAGCGGACTGCATAAGTAATGCATTTCTTTAATAGGAATGCCGAATCCAATTTGACTGATTTCTCCTCTGCGTATATAATTTTTCACTTAGAAATCCGGCAACAACGGATGCACTCTGCTTGTGCTAGCTTTGGGTTTTTATACCATGTACCAAAGGTACAAAGGTATTATAGTTTTGTGCGAGTGCGATTTTCTGTAACAGGCAGAAGGAGGCGTGGCAGACCCCCAAAAGTTACCTAAATATTGGTCAGGACCACTAAAGAAGTCGATATAGCCATGTCCGTCTGTCCGTCCGTCCGTCCGTCTGTCCGTCTGTCCGTCTGTCCGTCTGTCCGTCTGTCTGTATGAACGCCCAGATCTCAGAGACTATAAGAGGTAGAGACACCAAACTTGGGATTTAGACTTCTTATATCTGCACGCAGATCAAGTTTGTTTTAAATTTTTGCTGCTCCCCTTTTTGGAGGAGCTATTTGAAAAAAACGTATGTCTCCGAAATTTATAAAGTTATGTAAACCATATTAAAAAGCTTAATGCATATTATCAAAATACACAGACTGTCCAAATTTTATTGCGATCGTGCCATAAATAGCGGAGATATAGGCTTTTTACTTTATACACATTACGTGTACAAGAGGCAGCCCAGGCAGAGGGCTCCAAATAAATCAAAACGTTCATTAAACATTTTACTTATGTTCATATTACTATGAAAATAGGATTACTCATTTTGAATTGGTTGGTGGCGCAGCTGGCTAAGCTGAAGTCTTTTTCAAATGTTAGTTGTCACGGGTTCGAATCCCGTCGGCGACGAGCGAAATCTTTTTTATTTTTAGCAATTTTTTTTTTTTTTCCAGTACATTAAAATAATTACAGTATTTAATACTAAAAAATAAAAAAATGCAAGCAAAGAACTATACTTAATTTTTTGAAATTACAAAAATTTCGTATGCCTGCGGTTGATTCGCAGTTCGAACCCAGGCCAATTTACGTGCAGCTTTACCCACTCAGCTATCGACTTTGCTCTCGAATGGGAAGACATTTGCATTATATCTAAATTAGTCTCCGTTTTTTATTATTATTCACTTTCTTTTATATAATTTTGGGACGCGCCTTGTAATGGTACAGGGTATTCTACTGTCGGGACACCCGACCGTATTTCCATCTTGTTAAGTATTAAAATCAGGGAAGAGAACGCTATAACACTGCACAGGATATACAGAAACTTTATTTTTGTTAATTCTATGTAAATAATTCATTAAAATTAAAAAATTGCATTAAGATTAAAAACTTTCTTCTTCAAGAAGCTCCTGAGAGGCTTACTCTGGCTACAACTTGATAATTCCCCCGCTGTTCTAATACTTTTCGATTGCAAAAACACCTAAAGTAAAGCGCAGCTGCTGCCAATTAAAAAAAAAACGCTAAGCCTGGGGCAGCGCTTGGCCACAGCCAATTAGCAGTTGAGCAGTTTTCAAATTTTCACCATGCGCGCTTTGTGCACTGTAAAAAATTATTAGGAGGAAACCTATTCAATGATGAATTGTCGAAAATATTATATATATTTTTAATAGGAAAACTGAAAGAAAGCCGTAAACTCGCTTTAAATTAAACTTGAAAATATCGCTTTCTTTTATTAATTAATAATTTATAAATATTTTCTTATTAAATATAGTATAATAAATATGATGGCTATAACTTATATAAAGTATTTATTTAGTTAATTATTTTGTCAAGTGCAAAACTGAAAGTGGAAGATACATAGGTGGCGGTGGCAGGCTACCCGAGGGCAAAATCAAAAGCTAAGCCTCGCATAGACCTTGGCTGCTCCCCAAACTAATTTAGGCGCAGTCGAGCGTGCGGAAAACTTTCCAGATTTCATAGAACATTCCTTTTTTTCTCCCATTTTCGGCATACATATGTTGTGCATTATTTGCTGTAAAATTTAATGCCACCAGCACCACCCAACCACCTCGGGCTCGTGCAATGTAGTAGCTCATTGTTGGTGGTGCTGCTCTAAGCCCGATACCATCTTGCAAAGGTATGTTGCAATTGGGAAAACGTTTGTCACACTAAAACATAAATCTAAATAGGATAAAGACAGATAAAATATTTAATTACTAAATAAACTAAAATTACTTTTAATATATTACACATTTGTATTAGTAGAAAGCTTCCTTAATTAATTAATTGTATTCAGAATTGTCGGGTATTCCATGGTCGGGTGCAACTCTTTTTTCTCTCGTTTCAGGCTCCTCACGTGCACCGCGTGCGGTTGGCTGGCTAAACGGACCCCGATGGCAGGGCGCTTAAGTTGTTTTGCCAAAAACTTTTTGTCATGGCTGGGACTAATTATAAAATAGCTCAAAGGCAACTCAAGGGATGGCCGGGCCCACACTGCTGGAGAGAAAAAGCTGCGATAGGCAGATGGCGACACACGGCCAACTTTTAAGTTGTTGCGGGAAGGTCGGCGGGGGCTAGTTGGCAACATGTTGCCACAAACTAAACATTTGCCTGCCAATTTGTTCTTATTTATTTTTATGTCCGCTTTCGCTTTCCTGTTCCCAACCCGATCCAGACCACGTGGCTTGTAATGTTTGGCCATTAAAAATAATAGTGCGGTTGTTTGTTGTTGTCTCTGGCCATGTTGTTGGGTGTTTCACATAGACCGCCGCTCGGTTACGTAAAATTTTACCTTCATATTTTCCATATATATTTTTTTCTCTGTTCTGAGCTACCTGCCTCAAATATGTAACATATTTTTTTTGGGAAGGAGCACTGAAGAAAAGAATGTTGACTGTAAGATTAGGCATTTTAAACAGGTTAGTTTAAAATGGGACTATTAGATAAATTTTATAATTGTGTAGTAACTGAAACAGAAGAGATAAATAAAGGCCTTCCATCTAGTTTTGGTTATTCCCCTTAAACTTAATAATATTGTAAGATATCTTTTAAAATAAAACATCTTATGATTTATATACAAATGTTCTTTTTAATAAATAAATAATTAAAATTTTCCGGAAATTCATTTAATGATATAAAATCAAACCTCAATTTAGTTAATTCCATGTTATAGTTTTAAGCAAAATATGCACTATAATTCAATTCTTCCTCAACAGCTCTCTGAAGCTTTTACGACAAAGGAATTTTCGTTCAGTGAAATTGTAAAAAGCTGATCCTTGTTATTGGCAAGCCGGAGACAACAACCGGGCCTTGGGGCACCCTGTTTTCGGTGTCTGTCTGTCTGAAAATTGGTGCACACACTCGCCAACCGAGTTACACAAAAACCCTTTGGCAATATAAATAAAGGCTGGCTGAATAACAAAAAAAAAAGTAAAAACCCTGCACGATTTAATGTTTGCTAAATTTGTGTCATTTAGCAAAACGATTTCGATTTTTTTTCTCTTCGTTTTGGGCGGCCCAATTCGTAGCAATTAATTTGCTGGCAGCGGGCGGCGGGCGGAGGGCCACAAGTGCTTTGGCTATAACTCAGTAGCTTTATCAAAAAACCACTTACACACACAATAAAGTTAATGAAGCCATAATTATTTGGGTTAACAGCTTGCGGCTCGGCTCAGAGGCCCGAATCCTGGCTCCTCGCTCCTTCGACCATTTGATTGTGGCCAATTCAGCTCGGTAGCCAACAAATCAAAGTGAGCATTTGATAAGTAACCGAGCTGAACGAATACATTTGGGCAGCAGGCACATTTGCAAGCCTATTTAATAAATAGACAAGCATTCCGAGGGCCAAAAACAAATGCGGAGCATCGGACTTCTTGGAAGGAGCTCACTCGCATTACCATCAATTCAATGGCCTTGTTGTCTAGGGTCGTCTCGTGAATAAGGGTTCACGATCCGATTGAGCTATCAAATTACCCAATATTTGCATCACAAGTCATCGCACCTTTCAGGGGTTTGAGGGAACCCAAGTCGCATGGTAATGGACATGGAAATACGAGGCTAGAAATACTCTCTGTGACACGTTTTTATTTATTTTTTTTGTAATTTATGTGAATATCAATTATTAAAGCCAATTCAAGGCCCAGTTCTTAATCCTTCAACGCTAACAAAAGAAGAAGAAATACTAACCATATCCTGTTGTTGTTGAATCTAGATTTAGTTGAACTCTCGTCACCGACTTTAGAACAAATCCCATTACCATACCCGCTGTCAGGCCTGAAACTGTAATTGGCGACACAAAGGAGTTGAAATAGGACTCGAATGGGCTCATAATCCAGGCGCCGCACAACAGAATCCTTTACCAATCACACCAGATGTAATGCGCCCCCGTCTAGACACGGCCTTTGAACCAATGTCTTGGCCTCGTCTGCGGCTCCTTGGAGTGTCGGTGACGTGAATCGAGTCGGGCCAACCGAAAGCGTATCCAAATCAAAGGATTTGGCCTGCTGTGCGAGTGCGATGAACTGCGCCGCTCAGTCGCTCCTCACCTCCTGTGCTCCAATTAAATCACATCAGTTGTTTTCCCAACAGATTGAGCTTAATTTTAGCGATTGTGATGCGGCGTTAAAAATCATATTACCATTCATAAATGCGCACGAGTGCTCCCAAATGACTTTTAGCATAATTACTCGAATTATGAGCGCGCAATTTGTATAAACCATGAAAAATTGATGCCGCAACTAAAATCAAATGCCGCGCCCGAAAACTGTCAGAAAGGCTTGTCATTAAACGCTATTAGCGGAACGTATTAAATTACACGAACTGGCGTTGGATTTATGTCCTGTTTGCCCACCGCAAATGCACAACAACGGAGGGTGCAGGCTCCGAAATATAAATAATAAACCGGAAAATAACCCAAGGCCCCGCAAATGCGACGGTTCGGGGCATTCGGGCAGGTAGCACGCGCGATTTATTTATTTGCCTTCCCATTTGGAAATCTGTTTGCATTTCCCATGGCAGCCCAGATGTTTGCTCGGTCGCAGGCTTTGTCAATAGTGGCCGAGATCAAAGTGGACCCAAGACTAGCTGGCCGGCGAACAGGTGGCCGGGTATGCAAATTCGCAAGGCGATATCATTGGCAGATAGGTTTCAAAGATGTGCTTGGCTTTAAAGTTCAGTTTAATTCGAAATATATTTCCTGAAAAGCTTGATTAATTTTTTAAATTTTCTTTCCGATATCATTTCTTCAATTTATTTCCTAGCTATTTATAGAAAATTAAAATAAGCCTCTCAAGCCTTTCTTGTATTACCATATTAATAAAATATGCGTTACTTTAGTATCTGACATGCTTCATAATGTCCTTAATCGATAAATCCCGCTGCGATATCCCCTGGTGTTTTACGTTCATTTGCAACCAATTAAGCTCATTATCGTCGGGATTTCCTTTTTTCACTCGCATATCGTAAATGTGCATATAATATTATCGTTTCATTCGCTTAATGAGATTGCAATATTTAATAATCTGCAGGCTCGCGGGCTCAGAGGCTCGAAGCCTGTCAAATGCAGAGGAAATCACGATATTAATTAAATCAGCGAGACAATCGAATCAGAACTTTGCTTACGAAGGAAGCCCATCTAGTTTGTGATATTTGCGAGTCTTTCAGTCGCTGCATATTGCATATTACGGACACGTTTCAGTCGTTGTTAATAATTAATTTCGGCCCCAATTTACAGCAGGTACACAAAATCTGTTGGCTGGCACATAACTTGGATGGCATAATAAAACGCTTCCACGGCGGGCACATGACGTCCAGGTTTTTATAAGCTGTCAATTTGTTTACGCGTTGTCGCTGGAGGTGCTTCTGACTTTGACTTTGTCGCAGCTGAAATATTAACGCGCCTTATGATGCGCTGTGTCCTGCTCCTCGGATACACTGGAAAGAACAAGAGCCTAAGACAACAACTGACAAAAACTTCTTAAAAAATTAGTCAGCCGACTTGTTACCATATTTATTTATTAACGAATTATCTAAAATAACAGAAAATCTTCGAATATTCTTTTGGATATATTTATTATATATTTTAGGAATGGAAATTTTAAAGTGGTGCTGGAGTCTGGAAAACTGGAGGAACCACTAGCCTGGCGCATTCATTGCTCCTAACTATAGTTCTTCATGCTCATTTCTTTCACTGCAGATGCGCATCTAATTCGCTCATGCCGCATATCCATAATATTTTCGCCAGTCGGAAATGCCCCAGGGAACTGGAGACTCACACTTGGTCCACCTCATCATCGGCGCAATAACACGGGCAGACCTCAGAGGAAAACAAGACGCCACATGGAGGCTCCGGGTCTTTGGAGGTTTTTGGGGTCGAGCCGTGTCTCTCATGCGTGCGCTTATCTTGATGCGTGCAAGGAGGATGTGTGTGCTCCTTCCTTTCCTCTTTTTTTTTGGGGTTTTTGTATTTTTTTGCTGAATGTGTGGGTGCTGAAGTTGGCGACAAACGCATAAAACAGCATAATTTGTCAGCATGAACACGGCTGGCACACGCCAGTGGCATAACAATGAGCCGAGTGGCGCTCGCCAGTTGCGAGCTTCCGCCTTTTTGTGATATTTCCTATTTAAGCTAAAGAAACGACAAAGTCAAAAGATAATTCTTAGTTATGCCACCGATCGTGGATCTATGATAGATTCTCGTAATTACCTTTGGTTCAATTTAATGAAACAGAAGACCACACTTTTATTTTATTTAAAACTATATTTTACCAAATTACAATTTTCAAAATTTATAAACATTTAGCCGGGCTTGACCACACTTATTTACCTTTTCAGCAGCATTTTTCCTGTGGCTTTCACTCACTTATTTGCGGTGCCTCTTGGCTATTTTTGTTTGCTGGCTGGGAAATTTATTTTCATTTAATTAAGGTTCACCTTTTGTGTTTTCCAGATGGCCAAAATAACACGCAAAAACGCAATGCAACCACTAATTAATTATGTGAAAAATGAACCAACTTTTGGCATTTAGTTCTAATGCAGTTCTTTCGCATTTTTGGCTTCAGTTCATTACTCACATGGACGGGACTTTTCGATTTCGCAGTCGAAATACCTTCAACAATGTGCACTTGTGCTGCTGCCCTGCCCTGCCCTGGCCTGGGCTGGGCTGGTCGGAGTGGCCGGGCATGTTAATAATTGTGTGCTCGTATTACAATACCGCGCTTGGCCTTGTTTCATATTTTTATTATGATTTGTGGCCGCGCCGAGTTTCCTGTTTGCGGTGCGCTTCAGTTCGTCCAGGTCCGGAATGCGATGGCGGAAAGCGGGAGGGATGGAGGATGGAGAGCGGAATGCATGGACCATGGACTCCGGATCGGATCGGGCAATTAAAAACTTTCACGCCCGGGCCGGAGCAATTGTAGCCGAGCGCACAAAGTAGACTATGCCAGTTATTGCCATTGAAATCGATTGATGGCACGCTCCATTGCCTCGTCGATTATTCCTGCGGCCCCATGTGTGTGCACACACATATATATATTATAATCGAAGAAGTGGACGGGCGCGGAAAAGGGTCTCCGACACTTGAAAAAAGGTTGTTGTGCAATAAAAGCATTTAAATTCGCAATTATTTAAGGGCAAAGTGGGCCCACTAGGCGGATACGTAATTTGTAAAGGCCCCAAAGATATGGTAGATGATATTACTAAATGTCCTATTGCATCTTCATCCCGCTTGGCTAGTTTTTTCTCTGTGTATATCCTGTTTCACCTCAAGGTGCAATAAACTCAGTAATTCCCTCCCAACAATCGCCAACGCTGCTTCACTGCTGCTGCCGCTATTAAAACTGGATATATTCATTTGCGTTATTCGCTCTCAATTTGCAATCGGCTTGCATATGCGAAAATATTTAAAATTCCTTGTAAATACACGCTCGCAGGCAGGCAGTCAGTCGACAATGAAGCCAAGCCGTGCGAGGAATGCGATTCAATCATTTGCAGAGTGCCCGGCCACAAGAGCCTCCTGTTCTGGCCTCCTCCCCTGCCTGGCAGCTAATTTAAATGGAAATTGACATAAAAACATATGGTGAAGTGGGTCCACCGCCCACTTACATCAAAAGGATCTAGCGCGGGATGGTTATGCTCCTTGGGTCCTTGCTTCCTTGCTCACGTAATTAGCTTGTTTTTTTTACGTAATCAAAAGCGACGACAGCCTCCCTTGTGGGCCGGCTCACTTGCTACTCGAGAATTTTGATTTAATTGTTGCCATGGCAGCATATTCTTTTAATTTGTGCCAATTTATTTAATCAGACATTTGTTGCCGCTGTCTCCGAGGCACTTCCTCTTTTCTGTCTTCCTTTTTTTTCCTGCTGCCAACAGCTACCAGCCGCCTTCTTGGCATTTGTAATTAAAAGGCTCTCTCGGTCGGACCAGCTAATTTGAAAATTAACTGCCGCTGTCTATGGAGGAGGCTGAGGAGGCTTTGAGGACTCTGCCCTCACGTTCAGGTGGACCCATAAAAGTCAGTGGCAGGGAATGGAAACTGGGAGCTGGAAAATGGTAAATGGAAAATGGAAAAGCACGCGGGCAAGCAATAAAAAATAATACATTTATCAATCAAAACTCCAATGAGCAAGTTGCCCGAAAGTTGCAGCATACAAATATTCATTCAGGGCAAAGAAGAGGGAAACCATTCGTTTAATGGCCTCCATTTTGCCAACGAAATTCAACAAGCCGCAAGGAGACAGCACACAGTGGTGTACCTGGGGGGCTTTGGTGGATTAAGTCTACATAAAAGTTATATTCAGACTCAAAGTTTAAAGTATTTCATTTAATTGATTGAATATTTAAGGACAAAATATGGGAAGACTTAATATACTTGTGTAATAATGTTATAACATGTTAAAATTACTTCAAGAAGAAATTGCTTGCTCATTAACCAGCAAACACTTTAAAGCTTTTAGCAGCTGCTCATTTTGTAGGTCCTTTGGCAATAGATATGTGTGCATATGAAGTGTAGTGCTTGCTTTAATTGTTGATATTTCTAATGTTTTCTCTCCTCATTCCGAGAGTTTAAATAAACAAATTTACCAATGAAATCCCTCCTGCGCCACTGTAAGCTGAAGGTAGGGAGTGGGGATGTTACAGGAGTCGCGAGGACACGAGAAGGACGTGCACGAAATGCGCAAGTTCACGCACGTCACTTCAATTCGAGAAGGAGCACCACCACCACCACCACCACCACTTGGCACCACCAACAATGTGGGTCAAGGCAGTGGGGCTGCGGGCTAATGCTAATTTGTGAATGCCTTTTGTTGCGGCGGCATCCAGAATTCACTTCATTAAGAAGCCATCGTCTCTCCGGCCCTATAAAAATATCATAAGCAAAACTTTTTCAATATATATTAAAGCGAGATTCGTGTTTTTACTTGATGTTTTTATTTATTCATTAATTTGTTGTGATGTTCTCTTTCCGTTTTTGAGGGCTTTTGCGTGAGCTGTTTATCAACTGATTTCCCGCACTTTGTTTTTACACATTGCTGCGGTCGCGAAAACTTTGCTGATGATTTCCCCTCAGTCAGTTTTCCTTGGATTTTTCCGCCCAATGTTTTTTAATCTTTTAAGTGGCGCCCAGCCGATGAGTGAGTGAGTCACATGAAGTGAGTACAAGCAGCCAAGCTAAATAAATAATATTTATACGCAAGTATTTCGTTATCTGGGTAAATATTTTAAAAGATGGGGTAATTCTTTTTTCTCAGTTTAGTCTTTGGCGGAGCTGGAGCTCTTTGTAGAAGTTTGTAATTAAATGCAAATTAAGTGAACCGTCATTTGCGCCTTGATTTTTTACCCTTTTTTGTTGCCTCCTTGCCATTGAAGGGCATGCAGACAATTTTAAACTTGTTGGCAAACTCTTATTGGCAAAGTCCTCGATAAAGTCGCCGTCTCTATTAGCGCCAATGTTGCGTTAATGGCGGCAAAGGGGGAAAACAGGAAAAACATAAAAAACGGCGAGGAGCGGGTGAAAGCGGAAGTGTTACCCGTGATTGGGCCAACTTTTCTAATTAGCGTCAGTCAAAGGATTCCCAAGGACCCGTCGTCTTCGTTAAATTTCGTATGCATATCAAATGCAGCTTAATGAAACGCACTTTCCGCATCAAGCAAAAGCAGCTCAAGTTGATACCAACGCAAACATCATCATAAAATGTGCTACCAAAGAACGCCGGGAAAAACTTCTTTCCAAGGCATTAGAAATGCCAACGAAAACAAAACTAACACGGAACTTTTCATCGCAAAAACCACAAAAACACACGCGCCAATCGACAATGTCGATTATATTTCAAGCTGAAAGAGCGAGGATTCCAAGGATTCAGCGATTGAGGACGTGGTAGGTGCGGGAAGCGACAAGGCAGACAGAGACAGAGACTCCTCTTGGCAGCTGTTGAAAGTTAAACCGAAAAAGCATCAAAAGCGGCTGCTGCTCGTAATTACAGATTGCAAAACGAAACGAAACGAATCGAAAAGTAAACGATGTCGATGAAGTTGAGCCGGAAAGATGCGGAAACAGATACGGAAAAGCGAGATGCAAACCCGGCAAAACTTCAACTTCAAAACTGATGACTGAAGCAGTCGCCGGAGCCGTAAAACTTGCCACCCCACCTGGCCTGTTACCTGTAATGGGGGTGAGTGAGAGAGAGAGAGTCCTGCCTTCCTCCCGAAAGGGTAAACTTTGCACTACAGCAGCGCCGTCTTAAGCGATTTTCTGCTACGCCAAGCTGCACAACAATATTCACCGGAGTGCACTGCAAACGTACCGAAATCAAGGAGACATCCTGCGAATCAAAAGTAATCTAGAAACCATTCAATTATGGTTCAATCTCCCCAAAGTTTTATCCATCTTCTGTGCCTGAGTTATCTCCAAATAATGTGAGCCGATAATCGAGTTGTTTGTTTAAAGTTTGAGATGCTTTACCTTATTATAAGATTTAAGATATTTATTAACGAGACAGGAAGATTTAACAACACTTTTGAGGGACTTGGAATTTATTTTATGGACTGGGATTTGTAAATAAATAATTATTCAAGAGATAAAAACTTCTATTTCAATGTTATAATATTTAATAAATCGCTAAAAATTGTTAATATGTTTAGGCATAAAGTTTAGGTTACTTCTTTTAATTAAATAAATCATAGAACATGCGTTCAAAATATTCTCCGTTTGCCTTACGACATTCGTAGTCGATTTCTTAGCCTATATTTACTCCTGTTTTCCCCCAGTGTAACCAGGAAAAGATAAAAGTAGCCTGGCGTAGGCGCAAAGCTCGGTGAATATGTGAGCAAATTCACGGCAAACGAATGAAAATTAAGAAACTTGCAGCCAGCCGCCGCCTCCTCAGACACCGGGCTGACAGGGGCGTGGAGCGGGGGTACCTGGCGCTGATTGCATCGCCTCCAGAGGCAAGAGGGGTACAGGTGAGATGGCAGAGATGCCTTACTTATTTATGGCGAACAGGTAAACTGTGCATGTGCCATCATCTTGATAAATGTTCGCTGCCAGTGCATGACTATGGGAAATGGATTCCGAGCTGTGAGACGCTTCTTGATTTAGCATGCGGCTGAGTTATGCCGCCACCCACCTGGTTCCCCCCCTCGCGGCGTCCGGGGAAACTTCAATTAGAGCCAGGCCGCGCAGCTCTTGGCGCCAAAGTTGCAGATGGTCAGCAGCTAAGTGGCGGCCAAGACGCCCCGAGAAAGACGCACTTACAAAGACAAATGCCGGCTAAGCTGTCCTCCCTTAAAAAGCAGGGAGAGAAATTAGTAAGTAACTCTAGAGAATGAATAGGAATTTATGTATAGACAAATACTTTAATAATTAAATGTAGGTAATTAAACTTTATAGAAAGGATAATAAATATTTTTCTTACTTTAACCCCCTCTTAATTTCTCACAGTGCAATTCCAGCTATCTGGTTGCGGGGCGTCTTGAAAAATAAACGAGTCAGCATTTGTAGCGTTGATTGAATTGTCAGAGGTGAGCTCAGGAGCTAGGGAGTCCTTCCTGCCCCGCCCAAGGAGGACTCCGTCCGCTGACATCTCCACACACACAAACTCACCTTCGAAGGGAGCGAAGCGCGTCGCTCGTCGCTCGACGCTTTTCAATTAAAACTATTGTCAACGACAATAAGTTATACAAGTAAAGAGCCCGCTGCCTCAGCAGCTGAAGCCGTTGACAGTCGCACGTACGCTTAATTAGAAAAAAGTTGCATTTTTTTACTGCCCGCTTCCTGTTCTGTCCACCTACTGGCCACCACGCCCACAAGTCAGCTGTCAGCGCGCGGGCAGCACGCCCACATTTTGCAGCGGAAGTAAATTTACACTTCGCTCCTTGGCTGCACTTTTTATTCCTTTCCGACGGGAGCGAAAAGCGCGACTAATTTTCTTGAGTCCCCTCCGCCCCTCGGGCCCAACCACTTTTTTCTGTGCCCTCCACCAGCCAGGGCACGTCACACTGCCGAGAGCCGCCGCGTAATCCCAGAAAATTGTATAAAAAATGCAAAGCCCCCAGGTTGCCACCCACTCATAATTTTCTAAAAACTAAGCTGAGGTCGAGGGGAGATGGCGTTTGGTTATTTTACACCCGCGCAGACTGCATTTTGCTCTGTTTGCTTTTGGCGCGTGTGACTCGTTGGCCTGGCTTTTGTTCCGGCACTCATTACTGTATGGGTTTTAGGGGTATATTGGGGGAGAAAAATGGGGAAAATGAGGGAAAATATCGGTCTAGAATATAACGAAATACAGCTTTTATAGCATTATTCTTCTATAATTAAAAATATCAAATTTAAGGTTCGCTTTACAAAGAACACAGTT
Source organism: Drosophila anomelani (assembly GCA_035045905.1). Classification (NCBI taxonomy): domain Eukaryota; kingdom Metazoa; phylum Arthropoda; class Insecta; order Diptera; family Drosophilidae; genus Drosophila; species Drosophila anomelani. The sequence goes on along the minus strand of JAWNOO010000007.1, from coordinate 1,847,043 downwards.
CATAAAAAAGGAAACGGAAAAGGATAAATTAATAATATGTTTACAAAATATTATCTTGTAGAATTGAAATAACATTGTGAACAATCAATTGATAAATTATTATATTAATATAATATTTATTTGAAATACTTATGCATAGTTTAAACTTTAAATTATAGTTTTACCAAGATCTTTTCACACCTTTTGTGAATTCACAGGCAGCATTATAGTAAACTTTAGATCTAGAATCCTTAAAAATACTTGGGAAATTCAGGTGCTTGAGAGCTTTTCTTACTTTCAGCGGGCCTGACAAATTTCTCCTTCTTTGAACGATCAGAAAAAAATGAAAAACAAATCAAATATGTACTATCGGTATAACGCTATATACATAAAAATTAAAATAAATTAAAAATATCTACTTTTTTATATGCATTTAAGTTATAGTAATTTACCAAATAGTTCCCCGAAAATGTAATAAAATTCCTATTTCCAAAACTGGGTATTTAATATTCCTTACACTGCGTTACGCCGACCCTTTCGATCCCCCTTTTTTTTTGACGCTGTGGCTTTCACTGCTGACTGTTGGCTGATTTTCCCGGCTCCATCTCCATCTCCGGCTTCAGCTCCGCCTCCTTTTGGCTTTTCCTCCTCCCCCGATTCGCCGCCACCTTTTGACTTGCGATGGACAGTGGGGAACCGTGCCGGATGTCACGTGCGCATCATTTTCCAACAGCTTTGTTGCTGCTCGTCGTAATTATAACAAGGCGCAGCTTAAATTAGTTGGCCACGGCAGGCACCTGAGCTGAACCCAACCCGGTAACCTGTGTGCGCTGGTTCCGTTTTTCTCGGACCCCGGATCCGGGCATTCATTAAACCCGTCCTCGCTCGCATGCGATTTTTATGGGCTTGCTTGGTCCTGGCCCCCCCCCTACCGCTGCTGCCGTAGTCCTTTGGCGTGGCTGTGAGTCGGTTTATTTGGCCCTTTGTTTAGTGCATTTTCTGTCAACGTCAGCGTGATTAGTTGTGCCATATTGTGCCACACGCTTTGTACTCGCTCAGTGACCTGGCGCATTGTCAACGAGTCCATTGGAGGTTAGGAGGTGGCAGCAGCAAAAATTCAAAATTTCCATATTCGAATTTCAGTAGGAAGCGAACAAATCTGGCTTTATTCTGCAAATTGTATATTTATACTTGAAGTAGTAGACATTTTTAGCTTGTATTGTGCATCTTTCAGTTTTGGAAATACTAATAATTTAATTAAATTCAGCTTAAGGTATACATTAAGGTATGTAAATCCATGCATTTTCAATTGAACTAAATTATCTGCTCTTCACAAAAATCCAGTCTTATGGCTTTTAAGTAATTATTCGGCAGTGTGGGTCAGGTGTATAAGCAATTAACAAAACGATGGGAGGCACGAACTCGACCCCAAAAATACCATATACACCCATATACATATCATATATATATAGACATATATCTGTGTATATGGGGGCCCACTTGACTTGATTCCGCTGGCATCTGTTGGCTCTCTCGGCTCCCAGTTTTCAGTTTTCAGCTTTCGGCTTTCAGCTTTCTGCTTTCAGCTCACAGCTGGCGCTTACATCATTAACGGCATCGTTCTTCACACACGGCAACACATTAGAACACTTTAAGTTGCAACTAATGAGACTCCAAAACATAATTGTTGGCATTTAGTTAGATGAGCGGCGCCAGGTTGACACACACTCGTACACTCGCACAGCTGCACACCCGCACACTCGCCTCGCACACTCGAAAAGTGACACGGCATGAAGATGAAGCAAATAAACAGCAGCAACAAAGGTGTGTGAGTGGGTGTACGTACTAGGGGAGTGCTAGTTGGACAGCCTCAACGAAAACAAATGCACCTAATGACACAATTTCCCACACACTCGCACACACACACACATAGAAAGTGGAGCAGGAAAAACTGTTATACCCGCCAAGAAAGAGTGTCTTTGGGAGAGAGCGTGAAAAAGTCCTGGCCTCTCTTCGTTTTTAAGCCGAAGCTGTTGCGGCGAATTGAGGGAAATCCCGCGAAAATCGGCTTTTGGCGATTCGTTTGCCAGTTGAAAGTGGCCAACAAAGCGAAGCAGTTCTGGCCAAGCCGGCAAATGTGACGAGCAAAAGACGAACGACGACGCGTGTTAGCCAAGTTAAGTGAGTGAAAAGCGAGTGATCTTCGACACATGGTGGGACTCCATGAAAATTGATATAGACTGGCTCTGGCATTTGTTCATCAGCGATAATACTTCAAGATTTTCCCTACTTCCGGGTATGTTTCTTAAGTTGATTTTCTCTTTAACTCCAAGTCCAGGAAGCTGCCTTTAAAATCCCGACATCTAGTCGAAGTTTCACGTTTCAACTTGTAACCTAGTTTTTGTTAGTAATGCCATGTGCCTCCTTGTTTCCAAGTGCGCGCTTTTCTTGTACTTTACGCTGGAGCGCTGTTTTCCGCCTCTTTTCCTGTGCATTTTCTTGAATTTCTGCCATATAAATTCATGTTTGAACCACCTCCAGCCCCTCCACCCATCCTCAAAAAAAAAAAACAAAAAAAGAAATAAGCAAAAAACCAGATGAAGAAAATCCAACGAGAAAAGGGAAAAACACGAGAAAGAGAGCAGCACTGAAAAGTGCAATGGCAGCCCGGAAGCGGCGGGCGGGCAACTGTGATTTGTATGAATGCTGCCATTAAGCTGACACGGCTGGAATACACCTCCCCGTGCGGCCAACGAGGCGTATGCGTAACGCGAGACGGGCACTTGGCGCAGGCGGTGGCGTATGCGTGATATGTGCTAGGAAGAAACTTTTAATCTGTCCGCGTATTACACAAAAGTTTGGATCCCTCCACCCACATATCTGCCACGAATTCAATTGCCTTGAGTTTTATTTAGAAACAAATGGCAGCAGGGACTTTTCCCGGCGTATTTTTTGTTTTCGGCGTTGTTGTTGTTTTTATTTTAAATGACATGAATTAAGATAACAAATTCGCAGAACACAGAAAACACAGAACCGAAGCTAAAAGAAAATAAGAAGGAAAACAGGGGAAATGCTGTGAAACTTTTTTTCCACCCGAGACAAAAGCCCGTCAGGAAATTGTAGCGGAGCGCAAATAGAAAAGCCGGCAGCAACAACAATTGGTAATACTTAAGCCAAAGTCGCGACGCTGTCAAAGTCAGGAAGCTGCGCTGGGACGAGGGAAGCCCGCCTGCTTTCCCTTGAAAAAGTCTAATAAATTAAGCAATTTACATGAATTGTCGTTTGCTGTGCAGCAGCAGAAGCCGAAGCAGCCGCTTCCTTGGCATCCTCACTTTACTTATTTTCCTTACTTTGCTCATTTTCCCTTTTTTCCCGCCCCGTAAGACAACTCATTTGTATGTCTCTGGGATTTGTCAGGGGTAGCCCCCACCCATGCATTTGCCAGGAAACTTTGCCACTCGCTGACAATGATTCAAAAGCCAGGTAACCGAGGAAAATCCAAGCAATTTGTTTAATTTCATTACATTTCGGTATGCGAGTTGATGTTGTTTTGCAGTTTCCAGCGCTGTATGCGCTTATCTCTGCACATTTGCAACTTTTACCGGACCCATTTTCGTTTTGGCTTCCTCTCCGACTTGTTGTTTTTATTTAGAAATGAAATTTATGTGCATATTTTGGCCATTTTGACTTTGAGCTGTTTTTCTTGTTGCACACTCGTGTATAAATGTCAACTCGAGTGCCACGGGGCACTAAGCATATGGTGGTATTCTATCTCTCTTCCTGAAAATATTTTATATGCTTGGCGCTTTTTATTTTTGTATCTTTCGGCGAAAGTTTCTATGCCCCACAGATAACCGGCAACAGTTCAAAGTTTCAGCTTTGTTTATGTGTTGTGGCAGGGGTGGACGTGGACGGAAAAGTTTGGTCGGCGGAGGCTTAGAGCTAATTTTTCGCTTAAAGTCAACATGTGGCACAGAAACCTAATCAAACTATTGATTGTTTGACTGATTGTGGCAGCAGCTGGCAGTGTTTTTATTGCGAAAGCGACAGGTAAAAGTTGCCAACGAATGAAGCAACTTTCCTTCATCTTGGCTTTAACTTTTCGGGAAAGTTTTCGCATTTCGCTTTGCGCTTGGCGCTTTCCCTTTTGGCGCCACAGGAAATTGATTTCTGATGTGACCCCGAACTCCTTCACCGAATTCTGTGAAATGGAGTCATCAGATCACATCACTTTGTGCTGCTTTTGGTGTTCTGTTTTCTTGTTTTCCCAGCTTTTTTGTTGGATTCGATTTCGCCGGGGGACAGACACACAGGTTAGGTGTTATAACCCCTTTGACATGCGTAAATATTTTCCCTGCACTCTGCTCTCCCCCATTTTCCGCTTGCTTTTTATTGATTTTGCATAAGCAGCCGAGCGGAGCGGTGTGGGAAATTGAATCTCGCATAAAACGCTGCAAGTACTTTGCATATAAAATCAAGTATACGACACGTTGGGCTCCGACGCACTTGTTTGTCTTTGAGCTGCGAAACTACACACAGCCCCCGACAGATAGCCGGGACGAAACCGAACCGACAACATCTTCTTTTTATTAAGAATTTAGAATCCAGAGTTCGGAGCTGGTCAAGACCAAAGGCAAAGTTTCCCCGGCCTCAACTTGCACTCTGGCACTTAATCAACAACGAAACTAAATGCGGTCGGTGGTCGAGGAGTACCCCTCCTGCTTCACATGCTCCTCATGCTCCTGACAAATGTGTAAATACCCAGACTCGCCCCAAAGGCCACATGCAAATGCTGTTGAAAACATTTTGGCAATTGCATAAAGTTTCACTTTGCCCCGAAAATTGCTCAAGCACCTGCTATTCTGTTTGCAGTGAAATAAAAAATAAAAAAATAAAAATAATTTCATGCTTTCAGCTGCACAGAGCAAAAATATAAAAATGGAAAATTATTATTATTTCTGAGAAAATGCTGAGTTATTACCTCGGAGACAAGAGGAAATAATAAAATCTTAATAAAATCAGCTGAAACGACATTAGATGTCGTTTTTCTTAAAACTAAGAGATTTCTGAAACATTATTGAATTGTCTGGAATATTCTTAGATATCCTTGAGAGCTCTCTGTAAGTAAATTTGTCTGTGTACTTCCTTTCGGTCCCTAAAAAATGTGTTATATTCAATGCATAATTATTTTTTTTATGCCCAACGAAACACACATTTTGTCACTGGTTGTGGCTAAAATGGCATTTTTGCGCTTATTTAAGCCATTGCATAAATTTCAACTGAAAATGAATGCCAAACCACACACACACACACCCATGTGTGTATGCAAATTTACTTTGTGGCAGGAGGGGAAAGAGAGGAAGCAGAGGTGAGAATGGAGGATGCTGGGGCAAGTGCAGGAGCCAGGACCAAGGCATAATGTGTGCTGGCCTTTAGCAACCAGACAGACGTGTTTCAGACATTTAGCATATAGCCGCACACTCCCCAGCACACCCACACACACTGAAAAAGTACACCCTCGTACACACACACACACACTCTCTGGCAGGAGGACGACACACACACATGCGCACGCCTCAATGTCAAAGTTGTCCAAAGAATGTGTGCGAAAATATTTTGCGAAATAAGGCGCGAATGAAAAATTTATAAAATATTCAAATAAGCACTTCGCATTTTAGCACCACGATAAGGAAATACTCGCCCTCATAAAAAATATCTGTGGCTGTCGCAGGCGAAGGAAAAAAATTACGAAAATATGCAAAATTTTCATAAAATTAAGCAAGATGCAAGGAGTGTCCAGGGGGGAGGGATTGGCTGCTAGTCGAACTTTTTTAACGCAAAACCAAAACCCTCAAACTTGAGCGATAAAGGCAAAAACGTTTCATTCGGCCAAAATAAAACGATAAAGGAGCAAAAATAACGAAGCAACAAGAGGAGGAAAAAACTATTTAAGTTTTAAGCGTTTGACGCTTTACAACCGCAAAATGTCGACACAAAGTTTCACACGCATCCCACCGCCATTTGCCATTTTCTCCCTTCGCCCCCTCGAAATGGGAAAATGTGAAGCCGAGCAAAGGCATCACTTCATTGCCATGTTAACCCAAAGTCATAAAGTCAAGGATAAAATGCAAAAGTGCCGAAGTTTTAATTTAAATTTGAGCAGCTACGCGCGCACCGCAGATAAAAAATATGATCTCGCAAAAATAATACAGAGCGGGAAACTTTTGTCAGGCCAAAGCAGAATGTACGAGACGCTTGGTCCTCCTTCCTTTTGCTACACTCACTACCCCAGTTGCCAATAACTCAGCGCGGTTCCCAGATACAGCAATTGAAGTTTCTGGCAAGATGACAATGTTCATAGAAAAGTATCAGCAGGATTTTGGATACTTAAGAAATCTCTTTGTAGTGAAACAAATTTGTATGAGAAGTTAGTCTTAATTTATCAGAATTACGAAATAATGTCATACATCGGAAATCAGCAAAAAAAACACATTTTAAATATTTTTTATTTATTGTAAAGAACATGACCTTCGATTCATTAATAAAGAATGCAAATGAAATTTAATTGTAGAATCAAAATACTTTGCTAAAACAAATCCTTTGAGGAGTAGCTCTTGCAGGAACCTTTCGATACCCTATATTTCTTATTCTTCCACTCAAGTTTCTTTCCGTTCGAGAGGAGAAAGTAGAAAGTAGAAAAAGTGGGACTAAGAAGGGACGCAAAAGAGTTACGATGCCTTTGAGTAAAGCACTTTCTGTGGTGGCGGACCCAGCCAGCCGCTGTCGTTATCTGCATAACTCATACGCACTGTGGCCGCCGCATAGTTTATTCGAGAGCAGGGAACAGAGAGAACTTGAGAGCGGAAAATCCAGCCAGAGAAATGTCGGGAACTGCACAAAAATTTGCAACACATGGCAAACGCTTCCTGCACCAGCTCCCCACACATGCTGCGATTTAAGCTTACGTAAATATGGCCAGACTTTCCAGCTTTCGCCCGGCATTTTTTCATCTAGCCAACATCCTTTTCCCTCGCGCCACTGGCTTATCGACTTGCGCTGCTGGCTCCCACCACCTGGCTCCTGCCAGCAGCCAGGTAAACTAGGTAAACTCTTTGCGGCACGACTCGAGTATTATCTATGCATGAGTGTTTTTAATTTTTCCGCCCGCCTCGCCCAGCGTCATCCACGACTTTTTGCCCTGATGCCCCGATTAAGCTCCAAGCCACCAGCAGTTAAGGGCCACTTTACCCAGAAGATTGCAAAAAAAGCAAGTAGAAATCCAAACCTTAGTTATTGAAATCCACAGAGTTTATATAGCGCAGTTAAGATCTTCTTCATTTAGTAATCACCATTCAGCAAGTATTTAATACGTTGAAGTAAGTACGGCATATTAAATTTTCGGGGCAGCAGAAGTTCTTTATTATTTATCCGAAATTAATCAATGATACAGAGGGTGTAGTAAATTAACCAAATATTCACCACATGCTTCCCAGTATTCAGGAGCAGCTCTCTCATACTTTCTCCATCAATTCGTCGCTTCTGAGGCTCAACTCTTTGGCGGAAGGCCTCAGCTGTCGCCATCCATCAAATGCCAACAGATCCTTGGGCCCAAAGCGCGGTTCGCCCATCCATTTCGTGTGCCTCACTCGTCGCATTCACGCCCGAGCAATGAAAGGCCAAGGAGTGCGTTTGAATAAGGAGTAAAACAACAAGTCGGACGGGGGTCCCTTTCAGCTGCTCCTGCTGCTGCCTTCCACCCTTTAACCCCATACCTTCATTTTCACGCCCGTCTCCATGACGCACTCTGAGCGAGTTTCCCGCAATGAATGGCTGAATGACAGGCACAATGAATGGCACCGGCGGGTATGTCCGAATATCTGAGTCCTGGAGGGGGTAATGGGTATCGTAGTGGACAGGACATGGAACTGACAAGCAGCATGCTCCTAACGGGCCAAGACAATGGGCAATAAAGCGGTAACAGGCGAACTCAGCGCTAACAAACAGGACGACAATGTGCCGTGCTGGCCTTTTTCAGAGGAACTTTGCCGCTTTTTGGGATCAAAATAGGTATGAGCAGCTAGAAAAATACCTCTTACTATATGATCGATGTCTAATGAACATTTAGCTTGGAGGGGAAATTAGTTATTTAGCAAAAGACTATCAGCTTAGTTATTTGCGTTTAACATCTTCAAGATTCGACTTACACTCAATAAAAACAATATTAAATGTTACTTTTGTATACTATTTTATTCAGAAAATATTCCAAGAAATTATCCCATTGTAAAATCTCATTATTTATAAATAAATAAACAAGTTTAAAAATAAGTTACTAAAGTATTTGATAAAATAACAAATAAATGTATAAAATTAACTTCTTTAAGTGGATTATTAATTATTATTATAATTTCTTTCAAATTTTGTACATTTGAAAATCTGAATAAAAAACAATGTTTGTCACAGGTGCAGACTTCTCTCGAAATATTAGTATTTTGGCAATTTTCCTGTGTGCCCTCGGCTCATATACTCCTTAACAAAAGATACTTTATCGAAGTTGACTGAAATAGAAGGACGATGGAAGATGGTTGACAAATATGTTGGCCTACTTGCAATAGCCACAGGGGAGTCGTAAAATATCCGCTAGTGACCGACCCCTAAAAGTGGAACTTTCGCAAGTCGCAAATCATTTAGTTTGCCATCGAGGAAAAGTTCTCGGCATGAGGGCTCGAGGTCCAAAGAACAAAGAATGTCTGGGTCAGTGCAGACAGGTAAACAATGGGATCTGAGCAATTTCATTAGCTGCGCAGAAATAACAAATTTAAGCTGCAGGAAGGTCGCTAATAAAACTGAAAATAAAATCCACGGGAATTGTAAAACAAAACGTAATAAAATGGATAACATGGGATGCAGACGACGAACGGTTGTCATTGGTATTATGTCCTCGATGCTGACGGAGATTGGATGTGTGGCAAATGAAAGTTTTGCTGCTGATTGAGTCAATGATGATGCCATTAAAAGTCGCAAATTGATGTTTTTGTTTCAAATGTGTCAGCTGTGTGTGTGTGTGTTTGTGTGTGCCAATTACAAGCGTTAGACGCTGTTATTCGCATTCTAACAACGGAAACAAGCCAGAGATTTATTTTTGATATTTCCGCTTTGGTGAAGCAGCAGCAGCAGCAAAACATCAGGGAGAAACTTTTTCGATAAAAATGTAAATTTACTGGATATGTGTGACAAACACGCTACACTGCACTGAGAAAATATATATTTGAGTGGGCAGATTTTAGATTTAAGACCAGTGGCTTAAAAGATCCGATATACATATTATCAGAGAAAGAAAAATAAGAATTTGATAAGTCTGAAAGCATCTTATTATTCTTATTATTATTAAAGATTAAACTTTGTTGATTGAATTTAAAACATATTTAAATAATTCAAAATATATTTAATACTAACTTCAAGAACAAGACTTGAGTAAACACATAATAATTATCTTTGACCTAAGTTTTATGGCACTCCCAAAATTACCTTATTTTTTTAATTAAACACTTTTGAACCAGTTTTATAATTACATTTAATTTTCCCCATGTGTATGAACAGCATACATATATAAATACACACATTATTCGATTCAAATGCGAATGACAATAATAGTCATGTTTTTGGTTGATGAAGAAAGAAACATGGAGACAGCCAAGGGGAAAATCTGTGATCTCTGCTCATCACGCACGACTTGAATCATATTTTTATGGTTTTTTATTGACACATTTCGATGTGCGGAGTTAACAACAATTCATTCATTTGGCTTTGACTTCATTATTATAGCTAGTTAGTTTGTTGTTCGATTTCGTTGGCATGTCAACTGACTGACTGGCTTTTTAGTAGTTTTCAAGTCTCGACTTTATGTAGCGTTGCGAATTGTGTAAAAACAGCAGAAAACTTTGCGTATTACATAAAAAATTTATCATATACGAGCACATAATTCCCTTTGTAAGACGATTTGTAAGGAAATAAACATGTTTGGACATCGTCAAAGGACGTAGGTGGCCCAGACAATAGGCGTAGAGCATAAAAAACGGGATTTAATGGCCAAATTATGTTATGGCCAGGCATAAAAAGTTCCCTCGCAGTCACTTTATGGCTCAAAGAGTTTCCACTGACAATGAGGGAAGTGAAAAGCAATAACACAACAGAAGCTGAGTAGCAAAAACGTGTAATTAAAAGATTTTAAGCAAACAAACAAACAGCTCAAATGACCAACTGCCACAGAATGTGTTTAATAAATTAATCAGGCAGACAGACTGGGAAAACATCAACAAATAGAAATTAATACCAAATAATTATGTATTTAAGCAGCATAATAAATATTAAATAAAAAAGGCAACAAATTAAATATTATTTCATGCTGCATAATGACGGACAGCGCAATATGAAATAACAAACGGAGTTTAAAGGGAAATAAGTATGCATTTTTACAGCCATCTCGCATTGCAGTGGAAAAATGCAAAAATAAATGTAGAACATCGAGGACGAGGACGAGGACGAGGAAAGCCGCCAAAGACAACGTTATCGGGTGGAAATTATTCTGAAACAAAGTCACCGACGAAGGGACACAATAACAGTTCCCCCTTAAATGATTGGAGGGATAAAACATATTTTTAAATCAAAGCTGGGTTTTGGGTTGGGGCTTGGACAAAAAGGGACTTAACCGCTATTAGGCCGTATTGAGTGAGGAAAAGCGGCAGTGGTGGTGGTGGGAAATCCAAAAAGGTTACAAATAGCCATCATAAAAACTTTATTTGTGCAAAGGATTGAAAACAGGACTCGGCCAAAGGACAAAGACGACGACGTCCCATGCATGCCAAAGTCGGTGTCTCACTCAAACCTAAAATGCACTGAAAAAACTGAAACGTACAACTTTGATATAATTTCCTATATCTTGGAATAAGGAGCATAAATATCCTGACATAATAACCTTCGATTAACATTAGTAACCATTACTTGTGATGTTTTCTCCCCGTGTGGCTATATCCTTTCCCTTTAATATGGTCAAAAGTGAGTTGGGTTTGGTGGGGCGGTGAAGGTCGACAAGCGTGTTTATTGTTGTTTATGTGCCATGATGCCTTCCCCACAATTTGCAGTCCTCAAACTCCCCTTTGATTTTCGTTATTCGTTTCGTTTCGATTCGATTCGGCTTGGATTGCGTTTCTGTGGGGCTTTGCGATTGCCTTTGTTTGGCGTTGTTAAAAAACATTTATGCGCCATTATCAAAAGCAATGCGACGCCCACAGAGCCACACACACCCAGACACACACACATGTTGCTTATTGTTGTTCACGAGGTTATAGCGTTTGATTATTGCCAAGGATTAAGCTATAATTGCGTATCGCATTTCGGTTATTTGTTTTCATTCCACGTCCCTGGTATCGGTTAATACGGATTGTGTATTTCCACATATCGAAATCATTAGCGCTGCAATATGTTTTGATGATATTCCGGGAGAGCCCTTAAGCCCTTGCATTTGCACTGGACGGAGGTATAATGCATAATCAGGACTTAGTGGGTGACAGTGGGGCGCCTTTAAGTGGAAAACCCCAGAATTTTGGTTGGACTCAATCAGGAAACCACACACACACAAACACACAGTCAGATATCCTTGGTAAGAGCCCAAACATGTGTGTGTGTGCATGTAGCAGCTGGAATTGGTTTGAAAATTTCAGGCATATTTGGCAACGGGTCATTAAATACGGAAATTGAGTCAACAAAAGCCAAAGACGCCAGGAAAGGAGCAGGAAGGATATATACAAGCCACTAACACACACGCACTTCCACCCACACAAAGCATACACACACCCATACATATAAGTATATACAGTGGGGGCCATAAAACTAGTTAAGAGATCCGTTTTATTGGAATCATTAGATTTATTATGAATAGTATAAATTATTTAATAGCAGTAATACATTAATTATTTTACATTTATCAATTTATTTTAAAAATATGAAATAAGTAAATTCTAAACTATTTATTTGGAATACATAATCGGGCAATTACTATATTTTATGCTGTTTTCTGACTTTTTGAAGATTAAAGAGCATTTATTTATTCTCTTATTAATCGATTGATAAACCGTAAAAAGAAAGCTAGTTTAATATGCTTCCATTATATATGGAGTCGTACTTAAAATTACTTTAAATTAAATTCGAAAAATACCAAATAATTTAATACACATTCTTAAAATATTTTTATTGTATATAACATTTGAAAACTTCTAATTTTGAACTACTATTCTGAACTCATCTGCCCAAAATACAAGTAAATGGAGTGTCCAATACACACAAACACATTCAGAAAAAAAAGCAAACATCAACAACAACATCTCGGAAGTTTTATTTTTGGTCTGTTTGGGATCGCTGGCAAAAGTCAAGCTACATTAAAGATACCCCGAATCGGTTACTTGTTTTTGTTGGCCCGAAAAAGCCCGCCGCCTGGCTTTTGATTATGTAACCCTCGGTTTTTAGGGACCCCAACCAAGCATAACAGATGCAAAGCCCACGGATAATTGCCGTGGAGAGGGGGCTGCCTTCGATTGGCTGCCAATAACAGAGCAGAGAGGACTCACAGGACCTCTGCTACATGCCTGTTGTGTGTGTGTGTTCTGAGTTAAAGGTTAAACTAAGCAATGTGTTGATTGCGGGTCAAGCGTGAAAGCGGTTCAATCGTATTTGCCAATACTACTATTTAAATTGTTGATTTTGTGCAAATGTTGCACTGAAGGAAATTGAAGTGGTCTTTATTCAAGCGAGTAATAAGATTGATTTGGTGATTTCTGGGATTTAAAGATGTCCTAGGAACTTTCCTAAGCTCCTCAGAATTTTGCATTTAGGCTCTGTAAAAAAATTAATTGGACAGATAATATATGTAGTAAAATGTAAGTAAAATATAAACGATTCCCAGACTTCTTTTACGCATTAGAAAAATCATCTTTAATTGATTTCTTTCACTGAACTGAATCGAATTAAAGCCACCAGCTGAGCAGGCACAGTGTTGTAATTTTGTTTGAGTAGTGAATAATAGTTTTATTTAGGATAAATGATTTGAGATTAAGTTTTACACATTTGTTGGCGATAATGGTGGGCAGAACAAGAAGGAAACAATCGTTAGAGAAGTTACATTATACGATGTCTTTGTGGCCATCGATAGTTCGGTATACAATACTTGAATGTAGATCAATACGGTGCCAATTGCATTTCCAATACTTCCCCTCAATTGGTATGGCGTTGGTCGACTGGTTGTATACCCAAAGCTGTCTTGCAGGTATTGTGTTTTGAAGCACCGAGTCCCTTTGTCAATACGTCTGCTGGCATCTCGGTCGTTGGAATGTAGTCCACTGAAATAGCTCCTTCTTCAACCAGCTCTCGGATGAAATGGTGGCGGATGTCGACATGTTTGGTGCGTTTGTGGAACACGGGGTTGCGTGTAAGTTGTCCAGCTCCTTGATTATCGTTGTAGATGATGGTCGTCTTCAGTTGGCCCAAAACTTCTTGTAGAAAGCATCTTAGGTGAACAGCTTCCTTTGAGCAGTCAGACAGAGCCATATACTCTGCTTCTGTGCTTGATAGTGCAACCGTCCGTTGCTTTCGGCATTCCCAGGATATTGCTGCACCTGCGAACTTAAAAGCAAAACCTGAAAAAGATCTGCGATCATCAATGTTGGCGGCCCAGTCAGCATCGGCGTAGCCTACAAGGTTTTTGCCACTTCGTTTGTAAACCAGGCAATAGTTCTGAGTGCCTTTAAGGTATCGTAACACTCTCTTCGCAGCAATCCAATGTTGTTTTCCAAAGTTTGTGTTGTATTGACTTAGTGCACTCACTGCAAATGCAATATCTGGGCGCGTTGATACTGCCAACCACATTAGGGCTCCTACTAAACTCTGATACGGCACATTGGCAACATCTTCTTTCTCGTCTTCGGTTTTTGGACACATTTCAGTTGACAATTTCTCATTCGTGTTGATTGGTGTATTTACGGGCTTACAATTCTCCATATTGAACCGTTTGAGAATATCTGCGATATATTTTGGCTGGCCCATGGTAAACTCTGTTTTCTCTTTGTTTTGTTTAAACTCAATGCCCAAACAATACGAAAGCTTGCCCAAATCTTTCATTTGGAACTTTTTGGACAATTCGAGCTTTAATTGTAAAAGCATTTGGGTATTGTTGGTCGCAACTATGAGGTCGTCTACATAAAGCGACACGATCAGGATTCCGTTTTGATCATTCTTCAGGTACACGCATTGGTCGGCAGCGAGTGGCTTAAGGTCCAGTTCTTTGAGTTTGCTATCTAGTTTCTTATACCACTGGCGTCCGCTCTGCTTAAGGCCATATAGAGCCTTTTTTAGCTTGCACACTTTTTCAGGTCCATACATCTTTTTCTCTTTAGCTGTCAATATTTCTTCGAATTCAGGTGGGACGCTGATGTAAAGTTCTTCCTCAATATCTCCATTCAAATAGGCGCTGTTGAAGTCGAATTGATGAAGATCCAGTCCGAGTTCCGCAGCTAGAGCTATAACAATTCGAATGGAGCTCATTCTGGACACTGGGGAGAAGGTCTCATCGTAGTCAATGCCTTCGCGTTGGGTAAATCCTTTAGCAACCAGGCGAGCTTTACGGCAATTTACCCTACCGTCGGGTAAGTATTTTGTTCGTAGTACCCATTTCGTTTCGATAACCCTATAGTTTTTCTGCCTATTAACAACTTCCCAGGTGTTGTTCATTTTCAATGACCTGTACTCGTTCATTAACGCCTCCTTCCATTCGATGGCATTTGTACCTTTAAGTGCTGCGCTCGCAGTTAGTTCTTTTGGGTTCGTTGCAAGTGAAGTAGCTTCGTAGAACACATCTTCCGAGTCGGACTGCTGATTGGGTGTATCGACCTGGTCTGCAAGTATTTGATTGTAAATTAATCTGGGTCTTCCTGGTTTACCTGTTAATAGCTTCCTTGGCCTTCCAGGACCACGTTTTACTGGCTGTCTATCGTCTGGCTCATTTTCCTCTGACTCAGAATCTCCTGATTGGATGCTTTCGTTGTCATCTTGGTTATTTTCTGGTTGATCGTCTGCTACCGGCTCAATGTTGACATCGATCTGAGGTTCAATGAACTCTTCGAATTTATATTCGTGTCCAAACAGATTCGTGAAAACGACGTCTCGGCTTTTAATTAACGTTTGGTTTTTCACATCGTACAGCCTATAAGCTTTAGCATCGATGCAGTATCCAACAAATACACATTTCTTGGATTTTGGGCTGAACTTACTCTTCGATCGTTTGTCCAGTGAATATGCAATTTGACCAAATTTTTGCATATGCCTTACGATTGGGATGCGATTGTTCCACAGCTTAAAAGGCGTTTCTCCACAAAGGCTCCTTGAAGGACATCTGTTTCTTATGTAGTTGGCTGTGTTTACTGCTTCAGCCCAGTAGCTCGCAGGAAGTGCAGCCTGCAACATCAGGCAGCGAGCCATTTCAACAAGGGTTCGGTTCTTACGTTCGGCTGTGCCGTTTTGTTGAGGAGTATATTCTACAGAATACTCGTGCTTTATTCCCTGGGCTACAAGATACCTTTTGAACTCATTATTAGTGTATTCTGTACCGTTATCTGACCTGATTGTTTTGATCTTCTTTCCAGTTCGTCGTTCAACATAGTTTTTGAATTCCTTAAATTTCTGGAACACTTCAGACTTGCTTTTGATGGTATAGAGCTCGCACCATTTTGAGAAATCATCGATGAATGTCAAAAAATAGCGGCTGCCGCCGTGGCTATTTACACGCATGGGACCGCATACGTCGCTGTGGATTAGTTCTAGTACGGATCTTGCTCTTGAATTTGATACTGGAAACGGCTTTTGGGACTGCTTCCCCTTGATACATATTTCGCAAATTGGGAGAGTCTCCTTGAGGTTTACTTTGGCTCCTTGTACTTTACCTTTTCTTATTAGATCTTTTAGGTCCGGTTCATTAAGATGGCCGAAACGTTCATGCCATTCTTTAATGCTGTTTTGTTTACCTGCAGCGATCTGGCTGCATTCGTGTTTTTCTTCAATCTGGTATAAGTCCAATTTGCGAGGAGCGGTGAACACTATTTCTCCTCCTGAAGCTCTAATTACTTCAGCTTTCTCCTTCTTGAAAACAACATTGAAGCCGTGATCACATATTTTTGAGACCGATAAGAGATTGGTCCTTAAATCCGGCACATAGAGCGTGTTCTTCAGGCTGGCGGTGAACTTGTTGTTTGGCGAGAACTGCACGGATCCATATCCTTTTATGTCTGTAGCCTCATCATTTGCCAGTTTGAGCTTCGGGCCTTCTGCAGGCTCAAGATTCACGAACATATTTTGTTGTGAGCACATGTGTGACGTTGCTCCAGAGTCTAGACACCAGTTACTGCCATCACTGCTTGTATGATTAGCTACGTTGATGTACATGCTATCATTTTGGTTCTTTATTGGCTTCGACCTGCACTCAGCTGCACGGTGACCGACTTTACCGCAGCTGTAACATTTAAACTTAAACTTTTGATTAGTGTTCAATTCTTTCGGTTTGTTGTTATTATACTTCTTGTGTGCCAATAATGCTCCGGGCGTCGACTCGCTTTGATTTCTGTTTCTCGCCTCGTATTCGTCTAATAACTTTATTTTAAGTGCCTCCGTTGAGATTAAGTTTTCCTGCGTTTCAATCGCGATTCGAAACTGTTCATATTCCTCAGGGATACTGTACAGTAGCAAAATGGTTAACAGGTCGTCAATATTCATGAGATCGACTTCGTTTATTTTGTCTACTAAATCGGAAAACATATCTATGTGGCTTCTCATGTCTCCGCCTGCATTCATTTTTAGTAAGATTAGGGATTTCAACAGTGCGGCTTTACGGGCTGGCCCCGTAGACTGGTAAGTGCTATGCAGCTTCTTCCACACATCGTTTGAAGTTTCGCAGTTTTTTGTATGCCTTAGTTCCGATGTTGACATGGCCAAAATGAGATCGGACTTAGCCTTTGCATCTTCGTTTATCCACTCCGTGGCGTTTGCTTCGGGTTTTAAATGAGTCCCGTTCACATATTTCCACGAGTCGTTTTTGACTAACAAGGCCTGCATTTGTATTTTCCAGGTGTCGAAATTATCTTTGCCCAAGGGCTCTATGCGTATACTAGCAATACTCATTTTTCTTTATAATTTGAGTTTAGTTTTGCTACACAAGCAAACTATTTCACGAAGCTACACAAGCAACGAACACGCTTCTTTTCTCGATCGCCAATTAGACGCCTTAAGCCTCGTCCCCAGAA
The DNA here is from genome assembly GCA_035045905.1 of Drosophila anomelani. NCBI lineage: Eukaryota > Metazoa > Arthropoda > Insecta > Diptera > Drosophilidae > Drosophila > Drosophila anomelani. The sequence continues at coordinate 1,829,728 of JAWNOO010000007.1, read as the reverse complement.
GTCTCAAATTCTCGCACATATGTATGTGCCCGTCGGCAATTTCACCACAAATTGAAATTTGCCATTTAATCTCACTTATTGTTCAATATCCTTTTGTTAACTATTTTCTGGCGCAGTGGAAGCGTGCTGGGCCCATAACCTGTTGTAATTTTGTTTGAGTAGTGAATAATAGTTTTATTTAGGATAAATGATTTGAGATTAAGTTTTACACATTTGTTGGCGATAATGGTGGGCAGAACAAGAAGGAAACAATCGTTAGAGAAGTTACATTATACGATGTCTTTGTGGCCATCGATAGTTCGGTATACAATACTTGAATGTAGATCAATACGGTGCCAATTGCATTTCCAATACACAGCCCCTCTCCTTCTGCCATCCACAAGTTTTGGCCACAAACTTCCTTGATAAACAAAGCAGCCTGAACTAGACAACCAGACGCTCCAATTATGTTGTACACGAGGCAATGAGGATTGCAGGAGGTGCTGTCCCGGGCTACGTATGTTCTATATCACGAGCCCCCATTCCACCAACCAATCCAGCGGAGAGAGAGTGAGTTATAATTGAAATAATTGCTGGTTATTTGGAACAATCAGCACCGCAGGTGGGCGGCAAACTTTGTCCATGGCTGGGGCGCTGGGTCTGGGTTATAGTTTATCCACCCCCCAAAGCCCCAGAAACACCGAAAATTCATTCATATTCCCGTTGCACCCGCTGTGCGCAAACAATTCCTCATTAAATATTGGTCGTAACTTATCTGTGGGTAGATAATTGCTGGGTTTTGGCCATTTTCTGGTCAGTAATTCGATAACTTGCAAATCTCTGCGGTTGCTAAATCGAACTGATGCTATATGTTAATGCAGTTGGAAGTGTTAAAAAAGGAAATTGGGGTTGTAATCCTTTTCTTTTCTTTTACGCTTAGAAATGAAAATCATATAGGCTTAATTAGATGGTCAGGTGGGCAGTATATATCCCTTTTGTTCTAAAGCAAATCCCCCCTGACAACTATAGCTCGCGGCATGCAATAAACATAATTAAAACGCCTTTAATTCAGCCTACTGAGAAATGCCAAGAAAATTAACTTTTCAGCATTGTTGGCGACAATTTCATGCAAGAACTGCCGCCGCTGCAGATACTCGCCCCAAGGCACAACAAGCGCAATTAACATATTTTATCAATCTTTTTTTCTGGCCCCGCTGCCAGCTCCACTTACGCAATTTAAATAACTCAAGTGGCAAACGGCGCAAAAGAGCAAAGGACACTCGAAGCAGCCAGGAAACAGAGAGAGAGAGAGGCAGGATGGGCGGCCGGCAAGGGGAAGTGCGTTTGGGCTGGGCTCGGGGATACGGGGTTTCGGGGTTCACAGGTCCATGGACGTATGGCGAAGAGTCACCAGCTCCATAAACACATTAACACTTTGCGTACGGCCGGGGTGCTTACTGGTGGGCGGTGCTGGGGTGGCAGGTGAAGTGCTGGCAGGTCAAAGTTGGCCAGGCAACATTAAGCCCGCCAAAGTATTTTCATTTTTTCACATACATCGCTGACTCGTGCACTGTGACAAAAGGCGATCTTTAAAACTAAGAACAAAAATTAATTTTGATTAATTACTAAAGTATTTTTTATAAAGTATATAGAGGCTTAAGAGTCTTATAAGTGAGTTTATAACATTAATTTAATATTTAAAAATTATTATAAATATAATTCGCTATTCAAGACATTAATATGGGCTTTAGTACTCTTAAAAAATAATGTTCAAAAGCTTGCCATGCATTTTTAAGGTACTAAACTTAGTTTATATATCTTTTTCATTCCAATATATAATATTGTTGCCTAATTTGTACACATTTTTATAAATTTTAAGAAGCCTATTTAATTCCCCTAATAAATTACTGCATGCACTTAAATATATTATTTTATGTTGTGTGTTTAAATTGAAAATTAAATAAATATATACTTTTAACTAAAGAGCTTTTCATTTACTTGCAATAAAAATTAGACAAGTTCTTAAGATTTTACAGATTTTTATCCATTTCTCCCAGTATCCTGACAGACCTGTTTGCTGGTTGGGATGTGGGTCGTCTGGCAAGGTCGCCTAGCAGCGGCCAACTCACGCACTTGGCGGATAAACAGGATCCGCAGGATATGCGAGAGTCTGCCACATAAATTACACTTTAATTTTGCAGCATTTTTGGCCACGGCTTATAAATCAGCCGGGTTTCGGCGAACGCGACGTCGACAGCTGCTGGTCGTCCGCCGGATTCTCGCACTCGGCACTCGGAGGCCTGCTCCTCTGGCTCCGTTCCCTCCTTTTTCCGCAGGGCCAGGCCACTCGCAATATTGAAATTTCAATTTAATTACATAGAACGAGGACCCGACCCCAGGCTCAGGACCAGGCCCATGTGCCCGCAAAATGAGCTGTCGTTGTGGGTCAAAAGGAGCGAGTGGAGGAGACGGCGGCACCGCGAAAAAAGCCACCCGAAAAATTACAAGGGAACCCTGTTAGATGTGCTCACTTGAACTGAACTGCTCGGCGGTTTGGCTTAATTTGTTGAGATAATTGTGCCGAAATTATATTATTATTAAATTCGCATCCGTTAGTCGTTGGGCTCGTCCTCCTGGCTTTTTTCTTCCTTCATGCTTATTATGAAAATTGGATTTCAAGTGCTGTTGCTGTGTGTGCGCCCGTGTGGGTGAGCTTCGACCTTCCTCTTTACGTAATTGGATTTTGTGTGAGATTTGGCCAGAAAAAAGCTGAGCAAAAGGAACGGAAAAGGCCAAATGTTATTAGCTGGGGGTCACGGGCAGAGTCCTGGAATCAGTTCCCCAAAATCCTTCCTTGGCCGAGGAAGGAGTTCCATTAGGACATAGCCTGCAGACCCATTGCAATCCTATTTGTGACTCAAGTTCCGCAGAAACCATAGAATAACTCAGCTCGAAAGTTCCCGGGCATTTCGGCCTCATTTATAAATTTCGCACGCTCAGCGAGTCGTGGATTTAAGGCTAAACTGGGCGTGGCACTTGCCGAGAACAACAACAATGCCCTGTTATTCTGTAAACTTTTGGGGCGGGGCTTTTAATTAATTCGCGGCACCAAAAGTGGAAACAGAAGCAGACGCAGCAGCAGCAGCAACAACAACAGCCGCAGCACAAAGATTCAAAGTCAAGTTGCCAGTGAAATCAGCAGAAAAAAACAGAATATACACAACGAGAAAGAAGCGAACGGAAAAAACCAAAATAAATGCGTATGAATTCACAAAATATGATTATGAATAAGGGCCATTCATGCAAAAGGCTCAGCTGCCGGGGGGGAACCGCAAATGTGGGAAAGTTGCCACATGAAGGGGGTTGAGTGACGGCCGGCGGGGGAAAGGCCTGCCGGGGGTTAACCACATGCCGATCATGGGGCGTGCAAAATCAATTTTAAAGCGTATTTAATAAAAGCGCATTTATGCGCATTCTGCGGCAATTAAGTGCAGCAAATTGCAGGCATCGGATGGATGCTGCAAGCGATGATGCTGCAGTAAGCCCAGGAAGTGCTGATGCTGCTGTTCCGATTAACCCTTTAGCAAAGTGGATCTTAGAATTTACCATAAAACGTCCTCATATAGCACCACTATTTAAGATGTTTTATTTCAGTTTCAATTGAATATGTTTACCATTTTATTTCTCATACATTTTAAAATATCCTTTAGTGTATGTCCGCAGTTTATTGTTGCCAACGGGTTAAGGGCACGTGCTTGTCCCAGTAATTAAGCTGATGTGAAAATCTTTGACTTGGTGCGAACACAGCGAGCAGGCAATTAAATTGTCCGGAGGACAGAGCCTACCGGCTTAATTCCACCGCTGCACCCGGCCGTGGTGGTGGTGACATCACCGGAGCATCGCCCCACACTAGCCGGATCAATGTCATCGACTGCAGCGACAGATTTATGACAATCCGAGGGACTTGGCCACGTCCGACTCTCATGCTCACCTGACAGCTGCCTGATGGCCTGCCCCTTGGAGGCCCGAAACTTTGAAATCAACATTTCAATTTGTTGGCGGCTGCCGCTCTGGCAATTTGGTGTGAAAAACTTGTAGCTATTTTTAAGTCATCAGCTGGAACAGGCAGCGGCATCATCAGGCAGCATCTGCAGCAGAGGAGGTGGCAACAACTGGAGTTGCCGGGCAACTTTTATTGCCCATGTGCGGGGCATGTCTTCGTGCCAATTGCGTCATGCCAGGCGAAATGTGTCAAGTGAGCGGTGACTGATGTGGCGAGTAACAAGGAGTCGGTACACACTGAACGCAATAGGGGGGTATGAAATAAGGAATTACAAATGAAATTCAATAAGGCAGCCTTAAAGAACTATTCTTGAATCACAAGACAGAGACCTTAACAAAAGAGTATTATACTTAGGGTTTCACCTTTGAATGCCTCTTCTAAATCCACTCCTTTTCTTCTGAGTGCAAGGCTTCCCCCCTATCCACCCCCACATTTGTCTTAAGCAGTGTTGCATGCAAGAAGTATGCATAAAAATGTACCATTCAAGCGCTGGAATTAAAAGTAACGAGAGAAACGCTGCCGGCACAGGAGTTGAAAAGATGCCAAGGAGCTGGTCCCAGGCCCAGGAGCAGGCACTCGAAATGGCGTTGGCTTTATTCCGGCAATTGTCTGGGACAGTTAACCCCAAGGAGCACACGACTCGCAAGTCGGATACATAGCAGCAGCAGTACATAGGAGGCAGCCCCTCTTGAGCCGCTGTCATTGTCAATGTCTCCAGACAAATGCGCCTGAAATGGCATAACAGGCGAATGAGTTTGAGTACCACCGCTCGGAAAATGCGAAGGGGTTGGGAATTTTCGACGGAAAGTGCCTTTTCCTATTGCCCACCCCCACTCAGCCCACGCAAATTCGGTGCACGCGCAATGCTAATCTGCTTTTAATTAAACGCAACTCGCAATGGCGAAAAGTCTAAGAGGCTTCCTCCCTTCAGTTAGCTAATTGTCTTTTGTCATTTGTCTTTTTGGCCAAAATATGCCAGCGACAAACGACAGTTACATATGTGGAAATTCACAATTGCCGAGCGAGGAATGTAAGAATGGCCCAAATGACAATTAAAACACAAATGTTTCCTTGGCCCTGACAGTGACTGTTTCGGTGGGGCAACAGAGGTTAAACTCAATAATTGTATCAGAGCTAATTAAAATGAATAGAATTAAGTACGTTGACAAAGGAAGAGCTTTTCGGCATTTATTTTCCTTGATTTTGTTCCTCATTGTGGTGGGCATATATTCTGTTTATATAAGACTTTTTATTTATTATATTCTCTTTAGGCATAAAAATACATTTGTCTGTAAGAGCATTTAAATTTGTTTAATTATAAATTGAAACTGAATATATTTCAACTTAGGTTGCTGCCATCTGCCATCTGCTGACCCGAGATAATCGCTCTAAGTGCGATGAGGAGAGACCTCAGCTGCTCCCATGACACTTATCCTTACAGATACTTATAATGAGACTTAAGGGACCTCACAGGAGGTGAATTTACTTATCGGATGTTTTTTAAGTGTACATATTTCCATTTATTAATTGCAGTTTAGATTTCTAAATTTATAGTGTGAGGAAACAAAATTATCTTAAAAATAATTTATGTTCATCGATATATAGAATTTAGATGCATATTTTAGATGAGCTGTATTTAGAGTTATTTCATTAAATAATCATATCGAATAAAATATTATCTAAGAGTTAAAATTGGTATCATCTGGGAACTCTGATGATTAATTTTAACATATATTAATATATCTACCCTGTAACAAATTTTAATTTACATTTAATTACAACAAATAAATTTTAATTGCTTCGCTATAAAAAGGGGGAGGGGGGAATATAAAACAATGCACTAACATGATTTCTCCCCCTTCACATTTTTTGCGGCAATCTACATTTTGTCGGAGAAGGGAAATTCCATTTTCCAATAATGATAAATTGCAAAAATATTAGGCAAAATCAATCAAAATATGAAAATATGAACAAAAAAACCCAAGAACAGAGCACGGGCGGGGAAAGCATATAAAATATGTCAAACACAATTAATTATGAAATGCATAAAACAAAGCCACAGGCATAAAAACAACAATGGGAGGCCATAAAAGCGTCAGAGGATGGAAAATGCATGAAAAATGCGACAGACAAAATTATCATTCATAATAATTTGTACAAACAAAATGGGGGATCGGCAACGGGGGGAATTGTGCGAGGGAAAATGTTTGCAACTGTAGCCTAGGTAAACAAAGGGAAGCAGTGGGGAAGATGGGGCAATAGAATGTTTCACGTCGAGCCAACAATTACAAAAATTGATGTTTTATTTAAAATACCAGACGGCAAACAATGCTGGCCGAAGGAGGGCCGCGTCGGGGAATAAAAATAACAACAGCAGTGATAATGTTGCTGGCAACACATGTTTACAACAGCAGCGAGAACCGCAGATACGGCAGCAGCAACGGCTGACAGCAGGCCGGAGAGGCCCGTCCCTCTTCGAACAGAGCGTCAGACGCCTGTGCACACATTTTAATCAATAAACAAACGTGAAAATATGACAAACAAATTAATAAAATCCAGCAAAGACCGGTCAAGACAATGACAAAATATTATAAATGCATCCAAGGGCTCTTTGTGAGCGGTGTACAGGGGGCAGGGGGCAAGTGGGGAGTGAGTGAAGTGGGAAAAATCAGGGAAAAATCGGGGGATATGGTCTATATATAGCGCCGCAGCATCCATCCCTTTCCCGCTCAGCCGTCGACTAATTGTGACAATTCGGTCTCACACAAATGGCATAATAAATGTTGAGCAGAGGAAATGATGTGTGAAGTGCATGCCTTTGTATCCCCCCTTAACCCACCGATCCGCTTAACCCTCTACTTCCCCCTCATCGGGATGCTAGACAACCGATGACCAAGCGGAAGTGATTTTTGGTTTCAGCGCACGATTTTCTGTCAGCTGGAAATGCACGGCACAATACCGATGCTGATGCCGGGCCCAGCTATTAGCCAAACTTTGTTTACACTGAGAGAAAAATTAATAAGCTAAACTTGGTTTGATCATTGAGCATTATCGCATTTAAACATTGGTCATATGCAGTCTTCAAGTACCTAAAACATATATAAATGTTCTTGTTATTTGTGCAAAACAAATATAAAACTCGCAGTTCTTAACATTGATTTAAAGTGATTTTTATTTTGATTTATTTTTATTTTATGACCCCTATATTGTGAGATTAAATTTAAAGTTCTATATCTCTGACTTTGCTAATAAAAAATCAACGTTAAAACTATCTTTACAAATGCATGCTTCTTAACAAGACTTAATTTTTGGAGGTCAATAAAGCCAAAAGTCTGGACTCGTCAATCGCGGGATTTCTTTTACATAAAATAATTTCAATATTTAAGATACCTGTTTCTGTAAAAACCAGTATCCGTATCTGTACTTACCCTAGATACCATACCTCTATCCATATATGTACCTTTCTCACATATATCGAATTCCAACAGGGAACTGATTTTAAACCTTTTTAAACTATCTATAAGATTCGATTCACGCTTTACATTTTTTATACAATGAAGTATTTGCACTCCCTACATTCTAAAAACGATAGATTATCATAAGTTTTTCCCAGTGTATAATGGGAACCAGTCGCCCTTCATTGTTTACGACACAATTGCTGAACAATGCCAAAAACAGGAAGCGGCGATATGCAGAACTCTTTTTTCCCTCCTTTTAGGGGGCAGATAGATAGATAGTTTGAAGGACTGGCGGCCAGTGTGCGGCTTCCTGCATTGAAGCGCATAATTGAGCAGCGGGGAAGGTCGTAAATAATGCAAAACCCAATTGCTGGCGGCCAGCGAAATAAGCAAATCCAAATTGGATGCCTTCGAGTGGACGGGACGGGCTGCTAATTAGTCCCCGGATCGCATTTTTGGGCGCTCCAAAGCGATTTGAGTAAGGTCAATGGGCATTGATATTTCCTATCTCGGTTTGGGTCGCGATGGATCCCAGTCCCAGTCCCAGTTTCAGTCCCCGAACGCATAAATCAATCCGGGCAACGGTCGCGGCACGTGACGATCGTTGGAATTTTTATTTGGAACTTTGTGCACTTTACGAGGCGGACATAAAACTAATATTTCTGCCTGTGTCAACAACTAATTGAAGTATTTTCTGGTCTCCTTTCTTTCCACTATGTTGCAGGGCATGGCATTTCTCTCGTGCAGCATATGAAGTAATTAGGAGTAGCACTAAAAACATCTATAAATGTCAAAAGACAAACAATTTCGCGGAAGAGCGACTGCCAGACATTGCCATCGACACTTTCCAGGCAACATGTTGCTGGGAGTCATAGACAGCAGCAGCAGCAGCCGCAGCAGCAACCCCAAGTGACAGCAGCAACATCAACTGACGGCAGCAACATTTGTGCGTTCAGTCGCAATTCTGACGGTTCCGTGACGCGTTCGCCGGGCGGGCAATGAAGCAGACCCTTCTCTATACTTTAAAGAAAGAGTGACGTCAAAAAAACAATATAAACAAAGTGCAACAATAAGCTCAACATAAATACAAACAAACGAATCAAATACGTAACCAAGTGTGTGCCACCATATAAATAAGAATAATTAAACAAGAAATGCCGGAGCGCAAGCAAATAAATTAGCATAATTTAGCAAAGATTTGCCGAGACAAGCCGACATTCATTTCGCACTTAATTAGTGTCCGACAGCGCCGACAATGTGGCAGACACTATCAACTTTAAGCACATCACTCAGAGGAGCAACAGCAGCCGCAACGCTGGCAACCTGCAACTGCAACAGCTCGGAAAACGCGGAAATGCAGAGTCACAAAGTGGGCAACATGTTGCCATCAACAGACAATGCGACAGCGGCAATGCGTAGGTGTCGCTGTCGCACAAAAATCACAAACAGCAGCAACAGCAGTAACAATAGTTTCAGCTGCGGCAGCAACATCCTGCAGTGGCTACTCCTGCTATGCCTTTTCTGTGGTAAGTAGAAGCCGGCAAATGAGCCATGGTCGAGTGCAGTAAGTGACTTTTAACAAAACGCGCTTAAATGTCTCTGATTTAGTGCGCCACGCCCCCAGGAAAAAGCACATACACTAAAAAAACTATACTTACACTGTCAAAAAAATAACAAGAAACAATAAATTTCTTTGATTTCTTTCTATGCATTCCCAAGTTCTAGCTTTACCAAGACTGTTATGACTTGGAAAATATTTATTTTCGTTTATAAATCTTGGTATACTTTATGTTATCATGATATTTGTGGGCTTACTGTCGATTTGAGCTCTTTGCCACCTGATTTGAGCCATTATTCTTTGTTTGAGTTTCCCGCCAGTTCTCTGGACATTTCAGATGCACCCCCAATTTTATAGAAATATTTTCTCCCAGTGTACAAAAATAGCAGGGATAAAGCAGAGAAGACAAACCGCCAAACCAAAGTGATATAGAGATGTGCTGAATGAAAAAACTGCTGCAGTTTTAGCCCTTGAATAAGATATACAGGGGGAGGGAGTCGGGCCAACAAAAAATAAATAAAAACGCTTAACACAAATCAAGATGAATTTCCGTGCATTTTTGTGCAGATTTTTGTACAGCTTTGGCAAAAAAGAAAATAAACCATGTACAGAGAGACAAACACACATGGGCAGCCAAAAACTAAACTAAAAAAAAGCACACACAACACTGGGTTTCTGGTTTTGGTCTTTTTGTGCCCTGTCTAAAGCGCTACAACTGCCACACCAGCAAAAAATGGCTAAACAGCAAAGAAAAACATTTGAAAATAGCGCCAAGAAATGGAAGAAGATTAAATGGCAACCGAGGGGTGGTGGTGGTGCTGGTGGTACGTCAGCGCAATATAAATTGACTCGTGTTTTTCATTTAAACGTTTCGCCGCCCTCCAGCTCCAATCGCCTTTTTTCGGCTGCCTTCAATAATTCGACTGCACAGCAGTTGCAGCTGCAGTCGCTGCCACTTAAACCTGAAATTAACTTTGGCCCACGGAAGTATGCAGCGAACATGGCAAATCGGGCAACGTGAGCCGGCCATACATGCCCATCCCGCACTGTACGGTGGACGAGTTGTGGCTACCTTTTCTGTGGCCAGCTTTCCTTCGTTCTTGCCGCCATCCCGTATTGCTTGATTATTTCGTTTGGAAATTGATGCTGCCATCAATTATAGGAAAGCACAGGGAAGAGGAGCAAGACATCGGGATGGGAGAAATGAATCCGGTTAGCAAGGAGGCACCACCAGAGTCAGATAAAGGCACAGAGAGCGAAAGTCGTAGCTAATTGGATGAAGGATTTTGCAGAAATGTTTAATTAAAATGTGTGTGTCTGCTGCCAAGTTGGAAGTTAAATATTCAATTTTAAGACTTGAATATCGGCTTTCCTGCACAATCCAATATCAAAATTTCGTTATAAAATCTAAACCACGTCTGAATTTAATCTGAAAAGTTTATTATGAAGCCCTGAAGCAAACATTTGTTTTGTTTATAATGCATTGTAACCTATACTGTGCATTATCCATAGACTTTACCTTCGGTTTTGCAGAAATTTCAGATTTATTCAAAATAAATAAACAAGCTAGTTTCCTGCTAAGGATCCTCGTAGTGAATATATTCGTTTTAAGTTTCATTATTAGAAGGATTCCCTTTGCTTGGGCTAGACCATTATCCTAGTGCAGTTTTCATTTTAATATTTGGCTTAGCAAGTTATATAAGCTCCATGAATACCTGGAAAATTTTTCGCCAGCAAATTGAATTTCTGAGTGTAGACCAAGACCAATGAACGGCAGGCGTGTGCAGTGGAGTTTCCATTGCCGCCGGCTGATTGGTTGCTCGGATGGCTTTAAAGCCAATGCTTTGTAATCGATGGCCCCGCAAAAGCGCTTCGCAGTGCTAAAATAAACCGAAATCAATTTGGTTAAGACCAGACGGGGCGTCGGAGATGGAGTGCCGGCCACCCACTTAGCTAATCAGGATAAATAAATATTTATAATTAATTTAAAATATAAACAGCAGAGCAGAGCCCGGACGGCGCAATTAATTTCGGCTAGTTCGGGGACAAGGACTGGCAAGCCGAAAGCAGAGAACTGAAAATGGAAAAGAGGGAAGGCGGAAAACTTTCATTTTGATAACAAGGCAAACAAGCAAAGTGCTCATCGCCCAAGATTCGCAGGCATATGAATAAATGACTGAATGCATGAATAAGCAATCAACAATAATGGCCCGGGGATACAGAAAAATGGGGTTGAAAAGAGGAGATACACAGAGAGGATTCGTGAATAAGACTTTTAGAAAAACATTTTTTTATGATTCCATAAAAATAAGATAAATTTAAGCTTAGGTTAGGAGTAGTTAAATTTACAAAAAAAAGAAGCAAAATCCAGTTTCTTAAAGGAAAGCTTTTCTTTTCGAATTTTGTATGAGATTAATTTAAGAAAGCTCTGCTTAATATTTTACTATATTTTATTATTTATTTATTATTGTTTTATTTTTTTTTTTTGCTGTGCAATAAAGATGCGTGGTTGGAGATGGAAGATGGGTATATTATGAAAATATATGCACAGCGATGAGGTGAGGAGGATTCAAGGCGACCCATGCCATGGTCAAGTGCCAGGAGGTGCGAACGAGATGCCCAGCTAATGAGCCAAGTCATCAGGTGTTGGCCAAATGGGTTGGAACCTGTGGGCGGGCAGTGGGCGGTAATGGGTGCGCTTCAATGTGGTTAAAGGTGGCCCAAGGTGGGTGGTCAGTGGTGAAGTGCGTGAGCCTGTGCGTGCTTAATGAACTGCAATCAATGGCCCAGTGTCAGTCGATAAGAAACCCAAGAGGCGTCCCATTGTGCGTGCAACATGGTGATGCACACACTCAGAAAAATAATATATCTTTAACAATATTTTCAAGATAAAGTTAAAAAGACTCAAAAAACATGGCTATGAAGAAGATAGCAAAGAAGAGGTAACAAAATAGAAAAAAAAAAACATAATATATAACATACTTAAATTTAATAAATCTTAAAAAAATTACATAGATAGTAACAGATTCTAGATTTCACTGTATATATTTTATTTTGTTTTCATTTCGGTCGTGTGTTGGTCAGCCAAATTGATAGCTGGCGATTTTCAGGGCCCTCTGCCTAGATTGGCGCATTAATTAAGCACATTTTGTTGAAATTTATTTAAACACAACGCCGAAAACGAGACAATCACATGTACAGAGGGAGATAGAAAGAGGTGGGGATAGAGATACGTGCGAGACACCGAGGGAGAGGGCGACTCCACACACCTCTTGGCTCGCGTGAATTGGTTTTGGGCGTGAAATTGCTTTCAACGTTTAATTAGAAAAGGTTCGTGCGGTGGTTTATTTTTGGCCATCAACCGCATTTTCTGCCTGAAACCAACCCATTCGAATTTCCACCTCCACGATTCGCTGCAATTTGTTATCAGAAGCGAAACATGCACCTCACCTTTCGAAGCAAAGTCTTTGTTTACCTGGTTTTTGGGATAAATTAAAGGGATTAGATTGAAGGGAAGCTGTGTGCGTGTGTCAGAGTGAGTGTGCCGCACAATTAGCCACAAAATCAATTTTACACAAAAGCAGCAAAGGAGTCGGAGTAATCAACGCCTCGGGCTGGCAACAAAGCGAATCATTCCGATCGGTTACAGCCATTATCGATTGAAGCCTCCTCTCAAGGTGCCGGCATTAAATTAAATTAAACTACACATGTGTGAACGAAATAATAAACTAGTGAGCGTAGGGGGAGCGGGAGCGAACAATGGTACTAGTATATTGTCAGCAATATTGGTAACAGCATGCGGCCTGCCTGCCTGGCTGCGTTTTTCCATCTCGAGCTTTGTGTGCCAACTGTGTGATATAAAATATAATTGGATTGATATGATATGAGGCATTCGGAGTGGCATCCAGCAGGCCAAAACAACAATGGCCACCCACATGGCAAACATTCATTTTTATCTTTATTGGCCTCATGCAAATGCGAAGCTCGAGACTCAAAGTCGAGAGTCGTGGTAAAAACAGTAGTGGTTAAAATATTAAGCAGCATTTTTATACTCTTCAATAGTTAAGCTCAACCACTGAAGGAGTTAAATTTAATGGGGCTTGATATTGTTAACTGGTAAATATTATATTAATATTCAATATTACTTACTTATATAAATAAATAAAACAAAAGCGCTTCGCAGTGCTAAAATAAACCGAAATCAATTTGGTTAAGACCAGACGGGGCGTCGGAGATGGAGTGCCGGCCACCCTTTGAACACAATTGTGAGTTCAATAAGAAGATGAGTTGTAAAGTCGAGGCTGATGGCTGTTGTGCACATGTCCTTTGACAAGCTTATTGATGACTGCTGGCCGAATGCAGAAATTGTATAAAAAAAATGGCATTTAGAAAATAAATAAAGATGGAAAGCCTTGAGGAAAATAACAGAAAAAGGAGTCAGTTCCAGACAAATTTAACAGGCAAATAAAAGTTCATTTTTGACCACACACAACGCAAGTAAGAAATTATAATTAATCATAATCATGGATAGCCCAAAGGATTCTTCTTCTATTTAAAGCAAAAATATGAAAAGAAATAAAGATTAATCCAATTAATATATATAAAGACAAGATTAACTATATTTAAGCAAAGAGAAATAGGTCAAAGAAATTGAAAAGTTAGAAATAAGAGCTAGTTAATATATATTTAAAAACAAATTCAAATTAAGTTTCTATAAAGTCGTTTCATGACAATTAAACTAACCCCCTTGCCATCCTTGATGGAAGACTATTTTAAATCCATCTAATATAATTTGTCACAACGAGCTTGAGTACATTAAAACCATCTAAAAACATTTCAGACTCAATGCCAGTTGGAATTAGCAATAAATGTTGACCGAAAATGTTAGTCGAATGGCAAGTTTTCGCAGCGCAGAGAAAACTATAAAAACTTTTCAACATTTCAATTCATAATTCAACACATAATTATATAATGCCGGCTTTGTCTATCTCCACTCGCAGGCTGCCCTTGTTGCTCGTCCTGTGGCCTTCCCCGTCTTTCCAGTCCTCGCTCCTTGCCGGACTGTGGCCAGGCGAAATATGTCAGAAACTTTTCAAAACTGTAACAGCGCCAATTTGTCTACAAAAACGTTGACCGTACAGCACTCAGTGTGTCCCCACTCCCCTGCCGCCTCCCCCCGAAATCCTGTAAAACATTTTCCCACCCACTTCAAATGTAATTTCAACTCAAATTCTGCTGTATAATATTTATGCAAATATTTCCACGCTCCCTTCTCTGGTCTAAAATACATTCTGTTGTAGTTGCTTATGCATTATGGTAAATAATTGCTGGTATTTTTTTCCGGGTTGGAAAAGTTGGGTCCTTTTTAGTATTTGTGTAGCTAAAATATTGCGTTAATTATCATGAAATGCCACAGCATATAATGTACATTTTAAAAAGCGATTGAGTTTGCAACATGTAATATCTAGTCAAAAAAAAACATAAATAAATGTTTCTAATATAATTTATGGAATACATATTTTAAAGACTTTTTTCTTTAATTTGATTATAATTTTGTAAGTGGGATTAATATCATAATAATCAAAGACAATTGAGATGCCTGGCATCTATCCTTTTTTTTTTGTGTATATATATTTATATGTATATGTCCTACTTATTTTTCTCTGTGCATATACATATGTATGTATATATGTAGCTTCAAGGCGACTGTATCTGTTTGATCCTGTCGGTCTTTCTGTGTGTGTATGTGCAACCGCGCAATTTATATTTTTGTTAATTTTGTTCATTTTTGGCCACGCGTAATTACATGAAGTATTCATGTGTAAAATTTTGTTATTGTGTTTGGCCTCGTAAATTGTTTAACTTTTAAACATTTATTGGATGTTGGCCGTATCAGCCGGAAAACCAATTTTCACTGGCCAAAAAACAAAGGGAGGAAAAAGGGGAGTGGGGAGGGTGAAAAGTTTTCTTCTGTTTTGTTTTGTTGTTGAGGATGCGAAGCAATTGACAGCGTAGCGAAGAAAACAAGACTTGAAAACTAACATCAAATATTTAAGAGGCAAAGCTGGAGTCTTTGTCTCCCTTGGCGAGTTGCCCCGGAAAATATGCAAGGCAAATTTTTTCTACTCGGTAAAATTATTGCACATCCATGCTCCAAAAGTCGCCTTTTTCACTCCTCGAAAAGCGAGTCTGAGCTCCCGGCAATAAGTTAAATTAGTTTCGCCAGTATCGTGGCGACTTGCCTCTTTGTTCTTCCTCCTCGCCACCGCCTCCATTCCTTATGACAATAAAAATATTACCCATAAATTATCACAAGTGAGTTCATCACATGGCTTGCACTGTTCCCGCTCCCCCTCCGATTTTCATTCACAATTCGCCTGTCTGTAAAAAGTTCGTCTGGCTTTAGTTTAGTGGAAGCAGATGCTCGAAAGGATGCTGGGGTCTGCAGGAGGAGTCCCCTCTGGAAACCCCTCAGCATTTACCGCGCTCATTTGTAACTAAATCTGGGCTAGCTCAGCTCGGTTGCGTGGCTGAAAGTTTATGAGTGTGCGGGTGGACTTACAACCAAACATTTCCACGTCCTCGGAAGTCAGAGGCGTGCTTGTGAGGAATTAAAGAGGGATTAAACATAGATTTTGACATTATATTGATTGTCTTTATATCGATCCTTTAAAAACCTTTTTTTTTTTTTTGAAAAAAAAAATATTTAAAGTTAATACTGAAATATATTCGATGCTCTTAAAGGGCTTGAAAAATCATAGTGATTTCTGGAGATCCTCTCTATACCGCAAATATTTATGCAATTAATTAAAGTCCACTTGTTGATGGGACTTAAAATTTTTTTTTTTAATAATATAACTTCTTTGCAAATAAAATGTTGGATTTTACAATAAGCCTTATTGCATTTTGCGACGGCACCCCTGGAACGCAGACGAGAATGCTGGCGCATATGTGAGTGTTTGCGCAACTGCATATTGTCATAATGGTGAATGCATGATATATTGAATTTTGCAGTCAATAAACGTTTTATGATCACAGCTGCACATATTTCACAATTTTCCTCTCGTTTTTCCACTCGCCTCTTTTTTGTGTGTTTTTGCCGCTTTTGTCGTGGCAAAGTTGCATAAAAGTTGGGTGGAAAGTGCGACAGCAAAGAATGACGATGGGGCGGAAAGCCCGTTGAGGGCAATCGAAAAATTTAAGGTCATTATGGGCGGTATGTGAGGGGGTGTGTGTGTGACACAGAGTTCTCTGTCATCAAATCCGGCTAAGCTGGTGCTTGGTGCCTGCAAAAGTCCAAGTTGATACAGATCCCTGACAATCCATCGAAGGACCATAAAGTTGTTCAAGCTGCCAGATGAAATCACTGCTCACAAGAATTCATCATCGATGCTGCTGCTTCTGCTTCCCTGCCTTCCTCCATCGGCATTTTCCGGGGCCAATCTCTGCAGCAGGCACTTCGACTGCAGGGGCTGACGTTGAGCTAAGCTCGGCCTAATTTCCAAAGGCAAATGGCCGCAGGCTCAAGCGGCAGACTCCGACCGAAGAGTGCGAAAAAAATAGTACATAGTAGACATAAAATGAAACGGAGGCCAGACAACAGAAAACACAACAGGAAGCTGTCCATGAAAATGAAGATGAACCAGCAGGAGCAGTACTAAAAGCAACAAGCAGCCGTTGAGCGGATATTGTGCCACTCCCAGAGGAGGTGAGGAAAGTAGGCGTAGGTATACATAGAGGGAAATTAATCACTGAAAAGTATATTGGAAAAACTATTTAGGCTTTGACATTTATAGAAGTATAGAAGTATAAAGGAATCATTCATGCGTCATCATGAATTTATTTCAAATTATATTCTTGAGTCCAAGATTTTTATTTCATTTATTTATTACTTATTATTTCTGTACAAATTTAGACTTAATGCAAACAAAATTTTTTTTACAAAATATGGCTTCTGCTAAAGTTCTTGTATCCTTTTAATTATAAACGTCTTAAAGGCTGTTAAACCCAATAAAAGTATTCTCTTCTTCCTGAAAAATGAGTGATTTTCTCAGTGTAGCACGCACACATTGATTATGCTGCGTTGCTATCACGATTTCTATTTGAAACAAAGCACAGGCGCAAAAATAGCAAAACGGGAGTAAAGACGGTTGAAGCGGCAGCAAAAAAAATGGCAGCAAAGAGGTTTACAACTTCTCGTAAGGCGGCTTAAACGATTTGCGAGTTTATGGAAAGCCAAACACACTCTCAACGCAAACACACACGTCACACAGTCACACAGATGATGCCTCTGTCTGACTGCTCCTCTCAATGTGTGTGACTGGGGGTGTGTGGGAGTGGGCCTGGGCATGTGTGGAGAGCCAGGATAAGCGGCGGGGTCGGGCATATTGTAAAACAAATGGAAAATTGCTTTTTGATGTAGTCAGTCAACTTTGCCTTGCCTTGCCTCGGCACCATCATCATCGACAGCGATGACGATGTGGGGAATGGGGCTGTGTAAAATGGTAGTAGGACTGGAAGTGGAATTGGGAAAATGGCCGAGAGGATGAGCTTGGTCCTGAAGATCAGTTCGTGATATGCTGCAGAGAAGTTTGAATCCTGTTTTTTAAATTCTAAAAAAAAGAAAAGTATATTTGTTCCTGGTTAATAAATAGAATTTGGATGAGAATAATGTACTAACTCAATACACAAATAGCATAATTAACAGGCACCATTATGCCCTAATTAAATACCCACTAGCATTTGCAAATTAAGCTGTTATTAATGATTGATTCCATCTAAATGGGGCACCACTGATGAAGCCTGACTGGCAAGTTGAAAGCCTTTAAGCGCCCAGGAGTATGATGATGCATGTCATTTGCGCTCTGCTCTTGCAGTGGCTGCAATTCTTAATCCTGTGGGGCTTATGTGCGACAGCCAAGAAAAGGACCACGATGCGGGATGTGCTGATGATGAGAATGTGGCAGCCACTGCTGTCGCCAGATTCAATATTGTTTCACGCTCCTGGACGGGTATGCAAATCCGTGCGAGGCAGTGGGTGTGAGTCCTTGTTTGGGCTGTGAGCCCGATGAGCCGAGGCAACATCGAACGCTTTTAAAATAACAAAGGGAGCCTGAGATAACTCCCCCACAAAATTTAGTCATGCAGGAAAGAGTCCTCCTCTCGGCTCCTGCTAACTACACAGTCTAAAAATATTGTGTGTTCTTTGATTGAAATTGGATCGAAATATTTATAACGATTCTACCTTGTTTGTTCAACTTATGTTTTCAAAATTCCTTCTGTAAATGCTTGCTGATATCAGTTGTTAAGTGGACACAATTTTCTCCCCGTGTACTGCTGAACCAAAGCCCTTATGACACCGCATCCATTTGAATAAGTCTCTTTCCCCCCTTTCAGATTTCGGGGAGGCTGCGCTGCGTGATGTCAATCTGTTGGTGGAACCGCCGGCAGTGCGAAGGGGTCAATCGGCGGCTCTGCGTTGCGACTACCAACTGGACGGAGCGCCGCTGTACTCCATCAAGTTCTACCGGGGCCAGATGGAGTTCTACCGCTACACGCCGGGCGAGTATCCCCACACCAAGGTCTTTCCGTATCCTGGCATCCGAGTGGACGTAAGTGCGATCCCCTCAGGGGTTTTGTTCGCAAGTAATGGGTATTTTTGTCCCTCATTCTTGGCAGGAGAACGGATCCAACGCCACCATGGTGCACATACGCAACGTGAGCTTTGGCCTGTCCGGACCATTTAGCTGCGAGGTGACGGCGGATGCACCGCTCTATTCCACGGCCACCGCCTACGCCCAGATGCAAGTCGTCGGTGAGTATGCTTCGGTGTCCTGACAATGACAAACAGAGCCTGTCTCATTAGTCCTGGAGCGAGCTTTGAAAGGCAAGAGCGGCGCACAATGGCCAGAGAAGAGGTCCTGTCTTTTGCTTCCTGTTCCCTGGTCCTTGGTGCTTGTTCTTTGGTCTCTGGTCTAGTATCAGCAATTAAGAGCCGAGTTAAGCGAAGAACAAACATTTTAAAACTTTGGGAAACGTTGGCTCTTAAATGATGTTCCGATTTCATTAGAAGTTTGAAATGAAAAATAATGTACAACATTTTATCGTGAACTGAGGATTCTTAAAGTTCATGTAACATATTTGAATTAAAAGCTTTGTAGTTATGCAGTATTGCTTATAAAAATATTGGAGAATAGTGTTATTTATTAAATTAATTTTTGATTGTACGAGGTCTAGTTCTGCATGATTTTATATAAATACTACCAGATTATAACAAGGTTTTTACAGACGCGTTTAAATCGGCTTTCAATCTTCCGAACCTATAACATTAGTAACTTTATAAACGACCTGGTCCCAGAATCCTGACGAGAATTTATTTATAGTCTATTTATAACAAATATTCCTAATATTTTCAGAGTATCCTGAGAAGCGTCCTCAGCTTTTTACGGAGCATACACGTTATGAGCCCGGCGATGTTCTGAGGGCAAACTGCAGCACTCTGCCCTCTAGACCGCGAGCTGAACTACGATTTACTATCAATAATATTCCGGTGAGTTATAAAACATCACAACATCTGTAAAAAATATATAAAGGTAATCAAATGAAGGAATTCTGAACAATAACAATATTCAAATAATTAAGTAAAGGGTATTCTTTATGTAATAAAATAAATTATAACGAAAATCTTGAAAATATTCAAGTGTTTTGTCTAAATCTTCAATAATAACCACATTAGATGGTATAAATTTCAAAAATCCAATGAGTCTTAAATTGTTTTATAACACTGGGTACGATCTGATCTTGCAGAAATTAACGTGACCCTCAGGGCGAAACGCTTTACAATCGACAATTAAGAAGTCTTACATCAAGCCCCGCATTGATTGTTAATTAATGCCCCGACTGTATCAAGAAGTTTCGGGCCAAGTGCGTGGGGGATTTGCCTAATTAAACAGCTTTGACTTGGCTAACGGCATCGTAAATCCTTTATAATGGCAGCCACCACCGCTTCGCTTTTGGGAACATGTGTGGCTTTCGTTTAATCCAAGGCGACGTGCCTCACAAAATTTGTCCTTTATTTATGAATATGATGTAATTTAATCAGAGCCAAGCGACTGAATTACAAGGCATCTCGCCTCAACTCGGCTCGACTTGGCTCCTCATCTTACCTACTTAATTAAAAATCTCAAGTCGAAAAACCGAGGCCAAGGAAACGTCGGGTCGAAAAACCGCTTGTGGGCAAAATGGAGTCAATAAAGCAAAAAAAGGGTTTTGCGCCTGGCTTCGGCCTCTGATTTGATTGTGAGATTTTCCCTTTTTTCTCATTTATCATAAAGATATGAGGGGGTGAGAGGGTATAAGCTCAGAAAAGACATATGCATATGCACAGTGGAGGTGAAAAAAATAGCACCGAATAAGCTGTTGATATAATATGAAATATATATATACAAAATATATAAAAACCACGATTAAAAATGATCCTAATTAATTAAAAAATTACTATTCTTGAAATATGATTAATCATTTGATTTAAACAAATTAAATCACAGTATTTAAATAAAATAAATCCGTCAGATTTGCAAGTCAAATCTTTTAACCCTTACTGTGTATTTACATGCATATACATATGTTTAAACACATCCACGATATGAGGCTGGCACCATCATTAGTCATTTGGGGGCGCTTCCATTTCTGCATCAATTCTGCGGGCCGCTAATCAGTTGCATAAATCAACAGAGAAATGCTTCCGGCAATCGGTTTAAAGCAATGCCAGATCCCAATTCTTTGACCTAACCTCGAAATCCTTTATTTTTTGTTGCTCCCTTTTTTCCTTAGCCCCAAATGTTATTAATCATAGCCGAGACATAAAATAAATTACGTTCAACTTGTGGCAAAAACGAAATTGCCGGACGGGCCAGTGGACAGCATGGACCACGGACAAAGGGACAGAGGACAAAGGACAACGGTTTTTAAATGAATTTACGAGATGAACAAATTTTCAGTTGACACGCCCGCTGAACGAATTCAACTTTTCTACAATTTCCCAGAGTGTGCGGGCACAGGAGGAAGAACCAAAAAAAAAAAACAACAAGAAGAAAACTTATTAAACGCTTCATAAATTTTTATATTATGTCTACCCACATCATCAGACATAACGTGTCCTCCTCTGTCCGTCTGCTTTGTTTTTTTCTCTCCCTCTCCTATTCTATTTTTTCCTGGCCTCGTGCGCCAGTGTGTGTCTTATCCTGTCGCTTTATATCTGCCGGCTGTAGTCTACTTTTTGGGGCATCGACTCCCACACAGCCCACAGGACTCACATGCAGGCCGTTTAACATTTTATCTAGACTTCTTCGCAGCCAACTAATGACAAAAGCCGAGACAAAAGTACGCCGCTGTGTTCGAGGATTGCGAACAGGGAGCCGAGCCGGGTCTTCCCCGACTGTCACATAAAATTTTATGTTTACACAGGGAGAATAATATGGGTATACGTTTCAGAACTCTTCTTTATTGTTAAGTAGGTGAAATTAAAGGAATTCTGTTGATTGTGTCTAGACGCATAGATTAGGTTTTAAGTTAGAACCTATACTATAAATAGGTTTTTATTCCTCACAGAGATTTATTTCCCCCTGTGTATCCTGTTTATGTTGGCAGAAAAAACAAAAAGGGGATAGGATAGCAAAAGTATAGCCTCCATTTCTGTGGCAATGGCCATGCAATTTAGTTTCATATGCCTGAGCATTAGATGCCTTTTTGATATTGAATTATGATCTGCACGCCGGAGCTGTTCACGCTCTTTAAATTAGATGGAAGCCCGGGGATAACACTCTGTCACACAAAACAATGCCATAAATAATTCCGAGCTGAAAGCATTGACCCAGCACGTGTTGAGTTCAAGATTAAAGCTTCTCCCTTAGCACATCCGACTAATATATATATGTATGTATCTGGTCCACATGTGTGTGACCCACTGCCAGTTAGGGGGGCGAAAAAACTTTAACGACTCACATAATTTGTTAAAAAGTTTCTGTCATATTAATGGAAAAGTAGCTCAAAATGTGCTCTGCCCACCTCCCTTCTCTGTTTTTTTTTCCCCCTGATGATTCAGGGGAATTAGTTGGGATTAGGGCCAAAGTCTGACCATTTGACATGCGGATTTGTGCGGCCATCGATTTTTGATAAATTATTTATTGAGCACAGCAAAACTAAGGACATAATTAAAGCTTGGCTTAGACCATGATTAATGGCTGCCTGAGGGAAATCGATAAGGCCAGGCCGGACTCGGTCAGAAATTTAAGCTAATTAAAGCCAAAAGGCATTGGATACATTCAAATATGAGCCGAGCTGGGATCCCCAAGCCAATTAGCGAGGCACATCAAATGCAATTCGGCAATGTTAACAATAAAATCAGAAATAAATTCGGGCGCCTGTGTATTTTCCACACAATTTGCATAATCCCATCTAGGCAGAAATTATCAAGACGATATTAATTGCCAGGCCATCAAAATGAAGTTGCCCAGATAGCAAGCATCCCCGAAACACAAACACAAGCGCAGGCCAACTTTCTGTTGGCCAACGTTGTTTGAAAACAATTTGCAAGGGGCCAAAGTGTTTAGGCCAGCAAATGCGAAATGCTCATTTAATTGCCAAGAGGTTGAAGGTTCTCGATGCCATAAAGGTAAATCACAAGAAATATGAGGGTATTTTCACTTTCGGGTCGCTGCCTCAGCCACATGCTTAATTAAAGCGCTTGGCTTCTTAAGAGTGTCTCGTAAATTACGCGGCATTAAATCGGCAGAGCCCAGATAGGGACGGGGATAGCCGCAGAGAGGGATGGCAAATGTGGCAAAGAGGGGGACAGCGACAGTGGGACAGAGGTTCTTGCGGGAGAGAAAACTGAAAATGACTTTTTATGTGGCTGCGTCGTCTGGGCTTTTCCGCTGCCAGCATAAAAATAAAAATAAAATTCAAATAAAATAAAAAGGATAAGCCAAAAAACGCACAAAACCCAAAACAAAATGGGCAAGTGGGTGTGAGTGTGTGTTTGTGTGTGATGCTGTTCGTAAAAAGGGTTAAAAGGCCACCGACAACAAAAAGAGAACGCTCGGCAATAAAGCGCTTTTGCTTTTAATGTTGTGGGTGAGTGGTGAGGAAATGAAGGTGAAGAGATCCTTGAGGGTTCCTGCAGAGAGAAAAATATATATTTAATGTAAATTGAAATCAAGAGCATACAAAATTTTTGGATTACTTTTATGTAAATCTTGCAAAAAGATGTGCAGAGATGAGATTTGTTGGCAGTAACATAACAACAATAATAGTTTCTTCATTGAAAAACAACATTTTATAAATTTTAAGCCCTTTTACACAGCTTCTCTTTAATTAAAAGCTGAATTTAATATTATATAAATCAATTTTAAAAAGAAAAGAATTTACTTAAAGAACATTTCCCGCAGTGCATCCCCTTAGCTGACCCAAATTCCCACCAAACCCGTAATATCTTACACCTTTTTGTCTTGAAGGCGGCGCCCCCAAAATACATGCATAAGTAAATGGCGCTCAAATGAGTTTGTAAGTGGAAATGAAATGCATATTTATTGTATTTAAATTGCCAGCGAGTTTTCCGGCGCATCTTTCGCGGCGGCTAAGCTCAGGTTGTCATGTCAACTTTGAAAAGTGGGGAAATGGGACAAGGGACGCGGGACACGAGACGAGGGACACGGAAGGTGGGTGTGAATCAGCAACAGGACATGCAGCCGAGCGGAAATGGCAGCGTGAGCGTTTTCAAAATGGCGCCTGCATTTCCTCACACATATATGTATATCCTATATATATATACATTTTTTTTTTCTCACAACAATGGACGATGCGCCATTTGCGACTAAAAGCATTGCACACGGCAGTTTAGAGTTTTCTTTTCGCGCCAAAGGAAATTGTGCAGCGAGAAGAGACTCAGGCAAATGAAGCGGAAAGCTCGGAAAGCACGGGAGTGTCGCATTGCATATGCATACGCGTTAAAATGGCAGAAAAAAATAAAAATAGCAACAAAAATATATTTGTATAGAATATGCGTCAGAAGTTAGACTTAGGCACTGCTGTTGGTGTCATGGCGGAAATGAAATTTTCAGCGCTGCTCAAAAGGCATCAAATAAACAGTTTTTTTTAGCAGCAACAGCGCCAAGCAAACATCCTTCACAGTGACAACAACACAAACATCCACATTGACACACACGTACGTACGTATATACACTCGAACAAAATGCCGGACACTTGCAGAGGCGAAAAAACCAACCAGGCGGATGAGTGAATAAGTGTCTCTTGATGTTTCTGTTGTTGCCATAGTTGTGTGTAACATTGAAAACTCGTTTTTAAATGGCAGCAATGCCAGCAGCAGTACCAACAACAGCAACAGCAGCAACAACATCTACAACAGCAACAGCAAAAAGGACAACAACTCGCCACAAACAACAACAAAATATGACATGCCCATGTCCGTTCGTTTCGTTCGCTTTCAGGATCCGTTTCCTTCGCCTCGCAGTTTCCATTGCATTTTCCAGCACACTTTCCTGCTGCACTGGGCGAAAATAAATCATTCATTATGTATTTTAATGGAAGTTAGTTTTATTTAGTCGAAATTACGTTTAATTTATTCAAAAAGTTTAAAAATAACATTACTTTTTAAGGAATTGTAATACCATTTCTTTTTAAGTAATTTTTCAATTAAAAATAAATAATATGCTGCTTAAAAATGTTTGATTCTTCTTAGTTACTACACATAAATAAGTAACATGATAATTTTATACAATTAAATTATATGTTCTGATTTTAAAATATCCATTTATCGTCTGAGTAGAAATCATGGCATACTTTTTGGGGCTCATTGATTGTTGCAGCTAGGGAACATCATGGGAATACTTTTTGTAATTTCTTGAAGAACGTATGCAAATAGTTATCTGAATATTTTAGGTCTTGTGATTGAAAATTAAAAATTTTAAATATATTATTACAATTATATAAACTCTGGGTGGGATTGTGGCATTGGGTTTTATTACACAACTAAAGCTAATGAATTTTTCCTCAGTGACTTGGTCAAAGGTTTGGTCACTGGCAAGCAGCCATGGCCCCAAGTGCAACATGCTTGTAATAACCCCCCCCCCCCACACACCCACAAATATACATATATGTATACATACATACTCAGACAGTAACGAGGGGTCAGTTGCGGGGGATCTGGACAGACAGACAGACGACAAATTGCCATTCATATGCAGTTGCACAAAACTCGAAGCGAAACTCTACCATTTTTTCCCCTTTAGACCCTTTGCTGATTTTATTTCTCCTTTCTGCCTGCATGCTGGAACATTATTCTCTGGCTTCTGTGAAAGAGAAAGGGGGCGGACGCCTTTGGCGGTGGAAGGGACGCAAGGGACGGCTACGGAAGCGGAAGAGAAAATCAGTTGCAACTGCAATTGCAGCTGGAAGCATGCCATGAATATTTTAAAGCATACTTTAGCAGCTTGCAGAGGCATTCGATTAGTATTCGAAATGACGAAAACCAAAACAATATTGTGGTTGAAGTACAGCGATTGATTTGATGGCTCACTCGGCTCAGGGAAATAGCAGCAATACGATCACTGACCTTTGTTAAGAATTCTTGTTTAGTTATAACTCGATAAATTACTTAGAGCTATCAAATTCGAATTTTGGGATTTGCTTCAATATCTTAAGGATATTTGTTTATTTATGGCTTTATAAATAACTTGCAGAAGATAAAAGTAAATTCAAATGCTTGACATTATCTTTGACATCTTAGCAGATATTTTTGAATAAGAAATTGTATGTGTTATAATTCGAATGTATAAGTTTTACGGAAAATAATAATTTAGCTGAAAACGCATGGACTTTGATTGCTTATATTACAACACTACAAAATGTAAAGTGTAAAATAAACGGAAAGCGTTAGATTATATAAATTAGGAATATACCACATATTTCCTCCCCATAAATTAAATATATCTCTTCTTTTCTATTTTTAACAGGTGACCACGGATGAAACGCAGTATATTCGATCCGTTGACAATCTGATTGCATCTCGGCTCAGTCTGAAGCTCCAGCTGCAGGCGGTTCACTTTGTGGCCGGCTCCAGTGCCCATGGAAATGGAAATGGTAATGGCAATGGCATTGGTCTTACAAACGCACTGCAGATGGCCGGCGGCTCAGGAGGTGGTGGCCTCGTCCTGCGATGTACGGCGCAAATTGGCGATTTCTATCAGGAGTACAAGGAAATCGAGCTGGGTACACCGCAAAAGGATCCGGTGCCGGCCAGAGGTAATCCACAAATGCAGTAACTGCCAACAGCTAGAGAGCACTGAGAGAAAATTCTTTAATGTCAAAAAAGTATTCTTGAAAAATCCAGAAGTCATTAAGGTTTTTAAAACCATTTCATATAGCATCATGTTAATTGCCTGTTTTCAGGCTTTTTAAAAAGCCAAGAGACTTCTGAAGCATTTTCTTTTTACTTTTCTTTGTAACTTTTATAATGACTAAATCAAATATTACTACCAATTTTTTCTCACTGCACAAATGCATCTGATTTGACCATTGCAGTGACGCTGTCGTCGGGCACCGGACTTCGTGGCTTCTTGGAGACCTATTTTGCCAAATCCTCGGCTCGCAGCCTGTGGCGCGGGGCGGCGGGGAGCACGGCAGCGGGCTTAATGGCCACGATATTAACCACGCTGATTAATGGTAGCTAAATGGGCGCAGGATTCCTGGACTTCATGGAGGTGCGACGCGCAGAAGGGATGGGGCGTGTGGCTCGTGTGGGGTGTGTATAGCTTATCGATCAGCGATGGAAATTAGAGAGCCCTCGGCCGTAAACTGCATTATTTACCTATCACGAATGCAATTTAAATTACACCCACACACACACCTGGGTTGTCCGTTTGATTCCCGTTAAGCTCCGCGCATACACACTCACCCACAACCACAGATCCCATATAACTGTAAATATTTGCTTTAATGATGTGAACGGATACACGTAAATGAACTCGCACACACACACACCCACACATATATACACGCATACACACGCGCGACTAATTGTTAATTAATGGATTATTTAATGATGCATAAAATATTGGATAAAATATGAATGTTTCATTTGCATTTAGCTTCAACCCAAGCGGATATCAACTTAATGTTTAAGCGGAGTATAAACCAAATGTAAATCGTTGAAACGATTAAAAAAGCAGGAAGAGAAAAACAAAAACATAAACATAAAAATAAAAAAACAAAAACCATAGAGAACTGTAAACAATTAAAAATGCCAATGTCAAGACAAACCAAATACATTCAAACCAGAATAAACAAGCAGTAATAATCGAGTTCTGTGTGTTTTTTCTTTCATTTAAATGAAAAATTTGTTAATTGATGTTAGTATTTGTCTTTCAATAATTTTATTTAATTATGTTATTAATAATTGGTTTAGGATTTGATAATATTTATTTAGGCAGCCATGTTGGCTAGGTAAGTAATAGTTGGGAGTTTTCTTCCTGGTTTTGTTGCTTCTTGTTGAAAGAAGATGAACATTTTATGAATCGTTTTTAAGTTATTTTAACCTACGCATATTTTTTTCAAAACTATGACCCTAGAAGGAGGTGGAAATGGGAAATCATCGACTATTTAATTTAATTTTTAATTGTTTTAAAATATTTATTATAATATTTAAAATATTATCGTTTCTGCAATATATATTTGGTTTAATTGGAAAGTACAAACTGGAATGGCTAAAACTCCAACAAAATTATTGATAAATTAAAGTAATTAATATATGTAAATGTATGTATTTTAGTGATTTTTTTAAACTTTGATCTCAGCCCAAACCAATTATCAATGTAATTTAACTTTTTTTTTCTTTTTACATACATATACATATGTATATATAAAACAAATCAATACAAAATATGCTATATCCTTATGTATAAAATGAAAATTGTCTTCCAAGAACATTTTGCCCAACCACACAATACAGAATTCGTATCGAAATCCCTCTAAGATTTTCCCATCGATTTCTAGACACTCGTTCCTTAGCAGATTAAACTGGAGCATTTAAATGACAGCGCGCCGAGCTCAGCTGCATGCTGATGGCTGTCTTTGGCTCGAATAAATAAGGCTGTGGCCAAAGGGGCGTGCCACCGCCCATCGCCATCACTTTGCGCTGACAACTGAAACAAATTCGATTTCAAACGCGTTTTGTGCGCGTTTTCTGCCGCGTTGCGGATCGCGCTGGAAATTGTGTTGCATAGTTCTAGGCGGCTGATATTAAGGTCCGTCTCTAATGCAATTAAACCGAAAATATATGGGAGCAGGGCCGAGGCCTAAGCCTTATGGCATTTAGCTCTTTCTGCACTCGCCCAAAAAGTCATTAAAAGATAAAATCGCAAAATCAATTAGCCAGAAACTTTAGCCGGCCGCGACTCGGACTCCAACACCAACTCTTTCTGTCTATTGCCAGCGCCAGACACTGAATTTAGTGCTGAGTTTTAAGAGGTTTTAAGGCCAAACTTAAAATTTAAAAAAGGAAAAATTGCAAAAAAAAAATTAATAAACTTAGGTAACATTTTCAAAATATTCAAAATTAAAATATTGATTTCATTTATATATGTATTCAAAATATGGTAAGTATTATTATTTACCACATTAATTAATGCGTGAACTGCTTCCAAATTAAAATTTATTTTTATAGGATTAAGGCATAAAAAAATAAAGTTTTATAAAAAATCAACTAAAATAGATATTAATTAATCTAGAAAACGATCTTAAAATATGAAATAACTTCTTAAAAACGCGTTTTAAAGCTTTGTGTTATTGAAAATATATTACGTATTTTAAATATCAGAAGTATTATTTTTTAACCATTTTATTTTTATTTTTTAAGGACCAACCCCATTTTGAAATGTAGAATTACCTAATGTTTTTTCATTATTTTTTTCTGTAAACCTAGCTAGTTTCCACGGTCTCGACTTTGGGTCAGCACTGAATGAAGCTGTAAGCGAGGAAAGACCGAGTTTTTGGGCGCCATCTAGCCTGACCATAAATTGCAACACTTTTATCGTCGTTCCAGGCCCGCCTGCTGTTGTCCTTGTGCGCTGCCTATTTTTGCTTGCGCTTGGTACTTGCTTGCTTCCCCGCTTTCCCGCTTACTCGCTTGCCCACTTTTTTCCCGCTGCACAGTTGCGCACAGTTTCCGATTTCCGTTTCCGCTTTTGCGGTGGCCGCCTTGAAGTTCGGTTCGGTTTGGTTTTTATTTGCCGCACACTCGCTCGCCTCGACGCTTGCATAAGTGGGCAGAAATCAGCTCCTCCAGTTGGCCACAAAGTTTGCTGTTCGCATTGCCCGCTGCCGGCCTTTTTTGGCAAACGCATTTTTTCATTACTTTCGACTGGCCGGAGGCCAAGAGTCTGCACAGAGAGAAAATTGTGTTTAGGTTACAAGTACCTTTTTTTTTATAAATATAGCTAAATTTATATTAAGAGTATATTATATTTTGACTATTATTTGTTTCTCTCCGTGTCCTGGGAGTAGGAAAACCCGTGGCCAATGGGTATATGCCTGATGGTAGATGGCAAATGCATTTGCCTGCAAGTTAACGGCCGTTGGGACGGCACTTCCGCTCGCCGCCTCATTGGCCACGCCCAGAGAGCAAAAAATGTACCGAATATTCCCCATATATGTACAGAGAGGCGGCGGCCAAAAGAAGAAGCCAATGCATGAAATACTTTTATGCAATTGAAACGAATTGCGGAAAATGATTTATGCCACAGCATTAAAGCCCAAATTGGTACAGTCGAGAGGAAGCGGCTTTGATGTATGGTTATGCGATACGCTTCACAGGACAATCGGTATGATAACATTGTCCCAATAAATCGGGAAGACAGCTTAGGTAGGTATAAGTGGTGAGGCCCCCTGGGGCCTCCAATTAGAGCTAGGCTCCTTTTTGGTCCACTCCCCCTGTTCATTGTTAGTTGTTGCGCTAGTACCATCCCGATTCAGTGAGGAAGTTTAGGATTGCCGACAACTTCAGCTCTCCTACACTGTCCAGTGACTCCAACTGTCGGGCTCCTAAATGGCGTAGTCTTTTGTAGTTTAGTGCCGGGCAGAAGCATAGCAGGTGTTCAGGAGTCTCTTGCTCCGTTGTTTGCTTGCAGCTTCTGCAGGTCGTGTTGTGTGGCAGTCCCATTTTCATTGCGTGCGATCCAATCGCCCAGTGACCTGTGGTGACTGCTGTGAGCCTGCTGATATCCCTCTTGCTGTTGGATAGCAGCTCTTTCGTTCGATTTTTGTCAAAAGTTGGCCAACATTGTCTTGATCTTCTACACTCTGTCCTCCTTGACCATTCCTTGTTGGCTGTCTGCTTGAAATGGTCGTGGATTCTTGTCTGGATCGAGTTTAGGGATATTGGTATTTCTGCATCAGTGCTAGGTTCTGCGGAGCCTGCTCTCGCTAGTTCATCCGCTTTCTCATTGCCTGGGATGTCGTTGTGTCCTGGCACCCAGGTTACTTGAACCGTGTTTTCGTGTGCAAGATTATTTAGGGCTTCCTTGCATTCGGCCACAAGCTTTGACGTGGTTTTCACGGAAGCTAGGGATTTGATAGCCGCCTGGCTGTCCGAGTAGATCCGTATGGTGGTATCGCTGAGTCCTCGTCTTAGTGAAAGCTTAGCTGCTTCCCTTATGGCGAGTAGTTCGGCCTGGAAGACCGTCGCCGAGTCTGAGAGACTAAAGGTCTCTTCAATCCCCCAGTGCTCGGCGAAGATCCCAGCCCCTACTCCACAGCTCATCTTAGAGCCATCGGTGTAGAGGGATACCTCGTTCTCTACGGTTACTCTTCCCATGCTCCAGTCCTCCCTCGTTGGGTACGAGGTTGTGAAACCATTCCCGAAGTGCATCTCCGTTGTCATGTAGTCTGTTCTTACGTTTGTGTCCATTCTAATGCCTTCAAGTATCCTGCCGTGACCTGTGCCGTATTCCTTCCAGCAGTAGCTTGCCTTCAGTCTTACTGCACTCTGCGCGGCAGTGTCCTTAACGAACAGTTCTATCGGCATTATGTTGAGGATGGCATTTAGAGCAGCCGCGGGGCATGAGCGTAACGCTCCCGTGGCTCCTGCGCATGCCGCTCTCTGTATTCTGGTGAGCTTCGCTACGTTGTAGGCTCTGGTTAGTGCTGGCCACCATACCAGGGCCCCGTATGTTAGAATTGGCCTTACTACCGCTGTGTAAAGCCATATAATAATCTTTGGATGCAACCCCCAGTTGTTCCCAAACATTTTTCTGCAGGAGTAGAAAGCAATGCTTGCCTTCCTGACTCTCTCTGCAACATTCTTTTTCCATGTTAGTTTTGGATCTAGTATCACTCCTAGATACTTTGCCTGATCCGATAGTGTTAGTTTCGTGCCCCCTATACTGGGCATGTTGAAGGCTGGAACCTTAGTTCTTCTGGTGAAGAGCATTAGTTCTGTCTTTGTTGGGTTAATGCCTAGTCCGCAGGTTTTGGCCCAAGTATTTAGCTGCCCTAACGCGCCTGTCATTATGCCACTGATAACGTCAGGAAAGGGTCCTGATGCTAGCAGTACTACGTCGTCTGCGTAGGCCACTGCTTTGATGCCTCCCATGTTGAGCTCTTCCAATATGGTGTTCATATTTATTAGCCAGAGTAGAGGTGACAGTACCCCGCCCTGAGGTGTGCCTCTCTTCACTGCTCGCGTGAGGTGAGTGCCACTCAGTTCAGCAGTGATCAACCTACTCGTCAGCATAACCCTTATCCACTCTCTGATGCCTTCCTCAATGCCTAACAAGTTGAGGGAGCTCAGGATGGAATCGGCGTTTACGTTGTTAAACGCGCCTTCTATGTCTAGGAAGGCGGCCATTGTGTACTGTTTGTATCGTAGTGTCTTCTCGACGTAACCCACTACTACATGTAGCGCAGTCTCTGTCGACCTGCCTTTCCGGTATGCGTGCTGCGCATCCGAGAAGCCATCTTTCTCAAGTTTCTCTCGGATGTGAACATCCAGGAGTCTCTCTAGTGTCTTCAGGATGAAGGAGGTAAGGCTAATCGGCCTGTAATCCTTTGCTAGGATATGGCCCCTTCTTCCTGGTTTGGGTATAAAAACGACTTTCGCTTCCCTCCACTGGAGTGGAATATACGTCAGTCTAATGCAAGCCTTGTATATGGCTTTCAGCCATCTACAGATGCTGTCTTTGGTTGTCTGTAGCATTGCCGGTATTATGCCGTCTGGGCCCGGGCTTTTGTACCTTTCGAAGGAATCTATTGCCCACCGGATCTTCTCAGTGGTAATGATGTCCTTCGTTGACGTTTCTAGTTGTGAGGTTCTTCCCCTTTCGGGTTCCTTGATCCCTTGCAAGTTACCTGGAAAGTGGGTGTCAACCAGCAACTCCAGCGACTCCTCTATCGTCGTTGTTGCCGTGCCGTCTGCCCTGTTAATCAGGGTGGGGCTTGTGTGTCCTTTAGCGAGAATCTTGCTTAGTCTCGCAGTATCTTTTACGCCTTCAAGTGACTCGCAGTAGCTCTGCCATGAGTCCTTTTTGGCCTCGTAAATCGCTTTCTTGTACGCTCTCTGCGCCTCCTTGTATGGTTCCCATTCCTTGGTGCCATAACTGGTGTTGAAGGACTTCCGCGCCCTTCTCCTGAGATCGCTGAGCTCTTTCGTCCACCATGTTGGATACTTCTTCTTTGAGAATGTGATCTTACAAGTCTCTTGGAAGGCATTGTTAAGTATGTTGGTGAGGTCCTCTACTTCCTTGTCGAGGGCCTCAGGGGAGGATTGTACCTTTATCCTCCTGTTGCCAACTTTCGATTGGACAATTTCACTGAATTTGCCCCAATCCGCTTTACGTGGGTTTCTTTTTGGTACCTGTTTGCTAACTTGTACTGCTAAATCGAAGAAGATATATCTATGGTCAGAGAAGGAGTGTTGGGTCGATACTCTCCAGTTCTCTACCTTGTACTTGCCCTGTTCAATCTGTAAGGTGATGTCTAGCACCTCTTCCCAGCCCTGGAAATTACCTGTGCTGGGAAAAATGAATGTCGGCGTCTTCCCTCTGTTACATATTGTAACGTTACGACAAATTATATTATCAAAAAGTGACTCACCTCTTTCATTTGTTTCCGAGCTTCCCCAGAGCGTGTGCCTTGCGTTGGCATCGCATCCTAGCACTAGGGTCGTCTTAGTGTCTTCGGCCCTTTGCAGCAGCTTGACCACCGGCTCAGGCGGGGCCGGTTCGTCATGGGCCATGTATGCCGAAGCTATCAGCACTCCGCTCCCATCCACCGTCACGAATCTGGCCACTGCTAGGTCAGGTGTGCTAAGATCGGGACAGAGAAAAGCATTAAGGTGGTTTTTTATTACTATGCATGCTCTCGGCCTACCATTCGAGTTGGTGCACAGTAGTGTGTATCCGGGGACACAGACAAGACAGCTTAAGTACACATAACTTTATTAAAAACAGTAAAACACATAAGAAAATAATCTTTACTCAAAATAATATTTAATTATTTCACTCAATTGAGTATGAAAAGTTGAAATCATCTAATAAGGCATTCAATGTTTTATTAACAAGCTCATAATTAACCTTATTAATCTTGTATTATAATAAGTTGTGCGGAAATTTTTAAAAAGAAGCCCCAACTTACATAGCTTTTCCTAGAATTCGTAATTAAAGACATGAGAACGGATTTTTATTACGCCTGTGTCCCACGCAAGGACCTCGGCCTTGGTGCCCACTCAGTGTCAGTTTGAGGCCAGCTCATTACAGGTCAATTAATTAATTGAAGCCTGCCAAACGGACGAGCCGAGCTGCCAACCAATATAGCCATAAAAGTGAATGGGCCGGCAGCTGAGCATACACGGAGACCGAAGACCAAAAACACACACCAAGCCAGGAGAAAGAGGCCCAGAATGAATTGCTATAATCACTGGAGCAACAGCAGGAGCCACTCTTTCTGGATGGAGGAGGTGGCCAACGGAGGATATAGGAGAAAATAGGAGGCACATGGAATGACATATTGGCCGACGAATTTGATTCGACCGACCGAGTTCATGGCATTTGACCATGGGCAATTCGAAATTCGACTTTTAATGGCCAACGAATCGGTTAAAGGGTAACCACCACCTCCATGCTTACTCCTATCCTTCAGCTTCCTACTATTTTTACCCAGTATGACAATTGCCTCGTTAGTGTGTTTAAAACAGAGTCATTCGCATTCCTAAAACCATTCGAAATCGATGGCCAAAGTCTCCAAATGGCTGTTGCCACAATTTAAGGATTATGCACATGGAAATGGAGTTTTAATACGCGAATCCATTCTTAGGGGCACCACTCGCAACTTTGGTAATTCAGCTGCTAGGCCATACATTAGCATAAATTTGGCCAGCCATTGTCATGGTCTGATTTGGGGGCATGTGTCAGGACCCGGATTGATGCCATGAATATTTTATTAACATCGGCACGCTCCAACTTTCGACCTCGAATAAATGTGTTTATGCAGTTGCGGGCAAGATAATAGCACTAAGAATTCAGATACCGAATTTTTTGTATTTTGTTTATAAAAAATTAAGCGGATAGTGTATTATTTTATTGCGTTTTATATTACTTAACTCATTTGGCTTCGATATGATATTAATTAATTTTATTAAAGTTTAATTTTTTAATACTTTACTTTAATAAAATATTAATTGATTATTTATTTAATTTTAGGGGATTAAAAAGGAATCAACCAATTCATAACCTAAATATAGGGATGTACATAAATCGTGTAAAAAAGTCAAAGTTTAATTATTTTATATATAAAAATAAAAACTATAATAGAGACAGAGAGAGCTATGATTCACATATGAATCTAAAATAATAAAAAATAATTGAATTCGAGATACAGCCATCCCTAAATAAAGGAATATTGCTTTTGTGTTGACCTGAAAACATTTCATAATTTGAACTTTTTCTGCTATTACGTTGACCCCAAACGTGGGTGGGGCAACAATTTTTATGTAATTTCGCAACTGAATCGGGCAAATGAAATTTTCGCACGAATTTGCATTGCATATTGTTCGGGGCCTCTACGTGCAGTCCGCTGACAAATCGTCATTAATAAAGCCTAGATGAGTGACTGGCTGAGGGAGGGAGTTTTTTTTCGCCGATAGCATCTCTATGTGGGCGTGGCAACAATGGGTCTTCGTTAGTGCAACGGCAAACCTGGCGAACGGCAATCAAAATTCAATTTATTTACGCACACAATTTGATTTTGATATTTTCACGCAATTTTCGCTGGATTCCTTTCTTCTGCTCCCTATAATTTTTTCTGCTGACTGCCTTCGTCTGTGGAAATGAAATTTAATTGCAAATTGCCGGGCCAACACAAAGGTGAAATTAATTATGAGTAAACTAAAATGATAGCTAATAAGCATTGTAGGCAAAAACTAAAAATTTAATTAATATTCTCGTTCGACACAGAAATTACACAATAACTCGCAGTGCCAAAAATAGCCGGCCAGCTAATTAAACAGCATAATTTATTTCATTTGTTACCCGGCATAAAAAAGGAAACAAACGGGGGAAAAAACGAAATTTCCCGCGAAAATGTAATCTATATAGGCTTGAATGTATATAAAACGATATTGTAGTTGCTTTGCAAGAATTAAATGTAATTTAATAAACCGAAAATGTGCATTTATGTCGCATGTTTGCCACGGCCTCATACAAATATCTGTGTATATATTTGCTCTAGTAATTTGCATTTAATTTCGTTATATGCTAATTTTAAATTATATCCCGCACCCTTATCCTTCTCTCATCTTTAATTAAACAGGCCCGTCAAACAGCGGGGGCCTCCGATGCCAGATCTCCGGGTAACCGGTAATTTGCAGTGCAATTTTCGCTGCAGTGGCCAAGGAGAAGACAAAGACAAATAGTGTGCTCGTTTGAGGCATCATCGCACATTTTAAACACTTGTCATTGCCTCTTCTTAGGAATTTCTTCTCTTGAGTGTCCTAATAATATAATAAAACCTACTAAACACTTGACCAATTTGGTGTAAAATGTTTACCTCTTCAGTATATCAGTTAAAAAGTATTTAATTGCATATCCTTTCCACTCCCTGAAAGGGACAAAAGTTGAATTTCATCCCGCAATGTATCATAATTGCTGAAAACCACTCGTCGTTCGGTGGACAAGTGCTGCCAGTTAATGCACGCAAAGGTGTCAGCCAAACAAGGCAAAAGACCGTCTGCCATTTGGCTTTCAACTGATGATCTGCAGCCTTTTAAAGCTATCAAATTGGCACACCAGCTGGCTGGTCAATACAGTGGAAAAACATTTCTTTATGTTGCGATTTAATATAACAAAATATTATATTAAATGCTGAAAATGAGAAGCAAGGATGTAAATGATACTATGAACCAAAATCTTCTTCAGTTTAAATCGATTCTATTCCCGTTGACTTCTTCTCCCATTTTTAATGAAGTTTATATGTTTTGTTCCTGGGTTAATGCTTCACAGCATCACGTAGTCTCGACAGTTGTCTGAGCTCGACCAAAATTCCACAGTCAGAATGCCTAATTGTGGAAAGAGCACATGCCCACGCACACCAGGATGCCAGTACAGCGGCACAGGCACACCTGCACAGCATGGAGGTACGTAAGCTCATTACGCATACGCCGTGTGACAGCCAAGCAAACAATGCCAGCACGCTGCCGCCGCCAAAGACAGCAACAGAATCCAGAGTAGCAGCAGCAGCAACAGCAGATGCAGCAGTTGCAGCAGCAACAGCAGCATAACCACATCATAAACGTTGCAGCCACAGTGGCACGCATGAATTAAGCATTCCGCAAAAGTAACTGCAGCGCAGCAGCAATCGTAATGCGTGGCAATTGCCGGGGACTTTGGCTCACAGGTTTTGGGCCAAAACACGTACACACACAGCGACACTGCGTAGTGCATATATCTGCGAAATGTTCCCGTTCCGGCCATGTTTGCAGGCTGCGTTGGACGCGGCTAACCTTTAGCCGAAGTTCAACACTGTTGCAGCTGCACTTGGATGCTGTTGTCCGTCGAATGCCAGCAATTTATTATGGACAACGCCAGCTACTACACTCAGGGAAGTGTGATTGGTGAATCAAAATTTATTAACTTAATTCAAAATCTTGTTAAATATTAATTTAGACACCCAAAAAAGCTTATTTTCTCTGTTTTATTATCATAAATAAAGTCTCTAAGTAATTAAATGTTGTTCAAAGTGTTTCGATTTATTAGCTAACATTTAAAATTTATAATTTTAATTGCAATACTCTCTGCTATTACAAATATGTATCACCCAACATTCTCAGTGTACAAGAAGACCATTCCGAATTGCCATGCAAAGAGCGCGGTCTTGTCTCAGATGCGA
The DNA here is from genome assembly GCA_035045905.1 of Drosophila anomelani. Classification (NCBI taxonomy): domain Eukaryota; kingdom Metazoa; phylum Arthropoda; class Insecta; order Diptera; family Drosophilidae; genus Drosophila; species Drosophila anomelani. Next base: position 1,792,221 of record JAWNOO010000007.1, on the reverse strand, counting down.
TGCACGACTAAAATTTATAAGCGCAAATTCTCTTCGCAAGCCTAAATCAATTGCAATTGCCGTTTGCAGAGTATTTCTTTGCAAATTCAATTGCCAATTGTCAATGTTATTTTATTTGCGCGCCTTTCCGTTGACTATAAATTTGTCCTGGTCAAGGCAAGCGACAGCCGAAAACAGCGACTCCCGGCAGCTCGATACCCAATATTCGAAAATGGTGTCGTCGCAAGGCGAAAAGAGTGTCGTGCTTGACTAACGAGAAACAGGGAAACTGTCTTTATATCCTAATGGGGCAGCCAGAAGGAATATACAATTTTATAAAATAAAAAAGAAAAGTAGGAAAAAAGCGAGAAAGAAAGCATTTGCCGCAAAACTCGCCGGCCGCAGTAAATTCAGGACAACAACGGCAACAATAATAATAACTTCATTTCCGTGACTGTCCTGCATAGCAGTCGCTGTATTGTATATACTTATAAGTGTCTATGTAGTATTGTCCTGACAGTGCTTAGCTTTCCGTAATTGTTTTTTATTTTCTCCCCTTGCCGTGTGTTACCTTAACAAAAAAATGTGAAATATTTTCCTACATCTCTTATTTAGTTTTCCTCCCCAAAAAATATTAGTGTGTTTTGCACACTTTCCTCTCTGTCTTTGGCCTTCGCTTTTCCTTTTTGTTATATTTGCGGTTTGCTTCCGCTTTTCCACAGAGCTCTTGGCCAAATTTTATTTACGCATTTCATTCGATTAACGTCGGTTTGCTCTCTCTCTGAAAATTGTGTAATAGAGCACTGTCAAATTTAATTTGACAAGGATGTGAAAAGGTATTCGTGGTATTCGAGAGATGAAAAGCATGGCCCCGGAAAACACAAGATGATTTCCTTTAATAAAATCATAAAGTTTCCACTTATCTTTTTGGTTTTAAAGCTATACTAGTTCGGTTTTGCATATTTATTTTTAAAAAATGCAGCCATAAGGAAAGGTATTTAATTAATTAATATTGATATATTTTCCCTTGTTCTCATACAAGTTCTTGAAGCCAACTTGATAAATTTCGAGAAGTACCACAAAGAAAACTCCTTAAACAGTTTTCCGCTTACACTTCCATTTCTAAGAATTCTTTGCCTTTTGTCAATTATATGGAGGAAAAACTTATTTTCTTGATTTTGTTAGGGAACGAGAAAATTATGCGAACAACTTAACGGGAGGCCTTACAAATTATTTCTACATTCAATTAAGCGAATCTTTAGAAATTCATTGCGAATGCTTGAGATTATGTAAATAAGAAATCCTACAAGCACACACGCACCTAACACACACACACCCAGCACTTGAGAAAATTAACAAAATTTCAATCACACTTCATTAGCAGAGAGAGAAATTTCAATGTGTTGCATACATGTGTATGTGATGTTGGAGGGGAAAATAGGAAGTTTGGAGGCTGCATGTGCGGGTGGTGGTGGGAACTACACAATGGTGGGTGGGGATTTTGGTTTAATTCTGGTGGTTTCAAGGTGGCGATGGTTCTCATGTGACAACGCACCGCACATTTGGCAAATGAAATGTTTCAAGAGGCAGCGATGACGATGATGGCAGAGGAACCTTGGAATTAGCATTCAAGTTGCCGAATATTTAAGCCAAAAATTTCAAGGAAAATGCAGAACTAAATACTATAATTTAAAGGTGAGGAAAATCAAAAAAATGCTAATATACGTACAAAATTATAAAGAAAAATGAATAAGAAATAAGAAAATAATAAAGAAATATTACTCCTACCTCTTGACACTCAAAGAATGAAGGAAAAAACAAGAAATGAAGCTATCTTCGGCTCACCGATGTTTGTATACCCTGGCAGAATTTAATGAAAAAATTCAAACCGAAATTTTAGAATAAAATAAAATTAAGTTGCCAAATCCCAAAATTGATTAAAATATGTTGTCTTTTATTTCCCTTATTGTTCCTATTGCAGCTATAGGATTTAGTTGTCGGATGTTCATGAAATTAAAAACGTTCTAAAAGAACATTAAATTTCCAAAACTTAAATTTGATGAAAATATGTTAAAAACTGGCATAGTTATAATTTTTTTTCAAAAATTTTCACGATTGTTCCTATGGCAGCTATATGATAAAGTCGTCCAAACCGGTCCGACATATGTACAAGTGAGAGAATCTATAAGACTAACTGCAAAGTTTTATTTAGATAGCTTTAAAACTGATAGTCGAGTCATTAATTATATATACTATGTTAAATCAAGCCGACTTGTCTCTGAGTTTGTATAGCTAAAGTCCTTTACTATATAGGCTCTCTGGCTGCATATTTCCTGGATTAACTATAGTAAATATGTATTGGTTATATTTCTTCCCTTCTTCTGTATCAAATTTAATTACTTCAGTCGCGCACACAGGCAGATAAATATTGTTGCAAGACTTGAGCAATATTTGGCCAGCCAGAGAAACTATATAAATATTAGAGCCCCAAACCGCATAAATTGAGATTTTTTTAGATGTGTGAGCGTGTGGAGCGAGAGGTGCATAAAATACTAAATGCTCTTAAAAATATTATGCGGTTGCCTTGCCCGGGAAGTGAGAGTGTGATGTGTGGGCGGTTGGGTTTCTGGTTTTCGGTTGTGTGTGGCCATCCTCCCCTCCACCCCACGACTTCACATATTGCCCCTGGCGCCACTAAAATATTATTTCATGAAATTTGCTTAAGGATGCAGCAGCATCAGCATCGGCATCGGCGGCTGTGGCAGCCAAAAAGTTTGCTTATCCTTGAAAGTTTATTTTATGCCGGAAATAAACAAAATTGCTCTCGTTTGCGGCCCCACATGGGTTAGGGCACAGTGTCAGCTCGATGGATGGATGTATTTTAACAGTTTAAAAACATTTATTAAATTTATTTAATATTTAACCTCTTGTTTTAAGTTTATGTATTTTTATAAAACCGAATTTAATGAAAAGTTTACCTTCTCCAAAGGGGTTCCCTTTACAAGAGTCACCTGTATTGGGAATGCTTTTCGTAGCTGATGCCGATGGTGGCGCAAACGCAAATGCATCATCGTAATAAGTGGTGTGAGCGGAACACCTGGGGGAGGCAAAGCAAACAGGTGTGGCAGCCAACCTGTCGCCCGCTTTATTGGCTGCTTAAAATCTTTGACAGTTGCGCTTTAGTTTGCAAAACTCCCACCATGATTTAAGATTTATTTAAGAGCGAACTAAGAAAATCAACGATTTATGAGTAAATCTTCTAAAATACTTTATGCAAAAAAGAAACACTCGTAAATCGTTGTCTTTTAACTTGAACAGAATTCGGTGCAGTGGAATCATCTCCAGATTTTTCAGGTGACTTTTTCTTCAGTGCGTGCTCTTGTCGTATTTGACAAGCTGTGTTAGCAGGACCTTGGCAGGACCTCTTCAGGAGCTCAGGAGACGGCTCTTCACTCGACTGCCGGCGGCGTCTGTTCGGGCCAGGCCAAGCCGGGCCAACTAAAATAAATACACAATGTTGTAATTTAGAAGAATATTTGCACAGCAATTATTTTCATAGCAGTGGCCGCAGTCGAGCGGTAACAAGGCCAAAAACAAAAGTGAATTGTTGGCCCTAACGCGGAGGAGGAGCCAGTCAGCCAGCCTTCCAGCGGGCCGGCCATAAGACACTCCGGGTCCAGTCCGGGACAGAGGCCACTGCGAAAACATTTAATTGTTATTTTTACCAAATGAATGGCAAACGGCCCGCAGCACACGACACAAATTGCGGTGTGCTCATTACGACAATGTGCTCTTGGGCGGGGAAATGGGTTGACGTTGACTCCCATCTCGCATCTCCATTCCGTGCCATCCTGAGGTCTGGGTATCCGAGGATGCCATCAGCATCACCGTCAGCAGACAGGGACGGACGGACCGCAAACGCTAACGCATCTGCCATCTTTCATGCCTCGCCTGACACACACTCGGGAAAATTGGGGAATAAGAACATTGCAAGGTTTGCAATAAGATAATTAAAATGTTTACTCATGAAACTTTACTATTTTATAGTTTTCTTAGTATACAAAATATGTATACAGATGGCTATTTTATGATCAGTTTCGCTCAGTGCACTTTCCCTGGCGCTAGCGCTTCTCCACAAAGATGCATTGTTGCCTCGACCTGCGGCTGTGTGAAACGCATTGAAGCGAGTTGGCCAAGTGGAGCACTCCATTGCGTGCCCTGTGCCATATTTTTTCCACTAATTAAAATAAACAAAATGCCAGAAACCAACCGGCAACTGGGCATCTCATCGTCAGCAGCATCTGCATCTGCATCCACATTTAGAATGCATCGGGACAGGAAAGTCAGTTCGCCGGTGGTTGTGGCACATTTGTTGTTAGAAAACTAGCACAAGGTTGCATGCTGTGGGGTTGGACCAACCACAATAGATGGCAAACAGTAGATAGTGGTGACCTGTCCTGGCATTGACATCCTTTTGACCATATCAATTCACCAATGAGCACCGCCAGTACAGTGAACTCGGAGCAAACTTTTCTTCAGCCAACAATTACGAGCAATTAGCCAGAGTTTTCTCACTTTACCCCCGAGGCAATAGCTCGAATTACGCATACGCAACGTGGAGAAGAGCTTGTAATGACGTCGCGAATAAAATATGGTAGTTGGTGAAATTAAAGCCAAACCAGGATTGACTTGATTAAATAACTAACTTTAATAAAATAAACTAATTAAATAGTTTAATAATTGCTTCGTTTTATGTATATAAAATGGACAAAACAATGCCTAGGAATATATTAGAAAAAGCTATCCTCCTTGGTTTCTGATGAATAAAACACTTGTGAGTCCTTCTTAGCAAGTGTAAAAATCACTTCCTTTCCATTACGAGAATACAGAATATACCCTTGAACTCTGAGAAAGCGGAGTAGAAAAACCGATTGAAAAGTGCATGCTTTACTGCAGGGCAATACTTGTCGGTGCCCTCTCTATACTTTTCATTACAATCTTACATAATGTATACATATATATATATAATAATTTTAATAACAACTTTTTAATTGCTTATTCATGTACCGCCAAGGAAAACTGCTGCCGGACCCAGGTCCGAGTTTAAAAGAAAAGTACCATTCAACCGCCCACCAAAAGGGCCACCCAACGATCTTAGTGATGGCCAAAGCACTTGAAATAAAAGTTGAGCAATTACAAGTATAATAAAAACGATTATAAAAGATAATAGTCTAAAATATTTACAATAAAAAATAAATAAAAAGTTTTTGTTAACCTTTAAATCATTTCTATTTAAATAATTTTAAATAACATAAAACGCAGAACAATTTCCCCTATTTTATTTTCGATTTTCTGTCAGAGTGTGGTATAAACTTTTGCTTTTTAAATGTTTCTTTATTAGTTGCTGTAATTGTTTTTTGTTACTTGCGGGTAGCGGGGGCGTGGGCCGAGGGGAGGAATGAAAACTGGGATATTTGGGGGCTTGGGGATGGAACAGTGAACACGCTTTTAACTCCCTGATGCTGCGGTGGATGTGGTTTCGCCCTGTTTTTGTTGTGGTTCTTGTTTTTGCTTCATCAAAGAAATCGAGACGAGAGTTCTGGAAACTTTTCGCGAAATGCAGCTGCAACAAAGTTGGCCAAGAAATAGCTGAGAACATTTCATTGTTCTCGCCGTCGTTTTTGGGACTATGCTGTTTTGCTTTATTTTATTTATATTTTTTTAGTATTTTTTTTCTTGCCCCATGTGCCGCCTTGTTGTTGTTATTTTGTCTTCTGTAAGCACACCGGAAATGCTCCAATTTCGAGTCATTGCGGAAATGCTTGGCGGTGAAGGACACGAAGGAAAAAAGTTCATGGATTTAAATACATATACATAGATGACTGCATATTTATGATGTTAAATCTATAACTATTATCTACGCATACAGTCAGAGGACCTTAAATTTAATTAATCTTCAAAAGCTAGTTACCCCTTACTTTCCATTTTTGCATATTTTGGTTTATCAATATGAACTAAAATTTCAGAATTTTGATTTATACTTTATATTTCGCACTCGATTCTGAAAACTTTTAAATGTATTTCCGGAAAAAAAGACATAACTAGACTTAGAGAAAAAGCTGCAAACAAAGTCTAATGCACGGAGACAGGAGTGTTTTTATGGTTAATGGCTGTTTGAGCCAGAGACATCCTACTATGTACAGTTGTATGTACATATATATTTGTGGCAGCAAAACACAAAAAATTGCAGCTGCAATTTGCGCCTTTGTTTTGCTGCCCGACAAGAAGTTTCTTCTGCCCAAAAACTTTTGGCCACAATAAAAATAGTCGAACGCCAGACGCCAACCAAGACCTGAAACCAAGACCGAAACGTAAAGCGAATAAGAAACTCACATAAATAAATGTATATAGTTGTACATACAAACAGGAAGATTTTTGAATCACAACTAAATTAAAGAAATGCTGGCGGCGACAAAATATTTTGTCGAGGCATGACCAACTTTCGGCAGGAAGAGGTGGCGGTAAGTTGGGAATTTAGCAGCTCAGCTTGACTGCTTTATGCTGCATGTGTGCTAGGAATTTACTCAATCAACATTAGCATGTTTGCCGAAGCTGGAAATGCAATTTATTCCCAGCACACGCAGCCCCAGAAATACCAAACTTTATTAATTTTTTGTACTGTTAGGCTAGTTAGCCAAAAGACACAATATGAAATTTTGCTTTTATTGAAAATCCAAATTTTCTCAAGTAGAGAAAAAAGTATTGAAAAATATTCCAAACATGTTATTTAATGGAAATTGGGATAATAAATTACACAGAATATTATCAATATGATATAAAAAATCTTGTAGAAATTTAAAATATCGAAAAATTCTCAACCGAAATATTCCAAATAAAGTATGGCTTTTAATATATGGGTTTTAATATATTGATCTTCACGTTAAATGTCGATATAGTATAAATTATATAGAAATTGTTTTAATATCAACGCACACAATACATTATTATTGTAGCCTTTTACTTCAAAACGTACTTTTCTCAAAGCCCACGGCCTGTCAGAATATTGAGCCCATTATCATATAGATAATAACGTATAGTTTGATAAACCAAAAATTAAAATATCGAAGACAAACTTGAAAACTATGGCGCAAACAAAAATATTGATGTATAAAGATTTAATTTATATTAATTTGTCCCATAAATCAATTCCTTTAAACATTTTAAAGAACTCACAAAAATTTAATAGTGCATCTTATAGAAACTTACCCCAATACATGACTGATGACAGGAGGAACCCCCAAGCTGTGGGCTTGAGACCAACGCGTCGTATACACAATCCGCAGTCCACAATTCATTGACAAGCTGATAACAGTTTAGCACAAGTTAATTGCCACGAGCCAACAAACTGGCAACAGGGCCAGTGGGAAAGACAAAGACGTATCGAGCGGAGGGAATACTCGGATACTCGTACTCGGACGCAGCCACAATCGCATATCCATGTATTAACACATCGGGAGATCAGGTGATGGACGGCGGCCATGATGTTGACATGTGTAAGTAAACTGGAGAGCGCACAAATCGATGGCAAAATGCACAGGGACAGGCACATGGCCGGGCAACTTGACACATGCCCCTGCCGGCGGTGGCAACAACAATCAGCAGCAACGGCAGCAGCAGCATTTAGAAGCCGCCAACTAGGAAACGTCGAGGAGCGCCAAGCAGCGGCAACAGCTCATTAGATTAATGACGCTGGTAATGGATTAGCGAGCATCGAAGGCGACACCGAGCGGACGAAGGATGGTCACTGGACAACGGACGCCGAATGCTGGACGATGGACGATGGGGACTTTGTCGTCGGCGTCACTTTGTCTAAGCTGGCAACCAAACAGCAGCACGTAATTAGTGCCATAGGTCGGGCTCGAGTTCGGCTTAGGTCTCCGGATCGGGAAGCGTTGAGCGGAAACTAGACCGTTGCCAACTGGACAGCAGATGCCAAATCCACCAAAAGAAATATTATTGTTATTAAGAGTACATTTAATGGGGTAACAGGCGGTTGGTCAGATGGCTTTAAAGAGGTATTTTAGAGATTTTTCTGGTTTGTAACTTTTATTGGTTTAGAATTATCTGGGATGCTCACTGTCATTATAAAGTTTACTAATTTTAAAATCAATCTATCGTGTAAGATAATATTTTATTTCGTTCTTAAGAATCCTTTAATTTATATTTCTGACTGTACTTTAATACGAATATTAGCAGTCACGATTATTATCCATATTTTCAAGTTTAAATTTAAATTTCTAACCTGCGACACCATTCCTCTCAGTGCGTTTAACAGTCCATTTGCTTCAATGTTTGATGAGACCCACTGACGTTAAATGCACATTTAATTAAGTATTTTAAATTTAAGCCTTCGGCCGCCTCGCTTTCCTCAATATTAATGAGCCAGCAACCGGCGATGAAACAAGCAACTTATTCACTGGCCAATTCGCCATGACAATGTTCTTTATAATATCAATAATAACTTAAGCATCTTTCGCGTTCCGCTCCCCTTTGCTGCGACAACGACGTTGACGACGACAACGCCTGCTGCATTTCAATGGGGCCGCTTCTGGAAATCGGACGGGAGTGAAACCTTAACAGTTAAATATATACCATAAAAATACAATTGTATGTAGCGTCGTGTCTGTGCGAACTTAATGCTCTGCTTTTGCTTGTTTTAAAGGCTAATTTGAATAAATGCCAAAAAGAGGAGAGACGGTGGTAAATAAATGAATTTGAAATGCCCTTAAAAAGGGATGGTAGAAAATTATGTTTGTGCATTTTTTTTTCAGTACAGAGCCTTTAGAATAATTTCATTATGAGTAAATTAGAAATTGTATATATTTATTTGAAGAATAATTAAATCATGAGTAAGTTAAGATTTTAAAGACAAGGATTATAATGCCTTGTGTTTTCTATTAAGTTTTAGTCTTCTATAATGTTCTAGAATGTTCTCTATCTTTTAAAATTACCACACATCTGAATCTCAAATGGGTATAGGTATCTCAAAATTAAATATTGTAGAGCTAAATATTTTCCGACTTTTTTGGTTCAATTACACTACCTTTCGCTCTAATCCATGTACCCCGAACAATAGTGTATTCGGAATGACTAAAAAGAAACATTTGTAACTTAGTTTTTGCCCCACTTCTTTGGCAACGAGATTTGCATGCTGAACAGGCTGACAGTAAGCTCTGCCTTCCACTCATATTTTGGCCAGAATTTATGCCCAACAGGCAATGAGAACTTAAGTGATTTCGGTTGTAAGCTAATTGAGAGAGCCTGGCCACTGGCAGTCGGCTAAATGACAGGCTGTCCGCGTCATCGCACCGCCGAACCACTGAGCCGCTGGCTGAGCCACCGCCATCACAGCAGTTTCCACCACCAAATTGACAGCTTCATTTTCCTAGCGCCATTTGACGAATTGATCGGTGCCCGAGGCTAAAACGGTTGAACACTTTTCCACTTGCCACGATAAAGGTTTGTCAATCTGGTTGACGTTTTGTCAGTTGCACACAAAGCAAAAAATAGCACCAAAATTGGTTACAACATTAAAGTGGTGGAGTTTTTGCGACCATCCTGAAAGGGTTAATTGGCAAATTTAATTCAGTTATTTTTCGACATTTTATTTATGGAGCGGCGAAATTCAATTAGTAAACATATATGTACATTTTAAATACAATTGTTCGAATGATTTCTACCAGATATGGTTCTAACATTTAATTTTCTATTATTTAATGAACAATCATTTATATATTTTCTCTTATGTCTTTAGAATTCATGTTCATTTCATATATAATAATTTTATAAAATTGGGAATGTATACATCAGAAGTAAACATTTCGAAATTACGAAAGGTAAAATTCTAAAATTATTTATTTAACCTTAGAATATCGATGTTTTGTACTCATTTTTAAAAAATTGCAATCAATCCTTCCTTTATGTATCTAGGTTATATTTAATCTGTTTTTAAATAAACTTTTTTTTATGAAACAGAAATATAGTTATTAATTTAGCATGGAAAAAATAACTGACTGCTTTCAGTGCACTCTTGAGGCAATTTTAAAGAAGCGCGTGCCAGTGGCTCAAACACACTTCTAAGTTTTAGAAACCAAACTAAACTGAGCTCGGTGGCTTGGCTCATTGCATAACTTAAAGAAAAAAGTCCCAATTGTCATGCAGCTCACGTAACAGTGGCTCTTTTTCTTTTATTATTCAATATTTGATTAAACCAAATGCACTTGTAAAAAGCATTCTAAATTTAAGCCCAGCCACGAAGATATTTGCAATATTAATAAACTCGCTGCTTCTAAGTTTTATGGAAAAATGCCGAACGGAACTGATCTCCGTGGTCCGCCACATTGTTTATCTCGATATTAATATATGGCATTTGGCATACACCTCACGTCGAGGTTATTTTTTTTAATCGACGCTAGTTTTTTGTTGCTCCCGCTGTCATATGTTACAGCTGCGAAATGCGAACTGCTCCTGTTCGCTGTCCATTGTCCATTTGCCCGGTAACTCCTGTCCCCCGACTACTGGCGTTTCGCATTCAAAATGTCATGTTGTCAATCGCCTGGACAAGTGTCCGCGGCTTATGTGCCGCTTATGTGCGGTCTGTAGATGAGCATAAATTACGAATGTCAAGGAGTGCGAAGCGGCGGGGCGCCTTCATTAAATGTGCAACAGTTTTTTTCCCTTTTGCTGCCCATTCATTTATTCCGTAGCACTCAGTAGACCTGGACGTCACCGAGTTATTTGTAGCAGGATGTAGGTCGGGATCGACCTTGGGAATCACAATTGAAATTGAAACCGAAAGCGAAGTCAACGACGCTGGGCGTGTCTGCATTCATTACCAGATATCAGATAGCTATTGGATAAATATGGGAAGTCAGGCTTTATTAGTGAATGAAACTGGAATACCTTTAAAGGGATGCCCCCAAGAGCATGCGTGAGAAAAAATGTCTACTTCCACAGGCAATTTAGATTAGTATTCCATTTTGAAATTCCAATTAATTAAGGGCTCTTAGGAAGTTGTAGGTCTTCTGATTGCATTACAAATCCGCAGGTAAACTATTGAGTTTAAAACAAAAGGGAAAACCAGCTTAGAAATATCTGGGTAATATAATTTATTTAATTTTAGCTAATTAGGAAAAATATAAAACATACAAAATTAAATGAAGAATAATAATAAAAGACCCTTCCTGGCTTGAAATTTATTCGCAAAATATTGGTAAAATAAATAAACCATATTTGCAAGCTTGCAAAATTTGTCAAATAGTGTCTACATTTGTTGTAAATATTTGGTTTAACAATTATATATCAAAATCAGTTGAGTTAACAATTCTGTTGACGCAAATATAAAACTATTTCCGCTCCCTTAGCATAGCAAGTGCAAAAAATAAACTCACCCATTTCGAGTTCATTGACCGTCAAACAGCTTTGCAACTTTTTCAAGAGTTTGTATACTGTTAACGATTTGTGTTTTCAAACAGGGAGAATAATTCCTGATAAATATACAATTGAAAATACAATAATAATAACGAAATATGTAGTATTAAACAGCAAATGCTACACATAGGGCGGTTTAATTCATTTAAAAATGTATTTATTTATTTGAATTATTTATTTTATTTACAGATTTTCAGAATTATATTTTATTTCTATATTTTTAATTCAATTCAGAAATATATATCCATGAAATTAATTTAACAAAATAAATCAGCTTAAATAGTTGTTCCACTGATTAAGCTGTTCTTATAGCCGGAGTTTAGAAGAGTATCTTTATAATGCCCTATTCAAATGTAAAAATAGATACTTAATTTATTTATTTTATTTAAACAACAGTTTATTTATAGTTTCTTTCACAGCTATATCTTAAGAATTAGGCGTGAGAAAAGAAAACACTTTGGACCTGAAATTTTTGGGAACCTCCTAGCACCTAACTGTAAATCGGAGGTATCTAGTTACATTTATCTAGCCTCAATACCACCTGGAGAGAACTTTCCCGCGAGAAAAAAACACCCAATTGCTAGTATGCCAAATTTAAAGCACGTTTGACAAACCGACGCGAAAAAAACGTTCCAAAAATTGGCCATAAAAGTTGTGTTATTACCCATGTACAAACATCTCCCCCGACAAAATTCTCACATATAAATTGCCCGGAATTAAGAGAGCCCCAGAAAAGGGGTGAACCTGCTGAATAAAATCAAAAACAGAAAAAATACAAAGCGGAATAAAAACCAAATGCGAAAGTAAATGAATGCGCGCGCGCCCCGTTCTGGACTTTCTCTTTTCACAAGCGTGTAAATAACATTTTTATTATATTTATAACATTTATGTAAAGCACCCAAACCCCACACACACACACCCAGTCACGCCCCAAAGCAGGTGTGACACTTTTTTATTATTTCAGTTTCGGTTTTTTTTTGCTTCTGTTTTTTGGTTTTGTTTTTTATATTTATTATTTTTTTTTTCGCCGGCGCGCGTTTTACTGACCCACTTATCACGCGGTGCGGCATCAGAAGGAAGTGGGAGCGGGGCTGCCAAGGCTTCCTCCTCCTGGCGGCGGAAAAAGATGGGAGCAGATATTACATATACGTCATATAAAGAGCAAAAGCAACTGTGCAAATATTTTTATGCGAGCAGCTCCCCATGAAACAATGGCCAAAAACAGTGGGACTATCACCAAGGTACACGTGAGACGGAGATAGAGAAATCCCCAGAAAGCGGGAGAGGAATATATTTACACAGAAAAAAATTAAAGGAATAGATAGATAAAAAATTCACATACAAATTCACAAGGCTATGATACCTATGATATACCGCTGAATTTACTGTAGAATTTTTTATGAGATTATTGAGATTTAATTTTTAAAAAATTACAGGAAAAAAAATACTTGGAATCAGCCAAAATTATTTAAAATAAATTCCTACTTTTCCCGAAGAAAATGGTTTTATGCTTAGTAGTGGCATAATATCATTGACATTGAATACACAATATAAGTCGATAAAGTAAAAGGGATTGAAAAATTGAATAACACAAATAAAGTAATTAGTAATTCAACTTAATATACTTATAATAAATAATAAACATAAACCATTTATAAATAATAAAAGTGTCAAAAAGCATAAGAGATTCAAAATAAAAGACCAAATGAGTCGCATTAAAGAATATCTCCTGACTAATTTATATCTCCTTACAAAAAATGTTCGAAAATGTTTTTATACCATGTACCAAAGGTACAAAGGTATTATAGTTTTGTGCGAGTGCGATTTTCTGTAACAGGCAGAAGGAGGCGTGGCAGACCCCCAAAAGTTACCTAAATATTGGTCAGGACCACTAAAGGAGTCGATATAGCCATGTCCGTCTGTCCGTCCGTCCGTCCGTCTGTCCGTCTGTCCGTCTGTCTGTATGAACGCCTAGATCTCAGAGACTATAAGAGCTAGAGACACCAAACTTTGGATTTAGACTTCTTATATCTGCACGCAGATCAAGTTTGTTTTAAATTTTTGCTGCTCCCCTTTTTTGGGGAGCTATTTGAAAAAAACGTATAGCTCCGAAATTTATAAAGTTATGTAAACCATATTAAAAAGCTTAATGCATTGTATCAAAATACACAGACTGTCCCAATTTTATTGCGATCGTGCCATAAATAGCGGAGATATAGGCTTTTTACTTTATACACATTACGTGTACAAGAGGCAGCCCAGGCAGAGGGCTCCAAATAAATCAAAACGTTCATTAAACATTTTACTTATGTTCATATTACTATGAAAATAGGATTACTCATTTTGAATTGGTTGGTGGCGCAGCTGGCTAAGCTGAAGTCTTTTTCAAATGTTAGTTGTCACGGGTTCGAATCCCGTCGGCGACGAGCGAAATCTTTTTTATTTTTAGCAATTTTTTTTTTTTCCAGTACATTAAAATAATTACAGTATTTAATACTAAAAAATAAAAAAATGCAAGCAAAGAACTATACTTAATGTTTTGAAAATGAAAAAATTCCTTATGCCTGCGGTTGATTCGAACCCAGGCCAATTGCTTACAAAAATGTATGTGTAGCTTTACCCACTGAGCTATCGACTTTGCTCTTGAATGGGAAGACATTTGCATTATATGTAAATTTGTCTCAGTTTTTTATTCTTATTCTCTTTCTTTTATATAATTTTGGGACGCGCCTTGTAATGGTACATGGTATTCTACTGTCGGGACACCCGACTGTATTTCCATCTTGTTTTATTTCAATTCATTTTTTTTCCTAATTTTTTCATTCATTATTTTAATATTATATTAAAAATGCAAAAGAAAACATAATACCATATAATAGTAGCATTAATATACATAATATTAGCATTAAAAAAATCTGAAAACATCCAGTGCTTTTCCCTCGCTGTAGGAAGAGAGAGTGAAAGAACAAAAGTATATGGCTCCACATTTCGTAGGCCATGAAATTGTCAGCGAATGTGAAATTTTAAATAAAATGATGAATTTATGGGAGTCGCAACTGTCGTCAAACGTGCGAGAATTTCAAAAGGCAAATCAACTGGTTTCGAACGTAACTTTTGGTTGCCAGGCGTGCATCTTTCAGATACTTTTCGCACCATTTCTGTCTCTCTTTCTCTGTTAACTGCATTTATCAGAGGGGAACAACACATTAATAAGAACAGGCACAATCCATTCAGAAAAGAATCGAAGGCAAACAAACAAATTTGACAAAAATATACATACATATACATATATTTTCGAATATTCTTCCTAAAGATTGACTTAACCCAAATATTGGAGAGGGAGCAAGAACCGAGGAAGAGTAGGATATAACTCCAGTGTATTTTCAGTTAACGGATAACTTAAATACATAAGAAGCTATATGTAAATAATAAATCAAATATACAGTGGAGGATGAAATAATAAGGCTAAATATTTATACATAAAATAAGACATATATTTATGCCACAAAATAAACGACTTTCAGTATAAGCATTCGTCTAAAGAGCTATGTATCATCGAAATCAATTCCTAAAAATATTTAAATCGAGTTAAAAAAAACATTTATTAATTTCTTAATTAATGAAATTATAGAACAAATAATATAATAATACCTGTTTTTATATAATTTTTATTTGATCGAACAATTTGGAATACAAAACACAAGAAATCAGATCGGATTTCTTGGTTGCCGCCGAGAGGGATTACACAATTCGCTGTCGAAATGACTTAAGCCCGAATTTCCCTACTGATTTCCCCCCTTTTTCCCACTCAGATTGTTATTGCTTTTGGTAGCGAGCTGCTTGAATAGCCGCTGTGCCAACAATAATAATGGTTTCAGCTTTCTAGTCCCGTTCCCGTTTCAGCAGCAGCCGCAACAGCGATGAAATGATAATTTTATCAACGCCACAGTGCTCGCTCTGGCATTCAAATTGATTCTGTGGATTCTGGGATTCGGAGCAATTAGATTTCTTGCCGGGCAAAATTAATTATGCGTGCACATTTCAATTAGAGCGGGCTACTTAGCAATTAGAAGGTCACTGGGGGACCCCAAACACAATTAACTTGATTTTTTACTCTGCAGCGTAAATCAACTTAAATTGTTATGGCTCTTAATATGAAGTATTCGCTGGGTGTGAAGAGCCAAATGAAAATGCAAAAGCAGGTACACAAGAAAAAGAGTTTGTAATGAAAATGGGAAGCAAAATATTCTACACAAAAATCATACCAAATTGGTTTAATGTTTGCAAATTAAATTCCCTCGTTTCTGTTTTTTTTTTTGAAACCATTTCTAGGTATTATAAATTTACTTAGCATTTTTTAAACTGAATAGATTCCCAGATATCCGACATTTGCATGACGACAGCACACCGATGACGAGGACAACAACGACGACGACGCCTCGAACGCTCTGCAAGATTTATTAGCGCATTTGACTTGATTTAGCTTGTTTATGTTTTTGCCGGGCAAAATTATGGCCGAGCATTATGGCCACAAAATGGACATCGAAGTTGTAGTATCCGCCCAGCAACCTGCGTGTGCAGAGGAAAGGTGTTTGCTGCAACACGAGAGGCAGGGCCGGCCATTCCAGCCGAGTGGAACCTCCGCTTGGCCTGATGTGCATCATAAATTATTTTGATGTGCGTTTTAGTTGCTGCTCCAGCTACAGCTCCTAGTCCGTTTTGCCCTCATTCTGATCAGAGGTGCTAAATCAGGAGCAAAAATAGTTAAAAGCGGTAGGGAGGTATGTGGTTTATATATTAATTTTAATGCGTGTATCTGTTTGGAATTTCGAAAACAAATTTTACCTTATAATAAAACTTTTTAATTGGTTTAATTAAAATGTAATTAAAAGTTATTATTCTAGAGGTTGGGCAAGCACACAAGCCTCAGCATTAACGCATTTACCTGGAACTTTTCTCAACAATGTCTATTTACATTCTTGTGGTAACTAATATTAAATAAATTTTAAATACGGTCCGTAATTGGGTCTTGCTGAGATCAACAAATTGTAAATATAAATAAACCAAATCATCTTCAAAATTTAACACTCCTAATGTTTAATTTCCCCTCAGATATATATCCAAGATGCCATCACCTCTGCTGCTGCTGCTGAAAAATCTGATTGGCGCCGAGCTGAGATAACTCCAGTGGGCGGGTGGCAAGGTGAGGGCAGGTGTTAAATGTCTTGTGCAAAGTGCTCCACATAAATCGACGACAGATGTGTGTGCCCGAGATGCGACTTTAAAATGACAATGACTCATTTAAATGATCGGCATTTGTTGCCGGAGCACCCACACTCCCTCACCCTAAATGTCCTTTGAGTAATGTCCAGCTCCAGCTTTGATTTGATCTGGACAGGTCGCAACGAAAAACAGGCACACAAATTAATGAGCATTCAGTGTCAAAGGCGATAACAATGGCTCTCCCGAAACGCGTCCCCTGTCCGTGGCAGACACAACAAAATAATCCTTTCGCCGTGCATAAAACCATTAAGGTCACCTCATGTCGGGTGCTAATGTTCGTGTCTTGTAGGTTGTCACTGGCGGAGACAAAAACCCGGGCCGAATGCAGCGTCATTCATCACAACAAAACGAAACAAAACAAAGCTCGAGTGCTCGAGATGGGAAGTTGGAACACTAGCAATGGGTCCTGGCACTGAAGGAAATATCTTTTAAATTTAAAATAGATTAATAATTTGTGATGCGCTATTTTCAAATTCATTTATATTGTAAGTAAACTATTTATTTATTTGTTTTGCGGATTAGGGGAAGAATTTATGGTTCAAGGAAGAATTGAAATTAAATTAAGCTAATGATAAGTTAAGAAATCAGAATCACTATTATTATTATTCACTTAAAAATGTGTCTACTCTCAACAACTCTCAACAAATAGCTCCTTAAGTAAACAAATTAAATACATTTTTCAATATTTATTTGTATATTTTTCTATATTCAAGACCTTTAATACATGTTTATTTTATTAGATCTAGAAATTTTTTAATTGTAGAAGAACAAAGATGATACTATATACTTATTATCTTTCAACATTTTTACCAAAGTGTGCAGATAAACCGGGACAACGCTCGTTCGTTCGTCCCTGCACTTAAATGTCGTGCAACGAACCCAGAGACAAAAACGGCTCATTCGACTCCTGGCAGCCCTTTTGTTTTTGCCACATCCGCATCCTCATGCCCGAGCTCTACATCCCCAACCCCGTCTCAAAAGTGCCACGCCCCCGTCCTGGCGCACTGCCGTCCTGCCGCCTTTTTCGGAGCAGCAGCGCAGCTCACTTAAGCTGTCTCATGCATTTCGTTTGGCCGCACAAACAAACAAACAAATACACAAAAACATTTTGTTCCTGCGCCCCGGCAAAACTGTTAAAAAATTAAAATGCTGCTTAACAACTTTGCCGCATGATAAATGAGCGCAAATACACCAAAAGGTGCTTTCCCGCCCCGCAGTCCTCCTGCAGTCCCACCCCTCACCTGTTCTTATTGTTTATGGTCCTTTGTGCGGGCTTCGTCCAGTTACAAAAAAGGGGCTAAAAGTGGCGAGGCGGGGGGCTGCACACAAAACTGGCAACGGGGGAGCGGAGGCTGTGGCATATTTAAGACCAAAGTGTCAGCGTAATTACCAAAAATGAGCAACAAACAAAAAATTCGTATATATAGTAGGTAGATGATATGCAAATTGATTTTAATAATAAACTGGCCGCATAATTTGAGATGAAATTCAGCAGAAAATCAGAGTCAGCTTCAAGCTCACAAGTGTTGACTAAGGCCAAATATGGAGATTGATTTTTATACCCGCAACCCATAGGGTAGAAGGGTATTATAACTTTGTGCCGGCAGGAAATGTATGTAACAGGTAGAAGGAAGCATTTCCGACCCTATATAGTATATATATTCTTGATCAGGATCAACAGCCGAGTCGATCTAGCCATGTCCGTCTTTCTGTCTGTCTGTCTGTCTGTCTGTCTGTCTGTCCGTCTGTCCGTATGAAATACTGGATCTCAGAGACTATAAGAGATAGAGCTCTAATTTTTTTTCGACAGTATTTCTTATGCTTGCACGCAGATCAAGTTTGTTTCAAATTTTTACCACGCCCACTTCCGCCCCCGCAAATCATACAAAAGCGTATTAAGCGTATAATTTTAAAGCTAGAATCGCGAATTTCGGTATGTATATTAAGAACTATAGTCTGTGTGATCCATGCAAATTTGGTTGCGATCAAATAAAAATTGTCGAAGTAATTATAGAAATAATTTTGTATGGCCACAAACGGCTGCTAGCAGCATGCCGAATGTTGACCAATTAGACCAACTTAATATTCTTATCAGTTCTTGATTGTGTTCGGAAAAGAATCTTATAAGACATTCGAGAAGCATTTTTAATAAATGGTAATAATTATTATCAGCTTAAATGCAATAATAACGCGTTTTTACATAGATACATGTGTATGTATTTTTGTATGCATGTGATTATATTACACTTGCATTTGCATTTGTCCGTTATGTTCAAAATTGTATTAACTATTTACTATGCGTAGCGGGTATCTCACAGTCGAGCTCACTCGATTGTAGCTTTCATACTTGTTTGTTTATTTGTTGTTTCAAATTGATTAAAGAAGTTCAAAAAAAAAATGCATAAATAAATGTATCTTTATCTGTATTATGGATTAAAGTAAGAGTGATAATCAAAGAAAATTATCCTATCCTATCCTATTTATTAAAGTATCATAAATTGTTAGAAATAAATTCCACTCTGACAGAGACTTAATATAATGCGCTTGAATATACATTTTTTAAAGGCCGAAACTTAATTATGATTTTACAAGAACATTAAGCAAATGTGTCTTCAAATTTCGTCGCATTTAGAAATAATTACAGATATTTTAAAATGCAGTTTACTATTAAAATACTCATTAATCATAATTAAATGTTTTAAATTCTTTTAATTAAAGACAACTTTTAACACCTTCAATTTAAGGACATGAAACCACCCAATCGCCAAGTTCTGCATCCGAAACCATGTACATTAAACAACAAGCAAACAAACAAAGTTTTAATTAATTTAAAATTAACCGCCCCACAAAATGAAACAACAAACAAACAAACAAGTTCGCTGTCCTGAGTCCTGTAGCCCGATGCTGATGTGATTGCGGCTCATTAACATTAACCCGGAAAAAAGTGTGGGGCTCGGCCATCATTTACACGCGCATATAACTAATGATAATGGCTCACTTAATATGCCAGCCGGGAACGGTTCTCGGTATTTGCGTAAAAAATATTCAAAAGGGACACCCGGGTTCCTGGAAATTATTACAAAATATTAAAGGACACAACACACAGGGAAACCTCATACAAATAACACTTCAGCCATTATTGCGAACGGGATAATGAATAATGACAATAACAGCAACAAAAATGTCCATAATAGTAAAAATATAAATGACAACATTATTAAAGAATCAGCGAAAGCAAAAGGACAACCATTCTCATAACTGTCGCATTTCCTTTCAAAGTGATGTCAATGTGAACGAACTGAATAAAAACGTGGTTGAAGAGCATTTAAAGGGTATATTGGTACAAGGATATCTATGAATAAGTTAAGAAAAATATTAAAACAAATTATATTTATTATCATAAAGGATCTTACATATATAAATACTAGTTTAAAGTCTTTATGGTAGAACAATTTTTAATTATTATTATTTCAGACAAATAAAGAGGTTTTTATTAATTCCCCATCGATATTTATAGGCTTCCTGCTTTCTTGTTACCAAATGAGAGTTATTAATACTTTTTAGTCTTTTTTAACATCGTTATTCGCCACAAAAATCTATGAAACCGATAGGCATACGATATTCTCCAACTGCGGGGTATATAAAATATAAGTATAAAGACTGAAATATAATTTAATTATTTGCTGCCCGGACAACGAAGCTCGCGGCTCAGAGAGCATGGCAAATGAGTTGAGCAGCGCGCGGCTAATGAAAAGAAAAATGTAGGAAACCATGAACTAAATAAAAAAGATGAGGTAAAGGTTGTAATATCCTGACGTCGCCGCAATACAAAAAATATCCAGAAAGAATTCTGAGGGAGCAAAATATTGCAAAATTTAAAAAAAATTGCTCACCTGGCAAGCGATAATATCATTTGCCACATCAGATAATGTACAATTTCGCTGAAAAATAATGTAATATTCAAGGGTTGGCCAAAGAAACAGCATAATGAATGTAAATGAGGCTGAATAATAAATTAAATAACAGAGACAACACTGCGTATGAGCTATGTGGAAGGGAAATTTTCACATTAGGCGCAGAGACCGCAATCTGTAACCACACACGAATTCAGCCTAATTAATAAGACCGACATTAGATATTAGGCTTCCGTGTCCGCACGAAATGTGTCATAATTTCTATTTATGGTCGGGGCGGACAGCCCTGGCCACGTCGCGTTTTAATATGATTTAATTTAATAAATTGCAAACAACTCCTCGGTGAGCATTTGAAAAATTGCTGCGACGAGCACGCAAAGTTCTCTGCAAAAAAAATTAGTTCAAGCTGGAAATGAGATGAGGACATTTTAAAGTGAAAGGCTAATTAAGTAATAATTCGCACGCCAAAGGGAACGTACATATATATACTTGGTTATTAGGCGGGTTAGGTCATCGGCTCTGGGGTTATGGTAATGCCCAGAGACCAATTAACCTTTGACAATCATATTCCTGCCTCACCGACTTCTAGCCACATATATTTATGGCCTACATGTGAGTAATTATTATGGCAGAAAAGGCAAAAGTATAGCAGGGCTTTATGGCGTAGAAACCATAACAATGTTTATTGTTGCAAATTACAAATGCTCAGGCATAAAAATGTATCGTAAATACAACACTTAAGATATTATTTTTAAACGCCATCGAGCCCTGGCGCTGACCAAAACAAAAATGCTAATGCAAAAATGCTGAAATTCTGAAATGCTCAAGTCAACAGACATAAGAATAACCATTTTATGATAAGGCCACAATTTTATTGCACACCCAACTGGGGAACCGAAATCCGAGGAGAGTTGGCCCAAGTCAAAGCCAAAGCCAAAGCCACAGCCAACTGACAACAGAGGAAAGCCGCTTTGACAGCCATTTACAGGCATTTCAGATGCACTCAAGTCACTTGCTAGATATCCTGACACGCTAACCGTAGATAAGGCTCGTAAAATGGGGCTTTAAGGCGCCGTAAAATACAAAATAATGAAATCAAAAAATGCCAGCAAATGAAAACTTAATGATTTCATCTAATTATAGCTAGCGATGCAAACAGCGAACTGCAAACGGCAAACTGCAACTGCAAAACGGCCAGCAAAAAGGGAGGAGCCAGGCTAATTTAGTTAGCCGTCCGCACTGCGGAAATGCCACAAACACTCGTCGACACTTTGCGACCAAGTCGCCAGGAGGAGTCGACAGGCAGCTCAGTCCTTCACTCTTCCAGTCCTCCAGCTCCCTGCCATCATCATCAGCATCAGAATCAGCATCAGCATCAGCTAACTATGACAATCTATGACATCTGCTGACGTTCGCTGTGCCTCTGGCTTTGGCTTTTTGATATTGCTGTTGATTTTTCTGGGCGCTAAAGGAGAAGGTTTCGAGGAGTGTTGTCTGTGGCCGGGACCGCAATGGGACTGTCTAAATTTAGATACAAATGATGCCTCAGACTGTGCCTTTTATGGGCTTTGATCTTGAACCAAACAGTGCTCAGGTCTTGGAAGGCACTCTAAAGAAAATAATCTTTTAAATTTGTTTAAGTAAAATATTTTTTATAAAGTTTAACGAACATTTTTTAACAGAGTATTTACTTAATTCAAATCCTTAGTTAAATGGATTATTTATAACCTAAAGTTTCGCTAAAATAAGAGTTTATTTCTTTATGTGTCCCATTTTGAGTTGGAGTTCGAGTTCTTCTGGGTCTTCTGGCCAACGCTAATTGTCCTTTGGCATTCCTCCTTTACATCATCATCGCCTTCCAGGCGTTCTGTACATTTTCGCTAGCTGCATCCACAACAACTAGGCTCATAATTGGTGTTTTAAAGTCTTTTGTGTCTATATTTAGATTTCCACCTGAGCAAACGCCTTGATTATATTGCTGAAATTACTGTAATTTGCCATAAGTAGACATTGCGTTTGATTTACCTGATAAGTGATGTTACAGCGGCTGCATTAAAACCTTTAAAATCATGTATTTACCTTTTCCATGAACCCAATCAATTATCGCAGAGGTAAAAAGTAAACATATCGCACACAAGCCACTGCGATTTAAATGCAAATTTCATTCTGCATATATTAATCGGGGAATAAAAGAGATGTGCCAGGGGGACGTCGGAGATTGAAAGGTAACACGGCCAGATGAAGCAATCACCTGTCCAGACAAAAGAAATTAGCATTAATGCGTCATAACATTTGATGCTTATTAATTATGGGCATCAAAAGCGGAAAAAAGGTGAGGCTTCCCGCCCTTACTCATTGGGTTCCAATCTATGCAAATTATGGGAGGAGAATTCCCCCAATTCGAACCCCCTATCGCAGGGCGGTCGGTCATCAAGTTGGCTTCTTGGAAGCTGTCAGCCGGTGAATTGATTAGCATCCCACGAAGCTCGACGACATCTAAACGAGCTCGAGCTCTCTCTAGCTCTGACTTCAAGGCGCTCGAATTAGCAAAACATTTAGAGAACGATTTAAATATTGCCCAGTTAGGCGGGCGAATTGATAGCGATCAGAAATTTGGCTTTGAACTGACTATGGGTTGCTCTATCTTTATAAGAAATTAAAAGGGTTTCAGTATATTAAAGTAAATTAATTGAAATACTTACTTGATGATTTGGTAAATATTATGTTATTCGGTTATTTACAAATAAGCTTGTATACAAGCTAAAGCCAACTCGGATTAGATTGTGTTCCAGTAACCAAAATATTTTTTAAAAAATCATAAGCTCTCATAAATAAACTATTGAAGCATGTTATCAAATAAGCTAGTTTTGAATTTCACTAAGAAATACAGAAATATAAACACTGACTGTAGAATAAGCTAACTATAAATTATATATGGTTATTCTCAATCCTAAATCTGCATCTAGTTTAGCTTAGATAGAAAAGCATTTCTTTACGAAATGAACTTATATGGCGGAATTTCCTTTTACAAATTTTATTACTCGCCTTTTGTCTGTGATCTTGTTATTCCCTAAAAAAAAACCCAATGAAGAGTAGCATAAAAACAATGCCATTGGGCGGCTTTTAATTACAAGAGCAACCGGTTTGTACCGTTCCCAAATACCAAACAAAAACAAAACAAACTCTCAAGTTCAGGGCAGGCACCAAGAGCGCGAAATATTTCTGGCTAAATCAATCAGTCAACTGGTAGCGACTTCTAAATTGTATCCGCTGGATACGCTCCCCCAAAATATGAAAAAAAAAAAAAAAAAAAAAAAAAAACACACATAGCCAGAGGCGTCGGCATGGCTGAATAGCCGGCAAAAACCAATTTTTCTCGGTCACTGGCACAGAATTTTTGACAGGGTGTGGGTACTGCCAAACAACAGCTCCGGGAGAGAAATATATATATATATATAAATACCATAAACAATTACAGCACCAATGCGGCACGTCTGCGACAAGTTTATAAAAATTCAGAGGTTGTCTCTTGCACTGGATTTACTTTTAATGGCCTGCCTTGACCGCCGTATCCCCCATAAGAGGTCTGTGCCATTTCATTTCGATTATTGCGAGTTGCTTTGGTTTCGCTTTGTTTTTGGCCATTTCTCGGCTGGCAATTAATTGGGGAAAGAACTTTCTATTAGCCGCCGTCGTCATCATTTGGGCTCCTCTCATCAGCATGCATTTAAGGCGTCAAGCGGTGAAAGTACTGATTTGGAGACAGGTCTCTTGTTTTTTCTGACTCTTCCCACATGTGTGGGCCCTTCTGAAATTCGCTTGTTCGAGTGCTTAGTTCGCGATAAGAAATATTTTTTGGGGTTTCCTCAAGTGATTTCGGCGAAGGAAAACATTAAAATTTACTTAACTGTATCTAGAAGGCTGTCTGCAGGTACAAGTGTGTATATTCCCTTGATTTAATTTTATTTGTATTTTGGAGATGACGGGCCGAGAAAGCCGCTTTTGATGCGTCATTGTCAGCTGTGCTTTTGCGGCCTTTTGCGGACTAAGAAGTGTTCTCTTCTTAGAAATCGTTCGCTTATTTGTACTTTTTATTATACATCCCCCGTTCCCCCCGATGTCGGAGGGCATTTAAGCCAGATATGTTTATAGGCTGGCACAAAATTGGGTTACAGCATTTTTGACATTTATTCGGTTGACTCAAGACGGGGTTGACAGACCTCTGAGATGCCTGAGATAAATGAAATGATATTAGGTCAAGAAGTTGAGGTAATGAACTCTCCAAAGAAGCTCGATTATAAAGATTTATTTAAAGAAATTTTAATCAAAACATTTCGTAAATGAAAAAATAAAGTTATCTTTGCTTGCCTTAATGGCAAACCCAAATATTTCACCCCCAAAAATTAGCCTGAAATCCGGCAAACTAATATTCATAAAAAATAATAAGCCACAATCCCCTCTCTTCTGTGGTAGCATTTTCAATTTTCAACAGGCCAAATTGGAAAATCTGTGGCGGCAAACCGGGCGTAACCGACACCGAGACCGACCTTTCAACGCACCGCCGAGGCGTGGAAATATTGAAAATGCTCGCATTATGATAATTTAATGCGTGTGATTATTGAAAATCATAATAATATTTTTATGGCTGGCACATTTGTGAGGAGAGCCGGAGAGGGGGCTTAACACCGGGCTCAACAAGATGCGATGCGATGCGATATGATAGCATGTTGGCTGGGATGGGATGGGAAAGATGTTGCTGATGTCGTTGTCGCATTATTATTGTTATTACCAAGACACATTCTTTTTATCAGCGCAGCGAAAGTGCCAATAATTCGGGGCAATTTATTATTTTAGCATTTGTATATCAAACAAACGCACACACGATGTCTCGGCTATTTACGAATGCAAATCACGTGCGAGCATAAACTGCCAGAAAAGCAACAAAATCGAGAGAAAAAAAGCAAATAAAAAGAAACAATAACAAAAAAAAACAAGTTCAAGTCGTCCGACTGATGGCGCCAACACCTGCGCTAGGCATCTCCTTGAGATACAAGATACACAGGGAAAACCTGCAGATTATTTCACTTAAAAAAGATGCATACATTTGCTCGCTGTCTACTATTTTTTAATACCAATCTTTTTAAAGAATTTACACCAAAATTATTACATAACATAGCCTTATTTGATTATTTTTATTATTTTTTATTTATTTTTTCGTTGCTTGCTATAGATTTCTCGTTGAACCACTCTTAGGGCATTCCTTGTGTTTACACTTGCATATTCAAATCTGAGTCAGAAAACCATCACATATACCTTATTTTCTCAGTGTACAACGATACTCCGGCTAGTATCCGCCCAAGTTTGCCAGAGTGAACCTGACACCGATATTGAAAATTTAGCAAAGTGTGCGGGGGAGGCAAAAAATCAAGGCAGAAGAAAAAAAAAGACAAGAACACAATCTTGGACGAATTTAAATTTTATTCGGAAGTGGTTCAGTGGAAAGAAACCAAAACCAATACGAGAAATATATATTTATTCCGGCTGCAAAAAAAGCTTTCACCGTAGAGCGCTTGGAATTAATTTCACTCAGATAAATATAAACATTTTTTTATCTTTATGGTTACGACAAAAATTCGACGAGAGGATTTCAATTTCTGGAATTTCTGGCTGGAAAACAATCCCCTCACGTTCATCGCTGATAAGGGAACTGATTTTGTGGATGGCCAACCCGGCTTAGATATTGAAACATTTCGGGAAATGGGAAATGGGGAGGAGAATGGGAAAGGGAACGGAAGTGAGAAATTCCCCAGGATTGCAATGTTAATCAGTATCTCTTAACCCCGATGATATACCGATTTACCGCCTGCACTCTGACTTAATTAAAGGCCCATGAATCACCTGTTGCTCCGCCAGAATCGCGGCTGACAAACAGTAAACAAATATTTTCCGGCATAAATCAACCAAAATGAGCGAACAAAACAAAAAACGCGCAAAGTGAGTAACGAACAAAAACAACGCTCACAAAAAACAACAAAGAAAATTAAAACAAAAACAGCTGAGGGCTCTCCCTGTGAGTTGGCCAATCGCAGAAGACAGGGCCAAAAAAAGCCCGCTTGGCCAACAACAAGAAGCCGAATTCTTTGGCTCCTCTTCTTATTTTATTTTTTTTTGGAAAGAATTCTGGTTTTAATGCGTCGGAAAGGGAGGGAGATAGAGAGCGCGGCTGGCAAAGGCAAAAATTCGCAAAGACAAAAAGCGGCTGCGAAGTCGGCGTCTTGAGAATCTCCAGCTTAACCCTTGAAAGTAAACATATCAAAAAACATATCTTTTGAATTGAATTGAATTGAATTGAATTTAATTGTATTGAATTGAATTGATTAATTGGAAAATAAATATTATAAAAATCAATTTTGCACAAAGAATTAAATAAATTATACTATCGGAATTAGAAGGAATTACAGAAATAAATACTTTTCACATTTTTAAAATGATTTATTAACATTTTTGAATTCAGAATAATTATTGGAAATGATCGCGATCGAAATAAATTGGAAAACTGCATGCTGAATCTAAAAAAGTTAAGGATTTTAATTCAAAAGATTTTAAAGGCTAGAAAAATAATTATTTTCAATTACGATCCAACAAAATATCCTTAAAATTAATAGACCTATGAAGCATGTTTATCTATGGTAGAAAACTACTCTTTTAAGCATTGAAAAATCCAAAACTCTCACATTTTAAACATTGAAAAAACTTCAAAAATCTACTATTTGGAACCCTAAAAACCCCATTTTAAACCTTTTCCTATGCTACAGTTTACACAATTATTTCATTCAGTTTTAAGAGCGATTTTCAATGGGTTAAAATGAAGCGAACCGCTTACAATTTATGCGGCAGATGTCGACGCTAACGTCGGCAGCGACGTCAACTGTGAAGCCTGGCTTTCATTACAGCAAAAAGATCGCGAATTCTGCCGGGCCCAGAATCTGGCAGCGCAGTCGCCAGGGGCAGTGGAACCTCATGATGACGTTCATTAGCGGCGGCGGCGGCAGAAGAAATTCAGAACGAGGGTATAAAAGAACCCGGCCCCACTGACCATTGCAGCAAAAACTCTCCCGATACGGTTACGCGTGCGCCGATTCCGGCAGCGACTTTAAAATTTTCGAAAAATATATATCCTGGCGGCAGGATAATCAGCAAAGTGAAGTGTTGTCCCCAACAAAAATTAACAAGTGCGCTCCCCAAAAAAACAAAGTGTCAAACAAGAAATTCAAGCACACAAAAAACGGCAGAAAGAAATAAGAAAGTGGTGAGTGGAAAAAATAATTTTTACGAGTAATTGAAAAATATATCAATTCTTTTTTTGACAATTAAATGCCCATAAACTACGTTCCAGTATTTAAAATATATAACACCCAATCGATTTGCTAATTAACTTGATTTAAACCTGAATTATAAACAAGCCACTGCCAAAGTTACGATCCATAAAATAAAAAAATATGCATAAATTAAATAAAAATAAATAATTCACTAAACTCAATAAATTGAAATTATTTAGCGAGTTCAAGGGCCTACAATTTGTTTTTTATTTGTGCTTGCCCACTCATAGCCAAAAATAAAGCAGACAAATGAGAGTTCTGTGAACTCCGAGTGGGAACCTCTTTTCCGCCGACAGTTATCTATTTTTATGTGGTCCTAAAACCTCCATCAAACCGAAATGAGCAACCACCTCAAAAAGGGACGGATGCGAAAACCTCAGAATTAATAGCCATTGCTCTCGGGTCTGAGAGTTTTTATTATTGTTTATCAGGACGAAATTTCGCCATGCATTCAAAATTGAAGTGAAGGTCGTTCAGCAAATTTCCCCTGCAGCTGCCTTAAACGTAACAATGTAAACTTTAATTGACACCATTGTTCGGGCCACACTTTTTTTTTGCTCCATTTAACAGCCCATAGATTGCCGCCGAATGCGTTGACAGGAGGGGCTAAAAAAAGAGATGTCGAGGAGCAAGCCGGGGAAAAAATGTAGGAAAGATAACGAGCCCAGGGGCAGAGGTGGGGCAGACTCTCCTCCCGTCTGAGCCATGTCAGTGAGCAAGTCCATCAGTCACTCAGGCCCAGTGCGACACTTCTAGATGCACAGGGATAAATTCTACATAAATCGGTCAATAATTTGATAGAGAAATAATATTTGAAATACTAGGCACAGATTTAATTTGTATTTTTCAAGAATAGTAATAATAAAGTATATTAAGTATAATTAAGTAATACATAATTGGATTAAAGAATTAATAAAAAAAGACATAACACATTTCTAGATGAAAATCCAGTCATTTAAGACACTTAAAATGACTCAAAAAATTAAATAAATTTACACAAATAGTTCATAAAAACTATTGCAAATTCTTATACATCCATTTTATTTTCCTTAATTTTCTCCTGTGCACTAGAGCAATAAGAACAGTTGCAAAACCATCGCTGACCAGTCATCAATTCCAGGCACGTTGTTCAAATTATTATTATGCGCAAAATCGCAAAAAGGATCTCTCGGCCGGGTTTTAGCCGTGGTAGCTACTGCTTTTGGCCTGCCACTCGAGCAGACAATCAAGAAATTTAAATTTGATTCGTTGCGCAAACTGCCCCAACATCAACACAGCAACAAGAAGAACTTTCAGGCAAAAAGCGCACTCAAGTGTCAAATGTAGGCAAAGATAAGGAATAAAGAATGAAAAAAATAGAAAAGAGGAAAACTCACACTTGCACTTCGATCGAAGGACGTCTTCCTTCTGCATTTCAACTTGACTTCTTGTCCGTGCTTCTGGCCCTCTTCTTTTTAAGCCTTAAATGTTCACTTTGTCAATTTGCCTGTTCCGCTTTAGTTTTACGGGGATTCTCATAAATTAAATTGTTTGTCGCAGGACAACGTCGAAGGTTGTCAACATTTTGTAGTCAGGCGATTTATGATTTGGCGTGGTCAATAATACAAGAAGTACTGAAAATTAACTTATTGTCTCAGAGTTCTAATAAATAAATAACTTAATAAATTCTGTAGTCTCTTGAAATAAATATACAATTATCATAAAATCTCGACATATTGATTCAAAACTCCATATTCTGAAATATTACCCATACGCACCGTTGCCATCTATCTGAGCTATTATCTAACTTTCTACAGCTTTGTGGGTAGGGCCAACCATCTACATAGATAAGGATCTCAGAGACAACACCCAAATGCTGTGAAAATTTGTTAATTTAAATTCTATACATTTAGGGCGCCGGCAAATATACATATTAATAATATTTTTGCACATGCCGGCCCAAGCGGAGACCGAGGGAGGAGCGCCAGAAAAGTGAAATGATATCGCTGGCCGGACATTATGCATTCCGATGGCTATCTGCCCAGTTCACTTGCTCAGAAATTATGCTAATTTTATGTGTCAATTATCTGCCAATAAGCACGATGAGGGCTGGGATACATTTTTTGGGTTTGGGGTTTTTTGCACGTTTGCGTTTGCCTTTGCTTTTGGTTCTGGTTTTGGGTTACTCGGCCAAATGGGGACGAACCCTGAAGTGGCCGTTGTCCATGTGTAAACATGATTTGTGCCCGTCAAGTGGTCAAGTTCTTTTTATTTTTCTGGGTCTCTGGCCGCCGCAATTTGCATATTTTGTTTGCTTTATGCAAATTGGAATTGGCATCTCTTCTCTTCCTCTGCGCCGGCAATAAAACCAGGAACCCGCTACAATAGGAGCCAACCAATTAAGTAAGGCCATTAAATGCATTGTGTATCTCGTTTTAAGACATTGACCCAGTATCGAAAACTGTGATATCATGGCTGGGGCTATAATTAGCACGAATTTGTGTCTGAAATCAATCAGCAAAGCCAAAGATTATTCACTTCAAGTGCCAAATTTCGCACATTCTCCAATTACGCACCCTTTGCCTATCGCGGCAAAAGACTTTCTCTGCCCCAAGGCAGAAAAAATATAATTCCAATGTCTCAGCCATGATGCAATTTCAATTAGAATGAAACGAAGCGTGCAAAAGGGCAAACAAACAAATAATAAAAAAATAACAAACAAGTGAGCAGACAAGTAAGCAAACAAAATTACCCAAGACAAACAGAAACAAAGTAAGACAAATAAGCAAAACGCTCGAATTAAGCAACAATTCAACTTCAACTTGAACTCCAAGCGCGAGGCACGCGATTTCTCAATGATGTAATCGATTAGATGAACCCATTATCATCAAACACACACGCAAGCCCGGCTACACTGAGAGAAATTTATTCATTTTATTTGTCTAGAAAACATTTATAAAAGAAAATGTGTGGGTATATGTACGATTATGGTACAGAGCTAAACTTAAACTTTTAAAAGATAACTCTTGGAGAAGAAACGTTTGCTACATATTTTTATTGAAATGTAAATGTATACCAAACTATTTATCTTTATTAATTCTATGCAGAAGACCTTATATTTTTCCCAGTGCTCAAATGCCTCTCTATATCAGTTGTATCTGTGCAAACACTTTGTTAATGGGCGAAAGTCGAGAGATCAGCCGGCGAAGATTGAAAGAAACTTCTGGTCATGTAATTCCCAGGCCATTCTTCCCCCATGAATCAGCACTTCCAGCCGGCAGCCGGCAGAGAAATCAAAATAACATACAATCCGAATAAAAAGTGTTACATTTAAATCTGCTTTGTGGCTTCGGAGAGCTTCGAGTGCTGAGTAGCGAAGCCACTTCACTGGCCAACAATTCCTTCCTTCAACTTATGCAACCGGCAACCGGCGGCGGCGGCGTCGAGCAAATTACCATAAAATCTACATAAAAGCTTCCGTGTAAAATTTATTTAAAACAAATAAAAAGTTACAACAGCAACAAAATAGAAAAAGGTAAACAAAATGTACAAAATCCTGTGGACACTACATCTTCGGCTAGGCGGAAGCCCGGAGAGGTCTTGTCTTGTCGGCCAGGGCCATAAACATAAGCATAAACATAAACTGCCTGCCAGAGCCGTGTAGACAACAATTGGCAACAGGTGTAGACCGGGGCCAAGACAAACCTTCGGCCAGGTCTTGCCTCAACCTCGGTCTCCGTCTTTGTGCATGTTCTTGGGGCCCTTATCAAAAACAGTCATCACTTCCCAACTCAATTCTGCCGAAGATGAATTAAAGTGAGAATCAAAATCATTTGTTTAGATAATCCCAGCAAATTTGAACAAATTCTTAAATGGTGACAGGAGCCAGATTAGGACTTTTATTACAAAGTTCATGTTCTTAAATTGTTTAGTATTAAGAGGTAAATAAACTCTCATTTGTAGAGTTTCTCGTAAAGAGCATACACTGTACCGTCAGCCTTTTGACAGTACAAAGGATCCAAGTGCATAGTGGGGACAAGTGTGAAGCCGGACCGGGACACGTGGCCCTCTATTCCGAAACGGGTCTTAACTTGGCTTTGACAATTTGGGTTGCCCTGCTGAGAAGTCGGAAGCGGTTCTGGGCTGTATTCTACCCATCTCCATCCATTCTGCCCATCCTGTTCCATTCGGTCCTTGTGTCCGAGAGTTGTAGCTCAAGCCGTTGGGTTTTGTCTGTCAATTTCTGTGTTATTGTGGAGCGATGAGGTTGCTACGTGCAGGGTCTCCTTTTCGAATGCCTCTCAAGGCCTGTCATTGTGCAAATTTACAGTTTTTCCGCCAGCTCCGGCTCCGAGTGGCTCCGTTTGGGGAAATCTACGAGATTGTGCGGCATCAAATGCGACACTAAAAAGACAAACACGTTTTCTATTGAGCCGAAAAATTCCCCCCGGGAGTCGGGCTCAAAATTAGCCGAATGAAAAGGTTGAAAGGTGGCCCGGTTCCCTATCTGGAAATGAAAATGGAAATGGCCAACCAGCCAGGCAGCCGGCCAGCCACCGCTGGCCATGTGTGGCCGAAATAAGGCGAGGAGGAAATTAAGTAATTATGCACTTGACTGGTCGTTTTTACAACTGCTCAGGGCCCAATTCGCCCCGGCATGCCAGGCACACCATTTGAGCCAGTACTTAGCACTGGGGAAAATTGTTAAAAGAAATGAAATGAATTCTATGATCTCAGGTGAAATCTAGGTAAGCTAAAACCAAGGCAAGAAGCAAATTTATATAAATATTTTTTATGAATTAAACCTATAAGCCAAGGTTTTTAATATAGAGTGAAGGATATTCATTAATTAACTCAGGAAAATCTTTAAGTCTTACTTTAATTATCAAAAATCAAACAAGTTAGAACTATTTGTTCACCTTTTTGATTTTTCCCCCGGTGTGAAAATCCAGCACACACATTTTTCCCAGCTTCTGGTTCCCAGTTGTAGTCAGAGTCCGAGACCCAGTGCCTGTCCTTATGCAGATACCAATACCAATTTCAGAGGGGGCCAAAAATGGTCTGGCCAAAACACACACGAACTGCAGTAGCAGCAGCAGCAGCAGGCGCTGCCATTGACGGAGCGAATATTGGCCCATTGGCATCATGTTCGATTTTGCAGACACAGCGACGTTTTGTCTTTAACTAAATTATAGCTACTGCCCATGGACATGGATCGGAAGGGCCAGAGTCGGAACAGGAACAGGATGAGGAACAGGAAGCGGAAGTCGAGGACAAAAAGGGGCAAAATGGCTTCGAAATCAGCTTTGGCCCAAACTGAAATGTGCCAAAAACTCTCGACGAACGAGAGTCTGGTGGCTGCCACTGCCTGCAACTGACGTGATATCACCCAACCTCAAGTTTTTGAGCCGGACCCCGGGACTCTGGCTCCGCCCGGCAGTCAATAGTCAACTAAACTGCATCAAACAGCCTGCCAAGCTCCCCTCTGTCTATCTATCTCCTTCTCGAATTTTTCGTACACGTACAAATAAAAGGAGTGATCTCTTAAGTTCGATTTAAACAATAAATCAAAGGGCTAATTTATGACAGGAAACACAAAAAAAAGGAAAGATATAATGAAAATACAGGAGAATATAAAAAATCAAAGAATATAATGATCTTAACATTGAAACCATTGTTAACAGGTTCCAAAATAAATGTTTAAATTTAGCTGCTTTCTTGTATTTAAGACAATATTTTATATATTGGAATATTAATATTTATACGATCTCTTTTAATTTTCTTCTCCTGAATGAGATCTTTGCATATATTTTTCCATGTCATATTTGTTTTGAATACAAAATATTATTAAATGTGCTTCCTATTTCCGATTAGTACATATTTTTTCTATTTAAAATTAAGAAGTTCAAATTTTCCATTTAAAGCTCCCTCTGAGATACCTTTCTTACTTTTCTGTGTATGCCCCTGTTTCTATCTCCATTGCAGCTTTGGAGGGATATCGATATAAGGCATTACCTGCTAAACTGTTTGGCAGCATCGCACAGGTAGAGAATCAGGTAGAACCAGGTGGAGAGACAGAGAGAGTGAGACGGCAGCAGCAGCATGTCAAACAGTTTTGCAATTGTTTCGAAATTGTCTCTCGTGCAAATGCAATTTTCTTCAATTTCATTTGGGCGGAGGCGGAGGACAGTCCGTGGTGCCAATGCCAGTTGGCAGTTGGCCGGGTTCAGGACTTTGCCTTATCCGCACGGATACACCGAGGAGAAAAGCCAGACCTTGGGCTTTGAGAAAAGTTTAATTCAAGGTTCAAGTTATGTTCAGTGAAGAAAAAACTTAAATTTATGCAAAAGAAAAGGAAGTTTTATAACTACAACCAATTATAAATTGTATTCAGATTTATTAAATAATTTGTTTACTTTTATTTTCCAAGTGCACATATAACTGGAAGAAGAGTTTAATCTATTACATAAAACAAATTGCAGATTTGCTCATGTTTTCCCTCAGCATGACATTTAAGTTACTTGATTCTGCCATTTGTTTGTTTGTTACTCCTAAGTGGGCGTGGCTCAGGTGGTAATGGAGACATTGGCAGTCGGCCGATAAGCTTGATTTCTGTTCTGTCACAGCCCCTCATTCCGATTTATGTCCAGTGGCATGAGTCGTCACAAAAATGGATCGACCCAAGTACACAGATTAAAAAGATTTCGTTTTTGGGTTTCTAATTTCCGGGGCCCATGAATATGTGGTGTGTAAATAAAAGTTATGCCAAGGAAATTGGTTCAGAGTGAAAAGTTAAGGTTGTTTGGGTTCTATTAAAATTGATTAAGGCACCTTACCAACTCCCGTCCTTTCATCTTTTTGGTCAGTTTTCCATTGCCATCAAAATGCACTCCATCAGCCGCACAATTACGGGCTCAAAATGCAACAATTTTATTACACAAAGCTTATGGTCAGACTAACAAATATATCAAAGCTAAAAGCCTGGAACATTTCCCAAAATAGCAGAAAAACGTAGAGCACCGAGCATAGAGCGGGGGTCTGGGGGCATCCCGCAGCTCATCCCCAAAAATCCCCCATGATGATCCCAGTGAACTCTCGGTGAACAATGGCCCAATGTTGACATAATAAAACGCACATAACTAGCGGCGAGGGAGGGTGAAAGGACACAAGGCCGCAGATGCCACAAATTCCGATTTTCCACAAACACACACACAGAAACACCCATATATGGTCAGTAAAAAATGTTATTAAAAAATATATCCCATAAAGAGTGAAGGAAAAAGGATGAAAACGAAGGGGAGAAACGACTGGGCTGGAACGGCAAAGTTGGAAATCATATAAAAGAGAAATCAATGCAAAACTATGGGATTTAAAAGCGCTTTAAATTGGCCAAGAATATGCAGGGCCATGGGTCATAAAATTGCGGTTTCATTACACAAAAAACCTCAGCCATGACATGAGAGGATAGAGGATTGAGCACTCGAAAGAAATTCGTACTGAAAATGGGTAAAAAACAAAGATATTTGTTCAGAACTTACAAAAATAAAATAAAAGCCAACATTTTTAAAGAGATGATATAGCTTATTCCACTTGCTTTTGAAATATATACAAAGTTAAGCCGAATAAACCTGGCTTTGATATATATTTACTCTTCGAAATACAAGTGCTTTCTGTCAACTTTATTTTCCCAGTGATGGGTTAGTCTATGATATTAAATGTACGTTGGAATGGTAGCCACAAAAAGAGAATACCAACTATTTCTTCATCGAAAGAGACAGCCAGAAGAACCGACTTCGGCCACTCAATAGATCCTCTGCCCCGGAATAATTCAAAGTTAACGATGTGTAAATACTTAGGGGCTTAAAATGCAAAAACCATCCAGGCTGGCAACCGAAAACCGCAATTATGACAACACAGAAGGATTGGATTTTTGGGCTACGGTACGCCAAAGAAACCAATTACTTCGGAGCCAAGAGCTGCTATGATTTGTCCTTGGTCCAAGGGATATGGTAACAAAATTGCAACCTCGTTTGCTGCACAAATGAGCCACAATGTAGCCAAACGAGGCAGGGGGAGGGAGAACAAGATGGACAGGGCCGAGAACCGGCCGAGACAACTAGTAGACCACATGGACACAATTACCGACAACGACAATTACCCGCCGGCAATTTGCCGGCATTAACACCCATCGCACACAGGCTTTTATAACTTCTTCAGAGCCTGGTGTCCGCGTCTGTCCCTTGGAAAACTGAAACTGAAAAACGGCTGAAGCTAAAGAAGACAAGAGCGAAGCTATACCTCCTGCCACTGGCGGCTGCATAAATTTATTATGACCGCGATGAGATTGCAAGCGCGACCTTGAGGAGCACCTGGATGATGGTCTACGTGATGCCCCGCGGGGGCCTCCTTCGCTGCATTGTTATTCCAGCTCAAGCTCCATCATCATCATTAAAGCCCGGCCAATAAATTAGCAGAGACCAAAGCGATTTACTAAGGTTTTTATTGTCCTGGTCAGCAGCATCACAGGTGTGGACGGCTCAAATTGAATTAAATGCCGATGGGAGCTCTAGGAAACTCGGACAAGACAGCCACACAGAGAATAAAAATATATACATTGAGTTAAGCTTTTATAGAAATATTTATATATTTCACAGGATTATATATTATTTCCGGATTTAATAAGAAAAGATTATTAATTATTTAAAATCATTCTATTTAGCTTTCTTAACCAAAATGTAAACTTAACAATTGTATTACATTTTTTCCTGTACATCCCTGACTGATGCAACAGCCTAAAAGCTCACCCAAGTCAGAGATCAAAGGGACTATAATAAACTAAAACTACAAAGAAAAAAAAACAAGAAACCCAAAAGATATACATCCAAAGGGGGCGTTTTTGAGCCTAGGCAACGCCCCTACCATTGCATGCCGCGTGATTTAATGAGTTTCACAGACACTGATTTATGCCTAATGACCGGGCCTAAATCGTTCCGCCCTTACACAATCTGCTCGAGTGCCGCCGAAATGGCACAACACACACTCGCAGTCGGATATGCAAATTATAGTAAACATGGCAAACAAATGCAAAACTAAATTGCTTGAAATAAAACTTTTTGGCAGATTTAAGCCGCACATCGAGCGGGCGGACGGCGCAGGGCCCTAAAAGAATGAGAATATCACATCAGAAGTGAGCAAAACAGATTTGTCACAAAACCACAACAGCCAGTAAATCAGCATAAAGGGCGAATGCAAGTCAAAACATTTCAGAAATTATGACCCGGCCAAGTTCCCGCACCAAAGAGTGTAAAGGGTCGCCTGCCGCAAGACCAAGCCGCAAACTGAATGAGCCCCGGCATCCTCGGCGGAGGATTCGGCGGGGAATTCGAATGGGTTTTGGGGCCCCAGACATGGGATTCGTTTTCGGAGTCGGATTTTCGGGGCCTTCTGTGGAGAGCGGGAATGATAATTGCCATGGCTGTGGACAGGGGGGAATTCCCGGAGAATGCCCAGAGCAAGACTTACAGCCAAAAATTTAAGAATTGCTTAAAAAGCCAAGGAATGGAATTTTAAATTCCCTTTAATAAAAGTTAAACTATATTATCAAATTAATTGCAGAGCATAAATTAGACTAATTGCGTATTTTTCATATATTTATATTCAATAGTTTTTATATCTGTAGAAACTCTCCAATGATTTAAAAAGATAAGGCTGAATATCCAAATGCGCAAAATAATTTACAACTCTATTATTTTTCCATTAATTAAAATGCAAAAAAAAATTATTATCAGGACTGAATGAACTTATTTGTTTAATCAACCAAAGAAATCAGTAGATTTATGCAAAAATAACACACTGATGCGAAATATATTTCATTATGCTTTATGCCTTATCCCCTAATATCGAATTGCAAAAATCATAAAATGAGGCTACCCTGACAGCGAAAAAACAGAGGAAAAACCCAGCATTTTACCCAAAAAGTTACATACTGATGCCAGCGGAGTATCTGTGAATTTCATAAATGCAATAATTGCGTTTTAATTGTGTTTTAGAAGAGTGTGTGTGTGTTTGTGTCTGGATGCATGCACAAAAGATGCAAATCAGCCGGACATCTGGACGCAGACGGACGGGCTCACTCTCGTGAGCATAAATAAGTCGTCTGCACCGCCCGCCCAGACCACGCCAAACATCTAACGAGACCGTATTCATTACAACCCAAAGAGTGGCACCACACTGAGCGAAAAATAGTATAAAACACCTTTGAAATTACTCTCAAATGTGTGGTTTTAGGAACTTACTTTTGACTCCACAAATGAACTGCAAATTAGGTTATTGTAACTTATTAAAATAGTATTTCTAGCAAAGATTTAATAATTTTAATCTTCAATTAAGTAGGTATATCATTCCTAGAGTTAATCAGTTTTTTATTAATATTTTTCCCATGTGCATTTCCCATGGTCAGCAGTAGACATAGATGGCCAAAACGGGCAAGGGTAGCTGGGCTTAACAAGCAGCTTGTTGTTGGCCAGCTCTCAGTTGAGCAGACATAGGAGTAGCCCACTGACACTTCCGTTTAGGCCTTTTGTTTTTTCTTGTTCTCCGCTCTGTTATAACTCATGCTAGCAAAAACAAAGCAATTAAAAGCTTTAACTTAAAGCACAACATCACATTTGTTTTACTCAGGCAGTGAAGAAAATATACGAATATTTGCAAGTACAGTGAAAACAAGATATTATGCATAAAGCAAGAAAATTAAATTAATAAGAAAATACTAACGGTATCTGTCAATAAATTTGATTATACATTAGTTAAAAAATACAAATAAAAGGTTTATTTGTAAATCAGTTTACCAAAATATTAATATGGAAAGCGGTCCTCTTTCATTCTATAAACTACATTTGTATTTCATTTGTTATCATAACTAAAAGATTTTTACTTCTAGCAAATATTTACTGTATTCAAACACACATTTCTCATGACTTTATTTATTTATGGTCGGCCAGTTTGATGCTTATTAAATAGTTTTGCATTCGAAATTTATTTCGTTCAGAAAACCCCTTTTTTGGGGCAATAATTTTTGGCTTTTGCCACACACACACTCGCACACTTGCACTCACTTTACAGGCATTTGACTTTTAAAAGTCTCGAGTGCGTTTCTATTTCATTTCATGGATATAAATATTTCCAGCATTTTCTCAGGCATTTCGTACTTTTAATTGAGGCAAATATCAATTAAAAGCATAAAGGAAAAATACCAGTTTGCCTGGGAAATTAGTCAATAAATTCTAAACGACTTTTTGGGTTTTTAAATGTATTCTTTTTATTTAATGGAATACTATAGTTAAGGCTGTGGCAACTCAAGTATGCTAACGTTCAAGAAGTGCTTGATATCCAGCCAGTTTCCTAGAAGACGAAGGAGGAGGGAAATTCTGTGGAAATGACAGGGCGTGTCAAGTCCTGCCAAACAAAGCCCGCACATGCGTGGGAAACCCCCACCATTTTCCTACTTCATGCTACTTAAACTTCAGCAAAATGTTCTGTCATTTTGACAACATTACACACACACGCATGGTGTAAGGAATACTGGCTTAGTCTTTCCCGGGAAAAGACAAAAACCCTAGAGGAGGAGAGGGAAAACTATCGTCATGAAGTCAAGTATTAAGCGAAAAAAGCGCCAGAAAAAAGACTGTAAAAGCGGGGAAAACCGGGGAAAACTAACATAACTGCGGAGTGGTATGTGCTTGAACAATAATAGATTCACACACACACACACCCTGACAATGAGAGATGGGTTCGTGGTGGTGTTTGTGTTTGGGTTGCAGGCAAAGTGCAGATCAAATGCAGTTAACTAGCTTGTTGACATCTTCACACACAATTTGCTGACAAACACAAACAAACAGATTCAAGCTCAGGGAGATCTTCCTCCCCGCATTCCGCTTTTCCGCTTTTTTTCCATCTTGCCAGCCAGCTGGCTTTTGTTTCAGGAGCGTTTCCCTGGGACAAGAGTTTAAGTTCGAAGAAAAAGGGTTTCCACTGCATTGTTGCCAAAACCCGCAAAATACGCAAGACACGACACCTGTGCAAGATGAAGTTGATGGAAAACACTGAAAATATTAAGAGGGAATATTTAAAAACAAAATAAATTTATAAATAGTGTAAAGGTGCAATAAAAATTGCTAGGATTCGTAAGCTTAAAGACCTGTAAAATGATCTTTATAGAACACTTTTCTATCCCATTTTCCCCCAGTGTTCTGTTCCCTGCTATATCCTCATATGTGGGAGTGCGTGTGGCACACGAATGTATTTTTCATAAGTTAAGGAAAATGAAGAAAAACAATGTTGTTGGCCGAAAGGATTGCCGTTGCCGTCCAATTGCTACGTGCGTTCGCAACAAATTGCAGCATAAACACCCCTTCTCTCAGCCCAGCGGCAACTGGAGGGGGCGTGGGGGACTCCACTCATGCAAAAGTAAACGATTTTTAAATGCAATTCCACAAATGGCACCGTCCAGCAGCACCAACACACAATATATAAGCAAGTTGTCAAAATATATATTATATGGGCTGGTTAAAATTTTATGCCCAGCCAAAGATGAAATTTTTAAAAGCACTTTGATTTGCTCAGAGCCCACCTGGGGGTCTGGGCTATAAAATGTCTCATGGAATATTTATGTCGGCCCGTAAAAAAAAGCAAGGAAAGAATGAAAACAAAACCGGAATCCGAAAATATTTGTATCTAGATGCGTCGTCTGAGTCTGCATGACGACTGTCTCCCTCAATTTCAATCTCACTCCCCCCTCAAGAGCATGCCAAGAAGAATTGCTGGCGATTCCAACAACCAAGGATTCAGAATCACAGCTGCCCCAGAACTTTTGCTCAGCTCTTGACCCCCGCCAAAGTCCTGGAAACTGTTGCTGCTGCATGCCACATGGCAGACAGACTCGCTCGCATACTTTTGCGGCCTGAATGCCAACGAGGTGCTCGCTCCCAGGACCTACGGCAGGGAAAAGCTATCTGCTCCTCACATACCCTAGTCACAGGCTAAAGGGAGACACTGAACGAAAATGTTTGTTAAATTAAATCGCTGGAGCAACTTCAAGATCATTTTTAGGTGATCTTTTAATTTAATTTTATATTGCAACTTTGGGTACTCTTTTCTTTAACTTTTTGTTGTTTTTGTTCAAGTTGTTTTGGCTACAAAACTAATGGTTTTCAGTGCAGTGAGTGTCCCTTAAAAGTGGCTTGCTGCCATTTTATTGCCATTGCATACGCGTGTGGCGGGTCAGGTCAGTGGGGTTCAAGCGCCAAATAAAATTCCTTTACAGCTCACTTAGACCCCCCGCCCGATTGCTTAGTATTCAAAGCCCTTTACTCGCTTCATTCGACTGGGAAACCATTGCAGTGCATTTCCCCAGTCACCTAGCAGAATTTTCCTTCGATTATGGTCCGCTCCTTACACACACGGCCGGAGAATCTCGGCTTTCGATTATAGAACGTAGCATACTTTTCCGCACAGGCATGCACAAAATGTCAAAAATATGCTCGGCCAGTTCGTGTGCGTAGTCAGGAGATGTGTGTGTATGTGGGGGTGTATCTATAGCCCTATCCGTTTCCACAACTCTGAGAATGTCTGTCGAAACTAATGTTTTTTTTTGTGCGTATTCCGCACAGACAAAAGTCAGTCAATGATACAAACAACAGACGGCAAATGGGGAAAACAAGAAGAAAAAGTCATAGCCAAGAGGCAAAGCAATGCAATAAACGTAATTACAATTGAAATGTCCCTGTGTGTGTGTCCGGCAGGGAGCTGGATAAGGGAGCTATAGGCACTGACCAGCAGGACTCCACTTTTATCTGCTCAAAATATATATCTCCACAGTAAAGTTTTTTAATTATTTGAATATAACATAAGTAAATTCATAAAAACATATATTTAGAAAATTAAAATAAACTTTTTTTGCTTGCCAGTGTAATCCAAAAACAAGAACATGTTTGTCAACCGGCTTACACTCGAATTTATCAATAATTCCCATATGGACACGGCTCCGAAGTCCTTTCCTTTAGCAATTACACACACGGCTTGGTCCTGCAGACTCTCCTTTGCCTGCATTTTTTGTGTTCCGAATATGCAATATACAATATCCAATACCCCATGCACGTGTTTTTCGTACTGCCATGGAATGTCCAGCCGTTTTTCATTTCGTAGCCCGCAGTTATGGCATCTTCAGTGAATCCTACGTTCATTTCGATACCAAAATCCAACGAGGCAAACAATTTTGTGAAGAACAAAGATTTAATAAAAAAAATAACTAGGCTTTTAAACGATTTCCCTAGAATTAAGGGAAAACATTATGCACTCTTTGTATATGTATTAAAATATCAACAGCATGTTCGTTACTGAACTCTTTTTATAATTCAACCTTCAATTTTATTGTTTAGTTAGAATTTGCCCGATAAATATGTTCTTGTAATTCGGAATATACCAGTATCCAGCTAAGCAATTGCTTTGCTGTAAAAATATAAACATGGAAGAAATTTGTCAAACAATTTATTGCCCAGTAATTTGATCACATATAATTTTATACAACTTAAAAGCATTTAAGTTTAATTTTATTTTGGCAATCTGTCAGACTTCAGCATTTATTTATTAAATAAATTCATAGAAATAATTGGGATAATATAATAAATTAATGGTTTTCAATAAATAAAGTTCAATAAAATCTGCCGATAATTAAAATGCTACTCAATTCTAAATAATAAACCATAGAATTAATTGAAACGAAAAATTACTTAAAATCCATTCAATAGCCTTAAATTTCGGTTGTGGCATCTGTGCTACTACT
Organism: Drosophila anomelani; assembly: GCA_035045905.1. Lineage (NCBI taxonomy): Eukaryota > Metazoa > Arthropoda > Insecta > Diptera > Drosophilidae > Drosophila > Drosophila anomelani. Next base: position 1,749,358 of record JAWNOO010000007.1, on the reverse strand, counting down.
GTTGCCTGCGTTGCTGCAATTGCCAGTTTTTGGCCAAAGGCAAGTGACAAGCAAAGGTGGCCAGCAATGCAGCCTGCCACCGCAAACACCCGCGAGCAACATGGCCAAGTTTTCGAGGCCGAGAGGCACTAGGTAGGTTGGTAGGTAGGGGGCGTGACCCGGCCTAGGCTGGCCAAGTGAAAACAAGCGTGCGCAGATTCACCCCACAACAAAAAACAGGATGCGAAGCAGCCGCGTATCCTGCGCCTTTGGCGGTTGCCTTACTGCCCGCTGCCTCCTGTCGGCTGCCGGCAGAAACTGCAACTGCAACTGCCACTCGAATTTTGAATTACGAGCAGGATGGGGCCGCGTGTTTAGATCCACTTCCCGGCTGCCTTTGAAAGTTTTATGCACTCTCTCCCACCTTCCCCCCAGTTTCCCCTCGCAACTTTGCAAGTGTACATAAATTTAATTTCATTTTATGAGGCGGCCCAGCCTCATCTTTGAGATCTTACTGTACAGAAATGGCATTGAAATTTGCTATAATGTATTTAAGAAATAGTTCTTTAAATTAATTAATAATTATTTAAGCTTTGAAAGCAAACTAAAAATACTTTAAAAAAATATTAAAATTAGTGTATTGTATAAATACAAGCAAAATGAATTTCATTATGAAAAGGGCCATAAACTTTTATAGGAATCTTTCATTACTATTTATCTTTTAAACCATATTACATTTAAAATAAATATTTAACCATACGTTGTCCTACTGAACCTGGCACCCACTAATGCAATTTTATTTTCCTCTGCCATTTTTCATTGCAGCTAGCCCTTTTGCCACTGGCCGCTAGCCATTTTCCTCCGCCTTTTCGGGGGCGGCGCTTTTCGGGGAAAACTGTTTCGGTGAGTTAAGTATGAATTATGTTGTTTTAGCGCCGTGCTTCTGAGTTTGAGAACTTATTGAAATATGCGACAGCAGTAGAAACTTGCGTGTGTGTGTCGTCCTTTTAAGCTTAATTGAAAGTTCCGGCCAGTCCGGGCCATGCCGGGCCTCTCTCGAACTAACAATATGGTTGGTGGTGGCAAAGTTTTGGCCAGGTTGTAAATTAGCTACAGCTGGCCATGAGTAAAGGGTAAAGGAATTTCCTCCGGCATGCCATTCAATTGAATTAAGGAATTCACATCTTCAGGCAGCCACACAATGTCTCGAAAGCCTCCGGTTCACCACAACCCAGAATCACATCACATCAGTCACATGGAAAAGTTGTCGGCGAATTGTACTATCTTCATCTTAAGAACTTTTCACGCACAACAAATTTCGGTAGTGGAAAACAAGTCGGAATAGAGGAAGTGCCGGAGAGAAATCTAAGGAACGAACGCCAGAAATCTTTTGCAGCTGCTCATAAAAATGTCAGCAAAATGTCCCGCCCTCTTTGCTCTTTGGGAAAAACTAGTTGCAGTTGCTTTTGTGAGCAATTTGTTATTCGATTTTTATATGGCCATGCAAAACTTCAGTAGTGCACTTGAAGAAAAACATATAAAATGATGTATATTATTAGAATTAAATAAGTGTTTCACAATGCATTATTGTCATTATAATTTTCGAATATATGAATTATTATTTTTAATTTGTATCATATCTAAAACCAAGTGCTTTTTGATTCTATGAAGTTCAATCCCTATTTTTCACTGATGTAACTTTACTCTCAAAAGAAGCTGAAATAGAAGATGTAGAAGTAACTTGGCTGGCACCACGGAAATGGCTTGAAATTGTCAGCTGCGCAATGATGCACATTAAGTGTCAAGTGCCAAAAGTTGTTGACAACAACAAGGGAGTTAGAGACAGAGCTTCCTCAGACGTCGTCGTCGAGTGCCATTGACATATCGCGCGTCATTCCCCCGGACTCGACTCACTCATAATATTTATTTATTTTCCCCCGTTCGATTTTTGGCAATTTCCAAACGTGCTGCTTTGTGTAAACAGAATTCCGAGAAAGCCAAGAACCCCGCCCAAAGGCGGTTAAAGCCTCGGCACAAGAATGAAGCAGCAACGTTTCAATTTCTGTTTAGAAGCTGGAAATATACGACGAACGTGCTGCACTTTGTAGTTGCAGTTGCAGCCGAAGTACGAGAAAAACGAAAATCGAATATTTAGACGCATGTTTGTGAAAAGTGCAATATGTCTTTATTACTTTTTCGCAACTGGAGTTGGGAGTTGGGATTATCTATTTACTGAGCAAATACATATGCCGAATCATTTGCATTTTAAAACTCATGCGTTTTCATCAATAATTCGGAAAATAAAATGAAAAAGAAGGAGTGTGAGAGTGACAGCAAATGAAAATCACTTTTCTCTCGGGCCCAAACATGAGTTTTCCCCTTCCGAGTGCATTCAATTGGAAAAGTTGTAAAATCAACAAGTCATTGGCAAACAGCGGCCCAGACGACATCGCAAAAAACATTGCTGTTAAAATATTTTGCTTATTTGCATACAAAAATACACAGAGAGCAGTGAGAAAGAGATAAAGGGAGGGGACGAATTGAATACATAGAGAAATACACAGAGAGAAACAGATTTGGTAAAGCTATCATTGGGAAAACATTTTAAAGTTGAGCTTCAAATTTACTTTTCGATAAATTTCAGTCTTTATCGCTTTATTCCTCTGTTTCTATCAACAGTATTTTTAATTTGTATATAGTTTTATATGAAAAATAAAATTTAACTATTTACGAACTACATTATTTTATTGAATATTCAAGGGCTTTCAGATTTAGATACTAATTTAAAAAAAAATCGTTTTAAACAGTTTTACTACTATTACTAAAAAAAAGGTCTTAAAATATCTACTAGAAATATGTAAATAATAATTTGATCTAGACTTTACTTTAATGCATAGTTTTCGTTCGGTGCCGATGGGAGCCGTGGGTAAAAGCAAACAGTTGCTGCCGGGACTGGGAAATGGCTCCCGGGTAGAATTGGGTGCCGGAACGCTGGACGGACAGCCAGTCAGGTGGCTGCTGCTGCTCAAGTGCATGAAAGAGAGTTGCCATGGCTGCCAGCGGTGCAGAAATAACTATATTTAGAACCGGAAACGGAACCAAGCGCATCCACACATGTGTTCGTGTCTGCGTGTCCGTGTGTTGCAGGAGCAGCTGCAGCAGCAGCTTTTCTGGCAATTGAAACTGCCGGGATTGTATTTGCTATTGAAGAACGAAGAGGATTGAAAGGGAGAACTACAACCGGAGCCTGGAGGAGTTCGAATTCCTGCGACACCCCGTTTCCGGAAAAGCATATTCCCGGCAAATGCCAACATTAAATAAGCCCAGGCAAAGTCAAGAATTATTTTTATTGCTGTACGCGGTTTTATATTGGTCACTTTGTTGATTCAATTTCCATTGCATTGTTTTGGAAAATTTAAGCCAACTAAGCCCAATATTTAAATCAATAAGCCAGTCCAAATATCACGTATACGCAGCAGTCGAATCGAGATTGGTGACACCAAATCTAACAATCATGAAATAAATATGTAATATTTATAAAATAACGAATTTGTAATACCCTAAAATATAAAAGCAATAAAATTATTTATGTGTACTTTAAGAAATGTTTCGAACAAGGCTGAATTCTTCAATATTCTTAAATAAAATATCGTAAAAAAATACAAACCAGCTAGAAAATATAAATATATTTAATATTAATAAATATAAAAAGAATATAAAAATAATTCACAATTAAAAAATAACATTTAATGTACCCGAATTTCTCATCTAAATGGAAAGTGTTTTCACAGACACCTCCGCTTTTGAGTATATCCTTTAACAAATACAATACAGTTTAAATACAGTTTAAGTACACTTTTTTGACGTTTTAAAGCCGTAAAGTGGAAACGCCAAAAATGGCTGGTAACTTTTTTGTTTGCATGGCTTTTTCGGCCGGACGACCAACATTTTCGCAATTCTTGTGCAAATGATGCCCTCCGGAAGAGCCAGGACACATGGCTCACGGCGTCCACACACAACACAGACCGGCGGGCAGTGGGAGAAAATGGAAAATTGGGGACACTGTGGAAATGGGAATCGAGGAGGGGAGGGAAAAACTCTGCGTCGCGTATCCGCAAAATCAATGTTAAGCTTGTAACGTGCAAAAGTTAATGCCCAGTCGGGCCCAAAACAGCAACAAAAACTGACCACACGGGACCACCCAAAAGCGCAACTAAAAAGCCAAAGCGGAAAATGGTCACAAACAAAACAAAAAGCAAAAAAATAGGAAACAAAACCAACCGCGAAAATAATCAACGAGACGTAAAAATGCTGCCATATTTAATATGTAATTGTGTGTGTCTATGGATGCAAGAGAAACAATGAAACTTAAAATTATAAATGCAAAAACGGAGCTCAAAACGCCATGAAAACCAAATGAAAATCGAAAAACCAAACTCACCATGAATAGATATTGCTTCTATATAAACACACCTAAATGGAAAATACTAGCAAGCTCTTGTTAACTTTTTGAAATCAAATAAATAACAAATGGGAAGTTTTGGGTGTTATTTTATATAAAGAGTAGAGGTTTTATTAAAAAACCCTCCCACATATTTGACTTTAAACAACTCAAAATAGTTAATAACAAAGACAATAAAAATATGCATATATTCAAGAAATCATTCAAAAACTTATAAGTATATTTTTTAATACTAAAAAGCTAAATTTAGATTCCTACTTCTATTATTTTTACCGCTGCTATATATTGAATGAATGACATACTGTTGAAACCAAGGGCTTCTAAAATAACAGAAATCGTGTACAATATTTGGGTACACCACTTGACTGGCATTGTTTTTTTGTCCATTGTTGCATTTCTGTTGTCATTTTTAAGCCAATTTCCGTTCATTTTGACGCTTCCGCTGCGCTGTCCCACATACACACACACACACACATACATACATCCTCGCAGAGAAATATATATTCTTTAAACGATTTTTTGGTCCTGCATTTTGGGTGGCTGTTGCATTCCACTAAAATATTTAAATTTGATTTAACTCTTCTAGCTTTGGCAGAATAAATTGTTATCTGTCAGAGTCTAATATGAAACAGATATCCGTATGCATCGAAATGTAGGACTAAGACATTTGCAATCAAATTGTCTGTTAATAGCCACGACATCCGGATCAAGTCAAAGATAAATATGTTGCCAAAGCAATAAAACATTTAATTGGATTACTACATTTTATTGCTTTCAATCGAACGAAAATGATATATTTCTCTACAATATCTTGTGTTTGCAATCAGCTCATCATCGTTGTCTGATTTATGCTCACAGATTGGGAAAACTAATTTACTTGCACCATTAGGCCACCGCAAAGGTAAGCAGAACTTCAAATGTAATTGCCAAAATTATAAAAACGAACAAAAAAATAAATAAAATTGCACAACATTTTACTGATGCCGATGGCAAATAAAATCTTTATGCAAAATAACAAATATTGTAGCATTTTGCAGATATACATGGCTGACAAATATAAACAAATGCAATTTACTTTACACAAAAGCACTTGATAAAAACCAACATCCGAATTCAAACTAAGAGTGGGTGGCGCTCCGAGGGCTCCAAGTTATTATTTATAGAAAAGCAGTCTGCATGAGTAAGCAAAAACGCCACACAAAAGCAGATTTAATTGTTTGTTAGTTTAATTCAGTTAAATTAAAGGGCAGAGTAATTTTATGTGAAATTATAAAAGCATTGGAATGAATCCTATAAATATTGACTTTAGGGTAAATTTTATTATTTTGTTTTAAGAAATTTTAAGATTTGTTTTGTTGAGTTGAAAATATTTACGATTTTGTTCTCTTACAAAGAAAATGGTGAGATGTTAAATTAAAACAATTAATTAAAATAAACGGGCGCACCATTTAATAAATTTTAACAATACAATAATTAAATAAATATACAATTCTCTCTAATACTTTTTCAAAGTAATCATAATATAATGATGATGACATCAGATATAACTGTTAAGAAAAGATACATATATACAAAGGTTCCAGAAAGGTGTACATTTAAGGGGTCTTTTCTGAAATGAGCAACGCAAACGAATTGAGTTGGCCACATGTAACACCGGGCGAGTATATTGCCATTTTGGCCCAGTGGACTCGGGCTCAATGCCAGCAACAAAAAATTGTCCACTATGCAAACAGATTGTTCGCTCTGCTTCCGGCGAGGGATATGATGCTATGTTGCAGGCCCAAATACAGGGGGTATTTGTTAATATTTTGCATCTCGTTTGCGCTATGGCCGATAGCCGATGACAGTTTGTCGCACAATGTCAACAAGGCCGGCGAATTGCATAGGTCGCTGAAAATGGCAATATGTGCGAATGAATGGACATTCGGCCGCCGCGGGGGCTGGGGCAAGGACAAGCATGGCACACAGTTGTCACTCTGTTTGCCGGATAACCGTTATTATATCCTACTCCGTGCGTTTGCATGGCCCTCGTTACGGACCTCGATCCATTTGACATTATGACAACGCATCATCGGGCACAGTTGGCAAACTTTAGCCATCACATCGTCCTGTAATTTAATTCTCCACATCCGCCCCAGCAACTATGTCGATTGTCGGATGTCGGTTGTCCACCGCTGCGTTGCTATGCGTCGCTCATCACCTTTGGCCGGCCAGTGCAACTTTTTAATAAGCTCGATTTGGCGCGTTTTAATTAAAAATTGTGCCCGAGACCGGGTCGTAACCACACAGAAAGAAAATAGTATTATTTAAAGATATAGAAGGAAATATTTTACTAAGAAAAAAGTCTCGCATGGCACATTATGGGACAATGTTCATGGCTTTTTCGTAAAGTCTCTTTATTAATTACCAAATTATATTTAATAAAATATAACACAATTGTATTTCAACAAAATAATAAAAAAAATGTACCCTCATATATTCTTAACTAAAATCTTCTATGATTTAAATGCATTTTAATATGTTTTAGTGCAGTTCTTTGTAGTATGTTTCCCATCACTGACCCCCTGGCGAAATGTACGCCTCCGGAGCGCCAAAGAAATTTCATTATATTGGCAGATGGGTGTGGATCGAAAGTGTATGTAGTTGGATCCAATGTTTACGTTTCCACACACGCCCACACGCATATGAAAAGTTTATTATGCCAATTTTGAGAGAAAGTTTCTCATTTTAAAACCGAAGGGAAAACCTCGGCCGGTCATAGTATTAAAAAAAAACAATAAGGGTTAAATAATGCATAATGAGATGCAGTTTCGAGTACATTTCATTGCAAAAATAACTGGAGCATAAAAGAAGAACAATTTTCCGTAGCGAAAGGTGCACAAAGTTTATTAATTTCCACAGTCAAGGGAAATCGTTGCCTACTTATGCGCGCACGAAAAAGACAAATAGGGGTTGATGATGGGGTGGAAGGGCGGCATGGGGGACGAACAAAACCCCACACACATGTTGAGCAAATATTATTGCCTTGTATTTCATTTTTATGTTGACTTTTGTCTCAGTTCCTTGGCTCACACCCGAAATACAACAAAAGAATGTTTATTTGGCGTGTTGCAGCAACACAAATAATTGTCGAACAGCATGTTGCACGCGTTTAAGTGCGTGTGACTGTGCGGCTGTGTGTGGTTATTTACGATTGTCGTAAGAAACTTAGATAAATATTAAGTATACGCCACATTGTCACGTCAGAGACTAATGAAAAATGGCTCTAGTCTGGCTAACGAACGAAATTTATGCTGATGGAAAACTTTAAACGATAGACCATCGATAAAAACCAAACGCTGTTAGTTTTCCGGAAAATTCAAACGGCAACAGCTGGGCGAACAAGGCGAACTCAATGCATATATATCGCGCTAGCCATAGAAGTACACAGGAAAATATCGAAAACATTTACTGTTTATTTAAACCGTTTTTTATATATTTTGAACAAAAAAACATTACTACAAATACAGACAGCAATAATCACATTTCCCTTTTAGTGATTTCCCATTTAATGGAATTTTCTCTCTGTGCATATACGCCTATCCATGTCTATATGCCATCCGCCAAAAGTTAGCTAAAACATAAAAAAGTATACCGCGTTTCGGCGAAAACTCGATGATGCTCCTGCAGTTTCTGCCTCCTGCCAGTGTCCATGTGCGCGTAAAGTCCATTAACATGAAAGGCAAACAAACAGGCAGCCAGGACACTTCATAAACAACGATGCTGCGTCCTAAAACTAAAAAAAAAGTACGAAAACACTCTGAAAAAAGAAATGAATAAAGGGAATATCAAGCTGCAGTTTGCCACCGAAAAAGCTACCAAGGAACGCAGCACACACCCATGTTGAGTACAAATTTTGGGGCAGTTATTTGATATTGGCCGAGGAAAACCAAAACCCAAACTAGAGTTATATTAATTGAAGCATAGCATACCAGAGAAACGTAATGTTAGAAAATACCTCGGTCTGCATTTCGTTATTAATTGCATTTCCAGCTGGGAATGTGAGCTAAGCAAACAATATCAAACTTTAACCACTTGATTAAACGGAACTTGTAATTTTACGATGTGAACTCATCACCGAACTTCCTCTCTCTATCTCCCCCCTCTTGATATATTTCAGGTGTTGGAGCTGGAAGAAGACCAAGACTGAGGGCCGAAAAGGTAAGAGAGCTGGCTAATTGAACGAGGGCGAGGGCAAATAGCTGGAATCCGGACAATTATTGTTGCCAGCATTGGTTAGGTCACGCCTTTAAGCCAATCAACTAAATCAACAATACGCATACGCCATGTATGCCAAACACACACATACACAGAGTGGCCCAAACGCTGACCCAACACGAAAATTCAAGGCTTAAAATCTAACCAAATAAAGGGATTGCGATTGTGATTGGGCCAGTAGACTGACAATTATTATGGGAAATGTTTTTTGGGAGGACGGAGGCATGGGGGTGGGAGGCATTTCATTGAATACAATGGCATTAACAACAAGAACAAAGATGCGCACACAATTGAGCAAATATTTAGTGAAGGGAAATAATTTCTAATAGGTTTTCCTTCCAATTGAAATCGGATATTATGTTATGTCTGGCCGAGAGTCCGTGTGTGCGTGTGAGTGTAACAGTGGTTGATTGTGTTTACGCAATGTTTGGCAGAATTACCCAGAACTCCATGCAAATATTTGGCTTTCCTTTGGTTTTGGGCCCCAGAACTTTTTAATTAAATATATATACATTCCGCACTAGGGCTGCTAAGCGATTGCTTAATAATAAAGACCGTATTGTTTTTCCATTAAATTTGGCTCAGCTCCTTAAGTTCGCCCGGAGAAACTTCTCTGCTTCCTCCATGTCTCCATGGACTCCAGCATTAGATATGCAAAGCACACAACAACACAGCAAGTGCGTTGGGGTCAGGGCTGGGCAGAAATTAGAGCAGAAATTAAGCAAACAACTGGTGTTTAAGTTTGTCCGGGCCACTGAGAAATTAAGCTGTTGCTATAGAAGGGAAAGGAACTCCAGCAAAGAAAAAAAACGAAACCAAACACGAAACACGATTGTGAGTAAATATTCCGTGGCTGCACAAAGTTTCTTCGGCTTCAAGAAGCTTCAGTCGGGCGTACGTGTGTGTGTGCGTGTGTTTATTTCACACCTGAAGTGTGATGAAAATATGACAACAGAACACACATAGAGCACATCCCACCTGAAGACAGGTGCCGAGTGAAAATTCACCCTGCACCTGGAACGTGTGACTGTGGGGCATTCGTGCTTGAAGAGTTTTCTCTAGCTTTCTCTCTGCAAACAAGCATAACTTGAAGCTCGTCTTTCACACACTGTCTTCTAGTTTTTTTAAACTGCACTTTGGAAAAATATATACGCCACTGAAACCTATATACTTTTTGCGCTCTAATAAGTCCAAGAATCTGTTTTTTTTAAATTGTAAAAGACTTGCTAAGAAAATATCAAAATTGTTTAGAAATCTAATAATAATAAATGGATTTTATTAGTAAAACTCTGTTCCTCTCTCTGGGTTCCTAAGATATCTCTGGGTATTTTAAAGCCCTTAAAAAGTGTTTAAAAATATGCAATGCATTTTTTTATAAATTTGTAACATCGACGTAACATTTTTTGAATAATTTAGAACACATTTTTAATGGTTTTTAAAATCCTTCAAATATTTTAAATTGCTAAGTTTTAGATTTTTCAGTGTTTCAGTTGTTATTCCGTAGAGCAGAATCCTTGGGTTTATGTCCAACATATCCTCGGCATCGAGATCATCATCACCATCACCGTTGCCTGCCATCGATACTGTTGTCTCTCATCACACTGTGACTTTGATTGAAAATGCAAATCGCAAATAGTTGGCAAATATGAACAATCAGTTCAGGGTTTCATTCGTTGGCCTTTGTTTTTCATATTGCCGTTCAGTCTCCCGTTTGCCATCGCCCATTTCTGGCACTCGAGCCAACTTTGCCCCTTCATCATGATAATCAACTTAATCGACGGCATTCCATTGCAGACATCGGAAAATCTGACAAGTCACCAAACTTTACCTAAACCCCAACTGCCTATTATATTATTTTTCCACCCCAAAAAAAACACGCTTAGAAGCTATTCATAAGCATTTGCCTGATCATCGAATGGGAACTATATACACACACGTGCAATAAGGCAAAAATGTTCATTTAATGTTGTATGAGAGCAAATATTTTTATGGCCTTGACAAATCAGTTTTCCTGGTATTTTTTATAATAAGCAGCATGACAAAATGCTCAGTCCACCCACACAAACACACACTCGCACAAAAGTCAATTGATTGGGGAAATTCGGAAATTCCTTTGGGCAGAGGGTGAAACTTTATGGGGAGCAAAAAATAGAAGCCGTGCAAAATTCATTCATACATGGCCAGGATTGATTTTTGGAAAGGCCAAGAGGTTGTAAAGCAAGTCAGCACTAAACCAATATAGAAACATTCATGATCGAAATAATAGGATTAAGAATTTTTTAATATTTTCCTTGTTTAACAATAAATGTATTACTTCTTGTAGGTATTTTTTTTTAATATTTACTTAAACTTGGTAGCATTATCAATATGTCTTAGGATTTCATAACCATAGTCGTAAATATAATACATGCACTTACATATATTATAAACAATTAAAATAAGCCAAACGCTTAATTAAACAGTTTCCAAAACACCTCATAAAAGCACCATTTCCAATTAAATCCCAATAATGGCTAGAAACTTGGCCTGTACTGTGCTAACTGGCCCAGGATATATATCAAACACACTCACGGGACCACGAACGAAGAAAAGAGCAAATTTCGTCTGCCTTTGTGAGTTGGCTTTCCTGTTGCGACAACGACAAGGCATTTATAAAAATCATACGCCCTGTTGTACCAGCAGCACACGGCAAACGTGGTGCCTCGACAAAAGCAAACGGCAATATATTCGTATCGCTTGTCAGCCCACATGTTTCGCGAACGATTTCCGCATACGTAATGTCGATTTTGACAAAAACTGTCACCTCTCTCTCTCTCTCTCTTCCTTGGCCCGCCCAGGACAATGAGTTCCCCATAAGAACATCGGTTCCTTGGCAGGCGCCGTGAATTCCCATCATTAACAGGCTTAATCCACTTGCCGGCGGTGCGTTGAAGTGTGATGGATCCGCCCAGTTAAGCAAATCACTTGGCCATTGTCTGGGGCGGTTTTTACTTTACCAACTTTCTCTGTGATTTAGCCATAATTGAAGGTGGCAGCAGCAGTAGCAGCTGGCAAAGCTTGAAGCCGCGAACGATCTTGACTCCTGACATTAAAATGTAATCAATGATTTCAATCAAATTACAGTTTCTATCGCAATGATTAGTAATTTGGTAGAAGAAGTTAAGACCAAAATAATCTACTTAGTTTATATATTTAGTAACTTTGTAATTTAAAAGCAAACTAAGTGCCTTGTTCATAAATATGCAATTTCGGGAATTTATGCCAGAAATCTTATATTTATACTGTACTCAGTCAAACTTTATAAATAACCGTTTATTTATAAAATGTTCGTCTGTAGGGCAACAATAGAATCGGGAAAAATAAGAGGCTGTAACTATGGAAACAAATATTACGCAGCCAAGTTATCTAACAAAGGACATTCTCTAACGTGATGGTTTCCTTGAAATATTTTAAAGTCCTGAAATAACCCCAAATAGGGGGTATTTTTTAAATTTACAAATAAAACCTTAACACTATACAACCTTAACCGTTGCTCTTACTAAAATCCATGTGCAGCGAGACAATAACCCAAACTACTGTCGATAAAGTTTGATGAGTTATTGAGTTGTTAGGCAAGAAGCAACATAAAGATAAAAGCCAGCACTCTGTTGGCGTGAAAAACTACCATTCAATTTGGCGGAACCTCCTCTTCCCTTCTCCTATAGTTCCTCCTCACCTGGAGAATACCTGCTTCAAGTTGTAAGAAGTTGTCATTCGGCAAACACTTACACATCCGCACACACACACATCACACGCACGTCAAATGTGACAGGAAAACTTCTCCGGATGACAATTGAGGGGGCGTGTGTGAGTGTGATGGGGGCGTGTCCTTGGACAAGTCCTTCAATTGCTGTCGCAAAAAACTTTGCCCAATTTAAAGAGGCAAACAAGCAAGCCAGGACCAGGAGCTGAGGTATTCTTAAAAATGCACAGGAACAAAAAAGAAACAGAAATAAGAATTTTAATTTACAGAAAATATATAAAAATTATTTTAATTATATATTTTATATATTTATAAAGTAACATTATATAAATATATAAAGTATTTAAAAATAAATATAAGATTCTTAAAATTAGTTCTTTATTGAAACGCACACAAATAAGCAAACTTTACAGAGTATTTTTTAACTGTTAAGCTGAATTAAATCACTGTTTCTCTGTGGGAATCTGTACCCTAATTTCAACTATAAACCGATTTTATGCTCATTGTGAAAGCCGAAAAAGATCAGGTATTAGTCACGCCCTGACAGATTCCGGCCAAGTCCGTTGGATATCTTTCGGCAATTGCTCCCTCGTCACTTGGCAACGATTCCGAGACTGAGACTGTCAATCAGTACCATAGATATATTTTGGTTCTTTTTTGTTTTCCGATTTTTGGGCCAAACAAACCAACTAATTGGTTGAAATGCAGAGCAGAGAGGCAAGGCTAATTTTTTTCTGCCAAAAAGTTTTACGCTTATTACACCAAAGGCGAAACAAAGCCAAGCCATGCAAGAACAAAAATAAAAAAAGGAAGGAAGAAAGCAAAAATGGTGTTGAGAAATTCATGATTCATTAGCAAAGTCAGCCCGGCGCAAGTGGGTAACTTTTCAGCCACGTCTATTGCACCGCCTGGCAGCTGCCTTCTTGGCTAATTTAAATTCTTTTGGCGCCGCCAGAGAGGCCACATCGCAGCACCCAACCGCCGAACCGCCGAACCACCAACGGCGGCGGTGGTGCTGGTGTCCTATTGGAAGAAGTCGGGCATGACAGCTCCTTAAGCGCCTGAGTGATTGACATCAAAAAGGTCTACAGAGCAGCCAGAGCAGATAATATAATGAACGCGCCATGCACAGCTCAAAAAACAAGGATAATCAGAGATAAGTTAAGATAAGATAAAGTTTAAATATTGTTTTTTTTCTATAAGAAAATAAATAATTACGGAAATATAAGCATCTTCGATGCATATATTTCTAAATTAAAATAGTCCAGTTCAGTTTTACAAAAATCACCCTCTCTTTCAGTGTCCATATACACGCGTGTTTTTGGGATATAATAAAAATCATTAGGAATTTGTAAACTTGCCTAAACTTCTAGCCAGAAAGTTTAAACAGTCAATGCTCCAAAATTGAATGAGAGGGCAGTTCTGCGAGGAGTCTTTTTTCTGGAGTTGTCCGCACTTGAAAATCCTTCAAAGGGAAACTTCGAACTAAGCGCACTAATGATACACGAAAATAAGGAGGCTTTATTTTCGCAGAAAATACCCATGCTTAACCGTGGGTTGTCAGGGACAACAACGCTCCTCCCGACACTCGTTCAAAGGTAATTTAAACAAAACGAAAAGAAAAAACAACTGGGAAAGCGATATCAAAACGCAAACAATTCTTCAGGTTGTTGGGGCCAACACAAGGCAGTTCTGCAGTTTCCACAGTTTCGGCAATCAAATCCTGTGTGAAATGAAGGGACAACCCAAACCCAAGCCCAAACCCAAACCCAAAACCCGAACCCATCTGACAAGCGTCTTAAGCAACTGGCTAACAAATCTCACTAAATGCCAAGACAAAAGTAAATGAAATTGCACTAAATCTAAGGGGAATTTGTCTTGACGAAATTTCAACCTTTTGGCCCCCGAGTTCCTTAGATGTGGGGTAGGATCTGGGAACCTCGGGCGGGCATCGTCAAAAAGGTACGAACAGGAGGCCTAGGCCAAAGTGATAAACCGTTTCCACTGACATTGCATATAAATCTGCGACAAAGTTGCGTCTGCCACGGATAGCTCCAAATCGTGCCGGATTTGTCACGCCAAATCGTTGGAAATGCTTTTGGCCCTGTTTATGCCCAGTTTCCCACGTCGCCCCCTGCCCTGCCCCTTACTTGCCGTTCCAGTTTTCAGTCCCCGGCTTTTGCCATTTTACCATTTCACCATTTTTAGCTACCGAAATTCGCACAGCGAAAAGAGAGAGTCGTAAATCTTTGAGTAGCTTATCTCCAAACAAAACTGCGCTTTTTTAATTCGCTGGGAAAATGTATGCAAAACAAGGGCCAACGAAATCAAGAAGAAATGTAACCGAAAAATGCACAGAGAAAATGTTAAATGTTTATTTAAAATGAGGCACATGTTTCGCGGGAAAGAACGGTCGCGATATTATTTATATGGGGGGAAAGTCGGGATAACAACTTGGACGAGATGAGTCTGGAAATTAGGTTAACAAAGACCATTTTTTGTTGTTTATATTCCTAGAACTTAGATCAACAACTTGTAAGCCGCTTTTCACTCTCGACAACCCGCGACACCCGGAGACACCCGTGGACCGGGAAAAACAAAAGCCAGAAATCCGCTTCCACATTTCCCAGCCATTTATCATAAAATGCCAACACAATGCCACCGATACGATACGCAGACAAAAACCAAATTCAAAGATTATGTCTTCAACTTGATAAACGAGATGTCACAGAAAGTATTTTCTGTTGTAGCCTTAACACCTCAGCGAATCGCATAACAAATTGGTTTATTGAACAGACACAACATCAAAGTTTCGCCTCTAATTTACAATTGTTTTAGTTGGTAATTAGGGTAAAAGCCCAAAAGGATAGAACAACACAGAACCAGAAAAAAACAACAACAATAAATCTCAGCCAAGATAATTTGATGAATCTGATGATGAGACTTTGATGTGCCAAAAATAATTGCATGCAAATTTATTTTAATGCATATTTACCCTCGTAATTGCTGCAAATTTACGTTTCATTTAATCGACATTGTCAGAGGGTCCTGGAAAAGCACACAAAAAGAACAACAAGAATAGGGAAAAGATAGTCTAAAGTCGACAAGTTACATACACTATAATTAGCAGAGATTAATTTAAAATATTTCAAATAAACAGAAGCTGTATTAATCTATGAAATTTTAATAATATTTATAAGAAATTTATGATATTTAAGCGTAAAATAGCACAAGCAATTACATTTATTTATAACCCTAAAATGACTCATTTTATTTACCATTTATTTAAACTCGTTTGCGGGCACATAATCCTTTATGAGCATAGCCATCGTCCTGTGTAATATACCCTTTCCTCTGCCGCCGCTGGGCAGTCAAATGGCGACCATGAAAAAGCGGCAAACAGATTATAACTCCCAACTGACATTCGCGGGGACTTTATTATTTGGCCATTGAAAAATGCGAGACTAGCCAAGGGATGGAGTTTTTTTGGGTTTGGTTCTGAGGCAGGGCTGTTCGCGGCGCGGGCAAGGGGACCCAAGTGGATTTTAATTTTTCAAAGTTAAACAGCGTCGGCGACCCTTTTTTTTATATACACCCGGACCGTACCGGGCAGGACCGGGCCCGAATCGCTTGACTGGACACTGGGGGGAATCGTGGACAGTGGAGCTATGTTTGTGTAAATGTCGCAGCCGGAGCTTTATTGTTTACCTTCGCGACTTTGCACTGATTGATCCCTTGGGTGGCTCAGCACGCCTCAATATCGCCGGGGTGGTCCTTGGGCGGCTGGGTGTAATTAATTTCGCCTTTTGCCTTTCGCTTTTTGATTTGCGATTTCTGATTTCGGTGCTGTCCTGATTTGTGCTCGGTGCCAGTGGAAAACCATCAAATTGTCACGTAATTATATTTGCGTTAATGATGTTCCGAACCCGTCGCGCCGCCAGAAAAGTCAATTAATATTTTTGGTGAGCGAACACAACAATTTAGATTGTTGGACTTTAATTAAAATGCTTTGGCCGCAATTTCAATGCATGCTGAGATTTTTAATTTTCATTGAAATCGTGACAGCAGATCTCATTCCGTCTCTCTTATATTATTCCCTCTTTTTTGTGTGTTTTATATTTTAAAATTCTTTTTTTTTTTTGTGGCTTGGCACGCGTCTTTAAAAACCGCTACCAGATTCCGGCGATAATGACCAGAAAAATGTTTGGGCCATTAAATTATATAAGCCTTAAGTGGTTGTTAATCTCACTTTAATTTTTTGCCAAGCCAAACTTGTTCTTTTTGTGTTCATTTTGATTGCATTCGCATGCTACTGAGTAAGGTTTTAAATGCAAATTATTCAGATAATCGGTTAATGAGACAGAAGTCAGGGAATGTCCCAGTTGGTGAATCATAAAGTACGAACATTGGGGAATATAAA
This sequence comes from Drosophila anomelani, assembly GCA_035045905.1. Classification (NCBI taxonomy): domain Eukaryota; kingdom Metazoa; phylum Arthropoda; class Insecta; order Diptera; family Drosophilidae; genus Drosophila; species Drosophila anomelani. The sequence goes on along the minus strand of JAWNOO010000007.1, from coordinate 1,732,498 downwards.
ACATTAAGATTAAGTATTTTATTTCTGTTTGGTAAAGGCTTTAAAAGGTGTCCCAGTGTCATTTATATTTCTAAAAAAAAAAAAATAACAAAATAAAATAAGTATAACGTGATATAAATAGTCTTAAAAATGCATTATAATTTAATAAATGTTTCCAAAGACCCATTCAATAAAATTATTTCAAGCTCCTAAGGACAATATGTCTGGGGACGACATTTATTAGAGAATTTAGATTTTATTGCCTTACAAGTTCATTTAACAACAACTATTGTACAATTGTTTTGGCTTTCACTATGAAAATTGCAAAGACAAAAATATTAGCCAACTAACACAACATAAAATAACATGTTAATATAGATGACAAGCAAGGAAATATGAAGCCACGCACTTTCCATATTAAAGCTGTCTGTCCGGCACTTAACTCTCATGTTCGATGGCTGTTGTTCTGCTAAAAACATGCTATACATTTACTATATATGTACTATATATACATGTATAGGGACGACAACAACGGACGTGCAGCACTCATTCGTCTGCTCACGTGCAGCATATTCATGTCAGTTTGACTTTACTTGCCCAGCGTTGAGATGAGGTGAGGAATTCCTGAATACAAGGAAAAATGTATTTTAAATATCAATAAGTTATTTTATGAACTAGTTAATTTTTTAATAGATTAAAGATGATTCAATTAAATTTTTGGCAAAATTGTTTAAAGCCAAAAGCAGCAAATTTCCTGACCTCACTTACAGTTCTCATCAGTATGCTTAATATTCAGCGTAAAAACAGCGAAATTGCAACTGTATCTAGTTAGGAATTGCAGTAAAATTTCAGTAAATATTTAAAAATTTTTTAATAACAATTATTGTAAATTAAATCCACATATACATATGTATCTCCAACAGAGACAATTTTGTATTTAAATTTAAAAGCTAAATGAATCCATTTGTCTTCTCAAGCCTTTCCTTTTTTTATGATTCCCTCCAAGTCCCTGAAGAATTCGTGGCAATTAAGATATAGTCGGTGTTCTCTCTGCACTTTTGGGGGCATCAGTATGAGTTACTATTAATGGCATGCAGTATAAATTGAATTTCATTACATGACGACGTCAATTAAAGGCATGTAAAACTGAATCGGCAGTGACGGTTTTAAAATGCAGCCAAGCCATCATCGAAAAGAATCTGAATCTGAACCGGAAAGGTAGATGAGGAGGTGGTCAGGGGAAAATGGGAAATGGTAAATGGAAAATGGGCGACGGCAGCGGCATCAGTGGCGGTGGGGCATTGACGTTCGCTTAATGAGTCGGCAAATGGCTGATAAAAATGCACAGTGAATATGAAAATCGCTGGCGCTGACACTCGTGACGTCGTGACGCGGCGCAAACTTCTCGAAACTGACAGGAAACATTGATAAAAGTGCCAACTGACATTGCGTAATGATGGTGCGCCTTAATAGCCGGCTCATTAAACCTGGCATGCATTAAAAGAGGAAACAGATATACTATCCAATATATGAAATATCGCAATGAACAAAAAGTGATTTAACATGCATCGTGCAGCGAAAGTTTTTTAATCAAACTTACGCGCGTTGCATATTTCACATTTAACAAATATTAAAAATCTAATTAAAACTTAAACGGAATTTTGTATTATGTACTGGCAGCATTTTTGCAGTTGGAATTCGCTTAAGCTAAAAGCCCGTTAACAATTATGACTTTCCTTTGCCGCCCAACTAGTTGGGACTTGAAAAGGAAAAGAAAACTTGCTGCCAGTGACGGCAGGCTCTGCCTTTTCCTTTATCGCCCCCGCTGCCTCCCTGGGCTTTGTTTTAAGTCGACGACAGTTTTTGTACGGCTTTCCCCCGATCCGCCAACTATACTATATATCGTATATAGTACTATATATATAGAAGCAGCAACAGCAACTGCAACAGCTAGAACGCTTTGACTTCGCTTCATTTTCAGTTTTACTTTTTCAAGTTTTAATTCTTTGAATCTTAATGACTTCTCGTAATAAGTTTTCATTTCTCATAATTTCTTGGGTTAATAGAATCTTTGCAGTTTTATGTGTATGGCTGCTGCCATACTCCCATGTAGAGCAACTTTAAATGCTATAACCATGGTCATTAGTCTGATTTCGGATTGATACGAGTGAAAAAATTAAAGTTAAACTATAAATTAAAACAACATTTCATCAGATATTTTGTAATATAATAAACTAACATATACAAAATCTGTAAATTAAATAATTTTTAAAAAATACTTTACGATTTTTAAAGATACTTTAAAATTAGTAATCTATAAATAGAGAAATCAAAAAAGGTAGAAAACATTTTCTAAGCTATTGGCCAGCTGGCAACCACTGTGCTCTGCTCATTGAAAGTTTTTTGTTGAACAAAAAAAAGATATAAGAAAACTATAATTATGGAGTTGACACAAAGTCGGACAGCAGCAGCAGCAGTTACAAGTAAAAACGCAGACGACAATAATGACTCGGACGAGTCACGATGAGATGGAGCAGGGGTAGGAGCAGGGCCAGGGGCAGGACTACTATGTGGAGTCCTTGGCAGCCATGAATTCTATCAGAGAGGAAGCACTAGAAATGCATAAAAGTCGGACTGCATAAAGCGCAGCAGGACCGCAGCAGTTGACATTTATGTGGAACTGTCACTGCTGGCTTAAAGTAAACTTGCTGGTGGAAAATGGCCGGGAAAGCGGATGGTAACAGTAGGGCAAAGTGGGTGCTGAGCGGACTTGGGTCTTGGAAGTGCAAGTCCTTGAGCCGCGTTAAATACTTGGCTTCTCACTCGTCGCTTTGTGGCTAATCATAAATTCAAAAGGGGCAAAAGTGCAGCGGCAGTAACAATTAACTTATTAAATGGCAACGACACAGGACGAAGGGATATGGGCTATGAAAGTTGTGAAAATGAAACCAAAGTAGCCGTAAAGAAGGCATCCATGGGGTGAGGGATGTGATAGTGAGTGGCTGTGAAGGAAGCACTCATCACTTTTTTCCGGAAACTTAAGGGAGAAAAAGCGAACAAGTTTCTTAAGATATATGTATGTTTTTCACTGCAAAAATTAAGGGTAATTTCGGTTACCTTTAATCATTAAAGAATACAATTTATTATTATTTTATTAAAATTATTTCATCGCATTCATTAAGTTAAGTACTACTATAAATCATTTTAAAAGAGGGGTTTATTTGCCCTGTTTTTGTTGTTTTTATTCTCTGTGCAGTACCCTCCTTTGAGAGCCTCTCTCCAAATTACTAATTAGCGAAATTGATTTGAATTTTATGGTGCGAAAAATTAGTCTGCATGGCAAAAGGAGTGGGGATCGAAGGCCTTGAGGATGGAGAGTTAACTCCATTGGAAACTAAATGTTTTGCATTAAATTAAGTCAGTGCTGTTAAGAAATCAAACTGTTTTGCAGAGGGACCGGGAATTTTCAGCAAATATCTCAACACTTTTACAATTTCTTTCCTTTTTTCGCCACTCTCTTTGCAGCTGTTGTGACATTTTTTTGGCAAAAGCAAAACGCAATGGCGCCAAAGACGCCGCCATTCTCGCAGCTCGACAAAATGGCGACAAGGACATGCACATTCAGTTGGCTCTGCCGCCTGCTGCTATTCGGCTTTTGCATTGGCGCCGCTGCCGCTCGAGGTAAATATCCATAAACATTTTTATACAAATTCATTCCCAGCTCTCGCGCATAAAATACGCCAGCATAGATGGCTTTTGTGAGCCGACAGAAAAAGTGGCAATCGCCTGAATCCATTTATATATAAATATATATATCGGCACAAATGAAAACAGCATCGCGGCACCTGCGGCCTTTTTGGTGTGCAAAAACTAATTATGTATCTGTCAAAATCGAACGAGCAAACAATGCTTTCCGCTTGTTTCGGACTGTGCATCGAACACCGCACATAAATATTATTAATTAATCTGATAGTTTCGCTTTAAAAACGGCATGCAATTCAATTAAATTACTTGCCGTAAGTGTGGGTACGAAATCAATGCGAATAGATTTGAAAAGTAAAACAAATTAAAGCCATTTAAAGCAATTGTTTGGTTTCAATAATCAAGAAAAACGATTTGTTTTTAACGAAACTTTTTTGGAACTTAATAATATAATAATTATTAATATTTCAATCAGTCAAGCGTTAACTTAACTTGTTAAGGGAAATTTGAATAATCTTACGATCTGTACTATCTCGTGTGATTCTGAAATTATTCGACATTTTTTGGACTTTTATAAAGGTGTGTAAAAGTATGAAATATAATTTTTGAGATACAGAACTTTGTGTCCTACATAAAGACCCTAGTGATACTCCTTGTACCCGCATATGCCATGGATTCGCGATGCAATTGAAAAATATAAAACCTAAAGTACAGAATTTTAAAGATAAATCATGGTCAAGTGAACCACTACCACAAAATATCTACGGTTTGAAAATGTTTAAGGAACAAAAAAAAGTACCACAAAAAAATGGGATTACAGAAAAAAGTAAGCAAACTAAATTGAACAATTTAAATATCAGTTACAACGTCACACCGGAGTGCACCTGCCCCTTGTCCCAAAAAACCGACTCAACAACAAAATCTCCAATTCAACTGTCACACACAAAGTGGATGAATCGAAAAGAGAGGGTAAAAAATAAAAGGAACCTAGTGAGATATATATATCAAAATGTTTGCAAAAAAGTGCAATTGCATTTCGCACGTGATACTCATGGTAGGTTTAAATATCAGAATTTTTAACCAAACGATTGGAGGGGGCTGGCCGCCAATCATGCGAATTTTATTGCAATATTGCGACAATTTTTATTAAAATTTTAGAATTTTCAATTTATTTAGCACTCGAACCAGGCCAACACACTCTCTCAGTCCCGCTGAGCTGGGCAACATTTTGCCCTTTGATTTGTTGCAGCTGCGTGAAATTTGGTCAGCAGATATTGGCCAGTGCCGGAACGGACACTACGTGATTTGATTTCGCTTTACATGCCGGACTCTTTCCGTGTGGTCAGCACAATATTGCCGCTGGCCAGTCAAAGTTTAGGAAGTAGTATTACCCAGTTTGAAGGATTTCAGCATTTTGCTGGTCGTTTAAAGCGAGGCAATGCAATCAGATCGAATGTGAGACTAATAGACTTCAAATTGAATTGGCCATTTCGTTAATATTTTGCGAGTCCAAACAGCCAGGCAGCTTCAATGTTTATCGACCAGACAGACAGGAAACCGTTTCGCATCCTTTTCATCCTGGAGGCGGTTTGAAATGAAATTTGCAATGGCCTCCGAAACAGGCCAGCGAAAGTCAATTTGAAGGAAATCGCGAGAAAAAAAGTCGTATACTAGCAAAGTTTTACTTTTACTCTAGGAAATAAATCTCTTTATTTAATATATATTTCATTAGCATAAAAAGATCTTTATGTTATTTGATTATTTGTGGAAAAAAAGTATTTTTTAAGTATATAGTGTCCAAGGAAATATATACAAGTTTTTTTAAAAGTGCATGTATATTTTTGTTCAAGCTCCTTTCCTATGGTTGTTCAGTTGCTTCCTTCTGTCTGTCAACACACTCTGATAAGTTGTGTTTCTGCTTGCCATCCCCAGTTGGCCTGCATCCTGTCCGGTTCCGTTCTCTCCTGTGAGTCCTGCGTCTCCTGTTGACCCAGGCAAATGCTAATTTTATTATGACAAATGCGCAGTGTCAGGTGGGGAGGACTTTCTTCCTTTTTTTGTTGCCTTTTTGCACTCGCTGTTTTGCAATCACAAGTCTAGACAACACCGCGCTCATTCTACTCGAGAAAAGCAGGCTCTCATTTATTACGAACGCTAATCTGAGGACAATCTGCAAAGTGCTTCAAGTCATTGGTTCGTTAGCTTTGGCTTTATAAACGATGCTCCCGCACTTATCCCATAATCAGCGGCCAGCTACCGTCTTACCCGCACACCAACAGCTTCTAAATCACGCCCCACGATGGGGACTCTAATTGAAAATGATCACCGGGCTTGGATTCGCCCCACAATTACATGGCAGTTGAGCTTAACCTAAGTGGACAGCCTGGTAGTTTGTGGAACAACATAAGCACGCCTCCAGTGAGAGGGGGAAAAGTAAACAACGTCAGCGGAGTGTGTTTGCGGCAGAATGAAGATCTCGCGGAAGTATCTGTATCTGTGCAGTTGCGCCTGCGTGCCAGCAGCTCCTTCTTCTGGCATTCGGACAACCGGACTCTTCTCGGTTGTCAGCTCTAATCTAAATAAGCGATTTGTCTGTGCATAACTTTTGTCCAAGACCAAGAGCCCAGCCTCATGCCAGGAAATGCACAGCGAGAAATCATGATTGAGAGCAGGAATGTAAATTAAATTTATAAATTGAATAAAGCTAAACAAAACGCTACATTTTATCAAAAGTAAAATGAGAAATGAAAAAGAATTAAGAAATCCATTATATAAACCTGTTTCCAATGAACTCCTTTATTAACCATTTATTTTTCCCTGTGTATGAACTAACGCAAACACAGTGGTTTGTCCTGCTTGGAGTTAAATAATAATTTGTATAATTTACACAAGGAACTCCTTGGTGGAATTTACAAGGCGATAGCTTCTTATGGCCACGCTGATTTATAGGAGCGAGCGTGGAATTTTTTCCTTTCTGGTCTCTGGAATCCATGGAGTCGGGCATAAATAATTAACACGTGCATAGTTTAAATTGCATTTTATGGCAAAACTGTTGACTCTTTGATTGTCCAGCTTGAAACTCAAGATGCTGCGATTCTATTCCATTTCTTGGAGGCCCTCAACAAAGTCACTTCCGCAAAAGTTTTCGAGTGTGCTGCGGCCTTTGTTTTAACCCGAAGAAGAAGAGTTCATTGTCTTGGGCTTTGGACATTTAAAAAGCGTTTAATTGTTTATTCATGACATTGTTTTGTCAGCTAAATGAATGGTAATGACCTCGTCGAGGGATATAAATATTTGATAGGGGCACAAGAAGTGTTGAGCGAGAAGCACTTGCAACTTAATTAGAACTTTTTGTACTAGGAAGATATTTTTAGAGAAATTAAATTTGCTTTTAATTTAATAATAATTATTGAATAATTCCTGTTATTTATGCTTTTATATCAAAATACCTCTTCTGGCAACAAAATGCTATTTCTTAAGCTTATATTAACAAACATTTTACTATTATTGACACAAAACTAATGCAATACAAAAGTTTGCTCTGACATAACTATAACCCCACAAGCAACAACTACAATCTAAACAGCAATGGGCGCACATTTAGTGCCGCCTGCTGCGGCAGCTGCCTTGATTGCCGCCGCTCACCAAGTTTTTCTACGTCTGCCCCAGCTGACTGGGCCAACAAATTCAAGTAATTGTCAGCAATTCATTTGCCAAACGAATGTAACTTTTCCCCCCATACAATCCGCACAACACACCTCTTCCTCCTCCCTTGTCGAGTAGTTTCAGTAATTGCTGCAGCACAAGCTTCTCCACATTTCCAGCCACCTACATCAACGATTTCCCACGTCCCGCTGTGGTTTGTTACTCGGTTTGTTGATGAGAGCCAGGTTATCCACTAGGATAGTATGGGGATTTATCCACTTGGCTTACCTATTTGTTATGATTTTTACATTTTAATAAATTTAATTTACCAAATTGATGTTAGTGAGTGTTTGTTATAACTTTATCCTGTTTTTTAGTGCATCTTTATAGACTTACCTCTTAATTTAAATTCTTATTTAAGTCTTTAGTTTTTCCTTTTAATTTTCTTCATTATTTTCAAGGCGAAAACTCCTTAGCCCAGTGAAAAACAATCGACAGAATGCACAAAGGAGACCTATTCTCCCAAGGAATGACTGACTTCGCCTTCGCCTTCGCCTTCGCCGGCGCCATCCTTAAAACCTTCCTGGCTGCTCCACTTGTGCCAGTGCATGTTGTAATTGTTATTATTCCGCTGGTATTGTAGCAGCTTAATTGAAAATATTGCGAGTGTGCCGCACAGTGTGTCTGGCCATGTGAGTTCCTTTGTTAGGATGTGTTTAGCTGTAGCCAGGGGCGTCTTTGTGCGCCACTCCCTAAATGAAATTAATTGAAGACCCCCGGGCCACCCACACCCACACAAACACACACACAACCCACTCCCCTGATAACCAATCTCCCCGCAATTGGCAACTAAAGTTGCGCCCCGGTCATATGTAACTTTTTATACGCCCAATATCCGGCGGCTATTGTTGCAGTATGCCAGAGCCCCGTTCCCCCATTATTCAAACATATGGGGGCCAAAGAAAGGGTGTCAGCCTATTCCGATACATGCAGACAATAGCCGGAAAGTTGATCAATTGTTCTGGATAAAGGAGAAAACTTCTCCAAGGCACACATTGGGCTGCTTTAAAGGTCGACTTTCGGTGGAATTTGTTTGAGTTTGGCGGAAGATGGTAATTGTAATTAAAAAGCATATATTAAATTCTTGAGAATTATAAATTTAAGGCGCTTCATTTTTAACCAGAAATGGGGAAAATTATTTGGGAATTCCCTGGGGCTGGCTCCTTGCTTCTTGGTGGTAAAACTTCCAAGTCGATTAAAGTCACGATATTCAAGGCATCGACACAAAAGTCGATGTGAAATTTATTCGCTTGATTTCAACATAAAAACGGATGAAGAGGAGAGAAACACAAACTATCTCGGAGTGTGGACGGGGCACAAGGCTCTCCTAATGACATTAGCTTTCACGCAATGTGATTAACTGTCTGAGTAAATTGAGCAGCAAACAAAACATCAAGCTGCCTGGCACACAATTCATTACATGACCACCTCACCCACCTCCCGCACTTTCGCTCCCAGCTCCAAAGCCCAGCTAAATGGGGCACCAGGTGGAGAAGGGCACGAACAACCTGCTAACACGCCATAATCCTACGGCAAGAAGGACATAATATAAGCGGGTCGGCAAAACTCCAATGATAATAATGCAGCCCCAAGGAGGTCAGCGGCGCCAAATGAAGTAACTTGCCCAAGTGACCGGACTGGCCAAAGTAAGTAACTGGCCGAAGCACTCCCGGCCGGGGATAACCGGACACCGAGTTAAGTCCCGGCTAAGACGAGCACGTTCCACGTTCGTTTCGTGGAAGCCATGGACTGAGCACTGACCTTCACCTTTATTACGGCTTCAGCTCGGGCTTGCTGGCTCTAACTCTGCCTTTGGGCCACCCGCTTCCCGTTGAAAGCCTTTGCCTTCGCCAGCTTTCATCATAATTTCAGTTAGCAGCAGCAAAATGGCCAACATTGTCTCTGCGCGTGTCCTTTTATGGGGCTCCCACTGACGTTGTAGTTGTGCGTCTCAGTGTGTGTGTCTATATGCAATTAAATTAAATATTAAACTTAATTACACTGGGAAACTAACACGCCAAGGCAGCGCCAATGGTAAGGAAGGAGCAGAAAAGCTGGCAAGCTCCTTCGTCCTGTCAAATATGCCCAGGACCAGGCCTCAATAATGCAGCCAGGAATGTAAGAAATAATGAAAGTCAATTGTCAGTCAGGCCATCGCTAGATTTTTGCCTCCATCTCCTGGGGAGTGTCCTGCGTCTTGAGTCCTTTTCACTTGTCCAGAAGACGTCGGGTGTTGTCTTTCAGGCACTGAGCAAAAAGCCTCAGGAAATTATATTTAGAAGGCATATTACAAAACTTGTGACATACAAAATATTCCAAATCTTTGAAAATATTATATCTATTTATATACCTATGTGTTCAGGATAATGTGTTTTCTTAACTCCTAGTTCCTGATTTATATATTTAACTTTACAACACTAATGCTATCTAACATTGTTTAGTAAAAATGTATTCTAAAAAATATTATTTTACTTGATTAATACTTTTAATAATTTTGGCACACATTTGTATTAAACTCTTACTATATAGTTTTCCCAGTGTACCTTGGTTGCCATCGCCTGAAACCGTAATGACAATGTTGCTTTCATTTCGTGTTCCTGTTGCCTGCTAATTGAATTTAATGTAGTTTAATTGAGACGAACGTGATTGTAACTAAAAGCGCTTTATGCTTAATTTACCGGCACGATGGCAGGTCCTAGAATAAGGTTACCTTCTACCCATTCCTCCCATCCTCCCATCCTGCACATCCTGCCTCCCTCCATTGCCAAGGAGGAGTGCTGATGCCTCTTAATAGTTCAAATTCAAATTAATTGCTCCAAGTTAAAGGCATCTGCCAGCGAGCCACGCCTCTGCTCGGCTCGGTTCGGTTCGATGCGAGGCAACCAAGGGAAATGGCATTTAAATATTTAACATTTCCCTGCCAGCTGTCGGCAGCTTTTCCGACAAGTTTATCCACCGTAGCCGCATCGCCATGAATAATGCATAGTGGCGATTGTGTCACACGCTGCGTATGAGTAATGACTGGAAGTGCTGCTGGCCAAAGCAAAAGGCGCTGGGAACGAACAATCGATGCGTCCCCAAGTCCTCAAGGACATTTGCCAATATTAAAATCTGCTCGAGCGCAGCGCAGCGCGAAATTCAAATGCATCTGGCGCATCCCATTCGAAATTGGTGATGGTGATGCTGATGCTGATGGCTGCCTCCTCCTGGCTGGGACAAAAAAAAAGAAGGCTTTGCAAAAAATATAGGAGACTCCGAAATGAAGCCCGACAGATGCCAGAATTAGCGCGAGAAGTTCGCTCATTTTTATTTTCTGTTTCATTTTCATCCACCAAAGCTGTCAGAAGGCAAAAGCAGCAGCAGTAGCAGCAGCAGCACAGGATCAGGCAAAGGGAGCCGGAGCCGGAGCCGGAGCAGGAGCAGCAGCCAGAGCTGGAGCCATAGAAACAGCTGTCATCTTAGAGAGAGAATGGCTAAAAACTGTCAAGCTGCATAATAAATTGAATTTCCTGTAGCTGGTCATTTGCCACCATGAAATTTGAGCGGTGCTGGCGGAACAGAATGAAATGGGCGTGGCATAAACATGCACTTGAAACGAAAATACGGCTCCAGAGCCGAGCCAGGACTAACCGGACCGTCCGGACTCTGGCCAACACGTACGGATACGTTGGCTTCAACATGAAGGCACAGCGGCGAAATGCCACCAGAGGCAAATGAAATTACCGAGTTGCCAACCCGACGACGATGGGCGAGAGAACTCGAAAATCCAAATATCATATTTACAACTTGCAACTACAAGCCCCCGGAGTGTTTTCCAGTTGGTAAAACGGAGAAAAACAGAGTCCGGGTGAAGGATATTAAAGGATGCGACAAACGGCTAATGTCAAGCCGTTAGCTGACATTTCAATTCGCCTTTTTTATGACACTTGCCAAGCCGAAGTAATAGAATCAAGTCTCTCATTAAATGAGATGTTGGAGTCTGCTTAAAACTATCTGAATTTGAATGTAATGAAATAAAACTAGTAAAATAAAAATATTTGAAAATTTAAAAGTCAAAAATAAAATTAATATTCAATTCCGTTCCTTTTATTCAGAAAATATCCCCGAAAATTACTTAAATAATTTTAATCCTAAATAGCAGTCAATACTAAATAATAATATATTCAAATTAGGATGATAGTTAAAAAAAGTTACATTATTAGGACTGATATTTTATATTCAAACTCATTTAAAATAGATTAAAATCGTTACTACCCGAAGTAGTTAAATTTAAGCCCAGAAGTGAATAGGTAATATACTACATTTATTTTACAACATTTTTAAAAGATTAAAATGTATCATTAGGCACTTTAAATGATTAAATATATATATATATATATATATATATATATTAAACCTCTTTAAAATCACTACTTTTGAACAAGTTAAATTAAAAACCCCTGCGGTTGCAGAAACGCTGAAAAAGGACACAATCAAGCGGAGAATATAATGACGAAACTTTTAATGACTAATTAAGGGACATTTACTCTGACTTCTTGCAACAAACAAACACACACATATACACACCAGAAACAGCCCGAAGCGCCAATGGAACGATTAAATGTCCCAAGTTGGCATTTTGTGAAACCGCCACAACAAAACAACTATAAAAATCACACAAATTACTGTTGCAAATTTGAAGATCTCACAGTGTTTTCTATTTATCAAATGAAAATTTAAATAGCCACCGACATCGATGTTTAACGAAGCAAACCCAATGGCAGCGGCAGCTCTTTTGTTGGGGGGGCGGAAAACATTAAACCACAACCACCAGGCCGCTCAATAAATATTTAATTAAAATGGAAAAATAAAGGGAAAAATAGGAAATCAGTATTTGTCATTTTCGCCAGAGCGCTCTGGCCCTATGAAAATTATGCCTACGTTGACAGAGCTACGAACGGGCCAAAATTCGTGTACTTATGCCTGCTTTTATAACTACATTTTCGTAAACCGTAACGTGCTTAAATGTTGAAAATTGAAATTTTAATGCAAAAAGGGGACCCGGACAGGGACTGGGACTGGGACCTGGGCTTTGCTCGCGTCGTTTTAATGGGCGGGGTGGCGTGGTGGAAATGGCAATGCCATATCCGAAACTATTTGCGGCCATGCTCTGCGGTCAGATTGTGGCTAACCATGTTACGCCTGCTCCCGGTTGCCAGATGCCCGGGAATATGGCCCGAATGCTTACACACGAACAAAAGTTGAAGTTAGTAATAGAATGGTAACTGGGGGATGTAAGCAGTATTAACTTTTCGATATGAATCTTGAAAAGGAAAAAGAGTTTCATACTTGATCAGCTGAAAATGTTTTAAATATATTATTACTGGCATACGATCTTGGATGTTTTTTTATTTGGATTTAGAAGATAATATGTACATTTATTCAAAAAGATTTCAATTTACTTCTCTTAAAGCTAGCTTAGGCTATTATATCATAATTGTTTTATTAAAATACTTTTCCTAAGAGACTAGTATCTCTGATTTAATAATCTTGTCAAATTAATAAATAAAACATTAAATATTTGCATTGATTTTTTAGACAAGAAATTGCTATACAATATCTACAAAATATCTTAGTTTTATGTTACAAATCAACCTTATTAAGCATTTCAAGAACAAAGTACATTTCAAAATAGTTAAAAGAAAGATCAGATATTATCAAGAGATTAGTTTAAGAGATCCTTTTTAAAGATCCTTTTTCGCTGTGCAGGGTGACGTGTCCCTGTGGCGGTGAATAGGGGACAACGCATAAGTTTGCGGTCGGATTGCCGCGCTCGTCTTTCGTTTCATTTTGCATAAGTTCTAAAGTACACATCATATATAATTAAAATCGTAAAACGGTCAATTTTCCCTCGACGTTGGCACGACGACGACAAGGATCCTCTGTTGCACACACACACACACACACTCACCCCAGCCCATCCTTTCTCATCCTCCAACCCGCCGCCATCTGTGTAATGGGTTTAGCATTTTTGGGCCTTCGTGTACAAATTGAAACTTTATGTTTGTTTGCCAACGAACAGCGAGCAGAGAGTCAAGCCGTGTGCTGTGAGGCGTTCTATTAAATTAGTTTACTGGATTTTCGGCTGCGGCTGGGCGGCAAGAGGTTACATTTAAAATTTAAGCGCTTTACCATTGATGCAAATGGGGGATGTACACATAAATACCCAGGGGGAGCGAGGAGGATGTCGGTCATTAAAAATTTAAATAGAATTTCGTTTTCATTTTCGGCACTTCTTGTTTATTTTAGAATCAATAAAATGTAAAGTTTTATTCTGCCACTTTCTATGGCCATTAAAGACTTTTTTACGCTTTGATAGCATTCAAGTCTTGGAATTTTATTTATTATTAAGTAGTATTTAGCGTATTCGATATACTATTGTATTTAATGTTTCACTATTTTAATTCGTTTTGTACTTTAATTGCAACAAAATCCCCTTGGAATACCTTTCCTTTCCATTAAAATAATTAAATTGTCTGAAAAACATTCCTAACATGCTTAAGCCATAACTAAACTTTTTAAGGATTAAAAGTATATTTATTCGCTTAAGCCCATTCTTCGTAAATCGTTTAATTCTATATTAAATTTCTTGGAAACTTTTACACATCCCCCCGCACCTGGCATTCAAAAGTTTCCATCAATCTCGCACACTTTTCGCCATGCAAACATTATTGCCGTCTGCCCGGCGTAACCACATTTGGTATAATTAAATTTTATGGCCATTAAATTTGGCAATTTTCATAAGGAATATATGTATGTATGGATGCCCCCGGCTATTTTGGGGCTATAAACCATTGGCCATTGGCTTACATACACACCCCAATAATAATATTACATCGGGGCGGAGCAGAAAAAAAATACGAACTGAGATATATTATAGGGAGTAGGCCGTGACTGATGTAAATTTATGCCTAGACCAGGTCTAATTTTTAGCCGCGCATTTACAATGTTTCGCCAACCTTTCCCTACCCTCTATGGCCTTCCTTTATGGCCAACACTTAAAAATGGGCAGGCTCCGAAAATCTGTAAAGCGGGATAAAAACATCGCTAAGGAAAAACACACACTCGCAATTCATTTTCAAAATGAATTTGTTCCGCTGTAACGGCCATAAATGCATTTAAATTTATTGGAAAGCAGCACCAACACCACCAACAAGGAGCAAACCCGAATACAACAAAAAATTGAAAAAGAGGACTCTCGCACATTGAATGACAATAAATTATCAATTTTATTTTGACAGCGCGAAAAATCCCGCAACGAAAAACGAAAGACGAGCCAGCGCACAAAATGTCAAACGAAATTGAGCAAAATATATATATATCTGTATATATATCTACTATATGTTATGTAGATGGATGTGTTCGTCATACATGTACTATGCTCGTGTAATATATGCAGGCGAGAGAATTTGCGACAGGAAGTTTCAGTTCAATGGTTTGTTCCAGCGGCCGCTTCCCAATTGCCAGGATATCTGCATATAGAAATGCCCAGAAAGAGGATTGCTAATTTATAGATTGATACTCCTCTCCGTGGTTCAAAAACAAATTACTGATGGGGTCGAAAAATCAGTACCTATTTTTGCTAACATTCAAAAAGACAATAAAAATGCATTAAAAAGAATTTTAAACTTATCTATTGGTTGCTGTATTTATTTATTTATAAGTGGCGTATATTTAATTGTGTGGCTGTTCTAATAAATTATATAGTTTAATAAGGAAAGAATTACATATGCGTTTCTGCATGAACAAAAATAAATATATGTACATATTACTTAGGGAATCTGATTGGTAATGTTTTATTGGTTGAAATATGAGATTATCATAATATAGATATTATGATAATCTCATATTTCAACCAATAGAAAAATAAAATATTAATAATTAAATCCTATTTGGCATTGCCTAATTTCATTCAAAATTATTTTAATTAACGTTCGAATAACAATTTCTCTTACAGTTTTATTGTCATACCTCAAGCCTATTTCTTGCAATAAACCCTTCCCTAAAGTCAGCAAAAAGTAATTATGTCTTCATTTCGTGTTTCTTTGCAGACATCCCATTGCCGATGGTTCACACAGATGAAGTGGCCTTCTACTGCCCGGGCGAGGGTCTGTTTGCTGACGACTACGATTGCCGGATTTATTACCGCTGCGAGCGGCGGTCAGGCCAATATATTCAACCCTACCTACTGGCCTGTCCCGAGGATGCGGTCTTCTCGCGCTCGCTGCGAATGTGTCTGCCACCCGCAATGGCGGGGCGAGACGAGTGCGTGGACCAGATGAACGAGGTGGACGGAAGCGCAGAGCGGTGGGAACAGGACGACTACGGACAGGACGAGCATAATGCTATGCTTAACCTGGCCGTCACACCTGCGGCCAATGAGCTGCGCCTGTATGCCTCGAACCACCGGTTGCCCACGAATTATGGCCTGGCAGGACTCAGCGGTGTCTCTGTCATCTCCTTCTCCAGCTCGTCGTCGCCGTCGGGTCTGCGAGCTGTTGGCTCGGCAGAGGAGGCCGATGGGGTTATATGCCGTGATGATGGCTTCCAGAGCGATCCCAGCGACTGCACCGTGTTCTATCGCTGCATCTCGAACGGACGGGGATATAACAAAATCGGCTTCCGGTGCTCGGACGGTACAGCGTGGGACGAGTCCCTGCAGTCCTGCAACCACATGTTTGACGTACGTGCCAACGGTGGTTGCCGCAATCAGGCGGCGCCACAAAACGATGGCTATGAAGCCGGCCAAACGTCAACACAGTCCTCGCAGTCCAGCTACCAGAACTCCACCTCCAGCAGCCAGCAGAGCTCCTCAACCAGTTCCTCAAACTCCTCCCAAAGTTCTACGTCCAGCTCTACATCAAGTTCTAGCTCAAGCCATGAGTCCTCCACCTCCAGCAGCAGCCAGCAATCGAGCTCCTCATCTAGCAACAATCAGGAATCCAGCACGGGTTCAAGCAGCAACCACGAGTCCAGCTCGGGCTCAAGCAACAATCAGGAGTCTAGCACGGGATCTAGCAGCAACCAGGAGTCCAGCTCGGGCTCAAGCAACAATCAGGGGTCCAGCTCGGGTTCAAGCAACAATCAGGAATCCAGCACTAGCGCCAGTAATCAAAGCTCTCAAAACTCGGGAAGCAGTCAAAGCTCTGGCAGCAATCAGTCCTCTAGCAGCCAACAAAACCAAAGCTCTGGCAGTAACCAATCTTCGAACAACAGTCAAAATTCTGGCAGCAACCAGTCCTCCAGCAGCAATCAAAACTCAACCAGCAACAAACCCACCACAGCCAGCGAATGCGAGGATGAAAATACCTATATACCCGACCAAGATAACTGTGCGAAGTTCTACAGATGCCGCCTGGATAAGGATGGCAAACTAGAGCAAGTGCCCTTTACCTGTGGACCTGGCACTGTTTGGAACCAGGAAGACAAGGTCTGCGATCTGCCTACAGATGACCAAAAAAAAAAATGCAACATTCAATCGGGATCTTCAAGTGGCAGTAACAACTCTGGCCAGCAATCCAGTGGAGGCTCTAGCAGCAGCAACAATCAATCTTCTAGTAATCAAGGCTCTTCCAGCAATCAATCCTCCAGCAATCAAAGCTCATCTAGTAATCAAGGCTCTTCTAGCAACCAAGGCTCATCCAGCAATCAAGGTTCTTCCAGCAACCAAGGCTCATCCAGTAACCAAGGCTCATCCAGCAATCAAGGCTCATCCAGCAACCAATCATCCAATCAAAGCAGCAATCAATCCTCCAACCAAGGTTCATCCTCATCATCTAACAACGAATCGTCCACAAGTAGTTCCGGCACTCAATCGACAACTTCTAAGCCTTCTAAGCCATCCAATCCTGATGGTGAATGTAAGGATACGGAAACCTACTTAGCAGATAAAAAAGACTGTGCACGATTCTATCGCTGTGTGGAGAATGATAATGGTGGATTTAATACGGTTCCCTTCGATTGCTCACCGGGTACAGTATGGGATCCCGATACGAAGGGTTGCAACCATCCAACGGATGTACAGAAGGAGCAGTGCAAGGCAATGGCTAGTGGCACAGGCAGTTCTTCCAATCAAGGATCTTCTTCAAATCAGGGATCATCTTCCAATCAAGGATCGTCTTCTAACCAAGGATCTTCTTCCAATCAGGGATCTTCTTCCAATCAAGGATCTTCCTCTAATCAAGGATCTTCTTCCAATCAAGGATCGTCTTCCAACCAAGGATCATCATCCAATCAGGGCTCGTCTTCCAATCAGGGCGCATCTTCCAATCAGGGATCCTCTTCCAATCAAGGCTCTTCTTCCAATCAAGGCTCTTCTTCCAATCAAGGATCTTCCTCAAACCAAGGATCTTCTTCTAATCAAGGATCGTCTTCCAACCAAGGATCATCATCCAATCAGGGCTCGTCTTCCAATCAGGGATCTTCATCCAATCAAGGCTCTTCTTCCAATCAAGGATCTTCCTCAAATCAAGGATCTTCTTCCAACCAAGGATCATCATCAAATCAGGGCTCGTCTTCTAATCAGGGATCTTCTTCCAATCAAGGATCTTCCTCAAATCAGGGCTCGACTTCCAATCAAGGATCCTCGTCGTCCTCTTCCCAGCAATCGTCTTCTTCCAACCAAACTTCTTCCGCATCTACCGAAGGATCTTCATCAACCACAACACAGAAACCTTTCAGACCTGCTGAGAAATGCGAAAGTGAGGAAACATTTTTGGCTGACAACGAAAACTGTTCGAAGTTCTATCGCTGCGTGGACAACGGCAAGGGCGGATTCACAAAGGTCTCGTTTACCTGCCCTCCAAACACTTTTTGGGATCCCGAGGCTAACAGCTGCAATCACCCTGATCAGATTCAGACCAAGCCGCTCAAGTGCAAGAAAGTGATAAATCAAGGAGGATCCTCATCGAGCAGCAGTAGCTCCTCTTCCAATAGTTCATCCTCCAATCAAGGCTCCTCCTCCAACAGCGGATCATCCTCAAACAGCGGATCATCCTCCAACAGCGGATCATCCTCCAACAGCGGATCATCCTCCAACAGCGGATCATCCTCCAACACCGGTTCATCCTCCAACAGCGGTTCATCCTCCAACAGTGGCTCGTCCAATCAAGGCTCCTCCTCAAACAGCGGGTCATCCTCCAACAGCGGTTCATCCTCCTCAAATAGTGGATCCTCCTCAAACAGCGGTTCGTCGACCAGCAGTACATCGTCCGGAAGTGGATCGTCTTCTTCATCATCATCATCATCGTCGTCATCCAGCAACAATAACAATCAGGGGTCGTCCTCATCGTCATCAAGTTCATCTTCCTCCAGCAGCAGCTCAAATCAGGGAGCATCGAAACCGAATCCTTCAGAGAGCTGCAGTTTCAATGGACAATTTATTGGAGATCGAACGGATTGTGCCAAGTTCTATCGCTGTGTGGATAATGACAGAGGTGGCTTCAATATGGTTCCCTTCACTTGCGGCCCCGGCACAGTTTGGGATGCTCAAACTCAGGCCTGTAACCACGCATGGGCTGTGAAGGAATGCGGTGGAAAGGCTCCATCTACAACTCCTGCTGCGCCCACGACATCAAGCACTACCACTAAAAGGCCCTCGAGACCTTCTTCCACAGCCAGGCCATCGGGTCCATCTACCACATCCAGGCCATCGGATCCCTCTTCTACCTCTCGCCCCACGCCCATCCCATCTTCCACACCCCGTCCATCGTCAACTACCCAAAGACCAACTTCCCCAGTAACCCAATCACCCAATACTAATGGCCAGTGTAACTCCGAGGGCTTCATGGCTGATCCTAGCAATTGTTCAAAATTCTATCGTTGTGTTAGAACCGCCAATGGTGGCTTCAACGCCATTCCCTTCCAATGCGGCGATGGTACCGTTTGGGATCAGGATCTGCAGACTTGCAATCACAATTTCAACAACTGCAATACCGGTCCAACGACTCAAAAACCGCCATGTGAACCGAACCAGAATAATGGAACATCAACCACTGAAAAACCACAGCCACCTACAACAACAACAACTAAAGCCCCTACAACAACATCTCGGTCAACTACTACTACGCGGCGTCCATCTACAACTACGCCACCCACCACTACTGATTTACCTCCCACTACAACGACTGGACTCCCTCCCACGACATCGACAGAGATACCCCCAAGTACCACAACCCCTTTCCCACAAAGTACAACAACGACAAGCTCGGAAGGAGAAACTACAACAATGACCAATCCGGATTCCACGACACAGGGACCAACAATTACTTCAACCACAATGAAACCTCTGCCAGCGGGCACAGAATGCACTGGAGAGGGTTACATGGCCGATCCCGAGGATTGTAGAAAATATTACCGATGCATTATGGCCGGGTCCTCTTACAGAAAATATAACTTCACGTGTCCCAAGGGCACAGGATGGAATGAAGACGTACAGACTTGTGACTACATGGAGAACATCCCGCGGTGCTCAAAGTTACCCCAGACCACCACAAACGAACCAATGACTACCACACCAAGTGAGGACTCCAAGGAACCAGGCAGCACTACCCCTCAGCCAACAACAACGGAAGAACCAACAACAATTACAAAGCCTAACACCACAGAAGACCCGAACACAAAGCCAACAACTACAGAAGAACCGACAACAGTTACAAAGCCTAACACCACAGAAGACCCGAACACAAAACCAACAACTACAGAGGAATCCACTACAGTTACAAAACCCAACACAAAACCAACCACAGAGGAACCCAACACGAAGCCAACTACTACAGAAGAACCCTCTACAACCAATATTCCTGGTTATAGT
Organism: Drosophila anomelani; assembly: GCA_035045905.1. Lineage (NCBI taxonomy): Eukaryota > Metazoa > Arthropoda > Insecta > Diptera > Drosophilidae > Drosophila > Drosophila anomelani. Next base: position 1,712,262 of record JAWNOO010000007.1, on the reverse strand, counting down.
CCGACCACGACATCTAAGCCCTTCGAAACTACGACTTCGATCCCAGGCTATAATCCAACGACGACCAATCAGCCCATCATCGAACCTATAACGACAACCGTTCAACCTTCTACACCCACGTCCGAGGAGACTACAACACTCGAACCACCATCAAGCACCTCGCAGCCTGAGCCTCAGCCCAACTATAATTGCACTGCCGAGGGCTTCTTCCCTGATCCCGAGGACTGTATGCGCTACTACCGTTGCGTAGATGCCGCCAAGAATGGGAAATACCAGGTATATGCTTTCAAATGCGGAAAGGGAACAGTTTGGGACACGTCCACCGAAACCTGCAACCACGCTGATCAGGTGTCTGGCAACTGCTCCTCGGGGCAAACGACCTCTCCGGGAACCACCATGGAACCAGAGACGACAACCAGTTCCGGAACATCAGAGACAACTACTTCGCCAGCTCCCGTTACTACTACGACAGGAGCACCAGTAACGACAACCACAGGATCACCGGAAACTACTACAGGAGCAGCGGAAACGACTACCACAGCATCACCGGAAATAACAACCACAGCAGCACCTGAAACCACAACATCTGAAAAGCCGGAAACCACTACCCAAACAGCTAGGCCAGAAACTACAACCACAAGTGCTGGCGAAACCACCACAAATCAACCAACAACTGAGACCCCAACATCCACAGAGAATCCCACTCCCGGAACCAACACCTCTGCTCCTTGCCCAACAACCAATCCTGGACAGAATCTATATGTCTGCCCCACCGGATTCCGCCAGCATCCCGAGAAGTGCGGCATGTTCTACCAGTGCAGCGAGAGTGTGGATAGCAACGATCTGAACATCGTGGTGTTCCAGTGTCCCAATGGAACCGTTTACCAGGACAAGACCTGCAGCTGTGGCAAGCCCCAGCCGGGTGACAAGTGCAGCAAGGACACAAAGAGGACTAGTGACTTTTTCCAGCCGGAAACGAAGCTCCAGAATGTGGTAAGATCAAAAAAAAAAAAAAATTAATACGTAATTGTAACTAAATCCAAATAAATTTGCCCTAATAGGTACAAATCACATCGACGGCTCCACTCTGTCCGGATGAGGGTCACTTCGCCTTGAATGACGACGAATGCGGCCAGCTATTTGTCAAATGCGGATACTCGGAGCAGACGGGACGCATCGAGGGCCAGATCCATCGCTGTCCTCAGGGATTCGCATACTGGAACGTGAGCCGCGGCTGCCAACCAGCCAGAAAACTGAACTGCAAGAGCACTGCCACCTACAATGTGGGCGGAAATGTGCCCCTAGAGTGGATCAACATTGATCACAGACGCCGTAACCTACGCATTTAATTAGAATTAGTTTAGATTTGCTTAGTCGCACGCCATTGTTTGTTTGCTCCGCCAGCCGGCACTGTATGGGGTCAGCTTAATAGGTTGACATTGATCAAAGTTTTTAGCTGGCGCAGCAAACGATCGAACAGAACAATTAGCTTAGGACGTAGGGAAATTACAGTAATTTAGAGCCCAGTTTTAACCCTCCAACACCAGCTAAAGAAGTTCATTCTAAATGTTTAAAATTACAAACATATTCTAAAAGGAAATTTAGCAAAAACTGTTGAGTAAACTGTTGTCTAGAGAAATAAGATATTCCAGAGATTAAACAATATTAAAAAATGTCTCAAATAATTATACAATTAATTACAAGATCACAAGATTTCTTAAACATTAAACATGTCTTGGAGGGTTAAATAGCTTCTTGGTGTCGGACTGCAAGACAGCTGCACTTTACGGATTGAGAAAAGGAAACAAAATGTATTTTTGAGTAGTTTTCCTATAGTGGAAACAGGCACAGCCTTCACTACACACACGTAAATGTTGTAGCTTTTTTATGCAGTAATTGTATTTATGTTTAGAGTTTTAAACATACGTTCTGAACGCCATATACATAATATATATATAAATCTTAGACTATGCTTAAAGTTTATAATAATAAATTGAAACATATACAAAAATCGACGGCGAAACTTGTTCTACTTCCGGAGAGTAGTTTTCCTGATTACATAAAGTTGTTGGGGATTGTTTTAAAATTTCAGGAAGTAGTAAAAATACTAGAACAAGCTTTTTTAGGAGTTGTTCGATCGTAAAGCAATCGGCCGAATACATATTGTTTCTAATAGTTCGCCGAAAAATCGGCTGTTATTACAGCGAGTGGTTAGTATAAAATCCCTATTGTTTCCAGAATCCGGAGAGCAAAATATTAGTTCCACTGACTGCTGGCCTATTTCTTCTTTTTGGCCTGAGGAGGCGCCGCCGGGTTGTCGCCCTTGTAGAACTCCTTTAGCAAGGCCATCGCCTCCTCCGCTCTCACGCCGCCGGTTATGTCAATTCTCTGGCCCACCACGGCGGCCACGTCCACAACCGTCTTGCCGCCAAACCGGTCATTTTCACAGCCAAAGATGATCTCCTTAACGCCGAGTGTGTGCAGGGCAGCGGAGCACATGATGCAGGGCTCGACGGTGACCACTACGATGATCTCGCTGAACATCTGGCGGGCGGGCAGACGCTTCTCGCGACAATAAGCCAGGGTGGCGTCGATGCATATGAACTCGGCGTGACGGGTGGCGTTCCGGTAGACGTTCACCTCGTTCCCGCCACGTGCAATGACCTTATCCCCGTGCACGAACACACAGCCCACCGGCACCTCGCCGGCGTCACGTGCCCGCCGCGCCTCTACCAACGCTTCCTCCATAAATTCGGCCATTTGGCATGGAAAGGAACTCGGACAACTGGGGGAAAAAACCGGAGACGACCAGGTCAACAAAAACACTAAATGGTGGGAAACAGCTGTGCAGGGTAATTAGAGATGGGAAAAAAACCGTGTTGGAAAGAGTTTTGGTTTTTTACATTTTTTTTTTCTCTACAGGGTGTTGGAAATTAACATTTTTTTTTTTGTCTTTTTTACACAGGTAACATTTTTTCATTCCAGCACACTTTGCATCACTGTTTTGACCGTTGCATTTTGTTTGTATGTACGATTTTCATAATAAATTAAATTCTTTAATTCACTACAGAGGATACACCACTATTTACAAGAATTAAATGTAGCTTGTAGGTACGAATGCTTATTTTTATACCCTTGCAGGGTATTATAGTTTCAGTCAGAAGTTTGCAACGCAGTGAAGGAGACATCTCCGACCCTATAAAGTATATATATTCTTGATCAGGATCAACAGCCGAGTCGATCTAGCCATGTCCGTCTGTCCGTCTGTCCGTCTGTCCGTCTGTCCGTCTGTCCGTCTGTCCGCCTGTCCGTCTGTCCGTTTCTACGCAAACTAGTCCCTCAGTTTTAAAGCTATCTGAATGAAACTTTGCAGTTAGGCTTCTATATACTCTCACTCGTACATATGTCGGAACGGGCCGGATCGGACGACTATATCATATAGCTGCCATAGGAACAATCGGAAAAATCTACGAAAAAAAATTATAACTTTGTCAGTTTTCAACCAATTTCACCAAATTTGATATTTGCCCATTTAGTATTATTTCCGAATTTCGGTTTTAATTTCATGAAAATAGGCTGACTATATCCTATAGCTTCCATAGGAACAATCAGGAAAATAAAAGAAAAATGCATAACTTTGTCAGTTTTCAACATATTTTCACCAAATTTGGTCATTTAATATTATTTCCGAATTTCGGTTTTAATTTCATGAAAATCTGGCAACTATATCCTATAGCTTTCATAGGAACAATCAGGAAAATAAAAACCATAGCTTAGCCGTGTTTCAAGCCATTGCCATCAAATTTGAGATTTGGCAACTAATTATTATTTCAGAATTTCGGTTTGAATTTTTTGTTTAAATTCTGCAAGGGTATACAAACTTCGGTGAGCCGAAGTTAGCTTCCTTTCTTGTTCTATATATAGTTCAATTTTGAAATAGTTTACTATATGATTAAACTCTTGCCGAAAACCAATTATTTGTTTATTTTTATTTATAATAAGTCTTATGATGACTGCAAACTATATTACTATATTCTTTGTATCCTTTTTTTCTTATATATTATATTTTTATATACGAAATATATATGTATGTACTTCTAAAATACATTGTTTTAAATCAAATTATTTCTGTTTTGTTATGTCTTCTACATATTATTACTAATTATAAAACTACAAAATTGTACACACTTTCCATATGTTTAATTGTAGATGACACATCTTTTGTTTTTGTGTTCTAAGCCTCATTTCGCATATATCGTATAAGACCATTATTCTCCAGAAACTCCTGCGCCTTCTCTGGCCAGTTATTATTATTCACAGACCGAGGACTGGGATGGGGCAACCGGAGCACAGTCACAGAATCCAACTTGCAAAACTTCGAACGCTTCAAGGCGGCGTGAACATATTCCCCAACTGCCACTACCACTTGGGGTTGAAGTAGATGCAACTGCTCCTCGAATGTGTCCAAGCAACAATCACGCAACTGCTGTTTGTAGGTTCCTTTCAGCTCACTGGGCGTCAAGTTCTTTCCGGCCTCATCGAAAAATGCCAGAGGACAAAAGTTGTGCACAAAGCATTGCTGGGCGAAGGTCTCCATATCGCCGGCTAGCCGCAAAAACAGTTCCCACAGTCGAACGCCGCTGCGCTCCTCAATTCTGCAGTCCAAACCCACGACAGGACGTTTGGGATGTTCATTGGGAGGATTTTCCACCGATCCTGAGAGTTGCATCAGCACCTTTACCGTTCGCACATTTCCGAAGGGTATCTGAAAACGAATTGATAACCATATGTGTTAAATTGTTCCCATAAAAAATATATAATATAAAAGTGCATTTTTTCAGAGAACATTTGCAAGAAAATAATGCACGTATTAATTTCCAACTTACGCCCGTCTGAGCCATTCCATTGGGGCCCGGATTCATGCCTATGAAGACCAGCTTCTTTGTTCCGTTTAAATAACGACGCAAATAGTCACAATGCAACTGTGAGGCGTACACTATCGGGTTATAGATGCACTTAATGTCTGGAGGGGGTTCTAGTTGATCCAACGTCTCGTTTAACTTTTTTTCCGCATTATAGAACTTTAACCACAGCGGCGAGCCAAAGAAATCTGATACTGTAGCTTCCTCGATTGAAAAAGGTTTTTTGGGCTCATCCTTATCGTCCTGGAGATTCCTCTGTTGGTCCAATTTCCGTTTCAACATATCGCTTAATTTTGCGCGATCTGCTCAATTAAATTAGCAACAATTCCGAATTTACCAGGGCAGACTGAGAGTTTGTTTTTGTTTTTCTTCTCGGCGTTGCCACCTTATTTTATTTTTTCACACATATGTTAACTAAATTTAAATGTTAAACTTTATAAAATGTTTATATATTAGCGCACTATTTGGATTGCTGCATAAACTCTTCAAGTCGAGTCTCGTTTTCACGGGCGAAACTCTTCTTAAAGGCCTTTATGTTCTTAATTATGCTTCCCTTGACGACTGTTCCAAGGATTTCGAGGAATTGGGTGACCTAGATGAGGGGAAATCGCGGTTTTATATACAAACACATAGAATCATTAATTCGTCTGGCTCACAGTTAGCTCCTTTTCGGCGATTCCCACCTTTACGAACTCGCATTGTGGGGCGTGCTTGAGGTGCTCCTTCCAGGGTTCATCATGGGATTCCCAGCCATCGAGCGTCTTGCCGCACACGAAGCAGGTGGCGGTGTCGTTCTCCCGCTTGGTGCCTGTCCAATAAAATCCCGCTTCGGCCATCTGCAAAGTCAGAGTTACTGTAAACAACCGCAAAACCAGCATTGCTCGCGCTCTTGCCTTGGAAATGCTGCAGGGCGATGATTCCGGAAAGGGCCAGTCCTTGAAGCTCTCCACGCGATGCTGCTCCAGGAGATTCAACTCCCGGAACACCTCCAACTTTCCGCGAAGCTCTGCACTTTCAATTGCCGCCGGAGTTTCCATTCCTTTTATTACACAAATTTAGCCCACAAACAACAATTTTTCGAAGCAGCGCGGAAGCGTCGATTGCGAGGAGGCTTTATAGTTTGACCTAACGTCCTATCGATATCGATATCGTCTCCGCGATATGGCAGCACTACAGCCTGTTAAAGCAGCTGTTTCAGTTATTGTCACCCCAAAGTTGTGTACACACTGTTCTGACGTTAAGATTTTTTGCTGACTTTTTATTTATAAACAGAAAACACGGAAAGACATGGTTAAGCCGCAAGGCGCAACCTCCCACTAACATCCAACAAACACACGAAACACACACACGCCGTGTTGCGGAGATCCCGTGGGAGTAGCGGTTACATGCAGCCAGTTTCCACGCTGCACAAGAAATTGATTTAGAGAGAAAGAAACGAGCAACAGAAAGCTACGGATACAGAGAGAAAAAAAGAAAGTACTCGGAACGGCCTTGGGCGAAAAACGGGAGCAGAACGGCAGCGAGGGCAACCCAATTAGCCGGAGTCCAAGTAGGTTTGCCTGGTTCAGTAGGTCACTGCCGCACCGTTTTTGCAAGGGGCAGTGGCCCAAGGACATCCAGGAAACTCACCCCCACAGCCATAGCCACTGCAGCGCATAGACACACACACACACCCAAGCACGGTCAAGCACATCCCATTGGCAATGAGACGGTGCGCTGGCAATGCGCTCACTTGAAGGCAGCCGTCGTCGGGTCGAGCAGCCGGAGCGGGTATCAGAGCAGGAGCACCACAGGCACCAGCGCCAGTGCCAGGAGCAGGAACTCCAGGATTCGCGGGCGGGCCAACTGCCACCGATGGCAAACGAACGGAAGCAGAGCAGTCCCAAGGTGGAGCTGACCAAGCTAAGTCACGAACTGATCGAGGAGTGCAAACGCAGCCAGGAGGACTCGCTGCTGTCGCGCCATCTGCGCCACGAACTGGAAAAGTATGTCATCACAAGAAATCTCGTAAAACCGAATTAACTTTTAGTGCATTGAGTCGGTGTGTTTTGATAGAGTAGAAGCCAAAAACCGATGGTAGTCAGAGATTATAAGCAAAGATAGATGAGTAGGGTTTCTTTTCTCCCGAGAAACTTTTAAAGACTACAAAACCACATATTATTCTAGAATTTGCATAAGTTTTATAGTATTTAATGATTTTATTTATCAGTCAATGTGATAGAATTCTCTCTTTTTTTATGAAGAAATGTTCAAAAAGTGCCGATTTACAGTTCAATCCGATAACCTTTAAGTGGTTCAATTGTATTTCAAAGACAAACAAGTTTTGTGGACATTTGCCATCTAGCTTATATATAATTCATAGGGACGCGAATTGCGCTGCACAAACTTTTCCCAAATGCCAATATATACCAGGATTACACTCGAGATTAATTAGAGACCAAACAAACTATTTAAGGGGCTCAATTTTATGTTTATTTAGAGTCCAAATCTTATGCTTGAATCCAACTGATATATCCATGACAAAATGTCGTTGTATTTTGTTACTTTACACCTGAAGAAATATGTTCTTTTTAAACCAAGTCCAGGATAAAGTCATATTTTAATTATTTTATGATCACTTAAATGTCTATCAGTGTTTCAATTGACAAATCAAACTTTGAGTGACGTAATCAGCAATCATAAATCCCTAATCACAAGTCAGAATATTATACTAAAAGTACCAAATCGTTCGACGTCGTTGAACGCTTCATCTTATCAATCAAGTCAGCCAAATCATTGCCCCTGCACGTGCTGATCAAGAGTTATTTCCGATTCGCTGACCTTAACATTGCACAGAAAATAAAAATATGTTAACTGGTTTGTTAAGTAAATTACTATTAGAAAATGGAAGGAAATAGAAAAACGTATTCTTATAATTATTCTTTAAATATTCTGTAAAACTGTAATTCCTTTTTTTGATGCAGGCTTCCCCGCGATTCCCGTCGCGAGTTGGTACGAAAGCAGCGAAATGGCTGCGCCCCTCTATTCATCGCCTGCAAGCGTGGAGCTGTTGTAATTGCCGAATATCTGATTACCATCTGCGAGGCGGACATCGAGCAAAGGGGACACTTTGAAGTGCCGGAGGACAATAGTTTCCATTACGTCTCGCCGCTATGGGCGGCCGTCGTCTCCGGAAAGCTGTCCATGGTCAAATATCTGGTGCGGATCGGTTGCGATATCAATGCCACCTCGGATTCTGGATCGACGCCCGTGAGGAGTGCCTGCTACATGACCCATGTCGATATCGGTGAGATGTTAATTGATTGAATTTCAAATTATTTTCTACTACCGAATTAGAGCTTAAGTTGACGGAAGTTTCATCCAAACTAAACGAGTTTGGGTTAACGAATTAAAATATAATCATTTAGCTTGAATCTTGGTAAACATTTCATTACTTTAAACTTTGAAACTTGATTTAATTATAATTTAATTCAATTCTTATCGCGTAAACGCATTTTGTTTCTATGCTAGGGGCCCAGAGGTTTAAGGTTACACCGTTATAAGTAGCGGATGTATACCATATCGATTGTCAGTAAAGTTTCGTTTTCTCTCTCCTTGGATTATAGTCTAGGAATTCTGTGTACGAAACCAGTTAGCGCGGTGTTTGATTTAGGCTCTCATTCCCTGTAATTTGAATTGTATCGCACGCAATCTAATCGTTTCTTGTACGATTGACCGCACACCACACTTTACCCAACTTTAAAGCACCAAAGCACCACCTTGAATAAATCCTACTCACCGCCAGAGAGGGCTTTAAGCAGATGGTCAGATCCCATAATTAAATACAAATTTATATTCTCTTGCTGAATAATTCGAAATAATTAAATAAAGGAATTGAGAACTTTCCTATTCTATACAATTTGAGGATTTTTAAATCAGACATTCAGATGAGTTAGATGTCTTTTTCAATTAAGTATCTTGTTTCGTCTCTTTATTGCCAAATCTTGGTTAGCATAATAAGAACATTAAATCTATAATATTTAAATCTGCGTAGAGAAAGCCGCACCTCTACTTGTGTCGCAGTCTGATTAACAATGACATTGAAACTTGAAACTAAACATGAACATAAAGCTTACCAAATAAATCGTACCATTGATATTGAGATTTGTCACAAGAATTTGTTTTGATATGATGTGTCCAATAAATATTGGTTTTTTATCATTATTTTTTATTAATCGAAAAATATAGCGATAATATCGAAAAAAACACTAATGAGTCACTAAAATAAATTCCCATTTTTCCGATTCTATTAAAAAATGTTTTAAATTTTAAGAAATTTAAAGAGAAGAATCTCAAAAATTGATAACGTTAATATATCCAAATCAACAATATATCCAACAACAGTTTCTCATTTGCTTAACCATTTTCCAATTTTCTTCTTGTTCTATAAATAAAATATTAATCCATTCACTTAAAGAACTCACAATAACTACAAAAATAGGCCATATATAACCTAGTTTTCTACTTCTTCTGCCTTTCAGTCAAGTTTCTGGTGGAGAATGGAGCGGACATCAAGCGGCCGAACATCAATGGCGGCACCTGTCTCATCAACTCGGTGCAGTCCGTCCAGCTGTGCTTATATCTGGTGCGCAAGGGAGCGGACATTAATGCCCGAGACATCCAGGATAAGACGGCACTGCACTATGCGATCCAGGAGCATCGGTTGGACACCACCCGGATGCTCATCGAACAGGGAGCGGATCCCTATGCTAAAAGTCGCTATGGGGACGATGCCCTGCGCACTGCCTGCCTGAAGGGAGCCCATCAGATCTTTGACTTTTTGAAAAAAGAGCTGAGCTATACGGCTGGAAGGCTGGCGGAGGCGCACGAGCTGATGGGGTCGACGTTCCTGGACGAGCACAACGAGTCGCGTGTGTGCATCCTGCACTGGCGCATGGCGCATCACATTCGGGCGGCATACTCGCCGTATATAGAGAAGAAGCCGCAGGTGCCACTGCGAAGTGCGTACGAGAACGCAGTCGAGTTCAGTACGCTGGAGGAGCTGGACAACATAGCCACCGACATGGATGCAATGCGGACGCAGAGCCTGCTCATTTGCGAGCGTGTATTGGGTCTAACCCACAAAGACATGCTCTTTCGGCTAACTTTCAGGTGAGTTCCGGTAAAAATGCTAAAAGAAATTAATAAATTAATTATAATCTCATTTTAGGGGAGCTTCTTATGCGGATTCTCTGCAGCTTCAGCGTTGCATTGACCTGTGGCGCTTCCTGCTCGAGGTGCGGGTGTCGAACTGGTCCATCCTGCACTTTGAGACCTGTTTTGCGGCACAGGCGCTGGTGCGTCTGATGCTGGATCTGCATGTCCAGAATTCAAGCCACATAAGGAGCGATGCGAGGGCCAGATTTGTCCACCAAGACAATGTGCTGCCCCGGTTTGAGGATGTGCTCGGGGTATTTCGAACGTTATCTGAAAGCGCAATTGTAGTGAAGCACCTGCTGCTCCTGAGGCCTGTGTTTAGGCGGCAGCAGGAGAACTATGATCGCGTGATGCGGTGCTTAGCGCATCTCATCTATTTGCTGATCAATACCGTCCACACGGAGGAACAGAATAAGCTCATCTATCAGGCGATCCACGAGACGGTTGTGGTGGGCAATCTGCGAAGTGCCAGCACCGCCGATACCTTGCTTCATCTTTGCGCCTCGCGGCTGAATGTCATCAAGAGCGGCTACATCACCGACGACAACTTTGCCGATGTACGTGGTATATAACCTTTCTAGTGTATAATTACTAAGCCTCTTTTTAATCCCCTTTAGAAGACTGTGTTCCCCAATGCGGATGTCATCAAGCTGCTTATCCAATGCGGCGTCGATGTGAACATCAAGAACGAGGCCAAATCCACGCCCCTGCATGTGGCATGCCAGCCCTACAATTATGACAATGAGGTAAGTGGTCAACACAACAACCAAAAAAATGTATAACTGTTCTAATTAATCACTCTAATACCAGATTGTGCACCTGTTGCTCAAGTGTGGAGCGGACATCGATCAGCCGAATAGGGCCGATAAGAGGCCCTATGACTTAATAGCCTCTAATCCCACCAGCACCATTCCGCTGCTTAACTTTGTGACGCTGCAGTGTCTGGCGGCGACGGTGATTAGCAAAAATCGGATACCCTATCACAATCAGCTGCACAGGCAGCTGGAGAAGTTTGTGAAGAACCATGAGCCGTGAAGAGGATATAACGGAACTGGGAGCGGTAAACGTGTCGTATGTCTTATGTCAAAATTGATGGCGTTTCTTAGGTCAATGTTTAACCCCCTTTCGGAATTTTCAAAATTTGACCAGTGGCGGTTGTCCGCTTTGTCTCGCTCTATATTAAATGCATATACATATATATATATAAAGATATCCTATATCTATTGTTAAATTGGCTTAAAGTAGTTAAAAACTCCATTCGAGAAGCAGAATCAACAAACAGAACAAACAGTGTAAAACAGAACAAGCAAAAAGTGTAAACGATGAACGTGATATTAAAAACTATATATATAGAGAAGGTGAGGAGCGGGAGAATCCGAAATTTAATATTTTAGAGAACTTACAACAAGCCAAGTGCGGATCTGAGTACTTAACCTAACAGTAAAGCAATTCTCCGCTGCTGTTTGATGATTATTAGAGCCTAGGAAACGCGAGAGGAGCAACTCATTGTAACGCCAATAAAGTTTACACATTATCTACATGCATACAATTACGCCTGAAAAATATACTAAATATATACTATATATATATATACATATATACATACAACTAGAATAACTAATTGACCCACACTTGTTGAACCACTTAAAATCGAACTCGAACCGAATGTGAATTGCAAAAATGTCAAATGTCGATGCCATTACCTTCTTCAAACGGAATTCGGTTTGACAGCATTTGTTCCCTAAACTTTTTATGATTACCGCAGCTTTTAGACCATATGTATGACCTATGTTCATATGTATGTGTATGTGTCGGGTCCTGTTTGGGGCTGAAATATTGTTCTTCTGGCCCCATACGCACACCAAGTATTTTAATAACAATTTCTGTGAGTTCGTTTAGCACACGCGTGTTGCATAAGCCGAATCGAATAATTATCTACTGAACTTTCGAGTAAAACGCAAATCTAATCAATAAATTGAATAGTTTACAGTTTACTGTCAATAAGGATTCGTGTTTTATTGGGTTGGTGGAAGTGTACATCAGACCGAAATTTTATGTATACTTCATTTTAAGAAATTTTACTTTTTATCTTACCTTCATAATTATGATTATAATTAATATAGTAATAAGGCTCCTGTCAACGCCTTGCTGACAGCAGTTACGAATATAAAAACACAAAATTGAAGCACTTTCACATAATTTTTCACTAGGACAAATTAATAGTTATCAAATCAAAACACTTGAGATCATAGTTATGCATTTAATGAACTATTTTTAAATAAATTAACCGCCGCGAATTATTTTTTAGGATGAAACCCGATTTAAAAAACACAAAACACATTGTCACTCGCCGAACTTCGAATGCTATTTACTCGCTCCTTTTTAATAGAAGAAAGGCAACGAGTGACGATTTAACGCTGTGTGTCAGTGTTGTTATAAAGTTGTGTCATAAAGTTGTTACTTTTAATATAAAACAACAAATATTATCATAATTTTTTTTATTTAAGGAGAGTAAACTATACTAGTTTTTGCCCAGTCAGTCTAAATCCAAATATTAAAAACCTACTACAAGTTGAGATAACTTAAATTTGTGGATAACAAACACATTTATATTTGTATATTACTTAGCTTGTATTAATTCATTATAAAATACAACACAGATCTGTATTTAAACAAGATTTAAATAATAATATACATAACATGAGCACACGAACGTCCATTGAGTCCAGACATAAACAAGGAAGTACATAAACGAAGTATTTGTTTTTGTTTTTTAAACATCATTTTCGGTCATATTTTAAAAATTGTATATAAAAAAGTCCTAAAACTATTAATGCAAACTATTTATGTCTGAACTAGGCCTTACATACACGCACATCAAATACATGAAATTGTGACTGACTAATTTAAACTAAGACACTAAATATTCAATTAGGAAAAACTAACAGGGGAAGAGAGGTAACGGTCAGTACTGGAGCACCAGCCAAGGCAGCAGGATAATGGCAAAGGACCATGTCAGGGCTCTCGCTCCATTCCTCAGATTTGTATAACTGTCCACAATGTGAATTTTCCAACCCATATTGCCATGCGTAAAGGAGTTGTAGTACACCGTATCCGGCCAGGTAATGTTCGGTGTAATTTCCAAGAGCGCCGGTGCCTCATCCACACATTCGGTTATCAAGGATCTATTGAACTTCTTAAAAGTGGGAAATATGTCGTCCAGGCGGCGATCATAATTAGGCGGATATCGGGACAAGCACAAGGGACCGGCAGCCGTGGGTTTTGGCCTGCCCCTTCTTGTGAACTCCACTCCAGCCAAAACCCTGATCTCACTCTGTTTGGCATCCGAAAGGCGGTCATAGCCACCCTGGGGATCATCGGTGATGACCAGCGGATGATAGTGCTCCGGCGAGTGGGGATTATTGCCGCCCCTCACCTTAAAAGTGTAGGTCAAGCCGCGCTTTAGGTACAGCTCAGGTATCATGTAGCCATTGATGTACCAGGCCAAGCCGCTGGACACATGACCAGTTAAGCCCTGATAGCCCCGAAGTCCGCCAGAGGGCCCCAGATAAGCGTTGAAGCTACGCACCGAGCTGTGGGAAAGAATAAATGAATTAAATTATAATTAGGAAGGTGATTCTAATCCTTACGCATCTGTTATCCTGGTGCGTTCCCACAACTGCGGCGGTGTCTCCTTTTGTGAAGTGAAAGCAAAGCAATCGTTCACTGGTTCCGTGGTATTAAAATCTATAACAATGTCACTCTTGGGATAATACGTGTGGAAGGCGGGTTCGTTGTTTGAATCCAACTGGCCAAAGGCCCACACCACATAGTTGCTTCGGTCTAGGAAGATCTCCTTGTCGCCATCGTCCGCTGGAATGGAAATATAAATAAGAATGTAAAACAGAAATTAGCAACTAACAATAAGTAACGAGTATGGAGTAACTAATAACCAGTAACTAATAACCAGTAACTAGTAACTCCGAATTCTTTAACTTACACGATTTGAGTAGGCGTCGAAAACTAATCGTGTTGATGCCATCCTTGCGGGCATAAGTGTTCAGCTGAAAGCTGTCCAATCCACCGACGACATCGTCTCGACAAACGCCCTTGTTCTGCCCTAAAACCTGGACACATGGCGCCAGCGAGGTGATGTTGTAGTCCACAGAGTACCCACGGATCTCGTCTATGTAGGCCACCACCACATCGGAGCCGATCATTTGACTGGACACATCCGATCCCGATATGCCAAAGGACATGTAATCATTGGCCGCCACCTGGCCGGACAGTTGGAATGTGATCTGGGGCCCAAAGACCTCCCAGGACACCTGCAGGTCCTTGTGCAGCTGCCGGCAGTTTGGCAGCGAGAACTCGAAGGGTATAACCTTTACTAAAGACGGCGGAACATTCAATCCATCGTTGATCAGCACATGACCAAAATTTTCGTTGTCGGCCACATCATAAACGCTGATCCAGTCAATGTCGAAGATGGTCTTGTCACCTGGCAACTCCAGTTCAATAGTCTCCATGTTATACTTTCTGATGGGATCAAGGCTGAAATATTATCAAGGTTATAATAATGTTTGTAATTTTTGGTATGGCTTAAAGCTAATATACTCACTATCCTCGTTCGTCTGGCAGTTTGCTGCCACGACTCGATGGCTGCGCTCCGACTCCGGTCCAGAAAAAGGTCCTCTTGCCGCGACCATCATACGTAAAGTCCTTAATGCGAATGGTTTTTGAATCCACGATCTGAATGCTGCTACTGCTCACATTGTGACTCCTCTTCGAGAAGGTGCCACCCAGTTGGGCCATTGGCGGCTCAAAATCCTCTGGAATATACACATCCCCAAAGTTGTTCTGGTTGTTCAGATCGTAGACCGCCAGCCACTTGATTTCCGTAATCTTTTTCCGATCGGGTAAAGTCAGTGTGAAGTCCTTGTTGTGATAGCGATCCAAGATGTTGGTTCTATTGGGATTTGTTGTTAATATATTATTAGAATAGGCTTATTATGTTAAATATGATATAATTAGATTAGATTATTTAAGAAGGAGGAAAATATAATTAAATATTCAAAAAACGTAGAAGTCATTTACAATTTTTTAAGAACATAGATAATACCTAATCAGTATACAATATTATTTTATTATATTGTTCTCATAATTCAGTTACAGATTTTAGCTTGCGTTCTTTTATTCTTTAATTTTAAGAAAAACTAGTTATAGTGACTCAAATTACTTTAAAATAATATTGAATTTGTTGTATATTAAATTAATATTAGGTTTTAATACCAGAGTGCTCACTTACTTGCCATACTCGTCGGGCACAATAAAGCCCTGCGGTCCCGGTCGGTTGCTGGCTCCCGACCAAAAGAACGTATCTGCTCCGTTGCCATCGTAGTTAAAGCCCACAATCAGGAAGGTAAACTCATTTACGGCATACACATCGCCGGATACCTGATGATGGTAGGAGTTGAGTTTTCCCAGGTATTTGCCGCGATACGGGCCATTCTCCTCCTCCTCGTTCTGGGCCACTAATGAAATGAGATGGGAGAAGGGGAAACTGCGTAAGCAAAGCCGGTAAAACGAAAGACTGTGACAACAAACTCGTTTTCGCATATTTCGTTGTGACTAATAAGCCAACAATTTTCGGCTTCTGATTGACTGCAGCTACTCCACCGGCCAGGTGGTGGCGCCCCCTGGCGGGAACGCTAAGACATAAGGCCAAGAGACTAGACCAGTTTCTCTAGTTTTACACGAAAGTGAATTTGTTTTTCGCCCCGTCTCGAGCGTAACGCCAATAAAAATTTCTCTTTCTTTTGCAGTTTGCCTTGCCGTTGTTGCTATTTTTATTTTCATGTTGTTAAGATTTGCAATTTAATTAGTTTATGGACTTACGGGCAGCGGTTAGTAGCAGGAAAAGCGTTACAACTACCAATAGTAATCGTTGTTGGAATTGCAGACAAAGAACATTGTTGCTCAATGTCATTTTGTATTTTTTTTTTTGTTCTGCTGCCGCAGACTGGTTCCTTCGCACTCCCACTTCCTTGGCCACGTACGCGTGTTGATTCGTTAATTTTCGTTGCGTTTTCTTTTTCTGCGACGCTTATTTGTGGTTTTGCTTATTTTGCATTTTGGGGTTTTCCCTCGAACACTGCGTCATCGAGTTTCTTTGATTATAGACACAAAATATGTTTGTAATTGCGGAGCCAAGAGTAATATATTTTTAATCTTTTTCTGGCTTTTGCTTAAGGTCGTTTCGTCACTTGCATGCGTTTTCGCTGCTATTGTTGTTGCGTTCACTTGGCCAAAACAGGTTTAGGCCGCAGTTCCGGCGTTTTTTATGCTTTTTCTTCCACTTTTGCTCTGGAGTCGAAGTCGAAAATGAACCGCACTGTCCAACCGATCTGAGTAAACTGAGACTTCAAGCCGCCGTTATTTCGGTTGGATTTCTTCGTAGCTTGAGCGTTTTGGCCGTCTTTTGAGTGAGCTTAGCTCTCTTACTCTCTCCCTACCACTATCAAGCCAAAGAGAGACTTTGGCTATGCGCATGCGTGCCTGGCATTGAAATGGCTAAGAGTGCCTAGTAACGGTACTTTGCTGCATTTGGAAAACGCGAGATGTGCTTAAAGAGTTAACATGCTGATAATATTAATATGTTCCCAAAATACAAATTTTTCTTATAAGTTTTTGTTTTTCAATTTTAATACAGCATCCTTACAGTTTTCTATATTATAAATATAAAAAAAATATGTAATTGTGCATTTAAAAAATCCGTATAAAAATAAACACAGAAAAGCTTTCTGAATTAAAATCAATTAATTTTTCTAAATTAAAATATTTAAAAAATCGTATTTGCCTAAAATATTAAAAACAAAATAGAGATTGAAAGACACAAGTCACAGTCGTCATTAAAATTTTAAATACGAAATCAAATAGTACAAAAAAAAATTAGACAGTACATTTTTCAAAAATTACAAAAAAGAAATAATTTATAAAATTTTAAACTCTATTTACTGGGTTGTTGATATTGTCCTTAAACACCAAAAAGACTTACGACTTAAAATAATGGATACAAAAAATTTAATTTCATTTAACGAGATAATTATTTATTTTAGTAAACCTATTCATTACCTGTGTGCAGGTTGTTTTAGTTTTCCATCTTCAGTATTAAATGGAAGTTAAACTTACCATTATTGTTTATTTAAGAAAATCAAACAGATTATAAGCAAAGAAATGTTTTGAAATTTGAGATTCCTGCCCGCTTTATACCCTACTAAAACACACGTTTGAATTATTTTTATCAATTTTCTTGCTTGCAAAACTAAATGGTATCCTTAAGTTTGCTTTTATTTGATCTTTATTATGAATAGCAATTCAATTAATGTTTTTTTAAAACTAATCAATTGCAATTTGTTGTCTTGTTTGCGTTTTCATTCGCACTGCAACTGCAACAGTTTCTCTACTGCTCCGACTGCTTCGCTTTGGATTTTATTTCATTTTATGAATTATGTTTTACGTTTTAAGTTCTCATCTCTTTTGTTTTGTTTTTGTTGCGATTTTATTTACAAAAAGGCATGTCAAAGATTTATGATTATAAAATGTGCGTTGCAAACGAAAATGAAAGAATAATGGGGAAAATGGCAATCAAAGAATTGCATTGGGAGACTGGGAAAGGTTTTCAAACGATTTTCACTCATGTTTTAAGCCAATTTCCACTGAATTCTTATTTTCTTATAAATTTTTAGTTGCTCTCGCCTAGGCCAGCTGTCCCTCTAGTTTATGGAAAATACAATATTATTTTTATGTGTATTTATCATTATTCTCATAAGAAGCACAGTTTATGTTGTTTTAGTTTTTATTTCATCATTTTTTATGCGTTTACATTTCAATATTTTGAACTTGCTGCCGTACATTTTGTAGTTTCTCGATTAACATTTTTCAGAGCATCCTTTATTTATTAACTCTCTCTTTACTTTTATTTATTGTTGTTTATATATATATATATTATTTTGTTGTTGTTAACACTAGACACTAGATAACCTATCAAAAATGGTTCCGTTTTTTTTTATAGTTATTTTTGTGGAAAACATGACATGATGATTAAAGGAAACTTTACAAAGAAACAATAAACAGGCTGGAAAAGTCGTTGACCGATGGTAAATGAGGGGGCGAGGGGTAGGGGGCCGGGATCGGTTCGGACAGACTATATGTGAGAATTGGTCTTGGACGCACGCACGCATAGTTGAACTAAAAGTAGCAATACTATAGCTTAAAATGTAGCGTATAAAAATAGTGTTGTTTCTTTTTTTTCTTGTTTGTTTTTATCTCATTTTTGCTTTTTTTGCTTCT
The DNA here is from genome assembly GCA_035045905.1 of Drosophila anomelani. NCBI lineage: Eukaryota > Metazoa > Arthropoda > Insecta > Diptera > Drosophilidae > Drosophila > Drosophila anomelani. The sequence continues at coordinate 1,693,792 of JAWNOO010000007.1, read as the reverse complement.
CATTTTAGATACGATAATTATTAAATTAAACGAATTGAGAACACTAAATTGTATTTTTAACTTAGGCTGTATAGATGTATATGTATATCGTATTAACTGCAAATACACACGATATCAATGCATTTAGTTTTCTCCATCCGCGCTTCTGCCTCTGCTTTGACTTCTCGCTGCTTGACTTCTTAGTGAATTAAATTTTTTTAAATGAGCATTTTGAATTGGTTTCTTGACTGAGAGACGACACACAACACATCTTCGGTTGCTGTTCGAATTGCATGATGAGATTTAAAAATGAGACATAACCGATGGATGAAGGCTCACTTGCATGGAATGAACGCTGTCGCAAAACGAATTTACTTCGGAATATAATTTGTGTTTTATAAAGAAGAGCAAACTCTGTGTGTGTGTGTTTTCTTTTCGACTTTTCATCGTAAACTTAACAACAAGCGAACAGAAAAAATATTACAATATGCACAATTTTCACGATTTTAGTTTTGTATGATTTTCTTTTTTAGATTATTATTATTATTATCATTTATTACAAATACTTCGGCGCAGGCGCTAATTATTACAAAGAACTTTCGGGGCAAATCAATCCGTATCATCATTATTAAATATGTTACCCTTGTTATGGGGCTTCTCCTCGAATTGAGCTACAAGAAATCAACTTTACGCATAGAAATGTTATGTATAAAAATTTGTTTCCTTCTCTCATTTTCTTTCAAGTTCGTTCTTCGTTTCTTGTTTCTTATTTCTCGATTCAAAGATATACATTACAAAGCTTTTGCTATGGCATTATGTGTGTGTGTTTGATGGTTGTGTTTTTTGGGGAGAGAGGGGGGGAGTGGGATGGACTGAGGTAATGATGTTAGGCAAACAGTTGAATTGCGAGGGAAATTTGAAAAGGCGGCTGAAACAAACCGATTGAATTAACATTAGAATGAGGCGTGTTTGCTTTCGTAGTTGTTGTTTCTGTAGTTGTAGTTGTTGGTGTGATTGTGGCGTATGGTGTTGTTGCTGCTGCTGCGTAGTAGAGTGTTGGCTAAAATTTATCCTGAAATATGAATAGATTATTGGTCGCAGCCACAGCGATGATATTTTCCTCGGGATGCCAGGCGGTGTGCAGAATCTTCTTGTTAAAGTCGAGACAGTCCACGCTGATCTCGTCCTTCTTCCGTTTGCCGCCAGTGCAAACTTTCCGTGGCTTCAGCACCGTCTTCGGCTTGATGATGTCCCTAGACGCCTCTAGCGTCACATCCTTTTTCGAGTTGCGATCGAATACGCGGAAGAAGTTGTTGTAGCTTCCGGTCATTATCGAACTATCCTTGCCATTCCAACAGCACTCGAATTTGTCGAAGATGCAGTCGTTCTCATACAGCGAGCACAGCTTGGCGCGCAGGTATTCGTGGACCTGCAAAAAAAAATCAAAGACAACCATTAGCACTTTAAGTTAAGACACAATTCTGCAAAGACTCACCGGATAGGTCTCAATGGGCTTCGTTTCCATGTGCAGATCCCAGACCTTGATGCTCAGGTAATCCCTTGAGATCATGTAGCGACCCGAGTTGCTCAGCTTCACATCGCTGATGGAGCTAATTATCTCGCTGAAGAAGCTACGATTCGTTGGATTCTCGGGCTCCTCGAACTGTTTGCTGTGCCGGTCGCATAGCGCCGCCGAACGCATATCACATAATCGTATTGTGCCCTTGGAGCTCGAGTAGACGAACACATTGCACTCGGTCGGATGGAATTCGGCCGCAGTGATCACCTCCGTCAGCTCCTCCATGTTGGTTGGCTTTATGTCGACGATGTTGTAGCTTTGATTGACCACCTCCAGGTGCCAGAGGTTGATGCGCAGATCATCGGCCGAGAGGAAGGTCTCCTGGTCGGAGTTAACGCTAATTGAATTGATGTGATAGGTGTGTGCATTGGCGAAGGTGCGGCGCGGCGATGCCTCCACAAGCAGCGGTATCTGCTTCACGGAGGGCACACGCAGTGCCGTCACATTTTGTGGATCCCGGATCAGGCCGTTCTCCTCCTTCGTGTTGTAGCCCTCGAACGACTTGTCGCGCTCACTGACCTTCCACAACTTGACCGTCTTGTCGTTGGTCGAGAGCAGAAAGTGTACGGGATTCTTTTGTTGCAGCCACCGAATCTTGTTGATCTTCTCCTCGATCTCCAGCGACTTGAGGTAATCGAATTCGGGCTCGTGCGATTGGAATGTCGAATAGACATTGTATTCGCCGCGTCGCGGATTGGCGGCTTTCGAGGCAGGATCTCGCTGAAGGGAAGTAATATTTGATATAAGTACAAATTTTAAGCATATAGAAAACCCAGGCAGGTTTACTCACTTGAAAGATGACGACGCGACCGCCTTTGTCGCCGGTGGCCAGCAACTCGCCATCGTGATTGAATTCCACGCAGGATATGATGTCCGCATCCGTGACATCATCGTCTAAGGCGCCTTTAATCTGTGAGAAGCACCAAGACGCCTCTCCATTACCTGAAAAGACAGAGCACGACCAAATGATGAGTATGCGAGGTGACAACACCTTTGGACAGCTCGAGTTCGATTTGCCAAATGCCGAATTGGTTTGGACAACTCAAAAGGAAGCCCAGGAAGTAAATGTAACATTTGATTTTTCTCTCACACAAATACACTCTTAGTAAGGACAACGGTGACGACGGCAACGACCACGACCATGTCCTAAAGCCTGTCCAAATATTTGCTAATGACGCCATGCCTGGCCTTCCATGATGTTGGGACGCGACACACACTTTAAAGCCCTTTAAGCTCTTGGACAAATATTCTTTCTTTCCGTTTCCTTGTCTCGTAGCTTTTAGAACCAAACCCAAGAACCCACCCACATTCTCCCTTTCCTGTTGGCCAATTCTGTCTCCCCAGCCACTTTTAGCGCGATTGCGGTATGTTGTGTAAACGATGACGTTGTGCTGGGGAGGCCTTTCTACATTTCCCCACTATATAGACTGCTGCTAAGACCACCTACATACGTGGGAGCATTTCATTTTGAAAGTGTATTGAGTATGAAATGTATTTACAGTGGCTATTAACCCACAGTCTCAATTGTTAGGGAAGGACTTAATGTAAAGATTTTTGATGCTTAAATTTTTTTTGTAATAAAAACATTTAGCTTAAAGCTAAAGATTACTCAAATAAGACATCCCCTTGAATAAAGATAAAGGTTTTTTACAAGGCATTCGACATTGATGAAATTGCCAGTTATTATTTAATAAGATTTACTGCGATTTAAGAATAAAATATACTTAACTTTAATTAAGAGTAAGAAAATAGTAATTAAATTTCTTAATTTAATGGGCATTCTTGTGTAAATGTATTATTTATATATTGAAACATCTATAGAGCTTAAATCTTACTTCGCAACCTTCAATAAAGTTTAACTCAAGTAATATATAATTAATTATCATTTTTCCAATGCTTGACAGTTTATTTTAGGCCCTTTTGGAAATGCTTGTCATGCCCACAGTAGTTTCATTTGGTATCTGCCACTGGGCTTTTTGTTTTGGGACCCGAGTATGTGTTTGTGTGCGAATTTTGCCAATTTTTTCATCATTCCTAAATATTCATTTAGTTTTTGTTTGTTTGATTTTTTCTTGTTTTGGCACAGCCCTTGCCCAGCCCAGTCCCATGTGTTGTGACCTCATTATCCGCTTACTGTTGGCAGTCGTCGGTTTGCTTTTTCCTGCCCGCGATGTTGCCTGCTGATGGCTGCCATTGACGACGACGTCATGATGTGATTGTGTATATTCCTACTTTCTGACTCTGCCACTGGACTGCTGCTGCTGCTCCCATAATAGGATCAAAGGCAGTCGTCCAATTAGTCAGTCATCATAACTCAGTCGTTTTCGCTGATATATCCCGGCACTATTTTTAGATTTGCAATGCAAGTTTGTGGGAAGATGAGCACCCGCCGCCCACGCAAATGCGGCACACAGCCCATATGCAGTTTTAGAGTCGTTGAACTCGCGACAGACGTGAATGCACAAATGAAAGCAAAAGTGCAGTAATATAAATAAATTCAAAGATGAAATGGCATTGCTAGGACAGTCATAAATATTCTAATTGTCTGCTTGGAGCATTTTTGTAATTTTATCGACATTATTTTTAATTGCTAATAAAATGTTTGGTTCTGAAAGGAGGCAGATAATGAGGCTGATGTTATACCTACTTTTTCTATTCTTATGCCATAATAAATTTATGGAACATCCATATAAAAAAAAAATGTTTTCTCTTTTATTATGTAGTTAAAAGCTAGCATTCTTTTATGATCTTTCAAATGGCATATTCATACTGTAGTTTCCTTTGATAGTTAATACCAATTCTTGGTACAAATACGATGCTAACTTAATAAAAATAAAATATCACCTTTTCCTCGACATTTTTAAACTTATTTCTGCCATACTCTGATTTTTTCTATTAAAACAAAATAATCAAACGACTCCAACAATTACTTCCAAATAAGTAAAGCCCACTCATGACCGAATTTTTGTATTTTGGTTCCCATAGCACAAATAGACAACAAAGACCCCCCGATCCATCCCCACATAAATCTCAGATAATTGCAGAATTTTCAGTAGACAAAAAATAAAAAGATTCGCAAAAAAAAAAAAAAATAAGACTAATCTGAAATTGCTCTCGCTCGGTTGCTCTGCTTATTTATTCGCCAGATCGTATATAAACGTACACATAAAGAGATAAGTAGATTTTCATGAGCGCCCCGCAAAATGGAACAAAATAATGAAACTCAAATATTGACACAATTATTTAACACAACCACGCGATGTCGCCGCTAAAGCCAAAGCTCTCCTCACTCTATCCCACAGTTCCTTTACTACTTTTTCACTCTATATACGCTATGGAGATAGACAAATGAACGACCTAGAGAATGGCGAAATGGACTGATTGACTGACTGACTGACTGCCTGGCTGGCGATACGAAAAAGGTAAGGTGAAAATAGGTAAGCGGCAAAGGGGGAGGGAAGAAGGAATGCTCGGGAAATCCTTTTGTTTGGCAGCCAGCTTGGGTAAGTTTCGTCAAAGAAAAGCTTTAGAGAAATAATTCATATGCATGACTGAACCCACTGAGCAATTAGGAATATTGGTAAGAAATTATTAATGAAACGAAATATTTCGGGAAAAAAGGAAAGCAAATACCAGGAGAAACCAAGAAGGGGGAAAGAACTAAGAAAACTACCCCTTTTTATTTATAAATAGGATTTAGTAGTTTATACTATTATTATTACTTCTTTCCCATTAATTCTTGTATTTTCCAGCACAACATGAAAACTCAATACAAAACTGACCTATTTGATATTTGATTGGTTGGCTTGCTTTAGTTATGATCTCAGCTTGTCCGGCTTCATGTAAATTTGCACTACAAATTGAGACCAGAAAGGCTTAACGTTCAGTCAGCCTCCCCCAGGCCTCTCCCCGTGTCAATTACCATATCCAATCTAATCTAAGGCACACATCAATCTGTCACCCCTTTACAATCTCCACTTTGCCTTATGACAGGCGGGTGTAGTGTGCAGCGGCAGGGCAATAAGGTCTAAAAACTTATGTAATGCCTGTTTGGAGACCATGTTTTGTGTTGGGTTCTTACATGCGCATCCCATTAGGAGACGTCCATGCCCACTTGTGCGTATCATGCAGCAACTACTCCAGGAAATCGGGCAGACAGACAACAAGACAAGACGGCACTGCTCTGCATATAAAACGGCCAAATAATTTTGCATACTGAAGAATCTCGAAGCCTGTTAGACGACGTCACGTTGTCTGGGATAGCAAACGGGGGAAATCGTATAAAATAAAAGGGGTTCGGAAGGGGGTGGCGGGTCGGTTGCCTTTGGTACATTGCGACTTTAACTCAATTTGCACAAGGCGAAACATACGATCCAGTTCCGATACCGAGGGCTATACATCTATTGACCGAACGCCGCATTCTCAGCACTTGTGCAATTGTTTATTATTTAATTATGGCAATTGTGTGTCTATATTGAATATGCGGACCAAATCAATTTGATACTCTTTCAGTAAGGGGGTATTATTTTCGATCTAAAATCATTCAGTTTCTAAATTAAGTATTAATGAATATTTCCCCTTGATTTTTCACCTTTTAATTAAATTGATCCTGATATCGTGTGACCACTGTTTTCATAACAAAATCGTGTTGCAGGTTTACGAGTTGTTTTACTTCCCTCTGGCCTTTTAAAATAGTTAATGCAATTTGGGGCGGGGGCGGGCATTTGTTAAATACAAAAATATGTCAAGGGGCGGTGGTGAGGCGGGGGCCTGTCAATTTAATAGGTTTTTATTTTTTGCATGCCGTTCACGTCGCTGACGGCGTTCCGTTCAAGTGCAAAGATCAATGCTAGTTGATAGGGAAAAGTTGTTTTTGGTTCAACGCAGTCGAGACTTTTGACTAGTTTGTTTACTTCTAACTGAATTTGTTTATCTGCTGATTTTAGCGAATTAAATGCCAAAATCAAAAGTGTACAGAAAATCGAAAATAAAACAGGAAATCCAGACGAAGAATATGTACTCTTATAAATGAAACTCTGGCGTACACTACTAAATAGATAATAGATAAAAGTATATAATTTATTGTTTAATTATATTACAGACCCCAAAAGTATAAAGATAATCCGGACCTTTTAATATGTTTTGACAGCAAAAGTTAGAGAATTTGAAACTTGTTTCCGTAAGAATTAAAATAATCTATTACTCGCCTAAATGTTTTTATGGATTAATTCATATATTTTCTGATAAGATCGATGGCAGATATCGAATTTCAATGATCTATCGCAACTATAATACCCTTGAAAAGGGTATTAAAATAAAGTTGGCAGTTCCCACACTTTAAAAGCCAACGACGAACGAGGAATAAAAAGGGAGAGCAAAAGAGAGCAGGAGAGAGAGATATTTAAACTTACCGGCCATGACAGTTGAACAGTTTGCGTCGATTTCAAAGCAGCGCCAGCAGCAACAACAACAATGCGGCAACGAAAACGGAGCGACAACAAAAATAACAAGAACAAAAGGAAAAAGGAGCTGTCGCTCCGTCTCTTTCCTGCAAGGGCTGTCGTTTGTGTGTGCAAGCGTGCGTCTGTGTTTTGTTGTTGCTGTCGCCTTTCTTTATAATTTCAAAGTTGAGCGCGATTTCTTTTCTCCTTTCACTCTCCTTTCGTTTCGAAAGACGCAGAGCGCTGAATTTTGTTTTTTTTTTTTCACTTATTCCTTTAATTACACTTTGGTTTCTTTTTGCCGTATATCTATTATTTGCATTCCTCGGTTTTTATTATTTTTGTAAGCACAACTTAAGCACGTATAAGGGGAAGAAAAAAACTGGAAAAGTAGGGGAAAATGTTGTTTTTTTTGTTCTCCATCATATTAGCAGCGCAGCAGCAGAATTTTTGGCGTGCGAAGTGCGAAAGTGTGCGTATGCCAAAAAGAGAGAGGCAAATGAAAGAGAGAGACGGAGAGCGAGTGCAGCCGGTGGTTGTGAGAGCGAAGACAAAAAAGGGAAATAACTTTACACCGATATAACGCGAATTAATCACAAACTGAATATTTGCCACCTAATCCACATTAATTATTATTTATTGCATTTGCCAAAACAAATACAAACCACTCACACACACAGAAGCATACTGATGCAGACACGTTTGCGCCGCCCGCTTTTGCCTTTGTTTTATCGCGTATTCCGAGCGAAAAATATACGCGAAATCTAACCTTCAAAACGGTGCACACAGAATATTATTTTGATTACTTTTTATGCATTCCGATTAGGCGAAGGAAAAAGCTAAAAACCGCGTGACTTGCACATCCCGGTGCTTCTTTTTGCTTCGAAAAGGACGCACTATCAATGGCCGACGGCTCTGTCGCAACACCCGCTTTATGCTTTTTGCTGTGTTTATTATAGAATGCCGAAAATCTAATATGGCAAAAATAAAGCCTGACGCGAATTTGTCTGTTTTCCGATTCCGATTCACCGCCGCCTCTCTGCTGTCTCTTCTTCCCGTTTTTGCCGCCTCTTTTGCTGCACTGCTTCGTCGTTGCGTCGTAATATGAATGTGTGTTTGTGTAGCTTTTGCACAAGCGGCATTCCACTTAATATTCTGCAGAACACGCACTTTACGTACTATATACACGTTCCGGTCGCCGTTGTAACTTATTTAGTAACTAACGGATTGCAATAAATACAACGCAAAATGGAAGTACAAATTTTGTTGCAAATTTCGCACTTTGCTAGAGCTGCAAAAACACCGATGGTATTATCGATACTATCGATGCTCTTTGAAAGGGGCGATACATCGATTGATTTCCAACATCGATGTTTTAATCGATATGCTTGGGAACAAAACTTCTATTTTATTTGCAGTTTAAGTATCCATTATTTATTTCATTATCAAACTTATCTCAATTACAAAATATTGTACCGCATATTAATTGGATTTATGTAGAAATTGTTAGAATTTGGGCCCAAAGAAGATGAAGGTAAGTTGTATAAAAAGGTGGGTAACTGTGATTTAGCGGTAGGGAACCTTGCTGAGCAAATGGGTACTTAAACAAAGTGAAGGTGGCGAAAGAGTTTTTATTTATGATTCGATTTAATTAAAAACGTATTATTCCTTAAGTGGAAGAAAATAATTGTATCCTAATCTATCCATCATTTTTTTTTTTTTTAAATACAAAAAATTGTCTATAAATGCAGCATCAACAGTTGTAAACTGTTATATACAATATAGATAAGTTGTTTAATGGATAATTTAAAATAAATTAAAATTAACTTCTCAGCTACATTTTTATATAATCTACAAAAAAGGACTTCTGTGTCTTAAAACATACAACATATTTCGTCTTTAAAAATTAGAATAAAGGTTATATAAATACAATCTTAGCCAGACAAAGTAACACAATGACCTTGTGATAAGATAATCCGAAAATTACACGAAAGTTATGGTCCACGATAATGATATTTAAAATAGTTTTCGGACCTTGACCTAATTCTTAAAATAGCATAAAAAAAAGATTCAATTAACCCAAAGCAAATTTATTTAAAAATATGTAATAAGATTCCTGGCATATTTTATTTCCCGAAAAGAGATCATAAAATATAATATAGTAGCTCCCACTTGACCAAGTATCATTAATCAAATGATCAGTATGTAAGCCTTCTATCGTCTGACCCTGACCTACATACATATGTATGTATGTATGTAGTTTAAACTCCCGAAAATGTGAATATAAAAATATAACCACAATACAGTCGTGCTTAAGGAGATACGTATCTCTTTCTTTCCACTTCTTGACACACCTATAAATATTTTAAATATTCATATTAATGGAGTATAACCCATTTATCAGCTAACCCTGACCTATTTTCCTCCTCCACAATTCCCGAAATATCTGAAAATATGAAGGTCAGAACGGATATTTACTCACTTGGCGGCTTCTTGGCCCCATTTATGTTGATGGCCGTGTTGAGCATGTTGCCGATCTTGGTGATGCTCGACTGACGCATAAAGGTGCGCGGCGGCAGGATGGGGGTCGGCGCTGTGGCTTGCTGCAGCTGCTGCGGATCAGGCGGCTCCAGCACCGGACTCTGCCGGCCCCAGCGTCCCATGGCGACGGGAGGAGTGTGCGAAGGTGTACAGATGTACCGGCAGCAGCTGTCCGGCGATCTGCAAGCAAATTGAATGATCGAATCTATTAGCAAGTCGACTGCACACACAATGATTGTATAATGCAGGTGAGGGGGTAGTGAGCACAAGTCCCATGAGCGGGCTGCGTGTTTTTGAATTTGTCGGGTAATTAACACCTGTCGCACACCTCTCGCTCTCGGTCTCGTTCTCCGGCGATCGGACTAGCCCTCGAGCTCACCTCATCTCCCCAAAAAACAAATGGGTTGTGCAAATGAATCGTCGTCGTCGTCTCTCTTGTCGTTTGTTTACCTTAGAAATTACGTCTGCGTGCAAGGGAGAACAAAACATCTGCCTCTCGGCGATTGAATTAAATTCCGCCGCCTCCTGCGTGTTTAATAAATTTAAGTTTAAGTTTTTTCTTTTCGTTTGCCTAGCCGCAAGAGAGGTGTGTCTGCTGGTCTTCATCTATTCTGTTGTTTTGTTTTTAATAGCACGCCATTTAATTTATTTCGTTCCGTCAGAGATAGAAATAATATGCCGAAATTCTTATACTTTTCCTTAAACTGGCTCAGGCGTTCCAATTAACAATTACACAAAAAGCAATTTCGCTAATCGCCAACTCAAATATTTGAGTTTCCAACTGTGAGAAAAAAAAGGAAGGCAGTGCCGCGCGAAAACGTCAGAGTGGAAAATTTTTAGCGGTGCACATGAGCATTTTGGGAAAGACAAAAACATATTTAACCAGTAATTTCGTCGACATCTGTATCATAAAACAGTTTTTGGTCAAATTAATAGTTTATATCCATAGCCATGAAAAACAACAACACTGAAAAGCATTTGTTTAGCGATTTTAGATAAAAACAGAAAATATCTTTTTCCTTAAATGTCTTTAAAGCTTAACTACTTAAATCATTATACATTTCATTAATTTTTTTGATTTATTAAATTTGTATTTTTTATAGAAATAAAGCCATTAATTCCACAGTTAAAATTGTAGATTGTAATAAAGCAATGTGTTCTTTATTTGTAAAAAGTATACTGTACAAAAATAAATTTACGGATACAAAAGGCTCAACTGAAACTGGAACTCAATAATCGCTTCTTGTGAATCTTTTTGTAATTGTTGATAGATATAAAATATTTTTCAAATAAAAACACATGGAAAACAACGATATTTTTCCCAGCTTTAAGATACACCCACAAAAATGACTTGGGCTTGTTTATATTATAAAAAATAGGTGAAGTTTGTTTTTAATTATGATTTCTTAAACACAAAAACAAGACGTAGTCACACACATGATAAGTTGTATCGGCTCCTTTATGGTGGGTGTAAAATGTTTAGTTTGATTAATATTACTTTTGATAAATATATTTAATAATGTTCAAGATTTCAGTACATTTTTGGGGTTGTGCACCTATAAGAAGGTTTAATGAACCTTCTTAAAAAACAATTAGATATACATTTTTATACCCGCTACCCATAGGGTAGAAGGGTATTATAACTTTGTGCCGGCAGGAAATGTATGTAACAGGTAGAAGGAAGCATTTCCGACCCTATAAAGTATATATATTCTTGATCAGGATCAACAGCCGAGTCGATTTAGCCATGTCCGTCTGTCTGTCTGTCTGTCTGTCTGTCTGTCTGTCTGTCTGTCTGTCTGTCTGTCTGTCTGTCTGTCTGTCTGTCTGTCTGTCTGTCTGTCTGTCTGTCTGTCTGTCTGTCTGTCTGTCTGTCTGTCTGTCTGTCTGTCTGTCTGTCTGTCTGTCTGTCTGTCTGTCTGTCTGTCTGTCTGTCTGTCTGTCTGTCTGTCCGTCTGTCCGTATGAAACACTGGATCTCAGAGACTATAAGAGATAGAGCTCTATTTTTTTTTCGACAGTATTTCTTATGCTTGCACGCAGATCAAGTTTGTTTCAAATTTTTACCACGCCCACTTCCGCCCCCGCAAATCATAAAAAAGCGTATTAAGCGTATAATTTTAAAGGTAGAGTTTCGGCGAATTTCGGTATGTATATTAAGAACTATAGTGTGTGTGATCCCTGAAAATTGGGTTGCGATCAGATAAAAATTGTCGAAGTTATTAAAGAAATAATTTTGTATGGCCACAAACGGCTGCTGGCAGCATGCCTCATTTGGTTGACCAATTAGACCAACTAAATATGCTTATCAGTTCTTGATTGTGTTCGGAAAAGAATCTTATAAGATATTCGAGAAGCAATTTTAATAAATGGTAATAATTATTAGCCGCTTGAATGCAATAATAACGCGTTTTTACACACATAGATACATGTGAATGTATTTTTTTATGCATGTGAATATATTACACTTGCATTTGCATTTGTCCGTTATGTTCAAAATTGTATTAACTGTTTTTTCTGGCGTCCTGACGCTTTTCTGGTTTAAATATGGGTAGCGGGTATCTCACAGTCGAGCTCACTTGACTGTAGCTTTCTTACTTGTTAGTTTTAAAACTTACATTAAACAAAATCAGGACGACCTGATTAATCCTTTTCGACTCGACAAAATAAAAAGCTGATTTTTGAAAGTCCAGCTGTTTTGAGTGTTGTTTGCCTGCGCTTATGCAGCACAATTCGTTTTTAAATTCCTTTGTCTTTTAGATAAATTAGTAGGGTATAAGTATAAATCCAGTCTAAATAATTTCAATTTAAATTAGTCTATAATTATAACGTTATCCTGAAACCAAAAAGAACTTTTGGGAATTTAAAAACAAATATAGAAAGTCTGCGGAATATACCTAGCTTTCAGCTTTATTTTTAACCAGATTTTTGAAAGTTTGTTAGTAAATCATGATGAACAGATAAAAAAGAGTACTTTTAAGTGAATTACAAGATATCCTTCTTATTGGCATTACAGGTTAGCCTCCATCTAACCTTCTTAGGCTAAAACTTTTCAGAAATGTTTTTTGTTTTGTTGCTACTATAATTTTGTGCCCATTTGTGCCGGCACACACACACGACATGTGTCAATGTTGTGTCGGCGGTGGCGGTGTGTACGATTTTATTTCACACATTTTCGCAATACGGATATACAGTTACAATATGAAGACGAAATTCCCCCACGTCCATTTAAGGAGATATATAAATATATGTATGTACATGCAAATCCGAGGTGTACGCAACAAGTTGAAGAGCCCGCGACTTTTACACATGTATGACTAATGGCTAAGAAGAATGGAGATGAGGAAGACAGGCGGGCAACGTGCAGAACAAAAAAATAACATGGGCAAAAATGCGGAGAATTGTAATCCAATTAATGGACTGCGTCTTCAATGTCTCGCCTCGTAGCTGTAGAAACGTGAGTGCTGCAGCCAATCACGTATTAAAAAAAACCTTGCCACTTCTTCGTTATGGAGAATACAGTGGAAGTCGGCTATGGGATACTGCGGAGAGGTTTCTATAGTGCTGCTCCCATAAAGTGACAAAAAGATAAAAAGAATAAATAAAATATCGCATAAGCATATATGTAGATAACAAGTACAAAAGATGCAGTTTAGAGTGCTTGACTTTAAGATACTCAGTATGCATAATTTGGGTGGTAAATTACCATTAAAAATAATATAATATAACAAAATAAATATTTATCATACATATTATTTTTGAGTCTTTTTTTAAGATTTAAGAGTTTAAATCCGTCCAAGTTAATTACTTTTAGGTTGGTTTTGGGTTATAATACCCTCATCTCCTATTGATACTGGGTATGAAAACTTTATCAAAAAACATTTGAATGGGTAAATTTATTATGTGTTTTGAAGTTGTCAGAGATACTATCTTTTATTTATCATCTATCACGGTTAGTGAACTCTTTTAAACATGACAAAAGATGTGCAAATATTGTAAATTATTAGAGACACAAATATTAGGTATACGTCAACGTTCTGATCACTTTGAAGATCTAACAAAACATTAATAAATAGATTAAGAAACAAATAAATATTAAACATTTTAAAAATACAAATCATAGTCAGAAATAAGTAATAAATCAAAAAGATGTTATTTATTGAAATAGTTTAATTTAAAATAAGAAGATTTCTCTCTTACACCTTGTGCAACATCAACATTAACATTTTATGAAATTAAATTATCAAAAAAAATATGTATAAACTTGTAACCGTTAACAACATTTACTGCTTCTACCAATAATGTAATTTGCAGCTCAAAAATAAACCCCCCAGAACGCTGTAGGGAAACGAAAATAAACTTTAGAAATGAAATGAAAGGTCTATTAAAGAGTATGTGGCATGTGAATGAGTGCAGAGACAAGCGCCAGCTTTGTTTTTCCCCGAATTACAACAGCAACAAAAACCAAAACAATAGCAAACAAATAGAGAACGCGATTTTCAAGAAAATAAGCATGCAAGCAATTTTGTTGTTGCTCGGGAAATGACAAAGACAGGCAGCGGAAGCGGGAAAAGGAACTCAAAAATAAAATTAGACAAATAAACCAAAAATGTTTCATTCTTTTTTAATGCGTTTAAAATTTATATGTTAGCATTGGGGCGATAGCAAAGGAAGGTGAAATTTTTGTGAAGGTAACTTCTGTGTAAAACAAAATCTCGAATGAATTTTAAAAGGTTAACGTGTAAGAAGTGCATTAATTGAATTGTTAATAATAATAATAATATAATATAAAAATACATACATTCAAAAGGAGAAACATTACTAATTATAGTTAAACTTTAGGAGTTATTATTTCAAAAACTATATTATTATGTCCAAGGCATGTAAGATTCATTTGTTTAAATAAAAATGTGTTAATATATCCCTTAATTCGTTTAAAATATATCAATCAAAATCCAATATATTAGTGAAATAATTAATGTTTAATTATTAAGAAATAACCACAATACGATGAACTTCCGGTTATCTCCTTCGTTTGATATTTATTCCGCTTGAGGCAATTACCAAAATCACATAATTAGAGGGCCTATAAATACCAAGTGTGTCCAACAGTTTTAAAGTCACCTGAACACGTGCCACACGAGACCCATTTTGGATTCAGGAGGAGCATTAGCCGCCGCAGCCTCCTCATCCCCCGAACATACAGAAACCTCAACAGCCAAAGTCCAACCAGGTAATCATTGCTCTGGCTCTTTGCTTATTTTTGGATCTGTCAACCCTTCTCGCTGGTCTGGTTTGCTTAATTTTCCCTTAATGTGGGCCAGGAAGGGGAATGTTTATATTTAGCATTTCTCATACGCTCTCGCATTTGCCAAACTGTCTATAATATGTCCATCAAAGTGTCTCTTGTGCCGGTGTTGACGGTTTGACAGCCATTGGCGGTACGCAGGACAGCCGCATTTCGGGGAAGGAATATAAAAACAATATAAAGATAAACAATCAGATGGGGCGGACGTGATTGCTACCATATGTCCGGTCGGATCAATGCGACCAATATTGTGCTTATCAAACTGTTTCGGCGCATCCAATTAATACACTTCACGGCCCCTCAACCTCAGTCCGTCTCACTCCGCTCGTGACTGACTGTCGGCTATAATGAAACTAATTAGCATTTGACAAACACCAATCCTCATCATATATATTGTTTCATACAGTGGGATTTAGGAAACAAATTAGGAAAATAAGCACTCAAAATGCAGAATTTTTTTAGAAAGATTTATAGTTGTTTTATTACTTATGTATGTATATTTAGATTTTGTTAAAAAAACATTAATTGTTATATGATGTACGAATAGTGTAGAATTTTGATTAACTAATGGTAATTAGTACATAAGAAATATTTAAAATTCATCTGCAGTTCCTATTTGAATTTAATATGCACTCTAATTTAGTCAATATTTCAATAATTATCTGATAAAATAAATATTCAACATATCCTAACATTTACGTTCAGGTAATTTTGCATTCACTAATTTACAGTTTGGCCCCTTGCACTTTTAGTTTTAGTTTTAGGAGTAATATCTTATAATGATATTTAGTGGATTCTAATAGTTTCCATAATATATTAATAAATTCATAAAATAAGTTTATTTCTTTAATACTTTTGTCTATATTTTTTGTATTTTTAAGAAATAAGTTAGCTCTAAGTGTTTTACGAGTCTCTTTGACTTTCCGGTTACAAATTTTAATATTTGTGAGTACAATGTGAACTTAAATTTGATTTTGTGAGTAGTATCCCTAAAAAGGATCTTAATAAAGGTATTTCTAAAGAATATTCTGTCTTTCAAACACAAAATGTAAATAAATGAAGAACCAAAATGAAATAGCAAAACAAACTTTGCAACCCCACGGTATTAATAAAGAAAACAAATAAGTACAGGACCAAACGGAGGAGGTTTCGTTTTCGTACTCCAGTTGGAAAAACAAATTATAAGCTCCCACAAATAATGATACACAGTCACATGGAGAATCGGAATCAAGATAAATGCGCGTGCTATGTAGTATGTGGCTTTGTTCGTTTTTCAGCAATTTGTTCGATTTGCTAATGCGAACAGCTTAGGCAAATATTTTGGCATAAAAGTCAGCAAGTGACAAAATAGTAGCTATTAATTGTTTGTAAGCCGACTGAGTTGCTCGCCGTCTAAACATGGCCAGTGCGAGTCAATAGTTGTTGTTGATTGTTTGGTTTCGACCGAAACAAAGCCGCCTGAAAATGTTGTTAACCTCAAAACCGCCAAGAACGTCAACAAGTAAAACATGGCTAAAAGTAAAATACACTTTGGAAAAGAAGTTCCATTGAATTTTTGTGGACATCTTGGGGAGTATCATTGTTTTATCCAAACACAATTCCCTAAAGATGTCATAGTTGATAATAATGCCTTTAAATGTCAATTGAAAACTCATGAAAAGTTAAAGTTACAAACTTCTGTAAATGTAAATAAATATTTCGCAATCTCAAAAATAAGTAAACGAGCATAAAGAATAATGATGAAAAACAAATAAAGTTCTCCATTTCATCACTTTCAGGACTTTCTTTCCCTTTGAGCCATTTTTAATTCCAAGTGTAGAGAAACTAGAGATTCAGTCGACGGATTTAGACACCCCCTGCAAAAAGGTTGACGTAACGAGACTAGAAACAAACTAAAAGCTAAACTCTTAGCATTTCCAGGCATTTTTTTATTTGCGGTATTGAAACAGCTGTCTTGCCCATATCCGTGGCATTTGAATGGAAACCACACGCGCGCGAATTAATAAACATTTTAGCACTTTTGTGCAGCAACTCACCACCAGTTTCTGAAGGAGATTATCCAAACCACAAATATGAAGGAACGCAGCGGAAATCAGAAATCGAGAATCTGAAGAATCACTTATTTTCGTTTTAATTGACTGTTTTTAGATATGTCATAATTTTGCTATGCATTTGGTTATTTTTAAATATTCCTCTGATATTTTTTTGTCGGTTTTCTTTTTATTTTTATGTTCTGTTCATTCTCTGCGCCTTGAGATCGTTCTCTCACTCTCTCTTTCGCTCTCCACACTGTTGTAACGGTTAAAGTTCCTGTCTGCACATTCGATTTTACTTCACTTCTTCGCCTCTCGGTGGCTTTTATTTGTTATTTGTTGTTATCACACTGGCAAAAGGCGTACAAAGGCACAATGTAAGCTAATTTAAATTGAATTCAGCGCCCGGGAGCAAGTGGAAAATAAGGAAACCGCAATAAGGCGAAACAGTCAACGCGGCGACGTTAAAATTAGCACTGAAACGAGCCGTTCGAATGCGCGCCTATGATTTCTTTGCCCACTGCGCCTCCCACCGTTCGCTCTCCCCTCGCCAGAGATGACAGCTTTTTTGAAGCCAAAAAAAGCTAGATCAACAAGTTAATATGACTAAACAAAATGAAGAGTCTGAATAATCCGGAATACAGTTGAAAAGTATTTTCCGAATGGACTCTATGAAATAAGTCAAAAAAAGCGAAATAATAATAAAGAAATAAAAAACCAGGTAATAAGAAATATAAACTGTTCTTTAATAACTTTTGTGGAGTTATGAATTTTTTGTTTATTTTTTGAAGTAAGTAATTTAACAAAAAATTAATTTTCATAAAAAACATTAACATAAAATAAATTAAAAATTAATTAGGTAGTTTGGTATTTGGAAATAAGGTGCAAAATATTTACAAATAAAAATTGAATTAAAAGTATTTCATTTCTTTCTATCTTTTAAAGACTTTTCCAGCAACCATTCGGGAGGGCTCCCGTCTTCACATATGTAAATAAGATTCTTTCGTTTTAGTTGCTGTGCTGATTAGTTTGTAAGTATTTAATAGTTTCAGAATAGTATTATTATTACCATATTATTACCATTTTTATTTTATTTGTTTTTAAAGAAATTAAATATCTTTTAGGCACTCAATGTAGCCAAATGGGCAAAACTGCTCACTCTCGCTCTCTGCAGCTGGCGATGACCGTGGGGCTGAGACAGCCGGCGCTCTCTTTTGAAGAAGATTTTTGTAAACAAAATGCTATTGTTGTTGTTCTGATAAACGCTAATTTGCCTATTGATATTAATGTTAATGCGCCTTCTCTCGCACATACAGTCTCGCTCACTGCATTAGCAGTTAATTGGAGTGCAAAATAATTCAAACAAATAGAATATAATAAACTCACTTCACTTTAATATTTTAGTCAAATATTTAGTTTTCAAAACGCCTTGCATAAAAATTTATTAATAAACAAAATAGATATATTTAAACAATTGAACTTTATAATACTATATGCTAGCTTAAATGTTACTTACCCTAATAATAATAATTACTCATAGGAGAAATACAAATAAATATGTATTATTTTAATTTATTGCATTTTGGAAAATATGTATAATATTTAAATCTTAGACAATGTACTATGACCTTGTCCACAGCTGTTGTCATTTATTTGTTAGTGGGTGTGTTTTGTTTACTCTTTTGGAGCTGCTTAAAAAACATATTCAATTGCTATGATGGCCTCCATTAAATCACATTCTACCAGAGATCCTTGTACTTCCTGGCCAGTATCTATGTACATTTATGTATGTGCTTGTTCCCTGAGATAAAGTCTGTGTAAGACGGGGTAGTTCACGTAGATCGTTGAGAACTTTTTTTAGCTTTGACTTTCTGTATTTTATGTTCATAGATCCTCAAGACCTCATCAGATGTTCCTTAAATCAACACTAAAATAATTATTTTGTGGCACTATTAGCTTCCTCTCATTGCCATCCCACTGCACTGCATCAGCACATTACCACATATCCCTGTAGATCCTCACTAGCGATTGCCTGTCTTTCTCTGAACATGTGGACTCCATGCGCAGGACTTGTCTGTATTTGCTCCAGTCTCTGATGGTGTGGTGGAACATCACCTCCAGGACAATAAGTTGCTCGTATAGGACATCCCATCCCACGCCGATGGTGGCGGCACAGGTCTCGAGGAGCCAGCGAAAGGAGTAGGGGAAAAACGTACGCAGCTCTCGTTTATCCTTCTCCCGAATTTTGTTCGTGAAGCCATGCAGGAGCCAGCAGTCAAAGTTTGAGATTTGCAGTACTAATTCATCCAGGGCTGGGGGCTTTTGATCGGAATCTTCCCCGAAAATTCCATTCGATTCTGTCTCCGGCTCGCTGTTGTTAATCAGCATCGTCTCTAGATGGCGGCGTGGCTGATCCAGGGGCACTTCCAACGGGTCCATGTTTTCCTCCTCGAAGGTTTGGATCGAGGTAAGGGTGTCGAGGAGCACATCCTCATCATTATTCAGTTTAATCAGGTAGCTGGGGGTCGGTCTGATCTCCCAAAAGGGATTGGAAGCCTCCAGTCGCTCTCGCTTCGATTTTTCTTGCTCTAGCCTGGCCAGATAGGCGGCGCCATAGGTGGCAGTGGGTGGACGGAATTGGAAGTCCGGCCGCTTATCCTTCCTTTGGAGTTCACTAATCCATGTATCGGTCTTAATATCACAATTGGCGCGGAATTCGCGGTTAGTTGGAAGCACAGCCGCAAGGGGATGAAAGAGACCCACCTTTTCGATTTCCTCCTGACAGGCAACCTCCACCACATTCAGCTTCACCCCGCGCTGATCGAAATATTGCTTCAATTCGTTGGTTTCCCTGACGAAGGGATCTAGGTTCCGTTGAGAGTGATCCATGTGCATGTAGTCGGGAATCTCGATGTCCATGGCGGCGCCATCGAAACGAGACACTTGGTGCAGGATACGTTGGAAGTATGTGTGAGCGGGAGTCAGGCTGTGCTGAAACTCAATGTTATTTTTGACGATGCTCTCTTCTAAGGACTCGCCAAAGTGTTCCTTCAGCAGGGTCTCAATGGTGTGCGTCATATTCTCGTATTGCCGCTGCATAGCCCCTCCCTGCACCTCGTTTTGGTCGTATTCCTGCTCCTGTTGCTTGCGATCCTTCACGAGGATATCATCCACCTGACAATCCATTTTGTTTGCGACTCCAAAGCGACGAGCGAAGCTCTGGTTGTACTGAGCGACTATAACCTTTCTCAGCTCTACGAACTGCATCCATTCGGTGAACACAAAAAGCAGAGGAACTTGAGGCTCAAATCCGTCGACATTCTGTAATTCTTCATTGATTTGTTTAGCTGACATCGAGATCTTCTTCTCCTTGACATCGTCCAGGCCGAACAGCAGCTTCATCACGTACACGATGTAGGCCATCACCCTGGGCTCGTAGCGCGGATATACATGAAAACCCTGGGAGCAAGAGAAGCTTGGCGGAAGCAGGTCTATCAAGCTGCCAACATACTTGGCCACCCGAGGCGGTAGGCCTAACTCAAGGACATAACGCTCGGCCAAGGCCAGAAGATTCGGCTTTTGAAATTGACTCAGATTTATAAAGCGCGCCATATAACCCACGTGGCTGCGAAGATACTGAAAAGGAAAAAAGTTAAAGTTTGGAGCATAAGAAAATAGGAAAAAAAAAAACACACACCGTATATGAACACTGGTCCCTCTGATTGCCAAGCTCCAACTCCTTGAGCAGTGTCTTTCCCTTGGCAGCCACATTTTCGGGCAGGTACTTTAGCATATATCGGCTAGTCAGGTGCTCCTCTTCGACTAGCCGCAATAAATCTGTGAGTTGGATGTCGTCTTCGACCATGTTGAGGGCTATGGCCAGCACCACATATAACTTGTGCAAATTCAGATGGTATATGTGTCGATCGAAGTTATGCAGTTCCTTGGCCTTCGGTCTAAGGCCATGGCACTGCATACTGGAAGACTTGCTGTGCTTGTCCAGATGCTTTAATGACATCTTGCGCTTAAAGGTTTTGCGGGCTTTCCAGGACCATCGAACGCCGAGGTTCTTGTTTTCTCCGGACTCTGAGGCTTCTTTCAGTTTGTTGAAGCCCGAGGCGTCGAGATTGCGCTGAAAAGGAGAACAAGGTTTTAGTCTCTCGATAAGAGCTGGGAGTAGGAACTCGAACTAATGAGCGGGGTAATTATGTCATTTGCATAGCCATCATGTAGAGTACTTTGCTATAAAAGCACAAAATGTCACAAAGGAAAGTCAGTAGCAGCAGCTTCACTTGTTTCAAACATGTCTCTGCGTCTGGTTTTGATTTGCTTGGCCATCTTGGCGGTGGCATACGCTCAGCCGGCTCCGGGTGCACCCCAAGAAGCTATCGAGAGTGAGTATTACGATGGTATTTTAACCTTTAAACTAACATTAAAACCCTATAGCTCCTGATCCAGTTGAGGGGACTTTGGTGGGACCAGTGGATGAGGCCAAGCCGCGCACCCTTGTGATGATGCTGCCCCTTTTGTTTCCTAGTGCGTTCTATTTCACATAATTTTGAGTTTTGAATAAACCCTGTTCATTTGAGTATAAACAATCACCTTGGTTTTGTTCCACATCCGAAACTTGGCGCGCTCATCGTTGGGATCGGCAGACATGCTGCCCTTCCGGGACTTCTTAAGCTTTGTACGCTTGTAGTTGTATATGATGCGTGCATCTCTGAAGGAATTAAGTGTTGTTAGGCCAAATATTAGAAATTTGATCCCAAGCCCACCTTTGCAGTGCCCGTACATTGAGCTTGGGCAGGCCGAGTTCATTGTTCCTGCAAAAGGCCACCTCCATGTTGCTCATGTACGCCGCCCACACCTGCAGGGTCATTAGCTTGAGCTCCGGCTTGGCGCCCATGTCGAGCAGCTCCTGCAGGAAACCGCGCAGCACGTAATTGTAGAACTCCCACGAGGTGATGTCGTTGTCCTCTGCCTTGGCCAAATCCTTTGGCCGCCGGATGACCCGGCTGTTATGCTTTCCGGCGCCGGTCTCGTTGAATTCTTCGTCGGCGGTGAGATCGACCGCCTGAATCTGTTGCTTCTGTGTGCCGCACTCGGTGCAGTAAAAGAAACCCTCGCGCTCCTGGAAATTCTTCTCGCCGCACACATCACATTGCATGTGGTCGAGGACCTCGTCCATATTTTTTTATATTCTGCTTTTTGGAGTTCAAAATTTTATAAACAAAATTGAAACGTGCTCTCTTATTAGCGATGTGAATTGTGCTGGAGGTAAGGCCTTCTGTGTTTTATATCGTTTATCGATAACACAGGCTGAAAAATTATAAATGGCGCGTAAATTTATTTCTCACTATTAAAAAAAAAACAATATTTAAATAGCTGAAGTTAGCATACCCTTTCATTTTTTAGTTTGAAAATTGAATCCGAAATTAAATCTATTTTTTATTCTTGTTCTATACTACTTTCCTATCGTTTATATATGTATTCATAAATGCGAAAATATAATAAAAGGACCAATCTGCAATATGCATATTCATACACGGCCAAGCCATATGATATAGTCGTCAGATTCTAATAAAACTAATACCGAAATTACAAAAAATATAATGACGGTGATGACAGGACATGGCTAGATTGACTTGGCTGCTGTTGTTGATTAAAAAATATAAACTTTATACAGAGAATAAAATAATGGACCCTATTTAGCAAACTTTTGCTTTATTATAATCAGCAAGACCTTATATTTATATATTTATAACAATAAATATATCTAATAGCTGCCAACAGAATGATTAGAATAAATTTATAAATTTTATTTAGTTAAGAAATATTTAACCCATAATTACTCTACCCTATTTTTAATAAGAAAAAACACAATATCTTCAGTTATGTCAGTATCTTTTTTTGTTTATTGCACAATTACAATATACATGTGTTCACTTTCATATAATTTATTAAAACTAAAGTTACTAAAGTATAGCAAAAAATATTTAATAGGGGGAAAGGGACTCTCTTTCAGTTTATATTTACTACGTACTAAAACTGCGGGTGGGAAGGGTCTGGGGCGTCGCGTGGGTTAGTGAAGAAAACATAAACAACAGCAAGGTTGGCGGCACAGAGCCCTTGAAACCGCAACTAAACTAGATCTGTGGCTAATTTCGTTTCATTTCGTATGAAACACAACAGTTTGCTTGAAGAGGAAGCACATAACAAGGTTTCATTTAATATTTTCCTTCTTTCATTTCGGGAGTTAGAAGAGATGGCTCTTATATCTAATATATAGTGACGATTATCTAATATGGTACATTCACTTTTTTTGTGTGTATTTTCTTGTGTTTTTTGTTGTTTTTTTTGTTAGCATAGGATTTTTTTTATAAAAAAAATTTAAATTTTGTTTCTTGAGAGCTTAACAAAAACGCAAGCTAAACACTAACTTATGCGACCGGATTCGATTCCGTCAATACAATAAATATTTCACGTTCCATTCATGTTTCAGGGGTATGTAATCGGTAAGAGCGGTATATGTATAACTACTGCTAGGATAGCGTATCAAAAATATTCATATAAACATTCGTATATATTTTCACTCAAGTCTTAAGAGTACAGTTGGGCTTTCAATATGAATTTCGGCGGAGGCATTAAACGCACAATGTGCGCGTTGTTGTTTGATTTTTAAGTGGGTTCCGGGGGTTGCCTGGGAAAGGGCGGGTTGTTTGCTTAGTTGGCTTGGTTGCTCTACTAAATGGTCATCAGTGGGGGTCAATTTATACAACTGACTATGGGTTTAAACTAATTATAGAATAGGAGCTTAGATCTAAATAGATGTATGTATATAACTAACATTTTTAGCATATGGTTATTTTTCTTGCGTCGCTCTTTCTCACACACGTTCACTCTATAAGGCACAGAATATTTGTTACATCAGTTGTTGTTTCCTTCTTTTTATACACATAAATACTTTTCTCGCTTAATGAAAATAAATACTAGAATTAATTACAAAAAATGTACAGCGAATATGGTGGGGAGATGTTGTGGTGGGGGTGTTAGGGGGCTACACCTCCACGCCATAGTTGCGATCGACAATGTAGTCGTACCGCTGTTGTTCTGGCGTAGTGTCACCATCAGTAGATGGAGCTGGAGTTGCGGCAGGCCCAGGATTGGCAGCAGCTGGAGCAGTTGAAGCAGCAGGAGTGGCAGCAGGAGAGGCAACTGGAACTTCAGCTGGACTAACAGCAGGAACAGCATTTAATGATGGTATTTTGGGCACTGCACCGGTCACTGATCTATGGTGATGGTGCTCACTGAGATTCTTGTTCCTGTTGCTGCTGGCCACCAATGCCGTGTTGATGGCAATTGCCGTCTCAGCAGAATTATAGAACTCATCTTCATCCTCTTCCTCCTCCTCCTCCTCTTCTTCGATGGGATTGGCCTCCGGCAGAGTGAATTCAATGGGCAGCTCCGGCACCGACAGGCCCTTGCGTGTGAAAAAGGTGATCTTCTCCCTGTGAAAAATTAAAATGAAATATAAATAAGGATTCTCTATTAATTTCTAACGACTATAACGACATACTTGAACGACACTAGATCGGGACAGCCCTTGGGCACCTTGGTTTTGCGCAGCTTGTGAATCTCTTTGGCGGTCTTCATCAGCAGCTTCTGAAGCTGGCGCTCCTCGGGGCACTTGGCCGGATCGGCACGCGCCACTAGGCGTTGGAACTCCTCGTTCTCAATGGCCCAGGCGGCAATCAAAGGATCCTTGTTCTCGCAGGCCTTCTGCAAACTGATGGGAACAAGAGAAGCATTTCAATGAGTCTTGGTTTCATTTCAGGGTTTAATTTTTAACTTACACTTCTTTGAGGTTCTGCAGCTTTGCAATTTGATCGTTGAGGAAGTAGAGCTTGCTGTGCTGTGCCTGCAGATCGAGCTCCAAGTCCAAACTAGTGCGGGGTATGTGAGTATGTAGTTCTGGAATTAAAGAGAAGGTTTTTTTTAATATAAGGATCTTATTTATCTTATATCCGAACTGGACTTACTTGTGACAGACTTGGGTGCCTTGGTATGGAAGCGCAGGGATCGTCGCTCTGCGGCGCCGCGCTGGAAGGTATGAGGAGCCACTCCGCAATGCATGGCTGAGTCGGAGTCGCTGCGATTTAGGCGACAATTGTAACGATTCTTGCTAACGGCTGCCGAGGGTGTAAATGTCTGTGATCGCTTCACGGGCCTATCGTCCATTAGCTGCGACTGACCACGAGACTTCTCTGGAAGGAAGGCGCAGTCGGTGTTTGTTTCCTTGTCGGCAAACTCCTGCTTCATGTTCTGCAGGTAGGTATCAAGCATGCAGCTGGCTGTAGGGTTTTAATAAGGAAAACAATTAAATTGTAAAGTTAAAATAAAGTAAGAGTTGATAGAACTTACAGTTCATTAGGCCAACATCGCTGATTAGCTGCTTTTCATCATCTTCCTCCTCCTCCTCGTCATCATCATCATCGTCGTCATCGTCGCTGCACTCTTGCTCATTTTGACGACTCTGCTCCGGCTGCTCTTCGGCTATTTGGGCCTGCAGTTCCATGGGCGGCGCCTGATTGCGTGTCAGGGTCGAAGTCTGCGAGGAGGTAATGGTGGACTCATCCGAAGACTCCTCCCGATTGCCAACACTTGTGCTGGAATTGGAACTGGCCGCAGCGACAGCGGCAGCCGCAGCTGCGGCACTGGTGGAGGGAATGTCCAAGGACTCAAAGCTGGGAATGAACTTGGAGCTTAGAACGTTGTACCACTTCAATGTAGAATCCTCCGGATTAAACTCGGCCATGCTGATCTGGACAGTGCCCTGTAATAAATTGATACAAAAATGTTTTAAAACTCAAAACACATAAGTTTACTTAAGGCATATTCTAAAGCGAAACAACAACTTACAATAATCTCCTCCTTCTGTCCCGTCATGGTGACCACTGTGACCTGCAGGCTCTTGGTCAGCAGTTTGTCCAGCGTAATGGGCACTGCGAATGTGTCATTGAAGACGGGCTTCTGGAAATCTCCCAAGGCCTTGGTCCGAATGGAGGTGAGTGAATTCGGCAGCAAAGCGGCACGCAGATATCTAAATAATATTCTTAATTAATAGTTGTACGAATATTTATAATTAAGAATGACTTACACTTGCGAGTTGTCCGACGAGGCCGTCCACAGAGCCAATAAATTGTTAGCTCGTTCCAGGGACACCACCAAAACGCCCTCCTGCTTCAGATACTTGAGTCCTATTTGCACTTGGGCCAGTTCCTTGCGCGGCAGATGGGCTCGCGATGCCTCAAAGACACCAGAATCACCGGCCACGGACTCATTGCTGACCGCCGCCGAAACGGATCTCGTATTGGATGTGGAGGACGATCGGCTAAGCATCTCCTGCGGCAGATCCAGCAGCGAGGGCTTCTCCGAAATGGGCGAGAGTGGGGCCGAAGCGGCCAGAGTCAGGGGCGTTGTACCCAAATTCAACTTTTGTAGCTTCGCCTCCAGCATCATGCAATCGAGGACCGTGGAGTCGAGGTCGTAGGGACGGGCTCGAACCCCAGAGAGTGGGACTGGCGGTGGGGCTGTGTAGGCAGGCGGGGCGGGTAGAGCGTTGGCATAGGTGGGCTCCTCCTTTAAGGGCTGCGGCGTTTGGCTATCCGCT
This sequence comes from Drosophila anomelani, assembly GCA_035045905.1. NCBI lineage: Eukaryota > Metazoa > Arthropoda > Insecta > Diptera > Drosophilidae > Drosophila > Drosophila anomelani. Next base: position 1,667,242 of record JAWNOO010000007.1, on the reverse strand, counting down.
CCCGGATTATACTTCATCGGCGAGGCGGGCGGCGTTTCCATGGACAGGCTGCTGCGTGGCGAGAGCGAAACCTCCGAGGACTGCTGTTGCTGCAGGACAGGATGCACAGGATGCACAGGATGAACGGGATGGAGGCGCTGTTGGAACAATCGCTGAGAGCGCCTCCTTAGATCCACCACATCAATGGGTGAATCCACCGCGAAGGGATCTATGTAGATGTCCGTGAAGCTCAGGGCACTCTTACTGCTGGCTGTAGACAGGGACCCCAGGCTACTGCCGCTGCTAATGGAGAAGGTGCTCTCCGAGGAGAAGGATTTGAGCCGTTCCTCCAGAAGCTTGGTGGACTTGAGGGCCTCCTGCAGCTTGTCCAGCAGAAGCTGCTTCTCCTCGTGGAAGCGCAACCTATTGGCCACACAGGTGTTGTTAGCCTCGTACGCCTCCTTGAGGTCCTCCTCCAGTTTGTGACGGGTCTGCTGGATCACCCGCTTTTCCTCCTCGCTGCGCGACTTCACCGAAATGCTGTTTAGGTCGTTTAGCAGCTTCTCCTTCTCCTGGATAAGCAGAATGCGATCCTTGTCCGACTCCAACTGACCTGGCTCAATGCGCTCCACATGGTCGGCCAGCTGCTGCTGCAGTTTCTTGATGTGCTTCCGCCACTCGGCATACTGCAGCTTGGTCTTGGCCATCTCCGCAAAACGGGCACCTCCGTTCAGGTTGTCACCCGACACAGAACCGCACAGATCCGTCTGGCTGGCCACGCACACCCGGTCGAAGGGCGAGGCAAGGTCCGAGTTCTCCTCGCTGATTTGTTGGCGACTTAGCTCGTTCTTGATCTGCACCAGGCTGCGCATGAGCTCCTCGCGCACCTTCTCGCCGGACACCAGCGACTTGTGCACCTTCAGCATCTCCTCACGTATCGCCTGGACCTCGGCAATGTCATAACATCCATTTTGCCGCGCATTGATCTTCTCGCCCACTGAGTACAGAGTGTTCATGCCGCGTTCCGTGTACGAAATATCATTGGTAATGTGGGTCAGCTCCTGTTTTAGCTGGTGGACACGTTCCTTGGCCAGCATGAGGTCGGCTCTCAGCAGTTCTGGGTCGTGTCGGCTCATAGAGCTAGAGGAAGAGCATACTGGAATAAAGAGATGGTTTTTTTTAATAAATCAAATTATTTTTTTTTTGAAAAAGATTAGTTAAATGGCATTGTTTAAATTTCGGTTTATTGATTAATCTTTGGATTTCAAATAATAACAAAATGATAAGGAAAATTCAAAAGTGGTTGTTAAATGGAAATCAAAATTTAATTCCAAAAAAATATAGGCCATATCTTGTTCTAAACAATCCACTAACTAAGTATAGTAAAAGGTAAAGCCATATCCTAAGTGATTTAGTTTTAAGTGTGTTTACATGGAAATGTCTTGCCTAAGTATACAAAGTTAAGGATTTTTAAATATGTATTAAAGCTAAACAGGCCATTTAAATCATTAATTTCTTTGAATATCTTTATTTATTCTTTATTTATATTAAGTCAGATTAAGGAAATAAATAAAGCTGTCATAAAATATTTCCCAAAATAAATACTTACAGCTGCTTCGACTGGCTGCCTGCTGTTTCAGGTGATTGTACTCCTCCTGGGCCCAAAGAAGTCGCTGCTGTTTTACGTCGAATATCTCCCGCTTGTTCTCCAACTGATCTTGCGCCGCAGAGAGATAATCGCTTAGCATCTGCTCCTGGACACTCTTCCACTCCTGGCGCGGATCCTCCAGCTGGGTGCTCTGTGCCAAATGGTTGATATAATAGGGACCGATGTTGGGATCATAGGACTCCTCCCAGCCCATGGGCAGCTCATCGCCCACACAATCCTCAAAGGTCTGTGGCTTTGTGTAGCTGTAAATGTAAAATAAGAAAAAAGGCGTTTAGTTTTGAGTTCCTTTGAGTTTATTTTTGTTAATTAAATAATTGATTATTACTTAAGTATTAAATTGTAATTTCTTAATATCTAAACCATCATTATTTTGCCTTAAAGAATCTTTTATTTAATATTTCATAAATAAATACCACTAATTTGTAAGAATTTTCCCTGAATTGACCATATCTTGAGATGTATCTCAACCTTTCCCACGCCAGTTAGTTTGGTGCGCGGAATTCGATAAGATTAGCAGCATTTCCTGTGTGCATTTTGGCTAAAAAGTGCCGACGACTCTCCGGTGGAAAGAAATGTCGCAGAAATACCAATTTTTACCGCAGCCATGCGGCGGAATGTCTGCGCTCCGTTTGTTGTTGCCAATTGCCAGCGCCTAATCTTATCAAGGCCATAATTATATTCGCATAGTGCGGCAAGAAAGCAAAACAAAAAACAGCAGAGAAATACCAAAAGGAGAAAAAAATATATAACCAAAACTGATGACGATGACAGTGTCGTCGTCTTCGTACTCCCCCCACACCAAGCAAGATCCATCCACTCCTTCGTCTGATTGCTTCGTGGGCCTCGATTTCAATATCAGGCAACAGCATTTTCGCATTCCAATGATAATTGCTAATCGCCATGGATTGATTGTCAAAACATCCCATGCACTGAGCAAAAAACTGCCTTATTTTTTATAATGATAAATTATAAATAATTCATAAGTTGAAAGTGTTAAAATTTTAAGTTGAAATGATCTTTAAGGAGTAAAGTCTTTAAAATATTTATCATAATCAAAGAGTTTTTTCATTTAAATTGTTAAGTATTACATTCTCTGTGTATTCCGAATAATCATACATCTATGTGTCCCCTTAATTGCAAATTTGTATATGGTATTTTTTATTTGTTTTTCTTTAAGGCTTCCTTGTCTTCGGCATACTGTTAATTAATCATTGCTTTGGAATTCGCACAGCCATTAAAGAAGAAGCTCCCGGAGAATATATACACAGATAATAATATCTGCGCCATATGCCATAGATATACACCGCGGACAGTGCGTTTCAGGGCTGTAAAATCAAACATGCAAGTTCAATGAACGATACAATTGCGAACAAAGATCTTTCATTTGCAATTCTTCGAGTAATTATGATATATTTTCTGTATAGAAATATATGGTAAAATATTGAGACAAAAAGTTAAAGATTCCCTCTGATTAAAAATGTTTTTCATTGTTTTTTAGGCCATGACAATCATATAACAAATTCGCATAGAATGATAATAAATATGAACTATTGAAGTGAATCAGCTGTCAAATTTAATAAATTGTTATATATGAACCAAATTTAGACATAGAATGACCGATAGTATTATTTTTGCACCTATTATTGATATCCACCATGCTTAATAGATACACTGATTGCAGCTCAACTTGCTGGCCATCAATTTCTTAGAATATATCTGAGAGCCACGAGCTGCTTTTGCCTTCTGTTTGCATTTTTAGACATATTTTTCGGTTCGTTGCCGTTTTATCTGGAATCCAGTGTTGACGCAGCCATTGAAAATAAAATTAACGCAGCTGCTGCTAGCGACTAACAATCGATTTTGTTTATGATTGACTGGAAATACGGCGTGCTATCCAAATAAACAAAACTGAGAAAAAAAAAACCTAAAGATGAGCGCCGCTGACTACAGATTTATTTTTGTAGCAAGTAATCAGTCGATTTTTGGAAGTGCAAGGATTTGGGTCATAAATTAACCGAGGGCGTGTGTTTCTCATAATAAGTTAGAAAGCTAATAGTTAAGTTAAGATTTCGTTAATCTGCGGTTATAATTCGATTGATTTGTTAAACAAACATGGTGAAAATACCCAGATAACAGATTGATTATTTCAGGATTGCCATCAATGACGTCTAAGAGCGGAATGCAGAGAAGTTAAGCTATCCTTAGGGGGCATTTGAAATACCCTATAATTTTATAAACTACTTTTATAATAATACAGGAAGCCAATTAAATATAAATATGTATTTTATAATCAAACATAAAAAGTTAATTTCACCTACTTAGATAATACATCAGAAGACACGTTTCTACAATCTTTTATCTTACTTCAAAGCTTAAACTCTGCTTAAGTTGAACATTCTTTTTTATATTTAAATACTAAGATGTCACGTTTTGTGTTGATACTTTATAAAAATGTGACAGAACCTAGATACTAATAATATCTAATAACACATTTTAAACGAGATCCAAATGGTCTAAAACACCTCCTAAAGAGTAGAATTGCTTGTGAACGTGCTTTTGGGCAGGAACGCCAAGCAATAATATTAAAGAGTCATTGGCGATAGCTTATTATTGATATTGTGGTAGTATATATGCACATCTAAGTACGCCCGTACTGTTATTGCAGTTGATTGAATTAAACGCAGGCGTTTAATAAGTAAACGGAACAAGGTTCATCCACTTTGCCCCCTCGACAAGCAACACAAAGGAAAAGTGACACAGAAACATAGTTGTGGGAAGCAGAAAATATAAATAATAATAATAAATAAACTGATATACAAAATGCATCGACGACATGCGCCAGTCTCCCTCTCTATCTCTCGGGTGCACGGGGTCCAAAGCCCCACATTTGACACACAAAACAAACCGATCTCACGATCGCCAAAGACAATCACCAGCGAAAAAATACATGACTTTGACGACTTTGATTCGGATTCGGTGTCGTGGTCGCCTCGTGGATGGATTGTGGCCTGTCGATGTCAACAAAAACACAACGACACGGTTTCATAATTCAACAAATCAACAAATTTTGTATTTATTTTTGTCGCAGACTTTTCTTGTTATTTTTTCTCTTAACGTTTTGTAAGACAAGTTAAGTAAATGGCACACTCGCAGCTTGCCATCTTACATTACCGCCAGCAGGGGATTCAATAGAAGTTTTGTTGGATAAATAAACAAGAAGGAATAAAAAAAGGGTTTTATTAAGAACTTTCTTAAATAATAAATATTATATATAGTTATAGTTGTTGAATTTAAAAGTTCTTCTAATGCAACCCTAATGTTAACGCTGCACAAACTCATGTTTTCTTTATCTTTCACCGATTTCAGAAATGCAAATCCCCTGGTCAAAGATAAAGTTCTTGTCTTCTATGAATAAAAAATCCATTCAATGGAAAACATTTCCCAAAAACCACGAGGAACGGGGCTTACTCTGCCATTTAATCAGAAGCCCCCCTCTATTTCCTTTTTGATTTTTTAGTATTTTGAATAGACAGGTGTCAAGTGCAATTAAATTCGGTAAACGGCTGCCGTTTTTATAGGGACTTTAATTAACTCAATAAGAAAATCGTATGCAAATTGTTATGGGTTTTCCATTAGTGCTTGACTTGACCTCAGGAGTCATCAGTCCAGAGTCACCACCATCCCACCCGTTCAAACATAGATCGAACGGTGGAAATAAAAAAATCAATGAAAGGCGAGGCGACACGAGGGAATTAGGGGGCAAGTGGGCGTGGCAGGCGGTGCCAAGTAAGTAGGGCTTCCATTGGCACTTTTGCTGATGCTGACAGAAACGAGGAGGTGGGCCATTCAGTTCGGCATGAAGGGGCACCCAACTTACGGGCCACTAACGACTTGGTGGCCTTTTAGCAGTTAACTTAAAACTGACTCCATCCTCTCGGCCCACATTAAACGTTACGTTTCGTTGATATTCATGTGTGGCATGTGCGCATAATTGTGGCCAGGAAAATAGTTGTAGTAATAGGTAAGAAATCTAAGGAAAAGATACAATATTACTGCACTGACGCCTCGTTTATACTTATTTATACTGATCTCGAATAACTTTATAAACATTGAACTATTCTTCTGACCGCAGTTGTTGATCCACACCAAACATGTTCGCTGAAAGAGCGGACAAGAAATCTGCATAAATTAAATTATATTGTAAACAAAATATTTATGGCGCGGCGACGCAGCGTCGGCCAAGAGCTGTAATAAATTCGCGCTTTAAAAAATAAAAAAACACAACAAAACGAGTTTCGGACCAAAAATATTTCAGCATGAATTTTGTTGTCACAATATGAGTGAAACATGGGCATGGCATGAAGTAAAAACAAAAACTACCGCGAAGAGGGCAGAAGTTGTCATTAGGCAGCACTTAAGTTAACTTACACACACTCCAAAATCCACATCAACAATATTATTTAACTGTTCACGTCGAGTTTTATGCTAATTCGCGGCCATAACAAGTCAGAACTGCTCCACGGAGTCGACCACTTGATGACCAATAAACAGCAAATGAAATTCTTTCAATACCTGAATTTTTTCACATAAATTGCAAGCGTCTATCTGTTTGGCAAATTACTATAATCTTTACAGGTTTTAGTGGCTGTATTTTTCAACCAGATGGTTTTACTTCCAATCCAAGGCTATTAAAACTCTATCGCTTCAGCATAAAGTCTCTCTTAAAGTATTTATCGTACAGCCATTAATCTGAAGAAACTTTCTTAAGCTCTAATATTATTATTTCCAGTTCTTATCTCAGCTTCTGCAATCTAATTTCCGCATTAGGGTTCTATCTCTTCAGATATAAACGTATCTTCAGTATGTACAACATTCCACCACCATAAGCATTCAGAAAAAAACCCACGACTATTTGAATTCTTTTTGTTTTTTAATTGATTTCTTATAAAAATAGACTTTAATGAATTCACATGGAGAGAATATCTCACAAATTAGCCGGCCATTCATGCTCTGGAGAAGAGATCGTTTAGCAATTCAAATCGACGAGGCCTGCGTCAATCAAGTCCGACTCGAGCGATATGTATAAATGATCATGTCCGAAATAAGCATAATATTAGGCGGATTGCGAGAAGAAAACAAACGAAAATAGGCCCAAGAGTCACGTAGACCCGTCTCGGCCAGGTCTCGGGTCCATACTCCACTCTATAGTATTTCAATTATTTTGCTCTGGCGGAACTGAGACATCGAACACGCAAGTGGAGTAGACGCCGCAAGTGTTCCGGTTTATATATCGTCTATATACAATATACATACACTCCAACCGAGCCGAGCTCAAAGTGGTTTGGGAAATTAATGTCATGTTGATGTATGCAAGAATCATATAATCTCTGCGTTATAACCCAATTTGATCAAGCAGCGAGCGGACTACACACATCACCTTGACATACCTATCTCAGAAAATGCTATAGGCTGCCACGAGGAATGAGGAACACCAAGCCCCCCGTTGCTGGCGATTGTGAAATAGTTTTATAGCCTATATAGTATAATAGCCTGACTACATACAGTGCGTTTCAGAGCCATAAACATGAATGGTTTTTGATAAAACCCATTAAGCAAAGGTCGTCAACAGAAATTTATCAATATAAATCAAAGCGAAGCTTTTTAAAACAAAATCTGTATCATTAAGCAAATAAAGTCAAATTTAAATTCAAATGATGAAGGAAGTTCTGAATTCTTGCAAGTCAATTCTGCAATTAAATGAGGTAAATTATGGATTTGATAATTGTGTCGATTAATGAATGGAGGCAATTATCAAGATGATTTCAATGCGATTATCGAAGGTCAGTTTCAGGCGATGAAGGAAGCTAAGAAGTGGCCTAAATCAAGTAAATTAAAGTAGAGCTAAGTAAACTTAATTGCTACGACTTTAAATGGGCTTGTCTGAGGTTTATAGATATAAATATCTGCTCGAATCTTATCCCAGATTATACCAGCTTTTTCTAAAGGCTTTAACTTTTAATATGACAAAATATACATTTATGTAAGATCCCAAATATGAAGCAAACATCTTGATCACTATCGCCCAGACGCTTGAGAAAGGTCCATTGTGACAAAACAATGTTTAATTATAATCGCTGACATTATTTGCTGTAAAATTATTTGCCTCACTGCTTCGAGTTCCCATTATCTGTCAGTCAGTCCGCGTCGAGAGCGTTGACAAATATTTTTGAGCTTAATCAAATTACGCTATAAAGGTCGTACGTCGGTTTTATCTTATCGCGGTTGCCGTTGTCGTTGTTGCCCATTTAACTCGACGATCCCGAGTGCTGTTCGCACCGGAGTTTTTTATATATTATAGTATATAGTGGTATGTCGTAGAAAAGTGGCGTATATTAGCTGCATTTCCTGTTCGCATCTCGTCCATCTCACACTTCCACTTCCTTCCGCCGCGATAAAAAGCGGAAACCACTTTAATGCCCCTCCACAATTTGTGTGTAAAGCTTATCAAATGCATTTTCCGACCGAACCGGGCCTGCTGTCTTTCTATGCATATTTTAAATATTTTTAACACCCCGTCCCAAGAGAGAGAAAAATATAATAAAATAAAGTCAATGAACTGCGCATGCGTTGGGACCGAGGCGAGATAAGACAAAAAGAGCTGAAGGTTTTCTTTCTTTTTTTTCTTCTGTTTTTGGGGCGGCCTATCTGGAGGAAACTGTTTTACAATCTGGCCAATGGGATTCACGGATTTCGGTTCGGGGTTTCTGTTTTTGTTTTCCCCCACATACCACCAAACCCACTCGGCGGCAAGTGGGTGTCAATTACGGACTTTGGTATTCGGAATTTGGAATCCGGAGACCCTCCATTCGATTCGAGTGGGCCGATCTCACATTAGTCACGCCGAAAACATGACAAGGGGATGAGGAATACAGACAGAACGAACGAGCGTCTTGTATCCATCTTCAAAGCTCTGGTGGTGGTGAGGCTGCTTTTTAGTTTTTCACATTTCGAAATCACAAAATGTCTGCCATAAATTCCAAAGTGAACAATTGAAATAAATTTTTGCGCCATGAGCAGAGCACGCCGACTGCATACAAATTAACTATTAAAAAATTCATAGAATTTATACATGGACATAAACAAACAGACGAACAAACAGCGGGCCAGTAAGTAAATGTATGCAAAGAGCAGCGCCCACTTGGCCTGGCCACTCACTCGCCCGCTCGCCATGGCAAAAAAAAAATACAAAAATCCGAAATACAAAATCCCGAAGCCAAAGCCAAAGCAAAATAAACTTAAATTGAAATTTATGATTTTTAATGACCTGTTGACGGGCGTTTGCTTTTGCCTTAACGTTTGCCCGGCTCGCATTCTATTTGCAGGCACTGTGTAGTAATTGCCAAAAATTGAAATACACAAATATTCAAAGAATTCTTGCAGTTTTTGCCTATTTATTGCAGGCAGTTATTGATCAATGAAGTGTTGGTGCAGTATTTTTAATTTTAATAAATATTTTTAAGTTAGGTTACATTTTGATTAGATTAAAAATTTTAAGTGTAATATAAAAACAATTCATTGCTATTCTATTCCGATCCCAACAAATACTTTTAATTCAGAGCTGCATCTATCTTTATTTATTTAATAATTTATGCATATTAAAATATTAAAAACGTTGATGTTTTCCAGCTTAATGGGCTGACTAACAAGTCAAGTCTTAACAACCTACAGTTTATTTCCAAGATTAAAGTTTCCATTAAGGAATATTTATGAAGCAATTAAATCAGTTATCAACCGAACTTTGTTATCAAAATTGAGTTGTGAATTAGATTTCTGTGTGAATGAATTATTTCGTTAAGAAAATCATACGATTATTTGTCATTAATAAGTTAAATTGTTACCTCATACATTGACAGTATTTTCTATTTGAAAATATTTTTGTAAAGGCTTTCAGTTTTTGGGGAAAATTTTCTTTTCGCCTTTAATTTTTGAAAAATATGCAAACGGTATTCAATACGTCAACAAAAATTCTTGGTATGCGCATTATAAAAGATTTAAATTGGACACGACAACTCGGAAACATTTCTCGTGTCGCTTGGCAACGCCCACATGGAACATGCCAAAATGTTTCCAACCGATTCGATCCGATCCGATCCTATATGTGCACCTCCAACTAAACATGTATGTATGTATATTTCACCAAAATTCCGACTAATTTTGAGTGTGTGCTGGTTTGGAAGGAACCTTGGCAAGCGTCAAGAACAAATACAAAAGTTTGTTTTGCTTTGGTTTCTGGCTTTTGTTTTTTTATGAAACTTTTTAGACTTCAAAGTGTCCACCTGTGCATTTTTCTTGGCCTGACATTAGCCGGTTCCGGGAATCGCTGAAGTAGAGAATACATGGTCAAGAGAGCCAGATACTTATCTGGCCACGAAACAGAGAAAGAAAATATTTTAGAATGTATCTCATAGATGAATTTTTAATAGGGAATATTTACTCAAAATAAGAATGCTATTTACATAAAAGCTCTTAGTATAGAAACAAATATCATAGACTTAAAGGATTTAATATTTTACCTAAAATAAATAGCATAGATATTTTTGTAGGTTTGTGAGCAAAATCAGGACTAAGTATGTATGTGGAGATTAATTCATGCTTAATCGAACATTTATTCCCAAAATTTTTATTACATTTTTCTTGCTATTTCTTATTAAAGATGACTGCACTTCTCTGCAAAAGTGAAGTCGAAGTTGGCTCGGCTTTTTGGCCGTAAGCCATCTCGTGTTCCTCTGTGAATTTTGTTTTGTTTTGCGGTGTTGTTGCTATTGTATTGTGTGTGAGTAGTAGTTGTGTAGTAGTTGTTGGCCCCCGTCGATCGTGGTTGTACTCTGTCATTAACAAAACAACTGTTGCGACCTTCACATACCAGAGCAACCAAGCGACTGTGCGCCGAGCGAGGCGAGAGCGCTGCTGACTCGAAGCGAGCAGAGATCGAATACATATGTACATACATATATGTTTGTATGTAAGCACATACATATCCCACCGATATATAGACGGATCGTACATATATCGAATATATTGAAATAATAAGGCGAAAAATCCAACTGCAAAACGTGAATGCGAACGGCAAATGCGAACGCAAAGCTGATCGACGTCAACGTCTCCGCCTCGAAATTATATTCGCCCGATCGTCATACTCGTGTTATATCGTATCTGATAGAATTTAGCCCGGCAATAATGCAACCGAGAGGCCAAGGGGGAGGTTTTCCCCATTCCCCATTCCCCATGCCTCATGCCATTCCATTCCGATCCGATCCACATCATGCCATGCCATGCCATACCATTGTGTTGGGGCCGCATTCCAGACACGGGGTCGTGTGTGTGCGAATTGAACCCAGAATACTGAGAATATGTACAGAAAAAAGGGGGAAAAATATGCATATATGCAATATGCACTCACATATCTGGATCGCGGGGATGGGTGTGCTGTTTTGATGGGAATTTTTAGACATTTTAGACAGGGAAGAGGGGCAGCACCCCTGGTAATTGTGGGAGCCCAGCAAGTTGGAAGTTACTTTTAACAATGGCCGCAGAAGAGAGCTTGGCAGGATGCACAAAACTGCATTACATTTTATGAATTAGCAGGAAAATTGTTATATATTTTGCTTAAAACTTTGGGTATTATGTGTATCTATCTTGGGAATTTTCTTCTTTCTTATGCAATGTTTTGAGATACTTTCCTAGAAAACTATTATCTTCTTTTACAGTCTAAAATCAATAAAGTTTTACTGTTTATTATTGGTATTTAATGTCTTCCCCCAATTATGAAATTAGCAGCAGACTTGCCAAAAATTCCATACTTAATTATAGACCTTCACCTTTTCTTTCTCTATATTTTGTTTTGATATTTTCACCTATAAATTCAATTTGCTTTTCGCAGACACTTTGGCTATTCTCTGCACGAAACAAAACGCAAAGGAAATATAGTTTTTATAAATAAATACCGCGCTGCGTGTTGGCTTCTCTGCAGACAGTTTGGGAATTCACATCATGGCCAAAATTATTTCAAATATTTTTTCATTATTTCTTTTCGCTGTACAGCAACAAAAACCAGCCACAGCTCAGACATGAAAATACTTTTCAACGTTGTCTACAAATAATAATAATAATAATAATAAGGCAGAATGAAAGCTGTGCCGCGACGACGACGACGGAATGCTGGGATCGAAAAAATGCCGCATGTCAAATGGGCCAATTAACATTTCTGTTATTTGCCGCATTTATTTTGTTGTTGCTAGCTCTTTTCGTCGTCTTGTTTCGCCTTTTGTTTTATAAATAAATATGCTTTTGTTCAAGATTTCATTGTTGCGAGCCGCGAGCTGTCGAGGTATGCAAAAATGTGGCCAAATTTGTTGTTCGCTGTTTGATTTGCATTATGCACCCTCGACTCCTACTCCCTCCTCCTCCTCCTGCTCATCATATTTCTCCCTAATTTCTGGCCATAACAATAATTTCTATATAAATCCGCGTTCCGTTCGAAGCGAAACAAAATTCCAAGATATCGTTTTCTGGTTTGTTTATTTGTTTGTTTATCTCACACACACAGATACAGATCCAAACGCAGAGATATGGATACACCCGAAATTCAAATGGTAAGAACTTGAAAGATTTCCAATTTTATGGTAAGCGCTCGTGGCATACCATGGAATTTTAGTCTGTTTGTTGTTGTTTTTGTTACTGTAGCTCTGGGGCCTGGCCATAACCGATTGGCTTTTATTGATTAAAGAATTTTGTTTTTTTTTTTTCTTTCAGCGGCTGCTACTTCTCGTTTTTTGTGGTTTTGCGTTCTAATGTTGCCGTGTATAAAAATATGGCGGTCAGGGTCGGATCATAAAGATAAAGTAAGTGAAACGAAACTAAAATAGTAGTGGCGTGCTCGAAAAGTGAAAAGTTTATAGATATTCTTTAAAGTTTTCAAAACTATGCGAGATGTAAATGGCCAAAACCTATATTTATTTTTTAAAATATAGAATAATTTAAGTAAATTAAATGCAAGGTTTATGCTAACTTCTGGTCAAGCCTAGACACACTTTAGATTCTTAACCAGTAAAAGATTATTTCAGAAGGAAATTAACTTGATGTTCTTGACGTTCGTCATGAATTCACAGTTGGGAATTCTAGCGTCTAAAATATTCTACAATTGAAACTAAAATGTTTTTTAATATGAATTTACTTTTTTATAACAAAAATGTAAATAATTCAAAAGCTTATACAAATAAAAATGTAATGAATTATAAACTCAATAAATATTAACGTAATTTATTGTAATATAAAAAAGCAAAACAAAAAAAAAACAGAATCTCCAAAAGCATATTTTACAGCCGGTGACAAAGTTCCGGTTATCTTGCGGATACATTTGCATACTGTTATTAAAAGATACTTATCTGGAAGTTCAGGCGCGTGTGTTGCGACCAATAAGGAAAAACAAAAATCGGCATTATATAAGCCAATTTAGACATATTCTTGTTGTTCTTGGCAGCGACAAAAAAAAATTGATAAAAATATTTATTAGCGGCAGCAGATGCGCATTCGTATCTGTGTATGTGTGTATAATCATTTACTGTGGAGCAAACAAATAAACAAACATGCATAAATAACTCGTTGCAGTTGCAGCAGCAGCAGCAATAGTTGTTTTTGCTGTTGCTTTGCCTCCTTTGCCTCCAGCAAAGCAGAGCGAGATCGAGACTGCGGGAGAGCGGACGTGTGAGCGAGATGGCTGCGGCTCAGGAATGCGGTTTTGACAAGTTCTTCTAAAATTGTACGGGCAACTTTGCTATTTACGCTATGAAACAACAACAACAACAGCAGAGGCAGCACCATGAGAGACAGAGAGGCAAAGCAGCAATGTGTGCGAAGGAGCACGGAAAACAGAACATGAAAAAATGCCAGCAACAGCAAAATCAACACACACACACAAGATGGTTGTGATCGCTGCTGCGAGAGAGCAGAGAGCAACAACAACACACTAAGAGAAAAATATGTTTCTTGTAACATAAATATGGCAGCTACTGTATTGAAATCGAATAATTAATTTAAAATAGTTACTCAAATTAACCAACAACATTTTTCATTTTCTTTAAACAAATTCCTATTCACGATCTCTGCTTCTTTTTCCCCAGTGCATCAGGCAGCAACAAACTATGCAGCAATGTCGCTGCAGTCGCTAGTTGAACGAACGCCGCGAGTGGCGGGCGAGGGAGCATTGGGGGCGTGTTGGGAATGCCAGAGTGCGGCAAAGTAAATGCATTTTGTGTTTGGAAATAGGCTGACGACGACTACGAACGACGGCGACAGCGATGGGGTTGCACTGTAGTTGTACCATAGTTGCTGTTGCTGGTGGAAAATATTTCAAAGTTGCTGTGAACTCACAGCGGCAGCGGCACCAATTGAATGCAATTTGTTTGGCTGTGTGTGAGTGCATGCATTTATTAAAGCAATGCGCGCAGCATTGCCTTAAATGCCAAAGCTAACTACGAATGTACATATGTATCAAAAGCATTACATACATGCACTGCAAAAAAGAAATCCTTTCAATGGATATAATTATGTACATAAATTTGTGTAAGAGTCCCTGCAAGACTGTTGACCCTTACTTATCATATTGAGGGTCAAAAAAGTTTAATAATTAAAGTGTAACATAGGTTAAACCAACTCTATAAATGAATATATTAGGAATTATAAATCTATGTAGAAAACATTCAAATACTAATAAGCTGTACAAAAATTGATATAAATATTATATTGAAATTTTTATTTTTTTTATTTATAGAGAGCTAACAAATAATTTAAAATTAAGAGTTAGCGGTGGAGGTTGGGCTACGGCATCTAGGGTCTTCATCTCGGGTTTTACATCGTGTATAATGTTGTTAAATTAGTCTAGTTTTTTTAATATAGCGTTTTAATATTATATTGAAATTAAATTAGCTCATTAATAGGGTTTTATTTCTCATTATTCTTTTAAATTAGCATACAAAAAACATTATTTTTCGGAAAATGCCCAAATTAAAATGTAGAACTGCATATTTTTTTCTGTGTAAAAATGTATGTACATACCTACTACTATGTAATCTACGCCCTGCTTTTTTGTATTTGGCAAACATTCCAAGAGCTTGGCAACATTTTCTGCTGCTTCTTTTGCAGTTGTGGTTCCTGCAACATTTGTTGCTTTTGCTGCTGGGGACGGCGCAACATGCAGCCCATAAAAATGTTCTTATTTATGTACATATTTTGCAGCAGGCGGCTGACAGGGGGAGGAGAAGGCGGGGGCTAAGGCAGTTGCTTTGACATGAATGTCAGCTTTGCGCATTTAAGCAGTTTAATCAACATTTTTTTCTTTCTTTTTATTCCCCAGCCCTCTTATTTGCTCTGCCTGCGGTGGATATTGGCGCTGTCCCGCTCTGTGAGCCGGTTTTTGTTAGCCAAACCATTTTCCATGTGCCAATGCGCCATGTGCAGAGTGTGCATCCTATGTGGAGTGCACACATACACACACACACACACACTAGCTAGAAATGGGCGTGTGACAAAGATAGAAAAAAAGACACAAATAAAAGCACAAACTAAGAAATTGGGATCTGCGAAAAGATCTTTTTCGCGCATTCCTTCGGCCAGCATTCCTTGGATCGAGCTGTTGCCCTGACCTACAAACCAATAAATTCCAGCTTAAATATTTCAAGAATGCGCGCAGAGTCGAAGAAAAAAAAAAAAAGAATCGAAGAAACGACCGGATGAATTATGCGCTGTGGTAAACATTTTGACAGCACACAAAAGATACTTTGCAAAAGATACAGCAAGCCGAAGGCACAGCTATAGCCACAACGGACACAGATACACACATACATATATACTGTTCAAGTGGCATCCCAGGAATGCCGATATACAGCTAAAGTCCACATATGGTCTCTGGCTGCTCCCTCTCTCGCTCCCGTTCTGCCTGCCTTATCACTTCATTAGGCCATAAATTCGACAACAAAACGAAATTCCACAGTTGAACGAACAGCAGCAAACAACTTGAACACCTACGAGATACACAGTTACCGATTCAGATACATTCCACAGCAACAGCCGAAGTCGAAGCCACAGCCCCTTCCATGTTAATTATGCTCCTGCAGCCGCCTGCATCGCATTCAAAAAGATACAACACACAAAAAAAAAAAAAGCAGAAACAGAAAGAGGAGATACACAAAGTAAAGTTAATCTGGAAAACAACGAATTTTCTTTACTCTTGCAACTATAGAGTAGAGATAAATGCAGTCTTTTATTTTAATAATTCTGAGATAAATTGAAAATAGATAAATGTGAAACATATATTAATAATTTGTAGAGTTAAAGCCAGATTCCCTAAATATTCTATGATTTAAGCAGCATTATAAGAACTTGTATAATGATATTTCCTTAAATCCTCTGCAATAAAAATTGTAGGAAACTGCAAATATTTAAAATGTCAGCAGCTTGCCTTACAAACATCTCCTCAAAGTCATAATACCCTCCTGAAAAGGTAATAAACCGAAGGTCTTCTCATACAAAATGCGCGTGCGCCTGCGCGCAGAGGCCATAAGCCTCATCATCATCGCATAGCCCCCCGCAGACGCATCTGCATCTCCCCCTTTTTTGGGGCACACAGACTTTAAAGAATATGTGTTATGCGCACTCAAATGGCATTCGGAAAGTGCTACTGAAAAAATAACACAAAAGTTTCGTGCAGCCAACAAAAGGGACCGAGTTTCTGGGTAGGATTGAGGATGGGGATGGAGATGGGGTGAGATGAGATGAGAAGAAGATCCCCAGCTTAAGACTCTGACTCCTATGGAATGCTGTTGGGTGTGAGAGTTGTGCGTAGATTTCTTGTTAGGCCATAAAGTATTTAGTCATGGCAACTCTAGGAACAGCTGATTACAGCGAATGCCATTGTGTCCACACACCACCGAGCGTGTCCAGTGCCTGATTAGGGCAATTAATTGCCAGCGATTAAGTCGGTAGGAGAGAGAGAAGATGATGATGAGTCCCCTCCTCTGTGGTTCTTCCCTCGTTTAAGGCTCATAACCCAATACAGGCAGTTCATGGGAAAGTGTTTTTAAAATAGCAGATTAAAATCTTATAAATCGGTTTCTCTGCTTGGATTATATCTCTGTTCTCTACTGTACCGTCGACAGCTGCAAAATATATAAAACATATGCTCAGGGCATGGTTCGAAAGATGTACATATATAAGGTTTAAAATGGTTGCTTTGGTTTAGAAATAATAGATATTCATTGAGTTTAGAAAACCTATTTCTACATTTTCATTATAAAATGTCAAGTAACCAAATTATTAAGGTTAATTATAATTAAGATTCAGAGATTCCTTAAATTAAATATGATTTTTTGTTTGTCCTTTTTCATGTTGACATCATTGGAATTCCAAAAGAAAATCAAAATAAAGAAGTCAATCTCTTTTATTGCTGAATTAATATACCCCCTTCACTCTACACAAAAAAGGGTAAATCGGAGTGGATTTATATTGAGTAGGCACATTCCTGGGCTTGTATTTTAATTTCGTTTCGTTTCATTTCACTTGGTTTATTATTTTTCATAGCCGCCATATGCATACATGCAAGAAAATTGCTACCTTTGCACAGATTTCCATGATATATACACACAGGAATTCACATACACATATCACGATCAGTCCAGAGCCAGCTCAGCATATGGCAATAATCAACCACACGGAAAAAATATTTGTTTAAAATAAAAAAAGAACAAAAATTTAGGTGTATCTTTTTAATTAAAATAGATTTAAGCTTAATACATTTAAATTTGTATATATTGTACCATTTATTAGACATTTATTCAAGATAATTCAAAAGAAATTATATATTTTTACTTGTGCAGACGACGACGATCAGCTTGCAGACGAATGCAGAAGCAAAATTAGCGAATAAAAAAAAAACAAAAAAATGTGCCTGGGGATCGCGCGTGCAGGCAGCCAGCTCGAAATCCAAAGCCAAATCCAAATCTGAATCCCAATTCCGAGCCACAACCTCGTCCGGTAATAACCCAGACCAGAGAGCCACCAGAATCGCGGCCCTATCCACGTCTCCCCAAACAACAAAAAAACTATCGCCGGGCCGTAGAGTAACTTAATTTTCTGCTCACGTCTGCAGTTTCTGTAAGTGAAAAATTGTTCAGCTGCGCGAATGACAGCTGAATTATTATAAATCGATATGCTGGCCACTTGGAGATTCACGAGGGAAAAATACACAAAAAATAATGGCGAAAAATGGGGGCTAGTCCGAGTCACAATCACTGAGGGCAGCGATACACCGGGAATATGTAAGCTTAAGGTAGTAAAAACCCATATAATATGTTTTTTTTCTGACTAGATTTCGAGCCCAGATTATTTAATATTATCCTACTTATTTAAAAGGTTTCAAGTATATTTTCAGTATAATCTCGAATAAAACGTATTCTTTATGCCTTCATAGTTATAATTTAATTGCTTTCCGGGGACGTTGTATGTATTAACAAAATACTTTCATCCTTTTACAAGATGTACAAAAAGGTTCATAAAAAAAATACCCCATCTACAAAATAGTCTTTATCTGTCAGAGCAAAATGGCAAAAAGGCAACTCTTTGCTTGTTTTAACCGCCGCTTCCTCCGCTTTCCTCTTAATTAGCACATGTTGAAAAGGAAATCATTATGCTTGATAAAAATCACAAGTGTTGATTGCTGAAGAACGTCGCCACTGACATGCAACAAGTGCGAGACAGGAAAAGTCGTTGCAGATCCCGTCGACGTAGTCGTTGTCGTTGTTGGCTGTGTTGTTGCAACTTGTTGTTGTTGTTGCAACTTTTTCAGATGGCAGTTGGTGGCAACTTGCAGCGGCAGCGGCAGCAGATCTGATGGAAAAACAGACGCTAAAATGGGCAACACATGCGGTGCCAAAGGAGCGACTTAAAGTTCGTCTATGTATCTGTCAGATACATTATGTACTCATGTGCCTATCTTTGGCCAGAGAGTGTCGCTGCTGTTGCTTTGGCTGCTCTTGCTGTTGCAGTGGCAGTTGCCGCCGCGGTGCCGGTTGCTCGCTGCTGTTGCAAGTGCAAAAGAAAATATTTTTTAACGCTTCGGGCCGCGTACAGCAAACTAGAAAATGTTTCTGCCGCTGCTGGCAAAATCCGCGCGTTGCATTCATGCGCGTAATCAAATTGTAATCACAGCTTCGACTGCTGCATGTTGCAGCAGGGAGCAGCAAGAGCAGCAGCAGTCGCAGCATTTGCAGCAACAACTGCTGCTCCCTTCTCCCGTTGACGTTGTTGTTAAGTGGAAATACTTGTTGCACAAATGCAATGCATGCTGCTGTTGCTGCTGTGTATCTGCATCTGTTGCCCGCATACAGTGGCTGTTGCCTAGGTATAACGCTCGCAACAAAACTAATATAAATCAATTTTAAAGAAGACAAGTACGAAATGTATATAACAATTTACGTTTTATTGTTGTATAATTTTGATAAACATAAAAAATATAGAATTAAAAAAAAAAATGTTTTTACCCATTTCTGAGGAAACAATTATATTTAGGCCCTCCCAAAATATTTATTAATAATCACAAAACATTAAACAATTAATCAGTTTCTGATTTCAAACTTAATCTGAATAAAATCATTGTAAGCCAATTTTCAATTTCTACTTTTATCTCTAAACTTTATCTAAAAACAGCCTAGGCAATAACAATCTTTTGCGTTTTGATATGACATTTAAATAAATGGAAATGGGTGTTGATATCCTTTTTGTGGCAATTATCACTGTAGGTGCAGCAGCAGCCGCAGCAGCAAACGGCAATTGCATCTGCATTCTTTCCACTTTTCTTGCTGCTGCTGCTGCCGCTGTTGTTGCTGCGGCTGCTGTTGGTGGTGCTGCTGCATTGCCTTGTGCAATTTATTAAATGAAAAATGCCGTTTTGCAGCTTTCCAAGTTGCTATACATGTACAGAGCTACAGAGCAGCTATATATAAATATATATATATATGTATATACGAAGGAGTATATATGTATCTAGATACATGGCATCTTTTGCTGCGAAAATCCAAATTGAATTTTATGCAAATTTTTTCTTAGCTCGCTTTGGACTCGGATAGAAATCGCCACATCTAATGCATAATGCCTGCCAGCCAGCCCGCTGGCGCACGCATGCAGCACAAACGCCTCTCCCCTATTTTTTTTCCGTCCGACTTGCCGTCTTTATGCAATTGGTCGATCGATCCAGTAGTGGTCCAGCAATCCAACAAACCATCGCTCCAATCGCCCGAGTATTCGTTCTCGAATCAAAATGCCACAGGTGGAATTAGAACGCTTCACAATCTGGTTAAGAGCGGACTACACCGAGAACAATATGCCCGAATTCATGGAGTTTTTTTTTACTCTACCCAGAAACCTTTAGACTTAAGATTCAGCTTACGATGTAGCCTCCTAAACACCTTATTTCTCTGTGTACCCCTACCATTTTTATTATAACTTTTTTTCGCTACCGATCTCGGATGCAGATACTCCAGTATCGGCCCCCGCCGCTGGCGCCACTCTGTCCGACTTATGACAGCAATCGTTAAGCGCTTTCGCTAGGCCTTTTTGGCGGCGATTTGAGTTTTATGTAAAACAAACGAGTTCGAGTTTGAGCTCCAGTCCGAGTTCGAGTCACTGCTCTATCCCCCAACTAGTAGCCCACCAAATTTGTTGCTATTTTTTGCTTTCAGCTTTTTGATTATTTTATTTTTGGTGAATAGATCGAGAAACTGTCACCAAACACGTTTCTGTCTAAACCACTAAAAAAAGTAAAACAACCAAAAACGCACACAAAAATATTCCACTGTGTTGCCGCCTTGTTTGTGGCTAAACAATTGGCCAAAAAAAATGGCGAAAAAATGAGAAAATCAAGAAGAAGACAACGACGAAAAAATGCCAAATCGCATGGCCAAGTTAAGTCGTTGTTAACTTTTGTTTATTCAAAAAAAAAAAAAAAAAAACCTCAGGGAAAAGAGAGGGCAACGGCAACGAAAAAAAATCACAAAAAATACCACCCGTCGTCGAAATGCTGTACAAACAAGTGAAACATTTATTAAGTCCAATACGCTGTACAATGGAAATTCCATGGCATTTGTCATCGCATCGGAATCCTTAAAGGGGGAAATAAATAACCCAGAGACATGCGCAACAAAACGAAAAGTTATAAAATACATATCTCAATGTAGTGCAATTTCTGTAATATCTGAACAAATAATCACACACTTCTTCAAGTTCTGCAAACATTCTATGTCTAATTTTAGCCCAAAAAAACAACCTTAGAAAATGTGGGCTATGTAGCCCCTCAGCCCAAGCAATTATCGGTCGAATTTCAAGGGTATCGGCAATTCGACCTTGCATACCGCGTATATTGGATATATATTTATTTTTTCTATGATTTTCTGTTGGCTGTGCTCGAAACGTGGCGAGGCCTTTAAAGGCCGCCCGAGGCCTGGCTCGCTTCGCTTTATTGTAGAAATTTATTTATGGTTTATTGGAATTTTTGCGCGCTACCGGCAGCAATTTTTAAAATTCAATAGCAACGCCGCGTGTGAGAGAGACGCTGGCTTCGGCGATCAATGGACATTGAGAGCGGACACGTCGTTTGCCGAAAAGCGTAAATAATTTTGGTTAACAAATATGCGAGACTTGCAAAATACCAATAAAGGGTGGAGGGAGGGAGCAACTTGAAATATTTCGATGGTGAAATTCGTATTGAAATTGTTGAATTTAAATTGGGGAATGTAAGTTGAATCGGTTTCGTTTGTATCCACCAATCCATAATCTCGCATCGTAAGATCATATACATTTTAATGGTTCATCCCAAGATTCTTATCCCCTGGGTAACCCTGAAACGAGAACGCAGATACAAAAGAAGATCGTCGTTTTTCTGTGCATTCTGAGTAACATTCCTGCGACATGTTGGCATATACAATCCACTTGATGCATAACCCTAACAAATGCGCAGATGTTTCGTTTCATTTTCACAGCGCAAGAGGAGAGACCCGGGGAGAAATACTGAAATTCCACAACGGCCGAAACGGTTCAGCGTTTAATTCAGTGAAACATTTTGAACAATGTCCGTGCAATTTGAAACAAACAAAGGGAATGTTTGTGTTAATTGAAAGCGTGAAGCTCACACAGCCTCACACAAAATAAAAACAATAAAAAGAAACACAATTACAAGAAAGCAGTATGAGGAAAAGGCGATGTAGTTTCCTTTAGGAAATTTAAAATTTGCTAATCTTTAAAAAAAAAATACATATTATAAGAGAAAATCTTTTGAGTTTTGATTTAATGTATTTACAAGATCCTTTTAAACCAAAAATAGTCTTGAGAAGTCTCAATAAATAAGCAGCGTGATAAGTCCTAGAGAACATTTAAAGCCCCTTATAAAATGTAATGAAAATTATAATTATTACACTAAAGAAATTAAATCTAAAATCATAATTGAATTCATATAATTTATGGGATGCTAATAGGAATGTCTTAAAACAGTTGAAATTCCCCGATAAAAGAGTATAGATAAAACCCCGACCGAATTGAAAGAGAGGGCGAAGAATTTCAGAAATCAATTATTTCGAAACTGCGAAAATTCCTACGAACATTTTGCAATTGTTTATGGGTAAGCGAGAAAGAGACAGGGATCGAGGCAGCAGCGGAAGAGCGGGCTAGAGCAGGCCAAAAAAATGTGAGCGAGCGGCAAACTAAAATGTATCTATGAGATACATGGCCTGATGTGGTATCTCGGGCGCTCTCTCTCCGCCGCCACTCTCTTGCACTCATTACGTATGAGTTTGTTGGTTTTTTGTTTTTGCAGATCATTCGCCGAGCTTTATTTAACTTTTACTCTCCCTCGCTCTCCGTTTCCTGCCTTTTTTCACCTTTAGTTTACAATTCATTTTTTGTTTGTTGCCACTCTCCTCGGCTCAGTTCAGTTATATTTGGAGTCTTAATCATCGCATTGGAATGTTTACTTGAAGTCTATTCCCCTCCCCGACGCTCCGCTTCGTTCCGTTTTGTTTTGCCCGTTCGCCTTGTTTAAAATATGTAATTTATTTCGCCGCTGCTTCTTGCCTCTCGATCGCATTCCTTTGCTCACACATACATACACGCACTCGCTGACTCGCTCACACACACAGCTACAGCACGCACCTTTTTCTTTCCGGTTGGGAATCGGAATTTATATGGGTTTTTTCAGTCTGCCGCTCTTGTTTTTGTTTTTGTTTGCCGAAGCTTCCTGATTAAGCGAGGGGATGCTCTCTCACCTGAGCCTCGGTACCCTTTGCGACATTTACGTATAAAAACAAAGGGAGTTCAAGTACTCGAGGGGATTGAAATATATCTGGGGAGTCCCTTTAGGCTACAAAATTCCATTTTATTGATTTGAAATTATTTCCCTGTGACTTATTGACCAATAATTAAAAATGTATCCATTCCTATAAGAAAATTATCTTAATAAGGCTCTATTTTAAGTTTTAAAAGCCAAGAAATGGGTTAATTAATTTAATCTTGTATACGAATAAAAACAGTATTTAATCGTAAAAAAAGCATTTCACAATTGGGTATTTATAATAGAGACTTACCAATCTCTTGGATCCAGCCAGGTGGTCTTTTTGTTAATGTGATCTATGTAGTAGGTCTTGCCGTCGAAATCCTTGGCTATATCCCAGCCATCGGGCAGCGGAAAGTCGCTGTGGTGCTGCTGATGGTGTTGGTGGGGCCTCAGGTGATGGGGATGCAGGTGATGCTGCGATTGCGACGCTGTCTGTTGTAGATTCGGCATTTTCGTAGTATTTTCTCCCGGTTGGCTTTAAGTGGAGTCTGTGAAAACCTCGATTTTTTTCACCCGACGACGCGCGCTTTTTCTTTTTTCTCTGCTTCTGCCGTTGTTTTGGGGGGAGCGGGGTTTCTCTTTGCGCTGTTTACATTAGCAAAGACATTTCTTTTTATTTCATTCCATTTCTTTCACTCCGCCGATAATGGAGACACACACACACACACAAACGAGCGAACGCGCGCGCGTGTAAGAGACAGAGAGAGCGAGCGAGCGGCGCTCTCAATTATTTATTTTTTTCGTAACTGCATTCCATTCCAGCACACACAAACACTCATACACACACGCGATCACTGCTCACAGTTGCTGTTGTTGCTGCTTGCTTCTTTCCATTTCGTTCACTCGCACTGTTGCCGTTGTAATCCTTTGCCTAATTGAAACTAATCAACTTGGACCGTATGTTTCCTTTTCAAACTTGTTGATATGTCGCGCTTTTGGTTCACAAAAAAATATACTTGATTTCCGAGTTATTTGAGCAATTTCTTATTCTTCCTTCCGATGCTCTCATGCGCGCGCGTCCGTCGAGTGATCGATGTAACAGTGTAACAAGAAAGGAAAGCAACAAAGTGAGCAAAAAATGTGCAGCTGATATTATAACGGCTTTGTGTTCTGTTTTGCTAGACTTTCGTGGCGTCTTTCCCCCTATCACTTGGCATATATATTAGTGGGGCATAAACTCAATTTGAAGCGTGGCCAGTTTTGCATTTAATTTCGGGGGCTTTTAATTCAATTTATTTAACGCAATCGCCAGCAAACAATCACACACACGCAGCACCGCGCGAGCTGTATTCGATTTCGGTTTTCGACAGCGCGCCGCACGTCGTCAACAATTTTTTCCGACTCTTTCCGACACTTCATTCCGGTTTAACAGCAATCGATGACTTTAATTTCAATTATCGATTTAACCACGAACTACCGATAGTAAGACACGAAATATCGATGTACGATAAAATTAAACTTGCATCTCCAACTTCGATGTTTGATGTTAGATTCCATAGGCAAAAAAATGTTACTTTTAGATTCCATAAGCAAAAAATGTTACTGTTAATTCCATAAGCAAAACTCTGTAAACTGGCATTCGTTTATGTTAATTTGCGCAAATTATGTTAATTAATATTAAGATTAACATTTTTGCGGCAAAAATTTCGTAAATTTAACGAAGTTGCTATAAATTTCCTATAAATATAAATATAAATATAAATATAACAGAAAAGAAAAATATTCATACTACGCCATCTGGACATGAATATCTGAATATTAAGTTACCTAATTAGAAATTAAAACTGACAAGACAATTTCATTTAGGCCAATTATTTCTTATTGGCCTAAATGAAATTGTCTTGTTAGTTTTAATTAATTATTTAAATTGAAACAAATATATATATTAAACTATAATTGTGGGGTTTTTTATGCTGCTAATTAATAGGATAATAGTATTTCTTTGGAAATATTTAGTCAAGCTTATGTTATAATCTAACTTATAACGCAATTTTTCATTATTTTGATGAAAAACGGCAAAAAAAAAGGCCATGTTTTGTTTTGCTTGACTTTTATTTACTAACATCTCACAAATATTCAAAATAAAATGCATGTATGATCTTCTAATGTATTTAAATAATACACGTGCGACACAATGGGTCTATATATAGTTTGGGTACATTATTATTAGAAGTATTTAAATTCTCAAAGCGCTTAGAGTTCATGGCACTCCGATCGGATCATATCGGATCGATGTGACTATGACTACGCTGATGCTGATGGTGGTTGTGGTTGATCACGGGCGCTCTTGCAAATAAGTTGGTTGGGCTCTATGGAAGAAGAATAATTTCCGAGGCACATCTGTGATCCAATCTAGATGATTAGCTACGACCAGGATGATGAGCTCGAGATTCCTTGAAGGTATCCGGCATTTGGATTCGACATTCTTTAGCAAATTTATTTAACAACAAAATCTCTTCTCACAGTGTCAAAATTATAACCATTATTTTTACAATTTAAATGTTAACTGAATTTCTGCAGTAAAATTAAGAGCAGCTAACTCTCTTTTCCAAGACATTATCTTTGCTATAACTCTTTATATTCTGTTTGTCATAATAAAACAAGTCTTTTTACTCCAGAGGATAATTTATTATCTAATTATAACTATTAAGTTAATACCCTTCTGTAACCAAATGACTTCCTTGATTGCCCAAAAGTTTTGCTTTTTCTTGTTTCCTTACCTCTAACTTAGCAAATTTTGCTTAAATGAATATAAATTAATAAAACGTTTT
Source organism: Drosophila anomelani (assembly GCA_035045905.1). NCBI lineage: Eukaryota > Metazoa > Arthropoda > Insecta > Diptera > Drosophilidae > Drosophila > Drosophila anomelani. Next base: position 1,641,393 of record JAWNOO010000007.1, on the reverse strand, counting down.
TCTTTTCATTTTATTTTTATTACTATTTAATTTTTTTTATTTAACCAAATATATATTTTTATGTTTAAAATTAGGGTTTTTTTACTTTTAATTTTTATAAAATATCAGAATGAATGTATTATATTTTTCTGATATCGGGTTATTCTAGGGACAATTAGGATGCATAATGCAAACCTGTACATTATTTTTAGGAATCACATTTTTTTACAAATTCCTCAAATGGTTTATTATTTTATGGCATTTAAATTTTTAAGCTATCTTTAGCCGTTTCGCCACAATAAATTTTTAATTTTTTTTTTGCAAAGACCTGGCCCAAATTGATTTAAAACTAAATCCTTGCTTACACAGCCTATTTTGGCGTAATTTGTAATTTATAAACATCGATTCATCAATTGGAATGTAATTGTATGTTGCACCTCATGGTGACGCAGTACAATTTTTGAAATCAAACTTAAGAATTTTAAAAAATTAACCTTTTTCTATTAATTTCATTAATTAATTAATATTTTTTTAATTTAAAGGATCTTCTCGGTGATAATGGAGTGTTGCTCTTTCCCACCTTAAACTTACCTGCACCAAGGCACAAGTGGTCCCAATTTTCACTTTGGGGCGTGGATTATACACTGATCTTCAATCTACTCGGCTTACCGGTAACTCATGTGCCAATTGGTCTAAATGAAAGGGGAATACCCATTGGATTCTCTGTGATTGCGGGACCAAATCAGGATCGCTTGTGCCTCCGAATGGCCGTGGAATTGGAGAGAGCCTTTGGCGGATGGCAGCCACCAATTCCCCACGATTTTAACGATTAAGAAAAAAATACTGGATTCTCTGCTAAACTCAGGAAAAAATGTTAAAGATTACCTAAAATTTTATACTTTATATATTACATTTCATATAATTACATTTGTATCTTGTACACTATTTAAAATTTTTAACAATTTTCAATGCATTCAAGGTTATATTGGACCCGCCCACCAATCCACCTTCAACCTTTTCTCTTGTGTTTCCCATGATGTGCTGCCCCATTAAAAGTATAAAAATTAATTGTTATTTACCAAAAGTTTTCAACTCTATCACCCGCCTAAGCAAAAAATTTGAGCGCACACTTCTCTAAACTCCTTTTTCCAAAAAAAACAAACAAAATACTTTTGTTTCAGCGTTGATTTTAAAATTACTTCTCATGCATTGTTGCTCTTCTCTTTTCTTAAGTATTGTAAATGTATTTAATGTACATGTAATTAATTTGTTGTACAAAACTCTAAAAAAAAAATACAAACAAAGCTTTGTCGAAATTAAATAAAAATTAAACAAAAACACAAAACCATATATAATCTGCAGCGGATCGTTTGCGTTTGGTATCCGGCACCTTTGGAGTCTTGGGCGTGGCATCTCCCTTTTTTGGACGAGCCGACCAGAATTAAATTGGGTTCGACGCGAATGTGAATGTTGTTCATTTCAAAACCGATCTCAAGTTTGAAGCTAGCACTAGCACATTCACAAGCTTGCTCGAAGTGGCTGCCATCTTTTTCCTACAAAATAAATAAAATTATATTAATACGTTTAACACCAAAATAAACTATTTATTATTATTATTAATTATTATTGTTAATATTAATAATTGGCTCATTCCACACCACCCATTACCGTTTAAGTTTTTCAATAAAACTTATAATGATTACGGTCCCTGATTTTTAGGGGTTCTTTTTTATAAACCTGTAATATTAAATTGTTTTGAAGAAACGAAGGTTTTAAAAAATCTCAATTCCGTTTCATCATCCAAATTGTGGTACGCAGCAATTGGAAAATTGTTGCGTAACATTTTTTGGAACCATTAATGTTCATTTGATCGATCACATTTTCGGATCTGGTAACATTAACAAAACAAATTAAAAATGAACAGAGACAAAAGGCTAAAACAGACGATTATTGACTTCTTCGGGGATTCCAAACCGGAGGTGCCACCACCACCTCCCCCTCCCCCTTGCAACTCCCCCCCACCACTTAGGTGGTTTTCTGACCCTCCTCCTCCCCCTCCCCCTTCCAACTCCCCCCCACCACTTAGGTGGTTTTCTGACACTCCTCCTCCCCCTCCCCCTTCCAACTCCCCCTCGTTTCCTTCTCCCCTTTCTCCCCATCCTTCTTCTTCCGCCCCTCCACCACCTCCACCTCCACACCGTCGCTCTCCAGTTAAAATTCTTTCTTCAATTATTATTCGCCCTCCCCGTCCCCCTTCGCCTCCCTCCAGTGATTCTTCTTCTCTTCCCCCTCCCCTCTTCCTCCTATTTTTCTTTCCCCTTCCAACTCCAACTCCAACTCCCCCTCGTTTTCTTCTCCCTATCTTTCACCCCTTCCTTTCACACCTTCCTCTCCTCTCCCTTCTCCTTCTCCCTCGGCAGAAAGTCTTGCAGAAGTAAGAATTTATTTATGTATTAATTATTTATTACATAAATAGAAATCATATTTTTAAATTTTAATTTCAGGAAAGGACACTGGATATAAGGACTCAAAGGTGTTCAAAATGCCTCAACTATATGAAAACCCATGAAAGGTTTTTAAGCCACGAATGCCAATTCAAAGGCTTAAAGCATGGCCTGAAGAAAACTAGTAAGTTATTATTTTTAGTACTTAAAAAATGTAATATATTTTTAATTAAATTATTCTTTTCCAGTTCCTAGGACTCCTCCACTATAGTTTCCACTTACAAGCGATTAATGGTATTGGAAGATGATCTTGTCCACCAATTTGGCGGTGTACGTGTACTTCAAGTGGGTTTTCCTTCTTCTCCTGAAATATAAAGTTATATAATTTCCGAAATATTTGTTTGCAGAGCGTCGAGAGCGTCCAGCCATTGGGTGGCTGAGGAGCCTTTGTGATTTGGCCATCACCACCAAGCCGTGGGAGGTCAGGCTCCGAGTTCTTCGAGCAGGGCGACATGGAGAAGCAGGAGCTCGACATAACTCCTATTGTGAGTTCGAATCTGCTCCGATAATTAATTCGCTTAGCTAATATTTATTTTTCTATTTGAAATGGATATGAGGATGAGGAGGATGAAGGAATTTCATCGACTCTATCATCAGAACATCAACAGCAAATTGTGATATCGAACGGTGACTGCATGACGACTGCAGCTGCATGACGAGTGACGTGACGGAGGCTCCGAGGAAACGGAAACGGCCCACAGTAGCAGCTCTACTAATAACCACATTGCCGTCGCTTCTCATCCCACCAGCACCCAGCCCAGTGAGCGCGATGATGTTGATGATGATGCGGACCAGCAGCAGAACGGCCTCGAGGTGGCCTTAATTTGCAGCTCCTCACCTTCCTCCAGCTGCTCCTCCACCGCCTCCAGCAGGCTGTCCACTCCACCGCCCACTGGAGAGGGTGACCAATAAGAATGGAACCGCCGCGGCACGCCCGTGATCAACCACCATCAGCATCAGCATAGTCATAGTCACTTTGTCAAATACATTCATTTTATTTTGAATATTTGTGAGATGTTAAACAAGCAAAACAAAACATGGCCTTTTTTTTGCCGTTTTTCATCAAAATAATGAAAAATTGCGATTATAAGTTAGATTATAACATAAGCTTGACTAAATATTTCCAAAGAAATACGATTATCTATTAATTAGATGCATAAAAAACCCCACAAAAAACAATTATAGTTCAATATGTACATTTGTTTCAATTTAATCTCCTGAATAATCGAATAAGAAATAATTGGCCCAAATGAAATTGTTTTGTCAGTTTTAATTTCTAATTAGGTAACTTAATATTCAGATTCACGTCCAGATGGCGTAAATTTGAAATTTGATATGAATTTTTCGTTTTTTATAGGAAATTTATAGCAACTTCGTTATTTTTTTCTGAAATTTTCGTGAAACTTCGTGAAACTTCGTGAAACGGTAAAAAATCGAACTGGGAAAGTAAAATTTGTGTTTGTTATGAAGATGTTCCGACAGAGGGCGTTAAGGTATAAGAAATACCAAAACCGTTACAGATACATTTTTAAAAGAGACAACCTACTTTGAAAGCAAAAAATTAAGCAAAATTTAAGCAAAATAAAAATGTAAAAGGTAATTTAATGTAATTAAACTCTTATTTCTATTTATAAATTTCTAAAAGAGTGCCAGTCACAAAGTTGGCGTCCACTTGTGACTTTAGTTTCCGTTTTAATTTTAAGCCGATTTTGGTTCGAATCATAATTCTTCTTCATGAATAAGAAGGACATTTTCTACCCATTAAAAAATTCAATCTTGTTTTGTACTTCTGATATTTTGTATTTGCAATTTAAAGTATTTTGTAAAAATCGAGTCAACAAGACTAACACAGCTTCAGCTCAAGACACATGCAATAGAGATTTCTTTATGTTAAAATGAAATGAAATTTGATCGTTAGCAAAATGTAATCCCTTTCATATCATATACATACTTCCGCTCGATCCGTGTGAAGGTGAAGCCAACTCTTTGGATAGACTAACACGAAGCCCTAACTAGGTGGTAAATTACACATAAATTAATCATATCGGTCAACAACTACAACTAAATATTAGTTAGTAGCGGATAAAGATTGCCCAAAAGCTATTTACACTAGGCTAGAGTCTACTAGAGTCCCGTTTCCGCATCCTAATCCTCATCCTCATCCCTATCCGCTTTCATTTCCGTTTCCGCCTGGCTTGGGGATAATATTTTTCAGGAGAGAACCGGAGCACTGCAACCGTTGTTCAGACGGTACTCGGCATAGACCAGGCCGGTGTTGTGCCAATGGTAGAAGGCGGCCACGATGATCAGGTGCCACCAGTTGTGCGAGTGTCCCACAAAGTCCACCTTGCCGGTGAACCAGCGCTCGGGGATCTTGGCCGCGTAGAAGACGAACGCGATGAGGCAGAGCAAGTACATGACCACGATGCGGGGCACCATGAGCTGGAAAACATGAGGTTTACGATTATAATATTATTACTTATTTAGAGCAGGTTTCATCCCACTCACCCTGACTAGCTCGTTCTCCAGACCACCCATCGCCACCGCCCAGTGACCGAGTGGGATGATGCCATAGGCAGACCACAGCAGCAGCACCGCCACCTTGCCGTTCATCGAAACATTCAGCCGGGGTATCTGCACGGCAATGGCCAGGGCGAACATGCCCAGGGCGATCGTGGAGTACAGGGTGCGCAGGAAGGTGTGGCACCAGAAGGCATAGTACATGCCGCTGATGTAGATAGCAACCAGAGAGAGCGAGATGCCCAGGAAGTCGACGGACAGGAAGAGCTCATAGTGCTCCTCCGACTTGCAGGAGAAGATGTGATATATGGCCGACATCAGCATGCACAAGCAGAAGCAGACCAGCAGGCAGACGACCAGCACTTGGTCGCTCAGCGAGGCGTGGATGCGGAGGAATTGCAGGTCGAAGATCGTCAGGCCGATGAACAGGATGCAGCCAGCCAGATGGCTCCAGATATTGATCTGTCCAAAAGGGGGTTTATTAATGAATGATACTTGGGTTTGTCCCAGATTTACTCACCGTCTCATTGGTCCACCAGAAAATGCTCTGCAGGCACAACTTGTTGGACAGGAATGTGCGGTAGCCGCGGCGGATGTACGGATTGAACTTCAAATGGCTGGGGGCCTACATTGAAACAAAATGAAACAAAATGAAAACACAAAAAACAGTTGATTAAACATTCCAAATAAATTCACTTTGAGTGCTCCCAAAGCCAATAAGACATGCAAATTGAATGCGCAGCATTGAGAATAAAACTATGAGTACAACGGCGAGGGAATAAAATAGAAAATGCCAAAAACAAATGGAGGAAACCTTTTTGCCTTTTCGTCTGACATTAAGACCAATAAAAAGCGAAAAGCTCTTCATTTGTTTCAATTAAGAATACATTAAAACTCATTAATTCTATTGATTTGGTAGTTAATCTTGCTTTCAAATTAAAAAAAGATAAAGATAAAAGATATATTGTAAATTTTGTAAATAATGTTAAATGTTATTTTTCAAATTAAATTAAATTACATTTCTTTTAAGATTTTTGCTCTGAAAATACATATATAACTTTTGCCACTAAATTGTAAAAAAAAAAAAAATAATAAAAATCATATGGCGTTACTCATCTCGTTATTATAAGATATTTAATTAAACGCTATAGGTACTCCGAACATAAAACCTAAACATTAAGTAGAACTTGGCTTTCAGAAACCGAAATGTTTATATTGCAATAATATTTATCTTGGCGTTCAAAGACAATCTTTATTCGGAAGCAGTTATTATTATAAGCCCAGTTCAGATCTGGTTTCAAAGTACTTGGCCCGAAATAAAATCCGTTGTGTTGAGAGTGAGCTTTTCCCTCTGGTCTCTACACTGAACTGGCTCGAATTTTCCCAGTAATTGAACTCAATACGATCCGCCTGAATTTCAAACAATAGCAAAATTCGGGAGCGTTACCTTGGGGCTTTCCAACAGACATGTAACTTGAACAGTAGCTTCTTTTTATTTTGTTATTTTACTATTCAAATATTTAATGCTGCCCATTGAGCTTTTTTTGTTTCGTTTGTTTGTTCGCTGGGCTGGCCGACCTTGATTCAGTTGGCATTTGTTTGGGTTTGTCTAATTGTATTATTTTGCAATTGCTGCCAACTCGACCGCCATGGCGGATTTCACATATTTCGGCGATTTAACCATTTATTTACCAGCAGTGATCGTGAATTACTTGAGCACATAAGCGGCAAAAGAGTTAACCTTATGATTAAGGCACGTTTTGATTCAATTTCTCTTTTAGATGAACAAATATAAATTCTTTTTTAAATAAAATTGAAAATAATATATTTGACTAAAACCAATAAATTTATAAAGCCACTTAATACAAAGATAAAACACTCTTCAAAATAAATAGTGGCATAAACAAATTAATATTCTTCTTTTGAATAAACAATAAACAGTTTAAAATTATAAGCATATAAAAATTGGAAAGGATCTATAAAATTGATGGGAAGAACCGATCCCTGTAATAAAAATAAGGATAGTTATATTTATGACGAATTTATGGTTTATTTAATTAATACAAAAAATAACTGATGTCAAGTTTCCTTAATTTTTGATTAGAAACCGTATTTGAAATATTCAACTATTTTTGAGTTTCGAAGTAATATTAGGCCTAACAAAAAGCCTTTTTCAAAGAATAACAAAAAAAAAAATAAAATCAGATACTTCAGATATTAAAAAAGTGTTAAAAATACAACAATAACATTTGTAAGCTTTGAACCCGCATTTGGCCCTGATTGCTGCTGCCTGCTTTATTCCTCTTTTTTTGTCAATTCGCCAAATACAATTTGCGATCAATTAAAATTCAGTTTGGGACAATTGATGCCAAATTGCTGACCCCCAAGACTGACACTTGGCTCCGTGGTGGTTAACTCACATCATCGAAATTGCAAAGCCATTTGAATTTGGACAACTTCTCGTCGTAGTTGGGTCCATGCCCCAGAATATTGGGCTCCTCGTTGGACGGAAATTGATGCGCTGCGTCCGTGGCGGTGTCCGTAACCAGTTGGCCATCGATCTGGTTGAGAAGCAAATTAGAGAAAAGGTTAAATAATAATAATAAATGCCATCGATTAGCAGTAGCTGCCGCAATGGTTCAAAACTAATTTGAATTGAGGACGAGCACAAAGATACCCATATTATATGCTCTTTAAAGATTCTTCCGCCTTATAGACAGACGTTGGCAACTGGCCGGTTTCTCTTGTATTTGTATATATTTTTAGCCAACTTGCAGTCTGAACAAAAATTGATTTATCTGCTTGATTTTATAATTATCTTTTTGTGTTGCATTTTATAATTGTTATTGTTGTTTTCGTTGCTTTGGTGTAAGTTTTCTGTTTATGACAAAATAAGCGAGCATGGCAAAAATGCAATAATAACAAACTAATAGACGCATAAACAAATACCCATTGCAAAAACAACAACAACGATATCAGCAAAGGGGGCTTGACTATAATTTGTTTATCCAGCTTCGAATTCTAATGCATAACAACAACAACAATTACTACAACAACCATTACAACAGATTGTGGTGGGAGTGAGCGCAAGTGCAAGTGCAAGTGCAAGTGTCTCTATTCAATTCTATGACGTTTTGTTTACAGTTTGAGCCATACATATACACTTGTATTTTTCTAGATTTTTTTCAGCCTTTTATGGATATAATATGCACTTGTGCCCCATAGGTCGGTTGGCATCTTTTATAGAAATGTGTAAATCATTTGCCTATTAAAATGAATATTTTTCAATTCTCAAGTGCAAGTCAAGGTAACGTTTAAGTGGTTATTAATACTATTATTATAGATATATACAGCTATATATTATGTATACCACCTGTTAGGGTCTTTTTTAACATTTGTATTTATTTATTTTTATGTTCAGGTAAAGTCAACTTTCATTTGGTTCGTTTATTTAGGGGACTTTTTATTATTAGTATTATCTTAACTATATAAATGTGTATTTTAAAGGTAAAAAGGTCAGAAAACTGAATAAACTATAGTTCTAAATTTAACTTTAAATCCTAATAAATACCTAAACAGCTACTGAAAAAATATACAAATATTGAAATAGTACACAAAACATTTAGCTTCCTATTTGTCATTTATTCTAATAGTCGATGAGTGTTTTTTTCCAGCTCCTAACAAATTTCACACTTTCGAAATGTTTAACCGGAAAAAGATTAAACAAAATAAATATAAACAAATGTTACTTCATCCGAAATATATGTACAAAACACCTAACAATATAAAAACACATATAATGACATAAAACCGCCTTAACTCAAATTTAACACAAAGTAAACCCTAATAATTGATTTTTTAAAAATAAAAGTCCCCCTCGTTATATAACATCTGCACTTTGTGCATTAACAAATATTGGCGATGCAAATATTCCCGACTTTCAGGAACCCATTTTATTTAGTTAATCTAATGGAATGCCTTCGATAAACAGGATGTGACACCCATTAATTGATGCCATTGACGCAAGTAGTTTCCAATCGCGGCTCTGTTTAACTTTCGGTTTTCGAGAGTTTTTCGGAAGCTGAGCTTACGTCTTTCTTTTTGCTGCCGCGAATAATGCACTTCAATTCGGTTGTCGTTGTTGTGGTAACAATGGTGGTTTCCATTTTATTGACGCAATTTAACACCAAATCTCACTTGGTTAATGTTTAAATGGAATGTTAACTCTAAAATATCACTTAATGTTTGGATTCTGTTTGTAATGTCTTTTTTTGTTATTGTTTTACTCAAATTTCACACAAAAAATCATTGTTTCTATACAAAAATTTCACGGCTCCTTGATTGGGTTTTGAAAATTTTTTAAAATCTCAACTGAGCGCGAAATCGAAGCAAAACCGTTACGCTTGCTAACTGACTGGCAACTGGCAACTAAAAATCCCCAAGATCCAATGATGTGAATCGAAAAAAAGCTTTTCGCCCTCGTCAAGCTTTCGCAGCAGTCGCTCATTTCGATTGCAGAATGTTTTATTTATTATTTTTTTAATTTTTTATTTTTTGGGAGAGTCCGAAAAGAGCTGAGCAAATCTCTTGCACGAGTAGGCCGATTTTTCGGGCGACAGTTATGCTGAAATTATGCGAAATTTCGTAGCTGATGGGAGCTTTCGCTTCTTGTGCAAGAGAAGGCCTGTTTTTATATTTTTTGGTCAAGTCAGGTTGATTATCAAGTACACCAGGAGAAATTTTGTAAGTATATATTTATATTATTATTTTAGACTCTGTAACATGGCATTGATTGTTAGATGAGAAATCAAGCCCAAGCTCAATTTGAGAAAAAGGTTAACGAATAATTTTATATAAATATATTTATTATACATTTTTAGGGTGCTCCAGAAATTATTAGTGTTTTAAAAATACTTAAAAAAGCCTTTATAAACATTTTTTCTAAAAATTATGCTTTAAAATTTTGTAGGTACTGAATTTAGTGTAATTATGTTTTTATTTTTAAGACTCCGAAATGAATCTCTACAATAACACTAATCACTTAATGGAAAAAAAAATTATTTATAAACATTTAAAATTTAATTTAATTGATAAATGTGTGCTCCCATGAACAAATATTTTTTTCGTAACATCATTTTCTCTATTTATGTTTTGAGTGTAGCACCCATAATTATGACCGATGGATCGACAAGCCCCCATATTATATAAGCAATCGAGTTGACGATCCATCGCACATTGAGAACTATTTGTAAACATTAATTGCATAATTCCTAGAGTTCCCGAGGCTTTACTCTCGAATTCGCATTATTATTTGTTTACACGAGATCGATGGCAATAAGCGGATGCGTGCTGGGGTTTGGAAGCCCTCGCGGGAGGCATAAACAAAAACCGAATCCGAGAGATCAGAAAATCTGAAAAGTCAGCCCAAAAACCAGTTTCTCCTTTCGTTGAAGTTCAGGAATTCCGCGTGCCAACTTTCGCAATGCCCCCCACACGCAATGCCGGCCGTGTGTAAACATAATGCATAACAAGATATCGGTGTGGCAAGCTCTAATCGGTTACAAATAAGCCCAACTTGACCTTGGCTCCATTTGGGGGAGATCTACGTCAGCTAAAGCTAAAGCTAGAGCTTCAGAGGGGACGGGGACTGTGGGCAAAATCGCACAGTCTGCCACTTTTCGGTTAAGGTTATCCGTGAGCTCTTGGTTCCGCTTCTCATTTGACAGCTCTGATTGAAGGCGATGCCGAGATGCACGTGTCAGTTGGCAGTCGGTGAGAACAGGAGAGGACTTTGAAGCCGTTGTACGGGTTTGTTAGAAAATTTAAATAGAACCAGATTTTGACTTATGGTCTTGTCAATAAGTTATTAACAAAAAACACATTTACAATTAATGTTGGACTTGTGTTGCATAACATATTTCTGGGCTATTTTTTTAAAGACTTGAAATCAACAACAATTTTGTAGTCCCTTTGAAATCTGGTGGTAAATTTTATAGAATGCCTGTAAGACATTGTATATAATATATATTTAATATCGATTTAGGGAATTAGAGTATTAATTAAGGGACACACTAGGATTTTGAATATTTTGTGAGTTACTTAATTATATGTATTTGCTTATTTATGAAATAAAATTGTATAGTCAATTAGTTTAAAGAAAAGTTCTTGTCTTTCCTGTTTTTTTAAACAAAATGTTAAAACATTTTAGAGATTTGGTTACCTAATTTAGACTTTTAGTAATTAATCAAAACAGTTAAATAAAATGTAAATAAATCAAAATGACAAAAACACTTAAAAATTCCGAGGCTTTTTACCACGAGCACCGAATAATTGAAATACTTGCATATATTACCTTGTACCCTAAGCCTAGTATAGCCCCCCTAGTGACCTCACTTAAAAAAAAAATCTATCGTATATCACACTCACCCAGTTATCGTCCGATGAATCCTGTCCAGGTTTCCTTAAGTAGCAGGTGGAAGACCCAACCGATAGCTCCGATTCGGCGAGGCTCTCTCGGGGACGCGGACTCATGGCGACTCAGGAGTCTGTTGGCGTTGGAATTTACAGAATTTAGAGCTCGGTTAGAGATCGTATTAAATATATGTTTTTAGGCGCCAATTGCCACGACCCCCTTCCCTATTTCACAGAAGAGTGCGAAAATCAAGACGAGCTTCCCAAACAAAAGGCAGCTTGAGTGGTGCCAAGTGGGGAGCGTGTTGCCATGTTGGAGCGAACAAAGAAAGCGTGCTTCACTCTCTATCTCTCTCCCGAAAGCCCCTCTTTCTTGGCTCATCATCATTGGGGCTGTCTTCGAAGCTTACTCGATTATCGCTAAAAGAAACCTTTCCTAATAAAGGTCTCAATAGCAAACTATTTTTTGCGGTGCTGATAATTTCTAGTCTTATATAAGTAATATAATATTGAAACTAGTCTTCCAATTACTGATTCAAATACTCAGTAAATAAATCAAAAAACTTTTTTCTGCATCAGGTTACCTCAAGTTTTTTAAATGAAAAGTGCCATAAATCCGTAAATAAATTGGCTTAAGCTGTGAAAATGATAACCCAAGCAAAACCTTTTGAATTTCTCTCAGTGGCCCAGCCTAGAGGCGTTTATTTCCACGACTGCAATTTTTCGGTTTATGTTTTTTTATAGCACACACATTTCTCTCGCACAGCAGCGTCCCAGTGTGTTTGCATAACCAAAATTTCTAAAAAGTTTTCCAGGTCAATCGCCCAGCGGGGGGCAGCAGCTTTTGCACGTGCCCTGCGGACAACTGCAGTTTTGTTAATTAACAATCCCGATCGATCGATTGTTCGGATAACCTTCAATTGATTTTGATTTACTTGGCTTTTCTGCGCGGTTCGCAATTTCACTTCAAAAGCTGAGAAGAAGTTCTTGCGAACACCTCTCAACGCGGCAAAAATATCAACTGAATATTGCTTGCACAGAGCCCCACCGAGCCCCATTGCCCTGGCGGTAAGAGAGATAGCCCCCATCCGCAGTGAAGAGAGCAGCTAAGAGAGTGATCGAGGCAAAAAGCTCCTCGCGCATGGCTGTTTGTGTTTTAATTGAGTCTTTTGAATTGATTAAATACTAATTTAGCATGCTGTGGACGTTGCCGCCATCGGTGATCTTACACTGCGAGACACATCTGCTGAAGCACTTCCTGGATATTTACAATTTAAATTTCATTTGTCATTGCACTCCGCATTAAGTTAAGAGAGACTTTGAAGAGGAATCTTAAGTGTGGATTTCAGCTTACTAACTTGATTTCATGAAAAGAGAAAAGGTATAAAATAAGCTATAAACTAAATAATATTTTAAAGATGAATATAAATTCAGCTTTTAATGAGGAAATTATTATTTAAGCTTTTAAATGAATAAATTAGATAATAAATATAATCAAGCAGATAATTTTTTTAAGGAATTTGCTAGTACATCATAAAACCCTCGTTTTAGATTTTATCGCTAAACAAATGCTGTTTGAAGGTTGTTTAAATACCAAGTCAATAATTTGGATCCATTTTAAAGACATAGTCTTTAAGCTGATATTAAAAATTGCAATATTAAATAAGCCTGTTTGTCTTCTCTAAGTTCTGATTTCTTAATGTCTGGTTGAAGTTAACCAACAATTAAAATTAAAGAATATCTTTCATTCTAGTAAACTGGAAATTTTTACTATGAACTAGTAAATGTCTGTCAACTAATTATAACTCTGCGTTGAGAAATTTAAAGAGCAAAGCTAAAACTCATATAATTCGTATAAATATGAATATTTATCTTTGACCCAGTTTCTTAAAGCCATGTTGAAGCTGGCCAGTTACTATACATTTACCGATTCGACAAATTTAAACTCAACAAATTGCTGTTAGATTTTAACTCCACATTGAGAATTTTGCTTATAATTAAAAAATTATTTCAAGTACTCTCGCTCGTTCTCTTCGTATAGTACTATAATTTAAACACTAGCCAAATATCTTGTGGAAATTTGTTAGCTTATATGTCCGACAAATTACAATTATGAATTTATGTTAAAAAGTATATAAAAAAAGTTTGATAAATAGAATCATATTCAACCACTCTAAGATTTCCTTAATGACCAGTTAAGGCAAACGTTTACTGAAGATATAAATACGGTCCATTATCTTGTTGAAAACCATTACATTGTTGATCTAATAAATTTAAGTTACACAACAAAAACTCATTTCTAAATTATTATGATGCTTTCTTTTCCAGCAGTATCTTAGCATTTGCATGCATCTTATGATACGCTCTTTGGTATGGCTTAACCCACAACCTATTTGAACTCTCTAAATGCGTTCATTTTGGCCACTTTTTACCCCGAAAACAAATACCCTTAGCTTTGACCGACTTTCGAATTTTCATTGTATTTTGGCAACGTTAACCCTCTCCCGACCACAAGACAAAGTCCACCATTTGAGAGTTTTAATATTGACCTAAGAAAGCTACTGTCTGTTCACATTGTCATGGCTATATAAGATAGATATTAACCACAAAAGCTCTCTTCTTAGCGGTCCATTTCAAAGTCCGCTCGGTGATGTTGGCCAATTAAAAATTGCGGTACACAGGGATATATAGATACAATTAAATATTCCACTGAGACGCTGTATTGGCTTATAAAAAATTATCACGAAGCTTTTTTCAAATCTTTACACCACTATAATTATTTTAGAAATCTATATAAGCCTCGATTTTGGCAGATCTTGTTTGAGGGTTTTTACAGATCAAAATCAAAAAAAGTAAACATTTTAAATTAAGAGTTTCTCTATTCCTTTAAACATTACTTGTAACATTAGACAAAAAATAGAAATAAGTTTCCATAAATGTTTAAATATAGCAACAAAAGGGTAAATTTGGGAAATTTCCGTTTACAATGTCAAAAAATAAACATTTTAAATCAAAAATTTCTTTGAACATTAAATGTAACAAATACAATTGTTAATTAAAAATCAAGACACATACAAAACGAACTTTTAAAACATAAAACATAAATTTTTACAGGGACCGTAATGTTTCGAATACAACGCTTTAATACAACAATAAAAGGTAGTCAAATTTGGGAAATTTACGTTTACAAAAAAGATCAAACCTCGCTAAAAGAGCCTCGTCAGCAATGACAAAATGATTTCAAGTGACAGAAAGCCTTACCTTTCCACACTCTACACTTCACCGCTTGATGTTAAATTGAATTTTTGCAATTTTTATTTTTCCGGTTCATTAAATATAATATAATAATAATAATAATTTTTCCAGCTGATTTTTTATTTGTAGTTTTGTTTTTCTTTGTATTTAAACTTATTATGTGTTGATGCTGTTGTTGGTAGCTGTCTAGCTTTTAATGTTTAATGCTTACATAATTTTTCTTTCAGTAATTATTATTAAATTATTTCCGTTTATGCTGTTCTGTTTCGGTTCGGTTCAAACACACACATTGTTCCAGTCCGCCACCAATCCGCCAATTGTTGCTATTGCTATAGCTATAGCTGCTGCTGCGGCTGCTGCTGTTGTTGCTGCTGCTGCTGCTTCGGTCCGCCGGCGGTTGCTATTGCTATTTGCTGGATGCAGTAACGCCCGCTGCTGGTGTTGCTGCGTCGCTCGAACCGGAGCCGATAGCTGCGGCAGGAACGTCGGCGACAACGATGGCGTTGGCAGCTGCTGATCTTATTGCTGCTGCAGATGCAGTTACCGATGTTGGTGTTGCGGCTGCGGCTGCTGCTACTGCTTCGATTGTTGGTGATGATGTGGTTGCTGCTGCAGCAGCTCCTGCTGATATTGTTGTTAATGCCATTAACAATGATGCCGCGGCGGCGACTGCAGCTCCTCTTCCTCTTCATTTGCTGACTATTGATGTAAACTATTGTTGTTGATGTTGCTTTTACTGTTTCTGTTGTTGTTGTGGTTGCTGATGCTTTTGCTTTAACTGCTGCTGCTGCTGTTGTTGCTGTTGTTTTTGTTGATGTTGAATTTGCTGATTCTTCTGTTGGACTGTTGCTGCAATCTGGAACGCATCACATAGCATACTTCCTAGTCCACTCTCGTGCCAGCTCATTGTATTTTTCCCGATCAGTTTTATATATTCTGGCAATCTCTGGAACAAGTGGATCGTCTGGATTGGGATCACAGAGTAGAGAGCAAATTGATAATAAAACTGCAAGAGAAAATTATATTAGTTATTATGTTAATCCATTTTGTAATTGCAAATTCAAAGCTGATTGCATACCTTTTGAAATTGTTAATGCTGGCGACCACTGAGATCTTAATATATCGAGACAAATCGATCCATTGCTGTTAATGTTTGGATGGTATATGCGCGTTGTAAAAGCCACTTTGGGTGGTTTAAAGGGATAGTCTGTTGGAAAATGTATAGTTAAGAAGAATACACCTCCTTGATAAGGGCTGTCCGGCTAAAAGAAAAGAAAATATTAAATTAGTCTAGACGGAAAACGGTAAAAAGCCTCACTGTTTTCTGTTGATTTTTTTTATAGATAGCAAGGTTGAGACTGGGTTCAGTTGATGAGTAATACAGCTTCCCTAGAAATTGGTAATTTTTAATTACATTTTATTTAAAGGTTTTTTAATCTGTTAGTTTTTTTTTTAGACCTTTTTCCGTTATTATTAAAATGGAAAATTAAATACGTTACTTTAAGGGGTCTTATTAATTGTTTGGCTTTTTTATTTACTTGCAAAGAATACACATACAAAATGTAACTTTAACATTAATTTTAGAAACGTATCATCTCTTCCGTTCAAAAAATTCAATATTAATCGACATTTATAGGGTTTCCTATTATTATAAGCTTATCTGCTTATCATAAATCCGACTAGACTAATTACATTATTATTAATATTCAATATTATAATACTGATCTTTATGATCACATCCTATAGTTAATATATTTATAGAAATGATCTACATCAACATCGAACACCAATCTCGCCTTGCACTGCAAATAAAACAACAGAGATTAGTCAAGATTTTCAAGTTAAAAAGTTCCAGTTTCATTTTATATATTCCTCTTACCGGGCCCATTATTGTAGCTTGCCAGTGAAATACTGTAAGAAAACGAGAAATAATAGTTACATTAATCAAACACTTGTTTAAGAACGTCTTTAAGATAAAGTGTTGTAGAAACAGAGTAAATAAAAAAAAGGCTGCAATGAAGCGGTTTTTCTTTTTTGCTTTGATTTGCATAGGGCCCTAGGCTTTGCCTATCTGGAGTTGAATAAATGTGGATACAGTGGTTACATATTATGTACAATTATCGCATTAACAATAAATAAATTGATTTATTTATTTGTTTAATACGCTTACGGTTATGAAAATAAGTTTTATAAATCTATTCTAGTTAAATTAAATACTCTCGAGTCCTATATTTCGCTTCAAGGGTTTCGAAATTAACTAAAAGTATAAAAAGAGACTAGATATCATGGTATATACAAGTCCATGTGTGTTCCTAGGTATTCACTGTACATACATGTACTTTGAATGCAGCCGACTTGCTCATGGCTAAATAAATGCTGCACTCTCTTGGTGCCCGTTTCCCCCCGTTTACCACTGTCGCATTGCCACGCTCTTTGGCGTTTCCTCCACAGAAGAACAAAAACAAACAATGCCAACAGCCAAAGAGCCTTGGCACCGACAATTGGCAGCGACGTCAGCAGCAGCAGCAGAAAAGCAGCCAAAGCACCAACAACTGGCTCTCTCCCTTGACACGAAGAAAAAATAAGAGCTATTTATTCGAGTCAAAGGTACCCAGTAGTCCTAGAATTGATGGAAAATTTACACCGTTTGGTGCTTGGTGAAGATATAACCTTTTGATTTTAACGGTGGTCTATGTAATGTATAAACAACCTATAGTAATCAGTTAGTTATATAAAGTTCATATACCTCGGGCACTCCCCAATAAACAGGGTATAAAGAGAGCAGTTGGCTCAGAACCATGGCCAAAACAGAACCGCTGCTACTGTCAATGTCATCCTGGGGAGCTACACGAAAACGATTGGGGAAACCCTCTCGCACACAATGCCGCCGCTCTCCCTCTGCCACTCTGGAGAAAACTGCCAACTGAGAACTGGGAACTGGGCTTATGGCCACCAGCTGCTGCCCTGACCATAATTACAAACGAAACCTTCATTTGTCCATTTGCAGTTGGAGTAGACCGTTTGAAGGGCAGAGAGGAATGCAATGGCATTTTTATTATTTGCCAAGCTCAGACGAAAGTAATCTTATAGCTGCAGCCATGATTATGCCACTTGGAGCAATAATCGATATATTCGGTGAACAGCTAAGCAATAAATACCCCCTTGGGGAGTCAGGCAACAAAGGAATACAAAATAACAAAAAAAAATTATATGGAAATATTTTATATTATTACAAATTCACTATAAGCTCATTAATATAATACATTTTCTACATTCCTTAGTAGAGTAAACGTTGAAAATAAACAGTATTAAATCGCTTCAGACTGCTTAGCTCTAAAGCCATCAATCAATTTATATTCTAAAACCCTGATTTTACCATAGGGCTTCTTTTGTGCCGTGGTATGATTTCAATGGATTAATCCTACAGTCAAAAGAGTGGGAAATAAAACCACAACACTGAGAACAAAGTATTGGGGAGTTGTCACTCCGCTACTCTGAGGAAAATTCGACACCGAAAATAACACAAATAAAACCAAAAACAAAACCCCGCCCTTTGCTTTACATTCTCTTGTCTTTCACCAGTTTTCACTGAGAACTTTTCGGCAAGGGTTTGAAAATCGTCGTAGTAGTAACGTTTGGATAATGATAACAACTGCGGAAGCAAGCCGATTAAGTTTGTACATATGTACATACATAAACTTACGTACGCTTATATATGTTCAATTGTTAAATATGAGTCCGATTAAATACTGATAGTAGAAATCGAGTGAAATCGCTCGGTTGCAGCCAATTATCAATAAACGACGATAATTAGCATTATTCACTGCCTTACAGGAACCTGAATGAGTTTAGTTTTCCGCAGAAAAACTGGGAACTTATAGAAAGAAATATTTATATTATATCTAAACTGATATTAAATTCACGTTTTCTTTGTGAATTTTATTTATAATATCAAAGTCAGTTTACTATAGTTTCATTGGTTTTTTTCTAACTACAAACCGCACTTTATTTATTTAATTGAAATATTATATTCACATTTTAATAAATCTGCTATGTTTAATATATCATTTAAGGAAAGTTCTCTGCTGAACATGATCATGACTAAGAAAAAACACCATTAAAAAGGCTTTGTAAATACAAGATTTCACTTTTTGTGACGTGATTGGAGACGTAATGAAACTGAGTAATATCGAAAACTTGTTTACTCTGATACCAGAACCAACTCTGTTTAAAGACCGTCGCGATCACAAAGCAAAGAATCTCAAGCTCTGCAAAACAAAAACACTGAAATTAGCATAGAAAAGAGCAAGAATAAAACAAAGTAAAAATAGGTTGCATATATTCTCGTACAGTGCCTAGTCACGATTGGAAATCTATGATGCGGTAAAGAGGAATACCAATAATGTACTTTATATAGAAAATAGACTAAAGTAACTGAAGGATCTTGGATTTTCTTTTTTAATTCTCAATTAAGTGGAAGTAATCCATAATTATGTTTTATATCTAAAGTATTCTATATTATAGACATCTACTTAAAAGATTTGGTTGGATTTTTGTATTTCTCCAGAGGAGGCAAACATTTCTCGCTTCTTTCAAATGACATGGTGAAATAATAATAAAAACTCGACTCATAGCTCCGCAACATAAGGCTGACTCATGACATATCGCCACGATTGCTAAAGTATATTATCCACTATACTTACAGTCATCTCCAACTGGTCCGGCTGAACATTGTGCAGGTGGATCTCTGCCCAGATCTTGCAGTTCCTGTAAAACAAAATAAATTTGTTAGAAAATGAATTTTAAAAGACTTAACCATAACATAGATTGAATTAAGACGATACAACCACTATAATGAGGTATTTGTAAGATAAACTAAACACCTTTTTTATTAATACTGGACCCTGGCACATTTTAACGATGTTGGGTACTCAACTATTTATCGAGGATAGAAAATGTAACAATTTGATCTCTAAGCTAGCTCACTTTGGTGAATAATAGCACTCTGTTATTTACTCTTTTCTATCTGGGGTAAAGCAGTAAAGTAAAGCCAGAAACCAACCCTTAGTTGCTACAGCCTTTTATTGACTTGGTATGTTAATCTAAAGATTTACATCTATGTATCTTAAAACTTCAGTATCTTTGTTATATCAGTTTGTATACACAAAAATAAGAAGTATGGATTTAAAGCAAGTAAGCAACTTTTTTTTACCAAAATGGCCAATCTTAACAACAAGCTTTTCACAGTCATGTTCTGTGGTTACATAAACTATAAGCGGGGTTTCCTCCTAACGACCCATTACTAAAACTCACAAAAACGAGCCCTAATTGGGGAAAAATAGTCAAAACTCTGCATTTCACTGCTACCCGTCGGTTCTTTTGTTTTGGTCTGTAACGTACGGATATCCATTTCCCTGCGCGCTATGCCCTCTGCTGCATGCAAATGATGTAAATTTTAAATGCTGAATTTAAAAACAGAAATATGACAAAAAAAAAAAAAACACATTTTTATGCGGATATACGACAGTTCGGTTTAGGACAGAGTGTAAGAGAGAGCGAGGTGAAGAGACGTGAAAATCAAGTTCGTTGGCCCGGTCCACAAATGGCGCTGTCTCCCTCTGGTCCACCCCCCGCCCCATCTTCCCATCTCTGTTGCACGCACACAGCTGAGCGGCTGTATTCTTCGCCTCTGCTCCCCTTTTGCCCATCTTCAGTTATCACAGCTGCCCCACACAAACACACTCGAACAGGGGAGAGCGAGAATGTGGTGTAAGGTAAACCGGCAAAAACGTAAAATAAAATAAGAGGAACAAATAATGAGATGAGCTGTGAAAGGTGGGCACAAAACAAGAGAGCGGCTCAGGGGTGGAGAAAGGAGAAGGAAAGAACAAGGAAATGTGTGTGTCTGCATGCGTGTGTTTGTAACGGCACCCCAAAATTTGAGTAGAACAACAAAAATAGCCGTCGCGAAAAAACGCCTCTGCCTCCTATAGCCCCATCTCACTCTTTCGCGCCCACGACGGGAATTGTACCTGTTGAGCGAAAATAAGTTACAAGAAGAAATTGTAACATTTTTTTGTGATGTGTTGGAGTGAGACCTTATGACTCATAAAATAAATAAAATAAAAACATCCAACGCGTACACACACAAACACACAGATACACGTCTCAAGAGAGCCTGATCAGCTTTTAAGCCATGTGTGGCGGTGCTGCAGTGTTGCTCTCTCGCTTTTTAACTCTCTCTTTTTTTGGGCAAATGAGGCCAAGAAAAAACCTTGAAGAGTTTCGCAAAAAGGGGGCGTGTGTGATTTGTTAGTTTTAGTTTACAGCTCCATCACTAAATGTGACGTTTTTCCACTTCCTGTTTTCTTTTAGCCAGAAGTTTAAAAAGTTTATAATAAAGGAAAACAATAGAAACGGGGAAAACGGATGAAAACTCAATGGCCATGACGCCGCAGTTGGCGTTAGCAGCGCTGTCGCCGCACGGTCGAGACAGTCAGCAGACCCCCACGCACATACACTTACACGCCACATATGACATGCATATTTACATTCACACGTAATGAACAAATTCCACGTTCACCGCTCATTTCGTATGTAA
This sequence comes from Drosophila anomelani, assembly GCA_035045905.1. Lineage (NCBI taxonomy): Eukaryota > Metazoa > Arthropoda > Insecta > Diptera > Drosophilidae > Drosophila > Drosophila anomelani. The sequence goes on along the minus strand of JAWNOO010000007.1, from coordinate 1,620,123 downwards.
ATTATGCTTAATTATAATTTATAACTAATTATTTTGGGGGGCCCCTAGCGGCCGTTCGAGCATTTTGCAACACTAAAGCAGCTCTCGCACACACTGAAGCTCTCTTTGGCTCTGCCCCATTGCGAGAAAGAGCCAAAAAGAAGCCACAGCTGTCGCTGGCAAACGGAAGGTGGTGAAGCAAGAGAGAGATGGCAGTCGCTGGCAAGCGAAGCGATGGCGAGACTTTGTATTTGCGCGAATGTGTGCGCGAACGTGTGTGTTTGTGGGGGTATGACTATGATAACCGGCTGCAAAGCTGAAGAAAAAAATTCAATTTTGCCAAGTAAATTTCCACAACTACAAAATTAATTTCAAAAATTTTACTAATGGTAAAAAGTTTTCAAAGAGTATTTTAGATCCTTAAGATCCAAAGATCCACCTTAAGGAGGTGTTCAAATAAAACGGCCATGGAAAAGGGGGAAAAAAACATTACTGGACAAGGACAAACGACGCGCAAGCACTTTAAAAATAATTATCGAAACACGCACACCACGGCAGTACACACGTATATACATTTATATATGGATGTACATATGTATATATGATGGGCTACACTATTTCTGAATTATCAGCGCAAAAAGTAGGGTTAGGTTAATTTTATACGCTTCTTGCTTTTGCTGTTTTATTTTTTGCTGGATCTTTCTGCGGCGCTGGCACACACACAGTCATGCGGCTCTATATATGCTTGTGCCGTGGAGTGTTTGTGTGAGGAAAGAGCTAGTGTATGGGTGTACAGCGTGTATTGGGTAACAGAGCCCGTAGAGCTTTGAAACTCCGCCGTATAAGTTGCATTAATGCATCCAGGTGCCCGGCACGCACACATCCGCAAGCACCCGTACTTGTACACAAACAATGCACATTTGCATTGCACTTTCGCACACACACTCGCACACAATCACGTATAAAAGTAACGGAAACGATGACTGCACCACACGTTGCCTTGCCCACCACACGCACACATCTTCGCTCGATCCCTTTTCCACCACCGACACCCTCTCTCCTGCCATTTCTCCAAAAAATATCTAATCTCTTCCTAATTAGAAACTTAATAATTAAATGTCAGCTAATCCCACTTCTGCTGTGCCTTTTTTCACGGTTCGTGTGGTCGTTTCTTTTCGCTTCATTCTTCCTCTGCCCTTTTCGTGTTCCTACGTTTCACATTTCTTGCATAAAATTTTTCTCAGCCGAAAAATACTCGTCTATTCACATTTTTCTCTATCTTTGCGAGCATTTTCTGCCCGCAATTTCCGCTCTTTTTGTCGTTTTTTTTAGTGTCGTTGAGCTGCAGAATTTTTTGTTCACATACCTTATTGATTCTTTTTAACGCCATTTTCTGATTGAAATTTGATTTGGGTTGTTGTGTGTGTTTGGTTGGTTGGTGGTGGTGGTGTTGGTGTCTCGCGTATTTCTTTTGTTCTTCGCACAGAATCGGGGTTTTATGCTATATCTTCTGTTCTCTTAGAACCGAAACTAAAACGAAACACAAAAGCTGCGTTGCGCCTCAAGAACTTTCGATGCTTAAAATATGGCTCTCTCGATTGTGTCCCTTGTCTCGAAATAAAGCAGCACCAGCGCACTGCGAGTATAATAGGCGACCCGACGAAGACTACGGCGATGATTATTTTTTCCCAATCAATGCGGGGCCTTAGCAAGCGCGTGCGAGCGAGCCAACCTTACGGACTAACGCAGTCGAAAAATTCAGGTAAGCAGCGAGTGTATGCGAGCGAGATGGCTGGTGTGAGTGTGTCGTGGCGGTGTTGCAAAACGGCAGTCCAACAGAGCAGGCCAGCCAGTCAGCACAGCGGTGCACATATATCCGTTTCACCAGGCGGCCAGATCGATTTATCCGGATGTGACGAGGGGGCAACGTCAAGACCTAAGGGATTAATTAATGAGATTAATTAGGGATACAACATATACAACTCACGGAAAAAGGTACACCCACAAGAGATACAAAACCGGCAGCGAGAAAGTGTGTGGTTTTTCTGCTTTTAGTTGCACGAAACGTTGCAATTTGGTGTTGACTACTAGCACACAATGTGTTGCTGGCTGCCGGAATTATTTACTACCCAATTTTGGTCTTTTGCTGGACTGTGCGCATGAAATTTCCCTGACTGACTACTAAGTTGCACGATTGACTCGAAGTGATTTCATTTTTGAATTTCTTTCTGGCTGATCTGGCAGCCCTTACGTATTGCCATTACCCGGCGTGCTTATCGATAACAAAAACGTATATTAGCGGGCTTTGCAACACTGACATTTGGCTTTTGCAACACTGGCATTTGGCGTTACCAACACTGGCACTTGGATTTTGCAACACTGGCATTTTTATATACATTAAACGTTTGTTTAATGCCGAAAATCAGCTTCCTTTCTTCCGATCTGAACGGGGAATATTATCGACAGTGTTTTGTGCGGCTGGCCAAGCTACTGTGCAAGTAATTTAATCAATACTCGGTATTATCTGTGGCCTCACGAGCGAGTTGCCTACTGCCATCTCCCTCGCACCCCCGCTTTCGGCATCGGTCTTTCTTTGTGTGCATTTTTACACACTCACACTGGCACACACACTGACGGATATCCAAGAATTTACACATTATATTTTTTGCGCTAAAATAATACAAAAAATCGGTAAAATGTGCAAGTGCTGATCATTAATTTCCGTGGAGCGGTGCCTTCCGCTAAGTTTTTTCGACAAAAATGGAGGAGGATAGTGCCGCTGCTGTTGTAGGAAAGTGCAGGGAAAATCACCGAAATAACAATTTATAGTAGTGTTTGTAGTCATGCCAACAACAAAGGCAACAACAAGAATATTGGCAGTCAGCAAAGAACACGAAGAAGAAGCGGCAATAACACAAACAAATTGCGATACGCCAATGGCGACCCCAACAACAATAACAAAAACATCAGAATCAACAACAACAACACCAACATCGGCCAGCCAAGAATCTGCTGTTAGCAGCGTAACAACAAAAACAATCGAGGCGACGCAGCCAACGCTGCTGCCTCTGCTGGCGTCAGCAGCGGCATGCCACAAGCCGTTGCTCTTCAGCCGCCGTTTCCAGGACAAACGGAACTTTAGCTCGCTGCCGCTGTTCGTCTACGCAACGTCGCCGTCCACGCACGCCCATTCTGCCGACGGCGTGGGCGTGGCCCGGGAGGCTGCGGCATTCAGCAAGAAGGTGAGTAGAGGGGGAGGCGACTATGTTTGGGGAGGGGGGATCGCAAATGCACGGAATTTTAGCGTTGCGATTCCTTAACTTTATCAACTTTCTTCTTTTATGATATTGATACACTTGATGGATTTAAATAATAATTAATATATCCAAAAGCGAGTATAATAAAAATAGTAAATGTAAATTTTGTTTTCTTTGCACCTTCCTCTATCTATTTCATTCTTTCGAGCGTCACCACCTCCCGCTCTTTCCGTTCTGAACTTTCGTAATGGATCACTTCCGCTGCACTTGCGGCTTGAGTCGTGCCGTATCTGCATTTGTAATGCCCGCCCAATCCATATTTTTCACAGTGGTCTCTTTTGCCGAGCGAACCATGATTTTTTAGATACAAACTACAGGTGGGTTGGGTGCTAGTTTCATTGTTTCCCTTGAAATCATTAGCCGTGTGTTAACGATAAGAATCAGAAATCAGAATCAGAGCTTATTCAATGAAAAGTTTCTATATACATATGTATGTATGTAAGTGTTCTTCTGGCACGTTATAACCCAATAATCATTGTTGATTATAATACATAAATAAATAAGAAATTATATGAAGATGAAGGCTAAAAATACAAAAATAATTTTTAATAAAATAAATAAAAGCAAATAAAACATTAAATAGTATTTAGTTGGAACATATTAAATAAAGCTTTAAACTTGTAATAATAAAAGGTTATATTAAAGACTAATAATAGACTTAATAACAGAAATTTATAAAACCCGGCATGCAAATTAAATAAAACCAGTTTTTCAGAAGCATTAACTTCGTGGGTTTATATTGTTTATAATTTTTTTTATAAAAGTTCTGCTTGGCTACCGCACTTGTCGCACCCCTTCCGCTGTTGCTCTCCCTCTCTCTTCCTCTGCCTTATCTGAGTCGGAAATCGGTGCTTGCAGAATCAGATATCCATTAAAAATGCGTTTTTAATGGTAATCAAAAGTTGTATAAACTTTTTTGTTGTATTTCGGGGCCGTTTAAGTATTGGTATCTGTATCTTTTTTCGAGTTTCTGCAGTGCTCGGTGATCGCTCAAACGTGTCAGACATTAATGAGCCAACCGCCAAAGCCGAGCGTAACTGTGCTTTGTCTCGTTTTCGGGGACTGAGCGGGATGGGATGAGCTGGGCGGCCAGGCAGGTGGTTACAGGTGCAGCCATTGACTGGCGCTGCTCCTCCTCTGCTCTCCTTTTGTTGCCGCCCGCTTTGCGGTTCGCTCTCGTCGCTCCATCTTTTGGTTTTCCGCGCACTGCAACGCTTCACTTGTGCCTGTGGTTGTTGTTTGTGTTGCAGTTCACTGAGTTGCGACTGCTCATAAGCTTCATTAACAAAAAGACAGCGGCAGCAGTAGACAACAAAAGCCGAGGCAAAGCTTCCAAAATGTCCGTCGATTCGGCCTTTTCCCCCAAAGCTATTATGCTTTTATATTTTTCCTGCTGAATGTGCTGGAAAAATCGGTAGAGATATCCTAGAGACGTTAGTTTGGAAAACAAAAAACAATAAAATAACCTTTAACAAGAACATCAAAGGTCAGTCGAGACATGTAGAACATGTAAAATAACACTTTTCTTGGAATTTTCAAAGATATACCGAAACATGTAAGCCATAAAATTCCGTGTCATCATTTAATTTCCATAACGTTGTAATTTCTTGTAAACCTGTGTTTTTTTTTTTTATTGATTTTCCCCTCGATATTATTTTTATTATTCAATTAAATGCAGAATTCCATCTGCATATTAAATATTTTCTTTATATTTCTCATGCTTTCTTTTTCAATTAGACGATCAAATCGTTTGACACTTTCCACGGCTTTGCTTTCTAGCGTGGGTTTGTTTTTTTTCGGCCAGAAAAGTGTCTGGTGGGTGTGGCACACAACATAAACATGACATGCCCGGCCCGATTCGTAGGCGATATATCCAGGCTACTAGACAAGTTCAAATCAGAAAAAAAAGAAATTCCTTTTGACTTACAAGAAAATAAGGTTAATTTATGGTTTATAATACGAGTTATTGGCCTTAAAAATACTTGAAAATGTAACAAGAACTGAAGAAGAATGCAATTTACTTGATTTAACTAATATAGTTAAAATATGTACTATAAAATGTATATTAGATAACCACTGCCTACTGTCGGTCATGAACTGACAGCTTCTCCCTTTGTTGTTGTAATACAATTACGCTGCAGTCCCCCCTTATGTATTTTCGCCTGCCATCTTCATGTCGTCGGGGTGTTGTTTACATTTTCAAATTTAAATCAATTTTGTTTCTGATTGCGGTTTAAGTGGCAAGTTCCAACGAAGCGCTCTCCTCCCGTCCGCACAGTTTTCATTTTTCATTTTTTGTGCAGCCCCAACTCTTGTCTTGCTTTATGTTTATGGCTGCCATATGTGCCCGGGGTATCTGTATCTACAATATCTGTAGTATCCGAGTCTGTCTCTGTGTGGCATTCTGGTGTTGTCAAACAATGCTCGTATGTGGATGGATACTGTATCTGTATCTCAATAAATGTATCTTTTATTACCCATATATATTGTGAGACAGTGTTTTGGGTGCAGCGTAAACAATTGTCGAAACGATCCGATCTCTCCTTGTTCCCCCTTAATTTCTCGGTTTCTTCTTTCTAGACATATGTATTTTTGATGAGACCTGCCCTGAAACCTCCTCCTCGTTCGCCCACAACCTTTTCTGGCCTCTGTTTACATTTCACTTTGAATCAATACTAAGCTTTCCTTCAATTGCTTTAAATATTTTATTTATTGGCAGCGAATGCCTGCAATTTATTGCAACTGTTTTGATACAACCTTTTCAATAGGATTTATAGGTACACTTTATTTGAAATTCGATTTAAATAACTAATAAGTAATTGAAATATTGATTATTTATAATCTAAATGGCTAAAACCTGATAATTAGATAAAAAAAAACAAATATTTGCTCTGCGAAATGATAATAACTTTAGAAGTTTGTGTTGAAAGATTAGTTTTACGTCTTTAATCCACCAAAATAAAGCTTAAATATAATGTTTAGAAAAGAATTACCCACACACTTTCTTTTAGAGAGCAAACAATTCAAAGATTTATAAAACCGAATGATTTAGCACATTTCCAGAGATTAGATTAACGTTTAAAAAAATCTTCCATAGAAACATAAACAAACAACAAATACAAACTGTGAAGTACGAGCCCCCTAGACCAATCCACGTATCTCCTGATATCTATTTGTCTAATTAACTAGTAATGTGTCACTTGAGGGCACTCTCTGTTTATAGCGAAATCACAGCAATTCCATTTTAATCGAATGGTGATTTGCCCTACAAAAACGAGACCAAGGGCGTAACCAACCGTTGCTATATAATATCAATTTCACAACAAACAATTCACTCTCTGAAGTGGTTCTCACTTATCTGGCGATGGAACCAGAGGACACCTTCACAACCCCTACCAAAGGCAAATAATTATTTTAGTTGTTTGTATTTCTATATCGCTGTTTTATGGGTTATAGAGAGGATTTGTTTCTTAGAATTAAATATTGAAACCGATCTATTTAGCTGACTTCATATTTGCTAGCCAGCTTATCTTTTGTGATCTTAACTCAAGGTCGTGTATATAACCTATTCTTGTAAGGGGTTATATTGCATATTTATTTTAGTAAACGAAGGAGGACAGAGAAGCAACAGGGATTTTATGGTATAAATTCAGAAAGATAAACGTGAAAATTCATATTATTTCTTATAATTTAAATATAGTTTTTTTTGGTCTTGAAGCCAGTTACAGAATCTTTTCCAATTACATTTCCTAAATCCAATTTCCCAAACAATATTATTAACCAAAAAACATATTTATAAAACCCAGAAATGTAATTTCTATCACCTTTATTTATTATTTAGAAGCAGAATGCCTGCTTATTTTATTACAATCTATGGTATATGTAATTTTTTAATCTAGACCTTCAGGTCGACACCGGCATAGCCCTTGGCATTGAGGCCTGTGACCTGGAAGAGGGTGCCTGCAGGCTTCGGCTGATTAACCTTGTCGGCTGTCGTCACATAGAGAATGTCCAAGTTGGGCCCTCCAAAGGCCACCGAGGTAATTTGTGTGGTGGGAATCTTGATCTCCAGCAGCAGCTTTCCAGTGCTATCGTTGCGAAAGTAACTCATAAATAAACATATTTTTGTAAAAAAATCTCCTCTATATCTCACCTTGGGTTCACCTTGAAGACCGTGCCACCGTTGAAGGTTGCCACATAGATGTTGCCTTCCGTGTCCACGGTCATGCCATCGGGGAACAAGGGGCCATCGGGACGGAGTTTCCTCAGATCGAAGATGACCCTTCGATTGGTGATAGCTCCAGTGCTTTGGTCGTAATCGTAGGCCTCCACCTCCTTGTTATTGGTGTCGATGAAGTAGAACTTCTTGAGCTTGACGTCCCAGGCCAGGCCGTTGGAGATGCCCACAGCCTCCTTGATGACCTTTGGCTTTCCGCCGGCCTGCCAGCTGTAAAGTTCGCCCTTCCACTGGGTGAAAATGTCGCCACTGTCGGCCATGGTGCCGCCATAGAAGCGCCCATTGGGATCAGTTTTGGCATCATTAATGCGATTGTCCTTGTGGTCGGGCTGCACCTCAAAGAGGGTCCTCACGACCTTGGCCACCGCCGAAATGCCATCCCATTGGACGACGACAGTGCGACGTGTGCATCCCACGGCAAACTCCTGGGGCTTGTTCTCAATGGGCAGGATGAAGGAGGCGAATACCTCGCCCTGGATCTTGGCCTTGTATACCTTGTTCTGTTTGAAGTCGTAGCGATTAATGCCGGCCGACTCCAGGTCAACGTAGTACAGACTCTGGCGAGCCACATCCCAGTGGGGTCCCTCGCCCAAGGCGGCATAGGAATCTGGCACAGCCTCAACCTTGTATGACATCTGAAATTGAGAATGTAACAGTCATTGTTGATAATTTTCTATTACTTTTGCACACTTGAAAACTGGTGAATAAACAAAACAGGCACCAGTCATTAAACCGGTGATATATAGTAATTAAGTTTCTATATAATTCGGTGTACTGTATATACTCTCTCTCTCTCTCACTTTTTGCATACCTTTGAGATTATTTGTAAATTGAGTACGGGAAACCGTTGGCCACTTGTACGGTCAGCTAACTTTAGCAAACTGAATTGAATTGAGTTAGCTAAAAGCCTTATATAGACCCTCCCCACACACTCATACATGGCGAATTGATAAGCTTTAATTTATGTTTCCATACAGGTGTTATCAACTTATGACACCAACACAGGGACATGAGCTAAATTAATTAGTTGAGTTGTGCAAAAAGGCACTTAACTAAAAGAGAACTAGGAAATATACATACCAGTTGAAATATAGTTTACAAAATTTAGGAATATACAGTTTTTCTGTTTTATAAATATTTTTTTAAACTAAATTTTGTGTGATTATCCACGCTATCTAAATTGGTGATCTTACTAGCTGAAAATAGATAGATAACACTTTTTATGGTCCTCTGTACATATCTCCTATCTTTTGCTGATGAAAAGATATACAGGTGTAGATATAATTAAGGATTGCTTTGCTTTGATATTTCCTATTGGTAGCCATGGCAAGGCACTTAAAAAGTCTATGGAAATGAGAGACCATAAAACCAAGGGTTTAGGCATACAATTTTTGTCTTATCAATTTCCATAAATAACCAACTTAAACTCAAGTTGTAAGACACACCACACAACACACCCGCTTCCCCCTTCACATTTTCGTTTTTATTTAAGAGCGCAAGCGGGTCATTGATTAAACCTTTTGGCGGTGGTGCCATGGCAACTTGGTTGTGCCCTTCACGAGTCCCACTTGCACCCCAGCGGAGTCTCTTCTGTACATACATATGTATATGTTTAATACCATATTTTTATATACACGGAAATTAAATGTAGCTCGATTTTAATTTATTAAAGTAATTTAAATGCAGTTGTTTTCGTTGAAAGAAGTTATTGCACTTTGATTTGTCTTTAAACAATATAAATCAATGCTCAACTATATGTCAGATCCCCGACATACAGATCGTTTGTTTTGTTTGTTAGCTAGAACTGCCACCGATAGGCCTTTAACATTAACGGCTTTGAGTACTAGCGTGTCTCAGAATTTAGACTTGAGAATTTCTAGCACATACTTTGCAAATATTTCGCAAATGTTTCAGAGGATTACTTTTTTAAAAAAGAGGATTACTTAAAAAATGTATCCAAGATTCAGAATTCGGCATTCTTTTGGGTATAGCTTTTTTCCCAGTGCACTTGCTTGCGGGTGTATTGGTTGTAGTCTCGACTCCTTTCCGAGTAATTAAGCGGCAAGAGCGAGAGGGGGAGAGCGAGAGAGGCAGAGATAAGAAAGGCCGTCTACTTGGACAGTGGGTCACTCGAGCGTTGTTGTCACCACGCTTTGGTCTTTTACTGTACTTGTCCAAGGTGGTTTTTCCTCTCCTGCATATATGGCTATGCAACATCAACACCAACACCATGGCAACAGCCATAATAAAAACTAATGAGTTGTTATACCCGGTGTACTAACAGCTAAAAGGGTATATACGATTCGAGCAGATCTCTAGAAGGAGATGGAAAAACAGTTTTTTATTAATCTAAAGTCAATTTAAAGAAACTAGGAAAATAAGCTTGATAATGAAATCTTTTGATTCTTGAAAAATCAACTATTTGAAAAGCCAAAATTAAATATATATAAATTTGTATTAATATTACAAAGTAATTCTTTGGACTAGCAACCTAAAGTTACAAGAAAAAGATTCTTCACAAAATATTTTCAATGTCGCATTAACTTAGAAATTATTATTAATATCTTTAAAATCGCACACACTTTCCGATAAAAGTACGAAGTATCTTCTAGTCGCTTTATAAATTTCCAACCTAATGGTATGTCCAATGTTGCTGCTGCATTTGTTGCTGTCTGCTGCCTGCTGTTGTTGTGTCTTTGGCCCAGTACATTACCCTTTGCCACACTTTAAAGTTTAAACGCTTGCATTCTTTTGATTTCTTTATTTCTTTTGTACTCCTCGTGTGGAGTTCCTTCTTAATTATCTGTAATTGATTACATCTAAGAGGGCGCCCTAAGAGGCGATTATTGTTTACCTACAAATTAAACGCGCCGAAGAAACTGACTGCGTAAACAAATAAAAACATGCGGCTCGTGGCTATATGTGTGGCTTGGAGTCTTAAAAACCTTGATGATGGAATCCTCCAAAAAACAAGAACCCAAAGATGAGGCAGCAAATGTGCATAGTGTTTATTGATATATGTATATATGATCTTAAAGGAAAATTATTTTAAGGGTTTGAGAGTCACTTGGAATTTAAAGAAATTAGGTGTTAAAAATGTAAAATATAATATAATAAGCTAAAGATAGGATATTGACCAAAAAGAAAACATTTAAACAAAATGTATTATCTTGTATATTTCAGGGCTGAAGAAATAATTTTATTAATATTAAAAATAAATAAAATATTTTTTCAATGTCTTAAATCTTAAAGAAGAATTATACATATTTATCTAAAAATTGGAATGGAATTTTAACATTCTTTTCAATTAGTTTCAGAAACCTGTGGTTTATTTTTTTAATTAATTAATTTTTTTTAATATTTATGACAAAGTTCTTATCAGAAAATTTGTTTTCTTTCGAGAAAAATTCCACGCAAAATAACTATATTATTTGCAACATCAAGTTATTAACACCCAAAGAGGCTTAAACACGACTCTTAGTACTCTTTGTAACTCTGCCCAATATTCATTTCAGACCGAACTCTCTCTCTTTATTCAGCTCGCTGACTAAAACTCACTCACTCAAAATTATAAATGAAAAGGAAAACAAGAGTTTTTGTTTTGTTTTCTTTGTGCATTTTTAAATTATATACACTTTGCAGTTTATTTGGAATAATTTGTGATATTTTGAAATGTTTCAAAAAGTAAAACTCATAAAAGTCTATCTTAAAGCAGTAGCTCAAAAGTTTCTTTTTTGTCTATTCCACTCGGCGCTCTTATGACTCATGACAGTCGAGTGCTAGCAGCTGCGAGGTCTAGCAGCTAGCGGCTAGCAAGTTTCACTCAATTCCCGCTCTTTTCCGTTGGAAATCCCTCTCTTTTCTCTTCTGATTCAGCGATATTGTAGCCAGTTTAGCTTATTTCAGGCCAGATGTATCTTAAAGATATAAAAATGTATCTGTAAGATATATAGCTCATTTAAAGATAGCAAAATTAAATTAATTAATTAAAAATTAAAAATATCGTAGATTGTTGCTTTTTTGTTGATCTCCGAAATACTTTATTTTGGGTTTAAAATAAAGGAAACGTTTGCTAAAGTTTTCCAATTCACTTAAAATTATTTTAAATATTTTTACGAATCAAAATTATTATTTTGTTTTACGTATTGATATATTATGTTGATTGATTTGATATAAATTAATATACGATAAATATTCAAATAACATTGATATTATAGAAAACGTCGAACAAAATATATTATTAAAATCTTTAAATACATAATTTTGTATGTTTTCTCGCACTTAAGTTCAAGTTGTTTTTCTACTATTTTTTAAGGCCTATGTTTTCTCAAAATCTAGCTAATTTGGGTAGTCATAACCTGGCAGCACTGTTCAGCGCCACACAGCTTTGTTGTAGCTCGCAGCTGTTGAACTCTCGCCGTGGCTTTATTTGGCTTTAGTTGTTAAACAATTGCAGAGACGCGTACAACGCGATAACGCTTTGTGGTCTTGTATATTTTTTTCGCCGTACTAAGATACTCTCGAACTGTATCTGCGAGATACACGCTTCTTAGTTCTGCCTAGCACACACGTGTTTCAATATTTTGAAGCAAATATATACAGAGTGCTCTGGCGAAGGGCAGCTCAAACAAAGAGAGAGGATTCTGCGTCATCTGATCGCGATATCTCGGGATCTCTGAATCACAACCCTCAAAACACAACAACCTTCGAGTGCGGGTGCTACAGTGTGTGTCAGCTGCGAAGACGCGCTTCGATCGCGCGTTCTACATTTTCGATCCGGAATAAATTAAACACGTTCCGAGACGAGAGATCCGCTTCTCTTTTCTTTCGCATACTAAATAAATTAATAAAAGGGGTATTACGAAACAACCGGCACTAAAAGTGAAATTTTTAACCGACAACCAGAAAGTCGCCCCTAGCTGAAATATTTATCTTCGGTGTGTTGGCAAAAAAAAAAGAAAGAAAGAAGAGAAAAATAAGAAAATTGTGTGACTCGTGTGACCATATCAGAGAAATCAAATGATTTCGCAGCTGAAAATATCAGTGAATTAAAGCTAAATAAACCCACTTTCATTCGGATTAATCAATTCTAATTTGGGACGAGCAACCAACCAGCAGGAATGCTGCACAGCGATTTCAATATTCTAGCCGAGACCTGTTTTAAATGAGATTTAATTAGATAAATGGTGCGTATCTTGAAGCCTATCTCGGTCCAAATACACTGTGATAAATTGAATTCCTTCTATGAAAACTGGCGGAAGTCGGAGTCACTTTTAAATCCGATTTTATAACCGATCGTTTAGAAGTTTTCTTCACTTTTTCGGGGATTTTAATCGGCTTTGACGGGAGATCATATGATTGACTCAGAAATAAAAAAAAGGGAATTCCCAATATAAATAATATGATTTCGATGGCTCTATGATATGAATATTAGTTAATTAGGAAGATGTATTGATTTCTAAACTATTTTATATCAAACATTTTAAAAAACATATCCCTAATGACTTTTAATTGTTTAAAATAATGTTTATGTATAAAAAGGTTTCATATTTAAGTTCAACCACCTCTAATACACCCGCATTCCCGTCATAACCTTGCCCAACAAGAATAATTAATTGACTTTTGCCATTTTTCACCCCCCAATCCCAGCCTGCATTTCGTTTTGCATTGCATTTTCGTTCTAACCACCCCAAACCCCTCCCATAACCTTCTGCATTTACTTAGCTAATTACATAGACAAGGCCCCGCCATGTCCTCTCTTTTCTTTTCACTATGTTTATCTTGTTAATTACGCCACAAACTAACTACTGGTTAATTCTTAATTGTTGCAACACTGCAATTTGTATGCTGGGACTTCGTTTAGAGATCTCCAGAGAGAAGAACTTGTTATTATTTCCCGAGTTCTGGGGGACGACTCCACTTGTGTCACTCATTTCGTTTCGGATTGATTATGCACGGTCTTGACTCGCTTGAAAGCACACCCCACCAGCTCTGCCATGTAGCATATTATTCAACTTCTGGCATTTCCATGCGGGTTTTTCGGTTTAACTTCCCCCGGTTAAGTCGGTTTGCTATATAGCAATTATTGTTTCCAACTCGCTCTCCCCATATCTGTGTAGGGCCATTGTGTTGTACACATACATTCATTCTCGCCGTCGTTGTTGCTGTATTAAAACAATTTTTACTGGCTTCTTTGTTTGACTTTAGCACTGCTCTGTTGGCATTTTTAATTGTTTTGGCTGCGTTTTCATTCACTCTTTTGATTCAGCTGAATTGTATTTTTTATTATGGAGAAATTTGTCGCCAAAGTCTGCACAGTTCATGTTTCCGGCTAAATTAAAAAAAAAAAAAAAAAAAAACAGAAAACACAGAACGTCATTTAATTAAGTTCTCAACCCAATTGCCTTTCTTTTTCATAGTTTTTTTTTGTGTGTTTTGTACGTTTTCTCGTCTGTTTCGACTTTTGTTTTCTACTTAACATTGCTAATTGCTTTATCTGAAAATATAAAAAAGAGGGAAAAACAAAATGGAGAGCAATACTAATTGAAAAATGGTTTGTTATTTCGAAAGCTTTCAGTCAGTGTTTGGGAAGACAAAGGGCATGCTTATAACTTTAAAAATAAATATCTAAAAATAAAGTAACAATATTTAAGATTTATTTTATAATAAATAAAAAGATGTTATTGGCTTAGAACTCAACTCGAACTCCATACCAATATTTCCAGACCGATGAGAGCAGATGCCTGGTACAGAAAATTGCTTACATTGACTATAGTTTGAGTGTTACCTTTAGTTAAATAAATATTTTAAGCACACACTTTGCTTGGCTCTTGTGTAGTTTTATCCTTGACCCAAAAAGTTTAGTATATTTAAGATTCGCAGCAGCGTTCAATACACACCTTTGTTTCGTATCTTTAACACACCTTAAAAGAAACTCGTTATACCCAAAACCCTTATCAACACCTACACCTCAAACCCATAGCAATTATTCATATATCAAAACACATTTGGTTTCCCAAGTACTCCATATCAGCCGATATATATTTCTTCCAATAATTTCACTCTGCTTTGACAGTCTGTCTTTCGGCCTGATTCATTCATTTGCGCAAGTGGTTTAAACTCTTCGCAGTCATTGTTTTGTTTACTTAGAATGCAAATGCATTTGCCACAGCTGTCGGGGGTATCATGGAGTGCAGTAAAGATATATGCAAGTAGTAAGCAAGTTTTAACCTTGAGTTGCTAAAAACAGCTAAATAAAAAGTCCGTTGTTTGGTTTGACTTTTAAAATATCCAACGCCTAGCCGGTCCCCCGAGATTGTTTGTTTCTGAGTTGTGATATTTCGCACATTCAACAATTCACAGATATCTGTGTACGCCCTGCTCGCTTTTAGAGACCCCCTTTGAACCCTCCACCCCTGGGAAATGGCACAATGCGAACAATATATGCTTGTATATACTTCAATTTATTTTTATTTATTTGCAAATTAAGTCGTATTATAATATAATAATAACTTGCTTGCAATTGTCATGTGATTTTTCGTACAACAAAAATTCGGCTTGAGTTGGAGGAGGTTTTTGATTCGACTGAGGGATACTTTTTCTGGTACTTAATACACCAGTAAAGGAGGTTTAAAATTAGTAATAGATAAAAAAACAATTTTTTTTAAATATTTTGACAAGGTCGTTTTAGCTATTTTCAAGATCAAAATAATTTAAGTGTTTAAAGGGTAATATTTGTAGAAAATAAAAGTTGAGTAGTACATTTTCTGCATAAATTATAATTATGTAACTTTTGGATTTTATTATAATTATCCTAAATCGATTTTTAAATATTCAAATTACACAGTATTATTAAACCAAGTTCCATTTTTATCACTCAATTTTTGTTTATTTTGTATTTTATTGTTGTATATTTTTTCGTTTCATTTGCTTTGTGCTTTTCGTGTGCGTTTTTGTCATTGCCTCGCCTTGCTATTGTTCACTTAGCTTTTCTCACTCCCGTGCCCTGTTCTACTTTCTATGGCGCTGATACATGGGTGGATTGAAAAGTTTCATGGATATCGCTCAGCGATACACCGACACACAGCCACACCGAGAGTCAAAGTGTATAAATCATCATAATTTCATAACAATTGAATTTAGAGCGTAATTGCCGTGAATAAGACAAAATTGCAATGACTGAAAAATAATAATCAAGAGACGTCGAGAGCCAAACAATTCAAAGCATGGAGCACGAGCCGCTGATGCTGGCCCGATGGGAGCATTGAGCCAAAGTCGGAGCATAAATTGCGCTAATAAAGCGCACAATTAATGTCACCATCGCCGTCGCTGGCGTTGAGCAAATTGGCAACACTTTCCAATTGAAACGAGTTGCAGATTCGTTGGAACCAAACTTCTTTTAGTCGCTGCTGCTTCGTTTTACTTGATTTGGCGATTTGCTAAAAGAGCAAAAAAATATTGAATTTGGGTTAGATGAGCTAGCTAACCAAGTTTTAATCAATAAATTTAATATTAATATTACGGAAATGAAGATTAAATGTTCTATTTATATATTTAAATTTGATTTCTTGTATAGTTTTGATACTTATCAAGGATATATTTTAAATCCTTAGAATACAAAATATATTACTAAAATTTCCCATAAAAATACATAATTTTTTACTCGATTTTTCTTGCTTCCGATTCCCAATATCTGTGTATTGTTATGACTTTCAATCTTGAAATGGCTTTTTGCATTGAATTTTGTCAAATATGTTTGCCCGCCGACTGTTTGTGGCTTGAGGAATGCGGAAATATTGTTTGCGTTGTGTGTTGCTTCTTTCCCATTTCAGCTGCTGCCTTTGCCTATCTCTGTTTACGTGCAGTTTCCTCGGCTTTTCCTCCCCGCTGTTCGCCGCATCTGCATCTGTTTGTTTTGAGATATTTTCGCGCATCGCGCTGCCGATTTTTTGTCTTTTTTTCATTTGCTTTTCAACAAGCTTGCGATGTTATATTGCCATGTGGTGGCAAGCAAATGCATTTTCTACACATTTTCTTTCGTGCATGACATTAAAGTTTTAAATTTAACAGCAACCCAAAACGCCGGTCTGTTGGTTCTTCTTTTCGCAGATACTCAGTTCCCTCGCTGTTTTTTTGTCTTTTCTTAAACTCTCTGCCGTTTTTGACGACACTTAAGGGGGGGGTAAGGTTTGTGCGGTGCAAAAATGGCCGTTTTTCAAAAATTTTTTGTGGCGAAACGGATAAAGTTAGCGTAAAAATTTAAACACCATAAAGTAACACAATATTTCGACTATTTTATTAGTATTTTTTTGTTAAGAAACAATTAGAGAATTAAGAGCTATTAAGAATTTCGTAAGCCGCCATCGAAAAAAGGTGGTTTGCGGTGAACATCCTTACAGCCTACAGGATCACGCGATTTAAAAAAACTAAATTGCATTACTTAAGGGATAAATGTCCCGAGGTAACACCGAAGCGTTTTTTTTTTTTTTAATTTTTTTCTGATTTTTTATGCCATTTTGAAGCAAAAAGTCCGATTTTTTACTAAAAAAAAAAGATAAATTGTTAAAAAAAAAATACAATTAAAAAAAAAATTAAAAAAAGGGCTACGTAAGTACCTGTAGAATTAGTTAAACTATATTTGTGCAAAATTTCAAATCGATCGGATCAGTAGATTTTCTGTAATCGTGTTCACCGACTTGGAAAATGCTACTTTTCAGGAGAGCGCTTCAAAGTTTTGTGAGCACATGCAGTGCACACTAAGCGACCTCCATTAAATTGGCTATAACTTTGTTAATTTTAATTTGATTGACTTGCAACTTTTACACAATATTCTTTACATTTTGTGCAATTGTAATAAAAAATAAAAAAAAAATTTCGAAAAAAAAAATTACAAACCTTACCCCCCCCTTAACTCTTGCGAGCACTTTTGAACTTTGCCAAGTGCGTCAAGTGTCGCGCCCTACTTTCCACACGTTAAAGTTTAAAAGTCAATGTTTTGCTTTGAGGGTAAATAAATTATTGAACAAAGTTTTTGTTAAGAAAGGGTGTTAAGTACTAATGATTTTCTTTCGATATGTGCAGATAAAAGAAATATGTTTATATTATAACTGGAATATGAGATAATTGAATGCAGTTTTTAACAATAACATTAATTTTTTTTTTACTAATACGACTTTAATGCTTTGCTTTTTTAGTCGCAAAATTCTTTATTGGCAATTTTTTAGGTGATTTTCTCAAAAAAACTCACATTTAATATTAGTAGGAAAACATTTATGAAACCTTTTTTAATTTAATTTTTCCATTTACTAAACCCGGACAAAGAAAAACTACTAAAATATTCGTTTTAACACCAGCAACTTGCATTTAATTTAAAGCCCGCCTGTCACCAGACATTGCGCATACGTCGTGGTGTACAGGAGTAGAAGACGAATAGCATTTCATTCCGCGTTTGTCTGTCTGAGCTTGCGTGCCACGTGAATGGCACTCGCTGTCTTAATTCTCATTCCCATTTATTTGGGAAATCATTTCCCTGAGCCGGAGAGTCGTGCAAATGTCAAAAGTGTGACAAACATTTTGTGGAAATTCGGTTCATTATTCGACCAGAGCTGACCCCATTCAAAAAAACTGATTACACCGCTGATTACCATCCCAGGCCGCCTGCCTTTCTGCCCTTTGTGGAGGGCTCAGCACGCTTCTAATTTCTTTTGAGAGCGGACTCGGTCTGAATCTTCATCTCAGTGGCCCGGAGAGGCACGATTTACTGCCACATTTCGATTTAAACTTGAAAATCTGTTGTGGCGACTGGCGCTGCTGCTATTTTTACCAGCACGTTCTACAAGTTTTTGCGGCTACCTGCAGTGCTACGTGGGAAGTTGGTAAATGGAAATGGAAAAAAATAGCTGCAAATGTTTGACCAAACTGGACGCATTGTTTGGCCCGTCGTCGTCTTCGCAGGAAATATTTTCCTTGGCCGCCATGAAGCGCAACCAAGTTGTTGACTCGACTCGAGCCGGGTTGGTTGACTTGTCTCTCGATTTATCTGCGTGTTAATTTGAGCAATTAACATGGTAAATTAAGGAAGCACCAATTCGCCGTAGATATATTTAACATAAATACACACCTAAGGCTGCTCAGGTTGCTTGTTAACCTGCCAACTACAACATGGTCAACATCTCATTGTCTGTTATTTTTTCTCCTTTTATTTTTCGGTTTAAAACAAGCCAAACCGTTGAGGGGCAAAAATGTGGAGTAAAAAGCTTGAGGGAATAAGGAAATGCTGGAAATATTTTTAACAATCCAAGCAATTAATTTGTTGTCAATATTAAGAAACCCCCAATCAATTAATCATTCATTTTGGATGTGCCTAAAAATAGTTAATTAATAATAAATAATTCCTATAGTTAGTAGGAAATGTAGCTGGCTTTCTGAGAAATAAAGGAAACATTTTATGAACTGAAGTTATTTAATAAAATAGTCTTGCCTAGACTAAGTATGCAATTGAATTAAGTAATTAATGTGCTTATTTGGTTAAAACTCGTAAAAAGTCTTGATTTACTAACCACATAATTTATGTACTTTACCATTTAAAAGCCTGTAAATAATATAACGAATATTTAGTTATTTATTGAGCAGCTATAAAGTATGGTATTAAACACACACATGGATGCAATTAGTGTTTTTTTTTTACCTGTGTCGAATACATAAATAAAAAATAGTAACTTAGCTAGTTGGCTTTCTTCTCGCTGAACTACCGACTTACGCTCAGTAGTTTTAATGCTTTTTTAACAGAGTATAAAAACCACCTTGCGCCCAGTTAGTCATTCGGCACACACTCATACTATTTATATAAATATAGCCACAAGCCCAGATATGGCCGGTGTATACAGTTAACCAATTGTTAACCCAAATGTGCTGCCAACTGATACGAAAAGCGAAGGGGGGACTCGTCGACTCGACTCGAGGCAAGGTGCGCCTGCGCACAGAGCACATTGCCAACTGATTTGCTGCGCATTGATTGAAGGGTAAATTACACCTTGCCACATGCGATTCAATGCGATTCGATGCGATTCAATCCGATGACGGACACATGAACGGTGTACCGGATCGGACCGGACGGGATTACTTGTCCAAGTCTTTGAAACATTTTGTTTGTGGGTTTACACGGGAAAAAATTGCTTAAATTATATTTAATTGTATAAAATATGAGTTGGCTTTCAAAAAAAATTTTTTTTAAATACATATATTTATTTTATAATACTATGCTCATCTGATGAATTAATTTGGGAATTTCAATTATTATTGAGCACTCAGTATTGATTATAACTTTGATAGAGTATAAAATGATTGAAATTTAATTTTTTTAATTGTTTTATTTTTTCAATGCTAACTTATGGATTTGATTTCGACGAATCTTAGATAACATATCAATTGCTTTTCGATATATTTGCATTGTATTTCTATGGTTCCCATATTTGTCTATTCGATGCAATATTTATGTTAATTATTATTATTGCATATTAAAAATTAATTATCAATCAAAATCGATACAACTTTGATCTTATATCGATACAATATCGATAATAGTATAGTAATTCATTTTAATTGAATTTTACATTTTAAAAGTATGTTTTGAGGAAACCCCCATTATTTTACTTGAGCATTGATGCATTGATGCATTGAGCATTTGCATTTTCCCTCCGTGTAGCTGCTTTCCTCTTTGCTTTGCAAATATATATATGTATAAATTTGTATCCAACAGATACTGTTAGCTACTGCCGCTACGGCCACCGGGCGACTGTTATTTGTATTTGTAGAATTTTGTGTGCAAATACAAATTTTTCGCTCGCAACTATTTGTAAATTGCGTCACCTTCCGAGACTTTTGGTTTTTGGTTATGGTTCGCTAGTGAGTCCATGTTTGGATGTTTTTTTTCTGGGCGCCCTCTCTATTCCTCATGGTGTGCGTGTGTATCTGTGTCAATCGCTTCCACCTGCAAGTGTGTGAGTGCTGTGGCCATAACTGCATATATATTTAATACGATTTCAATGTTTTTTGTTTTCTTTATTATTCATTCCAAGTGCGCTGTCACGTAATTAAAGTCACATAAACTTTTGAATAGTTTTTTCTTGAATGGTTTTACTTTGGACTATTTGGGAATTTTTTGTTTTTATTTTTTGGCACATTTGCGTTAGTACGCGTAGGCATTTCGACCGGACTGAAATAGATACAGTCTGGCCACATAAATAGACCGTCTCATTGAGTGTATCGTCTGCGTCACTTGTTATGAATATGAAATTGTCATTGGTTCCACGTCATTTGATATCAGAAAGGTTAGTGCTTAGTTTGGTATTCAGATTCAATTGGATTTATCGAGGACCACACAGAAAATTGGTTGGTTTCTGTTAATAATAATCTGAAGGTCTTTGTTTAAGCTATTGATTTGCTTGGCTTGGTTCTAGTAATACTCATAAGTTGTCCTTGAGTCCTCTCCTTACACTATTTTGTTATACTTTTAATGTTAAAAAATTCATTTTAAAAATTATCTAGAGATATTTATTTAATTACTTATTCCAGATAGAGATAAATTCTTTGTACAAGGGTGCGAAATAATCAAATCTGAATACATTTCATGTTCTCCATAAACATATGCTGATTTCTAATCAAAAACCTTCCATTAATATTACTACGATCAACAAAAAAACCCTACTTTCTGTTATTAAAAGGAATACATTCCTTGAAACCTTTAGCTAATTACTTTATTAAAATATTCCCCTTCAGTTTAATTATCCTAAGAGTGACTTGCAATGTGTCTATTCGATTGTCGTTAAAGAGAAACATCTTTATTACTCATTTTTTAACGACTGCGCCAGCATTTCCCTTTTAATTAATACCTCACCGTTGGCGCTGGCGTGTTGCCTTTTGGGCCAATGCCACCGAATGGCGAAAAACTTTATGACACTGAGACGGACTGTCGGTGGCGGTGGTGGTGGCTCATCATAAAACATAAGCACGGGCAAATTGACAGCCGTTACGGATATGATGATGACCTCATTTCCAACTAAGAAAAAATACAAAAAAAATCTTTATTAAGTCCGACTTTATTTTTTGTTAGGTTCTGATTCTAAAACTCCAGCACGCTAATTGAGAATGATGTGTTTTTAATAATACCATTTTTGTACACTTTTTAAGGAGCCTCGCTAGCTGCTACATTTCGCAGCAATTTTTGGTGCTGTTTTTGTGATCTTTTCTGCTTGATTTTTAAATAATTGTTGCAATCAAAGGTAATTATTACAAATGCATTGAAGTTGTCCGTTTGTATTTCCTTTTTGCATGGCAATTACCAAAGCAAGACAAAGGCACAAGCAAAAGCAAGCCAAGCGCTCAATTACTGTTGCAACTTGCAACAGCAACAACTACCGCTTCGACTGTTGTCGATGCGGTAACATGGCTCAATTTCGGTTGCTGAACATTATTATTATTTCGCATTTGCGAACAATATTCGCTTATTGTTCGGAAAAAAGATCGGACCCTCCAACAATAGCAACAGCAGCAGCCACAACTACCACTAATACACCAAATAGCAACGGCAGCAGCAAAAACAGCAACAAATTATAGCAACAACTGATCATATTTTGGACAGACATCAGAAGGAAAATAGATGATTGCCAGCCAGAGAAGAAAATCTTGGGGAAATCATGGAAATTCTGATACTCTTACAAAAAGTTTACAAGGAACTCCTTAGGAAGTCAACTTGGCGTGAAAAATTATTTAAAAAAGGAACCTTTCAAAGAGCGACAACTTATAGCCCATAAACTGCATTTAAACAAATTATTTTAATAGTCCTTAATTTCCCTTAAAATATTGAATGAGGCAGGCCAAGACTGCGAGTTCAAAAGGTTTTCAAATTGCTTTTAAATTGCCCAATGTATGATCTATGCGACGGCTGTTAAAAGCCAGCGACAACCTTTTTTGGGAAAGGGCATGACAAACAGACAGGCAGCAGGCAAACAGTCAAGAAAACTAGAGAGACCCAAAAAAGGCAGTTGGGCTTGCTATCGGGCCAATGTGCAACGTGCAACGAGCAACTAGCAACGTGCAAGATGCAAGATGCATCGCGGCTAACTGTAATGTCGTCAGCCAGCAACGATCTTGGCCTGACGACGACGACGACGACGACGCCATTATGAAATTGCAGCTCCAAAAGTTTGTTTTCCCCCGCCTCGTCGGTCGTCGGACACTTTTCACCTGCTCACCCACTCCATTGTGTCCATTGTGTGCCGGGCCATGCAAATAGAGCTTCCAATTCCCCTTTGCAAGTCCCACTTCCAGTTGAAGCCGCCGCCGCACGCCCCAAAAAGCAGCAGGCAACAGCAAAGTGGAGGAGAAAAACAAATGCGACTCCGCAATCTGGTGATGCTGATGGTTGCGCCTGTCCGCGAGGCAATCGTCGTCCAGCTGGTGCCACCAGTGTTGAATGTTTGCACTTTCGGATCGCTCACTGAGTCAGTCAGTCACTCAGGTGGGGGCGCACTCAAGAAATTAGGAGAGCACTGAACGAAGAATCGCAGAAGAAGGGATACGAGATGGTAGTAAGTACATAAAATGTTATAACAAAAACATTTGCCATTCAGTCAAGCCAAGAGTATAAAATTCTGTAAAATATAATAATTATTGAAGGAAATCGATTTTTATAATCACTTTTCTTGTTAGTTTTCTCTCTGTGCAGCCAGGCAATCGCAGGGCCCGGTTTCGGGAATTGGTTACCATTAACTATCAAGCGTTCTCTGGGGCTTTTCAATTTCATTTGCGCAATTATTGTGAAATTAAGATGTTTGCTCAGACAACGTTTGCTTGTCCTCCTCCTCCTCTGGCTGATATCTGGCAGATACTTTGGGAACTTTCTACCCGGTTTGTAGATCCATTCGATTTGAGCCAACTCATGTGAACTATTCGCCATGATAAGACATGCGAGTGAGCTAATTATGTCTAGGAAATTGTTCAGACCCAACTGACATACAAAAAAAGAGAGGGAAAAGCAGCAGAGAAAAAAAATCTGTAACAAATAACGAAAAACAGCATCAGCATCTGGAGCTGAGACTGAGGCTGAGGCTGCTGTGTCTCACATAGAACAAAACTTTCACCCGAAAAAATACAAGATACAAGCAACTACAACAATGACAACCGGCAGCGGGCCAACTGTTGCAACAGTTTTATGGCTTAAAATTCACACTCTTAATTGCCCAGAGTGAGTGAGTGAGTGAGTGAGTGTGTCTGCTTGTATCTGTTGGATACTCGAGCGCAACGCATCTCTACGCATGTGTGACCGACCGACCGACCATTAAGAATGATTATAATTATAAGACTGCTGGCCCAGGAGCAGAACAATGAAAGAGAAAATTGATAGTTAATGCAACTGCAATTGGAGCTGTGCAGGTTAATTGAGCGCATTAGCGGTTCATAGCCGAGATTTCTCCAAGATTTTTTTCCATTTGTTTGGGGTCCCCCTTGTAGCCTATAGGAATATGGAGTGTGTACTTAAGATCCGGCTCTGTGTGAAAATATATCTGTGGGATGCCTATATTTAAGTTAGAGAATTGTTAAAAAGTTTAATTAACTATTTATAATAAAAATTTATTATATTAGTTTTATTTAATATAAGGTATCTGGGATTCTTTTGAAATTAAGATCTCAGGTTTAAGATAATTTTGAGCTTTTCCACAAGAAGAAGTAGGGCTAAAGGCCGAAGAAGAGCAATACGCATTGGTGTTGGCGAATGTTGCTACTATAAAAATTTGATCTCTATTCTTTGATTTTACTTTAACTTAAGAAAACATACAGAAGTGTAACTTTATAAACACCTTTGAAATGCATACTTTTAACTAACTTATAACTAACCCTGGGGTGCACTCTAAACAAATGACATAATATTTATACATCCGTGTTATTCGATATAGGTTTCGTGGGCTTTCGAGAATTGCCTCAATCCAGGCGGAATTACATCGAAGTCACCATGAGGCATAAACAGTCTTTAATCATATTTTTTCCAGCTGGTGCTGGAAGTGCGTACGTGAGCTCGTTTCGAGTTTCGCGGTCGCTGTGTGATAATTCGCAATTGGAGCTGCAACAGCAGCACAGCATCGCAAATAGAAATACGAAAAAATAACCGGCAACAAACACCCACTTGCGGTTGTCATCGCTGCACAGATAATTTTCCAGGTCTTACGCTTAAGTAGGAAAAGCGTTCGTGAGTGTAAATTGTGTTAAGTTCTTTTTGGCTTTCTCGGCGCGACGGCTTTCTATTTTCCTCGATTTGCCGTTGGTGCCACTGCAACTGGATGGTATATAGTAGTATCTGTAGTATCTCTGGCTTTTGCCTCACTTCTGACTAATGACAATCGTTTGTGGGAGTAGGAAGTAGTTGTTCCCTTGCCCCGCATTTCTCCCATGGCTTGTGTTTTCTTTCTTGTTTTCGGTGGCAAGTTTTCTTTGAAGAAATTCTGGAACGTCATAGCTGATTCTTCCCGAGGTCTTTAAAATTACTTACTAATGATAATTAGCAGCATTATTTTCCCATTATTCTTCGGAGACGGCTTCCCGCCGCAGCATTTATGTTTTGTTTTCCTCGTTTTTGGATTTTGTTGCAATTAAAGCGTCATTTAACTGGGCGTGGGAGTGGAGTCAATCCAGGAAAGACTCGACCCCTGGGCTCCACCCAAGTCAAGTGGTAATATAGACATGGCACATGACAAATGGTGAGCCTGAGCTGGAGCCACTGTTGCACAAAAGGATTTCGTTTTTAATTAAAAACCACAAAAGTTAACTAATGTTTAGTCTATTGCTTGTCGATTTTTGCTTTCTTTTTTTTCAATTAAAAATAATGGTCATGCACATATTATAAATGAGTTTCGGTTCAACGGAGCTTTTGATTATGCAAAAAAATTGCAGTGTGTGCTCCACTTATTGGCCGAGATTAACTTTGGTTTCTGTTTGCGCTTTGTTTGCCAGCAGATTCGGATTCGGAGTCAGCAACATCATCATCATCTTCGTGGTCGTCATCCTCATCGCTACTCTTCAGTTTGCCGCTTCTTCAGCTTTTATTTTTTTGTTCAGCTGATTTCTGCCTTGAGCTTCCGACTTTCTCCAAACACACACCGCCGCACATACGGCTGTTGTTTGTATACACACTTGGTTAGCTCGGCGTTATAACAAATCCAGAGTGTGTGCTCAGTTGCTCTGCCTGGCCAGCTGCCTAATGATCCGTCTATGTTATAACTTATATGCAAACCGGCTGCCAAATTGAATTGTGCACGGAGGAGCCAGGAAAGTGTTCCTCAGTACAGGACGGGGAAAAATTGAAGATTGTTGTTAAATTTTATTAATTTTATGACAAATTGAGAGTTTCGTTTTGATAGAAAGAAAAGGGGGGAAAGATAAGCGATGTATAAATCTGATATTATGATATTATATTTTTTTAAGTAAAAAGTACAAAAATTTCGAAATATTTTTGGTAATGTCGAGATATATTTCTCCCTGTGCATCATTCTATATCTCCATTTCCCTTGGCTATTGGCCAAAAATATGTTTTGTTACCCATCTGCTTGTGATACATCTGCCGCCAACTGTTTGTTGGAAATTTGTAAACAATTCTTCATATTACGACATTTGTCAGTTGTTCGATGTAAAGAATAATCCAAACTGAATCTATTTTTTATAAGATCTCATAGGAAAATGTTTGAAAACACCAAAAATAAAACACAGATTGTATTTTACTTAAAAGATTTAATTATCTGCTTCGTAATCTAATCAAAGCGATGAATAGAGTAGTTTATTTATATAATATTTGCATTCAACAAGAACTTTATCAGGAATTTATGTATCTTAACTCAAAATATATTGATTTATTTTTCTTTTCTTTTTCTTGCAGGTGAGTTCATAATGCCCCGTCATTTAACTAAGTTTTTAATCTTATGTCATACCTGGTAAGCCTTCTTAACTTTTGAATAAAGTGTTTGTAACCAAAATAGGAAACCTAGCCTAACGTGTAAATTAAAATTAAAACATGTTTACAGCCAGACTGGCTTTACTGCCACTCCAATTTTAAGAAAGATTTATGATAAAGTCAGGTGATGAAAATTGCGCAGATTTGTTAACATTTAATAGGAAACTGTAATTGGAAGTTGTATATGGTAAGACAATAAAAATTGTTATCATAACTACGTGTTTTTTCATAGTACATCCGATGCTTGTAAGAGATTAAAAGTAAATTGAACATTGAGTGGTGTGGCTTCATGATTTTATTCAAAAGTAAAACATTATGCAGAAATCTTATTTGAATTCCTTGGAATCTCCTAGTTTATTACACCCTTTTCTGTGGGCCAGAAGCTGATTTACACACATTTTATTGGGCAACCAAGCGAGGCCTGGCCCAAGGAGTCCGCCTGTCGTTTTATGTTTCATGCGAATCGCAGAAAATGAACAAAAATGTATATGTGCAATTATAATAAATTATATTCGCGTGGATTAACGAGTTAATGACGGTCGCCGCTCCGCGTGTTTTTAATTGTTAAATTGCTTGCAAGAAAACAAGGTAGCCAGCCCAGACAAGCAAGGCACAGCTTCAGCCACTCAAGACCACATTTAATGCGAATGTTTGCCAAATTTGTGTCATGCCCCAAATAGGATAAATCCGCTAAACAGAAATCCGGATGCCGGTCGAAACGGAAACGGATGAAAGTGTATTTTTTCGAAAAATATTGATAAAAGCAATACGCTCTGCACACGATGGGGAGGATGATAGCAATGGATGATGGCTGTTGCCTGCTGATGGTTGATGTTTGGCCAGGAAATCCAAACAGAAACATGGCCAACGCTTGTCTATGGCTATATTTAGCCAGTTAGCCAGCAGACCAGCCAAGTTATTGGCAAAGCCTGCCGTTTTTGGGGAAAAGCCGATGTAAACAAGTCCGCTGCTGTTGCAACGACCTAAATATACAGTACAATTCATGGGAAAAAGATACCTGCTTAAAGGGGGGTGCATGCAACACAGCTATGATTAGGAAAATAGGCTTTAGAAATATAAAGAACTTAAGTTTGAAATGCTACTAGCTTAAATGTACAAATCTACAACGTTGAAATGGCTTTCTTAATGATTCGAAATATTTATATTACTTATTTAAATACTAAAGAACTATTGAAAATTCTCAGTGCTAGTTTTTCAGCCGCACCTGTATCTTTATACTTCTTGTGTTGCGGGAGGCAGAGGTGCAGAGATTCTCTCCGTGTGTCTCAGGTGTCTTGCGACGACCAGCTGTCGGAGCAATGCAACAAGTTGCCAGCGGAGTTGTTGCCGTCGCCAAGGTCATCGGCGTTGAATGTGGCCAGCATCCTCCGTCGCTGCTACTTTTTGTTAGCATGTTTTTTGCTCTTTTCGTTTTTTTATTCTTTTTTTTTTTTTTTTTTTGGTAGCTCTTTGGCTTGGCCATTTTTACCAGTTTGGCAAGTTTATTTTATTTTTTGTTTTGTTGCATTCACTTGTCTGTGCTCGCTGACTACTTGGGCTTATGCTCACAACATCTTCTTGTCCGCTTCTCAGATTTTTCTCTTCGATGTTCTTGCGCTCGTATTTCAATTTTTTGGCTCTTTCTGCCATATTTTGTCTGTACTTTTTGTTGTATTTTGGCTTTACTTTGCCCATATGGCGCCGCTTAAGGTGTCCCCTTGGCATGGGAGCGCAGTTAAAGCGGAAAATTTATGACCTCCACAAAGAAAGCTTCCACGTACTATACAATTTCATTATAAATTATGCACAGCCATGGCCTTTTCAATAAGTCAACGAACCCGCACAGTTTACGCTACTATATATAGTAATTACGAGGGTAGATCTGAATATATGTACCGGGAATAAATATATAAATATTAAATTAAAAGTATATCGAACAACTGAACAACCTACAAACTCCTTGAAAGTATCTCATCCAACACACCTGTGCGGCTGAGTCATGCAAAAGGAAATCTACCAACGACCAAAACTCAGGAAACTTAGAAAACTTCCTGGGGAAACCGCAACCCACAACCCCAAAAAACCCATCTAGACACAGACATTGTTGTGCGGAGAGGAGCAGAGACAGCGCCCAGCTATTAACGAGCCCAACAAGTCCAACATGCACACACCCCAAATACCCACTGAACCGCAAATGTGTCGCTGTCAGCGCGTCGTATACTTGATGTGTATTTCCAGTTATTGGCGGCCGCATTTATCGATCGGCATGGATATTAGCCCGACGTCCTCATTTAAAGCTAACCACTGTTTGTGCTTAAACCAGGCTCGCTCTCTGCCGTCTCTGTCTCTAATAGCCTTTCGAATAGTTTTTATTATTTTCGCCAAGTTTCTGCGGTGCAGTGGGGCTGTAAGGTGCACAGAAGGAAATTGAGCTGAATTATCAGAAATTATATTAGTATGTCCTATAACAATACTTATAATATTTTATTATATATTCCTGGTCAAAATAATTAAAATTTAGTTTTAATTGTCTTCATCTTTCACCTAAAATAAAATAAAATTATATTTTTCTCTGTGTGCTCTCCTCTCTGGCTAACACCCAGTCCAAAGCCTGACCAGCATGCAAACAAGTCTTTTATGGCACTTTTCCAGTGACAGTGCATCACATGACCATGTTTGGGCTATCTGTTAACTGTTTTTGTAAGCCAACTCTCTGGTTTTTTCCTTTATTTTTATTATCAATGAGGCATAGAAACAGAAACTGGTTAGTCGACTAATTAGTCGCGTGCAATTGATTTCTCGTTACCATTCTGTGCACAAGATCGAAAACTAATAAACCGAGAGTATTAATTTAAATTGTAAAGTTTATTTTTGTCTATTGGTTACATCTTAGCTGGTTGCAGCATTTGGCCTATTGTGACTAAACGCCATAAATCAGCAAATGTTTTTTTGAGTCGTGACCAAGAATATGATGTTCGTTCTCCTTTATCTTAAAAATTTGATAGCTTTTTTTCTTGCTTAAATTTGCAAGTTTAATGTGATGCTAAAGGGGTGAGCATTAGGTTTGTGGTTTTTGTTGAGAAGATGGTTATGGCATGACACTTAAAACGGTTGGTTTTAGCAAAGTAATAAAGAAGAAGAAGAAGTAAACTTCAGGAGGATAAAACAGGGCTTAATGATGCTTGTTTAGTCATGCTTAATTTTTTAAAGTTATATATTTTTTTTTTGGCACAACTTTGTTTTAAAAAGTTTTTAGTGGGTAAATTTGTAATTAAAACTTTGTCTTAGCCTTTCAGATAAATGTTTAAAATCCTATTAAGTCACAGATAAAGCGACTTAATCTCATAATCCTCATTAGGTGATTAACCTATTAAAAAGTCAGCAAAATGGTCATAGATTTAGATAAGATCTTACGAAAAGATCATTAAATCTTTAACCTTTTAGGAGGCGGCGCTGTAACTAACCGAACAAACAGCTCCCTTGGCTCGGCTGCGCTAAGTGAACCCATCTAATTGAATTGTTAAACCAAAGCGGCTGTTATTCTCCTGAGGTAGCCTTATTTCTCTTTGGCTTTGGTTTCGTTTTTTCCCTCGAAATTATTTGCGCTGTCAGCGGATCTGAGTAAGCTCGTAAAGCCGCAGCTCGCTGTTCAATTGCGGCGATTAAAGTCGCGTTCGCGTTTGCGTTCGCGCTCGTCCACGGCCATGCAAATGCCGCAGCGCCTCTCTAATAGGCTTGGGTTCATTTGGGCTTGGTCGTCGTCATCAACATCAACAACATCATCATCCACATCTACATCCAGCGAAAAAAGTCACATCCAAAGCCAAATCCAAATCCACATCACAACGGGGCAAGGTCTTTGTCTGACGTTCTCCCGCCATTACATTACCTTACATTACATTAAACGAATGTAAGCGCTCTTCTCTCTGTCTTTCTGTCTGTGTTGCATAAAGGCTAATGAAAATGCTGAAAATACCGAAGCTGTTGCGCTGCCTCATTAGCAGCGGCTTATGGGCACAATCCCCGGCTAACTGGTCTCAAATAGCACGAATAAGTGCAATTCATGCGGCAAGTGCGTGGCTCGAGTGCACCTGAAAAGGCATTTTTCCGGCGTCCTCAGTTCCCGCTACACAGTACCCAAGTCTCCAATTCCCAATCTCCTTCAGTCCTCGTAGAAGAGGTGGCCAAGTGGCCAAGCGTCTAATTATGCGCACCCTTGGGCGCTGGTAGCCATTCGCCTAGCGGCCAGTAAACAAAATAAAAAACCAATTTGTTAGCGCCGCCTAGGAACTAACAATTGCACAGTGGTTTGAAATGTTAAAAAAATATTTTTAGTAAAGCGAACATTAATGAAGATAATGAAAAAAGGTACCCAGAGTTTATGAGAGTTAGTAAACCTGAGGTAAGCCAGTTACCTAAAACTAATCAAAGGAAATAAGAGTAACTAACAAGAGGTAATTGGACTTGACTGAAGATAACTAGAGTTAACCATAGATAAGAAGGGTTAACAAATGGTATTTAGAATTGAGCAGAGTTCAAATTAACCTCAATTATGGGATAACCAGCGGAAATTTGAGTTAACCAGAGCTAATGTTAGTAACCTAGAGCTAAATACAGTTAGGCAGAGTTAGCCAGAGCTTAGCTGGAGGAAATCTATCTTATCAATAACAACAATATAAAATAATAATTATAATATATATCAATATTCAAGTTATTAACTAAACTTTTATAGTAACAGTTTTTTTTTAACATAATTAAATATATCTCAAGTCGAATAATTTCTCCCCTGACCTTGTGGCAGTATGAAGTAAATTAAAGTGGGGAAAGCATAACCAAACCTTAATTAAGCTGATGCTAGAAAATTGCACACTATGCAGCATAATGTCTTGATAATTAAATTATACAATAAAACATCTTGGCTAGGCTCTGTCATAAGACGGACTTTCTAAAAAATGCCTGCATACTGTACTTATTAAACGGTTACTTAAGTTTCAAAATCCACTGCCTATTGGGTAACACAGTGTGCCGCCGTCTCTTTAATTAGAGAACGCGCGACTAGAGTTCTCGCTTAAAAAATCTCTTCCGTGACTTTCTAAACGCAAATTCTTGCTCCTCCATTTGTTCTTCGGCCCGGCTAAGCGGTGAGTGATTTATGGGTAGCAGCTTGGCTGCTTGGATGCTCGTACAAATTTCAAATTAGCTGCCAGAATAATTACCCCGCCAGCGATCTTGGGTTATGACTTACGCACAGAACAAAAAGACAAATTAAAAAACTATGATGATTCCACGAAAAAATAAATACTTAAAAAGAAGCGCAACCAGTTTTGGGTCAGATCAAAATGAAAAAAAATCCACTAGAGAAGAGGCTTAGACGTCTTTGCTTCGTCTGAGTTCGGTGTTGGTCTTAAATTGGCTCAATTTCCGTGCCAAAAACAATAGGCGGAATCGATCAATGGAAAACCAAACCGAAAGGAAACTAGAAATGAGTTTCCTCCGACTATTTACGAATTGGCTATGCTTTCAATGCCAAAAAAGGGTCGCAGTGGGAGAGCTCCGACGACTTAATGAACCCAACACTAACTCCTCCCCCCACCCTACCCCCTCTATTTAGCCAAAGCAATTTAATAAAGCCATGAACCTTGAGCCAAGTACATAGAAAAGCTGAACACGAGCAGTCGCTGTCTTTTTTGTGTTTCGTTTTGTATTTCGCTCGGGCCTTAGTTTTGTTGTTCATTATTTTCGGGTCTGCTCTGAAAACAAATTTACCCAGGCAGCCCAAAAAAACAACTGACAACTGCGGGGGCAAAGTCAGACAGCTAGACAATAGCGAAAAATAGTGTCAAGTTTAAATATTTTTATATGAGTGCCAAAAAGTGTCGCAGTTTTTCACACTCTTTGTCTTTTTGTCGAGGACCATTGGCCAGCCGGCTCCGGAGTTTTGTTACAACTACAACTTTGTTTTTCTTTTTTGGCAGACAGCTAAGCCGTTAAGTCGTATTGATTGAGTCAGTCTCAGGTAAGTCTGAGGTAGTGCAGTTTTTTCAGCAAATTTCAAGCTGAATTTTCCTTCCGCTATCGCAAACTAAAAATAATTTAGTGAGTGTCTTACTAAGAAATTTATAACAGGTATATAATGATAAGCGCTCTGTATATACAAAAAAAAACTAGAACTAAATCGCAATTACGTGTATAGATTATTTGTTATCGATGGGAAGATATTGCGCTTTATAC
Organism: Drosophila anomelani; assembly: GCA_035045905.1. NCBI lineage: Eukaryota > Metazoa > Arthropoda > Insecta > Diptera > Drosophilidae > Drosophila > Drosophila anomelani. Next base: position 1,587,362 of record JAWNOO010000007.1, on the reverse strand, counting down.
AATTTTTCATATGATGAAAGTGTTGGGCTTTGTTTCCAAAGATTTTAGGCTTTAACGATGAGTTGTTTATAAATATTTTTGGGATTAAATGGATTATAAACAAGATACATGTGTGCTCTTAGGCACAAATTAAAGACCTGCTTGACTCTCTTTATTTATTTTATTGATTAACTTTATAATTCATTTTATAAACTGAAATTGCCACAATTATTTACCTAATGAAAATTGCTCTATGTTATTTTTATGGCTCTGCCAGTTGACAAGCTGGTGATATATATTCGCCAATGAAAATGGACGTAGACATTGAACCGGCACAAATCTAGTTGGTTGGCTGTGTTGGATTCGGTTCGGTTTTTGTGTGGGCCTGGCATCGAACGATATGCGATATGTGAGGCCACAAGTCATCAGCCACTTGGATGTGGCTATGCAAATATATTTGACTCTGGCCCAATGCAAACAACCAAGTGCAGTCAGCAGCAGCAGACAAATCCCCTTTGGGGGCATGTCAAGCCAATTAGAAGTGCTAAAAATGAGCAGTGGGAGGGCGGCTAAAAGCGCACGCGCCCTAAAATCGCTTGAGGTATGGTCTCGGCGTCCTTCAGGGAAATCCAGTCTCCACTTTCCTCCTCCGTGGGGCAATTATAACTTTTGTTTCGGGGAGGCGCTAGAAAAAATATAGACTTTTGATTTGTGTACTTTTGCTGCTGCGCCATTTCCACAATTGCCATGGCGATGCAATTTAAGTTTTAATGTGCAAGCCCCTTTGCGCTTGTATCTGGTAGATACTACTTATGGGACACGGGAAAAAATAAGCAAATAAATTATATTATATTATTTAATATACACAAGCCATTTAATAAGGTATTAATAATGCTAAAAACTAAGTTTAAGGGCTTTTGTGGGAGCTTTCTATAAAGCATGAACTTTGAACTTTTTTATTGAAAAAGACTTATAATTAACTTTTAGACCCTGTATCGTATAAAATCTGAAATTAATTTTATTAAACTTTATAATTTTGAAGGAAATACTATTTTTGAGCAATAGATTTTCATATAAATGCACTATTCTTTATTCCCTGTGCATCAACTAAAATGCTGACTTTCGCGCTCTAAGTGCTCCGCAATTTCAGTTTCAATTTTTGCCAATTTTACCATGACCTTTTTTTTGTTGTTGCCTGCCTGGCCAATTGTTGTTAGTGCTTGGTATTGGCGCATAAACGCCGTCCCATTAGCCAAGTGAAAAGCAAATAGAAATTGGTGCTAAATTATGCCGGAACTAAGCCGAGCCATATACGATTTCCTTAGTCATGCGAGCGGGGCTTTTACTTCTTCGATTTCGGGTTTCAGTTGGCTTCGATTTTCGATACTTGCGTCAGCCAAGAGTCGATTGTGTAACAAAGATCAAAGTTAATACGATGCCTGTGCTTTTTGTATGTTTTTGTTTGGTTGTTTTCGGTTATCTTCAATCGAAAAATACTGGAGACAAGGTGAACGCACCATTTGTCGAAAGGTTTTTGATCTGATTGGTCATTAACCCATTAGGTGTTTGAAACACGTGATTTCTGCGAGCTAAAATTATCCAAAATGGCCAAGAAATAATTGGTTAAAGTTGCAATTATTATTTAAGACGAAATTCTTAGGGGAATGTACCAGAATTTTATATTTTGAAGGCCCTTTAATATTATTAACAATTTGAAACTTATGCAGACATTTTTTAAACCAAACTTCTATGTCTAAAATAATTCAAAATTAAGTATTATAATAATAATAATTTTTTGTATTAATAACCATTAACTTATACCACGTTAATGAGTGTTTAGCAACAAGGTTCGGGAAACATTTGCCTTCTTTTAATGTTTCGCAACATGTTCCTAGCAACATTTTGCATTTCATGTGCCTTCAGTACTGTTTAATTTGAGTTTTGCGTAAATTTGAGCATAATTAAAAAACTTCTTTGGCTACGGGGTGTCTTATAGTGGGTTATACTGGACTGTAGTTTCCTACTTGCTTTTTATTGATAAATCCCCATTTGAAACGGAAATACCATTAATCACAAAATGAGAAACTAATGCAGTTTGTTACAAATAATTTGATGTTGAAATTCGTCATACTACATTTTTCCTGTTAAAAAAAAAGCCTTGAGCTACATGGAAAGTGTTAATGGACATTCCTGTCCGTCAGATCTTGCTATTATCCTTTCCTTTTGCGGCTGTCGGAGAGCTTTCCGCACTTTCGTCCACTCAACAAAGAGATAAAAAGGAGGCTGGCAATTAAAGCATAAATCCCCTTCCGAGCGCGTCACAATAATGTCAGCATTGTGGCTGCGCTTACCCCTTTTTGGATAGGCTTATCTCCGGCCGCGGATCCGTCAGTGCCTGACAATCTGAAAGTTTGCTAATGAAAATATTAAATTTAATGAAATGAATATTTCTGCCTTACGGTCTGGCACGTGAAGTCTCTATAGAAATACCGGGGCCAAAAGAAATGCCAGCGAAAGTGTTGGCCGTTAATTTTTCCCCAACGCATTTGGTCGACTGACTGGCGGCCAACTGGCCAGAGCGTCAATCAAACGTTGTCGCAGCTGTCTGCGAATGGCGAGTTCATATTCATTCACTCACTCACTCACCCGATGGCTGGCTGGCTCGGCGCACTTTCGAAAGCAATTTAGTATTTGTTAATGAAACTTAAATAACGCTCCAAATAAGCAAATGGCAATCAAAAGTTATTATGTGCATATAAAGAGTGCTCTTAACAACTGTCTCTCCGCCATCTGTGCAGGGGCTGCGGCTGCACTTTCGAGGGGCCTTTGATTGTGCACGCGCTCAGCTGTTTCATAAAATCAAATAGTTGAACCTTTGCACACGAAGAAATAACTACAATTTACAGTCTGTTCATGTTGATTTAATACCGTCTGTATTATATAAAAATAAACGGAGTAATTATATAGTCAGTTTTGGGGTAGTTAATTGTGGTAAAGGGAAACAAAAACCGAATATACAAATTTTAATTTAAATAAAAGCATTTTATTTAAGAAATTTACAATGAAATATCATTTTTAAATATTCTTTAAAAGCAGCTTTAATTTGTATATTTTTTATATGTAGGATAATTTTAACATTAGTTTATTATAAACAACTGAAATCGGAAGTCGCATTTCTTTGACCTATAAGAAAAATATAAGTATATATGTACTTAGTATGCTTCAAATTCTTGGTTTTTTTTTTTTTTGTCTATGTTGACTTATCTGTACAATATGCACAGATATATGTTTTGAGCCACAAAACAACCTCGAGCGGCAACAAAATATTGTACCGGCGCCCTTCGCCAGAGGTTGCCCAGCCTCGCCGGGCGACTGACAGCTCTGTTTGGAGCAGTTGGCGTCGGTTGTTGTTCAGTCGCCCGTTTATAATGTAACCGCAACTCATTTTTTTTTGTAGCCGTCAGCCATATAATTTTTTGCAGTTTTGCCTATTGGAATAGCATTACCTTTGATACACTATAGTTAAACGGGCGTCGGTCTGTGATAATCATACAGCACTTGATCTAAATAAGAATTTATTCCGAAAATCCATAAAAGTGGGTGTAATGTGTTTGTAAAAGCCCGGCGAAGGGGTACTTATTTCGGGGAATTTTTCATTTATTAAAAGGTTTCTTTTAATTCAAAAAGATTCTAGGATTATTTAAACAATTATGTAAATTATGAGATATAAATATAAATTGTTTATTGAATATAAAGAGGTTTACTATCCCATTAAACCCGGTGTTACAAAACGTATTGACCACTTAATAATAAAATAAGGAAACAAATGTTTATGTGACTGCGGTTATGGTTGTAAATATATTTTTTTTCTATTTATTGTTAAACCATTTACCATTTGAGTGGAGCCAGGGAACTTCCTATTTGCAATTAGACTTTTTTATTAAGGTCTTGTATTTAATAACTTTGGTAGGAAACTTGTAAAAGTTCCAGGTGTCTTTCTTTGGCCACAGTCGCCTTTGGGTCTTTGTTGTGGTTATTGGGAGTCCTCTCACCATCTCTTCGAGATCTTTCCGAAGCCTTCGGGGTCTTCCCGTTTTCCGTTTCCCTGGTTATGCGACACAATCCAACGAAAGTGTTGCGGTTAAAAGCCCAACACTCGCCCTTTTGGGAAAAATGGGGGGAAAATGCTGAAAAATAAAGAGTGAAAAAATAATGCAGAGAATTACAATTTGAATGCATTGTCTTTGAGGCGGCCCTTCCGTTAAAAGCGACTTTCATGGTGTCCGCCGGGCATAACTAAATTCAAAACCAAGTTTAAACCCAAACCCAAAGCCAAAACCATTCGATGCCGCACCGATAATAAATTTCCCTCATTGTTACCTGTGCCCACGGTGGTGTGGTTATTGCTATTGTTGGTTTTATATACACAACATCATCATAATAAATTTCGCCTGATGTACGATGGGGCCGCCGTTGTACTTTAATAAGCAGAGTGCTTGGGCTGGCCGCTTGGCTGGTTAGCCATCCACTTGCCACTTGCCATTAGCCATTGGCCACTAGTCACTAGCCACTACTGGCCATCGTTTTGTCCACTTGGCCATGCAACCTGCAACCCGCAGCCGGCAGTATGCAACGTGCACTGCGCCACTTGCAGCACGAAGTTTGTTGAACCTCAATCAGCAGCCACTGGAGGGTTTGTTGTAAATAAATTAAAATACCTTAAAAGTGTTAGTTACTGGCTATATATGCCAAGATGTGGCTGAAATAATAGTAGAGACTCCTGGAGCTTATTCAAGGCGAAAGTAAACCCAAGTCTTTAATAAATCTGTATTAAAAATACCAAATTAATAAAACCCTAAATAGGTAGCAATATTCTGCAAAATTCGGAGCATAAGATGCCTTGGTAACTTTATAGTTAATATAATTTATATTTTACATAATGAAACTCAAGTGCTCAGCCCCTCCAGTCACGTCCGTTTAAAACTATATTTTAGGTAGATTTTATTTATTAACCTTATGTGTCCCGCTTGCATTGTCTGTGGCTTTCGTGGGTTAATTTGCATGCGTCAAAGCTGCCATCTCTCACTTGGCTGCTGACTAAGCGCCGCACATTTCCGCCTTCGTACTTATATTAACTGGCTAAGATACGTGGGGTTGTCACTTGCACGTCGGCCATATCATTAATTAAATGGATATATATATATAAATGTATATACGGATCTTTGTGTGTGCCCCGAAAGGTGTTAATTATCAACTCTGCTGCATGGTTAATAACTGGGCTATACCCACAGACACAGACACAGAGTAAGACTCTGAAGTAGACAATGGCTCTGGGCTCTTCTGGGCCGCCGCCAAGAGAAATCTACGCTTTTTGGCAATGTGTGGGCCATAACCGTAATGGCATCTCATTAGCATTGCATTAACGACACAATCATAATTTTTAATGATGGAAAACGTGCCAGCTTCAGGTCACAAAAAAATATATTAATAAAAAAAGGGAGAATTACGCGGTTAATAATAAAGATTGCCTGCAGGCAGTAGCTTTCCCATTGGCCGATTGTAAATGTCATTAAAGAACCTCTGGCCATGTTTTTGGTACGCGAAGTTTTCACTTTCCTCGGCCAAAAGTTCACTGCTCTTCACTGCTTATTAGCCAAGTCAGCCGCCACTCGCATTTCTTTTCCATTATTTCTTTTTTGTTTATAATTTGTAGTTTATTGTTTTGTTTTTTCTCCCCCTTCCACTTTGTGTCTTTGTTGTTGTTCACTTGGTGCGTTTGGCATGCAAATTGCCGAGTCCACACAATAACCAGGCTGCAACTGCACCGCAAAAATGTTGAAATATTTTCACTTGGTGGCGTTGCCATTGCAGCCGTTTTTTTTTGCTCCCTGTAAATAATAACTTAATTTCTTCTCATGCCCTTGCTAGTGTTTTGCGGGTGTTATTACATTTGTTGCATTTAAACAGAGAGATTCATCAGCGACAAGTTTGGCATGAGCATGGTTAAACCGAGTTGAGTGCATTAGATATATCAAAAGCCATAATTGAAGAGGGGTTTTTCAAGAAGGTTTCAAGGTATAGGTATTTTTAAAATATTTTGTAATATTATTATAAAATAAATATATTCCATGACTTTACAAATGTTCAAATATTCTCTAAACTTTCATTTATTTATATAAAAATACACCTAATATTGCTCTTAAAACACTAAGTATTAATCCCTAATCAAATTAAAGTACTCCAACATTACCTCTCTATATAAACGCTTCATATACTTCAATACGTTTGAATCAGGCTCCTGCTCTTCACCTTTCAAGTACCTAAAAATGGCTTTTAAAAATTGTGCAAAAATTCGTTTGATGGTTTACTTGAAAAAGAGTGATACCACTTCGATTTTGTTTTGCTGAAGATGGCTTTCATTTTTTCGCAGTTTTCCTTTGCCATATGCCGCCGCTGCGGCTTCGTGCTACTTTGAAGCGGTTTATTATGCCTTTGTGCTTTTGTGCATTGTTGCTCATACGCCCCGTTGCCAGTGCTGATTTGCGCTCATTTCATTCCAATTCGTTTCATTTCCCATACGGGGTAAAACGCAACTGCAACTGCGGCACGAAGAGTGCAGGCCTGCAAGCAGCAACTGTTGCAGTTGCAACATTAAAATACGTGTTTTGAATCAGGTCTATAAATAAGCAGAGAGTCAGCGAAGGAATCCAACACATAAATAGCATTGACTGGCTGCTAGAAAATGTCAGAACCCGAGCTAATCAACGTCCAGGCATCGCATTCGCATTCGTATTCTTCGTTGCTGGTAATCATTATTAATAGCCGGCAATTACAACACTCGGCGATAGATGCTCCCAAGGCTACCATCGATAAAGCTGCAGACAACAAATAAATGGCAATAACTCTGATCAGTATACAGGAAAAAATTAAGGACAGATTATAATGATAAAAGCTGACATAAATAATAGAAATTGAATGTGGAGTAGCTTGCAGAAGCAGAAGCAGAACAATTGTAATTCAAGCTTAACATATTCAGTGAATGAAAATTTTCGGTGAATGAAAATTTTCAGAGGTTCTATTATGAATTACAAAATCAAGAAATCAACCAATAGATCCTGAAACAAACCAATTTAATGTTTAACACATATTTTTACAATGGTATATACATAAAATAAAACATGAAATTTACAATGAAATCTAATCATCATCAAGTATTTTGTAATGTAAACGCAAATGCAAATATATAATAGCTGTTTAACATTACAAAAACCTTCAATATACACAAATCAAATCAGTTTCTGTGTAAAACCTGGATTTCATATTGGCTAGTCAAACCAGCTAAGCGAACAACAATAAACGATTGGCCGAAACAAAGGCTTATAAAATAAAATATGCGACTACTGTAATAAATAAATGCGGCAGCCAGGGAGCTCCAAAGTCGCCAGCTCAATTAATTCGCTCGCTGGCTATACATTGTGTTGTGTTTAGCATGGCAGAAATTAATGTTGAAATTAGATAGACAAATATTTGCCACTGCAAATCACGACTCTGGGAGATCATGCAAACGAACTGCTAAAACAAATTGCGAAAATGCATTTCAAATTGAATATACACTCAAAAACTGCTAGTCGCACTCCCCATAAACTTGTATATATATACATATGTATATATTTTGGTTTTGTTTTTTTTTTTTTTTCTGGCCAAAGACTCCACTTGAGTGAGCACTGAAGCAGCATGTTAAAAGGTCATTGTCTGCCAATCGAACGGCAGCAGCCACCGCAAACCCGAGCGCAATATCTGATTATTAAACACAATCGAAACAAAACAGCAAAAAAAGCAGTCAAAAAACAATAATGGAAACGGAGACTTGGCCAGCCAACAGCTGGGGCGGATTCGCCATGGTCTCTTGTGGCTTTTAAGTTTGAATAAAATTTATAATTAATATTTTTTTGCTTGTGCTTTTGGCCCGGCCCCTGCCCGGCCAATTCTGTTTTTTGGAAAGGTTCTTTTGCTTTTGGGGCTTCCCTGAACAGGCAGCTGTTTTATGGACAGCCTTCGGTTTTAATTCGCCTCAGATGCTGGCAAGATTTTAATAGCTGGTAATTATAAAAAAGTACAGCTGCTGTCCCCGGCTCTAACTGCATTTAGTCACAGTTTAGTCAGCGCCGGCGAAGGCGATGGCAGCTTTATGTCTCATTCGCGGTTTCAGTCAGTCAGCTTCAAGGCCTTGGGAAATCTCTCGCTCACCAAACAATGGCACATTAAAGACTTCAAACCAACTGCAGGGGAAAGACACATAAAAAAAAACCAAAGCCAAAACCGAGGCGTTGCCGGCAAATTCCTGAAAGCGGTTTATAACAGTTGTCTGCTCAGAGCCGACTTGAGTCTCGAGTGGCTTCAAGCCGGGTTATATCTGTCTTATCAACGTCCCGCCCTCTCCGGAATATCTTTCTCTTTCTATTTGTGTAATGCTATTTTCTCTTTGCTTTTGAGCTTCATTAGCACATTGGAATTTCACTTTCACACATTTTAGCCGGCGAATTGATGAGATTGATTTTAAAGCCATCATCAGGACGGTCGTAAGGATTCTTTAAAAAGGAAGATATGGAAATGTTTCCAGGGATAATAACGAAGGATAATGATCATTTCCATAGCTTAGTTCATAAAATGTAGCTTCTTAGTAATTTGGGACCTTCGAGTTTTAATTCCATGAATTTTAGATTGTCTTTATTCTGTAAAGACTTAATTTTTTATTTGTTATAAAGCTTACTTTGTATTAAAATAAATGTATACCGATTTTCAAGAAGTAAAAGTATTTAAAGACACTAAAAGCCTTAGTCACTCCAAACCTTTTAATCCTTTTCAAATTAATTTGATGTTAATGCTTCAACAAAACATATATTTAATTGACTTTAATTGCTTGATTTTTTATCGAATGAACTAAACCACTTATCGTTTAATCACCCTTGTGTAAACTTAAAGCCTATTAACACAGACAATTATTAAATTTATTAAAGTTTGATTTAATGTCCAACTAATTTAACTGCAAAAAGGCATTTAACTTTCACACCTCAAAAACTTGTATCGAATTTTTGTAAACCAATTTGATAGTAAACCTACAGGCAGGTAGAGTCGTACCCATTAATTTTGCCTGTAACTACTCAATTTGTTTGATGTTTTTGCATTTTATTGCGCGGCTTTGCCGAAAGGAAAAAGCAACAAAAATCTCCTTGAAGGCTTACATCGCTGTTGACGTCAAAATTGTTTGGTCGATACTCGGGGAGTCGTACGGAAAAATCATTCCTCTTTGACTTTGAGTGACATTTTCCGCTGTGCGAAAAGTGAAAAGTTGTTATTAATATTTGCACGATGAAAACTCTGTTTCAAAGTGTCAGTTGCAGTTGACCGGTTGATGGTGACGGATACACCTGCTGCCGCCCGGTTAAAACTATTCCCAACTTGCTATAAATACAATAATTAATATTATTTTTGCATGCAAATTTTTTGTTTAATTTTGTATACGTTTTTTTTTCATCTATCATTTGTTTTGTTTTACCTTCACATTTTGCTTGTTCAAATAATTAATTAGTTATATTTTTTTCTGTGACTGTAATTAAATAAGCTTTGATTGCCGGAAGCCGTTGGCAGGTGTCTGAGGCAAAGGTTTTTTATTTTTATTTTTTGCAATTTGTGGCTAATGGTTTATCGCCACTCTCTAGACTAATAATGCCTTGAGTCTGTGTTGGGTTGCTTACGAAAAGGCGTCTGACTTTTCCCATAATTAAATTAAACCGTATTGCCATTAATAATTGTCAACAGGGAGACAGCACACTCGAAGCTTCCTCGACCCATATATGTCGATCGAAATGTCAGAGCCATAAATTGATCACAAACATAATAATCCATGCGACAGTCGGCGGGGCATGTATGAAAATTAACCATCAGGCCATTTATGAAACACAAAATAATACCAAAGAAGCCGTATACGATTCAATTGAATTCGCATTGAATTCGAATTGAATTGGGTCTCAAAACAAACGAGGCTACCGCCAAATGTGGACAGTCCACCCTAGGCACACACACGGGCCCCGCCGTCAATCCCACAAAATTATGTAAATTTCTTTGTAAATAAAAAACGAAAACAAAAAAAAAAAACATCCATGAAAATCGATCCGAGGCCTATCAAAGCGGCAAATTGAAAATCTCTCAGACAGTTAAATTGATTATACTTCACATAAACATATGCAGTTAACATAAATATTTAGTTGGTGTGCCTTGTCTGGCTTTTCTGCTGCCACTTGTCATTTTGACCAAATTTGGCAAAACTGCTCGATCGACGGTTGTTTTTTTGTTTTGTTTTGTATTTCGTATTGGGCGCCCGAAACATTTGCTCGTAATCAAATAATTGCCTTAATAAATTTGCTTAAAACTCGCCTTAAGTGCCAGCGATTTGCACTCGAGTCCTGACTAAAAATAAATCATCTACGTGGGCCTCACCTGTCGCGTGTTTGCTGTCACTTTGAAGGCGTCCACTATATGGATATATGTATGTAGGCTGCTCTGGTCGGTGGGAGGAGAGTATAGATGTGGTCACCACTGAGAGGATTTATTTGGTAGGTGGCTCTAATATTTTCTAGTTTATATTTCTCTACTACACTTGGAGTTCAAAATAATTTTATTTGTCGAGAATGAACTCTTAAGTGAACTTGGCAAACAAAGACTTCTCAGATTGTTAAACTTGAGAAAACTGCTTCATTATCCACTTTATATAATGACTAAATTTGGCTAAGAGTTGGTAAATTATGCAATTATTTCTGAAACATATTTTTTTAAAGCAATAATTTGTTACAAATTAACTTTAGCCTATGTTAAAGATACTTTTCCAAGACTTCTTTAACGAAGGACAAATATATCTAGAAACCAGACTTCTTTGATAAAACTTAAGTGATTAATTACAGCTTAATTCCGATTAATTGACTATTAAATCATCGACACAACTCGGGTTATTCGCTGTTGCTGAATCTAATGTCTTCTTCATCAGCAACACTTGGTAACTTTTTTCGCTACGGTTAGCTTGTCTAATGATCTCTACGGATGGCTCTATCATTTTTCACAGTGACAGACTCGAAACTGGCATTTTAGAGCTGGCCATAAAGCCCACTCAATATCGACCATCTTTGGCGACGTCTCACGCATCTTTTCGTGCCAATTGCCAACGGTTCAAACGATGACTGTTGGCAACAACACCAACTCGTATATATATTTTTGCCCCTTTTTTCAGTTTCGGGTTTTGGTACGCAAATCCAGTTAAGAGCCGTAAAGTCATTTTGATTATTTTTACATTGGCATCGCCAGGGCCCTGGCCTGGTCGCTGCTTTCCTGGTCAAAACACTCTCGGACGGTCAATAGACAATGGCGGACAATGAAAAATCAGTTTTAATGGCTCGAAGACCATAAAGGCGTCATGGCTCATAATTCATTTGGGGGGCGAACTTTGGATTTGGATTTTTGGCTGTTGAACCATCCGAGATTGCGCTATCTCCTACCGACTTGTCACTCTCTCCCATTTCTCCCCTTCCTCTATAGTTTTGTTTTCTGTCTGTCATATCTCCAGGGGTTTCGACCATGCCATTTTCCACTATCGCCGGTTTATCGGCAATTTGATTTGGCTCACTCGCCAGCCGTCAATCGGCCCTGAATCGTAATTGTCATGGTTTCGAGCTTGGAAGTGCCAAATCCAACTTGAACTCTCCTACAATTCGATGCAGTTCAATCTACAGAGCCCAAAAATGTTGTTTAAAGTAGGTATTTTTTATTCCAAATAATTTTTTACTATATATTATTTTTAATAGAGCCAACATTTTATTATTGATTAGGGTTTTACAAAGGATTTCCTTCGAAAATTAGGCCTTAACGTTTCAAGGATTCCAAGATAAGATACTAACATACTATCTTTGTGAGAACAGAATACCTTAACTTAATATATTATTAGTCATAGCTTTACAATAACGAAAGGTTACTGTACATTTGAATTATTTTGTGTCAATACTCCTTATGATAAACTATGCTCCATATAATTTCCCGTTGTGTACTTGCCAGCTTTTCCTTCATCCCCCGCCTGTTTTTCTCTCACTTTTGTCATTGCCCCATGGCTGAATCGTAAAATTTTCTAAGCTCATTATTTGCTCATATTTTTACTATTGGCCAGCAGGGCTTTTGTTGCAGCTGAAAGAAAAAGAAATATATTGTAAGAAAAAAATGTTTAACGCTGTTTCTGTTGCTCTCTGATGACAAAGTGAAAGTTTTTTTTTTTTTGTCTTTGTGCCGGCAAAATGTAACAACTAAACAAAGCTGCGGGCCATATAGCTTTATATATATAGTTTAGGTCTATATATATATAAGTTTGCCAGGTATGCCATTGCTTGTTGTGGCTGCGCTTGTTTCGGGATGTCAAAGATCACACATAGAGAGAGGCCCCGGGAAAAAGAAGACACACTCTGGGGTCCCTCCACGTCACGCCACCCCACGTCTCTGTATCTATGTCCATGTCTCTTCGTCGGCATTGACAGCTCTTTTTTCTGCGGTTACGTACGAGTATGCGATAAAAATTTGTCACATCTTGTTAAGACCCCCGACGACACTACACTGAGTGTAGTTTTATTACTTGGTTTTCACACCCTTAAAATGGTCAGGGAATGCGGCTCATGTTGCCCCCAGGGACCGAGACATCACGCTTTCGGTCAAAAAGAGAGACTTAGGTTTGGTTAGAGAGGCTTAGGTTGGGCCAAGTGTAATTTAGGAAACCAATAGGGTTTGCTATACACATACACACTCTCTAGATTATTTGGATCACCTTTTATCAATAAAATTACGTGGAAAAAGCATTCCACACTTTCATTTAGCAGCCAGGTAGGCAGTCAGTCTAGGCAGGCCTTGCTTGGATCTGTGTCACGTTGCGTATGAGTAATCATCCGGCAAAATCTTATCAAATGTCAGCCAGAGTGAAATGCAAACAATTATCAAATGGCCAGGCCAAGGGAAAACATTTAGGCAGGCAAGCATTCAAGCATTCGGTTATCTATCGGCCAACAACTCCCGATAAGCCATTTAAAGCCAAAGGCAATTTAGCAATGCGCTTTTAAATTGCGTCGCCATTTTTGGCCTATCGACTAAACGTATTTTGCATATATTATAAAGAGTGGCACACACAGGTGGGCGCAGCTCCGAAGAAAAAATAAAATAAAAGCCCAGAGCTGGTTCGGCGAGGTGCTGACAAACTGCACATAATAAATATAATATGTATTTTTCGTATAAAATAAATCAGAGCTCTACGAAAGTGAAACGTTTACCGGATGTTGGGAGATTGACAAACTGAATGAATGGAGGAGAGCTTTGCTCCAAACTATCGATTGCTGCTGGGGTGGCTGACTGGTTATCCCTCTCGGTGCCTCCACTCCCCACAACTATATCTTATATATATATATATATCTGTGTGTCTCTGGTTGGATGCATTGACAGATTGCCGTGTGTAATCGCACAATCGTGCAGTCATTGGCACATTAAAAGCAAAAAATACAAAACTCGGCGACGGCGGCTAGAGAAACCGTCTATTTCTGATGTTGCCTTTTGTAAAAGTGCATTGAACAGCGAAATTAATGCAAGTCAAGTAATGCGGAAAAGGGCGTGTACGCTATTTGGAACGTTCATTTACACAGTAAACAACATTTAAATAATAGGTTTTCTGGTTTTTATTTGAAACTTGATTTGGATATTTTATTTAAAACCCTTTATGGTACCGTTTTACACGGAAGCTCATAAAATACCCCTTTTATTTCATTATTTTCCATCTCCATTTAGTTGAAATGTACCAGCCATAAAGCAAACAGTGGCTTCTTTTTTTTTATTAAGTAGCGATTGAGAGAGTTTATTTTTAGCTGGTCCTAAGATATTCTCCTCCAATCTCCCTCACTTTTGGGAATCAAAAAAATGTAAAGGTTGAGCTGGATGTTCAACTATTTTTAAAAATATCAATTTAAAATATTTAATTGGTGAATAAGTTTGAATATGTTTTCGAAACTAAAGATAAAATTTAATAAATATTTGAACTGAGGGAGTTAGATACTATTTTACCATATTACTCCCAGATCTTTATGAATAACTAATAAATATACCTGAATTTCGTCTATTAGAAGCATAAACACTTCAATAAACTTGACACTAAAGAAATATTTATCAATTCAAAGTAAGCTCCTCTTTTTTTCTGTGCCGTAAAGCAAACACACATCAAAATCGATACACAAACAAGTGGCCAGAACTGAAATCAAAGACGCTGCTGCCATTAAACAAAGGAAAACTTAAAATAATAAGAGAAAAACGGAAAGTCGTGCAAATTGTGTACAAATTGGTCAACTTCCGGTTGGTCAACTTCAGTTATCGCGTGACCAGCCAGGGGATCACATTCAGATCCGAGCCGCCCCAAAATTATATGGCCATGCTAATTAGCAGAACGAGCGGGCAAAAGTGTGAAAATTGTGTGAAAGTTCCGAACGGATGGGAAGGGGTAAGGCTAAAGCTGTCTATATAGACCTGTATGGGTAGCAAACAATGGAATATTGACAAAACTAAAAGCGAAAATGCAACAACATCTATTGTTCGTTCGTTCGTTCGCATTCAGGGAGGCGGGCCATGCGCCGGAAAATCGATTAGAAATCGCTGGCAAATGACAGCAACAGCACCAGGAGAGGTGTGCCCGCTGGCTGAAGACCGACACTGGAAGTGGCAGTGTCAGATAGCCAGTTGGCGGCGGCTATTACCGCGAGGAGTCCCCCAAGGATAACACATATCTGGAGCGACAGGCGCCCGCGGGAGCAGCCGTTTATGAACGTTTATCGCCACCATCATCGTGATCATCATCAGGCGAAAGTTTCGGGGTAAAATATATATATATATACACATTGATGAGAGGAGTGTTCCGGCGAAATGGGCTTGTGCCAAAGGTGCAATTAAAATTTAATGTAGTTAATTAATTTAATGCAAAGTGCCGACTAACGGTTGCTTTTTCGGTCTACAAAGCACAAGCGGCGCCAATCAACTAACTAACCCCATGCACAGTGGGGCATTTGGACTATTTTTTCCGCTAATTGAATTACTTGCAAAGAAAGCGGCCAACTATTAGGTATTTTGAACTTCCTTGCTAAAACTATTTAGATTTTAACAATGTATTAGCTTTCTTTATGTTTAATTTATCGCTTTCAAAGTATGAAATTTATTAAAAATAATTTAAAACTTAAATAACCAGGAAAATATTTAAATGTGAATAAAACTTCATATTGTTAAAACTTTTTTATTGAAACGTTTTTATAAAAAATATAAACTAATTTAACTTGGTAGCTTACCACGGTGGCGGTCTTTAGACGTCTTAACCAAGTTGTTATTAAGTTCGGCCAGTTTTGCTCTGTGACTTGTGCATAATTTATGTGTTTAATTAATTTTTGCTTTTTCTTACAAATTGCATAATATCTTATGGTTGATAGCCGAGTTTGACTGGACATTATGAATAGTTATGCAGTTCAGTAAACTAAATGCTGGATATTGGGCGGTATATAACATTTTTTCCAGTTTTTGGCACCAATCAAGTTTTGTATATTACGTAAAATGCATTAAACTGGGCTATATAATCAGTTCTGTGTTATCTTTTTCGTTATCGGTGCCATGTACACATGACAAAAATGCATTAAACAAAGGATTCATATGCAGCACAAAATCTGTTAGGGTGATTATTTCGACCTTTCATTAACAACAATAAAAGTTAACAGCTAAAGTGTAATTTACACAAATTTACCTCTACTAAAACTACAAAAATCAACAAATAATTGACACAATTACAAGCAAAAGCCGTACAAATAAAAAATTATCTCGTCAAGTAGGGAAAAATAATAAAAAACTATATAAACACAAAGGGAAAAAGACAAAAGACAAGCACTTGGAAAGGGAATTTGACAGGCGACGATTTAGATTGCAGCAGATGTTGTAAATGTGGCCCTTGTTGGTGTTGTTTTTGTTGTTGCAACTCCTTTACAACTCGAGTGTAATTTTTTGGCAGCTTTTGTGAAGCTCCCGAGTACAACAACAGCCGAAAAAATTGTTAATTTAATTACAACACTTGCGTTCCGTTGACTGCTGCTGCGACGATTACCAAAGCTGCCAAGCACCAAACACATTAGACAATTATTTCTATTGCCACATATGGAGGAAAATGTGTTGCAAACCCAACAAAGTCCGGCAATTTGCCGCTGTTCCGAACCTTTTTTTTTTACCACCCCAACATTATTTGTTTGTTGTAAAAAAATTAAGTAAATTGGGTGAGGAAAATACATTTAATTAAGCGGGAATAACATTTCTGTAAGCTATAAGCTTGAATTAAAGCTAAGAAATGAAAAAAAGTTCTTGGGAAAGCAAATTAATGACATAGATATGTAAAAAATTGATACAAAAATGAGGAAATAAAGTTAAAAACTCCAACAATATACAATTTTTTCATTATTTCTTTCTAACAAATTGTACAACGTTTTTATTTGTTTTTATTGTGTTATTCTTATTTTATTTTTGTCATTTTTTAATCATGTTTAATTCCGCGCACAGCTGTACAAATAGTCGAACAACTAAAACAGGCGACTAATGACGGCAAATGGTAAATGGCTTAGACCGGGTGGGTTTAATTTCTGTAGTTTTTTGGCGTGGTCCATGTCGGCATGGCCGGGGCTTAGATCTGAGACAAGAGGCAATGGCACACAATTGTCTCCAGATGCATCTAACCAGCTGTCAGGGCGGGAAAACGCACAATGGCCCGGGAGACCTCCGGAGACCCTGTGTTGCGTCAGAGGCTGCAACTGGCAGCGGCGGCGGTGGCCAAACCCAAACGCCAACATGTGATGTGTGCATAGAAATTGAATGGGAATTGGAATTGAAAATATAAATTGGCGTAGTCAGAGTGTGCCGGGCGGGCGGGCGTTCGGCCTGGCGATGACTGTTGGAAAAGCGGCACTGCGGCTGTAAGTCATGCCCGGGGTGAGGTAATTAATAAGCGCTCCCAATCCGTAATAAACCGTTGAGTCCCGTCAGTTTCGCCTCGCCAGCCAGCGTTTTACATGCATAATTATACGAGTTTCGGGTCCGAGCAACTGGCCCATCCATTCCCAACCCCACACCATGCCCCATCTCCATACCCACAAATGCACACAAATTCGACTGTTATGCAAACCCATCACTAATTGCAACGAAAATAACCAACGGCTCTTGCACTTCAAAAATAGCTTAGGTGGTGCTTGCATGGCAAACTTTAATTAAATCCATCGAACAAACAACCGTAGAAATAGAAATTTCTTCACGCCAAATAACAGTCATAGCCAAAAATAATAAGAAAACGTACATCAAAAGAGTTGTGGTAGCGACGCTTTGTATATCCAGCCAGGGAAAATAATAAATAATATAAAAAGTAATGGTTATCAAAACTTGATCTCATTATATCAGCTAGAAGACGATCATTCCTTTCAGTGTGTAAAATTGCCATCATAAAAATCAGCTCTTGGAGTCGTTGATTTTTATGGATTTGTTTTTCTTAAACTTTATGATCGCTACTTTATGAGCAAATTCTCGAACACATGTTTCATTGGCAATAGACAAAAATTCAGCAAGATAGATATTTGTATATATTTTCATAGCTGCCGATGAGATTAGAGGCTTTTTTAGCTCCTGATGTTACTTCCGTTATTTTTTTAGAAACTTTACAAAAACAATGCCACTGAAATTTGACATCAAAGTGGCAACAAAAAGGGTTCGAAGGAACTTTCTAAAGATTGAGTGATTCTGATTACCATCCTAGCATACCAATGGCAATAAAAAATTATAATATGTATTTTTAGTTAGCAATTAGTATATTATGGGATTACGGAAACTAAATGCAAAACAAGGCGGCAAGATCAAACCAAGTGCAGTGAAAGCACTTAGCTGAGGCTAAGAAATTCTACGAAAATATTACGTATACGCAACAGAAGGAGGGAAATCCCATACATTCAAAGGAAAGGAAAATGGCGAAAAAATCGATCTAACAAACAAGACAATATGCCAACCACTTGAAACCTACAAAAGAAAATAAATAGCAACAACACACAATAGGAAGAACACCGATTACGTACAGTTGAATTCGCGAAACCAGCGTTTTCGCATTTGTCATTGTTTTTCCGATTAATTTCCAGCCCCACATCAAAACGGGGGTTTCACACTATTAGCAAACGTTCTTGTGATTTATGAAACAGTTTGTTGCCTGGATTTATGGCGAATTTCTGTCTGTTAATTGCTTTGGTGTCTGGCACTCTGAGGAACTGCCAACTGCGCTTTTCTTCCCCCACCCACTTGCTTTGTGGAAATCTCCTGCTGTTTCGGTGGGTAGGTACATAATAGTACTTACTACTACCTGTATAGGATGGGTTACACGTTGTGTTGGCTGTGTGACAAGCCCAAAAACCTTGCTGGCTAGTGTGGCGACGGCAGTTAAGCTGAGTCTCGAATGGTGGGCAGCCTAATTGAGCGGCTCTTTCTGTCGCCCAGGCCAAGTGCGTTTTGGGGCCTCAAGCTGGAGCTCCAAGTTTTTATTTTTCCTTCCGTCCGTCCGTCATGATGATGATCAACCCAATTGCCGCCGCGACGAGTAATAAAACTTGAGGAGCCGAAGAATCAGCAATGCGTGGCAGCTGCGCCGAGATGATAGTTTGCGCCCACGACAGTGGCAGCACAACGCTCCCAGCGATGACGATGTGGAGTTGATTGGGATGGCGGGGGCACACAGTGGTAAAGATGGCTTCAATTTATCAAGCAAAGGTTAACTTCAAAATTAATTTAAAATGGTAATTTTAAAGTTAAATGGTTTTAAATAAAAGTTTTTAGAATTTATTACTAAAAGTAATGATAACGCACAGGAAATCTAGCGATTCCAAATTCCCAAATCGAAGAAAACAAGGTGAAGTTGGCTTGGAGTAAGAACGTGCTCTTGGGGGTTTAATTTGTCGGATTTCGATAAGTCACAATTTAAACTCTAATTTCATAATGAACCTTAAAAAATGGATATTAAATCCCCACTGTTCCACGCCTCTTTTGAACAGAGCCATTCATATCTCCGTCTAGGCACAGCTTGAGAAGATACAACTTGAAAACAGTGACAGACGCCTCTTTGGAGTGACAAGGAAGCACTTGTATCTAGAGTCTACACAGTCGAATGCGAGTGATTTGCATATGTGTCTCTGAAATACATTGTGCACATCGCGGATATGAAAGCTTAGATGGATATTTGTGGGGCTAGTTTCGGGCCGTGGGCCAAGAGGCCAGATCCACGAGTTAATTGAGCAATGAAACTTAGAAATCATAAAGCCAATCGCGAGGCTCGAGTGGTTGACAGTCCACCGACATTGAGCCTAGGTTTTTCTCTCCACTTTTCGTTTCGAGACGACAGTCAGTCAGTCGAGGTTTGAATTGTTCGGTTTCAATTTCGTGGCTGACAATGGATTTTGCTATATAATTACACGATCTTCAATGTGACTTCTCTGCCACTTCCCATGCTTTGATGTTCGCCACGCTCCACAGGCAAGTCGGACGAAAACAAAAAAAAAACCTCAATGAAATAGAGAAAAAAATCCCCGAACAGAAAAATAAAATGGAAGGAAAAGTGCAGCGCGAATTATGCAAGCCGTGAAATTATGAGTTATGCTTCCTGGGCCTCCCCATCATCTCTCTCTCTCTCTGTTGTGTTAATTAGCAATTAAATAATGGGAATGGCCCAGCCAGCAGCCATGTCATGTGAATGTGGGCCAATTTTCATGCTTCATTTGCAATGATTTTGCCATTAGGCGGCTGACCAACATTTCCGACCATCTCTCGGGCGTTTGTTGTGTGCATGCAATCAGCAGAGTTATTTCTTTCTTTTTACTTACTCCCAGCTCACTCACCTCTCTTTTACTTTTTCTTGCCGGCCGAGAACAACAGACAACAAACAACCCAGTTGCCTGGTTTTAACCTGGCCAAAGACCACATATACTATGTACGTATGCACGAGGCACTCTCCGCCGTTTGTTTGATCAATAGCCAAAGCCGGCCGACAAAACCAGCGCTGCTGCCAGGCAAATTTATGTTTATTGCATGTGAAAGTATTTTGCCAATCAATTGAGTTGCCGTCGCTCGAGAAACATTCTCGTCCAGTGAAAGCTTTCCACTCGGTTGACAAACAAATCGTCACTGCACTGGAAACAATTTTATGAAATCTAGTTGGGAGACTACTAATGAAAATACTAAATTAATAAGCGTTACCCTCTTTGAATAGTTATATTTTAATTCAATTATTCTAAAGAGTCATAGGTACTTATACTAGATTATTTACAAGTAAATCAATAAACAAATTGTTTTATTATTCAAGTCATATAATTGTAGATTAGAATCTATTGAAAAAGAGTAATCAATGAAATAATTCATTGTGATCCTAACATAAATAAACCATCAAGAAAAGTCTGCCTACATATCTGCCCGGCATTTGCCTCTGAAAACATTATAATTTGTACATTTTTATATAAAAACTTTGTTTACAATATAAAGAGAAATGTTTCATCATATTTAGCTATTTTTTTATAGTTTCTAATCACAAAAAATATAAAATCTAATGGTCTCTAGTGGAAATTTATCAGCAGCAGATACTGATAAGAAGAAGGGGCCTTTATGAAAAATGCAAACCATTTATAAGACGCATTATTTCAGCTGAATAAAGAATTTGTTTCTGGGTTAGTTTTTTCCCCTCTGTAGGTTCCCGTTTCTTTTCCAGAGCAGATGCCAGAAAAGAGGGAAACATAGATAAATAGAAAAATACAAAAAGAAAAACTACTTTTACTTGGTCCGACCATCTGCGGCCTGTTCTAGTTTGGAGTTTAGAGTTTGGAGTTGGCTCTCAGACCGTTGACTTGGCGAATAGTCATGGCCTGGGCCAAGCCGGCACACAGCATGATTGTCACAAATTGCTGCATCGATTGTAGAGTGTTGCAGCTACAGATGTTGCACTGTGCACGTTGCATGTTGCTGCTGCGACTTTAAGCTGCATTAAGCTGCACTTTTGCTACAGTTTTCTCCACGGGTCGCCGGCCAACGGGTGCTCACCACTCGCTCCGAGCACTGCGAGCACTCTGCAATTCATCAATCATAATTTGTGTGTCATTCACTAATCGTTTGCACTGCTCCCGAGCCCCAGTGGTGCATCGATTGCCCCACCAGACCACCACCACCAACACCCAGACGATGATGGATTCAATTCAACCGATGCAACGCAATGCGCGGTGTTTTCTCTCGAGTAATTATCAGTCCCACGGCGACCCTTACTTACGTAAAGCCCCGCGATAATGACTTGTGGCGATGTAAACTGATCTTGGGGCCCCATCGCACTTGACCATCGAAATCCAAACAACAATGATTCATTGGATTTAAGTCGACTTACATGTGCGTGATCTCCTCCGAGTATTGGTTGGGGGACGGAAAATAAAAAGACATAAATTAGAGTGTTGGGAAACAATTTATGGAAATTAATGAGCCATAGAATATTTCATAACTTGCAATGTTTTCACAAATTAAATAAAGTGCCCCTTTACAAACGTTTTCTTTGATAAAAAGTATACTTGTAAATGGATAAATTCGATTACAATAATTTATTGTTCACTTATTGTTAAAAAAATAGAAACGAAGGTTAAGAGTTAACCATGACCTTCTAGAAGATGCTTTAAAACAAGAAACATTTAACAATACCCCAGCCAGCGTCGACAATAAAGTTAAGAATACATTATTTAAATGGCTTTAGGTACTTTTAAGAATGTAATTCCTGACTAAATAATTTATTAATGTATTCATCGTTTTTATTTTTGCAGAATGAAGGCTTCGAACTACCCGCAACGCATGGCATCAGCAAAACGGACGGAAGCTGCATCAGCCACCACCACAGTCAAAGCAACGGGATCGGAAGTGGAAGCGGGAGCGCCAACGGACCTTTGCGCACCTCTCACCTGGCCAGCGGGGCCATGGAATGCCTGCCGATGAGCAGTGCCGCCCATCATCATCCGCATTTGATGGCCAGCGGGACGGCGGTGGGTACTGTCTCTGCCGCCTCGCCCACGGCCACCGTGGTGGTGGGGGCCACTTATCCCCATCACCTGCACCACCACCACCTGAGCCACCATACGCCGTATAGCAACAGTTACGGGAGCCATCACATCCACAGCGAGCAGACCAAGTCGCTACAAGAGCTGCAGCATGAGGTGGGCGCCCTGCTGGAGTTCCGGGATCTGGTCATCGAAACGTTTCCCGATCTCAAGCACAAAATGGCCTCCATGTCCGCCACACCCTCGACGCCCACCTCCTCGGTGGGGCCCATGGGTGGCAGTCACTCGGTGGGTGGCGGCAGCTCCTCGTTAGCCACCAGGTGAGATTTGGGAATCTGGATATACATAGTTCTTAAACCAATAATAAATAACTTTTGAAATATTTGCAGCAGACGGGAGTGGGAGCCGGGCATACGCATGAAACGCAAACTTTCGCACAAGGAACCGTCCACGTCGTCAGCGTCGTCGGGAGCTGCCGCCTCCTCTGGAGCGGAGGCATCCTCCTCGTCACTGACACGCAGCCGCAGCAATTCGCACAGCGGCAAGAAAGAGCCAAAGAGCGGAGAGAATAACAACGGCAGTGTTGTCCAAGACTCCGGATTCTCAACGGAGACCAGTTCCTCCAAGGAGGGCCACAGTGCCTCCTCCACCAACGGTGCTATGACGGTACGAGTCTTTATTTGAATCGTTATTTAAAAGTTTTCTAATGAGTTTTCAATTATAAATAGGTGGCCATAGCAGCGAATCGCCTGAGCTGTGCCGAATCGGACGATGAGCTGCTCAATCTGCTGGACGTCATCCATCGCAAGTCGAATCGCTTACGCGACGAGGTGGAGCAGCTGCAAAGCTACGAACGCCAGCAGGGCGATGCCCAGAAGACGGGAGGCGAGGGAAACAAGGGCCTAGGTAAGGATGGGATGACACCGCAACAATTCCGCGAGCAGGTGGAGCGGCTGAATCGCGAGGATATCAAGCAGCTGCGCAAGGAGCGCGATCGACTGCTGGACAAGCTGGCCGAAATGGAGGCGGAGACGCTAACCGGGCGCATCAAGGCGGCCAAGATGAGCGACCAGGTGGAGGAGCTGATAGGCGTTAAAAAGGATCTCGAGGACCAGCTGAAGCTGGCGATGGCGCAGAAGCTGGAGTTAAGCTCACGAGTGCAGCAGTTACAGCAAATGCAACAGCAGCAAAGCAAGAGCTCTTCCAGGTAAGAACACGAAAATATTAAACACTGCATTGAAATATTAACACCGATCAATTTTGTTGTTTAATTTATTGAATTTTCTTACAATAAGTCAATATCAGGGTTCTAGTTCTGAAATTTTTCAATAACGTATAATTAATTAATTAATTAATATTATTTATTTCAGTGGCAGCCAGTCCGAGTACTCCAGTCAACGCAACTTTCTATCCTCAGCCAACACGGTGCTCTCCAACGGCGGTTCAAGTCGCCAAGGCAGTGGCAACAACACATTCCAGCCGGTCGTCGTCTATGATCAGCCAGCGCAGGAAGCATTCCATCAAAGCTCAGGCAGTGATATAACATCGAGGAAGCAGCAGCAGCTTCAGCAGCCCTTGGGCCGCCTTGATGGCATTGTCAGCACGCCGGGGGCGCGTAATGCCAAGTGCCGGCTGACCGATTCCAAGCGATTCGCTGCCATTCTCCTTGAGACGAATGTACTGGAGCTGCAGCGTCACCTGCTCACCCTCACCGTGCAAAACCAAGTGCTGGCCCAGAAGCTGGACACGTCCAGCAAGTCTAAGACGCTGCTGGCCAAGCGGCTGGACAAGAGCAGCGAGGAGTTTGAGCATATGCGCTACCAACTCGAGGAGAAGAGCATCGAACTGGAGGGTACCAAGGCGCAGCTGCGGCTGGTGGAGTCCCGCCTGCAGGCGAACACCAGCAGCACCACCAACTCGTATCTGCACTCGTCACAGCACGACTACGAGACCAATCGCTCCTCGGCCTCCACAACGCTAATGCTGAGTCGTCGCGGAGTCTCGGACTCTGTGGACTCCTCTTCGACGGCCATGCCCGCCCCGCCAGTTACTCAAATTAGTACGCCCAGCATGAAGGCCATGGTGCCGCTCGCGATGGACGAGCTGCAACAGCACAGCAGCAGCACAGAGTCGGCGCACGAGCACGAGAATCAGGCGCATCGGACTCCAAACAGTACGCCGAACAAGACAATTATCAATACGAGTCCCTGTGTCCCTGTGGGCAGCAGTACGCCCAGCAGTAACATAGCAGCACGGGTGATGAGCACCAGTGTAGGCGGTGTA
Source organism: Drosophila anomelani (assembly GCA_035045905.1). NCBI lineage: Eukaryota > Metazoa > Arthropoda > Insecta > Diptera > Drosophilidae > Drosophila > Drosophila anomelani. The sequence continues at coordinate 1,562,922 of JAWNOO010000007.1, read as the reverse complement.
AGTCCGTTTGAGGGGACGACGACCTCCCGGCAGAGCGCTTTCCGCAAGTTCGGAAGCGCCAGTAAGCCTAGCAAGATTCCGCTGCCGGGCAGCAAGGCGGCCGCCTATTTTGTGGGCAAGCCGCCCACAGGAAGACCGTCCACGGCGGGTCGGTCGCCGCCATCTACCACCAGCACCTCTTATGGCAGCAAATCGTCGCTAAGCAGAAGCACTGGCAATTTGCAAAGCTTGCGGAGAGCGGACACATCCGCCTCCAACCATTCGCTGAGCACGAACACGAGCCGCACCAGCTCGACATCGTCATCGATACCGCTGGCCACCACACCCTACTCATCCGGATCGACTGGCAACCGCAGCCAGCCGACAATCGCAACGACTCCGTCCCCGCGTGTCCTCCAGAATTCGCCGCTACCCAAGCTGAAGCGGGATACGATCAGCTCGAGGGTGCGGCATCTAGACTCCCTGTCACGTGCCCAGCAGTCGCCGGAGGGAATAAAGAGCGCCCTCACCGCCAACAACTCCACCTCCTCAGTCTCCATTGCTGCCCAGCTGAGTTCAACGCTGCGCAAGGATCTCCAGCTGAGTGGTAATGGTACGGGAGCGCCGTATCATCACCGGCGCACTACACACTCGCCGGCGGCGTCCAACTCCGGCAGTGGTGTGTCCCGGCGGTACAGTAGTGCTTCGACGGGGGGTTCCAGTGGCCGAACGTTCGGTCGGGATCAGGGCGAGATCATGGCCACCACGCCCACTTCCAGCTATGGCGGCGGCGACAGTGATAGTGGCAAGGTACGCACTCTCAAATCAACATTTTTGGGTTGGTTCAAGTGAATCTATTATAATAATAATACTACTGATAATATATACCGAAACATACATACATTTATATATATATATATGGAAATATCTACTGATTACTGATTAATATGCCTTCGATAACGTTAACGATTACGATACAACAACAACAACCAAGAACCACAAGAATCCATCATCTTCGTTACAGTTCAGTACAGTAAAGAAATCAAAACAAGATCCGCTATGAACATAAAATCTGATAAATAACTATATACGTTATATATCTACATTAGCTACATGCATATACATATATTTATTTATACATATATACAATTAACCCCACGGCATATATACACTACTTACATATACCTTATATACTACAGCTGCATACATAGACACAAACATATATCCAAATATCGATCGTGTTAAAGCAAGGGAGTTTCTATATCTGTTTAATGAGTCTTTTTTTTTTTTGTGATTGTTTCGACTACAAAAACAGTAATTAATTCCTAAACTGAAAATTCATCACAATAATTTTTTACTAGGTTCGTGCCTGAAATCCAAAAGATTGATTCATTAACATTTTTGTTGGTTTCAATAACTGAATTTTTCAACCATTGTTAATGTTCGTGTCTAAAAGTAAGACCTTTGTTATTCTATTTTTTCAACATAAATAATTTCAAAACTGAATTTCGCCACGGAATCATTGTGAAATATTTGTTGAGTTAGCTGTTCATTTTTAACAGTCTATAAAAGCTATTAAATTGGTTTTCTAACCTCATTGAATGTTTAAATAACGTAAAAATTCACCAACTAAACACTGTTGAATCTTTGTTAATGACTTTTCGTTTGTTTTTCTTTATTTTGTATCTTTCAGTAATATTTATTGCAAAATTAAGAAACTCACCTACGAATCTCTGAGAAACATTTGTTGAGAAAGCAAACCAATTACATGTTGTATTAAATTTTTCTTCTCTTCATGATCATGTATCGAGTACTTTGTTTAATACTCTGTTTATTTTGTTATTGTGTTTTAATTTTTTTTTTTGGCAAACTATACTTAAAGCCACTTCTTGCCATGTCAGAAATGAAGATGCTTTCTCGACAAAAATGTAAGGTTCTATTCTCCTGTTCAACTTACAAATCTCAATAGTATATCACAATGTTCCTCGTCCAAAGAATGCTTATTGTTTCAAAGAGTCTGCCGCCTGTGCTTTTGGGTAAAGGTCATTGACTTCAATGTATCACATGGCTAGTAAAAGGTGCCTCCTCCAATCAAGCTTTCACTGCCCTGCCTATCGTTGCCTTAGGTGCTCAGTAGCTGGCTTTAATTAATCAGCAATTCCACACAATTCCCCATATAGTTATGTATATATAAAGAAAAAACCAAAACGAAGTAAAACAAAAGTCAATGCATGTATGTAGGATAATACCACTTCACTTTACATCCCATTCATTATGCAAATCACGATTATTGTGGCTGAGAGAGTACATACATTTTCCTCAAGTGTGCATGCCAATAATTTCTCACTGTGTTCGAAAGTGTAAGCATAATCATTATTATTTAATTGAGTCTGTGTTTAAGCATTATTATTATTTTTCTTTGTAATTACCTTAAGTTAAACTTAGAGTCTATACTTACCACTGGGCTTAATTTAAAGGCTAATTTATTGATTTGTGTGTGAGGGAGATGGGCTTACCACCCACGTATACGCTATTACGTAAAAATATACAAAACCGATTAGAATTACGGGCAGAAGTTTCGATTTATTTGTTACTTATATTCACGAAGGTAGAGAGAAGACTTAAAAGACTTGCGTTAAATTTTGTTAAATGCTTGCGGTCGTCGATAAGGATACACCACACTCGTGTAAGGTTCATCCGAAAAAAAACAACTAATCACACACATCTACACTCTCACTCATACATATTCACCTCCAGGACATCAGCCGCGCCATCAAGTGCTTCGATTTGGCTTTGTTTGTGCATAGAAGAAATCGAAATCCACCCAAAGATAAAGTTCAATTTAGACGATCACTCACTTGAATTAATTTGTATCTAATGCTGTAATTTCTTTTACTTTTACTTTTTCTTTCTGCGCCTCTTTCCGCCCTATTTGTATGTCTACTCCAAAAAAACAAAAAACAAAAATCCTGTCTGTTGTTATAACTCACATATATACTCGTATTTTGTATATCCGATAAAACTGACCGTACCAAAAATATCCCCGCAAAAACATATAAATGTATATATGTGTCCAACCAACAAAAAACCAACCAACAACCCAACCACAACCGAAACCGAATCCCAAAACAAAAACCACCAACAGCCCAAAAAAATGTAACTAAAACCTTTTGTGAAAAAACAAAAAACCATCCGCTTTTCCTAACAAGCTGAGATAAAAAATAATCGGAGTTGGTGAACAGGAGTGGCAGATGTGTCCTATGTGTATGGTGTACTGATTGACTGATTGATTGATTGACGTGTTGGTGGTAATACATAAATTCGACTGCATGCCAAAATAATAAAAGAAACCCACAAAATGCTAACCAAGTAAAACAAAGATTATATGCGGACTGGAGTTTTTGGTATCGGACAGCCGCAGATAATAGTGATGGCCACCAAACAAGAAATGGAGCAGCGCCCTCGCCCCCCGGTGCATACATCCTCTCCAGCTCAGATCAGCTCTAGAACCAAAACTCGACTCGAGATCTCCAATCTGGAGCCCTCTGTTGTTGTAGATCGTTTGTCTGTTTTGTTTTTCGCCCAGCCAAAAGCAAAAACAATGCAATAGACACACTTTGCCGCCATTCGTTATACGCGTAAGTCTCTCTTTTGTTGTAACTCATCTAGTAGGTTAAGCTACCATCTCTCGACTCAAATCCAATCCAAACCGATCCCCACACCGCCAAACCCACAGCTTTTTCTTTCGCTTACCCCGCACCACCAGAGTTGGGTTTTATTTTGCCGTAGTTCTGTCGTAGATCTAGACCCACCCAGACTATATCTAGACCTAGTCCTAGACCCTCCACCCTTTCTACAATAGCAAAAGGGCAAAGTGCACACACAAGTAAAAAGACACCAAACAAATTTCTGAATCCTAGACTCCTAAAGGTAATCGCTGTACATAAACTGATTGGTTGATTGATTGATTCATTGATCGCCCTGTGCTAACCCTAAACAAAAATTAAAATAATACAAACCTATATTGTGGCCAAGGTTGAGGGTTCTAACCGCTGTCCGCTCTTGCTGCATATGCTAACCCCAATAAGTTTTGTGTTCTCTCCTAACCGATATCTCTGATACTGTTCCTTTTTTATATATATTTTGTGCCCTAACCGCAGTTTTAAAAACTTCTTTTTCTTGTTCCTTTTTTCTTTCTCATTTCCCATTGCTTGAGTGCACCCATTATATTGAACCAAAGATTTGATTTTCTATTCTGTATTTTTCTTTGCGATGCTCAGAATTTGGTCAACCGCAACGTTGAAATGCCAAATTTCCGTCTCAATAACCAAGGCTGGCATCTGTGGCAAACGGGCAGCAGCAGTCATAACAAGCAGCAGCAGCAGGGATTCCTGCCTTACGTGTCCGAGGAGACGGTCTACGATTCGTACTACACCGAGTACACAGCGCCCGATTCCATGGAGTGTGGTGGTGATAATCTTCTGGTCACCTTTGACTATGGCTACAGCGACTCCATCACCGAGGCGAGAGCTGATCCTGTAGTTCGGAATGATGGCCGGGGCGAAGGCGCTGGTCCAAGAGCCGATGTGGCCGAAGGAGATGATGAGGTGGCCATTTGGTTTGGCACCCCACCCAAGGATAAGAGGGATGCCCAACTGTTTGAGGTGCATCATGTGCAGCACAAGCTGCTAGATGACAGCCTGCAGTCTCTGATCTCCTACGATGTGGATGATTTCGAGGAGGAGCTGTCGAACACAGAACCCGAGGACGATGGGCAAGGGGACGAGGAGATCTTCTATGATAGCATTGAGTGTGTGGGATGATTATGGAGGGTCGTGAGCATATCCCAACTAGTCTTGGTTTTCTTTGCCTTCTTTCAAGCATTTTATTTTTGTAATTACCAAAAGGCAACTGAGGAGGAACATATGTGTATGTAGCTGTAGTTTATAGTTTCCTGTAACGTATATAGTGTATCTTGTATCTTGTTCTAAATGTATTATTTCGGGACTGGACAGCTCCAGGAGCCCTGCAATGAACGGATTGTAACGGAAATGAATTGTGACTGAATTTGGAAGATCGTAGATAGTGATTGCTTGTTTTCCCCGTTAACCATTCAGGGCTTTAGTCTAAACGATGATGGTTTCTCCGACTATATTTATTATTACTCTATCATGTATCTATAGTTTAGAATGTATCGCGTTGAATGTATGTGTGTACGTACGTCTTTGTAAGAGTCTTAAGTTAGTTATCCTGCACTATTGCCTATATTTACTCAAACGCTACGATACACACTAGGCCGGCTAAGTAAGTAGTTTAGTTGTTAATCAAATTTAGTTAACACATCGCATCTAATGTATGTATGTACAGTTCTGAAATACCTACTACTTGTGTACGTTTGTATTCTACTTAAGTCAGAAAGAAAAGGCAAATCTAATAGGGTTTATCTATATCATGTTATCACGAAACTGCGTTTACTACATTTATAAATCCAGAAAAACAGACATGGGAGCGATGAGGAAGACCATCAATTATGATTCATATTAAAGCTAATATAATAATATATATACATATATTCAAAAGGCAGCAAATGTAGACATGTATCCATCTAAACAGCAAATGTAATTGAAAAACACATATAAAAGAAAACAGAAAAAAACTAAAATAAAAGCAATAAAAAATAAATATATATAAAGAGTTTCTTTTATGTCTGGTTGGTATAAGCAATGCGTAAGTGTGACGATTTGTATAGTATTATGTTATCTGGGTCATGAGAATATTTCACAAATCGAAGGATCGAAGAATGACAGAAGCAAGCATCAATAAAACTTGGCAATTCAAATTGTAAAATTGATGTTAATAAAAATTTAACAAATGTGAAAATGAAGAATGAAAAGAAGGAATGCTGAAACGTTTTAGGATTTTAAATAATATATATTTAATCATTAATATAAATCATATTTATTTTTAAAACGAAAGAATATGGTGAAAGTGAACAAGATAAAATCTTGTTAAAATGAATGCCGGAGCATGAAAAATTATATTTTTAAATATGTAAATATCATCTGCTGCAATTTGAATTCCAAAAACATTTCAATTTTTGCCCAGGTTTCTGTAAAATTGAAGCTTTAATGCAATGACCCTTACTTTCTACAAAAAATAAACAAGTATTTCAGATGGTTGGAACATTATTTATTTATTGTTATTAACTGTGACAATTTAAAAAATAAACACTTGTTTTTTTAATTTAACGGTATTGACGTTTGATATCTTGAATATAAGTTGGCGTGTTGTCAAGTGTACTATAGAGCTCATCATTTATTTGTTCGCCACCTTCAGAACCCTGCGGATCCTCGAAACCAGGCACATTAAACCAAAGGAGGGGCCATTCGACGCGTCGACTTCAAGAAAAGATAAATAAATAAAAAATAAAACAAGAAAGGAAGCTAACTTCGGCTCACCGAAGTTTGTATACCCTAGCAGACTTTAAACAAACAATTAAAAACGAAATTCTGAAATAATAATTTGTTGCCAAATCTCAAATTTGATGACAATGGTTTGAAACACGGCTATGCTATGGTTTTTTTATTTTCCTGATTGTTCCTATGGAAGCTATAGGATATAGTCAGCCGATTTTCATGAAATTAAAATAAAAATTCAGAAATACTAAGATTTTCATGAAATTAAAACCGAAATCCGGAAATAATACTAAATGGGCAAATATCAAATTTGGTGAAAATTGGTTGAAAACTGACAAAGTTATAATTTTCCTGATTGTTCCTATGGAAGCTATGGGATATAGTCAGCCGATTTTCATGAAATTAAAACCGAAATTCGGAAATAATACTAAATGGGCAAATATCAAATTTGGTGAAAATTGGTTGAAAACTGACAAAGTTATAATTGTTTTTTGAAAATTTTTCGGATCGTTTCTCTGGCAGCTTATGATATAGTGGTCCGATCCGGCCCGTTCCGAGATATGTACGAGTGAGAGTATATAGAAGCCTAACTGCAAAGTTTCATTCAGATAGCTTTAAAACTGAGGGACTAGTTTGCGTAGAAACGGACAGACGGACAGACGGACTGACGGACTTCTGACTGAAACTAATATACCCTGCTAGGGTATAAAAATAAAATTCAACAGGGTCACAAAAAGTCCTAATATACATTTACGACTCCATGGTGCTGTTGCCTGGCTCCGTTGAGAGTACTGTCGTAGGTTCCGTAGCCTCTCCGTAGTCGACACTCCAAGTCCCAGGACAACGAACATCAGAAGAAGAACTCCAATTTTAGCTGACATCTTTAGTTTGTAAGTAGAGACTGAAATACACTAAACCTAATTTTACTTAATTTTAATATCTTAGAAATTGAGAAAGTTCGATTCTTAGAAAACATTTAAAAAGGGATCCGGCAGAGCTGTTCCCAATATTCTTTATACGCAGAATTGGATGTCAGCGATGGGTCAAGGATCCAATGACAAAAGGGACTTAAGAAATCAGTACATAAAAAATAGGAAACAATCATATTTTTCCTCCTAATTGAAATACATTGTTTGTAACATTAAAATATTGGTCATCAGGAATTTTTCTTAAACAATAAATTAAGCTAACTTCGGCATGTCGTATACGCTTGTAGTTTGTAGATGGATCCTTAAGAACCGATCCGATTTGATTAATAGAAAATAAAAACAAAAACATTTATTCTTTTATAATATTCACATTTTAAAAATTCGTACAAAAAAAAAAAAAAATATTGGATATAATATAAACTAAAAGTGTATATATGGATATCTTTAAAGACAAAATTATTATACATATTTACAAATTTACATTCAGTTTTTAATTTTTCTTTTTATGACAGGTATATAATATAGTCGTCCGATCTATGGTGTTTCGATTTATATGTATTCTCATGATAGTATGAAGAAGACTGTCTAGAAAATTGCATTCATTCCTGCAAAGATTATTTTTTCTCAAATTTGTAGAAAATGTTTATCATACATTGTGTTAACCGCCCTTACTTTATCATACTTCTGATATTGAACAATATTAATTGTAAGTAGAGGCTATAGAACGACTAAATTCTATCTTAAAATAATAATTTGTTTAGCTGCAAGCTATTCATACTCGTATTTCATCTTAAAATAATACTATACCTTTAAAATCATCCACAAACAAGGGAACTATCCTGCATAATATCCTTGAATTCTCAACAGCAAATGTGATTCAGATTTATTGATAGATATTTGTGTATCAATCAATCAAAATTAAGCCATTGGCGCTGTGTTAATGGTCGCCAAGTGGCAGAAATTGAAGCTGATTGAAATTCAAATTTTGTAAATGCAGTGCGAATTTCAGAAACGCTTTTACTCTTCCATCTGGGGCGTGTTCAAGTAGCTTTTTCAAATGCCGCATAATTGAGTAAGAGAGTGGAAAGTGTGACTCTCATGTAAGCAGCACTCTCTTCGAGCAACACTCACCCGTGGGTCTCCGCCTCCGGTTGATGACCAGTTGGCAGCGTGCGCTCCGTGCCACCAGAACAGAGGCGGAACGGGTTTCAGCTGCGTTCGATACACCCAGGAGCCGGGGACCAATAAACCGATTCTGAGAACCGGCAAGTGATTAGCTGCTCACCGGCCCGGTCTCCACTTCAGTCCCACTCCCAGTCCCCCGTAAAGGCCAGAACCCTCTCAGTTATGCGCTTATCATCACAACATTGCGAACGCCGCTAAAGTCTGGAGGCCACAAAAATCCGATACCGTCGCCAGCATGGATTTCGAGGAGATTCTGGCCAAGTGCGGCCACAGCAGTCGCTATCAGTTCCTGCTGCTGGCGCTCTACGGCTCCTTATGGTCGTCGTATCCATGCACTACTTCTCGCAGAACGTGATCAGTTTTGTGCCCGATCACTGGTGTTACCACGAACAGCTGGAGAATCGCAGCTTCGCCGAGATCGAGGCAATCTATTCGGTGTTCGAGAAGCCCTCATGCACGCGGCTGGAGAGTATCGATGAGAATGGATGGAATCACACGGTGAGCTCAGAAAGATGCAGTCGGTGGATCTACAAGTACGATTTTGGATACAGAAGCATGAATACGGAGGTGAGTTCATCTACTGAATTTACCTAAAAAGCAATAAAATAATACTGAGTTTGATAATAAATTAGGAGAAGCATATTTTTGGGAACATAAATTAATTTAATAAATTTATTAACAATGTTTAACCATTCTTTCCAGCTCAATTGGGTTTGTGATGAGGCCTATAAGCCCCGAGTGGGCCAGTCGCTGTTCTTTGTGGGCTCAGTTTGTGGAACTCTGGTCTTTGGCCTGCTTGGCGATCGGATTGGCCGTATTAAGGCCTTGATTTTGGCCAACTGGTGTGGCTTTCTGGGCGATTTCTCAACCATATTCGCCACGAATCTAGTTTCGTTCTCGATCAGCCGCTTTGTGTCCGGACTGGCGGCCGATGCCAACTCCTATCTCATGTATATACTGAGTAAATAATTGGGTAAGACTTTTACTTTATTTAAAATTAATTTATTTTATATTTTTGCAGTTCTCGAATATGTCTCCCCGTCGTTGAGGAATGTGGGTCTCAACACAGTTCTGGGCAGCTTCTACTGCCTGGGCTTGATTGGAGCCTCCTGGCTGGCCGTCTGGGTGGGCCACTGGCGTTTATTCCTCACCTGTTCATCAGTGCCGCTCCTACTCGTCACTTTGTTTTACTTCCTTGTCCAGGAGAGCGCCCAGTGGCTGGTAACACGCAATGACGTTGACGGAGCCATCCGTCGGCTGCAGCGCGTGGCCAAGATTAATCGCCGCCAGGTTGCTGACGAAGATTTCAGGTCCTTCCGGAGTTACTGCGAGGAGCACTACCGCAAGGAGGCCAAGGAGGCAGAGCAAACAAATGTCAGGCTGCTGGACATGCTCAAAACGCCGCGCATGCGCAGCACAGCCATTAAGTTACTGCTAATTTTGTAAGTAATTTATTGTAATTAATGTTTCATAATTAATATTAATATTATTTCTCCATTCAGCATTATAATCACGCCCTGTTACAACACCATCGCCAGGAATGTGGAGGGTTTGGGCATCTCGCCATTCGTCATGTTTTCGCTGAACGCCCTGACCCTGCCGCCTTCCGGCTACCTGCAGGGCCTGCTACAGGACAAAATCGGACGCAAGGCCACCGCGGTTAGTTGGATGACCATCACCGGCCTATTTGCCGCCGCCGCTGGCCTGGTAATAGCCCAAGGCAGCAGCCGGAGCGTTCTGCTCCTGGTGGGCCTGACCCTGGCCGCCAGGTTCGGGGTCTCCATCGCTGATGGGGCTAGTTCTCAATTCTCCACTGAACTGATTCCCACCTGCGTGCGCGGAAGAGGAGTAGCTGTGGTGCATGTGGCCGGTTTTGCTGCCTCCTTTCTCTCACCCTACATCCTACATCTGGGCACGTATTTTAAGCCAGCTCCCTCTATCATCCTCGGACTACTCTTTCTGTCCGGTGCCTATGTTTGTCTGCTGCTTCCGGAGACGCGCAACCGGAAGCTGCCCATGTCGTTGGCCGAAGGTGAGGAGTTCGGCCGCGGGGAAGGCATATTTGACTTTCTGACTAATCTCCGGTGGGGCAAGGGCAACGAAACCGAGGTCGAGATGAGCACCAAGGCCGTGGAGGAGGATACTCTGATGACGAAGGCACAAAAACCCTGATTTAAGTGGCCATTTCTGTTATCTGTTTTATATAATATAATGCCATAAGCCACAAATATAGCAACCTATTCGTATCTGACTTTTTTTAATATACGATAAGTAAGTACGATTTATGGGTTCAATAAACTTTCATTAGCTGTTCATTAGGAGTTTCCGTAAATCGGCTAAACAGGAAATACGAAATGTCAAACAAAAAGATAAAAATAAAAAAATACGTAAAAAGTTAAAAAAAAAACTAAAGAATTAAATTTATATACATTTATTTGGCTTAGTACCAAAACATATTTTTTCAATAGAAAATCTCGGCATAGAAACGTCCAAGAGCTTGATATGTCTGATAATAATCATGCCATTGCGATGTCTTTAGGATCGGCTATCTGTATAAATTAGCAGTAACCAAGTTGTATATTTCTTGAATGGTAGATTGCAGCGCCTTTAGGGACCCAATGGAGCCGCTTATCAGCCATATAATAATTAAATCAATACGTTTAAGTTACGATCGGAATCGGAATGGGAAACGGGTGTTCGATTCGGCCAGCTGAGGCGACTGCGGCACTTATCAGCCGCGGAGAGGCCCCAGAGTGGTTCCAACTATTCAACTCCACAACATCAGCTTTCACAACGCTGCGTAGCGCAGCGCCTGCTCTTAACTATTCGGCGTGTGGGAGCGGATTGGGAAACCTAGAGCGCGGCTGGACGGGCTGGCTGGCAGTTGGTGCGTGGCAGCGGAAGAGAGCGGACGACAAGGCGACGAGACGACGAGCGGCGGACTAGCTTACTCCACGGCATTCCGTTGCATCCATGGCCATGGACTTTGAGAAGATACTGGGCAAGTGCGGCGACTGCCACCGCTACCAGTACATGCTGCTGGCTCTCTACGGGCTGCTCATGTTCATCGTCTCCCGGCACTATTTCGCCCAGAGCGTCATCAGCTTCGTACCCGATCACTGGTGCTATCACGAACAGCTGGAGAACCGCAGCATTGCCGAAATTCGAGATATTTACGCCGCATTCGAGAGTCCCTCGTGCACTCAACTGGCGTCCATTGACTGGCACTCGAGGAATGCCACGGTGAGCGGAGAGCCCTGCACCCGTTGGATCTACAACTATGACCATGGATTCCGGAGCATGAACGCCGACGTAAGTGGGTATAGTAAGAGATAATTCCTGCTACAAAACGTTTTTATACCGTCTCCTCAGCTGAACTGGGTCTGTGATGCCGCCTACAAAGCTCGTGTGGGTCAGTCCCTGTTCTTCCTGGGCTCCATGTGCGGTACCCTGCTCTTTGGCCTCCTAGGCGACAGGATTGGACGCATTCGGGCCATGGTTCTGGCCAACTGGTGTGGTTTCCTGGGCGACTCGGCCACCATTTACGCCCAGAGCTTGGTGACCTTTTCGGCCAGCCGGTTTGCCTCAGGACTGGCGGCTGAGGCCAACGCTTACCTCATGTACATTCTGGGTAAGCTATGACCATTTATCTATATATCCTGACCATTAATCTCTACCTATTCCCCATCGCAGTGCTGGAGTATGTATCGCCATCAATGCGAAGTGTGGGGCTGAACCTAACCATGAGCATCTTCTACTGCCTGGGCATGATCAGTGCTTCGTGGCAGGCTGTTTGGCTGGGCAACTGGCGTTCCTACATGGCCTGGTCGGCACTGCCCCAGGTTCTAGTCACCTGTTTTTACTTTCTGGTCCAAGAGAGTGCCCAATGGCTGGTCACAAGTAACGACCTTAACGGTGCTGTTTTTCGTCTTCGCCGCGTGGCCAAGTTCAACCGGCGGGAGGTCAGCGAGGCGGATTTCGAACTGTTTAGGCAGCACTGCAAGACCAAGGCGTCGGAGGCCAATAGCCGGATGTCCCTGCAAAAGCAAGCACGACTGGTGGATGCCCTCAAGTCACCACGACTGCGTCTCAGGCTCATCTATGTGCTGGTTGTGTTGTGAGTAGAAATCTTTGATTCTTAGGTGTTATAATAACTTTCAAAAAAACTATATTAGAAATCATAAACCAAGATCAACTCAGAGACAATTATTATTATATTTTCCATTATTATTTAATTGTAAAAAAAAATAATCGCAATAGTAAAGAGGCTTAAGGAACCTTTAAACCTAAACTAAGTTAAGAAGGTTAAGAAAACCCAATATCAAGACAGGCAGAAAAATGGTTTTTATAAACATTTTTTTATAACAAAAGCATATTTAAACCTTAAATTTCAAACTGGAATTAGTTAGCAAAATCATGTCATTATAGACTTCAGATTAAGCTTCTAGGTCGACTTTTCAGATCCCATTGTTCATGATGTCAATAGCAAATTCTTGATTTCATAACTAGTTTGATATAAAATTTTTGAATAATTCGTAAATATTTTCTTGGCAGCACAATAATCACGCTCTGCTACAACACCATGTCCCGGAATGTGGAGGGACTGGGCATGTCGCCCTTCGTGATGTTCACCTTGTTCGCCCTGACCCTGCCGCCCTCAGGAATCGTCCAGATCCTGACTCAGCGGCATCTTGGACGCAAGTTTACCTCGGTGACCAGCATGGCCGTAACTGGGGCCCTGACTGCGGCCAGTGGCATACTTCTCAGTGTCTGGCGGGAGCATAGTGTTGGCGTAATGGTCGCCCTGATGCTGGCCTCCCGCTTCGGCATCTCCGTCACCTCGGGTGCCACCATGCAGATATCGGCCGAGCTGGTGCCCACCTGCGTGCGATCGAGTGGCCTGGCTGTGGTCCATGTGGCGGGCGCAGCCCTCTCCTTCCTTTCGCCATTTATTCTGCATCTGGACACCTACTTCCGGGCGGCGTCCTCGATCATTCTCTGCCTGCTGCTGCTGTTCAGCGCCTGGATTTGCTTGCTGCTGCCGGAGACGCGGAACAAAAAGCTGCCTATGAGCCTGGCCGAGGGTGAGGAGTTCGGCAAGGGTGAGCGGATGTTTGACTTCCTGCGGCGCTCCAAGGAGGAGGCGAGAGAGGAGAACGGACGGGTTGATCTCAAAGCTGATGGCACCAACGAGAAGCTGATGGCGGTCTAAGAGTACTCACTAAGTAGGTGCTTTCCCATTTCGAAAGGGTTAGAAATTCGAATTGATTTTGGAAAGTATTTAAATGCATTTAAATTAACCAAATAATTACATGACTTTATTTTGTCCTAATTGTACGTACTTAAGAGCTAAAAAGATTTTAATTTTATACTTATCACCTATTATAAATTGTTAAAGTTTTTGTCTTTAGTTAACTTATAGTCTTACACCTCGAGCTGGCCAGATATAGCAGATCTGAGACTTTGCTTATCTAGGTCATAAAGACGTAGACTAATAAGAACATAATGAGCATAATTAACTGGCGTACACAACAAGACAATAAGAATTGCGAGAAAGACTGGTAATAACTATAACGGCTATCGGTTTGGATAAGGAAAGTGTCGAGTGTATTTTTTTTTTTAAGATTTTTATTACTTAATGCGCAGGCTTGTTTTTGTGTTTCTTATGTTTTTTTAAATAGTTTTTATTTTACGTGAAATTTATAATTAAAGAAACAAAAAACCAAAAGTGATTAAGTGTTTATTTTAAAAGGTTTGGAAGTAACACAACAGAATGCTTCTTTAAATAAACTAAATCTATGTATAAATATAAATATACATTTTAAGGAATGGTACTGATGGTAGAAAATATCAATATATTTTAACTTGACTGACATTTGATATACAAGTCGGTCTGTATAATATGAGTTTAAATAAACCAATATTATATTTGATATATAAACCAAAAATGAACCAATATAGTAAACAAATAATTTAGATAATTTTATATAAAGTTGATATCAATTTCGATATTTAAAATTCTGTCATATCAAAGTTTACGATATAATATAATCGAAAAAGAGTGATAAGTTAGTTAAATTATTATTTTTTTATGTATTATTTTATTTAAGTGTTATTTATTATTCCATAATAGGATAAAATTTTATATTTTAAGGTAAATGCAGTTTTTTTCGATGTGTAATAATATTGGATTCATTATAATATTTCGCTGCAAACTAAACTTAAAAATAACTGCATTTAAATTATTTTATAATTTTCTCGCTTTTATTATCATTCATTAATTTTAGTTAATGGTATTAATTTGCTAATTGCTATATAAGATTGTATTCAAAGTCCTAAAAGTTCCATTCAAATTGATCTAAAATAATACTCACAATCATTGGTATGTTCGTGCTCATTCTAGCATGTCATTCATGCTTTTATCCAAGTTTTCGTCTGACCTTTTATGCACTTAAAGAGGGCGGCTTTTTGTGTTTTGGGCTTTTGGTTTATTAAGAGTCCATTCACTTGTGAATTCGATTCACATTTCAGAGGTCACCACGCGAGTGTTTATCTATTCCAACCGAGAGAAGAAGGTTTCCTTTCCTTCTTCTCCCGAGACGCCGCCGGCGTTTGTTTAGATTGGAGTGAATGAGTGAGCTCACTTAATATAATAAAGCGTTCTCGTGTGTGGCGATAAGCCGCCCCCAAAACAATCTTATCGCGGATCGAGGCAGACATAGACCCAGGCGGAGACGGAGACCAACGTGCCAATCCGGCCACCTTGCACTCTTTCGCCTCGTTTCGTGGTCGCTTCGGATCGGATTGAATCGCACGGAATGGCCGCTCGAGCGTTTAGTCTTAATAGAATCTCAGCGAGAGCACGACATCGGGGGACATGGACTTTGACAAGATCTTGGAGAAGTGCGGCAATGCGGGTCGCTATCAGTACCTGATGATTCTGCTGCTCGGCTACATCGCCTTCACCACCACCGTGCACTACTATTCGCAGAACATAATTGGCTTCGTGCCGCAGCACTGGTGCTACCATGAGAAGCTCACAAATCGTAGCTTCGAGGAGATCGCGGCCATCTATGCTCCGTTTGGAAAGGAGGCATCCTGCACCCGACTGGACACCGTTGAGGGCGACACGGTGACGGTGAGCACGGAGGCCTGTCAGCGTTGGATATACAATTATGATTACGGATTTCGTAGCATGAATGCGGAGGTGAGTTGTGGGGAAATGTCAGAGGCAAAACCTAATCCGAGAAACTCTTATAAACTCTACATGAATCTCTTAAGACTAAGAAGAATTCTCTCCTTCAGCTTAATTGGGTCTGCCAGGATGCGTACAAGGCGCGAATCGGACAGTCGCTTTTCTTCCTCGGCTCGCTGATGGGCACCTTCACCTTCGGGATGCTGGGCGACAAGATCGGCAGGGTGCGGGCTGTGATATTGGCCAACCAATGCGGATTTGTGGGTGATTTCCTCACCACCTACGCGTCAAACCTGGTGCAGTTTGCCATCTTTCGGTGCATTTCTGGGCTCGCTGCCACGGCTAACTACTATCTGATGTTTATTCTGGGTAAGCATTGCGATATCTCGAGTTTTGTGTAGATCTGGGGAAAGCTTTTGCACACACACACAAACACACACCTCAACTGGCACACAGTTCAGAGTCAACAACAGTGTCTACTCCTAATGATTGCCATAAAGACCTACCGTGTTACGCATCAGTGTTGGGTTTACAGAGGGTTAATTGTATGAAAATCTGCAAGGTTATTTTTGATTTCGAAAACCAATCTTTATTGTTGTTTGAGTTCCAGAGTTTGCTGAAGAATCAGGCATTAACTTTTGTTTATTTTTTGCGCAGGTTCATCAACTGATTTGTTTCAGCTTAACTTTGGTTTATTTTATCAACTTTTGTTTTGGGTTTACGTAGAAGCGTGTGCTCACATAAAGAGTAGAGTACAATTTTTCGAGAAAATATCAATTTAAACGTGATGATTATTCGACTTAAGGGCTATGTAAGACAAACAGTTTTTTTTCCTCCCATGACTTAATGCTAAGTAAATAAAAATACAAATATTAATTGCTTAAATACCAAAAAGAAATGAATCATTGTTATTAGCATATCTATTTTGTATATAAAATAGGAAAAAAGTATCTGAAAAGTGTATAGACATCTTGATAATATTTATTATAGTCCGAAATATCTTATTTGGAGAATTTTTTTTGTAGTTTTTTTTAATATAAATTTTTTTTTTATATTTGAAATGATGGCTTTCTGAATAGGAACGATATTTTGAAAGTTGAATAAGAGTTAACTTTTTTAGGCATTATCTAAGAAAATATTTCTAAGATTTCCTTTTTATCTAAACATTTTTTAAATATACGAATCAATTATCTTTTTCAGTGCTGGAATACTTGGCGCCCAAATTGCGTAACTTGGCCATTAGTGGAACCCTGGGCATATGCTTTTGTCTGGGCGCCTTGGTGGCCCCCTGGCTATCTGTGCTGGCCGGCAACTGGCGCATCTACCTCACCTGCTCGGCCCTGCTCCAGTTGGTCGTGGCTTTGTTCTACTTTGTGGTCCAAGAGAGCGCCCAGTGGCTAATCACAAGGACGAATGTGGAGGGAGCGATAGCTAGGCTAAAGCACATAGCTCATTTCAATGGAAAGGTTGTGCCGGCGAGCGACTTCGAGGCCTTCAGGAGGCACTGCATCGTCAAGAGGAAGCTTTCGAATCAACCAGAGCAGACGGCAGGAATTATCGATCTTCTGCGGACGCCTAATCTTCGGAAGACATCTCTGCTGGTGGTGATTACTTTGTGAGTTACGTCTCTCTTTATATCCCCATCACAATTTAATGTTTGTCCTTTAATGTCTTTAGCATGCTGACCTCGCTAAGCTTTAATACCATCTCCCGGAATGTGGAGGGCCTGGGCCTTTCGCCGTTTGTGGTCTTCTCCCTCTTTGCCGTGGTGGTGCCACCCTCTGGATTTATTCAGGGACTCCTGCAGAGCCGTGTGGGACGCAAGGCCACCGCCTTTTTGGCCATGCTCTGCACCGGGCTGCTTTCCTGCGCCCTTGGCGTGGCCCTATCTACGGAGGGGGCCCAGCAGAACGTGACCCTGCTGCTGGCCTTCGCCTTGCCTATGCGCCTGGGCATCTCCATGTGCTATACAGTGACCTCGCAGTTCTCCTCAGAGCTGCTGCCCACCTGTGTGCGCTCGCGCGGCATTGCTGCCGTGCACCTGGCCGCTGCGGGAGCCTCTTTTGTGTCGCCCTATCTCATACATCTGGGCACCAAACTGGCGGCAGCCCCATCTCTCATCCTGGCCCTGCTCCTCATGTCCGCCTCTATGTGCACCCTGATGCTGCCGGAGACGAATAACCGGTGAGACGAATAACTAGTTTCCGTGAGAGGTTTTTAGAGAGTTTACATTTATGTACTTCTTCCTCACAGGCAACTCCCCATTACCCTGGCCGACGGGGAGGCCTTTGGCAAGGACGAGTCCATGCTGTCGTTCGACTGTTGGCGTCGGCACGATGACGATGTGTCCAAAGAGCCGGCGGAGGAGGTGAGGCTGCAGCAGCTGAATGGGCAGGCCAAGCCGGAAGCGGAAGTGTAGTGATAAACAAAGCCAAAGAAAGCATAGTATTTCCCCAAAAGACTTTTGAACCCAGCCATTTCCTCAGGGGACGAGAAAGCAGTCAGACACGAGATAGTTGCGAAATTTGTCAATAGATGTGAAGTTTGCTTTATTTTATCGATTCGCTGCTGTTCACAATTTTTGTAACACAATTTAACTTAGCAACTTAGCAATTGAGCCAATCGGTATTGGTATCGGTATGGTTGCTGTTGTATTAAGTACTTACTTGTAAGTAAAAGGTTCATAAGTATCTTGTATCTTGTATCTTGTATGTTGTATCTTGTATCTTGTATTTGGTATTTTGTATCTTGTAAATGGTTATGTAAACTCTTGTAATTATGTAACGCTTAAATGCCATAAACATAACGCTTACAACTTGATCGGCCTCGTCCTGCTCTGCTCCCAATTGCCTTAGAAAGTCTTACAAACTCTGGAATGCAATTTCTAATCTTTGATTTTTCAATATCAATCTCCAGTGGCCGTAGCTCTGTTCTCTTTAATCTTAAATCTAAGTGTAAAGTCTAGCGCAGACGAAGTGATTTAGGGCCAATGTCGCCGGTTGCCGCCAGATTATAAAATTTGAAACTAGACAGGCAACGATTAACCGATTGCTTCTTAGTGTAGCGGAAGGATTAACTTAATTACTCAGTTTCACATGATACAAAAGGGAGTCAGAGATTGTTCCTAGGGCAGTACTGGGACGCAGGATTGATACTATCAATGAAACAACATAGATTTTGATGATTTTACAGGAAGGCAACCGCAGCGTTTCTCGTCTATTACTATGTATATATTTTCGTGTATCTTACGCGTGTGAGTGTATTTGCTAAAAAAGTTCTCTACGTTAACGCAACATTGTAATTTACCTTGGGGGCGTGGCTCTTTGGCCTAACATATTACATTGATAATAATCTATGTAGCTGGGATTTTTCCTATGAGCAATTCTGGCGAATGCTAACAAATACAATGGGTACATAAATATTCTCTTCCGATATCCTCCGATATATCTGGTAATCTTAATCCGTCCGACTGACCGCGCAGCGTCGAAAAACGTTCTATAGAAATAACCTATCGCTAAGGTTTTTAAGTAACAAATATATTCCCTTTCAAGGGGCTTAAGACTAGGGAATGCGATCGCTTCGTCGCTTGTAAAGGGGCTAAAGTAGGTTTATAAGTTTATAAGTATCTCAGTAGATGTATATGTATAAAGTAGGTAGGTGTGAAGTCTGCATCCATCGTCTTCTCCGGGCTTCGCAGGTCTGTAATCAACACTAGTTCACAATAGTTGAATCCGAAATGCATGTACACACAGTAAAAAGGTAAAAAGATCGATCTCCCCCAGTCCTCGTAGACCTCGTAGCTGCCTGAGACTGGGCGCGAGTATCCTATATATTCGAGTATAGCACCATCGTCTCAGTGAGTGAGTAAGTGTGAGTGGCACCCGAGGGGCGGCTGCTGTTAAAACACAGCGCCTTGAATGCCCTGCGAGTGCCTAAGGTAAGTGATATACTGGTCTTTTAGGTGGTAAGTATTTAGTAAGTAGTAGAAAAATATACATGTAGTAAACATTGAAACATTCTGAAGACTTTAGAGGGAATAAATTATGCCTATATGTATATTCTGCTTGTATAATATATATATAGATGGGTGTGTGGGTGCGATTGGGCTCTCAACGAATTTATGGCTAGATTAGAGAGCCGAACCGAACAGCAAACGCTTCAACCTTAGATTATGAACTATTCGCGGGTAAGTTATGTTCGTATCGTGTATATATGTTTATTCTGGGCTTTCTACGCTACTAAATACCATTTACTTTTGCAATATTTGCTGCTTATTGTTTGACATATATCATATGCTGATTTAGAGAAAGTATTCTATGCTCACATCTCCACTGATGTTGTGTGTTCTGTGGTCGATCATCTTCGATTTTTCGAATTTTCGCAGGCATGTGTGTATTATCTGTGTGTGTGTGTGTTTCGAAAACATCGAGTATAAAAGACAAGCGGTATTTAGGCAACGAGTGATTCAGCAATTTTCTTTTATAAAAAACATCTTCTATAAATTGTTGACAAGTATGCATCATTTGTTTCCTCCAACGTTAAATATTCCATGCGCATTATATTCACGTTCAGGGTAAATACATGTATCCACTTACACCAAAAGCATTCATAAGACTCTGTTGTATTCTTAAAAGTGATTTCTCTGAAACAATGCCTCCTCAGTACATATTATTCGTAAATTCCAAAATACTCAGATATTGGGGGGAGAGGAGTGATATCATTGGCTGCTGTGGGAATTGATTGATCATTGATTGCTGTCGTGGGTCGCCACTTAACTAGGTAGCTTAGTTATTAGAGTTTAGTTTAGTTTAGTTTTGCTGAAGCTTTGCTGGATTTGCACAATGTTTGCGATATGTATGACGTCGGAATAGGTATATATGTATGTACTATATGCATGTAGTTCACCTTAGGATCTAGGAAACCAAAGAGTTGAAAATAAACCAAAAAATGCAGCATTTACAAAAATGTCATTTGTATTTCTCGTATTCGAATATTACGGATAGAGTTGTACACGGTAAGCTTATGCCTCGATTTAACTAGGTATTTAGTATATATGTATGTATACGTTTAGGGGTATTTTAATCGTAGTTTAGTGCATATAGTATGCGAATTGCGATTGCCTCTCTCAGGGGGAGAGGTGGGGAAAAAAACACACATACAAACTCGCTTAGTATCTAGGCGGACCAACCTTGGGTCTCATCGTGGTTTTTACAGTTTCACATGGTTTTTATCTGCATCGAGTAGCTGAGAATAGCGCTTACAATTAGTGCCATTAACTTGATAACGTTTTGTTTTTTGTTTTTATAATTTTTTTCTGCCTTTGTTTTTACTTCTTTTCGCAGCGTCATCGCTGCTCTTCGCCATATTCGAGTATCATTATCTTCGCACACTTAACTCTACATTGTGTGAGTGCTGATCGTTCCAGCTATTATCCTTACGGCGCTAGTAATGCTTCTCAGAGTTCTTGTGATCGCTAATTGATAATTATCGCATAATTAATACAAATACAATACAATGCAGGGTTGCTGTGCCACCCTAACTGCGAGTCAGTGGCACTTCCTAGCTGCTCAAAACTCCCTATGGCAATGTGGCTCGAATGCCATCCAAGCTGGAGCGTAGCACCAAGCTGCCCTCCACCCAAAAGTTGGGACGATCCAGCATGTTCTGCCACAGGGAGAGCTCCTTGCCGGTGGCATCCATCCACTCCACCTGACGGCCATAGCTGCGACCTATTTTTGGGAGAAAAACAAGTTAATAACATGGGAATCTCTTAAGGGAGTTCCTTCTCCCAACTCACCTGTGCCCAGAGAGAAGCGAATGCCGCCGACAAACTCGTTGCTGGCCAGCCTGTCGTGATCCCAGACTGTTAACTCCAAGGCGCGCTCCGACAAATCCTCCAGGGAGACATCCTCGTACACGAAGGTATAGTTCCAGCTGGGATGCAGGGTGCGCTTTACCACTGGAGTCTTTTGCTTGGAGCTCCTTGTGCGATCCGGCAGCAAATAACTGAGAGATTGAGGGATTCACTTGATTAGAAATGTTTATACTCTTAAAATATATCCAAAACCCACCTCTTGCAGAAGGCATCGCAGGTGCCGTTGGCCTTGATGGGACTCAGGTGCTTGGCCTCCTTGACCAGCACATGCAGCTGGCCGCCCTTGGTGCTGCGGTCCGACTTGGAGGCCACCGACTTGATGCTGCCGCCGAACTTGCGTAGGTTCGAGGAGCTGCCCGTGAGCGAGGAGCCGCGTGAGAAGAACGACGACTTCAGGCTCTCCGGCGGAATGTATTTCAGGCCAACCACAATGTCGCCTCTATAGGTGGCCACCTCGTCGAAGGGTTCGCTCTGGAAAGATACAAATTTATTAAAGATTTATGTACTATTTTTAAGGAATAGTTACTTACTCGCTCTTGGAGCAGGTACCACTGCGACTGGGGATTGTCAAAGACGCGTCCTTGCAAATTGACACTGACCTCGCCCAGGAAGTCGTTGCGCCCAAACATGTCCGAGTGCCACACGGTTAGCCAGAGCGTACGCGACTCCAGGCTGGAGATGGGCGTGTGGAAGCGCATCGTCTCATCGAAGATGGGATTCAGGGTGTGCTTCTTGACTTTGGTTTTGCGTTTGCCGGCCTTGGACTTGTCGGGCAGCAGGTAGACC
Source organism: Drosophila anomelani (assembly GCA_035045905.1). Classification (NCBI taxonomy): domain Eukaryota; kingdom Metazoa; phylum Arthropoda; class Insecta; order Diptera; family Drosophilidae; genus Drosophila; species Drosophila anomelani. Next base: position 1,540,557 of record JAWNOO010000007.1, on the reverse strand, counting down.
TTAAAAGTAAAACCAGAAGTTAGGATCTAGAGTTTGTATCTAGAGGTATGCAACACTCACCTTCACGTAGGGATCGCTGCGGTTGCGCTTAGCGTCAACGGCGGCTAGATCCTTGCAGCGCACCACATGGATTTCCAGGGCGCCCAGCTTGTAGTTGTACTGCATGCCGAACTCCACTTGTCCCTTGACCACCACGGTGCCATAGCGACCCTCGCCGGCGCCAGAGTAAACACTGGCCATGGACTCCGAGCGAACCTGCCATAAAAGTTGAGTCATAAAGTCACAGTTCTTACGCAATCTTTTATCAGTTGGTTTTTACTCACCCCCAGCGAGCTGAGACTGCTGCGGTTCTGGTGCATGGCCACCAGCCGATCGATGTCCTCATCCGACTGCTGTGGCCACGTTTCGCTGGAGGCACGCGACTGGATGGGACTGGCGCTGGCATCTGCCTGACGGTTTCCAATCACCGGCGATCGTGTCAGCTCCTCGGCGGCGGCTTTGGCCTCCTCTGCAAAGAGAGAAAAGAAAATCCATCAATTAGTTTTGAGTTTTCCACAATTAAGGCTAATGACCCATGTACTCTGCTGCCGATGATGAATGATCATCACGGCCAATCGATGGCAAGTGCTGGTGGTTATATTTAGCTAACGATCAATGATTCATGCTCGTTACTCTTCCCTCTTTTTATTCTACAAGATATATATTTTTTCTGACTCTTAAACTAACGAGAACTTTGAGGCCTCCAAGATCGTGATCGTGGATTATGTAGGATGAGGGAAAGAGCAGCCGGGGGCATCGGTGCAAGGATCATGCAGTTGGTGGCAGGCAGACGAAGCTGTTACCGCCTACCTTGCACCGCTGCCTGATCCTGCTGTTCCCGAGGCTCCTCTTGGTCCTCATCGCTCTCCGCAAAGGTCACATGCAGTGGAGTGCGACGGTGCAGGATCAGCGACATCCTGGCCCCAGGAGCAGCCCCGTTAGCAATGGGAGCCACAACCTCAACAGATTCCGAAAGATCCTCTTCGAGGGTCTCGAGAAACCGATCCGAGTTGGACCTCAGACTGTCGTCCCAGGTCCAGGCTCCCCGCTTAACGAGGGCTGTCTGCTGCTGCAGCTGTGGCTGCTCCGTGGGCACAGGATTTGGTGTTTCCTCAACCAGATTCTCACTTTGCTTGCTGTTGGCCACCGCCTCGCGCTGCTTCAGCTCCAGCATGTAGGCAGCCACCTTGGCGTCAATGTCGTCGTCCTCCTCCTCGGAATCGTATTCGTATCGCCGGGATGACTTTCTGCTGCAGCAGCAGCCACAGCAGGAGAAGAGACTACCCCTTGACTTGGGCACAGGACTGCTCCAGTAATCCTGATAGTTTCTTTGGCGACGCCGCTTCCTTCCCCAACATTTTCCCAAGAGGCGATGCCATTTGGACCTTTTTCGGAGCTTCTGAGCTCCGTCTTCGGATCGCTTTTTCCGCATGCGATTCAAGGCGGCATATTGGATTTTGCCAGCTGAACTGGAGGGCAGTTGACTGGAGGTGTTGCCTCTGCCATAGTTGTGCACCCGAGCCAGCGGAGCTGGGGCAGCCTGGGCCGCTGGAGGGGATCTGTTGGCAGAGCCTGAGGCGAACACATTATAGCTGCCGCCGGCGGCTTCTTTCGACTTCGACTTTGCCGCACGTTGCGGACCAATTAAACGAGTCACTCGCTTCATTTTCTTGACTTTTCATTTCACAATTGCGCGTTTTGGTGGCGAGATTAATTGGTGACCGCTTTATTTTTGGTGTCATCTGCAGTCGTGTATCACTTTTGGCTCACTTGGTTTCGCCAACAAGCCGACAGTTGTCATGTGATGGATTTCCCAATTTCCCCCGCAGCATTTTGAGTCAATTAGAGAGGTTTGAGTTTCAGAGATAATTGCGCTTTGGGGGCTTTCGATATTGGCAAGATGAGTCATCAGAGGGGAATTCTTTGGTTTTAATTTTGGGGTTTTAAGTTGGAGATATTTTTCGAGGAGATTAAAACAGGTTCTCTAACATTTATATTCTGTGAAAACTAAAAAATCCTACCATTAAAGCCATTTCATAAATATTTCAGAGTCCAGCATGATTTAATTATATATTATTTTTCTTAAAGGAACCTTTTTTGTTTTCTTTAAATAATATTTGGTGCTAAGTTGTGGAAGTTTTTAGAAATTAAATCAAGGTTTTCTCTTCTTTGTAAGATAAAAACTTATTAAATCATCCGCAGAATGAATGTGGAAAGTTTTGTCAAAAAAATTCTTGGAAAATTAACCCTGACAACTTGATCACGACAGATACAAAGTTGTGTTTTTGCTTTATTGGCTTTTTGTTATTTGCCATAAACAGGTTCAGCACAAGCTGATAAAATAGTTTCTGCTCTGATAATAATTTATTTCTGAAATGTTGGCTTGAAATTTTTGCACGCTTTTATATTTATTATCTAGCAGATATATCGAACATATCAGTGCAGAATTTACTGATACTGATAGCTTGCCGAGCAAGTGGCCCTTTCGATAAGAGGTCCGGCGACAAGCAATCTTTTTGGCTGTTTGGACACGTAATTGAGGCACTTGATCGCCGCTTAAGGGGCGCTTATCTTAGATAGCTGGCACCTGCCCCATAAAAACAGCCAATTTAATTCACTCGAAATGCAAAGCGGCCCTGAACTTGCCACAGCCTTGGGCCGGGAGCGACCGAAATAAAGGTGTGAAATCGAAGGGAACGGCAAACAATCGAGGCGGCCAACCAACCAACAGATAAAACTGGGTCAGATTACACCTAGAGCGTTGAGAATTGCCCAGCGATCCGAATGTGCAATTAAACGGAGGAGTATCCCATTAAAACGGGCATTTCAGCGCAGCCGAAGGGCCTCTTAAAGGTGTTTGCATTTGAATTTCTTTCTTTTATGCAGTCACGATTTGTTGACAAATATCTCATTTCATTTTCGCTTTTTTATGGCCCTTCTATAATTTCCGTTGGGTTAGCACAACGCCCGGCAAACGTGAGCGCGAAGGCCACAGTTCAGGCCCTAAAAACCAACGAAAAAAATAGAAAAGAAAGAAAATAACAAGCCAATACCAAAGCCCCAGCAAAATAAAAGTCAGAGCGAGCAAAAGACTCTATTCACTTTCACTATGGCAACGATCGGTTGGTTGGAGTCGAGATCGGAGATTCAGAGTAGGAATTTCGCGGTGTGGAGCGCATCCAGTCTCGTTCCGCGAGGCCGGGCAACTGATCCGCAGATGGGCGTCGCAGCCAGAACCCCAAGAATTCCAGAATTCCACAAGCGAACATGGTCAGGGCGACCGACCAAATCTAAGTTATATTCAATTATTCAAATATTGAACTCTGAGGTCGCGAGGGGCGCCTAGCCAATGAAAATGCAATTAACAAAGTCACGAAAAGTACTCGCCGAATGAGGGTTGTTCTTGGAGAAGAGGAAAGGAGAAATGGAATCAATTTCCAGAATATAATTGAATTTATTCCTATTTAAATTATCTAAATTAATGCATTTAAATTTTCATTTTAAATACATGTAAACCAGACAAAAATCTATAATGTCCTTTTAAGAAGTCTCGAAGTCATATTAAAGCCTTCTCTATATTCCTTTTCATTTTTTTAATTTAAGAATTTTGGCCTATTAAATATCTATTACGTAAAAATTAAGAACGTGATTATAAAAGTACTATTAAGGAATAATTAAATTTTCCTTGGCTTGGCTTTTACTGATTTTATTTATTACCTATTCCATTATTTTTAGGAAGTTGAGAATAATAATGATCATCTTCTCTAGATAACTTAATTTTCTAAATAAGTATATTCCTATTATTTCAAGATCTCTCCTCGCCATCCCATCAGAGATTTGCAGAATATGTATATGTAGAGATACATATTTCATTTCGCATTTCTGGGTACTCCGTCTCGGCTGTCGGGCAGAGAGGTTAATTTAATTAGGGGTCCCACAAGATCTTGGCTCCCCTCCATATCGGCGGCAACTAAGTGTCGCTTTCAGGGTGATCTTCCCCTCCCCATTTCCCCATTCCCCCATTCAGGAGCTTCCGCCATGGGGCAGCAGCGATAATTGTAACTCGATTTGATTTGCATAATTGTGGAAATCGTTTTTCACTGCAATATTACGAGTATTGCATGCACCGCGGACCCCTGCTGCCTTTGTTTTGTTTTGGGTGCAAAACACTTAAACGGCTGCCGGATGGGCACGGACCTCGGTGGCGGACTGGAAAATGGACGTGGACATGGAGCACGGACCACTTCCGCACTCCGGCGGTGCAGCGATGCACGAAAATAGATGTGGAAAATGGGTAATTGGCAAAATAAACCTCCTCTGGTGGCGATGTCACCTCTCGAACATACATATATATTTTAGTTTTAAATGCCGCAAAATGAATAAATAAAATTAAATAAATACAGGAAGTAACATGAAAGAGCTCTTGAGTACGAATAAGTGTACAGAAGTTCAATAGCGGCGCCGAGTTCCTCGGGTTAAAGGGGGGACACCTTTTTAATTGTGCTTTTTGGCCACAAGACAAACGAGTTGGTTGAACTGAGAGCTGAAAACTGAAATTGTGCAAACACAACTGCCGCCTAGAGACAAACACACGGCATTTAGCGATGGTAACGTGAAATAGCCGAAAGGCTAAAGAAACATTGTTTTTCCATTAACCGAAACTCTTTCGTTTTATTTCTAAATGCAATAATGATAAATTACCGGAAATTCTGTGCTCTCTTTGTTCCATGAAACTTTAATAAATATTATACATGGTTTATCAGCGGCTTACGAAAGTTTAATAAATAATTTTAATGCTTTATCTGTGGTTTAATTTGCCGTAACGGCCAAGTCTAAATTATTAAAAGGAAAACAACATGAAAGGCATTTCACCGAATTGTGTTTCCATACGATTTCTCTTTCAATGATTAATTATTTCTCCTTTATAATGAGTTTAATAATTACAATAAATTCAATTCTATGAAACTATACGAGTGTGAAGAAAAATATCTCAGATTTCTAAATTAAACTCTATAAGTACTCTTGGTTGTTTATCTGTCTTTCATTCATAAATATTTTTAATTCAAGATTAGGAATTCATATATTTTATATAATTTATCTTTATTTAAACATTTTATCGCAGCAAAACTATTTTTTATCTTTCAGAACGTATCTTTTGATGATTCATTTTTTTCTTTCTGTGCGTGCTCAGTACCCACACCTAACTTCAACAAAATTCATTATTATCTGACACATTTCCCTAGTTTTCTATTCCGTAGATATATGTTTAAAATATTTCCGAAGGTTTTATCTAAATTTCTGACATTTTCATTGTATCTGCCGAAACTTTACCGAACGTTTTTTCATTCATCATAAAGGTGTGCCCTCCGCATCGAACTTCCTCATCAACTACAGCTCATTGAAACCATCCCTCATCCCCCAAAAAGTCCCCTCTCCCCATCTCTAGGTGACACAGCGAAGTTCAAAGCCCGCCTGCACCCAGTGCTGCTTTATGAGAGTCGAGTTCGAGTTCCATTGACCAAGCCAAGCCGTTTATAATTGCTGGCCGCAAAAGCGAAAACAGCTTTTTGGCCAAATAATAAATAGAGAACGCCTACGCCAAGCGGAACAGAGCTATAGAGCCCCTCTAGTATATATCCAAAACTACTTCTACATCACCATTATCATCATCATCGCTGAGTGCGCAACTGTGCGAAAATCGCTTTGGCCGCCACAACTGGAAACCGAGCCGCAGTTGGCTTCGAGCGGAGCGCTTAATATGGATACAGTTAATTGACCTTGATTGGGTTTATTTCGGGCAAAGCAAATGTCTCAGTTTCCAGCGTATGGAGTATCTATGAGTTGGCATCACAACATCATTATCATCGGGAGGCAGGAATTCAGAAGGAGGCGGAGGCGAAGGCGAAGGCGGCTAAGATTCCAGGGATTCTCGAACCCAGCCTAATCAGCATAAAATAGTCTGCGATTATCCCCCTTGGGGAACATTTTTGGTGACAGGTTTTCGGGGCTGTTTACACAGAAATAATTATAATATTTTCTATTCTTCACATAATAATTTAGCAAGCGAATTTGTGACTTTACTAACGAATAATAAAAGTGATTTATGCTAACTCGATTAAAGAGATAAACTTAAAAAATACCAATTTAGACTTTTTTTGAACAGTGCATTGCCTTGCCTTAAGGTCATCTGTCTCCCACTCGTCTAAGGATCAGATTCCTAGGACTGGCACGAGGAAATATGTTGACTTCACCTTCTCCTCCCACTGCCACTTGGTGTGAGGAATTTTTCATTAGGAAGGAAGCAATTTCATGGCCGGTTATCCGAGCTCTAACGCCTGCCTGGTGTGCGTGTCCCGCTCGGAACGCACTATCCCCGTCACCTTTTACCAAGGTGTGGCCTACCCCCGGAGTATGCTAAAGGTAAACATTGGAAGGGAAGGAAGGAAGAAAGGAAAAGAGCAAGCAACTCACCCGCTGACATGTTGAGACGTTTGCGCGCATCGCGCTTTGAGTAGAGGAACTGGAAGCCCGCGCCTAGTTTCTTGCCTGTGGAGCCACTGCCACCCCCTGCACTGCCCACTCCACCGCCAGTGACACCACCACCACCACTTACTGCCGCTGCTCGAGCGGCCAATCCTGGCGAGCGGTACCTCGCACTCTTGGCACTGCCCGTGGCCGAGACGGTGGACGAGTTGGAGGGGGTGTAGTTGAGGGCACTCTGCGACTTGGTCTTGGGTGTGCTGGTGATGGGCGCACCACCTGCACCGGTGGTGGGCAGGCGCGGCAGGGAGTTGGTGCTGGCCACCACCTGGCCGGAATTCAGGCTGCGCGGCAGGGTGGAGCGAGCTCCGCCAAACTGATTCGAAGGTGATTCATCGCTGGAGTCCGTCTCGTAGATGGCATCCGGCACACTAGATCGTCGCACATCCTTGGTGGAATCGCCGCCCAGAGAGGAGCCCGCCGATGAGAGCCAAGGCTTGGCTGGGGAAGACTCCAGCTGGTGGTGATGGGCATCGCCGCCGCCGATGCTGCCGCAGGAGCGGACACGGTCGAGTTGCTCGCGGCTCAGGCTCTGCTGGTGCTGGCTGAAGAGAAGGTCGCCTGCCGATCGGCGCTTTGCTACAGCCAAAGCGGACGCAGACGACGAATTATCCCTGTCCAGTTGGCTCAGCTGGCTGAGCCTCGTTCTGCTGTCGCCATTAGCCAGTAATGCCGACTCAAAACTGCCGCGCCACGAGAACCGCTCGTAGTCGCTGGCCATGCCGCACTCCTCCCCGGCGTTGTCTGAGTGCCCGGTTCCCGATGAGGATCCTCCTGTTCCTGCTCCGGCGCCCGTTGCTACTCCTCCCGGATGATGCACGGTGGCCTGGTGATGCAAATGATGGACATGCGGCGTGATGCCATCGAGCAAAAGATCGTGCGATCTGCTGCGCAGCTTCAGCTGTTTCAAGGGCATGGCCCGCAGCTGCTCCTCCACTTCGTCTTCCTCGTCCTCAGTAGTGGTGGCCGAGATCTTGGCCTGCAGCCGCCGGTGGTGGCGCTGGCCCTGCGGTGAGGGCGTTGGCGTCTCATTGCCACTGCTCACCTCGTGCATCAGGGCCACCAGCCGGGTGCCGATGTGCTGCATAACCTTGGCGAACAACTGCGGCGACCGTTCCGTGGTTACCTGATCCTTCTCCTCGTCCTTATCCTTGGCTGCTTCCGTCGCAGGTTCGCGGTCACCACCTGCAGCCACCTTGCTAAAGGAGGCCACCAGCTTCTGGTAGACCAGCGCCTCCATAGGCACGGCCTGGCTCTCATCCAGCAGCCCGCCGTCGCCACGATCGCCCTCCTCGTCCACCTCGAACTTGTTGATGATCTGCTGGCAACTGGCCGAGATTTGGGCCTTCAGCTGGCCCTTCCGCTCGCCGCCTTCGAGGTCGGAGCTGGTGTAGTCCGAGGAGTCGTAGGAATCCGACCAAGTGTCCTCACTGCTCAGGTACTCGACGATCTCGCGCACCTGGTCGTCGTTGATGCCTGGAACGGTTTTCATTAGACGCGTCAGCTCGTTCTCGAAGTAGGCCAGCTGAGCTGGCCGGGACTTGGCGAGCCTCCGCTGGGAGCTGGGCGTGGTGCTGCTGCTCTGGCCTTGCGCCTGATTGGGAGTGCTGGGCTTGCTCTGCTGTGCATTGGCGGTGGCCACGATGAGTGTCTTGAAGAACTGCCGCATCTTGCTCATCATGAGGTTGGTCTCCTCGTCGGAGCTCCAGTTGTTGAAGCTATCCTTGCGGACCAGATTGGGCAGGGTGAGGTTCCTCCTCTGGCTGGGCACCAGAGAGGCGGCTGCCGATGCTGTCGCTGCTGCGGCTGCGGCTGAAGTGCTGGGCATATCCATCTTGGCCAGGCTGATCTGGGATGCAGCCGGCTCTCGATCCTCGCTGATCTGCTCCAATGCCGAAGTGGGACTCTTGGGTGGCTCGCAGTCCGGCGCCGCCTTCAACAAGTCATCGTTGCTGCCCACAAAGCCACTGTCCCGGCTGTGATGGTGTTGCTGCTGCTGCTTCTTGGCCTGAGACTGCATCTGCACTTGGCTACTGCTGCCGGGCGTGGGTGTCCGGCACTCGGAGGGCTCCAGGTCGTGCAGCTTTTTCTCATCCAGCGAGTCGTGGCGCTTGCGCAGCTGCTTTTTCCGCTTGATGGTGTCCGAGGAGGAGCCATCGGAGGCTCCGGCATTGGCCAGATGGATAACAGTGTCGTCGCAGCCCGCCTCCGACTCCGAGGTGTCCTCCACAGCAGGGCCACTAGCGGCGGCCGTCACCGTGGCATCCATTGGATCCGCATCGGGCAGGAGTAGATTGTCTAGCGAGGAATTGTGGCTGCGTGGCGTGCCCCTGGCCCGCACCAAGCGCTTGCGGCGCTGGCTGGGACTGGGGTGGCCCTCGCTGTCGCTGCCCACACTGCCGCCGCTCTCATCGGTGTCGCCCTGCTTCTCAGCTCCGCTGAAGCCCATGAATCCCGAAAGGAAGTACTTCTCGAGGCGGGAGGAGGCCAGATCGGAGGCGCCGCCACTCTCCAGCAGCTGATCCTCGTGCGGCAGTGAGTCCAGGCTCTCCGAGCACTCAGAACTCACCTCCGAGGCGGTGTCGTCGCCGCGCGTGTCGATCGAGCTCATCACCCGGCCATCGCCCAGGCCGAAGAAGAAGTACTTTTCCAGCTCGGAGGCACTCAGACGATGGTGGTGCTGCAGCGTACGCTGTCGCCGCCGCTCCGCCAGATCCTCGTCCCCAAGCTCGCCATCCTCGTTGTCCGCCCGCAGGGAGGCCACTTCGCTCTCCTCGCAGCTCTCCTCGACAATGGTGTGCAGGGTGAAGTCAATGGCCGATCGGTTGTAGCCCCTCAGCTCCTCCTCGCGATCCACGTAGCCATGTCGCCGTCCATTCTCACTCTCGCCCTCGGCATCCTCCGAGTCCGTGGCTGTGGGCGTGGTGGTGGCATTGCTCAGGTTCTCATCATCCTCCTCGTCCTCCTCCCCGCGTTGGCTCAGCTCCTCCACCCAGGAGTCGTCGTCGGCCAGACCATCCTCCAGACAGAGCTCGGGCTGGCCGCTAGAACTGGGCTCATTCAGCGAGTCCACACTGTACGAGTCGCGATCGCTGCTCAGCAGTTCCATGGCGCGAAGTGAGTCATGGGTGAGGTTCTGGCCAAAGCTGTTTGGGCCCGGGCCTGCTTTGTTGCTGCTGGTGTTGGTCGTTTCGTAATCGCCGCCAGCCTTTGTTGCAGCAGCTGCACTTTCGTTGTCTTTCGTGATCATGACCAGGCTGCGGTATTTGGCTGAAAGTGAATTTTTTGGCGAAGCCAGTTCGCTGGCGGATGCTGCGACTGATGCGGGGGAAGGTGCAGCTGCTCCTCCAGCTGATTGAGTGCTCTTCTGCTGGCGAGCTCCAAATATCTTGTCGTAGTCGCAACCGTCGTTTTCACCGCTTTCAAATGCACGAGGTGTAGCCAGCACTACGTCACTGCTGCCGCTGACTCTGTGGTTGTTGGTCTTTTGTGCTGCGAAAGCGTCATTATGGCCAGGTTCGTTGTTCGTAGTAGTGGTATCGGTATCGTTAGTATTACTGTTGTTGTTGTTGTTATTGTTACTGCCGGCGTATAACGCGGAGCGTGGAGCGACCGTAACGTTTAACATCTCATGTTCGACTGGCGATGGCTCCGACTCCGATTCCGATTCGAATTCATTTTCGGAGCGATAGTGGCGGGGCTCTTCGGCTGCGCCATCGGCTTGAGAGCGGCGAGCGACAGGTAGACGAGAGCGGAGTCGGAGTGGTACCTGCTCGAGCGGCTCAGGTGCTACACCACTCGCTGCGTGTGCGGAGAGCGAGTCCAACGAGTAGTCGCTGTTTTCGTTTATTTTGCATGCTTCGCTGCATGCGCCGACCCTCTGCGTTTGCTCAGCTGTTCGCTCTCCCTCCTCTTTCTTCTCCTCTTCCTCCTCCTCCACCGCCTCTTCTTTCGTTTGTTGTACCTTTACCTGGCCATCGCTGTTTGCCTTTACCTGCTCACAGGTAGACATCCCATCACCGTCATTAGAACTTGGTACGCTTGAGAGGCTTTTCCGCGAAGCAGGGGCCGTCGTGCATTCGTTGGGTTTCCCGCCAGGTGAGGCGCTGCTACCTGAGTGGGTGGCAGCCAAAGAAGTGCTTGAAGCACCCGTCGACAGCTGCAGGTCCTCATTGATTTCGGCCACTCCTTGGCGCAGGCGCTGAAGCTTCATCTCCAGCTGGGAATTCTGCTTGTGCAGCTCCAACAGCCGATTCACATCGTTCGAGATGCTGTGCAGCTCCTCGCAGGCATCCATCACATCATCGCGGCGGCGCTCTAATTGCTCCCGCTCCGGCTCCGGCTCCGGCTCTGGCTCGGCGTCTGGCAGAGATCGCATGCGATGCAGCACCACGCCGTCACCGTCGTCAGTCTGGCCGCCCACCACCACAATGCAGTTGGCCAGCTCATCGCTTGAGTTGGCAACGCGGTGGCGTTCACTTTCATCATCGTCGTCGTCGTCGTCGCTCGATTGGCAATCACGTGCGGCGGGCACCTTCCGCTCCTCCCCGGCCTCCGCTTCGAGGGGCTTCACATAGTTGAGCACTATGCCGCAGTCGGTGCGCTCGGTGTCGGTATCGTTGTCGGAGGAGTCTTCTAGATTGGCCTCCGACGAGGACAGGGAGTCGCCCTCGGTTGAGGAGCTGCGTCGCTGGCGGCGGGCGCCCGGCTGTCGGTTGACCACAAACACCTTGTTGAAGCGCCGGCGCTTGGGCCGGCGATCAGCCACGGTTCCGGTGTCGTCCGAGTCGCAAGACTCGGAGCTGGAGCTGGAGTTCGAGCTGGAACTGGAGCTGGCATCGCTGGTGGTGCTGTGGTGGCGCTCCAGCTGCTCTGCTTGCTCCTCCTTCTCCTCCTCGCCTGCCTGCATGGCGGCTGCCACATTATAGCTGCGCTGGGTGGCCTTGCGCGGTCTCATCGCCAGCTCCGCCTGCTCCCCCTCGTCGTGGCTGCTGGTGCTACTGGCCTCATCGGGACTGCTGGCCGCATAGCTCTCACTCTGCAGATGCGAAACGGCGGCGGCGGCCGGTGATGATGCCTCATCGGACATGTTGCTCTCTGTAAGTCGATTGGAGGACAAATTCTTGGCAGCTCTGTGCTGCTCTACGGGATCTAGCTGCTGGGCCCTCGGTTTGGGCTTGGGCCTGGCCACATTTTCGACTGCAAGTCCGCCGAAACGAGTTATTACCGCAGGAGTTGCTAGTGCTTGTGCCTGTGTTTGCCTTCGAGTCTGAGTCTGAGTCTGAGTTTGTGCTGCTGCTGCTGGTACTTGATTTTTATGTATATTCGTTTCCACTTCTTCTTGGCTGTGGCTGTGGCTGCTCCTCTGGTTGTTGCTGTTGCCGCTACTGGCCAGGTAGGTTTGTGTTGTTGCCGCTGGCCGGGTTTCGCATAGATTTCGGCTCTCGGAATGGTATTTGCTGGCATTCACCGCTCTCTGAGCGTCTGCGAAGGCAACGGCAATGGATGTTGCTGGCGTGCTCAGCTTATCACTGGCGACACTGGCAACATGTGTCTCCGCTGGCACTGGCAATGTGCCGCTGACGCCGCCGCTGGCACTGTTGCCTTCGCTGCCTTTATCATAAACATTACACAATCTCTGAGTTGTGGGCGTTGTGGTGCTATTCCCCTTGGTGTGGAAGTTGCTGCTATCGTCGCCGCTCTCACTGTTGCCGCTGCTGCTGCGACGCGCGTTGCTTGTTTCGGGTTGTTGCTCACTCGACGGCGAACGCGACGCTACTAAACTTGTTGGCTTTGGCTTGAAAGCATTGCTGGCCATTTGTTGGTAAAGCTGTTGCTGTTGCTGCTGTTGTTGCTGTTGCTGCAGCGAGTTGGCAGCCCTTGTGGTATTAGTGGCCAACGTCTCCAGACTCCTGCCCGCCGTACCATAGCCTGAGGTACTCGTCGACGAAGATGAGGAAGAGTGCATGGATGAGCAAAGCGACTGTGTCATCAACGATCCCAGCGAGGCACTTAGCTCCGGGGCCGATGACTTGAAGCCGCCGAGGCCGCGCAGGCGCTGCGGCATTAGCGGCATCAGTGGCGGCGGTGTGGTGGGCAGCTGCTGGCAGCTCCTCGTAGACACCGGCGGCGTTGCATCGAACAAGTTGTTGCTGGACGCCGCTGCCACAAACTGCTGGGAGTAAGCTGCTACAATGGCGGCGAACTGCTGCTGCTGGCCGGCCGCCTGCCAGATCTGCTGCAGCGAGGCGGCCAGCTGCTCGTCCTGCTCGAGGAGAGGATTCCCGGAGCTATGGAGCTCCGCCCAGTTGGGATAGGCGGCCATCGGCACGGGAATAGGCACGGGAACGGGTATGGGCACATACTGCGGCTGTGGCGGCACCTGCTGCGTCTGCTGCTGGCCGGGACTGCAGCTGCACCGACTGTGGTTGTGGCTGTGATGGTTCTTTAGGAACCGGGTCTTAATCCTGGTCTTCATACTGAGTGGATGCGGAGGCGGCGGCACTGGTGGCGGCGTCTGATCGGAGCTGGTCTGCGAGCTGCTCTCGGTGTTCAGGACAAACTCCTCGTCGGTGCCCGTATCGCTCTCCCGGATGCGGGAGCAGTAGCTGTTCCTCAAGCCTGGCGGGCGGCGCTGGACTAGAGGGGAGTCGCTGTCGCTAGATTGGCACTGACGCACTCGGGGCGGCGGAGGCGGGGTTGCCCTGGCCGTTGAATAAGCAATCATGGTAGTGGTAGTGGTTGTCGTGGTCGTGGAGATCATCGAGGGCTCAAAGTAATCCCAGTCGCAATCCTCCACATTGCTCACGATGCTGTGGCAGTGGTGCGTGGAGCAGGAGGAGTCGGAGTCATTCTGTTCCTCCTCTTCCTCTTCGCCGTGACAGGACGAGGATGAATCCGAGTTGAGGAAGACGAGCTTGAACTCGTCCGCTTCGACGCTGTACTGCGACTGCTGCTGCTGGCGTCCGTGCTGGGTGGAACACCTGAAGTCCAGCTCCGATGACGATGACGTTTCCATGGCATCGCACCCTGCGCCTCCTCCTCCCGATCCCATATCACCGGAAATCGCGGACAGCTGCTGCTCTGCGCCGCCTGTGGAGTATCGTTTGCGGGAAGTTAGAGCCGTCGTCGGGGTTCGGAGGCAGCCAACACCACGGAAATACTGGTTACTTGGACACACACACGCAGGTGAAATACCGGTTGTCCCGGGGGTGAGTTCTCCCAGCACCAATGTTAGTTAGTCGCTCACAGATAGGTTACGGGTTACGGGTGGTGGTGGATGGATGGATGCACGAAAACTTACAGCTAACATGGGTTAAGCTTGGATGGTTTTGGCATGGTGAACAGCAAAGATATAAATAGAAACTACAAGCTACAAATAGGCACCAAAGCAGGGTGTTTGAGGAGATATTTATCAGTCCCAGGAAGTAGTCTGTGGCTTTATCAACCCCAATTGGATAAATGTTATCTAGGCAATGATTATGGAGTTTAGGCCCATAGTGCAAACCATTTAATTGCTTTAATGGCGAAACGAAAGTGATATTATCCATAAATATACCCCTGGTATTTGATATACTCATAGCTGAGTAGAGGTGATACGAATCAAAGCATTTTCCAAGATTTAATTGTTTAAGACTTTAAAAGAAGCCAAGTTTAGCTAGGAAATGTACACAACTTCATTTAAATAAATGTTTATATTCGAGTTAACCAGCAAGTGTACCTTAGGTTTATTATACCCGCTACCCATAGGGTAGAAGGGTATTATAACTTTGTGCCGGCAGGAAATGTATGTAACAGGTAGAAGGAAGCATTTCCGACCCTATAAAGTATATATATTCTTGATCAGGATCAACAGCCGAGTCGATCTAGCCATGTCCGTCTGTCTGTCTGTCTGTCTGTCTGTCTGTCTGTCTGTCTGTCTGTCTGTCTGTCCGTCTGTCCGTATGAAACACTGGATCTCAGAGACTATAAGAGATAGAGCTCTAATTTTTTTTCGACAGTATTTCTTAGGCTTGCACGCAGATCAAGTTTGTTTCAAATTTTTACCACGCCCACTTCCGCCCCCGCAAAGCATAAAAAAGTGTATTAAGCGTATAATTTTAAAGCTAGAATCGCGAATTTTGGTATGTATATTAAGAACTATAGTCTGTGTGATCCCTGAAAATTTGGTTGCGATCAGATAAAAATTGTCTAAGTTATTAAAGAAATAATTTTGTATGGCCACAAACGGCTGCTGGCAGCATGCCTCATTTGGTTGACCAATTAGACCAACTAAATATTCTTATCCGTTCTTGGTTGTGTTCGGAAAAGAATCTTATAAGATATTCGAGAAGCAATTTTAATAAATGGTAATAATTATTAGCCGCTTGAATGCAATAATAACTAATAATAACTGTTTTTTTCTGGCGTCCTGACGCTTTTCTGGTTTAAGTATGGGTAGCGGGTATCTCACAGTCGAGCTCACTCGACTGTAGCTTTCTTACTTGTTTATTTCAAACCAAAGTGCCGTGTAATGCAATGAGCAGGTGGTTATCCAGAAATAAATTGTATCAGAAAACCATTAATACAACCATTAATAGAATAAACTATACCATCACAAAATAATAGTAATAAATTCCACTAAAAAGCTTCAAAAAACAATAGCATTCCCTAAAAATAAACCATTTGAAGAGACTCCTTTTTAAAAGTAATGCAACTTGAGTTCATCTCAGCTTTAGCAACTTTATCCGGATCAAAATGGAATATATCGAAAATCATTTCTTCATATCTCAAGCTTTACCACCAATCCCGTCTGCAACCAGTTCAAAGACTCCTGATTGATTATGAGTCTATGCCACAAGGTTTTTCATTCCTTCGTGGCATGGCAAGGACTAGCTTGGGTTTGTGGAAAAGCTTTTAGAGTCTCGGTAACATGGCCATGTCCTGCCCGAAAATGCACAAACAAAAAGTGCACAAGCTGCTGGCGGTGAATGCATGCACACAGAGTCAATCCCCAGCAGCCACAAGGTAAACATTTGCACACCCCACCCCCCGCTTCACGTCCTTCCCTCTAAGCACTTTCTGTGATTCCCAGGACAGAGCCCACATCGCAGCACAAAAGGTGCGCGAGATAAGATTAACGCTACACTTTTGACAGTCTCGCCGTTGCGTTGCGTTCCGTGCCGTTCGGCCGAAAATTCCGGTAGGCGTAGCTTTCGTTTTGGATGCTCAGTGGGCGGTGGCTGTACAAGGACGTGGGTCGAGATCCGGGTAACTCATAGACACACGCTGCGTTGACGGTCGCCAAACAGGAATGCCGCAAATCGCCAAATTGAAACATAACAAAAGCCGGCCGAGGCGAAAGCAGCAGATCCAAACGCCGGGTAAAATCCTCTTGAAAACTCCCCAACTTGTCAGGTGGGCGGGGTGAGGGCGGAGTGAAAATCGATTTATGAGTTCCCAAAAAAAAATTATCCTGCCCGCCCAAGGCTGGGTTTTCTGACGGTTTCGGAGACCCAAAATCTTTTGAAGCAAAGCCCCAACTTTGCTCTTAAATTTTTGTTGCTCGCTTGTGGTCGTGTCACAGCCAATGGCTTCGGGGGAAAATTTAACTCCAATTGCGGGATGGAAAGTGGAAAGTCTGCTTTGAATCAGGCGAGAATTGATAGCATACTTTTAGGAACTAGCTGAAATTGCTGACGACAGAAAGTGTTGCATTCTTAGGAAGCCGCTGACCAGGGAATTTGAAAGGGACGAATTTTACCTTGGAATTTTCCTGTCCCCTTAATTGCATATATACTCTAATAAGCTGAAGAGTGGCAGTATTTTGTGTTCAATTTGATTTTCTAGGAAAGCTACAGTTTTGATTATATAGCAGAGATTTTGAGACGATTTTATTAAGCATTGAGAAGAAGTCAATAAGGTTTTGAGCCCTTTATGATATAAATCAGATAAATTGTTAGGAATTTAGCACACTTTTAACGCATAAACTGTAATTAATTGGAAAATATCAATTTATTAATAAAAAATTTTACTTAAATTCCAATTTCTTTGCTTATTTCCTCATCTTTTAAACTGAAGATAGTGCAGGGTTTCTTAAGGTGACACAGTCGCCGTCTGACAATGACAAGCAACTCAAGAAGCAGCCACCTTCAGGAGTCCCCAGAAGGAGCTTAATTAATTGAGCAAAATTAGACGGAAGACGAAGCCCCTCACAAAGAGTTTGTTAGTGGCACAGGCGGCCATTGGCATCGCCGCCACCCTCCATCACCATCAACATTAGCATCAGTACGGGCATTAGCATTACCATCACCAAGTTAATTACGCTTCCAAACATATACTTAGTTACACAGAGACAAGCAAATACATAGAGGGTACACTGAGACAATATTAAGTGAGTTAGATTCGAGAGTAAAATCGATATATTCTGGGAATAGTTTCCAAAGCTTCAATTTTTTCTGATTTTTTCTGGTTTAAAGGGTTTTAAAGGGAAAAACAGTACTCATGCGTCTTCGTTTTACTCTCGATCGTTTTGCTCAGTGTATTTGTTAGTTTTTGTCACTTACCTTCTTCGGCGGCCTTCTCCTTTTCCTTCTCCTTGCGACGCTGCAAGACCACTTTCTTAAAGACCACGGCGGCCGCCTCCACTGCATTCTGTAGCTCCTGCTCGCCCAAAGTGCTGGTGTGGGCGCCGGCTCCCTGGAAGGCAAAGGATGGGAAACCCAACGAGTTAAGCCTACTTGTTCGCTGGTCCTTTGATGGTCCGCCCACTACTCACCGCTGCATCATCGGCGTTGGCCGAGGATTCCAGGGATTTGCCGTTGACCGGCTGCTCGGGTCCCTGGGAATTATTCGTTTTCGAAGGCGGACTCTCGTCCTGCTGGCCGCTGGCTGCTACTGTGGCGACAGGAAGTTCTGTTTTTTTGAGGCGCATGGCTAAATCAGAGTTTCTATGCATAAGCTGTTGATGGAAGGAGTAAATGTGCTGGGTCGTGCTACCTGTGGGGGCGGTTAACGGGAAGGAGAGGAAGGTGCAAAGCGTTCATCAATCGGGTGCCGGAGCAAGCGCAGCTACTCAAGGTTCTACCGAGCAGGGACCGCAAGAATTAATTAATAAATCAACTATAAACACGCAAGTATTTATGCGAAGGCGGGGACAACATAAATGTTTACTTGGATTCGGGGGGCGACTACTACACTTTGTAAATAGGGTTTCAATTTCAATTTAACTAATCTTTGTGTTGATGTTTAATGCTGAATGATTATTGTTTAATGATTATGACACTACATTTTGGATTTTATTTATAGAAAGCGCCATAAGAAACACGTATTAAAGCGGATTACTTGACTTTTTTTTTTGAGAAAAGAGGGCTGGGTTACACTTGATTTAATTTATTAACTCAGGGCTAACTATCACACATTGCATTAAAAAATGTGAAAAAATGTGTTGAACTTTTTGAAATACTTTACATAATTAATGTTTAATTAGATTTGAAATAAAAGCTTAAGAGTAGTTGTGTCATGACTTCAATAAGAATTGTGTGAGACCATTTCAATTTCGATATTATTTATAAATATTATTAAAGGATGTACAATTTCGTTTTAAATACAAAACTAAATAGAGTTAAATTCATAAAAAACATTTATAAATAAAAAATATTCAAACTAATTTAATTATTTTTGGGAATATCTAAGGGAATTTAAGGAATTAAATCAAGAATTATGGTTAGCTATAAGCAGGTGCATGTAAAGTGTTGTCTATTTAAACTGCAAACTACATTAGTTGGTTGTATGTTCAGATTTCTCTGAGAATGAAGTGACCGAGTAGGGTATAAATTTCTGGGTGGAATGAATGAAAGGTGCTTCAGCCGGAACTGGTAATAATTGCGGTCCCTGGACTCTTCAGATGCGTGGAGGCAGAAAGCAACCATATCTACTGTTACTGCAGGAACTAAAGCTCCTACGTGACTCACCCTCCTCCGCCTCACCGATCCCAGTGCGGCTGTTGCGGCGACGGGCCTGCGGTATCTTGGAGTTGCCACGCGTCTTGTCCAAAATGTCGGCCAGTGGACGCGGGCTGGGAATCTTCGAAGCCTCCGTCTTCTTTTGCTGGGGCTGTAACAAACAAGGACGAAGGATCTTTAAGAATGCATAATCACAGTTGAGATACAGATTTCTAAATAATATTTTGTTTAATATTTATTGACTTAGAATCTAAATCGGAGTCCACCCACCTGTGTGTCCTTTTCGGGATGAGAAAAGGAGCGTCGTGTGACCGGCTTTGGTGTGGTCTTGGCCCCCGAATCCTCGGAAACAGACCGCATCTGCTCCGGCTTCCGCCGCTCGGTGGCATGACTCTCTGAGACACTTCCGCATGTCGGGGCAACTGGTTCAATTCCCACTCCTGCAGTGACATCCGTGGTCTGTGAGAGCTGGGCCAGCTCCTCCTGCTGCATCTGCAGTTCCCGGGACTGGCGTCGCCGCATACGATTGTGCATCAGCGGGGTGCGGGGCAAGGCGGCGCTGCCGTAGTAGGTCTGCGGGGTGCCCATATCCGGATAATAGCTAGGCACTCCACCCGACCCGACAGTGGTTCCAAGACCAACGCCACTGCCTCCACCTCCATAGCCAGAGTCCGCCAGGACGTTTTCAGCACTGTAGATGGGTCTCTGGGAGCCCGGCTGGTAGCCCGATCCGTCGTCGGAGCCATTGTTGTAGATGATGCGCGGCTCACTGCTGAAGCCCGCATTGTAGTTCCTCTCGTACTGCATCTCATCGGACTCCAGGAAGCTGGTGGCACTGTCCCCGAAGTAGTCAACGTACTCTGGCCGGTTTTCCAGCTCCTCGGTAACGTCGGGGAACTGGTGGAACTGCTGCTTAGCCTCACCAAAGGTTCTCTCCTCCTTGAGGCAGTCCTGCCGGACCAAGCGGCTGGGCGAGCGGCTGGTGGATCGCTGCACCGCTGAGGTGGGAATCTCTGGCAGCAGCCTCCGGTTTTCCGGATGTCCCTTGGTGTTTGAATACTCCTCATTGCTGTGGCTGCGCACCTTGATCATCTTGGCGTGCGGATCCCGCGAGTGGTGGATGTTTACGCTCTGGCTGCTGGAGTACTGCTCGCCGGTGCCGGTACCGCTGGCACTGGCCACACTGCCGCCGCTTCCTAGATCCGAGGTCCCAGCTGCGGGCACGTGAGGCTGCGACAGAAACTGTCGCGGATTCTGGACGCTGGGAAAGAGAAAGTTCTGCTTGGCCCTGGGCGAGATGGGCATAAACTTGCCGGGAGGAGCGGCGTGCACGGTCAGGGTATTGCCGCTGGTGAAGGCCTCCGGATTGGGCAGCGTCTGTTGGCGCATAAACTCTGGCGAGCGGCGGAATTGCGGTGAAGTCTGACGCTTCGGCGGCGAAGTGGGCAGCAACTTGACATGCTGCTCGGGATTCGGCAACGTCGCCTGGCGCGTCATCCGCGGCTTGGGCATGGGTCCGGCGTCCTGTTCATCGCTGGCCAGGCTTGAGGCCTGTGACTCGTAGTTGAGCGGCGGAGCCGGATTAGCTGGTACCGCCGAATCGTAGCCCGAAGGCAATAGCTTTGTGCGGTGGTACGCGCTTGGTGGCTCCGGGAACGAAGTCTGGCGCATGAAGGGTGGATAGCGCTGCTGCTCGCCCGGAGATCGCTCCGGGGAGCGGCTGTACAGCCGATTTGGGGATGTGGACATGTAAATGGCCGGCGTTGGCTGGGCGGGCAACGTGGACTGACGGCGCACCTGCAGCCGATGGTGCGTGGGCGTGACCTCCAGCTGGGGTTGCTGCGGCTGTTGCTGTTGCTGCTGCTGGGCGTAGTTGTCGCAGTCTCCCACTGTTACCTCTACGCCCACTCCGCTCATTCCCTGTGACGCCGCCGTGTTCATGTGAATGACGTCGTCACTGTTGTAGGCGCTCGGATAGAGCGGACTCTTCTGCAGCTGATGCGGCGACGTGGGCGCCGTGAGATTTACCGAGTTGTAGTTGGCCAGGTTGGCCCCGCTGCCGCTGAGCGTTGGGTCGTTGGTGAGGCTGCTCGGGAGCGTGGACTGACGCAGGACCCGGCGACCCAGCTGCCACCGGCTGGTGGCGGTGGGTGTGGCAGTGCCACTTCCGTATCCAGCGACGTGGGCGGGTCGCGGCTGCTGGGGCAGGTGATGCTGCTGGTGGTGCTGGTGCAGAGTGGGATAACTGCCCGCCGACTGGGCCTCGATTAGATGCTGCTGCTGCGGATATAGATTGTCGGCCACCGGTTGCTGCGAGTTGGGATTGTTCGGATCGTCCTCGGGATCTGTGGGCAGGATATATATACCTCATGTCATATTGTAAAGAGTAATCCTCAGGAAGCTACTCACTTGATATGGTCCAAGAACGACGTATGCTTTTCCTCAGGACATCGCTGGTGGTCATATGATCGACAGCCGTGCAGGATCCCAAGGTGTAGGCGTCCTTTAGCCAATCGCCACTAGCGGACTGGATCTCCCTGCAAGAGCAACAACATTGCCACTTTAGGAACCAGAAAACTTCGCCAAACATTGCCGCCACAAAAGTTTTCGGGGCGACAAAAGTCAACAAGTAAATCGGCGGCGGAGTCACCGGATCCAACGTCTGCCAGTGCCAGCGACAATCGGCCGACTGTCTTGGCTCACTTACTCGAAAATACGACTGAATGCCGGATTGTCTGTGGAGCAACACCAACACGAGCTGGAGCAGAGCTACCCAGACTCTGCCCAAGGGGGATCGGAAGAGTTGAAGCCGGCAACGCACACTGGCTGGGGTTTACATAAACATAAACATAAATTTGCAGATACATTTTTTGTGAAAAACTTTTCCTTCCCGGCGAAACCTCAACGGCGAAGTTAGGGTCTCAGAGACTCGAAGAAATGATTAAATATTTAATGAATAAGTCAAACTTCAACCGGAAGTTGGTCTTATTTATATATTTAACTTTCAGGCCGACACCAACTTTAATCAAACAATTGCATATTAAATTAAATATAAAGTAGAGGTAAAGACGAGGCAACAAATTTTTATTTTAGTATAAGATATATTTCCTATTGTTTTATATTAAAAATACGGCAAGCGATGAAAGCCGAAAGGTTATTTTAAATTAAATAAATTAATTCCCTAAAGAATTTAACAAATAACTTGGCTTAAATCAGACTCTATTAAATTCATAAATGAAGTTTAGTTTGTTAACTTTGTTCCAAGAAGAACTTTGAACCATTTTGCCCTGATGCATTCGTTAAACAAATTCCATTCAACTAGCAATCTTATTCAGATGCAATATATTCTTAGTTTGCCATGCATCTTGAATTCACTTTATTAGTATCATCAACAAATTCCAAAGAATTTTCCCTTTTGCTCTGCAGTATTGACTTTAATTTGATTAAAATGATGAATGCGGGAACTAAATTGGCCATACGAATATAATTGGCTGTCACTGGATTTTGGTAAAATTATGAAATAATTAATCTAGCTAAAGATTCGTGGCATCAAATTGTGTATTTATCGGCAAGACACTGTGCGTCTTAAACCTGATCTTGGGGGCGCAGTCAAGAAATTGAATAAATTCCAACTCGCACGCCAACCGAGTGCAATAGTTGGAGGCATTGACGCCTTCCATCGATGGCCATAGAGGGGCTGGGCCGCATTGGTAATCGAAATCGTGGTCGTCATCGCCATCATCATTATAATTATCCGGCAGCTGCAGCAGACGCGGCCAAATTGGGAGTGCGTCACCGGCGTTGACAGGCGTGAAATCGCTGTCACCTGTAGGCGACCTGCCGGATTCTTGGCCCCGGGAAATTTACATATGTATATGCTCCACGCAAGTATCTAGTTGTCGAGTTGGCCAAGTTTTAATTACTCAACCGTCTGCGCCTGGCCTTGTGCACTCAATACGGGCATTTCTCAGATGCGAAGTTGTTTTGGGACTGGAGTCTGGGCTTGCCCATTAACACTGAACCCTTGGGTGTGGGTCGCCAGTCTCATCAGAGTTGCCAAATGTTGGCACCAACTACCTCGAGTCGTACGATGTTGTGGTGACACACACAGGGCGTATGTGTAATGTACGGGGTGTCTCAAAAGGGGAAACGGGGCCAGAGAACACAGAGAGTGCAGCTCATTAAACGGCCGGAGCACTTGTTGGCTCAAGGAACATGTGTGGGACTGCAGGAACTCCTCCTACTCTGAAAGGATGATGGATGGATGATTTTTAGCAGCCTTTGAGTGAGCAAATTGCAACCTGAATACATTCCTATTGGTTGCTCTTCTAGGAAACTATGAATTCACAGGAATCAATTTAATTCTTCGGGGGACAAACGGTATTTACATTTAAGCCGTTTTGCATGGAATATAACCAATCAAAAACTGCATGCGATTACAGAAACGGTCGGAACGCAAAAACACAATTTCAGAGAACTCCAAAAAAACTCAAAACATCAAGGAAACAAGAGCCAAACAATTAAAAACCCGCCTCATCATTTATGCAGAGCATCAGATGACTGCCTGTGACACCAGATGTCTACCTTGGCAGCGATGGCTAAAAATGAAAAATAAACACAAATAGGATAACTCATTCCAGCCGAAGTGAAGCCTTTCACTATCACCTTTCATTGTGCACAAAATAAAGTCCATTTCTGGGCAAGAGATACTATTTGATACTTTGTGGACAAATCTGCAACAAGCTTTGGGTGACAATTCCGACAACACAAAAGCAACCAAAAGGGCATGCAAAATTAGATTGCAGCCATGAAAATTGAAGCGCAACATAGTCCGGTGCAGGAAAAAAGAAATGGAAAAACAATACCACACCAGGGCAAAATAAATGCGGAAACTTCGAGTGGCACACGAACTGAAAGTAACCAATAAAAAACATACATAGTTGCAGATATATAAAACCTTGTTTGGAAAATATTTTCAACCGGAAACCGAGTTTCGATTTTGAAAATTTCCTTCATTTGCCTTAAACTTTAAAATTAACATGCATTTATTGGGATCAGTTTCGATTTGAATGAATTTTTTGAGCATATAATAATTTTACCTTTAAAGTACATATGATCGCTAACGTTTATTTCCCTACCACTCACTCGATAGACAAAACAAGGACATCAGGATACCAAGTAGTGTTTAGTGACTTAGTTTTCGTGTGCGTGAGTTGGATGCTCGAGGGTAACATTTAGAAAGTTGAGTAGTTCGAGTGACAGCCAGCGACAGAGACACAGAGGCAGCGACAGGGACAGAGAGACTTACATTTGCTTGTGGCACACCACACACACCCAGTCCGTGGTGCGAGAGGTGAACTCGCGACAGGCTTTGCACACGCGCAGCTTGCAGACGCGACAGGGGGCACCGCGGTTCGTGATGCGGCCCAGTTCGGTGGTGCAGCGAGCGCAGTGGCGACTCGGGTCGCTCGTGTGTACGTTGTGGTTGTTGTGTTGTTCGAGCTGTTGTTGTTGTTGATTGGGCTGCATGGTTGTCTGTTGTTGTTGTTGTTGTGTGGCATCGAGTGGCTGCACTCCACCAACGACCTTAGCCGCACCCTTGCGTCTCAACGCATACAATTCCGCGCGCAATAGCCTGTTTTTGTGTTTATTGTTGATCATATTGTTGAAATTTCATTGGAGTTGTTGTAATTGTTGTTGTTGTGGGTGTGGTGATTTTTTTGTGATACATTTTTGTCATGGGTTCGATTGTGATAGGTTGAAGTTGATACAAAAAAAATTGAGGAAAGTGTTGTAATTGCAGTGGTGTTAAGGAGTTTCGAATAATTAAGGGTGTTGTTGTGTTGTTTTAATGTTATAAGTACGTGGTGTTTAATTGTTGTGAATTGTTTATTAATATATTTGGAAAGGCGTTGTTGAAATTGTTTTAGGTGTTTTTGCAAGTGTGCACAGTGTGTGGGTGCGAGTGGTGGTTCCGTCGCCAGTAGTTGTGGGTTTCGTTGTGGTTTGTTTTTGAAATTGTTGAAGTTTTGGTGGCCGTCATTTAGGGAGGGGAGGGTTGGTAACATAATTACGTGACAGACGCATAGACATTTTAGTTAGATTGTTGGTTAAGGAACGAAAATACGTTACAAAAGTTAACATGACATGTGGAGGCAGATATATAGAGAGCGAGAGCGATAGGGAAGGAGAAAGTGGCAAGCGTTGCGGGTTAACGTGTATGAGTGTTGGTGTGTGTGTGTGTGTGCGTGATGTATGTGTAATTGAATGGAAAGAGACAAAGAATAAAAAGAACACACAAAAAGTTGTCATTAGTTGATTTAGTAGCAATTTAATCGATTTTCGAATTGAACTTTGGTTAATTTGGTTAGCATAGTTGGTAAAGCCAAAATTTTCACGTGCGCAACATATTGTAAATTAATTAAAGTGAGTAGTCAAGAGACAATAAACCAATTATATTCTGTTGCAACAGGATGTGCACAAAGTTTGAGCTCAAAATTAAATGAAATTATGAATGCAGATAAAATTGTGCTTGTTTGACAGATGGATATCGAGTATTCCGGGGCATATGCTGTCAAAGTGACTAATTAAAGATAGGCGAGCATGTAAATTATATATTCATTTTGATAAATTCCCGCCATTAACCCAACTATAAATCTAAAGCGTAAAGGGATTCTTTGTAATGGTTGAAATTCGTTCTAAAGACTATATAAAATATGGAAATTCGAAGAGTTTGCGGCAAGATACATATAAGCGAGGAGAAGTGGTTTATACCTAGAACTTCGCTACAATGAATGTTTAATTATCTAAACGGATTCAATTTAGGCTCATTCTTGTATACATTTCTAAAGGACAATGGACATCTAATTAAATGGACCCCAAACTGCGCGAAATTTATGCAAATGATGGACGTGTGGGTGAAAGTTGGCAATCCAATTAAATCGGTAATCAAGCGTAAGTCGAGGTCCGGTTAGCAAATTAAGTTTGAGGTCTCGCCATGTCGCTACTCTCCATACTCCCGGGATTTTCGGGCTTTCGGGCACCCCTGCAGCTCGTCCTTGAGCCGGTTGCTTAATATTAACGCGCAGCTGGCAGGCGAGAGCCATAAAACATGGCCAGGAGCTGCTGACACATAAAACAAACAGAACACATGGACGTCAACGGCTACGGTTAAGTGAATAGCACCGAAATTCACATATCAAGGCTTCAAAAAATAAACCAGCTATGGCACTCATAATTAACAATAAATAAATTGTTTACCTTATAAAAATCCTTTTAATGTATGCCTATATTTTTACACTAGCAACGTTGACATTTTTACCTCCACTGTATGTCAACGTAGACCTTTCGCAAGTGTGACGATGTGATATGTCAGTGAAGGAGTCACGCAGAGCGCATAAAAATCCAAACAAGACTTTGGTTTCTGTGTAAATTATGCTGCTCACCAGCACCGAGAACAGCTGTTTTTAATTATAATTTTATCTGCAGCCTAGCATCGGGATTGGAGTGCGTGCGGGCTTTATTAGCGCCACAAAATTGGCAAACGACTGTTGTAGGGCCTAGTCAAGCGGCCATCAAAGCGGGGCAGGAAACGGAAACGAAAGCCGAAACCGAGGCCAAGCCAAAACTGTTGCATACTCTCGTGGGCACAAGCACACACATCGTTCGGCACCATGTGGAATGTAGAGTAGTGGGCTTTGGTGAACTAACCACGGACCACGGCCACAGCCACACTCAGCCCAGCCGGGGACATGTTTTATTGGCCTGGTTAACGCATAAAGTCTGCTCCCGCCATCAAACAGCAAAGCATGCTGCTTTTCGAAACCCCATACTCCGCAAATCAACGTTGAGCTCACACTGGAAAAACCCACCGCCATTTAGTACATTTAATTCGGCACTTGGCACCTCATTTCCAGGGCAATGAAAATAAATAAAAGGCTTAAGAATAAAATTAAACCCAATATAAATGTTCTTCAATGCAGAAGGAGCATTAAATGAATATATTCATAATATGTGTGTGCATTGAAGGTTGAATTAATTGAAGTAAGTGTGAAAATATAACGGAGTGTATTAATATTTGACTAAAATTTCAAATTCCACGAAATTGTATCTTTTAAACTTCTTAAATCAATAAAAGTAAGACAATATTTCCACGATTTAATAATTTAATGAGAGTAAATTATTCAATATACAAATTAATGAGATTAATCCCTGAGAATTTAAAAGCTTCCTTATATTTATTGCCGTGCAGCCGTGCTCATGTTTAATGTTCCATCTGTTGGCATGTCAGGATCGTATATACCAGTCGGCCCGATGGATGGGAGTCGAGATGTGGCTGACGGTTTCGTGTGTTCAAGTGCTCGAGTGCTGATGTAGTTATAGTTGCTATGTGGTTGTAGCTACACGACCAGCACCGGCTGCGTTATGAATTAATAATCATAATAAGCCATTAGGGCAGCGCCGTGCCGCAGCAGGAGCAGGAGCAGCTACAATGGGCTGCCAAAAAGTGCTAAACCTAATAGCCATAAATTCACAGTGACCATGAAAGCGGCGCAAAGACCTGGATAAGCTGGCCGCCTTAGTTGGCCTGCGGAACAGTTTTCGGTTTAGGGAAATGATTAAAAACCCTAACACGGCCTAAACAAATAGCGTTACGCATGTTTCTGATTGTCCTGTCCCCTAGTGCGAGCCGAACTCAGTTGAGCCCTGTCCTCCTCCTACGCTCTGCGGGCTTATGCAAATAAGCAACTAATTAAACTGATGTAAATCAGCTGCGTCCTGTTTCTGGGTCCTGGGTCTGGTTCTGGTTCTGGGTCGCCCCGGTGGCCTTTTCGGGCGTGTGACCTTTTGGGCCAGATCGAACACCTGCTCCGCCGGCTTATTAGAAATCAAAGGAGAGATAACATTGCCGGCGCGGCGCCCACGAATTTGCGCTTTGATGTTGCCATGGGGCAGCAGCCGACGACGGCCAAATAATTCGCTTCTCGGGGAGCTTACAGCAGCTAATGCAATTGGTCTGGCCTCAGATGTTGGGGATTTTAATGTAGAAGAAGGTCAAATGTTTAATACTGGCAGAGTGAGGGAATATAAATGGGTGGTTTTGCGGAAAAACTTTTGGGAAATTTAATTATAGTTTGTTTTCATAAGAAATAAAAGTTGCGTAAAATTTGTATCAGCTATTAACTAGTTTTCGGCGAACTCATCAAATACGCATGTTTTTCTCACGTTTAACATATTTTCTAATAGCATAAATAAATATGTATTTTGACATATTGAAGAGCTAGGAAAATTTTTTGCAACCCTCTCAGAGTATCGGAGCTACTATAAAGTATTAATTTTGTATACATTCTTAAAGCCAACTTTAAGGTATGCTTTGTATTCAATTACAAATGCGTTGTAACTTTAAATTCGCTTCAAATGAAATATAAATCTGATATTTTCTGCCATGGCAGCTGTCGGAAAATCCACTAGAGAAATTATATGCCATTTGCTCTCTGCTTTTCCAACACTCCCCCTAGGTTTTCGCGCTAAAATATGCCATAACTCAAATCGTCTCTGACCACAGACAACGGCAGCACCGGTCGTTGGCAGCACCGGCTTGTCCATTAGATTTACGATTTTAATGACGCCAGACTCTGGCGCTGATGTGCCAGAGAATGCGAATATAAATAATTACCAGGCTAAATATGATTTGTCCCCGGAGCGGGGGC
This sequence comes from Drosophila anomelani, assembly GCA_035045905.1. Lineage (NCBI taxonomy): Eukaryota > Metazoa > Arthropoda > Insecta > Diptera > Drosophilidae > Drosophila > Drosophila anomelani. The sequence continues at coordinate 1,512,326 of JAWNOO010000007.1, read as the reverse complement.
GTCCGAAGTGAAGTGTCCTGGCTGCTGAATGCTGAAAGCAAGGACAATGGCCAGTAGCTAAGGCAATGGCGATAGGTCTCGCGTTTCCGTTTCAAATTAAAACTTTTTGACAGCGTCGCAAGGCAGGAGAGAAATATAATAAAAACCTGCGAATATGCCGACGCCCGGGGGCGCGGCAGTCAAGGTGGCCAGTGGCTGCTTTAAATTAAAGCACTTTCGACCGGGACCGGAGCGCGGGCAATGGCACCGGAAATGGCCCGCCATTTGCGCGCCTTTTAATTATGCAATGCACGACAAAATGGCGTCACTCACCAGAGCATGTGTGCGTCTGAGTGTGGCAGTAAGTGCTTGAAAATGTTATTAGTTTTAATTAATTTTAAATGTGCGGGCTAACAACTGGGCAGCCAGCCGGAACACGCAACCGGCCAAAAGCAACAAAAAAAAGTGAAAAGAAAATGTCCAAACCTTCGTGTTTTCAGCATGGGTAGCGTTTTGCACTTATGCAGTTTGTAGATTATCCTCTTTGTCGGTTGACTTTTTGCCGTTCTGTCAAAAACAGCGCACAAAATATACACCCAAATGTGTTGCCTGGCCGACGAGTCGCGGTCGTGTGCAAATCAAATTAAATGCGAATTTTGTTGAATTTAAAGCACTCGTCGCACACGTGTCGTATGCTTAATGGGCCAGGACCATAAACCTAAATAAACGTTGCGGCCATTTGCCTTTTTATACCCGCTACCCATAGGGTAGAAGGGTATTATAACTTTGTGCCGGCAGGAAATGTATGTAACAGGTAGAAGGAAGCATTTCCGACCCTATAAAGTATATATATCCTTGATCAGGATCAACAGCCGAGTCGATCTAGCCATGTCCGTCTGTCTGTCTGTCTGTCTGTCTGTCTGTCTGTCTGTCTGTCTGTCTGTCTGTCTGTCCGTCTGTCCGTATGAAACACTGGATCTCAGAGACTATAAGAGATAGAGCTCTAATTTTTTTTCGACAGTATTTCTTATGCTTGCACGCAGATCAAGTTTGTTTCAAATTTTTGCCACGCCCACTTCCGCCCCCGCAAATCATAAAAAAGCGTATTAAGCGTATAATTTTAAAGCTAGAGTCGCGAATTTCGGTATGTATATTGAGAACTATAGTCTGTGTGATCCCTGAAAATTTGGTTGCGATCAGATAAAAATTGTCGAAGTTATTAAAGAAATAATTCGGTATGGCCACAAACGGCTGCTGGCAGCATACCTCATTTGGTTCACCAATTAGACCAACTAAATATTTTTATCCGTTCTTGGTTGTGTTCGGAAAAGAATCTTATAAGATATTCGAGAAGCAATTTTAATAAATGGTAATAATTATTAGCCGCTTAAATGCAATAATAACGCGTTTTTACACACATATTTACATGTGTATGTATTTTTGTATGCTTGTGATTATTACAGTTGCATTTGCATATGTCCGTTATGTTCAAAATTGTATTAACTGTTTTTTCTGGCGTCCTGACGCTTTTCTGGTTTAAGTATGGGTAGCGGGTATCTCACAGTCGAGCTCACTCGACTGTAGCTTTCTTACTTGTTTCATACGTGTATGTGCTTAGTTTGGCCAAGAGTTGTGCTCGTGTTTGCGGGCAAGTTGGCGGATACATAAACTTTATTAAATGGTTCGTAACAACGAAACGGACGGGTGTAAAATGTTTTATTTTACAATGTGCTAAAAAAACAAGAGTGCTTGCGTTATTTAGTATTTATAGTTTCAGCCAAAGGACACTGCACGCTGCAGTGGGATCCCTTTAACTACTGAAATAATGGTTAAATGGCAAGAATACTAAATAGTAAATACATCTTCATTCAGTTATTCAATATATTTCATCGAATATATCTGTAAAGCCTAATGAAAACCTAATATAAATATAATATTGTTTCTAGCGAATTAAGAAGAAGTGCTAAAGACGTTTATGATTTTTATTTAAGTATAGAAAAATATTATTAAAGAACAGATTTAAATACCTCCTTTAAGGTTTCATCAGATTGCACTTAGTAAATTAATAAATCTCAAGGGAACCTTTTTGTAACCAGGGTACACCTTAGCAGGGTATACCTCTCCTGGGTGTTCCCACATCGCAGCCTCACACTTCCATGGTTAAACTTCGATTTGACACTGATAACCGGGCAAGGGACAGACAAGGGTTCAGCCTTCAGCCCCCAGCTGGGCCCCGGCATTTGCATAATTACATATCGGGGGAGCCTCCTGGTCCTGCGACGCAGGCGTTGTCACAGCTCCCGGGGACATTGACACCGAACCCGGGGCCAGACAGAACGGGGCATATGCAGAACTTTATATCTGTGTTGGCTATGGCACGAAATTAATGGTCCTCTCCCCTTTCAGCGGTTGGACGACCAGAAGCACAAGGGTTTACATTAGCTTATGGCCCACAAGGCGATGTCCTCGGTCCGGGCTTAAGTGGCCATCTGCAGATGAATGATAGTGGCCAGGGGCACAAGCCGCAGCCAAGACAGGGCCAGGACCACCCTTTTTGCTCATAATTAGCCTAATAAGGAAATAATAATAGTTGGCTAGTGCAAATTGCTGATAAACTTATCTTGGAATTTGTTAAGCGGCAGGAAATGTACACAAAAAGAAAACCTATTAACGAAAATCTTTATAATTATAATATTTTCATACTTTAGCCGGCGGAATTGATCAATTTAAAAACAAACATTATTTTAAATTCTTGTTGTAAAAATACAAGTATTACATTTTTATAAAGACAGTGCAATATTTCCGTTAGGTGGATTAATAATAGAGTTTAAATGGAACTTTGCTGTTATGCAGAAATGTCATAAGTTGGCTTTTTGTGGGCCGAAGTAAGCCACGGAGTCCGGGTCGAGTGCGCAATATTCATGAGCTGCATTACGCATACGCCAGGTGTGCAGTGCCAGTGCCAATCCCCGATAAAGTTAATGTTAACATGCATAATGAAGTCGATGCAGCAGGATTCGACATATATCGAAATCGGAATTCCTGCATAATTCAACAAATAAAGCGCTTAAAGACCGATGCCATGGGAACAACGAGAAGTGGACTCTCCATAAATTTTGTGGCATAACAAATTTTGATTGCCGCGCATTTCGCACGCCATTCCTCCGCAAACAAAAAGAAGACAATAAAAACGCGAGCTCCAAGATAAAGTCGTGCCATGTGGCGCTCAAAAAATAGCTCACGGCCACAGACGATACACAAATAGACCGTGGAGATGAAAGAGCCAGGGCCAGCTCCGGCTCTCCTGCCCGCTGGGCTGCTGCCAGCTTGTTACATTTGTCACATCTCTCTGACAGTTACCAAAAGCGATTGCCAAATGGCAAAACTAGAGAAGTGTGTCACTTGTTTTCATGCAGGAAAAGCCGGAGACTTGGAGGAGGTACCTGCAAAATTTATGGCCCAGTTTTCGCCGGAAAATCCACTTTTGCAATGACACTGAAATTGCCAAACATTTATTACTTAATAAACGCAGAACAGAATCCGAACAGCCGCAGCCACTCGCTCCGTGGCCGGTCAAATGAAATTGAAAAAGCCCCAGAGACGGAAGAGAATGAAAAAGTTTTGTGTTAAGGGCTTAAAGGGGCTTGGGACCCCCCGAAAATGATGTTCGAGTTGTTTTCGCAGCAGTTTTGGCCTTTGTGCTGTTGTTGTTGCTGCCGCCCCTCTTTTTACAGCGCTTAACTGAGCCATTCGTGCGTTAAATTATAGCCAAAAGTCTTTTGGGGCCTTTGGTCTGTCCGCTGGCAGTCTGCCAGTTGCCTGTTGCCTGCTTTGCTGTTTTCTGAGATTTGCTTCAGCGCCAAATCAAACAAATCGTCAATTTGTACTTTCATTTACTTTCCTGCGCGCTCAACGATGAACAACAAAATCAAGGGGGCAGGGAGCTGAGAGGATGTGGAGCAAGCGGCAGTGGGCCGCACCGGAAATCGCACGGCTGCCATTTTAAGCACCGGCTAAATAACAGTTAATCGACGCGTCGCCTGTCAGCGTTGTCATCGTAGCCATCGCAGCCATCGCAGCCATGATTGTCGTCTTTGTTGCCTTTGTTGCCATTGCTCATCGCTGCCTGTTTGCCGTTCACGGTTCCCGGTTGTTATTCTTGGTCTTCATCCACTGTTGACCATTGTCTGCCATTCCGTTTTGGCTTGTTTGCCCGCCAGTTTGTTTATTTGCTCTAACTTTCCAGCAAGCGCGCCCATTTCGCAACATAAAGAAAGACCGGAGGAAAACGATTTTTTAATTGACATTTGGGTTGCCTAATTGGCCGGACCATGGTCGTTGTCCTTTATTGGCCAAGGGAAAAGCGCATAATTTAGCTTGAAATTGTGATAAAATTATCCCTAGATGGCAGGCGGTATCGAATGGCATAGGAATTGTTGGAGGGTCTAATGAGAAAATTGTTATCATTTATTTCTGTATTGTTTAAGCAAAATCTTTTCCGGGAACTATGAAAGCAATTATTTTTGTGCTATTTTCCCCGTACTAAACATTAAAGCAATCAGATTTAGCAGGAATTGTATGGCTTCAAACTGTTTGCTTTGACATTTAATAAACCATAAAGGATTTATATAAATATTGCTATTTAAACTGAACAAATTTCTATACAATTTCCTTTTTTTTTATTTTAAAAGGGTTTTCATCCCTTTTGGAAATGCAATGCTTTGGCTCCAATCAGATATGACCTAGATATCATGCTGTAACTGATATTTTTTAACAAAGTCGGCTGTCCATTGCTGCCGCTCATTATCCCTAATGAAATGCAGCCATCAATCAGGCAACCTGGACAGGATATATGTATGTATAGCTCGTCCCCGCCATACAGTAGTGTCCCCCTATGGGCCTCGCCGGCAATCTAATGAAACACGATTTCCGTTTCTTTTCAATAAGCAATCAAGTGAGCCACAGCCTGAAGATTAAATATATATACAAACGTGTGTTATTCTCCCCGGGAACACGGGGCCTACGATATACGCAACATGCCATGCATGTCGCATGTCCTGAATACCGGATAATGCTCTATGACAGCCGCGTGTACTCGTACAACGAATTTCAATATTTTCATTTATGGCCTCTGCCTGTGTTGCTTGGGGTGTTCAGCTTTATTTGGTTTTTGTTCGGAGGTTTCCCTCTTTTTGTTGTTATTTTTTGGCGCATGTGCGAATACAACAACATGGGCAAGCTGGAAAAATGAAAGCCTGCATTGTTGGCCATATTTCGTGATTAATATTTGATAAGTCCCACATGTGAACTAAACAAAATCAATATCCTCAGTCACCTGAGCGAGTTCCGGGGGGCTTTCATGGGGGTGAGAAGCAGGTCAAATAACTGGACACTAGGACACTGAATATTTAGCTGGACTCGGTCCGGGCCAGGAGATATTTCATTGAGCCCGCAGACCCACACCGAGTGTGTTAATATTCAAATCGGAACCACGGAAAGGATGTTGAGGAGCCATTGACATGAGAGTCACGTAACTTGACTTAAGTTTCGAGTTTGTTTCCAAGAATTCGACTTATTGACAGACGCGCCGAAAGTTATGAAAACATTAAAACGGAACGCCTGCCTCGGGGCGGGTCTATTTCCTTTCCTTTTGGCCAAAAAAAGGGTCTCTGCTTTTTTGGCCAAAATTATGGTACACACAAAAAAAGCAATGGGGAATGGAAAGGAGGAGAAAAGGCAGAGAAATGCGAAATGCGAAAACGAAACAAAATTGCTAAACACTTAGTCAAATGAAGCTGCGACTGCGAGACCCGGGCGCATTTTCCGGCCGAGAGCCTCGGAAAATTTGCCTCTTCTTTTCGTATAAAATTATAAATTTATGGCTGGCGTCTGCACAAAGAATAAATATAAATAAAAAGTGTAATGAGGCTGGGCAGGGGCCAGCAGCAGTAAACGCTTGACTAACTGCCAGGCGGAGTGAAAAAGAAAACAGCTCGTAAAAGCCGCCAAAATAGTTGACTTTACACCCTCCTGAGTTTCACCTCATCTCACCTTGGTGTTAAAAATGCTTTTTGTTGCTTTGCCAAGTTTAAAATGCGTAGGAAAAAAGGTAAAACTCGGAACTCTGGCTGAACACATTTTTCATGGCTTGGAAGTACACCTTTTATGCACTTTAAATGCCAAGTATCGTCTCAAGAGTTACTTTTGTGATTAATAAAGTCATGTAATTTGTATACTTCTAGAAATATATTTTCCTTTCAAAGGATACTAAATAATTTATATTTTTATTATTATTAATCGCTTCAAACTCCCTTTAAAAATATGTGTTTAATATCTTAACTTCTTTATTTACCACTTTATCTATGCCCTTACAGATTACCAGACACTTCTCAGGTGGACCTTTCCGGTGTGTAATGGGAGCAATCATGGTAAATCCACATAATTCAGTTGTAAGTGAGAATTAAACATTCTCAAGTTGTCTACCGGTGACAATGTGAGTTCCCCTGGCAGACTCCGTCACGCTGGCTGACCTTTGCAGCCCAGATGGCGGCCACTAGTGGCTGTCTCAGTCTCAGTCCCTATCCCATACCCCATCCACCCCCACACCCCACAGACTGAGTCGACGGCTAACCGTAAATAAAGATGACTCGCCGACGCCATCGACTTCGACATCGGAATGGAGAGCTACGTGCCGCCGACGACAAATTGTACGTGCGTAAATTGGCCGCCTGCCAAAAAGGTTGTTGACTTATGGCCAAGAGCCCGCCGCCCGGCCGTCTCACAAATTTGGCCAGCAAAGTGCCGTTGCCTGGCACTCGCCGTCTTCCGTTTTTGGCCAACACCTCCTCCTCCCCCTACTCCTCATCGTCGTCGTCGTCTTCGTGGACCGTTTCCTCTCGATGAGGAACGAGCGTGACAATGTTCAATTCATTGCCGGCCATTCAGAATTTTAAGTAATTGAAGGCAACGCACACGCTAACTAGCCAACAATTCCGTTTAATTATGTAATGTCCAGACGATTTACGACCCAGTCTCGGAGGGCACAAGGGAAAATGGATTTGCATTTTCACGCTTTTCATCAAATTAGTTGGCCAAAAATTTGGCTGTCCCCGAAAGTGTGTCATGTTTTGAGTGGATCATTAATATTAAAGGCAGTGTGAATTCTTGCAAGTATCAGGTCATCGGGTAATTAATACCAAATGAGTTCACAAAACATTACAATTCATTGAGAAAATACGTTATGGGTAGACTTCTCAGTAAATATATTAATTTAGATTTTCTAAAGATCAAGTTAATTAAATTAAATCGATTATTCCCTGTAGAATCTTGTCTGAAAATTAACGTAAACTCCAAACGAGTTATAGAAAATCTGTATTTATAATAAATTTATCAAAATAAATGCTCATTGTAGAATTAAACCAATAATGTATCAGAGAAGCCTAGAAACATCATTACCTAATTGACACTTGGTTAAAACTGCTTGTTTACTTCCATAATAAAGCAACACACTTGAAAATGTATTTGTTTTTTCCATTAAAACAAACAAAAAAGAAATAAAAGCACAGTCATAAATTTCAATTCGGATTGTTAGTTAAAGCCGAAACCCCAGACCTTTTGCACGTTGTTGTTTTATATATTTTTAATCTCGGGCAAACTCTAAATCGGGCAAACTCCGTCTGTGGTTCGGTGGCTTCGGCTTGGGTGGGCGGACTGTGCCCGATATGTTTTATATATACTCGTCGTATGGGAGCATGTATTGCTCTAGTAGTTGGCTGTTAATTCCGCACATGCGGTGCACAAGCCAAGCAGCTTTGCCAGCTTGGATTGTGTTTTCCGTTTTTTGGTTTATGTGGCCACTCGGGCGCTGGCCATAAAATTTATGACAACCAACTTAATTCAATTTCAGCCATGTGCCAATCAACAGCTGCATTTAAGTGGAAAGTTATGTGCGACCAATCGATCCCCTGACAGTCTATGTCACTTTATTTTGGCACATTTTACAGCTAACATGTAGTAGGCCGAAGCCTTAAAAAAAAATTATTTTTAATAATTAAATAGAACATTTTACCAGGGACTTACATATGTGCCATGGAAATTAACCTTTACACTTTTCGCTGGTGAATTATAGATTTCGAAATCAGTTGCACAAATTAGGGAGCTCTTTTTCCAATTAATTAATAATATAAATATTTTTGCCTATGCTTTTTTTGCTAGCTTTTAATGGGACATAAAAAGGAATCGAGGCCTACAACCTCGCTTTAAAATGCATTGCCATTGCCCTCTTCATATTTCCCATGTAAATTATAGATTCAAAGACCTGTTTCGCTTCTACATTTTCAATCGAATGGCGGCTAATTAAAGGGGACGTCAATCCGCAGTCGAGCGCAGTAAATTATCCCCCCGCTTGTCGACCTTAATTGGGCTCAGAATTGCACCTGTTGAGACTGCCAATCTCCGCATTCTGGCAACAGTTTTGGCCGAATGCCGGCTGTAGCAGAGAACGAGAACCACAACCAGAGCCCGCCGAAAGCGACCTGACCCGCTTGTGTCAAAGGCATCTCAGAATGCCGGAGCATGTGATTCTGTCGCTCAGATGCCAAAGGCCGTGCGGTGCAACAGGCAAATCATGTTTCCGTGCCCCATGTGGCTCGGGGAACGTGCTCGGGTTCGTGATCTCAGGCGGGTGAATGCTGAACTCCCAACACTGAGCACTGGGCATTAAAAATTCATTGTGATGGAAATGACAAACGCCACATTCAGGCCACCACATGCACACGGAGAGAAAATAGTTATAGATGGTTCGATTTTTTCATCGTCTGGCTTTGTGAGTGTGATTTGCATGATTTATAAGTAATAATTCTCTAGTTTATTAAGCTTAAAATAAATATCATTAAAGGGCTTATGATGAAATGATTTGAAACTCATATTTATCACCAATATAATCAGAATTAATAATAAACGTAAGTCAGAAAACGAAGCCTAATAAAATAATACATATATCCATCAACCTAATTAAATATTTTGCATATAAAATTAGCTTAAAGTATACTATATCTTCACTCTTCCATTTATTTTCTTTGTAAAAACTAACCAACTTATGACCCACATAAGGCATACATTTTGGTCATGTGCACTCCACGCATCCACAGCCCCCACACAGGCGACCGCAAACGAAAGTGTATTAATTTTATTTGCCATTCGGAAATGCCAAAATGTTGCTGCTCAGCGACATCGACATCAACATCAACATCCATATCACCATGGCTGGCGGCAACAAAGAAAGTGGGCAATTTGGCAAAAGCCACAAGGAAACAAAAACCCTGACATTGCCCCCATCGATTTGCATTTTGTGGAGAGAAAGGTGGCCGTGTGGGTGCTGGATGTGTGTGCTGTGTGCGGATGACGAATGTGCGTGCGATTGGCATCGCATTTGCCGTGAAGCAACCGCCGTGTGGTCCCTGCCTCTGCTTCTACTTCTGCAAGGGTGGCGAGTCAGAGGCAGGGCGACCGGTAATTGGAAAATCATCCATTACAACCGGCTAATGGAAACTCGGTAAAATTGTCGCTAAATTCGATTAAGTGTGTAAGCATCGGGGCTTTGATATCGATGAAATGTTACCCATCCATCCGCTGGCCCCCTCGCCAAACTACCCATGTTTGTATCGCCGTTTTGCGTTTGACTGATTGCCTCGGTTGGCCTTTATGCGTTCGGACCCTCTTGCTTTTCGGCCATTTCCCCAGCCAGTCAACGCATAATTATGTAACTCAATTTGGTGGTGCTAGGCCCACGCCCGGGCCCGAGCAAAAAGGCCATTATTTATAAACACAATTTAATTAAAATTCATTCTGTGTCCTGACCCAGAAACAGGCACAGGAGCATTACTTTAGCATACAAATATATTCGTTAAACCAAATTTAAGCATCCTGAAATGCTTATTTCTGATTTGAGTGAAACAGAGATGTTCGAACTACCAAATAATTTCTTTGTTTGTAGCAATATATTTGCTATTTATTACTTGTAATGATTTAATAAACCAACTAGCAGCAAAATAAATGACACTTTCAGCCTTACCAAATCATATATTTATCTTTACCTAGAGCTATCGTTCTAGTCATGGCTTTGTATAATAAAATTGAGTTTGTCACAAACAGATTTAGAGAAAGTTGAATAAGAAAGCGAATGAATATTTTCCTTTTCAATTTAATAGAACGAAAACCTCAGGAATTTGCTTGCATTTGAATCATTTTTAATTAAAACAAATAATAAACTAGAAGCTCAATATCTTTGCCTAAAGGATATACAAATAAATCAAATAAATATTTATCTTTTTAATCAAAATAAAGCCTGACTAAATAAATATCAAATCATCAGAACTTGTCGCCCATTCAGCTTGAATTTCAATAGAAGAGTGTCATACTTCTACTTTGTGTCATACTTCTTTGCAAAATTGCACTACTTTTAGCTTCTTCCGTGAAGAGGCTTACTGGAATATTTAATGGAAAATTGATAGTTTGTACTGCAAAATGATATTTTCCTTTTATAGCAAAGTGGTAAAAAGACCCCAGGTCGAGGCCCCCGGTGAACTCTGGGATTTGTTTGTATGGAAATTATATGAAAATTGCACTTGAAACTTTGCCTTGAGCTGGCTGCCACTGCCATTGCCACTTGCAACTGAAAGTTTTTCCATATTGCCTGCTGCTTGGCAGCATCTTCGTTCCTAGTCATTCCCAGTCAGTACCGGAAGCCTTTATACATACATATATATAAATATATAATTTAAAATATTGATGGGACCCGTCTAAAGTTTCGCAAAAGTTTCCATTTAAAATGGAGCCAAAGTCAATGTACATAAATATAATAAAATCAATCGCAATTGCGCAAATCCCGTAGTCAAGTGCCCGTGGGTCAAGTTTCATACATGTGGTTGGTTGCCCAGCGGAATACGAGAAGCCATGCCACATGCCTCATGCCACCATGTGTAATGTCAGGCGATACCAGTGCGTTTCTATTGTGTGTGCATTCCTTTCTTGTCGGCCATTCCGGGTGAGCAAATAGGGAAAGGCTTTGCCGCTGCCTCAAAAGAGTTACTCCGAACCGATGATAGTCAGGGAAGCCAAATAGCAGCTGAGATGGCAAGCCACTTGATTTTAGAACTGCTTAAGCGCAAGTCGGGATACCTTATACCAAGGACCTTAAAATAGTAAGTATGTATGCAAGTCTTTTTACTGCTACTGTCGAAGTTTAAGAGTCACACAAACTTGAGAAGTTTAAACTTAATAACTTGAATGAGTTCATAAACACAGATTAAGTAAGTGAGTATAAGTGTGTACAGATATAGAATGCTAGATCAGCTCTAGATATCTATCTTTCGTTTTTAGAAAAATGTTCAAAAGAGCCTGGAACCAGCTCTACCGACTCGAAAGATTCCAAATAGTAGTGTTTCCACCCTATTTACGATATGAACTCGATATCTAATCCAAATACAACACCTGGTTTTCAATACCATTTAAAGCTTCAAAGATAAGATAAAACCAAAGGAAAATCCCTGTCAAGTTCATTAACCTATAACTCATCGAGTTTCTCTACTAAGTTGGCTTGATTAATTAACGATGACCCAGCTAAAGGCTTAATGCCAAACTTCCGTGCGAGTGGCAGATATACTTATTATATCAATTAAGGTAAGCAACAATGCTTTCTATTGTCGTCCAGCCGTCGTGGTTTATGCCGACTCATAGGGACGGAGCCCCAACTTTCCATAGCTCCGCTCCCATTCCCTCTTCTCCGCCCTCCGTTCGCAGCATTCAAGTCATCGTCCAAGTAACTATAATGGGCAATAATGAGTATCATGTAATGCCAGACGCGTTCGATTGGAGATACTGGATGGAGGCACTCGTAGGGGAAAAAAGCCGAATGCAGCAACATTAGCAACGACAACGAATTAACATTTTTCAAAACTTTTAAGCCCGACGACGACATGCGTTGACACTTTTGGGAAAATTGCGTACCATTCGAAATGCAGGCAACAGGCAACAACTCTACGCGTAATTACGCCACTGGGGAAAAGGCAGGAAAATAAATAAATTGTTAGAGGGGGCAAAGGGGGGTGGACACGCAGTAAAACAAACCGCTGGCAAATCGCATTCGCTGCGCCGTTGACAGTTGTAAAATGGAAAGGTTATCCGGAGCCCGGACCCCGCGATGGACGGCCAGCAAAGTGCCTTCGGAAGATGCAGCTGCTACTGGAGCCACTCGTCCTCCTGCAAAAAGCTTCTGTCTCGGACAGTGACTGATGGTCTGGACCAGCCACGGAGAGCTCCGCTGTTTTCCAGCACCGATGATTACGCCGATGACGATGATGAAGTTGCTGATGACAGGGCAGCATTTAAGCAGCGTTCAGCAGTTAGATAACTATATATAAATTATGGAACCGGGTCTCTCTGAAGACTGTCGAGAGACAGATCGCTCTAGTTCTAGGCTAATGCCAGTTGCACTTTGCTAAAAGGCATTACAATTTATCCTTTGCCGCTTTGACAGATTCCGTTCAAAATTAAAGAAAATACTTCATAAATTCAAGCAAAATATTGTTTTTATTAAGTGCAACTTGAGCTTTAAAATTCAATCGGTTAGTTTTGATGGGATTTTGCATGGAAATTTGTATGTAAATTCTCGCATACATGGAACCAACCCATCGAGAAGCGCTCCGCTTTGGGAAAGCACTCGAGAGCTACTCCGATGCACATATCCCCATTAAGTTGGCCCCCCGTCGAGTGTGTGTGTCCCCTAGTGGGGGCAATGCGTAGAGAGATCTCGTGTCTCCCATGGCCCAGAACCCACTCAAATATGCTAATCCACTGGAAGTCCACAAACCTCCGGCGGCCCACATTCGAATGCAGGTTTGCTGCTGTGTTTGGCCTGGTTCCGGAAAAGTAAGTAGTTGCATAAAGCAGCCACAATCGGGCTTCCAGGAAGCGAGCGAGAGAAAGTAATCGGAAATTACCAAAGCAAAGATATTTCTATACAAGAAGGATTCTCGTTTCTGTTCACTACTCAAGGTGGGCAAAAATAATTAGCTTCTTTTCATATCTACTGTATAAAATACACATATTAGAACACATTTAAGGCTTATGATTTATAGATATTTATTTTATCTTTGCTTTATTGTTTTTAAGAATTAATTCTATTAAATACCTTTTTCCTTTGCTTATAGAAGCACAGTTCTCTTAGGGACTCTAAAAGCATAAAAGCAGACTTTTTTCATCGTTTTTCCTGCATGGCCAATGAAATTCACTTTCTTGTCCATTCTTCCACGGCGCACTTTTTGCAGCAGGTCAGGTTTTTTATGCGAACAACCGGTTTTCCGCCTTTGCTGCTGGAAAATTTGTTTACAATAACACGATGAACGCGCTGTTCGAACATTGAGAGGACGTAGATGGAGCGTAAGTGCACTCAAGTGCGTTACTTTTACTTTCTTTCGGTTACTGGACTCATTAGCTACCGGGAGAATGGGGGGATGGCTTTAATTTCATAACGGCAACCAAAGAAGGCTCAAGAATGCTGGAAAAGTCAGCTTTTTTGGCAACTATTTCATGTTCAGGCTCTTGACGGTCTGCTCAAACTTTCCCTGCAAATAACTTTGGCCCAAAGACTCAGGCGCGGTACACAGAGAATGAAAGTGTAATGAGGCGTGGGTTTCTTCTACAATATTTCAATTGTTTTAAACTCTATATATTTATATATTATTTTTTTTATATCAAAATAACAAATATCATGGCAGTTAAACCAAGTTAAACCCTTTTAAAAGTTGGCATTTCCTTTTTCCCCTTTTATAAGAAGTCTTTTGCGTGTTATTATTATTTTATGAATGGTGTGAAAATACGCAAATGAAATATTTCTCACAAGTGGAATTTATATTCCGCATTTCTCCCAGTGCAGACTTATGGAAACAACCAGCACGACCACAGCTCAGTTTCTGCTTCCAGCTAAAGCCGCCAATGGTGTGAGGTTGTTTTGTCTTTTCGAGTCTGGTCATAGGGAGGTTTCGCAAAGTTTTTATGCCAAAACTTTTCTGGGCCAGATCTTCAACTTGGCCCAGAGATGTGGAGTTGTGGGCACGACGAGCATGTCTGCACCTTTTCCACCTGGAAGACCGTTACTTCCACTAATAGGAGCTGTCGGCCGTCGGCTCTTGGCCCCAAAGTGTGTTTGCATTGCAATGGAAATTGGAAACGAGATCTGCAAAAGTTGAGTAATTGAGCTGATTCTGCTTCGTTGGTCACTCGAATCGAAGAACCTTTTCTCTGCTAGCTTCGTGCCACAATAACAATCAAGGGGGCCATAGTTTTGAGCCAACTTAGAGACACTGTAAAAGAAAATTACCAATGGCTGGGATGGAGCCACAAACTCTGAAAGTAGAGCATCTAAAAAAATATCAGTTTCTGTAGGATATAATAAACAACTTATATGTACATATATCTAAGCATTCTGATTGGTTTTTCTCTTAGTGCAGAGACAGAGAGACCCAGTCACAGACCAAACAAGGGAACAGTGAAAGACAGGCTCAGAGGCATCGAAGGCGAGCCACCGAGAACAAAAGCAATAAAAGGCCCGAGAAGTGGGTTGTTGTTAGCTGTGTGCCTGCCATGCTGAGAATGGAAAATGGAAATGCCCAGGAAAATGAAGGAAATGCAACGGAGAGACGCTAACATGGCAGACAATACGCATATGCTTGACACGGAAAATGCAGTGGCATCGCATACTAATGCCTGAAGACAAACGGTGGAAGTAGACGCTCATAAAAATTACTTTTGTGGCTCTAAAATGCCATCCGCCGATGCCGTTCCATAAGCGGCATCTCTGACTCAAAAAGCCCACGCAAATGCAGCCCACAAATATCGCTCTGAGGTAGCTGCCATTATCGGTATCTGGAGATTATCGTGTGGGCGTCCAATGAAAATTGCGTGCAATTATCGAAAGATGATATCAGCAGTGGCTGCCGCTTGTGCATATACCCTGTAGATATAGTGAGTTCCATTAAGTCTCCTTCGTTGGGCAGCGATTTGTTTGTGTATTTTCCACGCTTTTATCGCCGTGTCTCGAACTGGTTTGCTATAAATAAACAATTATTTTTGTAAAGCAATAAGAACGAATGCATCCACTGTCCATGGAATGTCGCCATAAACAAGAATGATATAAATATAATTATTGTAAAACTGCGCTCTTAATTTTTGTGGTCAAATTAATGGTAATAAAAATGTACACCAGTTGCAGAACATTTTCAACTAATTTTTACGGTTTCTACGAATTAGTTTCGCTAAAAATAATTGCTTGTATAACTTAGAAGAGCATTTATTTCTCGTTAAGTGCCTATAATATAAATATTTGTACAGCTTTACTTCGTTTAATCTATAAAGTTATCTTTTATAGTTTATGAAATGAAATCCTACAGATTTACCTCCTTGAATTTATTGCAACCTTTGTTTAGCTAATGTATCCGTCGAGCGAATAATCGAATCAATAATTAAATGGTTAAGTGCTGCTCTGATCCCAGCTTATTCATCTGTAGATATAGCTGCCCTCGGCCAGATACACTCACGTACAACAGATAGAGACAATTCAATTTTAGCCAGCTTATGGCCATTGTTATGGCCATTATTACTGGCTTACATTTCAAGCGTTGACCGATGGCGTTGGCGAAACAAAATGAAAATAAAGCGCTCCACACTTGGCTGGCCAATAAGAATTTCAATCGCCTCGGCGACACATTGCAGCCACTTCAAGGCAGCTGATGCCACGCAAAAAATACAAATAAACTAGGAGAAACAAAAAATAAATAAAGCTAGCAAAAACCGCAATAATGATTGTAACAGCAACTGGAGAAAAACAATAACAACTCATACTCTTGGCCACTTTGCTGCTATTGCCCCGAAAAAAAAAACTGTAACGACTTCTGCGACTTGGCCAAAATGCGGACCAGGTCGAAACTTTTAAGACACTCTGAATGAAACACACTCGGTGTCGTACACAATTTTTATTTACAAATAAAACTTGAATTGAAAGCCTTAAAGTTCTCAGTTGCATTTCCGTTGACCGCCTTCTGAGTCATCGGTTTGCAACTATAGTAAATACACAGACAAATAATATGTATATTTACTGATGTGCTCAAAATAATAAAAATAAATTTCATCTGACTATCTTTAAAATCTTTTTTTTATATAACCAATAAATAAATAAATACTTTAATAATCCTAATAGAAATAAACAGAATTATTTTCAGCTAATCTGAAAGTATACAAATATTTTACAGATTTTACTGAGTATTATATTTATTTTTAATGCCAAAATACACTTGAAAAACGTAAAATCTCAAGAGTTTTTCTTCTGACCGCAGGTGTTTAGAAACGTAACTATGGCTGATTAAATCAGGCCTATTTTGCCGCTTGTTTACAGATTTTTTCCGTCACATTCACAAAAATGTTTCACAGCCATTTTGGCTCATTGAATTTGTCAGGCACAAAACACGCGAAAACAAACAAAGTCGCCGGCAACCATTGACGGACTTGTTTTCGGCCAGATTTTTTGTTTCAGCTTTTGTTTTGATATTTTTTTGTGACGGGTTCGAAGCTCAATTGCGCCGGTTAATGTGATTTGACCAATTGGGGGTTCTGTGTGTCCAAAGGCAGAGCGTTAATTTGCCTATAATTGTTCTGGCATGTCTATCAGATAATTACACAATCGGATCTGGCAAAAAAAAAAATAATGAATGAATCGTGGCCAATTTCGCCTTGAGTTGGCTTTGAAATCGAAAGTGTAGTAACTAGGGGGATTTCTATTAAAGTCTAAACCTTTCTCCGATTTTGACTCCCTTACTTTCATTAGCTTATCTTGGGCTCATCGCCATTTGAGTTCACTTTTTTTATGAGAGTCGTTTAAGCACTGTTAGCCCGATTTGCATACAGTTTTCGCAGCCAGTTCATTCTGATGTGGGTTTATCACCAAACTCGCTAACCAGACATCTGACCAGCCAAAAGCCCAACCCAAGCCCAGAAATATGGCGTTATCTCCGCCCTAGAGAGGTCTCCGTGTTGTGGCAGCTGTTTTCGTTTCGATAAAAATGCAAATACCATATACTCATCGGCGCGAAAAGAAAGAAAAATATCGTTATTAAACTAAATAACTGTCACCATTTCTTGCATAAATTATAATAAATTTCTATGCAACGAGGCGACGACAAATGAAAAAACTTCTGAGAGACATTTCGTGTTTTGCAGCGGAAATAGAAAAAGGCCGACCGGCAAACAAGATGGAAAATTCAGGAAGCTGGCCGAAATGATAATGATAAATGTTCGAAAATACCGACGAAAAGGGGGCGTGACCGGAGGCGCCCACCGAATGAATATTTATGAATGATTAATGAATGGAAGGACCCAACACACCGACCCGACACGGACTCGACACTGCCTCTACACCGGAGGTGGCCCCCAAAGTTTGTGCCGGAGGAAAATCTCCAATTACCAGGGCTCAATGCACCCCGACTTATCTCGGAGAGCTGTCAGGTTCGTAAAGCCCAATCCCACAAAAACACACATGACATAATGTGCCCAAATATTTGGATCTTGCGCACATAAATAAGTTTAGCTTTTATGGTACATCTGATAAGCGGTCGCAACTTAGCTCGTTTCAGCCTTATCGCCTCGCCAGACAAAAGACACAAAGCGAGCGCTGGAATGCCTTTCCAAAAACTATAAAACATCCAAAAAAAGAGGTACTTCCATTTCGAAAAAAATCAGTGCCAAGACGAGAGCCAAGAATTCTTAAATTTATTATGGCCATGCATGCAGCCAAGTGCTAATTAAACTCATCAAGCTGCCGACATATTCTTATTTGGAGAGATTTCGTGGGGGTTTATGGGGGTTCTTATTTGGAGAGAGTTCTTGGGGGTCGCACTTAAACTTTTCCTCGCAACTGACAAAAGTTCTTGGCAAACTCGACGCTTGAAAACTGTCAACGAATGCCATTTTAATTTCAATGTAGATGCGGAAAAGTATTTCTCAACAATATTTCTGTGATTAATGTTTTTGATATTCCTATTAAAATGTATATTTATCTTCTATTATATACAGAAAGGAAAAACCAAAACCCAGTCTCAACATTAACAACATGTTTGCACTTTAAAAAAATATGAAGGGGGTCGTACCTTAAGTACATACATATGTACATATATCTCAAAGATAAAGTGTTTTTTGGGTCTTAATAGGTTCTATGAGCTTATTACTTTGCTGTCTTTGAGACACCTCTTATCTTACCAAACAGCACAGATAAATACAGCGTGAGAAACCAAGCTCAAAGCAAATCTGATTTATGATATATACTTCCCCATTTGTCAGGTTCAAAGGGAGTGTGTGAGTTGTAGTTCTTAGTTCAATGCATTGACAACATTGAAGTCTATTGTTGGAAAACGCCCTCAGATCTCTTCACACCTACAACAGATACCTGCTCGTATCCAACAGATACTTGTGCCATTTGTCACTGTTGCTGCGAAGAATTAGTCATGCGGGGCTCGATTTGCCAGCGACTTAACAGTCGCTCCTCAATCGCGTAATTCCCGCAGCTCCAGGGCCGCGTTGCGAATTGAGTTCCAGTTCGAAATGTATCTATCTTGAACTTGGTAATGGCCCGGAATCTTCGGCGATGTCACGGCAACAGAGAGAATCGGGCTGAGCTTGCAGTGGAGAAAGAAAGGTAAACAACTGTTGGGAGAAATAAAAACAACAGCGACCCGAATGTATCTGAGCCGGAGAGTGGGTGCATCCACACACGCGTGAGCTGTGTGTATAATGTATGCCTCTCAGCCGCACAGACAGACAGGCAAACAGACAGGCTCAGATACACAAAATGATGGCCCAATGCGGTAAGGAACAATGGGGAGGTGCGGCGCAACGTGGATGTTAAGTATCTTTTACCTTTGCGGTGGCGCTGCTTCTTTGTTCTTTGACTCCGCTCCTTAATTAAATTTTTAAACCGTTAAAATAATCAGAGCCCGGCGCGAATTCCTCCTGTGCAAGCTTCATTCAGTTGCCCAGAAACAATTACAATCGCCATGCAGAGGCTTGCAGAGGGAGAAAATCTATTAGCTCCTATATTTTACCAGTAAAATAATCGAAAACACACATCTATTAAATCAAACTAACAATAAGTGATTGCTTGGTAACAAATTTGTTAACTGAATTTTAAAAATATTAATAAATAGATTATGATCTGTATTCATTCCTGGAAAATTGGGGCAGTTCTCTGTCGAACATTTTTAGAAACTAACCAGTAGTAATACTCCTTATCTTTTCCCCGCATCTTAGCTTTCCCAAATAAGTGTATTCTTTACCTTTAAGGCTGTGAGATACTTTCGTATCTAGCGGCTGGCTGTCGTCGTTCGTAGAAATTGCTTTGGCAAACTTTGCCAATTCGCCAAATTCCGTATTGTTTGGCCAAGAAATTATCCAATTCGTTTTTCGGAGTTCGCTGGGTTCGTTGCTTTCGTTGCTGCTACTTTGCATAAACCGCCGCCGTTCGATTCGATGGCGATTACAGGCACTGCTGCGTGCTGCTTGCTGCGTATCTGCCAGATACTTTTCGTATTGGTGTGTATAATTCTGATATCAAAGCCAAATGGAAAGACACGAGAAAGAGCACTTCTGCGGGCGACACACAGGTAGAAAAACACAAATCTTAAACCGGCAATCTCATCGCGCACTCACACTGGCTCACACACAGAGACACCTCCGAGATACAATCACGGGCAGCGGTGAGTTGTATCTTTTAGCAGCTAAACGCGACGTTCGCTCGGATCGAGACGCGTTCGTTGACTGAAGTCGGACTGCTTTGCTTTGCTGGGGGAAGTCGGGTCGAGTCGAGTCGATCGCCGAGATTTGGGATTGAAGCGCGGCGCGCGGTTGAAAGCAGCAGGTTGAAAGCGAGCTCTCATCGACGCACAGTGGGCATTATCGGGTGACATATGTGTCATTGAGTAATTGATGCAATCGTTTTTTGATGATAAGGATAACTCTGCTGACTTTAGCTTTGATCTTTGATCGATACCTTCAAGTCTAAGGATTAATCAAAGTACTCTTTACCTTTGCTCTTTTAATAAAATTACTATTTTGTAGTTTTAAATATAACTTGAAGTATTCTTATGTAAATTTTACACATTATCTATGATTCTAAGCATTCTTAAGGTCCTACATCTTTACGAAATATGAAATAGGTAAGCCGGCACTAAGTTCAATCACTCACTGTGCAACTGCTCTCTTGCTTCAGATACTTTGCCTTTCAGTTGTTCAGATACTCAGACACAGAGATAGCCAGGTGCGGGTACGAGCACGAAGCCAACAAGATACTGCTACCTGATGCGCCCTTCTCGCATTATCATTAGACGGAATGCCACGGAATCGGCGACGTCGCCCGCTATCAGCCTAATTACGTATGAGAAAGTCAGACGGCTCAGCCAGGCATTGTTCTTGTTCTCACTCTTCTCCGGTTTTTGGACTCTTCGCGTGAATTGCGAATATTTCCCAAACTAAATGCATTAGCTGCATATTTAAACTCTGCATGGTGGCATATGAGCTAAATGATTGATGTGAGAAAAGGTGGGAAACTATGTATTTTCGTATTTAATTAAAAACAAGAAAGGAAGCTAACTTCGGCTCGCCGAAGTTTGTATACCCTTGCAGAATTTAAACAAAAAATTCAAACCGAAATTCTGAAATAATAATTAGTTGCCAAATCTCAAATTTGATGGCAATGGTTTGAAACACAGCTAAGCTATGGTTTTTTTATTTTCCTGATTGTTCCTATGGAAGCTATAGGATATAGTCAGCCGATTTTCATGAAATTAAAACCGAAATTCGGAAATAATATTAAATAACCAAATATCAAATTATAACTTTGTCAATTTTCAACCAATTTTCACCAAATTTGATATTTTTCCATTTAGTATTATTTCCGAATTTCGGTTTTAATTTCATGAAAATCGGCTGACTATATCCTATAGCTTCCATAGGAAGAATCAGGAAAATAAAAGAAAAACCATAACTTTGTTAGTTTTCAACATATTTTCACCAAATTTGATATTTAGCCATATTTTATTATTCCTGAATTTTGATTTTAATTTCATGAAAATCGGCTGACTATATCCTATAGCTTCCATAGGAACAATCAGGAAAATAAAAGAAAAATTCATAACATTGTCAGTTTTCAACATATTTTCACCAAATTTGATAGTTACCCATATTTTAGTATTCCTGAATTTTGATTTTAATTTCATGAAAATCGGCTGACTATACCCTATAGCTTCCATAGGAACAATCAGGAAAATAAAAGAAAAAACCATAACTTTGTCAGATTTCAACATATTTTCACCAAATTTGATATTTAGCCATATTTTAGTATTTCTGAATTTTGATTTTAATTTCATGAAAATCGGCTGACTATATCCTATAGCTTCCATAGGAACAATCAGGAAAATAAAAAAAACCATAGCTTAGCCGTGTTTCAAACCATTGCCATCAAATTTGAGATTTGGCAACAAATTATTATTTCAGAATTTCGTTTTTAATTGTTTGTTTCAACTCTGCAAGGGTATACAAACTTCGGTGAGCCGAAGTTAGCTTCCTTTCTTGTTTCTTTTATTTTCCTGATTGTTCCTATGAAAGCTATAGGATATAGTCAGCCGATTTTCATGAAATTAAAATCAAAATTCAGGAATAATAAAATATGGCTAAATATCTAATTTGGTGAAAATATATGAAAAACTGACAAAGTTATAATTTTTTTTTGAAATTTTTCGGATCGTTCCTATGGCAGCTATATGATATAGTCGTCCGATCCGGCCCGTTCCGACATATGTACGAGTGAGAGTATATAGAAGCCTAACTGCAAAGTTTCATTCAGATAGCTTTAAAACTGAGGGACTACTTTGCGTAGAAACGGACAGACGGACAGACGGACATGGCTAGATCAACGCGGCTGTTGATGCTGATCAAGAATATATATACTTTATAGGGTCGGAGATGTCTCCATCACTGCGTTGCAAACTTCTGACTGAAACTATAATACCCTGCAAGGGTATAATAAGTATACAGCAAATAATATCCTATCTTCGTATTTAGCACTAAATTGCTTACTTAATCTAACTTTAGAAAACTTGATTAAATCAAAGTCACATCTTGCTCTGATAAATGTTATCAAAGTTGCCAAATTATTTGCATTCCGATTGCTATTAAATTAAGTTGCCCACGATAACACGTATCACAATAAAAGCAAGTCAGCGTAAAAGAATTCATTTAACTAAATGCCCTTAAGCTATAGAAAATGAAAAGCCATTTGGCATGCGATAACTTTTCATGTTCAAAAGTTCGAATAAAACTAATTGAATTTAATTTTTTTTGTTTTATTTGAAATAAGCTTGGACAATGGACAAAAAGTCCAACAGACCTGGTTAGTTTGTGGATTCTCAACAAGCTTTTTTCCATGTTTTTTGCACCCACAGAGTGTCCAATATCCGGCAACCGAGCACAGGGTTTTCACTTACGTGTGAATTCGTGTAGAAAACATTTTCACATGCCCCCAAGTGCGGTGGAGTTTTGAGTGCAGTTACAACAATGAGCGGCGGTAATGGTTGACATGCGGCACTGACAAATATATATCATAATTGTTGGATAGCATTTTCAAATTGTATTTAATTATTGCTGGCCATGCGGGTGGGCGCTGTGGGAATATTTGCCGGCAGCCTTTGTTTTATGTTTGTTAAAATTCCTGGCAAAACATATGCCATGTGTGGCATTAATTACGCACAGAATCGCCGCGAGACCTTCTCCGTAATTTACATGCAAATTGCAGATTCCCGAGGATGTGCGGGCATGTAGGCATAGCACACTTACATTTAAGAGGCGCCCATAAGAGGAGTATCAAATGAAGTGAAATCAAAGACGACCGAGCCAGATACCTTCGCCTTCCTCTGAGGTCATCGGGTCGGGCCCGGTGTCACCTAATGAGCCAGTCCCCGGCGATGAGTGGGCGTTAAGCGGCCAATTAAGCTGCCTGCTGATGACAAAACACATAAAGGCAGGTGTAATAAAAGACAGGTAGTGATACTATGGCAACTGGGGGCTTTCGCAGGCTTTCCAGCAGCAACAGCCGCTGACCAGGCGAAAAGTTTTCAGTGGTTCATTTTGATGGCCATCGCCGGAAAGTTGAAGTTGGCCGTCAGCATGTCCGCATGGCAGATGAGCAGCGATTCCCGTAGCCTAGCAGCAAAATTATAATTAAAAGTAATCAACGACATTATCAAGTCAAATGCTTCAACCAGAACACGCCGAGCACAAAGTAAAGCCAGGGCTAAGGGAAAAATCCAGAAATGCTGCGGCGCAGCAAGTCAAAGCAACATAGTTTGGCCTGCGGCTCGTTCTGTACTTCTACACTGAAATCAAATAACCAACTTATTTATAACAGTCTATAAATATATTCTATAATAATAAAGACATTCTTTTTCTACCTTAAATTAACAAATAAATAATATGTTAATTAACAAAAATACATTTATTAGTCACTTGTAGATAATCCCTCTAATGAACTAATAAATACCTATGAAGAGATATATATTTAGATTATAATATTTTCTTAGAGAAGCAGGAGATACTTTTCATAAACAATTGCTTTCTGTGTATGCTGGGAACGAATCTAAACAAATTTATATTTCAAAGTTAGTATACCAATTTTTGGCATTCCTTTTACCAACTTTTTAAAGTATCTCTCTTGTAAATTCTTCATTTTATATATTCACAAAAATATTATATTTTCATGGAAATAAACGTTTTTCTGTGTAGCTTTCCCATTGGAAAGCCGTGGAGGGCAAAATGCGCCAAGCATTTGTTGGGAAAACATTTAATTAAGTTCGCTCTGTGCCCGCGAATGATGAACGAGCGCTCCATTAGATTTAATTTACTCAACAAGTATTACCAACATTATCAGTGTTATTAGCTAGATGAATGTGTATTCCTCCGCATCCTGTTGCCACTCTCATCAGTACGTGTTGGTGTCTGGGCCTGTATTGGTCTGACTGGGTCTCTGTGTTTGTGTGTTAACGGAAATGAAGTAAGTGTGCTGCTGTTGCTGCCAAGCTACCCTCAAAGCGTAGATCACGGTTTAACTTTAAATAACTTTAAATTTAACTGTTGAGTCTTTGAAACTAAGGAAATCTTGTAAACTTGCTTTGAAATCATTATTATAAAATATATAAAATTCCAGACTCAGCTAAGATTCTTTCAATGTTTCCGAGAATACAAATTAGCTTTAATTCAACTTGAAATCTGAGATAGAGCCTTAACGGGTGCACGCAACCTTTTGGGTGGGGGACCTCATTGCACTTCAGGGATATCAGGACTTTTGCAGCTGAGAGGAAATGGAATGGTCAATGGCCCCAGAATATAGGGTGGCGTGCAGGAAATCCCTTTGATTTCCCCTTTGACTTCTCAGAAAAGCGACACTTTGCACTTGCAGCCACTTTGAATAATTACACCGTATTAAAAGCTATATGAACAAACCTAATTATACCTAGTTTCTCGAACTATAATAAACAAAATTTACTTAAACTACTTAAAGTCATCACTAAAAGTCCTCCTACACTCTTGGCATTTCGTAGTTCTTGACGACAGAAGCATCAACAGTTGCCCCAAGCTGTATCGATGTCCACCCAAGACCTGAGGACATGGCTGGACCTGTCACATGTGACCCAATAGCTGCCGGGCATTTCCTTTCGCCAATTTCCAACGGCGTTTTTCAATTTAGCTATTTCCGCCACAACAGTGGCCGACATGATTAAGCAATCAGGGTGACTGAAAGGCGCAAAAGCCGCCAAATGAGCCAAGTTAACGAAAGGGAATCGAAGAAGGGGGCGTTTGCGAGGACGAAAGCCAACTTTGTTGCCGGCGGAAGGGATTTATGTGCTCAGATTACTCGTGACGGCAAGGCCAATGGAATCGTTTATATGTTGTATATGTGAGCCGCAAAATAACGTCATTACAATGTACTAACTTGGCCAAAGGGAACAAGTATTACATAGTACACTTGAGCTGCGGTATTTAATATGACTTTAATTTATTTTTGTTTTATGTTTAAAGAGTTTATGCAACTTACTTCCCCTATAGGGAATCATCTAATAATACAGCTATAGTTTAATAAATTGATTTTGATTTCCGGTCTATGAATTTCTTTCTCTGTAATTACAATAAAAGTCCCCATAACACGCGGAGTCATTAATGGCTCTCATAAATTTTAAGTGCCTTCGCTGTGATTGCTTTGCAAAAAGAATCGTAAAAATAATTAATTATGCACTAGGAAAATGCTGTCCCATTCCATCGGATTTTTTGGCTATCGATTTCTTTTTCGCCAAATGAAATTAAATCGGTTTTTCTTCATTTTTCTCTTTGCCATCGTCCAAAAGTTGAGAAAATTTCAATGCTGCTTAAGTCGTCGTCAAGGTGAGGCGGACGGACGCATTGTATCGACTCGTCGTAGGCCTTAAAAATAATTGTCTAAAAGGAAAAACGTGTACGAGTGTACTGACAACGAATGCCGAATGTCGCGCACGAGCGACTAGGCGGGGGAAAATAGAAAAGGAGGACAATAAAATTGCTTTCCATTTTGTGGCAGCACCGGCGTGACAATGAAAACACTTTCCAGTTATTTGAATGCCAATGCAGCATAAAACTCGGATCTCCACCACCCTTCCCCACCTGTCTTCAGCTCCGCCTAACGACGCATTAAAGGCGGGTGGAAAGCCCTGGAACTAGAACAACAAACAATACAGCCCCAGGGTCACGAAGTACTGCTGCTCGGGAGAGTGCCCCAAGAAATTGAAAGACAGAAAGGGGAATTATTCGCCTAAACGAGGAGTTTCTGTGTCCTGCTGAAAAGGGATGCTATTACAGGCAGTAAGCTCTCATTTAAAATGATTTTTGTGAACTTTTGCCAAAGAATATTTTGCTTAAAGAAATGTATTCTATGTGGAAATCAGAACTACCTCAAATTTATAGTTTTATCTTTTTGAAAAATATAAAGACATCCCATTTTAATGGTTACATTTAAAAGGAGTACATTATTTTAATTCTATCCCTCCTTTGCCAGGTTTCACTGTGCACTGTGAATAAAGAACAACAGGACGCTGTCCTGGAAAACGGAGAACAATTTTCCGCGGCATATCAATTGAGAACACCCGGTTAGCGGTGCCAAGCCAAGCGGGACTCAACGTCGACTGGCAAGGATGAATGCCAGCGGCAGACGCGCGTGATTTGTCGCCCGAGTGCCGTCAGGTAAGCCCTCGCACACGGATACGTGCACGGGTCTATCCCAAGCCAAAGGACTCTGCCGGAATCCGGTCGGTGTTCGGAGTCCAAAGCCTGGGCCATAAATTGCGGTCTCCAAATGTGCGATACGTGCGTTTCCGCCGACGGGCAAAGTCCTGAAGGGAAAAGCCACTCTGCCTGGCCACAGTTTTTGCAGTCAATAAAAAGCTTGTTCCAAGTGCATTAGCATCTGCCAAGCAAGTGCATTGTCTGCCAAAAAATACGTATTTTTTCTTCCTGGCAGATTTAATTAAGAAAACAAGGAAAGCTGAGCTCAGTAAGGGGAAGAAAAGACCCAACTTAGTTAGTTGCAAAAGTGCAATGTAGCAGCCCGCCTCTGGGACGCGTTTCGATTAAACTTACAAAAAGGTAAAGCTAAGAAAGAAAATCAACAAAAAAAACCCTTCGGTAGGAGGAAATGCGATGATATGAGTAAAAGGTGTTGAGCTTGAGACTTAGGTACACCGTAAAGGAATGCCTACAAAGACGATTCCTAATGACAAAACTGTATCCCATTTTCAACTTAAAATACAGTTAAGAAACTATAAATTCATATTTTTTAAGGTTTAATAACCTTCACCTCATCGCATAACTTGGCTACCGAAGGACTCTTGCTAGTTAAAAATACGAATATAGAAAGCTATTCACTCACATCATTCTGGTGGCATCCCTTTGTCGCACCGACTCGTCCCTATTGAGCACCTCGATTATCATCTTCCGCTCGTTCTCTGACAGATTCTCCAGGACCTGCGATGTGGCCACTGCCAGCTCTGGTCCCAGGGCATCAATGGTGTCCACTGGTATTCGCTCCACGCTCGTCGTCTCACAGCTACTGCCCATGCTGCTGCCGTGCAGATTGTACTGAGCTCCGGTTCCCACCGATGACATGGCACTGCCCATGCCTAGACTCATGCCCAGGTTCATGCCGCCGCCCATGCCCATGCTCCTGCCCAGATTCATGCCGCTGCCAACGCCCCCGCTCATTCCCAGGCCTGCGGTTGCAGCTGTGCCGGCGGTGCCTGGGATTGTGGGGCCACCGCTGCCACTGTACTGCATCATATTGTTGCTGTTGGGCTCTCCGGACGCCGCCGCTGCTGCCGCTGCCGCTGCTGCTGCTGCTGCCGCCCGGTGCTTGTTGTTGGCGGTCTGGGTGGGTGTGGCTGGGAGGCGGGCACTGCGTCCACTTGACATGCTACACCGATGATTTCCACTGACTGCCCGGGGATTGGGGTTTCCAGACTCGGCCTCGCCGCGTTCAGTTGCCGTATGCAAATGGAGCTCGAACTATCCACAGCTGACTTGATAATGTGCGCCCTTGGCCTTAAAATTTGATTTTAATTTTGTGCTGCCTTGCCGCCGAAATGGGCATCATCATGACAGTTGGGCCAATCGATACCTGCAAAAGAGTAGCGAAAAGTCAAATATTTTGTAACTGAATGCTGCGAGCTGCGGTGCATGCAAATTGAAATGTTGGCCTTCAACGAAGGCCATTAATTACGCATAAATCCCTGTGCCGGTCTTAGCCATTGGCTCTTTTCTGTTTCCTGGTTTCTGTGTGGGGGAAACACCACACACAGTTTCCCCCAATTAAAATGTTGAATTTTTAGGCTATAGAAGGCCAAGCTCGTTGCATACTTCAGAGCGAATCATATGCTAACCTTTACAAAATCAATTTATTTATTCAGGGCTTTGTGGTGTTACAGACAATGAATAAATCGTTTAAATTATTTAGAAAATATGTAACAACAATTTAAATAAATACTTGCATTATGCAAGTTGCATACGTTTAAATAAGTGAAAATGTTTAACGCAATAAAGCAAACATTTTATAAATATTTTTACTGACACCTAAAGAATTAAAATTCTGATTATTTTAGAATTTTTATTTAAAATACACTTCATAGGAAACTAATATTGTTTACAGTGGCATCATAAAAGTAAAAAAATAATCATATATGTACTTTGATCACATTATTTAGTAATAACAAATGGGCTTTAGATTTGCATGTGGAATTATTAATAGCACAAAGGCAACTCCATTGCTTTAGTGAGCAGAAAAATCAACTTTAAATAATTGTATCTAATCGTTTCACTCTGTAAACTTTACAGACCTTTAAAATGCATTTTTAACATATTCAATTAAATTTTATTTCATAGAATTTTCTTTTCAAAATTATTTACTTAAACGATGCATTGAAGTGTAAGAATCATTTCGAAAAAAATATTAATATATTTGTCAGTTAAGCGTTCATGAAATTGTTCAAATAATGCATTAATATTCACTTGTTTTTCAAATAAATTTTAAATCAATGTATTGGAAAATTAAATTAAATAAATGCCTGAACTGACAACCTAAAGCAAAAAAAGGGACATAAAAACTATGGCAAATTCTCATTTAAAAAATGTTGCACGTGTTTTTGCTGGCAGGCCACATAGCTTGAATTAATATTCTCACTTTTCGATTTCGCTATACAGTTTTATAGATATTCCATCAGCTTCTGGCCGGGATCACGGACAAGCCGGGCAAAGTGACCCAGTTTTTCAGGCTCAACATGGTGCATAAGCCATAAATACACGATATGATTAATTGAATATTGAACACGTCGTCATGTGGTTGATGGTACACACGAATCCATTCACAGCCTGAAATATTGTGAAAGGGGAATCCCCGCCAAATTACACAAATATCGATACGTTACATTACGTGTACAAAGTGTGCACACACTGTGCGTGGATTGCGGCGGAAACACAAAGAAAACAAACGCACAAATTCACGCTCCGCACTTAGCTTAGATTCTAGATACATTATACACGGGCGTGGGGGTAAATGTGTGTGGTACACACACGATTTGTTGTGTTTGATAAGGTATTTCGGCCACCATTAAGTTCGTTTTACCACGGCAAACAGTTTGTCAGCGAATTTTCCAGGAAAATTCATTAAACTGAGAGCTTGTATTAACCGAATCAGAAATTAAACTCAAATGGAAACTCAAATCGTAAACCGGATTGTTATGTCATTTCATTAAGCAGTTATGCATATGAAATAATTGGTTAATTTGTATGTCAATACATCAATTAAACGAATTAAATGACTGGATATTGATTATTATTCACGGTAAATACCAGCTTAAAATATAAATATTAAAACAAAATACAACCCTTAATTGTATTTGTGTTTTTGATTGGCATACATGCATTCTTAAATGAGTTAATATCTCTTTCGTTAGCAAGGAAAAGCTTTTATTGCAAAACATTGAATCGTCATACAAATTACCATCAATTAAAACAATTTACATATGTGTCTTAGAAATGTTTAGGCAAAAAGTGCCTTCTGTTTTTAAAGATATTAAAGAAACGCTTGCTTTGAAATTAACCAACTAAAAGAAAATGCCGCAATAACAATATGCAATCCAGCGCCCTATTTTATGAGAAAATGAAATCATATAAGGAACCTCCGCCATTTTATAGCAACTTTTTATGACTTGTAGAATCGCATTCATGTTTTTTTTTACATCATTCTCCAGCATATTGCTTTGCGAACAACAGAATTTCATTATGGGCCTATAAATAAAATGCATCAAATGTGGCCTGTTTTCCTGATGACGGGGCTGCCAGTGATGATGGTGTGAGACCCCAGGACTTGCTGCGGTACAAATAAATTCGTAAAAGTACGAACATGTGCAAAAAGGAAATTCGAATATGTTTTTGTGGACTTAAAACCTGAAACAATTTCGATATATTTTATATTTTTTAGTTCATATAGTTTCATTTATTAACTTTGCCTGATATAACAGGAAAAATGTATTCTGTTTTTATACCCAATGTTATTATTAGAACAATACTTTTAATATCTTATATTTTAGCTGTTTTTATCCCTGATTCTTTTGTATATTTCTTGGTATTTATTTATATCTTATACCTAGCCCAGGTAAAAATGCACAACCTTTACCATCACTGAACCTTTGGCTGCCTGTCGCCGGCAGAGCAACCTGTTACTGGCATCCACGTGGAGAAGAAGAGACCTCGTGGGTTCTGTGGAGGCGTTTAAACAAAAGGGCCCTCCTCGTTCAGTTTAATTTCCCTGAATAGTTCGAATGCGACTGGGTGAGCAGCGGCAACAGTCAAAAGACATTTAAATGACAATGACAGTTCTACTGTGGCGGCCCAGAGAAGGACAAAGGCGATGCTCGGATGGCGACGGGGTTTCCTGGGGGGAGTGGCATGCAAAGTCCAACAGTTTTATCGACTTTATGTGTGTGCACACACAAATTTACACAGTCCCGCAGGCACACACACACACACACACTCGTTAAGGCAACTTCCGACATGGCTGACAAAAGCTGTGTAGGTGCAAAGGCACAAAAAAAAAGAAAAACGAAAATAGAAAATTGAAAATGTCATAAAGCTACACCAGGATACGGCAAACACAGCAAGAAATTTAGCTCAACCCTAGTGCCGCGCCTACTGGAAAATATACTAAGATAAATAGTTAAGACTGTATTTATTCAGTCACTAAAAATGTTAAAGTAATGTATAAGGAAACCACCCAAAATCAAACCTTATAAGTTTATTTACTCTCGTAACATGGATATCCTTTCCTTCTTCCAGAATAATATGTATTAAATTCTCATCTTAAATTAATAATGACGCTTAGTTTTTTTTCTTCAGTGGATGTGTGTATCCGCGAATTCGCCGATAGACTGACAGACAGACGCTCCGGACTAGGGACATGCGATAGCTGCCTGCAAAGCAGCATCAATCGCGCTCCGCTGACGCTGCTGGAAGATGAGAAATTCCCCTCGCCCCGCCAATATCCTGCGTGCTCCTGATGGATGCATCGCATGTGCAAAGCTGTCGCTCGGCTGCGTGAGGTGAAAATGTAATTAAGCATTTGACGCTGCCAAGCGGTTTCGAGTTGCACAGTGTAGCGCTACCTAATGGAACTTATAGGTAGCAGTAGATAAAAAATATATATTCATATATTTTATATATTTAAAATAAAAGCCCCAAAAACATTATTTTCTTTCCAGGTGCATCTATAAATTATACATTTTCAATTTTCTACCATCTTAGTTGGACCGCAATTGTACATAAGTCAGCACACGTTGTCTTATTGGAAATATCAGAAGCAAAATGAAAGGAAAACGATGCATCTACGTGCAGGATGGCGACGTCTTGTATGGCTCACTTTTTAATTTACACTTGCTGAATTTTTAATGATGCATGTGCCGGCAGTGCGTATACGTAATGTGAAAAGGACCTGAAGGCGTACCATCAACCACCGCAACGGCGCACCTTTGCACGCACAAGGGGTGAGGATGAGAGAGAGAGATTCCCTTTTGTAAGCCAGATCCAAATACCAAATGCTTACTGCCAAGGGACTGCCAGGCAACGGCTATTTTTAGAGAAGAAAATCCATTGAGACGGGCAGACAAAGGCGAGGGCTTCCGGAATACAGAGCCGATCCTGGTAATTGAATTTGACTCGGCACAACGACAATCAATACGGAGGCAGGGATGTCACAGAAAGGCCACGACGCCTCATCCGGCTAATGGTTTAGTGTTGTTTTCTCGTTTTGACCAGTTGAATGTGAGATTAAAATGCACATTGCGCATACGTCACGTTGGACGAGCATGAAACGCTCGAAATGCAGGGCCTTGTCATGCATAAACAAAGTGACGCCCGGCCAAACAGACAGAGCCAAACAGTATCTGGGCTTCGATCTGTGCAAACAGAAGGCAGTCCATGGACAAAGTCAACTTCCGGGGACTGGACAGCACACACAAGGCTTCCAGGACCTGTCGAAGGACACTACAGACTATGACAGTAACATCGAAAGATGAATATGCAACAGAGTGTCAGGGATAAGGACAAACAAAGCTCCGGGAATCAAGGGCACAAACCAGTCAATACCAGAGAAATATGTATATTGTGGTCGAAAAATAAAAAGATTCTTTAAACTTCAGAATTTAAAACGTTAGGATTAAATAATAAGGAGACATTTTTCTAACTGAAATTAAAATTCACTAAAAGATAAGCTAAATAATGCTACTTTACGACATCCTAAATATAAAGTTGATTCGCAGGAAAATGTTGTAGTTTTTTTTTGGAAACTCTTTCCATGATAGCCGTTACGCCGGTCTGGCTGAGTGGCTCATTGGCCAAGTCGACACATGAATTGAGCACACACACCCACCCAGCGTAATCAATGTCAAAGTGTCGTTTAAGCGAATACACAAAAAGTCCATGGAATAAAGATAGATATGAGCCGCGCAGGAGGGCAACCCGGACCAGGACGAGGACGAGTGAGTAGTAAACCTGTGAGTGTGCGTATTTCCGCTGCGCTTGTCTAACCTCCGACCCCCAGTAACGCCTTAAGCTCTGCTCGGTGGGGGCATATATTACTATAAAATAAGCGTCGAGCTTGACTACAGAAGAAGTACTGGCTGAAGGCAGGAAAAGCGACAGGGAAATGGGGGAAAGTCTCGTTACACGCTCGGTACGTATGTATGAACATTAAGTGTCTAACTTGCCGGTGTCAAGTGCTTGTCGACAAGGTTGTCGCTCTGGTTCACAATATTGACTATTCGGAGAGACCAGACGCCAACGGCGAATGGGGTTTTTCGGCGAACGGAGGGAAAGGGCCTGGCAAACAGTGTGACAAGTGGGAAGTCATTTGTTTTTCGGCACAGGATTCGGGCCCAAGGGTTCACGAGGCCCTGCTGCTGCTTACTGTCATCGTTTAGAGGCTTAATTTACAGCTGTCGTCCAGATAATACTACTAACACAAAATGGCAATAACTCATTGTCTCTACACATCAAATTTAAAATGTTTCGTTCTCTATTTTCAAAATATTTGTATATATTTAAAGCAGATTTCAAATATTTTCTGTTTTTGTATTACTTAGGGAGAATATATAGTAAATGTTGCCTCTGGACATTTTATAATTTTGGGGTGCTATTAATTTGATGGCCTAAGTATAACTCTAGACTTTTATCAAAGTAGCAAGAGAATTTAATTCTGGGAATTCAGCTTAATGTTTTGCACTTATTCAACAATTTGTTCGTGAAAATTTTGTCTTGCTTTCTAAAAGTCAACGTTTTTTAATCCTATTTAATAAACGAAAGGAGTTCGTATCTGAAGAGAAAGCAATAATCTTCATTCATCTATTCAGCAGGGTAATCCGATTTATGGCTTACTATTGATTATTTAATATTTATAAAACAATTTAATAAAGCCTTAAAATTCACAATATTTTGATTCGTTCAGAGACCCAAGCTCCGTGCTTGCAGAAAATCGTTTTATAAATAATTTCTTCGCTTCATTTTAAATGAAATGCTTTCGTCGAATGATATATTTTGTTTTGTCGTCACAAGTTCAGACCTAGTTCAAAATTAGAACATCGATTTTGTGTCAATGAACCGTTCGCCAAAAAGCCAAAGGTAAACCCGAAGCCACTACCAATCTACCAATGATGAAGGGACAGGTCCCAAAACCACAGGCAGCCACTTACGTGACTGTTCGCATGCACCACGGCCCCACATGCACTGATTAATAATTAAACTGCATAAATACTGGCCTAAGCACGACCGAAAAACATCTCCAAGGAAATCTACGGCGACAACAAATCGAAGGCAATTCACATACAAATTACAGACATAAATATTTAAGAAGTGCAACTGGTTCCGGCCGAACTTCGATTTGCGGACTTACACGCAGAAAATGAAGTATTAATACATTCAGAGAACAAATGAAATATGGAAAATAGAGATAATTTGAGTTTTAGTTGGTAGTATTACTCCATTACTATCAAGCACATTGCCGGTCTTGAATATTATTTTATAATGTATGAAAAAGTATCCCTCTTTTCTTTCGGTGGCTCAAGACAGCTGTAAAGTTCAAAGCTGCCTCACAAAATTGTAAAAAAAACCGCCGCACAAAGGCGACCCCAAACCACTTAGCATATATGATATTCATCAAGAGGAAGTAGAGAGAGTCCGTGTACATGTAGAGCACTGCACATGGTCAGGAGGATGCGCTGAGCCAGGAATAAGGGTTGTCTCCCACCACTGCCATTTATTATTGTGTGCGGACGCTTGTGGGAGGGTGCGTGGCTGTGTTTGTGCAGCGGTTTCTGCGGTACACGGGTCGTATGATTTATTTAAAATAAAAAGGACAAGCAAGCCCAGCACCGCTACTGAAAGTAAAGCAAACACAAGTAGGTCAAAGTGTGCACAAATGAGCAGATGTGCCAGAAGAATGAGTGGTTTGTGAGCGGAGAGGGGCATCCCAGGGCAGGGTTAAGTCGTTGACAATTATTCTTATTGTTCTAAGGACCGTCGGAGTCCTTTTAATCATCAGCACTCAACCGCAAAGTGTGAAAACAAGAACGAAATGCAAATGTTTGATGGAATGGAATGTTTGAAAATTACATAATTAATTATCAATAATGAAACCGCATTATCTAAACTCGTTGAACTGTGTGTTAACAAGCCAAATTACAATTCCGTTTCGAAATTAAAGGAAAATAATCGCCTTTGATACATAGGGATATGTTTAAACATTGTTCTTCAATGCTATTATAGTCAAAAGTGTTGCTTTTTATGTCAGTTTTAACTTTCCTGTATTAAATTTATTCTTAGCCTCGACAAACTAAACTTTTCATTTTAATGGAATAGCAGCTCCAATATCTATTGAATACTATTAAAATGTCAACTAAACTTTATATGGATAACAATTAAACGATTATATAAAATTGTAATTACAAATTAATGTGGCGAAAAATGTATTTGTTTCTCGCATGGACTCCATAAAAATTTACGGGCTCTGAAAAGTGTAACAATATAATTTCAAATAAAAGGGCAGCAGCAGGAGCAGCGGCTAAAAAGAGTTCAGATACAATATGAAAGGGCTTTACGATGACTGACATTTTCTGGGAAAATGTTTATGCATTAGTTCGGCACAAAAGCCAGCCATCCAACCAGTTAATGGTCCAGTCGGCAGCGAAGGCCAGGACAGCGGCAGACAACCCTCCCTGCCCTGCCTCACAGGACATGTGCGGGCCAATCGATGGGAACATAACCAAATCGCATTAATTACGCTCCAACAATTGTTGCGCCACAAAGCTTAAACGGCGATTAAGGGTAACTCGATGGGTGGACGTGGACGTGGTCGGCCAAGAAAGAGCAGGGTGGGGTTGCGGAGCTTAAACCATGGCTAACTGTTGCTGGCCCGGCCGAGATTCACTCCCAACCCGTGCCCGCTTGTTTGGCGCTTAAACAATTTCCGGCATTGAAGCCATTTGTTGCTACATGTGCAGCGTTTAATTAAATGACGAGCTTTCGATGTGTCTGTGTGTGTGCTCTGTGTCTGTATCCTGCCATTTGCATTCACCACTCTACTGCACTGAGCGAAGAGGTATTCCCTAGAACTTGAACTGCGCATCGGGTTCTTAGAAGACCCACTAGTTCTTTATTTCAATGGAACAAGTAATTAAATGGAGATTGTTCTGGGAAACACATCCAACAATTTAAAAGCTAAGTCGAAAGCCATTCTAAATCACTTAGTTTTAAATCGAAATTAAAGTCTCTTCTATTTTAACTACTGAAAAAACTCTTTAAAGGCTCTTTTACCACCCAGAAATATTATATTTCTTGCTCCCAATTGGCTACAGTGCGCGACAGCGAAGACAGCAACAACTTGGACTGCAACCGCCATTGATTTGTGTCTATATTTGCTCATTTCAGCAACCGACCGGGCCGAGCCACATTAGCATAATTATGAGGCAGGAGCACAAGGCAGGACTCTATGGCGAATGCCACAATGAAAATTACGTGTCCGTGCTGTTTACTGGGCCGAGATGGTGAGCGTGGGAGCTGCCGAGTCCAGCAGACTCCTGATATAATTTGTATTAAATAAAACGGGGTCAATGTTATGCGAAATTTGCACAGGGCCATCGCAGCTGTTGATGATACTACAGCTCCTGCTCCTTGTCCTGGCCACATACCATCCTTGGACACCCAGCTGGCTGTCTCATTGGGTCTTCTGTGACTTTAAGTTCAAGCACTGGAAAAATTTCAAAGACTTTGTCCGAAAACAAGGACGTAATAAATTAGGGTTTAAGTTTGAATAATAATTATACAACGTTTTGAAGAAGTCAAAAGGGAAACCTGGCTTGAAAACCTTTCAGGATGCGGAAATTGAACTCAATTTGTGTGCTTTGCTCTGCTCTGACATCGCAGCGAGTCATTAACGTGTCCAAATATTTGTGTGTGTGTGGGAATTGGTGTGCGGGTGTGTCACACTTGGCTGGCATTAGTGTGAAGCTGCCGGAGCGTGGCCAGCTGCCATTTTTGGCCAGAAGGTCAAAGGTAGCTGCCTGAGTGCCTGCTCAGCACTCCGCCGTTATGACTCGCCGGCTCCTTATGATCAAGATGAATGTGTAGTATGCGAGCGCCCGAAATTATTTACTCAGTGTTCGGTGGGCAAATATTGAATTGAAGAAGCCACAAATGCACACGTCCTCAATTTGTTTGAGCTTCACCAGGCACCAGCCACCAGGCAGCAGGCACTAGGAGGAGGCGCCAGGCAGGAGGCAGGAGCGACGATGACAGATGGCACGAGTTCGGTTCGGTTCGGTTGAGCCGAGCTAAGTGTGGCATCTAATGAAAGTGCCAAATGTTATTTCTGATGAGCTTTGCGCAAAATGTGGGTCTTATAACAATAAAAAAAAAATGTAAATATCAACAAGATGCTCCTGGGAATATGGCAAACATTGGGTGGAAAAAATAACCACATAAAAGCTCCTCATATTGTGAACATATTTATTTTCATGAAAAAAATAAACAGCAGTTTTCACTTCACGATGAAAAGAAATTTCAAACGAGGTACAAGCGGACTATATATATTATTAATACAATAAAGCCAGTAATACCTGTGGGAGGAAGTTTATAACTCAGCAGTAAACCCTTATCCTTTTAGCTTATTTGTACTATCGTGTTAATTACTTTTTATATTTTTATACATATATTTTATCCGTTTTTAATTACATTTTAGGGTTTATTAATAACTCAAATACCTTTCAATCACATGTGCTTTGTTTTTTTTTAATATTTGTTCAATTGTTTGTAATTATCGCAAATAAAAGCAAGAAATAAAGAAATATTTACAATAAAAAAGGGCTTCCATCTTGTATGTATTTTCCATTTCTGCGGTCATAATTAACTCTTCATTGCACTTTTATTATTTACTTCATTACATTAAAAGGGGTTTATTTCTAGTTTACTTCTCCTTTAAAATATTTATTAATTGAATTTATAATTTAATATTTATTTTCAAATGACTGTTTCATTTTACCGACAAAACCGAGGTGAGCAAAAATAAAAATTAATTAATAATTAAAAAATAATTGCGTGCTAATTGAT
Source organism: Drosophila anomelani (assembly GCA_035045905.1). Lineage (NCBI taxonomy): Eukaryota > Metazoa > Arthropoda > Insecta > Diptera > Drosophilidae > Drosophila > Drosophila anomelani. Next base: position 1,474,532 of record JAWNOO010000007.1, on the reverse strand, counting down.
CGAACGATGGTAAACATTAATATAACAATAAGAAAACTCGTTCTATGTTTCGTAAATAAGATCCTATTTTCCTAAATCAAATAGGATCTTATTTACGAAACATAGAACGAGTTTTCTTATTGTTATATTAATGTTTACCATCGTTCGATTAAATTTTAATTTCGACAGAACAAACATTCCCGTTCCAAAAGACTGTCTTTAAAGTAATAACCAGAGCACGCCTGAATCTTATGAAATATTCAGAGATATTTCCCAGAATTCGTATACGTATGTATATATCTATTATTGGTAGACATCAATCAACGCAGCCGATTTATCATGCGAGAACGCTTTAAGTTTTAATAACCGGGCATCGTTATAGGCAACTGAACATTCCATGTCCTGTCCGGAGACAAGCTGAGTCACCTCCCCTTGGACTCATTAGCAAACACTCCTGGCACTTTGTCCTCTCGACTGCATCAAATTATTCCCAGGCAACAATTTGAGGCCCTATCCTTGGCTGGATGTATGCCAGGATATGGATACACGAATGCAAAGTTTTTATGCCCGACAGCGATGTCATTACCAAAGGGACCTGCCACGATACAATGAGTTTCTCTTTTCTTTTCTTCAATTTTTTTTCGGTTCCGTCCCCTCGTCCTCCCTGCCTGTTGTTTGAGGCCTGAAAAGTTTTTTGTAAAATTTCAATTTTGGTGTGTGTCTGCCCCTCGTCCTGCAAACTCATAAATCAAAATGTCTGCGCAAACAAAAGCCCCAAAAATGCCCCTAAAAAGAATCTGGTGGAAATCCGGCCAAAAAGTCAGACTGTCAGTCAGCCGGAGTCAGCCAGTGAGTGGCCACCATATGCGTCGAGATTATCCATCGGCCCACAATCAATTAAATCCGTTGAAATAAGCAACCAGTTGCATGCCAGGATCCATTTCGAGCGATTAAGCAAACATAAAAGGACGCCTGAAAGCCTGCGGCAAAGTGCATCCGAAACCCTTTTAAAACCGGAAGAGCTGGCTGGCAAAGTGGGCTAAAAATTCGTTGACTTGTTGGCTGGCTAAACAAATATGCACACAATTTAGAAGATTACTTGTGGATGCGGGACGCATCAATCTTTGAATGTCACCGAGCACGAGAGGAGTAGCTGGGGGAAAGTTACGGCGGGCAAAGTATCGCCCGATCCATTCAGGGAGGACTTTCCGAGAGGAGACTGGGACACAGAGTCGTCATAAATCCATGTCAGCTTATAAAAAAAAAAATAAAAATACACACGCCAAGCGACGACAGCTCTTTAAAAAGTCGTTTAGCCAGCAAATAAATTTGCCAAACTGCAAATTTGATGAATGTTGTCGGTTCTGGGGCAAACCACAGCCAAAGTACGCTGGAAAAGCAAAAGCTTTAAGCAACTAAATGGTGAAAATATATATCAAAAATAAAAAGAATTGTAGGGTTAACCTAAATATTAAATTTCTAAATTATTTGCTTTTAAATATTAAAGCTTTCTGTTGAATGTTTACAGCATAGCAGACTTTAATTTGTGATTCTAATATTTTATGGTTTAAATATAGCCATTATTTAAGGTTAACTATAAATTAAATACAACCATATTTTGTACCATACATAAATTTATTACTTAAAGATTATCATAATTTACAACTTCTAAACTTCCAATTAAAATAAATTTACAAATTTATTTCCTCAATTCTCCCACATTTTCTGTAGATATTCTCAATAATTTCTCTAAAGCCTTCACTAAAATAATAGCATCGAGTCTCCTGAGCAATATTTTTCTCCCATCAAAAAATAGTTAAAATCCACAATTTATGATCGAATAAATTTCTTCATTTTCCGAAATGAGATACGTGTTTTGTTTGCTTTCTGCATATTTTATTATTGGCTTTATATTAAATAATAATTAGCAAACGAACCCGAAACGACCGACCGTTCTCGATGGCCATCATTACGGCCGCCGAATGAGGGAATCAAATTATTTATGCTCAACTAATATAATCACATTCGGGGGAAACGAAAAGACCGCAATTATCCCGGCCCCGTCTGGAGGTTCCTTGGTCCAAGTGGGACTGAGACTGGTCCCGGGACCCGGACGAACGAGACTGGCATTGTCATCTGCGCCGTCACGAGTGTGTGAGCCTGTTGCCTGGATGCAATAAAAATGGAAATTCATTTCGCTGCCTCCGCAGAATGCTCACTTGAGTGGCGCGATGCCAGCCAGTCACTAATGATTAAATCGATATCTATATCTGGTTCTGTTCATCTGGGCCGACGCACAGCTGTCAGATCCTGTGAACCCGTCATGCCTAGGGATCCTCCTACTGAAATTGATTGGACCACTTTTTCATGCTCCCCGGGCAACAGTATTGACCCACGCAGGCCAAAGCAATTAGAAGTCTAGGTTTTACGAGAACTAAATTTCTAATAGCAGGTTGCAAATATATTTTGAAAAAGTATAATTTGACTTAAGGAAATATTATGCAAATATTATATTATAGTATGTATGTAGTTTAGGAATTTTATTGGATCCAGTTTTGCAAGCTATGCTGCATTTTGCATACCAAATTCCAAAATCAATTTGACAAAAAGCTTAAAAGCCACCGAAAATATTTACTCGTGGCATTGCTGTTACCAAAAAAAAACAGGAATGCGGAATGCAAAAATTGTTAAAATTTTAATGCAACCCACAAAGTGTTTTGCCGAACCCCTGCTTCCTGCTGGTTCCGCTCAGTTCCTTGTCATTCCAAAGCACGATGTGAAAAATGTCACGTCAAGCCGAGTGACATTGTGACAATTTGATTATTTCATGTCAAAGCGAACGAACGACTCACACACACACACAGCTTCCTCTTATGCATATTATATTACACAAACAAAAGGCGGAAGAGAAAACAGCAGCCACAACAAACCCACAAACATAAACAAACACAGTTGACTCGGCGTGGCTTTAAAAAATTGTTTGCTCTGCGGCCAGGATCTCGATGGGAGCGCCGTTTCATTTGCATGCCTGGCATCTCGGGGCTACGCGGCGTATGCGCAATTTTTGCCTGCTTAATGCATGGCGAAGTCCTAGCTGGAATAAATTGAAGCCTACTGTTAGGCATTCCTTTGATTTAGCCCGTTTCCCCGCTCCCCTGCCCGGTGGTTATTCGAGCAAGCATATAAATATTCAGATAGCGGAAATTAAAAAGGAACACGCTCAGAAAAAAACACACAAACAGCAAAATGAATAAGTCTGTTTCGGCTTGTGTTACACACGCATACAAAGGATAACTGAATTTGGCAAACAAAAGTGAAAGTTTTCAACTAGCTGCCAGTCTGCAGCCAGAGTTTCCCATTTTAATCTAATTTAATGTTGCCTTTATTCGCACCCAGAACAGCCGGCCATAAAGTCCTGTGGTAGTTTATTTTTAAACTTTTAGTTTTACATGCACACAGCCGTAAAAGTTGCGCCTTTGCAGTCTATCTTGCACGTGTAATTAACACTGAAATAGATTTGCAAACTGGAATTTGGCCAAGAGAAATATTTTTCCAGTTTATAGTTATAGCTGGCCATCAAATTGGTCGCTGGAGTCGAAGTAACCCCAAGCCGCCACCCCAAAAGAGTTTTCATTTTGCGCTGGGAATGCGGTTGGGTCCTGTCAGCTAAGGAGGAGCAGGAGCCTCAGATACAGCAGCATAAAGCAGCCGCAGAGAGCCCTCTCCCCCAGGTGGGAATTAATAAAGCCGAGTTCTCTTGCCGTGAAATGTGTACTGAGGTTCACTCCAGCGAGCTATTCACTCAGTTCGATGGTCTAGTGTGACTTCATTTATAAGCCAGTGGGCTGAGGTCTCTGTGCTACAGTAATTAGGGCTTAATTAATGTGAAAATCGATTGCGCTGCAAATTAACTCTGAACTCTGCTCCACACATATTTTCGGGAAACATTTTTGGGCCAGGCCCCGTTTTTCATGGGCGTGCCGTGGCAAGCAGATTAATCATTAGTAAGTGCAAATTGTAATTAAAATAAATCAGCCATTAAAGCACAAATGCCAACAAAGGCAGGCCGATCTCTTCAATTTTGATTTGCCCCCCGGCAGTTCTCTGTGTATCTTTGTATCTCGAAATTTGTGTATCTTTGTATCCAGGACAAACAAAAGGGGGTGGTGGTGCTTTTTGGTAATGGGAAGACCTAGCCAATAATATAGCTGGATTATTCGCATTTGCACTATTCAATTTAATTCAATGCAGCAGCACTAATGCCATTGTTTGTATCTTCATTGAAAACTAATTAATTTCTATTCCATTTCAGAGGCATTCGGGAAACCCGTATTCCATGAACGGTCAGAGTGTTGTTTATAAAATATTTTTTTTTTAAAGATACTCCATGTTGTTAGGTTTTAAATTTCAGTCCTTGAATTACTCATCAATTACGGGCTAAAAACTATTTGAGAGGAAATGGTAAAAATAATGAATATGTGGACTATTCAAATAGCAGGCATCTATTATCAAAGTCGATCCATTTCAAATACATTTCAGGATTGTGTAAACTTTTCTTTATCTGATGATGCTGCAGAAGGTAAAGAAGAATGCCTTTTTGGCTAATTTTAAATTAAAGTATTTTTAATTCGGCGTCAAAAGTATTTATTGCCACTCTAATTGCATTCACCTCTTCACAATGAAGTCATTGCACTTGTAATCTAAATACATTTTCAAAGTATGCTTTTTGCCTAAAACCACATTTTATATTTAACTTAATCCTTGTCTAGTAGTAGCTCTCTAGCAAATGGCAACGTAGTAATTTTGTAATTACAAGAGGAATGCCAATGGGATTTCCGAGAAGCATTTGACCAAGGGGCCCAGCATGGGGCAATGAAGAAATCAAATCAACTGAATAATTCATAGAACACACGAAGACCCACTGGCACAGATGGAAATACATACAAATTTAAAAGGCAACCTACAACGATGGCCAGTGAAAGCTGCCCCAACAGCTGATGACTTTCCCAAGTCACAGGAATGCGAACAAATCTCTTGGAGACTTCAAATTACAAGGATAACACATTTCACTGGGTCGTCCGTTTTTGGGTTGAAAATGATAAATGTCCTTTTATTAACTTCGGCCCATTTAAAGGGAACTCTTACTCGGACCCAAGCAAATTTCACAACAAAAATAGTAAAATTCTCTTTAAGCTTACAACTTTGGTGGTAAAGTGTAAAATATGTAAAGTCCGAGGAACCTGTTTCACTGCACTTCCTCAAAAGTAAATAATGCAAATATACGTAAAAGGAAAGTAATACAAATAAAACAAACACAATGCGAACCATTTGCCGCAAGACTGAGCTGGGCAACAAAAAAAATATATAAATATAAAACTTGTGGCCGACAGCATCTGCAACTCATTAGACGATTTTAATCAGAACAGGCAAACACGGAGTAAAAAATATATAAATATGTACACAGTGAGAATCATAATAAAAATAACGATTTTAAACAACACTTAGTTCTTAAGATTTACACCATAAAATATATACTATTTATGCTTTAAATTCAGTATCAATATCAAATCTCGTTTTCCCAATATTGAATTATTAGTTTCAATCAAAAATGTCTTTATTATTAACCGAATTTTATATTAAAAACACATTAAAGGATCTTTTTCACTAAGCCAAAAATGGTTCCTAATATTTCCCTTTAAATAATGCAGTAAACTTTACTCCCGCGTTCTAAACCAAAATATTTATTCTCTGTTTATGCTTTTGTGTAAAAAGGATCCCAGCGTGGCACAAATGCAAATGGCAGGGACAAAAGGCAAGAAATGATTACGATTATGGTCGTAAATTCATATAGCCGGAGCCACATGAATATTAAGTGCGCGAAGGCAACAAACTTTTCCAATGAAAATGTGCAGACAATTAAAACTTTTCACTTGCCTCCTTCTTCTGGCGGGCACACTCAGTCGATGGGGTTTTGCAGGCCCGAAACTAACGCGCTAATTGTTTCCTAAGTGATGCCAAGGAACGGAATTAACATATCAGCCGTGCGTGCGTATTAAGCAGCCGCCTCGTTGGCCAGGGAAGGTGCCAGGTGCCAGGGAGCAGCTACCTTTTGGCCTGGCTCGAATGCCGGCGCGAACCGAACGAGGCAATTTATTCAACAAGAACCGAACCGAGCGAGGCAATTTCTAGAGCCGAGTGTTCCGAGCGAACCGAGCACGGCAAAGGACATCTGCGTTATGAGCGCAGGACCTCCGGGAACCAACTGCCAGGAATGCCAGCCTCGCACAACTTGGCCACTCGGCTTCGCTTCGGCTAACACACACTAGCACGCACGCAGCCGGGATGTGCGTATGGTGTGTGGTTGGTTGTGCGCGGCAACTGTTGCTCTTTTTTCAAGTTTATTGGCTCACAAGTGTCAAGGGAAGTACGTATTAATGGCAACGTGTTGCAAGGAGCAGTGCCAGCAACAGCTAGCAAAAAACGCAGTAGATTTCGCATTTAGCAGTGCGTGAAATAGTAGTAGATGCAGCCCTAACAAAGGCAGTGGGCACAAAGTGTTGCCAAAAGGTAGGAAATTATGATTAACTAATTTAATGTAGATAATACGCTTTATAAGTAATTTAAATTTATTAATATGTGCTTTCCTTACAAGGAATGAATAATAAATGAAGTTTATGCAAAGATCCAATTACTTAAGGATAAATTTGCAAAACTCAAAGCAAAAATCGTAAAGTACTCAACAAAAACGCCAAGTTGACGTTTATCCCTTAAAAAAAAAATTGAGTTCAAGTCAAATATAATAATTTAATCTTCAAAACAATTGGATATACTTAGATCCCTTGCTTTGTAGCACTGTTTTCCATTTCAATAAGGGGAATGGAATTTATTGTCGTCATCACCGTAAGAATTTCAAGTATGATAGCACCCCATTACCTTTATAATCCCCCCAGGTATTCCATTAAATATTCCATTCCGGGTGCCCTATTTCGCTCCCCGTTGAATGGTAAATCGATAAGCTCCAGCCATTATTTCCAATATTATGTTTAGCGCCATGAAATTACTTGTAAAATGCCAGGACATAATGTTCAACAAGTCTGGCAACGCCACAGGTGCACACATATAACTGAGTCCAAGGACCTCATGGCCCCATGAATGTATGCACGTGCTGGCGGCCGCAACTGCGGTTTCTCACTCAGCTCCAGCTGTCTGCTGTCTGTTGACCCACTGTGATTGGACGTGGTAAGACAGGGGGACGCGGGTGGTGTTGGTGGTGGTGGTTTTGGCCCGATGTCTGTTGCGGGTGGGTCGTAAAATGCGAACAGATGAATTAAAGTAGCGCTCGGCCATGGGTCGCAGATAGGTGCAGATGGTATTTTCCACAAAGCATGCAAATGGGGGATACAGAGGGAGAAAGTATAAGCCAAAAACTTCCAATAACAACTATCTAGGCACCAATAAAAACAGGTTCCAGTTTGAAGTCCTTTCCCTTACTTCGAAAAAAATAAAAATGCTATAAATATGATTCCTTTAATTTACAAAGAAACAAATCCTACTAAACTCTTGATTAATTTTTTTTAAGTTTCTTTACTTTTTTGCTTGGTGTACTACCACCCTTGACCATCCCCCGTTTGGAAGCTGACGGAAAAACGTAGCACAGTCCCGGGGGCACAGTGTGTCTGCTTGGGTTAACGGTTGTGTGTGCTCCTCTTTCTGTGTGCTAGCGGTCTCCAGCGCGCTTTGCAACTCAATAACTTGTAATTTTCTCGGAGTTTTATGCGCCAGGACAACGACAAATACAACGCCAGTAAATGGCAGCGAATACGCGCGAATGCGCAACGGAAATTGAAGATGAAAGCCAAACAGATAGCAGGCTGGAGACAGGAGACAAAACACAGGACACACGACAACATGAGACACCTTAAAGGATGCGTTGCGTCGCGTTGGACCCCCTTGAAACCTTCGATTGCAGATTGCTCGCCAGCTCGGAAAATCGAAAAATTGTGCAAGCGAAGCGATCTGCGTAGATTCTATAATGTATGCTAGTCACAAAGCGCCCGTGTCCCGTTGAGAGAATGTCCAGACAATTAGCCAGGTTTATGTCCTTTATATGACTGACGGCAACATACCAGTTAAGAGCTTTGATGGCTCCCATAAAAGATGCATTCCCAGCTCAAAGAAATCTCGTTTATTTGCATTCCGAGACACTTGTAACGACCGCACGTGGATGGCCAAAAAAACTACTAACTAACACGCCGACGGGAGCCAACCGAAATGGCCAAGACACATAAAAAAACGGTCGAACGGGAAAGCGAGAGGAAAACGCGCGCTAGCCGCGTTGTGAACGCGCCAACAACAATCCAGGCACTGAAAACAGCAGCAGGAGCAACAGCTCCTGAAGCTTCACAGACACCAGAGATACCAGAAGGTCCTGGGCTGCCCAAAACGCGCTCACTCACACGCACGCGGGCGCTAAGAACGGAGCTCCGCTGCTCGCTGGCACTGAAAAAAATATGTACCGTTTTGTACCTTTATTATTTAATTAAATTGCCAACGCATACAAATTAAATTAAATGCAAATCCAGTTCATATTTAATTTAAACAAATAATTAAATATTTATATTTCTCTGCTATAATTATACTATTGTATATCCCTTTATCATTATTCGCATTTCTACTTCCATAATAATAAATAACATTTTTTGTCCACATTTAAAGAAATTGACTTTTAAAGAAATTAACTTTTTATTACATTAATTTTAAACCCTAAATATGAACAATAAACTTATTTTTACTAAACTCAAAAATTACGTATACGACACAGTGTCCAAATTTTCAAAATTACATGCAAAATTTGTACTTCACCTTCCCTGGAAACGCCAAATTTGTATAAGTATTTTCTTCGAGTGCATTCCCTGCTCCATTGACTCAAATTTCGCGGCAACAACAACAACCTTCAGGTGGCAAGGCATTAGAAAAGGCAACAACAACTTTGTCCGGGGACCTGAAGGGTGAGAGAGGAATCATAACTGTTGCTCCGCCATTGAGCGGGAGAGAGCTCCTGCGAGAGAGTAATTCCAGTGTTGCCGTGCTGTCCTGGGCTCCCGCCCTCTCTCGCGGGGGAACTGTTGCTCCTTAGCTTTACGCACAAAGCTCCCGTTGGCATAGTTTTGGGGCCACAAGAAAACGGGAGCTTTTACGAGGGCGTTTGTTTATATTTTCTTCCTTGTCGAGCATGTGTTTTGCCTCGCACACACGCACAAACACACACCAACACTCGGGCACAATGAATCCTCCGTGTGGCGGCACTTGAAGCCAAGTTATTTTCCTTTTTTCGCCTCTTTTCGCCTCTTTTCTCCCATTTTTTGTTTGGCCGTCTGAAAAATGACGTTGCTTGACCTCAGTGCCGTCTATTTATGTATGTGTATACACTGGGAAAATTTTATAAATTTAAAATAAATTAATATAAAATACAGTTTTATTTTACTTTGCCTTGTCTATGTATAAAACATGCCATCGGAAATGGTTTAGAGAAAGAAAGAATTTGAAAATTGATAATTTCCAGCTATTTCAGTTCCGAATAGATACAGTTGATAATTATAATGCAATAAATTCACCGAATCTGAGATGACTGTTATAAGTCTTTCATAACATAATTTTAAACCTTTTTAATAAATATCAAGTAAATATCAAATAGTGTATAACAATTAGCGTTATCAAGAAAGGAAAAACGTTCTCCTCCCCATCTTTCAACGTGTATTTATGTATTTGAGAATGTAAGTTATTGTATGTTTGAGTGTGTGCGAGTGTCTTTTGTTATTCTAGGCCACAACGAATGAGTTAATTTCATGTTGGGCGCCCAAATTGTACCTCATTTTTCATGTCCTTTTGTTGCACCAGCGAAACAAGAAAAACGACATAAAAAAATAATACGATGGCGGCCCGACCTAGAGTTGTCTTAAAGCCGACCAGAAATCACAACAAAATCGAGAAAAATCAAAGACTTTAACATTTACTCAAGCGTTAGAGGAATATTAAGTATACGACTAAGTATTCCATTTGTTTTGTTATGTAAGAAAAGTGTATTAATTACTTTAATAAAAGCGCACTTGAAGATAAAGTAAAAGTAAAGAAATTATGGTGCTCCAGACTTTTTTAAACCCTTAAAAAGGTGTCTAAGTGCAAGCAATGTAATGGCTAATGTACCAAATAAAGTCTATAAGTAGCGCAATAGTGATTTCTGTAGCACCTTTAACTAAGATTTTTCCCTTAAAAAAACATTTTTTAACAGTTAGCATATCGTCGTGCTTTATATATTATTTTTAATTCACAATTGTTTTTCTTTCCTTTTGTTTTCATAATTCCTAGGCCGACTCATTAGGCATTTTCCTAAGCCCAAATTTGCATACTTTTGGCAGCCAGGCAAACAAACTCAAACTCGCAACAAAAAATAAACCGAAATAATATGGAAACGAATCAGAACAAGGGAACAAAACAAAAAACAATTAATTAGATGGATCCCCCAGAATTGTGGAATAAATTCAATTAAATTTGCTACAAGCGAAATAAATTAAAGACGCAGGCAGATTTATTACACGAAATTTGGCTGGCAAACAAATGTTGAAATTTAAATTGTTCCCTTTTGAGAAGCTCTGTAGAAATTTTGTCATCGTAGAGTCACAAGGCGAGCAAATTCCCGCTCCGCTGTTCTAGCTCGTCTAAATGCCAAACAAATTAAATTGTAATTAATCATTAGGTCGAACCACCCCCCTTTTATGCCATTCCGCCCCAACACGTGCTGAGCGACCTATGACAACGGTCCACGGCAGTAAAATGTCTGCCAATTAATTACAAAACGCATGAGAGGCCAGATAAGAGCGTCAGCCATTAAGGAAAACGCCGCCAACGACAAGAGGACAAGCGAAAATGGCGCACACACAAAAAACAGGATTCGAGCGTAACTTCAGGGATACACATGAGCAATTAACACCCGAGATGTGACTTTGCCATCTGCGCTGGTGTATGAAATAATTGATTTTTTGCAGCCTCGCGTTTGGCCCGCGGTGAAAAGCGGCAATAAAAATTATAATCATGTTTGGGCAGATTTCGTGTTAATTTAACGATTGTCGAGCAGTCGTAAGGGGCTTCAACACTTGGCAAGTGTATTTAATTGTGTTGAAGATCGCCGTTTAGTACATCAATTAATTGAATACATTAAATTTTTAAATAAAAATTCAACATTTCTTGAAACGAGTGTTAGGTGCAACGTTGCGTATGCGGAATTTATTCAATATTATTAGTTAACTGAAAGTTTAGTGAAAGTTTAAATCTTTAATTAATTATGTATGGAATCTTCACAATTATATGTATAGCCTGCTGGCCGTTTTTAAATTAATAAGATGCTTTTTAATAACAAAATGGGTTTTTGTGATTTAATTAACTGACTTAAATGATAAAATGAACGATAAAAGGAAAACATTTATTTTTGTATTCTCGCATGCTACACTATGTTATTTCCAGAACTCCTTATTGTGCACACACGTCAAGGGGAAAGGCAAGGCCCCCTTCCTTGGATCGAAATTGATTCCTTCGTGTTTGCCGTCAGCTTTGGGCTGTTGCCTTCTGTGTAATTGTCGTTGCTCGTTAGCGGCATCTGACCCAATTACCAAATACTGTATTTTCTTTGGCTTTTCACAATTTGAGCCCTAATTGAATTGTTTAGTTTTGTTTATTTGCTCATTCGTTCTACTCCACGCGGCTAAGCTGTTGGTGTTAGAATGTTTTTCTAATTGATATTAATTGGAAATGTACTATATATGTATGTATATGTATATGGTTATCTGTACATGTGGGTTTTCTTCGTTATTAATTTTTTTATTTTGGGCAGAGAAAAATTTTATAATTGAATAAAAAATACAGAAAAAGGAGTACAGTAAATAAATATGAACATAACTGTCATAATTAACTTATTAATTGAAAGCCTTACGTCTATATTTCAACTTGAATGTTTTATACATTTAAACGGAATTACTGGAAAAAATTTATTTTCAGTCGAAGGGCTGCGGCTTTAAACGGCTTCCGCCGTTCGGCAAGTTCATTTATGATTAACTTGGCCCACACAAACCCGCCTCAGAGAAATTGGCTTACTTCAATATGTGTTACACCCCTGCGTCGCGACAAACAAACAAACAAAGAAACGAGCAAACCCACAAAACAATGAAAACAAAGCAAGTCGAACATTTTCTGGACCGTTTCTACTTATACACAACAAGGACACTTGAAATAATTTGAACTTTATTTTATTTGCAAATAAATACGTACGAATTTTAATTCTTAAAAATAAAATAAAGAATAAATGCTGTCATATAAAAGTAATAAATAATAATAAAAAAGTAATTATTTCAATGTAAATTCATTAAATAAAACATTAAATCTGTTTAGGTAATAATGACTCAAAGCCATTACTTCCTATATCCTTACCATTCTGTTGGATCCTTTAACTGAATACATTTTACATATTTTAGTATAAATATATTTCCAAATTTTTTTTCTTGTGGATTATATTTAACTATAATCGTAATGCGTCGACACCGAGGGTGTTACTTTCTGCCCGCCAACTGCCTTTGAATTTCCCAGGCCAACAACAAATGTGGTGGCGGCGACGTCGTCGGCGGATGCTGCAGGCATTTGAATTTCCCGCAGGCAAGAAAAGCGAGTTTTTGGGTGTGGAAAAGGGGTAAGGGAGAATGTACATACTTACATACATACATAGGTTCGTGCGTTTTGTTACTTGTTGTACATTCCCAACACCATTATTTCGTTCATTTACTCGATTTTCGTGCTTTTCATCCTTTATTGTTGTTTGCTCGAGTGCCGTTATCATTTGTCGGTTTATTTTGCGCCATATGTGGCTGGGGGTTTCCTTTTCCCCTTTCTTCTCTCCTTTTATCTGGTATCCTTAACGCAGAGTGGGCGCAGTTTATGCCTTCAGTTCCATTGGGAGCCCCAAGGCAAGGTGAACCCTCCCAGCCTAACTCCATCGATGGAAAAATAACTAATCTAACTCCAACGTTGTTGCACACTTGTGAAAAAGTGGGTTTAACTTCTTCTGAAGCAATTAGATTCTTTTTATATTTTTTTTATACGCAAGTCAACATAATTTGTAGGTTTAAAATATAAAAAATCAGAATGTAGCATTTGCTTGACATAACACAACGAAAACTTTTCTAAGTAAATACAAATTATTCGAAAACCGTTGCTGTTTGAATGTCAAATTAAAATAAAACTTTGGATTTGTCTTGCATTCTTAAGATGAGAATTACATTCGCAGGAGTTAGTATAACAGTTAGTAGATTAAAAAATGTAGTTAACATAATAATATTCCCAAATTGTTAAAATAAACTTTTTTTCTTGCAGTTCTTTGCCACTTTTATATGTATGTGGGTGTGTTTTAATAATAAGAGATGTACAAAGGAACGCTTGTGAGTAAGAGGTTTAACGCCAAAGGAGCACTTACCCTTCTCACTCCTGGTTTAGTTTCAGTCGTGACCTTTAGCCGGCTTTTTTGATTAACTTTCGCCCACCACCTGCACTTGACAAACGCCTTCACTTTAACACATTTTTATTGTTTTCGTTTTTGTTTGTGGAACAAAAATGCCGCGCACACTAAAAGTTCAAAAGTTTACCAGCGTTGCCAGACGTTGAAGCATCAGCAGCTGTTGGCATCAGCTGCTTTTTGTTTACTTCGCCGATTCTTCGCTTCTGTTATGGTTTTTCCTCATTCGTTTCTGCCGGCCTGCACGTTTTTCCCGTATTTTCACCGACATAAACAAAAGCTATTTTTATAGCCAATTGGCCAAACAAGAGCGGCGAACCAAGTGAACAAAGTGTTTTATTCGGCCGCCGCAGAAGTTTCCCGTTTTCGAGTGCGTGTGGTTGTGGACGTTGGCCAAAAACGAGGCAGAGGCCAAATAATTCAAAGAAGCAGTAGTTGAGCAAGCACTCAATTCATTAACAAATCACAGTTGCCAAGAATCCAAGAAATCCCAAGAGTCACTCTCAAAGCTATTATACACGCCTTTACAAACGTCGCTCATCCGAGGGGTTGGTCGGATATCTTTTAGTTCCCGGACCAGGAAATTTCCCGGTATGTTCTTAATATTTATACCAAATCGTAGAGGATCTAATATTTATTTGCATACGAAATTAAATGGAATCTTTAACTAAAGATTCCAGTGCAAGTTATAAATGCAACAAAAAATCTAAAAAAAATAGTTGTAAATTATAAGTATTGTAATCCTTACCTATTTATATAATTGGGCTTTTAAGACCCATTTAGTGATAAACCCTCTTGTCTAATCCAGTTTTCAACCTTTTCAGAGAATTCGAAAACGGAATACCAGTAAATTTGTCATAATAATCCCATTGTCTTCAGTTGAGAAGTCAATAGCTACACCCGGAACAGATACTAAATAATAGATACAAGCTTCAAGAGGTGGCAATGCCAAGAATGCGGCTACTAATGGGGTCAGCACTTGTAAACAACCATTACGATCTGATTAACTTAATGTTGTAGGTGAGAAATCAGAGGCAATCAGAGGCAATCAGAACCCGGAACAGGACTCTCACCCCTCTACAGTACTGACAATTTAATTAATGTACTTACACACCGTTTCAGATGCGGCCACAATTAATTTGCACAACAATGGACTGATGCGAACAGTTGTCGGCCGATGTCTGCCAAAAAAAAAAGAAATAAAATAAAGCAAAAAAGGAAGGGCAACATCATCAGCATAAGCTACAACAATTGCCAGAGAAAGAGCAACAGACTCTAAGGCACAAATTGCTAGTATCCCAGCAGAAACAACAACAACAAGGGAAACAGAAACATAAGCATGCCACTGTGGCTGCAGCGGCCCGGTCATATCAACAACATTTCGGCTAGAATTGAGCAATTTGCCAGTGTTGCGGCTGCCGCGGCGTATACGTAATATTAAAAATAGGCTGCAGGCTGCAACAGGATGAACAAACGGAACGCAATTATAGGAGGCATCGTGGCCAGCCTCCTGGGCCTGGTGCTGGGCGTAAACTTCTACTTCATGTACTACCTGAGCGCCGAGGAGGGTCATCTGGCCAGCGTGCGGGCGCTGGAGAACATGATCCGACACAAAATGCGGCATCTGAAGCCAGCCTACCTCAATCGCAATCCGCGCTTCTTCATGTTCCGCAACAAGCTGCTCAAGAACTACAAGGCGGCGCCGTACGAGAATGCCAGCGTCCTCTGGGACATTGCCAATTGGGTGAGTCAACGCGGTAACTAGGCCCTCATGGTGTCAGAATTCCTAATCAGTGAGTCCTTATTAGTGGCCGCAAGAGAACGAGGTGTATCCTCTGTACGACTCTTCGATGGGTCAGCTTTTGGAGACGTTACGCCGCGAGCCGATCACACGGGTAAGCAATCTGGCGCGGGGCACACAACTAAAGCTTCTGGTGCGATTGGCGCAGCAGCAGAAGGTAATCTTCAAGCCGCAGTGGTATCCGCGAGACGAGGTAATCGAGGGAATGGTGTACAGCGGCAAGGATCGCCACACGGCGGAGGTGTATGCCTTCTATCTGGGCGCCGTGCTCGACTTGCGATGGACTCCCATTGTTGTGGGTCGAGTGGTGAACCTTAAAAGGGAGATCTATGCTAACGGCGACCAGGAGCTCCAGAGCACCATCAGCATAGAGACGGATGAGGATGGCAAGGAGAGGTATTGCCTGTACGGAAAGTGCCACTACTGCAACGAGGAGGAGACTGTCTGCGGCGACGAGAGACACAACATCGAAGGCGTACTTATCTACATTGTGCCGGGAACGCTGGCCAAGCGGCGATCCCCATGGCAGCGTACCTACAAAGACGACAAGCGGGCTCCTTGGGAAGACGATATGACCTACTGCAAGTAGGTGACTTCTAGAACCAGAAGAACTCGTCTTAAAATGTCACCTTTCTAATCCTTTAGGTCTCTAAAAAACAAAATGGAGACTATCCGTCTGTTGGATCTCATAGATGTGGCCATCTTCGACTATCTCATCCAGAATGGGGATCGCCATCACTACGAGACGCGAGAAGAGCGCGTGGTCCTCATCGACAATGGCAAGGCCTTTGGTAATCCGAACAAGGACCATTTGGATATCCTGGCGCCCCTCTACCAATGCTGCCTGTAAAAATCTTTCTGCCCTCAAAAACTTCTGTTTATTCTAAAATTTACTTTAATTTATATTGCAGTCTGCGAAAGTCCACTTGGGATCGCCTTCAGGTCTTCTCTGGCGGCGTGCTGACGGAAATTGTCGACCGGCTGTCTAAACAGGATGCACTGTATCCCCTAATAACGGACAAGCATAAAAAGGGAATTGAACGAAGACTCTTGGTTGTGTATGCGGTTGTGGAGCACTGTATGGACATTGAGGGCGAAAAAATGTTCAAAACTCTGTAAAATGCTCCCAAGGATCAGGCTGAAACGGGAGCAAGAAGTTCAGGATCCTCCTGTTCTCACTTTCCACATCCTACTTAAGAAGTTAGCTAAAGTTAGATAGGGAAGCGTATCCAATAATATTAGTAAATATTCTTTTATGGCTGTCACCGTTAAAATTTTTTCCTTTAGTTTTAAGACATTTCCTTTAATCCTTTTTAGAACTTGATTACTTTCTAAGTACGGATGGCAGAAAATACCGATATGTAAATTGATATTTGCAACCTATATGTGAGATATCTTGTTATATATGTACAGTGGATAAAGAATATTCGGATACAAGAACAAAAATGTTTTTTATATATTAAATAATTGATTCAATAGGGTTTTACTATATTTAAAAATTTCAAGATATCAAAATGTACTAAATTTTTTAAATGGTAGTGAGCGTTAAATGTTGGTCGACAACTTATGTCGAGGATTTCCACTTTCTAAATAGTCAATCGCAAAAAATGGTTTATCCCAAATGTATAGAGTAATTAAGCAAATAGAGCTTGCATATAATCTAAAATATTCAATTCAATACGGACAAGTTTTTCAAATAGTTCTATATTTTCTTTTTTCTGGAAATCCACATTATCTCAGTCCAATCTCGATCAAAATGTGAACCGAACCTTAAAAACATATCCGATAGCTTACTTGTAGATATCGTTGTTATTTAATAGGTATATTTTAGATATTTTCAAAATTTAAGAGTATATTTTTGTAATGAAACAACGTATAAAATATTCAAAATAAATCAAATGTACTATTGAATTCACTTATAAACCCATCATATCCTTTCGGATAACTCGTCCTAGTCGCAGTTTATTTTTTGCCCTCAGTCTTTACATTGCTAAATGTAAAAAGCTTGTTAAACTGCTTATTGTTGCGGTTGTTCGGACGGTTCTGGAAAACGATAAGTACAATATTGTTAAATCAGTATTTATATATTATATATTTTAATGTCAAAGCATATTTAATGATGGAACTTACCTTTCCGCGCATTTGCTGCTTGATCTCTGTACCTCGGGCTCTTTGAGCTCCGCCCTTAAACTGCCGGAAGTCCACGTTTTTGTAGTCAAAATTGCCGCCTTCGACCTTAACTTTGGGCTGGGGCACCTGCTGGCTGGAGCTTTGAGCATGATTTCCTCGTTTCTTTCGCTGAAATTGCCTCCGTTTTTCTTTGCGCATTTCTTTTCTAGACGGTAGTTGCGGCTGCTCAGAAGGTTGCCTTTCAATGGGCGTCTCCACGACCTCGTCACTACTTTCGGCAGCATTTGAAGCTGCATCAGCTTTTTCAGTTTTAATGGGATGTGTATTCTCATCCTTTCGTGCTCTTTTGCTGGTAGTTGGCTGATCCGCTGAGTCAGGTTTTCTGCTCGTTTGGTGCTTTCGTTTCAGTTGCTCCTTGAGGGGCAGGGAGTAAATGGCATCCTCCACGTTTTCTTTAATGGCAGGTGCCGCATCTAGTTTTATATTTTGCGCCGGCTCTGGTTCTGTCGGACACAGACGCCGTTTGAGTTGTTCACTACGCTCCCGGGCAATCTGGTCGGCCTTTAGCTGTTCCATGAATGGCAAAATGGCCAAGTAGCGCTTGTAGGGCATGCGAAGCATCTGGCTCTCCTTGCGCAGATGGGCCCAGCGAAGTTCCTCCTCTTGGGTGGGTTTCGGTGGCTTGTCGAACAGAGCCATTGCCGGTGGAACGAATAGATTATCTTTGGTTATAATCTCTTGGCGGGGCAGCTGTAGTTTTCCCGTAGAGCTGCGCTTCAGCAGCGTGGGCAGATCGTCTCGAACCTCCTCCTGATGCGAAAAGTCGTGGGGACAGTAGAGTTTGCTGCTGAAATCCTTTGTCGAGGGCGGCAATGATGCCTGTGTGCTGCTGCGGGCCTCCAAAATTGGCTGAAATAATAAGTATACAGCATGCTTAGGAAATTGAAATACTACACTGCGATCCTAAAATATTAACTCTTTAATATATCAACCGCATTCCATTGCAAATTTCATTCTACATGCATATGTCTTTTGAAATGTTATGCATCTTGATCTTTTGAAAGTCTTAGGCTATGTCCTCTTTTGAATACATAAATGAGCATCTAAAAGTACTAAACGCATACGGTATAACGTTTTGACTATAATATAAATATAAAGCCCTGCGCCGGTCGCTTCGACCTTGCTTTTTACCCAATTTTTTTTTAACGACTGCCTGCGGAAGGATGTGTAATAAACTGAATCAATCGATAATATCGGAGGTAATGCCTCTTCATTTCAACATTAGTTACAATTAATGGATAATGGAAAATTTTCAGAATAGCCAGTGGCGTTAAGCGACATGCTCCAGGTGCTGCTTGAAATCGCTTGATAACTCACTTTGATTAGCGGCTGATCTCGCGCCTTCAGAACGATCTGATGGAGCGCGTGCAGCTGTTGCCGCACAAGCGGCGGAATGGGATTGCAGCAGGCCAGGATGCCCTGCATTTCGCGCGGCAAGCTCTCCGCGATCTGAAGCATCATGTGATTGGGCAAGACGTAACCATAGCTCTCGTCCTCGAACCGCGCTGTCGCATCCCGCCACTCAAAAATCCCACGAAGAGCGTAAAGCTGCCTATTGTCAAATGAACGCTTTGTCTTTCGCACCAAATCCAGGTGGGATTCCGGCCCAATGTGGGGCTTACTGTAACGCTTCTTGCACACATCCGTGCTCATTTGATAGACGGTATTCAGCAGACCCGGCTCAGCCTGCTGCTGCAGAAGATCGTTAGTCATTCGTTCGTAAACGTAAATGAGGAAGTGGGTATCCTGGCGTGCATAGTCAATCAGTTGCTGCGGCAGCGGTCTCATTCGCCAATCGGCCAGCTGCAGGCTCTTGTCCACATCCAGATCCAGATAGTGTTTCAATAGAAAGGCCAACGATAACCTAGCCATATTCAGGGCTTTGGCTGCCCGGTGCGTGTCGAACATGTTGACAATATACAAGGATAGGTCACGTTGCAGCCACTCAATGTCCAAGTCGGCACCATGCAGGATCTTTAGCTTCTTGGGATCTGTCAGCACCAAATTCAGTATGTGCATCTCGTCCCGCAGAGTAAGGGTATCAAAAATATAGTCCTTGCAACGAGTTGACATTTGGACAAGACAAGTGATGCCCATGAAGGTGCGGTAAGAGTGGTGCTCCACATCGATCGCAATCTGCGGGGCCTGTCTCAGCTCCTCCAACGCCACTTTTAACTTTTCCACCGTGTCTACCAACATCAGCTCGGTGTCGGCCATCAGGGATGGCAATAGTGGCTGTTGCTTCTGCAGCTGCCCAGCTGGGGGTTCAAACTTCAGCAACTCGAACTCGTAGGGGTGTAGATAGGACTGGATGTTGCCGACTTCGTCGTATTCAGCCAACAGTGCTAGCGGTTTCAGCGAGTTTGGCTTCTCCTTGAGCCGCGGGCAAAACGGATTCTGAGCACTGTTGTCCACTGGTTCTTTAAACTGCATTTGTGGGCGCACAATATTTTTGGCCGTGAAAAGGCGAGCGGAAACCATGTTCCGCTGTGGTGTTTTATTCCAGCTGCCCGCCTTCGGTGTCTCCAGGGCTTGAGAGGGGCTACCTGTTGATGGCTCTGCTGACGGGGAGTTGCTACTCATGACATCCACCTGAGCCTCAACTACTTGCTGGGGATTCCTGCGCAGGCCGCTCTTTATGTCGAGATTTGTGGTGATGCGCTCAAATAGCATGTCATTGCACTCCTGCACCAGCTCAAACTGCTCGTCCAGTTGGCGTCTGTAAAAGAGAGAATTTTGGAATAAAAACGGCAAGGAGAGAGCAAGCCCTAGTCCTTTAAAATCAACATCTTCTTACCTCCTGACGTCGCCTTTTATATCTTTGGCATGCAGTACGTTTCCGATCAGCCCCACCACACGCTGGGACAGGTTGTCCATGACACGTGCGAAACCCGGGTAGCTGAGGTACAGGGAGCGGGCGTTGCCCTGTGGAAAAGCATTCGCTGCCCGGGTGGCGGCCACCACATTCTTGAAGGCTTGCTGCGAGAGTCAATACAAAATCAGCAAGAATAAACGAGTGGCGGCGGGAAATTAAACCCACGTTTGTGAAATCAGCGACATCCTCTGATTGGTCGAGCGGCTCCTCCTTCTTAGTTGTCTCCGCGCTATTCTCAGTGTTACTTCTTTTCGGCGGACGCGGCATATTTTTTACTCTGTATGTGCAATGTTTGTGTGCTTCTCCCTTAATAATTTTTTTATCGGATTGTAGAAAATGTGCGTGTTTTCTCTTCTTCTTTCGAGAATGGAATAATAACAGCTAGAATTTAGAAAATTGTCAGCCGATACTATCGAGCACTAGTATATGGGCTGACCGCATAACAAAAAAAATAAACAAGTTTGTTTCGAGTTTTCAAATTTGTAGTCCAACTTAGCATGATGATGATCTTGTAGTGTGCACAAATAAATTGAGCCTGCTCCGACTAGGTTTGAATTTAAATCCAATACATACGCTATTAGACAATGCAACGAATTAAAAATTTTTTTCGTAAAAACTAGCTATTTCTTTAATAAAAGCAAAAAAAAACACTTTGCAACACTGATTGGCCGTATTCAAAATGCGCGCAGTCGAAATTAAAAATTTATATAATTACCAAAAAGGATATTTTTACAATTTTAAAAGGGGAATTTGAACTATTTAATATTATAAGTAAATCAGAATGTTTTAAACATTCAACATTAACAACATTAAACAAGTATATTGAGTTGTTGCAAGCAGCTGATCGCCAGTGTACACACACCAGCTCCCGCCGGCGAAAACCAGCGACTGATAAAAAGAAGAAGCAAACTCCAGCAGAATCAAACGGAGTAACGTGCTAAAAAGTAATTATTAAACCTAAAATTAAGCCCGTTTTAGAAAGATAAACACCCACACGATGCTGGACCTATACAGGCGCACGGTGAAACGGTTTCCACTGGGCAGCGTCAGCTATATGTTTGCCTATGGCTCCGGCGTGAAACAACAGGAGGGCTATGAAAAAGTGGGCAACGGGAGTGTTCAGCGTCCGCCTCGAGGCACCGTGGTGGATCTGGTTTTCTGTGTGCGGGATGCCCTCGGATTCCATGCAGAGAACTTGCATCGACATCCAGAACACTATTCCGCCTTGCGACTCCTAGGACCGCGCTTTGTAGCCAACTATCAGGAGCGTTTGGGTGCCGGTGTCTATTGCAACACCTTGGTGCCATTGCCGGACCTGGGACTGACGATCAAGTATGGTGTGGTGTCGGAGGAGCAGTTGCTGGAGGACCTTCTGCACTGGCGGCATCTCTATTTGGCCGGCAGGCTGCATAAACCGGTCACCGATCTGGTGAATCCCTCAGATAACCCGCCCCTAAAGGCAGCTCTGGACAGGAATTTGCTATCGGCACTCCAAGTTGCTCTGCTGCTCTTACCCGATAAATTCACTGCCTACTCGCTATTCCACACCATCGCTGGCCTAAGCTATAAGGGAGATTTCCGAATGATTTTTGGCGAAAACAAGCAAAAAGTCCACAATATAGTTAATCCGCAAATCAGGGACTTTTTCGCCTTGTACCAACCCTCTTTGGGACTACTCTCCAACTTCGTGGCTGTCAACATGAATGGCCAGGAGCCAGGGAGCCGGAAGCCAGCCATTCTCTTCGAGCAGGATAAATCTCAGACAGCAACGGCTCAGCACCTGCGCCAACTGCCCGGGGAGCTGAGGAAGCGTCTCGAGCGGAACTCCGCCTGTCGCGGCGATTATGCCGAGGTGGTAGACCATCTCTCCATAGTGCCTCAGCTGCCCGAGGTGCTGCAGGCCTCCGTCAATGACATCGTCTGGCGCAGCAGTGTAACGCAATCGATCAAAAACATCGCCAGTGCTGGCGTTTTAAAATCCTTAGTCTATAGCTATCGAAAGGCCCAGAAAACCTTTGCTGTTTAAGATTCCTCTTTGGGATAGTTCCCAGGCTGCTATTTACCGACTAAGTTGCCCCTCCAGCTGCATTTTGTTATATAATTTTAAGCCCGAACGTTGTTAATTGCAATATAGAAACCGTAGCCCAGCCAAAGCAATGAGTTTTCTTAAGGGAACATTTTTTGGGGAGCTTTACGAGAAATTAAATGGAACTGCTGGCTGCTGATCCCAAAACCACGACTTGGGCTTGACTATTTACATATTTATTAATTAAATATCTTTATTTACTCTGAATTCCAGATCATGTCTAGTGAAGATAGTGGCAGCGACAGCAGCAGCTCATCCAGCGACGAAAGACACCGGAAAAGAAAGCACAAGAAGCACAGCAAGGAAGTGGACAAGTCGAAGAAAAAGAAGACTAAAAAGCACAAGAAGGAGAAGCATCGTCACAAGGAGAAGAAACGCAGCAAGCGTGAGGAGGAGCAGCCAGAGTTATATCCTCAAGCACCTCCCATACTCAATATTCCACTGATAGCTTCTAATAGCGATGATGCCTTCGGTCCAGCTTTGCCGCCTCATTTAAGGAAGGATCCCGTTCTAAAACCTTTAATAGAGACACAGGAACCCCCAGCCACGGCTATGATTGGACCAATCCTGCCAAGCGATTTCGTTCAGTCAAAACCTTCGGGAACAGAGTCTGAATCGAAGGCCAACGAGACTTCGGATGATGACGACCTGGCAGGCACCTTTGGCCCTTTACCAAACGCTAGTCAAGTGGAGTTGGAGGAGCGAGCTCTGGCCCTTAAGTTGGCTGCCCTGGAGGGTGGCGGATTAGGTACCACTACGGACCAAGAAGTACGCGAGGAATGGATGCTGGAGTTGCCTGATGTGGGACTAAAGAGTGGACTCGCTGCTTTGGGCAACATGAAGCGTACCTTTTACCAGGGAAAAGAGCGCCCTGATTTCAGCGACCGATCCTCCTGGACCAAGACACCCCAAAGTGAGGCGGCCGCCGCTGCTGCAGGTCCCAGAGCCTGCAGCTCCAAGGAAATGGAGCAGATGGCCCAAGCCAAATACGAGCAGCAGCGAGATGACGAGCAAGAGCGCATGGCCAAGAAGCATAAGAAGAAACACAAGCGTGACGAGTCCCTAGTGGAGCTGCACCAAAAAAAACTAAGGAAGGAACAAAGGGAGAAGGTGGGTAGTAAAGATAGACTGAACACATTTAAATAACTTACAAATTTCTTTAAAGGAAAAGGAACTAGCTGCCTCTGGGTCTAAGCCAGAGCGTAGACCCTTCAGCAGAGATGTGGATTTAAAGCTCAACAAGATCGATAAGAATCAAACCAAGCAAATTGTAGACAAGGCGAAGATACTGAATACCAAATTCTCCCGGGGACAGGCCAAGTATCTGTGAGATTATTAAATAAGAAATGCATTTCAGATGTATACGATTTGAATTTTAATTAATAACTGCATAAAAGTTCAAGAGATTTTTTTCTCTTAAACTAGTTTTAAGTCGACATAAATATGTGAGATGAGGTCGTGAACTAAAGTAGGCTTTTTACAATCTAGAAGTACAAAAATATGGGGCAATATCTCATCGTTGTGGCGGTGGCTTCGGCTTGGGAATCTTGGCGAGGAGCATCTGAATCTCATCCTTCTCCTTCCAGTCCTTCCACAACTCATATAGGTTGACAATAGCCCGCACAATCTCCTGCACCTTGTCCAGATCCACATTCAGCTCAGCGAACCACTGTTTGGTTGCATCCTTTTGCAGAATAACACATGCTATCTGCAGGCAGGCAATTGCAATCTAAAAATACAAGATTCCAATAAATATAATCGTTTCGTGGCATTTCTTGAATAATAAATTCAAACCTGATATGGTGGATACAGCAGGCAAACATCGGTGCGCAGGGAATCATTGACGATCCGCCAGCTGAGGGTGAGCAGCTGGTCCTCCTGCCCCATGTCCTGGACCAGTTGCAGCAGTGGCCTGTACGGCTGGTAGACGATGAGACAGCAGTCGAGGTTCTCCAGCAGATAGAACTCGCACTCCAGGATGTGGTTCGTGCGATAGGGGAACTCCTGCGCATAGGCATAGCTGAACTTGGTCTTGATGGCCGACTGGCAGATGGAGATCAGCCGGGAGTTGGATATAACGCCGAACTCCTCCACTTTCGACGCCAGCAGAATGCAGGTGGGCGCCAGCAGCAGGGGATCGATGTTTTTCAGCGAGTTTCGCGCGTAGAACCTCTTGAAATACACCGTGGCGGTGGCAATGACCTGTTGCCGCAGCTTGAGCTGCTCGCCCAACACCTGGATGACATTGGCAAAAAATATGAATACTTTTTGGTATTCGTCGTCATTTAAAGCCAGCAAATCGTGTTGACGCTCTCGAAGCAAATCCTGTTTGTCCAGAATCCACTGTTGAGAGTGTGAGCTCTGCCAAAAATTTCCCGCCATCTGATAGAAAACAGGCCAGGCTACTAACGTCTGTCGAAATTGTCAGTTAACTTTTCCAATAAAATGGTTTTTTCGATTAAATCGAGGAAAATTTAAGAAACAACGAATTTTGTTGCTTGCTAAAAACAGTGTGTGCACACCCTTGAATTTTTTTTGAACAGCTGTTTGGCCGCATCCAACTTAACGTTCTGCTGCTGTGACGGGTTTGTGTGTGTGATTTTTCATCAACGCCGCGGACGAAAAAGTCTTAATACTTTATTTAGTTATTAATATTAAACGATTGAATTGAACGATGGCGTTGCGAGTCCTTGGAGTGTCGCAGAACATGCGCACCTTCGTGCGTGGCATTGACATGATCAAGGTAAGTGCGAAAACAATCGGTTGATTACGCTCAACAGGATCTAAATTACGTAATTGTAAATCGTCAATGAATGTGTTTCAGCTTAAAGTGCGTTTAAATAAACGAGATTAAACCGCTTCTGGCTGGCCCCTCAAACGCCATTGATGTAAATTTGATAAATCTTTTGATATTTGTTTGGAAAAGTCTACATACACTTTGAGGTTATGTGTACGGTTTACTTAACTTTACTGAACGTTTTTCCATATTTCATAACTTGCAGCGCTACAAGTCTGCTGCCACCCTGCAGAAGACCTTGCTGAACATACCCGCCACCCAGGTGACCAAGCTGGACAACGGTCTCCGCGTGGCTAGCGAGGATTCCGGCGCCTCCACCGCCACCGTGGGACTCTGGATCGATGCTGGCTCCCGTTCCGAAACCGAGAAGAACAATGGAGTGGCCCACTTCCTGGAGCACATGGCCTTCAAGGTAGGAGTGATGATTATTTCGTCGAAAAATCCTTTACAGTTTATTTGTAATTTTTAGGGCACCGCCAAGCGTTCCCAGACGGATCTGGAACTGGAGGTCGAGAACCTGGGCGCCCACCTGAATGCCTACACCTCTCGGGAGCAGACCGTGTTCTACGCCAAATGTCTGTCCAAGGATGTTCCCAAGGCTGTCGAGATCCTTTCCGACATCATCCAGAACTCCAAGCTGGGCGAGTCGGAGATCGCCCGCGAGCGTTCGGTGATCCTGCGTGAAATGCAGGAGGTTGAAAGCAACCTGCAGGAGGTGGTCTTCGATCACCTGCACGCCACCGCCTACCAGGGTACCCCTCTGGGCCAGACCATCCTCGGACCCACCAAGAACATTCAGTAAGTATTTCTAGTTACTTAACTGCTATCCAACTTTGATTAATTCCCTGTATATCTTCAGGTCTATTGGCAAATCTGATCTGACCGACTACATCCAGACCCACTACAAGGCTTCGCGCATCGTTTTGGCTGCCGCCGGCGGTGTCAAGCACAACGATCTGGTCAAGCTGGCGGGCTCAAGTCTGGGCGGCCTGGAGGCCAGTGTTCTGCCCCCGGAGGTTACTCCCTGCCGTTTCACCGGCTCTGAAGTGCGCGTTCGTGACGATTCCCTGCCCCTGGCCCATGTGGCCATCGCCGTCGAAGGCTGCGGCTGGACCGACCAGGACAACATCCCCCTAATGGTGGCCAACACTCTGGTGGGTGCCTGGGATCGCTCCCAGGGTGGTGGCGCCAACAATGCGTCCAACCTGGCCCGTGCCAGCGCCGAGGACAGTAAGTAGACAAAAAAATTACCAAAACTTTTGGGCTTGATTCCAACTATTTTCTTGCAGACCTTTGCCACAGCTTCCAGTCGTTCAACACCTGCTACCGTGACACCGGTCTCTGGGGCATTTACTTCGTGTGCGATCCCCTGCAGTGTGAGGTGAGTAATCAATACTACAAATTGTGAAGCTAATGATAACCCGAAATTTAAACCCGTTTACAGGATATGCTCTTCAACGTGCAGAGCGAATGGATGCGCCTGTGCACCATGGTCACCGAGGCCGAGGTAGAGCGCGCCAAGAATCTGCTGAAGACAAACATGCTGCTGCAGTTGGATGGCACCACGCCCATCTGCGAGGATATTGGCCGCCAGATCCTGTGCTACAACCGTCGCATCCCACTGCACGAACTGGAGCAGCGCATCGATGCCGTAAGCGTTGGCAACGTCCGTGATGTGGCCATGAAGTACATCTACGACCGGTGCCCGGCTGTCGCCGCCGTGGGTCCCGTTGAGAACCTGCCCGACTACAACAGAATCCGCTCCTCCATGTACTGGTTGAGGGTCTAAGAGGGAGGGTTCCCAGACCACACCGAACCCCGACGTTGTTGGACATGTAGTTTAATTCAGAAAAGAAAATTTCGCCCTTCAAAGGATCAGTAAACCGATAATACCAAGTTACTAAGTAGTGCTGGCCGTTTATTGGTGTGTATACTTGATGGGGATACCGGAGAGACCCTGCTGCAGCTGGGCAGGCTCCGTTTCTCCCAGAGCCGGGTCTAATCCCTGCCAGGTGCGGTCCTCGAAGGATAGTCCCGTGTCCGTAGTCATAAGCGCCATTTTGGCCTGAGTGGCCAAAGCCCGGGAGGCGGGATCTCCTGCGGATTCCAGTGATTCGTTGACCACCCCTCTCAGCTTCCCGCTAACCAAGCTGACATCGTTCTCGGGTATGGCTTCCACATCGAAAGGCAGGAAACTGCGTCCTTCCGGTAACAACTGCTTGAAGTCCGTGACATATGCCTCGGGATACCTCATGTGCCAAGCGGGATTTAGAGCCATCTCTGCTTCGAAAACGGAAACAATGGGTTTGTAGTATTCCTTCGAGTCGTACATGTTATTAAAGGGGCAGCCAATCAAGACGAAGCAATCGATCTCCAGGAAGTTCGCCAGTTTGGCTGGATTGATCCTTCCTACGGAAATGAGCTGCGTTTTAATTCCTCTACCCTTTGCCATATTCTGCAGACGTGCTACCACATCGAGGTAGCCTTCGGCCGTCAAAGTGGCCACAATCAATCCCAGCATTTGGGCGTCCTTGCACTTTTCGATGTGGAAGTAGCGACGGCGGATGTATTGAGCCGTAAGGGGATTCTTTGAGCTCAGGGTGCCAGCGACGCCGTCGTAGACAAACCACTGGACCGCAGCAGGAGCAGTCAGAGACAGGTTAGCAAAGCGCTGGTTGTCCGAGCCGATGAAAATGAAAATGCGCTCCAGATTTGTACCTTCAGCGGGGGAATCTCGCCCAATCGGCGGAAATAGCTTCAGTAAAAGATTTTTCGGTTGCAGGGCCTCTTCCAGTTGTTTTCTCAGGTCTTCCCCATCCAAATTCTGATAGCCAATGTCCAAATAGACGCACACCTCTCTCTCCTTAGAATCTGCACGTAGAGTCTTCAATTTTTCAAGAAGAACACTCACATCCAGGGGCATCTCCGGATAAAGGTACAGCACGGGCAAGCGGGTGGCCCTGCTGCGACAGGCATTACCAAAGTGAATCACACTATCCGCCTCTACATGGGCAGCTGCTATCTCATCCACACAACAACTTCCATAGGTAGTATCCGCCAGGATGAAAACCTTCACTTCCTCCGGCGCCAGTAGCTCGGTTAGAGCCACACTGATGGCATTGCTGTGAGGCAGATAATCATCCGGGAATTGAAGGCACACCTAAGAGTAAAATATTAGTTCTGGTGCTCCCAAGCATGCACCGCTACACGCACCCTTTTGTAACCATTCTGGCGAATCCAATCGCCGCTTACTTCCCTGTGATTTTCGTTCCAAATTTGTGCGAAGGTCACCGCCTCTACCGTCTCCGTGTTCCTTTCCAGAGCCGCGGTGTCCGAGCTAGAGAACGCCGATGCAGTGCCTGTTGCGGATAAACTCATTGCCAAAGCGATCTTTGTTCCAAATTTTAATAAAATAAACAAAGATGACCACCAGTATGACCGTATCAGGATCTTTTAAATATGCCACAAAAGAATATAAATATATAATAGTTGAAATTACCTGAAACAATTTCATATAAACTTAATAACTTTCTTAAATAAATACGATCACATTTGCGTAAAACTAAAAAATAAAACAATTCCAATTACGAGACATGCATTTAGAGTGTTGGGCAACCCCGTTGCCTCTGACAACGGGCGGTGTTCAACACTAGCATCAGCTGCCCGCTGCCGTCATCTGTGGATTCTCAACGTTCAATAGGAAAGTTTGCTTAAATTAATTGAAATTCTCAATGAAACTGGCTTGATTTTAAGGCAAATATTAATAACTATGCTATTACTTAATTACTGCTGCCTTTGCATAGCTGGAGAACCCCAATTTCGCCTGCAAAAAATGTAAACAAAAAGGTTATGTAAACTTCTGTGGTTTCTTACAGCGTGAGTAGAAGAGTGACTGAAAATGTTGGGACTGCAACGATTTGCCGGCAGCATTGCCAGCCACCTATACCGCCGGGCGGCCTACAACAGCAATGTGCGGGCGGCAGGCTTTTCTCTGGCCACCAACGGCCTGGCGACGGATGCAGCCGAGCCGGAAGCACGCACGCCGGCATCTGAGGCGGCGGCCAAAAAGCCCAAGGGTAGGCATTTTCCTTATGATATATAACGTATGACTAGAATTCCGTTCTTAGGTCAAATGGTAGCTGCTGCCTTCGAGTCGCTTCGCAACAACAACCCTAAGGATGAGAAGAAGACAGGTGGCTCTAGTAACATAGATGACCGCATAGTGAATGCCAAGACGGTCAATGGATTGCTGGCCATAACCGAGAACAACAGTGCCTTCTCTCGGAAGCATGCTCTAAGGATTGTCTCGATTCTGGCCGAGTGGAGCAGCGTCGACCGGGTAAAGATATCCGAGTTCGAGAACGACACGAGGTTCCTGCGCATCTGTCGTATGCTGGGACGCACAGTTCCCAAGAATAATGGTGCTGCTACCAATGGTAAAGCTTCCGGCGACAGCGGTCAAGCTGTCAAACGGATTTCTGGCTTCCGCACGGATGACCTGAACACGGTCTTGGGAGTAGCTGGCGACGATGAGGCGGCCAAGTTAATTGCCAGCATCAGTCTGCCCCAGATGGTCAAGGTGATGAGCACGCTGGCCCAACGTAAGCGGCGCAGTACTCCCCTGCTGCGTTCCCTGGCCTTCAATATTAGCAGTGCTGCGGAGACCCTGGATCTGAAGCAGTCTGCGGATGTTCTTTATGCTATGGCCACGCTTAACTTCCAGGACTCGGTGCTGGGCGCCAAGGTGTGTGCGGACGTGCAGGCGGCATTACCAAAGAATGCGGAAAGGTCCGCCGTTGTGGGATCCATACTCACCAGCCTGGGCATTTTGCGGTACCGCGATTTGGGTGAGCTAGACTCTTAAAACATATTTCAAACGTGTATTTATAACTTTATCTCTTAGACATCTTGGAATCGCTGACGCAGTGGCTGCTTAAGAACAGTGAAATCTGCCGCCCGCAAGATCTCAGCGCCTACTTCCTTACATCGGCCCTGCTGAACTTTAAGAGCGCCCAGCTGGAGGATGTGAGAAGCAAGCTGGTGAAATCTATTGTTCGAGAGGACTTCACCAAGCAGTCTGAATGGCTGAACTTTGTGTGGTCTCTAACAATGCTGGGACTGGTGGAACCCAGTCACCTGTCTTCGGTTTTAAGGTCTGCTCATATTAAGAAATTTCTTAAATTATTTAAAGACTGAAATTTTCAATTTCTTTGCAGTGCGGAGTTCCTGGAGCAGTTGCAAAAGGACAAGGCCGGCGTCACAGCAACATCCAAGATGAGGCTACTTAACCTGAATAGCTATGCGCAGCTGTTGGCCGTAGACTACAAGGGCCCACTGCTGGCCGCGGACAGTCCTGCCTTCCAGGTGCCCATGGCCCATCCCAAGGCAAAGCAAGTGCTAGTCACTGGCATGCTGGATGCCCTCAAAAGTCTGCTTCCGGCCAGTAATCATGTCCAGAGCTTGGTGGACAGTAAAATGGGCTTTCTCATAGGTAAGGACAAGTCCTCTGAATACTGAATTTGTGTCCACTAATAATCTCAATTCCAGATGCACTGTGCCACTTTGATGCTAATAGAAACCCCCTGCCCTTGGATAAGGAGAGTCCTAAAGCCATTAGGTTCGATTTACAAAATTACATTCGTGGTTTTCGGGCTTAATCATAGTTTCTGCTTTTAGGGTGGCGTTAATGGTCATAGATTTCCACGACATTTGCCACGGAACGCATCGCAGCGCCAGCGGCGTTACGAACCTGACGTTTGATCTGCTGGAGAAGAGTGGCTACCATGTTATCCCCGTACCATATAATGAGTTTAGCAACAGTGACAAGTTATTGAAACGAGTTCAGTATCTGGAGGCGAAGTTCAAGGCGATTGCAAGTAGCAAATAATTGCAGTTATAGTTTATATATTTCCCTTGTAATGTTTGATCAACATTTGAATTGTTTAAATTTTGTAAATGTAAAATTAGGCGCTGAATTACATGCTAAACCCAAATGGTGGAGTATGTCCTGTGGATAGATTTTTGTTGCTGCAAAGGGCACTCGCAGAGCCGTAGTTTAAGCGACAGACTGGGCGTATTTTAAGCTGTTTTAAACGGCGTCAAGCTGACTGGAGCGTTGCTTATTCATGCCCACCTTCCACCACTGTCCCGTCTCTTGGAATTCTATGGCCACGGCTGCCAATGTATGGAACAGGCTGCGGGCCAGCATATGAAGGTTGCCGACGTGCAGTATAAACTTTGGATCGTACACCTTTTGGATATCGTCGATTTTGTAGTGATCACGAGTCTCCCGCTCGGTCAGGCAAATGCAGTTCCATGGAGCCCAGTCATCACTCTTGTCCCAACGTGGCAATCTGTCGGAGAAAAGTTCTATCTAAGCGAAGGACGCGAGTGTGTTGTTATTGGAAACTACCTCAATTCGCTGAGATTCTCCGATTTGCTTAGGGCCGAGTGTCCATGCCAAATCTTGTCGATAATGTGACGCACATCGTCCGGCTGCATCACAAAGGCGAACGAAGTGGCGCACTTGCGTTTGCGCTCATCCCGATGAATGCACCGCAGGATGGACTGGTAAACAGTGTTCTCCGTGGCCGTGAGCTGTCGGTGGACATTTTGCAAATTAAACAAACTGACGAGGACTTCGCCTAACCCACCTTAAGATAGTAGCAGTGTTTGCAGGTATCCACATGACTCTGTCGTGTACGAATGGCGAATTCGGCAAAGGTCTTGACCTTCTTGCAGACGATGCACATGCGCGAGGGCGTTCCTAGGAATGAACAGCTTAGATCTGCGCAAAATATCCCTGGTTTAGTACTCACTCTTCTTGGGCTTGTCCTTCTGGAACTTGATCAGGCCAAAAAAGAGAATGCTCTGACGCTTGCGCAGAATTTCCACATCACTGGACTTGGCATATAGCAGCAAATTCTTTTCACGATCGAATAATTCAAAGAGCTGCGGATTAAAAAGTTATGATTTCTAGTTTTTAAAGAAGTAAAAATGGGCAGATTCACCTCGGGAAAGTTTGGATAACACTCCTCCTCGGTGAGCACAACCATTACTTGGCGAATAAACTCCAGACGATCTTCCCTACTGCGCGGCTTACGCATATCCTTGTAGATCTCGGTGAGAAAGCGAACTCGCTGCGTGCTCAAGAGGTCCATGTGGATCTTCGAGTCCTTGTAGCCGATCCACTCAATCGGCTTGCCCAATTCCTTCAGTAGCTGATCGTTGCGGAACTCTTCCATGGATTTGTATACGAGATTTCGCTGCCGCTCCACACCGTTCAACAGTTGTATCTCCTTGTCCAGCAGGATATTCACCTCGGCGATGCGAGCGGGGCCCTCATAGTTGGCAGTAATCCGCTTCAGCTCGGCCTTCTTCCAGCGCCCCACCTCTGCGAAGAGCAGATCGAAGTCGTCCTTGCTGCGGGGGAACTGCTTGATCACCCGGTGGCGTTCCACGCGCTGCTCCACGCACTTCTCGTACCGCTCGTCTTCCTGTTCGCGATTCTGCACCAGGAGACTGGAAATGGATTCCTTATCACCTGGGGAAACTACACTCAATTCCCTGGCTAAGTAGGACTACCCACCGATATTCTGCGGCCCGCTTGTGGATGTATTTCCAGAGAATCCAGCGTCTCCAGTTGCGCTGAATGAGCAGAATCTTTTCGAGCTTCCGCTCTGCCCGCTCTTTCTGGGCAAAAGTCTGGTACTTTCCAGGGACAATGGTGAAGTCATTGGCCGCGGACACATACATGATGTTGATGCCATCCAGGTAGCATTGTACCGATTGCTCATGGGCAGTGTTCTGGAAAAGAAATGCATTTCAATTGTGAATCCACTTGGGGACTGTCCGCCCGACCTACCAGAATCTTTTCCTTCGGCTCCCATGTCTGAGTGTCCCTGGACTTGTACTTCCTGTACTTGATCTTATCGAAGTAGGGCCCTGTCTGGGTGAAGGCATCCAGATACTCCTTTCCACTAACCTTATCCCGGTAGCCGCACAGAAAAGGCTTGACGATCGCCGCATTCTCGATCTCAACCACCACATTCTTCGGCTCGCCATCCTGGGTGTCCTCGCCGGAAATGTGGACAGTGATGAAGTCCGCCAGGCGATGCTTACTGGATAAGAAGAACCATATGAGTTTCACCCCATCGCCTGCGGAGATGTGCACTCACTCGTAGTAGACATCCAGGTCCAGTTTTGGCTGTGAAGTCTGGCTGTCGGCTTGGGCGTTGGCGTTGCTTCGCAGCTCCAGCTGGAACTCATGGATCCCAAACTCATCCAAGGCAGTGGAGTTGATGGGTAAACTGTCGCAGAGCACGTTACCATCCTGCCGGAGCACCAGCAATGTGGAGTCCACCTCAAACTTGCGAGCAATGTCGTGCTTTACGTCACCAAGAGTCATGCAGTTGGGGTACACCTGGGCCACAATGTCCGAGTCCGAGAGCCGGAATTTGACCGTCACGTTCTCCAGCTCTACGCAGCACTCGTCGGAATGCTGCTGCTCGATCTCGGTGCTGCGTGAGTCGATGGGCGGCGGACATCCCGGTGGCTGCTTGGGCCGCTCGGAGGGCTCCACATTCAGTTGGACGTTGCACACAAATGCCAGCGGTCGCTCCTCGACGCTCATCTTGCCCCACAAAATATATTTATCACTGGCAGAGTAAGGGGGGACAATTGTTTCCAGGTAAAGTAATTCAAAATTGAAGCTAAGCACCGCCTGCTGAGACAACGGAGTCTCGAAAAGGTGACCGTGGGGTGGGACCCACAAATTTGTTCAATAAATTTGATGGCCGCTGCTAGGCGCCCTGTTGTGGCAACGGGTCGTAGGCCAACAAAGCCCATTTGGCCTTAATTTCTCGCGTGCGAGTACAGGGAAGCCTAAAAGATAAGACAATAATTTATTTATTATTCACAATTTAAAAAGACTAAAACTTATTTATAAATAATTATTAGGTAAATAAACCGCTTCCCATAATGTAGATTTATACATATATATTCTTTCCCCTTTCCAAGTTCCCTATGCTTTACTGTATTTAATTTTTCTCACGCATTCGCACTGGATTTCCACGTGGTGAAAGCTTCACATCATCTAATTGGCTCCCCAACTCCATTGGGCATTTCCAAATATTTTGCATACTTCTTAACTATTTTCTAATTGCCCCAAATTCAGCCCCTCCAATGATCCCACTTCGATCTGCCACATTTAATGGCCATATTATTTATTATTATTTATTGCACAACTCGGGGGGCATCGGAGAGACAACGGTGACAGTAATTACTTTTACTAAATGGCTTGGAAAGATGGCCGGGCCACACGTGAAGATGATTTGGAGCTACCGATGCTACCGGTGCGGAAGCCGTCGTATCTAATAATGATGCTTAAATATTATATCATGATCCATGCAGATATCATCAAAGTTAATGGCTCCCAGCTCTTGGCGCCCCCTTCTCTCGCTTTCTTTCGCTCGATTTTGACCCAATTCCGGGGTTTTGTCAATTCGGCTCATAGGAAACGCGATCCAGTTGAAAGGTTTGCCCATTTCCCCTCTCCAAAGCAGCTTAACTCATAAGTATTGGCTTACAAAATCCAAAACAAAGTAATTGTTGGTTTTTTATTGGTTTTTTCTTTTATTTTTTTCACTAAACTATACTAAATGAATTAATAAATAATGTTTTTGTTATAGTAGAAGTTTGACTTCAGGTTGGAGGCCGTCAGTCGGGTCTTCGGGCCGGCATGGGCCACCTGCAGCCGGTGGGGGCGACCGTTGAAGTAGTAGTCCTTGTGATGCTGCACTCGCAGCACCTTGCTTGGACTCCGGTGGTCCCAGTCAGGCTTCGATGTCGTCGGACGCAGTGTCGTCGTTGGTGGGGTTGTCACCTCCGCTTCGGGCAGAATGGGATTGATTTTCATCGGCTGATAGTCCAAACCAATGCCGGGTATGTGGCGAAAGGGCAGTGGGGGTACGGGGATGTAATAAATTTTCGAATCCTTTTTCGTTTTTTTCGTCTTACTGCCATTCTTGTTGTATTTGCGCAGGTTTAGCGGCTTCGAGGTGACAACATAGTCCATGTACAGGTTGTCCAGCGACGGGGACTGCACCACAATGCGATTGTCCAGCCTTGAAGGCGGCGCCTCCGACCTTGGGCCATATGAATAGGGTCGGGCTGCCACCAAACTGGCTAAAATTAGTAGTGATGCCAAGGGAATCAATGGAGACATCCTGAAAAAGCAAAAAAAAAAAATGGGTAATACGAATATATAATGCGAAGTATTAATACAAATAAAATGTATTATATCGGAAAGTAATTACTGTAGATGATAAATTGTTGATTTATTTTCAACTTGCTGGCTTTGATTTTTAATTAAAATGAACAATAAAAAACAAAGCTTAATAAATAAACTTTGTTGGGTCGCCAACTTCTTTGTTTTCGAAATCCGGAATGATTATTCTATAGAAGAATGCATCATAATGGACAATAAAATTGCTTTTCTATTGTTTGTAGATATAATTGCATTGCAACAAGAGGAAAGATACTGGTAAAATGAGAAGGATCTATTAAATTTGCAAGATAAATCCATGTTAAATCCAATTTAAAAAAATAATTCGAATTCCAGCCAATGGCAATGGAAGAGTTATCTGGAACTTAAATCATTTTTCAATCGATAAATGTGGCTACCGGGGTGTAAGAGGTGAGAGGGTGTCAAGGTGAGAGGCATCGAAAGTCGAGTGCTGAGTGCCGAGGTGCCACCACCCACGCCCCACTCGACGGACGACGGACGATTGTCCAAGGCTTTGATCGATGGGGTGGCAACCGAAGTGGCGAACCCGACTGCTCGTAATAATCATAATAATGGGCAATGCCATTTTCTGCAAGTCACATGCCAAAGCCGAATAATTTAATAACAAATAAATTGTCTGTGCGCATCAAAGCGCAAAATGTTTCGCCTTTACATGGTAAAGTTTCTCACGTTCCCCCTCACACACACACATAGACCCCAGATAATTTTCGTTTCGATTTGATTTAAATGAAAGCATTTAATGCACGCTAATCAAAGCGACGCCGACAGCGAGCAGCGCTGCTGGCAGCAACGCGACGCAGGCAGAGCAATTACGCTAATGAGCGCGTCGAGCGCCATCTGGCGGCGCAGATTTCAACGCTTCAGTGATTAATGAGCCTGTAAAAATAAATTGATCGCCGCGGCAAGACATCCGAAAAAGCCGGCGCAACATCGATTGTGATCGGATTGGCGCAGAACAAGCGGCTCGACATGATTTTCGGGGCTAACTAGGGGCGTTGGCGACTCGCCCCCCGCCTCAACAGGTTGTCTGCGGTATGCAAATCGCTTAAGCATATTTTTCCTTTTTCCGCCAATATAGACATTTGTCTAATTCCAGTGTCTGGAATAATTGCCTGCAGCGATTTGTTCGGTGGCGCCCCCTTTTTCTTACACCCTACAAAATGGACACAAGAAAGGCAGGGCCGAAGTTTTAATACCCTTTCGTGGGTTCAATGGCACAATTTAGAAAGAGAATTAAAAATAAATCAAAACAATAGAAAATATACTGCAGACACGTACAAAAATAATTTTAAGACATACAAGATATTATGAAGACTTTCAATAGAAACTTTAAGAAACTTAATAATATATTATTCCTTTTAGATCAGTTTTCTACTATAGTTATCAAATGTTTATTAATTTTATTAGTCACGCTGTTATTACACCCATGCGTTACAAACTTCAGATAAAAATTATAATACTCAAGAAGACGCAAAAAAACTTATCTGAGATAAATTGCAGAAAGTTTGAATTTGCCTTGTTGACTGATCACGGGCCCCGCATGATATATGATCGGTGATAATAGAACACAAAACGAAATGTGAAATGCCAGAAATATAAATACATATATACACATTTTTTTTTTTTTTTTGTGCCCAGAGATACCACACTCGGGCTCATTACAGTTTAATTGCTCCGGTGGCTCTGCGATGCCTAATGGTTTGCCGCAGTTCACACAGTTCAGGAACCAGAAACTTGAAAACTTAATTTAATTTGTCCACTCACTGACTTCAATTATCTAAGGCTTTTTTTTTTTATTTTTGCGCCGCTCGTATCAACATCGTTGCCAAGGTCGTTTTCGTTCGGCGCCTGGGCCGCCGCATAATAGGAGGCCTCATCTGCCGATGATGCGGGATGTGTGGATGTGATTAATCACATCACGCTCGCTGCTGCCCACTGGCCGGCAGGTGAAAGACGAAAGACTTGGGCGGCGAACTCAATGCAGACAAAAGACTTAGGCAACGAACTTGATGCGGACGGGCAGCAATTATAAACTTATTAATGAATGCAAATGAATTAACGTTCTCGGACTCTCTATGCTAATCGCACTCACTTTAAATGGT
This sequence comes from Drosophila anomelani, assembly GCA_035045905.1. Lineage (NCBI taxonomy): Eukaryota > Metazoa > Arthropoda > Insecta > Diptera > Drosophilidae > Drosophila > Drosophila anomelani. The sequence goes on along the minus strand of JAWNOO010000007.1, from coordinate 1,436,844 downwards.
TGCAACTGCAGCTGCCGGTTTATTGCGTAGTTTCTTCAATTGTTTTTTGCCGATTGTAAATTTATAGCTCAAGTGTCCTTCAACCGGAGATGATGATTATTTTTCCCAATGATTGCTTGTTCGTAACTTGCATAAATTATGGAATTTAATTTATTCCTAATGGTAAGCGCACGTTCTATCACTTTTATGGTTGCTTAAATCTACACTCTTCGCGTTTGCATCTGAATTTCCTCGCACTGCCTTTTGTTCGAGCGCGCTAACTTTTGAACGTTGTGAACGCCTCGGAGTGCGGCAAATAAATGAGAGCTGCGAACAGTTTGTAATTTGTTTTTTTCTCCTTTTCTTCTTAAATCAAAAATCAGTCGGTCGACGTCGCTGCCTCTGCCACTGCTACTGCCACTGCCACTGCTTCTGTCGTCATCAGCGGTCGGCCACTGAAAGTCGCAGAGCCGCCGAGTCAGTGTTGGATTTATTATTGTGTGAGGTCTAAGCCAATGGAGACGCCGATCCCGATCCCGATGCAGATGCCCAGATGCTGATGCCCAACTGGTTGCCGGATGGCAGATGATCTTCGGATGATGAGCGGGCCATAAATTAGCCAGTTTATTGTTTGTCCACTTACTGTTACAGTTGGCAATTGCACTTGGTGGGATTTGCCTGCTCCCCATTCGCCGCCATTCGCTAAACAAATTCATCAGTTGGCATTTCTCGACTCCCCGAGACCAGAACTGGGCAGGAAATCCAACACCAAATGACCAGTCAGTCGGCTTTCGATTGAATTACACCTTGCCCAGCCAGCCAGCTTCCTTAACCCTCTGCGTAAGGCCAGCTGGCATCTTCAAAAGTGTCAACTAAAATAACTATTTTGTAGCTTGGAGCTTGTTTTGAGTCTCTTTGGAAGATTGGCTTCTAGTTCTTTGGCAAAACAAAACCCAAATTTGTTTGTATTTGCATAGATTTAAATCTTTACTTTCTTTGATTGGCTAAAACATGCTTAGATACTAATTGGCCGGGTTGATTTGATTATGGTTATCTTATTCCTTTTTCAAGACGATATTTACTGCGAGATTCTTATGACTTATGGCTCCTTTAAGCTTTATTCTAAGAATTATTAGACTTGGTCAATAAATCAATGGCTTATGCAAACTGTTTTCTATTTCGATTCGCCAGAAAGAGAGAAAAAGTTAAAAGTTATTTAAATTTAAAACATATCAATTAACTAGGAGCCGCTTCCAGCAGCTTAAGAGGCCTGCTTCTGGCGCCAAGAGGGTTAAGGGTTTGATTCTGGCTCTGGGACGGGGGGCAAGGTCTGCCCTGAGACGTCTGTTTGGCAGCTCCTTTGTCTTTCCGATATTGTGCACAAATTAGTTACAAATGAACCTACGACAACAAAAGCCGTTGGCGGTAACACGAAGCCTTCGTTGAGGTAGGGTCTGGTCTGGTCCGCTTTTCTCGATTCAAAGTGTTAGCTTCTGGCTTATTGACAGGCCACCAAGCCGGCGGAGCGATGTGCGTGTGGCGCTCAAAGGGATGTCTTGTTTGCGTTTTGGCCCTCATCATAATTTAATTGGAACGAATGGCGGCGAATGGTGTTCGAGGCATTTTTCTAAACATCTTTGCGTGAGCTATTGATGTTAATTGGGTATCTGTAAGTGTGTTGGTTGATCGAAAGAGGAATACCGCTCGACCTTGTGCTGCCGGAGATGACTGTAGCGGTGACCAGTGACCCATTGAGCTAGAAATAGCATCCATAAATCGCAGTGAAAATTTTCATGAATTATGGCGAAATGTACGCGAATGTGTGCCTTAATTAAATCACTTCCCTTCGAGGCACCGTTTTACGACCTGCTAATTAAAACAAGTAAAAGCAACTAGCAATTATATAAAGGCATTTCCACTCCACACACAAACTTTCCCAGGGCCCGGCCATCATCTTTCACCAGCTCCAGCCCCAGCTAGACCCCACACAGACTCTCTAAATTCGGCTCTAAACAAAGCGAATGACATAACACTACAAAGCGAAGCTAAGCAAATGCTGGAAAAGCACACCACAGCCGCAGGCAGCTTCTTCAGACTCTTCTGACGCTGTAAGACACTTTTAAATATTAATTAGCCGTGGCAGCAGCAGCACAACTGCCGGCAATTAGGCCTCCACCCCTCGGCTCAGAAGTGTGTGTTGAAGTGCGTAAGCTCTCGCATGTGCCAAATGGCCACTGGCAGCTATGTTGCCAAGACCAAATGGACTCCCAATCCATCCAATCCATCTCCCAGATGCAAGTATCAACTCGTTCTCACAGCCAAACGGCACGCATCAGCTGCAAGAACGACGGGCAGATCAGGCCACAGATCGGACCGGGCCAGGCCGGGAGTAATTGTAATTGTTAACGATTAGACAACACAAATCACGAACAAGCTGCCGAGCATCTATATAGCTGTATCTGTATCTGAAGCGCCTCCGTGTGTATCTCTGTATCTGTCTCATTTCCAGCGCCGTTCGTGTGTGTGAACCGAGTTTTAGGCATTATTAAGAGTAATATGTTTAATGCTGACGGAAGCAATACGAGTAGATGACTCTGGCACGGGGCTCCCGACGGACAGCTGTGTCTGCACTGTCACAAAAAATACATAAATATTATGGCATATTTAATAGTTTTAGTATTTAGATTTTCATTCTGTTATTTTCACTTTTTGTGCACTTTTACCTTGCATCCTAAACGAATGCTGGATTTGTTAAATAAGAAGAGTAGGTGGTTAGTATTATTAATTTGGTGAATTGAATTCTAGTTGATATTTCTTTAATCTCCTTTAAAAGTACTCGGATTTTTGTATACAAATTCAAATTTCTGTTCAAGTAGCACTTTTATAATAGAAATTGCAGAAACAACAAAGCAATCATAAACACTTTTTACAGACCCATAAGGAACTCTCCTCATAAGATTATGATTTTCCCCTGTGTAGCACTGTCGGCCCATTTAGCCACCGCCTCAGAGTCAGTCCCTCAGTGCCAATGTCTCGGTTTCAGTCTCAAACCCAGTCTCTTGGCTCGGTCTTGGTCTTCGGGCCAAGAGTGACAGACACACACTCTTGTCTGCTGCTGCTGCTGGCGCTTGCGTGTTTGGCTACTGAATTTTTAAGCATTCGCCAGCACGCCGTCTGAAGACGGGGTCTAAGGCTTCATTTACATTGGCAACGAACGTTTTAATTAGCCGCTTATAAAGACACAACACGGCGGCGGATCCATTTAGATGAATGGCGGGAACACCCACAGCCGGGCAGCCGCACAGCGGCACAGCCGCGCTACGTCACAGTTAAGACGACTAATCAGCCGGCTTAAATCGCAGCGGTTATATATGGGCCAATTATAGCGAATCTTTTATTGTCGATAAATTCGCAGGTTCATTAAACCCGCGCACCGACCATTAACTGACTCAGGCACTTGGGTCTTTGTGTTGTGGCTTTTATCACTTGCTCGGGGTGCTTGGTGGGGAGCTTGGCATGTGGACACCATCGGATCAGTCCATCTTACCTGCCGGCAATGCACTCGGAATGAAGTTGTCGGCTTACGCAACGCAATGTTACCCATCCCGATTTGTGCACTTGGCATTTCTGAGAGCTGGACCCCGCTGGATCGGGGTCAGGCTGCCTCCACGTCTGCCGCTCGAGACTTTCATCGAAAGTCAAATATTTGTGGAGCACACAAAAGAAAAGTGTAACGAAAGGAAAAGACCAGCTAGCGGCCACCGACCATCGATGGTAGATTGTCAGCCGCAAAAATTCAATATTTGCTCATCCGTTCCAAAACGTTTAGCGAATTCTTCGCGGGAATTGTGAAAGTACCGGGGGGCAGGGAGCAGGTTCAACTGGGCGGAGCGCCCTGGCTATCGAAGCTTGGCCTCCGCCGCCACCGAACGGGGGCGATTGGTTGTGAATTGGACAGGCTACCCATCGAGTGGGTCTATTGAGTCATAACCAGAGTATCGAGTGCTTCGGAGAAAGAGCTCTTCTGACTGTCCGTCCAGCCAAAGAAGAAAAGAGTGAGTGATTGGGTAAATAAGAGAGTTATCAAGGCGACAGTTGAGGGGAATCCCCCTTATTCTGACAGTCAATTTCTCACGTCGTGTTCTAAGTGAACCAGTTAGTTTGTTATGTCATAGAAACTGCAACTTTTACAACGGAATTCGATTTTGTTTGCAATATTTTAGGCAATTTTCAGACTTCTTTGATGCATAAAATTCGAATTATCCGTTATTCATTATCCTTAATCTATATACAGCTCAATGTTGAGCCTATGATTTATATCCACCATAAAGTCGACCCGCAAAACTTTCCAACTAACCAACAATCAGAGCAAACGATGGATTGATATACAGATAGCCGTTGGTTAATGATGGCTTTATGGCCTTTTCCAGTGGCTGGAGGATTTTAACACGTCGTCGCCGCCCGTCAAGTGGCGAAAAAATTCTTTGGCTTTTCCATTAATGATCGAGAAGTTAGTTTTAGTAATTGGAAACCAGTTGGCCAGTAAAAAGGAAAAGCAGACGCTATAACATACTACCATATAGCCCGATGTTTGTATTGTAATTGCGTTAAACGCATTAATTAGCCAGCAAAACGACGGACGGGAAAGAAAGAGAAACATCATTGGAAACGACGTTAATTACCCGGTGGCTTATATTGTTTCGGCTGCGCACAAGAGTCAGCAATAGCAAACTATTATTTCAATTGGAATTTAATTTCGTGAGTGGGCATTGTTCATAAATATTTACCATCTTTATCGCTGGCCTAAATGCGGTGCTGCCCGCGGCCCCGATGCTTGCAAAAAAGTGTTTACTTGGCCCACGGCCAATCCTAACCTGCCCTTGGGAGCAGAAACGAGCCATTAATAGCCTCCGCAGTCACACTGTGGCGTGCCTTTTCCGTGGTGTCAATAAACCTGGGGTTCCGGGGAATCCATCTAGTCGCAGCATCCTCCACACATCCCATCTTATCGCCGGGCCAGAGATCTTCCAATGGCGACACTTAAGCTGTTATCAATGTATCTATTTTCATTGCGTTTATATTGCCCAAACTGGCCATTACGACTGTAGTTCGTATAGACGGTCTGCAGGCGAGGCCGTAAAACTTTAATTTCAATGAAAAGCGATTAGCATCTCGGTTTCCAGAGCATTATTGTCGCTCTGTCAAGCCAAACAGCGTCTATTTTTAGGTAACAGTAGCAGAAAAAGGCTAAAATAACTTTAAAAAGAACAAAAATAGAACACGACGAGGATGGGATTCGAACCCACGCGTGCAGAGCACATTGGATTAGCAGTCCAACGCCTTAACCTCTCGGCCACCTCGTCACTTGCGGCCTTGGGAGCCAAATGCTGCTGTCGTTCTAAGCCACAAAATTTACACTTCTGAAAAGAAATTTTTAATTAAAATTGTTAATAAATTAAAATAGAAGCAATTGTTTTTCTCTTTTATAGTTAAAAAATATATGTACATACCCAATTAATAATTCTTAACAGTAATAATCAGTATAAGCCAATTTGGCTCTTGTTTATCGACCTTGTATTATAATAAATATTAATTAAATATAAATTTTCAATATTAAACGTATTTAACATTATCCTAAAGTTTTATTCAATGTTTTAGAATTATTAGTGAATATAAAATGTTCTAAAGCTGTAAGTAACACTGCTTGCTGTCGATAACAACGTGAAAGTTGGCTTCGCTCATAACTAGAGGCGTGTTGGACTATGGCGCATCACCGGACGAGGTGGCCGAGTGGTTAAGGCGTTGGACTGCTAATCCAATGTGCTCTGCACGCGTGGGTTCGAATCCCATCCTCGTCGAAGAAATTTTTTGTTTTTTTGTTTTTTTCTTTATATTATTTTCTTTTGAAATATCCTTTTGTTAACTATTTTATTTATTTTAAAAATAATTTATGGCATGGAAAACTATTCTTCGCACACATTTCATACACCCTTTGTCATTAATTAAAGAAAAAACGAAATTAAGCTGCGGCAGAATCCATTCATTTGAATAGGGTACATCTTGCCAGTTTTTGGGGGGTAAGTTTTCGCAACCCTTATTTCAAATAACGTTCGGAAGCGGCTTATTATGTGAGGACGAGGTGGCCGAGAGGTTAAGGCGTTGGACTGCTAATCCAATGTGCTCTGCACGCGTGGGTTCGAATCCCATCTTCGTCGTCAAATCCCTTTTTAAGGAATATCCTTTTTTGAAAAAAATTCTCACTCACAATAGTAAGTAAATAGTAACGTTTTTTTCTTTTTCTTTAACTAAATTCTTTAAACTATAAATTTAAACTTAACTGTTAATATAAACAATAAAGTATAAATTAATAATAAAAAATATTATGAGACCAAAAAGTGATATTCCGACGAGGATGGGATTCGAACCCACGCGTGCAGAGCACATTGGATTAGCAGTCCAACGCCTTAACCTCTCGGCCACCTCGTCGTTGGTCTTCGCTCAATTAAAAGGCAATCTGGCAAAGAGGGATTCGAATTCCCGATTCTTATCGAGGAACCTTCGAGCTCTACAACTGAAACTAATTGAAGTATCGACAGATAATACAGACACTATAGTGATAAGTAAGTACCCGATTCACGGCAGCCACGCTCTGCGGAAGTATTCTCTGAATTGTTTACTTGTTAATTGTGTCAATGGAATTGGCAATAAATAAATTGCAGGCTCAACAATTAAGCTTTTGAAGATTTGCGAGTTTGCATGGGTTCTTCAGTTGTTTGCAGTTAAAGAAAGTAGCCAAGTGCGGCGGCACGCGTGGGGGCGCTACCTTAAGTGAAGCTTAGGGTTTTTCAGATTTTTTGGGAAAGAGGGTATCTGAGACTGCGGCGGAATCCTTTCAGTTGATAAATATAGCTGCTGTGGGAATAGGGTACTTCTTTGTCTGTATTCAAGCATTGTGCGTTCAGTCCTAATATTCGCAGAGTAATTTGTGTACTTGGCCGTTCTGGAGGAGCGCGACTTCCTGAGGGGTTCATTCGGTTCTCAATAATTCAGATGCTCGGCCGGCGGTGGCGGTCGTGCCGCTTGTGACCCAGTTCCCTGTTTGATCTTCTGTCTTGGCTTCGATTTCTTTTTATATCTTCCTCTCTTTTGGTGTAAAAAACAAAAGTGGTTTACTTTAGATGGGCCACGCTCGAACGAGTGTGTCGGGGGCCGAGCGATGGCGATGTTTGCTGATGATACTGATCATGCTGATGATTTAATACGAGAACTTCTTTAAATACGAGTAAGTAAGTAGTAATGACTGTAAGCACCAGCAATAGCCAAGCCCAGCACCCGACGGAGCAGTAACTACGGCATTTTGTTTGGGCCATGTTTGTGTCCAGGCTGTCAGTTGGTGTTAATGAACCCTTGTAGCCTGATAGCTGTTAGTTGTTTACGTTCCGAATGCCGATACGACGATAGCACCACCGATCCCACACTGAGCGAATCGAGGGACCAGAACTATAGCCAAAAATAAATAATCACTCCTCATTCCTTTTTCAAGTTCTAAACTTTACTATTTCTACAAATATAGAGCATTTTATACATACAATTTTACAATTAACTGGATTTCAGTTTCATTTTTTCTGGCAGTGTATTGGCCACGTTGTCACCTAACGTGGCCAAGTTTGATGATCCGCAGGCACGCGCGTTTTATATTTAGCCCCACACCAGGGCGACTCCTGCCCCTTTTGGTCGCCGATCTGCGATCCTCGCGGCTCCGGAGCGGGGCTAGTCACGTGCACAAGGACATTCCAAGGCTAATTACGTGTGGCATGGGGCTTGGCCAGGCTAGGCCTGGCTTTGGGCTCGGACTAGGGGTTTTGGGCTTGGTGTAATACACACACATATAACACGAACCGTTCATTATTGTCGTCGCTTGTTCTTGCAGCCGCCGCAATCTGCGGCATGTATCTGTATCTTTTGCATCTGCGTGGATGTCGCTGCTGCAGTTGCAGTTGCAGCAGCCGCTTAATTAGCTGCGTAATTTATTATTGCTCTAATCTCAACGCCGGCGCCAACGCCGCTGGCTTTGACAAATAAACAAATTATTCATATTAGAATATTAATAATGCCCTGGAGCTACATCAGGAGGAGGCTTTATCGGCCCATCTGCGGCGCTGTGGCTGCCATAATTATGACCTGTTTGACAGATGGCTCTCGAAAGGAGCTCGGGAGCCTTGACTGGCGTTACTCACGGGGTGATCGTTATGCGGACAATAAAGATGCACACACTAAATATGTAGGCACGCCGATGCAATCGCACAATTATGCCCAATTATGCAACTGGAAAGAGATCTTTGGATCTGCAGGAACAGAGGTAGCAGACGCAGCAGGTGCTGGGGTGCTAGGTGGAATGCCAGGCGGATATCATTGACTAATGAGCCCATCTCCGACTCCATCTGGGACTCTGTGACTCTGTGACTCGTTCTTTTGCGCTGTCATAAAAATTAAAATGCATAATCGCGGGCGTTGCTTAGAGGGCTCGACTCCGGCTCTGCTGTCTTGTTACTTGGGCCTTGGCATCCGTAAGTATTCCAAAGGTAATTAACATTGCTCGCGATTTCCAACAGCAATTGCATGTGCATGTCCATGTCCATGTCCATGCCGACAATGTGATATTGCCACTTGCAGATGTTGCCGGGGTTCGCAGCTAAGGCTAATTAAGCCAGAGAGTTTAAGCCGCCAGCAATTAGCCGATTTATCACTTGCCACAGAACCACCAAATCATGGCCCTCAGATCGCTGAGAACTTGGAGGAAGCTTGGCAAATGCAAACAAACGCTCTGCGCACTTAACTTCTGCGCATGCGCAGCGCCACCGCGGCGCGCCGTCAACGCCGACAGAGAGCCACTCAGCCGCTGAGCCACTGGGAATGCGCAGATTCTGGCCAGGCCCATATATAAAGCGCCTATTCTGGTCGCGATCGTACTCATTTCCAGTTGAACGCGTCTTCTGAGCAGTGGAATCGTTGGCATCCCGAACCAGGAGTGTGATCCCATTAAGTAATCATCGATCTGGGCTTTATTTGCTGTAAACAAGGTATGGAGAAAGTGTTCTGACTGAAAGTGTTAGGCAGGGAAAGTGTGGAAAAGTTACATTTAATTAAATCTTATTAGGTAATTAAAATGTAGAATCTAAAAAAAAATAAAAATAATTTTAATATGACAAGAATGGGTGCAGATAAATTAATTAATTTAATTCGAGGACATTATGATGCACTCGCATTTTATAATGACAATATTTAATGGAAAGTAAAACGAAATAAAAGCATATAAGATTAATCCAGGGTATTTAAAGATGTATAATTTTGTTGTTATTAGTTTATTTTATTAATTATTGGGCCATACATAGTAAACATTCATTAAATAGATAAAAATAGAACAAAATTTAACTGATAACTAAAACTTGCAGCCTAAAACTAAGGCTTTACATTTAAAAACAAACAATTATTATAGTCCGTGGGCTCTGCTCAGCCCGAGAGCCATTTTTCTCGCCCCGATCTTAGCCAGCCGTGGTATTCCCAGGTTTCCGTTGTTTACAGGGGAAATCAGGGGAAAATCCGCTCGTTGCGCAACTGGAGTGTGCGAAACTAGCTCGAGGCATGCAAATCAGCTTCACTGGTTCGGGGTCAGCCGGAGATTAGCAGAAGATTCACTATGATCACTTTGCAGTTACCGCCACCGGAGATGGGAAAGCACATGTGGAGTGTCTTCCTCGGCCTGCTGCTGTTAGAGAACTTGGTGGCCGATTCAACGGCAGCCAATCTGGCGCAGCTGGTGAAGAAGCAGAGTCAGCAGAAACAGGGGCAACCAGTCCTGCAACTGCATCAGCAGCAACAGCAGCAGCAGGCTGGACAGCAGATCCATGCCCAGCAGTACGTCCAGGATAACTTGGCTGAGCACCAAGATCTGAAGACGGAGGAGGAGGAAGACCACGATCCCTATCAACTGATGCAGGATGCGAAGCAAGAGTCCAGGCTACCCAGTTCCTCCAACTATCCCTGGAGTTCGTATGCCGCTGCTCAGGCAATTCCCCAGAATCCCTACGAGGCCATGCCCAAGATGCTGCCCTTTATAGGGTATGCCCAGCCTGTGCTCATCCCATTTCCCCTTTACTTGGCGCCGGATATGTTCTATCCAGCCTTCTCCGGTGCCAGCAATGACCTCGAGGATGTGGTGATGTCAAGAGCGGCAGGTGGACGACGCCCAACCGCAAGCCATCCGTCGCCCGCCCGTAATTCACCCATTTACTACGTCCGGCTGCCGCCAACGCCGTACATGTTTGTGCCCAATATGCCGACGGCTCCCTTCGGCGGAGGATTCTCCCCGCTCCTCACCTACCAGCCCATGCCCTCGTTTTCCGCCTACGGATCCGTGTTCAACCTCCCCGTGAACTTCCTGGCCAACGGCAAGCCCTCAGGGATTTACCAGGTGGATGGCTCCCCGGCAGAGGGTTTGGGATCACTGGGATCACCCGGTGGCTTGGGCAGCGGTGGATTTGGAATGCGCCCTCCCACGCCCAGCAATCCATTCAGACCCATGTCCTCGCCCTCGGTCGGTGGCTATGGGAGCTCCCCGCAGAGCTTCGGCCTCGCTTCGATGCCGGTGCCCCAGCAGGACTCCAAGCTGACCTCCCTGAAGCGCCCCTTCGTTTTCAACGGTCGTCCCGAGGAAATCTACATCCTGCCCAACAACCTGAGTCCCCTGTACAACGAGCCGAGCTACTACTAAGTGCGCAGACTGCCCCTGGCTGTGGCACCAACAAAAAAGTATTATGGATCGCATTTACTAGATCTTAGACTAAGTATTGATGCTTGGAAAAATCGTGATGCTTAGTGGAAACAAAACTGAAAGTCAGAAAATAATGGTATACGATACTACATAAAGATACAACGAAAAATAAGCACACCATTCAATTAATTATGCATAAATTGTATATTTTTGGCCAGAAATATCTGATGGGTAAATAATAAATTAATGATACAATATCCTTAACAGTCACGCTCCACTGACCTCAATCAGCAGGGGCAATATAACTTCATTACAGGGGAAGACTTTACCACACTATAGAATTAAATCCTAGTCGAACGGAGTGTCCTGCTATCAGTCACCGATGGCGGCCACCTGGGCTGTTTTCCGCCGTATATACTCCTGATCTCCCAGGTTTATGGCGGCACCAAGCAAGCCTCCCGAATTCAGGTCAAACTCGTAGACGCGCGGCACGCAGTTCGGGATGTTGACCTTTTCAATGGCCTCATTGGAGATGCCTGTAAAGGATAATTTGACATTAATATGCATTTACCAATTGAATGATGATTTTAAAAATACTTTATATAGAAATTAAAAAAAAATATTCTTAATAAATTCAAATCTTTAAAGGAAGAATTATACTTTTAAAAGCAGTTAAAAAAACTTTAAATATAGTTGCTGCACCAACTCACCCTCGATGTGCTGGACCAGAGCCCGGGCCACCGTTCCATGGACGCACATCAGCACTCGAGAGCCCTTAAGCACCTCCTTTTTGACCTCAGTCCAGACGGGTTTCACCCGGTCAACGCACATGTGCAGGGACTCTGAAAACGGCATCTGACCGGGTGGAATCATGTCGAAAATCGGATTGCTGCAGATGGTATAGTAGTAGCGGTTATTCTCCTCCATGGGCGGCGGGACTCCGTCGTAGCCTCGCCGCCAGATCTGCACCTGGTCCTCTCCATACTCATTAGCTATATCCCGTTTGCGGTGGCCGGTCAGGTTGCCGTAGTGTCGCTCACACAGACGCCAGTCCTCCTTGATCGGCACGTAGGCGCAGTTGGTTTTGCTCAGGATCAGCTCGGCGGTCTGGCGGGATCTGCTCAGCACCGAAGTGTAGACGACATCGAACTCCAGCTGCGACTGGACGATGGCTGGAATGGCCACCGTCAGAGCCTCTTGGATGCCTAAGTAGAGGGGAGGAAAGTAAAACAATGAGATCGGGGGATCACATAGAGATCACTTGGATGAGGACAACCGATATCTCACCGAACTCGCTCAATGGAGCATCGTGCCAACCGCAGAACTTGTTCTCTATGTTGAAGGTGCTTTCTCCATGCCGCAACACCACCAAGCGATTCGTCTTCGTCATGAATTGGGAACTGAAAAAGGGGAAAATTTAAGAAAATCTTAGTTGGGATTTTAGTGGAAGCAATATTGGTTTTTATTTTATGTAGTTTGAGAGTGAGTTTATTTTGTGAAAATACTATTCCTATGAAGGCCTATGGAATATCAGGATTAATGAACCTTTTTTTTCAGCGATAACCCACTGTACTCTCCGCGTTCTCTAATGCAGTGGCTCTTTGGGTTTATCGGCTCTCTGGCGCTTTGTTTATCCAGCGGTTTACGGCTGGGCTTAACCGCCAGATAGTATCAGGTGGTAACGGGGGGGTGGAAAAGTGCAATCAACGGTACCTCATGGCAGAGTTCGGTGACTGGCCAACGCGGACGAAATTGTGTGCTCACCTCGGCGCCGTCCGGATGCGATTGAAGCGCGGTCCAGCTGCGGACTCGCTCGAACCTCCAAACCGCCGAGCCGTCGAGCCCACGAAACTGCGAATGGACCGAAAAACGCGCCGCGCATTCCGCACATATTTTCGGCTAGTGTATCTGATAGATACAAGCGCGCGCTCTGCCAACATGACGGGACAAAACAAAATATAATTCGCATTATCTGATGTCCAGACGGCAGCATAATCACACGCACACCACTGCCCCGCCGAGAGCCACTCATTCCCATTCACACACAGATACTCCGCTTCGTTCGGTTGTTCGGCGTTTTGCGTTTTGTGTTTTGCTCGCCCCATTCTCTGTTTGTATCTCAATCCGCGCACGAGTCGGGTTCCCAGATTCTTGCATGTGGCTCGGATGTTGAGCCGTGTCCGCGCCTAATGCCCGCCCGCCCCGACCGACCGACTCGGCCGCCGCATCTACCAAGAGTTTATATATCGGCCAGAGATACGAGATTCAGATACTTCCTAGACGTAAACAACCGCCCACACACACCCGATGCCGCCGATACTTACGCCTGAGATTCGCGCATTGTTTGTGTCGCTCGGCGTTTGTGTTTTTGTTAAAGTATCTCAATCTCGTTTTTCGTGCGCTACTTCTAAGCTGACGATCTGTCGCCGGGCTTAGATACGTTACAGTTTGCTCTTCAGAAACTTGAGGAAGACCATGCCGCCCGCCGGTTCCTGCTTTTCCTGCTTATCCGAGATGCTGCCACTGCCACTGCCACTGCCGCTCCGTTCCGTTCCTGTATCTTTCGGATGCCACCTCGAACTAAGCCCGATTCTTGTTGGCAAAACAATTATATCGAGTCGCAGTTGTTTCGACGCTTCGCCGTCAACAGCTGATTGCTGGGTTTCACGCTCAATTTGGGATCGGGACTGGGGAAAATCAATATTAACTGAAATTTTTGTGCCTGCCGTTGTTGTTGTGCAACAACACTGAGTTAAAACGAACTGTCAACTCAACACTCGTATTCTTCGAGCCGCCCATTAAAGATTCATTGCGCTTTTACTTTGATTTTGGGTAGTTAGCTTAGCCAAGAAAATAACTGAGAGGCATGGGAAATCAAGAATTAACTTTTTTTGCAATATGTTTGCCTTGAAAATATTTTATTTTTGTGCTTAATTAGGTATAATATCAAGTTTAAGGGTTAAGTCAAAGTGTTAAATGAAATTTCCGTTTACTAAATAACATGTATTATTTCATATATCCGCAAATGTTTACATTTTTATTTATATTTTGTAATTAAAATAAAAACTTACTTAATCCGATACAATTAACCATCTGTCGCGCGCAGCTTGCATTTAAATTTAGCTGAAAATTGTTAAACAAACTCAGCTGAAATCTGTTAAACAAAAAACATAATATAAATAAAAGCCGTGTTCTATATTTCAGGTGGGAAATAATAGTAGGAAACGCTTTGCATTTTGCAGCTGCAACTGACATGCAGCCGTCAGTAAAGCCGAAAAACTGGATCTCAAGAGGCTGCATAGCTTACCTTTCCAAGCAAAAAATCACAGTCCAAGGACTACACAACAAGTCTGTTAAGAAACCGAATCATTAGAAGATGTCATGGGAAAAGATCAAAACAAACATGATTTACTATGGGTAATAAAAAGAGGAACTTTGTGGAGCATTAAGACTAAACGATTCTTTTCAATAATTGCTCCTGGGTTTGTTTAGTTATTGGTAAAAACAATTAAAATATATCAGTTATAAATTATATAATAAGAGCAATCAGAAAAAAAATGTATTGCCCAAGAAAATACCTTAGAAATGGTTTTTAATGTATCTGTCCTTAAACCCAAGTCTTACGCCTGTCGATAGGAATTTGTTCAATTATTTTTATCAAAGCTGCAGTCTTAAGACTCAATTACCTGCAAGCTAAGGAAATTATGGAAAAACTTAAACAGTGATCTTCTAATAAAACACACTTTGGGTAAAGGGAATACCCAAAAGACCAGATGATCCTGATGATCTCTTATGTACTTCTAGTATCTTTCGTTACCCAAACTGTCACCATCGGAACAGCTTTTTCAATTGCAATTTGTGTTCGGTAACAAGCCTTTGTACCAGGTATACTCCCGTCGAGTCGAGATAGCCATCTAATGCTGCTCCGTCGAGCGTTTGACAAAAGTTGCTCTCGGCGAGACCGAGGCCCGGACAGAGACCGTGGCGGCCCTTTTGGGCCGTTGGTATAAAGGTTTTGGCCCAAGCCGCGGTGGCTCAGTCTGCAGAGCATCGTGCGTGGATATCTTTGGCTCGGAACGGGGTTTCTTTTCACAAATCAAAATATTTGGTCTAATTTAACGAAGCAGCGTGCAGGGTGCAACGGGTGGCCAGGTGGAAAATGCATTTTCCGGCTTTTGATGACTTCTACCAGCGATTTCTGTTTTTGCTGCCGTTTGTGGCCAGTGAGTATCACCAAAGTTCGACTGTCTGCAAGCCAGTGAGGTGTGTCGTGTCCGAGGAACACAATATGCCAGTGGTTCTCCTTGATATTGAGACGCCGCCAGTCTCCAGTCTTCACTCTCAAGTATCCAGCCTCCAGTCCCCATTTCTTAGGATCTTGGAACTTCTAGACCGGAAACGCTACATGACCACTGTCTACTATTGCGCAGACCCGAACCCATAACAGAATTTATGAGCCATCCCCAACCGAACTGAGCTGAACTGAACTGAACCCTCATATGTCACACTCGACGCCCATAAAACTGGCGCATCGCGGTTCATCTAATGGATAGCAAACAACCTGGTGGCTTGTAAATAATAACAATAATTAAATTTACATCCACAAATGCTCCATGAAAGCCAATGAGCGCGTCAATCTTGGGGGCGGAGTGGATGTCGAAGTACCATCCATTGTTATCCAAGCGGCGTGTGCGATCCATTGGTTGGAACAATGTAAACAAAGGAAGACTCCACGGCTTGAGCCCCGAAATCAAGCCATTATGCTTCGCTTAGACGTAATCCTAGGCCTTTTTCAGCAATTGCAGCAATTGGGAAGAAGGTTTTTTGGGAGATTTACAGTTTTGGCATGCAAAGTGATCCAAGGAGTAGCCAAACAATGGATATAATTACCTACATATTATCTGTTTAAATCCCTTCCAGACTTTAGATCGGACGATATACAATTCAACTACGACGCTCCCGACAAGTGGAAGTTCAGTTATCCGAATTGCGGAGGTTTGGAACAGTCTCCCATCGCGATTAGCAATCGCAAGGCCCTCCCGGTGGCTTTGCCCCCCTTGGAGTTTGGATTATACGACGAGCTCTTTGATAGCCTGGTGACTATTACCAACAACGGGCACTCGGGTAATTATTGAAATGACTTCTTGAAATAATTCCAATCCTAATCGTCCGTCGGCTAGTGGAGTTCGAGGTGCCTGCTACGATTTATGGACTGAGACCCTTTGTGACTGGATCGCTACTGGTTGATTCCTTCGAAGCTGAGGCAGTGCACTTCCACTGGGGTTCCCCGAAGTCCAAAGGATCGGAGCACGTTCTTGATGGCCGTCGGTACGACTTAGAAATGCATATTGTCCACCGGAACAACAAATACCTGACTCTGCGGGAGGCAGAAACCCACAACGATGGAATAACCGTGCTGGCAGTGCTCTTTAAAGTTGTTCGGGTGAGTCAAGGAGCCTTTGAAAGAGGAGAAGGAAAAGAAACACTTGCTTAGATATGTACATCATTTTTCAGACTGGTCCGATTTTCTATCAGCCCGGCCTCAGCGAGGTCTTCAGCTCACTGCTCCACTTGGGCAACTTTAACAGCAGCTACACCTTGCCGGAACGTCTCACCTTGGGTTCGCTACTGGGCACCCTGGACAGAGGGAACTTCTTCACATATAAAGGCTCCCTGACCACGCCCCGCTGTTCCCCGGTAGTGCAGTGGCACGTGTTCGCCGATGTGCTGCCTATCTCGCACCGCGAGCTGCCCAAGTTCTGGCAGCTGCGAGATCAACGGAGGCGTCCCCTGCTCAACAACTTCCGGCCACTGCAGTCGCAGGAAAACAGGCCGATCTTCCACCGGATACCGTTTCTGGAACAGCCATTGCAGGATGTAATATGGTTATAGTCACAAAGTAGGGAAGTTTGCATTTTTTATTTTTAATAAAAAAAACGTGTATTTAGTGGGAAGTTATAAATGGGAATCGAGGTGTCGGGCTTAGGTCTGCAAATCAATTTTTTTTGGGGCGAGCAAGGTAAGAGGCCAGCAGGCCAATCTGCAAGGCACAGAGAATCTTGTTTAGCGTGGGAGTGCGGGGCATTCCCGATGAAATCTGCAGCAGGGCTCGCGTAGCGCTCGGCACTTGCCTGGGCAGGGCGGCCAGCTGCTTCACCTGGATTGTGGCCACCAGAGGGGGCTTCAGAGCTTTGGGCGTTGAAGCCCACTTGATCGCCAGAGCTAGAGGATTAATCACTGGCCTCGCTACCATCGTATGATACTCGTGGTCCCTGACATCGAAGGGGGGACGTGGCACACGCACTCGTGGATTAAGGGGGGGATTAAACGGAGGCGACACTATCACTCTACGACGCTGATGGCTCAGGCCTTCCATACCGAAGTCGCGTTCATTACTGGTATCCATTGTAAGCTTCGATTCCAGATCCGGATCTAGGGCAAAGGGATTCTGGCCCCTGTAGTCAACCTGGCGATGTCTTCCCTTCCGAATGACACTCGTCAACTTCTCGCCAGACTTGCTGATCTGGGACTTCTGGTTGTTTCCATCCTCCCAGATGTCCTCTGTATTGGGCGTGGTAGACGGTTCTAATGCAGACCTCCAATTCTTTGGTGGCCGCCCAGCAGATTCGCTCTTACCCTTCGATGGCGGCTCGCTCGGCGGTGCTTTCTTATAGGGCTTTTTAGCCTCAGGTTTCGGCTGGTCTAGGATGGCCTCCTCCGCCTGATTTGATTCAAGCACCTCCCCAAACTCGACAGGCGGAACACCGCGTTGGGGCTGCATTTTTTTGGGTTTACGCGGCATAGATTTGCGCATCGGCGGAGGGAAAGTGCCCGGCTGAATCTGGATCTCGGGCGTACCTTCGCGGTAATGCTTTTTGGGAGTTGGCAACTTTAAAGGCAACGGTGGGTAGTTGGGCTCGTGCGTGATGCGCTTGTTGTCCGATTTGATCTCCAAGTCTTTATCCTGCCCTGGTTCCGGATCGAGGTCACCATAGTGGCTGGTTGACATTAAATCAAAGTCGCGCTGCAAGGCTTCCTGGAGCTGAACGTTCAGCGTTTCCAACCCTTCCTGGTCCGATGTACTGAGTGTTTCATCCTTTTCCAGGGCCATGGACTCTTCGGTATCGATTTTATGATTCAGCATCCAATCCCACTCATGGTTTCCACCATCGCCAGACTTCTTGTTTCTGAAGTGTCGCACGTTGACCTTATTTAGGTTTTGATTTCGCTTCCGATTACCTACTGGAATCAGTCGCTGTTCGTCTTTGGCAATATTTTCCCAGGCGGCGGAATCTCGGACTTCAGAGAGCTTGGAGGAATCCTCCTCTGACTCCATTTTCAGTTTCTGCCATTGTTGTAGCTCCTCGAACTCCGTGATCTCATTGGTGTGGTCCCTTTGGTCAAGAACTGGTACCTCATCCAGTGCAGCCTCTACATCGTCGTGGAGACGCAGTTCGGCAGCGTTCTCCTCCCGCTCCCCCTGGCGACTTTGCTTGTGCCAATCTGGAAGCATATGCTCATTTGCTACCTCTGTTTCGTCGTTCATTTCGGGCTGCCGCATTTCTGTGGCTTCGTCTGAAGATTGATTCTCATGGAATCGGGCAAAGGGCGAGTTCTCATCCTCCATTCGACTTTCGGCAATTAGGCTGTCCATTTTCTCTTTATTCCCAAGTGCTTCAATGGTTTGTCTGATGGATTTTATGAGGTTGTCTTGTACCTTCATTCTTGTTTCGTTCGAAATCTTGGTGTCCTCGTTACTCAAGTCGAAAACATCGGGAGAATCATTCATGGTGTTGTCAGTGGGAATGCCTTTGTTTGCCGTGTATCCAGGCGAAGAGTCCAAAAATTGACCTTGACCCGACTCAATTTCCCATTTGTCAAATCCGGATGAAGTTGTAGGCTCAATGCTGCATTTTTCTGGCGCCTCCTGCAACATGAGACGGATATGCCGGCCGCCTTCGCTGGCGTCCATCTTGAAGCCCACCTGCACATTGCCTTTTTTAATTTCATCCCGAATCCTAGAGCCTTCCGCACTCAGTCGACTGGGAATATCCCCTGTTTCAATGGGAATATTCGCAGAAGATGCTGGAAGCCTCAAATTCTCCACTTTGTATTCGTCAACCTGCGCCCAGTCATCCATTACCTTCAGGTTCTTGAAATTTGGACTCTTCGCCTCGATCAAAATCTTGTCCAGACAAGACCTCAGTTTTGGCAGAGCGTCTGCCACTTGATCCAGAACATAATCCATCCTCTCCTGGATAGGCGCTGTCTCCGTGTTTAGTAAATGGGCAATGGACGAGCTGCTGTATGTGGGACTGGGATACTTGGAGATTACTTCTTTAAACTACCTTTCTGTTTTACCTGAGATCTGGATGATTTCGCAGAGCATCTAGCATTAAAACCGGTGGTGCTTCATTCTGGCTTATTCGATGGATAGCCGTAAACAGGGGAAATCTGATTTGGAGATTTGGAAGTGTTTAGATTACTACAGGATACATCTCCTAGCTACTTCTCTTGCTTACTCGTGCTGCATTAGAGCTTTCTCCAGAAAGGCATTCACTTCAGCAGCCACCAGGGGTCCCAATAACTTGCGGCCGTGAAGGAAGGAAGATTCCATTTCTTCGAACGTCTTTCCTGTTGTGATAAAGCTCTGGGCGAAATTTACGTTCTTGTCAACTGCAAAAGGATTGAATTGAGGGTATACCGTTATGAAAATCAGAAAAGGAACAAACTATAGGTAGCGGCCACGGAGTTGGCGATCCCACAGGTCTCGTAGAAGGTGGACATTTTGGTAGATGGGAAGAACGTCTTAATGAACCGCATCATCTCCTTCACGCATAAATGTATAGCGGCCACCCTGGTATTGTCGCCCAAGTTTAGGCCATCCACGAAGCCCGCTCCCAGGCTAATGATTTCATTGAGCGTACCGCATAGCTCCACGCCGGTAACATCGTCGATGCATATCACCCGGCAATTGTTCGTTTGCATGACGGCGGTCAGCAGCTGGGCGTCGACGGCATCATCACAGCCCACAGTGACCTCACAAAGCTTTCCCTGCGCCATCTCCATAGAGCTGTGAGCAGATATCATCGAGTAGCAAGGAATGTCCAGCAGTTCGCTGATGGTGTCCGACACGAGCACCATCTCATCGTCCCGTTCCTGCATCAGACCCTTGACCATGGACACGGCGAAGGCAGTTTCCTTGACGTTCCCTGCCAGAATGTTGCAGTAGCTCTTCACAAAATTGTGCGGTATGGAGAATATCAAAATATCTGCATTCTGTGTAGCTTCCAAAAGATCATTCACCGCAATCTGAGAATGGACGCAACGATATACCAAAATGTAATAATTCGAATGTCGGAAATCCCGCCCGGAATACTGAATGAAAAAGGTGCCTTACCAGGTTCTTGGGCAGCTTGATACCAGGCAGATACTTTATATTCTCGTGGCGATTATTGATCACCTCGGACAACCGACTGTTGAGCATCGGGTCATCGTAGACATATATATGCACACGCTCGTCGAAGTCCCCCCTCAAGTTGATAACATTCTTGCTGATGGCTGCCGCAATGGCGGTGCCCCTAAAAGACAGTCCCATATGGAATATATACATATCTTTGGTTTCACATGGCCAAGATAAGAGACTTACCAGCCCTCAGCGCCAATTATGCAAACTTTTAGGTTTTCGGCCATCGCTCCCTGTACATGAACTTCAGAAATTTAGGGCCGAAATGCGACCTAACGACGGCCAGACTATTAAAGGAGGTCGGAGGTTGAAGGTCTTACAAGTTTATTGTGAATTTTGATACAAAGGTCTCCCAAAATGTTTTGTAAGTATTCCCTGGCACAGTCGTGGTTCGCTTTAACAGAAAACCCACAACCTACTTTAGGGGCACGGATGGAATTCGTAGACTATCCCCGACTTATCGTCCACAAGGGTGTCGCTTGTCGTTCTGCACTGCGTCTTACGCTGCTCTTGCAGGGCTTCCATTTCAATAGCCCGGATTTCGAATTCGGTGATGATCTGGGAGATTCTGCTCTTGGCCTCCGCCGCCAGTTTTGGCGGCAAATTCTTGACGGTGATGCAGGCGCTCTCAAAGAACAGTTCATAGCTGCAGCGCTTTTGCACAGCTGCACAGGGAGCTGTAGGAGCAGTCATAGCAGGCGGCGCTTGGTGAGTGGGCAGAGCAGGCGAAGCTGGAGGCGCTGAAGCGGGAAATGAAGTGATGTCCCCTTGTTGGCTGTTTAATTTTTGGAGATAAGATCCCAGAACTCCGCGGTCACGTTCGATACTCTCCAGAAGTTCCTGGCGATTCTGAGGCAGTGGCTTGGAGTAGCGCAGCTGGTTTCGCTTCAGTGACATGATCATGCGTCGGATGTACGACAGTAGCTTCCTCGGGTCCAAAAAATGTTAATCATAGTTGCTATTATACAAACTATCCCAAACAAACTTACCTGTGATGTTCTAATCTCGTATGTATATTCAGGATCGTTCACCTCGATTTCGTACGTTTTAATGGGTCTCTCCTCATAAGCATTGAAGCTTGTCCACATCTAATACTGTATTTAGTTTAAATAGTCTTTTTGCGTTAATAAAATTTCCAAATTCTTGACTCCTTTGCTTAGCCGCGCATTAGCGATGACAGCTGGTCGACAGCTGGCGGGCTATCGACACTTATTATATCCCCGTAATCGATTTATATTACTTTTTTAAATTTATTTAAAAGAAATTGGTCCTAATTATTAATATTACACTTAATCCTTGATCATCAACTGATGCCACCAAAGCGGGACTGCTGCGCTGGGACATGGTCCGCATGGACAGGCGGTCGATGGACCGTATTTTGTCTTGGTACTGACTCTTCGGTCGGACTGTTCTCCTTGAGACCGCGCAGCTCCAGCTCGCAGATTAGCTGGGAAACCCGCATCTTGGCCTCCGCTATTAGCTTTGGGGAGAACGCCTTTACACTGGAACTAACGCTCTCGAAAAACAGGTCCACATGGTTCTTCTCTTTCGGTGGCGGCGGGAGGTGCACTGTTGGTTGGCTGCCCATTAGCTCGCGGAAGGACTCCATCAGCTCGTTCTTGTCCTGATGAATCTGCATGAGCAGTTTCACTCCCTCCTGGTTGGAAACAGCGGATTCGCTGTGCCTGGGTATGCTGGTTGCAGCATCTGCCATCTTCGATGGCTCCGTTTCAGAAAGTAGCTCTTGCTTGGGCACGGCCTCCAGCTTCGTCGTGCTAGCCATGTCTTTAGAGGAGCAGTCGGCTGCACTATTTATCATCGGCAGAAGACCAACAGGAGATGCGGATGGTGCTTCTGGAGTATGTGATTCCTCTGGCGGCAGCTCCTCTTCTTCCTGGTTAGCTTGATGAGATATCTTGCGCTGATGGTAATACTTGCTCCGTTGCTGTCGCACCTGCAGCTCCCGGCGCACTACTTTCTCTCCATTAGCTAACAGCAACTCCAGGTTGCGCTTGTGCTTGGTGGTGCGCTCATGTCGGACCAAGTGGCACCGGTTGCAGTCCATGCTGCACTGACAGGCGCGACAGAAGGGCTTGTTGGGATCCTCGGCTGCTCTTCGCAGCCATGGTTCGAAGATCTTCAGCCACTTGTCGCAGAATTTCTGGTGGTACTTGGGCTTTGCTGAGCCGGTCAGAGGCCGCTTCTCCTTGCCCTTTTCCCGCTTGACAGCTTGCTTAATGGTCCTTGCCACTTTCACCCTTGCAGCTTTCCTACAAATCCATTGTTCCAGTTGATTTAAACAAAGATATCTACGTTTTGCAGACTTACCAGTCTGAATCAGAAGTGTTTTCCGAGAAGCTCATTCTATCCAGATTCAATATTTTCCCAATATTTGTTTATTTTGGCTTTCAATTATTATTTTTGTAACGATCAGCTGTTTGACTATAAAAATCGATAGACTTTTGTTGCTTAAACAATCGATAATTCGGCGGTATATTTGATAATAAATTATCTATAATTCGTTTAACACTTTTAACGAATCTTTATTTTATAATAAAACATATAAAATATGTGTCATACAGATAAGGCACAAGTTAAAAATAAGTATAATGCTTAGTTAATTAGACAATATTGACCGAAAATCAAGTTATTCCTTGGCCAAGTGTTGCCTGCAATACTCCCAAATGAAAAGCGATCCGGTTACATGCACATTCAGTGATCGTACCAAGCCAAATTGGGGAATTTCCACGGCATAGTCCAGGAATCCAATGAGGTCTGCAGGTATTCCATGCTTTTCATGCCTAAATGATGACAAATATCATATTTTTAATGAAAAATCGCATATGTGCGTCGTGTACTTACCCCAGCAACAGGATACATTTCTTGGGAAACTTAAAATCGACGAAATTTGTGCTGTGGGCCGTTTGCTCAGCACCAACGATTCTATAGCCCTCCATCTGTTTTCCCATGAGAAATTCCGCCAATGCCTCGGGTTTTACTTCCACAATGTCCAAGGTCTTCTCAGCGGTCATGCTGAAATGGTGTTTTTGGTTAAAATGGAAAATGGATTAATGGGTAAATAAGTATTACCTTAAATTGGTGAAATCACTTTTTTCTGTATCCGACTTTAGGCCTAATATGAGGGTCTTTACGCCCAGGACCTCGCAGGTACGGGCGAGTCCTCCCAAATTAGGCAACTTGTCGATCAGGGAAGCCACCACAATCAGCTCGTGATCACTCGGTGTTTTGGTCGCATCCACGAAGTCGCTATCTGGATAAATGTCGCCCACAGGATTCATTTTTCGCTGCACATTTCCGTTGGATGCCGTCGAAGATAGGGCTATCTCAGGCGCCAAAGAAGACTTTTTCATTTTGAAGGTCTCACGAACGTGTTTAAGTTTCATTCGAAAGTGATATCTACAGCCAGGACAAGGGTTTACGTTTTCATCAAATGGGGCATTCGTCATCCAGAGTATGGCATGGGAAATATTAGTATGCAAACATTCTAAGCCCAACTCAGCTAACAAGAAACGCGCTTCGTTCTGGAACTCGCTCAACTTGTCGCCCAATGTCATTTCGATTGAGTTCTTCAACGCGTCTGCTATCGCCAGTTCAAGGCTAGAGGTAGAAAAATATCTGGTAAATATACGGTGAATTATATGGACGAAGGGAACTTTACCCAGATTCTTTACACTTCATAGACAGCCTATGCAGAACCAGCTGCGCCAGCAGTCGGGTCTGGAAATTTGCGCCCATGGCAAGTGGCAGGAGATCGGCAAAGATGCCGGACAACTGCTTCTGGTCCAGATTTTCCCACTGATTTAAGCAGTAAATGTGAACCACAGAGATCAGCGATACCTGTTGGCTGGGCTTGAGATTTGACAGCAGCTTTAGTTGCTCCAGAAGAGGATTGATACTGGGCAGCATTTTGGCCACAAGGTACTCGTACATGAAGCTTATATTCAGTTGATCATTGGGACACAATACTGCCTCCCACAGCCCATGAGACCAAGTCCACCGGTCGCTTAGGTCAAGCAGAGCCTTAGCAATACGCATTTTTCTTCTGTGCTCCTTGGAGTTGGCAAAATACCGAGTCTTTTTTCTGGACAGTTCGTTGTTCATGCTTAGTAAACTTTCACAGATACTGGCAACATCCAAGTCTTTATAATTAAGAGCATAAACTATAAATTGCTCTCTCGCCATGGCATTAGTATCTGTGATATTGCTGCAAGCGATTTCTATGCTGTCGGATTATAATAGATATTAAAATTTTGGTTAAAAACATTTAGATAGTTAAGGTTTCCTACCGTGCATCGCCAGTTGTGGCTTCTCCCTCCAGCAACCCTCTCAGGACGAATGATGGCGGTGCTCTGATATAGTTTGAACTGTCCATGAAACCCAACAAGCGGGTGGACGTTTTTAAAACCTCAACTACGCACTTTTCGTACTCCTCTCTGTTGAGATTAGCTACCGCGTACTTGAGGATAGCTTGCCTTTTAAACAAAAAAAAAAAGGAAATAAAGACTCTTTTGGCCAAGGTTAAATACTACTTACATTTCAGCGAGTTTGAATTTCCCCAAGCGAGCAATCAGGGCGGGCAAAATGTTCTCATCATGCATTGGCTGCGTATGCTCTGCCAATCGATTTGTGAGAATTCCGAATGTTTTGTCTGTGCCCTGATCCAGAAGTTCCAGAGGCTTTATATCCAACTCCAGCAGCTTACTCCACGTCGATAGACTTATGCTGGCAAAAAGATCCACGCAGTGCTCGCGAACAAAGGATTTTTCTTCTCTGGTCTGGCACTCGAAACGCTCGAGCAGATGCTGCTGCAGTACCTCCAGGCTTACACCGTTCTGAAGAAGTGATGTGTCAATGCCATATACGGAACGGTAGAAATCCAAATACTGTTCGGGATTATCCAAGTCTCTGTGCAGGAAAAAGGGTAGGAATCGCCACCAGCCATGCTTGGCCTTTGGCACGGTCCGTAATTTTAACAGGAACGCAACGAATAGATCATATTTGTAATCCTTCCGTGAGACCAGCTCGCAGCAGCGTCTGTTGAAATGCTCAATGTGCTCCTCAAAACTACTGCACTTTTCTATTTTGTCTTGCAGTTGATAATGGTCCGCGTAATCGTCGATGGTATTGTACAAGGATTCAATGAAGTTCAGATACTCGCTGACCGTCAAACTGGCTATTGTGTTCTGTAATAAAGTAATAATTGTACAAACCATAAACTTAATTGGAAGATTCTTACTCACAGAGAAGGAAAACATCACATTCTTGATAGCAGCGTCCCGCAGACTGGGATTCTGTAGAGCCCGAACGCGAGCGCACAACTGAAGGAGCAGCTCCTTGGAAACAACTGGCAACACATCCATCTGCCAGCCATTCAGCCAATAAACTAGTGGCACACAGTGCCAGGGGACTCCCACGAGGGCTTGGAGCAAAGGTTCCACCTCGTATCCCTTCATAAAGTCGTTTATTTGCTCCATCGTCAGGCAGTCAGGCACCTCCGGATTATACAATTGTGTTCGATTTGTGGCCGCCAGAAATTCTGGCAGCAAATTGAAGCGGGCCAGCTGCGACAGGCTGGAGTGTGAGAAAAAATACTTAAGAGTCCAGCGCAGCACTAGAATGTTGTTGTCGCCCAAAAGGCGAACACACAGAACCCTTAGCCATGCCATCCAGTCCGCGCTTATGTTGGTGGACATTAAGCCCAAACGCGGCAGCAAGGTGCTTAATGTTGGCAAGACCAGGTGCGACTGCTGCTCCTCCAGATTTTCCATTATACCAACGTATGCGCTCCACTGCTGTTCGCTACACTGCAGCGCGGCCACTACTTCTTGGATTCCCTGCAGCTTCCGCATGAGAAAG
Source organism: Drosophila anomelani (assembly GCA_035045905.1). Lineage (NCBI taxonomy): Eukaryota > Metazoa > Arthropoda > Insecta > Diptera > Drosophilidae > Drosophila > Drosophila anomelani. The sequence continues at coordinate 1,410,751 of JAWNOO010000007.1, read as the reverse complement.
TAGGCCGCTCGACGTTCCTCGCGCACCTGCGACTGTAATAGACTCTGCGTGACGCCCACTAGCTCCTGTGCGCACTTTGACCCCAAATTGTGAACGAATTCATCGAATAGATGGACCAGGATCTGGGCCGCATGGGGCTGGTGATCGTTGCTCAGGCTCAGTGACCAAAGCTGCTGCAGGACAAACTTGCCCTCGATCCGCGGAAACTTCCTCGCGTGCAACTGCACGCAGACCAGCACGTTGGCCACCAGCTGCCGGCGACTGGCCGTGTCTTCGCGACTGTCCGCGATCACCACGGAGACGAGCTTGTGGAATAATTTCGGGCCGAAGCGAACGTTCCACTTGCTGTTCGTTTGCAGCAGGTTGTGGATGCACTGGAGTACCCGCTTCAATGCCAACTCGTTATCCTTGTGCATGTCCACCAGGTCGTACAGCATGTCGTCCAACTCTGCTAGTTCTCCTAGCAAATTCTGGTTTTGGATGTACGACTCCACGGCCTGGACCACCGCGTGGGTGGCAGTCGCCGTGGTGGCTCTGGTCGTAGGTAATGACATAGTTGCAGCTCCTCGCGATGTTCGGTTCAACGCACGTTACTGCCTATTAAGAAACGATGCAGAAGTGGTGTTTATTTCACAATTTTCCGCAAGTTCCCGGAATGTGCTTTTGTTTTGTTTTTTGAAAGCTAGTGTGACCGTCCATCCAATACCGGTAAATATTAGAACACACAAAATAATACATAGGTTTTTATGTTTTAATTTAATTATTAATCATTTATTATTAAGTTATTAACTTAGTTTTTAATAAAATATACATTCAATTTTGTATCCGAAAGTGAAATTTAAGAAAATTACGTGAGTTTTAACTACTTTTTGGTGTCCTTGTGGCTGCCATCCTTTACTTCTTTTAACTTTTTGCACACGATATCCACCAGAGCGTTGGCCATATCCTTCTTTGATTTCTTCTGTTCCTCCTCCAGTTTCTTGCACAGCTCACAATCTCTATTCTCCTGCCTTGCGGCCCTCACCTTTTTCAATTTCTTGGCCATCTCGGCTTTCTTCTTCTCCGCGGCCAGTCGCTTGTATTCTTCTTCCTCTTCTTTCTTCTTCCTTTCTTCAGCCAGTTGCTTGCATTTTGCAAGGTCCTCTTTCTTCTTAGCCTCTTTTTCCAAGAGCTTTGCTTTTTGGGCAGCTTCAAATTTTGCTACTTCCTCATCAATTATCTTAAGTTTCGCCTCCTCCTTTTCCTTCTCCTCAGCTAATTTATCCTCCTCTTGTTTTTGCTTATCTTTGGCTTTCAGCTCCTTACATTCCTCCTCAGCTGATTTATCATTATCTTTTTTCTCCATTTCCCCAAAATCCTCTTCGTCTTTTAACTTGCGGCAAGCCTCCTTTTCGGCCCTCTTTTTGCAGCGCTTCTCCATGGCTAGCTTCTGGCAGCGCTCCTCCTGTTCCCGCTGCTCTTTGGTCTGCTGCTGAATAGTGAATAGCCGAAAGGTGATTTCGTCGGCTGACATGGCATTAACCAGCACCACCGTACCCTTTTCACCCGGCTCGATGAGATCCATTTTGGTTACAAGCTTGAGGCCCGACTTCATTACCTGCCGAAAGTCCAAATTTCCTATCACCATATCCTCGACGAGCAGCGGATATAAGCCTCGGAATATCATCGACTGAGCTGCTTCGGAGGGACAGCCTGTGAACATCACTATGGGGCACGGCGGCCTTATGTGGCTGATCATCTGGGCCACCATAGAACAGGGACTAGCTACGACTATGGCCCGGGCCTGACTCGAAGCAGCGGCCTCCGCAATCGACGTAGTTACTGCCGAAATGTGGTCGCCGCCACTACTACGGATCTCCCGCTTGAGGTTGTTCTGGATGTTCTCGTACCACAAAACCGACTCCATTTTGGCACAAATCCTGCCCATAACGCGCACGCACTCCGCCGGATACTTGCCCTTGGCAGTTTCGCCAGAGAGCATCACGGCATCCGCTCCGTCGAATATGGCATTGGCCACATCGGAGGCTTCGGCACGGCTGGGTCGCGGCTTGGTCGTCATCGAGTCCAGCATCTGGGTCGCACAGATCACCGGCTTGCCAACTTTGTTACACTTAGCGATGATCGATTTCTGGGCCAGCGGAACGTTTTCGGTAGGTATCTCGATGCCCAAGTCCCCACGGGCCACCATAATCCCGTCGGATGCGTCAATAATTTTGTCTATGTTTTTCAAACCCTGCTGGTTCTCGATCTTGGAGATAACCTTGATATTCTTACCCTTAGGTCCCAGAGCCTGCCTGATATCGGCCACAGCTTTGGCATCGCGGATGAACGATGCAAAGATCATATCCACGTTCTGATCTACCCCAAACTGCAGATCCTGCTTATCCTTTTCGGTTATGGCTGGCAGGTCGACTGCAAGGCCTGGCAGATTGACCCCCTTGTGGGACCCCAGCTTGCCTCCGTTCTCCACCTCGCATACGACTTCATCTCCCTTCGATTCCTTGACCACCAGTGCGATCAGGCCGTCGTCAAGGAAGACGTGATTTCCGGGCTTTACAATGGAGGGTAACCGCTGATAGTCCACATAGATCTTGTCCTTGGTGGAGTTATTTTCCAGCTCCTTGTTTGTGCTAAGAGTGACCTTATCGCCCGGCTTCAGCTCGACTTCAGCTTTGTCGCTGCTGCCGGCAAGCTTGCCCGTCCGAATCTCTGGGCCTTTAGTGTCTAGTGCCAGGGCCACCGCTCTTGGAAATCCCGTCTCCTCTTGATACTTTGCAATGGCTTTACGCGCTTCCTGAATGGTTTTGGTGTGATATTCGTGGCTGCCATGCGAAAAGTTCATCCGCACCACCCGCATTCCTGCGCGGATCAGCTCCAAGAGCACATCCGCTCGTTGCGACGAGGGACCTATGGTGCAGATAATGCTAGTCATGGGTACCGACATAGCAGGAGCGTCGACTTGTAGCCGCGACTGGTAGTCCAGCTGGGAGGCGAAGGGTCCGCGGTCCAGCTGAAACTTGGGAGTTTCCTGTCGGAGACCTTAGACCTAAAATACCTTAACATAACATAAAACCTCAGACTTGGCATACCTTCTTGCTAGCGGAGGCATAGTAGCGGTACCTTTGGATCAACAGGGAATTCGCATATGGTTGCACGGCAAAACAGGCTGCCCTTAGGCAAAAGTTTTCGACGTGGGACTGAATTTTGAAAACAAAATTTAGATACCGAGAAAATATTACAATATTATAAGTATAAGTATAAGTATATTGAAATCAAAGAGTATTTTTCTCAGCCACCTTTAAATCGTAACTTACATTATCTGGGGATATAATCTAAAGAAAGGAGTGAGTTAATCGAGCATGACCACTGGTTTTCGTAAGCTATCTTAGGTGGTAAGCTACAAAGAGGACCACAACCTCTTCTGCAGTTCATTTATTATAAATTAATGATTTCTAGTTTAAATAATACTGCTACCTGATGTGGTTTCTTATCACTAAACACTTCATTAAATTGTTCACATGCAAATCCTGAAATGTTCGCCTGTAGCTATAACTGCTGTAAAGCTTAAACTTAAACCATTTCTTGGGTGCTAATAATGTTGACTTCATTTTCCATACATACATACATATAGCGACTTTATTAATTGTATCTTTTCGAAGAAATCTATATTATTCAACAACGGTACATTATATTTGTGTGTCTGTTTGAGGCCCGGGATGGCCTTCGGCGCTTCGACAGCGGGCCTAGCATCCTCCTGCAGGTTCCAATATTCCGAATATTGTGTAATTAATAAATTAACTTGGTTATTAACATTAATCAACGCGACGCCCGCGACAGCTGCGACGCATCAAGGTACTTCCTGAGCGGCAAAGTTTATTCGACGGTGCTGCAATGACAGAGAATTTCCACAATTATTAATTTCTTGTAACAGGAATTCATCCTGTATTCCAAGCTTACACAATGCGGATGGTGTTGGTGAAGCCGGAGCCCTGCTTCCAGCCGGTCACCACAACGACGGAGTCGCCGGCCTTGACGAATCCGTTCTTCTTGCCCACCTGCACGCCGAACTGGACGCGCACATCCACATCCTTCAGCCAGTCGCCTTGAGCGGGCTCTGGAAAGAAAGAAACCAGCGTAAGGATACTAAAATAAAAGCTAAAGTACAGGACTCTCTTACCCTTGTAGATGAGTGGCACCAGGCCACGGTAGAGGTGAGCCTGACGGGCGGTCTGCGGGAAGCGGGTGACCGCAATGATCGGGCAGCGTGGGCGGTACTTGCTCACCTGGAAGGCCGACTTGCCACTGGTGGTGATCACCACAATAGCGGCAGCCTTGGCCTTGGTGGCGGCCTCAACAGCAGCGATGGCGGCGGCATGGGCAGGATCAATGGGGCCGGCACTCTTGACCAGATCGTTAAAGAGGTTCTGATGCCAGAGGGCAGCCTCTGCCTCCTTGCAGGTCTTGGCCATGGTCAGGACGCACTCCAGCGGGTACTCGCCCTTGGCGGTCTCACCAGACAACATGACGCAGTCGGCGCCATCGAGCACGGCGTTGGCAACGTCAGAGATCTCGGCGCGAGTGGGACGCGGCTTCTTCACCATGGACTCCAGCATCTGAGTGGCGCAGATGACCGGCTTGCCGGCCTTGTTGCACCGCGCGATCATTGCCTTCTGGGCGAGGAAGACCTTCTCGGCGGGAATCTCAATACCCAGATCACCACGGGCCACCATGATGCCGTCGCCGGCCTCGATAATCTCGTCCAGGTTGTGCATGCCCTGCTGGTTCTCAATCTTTGAGATGATCTTGATGTTCTTGCCCTTCTCGCCGAGCACCTTGCGGATCTCGGTCAGAGCGGCGGCGTTGCGGATGAATGAGGCGAAGACCATGTCGACATCCTGCTCGACACCGAACTGCAGATCGCTCTTGTCCTTCTCGGACACAGCGGGCAGATCGACGGGCACGCCGGGCAGATTGACGCCCTTGCGGGATCCCAGAGAACCGCCGTTCTCCACTTCGCAGGTGATCGTGTCCTTGGACACCTCACGCACCACCAGCGAAATGAGACCGTCATCGACGAAGACACGGTTGCCGGGCTTCACCACGTTTACGATGTTCTCGTAGTCCACATAAACAATCTCCAGGGAACCCTTCTCCAGGTAATCCTTGTTGGTCGACAGCTTGATGGTCTCGCCCTTCTTCAGCTCGATCTCGGCAGTGCCGCTGCCACCGATCAGGCCGGTACGGATCTCGGGACCCTTGGTGTCCAAGGCAATGGCAACGGGGTGCTCGTAGCCGAGCTTGGCCGAGTAGTTCTTCACCGCCTGGCGCACGTTGGCGACCGTCTCGGCGTGGTACTCGTGCGAGCCGTGCGAGAAGTTCATGCGGGCAATGTTCATGCCGGTGGCCATCATCTTTTCCAGCATCTCCACGCTGCGGGAGGCAGGTCCGATGGTGCACACGATTCCGGACAGGCGGACATGGGGCACCGGCGAGTCGAACTGCAGACGGCACATGTGCTCCAGTTGGGTATCAGCTCCTGCGGCCATGTTTTGCGGTACTTCGTTGGGCTGCGGGTGAAAGGGAATAGCTTAGTCAGGTTTATAAGTATGAAAGCCACGGAGGAGTCTCTAGTGGTAATATGTTTAATATGTGTTTTTTGGATTCCTCAAAAGCGTGAATTCTTAAAAATAGTATTTAATTTTGGAAAATTAGCACAATCATTAAACAGAACTTAACTGTTAACTGAATAAAAACCTTTTTATCACGATATTATTTAAAGCTTAAAGCTGACTTGTGTGATTTATTTTCATATCCATATGTATATTTGTTTACGTTTTATTACAGCCCGCGGCGGTATCTTAACGCAACAAGTGACTATTGACACAGGTAATCAGAGGACTCTCCATAGCAACAGTGTTTGTAAAAGTAAACACTTTTATTGATTTCACCATTAAGGGAAATTTTATTTTGCAGTAGTCGCTAATAATGGTGAAATATTCAAACTTGAAAGGAAAGGGAACGGGTTTACCCCTTTTTCTATTTTTATGAAAAAAATCAATATTCAATTTATCGACCAAATTTAAATGAACGACTCAAGTTAGAAATAGGAAACCAGGTAATTTAAGGTTAAAAAGAAAATAAAAACAAGTCTATTCTCACTTTTTTTACTAAATTTAAATGCATTAAAGTATGCCAAATTCCATTTAAGTATTAGTAATTAAGTATTACGCAGAAAAGGAATTAAATCAATTTGAATATCACATAACCACAGTGGCTTGAAAACATCGCATTGCAATTAAAATCCACAAGTTGTACTTATAAACGGTAGTGCAACGCAAAAGCTAAGCTCATACTTATTGACACTCAAATATTATTTATTGAAAAATAAAACATTTCTTCATAATTCTTCTCCGTTTGCCTTCACAAGAAATCTTTTGTTGCAGAATTCGCTGATGTAAACAAAGTGCGTGTACTTAAAGTGCTTGAATGAGTGGGTGGGTGGTCCGCCCGGAAAGAAAGCGGGGAGGATGTAAGAGAAAGAAATGTAGAGAGAGAGAGAGAGCGACATGCGGAAGAAAAGTTTGCATCGGCGCCGACGTCGCTGCACCGCCGAAGGTCAGTTCTGCCGACCGCGACCGAGAGGAGGAGACAGTGGCAGCGGCATCGGCAGAACTTTCGCAGCTGCAGTTGCATAATGCCGAATTTTCGCCAAGCGAGTCTAGGTCTGATATCGGATAACTACCAGCCAACTGATTATGAGTATCTTTATGGACCAGTTATGGACGGCGGCATACCTTCAGCTTGGGTGCCTCATCGTAGATGGTTACGTTCACCATTTTGTTGCCTACCAAGCGGGCAGTATGAAACCAACGGGAAACGCTCTTGAACGCGGGATCGGAATCGGGGCACCGAAGATATCTATATCCTCCGGTAGCACACGCAACACGCACAACACACACAAGGCCGCGTTGAGATGAGTTCAATATTTTGGCAATATGTAGCTTTAGAGTCGATAATGTATCCGGAAATCGAAAAGCGGACGCGGCGAGGACGAGGCAAGCTGTTCGACTGACAGCGATTTTTTTTTGGCCAGCGGAAAATTTCCCGAGCCGCAACAAAAGCGCTCAGAATGTCGGTAGCCCGAAAGGCAGAGAGCAGTGGCCAAAGCACGAGGTAGGAAAGCCAACGCTTCTGCTTCCGCTCCCGAGAGCCGCGAGAAAGTTGGACCCTAGGAGGCGGAAGAGGCGGCAACGGCGAGAGAGGAAAGCAACAGGCCACCCCTACAGAGCCAGCCTCTCGCGAGAAATGTTACGAAGCGAAGAAAGGGTACGATTCTAGGGTATAGTCGACCACCTGGATACTCGCTATTTAGTTAAGGCCTTTTTAACAGTTTTCCCATTAGGGCCACAGTAATTAATAGCTGATTATTTGACAACAAAATCAGATGTGCCCTAGGTATTAATCTCTAAACATAACCGATGAGAACTTTAAGGAATTGGAATTTTAATTTTTAAAATTCGGAAAGAGACTTGTAGGTTATCTGAAAGCAAAGTCACCTGAACTGGTACTAGCAGGATATAAAAAATAACCTTGACTTCAAATTTAAGGGTAAAAAAAATGTAATAAAAACAGGGATTCTAATCAAATGTTGCTTGATTTATTTATAAACAAATTGTTGATCTTTACATTCAGAGGTTTTTTACAAAGGTGAATCACAAAAGTCGTCCCTTATCAGCTATTCAATGGAATTTCCTCATGCGACATGTTAGAGAATCCTATTTACCAAGAAAATTTACAACTTCTTCATGATTTCCCACAAACCCAACAAACCCTCCAAGTCCTTCGAGTACACGGTGCGCTAAAGTTTATCCAAAGAAGAGAACGAAGCTTTGGAGTTGTTAACTGGTGCAAAGCTCGTTGCCAGCCGGCATTTGAGGTTCAACGGTTCCTTGAGTGTTTATTAATTATAATAAATATGATACATACATACATATGTGCATGCGATGGACGCGTGTGTGTGTGCGTGGTAAACAAAAACCGATCGTCAGCTGTTTCGATCCGATCGCTTATCAGCTGACAAAAAATAGCAGTGTCCCAGTCCACTCCGCTGACCTTGACAAATCTGCTCCACAAAACGCCCACCGTCTCGCTCGCACACCCATTATGCAAGTGCGTGAGCATTCAATTTGCATTTGTATTGGCCGCGGGGGTGCTTTTCCTTATCGCTCTCTTTGATAATTTCTCTCCTCCTCGTGAGTGACACGCGCAGAAAGCGTGCCGCATGAGCTTTTCGGCGCGCAACTTTCGTCGGCGGATAACGCACGAGAGAAAAGTTCTTAAAAGTGAAAGTGCTTTTCCAGCACATAGATATGTATATCGTCTATGCACATATGTACATACATATGTACCACATTTGCCCTTGAACTTGCACGGAAAAGGACGTTGCTACCGTTACTGGAATTCCTACACAACAAAAAATTCTTATCGGAAAAATACCCGGTTTAGCAACAAAGACGCCAAATTCGGAATTCAGCCAACCGGCACAGACATAATTTATGCGAATTACTCATCGCCTGCTCCCATTTGAGGCGTCATCAATCGCAGGGCAATTAAACAATTGCGATAAGCAGTGGAGGTTTACAGCAGCAATTGGTCTGCTTCGAGATAGTTATTATTGCATTTTCCAATGGCGTGTTTTACGAGCTCTGCTGGTATGGGTTCCTTACTTGAAGCGCCGTATGGAATAAGAGAGAATGACTTCTATTTCACCTTTACACATTTCACTAACGACGCTTCTGCGGCAATGTGAGTGTGCGAATTCAATGCAAGCGCAAATGTGTGTGTGAGGCGGCAACTTAATTCTACATAATGTGGAGAATTGGCTTGCATCATCAACAACAATTTGCGACACAATTCGCGACTTTCACATGTTATGAACATATATGATATTAATAATACTTTTATTTATTAATATTTTCTATTTACCTGTTTGGACAATTAAGGTAAACTCGCAGAGATTTTACTCCTGTTTTGGAATTAATTTATTTCAATTTAAATGCACAGGCAACGAACGCTCCAATCAGAAACCGGGCCGCTTAATAACTTACTATCAGCGCTGCCCGTTCAGCTTACTTCGGGCTATATCTGGCGTTTTTGAAAATGGAAAAGCTTATTAAGCTTGCAACTAGCTTACAGCTTTAAAAAATATCGTATTTTTCTATTCATCTAGCATATTCTAGCAATATATTTTCTGATATTTTTAGCCGTTTTGGCACAATAAATTTTAAAAAATTCATGATTTGCATCAAATTAACCGTGCCCATTTCCTATGGGAATAAATTGAAAGCTTTTTTTTTTATTATTTTTTCCAAAAAAATCAAACTGTCCCTCAATTCAATTTATTTTGATTTTTGATTTATGCCTCAGTAACATTTAATACATGCTTTGAAAAAACCTTTTAAATTTTCCCCCAAAAATGTTTACTTCCTAAAATTCCTTCTAGGAACACTAGATGCCACTATCGACACAATTGAAGTATAAATTAATCGATCATTTTCGATGGCACCTTCTGTTTCTTTTAGAATTTCAAAAGTCCTGATTGCGGCAGTAATCTTCCTCGAGCAGAAGTAAAAAAAAGCGAAACGAAATTTGCAAATAAAATGTTCAACATCTGGGATGGGTTAATGCAAACAAGCAAATATACATTTGCAGAAGATTTAATAAGATTTATTCTTTTCTTTAACAAGAGCTCCCCTTTCTGAAAAATGTACTATCAAATCCAAAATTGATCTATAAAACTATTCTCCGATTAATCTGCGCACCCAAGTCTGTTAATTAGAGCTAAATGAAAGTTATTGTTAATCCAACCAATCTCGCATATATTCACAAGTTATCGCTGTGACATTTCCGCAATTGGAACAGTTCTTAATCACGGGACAAATGCCGCAAGGCATCTGCACCAGGCCAGTTGGTGCCAAAGGAGAGTTGACCGCGCGATAGACAAATGATCCATCTTGCTGTCGCACCCGCTCCGCGTTGCCATCGTAGACGACTGTTTTCAGGATGGTCTCCAAATCGGCCTCCGCCAGGTTGACCTTGCTGATGCCCAGATCCGAGATGAACTTGTGCACCTCGTTGACCGTGCAGCAGGACATCTGCTTGAAGGCTAGGGGACCCTCGCGTTTCTTCTCCGCTCCGTCGCGTTTCATTTGCAGAAACCGTAAGCACTGCTGGTTGAGCACGTCTACGAATTCCACCTCAAAGTCCTGGTCCTGGTACCAAGCGCCGCCCGTGATGGAGAGATCGGGTTCCAGGTTGTAAAGCATATAAACTTTCTTTTTGCTGGCCTAAGGGGAATTTAATAATTATCACGAAATTAACCTTTTTGGATAACCTTACATTCACCGACTTGACCGCCTTAATCAGCTTTTTTGTTTCAAGATTCTTGAGGATCTTATTCAGCTGAATCATGTTGAGGTTGGACTTCATGCGAATATCCCGTATCCAGATACCCTTGTTGCCGCCCTCCTCCACGATGCCATAGACCACTTTCTCCTCATTGTCGGCATCTTTGGGCAGGGCGCTCTTCTTCTCTGGATCCTTGGCTCGGTACAGCAGCTTCTCGCCCTTCTTCAGGATCTCGATCTCGCCCTGCTGCAGCAGTATGTTCAGAGCCTCCACTCGCGTGCCCGGAGCTACGTCAGGCATTGCCTTGGTCAGGTCATCGTTGGTGGCGCCAGCCGGTATGCCCTGGACGACCGCCAGCAATAGTTGGGACACCTCTGCCGCCATTGTGCTCTGCAATTTTTGTGATTTAAAATTAAGAAATATTTTACAGAGTCCATGTCCATGCTTACAGAATCAAAACAAACGCTTCGAGCTGAATGACTACTGACGAAGAGGAAGCACATTTATAGTTCACAGGGAGGGAATTTAACAATTAAATTTGTGTTGCATTTTGTATGGCTTATTCCGGAGCTATTATGTGCCAATTTATGGTGAGGATTGGAGCACAGCACAGCTACTTACTTACTTTTATTAAATCAGAAATATACGAAAATTAATACAACTTTACCGGCCTTTCCTTTAGTCCGGCAACACTTTCCATTGCCGTCAGCTGATTGTCGTTCTCCCGGGACGCAGGAACATATACGTGGCTGTTGATTCTGTGAATGCCACCTCGAAAATTCCGACAAGACCTGCGAAACTAAAGTTAAATATATTAAGTGGGGGAAATACTATGCGATAGCCGCTCCACACACGCCGAGTGCAATTCCTCCGCCGCCTTTCGAGCTCCAAGTTCAGGAAAATGGGTTTGTGCAAGTGCCCGAAGCGGCTGGTGACCAATCAGTTTTGCTTCGAACACAGAGTCAATGTTTGCGAGCACTGCATGGTTCAGTCGCACCCTAAGGTAATGTCTGTTCGCCCCACTTGCTTTCCTAGCTGAATCCTCTGCCTTTCCCTTTCAGTGCATTGTCCAGTCGTATCTGCAGTGGCTGCGGGACAGCGACTACATCTCAAACTGCACCCTGTGCGGTACCACTTTGGAGCAGGGCGATTGCGTGCGTCTGGTCTGCTACCGTAAGGATTTTGCTACATATAACTCTGTCTCTATCCCAACATTGCCTGTTAATGTGCCATTGCAGATGTATTTCACTGGGATTGCCTGAACGCCCGCCAAGCCGCTTTGCCTGCCAACACAGCGCCGCGTGGTCACCAGTGCCCCGCCTGCAGCGTTGAAATCTTTCCAAACTCCAATCTGGTTTCTCCGGTGGCGGACGCCCTGAAGAACTTCCTGGCCCAGGTCAACTGGGGTCGCAACGGTCTTGGCCTGGCATTGGTAAGTCTTTGTGCACTCATCCGCTGCTTTTGCTCTAAAATCAGTATTCCCGACAGCTCTCAGAGGATCAGAGCAGCAGCTTGAAGGTAATCAAGGCCAAGGTGGCTAGTCAGGCGGCCGTCAGCAACATGACCAAAGTGCACCACATCCATTCCGGTGGCGAGCGGGAGCGTACGAAGCCAAACGGCAACGACGCCATGAGTCCACATTCCGTGCTCTTAATGGACGCATTCAATCCGCCCAGTGCAGGCGACTATGGTGCGTAGCGATAATATAATCTCTCGAGTGAATCATGTAATGTTAATATCAACCCCCGCAGCTAGCAGCAGGCGTCCGTTGCTGCCACGTCAGTCGCCCATTGGCGGAACGGACCGGGACGACAACAAGTACCAGAGGCGCACGCCCGCGGAGCTCTTTTCGCGCTGGACGCGACGCTTCTACGCGCCCTCCTCACGGCCGCCTTGGCGCCGTACCTGGTTCTTGGTGCTCGCCGGCATCCTGGCCTTCATACTGTTCGTCTACCTAATGGCCTGGCTGGGACGTGGCGGATCCGACGCAGTGGACGAGGGCTGGAATAACCCCAATCCGCAGCCGAACCACTACGAGTAGGGTGTTCATGCATATTCGAAACGAGCATACGTAGTATATAACCAATAATCCAATCCCCGAGTCCCGAAAGAATAAAACTTTTACAGCTATTTATATAACCTAACATTGCAAAGCGAAGTAATACAAGGATCAGTGAACCTAATCAGCATGCGGTTTCAATATCTGGTCACCGCTTCCGTCCTTGGGCGCCAATTTGACGATCTGCTTCCGTTTCACTGGCGTAGTTGGCTGTGGTTTCCGCTTGGGCGCATCGAGCACCTCGTCGTACTCATGCAGCTTCTTGGCCAGGAAGTACATCTCGGCCAGCGCTATAATGAGGGCCACAATCACGCCCAATAGAATGCGAAAGCCGAATGGCAGGGGACCCACCATTAGGTTAACACCAAAGAAACCGAAGGTAAAGCCAGCGGCCACGGAGAAGATGAACTGTGCCACTGCAATGATCTGCTTGTTGATGCTCTTAACTGAAAAATAGACCAATTAGTGTCAACTTCATGAAGAGCAGTCAGCTCCTTGTTTTACTTTGGTAAGAAATTGTGTCTTCGGGGAAATTCTTCAATCCGGCGTCCACGTTCTTGGTCATCTTGTGATACTCTCGGTTCTGCTGCTCTTCACGTAATCTTTGGCAGCGGGCCTCCAGCTCAGGATTGCGCTGCTTCATCTCGTTCTCGGGCAGCACCAGCTCACAGGACTCGATCAGTTCGTGGAGGAACAGCTCGGAGCGCTCCTCACGCCGCAAATTATTAAGAACGTCAGTGATCCAGTGCAGGTCACTTAGATATAAGACATCTCTTATCTCAGGCTGTGGTTCATCTCCCGCCTTATCGTCTTCGTCTTCCTGTGACGAAACCGGCTTCTCTTCATCGGCAGTCTTTGCTGGTTGGTCGGTAATGTCAGCCGTCAGCTTCTTCAGTTGGTCTGGATCGATTTCCGGACGCTGGCTGGGCACCTCCCGATCTTTGATTATTTTCGTGCTGGCGGGCAGCTTATAGCCCTTGAGCTTCATCAGCCTGGCCACGTTTTCGGGCACTTGCTCAAAGTGCTCCTTTTGGGCGTCCAGAAAGTTCAGAACTTTCTCAGAGGGCACCAGGCGCACCCTGGTGTCCACGATCGTAGACTTCAGCATGACTCCGACTACTTGGCAATGTTCAACTTAAGCTGCAGGTCCGAGTAGAGCTCTGCGATTTCCTCCTCCTTCTCCTCGAATGAGTTCTCGATGCGACGATAGCCGTGCTCCAAATTGGTCAGAAACTCCGCCCGGCGCTGCTCACGTGCCCGTCGCGCTTCCTCCAGCTGCGTGCTGGCCTGGGAGTCCAAATACAATTCAATTAATCAATGATAAAGGGGTGAGATTACGGTGACCCACTAACAGTGCGTTCCACCTTTGCCTTCGCCAGCAGTTCGTTGACTCCGTCTAGCAGATGATTCACTTCGCAGCCCAGTTGGGTCAGGTTCTGGTTGCCGGATGCGATGCAGCGCTCGGAGAGATCGTACTTAAGGGAGCCCACGGTTTCAGTGACCTGAAAAAGTTTCTCTACTTCGCTGTCGTTGCGCCGCACCTCGAAATTCTCCAGGAAAGCCTCGATCTCGCCGTTCACAAAAACGCGGTGGTCTAGAATGCGAAGCGGCACCTTGTACAGCTCTGTAAGGAGTGGAAAATCCGGGTTATCAACGTTTTTCCATAAGCTTTTCCGATTTTATACCTCGTCCGACTTGGCTTATCATTATTTTCCTCCACCTACAGCTGTCACATGAGTGCGGCGTTGCCAAACGTTGATATTAGCCAGTTTAGCTGGGGTGGCAAGTCGCTCGCTAATACTGCACCGTCTGGTCATACTGCACTCACGTACTCCACTTGCTGCCTTCATTTCCCGCAGCAGCCGAAACCCGTAGAAAATTAGCCAATTTAAGCGCCACGGCCAGGATGAGTGAGGAATTCAAGCTGCCCAAGCGCTCCCGCAAGCGTACCCGCGACGTAAAGCGCAAGGCCCGGCCGGAGCTGGACGGCGAGAACGCGTGGTCTGCGATGCGGTACTGCGAGAACTTTGAGCCGTTCTGGGACTTCACAGACAACCTGGAGCGCATCGAGGAGTCAGCGGTGCCGTGCGAGGAGTTCATTGAACGCTTCGAGCGTCCCTACAAGCCGGTGGTCATCCGCGGCTGCACCGATGGGTGGCTAGCCCTGGAGAAGTGGACGTTGGCCCGCCTGGCCAAGAAGTATCGCAACCAGAAGTTCAAGTGCGGCGAGGACAACGAAGGCTACTCGGTCAAGATGAAGATGAAGTACTACGTGGAGTACATGCAGGGCACGCGTGACGACAGCCCACTGTACATCTTCGATAGCAGCTTCGGCGAGCACCACCGCCGGCGCAAGCTGCTGGACGACTACGTGGTGCCCAAGTACTTCCGGGACGACCTCTTCCAGTTCTGTGGCGAGAGCCGTCGCCCGCCGTACCGCTGGTTCGTGATGGGGCCAGCTCGGTCCGGCACCGGCATTCACATTGATCCTCTTGGGACCAGCGCTTGGAACACGCTCATCCGTGGCCACAAGCGCTGGTGTATGTTTCCCACGCAAACGCCCAAGGAGATGCTGAAGGTGACCAGCGCAATGGGCGGCAAGCAGCGCGACGAGGCCATTACCTGGTTCAGCACCATTTATCCGCGCACCAAACTTCCTTCGTGGCCGGAGCAGTATCGGCCCATCGAGGTCCTGCAGGCCGAGGGCGAGACGGTGTTTGTGCCTGGCGGTTGGTGGCACGTGGTGCTCAACCTGGACGACACCATCGCCATCACCCAGAACTTTAGTTCGCACACGAACTTCCCGTGCGTCTGGCACAAGACTGTTCGCGGGCGGCCAAAGCTGTCGCGGAAGTGGCTACGCGTGCTGCGCGAGCAACGCCCGGAACTGGCTCAGATCGCCGATAGTATTAACATTAACGAGAGCACCGGCTTCGCCTCGGACAGCTCCAGCAACTCTAGCTCCTCCTCCTCCTCGAGTAGTTCCTCGTCGTCGTCAGAGAGCGAGGGCGAGGGCGGCGGCGATTCTAACACAGACAGCGGGCAGGAGAGCCTCACTGCCAAGAAGAAGAAAAAGCGGCGCATGGCGGGGGGCAGCTCCATGGGCGGCTCCTCGCGTTCCTGATGCAGGGAGCGGGCCAAGCGCAAAGGCATGCTCATGCGCCTCTTCCAACGGCAGCTGATGTTGTTCCGGCGGCTGCCGCGCTGCCGGCGCAGTTAGCACTAGGATCAGAGGATCAGCCAGCGGCGCCAGTCTGGCCGGTTCACCACACAGTTTTGTAATATTTTTCTACATAGACAAGCGAACGAACACATGTTTTGCAGCTCTTTGATTGCATGCAAACCCCAACGGAAGGAAGCCTGCCCCTTATTTCAATAGATGCTCCAACACATGACTCATTAGCGTAAAACATAAATGCAACAATAAATAAATCCAATATATTTGTAGGATGATTGTGTTTTATTTGTCAGAAACATTTAAATTTAGATTTACTGTTTATCTTTTCCAAAGAAACAAATATTTATTCAGCCTCCTGTAAAGTAAATCCACAGATAGTATCAGAAATCTGATTCCATACCCAACCGAAGATAACAAAAATAATTCTCCATGTGTATTTTACAAAATTACTTTTCTCCGTTTTATTTAGAATCCTTTTTGCAAACAAAAATGCGATTTTATATAAATTGTTTTCCCGTTTTTCGTATTGTATAAAAAGAAACAAAGTACATCGACATGACATGCAACTTAAGCGATTTTAGCTAAATTAAAATGTACCATTATCGGAAGGGGGAAGAAAGGGCGACATGGAAGGTGTTTGTATATAATATTTTGCCGCCGAACTAAACTAACAGAAATAAATCGTGAAATGTACAATTCAGAATGGGTTAAAAAAGGTGGATAACTAAATTTTATTTACGAAACAGCGTCGTTGAAAGCACATGCTCTTAAATAAATCACCTTTAATTTGCTACAATTTGTTATTCATAATTATTATTAAAAGTTTTCCCCTGCGCACTCATTCGATCCTTCTGCTTCCACATTTTCTCTTCTCTTGCGATGGTCTAGATAGAAAAGTTGTTTGCACTTTGCACTTTGATGTTGTGTTTTTGTGGTGTGGCTGGATTTCAGACAGTGTCGTGTAATTACAGATGTACATCGTTTTCTTTTGTTGTTTTTATTGTAATTATGAAATATTTGTAATTGTTGTTTTGTATAAATTAGACATTGCGCACGCAGCTTCGTTTTGCTTAAGGTTTGACGGTTTGGGCTGGGTTTTCATTTTCATGTTCATTTCCTTTCGGTTCTGTTCTGTTGCGGTCGGATGTGGGTATTTGAATTTAGTTTTTAGCCAAGTTCTCTGGGTTGAGTGTTGAAGTATGGTTGGTGTTGTGGTTCTTGTTAAATCTGACTTAATCGATATACTGCGCTAACCAACGGAAACCTTCGCCGTAGCCCTGTCGCTTCAGCACGGAACACATGAACAATTCCAACGGGCGGCCGGGCAAATCGGCGCGAGAAACCTTGCCCTGTTAACCAAACAGAAAATAATAATTAATAATCAATAATCATTATACATATTCATTTAGATAGTCCTAATCGAGGGGGAGTTCTTGTTGTTTACCTTGCCGGTCGTCAGCTGATACAGGCCAAACACATTTCTCAGCTCATCTTCGCTGGCCGCGCCGGGCTTATCGATTTTGTTGCCCAATATAAGCACGGGGCAGTTGGAGAGCGCCTCATCCGTGAGCAGCGAATCCAGTTCGTTTTTGCTCTCCTGGAAGCGGCCGCGATCCCAGGCGTCTATTAAGAACACGATGGCATCCACGGCGGGGAAGTAGTCCTTCCAGACGCGTCGTGCTGCAAATGGAGGGGGGTAGATTATACATTAAGTTATTTTTAATCCATTTTTCAAGACTCAAGTTAAATAAAAATTTAAAATAATTAAAAGTGTAATCTACTAGTCGCCCATTTTAAGCTCACAATCTATTGAATTTACATAACATCAACTAGGAGCACACAAAACCCACTGTTTAGTCTTATCAGGCATTATTTGATATCTTTTTGCCGCTGAGAGTGTTTGCTTGACTCGCGCTGCCATCTTTACTCCGATCACGGTTGGCTTGCTCCTAAACAGAAACCGATCGTCATCATGACATGCTCTACTAATATTAACGCAAGCTAACGTGCAAGTGCTTCTTTATCAATAAACAATTGCCGCCCGAACGTTATTTCATGATGTTTTCCTTGTTTTACTAATATACTTATTAATGAACGCTAGAATATCTTCCTTTCTGTGGGAAAATATATGTTTTCCTTCCACAAACAAGTTTGTTTTCTGCTTTCTGATCTTGCGCTTTTGTTTTTGTTTGTTATCTATATAGAATGTTTGCCTTCAGACTTGTATTATTCATAAATAAGTATTTCGAGTATACAAGCACAGTGGTTAGTGATCTATTGGTATAAGCTTATGTTTAATATTGAGTATTCCAAGAAAGCATTATAACATATACCTGAGTCCTGCACTCGAGTGACTAAATTAATAGGTTCAATGCTTATGAATTGAATTTCCCTCGTCTGAATGTGAACCTGTTGTGCAGGTAAATAGTTAGAAGACCACTGCCGTGGCATTACATGGATGGGTGCTCGAGTGTGTGACGCTGATTGAACGCAACAAATGTGTGTAAAGAGTGTAAAGCTTTGAGGTTGTGTGGGTCAGACGCTGCGCTATATTTCATGCTGATTGTCGTTGGATCTGGCTCTTTTGAATGTGTCGCCCCTTGTGGTATAGAATGGTCTATATTTAGCCAGCGGGCACGTTCGGGAATGCGCAAAAATTGATTGCACATATTCTTTGGGCTCCGGCGAAGCCGAGAAGAACGGAACTTACCCTGAGTGTGGCCACCCAAGTCGAATGTAGTGAAGCGCATGTTGCCGATGGACAGCTCCTCGGATGCTGTAATAGATAGTTGGTATTGGGGTTAAATCGTGAAATGAAACTGTGGCGGCCACAAGGTAACTCACTTGGGTGTAGTGTGGGCACATGCTGCGCCAGCTTATCATCTTTGAGCATATGCAATAGTGTGGTTTTGCCAGCATTATCAAGGCCCAGGAACAATAATTTGCCAGACTTTTTCCACAGACCTGTAACGAACGAAGAAATGTTAGAAACGCGAGACTTTGGCTTAGTCGTCACCAATTATATTAATTATGTACGCAGCTAAACCAATACTAATGACGGATCACTTGTGTTTGCGCTGCCACATACAAAGAAGCCTACAGACAATAGAGGTGGAAATTGTGGAACTATAAGTTTAACTTGGTAAGAAATAGAGAAATGAAATCTAAGTAAAAATAATATTTATATTAAAGATTCTAAAATACAATTTAGAAGAGCCCCCCATCGCTGATTGTACATTGAAAAATAATGAAATAAATCATATAACTATTAAATAAAGTAAAGAGAAACATAATTTGATCAAAATTAATTTAGAAAATATTATTAAATTAAGGTCATCAAATTGTGAACTACTTCTAAACTTCTAACTAGTTCTACTTCTTATAGAGCTTCAAAGTATCCCTTCATTTATCCCTGTAAAGGAACAGAGCTATTGTCTTGCCCTTATCTGTGGCATCAGACGAATTTCGGTTTCTTTTGTCTGGCCGTCTGGCGTCGTTGCTGTTGCTTTGTTGGCACCCGCTCAAGAAACAACGCTCCCCCATGGCACAATGTCAGATATTCCGAGGCGACCTCGGCCCGACTCTTACCCAGGTATCCCAGCACTCCGGTGAACCAGTCCCAGATGAACATCCTGCTTGGTTCTTGTGGTTATCGGTCGCGGGTTGCGGGTGGCTCCAAAAGCTGAGTGTGTGTGTTTTGTGGGGGGAAGAGAGCTGCTGCTGCTGCTGCGCTAGACGGCTGTACGGAAGAGATTGGGAAAGGGGATTGGTAAATATAATATAGATTATGCAAAGGCAGTGCATTTGTGCGCAATTAGAAGCTCAAGTTCAATGTCCAGTTAAAAAAAATAACAACAAACAGCGGAAGCAGCAGAGACAGCAGCGGTGGCGGCGGCAACAACAGCTTCGACTTATTGGAAATCAATTCTACGGCGGCTTCGCTTCCGGATGGGAACCTTGACACACATACGGCCGGGTGGACCTTGTGGCCATCGCTTCCTGCCGCTCGCGCGCTCTCGAATGTCCGTAGGGCTCATTTTCGGGCCATTATTCGGTTAATTAGGTTAAAAACCTGTTCTTTGTCAACTGGGCAACACTTTCTTTCCTCTTTCTCTCTTTTTCCCTCGTCCGATTGCGGGCGCGAGTGTGTGTGAGAGCGCTTGGGTGTGTGTGCGGGGCGAGTGTGTACGTCTGTCTGTGTGTGGAACTACGTGGTAGCACGCATTATACTTTATAATATCTCTTAGTTTTGTGCACATTTCGTAATCACACTTTGGAACGGAGGTTCACCCTGGTTATTTTATAATTTTTTTGGCGACACGCATCCGCCGCCGCACCCTTGATCTCAAGGCGCAGCAGGCATTGGGATTTCGAATTGGATTTTGCACTACGTGGACGCATTTGGGGATTTCGGGTCGGGTTCAATTGGCTGCTGCTGTCAGGCCGCTGCTGCCGCGTTGTGCTGAAAGTCCGTGTGGTTAGTCGCGTGTCTTAAGGATGCTGGTTACCGTGCATGTGCTGTTTAAGTGTCAATTATAAACTTAATTCCTTTTTTACCTCACGTTTAGTTTTTTCTAATCAACCAGTGTGACCAGGGCCAGTTCAGCTGAAAATGGACAGGCATATGAAGCTTGCCACTAGCTAATAGCTTTCAAAATAGCTTATTTTACTATTCATCAAACATATTACAGAAAATTTGCATTCCTAACATTATTTACAATATATTGATTAACATTCAAATTAATTCAAATAAAAGCATAATATTGCTTTTTGCATTTTTAGCTTGTTTTAATTTTTTGTTCCTTAATCTGGCTTATTTAAGAACTTATCATTGGTAAAACTGAAAGAGACGTTATTTGATATAGAAAACAGAAAGTGGGACTGTATACTGGGCTAATTTATGCGTAAAATAATTAAGAAAATAATAGTAATAATAATCCTCGGTTAAAAAATGTTTTTCAGCTATTTTTTTTGTTAGCTTATTTTTGGACAAAATACAGCTTATAACCTGGCAGCACTGGTAACCAGAGCGGGTATCGGCTGAGTCACAAGCAGACTACGATAGTCGAGTAGCCCTGGTATTCTTTAGGCTGCGTTCTTAAGGTTGCAGCACTGGGCAATCGTAAATCCAACTGGCTGCTCCAATTAGAATGTTGCCAGATCGGTAATTCGAATGGGAAATTTTTAAATAAGCTTGGAAAATAAATAATTCTTTTAAAATAAGAACTTAAATTTATTTTAAGGCGTCTTGAGTTAATTTTAACACAATAAGTTAATTAAGTATAAGTTTTAGAAGTGGAAATTATTATCGAATGAATTTAACCATTTGTAGTAACGCTGTTATTTTTATTAGCAAGAAAGCCGCGAATTGGAGATTGCATTAAAAATGTTTAATTTCTTTCTATATTTAAAAATAAAATACATACATGGGATTACATACAAATGTCATATAAAAATAATTATTCACTTTTCAGACCAATCCTTTTTTTTTAAATGCAATAATATTTCTCAAAATAGTTTTAAATTTAAGATAAATAAATCCGTAAAAGCAGTAAATACAAATGATTATTTTATTTTGTTTCTGTGTATTTAACTTGGTAAGTAAATAGCGTTTTTTGAAGTGCATTATGTGCTTGTCGCATATGTCGCATTAGATATTGATTAATTGACCTTCCGCATCTGTTGCAGGATGATGTCCTCCACCTGGACGCCATCGGGAGTGTCCAGGGCATACAGTACGGCCTTGGCCACATCCTTCGCCTGCAGCTTGGGCAGCTCGGCCACCGCCTGCGAGTAAACACTGAGGAAGTCCGTGTCCACCATGCCCGGACAAATGCTCTGGGGGAAGAATGAGGCAGAGGGAGTGGGAGAGTGAGAGCCACCAGAGTTACCAATGGCCAGACGACAGGCCAGACGCACCGCGTCATGTTTGCAAATTTCCTGGGGAGGCATGGTGCGGGATGTAATGTATGCATTGCATTTAACTTACCGTTAATTTAATATTTAATTTGAGAAAATGTATTTCCTGGCGCACCGTTTGGCAGAGGGCCGTAATTGCATGCTTCGTGGCCGGATAAACGCTGAATAAGGGCACCGGCACTTCCGGAATCCGATGGCCAAGCACGCTGTTGTCAAACGTCCGGAGGAGCATCGTTGTAGGAGGAGGAGGTGTGGGAGAGAGGCAACAAACAGTGAAGTGTGTGGGTAAATAAAGTCAACACAACGGATTCGCAAGCACTTAAAACAGCGACAAAAAACAAGTTGCCGCCGGACGAACACTTACGGGGGAAAATGACGGTCAGCAGCTGACGAGGACTACGGAATTTCGACCAGCTCCCCCACCTACTTGCGCCCACTTTTCATGCCTCAAAGAATGTGTGCGGATGTCCTGTCCCGGACTCCTGCTTATTCACCTGCCTGCATATGTCGCTGTGCATTTTGTGCAAACATTGCGTAAACTTCTTTTAATTTAACGCATACACTACGAGAAAGTAGTAGTACATAGTAGAAGGGTTAATAGGTGTTAAATAAATTCTCTAATGCGAAAGGCATTTAAATAATTTTACAGTTAACAAACATAGAAGTTATTAAACAAGAAAATTAATTGATTCATTGTGTTGACAGCACAGATGGGGGCTATGTTGCCCAACATGTTGCTAGCAACATTTGTCTAGCAACATTAGCTTTCTTGGATTCATCTCCGTTTTTACTTTATTTTTTTCAATTATTTTCCCAGTGCACTTCAAATACCATGAAGGCGGAGGCACCTGCAGAACTCAGGTAGGCGGGGCGTTGCTTGGAGCCCCGGGCATTTAACGCAAACAGCTGCAGACGCTGCATGCAGCCGTTGCAGATGCTGGCCGATCCGCCATACCCTTGCATTTTTTAATTAATTAAGTCTTAATATTATTGCGCTGACATTAAGCGAAATGCATATTGGCGCTGGTGCCCGCCCCACCTGCCACGCCCCCGAAACGTCACACGCTCATTAGCAACGCCTCAGCGAAGTTTCGGTTGGGGATTGTCTTTGCCTCGCAACGTCGAAATAAATACATTTTCTCATTAATTAACGTTTGCGAAGTTCGAAGTCGCATTTGGCCATTTCGTTTGCGGACAACACGCTTGTGTCCGCTGCTCATTATGCCGGAATAAAAAGCGTATATAAAATGCCGGTAAAATGCGTATTTACGGTGTGTCTTTAATGCACTCCGATGTTGCAATTTTCCGCGGAATTTCTGAGTTTGGGAGGCCGGCTCAAGGGCCTGGTAAGTATGCGTTAAACTCCGGGAAAGCCTTGTTATAAGCCCACACTCTTGGGGAGGCACCACGGAAGTTCCGGGACATGTTAATTACAGATTTTTTCCCATTGCCTGTATGACTGTAAAGCACTGGAAAAATGTATTTTGATTTATGCCTGATTTCCAAAGATAGAGTTTGAGTTTGCAGTTTTGTTCCCAGTTATGAAATGATCTAAAAATAGCTCAAATTTAGAGAATTTGTTTATAAATCGGAGAGATTTTGAGATATTTTTTAGGCTTATGGCACTAGGATAATATATAATAAAAGTTAATAATGTTTAGGCTAAAAATAAGGCATAAACTTGATTTTCCAATCAAAATAAAAGCAAATTTATTAAGTTTATAAAAAGGAGACATTCCCTCGACGGCTGCATTTCATGCGGGATTGCCAAAAACTTCTCCCAGCTGGTTTTATTGTCGAACAAATTGGGATATATCCTTGCATAAACTACAAGCCAATCAATAAATAAGATTGACGTTGGCTTTGTTGAGTTTGCCTTAACATTTCAGCATGTTGACTGATTTTACAGGCGGCAGGAAAAAGGCACATACACACATATCGACATTCACGCATGTACGAGCACCTGCACCACCCACCCCCTCCAACACACACACACACAGTGCGTATACGCAATTATTCAATTTTGCCTTTTGCTCAATAATTGCTATCTGTGTGTCTGTGGCCTAGATGGGTGGGTGGTTGTGTGTACTTGTGTGTGCACTCAAGTAAATTTCATTAAAATTAAATCAATGCAATTTGAAATTAAAGCCATAGCGCAAATCAAACATGCGGCTTAATGCGCAACATTTTTGATTTTAAATGCGGTGCGCATTGGAATCCATGAAATAATAAAAATCACATCGACGACTGCCACGCAGCACGCAGAACGCGGCACGCAGAATGCAAATGCAATACGCATTCGGCTTAATGCAAAATACTTAATTATGTTGAAT
Source organism: Drosophila anomelani (assembly GCA_035045905.1). NCBI lineage: Eukaryota > Metazoa > Arthropoda > Insecta > Diptera > Drosophilidae > Drosophila > Drosophila anomelani. The sequence continues at coordinate 1,386,855 of JAWNOO010000007.1, read as the reverse complement.
AATTGAGTTGTTGTTTGTGCAAACACATTGGCCATGCAAAGCTTTTAATGCACCGCCCACACCACAACACGGAGCTCGAAGCCACTGTGCCCCTGCTGCCCTCCTGCTTTTCTGCATTTAAATATCAATAAATGTTGGTGCTGTTGTTCTGTTTGTTTGCCGCATGGCTTTTAATTTAATTTAAATAACGCGCCCGCCACTCCCCCCGCCCAGACCAGACCAGTCCCCTTTGTGCGTATCCTTTGTGCGTTTCATGCAATATGCAATATGCATCACGCTGACCAACACTGAACACGGGCGGGCCTATTGACTGGGCCCCGGATGGTCGGCATTGTTTGCACTTTCATTAAGCCCCGATTGGATGCACCCCTAAGCCACCCTCCACTTCGACGAAATATATATAATTCGGCAAATATTTTGGCACTCAAGGCAGCAGCTTTTGGTCAGTTGTTTGCCCAGCACAAGCAAAACTATAAAGCAAATATAGTAGGCAATGCAAAATGATTTACCTCCAACCCAATCTCGCTGTGTGTGTTTCCTGCACTAATTTCAGTTTAAGCCCCATTTTCCTATTTTAGCTGGGCAAACAACGCTGCCAAAATGATAACAATTACGAGCATCGACAAGCGATGTTTGTGCGCCCAACAGTAGTTGTGCTAATTTTGTAGCTATATCTAATTGTCTCGAGTCAATAGACAGTCCTTTCCTGTATAGCTTTCAATTGAGACGATATCGCATATCCCCTGTTCAGCTGCTCCGTAACACTTTCAGCCCCAAGACCATTAAAGGGAAACTTAAATCTACTCCTGAATGTGTTGAAATCTGAAAGGAGCTTAAGTTAACAGGATTATTTGGCTGGTAATTGTATTATGTGTCTTGAATTTGTAAGTTGAGTTATTTAAATCCAGTCAAATTTAATACATATTTTATAAAATTTCTTTGGAAATATATTATTTATGGAAAAATGTAATTAGATTTTTACTGAACGAATTAATATATCTTTGCGATTTAATTATGATAAAATGTTGCCCTTTAATATTATTTGTTGTAATATATATAATATATATTTGTTTTAATATAAATAAACCCTTTTTAATATGTTAAAAAAAAATTCAAACAGATTAACCTATTCTTTGTAATGCTTAAACTCTTCTCTAAGTGTCAGCTCCAATGCTATTTGGGATTTCTGAGGATTATATAGTACTCACCTGTTCATAACTACAATGTGGCCGCGAACATTGACCGCTGCCATATGCTTGAGCGCCTCCCGCAGGCAGCAGGCGGTGGCCACCACATTCGTGTCGAACAGCTCCTTGATGTCCTTGGTGGGGGACTCTGCACCGATGGAAATGAGGAATCTTAAAAATACTTCACTTTTTATAATCCTTCAAATAGTATACCACTCAGAAAGTTAGCCTTCAGAATGCCCGCGTTGCAAACCAGGACATGGATAGCCTGAAACTTTTCACGAATCCAGTTAAAGGCACTGGTTAACTGCTCCTCATCGCTGAGGTCACACTGTCGGGCAAAAATCTTGCCCTCTCCAATCACTTGATCCTTGAGGGCCTATCCAATAATTAAGCATTTATAATGGATAGTAAATATTGAATAGTAAGTCTTTACCTCAATGAGCTCCACCCGGCGTGCTAAACCCACAACTATCATGCCAGCGTTGGCCAATTCCAGGGCTGTGCAGGCTCCGATTCCCACGGAGGCTCCGGTAACCACCGCCACCTTGTTGCGCCAGTAGGAATTCTCCATGATCAAGGCTAGCAAAATCGGATAAGAGAATAACCAGAGATAACCTCGCAGCTCCGTGTGTCACTGCAAACTGGAGGCTGAGTACGCAGATCTTTGCTTCAGCTTTCACAGCAGCAAATGCAGCACAGTGGGTTAAGACTATTTAGCAGCAAATAAAAATAGCATATAAATATTATAAATCAATACTTTTTTATTTAAAAAATAAATATTTTATAAAGACTTAGTAGTGAGAAGGTGTGGCTTTTAACAACAGGCTTGAAGGTTGCTTCTTAAAGCCGCACTTTCCTTGCGTTATAATGTTCCTTTTTCCTTTTTAAAAATACTATAAATAAATGCAAAACAGTGGACAATAAGGCTTATTAAAATTTAATTATAAAATTGATATCATTATTATCAACGCTTTGGTGAAGAAATCTGTGACGTTAAAGAAAGGCTAATAGATTTTTTTTTTAATTTTTGATGAAGGTGCATTTTCTTAAATTTAATATTCCAATTTTCTGATTATTATAGTTTAAATAGTTAATGAATAGTCGTTTGATGTTTGATCAGGGGATCAGGGGGCACGCGCTCACTTCGATGGCATTTTCTGTGGGACAGGGACAAGTCGGATTTAATTGATTGCAATTTACTTGCTGTCATTGCCGGCATTGTTGTGCGGCTGTGTGTAGTTTGTAGTTTGCATTTGCCTCGTTGCACTTTGGCTCAACTCAGCTCTCAACCCTTGGACAGCCCTTTCCCTGTCCCTTTACCCATTCATGGAGCATTGCACCCGTTTGCATTTCACTTCAGTTTAAGCATTATTTTTTTTTTTTGGTTTGGCATTTTCTTTTGTTCGCCTGGGGTTTTCCTAGTCGGTTTCTGCGGATATTTGATACCAAATGAAAAATCTCATTTCGCTCTGCGGCTTTGGTTTGTTGTCACTAATCTCTCGGGCTGACACTTGAGGATTATTTTCATATTTCTATTCACAAAATGGGAGCTCAGTGGAACGGGTTTCGGAGGGAAAATGGCTTGGCAACAGAGAGAAAATCCATCGGTTATTCCGCCACTCGAAGCTTGGAGTACCCTTGAGATTGGCTTGGATCGTTATTAATTTATTAAGTGCTTCACAGGTGGGATTTCCTTGCTGATGTGTGACTATTTGTTTAGATATTTATGAACTTTAAATAAAAGCCAAATAGTCTTAAGAGAAGTTTTGCTGAATATTGTTTAATAATTATAAATAAATGTACACAAACTAGTTGATACACTCTTTTCTATTTGATATTATGGGGAAAACTTGAAATTCAGTGCATTTAATATTAAAATGCAATATCCATTCACATCCATCACTCCACATTCGAGGGCCTTGTGCATTATCTATAATCTGGAATAGCATATGACATTATATTTTGATTGTTCCATCAACAGGCCATGAATATTCCGATAGGCATTTATATTCGCTTCACAGTCCAGTTGGCTGGCCGGAGCCTTATCGCATTTTTGTAATTACCAAACAACAGCTTCGGTTGCAGGCCGGCAGTGTCACTTGGCTGGCTTCTTGGCCACGGCTCAGTGAGCCTGCTGGCAAATCAAAAATCAGCTTTATCTCAACTGGACGAAAGTATTTGCATGTTGGCCTCGAGTCAGGACAGGGCAAGTGGGCCAAAAAATGCACTTAGACCGGGATTTCGGGGGCCAGGACATAGTCGTTGCAGTTGACAGCCATAAAATGCAGGTGCCAGGGAATGGGCCTTCTGTGGCCTTCTGTCCTGCAATCGGCCAGAAGTCAGACAATTGTTTCGATTGGCCGGCCATAAATTCCCTGGCATTTATGCGGTACAGTTTGTCCGGACTGTTAACTAACAGCCGGCCAAGCCATGCAAATCAATTGCACTGCCAGCAGCTGGGGGGAAGGCTTGGGGAAAGCAAGGAAAACTCTCGGCACTCGCACTTGCACACACAGAGGCGACGGAATTTATGGCCCATAAACTGAAATTGGCCAGAACGAGTCGGTGAAGTCTTGGGCCCCTCTTTGTGCTTGTGGGGTCATCAAAGTGGCTGCTGGCATTTTGAGCTGCTGCACACAGAGAAGTACAATTGTAAATATTTTCCCTGGCACTTGGAGTGCTTTTCCTTACACACACCACATGGATATCTTCGTTTCGCTTCGATATCGCCAATGAAAATTGATAGAAAATTGGCGCACAAACTGTTTTTAGTTTGGCAACAATTTGCTCGATTTTATTTGCTTTTCTTTGGATTCCTCGCACGCGGTAGGTGTTTCTCTTTTTTGGGGGGGTTTTCCACGAAACGGTGGGGTTTCAAATAAATGAAAAGCTCGCGTCGTGGTGAAATTTATTGTTGCATACTTTTCGGCTCAGCGCCCCGTGGCATGCAAAAGTGTGAAAGGGGAAAGGGGTTCGGGAAAGGAATTTCCACTGCATACATGTGTAGTCCCACTCCCCCCACTATGGCCTTGTTTATTTTTCGGTTAAACCCCAAATATGCATTTTTCATGGCCTCGACGGGCTTTCCATCCACATGCATCCGGCTTGCTTTTCCTTTTTTAATTGCAATAACATTTGTCGGGGCCCGAACTTAAATTGCATTTACCAGCATTTTTGGCAATTAGCGCTTACGTTTTTATCATATCGCTCATACGCCGTGTGGTGCTCTAAATCGAATAAAAAAGCAGGAGCTGGGCACATGCAAATGGAAACAATGTGAAAATACTCGCGGCGTGTGCAAACAAAACGTCCAATTAAATTAGAACAACTTTTCTTTCAAGCTGAAAGCATTTAATTGAATTACTCCATGCTCTCGCACTCCTGACCGCGAGTTAAAAACGTAAAATAAAAGTTGAAAAGTCTGTATATTTAACGAAGTTTTCCCCGCTGGCCAGCCACTTATTTGAATAAGCAACATTTAAAAGGAATTTGAATAAAATGTTAACATGACTGCGGTGAGTGTTTGGTAAAAACAATGAAAGTTAGTGACTTACAGAAGGCAGTTTGAGCTTGTAATATTTTATAGGTAATACCTCAGTAAAATAACTCAGAGTGAGACACATTCAAGAACCTATTAATTTACACTGTCCCACAGGCAATCCTCAAAATGTTTGTGCTTGTTACTATTAATCAAAGGCTGACACAATGATTTAATTAAGTGCCACGCCCACCTTGACACCTGTACGACATGACACGGCATTAGGCATGGCTAAGGGGCGGCGGACAGAAAGGTGCAAACAAAAGTTTTCCTAACATTTTAAAACAGGCCAAGCGACAGTTGTTGTCAGGGGCGATGACGGCACAGAATCCATTTCGGAGACCCAAAAAACTATGCCAACAATTTTAATGCGAAATTCCGAGCGGTTCGCTATTGTTGCTGTGTTCCGTTCTGGTTTGCTGTTAGCAACGCACACATCCAGACAAATTTTGATTAAATTGAAATTTATTTTAATTAAACAAGCGTCGCAAATGTCTCATTTACGCTTCAATGACATGACAAAACAGATGAGCCAAGCGGGTGACTGGGTGTGGGTGCTAGGACGTGGCCTTAATGTTTGCATGTTTTGTGGTCTACTGACAATTTGGATGGAGTTTTCCCCTGCCCTGGGACTTTCCCCACGAATATTTTTGAGTTGGTCCCCGAAAAATTGTTGCCAACATTTAAGGGTTTTCTGTGGGGGAGTCTGTGGGCTGTAAGAACAACAACTGCAATTACATATATTAAATGCTCGTCCGCCCGAAAGGATGCTAACCATTTGTGGCAGCATAGTCAGGGGGGTGGAAGGATAACGCTGTGCAGGGACTACTGCACATAAGCCGCGCTTAAGTCCAACTAATTAGCCTAAATTTGTTAGCAGGCTACGCAGCCACCTGATAAGTGAGCACCAAACAAGGCTACATGGAAAGGGAATGCTGAGTTTATGCGGCTGGAAGTTACTCCTTCGATTATATGACTTAAACAGGACATTTACTGTAAATATATTTTTAATTTAATTAATAAAAAGAAACTTAAGCTGGTTAACTTAAAAAGCCATTGAAATTCCCCATAGACTCCCATTTACAGGGTACTCCCCGTGTGTTGTCATTTCTCAGTCTGCCATAAAGAGTTAACTGTGCCACATTTACCGCTAAGCGGATGCACGACCACAAAACTTTTCAGAGGCTGCTGCGGGTGGCAGCTGGCAAACTGCAGCGGCAGCTCAGATGCCGCTGTTGTTGGTTACGAGTTGCTAGTTGCTGGTTTGCTGCTGCAAGTGTTGCAAGTTGTTGCTGTTGCTAGTTGTTAGTTTCTGCTGCTGCTGGATGTTCCCTGGCACTTTATTAGCGAGCGGGCCAAAAACAGCTCGCTGGGCTATTATTTGATGTTATTTATGAGTTGCAGACGTTAAGACATGAATTGCCTCATGCAACGCCCGCACACTCACCTGTTCGGCTGCCCCATAAGGAACGCCATGTTATTTTCATTCCGCGGCACAAGTTTTCGCCGGCAATTAGAGGAAAGTGTTAAGGATGTTAAGGATGCCGCTTTCAGTTGGGGTAGAGTTTCCAGCTACTTTTTCGACTGCCTGATGAGCTGCCATTAGAGGACGTTGAGCGAAATCTAAATGTGCATTAAGCTGCAAACAGAATGGGCAACTTAGTTGCAATTCCGCCCCTCGGGGATGGCTTGCTGAAGCTCTCAGCTGCACAGAGAGTTATATCTTGCATCGATGTTTTATTTATAACTTTAATATGAACAAAGCTTTGCCTATTTTTGTTTAATTCTGTTTATTTTAATCATATATATTTATAAGTAATTATTGAATATTAGTGATAAAGATAATAAGGCGATTTGTTTAAACCCCATTTAGCAATATAAAACTTACATTTTCTTTCCGTGCTCTTCTTATTCCACTGCGTTTTCTCTCATTTTCCCCTTGGGCTGGACGAGGGCTAAGTTTTTACAGCTGGGCGCTCGTGCATGTCGCCGGCGATCCTCGCCAGCTACTGCTGCATCCTAGTGGCGGTCTCGAATCTGGACCTGCTCCTGCCGCAGGCATAAATCACGTGCGGCCCGAGCACAAGAAACTTTTGATTTGTGAAATCAAAAGCCATTTGCTGTGCTGCAATCAGCACAAACATTGTATGCAGCACTGGCAGTGGAAACTTTTGCTTTTTGGCACTCGTCAGATATGGATGCCATCACCAGGAGCCGAAGAAGCCGAGGCGGTGTGGGTGTGGGTGTGGAAATCTTGGTCCTGCAAGTTTTTCTTGTTGCGAAAGTTTTTTAATAGTTTGTTGGCGCTTTCGCTGATTTGCTGCTGCAAAGCAAAGTTTCTTTTTTCCCAGCAGGTCCGCCAGTCGGTCCGAGGGCGTCCAATGAGATCTTAAAGTATGCAATGCAGCTCCATTCCCAAGCATGCTAAATTTCAATGGACTTGCTAATGAAGACTGGCTGCTGTTGGCCGACGTAGCTGCTCCTAATACGCAAGTAGTTGGCCTCCACGTGACATGTTGCCAAGTTGTTTTTTGTTGCAAATGTGATGCATACTGGCTGTGTATGGAATACAAGGGTGTAACGAACACAAATTTGGCAAAAATTTGTTTAAATAAACTTCTAAGAGAAAATAAAATATATATGTCGTGCTTTAATATTTCTCTCGAAGGGGAATATATTAACCAATAATTTAATGTGGTGATTTATTGTCGAACTTTTCTCATGATTTGCTACCCTTACCAGACTTCATATTTTTTAAGCTGGAATACTTGAATTCAGAATAAATAATAATAAATATGCATTTTTACATTATTCAGACAGACCAAAATTAAAAGGCCTTTAAAAATGGAATAATTATGATGACATCAAGGTGATTTGTGCATTTATTCATGCCTGAACGCTTTCCTTTATTTATTATTTTGAATTTTAAATCGAAATGCAGTGCCGAGGTATCTTGCAGTCGGAAAACTGTGTCTGTTTTCCAGTTACTGTCCCGCTTTTTTCCATTCTATCTGCAAGTGGATGCGACGTGTCCGCAATAATTTGGCCGCACTGCTGCACGGAGAGCAAGCCTCGGTAGAGGCGTTCACAAATGCGAATATGTGTCAGGCATGGCCGGAGAAAGAATGAAAGGAAGAAAAGCGGGGATTTGTCACATTTTGTAGGCTGCAGGAGGAGAACTAGGAGGAGGACTAGGAGGAGGCGACTAAAATAATCAACTAAGCCAAGTGCGACAACTGCGACAAAGTGTGCCGCACCAAATGAAGAAAGTTCGCGCCGCCTTTCAACTTTCTTTGCGTTTTCCAGGCTGCAATGCGAAAAAGTCGTAGAAAAGTAGTTAAACTTCAGCTTTGCCTCTTTTTTTCGCATCTCCCGCCTGACATAATTTGCAAAAAGTGTGCGAGGCGCCATCGCTGAACGATATGTATATGTAGCGGTAGTAATAAATTCCTCCAGTCGTGTCACAAAGTATGCCAAACTTGTCCCTTTTATGGGGGCACGCTGCTCTTCGCAGACATATTTTCATATATAGCTATAGTATATATAGAAAAATACTGAGAAGTGCTGCTGCAATAAGCGACAAATGTGTGCGACAAGTTGCATAGAGGATTATGACTGCATTGACAATCTGTTGCTGCAATGAATATGAGAGAGTTCCTTGAAGGATTTTTAAATTAATCTGCAGAACAGAGTACATAGGAATAGCTTAAGTAATATCAAGCAAGAACAAATTATTAAGCCTTAAATATAAATGTGGCTTAATTAAAATGAAATTTAAAAAAAGCTACAATTAAAAGTGTGACTTAATCTGTGGCTTATAAAAACAACAAACGTAGAATTATTCGCTACATATTAAAAATATTTATAACTAAAAATGGTCAAAAGAAATTCAGAATGTCAGCCAACAACTACTAAATTCTGGTTGGCTTTAAATAATAAAACCAATTATTTAGCAAATATATTCAATTTTAATTCGTCCCAGTTTATCCCAAAGCAAAGCCTTTATGTTAAAGCTCAAAAAAAAGTAAAACATTTAAATTAGTTTCAATAAAAAATGTAGTTAAGCCGCGACACAAAAGACTCTTGTTTGTGGCATCAACTAAATGAGGAAATTAAATATGATGACAAAAAAAATGCGTATGCATTTTAATGATTTGGATAATTCGTTTCACTTTTGCCTTTGACCTTCGCCCCGACATTGAGGACTCGATTAAAGCCGCAAAGCAGCAATTTCAGTCTGGATCACGCCCCCGGCAGAAAAAGGGGGCGGTGTGGGTGGCTGAAAACAAATAGCAACAACGTCCCGTTATGGCCAAGTTCAGGCCAATGTCTGGCGGCGTCTGGGGCACGTGCTGCCCAGATTCATCTCCGTCAGCAGAAGCCTCAGCTCCAGCTTGAACATTTCATACTCTCACAACCAGATTCACATTCAGCTGCAGCTCCAGCTCCGGCTCTGCCATTTCTCTCCATTTAAATGGGATGCTCCAGGGGGGGTGGGGAAAAATTGTGAAAAATTTGTAACCGAGGCGTTTTGTTTGCTCTCGTTTGCTTTGGTCACGGATACCACCAGACTGCCAGTCAAGTCAAGTAAACATGATGTGCGGAGTCTAATTTTTCCCCTTTTTTTGCCAGCCATCCAGCCAACCCCTAAACCCCATTCCTCGTGCCCCTGTCCGTTTGCCTTCCCGACTTTTTCCGACTCTGTCTGTGAGCTATATGGTTGCACAATATTTTACATTTTCATGCATGACGCGTTTAATCACGTGATGCATATGATTTTTAGCCAGCCCAGGGGAAGAGCGTCGAGTTGGGGGACGGATGGACGGATGGATGGAGGGATGCCTGGGTGTTGGGGCTTCCCCTCATATATTCATGCATACAATTCCATCAGCATGAATTATGTTTTGCATACTTTCAGGCCAGGCCGGTGCTTGTTTTGCGTTTAGGTCTTTGGCGCTGTCTGGCGCATTCTTGTAGCCCTTGATGCCCTCGGCAGTCGCCTTTCATCTCGCCCTGAGAGATCCCACTCGCCACAAGTTCCCTTCCATTTTTCTGTTTTTTTAGATCTTTTCTGGGGGGTGTGGGTGCTGGCTAGGGCCCACTCAAAAGTTGTGGATTAGAGCGTGTAATTTTAGTAAAAAGCGCCAACCAGCCGCACTTTAAATACATGCCAACAGATATAGGCAGAATAATGGGGTTTTCAAAGTCAATTAAGTATAAATAATCTTTTATTAATATGCTGCAAAGGTGTCTAAAACTATACTATTTTACATAGTGCCTTGAAAATAACATGGCATACTTTTTTGAAACTTTTTAAAGTGATTAAGCACACTTTATATTTTATTATAATTTAAATCTATAAATTTGAAACAATTATGTTGGCATTTAAATAGTCTACTGTTTTAATTGTGAATTTAATTTTTGAACCTATTTGCTTGCCCTCACCTGTACGTGCTATGTGTGCGTTTGCGGGGGATCCCCAGTGAGCGGTTGTTGCCATATTTTAAGTGTTTTCTGGTTTTCGGCACTATGCAATGCGCTTTTAATTCCTTTCGCAGCGCTCTCGCCTGTAATTTATGTGCTTAACTTTCACACTCGGCTGGCTGGCTAAAACAGTCACCGAAAAATCGTCATAAAAATAGAAATATATATGAACACTCTCGCACTCGGCCATTTCACACTTTTGCGCCTTTAGCCGAAGAGCGGCTGCGGCTGTGACGGCGGAAAATGAAAGCGAACCCACAAGGACACCAACAGGACGAGAAGGCCAACTCGAATATATTCGAGTGAATATTTATGAGCAACAAAAGTAGCATTTGTGCTTTACATTCCGACTTTATTGTGGCCATTGTTGTAGCCTGGGAAGTTGTTGTTCCGTAAGCAACAGTCCCGGCCATCGTCAGCATTCCAGCCGACTTTTGAGACTGATAGTGTTGCTGTTATTGTTAATGCACTGGGAAAAAAGTAACTTTATTTGTTATTAGTATAAAAATAAAGTATTTGCTTTGTAGTTATTTTGTATTTATTTATATTCATGCTCCCACGATGAAATTTAATTTCGTATTCGTTAATTATGACTTTCAAATTAAATTGTAATTCCACATTATAAAATCTTTAGTATTTGTAATTAATAATTTAATATAAAGATATCCCCAATTATTGCTAAGGCATTAACATTATTTTTCTCTGTGTAATGCGATGCTGCTAGTGGTGATGTCGTCCTCATTGCTGTCAGCATTTCCGACGCTGATGAGTTTATGCTTGGGGGCCGTATTACTTTATTGCGGCGTATTCCTAGCCCCTGGCCACCAGCTCTCCCTCTCCCCGGTGGCTTTCCTCCCAACACACCGACACACCGAAAGAGTCGCCCATTCATGACTGTCATGAGTTTTCCGCAATTGATGGTCTAATTATGCCGCCAACACTAAATTTCATGACTTTGCTGGTCGAGCCAACACGCAGACGAAGGCCACTGATGACGAGGGCTTTTCCGGGGGGCATTGTACTATAATTTAATGGAAAAACATTTTGCCACACATCTGCAGGGAGCGGAAAATGGTAGCTAGAGCCAAAATGGAGTCGAGAGCCACTCCACAGTTTGACAGCCCTTGGGGTAGCCTGTAGCCTGTAGCCTGAAGCTGGTAGCCGGTTGACATTTTAGCAAGAATTTATCGCCAACACAACAGGAAAATATGTTAATGCAACAGTTTGGGATTCTTGGGCATATGTTTTTGAGCTTGGGAGGAGTTTAGGTGGAAAATATAGACCAATATGGGGTTTTTACTGGGTTATGAAACTAATCCTTGAAATGACGTATTAAATAGATATTACAAAATCCTGAGAAATTTATACAATCTTTATTAAACAAAAGCAAAATATGTTAATGGAGATCGTATGATCTTTAAGCTTCAAGATTTAATTCGAATTTATTTGGATTTTTTTTCCCCTTTTTTATAATTTCCAATTAATTAAGATTGCCTTATGAAAGGCAATATTAGCAGTTCGCTTTACTGGCTTACTTTATTAAAATAAACCTGCTTATATTTGTAACTAATTGATTCGTCACCTTTTTTTCGGCTTGTTCACAGTCGACTTAATTGAGTTCCATTCACTCGGGAGTCAAGAATCGAGATTCGCCGCCGGGCTTTCGCTTAGATCTCCCAAAGCCTAACAGGTAATTACCATACAGAAACCAATGGGGCGTATCAAATATGTTCACACTTCATAATATTTGCATATTAATGTGCATACCACATATATGTATAATTAGCTCCGCAATAATTAATGCCCGAAACAAGAACCTAATCGAATGCTGCCAAGTCGCAAACAGATGAATTAGCCTTCTTCCCTCTGCAGGCGACGACGGCTCTCCTAATGAGAATCCATGGCTCCGGAGAATATTTGATGTGTGAACTAAGTTAGTTAGTTCTTGGTAAGAGTTCTGAGCAGAAGGTCTAGCCAGAAAGCAGCAGCAGCAGATCGGGCTCCGAATCAGCCTTTAAATATGTATCCAAATTGGCCCGTTCCGCTCCACTTGACGCTGGTGTGCCTGGGCGTTGTTGTGGGCCAAATGTTTGCACAGCCGCTGACAAAGTAGGTCGAATCAGCACGTGAGTGGGTGCTTCAGTGCTGGCAACAACCTAATTCGAAACTAGGAAAAAACGACAAAAATAGAAGAAGAGGACACAGTTTAAAAAAAAGGCAGATAACAATTTTGCATGCCAATCACTTAAAATCAACATTAAACTAGAAAAATAAGTAATTCGTATAAAAAGAAAGTATTTAAATGGTTAGAAAAAATTGCTTAAAACAAGATTTAATTGCCCTACAGAACTTAAAACTTAAATCGACATCACTGCTAAGTGGTTTTGTGGTGGGTTGTTGCCTAGTTTCATGTTCAGCAGGTCAATCTATTGAGCCAACTATTTGCTTACAGGAACCGCGGCCCTTTGACCATTGAATCAGCGGCTGGCCAGATGATTGAGGAAGCGGCTCTGCAGCAACATCTCCAACAACTCACGGGTAGCGAAGCGTTGGCGCCATTGTTGCTTCAGTTTGTGGGCCAAACTGCGCCAAATTGGCAAAAGCAGCAACAGCAGCAGCAACAGCCACAGCCGCAGCAGCAGCAGCAACCCAAACAGGCCACAAATCAGCCGCAACAACAGGGGGAGCAACACTTTTTTGTTTATGGAAACGCGGCGAGTCAACAACCCCAGATATTGGCCGGGTTCAATGGCGTCAATGGGCAACCTGAAACGCTGGAGCAGCAGCTGCAGCAGCAGCTCCTGCCAAAGCCCATTCAGGCGCAACAACAATATCCCGCCGAATCCAGGCCAAAAATCGTTAAGGCGCCGCCTGCGGCAGCCGTTTGGGCGCCAGCATTGTCGAACCCGCCGCAGCTCAGCCAGCCGCTCTTGAGGCCCCAGACGACGACGACGACGTAAGTAAACACACTGCACAAACTGGAAACTCCGCAACTATACATATAATCCATTATTTGCATTAAACAATGCATTTTAATTAGCCCATCCTCCGCAAGTGCTGCCGCTCCGGCAAGTTGCCAACTCTGCTGCAATCCATCCGAACCTGCCACGCCCACGGCCGCGCCATGTCCGCCCTCCAATATGGGCCACGAGATTGTACCGCTGCTGAGTGCCACTGCGCTCAAGGCGGCAGTTGGTTAAGTTTTTAATTAAATCGCTGGCATAATTAATAATAAAGATGCGCATAGACAGCCGGGGAGGAAAGTGTTGCATATTCTCAGGATGGCCGATAGCGTGTGTGTGTGTTATGGCATAGAGGAAGCGGATCTCTTGGTATTGAGTGCCTGCATGTGTGTGTGCATTTAAGCGACATCAACAGCAGCTGTGCCAGATAAATTTTGGGGAGGCGGAAGCTGCTTGACGGAGCTGTGGGGTTATTAATTGGAAAGGGAATATGGAGCAAGAATAATGGGGTCCATTTGCACAGTTTAATATTAGATGCACCTAGGAGGAGACGGGGAAAGGAGCTAAAATAATAAATATATTGTTAATTGTTAAAATATATAGACACTTTGTCTTATATTTTATACCCTTGCAGTCAGAAATTTGAAACGCAAAAAAGGAGTCAATTCTGACCCAATAAATGATATTTATTCTTGCTGATTTATTAAATTTACGAAAAGTAGCATAAACATATTTCCCAATTTAAATTAATATATTTTAAGCTTTGTCATGATCGATTTTAAATTTGGTCTACTGATTCAAGTGCAATCTGCAAAAGTATACAAACATCCACCTCCGAAAGTAGTTTTCTTTCAAAGTTAAATTTCTTTTTGAAGGCATCACTCATACGCACTGTTGGTTAAGTTTATATATAAGATTTCTACGTAGCTTACAACTAAAAAATAAATTCTTTTATTTTAAAATGAAATCCGAAATCTTACATATTTCACAACAATTATTAATTATTATCCATTTTCAAATCTAAAAAAAAATCTTTTGTCTTTTAGTATTAAAAGCCTCCTCTTTGTCCTGGGAAAACAGATTTTTTCAGTTTAATTCTAAGGGACTTATCCTGCCCGATTTAGTTGTCACTTACGCAGCCCGCCGCCAACTTTTCGAACAATATGTATGACTTATCTGTCATCGTGGCTTTACTGCACCGTGCACTCTGAGCCTTAGTCGCCACCTCGCCACCTCGCCACCTCGCCACCTCGCCACCTCGCCACCTCGCCACCATCATCGCCGCCTGTCTGAGCTGTCACAGAACTCAACACAAAAGTAAAGCATGCAACTAAAAACAATTTCTAAAAATATATGTACGTGAATAAAACATGCAACACGAAAAAACCGCAAAAAACACTTCATGTTGAGTGCGACTCGCAAATTGTTGGGAGGAACGGCGGCCACGGCGGAGGCAACGACGGCTTCCTCCCTTCGCCCAGAAACAGAGGCGAAATAATAAATAAAAATCCACAAAATGTGTGTGTGTCGAGTCTGCGTCGGAGTGTTTTCCGCAAGTGTTCGAGCGGGAAAATGAAAGTGCTGAAGTGTCGCCCATTGTTTGAGCTGCAGCAAAGCGATTCTGTTCAGTCCACGGAGCAGCCGCCTGCATTTGCATTGGCCACCGGGAGTTGATGACCGGAATAGTCATCGGTGGGTGACCGTAGCTCTAAGAAGCTCCTAAGGGTTTGTATGAGAAAAGAGATTCAAATTAATAAAAACTTAGAAGGGTTTAATAACTCCTCAAGACTAAATATTAGCTTTTAAACTTATTAAAATATTCGAATTTTAATTTGTTATTTTTGAAGATTTTAGGTAACATATTTTAACACACAGCAACCTTTTCTAAGAACTTCTGTTCACCATTTAAAACGTTTTTTGGTTTTGAAGAAGAAATTTTAGATGGCTTAAAAATTTAAAAAACAGTATCCGTTTTTAGTTTTTTGCTCTTTCAAGAATCAAATTCCGTGGTGGAGGTGGATGTCCTATGATGTGAGTATTAGAACAGGAGTCCCTAATCCGATTATCCTTTGTTGTCATTGGTACTTTTGTAGACATTTTATAGGGCTCCATTCGGCAGGGTCTCTAATTTCAGGCACGCATAATCAGGGAGCGTGGCTAATTAAATTCTAAGCATTCGCCAGCATCAGTTCACTAAAAAATGTTTTATATGGCGCTGGAATCTAAGCCCCTTCCCACCCTTCCGTATTCCCACCCCCCTCGTTCCATCTCTGTCCCAATCTCGAGCTTGTGCTTTG
The DNA here is from genome assembly GCA_035045905.1 of Drosophila anomelani. NCBI lineage: Eukaryota > Metazoa > Arthropoda > Insecta > Diptera > Drosophilidae > Drosophila > Drosophila anomelani. Next base: position 1,371,383 of record JAWNOO010000007.1, on the reverse strand, counting down.
TAATTGCAGATCCCGGACTTCGTGCACGCCCCTATGCAAATGGCACAAAGCTGCTGCTGCTGCTACGGCTGCTGTCGCTGCTGCTACTGCACTGAAAAAAGTATTTCTAAGTTAAAAAAACAAGACTTGATACTTTCATTTAAGTATGCTTGTATTGGGGTTGAAGATACAACTAATTTTATAATAAATTATTCTAACACAGTCCATAAGCATTTAAATTTATGATAATGCTAAACGAGAGTCTGGAAAGAGTTCGTTTTTCCTTAAACTTTATGATCACTTTATGAGGAAAATTACGGAGTTCTATATCTTAAATATATAATATCAAAAACCCTCAAAAAAGCACCTTTTCAGGCACTTCCCAAGCCGAATGAACGTTTCAGAATTATGCCCTCCTAAACATTTACGTTTAAATATTAGTAAAATATAGAGTACTTTTTCGCTCAGTGTTACTTCAACTGCTCCATGTTGTTCTCTTTGTGCCCATCTGCAACCTCATCTCATCTCGCGTTGACGGCTTTTGAACTGCTTTCGTTTGTTGTCGTTGTCCTCCTCGTCGTTGTCGTTGTCGTACTCTAAATTAACTGTTTCGTTACGTCAGCGCTGTCTTTTGTGCGTTGACAGAAGCGGCGCTGGCTGTCATCGCTGCCTCCGCCGAGTCCTGTTTAGTTGCAAGTTTGTATGAGGCAGCCGTGCGTGCCCGGGCGCCTGGCAATTGGAGCAATCAGCCAGCTCAACTCAGCTCTCGGCTCGGCTCAGTCCGCTTTAGCTCCAGACAGCCAATCCACCAGCTCTCAGCAACCAGGACACTCGGGTAGTCGGTACTCGGTGCGGAGACAGTTGGCTTTGTCTTGTCAGCTGCTGGGGTCCTGGCACAGTCCTGATTGGCATTTACAATTAGCGAGTAGGCAAATATAGGGATAAAAGGGGAATTGCAAAGGTTCTGGTGGCAAAACAAACAAAAATCCCCTTTCAAGGGATCGAGGCGGCAAAGCACCCTTAAGAGCTGATCCTTTGGTCAAATGAAAGCAAAACCGATTTCAATTTCAATAGGTTTATTCAAAGGAATCAAATTCAATGCATTTTTTATTTCATTGTTTTACCTTTGATTACTTCATTTGAGTTGTAAATTACATTACATTAAGAAACAGTATCTTAGTTCATAACAATAACAAACTAATATTAAGGGTATCCAGAAAGCATAAACTAACCTTAGTTTTCCGCCTAAAAGTATGCGTGCAATGTAAGGCTCACGCACACAGGGACATCGCAGGTGATGTGTGGCATTGGAATAATGTACTCTTAATTTGTTATGCGTGTGTGATTAATGATCCATGCATAACGATAACTTTGACTCATTACACCTGCTGATTTATCGCTGTCAACGGGCGGTCCACCCTGTCACGCTCCTACCTCTGTCGCCCTTCCCACCAACCCCCTCCACACACACCCCACACACCCGCCATTACAGAGCGATGGAAATGAATTTTGAATTTTGATTCTGCCACTTTCGCTTAATCATTTTGCAATTAGCCCGCATTGTTAGGGCATTTACATTGATTTATCGACATTGTCGCCAAGACTGCACAGCTTTCGATATTACGCCGTTTGATTTTCCCCAATTGGCGTTTTTAATTTTCCCATTTCCCGTGTCAGTTTATTTTCCACTATTGCCCAGCTGCCCAGCGTTGAAAATGCACAATTAATTACACTTTGCGGCATTTGTATTTTACGTGGTCTTTATGGCATCGTTGATTTTCCTTATTTTCCTCATTGACGTTTACTCGATTTTCCCTTTCACTTGTCATTGGCCGGTGGATTTTTTCGGTCTTCGGTGAGTGTGAAGATTAAGTGGTGTGGTTGGAAATGCAAGTGACACTGTTCATCATAAGGGAACTTTTTGATTCTAAGAAATATCCAAATATTTGAGGTGAACACAAACTTTTCCAAAGAGTTATTTGCATTAATACCTGACTTGTGCATGACCTACTTAACTAGCTTCCATCTTAATCATCAAAATCATGCTGACCAGTGTATGTAATGGGCGTGGCAGCCAGGTGTCCCGCCTGCGCTAATGACCCATATTATGCGGTTATTTCTGCAGTCCTCCGCCCGTGTGTGGGTTTGTGTTTGTGGAACTGCAAATGCATTTGCGATGACATTTCGAATGTGTTAAGTAATTGCAAAGGCCTTCGATGAGTAGTCGCCGAACCAAAGACCGCGGCCAGGCGGAGACTGATGAACTGCAGTTAATTGAAGTCTATTTGGGTTGATGGATGGCCAGGCTGGTCTGAATTAACAACGATGTGTGCCCGGGGGAGTGGATCTTAATTAGGGTATTGGGTAGGTAGACAAACAACCGACCGGGCTTCGCCTCCCTCCGCTGACAAAGGTAAGATTAAGCGGGTTAGTCAGAGTTGGGCAAGATTCGGGGACCGATGCGGCATTATTTTGTATCTTGCATTTAGATTTTGAAATTTTTGTACCTGGTACTTATGAGGGTACAAAAGTATTTTTGCTAACCATAACGTAGATCACCAGCCGAGTCGCTTTAGCCATAATCACAGATAATAGTATAGTTTTTCGACTTGGTTTTATTGCCCATATTCATGTCATTTGATATACTACATTTATTAATCAAATGCGTTCTATAGCAGGGATTAATTTTAAGTATTACTTGAGTTTCGATTTTATTAATTCACTTTATTAGCCCCTAGATATAGTAGAACAATGAATGTGATTGTGCGCAATGGAGCCGCTTTCATGGGCCTTTATATCCTGATGCTGGCCGTCCTGGTTCGTCCGCATATGACCTTCAACATGTACGTCAAGTCTTTTTTCCTGCGAGCGGACTATTCTGCGGTGATGATGTTGACCTACCGTTTCGATGCCAATATGGCCCTGGTCGCTGGACCACTAAGCGCTGTGACTGTGTTCGCCCTGACCCAGTGGAACGTTCAGTCCGAGAATCAAAACGCCCGAAAGATGATCATCACGGGTGTGGTCTGCAGCTACGTCCTGATGCTGTTGGTTAACTTCCTGGCCAATGTGCTGGTGCTGCAACAGGCGCTGGTCCGCTTCGACCAGTGTCCGCGGCAGGCGTGGTACATGTACTGCCATATGGCGGGGTCCTTTTTCAAGTCGATACTGATAGGCTCGCAGAATCTGATGATCAGACACAAAATCAAGCAACCCAAATTGTCATATCGCCTGCGTTAGCTATGGTGACCGGATAGACCGCAAATGAGTAGCCGTTTAAATTGAGTCTTTAAATGCCGTATTAATTATTAATCATAAATTTATTAAGGATCATTACTCAGACATCTCTGACTGATTGCCGCAAGTTGCGGAAGTCAAAAAAATCACTTGGCATATCCATTAATATATTTATTTGGCACTCTGATTCAGGCATGTCTGCTTTAAATTCCAATGCATCATAATTTCATCGAGTAAATTACTGTGAGGAGGTGATTACTTACCGGCTGCCTCATGTGTCAAATCTGAGACTTTATCTGGACATTAACACGGAAACAATGAACCCAAAGTTCATGTCCGAGTCTGGGGTTTCGGATGGCATCTGGGGGTGGTTTCTTGGCGGCAAATGGTGTGCACAGTTTCTTGCGGTCGGAATGCATATTAGAATTAATGCGATTTGCTTTTGCCCCGGCCTGCATCGATAATGATGCGTTGCCCGAGGCGACACTTGCCTGTTTGTTTCGGTTTCCCAGTCGGGGATTGGGTTTGGGATTGAGACGGATTCAGCCGGAGAAGGTGATGGAGATGGGGAGTGCAACATTTGTCTAGGGAACCGCAGAGACCGAGGTGGGGCATCCTCCGACGAGTAAGTAATTTTGCGGTTGTATTCCGGGGCACGTTGCTTTGAGGCTTCGGTTTCGGAGTCGGCGTCGGTGTCGGCTTCCAACTCGATCGACGTTGTGGCAGGGGCCTTTGGCAAATAGTTAAACGCAAACAGAGTCCGCAGCTCCCCACCCAAAAGCCTGTGGGTGGAATGTGGCCCCGGATAATTGGAATTGTGTGCCCCGGCTTGAGCCAAGAGTAAAAATTATGAAGCTCTCTCACTGCGATATTATTCCGACGTAAATTCCCAGCAAAATGTTTTACATATATTGCCATAAACAAAAAATAAAAACAAAATACATTGTTTTCTCTGCTACTCGAAAACATGTCTTTGATCTCCAAAACATGTGCACAAAAACGAAAACGAAAATAAAAAATGAAAAGAATACAAAAAATAATACAAAATTAAAAACGGGCCAATTTACACACAAAAGGGAAAACGAAAAGCACACAGAAAACTTTGTGAATATGCATATGCAAAATACAAATCGCAAAACAAATTAAACGAAACGAAATGTGAGTGCTTAAAACAATGCCAAATGAGTTCTGACTTTACGCCGCAGGCTTTAAATATTTCCACAAAAAAATGCGAGAAATGCTGGGAATGTCAGGTGGCGGTGGGGAGCCGAGGTGGAACGGGTTTCCCCGAGACACTAAAACTTATTTATGCCTGGTGTTTTGATGACGGGGGTGGCGTGGCCGTCTCCTTCTCTCTGACTCCAGGCGTGTGCGCTTGACAGCCCCAACATCCGATCCGACGGTATTGGAAGATGCTAATTTATTTTCAAACTGCGGGAAATAACGCTTCCCATCGAGAGCTGTAAATCAGAGCGGAGCTGGTTAAACCCCAGCGGCAGACCATCTAAGTTTAGCCTAAAAAATGCAGAGCGATTTGTCTCAGCTGAAACTGAAGAATTCCCCAGTAGTCATTGGCCATAAAATAAAGAAATTTAAATTTACCTTTTTCAAGAGTAAACAAATGAAGTTATGGTTAAATTTAAAGCCATAAAATCGTTAGTCTCTTAATGTATATTAGCAAACTGGTTTATTTTGGATAAAGTTATTATAAAAAGTACAAAAAGATGAATTAATGCCACGCTTTATTTAAGTTTTTTTTTTTGCCATTAAAAGTCTAATTATACTTTGTGTAGAGCCTCGATTTATAATTCAATCAATTAATCAATTTTATATTATCAAGCTTGTTGAAAATTCCTTACGTTTCAGGAGCTTGTCTTGAATTTAGAAAGAAAGTAAATAATTAACATCATTAAATAAATACAAATTAACTTACCTAACATTGTTCTATTATTTCATAATAATAAAAGTTGTGCAACATCAATAATTATTATAATTACCTTAGCAAGTTTCTAACGTTTCTTTCTTTTTGCAATCTGTCACTTTAGACTAAGTCTTCATTTAAATTATATATAGATCATAATGCCACAGTCTGACTGAAAGATATTTATCTTTTAGTACTCCCTGAATATAGCTTATAAATTAAATTTGTAATATTGTATTTTTATATTTCAAACACAAGTACTTGGTAGCAGTAGAGCGACCCGTTTGCCTTAGCTATCTAAATCTGGCTTTGATTTCCCTAACTCTTATCTTAAGTGATCATAAAAAGGCCGCCATTAAGAGAGCGCACTTTAATGTGTGTTCTAATTCCTTTTTTTCTTTTTTTTAGTCGGGCTCAACCCCGCTACCTGTTTGCATCGGATAAAGTTATGGCCGAGGGATTGGAATTCGGCACTGCCTGGGGTTTTCCCGACGGGATCGGGGGAGATGTTATTGAACCGCCCAAAAGGATTATCAGTGCATAAAGCGACAGTCGGGCGACAAAAATTGAAATGTCAGATCATTGCTGGCCAATAAAAAGCAGTGATTGATGTGCCAATTTGTATATTGTCGATTAACATGTCCGCCCCGTCCCCTCCCAGACGTAGGACCACGCTGCGGCTACTTAATTACGTATACGTACGAGCACAACACCCAAGTTCAGTGGTACAAAGCGAGTGCAATTAATATTTTTATTACGTATAATTTGGATTAATTGCCGCGCACATTCCATGAATCATCCCATCAAATGTGTGTCAACGCGAGCGCCTCATAGTCCAGCATCCAGCATCCAGCGTCCAGTAATTTGCATTTCTTTTGTCCCCAGTCCCTGACGCCACAAACCCGATCTCCGTCCGGATTCCCTCAGGTGTTCCTGACCTGTGTTCCTCGCCCCTACGTGTGTCACTCACTCCGCGAATCAGAATCTCAGAGTCCGAGACCGAAACCGAATTCGAATCCGAATCAGCATCGCAATCAGAGTTATCTCGACTCCGCTTGACGCTCGGTTGGAAATCCAAGATTCGAAACCGGATTTGCATGCCAATAAGGTGATGAGCCGGGGGACGGGGCACTCGGGAAGTTTTGACAAACAAAACAAATCAAACGAAATGAAATTCTTTCGGCTTTCGCCTGGCTTTTGCTTTAAATACAAAATCGCACGGCTCAGAACATTAGACTGGTTTAAGAGCTCGAATTAAACGCATTGACGGGGACTAAATATCGGACGTCAGTCGAGAACGCATTAAAAACCACCAGCAAGTGCGAAGAGCTAATAAAAGTGCTAAAATAAAATTCAAGTTCATTAAATAAAACAATTTTTACTCACATATAAACAATGGTTGGACAACAAAATAAGCAAATGGTGAGTTTGCTACAAAAGTTAATCCTTTGGATTTATATTAAAATAAAATGTTAATGAATTAAATATTGCCTCGTAAATAAGTGTATTAATATTAATCTCCTTAACTCCCTTTTAGATCCTTCTGAGCTGCAGCCTGGCCGTGTTTCTGGGTGTTTCGGAGGCCCTGCCACGCTACAGTCGTCCCCGGGACCTGGGATCCGCCGCCAGCTTCTCAAGCTTTGCCTATGCGCCAAAGCCCCAGGAACCCCTGGCTCTGACTGGCAACTATAACCTAATCATGCCCGACTACTACGATCATCATCCAGCGGAGTCAATGCAGCTGCAGAACTTTGCCAACTTTTATGACGCCCAGATGAGTCCCGGGGCTGATCTTGGAATGGAGGAGTCCCAATTCCTGGCCAACACGCCGGTGTATCGGCCACCACAGCCTCTGACGGCCCAGGAGGAGCGCATCCGCCAGCAGGTGCCGCACGTGGATGTCGTGCGCGAGAAGAAGACCCTGCTCAAGCTGAAGAAGGGCAACACCCAGCCCAAGGGGCCCAACCACCAGGAGTGGGACCAGTTCGACTACGACCTGTACAGCCTGAATCCCGGCGACAGCAAGAAGTACAACTACGACGTTTGAGCGGCGTCTGGGACTGATGGCGCCTTCTTTTGGCAGTCGGATTATGTTTATGTTTTTGTTTTCTGTTAATTTAAGCATCCAAATAAATTATTTATTTATTGTAAACTGCAATCGGCTTTTGGCCATTTCGACTGGAATGCTGCTCGAGCAACTTTCTGTTTGAGCCATCTAATGCCATATAATTGCTCAAGCCATTAACATTCACTTTATGGCCGAAAGCAGGGCAATTCCGGCCAATGAAACCAGGGATGAGGTGGTTCTGGCCATCTAAACTTCATTATTCTTATTACCGATTAAGTATTTTAGTATTTTAGAATAGTTTCTTAGATTTTTAAGACAAATTGAAAGATTGCTTTGCTAGTTTAAAGTGGTTTTCTTAATTTAGTTTTAATAAAATTCTAAATCAGAAGAAGTATTTTAAATCACATTTTTTAGAGATTTTTAGATTTATAAAGGGAATTTAAAGATCACTTAAACTTAATAAAAGAAAATGTAAGCTGAAATGTTAGAAAAAATTATTTTCATCATTTCTAATAATTCCATTTTTATAATGTAATTGTCATGATATTTCCACAGTACCAAACAAAAATATTGGCACATTAAAAACAAACATTTATCTCTACCAAATAGGAAATCCATGTGAGTCAGTTTATAAATAAACGATCTTGATTCTGTAAATCAAAGTCAACATGTTTTAAGCCACTTTAAATTCGCTGCGAGGGAGTATTGCCAATTTGGAGGGATATTACTTAATCTGTATTCAATTTATATTAAAGATAACATCTTTTATAGCGCATTTTAATCAATTCCTTTAGAACATCTTAAATTCTTAACTATTCCACTTAGTTTGGTTACAAAATAGTAACATATCTTACGTTAAATAAAACACAATCACTTTTGTATAACATTTAACTTTATTGCTGAACCAAAGCAAATCGGCGGAGTTCTTCGATCCGCTCCTCTGAAGGTTCGAAGAACGAAGGATCCACCACAATTTCCTTGTGGTGAGAAATACGACGCGGCTGTGGACGGCTGGCATGGTAAGTGGCCACGGCGGCAGCATGGGATTCTGCATCCTCATCTCCACAGGCCTGGGACAGGGGTTGGGGATAGGCACGCGGATTCAAACGATGTTTCCTGGGACGGTTCACGGCGGAGATCTCCTGTAGCTCCTCTCCGGAGGGCCCTCCATACAGGTAACCATCATCACCTTCGGCCAGCACCAGGTTCAATGTCACCACCATCTGCCGGAAGGGTTAAGCATTTGACGTCAGCGGTTTATAACTAGTTATGGCGCCGAATCTCGCACTGTGATTACCAGAAAAGCCAGCAGAAAACTCGTCTTCATGGTTCTTAATATGTCTCTTCGCTTCGGGCTTCGTTGACTGACTAACTTGCCGGTCTTCTGTGGGTTGCTGATCTTTCCCTTAGAACCGATTATGAAATAATACAGAGTGTTATGCCATATTCGAAGCATTAGAGAGCATAAAGAGAGAAACCAGTTGGGGAATCGAGAATGTTATGCCTTGGCATTGTGTGAAAACATCAATTAATTTTCCTCGATTTTAAGCTTGATTTTTTAATGGGGATTTTTGTTTTGGCTGAAGACTGCAAAGAACACTGAGAAAATTGGGGTGTACTTTAAATTAATAAAGTGTCAGTCACTGAGAGTGTCAGATACTGAGATTAAAACCTTCTTTATTTTTCTTCTTTCAATATTAGGTAAGAAGTGCATTTATTTATTAAAGCATCTGCACAAAATAAACAAACATCTGAATAGAAATATATTACATCGTTCAATACGACCAAGTATTATCAACCCAACTTCTACGATATAGTGCTATATATCCCGATAGTGGCTCGTTCGATCCCTTTGTGGAACCATCTGCTATGGAAGGCGTACTCTCCTGACGGCAGGGGCAGGACATCGGTGAAGTGTTGATTCAGATAATGAGTGGGGAGCTTCTCAATCACAAGGTCGTTCTGGAAAATATTATTATAATGATGAGTGTATTCCCTACATATATATTTAATTGATTTCAACCCACATCATACGGACACGTGTGGTTCAAGTTGGTGTACTTTTTGCTGACGCCATCAAACAGCTCAAGCATCGGATTCAATATACTCTTCTTTTCGCTCATAAATTTGCAAATATCGATAGTGACGTTCATGGTTATAGGCATAAAGGAGCGAAACCTTCTGAGGACCTGTAGACTTGCCTAAAAGAAGAACTTATTCTATTATGGAATTTTTGTAATTGTATTTTTCAGCCACATACCGTGGCCTCATTAATGGGCAAACTGTGCAGGCGAGTCTTCAGGGATATGTACTTGTAGCTGCGATTAACGGATTTTATGTAACAGTACTCGAATTCTACGAATTCCTTGTCCTTGGAGTTGCATTTAACATTGGTGAACTCAAGCTTCGAGTAGATCTGTTCTCAGCAGGAATAATATATGGTTTAGAAGTTTATAAACCTATGATTTACTATACTTCTTACCTGATTTATACCGTATATTAGTATAACCAGCAAAAATAATATAGTTCCCCTGGAAAACATGGCTTTACTTCAGTAAATCATCACAAACTGTTGAAAATCTATTAACTGAAATCGAATTTGATACTCACTGATCTGAAACCGAATTTAATTTTGAATATGAAAAACCATGGCTCATTTAGCAAACATTATTTACATTTTAAATTATTAAGCTGGGAAGATTAGAACATTTTTCATAAAGAGTATTTAAAAATCTATTACTGTGGTGAGAAATTTAAAAATAGTATTAAAAAAGATACTTATTTATGTGTCTTTTAATTTCTCAGCCTCTCTGGTGACGATCTGCTTCGTCGACCCTAGCTCTATGTTTGGGCATCACAGTTTTCAGAACAACGTTTCCCCTGTTATAATTATTTATATCTATTGATTTTCTAATATATTAATCAGTATAGTATATACTTAAACTCTCATTTGTTTTGTGTTACTAAAACTGAATAAATTGCTAAAATTTCTCACGAAATAAATTAAAATAACCACCACTTACGACTGTTTTATGAGCCTATTTTCATTCAAGCCAACCAAATATGTCCGGCACATGTTTCGCCCCATTAGCATAGCCGCATAAATGCATTTATAGTTTGGCCCCATTAATTTCTCGCCGTGCAGGCGACTCTGGCTAATTAGCATGCGATGGTCCACACGCAATCCCGGGTAATAAAACATCGAAGCGAGCCGATTAGGCAACGTCCAACAGATTGGCCAACAAAATTTTTGCTGAATCGCATTTCCATTCGTTTCGGAACCACCTATGCCTACTTTTGGGCTTCCCCCGGCAATTATTCACCCGACTCCGTTGGCTTTTGTGGCTTAAAATGTAAACTTCGATCGATTTATTTACAACAATCAACGAGTATTGGCAACTAAGGGTAAAGACTAATAAATTCGATTGTGAAATTCGGTGAGTGTTAAGAGAGAGGGTTGGGGCTTAGTTGTGGGGATATCTGGTGATGATCTGCTCCTGGCGCTCGGTGAGGCGGCGGTTCTTTGGCCGCAGTTGGTTCTGAGCGTTGACCGCGGCTCCGGCGGGCACATAGATCACCTGTGACTTGAAGCAGCCCTCAACTCGCGGCTGGGTGCTGGCCCTAGCCAGCTGCACCACCTGCTTATGGCCCTCATCCACCTGGCCGGGGCTTAGCTCCTTTCGCTCACAGTTTCCGCCGCCCGGGCAGTTGGTAACGAAGCGCTGGTAGTCCCTGGTGTCTCCAGGGGAAGTCTGCTTGTAGTCATACCCGTCAATCTGGGCGCTCTGAGCCTGACCCACCTGGTCACCCACTCGTGGAGCTGGCGGCGCCGAGCCTGTGGCTGCGATCAGCTGCACCTGCACCGGGTTGGGTGCCACGCCGGAACCGTGTCCGGCATCTAGCACCTGCTGACCCGAGCCGGTAGTCACCGGGGCATAGGGATAGGGATTGCCGAAGAACAGTTTCTGCGGCGGCGACTGGGGCGGCAGGTACTGAGCCGGAGGCTGAGCAGCCACCTGGGGCTGACTGTAGTAGCTGGGAGTCTGGGTCTGCTGCGGTTGGTAGTAGCTCAGGGGCTGGGCCGGAGCAGCCGGAGCTATAGGTGCCTGGGAGTAGGTGGGAGCCTGGTAGTTGGCGCTAACCAACAGAGGATTCTGGTAGCTGGAGGTGTGCAGCTGCTGCTGCGGCTGTGGAATGGCAGCCGGGTAGGGATATGCCTGTTGCTGGGGCGGAGCCTGGTACAGAGCCTGGGGCTGCGGCACCTGACGTTGCTGCAACACCTGGACATACTGGGTCTGGTGATCCTCATAGACGGTGGGTGCCCTCTGTGCCTCCAGGCCGTAGGTGCGTCCAAGAGTTTGGACCGTGAACTTGGTGGACTGCTGGACCTGAGGCTGTGTGGTTCCTAGGCCAAAGGGTGTCTGCGGTCGGTGGTAATGGTATTCCTGGGCTCCAACGAGGGCCAGCTGTGGAATAAACAAAATATCCAAATATCCTTGGGTTAGGTAAGTGCCGGAAGGAGGTCCTTTGCTAGCTCACCATCGAGAGCAGCAGCCAGTGCGGGGAAGGCATCTTGTTTCTTGGTCACTCGGAGCGTTGTGGGCACGTCGCCAGCTGGCAGCTAAATGAGCTCCGGCAGGGCAGACACCCGCAAAGGCAACCCGCGAAGAAGATCTCTCGAAAACTGGTTTCGAATCTCAAAAAACTTAACTTGGCACTGCTGATGGCTGATGCTGGGACTGAGACTGGCTATGCCTTTGATTTGTTGTAACAGTTTGAACATTTCATAATTTCTTTTCCCCATTTATTGTGTCTCTGCAGCGCCGTTTATTTGTTTATGTTTTTCCGCTCTGCCACTCGAGCGCTCGTTCGCCGCTTGCGGCACCATTTGACTATCACTCACGCAAATTTTGTCATAATTAAAGTGCCAGCTCTTGCTGCGCTGCCTGCTCTTCATTGTCTGCCTGCATTTCTCCACGCACTTGGAAAAAAATGTATTTGAAGTTGTTTAAAAACCACATAATTATTCATAGTCTTTTTCAAAGGAAATAGGGAAAATAAGAGAAAAGTGGTCATATTGGTAAAGGAATGGCTTTATTACACACGTATAATTAGAAAGGTTTTTCAGATAAATATTGTTTATAAGTCAACTCATTCATTTAAAGGGAAAACAATACCCTAACCAAAATGTTAATTTTTTTTTAAACAATTGAATAAAAGGATGTAAATGAAGTTTAATTAAACTCTCGCGTTTGATAAATGAAATAGTTATCTACGACAGTAGATAAATGTTTGATAAATGGATACTAAAATAATCATAAAATGTATTCATATATATAACCCAAATAACGAATATCTGAATAAGTATAAGCAGATTATATTAAATATTGTCTTTTAATATTGTTGTTTTTCCGTAAATAAATATAACAAATATTTAAAATCTTATTTTATAACAATAATATATAGTAATAATTTCGAAAACATTTTTTTTTAGTGTCTAGGGCCGTGAAAATGTTTTTGGCCTTTCCGCTTTTAGCCACTTCAGTTCGGTTCGCCTCAACCTGGGCCAAGTTTAATGTAATTTAATTTGCTTCGCATCATCTGTTTTGGCTTTCTGCGAAGCGAGTTATGTTGAAGCCCGGTGAAAAGTAAAAGTTGGATCTTGACTCGGATCTGCATAGATACATATGTATAAAGCCCTGTTGATGGATTGCATAGGGTTTGCAAATGACTTGCCTAACTGGCGAACTATAAAAATCGCATAAACTCATTTGAGTCTATTTTGTTGGGTGCGGTTTCTTGATCGCCCAATGTTGCCCAGCTCTAATGGTCTTAAAGGTGTTGATATATAGTCATTGTTTGAATTATGTGGGAGATTTAAGGCTGCTTTGATGGAAGGCAATAGACAGCATTTAGCATTTAAGGAGAAGAGAAACTGCATTTAATCTGTGGCCGTGTGGTAACTATAGCTTCATCTTTCCTTGCCGTTTCGCACATAATTAGGCTACGCAGCCGAGATCATAAATATTCAATAAACCGGTTGATTTGATTTATTTCGAGCCATTGCAACAGCCATTCGACCGGATTAAGCGATTGACACGCACCACAGATGTTTTGGCTTTCGAGCGCATTAAAGGAGGCCTTTATGGTGACTCTGATATTTGCTGCGAGATGTCAGCGGCTTTGTTTCTGCGTTTCCGTTTGACAATTGCACGCAGACGGCTTCTGCTGGTTGCGCCTGCAGCACATTTCCTTGGCAATTGCCGTCGTCCTGCTTGCGCAGCTTCCCCCGCTCCTTGGCCACCATTTTGGCCGTAATTCCGAACGCGGGCTAACGTCAATCAAAGACGCGCCCTGTTAAATGCACTTGACTGCCACTTGACACAGCAAATGTTGCTGGCGTGGCTCCGGCGTCAAACAAAACATCTTGGCAAGCCAACTGCCAACACTTGACATTCGCCATGAATGCAGCCATGCAGCGTTGGCCAGTGGGGGCGGTACACTCAGAGAATAAGCGAGATAAAATAGATGTTGCTTATTTATTATAAATGATCTATGTGAGTTAATTTCCTTACCTATTGGTGAGGATCAATTTGTTCCTCAGGAGTAGACTTTCTTGGTTTAAAGTTCATCCATTTCCATTAAAGTAAACTCTGCTTAATTTTTTCTGAGTGCACATATAACGCACATAGAGAACGGCCCGCTGTCACAGATGGAGATGCAGATGCGGTGGCTTATCGCGCCCGACACGTGAGCAGGAGATGCTTCATAATGCAAGTGGCCAATGCTGCGTATACGCAATCTGCTGCAGTCAAGTCTCGAGAAGGATGAGTGTCTGAGGGAGGAGGAATTTTATGAGTGGCTGGAGAAAGGGTTCCCCCCGCGTAGAGTGTGGGTGCGTCTGTGAGTTGTCTGTCTTTGCAGCCTGTTTGCATTCAGTGCAGTTCGTGCATTCAGGGTTATGAGCCCCGGCAAGTTGCATGCAACCTCAGAGAAGATAGAGCACGTGCAGTTGGTGAGCGTGCTTTTTTTCAGTTAATACCCCACACTCCCTTCCCCCCTATACAAAGCGTCACTTTAGACACCTGCCCATGTACCAGGTTGGCCTTTCAACGCCTTCGCCGCTTTGTTGCCGACTTTCGGGCTTTAGTTGCAGCTTGCTGGGGGATCTGCTTAATTAGGCGCACCTGCCAGGGCAGCGGCAAATTAGTTGCAGCCAGGTTGAATGACCTTTGACACAACACAACGGCTAAGGCCGAAAACAAAAAATAAAATACGGAAGGTAAGTGGAGAAAGGCTGGGCGCGGAGAGGCTTTAAGCTCTAGCCAGCAAACAATGCAACAGAGGTAGGAAACTCGGCAAAAAAGGCGAAGAAAAATCAATTGCATAATGGCGCATGTGTTGCGCAGAACATCAGCAACATCAGCAGTGGCAGTAGCAGTAGCAGTAGTAGCAGCAACACCAGAAGCAGCAGCAGCACAAATTTGCAACTCTTTTTCCATTTGCGCGTTGCAAGACAAAAACGTGCAAAAAGAGTAGAAATTCAACCACCACTTCAAGCTGCGATTTTTGCAATATTTTTTGTATTTTTTGTTAACTGTCGCAGACACACACACACACACACACTGGGTAGACATGTGTGCCGGTCTGTGTATGTGTGTGTGTGTGTTTGGCAGCTTTTGTTTGCACCCGCATAGGAAGCCATTTAAGTGCGGCTTCTTGAGAAAATTGCAGCCAGAGCGGACACAGAAAGAGACGCAGACAGAGAGAGAGAAAGATGAGGCCCTTCGAGGACGTCACTAACGAGCAACCCCCAAACCACCCATAACCCCACCCCTTCCATAATTAACAGCAGCAGGAGCCACAGCAACAGACACGGCAACGAGGGCTTAGCTCCCTTGTGGGGCCTATCATTTCCTAGGGAGACAGCTCAAAAAATTGTAAAAAACAAATCGAGGCAGCAGTCTACTGCCCAAAGCCACGACTATGAAATACCCGATGCTTGCTGGCCATAACAAAAGTCAAGTATGTAAATGCAGGCCATCATTCGAGTGAACTGGCTTTGATTTGATTTTGTATTTGAATTAAAAAAAAAAATTAAATCTATTCAGTAGGATTTGGAACTGTAATACCCTCGCCCTCCCTATAGTACAGGGTGCAAATACCCAAAGGGGCGATGGCTTAGCAAGGGGGAGTGGCAGAGACGAGGGCGGCTAGAAACCTGGTCGGTGCAAAAGCCTTTGGCTTGTTGGACGACTCAAGCGCCTTAATAGGCTTAGCTGCGAGTCAACTATCAAAACAAGACCGATAAAAGTTGAGCTCCTCCTCGAAGCACCCGCTGCTCCGTGGGTCCAGCATAATGCCTGAAATACGTACAGCTCTCCGGCGACTACATATATGCGAGGGCACACACAATGTGCGGTGGGCAAAAACTTTGCCTATATGATATGCTCTCATGCTCCAGATGACGAGCCCCGAATGCTTTGTCAACGCATGCCACATGGAATATTCATTGGTGGGCGGAGTGGGTTTAAGACGGGCTAAGGCGGACGCCGGGGAGTGCGGCGGAGGCGAGCCACAGTTTATGGCACGTTTGTGCCGCAGCCAGCTCTCATTATGTGGCTGCCACCGCAAGTACGTGCCCCGGCCAGCCTCTGAAGACCATATAGCTCATACGACCCGTAATCGGGGCAGGCCATCCGCCCAGGAGTCAGTCTGATCCCGATTGTGAGTCACAACCACCTCCATGGCCTCCCTCCGCAAGCTTTTGTTTTATAATTTTCCTTTGATTACAATTTTGTAAGTCCTGTGTTAAGGCTTTGTTACTTCTTTTAATCTTTAGTTTTAGAGTTGGTTGAAAATTAATTAAAAATAGGGGTTAAGCAAGGCATTTTAGAAAATGACAAAATAACAACCATACTTTATACTTTGTATTAAGGGATTTACCAAGTAAGTTATATATTTAATCAATATATACATATATATATATATTTAATCAATTATAAAATATGAAACAACATATTGATGCTCATTAAATTTAATGTTATTCAATAATTTTAAAGATGTTTTTTATACAAACATCTTACTGTTAACATCTATTTATACTACTGCTTTAAAAATTAGCTACTTTCCAATGCTGTTTAATTAAATTCGCAAGGCTCTCACCCTTTTCAGTTTCATCTCCCAATAGTTTCCAATTATTCCGATTAGTCTGCTTGGCTGTCTATGGATTTGCATTATTAACACTCCCAATCGGCGTAATTTGTTACCTGGCCGGGACTCTGGGTCCTAGTAGACCCACCCACCAAGGTCGGCAAACGGGCGGCAAACCCGCTCTACTACATAGCATTCGGCTGCATCAGCAGACGAGAAAGTTCCAGTGGAGCTGCCACGACGAGATGTTGCTGATGACAGCAGCAATATCATCGGCAGTGGCAACACCAGACAGCAGCAACAGCAGCATCAGCAGCAACTGCCTCTCCCCAGATTTGTTTGCAGTCACTCGCATGTGTCATCATCAGCGGCTGAGATGATGAAGCACAAAATATGCCCAGGCTCACTCGCAACTAAGCCGACTGACTGCCAGCATTGCTAAAAAAAAGAAATTAAAATATAAAAAATTGCACAAACACACAGAAATAAGCACACACATACACCCAGGCAAACAGACAAATGAGGACGCCGGCGGTGACATGATACCCTGTGAACGTCTGTCGTCCCTCCTGTGCACTAAAAAATAAAGGGTTACATTTTGTGATGAATAAATCAGAGTTTAGAATATTAATTACATTGGAATACATATTTTTTATCAAAAAGCTCAAAAGGAACATAAATGAATCTTCATAAAGAACATTCTAATGTTATTTCATAGTATTTTAGAAATACAAATAAGTTTGCAAGCTACCAGCTAGAAAAACCTTGATTTTAATTGATTTAAAATCAATTTAGCATATACAAATATTGAAAAATGCGTTGCTTTCCGGGTCTGTCAGATGGTGTAATAATATTTTTGACAAACAAAACAAATTGATTCTTTTAGAAAGTTTCAAAAAAGAAATGTATGTCCTCAACGTTGACTAAATACGAATTTATAGATTAATATTTTTTTAGTGCATCGCAGAGTTGGTCTCTGCCAGCTGCTCTGCGGCTGATGTTGCTGCTGCACGCGTTGCATTGCCGCTGCTTCTGCTTGTGCTTCTGCCGCCTGTTCCCGGCTATATTTAAACACGCTGCGGGTTGCAACGTCGGCTGGCGTGGCACTTCATTTGCTTCCACAACTCATTCATGCTTTGGAGCCCAGACGGCCTGTCAGAGCCGTCTAAGCCGGGGTAAACACTCTCTGCGCGTCCTTCCAAGCCTCACCTTCCCTTCCCTCTCCTCCCTGCCGTGGCGGCCTCATGTGCCTCACCTACTTTCCTGGGCCTGAGCTTCGGGGTGGCTGCAGCGAGAATAAAAAGAGAAGAATGCACGGCAAAAAAGTGAAATAAAAAGCTGGCGAAAAAAACCTCCCTCCTGGGTATCGCTTACAACCCCTACTTCACCACTTGCCTCCTTCCCCTGCCCCTACCTTGTCCGGTTAACGTTAACGTTAGCGTTAATGTTCACGGCGCGGCCTTCCTCGAGGAGTTTGCTCCGCTCCGCTCGGATCTACTACTACTTCACTCTCCTCTGCTCGATTCTCGATTCTCGGCAGAGGCAGCGCAAAAACTCTGGCCCAGGAGGCCGTGTGGCAAGTGCGGCTGCCACAGTACGCTCGCGTGCTTTGCATACTTTGGTTGCGTTTTTTACTCCGCTCCCGGTGGCAGCGTGCACTTGCATTTGCATTTTCATTCGATTTGCAGACTCGCAGTCTTGCTTGCTGTCTCGCGCATTTGGAGGCCTCGCAATCAGCCGGGCAGCAAACTGTTCGCTGTTCGTCGCGTAATTTGCTAGCCATTTTGCGCCTCTGCCCGCTGCCCACTTTCCGTTTCCGGCCTTGGCGACCTCGCTTCCGGTGGCCATTTTCGCGCGCGTTTTTTTCCACGGCCTTTGTTACGCAGGTGCTGCCAAAAAAGGGACGGCAGCCCGGGACCACGGCCAGTGACCACGGATCCGATGCCGTAAATCAAACGATTGGCAATTGTGCGTGTGTGTGATCATACGGGCACTACACAGGAAGAAATAATTAAAACAACTACATATTAGGGTATAATATGTTGATTTATTTTAGCTTTCAGGGAAGGTTTATTTGCAAAATTACCTTTTTCTAATATCCGATCAGTATATGACTTTAAGAAGAAACCAATTCATCTTTTTCATCCATAAAATTTTGTTTACGGTTTAGAATTATTTCTAAACAATTGATCAATATTTTAAATAATTTCTTTGATGAAGTAAATAACACTAAACGCATTCCTTAAATTATATTGTTTGTATTTATTATTTTTATTAAAAAACCTTGAATAAACATTGAAGATATTTTCAAAAATATTATCCAATGATTTTTTCAATGAATCTAACTAGAAATTTGTACTTAAAATTCTGTAATTCTGAAAATACAACTAAAGCCCTAAGCTAAGAAATCCTTTGAATTTTCTCCGTGTAGTATTTGTCCTGCGGTCAAGTCCCCAACAAGTGGGCGATGTCGATTATGTCCTTGTGGGCACGGGCCAGTCTCGGGCCAATTCCCGGCAAATGAAGTGCCGCCGCAGCATTTGATTATAGGTAGCGTCAGCGACTCCCGAACCGCTTAAATCGCGTGCGAGTGTGTGTGCCCGGTGTGTGTTTGCATGTCTTGAGAGTTCCGGCAAGGACATTCGGCGGGGCTCACCTATTGATTACGGCCAGCTCACAATGTAAGTAAATTGCGGAATTACCGGCTCGATTCGTTGATTACTCAATCAGCAGTCAATGCCGGATTTCCGCCTGACGGAATTGCTAATCCTGGCCAGGGCTTAAGGCTAACATTTGGGTGAGGTTGATGACTGTGATTATTTGCATCAATTGGTTATTGATGTGTCTTAATTGGAATAACTTGGGGAGAGTATTTTTGTCTTTTCTGTAAGAAAAGTATTTGTATTTAAAGAATAGTACTTTGAAGGCTGTATCTATTTTTGTAACTTATAATTTCTGAAATCGCTTTTAAACTTTACTATCTCTTGATAACTAAAGTCTGCGGAATATTCTCTTCATTACTTGCAAGCCCGCATTAATTTAAGACTCTTTTACTCCTTACAATGTAAATAGCACAGTTTAAGTGATGGCATTTTGCACACTTACCGAGGGAGCTCCTTTTGGGTCCCTTCATCTCTGGCAGATTCCCAGCTCACTATTTGAATGGGTTTTTAGTTCTTTGCCCATTTGTTTAGCGTAGACATACTTGGAGCTGAATGGAGCTGCAGCTGCCTGGAGGCGACTGGCTTCCTCCTTTTAGCAGGACTCATCTGGGCTCCAACCACAATAAAACCGCAGCGAAACCCAAAAAAAGGGAGAAATTATGATGAAAAATAAGACTGATGCTGCAGTCAAGCATTCATGCATTTCACCCAGCTATTCACACTCATTCATCGCGAGATGAGCCGGCCTTAAATTTGCATAACAAGCGACAAAAGTACCCCGAATCATAATTATGTGCAAACAAACGCGGCAAATGCAATTTCAATTAAAAAGGGGAAAAAAGTGAAATCGAAGTCGCTGACAAGGGGATGACAAGGGCCTGGCATCCCCACTTGTAGGGCTTCCCAGCAACCGCAATACGCACTGTTTTGCCTGGGAAAGGGAGCAAGTTGAGCTGCGCTGAACTGAACCGAACTGAGTTGAGCAAAGTGAATGCCACCGAGTGGCAAGTGCAGCAGTAGCAGCAGCAGCAGGAGGAGTAGCGTCAGGTGCACTGACATTGGCACACGAATGGAGCTGGTTCCCCTTGAAAAGCCTCCTCCCTCTGGCTGACCCGAAACCCCTTTCTAGTGACTGGCAGTGCCAGTGCAATTTTGTTGCCAACCTTGAGGACGCCGCTGTGCCAACTGCTGAACGCCTGCTAGTCCGGAGTCACGGTTGCAAGAGGCATCGGGGATTCCGGCTCCAACTCGCTGCCTTTCCACTCAACCCAGGCGTGGGTTGATTTCCACCTTGGGCCTTGTACCCTCTGAGCTTAAAGGTTGTATGGGAATCGAGTTGTAAGCTTTAAGTATGCCTATTTTTTAGTTGATGGCTGAGAAAATAGTTAAATTTAATACAATTGAAATGATTCATGTTTAAAAATAAATTTTGAGCAATTAACTTATTCAAATGTAATAGAAAAAACTGAGAAACTTTTATTTAAATGCTTTAAATACTGTTATTTCCATGTAAAGAAGTCGTACAGAAATCAGGTGTGTCAAAACTCTAAAAATTTACTAAAAATAAGGTTGCATAATTGTTTATCATAACCAGAATAAATTTACACTAAATTTGTTTTATCAACAATTTAACTTCAAACTTTTAAACATATTTTTAAATGGTTTTAAAATTCTTAGTGATTTTATGAGCAGCCTAGATATTGCTTATGATATTCATATTAATGTAAATTAGTTATCATTAAATAAAATTATACCATAGGTAAAGTAAAGTCTGAATGCTTTTACTTGTTTTGAATTTCAGTTGTTTTTTCCTTTATTTCATGTTGATTCTTTTTTTTTTTTGAGCTAGCAATGTCAACATGGCAGTCAGCCAGAAAAGCTTCCAGCACTCGTTCTCTCTTCGTCCTGCCCCTCATCATCGCCATCATCAGTGTGCGCCTTTTTGTGTGCATTGTTGTGCCAAGAGGGTGGCAACTGGGGGGTGGCAAGTGGCAAGCTCCAGAGGGGCAGATTGCAGCGCTCAGTTGCCATTGCAGTTAATTGAAAATACTAAATTTCCACTGTCTAGACGGCAAATTATATGACAATTGTTAGAGCGCGCATGTTTGGCTTTCATATTAAAATTAATTACTCCGGCTGAAATTTTGCATAAAAATTTCTGTGAAAGCCATAAACAATGGGCCCATTGTCGCGAGGGCTTACCGTTATCCAAATGCTCATATGCGAGTGTTGTTGTTTCTGTTTAATTTCCGGCCAGTGGGCAAGGAGCTTCCATTAATCCGGCTGGAAAAGACTAGGCCTTTGTAATTAGAAAGCGAAGGCGACAATCGAAGGGGTAATTAGGGAAATCGCGCTGCAAATTTGCGAAATTTCACACGCTTCACAGGCACCGAAAACGGCTCATAATTGCATGCTGGCAGCGGACAGGAAAGACAGGAAAGACAGGAAATCTCACCGACACAACGCCAAAGGAGGCCAGGAAATTGCGCAAAATTTGCACAATAATTACAAGCGGAAAGCGGGGGCCGGCCTGGTCCGGACACCTTTGACGGCCATTGGCCCGCACTCACCTCAGTGCGCACACAAACAATTATTTGGCACTTAATAAACAATGAAATTGAAAATTTAAGGCGCTTATCGGCGTCAGTTTGCGGCATATGCAAATTTCTGTGCAACATTCATGTAATTACACTGGGCTTGGCCATTGGCTTAGCCCTTTTATATGGCCCCTATATTATGTACATACATCCGTCTAGTTATGTAAGGGCTGCCACTGACATTCATTAGTCGAGAGTTGGGCAAAACGCAAAGAGCGGAGGAGCTGGCCCGGCCAGCTCGTAAATAAACTTTGGCAAGCTGCTTGCAACGGCTGCGTATGCAAAACATCTTCAAAATTGACTTTACTGATTTTGCCCTTTGCATTTTATTATGTGTTTATTATGCTAACAATGTGCCGAAAGTTTTCCGGGGGAGGCGATGCGAAGGATGTGGTTAAATATTTGCAGCTGCAGCAGCCTCAGCCAAGAGCGTAGGCCAAAGGGGATTCGGAGGGATAAATCACAGATTTCCTGGCTTAGTTCTGAGAAATCTGAGAGGTTTCTATAGTTTATCCCGACTTAGTTGGAATAATTAATGGGTTTGCTGAGAAGAAATATGCCATAATTTAGTAGCAGCTAAAAATATATATGTACAAAAAAAGTTAAAGGTTCCCTACTAAATTTAAAACACAATATACATTCCAACAAGTTAAAGTGCATATTCCCTTTAAGGGAATTCCCTTTTTTCCCCCTATCATTTCACATCTTAAATCATTTCAATATCAATATTGCCTGGAATATCAGATTCCTTGTGCTTAAGTTCCACCATGACCCTTCCGGCAATTGTGTTCCTTTCATCTTCTAAAAGCCTCATCGTTTTCATCCCCTTGACCAGAGGTCACTCATACGCCCCATTGTCCGGCAAAAGTCGTCCTGCATTCTGGCATCTTGTCCAGCATGTGTTTATCAATATGAAAGGTATGCGAGCGAGGCCAAGTCCAGCTCAGTCAATTAGTTGTCTCTCACTTCGGCTGGCAGGCAAGCGGATTCCTGGATTCCTGGATTCTCCAGGCAGACAAATCCACGGCCTGGAGATGATTCGGGGACGGAGCACGGAGACCGAACCACTCCAATCTAGCACACTCAATGACAGCTGCAGCTCTGTGTGAGCAAACTGTAGCCACATTATTTTCATTATGCCATTGTGTCTGCCTCCTTGGCCTTTACCTTCGGTTTTTGGTGTTTCCCGGGACGGGAGATTTGAGGAGGTGGCTGGACAATATTTCTACTGCCAGCAGACATTTGCATTTCATTTTTCGACAGCAAAAATATTTTTACAGCCAAACACATACACACCACACACGTGGACAACAAACAAGGAGCGGGTCCGGGGTTGGTTTATATGGGCATTGCAAATAGTTAGACGACTTCCTTTTGTCTTTTGTCTGTGACCCGAGGGCGCAGCCAGCCAGGCCGGACCCCTCTCTCCGGGAGATGCCGATGCCTCCGTCTGCGCCGGTCCATCTGTCATTTTAAGTGGCTTATTCATATGCAAGTGGCTTCCGGGGCTAAGCATATTCAAGTGTTTTAGTGGCTCGTGTACATGACCGAGCATTATCATTAAGTGCTTATAGGCAGGACTCTCCTCCCTGCCGGGCGGGTGGGTGAACAATGACTGCTATTAACGCAAATTGATATGCCGGACCCCCTTCCTCCCAGGCACCCGCTTTGCTTGCCCACACCTGTGTCAGGCGTCGGGGAGTGCTGATCTTAATGGCCGCCGGAAGTGGCCGAAACCGTATTACGCATACGCACTGTGGCTCTTGACAAATGAAACCCCATCACTTTTACCACTCACTCTGAATGGAAAGTTCTTTTAATTAAATTATTTGACTTATTATTTACGCTTTCTAAATTCAATAACTTACTCTTGAAACAAATTATTAATAATATTAATTCTAAACTTGCCTCTCCGGCAGAGTATTCCGCTGCCCCCTTTGCCGCTGCTATGAAGGCAACGTCCAGCAGCTCCTGCAGCAGTGCCGCCAGCAGCTGCAATCTTCCGGAGCCACTGGCCTCGGCGGCGGCCACTCCGTTTGCCACTACATCGGCCGGTGGGGCGAGCACCTCTACCTCGAAGTCCCATCGCCTGAACAAGGTGTCGTTCGCTCCGCTGGACCTTCCCGTGCCCAGCGTAGCCACGTGATACGCGAATGCCAGCGGTGGCACCACCATGCCGCACCACAACATCGTCTGCGAGTGGCTGCGCACCATTGGGCTGGGCCACTACGGGGAGAGTTTCCTGGACAATGGCTACGATGAACTGGAGATCTGCAAGCAGATTGGCGAGATCGATCTGGACGCCATCGGGGTGGACAACCCCTCGCACCGGGGCAAACTCCTCAAGAGTGTGCGCATGTTGCGTGAGAAGGGCGCCGCCATTGTCTATGTGCTTATCAATGATCCCAAGGCGTTGAGCAGCAGCAACGAGATTCTGGCCTCCGACTGTGATACGCCGGTGACCATGAAGGAGTTGGAGGCGCTGATGAAGCGCCACCTCGAGGCCGATGGAATAAGGCTTACAGCACACCCGTACTCCACGCCGGTGAGTCTATATATTCAGACTTTAGATTATGCTGGGTTTTTTATTTGTTAGTTAAAGGTTTAAAGGTTAAGACTCGTGGATGAAAATATAATAGACTCTGAATAAAATGTTTTAGTGTTCCTTTAACTTTTATTTAATGGAAACCCTTTTTCTGCTTTTCGCAACATTAAGTTAGCATTCGCGGACAAACTCTCCCAACTGTGCCAGCCACTAACCAGGCGATTGCTCTTATCTATGGTCATTTTGTTTAGGGCTGTGGCAATTTGCATGCTGCCACCACAGGAGACAGGACGTGAGCCAAAAGGGGTTGCACGATGGTGGGGCTGCTTGCAGGGGATGCAACGTGTGACAGTCGTTCGGGGAGCTGGCGCTGTGTGCGCTCTAATGTGAAATTAACACGATTTTAATTTAGTTAAACCGAGTGGCCAACCAGCGAGGCCCCGCTGGGCCACCTCAGAACAGCCCCCGCCGTCCTGCCACGTCCCAGCCGTTTTGTTTATTTTATTATATGCATGTTGGTCCCTGGCCGGGAAAATGATTTTGCATTGCGTTAATTTTGTTTATTTTTGCGCGTATTTTTTGGTCACTGCTGCTGGCTTAGAGATAAAGCTGTGCATTGTGGTTATGCTGCGGGAAAAGGGGCTGACGGGGGCACCATTAAATGATCGCCTAAAATGCCGAGCCAGCAAATTGGAAGAGCCATCAGAGGACCTAGTGTGGGTTATATATGCATAAATATGGCTGAGCACAGTGGGTAGAAATACATAATTATAATGTTCAATATTAAAAGATAAAATTTTGATTGGATCTATGATCTTTTCTAATAATTTGACTTAATTATATTTTATTTATTGAGAAAGTAAATATTATAATAATATTTCTAAACCAATTTCCATTTCCTAATACCACTGCTTCGACATGAAAGAACTGCATATTGAAAGGCACTTGGCAGCCTCGTTTGCGGTGATGACTTCTGCCGCCTTTGTCCACATTTTGTTGGGCGTGTGCATCCGAAAACATGTCAGTGGTTCAGGGCCGCCTGCATTCCGCCAAAGAAATGCAATCCAATGCAATGCAAATAGCTGTCGAGCTATATCTCTTTTAAAACCATTTCCAGGGACAGGGACGGAGGGATGGTGGGCGTGGCAGTCGTGCCTGGTGAGCACGAATATGCGGAGTGTTGATGGTTTGCCAGACACACGTCAGATGTGTCGATGCAGGCTGTTTGGTATGCAGATCCAATCCAGATGCTTCTGGTGTTGCTAAGAGAAAATGGAACAAAGAAATCTTCTACTATATTTTTTAACATAAAATATTGCTAAGAGGATCCTTGGTTTATTTTGGTTATCTAGGTGCATGTTTCAGATCCTTTTCCGTCACAAATAGCAGACTCCTTTGTGGCTATGTGTGAAAATTTGATCATAGTCCTGTCATCAGTCCCTGCTGCCTTGCATTCTAATTAGCACCAATTGCTGCATTTTTCTGCTGAAGCTTATGGCTCAGTACTTGGCATAGTTTGTGCTCCGAGATGTGATTAAATATTTACGATTGTTGCCTTTGCGGCGCGAATCGAGATGAAGCTTTAATGGAATTGAGTCCCAGGCAAAGGCAGAGTTGGGTGCCTACAAAGGGAATGACTGCAAGTTAGACTGAGACTTGTTGGCTTCTGGGCTATGCTATCCTTCGCCTCCCTCTCCCGCGTCTGGGCCAACTTCAACTAATTGCACTTTGCGCTGATGAGACAGACATCCCTCTGGGTGTGTGCAAGGGGCTGTGTGTCTAACTGACTGACAGCTGCAGACAAGTTGCATTTCAGCACAAATGTTTGCATGTGCATTACATGAATGCGACGCTAAATGAATTTGCCAAGCTCAAGGGTTTGCGGGGGCTCTAGTTTTGCGGACTCGAGGCGAGTCGAGTCGCGACGAGTTGAGGATGCAGGTGCAGACACCGATGTAGATACGGATACGGATGCAGACGCAGATGCGGATGCAGAGGCAGATGGAGCAGCACAAAGAAGCACGATGCTGCCGCTTCAGTGACCGCTTTGAATGTCAAACAGGACACATTTAAGTGGCAGCCTCACGCTAATTACCGGAAGATATTAACACTTGTGCGTCTGCCTGGCTAACTCAGTCCCGCCCCGCTTGTCGGCTGAAGCTGCTTTTGACCCTGGCCTCAGGGGATTGCAGCTCCAAGACTTCTCAGCAGGATCTTGGCTGCCTCCTTGTGCATACGCATGTCCTCTCCTCATCTACTTAACACACTGAATGTGGGTCTGTGCGTAAGCGAGAGTGAATGAATTAGAAATTATTTAACACAAGCTTACCCACAATAAACGTATCTGGCTTACATTTCAATTAGTTATATTTTTCTTTTGCATTAAATAATTCCTTTATTCTCAGAATTATTTTCAATTAACATCCTCATCTTCTCATCTCCAGGAGGGCAAGAGGGGCTACCTGGAGGGCCTGGCTGCCCACTACAGCAAACAGATCAACATGCCCTACGAGGACGTGCTGGACGCCATCGAGCAGGTGCGCCTGTCCAAGTGGAAGGAGCGCCATGTGCGCATCTCCACGGGTCACACGCTCACCCGCCGGATGGCCGGACCAAGCTCCAGCGGATTGGTCGGCTCCTCGGTGATGCCGACCAGCCACAGCCAGCCGTTGTATGTGCCCGGCAAGTACTTGGTAAGCGGATGCGGCGACCTCTGACCTCTGGCTTTTACGGCCGGAGAGGCTTTTACGACCTCCAGCTAATCAGACTCTAATTCATTTTCGTTACGTTACGATTCGTTTATTATGCAGGCTCATGTGAGCGTTTTTATGTGTGTGCCTACACAGAGAGAAATTTATTGAGGCTGCAGATACAAGTTATTTTAGGTTATTTAAGGTCTAGTGGTTTATAGCGACTACAAAACCCTTTAATATATCATCCCTTAGGACCTCTGGACCTCTAGTCTAGTTGTGAATAATAATTTAAGCAGCTGATCTTTAATTTTGAGATTATTTCTTAGAATTTGTAATATCTTAAAAGGTGACAGAATATTCTTATTGGACACTCAAAGTCAGAGTTAGTTTGTTGCCATCATTTACTCCATTTAAATAAAACAAATCACTAAAATAAATAAAGCAAACAAGTACTTTGTTTTACCTCAAATTACTTTACTATAAATGCTTAAGCAACATAAAAACATTTTTTAACACCAACATAAACCAAGCAATGTACGGTTCGTTCTTCCTGAGAACATGACCAGAACGAGCACATATTAAACCAATATCTAATATTGTTTTTTCCGGCCACGTGCAGCCCTCCAGCTGCCTGTCGAACCGCGAGGAGAACGAGATCTACAGCTACACGCAGAACGATTTGGCCAATAGGATGGCCCGCAATGCCATCGACTCGAAGTCGGCTCTGAATCTGAACGGAATGCAGCACAGCTATCCGGGAGCGCGCACCAATTTCTTTTACGACTTCTCGGCAACAGGTGAGGAGCATGGGGCCAAGAGTGGCTAAAACCGACGTGGTTAGAGACAGTTTGTCGGCTGTTTGGCTTTTATGGCTTTTAATTCAATTAAATTGGTTTGCGCTTAAACTTTGACTGTCTGGTTAATCAAATGCCTGTCTGTTTGATTCTCGGTTTGATTGTTCGCCCCGTTGTACCTGTATCTGGTTGTGGATGTGCATCCGTTCTGGATTTGATTGGCTGAACGTAACCCCACAGAGGGCCGGAACAAGCACAAGCAAAGGAGAACTGTCTTTGCCCGGTTCCTGCACGGTCTTCGGCAGAGCGGCGATGAGCTGAACGCCACGGAGGGAATGCAGCTAAAGGTGAGTCGGAGGTCGCAAAATTGGGTGCCACTTGGAGCGGATGTGAACCTTTTATTGGCAAACCATTTCGTGTGTGACTGTCATTTCCGGTTTCGCAACAATTTTTATTGCCCACTTTTAGGCTTGTTGTGCTGTGTTTGTATGTGGCTGAGTGTGAGTTCATTTTATCCAGCCTTAGGATAAGAGAAATTAAAGGAAAATTCGGAAAAGCCAGGGAAAGAAATGTCTAATATCTAAAATGTCAAACAAAAATTATAAAAAGTTAATGCCATTTCCCGGGTTTAGCAATTACTAAGAGGGTTTTGTAACATATATACCTCTTGGAAGAAATTCCTGGCCATTTAAGGACATTCAAGGGAATTTGAATTTATGCTTATAAATTGATAAATGTTTATAAATAAAAAATTAATAAATAGAAGTTTAATTAACTTTTAAACATATATTTTTATATCGTGATAATATCAAGACATTATTAGATTCCATGTTTACCTCTGCCAGACCTCAAATTCAGATAATAAAACTAGTCAACTCATCTGACAATCCAGTTCAGCGCCATATAGTCGCAGACATTTTCATTAGCTGAGCGTTTGACACTCCCTGAGCTGCCTCGAAATTATGAAAATGGAAAGAGTTTTCGCATTTTGGTCGCAGTTTAATTTCCCGCTCCTTAATTCAGACTGGAGGAAAGCCCCACCCTCCGCCTCCTCGCTCTCTCCCTGTGGAAAGCCATGAAAAGTTCCATAATTTGGAGGCAACTTCAAAGCATTTCCTTGCCGCATTCAAAACAAAACAAAAACTTTGCCAATGCCCGCCGACCACAGCTCTGTTTAATGTCGAATTTTTGCCCTGGACAAGTTTGTTCTCGGGTAGTCGAAGAGTGAGGCTGGGACTACTTATAAAATTAAATTAAAATATAAAAACCGCGTAAACCTACAAATAACAACGATGGCCGCAGCAACAACAACAACAGCAGCAGTAACTAGAAAAGTTCGCGTTTCGGGAAAATTGAGGGGGCGGGGCGCTGGAAAACTTTATCAAGGCTAAGCCGATAAAAGGCAATTACCGTTAATTGCGTTGACTTGCGACGGACGAGCGGCGGTCCAGACCAGACAATGACAACACACAGCCGGAGCAAAGAGCACAGCGGCCTGGAGGAGTCAAGGGTCGCGGGCAGAGAGTCCGGAGTTGATAGTTGGGGTCCTAGCACAAGGACATGTGCCGGATGCAAATGGCAGACTCCGAGATATGAACTGTCAATGGGGGCGAATTGGTGGCAGTCCAAGTGCCAGATACAAATGCAACGCAAAGTGAATGTACTTGCCGAAAATTTTGGAGGAAGGAATTTTATCAATGTATCTTCATTATATTTATAGTTTTTCCTTTAATAAGGGGATATGTCTAAGAAATTTAATGGTTGCAATACAAATAAGAGAAAAGTTAATTATTAAAAAAAAATACCTTAAATAAAAAAGAAATATTTCTACAAATGCAAATTATAAGAACCCCTTAACCTTTATATTTTGCTATTGATTTCATTAGGTAAATCATGAATTCTTTGCAATCTTTGCTAATTTTTCCCCAAGTGCATCAAAAACTGAAAGCTGGTGGGGATCACAGAGGAAGGAATATGGGAGCGAGAACGCCAATCGCATTGTGGGGGCGTTGTCGAGGACCTGAGGAGCACGTTCCTGCTGCTCCACGTTTCCCTGGTCATTTGCACCTTGACGCTATTCGGCTTTGCTGCGGTTGTTATTCCGGATGAGGAAGGATGGCAGGGGGGTTGAAGGCAGACCTGAACTCAGAGGAGGAGGGATCTGTCAGAGCTACCTACCTACACACGATTGTCCTTTTTCCGTTCGCATTTGTTTTTATTATTTCAGGCGTGCCAAAGTGTTTTGTTTTGTGTGTCCATGGCCGTGCACTTTTCCATTTCCCTCAGATTTCCTTGTCTTTTTTTATTTTGGGGTTTCCGTGTATTTTTTGGGGTCCTCTTTGGTCCGGCGAGAGTTTATAACTTTTCGTGTTTTACGGTTGTTGTCCGGTTTTTCTTTTGTGCGCGCCGTGTGCCCGCCCGTCCGCCTGCCCGCTCCTTCGCCGGCTGTTCATTTAATATTTAAGCACAATTTGCCGCTGCCGAGGACCCGACTGCTGCAGATTGTCGTCCACTCCGGCTTTTCCCAGCTCCAGTTGTGAGTTTTGCGGTCAATTTTGAAAATGACTTGGGCTAAGCACTGGCGACAATTGTGCTCCGTGTTGGGGACAACTTCTTTTGTGTGCGGCGTGTCCTCTGGCACTCATTACCTTTCTTTGGCTGCTCCAGCTTCTGCTCCTCTGCCCCCCAGTCAAAGGTCACCCGGAGAGCGTGTGGTGTTCCAGCTCCTAAGCTTGCTGCGGCTCTCATTATGCGGTCTGCTACGGAAATACCGGGAACTCTCCGTTCCTCGCTTTGGGGACAGGAGTTGGACCCTCAGACGCTGCTGGCCTTTCATTATACTCATTCGGCAGCCCGCCGCTTTTCATTTGGCATTTCCATTTCCATTCCCAAGTCCTGGCCGTTGCGGTTGTTGTTTTGAGGTGTCGATTTGTTGGGTCTGGCTCGAGTTAATGAAGTAATCATGGGTGGGCGCAATATGGACGAGACGGAGCGGCAGTCTGCCCAAGACTTGAATTTATTCCACCTTGGAGTGTACTACTTTTTGTTTTATTTTTCAGACCAACGAGCGCCTGAGAAACTGCAGCACGATGAAGCGGCCGGAGCCCCACCAGGATTTCGAGAAGACCATACAGAGAGTAAATTTAAGATAATCTGGGATAATTATTAAAGGATTACTATTAAACTGTATCTCCTTACAGCTCAAGACACAGAAGGCGGCCCAGAAGAAGCCGGCCAGCGCTCCCCTGGAGATGGCCTTGCACGAGCGGAACAAAGGCGAGGTGGCCCACACGCACGTAAACGAGATTCCGCTGAACAACTACACGAAGCATCCCTAGGAAACGGCCCTCGGCAGCGCAGCTGCTTAGAATCAGGATCGATACACAGACACACTCAAACTCACAGAAATCAATCGTTGAATCAATCTTTCTTCTCAATCAGGTGATAAACAATGTTAAGAGGGACGGGAGACGGGATCATAATCATAATAGGATGAGGCTAAATAGGAATGAAAATACAGCAGGACAACGAAACATTATCGAAGCACTCACAACCTAACAATAGGATGAGAATTAGGCATAGGAATAATATCTGCAGGCGTTGAGTTCAACTTACCCATAGGACTAATTGACGGACCCTACCTGATCAGCACCTGAACCCACTGTATAGACACCTGACCATTAATGAACAGTAAGCCTAGTCTAAGCAGCACTTCCGCCCTCCCCTCAAGCCACTGCCAATAGGCGACACAGAGAAAAACCACTCCAATATTGGTTTATTTAACACTTAACATTATGCTACAAAATTGTAAATTCTAGAAACGAAAGACATTTGGACAATTTGGTACTTAAATTGCATACCGCTAGATGTATTTTTTAAGTGGTTTTAAACACTAGTGATTTCTAGCGCCCTCTAGTATAAATTTAAATGTGAAGGTTATATATTCTGCTATAAATTTGAACGTTGATAACTATTATAAATCTATAAATGAACCAAACTTTGATCCAGTTTCTTTCTGTGTACGCACCTCCTTCCCCAAACCTAACCAGATTCAATCTGGAAATGCTCTTGCCCCGAAGTCTATCGGCAATTATTTGGACACCCCGAGAAAGCCGCCGCAGAGCCAACAGCAGCAACAGTCTGCGAATGCATCGACAACTGGCCGGGGGGAGAATGTTGACAAAACGCAAAAATCCAACAAGCTTAACGCTAAATCAACACGCACACTCGCACACTCACACACTGGAACACGGTTGCAGGCTGGCAAACTTGCCCTAACCGCAGACGTTGCACAGACTCAACGCCACACGGACAGACAGGATACGGATTCGGCTCCGGCATTTCCGTTTCAACTTGGCACTGCATCGATTTTGGTCTACGGTTTTTCGGGGCCTGCAGCTGCCGGCCAACCTGGAGCTGGAGCAAAGGCCGGAGCCGGAGACGGAATGGCAGTGGCAGTGGCAATGGCTGCTCTGCCATTTGCCTTTTTTGCATTTTAATTGCATGTTGCGCCCGAAAGTATGCAACCTGTCCAGCCCACATATGCGTGCTTAGCAGATCGACCCTGTTTTTGCAATGTGTGTGTTGTGTGCATGTGTTGACAGTGATGGGAAATGTTAGGCAGTACTACTTGCATTATATTCAAAATAACAAAGAATATATAAGAGCATCGTCTAAAGCGGGAAACAAAAAAAAGTTATACTCCTTTTAGACATCTTTTTAAGACTTTTAATAACTAAGTTCTGAAGAATCGAAGCATTATTTAGCTAAAAATTCAAGACTGCAACATTAAATAGTTTTTTGGTACCGGTTTATTATTGTTTTACATACTTTTTTAAATGACAACAAATAAAAATCCTAGTCGTTATTGAAATAGGTCTAAAGTTAAATGTTTTCCTGATTCATTTATCATTAGTGATAAAATTGTTGAATATTAATTTATATTTATATAATTATAACTATATTTTATTAATGAGTTCCAAAATGTTGAAGAATTTATTGTCTAAGGACATATTCCTTCCTTAGATACTACAAAGACCAAAATTTCCCATCACTGTTTTGTGACAGCAAAGGCGATTTGCATTTTTGAGCCAGCCAAAGGCATTCGAAATTCGTTTTTAATTTTGTTTGCTCTCTGGCCGAAAGGCATCCCGACGGTCGATGGACATTTGCTCGCGGTTGTCTTTGCACATCCCCCCTCACGGGTTAGAGACGGAGCGACATCCGGGAAAGTTCTGAGCATTTCGGGGCTGCAGCTGCGTTTATTATTAAATGTCTGCGGCGCTGTGTCGAGCTGCCAGAAAATTGAAACATTTAGCGGCTACGTGAGAGTGCGTTTGCCAAGGGATCGGCGGCCATTTTGAGGCCCGTTTCCGGTTCCGCCTGTCGCCGAAACTGCAATTAGCTTAAGCACTTGTTTCCCCACGGCCCCTATCCTTCCGCCAACCCGCAAAACTCGTCGAAAAGTTTCAAGCTGCCCTGGCAGCCATTTAATATTTTATGGAATTTTTTTGTTCGATTTGCTTCGAGCGTGCGTTAACGTGCAATTAACTCTGCCAGGCCTCGATGATCGTTTTATTTAAATTTAATTAAATGCAGCACAGCACAGAGAATCCGGCCAACCAACCAGCAATCAGCAATCCAGCAACCAGCCACCAGCAACCAGCAATAGTGAAAAATAGTATAGACAAACAAACAAACAAATGCAAACAGTGAAAAAAGGTGAAATTAAATATAGGCAAAGTGAAAACAAAGCAACAAACTCTGGACGGGCAGTCAAGTGTAAAATTGTGCGCCAGCTTAATATACATATAATTGTTAAACTACCAATACATAGGCATATACGGATACCGATACATACATATAGAGACAGCTCCCCACACAGAGGCACGCATCCAGCCAAATGGCCAAAAACAATGAGAGCAATCAGCCGAAATAGACCGGCAATTAAAGCGTAAAATGTAAAATACAAAGTCAAACTCGGCCCGGCACGCTCGCTTTAATTTGGACAAATAATAAAAACTGATTGAGAAGTGCACACAGATCTCCACACATGGTAACCTAACAATAATAATAATAATAATAATAATATTAATAATAGCCATGGCATTTCTGCCAATCTGGCGAGGGCCACCCTGGGCATACGTTGGGCGCGGTGTCCAGGACAATTAATTTATGCGTAAGCGCAATCATAATTTAAATTAGGACGGCCCGAGTGAGCCGTAAATCAATAGGCAGACTTATTGACATAGATCTGGGACGGGACGGGGCAATCAGAGGGATGACATGGCCAGGAGCACACACTCACTTGGCCAGAACAAATCACAATAAACGGAGTCTGCCATCTGAGATATCCGGCGGAATGTAGGGTTATATATTTATTAGTTTACTATCGATACACAGGAATATAGGCCAACAAATATATACACGCTATATACCGACATTTAGCCACATACGAATATTTACAATAAAATTTCAATTTACATACGTAAGTGTTTAAGCAAAAGGCCAAAGCATTTCAAATGCAAATGGAACACGACAAAAAACGGGCAAAAGTACGCAAATTGATTGCCAAAATAAACAAAAAAAAAAAAATAAATAAAAATATTTATGGGAATAGAGGAGGCGTGAGAGCGTGTCAGAATTACCCGACTTTATGCATACACAGTGAATATATTTACAGACGCATATTGTATAGTTATATTTATATGTATACACACACCCCTAGCATGTAAAGTGTTTAAAGCAAATATTTAGCCAGCGTATGCCCCAAATGTTTTGCAAATGTAATCAAAACAAAATACAAATCGGCAGAGTCGGAAAAAGTGTAGTCAAATTTGCATACGTTATGAATCAAATATTTTTAAAGTTCAGTTTTCACAGCAATAAAGAGTTTTCGCAAAATGTACAACCTCCTGCGAGGAGTTTCTTATTCCTTATGTGTGGTGTGGGTGTGGTGCAAATGCAGGTGTTGGCTTCCATCAATGTCTCCGTCCTCTCACGTGCTACTCCATATCCGCCGAATTGCCGCTGGCGGATGATTGATGGTTGCTCCAACGCTTCCCGCAAGCTGAGATTGCTGTAAGCCACCCCTTCCTCCTCCGCCTGCTCTACTTGGCATCCTGGCGGGGAAATCACAGGAGGTGGAGTAACCAAGACTCACGGGTTACAGCGGAATATATCGGCGAACTGAAACTTAAAGCAATTGCTGAGGCTGGAAGGAGGAATCGTGTGGTGTCTAATAGCGGAGATAAATTCTGGGAAATAAGTCTTTTAGTGATATAATAACACTGTCTTGTCGCAAATGCTTTCATAAAGATACTTTTTATGGGACCTAAGCACTGGCGTTTAATAAAGTCCAAATATTGTGCTCTTCGTGTTTTATGTTATTACCTTACTAATACTTTATTACTTTATTACTCAACTGCCATTAATGCTAATAATTTGAGAACATAAATTTGGTTCGCAGCTTTAACAACACTCTATCCTCTGCGTCATTACAAATATTTATTTTTCATCGAGATCGCCTTACCAATTATTTGCTTTCTATAAAAATACACATCTAAGCATATTCCCATAGCGCAAATCAGGGTTCAAGGATTCCAGGTCCTTGCATATCCCATTAAAACAAATGAAAGCAATTTGTGTGAGAACTACGGGTAAAGAGTTGTGTGTTTGAGGGGGAAAAAAAGGGAAAAAGAAAATGCACTGGCTGGTTCCTACTCGAATATTCCCAAACAAATATGCAGGGACACCCCCTATGCGCCCGGCTCCTATATATATTCCCCGTCCCCTTCTGCCTTCGTTCGAACCTCGAACGTGTCATTGTAAGTTCAAGTGTAGCCAAGAGTGGAGAAATCGGAGGCGGGAGCAGGAGGAGCAGCTGGATCAGGAGGAGCAGCTGTGGCAGGAGCAGAAGTCCTCCAGCTGACTCCTCTGGAAGCGGACGACGACGAGTGCTGATGATGATTGTTGGCGACGCCAGGGTGGACGGGTGCCTGGGAGTTTTCGGGCCTGGTCCAATGATTGTGATGGGCACAAAAGCCAACGGCTCATGAAAAATGCATGCTACTCGGCTGCCTCATATGTTTTATGGCTTGTTGAATTCCATCGCTGGCCCTGGATACCCCCATCCCTTGCTCATCTGCTCCTCTGCTGTCCTCCGCTGTAGTTCAAGTTGTAGTCAAAGTCGCATCGCATCACTGGCATGGCCTGTTAAATTAATAAAGGACAGCGGCAGCAGGACCCTGACAAAAATGTTGTATGCGGCCAAAGTTGGGGTTTGTTTTTCAACAGCTGTGCCGGAGACGTCCGGAGCATGCAGAGGCCAAAGGGAGCACAAAAAAGAAGCTGGCCAGAATCCGGGATAATATGTTTAATTTTCTCATACATATTTCCCTAGCTCCTGCTGCTGCTGCTGGCTTTTCATTTGTTGTTTTGGGGCTTTTGGCTAGTGTTTTCTTTGATTTCCGTGTGTGTGGGTCCCACCACCGAGGCGAATTTGTCCAACGGAGTGGAAGTTCTCGATCCCCGCCTCCATTTCGTTATTCTTTTTTTTTATAAATTTTAATTTCCGTTTGCATTTTGCACGTTTTTCATAATTCATGCTCTCGAAGTAACTAGATTGATGAGGACCGTTTCCAGGCGGGCATTTGCGGGCTGTCGGGCTTATCCCCACCCACCGAGCGGCAGTCCGGGCAGCCGCCACACCGCCACTCACATGCATAATCGTGCGGAAATGCCAGACACACTAAGCTGACCCAGCCCCAGAGTCTTACTTATATATATACTACATACTATATAGATATATCCTCGGATACACACACGCACACTTGCACACATTCGTGTGTGCAAGTAAATCGCTGTATCTGAGCCGAAGCATCACCAATCACCCTGCACCGCCCACTCCACAGCACCACCCAATGCCACCCAGCTCAATCTCAACCCTTTGCCGAAACATCTGCCTTGGCTGAAGCTCGTGCTTGATTCCACCGAAGCTGCTGTTGCTGCACGGAGAGGAAAAATGGGATCGACAATCTTAGTAAATATCAATATTAATTGTTAAATTTATATTCAACTAATTTTAAGACAAATATTTAAATAAAAAGAATAAGCTTGAGGACTTTTATATAGGAGTTCCATTAATTGGATAAGTTTCTCAAAAAAAAAGAAAACAAACAAGAAGCCAACTACACCAATATACAAATTTTGCAAAACGAGGTATATATAATTAAGTTCTATTAATTTCTTTGTCACTGCTATAGGAGCTATATGATAACGTCCAGTCTAACTTATATTCTAATGAAAATATAGTAGAATACAAGTTTTATTTCAATAGCTTCTAAGAAAGCCAATAAAGGCTTTAATGATCATTAAATAATGTATTACTTTAAACATTATTTTTATTCCTTAATAATACTAAATGAATAATAAATTTCTCACTATTTTGGTCACCATAGAGATGCCATTTGGTATCCTTAAAATTCCTACAGAATAAATTTTTAAATCTATGAAATATTTCATTCTTTTTCTCCAGTGTACAACTGGTACTGCTGGTGGCGCTGATGTCGGTGGCTCTGCATCTGGTGGCCGTGGTGGTGGTGGTGGTAGTGCATCCCCCTTGGGCCATTGACTAATAGGATTTGAAGAGCGTAAAATTGGTTCGTTGTGAACATGAAATATGCAGTAAATCCTTTTGCGCCCCGCTGCCGTCGGTGTTTTCCTTTAATATTTGCTGCAACGTTGTTGCAGCTTAAATATTCTTACCCCGGCAGCAAGGTCCTGACTTCTGCTCTGTTTCCCCGGGGCCACCTCCAGCTTCGGCTTTCCCCTCCCAGCTGCGGAGGCCAATGCACGCGCAGTTTGTTGCAATTTCGCGGTTCGATTTTCCCCCCGCTTTTCCGACGTTGTCGTAGTCGTCGACGTCGTCTCGGCGCGATGGTGTGTTTTATTATCACAAATAAAGCGCAATCACTGTTGTGGCACCCGCTTCTTGCTGCCAATCCCGCCGCCCACTTTTCAGCCACTTTTCCACCCTCTTGCAGCCACTGGAGAAAGCCCGGGCAGGCACTGCATTTTTCATGTCCGGATTTCGTTCGTGTGGCAGCCTGAAATATTGCAAATAGTTTGGCTCCTTCTCAATTGCGTGAAATATGAAAAACCCCCGGAAAATTTGTAGCAAAGGCAGCAATGCACTCGGATTTACTTTTCGCTGTGCTGCCACTGCAGACTCCTAATGTTTGCCTCTTTAATTGTCCTTGTTGCAGCAAATGACTGGACATTTGTTTTCATTACTACCAGGACAGGCAAGGACAGGGCGAAGAGGGCCGCAGAAGGACGGACCAGTTCAAGACAAGCCGAAGTTGGGGGGTAATTTGGCTACACTGTGGGAAATGCTTCTTTTTAAGGTTTAGTTTGTTATGACTTGATTATTATTGTTTTTCCCAGTGCTTGTGCCTTGGCTGGCGACAGCGATAATTGTGAGCCGTATTTATGCAGTCCTTAAACAGGCCGCTCCTCGCTGCGAATACCCGGGAATCCCTTCTATTGCCGCTCAGCTCAGCTCCCAGCTGCCAAGGACTCTTTGCGAGGCCATCTTACGGCTAAGCCGCCTCAAGACTCCAACTACGACCTGCTCCTCCGCCTGTGCCTTCATCGTTCATTCAACTGCAGCTTGGCTGACTTCCGGCGTTGCCTTTTATGATAAATTGAAACAAATAGCCACCAACACCAGCTCACTCGCCAGCACTCGCTGGCCCACAGGAGTCGGCTTATCAGAAAATTGCGCTCAGCTGTTTATGAAAGCATAACATTGTTAGCTGCCCCGGCCATTACTAAGGGGTGTCCAACCTTGGGCCAACATCAACATGATCATCAAACTGAATGGCCGTACCCAGGACCTACTTCGGTTCCTGCTCCACCTCCGTCGCCTTACGGTCTGGCTTGCTGGCTGGCCGTCGCAGCACATAACTCACAAGTAGGATAAACAATTTACTTATCGCCGCTGCAGCCATGCCAGAAGTAGGATGGTGGGATGGGGGTCTTCTTACTCCGCACACACCCCACGACCAAGATTCAGTTTCCGTCTGAGACGTTGCCACATCAGCGCGCCACATTGGCAAATAAATCATAATAAATAACTTGAAAGGCGAAACACCTTTGCGCACAAAAGTTGCACGTCCTGTTCCAGGCACGACGTACGAGTAAAAGTTTTTCCAGGGAGTTGGTATGGTTAGTTTGGGGAGGTTTATATTCTCAGGTTTAACTTGCCAAATGCAGCGAAAAGTTGTGAGAATTTTTCGAGTTGAAAATGACTGGTCTTAAAAATTGACAGAAATAAATAAATATTGGTTTTATTTACTACTTACGTTAGATTTTGAATTGTAAACTATTGTTAAAGTGTGGGAGAAACATTTCTAAAGGTAACAAAGCAGTAAAATAGGGCTTGTCCTGTTCCAAACATAATTTCTTTTTTGTTCAATTTAATGTAATTTCCACAGAGAAGTGCATTCCAATACCGGCTTGGTTTCTCAACTTTCTGCGTTCAAATACATTGTATTTCTGGTTTCCGCTGTCAGTCGGTTTCGGTGTTAGTGGCTGCTTACAGTTTAACACTTTGCCAACAGCTCCTGGCCAGAGGAAGGACCAACGACAGGCACTCGCCTCGATTCCTGCAACTGGTGATAAAAATTGATACATAACTTGCATAAATCAGGCGCCTGCCACGCATTACGCATACGCCATGTGTGCGGCGCACTGTGGGTGGCGCGTCATTTATTAAATTAGCCACAGCATTAGCTACCCCAGCAGCCAAGGGCGGAGCGCGTCAGGTAATTTGTAAATTTCTGACAGATGCGCTGATAAACTCATTGCAGAGATTTCTGGGGGCGCGGGATGGGTGATTTGTGATTTATGCGGGTCTTATTACGGCTGCCTATATAACAATACTTTATTCGCAATACTTTGGGCCAAACTTAACGTAACATCACAAGGGGAATGTGAGCGGCGAACGGGAATGGCAACGGGATCGATTGCCGGGGCGAAGACGTCGAAGGAGTTCGTTCGCATGGCCTTCGAGGATACCGGGATTCGGGGATCCAGGGATTTGGAACCTTCGAGGCTTCACGGCGCCGTCTCAGAGCGTCTGAGACTGGTTAGCTCCGGATGGGATGCCAGGCTGTCGTCCTTTTCCATCGCCGGTGGCGGTTTCGGCAGACTGAAGAATTTCTGTAAATTAAATTTGTGAAAAATGAAATTAGGCTACGGCTGCTTTGCATAATTTAGATTATAAATTAGATGTGATAGCGGAACTCCTTCTTGGCTCATCGAGCGGAAGAAGGTTAAAGAACTCTTGCCACTCCGGAGAAAATAATTAAAACGAAATCTGGAAGTTAAAGCCTACGAAGATTTGATGTTTAATCTACTATAAAAATGGCACTCACATCGTGTTGGCCAAAGTGACCCGCCTCCTCCATGGTATCCGGCAGTTTCTTGTGCAGCGTCTCCGGCAGGAAGAGCGCCCCAATGCCGCCCAGCAGGAAGAGGACGCCCAGAATGTAGTACGGCGCCCGGATGTCAACGGTGGTGCCCAGGTAGACCAGGTACGGGGCCAGGACGCCAATGCCGTTGGCAAGAATGGTGCCCAGGGCCACGCCCGTCTGCCGCATGCAGGTGGGATAGATCTCCAGGCACTGCAGGTTCACCGTGAAGAAGGTGAGAGCGTTGAGAAACTTGATGAACGTGGCCAGGTAGATCATCAGGCTCTCGTACCGCTCGTCCGTGGCATACACAATGATGGGCAGACAGGTGACGAACGAGACGAGGAACGATATCGAATTGGTGAAGCGCCTTCCATATGTATCGCCTGGAAAAGAGGAGTCGGAGATAGAGGATGACACTGGCGGTGATGGACTGCTCCAATCAGCGCGGCGTCACGCCCCGCAGCACTCACCCATGTAGCGGCCCACGATGTAGGCGGGGATTTCCACCACGCTCTGGTACAAAAAGTTCAGAAACGGATTGCCGGCCATGCGGGAGCTGAAGAGCACCAGCGTGAAATAGGAGACGGCCACCACGCACCTGAAAAAAGGGACAAAGTGAGTCGCCAGTTAGGCATGCAAATTGCATTGCTCAAGGCACTGAGGAAAATTGTTGCAAACTTAGTAATTTCTATAAGAAACTAATCAGGTGAGTAAGTAAATGTTTTTCTAAAATTTAAAAGATTTATTTAAGGACTATTACAAATGGGAAAATTAACTCTGAATTGGGAGAATATTCCTTTAAATTAAATAAATATTTTTTAACTGCTTTTTTTCTTTGTTTTTAAAGAAAAAAATATTTAAATAGGCATACGGGACACAGTTCCCTTTAATTTAAATCGAACTTTATTATTTTACTTTCTAGAAATTAATTTTGATTTTAAATATTCCTCTCAGCTTATCTTTGTGTCTCACCAACTGAAGCCCATGATAATGGTGTTGCGGGCCAGCCGCCAGCCGGCAAAGAGCGATGCGATGCCGTAAGTGACATCCTGCTTCTCCTGGCTGTAGATTTCGGCCAATTCCTTCTCGGTCATGTCGAAGCGATGCCCATTAATTTTGGCTATCTTCTGCAGCTGGACAATGGCCTCGCGGAAACGCCGCTTGCTAATGAGCCATCTCGGAGATTCGATTACATATCTGGAGAAGAATTTAATAAAATCATGTGACATATTTCAAGTCTTTAACAT
This sequence comes from Drosophila anomelani, assembly GCA_035045905.1. Classification (NCBI taxonomy): domain Eukaryota; kingdom Metazoa; phylum Arthropoda; class Insecta; order Diptera; family Drosophilidae; genus Drosophila; species Drosophila anomelani. The sequence continues at coordinate 1,330,007 of JAWNOO010000007.1, read as the reverse complement.
TATTTTTTTATATTTAGAAAACAGGAATTTAATTGAAATATTTAAAGAAGAGCTTTTTTTGCGTTATGTGATATCTAAAAGGTACAGACTGGTAAACTTTACTATAATTTAACAGGACTTACAAAGAATTATATAGCATATTTTGGAATAATATTTCCCAGGGGATTCCCCCTAATTTTGCCATACAATCAAAATAAAGGCATTGCAATACAACTAAAGAACTAATTAATGTCACGACGTAAACCTACTTTATTATTAGATTTGGATGTGCCCTGCGTGACTTACTTGGAGAAGAGCAGAACCATTGCCGTGGGCACTGAGGTGAGCCACATGAAGGAGTCCCAGTGGCGCAGCCACCAGTAGAGCAGGGGCATCAGGGTCGTGCCAATGGACCAGCCACAGCTCTGGAAGAAGGCGATCCGACTGCGGTCCTCCCTGGACACAATTCGATGGGAGTGGGTGAGCAATAAAAGTTGGCCACAAACTTCGTTCAAACTTACTCCCGCGAGATTTCCATGCCGATAATTTGGGGCGACTGGAAGAGGCTGTTGACCGTGAGGCCCACGATGCCGGACATGATGAGGAACCACGTGTATGAGCTGGTGCACATGATGGACGCGATGCGTCCCAGGGAGCAGAAAACCACGCTGATGTAGTACACGAACCTGCGTCCGTAGCTGGAGCGACCGGAGAGTGGACAGATTCAATTACCGGCACTGCCATAACTTAGTTAGGTGGAAGCAAGGTTGCGCTACTTACGAGTCGCCCATTTGTCCCAATATAAATGAACCGGCCACCTCCGTCACACGACCCACCACGAACACATTTGTCACGAACAAATCCTTGGCGCACACCCAGTTGTGGTCCGTGGGGATGGTGCTCTCGTACCAGGTCTTATCGTAGCTCCAGCCATTCTGGCAGGCTGAAAGATGGCGGAGATGGTGTGGGAACGGTAATGGGAGTGGTCGTAAAATGCATTCGAGTGCAAAGTTGCAAATATTTATAAGACAGCAGAGGAGCAGCGGAACGCTGAAAGTAATTTCACCTCTAATCCGGCAAACGTATGTGTTTACTTTTCCTTGGAAGCTATTTGATAGAGTTTCGGAAGCTCAATAAATATTTCCTACTAAAGCCCAGCAATTGGTTGGGTTTAACAGGAAAATTATCGCATTTAAATAAATGCATCAATAAACAAAATAAAATTGTAATAATTGCCTTTGTTTGGTTTTTAAATTACTTCAATTAAAAATTATTATGAAATGTCCTAGAGCAACTAACCACAAAGGAAATATTTTTTTGCGGTTTGTATGCTTTCAATTATGTTTTTCTCGAGGAAAGAGATATTTTAATTTATTTAGTTTTCTTTTTTAGGTTGCAATTTTAATTTATCATATATTTTGTTTTTCCTACTCACTCTCTGTGTGATTGGTCCGTTGGCTAGTGTTCCAGCCTGACCAGTCCGTGATCTCTGTGAAGTTCATGCGGAACACCTCACAGTTGCTAAACGTCTCCCTGCCTCGGTTGTCGGCCTGTCTGTTCCAAAACAGGATTCATATCATTTCATTTGAAGGCTGGTTGGTGTCTCCAGGACTTACTTGGGCAATGTGATGTCCCGCCACTCCTTCAGCGAGAAGTTGGTGTTCTCCCTGCCGGGCACCGTGCACCAATGGTCGGGTATGTTGAGGGCCAGGATGATGTTCATGTAGATCATTGCCCCGCTGAAAGCCAAGCCTCCAACGAACACAAAGTTGTATAGGGTTTGATAGCGGCCATGGTTGCCCGCCTTCTCCATTAAGGCTTGGAAGGGATCGTTAAACTCCGACTCATCGACGTCCATCTGGGAAAACTTTCCCGAGGCCTCGGAAGCCTTGCGGCTGTTCGCCTGTTCCAGCTTGTCTCTCATTTCGCACTATTAGAATTCCGGTGCGGCTGTGCTTTAGTCCCCTAGTCAGAGTCGTAGGGCCCGATAAGTAGACTAATCTTTATGGCATCTGGGCTACAGAACTCCGCTCGGATGAGGAGATTGCTCGGCAATTAGATGCGGGCGATAGCCGAGGCTTTCTAACGAGACACTTGGCGCCGGCTCGTTGTTAAAATCTTCAAATTGTGAATATAAAATTTATTGAGTCATTTCTCTTATATTTTCAGAGAGAACGGATTACTTATTGTTTGTTTTGAAACCCACAGACATTCACTTAAATTGTTATGAGCAAATTGGTCTTGAATGATCACTTAAAAGGCTGTAAATACTCTGTATTCCCAGGTATTGTAAGGTAAACATGAGTGATATAACGAACACTTACCACTTACTTTTGTTTGCACCTCAAACACTTTTGCAAACTTCTCAACAATTCTTAAAAAATATATTAATTTTCAACACACACTTTAGATTCCACGATGAGGTATTTAGGTAACTTGGAATTATCCTTTTGTCTCATCCCAACCTAAGAGAAATTTGAAAATGTAAACAGATTCGGGCAGCGCGATCGCACTTTTCACATCCCGTCGCGAAACGGATAAACTTTTGACTTTGACGCCTGCGAGAGATCATCAACTGTGGCCAACACGCGCCGGTGCTGTTCTGGCTGTTCTGGTTGCTCGTACGGCTGTGGGGCCACTTATCAGGCCAAGACGGAGCCTTATAAAATGAATTGCTGATAACAGAACGTCTATCAGATTTACACAAATGTGTATAACCATTGCGTGGGCCAAAGAGCGGGGGGCAGCAGGTTCTGTGAACCTGTCAAAAATATAGTTTCATGTGCCAGCTTTCCCTCATTGAGCAGGTTATGTTCCGCGAATCTAATCACCTTTCTCCACTGACACTGATAACGCCTCTGTGGGTCATCATGGTAATCAGAGCGAGCGGTAATGGGTTTTCGATGGATCGCAAATTGTGGAATATATATTGTCGTAAAAATGTTTACATCGTTCTCCGTTGCGTAAAGGGAGTCTTTTTGATGACAGGCTTTTTATAGCGATTGCCCGCTTAAATTCATCTTTATGGAGGCCATAGGGCAGTAGGCAGAGGACTGGCTCGTAAGCCCCTCGAAAGATAAGATAGACACAAGACAATTGCATTCGGAATATACTATAGCTCCGAATCGGGGACTAGACAAAGCAAAGACTCGCGGATAATCCTAGGTTATGCCGCTGGACCCAGGCTGATAAGAAGCTGTGAATATACGGGCTGGGGCTTTTTTGACAACTCCCGCTGCACTTGCTCGAACTTTATCTGGAACTCTGTATACTTTTCTCTCATGTTTCTATTTGCTGATTAAATTAGACAACCGATTATCTTCCTGCGCTGTTTGAGCTGCTGCCGCGTTTGACTACCGAATGTGACTGCGACTGTGCTGAAACCGAGACGAGAAAACGCCGCTGTGGCAATGAGATAGAGTCCACTTGGCTCGGTCTGTGCAAATGCAATAATATCAATTTTCATATTTTCATGTACTGGCCGGCCGCCGGCCGAAAGACAAAAGCAATTTAACAATTTACTAAAGCACTTAAGCGCAAATTCAGTTCGGTTCCCGGCCGCCCGCCCGCCACGACGACTGTTGCTCTATGAATAAACATCACCATTGCCGTGGCAGCAGCTGCTATAGATCTCTGGGATAAGATCTGTAAATTTAATCAGACCAGATTACGTCCGCAATGTGCTGCTAATCTATTGACTGTCACCGACACCGGCCAGCCACTACGGCGTCCATCTGACCGTGTCGCAGTCTCAAGGGTTCCTGGTTCGGAGAATCGTTTACATTTCAGCCGAGTCTCGAGCAGGGCTTAGTGCGCGGCCTCCAATTGTCATCCAAATTGCTTCTTGAAGCGGTCTCCTTTGCCACATCAAGTTCTGCTGTTGGGAGGGGAATATTAAGTAGTGCTCTGGCCCATCGAAAGATGGATGGGACACAGCAGAGCCAAGGGTATGGGAAAGTCAGGGCCAATGAAATTAAATGGGCGGTAATGATCACCTCATGATCACCGTTAAAAATATATCCCAGACCCAAAGCCCAATGATAACACTTCAAAGAGTTGAGTACTTTTTAGATATGTTCATTTTTATTTAAAGAATTTTACTTTGATTTATGCATAAACACGAATCATTGCTCTCCACTTTGCTTTGTTTTGAAAATTTCTTCTAAAATTTACTGAACTCTGAATAGCTTAATTTGCGCTCTCGTTTTAGGGTGTGTTAATGGAAATTTACTTGCTTTTCGTTTTGTTTTCTTGCAATTATAATGTGTTTTGACTTAATAATCGATTTGTGGCTCCATGTTGGGTTAAACTTTAATATTGCTTATATATTCTGTCTTTAAATTACATCATTTTACAGTGATAATAAGAAAATGGTAGCACATGTCGAGTGTTGTGTGTTCGTTTTCGTTTTCGCCTCTCACTTCGCCTCTAAATATATATAAATATTCTTTTGTTGACTTTATTACAATTTACAGTTGAAACACTTAAACGTAATTCGGATAGTTAAATTTAAAAATGCCTATAATCCAGTATTCCCTCCCGTAATATATCTGTCTCTACATCCGTCCATCGTCCACCTTCGGCTGGCTGTAACACGTGCGATTTGTTCGGTTGTTTAAATTTGATTTAATTTGGGATTAAAGTTTATTAAGTTACCATACGAATATCGATATCTTATGCTCACAAAATATGTTCAGGTTTAATTTACGTTCTGAGTAGAAGTCGAAGCGTATTCCAAATAAACTCATTTACATTTAGTCAATTGCTATATTATATTTAGATGCTCTACGCTAAGTATGCTATGCTCTAATATATGTATGTTAATCAGTTGAAATTTGTATATTCGTAGTTGTTGTGCCGTGATAAATATTCCCTCATTTATTTAACTAATCGATAGAAACTGATTAAAAACATTTGCGCTGCCTGACTAATTTCATTGTCTGCTTTTGATTATCGCTAAATCGCTCATAGGGGATACGTCTTGATATCTACCATAAGGGTCGAACTAGATCCTAACTGAATCGCCATCCCAAATATGTACACACGATCCGGACACACGACTCTGGCTACGATTGAAAATATTGCTTAGCGTACATTACATATCTTGCTCGATTTGGCAATTTTCGGCAGTTATTTATACAAGTTTCTCTGACGGACTGGCATTTCATTTATCCTTATACGATTATCGATTATTAACAAATTAAAATTAGTTTCGAATGGCAGTTGGTGTTCTGTTCCTCTCGTGTTTTTATAAAATACTTTGTTTCCTTTTTAAAATTGAATTGGTCTATTGCTCTGCACCCGGATTAGTGCCTTAAAAATAGGAATCGACTTCTGTGTATGGTCTGTGTGTGTGTGTGTGTGTGGAAACGAATTATATATATAAAATGCAATTCAAGTTGGACGTTTCACAATATCACGTTTCGAAAAATGCACACGCAAAGCAGCTGAACAGTAAACAAATGGCAAATCAAACAAGTCTCATTCAATAGCCGGAGGCTAACTAAAAATAGTCAAAGCATTTTAAACATTGTCAGCTACATCCTTCGGTATGTATGTATATGAAAGTTCTCTTCTTCTGCAGACGTGTGTATATAATAATAATAAGTCTGTACTTTGTATAAATACGTGTTAAATATTTGTGTAAATGCCAACATTATCGGAGGAAGGATTGACTGACTCTGACATACTCTGCCGCCCCGCCTGCGCACTATTCCCCCCGCCATTATTCCGCTCTTATTCCCGTTCCCTAACTGTCTGTCTATCTCTCTCTATACATACTATACATTTGAACTGAAAGACGCGTGTTGGCCTTTTGTTTTCACTATCGAATCACAGCAATTGAAATACACTTAACTCAACGGGAGACTAAACTAAGAACTTGATGTAGTAAATGGGTTATTGATCCTCCTGTCTGTCGTCCTGATCCTGCAGCAACTGCACTCCGATTCCGCTTCCCACTCCGCCTCCACAGTTCCCGGCGGCGCTGCTTCCCGTCGTATTCTTGCGCAGGTGATTGCGCAGCATCACTAGGTTCCGGTTGAGCGGCAGATTGCTGGCCATCGATGACAGCCCGGCCGAGGAGGAGGAGGAGGAGGAGCTCGGAGCATGTGGCAGCGTGTTGCATATGTTTCCCAGCGGCGCTGAGTGAGCAGTGGGCGAGGTAGCGGACATTCCGTGGGGCGTAAGGGTTCCCATGCCCATGCCCATGCCCGAGCCCACGCCCAGCAGCAGCTCGTGGGCCAGTATGGTGGGCAAATGTTAAGTGCTGCTCTTTAGCGGACCCGATGATAGCGAACTGCTGCTGACCCCCGAGTCGCTCGACTTCTCGCTAAGCCCTCCACGCGTGAGCGTATCGTCCGCCATAAGGCCGCCGCCGCCAAGAAAGGACTTCTTGCCCACGCGTCCCCCGCCCGGCAGCGTGGCCTTAAAGGGATTGTCCTTGCAGCGCCGGGCGCTCTCCACGCGCTTCATGATCTCGCTGGAGCACTTGGTCACCACATCGTCCAGACTGTTCGACTCGTCCGTCGAATTCACTGCCTGTGTTGGTGTCTGCGAACTGGGCAGCGGTGATCCCTCGTAGCAGCCGGAGTCGCGAGGGAAGTGCCGTCGACCGAAGGGCGACGCTCCATGCTTCATATTGATGTTGTTCAGGCGGGCCTCGTCGTTCTCCGAGCTGGAGCCGGCTATGTCCACGTCGGAGCCTGTGCGGGTGAAATTTGTAGCTGTGAGTATTTGTGGGTGTGTAGTGGGCGTGGGGTGTGGAGGGTGTGTTAAGTATGAGGTGAAAGAGTGGGTTAGGTTGGGTAAACATCAATTTGGCTGGCTAACTCAGGCAGTGAGTCTCACGCGTTACAGGGCCCAGGCAGGTAAATACTTCAAGCTGAGTTACTAGCTCGAATTTATGGCTGCATAAAAGTTATCGCCAACTGCTGTTTTATACACCCAACGTGATGGGGGAACATTGAGTAAAAGGCACTTTATCTATTGCCAATAAAATTTCGATTTAAAAACTGTACTTTATGGGCAATCGTGATTAGGAATTTCACAATTTTCCTTAAAAATGACGTCTTTTGAAATTTAATTTGGTAATGTGAAATTTATATTAATTTGTATTATTAATTTTATATTAAGAACTATAAAAACGGCACTTTATCTATTGCCAATAAAATTTCGATTTCAAAACTGTACTTTATGGGCAATCGTGATTAGGAATTTCACAATTTTCCTTAAAAATGACGTCCTTTGAAATTTAATTTGGTAATGTGAAATTTATATTAATTTATATTATTAATTTTATATTAAGAACTATAAAAACGAATGGAAAGAAAATGGATGGTTCTTTGCTTGATATCAGTTACCAAGTAAGTAAATTATTTTTTATAAAAATACAAACTATACTTTAAATAATTTATTTAACCTGCTTTCCCATAATTATCTATGAAAATTCACCGCCTACATGCAGCCGTAGGGTTTGGATAAATGTCTATCTGGTATCTATACTTACATTCAATGTCATGCAGCAGCTGCACAGCCGTCAGCAGCTTGGCGCGATGCTCCTGGTTAAGGATGCCCAGGTAGTCGAGATCGGCGGGCTCCAGCTCCTTGAACAGTTCCAGGTCTTCGTAGCTGCAAATGGAACGATAGGTGAAACAATCCAACAAAAATATTGTTGGTAAATTTGTTTCATCTACACCACTTACCCGTTGAGCACGAACACGGAGGTGTACTCCTTGAGGCCGATGCGAATTAGCAGATCCTCCACCGAGCAGGGTCCTCCGCCATTGTTGCTGCTGCCATTGCCGGGATGATTAGCCAGCCGGGAGCCGGGGGCCAGGGTCTTGCTGCTTGAGTTCTTCATGCGCTGCTCCGGCAGCACCTCCACGTTGATGAACTTGAAGTGGCCCACGCGGCCGTGGCAGCGTCCCTTCCAGATGCCGGAGGCATTCATCGACAGCACATCAATAAGCTCGCCCTTCTGCGAAGAGAAAAAACGTGATTGGATTAGCATGCTTCGAGGACTCTCTTTGCGCTCCTTGAAAAATAAAATAATCCCACTTGCAGCATCCACTAGAGGAGGTAATCTGCTGGTTGCTTACCTTGAATTTAAGCGCCTCCTTGTCATAGGGATTGGGCAAACTATCCACAAGGGCCCTGGCCTTGCAAATGCTGCTGACCATCGAGGTGCGATCCTCGGCGGAAATCGAGCTGTGCGGACTGCCGGGACGTACCAGGGCCTGTGTGCCTGTGGATGAGAGGATTTTGGGATGGATTGATAAATATTTACCCAGCTCTTTTGGTTCAAAGTTTGTCGTCCTGCCGAATTTCCAATTAATGCGCCCACAGCCAATTAGCCGCAGGACCCCAGGAATTTACTGCGGACAAACACTTTGGCCCATGCATGCCTAAGCTCGCACTCATTCGTTTGGTTAATTAAAAACTTTTCAAATATTTTCACACACACACTCGCAGGCACACACAGACTTGGCCCCGAAAATATTCAAATATGCACTTGAAGTTTGCCATTATTTTTCTGGGCTCTGTTGTTTTCTTTGCGTTGGTTTTTTGTTTGGTTTTGGGCCGGGCTAATCCTTGCTTTGTATCCTGGCCACACAAAAAATAAAGTATTTTTCCTTGCACTTTTCAAAAGTTGCCACCCAGCTTGGCAACAGCAGCAGCCATGCTCCTCCTTCAATGTTGCCTTTTATTTTGGGCAAAAGTTTTGTTCATTAAAAAGGAAGCGGTTGCCCTTCATTTAACCACGCCCCAGACATTGCAATCTGCAGGGCCGCCCCCATCGGCAGAGGGCACTTGCCCTCTCTTTGGCCTCTTTTGGGGGCGGCAGCAAGTGCATTAAAAATTCATTAAGTTGGCAAAATTTGAAGGAGCAACAAAAAACCGCAACAAGAACTACAGCTGTTAATAGACCAATATGCAACCAGCCAGGCAGGCAGAGGCTGCCTGGGAGCCAGCAAGGCAGTCTGGGAATTTTTCTATGGCCAGCGGAAGGAGCCTTAGACTCAGACAGGAGCAACAGACAAAATCAAACCCCGAAAACTCTAAATTGCAAGCTCAGACAAAGATACACACACACAATCTCCCTTGCAGCACAATTTGTGTACTTACTCGAACCGGAAGCGCTGGGCAAACTTTCCACGGAGCTGGCCGAGCAGGCGAACGCCTGATCGCTCATGCTGCCACGGTCGGTATTATCTTGGGAATTGCTAAAATCCCTCGACGTATCCTTTGTGGCAACAAAGTTTCGTCCATTCTCATTAAATGCGCCAATATCCTTTGCCGAGCTACGCATCTCGCCCGACTAACAAACCAAGCCAAACCAATCCAAACCGCAGTGAAAGTTATCCATTTTTTTTTTGCCGTGTTGCCAGCATCGCCGTCGTCGTCGTCGCAATAAATTGCATGTTGAAGGGTAGCAGCAGAAGCAGAACAGGGAAAGTAGGAAAGTTTTGTTAGTTAAATCATTAAAAAGTTTAAAACGAACATACCGATACGCCGCCGAGCAGGAGAAGGATGGATGAGATATGGCTTTATGTACACAGAAACAAATGTTAACTAGAACTTTAGTCATACATATACATGGGTTTAATAAAGCCTAAAGTAAGCAAAGCTTGCAGCTAACTTTTGCCTAATTTTGATAGTTTTAAAGGTAGTTAGATATTTTTGATCAATTATAAATCCTTTTATGAATCTTTATCTTATTATTTCTATATCATACTTGAAGTCCGGGTAATTGTTTCATGTGTATTTATTTTATTTTTAACCTTGACTGCATGGCTTCTAAGCCTAAGCTGTATTCTCTGCTGCGGAATCCACAAAAATTTTTTCATCTTTTTTTTTTGGCAGATCTCGCGAACAGCCTAGAAAGTTGGCCGAAATAAACTTTCGCTTTTACCACTTGCTGACAGTTAGGCGGAGGCTTGTGCACGCGGCCATAAAAACTCATTAAAATGGCATTTGCATTTAGAGTGCATGCGGCGGCAAAGAGTTCAAGTCGAAGCCCATTATGAGGCCTAGTTGAAGCCAATTGCATATGCAAAGCGCCGTTGGCCAATGGCTAATTACATTTTCGCTGGGCGGCCACGGTATGTGTCAACAAAATCTCCGTGGCTGCAGCATCTCCACTTGGCAAACGCAAACGCAAATGCAAATGCAAATGCACTTGGCCTGCTCCTCCATGAAGATCCAGCCAGCTCATCCCCTCCGCTCTCCATCTGCAAAGGCTTAGTCGGCATTAGCGTTTAATTAACTTACATGATGCACCGTGGCCTTTTGGCAAATGGTGTTCGCCTTGCCATGCGGCAGTCCGTTCTTTTTGGCTTTGGCCGCCAGCAGGCTGGGCGGCAGGCAGCCATGGCCCCTGGTGGTTCCGATGTCCTCGTAATCCGACGAAGGGCTGGGCGACAGCGACGGCGACTCCCCGATTCCGCCGCTTAGCGTCCGGTAGCGGGCCGTGCAATTGTTGGTTCCGATCTGTGGGCAGGAAGGAGAAAAGCGGATTGAGTGCGTCGTTGCCATATTAGCCAAGGCGGCGGGGCAAGTCAACTTTGCAAATGAAATGGTCGACCAATCTCATTTTCTGATGCCCGTATTCCGACAGCGTTTAGCTGGCTTAAGTGCCAACTCCAGCTCCAAAGCCAAAGCAGCTGGAGCCCCGAAAGGAAAACAAGGAGAAATAAGCACGGAAGCAGAGGAACAACTTGGCTAAAAAGCTTTTCCAGTTTCTGTGTTTTCGTTTTTATTTCTCCCTATCTACGTGCATTCCAGCTATCGTCCATTTTCGACCAGACCGAAAGCGAAGTTTGTTTGTCACAAAGAGCACTTAATCAATTTAGACGCAGTCGGATGCAGCTGGAGTTGGAACTGGAGATGGAGGTGGGGCTGAAAGTTAAATGAGCCCGAACAGGGCGGGAAAAAAGGGACTCCGCCACTTACCGACACCGCACTGAGCCTGGAGGTAACGCTTTGAAGGTCTGAGATGGAGCCCGCATAGTCACCGCTCTCACGGTCATGAGATCTGAAAGAAATGCCAAACATAAATGTTATATGTACGTATTTGTAGTTAAGTAAGTTTTTTATACATTTATAATTATTAGACATCCAACTATGATTTTAAAAATCCCTTAAAAGATGCCTAAAAGTATTTACAATTGAAATTTTGAGACTAAAATTGTATTTTAAATCTTTAACCACGTTTTAAAGACACTTTAAAGATAGATAAAACATTAGTGATTTATGTGGCAACTTTGAATATTTATTTATTAAGTTTTTATCTTACACAATAAAATCATATTCTTGGACATTTTAAACATTTAATTTAAACCAATTTCTACTACACTCAATTCTTTAATTTGCCGGTTTTACCTCTAGAAATTCGTTCTTTAAATGCTATCAATTTTCATTTTGGACTTTGGACATTTTTCTAGTAAGTCATTCCAATAAAATCTCCTTTCTAAGCCTTGTCAATCGGCCCGAAATTGCCCCTCACAATGGCCAAAAAATAACTTTAAACTCGTGGGTGGCAAACATTTTGAGGGCAAACAATAACCGAAGAGGCAGAAGGTGTCGAACAGGCCGAGAGGTTGGCTTGGGACACCGACCCGACCCGAGGTCGAGTGGCAAACAAAGGTCATATAAATAAATACTTGATATCTTTTTCTTATTTTTTCCTGGCTGATTTTCCTTTGCCATTTCGCTTCAGCACTGTTGAGATTTTCACTTTTGGTTGCCTTTGCTGTTTGTTTTCCACCTTCCTTTTCCCATTTTCTCCACTTTCTAGCTCGTATTTTCCCGCATTTCGTGAGTAGAAAAAGTTTTCTTTGCCGTTAGGGCCCCCAGCGGCCCACGAGGCGTATAAGTTATTTCAGCAAGTCCTTTGTATGCGTACGTGTGGAAAACGCAACTCGACAATGGGGAGGAGTCGGCCTCCTCTTTCGTTCCTACTGTCTACCTATAGCCCGCTGATTGAGGAGGAGCTGCCTGCTACTCTGACTTGTGGATTGGCGTTGAAGTAGCAATAATGCCATTTCATTCAAGTGTCCTGGCCTGTCTCTGTCTTGCTCTTATTGGTTTTGACCCTGTCGCAGGAAGGGAAGGATTCGGGAACCGGGATCCGGGTTTCGGGCTCCGGGTTCCCTGTACTGCGAGTGTGGCATGCGTAACAATATGAAATTGATGACTTTCGCTTCGATGCGTTTCGATATGTGTACCGTCTGCCAGTCAAGTTCGCTCGTCACTCACTCAGTCACTCACTCACTAATTCCCTCATTCATACCTCCGTTCAGCGATACATGCGCTCATTCATTCATTCATTCATTCATTCCACCGGCTGCAGACCTTCGATAACCGCACTAATGAAGTGAAGTCTACCCTTTTTCTGGCTTTTTCTCCTGCCTGACTGGCTGACTGTCTGTCTGTCCGTGGGTCCTGGGTGCCATCCTTTGACGCACCTTTTCAGATTGACAAATAAATTCGAGATGCCAGACTTGAGCTGTTTGATTGCTTTCGCTTTGGTCAGCTATTAGTGTTTGCTGGTCCAAATGTTTGGCCTTTTCATGGCGGACTGGGCACATTTGTGGCCCAGTTTTATGGTTCAATGATCACCTCCCTCCTTGGCCTTTGAAGTGGGCAGGAAAAAGGAAAAAAAGAGTCGAGAAAGGGTTCGGCAATTGTTGTTTGCCATATCATAACTGCCCACTCCTGCTCACGCCCCGCCCCATCATCATTGTCGTCGTCAGAAATCTGAAATCCGAGGCCGAGGACGTGGTCGGGGGCTGGACCATTTTATTTATTAATGCGCCACCTTCGTGTCGGCCCTTTGGCCATAAACTCAACTGCAAATAATAATGGCAATCAACAACCAGGACTACCGCCCCCCGTAAGCCCCACATCCGCCCCCGCGGGCTGTACTCACCTGGCGTGCGTTAAGGGTATTATTGTCGGTGGATTTGGCGGCTGCTGCGGCACGATAAGACCTCTACGCGGCGGTCCACGTTGCGGCAATGAAATATCTCCGGCGGATCTTAATGAAATTACGCCCGTGCTCTCGCGGTTATTCGAGAAGCGAACCCGGCCACCCTGCAAAAGAAGTGGAGAGGAGAACCGTGAGTGAGGGGCATACATACACTGGGGGAAAAACGCCATCTAAAATCGAGAATAAAATAATAGATATATATAAGAAATATTGCAGCTTTAAATAAAGGGTGTGAAATAGGTTTATTTTATAGTTGAAAATATAGTTTTATTAGTGTGAACATTTTAGTCTAATTGGTAAGTTTCTGAAGCACTCCGATAATTCTGTTAAATACAATTTAAATAGTTTCTTAATTAAGTGTTAAACAAAGTAATATTTTTCTAAAAATTTTGTTTATTTTTTGAGCTTTTCCACTATCCCTTTTCTTTGTGTATATATCCTTAACAAGGAAGTGAGATAGAGGGCCCGTACAACATGGGGATTAGCATTCAAGTAGAATTTGTTGGCCGCTGTAGAGCAACAAAATTATGAAAAATTAACAAAGTTATAAAACTTTATGAGGCCGTGAGTGGGACAGAGAGGGAGAACGGGCAGAGTGAGACAGAGCGAGGAGAGAGTTTATTTGCTGTTGCTCCGCTATATTTGTTTTTGTTGCACTGATTTGATGTGGCTGCCGGCTTCAGCTTGGAATTTTAAATTTAGTGAACACAAATTTGGTTTCTTTTCCAGTTTTTTTTTTTTTTTATTTTGCGTATGTTTGTTTGGCAACGGAAATTGCAAAGTTTTCTCGTTTTTAATTTAGGCAATACAGCAAAGTTTTTGGGGTGCGCAGGGAGCGTGGAAAAGCGTCAGAGGTCGACCCCCTGAAAATCTGAATTAGATTTTTTGAACCGAGCATGTCTCCCCATCCACGCCGCCTTTCGGGTTGGTTTAATCCGCTGTATTTTCGGTATGCAGAGCTCGAAATCGGTCTGATACCGAGAGCCATATCATGTCAAACGTTTTGCGGGTCCAGTTTCTGATCAAAGGCTGGCCCCAAACAATTCAATTTCAATGCGTTTCGGCCGCATTATCTCCGGCTACTCCGGTCCGTTAACCTTTTCCCGAGAACCGCAAAAGTTTCATTTCAATTTTAAACAAATTTCGTGGCCACATCAAAGGGGCCCAAAGCGAAAGAGGCCCGCACAAAAGGCCCCGAAAGGGGGTGGCTCGGGAGAACGCTTCAGCGTTGAGTGATTTCAATTGACTAAGAAAACAAATTCCCGCAGTCTCAGTCTCAGCCTCAGTCCCCGATCCCGGTCGCCGAATGTCGATAACTTGCCTAATGCGTTCCGACAAAAGCGCAACTCCCCGAAACGTAGGAAAAAGTCAAGGGGGAGCTAAGAAAATTATGCAAAAGGAAAAGTCTCAAGACGTCGCGTCGTCTCAGAGTTTTCCCCCCTAAACCCAAGCTCCGAGATCAATCCGCAATCAGAGTGGGAGTCAGAGTCGAGCAAGTCAACAAGAATTATGCACTTTTTGACTGTCAATAAAAATAAAGTGAGTTCGAGTCGCAGTTTGTCCCGGAGTTATGCACACAGCCCAAGGAGCGGGCCACAAGGAAGCGTGCAAATGCCAAAGGACATGGACATACAAATCGAAGTGGGTAGAAATCAATGCGCCAGCACAAAAATATATTCAGCGTATAATTTAATAAAGCAAATAGAAGCAAAAACCCACAAAGCTAAAATCGCTGAGGAAAACCAAACTCGATGAGGGCAAAAAAAAAGAAGTAGAAAAGCGGAAGCTCTCCTCCCCCTCACAGCTTTTGTGGCTGGCAAATTCCACAGAGAAATCAAAGCGGCAACCCGCTGAAATTGGTAAAGGAACTGGTATTGGATCGGGTTTGAACCTGGCGCTGGAGTCCGCCGGGTAACCAGGATTAACGGCGTCACAGGATGTGCCGCATAAATTTCGAATGTGATTGCAACTGCGACAATGTTGTCGCTGCCAATTCCATTTTTTGTTTGTTTGTGTTTGAGGATGACATAACCCGCCAGGGTTCAATCTCATAGTGTGGAATATATCTCAGACAGAAAAAAGAGTTTCTAGCTTTATATTATGGTTGCTTTCAGTTTTAGTATAGATTTTGTATAATTTAGTTTCACTTGCAAAGAAATTGTTACTATTTTTGAAGCTATTAATCATTTAAGTACATTTAAAGGGAATTTTCTAATCCAATTTCAGTAAGTTTAACTGTATATATTTTGTATATAAATGTTTTTAGAGAAGGACACTCACCTGTATTGTGGCTGCTGGTCCGCAGTTGAGCCCGGCCATAAGAAAGTCATCGGGATCACTCTCATAGGGCGGCTCGTCATACCAATGACCTTGATGATGCAGCGCACTCACCGCATAATGGGCAGCTGCTCCTCCACCGCCGTTACCGCCACCTCCTCCCATGGGAATGGCGCCCAAGCCAGCGATGCCCATGCCGACGCCCGTCCTCAGCGCCTCGTCGTACATGTAAGTATCGTCTGCAAGGGGAATAAACCGAGTTTAGCAGCCGCAAGTAGGGCTCGAGGATTAGGATTAGGGAAGACTGTGTGAGGAGGAAGAACTTTAAAAAGTTTTGCGAGCGCCCCGAAAAATGTGCAGAGCCAGCAGAATGGGCTGCAACACAATATTATTATACGCCACGTTGCACACAAAACTTGCAATGCCATTTGCCACATGCGAGCAGCACAAGTTGCTCCGGCACCAGCTCCAGCCACCGACTCCGTGGTCGTTAGTCCGGGGCTTATGTTCGGATTTTGGTCCGGAAACGGACATAAGATTTTATGCTCGCTTATGCATGTGACGCTCGCCAGACGGGCGGGCGAAGCCACGCCCCATGCTGCAGTTGCAACTTGCAGCAGAAGCACTTCAAGTGTAAAATTCCAGGCTGCATACTTTTCGGGGCACTCGCCTTGATTTTCCTCGCTATCCGCCACCTCTCCCGCTCCTTGGATTTGTTCTTTGTGCTTCTTTGTGCTACTTACCCGTGCGTCCTTCGCCGCGACTCATTTGCAACAGTCCCTGTCGAATATCACGCAAGATCTGTCAAAAGATAAAGGCAAAATTGCATTATTCTGTTGCACGAAAGTTGTCTTAATTGTTTTATTTTGGGCACTTTTTATTAACGCAGTTTATAAAGGGTATCATCCTAGAACTCAGATATAAACCTAAAATTGTATAAAACCCAGTGCATAAGCCAGCTAAAAACAAATCGAGTTTACCAAGAAATAAATTCGGTGATCCAGTTTCCAGGAGATCACATCGAAGCGAGACATGGACTTATTCTAATCAAGACAAATAAGCAAGCAGCCTTTTCCAACTTTATATGGTCAGAGAAAGTTGAAACTTCTCCGTCAGACTGACTATAACTAGATAAAACTTCTCTGTATCGAAGACGACGCCTCCGCCCCGGGTTTGCATGCATGTTTGCTCGTATTTGGGCAGCACTTTGTCTGCATGCCAAACGTGACTGCTGTGCGAAATGAAAGGACGCCCGGCGAGGATTGAGACGAGGACGAAATGTTGTCAACTTTCAAGCTCCGGACTCCTTCTCTCTGCTGGCATCTTATTAGCCAAGTCAGTCAGTCAGCCAGGCGGCAGTCGTCAGTGAGGCTCGCGTAGCTGGCAAAGGCGTTAAAATTACAAAATTCCATTTGAAAACTAAAACAATTTTGCCAGCGCAAGCAGAACTACTAGAATGTGCTACTTGTTTCTATTTTTGTTACTTCCATTCTCGTTTTGTATATCTTTTTGGCATGTCCTGAGTGTCCTGCAGCATAATGGCATTCTGTGTGCGCGGCATACTAATTCCGAGAGCATATATGAAAATGTGTTCTGCTGCCGGCAGCCAGCGGAAAGCATGCCAGGGCCAGCGAGCGAGCAGAAGCCGACACAGAAATAGAGGCAATAAAAGCGGGGCGCTGAAAAATTAGCTAAAAGCTTTTTTGGCCAGTCCGCATTAAAAATGCATTCAAATGGCACTGCCGGATTGTTGGGGCGTTGTGTTATATGTCCCACCCACAGCATCTGTACACACAATTGACTAGATGTATATGGTACACCAGTTGGCAAATTGAAATTTACGTGGCCAAGACACACGGAAACATTTCTTACCATTCTAATCACATCTGAGGTTCTTGGGGTCGCCTGCCTAATTGCTGGGCCAAATGCAAGGATCCCTCTGCCCCCAAAAAAAGGGAGATGTAAGAACTTTTACCCTCTACTGTCTCATCATAAATATTTCATGTTGCTCGTAGGTACACACAACAGCAGCTCTCCTTTTTTTTCTTCTTCCATTCTATTTCAGCTTTTCCTAGCCAAAATGGAAAACAAGCTCGTGAACAGCCTCCTTTCCATGTGGGTGGGAGGGGTGTTCTGCAAAAACAGCAATTACAATTAGACAAACAGAATGCTGTTTGCACAAGTTAAGCAGCAGAAGCAGTAGAGGCAGCAGCAGCAACAGCAGCACTAACAACAATAACAATGCGACACACCAGCCCATATCGCAATACCTCCCCGCATACATCTCCTGCCCTTCCCCCACCTTTTGTGTGCTTTTCATTTATGCACAAAAATTATTGCCCTTGCTTAGGAGCAGCACACATTTTCCTGGACTGGCAAACAGTCGACAAATTGTCGTGCAGCAACGCAGTTTGTGAGAGTACACAGGCGGAAAATAGGGCTTATTTCATAATATTAAAGTTTAACATAAACATCCGACTGGAAGGACCAACAGATAATGTCTATAATGACGCTTGCAAGTATAGCTTTTTGTAATTTATCTAAATAAACATTTTTTATATTATATATTTTTGAATTAAGGAATATCTGCATTATTTCTTCCTGTGCATTCGTGCCTCTATGTGCTGCGTGTATAAGTCCGCATCTGCTGTCTGCTGTGTATCCATCATTGAGCCTGATAACTGGCATAATTAACTGGGCCGGCTGCCGAGTTGATTGAGGACCTCGAGTGCCAAGGGGAGGATGATTTCCCTAATCGATTTGGATTTTAAGCCCTTGCTCAATGAATCCGAGAGCCCTTCGCTACCAGATACATCCAGTAAATCTCGGGTTAACATTATCAATCAGAATCAGAGGAACCCGCAGTCAGCATGAAATACTTTGGTCTGCGTTCACAACTAATTCTCTTGGCATATAAATAAATAAGTTACTCTCTTCCAGCGACACGCCCATCCATTCACACTTGCCAGCCAAACACAAACGCACACAGCTACGAGTATTTTTATCATGTCCTTCGTTTGGACAACATTTTCAAGTGTGGAAAGTCTTGTATTTGTTTTTTTTTTTGGTATGACAGACAAAAGTTTATCATTCGCCACGTTGCACTTCATTGTTTTTGTTGGTCCTGCTTTTGGTGCCAGTGGCAGTCACAGTGTTGGTGTGTATCTATGTGCTTAACATTTTGTCTGCGTCTGTTTTGCATGTTTGCTCGCACATTTATTTGGAGGGCCAAGTTTGTGAGCTGTGGCAGGAACTGGGACTGGGACAGGGCTTTTTCGGGCCGGTCTTCGGCTTTTATGCCTTGGAATAATTGCTGTTTTTATATCAAATATTTTTAATAGCTTTTTTAATTGGCTTGTGCATGCAGAAGTCGTAGCATTTATATTGCAAATACAAATAAGAGCTCAAACAGTGCATGACGCAACTATAAGGCGTTGGCTAGGATTCGTATATATTTAATTTGACAATTAACTAACATTTCTATGGGTGTGGCTAGACACAAATGGGAAAAAATTATAAGATAAGTTCGTAATACAACAGTTATGATTCCAGCTTTTGTGGCTTTTATATTCCAAGTCAGAAAAGCCTTTTATTTTCTAATATTAAATAAGCCTGTATTTAATAATAATATATGAGCTTGCTAGAATATACGAGTTTTGTCCATGCAGGCTCTCTTCAAAACTAGGGTTATAACCCCAAGAATGCTAAATAATATTTTGTTTAAATATTTCCCCAAGCATTTTCACACCGAAACGCACTGTATCCACGACATGAGCTGTAGGGCAAACACAACCTTTCGGCCTGTACAATTGCAACAGTTCCTTCTGCTTGTGTATTTAGTGCATGCAAGTGTAAGGATACGGAGTCTGTGAAATAAATAGAGCAGCCTTCAAGGCACTGGAATTGCAAGAACGTCTCGCTCACCCTTTGGGCCGAGAGTGTTTTATGTTTATTTAATTTGTGAAAAGTGCCCGGAACAAATAGGCTTGATTTATTCCTGGCCAACAACAGCAACGCAAATGTTTGCCATTCGCATTTATCAATTTTGGAATGGACATCTTGGATGCATAAATCTTGGGCCTTGCGGTTGCGAGTATCTAAATATATTTGGACATGTTTCAAGTCACTTACCTCCTCGTGTTCACGCTGGAATTTTTCCTTTTTCCGCATGGCCTCCTGTACTTTCAACTGCAATTGGAAAATTGTTGTCGTTTACTGAGTGACTTTGTTTATTTATGGATGCGGCAACTAATTTCTTGGTAAACGAAAATTTTAAAGTATACTTTCGGGTTGCAAATGGAAAGGTGAATCCCCGAATGGGGCTGCTTTTTCTACGGGGAGTGTGCCAGAGTGTGTGTGTGTGTGGTTATGCATTATGCATTTGCTAACTATTGTTGTTGCCATTACAGCTGCTGTTGCTTCAGGTGTTGCTGCTGTCTGTCTATCTGCTGTTGCTGCTGCTGCCGCTGTCGCCGTTGATTGCATTTTGCTGCTTGTTTTTAGTTTGGCGCCGTGCGCGCTGTCATTAATAATGAATGTTGACGGCAATGAACTTTTAAATGTTGCATGCATCCACACGCTGCCACTTCCTCGTCCTCATCCTCATCCTCATCCCCATCCTCTTCCTCGGGTTGGCTCCTGCCGCAATTGTTGTAGTTGTTGGTGTGGCTGCCGGCATGCCATTACAGGTAAACGTGCTCAAAAGCAACAGCCGCAGCTTTCGTGTTGAAATTGCATTGCAAATGCAGTCAAAGGGGGGGCCCTTCGTTGGGTTGACTATGAAACTTTGCCGCGTGTTGTTGTAGCTGCTGCTGCAATTTGTGCAAATTTTTTGTTGTTGTTCAAGTAAAAATTTTGTTGGCTGTCGCAGCTGTTGCAACAGCAGCAGCAGCAGCAGCGAAGCAGCAACAGCAACACCGGCAGCTTGTTAAATTTGCAGCATAAATATTTATGCGACTATTCTAGCCATTCTAACTAACCAAACATTCCACAAACACACACCTTGTTACAAAGACAAAGACCACGAAAATATAGTTATTTGGCAGGACGAAGAGAAATAATAGTTCTGAATCTTTTCATGTCATTTTATATATTATTTCATAGCTATTTAAATTCAATGTATTCCTTGGCATAATCATTGAAAAAGGCGATTATTGTGTGCAACATTACCATTTATACTTTACTATTTTCATTTATTACCTTTATATTTTAATGCTTTGCTTTTAATTACAGTAAATATTACTTGAAAATGTTTCAAAAGAACAAAATTTGCCATGAAATTACCAATTATTTTTGCCTCTACTACTCACCCTGTGGATTGTCTCCTCGAAACTGTGCTGCTGCCCGCCAGCGCCGCCGTTTATCATTTGAAAGTGCCTCAGACGATCGTTGGCCGCCTGAAAGGATGCGAAAAAGAATCAATTTAGGGCAAAGTTTAAAATTCATTTTAAGGCCAAAGGAGGCTCTGGCTCAATCGCCTGGCTTATTAACTTTCTCAAGTATGCACAAAGGTTACGCGGGGGAAGGGGCAACGGGAAATGGGAGCGGGAGTGGGGCGAAAGGCTGCTCATAAATCAAGGACTCCTTGAAAGAGGGCCGCAGCCAGCATCGTGCTTTATCGCCATTAGGACGCCATTTTGTATTTCACACCTTTCAGCGGGGCTTTAATTTTTAATTAATAACGAGTCAAGGGTCTGGTTAGGGTCGCCCTTCGACCCTTCTCGGGTAGCTGTTTAATGCGTTTGTTTTCTTATCATAAATACCAAATCAGGTGGGAGAGAACAGAACAGAACAGAACACATGGCCCCGACCCAGGGTCCAGGTGAGTGCTGTTTAATTATATTTTGAAAGGCCACGGCTACTGCCACGATGCTGAGTAGGATGCCGCTACTTAGGCACATATCCTCAGTCATTTCCTGCGCTTATCTGCAGCAGGTCCTGACCGGGCTCCCTTTTCTTCTCTCTCTCTCTCTCTCTGTCTCTCAGCTGTGCGCCTTTTTCTCCCCGGCAGTTTATTATTTATATTTTTCCTCTCCTTTCTCCTTTATTTATTCTTTTCTGCGCTGCTTGTGAAAAATTTATGCATGTCCTTGCTTATTTATGAGCAGCGTCGCCGTCCTGTTCCACGTTATCTCTGCTCCCGGCCGCAGTTTCATTGCCAGGCTCAAGAATAGTGCCGCCTGCGCCGGTCCCGTAGCAGCTGGCTCCAGGTCCGTCTCCGTCTCCGTCTCTGATGCTTTTCCCCAAAGGTTGCTCTAATCAAAGGCGCTGAATGAATCCTTTGTGAGCGGTGCAGATAAAGCGAGTACAGCAACTTGAAGGGAGCGAGAGAAGAGCGGGGATAGAGGGAAGGTGCAGCCAGGATGAGAAGTGGCAATGTAGACATGGCCGCTGGCAAAACATTTTTAACCTTTTCAGCTGGCAAAAGGAGAAGCTGCGCGCATAAAAATTTACATGTCCCCAGGGCCAAGATTAAGTATGCTTCCCAGTGCTTCCCAGAGTACAGAGTACCGAGCACGGGGCGAGTCAAGACGCAGAAAGTCATAAAATGGCAGCCTAGAAGAAGGAAATTCACGGAAAAGGAAACCAAACGAAATGCGAGCAAATAAATTGAAAGAATTACCGCAGCAGTTGATTCAAATGAAAGGCTGTAACCGAAGTTGGAGCGATGGGAGCTGGGGACAGAACTTGCGGGACAGGACAAACAATTTGCTTGCGGTCATAAAACGAAGCGCGAAAATGAGTTTCAGTTCGAGGGAAGGGAGAAAGGGGAAATCGGAAAAAGGCATTCGGGGGAGTACTTACCCTGGCCTGGGCGCCATTCTGTTGATTGTTCCGATCCCGTCGATTGACAGTCTTCAAGCCTTTCAGCAGTCGGGCCAGCGTTGTGCGTTTCTTTGTCTCGCGGCCCTCTGGAGAAGTCGTTGGAAAACGAAAGAAATTGAATTAGTGGGGGAATTCGACTTGGCGGCGGCTGATTTACATATTATCTCCTTTTTTCGCATTTGCATATCCTGGCAGAGGGCGGCAGTCAACGTTTTGGATAGAATTTTAAACGAAAGCCTGGCCAAATGACTTGTTTAACTTAATAAATAAGCAAGTAAGTTACTAACTGGATTTGACTGCTTCTCAAAATTAAAATGTAGTGTAAAGGGAAACAAATAAACTCAAGTTCTGCCAGGATATGTTTTTTCTTGTTCCTTGACTTACCAGCTGTAGGCGGAAATTCATAGAAATACGCAGATCGCGGACTTAGGCAGCTGTTAGAGAAAGAATAAGAATTAATTAAGTCCTTTAGGGATTAGGAAATCTCATAGAAAACACTCACTTTTGCTGCACAAAGTTCATATGGGCGACGTTCGGTGGCAGCGTCTGGTGCTGATGCGCTCCCATCTGCTGCGGCTGTCCTGGCACAATTGGTAACTGCTGCTGTTGCTGCTGCTGCATCTGCAACTGTTGCTGCTGAATGCTCTGCTGCGTCTGCAGCGTTTGCTGCTGCAGGAGCTGCTGCTGCTGCGTCAGGCCGCCGCGTGCCACTCGCGGTGCGAAGACGCCGTAGCCGAAGCCGTAGATCTCGTCCTCCTCCTTGTCGGACAGGCAACTTGAGGGCTGCAAGAGGGGTGGTTGAGGGTGGAAAATTAGTGACTTGTTTGGACATTCTACGGGGCTGAAGGCACTACTACAACGGCATGCAAATGAAAGTGGAGTACTCAAGCAAGCAAAAAATATTTACACAGTATTTTTAACACACAATTAAATAGATTTATTCGAATAGATGCTTAATGGTTTTCATTTTCGCTTTCTTTTTATTATTTTTGCAACGCCAACATCAATTTTGGTGGAAATTTCGTTCTGTTTTCGTTTCGGATCTTGTAAATATTTTCCTTTGGGGGTGGTGGGGGTGGCGCCTCTAATGGTTTTTCTTTTGTTGAGTGAGTGGAGTTGAGTGTCGGGAGGATGAGGCTGAGGATGAGGTAGTGGTAGTTCCGGGTCATCGTCATACATACCGAGTACTTTCCGGGCACGTAAATGGGCTGGCTATGACTATTGGGCAGGCCGGCGCCGTGCATCGAGTGCCCGCGATGGCCGTGCTGCTGCCGGTGGTGCAGACCTATGCCGCTGCTGCTGCCGCCACCACTGCCTCCTGCACCGCACCCGGCGCTGCTGCCGCCGCTGCCACCACTGGCCGCGCCGCCGCTGCCGCTCCCCGTGCTGCCGCCCGCCCCACTGCTGCCTGCACCGCCGCCACCCAGCAGCTGGGCGCCGACGCCGTGCAGCGGACTCCGCTCCGCCCAGGCCGCCTGGCGCGCCCGCTCTATGGCGCTGAGAATGTCCCCGAAGGGAGCCATTAGCAGCTCACAATAGACGGAGGCCAGGCCCTCTAAATGGCCACGTTGTCCATCCTGCAAAAGAGCGAGAAACGAGCAGCAGAGAAAGGTAAGAACGGACTCTTGGCCAAGTTCGGAAGAGGGGAGAGCGAGTGAGGAGATGCGGGGATTATGAATGCAAATGTGTGCGCGGGTTACAGTGGGGCTAATAAGATGAATACCGGATGAGATGGTTGTAGAGATGGAGATGGAAAGGGTTGTGGTGGTTGTGGAGGTGAAGGTTGGAAAATACACAGAGACAGAGCGGTTAATGATGCTATATTGATGTTGGCGTTGGATGGGGTTAGCGGTTTGGCTACTGACCGGATTAATAATTACTAATTGAAGGGGGTTAATTCGCTTATCCCACTAATCAAAAGCGGCAATTACTTGGCTACAGGTAACAGGGTAGAATAGGCACTGGGGGAAATGTTGGGACAATGATAATGATCTTAGCCATAAACAACTTACTGATATACAGTCAAAGTTTACAATAAGAAACCTCTTCCAGTAACATAAATATTTATTACCTTAAAAGTGTTTTTAAGAAGTTAGTGGGAAAGGTTAAAATTTCCAGGAGGAGTATGATGGATTACCCTATAAGTAATTCCCCCTATAATGTTCCCAAGATTGCGCTAAACATTATGGCATAGTGTACGTACTCCTCGTGGCGTAATTAAATAAGAGCCCTTGTGCATGCCTGTTTCCCTGTTTGCCTACAATATGCCGCTCAAGTCAAATTAGTTGGCACAACTGCCGTCGTCAATTGCCACAAATAATTGAGTCTGCCTCCGGGAGGAAAGTGGCGCTGGAGGAGGAGGCTGGCAACTAAGAGCCACAGTACCAGCAAAGCAGTAACAGTCGAAACCTAATGCACTTAGTCTGGGCATAAATTATAGCTACACTCAGGCATACACACATTTGTGTTCAGGGCGAAGCCATTCGGCGGGAGCTACATCTCGGGCCAGATAAAATTGTTAACAAACTGCCAAGTTGAATTACATAAAGCAGAGGCACTCGCACACCCACACACACTCGCTCGCAGCAGAGCGACAAACAATGAGCTTCCCGTACGCACTTTTTCACTGCATACCTGCAGGGGCAATTTCGCAGGACGAAAAAAGCGGGTCGGATGTGAAGGTAACTCGCGGGAGCTAACCAGGGGGTTAAGGGAGATTGGCAGGGGCAGGGGCAGTGGCAGCGCCCGCTGCCTTGACACTTTGAGTGGCGCCCTGGGCAATGTTAAACGCTTGACATTGTTCCACGGCTCCGGCGCTCTGCTCCCGTGCGATGGCATCAATCAAATATGACACGCATTAAAATATCGCCCGATTCCCGCCGCTCCCACCACAGCCCCATGAACCCTGGCCCCATGTCTCGCCTCCTTTCGCGTCATGTGGGGCCATGGGGAAATTGACAGGCTTCAGCTTGCCACCTGGTTGGCCTGCTATTTTACCTGGGCATCTGCAGAGGGCCCGTTATGGGTGCGTTGTACTTTGACGTATGAAAAATACCTGCCATGCTGCTCTATGGGGCTTATTATGCCCTTCCTGTTTTGAGCTCAACCGATTTGTCACCTTGATAGCATAATAAGTGTGTTTTATTTACTTTAAAAATTACTTTTTCAAGTGAGACCTTTTTGAGCTTTCGAAAATGGAGTCGAACGTCAAAAATCTATTGCACAAAAAAAAATGATCGAACAACTCTTTACTTAGTAAATGAAGTAATAAATTTAATTAGCATTGAATTTAATTAGCGTTGAAATATTTAGACAAATTCGTAGTGTTATAACACCATACGTACACGGTAATACCTAGGGGGTATGAGACTGAAAATTAAAAACAATATTTTATGGCAAGTTTGTTATATTTAGTATTTTTCATGAAAATAGTTTCCGATTTTTCGAAATAGCAACCTTTTAAAAGATTCTATAACTTCAAATATTAAATTAGGGTATTTCAAGCTTCGCTTTTCTTAGCCAACAAACTTTCCTCTTCATAGTTAAATTGAGCTTTCCGCCCAGACATGCGTATTTAGCAGGACCTGCTTTGTAAATATGTCTGTATATATATTGTGCAATTTGCGAGGAAATTGCCACGTTTAGCGTAATTTTTGCTACTTATTGCCTCTTTGACTAGGATGATGCCAACAGAAAAAGGGAGAGTTTCGTAGCCTTTGGCTATACTAACAGGCAGTCGAGTTCCATTTTCTTATTTTTTCCCTCGTTTTTTTTTTGCTCCTGCTTTACGCTTTGGGTAATTTCACAATGAGCCCTCGAGGTGGCTGCCTTGTTTGGCCTTTTCATTAAAGGTTAACTCGGAAAGTGTCAACTTTTGATGAAGGGGAGAACGAAAGTGTTTTTTCCCTTTTATGGTTGACAAAGTGTGTTTAATGCTCGATTGAAATGGGACTTTGCCGGGGTCCTTATGCCTCCTGACATGGCCGCAAAATGATCGACTCGGATCGGAGCCGTCTTCGTTTCAATCAACATCGTTTTTATGCCTTATAAAATGACTTGACTCGCACTTGTAGCAATTGTCTGCCGTTTCCTGTAAGCAATATTTGAGCAGAACTCATTCGGCGTCTCATTATGCTCGTGCACAAATTTATTATGCAATTCCGAGTTTATGTCTGCTCGTAGTAACAGCATCAGTGCGGAATCAATTTCATTCCGAGATAAGGCTGAAGACAACTATAACACCCGTCGCCTTTCAGAGGTCATCAGGGCAGAGCTTGTCCAAGTCGTAAGAACAAATTCATAAAGTCATTTGCAATTTTCCTGCCAAAGGAAGAGGCGAATTGAGTGCAGAGCGAACGGAAATGCGAGCTGACAGAAAGTTAGCTCCTGCCAGATGGATAAACTTATAGATATAGACACACACATCGCACTTATGCTCATGGTTATACGACTGCGATGTGTTTGCGAGCTGAACGAATTCATAAAAACCGACTGCGAGAGCAAAGCAAGCAAAATAACTGTCGCAATAAAATAATTTATTGAAGTTCTGCAATGCCAGCGACAAATGCAATAAACTGCGAACCCCGCCTTGGCTCACATGACGTATGCGTTATAAATTCATTTTCAATAGCCCAGCAGGAGCAGCGGGATCGGGTTGAGCATCGGGTGGCTGCTTTTATTGGCAACTCTTGACACACATCGCGGTGCGAGAAAAACGCGCTAGACCAAGACAAACAGCAGCAGGCAGGCAGGCAAGGAGGCGAGGCAAGTCAGTTAGGGAACCTGCCAACAGCATCCCAGGACATACATGGAGGATATCGTGGAATCCGGGAACTGGAAGCCGGGCCAAAGTGATGTATGAGTTTAACGCCCTCACGTCCTCGCAGACAGCAACAGCAATAGCGACAGGAGCCCAAGCGAAACTTGTCTAAGCACAGAGAAAAAATATTACGCGAGGAAATATGTTGCCACCATATATTGACAGCCTGAATCAGGGGGAGCGGGACCAGGATTTTTGGCAATGACAGCGGCTAAGTAAAGGGCATGTAGCATCGCAACTTTTTGGCAGCGAATTCTGTTATTGCCGCCGCCAAATGACTTTGTTTATTTGTTTCATGTACATTTCGGTAATCAGCCCGGCACAAATTACACGCCGGGCTAATAACTTTTGACATGTGATTTCGCAAGTGGCGTTAAGTCCGTGCCGCTAGCTCCGGTTTGCTCATTAGGCCTGGTCGGTCCCTGAAACACTCACTCGGCCGCGGCACTGTCCATTTTTTCCGCAAACTTGGCTGCCGGCCACTCGACTTGCTGCTAATTGATGACGT
The DNA here is from genome assembly GCA_035045905.1 of Drosophila anomelani. Lineage (NCBI taxonomy): Eukaryota > Metazoa > Arthropoda > Insecta > Diptera > Drosophilidae > Drosophila > Drosophila anomelani. Next base: position 1,302,608 of record JAWNOO010000007.1, on the reverse strand, counting down.
CTGTCCAGGGCGAAATAAAACGCATTTCGAGTCGGGTATATTGATGTGGGTATAAGGTTTGCGCTTATACTAAATAAATTCCATGACTTGCTTCAGAAACTCTTATAAGTTACTTGAATAATGATTAAGAAAGTGGGCCTACAAGTTAACTACTTTTATACAGATGATGAGAGCTTATTAAAAAATTTACTTTTAATAATCGAAATAGTGCCAATATTTAGAGAAAATATTATATAAATCGGAGGTAAAATTTCAATTTTGTATCATGCTATAAAAGAAAATGAAATATGCCCATAAGATCTATGAAAGAAAATAGATTTTGTCTTTTACTTATTTTAAATGTAAATTTTATTTTACAAAACAAGCATATAGTAAACAGAAAGGAAACTGCAAATATTAGTTTTTAAGTATTTTTCCATATAGTTAAGAGCATTTAGCCACCAAGTAAACCCAGTCGAATATATTCCGAATCTGCGCCTGACTAAATCCGTTTAATGAGCAAACACAACGCACGCAAAATTACAAAAGAAGCTCAGGAGGTGGGCAGAAAGGAGGGGCGGCTGGAGAGGATTACTTTCCGCTGCTGGTCAACCAGAGCCTGTTATTTGCACAAGACTTCGAGAGCCACATGCAAACACCAATTAGAGTGACCGCAAGGCAAACAAAGGGCATCAATTAGGGGGACAGGACAGAGAGCCCGCCTTTAAGTTGACTCATCCCTGGGTTCAGGCAGTCAGTCATGCAGCCAGCCAACCCATTTGCGACTGCCATCAATTGCAAATTGTAAATCGCAAAATCTATTTGCAAGTCACAACATGGCACACAATTGCCCTGCGATAGATGGCTGGATGGGTAGATGGATGGATGGTGGAGATCCGTTTCCGTTTCAGCCGCAATCAGCTGAAAGAAATCAACTGGAGCGTTGATCCACAGCCGCTGTCTGGTGCCGGCGAGCACTTAAGGGTTAATTCCATAAATTGTACATCAAAGCGGCGGCGGAGTCGAGTTCCTGAGGCATTCCGCCCTGCAGTTGACAATTTTTGAAAGTCAGTGATTTGTAAATAATCCTTTTATAAGCACAATGGCTGCTCGTTAACGGCAAATGAGTTTTGACATGGCCAGTGGACACTGGGCCTCAACTTATGCTCCCCCCTCAGCCCCTTATCAGATACACCCCTAGATGTATACACACACACACGCCCTCGCTTATCGCTGTGTGACAATCTGGGAATGAGGCTCTGAATAATGCCTGGCCATTAACACAGCCATCATCATTATCATCATCGTCGGCGGCATCGTCATCATCATCATCGTCGTCCTTGTCCTTATCCTTGCCGTTTGAACCCCCTGTGAACTGCTCCTCGTTTTGGCCGGCACTTTCAGCCAACACCATCCTGCCGCTTGTAGTTCGCTGTTTGGCTGTTGGTTTCTCCGTGTTAATATCCCGCATACATGCAAAGTTGTGCGCCTAGGCGGAGGTTTTCCATTAAGGAAAATGCTATTTTGTACTTACATCCTTACATGAGCAGGCAACAAGCTCCAAGACTCGTCGAGACCAAAACTATGTTAAGTTGTTAAAAAGCAAGCACAAAACTTGGGCCAACTCTTCATGGAAGAATTCATTAGCCAAGGCGCACACATGTATCGACACAAGGAAAGCCAAAGGATACACAGAGAGAAGGGATTTTCAATATTGATGTATCGAAATAATCTAAAATAATTCATTATACTTTAAGTAATTTTTACACTGAATTCATTCATAGAATGGTCAGTAAAATATCTATTATGTGGGCTCTGAGAAGGACTTGAAAACTATGAGTTCTAGATCATATTTTTCCCAAATAAATCGGATTTTAATTATATATGATTAAATTCTAATATCTTAAATTTTCCGTGTACAAAATCTCTCAAGGAATGAGAAAGCTGTTGAGGTGGATGTCTGCATGGCGCGCTGCCTAAAAGTATTTTCTAATTAAATACTCATGTTTTACAATATGACGCTGACATTCTGCGGAAATGCCTTTTAATTTTCACATTTGAGATGCTTACACACAGGCACACACACTCCACCCCACTGCCACCCCTTTCCTTTTCCGCTTTCAACTCATTTCGCTTGGCAACCTCCATTCCATCCAAAACGTGGCACATTTAAGTTTAATTTGCCAGAAATGAGTTTTAGTTTTCCACGCGACACACGGCGCACAAATTTCATCTTCAGATGGTTGCCCTTTTGGTCTTTTGCTGTGTCATTTCCGTTGGTGGGGGCGGACGGAGATGGGTGTGTGGATGGGGGCCATCATCCATCCGCTCGAACATACATTAGCAGCAAATAATTTAATTTCCCATTTGTAAGTGATGGAAAAATCATTTCAAACATAAAAAGCTGGAGCCAGCCAGCTGGAGTGCGCGGAAAGTGCCAAAGGGTTGGCTCGTTCATATGTATGTGAGTTGTGCAGCGGGAAAAAGGCAAAAATTACGCATACGCCGCGTTTCGCATAAAAGTGTAAAAGTCAGACAGCCGCAGGACACGCTTTTCTGAGTAGGAAGAGTCAAACGACTGGCATTACATTTCAATTTGAGTTCCCATTTTCCGTTTCATTTTCATTTCCATTTTTCCTGTCATTTAAATTTAATTCATTTGCATTGTCTCTGCAGCGGCGGTGGGTTCGTGTTCTTTTGTGCTTTGCCATGGAATGAAATCAGCCATAATTAGCATAATATTTCATACTTAATATAATTTAAGTTGGCAAAATGCACCATCTATGCCCCTCACTCGCTCTCTTTGTCTCTGTTCGGAGCTTGGAGTGACAGCCATGCAATGCCCAGGACAATGGCAACCGAGTCCTTGCACTCCTTCTGCGGAATGAGACTCGCCCGTTTGACATATGGCCACGCAAAGTGCAGCGTTTGATTGCTGCACCGTCCCACTCCTCTTCGGGCCTTCTATGGATTCCCCCTTGGTTCCAGCCATGACACGGTCGGTCCACCCCTCGGTGCGGATACGCACGTGCCCCCCGGCTGCTTGTCTTTGGCAATTTATGCGCTCGCCTGACGCAATTATGCGAAATTTTCGCACACAGCAGGAGCACGGCCCGCTCCCAAAGGGAATGGCGTGGGCGTGGCTAAACGCTTGTTGCGGAGGCGGGGCATTTTAAGTTTTGCTTCGGCTTTGGTCTGCTTTAGGTTTTGTTTTGGGTTCGAGTTGGGGTCTGGGTTTTGGTTTGGTTTTGGAACGGGTCCAGTGGTTTGTGCAGCGTAATTTAATTACTTTTTTGCGGCATTTATACACAATGATGATGGGGGCGGTTCCAGGATGGACAATCATTTGTTGTTCTTGTCCTGCTCCTGCTGATGCTGCTGCTGTCCTGTTCTGTGGCAATTTAAATTTTCGGACGGGCTGGGAAATGCTTGAGGTCATATTAGAGGAAAATTAATGTTGTTTTAATTGTAAATGAGTTTGCAAATGGACAGCAGACAGCGGTCTGGCCTTGAAGGGAGATTAGAGCATGAATATTTCTTATTGTGTCTAGACTCGGGATGATTTATATTTTTGAGTAAAAGGATCTATCAGAAGTAGTTCAAGTTATGTGCTTTTGAATGCTTTAAATTAATAAACATTCAAGCTTTCTAATTTAATAATAAATATTTTTTGGATAAATGAGTTTATTGGTCCTTCGAACCGGATAGGTTCTGAGGAAACGGATTTAATTTGAAGAGTATAATTCTGCTGGATAAATATAAGAAAATCAAATTAAAAATTATACTCTTTCACAAAGATTAACAAATTTGGTTTCTTGTCACAACTGAAACTAGTTTAACTTGTTTAAAAATTTTGACTAATTATATGTACATGTTCAGTTCAAGCCCCCTTCTTCAAGCCTCTGTCCATGATTGATTTACTTTCGTTGGTAGACAAACATTAGTCATAGAGTTGTCAGTCCAACCCCAACACAGCAAATTGGCATTAAATGCACAATCGAACAGGAAAAGAAATACTCAAAAAAAAAAAAGGAGAGCCAACAACACCAAAGTACATAGACTAATCTCCCACAGAAAAACAAAAAAAGGGAAAAATGAAACGAGGGAAAACGGAGAAAAGTGGCGAAAATATGTGTGTAGGCGTTGCTGTGCGAATGAGTAAAAGGCATAGCCGACTGACAACAGCATGAGAAAGTGCCAAAATGACTAACGTACGTATGTGGAGGTGAACGGGGGGGTGGGTGGTGAAAGTACGCCGGGGCGTAGGTATAGGCCTAGGGAGGGGTGGGCCGGTTGAGGTGAGAACATGACTGGCAGGGCAGACAGACAGGCGGGCAGAGACGGACGGCGACAGACGGAGACGGAGCGACTGACAGATTGAGTTTCATTTCGGGTGGAACACACGAAACCAAAGTCAAGCGAGGATAGCACCCAAATATTTTGCCAAATTACATTTCAACAGCCTTGGCCGTTACTGTAACACTCTCAGCTGCCTTTTCAGCAATACTCTTTCTTTAGTGGTCTTTAACTTGATATACAGGGAATTAAAAAAAATTATATATAATAATGTGAATAATCACCAAGCTTTGAGCGATTCTAAAATAGGTAACCCAATAGGTTCATGTGTTTTTAAATCGTCAACAGAAATATATAGCAAGTAAGGTAATGAGGCTAATATTAAGTTCAGGTTTGAAGTTTATTTTTGTGAAACCACGCCTCGAATAATTTCCTAATTATAGTATTTTCCATATTCATTTTATTTTATTAGTTCCACAAAAGAGTATTTCCATCTTCGACCATAAACTTTCCTTACTCAGCACTATTATTTTCCCTTTTTTTCTGCTTTTCCAGCTTGGTCAGTGAAGGAAAATTTCCACATTCGGCACATCAAAGTCAAATTGAGGCATCGGTCAGACAGCAGACGCTGGCCCAGGCCAAGGCTCTGGTAAATGTGGGGAAAATGGCCAAGAGAAAGCCAGGAAATTGCCAAAAACTCGTGTGCATGTGCGTGAGCGTGGGCCTCATAGTGGACATAAAATGAAATGAACAAAAAAGATTTCTATCTCGAGCGTGGCCACTCGAATGGTCAAAGTTGCTTAATATGACAGCTGCTCCGTCGGACGGGAAACAAATGAGCGTGCGTAATAAATGTGGTCGAGGACGAGGGTTCAAAGTTCGTAGCAAGAAACTGCAATGGGGGGTTGGGACTGAGACTTACAGCTTGTTAAGGCGCCAAGCTCTTTGTCATTTCACCCACCGATGCTAATCCGTGGCATCAACTCGGAATGCTTAAAACAATTTACTTTGATGCGGCCAGTCGCATCGCATCGCATCGCAATCCAATTGACTTCATTTGTCCGAGTAAAAAGCAAGAGGCAAAATGGATTACGTTCAGCCTTCGGGCCATTGTCCGGAGAATCCGTTTAGAGGTTGTGTATAAGTACAATGATTGTGCCTTGCAGTTAACCACCACAACAATGGAGGCCCAGCGTTTTGATGAATTCATCCGCTCACCCCTCACTGGGACTTCTGCGCTGCTGTGTTTTGCTTTCTGGCCGGGCATATGAATTGATTTGCTGTCAGATGCGGCGACTGCATGCACGACTTGCCTTTGCCGGGACAGGAGTCCCCATTATGCCGCACATATGGCCATGTTGCCACACAGGCACCCACACCCTCAACTCCCGCTGATCCTGGATAGATGTGCCCACTTGGTATGCGCAGGCATGTGGCAGGGTTTTGGCTGTGGCTCAAGGCGAAGGATGACTCCCTCTCCCTTCCAGGGCCCGCGTTTGGCTGACAGTAATATTTGCCCAAATTTACGCGTTTTCTTTGGGCCCGCCCGCAATCAATTTGCATTGTTTGATGTGAACCCCCGAAAAAAAACATAGACAATTACGCCATTTCCAAATCCTGGATGCCTTGGCCTCCGCTTACTCAAGAATTTTAGAAATTTTGTATTTAATTATAATTCTATTGGGTTGATCTAAAGTCCAATGCAAGGTAATTCCTACCCAAAAATCAAGAAATTTCCAACACTTTGGGGATGTTCAGTTCTTCTTTAGAATTTATTTAATCTTGTGGTATTTTTTTGAAGACATTTACTCAACTTCTAGGACAAACTCCTTAAACTCTCATAGAGATTTCTAATCTCGGCATAATTTCATTATCATTAGTGAAAGAAAGCGAAAAACTTTTGCCGCCAAACAAGCTGTCAACATTTTATTAAACTCACAAAAAAAAAGGAAGGCAAAAAATAACGTAGCTGAAAAACGCTTTGGCAAAATATTTGTTTAAAATTAAAAAGGCAAATGGACTTCTGGAGGAGTCTGGGCCTCGGGCAATAAAACTTTCTTCATCAGGCAGGCGGCGGGGGGAAGTGGCAGTATAAGTAGAAGTCGCAAAGGAGCAGAATCAGCACTTGCTGGCCTAAAACTATGCTTAATTTTTTATCAGCTGCAAGTCACGGCGACGCGACCCAAAGACCAACTTTGGCTCTGGCATTGGGCCAAAAGTGGGCGTGACATCGCAGATTGTGTGCGGCGATGAAAGCCGCGGAAAATGGCGAAGGAAAATGGCAACGTTTGGCCTACAACAATTTTCTCTCTTTGCTTTTTTTTGTGTGAAACAAAAGCGCGTACATTGAACTTTTGAGTGGGGGAAACAATGGGGAAGGGGTTGCCAGTTCAGGTTGGCTGTAATGCGCCCAAGTGGGCGTGGTGTATCCCCCGTATGCGTCACCGTAAATAGTTCGTGTTCTTCGGGAAGAGCGGGAGGAGCGGTGGGAACGGCAAATGGCAAACAGAAAGACAGCAGGCAGTTGGCTGTTGGCACTCTGGCAGTGGAAACGGACACGGCGGAGGGCAGCACCAGAAGGCAGTCGCCAGTCAACAGACAGACAACAGACAAGTGCACCCTTCTTCCTAATGAAGCCAGCCAAAAACACGGGCCCAGACACAATGTCTGCCCATGTTTTTGTGCCGAAAAGTGCATACATGCTGCTCGCTGTCGGTTTTCTCACACTGCAAATAAATCGATGTACTCGGGAGGCTTTCAAAATTATATATCTCAATTTATTGTTTTCTTTGTTCGAAGAATACAGTTCAAACTGATTGTCTTGGATCTATAAAATGTCTCAATTTCGGTAGTTTAATGACTTTTCGTTCAGTGCCTAGGACTGCACCCAGCAATCGCAATCTGGCAGTCATCTGCGAGGCGTACACACTTGTCAGCCCGGCCCAGGGCAACCCGTTAGACACTGTTGACAGCCGGCGCACAAGGTGCAAGAGGAGATGCCGAAGCGGCCAGAGGGATGGCAGGCAGATTGAAGGATGCTTCCGCCCCCCTCGGCATACCTGGCCAGAGAGGGCCGCTTGACAACTATCTGTCCGTTTGCTTGCCGGCTGTTTGGCTTTTAGTGCACTTGCCAATTGCCTGACCTAGAAAGTGGCGCACAGCAAACAACCTTTTCCCATTCCCCAATCCCCTGCACCTGTGCCTGTAGCTGCACCTGCACCTTTCCCCCTGAGTCATTGTCTGCTTTTAGTGCACTTTTGCACGTTGCTTTTTTGTGTGTGGCTGTTGCTGTATTTATGGCTTTAACTTTCAGCGAGCTGTAAATCTGTTAAGCCCTTGAGTGCCACGCTTTTGTGTGGGCACAAATTAATAAAATTTTATGGGGCGACGACTTGCATTTATTATGCTAATTTCCCGTATCCATCCGCATTCCTCTCGCCCCCTTCCGTAGCCTAGGATCAAGTTGATTATGGCTTATCAAAGCTATTGGCGCTTTGGCAATTGCAATTTCATTTTATGTCCGCGTGTGTCCGGGAGGAGGCATTAAAAATGCAAAAGTGATTATCTCTAATGGCAACGCATGCCGCCCAGCGAGGGTGATGTTTGCGCCGGAATTCTGATTGAATTGATGGACCCCCTCCGCCCGCACTAAGTGTCCTGGGTGTCTGCTAAATGCCTCAATGAAAAGAATTTGATCGCTGCAAAGCGAACAATAAACATTCCGTTCGAGGGAGTCCCCAAAATGGCATCAGTGTCACGTCAATCTAAAACTCGTCTCCACTCCACTTGAATTCGCTTAGCCGCAGACAGACAGTGGGATTGCAACCGGAGAGCGTCAATGCAAATCCGCACAATGCAAATTAATATAGCATACTTAACAGGGAGCGCCTGCGTCTATTTTGTGGCTAGCACATGATGATTAACTACCCTGTAAGCTAACATTTAGAAGGGTATTTGAGATGGAAATCGTTATAAAATTAGGTGAATTTCCTTATTAAGAATGTTTAAATCAATATGTGTCTTATATGTCAAATTGGATTTAAAATTCATGTAAGAAAATCTCCTTATGAAGTGGTATTTAAGAAGTTAAACAATATACTGACGATACTCATGGACTATTAGGCAAACGAATGGTACTTTACAAGAGTTTTATTTTCTAATAAAGATCTTAGAAGGCTAGGTCATAATGTTTTATTCCAATTAATGATTCATTTCCATATAAGCAAAAGGATTTCAAATATATTAATTTACCTATAGCTAGATCTATCCGTAAGGCGTACCCTTTGATACCCCTTCTAAACCAGCTCCCTGCTGCTGCTGCTGTCATTTGGCTGTTGCTCATCGGTAGATTGACACTTTCCATCAAAGCGACAGCTGAGCCCGCAACAGTTGCACATTTGATTTGGCTTTGTTTGTTTGCCCGATCCTCTCCCGTCTGACACTCTTCCCCTCAAATTTGCCACAGTGAAAATTTACCACAAAGCAGACACACTCACACACACACCACACACACCAGCTTCCGCGCGTCCTTTGTTGTTGTTTATCAACGTTGACAAATCTTTATGTCGCCTGCAATATTTTTTGTTGTTTGGCTTTGTCGCTGTTGGTTTTGTTTGCTTTTTCCCAGCACTCTCGCTATTTTTCATTAGAGCTCTCTCTCTCGCATGCGGTTAGATCCTGGCGGCAAGGTGCGGGGGGACGAAAGAGGATTTGGATTTAATTTATTTAAATGCTTATCACGAAAGGCTTAAATGTTGTTTTGCCTGTTGCGGCGGCGACGCTCGAAAGCGGCTTATGAAAAAATGAATTTCAGACAGGAAGTTCCCGGGGGGAAGCAATCAAGCCCAAAAAAGGGGGAAACCCCCGTCCGCCGGTTTATATATATATATATGGCTTAATTAAGAGACCCGCAAAGGAGAGAGACAGGACCACAAGACAAGACAGGAGACAAGGCCACAGATGGACAGATGGGCAGATGGGCAGATGGGAGGAGCCAGCCAAGTCAACCGCAACAAGGGAAAATCCCTCTTCCACTGCCCCGAAAACTGTTACGTTCAATTAATTATTCAAGTGAAAATTCTCATATCCTGCACTATTACATGCGAAATAAGTTCGACAATCGACAGCTGTTGTTGACCTTACCCCAAGCGGTCCTTTCCCCCATCCCCTTTCCCGCCTTGTGTTTACTGTGGGCCACAATTTATGGTTGCAAATTGTTTTGCACCCGAAAAAGGTTACGGGGCGGATGAGTAACATATTTGGCTGCTGAAAAGTCAAAGGCTGGCATCCAAAAGGTCCAACTGTTACGGCCACTGCTTTGCATGCCAAACGAGGATCTTCCCTGGCTCTCTGTCTCCCTCCGTCCTCCCTCAGATGTTGTTGATGATGATGATTGTAATCCGGTTTGTAAGTTATGTGCTGCTTAATTGAGTTCACATGCACATGACCTGAATTCTTGATTGCCCAAGCCCAAGCCCGAGACCGAGCCAGAGCCGAAGCCTAAAAGGAGCTGGGATTCGGCTCGAAAAACCAAAAGCAAATCCCTTTCCATACCCTTAATTCCAATGTGTGTGTGTGTGTGGGGTCGCGTCAGGTGTTCTGACTGCTGATGAGGCCACAGCACGTGTTGCCCTCCATTTTCCGGAGGGAGGGAGGCAGTTGGGTTGGGTTCAAAGAAGATCCTGGCTGTTTCCACAGATAGAAGCCGTTTAACCTGCAAGTTGATTTCACTTATCCCCCCCTTGCAGCGCTCCGTTTATTACGTACTTCTGCTGTAGTTCGCCTTGCCTGCGAGGCTCCTCTTTAAGTGGAAAAACAATCTCTTAATTTTCGTAAATCTGCACATCATAATTTATTTTAATTGCCCCTAAGACCGCCTGTGAAGTTGCCCATTATTCCCCTCACTCCTCTCTGTCTGGGCTGGCATAAAAAATGACCCAGACTTTGTTTGGATTTGAGAGAAAATGTGGGGAAATGGCCAAAGAAAAGCAATTTATGATAGCCACATGGATTGTTTATGATGTCTGGGGCGGCTGTGAAAATTTACGTGAGCCGAGTCGTCCGCTCGGAGCTCTCGAAACTCCGAAAAAAACAAGGTGGAAATCTTGCAATCTAGAGAACTTTTGTGGCGGAACCCGGTAGATAAATGAAACTAATTTAGTGAGCAGCTCGGCTCCTCTCCTGGGAGCCAGAAACAATCTAAGCCAAAGCAAAAAGGCTTAAAATCATTTGCCCGCAAATATCCTCAAACCAGACTAAAAAATGGTATACCCAAAAATATGTAAATATGTGCACCTGGCGCACTCTGAGCCCGGGTCTGGGTCTGGGTCTGGGTCTGGGTCTGGTCTTCTACTCCGATCTAAGCACAAATATACTTAAACTTTTGTGGGGGGTCTGCGCTAAGTTTTTCGGCTGCTGAATCCCAGAGAACTTTTCCCGCTCCGCTCTATGTAGTCATTCCTCCAGTAGATGGAAAACTGTTGCTATTTTGGCAGGCAACTTTTCCATGGCGGGCGCTGAAGCCTCGCAACAGCATTTGACAAATGCCGGCAAGACGGAAAGGACGCACACAGGACAATGCCAAAGGTGGTTGTTGTGGCTGCGTTGCGATGCCCCAGAGGCTTTTGCACGAGGCTTTTAATAGTTTGATGTATGAGTGGTTCGTCCTGCTCCACCTCCTCCCCTCGTTCCACATATGCAAATTTTTCCAAAAGGGGTTTGCCTGCCATTTCCTCCCGCACTCTTCTGAGAGGATGTGTGTGTGTGGAAATTAACACAAATGTATTTAGTTTATACGCAAATATTTCATGTCCGGGTTTCGGGCCCTTAGAGGTGGTCCCGTCTAATGGTTGTCTCTGAGTAATGGCTTTCTGGGGTTAAGGGCGAAACTTTTGAAGCTAATTTTAATTTCCAAGTTTTGGGAAAAATGTGAAACGAATGGTTTATTCATTAGATTTCATTTCAGGAAAAGTATTTATGATATTACCAACCCCTAATAAGCTTTAAATACTTTTTAAATCAAAATTAAATGGAATTCAAGCTTTGCTTAAAATACTCTAAAAAAATTAGATATCCGTCTGAAACCTTAAAGTGTTAAACCAAATGAGTTGAATCCGGTGGCGAATGTTTTATCGGAAAACATCTGGCTGTTGTTGTCGCTGGCAAATAATGAAGACAAGTTCAAAGCAAACATAAATAAAATTGTTAACATTCTCTCGCTAGCTGCGCTCCGCCTCCTTTCTCCCCTTTTTTTTTATATTTTTTCCCCTTTCCACCATTATCTCGCACACGCCCAAACAATTGAATTTGCCGCGCGGAGTGCGAGAACACCAAATTTCTATACATAAGTATATTTCTAAAAAAAAGTAAATAAATAAAATAAAATACATCTAACAAGCGACCGGGTGAAGACAAAAACTTTTTCCTTTTCGTTTGCTGGCAAATGAAATTCGCTCGTTTGATGTGAGCACGAGCTATTGCGAAGCCCCCAAATATCCCCTCCGATCCATCCATGTTCCTTTCAGTTGAGTTCAGTTTTTGTATTCCCATTTTTTCCCGAGCTGCCTTGGCTTTAGCTTTGGCTCTGGATCTGGCTGCTTTCACTCTGGGCGTCGCCTTGTGCAATTGTTTGAATACTTTTGCAGCGCATTAAATTAGTTTCGTTTGAGTTAACGTGCCGAGACGGGATCCAGACTCAGACTCAAACTTGGACCCCGGGATGGTAGCCGAACAGACTCTGACTCACTCAGAGTCAGACAAACTTATAATCATGTCAGTCAAAGGCAGCGCAAGGAATTTGCTGTATGTGCCCCTGCCCCTCCGTTTTTTCCCGCCCCTCGAATGTAGCGTTTCCTTCGGCTGTCAAAAAGTTGATGGCAGGACCCCTTGCAAAATGCCGCAAGAAATTAAGCAGCTAAATAAATAAAATAACAATAGTAAGAGGAGGGTCACAAGGGTTGAAGATGGTTCTTTGGGGATTATATAAATGTATCTTGAGATTTTATTAGCTGATCAACGTTATTTATCTTATTAGTTACATTTAAATTCATGAAGTTTATTTATAATTTGTGTTTTTAGTAAACCTTTTCTATATAAATAACATCTATTTCTCCTTATCTAGCTTTCCTGTTATTATTAAGTATTTCAACAACTATCTGGAGTGCGAGAAAAATATTAAAAACAGCAATTGACTTTAATGTAAACGCTGCAGCACCAGCCAAGAGCCACTTGGGCAATAAAAGTGTCGAACAAAGTCGAAAATACGTTCATAATTCTTGGCACAGCTCCTGCTACTCCCAGCTTCCCTTCATCCTGCCACCTCCAGCTAATGCCTTAATGCGCAGCAACAATAAATGTCCAATGCTCAATGAAGCCGAAAGTTGAAAAGCTAAAGCTGGAGCTGAAGCTGAAGCTGTGAGCGCCGAAACGGGAACGGGAACGGCGGAAGGCGACCGCCAGCCAGACGACGCTGGGCTCCTTGCAAAAGTGCAACTATTTGGCTGCCACAGCATCCTGGCATTGTTGCAAGGATTTTCCCAGAAGCCATTGAGCTGGTAATTGAAAAGCGAACGAACCAACGAACGGCAGCAATGGCAGCCAATGAAAGGCCGAATTAAAGCTGTTGACATACAAGCCGGGTCCGGGGCCAGGGCCAGATCTTGTCTCGCAATCCCCGGCAAGATTATAAACTTGTCGGATTGCCGAGGTCTTAAAAGCAGCAGCCAGAGTGCAAACTTTGAACCCGCCACAAAATGTTGTTTATATTTGTTTTTATTTGCTACTCTAATTGAAGTGCCATTTGCCGCGGGGGTGGCGAGCACACAACCCTTATGGCGGAATTATGCAATTTTCATAATGCTCGCTCCCCTTGATTAAGATCATTTGGTGAAGATATCGCCCGGGATCCGGGACCCTTTTTTGCGCTGCCACGCGGCGGCACTGTTGCGGTTTGAGGGCTGCTGAGCAATTTTCATAACTTCATTTGCATTTAATAGAAGCACTCCCCCTTCCAGCTCTGCACTGGCTGAGCAAATAGGAATAAGAAAAATTAAACAAAATTGTTTGCTTCGTTTCGGCATATTTTCCCTTTTCTATTTTTGGTTACTTTTTGGGAATGGCAACAACAGTAACGCATGTCACCATCAAATAAATCACTAAGCGCTGTGACAGTGTCAAATGCCATGAGGCGAGGGGGTAATGGAGGGGATAGGGATAAGGGCGGTGCAGATCTGAAGGGTGCTGCACTGGAAAATAAGCTTAGAACTTGGATAAGTTCAAACAGCTCCTTCTTAGGTTTAGCTTGCTTTTGGAAAAAAATTTCATATCTTAATTCTTTATATTAAATTTTACATATTTAAAATAGAAAATGAATACCAGAAATGTTCATTTAATATGAACTGCGATTTCTTTCAGTGCCTGGGAACTCGAACTGCTGCGGATGTTGTCTCAGTCGGTAGGCGCGCAAAGGGGACAATGACCGCTCATCCAGTCAACCGCCCAACCACCCAGCTTAACCCACCATCAGCCCACCCTGCCTGCACCTTAACCCTTTGTTGCCGTGCTGCGTCACTTCATTGTTGACATTTAACGTGTTCGTGTTTGGCGTGACAAGTGACATGCTGTGCCCGTGCCTGTGTTTCTGTGCCTGTGCCGGTGTCGGTGCCCGTTCCTGTCCCAGCGACCAACTGTTGAGGTTGGGTTCGCGTTCGGTGTTCGGATCCCGAAAAAGGGTTGATATGTACGTACGAAAAACGTTGTTGGCTGGCACAAAAGGTAGCGTATAATTGCATAAATATGCAAATTAGTGAGTCAAAAGGAGACAGGGAGCGGGGACAGGCGGCAGGAAGGCAGCGCGACTGATGGGCTGCCTTGACGCATTGTCGCCCCCAATGTCAACGAGTGTCGCCAGACAGACAGACAGGCCCCTTTCCTTTTGGGCACGCACTCTTAACAACAACGCCGCCGCCACCCACCACCCGTTACACCCAACCACCTGCAATCGTTACCTCAGGATGTGCGAGGCGCTCGAGCAAAAATCTACAGCATACTTTGCAGCTGCAGCCAAGTGCACTTGCCTGAATGCTTGCCCACAGACGAGGTCGAAAAAATAGTGAAATTGATGGGAAATTATATAAAATATTTTTTGGAAAAGATTCAAACCAGAAATAAGTTAAATATTATATTTCTCTGACTAATATTCGTCTAGAAAAAATACTATTATTTCTTTCTCAAATATCTGTATTTCTTGTCAAAGTACTAATTTATCTTCGTAATAAATGCTGTTGAGGCCGACCAAATGACATTATTGCCATAGCTTATCTCTAAAAATTATAACTTTTTTAAATTAATTGCAATCAATAGTAATGATTGGAGAGAAAAACTCTATACCAAGGCGCATAAATGTAGCCTCTAGCATTATAGATATCTGAATATTATTTTACCCCTCCAGCGGCAGCATATCAATGCTCACAGTAAAAATAAAAGGAATAGGGATGGGGGATAAGGGACCCGGGACGAGGGCCGAGGATTGCCAACAGCCGTTGGCATTCTCCATTGAACGAAAATGTGTCTAATTTCAATACAAAGTGACTTCACAAAAAGGATAGGGGGAGACTGTTGCAATGCTTCGTTTTCGTTTGTCTCTTCAGCAATTGCAATTGTGATTGTACTAACAAGCGTCACACATGAACACAGACACACTCTTACACACACATACCCACAGTCTGCGAAAAAAGGATAGGAAAACCCCTTAGTATTACCTTCATTTGGCAACAGTTTTCATTTCCATTTCACTGCACAAAGTGCTCTCGGGCCGGCAGTTACAAAGTTTTCTTTACCCTTAAGGAAAGAAATATTTTTTCATGGCAAAAATAAACAAAATGTTATTTATTGAAAATTGTTATAGACTTGGCCAGACAAGAATCTTAATTTTGTAGCCAAGTTGCAAGTTCCGGGGCAGCTTAAAGGCAGGGAATTTGACATTTTTAATTTTATTTTTTTCCAGGAGAAACCCCTTGAAACCGCTTCAGTTGCCAACGTTGTTGCAGCGGTGGCAGGGCAACATTATGACAAAATGTGCATTTAAGTGCAACATTTATGTAAAATGTGCGTCTGGCAAGTTTCGCCTTTAAAATATGCACAAACATCGTGGGGGATGGAACACTCCAGGGACGAAGTAGAAAGACGTTGAAAAAGCGCAGCTCAAGTTGGTGACGAGGAGAGCATTTTGTAAGCACCGAAAAAGGGAGAAATTGGGGGATTGGCTGCCATTTGCCTCGGCAAAAGTTCAGAAATTAAGTTTGCTGACAAACGTTTGTTCGCAAATTCGAGGCAAGAGCGGGGCCAGTGGTGGAGGCGGTGGTAACTTTGCAAAGGCATTTCTAAACTTAAATAAGCGCAACTTGCTACCAGGACGGGCACATGTGCAGCTCTCTCTTTCGGGGTAACTTTTCTAATGCAATTAATTTCTGCACTCAACGAGAGGGGGAGGAGGGGAAGGAGGAGCGGGCAAGGACCTTCCGCAGACTGGGGAAAAAGTTTTTGGCGGCGTTGCTCTCTGTGTTTTTCGCACCCAAGTTGGCACAACGCACAAATTAGTGTGGCAGCAGCATGTGGCATATGGCCTGGCGTCCTTCGTCCTTCCGGAACGGAAACCCCTGTTCCCCACACCCGCCCAGCACAACCATAATGCATGTCATAATGGCTGCAACTTCGCCTCGGCCTTCGTTCGTTCGCCTGTAAATTTGTCACACGCACAAATTGTTCAGCCTGCCTGCCTGCCTGGCTGCTATTTGATGTAATTTAAATTTTTAATTAGGCTCACAAATTGTTTTTGGCGGTTTGGCAAATCTCTGACAGATTTTCAGCGCTTGTTGTGTGCAAAATGATAATGAAAATGTTTAAATATTTACCACAATTTGTAACGACAATCACACAGACTAACAACAAACAGAGAGAGCGAATTGTGACACACACACATAAATATTACGTTGCCGGTTCAAGTTGTTAGTTGTTAGTGGGAAAAACTCTAAGCTACATTAAAAGTGATGGAAAATTAAAAGGTAGTATGTATGAACGAGAGCAATGAAATGATGGTGAAATGAGTTACAAACTCTGAATGGATGAGATGTGCAGAGAGATCGAGAGACAGGAAAACATCGAGGGAACATCGATTGCAAGGCTCCAAGGAGAGGCTCCAACACTTACCTAGAAAGAGAATAGAAAAAGAAACAAAATTAATATATTGATATTTGCATAAAATATAGACTTATAAAATACTACGTATAGAAAGCTCTTAAGCCCACTCTCGCACCATAAATGCCTTTCAATAAATTCCAATTCCCCATCACACCTCCCATAAATCTGCCAGATATAATTGGCCTGCCTTATCGGGCAAACGATAAACAATAAATATCACTTTTATAATTAACTCTTATGTATTTCTTGTCAATATACCTTTCCCCCGCTGGACTTTCCATATTTGCTTAAAATTATGAAGCAAAATCGTTTGCATGCCACAAAATATTTGCGTGTTAAATGAAAAACAAGCAAATCAGAATCACTGCTGCTCCTGCTGCTCGAAAAATGTACAATTCCAATCCCAAAATCCAATTCGTGCTAGACAAAAATATTTGCCTTGCATTGCAGCATTGCGGGTTAAATTTCGCGTTTTTTTTTTTTGTTTTCTCTACGATTTGTTACCGAGTTTTGAAACATTTTTATTCGGCGTGTGTGCGTCGGGTATTTGTTGTTTGGTTTGCGGTTTCTGCGGGCGGCATTTTATATCATATTCAGTTTTTTATTTTATTTTTTCGGTTAGGGTTTCTTTTTTTCCTGGCTTTGGGTGTGTGTGTGTGTGTGTTGTTGGCAGGAAATGCGCTGGCGGCGATACAGCGTTTCAATTCGTGTATGTTAATATTTATGTTTTGATTTCAAACAACGCCACCTCTGAAATATTAATGAAATACAAACACAATGTTAGCGTGTTACAGAGCTCTCGCCATAGTTGATATGCAAATAGCGAGACTGCGACGACTGCGAGACATTGACAGGACAAACACACACATCTACACCTGGCCCTAAAAAAAAGAAGAGAAGCCCCAGAAAAAGCCAAGTGGAAAGTGTGGAGCGTGGAATGGAAGTGAAGTTCTTTGTCAATTTGCCAGGGCTTAGAAGTAAAAGATATCCCGAAACAGTCAAGCGTCTCCCAGAGAGTGTGTTTGAAAACTTTTCTGCAGTTGGAAATTTATGCAAAGTCTATGAAAAGTCGCTTTGCTTTTGCCGCCAAAGATAATCAGTAACTCACTGGCACAAGCACAGGCACAGCAAGGGGAGAGCCCGAAAAAGCCGTTCACGACTTTCTGAGCTCCTAAGTATGCTACGAATTTTTGGTGGTTGAATTTGCACCCGCCTTAGTCCTCCGCAGCCTTCCCCTTCGATGCCGTGCATAACAAATATTTTATTTCGAGATTAACGCTTGTCAGGACCCACTCCCAAAGTCTGAGTTTTTTTTTTTTGGGAGATCTTCCGATTCCTATTTTTTAGGTCTTTGTGAAAATGCAACATGAATCAATGGCTTCTTTTTTGTAACCGAAACTGTATATACTCTAAGAGAATGTATATGTTAGATTTCTAAAAGTTTCTTTAGATGTAAAGTATATTTTAAAGTATCTGGTTCTAAACGATTTACCTTTGATCCTTGGATAATTTTATTCTCCTTTTCCTATTCCTAGTCAAATTTTAAGCACCTTTTGCTAGAGTATTTTATTCACGAGTGGCAGGGACATGGACATTTTCCATTTTCAATTCGGTTTGTTGCACTTTGTAGCCTGCACGGAACGAGATGGGGAGACCGAGAGCTGAAACAGCTGCCAGGAGCCACACCTAAGTCCTGGCCTCTGAGAGTGTGTGTGTGTCTGTTTTTGCGAGCACAAAGGGGCGACCATGGTGAAATAAGAGAGAGGGAGGGAGTCAGGGGAGACAGACGAAGGGCCACATAGACAGGCAAATTCAGCTGCAGGCCAAACAAATGACAAAGCCAGAACGGAGGATTCAGTGGATGGAGGACGACATCGGAAGCTGCTTGTCCTGCCAGCAGTCGTCGTCTCCTCGTCGCAAAAGTAAAAGTGGCAAAAAGCAAAACCGCCGCATCCTCGCACGTTTTATTGATTTTCTTCACTTGCCAGTTGCCACATGCACATGCGTCGACGACCCTGGCCCTGGTGACTTCCCTGCCGCCGCCGCCGCCGCCGCTCCCGAGCGCCTCTGTGCCCCCCATTTCCTCGGATTTTTCACGCTGCTTTCCAGCCTGCGCCCCATTCAAGTTGGGTTTTTTGCGTACTTCCGGCGATTAAGCCGAACACGAGGACGACGACGACGTCGCGCCATTTGTTTGTAAATTATTTAATGTTACGCTTAAATTTTCCGGCTCAGCACAAGCAGCGGCAAAATCAGCTAACTGAGTGAAGCTGCAGGAGCTGTTGCTGATGCTGCTACGGAAATGTCTCCCCAGTTCGGGGTGTCTTTGAACTTTTGTTTCGCTTTATGTGTCTGACTGGCCAGGACAGGATAGAGGCCCCGCTGCAGTGGCTGAAAGCCGTGCACTGGACAATAAAGTTGGCAAACCTAAGCAAACAAAAACAAGCTTAAAATGTTTGCTATTAAGGATATTCATAAAAACATTCGTTAAACATCTTTAATCGTATATACAAAGCAAGATAAGTCTTCTATTGTGTTTTGAAAAACCTAATTAGTGGTTTAATCTTCTGTTAATAAAGTGAAACCAATTACTGTTTAATAGTAAGATGCATAACGAAATTAGATCAATATTTAATTTCTAGATTTACAATTTTCTTCTACTACTTATAAATGGTTTTAAAAACATTTTCTCCAGTGCTGTCGCTGCTTTCAGTTTCATTTTTCGCATTCTGCATGTGTCCTTTGCTGGTGTCCTTTTAACTGCTCGTCCAGGTCCAGTGCCAGTCCCAGTCCCAGTCCCAGTCCCAGTCCCGGTCTCGGTCCCATCCCATTCCCAGTCTCCATACCTAAATACCAATTGCAGACTTGGGGGCCAGTTGAGTTCTGGCCAAGAGCAGCCGCTACAGCGCTTATGTCTTTTGTTGTTCCATGGATTTGCTGCTTCCTTTGGTGCCTTTGCCTGTACGTTCTCGAGTGGTATTTAACATTATCTGCTTGAGTACATGTTGCGGTATTTGCAGCAGACAACAGTCGGGAGATGCGAGCAGGAGCCGTAGGACAGAGCGACTGTGGCGATGGACTGTGGGCGTGGACAAGGACACGCCGACATTTGCACTCCCATTTCACCCGGCGTTCCTTGTTCTTGTCCTTGTTCCTTTTTTCTTCGTATTTCTTTCATTTTTTCTCCTCCTTTTTGTGTGTTGTATTTTGCCCGTCTGCGTTTCCGGCTGTCGCCATCTTTTTTGCCTGAACTGAAGCCGCTTATCTCTGGTTATGTTTTCTTACATTTTTGCCCATTGTTTGCTTTTGATTTGATTGTTGGCAGTGCGCTCTGTGCTAACTTTTAACGAAATGTCTACAAAGGATAAGGGCGGAGGAGAGACTCACATGTCTCTCTGTCTGTCAGATCCACAAGCGCCGCCACTGCCTTGGCTTTTCCCAGCATCATTTTCCGTCTGACTAAATGCACTCCTCCCGCTCTTCTGTGGCGTATCTGAGGAGTGCCAGTGGCATTCCTTGGGTTCCTGCTGCCGGATTTATCTCTTGTCTCTGCAGCAGAATTAAAAGCTAATTAATTATGTCTTCAGCTAGCCAGTTAGTCAGGACGACGACATCATCGCCGTGATTTATTTATCCAGGGAACGGCGAGGCAGCAACAGTTTGCTGATTGAAAAAGCCCGTCACAAGTCTTGTATTTCAATAACTTAAAAAATATTATTTACAAGCTCTTCCCGTCCGTAAGGGTGCAAGTCCAACCACTTGACACCTTGGCAACCAAATTTACTTTTCCCTCCTTTTTGTGTTATTTTGAGATACAATAAATCTTCTTCGGTTTCAGTTGCAAACAGATTGCTGGGATTTGAGATATATCAAAGAGGAGAGGCAATAGAATTTTCAGCTGGCAGATATCGCATGACGGAGAGCAGGGAGAGCATGGAAATCGGGGAAAGCAGAGACAGATAGATGGATAGGCAAGCCGATATAAGGCAGCAGATTTAAGGGATTTATGGGCAAAGCAAAATCCCAGAAAAAAAAGAAAAACATAAAGGGTCTCAAAGTCAAGAGTATATACATATCTGCATAAGTCCCAATTAGTTGGGGTTGCAGCAGAAGCAGTAGCAAGGATCCTGCAAATGTTTATCATATTTGTACAGCCAAGGGAAATGCTTGGAAAATCCCAAGAAAAATACCTGAGTAGGAGAAGTTTCTGCGGAAAATGACTCACAGTTGCGGTGGGTTAACACTGCAAAATGTCATTCATTTGACTCCGACTGAAAAGTTGAGGGCAAAAACGGAACCAGAAAAATAACGAAATGGAAATGTTGTGCATTTTGTTGCATGTCCTTTGCGCTTTCATTACCCGGGCTGTGATTTTACCTCGAATTTTATTACTTTATTTGCAGTCGCATAACAAAAGCATAAAAGAAGCAACAGCCAGCCACGGCGAAGAAAATGGCAATTTCATGTCAATTGTCAATAAGCTGCAAATGAAATGAAAATATTGTATATAGAAAACATTTTTGTGTAGAATTCCATGTTGCCCGAATGTTTTTTGTGTGTTTTGTGTTGCGTTTTTACGACTCGCCGGCGAACAAAGACAAGAGCGAAGCGGAACGAAACGCGAAATATGCTGGAATTTATGCATATTTTATGTTTTGCGAACAGCGAGCAAAGTAAGGCACGTAACACGCATACGACATGTGGCACTTTTTGGGCCAACCTTCCAGAGGGAAAGGTGTTTTTCCTCCTCCTCCTACTCCTCTGCCCTGTGCTGCCTGTTGCCAAAGTCATGTCAAGTGCGTGAGCAAATATCTGCCATAAATGCTCAAGATCCGGAGGAGGCAAAGACAAAAAACAACACATAACACCAACTGATGAAATGTTGAGATTGGTTTATGGCTATTATTGTTGTTTGCTTAGTTTTAAATAAAAATCACAACCTGCCACACTTGAAGCTCAAGACAAACACTCTGCGCTTAAACCTGAATCCGTGGCGAAGTGAAGCGAGAAAGAGAAAGGGTTCGGCAAAAAGCAGAGACAACACTTGATGCCAAGCCAAGTGCCCAGACAGACTCTGGGTTGGTAGGGAGAAAGGTGGATAGGTGGATAGTGGTGTTCTTTGCTTGTGTTTCATGCGCCATTTGGCAGACAACAAGAGTGGAAGAGTTAAGGGCAGAGGGGAGGAACCATCACCATTACCATCAGCATCAGCATCAGCTGCACTTGAAACAACGTCGCACATGTTTCAGTCTCGCTATATCCTCCCTATATCGCCCACTTTCGCCACGCTACGTGCCCCGCTTCATTCTCTCCCGGCTGCCGTTGCACTAATGAAGTCTCAAAGGCGCGATTAAAAATGTAACTTGTGCGCCAGATAAAAAAAAAAAAAACACTACACAGAAGTGGCAACTTCAAGGGTGAAGTTTTTAATACCCTGCAGAATAATTGCTCCCTTAGCATTAGGAAATAATAGTCAGTGCGGCTCCTTTTAAAGTTTAAGTGATAAAGTATTAAAGTATAGAAACTATTTAGTTAAATCTGTGATAAAATAGAGGTGTATTTGTTATTTATAACAATATTATTTGTTTAAGTCAAAGAGCACTTTGAGGTGCATAAATGCTATAAGCTGTATAAACACTTAAGTAGAGAAACTTGCTTCCAAATACTGCAATAAATGTTTGTAAAAGTCCACTGAGCTTCGACTTATTTTCTGAATTACAGGACCTTCTTCCAGGGCATCGTGCTAGCACTACGTTTAAGATTCCAAGAGTCGGCATCGTCGTCACATGCAAAACGCAGATAAAAAAGCAAACATGCCGTTGGCCAGAAGGGGCGTCGGTGGAGGAAGTGGGCGGGGCTCGTTGGCGTTGATGCGCTGCCAAAGTGCTGCTTCAACACTTTCAGCCCAACTCTCCGCCGACTGGGAGGAGGAACTAGATTCCAGCTGGCCAAGCCAAACCAAGCCAAGCCAAGCCAAACCAAACCGAGCCAACTTCAAATGAAGTAAAGACAAAAAGCTGTAGCACATTTATCACAAAGTCGCAGTCAAAAGGATATGGACGGGCGGCGGAGTGGTTGGCAGACTCGGGTCTGATTGGAAGTTTGTTTTGCTGTTTGGGTGCTTAGTGGTTGAAGGACGAAGGGTTTAGCAGGCGATCCTAGTGCTCCGATACCCACTCCGCCCCGTCTCCAGGACATTCTCCTGCCGTTGTTCTCGTATAGATTGTGCGCGCGCCTGAGACGCATGACATTGAAAAATTTATTGCACGCTAGTGAGTTGGCCAGCTGAAAATTGGAGAGCTGCTTCTGTTCCTGCCAAAGGAGCTGGAAAATCGGGGGCGACTTTTCCAGGGGTTGTGTCAATGTCAATGTGCTACCGCCCAGGGGGGTGGATACTACTATATACTATATATTCCGCCCTCATCCTTTGGCCTCCGTGGCATTTAACACCTCGCAGCGAGGGTGGTGCAAGCTGAAATGCAATTAAAATCGTATTTTTTTGTCGCTATTCATTTTGAGCAGAGCCAGCAGATCTTGACATTTGCGTGATAAATGGAATAACAATCGGCAGATAAGATAAGAGAACTTATCTAGTTCAGGGTGCCGAAGTACACGGCAAAATATGCGCTCTAGAGTCCTCTAGAAATCTTGAAAATATTACGATATTAAAATCGTAGCAACTGATTGTTTAATTCAAAAGAAATTACTAAAATATTAAATAAATATTAAATAATATAAATAATATAGCTAACGTAAAAATACAATTAAACATTGTTATATCTCTACAAAAATGTACTAAGGCAGTAAGAAAGCAGTATTATAATATTAATACACTTTTATAAATATTTCAACAATTTTTTTTAGCTTTTTTATTAATTTGAACGAACTTTACAAACATTTCTCCCAGTATACCCTTTGAGTCTTTTCGTGTTTTCTCAGTTGTTCGCTGCTCGAGCACAGCTGTAAAATTACACAGGTTGCTGTTAGCATTTTCCCTCGGCTTTTCATCTGCGAAATGTTAAATGCATTGACTGTGAAATTCGCAATCCTTTCACACACACACACACACCCAAATATATGTACATATATAAATTCGCAAGTATATTTCACGCGCCAACGCAAATTTGAAAGCGAAATTCCGCTCGCACGGCCTTTCTCTTTCTGCACCCCTTTGGCAGCTTTCCCTCCTGCCCCTTTTTTATATATTTTTCATCCTTTCCCTCCCTATCTTCCCACCCCTTTCCCTTTTGTTTTTTGTGTCTATTTTTTGGCATTTAAATGTTTTACGGTGTCGTTTCTCTCGCTCTCTGTTGTTCATTCATTTCGTTCGTCCGCATCCCTGGCTCCTGTACCGCCAACGCTCCTCCCCCCTTACACCTCCCCGGCGGCTGTCTGTTGTTTGCGCCTCTTCAGCGGGTTTTAATTGCGTTTGTATTACAACACACAGGCGAAACAACAGCCAGGCAATGGCAAAGGCAATGGCAATGGCAATGCCAAATGGCGATGGCGATGGCAATGGAAATTTAAAGCATTTCACAACCCCCACTCCCGCCCTGCTGCTGGCTGCTGGGTTCTCCAAAAAGTTTATTATATTTCAGTTGAGCCTGATTTTTCTGCTGTTGCGCTTTTCACTGGTCTGCTGCTGCTGCTGCTGCCTCCTTTTGCTAAATTAACTTAATTGTTTTTGCATGGAATTAATTTCATTGCATAAATTTACACCTTCCCAAGGAAGGATGGCTCCCCATTTTCTCTCGAGCTCTCCAACCCCATCAGCTGTCAGCTTAAAGTGTGAAATGCGGCACCATTCGCATAATTTACCAGCCAACTGAAAAATTTTCCAGCCAGCCACTTGAAGGCCAAACAATTAATTATTATGTGCCAGGAGATGGGGATGGGGCCTGCCTGCTGCTCTGTAAATATTTAAATGTCTCAAATTAATGAAAAATACATTTCTCAAATAGCAAAAATATTATCTTGGGGCTCAGATGCCACCATCCCCTCCTTGGACATTCCACTCGAAAGTTTAATGAGTTCATTTATATGCCGCATTTGCTCCTAAGCTTCTCTGGAGAAAAGCTGGCTGTTGTTGCACTTCATGGCCAGCAGCGAGTCACCTAAGCTTCCAACTATTTCTTAATGCCTTATAAGTAAGATTTGCTCTATTTTTTATACAGATAAACCTTACTTTTCTTTTTTTTATTTTTTTGTTAAGCATTTTTGTCTTAAGCTTGGCTAATTTGCATAGATTTGGGGGCCATAAGTACATATAAAAAAAGGAGAATAAATGAATGAATAATGGCTCGAAAAAAGATATTACTCAGTTGTTCAGCTGAAGGGGCATTAAAAACGAGTTGCAAGTGTGGGTTAAGCTCTCATTT
The DNA here is from genome assembly GCA_035045905.1 of Drosophila anomelani. Classification (NCBI taxonomy): domain Eukaryota; kingdom Metazoa; phylum Arthropoda; class Insecta; order Diptera; family Drosophilidae; genus Drosophila; species Drosophila anomelani. The sequence goes on along the minus strand of JAWNOO010000007.1, from coordinate 1,277,760 downwards.
TGCCTATTCTCTTTTACGCATTTTTTTCCATACATTTTAAATTGTCTGTTTTCATTCCGTTGCCGTTCCCCGGTGGATTGGGTTTTCCACAAATCCCCCAGGGACTTTGCACACATAATTTTCACTTAGCAGCTAAAAACCGATTTCCATTCTCATTTGTTTCGATTTCTGCAGGCATGAAGCAATCCCAGCCCCAAACAAGCTCAACCAACAATCAGCATAATTTCGGTTTATTTATAAAAAGAGAGGAAATCCAGCTTCAAATGCCTTTCAATTTATTTTTTACTTCAAATGCCGCTGCTGATGACACAAGGAGCCCACGAGCAATATAAATGTCTTTATATGTATATATAGCATATATCAGCATGTATGAGAGGACCTTTGGAAAAAGCAACCTGAGCATTTAGAGAAGTTAACAAGGATTTAAAAGGTTTTTCCTGTCAGACACACACAATGAGGCTGCGAACACAAGGATGTGCTGCAATGCAGCTGACAATAAAAAATTTGTCCATAAATAAGACGCGCAAATTGTCAGCATCCCAGCCCGGCCCCCTCATATGCGATTAAGATCCTTGGCGAAAATATCCTTATATATGTATATTTTCATATATGGTACAAGGAGAAATATGTTTATCGGCAAGCCACCCCGTTTCAGCCTTTCGGTGACATCGCAATTTTCTTTTTTATGCCTCTTACTAAATTTTCATTTTGTAAATGAAATTTCTCCTTTTTTTATTCTTGTTGGCGCCATCAACTTTGTCTTCTAGTTTATCTTCATTTTTTAGAATTTTTTCTTCACTCCCGTTTAATTTTGTTTATGTCAACACATGTCCTCGGCAGCTGGCAGACGCCTCAAACGCGTGCATGGAAAGCAGTTTAATTTCATTTCAATCACGCTAAAAGCAAAACATAATAATTTCTCAAGCTGTCTAGAGTAATAAGAGAGGGTGGTGGTGTTTGGGGGCAGGAGTCGAGGGCCTGGGAAAGTGAGAAATAATATAGCCACTTGAGTTCCCTTTGCCATCGGCTTTCCTTTGTCGAAAATTCATAAATCACTGGGATTTGCTACAGTCTTGAAAGGCAAAACAACTTTAATTTTGTCTGATATCTGGCTGTAAGAATAGTTTAAAACTTTACAGGTTCCTTGATTAATAGGTATGGAAGTTCAATGTCGTAAAATGTATTTCTTCTCCATTACAAATATTTATTTTAAAATGTATTAAATGTATTTTTCAATGCCTGACGCAAGTGTATTACCCCTTCGGTAATGCCAGCTCTATTAAAGTTTCTCTACGGGTTTGGTCCCAGTATTTTTTTTTTTGGGATTGACCTAGCCAACCATAATATATGGTTTATCCCACAAAGATATGCAACATTTTGGGCTATTGATGGAAAAAGGTTTGTGTTGTGGCCCCATGCCGACGACTACTCCTGTTGAACTATTAATGAAGCTTCCAAATTGTGTGTGTGGCACAACAGCATATGGTTTTTGTTCAAAATCAGATGCCGCAGCAGCAGCAAACAAAAACATCCTTGGAACACTTAGCTGCGACCTAGGGCTGCTCGAAGCCTTAGTTTAAATAGAAAGGGGATTACTTTTCAGTCCGACCTTGAGGAGTTCCGTGAGGAAATTTGATTAAGCGTTATTCCGTTGTTGGCTTTAAATGTGTTTATATGTTGCCGTTGTAGCAAACAAGGCCTTAATTAAATTAACACAACAGACCACATACTCCTGCAGGCACATACACACACGATTGCAGGATCAACCACTCATCCGCACTCACACATGCAGGTCCAACAACCATGTGGGCGTGTTTGTGGGCAGCAAAGTAAGCAATTTCAGCGAGTTTTGTTCATTTTTTCCACCATTTTCAGTTCAGCCATCCTGCTGGATGGATTTTCATATATAATTGCAGGTTGTTGTGTGTGTTGCTGTATTTTTGAATGCATTTTCTGTTGTGGATGTTAAAATGTTTAAAATTCCTGAGATAATTCTCGGAATATGTCAGATTTCTGTTTCCCTGCCATTTGTTGGTTATACTAATGTTGTTTAAATATACTTTTGATTACAGAATTAGCAAAGCTTTTCTAATTAATTTCTTAATTTAGCAGCAACCACTTTTCAGCCTTTAAAACCCTTTAAATTCTATAAATTTCCAAAGTAGCGGTTTCACCTGTTTCTTTAATTGTTTATGCCACTGTTTTTAATAGTGTTGCCACTACTTTTGTTGTTACTTTAGCTGTTGCTTCTGCTTCTGTGGATTATGTTGTTGCCGCTGCTGCACTTGCTACTTGCCACTCTGGCACAGGTCCTGTTGCTCCCTTTGTTTGCTCCTGCTGTGCATTAAAAAGCCACTTTGCGGCTTCCTGTGGTCACCGCCCACTTTTGGCATGCGCTCCACGACGACCTCGTGTAAATTTGTGGGCGTCGAACTTTAAATCGCCTCCGGGCAGAGTTTGCCTCAAAGGAGGGGGAGGAAGGGAATTGGTTTTTTATTTGCATTTTTTTTGCCTTTTTTTGTTAAGGCCAACTCGACCAACCACCTGAACAGCCGACCGCCCACATAACGACGACGACAAGTGCATGGGCATAAAAAGGTAAGAACAGGCCATCGGCTTTATGCCTCTTATCTAATCCTTTGCAGCACAAGTTTCGCCGCTACCTTGCGACGGAGGGGGGGCGAGAGAGAGTCCTTTTGGCCAGTTGCTAGCTTCGTTTTTGGCTTTTATGAGGCGTCGTAAAAACTTTTGTGGCCGTGTGCGCGCTCGTTTTGGGCTCTAAACAACAAACATGCCAACGGCGAGAACTAAAACCAACGTGCGCCTAGAAATATGCTATACAAATTTAATGCCCCAAGGAGGTTGCAGGAAAAGAGGCAAGCCCACGGGCCAGAAGTAAAGTTTATATTGTCGACGTTTTTATTGATATCGTAAAATTTGCAAAGTCCAACACGAAACCTGGTCGATCCCCTCCCCTCCCCTCCCCCGCTTTGCCCGATTTTCATGGCCCTGCCTCACAATTTGCATAGTAAATTTATGAGACAATTACTGAGCATTTTTGATTTAATGACAATTATTGTCATAATTTTCATCAAAATTGCCTGCTGTATTCCTCCCAACTCTCTGTTTTGGCCTAGGCTTAGGGCTCCTTGGGCTATACTTTTTATTTTGGGTCCGTCCTACTCTTATTTTGTGCCACTTTCGTGTCTCACACAACCGAAAAAAGAGAGGAGAAAAACTTTATATTTATGCGTTTTCGTGGCTCATGAATTTTGGAGCACGCTCGAGGAGAGTCAGTCAAGTCAAGTCAGTGGAGTAGAGTCGCGTCGAGTTGAGTTGAGTTCACTTTGGGGGCTTTCTACTGGCCATAAACTGTCTGGCCGGGCTGTGTCTGCTTTTGGTCTGCTTAGCTCAGCGCTTAGCTTTTCCTCTCCCAAGTGGCTCGGCCCTAGTTTTGCATATTACGGCCCCACGAACGAATTGCGACTCATTTCAATTAAACAGTCACGCAATTTCCTGATAAAATTGTCTGGCACGCGGCCATAAATCAACGATTTCCACTATTTCGGGTCAATTTTGTGGATTTATTAGGTTGTGGAGAAGGTTAATCGGAAGTTAGATAAGGGCGTTAAATTCTTTTGTCGCCTGTTAGTCAATCGATGGGGTGCGAGGCACTTGGAATTGAGTTCCCATTTCCTGATAAACTCAATTCTATAAAAAGGTAAAAGCATTAAAGAAATGGAAATTGCTATTCCTTTGAAGCATACTATTTTTAACAAAAATGTTTGTGTGTTGTTGTCTTTTTAAATATTTCTTGTAACCTCTTTAACAAATGTCTTTCGGTGCATATTCCATTTTTTTAATGGAATTAAAAGGGCTTTTAAAATTCATCAGTAACGAATGCTGTTAAAATAAAACCTTAACCCCTGAAAAGAAATACAGTTCAAGTTGTCTGTCCCACTCCCTTCGGGTCCTTTTCATCCCCCCTTGGCAGCAGTTTTGCGGTTTTTCCGTCTGGCATCAATAAACCAAACCAAACGCATCTCGATTTTCACCCAACCCCAGAGCCAGTCCCAGTGCCCGCCGCAATGATTCTTTTAAAAATGCAAACAAATTTCAGAATGCAGGTGTGCCATCCGCGAGATGGAATAAAAGGGGGGCGTGTTGGCGGCCAACCACTCAATTTGTCACATTTGAAATACGATGACAAACAAAAGCAAATGGCAGCCGAGCGAAATCCAATTGCATTTTTATTTGCAGAAATGCACTTGGCACTTCACTTCTGGCTGCAATGCACTTTCCGGGGGCGCAGAAATACGAGAAAAAGAAATAAACAGCTTTTAAAAAGCCTATGTTTCGGCTTCTATATTATTGCTTTTCTTTATATATACTTTCTGTTTTACTTTGCCCTTTAGGAAAACAAGAAAATCAACTTAGAAATTATGACTCCTTGGTGATGCTGGGCGAAAAGGGAAAATTAAACTCGCACACACTGAGAATAAGAGAAACAAAAGCACAAAATCATAAAAAACATAAAATAAATGTAATAAAAACGAAGGGAGGGGAGGGGGGAAAATAAAGCCAACAATGCAATTTTCGGGGGCGTATGTGTAACAGGCCACAAAGGTCATAAAACCATATCAACGCCATTAAATGTACAACGCGTGGCAGCAGTAGCAGCAGGGGGTGTTTGAGCCCCCCCATTGAATATATAGATGTGTGTGTACACAGCAAGAAAAAGGGGGTAACTATAGTATACTTTCCTCTAAATTGGAATCAATCTCCATGTTTATTTAGAGAGAGTTACTTTATTCTTTAGAACAGATTTCAAAGATATTATCTTTAAGGTAACAAAAATGTATCTTTTTTTTTGGTTTAATTTATTTTCCAGTGCATAAACACCTCCTCATGTGAGCAAGCCCGAGCTGGGAAGCCTGGGTGGTAAACTGAAACTGAAAATCATAAAAAAGTGCGCAACGGCGCAAAAAAAACACAACAACAAAAATGAAACAACAGCCAACAAACTTTTCCGGCAAGATGAGAAGCTGCCGAGAGTGCGATGAAAGGGGGGATTCAGCTGGGAATATGCGGGGTAAATATATATGTATTTATGGATGGTGTGAGATCTGCCGAGCGATATACACCTTTATGGCAAAGACCCGTACACTTGTTGGGCTCTCCGGCTGTTTAGACAATGTAAACGACGACGGAACACTAAAAAAACCAAGCACACACACACACAGAAAGAAATACCGGGGGCAAACGGAAGAGAGCAACAAAACTAAACAAACTGACAGCGAGGCGAAGGATATACATGGACAGGCGAAAAGGACCAAATTCCGGCTGTGGCTGGCACTCAAGTGTGAGCACAAACAAATTTTTTACGTGTGGCTTTTGTACCTCTCTCTCTCTATCTCTTTACGGCGGAGTGTCTGCGGCCATGTCAGCAGAATGTGGGCGCGTCAATGAAATTAAGGTCGAAAAACAGGGAACAACAAAGCACACACACACACACACAACACGAAAAGCGTTTGAGAAGGATACAGAACAATCAGCTAAAGAGTCACGGCCAGGGAGTGGGTCTGTGTGGGGACTCGGGGGCAAAGTGTAATTGGTGTAAATAAATTATGAAGCCCAAATGATTTCGATTGAATTAAAATTCAAGCTGGGCAATACGAAGCGAAGGCCCCCACATATGTATATATTCCTGAAGGGAATTTACAGTTTATAAATTAAGGAAACTCCTCATTTTAAGATTCATTCAAGACTTGAGTCCTTAAAGCCATCTTCAACTACTTTTAGCCATTTAAAAGAGAACCATTTGCAGGCGCTGAATGTTTCCAGCGTAGCCAAGCGCAACGTAATGAGCTTTACGTTACCCTTACGTAACGGTAATGCTCCACCGTAACGATAACGATAGCGGCAATTAGTTTTTAATGTACTTACGCGCAGCATTTGCAACTTAATTAGCTTTGGCCCTGCTTTTTTGGACTGCCAAAAACGGGAAGAGAGCAAAAATGAAATGGCCAGCATGGGAAAACGGAAAAAAGAACAAGTATTGCCACCGGAAGCAAAGCTTATTGTAATGCACGGAGAGAGCGAAGGCAACAACATTAATGGCCCAACAAAATGGCGCTGACCAACCAACACACAAACACACATGTAGTTGTCTAGCTTTCTATGAGGAATTAGTAGGGGAATCCCCGGCCACTTTATCATTTTAATAAGCGCATTAAAAATGCAATTTCAATGCGCTAGTTTCGCACACATAAACAAAACGATGGCTAAAAAGAAAACTGGGGAAACATTTTGCAAGGGAAAATGCTTGCCATATGCGCCACACACAGGCAGGTTGTGAGTGTGCATACATGAGCGTGTTTAACGCGTAAGAGGATGGGGGCACAGGAGCGACTGGAAAACGCCATAATTTATGCTTTATGTCGGCACAAATTTTAAATGGCCACCAAAGTTCCAATGGGCTTAAAGCGCATTAAGCGTCTCTTCCTCGCAGCAAAAACAAAAACAAAAGGCAGAGACAGAGTCAGAGTCAGGGTCTGAGAGAGGGGGTCGAAAAGTGAGGCAATTTCATTTTGCACTTAATAAAAATTTAATGGAGCTCACAGCCCAGGCAGTCGAAAAAGCCACAGAAACACATAGGAGAGAATATATGACCTGTAAATCAGGCGAAATTGTTGCCTTAAGTGAGCTTTAAATAAAGGAAAGTAGACTCTTTCATACGATTTTCCACAAGATGTGGCAGCAGATGGCGGTCTTAAAGTATCAAAGCCTCCAACTTGACACTTAATCAAAGAGCATCAATAAACCAGGCGGGAATGTACATTTTACGACAAAGTTTTCTCTTGTCGAAAGCATAAAAAAGAAAGCGGAAATGTGTGTAATATGTAGGAAAATCGTCGGGATTTTAGCTTCATAAGCTAACCATAAAAACCAATTCAAAATCTATAAAATATGACACTTATAACATTTGCCCAAACAAAAGCCAATCAAAAGTTTGTTGCGCTTGTCAAGTTCGTTTAAATGTTTATTAAAGAGCCCGATGACAGATTACAGGTAAAGCAAGCCATCTCTCACCCGCCCCCACAAAAAACAAAAAACACTCCTCTGCCATAGTTCAAGCCTCAAAGGGGGCAAAACAGCAGGAAAAGTCAACAAATTGACACATTAAAACAAATGAGGCCACTGCCAACCAGCCACCCGGCGGCCAGACGACGACTGTCGACCAGCTGTCGAAACGACATGGCCAACTAATGGTGCTTGTTATAGTTCCTATGGCTCCTAAAACAAAAAGGCACCAAAAAAAGGAGGCGGCGCAAAAAGTGTAGCATACTTTTTCGGGCAGCCTCAAGTTAGTGCCAAGAAATTAACGCCTTGACGCGACGCGACAAATGTATTTTTTCCACAATTTCTTTCTTTCCTGTTCTCTTATTTTTCTGGAGTTTTTTGTGTATCATTTTTTAGGAAACTTTTTCTGGCCAGCAGCAGCACCTGGCAGCGCAGCAAGGGCGTTGACTTTGGAAACTTTGTCGCCGCACGCATAAATCAAGTTAATCATTTTGGTGGCGCAAACTTCCCGGCAGCGCAAATTGGACATTTATATTTCCAAGCCTCCCGAAAATAACTCCTGCCAGCCCCCCTCGTCACTGATTTATGATCTTTAACCTTGCACTTGACACCGCTGGCCCAACCAGATGATGAGTGTATTAGTCGGTGAAATTATCAGGAAAGAAAATTGGAAACTTAATTATATCTGGCAAACCTGGCGCACAGTGATCGATCGAATATGGCTTACCTGCAATGAAAAGAAAGAGAGATGCATTTGATTAGGATTTTTGCTTTTAAAATCTGGCTTCATAAATTCAAAATTTGCAATTCAAATCCTTTGGCAATCACCACAAGGCGGCAGCAATAACAATAACGAAATTAAGTTTGAGCTAAACAAAAATGGCAAATGGATAATTTCTCCAGAGATTGAATAACTTTCGAGTAGATAAACTTGTGCTGCCATATAACATTTTCTGGCCAGAAGCTAAAGGCAGCATCGTTGAAATGCAGGTTGTGGGACAGTGCGTTTCGGTATCGCTATATACTCGTACTGAGCGTTGCAAAAGTCCTTTATTCCTAACGAATTTTTAAAAAAAGTTCAGATTGGCTTGGCTTGTTACTTATTTTGAGTGTTTTAAAACAGTAAATAAACATTTTTATTGCATTTATAACTGACTTATGATTATGACAGGTACTGTCCGGGCAGAGAAATCAATAAGACCGGACCAAGAGCAACAGCAACAAGCTGAGAACTTAGAACGGAGAACCGAGAGGAGGAAGTTGTCCATGTATATTCAATGGAAACTATTGAAAACAAGTTGAGCAAACTTTTGGCCAGAGTCAAGTATGGATAGGTTCACATCGATGGAAATCGCAGCGGGGGAGCGCAGGTGAGACAGTTATAAAATCCAAATTGAAATGCGAAAGAGTTGCCTGACTTTGCCTCTATGCACCTGATTTTCGGGGCAGCAAGATGCCTCCTGATTGGATGTGTGGGAGAATTGACAGGCGAACGGGAGGGGGCAGGCAGCACAAGTGCGTGACACGCGGCCAACAGGGGTAGCGTAGACACTGTGCGACAAGCAGTCAGGCACAGGAACAGGCCAAAGCTCAGGTAATCCTTTGGGGACAACATCCAGACACAGACAAAAACGCAGGCCCGACCAGACTCCGACAAGGACTCACATTTACTCAGCCAGTCAGTCAGTCAGTCTGTTGCAAAATGTAACAAAAATTTCATTTTGAGCCCATCACATGATCAAATCTCAGGGAGAGGGCAAGCCAAGTGAGCATTCATACCTGACCAAGACACTGGTAAATAAACTTGACTTTGAATGTAAGTAATATGGTTTGAAAGTAAACGCTGAATCCCGAGTTTAATGAGCTTTTCTCGAAATATTTAATAAATTACACGTTACATATCAAACAAATAATAATTTGTAATAATTACATTTGATTTGTATTTAAAATAATTATGAGTTATCTTAAATTGCTCTCTCTGTATTTTTTGGGTTTGAAAAATTTGTTAAACTGCGTGCCTGTGCCTCCTGCTCCTTCTGCTGGGTAGACTATAGCCAGAATGCGTAGCTTTCAGTTTTCGGGGGTTACTGCATACACATGTCCTGTGTTCTGCCTGGTCAGGGTCCTGCGGTCAGCTAGGTGTGCCTGTCTGTCTGTCTGTGGGTTCGGCTATGTTGAGCCCCCACTTGGTTAGTTTGGGGATTTTGTTTGTCTCGCCTGTTTGCCATTTGGAATTCCCTACCCTACATCACCTCGGGGCCCTGCTTCATTATTTTTGCAAAGTTTTTACTTAAATTTACAGAGAGTGCTAGGGCCAGAGTGCGGGTGTGAGTGTGTGTTGACCAAACACTTGACCATTTATGGTTAGCCAAAGCAATTTTCCATGCCTTGTTCTCTCATTTATTGATAAATTAGTTTTGGACATTTGCTGACAGTATTCTTGTGTTCTATCTCCCTGAAAGAAAATGCAATTATTGCTAATAAATGCCTTTGTTCGTTGAAAAGGTAAAGAGAATTCAATTAAAATTTCGACAACCCAGAAGAAACGACAATAACCTGTCAATTGCCAAAGATCTTCTCCTTTGCTGGGATATCTACGAGGTGGCATCAGCCTAATGGCTGAGATTGTTTGACAAACTGTCACGACCAGGCGGCAGCAGCAGCAGCAGCCATAAGCAAATCCGCTTAGCTCGGCTTTTCCTCAAGTTTTCCTCGGCTGCCCCCATTTTCTGAAACTAATTTTCCTGGAAAATGTCTCAGGTGAGTGGAGGAGGAAAGGAAGCAGCAACTACTTAGGTTGCTTGCGTGTTGCAGCACTTTTCCGAACGATAGAAAAGCAATTCACTTTGAAATTTGCACCTGTAAACATTGTCAAACAATCAGCGGGGGCGGGGCCATGAAAAGGGCCGGGTGTGGCCCGGTGCGGCCAGGGGGGCGTGGCACAGAGTAAGGACAATGGCATAACAGAACACTTGAGTGCAGGGGCCCACCTGATGTCGTAGTTGTTGTTCTTACCGTCGCCATGCCGTTGCCAATCGCCTTAGCTGGTAATTGTGTATATGAACACAAGAGAAGAAAACGAATGCCAGCAGCGCCAGCAGAAGACCTCAAAAGCTGCCGTCGAATGACAGGGACAAGCAGAAAACACTGGACAGGATACACTTGAATAAATATTACAATTACTGATTGTATTTGTGCGGTATTTAATGATAATTCTATTTTTTCTGAACTTATAAGTAATTGAAACAGACCATTGACAAAATTAATGAGAAAAGTGCCTTAAAAATGAGTACGTTTTGAATTTTGTGACAACTTGAAGAGAAAACTTTTGTGGTAAGAAAAAAGACTCTCATAAACTCAGGATATATACAAATGTATTTCATATAATATAAGAGATGAGAATATTTTTCTTAGTGTAACGTAAAACAGGCTAGCTCTTAGAGCTCGTTAGGCAACGCCTTCGCCTTCCATTTTTGCACAATGTGCTGACTTTGCAACGCTCGCCTCCTTGGGCAGGGCCAGCTCCTCCTCTCTGCCGGATCTCCCCTTCGGGTTGGCCATTTTTTTATGTCCCATCCGTGAGACGTGAGATTGACCAGCTGCACTGACTGGCCGAGACCAGGGCCGAGCCGGCCAAGCAAATGCAATCATAAAATGTGTCATTATATTAAACTCAACTCTCACAGGGCGCCTCCCCACGCCACTGCAGTTGCTTATTTTATGCTTATTGAAAAGCCTGCGAGTATGCAACGGTTTTCCTTTTCCCATTTTCTTATTTTCCTCACTGCTGCAAGAGCGGCAACCACATGAGTCCCCCCTTAAAGTTCTTGAGCTCAATTCTGGTTGAAAAAAGTTGTGCGGAAAACCAATTCAAGTAACATCGAAGCGGTATTTGTATATTGAAAACCGAAAGTTGTAAAGTTTTATCTTCAAAATTTTGTGCATTGAGCAGATTGAAGTTATATTTAATCGAAATAAAATAACAAAACTTTGGCGGTGATAGTAGTTTTAGTGAATGTAGAACAAGATTCCTTGTAAACTATAAATATACTATATAATGGTCCTTGCTGGAACCAACAATTGAGTTTAAAAGGAATCTTGTTCTACTTTCACTAAAAATACTATCACCGCCAAAGTTTTGTTATTTTATTAGAGAGCTATTTTTATGCTCTTAATTAAGGGTCCATCGTTATGCATCTTGTTATTGAAGACACTTTGGTACCACTAACATTTTTATCATTTTTTGGTTCTTTTAAAACCTTTTTAAATAATCTGTGCCTCTTTGGATATCAAAAAGAATTCCTTCTTCCCTTAAGCTCCCTTAAAGCTTATTGATTTAGCTTTTCCTGGAACTTTTCCTATAATGGCTGGCAATTCCCAGCGGAAATCGTTGGGGCAGTGGCAACGTTATCATCATCGAACCTTCAGCCAATTGAGCGGCAACAATCAGCCCCCTCAGCATCCAGAAAACCATCATCATCATCATCGCCAGCATCATCATTGGCAGCATTTAGCATATTCACTTTCAATTTTCCATCCTTCGGCCCTCTATTCTCCCTTTTGGCTTTGTTCCCGCTTCGATTGCGATTTCGCTTTGTTTCGCTTTTGTAATTGATTTTCAACATTCATTAGACTTTTTTACGCTCAGCTCCTGACCTTCTCGCTTTGGAAGGAAGGTATATACTATATATATTTTTTTGTTCCACCTCAGAGCAGCTTGTTGCCTTTTGTTCGGTCCTTCGTCCTTCTCATTTTCCACAGTGGCAAATGGACAGCCCCGCCCCGCCCTCTGCCTTCTGGGTTAAATGTTGCAGAATTTCACTTTAAATATGCTACGCTTTCCAGTGTTTGTGCTCGACGTCCTTCTGCTGCTGCTTTTCCACAATTGTTTGAATTTTTACTTTCGCGTGTGCGACTTGATTTCCGTTGCAAATGGCAGCAGCTCAAGGGGCGGAAGGCGGTGGGATGCCGGGGGCGTGGCATTATAAGTGATATTGAAAGCGTTGCTGCGCTGCTTTTTATGTGTGCCATTGTATTGTGGATTGGCAATGGCGCAGCTTTCGCCATTGTTAAATGGTGCGTATGATTTATATTTTATTTTGTATTTTTCGTATTATTTTTTTATCGTCCTCCGCGTTGGTTGTGTGTATTTTAGGTGACCCTTTTTATGCGAGGCGAGGACCAAGGGAAAAATGTAAATGAGTCACAATTAAATGCACATTTTTGCTCACTTGATCAAAAACAAAAAAAAAAAGGGAAAGGGGGGGGAATGAAAACCGATCCGAAACCATAGCAAGAATTGTCCACATAAATTATGTCAAAATCGGTTGAGATAATGCACATGAAAAATGTGAGAAATGCTTTCAAAGGGCACAAGACAAGAGGGACAGGACAGAACAGCACAGCAAACAAAAAGAAAAACGTTTGCATGTTCGGGCCAAATAAACAGAATGAATTTCGACCAAATCTCGCCAAGAACCCGACACAAAACAAAGTAATAAACCCGAAAGGAATTCCATAAAAACAACAAAAATAAAACCGAAAGAAATGCCAAGCCAAGAAAGGGCCTCGAAAAAAGTGAGGAACAAATTGTTTCTGCAGGCATTTGGCCTGCCAAAAGGACGAAACAGGGATAACAGGCCAGAAATGTCTAGCATTGCACAACTAATAAAACGAGCAAAAAGAAAGCAAAACTCAAATACATTTTAAGCAATTTCACTTGCGAGCGAACGCAATAAAAATCAAGAATATTTGCAATGAATTTCCACCCGTTAAGTAAAACCCTGCAACGTTGGGGGTACGAGTACGGGGCGGGAAAAAAGAAAGGCGGAGCGAACGGAAAAGTAAATCGGCGGCAGCGATGGCGTCTGCAGATAAGCAGGGAAGCCATTGAAGCACACACACGAAAGGATACCATAAAGCGGAACAGGATGGGCTGAGGGCCTTGGCGATGGCAAAATAGGGAAAGCGGCAAAAACGATTAAACTACAGGGTGCCGCCGCTGGGCTGTAAAAATTGTGGTAACTCAACCTCATAACACACAGTCACAGTCACAGTCAGTTGAATTAAAAATAATATAAAAGAAAGAATTGAATAGAAGTTTCCCAATGTTCTACTCGAAAATATCCACAAATCAGCCAAAATAAAGAAGGGGATATGCGTCTTAAAAACTTTATTATACTTGGTGAAGGCACAACGATGTCTAGCTTCACAATAAATATTTATATGCTTTATTAACTGCAATAATTCGGAGAGTTGCCCTCATTACATTAAACAGTTTCAGATTTTTTTGCCATAATAATAATAAATTAAATGAATTTAGTAATAAAACGTGGAATCAGTTCAACTAAGATTTCAATTTATAAATTTCACGTTCTCTTGAATATAAGCTAAATATACATATAAGATGATTTAACAATTTTTATCAAAGCTTTAGAATATTCTAAAAGTTCTGAAAAATAAGATTTAGAAGCTTCTGAATTAATTTTTTTTATTTAAATCAACATCTTTTCTTTACCAAAACGCACTGTAGTGGCTTATTTTCCCGCTCTGCACATCCGAGTTTATGCAAAAATGAAGTCGTGTGGCAGGCTGAATGAATATCTCTATATCGGGAGCCGGAGAAATAGAGAGAGTGTCGGATGGAGAGGAAAAACCCAACAAGAAAAAGGGGCAAAAGAAAAGCCAAGGCAGTCTCAGTTGGCTACATGAACTGTATGTGTGGCAAATGGGAAATTGAATTTCACGCAAAGCGAAAACAAACCCAGCCAAGCAGCGGATGAAAAGGACAAGACGCCTGAGCTGCCTTGCCTGCCTGGGAAATATGTAATAAAATAATGCTTAAAGAAAATTTACGCCATCAAACTGGAAAGTTTAGGACACGGCAGACGAGGGGCAGGTCCTCCCTTTTTCCTGTTACCGTTTCCCTTCGTGTCGTCGCACGTGCGAGCAGTCAAAATGAAAATCGAAAGCAATAAAAACTCCGCGCGACACAGCATGGCGTATACGTAATGTCAGGTAAGAAGCTCTGAGCATTTCAGGCAGCAATCAGAGGCAGTTGACAATGGCAAACCGTACTGCATACTTATTGGGTTTTGGGGGAGCCACCACGCCACCACACCACCTCACCACACACCCAACCACCAGCCAGGCATCCAGGCCAAGCTATGCCATCCACAACCGCATGCAGCTGACACAGGCAGTTAAGCTATTTTGTAGGGAAAATGTTGAAAATATGAAAAGCGACAGATTGACAAAGCGATGACTGGCTGGCTGGCTGGCTGGCAAGCTGAGCTGCTGAAGAAACGAAGAGAAGCCAAGCCAAAGGCATTTTTTCAATTTATTTTCATGTGCACGGCAGAGCGCATTTTCATGCGTAAGCGAATGACAATCACATGAATAAACCCACCCGCAAAACAATTTCAATTGAAGCGCATACTAAGCGGAGGCGTGAGCTGCCAACTAAAGTCAATGAATAGAAATAATGAAATGTTTTACCCGAGGTGAGATCGAACCAACGACTGAGGAATTACTCTTTAATCTACAAATTTCAAAATATTTGTATACTTTAAAAATGGTAATGTAACGAAAATTTATGATAATAAAAGAACAAATTTATTGTAATCTAAAAATTTATTTTAATGTGTTTATTTAAAGACTAAATTCCCAGAGAAAGAAAATAAGTCCTGCAAGCTTCTTGAAATACCATAAATAATTCACTTTCTCCACCGAATTCTTTTCCAATCGAAATATTCATTGGAAAAAGTTACTCTAGAAATTTAAATATTTTGTTGGAATTCAATCTCCCATAGATTTTCCAGTAGATAGCCACACAATTATCATTTCAGTTCACGTTTCTCCCAGGGAAAAATCAAGTTCAAGCACCAAGAAGGCATTTTGCCTGGCTAATATTTCGGGTTTTCCCCCAAAAATAAAACACAGTGTCCCCAGCCGAACGAAATGTGATATTTCCACTTGACTTGGCCAAGTCAATTCAAGCATCATCAAATAATGTCTAGCTCTCCAGCCCACAACTGTCAGGCAGACTTGATTAGTTCTTGGACATGGTATATACCCGCCGCTCCATTTTCCATTTCCCATGCCCCAGGATGGCTGTGTGTATTTTTAGGGGTGTCCTTCAACTTTGGTCGCAGTGAATTTGCATTTTTAATTCGCCTTTTGCCGTTTTTGCATAATTCGATGTCAACGTGTGTCAGTGGCAAGTTTTGTTGTGCATAGTAGCTGCTGTTGCCATGGCTGTCAGCTGCTAAGGATCCTCCGAGCAGGCAAAACTTTTGCTCAGAAGCCCGGCCAGCGAGCAAACCCCAGCGAAATTGTCTTGTCAGTTAGCATTTGTCGCTGTCTAGGGCACTGGCATGGGGGAATTAATATACAATTGCATAGCTGAAGGCGCATTTAAATGAAATAAACAACGAGGCAAAACTAAACAGGTCTCCGTGGAGGGGTTCAGTTCGGTTTGTTTCGGCTTCGGTTTGCACAAAACTTTTGTCACTCTCATAAATATTCATAAATTCGGTAGCAAAATAACAAAGTAACAGCAGCATATTTTCCATTTGATTGCCTTCAAGTATTTATTCTTTTCGGTGGCGCTCGGCGCGTTCACAGCTCGCGGCCTTTGAAAATAGCAGTCAATTTTCCGGGTCCGCCACCGCCCACCTCTGAGATAAAACTCATTAAAGTGGAACTTTTGCGTTGATAAGAGATAATAAACAAAGCAACAAAGAAAATAAATGACAACCAAAGATGGTTTACAAGTCAGTTCCGTTCCAAGGAAGCGGTTCCGCTCCTCTTTCACGCCGTCTCCCTCCGATTGTTAATGAAGGCCGTCCCGTCCGTCGTGTGATCTCTATCAAAGTTTTCCACTCGGCTTTGATGATGTTCCGCCCGGAGAACCCCGGCCCATCCACCAGTTAGTGGCCTCCCTTTGGAAAAGTGGGGGCGTGTCGCAGCTGTGCGAGAAGCAACAACTAAATTAAAATTTACAGCACTTCAAATGGAAACGTGCCTGTTTTATTAAATCAATTTTTACGACGAGCGAGAGAGCGCTGGCCAAGGAAAATGGAAAATCTCGTTGTAAAAACTGAATTTTCCCGTTCGGCCAAGTTGTTGCTCCTGTTCTTGTTGTTGTTTTCGAAATAAATTAGACATTTAATGATGACCGCAGGCTGTTTGTTGATTGCTCTCTCTCTCTCAGCCTCACTGCGTCTTCCCTGGTTGATGGAAAAGTTGCGCATTTTTACAGAGATTTATTTAATTTAATTGAAGTTTTATTGCCGCAGCCAGCGTTGCGGAAGAGATAGCAACTCGACTTAAATCCTAGACGCCTTAAAGACTTTAAGCAACTTAAAGAGCCTTCTCTAGTTTTTAAATTTTTAAGCAAATATTCAGCTTCTCTTGTGGGTTTGCGTTCCCTGCCAGGCCTGGCCCAAGTCCCCTTTTTTATAACTCCTCTTTTGGCTTAATTGAATTAGACAAACATAAAATGCTGAAATGCACTACTGGCCAAGGCGATTACTTTCACTTGAGCGCCTTTAAAGCTTTCGACACTCTCAGCCAGAGAAGAGGATTATTGCAGCTTGGTCAACTCGGTGGAGGAAAGGACATCCCATCCCATCAGCAGTTACTGCGCTTGCTAATGAAAATTACAAAAGAAAGCCAGGCGTCTCTTAATGCACTCCCCGCAAATGCAAAACAATGGCTGCGAAAAATAGAAAGCGAGGAAAATTCAAGGCGGAAAACGTGGCTGAGTGGGAAGAGAGGAAGTCAGCGTACACTTTTCGCATATGAATTTCAATTTGCCAGCGCCTTAGACAAATGCACATGCCCAAGAGTTTCACAGCAAGGACACCCAGCCCCATTCCTTATATTTCCACACATATGTACATGCTCACGTACGGGCCCATATCCTTACGCCCACTTTAGGAGTCGCCTGTCTGTGTCAACAAATTGCAGCCAGTCAACAACCTTTTCGCCAAGTTTAAGGTAATAAGTTGGGCACAAAAAAAGTAAACTTGAGGCTGAAGTTGAAAAAAGGAACACATTCTTTACACTGCAAAAGAAAACGGAAGAAAATTAAGGCAGTAAAATGTAAAGAAAGCCCAAGGTCCCCTAGGAGTCTGGGTGAAAAATTTCAAATAAAGGCGAACAAAGAAATAATAAGTATAGAAAATGGGTGAAGATTTACCACAAGCAATTGTTTCCTTATTTCTTATAACCTTTTATATAAATGAAAAATAATTCAATCCAGTATTACTACTCGTTTTTAAGAGGTTTCATTAGGATTTTAAAGAGATATTTTTGTGTTGTTTAATTATAATTTTACTGATTTTGGATCCATTGAATAAATGTTTTATCATTTTCATTAGAAGCTAAAACCTTGAAGCCTTTACTAAAAACTTTAGTTAATTAATAAGGAAATTAGTTTACCTCATAAGAATCCTAACAAATGTATTTCAGTGGAAAACTGAAACGACAAAAACTATTCACACACATACACACGACCCGACCAGGTGTGCTTGGCCACGCCCAATTATCCGCAGCATTCCTGGAGGCCAAGTTGCACATATGCATAAGTTATGACTAAGTAAAGTTCAAGAGCCCAGCTGAAGGATGCCCAGAAATAGGGAGCTCAAGTCTTTAAGGAGATGAAGCCTGCTCCCGAGTTGGCTTTAATTATTTTTAGCTGCTGGCAACGGCCAAAATGTCTGACTGCAAATCATATTAAAACTTTTCTCTTTTTGTTTCGTGTTTCCCATTTGCCAAAGACAAAAGGCGAGGAAAAAATTAAGAAACTTTGTGCGCCGCAAAATGAACTGTACAAACTGTGACCCCATATCTCAGTCTATATCTTCTCTCTCTCTGTGCCTGAGTGGAGAGCCAGACGGAGAAAGGACGAGTCTGGCAGCAGGACGACTGACTATCCACCTAATTATTATGCTATATGCGTGCGGGGTGCAAAACAAACGCACAGACGGCCCTAGAAGGAGGCAGAAATACTGCTGCGAAGGACAGAGGCGGCGGCAATAATAAGTGGAAACCCAACTGGGAAAATGAACACGGACTTGGTCTTGGACTTGGACTTGTGTCCTGGCCATTGTTGCGGCCACTTTTCTCGGTCTTGCTATTCCCCAGCTACGCATTTTCGATTTCAATACAAATAAAGAAATTGCCTGGAGAAAGCCAGAAATTGGCAATGGCAGCCGCAAAAATTGAGACTAAGACGAGGACGAAGACTGAAAGAGAAAACTTTTCCTTTCTGCCAGCACTTAAAACCCACAGCACAGACAAGAAGCAGCAGAAATGGAAGAAGCTGACGAAGAAATGCAATTAAGTCTCGTAGTCGGAAAAATCTCAGTTGGAAAGTGCGAGAGCCTCGAGAGTTTGCCCACAAAAATTTCATGCGTCCAGTCAGCTCAATAAAAATTGCGAAAAGGACTTGAGTTAATGCCCCGCAGAAGGAAAGGAGCGAGATTAAGAGTGTGGCAGCTACTCGCTGCTCCTCGCACTCTCTAACTGCATCCTGCACTCGCCAAGGTATTAAAAAAAAGGCGAGAGCGAGGACGAGAGAAGAAAGAAAAATTATTATTTCACATTTAGCACGTAACGCACATAAATCCTTTTAAATAAACGTTTGGCACGTTTTTTGTAATATTCTTTGCAGCGTGGACTGCAACGCTGTCCAGGTCCAGGGAAAAAAGGGACGCAGGACCACCAGGTAGGTAGGAGTCTGAGCCCCGGCAGACACTTAAGCCTTATCCTTGCCAGCAAAACCCGGAGACAGAGCGGCATGCTTTTATAATTTCTTTTCTCTGCTGGCGGAATGAAGAGTAAAATATTTAAATTGAACCGAAGGTCGAAGGTAAAATACTCTCAAAAACTATTAACCAAATAACTTCCGTTCTTTGGATAAATTACTAATTTAAACTATAAACTGTAAGGCTTTTTGTTAAATAACTGATAACTAATGAAATAAGTAAGGTTCTATTTAAGTTGTTTGTCTATCATTAATAAAATAACTTCTAATCTTCCTTAAATTTCTTCCCAAAATATTTACTCTTTCAACTTTTGGACATTCTTCAGCTGCTTAGCATATTCACAATACCCTCCAGTTAAGGCGAAAAATTACTTAAAATTGCAGCAAAGAATGGCCCAGAAGCTGTAGAAGGGACAGGAGCCAGAAGCAGCAAGGATTATGGCATCATTCACCATGGCGCATGCAAATGGGCCCTGAAATTAATCACGCTGAGCGCCAAGGAGCTGACAGTCGGCAGCCATGACCACCACCACCAGCATCCGTAAGTTGCTTTTTAATTGATCGGATTCACGGGCCGCGGCGACAACTTCTTGAAGGGATTCTTGGCCGCTTTCCTGCCTTTCCTAATTGCAGACACTTTGCTCTGGTCCTGGCGCATTCATCATTTGGCGGCATAACTATAACGAAAATTCATAATCGAGCCGAGAGAGAGTGGTGGGACGGAAATGCAAATGTTATGCCGCCGCCAGACAGTGGCAAAAGTTATCTTCTGCATTGCAGATAAAGCGAACATCCGTTCGAGTCCTGCGACTCTACTTCTTCACTTTCCAAAGATCCTAACGACTGACACGTGAGAAGTTTTTAACACGTACACCGAGGGGCCAAGGAAATTTACAACCAACCGACCGCTTCTCCTACTTTGTGATTTATTTTCCCCAGTATGCACTTCCTTCCAAGCCGTCTTGTTTTTCTTATTATTTTCTTTTCTTTATGACTTTCTTAAATGTTTTTTGTTTTTTTTTTCGTGCTATTTTTGCTTTAATTTGTATCACTCTCTCTCAGTCTGTGGCTGTCTGAAGGTGCCACACAGGTAGCACGCGATAAGACTGGCCGTCGCACACGCGAAACGGATGGAAAACCGCAGGAGGGAAATCCAGGAAGTGCGGGGAGTGCTGTATAACGGAGAAAATAAAACCGAAAGCCTTGCACAAGAAGGAAATGCAAAAAATGACATGAAATCGTTAAGCGACAACCAGCAGCAGCAGCAACTTCGACTTGAACTCCGCCGCAGAGCTGACACTTGCCCCTTTTCCACTTTTCGCCTCGAGCTCCTCCTCCACTGACTTGCGACTAACAAGCGTGCCCAGGCAACGGAAATACTTGCCCCCGTTCGCGGCAAGTGTTGCGGCGATAAGCAGTGCCACGCCTACTCAACTTTTGCGCCCCCAACCCCTAGCCCCCTGCGAATGCTTCGCACTTGAAACGATATGCAAATGTGCATGTGGCAACCCTCGGGGGCCAGGTAAACAAGCAAGCGACCCTCGCCAAAAAATAAACTCTTTTTGTAACTCTTCAACATTCCTCCCCAAAAAAAAGAAAGAAGCAATTCTTTGCCGCGAATAACAACGATGATCGAACTATTAGGGAAGCAGTGAGAAAATATCTGGGAAATATCTTAATATTTGAAATTTAAATTAAACTATTTTTTAAGCCATTTTAAATATTACATTTTCAATTTACAATTTAGATTCCCAAGCCCCGACTGCATCTTGAACCCCAAAAACATATATTTTTCCGACCACAACTGTTCAAGGAGAACCCTTTATCGCCAGATTGTTAGGGGGCCATTGATGACAGCGATACGACAGGGATATGGATTGCAGCTAGATATATTCTGGCAGATATGGATATGGACACGGATGTTGAAGGGCTGAATGCTGTTCTGCATGAATTTCAATTTTTCCCATAAACAAAAAATGCGGGTAATTTGTGTATGTGCGTGGATTTTGCGATCGATTTTGTTTGCCGTCGGTTGTCACAGTCCTCGCGCATGAAGGCAACTCTGGCTGGCATGCGTGTCGCTTCCCCTCGCATCCTCTGGCGCTCCTTCCACTCGCAGGATATTTCCCAGCCATACTGCTTTTTCTGCGGTTGATTTTAAATTGTCTGCACAGAGTTCGCCGAAATAAAAAAGAGGAATAACGCCATCATACTCGTATGAAAAATGCATAATAAATGAGCTTGATTGCCGAATCGGCGGAAAAGGCGGCAGCGCAGGCGGAGACGGAGCCGACGGCGAAGGGCGTGGCAGGGACACGCCTTAAAGCTTTATAGTGCGGGGATTTTCTCCATTTTACATTGATTGATTTTCTTTGGTTGTTTCTTTTTCGAATAGTTATTGTCCGAAGCGTTTAACTATCGGCTAGGCGTGGTCATTACAGAAATTGAGTTGTTTTCATTCAATGCAAAGGGGCGGAAACGGAAAAACACACTCCAAATGAGCCATAAAACTAAGGGAATAAACTCTTTCGCGAAAAGGTCGTGTGTCACCCGTTCTTTTTATGGGAATCGTAAAAGAACGGGAAGCCCAAGGACATATGTATTTGGCGAAATAAATGGAGTTAGAGAGAGAGTTAATATAATCAGGCGAAAGCAAACAACATAAATATTTATTTTAAGCAATAATCCATGGAATGGCTGGCTTTTAAATATTTAATGCGTTTCTAATTGTACGGGAATGCACACACATGTGAACCATATACCCACACTAATATGCATAAAATTATTCACGGCATTTATCATCACAAGGTAGAAATGATTTATTGTTTTCAAATTTAAATTCAATGCAGCCAGATCGTCCTCCGAGTCTAAAATAATGTTAAGTGCTTCAGCATTTGGCAAACCAAAACATGGCACAACAAAAAACAAATGCATTAAATTGCATTTAAAACTAATTAAAATTGTAGACAAGCACTTACGCTAACATTAGTTAGTATTGTTGTTGATTCTGCCGCTTTTGTGGTGTGTTAAAAAGGATTGACGTAATGAGCTTACCTGCAATTAGAAGAACAAATAAAGGGGGGAGATGTAGTAAACAATTAAATATTTAATGGCATTGCAAGTATTTAAACTTTAAACTTTAATAAACAAAATGTTCCTCTAATAAGAGACTGGAGTTTTTACAATCTTCAGTCTCTTTAATCCCCTCTCATTGTTATATTTTTGTTAACAAACTTGCTTAATTGCCTTAAAATGGCATTAAGGATTCTTACTTCCTTTCTTTCATTCTTTAAAATAAAGCTGGCAAGGTGGCTGCTCACTCAATCAGCAGTCACTCAGCCTTGCACTCGCACATTCTCTTACCCCTTTGGGCACTCATTCATTTATTCATTCCTTCGTCCACTCCCACACCCAAGAGTGTGCAGTGAGTCCTTTGGTTTTGCAGTCGTTGTTCACCTGCCTCAGGTAATTTGTTGCTCAGTGACCAACAGGAAAACAAAGGCCCAAAGGATAGAGTGTCCAGGGACAGGGGCAGGCGGTGATAGAAACGCAATCCCATGTCAGGTCCTTGTGTTTTAGCTGCATCTTTTCCAATCGAAACCCTTTTTGTCTCTGTGCGTCCATAAAAAAGAAGGAGCACAGGAAAATTGAAATGACATCGAATGAAAATTCCCGTACGTGTCCCAAACAATATAAAAGCCAAGACCAAAACCGAGACCAAAAACCCAATCCCAATCCCGAGACCCATGGGGAGTAATCGCTCTTTCTCCAGGACAGCGGCACAAAAAAAAAAAAAGCAAAGAAAAGAATACCTTCCCGGCATGTGGGAGGCAGTCGCAAAAAAAAAAGTGTCCAAGTAATCGAGCAACTTCAATTTGGTGGCTCGCTGGTGGAAAAATGAAAATTGTAAGCCCAGGCGGAGTTTTCCCAGCTTCCCACTGCCCCTGCCGCTCCCTTTTATGATTCCATTTAGCGCCTGGCACGCCAATTACAATGACAATGAATAATTATTCAAGACCAAAGAGCAAATCCCGGACAGGAATTTTAATGCAGCAGCTGCTGCTCTCTATTTTTCCAATCCCAATCCCAATTCCAATCCTGCGCTGGGCCGTGCAAAATTTTAATGAAGTTCATCCTTCAGCATTCCATAGCCCGCCCTTTGTTGTGCAAATTGTCTTAGCTCTGAATTGGGGTATAATTCCAATTGCGAATGCAAATGCATTACCATTAACAAAAGACATTAATTACTTGGGAGAGAATGAAAAATGATCGGGGGACTTGGCTGCGGCGTTTAATTGTCAAACATTTTTGCACATATGCGCAAATTAGTGTGACAATTGTTCGGCTGCGTTAATGATAATGATGATTATGGCGATGGTGATTGGCGCTGCCACAAGGTATTGCATTACGGACACCACACCGCACCACATTACACCACACAGCACCCACCCAAAATCCCAATTGCAGTCCCAATCACAATCCCAATCCAATCCAAATCCCGTTGACAGTTCGACGCCATTAGGTGGGCGAGGACAGGAGTCTCGGCTCGGCATTGTATCAATTACCCAAAACGGGACAGGAAAGGGCCACCAGCTATCCAGCATCCCCGATGCACTGAAATCGAGCATTGCAATTGATGAAATAATTTGCTGCACTGACATTTTTGGTTGTCATCGATACCCGCCCGCATCCACCTCTCCCATCGGAACAGATGCGGATGGTAACAGAGTTTGGACCACGCCCCCAGATAGACTGATAGATGGCATTGTCCATCGGTCACCACCACTAGGCACTCAACAGCCAGCACCCATCATCCCCCCTTGCGTAACAGCTGCATCAATGATTTGATTTGATTTCCTTAGATAATTGCCAAACTGAAACATGTGCGAGAATTCCGGCCATTCGGAGTTGGGTGTGTGTGTGTGTGAGTGTCCCAAGGGTGATATTCGATGATGACGGCAACCACTAAGAATTAATCAGAGCGGAATATCAAATTGAGCATCCTACATAATTTCATTCGAGACCCCAGAGAGTTCTAGTCCTTGGTCAAAGTTCTAGTGTTGAAATGAAGACCGCCATCTAATGGCCCGATGATGGATGATTTCATTGTGCTGATATATATGCACACATATGCAGTGAATATTTCAATTCATTATTAACTAGTTAATCCGACAACGGAACTAGTTTCTTAAGACAATTAAATTAATATTAAAATGTACAATATTGATAAGATTTCACTATTTTCCTAGCTCCTTAATTCTAAAGCCCTCCCTCTTCCCTTAAAACCGTCTTTGACGTGTCCGTTTTATTTATTTTTATATCATTTTTTTGGCGCTATCATCAATCATTATTCTTAGTTCTGGCTTGAGCTTTAAAACTCAATCGTAACTCGCAAGCGTTTTTGTGAAGATGTTTGGCGCGATTTTTATATTTATTTTGTTACAAAAATGTTTTGTGTATTTTTTTATTGAGCATTTTGTTAGTTTTAAGTGTTTTTTCTTTGGTTTTCATATTATTTCGTATTTTATAGTGGTGTTTCTGTTTTTGTTTGATTTTTTTGTGCAGGTAGAAAAGTGTAAACCTTCAAGCTATAAAAGCCTACTTCCCTGCATTATTCTGATTATCTTGCCCTGCCTCACAAGTTTTTACTAAACTATCGCTAGTGCTGCTATCTTTTTTTCGAATTTTATCATTTTTATATATATTTTTTTGGGATTTTCTTTGGAATTTAAATTTTTTTTCAAGATTTTTTCTCAGCAATTTTATTGCCGTTGATGCGATAAAAACTAGTTTAGGTTCGTTTGATTCGATGTGAAAATATTTCTTTGCCTTTTTGCCGATTTTAGTGCTTTTTTTGCGACCAACTTTGCATTGCCTTGGATGCTTGGAGAATTTTTATTTGGTCATTTCACTAAATTCCCTAGGCATATATAATTATCCAACGTCAAATTTAAATTGGTGTAAACGCGCCGGGCAACTGCTACTAAAAAACTTACTTTCGCAACGTCTCAATTTTTTTTTACGTCCTGATGGGGTTTAAATATTTCTCTTATTGACTTGTTTTTTGAGAGTGGTGGGATTTTTTATGTTTGTTTGTGTTTTCTGTTACGAATGGTGGTGGTGCGAGTTTTTAAGCAAGCGGTGGCTCGGTGGCCACAGAGTCATCGTCGACTCCCATCCCCCGGGACTGGTGCTCCTCGGGCTCCTTCTGGTCGGTCTTCATGTTGATGTCAGTCCAAATGGCCGTGGTGGCCTTGTCCACCATCAGCTTAAAGGGTCGGGGCGAGGAAAACTCACCGTTCGAGCGGAAGACCGACCTATTGGCCAGTTGATGCTGATGGTGGTGCTGCTGGCCCTCGTAAAAATCGCACTCAGAATCCGGGGACGGTTGCTGCATCACAATGGTGGGCCCATCGTAGTCCTCGAAAATGGAGCTGAGGTTCCTCGTGGAGTCCAGCCGCCGGTAGCTGGCCTGGAAGATGGCTCTGATGCGCTCGAAAGTGGTCGAATCATACACGGACCTGGCCGTGTTGGTCTGGTCGAAGGGCTCCTCGATGCACAACTCGTTCCACTGATGGATGTCGTTCTTTGGTGCCTTCGATGTCCGGCACACTTCCACGGGCAGGACGCCGCCCACGCGTATCGAGATGGCGTACTTGCCGTACTCAAAGACACTGTAGTAGTGCAGGAAGCCAATCAGGAGATCGCCCAGGGATTGGGTATTGTCCGAGGGATACGGACCCATCACCTCGTTCATGTCCACGTAGCCAAAGTCGCTGGGCAGCAGGAGCCCAAACTTATCCGGATACATCTTGTGCAGGCACGGCAGAACCGGCGGACTGGCTCCGGCCTGCAGGAAATGGATGACCATCAGCATCAGCGAGTAGCTGGAGATGGTCATGTTCTTGGCATTGTTGATGTCGTGGTACTGGGCCCACTGCTTCACAGCCATGGCCATCGGACGCACCCGCCACTCCAGCTGGGAATAGCAGTACAGGAGATGGGTATTCCGGATACCGACGGAGTTGTTAAAGTTGATGTCGACCTCCACTTTGTGGCGGCAATCGGTGAAGCGCAGGATGGGCACCCGAGCCTCGATCAGATTGAAGTCCTGGAACTCGTTCGTGCGGCTGAGGAGCTCCCTCATCAGTTGCAGGTGATAGACGGCCTCCATTCTTGGGTCAATGTTCGGATTTGTGCAGGCCAGCATGCAAATGTCCATGTCGGAGAACTTGGAACCAAAGTGGGAGATCGAGGAGCCCACCAGATACAAGCCGTACCTAGGATAGTTCGTCTGCGGAGCGATGATGGAGACGGGGGAGAGTGCGCTCGAAACATGGCTTGGCCCTAACATTATCCCAACTCACCATGGCCACTGTGTAAATGAATCGCCACAGTCGCATCTTGGTCTTATAAATATGACGGGTCTGCTGGGCTTCCAGGAACTTCCTCCAAATGGAGAGGGACAGGGAGTCCCATTTGGAGCTGCCGGACACTGTCTTTGGCGGACGCTTCATCTCCACCTGCTTGGAGCGGAGCAGGAAGCGATCCGCTGGCGTGTAACCAAAAAACTCGCGCCAGTAGCGGCTGTGCATGTCGTGGTGCATTCCTCCGTCCTCCAGGGATTCCTTTGGCTTGGGATTATAATATAATTACAAATAATAATAATAGGTTGCAAAACTCTGCAAAGAGGATGATGACCTACCATGATTATATTCGCCCTTCCGGACACCGGAGCCTCGGCACTCTTGCTGGAGGAGGCGGAAGGACTGACCGAGTGACTAGATTCCGCCGAGATGTAGTCGGCCTCCTCGTAGCGGCTCTTTTCTCCGTCGATGCCATCCTCCTGCTGCTGATGGTGCTGCTGGTCCTGCTCCAACTTGTAGGGCTTCTCCTCCGAGGTGAGGGTCAACATGTCGCCGCAGCAGCTCATGCCCCGCACACGTTGGTGGATCGTCGGGTTCTGCGGCGGATGATGCATGGCGGTCCTGTAGCCATTTGTCATAGATACCTGGGCATG
This sequence comes from Drosophila anomelani, assembly GCA_035045905.1. Taxonomy (NCBI): domain Eukaryota; kingdom Metazoa; phylum Arthropoda; class Insecta; order Diptera; family Drosophilidae; genus Drosophila; species Drosophila anomelani. The sequence continues at coordinate 1,250,884 of JAWNOO010000007.1, read as the reverse complement.
GAACTCTAGGTTCATGAGGTGATGCATGTCGCCGTAGGGCACTAGGTTCGGCCCATTAAGGTCAGGCACCTCAGCGCCGGTGGCGAAGGCCAGGCAACTGACCATTACCTTGCGCACCACCGACTCCACAGATCCGCCGCTCAAGTCGCTTTCGGTGGCATCGCTATCCTGGCTGGTTGCCGTGCTGCTGGCCCCACTGTCAATCGACTGGCCGTCGGTCACCTCGTTGTCGGAGCATGGATGGGAAAGAAGACAGGAATGCGCGTCCATTTCGGAGGTGTCCTGCTTGTAACTAAGCGGCTCCAGGTCGGAGGAGAAGCCGCCATTGGCTGGATCCAGACCCAAGTCAGCATATTCTTGGCGCTGATCAAAGTCCGAGTCCAGCGGCTGCTCTCCCTCCGAGGTGGCGCTGCTGGCCGTGGCCGTTGCTCCTCCTCCTACACCTCCACTTCCCCTTGCACTTGCACTGCCGGCCATCCTTGTTCCTCCTGCGCCCATTGCCGTGCCAGCGCATCCCTGCCCTGGGTGTACCACTCCACCGAGGCCCATCGACGGTGCTCCCGCAGCGTAAACCATATATTGTCCTGGCTGGTAGACATAGGCATCCATGTTTCGCGATTGGTAGTATCTTGACTGCTGACGGTTGACCACTGGCTTCCCACTCTCCGCCAAATGTCCGTGATAGGCATTTGCTCCCTGGAACTTTCCAACCCTGCGCACGGCGGAAGGCTGTGGCTGCGGTTGGTAAGTGGCAACAGGCACTGTCATGGGCATCGGCTTCCGCTCCACCGACTCATTGTCATTGATGTAGCGCAGTCGGTTGCGGTAGGAGCGATTGGGATGCTTTGGCGAGGTTATGGAGGTGTTCGAGCTGGCAGCCCTCTCCAGGTGGGATTTCGAGGACGAGGCGGACAGCGACCCTGAGGAGTTCGATGTGTGCTCCTTGCCCTGCACACTTTTGCCGCCTCTCTTTACTTGGTTGCGACCCTTGGAATAAGGATTGATTCCGGGTCCTTGATAGTTGCGAGTCTGGTTGGCATTCGTAAGATTCTGATCTCTGGATCCAGTGGGTGCGGCTCCGGCTGCCACTGCCACTGGGGATGTCGGTACCGATGCTGCTGGGGTTGCTGCAGCACCGCCTGCTACAGGCCCTCCTCCTGGATAAATCCTTGCATTTCCGCCTGCCTGCTGGTCAAAGGGCGCTTTGAAGCGGGGCCCTCCGCCATTCCCTGTGCCACTCTTATAGTACGACTTTGACTCTCTGTGATAGTCCGTCGAGCTTTGTGGAGTCGCCGCCAGTCGTCCTGATCCCAAGCGCTCGCGCGGTGCTCCAGGTGGGCCTAAATGGCGCCAGGTCGTGCCCGGAGCTGGAATCGGTTCTTCGCTGGTTTCACCACTCACCGCTGTCGTCGGCTGCTGGGCCACCGGATGTGGCTGCTGGGAGTGGGACTGCTGTGAATGTGGCTGCTGAGAATTTGGCTGCTGGGAATGCGGCTGTTGGGTGTGCGGCTGCTGTGCCGGCGGATGCTGCTGTTGCGGCTGCTGCTGCGGCTGAGGACTGGTGGTAACGTGGCGACTCACCCTCGGAATGCCTGGCACCGGAGCAGCATGGAATGGCCCGGAGGGCTGGCTGTAGTAGCCAGGATATATGATCCTCTGACTGCCATACGGATGCTCGAATCCAACCGGCATCATGGGTATGCCATACTGTGAGGCGTAGCCTTGGTTATACGGATAGTTCCGGTCAAACTGCCAGAACGCGTTCTCCGCATGCCATAGGCGCCGCTGCGGTCCGTTGGGCAGGTATCCCTGGTATATAAATTGTGGCGCTGGCAGACTGCTGGCGGATCCTGTCGCTAGGACACCCGGGGAAGGTGATCCGGCCGAGGAGCCTGGTGTGGCAGGGACAGAGGTAGTAGTCGGCGATGATGCCGGCACCGTTGTAACTGCTGTGATTCCTCCTCCTGGAGATCCTGGCGCCACAACACCTATGGCGTAACGATTCCGCGATAGGTTACCGTCGATGGGACGTGGCGATGGCGAGGCTGGCATCCCCATGGTGGCCAGCAGGGGCATGCGAGTGGTCAGGGAGGTGGGCGTGGTCCTCACACTTCGCGGCGTTATCGATAGGGGCGTGGCTATATTCAGGGTGGTGCCGGCCATGCAACTACCGATCCCGTAAAGAAACTCCATGGAGTATCTGTAGCCACCGGGTGGCCTGGGGCATGTGTGCACCACTGTGGTCCTGCGCTGGCGCCGTGGCTTCGGAGCGCTGTTCGATATTAGCTGGTGGCCCGGCGTCTCCAGGCTGTGCTCGTGATCCGGCGATACCTGCTGCTCCGGCTGGCACTCCTGCGACTCCGCCACAATCCCTACGGCTGGCTCCAGGATACCCGCCGCGATTGTGGACTTGGTTGTATGGTTGGTAATGGTGGTGGTGGTGGTGTTGTTGCTGTTTGTTGCCGGCGACGCTGTGGCTGTGACTATGGTGGTGTTCGGGGTGTTTGTGGTGTTGCTGACGGTCGTTGCTGCTGGTGCGGCACTCGAGGATGCCGCTGCCATTGCCGTTGCCGCTGCAAAGGCAGTGGACATTGCTCCGATGCGGCCTCGTCACGATCCAAACGACATATATCCAGATATATGTGCGTACGTACACACAGACTGCTAAAGAATATGGTGTGTGTTCGGTACCTCTGTCTGTCACTTTAACAAAGCAAAGGCTTGACGGCAAACCGAACGCCTGAAATGAAGCTTTTTGCAAACCCGACTGTGACGGATCAAGGTGACTGTGATTTCTAGTCTGCCTCAAAGTGCCGTTTCCAAAGGCCACATCATAGTGTCTCCTTTCAGGGGTCCGACGTACACCTTTGGATTACAAATATAGCTGCTGTTTCGGTTTCGTGGCTCCTGCTGATGATGTTCGTGTCGAGGAGTTGTTATAAAGTTATCTAAAATGCACTCGGTCCAGTCCGGAGTTCTCCCACAATTTGTACGGAAATTTTACACAATTATTACTAGCAATAATCCACGAAACACACTTGCGTAAAAAATGGTGCCTGTCAAGTCTAAAAGTGACCGGTTCAGTGTTGCTAAGCACTGCCTTTGCCCATTTATTGTCCTGCAGTGTTGGGCATAAAGTGACGCTCCCATATTGAACACTTTCACTTCACTTCAAAGGCTTTCCCGATTCTGGATTCACACTTTACCAGCGCCTTGTCCGGGCGGCAATCCTATTCTTTCACGGCACCACTTGAGCCAAATTCCTTTGGCGCATTGAGGAAAACAAAGGAGGCTGGAGCGAAAATGCTTTTGCAAAAAGCTGACACAATTTTTGTTAAAAGAAGTGTGAGTGTGAGTGCGCGAGTTGGGAAATAAAGGGACTGAGGAATCTACGCCATCCACTCAACATAGTTCCATTCTAAGCCAGCGGCTCAGACTGCCTTTGTCTTCGAATTACGCTCCCAATTTGATTTGCTTATGTAAATTATGAAAATTGCCCACAAAGAGCAACCGCAGCTCAGCCCAAGGATTTCAGATTCAATTCGATTTGCCGGCTCAGTCCCAAAAAATGCAGCCAACACAATAAAAAAAAAGGAGAAAGAAGGAGAAAATACAATTTTTCGCGTTGCGTTCTACTGTAATTTGAAACAAATCAAATTTATTGCCCCAGACGCAGCGGCGCCATTGGCAATTTTCAGATGCGGCCAGATGCGGTGAGCATATGAAATGAGCCCAGTGGCGTAGGGTGCAGGGGGTTGGAATTGGTTTAGTCTACGTGCATATTCAGATACGGGCCCCCGAACGCACACATCCATATTCTAATTAGATTTATAACGCAACAATAACTGTGCTCTCCCCGATTATTTCCCCCATCCGTGGCCAGATTTTCAAATTTAAAATGTTTCATGAATTATGGTCAGGATGCGGACCAAAGGGGTTGGGCAAAAGGCACTGGAAGAAATCCTATATAGAGTTTGAAAAATATTGAAATTAATTTTAAACAGTCTATTATTGTAATTTTTCTTTAATAAATGTTACATGTGTATATTCATTGTGGGGGATTTTTTTACTTTGAAAGACTTGAGTAAACGCTCAAATCCCACACGGATCTTTGTAGCAAGGTAAGTAAATCCCAAACTCATTAGTAGGTGCTTAAGAAAGCATATAATAATTTTTTTTTAAATATAAATACTATTTCTAAGCCCTTAATAATTATTTCAACTATTTGTAATATGCATTACAATTTTTCCTTGTGCATTTAGTCAGAAATAAAGAGATGCCAACAGAGATAAGTTGCTCTGGCATTCAGCTTTACGTGGAAAACGGTTGAGTCATGCCGTATTAGTGAACTAACCCCTCTTTGCCTCCTGATCCTGCCTCCTCATTTAATGCTGTGTGACGCGTGTTTCAGATTTTCGATTTAGCACACACCCAGCCACACACACATTTTTTTCTTCCCTAAACTAAAAATTAGCCTCGAAACAGAAACGGAAAAAGAGAAAAAGTTTCATATTACATGCAAGCAATTTGGCAAATAAACTGTCAGCAGCACTGAGGGATATATAAAGTGGGAAGGGGGAATGTTCCTAGTACCGTATGCAATGGGGAAGATGCTCGGCCAGCCATCGATTGAGGCCTGAATAATTCACAGAGCAGGGCAGAGAGAGAGAGAGAGAGCTGAAGAAAATGCCAGGGCCCGTGTGTCCCCCGAGGGAAAACGCAGGATAAATAAGGCAGCGGGATGGAGGAGGAGAGTCCTGAATACCGACCGAATCCTTAGCCATTCCGCCTCGGGGTTGGCCTCTCACATTACCTACCCACCTAAAAGTACTCATCTCTCTTTTTTCCCCCAAATTTTTTCTTTTTATGGGATGATGCGTAAAAAAACCTACATAGGCATTGACTTTTTATTTTCCAAAATCCATTCCGTTATGCTAAAGACAATAAAGCGTGACAGGTAATTAGATTAGACTAATTTCGGCTTTTCTTCTTTATTGGCAATCAGTGAGGCAACGAATCGACTGCCTTTTTGGTCATTTTGGTTAGTAATTTTATTAGTGTTTCCCTTGTCAAAGTGGCGTAGAGTTGACAGCCGATTGCCGCATTGCAACACATCTTTTTTGCCCCTACTTTCCGCATGTAGTATCTCTCTGAGTGTGTGTGTGTGTGTGTGTGTGTGTGCGAAAAGCAAATAATTAATAATTCATGCAACACGATTGACAGTGCGCCCCAGTTGAACTCGTTGCCCCTGCTGTGGATTTTTTTATTTTTGCTTTACTTTACTGTACTGGGCCTCCTTTTTATTTGTGGCACGCTCATAAATTTACAATTACACATGCCGGAGTGGAGTCGCCGGCGTGGTCCTGCTGCCTCCTTTTGCCTTGTTTTTAATTTAATAAATTAATAAAACGGCAACGTGACAACACTGGCAACGCTGGCATCAAAGTGGCAAAGTGTTGCCATTTGCATTTTTAATGCACTTTACCCTGCAACCCGGCGCGTAAAAATAATTATCAACTGAATCGGCGATGAGCCGACGAGCAGAAATAAAAGGAGAGCCAACCGAGGAGTCACCGAGTGCAGCACAAAAATTTTTTAATTGAATTTTCTCAACATGCGTGTCAACTCTGACACTCTGTCACCCCGGTGGCAGGCCAATGTCAAAAGCACACACCATCTATTCCGGCTCTCTGTGTGAGCTGCTTTTTGTGTGTGCAGATGCAAATTCAAATTTAATTTCACTTTCAATTGCAGTTAATTGCTGGCCCCAAAGCCAGAGGCAAGCAAAGAAAAAAACAATTTATAAAGAAAACTGAAATTAAACTCCAGCACGGACGGCAGCAGCAGAGCGTACTCTTCCTTTTGGCACACTTTAGCACACAATGCAGACCGGATCGGACCGGAGCAGAGCTTCCTCACCTGCTGAACGCAGTTAACCCCAATTATGGGTACAAAGACCTGGCCCAGACAGACGCTTGGCAGACGGACGGCCAACTAGTAGCTGGCGGTAGTTAAAATATTTAAGCCACAACAGCAACGGCGACAGAGACGGGAAGGAGAGAAAAATGTAAGTAAGATGGAATGCTGCCGCAGGCATTAAAATAATAAGGATAAGGAAGCGGTTGTTAACCACGAAACCGCTCAAAAATGAATGGATGAATGCCAGCCAGCAGGCCAGGAGGAGTCGCAGGTCCGCAGTCGCCGTCGCAGCCTGGAGTGCGGAGTCGGAGTCGCGTGCTCTCCGGCGTGTATTCCCGGGCGAGTGAGTGACTCGTTCGGACTTTGTTCATTATACGTTTCCTGTTTGCATAAGACCAAAAAACCGGGGTACCAACTCCCCGTAATTGTTCTCCGCCACGGCTGCGGCTGGCAGCCCGTCCTGGCCCGGGCCCGGCAATTCTTGGTGTCCCATTGTGCCCGGCGTTAAATTTCGAAAGTTTGCCGGCCAGCGCCGCCTTGAGGCTATTTGGACAAAATGAGAAAACGGAGCGGTGGCGACGACATGGACACAGAAAAAAAAGTGAAAATTGCATTGCAGTGGGGGACAGAAAATAGGCGAGAGTTTTCATTTTCCTTCTTCTTTTTTTCACTTTTAATTATGCAGCAAGCTAGATTTGAGCAAATACTGAAGCGGATTGGATTCGCTCTAGAAAGTTGATGGAAAAATATTCCTTGAACAACAGAAATCAGTTAGGTTAGACTTGAAAAAAACATGAGTTTAAATATAGCATTTTGATAGTTAAATAAGGGGAATATTAGAATTATAATTCACCTTTTTCTCATTACTATCCGATGGTGGCTACTTTTACCTTCAGTTTCGTTAAAAATTTGATATTTTTAAAAGTTTAAAGTCTTACAACTATTAAATAATTTAATTAGTTTTATAAACATTTCAATTTCCACTGTTTTTCTCTCCAGACTCCCTTCCCCACACACCAAGAGGCATCACTCAATGCCATCTGGCTGACGATTACACTCATTTGTCCTGCCCCCAACTAACCGGACTCGGAGGCTAATGAATTCACCTTACCGAAAAGTGTGCCACATTTGCCTGATTAGCTTCTCAGCTGCAACAAGCTCTTAGCCAATGCGATCCACCCACCAACAACGACGACGACCCACTTTTGGGACGACTGGCAACGGTCCCCGACAATGAAATATATTTTTAATCAAGCGAAATCGAATTCAAAGCAATACACCGGTGGCTCATTATTTAGGCAAATGTTCGGCCATTAACTACACCCAAGTCCCTGTCCGAGAGGTTGACCCTCCAACGGGCCCGAAAATTACAACCCAAAACAAATTGACAAATGTTGCCACTTAATGTGTGTGTGCTGGCACTGCCGGGGCTAAAATGTTAAACAATTTCGTGTTGTATTTCGTATGCCAAAAATATACAAACTAATTAATAAGAGAAACAGCGCCATCGAGGGAATCCCGAGGGCGTCGCGGGAATTGGGTAAGTGAGTGACTGCTACACGCCGGATTTTATTTGATTTTGTAAAAATTTAATTTCAACAAGGAATTCTCTCTCAGGCGGCAATTTTTCAGCGCTGCTGTCTCGGCAGCGAAGTGAAGTGAGTGACTCGCCAGCGACTTCCTTCAGTTTGTTGAGGGAATTTTGCATTTTGTTTGAATTATTGCCTTCATTAAGATTGCGTTGTTGATTTGCCCGCCCATCCCATCCCAGTCCTCCTCTTTTTCTTTTCCAGTGCTGTGAGCGACAGCCTGACTCCACCCATCCACATCCCCGTTTTCCTGGGCCGTATTTCCCAGAGTTTTTCTCCTTTGTTACACCTAGACCTGAACCAGACTTCTGCGCCTCCCTGCTGCTCAATTATTTCGGTTGCGACTGTGACTGCGCCTGCGAGTGCGACTGTGACTGTTACACATCTTGAAAATGTTGTGACTCTGCACTTGACAATAAATTTTATTCAGCGAACCTGGGGGGCTTGTATTTTTAGCTTAATTGTGAATGAAGTTGATCTGCCGCTTGCCACCATCGTCGTCGTCGGCTTCGTCGTCATCGCCATGTGCTGACATGTGCCCACTCCCCAGGTCTCGGTGTCTTTATTTTCCTCCTTTTTTCCTCCCTATTTTTATTTTTTGTGGTTCTGCCTACGCGTGTGTAATTGTGCGAAATTCATTCACATGGAAAATTTGCCAGACTGTAACCGCTGAAGTCATAATTATGCGAATATCATTCCGCCTTTCCTCTGAAATTGCTTGTTTATGCCGCCGAGCATTTGATTGGCCTTCAAGGAAAGGAAAGTGTTTTATGCTGTTTGGTTGGAAATTCAGGTTAAATAAAGATGGAATTTTAAATAGAATCTTTGCCAAGGTGTATTTAACTTTCCTGTTTTCCCTTTATTTCCGTGTAAAACATTATACTAACAACAAAGTAAACCCTTGAATATCTCTACTTTGCATGAAATTTCTTCGATTTGTGTTTACACATTTCCAGCATTTTCCAGATTTTCATTCTCCATCCTTTTTCCCATTTGTTTCCCTAGCAATTGTCTAAGCAGAGCATTACACATTTTGCTAAGCAGCTTAGGAAATAGTTCCTTCAAAACAACTTGGCCAGAACTAACCAACTAAAGCTGCCTGGCTGGCTGGCTGGAAGGAAGCCCAGCAAAGCTGAACAAAGGACGAGAGTGAGTTGCCATTAAACCACTCATAACCCAGATACTTTAAGCAGAAAAACAATAAGTACAAATGGAACGGGGGAGCGAGGAAAACCGCGCTCGCATCGGGGGAAAGTGGCGGTGGGAAATGCAGGCAGCTTGTTGGCCGGTACTTATGCCAAATGCGTTTGCGATTTGTGTCAATAAACGCAGCGAAGGAGGAAAAAGCAGGCAACTCCAGTGCGACCAAAGAAAGAAATTTCTATTATCTGTGCAAAGTGTGCGCGAAATTGAAAATAGCGGGCCGCCCCGCAGCTGTTCCCTCTGCAGTCCTCGTTGAAGTCCTCGTCCTCGTCCTCGTCCGCGTCCTCGTCCTCTTACTTTGAGCAGAAGCGCTCTAAATTTTCATAGCCAAGCCAGTTGATAAACTCTAATATGACATTATGGCGAACGTGGAGCTCTGGGCTTGTGCGCCTTGGCTTATGCCGGCGTTTTGTGAAATTGCAACGGGAGCCCGGAGTTGCATCCCGGACCAATATTGCAACATGGGGCATGGACTCGCAGGGGGATTGGTGTGTGTGTGTGTGCATAGACAACATGGCAACAAGTTTACAAACACATTGCGGTTTAGCGCAAAAGTCAATTACCATTTTAACTGACAGTCGTCGTTGTAGCCGATGCTGCTACTGCCGCTGCTATAGCCATAGATATATCCTCCATAGCCATAGCGATATATCTATATGCCAAACTTAACCTGCAGCAACCCATTCCCTTGGGGTGGAGAAGCCCAGCATTTCACTCAATCAGTCGGTAATCGATTTCGTCTGGGCGGCATCGAAATCGAACTCGTTTTACACTGGGATAGAAATTTTTGAAAGTCTTCGAAACTATAGAAAAGGATCTTTAGAAATATAATATTTCTTTTAAACCCCAAAATATACTTAAGAATGTTTAATTTTATTTTAAAACACTCACTAAAACCTTTTTTAAAACTATATTTCTAGACATTTGTGTTAGTTTCCATCTGAGAAACCTCATCAGTACCCATTTTGTGGACTGTGTATTGCCTTATTTCTTATATAATTCCTGTTTTCTAGACATCATCATATTTTGTATCTTTTATATATCAAATTTTCTTGCAGTTTAGCTACAGTTTGGGACTCAGGTTCTGGTTGCGGTTCCGGGGTTCGGGTTTCGGTCTGTTGCTTGAGGTTAACAAATATGCGTCGACTGCTCCCCGCCGCTTTTTACGCACAATTTTCCTTTGGCGAGGTTGGCGCTCGCTCTCCGCGCGTTTGTCGAAATTGAATGTAAATATTTATTTTTATTTGCATCTGGCTGCATGCGAGTGTGCGAGAGTATCTTGTTTGCTACTCGACATAATTAGACGATGTCTGTGCGAATCGCTCCGCTCATTCCGTCTGCGGTCTCCGATTGCAAATGATTGCAAACCCGTCATAGATTTACAATATTTACCCATGCAAATTGCCTTGAGCCACAGACTTGGCCAGCGAATAGGGGTTTCCAAAGAGGAGGGTTACAGAGGGCGGTGGGCTACTAGGAAATTACGGGGCGTCAACCTTAAGCCGAGTATTCATAATTGAATTTTCATGTTTGCCACACTGCCATTACGATTCCTGCAGCATTTATGAGTAACTGGTTAGAGAAAATTCTAAAAAAAAAGTATTAAAAAACGAACCAGAATTATATATTTAACGATATGAACGTTAGTGTTGTTTGGAAAAAAACTAACAACAAATGCAGACACGCAATGCTGGGCAGGTCCTGCAAGGGTCCTTAACTGCCCGTTTGCTTGTTTTAATAACATAATTGAAAAGTGCCTCTGAGCAAGGTAAATGGAATGCAGACGGCAGTTGGCAGCTGCCTTTGATTACAGGGGGTTGATATACATTCAGACATACGTTCGTCAGGATATGTTTATGGGACTACCCCTATGCCATAGCCCTTTGGCCGGGTGTTGGTAATGGTGTCGATCGCGTGTCCTGGCGCCTTGTTAACAGGCGTTTGTCCTCTGCTTAAAAGGTTGAGGTTTATTAGCGTGAATCAATAAGCACACGGGGAAAACGCACAACTGGCCTGTAATTAACTGCCGTTTTCTTCGCGATATTGATTTGCTGTCCAGCGCATTCCAGGACATTTAATCCGTCTCCATCTCCGTCTCCTCTGGCTTTTATATATTTCGTTCAAGTAAAATTTCTCCAGATGAATAATGAGCATTCCTCGAGCGCTCTCTGGCAGAAAATTGAAACTATTTTGCATAGCATTGGGAAGCATTTTAATTTGAATTTCTTTCCAGCAAGTGATCAGCCATGGACAAGGAGATTTCCCGCCATTTTCCCATCTGCCCCCGCCCCCGGTCCCCATCCGCATTTCTTCCTAATGGCAGTTGCTGGCAACATTAAGGATAATTGTTGTAGTTAGCATGTACTCTGGCATTTATAATGTGCTTCATTCGTTTCCCCATTTTCCCGCCCTCTGCTTTTCCCGCTGCATTCCCCATTTTCAAATACTTGGCCAGCTCTTGGCTCTGCTTTGCATATTTCTCTATCGCAAATGATAAAAATGTTGATTATGCATTTTTTTCTTCTTATTGCTCTTAGCTCTTTGGTGTTGATTGCGGTTGATTGCGTTGGTTTTGAAGGGAAAAAAGAGGAGGAAACTAGCTGAAAGGGGGGATTTTAATGAATAACCAAAGGAGGAGGGGGGTGTGAGTGTTTTTCGAGGTGTTAATAGAAATTATTCTTACTTTTGATGAACCCTATTTGCTATTAAATTGGATTTCAAGAGAGAAATTTATGAATACGAGCTGATATCCTTAGAATATGAACATTAATTATGAAGAGTCAATCAAGAAATTTTACATTTTTAACTCTTTCACCTAGCTAATCTAAACCTGTTTGTTAATTTAAATAAATTATCAAAAAAATCTTAAACTCTTTCAGTCCTCTAAAAGTCAAAAGATAACTCCCTTAAAATCCCCGTCTATTGAATCACTCATGTGGAGATCAAAAGAAGCATCCATCAGCATGTCATCGTCAACACTCTAGCTTCGTTTCTGAAACCATTCCATTAGTTAACCCGCTCAGCTTTTCAGCTCCGCCACTAATTACAGTCAGTACGCCGCGGCTAATTGCCAAAATGGGAGTGCGCTGTAAGAACTTATTAGGCCCGAACTCAATGGATTCCGATTGTGCGCCTTCCATATCATAATTTCAAACGCCAGTCAACAGTGCAAGTCAGTCCCAGTCCAGCCCATCTACACAGATAGACAGCGCCAAAAGGACCGACCTACAGACGGACAGACACAAACAAATTGACGTGCCGACACATCGACTAATGGACATGACTGCACTACTAGGGGAAATCCCCCGAAAAACACCGAATCAGACGGGGGGAGGGGAGAACGGAAAACAAATTGTGAGCTCGCGCTCCCGAAAATGATAGACAAATGCCAAATGGATGCACGATGCCAGCGAAATTCGCGCGCTGCTGCAAAGTGAACGAAAATTGCTCGCTTTATGGTAAAAATTGCATAAATAAATCATGTTCTAATATTGCACTTGCCCTTGCAACAATCTGTCAGAATGGCAGTGCACAGGCACCCACAGGAAGCGACGGCGGACGAGGATGTGGAGGCGGATGCGGATGTCAGAATGGGGCCCTGCCAGGGCAGACAATGGATCCATGGATCCTGCAGCAGACGGACAATGGCTGCCAGGAGTGGGTTTTCGAGGGAGTTCGAGTTCTAGCACGACTATGAGAACGAGTGCGAGTACGAGTATGGCAATGTCAAACCGTGGCGTGAATGAGTGCGCATAAAATGGCGTTTAAGGCCATAAACAGCAAACGAGCTGGCGGAGTCAAAGGGATGCGAAAGGGTAGTGGGCCCAGTTTAGACCATTGCAAACCAATCGATGCCAGGCCATAGATAGTGCCGAGTCATCTACTGCCGCCGGTCGTCCTTCTGCACTTGACAGCGCTGACCAGGCCGGACGGCCTGCAAACTGATGCCCGAAACCCGAAGCCGAACCTCAACTTGCTTCCGCAATCAAGCACTCGGAAAAAATATATATTGAAGGGATTTTAAATAAGTTTAAGAGGTTGTAGTTAGCTATAACATAAATTATTCTAAGGATGAATATTTAAGGTATTTTTTCCCAGTGCACTTGTACGCGTATCTATATCGGTGTCTAGCGCTTGTCTGACAAACTGAATCGCCTGTCTGTTTTGGCGCTTAATTCGTCACTAAATGAGATTTTTTGTGCTATTTTTTCTGCTGGCGTTCGTTCGTTTTTGGCCATTGTTGTGCGCCATCGAAATTGCTATTTTGGTAGCAGAACGAGCGAGTTCCTGCCGGTACTGCCGCTGTGGCTTTGCCATGGCCGGATGGTATAGTAGGAGTGAGAGTTGGAGTAGGACCAAGAGTAGCAGCTACAGGATTGGGTTTCGGGTGGTGCTGGCCTGGCGCCGACAGTTGCAGCCACTTTGCAATAACACAGCGTGAAATTGCAACGCCAAATCGAATCAGTCCGCACGGGAAATTCGATTTTTTGTTCGCTTCGCGAGTATGCGAGTGAGTGTGCCACCGTGTGTGTGGAGATGCAATGCCGCTGATGAGGCTGCTCCTGTTTGCGGATCTGGGGCTACTCTCGGGTAGCAGTATAGCACCGCGGTGGCTACTAGTCTTTTGTGGGCAATCAGACAGCAACAAATGCCAGGCGGAAACTGAAGCGGAATTGGAGCAGGAGGAGGAGCAGTAGCCGGACTCGGATTCGGGAGACAGGCCAGCAGCAGCAATGCAATTTGGAGGCAAAAGTTTTTCGGTCAAAAACACACTGTTGCTGGAGGCGAGGTAAACATAAACAAAGGAGCAAAATGGATCTAGTGTTCATTTTCATTTTTGTAGCCGACTAAAGGAATGCCCATTCAAGGGACTTAAATAATAAATTTCCCTGTTTTTTTCAGATATCAAAGAAATCTCTAATAAATTTAAGAATTCGCGTAATAGGTGTCCCTTGAAGTCCGTGCCACACCTTGACAGGCAGACACTTATTCCCTTATCCTTTGCTATCCTTCAACTATCCATCAAGAGCAGCAGCAGCAGCAGCGAAATGAAATGAAATTACAAAATGTGTTGAATGCTCCTCGAATTCTTTTGTATCTTTTTTGCATGCCACCCACCACAGACAGTCGTTCCTCCTCGCTCTACCTCCTCTCCGTACTGCTGGCATTGTGGCATAAATTGCTTATTTATTGTTTAAAATGGTTTCTGGTTGCTAAACGACATTTTCAGCGCTGCTGGCCATTGTTCGAGTTCGCTGGCCAAAACAGGTGCCAAAATACACGTGTTCAAGTATCCCTCTCTCCCTACATCTAACTGTATCTGTATATAGCTCTTGTTAAGCAGATTTCGATGGGTGTGTGTGCTGGGGGGACACATTGTTCTATTCAAACTATGAAATTCGGATTGAAAATTCGACGTGTTCCACCGTTTGGCTTGTGGTGGTGCAGGCAGGCAGGCAGACAATTCGAGGGAAATGCCAAAAATTGATGCTTGATGAAGCAGTAAATTAATTTGGACATTTTTCGAATCATTCAATTTGACATATGTATGCAATAATGCTGCCGAGTTGGGAGTTGGGTGTTCTAAATTTTCCACTCGATGAATATGCGGATATTCATTTGCATATTTAGCTAGACATTTCCATGTCCAGATGTTCATTTGTGTTTATGGGCGATTTTTCGTAGGGAATTAAAAACCATAGATAAACGGTGAAATTTGCAATCAACAAAATAATCCAGGCAATGCTTATCTATTATTATTTTATATACAAAATGCACATGAAAATATGGTAAAGGATTTTAGGATTTAAGGATCCTTAAGGATTTTTTTACTGACCACCTTAACTCGATAAATAAATAAACTGTTGCACACCGTTTTCTCTTTGAAATTCCAATCCGCTTTGGGTGTCAAAAGCTACTCCACTTTGACAGCTTATAAAACACACAGAAAATGCCCATATGCAAATGAGGTAAAGTTGTCCCCACACGACACGAATCGAAAACCGTTAAGATCATGTCCCCTTGGCGCGGGGATCATCCAATTTTGGCCAACTCCAGACGGCATTGCCAATCAAGAAGAGCAACTGCATCAGGCGGCGGCCCGAAGCAGAAGGAAACTGCATAACGATATGCAAAATATGCAACACACAGATGCCATATCGGCTGTCAGTAGTCGGAGGCCGAGTCGGAGTTGATTTAAGTTGAGTTGAGTTTGAGCTGGGGAGCCAGCAAGAGGAGAGAGGAGGCGAGGGACGACTTGAGACAACGACGACGACGGCGACGACTCCTGTGGCAGCCTCCTGTCGCTTTGCGCCCAATTACGCCTTCAAATTGAGTGATAAATGTCTCGGCGATGGCACATAAATAAACTTGAGTTAAATTTATTACACAACCCACACAAAGACTTCATAAAAATGCAAACTAAATGAACTATTAAAGGAGGCGGCCTCAGTCATCGTCGGCAAACATGAGAAAACCCCCCAGCAGCAGCAGCGGCAGCGGCAGCGGCAGCGTCAGCAGGAAAGGCGGAAAGGAAAACAAACAAACAAATGAAGAAGGCCAAGACGAAATGCGCTCAACCTGAAGACAATTGAATTGCATTCGCATTGGCATTGGCAAACAAAACAAACAAGGGGAACCAAGCTACTCGGAACAGAACGGAACCGGGAACTGGGCTGAGCCTAAGCTTTGCCCAGCTGAATTGAACCGCGGCGGTGTGAGAAAAAATGCAAATAAATGCGCAAATAAAATGTGCAATCAACTTGGAGATGGCGACGGGCGAACAGCAACAACAACCAGCGAAGCCAGCAAAGTGTGAATGTTGCGCATGCGCAGATGCCGTCGGAATGGAGGGAACGCCGGCAGTCGGCGGTTGCAAGGGGGCCGAAGTCGAATCCCACCAGCAACCCGGGCCAAGTGCGCATCAATTAGGCCGCCAGGAACGGCAGCACGAACTGCAAAGGCTGAAAGACTGACCAAAAGATAAAGCAATGCCACAGGAACCCAGAACACAGGCAGCAACAGCAGCAGCCCCACAAATGAATAAAACGTTTAGATAAACAAATACAGGAGAATGCTGAAATGTTGTTAAAAGCTACAAAATGAAGTGGCCGTTGGCGGCAATGCGATTGCCACACTGAGAAAATCTTAGGGAGCTTAATTAGTGGAGCGAAACGAGAGAAAAACGTTGGGAAATGAATACCTGGATGTTGTCTATGAAGGGTCAGAGCAAAAAACAACATAACAACATAAGATGAGTTACGCCTTATCATTTTTTAAGCAATATTTTATGTTAGACAAACGTATATTTTGTTAATTACAAAACAAGTAAAGCCTGCATTCAGTTTACATTTAATATTAAAAGACATTTATATTTCCTATTTAAATAAACAAATTTTATAATCCGCTTTCCAGTAAAAGCTTTGTTCGAAAACTAATTTGAAAGATTTGAATATATTTTTATAAAGATTTTCAATAGTTTTAGTTACAAACATCCAATTAATTATTCTGCTCTAATTACATTTTGTCCAAGTGTACAACTTTTGGAACTGAGATTGGACTTGGAAACTGAGCTCGGGTTTGGGTTCTGGATTGAGCTCTGGATTGGGTTTGGGTTTGGTGTTGGTGTTGGGATTCGTATTGGAATCGGGATCGCTTCGGCCTGGGACCGGGACCGTGTTGCCACAATTTCAATGAACATGCGCGCACACAGTTGAAGAGCAAACAAATTTATTACGCGCCGTTTGAACAGCGCATAAATTTTAAGCCATGTGCGATGGGTTGGAGCGGGCCGCGGCGCGGGGACTCCAGCCAAGTCACGGCTGGCCAAGATTAACATACTTGAGCGATACCCAAGGCGGCGGGGGGGCCTACCCCAGTCCCAAATCTCTGACTGAGAAAGAGAGGGAGACATTGTCCGCGAAAGAGACCGGTAATCGATCGACTCGGCTTGGAGGTTGCGTGCAACTTGCAGCGTGCGTGATTTACAAACAGCGCCACATTTGGCAAACATTTACGGGGCCGCGAAACTTGTCTCGATGGAAACTACGTAAAACGATTTAAAGCTGAACACGACCAATTTGTGGATAGTCAGAGTCTCGCCCGGGCCCTCAGACGGAGCGTGAGGGAGATGACCATAGAGGGAGATGGAGAGGCAGAGAGATCCCCCGCTGATGGGGGCACCGGGATGCTGTGTGCCACACATTTCTCATTTCGGGGATTTATGTGCGGCCCCGAACAATCGATTGTTGATTTTTCTGAATCGAAGCTCACACAGCGAAAAAAATGAAATATTCACAACTTTTTCCACATTAACATATTAATGGTATCCCCCAACTATATCGGTAACAATCATAACAATCTGTTAGATCGCCCAGTCATATTCATATCCATATCAAATTTTAACATATCTAGGTTACGGCAATAAAAATTAAAATGCTGAATACAAATGGTTGATATTATTGGAAATAGGATTGTGGGAGATTGTGGAAATATCATAATTTTAAATAGTTTCCAAGAAATTTAAGATGATTGTTTGATAACACCTTTCATTGCTTACGATATTAATTACAGAAACATAAGTGGATACCGTAAAGGTGTCAAAGCTGTTAGGGTACTTCGAATTATTAGTTAATTATTCAGAGTTACATATATAGATTTAAAATGATAGGTAAGAAATACAACAAACAACAGAAAAGCGGTCGAATGTTCTGTACATATTACCCCATGGGTACCAGTTATAAAAATCGTAATTAACATACGAAAAATTATTCTTCATAAAGTTGAAATATTCCCTTTCATCTTAACCAATTTTATCAAGAAATTTTACCCAGCTTAGGGTTTATTTCTCTCTGTACAATCTTCACCTTCGCCCACCTTGTGTAATTCAATAGCTTTTAAGGCAACTAATTTCCAATTTCGTGAAATTAATATATAGAGTTAGTTGGCAGATTGAATTTCCAATGAATTTTGCTGTCCACAGTGTCATTTACAGTTCCACTGCGTTTTTTGTTCGATTTTTAGAGGAAGATTGAGAGAGAGAGAGCTGCGGGACCTCACACTTGAACAAAACATGTAGCGCTGTGACATTTCGATTTATTTTTATTGATTCTCAAAGGGCAGTGGAGGAGGCAGAGGAGGATGGGGAAGCTGGTGTTGGGGAGTGCCCGGGGGGAGAAAGGTTGGAGGTGCCGAGGTGGCGATGCTCTGAAATGCAAGTCAGGCGCCGATGGCACGCAAGTGATCATCACACCTTGATAAAGAGGAGGGCATCGCGGACTCCTCGGGCTCCTCCATCCCCCGCTCTGAACCTCACAGAACGTATCGGATTTTTATTGAAATGCAGCACAGTTCGGGGGTATGGGTATTTGGGTGTATCTGCATCTGTATCCGTATCCGTGCCGTGTGCGTATTATCTGTGAGCTGCCCGTGCATTTGTTACTTTTATGCTTGATTTATTGACTTTATTTTATGGCCGCTTGATTGGACACTAAATGAGTTTTTAAACTCCCTACGTAGCGGGGCGGGTCTTATCAATTTTTGATTCCCTCTTCTTCGTTTTTATTCTCCCCATTGGTACAAGAGCTGGGATATTATGTTTGGTCGGTATGTGTGCATTTTCAGTGGAAGTTAAAGTCACTTACGTTTTACATTTAACCCACGTTTCGATTTTAATGTCTGACAAAACGTTTCGATATGGATTGAAGAAGGTTTGAGTTTGGTTCGCTTGGACAACTTACCTGAAAAGAGAAACAGAGAGAAGAGAAATGTTAATTAAATTGTGTGTTTTTCGGGTTTTCGATTGGGTCTCTGTAATTGCAGTTAACGTAAAACAAAAAAGAGCTTTTGGGGGCTACAAATGAGGTTCATTTTATTGTCCAGTGATCAATCAAAGTTAAGTGGTCATCGGATGAGAAAGTTTAAATCGCGGAATGAAATCTCTTTAAATGCTGTGCGGCGGCATATTTCAGATAACTTTATACAGCTGTGTATGGTTTATTAGCTTAATTTTATCAGATTGGTTATGATTTAAAGCTTAATTTTATTCGACCGAAAAACTTTTGATGTTTAACTTATGGTTAACATTCTTTTAAATACTCGTTTTCTATTACCCCATAATTTCATTTTAGAATTTATGACTCTCAGCTAGTTTTATGAAAGTCTCTTGGATCCTATTAGTCTACTGCCCACTTAATCGTGGGTATTTACACAGCCCCATTCAAGCAATTTAAGACGTTTGCTTTTAAGGAGGATTTATGGTACACTAAAAGGCATGAAAATATGAAGGGAACTAACTGAACATTTAAAAATATCATTTTCATTTTTTTCATTTCTAATGAATGTTTTTAGTTAGTTCCGAGTCAAGTTCTGGGCCAAGAAACTTCATTAATGTGTACTACCATAAGCTAATAGTTATCGCTGAAACATTTTTTCACTGAATTCCTACTTGGGAATTATAGGAGCAGTATTAATAAGTAATCCCTTGGTTAAACTAATAAATAAGTAAATATGTTGACCCGTTAAGAATTAGCTTTTACCTAATATGATACCTTCTCATTTCTTGTTCACTTCAACAGCCCACTATTAATTCTGTTCTGACACCGGAAAACCATTATTATTCAATATCCTATAACTAGCCTGTCCAACTGGAAAACCCCTGATTGACAGACAGCCGCTGTCTTACGACCACGATACGCACTGTACGGGTATTCGCATCTAACCCGATTTGAATATATGGCCCACGCAATGTAATTACCAAACGAACATCAAAGTCGTGCACAGACATAGACATTCCCATTTGCCTCCATTTAACCCGCCAGCGCCGCCTGCTAACTTATAGACACACAAAACATGTTAACTATAATTAAACATAAATATCAACAGCAACACAAACAACAATCGACGGCAAACAGCGTGAATAGCAAAAATGTCCATCAAAGTCTGCTCTCCAAGCAAATGACGCAGAATTCTTTTTAATTAAACATAAAATTACTTTGGCGCTGCCAGACGAAAGGCGAGATTCAAGAGAGATGGGTAGATAGTGCTGCTGTTGCTGCTGCTGCTGGGGCAAATAAATCAAATGAAATCTACTTGGGCAAACACAGCTCTGTGAAGTGGGAGCTTGGGCTTTCATGGGTTAAGGGACGAGGGGTGGAAGGGATGCCAGGGAGTGAGTGTGTGTGCGGGAAATATATGGTGGATACAGCGGGGAGTCGTTCGTTTCGTTCGGTCTGCGGCACGTAATAATCATTTACATGAACACTCGCATAAATGTCACGTTGCTGCGATTATAAAAATAACTCGAAACTCCAAACTCCGAGCCGCGAACGGCGACTCCAGCAACTTTGGTTTGCTCTGCCCGTTGGCAGTCATAAATTAATGAATTTTTATTTGCTTATGCAATGGGGAAAATTGCAGCCGCGCCCCCCACAACCAGCCCAGCCCCGGCCGCCCATTTACTAGCTATCTATAGTAATGAAAGCATATCCTGCTTAAAAAAAAATCCACAGTCAGACGGGACAGACCAGGTGGAAAAATTCAATTTCCAGGCAAACGGAGAGCTGCCTCCTCTGCTCCCGTAGCCGAAGCTGAAGCTGGAAAACAAGTTGCATCCGCAATTAAGTCATCAAGTTGCAATTATTGCCATAAAAACGAACAAAACGCAGGCAGCGCTGTAAAAAATGTGGCCACGCATGAACGTGAGATGCTGCCGGGCGCTGAGGCTGAGCCTCTGACTTTGGATTGGGTTTGGGCTTGGGCTTGCGAAAAAAAAACAAGTAGGAAATCTGAAGTCACAGACTATGAAATACTCGGTACCTAGACATGGGCATGGCTTTGGCTATTTATGCTTAAATTTATGAAAAACTTTAATTAAACAGGGCGAAAGGCAGAATACAATGTTGGCAGCTAAAGTTAAATATTGCTACAAACATGTTGGCCAGATGTTACAGAAGTTCAACATAAGCAGAAACTATAAAATCCCATTTTTAGGCAACTTTGAGGCCCCCACAACATACCCCGACCTTCCTGTAATTCAAGGGTATCTGGACGGTGAGCTGCAGAAATCTGGGGTGTTGCTGGCTCAGCGGGGCAGCAGATGGAGCAGCTTCGCTGGAGAGCGACGCACAGCGACTGGGACTGATACCGAAACTGAAACTGAAGCTGATGCTGAGGCTTGAGCAAACAAAGCAAATGCAACAACATCAGGCGAGAGATACATATTGCCGGCCGCAGATACAGATACAGATACACGCGCTGCGGCAGATAAATTATTTTTCTTCGGTTTTTATTCCTTTTGTGTTCCGTATTTTTGTTTTTTTTTTTCTGGCCCAGACGAAGACGTCCAGCAACCAGTTGCTCTTTGGCTTAATTAAAAGCTGCAGCAAAGCCCGGGATTGTTCCATGGATTCGGATTCGGATTCGAATTGAATCGCATCGAATCGAATTGGATCGGTTCGGACGGGATGCGTTGCAATGTGATGCGATGCGACGCGATGCGATGTGTTGTGTTGTTGGCTTTTATTTGCTTTTCATGCTGCGGTCGCTGAAATGACACTACAATGTCTTGGAAATGAAAATAAATACGCTGGAGAGTCGGGACCTGAGTGAAGACCGCGACAACATGAGGCAGCAACATTGGCAACAACACAGCCCACATCCCGAGTCCACCGTCAACAGTCCGGCCCGGCTACATGTTACACATTAAACCGCATCGGTTTGGAGTCCCTTTGGCCTCCCTCTATTAAAGGTAAATCTAGACACAGTTGAGGTCAAGTGATTAGACTTATAATTTTAATTTAATGGATTATATTTTCAACTACTTTCCGGTACCTATGGATACAAGGGTATTATATGAGGATGGTTTTAGCCATATTTGTATTTATTTAAAAGTTGAGCAACATGTTCTTGGCAACATTTTCTTCTGCCTTCCGCCTTGTTAATTTCAAGTTTTTTATAAGTTCAAGCATATTTGTGAATGTCTCAAATTTAATGTTTTTAAAGATTCATTTTGCATTCGGTCCCAATTAAGGATTTCGTTATAGAATTCATCTTGAAGACTGTGCACCTTGGTTCTCAAATTTAATTGTAGATTTATTTAGAGGACTATTTTCTTAACCTAAGCTGTACTCATATAGATTTCCTTTTTTTGTTCTGTTTACTTTTGAGATTTCGCAGCGAAGCGCAGCGCTGGGACTTGGCTGACAATGACTTGGCCCTTTTTCGCCGGGTTTTTATGGCGGCCGCTTCGCTGTGTTTTATAAATCTCATTTTCAAGAGGATTTGTGTGCCTGTCAAAATGTTGATGTTTCACAAAACACTCGCCCTCGAAGCTGCAGACGAGCTGCTCTACTCGATTTCAATCATGATCGATTTCATTTTCAGTTGCCTTTATTTTTCTTTGGTTCTTTTTTGTCTTTTCTGCTTTAGCTCGGTGCGCGTTTTGATCGCCGCTGTCTGGGAATTATACGATTTCGCTGCATTGAATTACCCCGTCAATGTCGGCGGACTTCTCCAACCGACTCTGACTTTTGCGGTCTCTTTCCGTTCCTCTGGATTTGTTTCATTTTTTTCTGCTGCTTTTTTCTCTTGCTCTTGGCGCTGCGTCCAAATTACAACAATTTGTTTGCCTTATAAAGTTAATGCCAGAACAAAGGCATAACACACAACACACAAATACAGGCGCAAACAATCATCATTATCGAAATGTCATAAAACCAAATGAGCGGGCATTATTCAATTTTAAACAACGAACCGGGCATCATCATCCTCATCCTCATCCTCAGTTTCATTCTCATCCCAACGGAAGCAGAAGCAGCAGCAGCAGCAGCATCAGCAGCTGCCAAACAACTTAATACAGACAAAAGCCAGGAGAGAAGGCAGCAACGGCCCGGATGGATGAGTGGTTACCGAATTCCTGGACAGCCGAAATAAATGTTTCAACTGCCTCAAATGCCCTTTCACTGCGCCTCCGACAGAGAGCTGCCCAGGGAAATACTTGGCCAAGTAAAAAATAAGAATACAAACAAACAGCCAAAAATTAAGCATAATTACTGACAGCAATCGAGGCGGCCCCACACACAGGCGGCAGCCAAAACCATGGGCTACGTGAAGGCAGCCAAGGATCTCAGGCGGACTCTTAAGGCAGCACTGGCAAAAATAAATCCCTAGTTTTGTAATTAGAGAAATGACTTCTAGAAGAAGATTGTAATGAAGGTCTGAAAGTCTGACTTTGGGCATTAATAAAAGAAATATATATTGTTTATTAGAATAAATAAGCCTTGATATTGGTAAACGATAATAGAATAATGCTTCATGATAATAAACTGACTGAACTGACTTTAAAGAAAGTTAAAATAATAAAATATATTTGCAATTTCTATCATATCGATCAGCATTTCTGGCAGTGTGGGGCTGGGCCAAAACGTTTTCATTAAAATTGCTGCCTTGGCCAATCTGCGGGCCACGCACAACAAGAGCAACAGGAGCAGCATCAGCATCAGGAGGAGGATAAAAATAAAGAAAATAAGGGAATACACCGAGCAGCAAGCGAGAGAGCTCTGTAAAATTGCAATTTGGCCGGCGAACGAAACGGACTGAGACAATTATAAGCATGACAAATGAATTTCGCATTGGGGCCGAGATGGTGCGGTGTTCCCAGTGGTTCGCAGTTCCCAGGAAAACTGTCAGTGGAGGATCAGTGGAGTTGAGACAGATCCGAGATCGGGATCGGGTCGCAGCTGTTGCCGCCGGGCACACACCTTCAACTCGTTGAGTTTAAGTTTGAGCGGCACCGAAATGCTTTTTGCATCTCAACTCGACTCGACTTGGTTCGTGCGTGTTGCGTTTTATATGAATAATTGCATCAAGATTTTCGCCAACTCTCCTGCGGTCGCTCGACTGCGGCGGCAGCTGCCCAACTGCACTGCACTGGACATCATTTCAGTTTGCCGTTCAAGGTGAATTTCAGTTGCGGTGACCGCAGACAACGTGACAGGCCCTCGACCACCGTGAATGCGAGTGAGGCCTGCCTGCAGTCGTCGCAGGACGACTCCTCCTCCTTCAGTCCCAGTCCCAGTCCCGTCGCACCCATTTCAATTTAATTCACATTTTCAGCACATTCCGAGGTGGGCTTAAAGCGTGAACTCATATTTTCGTTTGAGGAATTTTCGTGTTTATGGTATTTTCGTGCACATGATGCCAGCGACTCAAATATTCTCCTTTCGCTTTTTGCTTGCCTTGCCGCCGCCTGCCACTTTGCATTTGTCTGACGCTGCGTATACTTGATTTTTGTTTTCCTTTCTTTTGCATAACCAGCTCCCCTTAGTCCTTTTTGTCCTTCCAACGACCCATCCACCCACCTCATCTTCACACATTTTGCGGGATATCCTCGCTGGCATGTCGACGCTTTTTGCATCTTTCATGACGAAACCATTTCATGTTTTTGTAACTATTTTTTCGGTGGGGAAACACAGAATTTTACATATCTTTCGGCATTGAGTGCGGTCCAAGAATTACCAACGAACTTGGGACAGATGTGTAAAATGCTGAGATAAAGGTGGCTCATGAAAACGGAGAGAGATTGCATTTAAAATGTTACGTAAATTCTCGTAAGAGAAGAATACATTAAAATTAAAGGATTTCTCAACAGGAAAATTGATTAAAAAATGTACTGAAACTATAAAACTATGTACAATGTCTAAATTTCTTATTTATATCAATATTTTTACTTTACAATTTATACAGAATATATCTAGAAACACCATATGCCTTTTAAGGGTTTACGGTCAATTTAATAATTTTAATGTTGTTTTGCTGTTTTAAACCCTACATTTTCTGAAACATCCCCTTAGAGTTATTTTTCCCTTCTCTAGGATCACTACGAATTTAAGTACGCATATTTTTGGAAGCCACAAAATGTTGCACCATAGCCATAGCATAACCGGCAAAAGAAACAAAAACTAGGGGGCACAAACGGGACATGAAATTGTTTTGCACATAACGGCAGGCAAACAAACATGAAAGGGGATATGGACGCGCGGATAAACGAATATGATTGCCGGGGCAGGCGGATAAAAAAACATAACTGAAATATTCCTGCCGGGTTAAAATAAACAGGCATAAAAAATGAAACGGGCGAGGAAGCACGAAACACTCATTTTTTTCCTCTTAAAAATTTCCTTATATATATTTTGATAAAACCAAAATGTTATTTGTCTCGTTAATGTAATGAAAACGAGGCGCTAAAAGGATTGCATTTGCATTTATGGAAAAATGTATGAATAACAATATTTTGAATATTTTTTGTATGAGCTTTAAAGGGTGTAAAATGTACAGTGTATATAATTATTTTGAAACTAAGAAGCAAAGCAAAGATATATATTTGTAATTTACTTTATTACCTTTAAAACTTGAAACTTATCTCAGTTTGTAAATTGAAAATATAAAAATTGCAATAGAAAAATGTAATCTATCTGCCTACGTGGTTATTTTTACAACCTGCCTTTTAATTAATGCTGGGCGTACAGATTCCTATATCTTTATGTGGGCCATGAAAACAATAGTGAAAACGGCATGATATCATTCTCCGTTTTATCCCGCTTCTGGGATATGCCTAGTATCTCCATCGCGAGAGTGTGGAGTGGCAAAGGTGGCGGCTCCCTGCTGAATATTTTATGCGTACTGCACGTGTTTGTGTTTTAATTAACAAAGGCAAGTAGCGAGCAACAATAAAAAGGCCATATTAAATTGGGTGCGTGTGTGCTGTGTGTGCCCCGATGGGTGTGTGTAAGCGCTGTTAAAAGTTGCTCCATTAACCGAACGCCAGTATGCAGCGACTTCTGTTTTCTGGAGAAGTGTGGTGTCGACTGATGGTTGATTTGCTGCCTTCACCTTGGCGCTCGTAAAAGTGTAACAAAATGTTTACCAATTAAGTAAACAAAGCACAAAAAAATGGTACAGGGCTGAATGCTGAATTAATTGCGTGGGATAATTTAAGTGCGTTTTTATGCATTACCATTAAGTGCTCTATAGAGGGCAGGCATAGTGGCACTGCTCCTGGAATTTATTTCAACGCTGCGGATTTAAAGGGGCATTTTTCGGGCATAATGTCAGCGGGGTTTGTTCCTGTGGAGGCCATAAATCAAATGCTGTAGGTGTTGACGATGCGGACAAGTTAACAGGCTCCCACTAGGCCTTTTCCTGCTGCGTGTTTCGGGGAATTAAAATTTTCACCAAGTGTTGCCTACTTTTCGGTTGAAGCGCCATTAAGGCTCATTAGCGCGCACACATTTATTTTCAGCGGAATATATATGTATATTTATATAGTTGTTTTGCCTTTTGTCAAGGCCCGAACTTGATGAATGGTTGGCTACTCCAGTTTCTGGCCATTTGTCTTGGCTTCCCGGGAATCTTAAGCAGGGCAATTAAGGCGGCCGTCGATCAATAAAACTAATTATTAGTTGGGCACAGATTACCGATATCATTAACATATTATAATGCCATAGAACGGAGGAAATGTAGCAACTAAAATCGTTTGTTATGCATTGGCACGTCCTCTATGCGAGGCCAGGGATTTTCACTCCCCTTCCCCGATATTAATTTCGCTTTTAATTGGTAATTTAACCAGAGGAAACGCAAAAAGTGAGCGGCTTATTAAGCCCGAGTTCGCTTCGAATTTTTATTAATCAGCTTAAATTCATGTTTTTGCAGTGTAGATGGTTATGGATAAAAACTATTTTCGATTCTGTTGCTAATATTGTGTGCAATTTGAATGCAAATTTGTGGTTTCATGCATGTTTAATTGCCAACCCATTTGCCGGGCATTATTTATAATTGCAATGTAATAATTTTTAAGCTCTAGCAAAAACAATCGATAGTTAATTAGCCTTTATGCGAGAGCTTTCTATTATTGTTCATATATAATTTTTAAAGCTTTTTATTTACCTTCATAGAACATTTAGTTTTTAGCATAATCATTGAGTATTCATTGGAGTGCATTAATAATTATTTGCAGACAAAGTTAAGCTTAGTTAGTTTTTCATCATTAAACTGACTGCTTATTCTCAATTTATTTTATTTTTTCTCTCTTTTTGATTGAGCTTAATTTAGATATTGGCAGATATACGTTTTTTTGTGCAATATCTCTTTTATGGTGGCCAACTCAAACAGAATTTCCATTAAGTTAAATACTTCAACTTTAGTTTACTTCAATTTTAGAACTAAAATGCAATACAAAAGCAGTCAGAAGCTTCGGTCTTCTTCAACTTCATTGCACTTGAAAATTGAAATCAATCTATGGCAATTGATTAACAGTGGCTAAGCTGTATAAAGGATGATGAGACTTAACAATACAAATATTCAACTATGAAAAGACTCTACCAAGTCTAGGGTTTATTATTCATATTGCCTTGCTTTTTGGCACTTTATTGGATTAATTATTCTTTGCATATACTGTATAGTAAGGACTGTACTTGATAATCAATACAAATTCAGGCAGAATGATTTCTTTTTTTCATAGGAGAGTAAAACATTTTAGCATCCGCTTCATTGACGCTCATCATTTTATTTGTTTAGACTGCTTTTTTTAAATCTATTTTTTTTTGCTGTGTGTTTGAGTGCGTTCAAATCAATATGAAATTTTATTCCTTCTATTTGCAGTTTTATTATACATTTTATTTTCCACTTCCACTGGCCGCCCACTTTTTTATGCTGAGGCTACCCACCACTCATAATGAAAATGGTTTTCACAAGTGGCCTTCACTCTGAAGTTGAGCAAAAAAAAATAGAAAAGAAGTAAAATCTCCCACAGAAAACGTATGAAAATCAAATAAAATTGAAATAATTTCCTTCTTTTTTTATTTTTGGTTACTCGTGATATATTTGCACACATAATATGCGCCTTAACGCTCAAATACGCTCTCAATTGTCCAAATTTTGCGAATCTCTGCCCAGCAAAAAAATTCAAGTGGAGTCTGCTGGAGGCGTGGCAGTTAAGTGGCTCCGCCAGTGCAAATAAAAATTGTTATACAATATAAATAGAAAATAAAGGCTTCTTTTTTATTGTATTCTGTTCGTTTAGCATTGTTCGGCACTCGTATTTTGTTGAGCGCGGAATTTTTTCAAGTTGTCTGCCGCCAGTTCGGAAATATTAATTTACCGTCGAGGGGTGCAGGGCGGAAAGGAACGAGCATTTTCTTTTTGTCTGCCGGGCTGGGTTACCTTTGAAATGCCGCCCCGTGTGGGAGTTGCTTTATGCGCCGTAATTATGTCATTTAAATGCAACAAGCTCCATATGAGGCACCAGTCACCAGTCAGTCAGCCAGTCACCCCGTCATCCAGTTACCAGTCAAGCAGCCGTCTCCGTCAGGGCGGAACGATAATTCATAATTAAAAAAACATGCAACTTGCTCATCTGCCGGCAAAAGGAGGAGAGCCCAAAAGAATCACTGCAGCCGTACGCCTTGAGCCCTGGCTCCGCGGAGGTTCAGGTTCGGTTTCAGCTATAGATACGGCTTCGGATCCGAGGCTCCCTCCTCCTTTTATTTACCCAGCGGAGAGCTTGCCTCATGGCGTGGCGCGCGACTGTTAATTAAATGAGCGAGCAGGCAAACGAGCAAACGACTGATGGACGTGAGCCAAGGATCCCGAGTAGATCCAGGAATCCAGGGGCAGGGACAGGGCTAGCAGCTGGGACAGGAACAGATACCAAGGCCTGTGTGAGTGGGTGTGTAGCTAAATTGCTAAATGAGATTTGCCGAGGACACCCGCATGCACTCACAAACGAACACAGACAGACCTACAGAGTCACATGAGGCACAAAGGGTTAATAGTGCATAGTTGCAAGTTGTTTGGGTGTCATCGTCATCGTCTAAGCCAACTTGGGTGCCAGGAGTTGCCTTCTAATTAAGGCCCAGCCTAGGGAAGGCTACACTTGAAAAAGAGGGAGTGGAAAGTTTTCAGAGTAAGGTATTCTTTTTTCTGTTTTCGGATAATCCCAAGTACATGTTTTACATTCCACATAGCAACCGAAGTTGTTAAGTCTTGCAAGTTGCAACATAACATTAGTCCTTCGAGCCGGATTCTTTTCTAAAAAGTAATTAGCGAATCCCCAAAGATTAGTAAACAATTAGTACTTCTTAATAAATTTATACACCTAAGAGGTTTAGAAAGACTTAGTCAAGTTCCTTCAACATTTCATTTTTGCCGAGTGCACATTTTGCATGCCTAGTGTGAATACCTCTCCCTTTTAGAGCTCCTTTCTCACTAGTCTGCGGCTTTTGCATTTTGTCGCTCATTAGTTTATTGCCGAAAAAAGAAAGAAGGCAGCAGGCATAGCCATAGGAAAGAACAAAAGCCTGCCTTGGAGTTCAACTACCCGGCCGACTGAGGCAATGCGGGTTAATTGCCAGCCAAGGATGCCCCCTGTGGCTTCGCTTTGCACCACCGCTCTCTCTCATACACACACACATACATACTCTGGTCCTGCCAATTAGCGGCATGCGGAAGTTGCCACTTCTCTGGCTGTAGCTCTACTGTATTGGGTGTGTATTCCCCGGCATTAAATCACTGGCAACTTTAAGACTTGTCAAATTACGCATACGACGCGCTGGCTCCCCCGAAGCCACGACCCCATCCATTTGCCAATCAAACACTGAGTTGTCAGCATAAATCTTGGACCCACTCCACCGCCAGCAGAAGCGGCACCGCCAACCACAGCAAACAGGCGCAGTAACAGCACCACCACGGGTGTCTTTCTTGGCCGCGTTGACAGGCCTCGAACGAACATGGGGCGTTGATGCACATATGTCACATGATAACAACATGAGGTCCATCCAACAGCCAGGCAAAAGTAAATATAAATTTAAGCAAAAATCACCGAGCTCCCTGTGTAGGCGGCGCGGAGTGAAATAAGGAGAGAGACAATCCAGACAATGGACCTCAAGCCCCAGCCAAGACAGACCATGACTTGACTGAAAGGTGTTGCCAACTGAATTGAAGGCATGTCCATGTAATGCAAACCAAAATAAATAAATAAAAAACTGTAGACAGCTGCAACTACACAGGGCAAACTATTAGGAAATCATTAAATACTACTATTTTATATACTATACCAGATGGAAATCCCTTTTAAAATGTTGTTACCAAAAATGTAGTTACTAAGTAAAAGAAATTATATATCCAGAGTGTTAGGATACTTTTAGTAAAACTGAATTCCTATTTAGTCATATCACTATTTCTCTCTGTGCAGGAGAGCAAAGCCTGAATAAAAACTGAAGTTGGCTCATAGCTGGTTGCCTGTTTTGGCATGTGTCAAGTCAAGGCTTGCAACAAGCTCATGTCCATCAATTCAAGGCGCTCCAGGCGCCGCCTGCATCTTGCTTTTCATTTTCTTTTCCCAACTCTTCTCCACTCCGCCCGATTTTGTTGCAATTAATTTCTAATTAAAGACAGCCTCGAAATGGGTCAAGAGGTGCCCCGCCACCAAAGCCAAAAAGAAACACAAAAATACAACATATCTATAAAGGAGAAGAAAAAATTAAAACTAAAGTGTGGAAAAGGAAAAAAAACACAGAAACTGTTACATGTGGGGAGCTTGGCACGATTAGCTGCAGCCTAGATCTCTTGCAGCAACACAGGCACTTCATTAAATATTTAAATGAGCATCCTGTTTTCTCTTTTTCTGGGTTTCTTCTCCACTTCAGAGGGGTTTTTTGAATTTTTCCTTTTTTTTTTTTGAGTTTGCAACAAGCAGCACCTACACACAAAGGGAGGACGACTGCCTCTGCATATGCAGATTCATAAGCAGTTAATTAAGGCCGAGAGGCGGAGAAGCGGCAGCCGAAACTGGGTCTGGAGTTGGGAGTTTGGGGCAGGGCAGTGTTGCGGCAACCCATCAGCAACTACAATCAACAAGCGGAGCCAAAACGAACAGGAACAGCAACACAGCAACAGCCACAGCTACGGCTATGGCTACAAGCACCAAACAAAAAGTGAAAACCATATAAAAATGGCTTTTGGCCCGAACAGAGGCCGTAAGTTTGGGGCAAGGCCTCCTCATCCTCCTCCTCCTCATTCTACTGCTTCTGCTTCAGCCGGTGGCTGTTGGCTTTTGCCTGCGGCTCAGACAGTCGTGCCACATATTTTACACATTTCATTTTCACTGCTGCACGAATTTATTTGGCAATAAGAGCAAGCCGACAGACCAACAGACAGATCAGAGCAGAGTCAAGGAATTGTACGAGCCCCTATGAATACATTCGCCACACTCGCATGCACTGAGGGAAATAAAAGGGAAAACCATGCCTAAAATATGTCAGAAGGGTGAGATTTACTAAAGGTTTATCTTCAGACCTTGTAGGCTTGATTAATCATAAAAAAGGAGCATTATTTCTATAAAATTAATAAGATCGTTGAGGAATCTTCAGTATCCTTAATATTTAAGTGCATTTTTGCATAAAAATCCCCCATCTTTTCGCTCACTGCATGCTTACAACTGTGCGAGAGCTTGGGTAATTTTCATATGTACAAGTGAAATATTATTTATAAAATTCCTTGCCCTGTTGGGTGGGCGTAACTGCGGCACTGCGCTACGCCGTAAATTATGTCATTTTAGACAAGTGCGCCACGGCGAATTCGCTTTAGCATATGGATATGGATCCCGGCTCCACCCTACCTATCCCTCCCTCCCTCCTATCCTGCTGGCTCTCCCATTGAGATTTTCGCTTTATGGAATTGGGTTGAGTCCCGTCTCAGTCGGCTTCGGGTTCGGATGTTTTTGGCAGAGGGGAAAAGCGAAAAAAGGGGCAGAAGGGCTGGAATTATTATGCATTTTGTCTTGCCTGGAAACGGGGATTGAAGTGCTCGACTCATGGTGCCAGGGCATGCGAAATTAGTTGGCGCTGAGTGGAGTGTTTGCGAATGTGCGACGCTCTGTGGGAATGGAACTGGGGATGTGGGAACTGGGAACTGGGAGAGCTGGGAAATGAAGCTGCAATCGGGTGGGGAACTGTATGAAAATTGATATGAATTGGGCCTGAGCAGCTCAGACAGCTGTGAAGTGACACCACTTTTGATAGGCCATGACAGATGGCACTGTATTTATATACATGAATCCGCCTAGGCAGCATTTGCACTGCCTTGTTAATTGCCACGATGAACTTAACTCTGTCGTGGCCCATATTTAGTGATCTAAAATGGGAAATACCAAGAATTTAAAGAATCCAAAGAATTTAAATAGAAATAAAGTGGTTGAGTTGTGTGTTTCTAATAGAATTTTAAAATATTCTAAGACAACGAGGTCAGAACTCTATCCAACATTATATTTGTTTGTTTCTACTGTTTATCCTCCATTATTCTGATTAATATCAGCATTGTCTGGTAGCACCTGTACACAAATCACATTCCCCTACAGGACTTAAAGGCCAATTCAATTTTCATATCTTATCGGCCTGACCATTCGCAACCTAAACGATCCGACTCCATCTCAATTTTCGCTTAAACAATCCGACATATATACCCCATTTAAAGGCAGCTAAGACCCACAACCACATCTCACACCTTCCTCATGGTCATGGTCGGGGATTTAGCCCCAACTCGTTTAGAATTTCAGCTGGAAATTGCAACAACAGTCGTCTGCTTACTAATGTCAACCAATTCATTTCATTGAGTGCAATGCGTTGGCACCATGGAACACGAACAGAGAACTGGGAACTGAAAACCGGAGACTGGAGAGACTGGCAAGGAAGAATCCGTGTCCGAGTCGGTTTCAGGCATTTAAGGCGCATGTTCTTCATTGGCTTAGCCTCAGGGTCAAGTTCAACGACAACCGGAGTTGCAAATGGAAAAAAGGCTGGCACTCTGAGGAAGAGGAATTACACAGAAGAAAAAAATGCTAAGGAGCTTTAAAAAGACTTGGGTTAAATATGGAAACTTTAAGCTCTTAAATATTAAAAGCTAGAAAAAGTCACATTAAACAATATGCTTTTAACTCAAAAAGTAACTCGATAGTAACATTTTTTCGCGTATGAAATTCAAATGAAGACAAATTCCTCCCAGTGTCTCGGCTGCAACAGCAGTCGTAAAGCGTAGCCATAGCGTTTGCATATCGCATATCTAAATGAGGTGATGATGCTGCACATATCAGCAGAGATACAACGCAACAACATAAACATTGCCATGGCAATGGACCAGAACCGAGGCCAGAGAAGAAGACGAAGCCAGAGTCGAACCTAAAGCCGATGCTCTGGGGCTGAGATGAGATGTGAGACCGACCTGGCCAAAAAGGAGGCTCAAATGTCCACTTGAGTGGGAAGTCCGAACATGAAATGTTTGCCCAGTAACAGCAACAACAACATCAACACGAACCGCGTTCCGGCAAGCTAAGGGGCAGTGCCAATTATGAAAACTGATATGCTTGCGAATACCCGTTGATGAGCGAGCTTCAGCTCAGCCTGAGCTTCAAAGCGAAGCGAATCGAATCGTCAGACTGGGGGAAGATAAGACTCCTCCGACCGCCTCCGACTGGCGCTCGAGATTCGTCTGGTTATTGGACACTCGGCAGATGCCACGCGTGGCACAATCAACTAAAATTAATTAAGCAGCCAGCAGGCAGCCGGACGAGCTAATGAAAATGTAATAATATCGAGGAGAAGGCAAAGGATTGGATTTGTGGAGCTGCCCTTAGAGGAGCAAATGGATTGCGTCTGACCAGTAATTATGACTTAGGAAATAGGAGCTATTTGTGGTGAATTTGTGTAGAGAGTACTTTAAACTGCAACAGGAATATATATTACACTTTATGATTTTAAACTAATAAAAATAGTGCTCGATACTCAAAACCTTTTTCAATGGATTATCTTTCATTAGTCTTGTAATAAATTTCCATTTGGAATAGATCTTTGCTAGGTAGGTTCGTTCATCGCTCTTGGCAAGTAATTAAGCCAAATTGGAGTGCAAATAAATAAATGGTAACTCATTGTTGCCGCTGTTGCTGTTGGTTTCTGTTGCTGCAGTTGCGTCTGCCGAACATAATTCACTTGAGGCAACATGCAGGGAAAATGCCAAAATGTCGTCGGTGCCCGTCCCTTCGAGACTCCCTCGCCAAGTGGAAATTTATGACCCCCAGTCGAAGTCGTTGACTGACCAAAAAAAGAAGTCAAAGAAAGAGGTAGAGGGAGAAAAAAAGGGGAGCAGCCAGCCGCCGCAACAACGAACAGCAACAACGAAAGGCACTGCAACTGGGCGACAGTTGCAGCGGATGCAACTGAATGGTGCAACAATGTCAAGCGGAGGCACTGGGGGCCAGAGTGTGTCCCCCGATGGCGGCAATTTATGCGCGCAGAAATATTGTTGAAATTGTTCGAGTTTAACAACTAAATTTCCTCCTTTGTGTGGGTGCTCCAAATTGGTTTTTGCGTGCAGGCCTCGCCGAGAGCCAAGAGGTGATAAAATGGTGCAGGTGGCCGCCGAAATGGAAATGTATTTAGTGAGGTGTGGCTGTTTTAGAGTCCGGGGATTAGCCGCCAACCGATTCGGGGGGAATTGCAAATTTATGGCCCCGGCGTGTCATGTGAAAGAAGCTGACGGCTCAACCTATGCCGGCGGGTGGACGGTGGGCCCACAACCCAAACCCATTTAGTCTAGCCCCCCAATGATCATCGCCATCATCATCATCATTATGCAAATCCTTTCGAGAGGCTACACAAAATGTTCAACATTTATATCAAATGTCAGACGACCCCAAATTGCCAAATGAATCATAAGTAACGAAACAGAGTGCGGCATGGAGAGAGAGAGTGGACCACCATAAAACAGGAAATATATTTATGAAGTTACCCATGAAATACTCGTGCAGAGAAAGAAATTATGTGTGACTTTCTTCTATATTTTTCATGTGTACAATTTTGTTCACAATTGATTTAAATAGAATGTATAAAAGTGGTTCTAAGATTTGACAAGGTTTTCAAAAAATAGCAATAACTATACTCATTTCACAACCATTTTTCTATAAAACTAATTTAGTGCAGGTATCATGGTAACACTTTTCAGGCTATACACAGTATGACCACATTTTAACAATACATTTTGTGCGCTTTCCACAGTAGCTTAGTCCCACAATGATTATTATTTCAACATTGTTTTTTGTATACATATTATGAATTAATTCAATCAAATTTATATACTTTTCTCACTGTTTATGGAACTGAAAGGACGAGATAGGAAGGGAAATGCTACGCCTACGAGCAGGGACAGAGTCAGAGGCAAAGACAGAGGGCAATGTCTGCACATGCAAAAATAAACGTGAAGCACCCACTCCCACACACTAAAAAAGACACACACCCCATGTCCACGACTTGGAGCTCAAAGCTCAGCAGAAAACTGCAGGCGGCTGACCAACATAAATGGCGCAAAGTTGAAATGTTGACAGGGCCACATTCGTTATGACGTCGCACAGAGAAAGAGAAAGAGACCGAGGCAGCAGGGACCAGAAAAAGAGCAGGAAGGGGGGGGAGAAAGGCAGACAGAAGTAAGTAAATCAAGTTGTAGGTAAGTGAGATTTATGCTTATGTCGTTTAGTGTAAGCCAAACAACATCTCGCAACGTGAACGTCCGTATCCACATCCTTCACCTCGGCAAGTCCCCGGTGTGTTTCACCCATCCCCCAGCATCAAATCCATCCATCTCGGCATGGGGAGAAATATGACAACATGGCCAAGGCAAAAATCAAAAACCAAAGCGACCCGAAAATCCAACTGGCAATGCAGCAGGAGCAGCGTGAGCCGAGATGAGATTTCTCCACTCCACTTTAACCCATAGAGTCCCCCATTCTCGTGCTTTGCCCCAAGCTGCATTTGCACCAAATTCTGTGACTATTTGCACAGCATTTGCAACCAGGTTTTCCTTTTTTTTTTTTTTGGAAAAGAAGCCTAGCTAGTTGCTGCTGGGTGGGTATCTTCCTCCATCAATCCGATGAAATTTGTGAGGATACCCTGGCTAGGGGTTTTCTCAAATTATCAAGACTTCTGTTGGAATATTAA
Organism: Drosophila anomelani; assembly: GCA_035045905.1. Classification (NCBI taxonomy): domain Eukaryota; kingdom Metazoa; phylum Arthropoda; class Insecta; order Diptera; family Drosophilidae; genus Drosophila; species Drosophila anomelani. The sequence goes on along the minus strand of JAWNOO010000007.1, from coordinate 1,215,141 downwards.
AGAAATCAAAAATTTATAATCATATTTAAAATCATTATAATTATTAGCATATTTATATAGGATCAAACAAGATGACTGTATTTTGTCAGCAATAAGTAATAACAGTAATAAAATTAGGCTTAACTTGTTTATTATTACAAGTACCTCAAACAGCTAGATTATTGTGGCATTGACAACACTTAATTTTCAAGATATAAGAAAAACATACATCAGGTATCCAATATTCGCCTTGTTTGCTTGACATTTCTCCAGTTTCTCCTTTTTTGGTAACTCGTTTCTAATCGCCGCAGCTGCTTGTTAATTACAGCAAACACCGCCAGCAATCCAAGGAGGCATCTCTGGTGCTGCACTTGTGCAATGTTTGATTTATGCATGGAGCCTGGAACTGCTCTAATTAGCTCCAGCTTGGGAGCCAGGCGGGAACTAGGGCAGGGAAGCCAGATGAAAAAGTGGAGAAAGAAAGTCGAGAACGGGGACGAGCAAATCCTTTTGAATGCATCTTCGTGCCGGACAGTAAATGTGTCAGGCAAACAACTTTCACTTGCTGGTTAATCATTCAGCGGTTGAAGTCAAGAGCAGAGGACTCATCATCTGCCGCCCACTGAAAATCTAAGCCTGCGTCCTGGCTAAAACGCCCAATTAAAAGCGAAAACGTTCAAAGGCAAAGCAAAGAAGAAAAAACAAAAAACAAATCGCAACAAAAAGAGAGGAATAAAAGCAAGGGACCGACGAGAAGCCAACTACTAAGTTGATGACATTAATTGACATTTAGCAGCGACGGGCATATCAATGAACTGGACAGCACAATCACCCCAAAGCCAAAGGAGAGTCACAGATCAGAGGAGGAGGAGAAGGAGCAGCCGCAGTAGGATGGGGAGGTGGAAGCCGCAAGTCCATCGAGCAATGAAGTCGGTACTCTGTGCTCCTAGGCCGCCTTTCACTCCACGCAATTGTACAATTGGCTAATGTCACAAAAATCTACAGGCAGTTGTCAACGGCGCTTTGGACGTGGGACTCCCATCATTAGCGTGGCACAATTGTGAAATGTGTAATTGCTGCTACAACAGCAGCAACATCGGCAGCAGCAGCAGCAACTATGAGACATACAGACGACACTTTGACAGCGAGTTATGTCAACTCGAATGCGATTTGTTTAGCTATCGCATTTCCCCCTTTTTTCAGTCGGATCTGTTGCTGCCAATGAGAGCACAGCAAAAACATAAATTTAGGCATAACAAGTGTGAGCGACAGGGTTCAGTACTTCGGATAGTCCATAAGGGACTATCTTCCTTTTCAAGCCTTTCTTAAAAAACCCTTCAATCGAACTTAACAGAAACAAATAAAGCAGAAAGTGTGACTATAAAATTGAATGCAAAGTCTATAATGTTATTAAGTATTCAATTCAAGACGTCCGAAATGTTAATTATATTTTTAAATTAGGGTTTAAAAATGTTTAAGGAAAAATCGTTCTACCTATTTTACAAATTCAAAATACCCTTCACGAGGGTATAGAAAAAAAGCTACAAGTCTTTTAAAACAAATTGAATAAAGGACAAGATGATTCCGCTCATCCTCGTACCGCTGCCCTTTCCGCTGGCCAGCTGTCTCTCTCCCTGTCTCGCGCTGTCTCTTTCCGTTTTCTGTAATTGGTTATATGAAACGCACAAGTGGCCCTGGCGTAGGCTGCACCGCGTCCAGGTCCAGGTCCAAGTCCAAGTCGAACCTCGTCCTCGTTGGAGGCTGTGTTTTGGCCGGGCCATTGGGACCATTGGGGAGCTGGTCGCGAAGTGCGCGACAAGATTTATAAGCGCCTGTCAACGAGCTGGCTAAGAGAGAGAAACGGAGAAAGAGAAACCGCCGTGGTCACTTTTTGATTTATAAGCAAAATGTTTGCCGCGTTGCTCAAGTATTTATGAAACATTTCAAGGCAGCGGACACGGCGGCTCCTACTGCTGCTCCTGCTCCTCTCCGCCTTATTTTTCCAGCCAGTTGACACAGGAGTTGTTTGGGGCCTGGGAGCAAATGGCAGGCAGGCAGGCCGCAGCAGCAGCAGCAGCAGTAAGTAGCCGCAGTAATTGCGGCGGCATGTGAAATATGAGATAAACTCCAAGTAAGGCCAAGTCCGCAGATCCACGGCTACGTAGCTCCATAGCTCTCCGGCTTCAAAGCATGTGGCAAGTTGTTTAGAACTAACCAAACCGAGGAAATAGCAACAACCACGACAGGCAGGCGACAGGCGACGACAGCATTTTGGTGCCACTTTGCGGCGAATGCGAAATAACTTCGCACAATTGAGCATGCCGACAACGGGCAGTCGGGAAGAAATAAATAAAAGAAAGGAGCAGTACTAGTAGTAGTGGCCACAACTCCCAACTTGGGCATTCTATTAAATTAATCGTCAATTATCAACGGAGCTGCAAATTATCCAGGCCTATGGGGAGCAAACAGCTGAATTCGAATGCAGGATGCAACAATGTACCAAAGAGCCATTACACTTACGAAACTAAATGTTATGTCAACACTTAATTTGGTATTTCAGGATCTTAAAAGTAAGTGAGTGAAAATAGGCTTAACTTCAAAACCATTTCAGAATATGTTCTTCAAAAATAAAGCCTTTTTATTACCTTTTCTTTAAGATAAAGCTCCTATATTCATTTTCTTTATATTTCAATTAAATCTATTAAATTGTATGCCAGATTATCTGTCTGTTAAGCATAAAGTGCACATAGAATTCCCAAGTATGAATTTTGGGGATTGCTGTACAAGAAGTTGCAATAACATATAATTAATCTCTACTAACATACAGCGAAAATTAAAATTTTTTTTTTATGAAATCTCTAATATATGCATGCTATATTTTCCGTTTTATATAAATTTGTACCACTCAAAAAACTGAATAATCGAAATGCTTATTTTATTTTCAAGCTCCACAAGCATTCTTTTAGCCATTTGTAATTGAAAAGGCAAACTCTTTCTCCGCCAAACAAATCAATTTAACTTTTGCCTTGTCTAATTAAGCAACTATTGCCAAATTTTTGAACACTGAGAATACACCCTCAAAAGTAAGGCTGAGGCTCATTACATGCAATTGGGCTTGAGCAAACGTTGGAACGGAACGGCCAACTTGTTCGCGTTCGCTTGTTCAATGTGTTTAATTAAATAGCAAGCGTAATTAAATTGCAATTAAATTAATTAAAAAGCACGCAGCCGCAGCACGTTAGCAAACGGTTCGGTTCGACGATATCCTCCCCTCCTGTTGCTCCTATTCCTGTTCCTGTTCCGGTTCCTGTGCTCCTGACGGGAGGATATTTTTTGAAGAGGGTTTGCCGCCGCGCCGTTCGCCAGCTCAGTTTAGGGTCCAACGTTGGCAGGCGGTGTGAAAGGAAAACAAAACAAAAAATACAATGTTGCCCTGGACATGGATTCCCATTTTCCCCCAATACTCCTTCCATTTCCGCTTCCTCTCCCTCCTGCTCCGCCAATTTCCTCATTTTCCCTTTGCCGCGCACAATTAGACTTTAATTTTTTATGAGCAATGAATGGTTTCGCAGTTTTACTTTTTGGTGTTAAATGCTTGATTAAGTTGAATGCTGAAAGCTATGCAAATTTTCCCCCTTTTTCCCAACTGAGGTGGGGGTTAGAGTTTGGGGCGCTGGAAAATTGGCTGCTTTGATGTTGCTGCTCTGAGGGGTTAGGGGTTGAATAACGGAATAACAATTCTTCTCTCTGTTCTGGTCTTAATTAGTGCAATGACAAAAGTTTATTTCTAGCTGCTGGAAAATGCAGGCCCGAAGATGTATGCAGATGTCAAGGGAAATGCGGGTAAATGAAAGAAAACTCACTCAAGCTGCTGTAGATTTTACCAAAATTAATTGCCCAAAGGGTTTGGGTAATAGCTAATGGAGATTTAGAGGAAATCTGTCAAATATCTCTAACCCTTAGATGTTAAGACAATAAAACTAGACTCCTTTGTACATATAGAAGTGAAGGAGTTGAAGGTAAACTTGAACGTAACATACACAGCCTCAATTTATATTCTCGCATTAATTTCATTTCAGGGGCGCAGATAATCGAAAGTAAATGAGCAGCCAGAGACACAGACCAATTTCCTACAAAAAAACCCGCCATAATGGTCAAGTAAAATCAACAATAATAAAGCCACACAGCACGTAGGCAAAATGAACAAATTGAATTGCGGGAATTACTTGCCACGCTACGCAAAATCACCCAAGAAACCAAAAGGGGAAAGGGGCGAAAATCCAAACTCAAGTTCATAAAAATGAAATCATGCCACAGCTCAGGCAGAAGATCAAAGAGGACAAATCAATAAAGCCCCGGTGCAGAAATAACTTAAAGTCAGGCCAAGTCAGAATAAAATACCGGACCGGAGACCGAGCGACGACGACCCCAGAACCCAGCCAACTTGACCTGGTCAAGGCTAAAGGCACATAAAACAAAATTATACAACGGAGCAGGGAAAACTAAAGCAAACTGTCTTTTGATCTATCCTGGCTACGGAGAGGCCGATGATGATGAGGATGATGATGGTAATGATGAGCATGGCCTGACTGGCTGCTTCATCGCATCCGACAATGTAGAGCAACCTCAACGACTGGTCCTGGGTAAATTGGCATAAAAAATCAGAAATCACAGAAGGCTGCTCCACTCGTACTCAGACTCGAACTCAGACTCAAACTCGGACTCGGAGATAAATGGTCATGGCTTCTTCGGCCAAGAGCTGAGCGAATGCAATATTAAGTAAATATACAAAACGTTGTCGGCACGGCGCACAAAACTAATGATGTCGATGAAGCTGGGGGAATACGAGTATCTCCGGGACGGCCGCCACTGCCAGAGCTGAGGAGACTCCAACTTGGACGCGGCCTGATAATGATGCGGCGGACAGGCGCAGATACAAACGGACAGCGAGGAGCTGCAGTGCGTTACGTGGGGACTGACTGGGATACTGGACACTGGCGATATACACACGCCAGGTAATAAATTTCATTTCTCAGCTGATATGGGCAATTAAGGAACAATTTTGCAGCTGAATGAGTAATAAATAAAAATTGTATGCCAGCGATATACGCAGATACAAAACTGCAAGACGTCGTCGGTTGTCCGTTGTCGGTTGTCGGTCGTCAGGCCCCGAGATAGTTTTCGGGATAAAAATACTCCGACACTGCCAGCCAGGCACTGAGGCACTGAGGCAGTCAGGCAATGAATGAATGAATGAATGACTGAGGGACGGATGGGCTCGAGGAACTCCTCTGCATGCCTGCCCTTTTGATGAAAACAACTCAATGACGTGATTTGTGCCGCCAACGATGCCGAGCTGCCCAGTCTTCAACTCCATCTCCATCTTTGTCTGCGTCTGCGGACATTCCATCCATCCTTCGCGAAATCCTGCCTCATATAAATAAATCACATTTCACTGAATTGATGTGCAAAATTCTTCGAGCTTGCGCCAGAAGAAGAAAAAAAGGGTTCTTCTAAGATTTCGTTTTGGGGGGCCATAATTTAAAGCTGCGAAATATTTTTGCATAATAAATCAAGCTTCCGCCGGGACTGCTGCCGCTTTATCTTAGCCTTTCCCACAGCTTAAAAGAAGTCCATCAAATGTTGCCATTTATCCGGCAACTTGTCTGCTCTTTGGCATTATTTTAATTACACTCGAGCCGGCAACAGCAGCAGTATAAAACCTGAGCCCAGGACCCGAAGCCAGAAGGCAAAAGGTATTTTTTAAATGCTTTTTTACACTGCGAACAAAAATGTGAAATTTCAAGTCAAGCGAAATAAGAAGTCCAAGCTAAATGTAAAGATTTTACATGTTTTAAACATAATAAATTGTTTAATTCCTTTATTTATTTCAGTTACTTTACTTTAGTTTTTTTAAATTGAACTCTCAGTGCACTTTGTGGATTTGCTGGTCAGAAAACGAAACATTTTCGGGGCCATCGGTGCCTTTTTGGTAACACATGATATGTCGCCTACCTGGTGGATGCTTCAGCCAGGAGGTTGGGGTTGGGGAGTTCCTGGGATTTGGGGAATCAAGGCAAAGGGCGAGGGGCGACGAAGAACTCGCTGAGTGGAGAACAATGGAGGCCGGCATGGAGCAACATGACACTCGAGGTTCGAGTCTCGAGTCCGAGGATAAAGGGGTTCCACTGTAGCACCGAAGCCAAAGCTAAAAGCTTCTCATACCAAAGCCCCTGGTCAGCGGAGAGTTGGTGTTGAGCACTTGGAGTTGGAGGAGGACCTGAAGATGGAGGAGGATGTGGAGGAGCTCCTGCTTTGCCTCTGTTTAAATGTTCTCCATTTTACTGTCAAGTGCGGACCGGACCGGGTTGACATTTGCCAACGATGCAACTGCCCCTGGGAGTCCCATGCCCCGATTCCATTCCCTGCTCCATTATTTGATTCAGCTTCGCATGTCGAGAATTTTAATTTAAGTATGTAAACTGACATTGAATAGTTTTTCGCCAGGGAACAGTGGTGCCCGCCCGCCTCCCCCTTTGTTGTGGGCGGCGGCAGTGGGGCCCAGCTCAATGAAATAGCAGATGGTGTGTGTAGGGGCGAGTGCAATTTCAGTTTTGTTTGCAATTGGATTTCGTAATAGAAAGCTCGCCCGGGCCAAACTTTTCCTAGCAGCAGCAACAGCGGGTGTGTGCGGGCTATTTCAACATGTTGGATTGAAAGTTTTATGACAGCCAGGAGCAGATACTTTTAATAGATATTTAAGCCCCCAGTTCTCGGGTTCTGATGGGTGGTCGGGTTTGGCATGTTAATGATGCTTGTGCCGAATTTTCAAAGTCGAATTTTGCCCAACTTTAGTTAAGGGGAAAAATTAAGGAGATTAGATAGCATAACATTTAAAACCTCTGGAACATGAAGAGTAACTTTTGGTGTAGGGAAAACGGGGCTTTCATAACTTTATATTTATTTTTAAACTTTATTTTTTTTTTGTATTTTTCTGGTAACTTGTGTAACTCAAAATATTTGAAAATGGCACCACAAGCTAGTTTCTTCAGTTTAGTGTCAATTTACTTACCGGTGTTGAGTATGGATGCGCCGTGAGTCGAACTCCGTCCGTTTCCAGTTGCTCGCGCAGGACGAGCTCCAGTTCGTTGCTGGGCGGGGTTTCGCAGAGGATCTCCATGCTGCCAGACAGGGAGTTGGGATCGTTGAGCATAAAGTAAACGGAGGCAGCTCCCTTCTCCCTCAGCGATCGTATGCTCTTCAGCAGTTTGTGTCGATGGGCAGGATTCTCCACGCCGATGGCGTCCAGATCGGGGTCGCCGACCTGCTTGCAGATCTCCAGATCGTCGTAGCCATTGTCCAGAAAGCTCTCTGCGTACTGGGCCAGGCCCAGGGCTCGTAGCCACTCGCAGACAATGTTGCTAACGGCCATAATGAGGTTGAGACCGAGACAGTCTGTGGGTGTGTGTGTGCCTGGGTGGCAAGTGGGTGATGAGTGGTGGTGTGTCTGTGTTATGCAAGGCGAAGCTGCTTACGTGTGCCTTGCCAATTACCGCTACAAAATGGCGTCTATTAGTTTTGCGTCACGTGCTGGGGGCGCCTAGTGCCACGCCTCCTGCTCTGACCCGACGGCAGCAGCTCCTCGTTGCATGCAATTTCCGTTGGCACTTTAAGCCTGTAGTATTGTTTTAAATCGTCGTCCTCGGTGTAACACTCGCTTTACATTTTTGCCTTTTTGTTTTTGTGCCTTGCCTGCTGTCCCCCTTCCGGACAGTCGTAAAAATTCAACGCGTACACTCATAAAAATTTATATCGCACTTTGAGCATTTCTAGCATAATCGCAGACTGCTCTAACGCGCTGGTTTATCCTCATCCTCATTTTGTTTGGTGCCGTCGCTGCTCCGCATTGCTCCTGCAAGAATAAAAATAAAAACGAGAGTTTTGTAGTCAGCGAAAAACATTAGGCCATATCCCGCGTTTTCCCATTTTCCCAGTTTTCCCAATTTTTCTCCCATTTATTTATCTATAATTTAGAGAGCGGCCGGAAAATTGCATAAATTGTGAAATGGCTCGCCGCATATGGTCGCGGCCCGCATGTGTCCAATGCAAAATAGATGCCGTAACCCCGGAAAATCTGGATTTCCCACCATAATATATCTCGTACAAATCAATAGGACCCGCGGCAACGGCCACAATTGATGCTGATGCCGAGATTCAAATCAGAACTCTGAAAGCGCTTGAAAATTAATTAAGCCCAGAAGCAGCAGCAGCACCAGCAGTAGCAGCTGCGGCTTGTTCGAACTGCACTCCCTTGTGATTACTCCAACCCACCGAAAATTCCCACAATCTTCTGGGCGGGAATTCCTTATCGGGGCAGAAGGGCTCATAATGCGTGCAGGCGGTTCTACTCAAGCAGACATATCACTTTATCATATAGACACACTCACACCCCACCCGCCGCCAGAGTGGCTTCCGCTTTGGAGAATCCGTGAGGCGTTAAACGCAAACTAAAAGCTTATTCTACACACATGCAGTTTTTCTGGCAAGGCGTGTGCCTGCCTGGCTGTCTGCCGCGCTTTGGGCCCCCTTTGGCTCATTGATAAATGATTGATTATCAATCCCATTCATGGTATGCGCGGTGGGTGCGTGGGTGTCTGGGTGCGCTGCGGTTTGCCTTGGGCTTAGCGCTAAAGTTTAGTGTTTGCTTTTAGTTTATCTTTAATGGATTATTTTAGTGGTTGCTTGGCTCGTCAACGAGCAGAAGCAAAAGAGCAACAGCAAAAATAATCACGACATTCTTATGGTGGAGAATTTAAGATGCCCATTAAATGTTCACGATTTATTAAGAAACTTAGGTTTTTTTACCTGCTAGATACTTTTATATTACTACTTATTAGACGGCTGAGCTAAGACTAATAACAATCTGCATAATGATCATCTATTTAAATTGCCATACGTAACATTTCCAACAAATTACGAATAAATATAAAAATTGCCACAAATATCATTAATTTGATGAACCCTAGAGTACATCTCGAAGAATTATAAATTTAGAACGATCTTTCTTTACAGATAAATTATAATTTCAAAACAGAATAAATTTATGAATAATCTTGGCTTGGCAATGCATTCCATAATTAATCAAATCTACACTCTCACTCGGTATACCCCGTTTCCGTATTCGGTTACCGGGTACAATCGTTTCCATAATCCACAAGGCCTCGCCCAATCTCACCACCCCCACACCTTCGGGGCAGGACGGACAAACATATCATATAATTTATGTTCCACTCCCCACAACTTTTCCCCTGTGACTAAGCTGACTCTTGTTTTTCTTTTTTTTTTGGGTTTACTGTTGCTCTTCCCTAGTTTTTCTCTTGCTGCTGTTTTTGTTTTCCTTCGTTTTCCCGCTGTTGTCTGGCGTGGCAGCTGCTTTGTTTCCATTTTCATTTTCATTGGCATTGAATAGATCAATCATGGACGGGTTCGGTGCGATTCGATACGTTCGGCGTACAAATACTCCAATGATGACCAATTATTCACCAATAAAACTGTCGACCAAATGTCATGAATTGAACTTTTACTTGCTGCGCTAAGCGGAAATCAATCGCAAATTGCTGGGAAAGTGATTTTGAAGAGTCTGTGGAATCAATTACCATTTCGAGTACTTTTTTATTTGAATGATTTAATGGAAAATGTGTAGCTAAAGTTACGTGGCCTGATTGATTGGCAAAGTCATTTCAAATGATTGGTAAATGGGAATGAAAAGGCTTCAATTTATTCCTAATTACTTTTCTGTTACTACTCCGAAGAAGTTTGAGACGAGAACCTCTAAAGAACCTATATATTGCAATTTTATTGTGCCTTTAAGCAAAAAAAAAAAAAATAACCTTTGAGTGCTTTAGTATGTTTCCTGCTTTATTGACTTGCTGTTAGGTTAGTGCAAATGGTGTTATTCTGGGATTCCCCCATTAACCTGCACCGTAAATCACTCACAAAATATATTTAAAGTGTTCATAAAACAAAAATCAACTTAAATGCCAGACAACAGCATAGGCAAACCCTTTCACTTCCGACCTATTGCATTTGCATTTTTGGGGTCAAAGTTTGTTTTGCTTTTATTTTGATTTTTCATTTTTGTTTCTGTTTAATTTCGTATCTTCCGCCCACGCAGGGGGAGGAGTGCTGAGAAACTGGGAAACAATTTAATGCAACATCATCCGAATCGACAATAAATTGCGGCCGGACGGACTTGTTGCAGTTGTTGGCTTCAGTCAACAAATTGATATCGTGTGGGCGTGTTGTCGTAACGCATTTTATACAAAAAGATTTTTCCCTGGAACTCTGGGTTTCTTCTCTCCGCCTCGTTTGAGGTCTCTGTAAGTTTAATTTGTCGGTTTTTATTTAAACGCTGTCACTCGAATCGAGAGTCGCAGTCGTGTTTGACTCTTGGCCTTAGCCTAAGACAATTGTGAGAGGTGTTGCCGGGCAAATCAAATTGCGGCTCAATAAACGGCCAAGCAAATTACAATTCGAATTGTTTGGTTTATGGCCTAGTGTTGCTGTTGCAACAGCAACAGCAATTGCAACACGTCGCCAACAGCTGTGTCAGCTGGCACTTGGCTGTCTAACGATTTATCTATCTAACATCTTGTGGGGACACGCGGCGTATGCGCAATTGCCATTTAATTAAAAATTATTTGCACAGCCAGGCGAAACAATTTTTCGTTGATTTCATTTATCATTAGTTTTTTCGTATTTTTCTTTTTTCTGTGCTGTGCAGGTGCGCAGCGGAAACGACATAAACAAAATGTTCACACGCTCACCGCTCCGCGAGACTTTGACTTAATGGCAATTAAGTTGGCCCAGTCCACGCACTTCTCGGGGCAATCTAATTATAATCATTAGCTGAGCAAATATAGATATATACAATTATATATATATATATATATATATACATATTTATACAATTTTTGCATAGTCCCCCTCTGGGCTGGTCACTGGGCAATAAAAATTATAAAGCAAAGTGAAGAAGGAGAAGCAAATAAATTGCCAGGCCAATGGAGATGGAGACCAGGGCGTCTTCATTAATGATAGGAAGTGGAACTAAGGAGAGAGAGAGAGTCAAAATCCATTTGACAACATAAAAATTTTTGTTTCAAGCAACTGCCGCCGCTGATGCCGCCATTGGGGGCATTAATACCAGCGGCTAATTAACTTGTTGTTGAGCTCGTAAAATAGTTTGGCCGCTCATCAAGATAATAAAGGCCTGGGCCAAGTCGGCAGCCAGCCAAGTTTCGGTTTCAGTTCGACTCTTTAATTGAGCCCGAAAAAACCAACAAAAATTGTTGACTTTTGTGGCGTCAGCTGCACCGGCAGCGGCAGCAGCAGCACCAGAAAAAGGCCGAAACCCGCAGCAATTCGGCACTTGGGCACTTCAAGAATGTCCCGGAGACAGGCTACTGTCACTAGAGCGAACCCGAAAAGGGAACGGATCGGAACTGGGGCGAAGAGGGACATTGCAGCAGTCACTTTTGGTAATTAGATTTTCAAGTCGAGATAATGAAGTGGACATTAAAATTTTACAACCTCCGGGGCGCACACTAAACACTCGTGAAACGGAAAGCGAACGAGCGAACGAACGCATTCAATAAATTAATTACGAATTTCGAACCTTAAATGTCCGACTTAGACTAGCCCCTTTTTAATGCCATTATGCCAGGTGGAGGGGCCGACGGGCCACACCCAGCAATAAATATTGAGAACTGTCCCTGTCTCCAGCCCCAAAACCAAGCCACAGACTAAACCAGACTCCGAGTCAAAATCAGATTCACACACATGTCTGGCTTTGGCATTTATAATGTAGTATGCATGACTCTAATTAAACCGCAATTGTTGTGTAAACTTTAAGGAATTGATTGCTCGGACACGAATCAGGGACAGGTAGGATAGGTAAGTTGCCATGCAAGCAAGCAAGACTTCTTGCTTGGCAATTAAGAAGCAATTGACTCGAGAGAGGAGGTGGCCCTGACTGCAATGAATAAATCTAGAATTGCACAGGCCAGAGAAGATATAAAATAATTATTGATTGGGCATAATAAAATTAATTATTTAGTCATATATAAAGTTTTCTAAATGAAACCAGAGCGAGTCTATTAATTAAGCCATCATTAATGCATTTTATGTTCTTGTCTAAACTCAAATTGCATTAAATAAATTAAGTTATCGATGTTTTTGTGAATGCAGGAAAATTACACAATATATTTTGTTATTTTAATGGTAAACGATAAAACATTAGTTGCCTGGAGGACAAACAAATTATAGTATGTATGGTTTAAAAGACACCTAATCTGTGACATTAATTAATATATCATTTAATTGTATAATTTTTCAAATGATGCTTGCGCAAAATAAATGAATATTTTCGTGCACCTGCAACAGTTAAACAATATTTCTTTCTTTTGCTTATAATTCAAGTTTAATTTCGAAATATATCCGACATAAGTCGCGGAAACCCAAAAGGTTTCGTCTTAATATTGAACTTTTAATACTCCTTTATAATTTAACAGCTAATATTCTTTAATAAATGTAGTTTAATTCGCAATTAATCCTCAATATTACCATGAAAAGACTGTGCCTACTTTGACTTCTCAAGTAAGACCTCACTTTACTATCTCATGTGTTGATTAGTCTCTTACACATTAATTGCCTTCAATTGAAGTCGTATCACGGCCCCCCAATTAATGTTCTTACTCTAGTTTTATAACCCATAACCGGGGTTTATAACTGACAATAATAAAAATAAGCTCCATCTTTGAGGCATTCGCTCGGGCCCATTGCCCTCCCAAAACCAGAAATGTTGCAATCATAATTTTTGCTCTCACAGCGAAAATGCTTCATGCTGGGCCCAAAAGCTGATGACCTTTTGCCATTTTGCATTTCGAACCAAAAAAGACACACACTCGGCGAGGCAAATGCCCCCAAGCCAGTATAAATAAATTTATATCATTTTTTTGGAATTCATTTTTTTGTTTTTCACATTGAGCACAGCGGGTGGTCAAGAGCGATTGCGAGGAGGAAGCCGCGCAGGTGGCTTCAGCGAGCTGGGCCTTAAACTTTGAGTCTCAAGTTAATGTTTTCAATGTTCCATAATTTCTGTGTTTTTTGCCTTTATTTTATTTTTTATTTTTAGTTTGCCCGCCCGCTGACTGACAGCCCGCCCGGCCAGGCTCCATCTTCTATAATTTGTTATGCAAACAAATGGCGCTACAGTTAAGTCAAACAGCCATCTATAAATCCTCATCATGACCCCTTGGAAATGTTAAATCGTTAACCCTCATAATCAAAATTTGGCAGCTCAGCGAGACGTTTGCATACTTATTGATTTCTTTTTGGGGGAATAAGGAGAAATAAAAGATGAAAAGGAAATAAATGGAGACTCATTATGTGAGGCCGAGAGAGAGCTGCGGCAGCGGCAGCGGAAGCGGGTGGCATCGGGCAACTGGCTGAAATGCAATAAATTCCCATTAAGCTGCTCACATAAAACGCCTGATTGCGTTCCGAGCTGCACTGACTGAGCTGGAGCTGGGAACTGAAGCTGATTCCTGGGGACCTCTCGAATCTGGAGCTGAAAGCGCGCTGAAGCCAACATCCTGTTGACAGTGGCAGGCGGCAGTGGCGGCGGCGACGACGGCGGCAGCTATCAATATTAAAAGCGCTTATTTGACAGAAATATGACAAATGCCTGACAGCCAAGGGCGTGGCACAGGTTGCCTGCTGCTCCAGCTCTTGGCCATGCCCCTGCCCCTGCCCCTGAAGCTGTCCTGCGAAAAGTGCCAAGTCATTAGTAACGAACGCACGGGGGTGACGAAGGCAGCAAGTGTCAGAAATGCTCTTTGGATTAGTCTGAATCCTGAATTGCGTGCCAGCGGCAGGAGGGGGCGGAGAGTATTGAATTGCTTTGGGTCAGCAGCAGTCGAGCAAGTGTGAAATATTCTCCTGATTTTGCACATCCGTACCTCCTGCTGCTAGAACGTGTGAGTGCGGTGCCATTGACACGTGCAGCACTCACGCAATCCTGCCGAACTGCAGAAACATGTGCACATAATGTATCTCCACCGACGACACACCCCCGAAATGAGCATCAAAAATGCATTCAACTGTCAAAAGCTGTGCGAAATCAATGAAGCGTATGTACTCCTCTAAAATTCTAAATGGCAATGGCCATGACTAGTGTAAATTGTTGCAGGAAGTGTAATTTTGTAAGGGGTTTCCTCTACAGAAGTTTTATATCGTTTGGATTTTTACAATAGTAGCCCCCTTTCTCTCAGAAATCATCACTAAAGAGTTTAAAAATACTAAAATCGTGTCAAAAATAAGATTATATAATATAAAATCTAAATTTGGTAGCTAAAAATATCATTGCATACTTTTAGACATATTTTAAATAGTTTTTAAAATCTTAGAATAGAGAAAAGAGTTTCCTTTCAATTACAAGTTAAGTTTTCCTATTTTAATAGTTAAAATGTTTATATATATATATATATATATGGTTTTCTTATAACTTTCCCATTAAACATTCGCACATTTTAAAACACAAATTAAACATCATACGCTTACTATCGCCGTAATCTTGTAATTTCCGTTTCTGTAATCAGTTTCTCGTATTTTTTCTGTATAATTCTCGCATTATTGGAAATATTATTTTTTAAATGCTCGTAAACATACAGCTTGGTGACAATTTTATAAATATTTTTATGGCGTTTCATAAAATTTTATATGCAACGCATTCCCATCGCATCGCGTTGCCATTCCTCTATCAATTTGTCGTCGCTGCAGTTTATGAATTCCGCTTGTCCGTACTTGCCACTATATACACACACTATATGCAATTTTTTGCTATTTTTTGTTCCGTATTTTTAACGCAAAATGACAGAGACAGAGAGGGATGGACAGCCAGCGCTGTCATCAGTTGCAACAATTACTTAAATGCAGGCATAATTTGTGTACAGCAGACACTGATGTGCAAAGGACTGGCAGGGCAAGGGCATCCGGGCATCCAGGCAGCCAGGGAAAACGGTCAAAAGTTGGCAAGGCAATTTACTCGTCCACTGGTCTGAATATTTTTCACAATTTTATGATTATTACTATGGCTTCGACTATAATTACAATGATTATTATTTTGATGTGTGTGCTCTGGCCAAATGGGGAGCGACTTACTTGGTAAACATCCATTTAACTTAAATTTAAGTTTATTTTTTAAACCTTTTTAAAGCATTGTTCCGCGGAACACTGCTCGCACTTGTTCGCTTTGGCGAAACTCTTTTAGCCGCAGGCCTAATTATTATTATGCCAATACCATTTACACAAATGAATTGTTGGTGTGATAAAATAATTGCATTAATTTCTTTAATTTTTATTCTTTTTTTCCGCCATTAACTCTGCCGCAATCGTTTTTTTGCAGCATTGTTAACCAATAATAATGCATTTTTAATATTCCTTTTGCCTCCCTGCCAAAGTCTCAATTACATTTTATAAAATCGAAAAATTAAACGAAATGAACAAATCGGAATAATATTTCATATTTAAATCTGATGGCATTAATTGGTCTTGTGCTTTTTCGGAAAACACTGCTGGCCCATAAATATTAATTTGGCATTCAATTTTCATTGATTAATTTCCAATTTAGCATTTTGTCAATGTGCCACAGCGGTCTCCTCTCATAATTTCCATCGGGCTGCACGTCTTTTTATCAATTTTCGTAACCCCAAGAAGTCACATAAATCACAACAAATTCTCCAGCTCGAGCGGAAGGCAAATAAACCTCACTTTTTCCGCCGTCCTTCTTTTATTTTTGCCATTTGGCTTTGATTGAACCAAGCCGAACCGAAGCGAGGCAAACGTACAATGGCAATTAACCCATAAAAATGAAAATGCCCACATTTACGAGGGTCTCCGTGGTCTCCTCCCTCGGGCAGTCAGTCCATCAGTCAGTCAAATTAATTGAAATTCAAAGCTCCGGCTTTGACTATGGCTATGGCTATGGCTTTGATTTTGCCATCATTTTTATGGGTATTGTCGGGCCTGAGTTTTCTGTTTAATTTGACTTCTTCGAGTTCATCATCATGGCGGCTGAAGCTGAGGCTGACTTGTGTGTGTCTTTTTCCAATGAATAATAAAGTAGACGACTGGGAGTACGCCAACGGACGGGCTGCAGATATAAATCAGTTCCCGGGAAGCGACAAAATTTACATTCCGATTTGCCAAGCGATCCCAGCAGCTCGCTTATTGAGATTTCATCGCTGCCTTTGTGTCAGCGGCGTGCGGCGCATGCGTCGCCGATTCGATGCTCGAATAAAGTGAATTTATGGCAGCGGTTAACACAAACGGCATTGTATCAATAATAATAATAATAAAGCGGGGAATAAAACCCACAAAAAGTAAATCGTTATCGCTTGTAAATCGGTTCGTGGCTCGGCCTCTCGCTACAATTCGTAAGCGTTTAAATGTCTTTAAGTGGGCCTTGATTAATGACTTCCAAGTGCGTTTCTTCGATCGCCTCACGCACTCGCCACGGGAGATTGGCAGTACGGGCCGCAAAAGCTATCACGAGAGAGAGGGTTAAGGGGTATAGACAATCTATCTGGCAGATACAATTGAAAATACAAGCCGAGATAGGCGTGACTGTGTGATAACACAAAAGGGAGGGCTAGAATTGGCCTTGACTAAAGCTATCTATATGTATATATCGATCATGGACCATCATCATCATCATCATGAGCGGGGCAATTTGTAATGTTTAGGAAACTGTTAAAAATTATAATCGCCTCATGATCCGAGCAATTTGTTAGCTTTGGCCTGCTTTCATCGTCGAGTTTGGCTTAAACAAACTTCAACTTTAAACTTAGCAACGTTTGAATTGTTGTATGCGGGTTAATAACTTACTTCTATGTACTACTAATTAATCATTTTTAAGCATTAAGCCTTGCCTAGCCGTTTATTAATGATTAATCTGTTGGCTTAAACAGTAAAAAGTCCAGCGAAATTAGTTTGATTGGTAAGCAAAAATATTATAAGAGATGTTCTAGAGATGTTTTTAACCAAATATTTATTAATTTTGGGCTTAATGAATTTTAGGAATATTAAGCAAACCAAAAATCACTGCTTGACCAACTGTCATTCTTGCTGCTTTAGTTCTTCAAATAACATATCAAGATCATACTTCCATCTCATCATAATCTCTGAACCTTTTAACAGTTTATCTTCCTCATGGAATTAAAATCCTGTCAAATCTCCTCACTCAAAACATATCCAAATTAGTGTCAAACCACATTACCCTAAAAACCCATCAAGAGAAACCCCAACTAGCTCAAATTTCAGAGGGAAGAACCCACGGAAAGGAATTGAAATTTCATCATTTTGATTAGCCTAGCATCTCGTCTCGTCTTCAGACAGATGCCCCATAAAACTGAGTCGCCACAGACCATTAATGAAAATTACGATAGGATATATACGACGAATTGTTTCAAGGAACAGCTCGGAATTTTCCAACCTACTGGCTGCTTTGCTTTGGATCAGATAAAAACCTGAGAATGTCATGTCAAAATGTGGCGCTGGCCTTTAAGCCACATTTATACCGAATACCCTTATACCTTATTCACATATATATTTATATAAATGTGCAGATATGACACAGCGGCGATCTGAGGACCAAGGCAGGTACGACGCAGTTCTATATATACATACATCTGTGTGTATCCGATGCCCACGCGACCCTCTGGCCAGGTTGTTCCTCATAGCCTGTAAACTGATCTGCCGCCGCCAGGAACAATACGAAAAAGTCTGAAAAAAAAAACCCAAGAGGATGACAACAATTCGGTTGAAATGAAAAATTGAAAAAGGAAAGTGAACCGAAGGAAGACGCGGAGGTGGAGTTGTCATTTGACAACGTCGCACAATTACACAACTAAAATGAACAATATTAAACGAAATTATACTCGAAGCGGAGACAGAGAGGAACGGAAGGAGAGACACAACAAAGACCCATCGGCGGCATAAAACAAAAGGGCCCAGAGGCAGAAAATAAAGGGCAGAAGGCATCGGAGGGCAGCTGCCCCTGGCCAAAGCGAGTTTCGTGTATCATTTTTCATGACAGCCAGGCACAAGTATACCCACATACGTACAGATATACATATATGTGAACCGATGATATGTCCTGCCGTTTGACAGTTGCATTGTTCTCAGCCACTTGAGAATGCAATTGCAGCCGCCTAATTAGTCCTCACATTAGCCACTACTCAACTAATTTAGACACTGCTGCTGCTGCTGCTGCTTTCCCCCTCCGGCGGATCGAAAGAAATATGATAATTAAGTGCCGGCCACCCTCAAATATGTAAACTCACAGTCAGTCACTTGGCAGCAGACACTCACAAATCATTTATTTCGGTTCGGTCCCAAGTTGCAAGTTCATATTGCTGCAAACGACTTCATCATTTTACGATTATTTCTAGCAATTCCACTGCAGCCATCCTCCACGCCACGGCACTCCTCCTTTCATCGCATCTCCCTGGAAAATGTGGCGAAAATTTACGATGCCTGTGACACAGTTAACTCATGCTCGACACCGAAACATATATCAAATGTGTGGCACGACTTGGAATGCCACAGGATCGGAGGAGGGTTACCTGCTTTACCCAGAACTCCGTCCAGGCCAGAGTCAGACAGACAGAGAGACGGGGAGCCGAGCAAGCAAAACCCCACCAAACAATAACGTGAAATATGTGCGGCGTTTTGCAATTCATACGCAAAAATGGATGAGGCAGCAGCAGCAGCAACATCGGCAGCAGCCACATCAAGCGGCCCATTTGAAAAGTTCGACCTGCCATTGGACGGTCCACAGTAGCCACCACCGCATGTGCAACCGAAAGCGACACGCGGGGGAACACAATAACACATTGTCTGAAGGAAACGAGAGAAAAAAGTGCCAGACGCGAAGACTGCAGAGATACAGTGCGTGTCGCAACCATAAGGGGAATGGGAAGCTAGCAAAATGAACTCATTGTGTAAGAAATTAGGTTAAAATTATAAAGCTAACCAGAAATCATAGGTATCACTTCATAATAGGTGTTTATTATTATATCAAAGTTAAAAAAAAATTCATTTTATTATCAGTATATAACCAGAGATTAGCAAAATAACATAAAGTTAAAATTGTTATGCTTTATGTTTATTATTAAGAGGAAGTTAGTAAGCTAAACGATTGAAGTGCTTTAAAATTTTTAGAATTTTTGGTTAGTAACAGATACGTTTCAGAACACTTTCTTTATTTAAAATTAACCAAAGGTTACCAAACTAATAAAATGTATGTACGTTTTTTTAAGTTTCTGTTATTAAAGGTTGAAACGACAAAATTAACTCGAAGTCGAAAAAGCAAACATTAGTCTCTAATTGAAATATTTTATAAAAGCATTAGGAACGCTTTTACACTTAAGAGACGCACTGTCCCTGAGAGATCACACCCTGACCAGACCCCAAACATACTGTTGGCTTGCATTTAATCTTCCAATTGAGTGCGTACCCCTGTGCTGACATAGATAAACTGGCATGTCCTAGGCCCAGACACAGCCGAGTGTCCTTTGCCCTCTCTCTCTTTTTTATGTATATCCTTCATGAACTTCCCTGCCGATACCCTTCCTTCCTTTCTCTCGTGTCCCGACGCATTGTCAACATTTTTGCCTTTAAAAAACAATTAATCTTTATTAGTCGATGACTCAAAAGCCAATTAAAAGTCTCGCACAACGTTTGCCTCAATCACGCCCATTTTGCCTGTATAATTAATCATTTTTTTCGACTTTCCAAAAGAGAGGGAGGGGGACTTTACGAGTGAGAGTGCAAAGCCAAATAAAAAAAGAGAAATTGTGCAATATCCGTAAAATGCGCAAAACTTGCCATCAATATGCTACGCTCGGATACGTCCATCAAAAATGCACTGAAGCGTAGATCCTTTCCTGTTCTTGCCGCTGCTGTTGGCAAAAGGATTCGTTCCGGATTTATTGGCAGCCTGACTTTGGCCCAGACTTTTTGTGTATTTTTTTTATTTTGATTTTTTTTCTTTGTGTGTATTTTTCTTTTAGGACTCGTGCTGTAAATTGACTTTATGTTGTTGGCTGTGCATAGAAATTGCTTTTTGGGGTTTTGCGCACTGATTTTTCTTTCATTCCCCTTTTCGGGTATTATTATTTTTGAAGGGCGCGGTGGGGAGGTAAAAAAAAGTCCCAAGTGTTTTGGAGGCCAAAGTTTTGCATGGTCAGTTTCTAGACAAAGGACCGAAATAAATTAAATATCCCAACAAGAGGAAATACTCCGGCTCAGGGTCAAATTAATCCACGGACAAATCAGGAGGCCTAAAAAGGACTTTACGCTTTCGCCAGCCACACTTGAAGGGCATTAGCTGGGAGAGAAAGAAATAAATTATTTAGCAACCCCCAGCGACACCGAGTTTTCCTCGCTTTTCGGGGTGTGCAAATAAGACAATGCGTGGAAAATTTCAATCCCTAAATGCTGTTAAACACAAAATAAATGAACTTCCTGGCGGGGTGGGGTGGTGTAAAGGATTTGTGCGACAAGTATTGATGACTGGACAGCTGGATTGAACGAACGGAGAGCGTGCCTGGAACAATATTGAAAATCATAGCACATCCTATGTATATACGGGGTAGCCCTCCCTAATAATTTTTCCTAATGAAAACATGTTTCCATCAACGCTTGCTCGGTGGTTGATTCCGGCCACTGCATTTTTCCCTCGAATTTCCCTTACAATTGCCATTGTTATGGTTTGTTTATTTACAGATTTTGCTAGAGTGAAAATTAGCATCAGCTCGAGAAATCAAATTTCATCAGGCGAACAACAATATTTACACAAATACTTTATAGTTTGAACCAACGGCATTTCGATATTGTCAACACTTGGCGCCCCTTTATGGTTATTTGAATTATCGGCTTGTTGATTTAGGACTTTTGTGGCCAAATAACATTTTTGATTTGGGGGAGTGCCGTCTCTTAATTGGCCCAAAACTCACACATGGGCTCAGCCAGAATGGAACTCGGTTAGTCACACAAAAATCAAATATGTATGCACTTATCCAGGTTCAGGGGGAAAAAATAGAAAATGCCATAAAAGTTGGGCAGGCTCTATGAAAATTTAAATATATACAGCGAATTAGGTCAGCTGGACATGTGTAAAAACCTTGTTGCAACTATGCTACAGCAACAATACAAAACAGGCATGCTAAAAATGTTTTTAATGGCAAAAACGAAACCGAAACATGACCAGAACATACTGAACACACAGAGAACACGCCTTGACCATTGGTCAAAAGCAGTGACCGGCAAAAGTAAAAAGGAAAACCCACACACACAACAAAAAGGTAAAAAACCAACGCCAAGTGCAACTGCAGCCAAAGCCACAAGACAATGCAACAGCCGCAGCAGCAGCACCAGCAGGCAGACATCTGAACCATCTGAACCAGTTGGCCAAAAGCCCAGGCTGTGAGGAGTGAGGAGCTGGAAGTTGGAAGAGAGTGCGGCCTGGAGGACCTCCTCCGTGTCTCCATTCTTGGTCTGTTTCTGGTCTTCTGGCCCATTTGGCTTTGGGTCGTGCCTGGGCCATGGTTTGATTCATATTTGGACAGCAGTTTCCATTTCACGGCTCTGCTATTTCTCCCTTTCCAGCATTAAGTTCTCTGAAGCTGGGGCATGTTGAATTTCTAAGAATAGTTGCTTAAATAAATTCTAGAAATTTAAGAAAGCATCTCAATTTAATCCATTAAAATTTTAAAGTTTTATTATATGAATTTTGAATAAACATTTTTATAAAGGATTATCTAAGAGAAGTTGATTAATAAATGCCTAAATATTTATATTTCCCAAATCAAATGCGATAAACAAATTCAAAAGTGAAAACCAAAATATGAATAACTTTAATTTAGCTTTCAAATCATGAAAAATATTATTAATTCCAAATATTCATGAATGGTTTGATTAGGCTTTAATGGCTTGATTCATGGCTGGATTACCCAAGAGACCAGTTGAAAACAAATAAACACAGGAAATGGGTCTCAAGAATTAACATAATGATGATCCTATAATCCGAAATTACTTTTCTTTAAAGAAACGAAGACAGTTTTTAAGATGTAGCTCTATTTTTGGCTACTTTTATGCTATCCCCAAAGCAAACACTAAAATCTAAATTAAACTTTTATTCCATCAACTTCCTCTTCCGAACTCTGGCAGTTCCTGGTAGTGAAAGTGTATCCCCCAAAACGACTAATCCCAGGCGACTCTCATCGCAGTGTTTGGATTCTATGTGCTATTTGTTGTATTCCTTCATTTTCTGTTTTTCAGAGCAGGCTCAACCTCCGCCCTAAAGGCTAAAAAATATAAAAAAAAAAAAACCCAGGGAGCAGCCAGCAAAGTTTGTTCAACTTTTTTGCATGTTTATATTTGCTGTAAGCATTATTTTCTCTCCTTTTTTTTCGATGCACACACAAAAAACCAGTTGCATGAAAGGGGTAACAACAACAGCAACGCCAGCAATAGAAACCAAATAGTGGAATTTCTCTATTTCAGTGCAAAGTGCATTGAGGCATGCAGCTGAAATTTTGAGTGGCAAAAGGGATGACGATGCTGGTGAAATGCAAAATGCATAATACATAGCGTCCGGGAATCCGACAACAGCAACCCTTCCTATAACTCTCTCTCTCTTTTTATACATTTATTTTTTTATGCCACTCAACTGCAAAATTGTGTCAAAATCGGATGCTGCCACGGGCCGGGAGCCCGCATCAACTTTAAAATGTACACAAAAGGCCGCGGTGTAAAAATTTATGAACCTGGCTGGGCAATTTTCTAACGTACCTGGCAATTTAACGGTAAAGTGTAAATTTCATTTAATTTGACAGCCGCAGATTGAAACCTCTAGCGGTTAATAAAGTTGCACTGGCCACAGCATCGGCTGCAGTGCAGTTGCAGCAGCATCAGCGGCAGCAAAAAACTAATTAGTCCACACTGGCCCCGCAGTAGATCAACAACAAACTTACCTAAAAAGAGAAGAGAACAGAAAAGAATCATGAAGGCAAAGATGATTTAATAAGCAATTAAATTATTCTAATAAATGTAAGCCAGCGGGTCCGAGCAAAGCAGCTGGGCGTTGCACGGAGGAGGGCCACAAGAAATTGCACATAAAATTGCAATTTTCCAGCAAATTCATAACACAAAAAAAGGAAGAAAAAATTATACAAAATTAGGCCGCAGGCCGGGGAGGGCGAGGACAACAGAGAGATGGATAGATAGATAGATAGATACAGTTTCCCACAAAGTGAACGACCAAGTTGTAAAAATCTCCGACTTGTCTTAATAACAGCCTGGAATAATCTGGCTTAATTACACTGTTTAAAGTTTGGTTTCACTTAGCAACAAATTAAATAAGAGTCAACTTTGGGGATTATATAGAAAACTAGTTTGCTATTTTCCCATCTCAGGTTAGACCACGAATCGCGGCTTATAACAACGAAACGCACTGCTGGCAGAGCGGGAATCAACAGCTGCCAAACAGTCCGCACTCGTCGCCGTCGTCAGCTGAGAGTTGAGATGGCAACAACTCAAGTGGCATCCATCCAGCAGTGGCAGCTCCCAGCAGTCCAACTAATGCCATCAAGCCTGATGCATATAGTGATTAGAGTGGACGCAGGCACTGGGCTTCCTCATCCTCTTCCTTTTCCTACGATGGAGGTGCTGTTGCTGCTGCTGCATCGTCATCATCATCTGGCTGCACTTGAAGCCGATGTAGCTGCTGTGCAGGAGACGTTGCTGCTGTGCCTTGCCACTGCTGCTGCCGCTGCTGCTGATGATGACGATAAGTGCAGTTGCAGCGTAATAGAAAAGTTGCCACGATGTGTGCCTGTGTGTGTGTGTTGTGAGTTACTGATGATAATGATAGATAAGTGTGCGCCAAGTGCACTACGTAACTTACTCTAACTTCAAAAGCTATCAGCAGTTAAATCGAAAAGCAGTAAGCCAAGCTCAGCGGAGCCAGCGGGCAAGAACTGTAAATGCTGCACAGCTTAATGACAAGAGCGCCAACTAAGTTGCACTGGCAGCTGGCTGGGAATGGGACTAGGCGAGGTTACTCCCTGCGAGAGCTACACCCAAAAAATAATTGTATGGCTTTATTTTGAAAGAATACAAGGAATTAAACTCGACTATGAATAGTTTTTATAATAAGCACTAAACTACCTGTTGCTTACTTTCATGTTAATATCAGTTTTTTATGTCATTCATTTCTTGAAATCCCTAAGAACCTATTACTGGAATTGTAAATTTATCGTCATATATTCTACTTTACTAGAATTTCCAAATTTAAATACATTTTCTACTTTGATTATTCATTTTTCTGCGTGCAACTCCTTGTGTTGCTCCTTGTGCTGGCACTGCCGCTGCTCCTGCATCATTAGCAATTGTGGGCAGGCCAAGGCGTGGGGCATGGGAAATATTTGCTATAAATGCATGCAACATTAAGTAGAACGCATTTTTTTCTCAGCAGCCAGGGAGCAGCAGCAGCATCTGCAACCTGATGACGCCACACGCCACTTCACTTGGCTGCCTCGCGTCGCCGTTGCTGCCACTTTGCGTTGCCGTTGGAGCTGCAGTGGCTGTGGGGTTATTGTTGCTGCTGCTGCTGTTGCTGCTCCTGCACTGTTGCTGTTGTGCTTTTTCACAGCTCAACGCTTGCGCACATTTG
Organism: Drosophila anomelani; assembly: GCA_035045905.1. Classification (NCBI taxonomy): domain Eukaryota; kingdom Metazoa; phylum Arthropoda; class Insecta; order Diptera; family Drosophilidae; genus Drosophila; species Drosophila anomelani. Next base: position 1,190,366 of record JAWNOO010000007.1, on the reverse strand, counting down.
GGGAGCCTGAGAAAAGGGTTCGTCTTTGGTTTTCCTGTGCGCCTTGCGCCGTTTGCTTTATTTCTTCCAAGAATCTTGACGGCTATTAAGGAACAAATAGCAACAGCAACAGCAGCGAAAACAAAGCCTGGTAGAAAAAAGAACACACACAAAAAGCTGTAAAATAAAATTATTATTTTCTTTTCGTGCTCATAATTTCTGCTGCCGCTTCTTTGGCCTCAATTAGTAAAAGACTTTTCCCTATTACGCCTTTAGCCTTTTCCGTTTACAGTAGTTCCCCGTTCTTGGCAGTAAATTAAGTTACGGCTTTATGCTGCATATTAGCAGCAACGAGGAGGCTCAAAGTTAAATCAAGAAGGATGGCTGGAAGGCTAGAGAAAAAGGTCGAGGGCGGAGCAAGCATTAAGTACCTAATATTATTGCCTATTTTAATTAATTTCTGGATAGTTTGCAGGCTCTCTAATATTTAATCTGAAATTCTCTTCCACTCACTAATTCCTTTTGCCACTCAAATGTTTTATTTACTATTAAAAATCTGTTAATTTTATTGTAAACTGTGATTCATGCCTTGCATATTCAGTTTTTATGGCTTGGCTAGGATCAACGCCCACTGCCAAGGACTTGGCTTTGTTGGCTCTCGCAGCCTTTACTATTTATTTTGCCATATTATTTATTGACAATTTATTTTATTTAGCTCAGCATATCAACCGCTGAGCATTTGCGGCCATTTAGTTGCGATAAGAACAAAATTTATGCAGCTAAATCTCGTTTTTAGAGAAGCAAAAAAATAAAAATAAAGTGCAGGCAGAGAGAGAGCGACGAGTAAATAAGGAAAAAATTCTATTTTCTCAGGCAATAAAAATGTCAACGACGTGGCCGCAGACCAAATGGCAATTGCAGCAGTTGGAATATCCCTCGTTCCTCCTTGGCTCCCCTAAAGTGATTTATGCATTTCGCATGCAAAACGCTAATCAGTGGACTGGACCCAAGTCGTCCTACTCGAGAAACCCAATAAAAGAAAGGCGTTCGCTCGGAGCAGCAGCATCCACCATAAAAGCCTGAAATGCGAAACTCAAATAGCGTTTAGCCAAAGATGACTAATGTTGCCCAGGACGATGTCCAACTGGTCAAGTGGGTTCGGCTTCAACCCATTAATATATATATATATATTTTTATTTTTGCATACGAAAATATGTTGAGATTAATGGAAATTCAGAAACTGAAAGGATCGATACCTTTTTTAACCCCAATTGCAGGGGTTGCTGGATGGCGAAACTTGTTGAAATGCGCGCATATGCCAAGCATAATTATGACGAAAAAATATTGTAATTTTGTAACTTTTGTAAAGTGCTTCAATAAGTAATGAGCACACGGCTTAAGTGAGGTGGGGGCAAATGGGAAAATGTTCCACAGTTGAAGTGAACTCAACGTTTTGGCCTGATTTTGGGCAAGGCCATTTGGGGAAGTTGGGCAATATTCATTAATTAATCAGGCAACATTCAGATTCAAACTCTCCTTGCCATTAATAAACGGATTATATAGGGGAAAGGAAGTATAGTTTACATACTAAATGAGTACATAATGTACATGTCTTTTCTGAATTGTAGTTCCACTTGGCAAGGTGTAGGTAGTAAAGTATATACAAATAAAATAAATAAATGTTTGAAATTCCATAAAAATAAGTAATATAATTAAGAAGCTTTGAGCTAAATCCTTTGATTTTAGCACATTTTAAATTATCCTTCTTCAATTATTATGCCTCACCGGTTCACAAGGCTCTCGCATGCAAATTGCAGTGGCCATCTGTTTGGTAATTGATAATAACCGAAAATATGAATTATATTCTCTGTCATTAAGACAGCATCTGACATGAAAAGACAACCGCAATTTCCAATTATATATTCGATTGGCTGTGTGTGAATTTGCAAGCAATAATGCAGAATGCTTTGGTTTTAAATACGCATAAATTCACAAAAACATTCCAGCATCCATAGAGAGTCGCCCTAATAGGCTTCCTTTCACCTTTTCCGTACATTTGCCAAATGCAATTAAAATAAGGAGGGACTGCAGCATTCCAGTCCAAGGACTAAGGAGTCCAGACAGCTCGGAATCACTTGCCAATCAAAATTGTACATCGACGTGGCTCTGTGTGTGTTCGATCTATATATCAGACGATTTGCTGCCTGCACTTGACCACAAAATTAATTAACTAAAATATGCCAGGGCAGGGAAAGAGGCGGGGTCGAAGCATAATGTGAGTAACAAGTGCAGTGGCAAATTTAATACCCAATATTCTCCAACCTCGATTCGGGGTTGGCCTAACAAAGCGATCAAAAACCGAGAAATACGAGTGGCAAGCCAGCCCACAGACACAAACACACACCCAACATTGACAGCAACAACTGCGACAAAATGTCACTTGGCCGGCAATTCACAGAAAACTATAGGAGCCCATACAGTGCGTAACGAAAGTGTAAATACGATTTAGATTAAGAATTATTCAGAATAAATGAAACTTTATTAGGCCTCTGTAACATAATTCCTTATATATATTAGTTTTAAAAAAATAGTTTAAATATATTTATAGTCGGTGAAACAAAACATATTACTATTTAAACTAAAGCATTTTATAAATTATTACATATTTACTTGTAAAACTTGGGACCAGTTTGCTGTCATTACCTTGACTCCCTACTTAATCTTCCCATATAAATATAAACCACAACATATATTCACAGGACGCACTGTACCACCGTTTATGTCACTAAAGAGCAACAGAGAAAGAGGCTTACTTATTGCGCATAGCCCAAAATGTTCATGTCCTGATGCCACAATTAACTAAAAGCGCGCATCAAATTGCAAACAAACGAACGACAACTGCCAGCTAGCAGCAACAACAAGGATAACTAGCACAACAACAATAATAACAACAACTGCAGGGAGTGACAAGGACATGAAGCGGAAGCCACAACTGCTATGTATGTGTATGTGTGGGTATTATTGTTATTTCAGTTGAAACTGGAATTGCTTGTAGATTTGTTGGCAACAGCTGTGCATTTGGCCAAGCAATTTCTGTCCGCTCCTTCGGCTCCGCACATATGCAATTTATGTATCCTTTGGCTTCCAAGGATAGAGAATGTCTGGTATATGGTCAAGTATCCCCACAGCTACACATTGTCTTCGGGCCGGGCCAGAACTACGCCCCTCATTGTAAGCTACTTAAGATTTTGCACAGATTATGCCTCTCATATATGCATGCTAAAGTAGCCGCGCAAATTGAGTGTGAGTTTTCCAGAGATAATCTTTACAAGCAATTTAAAGCTGGACAAGTGCTAATATAACAAGAAAAGCTAAAAGATAGCGAAAGAGTTACACGAAGAAAAACTACTCTTGCTTATTCATAACCTAGGAAAAAACTAAAGAAAGTATCTTAAGTTGTTGCAGATATTAAACCCTAAAGTATTGCTCGATTTATAATTCTTTCTTTTCAATAAGTGAAAATATGTACATATTGTTTTCCCGCTGTGCACAGCCAGAAGTCGGGGCCATATCACGTGCGATCAACTAATTAAAGCAACAAAACCGTCTAAACAGGAAGCCTCCCATTAGCCCCAAAGAACAAAAGCCATTGGCAGGCAGACGGCCCAGGGAGGAGGAAAGCCAAAGGAAAAACCTGGAAAAAGTTGCACTTGACTGATTACCTTTGCCTCAATGTTGGTCGTTCGTTGGCTTCTCGTTTTCCTTCTTGCAACATTAATGAGCAGGAAGCATTTTCCTGCACAATATACCGAGATTCAATTATGAATGAGTTTTAAATTACAGTTATAGGGCACAGTACAGCAGGTCATAAATGCCGGGTCTGAGATACCGTTTGGCGGTATGTCAAAGTTAAAGGGGTTTCGCCTCTCCCCCGCCCCCCAATAATTAACCCAATTTCAAGTTATGTCTAATATATTAGCTTATAATAATGTAAGGGATCTTAAAATTTGCTTTAGATTCTTGGATTATAAATAAATCTACAAGGATATCAACAATTTTAATAGCTAAAAACACTCTTCCTGCAAATATTTTATGCACTGATTAGTGTAATTATAGCACAATCCACTTTGAAGCTATCTCCCAGCTATGAGTTGATCAAGGAACCCCAGAACAAGCCCAACATCATCACATTCCTGAACAGCAGACAAAGGGCGTGACTCCAAGTGGCCAAGAGAAAGAGCAACCTCGGAGGAGACAAAGAGCCACAAACGAAAGTAGGAAAATCTCCAACCAACCCACCGAGGGAGACACAGCTCAAGTTAGCTGAACTAAACCGAGCTGAAATGACTCACTGACAACAGACGGACGCCTGGCTCAGAAATCCGAAGGTTGGCTGCCTGGCATGCGTAGATAAATTGAGTTGAATGGAGCGCTACTGATTGGACTTACAATCCAGAGCCGGGAGTTGGAAGCTGGATTGGCCACCTGCCCCCCCCCCACTCCTTCGAACATATCTTTCAGATTTTCAATTATGGTTAATCATGCAAATGTTTGTCGCCTGTGAAAATGTTTTACATAATGCAAAGTGAAATGCCGCCCCAGCTTTATTCAGGCCATTCAGGAGAGTTTCGAGCCGAGCATAGCAGAGCATTATAGTCCAATGCATACATGAATAATTGTCTTTTTGTGTGTCCATCTTGCAGATGCTGCTGCTGCTATGTCCCTGGGATATGATGAGCTGCTGCTCAGGTAAGCCGAGCAATTTTTGCTGCCTGATTTCACAACTCCGACACCAGAGTGTCAGGTTGTGGCACATTCCCTAGCCCCTATCCTGATCCCTATGCTTGTGCTCTGCTCTGTTCTGTGCTGGCCTCTGCTTCGGTTTGGGATTAGAAAACAACCCCGAAACGTGTCACATTATGCCAAGAGGATAGGTTGGGCAGGGGACAAGTCCTGTCCCTCTTGCAACCGATTTTGGTTTCGGGATTAAAGGACAGAATGCCCAGTCGAAAGGCATGTATCTTCATTGAGGCAATGCGAAATACCTGCAAAGGTAAGTGAGCATTGGAAATGCTGCAATCAAAGGGGATTTGGGTTGGCCAGAGGGATGAACAAAGTAATTTGAAAGTGGTTAGGAAAATGATCTTTCTGAATCCTCAGGAAATGAACAGGTATGTTTTGCGATACGAAAAGTAATTTGAAATGGATTTCCACTTCATTCTGTTTGTGTTTTCTAAATGATTATGCAAAGGAAGTGTAAGTTTTACATTATGAAAATTAAATTTAATTTAAATATTCCCTTTTAAACTGGACTACATTCAGGCTGTAATATTTTGTAATATCCTGAGCGTCGTCCTTTTAATCCATTCAATTATATTCTCTAGAAGGTTTGTGTAGTTTTCCATGCGGCATAACATGAAATTCCAACTTCGTGCCGACTCTAATGCATTTGAGGTAATTTATCAACTTTTAATCAAATGTATTTCCCAGGCATATACGGTGATGCTCCTCCCTGCCTCTGCTGTTCTGCCATATAATATATGTCCGTTGCTCATGCCATTACGTGTTACGCAATCGCCACCCCAAAAATCCAGGAAAACTACCCCCTCCTCACCACTACTCATGGAAAGCATGGCTGATCCTTTACAGTTTTTACATGCATTCCCATGCGTATTCCTCCGTTTGCGTGTGTGTGTGTGTGTGTGTGTGTGCCATTTGGTCATAAATTCAAAAAGCTGGCCCAGCTTAAATTTTGGTTTTTCAATTTTTGAATGCCAGACCTCTGACAACCCCCGGACCTCCTCCATGGGTCCCCTTGCCAGCTCTTCGCCGACCAGCATCTCGCATAGTTGTGCGTGCAACTGTGAAACGTGTTACAGGACCGGCCAATGTCCTGTCCCCCTCCTACCCTCGCCCTACCCTCGATCTGTCCCGTCACAAAAACCATGAGATTTCATTTAATTAAAGCATTTAGGCTGGGGTTTTTGATTTCGACGCCATATGTGCGTTGAATATATTAAATATACAAACACAATCCCTTTCAAAGGACATCAGCCAGGCGGCAGCACCTAAACAAATATGTTAGATTGGCCAGGACTAGGACACAATACAAAATAAAACGACAAAAAAGTGCAGCTTAAGAAAGGTTAAACAAAGGTTAAGCTCGGGGAGCAAAAGGTTCAAGCCCGGCGGCCCGAAAGCCATCTCATCAAAGTTATTTAGTTAAAATTAGTGCCTGTCGAGGATGTCTCCCCAATATGCCAAAGCAAACAAGACGACGCAGAATCATCGAGCCAAGAGTCGAATAGCTCGAGGGCCTGGCAAAGGACACGAAAACGGTTTATGGGGATGGGATGCTATGGGTATATAGGGGCTATAGTGGGGACTTTGGGGGACAATGTCGTGCTGCTGACAAGTGCGATGACAACGTCAAAGGCTGGCTCTCCTCCGAACCAAGGCTTCTGCTGTTGCTGCTGGTGCTCCTGGTGGTGCTGCTGCTTTTGCTGCATGCCATGCTCGACTAGCTGCGAGGCACCTTTGGGAAAAAAGACGCTCATCTGGAAAATCAACTTCGACTTTCGGGCCACCCAGGCAACATCAGCAGCAGCAGCACCACCACCACCAACACCAGCATTCGCATCAGCATCGCCAAGGAGCAGCAGCATCAACGAACCGCAAATCATAAAATAAACTCTTTAATTACGCCTCACGACTTGCCAAGGAAGACACGCAACAAGCCCCGGCCACAGCCAAATGGAAAATTATGCAAAATGCAACAGCAAAAGCAGCAGCAGCATCGCTTGCTGCTTGCCACAGCAGCAACAGCACTGGAGAAGCCACTTCCGAAAATGTGAGTAAAATTATAAAATCTTTGGCACGACAATGTTGACGACGACGAAACTGCAAATTACCAAATTATAAGCGAACAACAAGCAACAAACTGCTCAGCACAAAGAAGGATAACTTTAAGGAATCGAAGCCAGGAGTTCCCTTCAGTTTATTGAAAAAGTATTTTCAGGAAGATCTTTGTTTATTTCAAGGATATTTTTATAAAAAGAAATATATTAAGTTATAGCAAGTAATATTGTATTATTTAAAAAAGTTTTATTTTGAATTATCATTGCGTGTTTGAAATGCAAACTATATTCAGTAGTCTCAAGCCAATTTTAAGTAATTTTTAGGCAAAGAAAACTGGCAACATAATTAGAAATAATAACATTATTTCAAATTACAAATGCAAATTAAATAATTGGGCTTAATTTGGGCATGCTTATTATATAATTTTTGAAGGTAACTCAGACAGATTTTTATGAAGCGTATTCTCTTTCCACTTAGCAACTCTTCAAGCTTCATAATTGATTAATTCTTTCTGGTTTATTTTTTGGTGCGAGGGTATTCATAGTATTTCATATAAAATCCTCTTAAAAACATCATTTAGCTGCCAATGATGAGGCAGAAATGGCTAGAAAATACCGAGAAGGAAAGTCGGGGAGGGAAAACTGAAAATGCACTCGGACTCTCACACACTGCTGGCATCCATGGACAGATAGCCGCCCCCCTGCTGGAAGGCGCACATTTAACAACCTGTCTCTGCGCTCTTCCCTCCTTGGGACCCCGGGAAAAGTGCCCACCTTTCCCGGGCTTGGCACCCACTCGATTATCACCGAAAAACGATTGACCTCACGAATTCGTAATTAATTTTCACAAAAGTTTTCCATTCGAAGACAAACTTCAAACAAAAGCAGTGCCTGTGTGTTAGTTGTGTGTGCGGATTGGTTCGCTTTTGGGTTCAGTTCAGTTTTTGGGATTGCTTTCGGAGGAGCCCCACCAGCTCCTCCCCCGTCTTTTTCCTGCGGCTGCCACAATGTTTAAACATTTGAGCGCACACACATCTCTGTGGGGGGCAAAGTGAATGCTGTTGCTCATCTGCTCCGGCTCTCGAACCCGATCCCGATGCCTCTTCCCCCTATTCCCCCGCTGAATCAGTGCCACCTCTGGGCCCTCTTTCACCTTGTTGCTGCTGCTGGTTGCTGGTTGCTTAGTTTGCCAGTTGTGTGTGTCGCTTAAGTGCTGAAACAATGTTCCAAGTTGTAAGTGCAACAAAAGCGGCCCCGGCAACTAGGGAACATGGCAGGGAACGAAGCCAAAAACCAAACTGAACCGAACTCAAACTCGACTCAACTGAAACTTGGAGGAGTGCACCAAAAATAAAGTGTGTAAAAATGAGCAACTTTTTCAAGTGAGAAGCAACTATGTGGCATGCAGCTAGCTGCACGCTCACCACTGCTGCTGCATCTCGGGCGACAACGACGACAATGACGGGCAAATTTTGGTCGGGAATGCACAGGGAGAAATATTTATTAAAAAAAAATAGTTTTCCGGAGTCAAAGTCAAATTTCTCTCCATGCAAATAAGAATGTTTAAAATGTTAATTAAAGATAGTTTTTCTGTCGTAAGAAAAAGGTATTCTAATTCTGCGATATTATAAGTTTATAAACTCTTCTGCGATCCCTTACAAATCTTAACTTTGGTATAAGAAACATATAATCTTCTGGATGTTTGTAATGAATGACTACTGACACTCTCAGGAGATACTTTTTCTCTGTAAAACGACGACTTGCAAAGATACAAAAATTTTCACTCGTACCCATACCCTCTCTTCTCCTTTTCGCCCACACTTGCCACCGCCTTTCCCCGCACCATGTGGTGTGTGTGCACAATTTTCAAACTGGCAGCGTAAAGTGCACAAATTGCAATTGTAGCTGGGGCGCGGGAATCAGGACAAGACTGAAACAGGGCGGGCGACAACGAAATGGAGGGTGGGAGAGGATATGGAGGAGGAGGAGGGACACACTAGAGGAGGAGGAGTAGGAGCAGGAACAGGACAGTGGGGCGGAAAGTGGCATCTAGAGTGTGTGTGGAGGCGTCGTCGATTGTAGGCCCATGCCCACAGCCAGACATGGTGGGCTCTTCAACTGCAGCAACTACAGCGACTGCAAAATGTACTCCCCTGTACAGTGAACACTTGACGTCGAGGCCACAAGACATTAATTACAGCGTTCAAGAAAAGAACCAACAAATGGTAAAGTGAATTAAAAGATGGGCTCACAAAAGTGCTAGCCCATTTTGTAAACAAAAATAGTTAAGGCAGTTATTAAAGGCCACGCTGCTAATTAAAGTAAACAGACAAACTATAGACGACCAAGAAATGAAATTAAACATTAATACCCCTTTACTTGATGGTTTAGATTTTGTTTTAAAATTAAAATTATATTGTATAAACTTACCTATACATTTTATATCATCATTTTCTATTGTGTGCCAATATTTTGTAGGCCAATAACTGAAATCAAATATGATATAACAAGTTGTGAGATCAATTTTAAAAATAAGTAGATTTTTAATTTAATTAAATAGAGATTAGGTACAAGATATCAGTGAAATCTGTTTTCGTTTTTTCTTACTTTGTTTATGTTAAATCACCTGAAAACTTTTTGTGGTGAAAGCGAAACAGACAAACAACCTGCTTCACTTGTCTTCTGACCAAAATCAATTTGTGTCAGATCTGGAATATGGTATTTATATACTTTTAATGAAACCGAATTCGGATTAATTTAAATTAAAACAATTAATATAATTTAAATATAATTAATATAATACAATTTCTTCAAAAATAGGTATAATAATAATAATATAATAAAAGTTAAACTCATCCCTATATGTTTTAGGAAATAGATTAATATTAATTAACAAACTGTTTCTCCATCTATAATAATTTTTAAATTTGCAAATGCAAATGCAAAGTGCAAGTCCAAGGAAGCACCGGCTCCATGTACATTGACACTTTGATATGATTGCAAGAGGAATGGAGCTGTGAGAGCTCCTACTAGGAGGACGGCAAGTTATCCGATAGACGGCAGAGTACAGGCAACTTGTGGATAGTTTGGCCAGCCAAAGTTTCATTTCGGGCCATCTTCTGCACAACAACAACACAGTTTACAACTTCTGGTCAGTTCTTCGTGTTGGAGCATGAAATGACGTTGCACAAAAATCGCTCGAGAAGGTGTCTCGAAGCAACAGGGGAGGAGGCGGCATTTCGCTCTTAAAGGTGCAAAAACTTTAAGTGGAGCAAAATATACAAAATGACAAAGTTGATGAGGTGTTCTTTCGGGGCGTTGGAAAATTAATTTTCGGCTGGGATGACATTCAACTCATCGCCCCTTTGGTACCGCTCACTTGCCAGCAGCCTTTGTTGTGTGACTTGTAACTTTAGTTTGTTGTCTGGGGCACTCACAATTTCGCTCTAAAGTTTAATTTCAACGCTTGACTTGGAAAGTTTTTTGCCAGCCAGCCAAGTGACAGGCTACACTGAAGAGTATTTTGTATCTTTACATATTTAAAACAGTTTTTTGGCGTTTGTATATACCAGAAATTGGTAATGGTAGAACGTAATATTTTCTTCTAAATTAAAAATGTAAATAATAAATACAATAGCCTTCTAATTTTCCATATGATGTGAATAAGGTTATTAATCTTAAATGATTTCTCAGTGCAAAGTCCAAAAGGTTGAGGCAAAAGTCGAGCGCGAACTCAAAGTCGAGCTGAAGCTGAAACTCCTTCTGGCCAAGTCGACACAAATTGCTGTAAAGTTTTTTGGCATTCAAGTGTTTTAATGTCTCACGATTTGTTGTGGAGTCATAGACTCTTGGCCCTCTTCCGCACTGCACACTACACACTCCACACTCCACTCCACACATGAATTAATCAAAGAGCAGCAGCAGCAGCTGCAGTTGTGTGGCATTAAGTACGTGGCTAGTAGACATGGGGAAGCAGCGCAGGTGGGTTAAGACCGTAAGACCGCAAGGCGGTGGCGCCGCTAGACAAATTCAACTTAATCAATTTAAAGTGCTTACCGCAAAGTCAACAGTTCAAACTAACCGCAACGGGAGGGCGAGAGGCAAGGCAAACATGCCCTGTACCCCCTTTTGGCCCAGGGTTATTAGGCAAATTGTCGCCACACAGATACACACGCACACCAGAGGCAGGCGGCAGGAGCAGCCCAGCAGGTTGTCGTTGACCAACAAGTGACCAAGGTTCAGTTTTACCCCCCATGAACGCCCAAGTATCCCTTACACTTTTCTCTTTATTTTTATTTTTTGTCTTGGCCCACCCTCGCTTCTTGTCCTTTGTTTGCCAACGTGTATTTGTGTTTACTCTGCTGTCAACATTGGAAAATTATGAAAATTAATATGAAAATTGTTGCTATTTACGGCTAGTTTGCCTTGTTTGTGTATGCGTGCCTGCCCTGCCTGCTCTCTGGTTTCAAGTGGGGCAATTGTTGGTTTTAGATTTAATTACTTGAGTCAACTTGAGCCTTAATTTGATTGAGTATAATGTGACATAGAGCCCACTCTCACTTCCTTGCTGTGAGGGGCGCAATTAACCCAGCCAATTTGGCGGACTTACGCACGGGAAGGACCCTCGAGCGACCGAGAAAAAAAAAAACAAAGGGCCCTGAAGCGGCCTGCGGATGCAAATCGATTGAGAACCCTACCAAAGTAAACACGCACACACTCGACATTTGCATCTTTGACAGCTCTATTGTTGGTCCTTCTCCTCGACTCGCATCCTGCCACGCACTCACTTACAATATGCAAGCGGAATAAGGGGGAAACTGCATTGATTGCACTGCAGGATAAGCAGGGGGACTTACAGGACAGGACCCCTTGAGGGCAATCGAAGATGTAAATGCAAACCATATGAAGGGTACATAAATGTTTAGGGAAAAAGTTGTTCCCGGCTATTATTGCAACAATTTAATTTTTAAAATGTATAAAAACCTTTCACAATTTCGATTTACCTAAGCTATTCAAACTTTATTACAAAAAGGATTATCTTGCGATTTCTCCAAACAAAGGGGCAATAAAACCATTCAAATAAAATCCCTTTACAGCATTTTAACGCAATAAAATCATAAATCCCAGATGAAAATTGTAACAACATGCAGTGCAAAGGAGCTCAATATATAGTCGTTATACTTTCTAAGCCACTTAAGCGTAATTTTTATTGTTCGCCCCAAACTAATCCCATGTCAATTGTCAACGCTGGCGCTCAAGACACTTAAATGCAGATTATGCATGTCAAATGGAAGCCCACACTTCAAAATCAATTAGCAGAGAGGGAGCTTTTTCAAAAATTCAGAGACGAAAAAGGAAGCAAAGAACAAACATGTGGGCCATCGCACTGGAGTTGCCATTAAATGCTCGATTATAATGACAATTGACGGCTGCAATAAAACCAAATTGCCCCGTCAAATGCTCAACCAGCTGGACTAAAAGCCGGGACTGGGACTGGGCTTGGGTTAGATGAGCTTCAGTTAACTCGCCTTGGCCTCCTCCTGCCGTATTTACTGTCATAATTTATATGCATTTATGAGCCACGCTTGGACAGAGACAGTTTTTATGGCAATTTTATTTCCTGCAGGCAAATAAAGCAGCTCCCCATCCTTATGTGTGTGCGAGGCCACATTCAAAACTTCAACTTCATTATCGCGTTATCGCTATCCATTTGCTTTCACCTCTCCCCCTCCGCGGCTGCTGCCGTTGCTGCATTATCGTGATTGCCGTAGTAAATGTTTTTTATTTATTATTATTTACAAATGCATTAAACACAATATTTAATTGCATCATAAAAAAGCGGCAGTCTGTCTGGCCCAATATTATAACCCATGTCCCACTCTATATCTTTTCCCGATCCCCTTTTTTCCAATGGCAATTGAACTTTACTGTAAACAGTGGTCGCCCGCTAATTGACAGATATTGGTTAGGAGGCACATAAGGCCCTCATTTGGGAATTGCTTAGTAAAAGTGGTAATTATTATGAAACTTTTTAATGAAGACGATAATATTCACAATCCAGAACAACTCATATTATCTTGTCTTGTCAAAATGTGACGATTGCCAAACACTAAACTGACTGCAGAATTTATACTTGGGAATTGCAAGGATAGATCCTGCAACAACTTCCGTTTTATGTTGGTGAAAATGTAGCTTTTTTGCAATTAGTAAAAAAATGTGTCTTTGTGTAATAAATAATTACCAATAACATTGTAAATACTGTACAAATTAATGTTTCTATTTTTTCTAGTTTGAGTCATCACTGTACCTGGGTCTAGGTGCTCAGCTCGTATGTGCTCGGTGTCTGTTTATATTTGTCTCTCTGTTTGTTTGCATAGTGCAATGCTTATCGCAAATGCTTTTCCTATATGCGTGTGATATTTTTATGAGTTCTTTTGACCCGTACCCATCGGGTTTTCCCCCTTTACATTTTCCAGTTTCGATTTCGGATGCCTGTCTCTATTGTTGTTGTTTCTGACGGTTGCTCGATGTTGGTGCTGCTGTTGCCGCTGCTGTCGATGTCGATGTTTGCTGTTCACAGTTTTTCGTTATTATTTACACAATTGACCCTTTCACACCCAAAAACTCATTGAACTTCATCAGCAACATCTACAGGGGCAGCAGGAGCAGTGCCAGCAGTTGGGGATATTGCTCACGTACAACTCCCCGAACCCGAACCCCGCCCCCACTCTTAATCCCTGGCAGTTGGAGTTCAAGTCTTGGGCTCAACTGTAAATAGTCATAAATGTTTTGTTTATGTTTACAATTTAGCTGCTGCTCTTGCTCCTGCCGATGTTGCTATTGCAGTTGCAGCAGTCGTTGCAGTTACTGCAGTTGCTCTTGCTGTTGCCGTGTTCCTGGCGCAGTTCGTGACTTCTCTAATGTTGTTGACGTGGTTGTTGCAACATGCTTCCCCATTGCTCTCGCCGCGGCCTAAAGATTTCTGAATTGGTAATGGAGCATGTGCAGTTCAGTGAGGTGAGCTGCATTTTATTGCTATCTAAATCGCTGACTCTTGGCCATGTATGTGGGGCCAACAGCAACAGCAACCTGGTCCGAGCTGTCCCCGATTTTTATTTGCTTTTAATTTGACTCGAAACGGGGCTTAAATGTCAAGAGTTGTTCGGCCCGTAATCCACATAAGCACATAAGCACATGGACGACTCTGCGCTTTTGTTATTAATGTATTCAATTAAGTAACGGCACAACAATTAAACTCATTATGCATATGGCGGGGAAATGCAATGCAAATAGCCCCAAGCCCCACTAAACACTATTATTATGGCGAAAATAACTGTCGCTGCCAACTAAAACAACAACTTCTATCGGGGCGCATTAAAAGCATCATTAAATAAATTATAGTCCAGCGCCCAAAGCAATAATGACATAAAAAAACCAATAAATCTAACATGAATTTTGTTGTGTAAACAAGGCTTAATTCATTTGTTGTTTTTGTTCAGTATTTAAATGGTTGTAAATGCTAAAAAAAAGGAGGAGAATGGTTAAGCCTAATGGAAGTCATAAATAATTTACAAATTTAGAGGTTAAACTAATGAAGCTAAATGGTAAATTTTAGAAGAGCTTAACATAGCCAACGGTGGGAACCAAAAAAAATGGTGTAAAGCAAACAATAGAATGTAGTATTTCAGTGGCTCTTGTTTTAGTTTGTATATAAATCGAACTCTAAATATTTTTCTTCCATCTGCCACCTCTCTCACCTGCACTTGACATTTAATTATCAATTAGCTAGGCCACATCCTCCAAAATAAGCTTATAAATATTTTAATTAATTTACATTGTCATTGCATTTTTCGGCCATTCTTTAGCCCAGGTGTCAGTCAGTCAGTCACTCAGTCGGTTTCAGTCACTGACAACAGACAGTGGCGGCGGCATATATAATTTATGCAAACTATTCCCATTTGAAAGGCCGCGGCGAGAGAAGCGTGAATTTATTTATAATTTATATGGCAATTAAAAACTAATATTGTCAACTCCCACGCAGCTCCGCGGCTGCTGCTGCAATATTCAATTGCAAATTTATGCAAATTTTTAATTTCAGTTGACAACGACAAAATTGCGGAAGAGCGCAAGCTTTGACAAATGTTATGTTGTAGTTTTCGGATTTTAGGGGTTTTTATTGCATTTTTGATGACAACTCGGTGGGCATAAATTAAATAATTAAGTTAATTGTACATACGGGCAATGTGATTTTAATTATTTAATTCGAAACTGCATAACTTATGCTAAATTGTATTATTATTCTGTTTCCAATATCCGATGCGGCTTTGCGTTGCTTTGCTCGCTGTGTTTGACTCATCAGTCGGATGATTAATGACATTTAAAATGCTTCTCATGATTTAGATAAGCCAAACTGAACGATTTAGTCTGGTTCCTTGTCTTTCTGTATCCCCTTTGCTTCTATTTTTGTTTGCATAATTAATGTCGCTGGCATTTGTTACAAGTTTTGGTTATTTGTCTTGCTGCTCGGATTAATTTCGCCCCTCCATCTAATTTAGTCTGATTGCCTGGAACTGAGTCGAGGGTCGAAAGGGGCTTAAAGTCTTCTCCTAGCCTGTCGGTGGGCTTAACAACTTTTTGACTGTCATTCGATGAAGTTTGAGGCATGATAATGACATTGAGCTTCAGGGGGATTATCAAGAAAAACTCTGTTTAAATATTTTATTTTACTAGGAAAGACCTAGGAAGCTTACAAATTGGTGACCAACATTTTGTTTAATAATTTTTCATGTTCACTTTGGATTTCTGTTTTATTGATTAGAAGGTGTGAAAACGAAATCATTCAAGTGTAGCAATCATAAAAAAATACATTCATATGTTCGCCTTTATTTAGGGTTGTGTCGTAAATGTTGCTTTATATTGCCCAACGTGGGTGCGACTTCTATGGTCTTCTTCACGGAGTGTGAAGCTACTTCGGGCTCCTAATTAATATAAACAGTTTGTGAACTAACACCAAACACACACCGCTAGAAGCCGAAGGGGTGTTTGGCATTTCCTGTAATTTGTCGAGCGCGGAAATTGCTGGCTTCGGGTTTTTCTTTATTTTTTTGGGGCCTTGTTGCATATTAATTTAAATATAATTATGATAATTTTTATTGTCAAGAGGTGAGGCGCGGTGAAGTGAAGTAAAGTGAAGCCTCTTGCCACATGCTTCGCCTTGACTTTCCAGAGTGCCCTGGGCAAACAACCAACCCTTTTCCACCATCAGAAAGGATTAGTTATTGAGTTATTTTCACAACTAAAGTAACGACAGCCAGCAGGCAGCAGGGCGAACGAACCCAGGACCGAACAACTGGCGCGGTTCAACAACATCTTGTGACTGACATTTGTGCGTCAAATTAAGTGAACTCTTTTTTTCCAAGAGGAGGATCCACATGGTCAAGTCGAGCTTCCTGCCAGCCTGCCAGCCTCGATCCCTGAGTGACTGTGACTGTTGTTGTCTTCGGCCTGTCCCCTGCATTGCGTAAACTATAATTAATAACAAAACATGTTATGGTTATGGCTGCCGCTGCCGCTGCCGCTTCTGCTTCTTTGTGTGCCTGAAAATTGTTTCTTATGCCCCGAGCCCAAGGCATGAGGCCACAATTCACCCAGACAGGCACAAAAGCGGTTCTCTCTCGGTTCTCGGTTGTGGGCCCTGGTTTCTTCGGGTTTTTAAACTCAGATCCAGACTCGGACCGAGACCGGCAAACTGGGAACTGGAACTGCGGAGATCCGAAAGCATTTTCGGGCTGCACAACATATGTTATGCATTTTTTAGTTGTCTTCGGCATTCAAAAAATTATGTAGCATTTAATTAGCGCATAATTGCAGCATCAGAGGCAGCATCCAAGGCACAGGCCTCATCAATTTCGATCGTTGGCGTGTTGAAAAATCTTCATCTTCATAATCCGTTCGGGAAAGTATTTTTCAAAGAAATATTTTGTAAAAAACGAAGATCAGAATACTCTAAACTAGTATTGAAACCAATGTTTAACTAAATAAAAACCAAGATAATTTACATATATGGTAGAAGTTACTCACATTGTAATTGTCCAATAGTAAAATAGTGTTTATTTAAAATTTTAGAGTCAAATCTGGAAGAAGAAGAGAAATGAAATATATTAAATATTTTTAAAAACAAATTTATTCTATAAAAATATCAGTATTTCATACAATAAAATTATCTAAAACAAGTCAAGAGGATTTTAAATTCTGCAGTTTCACATAAAGAGCTTTGCCAAAGTAAATTTCGACATGTTCAAAAGACAAACTTTTGGCCATAATTATTTATCCCCTCTTGCAAAAAAGGCATACTCAAAAAATATAATAATAATCCGAAGCCCTTTCACCAAATCCGTTTGCTACTTACAAGGGCGCAGGCTCAACCCCAGTCAACCGCAAAAAGGAAAAAAAAAAACCAAAAAAAAAAGGCTGTCGCTTGTCAAAATGTCTGCAATTCCGTGAATTCAACTCATTCTGCTGCCGCCTTCTATGTGTGCGTCATTGTCTAAGGATGCAATTGCCGAGGACGACGACAACGACGACGCACAAGTTCAAAAGCAGTCAACAGTTCCGCTCGTTCCTGTTTGAAAACTCTGGCTTCGTCATCCTCTGCCACATCGTCATCATTACAACATCATCATCACCATCCTTATCCTTGGCGAATTTCATGCCTTGTCGTTGCAGTAGTTCCTTGTGGCTTGGCAAATACTCAACAAACCATGAAAGTAAATAAATGTTTTGCAACGTTGCAGAAATAAAATGCAATTTAAGTCACACAAAAATGGCTAACAACAGTACATGGCAAGAAATGTTGGTAACGTTTGTGATCTACTTTTGCATAGATGATAGCAAGGGTACAATAATTATAATTAGTTTAAAAAGAGCTCTCGTTTCTTATTTTGAAGGGTTTCAGCAAACTCAAGATTTGTCTATAGTGAACATATTTTGCTACATTCCTCTTAAAGAACTAAATTTTTGCGCCACTCCTGGCTAGGAAAATAATTAAAAAAACAGCGTATGTAGTTCTATCCGCGTTTCGAAAAAACATTCTAAGAAGAAACGGAATAAATCAAGAAATGTAGGGAAAACTAATCTTAATATAGAATTCATGTTGATTATTTTTTTCTGTGCTTCAACTAAAACGTATCTGGAACGTTGCAGTTCGTGGAGGAGCCTGGAAAACTCGAGGTCCTGTGCTGCATTCGTTCCTTCCTCTCCCATTTTGATTTGTTTATTTCGTTTCGCTCGGCTCTTATTTTGTATTATTCCTGCTGCTGCTGCTCCTTTTGCTGTGGCAGTTAAAGTAACCGGCAAAAGCGTTCCGGGGGCTTCGAACTTTTGCATTTTATTTGTGTTTTTCATTTCTTTTCTTTCATTCCGTGTTTTTGTTTCTATTTTTATTCGTTTTGGCACAAAGAAAAGTGAAATGTTTTTGGGCGGTTGGGTTTTTGCTTTGGATTTTAGAAGTTCGCGGGGGAAGCACAGCGGCAGCATCGTTGCAATTGCATTTCCACAGACATTTAATGGCAACAAAAAAAAAATAAATGAAAACAAAAAATGGAAAACGCTTTAAAATAATTACATGCGAGAATTTCCCCCCAGAAACAAACAATGCGAGGAGTAATCGGACAAAGTCGAGAATGAATCACCACCAACTGGCATCATTCACAGTCAAAAAAAGGAGAATTCGGGCATCATTCAAAGTCAAAGAACTGTGCATTTGTTCGGCAAGAGATCACAAAGGGTAGACAGAGCGCCGAAACGAATTAATGGATCAACGATCTTATCTAGTGAGCAGAGCGAAACCAATTGAGAGAGTGGTCTTTTTGGCCTTTTGAACTAAGCCTCTTAAAATTGACTCTAGGTAACTGGTATATATCTGGATTATACACATGTTCAGGGATTTATAGTCGAGCAGGTAACGAGGGATTTCCGATGTCAATACTCCTTTCTTTTCTAAAGTTTCTAATGGAGTTTCCTATATGAATTTAATTGCAAAGTGCAAACTGCAAGTCCCGCACAAATACACTTCATCGCCGCATGAGTATTTCCCTCTTCAATCAGCCATATCCATTACACATCCGTCCCAAGCTGTGAATGATTTAAGTGATTCGGTGCGCCTATTGTATTATTTTCAGCCCCCACAACTCTCTCCCCTTCCCTCTAAAGTCTGCTGAAATGCAGAAGAACTGCAATAAAACAAAATAAAAACAAAAACAAAAAAACAAGAACCAAAACAAAAACTGATGAAAAAACAACACACAAACATGAAGGAAAAGTGCAGTGCAGCAGCGAATGCCAGACGAAACGGAACAATAATTAAAGCAATGGCAAAACCAACAACAACAACTGTCGGAACACACAAAACAAACAAAACAAAAATACAGAAAAAACAACAACAACAAGTACAACAACAGGAAGAGGTACAAGAGCTGCCAAGGAGGAAGCAAAAATGCAGCTCAAAGCTCTCTCTTTTTTGAGCAAGGAGATACGGGTCGGGTCCTTTGCTGTACCACTCTCTCTGCCTTTCTCCTGGATATAGGCAGGATACATATAGTAGATGCATAAATAGGGAGGGAACTCCTAAAAGGGTTGCAAGATGCAGCCCAAGGTCTGCCCTTTATAATGTTGCCGTTGTCCTTGTATCTCTAAGATGCATGGGGTATATTATCTTGAAAAAAAATGATTAAGGAACCAGTTGGATCTATACTAAATTGAACAGAAAACTTAAATCCATTTATTATTATAAATTAGTTAGAATATTTGGTTATACGTAAAGTGTATGATAATACTCTTTAATGTTATTACGATAATATACAAAATGTAACAGAAAACTAAAAAAATTTTAACTTTTCAAGAAATGTATCACTTAAACTACCTAAGATAAGTTGTTATATAAAAAACTAAATGATTATATTCCTGCGTATTGTTTTATTTTATCATAGGTAATGGTTTATTATATTTTCCAAAATAAATTTACATTTACTCTAAAATATGGGAAGGTATCCCCTAGTTGATCACCTCTACGTTATCTAACATCCTCGACTTTGTTGTTGCTAGTTGTTGTTCGGTTGTCACTGATGCCCCCGCTCGCTCCCGTTCTTTTCCCCTCCTTATACATATATTTTTTTTTTCCTGATGATCCCACCAGCAGGGCCAACGCCAAGGCAGAAATCAGTGCAAAAGGCGACGTCGCCGGGTGTCGTTTGCAGACAACTTGAAAAACATGAAAACGCGAGGGGCTCCCACCGGCTCCCTCCTATATAGAGTGCCCCTACCCCAGTTCTAGCCACTCCCCCTTTTCCTTCTATTGACAGTCACGTCAGTTAAACTGCTAGGAACACACACGCAGCAGGGAAGAAGAGACAGTGGCGGTCAGTACAATAGTTCTTTAGTGTTTTGCCACTCTTTTAAAATATTTTAGTTAAAACGTAACAAGAACTTGAATTTATGTTTAGCAATGATATCTGAGAACTTATATAGTTATGCAAATCAAATCAAAGATCTTGAATATATAAATAAAAGTGCATTTGACAACTAATTTATATAAAAAATCTATATCAAAAACATCATTATAGCTATTTTCTTGACCTCATCTGTTGATAGAAGGACACCCAGAGATTTCCCAGACAAGCAGGTGGCAAAGGCTTCGGGCCAACAGAGAATCATGAGGCCAACATCATGAGCCAGCTTCGGTAATTGCTGTCCGGGCCAAATGCAAATGCTGTTGCTTTGCGTGTCTAGATTCCCGACTTGGATGCTGCCATGCTGCATATAACATGGTGCTGGCTGGCTGTCCTCGTCCCTGCTGGCCTCGAATTATGTTGTTCTTCCCGGGAATTGGTTTGGCCTTCTGACAGTCTCTTCTCCCTTCCAGACCGCCTCAAAAATACCCCCAACGCCACCCTCTAGCTGGGATATGATTTCAATTAGAGTTTCTCCTAAGTGATTGTGGCACTCAAAAGGGATTATTGCAGCAGTTTTAAGTTATTAGAGTTGAAACGTGTTCTGTTTTAGGTAAGCTTTAACCATTTTATATTGTTTTTATGTTTTTACTATTTTTAAGCAAATACTATATTTAAAAATAATGTTAGAAAAAAAACGAAAATGAATATACAATTTTAGATATTTATTATCCAGAAATATATAAATAAATAAGCAAAATAAACAAATAAATATCATATAAAGAAAACACATTCATATTCCGATTCGAGTGGGTCTTGGGCAAATATTATACCAAGAACCATTTGGTTCCTCCTGGCGGCGAATGGCGAAATATGGGCTTAAACAAATTTATTTATAACACAAATTAAATAACTCAGAGCAATGGACTTGACTTCGGCTGCCACTAAATTTACTGGGCAAATGCAATTTGCAGATTTACTAACCCCCAGCAGCAGCAGCAGAATGAGCGGGAGCAGAAGATGAAAACCGAGCCGGACTTGCAGTCGGAGAAAATTGCAATTGCAATTACCAAAGCGGAGAAAGAGTGGAGCAGCTAGAGAGGGAGGAGCAAGAGGAGCCGGAGGAGCAGCTCCATGCCACGAGTAAAACAACTAAACCACGCCGAGCGACGACAGTTTGACTTGCAATTTTAGCTGCACCAGCAGACCCCAGCAGCGAAATCAGCAAAACTGTGGCCGCCGCATCATCCCCATCCCCATCATCATCATCATCAAAGGAATCATCATTAACAGCATCATCATTAACCAGCAAAGTGGGGTAAAGATAAGCTTTTCCGACTACACAATACTCGGTGGTGCTGATGCAAGTATGTTATTTTTATATATTGAACTAATTTAATCCTTCCTATCCGAAAATGGGGCAACTCTCAAAGGATTTATATTTAAAATAAAATAAATATATATTTTTAAAGTTAATACTATATCCAAAAATATATTTTTTAATGAATTCAATTTTAAACATTATCCAATTCCTCTTCCAGGCTTTACATTTCGATGGCCAAATGCCACATACCCTTGCAATCCTCTAGGACAAAGTACTAAAACCGCGCGCGCCTCGACCATATCCATTACTGGCCAAATAAGAGCAGGCACAGGGAATGAAGGATGAAGGAGTCTGGGGCATCGGGAGCTGGAGCAGGCGGAGGATGGGAATGAGAACGAGAATGAGAATGACGCGATGTGGAGCAGAGGGCCGAGGACAGCGAGTAGTTGTTGGCCCTGCGGCGGCTCGGCCTGGCCAAGTTTGCGAGAAAATCGATTTGAGCCTGCCTGCCTCTGCCTGTGCCTGCGCTCGCACGGGCGGCCTTTTGGATGCGAGTGTCCAGGTTTCAGTCCCAAGTCCAGGTCCAGTACGAGTCCGAGGCCCAGTCACAGTCCCACTCGCAGTACCCGGTCCTCAGTCCCATTGCCGTTCCCATTCCCAGTTGTGGAGTTTTACTCCTGTTCGCTCACAGAGAAAAATAAGGCAGACTTTTTAGGGACTAGACTAGACTAAATTCTTAGTTTAAAAATCTTTCATAATTTAAATTACAGTTTCGAAATGAATTAAAGTAAAAATCTTTAAAGACCGAAATGGATAAATAAAGAAACTTAGTTCCTATATATGACCTTCAGTCTATTTCTTAAAATAGAACACAGAATTCTTAAATTTCCAAATTGATCAATGAAACATCAAATTTGGATATTAACATCATTTATATAGATAATTTTTGCACAGTGTTCGTCCGTCTGTTTGTTTGTTTGTCGCTTTTAATGCTGAACGTAGCTGGCGGAGACGACTCTTGACTGATTTTTATGCTTTTGGCCCAATTGCCCTGCAGTTGCCGCCGCGCTGGGCTCTGAGAGCGGACTCCAATGGCCATCGACCGGTTCTCTCCCTTCGGCCGGGCTTACGCCTACCGAGCCGCTGCGCCACCCCGCCACCCCCTGCAGGCCACCCATTAGCGGCCCTTTGTTTGACTTGCAGTTGCAATATAAGGTCATTCCTCTGCTCTTGTTCTTGCCGGTGATTTTTTTCTTCTCTTTTTTTTGTTGCCGTTGCAGTTGCACGCTTTTCGTTTCGTTTGATGGCTGCGCACGCGGCCTTTTGTTAGTTTTCCCCATCCAATTTCCTTTTTTCTTCCATTATTATTATGCTTCTTTCGTATACTCTTTAGGGGAGCGAAATCGGCGAAATCGCAGCCTAATCACTTCATTAGGCGGTATCTCCCCAGCCCTTTTGGCCATGTTAACACGTTGTTCCGCTGCAGCAAGTTGCACGAATCTTTTGGGCTAAAGTGCGAGTGAAAAAAATGGGCTTTAATTGAAAAGTGTGGGAAGAGTAAACGCTGCAGCGACTTTTGCTTTTCATTGGGAATTTGAAAGGAAAATATACTATTTTCTGCAGTCTTTCTTTAATAGCTTATAAATATATTATTGTAGTTTTTGTTTATTGAAATTAAAAACGTAAATTTTTAAATTGTTCCTGAGAATTCAACTTTTAAATTATTTAAAGAGCTGCTTTATAGAGCCTCTCCTCATTATTAACTCAACTAACTGACATGGCTTGTTAAATCGTTTGCCGCTTTCAGCCATTTCAAATTAGCTTAAATAGCCTGCAGCCTGTAAAAAGTAAACTCCTGTGTGAAACTCAAAACTTTAAGCTTCTAATTTGCGGGCCCGCATTGTATTTGCCTAAAGTTTTCTCACAATTGTGCGGCGAACAGCAGCAGCAGCAGCATCAGGTGCTGAGGAGGCTCCGCTCGCTTATCGCATAATTGGTAGCAATGTTGGCTGCCACTTTTTGCGCCGCGGCTTCTGTGGCCCGGACCCTGGACTTCTCCGTCTCCGTCGCATTCCGGAGATGCCGGCAAAACACTTGTCAGCGACTTAAATGGCGCGCAGCTGTGCGGCATTAGCTGGGAGCTCCGAGGAGCTAAGGAACTGAGAAACCGGGGAGACGGAGCCAGTATAAGCCAGGTGAGGCGAGGGGCTGACCAGGCGGTGGACACACCTCTTAAGGAGGTGTTGCAACCGCTGCTCCGCCGCTCCAGAGGGCAGAAATGGGTGTGTGGGGGAGCCCGGGGTTCAAGGCGGTCCAGTGGCGACATTTGATGTGATTATTGAGTTATGCCCACGGGGGCAGGTGCCTGGCATATTTCGCTTAATTTTCTGATGAAGTTATTCACCGAGATATGGAACGCAGCGAAAATGTACAAGTATTATAAGCAGAGAGAGATAAGCGGGCGAACAAGAACGCGAAAGAGGCCGAGCAAAAGCAGAAAGGTGTGTTCCCCAGATTTAAAAATAATCGCCTTGGCATCTAAAAGTAAGCAATTAAATTGTTTATTTTGACACTTTTGCGACAGGTTCTCTTTAAACTTTTCATTCGCACTGCATTTGGGCATCTATATATTATTATAAACAACAAATAATTGTTATTAGTTTTGATAATGTTATTGTGTTTAAAACCCTTTTTTTATATTCTGATTAACTAAAGGGGAATTCTATTATACATATTATGATTATATTTATAAAATTATTTATGTTTTGGAATATAATTAATAACATTTGAAATTTTTATATAAAATGTAAGATCTAGAACACTATGACTAATAAAGAGGATGGCACCTTTTGATAATAAAATACTTTATAACTCCATAATACATTTGTATGTGGTTAATTTTCTTAACTTATTTGAAGTCGTCCTGGTAAAATTATATCAACTTAACTCCCGAAAGCCTAAAAATTTACCAAGCCTATTTTAACCTAAATTTGCTGTTGTTTGAGATTGTTACTTAATTTTTTAGCTTTTATATTTTTTAAAAGAAAATTTAGCCCTGCTAATTTATTAATAACGAAAACATCACAATCGCCGTTTTGCGTTTTTAACTTTATTTTATTTATTTTTAAAAATAAATAAGAATGTTTTATTAATATTTCGTCTTTGAAATAATGTATTTTTAACAAATCCTTGTGTTAATTATAATTAACATTTTTGAACGTGGAATTTCAAGGGGGAAACTCACGTTTTTATATCTTCCCTTTTAAGGCAGGATAATAATGATAAAATTCATTGGGAAATGGCAGAAGCGTTGCATAAATAATTAACATTTGTCAGGAAATCCGTGGGCAGAGGAACAATAAAAAGCGGGCAAGGAGTCAGATTAGATGAGGGAATCGAAAACAGCAGGCACTACAAAATCACCGACAACAACTACAGCAACAATGGCAGAAGGAGAAACAGGAAAAAAAGAATAACAACTACAACCCCAGAGGATAGGATGAGAATGGGAAAGGAATAAAAACATAAAAAAGCGGCACAGATTGCCAGAACAACAACTAAACACGGACGCACACACACACACACAGAAATAGAAAGACACACAAACGTAGAAAATTTGAGCTCTCCAGCTGTGTTGTTCTTGTTGCTGTCGGTTTCTTTCTCGTTCCTTTTGCCCTGCAATCAATAAAACGGATTAGGAATATCCTTTAAATGCGGCGCTTGGTGGAGGCTGCAGCACACACACACTCTCTAGCCCACTCACGCACACTGCAAATCTTTTACAATAACACATACACACACTACTTTATACATAGAAGGAATAAAAGTAGCGGCACTTACTTTTCGTTTTTCGTGGAGCAAATTAGGAGATGGTGGGAGACGGAGCCTGCAGAACACAAGGAGGAGACGAAAACAAAACCGAAAAACGCACACTCAGTCACGCACACACACGTAGGGCGAAAGATTTACCGTTGGGTTACGCGACGGCGATGCTGGAAAGGCAGGGCCCGAGAGCCTGTCTCCCCTTGGAATCCTATTTATTTATCCAAATTCTTTTTGTCACTTGCACTTGCCAAACTTTGACCCAAACGACCTTGCATGTAGAGTGTATTTTTTGTTTTATTGCGAAGCTAAAGTATCTTTTGAAAATGCAATTACATAGCTCGTTCCGTTGATGGTTTTTTGTTGCAAGGAGTGTTCCTCACACACGACGTTTAAAATTAACAAATTGCTGCCGCTTCGTTCTTCGTTTTTACCAGCTTCTTCGTTGCGTTATCACGATTCCTTGTACTCGCCTCTGCTGGTTAATGGTAATGGTTAATTTCCTGCTTGTTTGCCTGTTAAATTGCACGTTTTGCTACCGTTTTCAATCACAACACTTGCTCTTGTTTATCTTTTTATGTTTCGTATTTAAAGTTTTAGTTTTGCCGCCGAACTTTCAATTTCTCAAAAAAAGGGTTTACCGGCGTTTTTTTCAGTTTGTTCACTAGCTAGCCGCTTCTTTGAGGAAACCCGGTGTTCAGTTTCCCAGTTACGACTTTTCCGATTTCCGCGACGAAAAGCGGAGAAGAACCGTTCGTTCGAGGCGAGTTTCGAAAGACGAATGAGAGTTCAAAACAAAATGAAAATATTCCAGTTACTCGTGTTCGACTGGTTCGCAGTGATGCCAATTTGTCCTTTTTCCGATCTGTCCTGGTTTTAACGCTTCATCCGGCAAAAAATTTAAAATCATCCGCATTCTGTCTTCAGATTCGAATTGCGTCGCCATAAATTGTGTTGTCATAATTAAAACTTGCATGAAAAGTATCTCCAATTAATTGGCTCCATTGCTACTTATGAGGACAGTATTAATGAGCAATAATGAAGGAAAAATAATAAAAGATGCTTAAAACTATTATCTTAATAAAAAAACTATAAGTGTATAACTGTAAACAAACTTTTTGTCCATTTTTATAAATAAAATATTATAATTTTTCATCCTATTTTTCCTGTTTTATTTCTTAATCTGTCTTTTTTTTAAATATTGGCATCACTGGTGGTTCGTTAGTGAAAAAACCCCCTCTGTTAGCTTACATTACAACACCCTGTTAGGCCTATATATGGAGAGCTAACAGCCTTTTAACAGTGGAGACTCCAAAAAACTAGCTAAAAAATAACTATATCTTCTCTTCTGTTAAATTTCTTACATCCAGAGGTGTTAACACCATCGTTCTGTTTTCCGATACAACAAAATGTTCGAATCAAACCAACTGAATGTTCGATGTGATGGCGTTTTAAACATGCTAAACATAATTCTGCTTTATACAGAACAATAAACTTTAAATGATTGAATTGAATTGTATTTTTATTTCTTTTACTGACAACAATTTTATTTAATTTTTGGTAATTATTTCTTAGTTTTTTATATTTATTTATTATTATGACAATTTCGGGCGAGACTTAACATTCTGTAAAAATAAGAGCGCGTCTGTCTTTCTTTGCGCAGAGAGAGGAAGAGAGAGAATTTGTATGTTTGTTTGATGTTATTGCTAATGTTATTTATTTAAGAATCCTGGAACTAACAGTCCCAATTTAAATACATTTCGTGTTCGATTTTGGTTGCATCTTTTTATTTTTTTTAAATATATTAAATTATAATAATAAATATAAACATATAATACATTAATATATACAGTGGCGTGCAAGTTTGAGTACATGATCAACAGTTTCATGTTTGACAGCACATAAAAATTAAACAAATAACGTAAATGTCAAAAACTATTATTATTTTTGAATATTATTATTATTATATTATTATTATATTATTATTTTGAATATTATTATATTATATTATTGTTAACAATTAGGCATAAGTAAGAATATAATTAATAATTAATTAATTAATAATTAATTTCCTTTTGGAATTGTTTTCCCTTTTATTTTCACACGCCTTAAAAGTCCTGCGAATTGGATGCGGCTGATTGATGCTGCCTGAGACGTCCCTTCGCGATTGACCATAGGTTTTCAATCGAATTGGCATCAGGACTTTGTGCTGGCCACTAATATTGGTTTCCGAGCCATTCTTTGACCACTTCCGCAGATCAAGTTTGTATTTAATTTTTGCTGCTCCCCTAAATTTATAAAGTTATGTAAACCATATTCAAAACCTTTATGTATTTTATAAAAATACATAGTTTGCCTAAATTTTATTACGATCGTGCAATACATGTGCAGCTTTAGCCACTAAGCTATCGACTTTGCTATTGAATTTGACATTAGCATTATATGTAAATTTGTCTCCGTTTTTTAGTCTTATTCTCTTTCTTTCATACAATTTTACAGGGTATTATACTGTCGGGACACCCGACTGTATGTCCACATAGTTTCGACTATTACGTGTATTACATATGATCAGAAAAATAACTATATTCAAATAAAAGTAAAATTGGACGAATATTTAAGTCAACTGAACTACAAATAAAACAAGATGGACATACAGTCGGGTGTCCCGACAGTAGAATACCATGTACCATTACAAGGCGCGTCCCAAAATTATATAAAAGAAAGAGAATAAGAATACAAAACTGAGACAAATTTACATATAACGCAAATGTCTTCCCATTCAAGAGCAAAGTCGATAGCTCAGTGGGTAAAGCTACACATACATTTTTGTAAGCAATTGGCCTGGGTTCGAATCAACCGCAGGCATAAGAAATTTTTTCATTTTCAAAACATTAAGTATAGTTCTTTGCTTGCATTTTTTTATTTTTTAGTATTAAATACTGTAATTATTTTAATGTACTGGAAAAAAAAAAAAAAAATTGCTAAAAATAAAAAAGATTTCGCTCGTCGCCGACGGGATTCGAACCCGTGACAACTAACATTTGAAAAAGACTTCAGCTTAGCCAGCTGCGCCACCAACCAATTTAAAATGAGTAACCTTATTTTCATAGTAATGTGAACATAAGTAAAATGTTTAATGAACGTTTTGATTTATTTGGAGCCATCTGCCTGGGCTGCCTCTTGTACACGTAATGTGTATAAAGTAAAAAGCCTATATCTCCGCTATTTATGGCACGATCGCAATAAAATTTTGACAGTCTGTGTATTTTGATAAAATGCATTAAGCTTTTTAATATGGTTTACATAACTTTATAAATTTCGGAGATATACGTTTTTTTCAAATAGCTCCTCCAAAAAGGGGAGCAGCAAAAATTTAAAACAAACTTGATCTGCGTGCAGATATAAGAAGTCTAAATCCCAAGTTTGGTGTCTCTAGCTCTTTTAGTCTCTGAGATCTGGGCGTTCATACAGACAGACGGACAGACGGACAGACGGACGGACGGACGGACGGACAGACGGACATGGCTATATCGACTCCTTTAGTGGTCCTGACCAATATTTAGGTAACTTTTGGGGGTCTGCCACGCCTCCTTCTGCCTGTTACAGAAAATCGCACTCGCACAAAACTATAATACCTTTGTACCTTTGGTACATGGTATAAAAAATTGGGCACACATAAGCTATTAAATGCTTTAAATTAAGTACTTACCGTAAGGTTCAATAAAAACTAAATATATATTATAAATATAAATTATAAACATAAAAAATGTAATAAATAAATAGTAACAGTGTTTTTACAATTTTTTTTTCCTGGATTTAAGCCAATTTTATCTAGTTTGTTCGGGGGTTCATCTCGCAGCATCACCAAGCAACAGATAAAAGTTGGTCATGTAGAATTTATGAAATGTAAAATTTTAGGGTAGTGTAAAAAGGTAGAGTTAAAAGTAACAAGTAAGAAAGCTACAGACGAGTGAGCTCGACTGTGAGAT
This sequence comes from Drosophila anomelani, assembly GCA_035045905.1. NCBI lineage: Eukaryota > Metazoa > Arthropoda > Insecta > Diptera > Drosophilidae > Drosophila > Drosophila anomelani. The sequence goes on along the minus strand of JAWNOO010000007.1, from coordinate 1,160,950 downwards.
ACCCGCTACCCATACTTAAACCAGAAAAGCGTCAGGACGCCAGAAAAAACAGTTAATACAATTTTGAACATAACGGAGAAATGCAAATGCAAGTGTAATAATCACATGCATACAAAAATGGATACACATGTATCTATATGTGTAGAAACGCGTTATTATTACATTAAAGCGGCTAATAATTATTACCATTTATTAAAAATGCTTCTTGAATATCTTATAAGATTCTTTTCCGAACACAACCAAGAACTGATAAGAATATTTAGTTGGTCTAATTGGTCAACCAAATGAGGCATGCTACCAGCAGCCGTTTGTGGCCATACAAAATTATTTCTTTAATAACTTCGACAATTTTTATCTGATCGCAACCAAATTTTCAGGAATCACACAGACTATAGTTCTTAATATACATACCGAAATTTACTCTATCTTTAAAATTATACGCTTAATACGCTTTTTTATGATTTGCGGGGGCGGAAGTGGGCGTGGTAAAAATTTGAAACAAACTTGATCTGCGTGCAAGCATAAGAAATACTGTCGAAAAAAAATTAGAGCTCTATCTCTTACAGTCTCTGAGATCCAGTGTTTCATACGGACAGACGGACAGACAGACAGACAGACGGACATGGCTAGATCAACTCTGCTGTTGATCCTGATCAAGAATATATATACTTTATAGGGTCGGAAATGCTTCCTTCTACCTGTTACATACATTTCCTGCCGGCACAAAGTTATAATACCCTTCTACCCTATGGGTAGCGGGTTTAAAAATTAGGCTAAATTTAAAAAAAACGCAGAAAACAAGAAGATTTTTTTAAATTTATAAAAATTATTTCCCTGTGGCAACTACCGTTTTCATAATTAAAGCATACATTATTTTTGTGTGTATTAAACATCTGCAACATTAACATTTATGTTGCAGCATCAACGGGTATTCCTTGCACAATTTTTCATTGTTTGAGTGTTGCGCCTGCATGTTCCTAGCAACATCGTCTTTATTAAATTAAGTTTTTCCTTACATTTTAAAATATTTGGAAAAAGTCAATTAGCCAGTTTAATTTCACCAAAAATGGCTTCATTCTCGTACATATACTGTTAACTGTAGCTTTCCTAAATTTGTAATGTGAATTTTAAGAAACTGTCAAAGCTTCTCATATTTTTATTGTAATGTCTTGAAATATTGAATCTTGAATCTCGATTCATTTTAATTTGTATTTTATGAAAGTAAAATACTCCCTGAACACCCAAGCCCTGGACATAGACGTGATTTAGTTAAAAATATTTACATTTATTTCGTTGTTTTTTTTTTGTGGTTTCAGAAACCAATTCAGAAATTCATTTTTACAATTTTTATGAGTTTAAGCTTTGAGCGTTTGGTTGAGAGTCGGTCGATTTCCGTATCCGGCGACACAGAGGGCAGCACAGAAGGCACCAAGGCGTCTGGGATCATCCATCCGCAGCCTTGATCCTTGGACAGTCCACAACACCGGGGAACCTCGAAAAATACAGCCACAAATTTGGAAGAAGCTAGTGATGACTTGGGGGAATCACACGGCGGTGATCAAATGGGCGTCGTCCTCGTTGATCCGATCGGATTTGCCATTGACTTCGATCGTGTGATTCGACTCCGTGTCGCTGGGTTCCTGTTCGGCATCCTCCTCCTCGTCGTCGTCGTTGTCGCCCTGGGAGGAGTTTTCTCCATTTTCCTGCTCGGGCGATTCGCGCTCCTCGTTTTCCTCGTAGATGACGTCACAGCTGGTGGCAATCGATTTGGGCGGCGGCTTCTTTACTGCTTTTCCACTGCCCTTCCGGTCGCCATTTTGCTGCAACTCGGACATTTGGATTTGCATTTCCCGCAGGCGATCGGTGAGCACATAGAGATCCCGCTCCTGACTTTCGCAGCGGGTCCTGAGCTCAGAGATCTCACGGAGGTCCTCGGCTCGGGGATCCCGGCGCTCGTATCTCATGCGCATCTCCTCGAATCTGCGGAGAAAGGGTTGTAATATTTTATTTAAATTATAAGAATGGTAAAAAATTAAAAGAGAAAGTGGATAATGACTTAGTGTACAACAGCCCACGACACGGACACGGAGAAGCCAATAGATAAGTGGGGGAAAATAGATTTAAAGAGAAGTTCCAAGTTCTTAGTTTCGATATATTTTTTTTCGTGAGTAAAAGGTGATTTGAAATTCTTAATTTATTCTTTTTTAACTATGAACTTTTAAATCAATGAGCTTTGCCCTTTAACTGCACAAACTTTATTAAATATCAGAATTGTTTACAGGGACAAAATGTACATTTTACAAGACAATCTAAGTTGTTTCCAGTAATCATCAGGGATTTTAAAACCATTAAAAATAGGCCTAAAAACAGGAAGTTGCAATTTTTGAGGTACCGATTTCAGTGCTTGATTTTTTACTATGTAAAATTTTGCAGTCTAATTTTGTAAACTTTTTTATGTTTTTTACAATTACCCCAGATTATGAATTTCTAATCGTTGACTTCCAAAATATAAATAAACTGTTGAAAAAAGTTGAAACCCACCAATTTAACATTCCGAAACTAAGCAGAATTAAGAACTCGGTTGGAAGGGAAATGGGTTGGGATGGGTTCTTGGATAGCTCTAGGTGGCTCTAATGGCCCACTTACAGGTTGGTCAGGCAGCGGCACTTGCGGTGCAGCTGCTCGATCTCGTTGGCATTGCTGATGTCGCGCTTGTCCAGCGCCGCCTTCTCGGCATCGTAGGCGGCCTTCAGGTCCTTGAGATTGCGCTGGTGCCGAAGTTCTACATCGCTGCGGATGCGGATGCAGGTTTGGGTTCAAAGTCGGATTCGAGGGTATTTTTTTTTATTGTTTGTGGTTATTCAGGTTAAATAGATGGGGCAGAGGTTGGAAACACACACATAGCGAGAAAGAGAAAGTAAAATATTAGGAGAATAGTAACTGAGAGGGGTTTCTGCAAGCTAATTAGGTTTAAAAACTATCATTTGGGGATTTTTTAAATTATAAATTATTTAAAAAACTAAGTTATAGCCAACTCAACATGAGAAAGACTCTCAATAATTAAATTCAATCAATCAATCAATAAGAGATTTTAAGTCAATTAAATAAAATTTTATTTTTAGGGTAGATTCTAATGTAAAGTTTGTAAAATTCCCTCACATAAATTTTGCGTAGTTAAACCACTATTTTCTAGTCTCTATATATTACAGTTCATCCCTTGATTTAATAAAAGGTCAATAGGTCAAGCTTAAACTCTTGTTAACTGGCGAGGGGTTAACTTCTTTATTGGCGCATTAGGAGATGACGATATTTGATATAAAACACAGCGACAATATTGAACACTAAGCATGCAAGGGTGATCAGCGGCGACATTGTCAGATATAGAATATATATGGTTGGCATATACGACCACGCCCCCTTGGCCAAAGCCCACCACCAGGCTGGATGCCGATCCATCATGCTGAATGAGTGAAAAATAAAGTGTGAAACGAGAGAAATCGAGATGAACAACGCCTCCAAAGAATGTGAGTGAGAATGAATTAATGGAGAAAAATGAGTGGGAAACTGAGACATGGCAATGGTTACTAAAGCGGTCTCAGGATATCGGGTATATTTATACTGAGGATCTTTTTTAATTTCACTGGTAGCTCCACTCACTTGAATCGTTCATCGGCAGCAGCCATTTTGGCGCGATGTCGCTCCACAAGTTCCTGCATCGCCTCGTCCCTCTCCGCCTGCAGCTTGGCCTTTTGAGAGTCTATTTAAATATATAATATTAGATGGTATATTTAAGATTTGTAGGTTCAAGAAAAACTCACCCAGCTCTTTGCGATGCGTATCGACCATGTCCTGCGTGGAGAGCTGCAGCTCCTTGGCAAATTCCTCCTTCACCTGACCCAGGCGCTCGCGGAATTTCTCCTCCATCTCCGACTTCTCCGTCTCAAACTCCTGTTTCAGCTTCTGCTCCATTTCCACGCGTCGATCCTCCTCGCGGCACATGGCATTCTGGTACTCCCGATCCGCCCGATCCAAATGCATGCGGGTCTGGAGCAAGGCATTATCGGAACGTTCGCGCAGGCTGAGGAAATCCTGCTTCTTCAGCTCGAGACTCTCGTGCAGATCCTCGATCTGAGTGGGGGATTGCATTTTGAACAGCACTTTAATTGGACTTAAAAGGACTCACCTCTGCTCGCAGTTCTTCCTCGTTGGCGGTGTATCGATTGGTCAGTGCTCGCAGCTCCTCAATGTGTTCGTTCTGCAGCTTGTCCAAGGCCTCCCGGCGCTCGTCCACATACACGGACTCCAGTTCATTTGTCAGTCTTGTCATCTCTGTGCTGTGGTTGGAAAAGTAAGGATAAAGTTGTAGAATTAAGCGGATGTTTTCGAACTGTTAAATGAAAAGTTGGAAAATCATTTAAGACATTACTTACTAGAGTTTGTTTTCCCAGAAGGCGGCAGCTTCGTTGCGTACCTCATCGATTTTGTAGATCGTCTGACGCTCCTTGTCATAGATGGCACTTTGGATAAATATTGATAAAGATATCAGCTATGGACCAGAGATAATAAATCCTAGATATACCCACTTATCACACTGATATTTGATCTTGTGCACAGCCTCGATCTGGGCCTCGAGATTGTCATTGGCCGACTGGAGATCGCCCTTCAGGTTCTCTATGCGATCCATTAGCGTTTGTATGGATTGCTCCTGCTCGCTGACCACGCCCCGCAGCGAGTTCACCTGCGCCTGGCAGGTGCGCAGATGGTCCGCCTCCTTGCGACGTGACTGCAGCTCCTGCTCCAGTTCCTCCGCCTTGGCGGCTGCCTGCTTCCGCTCGTAGTTGGACTTGTCCACCTTGTCCTTGCACTGACGCTGCATCTGCCGCAGCTGCCACTCGCAGTCGGTCATGAGGGATTCCTCTTGCTCTAAATGTTATTATTAATATTTTTTAAGCATGCTAAAAGGGGATTAGGAACCCACCTCGGTTGTGTGTCCTGAGCATTTCGAACTCCTTCTGCCACTTGTCCTCGCAGATTTTACGCTCTGCCTCGGAGTTTTCCAGGGCGCTTCTCAGAATGCGTATCTGCTCTTCCAGCTCGGCTCGGATTTTCTCCACCTGTTGCCGCCATTCCTCAGCCTCGACTTGGGCTTTGGCCAGTTGAGTTTGCAAACTGCTGGCCAAGCTCTGGTTTTGTTTGTACTTCTCGGTTAGTTCGTGGTACTTGGCTTCAAGTTCATCTAGGAAACGGAATGAAAATCAGTGATTGACAGATATATTTTGGCAGCTGAATATTTTAATGGGAATTTAAGCGAACTCGGTGCATGTAAGATTTAAAATAATCATAAAGCAAATGTGTGTTGGCTTCGGTTTATTTTAATTTATATAATCAAGACTGCAGGATTTAACGTAATATTTTTACACCCACCATATTTGCGCTGGAATTCATCTTGATCTTCGCTGTATTTGTGCCTTAAGTGAACCTTTTCGTCCTCGAGTAGGTGCAGCTTTTTCCGCACATACTCATCGTCCTTGTGAGCGGCACCCAGTTCACCCTGGAGTCCTGGAATATACATATATATAAAATGAATTTATGCCGATCTCAGATATTTTATAATATATTCCACTCACTTTCCACATTCCATTGCTTAAGGGACAGTTCCTGTTCCAGGGTCTGAATCTTGAGCTGCATGTCGCCCACCTTGGCCTCCAGTTGGTGGACATTCTTGTGGGCATCGTCCAATTGGCTGCTAAATCGGGCTTTCTGCTGCTTCAGCTCCTTCCTGCAATGTCAAGTACTGGGATGAGTAACACTCGGAATGGAATAGAGATATAAATCCCTAGACAGATCAGCTCAACTGTCAGACGAATATTTCAGACACAAACTTGTCACTGAATAATCCCCAGCACAAAAACAAAATGAATCACAAACGTGTTGAGCGCACGCAGCACGAATATAAATAAATAAATAAAAGTAAAACCGCAGAAAAATAATTATTATTATTCTATATATCGTATATAGCTATCGCGCGTACCTATAGCTAGACATCTGCCTGACGTAATTTGAATGGAAAAGCTCGTTAAACCCGAATGAGGTGTAAAAACAGTGGGAATGTCTTCCTCAACCATAATTTGTTGAGATACAAATGTACACAGATATTCCTACGGACACAAAGATACAGCAACACTTTTATATAATATATATTATATATGTGTATATTGTCTGTGTTCTGTGCTTTGTTTTGTTTTGGCTTTTCAACGCAAAAATGAAATACGTTTTAATTGAATTTATCCTAGTCGATTCTTGGTTGCTGCGAAAATGCGCAAAGTTTATTTTTAAATCAACGACTTTTCGTTGTTTTTGTATGCGCATTTTGCCAACTCTTTGTCGCTCTCTATGGCAGGTACAGTGCGATTCGAAAGTGTTAGAGGGATATAAATATTGTCAAGAAAAGTGAAATTTAAAAGTTAGTAAACCGGGATTTCCACAGGCTTTTTTTTTGAATATTTATTCTATTTTACATTTTTTTTTTTTAAATATTTATGATTATGATATAAATGATTAAATTATAGAATTTAAGTTGAATGCTTCTTATAAGTCTATAAATGTGTTAAGGTCATCCAGCTTCGTACTGTATTCGGATCACTTATTTAAAATTATTGATTTTCTATAATTTCCTATTTTTTCTGTCTAAAATTGTATAATTTTGTACATTTTGCGGAAGTTACATAAAAAAAAGCTTAGTAAAAAATTTAAGTTTCAAAATTTAATTTAATTCTATTTTTATGCCAAATTTGCCTTCATATTTTAGGCCTGGTTTTTCGTCAGGCACTGTTCACATTATGCGCACATATGTTTCTTATAGACAATGAGAAGTGAATTTATCAAATTTTGTGACACGCGGTCTCAGCTCTGCTCTAGAGATAGTCAGACGGAGATATAGATAGATAGATAGGGAGAGCAGATGAGACAGATGCAACTCGTGTACTTAGATTGAAAGTTATTTGAATTATTTTTGGCAAGAGCAGCATCTCTGCCAGCGATGCCTGTGAACTTTCCGTTGCGAATTCAAACTTGCCTGCTTGGATTCTTTTGTGTTTATGCCCAAGTTGCTCATTAAATTGGATTAGATAAACAATGGGTGTTGAAGGGGAGAAGGCAGAGGCAGCAGCAGTCGAAGCTTCAGGAAAGATGGCCATTAGTTATTCAAAGGAAATTACGCATACGCCGCATGTGCCCGCGGAATAAACAATCTTTCAATGCTAGCCGCCAGAGAGGAAGATACAGCACCTATCTCCCGTCCGCCCAATCAATTATCCAACAAAATCAAGAACAACCCAAATAAAATTCCACAAGTGCACGCCCCCCTCATGCCCATTTCCTCACAAGTTCGCTCTAATTATGAACGTTTCTAAAATTTACTTGTCTTTTTTCTGCCGTCCGCCTGAAATAAGCAAAGCGAATAAAACTAGAGCAGGCATATCGTGTTCTATGCACATGAGAAAATATGATTGAGAAAAAACTACAAGGGTTAATGCAAGTCGAAGATGTGGATACTCTGGAAAACTCTTTGCATATAAGTATATACATATATATAATGGAGGATAATTACCCCTCACTTCTTGAAATTTAATTAGTTATTTAACAAAAGTCTAGTAAAAATAGCTAAAAGTACACCTACTAAAAACAGATTTATAATAATCTTAATTGATTTGTTTTTAGAGATTTATTTTTCAATGCTCCATTCCAAGCATTATACCCTCTGTCAGAGTAAGCCAAAAAACAAGCGTGGGAAATGGTCGACATGTTGCCAAAAAAGTATTGTCGGCTAAGAGGAAGAACACCGCAAAACGAGAAATGACGAAGTGAATTTATTTTTGCCCTCGTTCAAGTGTTCGTTCAACTGATTTTCAACAAAAATCCCAATGTTTATTATTATTAAAACACGAAAATTTACATAGATATAATTTGTCGAAATAATTTTCGCCATTTAAATAGGAGACACTTGCCGCACCGGCTGTCATAATCTGTCATATCGGACGAAGGCCAAACAAAGCCACCGAAAATGCCACTAAGCGATAGCTTTCACACTGCGTATACGTAATGAGAGACACGAACCGAAACCGAAACAAGTGGGCTTTTCTAAGGAATTTCTTTCTATAAATATTGTTATTCGTTGAGAATACGCTGTGAAGGCAGATGATCCATCAAAGCTGATCACATGAAATGGCTGCCATTAGTTTTTTGGTAAAATCCATCACTATAAATATAGTTTATTGTTTATAATTGTAATGTTAATGGGGAAAAAAATGTATTATAGTTAAATATTGCCCTAATTTTTTAAACAAACTTTCCTTAATGCAAAATATTTGGAGGCCCATTTGATTGGCAGATGCCCGAATATACATATATTCCGAGTATTTATACGTGGTGATCCATTTAAAAATAGGCGCCCCTGACTACTGGAAACGCAAATCAAACAGGAAAATCAAATTGGCAAGAGAACGCAGAAAGAAAGCAGCAAACGAGGGGGAAATTTCCGCTGAATGGGTGATCCGTGTGAGAAACCAGAGCAGCGGGCATGTTCCATGACACAAAGATCAAGATAAATTGGCTGCATCTTGCCATGTTAATGCTGAAATTGTTGGCATGCGCAAGTGATTAAATAAATACGTCGCCACAACTGGTGGTACTCGCCAAATATCAAGTATACGCCCGAGGGGATAGCCATTAAAAAGTAGCATAAATAGCCAAAAGCAAACTAATTCGTATGCATTTAAATGTTGTTATTAACTTACTGACTTTAACAAGTTTTAATTGAGTCAAAAACAATACAAATTGAAATCATTGTTTTCTGTCAGTTATGGAGCTAAGCATTTGATACTCTTTTTTTCCATTTAAATAAATTATATCCGTGAAAACTATTTCAATAATTTTGATTTCAAGCAGTTTTAAAAGTATTAGGGGAAGGAAAATTAAAAAAAATTGATTAAAATAATATAACCTGGAGTTTTAGTTAAGAAAATGTCCCCTTTTTTTATTTATAAACGTTTGCTGAAAATCATTTTTATTATTTTGCCATTGTTTCCCTTAGTTAACTAAATAAAATCCCCAATTAATTTCTTTAAAATTAAAACCCTCTCATTTCATATTCTTTATTCAGCTCACCTGAGTTCCTGATTGTCGAAAGGACTCTCCTGGCGCACCGGCTTGTTGAGGACACTCCCATCCTCGATGATCTCAATGCTGGGCGGCATATCCTGGCCGATGCAACTGTCGTCCCAGCTGCGCTGCTTGGGACTGCCGCTCCGACTGCGACTGCGACCCTCAACGTGGATGGGAATGAAGTGCACATTGCCCAGGCTGTTGCCCCCCGCTCCATTGGCGATATTGATGTTGATCTGCGAATCGCCGCCATTTGTGGTCGCTGCTGCGCCACCTCCTGCTGCTGCTGTCCCCGCTGCCTGGGATGCGGATGCTGATGTGGTCGTGCTGGCGGTCGTTGACTCCACAACCACATCCGGCAGACTGATGCTCTCGATGCATACCAATCGCTCGCTGAACTCGCTGTCGTCGAGTTCGTCGCACTGCAGAAAGGTCTCCTCGCAGTCGGTGGAGTTGCCGTCACGGATGAAGTTCAGGTGGTGGTTCAGGTGATGCGAGGAGCTGCGTGGCGGTGGCTGTGGCGGTGACTGCGGCTGGTGCTGCTGTTGCGGTGGCAACTCCTGATCCCCAATCCCCGAGTCGGCGTAGCTGCTGCTTAGATTGGAGTCAGATTTAAGGGCGCTCCTTTCGCTGCTGGCCGACTGGCGAGAGGTGCCAGTGCCCTGCTGATGCCCAGCATGTGGCTCGTACTCCAAGTCCACGGCTTCATCTACGTCGTCGTCGTCCTCTTCATGCTCCTCCTCCTCCGCTTCCTCTTGGACATTCTCCAGCTTGACATGACTCAGTCGTGTCCAGGGACGGTTATTCGTATTTTGATATATGGTCGCTGGTATATCGGAGGCAAAGACCTCATCTTCCAGGGTCTCTATGTGCGCCTCGTTGAGTTCCTCGATGTTTAGCGCATTTTCGGCATGATTATTCAGTTCGTAGAAGGTCTCGTGCTGCTCCGCCTCCCCCTCCGACGATGTCGAGGAATGGAAACTGCAATCCTCGACCGTGATTTTGGGCACTTCCGGTGATTTCTGATGACGCGGCGGTGCCTGCGGTGGCGTCTGCGAACTCACGACCGATTCACGGAACTCACGCGGCGTGCTGGCACGCGAACTGTGCGCCGAACCGATTTCATTCGGTTTGGCGCTAGTCTGGCCCATGGTTATGTCACTTAATTGCTGATGCTGTTGCTCCTGCTGCTGCTGATGATGATGCTGATGATGCTGCTGTTGGTGCTGCTGCGCTTGATGTTGCTGCTGCTTGGCCAGATGTTGCTGCGGGGCACTTGCATTGCCGGCTGTCGGCAACTGTTGCTCCTCCGGCTGCTGCTGTTGTGTTTCCCGCTCAACGCTTGCCGCTTGAATGAGCTGCTCGCTGCTGTCGGACGAACGCATTGCTCTTGGCATTTCCCACTCACTCTCGGCCGGAAAATGCTGGCGCTCTGCCGGAAAATGGCCGTGCTCTTCACTAGCTCCAGCTGGGTTACTGCGCTCTTGGCTCGAGCTCTTCGCTCTGCGCTGATCGTCGCGGACGTCGTTCTCTGGGCAACTATTATTAGCCAAAGTCATTTGATAAGTATTCGGGGATGCGAGCGCGGGGTCGGAGTTCGTTTCAAGGTGTGCCGCGCTGGCGATTACGTCTTTGGCATTACTTTTATTCGATTTATTTGCCTTGCCAGTGGCTGCGATTTGCTGATGTTGCTGCTGTTGCTGATGTTGCTGCTGTGACTGCTGCTGCTTTTGACGCTGGTGGTTTCGACCACGCGCCATGAAAATGTCGGTAAGGAACTCGCGACTCTTCTGCAGAGTCCTGCGCTTCTTCGGCTCTGTTTCCGGGCTCTTGGACGTGCTATCCCCGCTCGAGGGAAGTCGGAATCCGCCCAGGGAAAGCAGCGATTGTCGCTTTTGTGGATCGTTTTCGGTACGATGGCGATGGGCGATTGGACCATCGATTTGTGGCTCGCTAATGCCAATTAATGCCCGATCTCGATTGTGCTGACCACCACCACCAACGTTTCGGCTCGCGATCGCGCTGGCTGCCTCGTTTTGACTGCTGGGAGCCGCATTTCGACCATCCGTCGTCGTCCTCGCATCTCCGTCCGTTTTATTTATATACGAAAGATTGTCGGAGCGGCCATTAGCAGCTGTTTTTGCTAATTTTAAACGCTCTTCGTCGCCGCTGCCAGCTTCATTATCGCCATCGTTGTCATCATCGCTGGCGAAGTCCTCCAGCTCTTCGATCACCGCCCGACGTGCTGCTCTTTCCGGCATCTCTTGCTGGCTAAGAGCACTCGATGGCCGTGGTCCCGTCGTCCCTGCGGCATTACTACTGCCCCACCTCGAGGGTCTGTCCTCCTCGTCACTTGTGTCGTAGACTTTCGCTTTGTGCGTTTTTCCGCGACGCGATCTTCGCAGCAAATTGAACATATTGCCTCTCTTAGTAGCGTCTCTTGGGATTATATTTGAATATTATCTCTCTTCAGCTATATCCATTAATTCATCTGCGGTGCGGCTGCTGCTCGTTTTGGTTGATCTTTCGTTGTGTGTTTTTCGTTTTATAAACAAATCGTTGCTTTGTTGCAATTATTTCGATTATTTTTGTGTGTATTTTAAATGCTTTCAACCTGTTGAAAATATTTTACAAATATTACATTAGTTTCGGTCGCTTGTGTGTGGGCACGAGACCTAATTGGCCTTAATTATAATGCTTGATCTTGAGTTTACCCGCCCGCACACGCCCAATAAGATTCAGTCTGCGGATGCGGATCTGGCGCTTCGACTTGGCTGGCGGATAAACTGCGACTGTCGCTCAGTAAACGCTCCATGCAGTGCGTCCACTGTCGTCGCGATCGTCATCATCAGGGAGCTCATCATGATGATGACAATGCTGGACAAATGTGAGTAACAACACTCGAGCGAGCAACTGTGAGTACTAGAAGCATGTTTGTGTGAGTTCACTGGGAGAAATAAAATTGGAAAATAACTATTTTGTTTACATCTTAAGATCTTTAGATTTTCTTCAATTTTGATAATAAACAAGTGTTTAGTAATTTATTTTATAGATTTTACATTCCCATTACATAAAAAGGTAAGTAAAAGCACTCGGATAGCTATGAGTACTACTATATTAGCAAGTTAGCTATTAGAAAACGACGTTAAAAACAACAAATACAGATAAACCATTAATATTTATAATTACTTTAGGGAAAATAATAAAATTTTTAACATGCCCCTATGATTACATAAGGGTATGGTGAGTTTAAAATCTGATTAGAACCAATAAAGTGGTAAGTAAATGTATCTACTCTGTATGTTTATGAATTAAGCCTCAGAAATAATTTTTTAAACTGCACAATTGACTCGAAAGCACATTTCATAATTTGTTTTAATTATCGTACAGAGAAACACACACATTCACATCTAAATACAATGCTTATGGTTAGCTTGATAATTTCTTATGAATATTAATTGGTGGGGTAGAAAGCCGGAGCCAGCATGACTGCGTTGACCTATTCCTATTGCCATTGTTGTGGTCATAGCTATTCATGCGTCATTATGTGTCATCCGATGGACAACAACAACAACATCAACAAGGGCGAAAACAACAAATTTTGCCAATTGTAGAATGTGAATTGTTGAAAGTCCGAGCTCAGATTGAGTTATTCGACAGCTGCTGAATTTTCGCCGCACGGAAAGTGAAAATTATTAACGTTTTGGTTGTTTGATTAGCAGAAATTTAGTTATTTGGCCATCGGAAATACCCCTCAGAATTTATATCTGCCGGAAAAGTAGGCTTTTGGTTCTGAGAATATATTTAAAACCGTCTTATTTCATAAATATGATAAATTAGCGATAAATTATAGATTAAAAAATTATCAAAAATAATAAATAATTGATGTATTTAAATTTAATATTTGTTTTCAGAGCTATAAATATCAAACGAAAAAAACATATCTGTGGATAGTTAAATTAAACATTATCCCATTTATGTCAAATCCTAAAAGTATGCCAGCATTTTCCGCATATTTAATCTCATTATTGGCTACTTAATAAATTTTTTCCAGTGCTATGAAAAGATCTGCACTTGAGTCAGCGGCAACTCCTTAGTCATTAGTGTTTCCATTCAACCCAAAGTTCAAATTGCAACGAGCAGAACCGAAAATAAACTAATCACGTTGCACCGCGCCCAACAACATCATAATCCGAGTGCAATTGCCTCGAAACTCCTGATTTTCCCCCTCATTTTCCATGCATCTATTTCAAGTTCAGGATGTTCGCATGGTTCTCTCTCTGTTTCATCCATTTTGCACATAAACGAACCAATTATAGCCAGCAATAAAATAAACCACAAGAAAGAGACTCGCTGATTCTCCAAGCATATATCTATAAATAAATATATATTCGGATCGGTGCTCTCGTAGGGCTTCTGCACATTGACGTCACCGTAAAAGAGGCAAACGAAGGCGCCAGATCATTGTAATAGATGTTCGGGAAGATATATGGATAATTAAATTTGTAGATAAAATTCGGAGAAAGACAAATAAATTTCGCTTAAATAGATAAATAAATAAATACAGCATATATATGTACAAAATTGTATCGATTGAAATTTACACTTTGTATTATTAAAGCCATTTAGTTTTAATTTATGGATATCTTCTTTAACGAAATACTATCACAATCATCATTAATAAAATTAATGATTCGGAGAACAGTTTGCAATTTTGGGATTTCCACAAAGTCAGCGGCGCAATTTGCACACATTTCGGCTTCCAATGAACGGAATTTATTTCGAAAATACAAAATAGATAAAAGCCAAGCAACATCAACAAATATCAAATTGGGAAATGGCAGAGAAAGGAAGGGGGTTTGTGGTCTGGCCAAGTGCATGACGCTCTTACTTTTGGCACGAAATCCGAAAACGGAAATGATGCAGGTGAAATATATATGGAAGGAAGATCAAGATTTATTTGGAATTGATATATACAATCTCTTTCTAATTATTTCCTTTACAATTTCTAATACAAACTAAACTTATATCTGTTTACGTCTCGGAAGCACTGACCCACTTCATAAGTCGTTCAAGCTTACAGCCTTCAACCAGATGGCACACACTTTATATCATTGTTGAATTTACATCTTATATCTTTGCCAATTATTGCACAAGTTCAGAAATAAAATAAAACCAAAAATCATAAATATTTTTAACGTGAAGTAAAGCAGACGCAGACAGGCGAACCAAAAGGCAACCAAAATGCGATACTTTAATGATAAATGAACAATAAATTTTGCACTTGGCCAATGCCATTGCCCCGACCTATAGGCCCAAATAGTCAATAAAACCCATTAAAGAATTCTTTAGGCAAAAAATGTGTTAAAATATTTATATTTATGGCGAGTGGGGAGGCGGCGTAAAATTAATAGAAATTAAAATAATATGAAAAAAAGCACACGAAAAATATGCCATGAATATTTGGCATGCTTTTGTCGACGTTTTAACATATGTTTGCGATCGAGCGGAAATATATGGCCATACATATTAACACGTTTAGATAGGACAGTGCGTTTCAAATTAGTAGGCATTCGGGATGGAAATCAACAGTCGTTCTTTAAAGAAAATTTAGTTATAAGGATTGTTAATTAAATTTAATGGGATATATTAAAATTTAATATTAATCAGAAGAATTTATTTCGTATTTCTCAGCGAGCAGACTGAACTTTCTTTTCGTATAGCTCGCAGATCTGTGGTAAAATTGTATTCAAATGATTAGAAAATGATTTCTGTGTATAATTATTACTTAGATAGTTTTACAATTTTTTTTATTGCAAATATTTTAGCTGTACCAATGTTGAGAGGAGTGCATCCTGTGCTTGCTTAATAACTACAGTAATTAAACATTGCAAATGTAAATCGAAACCAAATTAAACATTAACGTTAAATAAAATAAACGTATATATACTTTTAAAACGCACTGTAAGACATATATGCATACATAAGTACACAAGTTCGCAACAAAAACACTTGATTCTTGACGCGTGGAGACCAAAATCCACTTGAAGTTTATTTTCTCGTTTCGAGATTGACAAGCACCATGGGAGTCGAAAATAAGAAAGGAGAAAAATACGTCGAGTATCATCTGGAGATATGATTTAGAATAGAGGATTTTCACTGCTAGGTGCAAGCTCTGCCGGGCACTTTCCCTTCACTCACGGCATTTATTTACTTTTCTTTGCTCAGTGCTCGCTGGCCCGCTGACTTGCTGGCTGCTGGCTCGTTTGTTTGTTTGTCGCCGCCCACACTGCCGACCTGGCACTGGGCCAACTGACATTGACTGATGCCAGATCAGGCGGCTGATCCAAAACATTCTGGCCACAGAGTTCCCGTCGCCCAGGGACGGGTTAATGTTGTTCTTAGCTCCTCGGATTTCCCCGTCTCGAGCTTTTTGCTGCTGATGATTTTCCAAACACTTTTTATACGTTCTCTGAACTGCTGGATTTCTGTTTCCACGACAACTGCCAGGGGAGGTGATAAAAACGGCTTACTTACACATAAAACAGATATGTAAATCAAAGCAAGCAGGCGGGAAATAAATTAGAAAATTAATGAAACTATTAAAGCATGCGACAGGCGACAAAAAATCATTGCGACACCTCCGCCTTGAGGTGTTGAGCGAATTAATTGGGCGCATCTCGGCCAAAGCCAAAACAATAATAAATGTGTAATCCGCGTTTACAATGATGACTCTTAAATTGTTGAAATAAAATTTATAAATTATAATGTACGTGTTTAACTAAAAGGGATATGCCTAGAGTAAAGCAGATGGATTACTATTTAATAAAAATGTAATAAATAAATCTATGAGAAAAAGAACTTGTAAAAACAATAAATCATTTTATTATTTAACTACAGATAAAAATTAAGTAATAAAAGCTTTATATTTTTAAAATAAATAATAAGTTTTTTAACCAAATACTTTTATTTAAAGTGTCTTAATTTGTAATTCCTCGAAGTGATTTATTAGAAAATCCGTTCTGGCATTTTATAAACTTGTTTAATATTTCTTTCTTTCTGCAGTATTAACTGCGAATTATTTTTAAGGCACATTAATGACATTACTTACACAGTTATTGCTGAGTGTAGTCACTAACAGGAATTATTTATTTATATTATTTACAAAATTACACAAAAGAACACACACGTATTAACAGTCCGGCCAATTGAGTTTGACTTGCAGCAATTAATATTTGTCATAAGAATTAATATTTGTAAAATTAAGTTTTTCCATTTCCGATTGTCACACGCCTACAGGGCTGCTGGGGTTGGGAACATTTTAAGGGGGGGGGAAAACACTTGTTAATCGCTGACAGCAGGCGACACATGCCCAGGCGGCCCAAGCGCATCGACGGCGCAAGGCGGAAAATCCATTTTCACTTTCACAATGGCGCTCACGGCGCTCGCGTTCCAAACGGCGCAACAAACGGTACACGACTGACTGCTGATCTGACGGAGGAAAAGCGCCGATGCCAAGGAAAATTGTCGCTCGGCGGTGGCTATCGATAGATGCCCCGTCGATCGGAGGCCAAATGGAATGGAATTAGTTAACCGAAACAGATCTCGATTGTTGCACAAACAGACGAACATGGAGTGGGAGCGAAAGCCTCAGCTGACCCATAAAAGTGGCAAAATATTTACAAAGCCAATATGATTCCGATCAGCGGCGGGAGAAATGCAATAAGAGCACAACGTTAATATCGGTCATTTGAAGCAAAACGTATTCAAAGCGAATCCATTATCATAATAATGGGGTTTTAATAGCTGAAACCGATTTCATTTTATTTTTATTAATTTCCCAACTGTAATGGTTTTGTTTACAAATCAGACACTTGTTTCCAGGCACACTTGAGTTATATCGAATATGTTTGAATATTTAATTTATTTATTACTTTATTCAAAATTAATCTACAGGATTAAATCGGCCATAGCTTAATTTTTATACCCGCTACCCATAGGGTAGAAGGGTATTATAACTTTGTGCCGGCAGGAAATGTATGTAACAGGTAGAAGGAAGCATTTCCGACCCTATAAAGTATATATATTCTTGATCAGGATCAACAGCAGAGTTGATCTAGCCATGTCTGTCTGTCTGTCTGTCCGTCTGTCCGTATGAAACACTGGATCTCAGAGACTGTAAGAGATAGCGCTCTAACTATTTTTCGACAGTATTTCTTATGCTTGCACGCAGATCAAGTTTGTTTCAAATTTTTACCACGCCCACTTCCGCCCCTGCAAATCATAAAAAAGCGTATTAAGCGTATAATT
Organism: Drosophila anomelani; assembly: GCA_035045905.1. Taxonomy (NCBI): domain Eukaryota; kingdom Metazoa; phylum Arthropoda; class Insecta; order Diptera; family Drosophilidae; genus Drosophila; species Drosophila anomelani. Next base: position 1,143,478 of record JAWNOO010000007.1, on the reverse strand, counting down.
TTAAAGCTAGAGTCGCAAATTTCGGTATGTATATTAAGAACTATAGTCTGTGTGATTCCTGAAAATTTGGTTGCGATCAGATAAAAATTGTCGAAGTTATTAAAGAAATAATTTTGTATGGCCACAAACGGCTGCTGGCAGCATGCCTCATTTGGTTGACCAATTAGACCAACTAAATATTCTTATCAGTTCTTGATTGTGTTCGGAAAAGAATCTTATAAGATATTCAAGAAGCATTTTTAATAAATGGTAATAATTATTAGCCGCTTTAATGTAATAATAACGCGTTTCTACACATATAGATTCATGTGTATCCATTTTTGTATGCATGTGATTATATTACACTTGCATTTGTCCGTTATGTTCAAAATTGTATTAACTGTTTTTTATGGCGTCCTGACGCTTTTCTGGTTTAAGTATGGGTAGCGGGTATCTCACAGTCGAGCTCACTCGACTGTAGCTTTCTTACTTGTTTATTTTATATTTTACCATTTATGCTTACATTTACTAAACAGGAAATGGATAACGTAAACACTTTGAGTAGTGATGCACTGCTTGTAAAACTAAAACACACATATAAAATATTATACTACAAATCAATTAACTATAGATTAAATAAATTTACGATAAATAAACAAGTAAGAGTGTTCAACAGCGAGATACCCATTACCCAAGGCATTGTTCACCAAAAGTTCATCAAAACACAAATCTTACTCTGATGCACGTTTAAAACAAACAACTAATAATGTTTTATTTTGAATTGCCCGCAGTGTATCTACCGAGAGGACATACAACAATTTTATAATTTAATAATATTCTCAATTTTTTCTAATACCCAAAGATTTATAAAAATTAAATATCTGAACTGAGCACGAAATTTGGTAGTGCCTTGCCCTTATAGTGTTTAAGATCCTGGATTCTGGGCGGATTTTATACAGATGGATCAAGAGTTGTTTGGCACAAAACTATAGTATTAGTAGACCCAGCTATAACTAAAGGTCTACCATGACTTTTTCACCAATTTAATTTACAAATTGAAATGAAATATATTGAGTTTACAAATCATCTGACAGCTGATATCGAGAATGACATTAACAAGTGGAATAAGTGGAAGTTTGTGGGAAAGCACTTTATGATTGAATTGGAGCTGAGTCAGTTTTACCTGAACTTGGTAACAGAAGGGCAACAAAGTTTGATTCAACCAAAAATGAAGGCAGCAATATTAATACTCATAGGGTCCTGCCTATGTCTACCAATGATGATGGATACTAACCTGGAACCGAAGCTGAGATTTCTGAACAAACTCGTTAAGATAATTGAAAATCAGGAGATGATTGAGACTATCATAACTCTCCAACACCATCAGGATAAAAACTGCACACTCCAACATTGGAATTCTAACGAAATACCCATTCTACGATCAAACGAGCTGTCCTCCTTCGAGGTCAGGAAAATCTTAAAAAATTATCTGCTTGCCTTGGTCTGCATAGACGGAGATTTGGATCACACACTCCTCAATTCGTTGGCAAGATCTCTGGAAAACCTACGACAGCATCGAATCGTACTATGGACCCAAAGGGAACCAACGAGGGAATTCTTGGCAGATATTTTGAATCAAGCCGTCAAGTTTAGGTTTGTTCAGATAATAGTCGTTTCCATGGGTTATCACCCCAAGGGAGTGCTGACAGTTCATCGCTTGCATCCCTTTCCATCTCTCCGCTTTATAAAAGTTAAAAATAATTCGAACATCAAAAGCCTGGTCTTCCCAGACCCTCGATTCAATTATAAAGGCTTGTCGGCCATCGTGAAGATCATTCCCTCAAACTTTACAATCCCCATAAAAACGAGAACTGGCTTCTTCCCCATTTCCCATGGCGAAGATATGGAAATTATAGAGTTTTCACGAAGGTATAACTTGGACTTAAAATTGTATGATGAGAATGCATCAGATCATTTCGATATTCAGCTAAGTCCCCGATTCATAAGACGAGGTGATATTTCGGCTCAAGCGGACTTTGTCAATCCTTCCTCCGCAGCCTCGCTGTTGGTTGTGGTGCCATGCAGTAACCATCGGAGCGTCAAGGACTTCCTTAGGGAACTTGATTTGCAGACTTGGCTATTGTACCTCCTGCCAGTGTATGGTACCTTCGTGCTGGTGGAGAGTCTTGTTCTGGTCGTGACTTACCGAATGTCCGGCGAACCATATCGCCTGACCAACTTGAATCCGCTGTTGAATTTGCGAGCCTTTCGGGCCATTCTCGGTCTTCCATTTCCGGAGTTACGGCGGACGAGCCTTTCTCTGCGCCAGCTTTCCCTGGCCATCACCATTTTCGGCTTTATCTTCAGCAATTGTTTGAGCTGCAAGCTGAGTGCTTTGCTCTCAAATCCACTGCAACGCCCTCAGGTGAGAAATTTCAAGGAGCTGAGGGCCAGCGGATTGACAACAATTACGGATGCGTATGCTCATTCATTTATTGAGAACAACATTGATCCACAGTTCTTCGATCACGTAATACCGGAGTTTATAATTTTAAAGTCAGTTGATCGACTGAGATTCGTTTTGTCGTTGAACGACAGCTACAGCTATATATTATATATAATATACTCATCAAATTGGCCATACATGGAAAAGGTTCTACAGTCCATTGGAAAAATGAATCACTGCACGTCAAAGGATTTGATTATAGTTCAAAACCTGCCGAGGATGTATGTTTTGGAGTGCAATTCCATCTACAAGTGGATGCTGAGTAGATTTGTTATGTATGTTCAGGAGGCTGGCCTTACCGACCATTGGAACAAGGCCGTTCTTTTTATTCTGATTGAAGCCTTTAACATAAAGTTTCAACGCAATGTCGACACTGGCACAGTCCCTTTATCCTTGGAACAGCTAAAATACCTCTGGTACCTGCTTGCCATTGGGAATGGTATTGCCACAGTGGCTTTTCTTGTGGAGATCTCCCTAAAGAGGCGCCGAGCTGTCGGGCAACAGGAACCACCGGTGTAAATGAAAAGCATACTTATTCTTATATGTTAAGACCTTAAAGTTTTAAGGCTCTGGCCGATTAAGATTCTTTTTTCTTAAACTATCGACCCTTTAATATTCTTAGTTCAAGCAGATAAAAAATATAACATTTTTGTTTTACTAGCACTAAAGAATGATGAGATAGTCATAAAAAAGGTTTCTCCATCTATTAAAGCAACAACACAGTGCAATATTCCCAATAAATGCACCATACACGATTTGTTCACATCAAAAGAATATGATTATACTTCAGCATTTGCTAATAATATATATGTCATTTTATTGTTAAGATAAGATTCTTAAAAACGTACATTGTATTACTTAAAAAAATAAAATGTCTCAGTCGGGTTCTCTCTGTTAATACATTGAGATATTTATTTGTATTTAGTTTATTTATTATTTTTATACCCGCTACCCATAGGGTAGAAGGGTATTATAACTTTGTGCCGGTAGGAAATGTATGTAACAGGTAGAAGGAAGCATTTCCGACCCTATAAAGTATATATATTCTTGATCAGGATCAACAGCCGAGTCGATCTAGCCATGTCCGTCTGTCTGTCTGTCTGTCTGTCCGTCTGTTCGTATGAAACACTGGATCTCAGAGACTATAAGAGATAGAGCTCTAATTTTTTTTCGACAGTATTTTTTATGCTTGCACGCAGATCAAGTTTTTACCACGCCCACTTCCGCCCCCGCAAATCATAAAAAAGCGTATTAAGCGTATAATTTTAAAGCTAGAGTCGCGTACATTAAGAACTATAGTCTGTGAGATTTCTGAAAATTTGGTTGCGATCAGATAAAAATTGTCGAAGTTATTAAAGACATAATTTTGTATGGCCGCAAACAGCTGCTGCCTCATGCCTCATTAGGTTGACCAATTAGACCAACTAAATATTCTTATCAGCTCTTAATAACGCGTTTTTACTTACATAGATACATGTGTATGTATTTTTGTATGCATGTGATTATATTACACTTGCATTTGCATTTGTCCGTTATGTTCAAAAATGTATTTACTATTTACTATGGGTAGCGGGTATCTCACAGTCGAGCTCACTCGACTGTAGCTTTCATACTTGTTTGAGATTGAGTTTTAAGGGAAATAACACAATAGTTTGGTTTTGGCTTGGATTGAGTGCTTTTTCATTACAGAGGTGCTTATGAATACTTAAAAGGGAAATTTTTGTTTAATTTTACAAATTAAAATTAACACATTTTGTTGACACATTTTAAAAGGTAAACCTTACCGCCACGGTAAATATTTTCGACAAATGTGTTAAAAACGATTTAAGGACGTCTAAGTATAAAAGAGATACTAAACGATTTGAAGATATTTTTCAAGATCGTAATAGTGGAGTATACATTTTTTTGAATTAAAGAAGAAGAGGGCGCAAATATTTCACTATTTTATTTATACAACAACAAGAATCGCAAAAGGGATACATATTTAAATACAATTATTTTAATGTTAGTGTAATTATGATTATGTAATATATTCTGCGGGATTAATAACATTTATATAAATTTTTAAAAAAAGACTTATACTTGATTACAATATCAATTCATTCCGTGTATGTCGTGGCCATCGATTTCTGTTCTTCGCTCGATAAAAAAATACCTCCAAAGAAAACACAACAGCAGCCGTGCCATAGCCCAGCACAAGGAGGTACCACATCAGCTTTAGATGGTCCAAGAACAGAGGCACTAGCATCGGTCTAACACTTGTAGGAATTTCGAGGTTCATAGCTCGCTTTGCTTCATGGTATTTAATCTGCCTCCAATGCTGTGAGATACCTGCCTCCCGCAATCGGGTCATGACCATTGATAGCAGTCTCTTGTATATGGAGTCCTTCTGCAAGACGGATGTCATGGGAATATTATTTACGATGGCGAGATCTGAGGAGATGCAAAACGCCTTTCGTCCCTTCGAAATTTGATAATTATTTATATGCGGCCAGTTTTCTTTTAAAATAATGTAGGCATAGCTATCGTTCATGGTCAGCAGCAGTACGGCGCGCTCTCTTTTTGGCATATTGCGTTAGGTACAACTCGGCGGAAGAATTCGGCTTGGACATCCGACTCGATAAACGAGTGAACCTGCGGGTCGACGATCACGGTCATTCCACTGGCCCGCAACTCCTCGAAATTCGTCAGCTGGGCTAGGTGGGAGTGCTTCGTGAGCAGAGCACTCAGCTTGCAGCTGAAGAAGTTGCTGAAGACCATCCTGAAAATGCTCATGGCCAGGAAGAGCTGGCGGACTGAAAGGGTGTCCCGGCTGCTGACGGGAAAGGACATGCCTAGGATGGCTCTGAAGACCCGAAGGTTAACCAATGGAATTATTCTGGTCGCGCGGTAGGATCGCCCTGACATCCGATAGATAACAACTAGCATACATGTCTCTACCAGGACGAGCACAGCATACACACAAAAGATGTAGAATAACCAGGCTCCGACGTCCAGTTGCTTGAAGACTTCCTTAAGAGTCCTATCTCGGCCGCAGGGCACCATAACTATCATTGATGTTGACAATAACGGACTCACATATGCCAAGCGGTCTGCCAACGTGTTCTTCGAGAGAAATTGAAGAGTTAACTGAATGTCAAAGGAGCCTGCATCAGTCAGGTTTAAAGTCACATTATACTTGCGTGCAAACTCAAAAACTGCCCTGCCTTCGATTCTCAAAAATCTCAGACTGTCAAGCCGAGTAATATTGGCATCGACGATAGCCTTCCTACCCATTAAATCAATATTATTCGGGACGAAAATTCTTTGCTAAAGCCTCGAAATTTTCGCAATTCGTACAAAATGTGGTTTGGGATGAAGATCCGATATATCCGATATATGACTGGGAGATGTTCTCCCGCTTGCAGTATCAGCAATTGGATGAATTTAAGCTCCTCAGCATGCCTTAGAATAAGCTGGAAAAAGTCTTCTCTTGGCGGTCGGTGCATCCACAAAATTATACGCTCATATCGCATATTCTCGTAGATCTTTGCCAAATGGATAAGCAGCCTGCCATCGGAATCATTGTCCATGCAGATTAGGGCCAAAGCTTTATTGTTGAAGTTGTCTCTCAACGCGATTTGGGTCTGCTCATTGAACCGTAAGATAGGGATGCTTCGTAGATTCCAGTCTTGAAGGGTGCCATTCTTATCCTTGCTATTCTGTAGTACAGTTAGCGTCTGTATAGGCCGACCCTTTTCCATGATTTTAATGAGCCTATTAAGAAATTTTAGCTTTCTTTCTGGTAAACTTTCGGTTATCCCTTGACTTAGAAAAAGGATCAGGAGAGTTCCCAGTATGAGTCTCATGGCTGAGACTGTAGTGAGTTTAACGGATGTACCAACTTCAAGTCGCGTTCAAATTCGACAAAGTGTTAATACTTGGTTCAAAATATAACTTTATGATTTATTTGAAAGCCATTACTGTAATAAGAGACAACAAAACACACTGGGCTCCAAATCTTATCATCTATTTCATAAATGTCAATCGACGCCTATCAGAAAAGCTTTTGGGGAAATTATAAAAAGGTCAATTCCACAGACCTTGGGAAATTGTAAGTATAAAGGAAAGGAGGGGAGGATTAACACAAAGCACCAATTGATCCAATTTTAGGATATTTAATTATTTTGATTATATTTTCGACAACACATTTATTGAACATTAATAACTTTGGTTTTCTAAAGAGCGATGTAGAATAAAATTATTTGCAATAAAGATTAATTCGCATTACATTTTCATTATTTGCATTACATTTTCATGATTTGAATTACATTTTCTGATAAATATGTTAGTTTAAAATGATTTTTAAGCCACCGAAACATTTTCTCTGGGCTCCGGTCTCATATTCTTTCGTCTTAGACCCCTGAGACTTAGCTCAATAATAAATACAATAGTGGCGAGTCCATAGCCACATCCAAGGAGCAGCCACAACCAATTAAAATCCGCAGTACGCAATGGAACCGCCCTTCGCTTAAGCTTATAACCAAGAGTCACGTTGAAAAGTTTCTGTAAAAAGTATGGTATTTGATTTTCCAAATGTGTATTAATTCCTGTTTCGTGGATTCTCCACAAGAATTTCGATAGAGGCCAGTCATAGATAGAATTTTTTTGTAGGATATGCATTTTCGGCATGCCGTGGATGATGGTCAGGTCTTTGGAGTCACACAGAACCTTTCGTCCCAGAGATTTCTGATAAGTTTCGAAAGAGACCCACTTGTCTGAGACGACAATAAATGCATAACTGTCGTTTAACGAGAGCAACAATCGTGTCTTTACTGCAGTTGAAACCTCAGTTACTTGAATGATTGTTTCGTTGAAGAAGTTGGGGTCTATTTCATTTTCAATATAAGTACGAATCATAGTGTTCACTATAACGGTCAAGCCACTGGCTCGTAACTCATGGAAATTCGTCACCTGAGGATAGTGCGAGTTCTTGGTTAGTAAGGCGGTCAACTTGCAGCTGAAGAAGTTACTAAATATCAGTCCAAAAACGCTGATGGCCAAGAAGAGTTGTCGTAGCGAAGGGTTTGCCCGGCGACTGATGGGAAACGACAGGCCTAGGATGGCTCTGAAGGCTCGCAGATTCAGGAGCGGATTCAGACTGATAAGTTGGTAAGCGCGGCCATTTATGCGGTGCGTGACCAGCAATATAAGTGTCTCTACCGCCACAAAGGTGACATACACTGGCAGAATATATAAAAGGCTGGATTTCATGTCGAGTTGCTTGAAGACATCGCCTATGGTCCTCAGCCTGCTACAGGGAACCACGACCTTGAGTTCGGATAAGTCATATGGATTTAGGTATTTCAGATCCATCTTAATGGAAGTCATTTGTGGAGCGAGTAGGATGTCAGGAGTCATATTTAATCCAGACGGATCCTTTCTGGGCGATGGGATGTAATTCACAATTAAATTGTATTTTCGGGCAAACAGCATGATAGGGTGGTTCTTTTCTCTCCATTGGAATGACGCTGAAAGATTATTGCCTAATCGGCCGTAAACATGGAAAGCCGTGTCGTATTCTATTAGCACATTCGCTGTTCTGCCTGTAAAGTCAAGGAAAATTTTTGGGAAACCAGCTATCTTGTCGACTTGAACGATCTCTGAATTTGGAACTGCAAGAAAGCAGTGGGCGCTTAGGATCTGTCCCCGTTTCCTACTAACTTCCAAAATGAGAACTTGCAGATATTGATACAGCTTGGCTTGATGGGAGATGTGTTGAAGCATCTCATGGCTGACTTCCTTTTGTATCCACAAGATAATCCGTTCCTGGCGCATTCCATCAAAGATTTCGGCCATAGTATCCAAGAGGCTGAGGTCGGAGTCCTTGCCAATGCAGACTAGGGCGAGGGCCAGGGTATTGAAGTGCCTTCTAACCTCTACTCGAGCAAGTTCATCGAAGCGCAAGGTGGAAATTTCTTGCCGATGCCAGTCCTTGAGTTCACAGTTCCTATCCTGATGATGCTGTAATATCACCATTGTTTCAACTGGAGTCAGCTTATCCTCAAACAGTTTGTTGAGAAACTCTATGTTGGGACTCTGAGTATTGGACTGAGTTAGTTGAACGATTAATATAATTGTTATCGCGGTTTTCACTAATGTAGCCATGTTGCAGTACTTCTTCCTATGGATGTCTAGGATAAATTGAATGACTACCAAGTCGAAGTGCTCCAGGAGCAAAATATTTAAATCGAAAGCTGAAGCTCGGCGAATGACAGCTGTCGGACGATGGACTTTCTGATGTCAATACACTTAGTGGAAACTCATTAACTTAATAAGATGTCGTAAGCGTATTAGAAGGCCTCTTATAATACTCTTGCAGTAGCACAGTTTCATTTAAATTTTATTACTTGGCTTAGATGCTATACAGTTCAATGCAGATTTCGATTATAATATATCTAATCTAAGGATCTCTGGTTAGTAGTTCGGACTATATATAGCTGAGGTTCCTTGACCAATTTAAAAGTATTATCCAGAAGTATTAACCAATCGAGACATTAACAATGTTCTGGCAAAGTGTGGACAAGACTTGCACTCTGCAATGCTGGAGTCACAAAGAAACCTCCTTCTTACGTTACAATGGGCTGGGCAGGATAAGACTGAGGGGGAATTTCACCAACCAGGCATTGGCCATCGTCTGTCTTAAGTAATTTTCTCGAACAAGTGGCAGCAGGTTTTGAAACCATGTGCCAGGAACGAATAATTCTGTGGACGCAACAGAAACTCAATAAGGAGTTCCTCAAATTCAAAGAGGTCTCCAGGGAAGCGGACAAGTACTATAAGTTTACAAATAAGCTGCTGATATAGATAAGTGATGATCCCGAAGGAATCGAAGATATAGCTATGTATTGTCGTCCACAAATTTGACAATTTCACGAAGACCCATAACTTAAAGCGCCAAATGGATCAGTCCAACGTAGTTCCCATATCTTCTGAATATCTCGGCTGGTGCTGGCATCTGTTGCTCGCTGGCTATGGTATTGCCACGGTGGCCTTTCTTTTGGAGATCGGAATTAATAACCAAAGAATACGGATATTTAGATCAAGAATTTTACCTTTGTCACCCTAATTGTATTTGTTGTACTTTAAAGGAGTTTTTTTAATTTAATAATAAATATTCTTGTTTTTGTGTTAAGGAGTTCATTGAAGTTTGAATAGGTGGCCACAGGAGAGAATAAATCTTAACCCTGTATTTGAAAATAAGTTGGTGATAAAATGAAAGTTAATAAACCATTGAGTTCCAGCCTTTAATCTATCTCGATCGCCTTAAACCCTCATAGTCATACCATACGCTTAAAAGCACAACGGAAAACATTGATTAATGTGAGTCCGATTGTCAATTATCTTTTGTTAACCCCCAAATAAATGCAATTTAGACACATCAAGATTTATTTACAAAATGACTACTTTTGATATAAAGCTTAACAAAGACATATTATACATAATCAGACTAATATATTATAATATGCATATAAGAAAAAATTGCATTATATACCTCTATTTAGCATCCTATATTTGTTGCTATATTTTCCCCAAAATGACCTCCGCGATAAAAACGAGGTTCTCGTAACTTAAGGGTCTCCCATTCCATTCGCCATCTTAAACCCGCGGAAATTTCCAGAGCTCCGATGCATTTTTAAACACAATTTGCTTCCATCTTTCAGTGATTCCAGCCTCCTCTATCCACGTCACAAATCTCGGGAGCGGCCACCTGTAGGCAGAAGTCTTCTGGAGGTGGAACACCCGTGCCAGGTTATCAATAATTACTCGGTGGAAGAAATCCGAAATCCCATTTCACTCTCGATAATATGGTGAGCCACGGGGGCAACTATCACGGTTAGTCCACTGTCCCGTAACCCCTCGAAGTTGGTCACCTGTCCCAGGTAGGGATGCTTGGTGAGGAGACCGGACAATTTATTTTATTGTAAAAAGTTCATGTTTTAAATCTCGAAACGTTTTCAATGTTTTGCCAGTGTGCAAAAGGGAACAGCAACTCAGTAAATGTATGTTCACTGTCCTGCTGTGAGACTTTGTCGACTTTGGTTGGCTTTTCTTGGGACCACAAAATTATTCTTGAACCACCCATATTTTCAGAGGTCGCTGCTACTTTTTTAGGAAGGTATTGAAGCCATTGCTCATGTATACCAGGGTCAATGCGAAGTTGTTTAAGTGTTCCTGCACAGTTATCTTGGTGCACTCATTAACCTGTAGGGCAGGTAATTCAAAATTCCAGTCGTGCAGAATGCAATTTGTATCCAAGTGCTGCTAAAGTATTATCAAAGTCTGGATTGGTAGCTCCTCCTCGATCCTCGTAATAATTTTATTGATTATTAATTGATGATGTTGTGCAAGGACTTCGTTTAGCAGAAGAATCAGCAGATCATCAACATGTGTCACTTCGTCACCCAGCGGCAAGTTCATCAACTTAAGTGGGTGTCGTTGGAAAGCCATTCCATTTATTAAAAAGGATCATTTTAATACATTTTGAACAAATTGATCTTCCAACCCTCTTAATCGCATTGACATTTCAGATAAACTTGTAAATCGTTTTTATAATATTAGTTAATATTAGTTTTAATATAATTTCAAAACTACGATTCCAGTATTCTTTCAATTGCTTTTGAATGCCAGACTCATAAACCCTGTGAATGAACTCTTTAAGCGGAGCCTTTTAGATTGAGTTCTTCGGTAGAGTTTGCATTAAAGACCAATTCGAGATAATAGTAAGATTCTTAGTGTGACAGAAAACCTTTCGGCCCATATACCTTTGATACTCCTCAAAGAAGAACCAATTCTCCAGCATTATAGCATTGGCGAAACTGTCATTGAACGTTCAAAATCCAACACGACGGGCAGCCCACTAAGTCGCAGTTCCTCAAAGTTCTTCACCGGGGCATATAGGGAGTGCTTCGTAAGCAGAGCACTCGGCTTGCAGGCGACAAAGTTGCTGAACACGAATCCAAAGATACTCAGCAAGAGGAAGAGCTGACAAAGCAAGGGGCTCCAACGACGGTACACCGAAAAGGACATGCCAAGAATGGCTTGCGAACCTGCAAGGGGACTCAGTAGGCCAGCATGGAAAGTTCGACCGGTTATCCGGTGGATCACAATCCGGATGAGGCACTCCACCTCCACCAGGTTGAAATGTCTAGCTGCTTGAAGACATTCCAAACGCTTCTCTCCTTGCCGTAGGAAACAATGACAATCAGCGAAATAAAATGGAGGGGATTAACAATTTCTTGGCTATTATTCGCTGGAAGCAATCGTGGAATCAATTCAATATCAAAATATTCCGAGTATTCTCGCGGATTAAGTTTTAATGTGAAGTTTTTCCTCAGAGCGAATTCAATAATTTGCCGATGTTCTTCTCGTGTAATCGTAAAACTTATTATTGATAGATGGAGTCTCCGTGTGACGTACAATCGCGGTCTGTCCCTGATAGCTTATCTTATGGCCATGAAAAATTTCTTTCAAATTGAGAATATTTTCGATTCGTTCAAATTTAGCATTGGGAAAGGCGTGTAGACGGTAGGCGCTTACAGTTTGGTTTCCTATAGACTAGTATCAACAGAATGATTTGCGCTTGCCTCATATGGTTAATAGCTAGAGCCAAATTATTTAGTTGCTTGTAATGCGAACTCTTAATTATGCAGAGCAAAGCCAATCCATTATAGGTGTTGAAGCTCTTTCTCTAGTTAAAAGTCGATAGGTCATCGGACCGAATTTATTTATATTTAAAATTTAAGATAAAATGGGACAACGATCACTTTGACTAGTTTTCGCTCGAATGGTGGGGTCTAAACTAAGTTGAACACCAGGAATTTGTTAATTGCTTTAAGCACTAAGGACAACAACCTGAACAATAGACTGACTGCTAAACTATCCATTGTCAGCTGTCATGGATTTTTGGGAGGAACTCCACACTTTTCTTGGCCGATTGCAAGGACACCTACAGCTTGTTGAACTGAAGGCAAGATGTAATCGTTTAATGGAATTAACCAATTCTCATCACGATTCCTTACTCCCACCAATTATCTTTGAAACATATTTTATTTGATATTTATAAGGAACAACACATTTATTAAATTGAAGAAATAGTGCATATTACAAAATATTGCAAACATTACATTGATATATTTAATATTTAGATAAATAATTATATTTTACGCCTCAGAAATCCGAACTCTGGAACTCGGATTTTCCTTCAAATTTCTGACAAATCGTACGAACAACTCTATTAGAAATACCACAAAGGCTATTCCATAGCCTAAGAAGAGCAGGAGCCATAGCCAATTGAAGTGCTCCAAGGAGAGTGGAACTGCATCTTGTTTGACCTCTGAATTGACAGTAATATTGAGTTCCTTTCGTATTTTATCAAACTTCCCTCTGTTCCAGTGCAAGTTTATACCGCTTTCATAAATCCGGTGGACAAATTTTCGTAGTGGCCACTTGTACAAAGAGTTCGATGACAAGTAAAACATTTTCGGCAAGTTCGAGATAACGGTCAGATTTTGGGCGTCACAAAGTACCTTCCGACCCAAGGACTTCTGGTATTTGTCCAGCATTGGAAACGTGTCCTTGAAGACAATATAAGCGAAACTGTCGTTCAGAGATAGAAGCAAACTGTATCTTTGTTTTATGTCCATGCTAACAGTTTTTGGCAGAATAGTCTTCAGGAAATAGCGATCTATGTCCAACTTAATGTAGTTTTTTAGACCTTTATCGATCACGACTGGCAGCCCGCTGAGTCGTAACTGCTCCAAGTTTTGAACCTGAGCGTGCCTGGGGTGCTTCGTGAGTAGTGCACCCAGCTTGCAGGCGAAGAAATTGCTGAACACGAATCCGAAGATGCTCAGGACCAGGAAGAGCTGGTGAAGCGAGAAGCTCCACCTGCGGCATAGCGGAAAGGACATGCCGAGGATGGCAGCGAAGGCTCGCAAATTCACCAGTGGATTCAGGAAGCTCAAACGGTGCGTTCGGCCAGTTACCCGATAGATAGTGTAGTGCATAAGCCACTCAACCGCCACGAATGTGGCATATACAGGCAGAACGTACAGGAGCCAATCGTCGAATTCAAGGTGCTTAAAGACATCAAAGTGCTTCTCCTGGCCGCAGGGCACCAATACAATTAGGGAGACAATGGTGAAGGGATTAGCGCTCTCTGCGATGTCTCGAAAGGTAACCAAGCGCGGACTCAGTTGCAGGTCGAAGTGGCCCATCCGTTGGACATGACTATTGCCCTGGTAAAATTTTAGACTCAAATTCCTCCTTAGCGAAAACTCCACTATTTGTCTATCTTCATCAGTGTTTATGGGAAAACTTCTCTTCGGCCCGTAGCTAATGTTATATCGAAGAATAGGGTCCTTTTTTGGCAAAACAATGGCCTCCTTTCCTTGAAAGTTCAAATGTAAGCCTTCAAAAATTTCATTAAAGTTCAAGGCATCGTCAACTAGATTGAAACGTGGTCTTGGAAACGCCTCAAGGAGGTAGGTCTTCACCGATGCATTTCCTGATCTGACAGATTCCAGCACGAGGATCCGGACAAATTGGTGCTTCTCCGCCATCGTGCAAAACTCTTCCAATAATTCTTTAGTGGCTTTCACTTGCAGCCACAGAATGATCCGTGATTGTCGCATGTGATTAAAGGTCCTTGCCAGATTGTTTAGCAGTCCTACATCAGAGTCCTGGGTAATGCAGATTATGGCCATTGTGTAGAAATTGTTGAAACTTGTTATCATTTCGAAGGTGGTCTTCTCCGTCGATCGAATTATTGGCATGTCGCGTGGCTTCCAATCCTCAATGAGACAATTGTTTGCCCTTTGATGGCGAAGTGAGTAAATCGTACTGATATCCATGCTCTTTTGAATAACTTCAAGTAGTTGGCTCAGAAATCTCAGTTGAGGATGAGGCTGTTCTTGACTGCAGGACGAACTAAGCAGAAGAATAAGCAATACCGTCGTTATGCAGTGCATGGCTGGATGATGCCGAGTTCAGGGTTAAGACCTTCAAGATGTAGGGTTTAGAATGTACTGAAGTTCAGCCAGCATTTCCTAATTGCTTTATGGCTGACTATAATCTAATTTTATGACAAACTACCTTCAACGTCAGGAAAACTACATAGTTTAAAGTCGAAGATAGGTCATTTGGCCTAATCAGTTGTCAATAGTATTTGTTTTCCTTCGCTCACAAACTCGACATGTAGATTGAATCATTTAATTGAAAGCAGCACATGCTGAGGCATCAAGTGAAGACTCATGGTCATAGCCTTTGCATTGGCAAAGTTTTATTGATTCATAGAAAAATAGCTATAACTGGATATTGATGTACTGTACAAAAAAAGTGCGAGAATCTGTTTTGCCGCTGTGAATAATAATAATGAAAACAAACTCTGGACAGACAGCTGACCCCAATAACTTGTTCTGCTTATATAAAGATCAATCTTATTGCTGCGATTTCCCCAGAATATCCTCTCCAATTAGGGAACACAAAATATTACCTAATAGATGGATGGGTAAAGATCAATTGTATTTAAGTTTGATATCCGCTGATTGTTGCGATTTTTGCCAGAATATCGTGATGACCATAAAATATTACCGCAAATAATCTCACATCTGTCCAAGTGCCATTCTGCTGGCTGTGTCTGGCGGAGAGCCACAGACAGTCATTAATCAGGCGGCAAATTGTCACAATTTGTGGCAATTGTTTGTCTGTATTTGTGCCGCTGTAATTATGACAATTTTGCTTAATTGTTTTTGTTGCGGTCACCGCTGCCATTTTTTTGTTCCTATTTGATTGTTTACATTTAGCAATGGTTTTTGTTCTTGCTGCCGCCCGCGCGCATCGCAAGTCGCCGCTCTCTCGCTTTGGCTTAACGATGCTAATTTGATTAATTTCCCTTTGGCCGACACACGTCGTATACGTAATGCACATAATGCGCCCGTTACAGTTTATGAAACGTTAATTAGGACCGATAATTGCCTCGGGCATGGGAGAATGTTAATTGGAGCACGGACCGTCGCTTATGCCGATTGGATGAAGCCCATCCCGATTCAATGGAATGTCGATTGTGAGCGATTATGACGGCATTCAGTTACAACTAATTGTATCCTGGCTTACCATAATTCCGGTGCCTTTGGAGATAATGTCTGCTTTACTGGTGGTTGAACTGAGAACAATGATCAGGGTTATATTTCATTTTTAAGTAACTGAATTGAATGATTAGGCCTTTAATCTAAAAACGTATTCATTCCTAATTATAAAATTGTATGTTTCAATTAAATCTGTAAATAAAATACATTTTCAGAGCTCTTTTAAGAGTCGATCTGGCCTTAACCATGTTAATGTAATAATTACTGTGGCCCGATGTCAGTTGTAAGTCGATCAATGGGGGGCCTCAAAACATCACGGAAAAATCAAAGAAAATTCATGAAAAGTTTAATAAACAAATCTGATTATGCGTCGGGCACAGAGACACTGTGTCGTACACCCTCACACCCGCAATAGCCGCTTTGTTCAATTTAGAAACCACAATTTGTATTTTCCTCCATCCGATATGTATATACATATATACTTGTCATCATGTATATATATATAAATGTTTTCAGTTCAATTTCCAGTGCTGACAAATGCAAAAACCAGCCTTTTCCATCGGTACACTCTAAATGTTATTTATAATAGAATTTATGCCTAGACGCCGGGCATTGGCCATCCATGGACCGAAATGGACCAAATGCAAATGGCAGCCTGTCGCCAGCGTTCCAATTTTGTTCATGTATCAGATTTTAGTACCCTGGTCCCACAGATTAAGTGGAGTTTATTGTTTTCCAAGATCGAGGGGATTCTGAAATTACAATGTTCACTTCTCTTGGGTTTACGGGCTATGATTTCGAAGATTGGAAAAGTTAAAATAATAAATGAGCATTTGCTTTGAAAAGATTTTTTGACCATGAGGCAGATATTCTTAAGAATATGTTTCTTCGAGTGAGATCTTTGCAGGATTTCCTTTGATCTGCTAATTAGGAAACAGCTTAATTTAATTTAAATATAATATATTTAATTCTTTTTTATTGGCTTACGGGGAATTCCTTGTGCCAGATGATCCAGCACTTGTCCCACACGCACAGGCAACCACAAAATTCAGCAACAGCGATGGTGGACGGCGTTATAATGAACCATTTTGTGGCCAGAAATAGGGCGGCAAAAGAACGGCCAAAGTATTGCCAAAAAAATTGCCGATTTCCTATTCGCGAGATGCATTTCCAAATGTTTCATAAATTGAAAACGAAATTGAAATGGACACTGGTCAAATAGTGTTCGATATTATATTAAAATAAAGTCATAAATTGGGCAACTGTGTGTCTCTTTCTCACTTTTACCTATACCCATGTTATCCTTCCCAGTTTTCCCAGTCCTGCGTGCGTGTGCCCCGAAGCGTTAAAATTGCATGAAAGCAAATCTCAATGGCATTTATGCGCTGTTGTGGCGCCGCCATTAACACGGACCGACATCGGTAGAAGGTGCAGAGTAGGGGGCGCGATGATGGTGGCGGCGCCCTGTCCATTGCGTTGTCAGCGATGGTGTTGGCCTTACAACAATGCCCGCTGGCGGCTTGTGTCAACAGCTGTTGCACCGCCTCGCTCCTCTGGAGTTGCATCATTTTTAGCCTTTGCCGGCCAGCATCCACCCACGCAAATGCAAACGAAAACGCACACGCAAATTGTAAAACAAAACGGGAGCAACAGGGGCAGAAAATGAATGCATTGGCAAAAGTCAATTTAATTACAAACAGGCGTTTTTAAATTTAAATCAACCCGCCTGTATGGCTGCCCCTTTGCGATAATTCACAATCAAATTAGTTAGGGGAGGAAGACAGAGAAAAAAAAATTCCCAATGGAATTTACTATTTAAAAATGTTTATTAAATTGAAATAATAATAATTAAGTTAAATTACTATATACCCATTTGCATACATAATTCAAACAAACCATAGCTTAGATTAAACTTCGTCTGTATATAATCTTGAGATTGATTGCTGCTAGTCTCTGGCAGGATCTTTTGATATGCATGTAGGTTTTCTCTTTATAGATATTGTTCTACTTCCATTTCATATTTTTGGCTCAGTGTGGAAATTACTCTTTAAACTTAAGTTAACCTTAAATATTTTAGTATCTCTCTAGCCCTCCCTGTTTTCTGTTTGTGCTTGCATGTAAATATAGTTCACACGGCCACTAAAACGGAAATCACTACATATACGCACGCCACGCGCACATATAAACGTGGCGGTGTCTGGGTGTTAGTGGGCCACTGCCTGCCCTGCAAAGTATGCTACGAAATATTTTCAGTTTCATGCGCCAAGGCTCTACATTCATTGTGCTTGTATGGGTGTGTGTGTGTGCATGGCTCGCCTCCCTTCCGGCCCTTGCTTGCGGCAGAAAAATGGAATTGTTTATTTGCTTTCGCCTTTTCTTATTTAAAACTATTTTATGTGCCTGCTGTCCCAGCGTAAACTTTTGCCAAAACGATAGAAAGTGCAGAAAAAATAGTGGCGGCGGGACAGGGAAAGTTCCCGGACAAGGAGAGAGGACGAGCAATTGGAGTGTGAAACGTTTTCACTTCCGTGTTCCCTCGGTCCAAGTCTCCTGCTCCTCCTTTTAGTTCTTATTTTCCCCTCCTGCAGCACTTTTCTTAACATGCACATAAAGTTTAGTCGATCCTGTGCGGTTGTTGGTGCTTCTGCTGCTGCTGCTGCTGCTGCTCCATGTGCTGCTGGCCATGGCTGGTGGTCCAAAATCCCATTTGGCACTGAATTGTGTGCGCACATTGAATTTGTAGCGAGCTTAAAACCGGAGCAATCTATGGGCATTAATAGATATTTTATCTCTGCATGTGTGCCACCAGAGTATTTATGCGACTCGTTTTTGTGCAGTGTAATTGAATTGCAAGTGCTGCAAATTCTGTGTTGCCTTTCCGGAGCACAACTTCGTAAACTGAAGTTGGACCTGGGTTAGCCTAAGCGCAGATACCTTCGTAAATAAATTAACAATTTCCCGGCGATTCGGAGAAATTACAAAAATAAGTGCTATATTATTTGATAATTAAATCTAAGGCACATTGTAAAACAAGTAAGTATGCCCTTTCTTACAATACTAAAAATATGTAAAATTAATTCCAAATTAAACAAGAAAAGATGCGCCGAAGCTTGAAGATTTTCTTTTTGCCCGCAAATAACGTATTTCTTTTGAAAATATTTATTTTATTTGGTAAGAAAATAATAAATAAATCATACATATATACCGAAGTCATTATTATTATAATTATTTTTATTGTAATAACAAGTACATTTCTTGAATATGTAGAAGACTATTTACAAAGTGGCATTCGATAGCATAAAAACTGTAGGACTAGTTTGCGACTCGGCTGTGGAAACTGATTAACACACTTTATAGGGTCGAAAATGTCTCCATTATTGCATTAAAAACTTCTGAGTAAAATTATAAAACTCTGCAAGGGTATAAAAATGAAGTGTGTTGTGTTTATAACCGAATGCAATTTCTTAATATTATTATTTACAAAATTATCTACTTCCTCTCTTTCTACATCAGAGGTACTCCATCGGGGGCAGCTGAAGATAGCCAACGGTTTATGACGTGTTTATTTGCCACAACAATTGCGACACAATTGTGCCACATGCAGTGACATTTATGTGACCAACTCGAGTGCGAACGAGATGGATAGCGGGGCCGAGAGCGAGTGTTGTCTATGAGTTATGGCTCTTCAAGCGGCAACTGCAACTGCTACTGTTGCTGCAACGCTGACACATTTAACTGGGTGTGTGATAGATGAAGCATGCCAGATACCAAGGAAAGCCAAGTCCAGGAACGTGACAATGCCGCTGCCATCGAGTGACTACATTATAATGCTTTAGGCCGGAAAAGTGCTTAACTTTAGAACTCAATTTTGATTATTATCATATAATATCACTAAGCAAATAGTAAACTCACCACATAATTCCCAAGACTTGCCTGATTTTAGTATTGAAAAATAAAACCTACCTGAAAATTACATTTTAAAGGCTTATTTTATAAGCTAACTTTAAATGAAATTACTTGTCATTCGATTTAATCGCTTAATAACTTCTTCCATTGATTTTAATACGAATGTGCTTAAAACTCTTTGCAAGCCTTTTCAACCAGGCATCTCCGGAGATACTTTACCCATAGGCTTCAAATTGAGCTACGCAAATTGATTTCATTGAAAGGGCACACGTAAACGGATGTATAAAGGATTCTAGTTTGCAACGTTAAAGCTGGGGAAGGAATCCCATTTCGGCTTGGCATCGACCGACAACTCCTTGCCAATTGAACAATAAAGTCATAATACTCTTTTCGTGTTCTTCCCCAGCAGCAAGGCGCAGGGAAAGGCTGTGTGAGCCGGGCTAAATGAAATAAAATGCAATAAAATAACAACTTAACACCTTTGGCGCAAAATAGACAGAGCGAGCATAAAAGGGAACTGCCGTCGAAGGAGGACCCAGCTCCTTCGCCCCCTCATTCACACACACACCCACCCACACACAGCTCTCAAATGCGCAGGCAATGCAAAAAGCAAACCGTAAGCGCAGACTAAGCCGATTATAGCACGAAAGTAACGGCAGTGATGGGCGGCATGAGAATAAAGGAGGCACACTGAAAGAAAAACCATTCAAGGGAATATGTTCACTACCAAGAAGGACATTCTTAGAACTTTAAAACTTTAGATTCTACAAATGTCCCGCACTAAATTATTATTCAGATTAAAGTATTTATATTTCATGATTGTATTATTACTAAAACCCTTTGTTACTGTGCAGAAAAGTAGCAAGAGGTCCTTGGCTAGAAGTGCGTGGCGGGCAGACAGAGACGCAGACCCAGATATAGACAAGGACGGTCGAGGAGTCAGGCAGGCAATGAATTATCGCACTAGCTGCGCCAGCAGTCGAGACAAAAGTGTTGTAAAAAATGTAGTACTATTAATTTTCTTTGCATATCTTATTGTATCTTCATAAACAGCCACGCACACAAACAGAGAAAGGCGAAGTCTGGGAAAACGGGGGAGGGCGGAGCCCTCAGGAAACTGGCTTAGTGCTAAGAGATTTCTAATTCAGTTGAGCAGAAATAAATTACTTACCGTAATTGTTTGCCATATAAAACTGTAGCAAAATACCACTGAGAGATCTTACGGATTGCCTGCCGCCCACTCTCAACCACCCACCCAGCCCACTTGCTTTGAGCCATTTCTGTGAAAAGGATTCGGTACATCTTGGCAGGGCCTCTTTTTCGCTGAGAACTTTAATAATTTTTGTAAAATTTATATGCACTTGTTTACTTTTAATTTATCTACCGCACACTTATAGTTGACACGAGTGCAAATTAATGCCCTTTCATTTTGTGCTTTATGTGAGCATAAATAATTGTGCAAAGGCAGGCACAAAATTGCGTCGATTACAATTTTTAATTATTTTTTAATGAACTACAAACGCCAAAAAAATATTTACAATAAGTATGAGGGAGCTGGTTAAAAAAAACCAGTTCTTTACGTTATAAATTTATGCATGTTTAAAGTGAATTTATTGCATGTTTAATTGTGGATAATGTGTCAGACGCAGGCGGCCAGAAGCCAGCCCCTCGCACCGCTCTGCACCCCAACGATGGGTAATGAAAATTTTCACTTTTATGATCTCCGCTCAGCTGGGTGTAGCTGCTGGAGTAATAAAATCATGACTGGATGACTGAGACATGAGACTGGATTAAATTGGAATTGTTGGCTTAAAAGGTCCTAAAAGAGCTATTTACCACTAGCTTAATAATGTAAATCATCCGGTGATAGTAATTTTAGCTTCAACTGATGTACTATTAAGCTAACTTTGCTTAATTAATTCATTGAAAATGGTGTCTCGCACTTTTAATATGGTTTTATTATAATGCGTTACAGTTTATTGGTTTTGTTTCATATTAGAAATAACATAAAATACCTCTTGAATAAGTAAAATACGATTTATCAAATCCCGATGTAGCACTCAGCTAGGTGGACATATCCAATATAAACTCAACACCACCAAGTCTCTTGCCCTCAGCTGTAATATGATCCACAATGCTTGAATATAGATTATAAAATTTGACTAAACTTTGCGGTTAAAGTTGTGGCCATTATTTGCAAGAAGGCTGGACGTTCTTTAAGTAGTACATATACTTCCATTTTAATGAAATTTTCTCCGGCGATGGGAAAATCAGATTCTGTGGTCGGTGGCATACAATATTTCCTTAAATTATGACCATTATTTGATTCAATCCATTCTCCATTTTTAAATGAATATATATCAATCACAATCATTAATAGTTCCGTTCCATAATCGATTTTTCCAACAAGTCGAAGCTTAGAAAAGAACAGAGTCTCTTCAACTCCTTGTACGGACTTTACTGATTGAAATTAATTTTGGGGTCTCCAGAGCACTGTAATTGCAAATATGTGTTTGGCATGTGTTCGGTAAGTTAAGTGAGTCGGAGACCTTTAAGGGGGTCCTGATGAAAGGTACGAAGAATAGGGATTGGTAGCGGCCCGTAACAATTTTTTAAACTCACCACTGCTACAGTCCATAGGATCAGAGAAACATTTTTGGTTAATTCAATCATTTTAATGGCTTAGCCTGCATTAGCATGGCTTAGCTTCTTCAGCATATAGCTCCGAGTCGTGTCAGATTCGATAGACAAAAAAGTACTCTAAAGGTGCGGCTGATGTTACGCAGTGTGTCCTTTATAGATAAGGTCTAGGAACTAATAACTTTCTAACTAAGTCGAAGATAAAACCTACATTTTCCAAGTATTGGATATGAAAATTGATCTAATGATTTAGAAGAACGCTTTTAATGGTCATCACAAATTTTTCGGGCCACTACAGCACCCGGATAAGATGCACTTACGGCTGTTACGTGCTCTTCTTGGCTCCCGAAATCACGCATTAGCTGCCAGTTTGCACTTAAAGTCATAAATTTATTTAAATATATGGAAGGCCCCGAGCAGAACAGGGTCCCACACGTTCGCCGGGTGAAGAGCAGGCGCCGTTGTAAAGCAAAATTTATATTAACTTCATTTTGCCGCGGCTGCTGCTGCTGCTGCCTGTGCTATGCAGTCATTGCATAACTCATACGCACCGTGTGCCAGAGACCGTGCCGTGAGCCAGTCAGTCAACCAGTCGCGATGCGTGGCGGTACTCCAGGCAGCCAGCGAGCCAGGCAGCCAGCCATATCACCGACACAAAGCGAAGAAAGGGCCTCGAAAATGGCAGCCAAGAGAATTTTAAATTACGCTTTTGAGTGTCGACTGAGGCTGAGGCCGAAATGCAGCAGCCGCGGCAACTGCAACTGCAACAGAAACGGGAACGGGAACGAGAACTTCACCCAGCCACCCCATTGCGTGCATTTAATTGCAAATGAAGCAAGAGGAGCGCGGCCAAAGCGCTGACAATGCCAATTGCCAGCTTCAACTCACTTCCACCCTGCCCATTCCCATCAGGAGCAACTGCAACTGCAACGGCGAACTGCAAATGACGTTTAATCAAAGTTGTTGAAATTGATAGCATTGTTTGTAGTGCACGCCCGGCCGGCAAACGGCAAAATGCATTTTAAAGTGTGCTAAATGTGTTAATTAAAGTTACCCCTGCTTGCCAGTTGCTGCTTACACGGATTTGCTTTTGCGGTGGCTCATTGGCCGTGATCATTGGTTGGGTTTCAAGAAGGAAATCCCATAAATAAATACGCGAGTAAGCAGCTAGGTAAAAACGCAACAGATTTGAATTAGAAACGCTGCTAGGGAAGCACCACAAAAGGTAGATCCTGGGAAATTGCAACTTAGTTGCTGTGGCAGGCAATAAAATAAAGTCTTAGCCAAGCGCCAGACAACAGGGCAAGAGCCAGACCCAGAGCAAGAACAGCAGTGGCAAGAGGCACTTTTAATTTGTTGTGCAACAAATTAGCATTTATTTTCATTAGGATTCCAACTTGCTGCTGGGTCGGTCCGTTAGCCCCTTGCCCCACCGTGCTGCGTTTCTGCGTTTCCATTCATTTTTTGTCAGCTCTTCTGAGCGTTGTTTGCTTTTAATTATAAATACATGTGCGCGAAGTGGCTTTAACCCACTGTTACGGTTGTTTTACATTATAATAGAACGATATTTATATTATATACATTTTATTCTTATTATACATGTTAAAGTTTTCAGTATTTGTCCTTCAGGCACTCCGTTAATTGGTATTTTGCTACGAATCAGACCTCTAAAACAGCATTATAAAATAAAGCCGAAATGGGAAATATGCCTATATGTAAGTATTCTGAGATGGCAGATACTTTGGCAGATAGTTGTTGCCTTCTATTGAAGACTATAGTTAGGCACACTTTACGATTTCTAAAAATTAATAATAACACAATTATTATTGAAATAATTATTATTAAATTATTAAGATATTAAAATTTAATTTAATTTAATTTAAATGAAATTCCAATTGTGCGTAGAGCTAATATATAAAATCCTTTTAGAGGTAGTGTAATAAAACAAAATGTATTTCCAAGTACCATATTTATTTTACATAAATATATACAAATAAATAAATATAAATTAAGCGTTTGCTTTAAACATATAACTTGACAACTTATGCATAAGCTTCACATACATATATTGTAACAAAAGATATATAATTAAGTACTTAGGTAATTCGTAAGTTAAAAAAATTTATTTTAACTTTTGTTATTTCGCTAGGAACATGGGAAATGATAACAATTTCGTTGGTATCTGTTTTAAGCCAAGTGGATGCTTTAATTTTGAGTAATTTTTCGGAATTAACTTGTTTCAGATAATCATGTTTAAGTAATTTTGATTAAAGATTCCCAGTCCCGTGAGTTGCATACCCAGTTCTATATCCTCACCGAACCAATATTTGCTAAGTTTTAATTTACGAAGATAAGGTATATAACACACATACAGATAAACCAATTTCCGACAAATGTTTAGTCGGAATTAATAAACAAATACACTAAAGCACACAAAATTTTCCAAATCAATTATGTAGAACCAAACACATTACTCACTTGGAATATTCCTGAAACAACCAATAATCAAAATTGCATCATAGAGTTTCTATACAAGTAAACAACATTATTGAAATCAAGAATTGTACTAAGCAAATAAATGAATTTATAATTTCAAACAACTTTGTAGTCAATTTATATTGTTAACAACGTAACGAAAATATAACCTTTGTCATACATTCAAACAAGAGAAATAATACATAGAATACCATGTAAAATATTACAGCGTGTTTCAAATCATATGTATTACATCTTTTGTTTTCACAATCTTAAGTTTAATCCTGTATTTCATTTATAAATTTAAGAGTACCTAAGCAACTCATTGTTAAATATAAGAAAACACAAGATAAACAGCCGATCCCGGACCAAATTGTACATGATCAGATCATTCCGGAAAATAACATTATGATTTATCCCACATTATCTGCCTGAGGACAGGCCATATTCAAAGGTTGACACTATTCCAAAATGAAAACAAGCCACCATGGAATTGGGTCTTTACGATGCAAATCCTGAAGACCTTTATTTACAAAAATCTCACAGTTATAATCGCAAGAACAAGGGAAACAAAAATCATGGCAACAATCAAATGTATTATAATAACAAACATAATACAGGTGCTTAATATTCATCAACTAATCAAAATAGTTATCAAGCTAATCAGGCTAATAATCCGAATGGAAATACCCAAAATCGTAATTCAAGCAACCCCGCCGTTTTTGACCCGCAAACATTTGACAATTTTAAGAGTGCTTTAAACCAAGGTAGGCAAATAAACCCCATGAATTGCCAACCTTCTACTTCGCATAACCCAACTAACAATGGTCTCGTAAAGAGACAAAGGGAAAGCAATAGTGGACAGAGCAGAATGATCAAGCCCAATGGTACATGTCCGTCCGAACAAAAATTCTATTTGCATAAATTTCCCCACCATTATGATTTCCCGCTAGGTCGTCATATGCCCTATCAACATCGTTCAAGGATCACAGGCCCTACGTGACGCTGGTAAAACACTGGAAGAAACTCCATACCCCGGAAGCATCAGTAAGTTCATCCAATCTCTGGAGGCGCAGCATCGTAATATCTTTGACAAGTTAGAAGTAGAAAATGACCCTGTAAATAAAAGTAATTATTCCGAAATGTTGAAGAGGAATATCAAGTCCAACACTGATAGAAAATTACCAGATAGGATGTACATGTCGTTGAGTGGAAAGGAAATTGACACTATTTCAAAATTAAAGCAAACCTCCATGGAACTAGGTCTTTAGATAGCTATCCTGGTAATGTAGCTGATTGAGATGAAGCTCGGAGAGTTGCGCTGCTACTGCCATTTTTAATGTTTGTAAGTCTCGGTTTCAATTTAGTTTTACAGAATTAAAAATTCGAATTTAAAGTTTGTTTCCGATCGCACGGGATTTGTTCGGTTTTGAATACTACACACACGTAGATTCTTTTGCGGATCAAACTTTGAATCACTGTTTTAATTCGCTGGTCTGGATAGCTAGTTGTATAGCGTATCCTTAAATGTATTGCTTAAATTTGACCAGTACCGTACTAAAAGGACTGTTTTTAATTTTGAGCAGCCGGTAGCTGCGCCAATTAATACATAGGTAATTCGTAAGTTAAAAAAATGTATTATATTTATTTATTTATTAGTGAAGAACACCGACCGATTAGTTTCGTGTCTCAAACTGAACTTGATTAATTGAACTGCGGGATTTGTGTTTACTCTACTACTGGGGACTTATGTGGAGTTGTGGTGTCCTATGACTTATCATCCGATAATGATTAATAGTTGTAGGGTAGCATGGGGTCTATGTGCTATGTGTTGTTTAATTATTAGTAGGCATGTGCTAAGTCTGTGGGACTGTGGATATGTCAATTTATATATGAACAAATCCGGGGAAAGGTCTACCAGCCTCTAAACAGAGGCATTATGCTTTGACATATGTTTTCTAACATCACTAGAAGAATCCAAATATTCAACATAAAATTCATATATGATCTTCTAATGTATTTAAATAATAAAAAACAACGTCCAAAGTCCGATGGAAAAATCGTACGTTCGCGACCCGTACGTTCGCGACCCGTACTTAATTTAATTTTAAAAAAACTAATGGAGATATTTAATTGGGAATTGACTCGATAGAAAGCTACATGCTTCTATTTTAAAAGAAAAGTTATTGCATTAAAATATTCCATTCCAATTCGAAGATTTTTTGATTTTGCTAGAGCAAGCCAAAACCGACTTCCATTTTGCGTACGTTCGCGACCGCATGTTTTTTGCCAATATTATGAAAATGTAAAATCCATTAGAACCATAATTTACACTAAGAAAAGCATTCACGAAATGCTATCGGAAAACAAAAAAAAAAGTTTCAGAAAATGTTTTTTTCTTTAATTTTTTTGCACTAATTGCGTACGAACGTACGTTCGCGACCCCAGGATTAGCCCATATATGTATATATCGGTTATGCTGTGCTAAAACCTCTAAACAAGATTGCTCCCCACATGATCAGCCATATTCCACCCCCTTTTCATGCAATGGGTTAATGCTGCACATTTCCTCCAACAAAGAGCTGTGCGCGGAATTCTTGCATTCAATTAATGCGTGTGCGAGTATAGAAAGCATCGTCGCGTCGCTGCTGCTGACCATCGTCGTCGTCGACATCCTCATTGCCATACCCATACCCATAGCCATGACCATTGCCAGCGTCATCATCACCTTGCCGGCGCTGGGCATTATCCAAGTAAGAGCTCACGCCCGACTGAGCGCCCAACGAAGCTGAAGACCACGGTGCGGATGAGTAACGCTGCCGGCCATAAGACCAAGGATGGCGACTGCCGAAGCGGGAGTTCCTCGTGCCCGTATACGAGTACGGATTGTAGTGGTGCTGATAGTAATCGGACCCGGGATCCGACTCAAAGTCGGGCCGGGACGAGTGGTCGATGTGTGTGCGATTAGGATAGAAATCACCGTCGGTATGGGGAGGCGGAGGCGGAGGTCTTCTCTGCCCGTAATTATAATCATCATCATTGATGTGGGGGCTCTGGTAGGGGTCTGGATGCGGCCGGTGCTGGTGGTGGGGCTTATTAGTCGCAGATGGTACCCCGCTATAGGGCGATTGCAGCACCACCGTGGGCACAACAATGGAGGGCAGTGGCGGCGCACTGGACGCAACGGCCGGAACTAAAGCAGCCTGATTCCAAGATGACGCCGCCTCCGCCTCCGCCACCGATTCTGTGGCCGTGGTGGAGGTCTGTTCGCGTGAGTTCATCTCGGCTAATTTGTTGAATCGGTTGCGAGTGCCGCTGGCGGTGAGCACCATCACGGTGGGATTCATGTCCGCCATGTGATCCTTCAGGCAGTTCTGCAGCATGTTCACGAAGAAGAAGAAGGAGAGCAGCGTCAGGGCATTCATCACGGAGCCGCTGCTCTTCTTCGATTTCTTCGACGACTTGGAGGGCGCCGGCTGGGGAGGCGGATGCGGTGGCGGCTGGTGGTGGTGCGGCGGCGGATATGCGGGCTCACTGCCGGCACTAGGATGGTAGGAGGAGAAGCTGCCCGTGGGCGGGTCATGCTGTAGCTCGTACTCTATGGATGGCTCGATGGCGCTGCGTATTTAAAGTTGCATTAGCCGGGGCATCCTCGGTTGACTTCAACAGTAGTCAGGACACGGAGAGAAAAGTCTGTTAATATTGCTTTAGAAGCCTGGCAATACCTAGGCATCATTTACTGCATTATTTGTTCTTACTTATAGGAGACTTTTCTCTCCGTGAGCTGATGACTCTACTCTTACCCGTAGCCAGAGTGTCCACTGCCACCCGATGTGGCCGTATAAGCCCCGTTTTGGTTGCTGGCAGCCGCCAGAAGCGATGGTCGCCCCTGCTGGCCCAGTTGTCCCAGCTGGCCCAGGCCCAGGTGCCCGTGGATGCCATGCTGGCCGATGTGGTAATGGTTCGGAAAGTAGTTGCTGGGGTAGTAGTGGTTGGGATAGTAATGCACGCGCTCCGTTTGACTGCAAGAAACGATGAAGAAATGGGGAGAAACCGGGAAGTGAGTGGTCCTGAGTGATTCTGCAATCCATTCCCCATTCTCTTCTCACTTGTTTGAATCCCATATTTACGTGGCTAAGTGCCCGAGGTATCAGTCTAGGCCCGTTGCGACCACCTTTAGGCCGCGGTTGGTGTCGAAGTGGATGCTTCTGACACTTTGCCCTATAATCTTAAAGTGAACCTAAAGTGTTTGCATTGTCATATCAATAGAGCAAGAGATTTAATATCATTTAGTTTTAATCTAAATGCATTTAACATTCTCAAGGAAATATATAATATATGGGCTAATCCTGGGGTCGCGAACGTACGTTCGTACGCAATTAGTGCAAAAAAATTAAAGAAAAAAACATTTTCTGAAACTTTTTTTTTTTTGTTTCCGATAGCATTTTGTGAGTGCTTTTCTTAGTGTAAATTATGGTTCTAATGAATTTTTCATTTTCATAATATTGGCAAAAAACATGCGGTCGCGAACGTACGCGAAATAGAAGTCGGTTTTGGCTTGCTCTAGCAAAATAAAAAAATCTGCGAATTGGAATGGAATATTTTAATGCAATGCAGGATTAGCCCATATACGAAGTATATAAAACGAAGTATTTAAAAAACAACGTAGTAAAGTTTGATGTAAAATATAAATTTAAAATCCCTTAAATATTCCACTATAATCGTTCATCTATAATTTAAAGCTTATTTTGCTAGCTAACTGAATTCATTAAAACATATCGAATAATCAAACCAGAATTCAATTTTCACTACCAAATCGAAATGTTTCACCACAAGCTATAGGAAACAATCTGTAATCAAAATTAGTTTGAAGTATCCAATTATCGACTTTACTGTCCATTAGAAAATAATTAAATTATTTTCATGTTGAGGTATCGGCAGGTCCGAATGACAGTTGCCTGACGATCCCACTGCCTCAGGACATGGCTTACGCATAATTATTTCCCGAATTGGCTGACAGCAACGGATGCTGCTGCTGCTGCTGTGGAAAACTCTGCTGATTCGACATCAGGCCCAAGGACATTTTCGACGTCACTGAGCTCACAATTTAATTGCTAATTGATTTGGACCAAACTGGAGCGCGTATGTTTATCACTTGGTGCTCGCTGCTGCTTAACCTGCCATAAACCGGTGGCATCTCGACTACAGAAGCCGCAAACCAGAGGTGGACAACTTTCGGAAGCCGCAGCAGCAAGAGGTGGTGTCGCAGTTGGAGACGGAGACGGCGATGGAGCGCCCAACCGCAAGTGACAATGTCGCTTAGGCAACTGGGCAAAGCCTTTGCCAGACACTTGGCTGGCAGGCAGCTATTAACGCAGGTAAATGGAGGGGACTGTCATTGTCAGCTGCTAAGTGAGTTTGGCTACAACTGGCAACTGGTAACAGGTAACTGGCAACTGCAACGGCCTCTGCACACCGCCCGATATCAGAGATGGTAGGTACTTCAATGGTACATCTTTGTAATTTAACGTTCTTATAAATAAACTCAATTAAAATTCGGCATTAAAGAAAAAAGTATACTTTTTTAAAATACTCAGCATCGAACATTTCTAAGAGGAGATCAAATTATTCAGAGAGATTAACCTAAAACAGATATATATATATACATAACACTATAAAATATGAATAAGAAATAGTTTTTATCAAAAATATCAGAAACTAAAATATAAGAAGATTATTTTACTTTGGGGTTGGTTTTTGGTTTTGGTTTTTCGATATAAAAAAATAAATGTGATAATGCCTTTATTATTTTTTAAAATGTTGTGTATTTATTAATATTTCACAATTTTTATACTATTTTTAGATTGTATAATCAAGAGTTTGGCAATGCATAATTTAAGAAATTATATCATTATACTCTTACTGGTTTTTGTAAAATGTTGTGTGTATTTTTCATAAAAATAAACATAGGTATGAACACGAAAAGTAAGAACACGTAAACTCTATTTTTCACTAGTTTATAAATTACAATTTCCCTTAAAATAAATACCACTTCCCTTAAAGGTACAATTAAATACTCTGTGGCTTAAACAAAATATTGGTTAATTTCCCATCACTGGCTTGCCAGTTGACAATTGCCGGTAAAGTGTTTTGTGGCGACACCGGCCAACTGACACACACCTGAATTGGAGCGTTGCGTTGCTTGCACGCGCTGCACATTTCGGCCAGGTAGACAATTAGTGCCCGACAAAGGGCAGACCAGCCTGCTTCTTGGCATCTTGGCACTGCACTCCCGCACATGCCGCCCTGTGATCCAGCCTGCTGTCAGTGTTAATGACGCTGCAGTCGCTTGTTTATTGCATTAAAAGCTCTATGGATGCAGCGTTATGCATCA
Organism: Drosophila anomelani; assembly: GCA_035045905.1. Taxonomy (NCBI): domain Eukaryota; kingdom Metazoa; phylum Arthropoda; class Insecta; order Diptera; family Drosophilidae; genus Drosophila; species Drosophila anomelani. The sequence continues at coordinate 1,112,451 of JAWNOO010000007.1, read as the reverse complement.
GAAATTGTCATAATTGTGCCATGTCTGGCCCTGACTTTGCCGCTGTGCCCCACACAGCCGGCACCAAAATGGAGCTCTCGGTTCTTGTGGTCTCTCGTGCGGTTAGTCACTCGAACCGAGCTTTTTGGCCAGGCCCATCTGCCCCCCGCTCACTGCTGTTCCTGCTCCTGCCTACTGCCTGCTGGCTTTAAGATTTATGAGCAGGGCTAATAGTTTTCATTGCCAGAAAATATATTTTTGCATTGAATGGGAGTCTAATGGGGATATTGTGGCTTTGACTGGTTTTTTTGGGATACACATATTCAAAGTTTCAAAAATAGGACTAGACTTAGTAATCGGACTTTTTAAAATCTAATTACGTTTAATTATAACTTTTAATGGCCACAAAATAATACAAATAAATTGGTTATTTGCAATATAATTACCAATATGTTCACTATATTTATTTATGCTATTTTTATTTTAATATCATCCTTTCAAAACTCTTAAACAAAAAGAATAAACCATTCGATCATTTAAAAACATTTCCCAAAAACCCTCCCTTTTGTCTTTTGTACAACCGGAAACATTAGACTGTAATAACAAATATTTAACATTTCCGCAGTGCTAGCGACGGCAAAAAAAAAACAACAACAAGAAAAACGACATTAGCCGAATTCGCTGAATCAAAAGCATATAAAATATTGCCGAATGCTGCTGCACTGCAACTTGTCCACACATTTCCAGCTTTGTGTTTCGCTTTGATTTGTCGCCGCAGGAAATGTAGAGGAAAAAACTAAACAGAACGAAGGAACTATAGGACTTTTGCTGATGCGGCAAAAAAAAGAAAGAATACAACAAAAAATCAAGGAAGCAAATCAAAAAGTCAAATGCCTTGAGGGGTTGAAAATTTGAGAACTTACCGAGGGGGCACGGCACACACACATAAACGGGGGCTGGGCTGGGTGTTTGTATTTAGCTTTTGTTGCCGGCGCCGTTGTCAACATATTTCAAGACCTCCGCGTCCGAGACGGCGAGTCAATAATAAGTTAACATGGACATATTGTAGCTGGCCACCAAGAATTCTCTAAGATTTTTATGGCCACCGAAATTGGTCAGTGAGCGAGCGGCCGACGGAATTTAATGACTGGAAAATGAGGCATTTAAGCCAAGTGCCAAGGAAAGTTTTCCTCTTGGCGAACGTGCCGGCAAGTGCCATTTATTTATGGGTCTGCATCTGTATCTCCAGCTCGGTCTGTGTCTGTGCGAGTCCTTGTATCCCGTATCTGTGTGTCTCTGTGCCTCGGACTGAAGGATGTGTTCGAAGGACAATCGTTGGCATGGTGCTACGTGAAGATGGAGCGAAGGCATACATTAATTGCCGTGATTAACACGTAGAAGCATTAAATTATACAAAATAAGAATAAGAACAATAATGTCGCACTATTTATTACTCTTTTAGACTTGTTAATTATATTTTATTGAAGGACTGAATAGTAAAATCTCATTTAAATGGGTAAAACTTAAATAAATAAGCAATTATAATCTGTAAGCTCTTAATGTTAACAGATAATATAGGTGAAAGATCATGAAAGAAACTATGGCGTTACCAAAAGCGGGATTTTCCTTTAACATAAAACAAAATAAATAATGAATATTTTCCCTTTAGAACTTGACAAGCTTTAGCACCAATTCCTAGTGCTTTCAGTAAGGATATCAGTAAAAGGCCTAGACTGTGCCACATCAATTATCGCATATGAAGCCAGTGCAACAGACCATCCTTTTGTGTCTGTGGGGGTGCATAAATCATGGGGCTACATTAAGTCCTTGAAAACCCTAAGCAGCTCCCACTCCTTCGCCCGCTGAACAAACTTTTCGACTGGCCGGGAAACAAAAATAAAAACTCGTTAGGCAGGACTCGAAACGAAGACGCGGAGAGTACGTGCCTGGACTCTGACTGCGACTGGAACTAGCGGGAGCTCACACAGTGTCAAGTGTAAAGAAGAACTACTAATCAGCAGTTAATTCTTATCTTTAATTAAGTGCACGTCCCACGGACCTCTTCGGCCCCCTTGGAAGGCAAAGGCAAAGGCGACGGCGACGGGCCAGGGTTCTTGGCCACGGCTACGGCTTCGGTTCTGGCGTTTATGGCAGGAGTCCTGGGAGTCCTGGCGCTTCTACTTTTTGCTCGCCGTCCAACACTTTTATTTGTCCGCGCTCTCGGCATTGTCCTGGACAAAGGCCAGCGCCGGCTTTGTCCTTACCCATCTCTGGTCAATTTAATGAAATAATCTAAGCAAACACTCCTGAAAATTAAGCAGTTTTTCGTCCGCTTCCGCTCTCAAATTAAAAATGTAATGCGTTCGTCTTTGTTTTGTTTTGTTTTTTCGTGTTTTTTTTTTGCCGGCGAATAATTAAATGTGCGAAAGAAGTTGCAGCAACATTAACCCGACCCGACCCGATCCGGCTGGCCAATTAAAAAGGCCACGCAACAATGGCCAAGGCGCTCATGCATGTCTGGCTCAACCCCTTGCCGCTGCCCAAGACGCTGAAAGTCCCGCGATAAACTTCGGCCGGAGTCAGATATCTGGGGTAGTCCATAAGTCATTACCCCCATTGAGGCACACGCCCACAGGTAGGAGCACAGGTAGCCAAAGTTGCTGCAGCTTTCGGCTCTCAAGTTGTTTGACAAACAATACACAACATGGCCGGCGGAGGGGGAGCAGTGCTGGTGTCCTGGCCAAAAAGGGTACTGGTTAGGGTGGGGTTCAAACAGGGGAACGAGTGCGGCACTCAAGCGTGCCCGTCACATTTTTGCGCTTTTACATGGAGTCCCCAGGTCGGCTAGGTGGTTGTCCCTTCTGCCCCAAAACGTGGCATCAGCATCAGATACATGAAAAACATTTTTTCAGCAGTGAAAAGCTGCACTAAAAATAAAATAAAAGATATTTTATTGAAGTGCGGCGTTGGAATGGCGTGAAAGGGGAGCCCGCCACCCGACTCCTACCTGTCGCGCACAGATTAATTATGCATCGCTAAAATGCTAAGCCAGGTAGCACGGAGCAGCGAGCAGTGAGCTCCAAAGCACCGTGGTATCGCAGTGGCCCAAAGGCAAATGGTTGAGCGAGGGGGAGTATGTAAAAGCCAAGTACAAGCCACAACAAAATTAAAATCAAAATAAAATCACAAAAAATGGTTTTGGGCAAATATACGGCAGTGAAATGGAAAGATGTTCAGATAACCTACAGTGAAGCATACACTAACTGAACTGGATGCATTCAAAAATCTGCAAAATTGTGCGTTAAATTAATGGACGATAATTCACATGTGTGTATAACTCTTATTTTCAAATAAAAATGAAATTTATTACAAATTGAAAAGCATAAAATAAATGCTTCCATAAAATTAAATTGATTTTTAAGTTCCACCAAATGAATATATTTCTTATAGTTTATGATCTTATATATAATTATTAGGCTTTTAATTTAATACATTTAATGATAATAAATTAAATGATAATTAAAAGGATGCTATAGAAATTATTTATTTCTATGCACAAAGAAAATAGTCATAAAATAAAGCTACAGCATTTACATAAAAAACAATAATGCTATATAGAAATTGTTAGCTACAACTTGAAATTGAAATAAAAATTGAATTGCAGACAATCTGAGAAACTATGTATATAAAATGCAAATAATAACATATAATTAATAATATGAGTGAACTATACTTTGATACCATTTATTCTATAATTCAATTAACAAATTAGTTATTAAGAAAAAACCTGTGTCCCTAAAGAGCAAACCCAATCCACACCGCGAATTGATTAACCAAATATTCGATTATCCAAAGGTCACACTCAAATCATTTTCCATAAAAATCCTTTAGAATTCAGCGCGAGGACCTCCGAAATCAGAAATGCCTGTCACAGGCAGAGCCAACAAATCACCATGCCTCTTCACACATCGCACAGCCCCACACAACCCACACACGGTCGCGAGTCGCCCGCAAATTATTCGCATAAATAAAAAACGGACAAAAAAATTAAAATTAAAATAAAAATTAAAAGCTACAGCTGAAAATCAAGCAGCAAACGTCAAAGCCAAAAGCGCGAAGCTGTCGGAGCTGTCGTCGTGTCACTGCACCCGCGTTCAGGTGCGGGGCTCTAGGGGATGCGAACACCCACCCCACATTTATCCCCAACACACACGTACATCAGCATGAGGTGTTTCGACTCAAGCGGCACACGTACACACACATATCTGCCCACTAGAGAGACACACACACTGGCTTACAGGATGGCGAAGCCAGGACGACATCATAGTACCCACTTGAAGCGCTTTTAACAAAAATTCTTTTAATTTCGTACTCTTCTTTTTTTCGGCAACACCAGCTCGCAGGGGTGAGCAAAAGAGACAGGTATATTAAGAGAGTGTGTGTGTGTTGTGTGTGCAAGAAAGGAATGTGTACCTCGATAGCGGAGAATATTGAATACCCTAGAAAATTAATTAAAATTGCACTAAGGCACTTAGCTGAGATTTTAAGTCAACAAAAGAGATCATTTCGCTTTTAGAGATATTTAAATTGAGATTCTGAACTAAATAATATAAATCCAGCATAGAATATAAATAATTGATTTATATAATTAAAAAAATTACCATTACTTCATTTTAGTAATGTTTTAAAATATATTGTTATCGGTATTATTATCCTTAGATAAACAGAGAAATCTTAATTGATTTAAGTAATATCACTTACTTTCCTTCCTTTATTAAAAATCAACTGAAGCTATTATTCCAAACAAAACATACATGATCTCTCACTATTAAATAAAATATGAGCAATTATAATGGATATACCATTAATAATTCTATTTCACTGTAACATGCTGATGTAAGTCGATTAAATACTGTATTCTTATTAAACTATAATAATTAACAAAATATATTGCTTTTCATAAATGATATTTATCTTTTTAAAAGAAGTTCTTTAATAATAAACACGAATCAAATTAGTAATCAAATACTTTTTGCTAGTTTTTCAATATGCATTGAATATTTAGCAGCTCAATCTCTTAGTCAATGTGTTTTCCATATAAACTATATTTAAAAAATTCTAAAAAATTATAATTAAAATGTACTTTATAAAATGAGACGAATTGGAAATATTTTGAAGATTTTATTTTAAAGAAAACAAACATCATTACAGCAGGAATTGAGGAAGAATTCAGTTCAGAGCTAAGCAAATAACCAAATACTTGATAGTTATTTTTTAAATAAATCATTAATTAAATCATGAATAGCTATTTTTGTGTTTTAAAACCAACTTTACTTCTAAGTCAAAGTTTTCCTTTTCAAGTTTCCCCAACATGACCCTCGGCCAGGGCATAATTAAGCAAAATCCATAAGCTGACTGCTGTTTCTTAGCCAGAACTGATTTGGGCCTGGCTCTAAGCTGGAAGCTAGCTCTTCCTTTCGGCACTCGTAAGTCTGTGTGTGTGTGTGTGTTTTTGTGGAGCCTTCATGAAAAATGAAATTTTTCCTGCAAGACGACGAAGGAAGTGGCAATGGGATTGGGATTGGGATCGGGAGTCACGGCCGGCGACAGCAGTGCATTGTTGATGAACAAGCAGCACGCTAACAAGTCGCCAAGCCCCCCGCCCAGACCCACTAAGCAACCCTTAGCCTCCCCTAAACCCCCCCTTGAAAGCACCTTTCAGCGCTGGCGTTGGGACGTGCGCCCGCTTTTACATTGTTGTCCTGGTTGTACCTGCACATGCCACGCCCCGTTCGGGAGCGGTACGAGGAGATGCTGGGAAAATTATGATGCTTGCACTTGTTTCCAGCGCTCATTTTAATTTCCACTTTTTTTACACCACTCGTTTTTTTGGCCTTCGAAAATTACAATAAACAAAAAAAAAAATAAGGCAGCTAGGAACAGATTAAACAGTTTGGTGAAAATAGAAAAATTCAAGTGCATTTTTCACTTCACTTTACGGTGCATTCACATTTCCGTTGCATTGCATTCGGAACGGAATGCACGGCGGAAAAAAGGAAAAACTTAAAAACAAAACACTGTTTGAGGGCATCAAAAACCGAAAGCGGAGCTGCGGATTTTTGCAATTTGTCGCTGGGCGGGAAGGAGCAATGGCAAAGTCCTTTGTTTTGGGGAACCCCCAATCCTACGAGGCCTATCTCAACCCTTGGCGAGCGCTTTCGAGCGCTTTTTTGAAGACCTTTAAGGTATTCCCTGTAGCCGGGCAATTTTTTGTCATTGTCATCGTTTTTGTTGCGCTGCACTCGGTTGGCGGCGAAAATGCGCGGACAGGGGTTAAAGGGTTAAGGGCGGGAGTTCAGGCGGTGTGCAAGAGTTGCACTTTTTGCGCTGCACTCGGCTCGCCGCCGTTGTGTTTAATTTTTTATAAAATTTGCATGCAAAGTGCATTCGCCGATTTTTTGCTCATTTTTTGACCATTTTTTTATTTTAATTTCTTAATTAGTTGCTTTTGTGGCCGCAATCGGGGTGGGAACAAGGCACAGGAATCGGGGAACGGGGTAGGAACGGGTAGGGCCTGAAAGCAAAAGTCAAGCCGAGTGCATTTAGGGGTTGGCTCGAGGTCTCGAGTTCGCTCTGGGGTCCAGTTGCTGCAGCCATGGCTTTAAGGCCAACCGGCCTTTCAAATTAGTCAAATTGAAATGGCATTAGGCTTTTGATCTGCGCAAATGGACGGACGGATGGCTCCGAGGACGACTTGCAATCAAACCGAAAACTATTTAAAATCTAATTTGCATTCCCGGCAAACAAATGCATACGAAATTTCCCAACCCGAGCTCTTCTCTACTTCTTTTTTTTGATTTTTGGTGGGAGGGTTTCGGCATAATCACAAAAATTTGTCATAAAACTTTGGCAGACGCAAAAGTTTTTGCTGCACAAAGTCAAAGTCGTTGACGTCGTCATTCTCGATGACTCAAATTGAGGCGGATTGGGCTGGCGCAGGCTGGTCTTTGAGGAATTAGTCAAGAGTCGCAGGCGACTCCAGCTCCTCGAAGCAGCAGTCAGCATGCATCTCTAGATCATCCCTGTCCTATAGATTTTTAGAACGATTACAATTCCTGCAACACGACCAATTTGGCTGCATTCTGCGGCTGCCCAGAGACCGTTTGGCAGGGAGTGTGAAAACTTTTTAATTACCCTCATCAGCGAAATGCAAGGCCTCACTCAAACCACATTTTAAAGCGGAAACGAGGGTTGAGAGTTCGTATGGGGGTTGTCGAAACTTTTGGACGGATTTAAAAAGCAGACTCTGCTGTATAAGGCTTATTTATTCTACGGTAATTACATTGGAGTCCGAATTTCATACGCGATGTCTATAGGCTAAAATGATATTGTAGGATAGCTTTTTATAGCTTGAAACAAGAGACCTCCAATACCGACGAATCTATATTCAACTATATTCAATTGAATTTTAACTTAAAGAAAATAAAGAAAATCGAATAATTCACCTGTTTTAAACTAAATCGCATAATAATGCTTATTATTAAACGATATTTAAATGAACAGGTTTCTAGCAAGATTTGTCCTTATTTTCTGTTGCGCAACATGTTTCTAGGAACATTTGCTTTGGTTTGTCAACATTTTTTTTCTGTCTTTCCAGTATAATTATACAAAATAAATTAGCAAAGTCTATGTTCTTTTTATTTTCACCCCAAACGGGTTCCTCACATTAGTAACTCTTCACTGTAGCTTTCATATTTGTTATATAAATAACATACAATAAAAAATGTAACAAAGTAATCAGTTAAAGAAGTGTTTTTATTTTTCAACATAAAATTCCCCAAAATAACACCCTTTTTGATAGTTCTCTATTTTTAGCTCAGTGTACGATTTGGGGCGCAAAGTTCAGTGACTGGCGGCGGCACCTTGAGTTCCTTGAGCGCCGTGCACTTCCTGCTTTCCTGGCTGGCAGGCAACCTTTGGGATACCATTATGGCCAGGAAGAAGGAGCGCCTGTGTGCAACTGGGTGCTGGAATTATGACGCAAATTGCAATTAATCAGCTGCCTGCCATCAATCTGTGTCACTGGGCAAAAGGAAAGCGAAACCCGAATGCAATGCAGTGCTTGCCATAAGCATAATGCAAGTGACAGTGGCCCGATCCTTATCGCCACTCAGCGGCAGTGTGGCAAGTGTGAAAAGCGAAATTCTCAACACTTGGCAAACAGAGCCGGGCTCCTCAAATGAGCCGATCTTATCTGTAATTGCTTTCGCTCCAAGACATCGCTTAAAAACACTTGGCCATATATTGTGGCCAGAACTCCTCGACACTGTCGCTTGGTGCTCTTTAAGGAAATGACCCAAATTAGGCAAAGAAATGAAAAAGTTTTTGCATTAGCATTTTGTCTTCAGATTTCTTCTCTCTTTCAGATTTTTTGCTCGTGGTGCACTGGGAAAAAAAGTATCGGTTTTGTATGGAGGGCACTGGCCTTAGTCACTTCTTAAAGTCCTGAACCGAGATTTCCCAGACCCTAGTTCCTATTTAAGTTAATATATTTGTATATAATGTTGTATAAGTTTATTATTCTTTTTTTTAAGAGTTAATATTTTAGTTCTTTTCTTGTTTTGCGTTTTATTGGATGTATAAGGTTTTTTACTAATTATAGGTAACAAAATATACACAAATCGACTATGTGCCAGTTAAGAAACAGATCTTTTTTCGCCAAAACACAAGTGCAGAATATTTTTTGTGCATTCCGTTCCGATTTATTCACCAATTCTTTCTAGCAAACTTCTCTACCGATCCCAGATGATGATGCATTTATGATATTTTGAGATGTCAAAACAATATTATAGTGTTAGCATATAGCATTTAGCATATAGCATTTAGCATAAATTAAGATGGGAACTAGGATTGAAAACGATCAATAAGAAGAGCATATGGTAAAACAATTAACAATAAGCAAATTTGTGAATAATAAAGAACATCAACGAAAGTAATACGTCAACAATAGTAATGTGAATAATGCTGCTTTCTGAAGCAGAAAACTAATATGGAATTTCCAGTGCTATTTTGCCTCCTGTGTAGTATAGCCTTACTCAAAGAAATCGGCATTTTTGAGAGCTCTCTTCGGGGGAGTCACGTAGCTGCAGCTGCCACGCTTCCAGGTGGCTTTGGCTCTGCCATAGCTCTGGCTCTATATGCAGCATATGCAGCGCCCACACGTATGTATGGGAGACATCTTATCTGTATCTGCAAACAGACAGAGGACATATCTGCCATTGCCGCTCATCCTCCGCACTCACACATGCACCACTCCCTGCACTGTCAGTCAACAGACAAACATGCCAAGATGTTGAATTTGTACTTCCGCTTCTTCTTCTTCTGCGCTCTCTGCTTGGCTTTTCCATTTTTCCCACTGCTGCCGCCGCCTAGCCCGAGGCTGGAAAATCAGTTTTTCTGTTGTTGCTGATTTGTCGCACGACTTGAATTCCTGATTATGCTGCACTGCACACCGACGCCGCGGCGCAGGGAAAAATCATTTTCGCAAATAAAAATTTAAAAAAAGAGAAACTCGCGAAAAAAAAAAACATATTTCAAACACACATTGAAGAGGCATTAATTATGCGTAAATGAGCTTAATGCATCAATTAATCAAATCAAAGGCGGCAGTGGCCAGTGCAAGCCGCAGTGCTGCAGGCACAGTTCCTCGTCTCCCTCACCTCATCGTCAGCCTCCCGTTTCTTTGTCGCGTCGCACAAAAGCGCGAAGTCGCGGAAAGCCCACGGACTCCAGCTGCCCATTGGCAGGCAAGGGTCACAGAGAGAGGTTGTGAACACCCTATATCCTGGCCTTGCTGGAAGGGGATCAACGGGTCGGTCTTAAGCCGCGGCAGTTATAGTTTGACTTGTAAATTGATTTCTTAATAAATCAATTGAGTTCTATTACTGCAGCATTGCCACATTGGAAAAACACCTTCTTAAAGAGGATATCTCTGAGTCGAAAATATCATTCGTAGTTTTAAAGTTTTTGTATAAAATTTATTTTTAAATCCAATTCTGGTTATTCTTAAATTATAAGTTCTCTGGACAACTCATTAACATATTTCAAATTTTACATTTTTAGTAACGTTTTATATGTCTTGTGTAGCAGTTACCTATTGTCAGCCATTACTTTGCAAAGGTGATAGTTAGTTTCATATTTCGCCAACAGATGGACCTTAAAAGCTTTTCGCCTGTAAAACTTGTGTGAAACAAATTTACAAATTTTTTACCGGGATTTTTTACCGTTTCACGAAGTTTCACGAAGTTTCACGAAGTTTCACGAAAATTTCAGAAAAAAATAACGAAGTTGCTATAAATTTCCTATAAAAAACGAAAAATTCATATCAAATTTCAAATTTACGCCATCTGGACGTGAATCTGAATATTAAGTTACCTAATTAGAAATTAAAACTGACAAAACAATTTCATTTGGGACACTGTATTTATTTTTATATATATTTATTATACCCTTGCAGGGTATTATAATTTCAGTCAGAAGTTTGCAACGCAGTGAAGGAGACATCTCCGACCCCATAAGGTATATATATTCTTGATCAGGATCAACAGCCGAGTCGATCTAGCCATGTCCGTCTGTCCGTCTGTCCGTCCGTATGTCCGTCTGTCCATCTGTCCGTCCGTCCGATTATTCGCAAACTAGTCCCTCAGTTTTAAAGCTATCTGAATGAAACTTTGCAGTTAGGCTTCTATATACTCTCAGTCATACATAAGTCGGAACCGGCCGGATCGGACGACTATATCATATAGCTGCCATAGGAACAATCGGAAAAATTGTCTAAAAAAAATTATAACTTTGTCAGTTTTCAACCAATTTTCACAAATTTTGATATTTGCCCATTAAATATTATTTCAGAATTTCGGTTTAAATTTCATGAAAATCGGCAACTATATCCTAGAGCTTCCATGGGAACAATCAGGAAAATAAAAAACCATAGCTTAGCCGTGTTTCAAACCATTGCCATCAAATTTGAGATTTGGCAACTAATTATTATTTCAGAATTTCGGTTTCAATTTTTTGTTTAAATTCTGCAAGGGTATACAAACTTCGGTGAACCGAAGTTAGCTTCCTTTCTTGTTTTTGTTTCATTTATATATTTATATATTTATATATTATATTTATATTTATATATATTATATTATACATTTATATATTTATATATTAATTTATTAGGCCATTATAAAATATAAGGCTATTATTATTAAAATATTAATATTATTTTCATTCAAAATAAAACAAGTAAGAAAGCTACAGTCGAGTGAGCTCGACTGTGAGATACCCGCTACCCATACTTAAACCAGAAAAGCGTCAGGACGCCAGAAAAAACAGTTAATACAATTTTGAACATAACGGACAAATGCAAATGCAAGTGTAATATAATCACATGCATACGAAAATACATACACATGTATCTATGTGTGTAAAAACGCGTCATTATTGCATTCAAGCGGCTAATAATTATTACCATTTATTTAAATTGCTTCTCGAATATCTTATAAAATTCTTTTCCGAACACAACCAAGAACTGATAAGAATATTTAGTTGGTCTAATTGGTCAACCAAAGAAAGCCTGCTGCCAGCAGCCGTTTGTGGCCATACAAAATTATTTCTTTAATAGCTTCGACAATTTTGATCTGATCGCAACCAAATTTTCAGGGACCACACGGACTATAGTTCTTAATATACATACCGAAATTCTAGCTTTAAAAAGAATACGCTTAATACGCTTTTTTATGATTTTCGGGGGCGGAAGTAGGCGTGGTAAAAATTTGAAACAAACTTGATCTGCGTGCAAGCATAAGAGATACTGTCGAAAAAAAACTAGAGCTCTATCTTTTATAGTCTCTGAGATCCAGTGTTTCATACGGACAGACGGACAGACAGACAGACGGACAGACAGACAGACAGACAGACGGACATGGCTAGATCGACTCGGCTGTTGATCCTGATCAAGAATATATATACTTTATAGGGTCGGAAATGCTTCCTTCTACCTGTAACATACATTTCCTGCCGGCACAAAGTTATAATACCCTTCTACCCTATGGGTAGCGGGTATAAAAAACAATAAAATACGAAACATTTAGCGATTCTTTATACAATGTTCAAGGATTTATCTCGTTTTTTAATTGCGTTTACGAATATTTTGCGGTAGTTCTTTTTTAATGCTGTCTTTTGGTTATTTTTAATGTTTAAAAATGCTAGCAAGGTAAATAATATTAGTATATGATAAAATAAAAAAGGAAATAGTAAAAGTTCATTAAAAGATAAATTAAGACAATTAAAAGTGAAAATGCATAAAACCTGCAGCACTTTTTAAGTTATTTCTTCATTTCTTCTGATTCAAAACAAACAATTGAAATAAATAAATGGAATTTCAACGCTTTCTCAACTTAAGCAGTAGAAAATGTTTTAATATTCCTATAACAACTCAAATGGATAGGTTAAGGCCCTAGAAATGTATTATTGTCGGACTTGAAAATGGATGCTAGTGCAAAGTCCTGAAGAACTCCCTTGGACCTGAAGCATGAACCGGGAACCCAGCAGTTAACAGCAACGACCCAAGAAAGTACATTAATATTAAAATGCAAAAGCAAATATGCCCACATGCATTACGCTGTATTTTAAATTCAACAACGTATATTTTGAATTTCTGAACAAACAAATTGTACAATTAAAAAGAGCTAGGAAAATGCAGCAACAAGTCCTAATTTTCTGTTCTCAATATATTAAACAAGTTTTGTAACATATCTGTATATGGGATTCTGCAACAGAAAAATATAATGTGATAGAAAGTAGTTGGAATTTATGTAATGTTTTCTGAAAATTTTCCATAAATTTCAATTCTACTTATTACCAAACAATTTCATGGAGAGCTGCCCTCGAAATGTTTTAATTAATCATCCTTTTGGCCAGGATTTAAGCCAAATGCAGGATGGTTTTCACATTAATATCAAAAAATAAAGCAGCTGTAGCGTCCATCAAAACGCCAGCGTGGTGTCAGAGCAGCTGCAATGCCGGGGATTTCCATGAGAGAGTTCGCAGAAACTAAGCCAGGCAACTTGTCTTGAATGTGCTTAACATCAAACTGCCAGTGGAGCATCAAAACAAACTCACACACCACATTGCGTACTCTGCGTTTACTCGACCCTCGGTCTCGGTAATGGCCTAAGTAAGCACACTCACACATGACTGCTGCGAGGTGACCACCAGAAGTAATTAATATGCATGGTCGGGCTCCCACGAACTTGCGGTGTTCGATGCCCATTCAACTTTAACACATGCCGACATATTCTTGGCGGGAGGGGGAAGCATCCATATCATAAAGTTGCTCCAGTCATATTTAAAGTTAAACTACGTGCGGGAATTAACGGTTTGATGAGCCGCCATCCTCGACCAATTATCCTTATGGCGTCCGACGGGATCCAGCTTCCCCATTGCTTAGTGTCTGAGTGTCTCCCCTCGAGTCCTTGAGGTAGGTAAATCTCTAGATTTCAGGACGTCGGCAATGCTTGGCAACAACAACTTTGGCGGCAGCTCAGCGCTCAGAAGTATGCAATGCCTTTTTGGCAGCCAAGAGTGTGCTAGTCTGCGTGATTTCGCGCTTCGCGAGTGTGCTTTCGGCTTTGTGTGACTTTGTTCGAGTGTGTGTGTGTGGGTGGGTGGAATGAGGAGGGGGGGATGAAGAGTGTGTCTGTTGTCTGTGAAATGTTAGCTCCTTTAAGAGTGGCATATATAGCGTCATGATATTGAAATTGGGTAAATAAAGTTGTTTATGTGTTGGCAATGTGCATGGGGAAAAGCATAAGGTAGCTAACATTAAATATTAGTCTGAACTTTTTAAGAAACTTCAGTAGTAGATAACTTACTTAGTAAATAATTAGTGACTCCAGGATACAATAAGTATTATTATATAAAGCTCCGAAGTATATTAACCAAACTGTCCTTTAAATATTTATACAATTATAAAATATTCCTTCAACCTTTCATCTACGATTCCGATTCAACAATGAAATGAAATCCTGTTACCGGTTTCCATTTCGTGCGATTAATGATGCCATTAATATATGTACGTACATGTGTCATTTGTCCTGGCATAAAGACTGCATAAATAATGAACTTACTCGCACAATGGAAATAATATTCGCCAATTGGCATATTAAATGGTTGACGGCTTTAAGTCTCGCCAGCCGGAAACTCTCGGAAATAATTGTAATTAGTTTCCGGCTTCTCCTTTTCCTGTTTGCCCAAAAGAATTGAAAAACACAAGTTCCGTGGCAGCTCTTTGAAGTGATATTACCCTCTGGAACTTGCCACCTGGCTCAGCTACGATTGAAGGCGATTTCTAGTAATCACTGCCATTGATATTTATGCGCCGTCACGCGGCGACAGGCAGGCGTCACTAAGGACGCCAGGAAGTCCTCGAGGCGAGGATGCGAAATTGAAGGCTGGGAGCAGGCTGGCACGGCAGTTTCTAGTACACTAATGCTATTAATATAACACCCGCAGTCGTAATGGCAGCCTGTGTTTGACTAACTCTATGATAAATATATTACATTATGCTGGAAACCCAATAAACGTATACAAACAGCACTGAAAGTCTGTTTGCCTTATTGTTGTAAAACTTTTTAATATATCAGAATTGCTGTCCCGGCCCTGCTCCTGGTGCTTGGGCCATAAACAAAGTGCCAGTGGGACGGCATAGGAGGCAGCAGGCGCATAAAACTCGAGGGCCGAGTCATATATCTGATGGGGCCTCGGCACTTTTATGTCCCACATGGCTGCAGTTAACCCTGCCCGCGCGATGGATGGAGCATAGCCACCGCCAGCTACTCCTCCTCCTGTGCAGGGAATTCCTTGTCTTGAGTCCGGAAAACCCCACTTAGAAGCGGGTGCCCTTATTGGCCAGGAGGGTATCATTGGGCTCAAGGACTTGGATGTCTTGAAGCTCTCACATGTGGTGTGTCGTTAGTATCATTGCCCTTAATTATTTTCCATTTGTACAAACTTTGATATTCTGTTCACAAGTTCATAATGGAATTGTTACACGTTTAAACTGAGTTAAGTATATTAAAAAAAAAACATTAAACCAACCTTTTTGAGGATATATTCATTGATATCCACCGCTTAAAGTAGCAAGAGTTTGCACATTTTTCTAAACTGCTAATTAGAAATATTAATTATTAACCACATTTGGCGTATTGCACATTATAAATATTTACAACCCGATCCGTCATATTGTTAATTCTGTTTCTCATCACGTATTCAGTTTCAATCAAGTGTAATTAAATTTTCCGCTAAAAATAACTTGACCTCAATGTGGACTACATCCGCTAACCCAACTCAACCCGCTGAAATAAGAGCAGCTGTCACAAACAAATCATTGCCAATGCTCTGCTTCCAAACCAAAAAGAAATTTATGTCAGACAAAACACGTGCAGACAGAGGTGGCACTTGAATTCACAGGTGACCGCAACTGGTGACCGGGGAAAAGTGTCATTTAGGTGCATTGACAGCCGTTTGGGTCACAGGTCTTACAGAAAATACGAGTATTGCCATGGAATTTCAGTTGGAAATGCTTACGTACATAAATAAATCAAATTCAAGAACCCTTTCAGGAGAGCTTTATCTTTGTTTTTAGTGGAATATGCTGCCAATGCTTTAAATTCACCAAAGGAATATTTCTCATTATATCTATTGTCTTAATTCTGCCATTAAATTAATCACCAAATTAAGAGTTCTGAGTCCTGGCAACCAGCTTTAATCAGTGATTATATTTTGGCAAATTTACTGAATAATTGTGTGCGAGTAAAATTGGGGTAATTTAGCATTAGCAGCACCAGGTAAGCCTATTATTTAGTTAATGACCAGAATGGTCGCTCCATCCATAAGAGCAACAACATTTGACCATCATAACTAAGAAGAGGCTTATCCGCCCATCGAGCCAAGCAGGCAGTTCAAAGGACATCAACACAGACATCTGACTTACTTATTTCTTGAGCTGAAATAAGAACACTGCTAAAATTATTTCAAAATGGACTTACTTTTTGCTATGCCAATATTATTCGATTGTTTCTGAAAGCTGGTATGCAAATGAAGAGACTATTTTACCTTTGATTTCTCTTATTCCAAGAAAAATGTTAAATTTATTGAAAAATCTCTTTAACCAATTTCAATACATATTATAAAATGTTTCTCTGTTTATTGTAAATAGTATGGCAGAAAATAAAGATATTATATTATATATATATTGATATTTTAATATTCTGATAGTTAATGTGGTATGTAATCAATACCATATCGCTATTTGACGTGAAGTTCCGAATTAAAATCAAAATTTTCGAAATACATATTTATATATAAATAAATTTAAATACATTTCAATTCAATATATCGAACTGGGACATACATACTTGCAGTATCAATGTTGCAAACATATATAAAGCAAACAAAAAATTTATTTTAATGATGTTACAAACATAAAATGTAAAAATATATTAATAAACTATTTTTGATACTATCGATCCAACCGTTATTTTACGTTTAAAATCTTTATAAACGAAGATATCAATCGAATCGGTATTTAACGTTAAATGTTACATTTATTTATATTTAAAATATTGATTTAAGTGGATATCGGATTTTCCTTCTGATATGCATCCATAGTTTATTGTGCTTTTGTAACCGAGGCCACCGTATCTTAACATAGCATACATGCATTCATACAGTCTTCATAATCAACAATTATCGCGAACTGCAACAGCATCAGCGGCAACATCAAGCGAACTCTGCGGACAAATGGCCAAAATGAAAATGATTTCAGTTGCCATGGAGAACAGGGAGATTTCAGTGGCAGCATCAGCAACAGCTGGAACCGTTCCCAGAGAGTTGGCCATGTCCAAAGGTCATGCATACATTCAAGCATTCATCAGTGACGGTGTTCACCGAGGCTGCAATCCCCATCCTTGACGGGACCCATTCATATTCGACGAAGTAGTGGCTATTTTCGTAGCCACTGAATTGTTAATAAGCGCAGCTATAGTGAACGCGAGGGAAGTAACCTTTGGGCTCTTATTCGGACTCAATGGAAGGAACACGCGAATTAATTACACAGCCCTTGGCGAACTCGGCTGCATTGCCGGATGATACGTCGAACGCTCTCTTTAGTTTGACTTACTCTCGATTTTAAGACCAGCTACACTGTATACATTATATTTGCCAGCAAACAGCCGCGTTAATATTTCTCGAACCGCTGGGCAAAAAGTTAATTATAATGTGTACATATTTACCCCTTAATTTGTTTACACTCGACTCGCTTACCAAAAGTGTAATTGACAGTTGGCAAGATGATGGGCCCGTCTCGTAATTAATTAATTGACTCAAATTAAATCAAGACGAATCCCAGAATCCCAGCTTAATTAATTCACTGCCACGTCCCTCACAGTGACACATCATCCACACGTGATAAATTAAGGCCTTAAAGAGGCGGCTGCACGGTCTGGAAGTCACTACTTTTGTAAACAAAAGTGCACCTAATTAGTTTTCAGCCTCAATTGTGTGAGTTCTTGGGCAAATGTCAGTGACCCAACTGCCTCGGAAAATACTTCAGCTCTCGTCTAGGTATTTTAACAAGAATTTTCACTCGGGAAAGTTGAGTCTTGAAAGTTTCTGCAACATTTACCTGTCTGTAAGTCGATGTTTCTTCTCTTTATTTCTTTTTGAAGTTTATCTCTGTTGCTGCGAGGTTTAACTTGAGGATTACTGCGGATGTCAGACTTAAGTTTTGTCCTCGCTAAACTTTTACTGAGCATTGCATTTGTTGAGCTAAAGTTTATACAAATTTCAGATATTAAGGATTATTCCATAACAAACATTTCTAATTAGCAGTCAAGGATATTACTAAGATAAGATATTATCTAAGAGTTCAATTATTAAGGCTTTAATGTAACCACGACCGGAAAGGCTAACAAGAACTATGTATATTCAAGATTCCTTAAAATTCTCATTGCCGAGAAATGTTTTTAACAAAAATATTTAAAGTGCTTACAAGTTCAGACTGTGCAAATCCACTAACTTGTTCATTCAGTACAGTTTTCCCTTTATCTTAATGTCCCACGGGATTTATTTGCAATTCCAGAAATTCAAGGAAGTTAGATTATTGTGGCTGTTGCCTTGGTTTTCGGGAAAATTCAAGCTTTGATTTGCAGGTGTCTGCTGATTTTAATTACGCATACGCCCCGTGTGATCCAAGGCTGGCCACAAAAATGTGCGGTACGATTCAATTGCGATGACATCAACTGGGGATACAAAACTCCTCCGGGCCAACTCCACTTCACTCGATAATGGCATGCTGGTAATTCGGATTAAATTTATTTATTAATGTCTCCTGGCGCCAGGAATACGGAAGACAGGACAAACAAGAGGACAGCCGAGCCCGAGCGATGGGGAGTACAATAATAATATAAACATGCTATGTAAATTTGCTGTGTGGCCGGGGCCGCTTTCAAATAAAGCTCAACCAGTGGCAGATGTAAGATTTCCAGCAGCACGTGACGGCATTACCAAAGGCGATTTCCCCCGGCCGCCTCGGGCGGCAAGGATAAATCAATGTTGGCTTTTGGCGAAACACTTGGGGGCCAAAAAGCAAAAGTTGAAATTTATTTGAAAATTCAGCACAGAAAGGCAACTATTGTGCTCCGGCATGGCCTCTGCCCGACTCGCCTGGCTCACCTTTCACCTGCGCCCCAAAATGTCTTTCTAATTCCACACAAATTAGGCACAAGAGAACAGAAATTGAAGTGAAATCAAATACACGTCAACATAAATTCAATTGCGAGCTCAAGGTCCCTTTGTTGCTAGGCAGAAGTACTACCCTGTTTCAGATGAAATCCTGGGCTTATGGGGTTCCAAGTTGTTGGAAAATTATTTTTTATAATTTGATCTGAGGTAAGTTGTATACCGAAAACAAAGTCTGTAGAAAAAAATGTAGTAAATATCAAAAGTCAATATTAGACTAAAATTATTAAATTATATCGCATAAATGTACTGTTAATATGTATATATAAGTAAGTAATAATGGCAGAAAATGTTTAATTTTATAAGCTCGCCCCTTAATGGATTACATTTCAAACTTCTTCATAGAAGGCTATTTTGTTGCTAAACTTTTTTGGTTGAATTTAAACAATAATAAATAAAATAGATTTATATTATTATCTAGGACATTGCGATACATTAAGTACAACATTAAAAATCGATTCACCTTTTGCATAAAGTATCGATAAATACAATTTTCATCAATCTTAAATATAAATTATACAAAATCATAAAATTCGAAGTCAAAGATAAATGCATTCTAACTACCTCTTTACAATAGATACGTAAGTCACAGATAAAAACGATATATTAATTCTAACAGTCCCTAAAAATTTATTAAAGAATGCAAAGAATCTTAAACCTAGCATTATTTAGGATTACGCTTATGTACAGGCATCTGAGCAAAATGTATGATTATTAAATGCTTTTCCACGTACTATAAGATATTTCGCTGTCCATAAACTCAGGCATGACATTCCATTTGCTTTTTTCCCTGTATTTATTTTTATTTTTTGGCCAATCAGGGAACATAAAGCTTTAAGCAACTTGAATTTTTATATAAATCCTATTGGTAGAAAGTAACATTATATATAACAAAACAATATATAAAGCCTATTCTGATAGCGTTGTAATTTTTTCACATTTAACATTGTAATTATTGTGTTGCAGGAAAGTGTCGTTAAAAGCTTAGCAAAGTTGACTTGAGGCGTTAAAAACTCCACTTTTCCATTCTAATCCTGTGTATTTTAACTGTTTCCATGATTTAAGTCATACCTAGAGAAGTGTGCTCTTATTGTGTATTGTTTGATAAGTAGCTACTTCCAAGAAAATATTCTCCCAGCTTCTGTTTGCTGCTGCTGAAGTAATATACACGTTAAATTACGTATACGCCACGTGGCTCGTTGTAGAGCAACTTGAAACACATTTACATCGCATCGGATCGATAACATTAAGTATGTACATTTATCCGCGTATTCTGCAGCGATGGATGGATACTAGGGGCTAGAGAAGCCAGACCACTCACACAGCCCACCTCCGACCTCGATTCAAAACCAAACCCAACTTTTGTGGCATCCACTGGGTGAACTAGATGTTGTTTTCACAATAAAACTAGTACTCTGTGCAGCAAGAATGTTCGTACTTTTCAGACACCAAAAACTGTCCCTTGTGTTCATCTCGATTCGAACAGATTGAATTTGTGGTGAAAGGGAGCTAAAATATCAGGCGAACGCTTGGGGATACGTTAAGCTTTTGTTGTCACTTTAATGCGCAATTATGGGGAAGCAGAGCGGGGAAGCCAATGTTGACACAAAAAGCAGTTTAAAAAACACTGCAAAAACCTTATTACCTGGCAAATAAACTGGGGAACGCAAGGAATTTAATAAAATTACTTTAAACATTTTGTAGGTTGATTTTGTTTTATATTGAAGTAAGTGAGTTGTATGGCAATCCACCTGATCAAAAATGTGGATAAGGTCAGAAATTTATTCAATTTATAGTCGAACAATGTTCTTTTTAAAAATAAGTAAGGAAGAAAGATAATATAACAGACTATTCCCATTAATAAAGTAAAAATGGGTATCATTTTTATTTGCAAATTTCAAAACCTCTCTCTTTCTCCAAGTGCACCCACACACTCTATGAATTTAAAGCATCTCCTTTTCCAACTATTCCCCATCGACTGATGCTCTCTGCACTCAAAGCCATCACAATCATTGCATTGACTTTGAATTGAAGTCGGGGGGAGGACGAACGATTGTCAAGGCTTTTAACGAAATGAACTCGTGTCATGGATGTACATAAATTTGATTGATCAGTATACAAAATTTCCATTTAATGTTCAGACTTTAAATAGGCACACTTAGACTATGTCCACATTGCAATGCTGACACCGTCCGTTCACAATGGTATTGCCGCCTCTTTGGTAGATGGTGCCACGTCCCCTGCCATAGGTTCCACCTCCTTCTCCGCCGCGTGATATGACCACGTTGCCATTGCTGCCCGGCGAGGAGAAGCTACGGTACTCCTGTCCATCCAGATAGACGGGATCTCCGTGCGGGTTGGGGCCTGTTCGAGGGCAAAATTGAGCAAAGGCATGCCAATGGCAAGGGCTTCTACTTACAAGTCAGGCATACCCCGTTGACCACCACCGTGCTGGGATGCGCTGCAAATAATTAGCAAGGTATCAATTAGCGTCAGCTGCTACCCGCAGCGGAATCCCACATGCTCACCGCCGACAAGAGCCGGAATCAAAGCCAACGGGAGCAGCACACACGTCAGGTAGTTCATGTTTGAGCCGATAGACAACTGGCTCGGCTCTCACCACGCCACTTATATAGTGCGCTCGGTCGGCAGTTCAATCGGAATCAAAATCAATTTGCATAAGCCTGCATTATCGCGACAGTGCGCTGCTTTTGAAACACACGGAATTCGAGGCTCTCCATAGGTCATATAGAACACATATATTTCTCACAGTTTTCCCACAACACACAACAGATTTCGAAGGGTTTTCCCCAATTCCGCTCTACGTAATTGATTTCCTTGAACTTCCACAGAGAAATTTATGAGAGTCACGCCCAAAAACACTGTTTACAATTACTGCCAGACGATCTAAGCATGAATGGCAAGCGCGGTTCCAGAGAATCACACCCCCAACCTGGTCAGCCATCAATCCATCGCAGAAAAACAGGTTCCCATTCCAAATGTCGTGACTCGTGAACAGAACGTAAAACGTAGCGCCGCGATTGACACTTAAAAAATGGTTTTAAACGCAAAATAAACAAATTAACTACCGAAAAAATAAGTCATTTTTCATGTTAAGATTTTTTATTACAAAGAATGAAAGTACAAACGGAGGCACTATAATTGGGCAACTTCAGTTCTTAAATTTCAAAAATTTACTTACAAAAAGGGAGATTTCTTCTACTAATTATATCAGATTTAGAGTTGTCTTAAACTTTGATGAGAATTTGGAAAAACCCTTTTAATTATCTATAAATATTTTAATATCATTTAATTAATATATTTTTCATATTTACTATAATAAAATGACTTAATAACGTAGCGCATTTAGTCAACACTTCGACTGGACTATCTGATGAGCTTCTAATTGTTTTTAAAAAGTATCTGTGGGCAATTCCCTGCTGAGATTTATACTTACGTAGCGATTTGTTTATATGCGAAACGTTCTCTGCAGCGATAAGGTTCGCAATCGGAACGGAGATCGTTGAGTGCATCGTATATAAGCGGCTGCTGTCGATTGTACCTGGTCCAGACCAGTTCGACAGATCAACAGATCCGCACAATAATGAGACATCTGACGGCATTGGCAATATTCGCTCTCTCTGCCCTGGCGCTGACCGAGGCGGCTGTTTACATTGGCGGCGGTTGCTACGACTGTAAGTTTAAGACCTACAAAATATTTCATAGCTAAGATTCCTTGCCAAAAACAAAAACAAGACACAACAGAAAACCGAGGAAGTAATATTTCAAATATTTTTGAAATGTTGCCCACTCCCGGACTTTGTTTAACTTAAACCTTATTTAAACTTGACTCGATGCTTTAGGGCGAGCTGTTTACTTTTTCAACAAATAATACAGCGAAAGTAAAAGTCTCTGACGAACTTGTTTTAGAAAATGTCGCCTTCGGGTGTGAAGGTGCATAGTTGTTGACTTGCTTTTTTAAAGATATCTGAAAAATGTTATTTATATTTGTATATTTTATTTTACAAGTTTAGCCATTGAAAGTCGTGAGCTTAGAGTTGCCTTTTTTTTTTATTGTCTATATTGAGAATTCTTACTTGTATCATTGCATGTGTCAATTTACGGCTGCTTAGGTTTTGCAAAGTAACTTTGTTAACTTAGAAGAACTGTTTTATATATTATTGTTTAATTTTGAAATGTAGCCAAGGAATGTTAACTTGCCTTTAGGTTCTTTGACACTTATATAAACTTGCAATTACATTTATAACGCAATGCGACGCAAACCAATTTCGCGCAATTAAGTAACCGCATGAATTTCTCATTTGACCGACACTTTTAGGTAATCCGCCCGGAGGCCAGGGTCCTGGAGTCTACACAGGAGTCAACGGAGGACGAGGAGGAGGCGGAGGGGGTGGCAACTATTACAACGGAGGTGGCGGCCGGGGAGGAGGCAGCGGGCGTCCGGTCTATTCGGGCAACTTCGGACCTGGCTATAGCAACGGCGGTGGTGGTCGCGGCGGAGGAGGTGGCGGCGGCTATGGCGGCGGCGGCGGTTACGGAGGTGGTTACGATGACGGCGGTCTAACGCAGATTATAAGCGGATGAGTATGTAATCTAGGGGCTTTTCGCCATTAAATACCGCAAATGACCAAACGTCGGCTGATATTTAGCTTTCGCTTTTATAGAATAAAACAAATACAAAAAAGAAATAATCGTGTGTTTTAACAGAATGGTTATCAGTATTCATTATGTATAGAAGTGTGTAATTTCTGAGCTTGGAATAGACCTTTGCAAGGAGTATAAATTTTTGTCAACATAAATGCTTTAAATTTATTACAAATATTAAAACTCACACAAGGTATTCGTTCGAGAAATGGTATTTAATTGACTTTTGCTTTCACTTTATGTGCTTCACCAAATTTCCATATTAAATAAAAGAACACAGTAACTATCGACGATGCTACAGAAATTACAAAGCGTTTTTAATATTCCTAAAAACCAGGCCAAAATGTTACTACAAATATTTATGTTGAATTTGAAATTAAAAAAATTTTAGTCACATTTTGTATGGTTTTAAAGCACCCGTATTTATTTAGAATGTAATCCCTTTCTCTGACAAGAAAAACCCCTCTTTCAGCATTCTTAAAGCCATACTCTACCAGACTCCATATTAAAATATGGAAAATATCCATTACAAAATCCCCAAAAAATTATTGCACCCTTGTAGCTGTAAAAATCCACTTCGTTATATGTATAGTACAAATGTATTTTAGTGCTAAGAGCTGGAATGGTCATTTTATGGCAGGTACGAAATTATTTTCTGATTTGATTGCCAGAGTCATAAATTGTGAAATAAAATTCCCTTTGAGCGGTATGTGTTTCCATGAATCGAGTTGGCCAGTGCCAGTCCAGCACTTTGAGTGAATATTACCCGGAGGGTACTTTTCGTCTTTCTTGATTTATTACCATGCGTTTTCATATTCATATTTTGCTTACCATTTGCATGGTATGGTATTAAAAAGTAATGAAATTTATGTTCGTGGAAATCTAATTTAAAGCAAATTATGAATAAATTCATGGCTAAGTAAGCCATGCTCTTTATTCTGGTATAGGAAAACAACTAAGAAAATGCATTAACTGTTGCAGAGTTCAAGGAATTTGGGAGTCCAAGGCTTCCTTCCTTTCATTCTCTAGTTTAGTTTCCTTTGAAAATGTGCCACAACGTACTCGGACTTGTGAGACCAGAACAGGACGCCATGGAAACTTTGTGGGCGGAAGACGAATGAAAATAATTGATAAGCATTTCAAAGTTTTGAGCTCCCTATACTTATCTGTCTTAATTACACGGCTCGCCCTTGTTAAATATGCAACGCATCGAATTTCCCCAAAAAGCTGGGGTAGGAGCCCACTGCCACTTAATTGATTCAATTAAAAGTTCGATTTGTCTGCTGAACAAGGGTTTTGGCGAGCTTGGTTGAACCTACCGACCCGGAATCGATTTTTTGGCCATTATTAAATTACAATTATGGTTGTTAGAGAATGCATTTCAAGCATAAAAACGGATTTAAGGCGCAGAGAGACACCGAATAATCCTTTTCATCAAGCCATTCCATTAGCGGAAGGATTAAACTCTGATGTGGCAATGATTGAGTGCCAGATCAAACTGTGTTTATAGCTGTTGGCATATACATATAATTATGCTTCTCAAAAAAATGTATATAAATTTCAGCCGGATCTAAGATCATTATGTTCCATATTTATACATAAGCTCTTTCTGTTGCGGAGAATTTCTAATTAAGAGACGATCAGCTAATTTCTTGGGTTATTTTTTTACTCGTTTTGTTTGGGTTCGCTTTGTAAATGACAAGTTGACAAGGCCGCAACTGTGCATTTTTCATCCTTCAACCTTGCGGTTGAACTTTGCCGCTTGAATAAGTCACAAAGGCAGGGTAAATCGAGTCAAACGATTTGTTACGCAGTCCAGACGGTCGCCCAAAGCCACCTGTGTCCCCTGTTCGATGCAAAGGAAATACTGTCTGCTCCATTACACTGCATTCCCCGAACTAATAGGACCCGGCTTCCCACTTTCCAGCACTACTTCAATTACGCCCTTGCACAGCAGCAGCACCACAAGTCGAGCGAGTAATTTTCAAGCGAAAAGTGACAGAATGGAGTGGCAGGTGGATGTACCACGGAGCCATTAGCGTTCAATTTCCCAGCTGCAGGTAAAAACTAAGCGAGTGTGCGAGCGAAATTAACTTGGACCAGCACCATCCACCTTGCTGCTTTGCGACGTGAGCAACTCTTAAAACGGCCAACTTTATGCGTCATACTGGAAAGTTTTCTGTTGCTCTGGAAACTGAATACCAAAGCAGTCGGTATAATTTCCCTTCAACTGGTAATATTTTCTAATTAAATTTTAAGCTTTTACTCATACTCAGTTCGACCGGGGAATAAATTCCATCGAACCATAGCTATGCATAAATGCCAAAGCTATCATTAAAATCCCTTTAAAAAGTTCCAAAACGTATGCAATACAATTTTCAGGTACCTAATTGTGCGGTCTAACATTTAGAAGCATAAATGAGATGTCGACACGTTAGTAATCTGTATCCCAGATTGAAAGCATTTTCAACAGGTCATAAATCGAATTCAATCGAGATCTGGAAAAAGGGCTCTTCACTTCAGTTCGAGCATAATTGATGCAAGACAAGTTGTGTA
This sequence comes from Drosophila anomelani, assembly GCA_035045905.1. Taxonomy (NCBI): domain Eukaryota; kingdom Metazoa; phylum Arthropoda; class Insecta; order Diptera; family Drosophilidae; genus Drosophila; species Drosophila anomelani. Next base: position 1,086,399 of record JAWNOO010000007.1, on the reverse strand, counting down.
ATGTATGGACAAACCACAGAGTTCTCAAAATTTGAATCCATCTTCATAAAGGGAAACCCAACTAAACTGCATGAATGTAAGAGTTGCCAAAGCCAGGAGGCAGTAAAACGATTGCAGGGCGGAAGCTCGAAGCTTTACCATGACTAAAAACGGTAAAAACAAAAGAGAAAGGAAAATCTAAAGTTGAATTGCAGGGCCTCAATTTTCCAGGGAGAGGCTTTGCTCCTCAGTTCGAGGCTCTAAGCTTAGAAAATTGAATTTCCAGCGCAAGAGCAGTGGGAAAAAATCATGAAAATGCAGGAACTGCTCCTGCAATTTATGCTGAGTTTTAAAGATCCTGAAACGTTCTTACTAAAAACATTTAAATGTGTGGGTCAACTTTAAGTAAATATTTATTTCAAATTAAGTTTAATAAATATTTACTCTTAACAGTGTTCATATAGAGAAAAAACTTTCAACAACCAATCTCCGAGAGTCAACAGTTGAGCGGCTGAGGCGAACTGAACTAAAAGTTTTCTTGCCCAGGGATAGATTAAAATTATAGTTGTGCGAAGGCTCTGTCAAAAGTTAAACAGGTTTAACAACAAAGAAATACATTAATAAAATAACAAATAAAAATATATAAAGAATACATCTTAAAAAACTACTAAGAAACAAGAAACTAAAATAAGTTTAATCATTTGTCTCAGCGTTATATTCCCATTAAAAAAATGTAATTATAAAAGTACAATTTAAAAATACTCACCCGTGAATTTACTTTGTATCCTTCATTAAGGATACAAAAGAAGTTAACTGATAAATCACCGGGGTATTAAAAACTCTTTAGAAAGTCTCTAAAATCATGTAATTAAATGTTTGATTCAGTATACATTTAAAGTTGCGGAATTTAATGATGTTTTATGTGTGTAATATTGTGTGATATGTGGTGTGTGTAATATTTTACTTTACTTATTTGTACAATGTAACATATTGGAAGCATAGTTTTTCGAGGGATTTCAAAGCACTTACTGGAGCATTAAGTATGAGTTTCCTTAGATGCTGAAGTTAGTTAACAAAAACTACAAGTTTTGCACACGAATCTTAATAAAAGTGTATTCTTAGGTCATCTCTTGTTGCACATTGGGTTTCCGTTCGAGGTAAACAATGCCATAGTTATTTTGGTGGCAACAGTGTTCCTTCAGTGTGCGTCAAGAATTTAATATTCCGGACCAGCAGGTGCTGTGGTGCGAATATTGAAATTCGGAAGCACGAACTTCGGAATATTCGCCTTTGTTTTGCGCTTTGTATCTGTGCCCCTCCTTGGTTATGCATCCGATTGTTCCTCTGCGGTTGCTAGTGGTTTTCGATGGAAGCTGGATATTGTTCTGCCCACAGCTGCGGTGGAGGCACCTGCAAAATTTGAATTCCTGGGTAACAAATAGAGCACTGCGCCCCCTTAGCTGAGGATGAGTGCACCCAATAAAAACCACTACAAAAGAGTACAACGTGAGTATATATTTTTATTTGAAATATGCATTTAACTTTACTTAACATAGGAAAGTAAACCGGTGCCGCTTTCCGACCCCGTAACCCGCCCGCCCTCGCACACAGACACACTCAAGCAAACGACACCGGAAAATGCAGAGACACATATAAGTAGAGATGGGAAACCCAGAGAGGGAGAGAGTTTCCAGGACTAAAATGCTAGGCATTCTTAATGGGACAGCCCAAAAAGCAGAAACTCAAGTTCGGACATCCACAACCGCTTCACATCCACACCCGCATCCACACCTACACCCAGATCGCATTCCATTCACCTGACCGCACTCACACCTATTGGTCATTTCAATTTACGCCCAGAACCGTATCCCCATCCCCATCCCCATCAGCATTAGCAGCACCGTCGCCGCCACCTGGCAGCCTAGCCAGCTCCTGTCCACGGCCAGTCGCAGTCCGGAGGCGTGGGCGCAGATGTTCTGGAGCACGGCGCAGTTCCGGAAGTGCTTCTCGTCCGATAGCATTTTGGCCGTCTCGCGGGCAAACTCCGCCGAGTTCTTGTAGCACTTGTAGCGGGCGCTGTTGTAGATGCAGTTCTCGTACGCGTAGCGGGCGCTGCAAAAGTACAGTTTTTGATTGCAATTGGTATCGATTCCAATGAAACGAAATGCACAACACCCATGCCAGCGACAAGGTAATAAATTTCGAAGCCCTGACTAGAATTTTTTCATCGATTACCGTTTTGGAGAAACAAATTTTAAACAAGAAAGGTTGCTGACTTTTCTTTTGCATTGTGGCAGTAAAAATAGAATAACATTTTAATTCTAAATACTTTTCTAAATACTTTCAATTTTATATGATTTCGAAATTTTGGGATTTGGGTATCTAAGTTGGTTGAAACACAATTATAAGTTCATTGTTCCTTAACATATTTTCAACTTCTTTTTTGTAAACTTGATTTTCGGTTTTAATTTCTTTTAAAAAATCGCACTATATGCAAAACGATTGATTTTAATTTATTTAATATAATGTAATATTTAAAATTTTATTACTGCTCACACACCTGCCATATGAACCATCGGTCAATTTATATTAAAACCAAACAAGAAAGGAAGCTAACTTCGGCTCACCGAAGTTTGTATACCCTTGCAGAGTTTAAACAAAAAATTAAAAACGAAATTCTGAAATAATAATTTGTTGCCAAATCTCAAATTTGATGGCAATGGTTTGAAACACGGCTAAGCTATGGTTTTTTATTTTCCTGATTGTTCCCATGGAAGCTCTAGGATATAGTTGCCGATTTTCATGAAATTTAAACCGAAATTCTGAAATAATATTTAATGGGAAAATATCAAAATTGGTGAAAATTGGTTGAAAACTGACAAAGTTATAATTTTTTTTCGACAATTTTTCCGATTGTTCCTATGGCAGCTATATGATATAGTCGTCCGATCCGGCCGGTTCCGACTTATGTACGAGTGAGAGTATATAGAAGCCTAACTGCAAAGTTTCATTCAGATAGCTTTAAAACTGAGGGACTAGTTTGCGTAGAAACGGACAGACAGACAGACGGACATGGCGAGATCGACTCGGCTGTTGATCCTGATCTAGAATATATATACTTTATAGGGTCGGAGATGCTTCCTTCACTGCGTTGCAAACTTTTGACTAAAACTAATATACCCTGCATGGGTATAACAAAATTCAGGAATAATAAAATATGGCTAAATATCAAATTTGGTGAAAATATGTTGAAAACTGACAAAGTTATGGTTTTTTCTTTTATTTTCCTGATTGTTCCTATGGAAGCTATAGGATATAGTCAGCCGATTTTCATGAAATTAAAACCGAAATTCGGAAATAATACTAAATGGGCAAATATCAAATTTGGCGAAAATTGGTTGAAAACTGACAAAGTTATAATTTTTTTTCGTAGATTTTTCCGATTGTTCCTATGGCAGCTATATGATATAGTCGTCCGATCCGGCCCGTTCCGACATAAAAATCAGTCAAAGTTTGGTGTTTTTTATATAAATGTTTGAAATCTCTCCTGTTATTATTTATTATTATTTTCAATTGACTCAAATGGATACTATTTCAGTGATTTAATTGTAAACTTTAAGAGTGTACAAAAAATTGGCATTCTTAAGTTAACTTCATCTCGGGTTAGGGTAAACAAGGTATCGTTTACTGCTTTGCTGACTTGAGAATAAATCAGATTTATATTTTGCAGTTTCGCTGTAAGTTATCCGTGTATCCTAAAAATTCTCCGTATTGGAGACAAAGGTTGCCCGCAAAGAAGAGTATTTCGCTTAAGGAACCAACAGAATTCGAGGAATTTTTAAAAGATGAAGTATATGGGGAAAACCTTGACACAGGAATACAAATGTTTCGTCTAACGTACCAGCAGAATTCTAGGAACTTTTCGCTGGCGTTTCGCGTCTCGTCGTGCACCTCGTCACTAAGGATGCTCTCGAACTCGGACGTACAGGTGACCCAGTCCAACTGGATGTAGGCGAAGCAGTCCTTGTGCCGCAAGTAGTCTGCAAAATTTCCACAGAAAAACAGGTCGAGGATCCTTCACACGCATACTTGTAGGTATAAATAAAGTAACTGCTGTTGTGACTTTGCAGAGTAAGTCCTGTCAAGTTGGGGTCCTTTGTTTAAGGTTTTGCGAGGGCTTTGCTCCGGGCTTTGTGTGCATGTGTGTGTACTGGTGTGTGGTGGAGATAGCCTGTGCTTGGACACCTCGGCGCCTGCGGGTATGCTAATGTTTTCGCAAGTGTCAACGGGGCGAATTGATTCCTGCAGCTGCCCCAAAGGATGATGCTGATACATTTTGGTAAGCTTACCCCGCTGAAAGTCGGTGTCGCCGCAGAACTTGTAGAAGAACCGCCGCGCTCCCTCCACATTGTTCTTGAACGTGTCCAGCTTGCGATCGTCCAGGCAGCGCTTCGAGTAGGCATCGAAGCACTTCATGCCGCGGTTGAAGATGCTGCAAGACATAATTCGATTTGAAGAAGGGACAATTGAGTGAGGTCTAATTGAGTGCTGCCACTCAAGTTGCTACTTTGCTGACACGTCTCTTTAATACATACATACATATATTTGGAAATTGCTTTAGACTTCAAGCATTTGCTATAATGATTTGCCATTTGTCAATACAGGGATTTAACTAAAGCCCTATCTCTGCAAATATCAAAGCCTCTTATCCATATCTGAATAGCTTTGCAAAACTTATTGTTGATTGTTGAACGAATTCCTATAGAAGCAACTTCAATAGTTTCGAAGCATCCATTTCCTACCGAATTTTTGGTTTTAATATTTGAAGACTTCGCCCACAGGAATTTCCTTTATTCTGTGAGTGCAGTCTTGTGCAATATCAAATAAAAATAATTACACAGTTGCTAAAATATGTAAGTGGCATTTTGACCATCAGCCTTTAGGACATTTTAGGAATTCAAGCCAAGTCAAACGACAATGTACGCATTTTACTAATTAAATTTGGTAATGACAAACGAACCTTAGCTAATTCATAAAGAATAGGCAAGCAAATAACAACATGGTAATAAATTTAATTTAACTGAAGACTCTTTTTATAAATAGAAAAATCATGAGTTATTTTACACTTTCAATAAAAGAAATTAAAGAAAAATGTTTAATTAAATATTGTGATTGTCAGCTTTTAATATTTGCTGTCATTTATATTTTCTTTTAATTAATGGCTATTGATTCTGAGTATTAAGAGAACACCGAGAAACTGCTGCCCTTAGATTGAAGAAGACTCTAATGTATATTTAAAAGTGCTTTGCCTTTAATTTTGGTATATGCATTTTTTATAAATGAAAGTCACAGTTCCACTTTTTATATTTTAATGACAAGTCACTTCAGCTTGATTTATCTTTATCACATTATAACAAAATAATTAATTATAATAAAAGAATATAATGTAGTGGTTTTTCGATTCGTTATAACTTGAATTTCAAGACACTAAGTAATTTCTAATGGTTATTTTATATCGGCCCTTTAGAAACCAATTTCCATGACAGATTTAGAATAAAATATACTGAACGCCAATTAGCGAATGAAGGGCACTCTAATGCCAAAAGTCTGCAACTTATTTTTGGCACTCAAAAGCCGGAATAATTAATCATCTCCGCAGACGCCCAGACAGGGTACCCAGCCTTTGTGGACCCCACTCAATCCGGGATATTGTCCCCTGTCGAGCCGAACAAGTCCCTGAATAACTTTTACTCCCAAGAGCAGCAGGGAAATATGAATAAATCGCTTTCGCAGCGCTCCTTAAGCGTCTTGAATTGGCCAATCGATAATGGATGTGCCCCTATTATTCGACACTTAATGGCTTCTATCCCATGCCCCAGTCGTACTTGCACTTGGCGGTGATCTCCTTCTTGCTGATGACGATTTTGCTGTTCTGCAGGAACTCCATTATGTGCGGCGGCAGATCCTTAAAGCACTCGTCCACCATGCCCTGAGTGCTGCCGCACTCCTCGCTCGGTAGCGCCAACTGCGTTATATTCCCGCTCTCGGCCAGGACCACAACCGCCACGCCGACCAAAACGACACAGTAACAAAGTAAAACACTGCACAGTGAGCTTCTCACCCACATCCTAGCTTTAGGAGGACACTTGTTGCCAGGACCCGGAATGGACGTATGGAGCGATGAATGGACCATGTACTGGTCCTCTGGTTTAAAGCAACCGCACGACCGCTGACACTACACTAAAGGCGACCAACCGCAGGCAGCGTCTTTTAAAAGGACTCCCGAAGGGACCTCCTGTTAGGACGCTGATAAGACTCTGTTAAGTTTGCGCATGCGCCGGCGCGTTGCTAGCACGTGCTTCGTCCTTTGTTTACAATACAAAGCAGCCCACTATCTGGCAGTCAGTTGGGCAGACAGACAGCCGTGGGATGCGGGGTCTGTCGTAAATTAACGTCTAGTTGAGAGCCTCACTTGGCTGGCCAACTTAACGCACATGACTCCAAGTATTGCGTTCCGGAACACTCACCAAGCAAACCAGCACTGATTTGCTGCTAATTAACTCACCAGATTTGCCGTGAGTGCAATTCCTTCTGGTTATGATGCCAATTGTACAGAATTTACAGGATTTATTGTATGTTTCTTGTCTTGAGTCCTTGTCTGACATTTACAGTGACCAAAGTCACATATAAAGTTAATTCAAGTTCTTAGTTCATAGATTAATTTGGCTATGTTAAGTTTATTAAGGCACTAGACCCAAGGCCTGGGTTTTTGAATTGATGCCCAGGAATCTAAAGTGCAGGATATTTACTGAATTGGATCCGGTTTCCTATTCGCTTTTTGAGACTTAGGGGCTTATGCGGATCAAAAATTGTCAACAAATTTTTTTTTTATTTGATAGAAAAACATTTGAAGAGTATTGTCGTTCCGAGCAAAACTAACGTGGATAGAATTTTTGAACGCTCCGACTCGGAGGCCCGTTCGCATAGCCGGTTTATAGTACGCAATCGGACAATGCTTCTCAAACTTAAAACGCAATTTTCTCTACATTTTCTCAAAAAAGATATTCGTGAAAACCACCCCCCGATCGGTTTGAAATTTTGCACACACATTCTTAACTAATTTTTGCTCCCCCCAGCGACCCTTTTCCTCATTTTTGTTTTGGGGTGGATTTACAGATTTTTAGTCTGATTTTCGGTGAAAAAAAAGTTTATTTTTTTAGTAAAAACGTTCTCAAATCCGGAAAAAAAATTTTTAATCAAAGCAAATCATTTTTCTTTTAATGGTTTAATGGAATCCATTTTGATTTGGTTTTCGACAATTCGATTTCTAAAGTTTCTTGACACCGCAAAGACCTTTTTCAAAACAGTGGGTTACAAAAACAATTGCCATGGGCATACTTTGCTGGTATTTTATTTTATACTTTTTGACAAAAATACTAGAAATTATAACTATTCAGATAAACTTCACTGCGATAATGTGTCTTATCGCAAAGCGGAGAAGAAATTCAAAAAATGTTCTATTCTTTTCACAAAAAAAAAACCCGCGTAAGCCCTTAACTAAACTAGGATGAGAGTCACTGACTATTTAAATTCATATTTTTTTGTAATAATGATGAATTACCGTTTCCAGTTAACAAATGAACCATTTCATCGTCAGAATACAAGCCGAATTGATAGCTACAAAATATGATTGAAATATGATTATAGCCGTACTCAATTCTATCTGCTGATGAATCAATCAATGTCGACGAATACCAGGTTAATAAACGCGAAAGCTCACTTTTTTTGCCATGTACAAAATGGGCGATAGATAATCCAATTATGGCAAAACTCAATTTAAAATTGTTATTTCCGTCTATTGCTGTTCATGTAGTCCTGCTTTAAAAAGAAAGAATTAATACTTAGTTACAAATTCTCTCACCTTTGAAATGTACTGTTCTCCAAGTAAGGAATAAAATATTGAAGTTTTTATATAAACATTTATTTACTCAAAAAGTTATACATAATCGTACATACATACACAAATGTAATTAATTACACGTGCATATTTCATATATATATTTTTAGGTTTTGAACATATGGATTATCTCACAAAAAACGATGATTTCCTTCTCAAACGTATGCAGTTTAAAAATAATGATGCTGGCGATGAATGAACAATGTATCAGATGTGTTTTGTTAGAACACACAACGTTTGATTTGATTAATGCAATGAGCGTACAACTAAGTGATTTAAAACGTTTTTTCTGTTTAGTTACACAATCATTGAGAGAATTACATTTGCTTTTTGTTAAAATCAATGCTGAACTCGTCATTAGCAAGGTTTTCAAATTGCTACGATTGCACGATTGCCGTTATTATCAATAAGAACTATACATTATGTATTATATTAATAGATAGGTTGATTTTAGTTGTGTTTCTGAGTATAAAGTCTCACAATGTGCAGAATAATTTCAAAATGTTCTGGTATCATATTAATATTATTCATCATTCCTTCTTTTTTAATATTATTTTGATTAGTGCCAATTTGTTCAAACTTGTTTAAGGCACATATTGATAACAACTCGATTTTCCAACAAAAATTAATAAAAATTCTTTAATTTAAAATAAAGTTTGCGGCAACAACTTGATTTTGGACGTGCGCCCGCTTTGTACCATAAATTAAATGCAATTCCTGTTCGCGTTTTAGTTTTGTTCGTTCCTAATCTGCCTGCATTCATTTTATTACATTTAAGAAATATATATTTAATCAGTTAAGAGTTTCAACAATGCCAGATCCCATGCTCGGTGGCTTGGTGTTTATTTTAAATTAAAGAATTCTCTTTTGTTGTTGCCGCCATGCTGGGGCTCTAGTTTCTCTAGAACAATTTGAAGATTACAAAATACGTTTTGTTTTTATTTCTGCATATAATACATTAGCGTTAAAGTATTTAAAATAATTTAAGTTTAGCGTTTAATTGTACATAATGAATGCTTGGTATTATCATCATAATAATCATACCTACGCTTGACCGCGTTTCATTAACTAAATATGGCTGTTAAACGTGTTTAATGTGACATTATGCAAATTGTTTCGATAGCTTGCCCGCCCCCACTTCCATTTCACACAATCAGATCGGAGTGGGGCAGATATAGATATTTAACATAATCAAAGAATACTTCATTAACAAGAGCTTGCGTCAGTTTAACAAAAAATAGAATATACTTAAAAAAAGACGGCACAAGATGATCGTTGCCCGACATAATAATGAGTTGACCCGGCTAAGACTTCCCTTGCCGTAAGAGTCTCTTTAGAGTTCAGAATAAAATCTGGGGAGAAACAACTAACGTTCATCTAGTGAAAGATTCATAATTTGAGTTAAAAGAGTGCTTTAAAAAAAATAAAAACAGTTTTTGTTGCTTGTATAGAGTTTCTTGGATGAGATTCCGTTAACATAATATTCTTTAGTTCAATTAGGGGGTTTGGGATTATTATATACAGACTTGTATATGCGTATTATGTATCTATATATATGTATAAATATATATGTGTGCATTTGCTTTAAGTATGTTTTTGTTCGTTGAACTTTTTACTAAGAACTAACTTGTATTTTCCATTAGATTATGTTAATTAAACTAAGTTCTATGTTTGATTCGCTTATCAATTGTTTTGCTTTTCGCTTACTTTGTTTAGTTTTGTTTTTGCTTTGTTTGCTGGCAAAACTCAACAGTTTAATGGCCACAAGATTCAATACATACTGATGTTGCTGCTGCTTTTCTTTGCTGTTGCTTCGTTAGTTCTGCTGCTGCTCCTCCTGCTGCGACTGTTGCTGCTGTCCGTTAAGTGCTGCATCTGCTGCTTGGTGTTGTTGATGTGACGAATGGGTCAGAGTTCAAGTGTCAGGAGCGAGTTTAGTAGCTGTTGTGTCAGTGACAAGTTGCTCAGTGTGTTCGACGTTCAATTTTCTGGCTTTTGGTTACAGTTTCTGGTTAGCTTCAGATGGATGCACATACAGACACACACGCGGGATGTAGCTAGGATGCAGCTGCTGCTCGGCGTCCGTGCACGTCTATGGCAGGCGTGGATGGATTCATGGCGGATGTAGGAGCGGGTTGGTTGGAGAGTTTAATGGTGTCATTGGTGGTGTTGGTAGTGTGCTTTTGGGGTGTTTTCTTTTTTTTTATCGGTCAGAGTTGGGTTTGTCGGGTTATTAATCGAATTTTTATTTTTTTTGTATTTTTGGTTGTATTTTTTATTAACGAATGTAAGTGTGTCGAATATTTGTGTTTGCGTTGTTTCGTTTTTGTTTTATTTGTATTTTAGTTAGCATGTAAAGAGAGAGATTCATAGAAGTGGAAATAGAGTTTTGATTAATATTTCATGGTTAGCAGTTAGTCTTCATTTCCTAAGTTCTATGTTATGCGAGTTAAGAGCGCAAAAAGTTACTAAATAATGGCTGCAACAAAGGCATTTAATTAGTAAACTCACATGATCAGTGGGGGGCACAAAAACATGCTTTTGATTAAAACTTAGTAACTTTTTGCTGGCTACTGCCAAGCGCATCCATTAATTAAGGTATGCGGCCAACAGCGTGGAGTTTATATTTATAGTAAAGACAAACACATACATTATTATCATTAGAGGCTTTCATCGACAGGAAATTAAATAAAATTATATAGAAAAGTTGTAGATAGTGCGAATATTTTTTGTGTCGTTATTTGATGCAACATTTGATGGTTATTGAAGTTGGTTCTCTGATTTCAATTTACACAAGAACATGAGAGTTTTCCTTTTTAGATTAATTCATTTTTACTAGTTTTCTTTTGTTTGTTTTTGGTTAACTTGGCCTTTGGTTAGTTATAATTAGCAATAATATTACATCACATTTTGTTTTTTGTCTATCAATAGTTTTGTTTTTACCCGTTTAATGGTTTTAATATGCTATTTATAAGATTTATCACATTATAATTATGGGGGGATTAAATTAAACAGAGAGAATACATCAAATTGCAGGTGCATAAGCTCTGAAGGCAGAGTGTGTGCTTAAAAAAAAACACTGTTTTCTTTTTACAAATGTCAAAAAAAAAGTAATTAAACTTTAACAAAAGCGTTATTTACATGTTTTTTTTTTTTCTTTTATCAATCAACAAACGGTTATTTATTATTTTTCTGCTTTTATTTCACGCTGTTTTAGTTGTTTAATTAATTCATATTCCATTTGCGTGAATTTAATGAGTTCATAATTAATTGAAAATATCAATTATTTAAGAATCTTTTCAGATACTTGAAGAAAAAAAGAGAGGTTTTCTTTTACTCCTTCTTATTTCGTGTTTGAAGCAGATGCGAATGCAATTTCATGGATTGGATAGGAGTAATACAAGTTATATATGTGTAGTTAACTAACTAGTCTAGGAGATCAATTAATCATAGACAGGAATATATATTACTGAAATACCGCAACCCATAAGCTTAACTATATTAAGTGTGGTCAGTACACATAGATACATGTATCAGATATGCAGATATATAGTATATGCTTCATGGCATTTATGATGGTTTCTTGCTGGTAGTAGGTTGCTCTTGCTCGTCGGTGGGATTAATGGTCGATCGAGGTGGGGGAGTGGAGGAGGTAAGCATAGAGTTATGCCCGGAGGACGTGTGTGAGGTGGGTGAGGGTATTATGGTTCAATGGGGCGTGTCTGGTTGGTGTCTAACGTTAAATTGTCTTAGTTGCTAAAGTTGCAAACAAAGTGAAGTGTTTATTATTATTATTTCTGATCAATGAGTTATGTGTGACGATTGAATTCGAGAAATATTGGATTTTTTTGGTTTTGGGTTAAGTTCGGAAAGCGTTAGATTCTGGTTGAAATTTTGTAGAACCATTTTATAGGTTAATTCTGGAAAAAGTCAAGTTCGTAGAACAATAAAAAATCACAAGTCTCTGAGTGGATTTTGTTTTGTTTTTGTTTTTTGTTGTGTTGATTTTTTTTTCGTTTTTTGTTTTTTCTTCAACAAAAATCATTGATCTTTATTTCTTTGTGGTACACTTTCGGTTCAATTGCAACATTTACACTCGAACGCATAATACAAAATAATTATATAATCTTAACGGACTAAACAGGGGACTTATTCCTAGGATACACATGTAAAATTCATATCTCGTAAAGAGCGGTTTCTTTTTCTTCTTTAAATATGGTATATGGCTTATCCGAGAGTAATAATACAAATAAAAATCTACTAAAATGTTTTAAAGTTTCATCATTTTTTTTTTTGTGTTCTTTTTGTTTTTCTAATTTTTTTCTTCATTTTTATTTTGAGTTTATGTAAAACATCAAAGGCACAAGTCAACGTGTAAACAAAGGAAAAATAATATACAAATTTGTGTATAAATATATATTGGTATAAAAAATAATCAACTTTTCATGTGAAAGATTTTGCATGTGTCTGTACTTTTCTTTTATCAAAAATTTGTTTGCTTGTTGTTTCAGAACTCGCAGTCTCGCGGAAACAAAATGCAACGGGGCCGGGACATAGCGGGCACAGACCCATTTGCATTTCGTTCCGACAAAGATAACACATAAAGTAAATAATAGTTTGATAAAATAAATAAAAGAGTAGAAACACGACTAACCTGTGGAGGCGGTGCGGCGCTTGACAATTCTTTTCGAACTCTGATCAGGGCAGAGCGGCCTGGCCTGGCCAACGGTTCCGGTCAGGTTTCATCGGGTATACAGTGCGGGCGGATATTGTGGATTTCATTAAGAGCAGCAGACTCGAAGGATTCATTTTGAAATAAATAAGGGGACTGAAGTTGGCATAATTGAACTAAATTGATTGGTTGAACGCAACCCATATCCGGCACGTTTCCTTCACGACAATTGATAAAAAGTTTTCTTTAACAGTTTGCTCTCAAGATGGTGATGATTATTATTAACAAAAAAAAAATCGGGGGTTGCGGTGTGCTCTCTGATCTGGGTTTCTGCTGTCCCTGCTGGCCATTTACTGTATCTCAATGAAACCCGCCGGCTTGGCTGGCACTCCGACCGTTGCTCGCTGATAGGGATGTTCTCTGTTAGCCGCCAAACGACGCTGCTGCTTAATGGCGCCTACTAAAATATACGATACGATACATGTAGATATGGGTTTGTATATAGGCATATATCGGTTATATGTTTAAATAATGTGAACATTATGTTCGCTACAAGATACGTCTTAGGGGCTAATAGATATTTCATACATCGTCCTTAGAGATACAATATGCTTGCTCAAACTGAAGCTTGCTTGCTGCCTGCTGCTGGAACCTTTGCTTACAAGCCAATTGCCAACTGAGAGGGTAAATCATCTTCACCTGTTCTTTGTAACATTTAAATTCTCTGCTTCTTTGGAATGAGTCGTTTATATATGTGCGTGTTGTGGGTAACTATGTATTCGATATATAGTATTGGTTCTGGTTTCGAGTCGGGCATAAAATAAGTGATTTTCAAGCCGCTTAGCCTAGACCTAAGAGGACTGAGTACCTTCCTCCCGGTATCATTACGTTCTAGACAAGATTGATTGTGATTGTGTTTACAATTGTTCCTTAAGCAATTTGATCTTCCAGCTTTCTGACTAGTCGTGCATTCAATATCTGTTCCTGGACGGCTGCCAGAGAGCCTCGACTAACTTAGATGTATTTGAAATAATTAATAAAGCACCAACTCGATTCAAGGCTCCTTTCCGTTCCGAAGTAATAGGTTAAGATACTCTAGTTTTTGAAGAACGGTCCCTGGGCGGAAGCCATTCTCTGCTAAATATGTTTTTGTTTAACGAGAAATGGCACTGGATGGAAAAATTGAAACGGACTTCCTATCTCTCTATATGTAAGGTACATTTGTGCATAAATACTGTCCCCCCTGTCGCAAACACTCACTAAAATAACTACATACATAGATACAAACAAATAAAAAAAAAACGTACAGCTACAAATCTAAAATGCACTTAACACTCGACCCTCATACCGCAAAATTACAAGAAGGTTTTTTTTCTCAGAAGGGGAACTATTATTGATAAAAACGAATCATTATTAACTCAGCAACTAAGTTGAAAGTTAAGCCCTCTTTAATTTGAATACTCATGGGTTCCAAAAACGAAAATCAACAACTTGCTTTGGTTGTCGCTGCCGTCGTTGTTGTTCTCAACTAGAATATACTCATTTAAAAACGTGTGTCGGGGGGAATTACAGAAACTTGAAGTTAGAATTAAAGTTAAGATTAAGAGCAACTACAAATTAAGGGCCCAAAAATCACTTATTTTTGCCAATATTGTATATTGCAGACCTATTTCCACCTATCCACTACAAACTACTGATGAATATTGCCATTAATTGTATAATAACAAATTCATTGGCGAGCAATAATCGTAATATTGTAAAATTGTTATTTTTGATTTGTTCATCTTCTCTACGATTTTATTTCTCATTGAGTATTTCATTTCTGTTCTTGTTTGTTGCTTTGTGCCGTTTTACTCTTATGATTTTGTCTCTAAGTTAATATAAAATTGTATATATACAGTCTATACATTCATGTATATATATATATATATATTTATATGTTTTTGTTTCAGTGTGACTGTAACTTTAAGCTAAACATTTTTTAAATGGATTCTTTTCTCTATATTTAGTTTCTGCTTTGTTGTTGGTTTTTTTTTTCAGGGGGAAAATAATAGAGAGTGAGAGAGAGAAGTTCAAAAGACGGAGCCGGCATGCATATATCGACCAACTGTAAATATTTATGTTTATAACAAATAAATAAGATAAATAGAGATTTCGTTTAAGAGGCGGATAAATTCAATGAAGAGGTTTTAAGTCTGTTAGCTCTGGTTGTTAAATAATTAGAATAATTGTGAATTATTATTGTTGCTGGAAAGCACAAGCCATGGCAACGAGGTTAAGAAGCGTGCGTTTCCGCTGACAGATTCTTATAGCATACTTTATGGCACTGAACGAAAATAATAAGTGTGTTAGCTTCATGTAAAATACAGGAAGACTTGGAAGAGTTAAGGCCACCAAACCTGCTAGTATTTCCCAGGAGAAAACCATTCAGATTAAATGACTGCAACTCTATCCAGCCTCCAGCTCTTGTAGCCTGCTACAACTTAACGAATAACAACAGAAAAATAAATGCAAGCTCCTCTCATCGGGATAAAATGCAAATTCTATATCTTTTACAAGACAAAAGTGTGTATTAAAAAAAAACAAGACAATTAACAAAACAAATAATAAAACAAAGAGGGCATATAAAGGTATATAAGGAGGAGAAAATATAATACTATATGCTCAATCGATTGCACTTGGTTAATGTGTTAAGAGGAAAGACAAACGCCTGGCCGCGCGGCCATCGTGGCGTATGCGCAACGTGTCAGATGTGTGTGTTTGTGTTAAATGGCGTGTGCTCGTCTGGCGATATGCTGTATGTATTATTGCTCGCAATTTAACTCGCAGCTAAACCCCTGACTTTTGTATATCTAATTGACTGACTGACTGATTGACTGCCTGTTCTGCCTATGTCGTCTGATGGATGATTCGCTTAGTGTGTGTCTGTGTGTATGTGTGCAAAATCATAATCGAAATCAATATAGATATAGTAGAGATAGCGATGGAACAGTGTGATTGGGTGAGTGTGTGATTCAGAGAGATATTAAAATAGGATCCAGATTATCTGGCAAACAACCCACCGCTATGATCTGCATATTCCGTGAGCAGAGGATTGCCGGCGAGGGCGGCATAGTTCGCATAGTCGCCATACGGGGCGAAAATCATTCCATGGCCGGTCTGGTCGAAGGCGGCAGTGGGTGCGGCCTGGGCGGACAGTATGCTGGCCGCCGTGGTCGGGACGGTCATCCGGGGATTCAGGATCAATGGGGCGCCCAGTGGGGCGGTGGCGGGAGCACGGATCTGGGCGGCGAGGCCAGGCAGGCCGGCGGGCGTCAGCAGGCGGCTGTCCGATGCTGCCATCAGGCGGCGCCAGTCCTCATCGCACACTGCGGGATACAGATAAGAAGCAGAGCCAACGCATGAAAAAGCTGGTCGTCGTACACATAAATCAAATACGAAATAAAGAAATATAAATCGAATCGAAATCAGTTCGGTGTCGGTATCATTTCAGCGGCAAATCGTTAATGGTTAGATTTTCGCTCAGGATGTGGGCTACATTCTCGATTAGCTGTTGGTAGTTCTCGTTATTTTCATTTTTAATCTAGCTGACTGAAGATCGGGTTAGCTTTTCAGATAGTTTTATTAAGATATGTATATAGAGAGAGTCTTGGTTGACATACCTGCGACAGATTTCGCTGTTGTGTCCCTATAAGTGCCGTTAATAATCGCCAATTCCATAAGTTGACGTTTCTTTAGCTCATCTTCGCCTTCGGCTTGCTGTTAGTACAAGTATGTGTGTGTTTTGTGGCGTTTTTTGTTGTGTTTTTGTTTGGTTTTAATGTATTAAACGGAATACATTAAAGCAGATTAGATTTTTTTTTTTGTAAGAGAGAATGAAAAATAAATAAGAAATTTTATTAATAATTATATTGGTTAACATTAAATTCAGAGCTGAGAAATCATTTAATACAATTAATTATTATTACAAGGTTTGGGGAGAAACGGCAGAGGACTATAGCATTTGTTTTTAATTTTCTCCCTTTCTTTGATTTTATTTTACTTTAAGCATTTCGCTTATTATATTATTATTTCGCGTATTATTATTATTTTTACATATAAGAACCCCACTGCGTATACGCAATGTGGCGGTATCAGTTTACTTTCAGCTTGTTTAAGAGGGGACGTTGCGTTCTTTAGGAACTTTTCAGTGGCACTCACCGGCACAAGCAACTTCTGAACTTCGGCAACAGCCTGGGCCAGCTTGACCTTGGCCCGGTTCTCAGTGTCCTCGACGGTTATCAGGACATGCAGGTCATCGGACAGATGCTCCCAGTTGGGCTTGCCGCGGTTGGCGTCCTCCTGGAAACAAAAAATTAAATGGATACAATTAAATTACAGAATATTAATTAAAAGGTATTTAACCCTCTTGTTATTTCTCACTCTAAAAATATCTCAAACATTATGCCATGTCTTAATTTCTAGTTTTGGCCGTATTTAATATTAATGCTGAATTCCTGTTACAGTTGAGGGAAAGCATTTCGCGATACAAAAATGTACATTATTGTTTATTACAAATTCCACTCTTATTATTTGGTATGCGGCATGATTCAATCGTTTCTCCTCCTTCTCCTTTGCATTCATAAATAAACTATTTGAAAAACTTAAAAAGGAAATTGTGCTAATGGCCGCAAACAAAATAGTGGGCGGGACTTTGGCCTTACTGAAAAATGTATTAGAATTTCTCATTTCACAGATGCTATGGCTACTTGTGGCAAGTCGAATTTTTGGCGTACGTGCAGGAAATATAGTAAATAAGTTCCTTCTTCTTTCCTTCTCAGTCATGACTCTTAATTTAGTAATCAATTAGGATCAAATCGGATAAAAATTCTTTTGAAGAAGTCTGTCCAGCACTTTTTCTGCGTCAAATTAAGAACTGTCAACTTTTGGCCTCTGCAAGTTCTGACAAAAGTTTTATCATTTGGCGCAAAGAAACAGAGAAAGCGAAATATATAGAGAGATAATGAGTGGGATGTCACCAAAGACAGACAATGCACTGTGACTAATTTCATCCTCGGGTTTTCGGGTCTATTTCTATCCAAGAGATGCAAGTAAACACAGAACGTTTCTATTCTTCGTTGTGTGTCACAGTCGAATAGGATGCGAATTTTTTTGGCCGGCGATGAGTCAGAGTCATACAATTGTGTGGGCGTCTTCACGCTCTCCTCCTGCTTTCTTCTCTCAAATTATCAAAATATTGCAGCCAAGTCCCCAATTTCGAAAACTCTCCCGACTGTCTGTCTTTCGGACGTTCTGTCTGACGCTCATTTGGCCCGCAACATTTATGAATTACGAAAATACTTTTAATCGCCTCTAGACACTCGTTTCATTTTTCCCTCTGTTTCGTTTCCTTTTATTTGACTTGCTTTTTTCGTCAGGGGAAATTAAATCATCAGAGCATTGTGAGTGACAAGATATATGCATATTAATATATGTATAGCGAAATAAGTGAGAGTGCTTTGCGGGAAAGCTAAAGACGCGCAGTCACCCTTTAAAATTTATCAGCGGACTCATTAAAAATATTTAATATTTTATTATTATTTTGAATTGTATTTTCATTCCCTTTCAGAAATGTATTTTTATGGCCACATAAATTCCTGTTGCAGGCTAATTACTTTTTTGTTTTTAAGGAAAAGAAAATCAACCGAATTTTGTACTTTGCCACAATAATCATTCACCGAAACAAAGAGCGGGGCATATTTTTCGCCTTATAATTGAGAATAATTCCCATTTGGCACGGAAACCGACTGTCAACAGAATTTTCATATGCACACGCGTACAATATTCGCTGACGGCACTATTTACGATAATTAAAATTGAAATTGAAGTGCTCGGCTAATGGCTGAAAATCGTTGGAATGTGCTCAAAAATGTGTGCAGGCTTTTCGCGTACATTGGCGCTAATGGGTCTTTTCCTACAGATTTTCGATTCCATTTGAAATTTTATTTAATACTCAACACTCACCTTCTTCTTGTCGCGCATAGATCCCTTGCCGCGGACCATGATCTTGCAGCCGGTCTCCTGCTCCAATTGCTTGGCCGTCATGCCACGAGGCCCCAAAATGCGACCGACAAAGTTGAACTGAAATGGAAATTAAATGGGAAATGGAGATACGAATTAGACGATGGTCGAAATTAGAGGAAATCATTAGCGAGTCAACGAGATCTAATTAACTGTCTAACTTGGTACAACGTCTAAAAGTTTTGGCTTGCCAAATTTAAAACGCATTAGATCGGATCCATGACTCAGGATGCATAAATGCCAAAGCCAGATCCGTTCAGCCTCGGAATTATTATTAAACCGTATGACGCTGGTCAGATTCGGTTCGTTGAAGGCTGGAGTCACCCCCACAGCATTTGGGCGCTCCGCACAACAATGGGCAAGCGAAATCTGACCCGAGGCGACACGCCTGAATTTGGCACGATAAACCAATCAGCCAGATAGACACACAGACTCTTTGTGCATAAAGCCAAATGCAGTCAGTCAGTCGATCGATCAGGCGCTTTTATACCGCAATAAAATTTATAGTAGACTTCTTTTCAAATAAAAAATGTTCATTAAAACGTGGGAATAAGTAAATATTAGGAATATTGTAAGACTTAACTTAAATATATTTATTTATGATATCTTGTCATAAATTTCTACAAACTTTTAAAACTCAAAAACTAAGTAGACCTTTAGGATATGGTGACTGACAATACTATCGATTGAATGGCATTATCATGATTCTATTGAAATAAGCAATTATTTGTAAATTAGTTATATTTTATACTTTTTTCTCACTCCTGTCATTAAATAAAATTAATATTAAGGTAAGACAAGAGAAATAGTATGCATATCACTTAAATCTTATTATTTAATATATTTTTTCTTTATTTCTAAAGTTCTAAAGGAATAAGCCCAAACATTCATACTTTCCAATTTAAAGCATACCCTGGTAAGGAAATTTTATATAAAACGATAGTATCGTAATAGTATCGATGCTTTTACAACTCTATAACTATCCAATGGTAATAAAATAAATACCCAACTAGTCACTTTTCCAGTGCACCGGGCGGCGACATTCAAAAGAATTTTGCCCAAACTATTAGCGGAGCGTGCAAAAATCTTTTGACGCGCTTGTCGATGATGATGATGGACGTGCAACAAGATTTGCAAGCCCAACTCCGGCGAGGTGACCCCAACTTAAAAAGCTGCCGTGGCGCCCAATTATCATATACTTTAGCTGGTAGATATACACGTTGATTGCAACAACTGCCTCGGAGGCCTGCCGATAAATTAGATTTATTGGCCAGATCACAACAATTTTCATGTGAGTTATTGTAAATTGCTGGCTAAACTAGTTCTGGTCCCCGCCCCGGGCATTCGAAGTACACCCACCCACACACATCTCACAGCTCGGGGAACCTCTATTCCGAATGCGATGATGTGATGGGCTCTGAGATACGGGGATGTTAAGTGCACACACAGTGAGTGTGTTTGCAGCGATGCGATCATCGACAGCCAACCGCCGCCGGCAGTTAGCCAAAGCAGCAGCAGCAGCAGCTGTTGTCAGTCCGAATGTATCGGTATCTGAAGGCCTGAATCTGCAACTGCAACTGCAGCAGTGGCAGCGGCAGCGGCAACAGCCACTGATGAGATCGAATCAATTGAAAATTGCCGCGAAGAATGCAGTTAATGCCTAATGGCTCCGGCAATTTTAATTAAATTTTGCGAAAAATCGTTTAAAGTGCCTCTCGCTGGCAGCTCGGCCTCCATTTAAGTCCACAAAATACGAGAAAGTTGCTAGACCCAAATAAAAAGGAAAAACAAAAAAAGTTGCAGCAAAGCCCCTAGAAAATGAGATACGCCGGCTAAGACAACATTTGCATTGCGTATCAGTTGCTTAATTAAAAATCCCTGGCTTTGCTCAAAGTTTACACAAATGATCTCTTCCATTTGCCATTAAAAGGAAATTAAAATCCAAGCGTTTCCCTTTAAAAGGTTCACATACGACGCGTTGCCTTGCCACTTGCGTTCTACAAACATCAACTCAAATAAAGAATGGAAGGCAAACACGAGTGGCCAGATAAATTATATCTGATTGCACTTAAAGGGCGTCTTTAGCTGTTATTTTATTGAAGGGGTAAACCCCTATACATTTGTAATAGGGAATAAGTATATTTGTTGTTAACCAACTCGAAAAAAATGTGCAAGTGGGAGAGAACCTCAAAATTAAAATTAAATATTAATAATATAACAATAAAAATATATAGCTATTTGCAAATATACGAAAAAAAAACCCCACACAATTTATAAAATTAATGGAATAATAAGCAAAACTTCAAGGCAATTTGTAATTTCTATTCTTACAAAACTACACAATGTAGAGGTATTATTAGATTTTCCAACAATGGAACCCTTTTCCTTTTCTTCCTTTGTCGCATTTATCCTGCAATTACGCGTTTTCAAGTGGAACGCGTGCCTCTTAGAAGTTCAACTACACCGAAAATAAGAACTTAAAAAAGCATTTGTGATTAATTTGTGATTGAAAAGTGTAAGATCTGAATCAAGAAGGAACATTATACGTTTTTTATATTCTTACTTACATTTTAAATAATTTCAAAGGTCAAGGAGAACCATTAAAAGCCCCAAACTGTAGAATTTATATTTTATTTATTGTGTAATACACAACTATTTCCACATTTTAAAAGCATATAGATTTTATTTCTGTATGTAATAACGATAAGCAAACTGTTTGGAACTCTGGGTCTGTAGTATTTTGCTGTATTGACCTTTTTGCCGGCGGTACTTGAGCAACTTGTAAACAGACAAAAGGCAGATGGACACCGGGAGCTGCTGGTGAAGTGGAGTGAAGTGGAGCTAAGTGAAGTGAAGCGGACAGACAAATAATGCTGTTCAGTGTACCCATATATGTGTTAGTGTGCGCTTTTGAGAACGAGCGGAGGCTGCTTTATTTTACAGATTGTGAGCTCAGATAGGGGGGGCGCAAGGAAAATATATTTCATATTTATACAATTCGTACTACAGTCATTTTCAATAAAGGCAAAGGTACAGACAATTGATAAGCGAACTGCGTCGCACACACAAAGGGCACATAGCCAGGCGGCGCTCTTGCCGAAAATACTGAAAGGAAGAGTACTGTACAAACATGCGGAGCTGTGATAAGAAGCCCCTCCTAGCACCCTCCTACCCCGGCACCATTGAGACCATGACAACCGACCAAGTCGGTCCATATCAAATTAATAGCACAAAGGTGCTCTGGCAGAAGTTTTCATTTGAAAACCACACACAAAGAGAATATTCGATAAGTTTTCCCTAAAGGTGCGGGGCAATGATACGTTTTACTATACTGTTCTGCTCAGATTTAATCGCGTTGCCAGTGTGACTCAAGGAATGTGCGAAGCTTTTCATTTGAGCCGCTTGCTAGTGAGTTGAAAATGCATAGGCAGCCAAGGCAGGGGTCGGCATAGATCAAATAGATTACTACTCGGTTACTACCAGGCATACAGTATATGGTATAGATGTATGTGCGGTATGTACATATATGCATCCGTACCGAGCGGGACACTTTAGCACACATAATTACGCTGCGGCTGTGGAATACAAAAAGCTCGTCTATTGCACGGAAAAATAAATCAAACTTTGACATGACAAACAACAGCAGCCAAAGTGGCAGCGAATTTAACTAGAAAATAATGTTTGCCGCAATTCGTAGAGTTAACGCCGATATTTTTCAGCTGGGGGATCCGCACCTATTAAAGTGCTGAACAACCGAAAATGTACATAAAAATTGCACGTAATTAGCATTTCAATGTTTATGACTAATTTGCTGCAGTTTGTAGATTAATTGGCTTTTGTGTTAACGACTTAGACAATAAACAAAAAGCAGGCAAGCAAATCGGCAAACAGCAACATTAAGTGATTTCGGGGAAGACGAGAGGAACAATAAGATGGCGGCTCGTTGCGTTGGTTTTAATCTGGCTTAAATATGGCCGCGTTTTCCCCCGTTGATCGATATGTTTAATGGCGGCCGAAGACAGCCGCACAAACGACCTTAACACAATTCGAATGTCAAGTGGCTCAGATCAGTTGATCTGTGTGGGTGTGACCGCAGAGCATTAATCAGCGGAAAGGGAATTTAATGAACTCAATGGGATCGATTAACAATTGATTAATTAATGGTAAAGCAGAAAAGTCGGATGTTCGTGCCTGAAAATAATATCGATCATGAACCACTGTTTTCATTAAATAATTATAGACTTCAAACTGAATTTGCTGATGTTTTACATTATTTTACAAGTTTTAAGGAACTTTAGAAGCCAGTATGACGACACACAGTAAGCTTCCAATGATGTTGCCTCACCATAAAAGTATTTCCCTCGTATCGCATCCAATTGTTCTTCCTCCATATGTTCAGCTTCAAATGATTAAATTTAACCATCGGAAAATGATTTTCCAAAACTATATAAAAAATGTCAAACATCATTTCTGTTCTGCTGCGAGCAAAATCACTCAGAAGCCGGCTGGCTGGCGGGCTGACTGGGCTCAGTGGGTCAACATGTCGTATGCCGCATGTCGCATTGTGCGCCACGGGGCGTATGAGCAATGAACGTTGACAGGGAACAGGCGAAAGAACGAGACGGAGCCGAGTGGCGATATATACGGAGGACAGATGAGACTTTGGAGCGTTAATAGTTGGCTTTAATTAATTGTAAACTGTTTTAATGCCTTGCCCGCTGTCGTCCATCGCTCGTGGACTTTAATTAAGTTGCATTTATGTTTTGGAGCAGCCAGAGAAACGAGATTCGACGACAATACAAAGAGATGGATATCTATGTCTGACTCTCCCTGGGATCTCCTCTGCATTTGGAGTCGGGTTGACAAATCGTTGACCATTTACATGGCATATTGTTGCTGCATGGTTGTCAGCCAGCTGACAAATCTATATTTACATTGTTGAATACGGTATAAATTATTAACTGCTATTATTTGCGACTGCCAGCCAGTGAGTGTCCGGCCTAATGCCTTGAAATTTATGCCCCATGACGCGGCGCGCTGCTGTGGCCCGAAACCAATAAACATTTTGCCCAGAACTTGTTGCACTTCCATGTTATTTGAAACGCAATTTATCTTGCTTAAACACATTCTCAAAAATTCGGCTGGCAGCCATCGCATAATGCCAGAATTTCCCATGCGAATCTCTAGTTATTGCAGCTCTTGTCCGCCCGAAATGATTGCAATTAAATGAGATGATTTACGAGAAAACAGCGCTCGATGAACGCCCACACAAAAAGCAATCTCACCCCATCGCCCCGCACCCCAGCCAAGGGGTAAAATTTTCCACCCGCGATGCCTTATAAAATTAGACAGATTGGAACACCTGAAAATATTGGAAAATCTGGCGGTAAAATCTACGGCCCTCGGGTCGTAAATCTCTGAGAAGATCTGTGCCAGTTTTCAGTTGGAAAACACCGAAAGTCAAAGCAACCAAACATCATCATCAAACGCTGTTTCGTCGGCACATTGCTCGTTTCTAAAAATTATGTAGCCTATGTTCTTTTTAATTTATAGCCTCAACTCATTCATATTCATTTCGCTTGGGTCTAGGCCTAATAAAGTCCAATTTAATGTTAATGTTCTTCGACTGGCTGCCCATTCTCATGTTATCTGTTCGCTCAGCCTAACTCTCTTGTGAATCCGAATATTTGTTTTATGCAACGGCCCAAAGGTAATTAATTAAATGGCACATGTGCGAAATGTTTAACGATAACCCAAGCTACAAAAAAAAAAATAAGTTCCATAACCTCAGCAATAGGAGCTGACTTTGCTAATTATCATATTGATCTGGCTCAGTGGCTCAAGATATATATTAATCTTCTTAAGAACGTTGAACTTAAGGAAAAACCATTAAATATCACTTATTTTGAAATTAATCTTAAAGAAGGTATAGCTACCATGTGTTTATAATTTCTGTGAATATCTGCATAATTTTACTCTAGAGACCCGGTAAACATTTTAGAATGGTTGAAAGTTTAAAAATTTTCTCCTCTCCCATAAAATGTCATCGTTTATAAAACTAACTATCTAAGCCGACTTACAATTATTTAATTCAACATTATTCTTTGGGGCAACGTCCCCATCCAAGTGCCCTGAACTGGCGCCATTTGGCAAAGAAAATTATTTGAACAGCTGCTGAACAGAAGCCACACCAATGGAGACACCATCGACAGAGGGCGAAATGCTTTCGAGTATAATTAATGCTATTTAAATTTATGCATTTATCTGGATCAAAACCGAGAAAAAAAAAGAAACGAAGCAAAAAACATAAACATCAAGAGCAAAGTGTGTCATGCAGTAAAATAAATTTCCTCAGTTCCGCCACTGCGACTGCTGTCAGGCCATAAATATAAAAAAGAAACTACGCCCAAACAATTTCCAAATTAACTGAAAAGGCATAACAAAACTAAAGAAAAACAAAAGAAACATACATGTCTGCGAGAGCGGAGAGCGGCGGGCGGAGGGAGAAAACATTTTAAATTGCATAAAATTAAATCAAATTCTAATGTGGCAGGGCTTGGCCCGAGTGACTTGCTCCGACGCCTACAATGGACGACAAATGAAACGAATGAACGCCGTCAAACGACTTCCTAAAACGCTTCAATGATTCCGTCTAACCCAAATATATATAAATGTATCTGCTGTATCTGTCTATCTCTCTATATAGGGAGAGTGGAAGGGTAGATCGAAGCTTTACATTTGGCATCTTGCTGGGGCGTCCGTTCGCCTGTCCTACCGCTGCCAAGACAGCGTAACAGATGAGTGACTCTATCGGCACAAGAAGATACACCTCGGCAAATAGCTGAGCAGGCAGGCAAGGCACACCTTTAAGCCATTTCCGGTGTAGCCCAGTTGCTCACTGAGCGCGCGTTGTCAATTCTAATTGACGGGAAGCCCGTGCCCTCCTCAAATCCGATTCGAGCCGATCCGCAAAATTAGATCATCGTTATCATTATGCTACGCAAGCAGGCACACTTACATCTGGATGTTCGCGGACTGGCACATAGACCTTCTCGTTCATCGTCACCACAGCGCCCTCGGGCTCGGGCAGTGTCAGCGGCTCCTTCTTAACCCCATTGATCTGGAACAGAGAGGCGCGCACGCGTGCAATTTCTGGAAAGATTTAAATATAGGATAAGGTTGGATTAATACAAGTTTAAATTAGTGAATTATTTGCCTATTTTAAGGTTTATTACTATTGTGACCTGTTTTACAAGTATGCTTTCCTAGTTTTTTATACTATTTTTACTACAAACATTTTGATATTATCAATGATTTTACTTTGAAAGGAAATAACCCATTCTTGATATTAAATATGTTGTTATTATAAGTATTATTTTATTTTAAATAATCATTCAAAATCGACATCCAGCAGCTTGTATTTAGCGCTAAGCGCAATAATTCACAGTTGAAAAGCAAATAAACAAAGCGTTGATAATTTTAATTGCCGGCTCTTTGCCTCCACTCCAGCCGAGTGGGGTTCAATTTGTCATTTTTGTTAAGTGCTTGTATTAAATTACGTTTAATTTGCCACTGGAAAACCTACTAAATTAGCATCAATAAAGCGTCGTGTGAATATGTTTACTTAGCAATTGCCTGATAGATTTTTTATTTATAATTTATTGGGTTTGATCCATGAAATCACTTGAATCCCTTGGTTTATATATAAACAAATTATGCCATCCCAATGTGATGATCGAAACTTCCCTCACCCTTTGGCCTGAGGTCAGCTCCCCCTTCTGCATGCTCCTCCGGTTCACACTCGATCTATCGCGGGGTGGGTGTTGTTCCGACCAACCCAACCCCCTACTGTGCCAGTTGACAGGGGCTCTCGAATTGATATGATCAACATTTTGCCACCGGTGGCCGGGTGCTGTTTAGTTTTTGCATAAGCTCAATTGCATTGTTTGTCTTTGGCATGTGCTTTGACAATTTGTCACTAAATGTGGGTAATTGTGCTGGGAGGGCGGGAAAGGTGACTGCATCGTATGTCACTGAAATGATTTAAGAATTTGCCACCGAATGACATCAAATTAAATGCCTGACTTCTCTCACTAAATGCCACCATTTAACGGGCTCCTATCTGATTTCTTTGACAGCGTATACGAGACTGTTGTCATCAGAATCTTTAGAAATACATTTTAAAGGCTAAAAATAAATGTAATTTTAAGATATGCATCGGATTTTTCTATAAAATATTGTAAAAACGTAAACAAAGACAAGATTTTACATACATATGTGAATATTTAATTATCGCCTTAATTTTTAAAGAATGCATAGATGTTTTTCTCATGGAAAAACCGTCTCATTTAATTATCAAAGACCCTGTCCGAGTTTCTTGACCTGTTAAATTCAAAAAATATATATTTACCGAAAAAACATCTTGTTTGATTTAAATTTGGCGTTTAAATTAATTATGTTTGATATTTTTATCTAGGCAGCTTCTGGCAAATATTCATACCTATTCACCGGCTTTCTCTGTGTGCCACATAAATAAAATTAAATAAAAAAATTTGCGCAGCCAAGGCAAACAAAGAAGGCGAAAAAGAAATTGCACAAAATTTAAATTTACTTTTCCGCGCAGCGGTGAGAAAAAAGAAACGCTCTGCCCGCCATTCCAGAGTTCATTGCGGGCCAAAGAACCCATAAAGAAAATGCCAAAGACGAGGATGAAAGCGGCACAGCGGTCCGGCACTTGACTCGATTATTGATAGAGATGAAGACGAGATTTTCCCCTCGACAATAATTAAGAGCAGCTCCAGAAAGGCTTTTCATTTGTTTCCCCATTTTCGTGTAATTTGTTGCGACACGCAACTAGAACGGACGTGTATTCCATCATCGGCGTTTGGGTTTGGGTTCTGAGCCAAAAGCCGAGAGCCATGAGCCATAGGCATAATCGCAATCATGACAGCTGTCAATTTTAATCGAGCGAGTGTCAATCCGCATCCACATCCATTCAATCTGCAACGTGACCAATGTGTGGCAGTGGCACGAAGATTGTGCAGCCAGATTAGATGAATAAGCCCCACCAAATTGGTGTAAAATTGCATTTGCATACGGGAGAGAACGATGCGATGACGGAGTCTCGAGTCATTGAATCGAATTAGTCACTTCTCGGGCCAAGTCAGATGGATTGATAGCGGCGTTTAGATAAATTACAATAATCAAGTTCATGCCATATGCGCAGGCGGCTTAATTAATGGCAGCTTAAGCTTAGTCGGAACCGGGGCTGAGCTGAGCCTAGAGTCTATAATTAAGTTCCCAACTCACCCCAGAGCCCAGAGCCCACCACCTGTTGCCATCTGACCATTTTAGGGCATGCGGCAGAACTGAACTCAGTGGAAGTGGGCATGTGGGCATGTGGGCGGGGAGAATGAGAGCAGTGCCAATCTAATAATTATCAATGAAAGATCTTTTTATTCATTAACAAGTCGCGAGTCGTTTGCGCTTTTAAGGCAGCGCAGAAAAACTCGATTTGCCATCTTTTCTAGTTCGTTCTCGCTCCGCGGCGACTCATAATTTACATAGACAGCGCGCTTATGACTCTATCTCCATCTCTTGGCCAAGTCGCGGACTTCATTCTATATATGGCTAGGGACAGAGCTTCCAAATTTGGCACCCAGCGCAAAAGTAAGTGGGGGAAAAAACTGCTTTGCGTGTGTGTTCAAGTATTATTATTATCATTTTGTATAATTTTTATTTTTTGCTGCTGCGCTCTTTTTATAGCCAGCCCCCACAAAAGCACTTATGGCAGCGAACCTTTCTATGGAGTGTTATTAGTCAAGCAACTAAGAATAAGCTGCGGACACGTTAGAAATGGGCAAAGCTCAAGGTTGGGTATGTGTGGATTAAGGATGGACCTGTTTGGTGCCATCATGACATCATGGGCCAGAATCGCAGCTGAAATCAAGAGAGATTCCTCTTCGAATTCGCCCTTCTCGAAGGTGGGCGTCGGACATCTTTACATTTCCTCCGCCCAACTGCCGCATTTTGCAACATTTGAATTTTAAATTTAGACTCCTGCACTTGACGGTGAACACGAAACAGGCAACAAGCCACAAGCAACCAGAAACAAGAGGCACGACGAATGCGAACGACAACCAGTCGAGCGTCAATAAATTGTCAAATTTTATGCACCACGATTTTTGGCAAGGGTTCTTTATGTCCGCGGGCAAGTAGGGCATAAAATGTGTACATGGCAGTGGGAATATTAATTTGGAATCGTATTATATATATGTATATTAAAAGATATTTATGGAACGACAAAGGCGCATAGAATATGTTCAAGTTAAAGAATCGACTAATTATTAAATCTATAATAAATGTAAAGTAGTAAATAATTCGATAATTTATCTTAGATACGACCCAATTATGTTACTTTCATAAAATGTAATTATTCAATGAAATAATTAAATATATCAGCGCTTTCGATCGGTTTTCCATTAGCAAAGACCTCGTTCGCACCAAATACACTAAGAGGATACATCTAATCGAGTCCTAAACTTGTCAATCTCATAAGATATGCCAGTCAGATGGCGCAGACACCTCTAAACCAAATTAAAACCGAGCTCAGCTCAGCAGCTTAGCGGCTGGCTCTGATTGATTGTTTTAAGCCGGCAGGAGAACGAACAATTTGCATTGGCTCACGACTTCAGGTGGGAGAAGGTGGCGTCGGGAAGGGAAACGCGATATGTACACAAAGTGGCGGGCCCAAGTGCGACACATATCTAAGTATCTGCTGGCTAATTTATGAATGCAAAACCATTCATACCACACGAATTAGATGACTGCGAGCTGATGAGTGTGTGGGCGTGTGTGGCTGATTTGCGAGTCAGCCAAGGAAACAATGTCAAACGCGATCGTTTGGGTTTTGTCTCGGCCTCCGCTCGTATATAGTATGTGTGGGCTGGGGGTCTTAACAAATTGTCACCAGAAATGGCCGGAACGCTCGAAAACGTTTAAGGTTCAGCCGATCGTTGAGCCTTCAGTGGCTGCTGCTGCAATTAAGCCAGGTCCCGCATATTTGGCAAGCTCCAAAATGTTTTTGATTTTATGGTTTTTATTTTTCATTTTCGTTATGAACTCCGTTGGCCTTGGGCGCATTTGCAATTTCGCACTGTACGAGTACAACAAAATATACAACAACAAAAAAAATAATAATGTTTATTGTGCGTTCCAGTAATTTCATTATTCTGTTTCTGTGGATTTTTGCATATTTTGTGCATAATCTTTTTGGTTTTGTGGTTGGACGCAGAGGCATTGCTTTCTAAGCTAACCAACAGTGGGTTTCAAAAGCATAAGACAGATTGTGATATATAAACATATGTGGGAAAGCTACTGTCGGGTATCTGATTTGTCTAATAATGCTCCAATATATGAAAAACTTAAATTAAACAGTCCGAAAGACAGAAGAAAGTGTTGACAACTTAAGTCAAATGTTGCTAGAAACATGTTGCGCAACAGTCAGTGGTACTGGCAACACAAATGTAGATGTTGCTGATGGTTATTAAGCACAGAATTTTATTTTCTTATAACTACCATGTTTATTATACGATCTAAACCAAATTTTATAATGCAACCCCGTTGCTTTTATATTCGAATCAATAACAATTTAAATAAACATTACATTTTTATTGCCGTCGAATTTCATTAATATTAAAATTAAACTTTTAAACAAAATATTATCCTCTAGAACTTAAATAAAGATACCTAAGAAATTTAACACCCATCTGAATACTATTTTTAATATATTCCTTAAATGGATCCTTGGACTTTAATGTGATGGCCCGCACTGTAGTGGACCCCCGTTTCGCATCAAGGCAAAAATAAACATTTGTTAATATTGCTTTCAATTTATTTTGTCGCTCCTCCTGTGCTTAAATAATATGCAGCATTTTAATTAATGGCTTTCCCAGCCCGCGTCACAGCAATGACAGTTTTTTATGCATTTTTATTAATAAATTTTTACCATCATAAAGCTGTCAGTGGCATGTTGGTTCACACGCTCAGCACTCAGCGTTGGTATCTATCTGTTCTACGACAAAGTAATATCGCTTATAGCACGACATTAATGTATCAATTGGTTCATCTGATTTTTTCCGAGACACATTAAGTTTTGTTAACATGATTTTTTATAATTTAAATTGCATATGCAAGCGATATTTGTATGCTTTAGACTTTAACCCACATTCAGGCAAAACAGAAAACAAAAGTTGTTGAAAGTTGTTGCCGAGAGGAGGGAAAAAAGCGTTCCGTTGACTCACTCACTAGCAGCAGCAGCAACATGGCCATTAAAAAGTGAAATAAAACAAAAGAAAACACAATTAATGCTGGCGGAAAACATAGCAGCGGCAACAGCTTAAAGAAAAACATAAAAACAATGCTCCCATCAGGAAATAGGTCATGTCAGACAGCAAAAGCGAATGGCGAGCACAACAAACGCAGAAAAATGAACAAAAATAAAGAGCAGAAAGCACCACAGCTTCCGATAGGCAGGAAGGAACCAAAGCAGAATTGCTCCTTAAAGCGGAAAATTATCGGAGGTGAGGAATTATTTTAGAAATGTCCCTGAGCACAAAGGAACTGGCGAAATTAAATGCAAGCAGGCGAACACTGAGCAAACATGGTAACGAAAAAATGTTCATACTGCCTGGAGCAGAATGAATTTTCCACATTTCCTTACGAGCTGTGCAAATAAAGAGGGCTTCAACTCTGTTCATTTCCCCGACTGGCTTACAGGGGGATTGGAAAAATGTTTTCATTACTTTACTTTAATTCCTACGCAATATTATTAAATGCCTGAATTTTCATTTCAACACATTTCCAGGGATTGCTTTGCTAACTACAAATGTTTTGCATTGCCAATTGTTTATGCATGCCCCGTGAAATATTTTCAGTAATTTTCGATTGAAAAAAATCACGGCAACGTGCCCGAAAAAGAATAAATCTCCACCTGGTTGCGCTGCTATTTTAGCGAAAAGGCAAGCGAAATCGGTCGCAGCTCATGGATAAACACTTGAACAAATACGGGAATGATAAAACGCACATTAGGCTAACAATAACACCGAATAATGTACAAATTGTTAGTTAAATAAACCAAATTTTTTGTCCGTCAGTATTTTCTTTATATTTTTTTGTTCTCGTTTAAATAATCATACATTTCTGGACTGTATATCCGTGCTTTTAATCAATTGGCAATTATCCAGTTCGGGATTTAATTCCTCCGCAATTAGGGTTTCATAAAAGGTAATGTGTGATAAAATTAATAATTTTTTTTTTACTAACGAAAAGCTAATAAATAATATGGTAATTATTTGACAGCTTGCACATTTTAAGAAGGGAGAATGTTTGCAAAGTAACGTGCTTTCTATTATTAGCCGATTTGATAACTTTTATTAGTCATCAATGAAAGGCTGGTAATAAAGACTGACAGGGCGCAAAAACTCTCGCAAAAGTTGCGAAAACAAAACAAAACACAGCATTGAGGCAAAAGATTAAATGTGTGAACATTCAACAGCAGAAATTATAAAAGTTTGGCCGGACCATCAATCCTTCGCCGTGTAATTGTTGTTGATTTCAATATGTATCAAAAGGCATTTCAATTAAAATTAAAACGAAATTAAAACGCTGCCAACAGAGCTCATGTTTAGCGACACTTGGAACCAGTCAGCCAGACATTTGGCTAATAAATCGCAGCGATTACAATCTCACAGGTTCTACTTAGTTAATCGCACACAAAGTCGTGACTAATTTTCGGGCAATAAGCCGAAATATTTTCGCATTTTATATACATACTTTTATTGTGGCCGCCGGATTTTAGTAGCCATTGCCATTTAATTAGGAATTTGGCAAGGAATTATTGAAAAAAGAGGAGGTGGTAGAATTTTAATGGGCACTCAATATGACGAACTCCGATGCGTGATGGCCATTAATACGGCTCATCGTCGTCCCGTCTAAGGGTATTAAAATTAATGCCCACCCACATCATAAATCGCGAAACGAAGATTTGCCAAGGAGGAGCAGGCCAGCATGTGACATCAGCCAACGACTGTTGGGGGAAAAAAGAAAATGTGTCAAAGCAGAAATCCAAGAAAATACGGTGGAAAAAACAATGCCAAATGGCTCGATATGGGGGCTTTTCACATGTCACGGCCAGTGGGACAGACCCACTTACTTCTCCGCCCGACGGCATGGTTTGTGCCGCATTGTGATGAACTTGGCTCAAGTCGCGGCAGAATGAATGCCTCGTGAGTTCGCCCATGAATCTTGACTTGAAGATGAGTTGCGGAGGTGTTGAATCGAAAGGAAGTGAAATGTTCAATTTGAACTTTCAGTTTTTCAGAGACAATGGGCCCAAATGGAAAGTTGTTGTCAAAAGCAAGCAACAAACACGCACCACTTCAAGTCGACAAACAGCATTATGCACACAAACAGGCGCAAATTATGCTACGCCTCGAATTTCCCCATACACAACCGTTTTACGTGGGCGGTACATCATCATCAGTAGCTGATTACGGCGACTTTTCACATGCACGCAGTAGCAGGGTGGCAAGAAACAATGAAAGAAAATACCTGTGCGACTTCCCCAGGCTGGCGGCACAGCCTTGCAGCTTGACATTAAGCCCGCCGCAGAGTTGCCACAATCAGTTATAATCAGTTAAGAGCATCGGTGGAAACAAGGCTTGGCTTGGCCCAAACACTCAATCACCAAAGACCGACACACTTTGTCGAAATTAAATACGTGTCAAGACAATCGACAGCAATCAAACAATTAACAAGAAACAAAAGACCCTTTTAATTGTTTTTGTTTAAAAATTGGTAGCTGATCAAACTTAAAATGTACAAGTTCAAGGCATGGGATATACATATATTGGTGTTTATTGTGTGAATAAATAAAATGGGTTAACCCTTATATAAAACCTCCTGGAATTCATTCTTTTACTAACAAACAGTTTCATATTTAAGTATAATAATTAAACTCATTTATCACAAGGTGAAATATAAAAGAAAACTTAATTTGCTCAAATAATACCCTATCATTCCTGAAACCACTATAAATACACCGTAACTAAAAGCTTTTGGCATTCTTTGTGACATAAATCCTACAAAATTCATTTGAAATAATTCCTTACATTTCTGGCAGGCTTTAGAAATGATTCACATGGACGGCTTGTTTAGTTCATCCCACTGAAAATGACGAGTGCATTGAGTCACGGGCAGAAAACAAACAGTTTCACAGCTGTTCGGGCTCATTACGTTGTGTGTGTCCGGCGTAAAAACCACCAAATCCACACTGGAC
This sequence comes from Drosophila anomelani, assembly GCA_035045905.1. Classification (NCBI taxonomy): domain Eukaryota; kingdom Metazoa; phylum Arthropoda; class Insecta; order Diptera; family Drosophilidae; genus Drosophila; species Drosophila anomelani. Next base: position 1,052,394 of record JAWNOO010000007.1, on the reverse strand, counting down.
CAACTTCAGGTCGTGAGAGCCGAAGGCAACAGTTTTCATTTTTTGAGCCGCTAACAAACAAAAAAAACAAGTTTGGAAAATTGCTCGCCAAAAGAAAATAGCATGCGAACAACGCGAGTTAAATCAATTGCGACTGCAACTTGTCGTTGCCAAAAAACATTGCAAATGTCTGGCAGTTGTTGGTGGCTGTGTTGATGGTGGTGGTGCATTGACTGTCACTCGAAGGCATTGAGCCAGACGAACGAAGCCACTAACCGCTAATCAATCAGTTCCCATGAGCGCAATTTCCAGCAAAATGCCCCCACGTAGGCCGGGGCTAGGGAAAACCCCCAAAAACGTTCCAATATAAATATGCAATCAATGTGTAAATTGTCTCAAAATCAATACCCAAGGAAAAGTTAAAATGAGGTCCCTAAACGGACTCCGAAAGCGAGACTAACTAGCTCAGTTTCTTGGGAGCCAATTATATCTAGGCCTAGTTTTGGTAAGTATTGGTAATTGAAAAAGTTTTCTGTCAAATTTTAAAATGATATTCAGTTAATATAGTACGACAATTTATAAAAACCATCTGATTACATACAATCTTTTTATAATCCTAATCTTCTTTTTATAAACTGCTATACAATAATTAGCTAGGTTCTGTAAGTATAATTTGTAATCCTCTTATAAATAAGCTCTACCAAATGAAAACTTTAGAATATACAAATTTAAAAGCAGCTTGAAGGACTCGATTCCGTTTCATTAGGACAATTTTTGTTTGAAGGTCTTGGTAAACAAGGTTTTCGGGTCCGCCAGTGTCAGTGCAGAAACGCTTACCCAAAAGCGTACAAAAACATTTGAGCCAAAGCAGGAAGCCGCACCCTGACCCTGTTGTTCAAAAGAAATACACCCAAATAATTAATTAAGAGCAAAGCAACAGCAACGAACGGCTTCCTACGGATGGCGGGTTAGGGTTGAGTTCAATACCGCAGACTTCTATTGACAGTGCGAGAAAAGGTGAATAAAATAGGAACCTTTAGTGCATAAATTTCATAGCTGATGGCTGGGCCAGCGAGAGATGAATGACAATTTACTCATTTGCCACAAAAAAAAAAAAAAAAAAAAAAAACGACGAGCTAATGAAACGGTAGTCGACGACGACACACGCGCCCATTTTTATAAAGCAATTAACTGTTGCTGATTTTATGGCTCCCGGGCTCATAAAAACCCAGCTCAATCCATGACGATGGGCACCCTTTGCTTGCCCCTCGCCCTGACTCTTGCAATGGCTTCTAAACCAATTAAAAGCCAACAATATCTAGTATAGCTAATAGGCGATATGTGTACTCAACCAATCAGGTTAGCGGCTTTACCCACTCACACCAACGGCCGACGGGCATTTTGTACTTGCTCTGGCGGGGCTACTGTCTACGGTGGAGATAAGGAAACTCACCTGCAAATAAACGGAAAGGAAATATTTCAGATTAGATAAGAGGCATACAATGGGCTGGCGTTGATGGGAAAGTAATTTATAATCCAAACCAAACAAGAGTTGAAAGATGGATTTATAGAAAATGTAAATAAAAACAACCTGTGAGGGAAGTTCTTTCTAATTGCACGATTTTCTTTATTAATAGAGTGAAGTAATCTCAAACTTAGTTTCTGTACTGCATTTTTCTAGTCATTTTTAGTTACTTGGAAATTACTCATAAAAATCACACCATTAGGATACATTATAAACAATAAATTCAAATAGATTCTCTAGGTAACTTCTCTATGATGTTATCGGCCAATCATCATTTAACAATTTAGCCTCTTGACTTTTCTAAACAACAAAATTACCACCATTAAAGGTTAGGTAATTCAACCCTTCCTTTCAGCCCTCAGAATACCCCAATCAACGATAGGAAATCTTGGACTTTTGTTATTTTGTTGATTCGGGACCATTATTCTATTTCTGAACATATTTATAGGATGAAATTCCCATCTTGGCCCACACTCTGATGCTAATGTTGCCTCTGTTCGTGAGCTGCCATTGCTGCTGCCTGCCTTGCTGTTTATTTCTGGAGTAGCCGAATGACTTTTCCGGAGCTGAGTCCATGGCTACGTGTGGGGAACATAAACAACAAGCGATGAAGATGATGATGATGCCGAGGGGGGGAAGAAGAGCGCAAAGACAGACGGCCACCGCAGAGTTCATGACCCCTTGTATTATAATTTTACAACAAATTGGTTTCTTTTTGTTTAAGTTTTCCCATCGCATTCGGACGTTGCCTGATTAATTTTTCTTATAATAAAATATACAGAAAAATCGCTGGATCGAAATTGTAAACATTTTTCGCTGTCTCTAGAATTTTTTCCGAAAGAAATATGGAAACGGCTGGGTTCCATCAAATTTTGGGTTACCCCTTGGCTTGTTTTTATTACACTGAATATACACTGATAGAAAAAATCAAGAATTTTGGTCATAAAATTAAGAATTTTCGGTCATGATAGTAGCGTTAGAATTTTTCGATCTTGTTTTGAGATTATTGTTCATTATATCAAGAATTTTTGCATTCTAAATTCAAGACTTTTTAAATCTTATTTAAAACGATGAAAGAGTTTAAAATAAGAATATTAAACATATATGTGTATCAATGTACATACATTTTAAAAAATATATAAGTATAAATTTTTGTTTCGAAACCTGACAGCTTGGTTCATGTTCGTGTTCTGGAGGCAAAAGGAAATCTTTTCTCTTTTCCGAGGGAGAAAAAAAGGAAACTTTTCGCTCTTGCTTGGCCCATAAACTTTGGCTATTGGAAAATCATTTGTAGCTTATGGCATTAGGAGAAAGTTGCAGTTGTGCCGTTTTTGGATCAGCAGCCCGGGCTGGCCTGGCCTGGTAGCTTATGGCTGCTTATGTCATGTTTATAATATTTTTTCTCCGCTCCCATAATTAGCCGAATGAAGCCATTCGACGCGGTCTAAATTTAATAGATCGAATAAAGGCGATGGGGAGTAAATGCGTCGAATAATCAATGTATCGCCCATACGCCATGTGTGCGTCGCACTCAAAGCTCTTTCTTCTCGGTTGAAGCAACTGGCACTTGACCACCTACCCAAAAAATGATGTATTATGTATGTGCTCAACAGCACACACACTCTACACTGTTGTGTACATAGCGTAATGTGCTTGACCAACATTGAAGTGTGGCGAACAACTCGTTTTGAAACAAGAGCCAAAGCTGCCGCCTTTTCTTTCTGCTGGCCCGTTGTCTCTCGCCTTGAATGGGATTTATTATAATAATAAATGTCTTTAAGTACACATACGCACATGCTTGTTAGCTCTAGGCCCGGGGACATGTAGGTGGTGGGTAGACTTAGCCAGTTGGATTTGGGCTGAGTGTGCAACTTGTTCTTAACACCTTTTCCTTGCCTTTTTGCCTTTCGCCTTGTGTTTTTTTATTTTATTTTGCCGAGCGCCCACGTTTCTTGTGTATTTTTAGTCACTCGACTTCGGGCTCTTGTCAATCTCTCTCACTCTTCGTTTTAATTTATAGTTATTTTTGTTTTTGTTTCCGCTCCTTTCCCTACACTTTGTTGGGCTGTCTCCGACCGAAGTGTCGCTTTGTGTGACAAAATATTTATGCGAGTGCAGCTGTGTGGGTTTTCTAGATGCGTGGAAAACCGGAAAAGCCTACACACGTATGGCTTGAAAATGCAAGTGCACTCGATCTACACACATACATATACATATGTATATGTATTTAGACGTAATGCATATGCCAATGACATTCAGCTGTTGTCGAGCCTGATTAGCTGCAGGTCGTCCTTGGCCAGTAAAAGAGACGCGGACGAGGAGGCGCCGCGGAGAGGCAGCTGGCAGAGTGGGCAGTTCGGATTTGAAAGTGAAGCTTTGGCAAAGATTTCAGGGCCAGAAACTGTCACTTACAATGAATGCGCGTCCCACAAATGTAAGACATCTCGAACCAAAATATATTATGACTAAGATAAAGCCAAGTAAAAGTACATATTTAAGCCTTTCAAGGACCTTAAAAGTGGTTCTGTAGAAAGTTATAAAATAAAACAATAAAAACTAGACTAGAATTTTAGGCAAACAAAGAACGCATATCAAACAACATGTTAAAGTTTCTACGACTTTAATTTAAATTTTATAAATAAAAAATTCCTTAAATAAACAAAAATATAAGTAACTTTATTGAGGCGCGGGGCAATGCAATTAATTCATACGCCTACAGCAGCCCCACATGATTGACATGAGCAACGCTTGGGCGTCCATATAAAACGGCTTTTAACCCAAATACGCAGCTACAAAACAAAACGTGGCTGGCTAACTCGGCTCGACATTAAACATTTATGGCATATCAAAAACAAACCCAAAGAAACTGCCAAAAATTAAAATGAATAAGAGGCAAAGTCAAAAGACACCACAAAGGCAAAATAAAAAGCAGACAAAACAAGACCCAAAAGCAAATGCAACCACATTTCCTCCCCCGCTCGCTGGCTTAGCCAACAGCTGATGGCAAATGCAACAATTCCAGACCCTTGGGGACATTGCATTATAAAAATTTTATGAAATAACACAACCTTTCGTCCGAAATAATGCAATGGATGGAAACTGCAAACATTTGGGACTGTGCGTTGGGCGAAAATAGCGCAAAACTCAAACGGCTGTTAAGGCGCACAAAAACGCCAAAATGCCATCAGATACAACCACAGACATACACACGCAGATACAGATACATCCGACATCCGACAGGTTAACGCAAGAGGACGTGACTTTGGCCCGCCAGATTCAGATTCATTCATTCTGTAAAAAGCTGCCACGAGTCTGTATCTCCTGGCATTTTCCAATTGCAGCCAAGCTCGTTGAAAAAGTAACGAAATTGAGACACAAAAATATTGAGATTGAGGACGCTTGAGCTATGAGTGCTACAGCTACTTTTCACTTAGTATTGGATGGTTAAAAATGTATATTGATTGTGAGATACTCTTAGAAATATATGTATATGATATCAAGGGAAGAATTGGTTGATTCATTAACAGATTCTTTGTAAATTTCTAGCTTACTATATATTTTTGAAATACCACTGAAACCTCACTCAATTGCAAGATTAAATACTTTAATTTTAAGCCATCAAGTCCCAAAAACAAATCTAGGTGAATAGCTGCCTTATAATACCCAAATACAAAGGTCACAGGCCATTCAACAAACTAACGGATAGACTGTAACAGTACTTGGGGTATGGAAACCCATCTGCATGCTCAACGGTATTCGTATCTTGATCCCTTGCTAACAGTTTCTCTTCCACTTCTCGTACGTTCTTCTTATTTAGCATTACGCTTCTGTTAATTGTTTCGAATCAATGATGCTGCTGCTCATGCTGGCTGTGGGCAAATCAAGAGATAACATCGCTAGTCAAGTCGAGTGTCTCAATTCGTATCTGTATCTGTTGCTGTGCTTATTTCCTATGTTTGCACGTTGTCGCCGCTGCTGTTGTCTCTAAGTTCACTTTGTTTTCCCACTTATGACGCATTTTTCGGGCATTGTTCGTGCCCACATGTATGCTGCGATGATTTCCTCTCTTAATGTTTTGTCATAGTTGGAATAATACACGGCCTTAGCCACAGCCACAGGCCTCGCCCAAAGACCCAAAAGTGGGGAAAGGCGTTTGTCGCCCAGTTTGTTGACAATTTGACTTTGACTTGATGTTTTAATTTTTTTAACTTGTCAAGTGGTGAATGGCCCCATCATTTTTATTTTCCATTTTAAGTTTTATTTGCACTTTATATTAAGATCGAGTGATAGCTATGTGAGTCTATTTTATGGGAATAAGGATAAGATTCCACAGAATCAATCAGATAATTAAGAAAGTGAAATAAGAGGGATTTCAGTTTAATTTTGAGTTTAAGAGGTCTTCTTTATATTTCCACATTCTTTGATGTTGTTGAACCATTAAACCAATAAAAGTTTATGTTCCAAAACAATTTTGACTATTTCCAATTACTTGAACAATGTATGAAGAATTTACTTTACAAAAGTTCGCAGACATCTCGGGGATGTGCATACTTTGGCTTTGGAGAGGCTCCTCGGCTTTAGGGTTGAAATTTGCTCACTTAACTTTTGTGCGGCTGCCCGCATTTCACACGCCGAGTGGAGCGGTCGGTTAGGGGATTTTTCAAAGCAATTGAAAAATTAAATTGATTACCGATATAAATCGAATGGCGAATGCACACATTGGTGCAATAAAAATGATTCACTTGCGGCGGCCTCAAGTGGCATCCATTCGGATGCCCATATATGTCGAGGAGTTGCAAGTTCGGAAAGAGTAGAATCGCAGATACAGACGACCATATGGCACCGAAAGCCAAAGGCAACTTCAAAGGCCATATTCACAATGTGGCCTCTTTGTATCTCCAGCTCAAGTGTCCCTCCCCCGGGCCCCTTTTGTCTTTCCCTGCCTTCGCCATCGGCTTCGCCATCGCATTTGTTATCAAATTGTTCAATTTGTGCAGCTTGTCGGCTGCCTGCCTGGTGGCATATTAAAGCAATTGTCTAATGCCACATGGCTGCTGCTGCTGGTAGTCGCGTGCCTCATCTTCATGGTGAAAAAAGGGGAGGTACACGGAAAATAAAAGGAATAAAGTTCGACGGGAGAAATTCATTCAATGCCCATGATGGCAGTTTTTGTTTTTCCTAATTAAAAATAATATATAATCGTTGTTAATATGCATAATTATTAATAGCATATTCAAATAGTTTTATAAAAAGAAAATGAAATTAGATTAGATAGTCAACAACAAGGAGCTTCCAGTAAAACTATATATTTTCAATAATTAAAAGGTATTTAGATACTTTCAACTACGAATGCAGTTTTTCCTTCTTTAAATTCCGTCTTTTTTTCATAATTATAGCACACTTTTTCTCAGTGCAGCAGAGAGGGGAAGGGTAAGTAGTTCAGGAATGGGGCGCCATACTGAAATTTTCATGTGTTGTGTGTGGAGAAGAAACCCGAGCATGTGAAAAATATTTTAATTACGCGCTTTGTTTCCCATTTTGTTTTTTGAGCTTTTTTTGAGTTTGCTATTTTTGTCAAAAATTGTTCGTTCTGCCACAATAGCAACAACACATTCGATGCAGCCTGGCTATCAAATAACTTGGCAAATGACGTAATCTCCATGACTGAGTGAGTGGGAGCTGGCAAAATACAAAAGGGGGATACAAAAAAAGCGCAGAAACATAGACGTTTTCCAAGGAAAACGCTAATTGAAGGCTGAGAGTGTATCTTGGCATCTCGTGCAGTTGCTCCAGAGGAGATACATGAGTATTACACCCATAAATTGAAGCGGTTTTAAATGTAAGCATCAACAATAACAAACAAGTGCCCCATTAATTGCTGCTCTAAGATCTGTTCAGAAGAAGCTCTTGAAAATTCTATGATCGAACATTATTTTTATTGGCAAAGCTCAATTTTCTTGAAGAATAATTAATTATAAATGAAAAATATGCATACATCAGGAATTATGCTACAAGTTCTTTAATTTTTTAACTGTTAAGATAACTCAACAACATAATTAACGAAGTTTATAAGCCTCTTATATACAATAATACCAATTAATTTTACGTAATACTGCCATTAGATTATAAGGGTGCATTCCATTATCTAATCAGTCCACTCCCAGCCACTTTCCTTGCCGAGTTCGATCGGCCGAAACGAAAACTCTCCAGCCCCCAGAAACTTTCGCTCCATCGAAAATTAACTATCGATCAATGCCCTTTTCGATGTCAACAATAAAGCCGGTGGCATCACTGCAATCGACTAACTGTCGACGATGGCTTCATTTGCTTTTTGAGCCATGGTCAACTTCCGTGCAAACGCATCGCTGCATTTTTGGCCGCCAGCAAATCACAAATCAAAACAAAGCAGACAGAAGGCAGCGGCGATCGATGGTCATGACAAAAGATTTTAATTGAATTTGAAAACGCAATGAGACGTGTATGGGCAGGGACTCGAATCGGATCGGATTGTATATGATCGTATATGATTGTATGGTATAGTACGAAATCGATTGCCTTTGTGCGGGTGCGAGGGGTCGGGGATTGCGAGGAAAATAGGGGAGGAGGGCTACGCGTTCCGCATAGCAATTGTCAACAAATTTATGAGCACGTCAGTTTAGGGAACGTGGAAGCCCAGGACCGAAAGCCGTGCCTATGAAAATACTAAATTAAAATGCTCATGGCAGCTTTCAGCTATTTCTGCTGCACAGCGAAAAAATCGTAGCACTACAAATGATTTTGTAAATAGTACCAAATAACAATAATAATCCTTATTAATAATTATTAAATGGCAAACATTATAAAAGAAAGGTCATTTGGGATCGAAAAACCATCTCCAAAATAATATTACATTGATTTCTTGCTGTGTACTTTAACCAAACTCTTGTAACTAAATAATAAACAAAAGCAAATCAATCGTAACGTTGGATGATCAATGGATCGTCTGAATCAAATGTATCTTTTTTTAAGGCGTGGATGGGCTCATCATCAGTTTCCAATCAGTTGTTTGTCTTTCAGCTCGTTGTGTTTGCATTCAACGCGGTGGTGAAGAGAGCGAATCCCACAGCAGCAGCAGCCGACACATTAATGTCAACGAGCCACTTCAATTTCCGATTTTAATGACTCTGACTCAATGGGTCTTCTGGCCAGAAGAAAACAACGCCCTAAAACGGTGAAAATCCAAAACGAAACGAAATTCCAACAGCTACGATGGCAGCGAAAGACCATTTTCCAATAATCTAAAATTAGATGAAATGAAACACATTTCAAATTTTCATGAAAAATGTCGGACGGAGCGAAAGAGAAAATATTCTGTATCCGAGAAACGCCGAAACGCACACTCACACAGTTCGGCGCGATTCGGCCAACTATATATATAATTCGGTGTATACTTTAGATATATACATATATATATATATATATATATATATATATAGATAGATACATGTATCGGCCATATAAACATTCACACGATGCGGGTGTACGTAATTTGATTTTGGTCTGCTATTTTCTGGTTTTTATCTCTCAGGTTTTCGGATGCACAAGATACAGGCTGTGTCGCTGTTCGACTCGAATGCATATCTGACAGATACACCTTGGCGGCAGTAATAGCGCATTTCGCTATATTTATTTCGGTCAGGTGTGGGCGTAGCCGCCCCCTGACAGGAATTTATCATATCAAACGATTGTTTGTGCCGTCCTCTGGCCATTATTTTGCATTATGGCTGGCACAGGTAAACAAGCGTCATGCGGAAGATATCTGTGATATCTGGCAGACCGACCAAGTGATATCTGCGAGTGCGATATTGTACGTGCAGTTATGCTTGGTCGCCGGTAACCCGAGATGGTAGAGCTGCTCTCCTGACGTCGTCGTCTCCACTATTCACACAGTCTAGGCACACTTCAACTGTGCAAAATGCGACGACTATGAATAGCGGAGAGCAGCAGCAGCAACACAGCAGATACAGATACGGCTACGATACAGATACGGCAGCAGCGGCCGGAGATACAGATACAGATTTGGATTCAAATTCGGTCGAAGAAACGTGCTCCAGCGGCGTGTGTCATAAAGCTATCTAGCAGATACAATGCGAGTGCTGGCGGCCAAAACTCAAAACTTAAAACTCATTCTTCGGTTTGTTTCGCTTTTGGGCGTGAGTCAGAGATCCCAAAAAATAAACAACACTCTTCAAAATAACAACAAAAATTTATGTCAGCAGTGCCAAAAGCGTCGAGCGAATATGAAGACGATAAAACCGCGGCAAATGAACAGAGGGAAGCAGCGTTTGCAGAAAACTACAGTGTGTTTCATACTTTTATAAACAATATAAGAATATATTTTTGACATATTTTCAATATAAATAAAACAATTTCATCATCATTTATGATCATTATTATTAGAAAATAAAGATACTTCCCACTAAAAAAAAGAAAATATTTATATCAAGAAGACTAATTTGTCTTGAATTTTGATTATTTTTAATAAACCAATTCCATAAGCTTTACGCATTGTTTACTGGGTCTTACACCTGTGAAACGCACCCTATATACAAAGATATTTCAACACGGACAGCCATTCAAATGTAATCGCAAGCTGTGCATTTAAAGTGAACGGCGGTGCGCCCAACAGGTAGCCAGCGGATGATTGCGGCCAGAAGCAGAACCCCAATCCCAAAACCCCAAGCAAACATTGCTGCACACCCGCAACAGCACAACAATAACAATATCTGAAACGGCAACCACAACCTCAAAGGCAGACGGTGGGTGTTGTTGCTATTGTAGGTGTTGCTTGAGGTAAGGCAGGAACCTAATTAGATCTCTCGCAATATCGCTGACAGGCCCAAAATATATGCAGGTATCCACCATTGATATATATATATATATTTAAAAAACATTTTAAGCTACTTAACTTATTTTTGTGTTGAAAAATGGCATCAAAAGTAAGCATGTTTGTGAATGTAGAACGCTCGTTCTCAATAAGACTCGAATACAAATGCATAGCAAGGCTTTTAACATAAACATTTTATTGCTAAATTGGAGATTGAATTAATAATGCTTATATATTAAACAAAGGCAATACAATACTCTGAGAATCAAAGTTATCAATTAAGTAACACCAAATTATTTAAAATTCCAGTGAGTTATACTAAATATTTGAATTTTAATATTCTCTTTATTGGCATCTTTGCCCACATTAATTAAGAATTAATACTATGAAATCATTACAAATTCATTGACAACTTTAGGGCAGATAAATATTTAATATTCAAGGCAAGGCAACCCCGAAAATACATTTTTTTAACCCTTCGAAATAAAAAGGGCAAAACATTAACTCTTCGGGTAGCTCAGCCGACCGCATGTGAACACTGGGTTTTTTGCCCGCATGTCAAGCAGTCAACAAAACAAAAACAAAACCCAGCGACGACAGCAATTGAAAAGAGAAAGTTGCCAAATGAGAAAAAACCGAAAACTTCTAGCAAGTTGAAAAGTTGAAAGCCGTTAGCGGCAGTGGATGTGTGTATACACTACAGCCGTGGACAGTGGTCGCTCCGGGTTCCCAGGTCCCAGATCCAGTCCGAGCGCCCCGACACACTCCCACTAAGCTGATAAGCCAGCGAGGTGGGTTCAAAATCTGGGACTGTTTTTGTTTCTTTTGGGTTATTTGTATATATTTTTCTCTTCCTCCAATTTTAGCCTCTGGTGGAACGAGTTTTACAAATTGTCAACGCTTTGCTTTTAGCAAATACAATTTGTAGACAGGCAAACTAGTTTGCAGTTATGCCAGAAATAAAACCAAAACAAGAATAAATGGTTTTAGGCGAGTTTTCCGACTGTACGATACCCGGTGATCAATAATCTGATCGGTAATGATAAGGCTCTTGTTCTTGGAAATTATTTTAATCAAGAAAAGATTAGTATCTTGCATATTGTTACAATGATTATTTGCAACGCCTTTTATTTAAATAAATTGAATTGTATTGGTAAACAATTTTTTATTTCTGTACTAAATGCATCATAATTATAACTATAACTGTAATCAAATATTGAGGGTTATAAGCAATGATTTTCAGATAAAAAGCTTATCACGGAATTACATTGAAAATAAAAACAAAACTTTATTTAATTATTTTCACGTAAAAAAATAAAGTAAGCAGACTCTTGAGATAATTTAGGATAAATCCTTGTCATTTTTAGTTTACGTTAGACAAAAGCATAATAATTATGATCCCTGAACTTTGCATGAAACAGAGACTCCCCAAATTGTTTAAAAAGAGGGGCCGAGAGAGAGTGGAATTCGCTAAGATTACCTAGTTTTCAAATGGAATTTCGCACAAATAAGTGCATACCCTGAGTGCTGGGTACCAGTACCTAGCAATCCGCAAGTACCATACCATGAAAATCCGTATCTGCGGGGTTCGGATCCGTAGATCTGTCCATCTGTATCTGTGCAACATAATTTTGTCATTACGGGGCGACACACACTCACAGACACCCGAACGTACACTCGTTGCCGGCCTGCATATGGGCAACAGATGTTGGGCAAATACAGAAACGAGAGCTGCGAGATACGAGATACAAGATGCGACCAGGTAGTGGCACGCCCCTTCTCCCTCCGCCGCACTCCTCCTTCCTTCCTTCTTTCCGCCCCGAAAGTTGACTTTTGTTGGTTTGTCGCTAAGAGTGTTTGCTTGGTTTCTTTCGGATTTCGGTCGGGCGTGGGCCGCGGCGGTAATTCATGCATCTTTCGGATACGTTTGCTACACTTTTACCGCATGCGAGTGCGAGTGGGTCGGGGGACTCTCCCCCCCGGGGGGTTCTGTCTTCTATCTCCCTCTCCATTTTTGTGTACGAATGGCCGAGTCAACAAAGAAATCATAATAGGAACAACAAAGGCAATACAGGAAAGTCAAGTGTGGGGCCATACAAAAGGAGAGAGCGAAAACAGAGAGAGGCGGGCGAGTAGCGCGCTCGCGAAGAGGCGCACAAAAAGGAAGTCACTAAAAATAACAAAGATCTCTTCTTTCGGTTCTTCTGCTGTAAGGTGGAATGAACTCAGAACTCGAGACGATCGCCGCCGGAGAAGAGGAGAGGAGCTGGCGAAAAGGAAATAAAAACCAGACACGCCAGATCGGCGGGCCTTTTAACCCATTAATGCCAACTCCAGGAGTTCTAATCCTGTTCTAAAACCGATACAGCTATTTATGAATATTTAAATTCTTATAGATATTCAGCGTGATTTAAGGATCTGTTTGTTTAGCCATAACATCGATAGAACCAAAATCTTAAAATCTTAATTAACATCCTTTTACTGTATAAGAAATCAGACGTTTCTAGATTTATAGAAAAATAAAATTTGTTTACATTCCGATACCACATGTATACTTTAATATGAATTCATACCGCGAGGTGTTGTTTGATTGAATGCAATTATAAAATGTTTTTGTGCTTTTGGGTTATAAAGCATGTGTACATCGGATTTATTACGTTTGAAAAAAAAATAAATTGTTTTGTCATTATAAAATACAAACTTTACGATCTGTCTTTTCCGAAGATTGTTTATTTGGGGAATTAAAATTTTCCTGTACTTCGAAAATTATTATTAAGACATTCTGATTTACACTAGTCGGCACAATTATTTTGACAAAACCTTGGCATGGCTTTTGATCGTAGCATAGCCTAAACTGGGACAATATCGGAGCTAAAACTATGCACAAAACAAAGATGCTAGTTTTAGCTATATGCATGCCAAATTTTATGTTGTTCGATATTAGCATTAACTTTCTACAGACAAAAATGCATGCAGACTACAACTTTTTGCACGGCATAAGTATTGTGACAAGTACTTAGTAGTAAGAAAAAAATGTTAAAAGTAAACAAAAATGGAAAATAATGAGAAAATTAGTAAAATATGTATCCTTCTTTATTTTCGATATATTTTTGAGTGCGTTTTGGCACTGAATCCTTAAAATTTCGAAGGATATCCGGAGATATCCCTTCCCAAAGGGAAGAGACCTAAGAAATTGTCTCCTTTTCGGTTTCATTCAACAAAACTGTTCGTTATGTCCAGATTTAAATATTATTAAGATTGCCCGGGCTCTTTTAAAATATTAAAGAACAGTTTTGTTGAATGAAACCGAAAAAGAGACAATTTCTGAGGTCTCTTCCCTTTGGGAAGGGATATCTCCGGATATCCTTTTTATGCATATTATTATTTATATTACTTTTTATGCATTTTAAATCTGTTCATTAGAGTTCCTTGCTAACGAATTGGGGAGTCCCCCGGAAACTAGCTTACCTTCATCCAGCAGGCGTTCGACGTGGGTGAAGACGTTGGGAAAGGCGGCCAACTGCTTGCGATCCTTGAGCAACTGGGCCAAATAGTCAGCGATGCTCTGTGTGCTCTGCTGTTGCTGTTGCGGCGTGAGGTGCGGCTGGGGCACCACCACCTGTGGGACTTGCTGCGCCTGGACTTGAGCCTGTGCTTGGGCCTGTTGCTGCGCCTGCGCCTGAGCTTGGGCCTGAGCCTGAGCTTGCTGCTGTTGCACGGCAGCCGCAGCAGCTACTGCGGCAGCGGCCTGTTGGTGCAACTGCTGCTGCAACTGTTGTTGCACAACGGCTTTGCTCTCACAGACACTCATTGTGTGTTGGTTGTGTGTGTTTTGTGTGTATTGGTGGGGGACTTTTGTTTATTCTCGACGAGATTCTGGTTACAATTTTAACTGGATTTGGTCTCTGCTTTTATTACTTATTGCACAATTTCTTCTTCTGATTTCACGCGTTACTGTGGGAGTTATAGAAATTCATTAAGATTCGATCGCGAGCAACAATTATAACAGAAAACGAAATGAAAACAACTCCACCCAAATGTCTTTTTCATTTGATCAGCACCAGAAGCAACAACAACTACAGGCAGGAGAGAGTGTGTGAGAGAGACTAAAAAACGGCGCGCTCAGAGAGGGCGCAAGTCGAAAGCGAAGACAGAAAATTCCTCGGCGATCACGCACACAGGCACAGGCAAAGTAAAATCGGGTGTGTGTGTGTGTGTGAGGGTGAGCGCAACAACCACGACGGAGATGAATGAAAGCAGAATGTCAAAATAACTAATCTCTCTCTCTCGCTTACTCGCTTGGCTGCTGCAACAGCAAATACAACAAAATGAAAATAATTTTAAATGCAAATTATTCTTATTTTCCGTGGTTAAAGACAAATATGTGAGTTCCTTTGGCTGGATTTTTAATGCGTTGGCAAACTAATCGAACATAAACTTAAAACGTTGAAATTTCGCAGAAATATGCACAGTTGCTGATTATGTATTTGTTGTTGTCGCTACTGTCTTCTGGCTTTTATTCTTCGTTTCGTTTTCACTCGCATTGCGCTTCGATTTTAATGTTTTATGCTTTTTCCGTTGGTACACACTTCTTCGTTTCTTTAAGGAATCCTTTTTTGTTTATTTGATATATTCGAGTCGGACAGAAGCGATCTCGGACTTCACTGGAAATGGACGATTCTCCTAGTTTTTCTACCACGAACCGTGCGCAAAGAAAGAGAAAAAGAAACTGAATGCGAAGCGTAGAGCACAAAACGTTGTAAGTGTGATCATGCCAGTGCGATCAGTGGTGTCATTTTTTCCTGAGCAAAAAAAAGCTGGATCAACAAAAAAAAGCTAAAAAAATAAACGGAATTCTGGAAAAATATGTTTAAAAAAGCTGATTTTAATAAAATTTTTAATTATTGGTTTTTCATTAAAAACGGCATATATTCATATTTAACAGAAAACAAAATTCACTTATGTAGTTACTTTTACATTAATTAAATTATAGTTCAATAATTTTGGCATTATCGCTCGGATAATAGTCTCTATTGTCTATTGCAGCTAGGCAGCTGGGTGGTATTTGGTAATTAAAGCAGCACTTATTGTGTCTGCGTAGGCTATACCTAAAGTTTATAGTAAATTATTATTTCATTTAAATACTTAAATATTTCTTTTTAAAATATCATTAAATGTTTCAACGTTCATGCTATTTCGAAGTTTTGTTTTAATCAAATTAACTTGGCTAAAAACTCGCTCGACTTCGGCTTTTGACCAAGGCAGCAAAAGCATTTGTAGCGAAACTAATGCGGAAATGACACCACTGAATGCGATCGCAGGGTGCCGTTTTCAGCATGAGCGCTCTGCCCGCTCTCTCATCGCGTGACGTCACAAATACGATTTTGTGTACCAATTTTATTAAAATTTTATAGATGCGATTGAAAATTCGAAAGTTCTGCATTTAAAATTAATCATTTTTAATGAGTGTATTTTTTGATAAGTGTATTTTTTTAAACCTATTCTAAAAGTAAATTTATACTGACTTACCATATTTGCCAAGTAGCATATGTTGTCTGTTATTACTACTTGTAAATTGAATTATTTTTTTAATAACACAACATTCTTATATAGTTAAATTATCTTAAATAAAATTAGAACGAATTAAATAAAATTTTCAATAAAAATGTATCATAAATGTGATTTTGTGACGTCACGCGCTCTCTGACAACAGCACCACTTGTCCTTCTGCCATCATGCTGTCTCAGTGAGAGATCACCGGCCAGCGTTGCCAGCTCGGCCAAATAGAGTTGTGCAGCTGGTTCGCTTATTCCAGATATTTTGCCCTTAAATGTGAATATTTAAGTTTACAAATTGCAAAACATACCCAAATTGGCTAAATACGAAAGTGGCCAATAAATCAACGAATTAAATATGGTGGCTTAGTTTTGGCAAGCTACTAACCTGCGGAGCTGCCACCTGGTCTGGCAGAGGCAGCTATATGGCGCGCTGTACTTAAATTAAGACCATGATGTAGAGGATTAATATAAAAAATAAAAAAATTGGAAAACAATATTTTTTTTAGTTAAATGTATTATGATGAATTAGTTAAAGTCAAAACCGATTGATACGGGTATTTTTGAGTTTTCTCAAACACCGCCTTCTTCAGAAAGATTTTGTATTGTTTAACCAACCATACTCCTTTAATTTCCGCTCCCAGCTCCAAAAGTATTAATTGCTCACGGAAATTGCTGGCCGCTTAGAACCAAGCGGCATTTGGTTTAGCTGAACATATGTATTATGCGGGGGCTAGCACTTTGCCCATAATACCATGCAAATGGGCCCCGAACCTGTACTGGCCAAATGTTGGTGTTAACTCTGCCGCGAAATGTATGTGGGAAAATTGGCATTCGCGAGCGTTTCGACAGCCTCGCCATATAAGAGACCCTAGGCCGGCGACAACTTTTACTTTCCACCGCAAAAAGACACTTTTCGCTGGCTTCCGTGTGTTTTCAAGTGCTTTACACACACAGGGAAAAACACGCCCTGATCAAGTGAAATGGTTTTTCTTTTGACTAACATTTGGTGAGTTAACATGGTGATCATTTTCAGTTTGCAGACGGAGCTATATGGGGGAAATAGGATCTTTTTCAAACCATGTTTTTGTAACCAAATTCAAAATCATAAAAAGGAACAGCATAATAACCATATTATAGTAAAAAAAACCACGATTAAATATTTACATATATCTTATTGCATGAATAATGATACAGAATTCTCTTTTTAATTTATTCATTAGAAATCAGGTATTAATCTGGGTAATCTTTGTGGCTTATTTTCTCAGTGCAGCCAGCACCCGCATGCTTTTAAATGAGACGTGAAAGTTTGGAGTGGACGAAGTCATGGATGGACATTGGCTACTCCGTTGTTCTATTGGAAAGCGCCCACCACCGAGTCGCCACCTCACCTGGTCGAGACAAGTCCCCTAGTCCCACCGATTTCGTGTGCACTTGGCTCGGAACGGAACGGAGGTGATCGCGGTTGGGTCTGTGTGTGGGCCGACATTATATTATACGACCCCATTATACAGTTTTACTGCCATTGAAATATGTGTCAATGTGCGTAGTGATTGAGACATTGTGTTCGAATGCTTATGGATTTCCGATTCACATCTCTGCGCGGCAAAAGCCCAAAGCCCTTTCCAATCCGAAACACCTACGTAGTGTGCATTTCTATTTGGACATCTGGCGGATCCACAGTGCCAAGTTTTCCGTGGGCCACTAATCTCTCTAGGGCTTTGGAATTTTCGTTTGGTGTTGCATTGTATGTAGGTCGTTTCGGGTAGCACTTTCTGTTTTCTTAGGGAACCGAACAAAGTTCTCCAGCAGCTGTGAAGTGCAACATGGAAAATGATCAACATGGCCGAAAACGCGGTGTATTAGGAATTTTGTATAAAGATGTTTTATTGGATATATTCAAACAATTACAGTTTTCAAAGTTACGGAAATCAAGTTTCAAGAGTTTTTAATTTACTACGTTTATAGAACCTTTCTTACCTGGTCAAACGGAGAGAAATATATTTATACCCTTGCAGGGTATTATAGTTTCAGTCAGAAGTTTGCAACGCAGTGAAGGAGACATCTCCGACCCTATAAAGTATATATATTCTTGATCAGGATCAACAGCCGAGTCGATCTATCCATGTCCGTCTGTCCGTTTCTACTCTCTAGTCCCTCAGTTTTAAAGCTATCTGAATGAAACTTTGCAGTTAGGCTTCTATATACTCTCACTCGTACATATGTCGGAACGGGCCGGATCGGACGACTATATCATATAGCTGCCATAGGAACGATCCGAAAAATTTTCAAAAAAAAATTATAACTTTGTTAGTTTTTCACATATTTTCACCAAATTTGATATTTTGCCATATTTTATTATTACTGAATTTCGGTTTTAATTTCATGAAAATCGGCTGACTATATCCTATAGCTTCCATAGGAACAATCAGGAAAATAAAAGAAAAAACCATAACTTTGTTAGTTTTTCACATATTTTCACCAAATTTGATATTTAGCCATATTTTATTATTCCTGAATTTTGATTTTAATTTCATGAAAATCGGGCAACTATATCCTATAGCTTTCATAGGAACAACCAGGAAAATAAAAAACCATAGCTTAGCCGTGTTTCAAACCATTGCCATCAAATTTGAGATTTGGCAACTAATTATTATTTCAGAATTTCAGTTTGAATTTTTTGTTTAAATTCTGCAAGGGTATACAAACTTCGGTGAGCCGAAGTTAGCTTCCTTTCTTGTTTACGTTAAGGTAAGTAAGTATTTATTTATTTTATTAAAATGTGCTGTGAAATTTCAGCATCCCACAATCTACAATCATAATTGCTTTACCTTTGTGGGGTTACATTTATTACACTTTATTTGGCTACAGACAGAAAAATATTGCATCTGAATTGCACTTCGATTGTCTGACCGAGTTCATATAAGGAAAGTGGTTCCACAGAGAGATTGACAAACCACCAAGTAACACTCATTGTTAACGCTGCTACTGCCAACGGGTGCTGGCCAGGCGGAGGAATCCTTTTTTGTCCGCTGCACGTTCCGGCCAAATGCAAATTTGGCCAAGACATTTAACGGCTGGCTTTATCCATTGAACGTCGCCGAATTAACCATTCTGTTTCCTAATTTACCACCGACACAGAAATCTGCGGTGTGTGAGAGTGTGTAATTAGCAGTATGTTGGCTTTAAAGACAGGCGGTGGTCGGACGGCTATTAACCAGTTTGTAGTTGTTTCCATTACGCATGACACGCGTGTGGGCGCCGTCCTCCTCCTCCGGTTTACCAGTTTTCTGAGATTTTGTGGGTTTTTGGGGCCTGCTGCAGGCCCACAAAAAGTCAAGCTGAGACACCCACACAGGTAGTATTCGTATCTGTCAGATACACACTCACACATCGCTGGGCAGGGGCACAGCCTACTAAGGTGTCCAAAAAGGTTTCTATCTGCCCTCAATATGGAATGGACTCTTTTCCTTGAGATGATTAATAGCTCTTTGAATAATGTAAATAATGTAAACGAGGTTACTTATATTAATTATTATTTATTATTATTATTATTATTATTTGGTCAATGAAATACATATTTTAGATGATTTCATACTTTTAAGGGACAATCGTGCCACACAAGCGGTACGAAAAATTGTTTGATTTCTGAGATTTAGCAGCTATACGGTTTAATAAATAAATTATAAATAAATCTTAAATACTTTTTAAATGTTTTCAAATATATAAAGAACGAATTTGAGTGCCTTTTGTCGCCTGTTCGAATGCTTTTTTTGTGTCACACGCCACAACTCACAGGTGGAGCCGGCAGCCCCCGATGCCCGTTTCCCGATTCCATTCATAAAGTTTCCACTTTGCATTTACACTCTGGCAGCTGATTGAATCCAACAAGCCGCAAAACTAGGCAAAACTAACCTAACCACGATCACCGAGGGACGCATGAATGAATGAATGAATGAAGGCAGTGCCAAGCGGGCTTTGGTGTTCATTCACAGAATCATCGTTCACACAGCATTCGCAATCCATGCATATATATCGTCCATATGTATGTGGGCGTAAGGTATGCGGAATGAAATACGAACAACTGTTGCAATACAAATATAAAAAACACTATAAGTCCGACTAACTTAAATTTGTTATATGTTTTTATATTAGACTATATGATATTTTTAGAAAAAAATATTCATGACCATTGCGATCAGCCTTCCTTATATTTTTGGGTACTTTTCGCATAGCCTCCTGAATTCCATTTGTATCGATTTTAGCAAGCTCTGTTTTGATTTTTAATATTAAACAGTCAATGTTTTTTGGCTTATATCCCTTGCTGTAAAGATTTATTTTTAAATTTGCCCAAAACTTTTCGATTGGACTTAACTGAGGCACATTTGGAGGGTTTTGCAGCTTAGGTACGAATGCAATGTTCATCTGGTCAAGAGCCTCCAGAGTTGTTCTGGCATAATGGGCAGACGCTAAGTCGGGCCAAAACACCGTATTATCACTTGCATGATACTTATCTATAAAATTCTTAAGCGCCGGAAAACAATTGTCCTTGTAAATTTGGGCATTGACAGCCAGTCCTCCCTTAAAAAAAAACAGGTTCGCTAATTCCCCGCTCTCTTATGGCGAGCCAAAGTAAAACCTTCTTAGGAAACTTTGTTTTTGTAATCTAGGTTACATTTTTAGGTGGTTGAGTACCAGGAAGCTTAAAGTAATGCTTTGGAGTCCATTCATGACCCTCCACTGTGAAATACGTCTTCCATTATGCAAACTTTCGAGCTGCTTGCAGAAAACAAATTTCTAGAGAGCGCACGCAGCCAAATTTTTATTGTCTCTCTCTATTCTTCGTTGACTTTAGGAACGGTTTTTTGCAACATTTGATCACTCCCATGTCTTTTACATACTTTTTAACGGTTTTGTCGCTCACATTGTATTTTTATACCCGCTACCCATAGGGTAGAAGGGTATTATAACTTTGTGCCGGCAGGAAATGTATGTAACAGGTAGAAGGAAGCATTTCCGACCCTATAAAGTATATATATTCTTGATCAGGATCAACAGCCGAGTCGATCTAGCCATGTCCGTCTGTCTGTCTGTCTGTCTGTCTGTCTGTCTGTCTGTCTGTCTGTCTGTCTGTCTGTCTGTCTGTCTGTCTGTCTGTCTGTCTGTCTGTCTGTCTGTCTGTCTGTCTGTCTGTCTGTCTGTCTGTCTGTCTGTCTGTCTGTCTGTCTGTCCGTCTGTCCGTATGAAACACTGGATCTCAGAGACTATAAGAGATAGAGCTCTAATTTTTTTTCGATAGTATTTCTTATGCTTGCACGCAGATCAAGTTTGTTTCAAATTTTTGCCACGCCCACTTCCGCCCCCGCAAATCATAAAAAAGCGTATTAAGCGTATAATTTTAAAGCTAGAGTTGCGAATTTCGGTATGTATATTAAGAACTATAGTCTGTGTGATCCCTGAAAATTTAGTTGCGATCAGATAAAAATTGTCGAAGTTATTAAAGAAATAACTTTGTATGGCCACAAACGGCTGCTGGCAGCATGCCTCATTTGGTTGACCAATTAGACCAACTAAATATTCTTATCAGTTCTTGATTGTGTTCGGAAAAGAATCTTATAAGATATTCAAGAAGCATTTTAATAAATGGTATTAATTATTAGCCGCTTAAATGCAATAACAACGCGTTTTTACACAAATAGATACATGTGTATGTATTTTTGTATGCATGTGATTATATTACACTTGCATTTGCATTTGTCCGTTATGTTCAAAATTGTATTAACTGTTTTTTCTGGCGTTCTGACGCTTTTCTGGTTTAAGTATGGGTAGCGGGTATCTCACAGTCGAGCTCACTCGACTGTAGCTTTCTTACTTGTTTAGCAAGCGCATGATACGATTTGGCTGAGTGACCCACCATTTCAGCCTTTAATTTGGCTCTTACATGAGACTGCTGTAATGGACTTTTTTCCGGATCCACGGGCTCTTTCCATTTTTTTCCCATTCCGAATATCCGAAATTACTTTACAAACAAGAAAGGAAGCTAACTTCGGCTCACCGAAGTTTGTATACCCTGAAATAATAATTAGTTGCCAAATCTCAAATTTGATGGCAATGGTTTGAAACACGGCTAAGCTATGGTTTTTTATTTTCCTGATTGTTTCTATGGAAGCTATTGGATATAGTTGTCCGATTTTAATTAAAACCGAAATTCTGAAATAATATTTAATGGGCAAATATCAAAATTGATGAAAATTGGTTGAAAACTGACAAAGTTATAATTTTTTTCGAAGATTTTTCCGATTGTTCCTATGGCAGCTATATGATATAGTCGTCCGATCCGGCCGGTTCCGACTTATGTACGAGTGAGAGTATATAGAAGACAAACTACAAAGTTTCATTCAGATAGCTTTGAAGCAGAGGGACTAGTTTGCGTATAATCGAACAGACGGACGGACAGACGGACATGGCTAGATCGACTCGGCTTTTGATCCTGATCAAGAATATATATACTTTATAGGGTCGGAGATGTCTCCTTCACTGCGTTGCAAACTTCCGACTGAAATTATAATACGCTGAAAGGGTATACAAATTAAAGTCATAACAATATGTAATTATTTACTTAATTTAAATGCATTTAAATACTTTCCAAAATCAATTCTAATTTCGAACCCTTTCGAAATGGGAAAGCACCTACTTAGTGAGAACTCTTAGGTCGCCATCAGCTTTGAGATCATCCCGTCCGACAATAAAGGCCGAAAAGCTCCTAACAAGATGGACATACAGTCGGGTGTCCCGACAGTAGAAAACCATGTACCATTACAAGGCGCGTCCCAAAATTATATAAAAGAAAGAGAATAAGAATAAAAAACTGAGACAAATTTACAAATAATGCAAATGTCTTCCCATTCAAGAGCAAAGTCGATAGCTCAGTGGGTAAAGCTACACATACGTTTTTGTAAGCAATTGGCCTGGGTTCGAATCAACTGCCAGGCATAAGGAATTTTTTCATTTTCAAAACATTAAGTACAGTTCTTTGCTTGCATTTTTTTATTTCTTAGTATTAAATACTGTAATTATTTTGATTTACTGGAAAAAAAAAAAAATTGCTAAAAATAAAAAAGTTTTCACTCGTTGCCGAAGGGATTCGAACCCGTGACAACTAACATTTCAAAAAGACTTCAGCTTAGCAAGCTGCACCAGCAACCAACTCATAATAATGAACAAAGCTGAAATGTATAATGAACGTTTTGATTTATTTGGAGCCCTCTGCCTGGGCTGCCTCACACGTAATATGTATAAAGTAAAAAGCCTATATCTCCGCTATTTATGGCACGATCGCAATAAAATTTTGACAGTGTGTATTTTAATAAAACGCATTAAGCTTTTTAATATGGTTTACATAAATTTATAAATTTCGGAGCTATACGTTTTTTTCAAATAGGTCCTCCAAAAAGGGGAGGAGCAAAAATTTAAAACAAACTTGATCTGCGTGCAGATATAAGAAGTCCAAATCCAAAGTTTGGTGTCTCTAGCTTTTATAGTCTCTGAGATCTAGGCGTTCATACAGACAGACGGACAGACGGACGGACGGACGGACAGACGGACATGGCTATATCGACTCCTTTAGTGGTCCTGACCAATATTTAGGTAACTTTTGGGGGTCTGCCACGCCTCCTTCTGCCTGTTACAGAAAATCGCACTCGCACAAAACTATAATACCTTTGTACCTTTGGTACATGGTATAATAAAATTTTCAGCAATCATGAGGAAAATTGAGGAAAGGAAAAAGGAGCAAAGGAGCACAAACATGTACCGATATCGTTCTGGGATGACGTTATCTTTGCTGACGAGTTAAAATGTAACATTTTTGGTTCTGATGGACGACAATTTGTGTGGTGGCGACCAAAATACAGAGTTGGAAAATAAGCACCTGAAACCTACGATCAAACATGCCGGGGGTCACGTCATAGTTTGGTTGCATCGCTGCATTCGGATGAGCCTTAAAAATGCCCAATGAAAGGATCTTGCGTTCCCCACCAGCTTATTTACGACGATCCCACCGCCACTCCTCTAGTGGCACTATGCACTATGGGGATTTTGCCCGATTTTATGGAATAAATGTATTTTTTTAAAAGTATTCCGATTTACAATTTTTTTTATTTTTATGTATTAAGAAAACATCAAACTATTTTTTAACATATCGGAAATGTTAACTTAACAGTCTAGTATTTAAATACCAGCTGTTAAAGTTATCTGTTGCAACCGCATGTAGATCGATAACATTTGGCTTAAATTTGAAGCTCATTTTCAATTCTAAAATTCTTGAAGAAGGCACGGTAAAAAGCGAAATTTATAATGAATTTGAATTCTTCAGCTATGTACTTTGTGTAAATACTAATGTTTCTTGATACGTGCGTCCAATTCGAACAATTTGTAACTGTAGCAGATGATGTTTTTGTTTGGGTTTTGGAATGAAAGTTAAACTTTCAATAGAGTTTAAAACAAATGTTCAAAATTGTTCAGTGAGTGTCTTTATCCATGTTGTAGAGTCATTAATTGTGAATTCAGGACATATTGCCTTATCGTGCGCTCGGCGCGACTTTTCGCAAAACAGCGGGAAAAATTTGTAAATTGCGGGAGTTTTAAACAGCGGGAATTCTGGATTTTTTAGAAATAAGTTGGCTTTTAACGATTTTTTTTTTTTTTGTAGTAACACTTAAGTACAAAATATGAAAAAGTGGCAGCTTTACGATAGTTTTTTACAAACAAACCAGAAAATGTGTTTTCTCGATATATGCAAATGTCATCACTCGCTTTGTGTTTCCATTTCTATACATATAAAAAGTGCGTGTAAATTTGTAGCTGAAGTTCTAAAATGAAAAAAAAATATAAGCAAAAATGGCGCGATGTCTGGCTTAAAAGTGATGAGTTCGCAGGGATGACACAAACCTGCAGAGGGTTTTTGCAACTATTGCATGACCACTATTACAGCTAAACTAAGTGAATCTTAACATAAGAAATGTAAATTTCACCTAATAAATGTTATTTTTTGAAATTTTTTCGCTTTTTTTATACATTTGTTTTTAGCTTTTTTTTTATTTTTTTAATAATTTTTTTCTTTATTCTTCCCGTCAAAAACAGCTTGTTTTGCTGGTCAATAGTTGGCAGCACTGTTTAAATGCAAGCAAAGGGAAGTCTAAGAAAAAAAGCGCTGGACGTCCAAAAATATCCTTTTGGCTAAAAGGTGCAAGAGGGAAACGGAATGATGCTAACTGTCTATCAGCGGCCCAAAAGCAGAATGTTGGTTTGCTGGTTCAAGCAGCAGGCGTAGCAGCTCGAAGAAATAAGCTCAACGATCTTGCATTTATATTGCAGTTACTACCGTCTAATCCTGCAGAAGCCAAAATGCTTAGAAAACTGCTAAGCAAGCCCGTTGAGCCGCCTGTGCGTTCTTCGACAGATGAGGCATTAGCTTTAATTCTGGATCAAGGCTTCAGCAAAGCCCAGTACTGCGCAATTCAAGAGAACACAAAATGCAGGAACGCAGACATTTATCCTAACTATAAAGAAGTAGCCGAAAAGAAAAAGGATTGCCGACCCCCCAATATTATTATATTAGAAACAGTAGCGAAAGTTTTCCTACAAGATCTTTTGGATCGTACCATAGCTCGGATAGTAACTTATAAATCAGAATTTATTGCAGCGACAATGAATAATCAGCAATCAAATTTCCTATCTGCAGAACTGATTTTTAGCTACGGTTTTGATGGAAGCACGGGACAAGCGAGTTTCAATCAGGCATACACTGACAGCCTTTCAGATTAAACTGATGCGTCACTCTTCGCTACGATAGTTATGCCTCTTCGCCTCATAGATTCTTCAGGCAATGTGTTATGGAATAATGCTACTCCTCAGAGTATACGATTTTGTCGTTCGTTGAAATTGGAGTTTTTAAAAGAATCAGTTGATGTTATTAAGCGAGAGCATTTACAAATAGAAGCTTTCAGCTTTAAAACCGTGCAAATTAATCCTAAAAAACAATCAATGCTTCTACGTAAAGTTCAGTCTGCACTTTACATTAATTGATGGCAAGGTACTTAACGCCTTAACGGAAACTGAATCATTCCAAGCTTGCCCCATATGCAAAGCGACTTCAAACGTCTTCCTTGGAAACAAAAATTTTAAATGTCGTTTCTTCCTATTATGGACAATTTAAAATATGGTGTAAGTCCACTACATTGCTGGATTCGATTTTTTGAATTTATACTCCATGCCGCATACAAACTTGATATAAGGAAGGGGAAAATAACACAGGTCTACAAGAAAAAACACACTGAATAAAACCTTCAGATTGTGAAAGATCTCGGTCTGTATATTGCTAGTTCGAAAATCAAAAAAAATTCTCACGTACAAATTTTGAGGAAATCACCCTTAAAGTACCAAAAATGACCTTTTTTGACACTTTTCAAACGGTAATAACACAGAAACTGCGCGTGTATCAAAGTTGAATTTGGACTTAAATAAAAGGCCAATCTTCCCCTTTCAGATTTCAGGTGGGTCCTGAATTTAGGACATCAGGTTCCATAGAATATGGAACAGAAAGCATAGAAGATGGAAGTGTCATAATAGAGCCTCCATAGACGAGCACCTTAAGTGTATCGTCCTTACCCTTTAAGAACATTCTGTTTGGCTTGAAAGGCCCAAATTTCTTCCAACTAAAGAGTTTGGTTGAAAAATTAAATGCATCCAACAGGAATTGCATTTTAATATTTGATGAAATGCGCATCAAAACCGAGGTGAAATATGTATACGGACAGAGCAGTTGGGTTTATTGATCTTGGCGAGAACAAGTCGGATAGCAACCCAGTAAATGGAATGTTTTTCTCGCCCGTAGCCTAAACTGTGATTTCGCAGCTTTAGTAGGCGGTGCATTTATTAGCAATGTAAATCAAGGCAAAATAATTGCCGATTTACTTGAAAAGCTCATGCAAACATTCAAGCACTTGAGAAATCACACTCAAACAGAGATGATTTCAGAAATACATGTAGTACAAATGTACCCTTCAGTACCGTGCAGACGTGATTCATAGAAGAATCATGTAGGACTGAACCTGATTCACACGTGAATTCATGCTAAATGCATGCTGAATTTTCATACAACAATTTTGAAAAAGAGGCTCCAGGGGTGAATTCGAACTAACCGGTGAATCATATCGGAATTCGACCTGAATCAGGGCATGAATTCACCGTGATTTTCGAAAAAGATTCCCTCCTGAATCAAACGTGAATCAGGGCATGAATTCATCGTGATTTTCGAAGTAGATTCCCTCCTGAATCAAACGTGAATTTATAAGCGGAATCTGTGCGGAATTAGCTAGGAATATAATTATAACTTTGTGCCGGCAGGAAATGTATGTAACAGGTAGAAGGAAGCAGTTCCGACCCTATAAAGTATATATATTCTTGATCAGGATTAACAGCCGAGTCGATCTAGCCATGTCCGTCTGTCCGTTTCTACGCAAACTAGTCCCTCAGTTTTAAAGCTATCTGAATGAAACTTTGCAGTTAGGTTTCTATATACTCTCACTCGTACATATGTCGGAACGGGCCGGATCGGACGACTATATCATATAGCTGCCATAGGAACAATCGGAAAAATTTACGGAAAAAAATTATAACTTTGTCAGTTTTCAACACATTTTCACCAAATTTGATATTTAGCCATATTTTATTATTCCCGAATTCTGATTTTAATTTCATGAAAATCGGCTGACTATACCCTATAGCTTCCATAGGAACAATCAGGAAAATACAAGAAAAAACCATAACTTTGTCAGATTTCAACATATTTTCACCAAATTTTATATTTAGCCTTATTTTAGTATTTCTGAATTTTGATTTTAATTTCATGAAAATCGGCAGACTATATCCTATAGATTCCATAGGAACAATCAGGAAAATAAAGAAAAACATAGCTTAGCCGTGTTTCAAACCATTGCCATCAAATTTGAGATTTGGCAACAAATTATTATTTCAGAATTTCGTTTTTAATTTTTTGTTTAAACTCTGCAAGGGTATACAAACTTCGGTGAGCCGAAGTTAGTTTCTTTTCTTGTTTTAAATTAAATTAAGTACGGATCGCGAACGTACGGGTCGCAAACGTACGATTTTTCCATCGGACTTTGGACGCTGTTTTTTATTATTTAAATACATTAGAAGATCATACATATATGCATTTTATGTTGAATATTTGGATTCTTCTAGTGATGTTAGAAAACATAAGTCAAAGCATAATGCCTCGGTTTAGAAGAAATAAGCAAAACAAAACATGCTCTTTTTTTCGATTTTTCTTCAAAATAATGAAAAAATGCGGTTGCGCGAATATGCTATCGAATATTTCAAATTTTGCTTTCGAATATGATAAAGGCTATCAAATTTCATATATTGGACCATATTTTAATGTAACTATGTTGATAAAATTCATTTTAGAGAAGTTTATCACTTTTGGTTGTGGTTGACCTTTCCCCGGATTTGCCCATATACAACAAATGCAAAACAAAGAAGACATAGAAAATGGGCAAATCCCACGTGTCGCACGCTACATTCGCTCGATTTTAGATTATGAAAATCAATTTTTTGGGTGGTTTTTTTTAAGATTTACCGAAAACTTTTGTTATGTGTTTATAGTGAATTGAGAGTACTTTCGTTGGGTATAAGGTTCAATTTTACTG
The DNA here is from genome assembly GCA_035045905.1 of Drosophila anomelani. NCBI lineage: Eukaryota > Metazoa > Arthropoda > Insecta > Diptera > Drosophilidae > Drosophila > Drosophila anomelani. The sequence goes on along the minus strand of JAWNOO010000007.1, from coordinate 1,023,738 downwards.
GAGTCACTGTTTTGAAAATAATTAATAAAATTGTGACGTGTCGCACGCTACACGCCGCGGAAGTGAGTTTCGAAATTTTCATTTCAAACACATTTTTTAGCGAATTATGCAATATAAACCCTATGAAAGTTAATATCCTAAAGAAAGCTAAGAATTAACATAAGACAAAAATCTTTTTATTTAAACAAAAAATTATGTATTATATTCAAAAAAGTGCTTAACAAATATTTTGATATATTATGTATTTATTAGCAATTTTTATTTATATAAAGAAATGTTCAATGTTTACAAATTAATTTTCTTAATTTTTGAGTCTGCCGTAAACGCCATTAACAATGCATTCTCCTCATATGATGCAAAATAATAATTGCTTTTAATTCCTGGTATGCTCGATACGTGAGCCCATCTCTCCAGCAGCGAATTTGTGGTATTTCGAATGTAAGTGCTACTTACATACAAAATGTAAATATTAGGTATAGTTTTCCTGGCCAATTAGAAGAAGTCGTGGGCATTGTTTAAAATGAGATTCTTACATTTGACCATTTGCCAAACTTTTCTCTTTAACACAGCCCCAATTCCGTCAACAGCGCCTTTTCCGTGAGAGGTTGCAAAGAAATTCCACTCAAAGTGGGAAACATTAAATTCTTTCCGGAAATGTTGGAGGCTCGACATGATAAATTTGTTTTTAAATTGGCTAGCACAGCCATCCGAAAAAATAAATATTTTCGAAATGGGACGTTTTTTTTTTTTTTTTTTTTTTAATTAGTCCTAGAAAGCAGTACACAACAAATTAATTTATTCATTGCTCGTGATCGCAAACGATTTTGTTCCGGTGTGCAACCAGGCGACACAAGTAAAAATATTAACTTGTGAGTAGCTAAAGTGAGCTGATTGGATTTCATTCTGGTTGACTAGGCGATAGTTTCATCCTTAGCAATGGACATTTTCCGCTTTTGAAAGTACTCTTTTAACATAACAATGCGTTTTGAATTTTGGCAAGTGCATTTGCATTTCGCTGAGTACATCAAAAGCAGTTCCTGTAGTTTGGCTAAGAACCATGCGCTTATCAATCATTCGCCATTCGACACTGTCTTCGAGCCGATTAGTTTCATTTAAAGGGACAAGAGCATCTACAATTTTTACAACACATTTATCACACTCGTTTCTCATACAAACTTCATTGGCTTCGTCGCAAAGTTGCCGAAGTTTGATGGAATGGATTTAATGATTTTATTGCTTGCTTCTAGCAAGAATGCGAAATTTGCATATTACTGGCAAACACACATATTGTGAGGAAGCTTTCTGGATTCCAAAATATGCTTTGGTCTACATTTGTAGAACTTGCTGCGAGAAATTAATTTTTTTGGGTACTTTTCTGTAAAAATCTCGTACGCTTCTTTTGTAGTCATTACCATGAATCGTTTAGAAATGGGCAAGTCAGATTGTTTTATTAATGTTGCCTTTATTCCGGCAGTTTCCGTTGAAATATCATCGCTGTTGTAAAAGTCTATAATTGCTTGCTCATATTTATCTATTTTTGTTGAACAGTGTTCATCCTCGTCCGTTTAATACTTCTCTACAAGAAATTTAATAATGTCCTTCTTTTTTTCTATGTCCGTTGGTAATGCCATCTCCACTTTTTTTTATTGCCTTGTAAAATGTATTCCTGCATTGGAATTTTGAAAAATGTTAACTCTTGGCATAAAAGTGCACACAAAGAGGTTGGGTTGGGTTTGATAAAAATTTTTGCATTTCTATTGATCGAAAAAAGAAATCTTTTTTGCTTTAAATTCTTAAAATTCGATATCTACTTTAATGTTGCATATAAAGAAAAATTACAAAATGTGAAATTTAAAAATTTGTCGCTGGTGGACAGCTTCTGGGATTTGCCCATATGTCAACAAAACGTATAATAATCTAAATGTAAATACTAAAGTTTAAAATAATAATGTAATACATTTACATTAAACTTTCAGTATTTACATTTATATTATTATATGTTTTGTTGACATATTCTATGTCTTTTTCATTTTGTACTGGTTGTATATAGCGCGGCATGGTTTTGTTTTTACAAAAGTCGAAATGGCGTAATATTAATGATTTTTCTGCGGACTTGGCGCCACAAAAGCATGCATAAAGGAATTTTAAATCCTTGCATTCCTTGTGGTCAATGTACTTATTACGCTTGTCCATCAAGCAATGCTTGCAAACGCCTCGTGGTTTCTGAATAAAATTAAAATAATTGTACAAAGAATTTAGTTTAGAAAATACAATTAGAAGCTTATCTTTCTTTTTTATATCGTATTGCCCTATAAGGGCAATACCTTCCATGATTATGTCGATGTCCTTCTGGGTTGGTTCTTTTCTTTCTGTCTGATTTCCCCCCTCGGTCAAGTTTACGAGGAACTCCTCGAAGAGTAGGGGCTCCTCGCAAACTTGACCGAGGGGCTCCTCCGGCTCGACGATCTCCGGCGCGTCGACCGCCACCTCCGGCGCGTCGAGGTACTCCTCCGGCGCGTCGACCGCCTCCTCCGGCGCGTCGACCGCCTTCTCCGGCGCGTCGAGGTACTCCTCCGGCGCGTCGACCGCCTCCTCCGGCGCGTCGACCGCCTCCTCCGGCGCGTCGAGGTGCTCCTCCGGCGCGTCGAGGTACTCCTCCGGCGCGTCGACCGCCACCTCCGGCGCGTCGAGGTACTCCTCCGGCGCGTCGACCGCCTCCTCCGGCGCGTCGACCGCCTCCTCCGGCGCGTCGAGGTACTCCTCCGGCGCGTCGACCGCCTCCTCCGGCGCGTCGAGGTACTCCTCCGGCGCGTCGAGGTGCTCCTCCGGCGCGTCGAGGTACTCCTCCGGCGCGTCGACCGCCACCTCCGGCGCGTCGAGGTGCTCCTCCGGCGCGTCGACTGACATCGCCTCCTCCGGCGCGTCGAGGTGCTCCTCTGGCGCGTCGACTGACATCGCCTCCTCCGGCGCGTTCAGTGGTTGGGGCTCCTCCGCCGCCACCTGCCCTGCCTTTGACTTCTCAGCTGAAAAGAAAAGAAAAAGAAATGTTAATATAGTTTATATAGGCAAAAAATACTACAGATCCAAAAGGAGCTTAGAATTGAGGCTGAAAAAAGGAAAAAAAATAGTACAGATCCAAAAGGAGCTTAGAAGAGAGGCTGAAAGATAATGCTACTCGTGGAAAGGAACATTTGCTGTACACACTTGTCTCCTTCTCCTCCAGTACCATACTTTCGATTCAATCGTAGGTTAATGGTGATCTAAAAAAGCCAACAGTTTCATTCCTAGGTTAATGGAGATCTAAAAAAGCCAACAGTTTCAATCCTAGGTTAATGGAGATCTAAAAAATCCAACAGTTAAAAAAGAATGTTACCCATAGTAAATAAAGAAATGTGGTCCGCTCGAATCAGCTCCTGCTTCAATAAAATACATTTTATTAAAGCAAGACCCAGGGAACACCACGAGGAGGCAGGCCATTAAATATAATGGTGTATTTTCTAATATGATCTTATAAGATTCTTTTCCGATTACAATCAAGAACTAGTAAGAATATTTAGTCTTGTTAAGACTTACCTTCAACCTTTTTCGCAGCAGCTATAATAGCCCTTTTGCGAATTTTAATCATCACGTCGTCTGATGTGCCTGGTATTTTCGGCATAGGCGGCAACTGAACGTTGGCGGCAGCTAACATTGCCCGGGCTACCGCTAGATTTCTTTTCAGGTCGGCCCGCTCCTTCAGCTGCCGCCTATGCTATTTGGCCTTAGCAATTAAATTTCGTTGCCGGTTTTCCTCCATGCTGTCGAGCTTGCATTTTTTTTATAGTGATGTGTATAAATTCTCACACATGTTTTAATTAGCGATGATACTTTGAACTTAATATCGACATTTCGATTAATAATGGTAATGCTTTATTTCGTTTGTAGGAATTGAAGGAGAATGAGAAGCAAGCTGATGGTAAGATTTCACAATCTGTATAAACTTTATTGATGTACACCGGATGTGGAACGAAATGAAACCATTCGGAACGAGAAATACATATAGAACATCCGTACGTAGAAGTGAGCGAGAATATCGATATGAAAAAGAAAAACAAACATGAGAACAAGAAAGAGTGCATTGGAATGTGCATCTGCATTCACATACATTAAAACAAATATATATGTATGCGTGTACAATCATATATGTAACTTTTGCATATTTGAACATGAAAATTTCAACACGCCGCCTCAAAAGTTACATTGATTATCACTTCGAATCTTGACATGAGTTTGTACTTCAGTTTTAATTTATTTCTTCATTAATTTTTTTTTTTTTTATATTTTGGGGGTACATTAGATCCAGCATTTGCAAATATATAGGTGCCATAGAAACAATAGGAAAAATCTTCGAAAAAAAATTATAACTTTGTCAGTTTTCAACCAATTTTCACCAAATTTTATATTTGGCCATTAAATATTATATCAGAATTTCGGTTTTAATTTCGTGAAAATCGCACGACTATATCCTATAGTTCCCATAGGAACGATCAGGAAAATAATAGATAAAATCATAACTCCGCTGTTTCTCAACATATTTTCATCAAATTTGAGATTTGGCCACTTTTTATTATTCCTGAATTTCGGTTTTAATTTCGTGAAAATCGGACGACTATATCTTATCACTGCACTATGGGGTTTTTGACCTGCTTTTGTGGCATTAATTAATAACTCGGTCAGTTTAAAAGATATCGACATGAAACTTTACCAATCGTCGTTATTTGTCCCTACGCACATATGGTGTGAAAATCGTTCGGATCAGGAAACTATATCCTATAGCTCCCATAGGAACGATCGGGTAAAACTAAAGATAAATTAATGAAATTTTAGGAGCTGAAATTTGTTGCTCTTTTAATACTATATATCAATTTTGAGCTAAATCGGATAACGCTCTCCCTAGAAACTATCAGACTGAAATGCCGAATTTCAGTGTTTTTCATTAGTGCAGCTACATCGAAAAAGAACAAATTCCATCATACCCAAAAAAAATTAAAACAAATATTTTATTTAAGGTATTATTTTTATCAGTTATTTATTTCATTTTCTATTTCTATGTTGTCTAAAAAATAGAAGCTAGAATCTTCTAATTCTTCCTCTTCGACATCATCGTAGTGTTCACAGGAAAGCAACTGGATAACCTCAGTAGGAAGAGAAAGACTGTTTTGTTTCTTTATGCGTCTCGACAAATTAAGAGGCGAAATTATTGGATCTGATGTATCCATAGCTCTGTTGAACACATCAGCGAAAGAATGCAATCGACTGTGCTTCCTTGAGTGGTGAAGCCTGTCTGATTTATACAACTTGTTCCGGGACTCAGACGCTTCTTCTCCAAAATAGCCGACAGGAAGCACCGTATTTTCCATTATTTCCCTGGAGTGCACAATTATTTTGTGAACCGTCGGGGTCATCGGCAGCCACGGATACATGTCCACTAACAATTCGCCAGTATGTAGGCAAAATGATTCGAACTTGTCCAAATTGACTGGCAACTGGCAGGACAAACATATCAAAATGATTCGCAAATTATAAATAATTTGTTCATCAAACCCAGTTATTTTAGCAAAATCCTTGTAGTTGGTAAACACGCGACGCGCGGTGTTGCCCGTATTTGTATTGCCAAAGCCTGCCTGTTTAGGCTTATCCACCTTTAAGGACAGTTTTTCCCAAAACATATTCTGTATTTGGGTCTTGCGTTCTAGCATCTGCTTTTTTTCAGAAGGATCAGAAATTCGCCATTTTCTTAGCTCCATCTTATAGCCGGCATGCAAGACAAACTCAAAAAATCTTAACCAGCTATGTAGTGGGCTCACTCCGTATTTTAAATTTTGCATTATTGGCAGAAATTGGAGGCACTTGAAATTCTTGTTTCCAAGAAAATCCCTTTGGCTTGCTTGGCATATTGGGCATTGCTGAAATGACTTTGTTTCTGTCAAAGCGTTCAATACTTTCCCATCAATGGCAGTAAGATATGTGCTGAATCTCACATACACACTTTGCCTGTCATTAAGAATGATTTTACTTGGCAGCAGTCCTCAATTTCTTTTTCGATGTCCTTTTTTTCTTTCAAAATCGATTCTTTTGTTTCTTTAAGAAATTCTAGCTTTAAAGGACGACAGAACCGAATAGACTGCGGAGTGCGATTGTTCCACAACAAATTTCCCGATGCGTCAACCATTCGCAGAGGCATTATGGTGGTAGCAAAAAGGCATGAGTCTGCATCAAACGATTTTTTATCAGCATATGCCTGGTTATAATTTGCCTGACCAGTACTGCCATCGAAACCGTAGCTTACGATGAGCTCAGCTGATAGAAAATCAGTTTGTTGATTGGCCAACACATTCTGAATAACACCCTCTTGTAGTTCCACAATTCGGGAAGCCGTATGTTCTAGAAGGTTTTGCAGGGATACCTTAGCTACCGTCTCCGAAACATCAATGTTCAAAGGTCTGCATTTCTTCTTTTGCAATGCTACATCTTTGTACAGGGGGTAAATATCAACTTTACGTTTTCGCATGTCGTCTCGGAACGCACAATACTGCTCCTTGGTCAAGCCTTGATCCAATATTAACGCCAATGCGTCATTTTTGGATGCACCGATGGGTTGCTCGATAAGCTTTGTTAACCATTTCCTGACTTGGGTGGCTTTCTCTGGGATACTTGCAAAGATTTTCAGTACTGCAGCAAGATCATGTTGCCCTTGCTTTCGGGCGGCTGCGCTTGTTGCATGGAGTAGCAAAAGTACTTCATTACTCTGGGATTTGGATATTTCAGCTGCTTCCAGTCTTTGGGCCCTTTCCCCTTTTGCCGCAAATGGAACAAGTGGCCGTCCAGTACAGGTCTTACGCTTCTTTAAAGGCACCGTTGTTGTGCTGTTTATCCATTTGTAGTGTTTGTTTTTGAAGTATACGTAATTCCTATTGCAACTTTGCCATTTGATATTCATAATTTTGGCAAACTGGTGGCTTTTTTTCTTCAAAATTTCTTCATCAACATTGCCGTTGGCATGGCGTTCCAAGAAACATTGCACTGCTTGTTGTTGCACTAGCCGGGCCTTCTTGCTACTCCAAGCAGCCACCAAATCGGCGTTGGAGATTGTGAGGTTATCTAAGGAAAATTCGAATTGTCTTGTGAAAAGTGCACAATAAGACAAAGAGCCTTTTGCTCAGAATTGACAACGCTACAACATACACTTGGTTTCATGGAAAACTAATGCGAACTTCTATTTTGAAAGTCTTCCCAAAGTTGAAATTTGTTCCTCAAAATTCAGCTAAAGGTGCATTTTTAAAAAGACAATATGTTAGTATAGACACGCACAATTTGAACAGTTAATACATTTAACATGTACTACAAACCTGGGCAATTAGAATCCATTACTTATTTTTCTCTAAAATGTTGTTTTAAACAACTTATTAAATTTCCCAGATCGCGTCAAAAATATTGCAACTTAAGCGCTCGCGCTTTGGGATGCAACAGATGACTTTACAGCTGTTATACTAACATATGCTGTTAATTATTAACATTTGAGTATGAGGTATAACAGTTTGATGTTCTGTTAATACGTTCCCACTAATTTTTTTTAAATTAATTAACTTTTAAAAAATGACTAAATGCCACAAAAGGGGGTCAAAAACCCCATAGTGCACTGGCGTGGCTGTCTAGCATTTTCGCCACGCACGCCCCGAAGTAGGCAACACTTTTTTATTATTTTTTCAGAATTTTGCTTTTAATTTTTTGTATTAATTTGTAATCTACAAGGGAATACAAACTTCGGTGAGCCGAAGTTAGCTTCCTTTCTTGTTTATTATTTAAATACATTAGAAGATCATATATGCATTTTATGTTGAATATTTGGATTCTTCTAATGATGTTAGAAAACATAAGTCAAAGCATAATACCTTTGTTTAGAAGAAATAAGCAAAATAAAACATGCCCTTTTTTGCGATTTTTCGTCGAAATAATGAAAAAATGCGATTGCGAATATTTCAACTTTTGTTTTGGAATATGATAAAGGCTATCAAATTTCATATATTGGACCATATTTTAATGTAACTATGTTGATAAAATTCATTTTAGAGAAGTTTTTCACTTTTGGTTGTGGTTGGCCTTTCCCCGGATTTGCCCATATACAAACATAGTCAAAAGTATTTACACAACGACCAATTGTATGCAACTCTCAACTTCTCCTAGCTGTTACTCTTGTTGTTGTTATCCGATTTCCCCGAAATAATTTTTATAGGATAGGTTAATCTATTTAGAAGCTAGTGAAAAAGAAACAAGAAACCTAACGGTTCATAGGACAGAGAGAAACATAAAAGAAAAGATACATGCAAGTTGTCAAAAGTATTTACACAACATTTTTTGGTGTCGAAAGTAATTACACAAAACTTAATTTTATTAATTCAGCTTAGAATCTAATTTTAACCAAAATCTTTTTTAATTTTATGAAAATACATTAATAATATTTAGTAAAGCAGCCTTTGGCATCAATGACAGCTTGCAGTTTTTTTTGTATGGACCCTACCAAAGTTTGGCCAAATTGTAAGGACAATTCTGGCCTAATTTTGTTATTTCTGCGATGGTTTCCTCTCGAATTTTATTTTTATTGGTGATTTTATTATTTTTAATGAAAGCCCAAACGTTTTTAATTATATTTAGGTCTGGGTTCTGTGGCGGCCATGAGAGAACCGCCTGACTAAGGTCGTGCAAGAATTTTGTGGGTACTTTATCCTTATGGCAAGTCCTGTAATAATTGTCTTAGAATCCAAAACTGTAATTTTTTAACAAATTAGTAATTGTACCCTTCGTTGCAGGCTAAAAGAAACTAATTTCAATACGAATGTTGTCCGAAAAGTGATTTAAATCACACCAGCCAATAAAAAATAACGACTTGATTTTGCATGTCAATACATTAAGAAGCCTCTTAACTTCTGGTTTAATATTTTATTGACTGATAAGGCTGCTAGGGGTCGTACATTAACAAATTTGTGCATTTGAAAAAAAACCAAAAGCATTTGGCAGCCCAGCCAACTAATAGATTTGGCGGGGGCACAGTAATGTTTTCTTTGTCCTATGAACCGTTGGTTTCTAGTTTCTTTTTCACTAGCTTCTAAATAGATTAACCTATCCTATAAAAATTATTTCGGGGAAATCGGATAACAACAACAAGAGTAACAGCTAGGAGAAGTTGAGAGTTGCATACAATTGGTCGTTGTGTAAATACTTTTGACTATGTTTGTAATTAATTGAATTCAATCCTATTAAATAGTATGTAAACAAAGAAAAAACAAACTGAAAACAATACAGCCGAAGGCCCTAGATGCCATGGCTTCTGTAGGAGATTTCAGTTTTGTAAACCTAAGTCTACGATGTAATAATAATAGTAATTTACATTCTTATCATTATCTTTTGACGTGACAACGTCTTATAAATTGGTTTACCGGGTGACACTTCAGGAAACTGCGTTACGCTCCGTGTTACGCTGAGCGTTACGCTGACGGCCCAGGAAATGACCCTGCCACTTGCTACGTCCCATGCTGGGTAACACCTTGAATTGATCTGCTAATTGATGTCTCTTTTGCTGATATTGTCATTCCCACAAATTCTGCGGATAAGGCCAATATAATTCTAAAGACTGGGCAGCGCGTAATGGTCCTCAAGTCGGCGAAGGAAATAAAAGGAAAGGAAAAAACACAGCTCGCTGTTTTTAAATAGCGTCGGGCGACAAGACCTGCCAGCAGACGTACGACACCATTAGCAACCTGACCAGCAAGCAACACAAATTCTGCAATAACTACAAGTTCCATATACCAGAACTGAAGGTCGGCACCCTGGACTAACTGGTAGGCCTGTCCGATGATCTGGGCAAGCTGGACACGTACGTGGAGCAGATCACCCGCAAGGTGGCCAACTATCTGGGCGAGGTCCTAGAGGATCAGCGGGATAAGCTCCATGAGAACCTGATGGCCAACAACACCAAACTGCCGCAGTACTTGACCCGTTTCCAATGGGATATGGCCAAGTACCCCATCAAGCAGTCATTGCGCAACATCGCCGACATTATCTACAAGCAGATTGGCCAAATCGATGGCGATCTGAAGACCAAGTCGCAGGCCTATAACAACCTCAAGGGAAATCTACAGAAGGAGCACTTCATCCTGGATTCGGAGTACCTGACCACTCTGCTGTGCCCAAGTGAGCTTCGAATTTTTACATTAACTTTCCATAATTTAATCTTAAATACTTTTATTTTTCCCCTAAAAAGGCCATCGACTGGCTGAACTACCAGAAGATCACGGACGCTCTACGCAGCTCAGGAGGACAGCGACTACTGTCTGTTTAATGTGACGCTTTTTAAGAAGGTGGACCAGGAGTTCAAGCGCCATGCTCGTGAGCGAAAGTTTATTGTACGCGATTTTGTGTACAACGAGGAGGAGCTGGCCGCCGGCAAGAGCGAGATGACCAAGCTGATGACGGACAAAAAGAAGCAGTTTGTAAATAGACGTCTAGAGAATTTATCAACGGGTTAGATTATAATCCATATTTGTTTACAGGGTTTCCTTGTGCGCTGTTAAGTTATGCTTGATCGTGGAGGATCCACTGATTACAAATTTCAAGAAAATACTATATGTCATATAAACCTTTAATTCTTTAGGTACTTTATAATTTAATTAATTTTTTCCGAAAAAACAGCCAGAATATGAATTTATTAAAAAATGTGCTATTTTGTTATTTTTATTAAATTTTCATTACTATAATAATTAATTAATATAATAAATAATTACGTAATAATTATTTTTGGAAACCTGTTTATATATGTATAAACAGGTTTCCAAAAATAATTATTACGGTTTTTTTACATTGTTAATTTATGAGTTATTCCGTTTTTAGTGTGAGCAATTTGGGTGGGCTATTCAAGTGAGCCGCAGTGTATTTCGCCCCAAATTGCTTCTAAATTAATATATCGACGCATTTCCTATATATGGTATATAAATATTTTAAAGTTATGCATACTATGTGTAAAAACTAATGAACCGAAAGAAACCATGTAAATGTCGTTGCGTTCTATATAAGGTGCAATTAAGCCATCCTTGTAAATAATTATAAAGAAAAAAGACATATGCAGTTGGACAGCGGAAAGGTCATAGCCATAAGGACTACGGCAAAAACAGAAGTGGAGGAACAAGGCCGTATGGTACATCTGGGCTAATATTGCCTGACATTGCACTGCTGCTGCAACCTAATCCTCAAATTAATATGCCATCCATGCCCACGCTCTATAGCTCGGAGCTACTGGGACTCCCATAACCCAAATTCCCAGATTCACTGCTGGAATCGAAATCCAGCGGACTCTTGGCCGCCTCTACATCCATCGGCCCAGCTGCCGGGCGATTTGTTCTGCTGCCCATGTTATTGTCATATGCCTCAATAGCCAGACCGACAGGCATACTTCGCTATACGCATGCCACTGTCATTGGAGCCTTTGGCGACCTTAAGCGACCCTCCAGCGCTCTGAGGTCCTCAAAAGAAGCCATGTTAAAATATTTTAGAAAATAATCATAAACCAAAACGTGGAACATTGAAAATCGAATTAAACCTGCATACTTTATAGGAGCACCTAATTAATTTCTATTGGCCATCATGTCTCTCGTGCTGTTCCGGTTGGCTCTATCTGGATGATTAGCTATGACTAGGATGATGAGCTGCTGATCATTGTGTTTGGCCATTTGGATCCGATTTTAGCTTATTAATTTAACAACAAAATCTCTTTTCATAGTGTGAAAATTAATACCAGTATTGTCTAACTTATTTTTAAAATTTAATTGAAATTACATTAAAATCAATTCTGTAATAAAATTAAGATCAGCTAACTCTCGTGTCTTTGTATAGCAAACTTTATATATTCCGTTTGTCATAATAAATCAAATCTGGGTACTCCAGAGGATATTTTATTATCTATACTATTATTTTAGTATTTTAACAATTAAGTTAGTACCCTTCTGTAACCAAATGACTGCCTTAATTTCCCCAAGTGTTTTGTTTTTTATTATTTACTTACCGTTAACTTGGTTTGTTTTACTTATATAAATCTAAATTAATTAATAAACAAGAAAGGAAGCTAACTTCGGCTCACCGAAGTTTGTATACCCTTGCAGAGTTTAAACAAAAAATTAAAAACGAAATTCTGAAATAATAATTTGTTGCCAAATCTCAAATTTGATGGCAATGGTTTGAAACACGGCTAAACTATGGTTTTATTTTCCTGATTGTTCTATGGAAGCTATAGGATATAGTCAGCCGATTTTCATGAAATTAAAATCAAAATTCAGAAATACTAAAATATGGCTAAATATCAAATTTGGTGAAAATATGTTGAAATCTGACAAAGTTATGGTTTTTTCTTTTATTTTCCTGATTGTTCCTATGGAAGCTATAGGGTATAGTCAGCCGATTTTCATGAAATTAAAATCGAAATTCAGGAATACTAAAATATGGGTAACTATCAAATTTCGTGAAAATATGTTGAAAACTGACAAAGTTATGGTTTTTATACCCTTGCAGGGTATATTAGTTTCAGTCAAAAGTTTGCAACGCAGTGAAGGAGGCATCTCCGGCCCTATAAAGTATATATATTCTTGATCAGGATCAACAGCCGAGTCGATCTAGCCATGTCCGTCTGTCCGTCTGTCCGTTTCTACGCAAACTAGTCCCTCAGTTTTAAAGCTATCTGAATGAAACTTTGCAGTTAGGCTTCTATATACTCTCACTCGTACATATGTCGGAACGGGCCGGATCGGACGACTATATCATATAGCTGCCATAGGAACAATCGGCAAAATTTACGAAAAAAATTATAACTTTGTCAGTTTTCAACCAATTTTCACCAAATTTGATATTTGCCCATTTAGTATTATTTTCGAATTTCGGTTTTAATTTCATGAAAATCGGCTGACTATATCCTATAGCTTCCATAGGAACAATCAGGAAAATTATAACTTTGTCAGTTTTCAACCAATTTTCACCAAATTTGATATTTGCCCATTTAGTATTATTTCCGAATTTCGGTTTTCATTTCATTAAAATCGGCTGACTATATCCTATAGCTTCCATAGGAACAATCAAGAAAATAAAAGAAAAAACCATAACTTTGTCAGTTTTCAACATATTTTCACCAAATTTGATATTTAGCCATATTTTATTATTCCTGAGGTTTGATTTTAATTTCATGAAAATCGTCTGACTATATTCTATAGCTTCCATAGGAACAAACAGGAAAATAAAAGAAAAAACCATAACTTTGTCAGATTTCAACATATTTTCACCAAATTTGATATTTAGCCATATTTTAGTATTTCTGAATTTTGATTTTAATTTCATGAAAATCGGCTGACTATATCCTATAGCTTCCATAAAAACAATCAGGAAAATAAAAAAACCATAGCGTAGCCGTGTTTCAAACCATTGCCATCAAATTTAAGATTTGGCAACAAATTATTATTTCAGAATTTCGTTTTTAATTTTTTGTTTAAACTCTGCAAGGGTATACAAACTTCGGTGAGCCGAAGTTAGCTTCATTTCTTGTTTTACTTGAATGTATTTTGATAAAGTGGCTAAAGTCCAAACCGATTGATACAGATCCTTTTGAGTTTTCTCGAACACCGACAGAAATAGTTTTAATTTTCGCTCCTATCTCCCCAGCAAAAGTATTAACTGATCAATGACGAGCAACTTATGGAGTTATGTATCTGATAGATACTGTTATTAGGTCAATGAAATACACATTTTAGCTGATCTTTTGTAATCTTTCTCATCAGAATTTTGAGGGAAAATTGTGCCACACAAGCGGTACGAAAAATTTTCTGATTTCTGAGATTTTTGCAGCTATACGGATTAATAAACAAATTATAAATAAATCTTAAATATTTTTTTAAATGTTTTTAAATATATAAAGAACGAATTTGAGTGCCTTTTGTCGCCTGTTCGAATGCATTTTGTGTGTCACACGCCACAACTCACAGGTGGAGCCGGCAGCCCCCATTCATAAAGTTCCCACTTTGCATTTACACTCTGGTAGCTGATTAAATCCAACAAGCCGCAAAACTAGGCAAAACTAACCTAACCACGATCACCGAGGGACGCATGAATGAATGAATGATAAAGGTGGTGTTCATTCACAGAATCATCGTTCACACAGCATTCGCCATACATTCAAATATGTATATTGACCATGTGTATGTGGGCGTATGACGTTGTGGTCTTCGACATTCGTCACGCCCACGCCCCCCAACCACATCTAATTTGCCGATACATTTCGATGGCCAACCACTGCGCATTTACAGTTGAACGTCTACAACAGCACAAAAAGGTAAATCCCCATCCATTATACAGAATTTATGGAAGAAATTAGGAAAACTGTGGGAAAGAATTAGGAAACCTATCACTGTTATCTTAGGTACATATGTATATATTTTGTTTTAAATCAAATCAAAACTTAACACAAATTTTAAATAATTAGCACTACTATTTCGACAAATTTTTTAAGGTTTCAGAAAAGATATAAAATTTCCTGGCTAGATAAAGTCGCTGCTAAGAATGTTTTGGGTTCTACAGCATTAATATAAAAGTTAACATTGAAATAGATACAGACTTCTTGTTAAGTTCCTTACGGCTCAAATAAATGACAGCTCAGAGAGTCAACTTAAAAAATAACTAAAATAATATTATCTTCTGCAAGAAACTAGAAACAATAAGCTTTAAATAATTATAAAATAAGGCTAGCACAGGCGTTGGCTCCTAATATCAAGATAAAATATCCACACTTAAGGACATAAAAGAACAGCCCTTTTGTATTTCGGTGCTGGTTCCCCGGTAGTGAAGGGACTTGGTTTTTCTTCCAATAGCCCCAATGGCCACCCCAAAACCATGGATTAATATCAGAAAACTTATAGAATCTCTTTTCAACTGAATTGAAGCTGGACTGTAATTTTTTCTCAGCAATTTTGGGCGCATGCATGTGAGTGAGTGATGGAATCTCTGAAGAGGGCGGGGGGAACGAGTTTGAATTGGAAAATTGATCGCCCTGTGCTGCTGCGGCTGCTTTGGCTTCAATTGGCAAATGCGCAAATGTGCAGTGGGCGCCCATAAGTCAGCAATTGATTAAGCGGCCCGATTATCGATTAGAGTTGTGCCAACAAACAGCAGCGCCACAGCCGGCGCAGTTTGAGGGGCACTGGGGCGGGAGCGTGGGCCATAAACTGGCACAATTTAGCGGGCGAAACACGAAATAAAAAGCGGCGGCGATCGCCCAAATTTGGGAAGTCGCGACTCGACTTGATGGCGACAACAATAAACATTTGAAAAAAACAATCCACAAATAAGGAGAAGCCACATCCGCATCGAAAGATGAGAGTGGGATGCGAGTGAGCTGATGGTGATGATGCCCGGCCCGCCAATTGGTTACGTGAATTCGTGAAATGGAAACATTTATTTTAATATCTCTTGCCTATATATGTATGCATACACACTCGAATAAGGTAGCAGACTCTACAATGTGCACTGTATACATATCTGCTTAATCTAAGACTAACGCGTAAACTTCTTGGCCTGGTCCCGGTTGACCTGCTTGAAGTGTCGCTGCTTGGAGGCCGATCCCTCGTTCATCTGCTTGTAGAAACCGAAACCGCCGCCGCCGACTCTCTTCTCTGGCCGTTCCCGCTTTGCCGCGCCCACCTTCAGGTCAACCACAGGAGGCACCAGGAATCCAAAGCTCTTGGCCACCGCCTGCAGGTCCAGCGTGTTCACGTTGAAGATCTGCTTTAGCTGGTGCGAGTCGTAGGCCCGCACATATGACTTGAACGCTTCCTTGGCCGACTGGTTAAGGAAGTAGTTTTTCGCTATCAATTTCTCCAACTGAAAGAGACAATAGGACAAGAAAGTTATATTAACATAGGTCGACTCATTTGGAGGGGAAATAAAAGCTATAACATCTTAAGCTAAAGGGTGGATGGGTAATCCACCTTTTAAAGATAGTAAGGGGTTTTAAGTAAATCCATAAAATCTTTGTTAAAACTCACCTGAAGCTGAATGTCTGCGATCTTCTGCCAGGAGAACTCAAACTCATTGAGTGGTACCTTGGCGGCCTTAAGGTAGCGCAGGAAGCCCAGCTCCTCGGGCCGCATCAGAAGCAGGGCGTGGCCCGAGGTGCCCGATCCTCTGGCGGTTCGGCCCACCCTGTGAATGTACTCGCGCGGATCATCTGGTGGATCGAACTGAACGATCCAGTCCACTTGCGGAATGTCCAGACCTCGGGCAGCCACATCCGTGCACAGCAGGATGCCCGACTCGGCATTGCAGAACTGGAAGAAGGTCGTCGTTCGCTTCGTCTGCTTTTGCTTTCCATGGATGGAGGTAACCGGCAGGTCAATGTAGTTGAAGAGCTCGTGGTGGTACTTGACGGACATGCAGGATGAGAAGAATACCATCACCTTCTTCTTGCGATTCTTCTTGAGGAACGTAAAGAGGACGAGGAGTCGTTTCTCGGAAGGGCACACAATATATCCCTGCTCGAGGCCGTCAACGGTGGCCGTATCCTGGTTATCGTGGACGCCCACATAAATGGGTTCCGCCTTCAAGGCCAATTTGGACAGAGCATCGATGCGAGCCGTTTGCGTGGCCGAGAAGAGCATTGTTTGGCGGCGTTCTGAAGGAATCGAAGGTTTTAGTCCAAGCACTATAATTTTTGAGAAGCTCAAAATTACTTACTTGGCAGCAGATTAATGATTTGCTTGAGCTCCTCCTCGAATCCAATTTCCAATATACGATCCACCTCGTCGATTATCAGACACTGCAGATTCTTGTACAGAAAGTCGGGCGAGTTCTGCAGATGATCCAGCAGGCGGCCGGGTGTAGCGACCAGAATGTTGATACCCTTTCCCAGCTTCTCGCTTTCCACCTGACGATTGGAACCGCCCATCACCAAGCCATAGGTGTGATGGTGGTGTGCCATCAGCTCCTTGAGCACACCAAACGTTTGCATGGACAGCTCTCGGGTTGGGGAGATGATTATCACACCGGTGCCGTTACGCGGCATAAACCGCAGTTTATTGATCAACTCCACGGCAGGGATGAGGAAGGCCAACGTCTTTCCGGAACCAGTTTGGGCAGCACCTACAAGATCGCGTCCTTTCAAAAGAGGAGTCAGGGATTTTGCCTGGATTTCGGTCATCTCGGTGAAGCCCATCTCTTTGACAGCTCGCAACGTCGCCTCGGATACGGCGCCTTTTAGGGAACTAAAGCTTCGATCATCCGAATCCCGGTAGTCCAGGGCTGCTAGGGATGACTCCACCGTGAAGGGCTCATCATCTTTCAGCGGTTTGCCATTCTGCAGCTTGTTGGGCAGCAGCTTTGTTTTCTTGGCGGGCACAGGTTCGTCATCATCTCCATCTGGAAAATAGACTTTATTTAATGGAGATTCATCTTAGGTTTTGGAGCAGATAAATGAGGCATCTTCAGTTTGTTTTTAGATAGATTTCATTCCTGCTCTTGGCAGCATTAACTCGCTGAACTGGAGCTCCTCAAATTCGCCTTTGAATCATCATTAGTTGAATGTCTTTTAACACAAACGAAAACACACCTTCCTCCTGCTCATCTTCGCCGCTTGCGTTGGACACATCTTGGTCTAAGTCCTCCTCTTCCTCTTCCTGGTCTTCGCTGTCGTCGTCCTCCTCATCTGAGTCCGAGTCTGAGTTGGCCACCTGAATCTGTTGCCTTTTTTGCTGTTGTTTTTGTTGCTTCTTTTTGGGCTGCGCTGGTGCCTCCTGGAAATCCTCATCTAATTCGTCGTCTGTTGAATGGCAAATGTTACTTTAACATGTATTTGGCGTGCAAATATTCCCGGTCTCACCCTCTTCCGGCACTACACGCTGTTTGCTTGGCTTTTGCTGTTTTTTTCCGCCTTTACTATTTTTCTGTTGCGGGGGCTCTGGCACTTGGGGCTTGCCTTTTCCCTTTTTCTGCGACAGTTCCTTCTTCATTTTCTCCCTCTTTACAATTTTCTTCATCAGCAGCTTCTCCCGGATGGACATGGTGCTCAGTTGGTTATGTTTTTAATATAGTTTAATGGTTAAAAACAAAAGATTTTCTTATAAAAGAAGCGCGCACGTGTTGCAGCAACTAGCGATAACGATAAACATATGACAATATTTACTGATAGTTGGGAAGGCGATATATCGATTGGTTCTTTAATAGAGACCGCATCTGTAAGCGCCATAGTTCTCTTAGTTTGAATTGACAATATATATCAAGTTAGAAAATCTTTGAAGTCGGTATTTAGTTTATGTATGTATATTTAATGACAATGGCTGTATGTACGCTAATGCTTGCCTAAAACTACAGCTCTTTCATATGCCTTGCATAACGCTGAACCGAAAAGCCTATTATTTTAAATATATAAAAGACTACGCCGTATACCTAACATAAAAGTAATCCAACTTAAGCGAACTAAGTCTAATCTTCGGAACGAACCATCAATCTCCTCCTCATCGGTGGTATCCTTGGCGGTTGTCCCTCTCGTCATCTGTGCCCGAAGCTGGGTGGCACGGCTTGGGATGCGCTAGCTGGCATTCGGAAGCGGCACTGGAACTGGAACTGAGGCTGCTGCGGGGAGGCAGAATGTGCTCGAAATTGTATTGCACCCAAGCGCGGTAGCTGATCACTTCCTGCGGCACTTCCAAGATACTGCTAAGAATGGGGCCCTCTATCTTTGCCGGGTCGGAGTCCACCAACTTGGAGAGCTTGAGGAAGGCGGCCTCGAATCCCTGTATCACGTGCAACGCTGCATATGAGCTCCGCCCTATATCGTTGGTGGGCGTCACCGGATCCTCGATGCTGAGCACAGATTGCCAGTTATTGCCGCCCAGCGTTGATCGCAGGCTCTCCTTCTCAACGCGACCACCCTCACTAAGTACGGAGATGGAGTACTTTAAGAAGTCAAATTTGCGGCCATAGTACTCGAGGAACTGCAGGAGCAGCTGTCCCAGCTTGTTGCTGCTGCTGTACTTCTTGTTGTTGTGCGCCTGCTGCTGCAGGAAGCTGACGCACATGAGAGTCAGCGCGTAGGAGGAGACGCCGCCGGTGCTGTATACCTCGTTGAGGCCATGCAGGCGGAGGAACAGCTTCAGCACCATTACAAGCTTGGGCAGCTCGGGAAACTGCCGGATGAAGTCCTTGATTAGCTTGGCGGCCTGGACGCCAGACACAGCCTCATTGAACGAAACATCGAATTTGATCTGCGACACGCGCTCCGTGAATTTTACTACCGGCACCGAGGCCTTGTCCACCACAGTGACGGTCACCGGATCCGTTACATCGCGGGCCACAAGCTCGCGCTCCAGGTGATGCAGCAGCGCCGGACTCCAGTAGCTGCCGAGATGCACAACCAGGTCGATATCCGAGATGGGCAGGTTTAAGCCGGTGCGGAAGGAGCCGAAGATATCCACGCATGCGCTCGGCCACAGAGAGAGCAAAACGTCTTCGATGCGGCGCACAGCCTCCGCTCGCAGGCAAAACTCTGTTGGCGTCGGCTGGATATATTTGTAGAAATGCTCGATTTCCTGATGCAGCAGGCACAGCGCCGGAATCCCCTTCCCGTAAGCCATTGGGCATAGCTGCCAAGCTTTCATTGGGTTCGCGGCGTCACACATTTCGACACTGCTACTTTTTTATTTTGTTTTTCCTTTGCGAAGCGACCTGGAAAAGTCGAAAATATCCCAAAAAGCGAATGAGAGCTAAAAGCAACTCAAGAAGCTAAATTCCTTTTTGCGGCAATATTCGTAGTGCCGTTACTAAGGGCTGCAAAGTCAACCCACCAGTGCTGCCAGAAAGTGGAAATAAGAGGGATTTAACGTTATCAGCTGAAAATACTGATTGCATCTAGTAGGCACTGTGGTTAAAAAAACACCAAACTGAACTGAACTGAATAAACGTCGCTTAAGTTCAGTTTTTTATTTAACCACTAAAAAAAGCCCAAACAAAGTCTTTGACGAGTTCGTTGTCCGGGTTTTTTGTTTTCCCTAACAATTTCACTTTAATAGAAATATTGGCTAGGTTTTTAGCAGATCTGGGTTGGAACAGTTAAAATGATGTTATAATTTAAAGTGTTTTTTATATTTTCACAGAAAATAAAGTAAATATAAATTGGGTGAAACACTTCACCAAAACTACAATATTAAAAGAAAAATGATGGGTTTAAAGTCTTAAATAGACAAAAAATGCGAAAAAAGTAAAAGAACTTAACTCGGACTTTTTACCTATGTACAGCAAATTTACATGGTTTTACTAACAAATCATATTTAATAATATGAGAACACTTTATTGTAATGAATCAACATTATAAAGCATGGACATCCAACTCCAACAGTCGCGATAGACCTGACCAATATATTAGACGCAGCAAAATGTCTAAACAGATTTTGTAATAATAAAAGAATAATAAGAAAAATTTTAATTGCGAGATACTCGTAAATTTAATCAAGATCAAGTATAAAAAACTTAATAATGCGTTTTTGTGATAATTCAATTAATTTTAATTTTTCTGCTGTAATCTGGATCTGTAATCTATTCAAATTAGGCCAATAATGAATAAAATAATAATTTAAATAAAAATAATGAAATAACCAAAATAACTGCAACCCCAACAATAAGTCAACAATTTATTTATAATAGAAGAATTCCAAAGAACGTTTGTTTTTAATCAAGTTGTACATTACAGGATGGATCATTTTCAATAACTTTGCCTTTTTAAATGAATACTTAATATTAATTTTCCGTTTGCAAAAATTTGCTTCGCTCGTAAAAGTAGAAAATCGTGGTTCATTACGTCACATCGAATTGAGTATAACTCAGTATAACTCAAAGAAAACTCAAAACAGCAAAAACTTAAAAAAGAAAGAAACGAAATACTACCGCGGATGATAATCCGAAAAAGAAAACTCGAAAATACAAAAACTTTGCTTGTTCGGTGAATAAAAAACTTTTACTTAATGCTTGGTAAAAAACGCTAAGAAAACTACAAATGTATATAAAAGAATATAGTTAGCTTACTCTATATAGTTAACTATAAATTATAATGGAGTATAAAGAATACACATTTTTTTAAAGATTAATAGATGTTTTTCAAAGGCATGTTCCTTTGGCTTCAGAGCTTTTATTTTAATGAATGTATTGTTAAGAAAAATACCCAAATGAATTGTTAGTATATAGTTTAAAGAAAAAGTATAATTTTAACCAACTTCTTCGAACGATTTTTTGACATAATCAGAAACGTTAACGCATTACTTAAATACTTTTCAGCACTATTTAAATACAGAACAAAACGAAAATACATACATATCTAAATTCTTCTTAAGATGTTGACGATGCTGTATCTGCGCTCGAGGTGCCGAATTTTTGACAAAAGCAGATTTCTTAACGCAAATACTTAAATACATTTTAATACGTATAAAGTGAACAGAAAAACATTAGTTTTAATCTTCCTCAAGATGTTTGCGATGCTGCATCTGCAGCTCGAAGCGCCGATTCAGCCGCACTCCTCGAATGAACTCAGACTTCTTGTCTTGAGCCTTCGTCGCTGCTCTGCCCTTGAACATATCCATGTGGCGTTGTCGCCGTTCCGCCAGCTTGTCTTTCTGCGACTCCGCAGGCTTGCTGCTGAAAGTGGCATTAAAAGTTTTCACTGTGGCGGTGGACAGATTGAAGGCTGGCCGCGGTACCGCTGTTACATTTAGGGCGCTCTTTAGTGGCAATCGGGATGGAGGCTGCTTCTTATCCGGATGTTCAGCTACCATAGTACGGTCAGCGGCCATATCGATTTTCTTCAAAGCCTTCGGACGTGCGCCTTGTTCGCGATCTGCTGCAGAGGTGGAGCACTGCGCTTGTTTGACGGCCGATCCTTTCGGCTTCTTCAGGGCTGAAGTGGTCAGGATCTTGGCGCGTTCGGCCTTACGCTCCACGTGATCAACCAGGCTCTCCATCTTTGCAAACTCTTTCTGATGAAGAGCTGAAAAATCCGGAAGCTTGGTGCGCTTCTTCACCTGACTGGGTGTGACAGGCTTAGGTTTAAGCAGCGGTTTGATTTCTGAAAACATAAATTAATAGCTTTGTTGACAAACTTCTTGCAAATCGCGTTGACTTACTGGGCTTTGGAAGGCGACTCGTAAAACCTCTTCTCTCATCCAACGACTTGGAGCGTCTACGGCGATTGGTGACATCTATAAATTAGAAGGATTAGGACCAAGCTGTGAACATTTTCTAGGCAAAACTTACTATTAATATTGTTCGACTCCTTCCAGGGCTTGTCTATGTGGACGACACTGATTATCTCGATTGGAGTGTTTCGGAAAGTCACAGTCCGGGCCATAACATCGTCTAATCGGCTTGCTGACTTGGAACGTTTTCGTCCATATCTGGATTCTTCCTCCAACTTATTCTGGTCACAGCCAGATGGCTCCGGGGCACCGGAGAAATCAATTTTTGTAATAAATGGCGTAGGCAAAGCGTAGCCCTTTGGCTTTTGTGACGTATGTTCAAGATTTAAAAGTGTCTCAGATTTATCGTCTGTGGTGGTAAGAACCACTTTAATCGATGACTTCTGTCCCTCGCTAGCTGACTGAACTACGGGACTGTCCACTAGGATAACACTTTGATCCTCTTGTTTGATGTCGTCTGCATCGAACGTTGTGTTCAGTGGCGGCATCTCGGCTTCATCTTCATCATCGTCGAGCATAACTAGCGATGCCATTTCTTCATCTTCAAGCAATGATTTATTAAGCGGTTGAAGAGGCATTTCCTCTTCCTGAACGACTTGCTCAGTTATTCCGGAGGATTCCGCCAGGCTTTCTTTCTTTTTAGCGAACTCCTCTTCAATAGCGAGTGGGACCATCTGGTCGTCCTGCAATGTCTTTTCGGCCGAATCCTCCTCGCAGCTATCGGCGTCGAGTGGAGTTAAGCCTAGCTCCTCGATGTCGTCATCGCCTACAATATGCTTGTAATTGATAATGCGTTTCCTCTTTATCGCAGAAGCTGCGGGTGTATCTGTTTTTTTTGTTACCCTGGAGCTTTTCCTTGAAGCAGTTGTTTTCTTGGATTTTAATGCTGCCACCCCGGACGGAACTTCGATGTCATCTGCCTGTTGTGGCTTTTGCGATCCATCTTCTTGTATGTCTAGTTGCACCTCTTCGACCTCTGATGACTCCAGTTTATTCTCTGGTTGCATCTCTTTGACTTCCTTCAGATGCTCCTTATCTCCAGCCTGGGTCTCTTTAACAATTGACTGATCCAGTTTTTTCTCTGGCTGCACCTGTTCGACCTCTGATAGCATCTCTATCTGGGTATCTTCGATCCCAGACTTCTCCAGTTTATTCTCTGGCTTTCCTTCTTTGACATCCTCCATATGGTCCAGTTTATCCTCTACCGGCTCCAGTTTATCAATTGGCACTTCTGCGCCCTTATCACCGCTGTCTATACCAGTAGACTCCGGTTCATCCTGATCCGCTTTGAGCTTCTTACTGGGCAAGCGCTTTAATTTGCGATTGCGCTTGCGTGTGCTCTTGCCCACCTCAGCTACATTCCATTTCTGCACTGGTGGCTGCTGTCCGTCTTCTTGGGCATCATCTTCATCAGGATTTAATTTCTTGGCGGATCGCACTATGTCTTCGTAGTCGATGGGAGGGCGCACACTCTTCCGGCAGCTGCGTCGAGGCGTTTCGCTGCCAAGAGTGCGGGAGCCCGGTGTGGCTGGTGTCTTCGGTGGCCCGGGATGCATTAGCGACTCATCAACGTTGCTTTCCAGCCTCTTGCGCGTCGCTCGACGTGTTTTCTTAGCCACTGGAGTGCTGGTTTCAGCTGCAATGGCGTCCTCCTGCGACGGCGCCAAGACGCCAGCATCGTTTTCTTTATTGTTAAGAGAAATGCATTTAGTTCTCGAAACATAATCATTCACTCTGGATGCTCACCTTTGGAGGATTCCATTTTTCGCACAAATGTATTCTTAATATTTAATTAATTTACCAACGCGAAATGTTAAGCAATCTTCTTCTTTTAAACTGTACGGTATTATTCAAAGTTGTTTGGTTCAATGTGACCGCGTCGCGATCATTAAAATAAACCAAATTCAAATTAATTTAAAGAATATCGTCTTTTGTCAAGTAATTTCTTGTATGTTTATAGTTAATATATTATAGAACGCGGACTATGCATATTGGTTTTAAAAACAATAAAAAACTCACAAATTGACAAACTTGAAATCAATTAAATTCCAGTCAGTCTTAATTAATTATACCACTCAGTGTTGTAAAGTTTCTCAATTAAATTCTCGCGCCAAGTGACAACAAAATAGATGCAGGGCCCAGAATCAGCTGGAGCAGCGAGTATCGATAAGCGATAGATTTTGTAGATTTTTATAGTTTTTAGTTTTTAAAATCTTAAATTTGAGACCAAATGGTCGAGGCATTCTTGATAAATTCAATATAAAATGATCAGGAAAAATTCTGGCAAATGTTTAATTCAATAGACCTATAGAATGCAGAAATTAAAATACTTCAAATTGTTTTGTAAAACAATTGTAATTTGTTTTTAGATTGTTTTTTTTTTTTATTATTTCGTCTACAAATGTATTAAAAATGCAAAAAATAAAAACTTTAAATACTTAAATTTGTGAGGCAGCATGCCTCATGCGAAGCAAAGCCAGCATCGAAATGGCATCAACGACTAGCAAATGAAAAATACATTTACATGTAAAATGCAATAAAATAAATAATAAAAATTTGTGGCACATGCTCCTGGCTTAGCACTCTTCGATTAGGGGTGTACTCTGTCTGCTGAGAGCGAGCTGATAGGCAACCTCAAATGCCTGTCCGAGGGTCAATATGATTTCCTTAGCTAGGTCCTGTAAAGAGGAATGCATTAGCAATCGAAAGGATGCTAAGAGTTTACGTTTACGTTCACGTTCACGCACCAAACTATCCACCATAAAGACGTGGCAATAGTGCAGTTCCTGTTCTTTGGTTATGTAGGCAAAGTAGCGCAAATCTTCAGAGTCCTGGCAAACGCAATTGATATTCTCAATATCGTGGCAACAAATGGCAGTCTGAAAATGGAATAGTTATGAAATAATCTTGGTAGAGAAACCTCAGTGCCTACCATTTTCTCATGATCTATAAACTTGACGCCAACGCAGGAGACTGCGATGTCCACGTTGAGACGCGTCTGGAGATTGGCCGCCTTCAGATACTTTGTAGAAGTGGTGCAGTTCTCGAGCAAACTAAAATCGCTGACACTCGCTGCCGACTTCATGTTCTCCTCATCAATTTTCAGCTTCTGGATGGATTTTCGTGTTGAAAGTGTGCCCTGCAATTGTCGTATTACCGTCGAGCCGAGATACTAGGAATTGAGAAATAAATTAAGTACTTGCTAAAATTTAGATCCCATTGCGTTATACTCACAAACAGAGAGTATCGTATTTCACCATAGATCAGAGTATAGGGCGAGTGGCACCAGTTGGACGTGGAACTCTGTTGCTTGCCCAGCAACAGTTCCGCCGGGTCTCGAATATGTAGCGATTGCCGCAAAGCCTCTCCGCCTACTGTTAGGCTCTGCGGTTCCTGCTGAGCCTCTTCGTGATCCTCGTTGGTTAACACTTCGTTGCCGATGTTTTCGAATATTGTATCAATCTCGGCCCACACCCGAGATGCACTGAAATCCTCGCCCAGCGCGGAGTAGCGTTGCTTGGACAAGCTGCGGCGATGGTTGAGAGCGTGCGCCGATCGCACCATGCTGGGCGAGCGGAGAAATTCTCGATCCGCCGTCACTGAGCCCGCCCTGCCATCTGTCATATCTGGGGCCAGGTTCAAAGTTGATCCCTTGAAGAGTCCAGCGAATGGAATATCGGCGACAAACTCTTCCACCTGATCGGAGCTGACGGAGTTGGCTGTCCGTGGTGAATCAGTTGCTTCCAGCAAGATGCTTTCGCGCAAGGTAACCACCGGCTGTATGAAGTTAAAGATTGTGTGCTCCGCCTCGGTGACCGTTGGAGGCGGATAATCCGGTGTCGGTGAGTGACGGACCGTTCTCAATTTGCTAGTGGTTTTACCATGATTGTTATTGTTATTATTGTCCACTGTTGGCAAGCTGCCGTCGATTTCATCTATTGGCACCAGATTCGCATAGTCGTTGTATTCTCCGCCGTTTATTCGAGTGCGTGGCTTTGGTACTGGAGCCTGAGATGGCAGCGACATTTCCACATATGTGGCCACCGCCTGTTGACGCACAGCAGCTGAAAAAGTCATAAACCAGATGTTTAATATGTTGACTCATTGGTTGTACGATATTTTTTTTATAATTTTAGAGCTGACTGTGCTGGTTTTATCCTGAGAGATTCGCTTGTGGATGTATACGTACAATTGCTACTGTTGCTGGCTGAGTTATCGTCGCTGGCAGAGCCGTTCCTCAGCAGATTTATATACTCATAGGATCTCGATGGTACCGAGGCATTGGAGATGTCACTACAGGTCCTAAAGCTGGGCAGTGTAGGTTGCTTGTAGACCGGCTTGTAGCTGGCCCAGAGATCGCCTTCCGCCGCCTCGAGTTCGTTCACGTCGCCAAAGGATTTTTGCTGCAAAATGGGCTTCATATGCAGGTAGGTTTCCGGCGTCTTGCCGAACACATCCAGCGAGCTTAAAGAGTGCGAAAGTCCGTTGACTTGATCTTGCTTTCTATGTGGCGAAGGGTTGAGTGAGTGGCGGGTGGTTGTTATGGAAGAAGAGATCAAACGATATCCAGACCAGAGTTAATTGAAGAACGCGCAACCGAGTCTGATGTGTGTCTGTGCTAGGGCTTAGTGGGCTTGGACTTGGGCTTGGTGCATGAGAGAATGGTTCAAGTGCGAGTGGGGATGAGTGCGTTTTCCGACATGACATGATATGGGCTGCGGGCTGAAGTTAATTAGGGTCAGCATAGTGGATGTGGGTGTGTGGGCGTGTCACAATGCATTGCTGCTGGGTGCTTACTTCCTCTGCTTGGCCGGCTGCTTCTGTCGCTGCGAGTTCTTCTCGTACAGCCGCTTCGGTAGCGACTGTGTGCCGTTCTCCACAAGAATGGGCCTTTGCTGCTCCCTCCTGGCATGGGTGAACTCTGGAAAAGATCGTGGGTATTAGAAGTTTGAAGCTTGGTCCCAAAGTTTTGGTCTTTTTCTGGGTTCTCTTTACTTAAATGCTTTGGTATTCCCTTAAACATTTTACAATAAATTCATTGATTCAATAAAAGTTACTTTTTTACCTAGCTATGCTCGCAAATTGTAAGGTTTGATAGGATGGGCACTTGACTTGTTTGAGCAACTTAGACATACATACATAAACTAATCGTCGACTTTGAGTTGTTCGATATCAGGACAGCATTGTTTTCATATTCTGAACATTTGTGGTGGGTATTAGGATACAAAATTGTTAGTGTTATTAGTTAAGCTTTATTTCTAAAGATAAACATATATGTATATTAGGCAACATTACAGCCTTTACTTGGGAAACTTTCATAACATATCTGGCAAGATAAACAAACAGAACAGAATGTTTATTATTTTTTGTTAACGGAAAGCCTTTAAAGAAACTCTACAGGTTTTTATGAACACTTTCTGAATATAAATCATAGGCGAAACCCCACAATTGATCTATAAGTATTAGTAGTGACCAGACCAAGGCCTGCGAGTTAACTTTTGTGAGCAATTAATTTAGTGTTTTGTTAGTTTTCTACGATCTATCCAAGCGCCGATGATACCCACCATTTATTGCACCGACAATGTCATAGGTCACATGCGGCGGATAATCGGAGAGTATGTCCAGGGCAGTGCGTCCATTTCCATCAGTGGCATGCACATATATACCGGCCCGCAGTAGCGCTACAACCACGGACTTTTTGCCACAAAGCGCTGCCTCGTGTAAGGCGCTGCCCGCGTTGGTGAGTATGTTTACATCAACGCCCGCTGCCAGCAGGGTTTCCACCACCTTCTTATGCCCATTTCGACTGGCCAGGTGAAGGCAGGTGTGCGTGAAGATGTGCTTGGTGGGCGACCAGCCCAGCAGATCGCCCTCTACATCTTCCGGTCGCTTATATGGCATTATTAGGTCCGGGCAGTGGCGAAGTAGCGTCTGGACCACCTGCAGTCGGCCAAATTGAGCTGCCAAATCTAAGGCTGTCTGAAAGCTATTGTTGCGGATGGCGGGATCGGCGCCGTATGCGAGCAGGATGCCCACCACCACGTTGTGGCCGTGCTGGGCTGCCGAGTGCAGCGGAGTCTCGTTCTCGATGGTCTGAGCGTTGGGATTTGCGCCCGAGGGTCTGTGCATCAGCAGCATTTTCACAATATCCTGATGGCCCGCCCAGGCGCCAAGAAATAACGGCGTCGATCCGCGTATATCCGGCACATCGAGCAGGGCGTTGTGGGAGAGCAACAGCATGACGATGTTGCTGTGACCGTTGAGGCAGGCGTGGTGCAGCGATGTATAGCCATTCATGTCCCGGCAGTTGATGTTTGGACTGCGCCGAAAGCTGAAATCCAATGGAAGCTGATTATTATCCGTTTTCGGCAGCAGGTGTACAGGCGGTGGAATGATGACTCACCTGGCTAGCGGTCCCAGACGCCTGCTCGAGTGCTCCAGTAACTTGTCAACCGCTTTGATGTCGCCGCCGCGCGACGCCTCCAGCAGGTGCTGATCCTTTCCCATTCTTCCTTCTCCAGCGGCGCTGTCTCCACTACGTCGTTACTGCCAAAACAGAGGCGAGCACATGTCAGTGGTATGCGATATTGCTCCCGTTCGAAGAGAATGAGATCATCGCGAGAATAGAACCTGAACGCACCGAACGCCGCCTCCCCCCATAATCCCCCACCAGCCCCTTAATCAGGCGGCAGCCAGGCAGAATCAGCTGTTGGCCCTTACACCCACACACACACAAGCACCCGCTCACCCACTGAGCCCATATTTATTTACACTAATCTAAACATTCCAATCGATTGTCTTTGTGTGTTATTGTTGATTTTGGGGCTGGCTGGCTCCGCCTCTTGCAAGGTCATTTAAGAAGTTTGGCTGCTCCAGTTGGATTCTCAGGCGAAGTCCATTTTTTTTTCTCACTCTGTTTATTACCGGCTAAGGTCCACTTTTAAGGGCCGCAGCCATACAAGACCAAGTTATTGTCCGTGGAAATAGCAATCAGTCAGAAACACTTTATTTACGTGGAGGAGACGATCCGACTAGTGATGGAAAACTGAAGAGAGATGGGTGCGTGAGCTGGCAAAAAGCACGAGCCCGTGTTTAACACCTTATTGTTATTGTTTTGTGTACGTCCGCGGGAGATTTGCTGAACTTTTTAGGCACCCTTTAAAAGGAAAAGGTTACTCAAAAATAAACTTTATTCCATCAGAAAACACTTATACAAAATTCATATTCAGACTAAGTATGATGATGTGTGAAAATGGTTGATTGTACTTCATATGTGCTGCGGTGCAGTGGCTTGAACGGTGGATCCATTTCAGCTGCCACGGATCCTTTATCACAATCGCAGTCTTTAGTAGCGAGTAACTACAACTTCCGCTATTCGTTCAGAGTGGCGAACTCATCGGGGTAGTCGGCCAGAAGGTCGGAGCGGCAGGAGACCTGGATGTCCGAGGCTATGCCCTTAAGGCGGAGGTTACTATCATTGGTGAGGAGCATCATGTTCGGCACCTGATCCTTTAACTGCAAGCAACAGTTAATGATGCTGTCATCCGGAGAGTCCACATCGATTAGGTGCTCCGCCTCCTCCAAGGCAGATTGAGCTGAGTTACAAAGTGTTAATAAATATAAAGCATTTAAATCTTAATAATCTTTATTCGATCTCACCTTGTATTTGCAAACTTTCATCAAATTTGGTGTTCAAATACCGTATTGCTTGCCTGGCAAAGTGAACCCTTTTATTCTCACTCGAGATCTTTAACTTGTCCAGCTCCTTAATAACGACATAGGGAATGTACAGCATGCTGCCCACTGTACCCGGTAGGATCACCTCGGTTAATGCGTCCACGAAATTGATGTTGTGCATCAGAATGTTCGTGTCCAACACGAAATACGTGTGATCCAGAAGGCGTGTGGGCAATTCCTCCTCGCCACTGGCCTGGCGCATGAACAGGATGTCGCTAATCTCACTCGATTCCTCTCCGTTGGCTTGCTTCTGGACCGGCGGGTCCTTCTGCTTCTCCTCGATACTCTCTTCCCAATCCATAGACTCTGGCTCTTCGCTCGCCGTGGAGCAATTAAATGCACTAATGCCCGTGAGATCACTAAGGTTAATCTCGTTTGGAGCTTGTGTATGAGTTTCCTGAACAGCTGTGGTGGACTTGTTGTTATTGTTAGACTCCTTGGCCTCCTGCTGCTGGCGGAGAGAGTCACGGAGTTGCGCTAGGCGCTGGTTGGCTACGGGAAAAGGGAAAGTTCCTAAATAGTAGTGGAATTAGTTCCGTTTCCTGCGAATACCTACCACTTTGGGAACTGCCCGCCTGGAGGCGATTGCTGGCATCCAGCAGGGCCTTTGGCTTCTCCCAGGCTTTTTGAGGAGGCGACACCTTTGTAACCTTGACTTTGGCCCTCAAACGCTCACGTAAGGATCGCAGCGGCGTGTCCGAACATGTCGAAGTTCTACGGACAGGGAAGTTCGCAGGCGGCGGCGATTCACGAGTATACATTGAAAACCTTCGCGTCATCCGGTTTCCATCAGCCTTCTTTATGTCCTTTGT
Source organism: Drosophila anomelani (assembly GCA_035045905.1). Lineage (NCBI taxonomy): Eukaryota > Metazoa > Arthropoda > Insecta > Diptera > Drosophilidae > Drosophila > Drosophila anomelani. The sequence continues at coordinate 992,894 of JAWNOO010000007.1, read as the reverse complement.
CGGTGGTTCCTTCTCCTGCAGCCGCTTCAAAGTGGTCTGCAGCCTTTTGAGGCGACCCTGGGCTGGCTGCCTCTCAGTTGGCACAGCTGTAGGGTGCACAAGTTGGGCATTAATTATGTACAAATTATAAGAAAAATGAATGTACCATTCCGCTGGCGCAAATTGTATACCAGTTTATCCTTTTCATCTTCGGAAAGGATTCCAGATTTGCTGCCTCCTTGGCCCGACGACATGATTATTTACATTTAGCTGTTTTTTAAGTCGAATTTACCAAAAACAACATATTAGAGATGGGCCGAGAGAACATATGTGCACGTGCTCGTGTCACGATCAGGTGTAATAGCAATTACAGCGGTTGCCCCCAGGTGGCGCCACCTGCATCTGCACCAAATATAGGCAACACTCCTTCCATCACTAACACGGCCCCAAAGCTTGTCACGCCCCATCTCTAGCTGCACAAGCCGAAATTTTTTATTTTTCTTGTCAAAGTTTCACGTTTTTTTCCGAAAATTCGATCATCCCAGAGGCATGGAAACGGCAAGCACCAGTCCGTTTAAGCCCAGGCACAAAGATAAGGACGAAGGTAAGTGAAAACCCTTAGAAATCCGATCGAAACGAAAAAACGAGTTGTGCCGGCACATCGGGAACCTTTCAAAGCGCGTGTGTGTGAGTGTTGCTGTGCTTGAGCAGCCAAATTAGGATTTAAGGTATGCCGATGATTACCCCACTTAATGCAGTCTCATTCAATATGTTGCCCTTGCAGATGGAGGCCACGAGGAGAAGGAGGACACGGACGGGCTGGTGGGCACCAGCGACGGTGAGCCACAGAAGAAGCTGCTCCGCCTGGCCGGGCCCCAACCTGTTCACGAAGTCCGGCTGAACGACGCATATCAGCAGCGGGAAATCACCAAATGGCTGCAGACGGCGTGGACGGGGAAGAAGGGCGACGCCAAAGAGGATCAAACCGGGGCCCAGGTGTTCGGAAATCCCTTCCAGATCTGCCTGATGCCGGGATTGCTGGAAGAGGGCCAGAGCCAGGCGCTGGTAGCCGAGATAACACAGAAGGTGCACTGGTCACGCAAGCAGATGGACTTATACGAATTCTACCAAAGCACCGACCTCTCCAATATGCCCAGTTGCCGGCTGCTCACCAACTTCCTGCAGGTGCTGCGCAAACAGGTGCGTCCGTGGCTGGAAAAAGTGACCAAGCTGAAACTGGACTACGTGTCAGCCTCCTGCAGCATGTACACTTGCGGCGACTATCTGCTCGTGCACGATGACCTGCTCAAGGACCGGCAAGTAGCCTTCATCTACTATCTTTCGCCCTGGGATGGAGCTGAGGAGTGGACTGAGGCGCAGGGCGGATGTCTGGAGATCTTTGGCAGCGACGACCAGTGCTTTCCACAGTTCCCGGTGCAGCGAAAGATCGCCCCCAAGGATAACCAGTTCGCATTCTTCAAGGTTGGCTCACGCTCCTTCCACCAGGTGGGCGAGGTGACTACCTTTGACTACCCGCGTTTGACTATCAACGGTTGGTTCCACGGAGAGACCAACGAGGCCTTCGTGGCAGACTCCCTGCGCGCCTTTCCCCGCCTGAACTATCACCAGCCGGAAAGCGAGAATACGCCTCCGCTGGGCCTGCTCCTGAACAGTGTGTATCTGAAGAGCGCAACACGCCGAAGCATCCAAAAACGGATCGAGGAGAACTCTGAGATCTGCCTGTACGAGTTCTTTAAGCGGGAGAAGTTTGAACTGGCCCGTTCGCAGCTTTTGGCGGACACGGATACTCTCAAGTGGCGGAGACAGGGACCTGCAAATGCGCACAATTACGAGGTTCTGGACTTGACAACAGCCAAGGGCACAATCCAAGAACTCCTGCAGCTGTTCCGCAGCGAAGCCATGTTCGACTTACTGCGCGATTTCACAGATCTTGATTTGGCTGGACCCGAAGCTGCCAGACCAACATGCAGCGTGGAGCTACAGCGTTGGTCGCACGGCAATTACACAGTTCTGGGCGATGGTCTGGCGAGCGAGGAGAACACTTTGGACCTGGTTTATTACCTGAATGCGGCGGATGGGGCGGCGGTGATTACGTACCTCTCACCCGACGCCGAGTTGCCAGCAGAAAAGCCTCCGATTGATGCCAGGCGGGCGGACTATGATGGCGAGGAGGAGGACGAGTCGGTATTGCTCACCATTACGCCCGTGGACAATGCCCTGAACATTGTGTACCGGTGTGAGGGCACCACCAAGTTCACCAAATACGTGTCGCGTAACACGCCCCTGGAGAAGGGACCTGTTTTTGTTATTTCCTGCAGCTACAAGGAGTAGAATGTTTTTAGTATCCTGAATCTGAATGCGCACAGTAATTCCTCAAGGACTATTTACATTCATTTCTACCTATTGTACAGCAACTAATTTACCGAATAAAATCTTAAGAAAACTCGAAATTTTGACCTTTTTACAGGAACTACTCTTTCGGGGATGGCACAGAAAATTTATGCATAAATCTCAATTAATAAAGCTTATTTCGCTTGACTTTTCAGATAGGTACCGGATCGGGGCAACAGTTGCCTTTATCGTGGTTATCATTGGCATCGGTGTACCAATGTGGTGGCACACCACAACCGTCTACAGGTGAGTCACATGACGGACGAGGTCTGGCGGCGTTTCTTAAATTATCTGTTGTTGTTTCCGCGCAGAGTCGATTTGCCCTCTTCAAGCATATTGAGCCTCAGCGAGAGCCCCATCAAAACGGCTGTGCAGGTGGCCATCTTCACCCAGCAGCCCAGTCGTGGCCAGTTGCTCATCAGCGAACTGCAGAGTGCCTTCAGCGACAGTGGTGAGTAATTGCTAAGGCAGAAAGCAATTTGAGAATTTTTATCAGTCTTTTCTTTTCCAGAAATATGGTCTGTGGAATTCAAGCAACTGTCACCGACGGAAAAGATAGTCCGAGAAGCTCATACGCCCGCCGCCTTAGAGAAGTTGTTGCTGAAGGAGCACCCCCAGCGTATGGGCGACTTCATGTTCATCGAGTGGCCCAAACTGCAGGAAGAGCTACTGCTTACCACCGAACGCTCGGCCCTGATGCGAAGCGATACATGTGAGCTAAGAACATTGATCGTGACGTTGCGATGAGTAAATCTTTTCTCCCTTCAGCATCCGCCAAGATAGCCCAACTGCTACATGCCAAAATCCTGCAGACATATCGTATCAATCAGATACTGAGTACGGACGACCGGATGGGTATCAAGTCGGAGGCCCCGCAGCCCACCTATGAGGTGATCGTCTCCGTCCTGAATCCGAAGCCCAGGCTGACCCACGCCCAGTGGAATATTGCCATGGCTGTGAAGAGTAAGCCGGATTATACTAACTAACCCATCTGTACTCATTACTATAACCTCACGCTTCACAGCGTACATTGAGCCTTGGCTGGGCCAGGTGTCGGGCGTGTCTAACTACACGGTACGTACGCAGTGGAAATACCGCGTGGCCATTGAGGCTGAGGTTAAGCAGGTGCGCGACCAAAGCCGCCTAGGACGCCATTACGCTCTGCAGGAGTCCGCCCTGCCCCATCTGCTCACTTCGATTGCCCAGAACCTGAGTGCCAGCACCACAGATAAGCCGGCTATTAATCTGGTGGTGTACATACCACCCTGCACCACAGCTCCGTTGCACATATACAACAGCAAGGATCAACTGCTGACGCGGAACGGTGTGGATGCATTCATTTCGTCGCCGTGGGGCGGCTTCATCATTGCCAATCCGCCGGAGCGTGTGTGCCTCGCCGCAATCAACGATGAGCCGCCGGTGCCTTATCATGTCAGCACCACGGACAACATGCAAGTGATGCTGGATCAGCTGCATAAACTGCTGGACATTAGCAGCGAGCTCCACATGGACGGGGTCAAGGTGGTAGATATCGAACAGTTGGAGCCCCGTCGCTGGGAATACGAGGCTTACCTGCGGCGCTGTGCCATTCGTCACATATCAACGGCCAGCAGCACGCTCCAGAGCCTTATCAAACTTTTGGGTAAGATTTTTCATAGTTATTGGCTATAGTTCATTAATTATCCGGAAGGGGAAGTGTTTCGTTTTAACAAAGGTTTTATTTTTAAATATTGTTCTGCTAAAGAGGCTTCTTTGGATTATTAATATCCCCGGGAGCTTGCAGTTTGTCCATTCAAATTATTTTATATTTGAGGCCCTACATTTAATGCCCAGATAATTAAGCGGAATAGAGATAAAAAATAATATTTTAGCTTGCCTTAATTGGACTATATTTTGTAATATTGGTTTCCCCCTCTCGTTTAGATCAAATCAGCTACATTGTGATAGATGACGAGGTTGGCGCCGCTATAACGAATTCCTACGCCGATATTTTGGCCGCCAAGGCCGCCCTCTTGGAGCACCGTCTCGGCGATGCCTCGGCTCTGGCCAAGCGCGCTTTCGTGGCTTCGGAGCGGGGCTTCTTCGATGCCAGCCTGCTGGCTCAGCTGTACTTCCCCGACGAACAGAAGTACGCCATCTACATTCCGCTCTTCCTGCCCATTATGGTGCCCGTGCTGAGCTCCTTCAACATGCTGCGCGGCGTGCTCCAGGCCAGGCGGAAGCAAAAAAGTGAATAAGCGATTTAGCCATAACTAAATAACAGCCCTCGTCATTAAAACCTTCCCCAATAATCTGTTAAAAATCGGGTTGCTTCGGTCTTATGTAGTACATCTCGTCATCATGGCCTCGGGGCAGGGTCCTTAAGTTGGGGTAGTGTTTCGGAATGTTTAAACTGTAGATGGCCATACAGAGGACATACGTGAAAAGAATCCTAACAAACATTCTTGACAATGTCGAAGTCAGAAAACTAGAAACAAATAATTAAATTTTGACCTGTCTAAGGAAATACATATTTGATATTGAATCCTCGGGCGACTAGCTAAAAGCCTTGTCGATAACGTGTCGCTGCAATTCGGTGTCATGGCTGGTGGAGTACGCACCCCTCGGGGGCCCCAGCACAGTCAGACCGCTCAGCGTGTGAACGGCGCGCATAGGTCAGGTTCAACGGCGAGACACAAGCATTGTCGACGCAGCTGCTGCTGCTGCTGCCAGATGAATGTCAGCCGCAATACGGCACGATATCAGGCTAAGTCAGATCGGAAATGGTCTTCCACAGGCGAAGATTGCTTTAGCATTAACTTGATATATTCCAAAGTCTTAAATCTTGTATCTTTCTTTAAATTTTCGGCTGTGATTTATAAGTACTGGTTGCCAAGCGACTAGGGTATACCTTTATTGGGCAGTGCCAGGCCCAATTGCATGCCGTTGCAAAGAGACTGATGATGGAAAACGAAAACGAACCCGAAAACGAAGCAAATGCGCGGCTGTCAAAACTCGTTAAACATGGAATTCAATTGGTAATGGGAGAGCCATGGGGCAGAGGGTGGAGCGGGACCGGTGTCAAAACTCGGCGCATTAAAAAGGTAAATAGTTAATTTTTAATTGCTCACGGCTCGTTGGCTCTCGACTCGGATGCGAATCGGGACAGACAAAGACAGATACTCGCCAGCTAGAGATCTCTGCATACATATTCAACAAGTATTTGTCTTTGCAAAGGTTAAATATTATTTTAATGAGCTGCGCTTGTTGTGGCAGCGACAGGGACTTCAGAAGAGACAGAAACCTTTTCTCCATGCGGAGGTGGAGGTCTGGTCTCGGCCCCAAGACCGCAAAAAGGTCAACAATGTGACTTTTAAGCGATCGCCAAATGCCGCCAGCCCGCCAAGCTGCCAAGTGGCTTTGTGTCATGGTTTCGTGTGCCGCCAGGTCGCGAAGCCGGCATATGCTGGATTTTGGATCCGAGTCAGCCTGGATATAGCTGTATTAAAGCCCAATTTCTGGCCGCAAGGGCCATCTGCATTTCCGGGCGACTCAAATAGCCCGTAAATCGACGTTTCCCACACGCACTCAGTCACGGCAAACCACACGCACGTAAAAAATCAATTCGGCTGAAGCGGAGTCGATGAGGAGTCGGAGCTGGAGCTGCTCTGGCCAGGCAGCCGAAGGCTAACACAATAACGAAACTAATTTTGATGTGGTTGTTAAGTATTTCCAAACACTTACAGCTTAGAGTGGAAAATGGGCAGAAGAGACCGAACGCTCCGACCCGACCCAACAACGATTTGTCCGATATGAAGATGTTGCAGACAATGGTCCGGAGCACTTGACTTGGACACTGCAACAAGGCGTGTAATTAATAATTGATTGAGCAGCGTTTTTCCCAAACAATGAATGACACGGCGCTTGGGGCGATCGACAGCACTATGGCGATGTCTGCAGATAACCAACAGCTGCAGTGTGGGCCGATTGCCGACCACAAAGAATGGAAGAATTCCTGGCCAAAAACGGCACAAAGTACAAGGCACAATGAGCAGGAACCGGAGTTTGGGAGCCGGTGCTCCCAGCCAGGTGTGCCCGCCAGCAACATATACTGTAAATATGGCATATATGGCCCGGCGAACACTGAAGCCGCATTGCGAAACGTCCACTGCTGCAATTGTAATCACTGCTGACCAAAAGTGCATTGCTCATTGCCGGTGCTGATGCACTTTTTATAGCTCCGGTGCATTCCCACCGCTAAGTGAAATTAATAAAAATCGTCTAAAATGGGTAGCTGCACCAAAAACGTCAATGCGTCTGCGCAATGCACATAATTTGTTTAATTAATTACGCCAACACATTTTCATTGCTGCCAGAGCCTATTGGGCAATAAGTTTGTGGCCGACGACGAAGCGACGACTGATGTGAAAAATCCCATAAACTACAACAGGAAAAAATCGCGCACTCGCACTGGAACTATAACATCCATTGAAAGCCGAACGGATTTGGCGGCTTTCGAAAGATTCAGCCAGCAGCCATCGTCAAAGTGGAAGTGGATGCTGCAGTCGCTTGTCGGTTGCAGTTCTCAGCATGCGCCAAGGCCACTGGCATTTTGTCTGCATATGCGCCGACCCAAGATCTCTAGATCGTCGGGTAAACGTTTGGTGAGCGGTGGCATCACAGCACAACTCTACCGGATTCTGTCCAGAAATGCTAGGCGACCCCAGTTCAATCTTTCCCAGAAGAATAATGACTAATTTGCACCGTTGAAACATTGCAAGTGATTGTGGAACAATTAACCAATTTGTTTCGGCTGAATAAAGTCGAAGCTAACGCAAAGCGAGGAGTATAAAACATCGAAACTACCATCATCATCAGTTGCGAGTGGCAGCCATGGGAAAGAGGAGACCCCGGCTGGAAAAGTGTCGAAGCCAACAAACCCCAAGGACGCCATGCTTATAAAACAAATAAAGCGAAATGTATTATAAAAAATATTACTTACCCTTACTGCTGCTTGACATAAATGCCAATTTAAATGCTGCAAAACGCATAAATCAGCAACGAGCAAAGTTCCAGCTTTGCTTCGGCTTCAGTTCCAGCTTTAGCTCCAGCTCCGGCATTGATGTTGCTGCTGTGTCTCTGTAGATGCTGCTGCCGTTGTGTCGGGTGTTGTTGTCGTGTTTTTTGGGCAAACAAACGATCAGCAAGTGGCGCTCCTCAAAAACGTTTTTCTGCCAAATGTTCGCTGGAACTGTTCAAAATGAAGAAGAGACAGCCGCTGGGCAGAGTTCAGCAAAAAGGCAATGCTGCTGCTGGTGCTGGGTGACAAAAGTTGCCGTCTAATTGAATTAACATAAAATAAAAGTTGTCTTGAAAATGCGCAAAATCCAAGCTGGCAACATCCTGGTCAGCCTGAACCATCATCATTGCCCATTTGGCATTTGAGTAAGAATTTCTAGCTAAAAGAATCACGAACAATGCCGCGCAGCTTGAGCTGGGCTCAACTCCGGCCCGGAAAGCTCATTAGCATGATTACAATGAAGATTCGACTGCATAATAATTCACACATATTCCCGCATTGCCGCAAATAATTACGAAAAGTGCATTTGTATGGGCTGGCAATTAGTCACAGACACTGCAGCGGCTCTTGGCTTAGTGCAGCATCTGCAAGTCGCATCGTCGGATTCTTTGCCGCCCGCCGTCACCCCACCGTCTCCCCATTCATTCCCATAATTTACCAAATATTTTTTATTATTTATTTTTTTGTTGTATGCTTCGCCTGTATGTCTGAGCGCGGCATAGCAACTGCAATGTCTATAACATTTTCTCACGTTTCGTCGTGCAGATTTCGGCACAAGTTGCGCCTTGGTGTGGCCGCCTCTGCCGCTGCTGCTGTTGCTGTTGCCTTGCCTGGGATGGTACAAGATGCAAGATGCAAGATCCAAGTGGTGGCTGCTTGGTGATAATGATGGTGGCGGCGGTGCACCTCCGCGGGGGTGGCGGCTAATGCACATTTTATGCAAATTTTAACTGCGCGATCTCTGTGTGTTGGCTCAGCTTATGGCAGCTTAAGTCGCTTTACGAGTGCCAGCAAATGCAATTCAGAATGCTTGCCGAATCTATTGGCTGTCAATAGGTGCTGGCATTAAACCTGTTTAAATTTATGCTTTTAGCAAATTAGAATATTTCGTTTATTATTTGAGCAAATAGTTTTTTTTGGGCCTGGCTTAGGAAAATCAAATGAAAAATATTAACAAAAACTTACAGCTCGGGGAGTTGGTTTAAACCTGTTCTAAGAGTCGCGCTCGCTTGAAATTTATTACGTTTTATACAGAAGATGATTTTAGTTAATGAACTAATTATTTTAATGGATGCTATTTGGTGCAAGCCTCGCCTAAAAAGTAAAATTGATTTATTTAGAGGCAGATAATTAATTTTTAAAATCATTAAATGCCACAAAGGCTGTAAGCTATTAAGTAAATCGGTTAATTTAAAGGAAATTAGTTCGAATTTAAAGCTAAGTTTAAGATATTTGATATTTGAAAATATACATATATATTGATCAAAAATATGTTCAACAATCATCTGAATTACTCATTTTATAAATTATTATTTGTTTATTTGAATATTTAATAATCAAATTAAATATTCTAAAAATAGAATGCAGGTTTTTGTATTTATTTAGCAAAAAGCTAATTGCACTTTTCTGCATAGTTCTAGGCCAGAGCGGATTTAAAGTGTAAATATCCCTTTTATGGGAAACAAGTTCGTTTCCTAAGTCTTTCGTTTCTATGAGCGTTTTTATGCGTTTCGCTTACAAACTTTCAAATATGCCGCATCACGGCAATGCGTCAAATTAGCCAGGCAGCCCGCTCACTGCACACGGTCCGGGTGTCCATGTGTCCAGGTGGCGGCCTGACTGGTCGTCCGACTGCCTCACTGACCCAATCAAATTCAATCCCAGAGAGCCGCGGAGTTGAGGTTTCGCAAGCGGCGTCGCATCCATAAAACTGTAAATTGCACAGCTGCGTCTCCGTGTCCGTCTCCATTTGTGGCTGTCGCTGCCACGTGCAATCCCAAAATCCCAAAATCCCCATCCCCATCCCAGCCAATGCGAAATTATTATTATTATTATGTGTGTGCTGTGTGTGTAAATGCATTAATGTGTATGCAATTTCTTATTATGAGCGGCGGTTGGCTTCCAAAAGGTTTTCCGAGAGCTGCACTTTATCAACGGGAAAATCTGCTGGCAGGCAGCTCATGCTCATTGCTGCACAATTACTCAACGACCTGGGATGATGTCTGCCCCGACCGCGATTTCGATTCCCGCTCGCGTCCCAATCGCATCCTTGCCACTCGTTAGTGCCCGGTTGCCTCTCTAGAGCGGCACCAGCTTCTTTCTGCCAGGCTCTTTGGCATTTTTTGGCGGGTTGCTGGGCATGGGATGAGTTGCCACCAAATGCCAGGCGAGAGTCGAGAGTTGAATCGAGCCCCGGGAGTCTGCTCAGGCGCATCTTCAGCTTAATTGAATTTTTAGCTGCCGCTGCTGCTTCTGCCGTTGCTGGTGAATGCATTTTCCACCGGCTCCCACAAGTTGTGCAAATGCTTTCGGCACTTTTACCGCCGACTGCAGACACTCTGTGACTGACTGGGCTTACATAATGAGTAAAAATTAAATAATTTACCCAGCAAATGGATTCTGGAGGAGCTTGTACTTTCTGCTTGTAGCTGCCAGGTGGAACAACGAAATCGTGTCTCTGACGGCGAGCACATTCATCAATGTCAGGCGTGGAGTGCGAGGCCGTTTGGGTCTCCGATTGATGTGTATTTAATTGAAAGAGCCGCTAATTAGAATCCAATTCGCCTAGGTGCTGTGTAATGCCAAACACCAGTTCGTGTCGAGCATCATCTTCGGACAATTGGGATCTCTGGACCGGGCACTGGCACTTCCTTATTATTGGCCTTTCCCACGCAGAGATCGCGTGAGTCATTGGCACATATACAGGAGTTGGTTCGTAAACCGAACATTTATTACAAACAGCATTACAGCTCTTGCACAATCGCAATTGACAGCAAATTAGAAAGATGGCGGCCATACGCCACTTCCCACAGCTTTTTGGCAGATGGCTCCGGGTTGAAAGTCATCCCAGTCCCGATCAAAGTCCCAGGCTCGTCCTCCGTTTTTCCGCCTTGATTTCCCCGTCGCAGTTGACATTTTTTTTACCCTCGCCAGTCAGCCAGGGCAGCTGCTTTGCATGACTTTGGTTGCCTGGCCTTTTTCCGGCAGGCAACCTCAACTTTGAAATGCCAAGCAGCCAGAGCTTCAGCCTGAGTCTCAGCTTCAGCTTCAGTTCCAGATGACAGCTTGAGGTTGCAGCGAACATTTTTCCAGGGCTTGTAAATATAGAAAAATCTAGAGAGCAACGCCCAAAATGCGCCAAAAACAGATTTGGCCGAGTACCAGGCGTTTAAATTCCCACACTGCAGCAAATACCGTGCATTCCCCGCTCCCAGCTCCGAGCTCCGAGCTCCGTGCCACACTCACCCAAATACACATAACCGGATTGGCGGTGGCACCGCGACTTTTGCCCCTACAATCCAGCGGCAGCCGCAGCAGCAACAGCGGCAGATGGGGCAGCAAATGACAAAGCCCCGCCATGGCTATGACATAATACCCAGCGGAAGATGCAACCAGCTTGCCACGTATGCACTGTCAGCAAATGAAGACCTAGAAGTTGGAAAATAATTGAGTACTTATTTTCATGGTTTGCAATTAAAAAATTCATTAAATTTAAGACCAATAAATATCATATACAAATAAAATGTGTTTACATTACAACGGAGTCTTAGGTCTTAGTCACAATACTCTATGTATGTGTATGGAAACCCAAAATAAAATGATTAAAACAACATAAAATATCGATTTATTTTTATATCTTAAAAGAGAGAGCTCTTTTAAATACATTTAAAGACGTTAGTATATGAAAAGGATCTAGAACTCAAGCTACAATATATTTGTATAATTTAATTTGAAATGAAGCAAGCAAGTTGCAAAATTATAGTAATGTATTAGGATTTTATTATATTAAAAGTTTTCTTTAACTTATTACGGCTTTTTTAAAATCCAGTGCAGTAAATAAAAAACTCTTAAAAAGCAACTTCAACCTGTCGACCAGTGTACGTGCAGCGGGTGTAATTGATGTGGGGTTCGTTGGCCGGGCGGGGGAGTGCTTGCCCATAATCATGAGCTGGCCCTCCGGCCAGCTGACGTAAGTGATGAGAGTAGCAGCTCCTCCTGGCTGGCGGTGCAGCGAGCACGGAACAATGCAACTGGGTAAGTGTCATATGGTCACACGCTGCGTATGCGTAATTTTCGTTAAGCATACGACAGCGAGCCGAGGCGGATAAGGCGGCAGAACCCACCAAGCACAGATACAAGCGCTGCTCGCACAACCAAGAGACGAGCACGAAGAAGACGATGGCAGACGAAGCTGGAATGCCGCTGCGCTGTTTAAGACGACGCTGCACAGTGGACACCGGCTTTAAAAATCACAAAAAATTAATTTATGATTTACGTAATACAAACAACAAATGTGAAGTATAAATGCTCCCTTGAGTTTTCTATAAGTACTAAATATATAAATTCCAATTACGATTATTGAAAATTATTCCATTTTAATTTTAAAGTAAATAAGGGCCTCTGATGTATTTTCAGGAATTTATTAAAGCTATAATCTCCTTAGACCGATTTATTCATAGTTTTTTTCAGCCTGTTTCATATAGCTTTTGTCCCACTGAACTTAAGTAAAAAAAATATTTATAAGAATGCAATTTCTATGAGGAAAATCCTTCCACAGACTTCGACAACAACCTAGAAGCCTACCTAAGGTGCGCTTTCATCATCTTTGGCCCACTGTTCGTGATGGCGGCTGCTGCCTTGGCAGCCAAGCTGCGCGATGGGCTCCAAGTGGTTTCCTTTCGCTTTCAGAAATCATTTCGCTTCGACAACGTGGACGATAAAGTCACAGATCGCGCATCGCAGCGCCTCGCTCTGCCCGCTCCATTCGCCTGGTTCGCCTGTCTCCTCCGCGCGGTTAGTGGTTGCTGGTTGCTAGTTACTGGCTGCTGTCTGCTGGCTAGTGGTAGAGTCGGCAGTGGTAGTGGTTCGTTCTTCTGTGACTCTGTGCTCTTCCGCTGTTTGCCCAGCCAAGTGAGGCAGCCGCAGACATCTCTCAACGTCTCGCTGCACCTTCTAAATGGGTTTTCCGTAGTTTTCGCACCTTGCGAAACACATTTCATACGCATTTACATACACGATCGAAGTTTGAAGAATCTACCTGGCGACTGCTCATTTCCTACATGACGGACAACTTTTTTGGCACATTCGCCATGGAAATGATCCGCTCGTTGGCGATGCTTTTCGTGCTGAGTTAGTTAGTGAAAAAAAAAAAAAATAGCGAAAAAATCAAAAAGTACCGAAGAAACAAACATCTTGTGCAGCTGGGAGGGTTTTGCAACCGAAATCCCTTCCAATACTCATAAGATCTCTGGTGTTGTGCGCCCCCTCTCTTGTCTTGCAGTGCGATCCATGTGAAAATCGACATTACCTATCAGCTTAATTGCTCTGGATTACATATTGGATATCATCCTGCATTTGGATTATAAAAACTAATACGACATGTTGAGCCTAGATTATGCAATGATTGCCTTCTTATTGGGTGAGTATAAAGCCAAAGGCGTATTTTTAAGAACAAATATCATCAGGTTTGACATTTTTAGGCTGAAATTAAGAATTATCCTTATTATTCCATTTTTTTTCATTTCATTTTCTATTGGCGTTTAATAATTGAAATTAATAATATATGTATGTAGGGAAGGAAATAATTTAGACTATAAGGAAGAAATATGAAAATAATTGTATTAGTAATTTCTAATTGAATTTTTTTACCACAACTGGAATCTTTTAAATGGAAAATTAATTATTTAAAATAGGCTCGCGAATTAGATCGCAATATTGTTCAGCTTATTTTAATATTATTTTTTTATACCATATAAAATCAAGATCAGCAAAAACATATATTTTTTATTATTATTATTTTTTTTAATGTATGATCAGAAAAAACATATTTTTTATACAGAATATTAAAATATATTAAACTATAAAAATAAAAATAAATAAAAGTCAATTCATAGTTAATGTATGTTTGAACCTGAAAAAAACATTTTCTCAAAAGCAGGCAAAAACATTGATATTAGTTATCGATTATCGGCAAACTTTCCAATCGTTTCAATCGTTTTTACATCAGATTGAATCAAATTAAGCCCAAGCTTCTTCAGGTCTGATTTATTGGCGATCAGCCTTCTCCTAACAATCGCAAATTGTTGCTTTTAACAAAAAAGATGCCAAGATCCCATATCGGCAGATATAAAAAATCGCAAGCTCATTAGGTTTTGTTTTTACAACAAATGCTTCCATGTAGGAAAGATGTACTGGCCCAAGGTCCATGGCTCGCGAAGGAAATTAATGGGATTCAATGAGTCAATGTATCATATCGATCACATTTGGGATCCCAGCGTAATTTGTTGAAACGCAGGCCAAAAACCGAATGAAGACAAGGCTGAGAAATGGCAATTAGGGCTAAGAGTGGGTCATCAGCATAATTACCATACTGTAAATTATCTGCGAGTGAGAGTGAAGTGGGACAACGCCCCAAAACGGTGGCTCAAGGGGACTCGCCCTTCGCCCCTCGCCCACTGCGTGAGAGCCGCGGCTCCGCGCTCTGTCCAATTTGGAGATTCACTCCAGCGACCAGCAATTGGTATCGGAATCGAACCATCAGCGCCGGACAAAAGAGCTACCTGGGATGGAATGGGGATCCATCCCTGCTGCTGCCCAGTCATAGTTCACTGCCAGACAATGGCTCTGCTGGCAGGGGAGGAAAGTTGAATTTGAAATTCACGTGAATTAAATGCGAATCACAGTCGAGGGCTGCCACGGCATCTTTCTTTTATTCGAATTTCGAACTGTGTGCTGGATGTCTGGTTTTCTCTTTGTTTTGCATTTGGGGTTTCCTTTAACAGCTTCGGCTGTTTTTGGTGCCTGCAGATTATGCAACCAGCGAGGGCAATTTGCAGCCGGAGAAGAGGAGCCGGAGCTGGAGCCAGAGTTCTGCAGTTCGGTGTTGTAGTTGTGAGTTGCAAGTGCAATTACCGCTGCCTTAATTGCAGCGGCCCCTCTTCCGCTGTCTGATGCCAAGAACAGAAGCTGCGCCACCAAATGACTAATAGGTAAAAAAATAGGCAACCGAAAGAGTAATCCGAGACTCGAGACTATAGTGATACATGTGGTGCCTTGGGGTAATTAGCTTTTAATGCCCCACACGAGTACGACAATCGTAATCCATAATATTGATTGACTTGGCATTTTAATTGAGCGACCCTCATGTTTCTGACCACAGCACCGCTGTGGGAATGCGCCGAAATGTTAATGATGTCGCTCGGTATCACAAATACCAATCGATGCTCCAAAAAAGTAAATAAAAGACGTCTCGAGCACTCGCAGAACGGCGCGTTTTTCAGAGGCTCTGGCTCCGCAGCAGCAGCCTTGGAGCACGGCAAGTGCTCCGGCACACATAAATCACAAGCTCGTCTCGTCTCGCGTCGCAGTTGTAAGCGAAAGTGATGCGGCCCGAAGGTCACTTGACCAGGTCAGCACCAGCATCAGCGCCACCAGTTACTAACACTCAACTAATACACATCTCCTCTCCGATCGAGGAGCCATTCTAGCACTTGAGACCAGTCCTAACCAGATCACGATTTCTGCTTCTGTTTCTTGTTTATATTTGCAGCAACGACACTTTGCTCCGGATTCGCGCAGGCCCAGCTGCTCGACGAGGATGATGACCTGGCCTTCGGCAGACCCTGGCCCACGTATAGCCTGCAGAATATGCCCAAAACGCAGTTCACCTGCCACGACAAGATCCTAGGTGGCTACTATGCCGATCCGGAGACCCAGTGCCAGATGTTCCACGTGTGCGTGAAGCTGCCCGGAGTGGGGGTGAGTGTTCCCATTGCCCAGGTGCAAGTGCTCCAGGCTAAGATCCAAGGCAGCATCGCGGCCACGACAGTTGGAAATACTAGTAAATGCATATTGCTCCCAGAGAATTTAAAGACTTGCTGGATTTACCGAAATATATTGATTAATTTTATTTAGAGCCTCGAAGGTTTATAGATGGGAATTTTGACAATTGTTGTAGGAGTTTGGAAACACTTAATTTGGATAGCTTAAAGACCTTTTTGCAGGCGAATTGCATTAGAACACAACTTTGCAGAGGCTGACAATGACTACAATATACATAAACATATCTAAACAATCACGTTCTCCACCCATAAAACATGAAACGGGTAATTTGTACATTGTGACCTTGAACTCCTCTGAAGCTTGGAGTTATAGTTCCATCTCGACCCGCTTGCAAATTGCTAGTACGAACTTGCCATCTCGGTAGTGCTATACTTGCCAAGAGGTCCATAAAGTTGGAAATTTTGAATGAATAGCATATATAGAAGCTCTGTACCATCCTGTTACAATCCACATGGCCCATCTCTGCCATACCCCCCGAAGCGATCCCGCGAAAACAGGGAAACAAACTGGATGGCAGACTGGCTGGCAGTCTCCGTCTGTATCGCTGTCAAAGCTCCAGCTAAATGGCAAAGGGGCACAGCCAGATGCGCTGGGGAATGTGTGATTGCTCCGAATGCTTCGTGACTGGCCCGGATGGCCGGATGGCTGTGGCCGAAGACGACCGGCTGACCTTTAAGACCCCGCTTCGTGGGCGCTGCGCTGGGAGCCGAGTGCTAGACGTTGGTACTAGTCCTAGGCTTCTCAGGCGGCTCATCATCCGTCGCTTCGTCCTCCGGGATCGATTGAGTGAACTCCCCTTGCTGTTTTCCTTGTAGGATTAAGTCGAATACCTCGGACAAGTGGCGGCGGTGAACCTGCATTTGCATTTTACTCTGAAGGCGACACATGCTGCTGAGCTTGCCCAGGTCCTCGGCCAGCTTGTGCTTAAATTGCATCCTTTGCGCCCTCAGCTCCTCGCGGGCGCTTGTCAGCTGCTTACTCAGCCTTGCCAACTGGCGGTTCTTCTGCTCGAGCTGCTGCTCCTGGCGGTAGTTCTGCTCCACCAAGCGCTCCATGTCTGACCTAAGGTCCACCAGCTGAGCGATGGTTTGCTCCGCCTCGGCCCGAATCTCAAGCATCTTTTTCTGCATAAGATTCTGTTCCTGTTCCGCATTCTCGAAACTCTCATCCGGAGGCCGCCCTCCCTCCAAGTACTCCAAGAACACCTCCATTTCCTTCGGCTTCTCGGCACCCTGGCTGAGGACCTTCTCCCTCAGGCAACAGTATTTCTGGCGCTCGTGCCGGTACATTGCTTGCCACACCGTGGCGGTCAGCTCGTCGCGGCAAATCCGCGACGAATTGGCCACAATGCGCTTGCAACTCCTCGGCTCGTTCGTGAAATTGATCAGCACCGTTCTCCCGCAGTTGCCCAGCAGCTCCTTCAGAAGCCCAGTCAGCCGTACGTTGTGGTACCTAAGGTGTGTCTTGGTGTTGTGGGCCAGGGCCTGCAGTAGTTTCGCCAGCGTTTCCAGGGGAGTTGCAGTCTCGGTTCCAGTTTCAGACCCGGCCGCCGACTCGTTCTCGGATTGGGACTCGGACTCGAACTCGAACTCAGACTCGGACTCGGTATCTGCTGACTGGGAATATTCACCCGCTTCCCTGAGGTGGACAAGCTGCAATTCGCCGCAATCGGCACACGATTTGTGGCCCACAAGAACGGTAAACATAAGTTGGCGATACTCGCCCTCAGGGACCATTTTCTCTTTAACTCTCTGGAAATACGCCTGTAGCTCCCGAGGTGTGTCCACAAAGTGATCCAGCGACGTCCGATAAGCCGTGCTGGTCAGGATCTTAGTTAGGTCATTCGGATCGCTGCTCAGCTCCAAATGCCGCACCGATACTTCTGGTTGAACCGGAGCGTGGTTCCCGGAGAACAGTTCCCCGCAGATGCGGGTAACAATGTCCTCCGGATCAGCGCCATTAATGCCGGGGCCGTAGCAAAACACCATGCTGGAGTGTCCGCCGAGAACCTGTCCCAGCACCTCGGCGACCGCCTCCTCGCACACCTCCCGCTGTAGGTCGGTGGGTGGAGCGGTGAGCTTGCGGAACAGATAGATTCTCACCTGGCCGGAATGGTGCATTTTCCTCATAATATAAACAATTAGGCAAAAATAAAAAGAACGGATTTCGTGTCTGGTGTATTCGGTTCGAGTGTCTGAATGTGTCTCGGCTGTCATTTGGCCTACTGTGCACAATGAAACACCGAGAACATTCAGTCCGAGAACGTTCACCACTTGGTCCCCGCCGAGTGCTAAGCGGAGAAGCTTCCCGCCGGGTCTCCACAAATGTCAAGTGCCAAGTGCCATGTGGAAATGCCAAAGTTTGCGGAAGGCAAGCGGCACCAGCGAATGCTTCTGGTGGCATTAAAGCCCCCAGCTGACCTCGCAAGGAAGTCGCTGATTGGATGCGAGCAGCTGTATCTGCATCTGAGGCTGCCTTTATTGCCATAACAAGAAAATCTATTTAGTTCCACAATTAATTAAATATATATAAAAGCAATATTAAACCTAACATAACATCTAATTGAATTTATTATCAGATTTTACTTGATAAATTTATATTAATTAAAATAAAATGGAAAATAGCTAAATTATTAGTAGGTTATTGTTGCAGACGTGGCTGCAGTCTGAGTCACAGCTTGGCCCAGATTAGAGTCAACCAGTTTCAATTACCACAACTGTGGCATACACGCGTCTGTTGCTGCTGCTGCTGCTGCCATTGTGTCTTGGCCCTAATGCTTTCGGCTTAATTGAACCCACTTATAACATTGAATTTTGCATGTTGCTCTGCCTATCTAATGGTGCTGTTTTTTGGTGCTTTCGATGCTTTCGCTGTTTTCGCGCAGCTCCTACACCGAAGAGTTAATCCGTTTGTCCAACAGGTGCAGGACTACCGCTTCCTCTGCCCCAATACGACGGCCTTCGACCAGGAGCTGCAGATCTGTGCCAACTGGCTGGACGTGGACTGCGACAAGGCCACCTCCCTGTACGACAACGGTCACCTGAACGATCTGTATCGCGGCGGGGACGACAACAAGGCCGCCCACGAGGAGGAGGCCACCTTCCACCTTCAGCGAGCCGAAAGTGGTGAGTAGATACAGGTTTCCAGGTATATTTTGAGTTGTTTATCAGATAATAAAGTGATCTTTATTAACGGGAAACGAGAGTCGTGATCTGTGGTGATTTCAACCAGGGTTATCTCTAATTGCAGGCGATGTGCGGCGCTCTAAGGAGAACCACAATGCCAGCCCCAACTCCAATCGCGGCACGGAGCACAAGTCACGCCCTCGCCACAATTACTCCCAGGCAGTTGGCGGCTCCAGATCCAGCTCCAGTCCCAATTTGGAGATCGCGCAACCCACCAAGCGACCCATTTCCACCTATTACACGCCGACCATCGTAGGCAGCAGCTCCCCCGCATCCACAACGTCTACGACGACCACATCGACCACGACGGAGCGTAACTATTACAACAACAATTACAATAACAACTACAGCAACAATTACAGCAACAACAATGACGACTCAAAGCGTAAGAAACAATGGCCCCTCGCGATGCACAGTCCAAATTAATCAAGCTCCCATCCCATTCCGCAGAAGACGCCGATGATATCTTCAAGGGTTCCCACAGCTCGCACTTCTTCTCCAACCGCCACGGCGGCCGGGAATACGACGAGGAGCCCTCCCGTCCCAAGCCCAATGACCTGAGCGACTCCCAGCGCAAGACCACGCGGGTCACGCCCACCCGGGGCCAGCGGGTATCGGCCGCGCCAAGCAGTGCTATCACCGCCAGCACTGCTGCTCCTCCGGCAACCACCAAATCCCTCAAGAAGATCACTCTGCACGCCACGTTCAATACGGACTTTCTGGACAGCTCGCCGCATGCCAAGACCACGGGCCACAGCGTGGTGACCACGCCACGTCCCAGCAGTAGCATCACCAGCCGCTTCAGCTTCAGCTCCAATGACTTTGCCACCCAGGAACGCATCCAACCCACCACCTACAATCCGAACAGTGGAGCCTATCGCCTAAAGACGACCACTCCGCCACCCTACAGCTCCAGTTCCACCAAGGTCACGGGCAAGGGAGCGCAGGACTTCGACAAGCGCAGCAAGCCCACGGCAGCGGCGGTGCGAAAGCAGAAACTGGGTCCCCAGGAGTCCAACTACATCAACCAAAACGAGTTCGGAGATCTGGCCAAGGGTCCCAAGCTGCAGCAACCGCAGCCCTTCCAGCTGGCACAGAAGAAGCCCAATCAGCTGGAACCCCATTACCAGCGCCACAAGCCCCAGCAGACGCAGGTGGTGACCAGAGTGGGCGCCCAGGAGCCGGCTCCCTTCTCGGTGGCGCCCAGCTCGAAGCCGCGCTCCTTCACCAGCCGCGGCAGCATCACCTACAAGGCCACCACGGAGCATTATGCGGACGATGAGCTGCGTTACCCCACAACCAGTGCCCCAGCCACAGCCGCATCCAGGGCCAAGGAAGCCTATACACCCACTACCTTCCGGCCCACCACCTACAAGAAGCCCTATGAGCAGAGCTATCAGGCACAACCGAATACGCAGCTGACCCATCGCCCCACGCCGGCGGCCAGCAAGAAGCTGACATCGGCAGCGACGCCGGCACTGCCCACTACGGCCAATCCCTACTACAATGTGGACGAGGACGATGGCCAGTACCATCCGGAGCTGTACGAGAACGACTTCCCGCGCAACCGCTTCAAGTTCCTGCGCAACCGAGGCGGCAGCTCGTCCACCTCGACCACCAGTGCAGCCCCACCGGTATCCAGCCGGCAGCCACATGGCTTTCAGCAGGCGCACAGCCACCTGAAGAGCCAGCAGCAGTCCGCCTACCAGAAGGAGCGCGAACGCGAACGGGAACGTGAAAGGGAGTCGGATCTGAGTGACGAGGAGGAGCTCTTCAAGACTGCCCAGTCGCTGAACTTCGGTGCTGCCAGCATCAACAAGCTGCGTGCGGACATCTACAAGGCGGAGAAGACCTCGCAACAGTATAACTCTCAGTATAGTCCGCAGCTGGCGTCATCTAGTCCGCAGGCCAGCAGCTCCACTAGCACTTCCAGCACCACCACCACAACGACCCGGCGACCGACCACGACTAGGAGCACTACCACCAGCACTACCACAACAGGAGCGCCCATCGAGCCGAAGAAGTCGGTCAAGAGCAAAAAGGAGCAGCACCAGCTGGAGAAGGAGAAAAAGGAGAAGGAGAAGCCGGCCGGAAAGAGGCCACCGCATGCGGACGAGGACACCAGCTACGATTATGCCTATTACGATACGGACTAGCCACTGGGCCACCAACTAACCAATCACTTGCAGTACACACACCGCCCGCCCCACCATCCGCCCCAGACCATTCCCATTCCCCCTAGCAGCAGCTACATAGGTGCCACAGTATTTTAAAGACGGACCCCAGCCACGCTCATCATCTGATGCACTTACATTAATTATCTACCCACGAGCCCCGCTTAACTTAACCCCCGACACTCGCGCACATTCATTCAATCAGTTTCAGATGCGTTCTAATGAATTTCCATGCGTGTATCTAGTTATTTAAATAAAAGGATTATATGTTTAGTCGTTAGACAATTGTTGAATTGAAGCGAATTGGCAGCGAAAGGCGAAACGTATCGAGGACCGGCCGCGGATAGTATTGGGCAATTGCATTGAATTACTTGTGTACTTGTTGTCTAATGTTCAATGGATTCACTACGAAATTTTATTAGTTTTAAGACTTCTTGTAAATAAAATCAAATATAATTCGTAAAAATATGTGTGTATTTTTTTAGAATCAATGGAAATGATAGAAAAAACGTCTACAATTTTCAGAACCTTGTTATTTTCCCTTTATATATACACTGCGCGTCATCAGATTAGCGCCCTCCTTGGTAGTCTCATTTGAAGTGAAATATTTTCAAAACCATTAAAGATAGAACAGTACATTTTTTTTGCAAAATAACTTGGTTAATTCTCTAAATAAAAACATAAAATAGAATTCAGTTGGTCTTTGTATAGGTTTTTAATAAATCTAAAACTAAAGAAACAGATTTATTCGTCTGCAAAAACTGCGTCATCAGATTAGCGCCTCCCAAATATAAATTTAAATATCTTTCTTAATTAGCTTAGCACAATAACCAAATTTTTTTGCTGCTAAATTAAAAAATTTAATTTAAATTGATATACAATATGGGCAGAGTACTTATCTGTCCATGTATGTGACCTTTTATGTCACAAAATCGCCGAAAATGCGGAAAAATATCGCAAAACCATTGCAAATTTTCTTTAAAATAAGAAAACTTATGGAAAACCTTCAAAACATCGCAAAGCTATACTCCGACAGGCTTCCGATTAATATAGTTTTCAACATATTTTCATCAAATTTGAAATTTAGCCACATTCTACTATATTATTCCTGAATTTTGGTTTTAATTTTATGAAAAACGGACGACTATACTTATCTTATAGCTGCTTTAGGAACAATCAGGAAAATAAGTGAAAATAACCAAAACTTTGCAGTTTTTCAACAGATTTCCATCAAATTTGATATTTTGCCATATTCTATTAAGTGAAAAAACATAACTTTGCTGTTTTTCAACATTTGTTTATTTAATTAGCAATTTTACCACTTTTTATTATTTCAGAATTTTGTTTTCAATGTTTTTATTTGTAATCTGCAAGGGTATACAAACTTCGGTGAGCCGAAGTTAGCTTCCTCTCTTGTTTTGATTCATTTTCCCTCTTATTGTTTAAGTTTAATTTAGTTTTACTTTTTTTTTTGTTTATGGCATTCCTTACCTACATATGTATGTATATATGTATATATGTAACAAGTATTGTTCCTTATAGTTTAATAAAAAATAATATTAATTACAAAAAATGATTAAACAAATCGTCAAAATGTTTTATTTTTCTCATCTATGCTCCCAGGAACCTGATTTAGGAAGCTACTGGATCGAGCTCTAAGGATAAATAAATCCCGATAAACAACTTGGCTTCTTAATCAGTAAGAAATTCTCACTGGGTATATGAAGACTTCTTAATTAGTAATAGTAATAATAATAATCTTTCCCTTATTAAATTATAGCAAGATAAAGGGTCATATTTCGAGTGTTTTTATTAAATTAAAATTACATTTACATTAAAAGAAACTTATTGAATGATTTGCAGTGCGAAATTGAGGATCATCAGTCCTTGAACTTCTGGCGCACGCATCGCGGCATTGGGAACAAGTAGAGCAGCATGTTGAAGGCAGCCAGGCCCACAGCAAATGCACAAGAGGCAGCCACATCAATCGTTTCCTGAATATCAAATTATATTGTTATATATATAAACCTGAACACTTAGATATAACTTACATCGGGATCGGGCAGGCCCAGGCGCTCGTGCATAAAGTCCGCCGGCTTCGGGCAGATGACGGAGGCGGTGGGCGTGCAGTTGAGCTTCCGCGACTGGAAGGCGATGCTGTGCAGCAGTGAGGAGGCGTATCGGGTGTGCGTGCCCTTAGTGTTGTCCTGTAGCCAGGGTTGCAGGCCCTTAAAGGAGCTAATGAGGGAAAAACTCGATTATTAAACATTGAAAATGTTATTTGTAGCATAAACTTACCGCACAGTGCCGCTGGCCAGGGCAATGCTGATGACCAGCACATAGGTTACTGCTATGGCTGCGTTGAAGGGCACCTTGACCACCAAGAGGAAGGCAATGGTTAGCTGCTCCGCAAGCACAAAGCTTGACCAGAGAGCAACCAACAAATAGGCGAAAACGGTGCCATTATTGTACTTTACATCCAACAGGAGACTGGAAGAAATAAACTTATGACTTCGATCAACATTTTCCCATCCCTGGAGAACCTACGGATAAATGACACAGCTAGCAATTACAGCAGACACTGCGGAGAAGGGTATGGAAACGGAGTTGTAGGCAATGAGCAGAGTCGTTCCCGAGTAGAGACCCTCTGGAGTGTCCTGCGAGAACTTCTTGCGCCAAATCGGAACTGCAGAAGGGAAGATATGAGGAGAGAAGTTTGGAGGAAAAATCAGTTACTCACATAAGGATATAGTGGTCAAAATTCCGCAGCCATATGACAGTCCCAAAATATTCAGTATCATGCCATTTCTAGTAAAGAAGCCATGCGCATCATCCTATGAATTTATTTATTTTCAAATTAAAATTTCAATTGAAATTATGGGCTTACTTACGCCCACATTTGTGTAGAAGGCCCAGAGGATGCTCATGGCCAAGGGCAAAAGTAGCATCCGTAGGAAGAGTGTCTTCATGCCGACAAGGCCGCAGGAAAAGGTGGAGGCCAAGAGTTTTCTAAATAAAAATCAAATATTATTATTATTATTACAACGAAAAAATACTTCGAAACTGTAAAGTTTTCGTTAGAGATTATTTAAGTGACTTAAAACTGGTTTCTACTTTTTGCCATCAATAATCTCTACTCTTTCTTAGGCTTAAAATGCCTTCAAATAAATTAAAAAAAAAAAAAAACTATTAAACACTTACAAGTACAGCATAACCCAAACTTTGAGCTCTCCTGGCTTTCCGTAGGCCAGCGGCACCTTTCCGGATCCCATGTTATTGATAGGGGCATCCGAGATGGGAGTCTCGCGGGAGAATCGTTCCACCAGAGCCTCGATTTGCTGACTCGACTCCAGGAACCGATCCCGACTCCTTCGGTCCACGGTGGACAAACAGAGATAGTACATCAGCGGGTTTTCCAGCTGAGGGCAGGGAAAGCCAATCCCGTGGAAATACTCCAACATGGCTCGAGTACCTCCCGAGTAGACAACACCTCCCAGGCAGAGAAACAGAGCGCGATCCAAGAAGGGAAATACATCGGAGCGCGGCTTCTCCAGAGAAAGTAGAATTCCACAGCCGGTCTTCTTGGCGGTGTTGGAGAGAATGGATATAAGGAGATAGGCGCTCAGAGGATCCAGTCCATGGGTGGGCTCATCCAGCAGGAGCATCACTATGGGAAAAAGGTCAGTTTAACATGTAGTTCCGTAAATCCATAGGTATTCTCACCTGGATCCCTGACCAACTGAATGCCAATGGCCAAACGTCGCGCCTCGCTGATGTTGAGGTACTCCACTCGCTTATGGGCCACCTGGGACAGAGCCAGATCGGCCAGCACTTGGCGAACCTTGGAACTCTTAAGGTATCCGCTCAACTGCAAAAGGGATACAAAGGATATATAGTTTTGGGTGGAAAAATATGGTTATTTTTATGCTTAAGAAAAGGATGAAATATTCTTGGGTGTTCACCAGAGATTTCAGAATTCTGTAAAATGTATTTAAAAGTAAGGATTTTGAATATTTAGAAAATGTTTCTAAGAGCAACCAATGAAGTCATTTAGTTTAAAAATTTGTTTTTTTGTGGCATACTTTTGGGTATTACTTCAATTACTCACAATGGTGGGCGTGTAGTGAAGGGTTTGGGCCACTGTGAGGCCTGGAACGAAGGTGCAGGACTGGGTCACGTAGCCGCACCGTTGCTGGAACAAGGCCTTGGACAGTGGCGATCCATTGAGCAGCACCTGGCCGCGAGTGGCTCCATCGGCACGTCTCGAGATCACATCCAGAAGAGCCCGCTTGCCGCTCCCTTAAAATGTGAATATTATTTAGTAACAAAATTTACAAAACAATGGAATACTCACCCTTCGATCCCAGAATGGCCATCACCTCTCCGCTGTGCACGGTGAGATTGACGCCTTTGAGCACCAAAGCCGAGTTACCGGCTCCATTGAAGCAGCCACCACCGTCAACCTGTTGGATCGATAAAGAGAGATACAGGTGAGAGCTGGGCATTGGAAGGTGGTTCTTGGCGAGAGAAGAGCGTTTCCCCGGCACTTACCTCGGTGGTGTGGAAAATGTTGTGGGCTTCCAGTACGTAGTCGCTGCCGATCATTTTCATAGCCACCTGAGCGCTGCGGGTGTGTGTGAGCTTGTTTGTTTGTTTGGGCCTTTACGCTCTCTGCCTCACACGCTGTTCGTGGCTCAAGAGTGGTTTTTGAAAGAGCTATAGTAGGAGAAGAGAAGACACGAAAAGAGAGTGGAATATAGAGAGAAGATTTTATTTTAAAGAAAAGATTATGTCCTTTGAGCACGTTAGATTCTGTTATTTAACTTTTTAATTATCGACACTCTTCAAAGGATTATAAGTTCATTATAATTATTGTTTGCTATTTTTCAATAAAACAAGAATTTATGATGTCCAAACCAACCTCCGCGAACACGTCTAAACCAACTGAGCGCGTCGTTCCAACTGATCTGAAACTGTGGCTGAACGACCAGAAAAGTGTCTACCGATCTTCCAATTGGGGAAGCCCTCTCTGCCTGGAAATCGGCTCTCCGGGCCCCGAGCTTGCTTTACTTTCCAGCGGATCCAAGCGGGCTAAGATGGCGGCCGAGGCCAAGTTCAGCTCAGTTCGCTTCGAGCCGAGCTCCGAGAGAGTTGCCTCCACCGATCCGCGGCTGGTTCAATTCTTTGCCTTCCTGGCTGCGCACGGCGCCTGAACCACACACAGAAGAATTCCAAGCAGAAGCAGGGAGAATATATCGTATATAGAAAAACAGCTAAAATATATACATTGCAAACGGGTGGCTAATTGAAATGTTTGCGGCATAACGCGCCTGTATATATAGTTACTTGTGCGGCGGAATATAATATTCCCCAATGGCCCCATCGAAGTGCATGCAAATGTTGTTATTTTTTCGACGCGCCTGACAAACGGATTGCGATTCTCGCCAATAGATACGAAAAGTGGTTCCACAAGAAACGCCAAAAAAGCGAAAATAAGTGACGTGTGAGTGTGTGCCGAGTGTAGAGTGTGTGTCTATGTGGAATATGCGGACATCGGTGTAACAGCAGCAGCGGATCGACATTGTAACGTAACGTAAGTGTTGCAGATACAAAAGTATCTATCTGAGCCACGAATGAGTGTCGCTGTCGTGTCCACCAGCGGCTAATTAGAGTTTGGCCAACTGGTCTTTACTGTTAATTGTATTAAGGCAACCCCAGCGACCAGCGACCAGCACTTGCCACCTCAAAGATACTCAAGAGTACTCGCACTCATACACATGCAGTCTACAGTGAAAGAAAAATGATAAATAACAATTCCTGACTTAAAACGAAGGGTTTATTGGTTGGTTAACTCATAAATATCCCAAAAACTGGCCTAACAGTCAGAAGAACATTTTCTTTTTAGAGATAACGGTCTCTTTAATTGCATTATTTTTATCAGATCCAATCTAACAATTCATTATGTCCTATCACAAAATATAAATTTAAGATTCAAAGTTCTCTGACAAACTCCACAACTATTTCCTTTTAAATTTCTTTTAAATTCCTAAAATTCAGAATAATTTTCTAATTATTTCCACCGTGTAAGGTACAAGCTGAAGGTGCAGAGTATCCACCACTTCTTCCTCCCGTATTCCCGTATTCCCTCGTTCTTGTGTTCTCTGTTCTGTTCTGCTCACGCGGTCGTCACCAGCGCAGGTCAAAGATCCCGCGAGCGGGTTTTGTCTAGCAAATGTATCTTAGCCTCCACCATTTCGTTTCCAGCGTTTCCACTGCGAGTTCTGCGCCCTGCACAGAACAGAACAGAACAGAGCAGAGTCAGAGCCAAAAGCAAAACCAGAACCCAAGTGGCAGCCAAAGCCACGGCCAAGAGCCCCACTCTGGCTTGCTTTGGCTTTGGCTTTGCCTCGTCTTCTCGTCTTGCCTTGTCTTCGGCGCAAGTGTGTATCTCACAGATACAAGTTCCAGTTTGTTTGTTTGTTTGTTTGGCCGGCTAGCTGGCTTCTTGGCTCTCCGGGTATCACTTTTTGTGCGCCCTGCCCGCAGATGCCAGCATCGTCGTGGTCTAAGTCTTGGTCTTGGTCTTGGCATTTCCTCGTAGATACAAAAAAAAAAGTGCCATGAGCACTAACGCCATTATTGTTCTGTACATCTTGAAAAACAAAAAGTGTTTAAGGAGCAATATTCACTAAGAAGGAAATAATCTGATTAGTCAAAATTGTTAAATTCAAAATTCCCTTTCGTATCTTTAGCTCATGGTATTAATGTTTCTTCTCTAGCTTCTCTGGATTATCTTAGGTCCCATTTAAAGTAGATAGGTTCCCAGAAAACTTAAAAACTAATGGGTTTACGCTCGTTGATTTTTCAACTTTGCTTCTATACATACATATATTTGTTCATATATTTTTACTTTTATTTCACTGTAAAGTGAATGAAGATGATTGTGTCGTTCGATGGCCAACAAACTGAAATCAAATTGAGTTAACATCGATCTCGATGAGAAAGCCATAAACAGGTCCGACAAAGAGGTTGTTTTTTACCCTCAGCGCGATATTTTGTCTCTGAGTGTACTCTGCCTATATCGGCTCGTAAAGAATAACCACGCGGCTAAGCAACTTTCACATTCATTTTGCAATTTCGATGCAGCTGCCAATCTTGGCTCACAATCACTTTCAAAAGGCTCTGCGCGTGGAACTTGATTTCTCATCCGAAAATGAGCCGCGACCCGATGGCGATCTCTTGGATCGTGGGGCCTTAGCACCATTCTCAGGGCCTGAAATGCACATCATTGCCTCCGCCCGGTGGTCATTCCATCCATCCCTTTGCAGTGCAGATGATTCCCAGTCACCATTTGGCTTCTATTTCGCAAATTACTCGCACCTAATTAGCCCGTCATGTCGGTGGGGACCGTTAGAATGTCGTTTGAGCCATGGCCATGCTCATTGAAAAACGTCCCCAAAACGATTTCTTCAGGTTCTTCTTCGCGCTGACTTGGTGTTTTGTTTTTTTTTTTATTTTCCCCCATTGTTGTTGCTGCCAGCCGTTGTGGCGTAAATTAGTTAACAGTATTATTATAGCTGCTAACGGGGCTGACTGATGATTTGTGGCTGCTGTTTGGGCCCCGAAAAAAGGCTTAGAAGCCAGCCGCAGCGACAAGATCTCTGAGAGCGGTCGTAATTCAATTTCGACAATTTCAGTTCCAATCGAAAAGAAAACAAACACCAAAAGGGGAAAAATTCAAAAGACTTAAGACAGCAACGCGCGGACTCTAGAGTCTAGACAAAAGTCGAAGGCGCGGCGAAAAAAGGCAGCTTAAGTTGAATTGATTGTCAGTTATGGCTTGTGGTGAGTTTGGAGCGAGCTTGGCACTCGCAGCGGGATCGGAGCTATCTGGTCTCTGGTCTCTGGTTTGTCTTTGTCTTGGCCTAGGCGGGTTTTCGTTCGGTCTCCTAGGTGTGGCTGCATCTCGCTAGCCAAAACTTGTTCTTGTTCTCTCGTCCATTGGGTGTGAGTCCCCTAAGCCACAATCCCAGCCCCCCAAACGTGCTCAATACCTTTTCAATTGAACTTAGTCGCTGGTTATTCCGAGGCGGATGAATCATGCGATTTAATGATTGCCAACGACTGGCGGAGGATGAAGTCAGCGAAATGCCACGGACCCTTGGCTGAGTGAAAACTCGCCGGGCAGGAAATTCAAATTCCAAATTCGAAATTCCCCAGATGCACGGCCAAAGTAAACTCTCCTCCTTCTCTTCCTCCTCCTGCTGGGAGGGCCATTAAAAGCTGCGACCATGAAAATTGTGGCCATTGATAGATACGGTACGGGGCCTCGGCAAGTTAATTTACTTTTTATTGTAATTAAATTAACACAGCAGCAGCAGACGAAGCCGAAGCAGAAGCAGAACAGCTGCATAATTAGGCGAAGAAAGTATCCGCTACACACACTTCGTGACTTTTATGGCCGTAAAAAAGAAGAACTTCACTTCATTTCACTTGAAGTTCACAGACGGCGGAGGAGGCTCAGTCTTGGGCCTGACATAGAATCAGAATACCCGGCGACCGAGACGGAGATGAGATGGCTGAGACCTCCGTTGACATGAATAGTCAGCAGTGGTAGCCAGTCGACGTGAGCCGAATAAATTGGTCCTCAAATCCGTGTCACTTATTTAGCCCGGCTCGGCACTCGGAAAAATTTTAGAAATTTGGGAAAACAGAAAACTAAAGTAGCTCGAATTTATTGCTGAAATTGTAAACTCTTTGGAAACAAAATTCTTAAAAGTTTTAAAGACATTACAAAGTCATAAAAAACTACAAATATCTCTGCAAAAATTGTACATTAATGAAAAGCTATTTCTAAAATATTTTTCGAGTGTTCAGATGGCGCCTAAGACCCAGTTGGCATCTTGGGTGTGTTCGGGAATTTGGCCAACTACGTTTGTCTCGCGCATTTTTATTCATGCAGCGACAACGCAGGGAAAAATTGCCTTTTTTGCGTTTTCGTTTGGTTTGACATGGAATTTATGTCAATTAGCCGCCTGGCACACGTGTGTGCGGTGCAGAGGCGAATGGGGAGCGGCGGGAGTGGGACGGGCATTCGCATGCAAATTTTACCCACAATTGTTGGCCGCTTTCACAAATCTGTTGCAATACAGGAAAGTGTTTTGTTTCGACTTTGGCTCGGTTTGTTTTGGTTTCTACTCAGCGTTAATTGCCTGTAAAGATGCCCGAAACTGAGGCAAAGTTTCGTATTCCGTTTGGCCAATTAATAAAACTGACCTTGCCTGAGTTTTCCAACCACAAAAAGCGATGAAAACCGAAAGCCGATCCGCTCGCTGAAAGCCCCGCAATGAGACCACCGCCGTGGTGGCTTGGCAGTGGGTACGGGGTGGCTCCGGAGTGGGGGCTATGCAGCCATGACGAATATTCGGCATCGGCATGACATTAGCTTGGCTTTTTGGGGTCACAGTCGGACGAGAGCGGCAAGAGTCAGCGGAATTCTTGTGCTCGCATTTCTGCCAGCTCGGCGGTTAACTCATTTCTGGTTGTGACTCTACCGTGGCCCAGCCATTGCCCAATTGGATTTGGCCATTTGTGGGCCGGATCCATTAGTGCAAATCGGGTCAGTTTGGGGCAGCTTAGAAATCCCATTAGCCAGTATTTAATTAATCATTTTTTTCCACCCAGTTCTCAGCCAGTATTTGTTGACAATTTACGCGCTAGATCACTATAATTTAGTCACTTGTTTATTGAAAATTGTTTATTTTTAAACTGATTTCTCAATCAGTTACTCGGAATAAATAACTTCGAATATTTAGCGTGTGTCATACGTCAAAAATTTACGGTCGAATAAGACAAGCTTACTTACGTCGTAACAGTTTAAGACCAGTTTTTTCATCTTCACTGAGACAACATTCGGCATTTTTTAGCTGCATCAAGACTTAAGTCGAGATAAGGAAATGTGTATAAAATGTATAATACAAGGATTCAAAATGGGCTATCAATTACATATAGTATTTACCTAAGGGATATAACTCTATTTTATTGCTCTTATTTATTGAAGGTTTCATTGGAGTTAAAGCAACTATCTAGCAACAATTTTAAAACCATTTCTTAAAGGTTCTATTTCCACCCTTAAAAAGGTAATAACAATAATAACCCTTAAGATTATAATAATAACAATAAAATAATAATTCAAATTTGAATAGTTATTAAAGTTATTAAAAATTAATGCAGTTTTAGTCATATTATTCTGAATGATATCCTCGACAAATGCTGCTCAAAATTGCAATACAGTCCCAATCTTGCCATTGTAAAAACTAGTGTACATTTATTTTATATCTCAAGCCTTTTCTTGCTGTGCATCAATCATTCACCTGCTGGGCTCAGACCCATCTCTGCTCGTTTTTCGCCGACGCAGCTCCACTCATAATCAATTTACGCAGCCGAAACTTTCACAAGTCGTAAAGCGCTGGCAGCTCGAAGATTTCCTCGCTGCGTGCCCGTCACTCTGGCTGACCGACTGTCTCCGATCTGCCATGGAGACCACTGTATACTATGTGGGCATATGGAAATGCCTCGGCGAAAAGCGTGAGCATCTATCGCACACAACGTGGCCAGCAATTTGCATAGTCGCTTTTTGTCCGGCAGTCGGAGGCACACAAAAAACGTGCTAAAAATCGAACAAAAACTCGAACAAAATCTCCGAAACTCGAGTGTTCAATTAACACACACACAGAAATCGTCGTCTCGGATGCCTTTCCACCCGGGGCAGAATCACCAACAAAAAATTTCATCTCGCCGGACCGGAGATCGCGGCTCGGAGACAAGTTCAACAAACCGCTTTGCGGCCGGAATGGAGCGAGGAATGCTGGCCACGGGCTGGCAATCGTTTAATTTGTTTATTATTAATTTGCATCTGGCAGTGGCATTAGTCAGCTCTGCGAAATCGGCTCTCTCAGCTGTATTGCCGCCTTTTTCCTGGCCCCGCCTGCCAGCTGCATTTTTGTGCCGCTCCAGAGAAGGGTATTCGGGCTTTAGCCAAGCGAATGTTTCTAAATTTATCCGCCTACGTGATCCAAGTGATGCTTCTGTCCCGAAGCACTAATGATTGAACATTTGCGGTTTCGTTGAAAAAATGTTGGGTATTTTTAATGATTCACTAAAAGATTTAACACTTTTTCGAGGGTATAAACAACGCACAAAATCAAGATTAAAAATCTGGTTTTAGGTTTGCTTAAATCTGGAAAGGTTTGATTAAAATAAAGATAATAATAACCTTCTTTCACGGAACTCCAATAATAACTGGAAAGTGGATTTAATGAGGCTATCTTTTATAGCTTAAAAGGAAAAGTTTATTAATAAATTATTTTATTTAATTAATAAAATTAAGCTACAAGCTCTTGGCTTTTATTAAAACATGTGAGATATTTCCCTACAAAAGGCTTAACCTGCATTATGGCCCATTGTATTTTAATCCAAATTTGCATTCTAATAAGTACTATATTTTCTCAGTTCAATAAAATCTCTATGGCCCAAAGTGCATTCGGGCTTCGTTGTGCATGCAGTTTCCATTTTTTCTGTTATTAATTGCAAATTACAAAACTGCAACTGGCGACCCACTTTGAGGCATTCTCAGCGCCAGTCGCGAAATATTTTGCTGGCATTTATCATACGCCCCGTGAGCCGCGGCGTCAGCAACAAATTATGCCACCAGAGTTTCACTTTCTCACTGGGCCAAGTGAGATTTTTTGTCTCAGTTAGCCGGCTCGTCAGTCCGTCAGGCTGTCAGTGGCAATCAGAGGCCAGTTTTTGATATGGGAGGCTGACCTACCTGTTGCTTCGTTGGGCCGGGGAACGAGTTTTGGGCAGCGATGGATGGATGGCAGTGAAATGAAAAGCTGGCGAAGCTAACCCAATTTAATGGGCTTTTGCGTGGGAATGGAAATGCCCGTATCGCTCGCTGAACCACAGGTCAGCCCTGCCTCCAATCACACATATTGCGGCCATCTCAAGTACCGCGCCGAGGCGAGCTAGGAGAGAGCAAGAAATCGCTATGGCGGGAACCACTTGGAGCCAGTTGGGCTCGCTCCATTAAATCATAAAATGTGCGCACAAGCCGGCGATCAATGACCGAAAAACCGGAGTCGTGGCCGAGGCTCGTGTCTAACTGCAGATGTGCATCAATGGTCATGTGTGTGCGCAGAAAACGGTTCTCGGCTTGTCAACCAATGGCTGCATCTACGGCCACTTGGCCAACGGGAATGCCGAGTGACAGCAACGGGACTCGGACTCGGACTCATAAGTCGCACTCACACTTGTACGGGAACGCTGCATCTCTCAGCTGGCTGCCAATTGGCCTAATCGGCCTGCTAAGCTATTGCCAATAACCGTTGGCCAATTACTTAGCGCGTTGTGATTTATTCACACCAGCAGGCCAAGTCGACGCCGTTGACAGGCAAATATCCGCTACCTTTGGTCTTGGTCTCCGGTCTCAGCCGGATCATGCAACGATCGGTTGACCCACTTTGGTTATTGCCAGCTAATCAAGACTATGATATAATTCTGGCCAGGCTGCAGCTGTAACTGTCTCTGTCCGCTTCCCCGGACTGCAGCTGCAGCCAGTTTTTCATGTGGTCGGTATGCAGTCAGATTGGCCACCAGAGACCCACGATCTGATAAAGGCGGTTAAGGCTTGGCTAATGGATAGCGGCTAGAAGGCCACCCAAAATCTGCACAAAAACAATAGGGACCATAGGTATCAGTTCCCAGTCGTGGGAAGTAAACAATCATATTTGGCTTCAAGCTAAGTAAAAATTAAGGCTGAAACTAACACTAGTTGCGCCGATTAAGTGGTATTTTTGTTTAATTCAGACTTCACTTTAGTTTTGTTAAGTTTCACTCTTAATCAAGATTTTAATTCTAGCTTTTAAGATATTTCTTAGTAAATTCTTTCATATATAAAGAACATTAATATAAAACCTCTGTTTGAGTATTTAGCTAAATTCCAAAACGTGCTAAAGCCCTAGTTTTCACTGCTGTTGACGATAATCAAAACTTTATTGCCTCGCAAGCAAATTTAATTGTAAAATGTTAAGTTATAAAGCTCTATTGCTCTATTCTGTCCCAAAGTTTAGTTATAAAAGCAAAGTCTCACTTTGAATGGCCCGGTTGAGTGTATAAAGATGTGCTCGTGTGCCATTTTAGCAAACAATTGATACAATTAGTGGTAATTTTGTATCTTATTCAATTTCCTAGACATACATACATCCATAAAGAGCTAGTTTTAGACTGTTTAAAAACAACGGCGAGGCATTAGTTAAAAACTAAAAGTAATTTCAATCATATTTCACTTTCCTCCGCCAACAGCCAAGAGAGTTGTCCATTCCCATCTGCCACTCGCAATGTTTTTGCTTCACGCACTTGTGCGAACAATGGATAGATACAGATACGCGTACTCTGCGATACTTAGATATGGGCTTTGCTTTAGCTTCGACGTCAGCGGCGCATCGTGATCGCATAAATCAATGCCGCTGTCTCGTGGTCGGAGCCGTATCATTGCCCCCAATACCACTCATTCACTACAACTGCCGTGGAGCACAACAAAGCGACGCTTTAGATGCCGCAGATCTCTTTCTTTTGCTGCCCGTAAGGTTTGCCCGCTTTTTAGTAAGGAGTACACTCGAAAGAAATATGTACATAAGCATTTGGTGGATAATAAAATCCTTGTCAATAATAATAAAATTGTTTTAGTATTAATTAATACGATACCTAAAGTCTTTTTGAGCCTAAAATTGACAAGGTGACAGTCGGCATCTTTCATTGATTATTTTCTTAACCTGAAATCAAATTAAAACCAGGAATATTTGTATGATAAGGGTATATATCTAGATTTCAATATACTAAATAGTTGTATCTGATATCTTCAAGTATCTGCATCTGCAGCTGTGTTTAGGTAGTTCGGCCTGGGTGATGCGATGCGATGCCCTGTCCCAACTGTAGCAGGCTCTCGCGGGTATTAAAACCACCTTCCCTGACTTCCACTTTCACTCGGCGCCAAGTGCTCTGGCTAAAAAGAAAAAAGTGGCACGGCAAAACGGTTACGGCAAGAAAAACAGAGGCAAATAATTGTGGGGGAAAGAAATGATAATAGTAAACAAAAAACGCTGGCAGACAAACAAAATCGAGTAAAATGCGTTGAACTGAGGAGGAAAATCCGTTTATGCGATTATGCCACAAGCGATTTTAATTAAAGTGAATTTAGCACGCAATTAAAAGTGTTAGTACGCCGCCAGGCGAATATACATACATACATATAATAATAATCGGCAGTTTTAGCTGGGCGAAAGCACTCTCGGCGTGCCGTAATCCCAGCTTTCTTCTGGGCACTGCCCCCTCCCCAAGCCCATTTGCAATCCCAGCTGTATGAAAGTCGGAACGCCTGGCGTCTTGCAATTGCAAAGGCAATACTAGAGTATGGACCACTCACTTTCGCCGGGCATCTTGGGCACTTGTAGAACTCTTGACTACGTAATCCGAGTGCCAAAACGGAAGTCCGCACGCCTCGCTGCACTGCAACGGGCCCAGATCCGAAATCCAAGTGCACAATCCGGCGACAGCGTCTGGGGCAGGTGCACTAGTTTGTTTGCCTTTCATTCGATTGCATAATGCCGCCGCAGCGGCACTAAAGCAAATAGTTAACACAAACAACATTTGGCCGCCTTGCGGCTCATTTGCATAGGGTTTTCAGTGTTTTTTTTTGTTAATTTCTGCTCTTTTCGGGGGCCAATGCAGCAGGGCAATTAAAAACCCAGGGGCCGTGTCGAAATCACCTGCGCTTTGTTCTCCCGCCTGGCACTTTGGATTTGCTCCACTCAAGACCCAAGAGCTGGGCAATCTGAAAGACAACACCCGATTAGGTGTCATTGTTTTGGCGAGATTCTGTGCACCTGCTCAGGTTAAGATGCCCAAAGAAGATATCAAGTTGGGAGCATGGCAAATATTAAATACTACTAGAAGTTTGCTACACTCGACATAATACTTATCATAAGCCAGGAGAAGAAACCAATGTTTCATTAACTTAATATATGATACAATAATTAAATAAATATATATTGAAGACTGAACGGTTTAAGGTTACTTGAAAATTCAACAGAATATTTATTCGGTTATTGTTAGGGTGTCTCAAGTTCGCTTCGTACTCATATCCGACACAATTTCCGCTTTTGTCATAACAATGGCTGTGACTGCGACTGCGACTCCAATTCGGATGCCAAACTCCGACTGAGACTGCGTGTGGATGTGTGGATCCGTGGATATATGTGGGCATTGTCATTAGGCTAATTCCCGCAAATTATGAGTAATAATAGCGCAGCCATTCTCTCGGCATTCTTGACCCAGTTTGACTCGGAATTAGCTTACGCTTTTGGCCCGAACTCTCTAACCTGATGCTCCGACTTGGAATACTTGCAGACCATGGAGCTGAGCAACTTTTCCAGCAGCAAGAAGATGTCACGCGAGGAGCGGCGCTACTCGGTGCCCCACGGACCCAATACCCCGCTGCCGCCAGCGGCCTCCGAAGACCTGCACGCCTGGTCCATCTACAGGTGAGTCGGACAACTCCCTTCCAACGACAGACATGGGTGCGTCGTCGCCGCACCTGTCTATCGGAGTTTTGACGGTTGATTTAACCACAAAAAGCGGAAGTCCAGATGCCATAAAGAGCTAATTGAACGCGGACAGACGGTGGCCCAGCCCTCTAATCATGTCCAGCTGACCGCAACTGCAGTTCACTCTCCATACCCCTCCTTAAATGCCTCGCTCTCTTCACAGGCAAAACCTGAACTCTGACTTCACCGATTCGGCTCTGGGCTCGTCGGACAAATCACCGCTGCCATATGGAAACTTCCAGCTACGCGACACCACAGTGCAATCAATCTTAAATCATCCGCGCTACGGGCCCAAGTGAGTAGTCCCACTAATTATTTAAACAAGCAATTATTAAACATAATCAGGCGTTAACAACGCTAAAACATGATCTCAGCTTTTAGGTATTACATCTTTCCGAACGGAAAACTATGCTAGAAATCGCGTAAAGGTTTATGTTGAACATATTTCTAAAAGGGAACGTGAGAGCTATCTTAAAATACGTAAACGGTTCAGAGAAAAGTTAATCATTTCTTTATAAACATTTTTTATAAATATTTATTTGAGATTAATTTATTACTTTCAAAATATAAATAATTTAATGTTTATTTTCTCTTCAGGTCTCCTCTGGGCTCCAACATGTACACCTACTTGAAGTTTGGACTGCCGCGCGTCTTTCCGCCCAACGCCGGATCACAGCGTTCGCACCGACCAGGCCCGGGTCCGGGTCCCGGTTCGGGACCAGGTCACGGCGGCGGTTCCAGTGCTCTAGGCGGAGTGCGTGGTCGTGTTAATCGTGCCTTCCGGGACAGCTCCGGAGCTCCGGCTGGCGCTGGAAGCAGCGGCTACGACAGCAGTGACAACGAGACGACCCGGAGCCGGGTGCCGCCCAATCTCCGGAAGTATCGCAGCGAGTCCGACTTCCGTGCCATCGGAGGAATGCCGCACTCGCGTCCAGAGTCGCGGGCCCAGATCGGCGGGGGAGGACCAGGCGGCGTCCCGGCTGCTGCTCTGCGCCAGGCCAACAGCCGGGCTAGCATAGCGGTGGGCCAGCACCACCATCACCAGATGCAGCAGCACCAGCAGCAGTACATGGGGAACGGGAAGCACTACGGACACAGGTCGCACAGCGAGGCGGATCTGTTGGGCGCCGGCCTGGGCCATGATGGCGGAGGACTCGGCTACGACTACCACGATGCCAGGCTGTACGGCAGCTCCAGGCAGTATGGAAACGGGAACGGTAACGGAATCAGTCACGGCCGCAAGCCGTCCGGGATGGGCTTGATCTACCCTAACATCCAGGTGCACTGCCTGGACGTGAATCCCTGCCTGCGCGGCGTATCCATGCAGGCCAAGGCCGGCGACCTGTTCGCCATCATGGCCACTTCCCAGCGCGAGGGCAGTGCCCTGGCCGAGTGCCTGGCCGGCTTGAGTGAGCGGTTGGGAGGCGAGATCTTGATCAACGGGCAGCAGGTGAACCGTCGTGGTCTGCGGGAGCTGTGCAGCTATGTGCCGGCCCTGGAGGTATCCTCCCTGGACCCACGGATGAGTGTCCAGTGCACACTGAACTTCCATGCCGCGCTACGAGGTCCCCTTGACCGCAGCGATCTAGAGGAACGCATGGATGTGCTAATTGAGGATCTGGGCCTGAACACGGTGCGTGCTTCCAATGTATCCACGCTGACACACTCGGAGAAGCAGCGCCTGAGCGTGGCATGCCAGTTGCTGGCCCAGTCCTCGCTGCTGATCCTGGATCAGGTCACCAGCAACATGGACATCTTCGACACCTTTTTCCTGGTGGAGTATCTGCGGCAGTGGTGCAGCGGCGGCCGCATCGTGATCATGACGCTGCAGCCACCCACCTTCGAGATTCTGTCCATGTGTTCCGGCGTGCTGCTGCTCTCCGGCGGCAGGACCGTCTTCTCCGGCAGTCGAGCAGATCTACCGCGACACATGGGAGAACTGGGCTATCCGTGTCCGCCCTTCAAGAACCCAGCAGACTATTACTGTGAGTATTTCGTGGATTTACAATGTAACCTTTACTATATGACTATAATTCCCCGCCAGTGGACTTGGTCACTCTGGATGACCTGTCGGCGGCAGCCATGCTAGAGTCCTCGGCCCGCATCGAATCACTGGCCAACGCCTGGGATCAGATAAATTCGGAGCCACCACTCGCTGCCCC
Organism: Drosophila anomelani; assembly: GCA_035045905.1. Taxonomy (NCBI): domain Eukaryota; kingdom Metazoa; phylum Arthropoda; class Insecta; order Diptera; family Drosophilidae; genus Drosophila; species Drosophila anomelani. The sequence goes on along the minus strand of JAWNOO010000007.1, from coordinate 954,197 downwards.
GCCCGCCTCGCTGCCCAACTTCACGCTGAAGGCCGGCTTCTTTGGGCAGATCAGTGCGCTGATCAAGCGGTTCGCCGGATACAAGCAGCCGGGATCACTGCTTACCTGGATCAGCAAGCTGATCGCCGCCGCCGTGCTCTCGCTCTGCATCGGCTGCATCTTCTGGGACGTGCCCGCTTCTGATCCACAGCTGACCTATCACGATCGCCTGGGCTACCACCACTGCGTAATGGTGCTGGTCTACTGGCCGCTGGTCATGCTCACCATCCGGGACACTCAGGAGGATCGTCGACATGCGGAGCGGGATATCCGCTTGGGGCTTTACACCCGCAGCCTCTACATCATAGTGCAGGTGAGGTTTTAGGGAAGAGCGAAGGATCCAAAATATTATGCTAATATTTCGCCTTTGCAGAGTCTCCTTGGCCTGTTCCCCAGTCTTTGCATCTGGCTGGCATATCTGCTGCCGGCCCACAGCATGGCAGGACTCTACACATACTCCAACAGCAGCGACACTGGCATCTATCTATACATGGGTAAGTGGCCTTATTGTAGTGAAACCTCAACCATTTCAACATCGAAATGCTTTTGCAGGCTACATGCTGCTCTACTTAACACTCATCCAGACGCTGGCCCTATTCTGTGCACACCTGCTGCCCTGCAAGGTTTCTGCCAGCATTGTCAACGGGATGATCAGCCTGGCGGTGGCTGCGGTGGGTGGCTATCTGGTGCATCCGCAAAACCTAGCCAAGTTCTGGTCCTGGCTTCAGTTCGTCTCGCCGGAACGTTGGCTGCTGCCTGTCTTGGTGCAGGATGAGTACAGTGCCGAGACCCTGTCCAACTCCGCCGGACTGCAGCTGTGCCGCAACAAGCAGGTGAGTCTCAGCCTAAACTATTATTAATTCCAATTAATTGGTAATATGTATAAACTAATAAATAAAACACTCGCAGGTACAGCACCAAGAGATTATTGTGCAGCAGCCCTGCCCGCCGCCTAACGGCACCCAAGTGCTAGTCGACTTCGAGCTGCTGCCCCAGCAGCATGTGCTGGATCCCACGCCCAGCTACGACCAGACCACATCGATGGCCCTGGTTCTGGCCTCGGTGCTCGTCTTCTTTGTCACCTTCATTGTCTTTTTGTGCAATTGCCGTGGTGCCTGTCGCAAGCAGCGCAGTCGGTAGGCCGAATTCCGCGCGACTTGCAGCTGGCCAGAATCTGGAACTTGAATGTCCGATGGCCCAGCCTCTCGAACTGTACATTCAATAGAAACTAATTATTGAAATAAATAGTGTTTAGTCGAAGGAAGCGTTCGTTTAACTAACTAAAGGCAAGTGTGTTCATTTTTATTGATCTTGGAATGGAGAAATGGGGCAGTTGCATTGGGATTTTGTTTTACAAACTTTGTATATATAAGGGTTTGAGCTGTCTTGGTCTTAAATTCCTATAAAAGTTTATCAAAAATATAGTATATATGACATAAATCTCTTTTCGTATCCATTTTGTTGAAAAAGCAAGCTAGAAATGATACTAGAGGCAGCTTTTAATGATGGAACAGGCGCAAATTGGTGTGGGCCATGATGATGCCGTGCTCATCGCAAGCGGCAATGACTCCAGCGTCATTGGTGGAGCCGGCGGGACTGCCGATGTAGGAAACACCGCTCTGCGAATACAAGTCATGTCAGAACAATGTATACAGAAAAAAAAAAACGAAAAATACTTACCAGACTGGCGCGATCAATGTTATCCCGGAATGGGAAGAAGGCATCAGATCCTAGTGCCACACCGCTGAGCTCCTTGAGCCACTTCACCTTTTGTTCGCTGGTCAACAGCGCCGGCGCCTTATCAAACCTGTAAGACACTCAGATTGTTACGAATTTACACACGATATGCTATTTTCCGCCGACTTACATTCCCTCGAACTGCGAGAGGGGCATATCCTTGCCCACGGTTCCGTTTACATAGTTGTCGATCGCATTGGAGATCTCTGCCCTCTTGACGCCGGCCTTAAACTTCATGCCGGCCACACTGGGATGCTGACGCAGCCACCAGTTGTCGGCCTTCTCGCCCGCCAGGCGGGTGCAATGAATCCTTGACTGCTGGCCCGCACCGATGCCTATCACCTGGCCATCGCGAGCATAGCACACAGAGTTGCTTTGCGTGTACTTTAACGCAATGGTGGCCACAATCAGATCACGCACAGCTGCCTCAGGAAGGGGTCCCTTCTTGCTCACCACGTTCGAAAAGAGCAAGGGACCAATGACGGCATCATTGCGCTTCTGCTCCAGCGTCAGGCCAAAGATGGTCTTGCGCTCCACCGCAGATGGCTCATAGGTGGGGTCCATCTATCACAGGAAAAGTAATTAGTGAGATGCGTAACAAAATTACGGATAACCCTTACCTGCAGAATGCAGTATCCGCCGTTCTTCTTCTTCTTTAGGATCTCTAGAGCCTCTGGCTCGTAGCCAGCGGCTATGATTCCGTCCGACACCTCTCGCGAGATGATCCTGGCGGTGACAGCGTCACACACATCGGAAAGAGCAACAAAGTCGCCAAAGGAGCTCATGCGATCGGCTCCACGAGCACGGGCATAGGCCGTTGCCAAGGGAGTCAGCTGCTCATACAGATCGTCCACCATGCAGAGCTTGGCCTGGGCGGGATTAAGGGGAACCCCCACAGCTGCTCCGGCTGGAGACACATGCTTAAAGCTAGTGGCCGCCGGAAGCTGCAAGGCCTGCTTCAGCTCCCGAACCAACTGCCAGCCGTTGAGAGCGTCGCACAAGTTGATGAATCCGGGCGAGGCGTTGATCACTTGGAGCGGCAGCTTGGCCAGTTGCGTGTATAGCTGAGCGGGCTTCTGGTGCGGATTCATGCCATAGCGCAGCGGTAGCTGTGCAACACCCGATCCATACTGCTTCCTGAAATAGTCTGAGATGGCATCGTCGTAGCTTGCCGTGTGGGTAAACGCCTTGAGGGCCAGGGCCTGCCGGGTCTCCACAGTGGTATCCCCCGAAGCTTTCAGCTCGGTCAGCACGCGATCATAGTCAATCGCCTCACAGACAACCGTAACTCGCTGGTGATTCTTGGCCGCCGCCCGGAGCAAAGTCACTCCACCGATGTCTATGTTTTCCACAGCATCGGCCACAGTTACATCAGTTTTGGCAACGGTGCTGGCGAAAGGGTATAGATTGCAGACCACCAGTTGGACAAGATCGTAGCCCTGTTTCCGCATGTCAGCCAGATCGCTGTCGGTGGTCCGCGACAGAATGCCAGCATGCACGGCCGGATGCAGCGTCTTCACACGTCCACCCAGCATCTCCGGCGCTCCGGTAATTTCAGACACATCCCTAACCTTGAGCCCAGCGCCGCGCAGGACGGTAGCCGTGCCGCCACTGGCCACCAAGTCGAAGCCTAGGGCGACCAGGCTCTTGCCCAAATCGAGCAGGCCCGTCTTGTCCGACACGCTGAGAAGAGCTGGAAAAGTTACAATAGGTCCGAGATTAATATTAAATAATGCTTAAGTTACGACTAATAATAAACCATGCTGACTTACCGATTTTGCTGGAGCTCATAATTGATGAAAGATCTTCTGGCTGCTACGTCCAATACGCTGGGCGACTGAAATGCAAATGAAAGACGAGACGAGTGTCAGTAGGCGCTGCGGGTTGGATGCTCGGGGAGCAGTGCACAAACATGTTTTCGCGTTTTCGCTTTTTCTGGCTAGGCAACGACCTCCCCTGCGGTCTACGGTCCCCATTAGCGAGGTGTAGGGTTATCGGATACTCCCCGAATCGCTTGCATCAGCAGCCGATCGCTGGTGGGACTCAAAACAACAACAAATGACTCAAATTTACGTAGGTTCATTTATTTTTCCAAGCAGAGTCTGGTTTACAACGCCTTATCAGTTTCTGTGACTTGGCTGGGTGTAAGCTTAGCCTCCTCCGCGACCTGTTCCCCCTGGGCCTCCTCCTTCTTCATTTGGTCCCGCTTGCGCTGGCCATCTTTTCTCCGTTTGTGCTTGTTGGACTTGATATGTAAGCCCCATTGGTACTCCCCTACGAAGTGCCGCTCGCAAATGGCACAAAAGTGGCTGGTCTCTTCATCTAGATCTGCTCCGGGATGCTCCCTTTTGGCCATTGGCTCAATTTCACAGGTGTCTCCGTTCCGGTAACTCTTTATGATGGACTCGGCCCTCTGATACACGGCCTGCGACCAAGCAGAGACATCGCTTGTGTCCAGCTCGTAGAGATCCGGCACTTGGCGATCTCGGCTAGCCAGAAACCGATTGTTGATCCATTTCAGCTGCTTTTTCGAGTAGCGACGAGTGACCAGCTTCAGCTCATCGCAGCAGCTCCGCAGGAGACGCAATCCCTCCGGCAGACCATCCACCTCCGTCAGTACCTCTGGGTTGGGAAGTTTATAGTTGTGCTCCCTCAGATATTGTTCAATCTTATCATCCTGCTGCTGGTCGTATTTCATGAGGTACGGCACAAACTCTTTGTAGCCAATGGTCTGCAGAACACCCGAGGTATAGGCCTGGACCGTGATCCCCTGGTGGGTGTTGTGAAAGAGCCGAAGCTCCTTTATTAGTCCCTGCTCCAGCATTCCGTCTACGCGGGAGTCTAAGCGGGCATTTAGCACCTCCTGATTGCAGCGAAGCCATAGGAGAACAGTGTGCGGATAACGGAGGGGTCCGCCCAAGCGATTTCCGCCGGGCTGTCCTCGCTGCTCTGCCAGCTTGTCTGTCAACGTCTGTCCGGTGCCCTGATAGACCTCTATGGCTCGCAGGATCTTGCGCCGGTTGTTGGGATGAATGCGATTGGCACTGCCGGCGTCGATCTTCGCCAGGTATTTGTGCAACTCCACAGTGGTCATGGCACCTAGCTCGCCTTCTTTCAGCTCTGCCAGAGAAGTGCCCTGCGCCTGCTTTTCTTGTGAATCCACCAGCACATCCCACAGCAGGGATTCTATGTAGTAATTGGTCCCGCCCACCACAATGGGAGGCTTGGCCTGGGCTAACAAGCGTTCAATGATAGGCAGGGCGGCATTGCGAAAATGGGTGACCGTGAAGGGTTCCGCTGGAGTGGTCACGTCTAGCAGGTGATGTCGCGCTCGCGCCTGCTCCTCCTTCGTCGCCTTCGCGGTGGCAATGTCAAGGTGGGTGTAAACCTGCATGGAATCCGCGCTAATAATCTCTCCGCCGAAGCGCTCGGCCAGCTCCAGGGAGAGCTTCGTTTTGCCAGTGCCCGTGGAGCCCAGGATCACAATCAGCGGCACTTTACGCATCATCCTTGGTTAATTGAGGCCAATTAAAACTAATAAAAGTAAACAACGCTTGCACGTTTCTGAGCACGTGTATTCCTCGGGGGACCGAAACCACCTGTTGCCGCCTCCGATAGCTTTTGTTTTTTAACTGTTCCACGCACTGCCTCTCAAAGGATTCACTCCTAATTAATTCATTTCACTAAAGTAGCTTATTTTTAAGCCATTTACTTAATTAATTGCTTTAACTTACAAATTACGATATACTCGATAAATCAATCGATGTTTTGTTCGGCAACAGGCACCCTGACATTTTCAAATATGCCAACCGCCAAAACGCCGAATCAGATTTTCTTTTAAATGTTTAAACTTTATATTTTATTGAAACTTATTTTATTAAACTTAAACGCGTTTACGCTACATTTTAACTGTATTTATTAATATTTATTAATTTAAATAATTTAAGGCGTTTAACAACACTAGAGGCAAGCAAATCTGACCAGTAGTGTGACCAACAAGGAATTACAAAATGTATTTTAAAAAAATGTAGATAAATTGATATTTTGATATATTATCAACACGAAATTTGTGCATTCTTTTGATTTACCTGCAGTTTCGTGGCCCGAATAATGAAAACAATTAGATCAATCATTTAAATTTCACATTGAAGATTTACACACCCCCCACAACTAGTCGCCGCCGAGAACCTCAGGTGCCCGGCGATTGCCTGCCGCTTCGTCCGGACTTTCACTTTTACATTTTGCACAAAAAAGACCAACAACAACACAAGTAGCAGCAGCGACAGCAACAAAAGACGAAGAGCAAAGAGCCGAGGCAGCATGAGTGTGGAAAATACCAGAGCGGACAGGCCACAGAGTGCAGTGAGAATCGGTTAGACGCGAGGGACCATTCGGAGCGGAATCCCATCCAGAATCATCGCATCGCGCACGGCAAAGGCGAAGCAAAATAACAACAAACCAACAGCCAGCGTGTACGGTGATTGTGTGTGTGTGCCTGCTCCAGCGAGAGTGTGTGCGTGAGTACGTTTCAGCTGTCCAAGAAGAGGCCGAAATTTTGTGTGTGTACGTGGTCCGAGGCCTCTGAATTGGGTCAGCGAAAATCCCATTATGGAGGGCAGGACCCAAGTAAACCAGCAGCAGCAGCAGAGGAGTCGCCTGCCCTCGTCACCCAGTCCTCCGCTTAGCGTGAACCTGAGTGGTGGCCCCAATGCGAATAGCAACAGCACCTTAATGGGTCTGGAGCAGGAGCAGCCTCAGTCTCAGATGGGCAGGAACAACAACAATGGAGGCGGAGGAGGCCACCATCGTAGCCACAGCATTACAAATGCGGCGGCCACGTCTTTTGTGAATCTCCTGGACGGCTTCACGGCCCGTGTATCGACAGCGGTGAGTGTGGCTGGCGGAACGAGCTCCACTATGCTCATGGACCGCAGCATCCAGAGCGCCGGCAGCACGCCCGGCTCCACCCACTCAATAGCCAGCCTTACCAGCATGGGATCGCTGGGCACGACAGCCAACGCACTGTACTCCTCCATAGGCAGTGCCCTCAACTCTATCACCTCACCCATTACAGCAGCTGCAGCGGCAGCCACGGCCACAACCACGGAGGTGGTGGTAGCCGCCGCCTCGGTGATCACTAACCATCTCAGCTCGCCCACGAGTGGCACTCCGCCACACGGCTTGGACGGGGATGAGGGCGACGACGATTGTGACGATTGCGAGGAGGATGAGGACGATGATGGCGTGGATAATGACGGACACATTGCAGCACCCACGCCCAACAAAAGTTGGGCGGAAAACAAGCAGGTGGTGCAGGAGATGCGCAAAAAGATGTGCAACCTGTCGTCGATGGTGCCCACTAACGTGCAGTTCCGCCACCTGTCCGACGGCCGTGCGCGGTGCTACTTCCTGGGCACTCCCCCCCAGAGTTGGGAGACAACGCTGCTCTTTGCTGACATTAACCTGCTGCAAACCGAGGAACAGCAACTGGTAGTGCAGCGCCTGGAGGGCGAGTCTGGTGCTGGGAGCCCAACCCTAAGCACAGGATCACCAACCAGCAGCAGCAGTCAGCATGGAGCTTTCCATTTCGGTACGCTGGTCAAGCCCCGGTAAGTGGAGACTCTCGTATAGCTTTGCTCGGAACTAACACCCTCTATTTTTAGCCTATCGTGGAGTCCTTTGTTGCAGCAGCCAATTCAAAGCAGTGGTGGCAGCGGAGGCAGTGGCTCTGCCAGTCCCTATTCCCGCGAGTTCCAATTGCTGCAAGAGCGCAAGCGCCTCTCAACCTGGGGCATCACCAGCTACGAGTTGCACAAGCCCTCTGGCAAGCTGGTCTTTGCCTGCTTCAACGACCTCTACCAGTGTCTAGACACTGGCTATAATGTGAGTATATGTTCCAAAAGGATGCCCTCGATGTTTTGGTGTAATAATGTGTTGCATTTTATACCCTCAACAGTCTGGACTGCTGTTTCCGACACAACTGCGCACCTGTCCACAGTGGACAGCGCTTGATCCGCAGATTTGCCCGCAGAACTCAGACATGATAGCCTACATCAGTGACTGTGACCTGTTTGTCACGCACACGTTGAGCGGGCATGAAAAGCGGCTCACATACACTAGCAGCGGCAGGCACTCTTATCCGGATGACGCTCTAAGCGCCGGCGTGCCCTCGTATGTGATGCAGGAGGAGTTTAGCCGATATCAGGGCTTCTGGTGGCAGCCGCACTCCGACGACGGCATCTATCGTATCGTGTATGAGGAGGTGGACGAAACTGAGGTCTCCCTGTACACGTTCCCCTCGTCGACGGCCGTGCATGGTCGGGTGGACGAGTACCGTTTCCCGCGCACCGGCAGTCCTAACGCAAAGTCCAAGCTCAAGCTCGTCCAGTTTGTTTTAAACGAGGCACTGCAGATCAGCGAAATTGCAATCAAGGATCTTCCCTACTCGCTGCTGGCAGTCTTCAACTGGCTGGAGTACATAGTGCGTGTCGGCTGGACACCAGATGCCAATTAGTGAGTATATGGAGGAATTCATACAAATAGATATTCTTATATTTGAACCAATATAATCCGAGACTAATTAAAATAAATAGTCCTATTTTTTCGATATTGATTTTTTCAAAGTTAAATGAAATATTTTTCGGTATTTAATATTTTGATATATACATTTTTTTTTTATTTTGTATTTGATATTAGGTTCGATTTTATTTTGTATTGACTTTTCAATTTAATATTCAAACATTTATTGTGTTGATATTCGAACACATGTATTTAATGCTTATTTCTCTTTATTTCTAGTGTCTGGGTACAGGGCTTGGACAGGAAGCAGCAGCGGTTGGATGTAATCCTCATACCGCTGGATAACTTCTGCGAGTCATACAGCAGTCAAGTGTCGACGCCAACAGACTCCATAGGCGATCATAGCTGGCGCAGTCTCTACAGCCGCACAATCACACCTCTACAAGTGATTTACACGGAACACTCCGAGAGCTGGATCAACGTGCACGATATGCTTCACTTCTTGGAGCTGACTGATACGAGTGTCACCTTCCTTTGGGCCTCTGAGGAGACTGGCTTTCGACATCTATATCTGGTCACAGCCAGCCTACTGTTGAATCATGCGAACGGCCAATCAGAGGCGGGAGCGGCCCCAGCTCAGCCCAGCTTCGTAGAGCAGTCGGCCCTGCAGCCACGCATCCTCAACAAGGTGGCTCTTACCAGCGGCGAATGGGAGGTGCTGGCCAGAAGCCTATGGGTGGACAAAGCTAACCAGCTGGTGTACTTTGTGGGACTGCGCGACACCCCTTTAGAGAAGCACCTGTATGTGGTCAGCCTGCAACGGCCGGAGCACATTCGCCTGCTTACAGAGCCTGGATACTCTTATCTTGTAGAATTCGATGATGTAGGTATACTTTAATTTAAACTTCCACAAATTGTAATACTCCCTATCTGCATGCTTCCAGCAATGCCAGCTAATGCTGCTTGTGTACTGCAACATCCAGCGGCTGCCTAGTTGCAAGGTGATGCGCGTGAACCAAACATGTCAGAACGGCGGAGTTAACGGCATCCAAATTTCGTTGGTGGGCTATTTGCATGAGGGCGGTAAGCCGGAGCCACAGTACTGCCCACAGATATTCCGACCACAGCTACCGTCTGGCGATATCGTATACGCCATGGTTTTTAAACCGCACAGCTTCCAGCTAGGAGTCAAGTATCCCACGGTGCTTAATGTTTACGGAGGACCCGAGGTTCAGACCGTTAACAATACATTTAAGGTGGGTTCAAGGAGCTCTGGTTGGACTTTGTTTGAAAAGTAACATTTGTTTTTATTTCACCTCCAGGGCAAGCATCAATTGCGCATGCATATGCTGGCCGCTCAAGGCTACTGCGTTATCTGCATAGACTCGCGCGGATCACGCCATCGTGGCAAAAGGTTTGAGAGCCACATTCGCGGACGGATGGGTCAGGTGGAGCTGACTGATCAAGTGGACGCTCTGCGGATTTTGGCCGACCAGCTGGGCTACATTGACATGGATCGAGTGGCCATACATGGCTGGTCATACGGTACGTTTTGAGTTTCATTTATTACCCGAAAACTATCAGAGCAAACAAGCTAAATGTAAAAACACGACCTTCCAGTCGAATTCATTTATGTACAGTTTCAAAGGTTGGCTGTGCACAATGTATAAATAATGCAAGTGTATTCAATGTTTGTAATTTATTCAAACAGGTGGCTACCTAAGTCTAATGGGTTTGGTTCAGTATCCAAAGATCTTCAAGGTGGCCATTGCCGGGGCGCCCGTCACCAACTGGGAGTATTACGACACGGGCTACACGGAGCGCTACATGGATCTGCCCCAGCACAATGAGGCCGGCTACTCGGCCGGTTCGGTGCTCAAATACATCAACTCATTTCCCGAAGAGTAAGTTGGCTCATGCTGTAAACTAGATTTCTTTATTTCTGATTTCACAAACAAAATTCCTTGCAGGGACAACCGTCTGCTGCTCATCCACGGCCTGATCGACGAGAACGTGCATTTCTACCACACTTCCCGTCTGATCAGCGCCCTGAACAAGGCCAACAAGCCGTACGATCTGCATGTGTTCCCCGAGGAGCGACACTCGCTGCGTAATCTGGAATCGAATAAAAATTACGAAACGAAGCTTCTGTCCTTTTTGCAAAACTTATGAGATTCGTAAATGTAAACACGAGAATGCTTGCTTGGGCAGTACCCCGCCCCGACCCTTTGAAATAGTTTTCAATACATCATTGTCTTTGTTTTTATTTGCCCTTTTGTTGTTCGTGAACTTGTTTTTATTAGATAAAGAGAGAGAGAGAGAGAGAGAGAGCAAAATAAGTTATTATATTTTTAGCATACCTAATTTATAGAAATTATATTGTAAGTAAGTATAGAGGAATAACGAATGTTAGTGGACGACGACTATTTTTCATCTACCCCTGCCCCTTGTAGACTCTTCAGACCAAGCTGCTTACTGTAATTAATTTATACAATTTTAATTGTTTCCAACGCATACTGCTATTTATCTTGTAATATTATATTTTGTCTTGTAAATTTCTCCTATACCTAATTATAAGTTGTCTTTAATGCATGTGTGCGTCTGAACGGTTGTGTGCGACTGACTGCCTGAGCGTTTCCCTTAAACCTTAAACTTGTCATGCCCATGGAGCAAGCCATAATTTTGCATACATATATCTCTTCGATCAACCATTAGCAAGGCATGTGTGAACTATTTTAATATGTTTGTTTAGGAAGCAACAAGAAACATTGAATAAATTTAATATAAAATATGCCTATATAATCATTAGTTTTACAACAAAATGATACATACATCCAAGCGTATATATATATTTTGTTTAACAATTAAATAAACAGTTGTGTGTAAACTCTGTGCGTTTTCTTTTTTACATTTTATTTAGAAATTGTTATTCATGCAATTATGAAATTTAAAAAGCTGTCTTATCAGCTTGTTTTAAAGGAGTTAAACATTTAAAAATCTCTGTTTCCGCTCCAGTAAAGTCCAGGAAGAAGGAATAAGGAAATACCAACCTTTAAATTTGTTATTCATTAAAAAATCATATTTTCGGCAGAAAAAGAAGCGCTAGCTGTTTGAAGAGTAGATTTTTATAAAGTACAAGTATATAAAAATACGAGAATTTTATACAGATAGATTATGCTACAAAAAAATAAGAGCTAAACATACCAAAAATGTTTATCAAGAAAACGTAACATTTTATAAATTAAAACAAGAAGTAAGAAATAAGTTGCCAAATCTCAATTTTGATAAAAATATGTTAAGAAACAGCGAAGTTATGATTTTTTCTTTTATTTCCCTGATTGTGCCTATGGCAGCTATAGGATATAGTGGTCCGATTTTCATGAAATTAAAACCGAAATTCTAAAATAATATTCAATGGCCAAAACTCAAATTTGGTAAAAATATGTTGAAAACTGACATTGTTATAATTTTTTTTTTTCGAATATTTGTTTGATCGTTCCTATGGCAGCTATAGGATATAGTCGTCCGATCCGGCTCGTTCCGACATATGTATGTAGGAGTGGGAGAATATAGAAGACCAACTCCAAAAGACAGACGGACAGACAGACATGGCTAGATCGCCTCGGCTGTTGATCCTGATCAAGAATATATACTACTGTGGGCAAAAAGTAAGGTAATTTAAGATTCGCGTTGTTGAGATGGCGGACTAGTTATTTTTTTTTTTTAGTTTCCAGGACTATTAATGACATCTGGGGGTAATTTCATGCCAAAGTCAGAATCAGTACTATATTTACGCTTGTGTTTACCAAACGCTCAAGAGTGCATTTGGCGATTTTTACAATGTCTGATTGAATTGTTTTGAGAAGTGCCATAAAATTTTGATAGACGGAAAAAAATTTCGGCTGCGGAAACGTTAAGGATTTTTGCAGAAAGCTTTTGGTGATTTTACCACGTCCCAGAAAAGTGTTTATAAGTGGTACAAAGACTTCAAAAAAATTCCGAAAAGAGAACGTCAGAAATCAGGGTCATCATGGGACACTAAAAATTCCTTCCGACGGAATATTATTTAAGCGTTATGCGTTGTTTGCGTGAAGCAATTCGTATAAAAAGACCAGAATTATTGGCCAACATGGTTTTTGCATCACGATAGTGCAGCGTCTCACAATGCACTCGTTCTTCGTGACCATTTAGCCAAGAATTCGACGCATATCTTTCCCCAGCCACCTTATTCTCCTGATTTGGCTCCGTGGGACTTCTGACAATCCCAAAACTCAAGAATCCACTCCGGGGAACCCGTTTCGAGTTGATTAAGGACATAAAAACGGAATCGGCGAGGGCGCTCATGGCTATACAGAAAAAGGACTATTTGTCCTGTTTCGAGGATTGGAAAGCACTTTGGCATAAATGTATTTTTTCGGGAGGGGATTACTTTAAAGGGAATTAAATTGATTCAGAAGAATAAAAAAAGAATTTTCATGTTACAAACAAAGTCACCTTACTTTTTGCCCACAGTAGTATGCGTTATAGGGTCGGAAATGTCCCCTTCACTGCGTGGCAAACATGTGACTGAAATTATAATACCCTGCAAGGGTATAAAAAAAAACAAACAAAAATGATTCTGTTTGTGGGCTGTTACAGGCGCTATCATTTAAAAATGTTAGTTTATCATTACAAAATCCAAAGATTTTGTAAAATTTACTAGTAATTTTTCCATATATAAACCGAAAATACTTGTTTTTAAACTTCGATTCATTGGCGCCGACCGATAAATGGCATCGATAGTTCATGCAGCGGCATCGGCGCGATACATCGATGTTCATGTCCGCTCTCAATTACCACCGGCAGCGCATGATACAAAAATACAAGGTAGTCCACTCCGCTTGCCGTCGCTCGGGGTTAGGTCCCCTATTTCAGGGCGTTAGGGGACTGAGAGGACTTCCTTGTATTGTTATATCATGCTCAGAGTGCTCTTAATTACCGGTTGGGATTTCATGCCCGTTCCCACTTTCATACAAAATCTGTTCCCAGTTACCGATTGGAGTGATGACTAAGGGGGTGATAAAAGTAGAGGGGGGGTAATATTAATTCGAGGCAAAACAGGGGCACTTTTTAAAAACTCATTGCAGCAAAACGGCTAAAGATAAACGCCACATAATAAAACAACATTTGGGGAATTATTATTTCTTTGAAATAATTTACTGGTATCGGAGCTATTAGAAATCTGCGGAGACTCCTTTGATTTGCATTATGCATCCCAACTGCCACTAGAACCATCCGATATCAGAAAAATAAAAAGCATTAATTAAAGGATAAGTGTCCCGACGCACTCACATGGCCAATATTTTATTTTAATGTTTTCTGATATTTAAAAAAAAAGTAAACAATAGAGGTCTGCATGAATACAGTCAAAGCAGCATTTGGCACACTCACTCAAAGTTCTGACTGACTGAGTGAGACATTGAGTAAAACGGATTTGGTTAATGTGGTAAAGGCATGAGTAGAAAATTAACCATATCCGAACGGCGAAGCAATGCACGAATGAGTTTCGCGACAGAGTACTCGGTTAGTTGGCGCCGCATTGGCGACGTCAAATGTATTGCCTGTTTGTTTTTGGTTTTTGTTTTGCTTTTCAATACAAGACAAAGAAAAATAGAAAGACATGGATAAATTATTATATATATACATATTTAATTCATTTATTTATTTTATTTTTCAATAACTGAATGAAGAAACATAATTTTGTTTATAGTGTCTGCATTATTAGCAATAATGCACCGTTTTTCCGATATTAAATTTCTAGCATCTGAAAATGCTCTTTCAGATGCCGAGCTGCTTGCAGGGATACAAAAAATTGTGCAGCTTGTTTTATATAATAACGGGAAAATATTTTTGTTTATATGCCACCATTCAAGGCAATTAAAATCCTCTGTATAATTTACTTTTGACAAAAATCGAACGAAAGAGCTGCTATCCAACAGCAAGAGGGATATCAGCAGGCTCACAGCAGTCACCACAGGTCACTGGGCGATTGGATCGCACGCAATGAAAATGGGACTGCCAGACAACACGACCTGCAGAAGCTGCAAGCAAACAACGGAGCAAGAGACTCCTGAACACCTGCTATGCTTCTGCCCGGCACTAAACTACAAAAGACTACGCCATTTTGGAGCCCGACAGTTGGAGTCACTGGACAGTGTAGGAGAGCTGAAGTTGTCGGCAATCCTAAACTTCCTCACTGAATCGGGATGGTACTAGCGCAACAACAAACAATGAACAGGGGGAGTGGACCAAAAAGGAGCCTAGCTCTAATTGGAGGCCCCAGGGGGCCTCACCGCTTATTCATGTAGCTGTCAATTTCATGCTTTAGGGGGTCAATATCATCGAATTGATTTCGGTCTTGAATAAAATCAGAAAATGCATCGTCACACAGGCTCAAAGAATTATTAGAATATGAATTTTCAGAGGTTAACGGAAATGCTTTCATAATTGTTTTGCAAGCTTCTATAATTTCTATTTTTTCAGCCGCTGAGCATTGCACAAGTTTATTAGTTGGTGGAAAAAGAAAAAGAGCTGTTTTATGGTAGCTAGAAATATATGGAAGGATAATTATTGAAAATTGATCGGACAAATACGACTTTAGATGTGCGATACAGTCATTATCGTTTGTATATGCAGTGCAACTTTTCTGTAGGTTTCTTATATACGGCACAGTTAAATGGATGGTTGGGTAGTTACTCCCTTCAAGTTTTTTTGAGACCTCCCCAAAAACTGACAGTAAACGGACAACTGAGCTTAAATGATTGACATTAATTCCTTCAATTCTATCTGTTTGGTTTTTTTCAATTAAAATGTTTGTTATTTCAACCCAATTGACCTCGACCGACTTAAACAAATAGAAAATGGTATTCCACCTAGTTGGGCACAAACTCTTTAAGGTGATTCCTAAGTTGGAATTGTTCCCCGACTTTTTGAAGTATTTAACAAGCTTGCTACATTTGACAACAACATCCGCAACCTCCTGTACACCTTTAACAGCCTTTTCCACACAATTGTGAATTAAGTGGTTCATGCAGTGAATATGCTGGTTATCAGGAAAGGCTGCTATCATATTGGAGCCACGGTCAGTCACTATTACAGGCTTATCCTCCTTCAGGCTGCAACCAAATTCATTTAGTATACCACTCATTTTCTTTAGTATACTGGGGCCTTTAAAATAAAACGAAATTAAATTAACAATAAAAAGTAACATATGTATATAGTTGGCTTACCAGTGCACGCTTCACCTTCCATGGATTTTATTGCCAACAGATGGTTTACTAGCCCTCCTTCCTTAACATAATGTATTGTGCATGAAATATATGACGATCTTAAATAATTATCTGTCCAAATATCGGTAGTCACCGCATATCCAAAGCTTTTAAAACTAATAACTTCTTGTTTTGTTGATTCAAAATAAGTTTCGTAGATTGCTGAAATGTTACGCGATATTGTTGTGGGATGCGGCAACAACTTTTCTACATCCACATTTGGCCCGAATGTTGCTCCAACTTTAATAAGGAACGATGCAAATTGTTTTAGGCCGGAATCCTGAATCATTTTAAAGGAGCGGTAATTTTTAATTGTCCATTTGTTTTTAGTTCTATGCCCTCTTGTTTCGTTTCTGAGTTCACTTCGACAGGCGTAGCATTATCCAAATCGACGTTCATAATGAAGCATTTGTGCTTTGTTAAGTTTGAAGTGCTTCCAGTAAATTTATACGCACTGTAGCACTTTTTGCAGGCAACTACACCAGTTAAGTCCTCTCCATCCTTTTCTTTAATATTTGCGAATATTTCCCAAACTTTACTTCGTCCCTTTTTAAGGTTGAAGATATATTCGCCATTTAAAAGTTTGGTTTTAATGTCGCTATGCGTAGACACAGCTGCATCCGAAAGCTAAATACGAAACACATAGCCACTAATTATAAATTCGAAATATAACAACATAGAAGCATCATAGACTTACGTGTTTACAAACACATGGAAAAGACAGCACGTGGTAGACTAAACGTTTTGTTAAAGGAGACAAACACTTCAATCGAGCTAATAATTAATATGTTATTCTATTTAAACATATATTATGTATGTACATATATTATGTTGTACAGACGCAATTTACTAAGGTACTTTACGCTTTCGTCCAAGCTCTGCATTCTTAACACAAAATTTGCTGCTCTGCTGCTTCTGCTCTGCAAACAATCAACGCCAAGAATGCCAAAATTTTATCCGAGTACTCGAAACATTCACTCTGCTTTTACTTATTCTATCCATTCCGCTTTGGTTTGGATTCCACTCATTCCGCATACAACGAATACAACGCTAACCAATGCGCAACTCACTTTGTTGAAACCGTTTTGGCACGCCGAATTGTGAGTCTTGCTTGTTGTACTCAAATAACCGAAACTTTTGAGTGCACTCGTGCAGACCTCTAGTAAACAAGAAAGGAAGCTAACTTCGGCTCACCGAAGTTTGTATACCCTTGCAGAATTTAAACTAAAAATTAAAACCGAAATTCTGAAATAATAATTAGTTGCCAAATCTCAAATTTGATAGCAATGGTTTGAAACACGGCTAAGCTATGGTTTTTTATTTTCCGGATTGTTCCTATGGTAGCTATAGGATATGGTAGTCCGATTTTCATGAAATTTAAACCGAAATAATATATATAATAACCGGAAATAATATTAAATGGGCAAATATCAAATTTGGTGAAAATTGGTTGAAAACTGACAAAGTTATAATTTTTTTCGTAGATTTTTCCGATTGTTCCTATGGCAGCTATATGATATAGTCGTCCGATCCGGCCCGTTCCGACTTATGTACGAGTGAGAGTATATAGAAGACTAACTACAAAGTTTCATTCAGATAGCTTTGAAACTGAGGGACTAGTTTGCGTATAATCGGACAGACGGACATGGCTAGATCGACTCGGCTGTTGATCCTGATCAAGAATATATATACTTTATAGGGTCGGAGATGTCTCCTTCAATGCGTTGCAAACTTCTGACTGAAATTATAATACCTTGCAAGGGTGTAATAAATTTATTTTCAAACGCACTAAAAGAGCGACCATATCTAATTCAGGATCAAGAAACTGGGAAAAATAATGAACGGAATTTTTCCCAATGGTATTCAATGTAAATGCTAACACAAAATAAAGAGCGAAAGTGAACAGATACAAAATTCTGTTTAATTATATAATTCAGAAAATGAGTCATAATAATAAACCCTCAAATGCTTTAATAGAGGTAACAATGTTACAGGAGGAGTTTGAAGGCTTTATTACCTTACAATAGTTTTTTTTTGCTTATAATTTTTAATTTGATTGAATTTAATTTGGCTATCGCAATCGCATTACAAGAGAATAGCTGGGTCGATTTTGTTCAATTTTTTTTCAGTTATTTGTAATTGACAGAAGGAGGCTATAGCATAAGAAAAATTTGGTAAAACCTTCTGGAAAAGTCGCTAGCGGCTCAAGAGTTGTACACAGTTGTATGTAAAACTGTTACTGAACAATAGTAGGCGATGTGGTGTTATTCATAATATAGTGAACATATGTATATTTTTAATTTAAGTCGAACTTTAAAGTTGAGCATTGCAAGACGGTAAATTTCATAAAATAAAATTGCGCATCAGACTTGGAGTAACTAATTGTCCATCTCAAACAGATAAGTAATTTTGTCACTTCGGAGTTAACCGTCACTCCGTATTATTTATATGTTCTATACCTAGAGTCAGCAAAAGAATGGACGGCATTCGCGCAATGCAATAAATAGTCCGAATTTCCGTAATAGTCGGACGCAAGAGAAACGTGCAGATATAAATGCATCGACACGTGCCCGAATGGCACAGCATCACGCTGCACAAACCCCACCTAAAGCCCGCAAATTAACAGAGGAAGACGAACAAATGAAAACTTGAATCGCGCTGCATTCGCATAGTATTCTGAAACACCCTACAAAGATCATAGCGGCGTTGTTATTGGTTCATTGTCTGTCGTACGTCAGCATTGCAATGCACTGAAGTTTCGATTGGAAACCCCCGGCTTATGCTGTGCAGGTGGCAAAATTAAATTTCCCGTTTTGGCTCATCCACCATAGCCATTGTATTCGCTACTATATGGAAATTCAGCCCAATCAAACAGTTTCCTAAAGCTTGCACAAAAATATAACGGATGCTTTCAAATGACGTCATTTGGAGCCGAGGTTGTTCATCAACCAGGCTACAATCAAAGTTGTAAGGTAATGGTAATATTATCAAAATGTACAACTCCAATTTTTTCAAAATTGCATCCCAATATTTACATTGAAGGGCAAATTCACCACCGAGCGGGCGCTTTGTTACCACCACAAAACAAAGATCATAAATTCCTGCAGATCTATTTCATTGGGGATTCGGCAGTTGAACTAAATCATCGCTGTGCAATTTTTACTTCAACTAAACGTGAAATTGTCGAACAATTGAAATTTTTTCTCCATTAGCATAATGAATTGGTCAGATTGTTCAAAACCGCATTGGATATAATGCGGTAGCCATGCAATGGTAGCCATGCAAGACAATTTAATGCGCCCACTATCAATGAAGTCGCAGTGGTGATTGTTGTGGAATCACGTGATATTGTTCTTAAGCGTCGTTGCAGCGAATTTATGAGACTTATCGGTCATAAGATGCTTTTCAATATCCGTTGATGTTCTGTCGTGGAGAAGATGTGTATCACTTCAACATAAAGATGGTCAATCCAACGACAGGTTTGTTTACATGTTTTCACTTCTTTTTAATTCTACAACTAAGTTTGAATTAAAATTTTACGAGAAGAAACGAATAAAAAGGTCAGCTCTATGAATTTGTATTACTATGGGGTTATATGAAGTCGTGAAATTGGGGCGAGACAAAGTTCGCCGGGTCCGCTAGTATCATTATATTTATCACAGTGTTCATAAAGCAATTCTTTTATAAATTGCTTCAAGATTGGCTGCCTATGTGTGGCGCAAGATTCTGATAGGCCAAACCAGTAGCCATATTTTGCGTTATTTTCTTTAATATTTGATATTGTTAAAAATATATCTTTGATGTTGAGATTGGTTAAATGCCCTTGTTTAAACAAGGTAATACCTTCGTTCATTTTTTTTAAGGAGGCCTTATTATGGGTAGTGTGAGCATTATTATACCCTTGCAGGGTATTTTAGTTTCAGTCAAAAGTATGCAACGCAGTGAAGGCGGCATCTCCGACCCTATAAAGTACATATATTCTTGATCAGGATCAACAGCCGAGTCGATCTAGCCATGTCCGTCTGTCCGTCTGTCCGTTTCTACGCAAACTAGTCCCTCAGTTTTAAAGCTATCTGAATGAAACTTTGCAGTTAGGCTTCTATATACTCTCACTCGTACATATGTCGGAACGGGCCGGATCGGACGACTATATCATATAGCTGCCATAGGAACAATCGGAAAAATTTACGAAAAAAAATTATTACTTTGTCAGTTTTCAACCAATTTTCACCAAATTTGATATTTGCCCATTTAGTATTATTTCCGAATTTCGGTTTTAATTTCATGAAAATCGGCTGACTGTATCCTATAGCTTTCATAGGAACAATCAGGAAAATAAAAGAAAAAACCTTAACTTTGTCAGATTTCAACATATTTTCACCAAATTTGATATTTAGCCATATTTTAATATTTCTGAATTTTGATTTTAATTTCATGAAAATCGGCTGACTATATCCTATAGCTTCCATAGGAACAATCAGGAAAATAAAAAAAACCATAGCTTAGCCGTGTTTCAAACCATTGCCATCAAATTTGAGATTTGGCAACAAATTATTATTTCAGAATTTCGTTTTTCATTTTTTGTTTAAACTCTGCAAGGGTATACAAACTTCGGTGAGCCGAAGTTAGCTTCCTTACTTGTGGAAATTATTTTCTGTATTTTCAATTGCTGTTGCAAACTTTTCTGAAAAAATATCGAATACATATTTTGCATTCATCATATGTTCCATTTTGCTTGGGTTCACATGATCAAAGGTCACTTCTGAGACCATAGGAACAACTTGAGCTTGGTCCATTTCGTAAAATTCCTTCACGATTCTCCAAGACACTACTTCTGTGCCAATTTGGAAGTTGTGTTTAATAAAATTATTACGCACACTTTTAAATAAGTGTGTAATATCATGACATAGCCTTGTATGTATTTTTTCTTCTTCGTGCTTAACTTTAGACTCTTATGTATGGCAACATAAAATAGAAGATGTGTCAGGAAAAATGATGTATTCAATTGATATTAACAGGAAATGGACTGGCTAACGAGAGCCAGGACGCGGAGGCTACGCAGGCTAAGAAGGGGCCTACCAATGCTGGTAAGGCATACTTTTTATATTTTTTTATAATTTTTATATTTTTACAGAATTGATGGACGTCCTAACTAGGGTGCTGGCGGAGGTCACCTCACTTACGGGACTGTCTCATTGGTTGGAACTTGAAGGGTTGTAAAAATAATGTTATCGAACATAAAAATAGATATTGCTGTGATAATCATGTTATTCATATTTATTTATTTGAATACTATATAAATCAATAAAGAAAGTTGCAAACTGGAAAACTGAATTAAATAACTATGAGCATTTTGTATTAAAAAAAATAATTATTATTCCCATTTAAAAAGCAAACCAACCCAGCTGCCACATAAAAAATATTTATGAAAATATATGATAAATGACAGATAAATAATAATTATATATAAAATACTAATTTAATTTACATTTTGGGTTATTTACTAAATTGTATATCGCCGCCAACAAGTTTAGCTTCTTTAAAACAATGAAAAATACCTAAATTACAGCTATATTGTCCATAAATCGCCTATTTTTATACCCTAGCAGGGTATATTAGTTTCAGTCAGAAGTTTGCAACGCAGTGAAGGAAGCATCTCCGACCCTATAAAGTATATATATTCTTGATCAGGATCAACAGCCGAGTCGATCTAGCCATGTCCGTCTGTCCGTTTCTACGCAAACTAGTCCCTCAGTTTTAAAGCTATCTGAATGAAACTTTGCAGTTAGGCTTCTATATACTCTCACTCGTACATATGTCGGAACGGGCCGGATCGGACCACTATATCATAAGCTGCCAGAGGAACGATCCGAAAAATTTTCAAAAAACAATTATAACTTTGTCAGTTTTCAACCAATTTTCACCAAATTTGATATTTGCCCATTTAGTATTATTTCCGAATTTCGGTTTTAATTTCATGAAAATCGGCTGACTATATCCTATAGCTTCCATAGGAACAATCAGGAAAATAAAAGAAAAATTCATAACTTTGTCAGATTTCAACATATTTTCACCAAATTTGATATTTAGCCATATTTTAGTATTTCTGAATTTTGATTTTAATTTCATGAAAATCGGCTGACTATACCCTATAGCTTCCATAGGAACAATCAGGAAAATAAAAGAAAAAACCATAACTTTGTCAGATTTCAACATATTTTCACCAAATTTGATATTTAGCCATATTTTAGTATTTCTGAATTTTGATTTTAATTTCATGAAAATCGGCTGACTATATCCTATAGCTTCCATAGGAACAATCAGGAAAATAAAAAAACCATAGCTTAGCCGTGTTTCAAACCATTGCCATCAAATTTGAGATTTGGCAACAAATTATTATTTCAGAATTTCGTTTTTAATTGTTTGTTTAAAGTCTGCTAGGGTATACAGTCTTCGGTGAGCCGAAGTTAGCTTCCTTTCTTGTTAGCTTTTAATTATCTATATCCATCTAACGCGATGAATAGCAAAATGGCGTCAGGGGTCATTTTGATTCGAGCTTGATCATGGTAAGTTTTAACTTAAGTGGAGGCCGCGGCGGTGGCCGATTCAGCGGTGGAGCCACTAAGCACGCGGAGATTTCCAGAAACCGATTGTTTTTGGTGGTGAATATGGTCGTGGACGGGACCATTGGAGATGCGACCATCGACGCAGGGGCTATGAAGGCGGAGCTGATTCACATCCAGCGGGAGCCCGAGGAGATGCAGAGTTCTAGAAATCATGAAAGCTTCCCCTATTCCGGGAAATCTAGAAAGCCGTTTTTTCCGAACGGTGAATATTAATAAAAAACTATTTGCTGAGGCTGTCGGCGCATTCCGTTGGGCCTAATAAAAACACATATACATACATATAAAAACAGTTTTAAGTAAGGAGAAGGGAAGGGGGAAGGCAGTTGGCACTGCCATTGCGGCCGGGGTTGGGATCGTCGTAAATATGGTGGTGGAGATACGCTTCCATTGGGCATTGCTCATCCGGGTGCAGCGATGCAACCATAATGGCGGCAAGAAACGCCATATAAACAGTTCTTTTCAGGTGAATGAGGGAGGTACCCCGTGGGCCAGGGAGCGTACCTGTGATGCAGTACGCCTCCTTGATCCACGTAGTTAGGTCCAATTGTTGTTACAAAAGTTTAATTCAAATTTTTTTTTGGCAAAGTTAGCTTTAAAAAATCATTTTCGATGTTTTTCATATCGAATAATCGAATGCCAGGTGCGATCGCTATCAAAATTAAAACAAACAAAACGACAAGTGGCCGGCGTAGGATATAAAATTCGTTAATAGGAGTAAAAATTTGAATTATTTACGAAAAGTTACGCGCGGGTTAGATTAGTTAAACGTCAGTACGTCAGTGTTAATTAAATAAATGAAGCAGTGAGTATCCACTCAATAGTCAACAATATTCATGTTTTGGTATTTGTCTTTTCTTTGCTACATTTTTATGAAATGGAACCATCTCAAAATGGAACACACGATGACTGCAAAATTTGCATTCGATATTTTTTCAGACAAGTTGGCACAGCAATTGAAATTACAGAAAATAATTTCAATAATGTTCAAAATGCCAAAAATACTGACTCGTTCTTTAAAAAAATTGACGAAGGTATGAAAACTGTAACAATTTTACCCAATAACAAAACGGGTACAAAGTCACAGGCTATTTGCCTAGAAACGTTTATGGAGGCTTGTAAGTACATCAAACTAATTAAAAACAAACTTTTTCTAAACGGCATAAGCTGAAGCCGAGCAATTCAAGAGCCGATTGAAGACTATTTTTGGAAATTAACTTTTTCCAATTTTTCTTAAAAGAAAATAATTTAAAAATAAATATATTTTCAAACGCTCCAAAAGAGCGCCCATGTCTATTTCAGGATCCAGTAGAAACTGAAATCACAGATATTGGTTTAAAAACAGAAACATATTTTCCTTAAATTGGGAAAAATAATAAACGGCATTTTTCCCAATGGTATTCAATGGTAAATCCGAATACATATCTCCACATCAAAGATATATTTAAAAAAAAAATTGAGAAACGCGTTATAAAAACGAACGAAAAATATGGCTACTGGTTTGGCCTATCAGAATTTTGCGCCACACATATGCAGCCAATCTTCAAGCAATTTATAAAAAAATTGCTTTATGAACACTGTGACAAATATAATGATATTTCAAATATCATATTTGTCATAGAAATAAAGCCAAGTCAAGACAATCAAATTAAAAAATAAACACAATTTAAAATTTTTCCCAGTTTCTTGATCCTGAATCTTTTGGAGCGTTTGAAAATAAATTTATTTTTAAATTATTTTCTTTTAAACAGAATGAAGTTCAGTCCAAAGTGTTTCCTAATGTCCCAAAAATAGTCTTCAATCGGATCTTGATTAAAGTGGCTTCAGCTTCAGCTTATGCCCTTTTTGGAAAAGTTTGTTTTCAATTAGGTCGATGTACCTACAAGCGTCCATAAGTTCTTTTAGGCATATAGCCTGTGACTTTGTACCCGTTTCATTATTGGGTAAAATTGTTAGTTTTCAAGAATTATTGAAACTCTTTAATTTTACGCTTGTTTCTTTATCGAAGATGCCCTTGTTCAAACAAGGTAATACCTTCCTTTTTTTTAACAAGGAGGCAGTATTATGACTTGGTGTAATTTCAATTGCTGTTGCCAACTTCTGTAAAAAAAATCTCGAATACATATTTTGCATTCATCAAATGTTCATTTGGCTTGGATTCACATGATCAAAGGTCACTTCTGAGACCATAGGAACAACTTGAGCTTGCTCCATTTAAAAAATTCCATCACCATACTCTAAGACACTACTTCTGTGCCAATTTGGAAGTTGTGTTTAAAAAAATTATTACGCACACTTTTAAATAAGTGTGTAATATCATGACATAGCCTTGTATGTATTTTTTCTTCTTCGTGCTTACCCTGCAGTACCAAAATTTAAAATTAAATTAAATTCTTATATTAATATATATACATTTAAAAAACAACTTTAACTTTCTTTGCAGTCTGCTTTGTCACCCGATCTTGGGCATATTGAAAGTATTTTAAGGTCGAAGTCGCTGTCCTCCAAGGCGAACTTCGTCTTATATGCGGCTGTAAAGATATAAATGATTATAAGTATATGAATTTATTGAAATATATACAGGGATGTATATAACCTCTTAGCGCGTACGTTACCAGCATTTTGCGAATGCACTGCTTTGCCTCCGACCCGCGCCAAGAGCACTGGCGAGCTACCTCGTCCGTCAAAATCTCCCGCCAGCACTGCCGTACGACTTTTCCCCGCATTGGGACAAATCGCTGACCTGTAAATAAATATTTAGTTTTATTGTTATTTTTTTTATTATTTACTATTTATTTATATATTTTAACTTACAAATTTCGAGAAGAGGCTGGAATCGCTTAGAGTGGCATCAAATTTCTGAAGCTCCTCCATCGTCTTTAAGGGCGAAGGCGGCAATATCGAGCGCGGCGGCTTGTTTGCGCCGCACACCTTCGCTTTGATGGAGGCCATCTCACTTCTAAGTGAGGTGACCTCCGCCAGCACCCTAGTTAGGACGTCCATCAATTCTGTAAAAATATAAAAAGTATAAAAAAATATAAAAAGAATGCCTTACCAGCATTGGTAGGCTCCTTCTTAGCCTGCGTAGCCTCCGCGTCCTGGCTCTCGTTAAACAAATTAGTGCAGTCCATTTCCTGTCGAATACATATTTTGCATTCATCAAATGTTCATTTGGCTTGGATTCACATGATCAAAGGTCACTTCTGAGACCATAGGAACAACTTGAGCTTGCTCCATTTAAAAAATTCCATCACCATACTCCAAGACACTACTTCTGTGCCAATTTGGAAGTTGTGTTTAAAAAAATTATTACGCACACTTTTAAATAAGTGTGTAATATCATGACATAGCCTTGTATGTATTTTTTCTTCTTCGTGCTTACCCTGCAGTACCAAAATTTAAAATTAAATTAAATTTGTATATTAATTTAAAAAACAACTTTAACTTTCTTTGCAGTCTGCTTTGTCACCCGATCTTGGGCATATTGAAAGTATTTTAAGGTCGAAGTCGCTGTCCTCCAAGGCGAACTTCGTCTTATATGCGGCTGTAAAGATATAAATGATTATAAGTATATGAATTTATTGAAATATATACAGGGATGTATATTACCTCTTAGCGCGTACGTTACCAGCATTTTGCGAATGCACTGCTTTGCCTCCGACCCGCGCCAAGAGCACTGGCGAGCTACCTCGTCCGTCAAAATCTCCCGCCAGCACTGCCGTACGACTTTTCCCCGCATTGGGACAAATCGCTGACCTGTAAATAAATATTTAGTTTTATTGTTATTTTTTTTATTATTTACTATTTATTTATATATTTTAACTTACAAATTTCGAGAAGAGGCTGGAATCGCTTAGAGTGGCATCAAATTTCTGAAGCTCCTCCATCGTCTTTAAGGGCGAAGGCGGCAATATCCAGCGCGGCGGCTTGTTTGCGCCGCACACCTTCGCTTTGATGGAGGCCATCTCACTTCTAAGTGAGGTGACCTCCGCCAGCACCCTAGTTAGGACGTCCATCAATTCTGTAAAAATATAAAAAGTATAAAAAAATATAAAAAGAATGCCTTACCAGCATTGGTAGGCTCCTTCTTAGCCTGCGTAGCCTCCGCGTCCTGGCTCTCGTTAAACAAATTAGTGTAGTCCATTTCCTGTCGAATACATATTTTGCATTCATCAAATGTTCATTTGGCTTGGATTCACATGATCAAAGGTCACTTCTGAGACCATAGGAACAACTTGAGCTTGCTCCATTTAAAAAATTCCATCACCATACTCCAAGACACTACTTCTGTGCCAATTTGGAAGTTGTGTTTAAAAAAATTATTACGCACACTTTTAAATAAGTGTGTAATATCATGACATAGCCTTGTATGTATTTTTTCTTCTTCGTGCTTACCCTGCAGTACCAAAATTTAAAATTAAATTAAATTTGTATATTAATTTAAAAAACAACTTTAACTTTCTTTGCAGTCTGCTTTGTCACCCGATCTTGGGCATATTGAAAGTATTTTAAGGTCGAAGTCGCTGTCCTCCAAGGCGAACTTCGTCTTATATGCGGCTGTAAAGATATAAATGATTATAAGTATATGAATTTATTGAAATATATACAGGGATGTATATTACCTCTTAGCGCGTACGTTACCAGCATTTTGCGAATGCACTGCTTTGCCTCCGACCCGCGCCAAGAGCACTGGCGAGCTACCTCGTCCGTCAAAATCTCCCGCCAGCACTGCCGTACGACTTTTCCCCGCATTGGGACAAATCGCTGACCTGTAAATAAATATTTAGTTTTATTGTTATTTTTTTTATTATTTACTATTTATTTATATATTTTAACTTACAAATTTCGAGAAGAGGCTGGAATCGCTTAGAGTGGCATCAAATTTCTGAAGCTCCTCCATCGTCTTTAAGGGCGAAGGCGGCAATATCCAGCGCGGCGGCTTGTTTGCGCCGCACACCTTCGCTTTGATGGAGGCCATCTCACTTCTAAGTGAGGTGACCTCCGCCAGCACCCTAGTTAGGACGTCCATCAATTCTGTAAAAATATAAAAAGTATAAAAAAATATAAAAAGAATGCCTTACCAGCATTGGTAGGCTCCTTCTTAGCCTGCGTAGCCTCCGCGTCCTGGCTCTCGTTAAACAAATTAGTGTAGTCCATTTCCTGTCGAATACATATTTTGCATTCATCAAATGTTCATTTGGCTTGGATTCACATGATCAAAGGTCACTTCTGAGACCATAGGAACAACTTGAGCTTGCTCCATTTAAAAAATTCCATCACCATACTCCAAGACACTACTTCTGTGCCAATTTGGAAGTTGTGTTTAAAAAAATTATTACGCACACTTTTAAATAAGTGTGTAATATCATGACATAGCCTTGTATGTATTTTTTCTTCTTCGTGCTTACCCTGCAGTACCAAAATTTAAAATTAAATTAAATTTGTATATTAATTTAAAAAACAACTTTAACTTTCTTTGCAGTCTGCTTTGTCACCCGATCTTGGGCATATTGAAAGTATTTTAAGGTCGAAGTCGCTGTCCTCCAAGGCGAACTTCGTCTTATATGCGGCTGTAAAGATATAAATGATTATAAGTATATGAATTTATTGAAATATATACAGGGATGTATATTACCTCTTAGCGCGTACGTTACCAGCATTTTGCGAATGCACTGCTTTGCCTCCGACCCGCGCCAAGAGCACTGGCGAGCTACCTCGTCCGTCAAAATCTCCCGCCAGCACTGCCGTACGACTTTTCCCCGCATTGGGACAAATCGCTGACCTGTAAATAAATATTTAGTTTTATTGTTATTTTTTTTATTATTTACTATTTATTTATATATTTTAACTTACAAATTTCGAGAAGAGGCTGGAATCGCTTAGAGTGGCATCAAATTTCTGAAGCTCCTCCATCGTCTTTAAGGGCGAAGGCGGCAATATCCAGCGCGGCGGCTTGTTTGCGCCGCACACCTTCGCTTTGATGGAGGCCATCTCACTTCTAAGTGAGGTGACCTCCGCCAGCACCCTAGTTAGGACGTCCATCAATTCTGTAAAAATATAAAAAGTATAAAAAAATATAAAAAGAATGCCTTACCAGCATTGGTAGGCTCCTTCTTAGCCTGCGTAGCCTCCGCGTCCTGGCTCTCGTTAAACAAATTAGTGTAGTCCATTTCCTGTCGAATACATATTTTGCATTCATCAAATGTTCATTTGGCTTGGATTCACATGATCAAAGGTCACTTCTGAGACCATAGGAACAACTTGAGCTTGCTCCATTTAAAAAATTCCATCACCATACTCCAAGACACTACTTCTGTGCCAATTTGGAAGTTGTGTTTAAAAAAATTATTACGCACACTTTTAAATAAGTGTGTAATATCATGACATAGCCTTGTATGTATTTTTTCTTCTTCGTGCTTACCCTGCAGTACCAAAATTTAAAATTAAATTAAATTTGTATATTAATTTAAAAAACAACTTTAACTTTCTTTGCAGTCTGCTTTGTCACCCGATCTTGGGCATATTGAAAGTATTTTAAGGTCGAAGTCGCTGTCCTCCAAGGCGAACTTCGTCTTATATGCGGCTGTAAAGATATAAATGATTATAAGTATATGAATTTATTGAAATATATACAGGGATGTATATTACCTCTTAGCGCGTACGTTACCAGCATTTTGCGAATGCACTGCTTTGCCTCCGACCCGCGCCAAGAGCACTGGCGAGCTACCTCGTCCGTCAAAATCTCCCGCCAGCACTGCCGTACGACTTTTCCCCGCATTGGGACAAATCGCTGACCTGTAAATAAATATTTAGTTTTATTGTTATTTTTTTTATTATTTACTATTTATTTATATATTTTAACTTACAAATTTCGAGAAGAGACTGGAGTCGCTTAGAGTGGCATTAAATTTCTGAAGCTCCTCCATCGTCTTTAAGGGCGAAGGCGGCAATATCGAGCGCGGCGGCTTGTTTGCGCCGCACACCTTCGCTTTGATGGAGGCCATCTCACTTCTAAGTGAGGTGACCTCCGCCAGCACCCTAGTTAGGACGTCCATCAATTCTGTAAAAATATAAAAAGTATAAAAAAATATAAAAAGAATGCCTTACCAGCATTGGTAGGCTCCTTCTTAGCCTGCGTAGCCTCCGCGTCCTGGCTCTCGTTAAACAAATTAGTGTAGTCCATTTCCTGTCGAATACATATTTTGCATTCATCAAATGTTCATTTGGCTTGGATTCACATGATCAAAGGTCACTTCTGAGACCATAGGAACTTGAGCTTGCTCCATTTAAAAATTCCATCACCATACTCCAAGACACTACTTCTGTGCCAATTTGGAAGTTGTGTTTAAAAAAATTATTACGCACACTTTTAAATAAGTGTGTAATATCATGACATAGCCTTGTATGTATTTTTTCTTCGTGCTTACCCTGCAGTACCATTCATCAACAATTCATCAACAGCCGAAGGGGTGTTGTTGATGATTCATCGATGAATTGCCATACAAACTGTTGATGAATTTAACATGGGCATGTCCTAGGCTGTCATCAACAACATGTCATCAACAATTGTTGATGACAAGTTGATGAAAAGTTAATGACAAGTTGATGACAAGTTGATGAATTCATCAACTTGTAATCAACTTGTAATCAACTTGTCATCAACTTGTAATCAACTTGTCATCAACTTGTCATCAACTTGTAATCAACTTGTCATCAACTTGTCATCAACTTGTCATCAACTTGTAATCAACTTGTAATCAACTTGTCATCAACTTGTCATCAACTTGTAGTCAACTTGTCATCAACTTGTCATCAACTTTTCATCAAATAAAATGCATACAAATTTAATTAAATATTATATTTATTTTGATTATTTTTAATTTTAAAATTCTTTTTTTTTTAATTTTTTTATTCATCTACCCACAAATCTAAGTTAATTTCCTCCTCGACCGGCTGCACCTCTGCTCTCCTCTTTTTTTGTACAGAATCTAAATTTTTTGCACATCTTAGGCTTTTACTTAATATCTTGTGAGGCGGCTCGGAAGTATCCACTTGAGAAATCGCATCTACAGAAAAAATAATAATTAATAAAGGAAACAAATAATTAAATTAAATATAAATTACCCAAAAGAGCCGTATACAATTTGTCGTGCTCCTTGAGCCGTTTTTTTGTTTTGGCCCCATCCAAGTTATAATTCAAAAGAATATCATTACCATTTTGGAAATCTTGCCTCTTTTGAGAATTTTGACCATAGTTGCAATCTGAAAAGAAAATATAAAAGAATATTTATTATATATAATATAATATGTACTATATAGTAAGTAGGAAATACTTACGATTTTTGGTGTAGACTCCTCATCTAACGCAGTATTCATTTTAACCAGGTCTTCCTCCGTCATTAAAGGGAACCTGACTTCATTTAAATTCTCCTCTTTCTGTTTTGCTTTGTAAATCTCCTTTACTAAGGCGATCGAGTCGGTCATTACCGTTGACATCGCCTTCAGCTCTGCCACTTCTCGACGCAACTCACATACAGAGTTCTGGAGACCTATGTATGTAAATGTAAAAAAACTTTATTAATAATTATATTATTATATATAAACTTACGAAAATACGTACCTTCTCTGTAAAAGCCAACAAAATAATAAATTACAAAAATATCAGAAAAATATAACGCAGGCTGATTTGTCGGTCTCTTAATACTTACGGCTGAGCTCCCTTTCCATTGAGAAATTGTTTCCGGCTGGGGAATTCAATTTTACGAAATGTGCTCGGAAAAAAGGGCTAAAGACTTCAATATAATAATCGAAAATAAAAGAAATACAAATAATAAATAATAATAAATAAAAAAATAATAAAATCAAAAGAAAAAAGGAAATAAATAAGAAAAAACTAAAGACTTGAAAATCAAAAATAAAAGAAATACAAATAATAAATAATAATAAATACAAAAATAATAAAATCAAAAGAAAAAAGGAAATAAATAAAGAAAAAACTAAAGACTTGAAAATCAAAAATAAAAGAAATACAAATAATAAATAATAATAAATCAAAAAAATAATAAAATCAAAAGAAAGAAACAAAATAAATAATAAGACTACAAAATATAAATAATAAATTATAAATAGAAAACCTTCCTAGCTAATTTTTTTTTTTTTCGGTTTTTAACCCGGGTAGGTGAATCTTCTAAAGATATATAAAACGAAATTGCTCTATATATGCCCGATTCGTCCTATAAGACGCCTACGGACTAAACACCTCCCATTGAAACTAAATGAACTCCTAATAATAATGCAGCAAGGGTATCAAAACTATTGTATCCTTATGAGGAATTCCAATGGCTTTCTTACTAAATTCTGCTACTGAAAACTTTTCTAATATGGAATCCTCTTCTAAAATACCCTCGCATATACCCTCATCAAATGAATTAATTGGCTCATTATAAAAACTAAATAATTCTGAAAATCTTCTACCTACAATAAAAATATCTCCTGCCTCTTCTATAAAAGAATCTATTTTGATCGGAACTATTTCCTGAAGAAAACAGAAATTATCGGGTCTTTTCCCGCTAAGTACACAACCTTTCATTCTTAAAACACTGCCTTCTAATTTTATATTTTTATCTTCTTTCAACTCTAATTTTTCCTCGCTAATTTTCCTAAAAATCTGTTCTAGGATTTGTGTGGGTTTTCGGACAAAACGCTTAAGTGTCTGCAAATAATTTTCAAATGCGTAAGATGAACCTCTAATCGGATCTCCGATTACATTCATCGTTTCGCTCATATGACGCAAGCTGTGAACATTGTAGGAAACACTGTTTTCACCAAAAATCAATGGGAAATTTTCAACAAAAACATTTAACATTCCCTGGGAAATATTAATATTTTGTTGCCCTTGTTTTTCAGAGCAGAGCAATGTATATGCACAATGTAACAACAAAAATACATAATATTGATCTTTCTTAATTGTATCCTTAAGAGCTACAATCCCAGTATACAATAAGAACTGTCTGAACTCTGTGGCTTTCCAGTTTGGGAGCTCCAACAAAGTCCTTGGCTTGCGTGCAAACTCTTTCGGAACATACCTACTCATTGATGTCAATGCCCTAGAAATGGTTCCCTTTTCCAATGTGGTCAATTTTTCGACTACTTTATTATTATAAAGCCTAGTTAAAAATTTTCGCATCACACCTAGTTCTACCAGATGCATGCAATCTAAGGGAACTTGGGTTACCATTAAAACTCCAAGTTTCTCAAAAGCGGACTGAACATCTAAATACTGCGGGCTATGGTGGGAAGGATACTTTCGAGCACGAAAATCTTCGTCAGAAATAGGATCCTCACACCTTGTACTATAAGTTAGAACTGAATTTATTTTTCTGCCAACCTGCAAGCACTTTGTACATCCATGGCTGGATGTGTGACCAGGAGTGCCTGTCACGAAAGCTCTTGCAGGAGTATCGCAAACAAGTGCCCTAAATTCCAAATATATTTTTTTATCTAATATAGTTATACCATTTCGTAATACCTCGGACAATTCACTAGTAAATTTGTTTAAAAACTCCTCACTATCTAGAGGTTTATTATACCCCATGAAAACGCCTATTGGCAAAACAGGAAAATTTGTAATATTATTAATTCTGATTAAAATTGGCCACAATTGGGCACGAGAACTGTTAAATAACGGTAGTCCGTCAATATTGACATCAATGCTTACGTAATCCGGAATTTCTTTTGTAAGCGCGATTTTTTCTAACTGCTTCCTTAAGCCGACATGCAAATAAGAGCACCCATTTATTTGCATTATATCGGGCTTATTAGAACTCCTAAATCTATAGAAAGGCTTTATTTTTAAATTGTGACGATTAAGAATATTATCAAATCCGTCGCACAATTTCTTGTCGGCTTATGTTTTAAATACCATTCTTTTAAGTCGGCATTTAAATCATTGTTATCACCAACATCTGCTATTTCTACATCTAAACCTTCCTCTGCATTTGGAGCTCCTTCAACTCCTACACTTTCAATATTTTGATTCAAAACTCCTGCTTCTTCAACTATATCTCTATCTACATGATTGGAGGTTTCTCCTATCGCTGCCCTAATCTGCTCCCACAACTTCTCCTGCTCTTTCTTAACAAGCCTACGCATTTGCCTATCTCCAACCATTTTAATACATTTTTTTTTTAATTTCTTCTGAAACGCGGAAATGTGAAAAGATAAGAATTTAAATAAAACAAGATATAAAGCAAGATATATTGATAGAAGTGAGGTGGCCTCCATCAAAGCGAAGGTGTGCGGCGCAAACAAGCCGCCGCGCCACAGTGTAAGATTTTGCGAATCTAGAGCGCCTTTATTAAAAAAAAAAATTATTTTTGGGGTCAATGAGATTTAAGCACCACTTTAAGAAATATTCAAATATGAGGAAATCACGATCAAAACAAAACGAAAAATGTTTGTTTTGAAGAAAAAGGATTTTAAAGTGCAACGTTAGAAATGCATTGGGCAGCGCGCATCAGTTGACAAAGTTTAGTCGTTTCAAGTGGATCAATTAATCAGTGGGAGCAGGCAACAATTATTTTTACCATATCAATTGATCAATTTTGAATCTATTTTTCATAACAAAATAATTTATTCCCAACTCTAATATTTTTTTTTAATTTTTTGGAAAAAAATACCAAAAAGAAAGTGTTTTTTTCATGTTTCCTATTTTTGGTGGAGTCTTGTTAAGTTGGCAAACAAAAATGGAGTTGATTTTTTTTATGTAATTTAAATTGTTGTTATTTCATTAAAAAAAATCCAAAAATTATGAACCAAAGTTTTTTTACTTTCTTAATCAATTATGTTTAATAAAAACTTAACTTTTCAGAGTTTCGACTAAAAATCTAGAAGTTATAACTAATAGTATTGGCCTTTATCACAAAAACCGAAATTTCACAAAAAAAAAAAAAAGTTGACTTCAAATTAAAACACAAAATATTTTTCTTAGGTAAAAAAAAACAAGAAAAAATATGAAATTGCTTAAAATTGTCAAACAAATTTTTTAATATATTTTTTTAAATTTTTATGTTTTAAAATACACTTTTTTGAAGATTTTGACACCCACAAAAATGCCACGCCCATTTTTGTTTGTCTACATAAAAATTTGGGTTCATAAGAATGTTCATTTCAAATTTCAAGGTGATATATCAAAAATTACGAATGTTATTGAATTAAGGCGCCCTAGATTGGCAAAATCTTACACTGTGCGCGCTCGATATTGCCGCCTTCGCCCTTAAAGACGATGGAGGAGCTTTAGAAATTTGATGCCACGCTAATCGATTCGAGCATCTTCTCGAAATTTGTAAGTTAAAATATATAAATAAATAGTAATTACTAATGAAAATTAACAATAAAACTAAATATTTATTTACAGGTCGGCGATTTGTCCCAATGCGGAGAAAAAACGTACGATAAGTTCGTACGGCAGTGCTGGCGCACTTCTGCTAATTCGGATTTTTTCCCGTCAAAACCGGCTTTTTTTGAAGGCGAACTGCGGGAAAAATTTGTGAATTACGGGAATTTTAAACAGGAATTCTGGCTTTTATAGAAGTTAAGGAATTCAATGGGTCTCAGCACGACTAACAGCATTCCAAGCATAAGGTAAAGTGTTAATTTCAACCAAAAGATATATATTGATTTTTATTTTAATATACAGATACGGATTGCGAAGGATCGGGAAATGCTGCGTGGACTATGAAGTGCATATAAAGTATCTTCGCATATAAAGTATCTTCGCACCAATATGTCTTACGGAAATGAGAGCGACAAGGAAGATATAAATACAATTATGGGAATCTTAACATAAGAAATTTTAATTTTTACTTAATAAATGTTATTTTTTGAAATTTTTCGCTTTTTTTATACATTTGTTTTTAGCCTTTTTTTTTGTTTTTTTTTTATAATTTTTTTTAGCTTGTTTCTTTATTCTTCCCGTCAAAAACAGTTTTTTTTTGCTGGTCAAAAGTTGGCAGCACTGCGCTAAGAGGTAATATACATCCCTGTATATATTTCAATAAATTCATATACTGATAATCATTTATATCTTTACAGCCGTATATAAGACGAAGTTCGCCTTGGAGGACAGCGACTTCGACCGCGTCACCCAAAAATACTTTCAGTATTCCCAAGATCGGGTGACAAAGCAGACTTCCAAAAAAATTAAACTAAACTAAACTAAATGTATACATATTTTTTTTAATGATTTTTTTTTTTTTGTTTTTTAAATGTATATATATTAATATAAGAATTTAATTTAATTTTAATTTGAATAAAAATGAATTAAAAATTAATATATATAAAATAAATATAAATTTTGGTTTTATTAAAAACATTTTAAAAGTATCTCAAACGATACTAAATGGAATCGCTAAAATATCTCAAAAGTATCTCAAACGATACTAAATAGAATCGTTAATATATCTCAAAAGTATCTCAAACGATACTAAATAGAATCGCTAAAATATCTCAAAAGTATCTCAAACGATACTAAATAGAATCGCTAAAAACATCTCAAAAGTATCTCAAACGATACTAAATAGAATCGCTAAAACATCTCAAAAGTATCTCAAACGATACCAAATCATTTCATTAACAATATCTCATAAGTATCTCAAACGATATCAAATCTGTTCCGTAAATAATATTAAAAAACTATCTCTAAAGATATAGAAATCGGCCCGCTTTTGATATTAAAAGAGTGTCAGTTATGATATTAAAAAAGATCCGCAAAGGTATCTTTTTCGGGTTCCGAAAATGATAGCTTTTGCTGCCACAAAACCCATGGCAGATGATTTACTTTCTTATCGTTTTTGAGTCTGAAATCGGACGTTTTGTCCGCCTGAAATCCGAAAAACTATCATTTTTAATATTAAAAACGATAGCTTTTGTCTGCTGGGTAGGGCTTCGATTAACCCGTGCACGGTGCATGGGGCTAAAAGTTTCCTTAGTTATGACAAGAGTTGTAGAGTTTATAATTATATTTGTCTTGAAATAAAAATGTTTTATGTTTACACTAATATCGACCTGCTCAGCGGCGTTTAACAATGTCGGTTTTAAATTTGTTGTTATTTTAAATGTGTCCTTAACAATACTATGTACAAATATGCATTCAAGTTGTTTTATTTTGTATTTGAAGGTCGATGAAGATTTCATCAGTCCTCCATACGAAACCTCATCTAAGTATGTAAATGTAGACTCTTTTGCTAACTCATTAGATAATTTTTTTTTTGCTTGGCCACCTAAGGGTTAAAGTTAAAAACATTAAAAAACCGTCCGTACACAACCTTTCAGTTCGACAAACAGCCATGAACTGAAATTAGGGGACCAAAACCGAATGACTTTGACAGGTCGAATGGACTACCTTGTATAATTCTACCATGCTTAGGGCTTTTTCAAATAAATCGGCCATTATTTTGCCTTGATTTACATTGCTAATAAATGCACCGCCTACTAAAGCTGTGAAATCACAGTTTAGGCCACGGGCGAGAAAAACATTCCATTTACTGGGTTGCTATCCGACTGCTATCGCCAAGTTCAATAAACCCAACCCAAACTCTTAAGTTGAAAGAAATTTGGGCCTTTCAAGCCAGGCAGAATCTTCTTAAAGGGTAAGGACGATACACTTAAGGCACTCGTCGATGGAGGCTCTATTATGACACTTCCATCTTTTATGGAACTTGCTAAGGCATCAGATATTATTATACCAGTTTCTGCCATATTTGGACATTCACTTTGTGCGTTGTATCTCTTATATTTTGAGACCAATAAGTTATGCTTGTGGCATAAAGGAATTTCGCTTTGCGAAATACATACATACTTTTTTTTTAAGGTTAAGGATTCACATTTCAACATATTTTAAATGGAATCATCTTTTACGATTTTTTTTAATTCTTGTCCATTCCATTTTTTAATACATTGCCTTTTCTTAGCAATGTGCCCAAAAAACATTCTGCCTTGAAATGATGGTGTCCGCCACACGCTATAAAAGATACTTAAAACCCCTCTCACAGCGGAAATTCAGGAAAGTTCACGTACAGGCCCTTTCTTGTCGATCGTGTTAAGGGCTTTTTGCCGCGGTTTCTTTTTATACATTGAAAAAAAAAAACGGAAAAATAGGATGGAAATATTAGAAAATGGATTAGAAAAAAGGATATTATTTTATTATTAAGATAATAGTTTTAAGGAATATTCGATTATTTTTCCTTCGCCATTATTGCTGTCCTCATAAGTAGACATGGCGACTCAGAATACATGTACATGAATTTATAAGTGTTAAATTTTTTAAAATATATACATATATATATATTTATCTGATTTTCAAAATGGCATTTAATGTACATATGTATATATCCCTTAAAACGGTTCCTAATTTTGGTTTTTACAAAGTTTACTTGGCTAAAAACTCTCTACCTCAGCATTTGACCATGGCAATGAAAGCAGGCTGAGAGCAAAATTCACCAGGTCCTAATAGGGGTTGTTACCTGCATAATCCCGATACCTCTTCACTTCTGACCAAAATTTCGAAGTATTTTCAATATTTTCTCAATTTATTAGGTGAATATTTATTGTGAAATTATTTTGCTTTTAATATCAGAATGTATTGAAAATATATTTATAATAGGCACGATTGAGTCCTTTTTGGATTACAAAATAAAAAAGGACAGATTTCCGGATGAAAAATCTAAAAATAGGACAGATTTCAGGTATGCGGATGATTTACATTTTTTCCGGATGAAGCGTTAAAAACAGGACAGATCTGTCCTGAAAAAGGAAAAATTGGCATCACTGCGTTAGACAGCAAAACAAGACGCCACCATAGATGCGGGTATTGTAAAATCACAGCTGATCCGGAGCGAAAGGAGGTTTTTCCGGGCAGTAAACATAAATTTAAATTTCGGCTCACCGAAGTTTGTATACCCTTGCAGATTACAAAATTAAATCAAATAATTAAAAGCTACATTCTGAAATAATAAAAAATGTTGCCTACTTACGGGCGTGTGTGACTATAATGCTAGGCTGCCACGCCAGGGATAAGATATAGTCGTCCGATTTTGATAAAATTAAAACCAAAATTCAGGAATACTATAATACAAATCTCAAATATGATGAAAATATGTTGAGAAACAGCGAAGGTATGATTTTATCTTTTATTTCCCTGATTGTTCCTATGGCAGCTATAGGATATAGTTGTCCGATTTTCATGAAATTAAAACCAAAATTCTGAAATAGTATTAAGTGGCCAAATATCAAATTTGGTGAAAATATGTTGAAAATTGACAAAGTTATAATTTTTTTTCGAAGATTTTTCCGATTGTTCCTATGGCAGCTATATGATATAGTAGTCCGATCCGGCCCGTTCCGACTTGTGTACGAGTGAGAGTATATAGAACTAACTACAAAGTTTCATTCAGAGAGCTTTAAAACTGAGGGACTAGTTTGCGTAGAAACGGACAGACGGACAGAAGGACGGACAGACTCGGCTGTTGATCCTGATCAAGAATATATATGCTATATATTATAGGGTCGGGAAAGTCTCCTTCACTGCGTTGCAAACTTCTGACTGAATTTATAATACCCTGCAAGGGTATAAAAAAACAATTAAAGATGATTCTGTTTGTGGGTTGTTACAGGCGCTATCATTTTAAAATGTTAGTTTATCATTACAAAATCCAAAGATTTTGTAAAATTTACTAGTAATTTTTCCATATATAAACCGAAAATACTTGTTTTTAAACTTCGATTCATTGGCGCCGACCGATAAATGGCACCGATAGTTCATGCAGCGCAATGGCATCGGCAAGTGACGCGCTGCAGGCGCAGCCAACTTAACGTCGCAGTTGCATCTGGCCCTGGCGCAGTTTTTCGATTTCTTCTTTATCTCCCAATCGCCGTTAACATCAGATCGGCCAAGAGCTACAACTCCAGCTGAAAAACGAGACTTTGTGTTGAGTTTGTGAGACGGCCGAGCAGCAGCATCCTGAAAACGAGAGCAGTTGCCGATACTAAACGCTGCGACACTAGTGCAAAGGAGACCAGTGACGCCGCGAAAGAAAGCATCAAAGCGGCCGGAGGACTAGAGCCACACAAACAACAAGCAAAGCATTTCAAAATGGCGCCGACAAAGGCAACGCGCGGGGTCATGGCTATCGGGCAGCCCGCAGCCGCCAATCCTCTCCTGGCCCAGGGGGCCGCCACCAGACGGGGCCGGAGGGGCGCCGCCGCCAACATAGATCCCAATGCCGAGAACATGCAGACGCGCGGCAAGCGCAAGGCCGACCACAGCCCCATCAAGAACGATAAAATCAAGCGCTCGGCGTTGGGCAACCTCACCAACAACGTTAAAGTGATGTCGCTGCATCCCGGTAATGATGAGGAGCCCTCTGGCTCTGTCGCCAAAAAGCCGACGGCCCAGCAACTGCAGGCGCTGATGGATGCCAAGAACCAGGACAAAAATCTGATCTTAAACGTCTTCGCCGATGCCGCGCCCAACAAGGTGATGACGCGCGCCTCCAGCAAGGTGGATGATGCAGTGGAGAACTGCCACAAGGTGCTCGACAAGATTGAGGAGGCAATGGCCAGGCCCAAGCCGCGCCCTAAGGCCGTGGCCGCCGGCAAGAAGCCTGTTTCAGAGGTAATGCCGATGCCAGTTGCGCCCCAGCCCATTCCCGTGCTGTTGCCGCCAAAACAGAACCTAGCCGCTCCTCCGCCAGGCGCCATAAAGCCCGTGCGCCGCATATCTAACGACTTCAACAAGACTGAGGACAGCCTTTACATGTCCGCCCTGGAGGATGTCTCCAGCTGCGATTCCATGCGCCTATCGGGCAACTTCGAGGCGGCGCGTCGTCGCTCCGCTAAGTTACAGCAAAAGACTGAGCAGCAGCCGCAGTTGTTGCCACTGCCAGAGAGTACTCCCAGCCAGGTGGTGCCCATTCAGCCGGTGCCGCCAGGCGTGGAGGATTTTGACCGCAAGAACTGGGATGATCCCTTCCAGGTGTCCCACTACGCCATGGATATCTTCAACTATCTAAAGTCGCGCGAGCCAGAGTTCCCCATCGCCGACTACATGCCCCGTCAGGTCAACCTGACCACCTGGATGCGCACGCTTCTGGTCGACTGGATGGTGGAGGTGCAAGAGACGTTCGAGCTAAACCACGAGACCCTATACCTGGCAGTCAAGATCGTTGACCTGTATCTGTGCCGAGAGGTGATAAACAAGGAGAAACTGCAGCTGTTGGGTGCCGCCGCCTTATTCATTTCCTGCAAGTACGACGAGCGCTCGCCGCCTCTGATCGAGGACTTTTTGTACATCTGCGACGGGGCCTACAAACACGACGAGCTGGTGCGTATGGAGCGGGAGACTCTGCGCATGATCAAATACGACTTGGGTATCCCGCTCTCGTACCGCTTCCTGCGACGCTACGCCCGCTGTGCCAAGGTGCCGATGCCCACGTTGACATTGGCGCGCTATATCCTCGAGCTGTCGTTGATGGACTACGCCACCATTTCATTTAGTGACTCGCAAATGGCTTCCGCCGCCCTCTTTATGGCTCTGCGTATGCACGGTGGAGCCGGCCAGCTGGATAAGCAGACCTGGAGCCCGACGCTTATATACTACTCGGGCTATCAGCTGGCCGACTTCGCAGAAATAGTTCCCGTGCTTAACGCGGGACTACATCGCAAGCCACGGACTACAATCAAGACGATACGGAACAAGTACTCGCACAAGATATTCCACGAGGTGGCCAAGGTGCCCTTGCTGACCAACCAGGAACTGTTCCAGAGCAACCTTGACATGAACGAAAGCAATCTGTCGTAGGACAGCCCTCAAGATTAGCCAAATTGAAATTCAAATCGAACTGAAAAATGTTACGCTTCAGTTAGGCTTTAAGACGCATCAGCCCCCAACACCTGACCCTTCACCAGCCGCCCCACCTTGATAAAGACGAAACTGCGGACGCGACCGCCTCAATCAAAACCCTGACCCTAAGTTTAACACCCCCCCCCCCAATCCAGGCTCCCACAATTTATTATATCTTACGTTTGTGACTTTTGCATACTTCTGCATAAATATTGTGCTAAGAGAGTCTCTTCTGTTTATTTAACCATGTATTATTGTTTAGTTTTCACGTATACATACATACCCAGGCATCATAAAGCTAAGCAGGAGCGCTCCCAACCCATTTTAGCCCACTCCCACCATCTAAACAATCATCTAGCGATCGGGCCAATCATGTTTTATTATGTACGCTAGTTTTAAGAGCTGCCAGCATTAAATAAACCTAACACATAAGCACCAAAGCTGACATGGAAACGCCAAGTAACTTATTATACATACACCAAGCATACACACACACATATGCAGAGGCAAGGATGTCTACCAGCCCGACTAGCAAAGGCACGTGTGTCCTGTACAACCTGGAAATGCGCCACGATCAACCCTCGTCCTGTGTGTAGAGTACTTAGTCGTTGTTCATTAATACTGTTGTTTGTTAAGCTACTCATGGACTCTATTCCCCGCCACCCCGCCCCTCGGAGGACGCTACATCCCCCATCTATTGCAGGCACTCCTAAACTCATTTCACCTCATCTATCCATGAAATATGTTGATAACGTTGCATTGTTCCAGTAACTAGTTATATGTATATGTATGTATCTACACCATGTTATGTATGTATCGTTTTTGCCAAGAGAATACCAATAAACATTTTTATACGTCCGTTCAAAAAGTAACTACGATTTCAAATGCAAGTCTATGTAGATGTGAATGTGTAATCCTACTTTCTTTTATGAAAAATTGTGCGGTGTATTTCATTTTCCTACATTTTGTAAAATGCAATCTTACATCTTTAAATTTTGTCTTCTTAAGGGAACCAATAAACCCGATGGGGAGTGTTAAAGGAGTGAATGGTTAAGAAGCGCCGCTGCAGGGCTATCTTTAAACTTATTTCCATAAAAATATGATACGAGTATGTAGTTTTACAAGTTTTAAGTATCTATATTTTTCTTTGCAGTAACTTTCAGAATACATTTAATTTAAAAGTATGTATTAAATCTTTGTAACAATGTAATTTTTGTAATTTGGAAATATGTATTGGAATCTTTGTAACAATACTCTAGAAATCCCTAAGCATATTCCTGCAGTATCCATAAACTGTTAGGGGTCAAAGGTTGGCGGCAGTGTTGGCCTGTTCTTGGAGTCCTCTTAATCTCACATCCATGTGGGGTGAGTAAGTACCTCCTTTGTTC
This sequence comes from Drosophila anomelani, assembly GCA_035045905.1. Taxonomy (NCBI): domain Eukaryota; kingdom Metazoa; phylum Arthropoda; class Insecta; order Diptera; family Drosophilidae; genus Drosophila; species Drosophila anomelani. Next base: position 911,686 of record JAWNOO010000007.1, on the reverse strand, counting down.
CTCAGCACCTCTCAGCTGAATCCCTGCACTTTTTACGCTTGTCTACAAACAGCTGAGAGCCGAAATGATAACCTAAGGACATCAAACCCTGTCTGGAAATGGTCCCTTCGATCCGTTACAGGTAAAATCTCCCAATGTCGTCCGCCCAAATCATTCATAATCTGTGAGTGTGTGTGCGCTTTCTGTGGGTATGTGGACTCTCTTCGGGTTTGCTGCGGTTCCTTGCTTTTGGCGGGCCCGTCTGTCATTTTAGCGCCAAAAATTTGTTAAGGATTTGCGCGGCAGGCTGCGCATGCGCCGCAAGACATCAAGACATCGTCCCCGGTTCAGTTCCCTTTCCCGTTCGGCTGCACACACGAGAACAACCGATTTCAGTCGCTGCAGTTGCGCCAGAAAAGGCACCAGGCGGTGGTGCCTTTGGGTCTTTGGCTCTTTGAATCTTGCGCTGATTTCCTACCACCTTTGGTTCGTCTAACTTCGTGCGTCCTCCGTCCAGAGTCCTGTCATTGTGTGCTCCTTTTTTTCGGCTGCCTGCCAGCCAGGTAGCGTCCTTCCTCTGCAATTGTGTCCTCGAAGGAGAGCGAAAGAGAGGAGAACACGGTGTGTATGCGTAAGGTTATCTGTCTGTATGAGAGCTAAATGCATGTGACTTTTTTCCGGTACGAGCTATTCCATGGGTGTCCGTCCTCAAGGTGCAACTGGTAACTGGCCAGCATTGCTAATTGCCTCGGTTGGGGTGTGCAGGAATCAAGTTTATTTCGGAAGCACTCGCAGAGACAGATATACATACATAGGTATAGAGACAGCTGCCCTTGGACAAAGGGGCGTCCGCCAACTTATGACTACGACTCGGGTTTCTCCACACCCCAAGAACCCATCACAGTGCCCACTTGTTGTAATCCCGTCCAGCCTCAGTAGGCCGGCGAGTTAAAGGCGCCGTTGTAGCCGCCTCCATAGCCACTGCCATAGCCGAAGGCATTGTGGTTGTTCAGCGTTCCAAAGGCCCCTTTGTGAACTCCATCCTCCTTGTACTCGGTGTTCATAGTGAAGTGGTGGTCCCAATGGTTGGGTCCGGCTGGATTGTGGTCGGGATAGCGATAATGATTCTGAGTGCTTGTTGCCGGACCATGAACGTTAGCGACGCCAGGATAGCCGGCTACTCCCGGAACTCCAGTGACTCCCGAAACTCCTGGGACTCCAGCAACTCCCGAAACTCCTGGGAGTCCAGGCACCCCAGCGACTCCCGAAACTCCTGGGGCTCCAGGAGTTACTCCGTATGCTGGAAACTGAGATTGCTGGATATAGCCAGGGTACATTGGCAAGTAGGTGCCTCCATAAGGATAGTAGCCTGGAACTTGTGGATTTACTACTGGTTGTTGAGGTTGCCCTCCACTAGGATACTGAAACGGTGGAGAGCCCCCTGTACCTAGAAAAACAAAGAAGCATTTGAAGAACTATAGTATATTTCCGAAAGGAATAGTTACCTTCAGTTGGGTATCTTGGCGCGGAGCCACCTCCAGCTGGATAAGGAACCGGAGCTTGTTGGGCTAGATATCCTGGAGGCGGGTATGCCGGAACCTCTTGCCCTCCCGAAATGGACGGATTCGGTAACGAGCTGCCAGGGAAAACAACGCTGTTCGTACTGCCCACTTTTACCCCCAGGCCACCCTGCTCGTGACCATGCGCTGCATCGATGTCTCCACCACTGGTACTACTGGAGCCTGAGTAACCTCCTCCCAGGTGAGCCAATCCGGGATACAATTGGGAATTGAGGTTGGCGCGCTGGCGATGGCGACTGCTGCTGATGCCGCCCGTCAGAGTGGAAGCCAGGTTGAACTCGGTTTTCTGATCCTCCTGGCTCTCGTCTCGGCTGAATTGGGAATTGGCCTGAATGGAGGCGACCAGGATGACGCCGAGAGCGACGAAGGCTGTATTTTTAATACTCCTGCTGGCCATGGCGTCGTAAGCAAACTAAACCTTTGAGGCATTCGGCGCGTGTATTTAATGCTGAGATGGGCTCCGATGACGAGAGCTTAGCCGAGTGTCTATTTTTAGGGTTATCAGCGGTAGCTCAGTGGCCAGATAAGTGAATTCATTGAGTGTAATTTTGTGTGTCCTACACTGCTATAAAATTTGGCAAAAACAAAATGCTACAATCAAAAGAATTTGTATATTTGATTGCGATTTATTAAAGTTAAATTTCTGTGGATATTTTAAAACTTGCGTGAACAAAAATAATAGTTTAATTAATAAATTCATATTGTTAAAAACTATTTTGAATGTATTTTGATGAGTGTTGTGTTTACACTTTTGGCGTTTCTTTAAGTGAGAATTGTGGTCCATTTTTGGGAATTCCCAAGTCCCCAAATCCATCTTAGCATAGTTTATAATTATCGCGAATATGTATGTAAGTATGTATGTATAGTATATATAAATATATACAACCTTGTTGACTACTTAGTTAGACGAACCAGAATTATAAACAACGTCTTATTTACTAAATATGTACGCCCTGAGTTTGAGTCAAGGCTCTTCTACTCGATCCCATTCATCTCCCTTATCGCCAGACTCAGCCAAGCTATAAAAACTGGACTGAAGCTCCGATTAATAGCAAAATTAAGCGAAACACTTAAAGATGCAGTTGCCTGCTGTGATACTACTGCTAGTCCTGGCCGGAGTGGCCCACTCCAGACCCACTTTTGATAAGATAGCCGAACTCCTGCTAAATGGCTTAGATGACCGAAATCCGCAGCACCATCAGCCAGGAAGGCCACTGCCAGGACAACCATATCCGTATCCACACCCCGGCCCAGGGCCACTGATTCATGAGGGCTACGAGCACGGCTACGATTATCACTACGGCGGAGGCTATGGCTATCAGGGCTACCAGCAGGAACCCCACCCTGATTACCCAGGAGGATACTATCCACAACGTCCACCACCGCATATCCCCACCGCTTATTATCCGCCACCGCAATCTCTACGTCCTGGCTACTACGCACACCAACCTGCACTGCCCACTCCCAGGCCCGGCAGCTACTACCAGGACCAATACGGCGGCGGTTACAAGCAGCGGGGTTACTAGAGTTCACATCTGACCCACAATTCCCGCCCATCCAATCATTTGCTATGTCATCTGTTTGTTTGTTTTTCTCTCTTTTATTAAAAAATTCGTGAGTTTCGTCAAGCATCGGATTTCGCGGGCTCCCAGAACCTGTTTACCAGACACCAAGACGATCTCGAGCGGACTATGAATATTCAACAACTACGGTTTGGGGAAGTCCCCCGCCAAGACTCATCTCCGTCTCACATCGATGGGCTCGGTGGGAACCTCTTGGCTTGGCAGGTGGACGTACTTGCTGGAGCTGGGAAATATGACGGGACGCTCCTCTGACGCCTCAATCGAGTGATATGGCAGGGGTACTGGCGTGGGCAGCGGAAGGGGCAGTGGTACGGGAGTAGGATTCACCTGGTTCGGGGGTGGCACCAGCGGCGGTCGATTGGTGCCTATGATTAGGGTATCTTTGGTGGGCTGCGTGGGTGGCCGTGGCTGGAAGGTGGGATTTGTTACCACTGCCTTGGGCGTGGTTGGTGTGGGTGGCGTGGTGGGTACAGTTGGTGTTCCGGTAGTCGTTGTTTGAGCCCCATTGTCTGGATTGTTCCAATCGTAGTCCGAATAGGGTTGATTGTTGTCCCAGCCGTTCCATTCTGGCGGTGGTCTCATCCCTCCTCCCCAATCGGGCCTTGGTGGGGGTGGCGGTGGTGGTCGCATTCCGCCTCCATTCCAGCCGGGTCTTGGAGGAGGGCCGCCTCCACCGCCATTCCAGCCAGGTCCCCTGCCGCCTCCATTCCAACCGGGACCCATTCCGCCGCCTCCATTCCAACCGGGCCCCATTCCGCCGCCTCCATTCCATCCAGGACGCGGAGGAGGGCCTCCTCCGTTCCAACCTGGTTGTTGGTCCCAACCAAAGCCCGGCTGATTGCCACCAGCTCCCCACTGCCAACCTGGCGGCCAGCCAGGAGGAGCTTGCTGTTGATTGGGCGGTCCACCCCGTCTATTGGGTCCCATTCCTGGTCCCCTTCCTGGTCCCATTCCTGGTCCCCTTCCTGGTCCCATTCCTGGTCCCATTCCGGGCCTTCCCTGCTGCAGTCTCTGCATCTGCTGCTGCTGTGGTCCAAAGTGATTGTTGTGCAGGCCATTAATGAGGCCATTAATAACTCCCAAGCCTGGCAGCTGAGCCACCACGGTGACGCCACCGGCGGAAGCCACGGCTCCGGTCCCAGCAGAGGAAAAGGCGAACTGAGCACGGCACGTGGGGATAGAGACCGAGATGGTTACGAAAAGCCAGACAAGGCAGGCTCGGGAAGCAGTCGAAGCAGGCGAAGATCGCGTCATGATCGAGCGATTGCCGCGAGAGGCTGATTCTAACTGAGAGGTCTAAGTGATGCGATAAGCGGCGATGCTTGAATAGACCCCCAAAAACCTGTCCGCCGGTCAGCGGCTGAGTGTGGGAGAGATTAGGATGGGCAATGAGAGCTAATCGGCTCTCCAGCGGCGACCAACGCTATCATCTTCAAACGAAATGTAAACAAAGGCCAATTCCAACTTTGAATACTCAGAAAAACCAATTAAATAAGTAGAATGAATAATAAATCAATAACAAACAATGAAATATTCAATAAATTATGATTGAGCTTCCATTTTTTTCCCACATATATAATTTTGAGATAAAGGAACAATAACTAATTTTAAATACAGGCTACTAAAAACCGATACAATATAACTTTATAACTAACAAATAGGAGGTTCTGTATCTATCAACGCAATATAAATTAATAATTCAGTAAATATGTATGAAACCTTAATTAAATTATATTTTTTTTGTGAGAAAACGATTTAAACTATCAGTTCAGATAATTTATTAAATAAATCAAATAAAAGCAATAAAATTCTAAATGTTTTTATTCAATTATATATATTAATTTATTATTCAACTATTTATCCGGTTTGAGCTCTATTTAAATTTGAAATACTGCGCTGGAGTTTCTTTTGTTTAAATAAGCGGAGTCTCAGCTGAGTGGAAGTTTATGATCTTGTTATGGATGGGGATGTGGGGATGTCCGTTGTATGTATATTGTCCACTGGCCAGCAGCAGTGGCTCGGCCAGTCTTCCAGTGCGTGGCGCGTGCTTCGCATGCTGATCGTGCCAATCCGTCTGCTATAATAAATCCAGCATAATGCATTAAGTCGCCGCGACGCTAGCCCGTTGTCCGAGCTAATCTTCCCGAGATCCCGACGCTTTTTATGGGATTAAGAAAACGTAAAAAAGAAACAATTGAAATGAGCTAGACCACAATGTGTCACTGCGGCTGCTCCAACTCCATTTCGATTCCATTCCCCAGGGTATAAATAGGGGAGAACTGCGTAGATGGACTGTCAGAACTGGAAGTTTATCGAAATAGAAGCAGCATGAGAACCCGGGCCTCCCTTCTTGCGATCCTCGCTCTGCTGGCTGCCTGCTGTCTGGATTGGAGCAACGCGCTATTCTTCAAATCCTGGAAGACCGGCAGGCGATATGGTGGAGCACAGAACTATGGGTACAATGGATATGGCAGCTACGGCTATAGCAACTATGCAGGGGGCTATGGCTACCCATCCTATCCAGCCTACTCTTCCCACTCGTATCCGTCTTCGCCAGGCTACTCGTACCCCACTTATCCAGGCTACTCCTCGCAGTACAATCCATACGGAGGCCGAAGGACATCTGGTCAGCGACAAGGACGCACCTACTCGGAAATACAAAGAGTTATCAAGCCCGATGGCTATGTCGGGCTTGGTGGAAGTCGATTCCTTCCAGCTAGAAGTAGATTCTCCCCTCTTTGGGGCTAGCTTGTACCCTAGTTATGTTGTCAGCAGTATTAGCCATTAAAATAAAGTCAGCAAAAGTTAATCCATCCATAAGATTTTTTTATTGTGTTAAACAGTGTCATTGTATATTTAATCACTGTTAAGCAAAAGATTTATGATCAGTAACGCGTACTTACGAAGCAGTGGCTACTTGGGACGTGATGTGAGTGCGAATGGAGTGGGGTCGCGCCTCCATTTGGCGGCTTGTTGGCATCTCTCGGTTATTGGGATACTGGAGTAGAGCCCCTCTGTCGGACATTCAACCGAGGGATTCCTTCAGGGTATTTCACAGAATATTCATCATCTGCGGGAGAGGGTATGTTTCGCTAATTTGTGAAGTCTTGAAAACCCCATGTCATATTTCAACAAAAATATTTGCATCCAAAAGGGCAATTGAATGACACGATAAAAACTCTCAGTTTTAGGATTTGTTTATAGCTTTTTTTATGGCTTGGCAGCTCAAATGAGGTTTTCTCCACATGTTTATAGCAACATTTGTCTATGATTGGGTGTTGTGCAACATGTTTTAGCAATACTTTCCTTCAAAGGTGAACATTTTTATACATTTAAGATTTTCTTATTAATTTAGGATTTTTTAATTTAATGTTAATTAGTATATTAGGCAAGTCCATGTTTCCTTTTTTCCAATATGTTTCTTCTCAACCAATATAAAATTTTGTCTATGTAAGAATTTTTTAACAAATATCTAAATCATAAATTGCTTAGCATATTAGGCATATTAAATACTTTTCTTAGCTGAAAAGTTAATTTTGGGGTTTACAACTGTCTGGGATCAGGCCAAAGGTGTGTAATCATGCTTTGCTTTTAATAAAATGATTCAACAGATTTTAATGCAATTTCTAAAGAACCTTACTTACTCATCAAACAATTTCTGGGCGACTTAGTTATGTATTTCACAGTTTCCCGAATAGTTTAAATGATAGCAGAACAATTTGTATGAATTTGTAATGAATCATGACATTATTTTACTTGAATTAGTAGTATATTAAATATATATATTGACGCAACTGATTATGATCAATAAAATAATATTCCGATCAGTATATTAATATTTTCAAAATAATGTAAGTTCTAGTTATGAACATTTCTCAGAAGAGTCGGAAGTCAGAACTGCATCTTTCAATGTAAAAAAAAGTTACTATAGTAATTTTCGGTTGATGATCTGATAATGAGGTCGGGCATCATCTGACTGGACTCACGGCTTACCAGTGTGAGGTGCTTATAGCCGTTTTACGAGCACTTACGCTTGGTTCCGATTAAGATGCTGTTGCTGGCCGCCTAGGACTTCCCCGACTGTCATTGAGGAAGTGAAACCAGAAACCAGATCCAAATCCCAAGCCACCTTACAGGAAGGAAGCCATCGGCTCAAGTCAGTGACAAGTGTATGTTTGCGCCCAACATGGCAATTGTTTATGCAAGAATTTGCTAATATGTACAGCGCCTCAGATGGCGCACCTACGTCATTACCTCATGTCGCTGGAGTCGCTAATTAGAATTTATATACATACGTAGACACCGAGTCCAGCCGTGCTAGTAGAGCCAAATCATTCACCACGCAATTAGAGTCAAGATCAGGTGCGATATACATATACGCTGACTCACGACCGATCGGCCGGCATAACGGGCTGCTGCTGATGCGGTGTGAATGACTTGGCGCGGGCAGCGTGTCAGTAAATATCGAGAAAACAAAGTGATCATAAAAGCCATATCATACAAAGAGACTGCGCGAGATCTACGTGAGCGGCAAAACAATTCTCCGGCGATTCGGTGGATTTTTGCTGCGGTGCCAAAACCTGATTGATAAGCCTGCCAGCCTCTGAGAACGGTAAGAACCGATCAGCCGCCTGCGATATTCATATAAATAGGCCGGTCTCCGGCTGTAGTGCAGTTCAGTACACCCGCAGCACTCTTCTTTACGAGCCATGTCAGTCCAAGGATTCCTGATCAACCTTCTGGTTGCCCTGCTCCTCCTCCTGGCCGCAGTCTCCGGCTCACCGGCCCGTGGATATTACCAATCTCCGCCGCGGGGCGGACGCAGCTACACGGACATTGCCCGAGTGGTAAATCCCAATCCATATGCCTTCGTTGGATCCCGAAACTATCCGGGTCAGCCCTTCTGGCCGGCGGGAAAACGTTAACTACCAAGCAGAGGCTATCACTTTGGTTAAGATATATTCTAGGATCGACTCAGGCTTAGCTAAGAAATGAACTGATTCATAGTTACACTGCAAAATACTCATCTAGCCCAGTTTTGTAGCTTAAATAGTGAGCCGAAAACTGTTCTTAAGACTATTATTGTTAATGAATAAATGTAAATGTTTTGATTAAAAGATTATTTGTGTTAATAACTAAAAAATTACTGGTTTTTACTTCTTTGACATCCGAAGATAATTAAATGAAAGCAATCAAACTCCTTGGAACTTAGCTTAACTTCGTTAATTAAGCCGGCTTTAATGGAATTTGGGCATTAGCAAGACACACCTACTTATGGAGGCTTTTCACTATAAAAGAAGGGTTGAAGAGCCACAAAAGGCTCAAAATAACAACGAATTCGAAGCCTCCGCAAGATGGATAAAAAGGAATCCTCATCCAATGCGATTTGGTGGATAAAAAACCCAAAGGCAGTGAAAGGAAAGAAAGCCAATGGGCTGCGTAAGTCATCCTTGGGTTCTGCCTTTTGCCTTGATATGGCAGATCTGCTGCGGAATATATCGCTGCAGGGTTACAACAAACTTTTGTCACCGGACCTGACTCTGGGACAAAGGTAATGCGTATTAAGCTTCCAAATACTCTTACTCAAACTCGTTGGCATTTAAACAGAATGATTTGGTTGATGCTCCACATGGCCACAACCATTTCGCTGGTGGTGGTGCTTTCGCTCACCTGGGAGCAGTTTGTGGCCCAGTCCTTTGTGACCAATTTGAAGGATCCCCTTTATCCCGTGGAGAACGTGCCGTTTCCCGCGGTTTCCATATGCACAAACAATAGAATTTCGCGACGGGCCATCATTCGGTATGCCGAAGAACTGTAAGCTATACATTCTTTAATGAATATTGATTATAAAAATTGAAATAAAAACAATTCAGGCGACTAAACAGCCCTGTGACTCGTCCCGTGGAATATTACTTGGAACGCCTAAGTTTCTTCCGGGAGTTTTATGTTCATGTGGGTGTTGTGGTGGACACCGATGACTTTGTTACCTTTCAGACCTTTCTCGATGTGTTTGGCACCTGGAACAATGAGACCTTTTTCGACACGCGACGCATCATGAAACAGGTGAGGTAATGTGTGAGCTTTAAAGCCGATAAATACGTCTTCTTATGTCCCCTAGTTGACCCCCAGCTGCCAGGACTTCCTGCTAAAGTGCAGCCTTGCCAATGTGGAAATCCCCTGCTTCAGCAGGGATGCCTTTCAGGAAAGCCTTACCATGTACGGACCCTGCTGCACCTTCAACATGGAAAATAGGTAGGTGCTGCCCCTATTAACTAAACTTTGAATAATTTTAATCTTTGCCAGACTCAAGCAGCGCAACTACAAGAACCGCCTAGCCAGCTCTGAGCTGGGTCTGACGGTGGTGCTGAACTCCAGCCACTCCGACTACTTTGCCCCCATTTTGAACACAAATGGCTACATTGTCTTGGTTCACAATGCAGAGAACTATGCCTCTGTCAGCTCCTCTAACGCACTCGAGATGTTTCCGGGACAGGGCGAGGATAGCTACCTTCAGGTCTACGCTCGGGTGGTGGATACTGATGACAGCTTGAAGTCCTTCTCCCCATTTGGTGTAGCTTTAACATAGTAGATATAAAGGGAGTTTCTGAAAATTCCTTTTTTTGCAGCGGCGTTGCTATTTCGATCACGAGGCCCAAACTCCCAGCAACGAGCAGCTGATGAAGACCTACACCTACGCCTACTCTTTCCCAAACTGCATCACCAGATGCCGTATCCGCAGCATCATCGCCCTGTGCCGCTGCCTGCCCTTCCAAATGCCTCTCCAGCTGGTAGAAAACCTCGATGGCGTGGTGTACTGCACCCTCGGCCATGTCTCGTGCCTCAACCAGTACATGTGTAAGTAAGTCGATCATTGTGATGCTAAAGTTAATCTAGGACCCCCATAGTCAAGTGGCGCAATGTGCTGACAGAGAGGCATATAATCCCAGGCCTGGAGCGGGAAATCGAGGAGGCCTTGTACTGTCCCCAGTGCCTGCCCTCCTGCAGCGACGTGCAGTACCGGGTTTCCATGAGTGCCCTGCCCATTGACAACTATCTGGCCAGCCTGAAGGTTGACGAGAACAACCAAACCGAGTTCAGCTCGGACATCTCCGTGCTGAGAGTTTACTTTGCCGATCCCTATGCCCAGTACTACATCCGTCTGCTGAACAATGCCTGGTTCGAGGTGTTCAGTGAGTGTTCCTTCTTATATGTAAGGGTATTGTGTAATGCTGCTGTTTCAAAGGTACCATTGGCAACATTATGTCAATTTTCGTCGGTTTCTCCATGGTGGCTATCTTCGAAATTCTCTTCTTTCTGACCAAGTATATCTATGAGGGCTGCAACCGTATCGTGGAGCAGAATATCATCGACCGCAAGACCAAGCAGTTGGAGACCAAAAAGTTGTACATATGTCCATAGATATATTTGGATATACAAATATTACCACAGAATTAATATGAGACATTTTCGAATTGAAAACTTTGTCAAAAAGTTACAGTTATCCGTAGTTTTGTTAATCAGTAAAAATTGTGTACATGTTTATTGTGGTTAGGAGCTTTGCACTTACCCATCCAGGGACCCGGAGTCACTTTGGCTTTAACTATGACAAGCAAGGAAGAGATTGGAACGTGAAGGGAGGGGAAAGGCAGTCGCCCATTAAACTGTGCACCTGTGATGTGAGCATTACCCGCGGAAATCGTTAGAAATCTTTCGATAATGTTGCCTTTCCCCCAAGAGCTTTACGTATAATGTTCCCAAACTAAAGATGATTAACTATGACCAACTCTTGGGGGATCCCTTGGCGGTGATGAACAATGGACTTACTGTGCTCCTGAGGATCCCAAAGACGGTTGAGGGGAAGCAAGTCGCTTTGAGTATCAGCAGTGAGGATGGACATGTATTTGAGGCCCAACAACTGCACTTCCATTGGGGGTCCGAACTGACCAAAGGATCTGAGCATTTTTTGGACGGTGACTTCTATGACGGAGAAGTCCATATAGTTCACAAGAATTCCAGCTACAAAACCAATCAGGAAGCCGCTCTGCATCGCAATGGCTTCGCTGTCCTGGCTGTGCTCCTCAGGAGCTCGAGGGTACGAGGGTTTCACGCTAAATCGTGTTCAGATTTTAATCACTCCCATCGCAGGTTCCTCGAAATGAGTCTCCGGCGATGAATGAAATTTGCAAGCAGGTCGCAGAGATTTCCGATTTAAACTGCATCCAACCCCTTCAGGAGGAAATGGCCCTAGGAGATCTCTTCGTTACCATAGACCCCTACAGATATTTGACCTACGAAGGTCGGTACAGATGCCTCGGGATGCCACATTATATTTACTATCTTCTTATAGGTTCCCTCACCACTCCGCCCTGCCCTGAGGCAGTGCTCTGGTTCGTTTTTCTGACTCCTGTCGATGTGCCACAGGAACACGTAAGTCGAATTATAGATTCGCGAAAGTTTACTTGAATTCGGCAAATATTATATTTGCAATTAAAATACTAATAGTAATTTTCATTCCATATCTAGTGGCAGAACTTCTGGCAGTTAAGAGACTCGTGTGGTCAGCGTGTTCTTAATACATATCGGGAGCTACAAAAAGGTTGTGAGAGACCTGTTTTCATAAGTAAAGGCAAGTAAACTGAAATGTAATTTGCATTTCCAATAATCGTTGCTTGTTAAAGTTTAGTCCTAAAACCATAGAAATTGTGATGTATCAATGTGAAATAAAAATTGTAAAAAGTGCCAGAGATGTTTGTTTGTATGCAATTGAGAAAGCTTAAGCCAAAGTGTTTTCATGGAAGCTTTTCGACAGCAAACAGCTGAATTTTCCTACCCACATCGGCCCCCAACCCGGAAACGCTCGGAATTGCATTTTCTTGCTGCGGTGGGGGGTTCAACTGGTGTCGAACGCATGTAATCCACTCAATATTTATTCCTAATGAAGCGTCTGACGGAGCGAGTGCATCACGAGGACATTGCGGAGTCCGAGGAGGTGGTCTGGGTAAAGCGGGATGACGCCCGCTCCGACAACAAGCTGCCCATCGTCTACTCCAGGGAGTATGCGGTGCGATTCGCTGGCCTTGAACGCTTGCACCCCTTCGATGCGGCCAAGGGCAAGCACATCCAGCAGGTGTGTATGTATCCCGTGTCGTTCAACGCCACGCAATGTAGCGCCGCTTTTTGTCACAGTTCCTGTGCGCCGAGCTGCAGCTGGACGGCGGTAGCTTCTACGAGCCCGAGGAGCTAAGCAAGGACCAGTTACGCCGCATACACACCAGGAACTATCTGAAGTCGCTCAAGTGGAGCATGAATGTGGCCTGCATTGCCGAGGTTCCGATCATGGCCTTTGTTCCAAATCGCTACATCCAGCGCGCCTATCTGCGCCCGATGCGCTTCCAGGCGGCCGGTTCCATTCTCGCCGGCAAGCTGGCCCTAGACTATGGATGGGCCATCAACCTCGGAGGCGGATTCCATCACTGCTGCGCGAGCAGAGGCGGCGGATTCTGTCCTTATGCAGATATCTCGCTCCTGATAGTCCGGCTATTCGAACAGGAGCCCTTTCGGGTGCGCCGCATCATGATCGTAGACCTGGACGCTCATCAGGGTAACGGTCACGAGCGTGACTTCAGCAATGTAGCCGCCGTCTACATTCTGGACATGTACAACGCGTTCGTCTATCCGCGGGACCATGTGGCCAAGGAGAGCATTCGCTGTGCAGTTGAGCTGCGAAACCACACAGAGGACGCCTACTATCTGAGGCAGCTGCGCCGCTGCCTAATGCAGTCCCTAGCTGAGTTCCGTCCTGATGTCGTCGTCTATAACGCGGGCACCGATGTGCTCAGCGGAGACCCCCTTGGTAACTTGGCCATCACGGCGGAGGGAGTGATGGAGCGGGATAGGCTGGTGTTCAGCACATTCCGGGAGTTACGCATCCCGGTGGTCATGCTGCTTAGTGGCGGCTATTTAAAACAATCCGCAGGTGTTATAGCCGACTCCATTGTCAATTTACGTCAACATGGTTTGTTAACCTAAGGTTGGAGACGAATTTTGTATTGTAATTTCTACCAAAGTAGTACAAAAAGGCGAATTACTGGAGTAAAGACGGACTTGTGTAACCGAGAGCTGTGAAAGGAAAAGTGTATGCTCGTATGGCAGGGAAACACTTGCTGTACACCTTATCAAAATTTATTAAACATATATATGTATAATTTAGAGTCGTTATCATAATAATTATTTGTCTTCTATGAAGTGATGATTTCAGATCATTAAGTTCAGTATCGCAAAAGATGCAGAAGGTATAAATATTTTCATTGTTTTAGGATATATAGCAGTTCTTGTCACAATATTTGTACAGACATCTCTTCCTTGGCAATATTAGAGGTTCCATTATTGATTTCGTTTATTTCTATGTACACTGCGAAACGGGCGGGAGGTCGGGACAAGTAAACAGAACGAATTTTTGCGCCGGAGAGTACGGATTTTGTCGCAATTGGTTAAATATCTATTATATACGATAATTGCTAGAGGCTAATTCACTTGTTTAAAATACAAAAATACATACAAATAAACGTTTGCTTAATGGCTTAATTACGAGTTAGAATATCATTATAGTGTCTTTGTTTTCAGATCTTTTCCTGGTATTTGTTTAGATTTTCTTGAAGATGTCCACTGACTAACAGGCCGTCGGCGGCGGCAACCTAAAAGGGCATACATACATGTATATCAGAGAGCAATTAATGGGAACGCTAGCAAACTAACAACTTTGAAAACTGTTAACGCGCATGCATGCAGAGTTTTGTGGAATGAACACGAGCTGAACACGATGATGATGGCTCCTCTGCGGCAGTCGTAACTTCATCAACCAAATAATCTAAAAACAATAAATCTTAAATAAATATTACAAGAAAACAAAAGAGAATACACAATGATCTAAAGATGGTAAATGGATAATGGCTACGGCTTTCCAAAAAAAAAAAAAAATCTGATGATGAGCAAATGCAGACTTACGCGGCATTGCTAGCCGGCAAGTCCTCGAAGAGGACTTCCGAACGTGAGCTTATTATGTACACCAAACAGAAAGAAACGATGAGCACCACTATGCCTATGCTGAGTGTGGTGATCTGGTGTACATTGGACGGACGCAAGAAGATGCGAGCACTAAACTGGGACCAGGTGGACTCGGTCCATGTGGAGTATTGACCAGAAGTCCAATTGTAGCCTGTTGAATTAGCGAAGTTTAGAATAAGACCAGTTAACAGCAAGGGCTTATAGTTCACCATTAATTAGAAAAGCAGGACTAAGGGCGTAGCTGTAGTTCTGGGTCGTAAGACGGCACTCGCCAACGTTGTTGTAGCCGGCAAAATAATGCAGCGGCAATTTGGTGCAGTTATCTTTGTGAATATTTGGTTGGGGCTGCGACAGCAGATAGCCCAGAACACGGTACGTCCAACCAGATGACTCCTGAGAGCCGCCCAAGACGCTTATATAGCTGTAACGGAAAACAATGGTAATATGCCATTTATTTTGTATTATTACCTTTGTGCATCTTGTGCACTCACCGCATCGGAGGTAACTGCAAGCCATTGGGACTGCCAGGATACGACGAGGCCTTGAAGAGCGGACAGTCCGCTGAGTGGAGGAAGCAGTAAAGAAGCTCGTCGGCCAGCAATGGATTGGCAACCTTGGTGCCTGTGTACTCATTGCCAGTAAGTGTCTGGTAGAGCGCCAATGCCACAATTGAAGATATATTGCGCACTTTCATCTGCAGCGAATCTGCTTTCAAACCCTTAAAGTCGCTCACATCCGCCAATAGGGTGAAATCCTTGCTTGTGTTGGCATAGGTAAAGCCTACATTGTCCTCATCATCGTAGATGGAATGATAATATTTGTTCGTTGGACGCGCATTTAAAATGAGGGCCGGAAACTTTCGATCGCGTCGCAGAAAAGACTGCGCCGAAGTCGGTGGTATGTGGAAGCTAATATCCGACTGAATGTTCAGGTTGAAACCATAGCGGGTTGTCTTGCCGTAGTTGTTTAACTGCCCCAGCAGTTTCTGGGCCAAGTCGGATCCTGTCAAGGCATGCAGTTTGATGTTAGCTATGTCATCCAATGTACCAATGTCCAGCATGAAGTCTATATTGTCAAATGCAATTGGAGAGCTGCGCGCAGATTTTGGGGGAAACTCGAGATTTTCCATGTCGTACACAAACCTCTGTGATCCGATATAGTCGTAGGATTCTCCATTGAAAGTCACGAAGAGAACATTTCGTCGGGAATCTGGCAGCGAGCTTTGAGGCGGCAGCAGTTGCCGCAGAAGATGCGCCACCTGTGTGAAAACGGCCAGCCCCATCAGGGAATCCATTGCTCCTAGACCTAAAAATAAATAAAAATTAATATAGAAATTGGATTGGATAAACCAACCCTTACCAACTCCATCAAACATGCTAACCGTGTCCAGCCGGCAGGTGACCAAGATAAACTTTTCATCAGTCTTGACCACCTCGACACCATCATTGTCTGTAGGAGGCTTTCGTGGATACACAGTGGCATACACATTGCGCCCCTCGAGCGGGTCGCAGTACTTGCTGCCGCCCAGGTTGTTGATGAAGTTGGTGCGCCGCATGCACACCTCCGTGTTGACGGCGGCCGACATAAAGGATTTAACCTCCACGGCGCACAGACTCCGCAATGCGTGCGTCTCGTAGTTTTTGTTGTTGAACTTTTCGAAACACGTCTTCAGCTTCTTGATCTCATCCGAATCGGCGATGTAATAAATAGGGAATGGGAAGTCCTCATGCAGGAGACCGGTTCCCCAGGGATTCCAATTTTTTGCCGGATTGTTGGCATCGCAGGTCTCGCTGCTGCTGCTGTTGATCCCGCTGTACTGGTTGGGACAGTTGAGTTCGTGCGAGAATTGCTTCATCTTTTCCGTCTCATTGATCAACAGCACCACCGAAATGTTCTGCGGCCCGGCCATTTTCAGTCGCATTAGGTTGTCGCGGGTGAACAGGTGCGGCGGTATCAGCGGAGCGTATGGCGGCGATGGCGGACTGGAGAGCAGAAATTCCAAGTCGGCCTCCACATTGATCAGATGCAGCACGCCCACGGAGCCGGAATAAGTGGCTGTCAAAAACCAAGGTTAGAACTGTTTGCCAGGACATTTTCCGTAAAGCACTTACAGGAGCAGCCGGTCTGGTGGGTGCCGTTCAGTCGCCGGAAGCAGCTAGCTCCCAAGATGGGCTTGTACATCTTGTCGCGCGTCCGTTCGCCTTGAGCTGCGGGTGAAACAAAGAACGTCTTAGATGACTCAGCATGGGCGAAATGGATTTCTCCGGCCAAGGGGAGTGGGCGTGAGAGTTCCAGCAAATCACAGTCAGCAAATGCAGGCACTGCCAGATGTCTGGCTTCGTCTCTGCCTCGTTTTCTTACCCTCAGCGGCGCCGTGCAGCAGCATGAGCAGCCATATCGCAGCCGCACTTAAACACTTTTCCATCGGAAGAGCCTTTGCTAGCCGTGTTCTTATCTTCGCTTAGTTTTTCACGATTTCGGCAAAAAGAAAGAAAATAAATGCTTGCTAAAACAAAAACATTTTACTGCTAGTGTGACCGTCGCTCTACAGATGAATTACCCAGCATGCCGTGATAGAATGCACCACATCATTTAAACAACGTAAACGTAACCCGTTAACGTGATTTTATTATTTAAAATTTATGATGGTCTTAACCAATGATTTAAAATATTACAATATTACACCGAATTGCATTCGCATGCTTATTAGTCCCATCTTCAAGCACTTAAAAACGCAACACAATCAATTTTTCGGTGGACTTATAATTTACCTAAACATGATTAGCAAAACATGTAAAAATATAGTACTAACATCTAATGTTCTAAAACAGCGTGTCCTCGGTACGAATGTACTCGCCAATGTCAGACTGGTGGAAGCAGACAGTGGTCAGGGGATCGGCGGTCTTGCAGTCGGTAGTGGAACGAGCCAGAACACCGAATCCGAGGGGCAGATCGTTCATCGAATAGACCACCACGCCCTGGTACTGCCCGGCGTTTTCCGTGATGCGGCCCAAACCCGTCTTGGGGATGTGGTTGCCGTACAGGAACTGCTGTTC
The DNA here is from genome assembly GCA_035045905.1 of Drosophila anomelani. Lineage (NCBI taxonomy): Eukaryota > Metazoa > Arthropoda > Insecta > Diptera > Drosophilidae > Drosophila > Drosophila anomelani. The sequence continues at coordinate 894,424 of JAWNOO010000007.1, read as the reverse complement.
GAACGAAGACTTCACCCACACCTTGTACTGCGCGTAGGGAGCCAGGTAATTCAGGGCTGTGATCTGGAACTTAAGCTTGTTCGTCTTGGAGAACTTGCCAAAACAGGTGCCTACGGACACCAGCTGCTTGTATCCAAAACACTCGCTTAGCTTTAGGATGCGCTCGGAGACGTAGTAGACGCGATCCCTGTGCTCGCGAAAGCAGTAGGTACCATCCGGTCGGTCAATCAATTGCTTAACATTTGTGCCAATGCTGAAAACACCCACATTAACGATGTACCGAAAAAACTATAGGAATACTCACTATTTAGAAAGCTTCTCGAACAATATCTTGGCACGTTCTTCACTCAGGCGTTTCATTATTATGCAGTTTGAGCCAATTTAAGAAAACGAGGCAAAAATAAACGAACCGCTACACGTGAAACGAGATAGAGATGTGAAAAGTTAATAAAGACGTTTCGATAACTTGTATCAGGGTTGCCTGATCAACAAAAAATTTCAAAAATTGTGAATTGCCCCTAAACTATCTGAACTCCCTCCTAAATTTAAAAAATCAATTTATTTGAATTTGTGCTTCAAAACGTAATGTATAATTATGACGTTGTGGAAGGTTTGGAATAAAGAAAATCAGTGGGAAATATAGGAAACTATTTTTAAATAAATTAATAAACTATTTAATTTGTTGGTAATTTTTTCAAAATGTTTGTTCTTCATTTAAGGTAATTATTATTATTAATTAAGTGTAAAATAAACTTATTTATAATAGTGTTTGTGCTCTGGCTAATACTACACACTTAAAAATACATAAATAACTAAAGCAAACACTTAGTCTAGTCATGAAGTATCACGTATTTAGGAGATGTTCATGCCGTTTCCAGGCGTTTTTGTACGTATTGCCGCTCCTTCAGCAGCTCGTCCAGCTGCTGCTCCTGGTAGTAGACCACAAACTGGGCCGCCGACACCTGCTCGAATATGGCGCAAATGCTGGGCTTTAGATTATAGAAGAATAGCAGCTGCCCTCGCTGGTTAAAGTCACTGATCAGAGAGTCTATAACTGTCGCTGTCGTGAAATCGGCTCCATACACATGGGAGGCATCGATGACCACGGGCAGATTTTGACGCATGGACTGCTTGTTGACCAGATTCCTCACATAATCCACGGAGGGAAAGATGAGGCAACGGTCTGGGGTGATCATGGAGTACTCCACGCCCGACTGTGTTGTGAGGAGTTCGGTAGTGAGTTTGGGACGCGCCGCATGGTACAGAATGAAGATGACGTTTAGTCCTACACCGATTAGGATGCCCCACTCCAGAGGTAAGACCAGGCAGGCGACAAATGTTCCCACTCCAGGCACCAGATCACTTCCTGAAATATTAAATTTAATTAACATTTTATTGTGTTCAAACTTGACTTGTTTTTAGTACTCACTTTTCGATCTCCACATGGGCTTGACCACCCGGACCTCAACCATGAATACCACTGCGGCTATAATGATGGCGGCAAGTGTGGGCCGGGGAATGAAGTAGAAGTAGGGGGTGAGGAACACAAGGGCGATCATCACCAGGCCACCCGAGTAGATGTTGCTCAGAGGTGTGCGGACTCCGCTGGCGTTGTTTACTGCTCCTCGACTCAAGGCCCCAGTTCCTGGGAAGGCCTGGACAAAGGAGTTGAATATGTTGGCTGTTCCAATGGCGATCAGCTCCTGCGAGGCATCCACCGGTTTGCCGTTGGCTAAAAAGATTGTCTGTCAGCCGGGCAAGATAATGGGAAAAAGAGGTTTTCTCACTCACCAAAGGCCTTACAAATGGCAATGTTTTCCATTAGTGAGATTAGGGGAATCACCACTAGACCGGAGCCCATACTGTGCACCATATCCACGAATCCCTGGGCAACGCCATTGCTCGTCTCATTGGCACTTAGCGATGTGGGCGGCAACTGTATGCTGGGCAGACCGGGTGGAATATCACCCACAACTCTAAAGGGTGCACCGTGCTCCTCGCTGTGGAGCATGTAGCCCATGGCACAGCACACCACCACCAGGATGGCGTTGCGAGCGGTGCCAACGATCCACAGAATCTTGTTAACCGCCCGCTGGAAGGCGGAGCACTCTTCCTCATTTGCAGGTCCAATGTGGCAGGAGGAGAGGCTGCGCATCAGCAGCAGCACCACGATGCAGGTGAGTCCCAGGACCGTGTCTCCTGCCCGTGTGTGCTCAATGTTGTGGAAGACCTGTGTCCAGATCTCTACGAAGGTGTTGCCCTTGGCCGTGATCCCCAGTACGCTCTGGATCTGCGAGGTGAGGATGATGAGCGAGACGGCGGAGGTGAAGCCCGAAGAGACCGGACCCGAAACAAAGTCTATGAGAAATCCCAGTCCGAAGAGACCCATTAGAAGCTCCACTATTCCGCTGAGAAGGCAAAGGAGGACAGACTTCTGCCACGATCCCTGGGCGGCCTGGTAAGTAAGCAGCGCCACAATAGCCGATGGACCCATCGGCACGTCCTTGCAGCTGCCCAGGAAGATGTATACGAAGCAGCCCACAAACGAGGCGTAGAGGCCGTACTAAAACAGAGAAAATTAAAACAATTAGGATTTTAATAATTTATTTATCGTGTCTTTACTTACAGCTACGGGAAGTCCGGCAATGCCCGCATAAGCCAGCGCCTGTGGAATAACGGTTAGACCCACTGTGATGCCCGCGACCAGGTCGCCCACTGCATCCTGGCTGTTGTAGCGCGGCAGCCAGCTGACGATGGGCAGGCGCTTATGCAGGGTCTTGCGGTTGAAGGTGCGCCGGCCACAGTCCTGCAGCCAGCTCCGGGTGCAGTCGAGCGTGCTTAGCGGTGGCTTCACCTTCTTGCCGTCCTCGGTCACTGGAATGGTCGAAACGAGAGCGAAGAAATGGGTCAGAGATGCCGGAAGACTGAGAGGGCTGCCGACGGCAGAGGCACTGCTTTGTTTTAAGTTCGCTTCTGATTCATAATCACAATCATTATCACGTACTAGCTAAAACCACGCTCCATCTGCTTCCTCTCCCACTCCCACTTCCCCCTTTGGGCCGCGATCAATGAGTTGGATTTCTGTTTACTTTCTGGTATTGTAACTGCTTGCGTTTTTTTTTATTTTTTTTGTTCTGAGGCTTTCCATGATCTAAACGAATTTCATTGCCAAGGCCAGTTGTAGCTTAACGGCTGAGAAAACGTGGAAAACAATTGCATTTATTTCAGAGTGGAAGGCACGGGGTGTATACTTGATGCTGCGTTTTCGTATTGCAAGATACGATGAGAAGTAGGAAAAATTGGCTGAATTCCAGTTAACTAATTTAATTGCACGTAAGCTAGGAACTAATTATGAAATCAACAGCAATTTGTGGTGAAAATTCGAAATAAAAAAGCTTGGCAAGTACCTTGTTGCGTAATAAATTGTTTGTTAAGCTAATGCTGCAAATTCGATAGTTGCCTTTCGTGATTCTGAAAAATCATTAAAGCAGTTCTAATTTGATTTCACAATTCTCCAATTTGTACTTAATGGGTACAATCGTTTAAGCCATTCAAGCCACTTCAATTTAATGGTAATTTGTGCAAAAATGTACTAATAAATCAAATTGCTAATAATTTGTATTTGCCAAACAATTAAACAATTAAACAAACAATTAAATTATTAGTTAAGCCCCAAACTACACAATAAATTCCTATACTTCACGAAATTTAATATATAAGTTGTCGTCAATAGTTTAAGACATTAAACTCCAATTTATATTGTTTTTTAATAATTTTAATTAAAACAAATGTGTTTTAATGTGTTTAATAAAACAATACAAGATTTTCGTCTCTGCTCACTGGCCCTATTGAAATGCGGTCTTAGCAGTTGTTAGTTACACTTACGGATGAACTCCTTGGATCCCACGCTGTTGCCACTGCCATTCTGGTCCGTGACATTGGTGCTGATGCTGATCGTTGAGCACTTGAAGCCATCGTTGAAGTACACATGATCCGAGGCCGGATTTGACTTCATCTTAGATCCGTGGTTGGATACACAAAAAATAGAAACACTACGATCAAAGTTTGTGTTATTTGGGGTTTCCCGTAAAATAATTGCTGCCCGGGTGACACCAGGTGACACAGGATATACTGCAGACACTCGCGTGTGGTCTGAGACGCATCTATTTAGTCTCAACGTCTAGATGCTAGGTAGCTAGGTAGAAAGTATCTGAAAGATGCTCTATGCTCGCCCGCTCGGTTCTGGTCGCGTTGCTCTTCACACGGCAGCGTTTCGAACGAAACTGTTTTGTACTTGATGCGAACCTTGTCTTTTATAAAAATCAAAACTTTGTTGACGCTCCGCTGTGCTAGTTGTTCGGCGTCTTCGTCATTGTTGTTGCTGCAGTATATCGAGTCGTCGGCGAGCCTCAGTTTCGGGCCTGAAGCTACCTCGATATTATTGTTGTTGTCTTGCCAAGGGAACCTAGCGGGCTAAACTGATAATCGAGCCTGGGGAAAATGGATAAAAACAGAGAGCATGAGTTCCCATTGCGTGATTCGTTTCCTTTTCGAAGCACTTAGTGCTGTTTGTGTCTCCGATTTCGGATTTTCGCTGATCGGGGAGAAGAAAGGAAAGGAAGTTGTAAATTCTTTTCGTATTAGTCCATAATTATTTGACTTGCTCGGCATTTTTCGAAGCATTCGACCAACACGTGAGAGCGGTCAACACTTGTTGTTGTTTGTTATTATTATTTCTCCAGCAAAATACTTCTGAATAACTGGAATGGAAAGTTACCCAGAACCCTGAGCGGGGGAGTCCACAAAAAATACCCAAATTATGGGGCCTACATTTTTTGGGACTTTCCTGAGGAAAATTTTCCACTTATTAAAAGGAACAGGTATCTTTTCCTTTGTCTTCGAGACGTTTCCAGTAGGGGGTTTTCATTGGCCAGGTAAGACCTCTGGCTGACCCAAACCAGATTGGACCGGACCACTCTGCTGCAGACGAAATCACTCACTAAAAGCGTGACTGAGTGCAGTTCATGCTATTCATATGGAAACCTGTAGATATATTCTCAAATAGAGCAATACTTTCTGACTCAGATTTGGTTTTTATCTTCGTTGGGAGTGGCTCTGCATATTAGTCTTAAATCATCCGTTGTTTGGAGGCATTTCAATTCAGAAATCAATTATTATACCATTGCAGGGTATTATAGTTTCAGTCAGAAGTTTGCAACGCAGGGAAGGAGACATCTCCGAGTCGATCTAGCCATGTCCGTCTGTCCGTTTCTACGCAAACTAGTCCCTCAGTTTTAAAGCTATCTGAATGCAACTTTGCAGTTAGGCTTCTATATACTCTCACTCGTACATATGTCGGGACGGGCCGGATCGGACGACTATATCATATAGCTGCCATAGGAATGATCCGAAAAATTTTCAAAAAACAATTATAACTTTGTCAGTTTTTTACATATTTTCACCAAATTTGATATTTAGCCATATTTAATTATTACTGAATTTCGGTTTTAATTTCATGAAAATCGGCTGACTATATCCTATAGCTTCCATAGGAACAATCAGGAAAATAAAAGAAAAAACCATAACTTTGTCAGTTTTCAACATATTTTCACCAAATTTGGTCATTTAATATTATTTCCGAATTTCGGTTTTAATTTCATGAAAATCGAACAACTATATCCTATAGCTTTCATAGGAACAATCAGGAAAATAAAAAACCATAGCTTAGCCGTGTTTCAAACCATTGCTATCAAATTTTAGATTTGGCAACTAATTATTATTTCAGAATTTCGGTTTGAATTTTTTGTTTAAATTCTGCAAGGGTATACAAACTTCAGTGAGCCGAAGTTAGCTTCCTTTCTTGTTTTTTAATACTTTAGGTGCATTTACTCCTATTTATGGCGTAGTTATTTGGTTTTATTAAAGCCGCAAAAATGTGAACACAACCCAAGTCATTCAAATAAATCTTTATAATTAGCATCGTTAATATTTCTAGGAAAATTTTATATTAAAAAAAAATTTTGTATATTAGCTAAAGTGTTTTGATTATTTCTCCACATTGCTGAGGCTTCGAGACATTCAAATAAACCAAAAACAATCACACGAAATCCAAGCTCGCCGTAGAAATGGTTGCGTCAAGTATTCTGAATATTTCAGAGATGAACTTGACACTATATAAGCGAAGACCCCAGGCTAGGCTAACAAAAGGCGATACCAAAAAATGTCATGGGTAAATAAATATTTAAATGCACAGCTTGGTGACAGCTTGGGGTCGAATGGGTTTCCGATGGAAATTTGAGGCATAAGTTAAGCGCTAACGTTAATTCTGTGCGAGATAGGTTTGTAAATGCACGAAAAGTGTGTGATTCCCGAACCGAAATGCATTCAATAGGTTGTCACATGGATTATGAGAAAAACATGTGTTTTCATTTAGTTTCAGATCGAAACTTTCTATGCAACCGTCCCAGTTTGCTTAATGGATATAAACTTGCTAATTTACGGCATTTTTCAGAAGCACTGCACTTGGAATTCGAGATGAACATTTAAATTCAAGCAAATTCGCCAAAATGCTTCCTAGACAGCTGATACCGTGACAAATGGAAATATTTAAATTAATTGAAACGGGCTGTTTATGATAAAAGGCCATAAATATCACTGTCTTTATAGCCTGGCCAAGTTCAAAGACGGAGAAGCAGGCGGTTTCGCTACTGATGCTCACTGCTTGGGGAGTCTATTGGGCCTAAAGAATTATTTAATATGAGAAAGATAAATGAAATCATTAGCAGTATGTTAATTGCTACTTTTTAAAGAGATCCCTCAAAATCATAGTCAGTTTATAGACAAATGTGGATATGGATACGATCAAATAGTAAAATAAAATATGGAGGAAGGTATTTTTTACTGGGTATCTTCCAGGTCTGTACCTAATTCTTTCAACTATCTTACACGTTTTGAAACCACTTTATGTTTTCGGGCTTTTTTGTGGCTTTTTTGTTGTGCATTTTGTTTCCTAAGCGCAGTCCAATGACTTGAATACTATCGGTCAGGTGGCAAATAGTGTATTTGCAACAACACATTCAGATAGATACGTCAAGACGCCGGTAACTGGTTTCATTCAGCTCTCAATGATCTGAGTTTGTGTATGAACTGACTGATACTCTGAGGGGACGCTCCTTCTGGCGAGTCTTCAGGCTAATTTTGGATGATGTCAAAAAAGCTGGCGCTTGCAATAACGCCGCGAAAGTCTTTTCTATATATACACACACTCTCCAAAGGCATTTCCCTTTGTTTTGGTTTATTTTTAACTATTTAAGAGCCACACACTTAGAAGGTGAGTGGGCGGGGGAGCGAGTTTGAGCGAAATGTGGGCGTGTAAGTCAATTGGACGGCACTGGAATCGCCGGGACTGGACCTGAGCTAATTGCCTTCAAATTAAAACTTCCTTGACGAGTTAATAAATGTATTTAATTAAAGTTTGCTCATACGCACTTAAATATTACACATAAATACTAACCGCCCGAGGCACACACGTGTTCGAACTTTGCACCCCGACAGGTGTGTGACCTTTGCCATGGAAATCTGTCCCCCAACCCCAAGTGGGCTCGCAAAAGTAAACACACACTTTGGATGCCATAATTCCCCATACACTCGTGACTTTCTCAATGCCCTGACTGCTGTTCCCTTAAATTTGGTGTCTAAAAACTTCTAAACTCGGCTAATAAGCCCACAAAATGGCCAACAGGAAGCGCAAATGTTCAATTAATTGATCAATTACATTTCGCTGTTAAGTTTTTGCTGTTCGTCCACATGTTACCTGCTTGTTTTTTTCCTATTTTATTTGACTGTTTTGTGGCTCAATTGCAAAATATATTTCGCATGACTTCCAAATCGTCACAAAGGGCGTAAAAAACAGCACTGGGCGTGGCCAACGCCGTGAAATTTCTACAAAGTAACGGACAACGAACTGCCGCACATTTCAATTAAATTCGTTCAGTTTGTTTTCAGATTTCGTAGCTGAATTCCTGTATATGTACATATGTATTTATCTTTATATCCTAAAGCTGTATTTAACAGAGCAAATTGTAAAACTCTCACAAACAAATTACGTATACACCATGTTACTCCATATTCAGAGGCATTTATATTTGCATATTGCTCGTTACACATTTTAAGGGTTATAAGAAAGATGTGAGTTTAAGTCTTACAGATAGAACGTGATCCAGAATAGGTAATTAAAAATCAAATCTCAAATATATTTCGGCACTTTGTACCTTGAATTGTGCGTTATTTTTTCCAGAAAACAGTGCTAACAACTAATCCAATATGTGTACTAATTTCGGGTTTCTATTTGGACTCTTCTGCCTTTCATGAATGGCTCAATTGTTCAAGTCAATGTCAGGGCATAAAAATAGCTTGTTTTTGTTCGATGTTCCCAGAATTTGCTTCGGTTCGCCAGCAAGAGAATGTGCATTTAATGATACTCAAAAACTTAAACAAACTAATTCAGCTGAAGTAACTTAGTAACCCGTTGGGAGACGGAGACAGAGTTACAATTCCCTCGTTAGTTCATAAGTATTTGACTGAATGGGTGATTTATCGCAGAGTAAACAATTTCAAATTTAGAGCTTCATAAAACGGGTTTCCTCATCTATATCGGCGACTGTCGAAATCTGGTCCTAGGGGGAACTGCTACCGGCTTTTATTTAATTTGAATATTTATGACTCGATTGTTTATATTTGATGGCGCGCAGTTTTTGATAAGTTTGCGATTTTTATGCAAAACGCGTTTCCCTCGACGATTACGCATCGAAGGAAACCACAACTGGAATCTGTGCGGAATCTTATCACACAAAACCATCAAAATATCTGGAAATCTGCTCATTGAGTTCGTTTTAGCGGTGGTTTAAGATATGCGTCGACGCTCTATAGTATATCCAAAGTGATCATAACCGAGCTGAACCAGTTCAAGCCGCAGTCCATGATAGGTTCAGCTTAAGGCACTTGAGACTATTTAGGAAATAATCAGAATTATTAAGAAGTGAAAGTCGAGACAAAGAAAAATACATTCTTTATCAGCAAGCAAAGTATAGAAAGCAGGTCTCAATCTGAGGGATTACTTTAAAACTATAACTAACTTCCCTAAGCTGCGGCAACCGAAGGTTCTTGAGCAATTAAAGTGGGCTAGACGCCGACAGTTACTCCGTGTTTGGATTAACTAACCCAGCCATTTAGGGAACCTTTGTTTTAAACACGTTCCCTCGTTTCCGTCACGTAATCTAACGACGAATTCTCGCTGCCGCATGCCATAAATCGCATGTCTTGTTGCAGCAAAAACAATTGCCACGTTACAAATTCATTACGGAATTTATTCTTAAGCCAGCTTAAAAATATCGAAGTAAGTCCGTAAATCTCAGGGTTGCAAATTTTAGCCAAAATGATTCATTTAATTGACGCTTTATCGAGGAGATCATAAAATTAGCACATTTTATACCATCTTATAAAGCCAATTAGCATAGGGACTTGGCTTTAAGGTAGTCATAAACAAATTGGTAATCGTTTGGTGTTAAACGTTAATCGGCCGTCCAAATTGCGTCAATGGATTTCGGGCCCAAAAGAGATGCTAAAAAGCAGACCGCCGTATCTGACTTATGACACTCGCAATGGGAATTTTCTCTACCAACTGTTTTTGCAGGTTGTCTGCCCCATTTAATATCTACCTATGTCTGTTGTATGTATATCTGGATGTCATCAGAATCTGATGTCAGGCCGGAAAAATGTGGCTTACCCTTTAGGTGTGTGTGTGTGTGTGGTTGCGGGGGGAGGGCGCAAATAGCCCAATTACAGCTGGAATGCCAGGCGCTGCCTATTCTCTATTGAATTTGGCCCAAAACGTTTTGGTGCCACCGGAAATGTGATTTTATTCGCTTTGACTTTGGCGCGCGTCGCACACCTCAAATTGAATTTTTTCTCTGCCAGTCCTTCATTGTCTGTGCGTTCTAATAACTATTTTTTGATTCCGATGAATATTTATGCGGCAGCACTATGAGAGTCGAGTCAAGATCGCATGCAAATGGCGAATGCAGGCCGTAAACTTCTATATATCTCTGCGTTTATGTTGATTCTTGGACACACGCGACTCGCAGAGTTTTATATTTGATTTTTAACCGGTGAATTGGTGGATGATCTCGCACAGCCGGATCAGTTAAGTAAATAGGCGTTACTGCGGCCCGTTCAAATCTCGAGGCCCGGAAAGCCCTCGAAAGTTGTCACCGCTCCACGACACCGATCGTGCAATTGTTCGTGGGAGCGAAGCGTGGCGCTGTTTGCTTTCAGCGGCGCCGAGAGACAAGCTTTGGCGCGGGGAAAGCTTTCGCACAGTTTCCCCATTTCTCTCGCGCTTTTCGGCGAGACATTTGAAAGTAAGCCTCGAATGGGGCCAGGCGAAAGGTGTTGGCATTACAAAATAGCCAACTTGTTTACATATTAATAACTATTATGCTGCATTAAATTTGTACCAATCTATTTATAATCAATGCCGCCATTTACCTCGCTGGTCGGGGTATAGATTAAGGTTGGATAACCGATTAGTTCAGAGTGTGGAACGATTGAGGGGGGAACGTCCCAGAAAAATCCAATTAATAAAGCTCTACAGTCAAACCTAATCTAGAAAATCGAAAATATCGGTAGTAAAAGATTCGATTCTCTTACCATTACATAGGTAATGTTTACGATATTAAAATCTAATTTCTCAAACTAATAAATTAGACTACTTTAATTTTACAAATGACCAACGTCAACAGCTTTAAGTGTTCCATCGATTTGCCATCCCCAAACCCAACATCGTGCAACAGATTATAAAAAATAATCTGATATTTTTCCGTTGCAACCTATTTAAATGAGCAGTGAACCGAAGCTGTAAGTACGTCACTGCCAGAACCAATTTCTTTAAGTACCAAATACCTAAGCAAAAATACAGATATACATACAGATATCCGAAAGATTAGATCTACAAATTTGTTTTTATTTATTTAGTATAAAGCTAATCTCTATTAGTTCATTTTAGTTATTCTGTTCGATTTTCGTTACTTTGGGTTTTATTAATGAAAACAAATCGAGATCTAATTTATAAAATAGACGTATAATCGGATTAAATCTAAAATAAGGCAGAAGAAGAAATATTTAAACCATTAACAATGCTAGTTGCCTTTGCACTCATAACACCAACATCAAGACCATAAGTATCCTTAATAAAGCACCCAATGAGAGATATTAATTATTTTCGAAGGGTTTTATTAAATAATAAAGATACATGCTACAGAGAAAACGGTTTTAATGGGTGAAGTTCTTTAACCAGGCCTGCTTCTGAAAAACCTAATCAGAGACCAGACCGTTATGGAGCGGCCTCGAACCTTACATTATTATGAATTAATTTCATTTTATTTATTTCAATATTATTATTATTCTGGGTTGTATTGGTTGTGGGCTGTGAGCTCGTAAAGCTATTATAGGTTGGATACATACAAAAATTAAAATGTTTCACATTTTTAATTGCGATGTCAAGCGATCTGAATCACAGTGCTGCATATAAGTTGCCTATCATTATCCTTTTGGGGGTTTCTTGTTAATTATTCTTGGGCACACGTACATATAAAATTACAATAAAAGGGTGCAAAACGTTTCCTCTAAAGTTATTTCTGGTTGACTAGTGTACCGAGTACTGACTAAGGTCGAGAGGGGATCTATAGAAAACATTTATCAGATAATATAATTATGTATATCGTTGTATATATATAACGCAACTTTCCGTGAGAAGCGAATAAAATTGACGGTGGTATATATGAAACTTATACAATAGAACGACCTTGAGGCTAATGGCGACTGAACATTCCTACTTTCCGCTTTGGATTTTCTCTATTTCTCTGGAGACTTTGCTCTTCTGTTCGGTTCACATGCGAGAGGGACAGGGGCTGGGGCTGATGATGTTTGGTTTCTGTTGGTTTCACTGAGGCACATTTGATGGATCACTAAGGGAGATAAACGCCAAACTACGACTCCGAACTTCTCCTCCTCCTCCTCTTCCTCCGCCTAGGGTCGCCTCCTAGAAATGCTTTCGCATTTGGGCGGACACCAAGAAGGGCGCCAGCAGGGAACAGATCGACATCAGGATGTTGACCAGGGCGTTCAGGTTGGCTGTAAGTCGAAGAGACTTGTTAGGATGTTGATACTAAATTGTTTGTTTAACGTTCAGCTCTCAGGAAAATTAAAAAGCGGATGGATATTTTAAATGAAGAAATTAAAAGCTTTTTATATAAAGTGATTTTCATTGCATTTAATTCGTAATAGAAAGAACAGCCACAAAAAAATAATAAATGCCATTTTAGCACGTTACATAAAAATAATTGCATAAATGAAAATTTGTTGGCTATTAGAACTACTATAAATATAACAGGAAATTAATATTATTTGGCAGGACCTCCGCTGCAGATGTCGTGCAGGATATCCTCCACGTAACCGTTATCGTTGTCGCACAGGCACAGCTTGGTCTTGCTGGACATGAACTTGGACACGCCGATGGTGCGGTTGCTGTTCTCGAACTGGCAGACCATTCCGTCCTCGCAGTCGTTGTTGCTGTTGCACTTGTGACGCAGGCCTGCAAGAATCCAAGAAAAACATATACAAAATCCACAAATTAAACTCAAAAGTAAAAAACTTAAGAGATTGCTCACACGTCTTAAACTATGGCTAATCCTGATAGAAAATCTGTAATACCTACGCTCCCTCTTAATCCTTCTGACGAGGATCTGTCACTTAGGAGGTAATACCGATGCCAAAACTCTAGAGGCCGGACATGGGCGTGCAAATGTCGCATATGGCACTTTTCTCGAGGCTGTGCATGTCACAAATTGGCACTGCGGCGATGGCGATTCCCATTACCATTTGCTTCCCATTTGGCCGCCTCGTTTGGGCCCCCAGTCGCAGTCACGACATCCTAACATAAATCCGACATCGACATTGCGCTGCCATAAAGCGAGAGGCTTTCACGCCGCTTTGGAGTATGCCCCGTCGACAGGGCAACAATGGAGGGCGCAGGACCCAAGGATCCGCGGAGCCAAGACGCCGAGCGAGCAGCACAAGGAGAACAAGTGTGAATTGCGCACGAAAACTAAATAAATAAGAACGCAAATGGCGGGGTAGAGGGAGCGGGGCCCCGGCAGTATCCACCTGGATGGATGCTTTGTTTAATTCTCATTTAGGCGGCGCCTTGGACCCATCACCTGCAACTCATCCACCTGGCTGCCACTTGAGGCACATCATCACAGAGGAGGCCTCCAAGAATGCAGCGGAGCCTCTTAAATAATAAATGTAATGTGCATGTCTTAGCAATTAGTTGACGTTTTGTTGGCTGTTCTATTTCCAGCATCTAGCGAAAGGATTCTGCCAAGAAATCCTTGGCTGTGCCGAGAACAAGACATTTTGGAACTGTATAGACAAACCTATATTTAAAACAACAATGTAAGGAGAGTTTTTAATATAATAAAACAGGTTGAAATTAAAATCTCTTGGTAAAATATCTGCTAAGATTTTAAGTTAATATTTGAATCTCTTTATATATTGCACTATATATAATTAACTAATTAGGCGCTTCCTAAGTATATCGTTGTTTATTTTTCATAATATGTGAAAGGAAACTCAAAAAAACTATGAATTTCACAAGTTAAAAGTATATACATTTGATTCTTTGATTAGTCTCAAAATGTAGAATAAATAATGCTTAATAATTACCTTTAAGAACATCCGGACAATTGCCACCCGCGGGAGCTGTATCATCGCCGCAAAGGCAACGCAACTTGTAGTCGTTCGGATCCTTGACGCAGCTGGTGCGATCTATCGCCGTACAGTCATCATGGGCGGAGCATTCGCGTCCTTTCACTGCAAAGGACAACAAATCAAATTAGGGCGGAGGTAGGGGGAAAGCACAAACAATTGGACTATCAGTTTGTTTGACTAATTGCCTGCTAATTGTGTGACTACTATGGAAATGTCCCGACCCACTGCCTACACAAATCATCGGTTAGCCGGCCTCTGTGCACACAATCCTGTTTGCCAACTCCAATCACAGTCCTATTACCAGCTGCGAGCCCACTCCTAATGTCCCTGATTTATGCGGAGCGTGGGTTGTCATTGCACTTGAGTGACTTGTTTGATCAATGCTCGATTTGTGTGTTAGTACTGTGTTGTGTTCTTTGTCGTGTCATTCAATTGCTGGCTCTTTCCCATAATTATTATTCCATTTATCTGTGGGCGGTTGCTCCAAAGTCAATCGAATGACAAATGTTTGGCTCAGGTCAACTTTAATTAATGCCTTTCCTGCTATTGGCATCTATTAAACTGTCTTAATTAGCGATTGATTACGGATCGAAAGGAATGTATTTAGTTTATTGGGGTATTAATGGGGCTGGGAAAATATGATTGAAAACATTTGGTATGCAAGAGTATAATTGGAATTTAAAAGTTTTATAAAAAGACATTTCACAACCGTTCTCTTAAAAGATTTAGCTCAATGTTTCAAGAGCTTTAATATATATTATTTACTTAATATACATATATTTCTTAAGTATATGTTTTGCTGAACATTTAACTAACTTTGATTTTCACTTTGTTTAAAGTATTTAAAACTTGTTATATATCTATTATTATAATTACATTTTACTACAATTTTTAGTTACCTGAATAATTGTAACTTATTGATTGTGTCTGAACTTGTAAGATGGATAAGAAAAGTATATAAAATAATTAATACGATTCTTTTATTAATTTTAAACAAGCAAATTGTCTCTTTTCAAAATTGGTTTATTAAGAGGCTTAATATCTCCTAAAATAATGATAAATCAGTTAAATTTAAACAAGTATTCGTAATTTCAGTAAATGTAACGGCTTGTAACTACATCTGAATAATAAATATATTTTTGCAAATAAATTAAGTGAAATTAAATCTCAAATAAATCATATTTAGTACTTTAATCCCTTCAGAAAGCTTGAAATTTATTCTAAAACTGTAGCAGTGCTTCACGGAATAATTAACCCCTGCAAATTCTCAGGCAGTGAAATTTTTGATTGTGAACGTAAACGTGTCAGAAACCCCTCCTGACCTTGCCAGCCTGGACTTCGATTTGATTTTTTATGGCCAACCCCCAGGAGGACCTGGTCGAGGGCTTTGCTTACCCACTGGAAGGTGCGTGGGCGGGGGCCCGTTGTTTGTCTTGCCGAAGGTGGTCAAAGCCGTGGAGCTGACCCCGAAGAGGATGATGAAGATGCCGAAGAGCATGGTCAGGCTGCCGCATTGTGTGAAGCGCTTCAGTGGCTGCATTTTGGATCGAGGGTGCTGGGTGGCGTGGAAGTTTATTGAGATTTTGAGACTGAGATTGCGAATTGAGCCGCTGCTGCCCTCCCCGAGACGACGGTAATTCGGGTGTTATGTAAAATCGCGGGCCACCGACGACTTTCTCACGCACTTTGCAAGCTCGAGAACTGCCCAAAAGGCTTTAAATTGGTTTCCCTAACGTCTTTGTTTCCTCTACTGGTTTCGCGAGGTAATTTTATGCAAATTTTCACACCGAAATTGTTTCCGCTCTGGAAAGAACGTCCGTTGCAAAATAAAACTGCACGAAAGGCGTCACTCCGACAAAAATCTCCTCAACTGTGTGGGTATTTGGGGTACTTGGCTCGCTTGTATCCTTCTCTATGGGGTCTTGAGGTCCCGAGGTCTAAAGTCTCGATGTCTTAAGACAGTAGCTCCAACCAGTCGCCTGCGCGTTCGAAATGCAAGTGAAGAATTCGCGGCGCACACGGAGCTTAAGTTGGGGCGACGTCGCTGCTGACTCGCTGGGCTACTTGGCGCTGGCGCACACCACCGCCACCGACGCCCCACACACAAGCACACACTCCGTAAGGCTCACACCCTGGCACCTGCTCGTCGCCTTCCTTGAAGCACCCCAAAGGCCCCTCAGCAGCTCGACAGAGAAGCGAACCCCGTTCGCAGCACGGAGCCAAGTCCATGGCGTTGCCTAGATACTCTTCACTAAGGAACTTATAGCCAAAATATTAATAGGTTTATATTTGTTTTGGTTGACTGTGAATCAGCCAAATTAAGCTAACTGGAACATATTAGAAAATCGCAATTATCACAACTCTATGGTTTATTAAAATGTATAATATTCAAAATCCCATGAATAAAGTCCTATAATATTTTCCACCACATTACCAGAAGTGTATTTAAGATAATTAGTTTTCTCTTATTTGTGCACATTAATTTATTGAGATACGTCAACGAACTTGTTTTAAGTAAGAGATATATGTAGCTAAAAAGAAAGCTGGGCATACAAAATTTGCAAACAGAAATACAGGTTCGATGAATATTCATATTATTGTGGCTAAAAACAGATTTGAAGAGAACAAAACTGATTTATTTGACTTAATCTCAACTGGTGCCAAGATCTATCTTGAATTTTGCAAAACAACAAACAAATTATTCTTACGCACTATCCAACTCCAGGCGAGCTTAAATAATTTCACGTATTCCAGGGCATCCATAAAATCCGATTCCTGGAGGAGAGCCACCTGCCTCTGCCTGCATGCATAATTAAGAGATCCCCCGGGCCGACGAAGGGTATTCCACTACATTAATGTTCCTCCTGGCTGAGAGGAGGCGGGCAGGCAAATCTGCGGGTAGATTTTGAACTTGCCTAGCGGCTGACTCCGTATAATTTGGGCGGGCAAAATGGATGGGTTCGGCACATATTGTTGTATGGTAAGCAAGCTCCGACTACGACTCCGACGCACTTGTAACTGCTTCGTCGTTTCGTGAGCGGGTTTTGGTTAACGAAGATGAATTTTTAACTGTAGTTGGTAGTTGGTGCCTGGTGTTTAGCTCTGGCTTTGCCTTCGTGCAGTTCTATATGGTTGTTGTGGCCGTTGTTGGTGGTGGTAGAAGCGACCTCGTCTCGTCCTCGTCCTGCTGTATGGTGGGATGGTGTGCTGTGTGTGTTATAATAATGACGGAGGCATTAGAGCCATTGCATAGCCTACTTTTTGGGGCCCGCAGAGTTTTGGCCCAACAATAAAGTGTAACATTAGCACGCACCAAAAACAACAACAAAAACTGGTTAGTCAAAGGTAAATAGTTATTTTGGCCATTATTCCTCCGCGCTTTCTCTTAGTTGCTGCTTTCAACACTAAGCTACAGCGTGACATCTTTTTGGTTGTAACTCATTTTTATCTCATTTGCATGAAATTTATTACAATATTTTAAACAATATTGGATATATAAAATATAAAAAACCACTAAAAGACTACATTAACAATAAAATTCAGATAAAATTAAAATAAGACTAACTTAAATTGAGAGTATTTAACGATAGGATTTAAGTAGCTTATGTGATCCTCCTAAGTAGACCAAAAACTTAATGTTAAAGCGAGTATCCAAAATTGTAGGCATAACAAAGGAAACAATTATTTTGTAGTCCAGTGCAAGTTTCCTCCGGGTGGTGCATGGCCCTAATTACGTTTCTGGAAGTGCCCAGATGAGTGGGTTGCTTGTTGCTTACAACTTTCAACTTTCAGTTTGCAACACAACTGGAATACCAGCACATAAAAAAGGTTGCAGGCCACGCCCCCAGGCCAATTTCACAAATCACTATTTAGGGGGATATATCGAACAGCCGAAAGAACAGAAAACAAAACGGATACGGATACGGCCATACTTTCGGCCATATCTGCCATTGTCTCTCAAGCCTCCTCCTAGCCTCCGCTGTAAACTGCATGTTACCTCAAAAAGGAACTCCTTGAGGTCAGAGTGGACTCAGCTCTGACATGAAACATTTGCCCAATTTGCTTATACAAATTCCTTTCGTTTATTTTTGGGCGCTTTTCCGATTGTGGAAAATGTCAAGCTCCGTGGAGGCAGGCTCCTTATCTGCCGCCGCGATCGCCTTATAAACGATTGTTTTAATCGCTGCGACAGCATAAACAATTTTCCCTTAACTAAACGCGCGCCATCGCAGCGAATTCATTTGGCACACGCACAGGGTGAACGGAAGGGCTTTCCAGAAAATATTCACACAAATATCGGGTGAGATATAAGTAATTAGGATACGTTTCTTTTCGGGTTCAAATACCATGGGTGGGAATAAACTTCTACGAGTTAAAGATTTGTTTATGTAATTTTGTAAGAATTCGATCGCAAAGAAAAGTTTGCGATTCTGAACAATTTCTGAGAACTTTATCCAATTATTTAGAATCTGAACTTACCAGCAGTATTGGTCACATCTGTAATTAAAAGAATTCTTATTTTCTTTATTTCCTCTTCTTTTATACTGACATTAATGAATGCGACTTGACAATGATTTATTCCACAGTGACGTTTAAGCAAGTCCTACAAAATCCTAGAATACACAACTGAAATACATAGTTGTAAGTATAAATAAATTTATTTAATTATTATTTAGGAGAGATGGCATGCCGGCAGCTCGATTTAATTCGCCATGCGGCAAAGTCCGAAATTTATTTCGGATATTTATTTCTTGACATTATTGATAAATGTTCCTGGCCACAGCACAGAAACGGAAAACAAGCAGGAAAATTATATAGAAAACTCACGAAATCTTTCGCCCAAATCAGAGAGACTGCAGCGAATCGGTGGCACCGCCTCAGGATTTTCCCGCGTAAAACCTTCGTACCTTCAAGGGGCGATTGTAATTAAAGAACTAATTCCCTTTCAACAATCTGGGCGTCATGTTTTTGGTCTTAACTGATGATTAATTAGTGCGGCGATTGTAGAATTTCTCCGTCTAGGGGCCGAACCGGCGATATATAATTTTCTCACGAAATCTCATCGAGGTGTACTCATGCCTAGAGGTCATCATATTTCTGCTGATTATTACTCCGAGTCCGGCCCAGTCCGGCCCCATTTCGCATTAGGTTCTTGAAAAAATGCCAATTTAGGTCCTTTAATTCCATATTATGACCACGTCTAATTGCACACACACATGGAGGGACGCAGAGACTCTGCCCCGCATGCAAGTTTGTTTTCGTGCGTTCCTCGACATGCACACACCAGCAACCCACAAAAAGGTGGCCAAGGAGGAGCCCTCGATGAAGCAAGGAGGAGGCCAACTTACACCGCTGCCATCGAAAGTTGCATGCAAGACGATGGCTAATAGTGGCTACTTGTTATAGCCTTGTCTCTGGGCCAACACTTGACCAAATAACCTTTCCATGACTTTCCCAATTTATCATTCTCCACTCGACCCCCAAATGCAGTCAAATGCATGCCAAATATACACATACATATGTATATACGGATTGCTTCAAGTTCATTTGTTAATACACACCTTGGTTTTAGCAAGCGAGGCGACACTTTTAGGGGACATTTTTCGGTCTGCCTTCGCCTTCGCCTCTGACTTTGACTCGGACCGCTGCTCGTTACGTATACGCAGTGAGGTCTGCCCCCAAGAACAAACAGGCCAATTCGCATGTCATGTTGGCCGGTCTCAAAACAACTCCGACGGACTGAAAACATAAAAATAACTGCGAAATGCTAAAGCTCACGAACTTATTATAATAACTCATGCGTGGTTAGGTTAAGACGTCATGGCCTAAGCCGACGAGTCCTTAGGGGGTATTATAATTAAGCAAGTGTACGGAGTAGTAGTAAAAAATATATAGGATTAAGAAGGGAAATAAGGCAATAAGAAGTTTATTTAAAACAAGTAAGAAAGCTACAGTCGAGTGAGCGCGACTGTGAAATACCCGCTACCCATACTTAAACCATAAAAGCGTCAGGACGCCAGAAAAAACAGTTAATACAATTTTGAACATAACGGACAAATGCAAATGCAAGTGTAATATAATCACATGCATACAAAAATACATACACATGTATCTATGTGTGTAAAAACGTTATTATTGCATTTAAGCGGCTAATAAATATTACCATTTATTAAAATTGCTTCTCGAATATCTTATAAGATTATTTTCCGAACACAACCAAGAACGGATAAGAATATTTAGTTGGTCTAATTGGTCAACCAAATGAGGCATGCTGCCCGCAGCCGTTTCTGGCCATACAAAATTATTTCTTTAATAACTTCGACAATTTTTATCTGATCGCAACCAAATTTTCAGGAATCACACAGACTATAGTTCTTAATATGCATTCCGAAATTCGCGACTCTAGCTTTAAAATTATACGCTTAATACGCTTGATTTGCGGGGGCGGAAGTGGGCGTGGTAAAAATTTGAAACAAACTTGATCTGCGTGCAAGCATAAGAAATACTGTCGAAAAAAAATTAGAGCTCTATCTCTTATAGTCTCTGAGATCCAGTGTTTCATACGGACAGACGGACAGACAGACAGACAGACAGACAGACAGACAGACAGACAGACAGACAGACAGACAGACGGACATGGCTAGATCGACTCGGCTGTTGATCCTGATCAAGAATATATATACTTTATAGGGTCGGAAATGCTTCCTTCTACCTGTTACATACATTTCCTGCCGGCACAAAGTTATAATACCCTTCTACCCTATGGGTAGCGGGTATAAAAATATATAATTTTGCGCTGTACAAACACTATAACTGAGTTCTTAGCAAGGTAATTAAATTTATAAATCGTTTTTCAAACGAGCTTCTTGCGGAGTGAATATATCACGAGGTTAATTTATTTTCTAATTTAATGCAAGCAATATTCTGAAACTATTGCATGCGTTGCCTTACTTTAAATATGCAATAGCAGAAATATGACAAACCAATTTTCAGCTTAAACTTTATTCGTCAGGGAATGCCTTATATTGCATCCAATAATTACAAAATAACAACTCAGCGGCGGAACGAAGTTCTCTAAATGCATATGAACAGCCCCAACCACATAAAACCATGTTTATGGAGCCATTAACTGGGCGCCCTGACAAGTAGCACGTCGAGAACGAGATGGCTTTGCCAAACCATCGCCGTACACCTGGCAGTGAACAACCTATAGACGTTGCCTATAGACTATATAATAACCCGAAAAAACTCCGGATTCCCATTTAATTTTGATGAAACCTGACGATTCCATTGACCTATCTAGAGGCGAAAGCCAAAAACTCATTAGTGGCGGCGTCATCGTCGTCGGACGTTATTCATTACTCACCCAAACTGTGTTAGGTGAAGCGGGAACTCCAAAGGGGTGGTACAGTGCCCGACAAATATGCAAATTTACGCACATCAAAAAGTGAAAGTTCTAGTAGAAGGGACCATAAAACCCGAAAGCCCAGGAATGGAGTGGACTTTACTCGCACGAAAAAAATCAATGCTGGCCAGCGGAGCAATGTGGTCAGTAGCGCTGGAGAAGGGCCTGGCGGAGGCGGAGCGGCTCCGGCTTCCCACGGGTGGAACACGATTAAACCGCACTGATTATGGGTTACGACCATTTCTTATGGTGGCCCAAAAGCGCCAAAACTTCTTCAACAAAATTGCCCAAGCCGAGTCCTCGGCCATTGATGACGGCTCCGTTGCACGCAATCCATGACATCACCAACGTGGTCGGTCGGGCCTCGTTCGGGCTATCGTATCCAAATATTGCACCTCCCGAACTGACCCACAATTACTTGGAGTGCTCAGACTTTCGCTGGGGGCCGAGGAAGTTGGGGTTTCCGCACCGCATCCCGGGGACACCAGCAAAAAGTCATAGGGAAACCATAGGAATCCAAATGCACCTCACTTAATTTTTCTAATTCGTTTTTGTGCTCCTCAAGAGCACTGAACCTGTCTTGGGAGTCCGGGGCTCAGACGGCTTGAGTGACATTCCTTAATTGGAATTCAAATTAAAAAGTGCCTGAATTTAATCGCGTTTTCACTAGTTGTATTATTAAAATGCAATTTTACCGGACCCGGATTTACTTGGGCGGCGTTGGGTCCCGCTACGATTTCCCGCCGGACATGCAAACTTCAATTGTTTGTCATTAGGGCCAAACTCGGGGTAAACTGACCTTTAGCCTCACCGCCATAAAGAAGTCATTCGACTTGGCTTTTTAAAGTATTGGGTTTTTTAATTATTGAATGAGTCAGTCGGTGAAGAAGAAGTACATAATAGAAACTCCTTTCAAGGCCATCTCGCAATATTGTGTGCTTGCCAAGTACGTTACTATTATTTTACAGTTGCAATGCAATTTGTAATAAGTATAGCCGTACTATAGGGAAAGGTTATTAAGAATCAACATTCAGTATTATTATCCTCATATTAAAAATTGATTTATTATTTATACATTTTTATATCAAACTATTCATAAATCATAGAACCCGGTAACTTCTGCTTTGTTAAATCCCGATGTAACTGGCCTACTATAAAAGCAAAATTAAGCAATGTTTTATTCCTCGTACAATGTATGGATCAAGCGGCCAGTAATATTAACTTTCTTTTGATATCTGAAAACTACTTAAAAGTTGGTCTTAAGAAAGTAAGTTCAGTATAAGTTTGGATAATCTAATCGATAAATAATCCTGACAGCTACATACATACATTACCGTGTGAAGCGAGATAAGCCCGTTGAGGAGCCCCAACATGAGGTGCAGTGCCACCCAGTAACTTCGTAGTTCCACCTTCCAGCCTGGCCATTAGCTTCAGCCAAATGTTTATTTGTTTGTTTCGCGTTTTATCGCGGCACGTGTCCCGAATTTACTCGAAATGAGTAACTTCCGCTCTCATGAATGAAAAATTACTTACCACGTCTAAACACCAGGTGCTTCTTTGTGGTTAGAGCTATGGCTTTCATGGATTTTCAATTTTCGCACCTCCACTATGGCTCCGAAGCCTAGAACTACGACTAATCTATGACTAATTATCAGAGCGACTTAAACGTAGGAGCAAGTCAATGTACCATAAAAGGAGGTTAATTCTATGCAATTTCGCAAGGAGTCCGTGATTACTTTTCCTTCAAGCAGACGTATTAATTACAAAGCGTAGTACATTAAGGCCCACGAACTCTGAGCCTGCATAATGCTAATTACAAGAAATTAGAGTGAGCCAAACAAATCCTTTGTAGGGTTGAAAATCCCTTTGAAAAATAAGGAAGGCATATACTTGTCAAAATTTTTATAACATTAAAAAAGTTAAATTATAAGCATTTTTTCTTGAAGTACTATGTTATTGGCCTTTAAAAAGTTTCATTTGCTATTTTACTTCCCAAATGTAATCTAGAACCTACTTAAAAATCTGCCAGAAACTTGGGAAAATATTAGTTCTTCAAAAGCAATCGCTGACCCATTAAAAAAGAAGAACTATAGGGCGAACATTACATTTTATATTTTATAGGTATTTGTAAGATAACATTTGACCACGACTTGCGCTTGAAATACATTCACTCTCAGTTTGAGAGCTGTGAGTTGGAGAGGTTCGAGCTATGTTCCGAGTCCGAGGAAGGGCCCGCATGGGAAGGTCCTTGCTGCTGATGCGACTGTTGCTGTTGTGTCTGTGTTTGCTGCTGCTGGGTGTGGGAATGGGGATGATGCGACGGCTGCTTAGACTGGATGGCAGTGCCAGACTCGTAGTTAATGCGAATCCATTGCCCCTCGGTGTTCTCCTTCCACAGCGTTACATTGTTATCGCCTCCAGTGACGGCCAGAATGTTGCCGGTGGTGGACCAGGAAACGCTCCACACAGCATCCTCGAATGTGTGCAGCACACTAGAAGTCCACTGTGTCAGATCTGCGTTGCTGCTCCACACGATCACGTGACGATCCTGAGAGGCAGTAGCAATCTGCGACCTATGCAGGCCGATCGATGGCGCCCAGGCCACATCACGAACCCAATCGGAATGGGCCTCCAGGCGCTGCTCCTCCACCCAGCGATCGTTCTCTTCGCGCCAGATCTTCACCAGGTTATCGCATCCACCGCTAACCAGACGCTTTACGGCCGTAGAGCGCGAGGTGACGCGCTGATCGAATGCCGGATCCGGAGCCTGGGCCGGGCACCAAGAAATCGCATTCACGCCAATGGTATGAGCATTTGGAATCTTCTTGGCGTCCCACACACCATAGTCTGTGTTGCAGGTGAGCACCGAAATGGAGCCATCCGAACTGGCGCAGGCCAGCACCAAGCCGTATTCAGATGGTCCAAAATCCACCGAGTTCACCGAGGAATCGTGGTTGCTGTATTCGTAGCTGAAATGTGGCAAGCAGAAAGATTAGATGTGTGGCAGCCATTGAATGATAACAAATTAAATATACATATGTCCCACATATGTCTGTTTATGCAAGTGTGGGTAAGTGTTTGTTGTACCCTTTACCAGAGTATGGAAAGTTGTGTCAATAGGAGAAGTACGTATTGATAAGGAAGTTTCAAATTGAAACTTTCAAGTTCGTAAAATCTATCGAAGACATTTCCTTTTAGATTGTTAAACTTCATAAATATTTCAAGCATTTAATGGAACGAATCTTGATTAGTGGGTATCCCGCAGTCGTTGCTCTCCCTAACCATTCCACCTTGTCTGTGTGGGCGAGGTTGCTGCAGTGTGCGTGAATTTACTTACAGCTTGGTCCAATCGCGGGGCGTTGTAGACTTCCAAACGATCACCTTGCGGTCGTAGGAGCATGAGGCCAGAATGTTGCCGAACTTTGGGTGGGCCCATGCCACCTGCCACACTGGTCCCTGGTGGCCTTTGAGCTCCGCCAGGGCCTTGTTGTTCTTGCGCGAGTGGAAGATCCGGACGCTGCCGTCCGAGGAGCAGGTAGCCAACAGCAGGCCGTAGAAGTCCAGGGCAGCGTGGTGGACCATGTCCTCGTGCTCGGTGTCGATTTCCTGCAGCAGGCTCACCATGTTGCTAGAAATTCGTTAATCCAGTCGCCAGATAAATTAAATAAATGCAAGTCGTGTTTTTTTCCGGCGCTTGACGTGGAGCTATGGATGTGAAAATACCGATTTTTCTATCGAGAGTATCGATGGATTTAGAAAATGCGATACGTCAATGCGTTGCCAGACTGATTAAAAAAAGCGGATCAAGTCCTACAATTGAATAATAGGGGCGCCAAAACGAATTTCAAGTATGTGCTGAAATGGCTGTTATCATATGTAAAAAAGTTAACAGAACTATTTTAATCAGTACATATTTATGGACCCATATCTACCTACACTTTAAATGGGTTTTCAGTTAAAATTTTTATGAATATTAAAATAATTTAATGAATACAGTTAGTTTTCAAATTAATGGAATAGTTCGAGCCTTTTTTACTGTTCAAACTTGAGTAAAAAAAGGGTTAATTATTTTTTTTTTTATTTTATTATTATTTATTTATTAATCAACATAGAAAATAAAGCTTTTACTACATATATTTTTTAAATGTTATTGTGGATATAATTAACATTATAAAAAGACTGCTGTCATCAAATAAATATTACATCAATTTAGGATGAAAAGAAAACATTAAAATAAAAGTAATGGAACATAATTGTATACCCTCGCAAAGGCTATTATAACTTCAGTCACAAAGGAGATTTGACTTGACTTCGACTTTGAATCGGATCCGCATCCTTAATTCCCGAAATTCCCACCAGCAGCAAACACACGACCATCCGCCCGCCCTACTTGTCACTGCTGACGTCTAAATATTATTCCCAATTAAAGTCATCGAGCGCCTTAGGTGGCCCATTTACAGCCCACTACCAGTAACCACCCACTTCCACATCCACTGTCACAGCCTCCCTCTTCCACTTCCTTTTCCTTTGCCAAGTATTGTCGTGGGTATATAGCCAGCACTTCCTTCGTTGTTTGTTGCCTATTATGAAAATAATTATTTCAATAAAGGGGGGAAAAGAAAAGCACAAAACGGCCCACAACAATAGGAAGCGGCAGCCGCACCACCCATTCCACTCGTCCAGCGACCCTCAAGCAAACCCTCTTCGTCAGCAGAAAATCTCAGCGGCGCACACTCACGTGTGGAAAGCGAGCCCGAGAAAGAGAAAAGGGAGAGAGACTTCCAGCCGGCTCTCTCGATGCTCGTTGCTTTTTGAGTGGAACAACAGCCGCCATTATGTTTTAGCCAACCCACATCACCGCCCACTCTCCGGTCCACTGTGTATATCCTTCTGTTTATTGCCTGCCCATTGTTGAGTGGTTTTTCCCCGGGATGTCCTCGCAAACGTATGCTTTAGCCAAGCACTGCCGTTTAAACTTGAAAGCTTCAACAGGAATAGGAGTTAAGAAAAAAAAACAAAAGGAATGTGTCCTGCTGCGAGGATATGTCGAGGTTGGATTATAATGAGCGTGGCGGTCGCGTGGCTGTCAAACATTCCGCATCATTTGCCATAGCCGCAAGGCGTAATTCACACGACAGAGATGAAAAGCCAAGACCGGCGACAAATTGAGCGGCAATCAAGTGAGTTTTCCGGCTAGCGTCGGGAATTCCGAATGGAACTGCAGTGCGAACTTACCGTCGGGAAGGACCTGGCGCATTTTCAAAAACGATGTGGTCAGCCGGATGACGGATTCCTTGTCCAGTTGTGAAATAATCGCCGCTATCAGCGGCAGTAATTTGGCCAATTCACAATACTCGGTGTTTTCCTGTTCACGTCGTGTGCTTTTTTCTACAATGGTACACGTTATTGCTATATCTGTAAGAAATTCAAAAACATATATAACAGTCCTTGCACACTCTGCAATCACCTGTTTGCAACTGAGATGCTTTCCTCTCCACCAAGGATTTTTAACAGCTTCCGAGCGGAAATCCTGAAAAGGATCCTGTTGTTCGTACCTGATCTATGAAAACATGCCATTGGCTGAGCCGAGTTCTACCTGTCCGGGCAATTGACCTTTCGCAATAACACTAATTCAGCTCGATCCCTCAGAGAGAATGGCAAACGTTGATGCCATCTCACTCGACCTGACTTCTCCATTCAACAGGTTGACTCTGGCCTCCCACAGGAGTTGACTTTTATCTACATATTATTCGTTTATGTGACTCTGTATAAGCACATAAAACACAAATGATTTCCCACACAGACACGGGAGGAGAGGCTAGGACTATATGCCATACATTTGGGATGACCCACAGTCAGCATCTTGCCATTGATAGTTTTCGAACGTGATTTTGGCGCAGTTTTGCCGAAATCTGAACTCCTGCTGAGCTCCGCTTTCCATTGAGTCGCTTTCCCTGGCCAGTTTAAAGAACTTGCTTCTGTCACCTTTCTATGTAATGTATTTATGTTAAAATGTTAACAAAACTTTTTGAATTCGTGCTTATTCCTTGACCCTTTCTTTTCAAGTAGAGCTTCCAGCAGATATGTTCTCTGTTTATCCATTATATTCTTTCCCTCAAACCTGGCGATTTCAGCTAAGTCATTGAACCTTCGCTCAAGGCTTTCTTGGATATCAATAAAGGCTATTTTAAAGTAAAAGTCTTCTCCGGGTCTATGTGAAGATATTCGAAATAATATGTTGGTTACTCCCCTCCCCCAATCTTACATTATGTTTCAATTCTAAACTGGTAAGAAAGAATTCAATACAAAACACTATCAAAGGAGCTTCACACCAATTTCAGGTAAATCAACCTTCTTAAGATTCCATCCACATTGCGATCGATATTCATATTTATATTATTATCCAATTGCAACTGCAATAAGCGCACGTTCTTCGGCATACGGAAGTTAGCTTCCGTTCATGGATCTCTTGATAATTATAATCCTTCTCTTATGGCTTATTGTTCACCCACATAATAATTTATTTATTCAAATTAGAAAAAATTGCGATAATAGTTAATGTTACATTTACAATTATTTACTTGACTTATGAAGATCATACTCGATATCTGCATAGTGGAGCGGCCCCTTCACTATTTACAAATCATTTCGCGTTTTATATATACATAGACATAGTTGTGGATCGTATATGCACTCACGATCTTGGGATCGTGTAAATAATTATTTATAGGCATTAAATGTAAGTATGTGCAATTGAATTAAAGATAGTTTTTTATGAACATTTTACAGTTAATTCTTAGGGCTAACATCTATCATAGAATTTGTATTTCCTCGCTGCGTTTTGTTAACAAGGACTTCTCAGATTTGCATTACATTTTCTGCCTGTGCCGACAGCAGAGAGGGGAAACTTTTAATAAATAAGAAAAACCGCGAATAGATAGATAGAGCTGGTAGAGTGGCAACTTTTCGCAGAGTTGGTGGCTCAGCCACATATTACATTTGGAACTCGCGGACTCGAGGGGTGTTCGGCGGAGGGGCGGGGCAGTCGACGCGTTTGCTGGCTTGCTCGATTGTTTTAGAAACAACAACATCAACAAGAACAACAGTAACAACAACAAAAGCAGGCTGCTGCTAATGCACAAAGTCGTTGGGTATGTAGTGCTGCGGCTCCACGATCACGCTGGTGTAGTGGGGCGTGGCCACCACAGCCGCCGCCGCAGCAGCAGCATTAACTGTCTTAAAGCTCTCTGCAAAATCACTGACAACCCTCTGCTGCTGTTGTTGCTGCTGCTGCTGCTGCTGGTGGGGCATGGCGTACTGTTGCTGCTGGTATTGCTGCTGCTGCGTCTGCAATCGCTGCTGCTGCTGCTGCAGATGCTGATGCTCCATCAGATGTTGTTGCTGCTGCTGCTGCTGCTGCTGCTGGGAGCTATTGTCCGAAAAGTAGCTCAGCTCGAAGGTGTGACTTAGGTCGCTGTAGGTCGTCTGCGACGGCGAGGTGCCGTTCACAATCGAGGCATTTCCGGTGGACAGCTGCCGCTCGCTCTCCGAGCTGCTGGAGCAGCTATTCGAGTTGGCCGAGAAGGGACGTATCATCGATGTGGCCACATCCACGGTGGCATCGTAATCGTAATAATAGTGGTTATTGTTGTTGTAGTACAGGTTGCCCGTGGTGGTGTCGGGATACTGCATTTCCGTTGAGTACACACCCGAGGACGAGGCCGAGGCGCTGGAGCCGCCGCCTGCACTAGAGGCGGTGCCACCGCCCACACTGCTGGTCGAGCTGACCACAAGATCGTTGAGCGGCGGATAGAGCTGGGTGTAGCTCAGGCTGTCGTGATCCATGCTGGCGGACTGCTGCTGCATCTGGTGGTGGTGCCAGGCACCATTGTTATTATTGTTACTGCTATTGTTCGTCGCCGAGGGCACGGGTGTGACGGCATTGGGCGGCTGCAATGGCAGCTCTGGCTCAAAGTAGGGATCCAGCTTGGGACTGGCACTCAAGGCCAGGCTAACGGGCGTTCCCGGACCCACTGCCTGGCCGCCAGGGGCCACCGCGCACTGTGTCTGCTGCTGCTGCCCCACAACCACCACAACCGGTGGCTGTTGCTGCTGGGGAACCGCCTGTGCTGCAGCCGCCGCCGCTTGGGCCGCCTGGGCCTGTGCCGCCGCTGCTGCCGCCGCTTGGGCCGCTGGCGAAATGGGCTCCCGCTTGACCACTCCGGTCTGAATCTCGTTCAGCACCAAGTCTTTCACCTCTCGTTCGCTCAGCACGTAGTTGACGCTCACGATAAACACCTCTCGCGAGGACCGAGAGTTGTGCACCAATGTGGCGTACGACTGCACCCACACCCAGCCGCCGCCCTTGGTCAGGAAGCGATAGTATTTGGTGGTAACTTGTCCTTTGTACAGCACTGAAGAGGAAACAAGAAAGGAGCAAGCGTTAGCCTCGAAGTGAAGTGATTTCCCATTCAGGATAAGTTTAAACTGGAAAAGCCTTCTTACGGATTTGGTGGGAGCAGCGCATGGCCATTATGTCCGCAGCGTGGATGTACTGATACAGCGTCTTCTCGATGAGGTCCTGCGGCTCATATCCGGTTAGCTGCGATACGCTGTAAGCAAATAAACAGGCGGCGTGAGTAAGATGAGTAAGGGTCGCGGAATCCTTCTCGCAGTGCAAACAGTGAATGGTTATTGGTGTTGCCTCCGCTATTGGATTTGGTTTGTTTAATTTTATTTGGTCGGGTTACTGTTGTCAACGTCAATTCAATTATGCAGAAACAACAAAAAACCGAGCAATGGGGCTGCTTTCCCTAATACTTTGGGGGTTGCTCGGCACGACGGCGCGAAGGGCGCCAGAATGGGATGGCTATAGGCTAAAGCATCATGAGGGTAATTGAGTGACAATAATGTCAGACAAAGTGGGCTGGTTTTTTGGTCCGCACCGAGTCCTCCTCCCCTCGACACCCACACATACAACCACACACACTTGGAAAGCACAGACAAAGGAAAATCAAGCTCAAGAGGGAAATGATTTGTTTTCCTTTTAGTCATGTCGTCCCGTCTTGCTTACATTTCCTTTTTTCATATTCTTTTCTTCATTCTCTTTTTTGTTTTAAGTACTTTGAAAGCATTATCTTTTTGGGGGCGGTTGCTGGTGTTTTTTATCGTGGTGTAAAAAAGGAATTCGGCGGCCCTTTTAAATATTTGCCTAGTGTCGAATGTACGGCAAACAAGCTGGGGATACTTGCAGGATATTTCTGACACAGAAAAGATACAAGAGAGTTGGCTCTGTGTAAAATCTTAAAGTTCGAATTTCTCAACTTAAAAGCAGCGATTTAGAATTTTAAACGTTAAATATTCCCTTACTTAACCTAAAATTTTAATTGATTTTCAAATACAACTATTTAAAAAAAACACCACTTACCGTGCATCGAAGAATATTAGCTTCATGTCCAGCTTTGCCCGGAACATGAACATATTCTGGTGCAGCTTGATTTCTGTGATGGCAGAGGAAGGCAGCGAGTGTCCAACGGCCACCAGGCCGAGATTCTGGATAAGGCTGCCCTGACCATCCCCACAATCGGGATATATCCGAGCCTTGAGATAGCCTGAGCAGTGTATCACCTATATAAACAGAGATATTTGTTTAATTTAAAAATTGTTTGTAATATTTTTTTTGATTTGAACTTTGTATTAATCATTTAATAATTTAAGTTCAAGTTAATTTATTTTTCTTAAGTTTATTTTAGAGTCCTACCTTAAAACCGGACGTGGTGAGGCCGGCATTCCTCTTGGCCAGCACACACTTCATGCGCAGGAAGAAGGTCTTCTCGATTTCGATGGTGTGCGAGCCACGATCGTGGCCGTAGGCGGATGGATGCTGGACGCCATTGGGACTGCCTATGGGCGTGTGCGTCTGGGCGAGCTGTAGGGAGTTGAGAAAGGCAGCCTGTGGCGTGAGTACAGTGACAGTGTGTGGGAAAGAGACCAGAGTCCGGCGAAAGAAAGAGAGAGCGAGAGCAAGAGGAAAAGGGCCAACATTTAAAATGTGCCACAGATTTTCTTTTTTTGTTTTTCTTATCAGATGTGGTGGTACTCACTGGGTGCTGGTTGATGTGTGGATGCAGCGACAAAATGGCATTCATCTCGTCCTGGTCGTAGTTGTGGATGTACTCGAATATCGAGTTGCCAGTTAGCTCCACCTGTAAAATAAAATATGGTATGGTTGGAAAATATATAGGAAAGGTAAGAAAATAGACAAAGTGTTGTTATATCCTGATATTTTCAATAGGCACCAACAGCCATTTCGGGAAGTATTTCAAGTATTTCCACTTTTTATACAAAAAGATGAAATTTTCATTTAATATAAAAGATAGAACGCACTTCCTTTGGTTGGTATTGAGTGCCAATTAGATGGAAAATGTAAATGAATCGCCTGTATCGAGGCTTCGTGAACACTTCCAGCCCTGCAACCGCACCATTGACTTGCAAATGCAAGTGGCGGTGATGCAAAAAGGCAACGTGGCAGGTGGCAACCGGAAATTTATGCGCATAAATCAGGACATAAGAACCGAAGACGACGGCACTCACCTGACTAAGGCCCAAATGCACGGAGGCCGTTTCCGAGATGTACATGATTTTGCCATCCGGAGCCACCACGAAGATGAAGCCATCCAGAGTTTGCAGCAGGTGAGAGCCCAGCTCCTTGATTGTAGCGCCGCGTTGCATGGCGGGCGATGAGCCCCAGGCTTCTCCAAGACCTGAAAGGAAGGTAAGCGGAAAATCTTTATGAATTTTCAGAATTAACTATGTGTAATCCACAAACAAGTTTTAACTTCGCTTCGACTTTTAATCGAATCCGCGTTCTAAATTCCCGAAATTCCCACAAACAGCAAACACACGACCGTCACGCCCGCTCTACTTCGCACTGCTGACGTCTAAATATTATTCCCAATTAAAGTCATCGAGCGCCTTAGGTGGTCCCTTCACAGCCCACTACCAGTAACCACCCACTTCCACTGTCACAGCCTCCCTCTTCCACTTCCTTTTCCTTATTCAAGTATTGTCCATGTATTGTCATGGGTATATGGCCAGCACTTCCTTCGTTGTTTGTGGCCTATTATTAAAATAATTATTTCAAAAAAGGGGAAAAAGGAAAAGCACAAAACGACCAGCAACAATGGAAAACGACAGCCACACCACCCATCCCATTCCAGTCACTCGTCCGCTCGAGCAAAGCGTTTCCGTAATACACACGACAGAGATAAAAAGCCAAGACCGGCGAAAAATTGAGTGGCAAACAAGCGAGTTTTCCGGCCAGATTCCGGAAAATTTGAAACTGCAGTGGGGACTTACCGTCGGGAAAGACCTGGCGCATTTTCAAATACGATGTTGTCAGCCGGATGACGGAGGCCTTGTCCAATTGCGAAGTAATCGCCGCTGGCAGCGGCAGTAATTTGGCCAATTCACAGAACTCTGTGTTTTCCTTTTCACGTCGCGTGCGTGCCGCATTTTTGCTTTTCTCCTTCATGGCACACGTTTTGGCTATATCTGCAAGAGATCAGAAAACATATATAGTTAGTACTACGTCAGTACTTCAAAGAATCAATAAAAACAGCTATGGACCGACCATGCAATCTACTCTCGTAGCAGTCCTTGCGCACTCTGCGATGGTTCGTCATGTTTCTAGTTTTATTTTTGTGTATTTTACGTCTTAAATCCTTGTTCGTCCTGTGAGCTGTAGCTCATATCCCTGCAATCACCTGTTTGCAACTGAGATGCTTTCCTCTCGACCAAGCAGTTTTAACAGATTCCGAGCGGAAATCCTGAAAAGGATCCTGTTGTTCCTACCTGATCTATGAAAACATGCCATTGGCTGAGCCGAGTTCTACCTGTCCGGGCAATTGACCTTTCGCAATACCACTAATTCGGCTCGATCCCTCAGAGAGAATGGCAAATGTTGATGCCATCTCACTCGACCTGACTTCTCCATTCAACAGGTTGACTCTGGCCCACCGCAGGAGTTGACTTTTATCTACATATTATTCGTTATGTGGCTCTGTATAAGCACATAAAACACAAATGATGTCCCACATAGGCACGCACACACAGGAGGAGAGGCTAGGACTATATACCATACATTTGGGATGACCCACAGTCAGCACCTTGCCATTGATAGTTTCCGAACGTGATTTTGGCGCAGTTTTGGCAAAATCCGAATCATGCGAACTCCTGCTGCGCCCCGCTTCCCATTGAGTCGCTTTCCCTGGCCAGTTTAAAGAACTTGGTTGCACTACAAGGAATTTGCATGAAATTACAGGCTTATTGACATAGGTCACGTAGTTTTAATGCAGCTTATAATGTTCATATCTTCCTGCTAAATTGGCCACAATTAAGGTCGGGATTTTCCAACCACAAAACGTTTCCAGGAATGCTGCTTACCTTCCGGAGTTTAATGAATCTTTGCGGTTACTTTAACTGCACAACTTAATACAAATAAATAATCTAAAAATATTAATACATTGGCTATTTTTTATGCAGCGAGTATAAAGTACGATCAGCTTAGACCTGATTTCATAAATCTTCCTTTTTTCTGCCGCATCCCAAAATGAAACATTTGTCAAAAGGCAGAGATTGAGGGAATCGCCGGCATCCGCTACATATTCGCAGGAGCAACAGATTTGCTCAACGATCATAATCCTAAAGAATATTCAGCGCTAAGCCGCAACGCAAATGTGGCAACATGCGCGTCTGAAGTGAGGTCGCCGCTCGCCCCCTCTTTCCATATAGAAAAGGAAACCAGGAAAAATATGGAAAAACGGATAGGCGTTTCCCGTTAGGCCACGATTATTATACATGACTCGAACAGGAGTCAACCGGGGGGTTGAGTCTGAGCATGTGGTGGAAAATATTCTATAATAGGATAGTTTATGGACAGTAAGTGGGTCAAAATCATTCAAGATTTAAGCTTGTTTCGGAATGAATATTTCAATGTTTCATAAAGCCATGTATGTAGGAAAATTTAATTATACATCAGCCATAATCTAAGATAGTTTAAAAGGAACTACAAATCGAGAATGTAGAGAAACTTTGTAAGTATGAAACTTTGTAATGTATCTAAAAACTTTGTCAGAATTCTGTTATTATAGAACTAATAGCTAAAAAATAAGCATACTAAACGTAACATATTATAAAACAGTAGGTGTTTTCCATGTTAAATTATTCAATAACTTAATTTATATAGTATTATAAAGATATGCCATACATTACATTTACAACTATAAATCTGAGAAACTTAAACTGCAGATATAATGACAACAAAGTAGCGGACTATCAGAAGTTTTTTTTCGATTACATTTTAGTATGTAATTAATAAATTGTTCAACAATAAAAGTACGAAAGTTCCTTTGAAAAAAATATAAATAAATATAAAACAAACCACTATAAATAGTTTTCTGACGAAGAAATCGTTTTTTTAAATATAGAGCAGTAAGAGTAGTTTGAACTGATTCCCAGTCATATATTTCAGCAAATATAGATTGTAGAAAATAAATCAGATGGCAAATTGCCGCTGGCGAAGGGAACTTTGCATACCGGAGCCGGAGAGTGAATAAACACGAGCAACTCATGGCTCTCTTCCCGGAAAGTGAATAAAACTCAAACTCATGCTTGGAATAGCAAATCAATAAAGTCAACACAAATCTTCGCACTGAACTTGAACTACAGAGCTGTGCGCGGGGAGTGACCCGGAGGAAGACGCTGCCTAGGGACAGCAGGTTGGAAGTTTCCCACGCTGCGGACAGCAGTGGGAACTAGAGAGTCCATAAAGCCATTAACGAGACACTGGACGCTGGGCCGATGCTAATGTGGGTGTTGCGGGTCCGGCGCTGTTCTTCCTTGTTCCGATCCCAGGTCGGATCCTCTCATGCGGCGAGTGCTGCCGCTACTTTCCCATAAGGCCGACGACGAGCCACAGGTATGCTAAAACCGTACGCTAAAAATACTACGTTTCCTGTTCGGTTCTCACGCCAGAGCGTAGGGATCCGGGAATTTCCAATCGGTCAATTGATAACCAGACGGGGAAAAACGGCAAAAAAGCAGCACATGTCCTGGAAGTGTGAGAAACTTCCTGATAGTCAGGTATATATACAAACGTACATACATGGCATCGTCCCGAGATTCCCAGGCACCTTCGGAGGCCGCCTATCAGGTGGGAAGCCATGGAAAGCGGAAAACTCGCCATACGCTTTAAATGTGCATAACATATGCCAGGGCCAAAACGATAAGAACCCTCTGCGCGTCGGTTTCAGCCAAAAATAATCAACCACGCTGCGGAAAATAGTTAACATAGAACTGATTTAATTGGCGAAACTAAGGACATATTTATGTAACTAATATTTGTTTCTCTTATTTTTCCAGATTTTCGTTTAAAGCTTAAGTAATATATGGTAAACTATATTTAAAGCACAGATAAAATATGAATTGAACTTCCAAATCGATTAGAAATACATTTAATCATTAGTTAAAAATAACTTATTTTTTTATAATTATATTCCGGAAAAATCCTTTTATTTTTCGCTCAGTGTACTTTATGCGCCCAACTCCCCACACTCGTGGTCCTTTTCCTCTCTTCCCGTGTGTTTTTCCAACGCACATGAAGTTTTTATCTTGAAACAACAGTCGACGTCGCGACACTGAAGGGGCAGCCTCCCTCGAAATGGGTCGCAAATTTTAATGCTCAGCTCGCGCTTAATTTTCGGATTATAACCCGTAAAGCAAACAGCGGCTAAGGACACCACCAGGACCAACCGTATCCGCATCCGTATCCGGACTCTTGCCTCCGTACATTAACCCAATTTCAATATGCTTTTTGATTTGTTTGCGCGGCACTTTAACATTATCAAACAAAAGTTTGTACAATTCGAGGGGTGTGTTCTCTGGGTGTGTGTGTGTGTGTTCGTTGGGTGTACGGGTGTGTGAGGGTGTTGGGCGTACGTTTTTAATTGCCTGCAATAACAAGTAACGACGGCCATAACAACAACACCACCAGAAGCCGCACCAGCCACGCAATCTCAGCAAGGAGGGAACAAAGCGCGTCTTTGTTTTTGGCTGCCCAAATCCGCTAATTGCGCACAGTTGTCGTTGTTTTTGCCGCCGTTATGGATACACTTTTGGCCCTTTTACGGCTCCTTAAATTATGCAAAGAACTGCCTATTGATTAGCATAATTGTTTATGGGCAAAGAATTAAGCAAGGATTCCTTAAAGGCAGTAAAAAATTTAGGAGAGAATTCGCTTAGGCTTTGAGGAGTTAAAATTAACTGTCAAAGCAACAGTCTAGCCAACAAGAAATGATGTAATTGTACAACAAACTCGAATTTAAATAGCATATTTTATGTTAATTATAGATTAAAATATATCGGTTTACTTTAAAGGAATTATAAATATATATGAAACAAATAAATGTTAAATGTTTCTCCTCTTCAACGATTTTTTATCACAATTTAAGCACAATCGAGATACCTTAAAAATAATTTTCAATATGAATATGGAATCTTTGCGGCACCTACTAGTTCACGTTTAATAATTATAAATGTGTACTGATATAAACTTCAACCCATAAATCTTTATTTTATTTATTTATTTTGTTTTTAATTAAAATACGCCGGTTTTTTTAAGTTAAAAAAAATTACTCCTTTCGCAGTAAAGAACCAAAATGTATAGCAGTTTTTGTTAGTTACAAAAAATTAAATTACTCCGTTCGCAGTAAAGAACTAAAATTTATAGATATACTTTTATGGATTCATGGATATACTTTTTTACATAAATTGTATGGTTCTTTTATATAAAATTTTTAATTGTCATTTTTAAGGCAGAATCAATGTTGACGGATATTTTTCACTATCCAGTATTTGGCTTTTTTTAAGGATCTTGTGGAAAAAGTCTGTAATTTAGAAAAAAATTATTTCTGTGGCAATCAAAAGATAGTTTGGTCCTTTTGGGGTCATTCCAATACACCTACACTGCCTAAATTTTTCCAATAGAAATAAGACTGCAATAAAAAAACTACAACTTCCGCCATTTTTTATGTAGAATCGGTCTACCAGCACTGAAATACTTTTATATTCTAATACAATTTGTGTATTATTATGCTTACATATGCAAATATATCCGTATAATCTAATAATGAAAAATCAAATAAAAGTTCACTTGCCACTACAAACAATAAAAATCGATTTGTGCATTGGGCTTTAGTAAATTTAAGCTTGAATGCCACCGCAATGGCCGGTGACAATTCACTGCATTATTTAATATTAATCCTGGCAATTATTTTGCGGGCAGTTTTTGTAAATCAAAAGTAAAACACCCGCCAGGGCAGGGCTCAGACTCGTGGCAAAGTTGGGAGCAACTAAGTGAAAGCAAACAACATAAAACACATTCGATCCGTCTGACCAAACCCATAATCGTAATAATAATCAACCAACACATCATAATCATAGTATTCATTACACTATATTTTCAAAAATAATTATGCATGTATTTTATTTGTATTTGTTCAACAAACATAGCCAGAGCTCCCGGTTCACAGCTTCCAGCCCGGCATTAAATGGGGGAAAACTGGGAGCGTGAGGGGCCGGAGGCGGCAGCAAACAGTAAGAGCAAATACGCAAAGCGATGAGGCGTTCAAAATGCGAAAGTAAACTTTCAAATGAAAAAAAACAAAACAAAAACAACAATAATAATAACAACAAATGCAAGGGGAACAACAAATACGGCAATACGGCAGCGGCGAAATGTGTACCAGGAGCAACAACAATACAATGGCAGAAGGCAGCCAAGCTATAAATACGGAAAATCTCGGAAATATCACGTAAAATCGATCAACAATACAAACTTGCAGCCAAATGGTCCCCGGCCTCCATAGGCCATAGAACAATATAATGCCAATACCCGTTCCAGTCCGTTCTCCATTCCCTTGCCTCTTCTCCTGTGGAAAACCATCCGCCGCTTCCAAGGGCCTCGGCCACAGCCACAGCCAAATCGATAATCATATTTCGATAGCCAGCCAACCGCCCAGCGACCCTTCCCCCCGCCAATGCACACATATATCCGACCTCACCTACGCGTAAATACCCAAATACCTCCATTATCACTTACAACTCGACGAGGTGCCAGGACTTGACCGAGCTGCGTTCCATTGTTGTCATTGTTGGTCCGTTGTCGGTACGTGATGTTCGCCATAAATTTGAATTTGATTTCTAAAACAGCAGCGGACTGTTGGACTCGGGAACTCCACCAGCTACTAGCTACCAGCGGCTACCAGTGCTGATGGTGGACACTGATCAAATATGCACGTGGCACCTGGCAAATAGACCAACCTGGACTGGCATGTAAACATATGTTACACAAGTCAGGTCTGCTACACTAAAGAACACAAAAACAGCATTGAAGGACAGTATTGA
The DNA here is from genome assembly GCA_035045905.1 of Drosophila anomelani. NCBI lineage: Eukaryota > Metazoa > Arthropoda > Insecta > Diptera > Drosophilidae > Drosophila > Drosophila anomelani. The sequence continues at coordinate 855,729 of JAWNOO010000007.1, read as the reverse complement.
TGGAGTTTTTAAAAATGAACATCCTTTAACTATTATCCTTTAATTATTACAAAAGCCTGACTAGTAATTTACTAGAATTTTTTGTGCAAATTCACATGCAGATATATGTAGGTGTATATGATATTAACAAAACATGGTTTAAATTTACTTATAAACTTAGTAAGAAACTAAAAACAATTAATCTTTTTCATCTGTCCTTTGTAAATGGCTTGAAATTTTCATGTAGTGTTTTTATATAAATACATCATAAGATTGTATATATGTAAATATTAATTAATTTTCTGATGAGATCATTATGGTTAGATATCCTTTTGGTCGTATGCTTTATAACATAACAACATTTAAATAAGGTTTATCTACAACTGACTTTGAGCTAGATCAGTAAAACTCTGACTTAAGCTCCTTTCGACTGGTTTAAACCGAAACATCTTAAACGGCATAAACGTTCATTTTTTCACCTGAAATTCCCAATTACTACAAACTGCTACATATATAGCAACGCAAAGGTTAAGGTTGGATCAGTCAACAATACCAGTATTAACCTACCTACCTGCCACATCTTTATAGTTCGACCCCCGGATATATGTAGATTATTGTGTGCTCTTTACATTATAATTTATTGACTTATATTGACTTGATTTATTTTCATAAAATAAAGTCAAAGGTAAAGTTTTCAATGTGTAATTTTATTATTTAAGTTATTGATAAGGCCAATATAAATTTCATATTGAAATTACTGAGAAGCCAATCGCTTCGTATTCCTATAACCGTTGACGATACCATTTTCTCAATGCAATAAAACTGCAAAAAGACGAACGGAAGAAACAACAAACACAGGGGCAACTACAACAACGAATACGGTGGCTCAGTCTTACGTTTTGGTGTAAAATGAAAATGAAACAAAAGTACGAGAACAGTTGAAGAAAAATCAATACAAAGTCACGTTTTAGAGAAAATCACGTTTCATTAGATACCTATGGATGTACAAACACATACAGACATACAAAGGCGACGGCAGCAGATATGTACATATATAAAAGTGTATATTTATGGACAAGGTATTAACATTCCATTGCAGCTATAATTCCGTTGAAAGTAAGCAAAAACTAGAATTTAAATTTACAAAATATTGCAACCTTCCGAAAGTCAAACGTGAATGATAAGCAATGGCGGATATTTTGAATGTCTCTGTTTGGAAATAGGCATAAACATAAAGAGAACAAAGATAGAAGTGGATGTAACAACCAGAGATTCACCTTGAAATTTACGACTCTCTTCACTTTCCCATAAAGCCTGACGCTCTTGTCCAAAAATAGTCAAAGAGCCCCTTTTTGGGGGATGATCATAAGACAATGCAATGAAGTTTCATCCCCCAAATGAAATCCCACAAGAAGGGCGGCTCTAAATACTTTCTAATTCTGGGATAATTAGTTGGTTTCCCCAAAATGGTGTTAAAATCTCCTTAATTTTCAAATTTCAGTGAGGTCTTAAGTGACATTAGGGAAGGATTCATTTTTGATGATTTGTAGCCATGGGAAAATGATGTTGAATAAAACCTTTTAGTACAAATCCAAATTATAAAGTTGAAGCAAGAAAATTATAGAAAAAAGACTAAAATTATTTATTACAATTCTAGTCAGAAGTTTGAGGCGAAATTTTCGATCTTATACTGTATCCATATATGTACATTGTACATACATACGTATCCCTGCTTTATTGCTTTATTTGTTTGAGATGCTAGGAATATCATTAAAAGTTTGGAGTTATATTATAATATTATCTTATATAGGTATGTACATATATAATATATATAATAATTACAAATTTACCTTACTCCAATGCTTATGCATAATTTTTAATTTATTTTAATTAAAAAAATAACAACAAATTAAATTTAAAAAAAAACCCGAGCTTAAAAGCATTTGCTAGCTGAATGAAATGTGAAATTGATGTTACTATGAATATGTATACCTTTATATTATATTCAAAAATGTAACCTACCAAGAGTTAAACAACATTGCACTCTAAAAGAACCTGGGAAAGTTATTTTCCCCAGCAATATAATTTTTGTGACACAGAACTGTTGAACTATTAAAGATATTTCAAGGTAAGTCCTATGCAGCTGAAAAAAGAAATTCCACATTTAGTTCGCCCCGAAATGGCTATCAAAGTTGACGTGTTCGTTTGAGCAGCGCAGCAAAATTACAGCATTAAGCGGATTTCCTCACTAGAAGTCAAACACGCACACACATACCCAACGCTGACAAGCTACAGCATCCATGCGAACACCCAAGATAAACTCTTACCGAAGCTGGAGGAGAAGAGGAACCAGAACAAACACCCCCCAAGACAAAGACCCTGCCTGCAATCGGCGTTTACATGCCATACATAAATATATGTATGTACGTATGTATGTGCATTCATAAAAAACCTTTACGAGACAAAAGAATTCAGAAAGCATCAAATCCTAGACGAGACCAGAAAAACGGGAAACGAGCACAGGAAGCAATCCATAGCACACGGCACTCACACAAGCAAACAGACGCACTTGGAAAACAACAATAAGAGCTCGAAGAAAATGGTGTCTCGGGGCCCATTCCCATTTTTCAGGTAACTGTTGGAAGACATTAGGTACCAAGGCACAGTGGTGCATCTGTTATTAAATACTAGACCAAAATAGACAAGGCAAAAGGTCGCTGACACTTAAGTGGAAGGAAAGTCCAAGGGACAGAGAAGACGGCATTATGATTGGAAGAAACAGTTTTTCCAACGCGACTGCCAGAGTATTTATTATTAACATTTATAAACAGACACAGATTTCTAAGACCATTTATGAACAAATTTACAAAAAGGATATCACTTAAACCATTGCATACTTTTTAGAGCAATTTGGATATTTATCAAAAAATTAATTCTTTTGACTATCAATATTAATAATGTACAATTTAAATCATAATTTTATACTGAAATAAAGAACCTCTTGACATCCATGTTATGTTTATGTGGCACAAAAACAAATCTGTATAAAAGCTTCAAATATTATATATTTTATTACAATTTAAAAATTATATAAATAATTCCGGTCTTCGTTTCTCTCTTCATTTCTCTATCATTTTAAATAGAAGATTTAAATAAATGATAGACCACATTTCCCTTGAGGTTAGTATTCTTCATCACTATTCTTTCTATCTATCTAACTATCTATCTATCTATCTATCTATCTATCTATCTATTTATCTATCTATCTATCATCTACCTATCTACCTATCTACCTATCTACCTATCTACCTATCTACCTATCTACCTATCTATCTATCTATCCATTCATCTATAGCGGTTCAGTCACTATTGATTTGAAATTAATTAAAATTGTAAAGCATCACCAGTGATTTAATAGCTTAGCTTAGCTTCAAAAAGTCCTTAAGTCTAATCATCATAACCTTTTTGTCACTAATTAGACATAAATATTTCATTCCTTAAAGTATATGTATCTTAGATTTTGTTGACGTATTTTTACATGTCACTATCTTATATTTCCAGAGTGTGAAAATATACAAACACGGAATATGATAAAATTATCTTTCTCTTTAAACTAGTAAAACATGTTTTTGATTGAAAATCAAATGCCACTCCAAGTCTAAAATTCCTTAAGGGAATTCCGATCTTGATTTCTTAAATTTTAAGCTCCACGATACATTCCCTCAAGTTAAGAATGAAAGATGTCGATTTGGTAAAAACGTTATAGCTTTATAATAAGATAGCGATAACCCTATAGAAATACCTTCAGGAGAAAAATCTCAAAAATGTCTAAAGAAAGACACTGTGTCTGGTTCATTCACCGACCGTTGCATTACGGCTGCGCTGCTTTTGTGGCTGTTTCTGTTTCGGTTGCTCAGTGTAACAGCAACGCCCGAGGAGGTGGGGGTAAAAACTGGTTTTCCGACTCGCACACTCAACACACACACAACAGCCACCCTCCCTGGCAAACAACAACAGTGCGCAACGAGAGCGGAAGAGCTGCGTTACACAAATACACACACAGAAAGGCGCGCAGGCATCAACATTTTCCCATTGGCTGACAGGGCACACGCACACTGGCAGCCTGGAAACTGGAACTGGCATCGGTGTGTATGTGTGCTGTGTTGTTTCCGTTTGTGTTAGTATTTCAGTTTGAGTTTGAGTATCGCGCCACCGCTCCGCCCACACACACAGTGTCACATAATTGTTGTGTGCTTGTCTGGCAACGCCTTAATAATTGTTATTTGAGTTTCATTTTGTTTTCGATGTTGTCCGTGTGTGCGGCTGTGGGAGAGACTGTCTGTGTGTGGGCTGTTACACTCCATTAGCGAAAATCTCAGGCATTCGAGCTTTCTTTTTTGTATCCCCTTTTTAAGAGGCAATCGTTTTGAGTTCTTTTCATATTTCTTTTTTTGCGGCTTTCCGACGCAAACGCTCTCGGCTACATACTGATGTATGTACGTGCATATGTATTGTCTCTTCCGCTTGTCAAAATTCAATGTCAGTTTTGTCACTTCCGTTCGTATTGGTGTCTTTCATATAACTGTATGTGATGGATAAAGCCGCCATATTTGTTTCGTTTTGTCTTAAGCGACTCGTAAAAATTGTATTTCCCCTTTTGGTTAATGTGTAAAATTTTAATGCCTTCCATAAAAGTGTAAATTGTATGTACTTTACACATTTAAAATGCCCAACAGGAAATAAAGGCGGCCATAAATATGTATTTAAGAAAGTGAATTAAAGTCGACAAACAAATAAAAATCACGTGAAGCTTCTTATATAATAATAACGAGTTGTGTAATTCCCAGGATCATTAAGAAAGGTCCAAGCTTGAAGTAATTACAATTTATGTTAAACAATTTGTGTAACAATCGATAACATTAAAAAAAAAACAAAAAAAAAGGTAAAATACTTGAGTAAGATGGAAGGACAAAGTTATTTATAATAAAAAAAATTAAAATATAAGTATTTCATATTTTAAAATACATATTTAAATAATATGGTGGAAAATTAAAATATTAATTAAAAGTTCAATTCAAAAACGATTTCAAACATTAAAAATAGAAATTATTTTTAAATGGATTACTGTTATTCTACACTTTAAAATACCTTCAAATATTATGTTTAAAAGAAAATATTTCCAATTCTTTTTATTTATTTTTTTTTTATATTAGAGTTCTAATTATTTTAGATAATTCAATTTGACTGAGAAATTATGATTTATCGTTTGCCTTCTCTAAACACATATAGGGACAACTTTTGACACGCTTTACAACAGAAATTGTAATTTAATATTTCACAAACACAATTGCGAATATATTTTTTGACAGTTCGGAGGAGAAGCAAAGGGAAACCACCTCCAGCTCGCTCCATCGAGTCGCCTGTCGTCCGGGCAGACAAAACAAATCATTTTCGGTGGCTACCATTTGCAAACAGAAAAAAATACAAGAAAAACAACAGAAGAAAAAAAACAAGAGTTCCGAGACTGTAAAAACAAACACTTTGCAGCTGCAGCACACGGAAAGAAACAGATCTTCGGGAGATTATAAAAAATATCGAGGCTATATCTTAAATCATTTGCAGAGGTTTTTTGGTCTACTGAAAAGTCTCCGGTGAAAAGGATATGTGAAAAGAACATTAAATTGTATATTACATTTAAAAAATTATACTTTTATTTGTGCCAAAACAAATAATAAAATCTGGTTGAACGAAAAGTTGTGTAGCTTTTAGCCCTATTTGAAGTCACTTCTCAAAAAAACGAATCACGATCTACAAAATTTCTTCATGTGCAGCACTGGTTATTCCCGATTTATGGATGGATGGTGATTATTACTTTTTGAATCCATCTCATAAGCGGGCTGCCGGGAGTGCAGGCTGCATCGCTGGCAGGAGTCGAGGGACAAGATGGAAACGCGGCGAGACGTCCACGAGATCGTAAATAAACCACATAAAACGCGCTCAACGACGGGGCAACCGAAGCAACGACAACCACCAATTGGTCACTGGGTGCACTGCGACTTGATCCCACACTAAGCTGACCGCAACTAAAACGCTCCAAACGCCAGCGACATCGCCGCTGCTCCGCTCCGCTCAGCTTTTCTCGGCTCGACTCAGTACTGCTGGCACTCCGGGTTCTCCGATCCGACGAAGTTCACTTTCGTTTGGATTTGGTGCAGCAGTATTGAGAGCAGCAGCTCTTCTGCTGAGCAGGGTCGTGCCGAGCCGGGACTGGGCTGGGCCGAGCTGGGCCGGGGTTCCAATGTCGCCTTCGCCGCGGACAATGTCACAAGCTTGTGAAAATAAACAAACAGAAGCTGCGGCGACCCTGACTTGTGCGGCGTTGGCAAAAAGTGTTGCATTTCACCCGAATCGCAGCGACTTTACTTTCTTCGCGACTTTTGCTGAGTTCAGTCAAAAAATCGGAGGGCGACGCCAGCTAAAATAAAAGTTATACAAGCCCAAGAATTGGCCCCTTATGTGCATGAAGAGAGCTTTGATCAGCACTTAACCCATTCACGACCAGTTGGTAGAAATACCTTGACAATAAAAATAATTCCAAGTAGTTTTTGTTGATTGAAAGGTTCTGATATTAAGGGAAAGGCCTCAACTAAACATTGCTTTGATTTAAATATTTAAATTAAATAGGTTTGGCCTTCATAGCAATAAACAAGTAAAGTTCAAATTAATTTATTTGTCTTGCAATTCGAAAGAATATAATTGGCTTTTCATTTATCAGAACGAGTTATGTTCGCTTTATTTTAAATGCTCTACAATATATGATTTGTCATCGTATCGTATTTTGGACTTTACGCGATTCATTCATTGATCGATCACGAATAGTGAGCGAGTATCTTTTGGCACTTGTCAACCGGCTACTTGGCACGTGTTGCCGATTTGTTGTCGCCGCTGCCGATAATGCCTTTTTCAGCTGCCACTGGTTTTTTGTGTCTTACAATATTTCGGCTTCTGTCTTGGCTTTGTTTTTTGTTTGTTTGCCGCTGGCTGGCGTCGTCGATGAGCTAATCGCATATGACGTTCATAATTTCTTGCACGCGCAGCACAATTTGCGCCCTCAGCTGCAGAGCTGAAGCGCAGTGTTGTTGCTAGTGCCTTCGGTGCAACTGCAACATCTTCCATTATCTTCGCACAACGTGCAAAAATTTTAAATATTCTTCTTACTTATAGTCCCTCTCGGGCAAGATTATGTGCAGTTGTGATTCACTTGACACTGGCGCCGTACGAATGTCACCGGACTGGGAACAAGTGATCGCGAAAGGTTTTACCTAACATAAATCAATCAATAAAATATTAAATTCCCATAGCGTTCCTCAGGCCTTTTATCTTCTTGATTTCGTTTTAAAAGGACTCAGAAGAGCGGGCAAGAACAGATTTCCAAATAGTTTCTGAGTCTAGGGGCTAGGACGCAGCAGCAGCCCTCAACTTTGCCATGCTTACATGTCAGTCAAACCCACAGGTCTAGATGCATATCTTAAGACGTTCGATGATGGCATAATATTCACATGCATGTGCCCATCGGACACTGAGATTCCCATATTTTCGGCACAAAAATCTCAAACCCCTTTTTCACGAAGAAGAAAAAAACACTAAAGTTTGGAAGCGCCAAGGATGCACAGACACATGAGGACGAAAACGAACCGTGCATGCGGGCCTGTTATCCGATAGCGGCATGGCCAGGCGATGCAGAAAGGACAACAGTATATCCAGGATCTCGGCTATTGCTGCTGCTCACTTGGAAACAAAGTTGCTTCTGAGATCGAACCAATTCGATATCAACACGGGAACGTGAGCCGAACAATGAGCGCAGGACATGTGGCGAGGACTATCCCAAAAACCCCGAGACTGCTTGTCCCTCTCAGAATGTATGCCACGCCGAAGGAATTCGTGTTGCCGCATAAATTAAGACATTAACAATCGGTGGTAAAAATTATAAAAATATTTTCACAGTGTACATAAATATAATAGTTTATAGTTTTCGATTTTGAGTGTGAAAATGTAATAACTGTTGCTCCAGCTGCCATCCACGCTTGACTGCCATCTTACTTATACGGAAGCTGGGGGAACCGACCGGAAAAACGTTTATCCGATCCCGGATTCATGGCCGGGAAATGTCAACCAATTGGATTTTGTGGCGGCAGACGAAGTGGCGGCAGTTGGACCAACCTCAGGCACTTGAGTGCTGCAAGGATTCGGAACAGGGACAGGGACGGCTGTGCGGCTCAATTGCATTGGCGATTGAGCGTGAAATTGTAATGCCTGATTTGATTTTAAGTGACAAGGAACCGAGCATAGACAAACACATGGTGATGGGGTTACACATAGAAAAATGTGTAATGAGAAGGTAATCATTGCCTCATAGTAGATATGTTCTGTCATTTCCGAGTATTGAACGCTCTAGAAATTTAAGATATTTTAACTTTGCTTGGGTAATAACCCCAGTTCATAATCGATCTTTAACCTTTTTGTATAAGTCCTTACAATCATTATTTAAATAAAATGCTGTCTGCAGTGCTAAAATGTGTGCATGCATTTTAGAACATCCTCCCGTCCGAGAAGCAGACTGTGCGAGGCTCGTTTTGGAATTGGACACACCCGCTAATTTGCTTGGCGCGCGACACCTTTCGGTGTGACGATGGAGCTGCAGCTGAGGTGCAGGCGAGGAACTTAGGAGCTGAGGACCCGGGGAGCTGGAGGTGGCGACCCGTCATGGTCACTTCTCGGGGCCTGCGACCAGTGTCCAAAACCGAGCCGAATGCTGTTTTGTTTACACGCCGTGCTTTACGCCTTTCAGTCGGCACTCTCTTTCTGCCTTCCTGGAAGTATTATAGTAAATTTTCTCGCACATATCTCGTGTGTCATTGTCGCCTGGTCTGCGTATCCGTATCGGTCCATCTTCGTATTCATTTCCCTAGCCATCTGCAGTTCGGTTTCGCCCTTACATCCCTCTCTCTGCCAGATTATTAGTTATTATTTTTGCCATAAATGCAAATTAGCTATGCGCAATTTGCATATTCTACATTAAACCTGAAGCGCATACTGTCTCGGCAAATCCAGTTGGGACTGGCGGCTGAGGATGGAGGGAGACTCCGCTATATTACTCCGACTTGAGTTTATTTTACGACTCGGCTTGACAGAGTTGTTCACTCCGTTTTCTTCATTGTTTAAGCAGATTTTTGGGAGGAAACTTTCCTTTTCTAAGCATGTTTAAATATTTTGGCATACTTCGTAGGATGGTCCTTCGAAAGAAAGATTTTTCATGTTGTATGTTAAACGAGATACAAATTACCTAAAAAATTAAATTGGAACTTTGAATAACTAATTGAAAGAATTATTAAATATATCCACATTAAACTATTTAGTAAATGTGGTTATTTGACATGAATGCCTATTTGATATACCTCTATTATATAGGTTTAGGAATAGATTTAGGTTGAACAAATCTAAACTCAAAATTAACGGCTTGAAAATGTATATTTAAGTATTTATGTGCCATTTCTTACTATTTTTTCAATCTAGTCTCTTAAATTATACATAAAATGACAATAGAAAATGTACTACAGTGATTACTTCTTCCTCAGAAGATAACAAGAATGCAAATAAAGTTTACATCTAACTAAGAAAGAGTTCATCCACTGTGCATTATTCTTCTAATTACAATCGAAAAAAACTAAACATTTTCAATCTAAAGTTTTTCTAAAATCCTTCAAGTATGACCGAGATTACGAGAATTAAAAGCTATTCAATTTCTCCGGTCCTAAGAGGAGGCCATTAACAAACCCAAAAGATTCGTTGACTTCGGCTTAATGGGGACTGCAGCGAATTCTGCAGAAAGCCGAGGCTGATGACCACAGCGTCTGGGATTGGGATCCCGGGATCCCGGACTCAAAGAGGGGACACTTTTAGTGCAATTCGATTTGCTGATTTTCCTTTTCATAATTATAAAAGGTCTTTCGGTTGGACCGCGGAATATTTGTTTTCGGCAGTGGTGCGTTTATGGTTTATGGTTTCCCTCTTTTTTTTGGTTTTATTATTTTCGTTTAATTGTTATTGTTGCTAAACAATCAGTTCTCTGATTCTTTGCCAGGGACGACGACGCAAAAAGTAACCTCCGCTGACGGCATTGTCGGAGTTGTGGGCGTCGTATTACTGAGACTCGGTGACATGCCCTCGATGGCAGTGACGGCGATGGGTTCTTTGTTTCCCTTACATATGTTTTTCAAATGCATTTGCCCCCACAACAAATCGCATTGGATTTCACTTGTTTGCTGGCTATAATTTATACTTATTTTTGTTTATGTGGAAGAAAGGTTTCCTCAAAGGGTTCGAAGGGATGAGCGCGGCATCCGTTGGGGATCCCGCCACCTCACTCACCTCGGGCAGCTATCCGTTTTGCCGCTGGTAATGTTGCAGTTGGCGAACGTCGATGTAATCCCAATTGGCAGGGCTCCGACTCCGGCTCCAAGCAAATAAAATATAAATACGATTTTAAGCGAGGAATGCTACCATCGATTTTAAAATAAATAAATTTAAATGTGCTGCGGTCGAGCCAGTTTTATGTTGCCGGAATTCAGATTTTTTACGATCCCGTTTACTGGGATTACCGACGAGCTTCGCTATTTGTTTGCAATTGTTTTTTTGTTTTTTTGCTCTTTTCGTTTCAACTTTTTTTTAGTATATTTATTTTTCATTTGTTTATATTTTTTGTTTTTGTAACTTTGAGGCACAACAAGCTAAATATCCAGGATTCCGAACGGACGACGTGGACGCGCAGCTGAACCAGCGAGCAGGCGGCGAACGAATGACTACCAAATGGACCGAGCTCAGCCTGCAGTAACTGGGGGCAGCAGCAGCAGCAGCAGCGGCGGCGGCAAGTGGTGTGGAGGCGCGACGAGTGCGCAGGCACACTCACACAGATACACATACGTCACGCACACAGATACACTCCATCGCACACACACAGACACGTTTGAGGCACACACTCAGACCCTCTCAATCCCTTCACTGGAAAGTTGCTGGAGTCGACGGTGGTGGGTGAACATGCAACGTTCCAGCCGCCTTCCCGTTGGGCTCGCCAGTGTGTGCGTGTATTAATGAATGAATCGCCAATGCCGCCGCACCACTCCTGCATCACGCTCACCTCCCACTCCTCCTCCAGGCAGATCGTAACGGATGGACGTGCCCGGTGGCCGGTAAACGGACAAGCTACGCGCATGCGTGCGGTGTGCCAGAAGGTATTAGTAGACGGACTTTCTTCCTAGGAATAACTCAATTTATATAAGTATGTATGTTTTACTTTTTTATCATAAATGTGAAGATTGGAATACAGATTCATGTGGCAAATACTCCCTAAAGTATATAATTTATAATAAATTGTAAGACAAACAAGCTAGTGTTAATCTTGGATCTTTCAGCACAATTAGTACTGATACTGAACAAGTTAGTTTTTCTTATGTTTCCTAATAATGCGTTTTCAACGCATAGTAAAAAAATGAGACAAATAAAATTCGAGCCATTAAGAAAAATATATTAATTTTTAAGCCACAAATATGCGTAATACATTAAATGACTACTAACAAACTAACTTCAGTAACCAGAAGATTTTTTATGGCAACTTGGAGATATAGTCGCCCGATCTGGACCGATCGACTCTGCTGTTTTTGTTATTCAAGAGTACATTATCTTCACCACGTTTCAAAGAAAATAAATATTAATAACTGGCAATAATTTTGTTATGGTATTCAGTTTAAAAAGCACAAGCGCGAGTCGAAAGTCAGTTAAAAAGTACAATTCTTTTAAGACAGTAAAACATAATAAAAATCCACCAGTGAATTATTTCGACGCTTGAGCTACCAAAACCACTAAATTTTCCGTCTTTCTATTCAACAGCCAATATGAAATACCCAAATATAAGCTGGAGCTAAGTCTAAAAAAATATCGTTAAAATCCCATTAAAAAGCAGTTATCCCATTTAAAAAATGTATGTTTTTTTATTAAATTATTTAGTGACTGTGGCGCAACTTTGAAAGAGCGCGTGCCGCGCACTTTGAAAACAATTGATTCTCTTTGCTACATTTTCGTCAATATTTATACGGGGCAAACATGAACGAGAAACTCGAGAAATGCCAAACGGAACGACAGGCGCAGCATTTAGAACGAATAGTTGATAGAGAACCATTAAAGGTGTTAAAAGGGATACATGGTACCAAAGTTTCATGTAATTATTCGCGTCTGGTGACAGTTTTCTTTCCAATACTTATATACAAAAGGAGCTTCAATGCATGCGCGTCAGGTCCTCCACTATCTTTATGACATCCTCCACATCCGCTCCCTTTCGTTCGCCATTCAGTGTCAACTGCAAATGAAAAAGGACACCATTTTTAGACCGCCTCTCTTAATATTTAAGAAAAGTTAAGCAGTGCCCTACCTCCAGTCCCTGGACGGCATCGCGCATATTTTCGCGATTTAGATCCAAAAAGCTCTCGATCAGATCTCCGTCTATAAATCCTTCGCTTGGCTCCACTTTGGTGTTGATTTGGAAGTTACGGTAGTAGGTGTGCTCGATTTTTCCCACCGACTTGATGATCTTCTTCAACCGCTCCTCGAGGCCGTGCAGGAAGTCGTAAAAGTCCTGCGGTATCTGGGTCACAATGCCAATAGCACCGTTGCAGGTTCCATACAGTACACAGCCACTGATTGGCGTGGTCCGCTCGCCGACGTTCTGCATCACCAGAGATCCATGACGGAAAACGTTAACAGTATCGCCCAGATGAAACCGAGCCAGCTCCGGCAGCAGCTGGCGCTCCTCGTCCGTGGTGGCAGCACTATAATGTTGGATTTAGGATTATTAAGAATATATACTTGATGTGAATGTTTACACCCACCTATCTTTCTGGCACACGAACAAATTACCATTCGTCTCAGACCCCAGGAAGGTGTCATCGTCAAGTATTTCAACGGCACGCATCCACTTGGGCTCACAGTCGCGAGCGATCTCCACAAATATGCCCTCCATCTGTTTATGCTGCAGCAGAGTGATGGACCGCATCAGGTCCCCAACTAGGATGAAGTCGCCCTTGGCCTTCAGATACAAGGCGGCAATCATGTTTTGGATATTACACTCCATGCGCAACTCCTTTTCGTTGGTCCATTCGTAGAGACGCACGAAGCTCCCGATGCCGGCCAACACTTTGCCATTGAACTCAACAAGGGCGTAGCAGGTCCCGTCCACCTTCGTTTCTGCCACTTGAGTGAGCTTGTTGTCGTGGTAATGGAAAATTATGATTCTGCCTACTTTGGGCTCCGGTTCGTCGGGGATGACTAGCGACGTGGCTACCACATAGTACGTATTCGGATCATCACCCAACTTGGCGGACATCAGGGACGATATGGTTTCTGGCGCCACAAACTGGTGAGCGTGCAGTACTTCAAACGTATTCTGGTCTATTACCAGAAGGTTGTGTACGTCAATCTCCTGGCCCACCTCCGGATTGGCAGCCGTGGAGTTGCCGCCGCCCGGCTTAGGCAATATGTTCGAGCTACAGGTAATATTCTGCGCTTGCGTTGAGGCACTGTTTCTCAAAGGCTTGGCGCCGCCTCTTCCGTGAACATCGATGCGAAGAGTGGATACTGCAAAGGTCTGCGATGCCTCCTGATAGGCAATCCTTCGCGGACCCTCGCCCAGCGGAACCGTTCGAATATGCAGCTTCTGGATCTCATCAATGGTTCCCAAGATTACGGAGTTCTTTGTGGCCAACGCCAAGCTGTCAGGATAGGCCTGGGCATTCAAGGAACACATGTGATTGACCTCCTTCAAGTTCACGTTGGAGAACACCAGCTTGTGATTGGATGAGTAAATCACAGTGGGGCGATCGGAACAGGCAAACACATTCGTCGTGGCAAAGGAGCGGAAGGTGCGCAAAGTTGTGGGCTGCGTCCCAAGGGTCACCTTCTTTTTATCCGTTAACTGCCCGGTGGTCTGGTCCATAATAAAATAATACATGGAGCCATCGCCCAAAGCGCACAGTAAATAGTGTATACCCTCGAAGGTGGTCATCAGTATAGAGCGGGGAATAATCTCTGCAATGGAAATGAAAGCTAACTTTTTGTCTCTTTAACCTAATGCAGTATCTATAGCTCACCTCCGCTTAGTTTCTCGGTATAGATAGTCTCCAAATCGGGCAAAGACAGGATCACTGCCGATATATCCGTCCACAATCCCACGGCCACCAAATCGGAACTATTTTTCGTCTCATCCAGTGGTGTAATGTCCAGACATGCCACCTCGTAGGCCAATGTCTTGCGGGACTTTTCCACCAGTTTTCCATCCTCAATGACGATATAGAAGATGTCGCGTGCGGAGGCCACCACGATCTGTGTGGTGTTGCATGACACAACGCCGATGGATCGATCGCCGTCGGGTCGCCATTCGGCTACCATTGCCTTAGTTCCACTCTTCACCAAACGCACACTATCCGAAGTGACTTGGATTAGCTGATCGTAGTCCACATTGGCACAGAGAAACGTTTGTAAATCACTGGCAAATCCGGAAATCTCTGTCTCCTCCACCTCCTCGCCAGACAGCGTCAGAATTCTCGTGTGTCCCACAAAGGCCAGCACAAGAGTGTTCTCATACGGACTGTCGTCTATGCCCACCTTCAGGGACCACATTCCCTTAATACCAGGCAGGTCAATGCAGGCATGCTCCTGGATCCCAATGCCAATGCGAATAATGCGTAGGGATCCATCTTTAAAGCTACCCGAGCATGTGATTATCTGACCTTGTCCCTGGCGATCTAGGTCAACGACAGCAATGTCCAGAATAGGCGCCAGGTTCGTGAAATTCTCCACTGGTATGACGTAGGAGCCGTCAATAGATTCTGAACTAAGGCGCACCAGCTGCGAGTCCCCGTGGCGGGCGCCAATGTAGAGGAACCCATTATCGAGGTAAGTAATGCACTCTGGGATAGAGATTTCCCCTAGTTGTTCCACCTTGATATCTTTCACTGTTACGCCTTTGCCCGGGGTTTCCGAGGTGCCTAGAAATAGCATGTACAACTGACCGTTCATGTTGCCCAGCAGATAGCGCAGTCCCTTGCTATCCACCCGAGCGTAGCAATTAATAGTGCTCTGCCGGAATGTGAGAGGCGCTACCGCATGGTAGTTGCTTCCGTCGTGATAAACGATCGATTCCCTTCCAATTACAATCACCCCACCGATAGGAGATGGCACCGGGATGAGCATTGTTGCCTCCGTTTCCACATTGTCCTGCTTCCAGGCGATCTTCATGAACTCCTTTTCGCGCAAGTTAATCTCGTGTGACTTCACATGCCTGCCATCGTTGTCCTTGTGAATGACAATGACGGTAGGATTAAGGCAGCCGTGCAGGAAATCCACATCGTAGACATTCAACTCGTCCATGCTGCAAGTTGGTTATAGTGATCATAGTATTATAGGTGTTGTTAGATGCCAAATAAATAAAGACTTTACCGTAAATTGGTAGCTTTTAGCTCGCTTGCTTCCTTATCCATCGGTATAATGGTGAATAGTCCTTGGTAGAGGCACATTCCTATGACCCGCGCTTTCGGGTCTATGGCGGCAATCACGCCGCCCTCAGACGGAATACCCACAGGGTCGGACACATTGCCATTGGCCTTGGTGACGACGGTGATAACATCATTGACCATGCGCGCCTCTAGGATCATGACATTGTAGCGGCGCGTCAGGATGAAGAGCAGATCCTTGTTGCCGTCCGGCGGACGGAAATGGCGCATTACCGCAACGGTGCCATTGATGTTGATCTCCTTGAGCGGACGGAGGCCCTCCGGCGTGACGAGATCGATTTCCACCTGATTGTTCCGCGCAATTATCAGATTGAGGTCCGTGGGCGAAGTAAAGTTTCCTTTTGGGACAAGACAGTTTAAACATACTGTGAAATTGCAACTTGTGTAATCTGGCGGCCGGCAAACACGCTTGTTTTCAGTTGGCCGACCAAACCAAAGACATTCCCTCCTCCAGCGCTTTTCCCTTACCCGTCAAGCAAGCAACAACCGCCGTCGGCTTCTGTGCCGTCACCACGTAGTGATGCGACATGTTCCTGAGACCCTTAATTCGAGATATTTAGTGTAACTCCACGTAGTTCGATGGATTTTCACAGTTCTGCTCGTCAACGCGCTAAAAAAAATTCATTGAACAGACGCCGCCAGTGTGACCGCGTAATTTCCGATAAATTATGCCGTCAGGCTCTTGAAAAATATACCTATTTTAATATACTATTTTAAAAACTTTTTCAGTCTTTGAATTTATTTTTATATTTATAATTACCGTAAAAAGTTCTTCGATTTTTTAAATTGTAAATGAGATTAAATACCTTTATATTTATTTCCTTAATATTTTACTTTAAATAAGAAGAAGAAAAGTTATCCTCGGGAATCCGAAGTTTTTATATCCTTGCAGTTTTCCATTTTTAAATCTATTTAAGAAAAATATAAATCCAACACTTAAAATGCAAATCATTTATTAATAAAAACAAATAAAAATATGAAAAAAAATTTAAGATGTATAGTGTGACCGTTTGGTGAATAATTAAATGTTTATCTCAATTCTAGTGGAAACAAGCTGCATTTCTCACGGGATATTAGAAAATCCTGACTAGTGGAAATATGCGAGCGGTATATTTTATCGGTAGCAACCCTGCTCTCTTTAATGGCGACCGGACCGACCGACTACTACGTGTTTGAAATAAAAAGAAATACTTCTGCCGATATCGAGAGAACCGAACGCACTTAAATTGAGCTGGAGATTGTTGTCAATACTATTTGTTGATCCGTGTGCTGCTGTCACATACCCGTTGATCCCCCCATTTCCTTCCTTCAACCGCCCCGGAGCTCTGGAGAAAAGTGTCTGTGTCTGAGTAAAGTGCCTGCTCCATTGCCTTGCCTTGCCGTTGCCTTGCAATCATGGCGAGACTTACAAAGGTCTACAACACGGACGACGATGACTCTGGTTACGTTGGCCGCAGGAATTTGCCACTGGTGGCTGGCGATAAATTAATGGTGAGTGTTATTACTAGCCACCCGCACCAATTTCTCGCTATATGTAAGGCTAAGGCCATCCAAAAAACCCACACATGCACGTCTACGAATGTGCGTGTGTGCGTGTGCACTTGGTCCAAAAACTTTCATAACATGATGAGTTATATGTACATAAGTGATGATAGCTTATTGTTGTTGTATTTAAGGGGAACTTGAGCTATGGTTCTTGCCACCCACAACTCTCCCTCTCTCCTACCGCCGCCGTCGCCATGTTGTTCTTCGAAATGTGTGCAGTAACAACAACGAGGCGCAGCCGGAAGAACCTGTTTGTATGCAGTCCGTCCGTCACTCTCTCGCTCTCCGTGTTAATTCTCCTAGCTGTCTCTAACTCTGCCAATCTTTTTCCACATCTCCTCAGATGCTAATGGACCTGAACAGCAAAGGACTGGTGATCGATAGTCCGATGATCCGCGGCCGGGATCTGGAGGAGTTCTCGCGCAAATTCAAACTGCTTACAGAGGCCGAACGGCGGCAATCACTGGAGATCGACTGCGCCAGCTTTATGGCCATTCTCAACCAGTGCGTGCAGTGTGTTGGCTGTCGGCGGCGTGTGGAGCGTCTATTTCACCAGTTGACGGAGTCTGGGCATCGCACGCTGGATCCTCTTGAACTGCGACCCACCAACACGCTAGGTATCGTTGAGGAAAAGCTAAAGACACCGCAGGCCCTAGGTACGCTGCTCTATCGGCATCACGAGGTGCTCAACAACCTGCTGGATAATAAACTGCGTAACAAGACGCGATGCGTTCTCCACTCCCTCGATGCCTTCCGCGCCAAACCCTTTTCGGAGACATGGCGCGAGGTGTGGTCCGCCATGAAGAGCAACTGCCGCAACGAACTCACCATCATTGAAACCAAGGAGTTGCACGACGTGCTTGAGAACTACCTGAAGAAGCACAAGTTCTGCTCCGGCTGCCGGACCAAGGTAAGCTCAGAGATAAGAACGGCATTTCAGTTTATCCAAGGGATCTTTCATATCATAGCGCGGTGTAGGTTTCTCTGTCTGGTATCTTTGTATATGTAACTGAAAGAAGAAAGCATATCCTCGATCAGCATCGACGGGGGTCTATCCGGCCGCATTTTACATTCACTTTACATTATTTTTTTTACTGTGATACTCTCTTTAAACCTAATATATACTTTTTCCAAATCTTTTGATAGATTGAACGCGCTTATAAAATACTCATTGGCGAGATTTCGGCTAAGGAGAAGGGCTATGCGGCTCAGTTGTATGCCCACATCCGCAAATGTGTGCCCGACCAGCATATCCATGTGAACACCAACAAGATAGAGTTCCTGGACGCGCTGATTAAGCGCGCCGAGCCGGAGGTTAACGGCAGCTATTCGAAGCTACGCGAGCGCCACGCGAAGACGCTGGAGATTGCCCAGGAGGAAGTTTTAACCTGCGTGGGAATGATCATGTACGAACGGCTGCGTCGAATTTACGTGAATCTGCGTGAAGAGGAGCGAGCATGCCAAGTGCTGGCCGCTGTAGGCGTCCACGCCCTCTGCCGCAGCTTTGACACGTTCGTGGAGCAAAAGCAGGGCATCAGCAACCTTGAGCTACTCTACCAGGAGATTAGTCGTGCGGAGCGGGCCAAGCAGCTTAAGCGCGAGCAAAAGAAGCTTAAAAAGAAGAAGAAGAAGGATGAGAAGAAGAACTTGCTGCACCGGCAGTGTGAAGGCACTGAGGCCATCGAGTCCGACGAGGAGGCGGATGAACAGGAGGAGGAGGAATCGATTGAACTAGTGGAGCTCGAACAGGAGGAGGAAATGGATGAGGAAGAAGTCGGGAAAAGCGATCAGGGAGCGGACGATGGCATTGTTTTGGAGGCTTCACGTCAGGAACCAGAAACAACGCAATACACGTCCAATCCAACGAAATCGAAACCGAAGAAGCAATCGAAGAAAAAGAAGCAAAAGCAGCCAGCGGGATCGAAAAAAGCCGGAGGACGGAAGCAGGAACATCAGCCGTTGGCAACCAGCACCCGGGAGCCCGTGGACGACGATCACGATCACCTGGACGTGGCCAGCTGCATCTCGTCGAGCGTCGTTGCAAAGTTGAACAGCGGGGACAAGTGCGAAGATTGTCTAGCCCCCATTCCCAACTGTCCCTGCGAACAGGATGTTCGCGACTCTGGCTACGGCAGCGATCCCACCTCGCACGCCGACTCACGTACCTCAAGCGTGGTCTCGTCGCCGGAGGGCTCGGAAGTATCCTGTTCGGATGGGCTGTGCAACCACGACGGGCCTCACGATGAGGACCAGCATCAGCACGGCATATTCGGATTGACGACGGCTCGCAATAGCTACGTCTCCGACCTGCTGCTCTACGGCCATCAGGCGCAGTTTGAGCACAAGTTTTCATTGCTGCAGATGTGGGTGAGTCAAGCGAAAGATTTTTGCAGAACGTCCCAGAGAGCCAGTCTGGGTTTGAAACCAAATGTTCTTATATATTTAAGATAAACGTAAATCTTGTGACTAACATTTACCTTCACTTTGTACTTATAGGACGACTTCGATGATTACGACGACAACGAGGACGAGGAGGACGACGATGAGACCTATTACATTCCACAGGAGGTGGTGCTGGCCTTCAAGTGCCACAGCGAGCAGGTGCAGCGTCAGCGGGAGCAGCTACGCGCCACATTGCGCGCAAACTTCGAGAGCTTGTGCCTGAAGCGCGGCGTGCAGTTGCCGTTGAAGACGAAGACTTCAAAGATGCCTGCTCCTGCCGCATTTCCTGCTGGCCATATAAATAAAACGCATTAAACCGTTGTAGTTATTCAGTCGAGCGACAGTGATTTCTAAAAATCAATACGCGCGCGTGGATTCAGAATATATATATATAATTTTTTGTTTTTGAAATAAATGAAGTATACAAGTTACAACTATCTGTTAAAATTAAATATCGGATACACGAATCTTTCAGCAGTTACGGCACTCCTCGTGAAAAGGCTCAAGGGTGCGCAAGTCCCGCCAAGTAGGCGGCAACCCGTTGGCCACAAATTTCCCACATCGCTTACAGGGCTCAAGGAACAGTTTTATGTGGCTGTTCAGCCAGGTAACATAGCTCTTCACCGCCAAGTCGGGCAATGTCGGCGAGAAGAAGTGCAGCATGGCGGAGTGGGCGTGCTCCTGCACCTTGCGGAACACTTCATAGCGCGATTCCGCCCACAGATCGTCGTGTTCCAGTGGCTCATCGAATCCTTTTACGGTCACCCATTCGATAAGTACTCCTTTGAACACAATGGCCGCCTTCATCACATTACTGATGGTAACAATGGCCACGGCATTGGTACCAAATGGGCGGAATATCCGGTACGAGGTGTGAGGCGCCGTATTAATCTCGCTTAGCAGCTTGTCTATGTGACTGTCGGAAATAGAAAACAGATTATATGGTAATAACTGTGATCATAGTATTGCGCGTCTAAACTTACTCTGGATCGTTGTTAAACGAGGAAAATGGCAGGCGCTGACGTTTCTGGGAGCAGTAATTATAGGAACGCCTTAGCGTATTCTGGTTCAGATTGTTGAAAGCCAGGAAGCTGTGGTCGTGTACCTTATCTATCCACTTGTAGCTATTGACCAGTTGCGGGTACAACGCCTGCCGGTCCTGAGACGTCTCTTGCGCGAGGTAAGCCGTGTTCCCAAGGGAGTACGCTGTGGGCGGGACTTGCAATCCATTTATTAGCTGCTCCACTTCACTGTTGGGAAATGGCTTTGATGATATTGGATTTGCATCAGTTTTATAGATTTACACACCGCAACTGCGAGTTGATGGCTCCGAATCTCTCCTGGAAGTCGTGTACAAACTTATTCCGACTCTCCTCTCCGCCTTCCCCATCGGTTCCATCGGCCAAATGTTCGAAACACTGCTTCACATTTGATCGCAGGTTCTTAACCGCCGTAAGAGTGGAATTTAATTTGTCCATAATTCCAAAGCGGTTTCAATCCGCGTTTGCGTTTTCTTTGACAACAACAAAAGATGTGCTATGTGCTGAAACCGAAACAGCGATAGATGCATTGTCTTTCGGTATTTTTCGATGTTTTTAGACATCTTGCGGTTGAGATTTAAATTAAATAAATTATTAGGAAAATTAATCATTTTTATTTATAAATAAAATATTAATTATTATTATTATTTCATAAAATAAAACTATTTTTATTAATTTATTTTGCAAGGAATGTGATTGGTCCATCTCTAATTCAACCTGTTGGTATTTTTTCGCATTAAATTTGTCGACATTTTCCCGCGTTTTCGGCTGCAGCCAGTCTGAAAACAACAACTCGGAATATCAATGCCATTCGCGAGACTTGTGGGAAAAGTTTAAAGAATTAAATAAGCGCTCAAAAACAACGTCATCATGGGCAATAAATCGTCGCTGTTTTTGCGGAACGAGGAAATCGCCCAGATTCAGGAGGAAACTGGCTGTGAGTTCGAATTTCGAAAGTGGGACCGACTATAGATTTAGCCCGCCGCCAGGAGTTCCAAAACAAATACGCATTTAGATATAAATAAATATTCGAAGAGCAAACAATAACATCGCACTGGAGTGCTAAAAGCTTATGGTCCTATAAGGAATTCCAATATTAGTTTAAAGATTTCGCAATTCATTAAAGAAACCGATTTGGTAAGGTCATTCTAAAGGCTCATAAGAACATTATTCAGAACTGCGTCTGAATAATCTGCTAGTTTAATATGCCTCTGAACCTCTGAATATGCACAGACATATTCTGGGGAAAGCTAATTTGCATTGCAGTTGCACCTGCACTTCCAGCGTGACGCAATCGACAATTATAGTATAACCGATTTATGAATAGACGGGGGCAAAAGTCACATCCTATCAATGAAATTGGCTTTGCTGGCAATTACCGAGTGTCCGAGACCGTGTAATTTCAATATTCTGGCCGCGATAAGCCAACAATTGAAATTGCCTCCGCATTTGGAACTTGTATCCAATGTTCGACCAGCTATTATCAGTTAAATTGATAAGAGGCCCCCGCCCTTATCAGCCGGAATTTATAACGAACTAAATGGAAACTTCAAAGAGTCAAAGCACACAGAGAAAAAATGTGGTTCAGGTTAACTCGTAGAACGCAATTTTCCCAAAATTAATATGAAAATCAAAATCATACGAGTTTTTCGTTTATAACATAAACACAGATTATGGCATTTGTAGTTTTTATTTATGTTTCCATACCTAAAGAAGCCTAACTTAAAATCTTCGAATTCGCATTCATCAATTCAAGAAATACTAGTTTCAAGTGCAGAATTTGAAATAAATACAAATCTTTATTTTCTTTCTGTGCTCAGTCACCCCCAACCAAATTGAGCGGCTTTACTCGCGCTTTACGTCGCTGGACCGCAACGATTGTGGAACGCTTTCTCGGGAGGATCTGATGCGCATCCCCGAGCTGGCCATTAATCCGCTGTGTGAGCGCATTGTGCACTCCTTTTTTGCCGAGAGCAACGATGACCGAGTAAACTTCCGACAGTTCATGAACGTGCTGGCCCACTTTCGGCCGCTAAGGGATAACAAGCAGAGCAAGCTGAATAGCCGGGAAGAGAAGCTGAAGTTTGCGTTTAAAATGTACGACCTGGATGACGATGGTGTGATCAGCCGAGATGAGCTCCTGTCCATCTTGCACATGATGGTGGGCGCGAACATCAGCCAGGATCAGCTGGTGAGCATTGCGGAGAGAACGATTCTGGAAGCGGACTTGTGCTGCCAGGGAAAGATCTCGTTCGAAGACTTCTGCAAGGCGCTGGACCGCACCGATGTGGATCAGAAAATGTCTATTCGGTTTCTCAACTGAGTTGGGTCTCCGAAGTCACGGGGAAAGAGCGAGTTTCTTAGTCAGTGTGTACCAAATAGTTTAGGTCGAGAGTCAGTAGTGAGGCATTCCGGTGTGTAACTGAAACCTCTATTTTGTCTTTGAGCACTCTTTATCGCTAGGTGCTCATAAAGCGTAATAATGAATAAGTGAATTTCGAAAGTCTAGAATTAAAAACACAAAAACTTAAAACGTCACAAAGTATAAAAATAAATAAATAACATGTTTTTATAGCTCTTTAATTTATAATATTTTTGGTTGCATGAACACGCCGGATCAACATGTATTTTTAGTTGTTATGGAAAAACAGACCTACTTTTCCATTTGTTACCTTGTTTTTTGCCTACGGAAAGCTCATTCCGCTCAACGTGTAAGATCCTAATAACATTTTCTGTTTAAATAAAGGCCGAGATGAACTTAAGTGAACATATATTGAATAGTTTATTTTTTCAGACGATCAAGTGGAATAAGAAGGGTATATGTTGTATCTGTAATTGCGTTGCCGAGAATTCCAGGAGTTCGCCGATGGTCGCCCAGATCCTGTCCTGTATAATATTTATGTTGTAGTGGAAACGGCCAGCTTCTTGAGGTGCTCCATGAACAGCTGCAACGACACGTCATCTGTGAGCACAGGAGCTCCGCCATCCTGCCGAAACAAGGCCAAACACATTAGTCAAACGATGGTTGGGGGCGGGGAATAGGTTTGAGGGCTTCGAGAGAAATGAGTGAGCGGAACCAACACCAAAAAACGCCCAACACCAGAGCAATAAAAATATCGGTAAGTATCTTAGAGGAATATTTCTTGGGGAACTAAAGGTCAAAGAGGACTGTAAATTTATGTAGACTGTAGATTTATGTAGAAAAGTACAAAGGAATAATGATTTTAGGACATATAAAAACCCATATAGTTAAAGTGATAAAAACATGAAGATGATCCTAAATGTACATATAGTGTTAAAAGTACTATAACTG
Source organism: Drosophila anomelani (assembly GCA_035045905.1). NCBI lineage: Eukaryota > Metazoa > Arthropoda > Insecta > Diptera > Drosophilidae > Drosophila > Drosophila anomelani. The sequence continues at coordinate 831,793 of JAWNOO010000007.1, read as the reverse complement.
TTTAACTCTTCCTTAGGTCTTAGGGTTCCTTGTTTTATAAAAGCTTATTTTAGTCAACATAAGTGTATACCGCTTGAAATTATTAGTGATAAAGACCAAGGTGATTTGTAAACCCATCCCAACTTAAATGAAGAACGTTGAACAAAAGTTTACTACCGTGACATGACCAACGGACGGCTGCACATGAGAGGGGGAGCGGTGGGCGGGTACGAATTACACAATGAGGAAAACAAAATTAACATAAAACGAGATAGTAATTAAAATTTCAATAGAGAATTCGATGGCCCTTATGAGCGCTCTGCAAAGATCAATCAAATATAGCCAGCCGACGGCTGGTGCCATGAAACTTACCTGTCCATAGGCGTACATGTTGTTGTGCGTTTGCGAGGGATTGACCTTAGACAGCAAGAAGCGCGCCTGGGATCCACCGTGCTCGGTGTCGATATACCGGGGCATCGGGAAGCGCGTCTGCAGAATCTCCTGGGCATCGTCGACCGGCGCTTGAAGCAGCTGCTTAAAGTTCTCATACTCTGGCATGTCTTGGTACTTGAGAGCACGCCATTGGGCGATGGTTTCGCCATGATAAATCAGGATCTGGAAAAATGTATCCATCAAAAGGATGCGATCAGCCTGGATCGAGGCTGTGTCGAGGAGAACGGGCTCTGGTGGGCCGTTGAACGAGTAGCTGTAGAGTATCGGTTGGATCATGATTAGGGACTGGGTGAGGTCCTCGCGCATCAGCATGTGTCGGTAGAATGTGGTCTCGTCGGGCGAGTTGTTGAAGACCTGCAGGAACTGCGAACGGCGCAAATGGTACATAAATTGCGGGAACAGGCTGAAGTTTTGCGACAGGCGGAAGCTGTTAGGATCGTCCTTCGAGTACTCGCCGAACTTTTGGCACTAATAAGAAGAAATGAGAAAGTGTTAATACGTTTTTAAGCTTAATTATAAATTTCGCTTACCAAGCGGATGAGCTGACGATCAACCCAGCGCAGAATATCAGGCCCTTCGTCCGTCTCCGCGCGATAAACAACCATGCGGGCCATCAACACCGCGGCAGCCTCCTGGTCAAAACCGGCGCTGATATGGTGCACGTTGGACGTGGCATCCGCCCAACTGTTAATCATAAAGATTCATATAACTTTAGTTAACAATCAAAGAGTGCCAAATATAACTTACTTTCTGGCCAGGGTGGTGACTCTGATGCGCCGCTGGCCGCTCGGATGCTGATACTGCGTTATAAACTGAATACAACCGCGCCCGCCCTGCGGAATAGGCGCCGCATGCTGGTTAACCACCTCAAAGAAGTAGGCCACCGTGGAGCTGGGGTTTAGCGTGCACAGCTTCCACTGGACCGTATTGCCCATGCCGATCTCCACATCCGACACCGACGGGCTTTTCACATTCAGCGACACACACGAGCCGATCCCACCAGAGATCTTCAGCTCGCGCGAGCACTTCACCTCCAGCGTGGCATTAAAGGCCATCTTCAGATCGTTGCGACCATCGCGTGCAAACACACGCTGGAATGTTTGCTTGAAGAGCGACGAGTTAAACGAATCGCCCATGACCATGTGTCCGCCAGTGGAGTTGCACAATTGCTTCATCTCCAACAGGCCGGTTTGATCCAAGGCACAAGAGTATATATCAACGCTGTGCCCATTGGTGGCGGCTCTCAAAGCTAAGGCATCGAAATGCTTGATGGCCTTCTTCATGAAACGGACGTTGTCCTTATGGATGTCGTGGTGCGATCGTATCGGGTGCTTGAGCTCATCGTCGACCACCTGACCGGGGCCCTGGGAGCAAGGTCCACCCACAAAGGTCATGATGCGTCCTCCCGTATTTGGGTAGGTGCACTCTAGCAGACCCACTGCAATGGACAGAGCGGCACCAGTGGAGCGTAGGTAGCGTTTGCCCTGGGGCACCGGCCAGGGATCGCGTTGCAGCTCGCTGAGCAAATCGCCCAGTGCTGCGTCGCACTGGCCGATTGGCTGCAGAAAGCGGTGCGCGGGCGGCACAGGGGCCGCAGCTCCAGCCGGCTGGCCAGGTATCTGCTGCTGCTGTTGCGGCCCCGGAGCCGCTCCGCGCCCGATACCAAGCATATCCTGCACCTGCTTGGCGGTCAGATCCTTGGTCCCGCGGAACACATAGCTCTTGGAGCAGCCCTCGGCACCTAGTTCGTGCACCTGGATCATCTTGCCGAAGGTAATCAAGCCAACCAGCGCATTTGGCGGCAGAAGACTCAGTGACATTTGCAACGAGTCTTTAAGTGCGTCCAACTCTTCCTCGTCCATGCAGGTGTCTACCAGGAACACAAACACGGGCGGCATGGTGGGAGCCCGGGTAATGGTGTACTCAATGGTACTGAAGCCCGGAATTAACTCCGCGGGCTGGTGCTGCTCGGATATGGCCGCATATTGAGGGGGGAACTGAAAAAACACAGAGGTTAAAGTTTACACAGAGAGAGTCGCTTTCTTGATTACTCACCGGATTCCGCTGGAAGCAGAAGTTGCAAACCCACAGCTTCGCCCGATAGTCCACCTGGCACAGCGGATTGAGGATAGCCCTGCAATTGCTTCGGGTGCACAGTACAGGCTCATATTGGATAGGAGGCAGATCCGGGCGCTCCTTCAATGGCTGATACAGACAAGCTAGAGGCACCACCAGGCGACTCGCGTCGATGCGGCTTGAGGGCCACACATTCCACGTCAGCCGCACCCCGTCGCGGTCCTCGTTCTGCTGGATGAACTCCTCGTAGGTGGTCATCGCCTCAACAACACCTTAATATACTATTTAGACGGGATAATCAAATTGAAGTCCGCTGCCAATTGGGAAAAATCGGTCGGCAGGCCACGTCATGAATTTGACAGCTGGTCGTGTCACTGATTCGTGCTCGCGACGGCAAATGTACTCACGCAAAACAATACAAAAACGAGTTAATTATCCTCCAGTTTAACAAATAACTACTGCACACTTTAATTTATATAAATCTATAAAGAAATGTCAAAATCAATCCCATGTATTAATGAATTTTGATTGTAAACGTTGCAGGTCAGTGAAGATAGTTTTTAAACGATACTATCGATTGGTAAAACGGTTATTTGTTGAAACGGTTATTTCTTAAATCTTTAAATTAAAAATAAAAAATTTATTCGCTTAATTACTATTTAAATGCAATATTTTAAAGTCACAAATAGTTAGTTACCATTCATAAAAATATAATATTTATAAAACAATATATATATTTATTTTAATTGTTTTGATATGAAATAAGGGCAAAACCTTGAATAATCACTCGTAATACGCTTTTGTTTCAACTTACTGTTTTTTTATTCAAAATTTATTTTGAATTGTTCAATCTTCGATTCAATTTGATACTTCGATAATCGTCCAACTATCGCCCGGTAGAATGCAGCCCTGGGGCAGCTGTTTACTTGGCGTTGTGTGTGTGTGTGTATTTTTTAGAGTTGAGTTGTTTCTAAGATGGCGACGAAAAAAACGCGTCTTATGTGAAAAATGCAATCATAACAACTCGACTTTTTTGCTAATAAATGTGCGCTAATTCGAAGCAGAACTAGTGAAAAACAGAGCTTAGCGTGCGCCGAGTGTTTTACATGTAAAAGTTTTGGTGCGGAAGCTAGTGAAAATGGCCACAAATATGTATCGAGTCGGAGGTGAGAAAAAATTTTCCCCTGCTCGCTTTTCTATCATCTTTCGTTATCGGCGCCGCCGTCCCACGGTGTGCGTGGCCTGTGTTTGTGTGTGTATGTTGTGTCTGCGGAGGCTCCGAAAATGATGAAAGTGCATTTAAAATAGCCGAAATCCCGAGCTCGCAAGTGTGTGTTATCACATTAAATTGTGGCGGAGAATAAAACAATTTTTTGTTCGTGAGGGAGGGATTCTGATAGGTGTCGCTACTGCAGCAAGTGTTTCCAAGGAAGTTTTCTAACCGATAAGCATTAGATTTGTATGTGTGCCTGTGTATTCTAGGGCTGGAAAATGGAAATGCATTTGCCGAATTGTGATCTCCAAACGTGTGCTGTTTGTGTGTGTGATTGTGCGTTTATAAAAGTGTATCCAATGTTTGAGTGCCACCCACTTTATTGTGTTTTCTTATGCTAATGAGCTTCTTTCTGAGCATCTTTCCCTTTCCCCCCACCATTAAATTACCCCTCCTCATGCTTCCAAACTGCGGTTATAGCATACTCCATCCCGCTTGCTCTCATGTGATGACGTTATTCTGTTTCTTCACCTGCTTTTCATGGGTGACTGTGTGCGTGTGTGTGAGCTCTTTCGAAATGCTAATAAGCCTAAAATCGCCAACGTTTAATTAAAATAACCAAAATAAATAACAAGACTCATATTCGGTTTATTTAAATTGTGTGCTTTTCTAAAATTAGCCAGGCTGGAAAATAATTAATCAGTGTTTTTTGTTTGCCATTTTTAATAGGACTCACATATATACATATCTTTAACTGTGCTTTCTCGCTACCTCCACACTTTCTTTTTCATCTCGTATCTATATTTTGATGTTCATTTCTGCATCTTACAAATTTAAAGAAATGCCCTCGATGATTATGCTTTTTTCCAATTTTATTTGCTGTGGAATTTCGTATTATTTTTAAATGGTCAACCTAAGTTAAAATACGCGTCTGTCCTCTGCGCTCTTCTTTGTATAATGGCCAGTCGTAATTAAGTGCTTTGTGCGTGTGCGTTTACCTGTGACGTATAAATGGGGTTTCAACTCCTCTTCCTCCATTTCCCTCATTCGCCCCGCCCCCCTTCTTTTTATGCCGTACCACTTTTTTAAATGTTCGTTTTGCAGACTACGTCTACGTTGAGACACCGCTGAATAGTCCCTACTTAATACGGCGAATCGAGGAGCTGAATAAAAACCAAACCGGCAATGTGGAGGCAAAGGTCATGTGCTTTTACCGGCGCCGGGATCTGCCCAATCCTCTCGTACAACTGGCCGACAAACACCAACGTAAGTACTCCCCACATCCTCCGGCCGTTTCCGATATTTGTATCTATAAGTACATATACTTTTTTGTAAATAAGTGAGGTTATGTATCACAGCAGAGTCGTTGTCGTGGCCTTTAAACTAGTTAAAAGATTAAACTGGCTAAGAACAACAAGTCCACCACAGGGCAGACCCCAAAAACAGAGAGTGCGTTTGTGTGCAATGTGTCACTCACCCACCACTCCTCACCTATAATAGAACACCACAAACCCCAAGCCCAAACAAAAACCCCAGAACCGAGGTGAAGCACCCCGAACGTCAAGAACAGCAATTACAACAAATGTAAAATCGGTGAAAATAGTATTTCGCCCAGCCTCCATAATGAGCGTCCACATAAATAGACAGTGGAGGTTCCAAACTCAGGAACATTTACTGAAAGTAAAGATTATTCCGAATTTCTATTCGGTCATCTTGCAATATTATTTTTTGTATAGCAATGTGTATCTATAGGATGAAAATAAGCAAAAACTTTATAAACAACTTAGCTTGTAAATATGGTTATGTAGGTAATAATGTAAGTAATGCAAAATTACATCTGTATATTAAATGCTAAAAGACCCTATATTGCACCTAAGCCTCCCTTAAACTCATTATTATTATTAAATTCTAAGATTCAGTCATGTCAATGTAATCTATACGGAAACCTGCACAGATTCCTTTATTAAGATAATGAGCTGAGCTGCACTGTACCCTTGATGTTGTGGTTGCTGGAGTTTTTGCTGTTTTCGGGTGGCTGCTAGGCGGCGCCGGCGTCAATGTGAATGTGATACTCTCGGTGCTCGGCTGAAGGTAGACTTGCTGTCTACATCTGAAAACCTGGGCCAAACATATATATCCGTACCCACGGATACTGTGTGTACTGTGTGCTGTGTGCTGTGTGTGCACGAAAATTTGCAACCAAGAGGTAGGGGTTAGGGATCTGAAGGGGATTGTTGAGTTGGAGTATGGATGGAGCTATAGCAATGTGGCACACGCAGCGAGGCGCGCTTTGCATTCGTGTATACATACACACAACGCCTTCACCCCTCACCACCTTTCGGCTTCAACCAACGACTTTCAGCCCATTTCGACGCCTCTCAAAAAAGAAATACAACTGGGCTGAGTTTTTGGCTTTAACCACCCACTCAAATTTGATACGTGACCCTACGGAAAATGCGTTTTCCATGAAGCTGCCCCCCATGACATGCGCCAACAATGCCCATTAACGCAACCCCTTTTGGCCTTAAATTCATCGAACCCATGCCTCATTATTATATGTTATATATCTTTTTTTTCTGAATGCGTGCGTCGGGTGTTTACTGGCTGCTTGCTAATTAGCCACTGATAATTAGCGGAACAAGTGTACAGTAGCTTGAATCCAGAAACTAAACAATTGTCAAACTGTTTCTGAAATACTTGGTTAAGATAAGAGAGGATGGATTAAATTCTATATATATTTAGTTAACTATTGTTTAGTCTAATAAAAGATTTAATACAACTTTCCATTGCCTGACATATTAACATAAAAATATTTACCATTGCTAATCAACAATTCTCTTGGTTACTTATTGGCACGACAGTGACTCTTTGTGATTTATTTTTCTCATCAGACCTTACAGCTTTTTAATACCTGTTTAGTAATGTTTTTTTTTTTAAACCATAATTGTAAATAAACATATTTCACCAAAATTGCACTAAATCAAAATATATATCTACAAAACTCTTCAAAAACAACAAAAATTATTACGCAACGAAACAGTGGCCACCGCTGAGGACTCACCGTTGGCGACAAAGTTGAAGAAGACCTGGCTCCGCACACCCGTGGGCGAGGAGCAGGCGGCTCAGGCTGTGCTTGATCCCTCAATAGGTACCTCCTCCAACTACAGAAATCACATTTGCTTTTGAATGCACAACTCTTTATGTACTTACTTTAAATCTATTTCTTTACTATTAACTATTTAAGTAGATTAGACCTAATAGTTTCTGTAGTGTAGTTAATCAGTATAAATTTGACTTTAATAAATTACTTTATTTAAAAGTAGTTATTTTTTTAAGTTGAAATTATTGTTTCACTTTAAATTTGGTATTGCTTGCCCCTATTTTCCTCCGATAGAAGTTTCCTTCCTATCTACCTTTATTGCATTGTAATGCACGAAATGACAATATTACCAAAATGAATTTTTTAACAACAACCAAACTATTAATATGGAAAAGATATTGTACGGAAGAATCGCCTATGGGTGCACGAAATTAGCTGGGCTACCGTAGTTTTATCTTACATTATATTACATAAACAATTTTTATATTATTTTATCCTAATAATAATATCCTTATGAACCACTTATTTATTACTGAATTTCCTGATGACTATTTCAAAATTTTTAGCGTATTTACTTTATTATATTATATCCGTAAAGTTGAAATAAAAAATCTAAACCAAACAGAATATTTATTTCTTACTTATTTGCTGACTTTTTTTATTACAGCTGCCCTTGATGAGGAGCGCACCAGTCCGACGCAATCGTCGGGCGGTGGTGGCTCAGTGACCGCCAATTCTGGCACCACCAACAGCAACAACAGCACTGCGAGTGGCGGCGGAGGATCAGGGGGCGGTGTAGCGGAGAAGGGTGAGGCGCTAACCAGTAAGCAACGCTACCAGATCAAGCATCGCGAGCTGTTTCTCTCACGACAAGTTGAGTCGATACCCGCCACACAGATCCGAGGCAAATGCTCGGTGACGCTGCTTAATGAGACGGAATCCCTGCAGAGCTATCTCAATAAAGACGTGAGTTGGTAGTAGTTTCTTCGGTCGGGTACAACATTTTGTTATATGTGCACAAAACTATCCAAATCGGAATTAAAAAAATAATTAATTCATTTCGAATTTCATTTTATTAAAATTTTTTTTTTCAATTTAAAATTAATTGGTAACTTGATAACTTAATCTCTGTAGATGAAATAATAATTAAAAATACTCATCGCTCATTTTTTCTGACTTCTATAGGACACATTCTTCTACTGTCTGGTGTTCGACCCAAATCAAAAGACTCTGCTCGCCGACAAGGGTGAGATCCGAGTCGGCAGTCGCTATCAGTGTGATATACCCGCAAAGCTCAAGGACACCGCCCTGGATGAGCGCAAGCTGGAGGAGCTGGAATCTCTGGTGTGGACGCCCGAGCACAGTTTGACCGACCGCAAAATCGACCAGTTCCTCGTGGTCTCTCGTTCTATCGGCACCTTCGCCCGTGCCCTTGACTGTAGCAGTTCAGTGAAGCAGCCATCTTTACACATGTCTGCCGCAGCAGCCAGCAGGGACATCACACTGGTTGGTGGGAGTTTTTCCTTGCATATTCAGGATATTAAGCTTAGTATCCTTCCAGTTTCACGCTATGAACATTCTGCACAAGCATGAGTACTCGATCGAGGAGGCCATGTCCTCACTAGTTCCTTCCACTGGGCCTGTGCTTTGTCGCGATGAGATCGAAGATTGGAGCGCTTCGGAGGCGAATCTCTTTGAGGAGGCTCTGGACAAATATGGAAAAGACTTCAATGACATTCGACAAGATTTTGTAAGTTTTTTTTTTTAATTTAAGGACTCTTAATGTAATCTGCATTATAAACTATTTCCACCACAGCTACCTTGGAAGACGCTAAAACAAATCATCGAGTATTACTACATGTGGAAAACCACCGATCGCTATGTGCAGCAGAAGCGCGTGAAGGCCGTGGAGGCGGAACTGAAGCTTAAGCAGGTCTACATACCGCAATATAACAATAACAATGGCAGCAAGGGCAACGGATCATCTGTAAAGGTGGCGGGTGGCGGGGTGTACAACGGCACCACCACTAACGGGAGCACTGATCTCTCCAACAATGGCAAACCTTGCGAATCGTGCGGAGCAACCAAATCATCACAGGTACAACCTTAAATTAATCTATAAATATTCTTATATTAATTTGCAATCTACACGGCACAGTGGAACTCGATCAGCACTGGGCACAGTACGTGTCGCCTGTGCCAGAGTTGCTGGGAATATTGGCGCAAGTATGGCAGTATGAAGTCTGCGACCAAGGGCGACGGCGGCGGTGACAACGGCGATGCTAAGAAAAAGTCTTCGGCTTTAACGACGCCATCAGCGACGTCAGCGATATCAGGTGCAGCCCCCACTGCAGTGGTGGACCTAAATGACGACGACAAAATCAGTGATCTATCCAATCGTCAGTTGCACAGGTAAAAGAGCTTTCTATTACAGTTTCTTCAAGAATATTATGCCCTTAAACAATATGTGTTCTTTTTGCATTAGATGTTCCATTGTTAATTGTGGCAAGGAGTTCAAGCTGAAGACCCACCTGGCACGCCACTATGCGCAAGCCCACGGCATTGCCATCAGTTCGGGGTCTCCACGGCCCATTATGAAGACGCGCACTGCCTTTTACTTGCACACCAATCCCATGACTCGAGTAGCGCGCGCAATCTGTCGCAGCATCGTAAAGCCGAAAAAAGCGGCGCGGCAGAGTGCGTACGCAATTAATGCCTTGCTCGTTAAACAAGAGTGTAAGTCTCGAAAAGATTTGATGAATAGCAAACCTAATTCATACCGATTTTTATTTTCTCTCTTAGTTACGAATCGTATTAGTGGAAAGTCGCAAGCTGAAATAAAAAAACTACTTTTGCTAAAGCCGAAGGATCGGGGAAGTGTCACCAAAATCGCAAATCGCCTTGGTGCACCAGGTAGTGGTCCGCACGAATGGCTCATATTAACACCCAAGGACAAAATGCCGCTGCCCCTGTTTGTCTCATTCCCTAAACCCCCGAAAGCTGCCGACGGAAGTTTAGTGTATGAAAGAGTACCCAATAAATCGCCCGATATAGTCGCTGTCTCGGCCGATAAGGAGCTAACCATAATTCCAACGCAAGCCACTTCGACGATACGAAAGCGCGCCCACGACGACCAGCAGCAACTCAATGGCACTGAGGGTAAGTAGCGAGTTAGATATCGATATATCAACATTTTCATCCATTTCATTTTAAAAAGAACAATAATGGTTTAATGTTCTCCTTTATCATTCATCCTTCAGTTACTATAGTTCCCAGCGGACCACCGGCCAAGCGCCCCAATAAGGATCCCATGCCCTCCCATTGTCCCAGTCCAGAACAGTTTGCGGCAATGATGGCGGCATCTGGACAACCGCTCTCCCGGCATCATGTAAGTAAATATCAGGCTATTATTTAATTAAATATTAACTAGTTTATGTATTTCGGTCAACCAAAAACAGCTCAATGGCAAGCAGAAGATTGCACAAATGGCTCGTGGGGGCAACGGGCGCAAACAGGTAATCAGTTGGATGGATGCACCGGACGATGTTTACTTTAGGGCCAACGATAACCACAAGTGAGTTATGAAGAATAAAGAATCGAACATAAATATTAATTTCATTTTTGTGCTGCAGAAAAACGAGAAAAATACTCTCTGCCGTGGACTTGCGACGAGCGGCGCGCAAACCGTGGCGCATACTGCCTATAAAGCCTGCGGCACCAGAGCCGAGTAGCAGGCCAATTGAATCACAAATCGTCATACTGGACTGACCGTCGACGGCAAGCAAAATGGCAAAATCTGGTGCATCAGGGGCATCGGCATCGGCAACCAAGTTGTTGTTATCGTCTTCAGCAAACAGATTCGACCAGCAGCAACATTCTCCATTTCCATATACCATGGATGCACTGCTTAACTAGCGCATTCTCTGGTTCAAACGGGCTTGCCATGTACATACCCCGGAGCATAAAAACTCTCACATCTCCCCACTCCCACAGTACAGACAGACAGACAGAACAGGCATTAACTTAGGATCAGTGTAGTTACAGCCTCACTGTACGACCGACATGTAGGAAAAAAAGCAACCACAAATCCACTTTAATAGCGCTTAAATAGGTATCTTTTTTAAACAAAACAAATATAGTAACATAAAAAGTGTTAGACATGCGAGCGAGAACCACAAAATATTTATAAATAATTTATATAATTTTTTTAATTTCAACTCAACATACACACACACACTAAATACACTTTTACTTACAAGATGTGGGCTTCTGCATTGGTCTATTTTTTAATATATGCATGTTAGTTCTCGATATAAATACATGTGTTTTTCGTCGCTTTAAAGTTCTTCTTCGTATAATTTCCTAAGCCTAATCCTAGCTAAGAACCAGATACGTAATTATGAAATTAAAAGGCCTCTCTTGTACGTTTCATTTTAATGTTTGGCAGTCCAGAATTGAATTAAACGCACATAAGAAATATTGGGAATTATTTTTGAATGCTTTGAGAAGATTTGAAAAGATAAAGGATTTAAAATTGTTAATAAATGTGTGACACGTGCAAAGTTTTAGAAAAGGTGATTACAAAATTTACGCTGTAACTACTTACTAATGGGAAACCACACTAAAGCAAAAATTGTACAGTAAAAAAAAAGTAAAACGTTAAAAATTCGAATAAAATGTATTTTCATAATTTATGTAAACACAGAGAAACGAATGTTCAGTAATCTAAAGAGCTATCATTATACTCATCCCACACACGACCACACAACCAACCGCATCTAGCATATATTATTGACGCATATAAATCTAATAAGAATCTAAGCCGCAATTACATTTAAAAATGTATCAATAACACACACGAAGGATCGTAAAAAGTAATGACTAGAGGTAGAGCAGGGCAGGGCGAGCGGTCGCCAGAAGAGCATAGAGGAGGAGACCCACTAAAATAAAATGATTATGACGAAGATTCGATTGTAAGCCAACAACATACTTTTAACTTACGACCTAAGCAATTTTTGTAAAATAATAAACCACTTCAAATTAAAAAAACGTTAGTTAAGTGACGAGAGGAACAAAGGAGCGAGTCGAAAGCTGCTACAACTATAGTTGTAATGGCAACATCAAAAGTCTCCGCAACATGCCGCGAGTGTGTGTCAGGATTACCCAGCGCAAATAGACTTATTAATTGGTTTTCATTCACTTCCCAAAAGCAAACATTCATTATTTAAGCATCTTGCTGATGAGCAAGCACAACAGAGACAAGCAACAGAAGCAAATCAAACAGAGCTGTATACATAATTATATATATTATATACAGATATACAAATATAACAGTAACAGTGGATAAATACAGTATGCATAACAATTTTTACAGAGCAAGAATCGAACGAAATGACGCGGTGAAGGCTGCAACAGTGAAGAAAACGTTTTCCAAATAAAGTTTTAAAACTAAACACTTTTCCTAAAAACATGTCAGCTTTTTTTTGAACAATTTATTATCTGTGGCGATTGGTTTAAAAATAGTTAACAATTTGCCGATTTCTATTCGGAATAGCTAGCAATGCACAGGGAGGCATTGGTTCCTCCGAATCCAAACGAGTTCTTGAGAGCAACACGACGTCCCTGATTCGGAGTCCATTCGGCTGCTTCCCTGACCACGTTCACGTTCACGTCCGCATCCAGCTGCTCAATATTAATGGAAGGCGGCAGCTTGCTGTCCGCACAAGCGTGCACCACAAATAGAACCTCTAGATTGCCCGAGGATCCTAGCAGGTGTCCGTGGGCTCCTTTCGTGGAAGAAACCCTCACTTGACTAGTGTGCTCGCCAAAGACTCGTCCTATGGCGTGCGATTCAATGCGATCGCCAGTGGGCGTGGATGTGGCATGGGCATTCACGTACGTTATCTCCTCCGGCCTAATTCCAGCATCCTGGATGGCCCTTTTCATTGCTAGGGTAGCTCCCTCGCCATTCTCACTCGGAGATGTTATGTGAAAGGCATCGCCAGACAGTCCGTAACCCAATAACTCAGCCAGGATTGTGGCTCCTCTCGAGCGGGCATGTTCCAGTTCCTCAAGCAAAAGAATGGCTGCTCCCTCGCCCATCACAAATCCATCGCGGGATTTGTCGAAGGGTCGCGAAGCCACCGCTGGGTTATCATTAAAAGCGGTACTCAGAGCACGTAATCTGCAGAAGCCGGCAATGGAGAGAGGATCTATGCAGGATTCCCCACTGCCAGCCAGCATCACATCCGCATCGCCATTTCGAATAAAGCGCATAGCGTCGCCCAAGGCATGGGCACCGGTGGCGCAGGCTGTGGACACCGAGTGATTGGGTCCCCTCAGCCCATGTCGCATGCTTATGTGACCACAGGCCATACTGGGCAGCAACCGTGGCACAAAGAAGGGACTCACACGGTTATAGCCTCGCTGCAGTTGCTGCCAGGCGCCGTACACCTCCGTAAGATCGAACATGCCCATACCCACGCAGACTCCGATACGCTCCCGCTGCTCCTCGCTCATATCTTTGGGGTTCAGCCTCCCAGCCTTCAGAGCCTCTTCCGCCGCCACGACAGCCAGTTGGGTAGCTGGACTCATCAGCTTGATGTCCGTCTTGCTTAAGGGCTTCTCCAATTGGAGCGTTTTCCTGTCTATCTGAGCAGCCACCTGACACGGCAAGCCCTTAAACTCCGGTCCCAGTTGGGAAATGGCCGATTCCCCGGCCAAGATGCGACGCCATGAATCACCTGCGTTGTTGGCCAAAGGAGTCACGGCACCGCTTCCTGTTATCACCACCCGCCGGCGTCCGGAATGTGTGGAGGAGTTGCGCGTTGGGAGGAGGCTTAATAGATTGGAACTTCTTAAAAACCGCATTTTGATGTTTACATGATCAGGTGAGCGTGACCGTGTTTTGACCGTTAAAATATCTAAAAAATACTTTTACCAGTGATGTTAAACCGTTTGGAGGGTATTCCCCCGAATAAGAATATAAAACACTGAATAATTAAATAATTTTAATCACTTAAAAATTGTATTGCTTAAGCATTACAAAATAATGCAAAGGATATTCAGCCATTTTTTTATTGTTCTGAGTTTAATTAAATATGAGTAAATATTGAATGTCTACGATAACACAAACCATTATTCAACCCAGCTCCCTATCGATAAATGGCGCTTGTTTTTAAAAAAAGTATTTAACAAGTATAAAATTTAATACCAAATAAAAAAAACTACAGTTCATTGTAACCGACTGTCGTTAAATCATGATACATATATGTGAGATACAAACAATGCGGAAAGAAAATGAAAATTTCGATATTTCAAGGTTATTTTAGCTAGGAACGTGCAGCATCCAATTAAACTTTAGTTATTAAAGACAAATATTGCAAGCAACATGTTGAGGGACATCCATTGGTGCTGCCAAAGCAAATATAGCAGAAGTTTAACATAAAGAAAACTTTATTATATGTATAATCCGATTTTGCCCAGGTGTCATTATTCGATAAAACCTAAATTTTGATTGATTTGCGTGCAACAGATACGAATGTTGTCACCTCCTATAATCTCTGAGAACTGTTCTTTAACAAAACTTTTTTTTAGTAGATTATACATAATAGTTCATATTAAAAATATTAAAATATTTGGTGAAACATCAGAAAACAGTTCTTCTCCACTCAAAACAAAAAGAGCGTCCGTATAAATTGGTTTTATTTATTCAAGAAATAAACAATTGTTCATTAAATTGGTAATATGGTGAGACATGTCACACCAGTAGTTTACAATTTAGATCAGCACAGTTCAAACATAGTATTTTTAGTTACTGACCTATTACAAATTGTTAGTAAAAAATACTTTAAATACTTTATTTGCAACAGCACGATGAATACAGAGTGTGGCTAGTTAATGGCTATTACTACTGGAAGAGTCACAGCTATTTGCCATATCACTCGCCTCATTATCTCTTCGAGTACAATGCTTCGTCGGCAATTTTTCTTCACCAATAGAGAGAGAGAATTTCCAGCCAAATCGCCGTGTCACACTGAGAAGGCACCATTCACGGTATACGCTTGGGGAAGCCCGAACCTACCTCTTAAGGAATCGAAGCTCGAACACCCTTGTTAATGTACGAGCCTAGTGATAATGTAATCTTTTAACGGAATGGCGAAATTGTTTGTCAAACGCCGCATTAGCCGCAACTTCTCAGACGCGAGTATAAAAGCGCAGTCCGAGTCCGTCCGCTCAGTTTCGATTTGATTTGCTAAAAAATAAGAACCATGATTGGAATAGTTCTGCTGATCACGGCCGCCACCCTGCTGTATGTTTACCTTAAGTGGACATTCAGCTATTGGGACCGTAAAGGCTTTCCCTCGGCGGGTGTGAATATCCCCTTCGGCGTTCTCGACTCCGTATGGCAGAAAAAGCAATCCTATGGCTTGGCCATCCAAGACTTGTACAACTCCACGAAGGGACCGGTGGTTGGCATGTATCTCACCGTGAGACCCGCTCTTCTGGTCCGCGATGCACAGCTGGCTCACGACATGTTGGTCAAGGACTTTTCCAGCTTCCACGATCGCGGAATCTACGTGGACGAGAAGAATGACCCCATGTCGGCGGGTATATTCCAAATGGAGGGAGCCGGGTGGAAGAATCTGCGTGCCAAGATGACGCCCTCGTTCACCTCCGGCAAGCTCAAAGCCATGTTTGAGACATCCAATGATGTCGGAGACAAGTTGTTAGCCCACCTGAGGAAGGAAATTGGGCAATCCGGGAGCAAGGAAGTCGAGATAAAAAGCATCACGGCAACGTGAGTTGGCGGAAAGCCTTGTTTGTATATATGTAAATACCAATAATAGCTCCTTTTTAATAATTTCTCTCCAGTTATGCCATCGATATCATTGCCTCGACTATTTTTGGACTGGACGTGGACAGTTTTGCAGATCCCAAAAACGAATTTATCGAAATCAGCAAGAGGCTAAATAGGAATACACTTAAGGATATTATTCGCAACTTAGCCTTAGTACTTTATCCAGCGTAAGATTTCTTTTGAAATTCTCAGTAATGAGACGAAGTTGATCACAAATACTTTACAGACTGGAGAAGTTCTTCGTGCGAATCGGATGGAAGCTGGAGGGCATTGAAATGATGCGACAACTGACTAACAGGCTCGTGGATCTCAGGGAGAAAAACAACATTGTTCGTAAAGATTTGCTGCAACTTTTGCTCCAGTTGCGTAATCAGGGAAACATCAGCACCGATGATACGGTTTGGTCGTCGGAAAGCACTAAAAATGGCCTGAAATCGATGTCCAAAGATCTGATTGCTGGCCAGCTTTTCGTCTTCTATGGCGCTGGCTACGAAACCACTGCCTCCACCATTTCCTTCACCCTCTACGAGCTCACTCAAAACCCGGAGGCACTGGCTAAGGCGCAGGAGGATGTGCTCCAGGCCATTGAGCAGCACGGCGGTCTGACCTATGATGCCCTTGCGGAAATGAAGTACTTGGATGCGTGTGTGATGGGTAAGTTTTTGAGGAAAAGCAATCAACCCAACCAATTAAGTGAGTTTTTTGCAGAAACCACCCGCAAGTATCCCGCTCTGCCTATCCTAAACCGAGTCTGCACCCAAAACTATCCAGTTCCGGATAGCGACCTGGTGATTAAGAAGGGCACACCAATAGTGATCTCCCTTATGGGATTGCATCGAGATGCCGAGCACTTCCCCGATCCGCTCAGCTATCAGCCGGAGCGCTTTATAGAGGGGAGCAAGAACTATAATCAGGCTGCTTTTTTGGGTTTTGGCGACGGACCCCGTCACTGCATAGGTAAGGAAATATTTACATATTTGTCATAATATAATTATAAGCTTTTCATTTGTACTATTTTTCAATCTGCCAGGAGCCCGCATGGGAAAGGTAAATGTGAAATTAGCGTTAGCCAAGATTCTGTCTAATTTCGACCTGGAAGTCAGAAAGGAGAAGCAGGAGATTGAGTTTGCATTGCACGGATTGGGCCTGTTACCGAAGGCGGGGGTGCCCCTGCGTCTTTCTCCCAAGAAACAGCCTTAAAACTGTACTGATCTAATACCAAATAAAGAGCATTGAAAAATAATAAATCGGACAAGAATAAAGAATGTACGAGTTACGAAAAGTGACAATTGTCGCTGCTTGGCCTAGGTCAACTCGATGTGATAGCGCCTACCAAGGCTTAGTTTTTATCAACCCCGTTCTGCTGGTGATAAGCTAATCTCCCACATTAAAACAGAATAAATCAAACATAAAGGTCCATAACTGATCAAATTAAACGTAATACAGAAAGTCAAATCACAACATTTCAGATATGAGAAGCTCTGAGTGCTGAGTTATTAGCCATTTAAAAAATCGTACAAGTAGAGGAGAAGTTAATATTTTAAATATTTACTATATAAAAACGGAGCTCAAATTTAGGTTTTTTTATTTTTCCAAAAAAATGTAGCTTAAAAAGCGATACCCAATACACAACAAAACAAAATTTTGTTGGCTAGTGTTTACTTGACCGACTTGAAGACTCAAAGTGAGAGTTAGATCTTTGTGCCAGGCCGTATCAACTATCGGCAACTTAAATCGGCAGTCAATAGGTTCACAACAAAAAGATACTACCATGTATTCTATATACATATACATATTTACTTTTGTGTATATAGGCAATATATTATATGTTTGTATACAATCTTGTAGCCGGCCAAACTACTTAGTATTCCTGATAAGAGCGCCTGGTGACCGGTTCTCTTTGAGTTTCATTATCGAAAGGCAGCCAGAGAGCGGCAGTATAAAGCTCATTCTGAACATCGGCTGATACTCACTTCGCTACTGTTCTTCGTTCCACAACAACCGCCAAGCTATGTCGAAGAAATGTAAGTAAATCCGCAGACACGCCTCTAAAAATTGTTGATATTCTCTTGCGAGCTCAAAGCTTAATAATAATTAAATGTTTTTTTTTAGCCTGCTGCCGTGGTCCGGGTTACGCAACCCCACTGGACGCCATGAAGAATGGCCCCCGGGAGACGCTTCTCTACACGGTGACCGTTCAGCCCAACTTGGACGAGCCCCATGGCGACTATCTAGCCACAGTGGATGTGGATCCCGAGAGCCCAACCTACTGTCAGGTGAGTTTGCTATCTCTAACAGAACTAAGTACGTAGGTTTTTAATTGTTTGCTGAATACATCAGTATAAGCTTTGTATTGTTTTTAAATGATTTAAATTTTAAGTATTTGTATATATAGGAATTTATTCAAATTTCTTTAGTAACAATTAGACCCCCTATATGAATTCCTGACTACGCTATTGGCTTGGAGATAACAAGAGCTGCAGATGAACCCCTATGAACCCCTATGAACCCCACGTAGCTGAAGATTGTTGTTTGTTATTTTAGGGACAAAGCTACAAAACTAACAATCAACTTAACTTAAATTAAAAACTTTCATATGATATTTGTGATTTTTTTAACGCTTACAATTTCCAACTTTTTTTTTAAGAATAATTGGTCAGTTGTCAGGTTCAGTTCAAGTGATTTGATATATACGGAAGTCAGAGAACAAAATTATTGGAATATTTCATTAAAGAAGCCTGACGTTATTTTTATACCCTTGCAGGGTATATTAGTTTCAGTCAAAAGTTTGCAACGCAGTGAAGGAGGCATCTCCGACCCTATAAAGTATATATATTCTTGATCAGGATCAACAGCCGAGTCGATCTAGCCATGTCCGTCTGTTCGTCTGTCCGTCTGTCCGTCTGTCCGTTTCTACGCAATCTAGTCCCTCAGTTTTAAAGCTATCTGAATGAAACTTTGCAGTTAGGCTTCTATATACTCTCACTCGTACATATGTAGGAACGGGCTGGATCGGACGACTATATCATATAGCTGCCATAGGAACAATCGGAAAAATGTACGAAAAAAATTTAAACTTTGTCAGTTTTCAACCAATTTTCACCAAATTTGATATTTGCCCATTTAGTATTATTTCCGAATTTTGGTTTTAATTTCATGAAAATCGTCTGACTATATCTTATAGCTTCCATAGGAACAATCAGGAAAATAAAAGAAAAAACCATAACTTTGTCAGTTTTCAACCAATTTTCACCAAATTTGATATTTGCCCATTTAGTATTATTTCTGAATTTCGGTTTTAATTTCATGAAAATCGGCTGACTATATCTTATAGCTTCCATAGGAACAATCAGGAAAATAAAAGAAAAAACCATAACTTTGTCAGTTTTAACATCTTTTCACCAAATTTGATATTTAGCCATATTTTATTATTCCTGAATTTGGATTTTAATTTCATGAAAATCGGCTGACTATATCCTATAGCTTCCATAAGAACAATCAGGAAAATAAAAAAACCCATAGCTTAGCCGTGTTTCAAACCATTGCCATTAAATTTGAGATTTCGCAACAAATTATTATTTCAGAATTTCGTTTTTAATTTTTTGTTTAAACTCTGCAAGGGTATACAAACCTCGGTGAGCCGAAGTTAGCTTCCTTTCTTGTTTTTAAGTAATATTACAATAATAATAACTATAACATATTATTATATCCAATGTTTTACTTTAACATTTAATTTAGATAGTTCACCGTACCTTCACCAATCGAAAGGGAGATGAGCTGCATCACTCTGGCTGGAACGCCTGCTCAAGTTGCTACTATGTTGACGAGAAGGCTGAAACAGTGCCAAAAAGAGATAGAATGGTGCTGCCGGCCCTAAATTCTGACTTCATCTACATACTCGATGTGGTTACGAACCCTCGGAAGCCAGAAATAATTAAGACCGTCGAGGGGGACGTTTTGAAGAGTCACAATGTGACTGGTCCACATACCACTCACTGCCTGGCCAACGGAAATATTATGATATCCACCATGGGCGATGCCGAGGGAAACGCCAAGGGGGACTTTATTCTCTTTGACTCGGACTTTAATTGCATTGGAACCTGGACCAAGGGCGACAAGAAGGCATTGTGCGGCTACGATTTCTGGTACCAGCCTTATTTCGATGTTATGGTGTCTTCGGAGTGGGGAGCCCCAAATAAATGGCGACGGTTCGTATAAAAAACCCATGAAATTTGTGTAATCAAACTCTACATTGAATATACATCTTCTTCAGGGGCTGGAAGCACAGCGATCTCGAGGATATGACACAGTACGGCTGTCGTCTCAACTTCTACAAATGGTCCACACAGACTCTGTACCAGACCATTGATCTGGGAGCAGATGGCATTACACCGCTGGAGATTCGCTTCCTGCACGATCCAAAACGGGCGGAGGGATTCGTTGGCTGCGCATTGAATGCCAAGGTGTTCCACTTCAAAAAGAAGCCGGACTCTGATGAGTTCGAGGCGAAAAAAGTGATTGACATTCCAGAAAAGCTGGTAGATACTGGCAGTGGAAAGGTGGAGAATATGGGTGGCATGATCTCGGATATCATCATATCCTTGGACGACAGATTTCTGTACGTCAACTGCTGGCGACACGGAGATGTCAGACAATACGATATCACCGACTGCGAGAAACCCAAACTTACGGGACAGCTCTTCCTGGGAGGAGCCATATGTAGTGACGTGCCCAATGTGATCGTAAAGGAGGATAAGGAACTAAAGGTGCGTCCTGGACAAAGGTTTACTCTAGTGGGTTAAACAATAACCTTTTTCCTTAGGAGCGGCCTCCAGCTCGATATGTGAAGGGTCGCCGATTGGAGGGTGGACCGCAAATGATGCAGCTCTCCCTGGACGGCAAGCGGTTGTATGTCTCATCATCTTTATATTCTCCCTGGGATAAGCAGGTGAGTTCCCTTGAAGCACTCTTAAAAGTTTACAACTGCTTAACCAATATCTCTTTAGTTTTACCCCGAAATGGTCTCAAAGGGCGGTCACATTGTCCAGATCGATGTGGACACGGTAAATGGCGGCATCTCACTAAACGAGGACTTTTTGGTGGACTTTAAGGATGAGCCCTATGGTCCCGGTCTGCCCCATGAAATGCGCTACCCTGGTGGCGATTGCACTTCTGATATATGGCTGGCCGATTAGGAGTAGGTGGATCTACCCCTAAAAGATCAGGGAAATCAGCAGCAGAAAACTTTAATCAAGATTTAAAAACAATAAAATTGCTTTGATTTAATACCGAAAATACATACTTAAGTATATAATTTTAAAGACCTAAAAGTTTAGAATAGTTACGAGTCACTATTTCACCTTATTCACGGTGGGACGTGATCTTATGCCACTACCAGATTTCTTGGGCTTCTGGCAGGCGCCGCCATGGATTTTCGACATTACGGGACTGCAGACACCCTGGCACTCCTTCAGATGCTGATCATAGAGCTCCTTCTTGGCCAGAGAGTTCTTATCCAGCCACGATGACTCACTGGCACATTTCTCGCGCACCTTGGAGCGCTCGGCCTCGGTTAGAGCTCCGGCTGGTGCCTCGTCCACGGCCTGTCGACAGGCGTAAATATATCCTTCGAGGTTGTTCCTGGCCTTAACTCTATCCCGCTGACGTTCGTCCTCCACCTTGTACTTCTCGGCATCGGAAAGCATGCGATCTATCTCGGCCTTGGATAGTCTTCCCTTGTCATTTGTGATTGTGATCTTCTCGGATTTCCCGGTGCTATTATCCTTGGCAGTTACATGAAGGATGCCATCAGTGTTCAGGTCGAAAGTGACTTCGATCTGCGGCACACCTCTGGGGGATGGGGGAATCCCACTTAGATTAAAGGTGCCAAGCAGATTGTTATCATTCGTCATCGCTCGCTCGCCTTCATAGACCTGAATGGTCACCGCATCCTGGTTGTCGCTGTAAGTGGTGAATATCTGGTGATGCTTGCAGGGAATCCTAGCATTGCGGGCCACCAAATTGGTCATCACTCCGCCGGCGGTTTCGATTCCCAGCGACAAGGGAGTTACGTCCACCAGAAGCAGATCCTGGATCTTAGAGCTACCCACGCCCGTGAGAATAGCAGACTGCACCGCCGCTCCGTAGGCCACCGCTTCATCGGGGTTGATGGATAGATTCAGGGTTTTGCCATTGAAGAAATCCTGCAAGAGTTTCTGTATCTTCGGGATTCGCGTGGAGCCGCCCACCAGCACCACATCGTGGATGGTATTTTTATCCATTTTAGCATCGCTCAAGGCTCGCTCCACTGGCTGCATAGTGGACCTAAAGAGGTCCATGTTTAGCTCCTCGAAGCGCGCACGCGAGATCTTGGAATAGAAATCTATGCCCTCGTGCAAAGCATCAATCTCTAGGGAAGCCTCAGTGCTGGACGACAGGGTCCTCTTAGCCCTTTCACAGGCTGTGCGCAGACGCCTTAATGCCCTGGCATTGCCCTTGATATCTGCGTTGTGCTTGCGCTTAAACTCTGCCGCAAAATGGTTCACCATCCGGTTGTCGAAATCCTCGCCACCCAAATGGGTGTCTCCAGCCGTGGCTTTCACCTCGAACAGGGAGCCTTCATCGATGGTCAGAACGGAGACATCGAATGTGCCGCCACCCAAGTCGAAGATGAGCACATTACGCTCCCCCTTCAGGTTTTTATCGAGTCCGTAGGCCAAGGCAGCAGCCGTGGGTTCGTTGATGATCCTCAGCACATTAAGTCCCGCAATCGAGCCCGCATCTTTGGTGGCCTGTCGTTGGCTATCGTTGAAGTAAGCCGGCACCGTGATCACGGCATCCTTCACCTTTCCGCCCAAATACATTTCGGCAATCTCGCGCATCTTGGCCAGCACCATGGAACTGATTTCCTCCGGAGCGAAGCGTTTGCGTTCCCCCTTAAATTGCACCTCGATTTTGGGCTTGCCATTGTCGTTGATTACCTTGAAAGGCCAGTGCTTCAAGTCCTCCTGGATCTTTGGATCGTCGAACTTGCGGCCAATCAGGCGCTTGGCATCAAACACCGTGTTCTTGGCATTCATTGCGACCTGTGGAGGAGTTTTTAGGAATTAAATTATTACTTCCAGCTTAGTATTTGAAGCTCACTTGATTCTTGGCCGCATCGCCAATAAGGCGCTCCGTGTCGTTGAATGCCACATATGAGGGCGTGGTCCGGTTGCCCTGGTCATTGGCAATGACCTCCACCTTGTTGTTCTGCCACACGCCCACACATGAGTAGGTGGTCCCCAAATCGATGCCAATAGCCGGTATCTTGACCATTTTGACTGTAATTTTGTATCTTGTTTGGAGCAAATTGACTTTAGCCGCAAATTTTATGTTCGTCAAACTTCCCTGTCAATTAATAGATTTTCGAAATATTTATCTTAACTTAAATACGATGAATTTGAAATGCTCCAGTTGATTATATGTCTGCCGCTTACTTCTAACTCAGAGTACTCTCTGTTATTGTAGAATCAATAGTTTATTGTAATCAAAATTGGTTTGGTTTAATTGATAAGACATCATCAGAGTCGCGTTTTGATTTATTTGTTTGTTTTGCGTTTTTTATTTCCTAAATTCGTTTCTAGTAATTTAGAATCTAGTTTGAATTATGCTTATATGTACATTGAAAATATTCTTATCAAACAACAAATTAATTGTAGATAAAAACACGTTAAATATAAATATTAAATATACCATATTTAGTTAAAGCCATCAACGTTTTCCCTTCTTTTTCTTTTTTTGTCCATCTGGCCAGGCGAATCCTCTTGATTTGAGAACATCCTTAAATATAATTTTTTAGAAATGTTCGTATTTTTTATTTAATATAATCTAAATTCATTTTCATCTCACCTGGACATTGTGGCACACATAGTACGCGTTTTCCATGGCCGCGTCATTGAAGATGTCACAGCCTATGGATTTTCCCATGCCTCCTTTCTTCTTCCCGCCGCCACCCTCCTTTTTCTTTTTCTCCTCTCCCTCGCCACTGCCAGCATTGCTGGAGGTAGAGTCCTTGCTATTGCGCTTCTTTTTGCTCTTGCCAACCATGATTAAAACTATAATACAAGCAATTCAATAAACAATAAATTCAATCTGCTTTATTGACTAAATAATATATTTCTCTAGTTGGCGGTGCCTAGCAACCAAGATTATTGTCCTGCCAACCGTATACTTGACGAAAGTAATTTTAGAGCGTTTAAAGAAGGATGTTTTTTAATGGCATACTACTTTTTCCCATGCAGCCAAGAAGTTATGATATGAAAAGCTAAATACATTCACCATTTATTTATAGATTTTAATAGTCTTATTTGTAAATAAACAATCTTTTCCACAGCTCTGCCACAAAGCTTCCCTTTTTATTGACATGTCTAAATTGTTCGCGTTAGAAAAGAAGTGGAATTTGGTAATTTATTTAAGTGACTTAAATGATACAACAATTTTCGGACCTCCACTGTGTCCAAAGAAACCCTCGACTCTTACTGGCTATTTTTTGTTTAATGTATTTTTTATTAATTAATGCGGGTGCTCAATTATAAATTCGTCTGAATTTCAATAAAACTGTTTGCCTGCTCCGCGGCTTATTTCGAAGAAACATCCCAGTCGAACGGAATCGGTCGGTCGATAAAGACCTCCTCTACCTTCAGATGGGAGATTTGAAAAGTTTTTGTGTCTTGCTCGCGGTTTGTTTGCTCTCGTGCGAGGTTCGGGCGAAGGGACAGCGACCGAATGGCAACGGAAAAGGGGACGGGGGCCAGTGGGTATTCCCCGATCCCGAGCCGGAGCCAAGCAGGTGGGACTACAGCAACTATAACAACTATGACAACGGTTACGAAAGTCAATGGCCGCCGGGTTATTTTAACAACTACGGCTATTATAGACCCCCGCCGCCACCACCTCCGCCGCCCTGCGGTCAACCCCCACGCGGACCCCCGCCGCCGGGCCCACCTCCGCCTGGTCCCCCGCCCGGCTGTCCAGGAGGTCCACCCCCGCCTCCGAGACGACAGCACGGTCACCGCCAATGGAACCCACGTCGTCCGCCTCCCGGTTACCATAGGAACTTCCACAATATATTCCTGAGTCAGGAGCAAAAGGTGGACACGGAAAACTACAATAAAACGGCGGAGGCGGAGGATTTGCACGACGATTTCAATGGTCGTTCGATTGTGGCTCCCGGACAGTATCCACACATGGTCAGTAGACGGAGATGCACTCCAAACAAATTAAAAACTGAAAAAAATAAAAATAAATAAACACAAAAAATCACACAAAACCGGAATCGGGGAAACGCCAAAACACGCTTATAGCCAACTGGCAAATCAAAGCCCTGCCATCTGATAACAATTTTGGAGCCGAACTTGCGTCTGCTCCACTCACATATTCTCTTACCACTTTGTCTCTTAGGCCGCTTTGGGATTCCGTAATGAAAACCGCGAGATCGACTACAAGTGCGGCGGTAGCCTGATCAGTGAGTATTTCGTGCTCACAGCCGCTCACTGTCTCACAACTCACGGGTAAGCTTCCACTTTCACTCAGAGACTAGGGACTGAAAAAAATATTTCATAATTTTTATTCCCGGTATCCATAGGGTACAATGGGATTTTATTAGATGACAGCAATAAAAATACGAATATTAATTATCATAATATAATATATATAGATTTTCCATTCGCTCAAACCAATTTTTGAAAAAAATTGTTCCACTCCCATTAAGAAACATTTAAAATATGGTTTTTGAATGCCTTATTTTTCTCTTGTTGTGCTGGGAAAAAATAAATATTGGGGAATTACTGATAATTTAGATCGTGTAGAAAATCATAGAGCATTTGCGTCATGATCACAGGCCTCAGAATCGATCGATGAACGTAAGTCAAGTATAACAAGAAAGGAAGCTAACTTCGGCTCACCGAAGTTTGTATACCCTTGCAGAATTTAAACAAAAAATTAAAACCGAAATTCTGAAATAATAATGAGTTGCCAAATCTCAAATTTGATGGCAATGGTTTGAAACACGGCTAAGCTATGGTTTTTTTATTTTCCTGATTGTTCCTATGGAAGCTATAGGATATAGTTGTCCGATTTTCATAAAATTAAAACCGAAATTCGGAAATAATATTAAAAGGGCAAATATCAAAATTGGTTGAAAACTCACAAAGTTATAATTTTTTCTCGAAGATTTTTTCGATTGTTCCTATGGCAGCTATATGATATAGTCGTCCGATCCGGCCGGTTCCGACTTATGTACAAGTGAGAGTATATAGAAGACTAACTACAAAGTTTCATTCAGATAGCTTTAAAACTGAGGGACTAGTTTGCGTATAACCGGACAGACGGACATGGCGAGATCGACTCGGCTGTTGATCCTGATCTAGAATATATATATTTTATAGGATCGGAGATGTCTCCTTCACTGCGTTGCCAACTTCTGACTGAAATTATAATACCCTGAAAGGGTATAATAATACAACCATTATAAAGAGGCAAGATTTGTACAAGATTTGTATTTTTGGGTGTTGACATGTATAAATAAGTATTTCCTAGGAGGGCACCTAATGGCACATTCATCGCTCAGAGCCCCTAAAATCTAAAAAATTCTGATTTGACTTTCAGAGGCGTTTCTTCATTACGTTTTCATATCGGTCTTTGACCTTGAAAAGTTTGTTAATTAATTCTGTTTTAATGTGTGAGATTACCTTATCGCCAGCCGAACGGGATTGATAAAGACCTTGCACTGGTGAGCGTTATCACATCGAGTTGACCTAGGCCATGGAGCGACTATTATCACTTTGCGTTACTCGTTCATTCTTCATTCTTGTCAGATTTTTGTGTTTTTTTAATGCTCTTTATTTGGTTACTTCTTGAGAGACAGGCGCACGGGCACTCCCGCCTTGGGCAACAGGGTTATCCCATGCAAAGCAAACTCAATCTCCTGCTTCTCCTTTCTGACTTCCAGGTCGAAATTGGACAGGATCTTGACTAACGCTAATTTCACATTCACCTTTCCCATGCGGGCTCCTGGCAGATTGAAAAATAGCTTATAATTATATTATGACAAATATGTAAATATTTTCTTACCTATGCAGTGACGGGGTCCGTCGCCAAAACCCAAAAAAGCAGCCTGATTAAAGTTCTTGCTCCCCTCTATAAAGCGCTCCGGCTGATAGCTGAGCGGATCGGGGAAGTGCTCGGCATCTCGATGCAATCCCATAAGGGAGATCACTATTGGTGTGCCCTTCTTGATCACCAGGTCGCTATCCGGAACTGGATAGTTTTGGGTGCAGACTCGGTTTAGGATAGGCAGAGCGGGATACTTGCGGGTGGTTTCTGCAAAAAACTCACTTAATTGGTTGGGTTGATTGCTTTTCCTCAAGAACTTACCCATCACACACGCATCCAAGTACTTCATTTCCGCAAGGACATCGTAGGTCAGACCGCCGTGCTTCTTAATGGCCTGGAGCAGATCCTCCTGCGCCTTAGCCAGTGAGCCAGGCAGTGGTTTCGTGACAAGCGCCATAGAAGACGAAAAGCTGGCTAGTAATCAGATCTTTGGACATCGATTTCAGGCCATTTTTAGTGCTTTCCGACGACCAAACCGTATCATCGGTGCTGATGTTTCCCTGATTACGCAACTGGAGCAAAAGTTGCAGCAAATCTTTACGAACAATGTTGTTTTTCTCCCTGAGATCCACGAGCCTGTTAATCAGTTGTCGCACCATTTCAATGCCCTCCTGCTTCCATCCGATTCGCACGAAGAACTTCTCCATTCTGTGAAGTATTTGTGATGAAATACGACTTGTTAATGGGAATTTCAATAAATATCTTACGCTGGATAAAGTAATAAGTTTACGTTGCGAATAATATTCTTAAATGTGTTTCCATTTATTCTCCTGCTGATTTCGATAAATTCGTTTTTCGGATCTGCAAAACTGTCCACGTCCAGGCCAAAAATAGTCGAGGCAATGATATCGATGGCATAACTGGAGAGAAATTAATAAAAAGGAGCTATTATTGGTATTTACATATATACAAACAAGGCTTTCCGCCAACTCACGTTGCCGTGATGGTTTTTATCTCGACTTCCTTGCTCCCGGATTGCCCAATTTCCTTCCTCAGGTGGGCTCACAGCTTGTCTCCGACAGCATTGGATGTCTCTCAGGAGAGCGGGTCTCACGGTGAGATACATGCCAACCACCGGTCCCTTCGTGGAGTTGTACAGGTCTTGGATGGCCAAGCCATATGGTTCCTTTTTCTGCCATACGAAGTCGAGAACACCGAAGGGGATATTAACACCCGCAGAGGGAAAACCCTTACGGTCCCAATAGCTGAATGTCCACTTAAGGTAAACATACAGCAGGGTGGCGGCCGTAATGAAGTTTTAAAGCTATCTGAATGAAACTTTGTTGTTAGTCTTCTATATACTCTCACTCGTACATAAGTCGGAACGGGCCGGATCGGACGACTATATCATATAGCTGCCTTAGGAACAATCGGAAAAATCTTCGAAAAAATTATAACTTTGTCAGTTTTCAACTAATGTTCACCAAATTTGATATTTGGCCATTTTATAATATTTCAGAATTTCATGAAAATCGGACAACTATATCCTATAGCTGCCATAGGATCAATCAGGAAAATATATAAACCATGCTTAGCCGTGTTTCAAACCATTGTCATCAAATTTGAGATTTGGCAACTCATTATTATTTCAGTATTTCGGTTTTAATTTTTTGTTTAAATTCTGCAAGGGTATACAAACTTCGGTGAGCCGAAGTTAGCTTCCTTTCTTGTTTAGCAAGTCAAATCGAAACTGAGCGGACGGACTCGGACTGCGCTTTTATACTCGTGTCTGAGCAGTTGCGGCTAATGCGGCGCTTGACAAACAATTTCGCCATTCCGTTAAAAGATTACATCATCACTAGGATCGTACAAAAACAAGGCTGTTCGAGATACGATTCCTTAAGAGATAGGTTCGGGCTTCCCCAAGCGTATACCGTGAATGGTGCCTTCTCAGTGTGACACGGCGATTTGGCTGGCAATTCTCTCTCTCTATTGGTGAAGAAAATATGCCGACGAAGCATTGTACTCGAAGTTGTTCTCTCCGATCCCTAAACAACACTGAACCAAGTGATATTGCAAAACACTCTGCCTAATAGTGCCCAGAGCAATAACCATTGAATACACACTCTGCATTCATTTTGCTGATGCAACGTCTCTGAATTACACAATCTGTTATCACTGTCGAATAGTGAGCTACTTAAATTATTTGATACTAAATAAATATTTTTAGTATGAAACTGGCATTGAAATGTTGCGATAACTGTCGAAAAAGTCCTATCCTACATAGTAAAAGCCTATCGTAACCATTTTTAATTTAATAAACAAAACTCCGTGTACCATGTTTTCACAGACTAGAACTGTATCATTTACACTTTCTAAATAAATAAAATCATGTAATGGCCTTTACTTTTAAGTGACAGAAGAAGCCTAGCCTAGGTGAATCAGCACTTTATTTTGTTATATTGTGTGATATTTTTTGAGAATTCTTACTTTTCGGCTATTGTCTCCTAGACCTAGGGCTAAATTCTTTTCGTAACTGTGAAGTCTGTCTGTATATTTCTTACTATATTTTTTAATTTCTTCTAATATTGTTGGAATATTTAGATCTTTTTGAATGTTTGCATTGGATACATAAAATGGAGCGTTAGCAATATATCGCAATGTTTTTGATTAATAGCGCTGGAGAATTTCGATGTTTGAATTGTTAGCTGTTCCCCAGAGCTGTACACCGTAGGTGGTAACTAGGACTTGAGCGAAAAGAAATTCAACTCCTAAGCTAAAAAATATTGTGCAGGAAATTGTTTAAACGAACTTGGAATATGAATGTACACAAATACATATGAAAATAATATTATTAATATGGGAGCAGGTGATGGCGGAATTTTAATGAAAAATAAAGTGTCATGTGTGTGAAATTGAAACATACGAATTGAGGCATATCCCCAATAAGAATACATATACATTTACTTGATTAGTCGATGTAGCCATCACCGTCTATCCGTTTGTGTACAAAAAATCCATATCTTTTGCACGCAAATCAGGTTAATTTTTGACACCCATTGCCGGCTCTACGAATCCTGAAAAATTAAGGTATATATATTTAAATGAATTTCGTTTTAATGTAAATTGATGTCGAAAACTGAGACCTGAGCAAAATAGGATAAACTCTTGACATATTAGATAAAACCATTTATTTTAATGCTGAACTTGTGCAACATCTACATTTGTATTGACAGTACCAATGGATGTTCCTCAACATATCCCTAGCAACATTTGCTTTATTTTGATGTTGCGCAACATGCTTTTTAGCCATATCTACGTTCGTTTTAGATTCACCCGCATACGGATAGCTTTTCATACCAGTTAATTAATTAATTAGTATTCCTCAGATTCCAAATAAACGCCTTCTAAAACACTTTCATCTCATGGCAACGTTTTCAAAGTTTTTATTTAATGTGTTTATATTTTATAGTTGTAAATTCCACTCTTGATATGTCTATGAATAGGTTATTATTTGATATTTTAC
Source organism: Drosophila anomelani (assembly GCA_035045905.1). NCBI lineage: Eukaryota > Metazoa > Arthropoda > Insecta > Diptera > Drosophilidae > Drosophila > Drosophila anomelani. Next base: position 801,492 of record JAWNOO010000007.1, on the reverse strand, counting down.
TAAAAGATTTAATTTAAAAAAATCATAATGAATTACCCCCCTTACATGACTTAGCACGGCCCCCGATGTGGTGAAAATCGGGGATATAAAGCTGAAGGAGTGGGAGGACGATGTTGCTCCACAGAGGCGTCGTGTGGCGCAGATTTATCTGTATCCATTGTACAACTCCACCCTGAATTACCATGACATCGGACTGATCCAACTAAACCGACCAGTGGAGTACACCTGGTTTGTGAAGCCAGTCCGCCTTTGGCCACGGGACGAAATTCCGTACGGCAAGCTTCATACTATGGGCTACGGCTCGACAGCATTTGCGCAGCCTCAAACCAACGTTCTCACGGAACTGGATTTGTCGGTAGTGCCAACAGATCAGTGCAATAGCAGTCTTCCCGCCGATGAGAGCTCTCCGCAAGGAATTCTTTCAAGCCAAATTTGCGCTCATGACTACGAGAAAAATCGTGATACCTGTCAGGTGAGAAATTAATTCAATTAAAAACAAATAACTTAAGCAGGAAAATTTAATTAGGGTGATTCTGGAGGACCTCTTCAGCTGAACCTGGAGCGTCGGCATCGCCGTCACCGCAGTCGCAGGCGTTATCGCTACTATCTGGTGGGCATTACTTCCTATGGAGCCTATTGTCGCAGTGAATTCCCAGGTTCGGTCCTCCATTAAATATAAAGAATTTTAAATTATGGTTTTTGAGTCTTGCAGGGGTTTATACACGCGTCTCGTCCTACATCGACTGGATTGCGTCCATAGTCTGGCCGAATTACTTCAGCGAGTTTGATAATCAGTAAATAGTCATTAATAAATGTCATAACTTTCATATTCGGAGTTCATATATTCATATATTAAAAAAAATGTATTATAATATTAATTTATTTTAAGCATTTTTTCTTCATATTCAGGGAAGCGGGGAAAATAAATATGTAATATAAATATATATTTAGAAAAGAACATTATGTATTCCAAATTTATTGCTGGAGGGACAAATATTGCTATCAAATCTTTTAATTTTACACCAGTTTCTTCTTGTTGCTTCAACGAAGACTATTAATTCAAAACGGTTTCGATCTTTAGCTTGTTTGTGAAATGATTTTATTTTGTAATTGATTAATTTTGTAATAAGTTGAGCAAAGCGCTAACTTGTCGATAAATTGCTATGTTTTGTGCAATATTTGTTTTTTTTTTAATAATTTAAATATTAATATGAACAATAATATTATATAATTTGAATATTAAGTAGAATCTCTTACGATATTAAAGAGACAAGAGCAAGAGAGTTAAAGGTCACAAGCTTAGCTAAAGAGAAAGTGGGCTTCCACATAAAAGGGTACTTTATATATATATTTTTATACTCTGCTTGTATATATATTTTTTATACTCTGACTGCATATATATTTTTTATACTTTGACTGTATAATCTATCATTTTGGCAAGATGCATTGAAATAGTCATTTTTAACCAAATTATGTTTAAAGATTCTAGATCAGCATCAACAGATTACATTATTGCTATTATTGCATACACTGGCATAAATTCTAGGGTAAATAGGCTTCGACCTTCTTTAAAATTTAAAAATAAAACAAGATCTGAAAGCTAAAAAGCTATTCTCGTATCAAACCGCCTTTGTTTTTGGGAGCGAATGTAATAAACGTTCTCTCACAGTTTTACAAATTGAAAGCTTAAATTTAAGTCTACGATTTTAACTGGATTCTTCCGTGCGATATGAAGTTTAGTTGTATTAACAATTCTTAATGTATACACTACCGAAGTCTTGAAATTATTATCATTAAAATGTGTAAAAATAAGGCAAGTGCCAGCCCTCAAAAGTTCCGGTTATGACAAGAGAAATGTTAATGAGCCTTCATTTGATCTGCCTGCAATTGCTTTTAGGGGCTCAACACCTTGATGGTAAGTGGAAATCAATCCCAGGTTCCCTGAGACCAGTCTAGAAATAATTCCATCGATGCAGCTCTAAATGCCTTCGAAATAACCAACTACCAAACCACCAAGTACTCAATCCCCGAGCTGTGGAGGCAGCCGGAGCAAACACCTAGCGAGGCTGAGAAAGCTGAAGGTCAAGACCTGGACTTGGCGGAAAGCTATTTAAAGTTCGACGACGAGTCCACCGAGGAGAGGACTCCGGCCTCTGCGGAATACCGTGAAGGTGCCTTCTGCCGGCGGAGCTTCGATGGACGGAGCGGCTACTGCATCCTGGCCTATCAGTGCCTCCACGTGATTCGGGAGTATCGTGTGCATGGCACTCGCATTGACATCTGCACGCATCGGAACAACGTGCCCGTTGTGTGCTGTCCCTTGGCTGACAAGCATGTCCTGGCGCAACGCATCAGTGCCACCAGTAAGTATCCCCGTGTGTAAATAGTAATGGGAATTGTTAACTGTTTGTCCCAGAATGCCAGGAGTACAATGCTGCCACCAAACGCCTACAACTGGCGGACACTGGACGTACATTCTCCGGGAAGCAGTGTGTTCCCAGTGTGCCGCTGATCGTCGGAGGTGTTCCAACTCGACACGGACTTTTCCCGCACATGGCCGCCCTGGGATGGACCCAGGGCATCGGCCAGGCCAAGGACATCGACATCAAGTGGGGCTGCGGCGGAACCTTGGTCAGCGAACTCTACGTGCTCACTGCCGCCCACTGCGCCACCTCGGGTAGGTAAGTGCGTATATCGAAGGGGTCAGAACTACAGACATCCCTGTGATCCAGCAGCAAGCCGCCGGATATGGTTCGTCTGGGCGCCCGGCAGTTGAACGAGACTAGTGCAGCCCAGCAGGACATTAAGATTCTGATCATCATCCTGCACCCCAAGTACCGTTCCTCCGCCTACTACCACGACATAGCTCTGCTAAAGCTCACCAGAAGGGCCAAACTTTCGGACCAGGTGCGTCCCGCCTGCCTGTGGCAAGTGCCAGAGCTACAGATTCCGAGCGTTGTGGCCGCCGGCTGGGGACGTACGGAGTTCCTGGGCACCAAATCAAACACCCTGAGACAAGTGAACCTTGACGTGATCCCCCAGCAGCGATGCAAGCAGATTTACCAAAGGGAGAGACGCCTGCCGCGCGGGATTATTGATGGCCAGTTTTGCGCAGGATACCTGCTCGGTGGCAGGGACACTTGCCAGGGTGACTCTGGCGGACCCATTCACGCCGTTCTGCCGGAGTATAACTGCGTGGCCTTTGTGGTGGGCATCACCTCGTTTGGCAAATTTTGTGCCGCTCCTAATGCGCCGGGTGTTTATACCAAGATATACAGTTACCTCGATTGGATAGAGAAGATAGCTTTCAAGCAGCATTAACCCCTTAAAGTCTATATTTATTTAGGTGTGAAACTTAATTAAAAATATTTATAGAAGTACTATTATGTTGATAGAATAACTTTTATACTTATATTTTAAACTTTTAATACATTTTATTACTTTAGAAAATAATGAACTGAGATAATTAAAAACTTAACTTAATCACAAAAGCTTAATAATGAGAATTTTATTTATGCGTGTATTTCTGAATACTTGGCTATGACCACACCTGCTCCTCTATCCACTGCAGGTAGTGCTCGATCCGCACATAAACGCCAGGCTGCCCAGTGGCACACGCTCCTCCGAAGGAAGTAATTCCCACCACATAAGGTATCCGTGAATGGTGGTGATGACGCAAATGTTGATGGTATAGTAAGGGTCCTCCAGAATCACCCTAAAGGGATATGTAATAGGTTTTATACAAAATATAAACAAATACGAAAAATAAGCAGATTTGAAACTCATGTCAACGGAATCCTCTCTTTTTTTATCCATCTGTTTTCCCAGTAGGATCTTTTTTGTATTAATGTATTTTCATTACTCACCTGACATGTGTCCATGTTACCCGAGTAATCTCCCGCACAGAGATGACCGGGTCCTAGTCCATTTTTTAACATATCATCTGGTCGCATAAATCTCTGGCATTGATGAATGTCCAAGGGATACAACATCACTTGCAGTAGTTCATTGGAGTGTGGACCAGCTGGTGAAGAAGGCATAATAATAATATTATTATTATATTATTATTATTATATTATTATTATTATTATTATTATTATATTATTATATTATTATGATATTATTATTATTACATTATTATTATTATATTATATTATTTTCCAGTACAATGATATATTTGATGTATTTTTTTATACCAATATAACAATGTGGACTCACCAAACTTGGTTTGTCCATACCCCAGGGCAGTCAACGGGCTCTCTGGCAAAGAGTTGTGGTTCCATAGGCAGGCCACATTCATGTTGGATCTCCTGGCTAGCTTGACCACGGCCAGATCGTTGGTTAGGCTCTCCTCGTCAAAGTGCGGATGATTGGTTATGTGTCTGATTTCGATCATCTGACTGCGAGCGCTGTTCAAGTCACCGCCTCCGATCAACGCCACCGACGGGGATTCCCTGTTAATTTTAGGAAAGCCATTAGCATTTCGAGTATTCGAGCGATGGAGAAATACTGTTGTTGTTGCTTACCCGCCGACGTTGGCACAGTGGGCGGCCGTTAGAGCGAACCTTGCCGAAATCATGACGCAGCCACAATTAAAGGTGTACCTACGCCGAGCGGATTTCGGCCCTCGAATCCATCTGTTGGTACGGGACGGCCAGCCGAGAGCACACTGCATATTATGTAATTAATCTGCAGTATACATTTTTTTATGTCGGAAATATTCACCATATATGGATACTCATTTTCCAGGGTGAGTCTGCCACCGGCCAAGAGATTTTCGCTTTGATTACGTCGCTGGATAGTTGGCTCAACTGCCTCCAATTGGTCTTGATTATAATCATTAATCTGACGGCGACGACGACGCCGCTTATGGTGCCCCCTTGGGTAAGCGTTCAAGCAAGCTGCCAAAATATGTGAGCGTGATCTCTTTATATCCAGACCCGAAAAGCCTATCCATACGCACCTTCCTCACTCTTACGAAGTCTGGGCGCCTGCATCACGTAGCCTCCGTGTGGACAGCATACCAGTTGCTCGGGCCACGGTGATGGGCAGAGTAATGGCATTACCTGAGCTGCAGATCGAATGGCACTGATGCAATCTGCATACTTAACACATCGTCCAGTCAGGGGGCGATCGTGTGCCTGACAATTACCATAGCCATCAATCGAAACCTGGGCAGGATAGGCTATTGCCCCGGTCCAAGGCGAGGGTGGTCCATATCCATTATATAAATAGTTTTGAGATTTCCCAGAATGAATAATTAATGTCAAGACCATTGAAAACTCAAGAAGCCAGCCGTGGAGCGAACACATCTTTCACGTCTTCCCTCGCCGACGAACGATTGTGAATGAGAGATGCTATCCGAAAACCTGTGTTTTAATCTCCAGCTTTGTATACCCGTTAATCATCCCGAGGCTGAGCTGTTGCCGCTGTGATTTTTATATAAAATTCAAAATAATATACAGACAGTTTTCATTTTATTACCTAAGGATGCTTTTACAAATTTAATGCCTTAAAAATGGTAAAATCATTTATTTATAACAGCAGGATTTTCTTTACAATTCTTTAATGTTATTTAATATTTTTCGATTATGTTTAGCAATATTTAAAAATAGTCAAAACAGCAGAAACGGTTGTTCTAGGGCACAATGTTCCAGGGAGTAAAGGTTCCTGCCTCGGGAAGTTCAAGCTGATAAAAAAAAGCACATTTTTAGTACCCTTTATACATACATATACTCCTATATTTATACCCTTGCAGGGTATATTAGTTTCAGTCAAAAGTTTGCAACGCAGTGAAGGAGGCATCTCCGACCCTATAAAGTATATACTATATATTCTTGATCAGGATCAACAGCCGAGTCGATCTAGCCATGTCCGTCTGTCCGTTTCTACGCAAACTAGTCCCTCAGTTTTAAAGCTATCTGAATGAAACTTCGCAGTCAGGCTTCTATATACTCTCACTCGTACATATGTCGGAACGGGCCGGATCGTACGACTTTATCATATAGCTGCCATAGGAACAATCGGAAAAATCTACGAAAAAAAATTATAACTTTGTCAGTTTTCAACCAATTTTCACCAAATTTGATATTTGCCCATTTAGTATAATTTCCGAATTTCGTTTTTAATTTCATGAAAATCGGCTGACTATATCCTATAGCTTCCATAGGAACAATCAGGAAAATAAAAGAAAAAACCATAGCTTTGTCAGTTTTCAAAATATTTTCACCAAATTTGATATTTAGCCATATTTTATTATTCTTGAATTTTGATTTTAATTTCATGAAAATCGGCTGACTATATCCTATAGCTTCCATAGGAACAATCAGGAAAATAAAAGAAACAAGTAAGAAAGCTACAGTCGAGTGAGCTCGACTGTGAGATACCCGCTACCCACACTTAAACCAGAAAAGCGTCAGGACGCCAGAAAAAACAGTTAATACAATTTTGAACATAACGGACAAATGCAAATGCAAGTGTAATATAATCACATGCATACAAAAATACATACACATGTATCTATGTGTGTAAAAACGCGTTATTATTGTATTTAAGCGGCTAATAATTATTACCATTTGTTAAAATGCTTCTCGAATATCTTATAAGATTCTTTTCCGAACACAATCAAGAACTGATAAGAATATTTAGTTGGTCTAATTGGTCAACCAAATGAGGCATGCTGCCAGCAGCCGTTTGTGGCCATACAAAATTATTTCTTTAATAACTTCGAAAATTTTTATCTGATCGCAACCAAATTTTCAGGGATCACGCAGACTATAGTTCTTAATATACATACCGAAATTCGCGACTCTAGCTTTAAAATTATACGCTTAATACGCTTTTTTATGATTTGCGGGGGCGGAAGTGGGCGTGGCAAAAATTTGAAACAAACTTGATCTGCGTGCAAGCAAAACAAATACTGTCGAAAAAAAAAAAATTAAAATTAAAAAAAAATTAGAGCTCTATCTCTTATAGTCTCTGAGATCCAGTGTTTCATACGGACAGACGGACAGACAGACAGACAGACAGACAGACAGACAGACAGACAGACAGACAGACAGACAGACAGACAGACAGACGGACATGGCTAGATCGACTCGGCTGTTGATCCTGATCAAGAATATATATACTTTATAGGGTCGGTAATTCTTCCTTCTACCTGTTACATACATTTCCTGCCGGCACAAAGTTATAATACCCTTCTACCCTATGGGTAGCGGGTATAAAAACCATAGCTTTGTCAGATTTCAACATATTTTCACCAAATTTGATATTTAGCCATATTTTAGTATTTCTGAATTTTGATTTTAATTTCATGAAAATCGGCTGACTATATCCAATAACTTCCACAGCTTCCAACAATCAGGAAAATAAAAAAAAACATAGCTTAGCCGTGTTTCAAACCATTGCCATCAAATTTGAGATTTGGCAACAAATTATTATTTCAGAATTTCGTTTTTAATTTTTTGTTTAAACTCTGCAAGGGTATACAAACTTCGGTGAGCCGAAGTTAGCTTCCTTTCTGGTTTTCATTAAGGACATACCAAATTGGTGAATTTATCCTGGCAAGCCATACGAATGCGGGCCGAGGTAGAGGGTGCCTCTAAGTAAAAGTCACCAGTCAAGCCATGGTCCTTGCGAGCGGCTGCAATGGCCTCCTTGATGGCAAAGAAGACAGAGGACCCTATGAAGAGTGGTGGTTCCCCCACAGCCTGTTGTTTAAAGAAAACAAATTTAATCGGATTTAAATTTTGTTGTCCCTCCAACTTCAGAAATCGCTCACCTTGGAGGAGTAAACAGCTCTGGGATTGGGTGCTCCGGTCAGCAGGCTAACATTGAACTCGCCGGGTATATCGGCGAATCCTGGCAGCTTGTACATACCCGGGCCTCTGGAGTAAAGCATGCCCTGCGGCGAGTACATGAGCTCCTCCAGCGTAAAGAGTCCATAGCCCTGCATAAAAGCTCCCTCGATCTGCCCAATGTCTATGGCCGGATTCAAACTCGATCCGATGTCCATAACAATGTCCGTGCTGAGCACCTGATGGTCCCCGGTCAGACAATCGATCTCCACCACACTGACGCCCACGCCGTTCGTGTAGTAGCTATAGGTGCGGGCATTGGGATTCGTTTCGGGATGGTAACCAATCCCCGGCATGGCATAGAACCCGGTGGCCGAGAGGCTAACCCGGTCAAAGTACGCCTTATTGATCCACTCCTTCCAGGTGCCTCCAGGCAGTGCCTCCTTGATGGGGGCTAGCCGCTTGTTCAACTTTTCGCAGGCATCCAGCACCGCCATGCCATTGATATCCGACCCCACACTCGCCGCCGTTGGCGAGGTATTCGGTACTTTATCGGTGGCCGTCTCCGCTATGTGAATCAGTTCCAGGGGGATTCCCAATGCCCGGGCAGCGCACTGAATCATCTTCGTGTTTAGGCCTTGTCCGATTTCAACGCCGCCGTGCGAGAGCAACACGGATCCATCAGCATAAATGTTGATTAGGGAACCGCCTTGGTTCAAGTGCATAACCCCAAAGGCAATGCCGTACTTGGTGGGCACCACCGCGATTCCACGTTTGCGCCACCGGTTCTTCTCATTAAAGCTGGCTACCTCCCTGCACCTCTCGGTGTACCGCGACTGCTTTAGGCAGTCCTCCAGACAACGTTCGATAGGAAAGTGCTCCAGCTGCTGGTTGTAGTGCGTGTAGTCTCCCGTCTTGTAGAAGTTCAGCCGCATCACATCAAGAACATCGCGTCCAACGATTCGAGCCACATCCCGGATGATGTGCTCGCCGGCGTACATTCCCTGCGGACCGCCGAAGCCTCGGAAGGCCGTATTGGATGGAAGGTTCGTTTTGCACACCCATCCACCCACTCGAACGTTGGGAATTCGATAACAGTTCTCGAAGTGGTACATGGCTCGCTCCAGGACCTAAAGAATTAATGACGTCAGAGACAGAAAAATACGCAAGAAGTAAGAGCACTCACCGAAAATGACAAGTCCATGGACCAGCCAGCGTTGTTGTAGCACTCAATGTCGCAGGCCGTGATCAGACCCTCCCTGGTGAAGCCCACTTTGTATTTAAATAGGAATGGGTGCCGCGTGCCTGTTATCAGCATGTCCTCATCCCGATCCAACATACAGCGCACGGGACGGCCTGTCCGGTAGGCGGCTAAGGCCACCGGAAGTGCCACCGAAATGCCGCGCGACTCCTTGCCGCCGAAACCTCCTCCCAGGCGCTTGGCTCGGCACACAATCCGGTTGGCTGGAAGGGACGTTACATGAGCCACCAACTTTTGCACTTCCGAAGGATGCTGGGTGGAGCAGAAGAGTTCCAGTTCGTCGCTGTCCCGGGGAACAGCCACAGCCGCGTGGGTTTCTAGGTAAAAGTGCTCCTGTCCGCCCATGCGACAGCTGCCTTCAAAGGTAAGTTCCGCCCCAGCCAATGCCTCCTCCACGTTGCCCTTGGTAACAAATCGCGGATAGTCCGGAAAGTAGGATCCATGCTCGATAGCCTGCTCGATGGTCACGATCACTGGCGTCAGTTCCTCGTACTCCACTTTTACCAGTCGAGCAGCTCGCTGCGCTAGTGCCTTGTTATCTGCCGCAATAGCACCTACAATCTGTCCATAGCAGTGAACTTCACCAGCGGCAAAGACGTGCTCGTCGTGGAACACGGGGCCCACTTCGTTCTCGTGCTCCGTCAGGTCTTTATAGGAGAAGAACTGCTGGACTCCATCCAAGGAAAGGGCTTCGCTGGCGTCGAGCTTGGTTATCTTAGCTTTCGGTTTGTTGCTTAAAACAAACGCCAGGTACAGCTCCCCCTCCATGCGGGGTATGTCGTCCGTGTAGATGGCCTCTCCAGTGGCCTGTTTCAGAGCGGCAGCATGGACCTTGGGTCTGCCAATGGGATCGCAGATGGGCTGGTCATTACAGACCCGTTCGAAGAGCTGGGCACTCTTAAGGACGGGAGTGTGGAACAAATCGGCACCGCTCTGCTCCTCCGACGACAAAGCTGTCGAGGAAATGATTCCAGCGTCAATCAACTTCCTACTAATGGCCAGGAAAGCCTTGAAAAACAAGCTCACTACCAATGCCCGACGATAGGCAATCATGCCGCCAGGCGCAGATGCAGCCAAGGGCAGCTCCGTGCACAGACTTTCCGCCACTCGCTCCACCAATTGGTGACTCCACTTTTGTCCAGCCATCAACTGTGAGGTTTTGGGGGCTAGTACCGTGGTAGGTGCCATGCCGCCAAAGGCCATCGAAATCTGCGAAACCACATTGGACTTTTCCTCGAATCGCACGTTTACAGCGGCATTCACGATGGCTATGTCGTCGTCCCTTCGCCTGGCCTGCTTGAAGGCCACCATATGCTGGTCGGGAGTAGTCTTCTGGAAGTGGATGCCGAGGAGAACCTCCTGGGGCTCTATTACATTCCGCCGATATCCAGTGAAGAAGCCCTCTCCCATGTGAACTATTCTCTTTCGCAGTTTGCCATCCACAAAGCTCGCCACCTCAAGGCGAGCGCCCGCCGCTGAGAGCACAGGATTCATGTCGGAAATGGGGCTGCCGGTCATTATGTTGCCCCCCAGACAGGCGACATTGCGGATCTGCTTGCCGGCGAAGTAGTGCAGCATGTCGACGGTGCACTGGAAGAGACGCGTGCTTGTCTCTGGCAGCTGCTGGATCTTCTCTCTGAGGAGAGCATCGATCTCCATTAAACTGACAGCGGCACCAAAGTAGATGCCGTCCTGGGACTCTCGCACCTCCAACAACTCCTTCACCTGGGTGGGATTGATAAGATGAGGATAGAGGAAGTGCTTGAACTTGACCTCCACGCCCACTTCCGTGTTTCCCACGACCACTTTGGCTGAAGGATGCTGGGCCTTAATTTGGAGGAGCTCATCCAGGGTGGTTGGACGGAACCAGGTCACTCTCTGGGACCTAAAGACTAAGCTTTCAGTGTCGTAGGTCTCATTCAGTTGAAGTTCGGGTGGAAAGATCGGTTCCTGGCTGGGATCCAAGGGCTGGAACTCGCTGCGCTCAAAAAGCTTGTCATCCGTGGCAGAATCGATTTCACATCCCCTTCCATTAACCTTGCAGCACTTGTCGCCCATTCCACAAGCAAACTCCTTGGTGAAGGTCTTGTAGCCCTCCAGGATTGGTCGGTAGCCTGTGCAACGGCACAAGTTGCCCTGGAATGCCACCTCCAGATCTCGCATGGAGGGTTTTTCTGCATTGCGCAGGAGAGCATACATGGACATCACTATTCCGGGAGTGCAGAAACCACACTGGGAACCGTGGGCCTTGGCCAGACGCTCTTGGACCGGATGCAGACGAGTCTTAGTGCTTCCAATGCCCTCCACCGTCGTCACTGAGCAGCCGTGCATGGCGCACACGGGTGTGAGGCAGGCGTTGACCGCCAAGTGACGAATCTTGTTGTCGGAACGTTCCAGTCGTGAAACCATTACGGTACAAGCGCCGCATCCGCCCTCTGCACATCCCAGCTTGGTGCCACACAGCCGCAGCTTGTCGCGAAGGTAGGTGAGTAGCGTACATTCCGGGTCCGGGCTAGGTTCGATCACCTGGAATTAGAAGTAATGTTAATTTTGTCTTCGGCTTGGTTTTAAATTGTGAACTAATTGCTATAACTAACAGTAAGTGGAACTCAAAAATAAATGGGAGGTCAAATTGCACAACAAAGTAATAATTGATGGTATCGATACTTGTTAATCTTTATAAACACAAACTATATTTAATATTTAATTATGTATAATATAATAATTAATTATAATAACAGTTAATTGTAACTAAATAATTATCTAAAAATGTCATTAAGCCCCTATGTTTTAAACCATAAAGAGCATAGGTTCGGTTGTATTGTGAAGAGGAGGCCCGGATACATATAAGTACATATGTACAATATCTTTAGTATATTTAGAACACTCCCACTCGATACGTCGTCATAAAATAAGAATAGAATACGATTTTCATGCGTTCAACGCAAAAATTTTAGTACACAACATTAATTTGACTTGTTGATCATATTTATTGGAATATATTTTCCAGATGGACTCCTATAATAAAAGTATTTATTAATACTTCTAAAACAGTATGTACAAAAGGACAACAAATTGTATTTCATAAGCACTATTTATTTCTATTATAAAACAGTGACTCCATCCATTTTACAAGTTATTAATGTTTAAAGCCAGCCATAATATCAGCTTCGATTTGCAGCACTTGACGAACTACGTGTGCCTGTGTCTCTGCCCAGCCCTATTTCAATGTAGTGCTCTATATAGCACTATCAAAATACCGGCTAGACAAACAGCCGGTTAGTTATTATGACTCCACTTATGAGGCGTTAAATTAAGAACTCTAATTGCTGCCGTGCGCTAACACCAGTTGCCACATGCGTCTGGTATTATCTAGATAGTATGGCTGACTATATCTTTAGGCGCGTCGCATTGTAAACATTGTAAAGTCAGATTGTATTTTTGGAATGTGCCTGCTTATCAACTGGCAGAAATACGCAATAGCCAGTGAGCTCCCTGTGAAACTGCCTCCCAATGCATTGTAAAATGGCTTGATGTGTTGATAAGATGATAAGGGGCCACATGCGAACAACGCTCCTCCACTTCTGTGGGGTCAATTGTTATCAGCGCTCCTCAATAAATAAAAATAAAGTGGGCTACGAAATCGACACACATTCAATTGAGCAAAAATAGGCGGTCTCCTTCAATTCAATCCAATTAGAACCATAGAACTTCATAAAATCGATAGGGGTCTTTACTTAACCGAAACTCTTAAGATACTACAGCACGCAACTTATCCAAGTATCTATCAGTACCTTTTTTCCATTCACAAAAAACACCAACACCGAAATTGTTTGATTGCTAGACATTGTCGTAATCGCGTCGGTTTCAATGACTATAAAAATGTACGGGTCTGCAATTACGGGTCGCTAACATGTACATATATGTAGGTATGGGAGTGTCTTATAAATGTAATACAAAAACAAGTTTTCAAATTTGTCTCGAGACAGTCAGTGCGCCCGCCGAAATACACAACCGCTTCGAGCCGTTAACGAATACGAAATGAGCGTACCAGCGCCGGAGCAATGGACTAAGGCACTTACTTTGAGATAAGACCCCTCACTGGCAGCTCCGCTGAACGGACAGCAGGATCTCCTTCCCTAGGCTTCAACGCGAGATTTCAAGTCTGCTATTCTTTTAAATAATCTTGAACACATGTACATAAAGAATCTTTAGGCACCTTTGGATTTCCAGCCTTCATTGTTATCTCGAGCCATTACATATAACATATGTACTTGGAATATGGTTTATTTTGAGTAAATATGGTATCGGGCAGTATTTTACCGAAATTATACATAAATGGATCGGTGGAACACCAAAAAACCTGTGAAAACACCACCTTATCCGCTCCTTTACTTAAATTTTTGGGAAAATGTTTTAGGATAGTTAATTTTACAATTTTATTACAAAAATAAGACAATGGGATTGGATAAAATGGTATATGTATATATATAAGGATATTTTTTAAAAAGCAACAAAAGTTTAATAAAAGGCGTTTGTAAAACTTTTTATGTTCATTTTCATGGATAAATAATATGAACCACATTATAATCAATAAATACACGCCTATTTCGTCGTTGAAGTTCCTATTATTTTTATAATATTTAGTAAAACATTAAAGCGCTTTACTGAATCAAAAAAAAAAAAAAAACACAAATTACAAACTTTTGAAAGCCAAAGTTTATAAAGACTTTCTATTTGCAATTCGAAGATTGAAAATCGAACAATTTTTAGAAATTTTAAATTTGGTAAGAAAGTATCTGTTTTCAAATTAATATAAAAGTGGGGAAAACCAGCCCGGTTACACGTTTGTTTTATTAATTTCCTAATTGTTTCTTTAGCAGCAATATAATACGATCATTCGCATACACTGCGTTAAAATTTTTTGGCTACAAATAAAATAAGCAGCGTAGGGATAAAAGTGTACCTGTTATTATACCATACCCAATATTCTTTCTTTATCCCACTCGTGTATACATGTAAGCAAAATAAAATAGGATCAAGGAAAGGAATTAACTTCAAGGTAAGATTTCACTTACAATCTATTATAAAGCTGTTTGGTAACAAAGCGGTTTTTACAACTGTGGATTGAATACCTGAGTCCTCGGGTACCAACATAGAATCAATATGCATTTACATGTGAGGAACTTATGCTACGCAGACTTAAGATCTAAATCCCGTTCGACTTCCGTGCCCTCGTATTGTGCTTGACGGCGCATAGCCTCCCGTAACTGTGTCTGCTCAAACCTCCTCGCCGACCACTGATACCTGTAAGATAAAGTTAATTAGCGCGGATCAAGGGGTGGATATAGTTCTAATCCACGTACCTGCAGGCCATCCAATATACGACGGTGCCGCAGAAGAAAGACCCAAAGCCAACATGTGTCGACAGGTGGGTGCGAGAGGTGCCCAGGAAGGTCAGCACGCCGATGCCGATTCCACCGCTGATTCCATAAAGAAAACTGTTACGAAAGCACGGAATTTGCGACACATCGCGACCAAAGATAAAGAAGCTCTGCAAGGGTTAAGTAAGTAAGTGAAATTTATATAAACTGGACATGCCAGGCACGCTCGCCCAGGTGTTTATGTTATGCCTACCTTGCTAGGTTCCTCAGGATCATCGGCCATGCCTGATTTTGCTGTTTAAAATCCTTACAAAAACCAAAACAAAATAATTAGAGGTGGCTATTCCGCAATCGATATATCGATATTTTCGAGCGTTTTGTAATTTCATTGAGATTAGTTTCTACGTTGATGATGCTGAGTCTCCACTATTTTAAACTATTCTAATATATAACATTCGTTCTAAAATAATTATGGTCCGATTGAAGGAGAATAGGAATAAACTGAATTAGACACATTTTCATATAAATGTACATCTGCCAAATATATGCATTCTTGTAATTTTTTATAATTTATAAGGAACAATCGAATATATTCTATCGGTAGTGTCATCGATGCTTCGTTTTCTATAGAAGAACAAGAAAACTACAATTTGCCACAGCCACAATTTAATTTCTTTAGTTTTTTGGGTTTTTATTACAATTAAAGGCACACGCACAAGAGCCCTAAGCGACCATCCGTTGTAGCCAGTCCATCCTTGAAGCAGCGAATCTGTGTCAATTATTGTCCGCTGATGCACACCTAGATCACAAAAATTACATACACATTTTTAGGTAAGGAACTCGGAATTGCAGGTCGAGTTACTAATAGGCATTAGTACATAAACTGACCCGGCCAGGAGTTCTCCCTCATTTGAGAAACCCCCAAATTTACCAGGCAATGAATACACGACACGTACGCAAAAAGTAAAACATACAAAATTGCAGTAAGAGTAAAGCAACGTTCTCTGGACAGTGTCAGCTTTATTATCTACTCGGTATGTCTCTGATAATCGCTCTTTAACTTTTGCGCCTCCCAGTTCTTCACAACGCATACGCACACAGACGCCGCAGCAGGCAGCAACAGATGTACATACGTGGTTGCAGCCGTATCCGACGCCATCATCTCCCGAAACCGAATTTCCACACGTAAACAATTCTTCCTACTGGCAACTATTCAAACAGAGACACTACCATGGACATATCCGCCTCCACGTCGTTCGAGTCCAACAACGGCACCCCGGAGGGAAATACGAACTCCTATATAGGCGACAGCACGCTCTACGATAGTGCTCTGGATCACCAGCTGTCCAATCTGGCCTACCGGACATGTAATGGTAAGTTGGCCAAGCGGAATCACTCTCTCACCCCAAACAGCAGGCACGAGTCGGATTTCCCAGTTAGTTATCAGAGAAGCTCCTGGATGATTACAAATTAAAATAATGTACAAGCTAACTACAAGCGGCTCTTCATCCGTGGAACTGGAGGAGCTGCAGGAGGAGAACGAGTACAGCGATAAAGACATCTACATTGATTCAGGAGATCTCTATGCTTATCAAGATCTGTTGGAAGAGAGTGAACGCCTCGAGCGTGAGGTTAATGCTTTTAAGCTGAAGGTGGTCGCTCTACAAATCCAAACGGATCACCAAGAAAAGCAGCTGAACAAGCTGAGGCGCGAGAATTATCAAAAGGCGACATTCAGCCATAGCATCAAACGAAATCTTATCCTTGCTACACGCCAGTCCCTGCAGTCCCAAACTCGAGAGAATTTTCCCAACCAGCTTTTATCACAAATATTTGAGGGCTTCTCTGGCGATGATAAGGTATTCATAAACCATTTCAAGAACTTGGATAATGAACTGGGCCAAATAGTACAAACGGTGTGCAGTCGCGCCTGCGAACTTCGCAAACCTTTATTACAAAATACTGTCGCTGAGAAGGTAAAGGGCCTGAAGAAAGAACTTGTTATTAAATACGGGACACAACTGGCCAAACGGGACAAGTGCCGACAGATAAATAATTGTGCCATAAAGCAACAGTGCTTTCATATGTTCAAACAATTCCTAATGAGCAGCATTCAGGATCCAAGTGTCGCGGGAGAATACTTGAAGCGGTTGGAAACCCTCTATGAACGGGAAACCTCTAAGCTTGAATAATTTGAATAATGATGTAAAAAGAAACAAGGAATACTTATAATTCTACTATCTTAAATCAGACGGAAAAAAAATATATTTTTTAAGTGCTTATCAAGATTTAGAGAACAATCTGTCACTTCCAATAATTTAAACACCTTTTCTATATATTTTGGTTAACAATTACTGATTACCTTTTTCCCAATTTGCAGAGAGCCTTATGGGGGAACTCAGCCAAAACCCATTGCAACTACCCAATTGCTCAAGCAAGGTAGGCAGTTCTGATATTGAAAACGAATCGACACCGAATGCTTACAAGGCCTTTGGTTCACCGTCGCAGGCAGCTTTTAACAGCCCGACGCCAGCTCTAAACGCCAGCATGCTGCTGATCCAATCCGAGAGTCTGGATACGAACTCACAGGAAGAAGTCGATCCCAAATCACAGCTGGCCAACAAGACAATATTCAAGACGGATAATCCTAACCTGTCAATTATAGAAATTAACGACAATTCCATTAAGAAAGAGGACCTGGAGAACGAGGTAGTGCTCGTCGAGGGAGGCAGCGACGTGAAGAATCTTTTAAAGAAATCGCCGAGCAAAGCCGTGGCATTAGACTCTTCCTCAAACACCGATAAACGTCGCCGCAAGACGGAGTCTCTACTTCAGACCAGCAAGCAAAAGTTGGACATATCCATTGCAGAGGCTTCGGCTGTGGCCGATGGCGATGGCGAGAAGCGGGACGTAGTGCCGGCCGTAATCGACCAACCCCAGACCAAGCGAGATATTAAAATTTACGATAATATCGAGGATTTTGACGAAAATCTGCCTCCAACAGTGAAGCTGCTAAACACTCCATTTGGCAGCAAGGTCTATCTTGTGGGCACGGCACACTTCAGTGAGGAGTCGCAGGATGACGTCTCATATGTAAGTAAATAATTTAAATTAGAAACTGTTTTTATACCCGCTACCCATAGGGTAGAAGGGTATTATAACTTTGTGCCGGCAGGAAATGTATGTAACAGGTAGAAGGAGGCATTTCCGACCCTATAAAGTATATATATTCTTGATCAGGATCAACAGCCGAGTCGATTTAGCCATGTCCGTTTGTCTGTCTGTCCGTATGAAACACTGGATCTCAGAGACTAAGAGATAGAGCTCTAATTTTTTTTCGATAGTATTTCTTATGCTTGCACGCAGATCATGTTTGTTTCAAATTTTTACCACGCTCACTTTCGCCCCCGCAAATCATAAAAAAGCGTATTAAGCGTATAATTTTAAAGCTTGATAATAAAAAAATAATTTTGTATGGCCACAAACGGCTGCTGGCAGCAGACTTCCTTTGGTTGACCGGTCTAATTGGTCAACCAAAGGAAGCCTGCTAAATATTCTTATCAGTTCTTGGTTGTGTTCGGGAAAGAATCTTATAATATATTCGGGAAGCAATTGTAGTAAATGGTAATAATTATTAGCCGCTTGAATGCAATAATAACGCGTTTTTACACACATAGATACATATGTATGTATTTTTGTATGCATGTGATTATATTACACTTTTCTGGTTTAAGTATGGGTAGCGGGTATCTCACAGTCGAGCTCACTCGACCGTAGCTTTCTTACTTGTTTTTAATATGAGGTTCCTTTTCTAGGTCATTCGCAATGTCCGTCCAGATGTGGTCATGGTTGAGCTGTGCCCATCACGTATTCACATCCTGAAACTCGACGAAAAAACTTTGCTGGAAGAGGCAAAGAGCATAAATATACCTAAGGTAATTACAAAAACCGACAACACATGGCTAAAGGACATTGTTAATATTAATCCTCTATTTAGATTCGAGGAATCTTGCAGACGCATGGCTACATTAACGGCATCTTTTTTATACTGCTGCTGCAAATGAGCGCCCAGATCGCGAAGGATCTGGGAATGGCACCGGGCGGTGAGTTTCGTCGTGCCTTCGAGGAGATCCACAAGCTACCCGGCTGCATTCTACATCTGGGCGACCGGCCCATCCGCATAACCCTTTACCGTGCACTTCGTGCTCTGTCCGCGTGGCAGACCATGAAGTTGGTATGGCGCCTGACTTTCACTGACAGCATCAGCATCGAGGAGGTAGAGGAGTGCAAGCAGAGCGATTTGCTGGAGAAGCTGATGCAGGAGATGGCCGGCGAGTTTCCGGCCTTCTCTGACGTTTTTGTACGCGAGCGGGACATCTTCCTGTGTCACTCGCTGCAGCTTGCGGCGCTACCTCAAGCGGCACCTGGTGCACAGCAGATCCGTCCAGTGCGGGTTGTCGGTGTCGTGGGCATCGGGCATGCCAATGGGATTGCCAAAATGTGGGGCACGGTCGATCCCAAGAAAATTCCAGCAATACTCGAGATTCCACCGGCCAGCCTTGGCCAGCGCATCTGCACATATACGCTAAAGTACGGCCTCATTGGCCTGGGATGCTATGGAGCCTTCCGTTTTCTGCGACCCCGGCTGACGCGTTTCTTTTAGATAGACCACGGTGGGACGGGGGACCAAGTATGTGACGCCTCTGCTGTATCCTCTAAGTTTGCTGCAATGTTCATTTTTTATTTCTTACGTTTAATCACATGACCTGCACACGCAGATGAAGCGAATTTGTTTTGTTGTATTTTATTGTACAATGATGATGTTTTGATAGACGCGTTTATATACATATGAAAAAATATAACCGGATGTACATATATATATCCACATACCAAACACGAAAAAACCGTTTCAGATAACCCTAGCTTTTAATTTTCAGAATAATTATAAAAAAAATTGAATATAACTTATATATATATATATAATTTTTGTTATATTTACAAGCTATTTCTTCAAATTAATATCATTTTACTGTATCAAAGACTAATTCAATACCTTTAAAAAAATATAACATTTCCATTTTAAATGTAAATGAAAAGAAAACTACAAAGAAAATAACTACGTTTACATGAAACTAGGTTTTGTAAATTTAAGGTACTGAGCTGTTGTTTGTTTTAAGATCAACAAATCAATCAAAATGTCCCTATACATTCATATATACCATTTCATCCACTCGAAATCATACATAGCTGTTGTTCATTCCGTAAAAGAAATCTAAATGTAAACAAAAAGTTATTACTGTTCATAAATTTAAGGGACTACTAACGTGATGAACCTTTCAGTGTTTGATACATTTATTAGAACTAAACATATTAGTAGTAATAACGGTGTGCAGGGGGATTTTACAAAACGAAAGCCGAAACATACAAAACCACACATATGTACATGTACTTTATTACCTATATATACTACATCTAAACGTTGTAAACGTGAAACATGCTTTTAAAGTGCATAAAAAAAAGACAGCATCTATAAGCAGTATGTATTCCATAAATAGTGTTGTGTAGCATTTAGATTATATATGTAACTTACCACCAGAAGCCGACAAACAAGCCTTTGTTCGTAACTGACTCAAATAAATGTACTAAATGTATTACTGTCAATCAGACCTCATAAATGATCGTTCTACTAATCCCAAAGTTGTTTTGGTTATGAGTACGCTTAACCCAAGACACTGTCATAACAGTTAAAATTATTATATTAACTGTAAGCGTCAAGAAATTTGAGTCTTTTTCCGCACAGAGTGGGAATAAGCGAAGTCTGAACTGCAATGTTTTTTTTTTTATTTCTTTTTATTAGTAAATGATCAAAAAATAACTCTATTTACTAAGGGGAGCTATTCTTTATTGTTTTTTGTTGCTCGCATGTTCAGCTTATCAATGTTGCTCATTATCGTTGTTTTCTATGCTTTGACTAAGCTAGCAATGTAGGCGAGTTAAATCTTAAACAAAATTAAAAACTTAATTTGTTCGTCTCACTGAATGCATTTAACCAAAACTTGTCCGTGGGTAACCAGAAACCTTGCGAGATAAACTATCGAGGATAGTTTTCTGTGTTGATATACACAATTAAAGACAAGTGTTGTCGCTGTTTCTTTTATTTTTAGTTTTTTCCTTTTTAATTATATATACTTTAAACATAGCTTAGCTCTATACGACTCCTCTCTTGTGTGTTGCATTTGTTTTTTTTTCCTTTTTGTAGAGTTCTCTTGAATTTGTTTGTATGCCAACATAATCTTGTTTCGGTTTCTTTCTTGAAATTTAAAACGTTTTGCGTTTTTGCGCTTATATGTAGGTAACATATTTTTTTCTTTTTTACTTACACTTTTGCTGCAATACAAATAAAAAATCTTAAATTGTAACCGTACATTTCTAGATAGTTACAAATTAAAGTCTAAGGATGTAATTAATTCTTGAGGAGCTTAGTTTTGTGTGTGTGTGGGATTATCTCTGTTATCCACCCAATTATTTACTCATCCTTGTTTTCCTGCGTTGTTTTCGTTTGTTGGGGGTCTGGTAATGCAAATATGTATCGTATTTTAAATATTAAAAACATATAGAAACTTTTGGAAAAATTCAAATCAAGCGCTGGCATAACCGGCGCAAGGAATCCTTCATTAGAACAGAAGAAGAACCACACGCCATGGATTTGGGGACTCCACACACATTTGACAGATAGATGACGACTACTCCTGGGATTTAATGTTACTCTTGTTTCCATTCGTTTGTTCCTTCCAGTTGGTTGTGCTAGACTCCGTTGCGCCACTCCCCGTTGTCATCATCACTCTACTTCCTAGCTCTGGGCTCCAGCTTCGTGGGTCAGCAGCATGTTATGCCTACGGCGCCTCCGCCGCCGACTCGGCCTTCACCTCCGCTTTTATGCTCGACGATGACAGGTGATTATTAGGGTCTGGCGCACTCAGGGGCTAAAAAGCAAGAGGAGGGCAAGGATTAGGATTAGCAACGCACGTCTAACTCGGTCTCAATAAGAAAACCCTAGCCTATAGCCAACACTCAACTACGACTAACCAACCAGTAACTAACGATAACAGCAACGAACACGGACTAATTGGGAGAGCCACACACAACACAACACACACACGTTTACCACAGAGAGTGTCTGCCGCTCGTGTCGGCAGGTTGGCAAACGCACACACAAACACAAGACAACAGAGCTTTATGGGCTACCTACCGATTGGCTACTCACAATTCCAAGAGGCATTCCACCACCGACCTGGTGATGGGGTGACAAATGCGGCCCCGCGGCCACAGCGTTGTTCGGTGATGGTAGGAGGCCAGCGGCGGCGGCTGCAGCAGCGGCGGCAACAGCGGCCGCAGCAGCGGCCACGGAGGAGTTGGGCGGCGGCGGCGGAGCCAGTGCAGCGGCAACAGCAGCGGCTGCTGCAGCGGCTGACGGACCGCCAACGGCTGTGCTGCCCAAGTTGGTTGTGCTGTGGGGACCATCGTGCGGCGTGGTGCTGTGTGCCCGATGATGCAGTGCGCCTGTATAATAGCCGCCATTTAATCCTGGATTGTATTTCGATTTGGTTCATATTTTGGTAGTTGAAAGTTAGGTAAAATGTATGAAATGTTGCTGTTTTTTTTTGTTTTGGTATTATGTGGGGGATTGTTGGTTTCGATTTGCTGTAATCTTTTTCTTTTTTTGTTCCGAGTGCGAGTAAGTGGTAAACGTTGGTAGTTGGCTTAGTCTGTGTGTAATCTGGGAAGTGGCGACTGACTTTATATGAGGAGAATCTTGAGCTTTATAATGATGCAATGATGCTATGTTTAGGGAAACAGCCGCGTTCGTCGCCCCGAAAAATCCAAATTTTCCTATACCAGAGCTCGCAAATAACAAAAGTCCTAAGATGGCAGAATAATCATTCGGTTTACATGAACTCTTGAGTCAATATGGTCTTTTTAACCATTCTTTGTTTTTTACGTTGGTTTGTGAATAGAAATATTAATATTAATATTATAAATATAATTCGATTAATATTTATAATATTAATATTAATATGTCTATTCACAAACCAACGTAAAAAACAAAGAATGGTTAAAAAAACCATATTGACTCATTTATTTTTATAATTCAAGTCATGGGGTCGTTAAACAAGGCATCGGCCAATATAAAATCGTTGTCATCTGCTAACTCTCCATGTACGAGCGATCAACAGAAATGCTCTCCATAGTGTTGTTTTTGAAAGAGGGTAAGAAGACAAGCTCAACTGAGAACACTGGACAACAAAGGACCAGAACGAAGAGGAACCAAGGGTATATTTTCAACCTGGTTGTATTTGGACATGAGAAAAGGATCAATTGCTATTAACGAGCTGTGGTTTTTCAAGGATGTTTTTCAACCATGCTGCAGTGTTCGGGGGACCAGGCAGTTTTGTTCCCTGACATTCGAGTCATGGATCGGACCTTGTTCTGGTTTTCTACAGCTAAAGATACAAATGAGCTATGGGCTAAAGATTCCGCCTGCCATTGGGCCATTCATTGCTGACTTTTGCCGAGATTACTCCTTATACTTAATGGTGTGCTCTGCGCTGCTTGCTCTCAATGAATCATCCATCATCATCCCAAGATAACAATAAATTGGTCGAAGGCACAGTCTTTCTTCAAACATTGATCAAAAGTGGACACAATTTGACAGCTTCCGAATTGCAAAGTTAAAACAATTGTGTTCATGAAAGATTTTGTTTTATTTGTTTTTATCTTCTTGTTTTTTGTTTGTTTTTTTTTTTATGAAAATGTTTTCCTTGGTTTTCAAATAAACGTCTCATTGATTTTTTGTTGTTTTGTTTCATTTCGTTTTTGTGCTTCATCGTCAATTGTTACGCTTGTAATTTTATTTAGCTTTCACAGTTATTAAAAATATCCTTTTTATACATTACAAAATAACAGTATTTTATTCCTTTGTCTCATTACGTTTACTTTTTAGACTTATGCTTATTTATGTTTTACTTTGCTCATTTGTTGTTGCAGCTTGCTATTTAGGATGTGTGTGTGTGAGTGTGTGTGTGAGTGTATACAGCTTCTGTATTTTGTGTTTCGTTTTTCTTTTTAGTGTGCTCTATATGCGTGTATGTTTAGTGCTTGTAAATGTTTTAAATAATACACAATTTTTGGATCTTACAAAAACAACCAAACAAAAAAAAAATAGAATAGAATAAAGCTTGGAAGGGGATTAAGGACTTGGGCGATCTATACTACCCGATGGTAGGTAGGAGTCTTGTTCTTGAACGTTATCGGATAAGATACCTATAAAGGCAGGTGTGAAATATCAAAGAAAGTTAGAGAAGAAATAACGCAACCAAACATTGGAGACGATTTCGCTTGAAGCTTTTAGTAATTAAACTTAAATTGCAAAATTGTACAAAATTATAGTCTTATAATTTTTGTCGCTCGTCTGTGTATCTATATGTATGTAAATATATATTCTCGGTAAATAAAATTACAATTTACACGCTAACAATGTTTAATGTACCACTCGCTAATGATGATGATCATATATGCACGCATCATCATCGTCGTCGCCCAGCTGCCTTTATCGTTAAGGTCTAAATCTAAGTTCATTAATATTACATGTATTATCTTTTCTTTTCGTTTTTGTTTATTTTTTCGATTTGTTTTGCTGGTTTTCGCTTTAATATAATTTCATTTATATATTTTAAAATGTACATAGACTATGCGTTAATTTAACTGTAGTTTTCTGCTTTTTTCTGTTTCCGGATAGATGGTAATTGAATCCGACGCGCCGTGTTATCATTTCTATACTTTGCACATAAAGTCATTATTCATTTCTCTGCCGCTTGATTTAGCCAATCGAAAATACAAGAATTACATACGTAAGGCGAAAATAAACGTGGATGATGAGATCATATTGTAATACAGAGCAGAGCGTTGAGCAGCCAAATAATAATTTCTCTTGGGCTTCATATGTTTTCTTATTCGAATCATTTTACAATTGTTAAGTCAGCAATAAATGGCGCAACACAATATAAACAATTATCTTAAGCTCAAAAAGTATGTTTCGACGATTCGGGAGTTACCCATTTTGGAATTATTGGCATGGTTCTTTTCTCGGTTGTAATAATAATAATAATAACGATAATCATTTTTAAATACACAATGAATACGTGGCTAAATGTGAGGACTACACTGAACATAATTACTTTACATACTTTCCGCTGATTGTTTCTTCTAGTTTCTGTTCAAGGCGGATACATGTTCGGGGCATGGAAGAAGAGGGGCCAAATAGGGGAGTTTCGCGAAACATTAACAACAATAATCCATCATATTGTTTACTTTCACCTTGTTTTTGATTTGTAAATAATCTTTAAACTTATTTATTTATATGTATGTATATAATGTCACTCTATTTTTGCTTTCGCGCTTATTATTTTGGTAAATCAAAGAATTTAAATGCTTTTCGTTTTAGCTTAAATTAATTTTCACAAAGTGGCAGGTCGAAATGAGAATTTCAAATAGTACGCATGGGACAAATAAATGTATTTTCGAAAGTGTTTTGCCAAAACAATGCATATACATACATACACAAATACGTAACTTTTTAACCGTAACACCGGCTGTGCTGTAATTCTCCTCTCATCGACGTCAAACATTCAGTTTTCATATATATACATATGTATATATCTATACATATATATATATGGATCTGTGTGTGTAGCTTAAACTTATATATCAACTCTTATAGCTTGTGTGTTTCTTGAATCTTGCTTTAAATGTTATACTTTCTTCTCTGAAGCGCATCTCTGCGTTCGCCTATATATATATATACTTTTGAATAAGTCTGAGAAAGAATAGCAGTATGTTTGTGTGCGTGTGTAGGTATGGTATGGTATATGTGTGATTTGTGTATTTTATAAAGTAATGTTTGTGGTTTAAACGATTTCTGGTATTGTATTGAATGGTTTTTGCTCGGTTTTGTTGGTTGATTTGCTTTGTTTTTTACTTGTTTTGTTTTTACTTTGTTTTTCTTGTTATAACGCTCCCTTCTTGCTCGCCTGTCTCTCTGTCTCTCTCTGTCTACTTTTCTTGATTTGATATCATTTGTAGTTTACCTTCGGGATAAACAGCCGCCGCCACGCCACCGGCGGCAGCGGTCTGAGGCGTGCGCATGAAGTACTCCTTGTTGACGCAGTTCCTCAAGACGTCTGGAATATTGCCGACGATCGCTCGACGGATCTCGGTGGCCGCCATTTCGCGTAGCTCCGTGGCGGACGCATCACTGAAGAAAGCGGCATGCGGTGTACAGATCAGATTTGGGGCATCCTTCAGTGCGCCCTGAAAGTCAATAGTAAATTGGTTAGTCCAGAACACATCCATCGTGGGTGCGGCGCCAACTCAGATTGCGTAAAATGTCTCGTTTTACAACAATCTCTTACTTGAAATACATTATAAGGTTCGTTTTCGTGCACGTCCAATGCGGCTGCCCTTATCCGTCCTTGTTTTAGCGCCAACGCCAAGGTCTCGTCATCGACCAGACCGCCCCGGGCGGTGTTCACCAGAAATGCACCAGGTCGCATCTAATAATACAGAATAGGTTAAAATGTGTTTAACAGAAGCGTCTGTGCATTTTGGATAATGAGACTACTCAATAGAATACCTCACCAATAAATATAGATAAAGGTTGAGATACTTTAGATTTGATCATAGATTCAGTTTTGAAATCATTCATTTATCGTTAAACTATCGATATTTCAAAAAAATTATCAAAATCATGTTCAAATAACATATCCTTAACAGACATGTTGATCAAAAATAAATTATTCGCAAACATTCATAATATCTTAAAATCTAAAAGTAATTATCCATAGTAATTATAAACCAACTCACCTGTTTAATTGTGAACTCATTGATTAAATGATGGTTGTGCTCGTTAAGCGTACAATGCAGAGAAACACAGTCAGACTGGAAAAGCAGATCCTGAAGCGTGTAGACGCGTGTGAGGCCTAGGGACTTGTCGATGCCATCGGGCAGGTAGGGATCATAAAAGATTACATTGAAGCCAAATGCCTTGGCCCGCAGGGCGACGGCGCTGCCTATGCGGCCAAGTCCCACCAGACCCAATGTGTCACCGCGGATGCGTGCGCAGCCCTTTAAAGGGAAATTGATGTAAGTTATTTACACTTTCTAACTAATTTCATTTATATACAACTTACATGCGCTGCCTCCCGCACTTGCTCGGGTCCGGTGAACTTTTTTCCCTCGCGTACCATATTCGCCAACCAGTATGTTCGTCTGTAGAGGTTAAGGATCAAGCACATCGTCGTGTCCGCCACCTCTTCGACACCATAACCGGGAACGTTGCAAACAGCAATGCCCAGCTCGCCCGCCGCCTTCACATCGATGTTGTCTGTGCCGCTGCCGATGCGCACGATGATGCGTAAAGCTTTAAACTTCTCCAGATCCTCCTTTGTCAAAATGATGGTGTGCCACATCAGTGCTCCCACTGCTTCGTTGAGTACCTACATATAAATAAAATCAATTAATATGGTGATAACGAAGGACGTGAACCTCTTACCTTTTCGTGTATTTCGGAGGTGCTCTGTGCATCGCAAAAGGCCACCGTGGCCACATCCTTAAGAATGGGCATTTCGATGGAACAATCGCGTCCATCGAGGAGGGCCACCAATGGCCGGGCCTGAAGCGGGCCATTGGCAAAGCTACCCTTCACATCGATGCGCGAACGCTTCGGCATCATTAAATTCTTGTCCATCTCGTGCTGTCACTGTTTCTGTCTGATGTCCCCTACTCTTCGGTCGTCGAGGTGTATCTTACTTGAACTTCCGAACTTCTGGTTCCTCTTGATTCTCTGTCAGTGGTTTACCGTGAGCAAAGCGGAGCCTTGTGAGGAATAGAGCCCTTTCACTGCTCTTACTGATGACCGTTTTAAGTTAAATCAATGAAAAAAAACCGTTTGAAGACTATACTATGCAAACGCTGCAATCATTTTTGGCGCTTCATATTGACATCGAGAATCCTGCAATGAAAGCAACAATAACGAGAAACATAAAAATTAAATGGAAAACATGAAATGTGATGTTGTCGTTAAGAGAGCAGAAAAAAAAAAGAAAGAAAAAAAAAAACACAATGTCAGCAAAAATTGGCCGATGAAGTTTTTGTTTGCATTTCGCCGACATCAGCGATAAAACTACGTTATTTGCCGCACTCACATATCCCCCGCCCATTTTTCATATTCCCTCCGTATCATTGAGTGGAGTGGATGGGGAGGAGTGGACATGGCGGTGGGTGGGTGTCGTTGCAGAAACATAGAAATTTAACGCCGTTCACAAGCGACAACAAATTCTCTGGCCTGTGCCCGGCGGTTCCCCTCGTTCTCGCGCCAGAAAGGGCGTGGCTTAAAGGCCATGTGTGCTCGAACCCCCCATCTAGACAAATAAAAATTTTGTAACCCCCGCAACTAGTATAAGAACAATTTAGACGCTTGAACAAAACTCAGGAGCACAAGGTACTATACCCTCACATAGGTCTCTATATATATGATCGACTCGGATTACGTGTAGTTGTAGTCGCCCACCGTATCTTATCAACGGCACTTCTTGGTTATCTGACGAGCAATGGCATGGGCCGACGGATGGCAGGAAATTTTAGCTCGGCGTGATGACAATGTGACCGATACATGCTTGTGCTTATGTATTTTGGATTGACTTAAGTATGACCTGGAACAACGGTAGCGACTTTGTTCGCTTTAAAATATACATATTATTGTTTTTAGGATTCTAATGCTTAGCTTAGATTGGCGCTTAGTGAATCTTTCGGCTTTCAGAGCTCCTTCTGCTATATTTTTGTTACGAGGGAACAGAATATTAGTAACTTTACCCAAATCTAAAAATACTAAGTAAAACAAAAAATTAGTTCCTTGAATGAAATTAACTAAGCAGGCTAAAAAAAACCTAGATGTATTAGTTTTTCTTATATTTAAACACAGAAGATTTACTCTACATCGCTGATAAGCCGCGCAAAAATCGGTACAAAGTGTATGCAATGAGCCCTATATGTATAAATATACGTGCACACACAAAATATATTTATATAACATAAGATAAGCCCTGAATGACTGTCTCTATGGCTATAAGCTGTGTTTATACAAACATTTACCCCGCGTCTCAACCATCAGTCACTTCCCATCAGCCATGTGTCACGTATTGAGCCAAAGTATGAAAGGCCGACGAGACTACAATAATAATAATAATAGCTGAAAGAGCAACGATGCACCGAGTTATTTCATTATTTATTTTTTGCACAACGTCTAAAAGGGTTTTCTCTGTATTTTAATATAAACGCGATTAGTACAGCCTTTTAAAGAAAAATAGCGATTAACAATATACGGAAATATAAAGCTAGAAAGGAAGCTAACTTCGGCTCACCGAAGTTTGTATACCCTTGTAGAATTCAAACAAAAAATTAAAAGCGAAATTTTGAAATAATAATGAGTTGCCAAATCTCAAATTTTATGGCAATGGTTTGAAACACGGCTAAGCTATGGTTTTTATATTTTCCTGATTGTTCCTAGCTGCTATAGGATATAGTTGTCCGATTTTCATGAAATTAAAACCGAAATTCTGAAATATTATTAAATGGCCAAATATCAAATTTGGTGAACATTAGCTGAAAACTGACAAAGTTATAATTTTTTTTCGAAGATTTTTCCGATTGTTCCTATGGATATAGTCGTCCGATCCGGCCCGTTCCGTCTTATGTACGAGTGAGAGTATATAGAAGACTAGTTACAAAGTTTTATTCAGATAGCTTTAAAACTAAGGGACTAGTTTGCGTATAATCGGACAGGAGGACGGACAGATCGACTCGGCTGTTGATCCTGATCAAGAATATATATACTTTATAGGGTCGAAGATGTCTCCTTCACTGCGTTGCAAACTTCTGACTGAAATTATAATACCCTGCAAGGGTATAATGAAAGGAAGCAATTATGACTTGGAGTCATGGACAGAAGAAATTTTCCAGCTTAATCACATAAGCAATTCTTTTGCCTTGTATATGTTTGTTATATTTATAAAGTAAATAGCGAGTCAAGCGAATGCCAAAGTTTTGTGCTTTAATTTAAATATACCCGCAATCCCTTCTTTAGAAAAATGGATACTGAAATCTTGCTTAAAAATTTAAAATATTTATTGCTGAATAAATATATTTTATTTCAGTCTATCTTGCTGCAAAAACTATAGATTTTTCTCCAATCTACTTAAAATTGTCTTAACATTTTTTTTTATCTTCATATTTTTATGTTAAATTGATTTATAGCATCTGTCCATTGGTATAAAATATCATATTAACTTGAACACTACAAGTTTCCTAATTCAAAACATTCTAAACAATTTGTTCCCAGTTATTCGTTTAGATCCATTTATTTGAAAGCCCCCTCTCTTGTGAAGCTAAAATTGCAAAAGTAGCTCCGATCAACCGTCGAATTGGAAAATGTCAGAGTTTTTTAAACCGCTCCAGAAACCAGTTTTGCATTAGGTTTTTTGTACTGAATGGTGCCACAGGATGTGCTAACTGCAATGTGCGAGCGCCCACGCTGTAAAAAGAGACATGAGAATCCATCGAAACGACAGAGAAAACCTGTTGATGCCGCGGGGTAATAAGGAATAATAAGAATAAACATGAATTAAAATCATATAACACTACAAATCACAGTCAACAACCAATAACCATTATAAAACCAACTAGCGTCGGTGTGCGCAATGGCCTGTATCTAACAGATACATTCGAAGTACGAAGCGTTGCTACCTGAGACCGATGTGTCTGCTTCCTAAAACCGATTCCGATGCTGAGGTTAGCTGTCCAACAAATCGACTTCAGAGTAATGCCAGTTTTGCTTCTTTTATTGATAAATTCTGAATTCCGATCGTAAAGTAACTATTCTTTATTGTTGTATATTTTTCTTTGCAAAGTAAATAACTATTAGATATTTAAATTTAGAAATCGTCTTGAATGATATGTAACACATTAAGTTTTATACCCCCTTTGACCGTCAAGAAACTCGGCAGATACTGTTTCCATGGACAGCAATAGGTACTGGTTTAGTTGTAACTTACAGACACTTTAAATCAGGGACGGGTAGTACATTTAAAAGAACTCCACGTCACAGAAGAATTAATTAATAAGATCTATATAAATTTCCCAAAATGTTCCCTAGTAAAAGTCTTTGATAAATAAGTCAAAATCATGCACACGCATTCCTCAATTGCTTGGATTTACTAAATTAACGATTACTCGCTATCGGATTTCTGGCACCACTAGTGAGTGAGCACCACGAGTAACTCCGGCCGCGATGACGATGGCCGCGTACATACTATATCTTTTTATGGCCAGGGGACAGCAGGCGGCACAGCAACAAACCAAACCAAACCAAACCAAAAACCGGTTTATCAACATGAAACGAGGCAGACGGACGCGACGCACGATAAAAGAGAGGCCGTAAAGGAACAGAAAGTTGCGGAGAGGAAGAGTGTGTAGTGGAAAGTCGGCAAAAGAGCAAATTCAATGATTATGTTCTTTTTTCTTTCATCCGATTTTGTTTTCATTTCTTTGTTGGCAATTTTTTCCCTTTG
The DNA here is from genome assembly GCA_035045905.1 of Drosophila anomelani. Taxonomy (NCBI): domain Eukaryota; kingdom Metazoa; phylum Arthropoda; class Insecta; order Diptera; family Drosophilidae; genus Drosophila; species Drosophila anomelani. Next base: position 770,369 of record JAWNOO010000007.1, on the reverse strand, counting down.
GCCACAATTTCAGGCAGGAAAAACTGTGTTCGCTTAAATTGTTTGTTGGCTTAATGCCTTTGCGAGGTATGTATGTACATATGTATGTACATATGTGCTTGAACACGTTTTAATAAGTCATGCGCATCAGGAGCAAACAGTTTTTAAAGCATTCGAGTGCCAGGAAAACTTTAGGAATTTTCAGAGGGAGGATATTGGGGGAAGTTGCATCGGAAATTGAAAACGCTACTGCTCATGCGTCATTACTGCGATGGCTTTGGCGAATTTCATACTTTAAGTTTACTCGAGAAACTTGTTTTTTTCTGCCTGACTCAACGGGTGCTCTGCTGCGCTGCGCCGTCTCTGCTTCTTTCAGCTTCGTGACGTTGCGTTCCCGCGTTTTTACGGCCCCCACCGCCTCCACCACCTTCTTCCCCTCCCGTTGCCGTTTTCTCGTTTCTCGTTTGGTTTTAAATTCTGCCTCCCATTTCATGCATTTGCGTTAAAGCCGGCTGTTAAGATGACGCGAAAAGCATCATTGTTGAAAAAGAAAAAAGAAAAAGATCTACTTTTCGACAACGAGATACCGCTTACAAATGCTGGAAAACCTTTATATTGAAAATGAATTACTGTGCGGTATACATAATAATATTGTACATATATTATATGTACTTTTACTCGTACTTTCGACGATACATTCTTTATCTTTTATTTGTTATCTGAATTTTATTATTATTTTTTTTTTTAGATTCAGTCGTTTTGGCTTTGCTTGTACATTTCACAAAAAGCGCGGAGGGAGGGTTTGCATAGAAAAAATTTGAATTTATTGGAATTTATAGCGTAATAGGAAAGATACAACTCTTAATTAACAAAGTGTCTCATGCTAAACCTATACCAGGCATTACAGCAACAATGTCGATGCTCTCGATTTTAAATGCCAAAACAAGTTATGCGAACGAATCTATATTTTTTCCACTAAAAACAATAAAAAAAAACATTTGAAACAAATGTGTATGTATATACAAAATATCCAAGTACCAAGTAATATTTTAAGACCACTTTAACTGTACAGCTGTGTGACATTGACCAATGTTTTTATTGGTCTGCATTTGTCACTCTGCATTTCTTGTTTATTATTGCTTTTCCTCTCGTTTCTCCTTTTATTTTATTTTAATATTGATTGGTGCTCGCTCTGCGAATGACGCACGTTGAAAACTGCAAGCTAGCATAGCGCGAGTAGCAAGTGACCAAAAGTCTGGGAACAAAAAGAAAACACAAAATAAATTAAATTTAACTTATCCTATTGCCCCCTCTCGCACGTTTACAAATTGCTGGGGTTTCTATTATTGGTATCTGTATCTCTTGTTTTAGGCGGATTTTGGCTAAGCCAGCTAAATTTGTGTGTATGTTTTTATTTGTTCATATACAGAAGAGGAACACACAGGTTGATCAAGTAAGAGGGAAATGACAAATAGAGAATATACCCTGGTTTCTATATTGGCTTTAAACTTTAATAAGTAACGTAATGACCTACTACCAAACATATGTAGACATCGCTGTCCGATTTTAATTTATATTACAAACTGAGTAGTTAAAGACCAACTAGAATACGTTTATAGTTGACTGGATCAGTTCGAATTTAATGATAATTTTAAAAAATTGATTTTATTCTCCTTTCGATCTTTAGCAAACATTTTCAAGAACACAATATACCCTTTTTTATCTACGAGAAGCTACGGTATAAAGACATATTGCTGCCATTGTATTTTGCCCGAATTTTAGTTTCCGACTTTAAATTTAAATTTAAATTCTATGTGCTATTTCAGATGCTGCTTTCGCTTGGTTTCGCATCTCCCATTCCCCCTTTTCTGCCATCCTCGCCTCAAAGTGTGAAATTCTTTGGGCAGGTGTGCATTTTTTCACGCGTGCAGCAGTCGGCAACAAAAAAAGAGAAAAGGAAAATACCCAACACACACAGCATAAAAATAGAGAACAGTGTTGCGATATGTGAGGAAGTGCATAGTAAATAAATAAACGATATGACACGAATGTGGATTTAAACCCAATGAAATTTATAAATTCCTCGTAAAAAAGGACACTGCCAATGCACCAAAACTTGTAATGAAAACAATAAAGAAAGCTGGTTCTAAAATCATTTTAAGGTAGAATTTAGGCAAGAAAATTAAAAAAAAAAAAAATAAATAAAAATAAACTTAAGGCAATGTTATCTCTGTTTTATAAAAAGTTCCACTGCACAAAAGCAAACTAGTATTAATCAAGGTTATTTAGAAAATAAATATAATATCAAAAGGATGGAAAACGTTGTATTGGGTAAAAATAAGATTGGAAATCCTCGCTGGAGTTTTGACAACTACAGCAGGCAGCAGGAGCAGCAACGACAACAATTCCGCCGCAAGTGCGAGTGGGCGGGCGGGTAGCGGCAGGGAGGGAAGTGCTCCGGCCAGAGTTGCTCGTCTGTGTGTCTGTGTCTCCGAATGGCTGCATGTGTTTGTGAGTGTGATGGGTACAGGCACGTCGGGCAGTGAAAGGGCGGCGAAACAAAACGAGCGAAGAAGCAACGACAAAAACACGACAAGCGCAAAAATTGTAATAAAACTAGAAACAAGCGGCAATACGAATTGAAATGGGAAGCAGAAAAAATGGGTAACAATATACATATATGTATTTATGCGCCACTTTATCAAACTCGTTGAGTGTTGCATGCGTGTGTGTTGTGTGTGGATTTAAATCCGAATAAACAAAACATAAAATATAATTCCGACGGGAGGAGCAGTCTCAGAGTATGAGTAGCTACCAAGCTGAGTAATATTCAGTCAATATGCGGGTACAAACTATTTATATATACCCCAGTCTTAAATGCGCGAACTTTAAAGCTCTGATACGCTGGGGAAAACGATCCAGTGATAAACAGCGAGAAAACGCCAGACACTTTCACCCTTTAAAGGATTTTAATCCTCTCGCTTGAAATGTGTCAACATGAGGCTTTAGTTAGTTTTCAAACTCGTTGGTTTTCGTCTCCACTCCACTTTGTTCCGTTTCCTCCCCCTCTCTTTCGGCGGCAAAACAACGATGAGACAGCATGTTGCAGTGGAGTGGGGCAAGCGGGAGTGGGCGTTGCGCAGTGAACCTTGCGTGTATATTGTCGCTAGGCGGGCGCAAAAAAATATAGAAACATATAGACGAAATAGACACAAACGCAAGAGTGTGTGCTTGTGTGTGTATCTGCCGCCTCTGTGTGTGTAAGAAAATAATTGCACAATTTTATTTATGTTTTGCATAGAATATGGCAGCAGGCGTTGCTCACTCACTCGCACACACTCACTCACTCAAGCGCATTAAACCGCAACAATACTTGGTCAAGTGTGTGTGCACCCACACACAACCACACATACTCATATGTATAAAAAGTAGTTCCGCTTTAAAATTCATCAGAATTCTGCACGTTTAAATTTTTCTTGTACACGTTCATCGCACCCTCACACATACACACAAGCGCACACTCGTTGCAAACAGAAAGGCAAAATGAAATGGTTATCCGGTAGAAAAATAGAATTTTAGTATTATTAAATCGCTGAAACGATTCAGCGGCGCACAATTATATTTTTCGACCGTTTCTCTCTCTCGCTTATTCGTTTTTCTTTGTACAGCGGCGACAGCGGCGTCTTTTTCTTTCTCTTTTTTTTTGCGAGTTTACAACTGCACAAAATTCACGTGCCAAAACCATAGGTCACACACAATTATTGAATGCACAATCCTGGCGGCGCATTCACACACCGTCGGCGAGCATTTTTCACAGGTTTTGTGTACTTTTCGATCAGTTTTTCAAAAATTTCTTTACCAGCAACGCGTCCAAATTCCACTCGCAGCTTTCAAAATGGCGGACTACGAACACGGCGGATTTTAGGTTTTAGTACAGCAGAAATGACGCTATGCCGCGATGCTCGGCTGTCGATGACGCGTTGCCGCGCAATACGTGCGCCCCCACAATTGCGAGCGGCGGACGGATTTAACACACACCTGGGCTATACGCTGGCGTCAAATTTGCCACGAAACGTGTCTCGAATTGCACAAAATTTATTGCGGAAATTCTATAATTCAGCCACCACTTGCACACATAAATTACCAGTGTGACCGCGTCCAGGCCAATAAAACATACAGATCTGCCACTATCGAGTATATACACAACATCGATGGCACTACCGATAGCAATTGGAATACAATACCGTAAATATTAAAAACATTCCAGGGGTAAAATCGAATGGCTTAACCTGTTCTCTAGGAAACACCAGAACTAAATAATGGATTCATATGATCTATGAAATTAATTTATAATAGATTGTCCTGGCGACTTGTAAAAAAATAACTTGATAACTTGATGATAGACGGTAGCAGTGTGAACACGAATTTAACTTCACTCTGTTCGGCTTTATCGACAAGCGGTAGTTGGCAACTCTTGTTCATGCTCATCCCTAAAACAGAATCCAATTTTTGAGATCAAAAATTTGGCTACAAAAAATTGTACTTGAAAGGCATTTATTGTAGACCAGTGAGTGCCGCCGCTGCATTAAAGCTTTCAAATATAACGTGCTAATTAGGGGTCTAGAAATGCCAGCCAGAAAAGCGACCCACGCAGGGAGCTGGTACACAGACTCCGGTGAGTAATAGACAAAGGAAGACAAAGATAACGCAATCAATTGCAAATGCATTTATATATAGTCATGTATTTCACCTTGTGCAAGTGTGAATGAACATTTTCGATGAACACTTAATAAATTCTTTAAAGTTTTATAATGAAGGAACGTCTTCAAATGTCCTTTTCCGGATCGGATCCCATAGCATTGCGTATTTCGTCCATACGATCGTAGGCAATCTCGGTGGCCCAGCACAGACGCTTTTCTAGTTCGCTGTTGCGCCGTCGTTGCTGACGCAATGCATCTAGGCCGCGCTCCAGCTGCGTGCATGCCTTGAAGAACGTACTCAACTCTGGGATATCCCCAAACTCTCCTGGATGTCGGCTGAACCCCTGAGTGGCATCAGAGGTCAACTTGTCTAGGCGGTTCTGCTGGAAACGCGTATCGAACATAGTCTTCAGTTCGTAGGTGGTCACCTTGCCTAACTCGTTGTTGGTGTCGTTCAGGTGCAAGTCCCTTATACGAGAATTTAGGCCAGAAAAATTCACCGATTCGAACTTCTCACCTATTCCCTGAAAAAGTTCGTAGCTTTGTTTCAGCTCCAACTGCATCTTCTGTAGGTCATCGTCGATGCTTTTGGCTGCCTGGCTTCCTAAGAATTCGGCACGGACTTTGGGATCCTTGGGCGGACCTTCGTACTGGCCCGATGCTTCCGATCTTGGAAAGGAAGTTGTGGATGTGGAATTTACATTTGGTTCCAATTTCTGGTCAGCTTTCTTCGGTGGAAGATCTTTTTCGCTGCTGTTGGCTGAAGAGACCTTTCCACTGCTTGCAAAAGAGCTTTTTACACTGCCTGAAGAGGAAAGACCCTTTACGGCGCTTGATGGCTTCTTAGCCTTCTTATTCTTTGTAGAGAATCCAAAAATTGGCAACGGATTCGGACTCAAAAGTAGTTCATTAGTAAGCTCCTTGTCTGCGTCACCTGTGGCCCTATCACAAATTACATTAGTTTATTTTCCCCTATTTTCTTATGAAGGGCCTTGGGACTTACTCTTGAGACAGAATGGCCGTCAGTTCGTTGCGTATGCGATTCATCAGCTCGGCGGTCTCCTGTGTCTTCTTATCATCTGCCATGATTAACTTTAACTTGAATTTTTATATATAATAAATAATTTATTATTTTTGCTGTTGTACATGCAGATTCGAAAAAGTGCTTTGCGTTTGAACAGCAATTTGTTAGTTTGTTGCTAAGCAACTCCAGGCCAGCTTTGTGGAATTAATATTTTTGCTCCGTATATATTCCCTAGAGTTCAAAATTATATATTTTACAATTTATTTAAGAAGTCCTAAGGCCAACGCTGTGCGCTAGTCACATATTTGCACAAACTCAATAATGAAACAAGCTAGGATGCATTATTATAAGCTAATAAAGCTTTTATTATTATTACACGTTTCCGTTGCATTTTTCCAGCCCCTGAGCTCTCCAGGCAGTTGGATGGTTGGCTGCACGCTGCCGAGCTCTCTCACGGACCTGCCCGCGCCATCATTGCCCCGTAAGTTAGAGTCAGAGGTGGCTGGGGGAGAACAGATAATCCTTAAACAAATTTTCCTTCCTAGGCATGCTGGCTATACGTACTGTGGAGCTTGCGCTGCATTCGCCTATCGTCAAGTTAGCCCCGTTGTCGTGTAAGGAGTTGAAATTAACTCATACATTCCACACACTTCACTTCTAATTGGTATTTTTCGCTTGCAGCAAACGAATCTTTATATTGGGACCTTCCCACCATGTGCGCCTTCGGGGCTGTGCATTGTCCGTGTCTAAGAAGTATAAGACTCCTCTCTATGATCTCGAGATTGATACTCAAAGTAAGCCAGTAGTTCTCTTCTCTTCTTATACCTAATTTATCCTAATGCTTATGTCAGCCAATGCTGAGCTGGAGAAGACCGGCCAGTTCACCTGGATGGATATGAAAACAGATGAGGATGAGCACTCCATTGAGATGCATTTGCCTTACATAGCCAAAGTCATGGAAGAGTAAGTTAATAATGGTTCCGAGTCTTTCGAGATGTATTGCTACCTTTTCCTTATTTCCATTTAGCTACAAAAACCAATTCACCATTGTGCCTATTCTGGTGGGATCGCTGAATCCCGAGCAGGAGGCACAGTATGGTTCCCTACTGTCCACGTACTTGATGGACCCCACCAATCTATTTGTAATATCCTCCGATTTTTGCCATTGGGGTCAGCGCTTTAATTACACGTACTACGATCGCTCTTGCGGCGCTATTCATAAATCCATCGAGAGGCTGGACAAGCAGGGCATGGACATCATCGAGACGCTTAGTCCGCAGGCATTCACCGAGTACTTACGCAAGTACAACAATACCATATGCGGTCGCCATCCCATCGGTGTCATGCTGGGCGCCTGCAGGGCCCTGCAGGATCAGGGCTACGACAAGATGAATTTTAAGTTTCTTAAGTACGCGCAGAGTAGCCAGTGCGAGGATATGGAGGATTCAAGCGTCAGCTACGCCTCCGGCTCCCTCGTCTTTGAGATTTGAGAAGTGCTTTATTATGGCATTCAGCAGATCGACAGCATTAATATTGTGGAATTTAAGCCTAATGTTTTTTATAATTATTATTAGCCTCAAATTGAAGAAATAAATCCATTTATCAACTTATTTTTTATTTAAAATTATGTTGGCAAGCCTATGAATAGTTGCAGTTCGATTTATCCATTTATGCATCCATAAATTCATACATCAACTTATTTGTAATTTAATATTTTAATTTAAAACTATTTTCACAAACCGAATTCTATGAATCCTTGCAGTTATAACAAAATCATATGAGAATATAGTATGTTGAAGATTTTCTAATGTTTTAGATGGAGTAATAATTTTTTTCATAAACTTCTATGACCACTACGGTCCACTCCGTTAAATCTACTACCTGCAATAGGAAGATAGAATTTTCATTTAAAGACTAATTTGCCTAAAACCGGAATGACCGACAAAAGATCAGACTGGAATGTTAGACTCGGCTATTATACTCATCCAGGGTACATATGTATATCCCTATACGATATGAAGTTTGCAAAGTAATAAAAGAGACTTTGCAAACTTCTGTCTAAAATCGTAATACCATTTGCAAGGGAGATGAATCACAGTTACCACTTTTCAAAGTTAGTTTGTTAATATTTTTGTAATGTTTAATAAATCCAACGCAGTTAAACATTTTTTTTCATTTAAGTTTATTTTCTTTATTTTTTCGTTTTTTATTTTTTGTTGAAACATCGAAATTGACTCCTAAGCCATTTTTAATGATTTCTTAGATGCATTTTCTGTTTTTTGTAGTTTTATGTTTCGTTTTTATTTATCGTTTTCTGCGTATGTGAGAGAGAGATGTTTATGGAGTCCAATCGTCCATCCCGCAACTCCTTGTCATGTCGCCCTCACCACCAGGCTGAAGCAGTCCTGGCCGCTCCACCAGCAGCGGCATCCGCCACGGGCCCATCTTCGGCTCCTGATCCGTTCAGTCGTGAACTCTGTTCGGCATCGCTCGCGATCTGCAGGGCATTCATATTTTGGACGAATGTCTCCAAAGCTGCCGCGTTCTCGTCGGGGGTATACGGCGAAGTTCGCTGGCTAAGCGGGCTGCGACGCAGGAATTCGTTTAGATCGCTGGCCACGCTGGCCGCCTTTGACCCTCCTGCTCCCGCAACCACCGAGGGATCAAAGTCATAGCCAAAGGGATCTGGTGGAGCTGGCGTCTGCGGCTGCATTCGTGTCAGTAGGCTATTCTGCACGAATAGGTGGGAATCTGCAAAGAGATGTAATTTATGGCACTTGAATGTTTCTGAATCACTCAATCAACTCACCGTTGCCGTAGTCGCCAACCACATTGTCGCAGTAGTTGGCGCCTGAAACGCTGCTGCCAGACTGCTGTGGCTGCTGGGGATCATAAGCGTTCGAGGGACGCACTCGGCTGCTAAACACGCTAGTTATTTCCACGTGATGCGGCGACGAAGATGCGTTGTTGCGCGAGAAGTTGGACTCCGATATATTATGTATCGACACCTGGCAATGCAAAAAATTTGGTTAAACGTATAAAAAATATAATAAGGACTCGGGATGCTGTCCGGAAAGCGTTTTGATGAAATTTTTTTGTTCTTATTTCTTCGTATTTACTTAATTGCAGGGTTATCAGGTTATTAAGGATTATCGGAATACAATTATACACAAATATTTATGTACCAATTAGACATAGAAAACAAATTTCTATTTTATATTCGAACTATAACAAAATATTCAGTGGAATTAATATTTGATGAAATGAATTGCAAATTCTGTCTGCTAGCAAATTATAAAATGTAAAGGCAAAAAGGAAGAAACAAACAAATGAAGGAACTAATATTGGCTAACATAACTAACTCTTGATATGAACGAAAACCAATTCGAGACTTGCTTGTTTGGGTTATTATTAAACATGAATGGTGGATATTAGACGAACAGTTCGAGACTTGCTTGTTTGGGTTATTATTAAACATGAATGGTGGATATTAGACGAACAGTTCCACCATTCATGTTTAATAATAACCCAAACAAGCAAGTCTCGAATTGGTCTTCGTTCATATCAAGAGTTAGTTATGTTATTAAGAAGTTAATGACTTTAAAATTTTTAAACATTTTTGAACGAAGGGGTTGACTAGACTGAATGGATTACCACTCGTAGCGACGCTAAGCCCTTTAAATATTGTGTATTAAACTTTTGAAGTACTACTGGCTGACTACTATAGTATATGGCTTTAGATCTGGATGGAGTAATATATCCACAGATATTTCTAATGTAAGCTCTGACAAATATTATTTAAACAAGAACCTTTCCTTCAAATTTTTTCATAATTAAAGCAACTTAATATCATTGATTTCTCCCAGCCATTTCTTCCACACCCCTAACTTGCATATTTGAAAGAGAACAAACGTAGCCCCATGCCCACCAGTTTATTTTCGTGAATGTGTCCGCTACACAGGAGCTAGCTCAAATCAAAAGTTTTATCAACGATCAATGCGTGAAATATGAAAGGAATGGGCACTTTAGGTGATTCAGAATGCACTCCGGACAGTGTGGATATAACTGCTGACCCAATGGCCAGATACCAGAGATGTCACACACCTCATTGTTAAGATGCTGGCCCGGTATTAGATTCTTGAGAAAGGCGGCGTCGTCGTAGCGTATGACTCCGGTGTTGGGTATGCCTTCCAGGTAGGAATTAAAACCAGTGATGGTTGGCGGCGGAGAGTCGTCGCCACAGCTGTGATGCATGTGACACTCGCTCGATCCGCCACCGCCGCCAGCTGATACCTGCGAAGGTCCACCAGGCGATGCAGCCGAAAAGACTTCAAAGCCGTTGTAGTAGCTAGACTGCTGGTACTTCTCTTGAAGTGGAACGCTGCCGCCTCCTCCAGATGCTGGGTGGTAGTCCGTTGACGATGACTGCTGTTGTTGCTGCTGCTGCTGTGGGGCAAAGCATGGCCACTTGCTGTCTTTGGTCTTTTGCTTCAGCTCGCTACCGATGGCAGACAGACACTTCTGTTGAGAGTGTTTTGGCCGAGCAATGACCGCCGCTTCCCCGACCAATCTTCCAGGACTGTTGCCGCTGTTTGGTGGAACGTTTGTACAGCTAATACTGATATTGTTGTGCGTCCCGCCGCCGCCACCGCCGCTGATGCTGCTCCCGCTGCTGTTCACACTAGACGATCCACTCGAGAAGTAAGAGAAGGTGGATCCGCTGCTGTTGTTGCTAGCTTGGCTGCTGGCAGCTGATACCTGCGGCTGTTGCTGTAGCTTGTGCTGTGTGGCTCGAGCCGCCTCCGCCACTGCCTCTTGCGGAGTATAGTAGTTGACATTACTGCCAAACTGCCGGTAGCCTCCCATCGCGAGGCCATTGGTCACCGCCTGGTGCAGCGCCGGATTGCGTATGGTGAACATTCCGTTATCGTTCTTTATTATTGCAGCCGGCTGATCCATCGCCATTGGTGGGGTGGAGACAGGCAAGCCAGCTCCAGAAAAGTTCCGAACTGAAAATATATATTTTAGATATATGAAATCATTAATATTTTAATAAAGTTTAACTTAATGCTTCGTCTGAGAACGCCTAACAAGTCTTAATCTTGGGACATTAATATACATATAAAAAAAGAACGCCTTGTTTCCTTTACCATGGATGGCCTCAATTAGCAATGGTTGAGCTAAATGCGCGGTATTTTCAAGTAAACGTTAGGGTTATTATCTAAAAGTGTCCCACAAATTTTATAATTCGAATTGTCTCTTTTTGCAATTATATTTGGGATATGTATCGAGAGGAAGAGAATAGTTCGCTTTTTTTTTCTTTCTATCTTACTAAAAAAACTCACCTGACGGAATTGGATTTGGGTTGGATGGCAATATACCGCCACTGGCCGCTGGCCCATTATTGCCTTGGTGGAACATGGGATTGCGCAGGGTGATTATATTGCCGTCAGCACTGGTTTCAATTGAAGCTGTGGGCACACCTATTCCCATCCCTGCGTCTAGTTCGCCTCCGGATCGGTGCTTATTAGCAGCTCCAGAACTGGCACTGGCTCCGCCACTTGCAACTCCGGACTTTCCGCGATTACGACGCCGACGCCTCGAGGATTTTCCGCTGGTAGCAGCAGCTGAAGCAGCTGCGGCAGCTGCAGCTATATTTGCAGGTGCATTTGGAATCTGGCTAGAGCGAATGGGTCGCGGATTGGCCTCCACCATGATCACGCCGTTGGGATCCATGCCAGCGTCTCCCGCTGCTCCATAGTAACCCGCCAACGAATGCGATGGCTGCTGGAAGTGATGCTGCTGCTCTGCCAGGGGCTTGGATAGCAGCCGGATGGATTCGCTCTTTTGACGCAACTGCTCGCTTTTAGCTGGATCCACCTTGGTGAGCGTAATGCCAGGCGGCAGCGAAAGGTGTTCCACCTGTACACCTCGGTTCAGTTGATCCATGATGCTACAGTTTGGAGACTTGGCTTGCTGATGCTTGGAGCTAGATGACTGCCCGATACGCAGATGCTGCATCTGCTGTGTCAAGGTGCTGGCATAGCTACCCGGCTGGGACGGGGGTATGGCAACATCGTTGGGGTTGAAATAGCCCATGTTGTGTGGAATGCCGGAGAGATCCTCTGGAAATAAAATGTAGGAAGTTTCCTTCAAGACCGGATTAATTTTCTTGACATACCCTGCTTCTGGCGGTGCCCGCGCTTGCCGCGCTGCGTTCGCTTCGATGATGCACTGCTTTCGGCCTGATGAGCGATGGAGTTTGAGACTGGCTGCTGCTGCACACCAGATGAAGATGGCTTTGCCCGCCCGCTGTTCCCTCGTCCACTCCGCGGCTGCTGCTGCGACTGCGTCTGATGGACCTGCTGAGTTTGAGCAGGGCGATTCGATTCGAGTTGTTGTCCGGAAAGCGACTGCTTTTGCTTCCTCGTAGATTCGGCTGAGCGCTGAGACTGGCCCTTGCCAAGGGTCACCTTTTCCTGATGCTGCTGCGTATGAGAATTTGATTTTCCACCTGCAGCAGGCACTGGCGTAGCCTTGGCTTTGGCCTGATTCGAAGCCTTGGCTGACTGCGTTGTCTGCTGCTTTCGCACGTCTTGCTGCTTTGCCTTTTTCGCAGGCGCAGAATTCGCACTTGATACTGGCTTCTGCTTGGAGCTGATCACTGGTGGAGCAGCCACCGGCTTAGGTGGCGGAACAGTAGGCTTTGGCGGTGTCACTGGTATTTTGACGCTCACCTCCGATGACTCGCTGCCCGTTTCCCACTCGCCCTCTGACGAATCCTGCATGTGGAGTGATTTGAAGGGATTGTTATCAAGCTGTCCGGGGTCCAGGCGCGACTTGACTCGCTTCTGCCTCTTCGGTGGCTCCTGTGGCACAGGCAGTGGTGCCGGAGGTGGTGGTGGCTTGGTATTTGTCAGCTTCTTGGGCGCAGTCTTTGGCTTCTTCACACTGCACACCGAGCTCTCGCGGGTGCTTTGTGGCGTCTGTGACTTTGAGGAAGTGCTGCATGTTGTGGAGCTGGAGGCGGTGGTGGGCACAGGCGGCACAGCGAAATTCTTTAATTGCTTCTTGTTCGCTTTAGCTTCCTGCTCTGCCGCTGCTACTGCTGCTGCTCGCTTAGCCTCTTTCTTCCTGGCCTTCGCACTCTTCTCGGGCATAGCAGGAGCAGGACCTGGAGTTGGGGCAGCGATCGAGTTAGATGCGGGCATCTCCGATTGAACGGGATTTGAAGATGCTACCATATGGCCATTAACAAAGGTGTAAAGCAGCTTGTCTTCGTGTGGAGCACTGCCCTTCGCCACCACCGTGACCTGCTGCTCGGCACCCGGATGAGGCAGCTGCACCCGGCGTATTGTCACAATACGTTTGGAGGGATCGGCAGTGATGGAGTTGGCGGCCATGGCGGCAATCACATCTCGAGACAACTGTTGCGGCTTCTGTGGGTGCTGTGGAGGAGCATAGCACACAGGGGTCGTGTAGAAAGTGCTGGGGCTAAAATCTGGGCATTGCACCTGGACTTCAGGCTCGGTAGCCGGTGTCACAACAGTCGAGCTTCCTCCGCCGTTCAGTATGTCTTCTAGCTGGGCCATCTTGGCCAGCTGCTGCTCTTTGGTGGGCAGGTATGAAAATTTAAATTCATTGTTCGTCTGCTTCACAGTGGCAATGAGCTCCAGAATTACAGTTTCCACCTTTGCCTTGGCCCGCTGCAGATTCTTGATGTTCGCCTCCAGCTCGCCAATACGCTTTTTCTCCCTCTTTCGGCCGCCAGCAGCCGTCAGAGCTTTCATTTCGTATTTGTCGATGAACTCCTTGAAGTAAATGTCGAGGAACTGGCCCCGCAAATCCTCCAGCTCTTTGATGCGCTTTTCTTCCTCCTTACGCATCTTCTGCTTGGCCTTCTTGGCTGCCTTCTTGGGATTCGCGGTCTGCGGCTGCTGGGACTTGCCCTCGATGAAGTTAAGAGTTTCATTGATCCATCGCTGCTGGTCCTGCTCGCGGGTATAAGTGCCCAGGAACTCGGCAAAGTCCTGCATCATGTCCTCCTTACTGTAGTCCGCCGAGAAGGTGCTTCCGGCCACAGCTGCCGCGGCTGCTGCCGCATTTGCCGCCGCCGCAGTGGCGTCTGTTTGCATTTGGATACTCTTGCAGAGGCTATCCAGGCACAGCAAACTGTTATCACTGGCTGCCTGCTGCTGCTCGACCTTCTGCTGCTTACACACGTCGGGAAGTTTCGCGGACTTGCAGGAGGACTGCTGAAGCTGTGCTGTGGCAAACACTTTTAGGCTGGGAGGTTGGCTTGACGGCTGGCCGGCTTCTTGGGCCTTAGGCGGTCGCTTTGGTGGGCTGGCGGCTGGCGGCGCTGGTTGCGCAGCGACTGACTCGGGAGCGGTCTTGACTTTGGCCGGGGTGGGAACTTCTTCAACGGACTTGCTCTTCCGGTCGTTAACAATCTGGGAGAGCTTCTTGCGCAGGCGATCTCGTGTCTCGTTAAAGCGGGCATGACTACACTCCTTCTTCACACGCTTCTTTGAGTGATTCTCCTTGCAGGGCTCTCCAATGTCTGCATAGTCGGCACAGCCTTACAATTGAACGAAAAAATTACAAATATCAGCTGTATATCAAGTCAACATCGATACTTACATTTGCGCATCTTCTCCTTGCTCTTCTTATTGGCACCTATTTCGCCGCTGCTTCTATTACCAGACTGCATCACGTTTGGATGGTCGCCCACCTTGGACTTGCCACCAGATACACCCGTAGTACTATCCGGCTTAGTTCGTTTGCTGCGAAGATTAATGTTAATTATTTGTGTGCCTCCGCCAGGTACTTCTGGTTTGTTCCACTCACATTATCTGAGAGTCATGCAACATCATCAGCTGATCCACGCCGAATTGCATCTTCTCTATGTTGGCATCGCCAAGCGTAAAACTGCAAAACGGGAAGTCAAAATATGAGTATAAATGGGAAATTGCAAGTCAACGTGACGATTTTCAGACCAGAACTACGGCGACTTTGACAGCTGACCGACATATCAATTTGGCAATAAGCACAAGGACAATAGAAATATAACCCAATGCTTTAGTAATTTCCCTCCCCAACACCTAAAGACATAGCTTTCCCGTTTCTTCGTTGAATCTTACCAGGATTCTTGACTAGAAAGACCGTTCTCGCACAACGCCAAAGTTTTGATTACTTGACAATCGATTGTTCTTTCGATAAATTTATTTTATTTTATTTTATACTACTAAATGGTCTTAGCAGCTTTTTTGCACCATGATTCACCTATTTTTAAATTTTCCGCCCTAGTGTTAAAATGTCGTCTAAATGAAAAGCGAGTGTGCCTAAAGAGTTCATATAAATTAACAGTTTGGATTTCTAAATGAAAGGGTTAGTAGGTTAAAATAAATAATTGTATACAGGAATGAATATTTTTCAATGTCTTGAGATTAGGGCTTTGTATAAGAATTTAATAATACTTTAATAATACTTTATAAAAATTGTTTTTTTTTTTACATAATATCGATATTGTAACGTTTCAAGATTCAATATATTTCAATATATTCGATAGGTACAGACCTTTTCTCTAAATAAACATTCCTAGATACAATTTGGGAATTGAAAAAAGAAAAGCCTGATATAATATGAACAAAAATATCATATCGAGAATATAGTTAAATTCAAAAATTTCCAATATTAAAATATCGATATTATCGGAAAATATTTAAACAATATATAATTTGTTGTGATAAAAATATGAATACGGACATGTGTATTTAGATTTTTATAGCGACTTTTGAGTTAATTCAATTTGGATCAATACGTATGTATCTTCGAGGTTAGTGATAAATATTTCGCACACTTACTCGTCTGTGATTTTGAAAGGCGAATATCTGCAAGAAACATAAGTTACCCACAATTAGTTATTACGTTCTGTGATTATTGTTCGAGTTCTTACTCACCCAATAACTTGAGCCAGAAACTGTTCGAAGCGACCGTCATCCTTGTCTCCCACTACACTGTTCAGCCTTAGGCGCAGATCTCCCTTTTGCAGCTCCAAGTGGCTAAAGTCGGTGCTGCTCGAGTTGAACTTGACAAAGAAGTTGGCATAGATGGACAGGACGAAGGTCCAATACGTTTTATACACATAATGCTGGTTACGCAGCTCCTGTAGCTCGGCGGGACTTGGGGCCAGCTTGCGATTGAAGAACATCAAGGAGGGTAGCGTGGAGCGTAACTCTTCCCGCGTGAACGACAAGGGCTGGAAGCAGCGCAGCAGATACTTGGTAAGAGGCGGCGACAGCTGGTTGGCCAAGATTTTCCGGGCCAGTTGGCAGGCGGAGACCCGGCAATTTTCCCCGCAGAAGAATTGCGCCTCGATTAGGTCGTGGCGATAACGCTTTCTGGTGGTCAAGTGCTGGAACACCGCCCAGGCAATATGATATGTAGTGCGCAGGGTGTCCGTTGTCGTTTCCGTCTGCCGCCGGAACACCGATGATCCACTGCTGTGGCCGCCGCCGGTTCCGGAAGCTGAGTCGTCCTCCGGAAAATCGCTGGATCGACGCTGCAAATGCTGCTGAGCAGCGGAGCTTGTGCTCGCTGTCGCCGCATTGTGCTTAGCCTCGTCGCTGGTGCAAGTGCTAAGAATCTTGGATTTCATCAGCTTGGGATCCTTCTCGACAATGCCGAGCGTTGTGCATTTGGCACAATGACCCGCTTGTCGCGGCCGCATAGGAGTACCTGCGATGGAGCAAGTTATGCATTTGCAATTCCTGTCGAAAAGTTCAAGTTAATTAAAGAATTTCTCTAAGCACCAGGATACAGAACTACTTACTCGTTATGGTGTTCGAGCAACGAATTGCACTTCTTGCAGAGATCTTCGTGTAGCAAATTATTGGGCGGATCGTAGAAGCCATCGGGCCACTTTAGCTTCGTGAATGCCATGATGTTCTTCCACGCCAGCTGACGATCGACGATGCGCTGGAAGTCGATGAATTCGTCATCGCTGATATCCGGCAGCGAAAACGAGGTGGCATCCAGGACGACCTTGTCGAATATGTTGTACACATCCAGCAGGCCACTCCGACGTTCATTCTCTGATGGCGACAAGTTGAACTTGTTCAGCTCAATCCAAATGTCCGTCCAGCGCCGTTCGATGGAGTGCATGTGCTCGTCAAAAAGCATATAACGCTTAATCAACGCCGTGGTCTGAGAGGATGGAATCGCTTCCTTTAGCGCAAGGATGCAGGCCAGCATGGTATCGCCCAGCGGAGTGAACACATGTTGCTGGAAAAGGCGTTGGCACAGTAGCACCCAGGAGAGCTTGAACTTGCGCAGGAAATCGTTCTCGAACGCAAAGAGGCTGAGGGAAATCTTTTGCGAGATGCAGTTCAAATCTGAGTAGCCATCAAGGATGTCTTAAATGAATTTAATGGAATGAAAATTTTGTTAATTTAAATATAATATTATAAGGCAAGTCTACATATATACATTTCGCAGAGCACAGCCAATTTTTTAAATTTTTTCTCATTTCTCATACACATACAATTTGTTACCTAAGTTGGACTAAAAAAAGTTTTTAATGTTCTCGATTTTAAAAAAATATGTATGTTATGTGTGCAGTCTGATATTTATAGTTTAATTTAGCTACTACCACAAATTATTTAACTTAAACCGGCCTAAGCCTTTTTAAAGAATTTTAATTTTATGTAGAGCATTTCTGATTTCAATATTCTTGGTTCTTATTTATATTTACAAATACATATTCCCAGATATTACAATTAGACTTAACTATCCACTCTTCCTTCATCTTCTTACATGTCAGCATCCTTTCCGCGGGCGTTTTTTCGTTCTCCTGGATATTCTGGGCGATTTCAATCATGCCCTCCGAAAATGCCTTGACAATGCATTCTACGTTGTAGGCGAGTATTTGTAGCAGCAGCATAGGATTGTTCGCCATTAAGCTGAAAGGGAAGTAGAATACGTTAAACAAAAATAGTCTGTTTATTGGCATTTACTTACATCGCGCTGAATAGCACTAATATCATATTATCGGAGATCGCTGTGTCATCAATAAAATCAAGATATTCGGCATTCTTGTCGTAGAGGTAGCCACTTGTAATCCAATAGATTTCCTTGTTGCACTCAAGTAGCTTCTCAAACTTGTTGTAGGCAGCATCGTTTCTATTTAAAGATAAATCAAATTGATTATTTCAGTGATATTTTTTGTAATCTTCGATCTAGGTTTAAAAACAAAGGAAAGTGTTTTAAAAAAATATGAAATAAATATTTAAGGAAACATTGTTGAGAAATTAGTTTTTAACAAATGGTTGCATAATTTCCAACACATTAATTGGTTTTGAAATATTTGGAAATTACAACAATAAATTTTTACAACATTTTTAACTTCAAGCATCTTACAAAAACACCAAAATGTAACACAATTGTGCCTCTTTTGCCTTACTTTAACATGGGGCTGTAAGCCTTGATCAATACGTCCAGCAGCATGACCACCATGTGAGCAGCCTTAAATTGGTCCATCATAATAGCCATAATGGTTTCGCGGTATTCGAGACATTCCTTGCAGGAACAAAATGTAAAGAACTCCTCCTTCGGGTGTTTCACAAATATGAAGGCAAGATTCTGGAAATAAAGCTACAATGGATTAGGAGGTACGTCCTATTATAAAGCTAGGATGTGTTTGAGGCAAACCCACCGTAATTGCACGCAACTGTCCATCGGAATCGCGGAGCGGATTCTTTGGGTCCTCCGAGAACAGACGCATGTTCTCAATGGCCATCTGAAAAGTGAATATTTCACGTATTATTTATATTCATAATGATTTTATTTTTTTACTTATTGCTTTAAAGGTGGAATTCTTTTTCGCTCAGCCGTACCTATTAACGAATAATACTAGGATTCGATCAAACTGGATTTGAGATTGGACGCCTCTTTATCTTAGGAGTATACATATGTAAGTTATTTCCAGTATTTTTGGTTCAAGTCTGGATGGGTTTTAGTTAGTCCACACATATGGGCTGATCGTCTCAGGTTTGCTTACAAAAACAAATACTGCAAATTGCACTGGGCACGCTTATGTTTAGAAAAACAGAACACGATACCAATGTTTGCATATTCTGTTTAGCTCTACCCCATAAAGGTTATTTTATTGGATTCCGAGTTTGTCATGTCGTACCTGACCTAACTTATATTCGCGTAAGAACTCCTCAGATTCTTTTAGAAATAGCACAATTTTCTACTTAAACCGGAAGAATTTTTGATTTTAGATACCAGAATACATGCACATGCTATATATGCTACCATTATCTGTTCTGAAACTCACCAAATATGATCGCGTCTCGTCGTTGGGATCGCCGCCACTTTTGTGCTCACACTCGTGCAATAGCTTGTCGCTCAGCTGCAGCTCGATGGCATTGTCTTCTCGCAAGCTCCATTCCATCAGTGAGACAACCTCCTTAAAGACTGTCTCCGATTTTGGGGCCGGCGCGTACGGATCGAAGGGCGGCAAAGCCAGGATCGTATGCAATGTGTTAATGATGTTGCCCTCGGGGAAGTTGAGACGCTCTAGCAGTTGGCAAGGCGGCGTGCTGCTCCGTGCCGGCATCGCCTGTACGGGCGGTGGCGACGGAGGCAGCTGGGAAGCAGCAGCGTCAACGAGCGCGGATGAGGATGAGGAGGCGGTGGCATCGCATTTCAGCGGCACACAGACATCGTCGCACAGTCGCGGCGTGGCCGCATCGATGGACATCTTCATGCTAACATGGCAGCAGGGCGACTCCGGTTCCAATTCGCCATTCAGCATCGGATCGTCGTAAGCTGACGCGGAGGAGGCGGTTTCCAGCTCATCCGTTTCTTTGGTGTGCGGCACCAGCACCACCTGCTCGGCCATTGCGGGGGAGGTTAGTTAGTTAGCCTAACCAACGTACACGGTAGTCGGATCACTTGTTAGTTTTTGGTGGTTCCCAAATTCGCGTATGCGCGACGCATTATTATACGAATCACAGATGTAGATGCACTTTCACTCGTTCACTGTATGCGCGCGCGTGTGTGTGTGTGCGGGGTTTGTTGGGAATGGATTGGAAAGAACGCAACGCGTTTTCCCACAACGCGCCAAGTGCGCCTCTGGTCGCGTTTCACTGGGCGGCTACTAGTGCCCTGCCATCCGATCTTTGTGGGCTGTCCGTTGCCTTGCCGTTAACGATTTCTTTTCACCTCGTTTGTTGTATTTTTACGCTTTTTGTGTCGCTCGTTGTCCAATTGCAATTGCAATTTTCGCAATTTTCTGCTGCAAAAACATCGATGGTAGTATCGAAACAATCGATGTTTTACAAAGGCAATACATCGGCTTTTTTTTTAGATGTCTTCACTTCACGACTAATGGTCTGTTCACACAGGCGGGTAGAAAATAAATGTTTTAGAAACAATTTTTTGATTTTTAATGTTAGCTGTCTCTTTTGGGTTCTATTAAGCTCATAACGGAAATAGTAAAACAGTTTCGTACCGGAACAAAATAATTTAAGATAATAATAATTTAATAAAATAAATATAAGATCGAAAGCTTCGGAGTTGTCGGACTCGATGGCCTCTATATGTATATATTTTTTCTTAAGTTTCTCCTTAAGTCCTTCTCTCTGCCTTAAAAATGTTTAATTGCCCATATCCCTAAATATTAAAGTTGCCTTTACCAATTTAATTATATAAACTGCACTGCTGTTCTAAACGTCTAAACTCGACGTCTCTGATTTTTAAGCGGCTCTTTGTGTGTGGGAACATAACAAAAGTTTGAAACTGGCGCCCAAATTAAATAAAATTACTCAAACACCGTTTTCACTAGAGCTGCATCGGCTCCCCGAAGTTTGTGTACTCTTACTGACTGCAATTGAATAATACAATTAAGAAGAAAATTCGAAAAATTGATGAAAGTATGTTGAAAAACAGGGAATATTTAAATAAATTAAATTAAAATAGTTTGAAAAGTGACAAAGTTTTATTTTTTTGTCTACAAATTTTCGGACTCTATGACTCGGATGTTTATGCTGATCAAGAATATATGTATGTATATTCTTTATAAGATCGGCGATGTCTCCTTCTTCTTCCTACCAAAATTACAATACCCTGCAAGAGTTTAAAAAAAAGCTAAATATAAAACAAGAAATTGTTAATGAGAAGCTATGAACTATATTATATTTATTGTAAAATGAAAATGAAAAATGTATAAAAAATTAAAACTAAAATGTATTAAAATTTGAAAATTAAATTAACAACAGCAATTACTTTTTTGATTTTTATAATTAACATTGCTAACATTGTTCTTCATCGCTAAAGAGGCAAACAGTCGAGAACAGCCGAATAATCTTCTTACACATATGTAATACATATTATACATATTATGTATACAGTACATAAGCGATTGACCTCCATAACAGGTATGTGTACACAGTTAAAATTCAATCGAGACATCGATTAGTTAGTTAGTAATTAACAATTTTAAATATTTTAAGCAATATACACCCAAATTTTTAAAATTCTATCTTATTTTCCTTGTTATCACCCGGATTAGGTGTCTTTCAGTTTTGCCAGCAAGAAATTATACATAATGTTTTTAAAATCTTAATTTTTTTAAATTTTGGTTATTAATAAACTTTATTGCGTTTTGTTTTCCATATGATGTTAATTTAATTTAAAAACTTTATCAATTAAAAACAAATTGACAGCCTTGTTTGTTAACAGCATTAAAAGTAAAAATTACTTTATCAAACCAATGTATTTTTTAAAATTTATTTTATATATTTTTCTTATCTAACACATTTTTATTCATGAAGCCTATATGTAAGTTCATTTTCTTATTTCGCCCATCTGTGTTATTAGACTAGCAAGGCGTAAAACCGGTTAGAGAGTTAGGAGAGAATCACACTTCTCTTATCAATTTTCATACTGGACTTGAAGTCCGCAGAGCATGTAGAATTAAGCTTGGAATTGAACAATACATTGAATACTCAGTCGCTATTGAAACCTCAGCCGGGCAAGGCCAAGCAGCTGAGCTTTATTCAAATCCCGGGCTTACGACGCTATAATCACTACGAAATGTTATCACCAAAAAGTGGCCTCCTAGGAGTAATCTTAGGGCTATTACTGCTATGCTTTGCAAACAGTGATCCTCTCATAGAAGTATTTAGATGGAAGCAAATGGACTTTTATAATCGTGGTGATGGTAACCACATCCGACCAGACAGGCCCAGCGTATCGGGTAAGTAATAAAATGCAATTACATCATACCTGTGTATATGTGCTTAATATATAAATACCTTATATTAAACGAGAAAACGTGAGAAAAAGCAACACTTTTTTTGTTGATTCTCCCAGGCATGTACAGGTTAGGTTATTATATCCTACAGCAAGGGATTTGTTAGTAAACTAATTCTTTTTAGAAAGCAGTGACCTTCAAGATTATGAAATTAGGGTTGTCCATGTTTTTGTTTAAATAAAATGTGAATTAATTGATTTGAATAAAGGCGATAATTTAAATCTTGAAATTTATAATTTATACTGTTATAATTACTAATTGAAAACGCTGGTGTTCATAATTTTCGAGTCTATGTATTAATTGTGATTAAAATATTGCATACAATTTATTCAATTCATTAACATTTCTATAATATGTTAGCGGTACTCATTTAATTAACACCCTCTTTAAAAGCAATAACTCTATTGATCAGCTCCGGTTGTCTTCCCCGGACCGTATTCTCGTAAAAAACGTGAAAGCCTGACCTCCCGTGATACTCCAGTGGGTATTAATTCCCGGATCGACACCGGCAACGATAATGCTAATGCTCCCTACGTTCCGTACAATAATGTGCCAATGGGTGTTACCCATTTCCGTGGTCGCCTCTTCGTCACCATGCCCCGGCGACGGGTTGGCATTCCGTCCACATTGAACTACATCGATCTGTCCAGAGAAAGTCGTAATCGCAGTCCCAAGCTGATGGCCTATCCCAATTTTGCGGTGAATCAGTTCAACGGGAGCGCCGAAAATCTAGTTTCTGTCTATCGAACCACAGTAGATGATTGTCAGCGGCTTTGGTTCATTGACACGGGAATGCTTGAGTATCCAAGTGAGTTTTAGACTTTATTTAGGATTTGAAAACCTCTTATTTTGATATGAATATTTCCTTAGACAATCGCCAACAGATTCGGCGTCCCAGCATTTGGATCGTCGATCTGGCCACGGACCGGGTGGTCAAGCGCTTCGATATACCCGAAAGCATTGCGGAGACTGGTCGCGGCTTGGCCAGCATTACTATTGATGTGCAGCCGGGAGAGTGTGGCAAAGCCTATGCTTATATTCCGGATCTGGTTTACCGCCGACTCTATGTTTATCACCTGCAAGACGATCAAATCTGGGCTTTCGAGCACAATTACTTTAACTTTGATCCATTAGGTGGCGATTTGAACGTTGGCGGGCAGACTTTCCGCTGGGACGATGGCATCTTCTCAACCACCTTGGGACCCCAGCAACCGGATGGGAGTCGGAGTGTTTATTTTCATCCAATGGCCAGCACAAATGAGTTTGTTGTCTCTAATACGGTTCTTAAGGAGCGATCGAATGCGGCTCGCTCCGATCATGGCAACGATTTCAGAGTCCTTGGCAGCCGTGGTCCATACACTCAGTCCACAATGCACGAGTATGACCCAAAGACCGGTGTGATCTTCTTTGCCGAAATTCAGAAGAATGGCGTTGGCTGCTGGAACACGCACAAACCGTTCTCGGCAGAAAGCCATGGCATAGTCGCTTCCAATGCCAAGGATATGATTTACCCCAGCGACTTGTCGGTGAGCTTAATCTTTCTTAGCTTAATGAAGCTATTGATTATTCATAGGTACTGGTTAATTTATAAATTTAGCTTTGGCAGAACCGATTATTCTTTTCTGTCTTGGTCATGTTGACCCGTGGAACCCGTGCGGTCGGCACGTGCATCAATCATTTATCCATATCTCGCTGTTACTATTAACATCGACCAGCGAGGACATCTCATATTATTAAGTAATTATGTTTAACTTATGCCTTTAACTTTTTTGTTTCTCTTCATAGATCGACGAAGATGGCACCATTTGGCTGATGACCAACTCGATGCCAATCTTTATCTACTCAACGCTGGACACGAATGTGTATAATTTCCGGATCTGGAAGCAAAGGACATCGCTGGCCAAGAGGGGAACAGTTTGCGAGTGATTTGTGTGTTTGGAATTGCTTTAATGAATATTTCTTTCACAAGGTCGTTAAATAAGTAATAATATATGCCTGTTGTATATTCGAATTTACCAACTGAAACTTAAATATATACATATGGAAAACATACCAGCATTTACAAAATGTACCGTTAAAAATTGCCTAAATTACTCATTTCTATCACATCTTAAATGTTACGATACAGATGTTTTTGTTTTGTCTTTTTTTACACGAAAAACAATTGGAAATATATTAGAGAAAAGAAAACATTAATGAAACAAAATTAGAGGCACTCCAATATTGCATAAGGATACTAAGTTGCACATGTGTGTGTGTGAGAGTTTATGTGTGTAATTTAAACTAAAATTACAAATTTTGCATTACTTCTTCGCATCCAAACAAATTTAAAGATCCAGATTGGTGACATTCCAAAGTGTCAGCTATTCAACTATGGTGTATATATATCTATATTCAATTTGTATACATATGAATATGAGTTTATATAAAAATTTGCAAAAATATATATTTTTATATATATGTATAGGTTGATTTTGTATATGTTTCTCCGCAACTACGCTTACGTTACGTCCATTAAGTAGTTTCGATGATTCTAGTAAGTGGTGTGTGTGTGTGTATATATAGCGGAATGAATGCTTCCGGTATTAGTTGACTATCATTGACGTACATATATACGGAAATGGAATGATTACTGGCCCAGAGCTATACGAGCTTATTACAGTTACGAGTTATTGGTTGAGATTATTTCGATAATTCTATCTGGAAAGTTGCTACTGCACCAAGTAGTCCTTGTAGCCGCGCAGCGACTTCAGCTGCTTCTTCAGCTTGGCTATCAAATCCGACGGCTGTACCAATATGGATATATCTCTGCCCACTGAGTTTAATCGATCCCGTATCTCCAGGTCCTTATAGAACAGATTCAGCGGACGGCCATTGATCTCGGTGAGAATCCAGAAGGTTAAAGCACTGCCGTCGCAGCACTGAGTCTAAAATCGATACATTTATTAGCATTAAATCAGCGAAAAACTAAACAGAAAACCCACCTTGGGTGGCAGGCCGTGGCGTGCGGCCAAGCTGTTGGGTACCACGTCCACGATAGTTGAAGTATTTCCGTCTCTGATCAATCCCAAGCACTGGCCCTCTCGATCGCGCCGGATGGCATAGGCCCGACCAAATGGAATGCGACGTAGAAGCACCTCAACCTATGAATTGATACAGAAGTATTGGAAAGAGTAATTGAGCCTAATGACATTTTCAGCTTACAAAAAGCGTGTTGGAGTTCCTGATTATCTTGTTGGCCTCCACTGCACTGCTGATGCTAACGCCTGCAATGGAGAGTAGCTGATCGCCAATGTGGAGGGCATTGTACAGCACCGGATGCTCCTTCTGCTTCCAGCCAGCAATCCTGCAAAGCGTAAACTCAAGATCAGATTGAATACTTTTCAATATGGTTTACAAGACCTACCAAACGCCCCCGAAGGCATCTACCCAAGCGATGGAGCCAACGCAATCCTTGCGCCTCAGGTTCAAGCGCACACCGCCCGGATGTATGATTTCCCGTCGCAACTGCATTACCTGCTGCTCTCTCAGGGTAAATCGCTTATTGGGCGACTGCTGCTGGGCCTGATTAGCGCTTGGGTTGGACGGTGTTCCCTGTGGCGGTGGCTGCATCCGAAAGACTCCTCCGCTTCGGGAGGGTGTAAACTCATTGTTATTCGCGTTTCGTTGAGTTCCCACCGCTTGTGGAATCCGCTGGAGAGGCCCTTGTGCATCGGATGTAGACGAGCTGCGCCGGCGCTGCTTGTAATCCTCGCTCATTGTGCTGCAGATGCTCCTCACCTGCGGCGATTGAGTGGAGCTCGAAGGCGTGGAGTTATTCTGTGATTGCTGCTCAATGTTGTTGTTCGTTGCGCTGCTAGATTTATGGGTCGATACTTTGCTTGTTTTTAGGGGAGTATTGAGCTGCTTTAAATAGTGTAAGTCCCTTCTGCTGGGCCGCGAGCTTATCACGAGTTCTGTAAGACCTCGGGTCAACCTGGGGGTTGGCCTGGCGGGAGTTATTT
This sequence comes from Drosophila anomelani, assembly GCA_035045905.1. NCBI lineage: Eukaryota > Metazoa > Arthropoda > Insecta > Diptera > Drosophilidae > Drosophila > Drosophila anomelani. The sequence goes on along the minus strand of JAWNOO010000007.1, from coordinate 744,338 downwards.
GCTGAGCTGGTGCCTCGGGCGTAGCAGCCAACTGGCGGCGTGTCAATGCCGGGCTCCGGCTTCCATTAGCAACAAGCTGTATGGTATCGCTGCTAATTTCTCTAATAGGACTCTGATTGATATTGCTGTTAGTAATAGGTATGCTGGACGAAAGGAATACCTTCTCATAGTGCACGTTGCCACTGATAACGGAGTCACTGCTTTGCTCGCTATTAACGCTGATATTCGTAATGCCCGAGGTGTCGGCGCTGAGTATTATCTTCTTACTTATTTTTGGGCCCTGCGATGTGGCAGATATCACAGAGGAGGATGACGAGCAGGCAGCCGCACTGCGCGGCGGATAGCAGGTTCCGTACACCGCCACTGTGGTGCCTTCACCCAACTCTCCAGTCAACACCTTCACCTTGGTGGTTGTGCTAGAAATCTGCGAAATGGGGCCATTGGAGTCGATGGCGCCGATATTACTGCTGCTCGGTACCTGCTGGCCCAAGACTTGTATGGTACTGCTACTGGCATTGGACGGAATGATTTGTACGTTGCTTTTGTATTCCTGTGGCTGTGATGGCTGCTGTTGCTTGACGTTTGCCTTTGACCTGGATCCCACTCTCGCTTCGGGAAAGCTAAATACTTCGGCTGTCGGGGCATTCTTAGGCGGAAGCTCGGGCGGCTGTTCCAGGACACTATTGCTGGGGTTTGACACTTGGATGATCGTTATGTTGTTGTCCTGAGGGTCCTCTGAGCTGGTGGCTACGGCAGCCGCACTAGATGATTGAAAGCACAGTGGCTTGTGTGAATGTGGTCTCTTTGATTTGTCAGCCGCACCCGCGGACATGGATCGTGAAGTTTGGGGCCTAAAACGAAATGCAGAGACATATAGAAAATATAGGACAACCTAGGGATGGATGTCGAGAACAAGTGTGCGCACATTGTCCTCACCAGGACGTCCATCCAAAGTGATATTAATAATAAAATATCGATATTATCTAAAAAAGTGGCCAAAATTTGCATCATTTTTGGCACAGCAAAATATGATTATCAATATCTCATATATAAATCATATAAATCGGCATTTTGAGTCACATATCTGTACTGTACAGTGTATACAGTACTCCAAATCAGAGTTCAAACTTTAGTTCATTTGACAGGAAATATTTAAAACATGGCCCAAAGTTTCTTATTGTCCGCGGAGAAGTTGGACGAATTATTCGTGCAGGAAGTGGCCTGCGTGGTGAAGCTTGTGTGTAGGCTGCCCACTAATGACCAGGTCATGCCAATCTGTGCTACTTGGCTGAAGATATTCCAGCAGGCAACAGCCGAAGAGCTTTTTGCGAGGAACTCCATGCTGTTGCTTTTGCACAAGCAGCTTAATGATCGGGGCACACTGGATTACCCATTCACAGACCCCGAGGCTATGCAAATGGATTTGCGCGCTCTCCACCAGATAAGCTTAGGTAGAGATAGAAAGAGCACCAAATTTTCGGAGGTCAAAGAAGAAGACATCAGTTTATTTGGTGAAGGCTCGCAGCGGGATGAGCTGTACTCGCTTACTCCCTGCGAACAGAATTTAAAGATCTGCCAGGAATTGGTTGTAACAAACGAAGCTTTGACTCGGGAGTTGCATGCGCTTCAGCTTCAGAGTGAAAAACTACAGGCCGAACTTAAGAAGTTGGAGAAAGCCAAGCAAATACAAATTGAGCAGATTAGCATGTTGGACAGGGAGTACTGCTACTTGAAGCGCATATTCGCCTGCTCCTCAATCAAAGCCTTTAAACTTCTATGCACCGGGCACGATCCAGCCGAGTTGTTCATTACCCTTTACAATGCGCTTTGCCATGACGAATCTGACATTAAGCAGATGAAGCTCTTGGGTGAACAATTCAACGACCGGCTTCAAGCGCACATTGATCACTACCAACAGGAGCAGCTGGCTTCCTTGCTGGAGCTGGCCAACCAAAAGTTTGAAAAGTTACGCGTGAAGGCTAGAAAAAGGTACAAGGTTATGGTCGACATGAAGCTAGATGCTGAGGAGAAGGAAATAATCCTGAATGCTATGCGGAATCTGACTGTGCTGCGCAAAGTTTTTATAGCCACATTCCAGGGAAAGGCAAGCACAAAGCCGGCAGCCCTCAAGTTCCTGCAACTTAGTTACGAGCAAATGGCCAAGATGTTGCCTCAAAAGAATGGTGGCTTACCTGGGAATTAGCCTTTCGCATTGCAGCATGTGCTCCAGATTGAGGATTTGATCTGAAATGTATCATTTATATTTTCATACACTAAATATTATATATTTATGAACAGCAAAACTATGCTCCTTACCAGCAGAAGCACGCTGTGCGGTGGCAGCCGACACATCCACTCGGACTCCGTTCTCCGTGAGCACACACGCCTTGCGCAACAGCGGCGATAGATATTCATCGTCGGACAGGTTCAGATCCGTATCACTGGTACTCTGGGCTGCCTCCCCAGTAGTCGCTTCTCCCGCAGCAACCGCATCTTCCTCGGCCGTTGCCGTCGTTGAGGACTCGCTTATTTGCTCGCTGTAGGTGCTAATGGGATCGGACAGCATGTTGAGCAGATGCTGGGTAAGGGTGTTGGACATGGCAGTTGGAGCAGGGGCAGTGGGTAGAACAATAGCTGGACTGGGAGGAGCCTCGGGCAGAGCCGGTTGTGGCTGATGATGACTGGATGCCGCTACCCGCTCAACCCCGGGAACGAGAGCCGCCGGCACCGGCGGCGGGGGCGGAAGCGGAGATGTGGGATCCCGTGTGGGCAGCAGGGGGGCGCGCACTTCAGGTAACTTGGTGTAGAGGTTTTCGCGCGGCGACAGAATCTTCATTTCGCGTAACTTGGAGCGCAGCGTTTCCACCCATTCTTGCATAATCTCCCTGGAACAAACAAAAGTAAAAGTGAGCTACCGCTTCGGCTTGTGCAACCTCCTAATTGGCGTTGCGTGCTTACCAAGAGACGGCGTGGAATCGTAACACCTCGTTGCTAAGCGTGACCACAAACTCGAACTCGTGCGAATTGGGGATGAGGGCGTGCGATATGTGCAGTGCCTCCCGCAGCGACACCGACCACTCGGGCAAGTGTCCGGCAGCTTGGCGGGGCTCGGCGTAGCCCTCCAGCAGGGCATCGGTGTCATCGTGGACACAGAACACAACCCAGGTGCACTCGGATTTCTGCAAGAGTGACGCATTTAGTCTACAAACATTACCTGCACATTGGAGAGCAGCCTTACCTTGGGGCCCACAGTTAAACGCTTGCCATCCGCCGTCAGCCTCTTTAGCCATGTATTCTTATGTATTTCCCGGAACTGTGCACCACCAGCCGACCCTCCTCCAGGGTTACCTGAAGGGGCTGCAGGTGCAGAGCTCGGGTTCCCGTTGGAAGTCGCAGGTGCAGTCGCCGCCGCTGCAGCCATGGCTCCGTTGGTGCAGCAAGTCGGTGTCAATTCCTGCGTCCGCTGTGCTTACTTCTCATGCCTTGCGTCTTGGTTTTATTAATCTCACATTTCACACAATTTCTATATTTTGAGGTAAGATTTGCTGCATTTTCTCTCCAGTGGCAACAACAACAACAAAAAATCAGCCAATGGCGACGCCATTTTTGGAATCGGTATCGGTCTATCGGTCAGTGCCCAGGTGTGGCAGCACTGGTTACCGAGCGGTGATTTTCTTTAATAAAGCTTTTTCTAGGTCTTTCCAACGATTTACCACACACCTCATGTTTTATTGTGAGTTTAAACTTTAATGGTTCTCGAGGGTTGAGATTTGGAGGAAAATCAACACAGGAAATGATTCAAAATACCGGGGACTTTTTCCGACGGCGGGCACTCTACAATGTCCTAGTATTTTTGAGAATGATATATCGGCCTATCGATATCGATGACTCACTGGGACAAAATAAATAATAAACAAAATAAAGTAAAAAATAAATACAATAAGCAAATTTTAACGCGAGCAGCGCGGAAACGGTTTGATAACAATGGGCTTATTCGGCAAAACCCCCAGCAAAGATCCCAAAGAGCAGGTACATACAGCATACCACAAAAATGACCTCGCTCCAGGAATGATGTCATGTTCCAGTTTCTTGTTTTCACATTAATTCTGAATGTCTTGATTTTGGGCTGGGCTCGTTTTTAGGTGCAAGAGTGGACGCACAAGATCCGAAAGGAGGGCAACCAGCTAGACCGCCAGATACGTAGCATTCAACGGGAGGAGGACAAAGTTAAACGCTCCCTTAAACAGGCAGCGCAGAAAAATGACCGTGATACCTGCATCATTCTGGCCAAGGAAATCGTGAACGCGCGGAAGGCCATCAACCGCATATATACGTCGAAGGCCCACCTTAACTCCGTACAGATGCAGATGAAGAACCAACTGGGTGAGTGTGTAATACCCCCTTGGGGCTGAGGATGATTCCAAACGATGACCTAACGATCGCTCTTGCAGCTACCTTACGTGTTGCTGGATCCCTGCAAAAGTCCACAGAGGTAATGCAGGCCATGCAGAGTCTGGTCCGGTATCCTGAGTTGGCGGGTATAATGCGCGACATGTCCAAGGAGATGATGAAGGCGGGCATCATCGAGGAGATGCTGGACGAAACCATGGACTCGCTGGAGGAGTCAGAGGAGCTAGAGGAGGAGGCGGCCAAGGAGGTGGACAAGGTCTTGTGGGAGATAACGGATGGAAAACTCGGCGAGGCTCCCCTACCCCCAGAGGCTACTCCCGCTACACCCGCAGACAAGGCGGCTGCGCCTGCTCGGGTTGAGGTTCCAGTGGCGGAGGACGACGACGACGATGGCGAGGAGCTGCAAGAGATGCAGAGTCGACTAGCCTCACTGCGCTCTTAAGCAAAATGTTATTGCGCCCGCATTTGGATTCGATATGGGAAGCTAGTGGCCGGCCCTTTCCCAAATTCAAAGAGTTGAATTGTAGAAACCAAAATCATCTTGAAGAAGTACCATTCAAATTTACCTTTTAGGTGTACAGTTGTGATGAGCTGCACGCTTTTAGTTTACACAATTTAAATTTATTTATTGTATAATTTAACTTGTATTTTAAAAACGATATAATCCAACTGTCGCTTTATCTCTTTCTTGGATGCGATGCCAGAAAATTTGCAGCTTAGGCCCGAACATTGCTCTCTATGAAATCGAGGTACGCAGCAACTCGTGTGTACACGCCTGGCCAGCCCTTGAGGCCACAGGGTGTCGGTCCGTATGAGACCACCCCGGCTAAGTAATAGTTTGCATAGCCCTCATGGTAGTCCTCCAGTAGCAGTGGGCCTCCGGAGTCGCCGCGGCAAGAGTCGACGCCCTCAACGCCGCCGGCGCACATTTGGTTGGCGGTAACAGTCCGTCGTTGGCTGGAGTATCGGTCGTTGCAGTCCCTTGTCGGCACAGGATCCAGCTCGGCTTTTAGCCTTATGTTGGCTGTGAAGCTGTTTTCCGTACGACCCCATCCTGCCACCACTACTTTTCGGCCGAGGAAAATATCGTCGCGTTGGGACGGTAGGCTGGGCAGGCACACCGGCGAAATGAAGTCAGTAAACTTAACTTCATCCCGAAGCCGCAGCAAAGCAATGTCATTCAGCTGGTCTCTGGCGTTGCCCGGGTATTGAGGGTGTGGTATCCGCTCCACCACCGGGTTGTCCACGTAGGGATCGTTGCAATCCTGTTGGCCGTTCTTTTCCGTCGTACAGTCCGGGTTAGTGTTGGTGTCCCAATCTCCCAGGCGAACGCCCGTCAGCTGCCAGTCACTAGGTATAGCGGAGACGCAGTGAGCCGCAGTCAGCACGTAGCGATTGTTGATCAGGGAGCCGCCGCAGTGATGTCCCTTGACATTGCCAGCTGATAATGGCGGGAAGGAGAAGGATTGCTGAAGTCTAGGATCATCAGACCGAATCAGAGTTACTTACGCTTCGTGTATTCGATCAGTGCCATCCAGGGGAACTCCCGCTTGCCCGTCTCCACGCCGCCAACCACGCGATTTCCGAAATTATCTCCGCAATTGGGTGCCTGGGGAAGCAGTCCGGAACGTCTAGGAGGAGGAGTTGCAACGGTGGGCTGTGGACGTGGCGGCTGCTGGGGTCGCAGGCGATTGTTTGCACAGCAAATCTACAATAAATTCGAAAAAAACAACATACTTTAAATTTGTATAGATCTGAAAACCATTCTGGTATTCTGGTTAAACTTTCCAAAAGTAACGTCTAAGAGATCTTATTTCAAGTCCTACTTACGAGCACATTTCCGTTGCGGTAACCACATTGACTGTTCGCCAGGAAGACACGGTTTTCGCTTGAAACAGAGCCGCGTTGCACAATTTGGTAAAGGTAACCGCATTCCGGGAGTTTGATGCAGGTCCCGCTGTTATTATCGGGCGTTGTGCAATACCCAAAGATTTCTGTGGAATATAATGGATAAACCCAATAGCAATGACAAGCCGTGTTCAACTACGGGAACGGGAATGCCCCCCGCTGAGCCACAACTCGACTCGACTTGGGGTCAAGTTCAGCCCTGATAGGCGGCGGCGATCACTTCGGTGGCTTTTGTTCTTTCACTGGGACGTAAACAATGCCAGTCAACGACTTGCCTTGTGCGTATGTGTAGCTTGACTCAAGCAAGAGCGTCGCCAGAATGCCCCAAAAAATGTGTGGATCCATGGCGATAACTATCCTACGAGCAAATGATACCGTCCAAATCTGGATGAACCGACTGTCCGTGCCCCTGTGTTCGCCAGCTGGAAACACACTGACTCGCTGACTGAAAACTGGTGAGCGGAATAGCCACCAAGCGATTCTGATTCTGGTTCCGAGGTTGAGCTTATCAGCGCAGCTCACTCGGCGTGCTGAGATTGCCCAAGTCCGGTCTGGGCCGGCCCGAGTCTGAGTGTATCTCAGGGTCTGGTTTTGGGTCAGGTTCTGGCCTAAGCCGGCGTCGAGGCAGTCGAGCTCTGCTGGTAAGAAGTTTCTGCTTTCCTGCGCTGCCTCTCTGGCGGTGCCTCATCATCTGGCAGCTTCTACTTGAAAGCGCAATGATTTTATTCCTCTGCCTCACTCCAAGATGGTGCGCTTTAATAACTACATATTTATGTATGTAAATATGTACATATGTTTATACTTAAAGAGCATCTGCCTGTTGATGCTGCAGCCGACAAGTCGATTGAGAGAGTGCGTCATGTATTATTTTGTAAGTTCTCGTCCCCACACAGCTAACTTGTCGGTTAAAAGTTTGTTTTTGTTTTTGTTTTTTAGGACGTTACTATTTTTATTATAACACACGGAAACCAATTCAATTGATTTTAAATAAAATATAAATTAATTTCTCATGCATTGTAAGTGCTCTAAAAGATATTAGAAATGTGGGTGTTACACGAGTTCCATTAATAAAATATGTGTCAAAGTTAAAAGTTGGTATTTGTATTTAAAGAAAAATTATTATTTGACTTATCTACAAACATTTTTCCGAATGACTTGGGATTATTATTATATTATATTCTACAAAGGTCGTAGAAACTATGCAATTGTTTGCATTGGCTAATATTCTTTTCTTATACGAAAGAAATAAATTACACTGCGTATATTTGGTAAATGGGTACGAATTTATAGAGTTTATAGGAAAGCAAACCCTTCTAATATTAATCTAGTCTTGGCTTTCTTTAAAATGAATTCCTATTTTAAGAATGAGACTAAATTTACATTATTCCTGCATTATATTGGACCCACCAGGACCTTTTTACAATTCTTTACCATTTTATTGGATCTTTATTACTATATACAAATTGTATGCAATTTTAAAGTGCATACAAAAATCGGTTGTATAAAAATATAATATTTATGCCACCATCAGGTAGCTTTATAACTTTTGGCGGCTTAAAAAAACGTTAGAGGAAAAATTAATTGATGAAAAACATAGTATAAAACTCTACATAGCCAAGTAGATACTTAATATTGAATAAAAAAACTACTCAAACTCCGTGGCGTAAGCATTTATATATAAAAGATTTACGTAACCATTTACTGCGTTAGACGGAGAGCAGGAAACCCCTTCGAAAGGAGCCTCTTACAGTCTTTGAGGTGAATTGAAAATTGCTGTGCCATGGAGTGTGTGCGTGGATATGGCAAGGGTGCAAATGAATGCAAAAAGATAGATGATTTCAATTTGTTACAAGTGCTTTTAAGTTCAGATCCAGAGAGCAGAGTGCGAATGGGCGAGCGGGCAGGTCGCCAAGTGGAAAGGCAGCTACTTCCTGTGCGCAAGGATTGGTTCGTGTGCTGCTGTTTGTTTAGTGGCAGTTAGTTTGCTGATTTAATGTCAATGCCCACTTCAGGAAAAAGTGGACGTCGTCAATTTTACCATTTCATTTGACAATGAATTTCATTAGGTTTTACCTCCGGCTTATCTGGGAACAGCCTGGCCTCCGGCTGTCCATCCTGGCAACTCCTCTTAAATTAAATTGGAAATTGTGGGAAGCAGCAGGCTGTGAGTGGGCCGTACTCCTGGTTCCATGGGTGAGATGCTCCTTTGTTTTGGGCTAATAAACACGGTACTTCACACTTGGCTGGCCGCAAAGTGCTCTGCCATTGAATTGTGGGGTCCGAGGTCCGTGTCCGTCCGATGGGTTTGTATAATTAAAACCCTTTGCTGCATTATTTATAAGTTTCGTGCTCTGGACATCTTCTGCTGATTTAATGCCGCTCTCCCGAGAAACGCTCGACCTTTTAGGTCATATAGTACTATAATCACTGGTCCGTGTGATCATGTTAATTCCTAGGCAGAGGGCATTTAGTGAGATGGATGCAATAGAATGTCAACGATGTACAGTTTGGAATCAATTGTTCCAAAACAGCGGAGAACTTTTTTAATTAAACGAGATATGTATGTCCAACGGGAATCGCTAGCAGCACACTCTTCCGTATTGATTTGCCAAGAAAGTTTTCTCAATTCCCAACCCCATAAGCATCCCCATTCCCTTTGTTGGGTTCTATTCATATGATGACTGCTATGACTGCTGGCGCCTACACTGGTGGTCCTTGTGAACTAAACGGCAGAAGGACCTGGCATAGTCATCAGGCTCCAGAAAAGTCTCTGAATTCCAAACACTTTGGAATTTTATGTCTAAATAATGCGGGCTCGCAAAACGACAGCGGCGTAAAATGTTGAGGAAGAGTTTTACCAAATTCCAATAAAGGCGTCATACAATGAAGTACACTGTAAGAAAACTATAAATATTGTGTTGGAAAAATTCTTTAGAAAGAAGCTTAAATAATTTAATACTTTTGAAATACGACTACAAGAGTAATTACTAATAAGTCGTAGAGAGGACTCTATCTGTTCGATCATTATACAAATCTATAGATTTCTTTTGGTTGTCTGGATTAGAGACACTAAAAACAAAATCTGGCTTAGTACAAATCATCTAACCAAAGATTTAAATACTTGAGCGGACGTCCTTTAATTTTTTTTTATATTCAGTAAACCTACTCATTGTCGGAAACGAATACTTATTACAAAAGAAAAACAGACACAACTGCTTAAAGAGTCATTTGAAAATCATATATTGTGTAGAAAAAAATCCGAAAAAACCTACAAATCATCAGGAATAACTACATAAATTAAAATCAACCTGACATTAATAATACGTACTCTCATATCATACTCATACTCGCTTTCATATTCAACCATGTGAAATGCTTTCTTTTATCACATTATGGTTGTAAGACCATAAAGTCTCCAACCAAATCCTTGTTTTTAAGTGTATGTGTGCATAGAACGATTTGCGTGGGGGCAAAAGCGGTGGCAATGTTGAGAATTTAGTTGAAATGCGTGAGGCTATCAGAACCGCCACCATCCAAGCAATAAAGGAATAAAAGGTCTCTCTCGGCGCTTTTTTCATAATGCATTTAAAAACTCTTTATTGGAAATTAACTCTTTCTATATTAAAATACAATTCAACAGTAAATACAATACAACATATTACAATGCAATACAATACAATTCGATTCGGTATAGAATTCGTACAATACTCTGGTAATCGCTACGGCAATCCTATACTCGCACTTGCACTGGCCTCCCTTTTCTAATGTGCAAGAACTTTGGCATATTTGTAAGTTATATATTCGCAGGAAAGTAACAGAGGCATTCGTTAGGTTACTTTCTCGAAATACATACGTAGCTTTCGAAATGCGAGAATGCTAAATTGAACTCCGATAAATTTCTAGACTGGTAACTATTATTTATTCGCGTTCGGCTTACGTAAGGGCATTAATGATTGTGATTTGGCGACAACTCATACTCTAGCATGGGCGCAAGGGTTCCACATATAGGATAGGGTCTTGTTGCTTTTGATTTTCACACTTATAGCCGAAATATCAGATCGGATGGGACCAGGACCAGGACCAGGACCAGTTGTCGATGAGATATGTAAATTTAAATATTGTGACGATGCGTACACATGTCAAAACTATTGTATCGAATTCGCTTTACTTGTATATGATCCTAGATAACTAACTTGACTTTGGTGTGCTCGTCGCGGCATCTTTAAAATTTGATTTCATCCTCTATATTTGTATCTTTATAGTTAGGTTCGCGTGTATATACTGGATCGCAAATTTATGATTGATTAGGGGTATAGAAACTTTAATATATTATCATGAATTTCTTGTATATATATTTCTTTATTTATTATTTTACTTGATCATATCAATATATGTATATATGCAAGTATAGTTCATAAAACTTTTAACAATAATTTCAGTCGGTCATGTTGGTATGTAAATTATATATACTTAGGCTAAAATTACTTTTGTTTTTGTTTTTCTTTTGTTTTTATTTTTGCTTTTACCTTTCTTTTTCGAAGTATCATCTTAATTTTATCCTCAGTTGTAATTGTAAAATCATGTAATATTTAAAATTAAGACACGAAATCCTTTAGGTTTAGATATGATTGTTATACTTTAAATGATTGACGTAAAAACGTGCTCTATCTTTTCCAAGCCATCTTTGAAATTAATGTAAGTCGTCGTTAAATGAGGTTTGGGACCTACAATTTAAATTGCTTCGAGCAAGCAGCTTTGGAAAAGATATTATCGCATCGGCAGGCCGATAAACCTATAGGTTACTCTTCCGGAAATATCTGTATGTGGGGTAGGTAGTAGTTACTCTCAAGAAAATGTGAAATATATGGAGGAAAATGCAGATATCGTAAGTATATCAGAAGTCATCTGCACTCAGCAATGCGTGATATTTGTAATTTGAAGAACCTTAACCTAATACTTCCAGCAGGGTCAGTGGAATTTCTCAGGTACTTTGAAAATCTTACGAATTATTTTGGCAAACAACAAAAACATTTTGAGCCATCGTCTACTACGTTTACGCGTTCGTAAATATTCTGAAAGAGCGCCCTTCGAGGGGCACACCGTTGAAAGACATATTGGTATGCGGCGAATTTGCTATTCTAATTCGATTAAACTAGTGTCGTTGTTGATTCATTTCTGATTTCACATTTGGTTTCAATAATGATTCCTTCTAGTCGTCAGCAAACGCTATCCCGCTATCTTCTAATGCAACTAAGTGGCTCTTTCGCCTTTCGTTTCGAGTACAAAGGAACTACATGCCTGCGTCACTGCATCGGCATCCGTGTGCGTTGCTTAGGGCTCAACTTAAATGTCTAAGGTGTCGTGTCGTCTACCTTCACTACTTAAATATCCAACATTTTGCAAACGTGCTAAATACTAAAATGCGGCTGCTCGTCGCTTTTTGGGCTCGTCTACAACTTTCTCAAAGAGGGAACCCGGTAAAATCGTCGTACAGTTGGGTTTTTACAATATATAATGTATAAGTAGGCAATAGGGCTAATCATTGGGTATAATGTGTGTGCGTGTGTCCTGTCCGGATCTAGGAATTGTTCGATGCAAACCTAGTTTGCACCCAAGTTAGTATAGCTACATATAGTCGCCAAGGGAATTTCTTGGGTGGAGCAGGAGCTGGCAGGCAACAATGCACGTTGAAGACCGAAAACTAGTCGGTATTTATTCTCTGTTATCTGAAACCGAAACCGAATCGCCGCTTGGACTCTTATCTTTGAGGGAGAACCGAAAGTTCTGTGGCTCAGAACAAGTTTCTCAATGGGCAATTTTTAAAAGCATCACTAAGACGTTTTTTCAATTTGGCTGAAAATACAAACAAGACGAAATCAGTTAATTTGCACGGAAATGGAAAGTTTAAGTAAGACTTGAATAATAACTTAGAAAACTGCCTACAAAATGGACTGTTAAACTGCATAAAAGAAAAAACAGAAGGGTAGAAAAAATATATAGAAATGAAAGTTTGTATTTCTTTGGGTTTGACTTGTTTTTTTCCCTCTGAGTGAGTGATTAAGCAAGAATACAATATAATTCCCTAATGGAATCCTTTTTTTGCAATTCGCCTTGGTCTTAAACTTGGTCGTCTTTTAGGATGTAGAATTTGTGATGGATGTGCGTGCATATCGATGTGTGTGGATGTGGGTGTGGCGGTGGTGTGTGGGCACAAAATAGACAGGCAACGCTATTACCTACCTTTCGCGGTGATGCAGTACACAACAGAAAAGTTTAGCCTAGGAAAAATCTAAGTTAGATTTTATAAGAATGCATGTACTTACTCTCCTTTGATGCCTAACCAGCACTCGTTTCCGATTGTACATGGGCAACTCACCTTTGCTTCACTTCAAGTAGTCAAAAAATAGGGTTTCTTTTTTTACAGGGTTTTTACAAAAGTTTATAGAAATTGCAGGAGAGCCAACAAGAGACAGCATCACCTCGGCCCTTTGATATACACTTAGTACGTATGAAGTTCGGGCACATAGAAACTCATGGATGTACGGGTAGTCTGGTAGTATGGATTGTTCTGGAGGGGCAGAGGTAGACACATATATGGGTGGACAGACAGATCGATAAAGACAGACAGAGAGATACATGTATAGACGGATAGAGGTACGTACACATAGATAAAAACATAGTCTAGCAGTCATGCCAAATCAAGTTCGCTATATCAGATAAATCAGGCAGGTAGAGACAGAGAGAGAGAGTCGAGTGTATATCTGGGGCGATGTATATATTCGTGGTGGGGGTGTGGTGGGGTAACAAGTAATGCTGACGCCTGGAGATGAGGGCCTGGCCATGGCCCAGGCTGGGAAGTAAAACCAAATGTATTGTTGTGTTTTCTCATATATATTTATACATATATATATTTCATTTTATTATACCTTCTTTTGTTTGTTTTTAATTAAATGTTCAAAGTAACAATATAATTAATCAACTATTAACGCTTGTCTTAAGTTTGTTTTTGGTTTTTTGTTGTTTATTTTTCTGGTGTGTATAGAACGTCTTTCACATCTAATAATGACTTGAATGGTTTTCTTTTCAACATTATTCTTTATAAATTTTGTCTGTTGTTTCTCTTTAAATTCATTTCCCTATTAAGTTACACATATACATATACATATATAGATAATATTGTGTAATTATCTGTGGTTTCTTGTGAACTTTCTGATATACATATAATTACATTATCATAACTATAATATTAACGATAACACAATATTAACAGATTTCAAATAAAAATAACATCGGCTGAACCATTTAACATTTTGAACATTTATGATTACGTTAAAAACTCGGTTATGATTGAAGAATATATTTCAAGTTTCTTGTTGTTGTTGTTGTTTTTGCTTGGTTTCCTTTGGTTTTTGTTTGTTAATGTTTATTCAATATATTATAAACAATCAAAGTCACCGTTAACATCATATAAGTATCTGAGAGAAAAACGTAATATAGATATAGTAGTAGAATCTAGGTAAACATTCTCTATAAGTATTTAGAAAGCCATTACTGTAAAGATCTGATAGTTTTGGGATTGGAGTTTGGAAAATATCATAGCTCTAGCTATAGGAGATACTTTACGGATTCCGATGCTGGAATAGGAGTGCGATAGTAATAGAAACAAAGCTAGTAGAGATAGGGATTGTAAGTTCCATTCCCTATGGTAGTAGGATCACCATCATATACTATCATCATATCATTATATGTTTGCTCACGCATTGGACTGACTGACTGGTCTAGTCGTCATCGTCGTCGTCGTATGGTCTGAGCCACGTTAAGGCATTCTTCATTTCATTCATTTAGTTCATTCGTTCCTAACTTCCTATGGAGCGAGGGGGCACTAGAGGATTGCTTTATTAGATTGACAGAGAGAGGCGTTGAGCCGTACAACTTTATTGCTGTCTTGCCGATATGCATAAGAAGAAGCTAAAAATTGAGACAGCAAGATGTCTGAGAAGATTATGAGACAGCGAAGAGCTTGAACTTTAACTGACGGTTGGATGCTAGTTTGTTTTGGGCTTTAAAAATTTTGAATGACTATGATGCTGGCTTGAATCTTAGATACAGATTATTCTGCATTCTGATATATATCTGGCAACTTATTGAACTCTAATGTATTCTTTGGTATTTATTTGGTTCTGTACACATATATTTTAAAGCATTTACAACACCATATATTTAGCTATTTAAATGCATGTGACTCTATATGTTGGTGTAAGTATATTTATGGGTTAATGGGTTCACAACTTTCAGAAATATGGTAGAGAACTTTGCGATGGATGCTGTTTCTTGCATGTCGTTTGTAGTTTTTTTTTTACTTGGATTGATGTAGTTGTTCATCTCGTATAATACATATTTTTAAGATACTTCTGTTGTAGATGTTGTTGTTGTTGTAGTTGTTGTACTGTAGGCTGTAGGCGTTTCTTGTGCTTTTGTTCTGGTTCTGGATGATATTATATCAGTTATAAAAACACCGAGAGTACATGTCTGAGATAGGGATCATCAAGTCGTTGTTGTAGTAGTTGATGTTGTTGTTGTGAAGAATTTGTAGAGTTGTTGTTGTAGTTGTTATAATAGTTGGTTGATGTTTCGTGTTCTTGCAAATGTTGTTCAAGTTGTTGTTGTTTTTTTCAGATATAGAATTTGAGGCAGAGTAGATAGGTGGCGCAGATCAAAGATTTTAAAAAGAGAGAGAGTGTTGTAAATCAAAAGAAGAGAAAGAGAAAGAGAGAGACACCAGAGAAAGAAAGAGAGAGATATTTATATATATAGAATGCAGTGTAATTAAAACATTTATTCTTATATATGTATAGTTAGATTGGTTTACTTGTATGATTAATATAAAGTGAATTTCTATCGCTCTACATCCGGCCTTTGCCGGAGCACAAATGTCCTTTCCCACATGATGATAGTCCAGAGGATAACAACTAAGGCAATTAAGATACAAAACGCCTTGCATATACATATGTATGTACATATGTATGTATGCCTCTAATTTGGTTATTGGCGGACTGCCGCCATAAGCTAGATCGTTCTGATCACAATCAGGGAGAGGGCATTATATGTGGCACAGTAATTACTTGTTGTGTATATTTGAGTGATTATATATACGAGTATATATGGGAGTGTGTTAAAATTGATAATACACAAGCGAGCCGTTCGCGTCGCAAATCAAATGGAAACAGAAGTCCATTGTTGGAGCATTTGAGATAGAGATCGCACTTCATCGAAACCTAGTGGGTAATAGCTAATGCCTTGCAGTCAGTCGTTCGTGGAGAAAAAGCAAGGGGAATGGGGCTCGATTTATAGAACGGGGACGGCTCGCTCCTATGTACGAACATCCATGCATACGATATTGCTTTCAGTGTGTCCTGGCAGCGGGGCTCAGTATATGTATGTACAATTTTGGTGGCACGGCTCTTTATGGCGAAAATGTATGTATGTATGGCAATGGTCAGGATGTAAACAGGAGTACCTACCCTTCACAAGCGGACACTTCGAACGGATTCAGATACAGATACAGGCTAGTGGGCGGCCTGGCATTGTAAAGGGCATTCGATGGACAGTAGTACTTATATACACTTGTGTTATATGCATTAGTTTTGCCTTTGTTTTTGTTTTCCGAATTGCATGCATGTTTGAGTTCTGTTTATTTCCAGTTTCCCTGAGGACTGGCTTCGGGGTACTGGGGCTTTGGGTTCTGGGTCCTCGCCCAGTGTGTGCGCTTATTGGTGAAAAATGTATGCTAAAATGTATCACAGCATTATGCTCTAGAACTGCCTAGCGTCTCTTCTTAAAAGCTATTTTCTTCGACTATTATATATGTATTTATCTTTAAAATATTGTTGTACAATGTACCCTTCGGAATAGTCGTAACTTAACCAAAAACTCAATGTCTCAAATAAATGGGAAATGAAACTGAAGCCCATAGTATATTTATATATGTTTTCGTAAAGGTAAATAGTTAGCTGGTGTACTTACATTTCAGAAGCATCAATCAGAGAGATCAGTTACTATCTCAAAGAGTTTGAAATTCTCAATTGTAGTGTGGGTATGTTGTTGTTGTTTTTTGTATAGGAAAGAAACAAAATGTAACAGCTGTTAGAGATGTTTTGTCTTAAATCTTTGAATTGAATTATTTTTCAAAAGCAAGTTCCTCTTCATTTTGTGGCTTTCGGTAGAAGGTCAGTGGTAAATCAGCAATAATTTCAATGTATCCTGCAGTCAATTGGTTTGCAAGTGTATTATCATAATTACGCAATGTACATATGTACACAGGGTGTATATATATACAAATAAATATATGTATATATTCGGAATGATAATTTCAACATATTCGCCGATTGAATTCATAATCTCTCTATAATCGTAATGATATATGTATAATTAGATGGATTTAAGGTCCAAAGGGATTTCAGCAACATACTTCGATGGTTCGACATGAATCAGCAACCTCCTCTGTCGCACCATACGCTTAATTTTTTTTTTATTTGGTTTTTCTTTGCATTCGTGTTAGTTATTCGTACTATAATTATTTGTTTCTATTTGGGTTTGCACCTCATCGATAGATTCGCTTTTCTTTGTTATTCTTGTCGTTTTATTATTACTTTTTATGGTATGTTATCAACTAAAGAACGTTTGTGTATAGCATATTGGAATTGAGTATATTACATTATCGTCGAAGCAAAGTTATTTGAATATTATTAAAGGCGTTTACTATAGTTGATTTCTTTTGTTGTTAAATAATGCGTGTTTTTGCTGTAGCTACTCTAAAAGTCATTAGGAGTTCACGTTCACCGTCCTGTTCGCATTTATGTAGATTTAGCAAATCTGCTTCTCATTATTATCGGGTCTTGCGGTTGTCATTATTTTCGGGATTTATCAATTTTATAGGCTTCACGAAATATTAAGTAGAACCGACAGGTTTTTGTATCCGAATTATTACTGCGGGGTCACAGTAAGTTGTTAGTTAGGCTTTTTGGGGTTATCCGTTTTTTTTTTTATGGTTTGTTCCAATGATATAACTTAACAGATCGCTTATTAACATATATTCAATTTTAAGACGAGTTAAATATTTGCCTTCATTGGCTATTTTGTATTATTATTTATTGTTTTGTTTTGTATTATGTGGTTTTCGTTATCATTTTTCATATTACGATGACTGACATATCACTGCATGACACATTTTCCCTCTATTTGAGTTTTTAGCTCATTTACTTGCGTTTCTATTTGATTTTTCAGTTCTGTAAAAGAAATTGAGTATGGAAACAGCAATAAATAAGCATATTTTGTAGAGTAGACTACAAATGTTAGGCTGTAAACTGGTATGTATATGTATTTTTATGGACGCTCATGTACTGCACTTTGTCTACTGTAGCTGTAAGTGTAGCTGTTAATGTAACTGTTAATGTAACTGTAACTCTAGCTTTAATGTAAAATAAAAAGGACATTCGTATCGTGTAAATAATACTTTTTTATTTTCTAGCAGAGTAGTCGGTTTAATAGTCGTTAAAACAAAGTAAAAGTCTCTGTTAAAGTCGGCCTTAGAGTTAAAGTTAGAGTTAGTAGATCATGAGTAGAGAGTGACAGGGATAGCAAGATGGCAGAGATGTAAAGTTCGGTGCGGAAGAAATACACATACATATGCAGTACATGTGTAATATATATATTTTACATACGTCGATCAGTATTGTGTGTAAAATACATATAGTACACACACGGAAAGGAAAGAGTAAACGAGAGGGAAAAAGTTCTGTAATTGTTCTTCGTCCATTTAGGCATATATTATACTTAGTTGTTTAGTTAAGAGTTCACAGATATACATATATCTTTATTATATGAGTGATTAGTTGCAGTTGAGCACACAAGCACAGTTTTATGTTCTAGTGTTTATAATATCATGTGGTTAATTATAGGCGCTAGTTGTAAATAAAGGTGCAGTGGGTGAGTTTGATGTGAGTTTGTAATTAAAAAATACATACATATATGGAAAATCATTCGAAACGTAATCCTAGCAACCCCCCTTCGGATATCTGTTCTAACCTAATGAATTTTTACTCATTTGGAGCTGACCTTTTCACCATATGTAAACTATGTCTTGATCTTGTGTGAGAGCCTGGTGTTGAAAGGTCTCTTGTGGTACCGACTATTTTACAGATTTTACAGACTTTACATTTACAGTTACAGAGAGAGAAATAGAGCGAGAGTTATCGAAAATTGTTGGTGTTTTGTTTTTGGTGGTGGAGAGAAGGTAGAGAGTAGTTCATGAATACAATTTATTACAAGATTACCACACAAAAGGAAAACGAATACGATTTTACGAATAGTCGCACTTACCTTAGTCTAATTAATTGAATGACAATGAACCTAAGTATACAAGTAGTTCGTCAGCTAACACCAATCATTGAGGAGTTGTTACCCAAAAAAGTCGTAAATAAAAACGGAAGGAAACGGAAAATACTGGCAAATAATTCATGAAATTAAATTGAAACGCATCACAGAGCCTTGGGGCACTGACGTATCCCAACTAAAGGAATTAAAGGAAATGAGCGAATGAAGTGCACGCTGGTTATAAATGTACTTGAGTTAATATATTCATCGTTGCATTACAGTTGAAGTTTAGATCTTGGACAGATATCAGAGAGTAGTTAGTAGATAGTAGATAGCGGGGTTGCAGTTAGAGTTAGCATTTGTGTTAGAGTTGGCTGTAAAGTTAAAGTTAGTCTAGGTGTTTGCATATAGGTTAGTTCACATTACACGCACAGGAAACAGGGCATGGGCATGGGCATGGGGCATAGAAATAGATATAGATATAGATACAGATACAGGTATAGACAGATAGCGTAGATAGATAGATGGTTAGCTGCTGAAAAAGTTAGATTGATAGATTGGATAGAGCTGGTTGGCACGTAGACACACGAGGAATACACAGATGCACAAACATAAACACAGTTACTACTTTTCGGGCGCCGTTGATTATTAAGTTGCAGTTTAATCGGTTTTCTTTGGGTTTCTTGGTTTAGTTGTTAGTCAGAAATGTTTAGTAAGTACTGCCCGGATCTAGGGGGCAGTAGGTAGGAAACGAAAAGGAAACCAAATGAAAATCTGGTACAGTTACACACTAAATGGCACCCAGTCGGTGGGCTCGATTAGTAGTAGATAGATGCCAGTAGCTGAGCGCTATAGTTAGGAGCAAGCACATCAATGACAGCGATAACTTACTTGTAAAATCGTCGAGCTCCTCCTGCTCCGCTTCGGCGGCGAGTTCCTCCGGCGTCTTCTTTTTCCTCATCAGAGGATTGGGTTCTTCCTGTGGGGCCGCCTCGACGATTTCCTCCTTCTTCTTGATGTTGTACTAATGGGAGATTGGGTGGATTAGGTGATTAGATTCATCCGAAATGGATCTGTCTAATGCTTATCATCTAACACTCGATGGAATCTCACTGTTGTCTCTCTCCTTGGTAATTCAATCTGACTCCGTTAGGGAGTCGCTCGTACAAAGGACTCCCTACTAGAGTCAATTTGAACTGCGTCAGGAACGTGGCGAAGCTTAGGTCACTTTCGATTCTGGCACTCACTTGGCGAACAAGGTTCTTTAGGGCACCACTCACCTTATCGCGAATGTCCTGCCTCATCTTCTCGCGCTCCTCCTCCATTTTCCGGTGCTTTTCCTTGCGCCGCTCTTCAGCCTCACGAATGGCCTCCTGACGCTCCCTCTCCTCCTCCTCTGCCTTTTCCTTGTCGTCGCCATCGTCGCCACCATCTCCTCCTACAGCGCCTGCGTAAGGAATAGGGTAATGCAATAGGTTAGCTATTGAGGTCTCTCTGAAATCCAAGTCTAAACTTATTTCACAGCATTTACATCGCATCTTGTCAATATTTAATTAGAAACGCCACGGCCATGACTGAATTCAGTCCTCGCATCTAGAGCCTGACATTTTGACACATTTGATTACAAGTCCGTCCCGCGGGTCGACTCTTTATCGCCCATCACACGGGGTTATCACTGTCAGCCCAAGCCGTTTTCATTTCAGTGCCACTGCCAGTGACAGAGGAAACTAATGGGAACGCGATTAGTTGGGATTGTGCCTCGCCGGTTCAGTGTCTTGGGGCCTCCGTCTGAAAGCGGACGCAGTAGCAGAAAGTAGATGGTGCAGCTTGGCGGAAGTGGGCCAGCGTATTAACATAGCAGAGTGACCTTTGTCGAACCACCGACCTCTCAAGTGCATGTTAAACAGGGCCCAAGCAGAGGAAATAATTAATATCATTTCGCCGCAAGTCGCCGGAGAAACAGCACGTTCTTTGAAATGGGGGCGAGGATTCTGGTGCTTTTCCTGCTGGTGGCAGGTCACGCCTGGGGCCAGGATAGCCTGGCCAGGGTGGAGAACGACCTGTTGCACTTTTCCTACAAGCTGGAGCAGTATCTGGACGCCAGCAAGCAGCCGTGTCAGGATTTCTACGGCTACGTGTGCTCGCGCAGCTCTAATCTCACCCAGGCGGGAGTGCAGCGCTTCCAGAGCTTCCTCAAAGAAGCGGATGACGGCCAGCTAATGGACATGGAACTACAGCTAGTGAACTTCTTCAAATCCTGTGAAAGTGCTCGCGGCATTGACGCTCTCAAAAGTTCTCAGCTCTTCCGGCTAAGTGGCGGCTGGCCGGCCTTGGAGATGGTCAGGGTGAATGCCAGTCAGCGGAACAATCAGTCCCTGAACTGGCTGGGGCTTCTTGGGCACTTCCACGAAGTGGGGGCACCCTATTTCTTCGAGACAGTGATGGGCATGCAGTCCAACAAGAGGCAGTTCATCCTCCAGCCTGACCTGACAAGGCGCCACACTCTGCGGAAGTTCGAGCAGCGCGTGGGAGAGGTTTTTAAGCTGTTCGGGATAGAGCAGAGCCGCGCCCATGTGGCCGCCCTCGAGGTGCTCAGCCTGGAGCGCAGTAGGCGGGATATTGTCAAGGCGGAACACATCGAGGACCAGGTGCAGTTTACCTACGGAAACTTCAAGCGCAGCGCCTTTGGACACGCCTCCCTGGGCGGACTGAACTGGGACGGCTATTTCAGGAAGCTGCTGGGCGGCAAGGCGCCGCAGGCCAGTGACACGATCGTAGTCAAGCAGTTGCCCCGAATGGTCGACTACTTCTTGCTGCTCCAGAACACCAGCATGCATCGTCTGCTCAACTGGATTTGGACGGACTATCTGATGGGTGAGTCTACGGTCGGGTGGCCTTTACCAAATTCCCCTTTTAAGATGAAACTAAATCATTATCCCTATTTTAGACATCGTGGACACGGACTGCCATCAACTGGCGGAGACGTATGTCGGCGACGTCTATGCCCACGTCGTTCAGCGACTCACTGCCGATCGAGTAGAACTAACCAAGATGTACTCAGCGCTGGGCAAGGCCTACACGGACCAGCTGACCGGCAGCATCTGGATCGACGAGATCTCGCAGCAGAGCTCCAAGCAGTTCCTGGGCCACGTCATGCATCTGACCCTTAACGGGGACGAGCGGCTGGACGCCGCTTACCATGAGATTGTGCTGGGACGGCGCAGCTTTTACCGCAACCTGGAGAAGCTGCGTCGTTTCCAGAACCGACGCCAGCCGCCCTCTCAAACCTCACAGCAGCTGCGCCAGTACGCTGAGGTCTTCTCCACCATCAACGCCCTGCTGGGCAGGCAGAACATGAGCACGCCGTTGAACTACCTGCTCCTGGGCGAGTACTTCTCGCGCAGCCTGGTGGCCGCCGGGAGCAGCTCCCGGACGCCAGGAGCCTGGCGCAGTCTGGACTCGGAACGACGATTTAGCGCCTTCCAAGAGTGCGCTGGCAGCCAGGTGAATGCCAACGATTTGCTCCTTGGCCTGCTGGCTCAGCAGCAGACGCTGAGTTGTTACAAACAGTGGCTGGCCAACCCGACACGGGCAGCTTTGCAGCAGAGGATTGACGGTCTGCTGGCCGTTGGACGTGCCAAGATGTCCTTGCAGAGGCTTTACTTCGTGGGCAGCCTGATTGTGGACTGCCGCTCCCACCTGGGCTCCCTGCAGCAAGAACGCAAGCGACAATTAACCCATGTGCTGCTCCGCAACTCGCGTGACTTTGCCGAGGCGTTCGAGTGCCGACTAGGAGACGTCCTCCTCCCCCAACAGCAGCAGCCGCCCTGCAATCCGCTCTAGATTTGGCCAAGCATGGGGCTGTTTCGGACCTTGAATTCCCTGCTTCTGCTGACGCTGCTGTTGGTTAAAAATCGATAAGCGCGGCCTGCAACCCCCACTTCGATTGATTTTTCTCGGCCCAGTTGCTGCCGCTGCAAAGTGCAGTGGCAGTTGTAGCGGGCCAGCATATGCTTACGGATAGATTACGTATACGCACGAGCGCGTGTTAAAAATAAAATTAAAAGAAATTCGCTTGCAGTGACTTACATGGGACAGAGAAGATTCGGTAAGAGTGTCAGAGTTGAGGAAGAGTTGTTGTAGTAGTAGTTGAGTTGAGTTGAGTTGAGTTGAGTTGTAGTTGTGGCAGTGTTTTGTTCAGATAGAGGTGGCGGAAATCAATAGATCCGCAACCGGAAATAGAAAATCGAGAAAGAGCGTTGCGGGTCTAGGCCAAGAAGACTGGAAGACTCTAGCATGGCTTCTTCAGCTCTCTGCGAAAGCGTACCAATGAAATTCATGATTTCGGGGCGCCCTCAGCCGCTGCTATCTGTCCGTTGTCGAGCCTTCTTCTGGTCTCCGCGTCGAGCGAGTGGATGCAACCGTTGCCGAAGCCGATGCTGTCACTACTGGCCGCAGCTGCTGCTGCTGTTGCTGCTGCTGCTACTGCGCCGCCAGCGACGACGGCCAGGAGCTGCACCTCTGACACACTGCCGAAGAGGTGGTGGTGCTTGCGCTGCTGCTGGTGGTGTCATGGTTGCCATGGGTATCCCAATCGATTCGAAGCGACTGCCCCGAAGTGCAGTGCGAACGCGGCCACGAGCGTGCACGAACTGAGCACTGGAGGAAGTCAGTTCGAGAGTCCGCCAACTCGAGAGATGCAGTGAATCCCACGGGCGGAACGAGCGAGCGGAGCGAACTGGAGGCGCAGGAGTGCAAACTCGGAGTAGGAGTGCTGCCAGCACTGGACTGGCCTTTTATGTCCTGCCGCGTGCAGGCTGCCACAGTCGCAGTCGCGGTCGCGGTCGCAGCTAGCGTCGCTGGATTGCGTCGAGATTTTCAGCATCCCTGCAAATAGAGGACAGCCAGCGCCTGCGCAGGGTCCCAGAGGATTTTGACTCCGATTCCGGCGGCTCTGATTCTGATTCCGCTTCTGGCAAGCGCCATCCTGCTCTTCCGCTCGCTCCAACTGGCATTCCTTTGGCGTCGCACTCGCAGCAGCAGCGCCAGCATCAGCGTCAGCATCAGCATCAGCGCAAACGCACAAATTTCACGAAGAGCTCCTCGCTGCTCTTGAGCACATCCGTCGTCGTCGTCGTCCTCGGGGGATGACCACACTTTGCTCTGCTGCTCTCTCCCTCTCTCTGTCGCTCAAGCTATCCTTCTCTTTGGGTGTGCGAAAAGGCAACGCACATTAAATTGAATTTATAGTCATCAATTTGCTGAATAGCTTTGTGAATGAACTTTTTAGGGTGACTGTGACTTGATTTGCAGACGCATTTATTGTTTTCATAAATTAGTCAAAGTATTTTATAATATAAATTGATTTCGGGGAAATGGTGTCAAATGGATGGCCACGGCCGCACTTCGGGCGGAAGTAACAGCAGGACAGGAGCTGGGCAGAGCTGGCGGAGATTCACTTTTATGGGTCTTTCGTAATTTGCTTTATGAACTCTACGAACTTCCCCCATCGCTCGGCCCTTGCCCCCCTTTTCCTGTGGTGGGTACACACAAAGCTATGACTGCGGATGGCCAGAAGTTAAGGAAGCGAGAACCTCTTTAAAAGTCCGGTTGCAGATTCTCGCAGGATTGACTCCCTGAATAAGTGCACAACTCAATTAAAAACTAATCAAGCCTATTGTAATGCAATTATCATGCCAACATAATTAACACCGCTGGAGCAGGGCAAGACACACTTCTTCAGCTTGGCATTCTTCGGTCTCCGCTCGCAGCTCTCCCTCTTTCTCCGCCATTCATTTTCTATTGCCATCCCACTAATGGAAACGGACAACCCGTTAGCGCGGGGACCCCATTGATGGCCCTTTAAGGCTGCGAAGGCTTTCAATTTGCATGAGAAATGTTTCTGACAGCCCGAAAAATCCAGCCAGTCCAGTCCGTCCTGACCGTACAAATTGGTTGTTGGTTCTTGGGGCTTCCCTCCTTCATTCATTTTATTCATTTCGTCCTCTTTTTTTGCTTTGCCGTTAAAAGCTTTACTTTTCACTGCGTGTCGTGGGCGAAATGAGGGTACTTAATACCTATCTGCCACGAGTGACTGGGGTTACGCCGGGGCTTCTCGGATCGGGCCGAGGGATGAGAGATGGATGAGGCAGCGGCAGCCGCTCTGCGTGCCTTCATCCACAATACATCCATCCCAAATTGTTTGGCAGAAGTCATAAGTCTGATATACGATCTGGCGCTCTCCGGCTGCCCTAAGCCGTAGAGTGCGTTTTATTGCTTCGACTGCTATTTTGAATACCAACACGTTAGCGAATCCCAATGATGAGGAGATGAGGATGTGGATATGGATGTAGCCGAGGCTGTGGCCGTGGCGGAACCAGGGCGCAAATGGCACGCGCCCAAGTCGAAGGAGAAACTACGGAGCCAGCGTAATTGTCTTATCCACAGCTCTAAGTGCGGAGCTAAGCCCCGACCAAATGCGGATGCGGATGCTGGCCGGGGTCGGGCCCAGGCCGGGTGACATTTATTCGACTTAATACACGCTTGCCGAGGAATACTACATTAGAGTTCCATTTACATTTTTATTGTGCCCGAGTCGAGCCGCACACACTCGCTCGCATTCCCCCTTTGAGACGGGAAATGGAGAGGAAGCTTCGCTCATTTGTGTCAAGTGTTCAGCGACGCCCCCTTTGTGCCTTCGTCTCCAAGCAGCGTAATTTTTTTCTGCCAAGAGTAGGTGAAAAAGCACGAACGGCAAATTATTTTCTTGCTTAATCCGGTTCAGGCTCGCTGAGCTCCGTTGGACCCTTGAAACCGCCACCACGCATCCTGCACGCATCTGGGTCAAAGGGACGACATCCCAGCCAGCAAGACCGGCTAAAAGGAGGAAGTGCTCCGTCCTCGCTCGGTCATGTGTGTGACGAGTACGTGAGCCCTCTATGGGGAGGCTGGTTTAGCACCCTCCCCTCGCCAATATTTTCATTGTCATAGTCGTTAATAGCAGCCCAGCCCACTACCCCATATATTCCGTCATTTACATTTTAACAGACTCAAAACGCCGATATTTACTTATGGCCACACTCAAGTCCTTTGTCCAATTTTTTTCCTGAAAGAGAAGAAAGGAGCCGGATATCGAATTGATCGGCATTTGATTGTTCATCGCTTTGGTTTAGTTATTTGTCTGTGATAGGTCGCAGGATTGAGTCCCAAAGGGAGCTAATGTATTCCATCTAGACAGCTGCTTTATTACCAGTAAGTTCTTAAGAGTAGTTATTATTTTCCCATTAATTTCTCTGCCTATAATAATATGGATGTAATACAACAAGTTCTTGAAATTCCCTACTACTTATTCAGTGACTAACTAATATTTAACCAGGTTAAAAGTGTTGAGTCAGTCAGCAAAATAGGTTTTGATGATAGAAATGTATAATTAAGAACCTGCTGCCTGTTTGGTCTTTTCTTTATGTCATAAGAAACCCTTTTAAATTAATGTGGATAAGGTCAGCAGACCTCTAAGTCAGCAAGAAGTTGATTTGATTACGAAACTGAGAAAACTCATTCCATAAAAAAATGAGGGTCGCTTTACGAACCTCATCATATCCGAAGCACTTTTCTTTCCGTGCGGGATGTTCGGATGGGTTAACGTAAGTAAGGAGAAGAAGGCGTGTGCAAGTGTTGAAATTATGTCCTCGCTGCGCCTTTGACTGTCCTGACTATCTTGGCTGGCGACGACTGACTGCTTACGGCTCTTCACGAGAACGGAAGCACGGATAGCACAAAGGGGATTCGGTGCGGAATAGGGATATCCCGTTGACATTTCACCGGCTGCACACCACTCTTTCGTGTGTGTGTGTATGTATATAGCATAAGTATGCATGTGTAGGGCTAGCAATTAGTTGTAAGCGTTGTCCACAACCCGAAAACAGCCCACTTTCCCCCAACCCCCTGGCAGGACCCTTGGCCTGGCACGTCAGGAATGCGACGTCATGCCAGCAAACGGAAAAATTTGTCAAAAATGCACAACTGAGCATCGGCTGAAACTGGGGAACTGCATGGAAATATTTCAGTATTGTACCCAGGCTCTGGGGGATATTTAAGGAATTTTTAATATACATAATTTATGCCAAGTTCAACCAGTACATCTCCCACCTCGACAATGCGGGAATTAACGCTTTCCGGGGCTGTGTAAGCCCTCCCCTGGAATATCTACATTTCAGAGCCAAAGATGGCATACATAACGCGATTATCACCTGTTGTTGTTCAGCACCCAAGACCCGACGGTGGGTACGGCAAGGTGGGGCACGTGCGCGGCAGACAATTGAAAAACAGCAAACTTTGGCTATATTTGCCTGATTTACCAGAGAGCTGCGTGGGTCGCTGCTGCTCCTGCTGGTGCTGCTGCTTGTCTTCTGTTCGCAGTCGTCATATGTGTCAAAATGTCTGCTTATCGATACGGATACACACATGCCCGGGTGTGCGTGGCATGGTGTATAGTGTTCGGGGGGGACATTCTTTTGTCAGGGCCTCGGGACGAAGCGGCACTTGTGTTGTTGACAGACATAACTGGGGTGTATCGGGAGATTACATATATAGTATGTGTACGTGTATATTAAGAAATAGATTTCGAGTTGGCGATTGGTATTCTCCTGCTTCTTGTTTCGTGTTGTTTTTGTTGCAATTGTTGTTGTCGAAGTATACACTGTTTGGTTATTTTTAGTATAGATTCTTTAATACGTATACTTTACCTCATTGTAAATTCGTAGTATATAGGTTGTAGTTGAGTTGTAGTTAGAGTAGTTATAGTAGAATAGTAGAAGATGTAAGTAGTTTTGTAGTTAGTATGGTTCCATATTTGTTTAAGTAGTACATAGGCAGTAGTAGTAGTAGAAGTAGTTCGATAGTAGAGTAGTAGTAGAAGAAGTAGAAGTAGATAAATAAGCATTTTAAAGAAACAAGTTTGGCAGAAATCAAAGAGTTCAAATTTAACGTTTCAAATAGTATTTATTGTATTGAACTAAAGAAAAGGGATTGTCATTGTGGCTAACGTTTGAGTGTTTAAGTAATCAGATAAATAAGTTCTAGAACTTTTGTTGTATACTAAATGGTTTCAAGAAAATTAACTCAACAAATGTGGTAACTATTCGAATAAGTCTCGTGTCAAAATAATATTGCCAATCTAAAACACAGGACAACGCGTAATTCAGGTTTCCTTGATTAAAGTCGTATTTAAACTGATGTGCCATCGCTTTTATTTTATTTTTTCCTATTTTATCCTAAAAAAAACATTTTAAAATTTTCTTTCCCTAAAAGTAACAGATTCCAAAATACCTTTCGATAATGCTTAGTTAATTATTATTTCGATTTTTTCAGATTGAATTATGATGGAACAAAAGTTTAAGCCTTGTATTTTCTTCTAACATGTAATATTATGTACTATGTAGTAACATCTCTTTGTTCGGAATTTCGAAAATTACGAAGTCTTCTGATTGTTATTAATTTCTTTGCATTGTTATTAATTTCTGTTTCTTTAATTATTTCTTTAAATGCGTGCTTTTGCAAACTATTTATGGAGGGCTCAGCGTGGTGGTGTGCCAAACTATGGAAAACGAAAACTTATAAAGTGGCTGAGCTGGCAGCCCCTACTAATCATGATTTTGGAAGCTGATGCTGAATCTGAATCTGAATTTGATGAAGATTCAAATTTAGAATTTCGGCTGCGGATATCGAATACGGAAGAAATGCCATCAATCTAATACTGTTTCTAGTGGGAAATGGATGTCCAATGTGAATATTGCTACGGCATCAGCAACAACGTTAGTCAAACGAGATATAGGGTATGGAACTATGTATTAGGTGTATAAAAAAGTACGATAAGTTGAGAAATTTACCGCCTGCGGCATCTGTCGAGCGTGTTATCAGGGGGAGTAGAGGAAAAGTTCCATTAATATTACACTATCTGTTGGGTTAAGCGGTTTGCGGCGACGCTTTATGAAATTGCGATTCGGAGTTGCAAGTTGCAAGAGTTGTGTATGAGTAAAAGTATGGCATTGGTATCATAGGTATCATAGGTATATCATAAGTATCATAATCATAAAAGAAGTTGAATAAGTAGAAAAGGTAGCTGATGAGCCAGTTGAGAGATTGCTGGGGATAGGACGCCTGAACATTCTCGGAGTAGCTGCAGGGCTGGCCGGAGATAGCCAAGTCCTGCTTTGGGTTATTTAAGGTTTCGAATTTCCAATTTACGAAGCTGGTCGAGGGCACGGATTTGGGGTCATGAGTGCACGAGGATCGGGCTGGGACGTGGGCGTGGCATTCTCCAATGTATACGTATGTAAGTATGAGTGGTAAATAAAAAGCGGAAAGACAGACGCGGCTGGGTTGGTAGTCAGGAAGAAATTGTAATAGAAGAAATTGAATTGTGTTGCTTGTGTATGCTTTTTATCGGTGCGATGGCAGCTGCTGTGTTCATTGTTTGGCCTTTGTTGCTTTGTTGTTGGTTGTTCGTGGTGTTTTTGTACTGCTGCTGGCTTGGCAGTGTCTGTCTTTGGCAAGGGTGCTAACGTGAGCTGGGACGGTCGGGATGGGCTCTGGGAAATAGGAGCGCAGGAGCGGAGGAGCAGAGTGTGGGAAGCCGAGGTGTTCCACAGATTACTGTGCACTTGGGAGTCGTTTGTGTGTTGTGTTCGGTGTGTGTGTGGTGTGTATTTGTCAAGCTCTTGTGTGTTCGTGTGTTTTACAATGAGGTAAAGTTCGGCTGTGAAGGCATTGGACAAATGAGCAAATATATTTATTATTTTTTACTTCCAGCGGGCATCTGGGAAGGGACTTTCTTTGGAGGGATTAATGTCGTATGATCTGTGTGTACTTAAATTACGAAATATATATTACGATAACTGTATAGATATAAGTAGTTATTGGGTGTTTGCTTCATGGACTCTGGAGTTAAAAGGTTAAATAAAATCATAGCTTTTGCTTTTAAAAACATTAAGTTTTAACGAACTGTTATTTGACTTTTAAAAATGAAAGATTATTAAGTTGTTTAAATTTTAATTTTTAGCAAGGTAGCGATGTCAAAAAAACGAAATATTCGATTTTGTTCATTGCAATTTTAATATTTCTTTAGGCTCTACCTTCGAATATAAGTGCAATTTCTTTTACAAGAACCTAAAAAGTGACTTCCTTAACATCTCGGATTTATATTAATAAATAATAATTCAAATATCATCATTCTAAATTTGATACCTTTGCAATTTCATGTGAAATATTTTAAGGCTCAATAAAATCGAAGCCTTATTGGTGTAATATTAATTATGTTGTGTGCAAGGCTAAGCGTAAGTCAAGGTATTTTAAGAAATACATTTTATATTAACCTTTGTCGAAGCTTCAATCTTGAACGGGTCTATGGAGGTAACTATTCAAAAATTTAAATCAAATTTTCATGCTTTTTGCCAATCAACAAGTCCTGGGTCACCATTCAAAACCGAAACTAAAGCAGTGAATGTTAAACTAAACAGGAAGTGCCATAAGAACAATGCTTCGCTCTATAAAATATTACATTCTTGTATAACTTGAAGAAGGAGTATATCTCTATATATGTAAAGATGTATGTGGAAGGGTGGTTGTGGGATGATATCGACTTACGCACTTTATTAATTATTAGGCATTCAGAAGGTAGTTTTCACGAACGCTTACCTGTAAGAAAAAGATTATGTAAATATTAATAGTAAAAAGTAATAAACTTTTGACTAAAAATGCTGACATTTAGCAAACTTATCTAGCATATGGCTAGACTAACTCGACTGATGATACTGGCAGTTAATATGCATGTTCTGAAGGGTGGGTCTCTTCCTACGAGTTACATAAAACAAAAAGTTATGCAGGGATCGGGCAATACTTTATCTTTAAGCTCCGAACCCTTTGCCTGCCTCGGTTCTGCGCTGTGAGGCCAACAAGCAGATACAAGGAATCCATAACTTATCCTTAAGTAAGACAGGCAATAGTAATAACGGCTAATGCAAGCTTAAATAAATTGTCTGATTGCGAGCGCATGGTTGACACTGGAAACGCATTTACTGCCACCCACTAAACCAGTAGTTAAGTCCCCCATCTTTTTCGCCGCACGATTCTGAGGGAAGGAGCCACAAAACATATATTTTCAATGGAATGCTCTACAATTGGCATGTGAAGCTGCAGAAAAATAAAGGAATCTTAGCTCAGAACTCAGAAATGGCTGAGCAATTGCTGTGTGTGGCGTAAGCATCTCCGGCAATAGCTTTTATGGGGATATTTTATTTCCCCTCCATCACTCAGGCGAATTTTTATGGTGAACTTTAAGTGGCTGGCTTGCTGCATCATTGAGCGCCGAAAGTAGCCGTCAGGGGTCCGACAATTGTTCCATAAGGATAAAAAAACAAGAAGGACCATAGAATACATTGCTGCTAATAATATTCATCATGCACTTAGCACTAAAATATATATTTGTAGCAGAGCAAAGGAAGTGCCTACATTGTGGTGCTTTGCAGAATTTTGTTTTAAGTTTATTTCTTATTAGAATCGAATTATTAGAATAGAATTATAGTTAAATATTATATACCATCTGAAGAAATTATTACTGAACTACTTGAACATAAAGTTTCCACAAGTTTTCTAGAGTCGGATCTATTTTTTCGAGAATATGAAAAATTGTATGTGTACATACTAAATCCTATCTAAAATCCTATTATATATCTCCTACAATTCCCGAGTTTGCCATATCCTTTGGACTGTTGATTCAACTATTAGGAGAGCGTGCTAAAAGTATCTGCCTTGGCATCTTGGTCCCACCGCAAATTGGTGTGTGTATAAGGACACACGCAACTACATCTGTGTGATTTGATTCGGTTTTTCGAATTTTATGCCCATGCTAATAGCGTTTTCATGTTCCACGAACGTGGCAAGCCCACGTCACTGCCAGACTTGACAGCCTAATGGCCATGGCCGACCGTACCAACCGCAATCTCGAATTGAACCGCAGCTGGCAGTCTGACAAACAGGGCGCATATGGTGGCAGGCTGCGGAATGATTGAGTTGCCCACTCCGTTCGGCACCGACTCCACTTGCTCGCTGGATCCTGGCCTGGAGTCGGGAGTCCGGAGTCCGGAGTCCGGAGTCTGTGGAAAATTCAACATCAATCTGCACAATTAAGTGTATCAAATTGCTGGAGCCACTTCCCTGCGCATTCGTGCAGAATTTTTGCGTTCGATAAGAGAACTTGGTAATGGTGTCGTACTTGGCACAGCCTGGCTGCAGCGAGCTTGCAAATTGAACGGGGTGCTCCTTCCTTTAGTAAATAGTGGCACATAGGATGGGCAGCGGGGGCTGCTGCTCCCTATGTAAATGCTCTTCGTACCAGGACGGCTCCGCATGTTGGCCGCTGATAAGCATTCCAACTTAAATATTCCCGCCCCGCCTATTCTGTTCTTTTTAAAAGCATTCAATGATTTTCCGAGCCATTGCACAGCCGCTGATTAAACAGCAGCAGCAGCAGCAACAACAAAGGGCAACCAGTGACATTACCTAATGCGTTTGGAGGAAGGGGTGGACTTGGCACAACAGGGACAGCCGGGTTGGGGGTGTGTGTCTATGTAGAAGCGTTGGCCACTTTCATGTGTGGTAATTTTTTGCCGTTGCGCAGCATCTTGAATTATGTATACCCGTCGTCGTACATACGTTCGTACATATCAAAGTATATTGATCGAGTGGCAAAAATAAAATGCTCTCGGGGGCGAAGGTGAAGCTCGGTGTTCGACTTACCTTTAACGGCACTTAATTGGTTTCCAACCATTTGCTTGGCTATGAAGGCCGCCATCTTTGGGCTAGCGGTTTAGGGGCGAGGCTCCTGCTAGATATCGGATGTGGGATGTGTCCTCCGCTAGAGGTTTGCGGCAATGCACTCGCGGTCCGCGCTGCTGGCCTTTACGTCCAAAAAGCTGTAAGCGACAAAGCAAAGAGAAAAGAGCAAATTAAATTGTTGTGTGAAACAGGACAAGGGAAAGGAGCAAAGCACCGCCGCCAAGCTGCCCTGTCACCTGGGCCGTCTCCCTGATACTTTAAGCCGCTTAGCTTAAATGCCTTTGGCCGCACTACCGCGACTCCCCCGACTGTCCAACTTTTCCCGTGAGCTGACATTTCTTTTGAAACGTTCGCGGGATTTGGAGGCAATTCCAGTGGCTACTGGCCTTGCCCTGGCACTGAGCATCGGATTCCCTTCCACTTCATGATTCCGCCGGTGGAGTCTCACTTACAGCGACATCTTCATCAATGACAGCTGTGGCTGTGTGACTCTGTATCCTCTTTCTCTCTGCCCCTCTGGTGGTGTACTTAATTCGGGGAAATCTAATATTTCTGGCTTGGTCCTCTTGCACAATAATGCCGTAATGAATGTGGGCGCCCTGTGCCTCCCAGCACCGAAAATTTTCAATTTTATTAACGCCGCTGGCTGGGAAGCAGCATCAGCAGCAGCAGTAGGACTACAACTACATCAACGCCAGCATCAAAGTATCCTCTTGCTCCTGGCTGTGTCTGTTTCTTTGTAACCATGTATTAATATTTGCCCAAATTGGGCTAACGAACTTAAGCTGAGGCGGAAACTGGGTTTCTGGCTAGCTGCGCAAATTAAAACAACACCAGGCAAACGAGCAACGAAATTAGTTTGACATAAAAAGCATTTGCCGTGCGGACAGGCAGGGCGGCTAAAAGGAAATGGAGGAGCGAAGGATGGCGGACGGAGCTCTCCAAGTTCGTATTTTGCTGCTGGCTTCGCCTCGACTTAATTTCCCGTCCGAGCTAATGAATTAAGCTGATGCTGCAGACAATTTTCGGTCCTTGCTCGGCGTCTGACTGACTGGCTGGCTGACTGACAGCTAGACAGCCAGAAAACAGTTGAATCAGAATTGGTTATTGGCCAGAGAGCGTTTACAGTTTTGGGGAAATTAACTTTAATACGTAACTTGGCAGGGGAGGCAGGGAGAGAGCTCGGCTCTGCGCCGAAAATGGATTGGGACAACGATGCCTCGCTGCCCCCACCTGACTTAATATATGTAAATAGAAGCGAAAATTTATGGCATTCGTGCTTAGAATTTTATGGCCAGGTGGTGGCTGAAGGTGTGGCAGTAACAGAAACAAGTCCCGCTTCCTATTCCTTGTACAAATAAACAACCCAAGTTGGCCTCCAGACCGCTCGTCGGCTGCCTGCCTGCTATCCAATTACGTTTGAAGTTTTTCTAATACGGAAACAAGTATGAAAGCCAAAGCCAATAAACACGCAAATAAGCGGCGTTCGACTCGAGTTGAATTTCCTTGACTGACCCTGCACACCCTTCTCCCTCGTTCACATTCTCTTTCTCTTTCTGAATAGGGCAAAAAAGGGTCAGCGTGTATCAAGTATACGCCGTGTTATCCCAACATAACTGGTTTGGCAAAATATCAAGTATACGCCGCGTTGCCATTAACCTATTCGTACCCCGGCTGGCTGGCTTGGGAAAGTGGCCAGGTGCGTCCTCATGGAATTCAATAGACTCTCGGCTAAAGAATAAAATCTCGGATTTTGCAAAAGAAAACTCTAAGATTGCATAATGAGCTTGCAGCTTTGTGATTGCCGTCGAGTAATCTACGCGTGAAAGTGTACGAAAAATGCGAAAAAGTTGGCACAAACATTTAACATAAAATGCGTAAAAGTTTGAAGCATACTTGGCGCATACTTCGGACGGGACCCTTTTCGGATAGGAGAGGAATGGATAGAATGGGACAGGTTGGTGGGGCCACTCACCTGGGCTTAGTTCAGCAAATATTCCGTCAGATTGCCGCTGGAGATTCTTGTGTGACAGTGTGCTTGTTGTTGTTCTTGTTGTTGTAGTTGTTGTTGAAGGAGTAAAGTTGTAAAATGGTTTTGGCGTTGAAGTGTTTGTTGTTTTTTAAAGAAATCCGCAGAGAAGAGCGAGCATTAGACGGACTTGGTTTCTGAAAGCAGAGGCAAGCAGAGAGACACAAAAATGAAGGTTTGTATCGACCGAGTTTCCTATTTCCTAGTTTCCTGTTTCCCTGTCGATTCTAGGATATTTGGCTAGCCAAGACCGACCGACAATCTAATTTAAAAATAGAGGACAAGCACACACGCACACACACAGGCTGGCCCTAGGGGGGCGTTGTTCCTGTTATTTGTTGTTTTCGTTGTCGTTCTCGCCGCTGTTATTGTGTTCTGTTGTCGCAGCGCTGACTTTGTTGCTTTTATCGATATTTCTTTATTAGGGTTTCTTTTATGCGAGCGTGCACGTAAGTGCCCATTATGCCTGTGGATAGGCTGTGGCGGAGGCAGTGGCGGTGGCAGTGGCAGTGGAGCGCGGGTGGCAAGGGTCGCGGGTCGCAAACAAACAACATTTTTACGTAACACGGGCTGCAAACAATTCCGATTTAATTTTCGAGAGCGCTGCAGCGTCTTGTATTCCATATTTCCCTTTTCGATTCCTCTTTTTTCGCTTTTTCACCGATTACATAAAGCGGCGCTCGGCGCACACACTTGGGCAACTGGCCGTGTAATTCAATTAGATCGATATAACGAATTGTTCGGTAATCAAATTAAACATTAACTTGGTTAACCCGTGGGCCGATCTGCTGCTGTATTTATTTATTCTTTTTTTCCTGGACTTGAAGGGGGCCTACGTATACGTGATATGTGCCTAAAGCCTTTTATATACACACAGTAGTGACTCTGCTCTGCTCGACACTCGCCTGCTTCGCTGTGCTGTGAGGTGTACAATGTGTGCGTGCGTGGTCTGTGTGTGTGTGTGCTTAGTACTTTTGGTTTTCACTTTGCACCTAGGCCGCCGTCGCTATGTTTTATTCGGCGCTTCTTACTTCATGCTATGTTCGCACTCTTCTGCATGCCACTGCCGAGTTCCCTACATGGAAAACTCGACCCGCGCTGCTCAGTGCCTCGGCCAAAGCCAGCGGAGCAGCGGTGCCGTCGGCAGAGGCTGCGGCAGCGGCTTCGGCGCCGACTGCCCCGCTTTCCCTCCCACACCCTCGGAAATCCAATAAAGAACCCACAAAACCGCTCAGTTCGGCCCCAGCGAGAGTTGCGCTGGCTTCGGGCTTGAGCGCTTTTGCGGCCGAATAACGAGTGGAAACGATTGGCAGCGAGTGAAAACGAACGAGATGAAGGGCACTTGCCGCACTGCTCCCACACTCACAGACACACTCCCACACACCCACACACTGGAAGCAATGTTGGTTAAAAAGGTAAAGAAGCGCTCAAGGCGGCTGCAGCTGTAGGGATTTTGTGGCTCTGTCTTTATGTAATGGCAGTTGGCTTGCTGCCTTCCGCTCCGACTAATCATATATTTATCTGCTGCTACTTTTTGTCTATTACATAATTTAGTTCCCCTCGCTGCTTTCTCTCTGTCTCACTCTCTTTGTATCTTATCCTTTTTGTCCCTCTCTTTCTCCCTCTCTTGACTTTTTGACTTTGAAATCAGCTACCCAAAGCGTTGCCTACATCTGTGCGCCGGCGCCTGCGATATCGATTCGCATTCCTGTCCGCACTCGTGCGTCTCTGTGATTTGGCCAAAAGAGCTGCCAGCGCTACTGATAAGACTGCTCCTGCTCCGGTCTGTTAACGAGTTGTGGAAGAGCGTCATCATCAGTGCCACTATCGCAGCCTTCTTCCTCATGTTCCTCTTCTGCCTTTTGTTTGCTTGTCACTTTCATTTCGGTGTGTTTGCATATGTAGAGAGCGGGCAGAGTGGGCGGGAGGAGGCGGGCGACCAGCGTCGGAAGTACACAGCTTGAAAGAAGGAAATTGCAAAGTTCTGGCCACGTCCGCTTATCCGCTCATCCGACTCATCCGTCTGTCTGGCGGTCCGCGGTCAGCATTTCAGCCAAGACAAGTGCATCGATGGCGAGGGCTGGCGTCCTGTTCCTTGCGTCACAAAAGATAAGTCCTGAGTCTAATTAGTAAGACACAAATCCGAGCGTTTCCATGCCAGCGGCAATGCCTAGTCCAGGCTTTATTATCCTCCTCCACAGCAGCGCAGTACCCCTCTCAGTCAATTATAGTTCATTCGAGGTTCGCTAGACTTGGTCGGTCGGTCTGTGGTTGGGGTATTACGGGGGCCATGGCGCCTTCTTTCTCCCATCCGGAGCTGTCCGCGCTCTGCCTCTTATATACCAATCAATTATGTTCCCAGCCAGCAGCAGCAGCAGTAGCAGCAGCATCAGCTCTCGCCGCGCGATTTAACTTTTTCGCCACAAATTGCTTATTACTTCTGGCTCCGTGGAGCTGGTGGCGGACGCGACGCAGCCTGCTTATGGATGGACGTCACGTTCCGGCCACCAGGGCATTGCTGTCGCTGGGGTAATAGTCCGCCTTTCTAGTGGGCGGAATGGAATGGAATAAAGCCTGAGAGCCTGATCTGGAAACTACACTTAGGACGCGGCACGGTACCCGGAGTGTCTTTGATGGCACAAAGGAAGTGTGATTAGGCGATTTCATCCACTGGCCTGCCTACCTACAACCGTCGAAGGCACCGTAAAACTACAAATAATTTTCTGGGTTTTCCTTATCCCCACTTATGGCAATGCGCGTGGCACGGCAGCAGCACAGGCAGTCACACTGACTGGAGACCTCGACGCGACGTATGTATACATACCGAAAAAGTTGGCTCGCTCGGCCTTTTGCAGCGACAACGATGGCGACGGCTGTGGCTGTGGCTGTGGCGTTGCTCCTCCTAGCCGAAAACTACATAAACTGCCGAAAATCGGACCGCGAAAATGCCAGGCTGTTAGCCAGTGTAAAATTTGTGGCAATAACAGGCCACGACGAGCGACGAAAGGCAGAGAGGAGCCGCAGAGAGAGAGAGCGCCGCCCGCGCGAACGAGAGTTTGTCAGTTTTGACAGTCCCCAAACTAGATGAAAGCTTGCTGCTGCTGCCCAGAAAGCTCCCAGCCAAATGTGGCTAGGTAACAACAACTTTCCCTTTCTGCCTCTGTCGCTGCCGAGTCCCTCCATCTGTCCTGGAGGATATCGCAGCACACATATGTTTAAATAGGCCTCACAGTCTCGCGTCCGATAAACAAATTGCTTTATGCGTTCGGATAGACTTGGAGCAGGGCACGGATCCGGAACCGGCGGCAGGTTGGCATTCGCTAATTTCCAGCCGGGTGCGTGTGCCTGCCCGCCTCCTTGATGGTGCTATTCCGCTTGTAAACTTTATACACCAGCCGGAAGATGCCAAGTGTAAACGGGGCGCTGATAACACAGCCCGTCCTGTCGCCTGGTTTTACGCCTCCTGATGGCATCCAGGGGGAGCTCGAGCTCAATGGGTTTCTCTCGAGGATGTGTGCGTGCGCGGGGCTTATGAACAATCTATATAAATTATTTAATTAAGCCATACACGTCATCGTGCGGTGCCGCAGCCCATTATTTTGATTAAAATCAAACCCATTTCGCTTTATGCCACCTGTTTGGTGGTTCCGCAGCCACGCAGTCCCAGCTTCCCAGCCCGAATTCCCAGCATCATTCCTGTCAAGCCAGTCGCCAAGACATCGTCATCGTCTATTGGCTTTGGCATGATTATTTTTGGCACTGCCTCACGCCATTTCCTCCCGGTTTCAACAACACAGTTTCAACAGGCGATGGCACGCAAATTGGGCACATTTGGCGCATGGCAGCCGTTTTCAGCTTATTTGGACCCTAATGACTGCTGGGAGACCTGTTCGCCTGGAGATTTTCGCAGGACTATAAGCAGGAGTGTGTCGTTGCTTTGTGCGATGTGCCCAGCGAAAAAAATTGAGACGCCCTTGGGGGCCAATTGGGCGAAAATTGATAGAATGTTACAATCCAGTGACTATGAACAATATCCATAATCTTCACCTGAATGATGAGAGCTTACGTTTTGGGGCTTCGAGTTTTTCTTATGGAAAGACTGATTAAGTTCAGTTTCTATTGCACAGATAGATATTTTAAGAAGGCATCTTCAAGCGCTAAGGTTCAGTTACTAAATGTTTTAAATATGGTTTAATCTATGTTGAATATTAAAATTAATAATGAAAGGTATCACTAAAAATTCATTGGTAAAGTGAAATTAAATAATGAAGAATAAAAGAGTAAAGTAAAGTAAAGGCCGTTAAGAAATGTGAGAGTTACTCTCAACCGGGGCTTAAATCTAGTTAAAATTAAAAAATTATGTTTTTTTTCAAAATAAAATTTTTTGTATCTTATTTTACTGTGAAAACTGTTGAAAATTTGTACAATATAAAGTCTTTAAATATGTTTAATTTAAAAAAAAATATCGGTAGTTAACATATTTAAAGCTGCTACGACACATATACCGATGACAATCGTAGCTTTGAAGAACACATCACATCAGAACTAAAACAAATAAACCGATTTTATTAAAGTAATGTAAAATCTAAAGCATAACAAAATAAAACAAAAACTATTTTTAATACGGCTTTTGTAATTCATAAGCAGTCACCAACATTCCAAAGGAAGTTTTGACAAAAGCCTGGTTTAAGTTACAAATGGTCTGACGCGTCCTTACAATTATGCGTGTAACTTCAAAAATTTCCATAATTGACTTAAAACTTTTGACATTAGGTAATTAAATACGTAAACAGAAGGTTTGTTAAAATTCTCACTCGATTTTACCCCTTGAGTCATTCCCCTTAAATGACAACAGAGAAAAGACCTTTTAAACTGATTTGATGGAAGAAACCGTGATGTTTTCCTTTAATATAGTAAATTTTTTTTCTTAACCTGATTAGTAACGACCACCTAACTTATGATGAAGAAAATACCTCTAAAATTAGTTGGTAAAAGCAACAGTCTGGTTGTGCTTACTAAATTTCAACCTTTTAGTATGGAGACTTCTTGGTTTAGTTTTTTTTTCGTTAATTTAAACTTAAAGTTAAGCAGTTTGGCTTTGAGAAATCAATTAAACTTCTCGTCCTCGAGTTCGCACACCCCCTGTCACAAAATAATGATTTTGAATTCATCCCGCCGTCCAATGCAGCCTTCATTGGAGCTGAGCTGGAGCCGGAGCCGGAGCCATTCCCACTCCAATTGGCTCTTGCGGTCGTTTTCAATCAAAATCAATGAGGATTCAACGGCAGCCGCCGCAAAGATGACAACTGAACTTCTCTTCACTTCAGCCACAGACAATGTCATTTTGGGGCCCGGCAAAAGCACAAGCCCGCACAAGCTGCAGGCGGGGTTAGAGCGAGTGTAAGCCGAGAAGATTGGGTAGCTTGGGTAGCTTGAGTGTGGGTGTAGGCGTAGGCGTGGGCGTAGGGCTGTATGACTGGCAGAGTGGCTTAATTTAAAACGGTTTCATGTTGTGATTTTGACAAATGATAATTTTTTGGATGTGTCCTGTGTCAGTCTTTGTGTTTGACATGTTAGTCGGGACTCTCGTATCTCTGGCGCCCGTTGCCAGGGCCTCTTTGGCGGTCAATGAGTTGGCACAATGTGCCGGGCAGATAAATGCCTGAGCTCACCCCGAAAATTCACGGAATCATCACCACCGCCGCACTGAGCCCTACTGTATTAAGGGTTCGTTAAGTAAGCTGCCTCGCACACACCACTACTCCCACTCACACCCACGCGGGCCCATCGCAGCCCGCACAGAGACACAGTTTCAGTTTCAGTTTCGGTACATTAAAAACTATGTAAATTGTACCAAAATAATAGCCAGTGGGTAATATCAGCTCATCTGGGCCCAACAAAACGGAGCTGTCTGTCTGGGACAGCAATCAGGGATCAACTGCCCACATCGACACTGTCCTGTGTAAGTGGTCCCCGCAGATGGCAGTTTAACAAAAAGTACAAAATACTTAAAAATTGTAAAGCATTTTAAAAGTATTTAAGATACGAATTGCAGTTAAATTACTACTTTTAAATACTGAGTTTACCATGTTGATATAAAGCAATAATCATATTATCATTTTATATCAACATAACTTAAACCAATTAGTTGTTATAATTATAATATATGTTATTATTTAATGTACACATAGAAGGCCATTCAAAAAGCCATTTCCCAAGTTACTGCACTATAGTAACAAGTACGATATTAAACTGACTAATCCGGAAAAAAAAATTGCATAATCTACATAAAATAAAATAAAAAAAACGTATGTATGTTTCTTATCAACCTAACTTTAAGCTGAGCTTCTATCAAGAACTAAAAACATTATTATTACCTAGGCTTAATTCTTTTAGCAACCATGAAATAGCAGCTTTTGCCATTTTTTTTAAGGTTAAACAAACAACGCTTGGGGACAAGAAAAACTGTATATACCGGATATCGATGGCTTATTTTCTAAATAGCCCAATACGAGCTAACATAATCAATTTCCTTTTATTACTAACTTACCTCAACATTCAGAAGTTTTCAATCGCGGCTTAAATCGTAGAAATCGGGACGACTTTTCGTGCTTATAAGAAGGAAATTAAAGAAAGCTGGGACCCAAAGGGAACCACCGAAGAAATTATTTGCTCTGAAACTATTGAGTTTGCTGATGATTAGTTAGTTAATTAGTTCTTAAGTGTTTGTTTAGGCTATAAGTTTCTTGTTAATACATAGGTACAACAATGCCTATAGCCTTCTTTCCTAGATTAGTTTTCAGGTTTTAAAACTCAATAAAGCGCCAGTGGAACTCGCGTGCTAAAAGCGATTAGATTAGGCAGTTCAATCTATGTGTTCGGTCTGGAAAGCTTCGACTAGGTACATATGCTGCCTAGTCGTAAACAGGTATCGCTCAGTAGTAAACCGGCACTCGCTGCCTTCTGTGTTCGTCTCTGGCTAACTAAGCTGACCGATAAGAGTTTCATAATGCGGGCACAAAACGGAAGACTTTGGGGGACTTTAAACGACGGTGGGTATTACTGGAATCAAAACACATTTCCCTAAGAATGGCTGATAGATTCATGTAATTCATATAATACTTTCTCACAATTCAGGCAAATTCGAAGTGCGCAGTGTCACCGAGTTGGATCTGGAGGAGGCGCTGGATGTAAGTTAGTTAAATCAGAAGACAAGCGTAAATAAAGAACCAAGGTCAATGCAAATCTTGTGGCAATTATCTGTGCAGTTTTTCAAGTCAGAGATTCTCGCGCAGCACAAAACTATTGTTGCGCCCCTTGCCTCACGTGGCGTCGGTGGTGTAATGGTTAGCATAGTTGCCTTCCAAGCAGTTGACCCGGGTTCGATTCCCGGCCGACGCAGCTCGCTTTTTGCTTTTTCTTTTATTTAATTTTTAATTATGTTCTACCACATTTTTAGGTTCTTGATAATTCCTTCTTTTTAAACGAATCGGTGTGCAATGCCTGCGAAATTAATTTGCCCGAAAACGCTCAGGCCCGCCGGGAACTGCGTGAATTGAGCAAAATAACCGCTCTGGACGGGGTATCTCTGTTGGTGAAGGAAGTGGAAAGCAATCGTGTGGTGGCTGTGGCCTTTAACAAAATTCAGGTGAATAAATATATTTTATTCAATTTAAATGTAACTCAAGTGTCAATTTGTATCGGTTAACATCAGTTTTCTCCACCGCCTGGCGAGGATCCCTTCTTCCTGAAGTTTCTCAATGAAAGCGTCAAGAGTCCCCAAGCCCAGTGTCTGATGAACTTTATGATCGAGATGGACGAGAAGATTGATGTTTGTGACATGTACAAGATGAACTGCTTCCTGGAACTTATGTTTTTGTCCACTCTGCCGAGTCACGAGCGATTGGGTCTGGGGCGCTCCTTGTCTGAGTTCAGCATACAGCTCACAAAGGAACTTTCTGAGGGTAAGGGTCTCGAGGATATCAACGAAGAACTGCGCTCCCAAAGGCCAGTTGCTGTCACCGCACTCTGGACTTCCAGCTTCTCCCAAAAATTGGGAAAAGCCATCGGTTTTAAGGTGCTCAACGCAGTTCCCTATACGGAGTTTGGGTTCAATGGAAAGCGCTTCGACGAGCGCATTAACCCCTTGCATAAATTTTGCGAGCATGTTATATATAAATTTTGAGCTTGTCAAGCGTTTTATAAAATAAAATAATATAAAAAAGAGAAATTTGGGATTGTGTCGGCGGGGAGTCGAGCTCGTGTCAGCTGCGAGAACGTCAAGAGCTCTAACCATTGTACCACGGAACCAAAACAACGATGGGTAGGCAATTGCTTATTTGATTGTCACTGCTCGACATAGTGGCGTTGCCAGACCTTTTTGTGTCGATGCTTTTAATTTAACGCTGACCGCCAGATGGCACTTTCTTCTTCTGGCTACAGCTAATAGATGGCGCTTAATTACACGGAGCATGGCGGGCGTTGCCAGATTCATAATCCTGTGGCTGAACGAACGAAAACTTCGATGCCGTGGGGCTGAACGAACTGAACGAACGAACCAAGACTTGAACGCCGTGGCGGTTAACGATAAAATAAATACAAAATTTATATTTTGTTTACAACAATTTGAAATTAAAATATTTAATATTTATAGAATAATTTATATTTACTAAGCGTTAATAAATGTTAGTTAAATTTATATATTAGAAATGGCGTTATAAACTGAATAATGTACTAAAATTATTTAAAAATAATAGAAAAAAACGAAGGTTCTCATCTAAATCTGAAATCTTTCTACTTAGTTGTTGTTTAATTTTATAAAAATTGGGTATTTATTAAGCAATGATTATTTTAGAAGGTATTAAGAATATTTCGGGCTTTTAAAATCATGTATTTATCTTTTTATCGATGAAAATGCACGAAGCATAATCGTAGTTCTTTAAAATAACATAATTTGCTATCGATTCATATAGAATGAAAACGTTAACAGCGAAAGGAGGGTTTCTGGCTATTTCCGCGCTAGATTTTTAGAGTCTCCGTTGTTATGTTACGCCCTCAATAACAGCCTAACAGCGGTTTGCCTCTGGAATTTAACAGGGGAGGGTTTTTACATGGGCTGTGACACGTAAAATAATCGATATTATATCGCGATAAAAATATTTATGTTTATATTAAAAACATTGAGATAATGATATTTTGATATATTCCCATCACTAGCAAAAAAACTGGAAAATGTCGAAGGCGCGCGTCGCTCGCGTTTCATGAGCTGCGATCAAGTTTCTAAAATTGCAACAAGTGCGAACCGGAGTGCGGCTTCTTGTGGCAATCGCTTCGCACTTTAAAAACGCAACCAGTGCTACAAAGTGAGCTTTTTGTTTGTATTTCGCAATTTGCGTACTTCGCACTTGCCGAATTTCGTGTTTCGCGATTCGCTCTCTTTTCGACGCTGACTGCGCAGCCGCCGCGACTCGAAATGTGAAACAACAACAAGTGAAACAACAGAAAAAATACCATTCGACAAAGTTAACAAATATTTAATTGCTGGCTTAATTTAATTAGCAGGCTATAAGAGTGTAGTGCAAGAGAAAAACCACGCAAAAAGCGATTGCTTGCCTTCCGGGCATAAATTGGATTAAATCAGGCGGCTAACAAAAAAAGGTATAGAAAATTAAGTCGCCTAGCTTTAATTGTTTCAAATTGACTGCATTCCCATGCATTTTGCCACCCTCTCAACAACCAGCGCCAATTGCCATGTCCGGCTTAGCAACAACAACAAAAATCTAACTAATAGCAGGCAACGGCATTCCAGCGGCGTCTGCTTTGTTTTTACACTCACACAAAAGTAAAGAATATACAGTGCATACTCGAAAAAGTGGACTTTTATTGGAGTTGCCCGCTTTCCACTCATAATTCGTACGGTTAAGGAAGTCCAAAAAGTGCACCACCCTTTGTCTTCTGTATCGAGCCTGCACTGTGCCACCCGCTCCTCTTTTAAGCTCTCTTTGTCTCCCTCGCTCCCCCGCGGGAAAAAGAGACGCTTGAAGCGGGATGTGGTTTCTGCTCCGTCTTCTTCTTCGCGAGAAAGAAAAGGGTGCGTCGACATTTCCATTGTAGTAGTTGTTTTTGTTATTGTGTGCCTTTTTCTTTTTTGATATTTTATTGTATATTTTTTTATTTGGTTGCTCACCTTCATACGTTATCAGAGTTTACATTTTGATCATTTGTTTCGTTGGCGAGAAGAAGTCTCCAATGTTATACCTGTTTGCCAAGAGAGTCCCAGAGAGAGGTGCACGCTGGAAACCTGCGGATAAAACGAGAGAGGCCGAGTGAGAGAGCGCAAGCCAACTGGAAGATCGGAATTTTTAGTGCTCTGCTCTGACTAACAGGTT
Source organism: Drosophila anomelani (assembly GCA_035045905.1). NCBI lineage: Eukaryota > Metazoa > Arthropoda > Insecta > Diptera > Drosophilidae > Drosophila > Drosophila anomelani. Next base: position 699,398 of record JAWNOO010000007.1, on the reverse strand, counting down.
TTTAGTAGTAGTAGCTTTACATGCATATTTTTCTACTACGCTTTTTGTTTTTGCTACGCCTTACAATATTCTGTTTCTCAACTCCCTCCCCCTCGGCTTCTCTTACTTTATCTTCTTTTTGCATGGCAAACTTTCGGTCATTGTACTGTTGTCTTGCCTACCAACAAAGAACAACAAAAATAGGAGAAACTACTGATAGGTGGTACAGTGGGGCATCGGACTGGGATAGTGAAATAACCATTTCAATTTATTCAAATGTTTAGATTTTATTTGATAATGATTTATTTACAATTAATATAGTTTGCTACTAAACAATATAGGTTTATAAAAAAAAGTTCTCATTTTTTGACGATAAAGCTCTTTTTTATACAGGTAATATTTTATTTACCCAATAACCCATTTCCTGTAGTAAGATACTTTTATAAATAGTGCAAATAATGGTCTAGAGACCATGGTGGCTTAACAAGCCTGCCTGCTGCTCCCCTGTATCTTTCAGTCTCTCCTAGCTCCATTTTGGCGCTCTCCTTTTGTCGCCATTCGCTTTTTCGCACACCTCATTGCATGCGACTGCAATTTTTGTGCAGCTGAACTTTGTACTTAGCTGGTTCTTTATTTTTCGGATGACTCACGGGTGTGCCTTATTTTGGTTTTGATATTTATTTATTTATTTCCTCCCTTTTTTCAAAGTAAACGGAATGGAGGAAGTTTGACTGTTTGCCGTGTGTTACCTGCACTTTTATCAGCGGGAACGCTCCAAATTCCAATGACGTTATCAGGTGCGCAGTTCTGCTTGCTCTCCTAAAAAGGCCGAAAAAGGCTGATAAACCAAAATTATATTGCCCCACAAACAATGACACAATGCAATTGCATTGACAGCCGATTGATAACAGAAAATCCCATAAAGTAAACATAAATACCGACTTTCCCGAAAGTGCGCAAAGTACAAGCAGGAAGAGCAAATAAAGACTGTAAATAAATACGAAAATCGAAAACAAGTGCGCGGTAAAATTAAATGTAGGACGGCGATCTACAAACGCCCATGCAGAGAGAGAGAAGGAAAGAGAAACTGGCACACGTGTACCTTGGCATCAGTGTGCGGCTACACAGGTGCGCGGTAATCTAATTACGCCATCGCATATAGAGTCTCCATCAAAACAGCGGTCTATGATAAATTAAATATTAGACTGCTGATAAAACTGTTTGAGAAATTGACATAGATCTAAATGCCCTGTAACACTTAAGAGAATAAAGAAAATTTAATAAGTTTAATAAATACATAACAAAGTATAGTTTTCAAGTAGAGCTAAAAAACTCAATGTTCCAGTTAAAAATGCATAAAACCTTGTAGTAGCATCATAAGAGTTATAATATTTATGTAAGCACCCTAAATTTAGAGCAAACTTGATAACTGGTATCAGGCTACATAAAGTTGACCTATCAATAGTAAATAAAGCGTAATCGGAAGCTACGTAATAGTTACCATCCAGCAAAGTTGATAAGCAGTTAGGCAATAAATTGATCAATCTATCCGCTGTCGCTTATACTTTATTTTTCCTGAACTGTTGCCATTTCATTCAGTTGTCATTTCCTATTAAATATTAGTTAACGCATTAAATCTGCAAAGAGAAATGAAGTTAGAAAAGATTAGGAGGAATGTGCTAAGCGTGCTGTAAATATAGTTTTTCTTCGTGTGAGTAGGGACCAGCAATCAATGTCCGTATTAGCCAGGTTGCTGCCTTTGCTAGGCTGCATTCACATTCGCTGCTTTGCGGCACAGCTGCAATTTAACGCCACAGCAGCCCCACGAATCCCCTCGTGAAATCTCACAATTTGCGCCTATTTGGCAATTCCTTATTCGCCGCCGCTTGGCGCGTAATTGGAGTCTTTTGCGTTTCTTGGTTCTCAAATGCAAAATGTTTATTTTTGGCTTTGGGCTTTGGCTTTGTGTTTGCCCGTTTGGTTGTTTGGTTGTCTGACTCTCCTCCGCCTTTTGTTTACTTTTGCTTTCAGCGCTACAGCGATACTTTTGTTGTTCTGCCCGCCGCCGATCTTGTTTTGCGCAAAATTATAGTTTATTATACTCGAATTCGAATGCAGAATTTTTGGGGGGAGTTTTATCTGGAAATCCGAGCTTTTGTCCGTGCAGCTGTTTTTGTGTTATTTTTGTTTTATAGTTGGATGCTATGAACAAAGTGCCTACAATAATTTATAGGAAACCATAAATAAATTATGTGGAATTAAACAACGAAGAGAATTTGTGTTCTCATGCAACGTGGCCCTGAAAATGTACCTTTTATTATTGAAAAATGTATGTATATTTTTAAATTGTATATATTGAGAATATATTTGGCATTCTTAAACTATTTATTATTTTAATATTTGGTTCCTGTTTTTTTTTGGTTTTGTTTTTTACAAAAGTCAAGGCAGACAACACAAAATCGTAGGATTAGATGGATTTGTTGCGGTGATCGGTCAGTGCCACGCCCATTGTTGAGCCACTTGCCGCCCCTCTAAAGTTTAAGCTTTTGAAAACCCGTTTCGCAAATCGGCGGCTCACTCTCTATAGTGAACTATGGCTATAGCTCACTCGCTTGATCGACCGAGAAACTCGTTTTCTGCCGCCTGACCGTGATTTTATTTTTGTTTTGTTTTATGTGCTTTTTGCTGCCGTTTCTGCATGCTCTTTTTTATGGATTTGTTTGTATTTATTTTTTGCGAGTGAGTTATTGTCGTATAGCGATCAAACGTGTGTATGCCTACGTGAATATTGCTCCACTTTGTTCATGCAATTTCTGAGTTTGGGTGAGAAAGTTTGTAGATTCGCTGGGAGTTTGTGTATGTTCAACTGACCACCGCCCTGGACAATTGGGATTTACGTAGTAGCTGCGGGTACTGAGCCTCTTCCCGCACATTCCACACGCGTTTCGAATTACACAAGACAATCAACTTCAGTTAACCAACCAGCAAAAACAACTGCAGAAACTTTACTCCACTTTAGAAGTGCAGGGGGGAGATGTTTTTTCCCATTCAGACAAAACATAAGTGGGTTTGTGCCTGAGAATCACTGTCTATGCAAGTATAAGACAGTGAATTTAAAAATATTAAACTTACATTTCAATTGGTTCGAATATTTAAAACGATTCCCAAAAAGTTATTTTTGCAATAAAACCTAATATTATTTCCCAAGATATCCAATAATATCATAATGAAGTTTTTAGGAATGCCAATCACTCATCGAGCACCCATAAAAGATGCTACGACGCTGTCACACTCCCATTTAATCGCGATCATTGAAATAGTTTCATCATCCGGCGATCCTCGATAGAGATCCCTTCACCTCAAACATTCCCATTCATTCCATATCAACTGACAGTTGGACTAATGGAAACGTCTACACCAGAATAATCTGCATTTTCTGGCCCGATCGCGAGGGTGATCGCCCAACACAGAGGATTTCTTGCTGAAGTCAAGAACGAGGCAAGCATTCCGATCACATAATAGCCCGACATGGGAACATGAGCGGAAAACAAAAGAGACACATTTTGCCTACATGCAGCCCAGAACTCGTTGACTTTTCATCTCTGTTCCAGGGAGTTGCAGTCCGCTGCCCCTTTTTTCCTTACACCGCTGATTGACAAGCGGCCCTTCCAATTGATGGACAGAAGTGTGACAAAAAAAGTAGCCCTGCATAAAGGTGCAACAAAGTCCTCCAGGAGACGACTGTACTTTTTCTACCTTTGCCTGAGTGAACTCCGAACCCCCGAGTATGCCCTGGAATTGTCAATTGGTATAATTCATAAGAGAAAAACTGTTTTTCCAACCACGTTCTGCGCCAGTGCACCACTCTCTCCCCTGACGCATACATAGGGAACAAATTTGTATGCATTCGTTAAGGGTTCGATATACCGAATTTTAGGGGAATCTAGACTGCAAACATTTTTTCTCTGTGCACACCTTTGCGATCCTTTTTTTAGGCTAGCCATTCGAACGTGTGCGTGTGGTGTTGCCTTCAGCTAGCTACCTGCTTTGCATGATCTTGATTTTGGTTCGGTCGGTTACCTGGTTCCTCGGATTCCGGACTTTTGGCCCGCCTTTTGTCTCTATGGGAATGGTCTCGATGTATTTGGAGTGTTGTTGCAATACATTTCCACCCTTAACGTAAATACACGACATACAATCGAAATGCGCCTGGCAACAAGTTCGGTAGTGCTTGGTTTGGCTTAGATATACTTTTCCTTAGGGGCACTTGGGAGGGTATGTAATATTTGAGAGGATTAAACGGGGATATTCGAATTAGGACACTTTTTGGTTTTAAGCTGGGTTATATAATCTAGGCTTTAGATGAAATTCCAAACTCTTTTAATATCAGTTCATCAGTTTCGTAATTCAAATTCAATAGAAGAAATTAAGAAATTAAAATGGCGGAAATACCAAAACTAAAATAAAAGCTCTTTATTTATAAAGGTTTTATAATCTGCGTCTTATCGGCAGAATTTATAATTAAAAAAAAAATAATTAAGGTATTCTCCTGTCGAGTCCCTGTCTTGACCATTTTTTGTACAGCCAGATTATGCGGAATTTTTCAATGTTTCACTTTTGTCAGCGCCTTTTGTTCGTCGGCTTGCCGAATTCCTTTGAGCATTTGAGCAGGATAGACGTCTGCGGCACTCAAGTCTTCTGCGACTGTCTCATTGCGCACACAAATGAATGCATAATGGAGTCTTAATGTCTTTGCGGCAGTCTGTCCTTATGTCTGTCTGGATGTCTTAGGGTTTTATCCGAGTGTTTGCCTGAAAATGCATCATTCTCGATGGTTTCTTTTTTTGTTGGTTCAAGTACCGCCTCATTGAAACTAATTATTTTGTCTGTCTCGGAGTTTGTGAGTCGCGACAGCTGATTACCTCGCAGCTATTTGTTTTTATTTTTGCACCTAGCGGCAATCTTTTGGTCTTGTCTCAGCCCTGTTTTAACAGCTGCAAATTTAACGCCTTGCTACCTCGGTTACTGCATTTTCAGTTTTGGTTGCCGTAATTACAAAGATGTTAGATCTTGTCGGAGGATTTTCATGGGATGGCATCAGCAGATGTTCAATTTATGCACAGTCTGTCTTGCATCATTTCGTGTAATAGTCGAAAGTTTACATGAATTTTGGTGTTTATCCCAGTGGAACATCGGAGTAATTTAACAAGTATCTCTAGTTAATGTCAGATCTTTTCTATGGTATCATTTTGCTTTGGGTTTTCATAATCGTATTATCACTTTCAGATACAATTTGATTGCATTCCAGTTTTATGATTCATAAATTACAATATGACGAAAATGAAACAAACTCAGTTTATGGTTTATTGTCTATTGCCCAATAGCGAAAGTTTATAAATTTTTAATAGGGATCAGTCGATTGTGAGAGGGTACGAAAGTAATGCAATCACAAATATTGAAAAGCCTTGATTGGAGCAAGCATTAAATTGAATGTTAATTGCTTTGCCACATGTGATTACCATTAACAAATTGAATGTCAAAGGTTGTCAGCACTAAAAGGGGCGTGCCTGGAGAAAAAGAAACCTGGAGGGGGACTTACATTAATTGCCCAAACTCAGATAAGTGAACTGCAATTGAAGTCGCTGGCAGTTGACAGCTGCGCCTGCGCAATCGAAAAAACACGCCAATCGGGTGAATCCATGCAGCATTCCTCACATATAACCGGTTGTGATTAGGAATATATTTCCCCAGACGCCAATATCCCCCGATGTCCACCATATAGCTGCAGTTATGAGTGACGTTGGTGATTTGGCAAGCGAATGGCAAACAAATTGCTTATGGCATTTCATTAAGATTCCCAAACAACTTGCCACTATCGGACGATTGGGAAATTTGGTATCGGTATATAACTGAACTGCACCAATGAGAATACCTACGGATGAAATTTGATACAGTTCCAGATTAATATGTGGAATTTGGGTGATATTGAATGAGTCCTATTCCTGCCAGTATTGAAATTCCATACGTTCGTAAACCCAAAGAGAACGGATAAAGCCAAATAATTTGCTTTAAATATCATGATTGGTGTTTAATTACGAGAATTCAAATTATGTACATGCATTAAATAGGCACTCGACATTCACATTCACCCCTCAAATTATAAGTGAAGTATCTTGCAAATCCTGAATAAGTAAAATATCCTAGAAACGAATAAAACAAATTGTGCAGACATTACTAGACCAGCAATAAAAAGCCGGGAAAGCCTTTAACAATATCAGATTGTTCCCTTGCCCTTCTTTTAAAGTAATTTCACTTGTGGTTCACATTTATAAGTTTTTATTTTCCTTTCACGACATCTGACGTTTTCCACATTAATTGAATTTTTATTGCCAATTGTCAATTGTCGCCGATGTCAGCGTCTTTATCGTGGTGCCCCCCTTTAATGCCTCGACTTTCGTAGTTGGTGTTTGTCTCCACAGTTTGTGTTTATTTTTTTATGGGTGTTGTTTGGCCGAGTGAAAGTTTCGCATTTCCAAGAAGTACGCCCTGAGATATGTTGCTGTATCTTTCAGATATAGTTTCTGCCCATTAGAAGTAAGTACACGGCCATTTAGTACCAGCAACAGAAATTGCTGCTCCCACTTGGACGCTGCTGCTTCAGCTCAGCCTCAGTAGCAATCAACAACTTCAAAGTGAGCAACAAGTTCCGCCCCGCCATAATTTTCCCACATTAAATATGCACATAAAGCTGACTTAGTTCATGCCAGGGAAAGACTCTAGACAGTGCGTTCCAAAAAACTAGGTGCACTTCAGGTGTTACGGATTGGTTTATGAGTATACTTAGTAATAGATAGGCCTGGGTATATATACAAAATGAGACTATAAGCCGTATTGTTAGGCATTTTCTAACTTTTTATTTTAGAGAAAATGTAAATAAATAGTCTACGCCATTGAAATAATTGCTTTAGGATTTATGTTTGATTCTTAACTTGTTCGTTTGTAATAAATATTTGAGGCTGATGCTTACATCTGTGCCGGATACATCAGATGCATTAAACAAAGCGCAGGCAGTCGCACCTATTAACCGGTTAATTGCTTCCTGGCCTAATTAGGCGCAGTCACAACAGTGCCAGCAGCATGCAAAATGGCAACATCAACCGACATCAGTTAGATCGGCTCTCGGGCGGGATAGCAGCGCCGATGCGTCGTCGTCTTAACTGTTTCTGCTGGTTGCTGCAATTATATTTGGTTTTCTGATGGCCATTACATGAGCGTTCGCTTACAGTGGCCAATACAGGCCCAACCGGATGGCTTCGGACCACACCTGACCGACCGGCGTGGCGGAAAAACTTTTCTCTCATTGAGCCACATTTCACACTTTTTAATTACACGCAGAAGAGAAGAGATTTCTCTTTTCGGTTTTGTTTGTTTTCATTTGGCCAAACAATTTTGAATAATCATATAATCTATATTACTGCACATTTCTGCTGGGAGTTGCGTAAGCATTTTATGCAGAGAAAGCTTTTAATTCCATCGCGGTCGAGTAAAGTTTAATTATGTCATTAAAGTAATGGGAATTCATAAAATATTTTGGGTTAAACCTGGAGAACAAAACCACACAAAGTTCAGGAGATGTAAAGTTTAGTAGAAGGGAAGTAATTCATAAATTCAAATTATATCTGTCTCTAGCTCAATTAGATGTTCGATATTTATTTGCCAAAACATTTATCTTATATGTACAGCGGAAACACGACTTTTAATTTCATTCTCACAAAGTGAAACAACCTGCTTACGATCTTGCAAGTAATACAAAATGTAACTGTTTTTTATCAAAACAATAAATCCAGAAATTGTAATATCTTTGCAAATGTACTTATAAAGAGTTCCCATAACGCTTCGTCGGATAAATTTAGATTTCCGATACGATCGACTCTAGGTAGATTCGCTTCAACTGTATTCATCGAAAAAACAGAGTCATAATTATGCATGCCAGATCATCCGTAGTCTGTCTGGGATGCCGCTCCGCACCCCACACGATGATCCATGCATACTTAATTAGTTAATTTCCCATAAATTTCTGAAGGAGGGTGTTCCCGATTCCTCTGTGAGAATATGCAATAGGCAACGGGTAGGTACTTCAAACTGAAGAGTCTCGACTGGATCTTACCCCTCATTTATAATTTATGACAAGGAGCCCATATGAATGTAAATATATTTTTTTCAAGGATTTAATAATATTTTTCATTTAAATTTATTTTTTACACGTTGATTATGGTACACAAAGGTCGATACATATATTTTTCTTTAATTAAACATTCGTAACTTATTTTTCTTATCCATGACCTACATTATTTCAAGTCCCATATACTTCCGTTGACCGCTTGCGCAAGTGGTATTGGTGAATGCAAATGCAGCCGCAAATAATCATAAATATTAAACAATAAATAACTTAATTATGCGCGCATGCAAAAATGCACGAATATGGAGGAGAACCCTCGCCCCTTTTGCCACTCCATTAATTTTATATCTGCATGAATTACTCATACGTTTTTCTTTCGAGTTTCGGTTGCGTGCCGGTTGTGCTAATTACGAAAAATAAATATTTTTGCGATATGTTTAGAGACACACAATGTGAGACAAGAAAGACTGAAAAATAGTTGTGAAAAAGAAAACGCTTCACCATAAACGGAAACTATTAATCAACTTTCACTTGTTGTGGTTTGTTTGTCGCTTCTTTTTCTTCTCAATCGATGCCGTTGTTATCGTTGTTGTTGCTGCAGCTATTAGCCATGATATTGGTCTGATATATAAACGTATATAGATATGTATGTGTGATTTCAGGCCTCCGCGCGCTGTTTGTCTGCGTTAATTATTGAAGTTTGCCCATATTGGGCCAAATATTTGTTTTGCTTTGTCCCACGTTTTTCTTCCAACGGCCAACAGGTTGTTGACTGATTATACATATTTATGTCTTTATCTTGATCGGCCTTATCTCCGTGCTTATCTTGATTGCTTCGGTATTTTCTAAAGTCGATTCAAGCTATTTGTGTTCAAATAAGACGTTTTATGTTTAATGGTGGTTTCAAAAACCAAAGAAAAGCTATCTAGCCATCTGAGTCATAAATTAAACTAATGGTATTCAAATTAATTATTAAGGAGGGAATATTTTCCAATCTTAATAAATTCTAAGGGAGAAAACTTCATTTAGAGCCTAATATAAATGATAATAATATATCTGATGTTGGAATTCTTTTTATTTAGTTGTAATTTAGTTCTCATTAGTCAGAATTTTGTGTTGACTCCGAAATTATGCTAATTAATTAATTGGACGGATATATGTATGTAGCATAGCTTTGTTGCTCTAGTTTAACCAGATTCATTCCACAATTTAATTTCACAACTCCCAATACATTAGTCATGCCATGTGTAATTCCGCTTGGAAGTTCCTTCGACTCTTGGCTTTTAGATCCATTTCTCTACTGTCTCTACACCTACGCTGAGTCAGAGACTCCAGCCGATTCCTCCCAATACCGCTCACCTGTCGTCTAGCAACAATTCAGGGCTCATTAAAAATTGCGCTCAACCCAATTCCGTCAACCAATTAAGCGTGGCCCAGCAGCAAAAAATAAGAATACAAAAAATACAAAAAGCAAGCTTGACTCATTTACAATGACTATGTATATGTTTGGATCTTTATGTTTCATACATATTGTGTGTGTATATTGCGACTTCTTGAGGCTCATCACTCGCTTCCTGCTCAGTTCGGCGGTCAACAAGCCCAAAGGCAAACGAAAAAAAGCGTTAAACAAATAACAATAACAAAAAAGAAAACAAAAAACGCAAAAAAGAGTCAACAACCACGTTGGTATGCCTTTTGATGCCGTTTGCCGGTTTATTGTTTTCCTCTTCGCTCCCAGGGAAAATTGTTTTCATATTTATTTTCGTGCCGCTGCAAAATCTTTGCCAAAAGGTAAACAATAAAGTGCCAACAACAGTTACATGACTAAACAGCAAAAAATATAAAAAATATCATACCACTTTTCACCAGAAGCTTGAAATGTCGTCAGACAGAAATAATTGTAAGGCGAAGACGGTATAATTGGATTATAAAAAGAAATCGCAGGGAGAAGTTAAAAGTGGCAAAAGGTATATTTCATGAATCCACTCATTAAACTATATTATAACATTTAAATGTACGTTGAAGTTAGAAAAATATAAAGAACAAGTAAAACACCTCTTGTAACATTTTTAATAAGAAAACTTTGTTAAAGGACAACATTTATCATAAACATCAAAGTAACTGTATTTATAATTTTTTTAAATTAGAAAATACTAATCAAATAATAAAATGTTGATTTTGATATAAACTCTAAAATTACATTATTTAGCTTGACAGAACTTAAAGATTTGAACACACATAAATACTTTGCAAATTCAAAAGTACAATAGCAGTTTGCGAGAACTTTAAAAAGTCGTACATGAGCACATTTTTTATTATTAATAGTTTTTATTTTATGCTATATTTTAGCTTTACATTTAGCTTGTGCCTGGCAAAGGTGTCTCACGTTTAAAAAAGCCGAGCCTTAGTCAAAACAGAAATATGTTAAAGGGAAGCCCCAGAAACGCAGATAAAAGTAAACCGGACAAAAGAGCTAAAAAAGCAATCAACCGAAAGAAAAAATTTCAGAAAATAAGGATTGAGTAAAGGCATGGCAAATTGTTTTTTTTTTAACTATATTTTTATTTGTTTGTTTGTCAGCTTGGACTTGTCATTTATTGAGGTCTCAGCTCTCATCTGCTAATTTACTTAGGCGGGCCATCAGAGGTATTTCTTTTGTAGCACTTGACTTATTGACTATGTTATTGACTTTTAATTAAGCACCGTCAAACAGCGAAAAAAAAAAATAGTACACAACAAGTTGATTAGCTCTTAAACTTTTCTTAGCATAAACTTTTATTTCTTAAGATTCCAAACTTAAACTTATTTAAAAGGAGAACACATTATCGCATTTAGCAAATGACATTTTGTTTTATTTTTGACCCTTTCAATTTAATATTTTTACGTAAAAATTATGTTTTTGTACATTGGAGTTTAATTCTTCTTCTTCTCTATTAAAGTATTAATTTTACCCATCCCATTGCAAGATTTATAAAAGCTTATTTTAGATCTTGAATTGCTCTCTATGCTTATACCGGTTCAGGTGTTTCCTCCAGAGGAACTTCAGATTAGTTATTTCCCCCCATCGTCTATATTTATTTTTTTCAAGCCTCTGGCCGCTTCCGTTTGTTTTACAAACCCAGTGACCCCGAAATGAATTGAAATAAAGCACACACACTCCGAAAAAATTGCAACCGGTAACTAGTTTTGCAAACATGAACTACAGGTGGGGGGGTGATGCGAGGTGAGGTGAGTCTATCGCTGCAGGTGCCAAAGCAACAGCTGCACAAAAAATAAAAAAAACAGCAGCGAGAGAGGGAAAAACACCTTTTAGTTATGCCTAGGCCAGCAACAATTTTACATGTCCCAGACCCACTTTGCGAGGTTTGGAGCTTCTCAGAAACGTTGCTTACTCTTTTGCATCTGTATCTGTGGATGTTCAGGTGTGTAACTTTATATGTATGTAAGTTTTAGCCAAAAAAGAAAAATAAACATGCGAATACTCAGAGGAACAAATAACCAAAGGTTAAATTGAACTAAACTACTATTTAAATATTTTGAAATATTTTCTTTGGTTTAATTTGCTTCTGGAATCAAATACAAAATCTAAAGAAAAATTTACAAATTGTCATATAAATTAAAAAATTAAAAATTGTTTGGTAATAAAATACTTAAGCATTAAACATATATAAAAAATATTTATTTTTATGACCTCATCTGTGCTTGTATCTGCATCTGCAAATGTAAATGTATCTGTATCTGTGTTTCGTATTTTGTTGTCTTCGTACATTCACCTCTTTTTCCTCAATGGGCTTTGTTTTTTTTGCTTATGTGCCTTTTATTGCGGTACTTCTCGTTTGGCCTTCTCGATGTTTTCGTGTCTCTTCCCCGCGTTACTAGTCACCAAGCGACACTTTTCTTTTGTTGCGGTTTTCCGGCTCGTTTTTAATTCGTTTTTATTATCTCGCCTCTCGCGATCTTCTCGGGCGCATTTTTCAGCTCAAATCAGCAGCAGCAATTACGACACCACTTTGTTGGTGTAAATGTCACCTTTATGTCTTTTTAATAATGTTGTACAACAATCACAGGGTCTGGCTATGTTCGTTTACCTGAAAGTCCAATCCGTCAGTCTCCCTCTTTGCAAAAGCAATTTAAATATTTTTCTTTGCCCATCAGTTGGAACGGATTGTTTGTTCCGTGTGTCCCAACATTTCGTATAATTTGGTAAGAATTTTTACATTCTTTAGCGATGGGAAAATCGTAGTGGTGACCAGATAATAATAATAAATTACATTTTTAATCGCTTACCGATGGGAGGCTTTTGATAAAAGATTCAATGTGAGAAAATGTTGTGAATTTTGTGGTCGAAACCCCTGCTGTTTTCTGTTTAAAGGAATATTAAATGCTGCAAATTATATTTGTCATTTTAAAATTTCAGTTAAGATATTTAGCCTTTATATAAAAATTTTTACGATTTTATTTGGAAGAATATATTAATAGACATCTATGAAGTCTGTGGTCAATTATTATAATATTTCCATTGCATTTCCCTCGTTCATTATCTTTGAATTCCTATATTAATGCAACCCTTTCCATTTAGGCCCGATCAACCCTGAAAACAAATGTCGACCTTGGCAACCATTGAAATGCAAATTGGGAAACCAAAAACGAAAAATACCCAAACACTTAAACGAACCCTTTGTTGCTGGTTACGCCTGAATGCAGCAAGGACTCTTCCACTGCCACACCTCTGGTTAAATATTCGAACCATAAAACTCCAGCTGCTTGAGGACAAAAAGTTCGAAATGCAATTCCCACTGACAACGCACGCCCTCGCGGAAATTGTGGAAATAGCTTTACTTAAACGGTTGCCATCCCATACCCATCCTCCAACGCGAACCCTCCTTATAGAGAGCGACTGCTCTGTAAATCGACAAGTTTCAGTGCACAGACGACGGGTTCCCTCAAGCGGAACCGTTGACGGTTATTAAACTACCTTTACAAGACGGAACAAAAACCGAACCCGGGGAAAAGAATACCAACACAGATAGCAGCGCAAAAGTTTAAAGAACTCGAAAGAGAAAAGAGGGTTGGTACTGAATAGTTTAGTTCAGGCATAGTTCCGCTGTTTGACATCACTTCTTTTCTTGGAAATAGCTTTACTGAACTTTGAACGTTACCTACTCTACCCACGCCCCGGATAGCATATAACATCTTGAGGTTATTTGTACAAATGCACTGAAATTTTCTGCTTTGATGAAGTTATTTGTTTAGGGTCGCTGAGCGCCGAAAGTTGGAGGGAGAAATTCTGGCTAGATATGATCTAGTAATGGAACTTTTAATTGGCTCGTAGGAAGGGCGGTCGATTGTCAGATACTTTTGTGCTAAAGAAACCCCTAGTTTCCCTATCTCTACAATTGTTAACTCAAACGATCATAAATCAAGACAGATTCCGTTTATTTTGTTAGCTCTGGAAGATGACTGAATGATTGTTTATTTAAAAATGCGCACTTCTAAATTGTATTGCTTTAAAAAATCGCAAGCAAATATAATAATTATTTCGATAAAAGAAAAAAGAAAACTTTACTTGTTGCGCCCTGCACAACAAAGCATTTTTCCCAAATTCATTCATTCATATATTAAACAAACTTTGTTTGGATTTCCTCATCATGGTTTGTAGGTGAACAGAACCGTATTTACAATGTCTTCCTTTATATTTTCTGCCCCTCAACATAATATGTCGGTGTTTACATTTGGCAACGGAAATTTTATGTTTGCCACATCTGCGATAACTTTTTACTTTTCGCTTCTGATTCCGCCTCACCATTTACGATGCTTTCATGGAAGTTGTAAACCCAGAATCTAATTTTATCAAATGTTTCTCCTGGCTGTTTACAGATAGTCAAAGCCTCCTCCACACAAGACAAAAAACGAAGACAAAAACGACGTCACACTGGAGTCACAACACGGTAGACGGTTCCAGAACTAAGAAGAGACGACCCTTCCCTTCCCCCACTACAACCTGTACAGTATGTCACATGATAAGAAGATGTTGGATCGCGAGGCAGTTCGTTCAGTGATACAGCAATGGAATGCCAATCGATTGGATCTCTTTGCGCTCTCCGAGCCAGACGAGGTGAGTCCGTCTACATGGAATATATACATAGGAAATACATTCAATTATAATACTTTAATATTCCCCACAGAACCTGCTCTTCCATGGCGTTATGCGCTTCTACTTCCAAGATGCTGGCCAGAAAGTGGCCACAAAATGTATTAGAGTGGCTTCCGATGCCACTGTCACAGATGTCATAGGTAAGTAATTATTAGAAAAACCCTTTCTTCTTTGAATAACTTTTTAATTCTGGTTTATTTATACCCCTAGACACACTAATTGAGAAATTCCGTCCCGATATGCGGATGTTATCCGTGCCGAATTACGCTCTGTACGAGGTGCATGCCAATGGCGAGGAGCGTCGTCTAAACGCCGACGAAAAACCGCTGCTGGTGCAGCTCAATTGGCATATAGACGATCGCGAGGGCCGATTCCTGCTTAAGAACATTGATCAGAAGACTACAGTGAGTTTGTATTGCATCCTTACCGTAAAAGAATTCCTTCTAACTTATTTATTTCCTCCCCTTAGCCCATCGAGCAAACAGATCTAAACTTCAAGCGCAAGCTCTCCAAGCGGGAGAAGAAAGAACAGAAAAAGAAGGAAAAGATGGCGAAGCTAAGCTCCGATCCGCCCACCTCCAATGGCAGTCAGTTGGGTCTGGGCAATGGCATTAGTGGATCCGCAGGGTCCGCCCAGATGAACGGCAATGTCGGTGGTGGTGGAGGTGATGGCACCGATGCCGTGGCTGGTAAACTGTACACGGAACTGCCGGAAACCTCGTTCACACGATCGATCTCAAACCCGGAGGCCGTGATGCGGCGACGTCGACAACAAAAGCTCGAAAAGAAGCTGCAACAATTCCGTTCCAGAGATGGAGGTCCTGATACGGGCGGTACGCTGAAGATCTACGGCGAAAGTCTCTGCCAGGATGTGCCCTATAAAACACTGCTGCTCTCCATCCGTGATTGTGCCCAGGCTGTTGTGCGGGAAATGCTAACCAAATACGGACTGGAGAAGGCCGATCCCCTGCACTATTGCCTGGTTCAGGTGGGGAATACGTTAACTTAAAATATGGGTTGATACAGAGTAGTTGATAAAAGGGCTCAGATAATTTTCTATCGAATGGTATATTTTTTATAACCACCTAGTAATATAACCATTAATAATAATACATTAGCATTGTAAATTTTCACACTAAGTTGCATTAATTCACGTTTAAACTTTGTATATTTAAATTATTCAATTATACAAATATGTTAATGAATATTAATCAAACCAAATGGAAATAATATTGATAATAATTTTGAATTTTGAAAGCCCATTTACTACAATACTCTATATCAATATCCTTTCAAGTATCGAAATTAATTATTAATATTCCCATATGCAGGTCAACAGCGATGGAACGGAATATATACTCGATGATGACGAGTGCCCGCTATCGATACTCATGAATCACCCAACGTCGCGAGGTGAGTGCTCTCCTTCCATTTCCTGATTTCCAACCATTTAAAATCAATTTTCTTTTGTGGGGGAATTGCCACTTCATTCATAAACATGGAATATCCTTGGCATGAAATTAGTCTTGTTTTATCAATAATTATGCGTCCTCGCTCACTCACTCACTCACTCACTCATAACTGAGTGACTGAATGACGGTAACTTCGTATCAACAGCAACAACAAGCACCAAACAAGTTGGCGGTGTTGCTATTTTCTTATTTCATACTTTCAGTGTAGAAAAATTGTATCAATCAGTTGTGAGCTGGCATTTCTTAGCGTTGCTTCGGAATTTGTGTTTATGCTAATAAAGCTATTGAAAAATAAACTAAAATATTAAGAAACTCACTTTTGCGGTGTTTAAAGCCTACTAATAGTTAAAACTAAAATAAATTGATAAACCTAATTTTAAAATAAAAAATATAGTTCTAAAAAGTATTTAAAACACTTTCAAAATAAAAAATATAAAAAAGTATTAAAGAGTAACTTGTCAATAACTACTAACTATTTATTACTTAAAAACATTGAACCAGAAACTGAATTATAAAGTTAAAAGTTTAACATGAAAGATGATTTTTGTGAAAAGATACGTAAGTGGCAGCAGAAAGCAATGACTTTTTGAACAAATAATTGTTTAATGTGAAATGTATTAATGCATAATGTCCATCAATAAATTAGTGCATAAAGATATATCAATCTCTCTATGGCCATAATTTTACGGTTCAAAATCAACACAATTTCGAGCAACAATTATAAAAAAATTGTTTCAGTTTTGGGTTCTTTCATTGCCTTCAACAATTTTTTCAAAATAAATTTTTTGGTTAATAAAATAAAGAAAGCATCCGCGTAGCATGTTCAACAACCATTTTAGCTGGGACAACATCCCAAGGAAATGCGGTTCTTTTTAGAATTTTGTTTATTTAAATAGCAAAACGGTACTTATGCATGTAAAATATGTATATAACAAAATCATGTACTTTCATTGCTCCACGACTTTTAATTTTAAGTCAATTCGTTTTTAATTTTACTCTTTAAAAGTAAACCAAAAAGAAAGAAATTTTATTTTAAATTGTATTTTTCAATATGTTAAAGCTATATACAAAATTTCTTATAATTGTTCAATTACCTTAAACTGGTGACGAACTCCTAAAAGCTGTAATTTAAATAAAATGTTTGTGACCCAAGCGCAAGCGCAGCAATGGAACAGAATAATTGAGGGCACCAACAAACCTATAGCAATGAAAGAGAAAAGCACAAAGCCGTTTGGCGCAAAAGGCCCAAAAATAAACAAATGCACAGACACATAAACCACCGTCACCTCCAGCATGAATGTGGCTTAATGTCATACTCTGCACAGAAAATATATATATATACATAGATATGTTTTTATGGAAAAGGAAAACAGCCGCTAGTACACTGTGAAACTCGGCTTAGTTTAGGCTCTACAAAATACGAAAACATTGCCAAAGTATAAAAAAAATTGTAAAAAACTTAGTTCTTTTTTTAGCTAATGCAAACAAATTAATTTTCGGCAAACATAAAATTTTATAAATTTTAATGCCCTTTTGGTTTATAGTTTTAACAATAATATTTTTAGGAATGGTTTCTATTATTCCCGCTTAAAGTATACAAATGTACTTTGCCTAACCTAACGCCTTGACATAAAGTCAATACCCTTCCACTTATTCTGACACCGCCGCAACAATAAAGTTAAGCGACGATCATGAATAACATTTAAGAAAGGCAGCCGGCCCGCAAGGAAAATAACATACAAAAGCGAAAATGTGTATTTGGGCATATGTAAATACAACTTGGTGCGGAAATGTTTGACGCAATCTTCCAACAGAACACACACGAGCCGCCAAAAAGGAAGCCCCACTGAGTTGCCACTGAGTTCTACACTGAGAAAAAGTATGGCTTCCTTATGGCATTAGAGAAAACGTATATCCTTCTGAAATCCAATTCTATAAAATTTGATTTTAATTATTAATACGAAAGGTTACTTTGGACGGTCTAATGGCGTTCCTTTTAATTAAATTTTCTAGTGATTGTATCTGTCTTTGTTAATAAAGGCAAATATAAAATATAAATATTTTCACGCTGTGTAGTGGCGACCCACAATTCGACCCGGACCGAAGTGCTTGTAATAATGACATTGGCTGCGTTTCCTTTTTGGGTGTCCTGTCCCTGTTGCTTGGGATGTGAAATTCACGACCACTTGGCAGCCGCCACATGTTGCCTCTCTCCGTCTCGCTTTCTGTCTGCTCTCTCGCTTTGCTTATATCCACCTGTCTCTCTGTGAGGTTCCCAGGGGCATTTTGAAGGTGTAAAATGTAAATTGCGACCGCACTTTGCTCGCAGTCTTTGTTGTTGTCAGCTGAACGTCGACGTTGACGTCGCCGCTGGCGTTGCTAATTGTTGGTCCCTTTTTTTGTTGCCTACTTTTATGTTATGAAATGTTTACTTAGAGAAGCTTGAATTTTTCACCGCTGTGGCTGTTGTTTTTATTTAGACATTTTTCGAGGGGTACAATCAATTTGGGTCAACATTTCCTGAGGCGACAAAGAAGAATGTGGGTCATATCTGTGGCACTCTTATCTCTAGATTGAGTAATCTCTTTTGGGTTGTATTATGTTTTAGCAGGGGAATCATTTATTCGTCAAGTTATGATAGTGCATATATTTTTTTTTTTTTCTACTTATTCATTAGATGAACCAACCCAAGTTTGTATTTGGTAACCACCAATTTAGTTTTTAGTCATTGAAAAGTGGATTTAGCTATCAGGCACTTTTTGTTATATTTATTTCATTTACCTTATGCACTTTCCAAGTATTATTGTTTATTTAAGATCTGTAGTTGCTACCTAAAATACTCTGAATTCTTACTGCAGATAAAACAAACACAAAAACACCTGCGGCTGATTGCTGAAAGCACAAACTACTTCAATCTCTTTCTATCTTTGTCTGCCTGCCAATGTTTGCTCTTACCTGGAATTGTTTATTTTGGCTTTTATTATCAACAGCGTTTTATTGTGTCTGCCGATGCTGCAGGCTTTTCTCTTTCCCCTAAAGTCTGTTAGGTTTTCTCTTAATATATATTTTCAATATTTATCGCCGCGACAGAGAAAGTGGAGATGAGCTTTTTCGGCTCTCTCCCATCACCTTTCTCTCTAGGTTTTATTTTGTCTCCTTCGCTCGTGCTCATCCTTTGTGTTTCGGTACGTCGTTTTGGGCTTCGCTTTTGGTTTAATTTCCCTTTTATTTGTTTGGGTTTCAATGGCACAGTGGATGAATTCTGAATGCAAGGCAACTAGTACTCTTCCTGTTAAATGTTTGACCTATATATTATATCTTTTAATTAAACAACCCTTGAATATAAATATAAATCGTCTGTATTATGTATAAAAGTATATATATTAATATAAGTAGTCATATATGTACATCCCAAATAAATAAAAAAGAGTGTTTCCTTGATAAAAAATTCCTCGAAACAGTTCAACTGACACCAGAGGCCTCTATAGTAAGCCTTTTTGAGAGCCTCTTCCTCATAAAAGGTTATTTGTGTTTAGCAAATTTTTATTGCCTCCTTTGAGGCTGTCGGACATGAATTCCAAACTGTTCCATGGCGTGTCTACAGAGAGTTGCCCCGTCGAGTGACTTAACCCATTCCAACCAATTTATTCGATTTGTTTGGGTGTCTTTGGCCTGCGTCAATTTCTCTTCCGTGCGTCCGTTTGTCCTGCCAAGGGTAATGGGCATGCCTTTGCGGCCGCATCGTCGGCACCACCAGGCCGCAACCACCTGGTCAGGTGGCCCGGGCAGCAACAGGAATAACGACCCAAGCACCTGGATGCCCCCCTCATTTGGTCACTTGAACATCCACCAATAAGGAAAGCGAATGTGCTTTCGTTATAAATTTGTTGTCGTACAGTCAAGCTCCATGGCATGGAATGTGTTTCTGTGAATTACTATCACTTTAATTAAATAATTACCTCAACGATTTATATTTTAATTAATTTGCTTACGGTTTATTATTGGAACATATTGAAAGATATCCTATTCCGTGAAAAATATTTCTTACTGTTGATTTCAGACATTTTAAATTTAGTTATGTATACCAATTAGCGGAGTTGACATGTGTTTCTGGATGTATGACCACATATACAAAATCCTGTGAAACAGTTGCAATAGTAGTTTAAGGCTGCAACTGGCAACGTGCATTTGGCTCTGTTGTTCTTAGTTGCGGTTCACTTCTGTTGTTGATTCATGTTATTATTGTTTCTCCGACCGTTGTCAGCGTCCTTAGCAATGTCGATCTACCGCCGGCTCAAGTGATAAAGGTGGCGAGGCGGAGAGGGTGTGTGCAGGTCGATTGGGTGAGGGGATACCCTCCAACACACATGCACACACATCCCATTGTCCTTTATCTATACCGTGCACTTCGTTGCCGTCACAGTCACACTTCGCCATAGAACTCACACAAATACACATGCACTGGGAAGAAAGATTTTAGGATCCCTAATTAAAAAAAAGTTTTATCATTGAAAGAATTGTTATATTTTGGTTCTTTAATTCATTATTTTGGATTATTTTAATGTAGTTGCCTCTTATAAATTTAAAAATAATACTAAAAATCGTTGAATAGCTACTATAAGGATTATTTGTTCTCATATTCTATAAAAATTTTATTTGTAGGTATTCTTCATATCTTCATACTTACTTTACCCTTTGTAGGACAATTCAAATTAAGACAAATTAAGGCTAAAAGTAGGGGGAAAAAATGTAGACTGTATTTTACGAGGATCTGGTACTCCGTATAAGTTGTTTGATTTTCTACAATAATTACAGAATTTAAGTAATTTCGAATTGATACATTTCATAGATAAGTAAGTGCGTAGAAGAAAACACAAATTAATTAACGAAATTTTTACTTAATATTTCTCTATCTGCACACACCCGTATTGTGTGTGAAGCCGATGGTCGACAGAGTTTCCCGACGAAAAGCCGAATTCTGTATTTTCCGCATTGTGTTTGGGCCAACGGCATCGGCACTAGGTTCACGTTCATGTTTAGAGTCAGGTTCAGGTTCAGTCATGAAGTAATGCTGCTCGGGAAAGCACGACGCGGAGCTTTCGGAAAACCCGCGATAAATCGCAGTTGTGTCTGAAGCAGGCGAATAGGAATTCACCGGCAGACGGCGACGGCGGCAACAGTTTTCTGAAGATAAAAGGACGAAAGGATGGTGTATGGATAATGGCTGGGCGCCCCATCGCCGGGAGCAGTCACGCCTCCTGCTCCTCGTCTGCCGCCCCCATGCATACACAAAATTGTCAAAATTAGAAGCCGTTCAATTGAATTTGCTTGGCGCTCGCTGCATCGTCTCTTAGTAAAGTGATTTTGCCAAAGAAATAAGTAAGAAACAAATTGTCGCGGAGGAGTAGGAGGCGGATTCCATGTGGTCCACGTCGTAGTAGAATTATCACCAGTAAGAAAAGCGCCAAAGAACGACTTCAAAATGATGGATTGGGGCATAAGACGTAAGTCACTTCGCAGGGGCTGCCTATTTATTTATTTATACTCTATGCTCCTATATGTTTGTATTCCCTCCCTTTGCTGCTAATGAGCGGTAAGCCAGTCAAGTGCCCTGAAAAGTGTGCTATGGCATCCATCACCGAAAGTTTTCGCCCAACTTTTATTTTGGCTGCATTTTGCAAATACCGCTCTCGTAACTTTTTCGATTTTCGTGTTTGGTGGGCACTGTGCGTTATTAAGCGGTTGCGGTCTTTAGATTTCCTCTCGTAAATTGAGCTGGCATTTTTCTGGCTCTCGGGAAGCGTTCAACTTGATTGTCGTATTGATTGTGTTAGGCATTAAAAGCTTAAGTGTGACAACACTGATGTTTTTAATGGGTTGAGTGGCGAGAAAAGTGTTTTATGGGTACTTGAGAGGAAGAGGGGATGTACTGGTTATGTGACAGAGATTTCAGAACGAACGTCAATTTAATCAACGTGTATTATAGTTAAAATTTGAATGCATTTTAATGAAATTCACAATGATTTAAAGAAGTATCCTGTATTAAAGGAAATCCTATAGGTAAATAAATAAAAAATATACATTTGTGTTGTTTTCCTTATCGTAATTCATCGTAATTCCATTAGCTATGTTATTATTGGTAAAAAATACTTGGTTGACCTTTTGAGTGTCTCTATCCTGACTGTGTCCACGTTTAATCTAATTACGGCTTCATTAAATAATGCTTGTATTTCGGGATGTTTATAGGACATTAGAGTACAATGAAATGAACAAACACACATCATGAACTTTGATTTTATCTGCACATCAGGTCACATTTCTATACGTAACTTTAATTGGATGGGATTACACCGCCAATTAAATGGTGAGTAGGACAAACAAACCATTTGACCCTGAGTCCTAAACCCTTAAAAGAAGCTCAATTACGCATGTCGAACATCTGTTGGCCGCCTAAAACAATTCGCTTGACGCACAAAATCGAGCGATGTGTTTCCATAATGACACGTTCGAGATACCCGTCAACCGATTATTAATTTTAGGCATACCAAATGCCGCGCTTACTGCTAAATGGGTCGAAATTTCCGTGCGAAGTCATGTAATATTCATGGCAACGCGGAGAGGACATTGACCAGGCTCTTGTCGCGATGGAATTTCCTTAACGCTACATTGGTTTCACCAATAAAAATAAAACATACCAAAAACAAAGAGAAGGAAAAGTGCCGACAGTAACAATAATCATTTCGCAAAAGGACGCAGTAAAGCAATCTGGACTAGCGAAAAGGTCAAACCTAATGAAGCTCAAAGGCTTCTTCGTAGACTTTGCTCCGTGGCTGCTCATAAATAATTGTGCCCCCGTCACGCCCCTCTAGTATATTTTGCCTCCCCCTTTTTTCTATTTTTCCCCAACCTGCCTTAGTAGGAGCTGCCTCGTAAACTTTTGCAAAATGCAACGCATAATTTGCTGCCTGAATCTTTCTGGGAACTTGGGAGCTGTCGACTTTATGCCACGCCACACTCTCTCCGGTTCGAGAAGTGCAGTTTATTTTTGAAATACTCTGCGCCTGAAGGTCATCCATGGTCCTGGATGTTGTGCTCCGCCCTCTGTCCTCTGCCCTCTGCCATATGTCCACCCACTAAAAATGCGCTCAGGCTTTGGGGAAGCGTCACTTGAAATTGGGTTAACAATTTGTTCGCTTTTTGTTTTATTGCTGTCCCGGCTTTTTTCAGAGTATTTCAGAGTGGAAACTCAATTTCATTTGGGAATTCGGTTATGGTTGAAGAGGAGGTTATAAAATGCCAAGATTCCTAGGGTAATAAAATGGCAAAAAGAGAGGAATAAATGTTATATTAGATCGGTTTTTTGCACATTCGTAATAAATTTAAATAGAACTTTTGGTAATAATTTATATTTTAATGCATATTTAAATTTTTGAAATTATGATTTATAATCTGATTTATTTATTACAAAATAAATTAATATACAACATACATACATTATTAATTGTTTGATTGTCTATTTTTATTTGTTTCCTAATCTGAGGACTCTTTTATTCAGACATATACATAAGTTGTTTATATGGCGTATAAAGGATCTTTGATGTATTTTTTTTTTTTCTTTTTATGTTAGTAAAATAAAAACAAATTTGAAAACTTATTTCGTCGCCTGATTGATGCGCAATAATTCCGTTCATTTGACGTCTTATCTATCTATCATACAATAAATGCCAGCCGAGCTGAATCAATCACCAACAGGCATCGGCCGAAACCATCATCATTTACATGATGTCGCCTCTCAATTGCCTCCCCAGGTTTTCACTACTTTTCCCCGCCCATCTGCCTGCTGTCTCACAACTTGGCAGTTAGTCAGCCAATCAGTTCCTAGGATGACTAAACGAAATTGTCACAGCCGAAAATGCTAGAGCGAGATATCGGGACTTTAGGGGCATTTTCAAATGCCAGAGACAAAGGCGGCAGTCAGGAGCAGAGACGACACATGTCACGGCTCTTGAAGGCGACCGAACACTGGCTCCTTGCCAGGATAAATATGTATTTCTTATTCCACTCTCAAATTGAATTATTCAGTCTCGTGATTTTACTTTAGGTACCTCTCTGGCCCTCCCTTGTGGTTTCGCACTAAAAGGAAATTGCCTATTTATTTATGAGTCGAAGCGAATTAGGATCCCAAAACGATGCCAGAACGGAAATTAATGATATTAATTTAAGTGTTCCGGGCCACGTTTCCTGATAGTCCGTCGCTATACATCATAACTAAACAAGGAGTCTGGGAATTGCCAAACTAATCGCACTCATAAATCTCCAGGCGATAAGGGTTGCTGCAGCACCCCGTTCAAAAGCACTGCAGAATCTCTGTGAAAAACAGGAAAAGCTGAAGGAAAACCTGTTATTCGCACACAAACCCCATAAATTCGCGATCCCGATCTTTATATCTCAGAGTTGCAAATTCTATTTCTTTTGTTGCATATATGATTCTCAAGTGGTACTGGCAGTTGTAGCTTGAGGATCCCTCAGATTCCATCAATCGGCCTTCCTTGTCTTGGGGAGCAGAAATGTTCAATGAACGTGTAGTGAGGACATTGCTGCTGACACCAATGATATAACCCCCGTTCGCTGATCGCTCGCGATGGTGTTCGGAATTTTTGGACCAGGCTCCCTTACTTTATAGGGGGCCGTCTGTTTAATGCATATTAAAGATAGGTAAACCTAATTGATGAGTCAATATGTTAAAAAATTATCAGTTGGCACCGTAGATCAAAATCGCAAAGATAACGAATCGAAACGAAAGGAATTAAATTGCTCTGAGATACTGTCTATCATTCAATATGTCTCAAATTGAGTTTCTATTTTAATATGCTTTTATTAATTTTTTTTTTTTTTTTAAATACATAATAAATTTATTTATTATATAATAATTTAACGTTGAATTCAGCTTAATAAGATGCACAATACTATGGGTTAATAGTTTAAAATATTGAATGAATTCCATAATACATTAATACCACTCAAAAGTGTATTTTCGGTTCCATAACTTATGACTGATTTAATAATAAAGTATTTTATATTCTTGGATAAAAGTGCAGCAGTTTCACATTAAGCTTAAAATGAACTCTTCAAGATGAAATCTTTGTTCTCTTTAAGCCATTTAATGGAAGTAAAAGCAGAAAGGATAATAAACTAAGAATGTAAAAGGTCTAGCCGGTTGAATACATATCTCCCTGGCTGCTCTTGCAAGCTTTAATTCGCCTTTTTTACAGTTTTACAGCCGAAGTAGTGGAGTTTTTCGGCCAAGTATCCAAGTATCGGGCCGAAGAACAGTGTAAAAGGAACTCAAACCCAAGGAAAGTAAGGCAACGAAATCCAACTTGGGCAACAATAAAGACGTTGACTGTGCGATGCTCGTTAGCCGGAAAGTAGCTTCAAGTATATCTCATGTTTTTATGTGCACACAGGCACACATATATCCTTTGTCTTATCCTTGTGTACCGCTTTTTTTCTACCCGGTAAGAGTCTAAGAGTCGGTCGGGCATATTGATTGCCTCAATAAGAGAAGCGCCGGCGGAGAGAGAGAGAGATGATGGTGAGCCCCAGATTGATGGAGTGGATTTGTGTGGTAATGCGTATGGAAATAAGAGTGGAAATGGTAGGGATATGATTGACAAGCGTTTGTGGTTTACTCGCTAAAAGCTCATTACATTCTGTTTTGCTTTCGTAATTCGATAGGTGTTTTGTGTTAGGCATACGG
Organism: Drosophila anomelani; assembly: GCA_035045905.1. Lineage (NCBI taxonomy): Eukaryota > Metazoa > Arthropoda > Insecta > Diptera > Drosophilidae > Drosophila > Drosophila anomelani. The sequence continues at coordinate 673,854 of JAWNOO010000007.1, read as the reverse complement.
TTGATTAGTGGTTGATGTTAAACATTTAGTTACGATTATGTCAACAGATTTCCTTTCCTTGCATATTTTTATACCCTTGCAGGGTATTATAGTTTCAGTCAAAAGTTTGCAACGCAGGGACGGAGACATCTCCGACCCTATAAAAATTATATATATACTTGATCAGGATCAACAGCCGAGTCGATCTAGCCATGTCCGTCTGTCCGTTTCTACGCAAACTAGTCCCTCAGTTTTAAAGCTATCTGAATGAAACTTTGCAATTAGGCTTCTATATACTCTCACTCGTACATATGTCGGAACGGGCCGGATCGGACGACTATATCATATAGCTCCCATAGGAACGATCCAAAAAATTTTCAAAAAAAAATTATAACTTTGTCAGTTTTTCACATATTTTCACCAAATTTGATTTTTAGCCATATTTTACTATTACTGAATTTCGGTTTTAATTTCATGAAAATCGGCTGACTATATCCTATAGCTTCCATAGGAACAATCAGGAAAATAAAAGAAAAAACCATAACTTTGTCAGTTTTCAACATATTTTCACCAAATTTGATATTTGGTCATTTAATATAATTTCCGAATTTCGGTTTTAATTTCATGAAAATCGGACAACTATATCCTTTAGCTTTCATAGGAACAATCAGGAAAATAAAAAACCATAGCTTAGTCGTGTTTCAAACCATTGCCATCAAATTTGAGATTTGGCAACTAATTATTATTTCAGAATTTCGGTTTGAATTTTTTGTTTAAATTCTGCAAGGGTATACAAACTTCGGCTCACCGAAGTTAGCTTCCTTTCTTGTTGGTTTGTAAAACCGTTTCCCTTTCTGCCAACCTAATTTGAAGGGTAACTACCATTCAGTCATTTATAATCATAGGATTCAATGTCATCACTTTTCCTCACAAATGTCCTTATATACAATGCCCATTGCCTGTGGTTCGCTGATTCCTTTTAAATTGTAATTAAATTAAAATACATTTTCGATGACTCACTGCATCCGAATGGAAATCCACGGAAAGCTCCTGAGATCCGCCATTCAAATCAGCTTATCGCACCCAACTGAATCAGACCGCGAACCATGACCTCGTCCGTGTTTTCAATTCCGTCCGGGTTTTCCGGACTGTCCGGTTTTTTTCCAGCGCGTTCACTTGGTTGTCCTGGTCGCATGTATCTATCTCTCTGCTGGATGCGAGTTCTGCGGATGTGGCTGCGGATGTGTATAAAGGATGTGTGGGAGCCAGTGCTTCCTCATTCTGTATCCTGTACGGGAAAGTTGCTACTGGCAGTGCTGCTGTTGTGTGGTGCTCTGAGCGCCTGGCACTGGCGGGTCATGCAAAGGACCAAAAGTAAACGCACTTAAGCACACACTAACACCAGCAGCCAGGCTCAAGCTCGAGCGCACCCACTCACACACACAGAGACAGCTCACCCGTTGAAAACATTGTAAACTAAATGTTGTTTTATACGCCACTCACTCACCCACACAGTCATAATTTACTGTGCTTGCTTTATGGGTGCTTTAGGGTGTGTGTTTCTAGATGTACCCCTTGAAGAAAGGATATACTTTATGTATAATTCTGGCAAAGGAATAAAAACACGAAATGTGAAATGAAATCAAAATATATATTTACTAACCTAATTCGGAAAATATATGTTTTTTTTTTAATACAAACATTTATTCTTTTAATTTAATGTCTTATTTGAAATATTAATTAAAATCTAATTATTTTCAAATGGTTCATTGGTTTCTTTTTTTCAAGTATATGATCTGGAATCCTTTTGGTACTTTGGATATGTAGTACGTAGTACGTAGTGATATGTGGAGCTCCTTAAAAAGTATTCCCTTCATAAAATGAGTATCAACTGAGTCGATCAACTTAAGCTTTGCTTTTTGGTTGGATTTTTTCGTGTCTTATTCATTCATTCACGCACTCAGTCCGACAGTGAGCTAGTCAGCGAAAGACTTTGGCTTTGCCACTGCCGCTGCCATTGCCGCATTGCTCATACGCTCAGTGTGCTCTCAGTTATCCTTGCGCGCTGTCAACGCATTGTTGTGGGCGCCCGGCGCCTGGCAGCTGCCGCCCGAGCCCTATCGCCAGCGTGGCCATACGGTTAGTTAGTTAAAAAAATATTATTGTGAAAAATTAATTTAATCCTCGCCTTTTTCTGGCGATTTTCCACCGCATGCCGTTTCTGCGGTTGGTTCGAAGTGTCGTTTTGTGAGTGCGCGTGAGTGAGTTCTCTCCTTTCAATTGGATGGCAATTTATTTAATTTCGCTTTTTTTTGCTGTCTGCCGTACTTTGATTTCGATTTATACTTTGTCACTGCATTCCCCTGCGCGTAAATTGAATTTTGACACGTTTTTGTCCTTGCGTGTTCTCGCCCTAAAAGGTAGAGTGAGAGGGATCCGAGGCAGGCCGTTAATTCACCAAAGTCATATAAAAAATTTAATTTTTTAGGGAACCCTCGACACAAATATAAACGTATACATTGGTAAAGGAAAAGCGCCTGTCCCACTGGCGGTTGCTCGGTTCCTAAGCCAGGAGCCCGGCCAAAACAAACAGACAAAAATCGATAAATTTCAGGAGTTATTTACAAAAGCTAAACGCTTTTTTCCCCCGTGGTGTATGTGACCATTATGTGTGTGTGTGTGTGCGTGTGTGTGTGTATGCCGGCCATTGTGGCATTTCATTTCAATGGTCAGTCCAAGGACGCGACTCGCAGGACATGGGCTCCTGCCTTGTCTGTCGTCATCAATGCTGCACACGACAGCCAACAAATCGAAGCGCATAAACCCGAAAATGTGAATTTGTCAACCGAAAGGAAAGCCGATTTTTAAATTCCCTGAAATCCAAAAGGGTTAACAATCGATTTATTCAAATTTTATTTATATTTCTTTGCATTTTCTGAAAAGTTAAGTTTTTTTTATAAATACATAACCTGTAAGATCTTAAGTTTTCTTGAAAATGAAAAATTAAACTTAATGGATTCCTGTGTATATATTTTTTTTGAGAGACTCTAATATATACAAAAGTAAAAAATAGTTAATTTTTATGAAATTTCAACCTTTTACCTTAACTTTAAAACAACTAAAAATGGGTTTAATCATTTATCAGAGTATATTTTTTTAATTCCTGTCATACTCTTTCAAATCCTATTGGAATTCCCCTTTAAATGAATGGTGTTTACTCAAAGTAAGGGAAGAATCCACTCGCCGTCCCGAGTAGCCTGCAAAATCCAATCAAGCTATCAGCCCCTTTTGCTCTCGATCTCCACCTCCATTTCCATTGCCACTACCAGCTTCAATCTGCTGTTCTCCTTTTCCTCCCGCTGTGATTTCATTCTTGCACATTTCCCCCCTAGTATTTTATTTTTCCGCTATCTTGGGGCCTCGAAAAGGAAGGAGACGCGCTCGCATCTTCAGCTTGAGTGTGGCAATTATATTTTTATTGTTTCTGTTGCCAAATTGTCTAGCAAAAATGGTGATAGCCGCCTGGGGCAGCACTTGACTTGAGTGGCGGCTGCCGTCCAGCACCAAAGGAGATTGGATGAGTTAAAATCTCCGGAATGGGGAGTTAAATGTGCGCAACGAGAAGCACAAAGATAATTAGGTTTCGAGCATCGATTTCGATTTTTTTCTTCTCATGGAGGGGAGAAGTCATTTAAATGATACCTTTAAAATATGAAATATTATCCAGTAATATTTAATTGAAATAAATAATAATAACGTTTATTTAGTAGCTCTATTTATTTATAGCAATTAAATAGAATAAAGCATATATAAAAGATTTTCGTAGTAGATTTATTCAGTCAGAATTTTATCGTCAAGCTTGGCATGCTTTTGGGCGTCGTGTGGAAATTTCAATTTTTAATTATGCAAACTTTTCAATAGTATTTTATGAAATTTCCCTCAAAATTTAAATTTCATCCTTCGGTTGATGCTTTAATTGAGTTATTAGAGCAACATACTCCATTAGCTGTTCGCACAGTTGCAACATTTTCCAATAGTATTTATCGAAAAGTTTATATAATGCTTGGTGAGGGTTACACAAGGATTCAACTTTTGCTTCATGCCTCTTGTCCATTTCAGAACCCGAACCTGACCAGCCTGTTCCTGGTCAAAGGAGGGAAACTTCTTGTATGAGAGGAAAACTTGGCTCATTAAATTTTCATTGTTTTAATTTGCGCCACGTGAAAAGCTCCCATCTGGGGGCAAGAAGGCGGATGGCGGTGGGGACATGGGTACTCCGTGGTCGAGAGTGCGGTCCGGTGGCCAGAGTTTTCTATGCCGACGTGCCTGGGCAGAGGAGATGTGGGCGTCATTGGTTTCTTCGGTTTCCAGAGTCAAAGTCGCCACGTTTTACGACTAATTTGGCTAATTTGAGAGCACAGGCTGCTGCTGGTAAAATCAATCTCAGTCAATTAGGCCAAACAAAAGGGCGTTTTTCCCTTCACAACTCCTAACATTAGTTCAACGGAGCATTGTAAAGTTGGTTCAATTCAGAGCAAAAAAAAGGAATTTCTTTTTTGTTTATACAAATTACACTTTTAATTAAATTCCTCGGCGCGTCCAGCTTTCAAGTTCCAGGGCAGAAGTTGCCGCTTCTGCAGTTGGGTGGACTAATTAAAAACAGCATAATGGAATAGCCGTCTGCTGCCCTGGCTGCACATTTAATGCTCCGCGAAAGATTTTCAAAACTTTAGATTTAAGGAAATTCTTTTCATCTTGTGGCTTTATTGACATTCAAATCTTAATTTGTAAGTGCTAAATTATTTCTGTTATTTGATTTTAGTTTGATAACTATTAATACCTACTTTCGTAGACTAAATCAAAAACACATTTGCTTTCAACGTTATATGTATATTTTGAAAAATACTCAACTCTTCCAAGTTAGTCAAAATTGAGACGAATATTTCGTTAATTAATAGGGTTTTGTATGAAAAATGTCCCAGGATATTGAGTCATCCCTCGTGGCAGTGAGAAATGTAAGCAATAGTTTACATATTTGCATAAATATTTACATTTTTCCCTTTAAATTGCATAAAGAATGTGCCTGAAGCCGTTAAGCAGACTAGGACTACTTACCAAACAATTGCAAAAATGGTTATTTCGTCAGAAGGCTGCCATGAGCACAGTGGAGCAATATTATGATCCACCTGATAAATCGGAGGGCGATAAGAAACAGTATCGTGCTTTGAGTTTAACAAATGGACTGCGGGCTATGCTAATATCAGATCCCAAACCGGAAGAAGTCCAGCAGGCCGGAAGTGAGGCCAGTTTGGGCTCCTCAGTCGAGCCGTTTCAGGGTAAACTAGCGGCCTGTGCAGTACTTGTGACGGTTGGATCCTTTAGTGAGCCACGGCAGTACCAGGGATTGGCCCATTTCCTGGAGCACATGGTCTTCATGGGCTCTGAGAAGTATCCAGCTGAAAACGCATTTGATGCATTTGTTACCAAAAGCGGTGGCTTTAGTAACGCTCATACTGAGAACGAACACACGTGCTTTTACTTTGAAGTGGAGGAAGCTCATCTCAACAAGGCCATGGACCTGTTTATGAATTTAATAAAGGCCCCATTGATGCTTCCCAATGCGATGGAGCGCGAACGGTCGGCCCTGCAGTCGGAGTTCGAACAGACCCACATGCGGGATGAGGTCCGCAGGGACCAGGTCTTTGCAAGCTTGGCCAATGAGGAGTATCCGCATGGCACCTTTAGCTGGGGTAATTTGAAATCTCTGCAGGAGAAAGTCGACGACGCAACGTTGCACAAGGAGCTTCATACGTTCTTCCGAAAGCATTACGGGTCCAACCGCATGATAGTGTCGATTCAATCGGTGCAACCATTGGACGAACTTGAAGGAATGCTTCTGCGTCACTGTGGAGATATACCCAGAAGTCAACAGGATGCTCCCGACTTGTCCATATACGGTTACCAAACCGCCTTTCAGGAGCATTTTTTCAAAGATGTTCTGCTAGTGGAGCCCGTTGAAGATGTCTGTAAGCTTGAGTTGACCTGGGTCCTGCCGCCAATGAAAAAGTTTTATCGCAGCAAGCCAGACTCTTTCCTTGCGCAGCTTATTGGTTACGAGGGAGTAGGCAGTTTGTGCTCCTACCTGCGGCGACGCCTGTGGTGCATGAGCGTTCGAGCGGGCGTGGGCGGAGGTAGCTTTGAGACCAACTCGATCTACTCCCTCTTCAGCATATCCATATATCTCACAGACAATGGCTTCGAGCACTTGGACGAGGTGCTGGGCGCCACATTTGCATGGATAAAGCTGCTCAACAATAGCGCAGAGCTCCCGTCCCACTACGAGGAACTTCAGCAGATTGCCAAAAATAGTTTTCGATTTCAAGTTGAAGTGCCCTCCATGGACAATGTTCAAAATATTGTCGAGGACTTTAGTTACCTACCATCAAAAGATGTCCTCACAGGACCAGACCTATACTTTCAATACAATGAAGCGGACTTGCAGCTTTTCAAACAGCACATGAGCGCATTTAATTTTAATATCATGATTTCATCACACATTCCGTATGAAGACCACGCCTACGATCAGGAGGAGCAATGGTTTGGAACCCAGTACAAAACCATTCCCATGCCCCCAAAATGGCGAACTATGTGGCAAAAGCCACCGGTGTTGAAGGAACTAGCCTTTCCCAAACCCAATCCATTTGTGACAACGGACTTTACTCTGCACTGGAAAGAATGCGGACAGCCATATATTTCTCGAATCCCCAAGACTGTGGTGAAGAATGACTTATGTGAGCTGTGGTTTCGGCCAGACAACATTTTCCAGCTGCCCGAGGGGTATATTAATCTCTATTTTATCACTCCCCTTGTGCGGCAAAATGTGGAAAACTATATTCTCGGGGTGCTCTTTACCTATTTAGTGGAATTTGCCATAGCTGAACAATTGTATCCAGCCCTGGAGGCCGGCCTAACGTATGGCCTCTACAGCGGCGATAAAGGATTGGTTCTGCGTGTCAGTGGATTCAATCAAAAGCTGCCGCTTCTGGTGGAAATAATATTGGAAGTTATGCAAACTATTAAATTGGATCCTGCCCAAGTGGATTCCTTCAAAGAGCTAAAGAAGCGTCAAATATTCAATGCTCTTCTCAACGCGAATGCGTTGAACCTCGACTTGCGCCTCAGTGTGCTGGAAAAACATCACTTTAGCATGATACAGAAATACGAGGCTATTGATACCATTACCGTAGACAATTTAAAGCAGTTTAAGGATAATTTCGCCAAGAACATGTATGTGCAAGGTCTTATACAGGGAAACTTCACGGGTGACCAGGCCAAGAGTGTAATGGACAAAATTCTTTCCATGTACAAAAGCGAAAAGATCGAGAATCTGTCTTCTCTAGACAATAGCCTACTGCAAATTCCTTTGGGGACACATTTTCTGCGTGCCCGCTCCCTCAACGAGAACGACACCAACACGATCGTTACCAACTACTATCAGGTGGGTCCTTGTGACTTGAAAATGGAGTGTGTGATGGATCTGGTAGAGCTGATTAGTGAGGAGCCACTCTTTAACCAGCTGCGGACGCAGGAGCAGTTGGGCTATAGTTTGGGAATTTATCAGCGGATAGGTTACGGGATCATGGCCTTCGTAATCACTATAAATACTCAGGAGACCAAGCATACGGCGGACTTTGTGGAAAATCGAATCGAGACATTCCGAAGGGGAATGTCGGATCTGGTTTCCCAAATGAGCGACGACGAGTTTGCGACAGTTCGAGAATCTCTAGTGGGTAGCAAACGGCTGGGAGATAATAGCTTGGACGAGGAGGTAATGCGGAATTGGAGTGAAATCGTAACCAGGGAGTATTTCTTTAATCGGGTGGAAATGCAAATACAGATGATTAACAGCTTGTCGAAGAAAAATGTCTTAGACTTCCTCCACGACTACGAAAAGAATAACTATCGAAAACTTTCAGTGCAGGTTGTGGGAAGAAGTAACAGATCCTCCGGGGACAGCCAGGCGGGATCCTTGTCGGGCATCTTGGATGTGGTCCATCGCAGTATTTCTGGGTTAATGTCTGGAAAAATAAATATCAAGTTCTTAGGTACAAACGATGACCCTTCAAATATTAAAGACATTTCGGCCTTTAAACAAAATCTTTATGTTTATCCTATGATCTTTACTAACCCAATGCTATCCGGAAAGTCATAAGCAATAAAAATGAAGTAAATTAATTAACTATGTTTTAATTTGTCTTAAAATTCAATATTTGCAGTCTTTTTGAAAAGTTATATTGCTCGATTGACTTATTCGTCATGGCATATTTATTTTAAAAGATTTAAAATGTAAGTTTACTGCTGAAACGGGTTGTTTGATATCCACGATCAGATACTCTTGCTCAAATATTTTACCATGAAATCTGTGTTATTTTCATTACGCTTTCCTCTTGGTGGGCCAAGAGGGATGCCTTCTGATTTATGCCTGGAGGTGCCGCCCTTCTAACAATGTCGACCTGGATCCTGTGCTCCCTTCTTCTAATCGCATTGGCCATTAGGGCAAGCTGGGCTAATAAAAATTAATGTACCCAACGCTTGGTGGTGGCCCGGCTTTCCACTTTCTCCGACGCATGCACACACAATGATGGTCAGTCGGCGGGTCGGTTGCTGGGAGGATTGAGCGGGTGGTTTTGGCCACACTCCTGCGGGCTACCTGGGGGCGGTAGGTTACCTATCCTGGCGTGGACTCTGTCCCAGTCACTCAACTCGTTATGCAATTTCCCAGCATTGTGTTTTTTTTTCTCTATAGCTTTTGTAGTGCTGTAAAATGCTCCTCTTACTGCCTTCCCCCTTTGTTCTCCCCGTTGCCAATTTATTCGCACTTATGCACGTGCATATGGCCACACACAAGGACAGTTGGAGGCATCGCACATGATCCTGGCACGTTGTTGGCCGAATCAATTTCATGGCTAGGTCGTCTACGCCCCGAAAACCACCCACTCGCCATGCCCTTCTCCCTATGATGCCTTTTGCAATTTACTCGTTTCCCTGTGTCCGCGCTGGCTCTACCTTTAGCTCCGACCGAGCTTTTTACCAAGTTGGAACAATTAAAATGATTTTTCTGCCCCCGCTTGGCACTGCACTTTATCAATGCGCCCTCGTTGCCGCTTTTCCAAATGTCAACTGCCAAGGACGCACTGTTGTTTGCTTTCGTTCGCTTACTTGCTGAAATTTAAGACACAAGTACAGAGAGAAAAACAATAAGATAATGAATATTATAATAAATAATATTAAATAAGATGTTTTATTGTATGTAAAAGAGAACAGCACAACTTATTTATAATTCGCGAGTCTAAAAATTATTTTTATAACTGTTTTTATTTCAATTATATTTTCTTTTCCCCGGCGTTGAATAAAACGAAAGCGACAAACAAAAACCTCGTGTCCTGTTTTCCACATGCATGACGAGTGATGAAACGAGGGGCACCACTTCATTTGCCAGTCGAACAACCTGTCCGCCGGTGTCGAACTTGTCCATTTACTGATTGATTTACAATTGTGTGTCCGTGCATGGTTTAGCCATAAATTAGCTGTTCTGCTGAATTCGATTATTGGGACCTGTCAGTGGCAGTTGGGAAAGAAAGTTGGCTCAGGTAGTAGAGTTTGGGCAATTTAGTTTATATTGATTAAATGGAAGAAGAAATATTGAGTGAAAATTGTTGTACGACCTTAATTAACCACTGTTACAACTACTACTTCTACCTTATTTATTATTAGGAACAACTTGTTATTAAATGTCGGATATATGCACATGGGTAGCAGACAAAGAGCTTACTTTATATTGACAAGCTTAAAGAAAAATCCATAAACCAAGTTTTGTTTCCCTTCATAATTTTTGATCAACTCCATTGCATCCACCTAAGCCACAGGATTAACCCAACTATCAACTATCCTCGGCTCAACTCTGAACAAGTTGCAATCCGAAACATGGAGATTATTCAGTCATCCCTTTCAAGACTCACTCGACATCAAGTATACGCAGCGTGTTCGTATTTTCTGGCTTCCCTTGCTTAAGCTTTGACTGCCATTTAGTTTGTGTGTTGTATTTGACACCACCCCACATTTTTGAGTTGATTATTCTGTGCGCGCCCAGAAAAGTTCCCGCAAAGTTTTACACAACGCAACAGCAAAACCCAGCAAAAACAAAGCCTGGCCCCTCCAAGCCATGTGTGGTGTATGTAAGCCATATATTAATATTAAGTCCGTCCAAAGAACACCAGCCAAAGTACAGAAATACAGATGTGGTACTTTCGGTTTCGCAAAAAAGGTATTATACAATAGAAATACAATTCATTTGGTTTTTATGTTGTGTTGTGCTGTATTTCATTTCGTTTTGTTGATCTTTTGAGAATTGTTGTTCTTGTAGTTGTTTGCTCGAATTTCTTTCTGTTGAAGTTTTCAAAATTGAAAGCATGGTTAGATTTCCCTGGAGCTCCATCCCCTTTGTAGCATACCCTCACACCACGTCTAATAAGTTGCACATGCCAAGCCCCTGTCATGCCTTATTTAGCTTGCATTGCCCAAAAGCATTTGGCACATGCCAAGTTTGGTGTTGCATCTTAAATTTGCCCCAAAGCAGGGGAGGAGCAGTGGGGCAGGTCGGGTTAGGAGAATGGCGGTACATGGTGCAGCGTCAGGGGGTGTTGCTTTTACTGCTATCACATTTTGCATGCTTCGTTAAGCATTCTGTACAAAACATAACAGCAACAGCAGCAGCATCAGCCCAGATGAAGTGGCGGGGGTGTAAAAAGTCACCTTTGGCGAGCTACAGTTTGCCCTGGCACAAGAAGCTACTCAAAAAATGTATTACAATTACAGTATCTAAATCTAAAGGTGAAATATTTTGGAAATTTAAGAATTTGGAAAAACTTAAGGGTTTATATGAGTATAAATGCAGATATGGTACATATAACGTTCTATTGTATGTTTTGTACTATTCCTATTACCTAATTCTGTGTTCTGCATGAACTCCTTATATTTTTTAATTATTTTCTGTATTTTGACAGTGAACACTGTACTACACAAATCTAGTTGACTATACATGTTGGTAATTTATTCCAGACTTCAGATTGGTTGTGTGAGTGTTTGTCTGCTGATTTGTTGTTGCAGCTGTCGTCTCTGTGCAAAGTTTCGAAGTGTTGTACATATATATAAATTTTCATATCAAACAACTAGCAAGCAGAAACTTGCCACTGAACTGTCCGTCATTCAGTCAGACGCTCAGTTGTTCAGTCAGTCAGTCAGTCAGCCGGGTTAGTCTGCCCTCGCAGAGAGTATGTATGTAAAAGGTATATCCCCCGATTCGGCCCCTGCTCCAGCATATTTGATTGTTTTTCGCTGGCTCGCAAAATGAACCTCTAATATCGAGACTGAAATTGATGATGCAGCCTGAATTTGATTTCTGTTTCGGAATTTCTATTTCGCCTTTGTCTCTTTTGACGCGAAGTGATGCGATGCGATGAGATGGGACTGAGGGAGATTGCACAGAGCGTTTCAAACAGTAGTGGCTAATTTTATTGTGAACAGTGCGATGATGTACTATTACATTTACATTTGCAGAAAGTAGTTTTTGTTTTATTTTTAAGGTTCTACAATTTTTGGGGTTTTATTGTTTTGTTTAGAAAATTACAACGAGTTGTAAAAGCACAGACGAATTTATCTAGGCGTGTCCGTCATATAGATTCTAAAAGAAGTAGTAGCAAAAGAAAGATTAGAACATCATACATAAGTTAAATTTCTTAGTTTTGTAAAAAAATGTTTAAAACACCTTCAGTCAGCTTTATAGCTTATATCTTTAAATAAACCTCAATCACTAATTTCGTCCCGACTGTAAGGCCAATCATCAACCATTTTCTATGGCAGAGATTAAACATTTTGCTTCACTCAGCCTAAACTGCACTTCCCAGTGAGGCGCAACAGACTAGAGATATCTAAATAAGCTGCAGTTGCTATTTTTTTTGTTTATTTTTAAATCCGCTATCATTTTTTATTCCAAATATCTGACTATGAACATAGCAAGTAAATATCTGGAGACTGCAGTTGTGACTCATATTAATATATACATTTTATTGTTATATTTTTTTAGGCTCCATCATGTTCCATGTGCGACGCCGACCGGCGGACTCACAGCCGCGAAGACGTAAGAAAAAACCACTGGGGGCTGCGAATGGGGCCAACCACATGTCCGGCGATCGCGAGGGTCCCGTCCTGGTAGAGGTGACGCACAGCGGCGATGGCGGTCGGCGGATCAAGCTAGGTAGCGACCCCGTGGAAGTGGGGTCCGCAAATACCAATTGTCTCCAGCTATTCGGACCCTCGATCCAGCCAAGGCACTGTCTCATCTCGCTGCTGGAGGGCGTCTGCACAGTAACCCCGCTGCACACTGATGCCCTGACCTTCGTCAATGGCCACCACATCAGCCAGCCGACGATTTTGCATGTAAGTAGGGGATATCTATCACACTTGGTAGTACAAATATTTGGGAATATGTTGAATCCTCATTTCCCCTAAGAGATTATATGAAATCTACGTGTTTCCTCATGACTAACGTGCACTCCTGAGGGTGACCTTTCCATTTGTATCTCTTCCATTAACTAATTGTGAATAATTCGGCTTAATTAGTTAAAATTTCTCGCTCGTCACCCGAGGCTGGCGTATGTTTGCCTAATTTGACGGCAGCAGGCAATGCTGTTAAGGGAAAAGTTTTACCAACGACAACGACCTTGACCCGCTTGAAGTTTAAACTGCTTAAACCCAGGCTAAAATTCCACTCGGCTGTCATTTGTCCTTTCCCTTTAAATTCGTGGGATTTTCGTGGCTCGGCTGTCTGGGAAGGTCCAATCCAATAATCGTCCTGGCTTAGTCAAGCGTTTATGGGGCCAACTTTCCGATGGAATCAGCTGGAAGATAAATGAGCATTGGAATTGATTTACACTTTGGGGTTGAACAAAGTCAAAAGTAATTTATTTAACTCTAGCAACTTGCGAAAACGAAACTAAATTAATTTAAAGGGATATAAATCGTTGGGAAGAAACTCTGGATTCTACATAGTAGCAAACAAATATAAGAGAGACGGAAGTAAATTCGACTGCTTTTGAAATAATGCAACTACCTTGTTCGCAATGTGTAAAACCATTGACAAAATTCCAAAACACAAATTTACGACGAACTTGAGCCGCATTGAGTTGGAATTTTCAATTCCCATTCATTTGCACTTCAAGTTCATTATCGGCTCCGAGTTTGAGTTTTGAAAAGGGCAATAAAACCAGCGGAGTGTGTGTGTGCGGTAGAATACGTCCCAATGGCTTTGAGTCGCCGCTGATTTATCTTTTGTTTTGACAACTTTTCGGCACACAACGGAAACACAAACAAAACGTTAAGAGACATCGGGGGAAATGAATCAAATTGGCTTTCGGCGTTCTCACGCATTAGCGGAAAATTCAGAGGGAAAGCCACGAAAAACACAACAGCGAATTTGCCAGTGCGTTGTGTAAGCTTTTCCCTCTGTTGTTTTTGACTTTCCGCTTGATAAATTTGAAACCAAATAAACAGGAAAAACTTCTGCCTTTCCCCATCTCTGGAATGAAACTGAAGTGCCGCGCAGCTCGGCAATAACCTCAAACTGTCTTTAGGGATTATATCTTGGACTAAGAAAGGGAAATACTTCTTTTTGTGCATTTTCTGTTCAGGATTTTCTGTCATTGGCATTTTTGTTGGCTTATTTTCCTTGTGTTTGTCCATGGAATTAATTCAGCTTAAAATTTTTTTTGTTTTTTTCTTTTTTTCAATTGGCATATTGGGGTTAGCTGCGGTTCGATGAACCTGAACAAAAAATAATGCAAATGAAAATCTCTGTGCTGTGGGATGTGCTTGTGTCAAAGATGCCTTCACCGAGCTAATCAGCATTAGGGGGAAACGCAAACAAACGCACACTCACACACACACTCCGAACATAGATAGCCGGTAACGAAAACATAAAAAAATTAACACAAATCTGCTGAATCTCCCCCCAGAGAGGGGCGTCTCTGTGCGGCAGTTTTGATTTCGAAACGCCCCAAAATTTTCCCAATCGCTGCCACAGTGCCCCAGAATCTGTCAGACAGTTCACTTCACTCTACCCTCGCTTAGCTGTGTAAATATCTGAATAATTACCGCACTTAATTACAATTATTAAATCACTTAAATCGGTTTTTAACACATTATAACCCTCGTCACATCGCTGCATATGACCGAGTAATTAATTCATATGTGTATCCCGCTGTCTGCCATTTACAGAACGGTTCGGTCGTAATGTTCGGACGCGTGGCCTCGTACCGCTTCCTCGACTCACCCACGGACGGACGCTATAACCTGGCCTTGTCGCAGTCCCAACTGGACTCGGCCTGCCTCTACGAAAGGTGAGTAAGCTGTGGAATATGGTTTCAAGGAGTATGTCCAGTTCTTTTGCGAAAATATGTATGCTACGCTTGCGCCAAAAGCTTTATTAGCAATTGTGTTGTTTGATTTCTTTTAGTTTTTATATTCATTCTCGATTAAATATTATTAAAGTTCGGTATAGTTTGTTTAGAGACACTAAATTTTATTTAATGAGGCAAAATTTAATATAAAAGATTTCTTTTAAAAAAGTCGTCATAGGGTCGTTATACGAATACATGAACTAATGACTTATTAATTACTTTTATTAAATGCCAGAACGATTTTCAAGATTTTGCAAGTCTTAATTAACTTTAAAAGAAAGTCATTAACCATTCTGTGCAGGGAACAGTGTCCTCTTTTTCTGAGAATTTTAGCAAAGGAAATTTTTTTTACCGTTTTGACTTGAAACCCTCCCTTTCTCTGAGGACCAGACCCGCGTTTTATTTTCGTGAATAGCTAGGCAAAGCCAATCTACGACCTTAACATTTCCATATTACGCCGCTTGGCAAATGGAAATGAAAAACAATTTAATTCACCTTAGGTGAGAGTCATTTAGGAATTTTCGGCAATATTTATTTGAGAGTGGTGTTTTTTGTTTTATGCTCTGCGCATTTATTCATATTTATGTATGTATTTTTTTATTTTATTTACACGCCTTTTGTGCTGTTCGTTTCTGTTTCGTTACGTGTTGTTTGTTTTTATTGTTTGTGTAAAAACATTAATCTCATGCACTCACCAACAAACCGACAACAAAAATTACCCAAACAAATATGCAAAATAATTTGCACACAACCCGCACACACACATTCCATTCACCTGAATACCACCACCACAACGATGAAAACAACAACTTGGAAAACTCGGCAGTCGCTCACCCACATCCCCGGGATCCTGGAACGATGAGGATGGAGCCTTGAGTTCGGTGGGTATTTTTAAAAGTATTCTTTAAATAATTTCTGCATTGTAAATCTGCTAATCATTAGACCCACAAGAGCGACTACGACCATCACCACCAGCAGTCGAACCAATCGACGAGTGCCTACCACAACAATAACAACAACTCCAGTGACCATCCGCTGAGCAGCACGCTTAGGGACGTAGTGGACAGCAAGGTTGGACAGGATCAGGCAATCAATTCGGCCAACTACGACGGACAGAGTCTGGAGGGCAATCTGGAGAATGAAACCAAGTCCATTTCCAGCTTGAAGTCAGGTGGTTCCAACAGTCAAGATCGGTAAGCTGTGACCGTCGCTCTCCATCAACTTAAGCTGCGAAAATCAATATATTCTTTCTCAGAAGAGTCTTCTCCAAAAAGAAAACAGGAAACCCAACACAAAAGTTTTACACATAACCATAAAGCAAACATGTTCACCGTCTGATTAAATTTTATTTTTTTATATATTTTTTGTGTGCGCTTTAAAAAATACCAGTTTGATTTGTTCACCCTGCAATGGTCCTAACTGAATTAATTTTTCGTTTGTTACTGTTGTTGTGTGCGCTCTACTAATATCGATTAACCCTTTTTCTGATGAACACAGGTCCCCCAAAATGCCGGGCTCTGGGCTCATGGCGGGAGGAGGCAGCGGTTCCGGCGATGCCCAAGGACAGGAACCCATTCTACCAGCCGTCCTCGAGTTCCCCGAAACGCATCAGGAACTCTTTCTGCGTCACATTATCAGTGAGCTAGATGTGAATGTTCCGCACTTTAAGCTGGCACCCGTTTACTCGCTTTACTTGTGTGCCAGGTGGGTAATCTGATTTGTTTGGGGGAGTAGCATGCCATATAAAGAGTAAGAAAACGCTTGCTCGGCTTTAGTTGTTGCTTTAAATGTTTCGCTGTTATAAATATCCTTGGTGCTTGAAGAATGAGCTCTTTAAATGTTTTAATATTAATTGTGTATGTTACGAAAAGAAATGATTAGGATTAAAGATATTTTTATAATTAAGGCGGTCCGCATAAGGGAATCTATAATTAATTTGAGTGCCAATTAGTTTAAATTGATTATATATTGCTCTTAATTGCAAATCAGCTTATTTAATGACTCATTTAGTGTCAGCAGAGTGCTGACAAATTTAATTTATCGTACAAGATAGATTGATAGGATAACTTGACTAACTCGACTTGACTCTCAACCCCATTGGTTGTCTTAGGCAATTTGTTCTTCGATGAATCCATTTACATTTCAATTCCAAAATCAGAGCTTCATTAAACAAGGCCCTACGGACAAGGACATGAACACGGACACGACCAGAGTTACAAGCGGATGAGGAGGAGGGCAGCTAACGCCAGCTGACAAATGTCCGGACTCCGGACACAAAGTGAATCGACATGTTCCAGAGGGCACTTGTTCATTCCCCCCTCCTGCTTCGGAAGCAGCAGCCAGTATCAACAATTCATTATCAATTATGATGATTTATCTTGGCTGCTGACCCAATTTGTGAGCTATTAATATTAATGTGTTCTGACAGCGGGATGCGGGCAAATGAGAAACGGGAAGTGGTCAGGCTGAGCCAGGAGCTGCAGGAGCACGAGGGAGCAGGGAACTTTGACATTTGACAGGCGTGAAAATCAATAGATACGAATGGGGTGACATAGCTGGACTGGAATGAGGAGAGTGGAACTCAAAGCTGTTTTTTTGCCCTTAATCCTGACAGATATCGCGCCTCCACCCACTACCGCCCAGAGTTGCAGCCCACGGAGCGTGCCCACAAGCTGACCATGTTCCTGCACCATGTGGCCAATCTGGTGTACAGCGTCGTCCAGGATCAGTATACAGATCCGCGAATTCTGGCCTTTTGGATGGCCAACAGCTCGGAGTTTCTGCACTTCCTCAAGTCGGATCGCCATATCAGCGCGTTCAGCGTCCAGGCGCAGGAAGTTCTTGCCGAGGCAGTGCAGACGGCGTTCCGCAATTTGGTCAACTGCTTCCGGCTGGAGCTATCGCAAACCCTCAATCAGTTTCTGTCCGAGAACATTGACCACGACTCGGCGGCAGGTCTGGTGCTGACCGTCTTGGGCTCTGCGATGGCATTGCTAAGACGCTGCCGCGTGAATGCTGCTCTGACGATCCAGTTGTTCTCGCAACTGTTCCACTACATCAATGTCATATGTTTCAATACGGTGAGCGGCCGTGGAATGGCCTTGACCTCCTCCTTCAGATTCGCATATTTTAATCTTTGAATTTATCTCTTCCAGATTGTGGCCAACTCTCACATGTGCACCGGGGATTGGGGCAAAGTTATGACGGAGCGGTTGCAGTTGCTTGAGCTGTGGGCGGAGCGCCAGGGACTGGAATTGGCCGCTGACTGCCATCTGGCCAAGATCAATCAGTGCGCCCAGTTTCTGCAGGCCCCAAAATCCTCCGTGGAGGAAATCCAACAACTGGCCTGCTCCTGCTTCCGCTTAAACTCCCTGCAAATGGCCGCGTTGCTGCAGCAAGAGAAGCTTCCACGAAACCTGGTCGACACGGCCATCCGAATGGCCGAATCCGTGGCGGACGAGCTAACCCGCGCGGATGGGCGGGAGGTTCGATTGGAGGAGTCGCCGGAGTTGCACTTGGCGCTATTGCTGCCCGACGATGGATTCAGCTGCGATGTAGTACGCGGTATACCCACTGGCCTCGTCGACTTCCTCAATCCGCTTCAGCAGCAGGGCATGTGCAGGCTGGCGGCGCAGCCCACCTCGATTGGTCTCTGGACGGTCTATATGCATCAGTTCAATGTAGGTCGTGCGTTACAGATCCCCGAAGCGGAATGTACTAAATCTTTTTCATACAGGCCCGCAGTTCCAGTGCAATGTCTAACTCCAAGCTCCCACAGCCAGAGTTGCAGCTAATTAAGCTGCACAAGAACAGCAACGGCATGGGCCTTTCCATAGTGGCGGCCAAGGGTGCCGGCCAGGAGAAACTGGGAATTTACATCAAGAGCGTAGTGCCGGGCGGAGCGGCGGATGCCGATGGTCGTCTTCAAGCCGGCGATCAATTGCTACGCGTCGATGGCCAAAGTCTTATAGGCATTACCCAGGAGCGGTAGGAATATTGATATGGAGTTTCCTTTAAGGGTCATTACATAATTCTGTGCGTTTTTTTTAGGGCTGCCGACTACCTGGTGCGAACGGGTCCGGTGGTCAGCCTGGAAGTGGCCAAGCAAGGTGCCATCTACCATGGATTAGCAACGCTGCTACAGCAGCCCAGCCCCGTCATCCAGCGTGGTGAGTAGCTTCCTTCAGTAGGAGACCACACACATATCTATACAAACAATACACACATTAGAGCGAAATCCAGGTGCTGGGTAGGACGCTAAGAACACTCAACTCAACTCACTCACTCATCCAAGATACTCACTCACTACTCTACTCTACCGTACTCACGTTGCGTAAGCTAACCAAGTAACCAAACAACCCATCCCCCATGCTGCTCCGTCCGCTAGAGGCTTGCGCTAGCAATTTTCTCCAGCATCTGAGTCCGGGCCACCAGCAGCGTCGTCACTCCTCGTTCCAGCAGCAGGCCCGTTACTATAGCAACTCCATATCGGACGATAGTCTTAATAGGAGTCGTCGTGAGTCCTTTGCCTGCATGCGGGCTTCCTCTCCGCCCGTTAGGCGTCTAAGTGCCTCTTGTCTCCAAGAGGAGCTGTGCGCCTTGGGCCATCAGTTACACATCGATCCAAGGTACAGGGACACAAGACCCATTGCAAGATCTGCGAGCAGCTTGTATCTGGCGAATGAATATCAATCGGGGGGTTATTACCACCAAGCGCCTCCCTCGATGGCTCCTTCTGTTACCCACTTTAGTCCTATGCGACCGCTGAGGAGAACGCCGCCGCCTTCTATTTACATTGAGGAGTACCATGACGAGCCGGCCGCCAAAGACTCGCAGGAGTCGTTTGGAAATTTTGCCGCCGCCTACACCGATGCCCATCAGCCCCTGAATGAGGAAGGTATCGCTTCTATGGCTCACTCCGATGAGATACCTTTTATAGATGACGAGGATGAGGAGAAGCAGCAGCAGCAAAAACAAAGACCTTGCATGGCCAGCTCCAGTTGCTCCTCCTCCACAGTGAAGAGAAACCCCGCTGCGAGCTACCGGAAAACTGTCAGCTTTGATCTGGACCAGACAGAAGAAGAAGATGCCACCGGGTCAGGAGGAGGAGCCACTGGAATTGATAGGAAATACCACACCCACGACGCTATCAGCCATTTGGCAGCTGGGGCGTCGTCAACTGAGTCTTTGATGGCCGAGCAGCAGGCAGCAGAGAGGATGCCCCTCATTCAAAAGATTCGCCGGGAGCTGAATAGCAAGCGAGCAACAAACTGCTCTGCGGATGGTTTCAGTTCCGGCGGATCCGGTTCCAATAGCCAGCGTTCATCCAGCGAGTCCATCGAACGGATGCCGCTGCTCCGACAGAATCCGAATCAGACGTCTGGTCAGCACCGGCAGCTCAACACCCAGAGGTCGCACAAAAGGTCAGCAGGAGTGGTCAACGCTGCCCCAATTGTCAGCATCCAAGTTCCTAGTGTGTGTGAAATCGAAAGTTCCTGCACCACCCGTCCACGTCCTCCTTCTACTGTAAATACAAGCAATCGATATTGTGCCAGCACCTCCACAAAAACCAAAACAATTCCAACCAGCACCACCTCTTTATTGGTTAACAGCCGAAGACGGGCCAGCAGCCATGCGAATCTCAGTCCCCGCTTTTTAAAGGTACCATTGGGTCAAGGAAAGGTCCGCGAAATGGCGGCCTTCTTTAATGAAAACAAGGACTTCCTACCGACCAACATGAATAAATCACGATCCACCTCGGCACTAGATGATCCCGGCAGCAGCAAACCGTCAGACAAACTCTCGCAAGCAGAGCAGGGACAAATCCTCAAGCAGCTAAGGGAGTGGAGCCTGTATGGCAGTGCCGGAAAGGATTATGATAAAAAGTACAAGTCTGGCGGCCAAGCAAGCTGCGATTGTCCCTGCTGTGGTCATTGTCGCGGCAAAGCATTGCTAGAGCCAGCGGAACAGGAGCCTCGCAAGGCAATTGCCACTTTCAAATGTTACGACAGTTGCCAGGACGATGAGGCAGATTCGGAGGAAACCAAACAGAAGCCGGAACTATCCCGTTATGCCGCCTGCCGTCGGAGTGTCATGTGCAACAATCGCCAGGCTCACAGTGTTCGCCAACTGAAGCGCAACAAACAGCAAAAACAGCAGCAACAGCACAAGGCTAAGCCAGACGCCGCACATCATCGTCATCGCCATCATCATCATCATCATTGTCATTGTCATCAGCAGCAGTCACGCCCCCAGGCGTCCGCCTCACCACCCTCCACGGCCAAATTGCTCCTGTCCCTGGCCAGCTCCAGCAGCAGCAGCAGCAGGACCAAACACAGTTCCAGCAGCAATAAGCGGAATTCAAAGAGCTGTCCAAATTGCGGGGATGCTACCGATGATTGCTGCTCAGGCAGCTGCAGCGACGCAGAATCGTGCTCCTCGGCTGGTGCTGAGTCCTCCTCAACAAGCTGCTGTGTGGCGGCTCATTGCGATGCTCTTGAAATGCATGGCAATCTCATGGGTGGCGATAATGGCGGTGATTATGAGGATGAGGACGATGCTGATGCGGATGCAGATGATGTGGGCGGCAAAGGGCCCTGTGTCAAAATGCCATTGGGCGCCGGCTCAACAAGACCAACGACAACGCCATTGTGTCCGACACACAGATGACAACCCAACCAAGCTGCACCGAGGTTCATGTTGTTCCCCTCGTTGTCGTACTTATTAGCCTTTGGTTTTTGCCTGTTCTTAGAAATAGAATTTTATCTCGTTTCTTTCTTTAAGTTGTAGGCTGGCTTATTTACAAACAATTTCTTTGGATGGACAAAACGCTTTTAATATAATTCAAAGTATTAATGTATATTCTTTTTAATCCTTTAAATAAGTTGTTGCTGTAGGAACAAATTTATGAATGAAATTTTTCCTTTGCCTAATTATTAATTCTCTTATTTTTATATTCAGCATTGTGTTCTTTTTTAGTCAATTTTGTTTGCTCTTCTCGCACTTACCTATGTATGTGCTTCATATTTAATTGGATTTTATTGTCGCAATTTTGCTCTTTTTGCAATTTATTTCATACCTGGCACCCACAGGATGCAAGGGCATTATGATTGAGTGGGAACATTTGAAACCGTTGCGGCGGAACAATCGGATAAACAATAACGTTTATGTTAAAATAGGTTTAGTTCTAAAAATCCCCAAATTAATTGTGTTTTTATATAAACATTATGTGCAACTGATAAAATATTGCTTTTAATTTAGAAAGCATTTTTTTAAATATTCGATAATGTCTTTATTTTTTCCTTTTGGTCCGAGTAATGTATAGCTGTGAGTACCGGATATCGCATAGTCTAGCACATTCGTGTTTATGCATTTAAGCAGATGAAAATATTGACAAGCGGCTTTTGTTTATACATATATGTTTTATGTTTGTAAATAGAATTGTGTTCTCTGTTATCCAATGGCTTGGTAGCTTTGCCCTTTCCGTAGTAATTTAATTACATTTTGTTTGAATTTATTAACCATACTAATTTATTCATAATTATCGCACTGAATATGAAATTTACTAAAATGTCAAACTGTCTATCTGTCTCTATCCCCAATCCATGCGCACCAACCAACCTTAAATCCACCACCAACTCGCAAATACCCCAAAAATGCACTTGACACGCTGACGATGATGATTATGTTGCTGGGAACTCTTGGCGAAATGTGGAAATCGCAGGTAATCGACGTATGTCCGAACGCGATCTGACGCGCATGGGCGGCGCCGAGTCGACCAAGTCTTTGGGTCCACTAATGGCCACCGGCCATCATCCGAATCACAGTCTCAGTCTTAGCCAACATCTGAACAACAGCCACAACAGCAACACTCTCGGCAACAACAATAGTAGTAGCATCATCAATCCGTTAGCGGCACACCTGCCCAACAGCAAGTCGGTGCCGGCATTGCATCACCACACGGGATCGGGTACCATATGTAAGTGAACGATGCACCGCCCCCTATAGCCATCCCCTCCTAATCCCTGGTAATCGGAGCACAATCCAATTCAGACTGCAGTCGGCCAGATACCAATTGATTTTCTTTTCTGCCTTTCTCCCCTGGATCTCGTCTTCCATATCTGCATCCAGCCCTGGCCAATTCCAAGTCACGCAGCACGCACAGTTTGCATAACAACACATCGAGCATCATGGGCGGCGGAGGAGTGGCGGGAGGAATGCTGCTGGGTCAGCCACCAAATGGCAGCCACAACAATGCAAATGGAAATGGCAATGCCAACGAGCAAGGATTCTATCAGAATCTCAGCGTGTACCGGGCGCAAAATCAAAGCCAGCCGATTCTGAACGAGAGGTAATGCATTCATGACTTCCTATATACATATAGTATGTACATACATACATATGCGGGCTCTAGCTCTACGATTGTGGTCAGCTTAATTGTACTGAAAAGTCGAAAAAATATGACTATTTTTCATTTGAGAATGGTATGTTTTTGTGAGAATGTTATGTTTTTGTGAGAATGTTAAATTAAAAAGGGTGACATTAAAATGTTTTCATAATTTTACTTTAAATAGTGTAATTTAAGAGACGGAATTAGAAAATGTTTCAAACACTATGAAACTGATTATTTATTATTATAATTATTAACTTTCAATTACTTTTTTTATATATTTTATAAAAGTATTATAAAATCAAAGCGTTTACAAGAGAATTTGTCTGAGAAATTTATAGACTCAAAATGAGAAAATCGTTTTCCGCTGCCATTTCGTTTGGTTCAGTTCGTTTTGCTGTTGCGTTTTTTGCTTAAACTAAACATATATTGTGAGTACAACATCCTAATAGTAGTACGCAATTGAGGTTTCTATAATAATGAAACATTGTGCTCACCTTAACCACTTTACGATATTTATTTAGTTTATGCTTAGCTTAGAAACTGGTTCTAGGAAATCTTAATCGAAGGCGGTTTTTGACAGTAAAAAAGCTACCTAAAAAATCTCATCTCAATCGCAATCAAGTCTTAAACTCAAGGAACCCAAGCCACCAAGTCCTATTAATAATTTACACCAATTTCAAATGTGTTTTTGGGGCCTTGTTGTGACATGTGGGTGCGGTCGGCACCAAGCTTAAGTAATGTGTTGCTAACTCTCATGTGTGTAATTTTAGGGTGGTGACAGTGCGTTTAAAGAAATTACTTTATGGCTTCATACCCATTAAGAAAGAATATCAACTTGTAGAAATGTTCCAAGTACGTGAGTAATTAGTCTCTGTCATTTCCCCTAGTTAATGTTGCTGCGCTGTACAGAGGCACGCACCGTTGCAATAAACACGAGCCTTTTCCCGTTTCGGCGGGGGGGAAGAAGTTAAAGAAGTTATTTCAGCAACGCACTCTTGACACGTTTGTTAATTACCAACCACTTGAGCAAGCACCTTGTTCGCTTCATTGTCCCTAATAAAACATCTCTCAATGGCTTCTCTTTCACAGATCGCCAATGCCCGCACATGTCGCCATGAGCAGCGCCTACAATGGCAATTCCCCGCTTGCACCGCAGCAGCAACCACAGCAGCAACCATCGCCCTACCTGCAGGCCAACGCTAACCTACCACCCACTCGACCCGTCTCGGCCTATTATCACAGTCAGCAATCCGCGCAGCAGCAACTCCAGCAACAGCAGCAACTTCAGCAGCAGCAGCAGTCCTTGCAGCAGCAACAGTTTGCCCACAGCAGCAGCAACATCAATGGCCAGCAGCAGCACCAGCTCACCCTCAATAATCGCACTAAGAGCCAGCAGAATTTCCAGCATACCCTTCGTATGCAGCAGATGTTGGCACCATCGATGCCCAACATCAGCAACATGTACCAGCAGCAGCAGCAACAACAACACCAACAGCAGCAGCAACAACTCCCCCTGCATCAACAGCAGCAACCTGTAATGAGCAGCAGCCAGAGTATGCAAAACGTTAACGATTTCGCGGGAGGCAGCTATCAAAACGGAGGACTGGAGTATCGACGCAGCCAGATCCACGACCCAACCACGCTTTACGAACTGCAGCAACAGCAGCAACTAATGCAACAGCAGCAGCAACCGTCTCCCAACTTTATTGCACTGCCTCCGAAGCCCTTGGGCAGCCTTCTGCAGTCGCCCAACAAACCAAATGCTCCACCAAGCACAGCGCCTAAACCGCAGCAGCAGCAACAACAGCGTTATCTTGGACAATCCCAGCTTGCGGAGGATAAGCCACCGCTGCCACCCACCGCCACACATCCGCTGTTCAAGGCCACACAACAGATAGCTCCAGGAATGAATTACGTAGCCAGCACTCTAGATCCACCAAAGGGCAGCTATGTTCCGCCAACTAGCCAGGCAAACAGCAGACCACAACTTCACAGCGGCAGCAATCCTTGGGAGAGAGAGGAACGGGAGAAGGATCTGGAGATGCGACGGGAGCACATACGTCAGTGGCGGGAGCAGCAGATATCCGAGCTCTCTCAGATCATCTCACGGTCGGCCATGCAGGAGGAGCAGCTAAAGACCCTGATCCTAGAGCGGGACTTTGAGCGAAGAGCACAGGAATTACAAGAACAAGAGGAACATGACCAGGAGCAGCAGTACGACAAGGAGAACGTCGTGCAGGAGCTGTTCCGGCTGACCGGCAACGGTAGCAGTCAGGTCAGTGCCATACAAACGCCCGTCACCAGCTACAGGCAGACCGAGATCAAGATGGCAGAGATTACGGACAGTCCACTGGATACACTGCCAGCCCCAGTAGCGCCTGCACAACAACCAGCCAGTAGCGGCACCCAGCAGCAGCCGAAGAGCATACTCAAGCACAATCGGTACTCGGAGGGCGGAGTGGGAGGCATGGGTGGAGCACCATCGTCGCCCTCGAAGTCCCAGAAGTCCGCTAGCTTTGCGGACGAGCGACATCTGCAGACAGAGCACCCTATATCCAACCTGGCCAAGGAGCTCAACCAGCTGACAATGCTCGACAAGGATAACAACAATGAGGCCCAAGACGCTGCTTCAGTTCCCCCGCCACCGCCTCCAGAGCGGAACAGCTCCTACCTGATCATGTCCCAGCAGAAGCTGCGAGGAAGCACTGGGAACCCCACCTCTACCTCGTCAATGGGTCTGCTCAAAACGGCCACCAGCAATCAGCAGGCAGCCGCTGTCGGTGAGATCAAGAAGGCCTCCCTCCTCTTGAACACTCAGGCCAGCAACAACAACAATAACAATTTAAGTGGCAGCCTTAACAATAACACCATGCAGCAGCCGTCACCTCTGAGCGCAATGGAACTGAATGCCGCCTATGTTTCGGCCACAGGAACCGGGATGATGATGGGTGGACTGGGCACCCCCCCTGCGCCGCCCCCGCTCTTGTTGCAACAGCAAAGGGACAACAAGCGGGTTAGCTTCAACGACGAGGATAACAATGTGGTGAGCGTGCAGCAGCAATACATCATGGACCAATATATTGACCATCATCCGGAGTTTGATAAAATTGAAGAAGATGAGAGTGTAAGTGATTTTATTTTACATGGAATACCATTGCAATGAAGAGTTATTTTTTTCACAGTATGTGCAGCACAATAACCTCGATGCCTCCATGCTGCCATCCATGCCAGCCACGCCAGATGCCGCCCTCTGGAACACTTCCGTGCAATCGACGCCCGGCGTTATTGGAGCGCAAGAGGTGTATAGGTGAGTTGTTCTCCCAAGTTTCTCCAAACACAGATTATGCATGTTATTTTCATTCAAAACAGAGATCCGCGCCAGCGTCGCTTGGCAGAGAAGCAACAGCAGCAGCAACAGCAGCGCGCTGGAGATGCTGTGCCCGAGAAGCTGTCTTTCAAGGAGAAGATGAAGATGTTTGCTCTGGAGTCGGGGGAGGATAACACTCCCAAGGATAAGCTGAAGATTTCGCGAGCCCAGCGAGACATAGATGCGGTGCACTGAGAATGAAACAGGAGAGAAGTCGTTGCTATATGCTATATGTACATACACAAAGCTTAAACTTCAATATCTTGGGGCCAAGTTGTTACGTTAGTAGCTCTACACACATATAGATATCGAGTTATTTACTTACCAGACGATGGTAGAAACAAAAACAAACCTAACGAATTTGCTAAGCAAGGCAATAACCACAATTCATAGTTATCGCGTTCCAGAGTTAATTACCACACAAAAATGTTAACTGAATTCAATTAGTGAGAATTATCGGTGTTTATCTTTATAGTCTATATAAAGCGATGTTTATATTTATACAAAACCATATATCGGGCCTACACAATGGCAACGAAAGCGGGGCGAGACGAGCCGCATTTGTAAAGCGTTTTAAACATTAACATTAAACACTAATCCTACGATAAACAATTTGTTACGTCATATTATTGAATACAGAAGTAATGGTTAGACAAACAGTGTAAATGAGCAGAGTTAGTTTAGATATACAAACATATATTTACCTGGGAACCGTGCGGAACAAGGAACGTATATGAACTAATATACAGTATCCACTAGAGAACTTGTAAGCCACAAACAAAAATGTTAAAACCAATGGTCCAATTATTCAATTATTAAAGCTAGACATATATTTACAAACCCACGAACGAACGAGAAATTAAATATTTAAAAAGTCTTACATACATCTATATTTTTAATTGATGCAAACCTTTTTTGAACATATTTTGAATGCAACCATAAAGAACTAAAATTTGTTAAATAAGTAAGATGTGTAGCAGCAGAAACCAGTTTTGACTCAAATTGGATTTCAACTACACGATAACCTTATGGCTTTAAAGTAACAAAAGGAACATTTATTGGATGTCGTGTATAAAAACTCTTTGTTATAGCATAAAATTTATTCGAAAACCGACCACAAATTAGCATCAAAATATTTTGTGCATTCCAAGTATTTCAAATATAGAACCAAGCTAAACTTAAAATTATATATACATATAAGTATATCAAATCGAAACAAAATTGTATTTATATAAAACGCGATTTATTTTTAATAAACAAAACTATTTTTTAAATAAATATTGAAAGATAAACAAAACAAGATAAAATAAACACAACCTGCAATCTATTTACGAATTAACTTCTGTATAAAAATGCGAAAATTTTCGTTTAGTTTCACATTAAGCGCGCTTAGGTTTAAATACTACAATAATATATATTATATCAAAACGCAAATAATTCCGAAAATATTGTGCATATAAATGCAAAATAAAAAGTTCATTATAAAATAATTCTCTTTAAAATATTTATATTTTGTTTGGGAAAATAATTTAGTGCAAAATGCCAAATTTTGAACAAAATTTGATATTTCTTATAATAGATTGGATAGTTTTCTGTTGTATAAGATTGTTTTATGTTTATATATTTTAAATTCTTATGTTTTTATATATAAAATAATTGTATAACAAGAAAGGAAGCTATCTTCGGCTCACCGTAGTTTGTATACCCTTGCAGAATTTAAACAAAAAATTAAAACCGAAATTCTGAAATAATAATTTGTTGCCAAATCTCAAATTTGATGGCAATGGTTTGAAACACGGCTAAGCTAAGGTTTTTTTTATTTTCTTGATTGTTCCTATGGAAGCTATAGGATATAGTTGTCAGATTTTCATGAAATTAAAACCGAAATTCGGAAATAATATTAAATGGGCAAATATCAAATTTGGTGAAAATATGTTGAAAACTGACAAAGTTATGGTTTTTTCTTTTATTTTCCTGATTGTTCCTATGGAAGCTATAGGATAGTCAGCCGATTTTCTTGAAATTAAAACCGAAATTCAGTAATCATAAAATATTGCTAAATATCAAATTTGGTGAAAATATGTGAAAAACTGACAAAGTTATAATTTTTTTTTGAAAATTTTTCGCATCGTTCCTATGGGAGCTATATGATATAGTCGTCCGTTCCGACATATGTACGAGTGAGAGTATATAGAAGCCTAACTGCAAAGATTCATTCAGATAGCTTTACAACTGAGGGACTAGTTTGCGTAGAAACGGACAGACGGACAGACGGACATGCTTAGATCGACTCGGCTGTTGATCCTGATCAAGAATATATATACTTTATAGGGTCGGAGATGCCTCCTTCACTGCGCTGCAAACTTTTGACTGAAACTATAATACCCTGCAAGGGTATAAAAATGTATATTTATTGTGATTTTTATCGATTTGATTTTTGTCGTTAGTTTCGGAATTGCGAATAATTTAGGACAAAATGGGATAGACAAAATGATGGTATTGAGATTTTTATTGCAGTTTATTATTTTATAAGAATCTTTATGGTTGGTACATGTTTTTTTGATTTGTTTTTTATGAATATGAGATAAAAAATCTATTATTAATAAAAAAAACAAGCTATTAAACATTTTTAAGGAACCGATTAAAAAGTCAACAAAATAAAATTTCAGAAGTATAATTTTTTTATTATTAAATTTAATGTTATAATTTTATTATTATTATTATTAACTTATTGTTAAGAGTCAGCTGTTGGCTAAGAACACATTGAATTTCGCGCCCAGCTGCGATTTAAAAGGCCTGGAACGAGTCATGCGCAATGCCCACATGCGTTGGAAACTGTTCCCAGGCATCAACAGGTTCGGGAATTGACCTACCTAAATACATTTTTCATGAGGCTTCAAAAAGGCAAGCGGCTGACAACTTATGACTATTGGTAGCTGCCAGTGCCACTTGCAGGGCTGGCGGTTTAAAAATTTAAATCAAAGTTTACGCAGGGCAAATAATTGCGTTAAAAGTTGAAGAATGCCTTTAGTGATTTATGCTCGCATTGAAACAAAACGAAGCGAGCTGGGCTGGGCTGAAGCGAAACTTTCGCTTTGAATGCTAAAATATTTGGGCAAATTATATGCCAATTTTGCCGGCACCCCAGGAAAACTTGGTACATTACTTCAATTGCCGCTTTGACAGGAATATCCCAACAATTGCCAACTCAGCCACATGCTCAGCAGCATCCACTTAAAACGTTGCCGTAGCACCAAGTTTGTCCTCTTTTCTGATTCTGCACTTTAATGAAAACGTTCATTCTTAGCAGTTTTAATAATCTTCTATAAATATGATTATATTATAGTAAAATAGGTTTCAAGTCGGTTTATCAATATAGTAAGTTAGTAATATTAACCCTAAAAGAATATATACGAGCTGAAAATATTATCAATGCATTAAACTAGAATTTTTTATTAAGGCGTCTTTACTAGTTGAGCTTCACTCATTACCATTAAGCTAGAGCAACAAGTCCGTAGGATCCAGAGGATGTAAATATACAAAAATCTAGGTAAATTGATATCAATTCAAAACTTACTGACTTTTACACATCATAATTTATTGTCATTTAGGCGATAGTTACTCTTGACAACTGCCAATTTATGCAAGTGTAGCTTCTGTAGTGGCCCGATTTTTGGTTCTCGGCTTTTGGGGCACCTTCGCACGCATTTTCTTTCTTGCTGCTGCCAAGGCCGGAAAGTTGCAGGCCAAGTTTCATTACCGCCCAAGCATAGGCCGCCCACAACGTAATTTAAAAGTCAACCGGCAAACTTTAACCACTTGCTGCGAAGAACAGGAAGCAGGAGTCCGGAGCGGAGAGCCCGGGACCGGGACCTCTTTGCCTGCCGGCAAGGTGAATTGCCAATATAAAGGCGCGGGCGTTTTTAAAGCGCCTCCGAGTGAAATGTCTTTCGGCGTCGCGTGCGCGGACCAAATGTATTTTTCAGCAGTTTGCCATGTGAATTATTAAAATGCGCCAATCTCTTTGATATAGCCACAACCGCCGGGGGGATTTGGCCATAATCAGTGCTGGCTGGGCGGCCTGAACTTTAAGAAATTGTTGACAGTTGCCTGCTGGCAGGCATTCGGTTTGCCTGCCGCGGAATTTTTCAATATTCGCCGGGACTAATCCCCCCTGCAGATTCCCGATTCCCGATCTGCTGCTGTCAATATCCTCCAGATGGCAGGGATGGGGACCTCGCCGCAGAATCAACAGGGAAAACTGCAGGAAAACTGCGGAAAAGCCGCAGAACGAAAAGAAAAATATGAACTGTGGGCAAAAGTTTCCGGATGCGGCTGCTATAGCAAATAAATCAAAAAGTGATTAGCCCATTCTCCCTAGCCCCCTCCTTTCTCTGACTCGCAGGACCTCAGGACCTCCCCTCCTCCTCACGCCATCTGTCCAGCTGTAAATTGTCTGTTGAGTGGCTGCGGCCGGAGGAGGTGGAGATGGACACTGGTCAGGAGTAGGAGGCAAATACGGGAGCAAGGTGTGCGAAGACAACTGCTTTTGAAGGGAAATTCAAACTTGGCCATAAAACTTTCGCCACATCTTGGCCACGGTGGCTAAGACTCTTCGCTCTGGTCAGTGGCTGCTTGATAAATGAGCAGCGTAAAGTGCGCGGGCAATCAGAAAAATCGCACAGAATTATAGTTGGCCAGACCATAAAACAATGGCCAAGGCGAAACAATGGCCAAGACAAAGGCATCAGCAAGTGTAGTTTTTGCATTTCCCTTTCTTGGTTCGGTCTGCCGGCTTAGTGGCCGCCACCTTCATCCTCTCTGGCTCCAGCTTTTCCAGAGTTATGCCAGGCTTCTTTATTTGCATTTTAAAATATATACAGATTATTTGGCCGGCAAGAAATGACGAGTCGAGTGGAGTGGAGTGGTCGAGGGTGAATTCCATTTTAATGAGCGAGGATTGGGGTTAAGACGCTAAACTTGGCCAAAAGAAGGGGTAAGAGCATTAGGTTGAGCTAAGAGTTGTTCCAAGGGCCATAATGAGTGAAAATAGAAATGCGAGTTCCGAACATAAATGCAAATTATGCCTTTATTGATGCAAGGTGTTAGTAATTTGGGTAATAATAAAGAGAAGCACAGTGCTTTCACAGCTTCAGTAGTATTTATAACTTCAATCAAAATAAATTGAAAATGATGATTGTAAAATATATACTCCGTTTTTCGAAACCGCGTTATTTCTAAGAATCCAGCGAAAGTTAAAGGATTTAAATAACCAATTCAAAAATTCATTTAGAAAATCGAAAACTCGTAACAAATTATAGTACTTAATTCGATTTACCAGCCTCCTTATCATTTGCTTAGGTTTACAATCTAAAAGAAACC
Organism: Drosophila anomelani; assembly: GCA_035045905.1. Lineage (NCBI taxonomy): Eukaryota > Metazoa > Arthropoda > Insecta > Diptera > Drosophilidae > Drosophila > Drosophila anomelani. The sequence continues at coordinate 642,221 of JAWNOO010000007.1, read as the reverse complement.
TGAAAATATATTCCACATCTGATGCACAAAAAACTCATTCGAAAGTTACAACCAGAACTTACTTAAGACGCCTTAGGCTTTATTTACGCAAATAACAAATAAAAGTTCGTTACTCGGAATTAGATGCTTAGCAATATGCTTAGTAAACTAGACCTAATTGCTAGAGAAAAGGAAATCCATACTAAGTCCTAGAATTTGTATAAAAATCTTGTTTATATTCGGAAAGTTGAGCTTAGACTTTAAGAAGTGTCAGCGGAGTAAACAATATCGTCGCGTGCAATTTACCTAAAAATTAAACTATGTCTTAGACAAAACACACCGCTCGGATGATGATTTCAGTGCTTTCCATGAAAGGATCTGCAGCAGGGCCACTCATGTCTTGTTCAGAGCCACCAGCAGAAAGATTAGCCACTGATGAAGGCTGCTATATCCATGGCCAAGTCTGTGGAGACCCGCAGCTGTCGACTTAATGGCCGAGGCGGAGTATTCTCCTGAAATGAGACATTAGGTTATATAATTTATTATTTTATAAGCTAACTCTTGTGTATTTTATTATTTTACCAAGCAGTAGCTCCAAACAATTGGATTTACTTACCGCTCAGAACGTGCAATTGCATTGAGACTGCCGCACTGTTTTCGGGCTCGCACGTGTAGTTGCCGGAGTGAATTTTGCGCACCAGCGGAATGACCAGCGAGCCAATCTGCGAATCGAGATTCAGGTAAAATCCTCTAAAGAATTACAGATCCGACCCAATCCCAAACCGCTTACCGTGTTCCGGTTATGCTCTGTGCTGCCGAAGATATTCCGGTCAATTTGCGTGTACCATCCGCTCTGGGTCCCGCTTGCCTCGTTTTCGGCAGTCACCTGTTGGTCGCCGCGATACCAAAATATGTACTTGGGAGCCTCTAGCGTGCCGCGCACGATGCAGTGAAGCTCCACCTTACTTCCGGCCTTCACAAAGCGCTGCCGATCTCCGATTAGCTCGGTTCGGGGTGCTGTTGTTGGAATAAAAAAATTATTTAAAGGAAAGTGCTAATAATGATAATAATAATATTGCGAATTTTGCAGGTGAATGTGAGATATTTCTGGTCAAAAAAGGGGCTTCTACAGCTAAAAGGTTATAAACTTTGCATTTGATTAAAAACACCCCAAAATTAAGAACGCTTATCAACTGTCTTCGACGGAGGAGGTTAAACTAAATTGTTTAAAACTCTGATGATTTCAATATAACACCGAAGCATGTGGCTTAAATACCAAGGCTTTGTCCAATTTCTGCACTTGAAAGCCAAAACTAAATACAGTTCGTGGCATTTGATTGAATCGCCTGCTAACTACTCGTAAGCTGACAGGACTCGAGCTGTCTTTATGGAGGGAACTCAACCTCAACGGCCCTTCAAAGTCATAGATACTGGGGCCCCTAACTAAGGCAATTTGTCGGTCGTTTCAGTCGGCTTCACTTACTTATCACAAACAGCTGCACCTTGGCGCTCATTTTGGGCTCCGTTGCCAGTTGGCACTCGTACCAGCCGGCGTCCTCCAGCTTCACGTATTTGATTTGCAGTGTCCAGCTGAGGCTGCTCCCGTTGCCCCTCTCCTGGCCATCGTGGGCGGAGGTATTTCCCGAGGCATCCGAGACAGTCACAGTGGTCGGGAGTGTAGCCCCTGCTCCTCCCACAGGCCCTGCTCCTACCCTGGCTCCTGATGCAATTGTTGTCGCTGCGGATGACTGGAGCAGCGAGGCGAAGCGGGCATCGTTGATGAAGGTTGTGTGATCCACCGCAATGATATGTTCATCTCGTAAACGCACCCAGGAGAGCGGTTTACCCGAGTGCTGGTTGAGCTAAAGGACAAGAGAGTCGGGATAGTAAGCACGGTTAGTCGCACAGAGAAAACGGAAGGAAAAGTGAATACCCAATGGAGGTATTTTGAGGTAAGAGTAGTTGAAAGAATTATTATTATTATTATTTGAAAATATTATGATTATTAAGTAACTTTTTAATATAATTTTTAAAAAGAAATACAATCAAGTTAACTTCAGTTCATTTTTATACAATAAACGAGTTATAATATACATATATTAAATTTGTTGTTCGATTGTTTTTATAATTTGAATTATATTCAAGACCTTTGTAATTATTATGATTTCTGAAACTTCCACCCCGTTTTTTACGATGCAGCCAGCTCACTCAAAGCTTTCAATTACGGCACTCAGCTGGATGGTTCCCTATTGTCCTAGCTTTCCTATGCCTTCTTCACTCCCATTTCCTTTTCCATCCCACCACTCACCTTACAGGGCAGATAGGCGTGCTGGCCAGCTTGGACGGTGGCGTTCAGCGGGGGCAGGCTGAGCAGGCGCCGTGGGAGGAGTTCCCGCTCCTTGGCCAGCTCCTTCTCGCGCCGCAATTGCTGGGCCTTTTGCTCGCTGTCGTATGCGTGCAGGCGGGACTGCTCGCTAGATGGCATCACCTGACTGCCGGATCGGGAGACATCCGGATTTGCCGGGGGACTGGACTCCCGGGCACTGGTATTCCTCTGCAGGTGCGGCAGATCGGCTGGTATGAAGTCCGGAAACGGTGGCAAATACGTGGGAATCGAGAAGCCCTTTGTCAGCGTCGCAGTGTCCGGCCTGTCGCTCCAAGTGTCTCCCACCGTGGTCTCCTCGTCCTCCTGCTGCTTTTGCCGCTGGGCCTCGCTCAGTATCAGGACATTGGGTCCAGATCCACGACCCAACCACGCTTTACGAACTGCAGCAACAGCAGCAACTAATGCAACAGCAGCAGCAACCGTCTCCCAACTTTATTGCACTGCCTCCGAAGCCCTTGGGCAGCCTTCTGCAGTCGCCCAACAAACCAAATGCTCCACCAAGCACAGCGCCTAAACCGCAGCAGCAGCAACAACAGCGTTATCTTGGACAATCCCAGCTTGCGGAGGATAAGCCACCGCTGCCACCCACCGCCACACATCCGCTGTTCAAGGCCACACAACAGATAGCTCCAGGAATGAATTACGTAGCCAGCACTCTAGATCCACCAAAGGGCAGCTATGTTCCGCCAACTAGCCAGGCAAACAGCAGACCACAACTTCACAGCGGCAGCAATCCTTGGGAGAGAGAGGAACGGGAGAAGGATCTGGAGATGCGACGGGAGCACATACGTCAGTGGCGGGAGCAGCAGATATCCGAGCTCTCTCAGATCATCTCACGGTCGGCCATGCAGGAGGAGCAGCTAAAGACCCTGATCCTAGAGCGGGACTTTGAGCGAAGAGCACAGGAATTACAAGAACAAGAGGAACATGACCAGGAGCAGCAGTACGACAAGGAGAACGTCGTGCAGGAGCTGTTCCGGCTGACCGGCAACGGTAGCAGTCAGGTCAGTGCCATACAAACGCCCGTCACCAGCTACAGGCAGACCGAGATCAAGATGGCAGAGATTACGGACAGTCCACTGGATACACTGCCAGCCCCAGTAGCGCCTGCACAACAACCAGCCAGTAGCGGCACCCAGCAGCAGCCGAAGAGCATACTCAAGCACAATCGGTACTCGGAGGGCGGAGTGGGAGGCATGGGTGGAGCACCATCGTCGCCCTCGAAGTCCCAGAAGTCCGCTAGCTTTGCGGACGAGCGACATCTGCAGACAGAGCACCCTATATCCAACCTGGCCAAGGAGCTCAACCAGCTGACAATGCTCGACAAGGATAACAACAATGAGGCCCAAGACGCTGCTTCAGTTCCCCCGCCACCGCCTCCAGAGCGGAACAGCTCCTACCTGATCATGTCCCAGCAGAAGCTGCGAGGAAGCACTGGGAACCCCACCTCTACCTCGTCAATGGGTCTGCTCAAAACGGCCACCAGCAATCAGCAGGCAGCCGCTGTCGGTGAGATCAAGAAGGCCTCCCTCCTCTTGAACACTCAGGCCAGCAACAACAACAATAACAATTTAAGTGGCAGCCTTAACAATAACACCATGCAGCAGCCGTCACCTCTGAGCGCAATGGAACTGAATGCCGCCTATGTTTCGGCCACAGGAACCGGGATGATGATGGGTGGACTGGGCACCCCCCCTGCGCCGCCCCCGCTCTTGTTGCAACAGCAAAGGGACAACAAGCGGGTTAGCTTCAACGACGAGGATAACAATGTGGTGAGCGTGCAGCAGCAATACATCATGGACCAATATATTGACCATCATCCGGAGTTTGATAAAATTGAAGAAGATGAGAGTGTAAGTGATTTTATTTTACATGGAATACCATTGCAATGAAGAGTTATTTTTTTCACAGTATGTGCAGCACAATAACCTCGATGCCTCCATGCTGCCATCCATGCCAGCCACGCCAGATGCCGCCCTCTGGAACACTTCCGTGCAATCGACGCCCGGCGTTATTGGAGCGCAAGAGGTGTATAGGTGAGTTGTTCTCCCAAGTTTCTCCAAACACAGATTATGCATGTTATTTTCATTCAAAACAGAGATCCGCGCCAGCGTCGCTTGGCAGAGAAGCAACAGCAGCAGCAACAGCAGCGCGCTGGAGATGCTGTGCCCGAGAAGCTGTCTTTCAAGGAGAAGATGAAGATGTTTGCTCTGGAGTCGGGGGAGGATAACACTCCCAAGGATAAGCTGAAGATTTCGCGAGCCCAGCGAGACATAGATGCGGTGCACTGAGAATGAAACAGGAGAGAAGTCGTTGCTATATGCTATATGTACATACACAAAGCTTAAACTTCAATATCTTGGGGCCAAGTTGTTACGTTAGTAGCTCTACACACATATAGATATCGAGTTATTTACTTACCAGACGATGGTAGAAACAAAAACAAACCTAACGAATTTGCTAAGCAAGGCAATAACCACAATTCATAGTTATCGCGTTCCAGAGTTAATTACCACACAAAAATGTTAACTGAATTCAATTAGTGAGAATTATCGGTGTTTATCTTTATAGTCTATATAAAGCGATGTTTATATTTATACAAAACCATATATCGGGCCTACACAATGGCAACGAAAGCGGGGCGAGACGAGCCGCATTTGTAAAGCGTTTTAAACATTAACATTAAACACTAATCCTACGATAAACAATTTGTTACGTCATATTATTGAATACAGAAGTAATGGTTAGACAAACAGTGTAAATGAGCAGAGTTAGTTTAGATATACAAACATATATTTACCTGGGAACCGTGCGGAACAAGGAACGTATATGAACTAATATACAGTATCCACTAGAGAACTTGTAAGCCACAAACAAAAATGTTAAAACCAATGGTCCAATTATTCAATTATTAAAGCTAGACATATATTTACAAACCCACGAACGAACGAGAAATTAAATATTTAAAAAGTCTTACATACATCTATATTTTTAATTGATGCAAACCTTTTTTGAACATATTTTGAATGCAACCATAAAGAACTAAAATTTGTTAAATAAGTAAGATGTGTAGCAGCAGAAACCAGTTTTGACTCAAATTGGATTTCAACTACACGATAACCTTATGGCTTTAAAGTAACAAAAGGAACATTTATTGGATGTCGTGTATAAAAACTCTTTGTTATAGCATAAAATTTATTCGAAAACCGACCACAAATTAGCATCAAAATATTTTGTGCATTCCAAGTATTTCAAATATAGAACCAAGCTAAACTTAAAATTATATATACATATAAGTATATCAAATCGAAACAAAATTGTATTTATATAAAACGCGATTTATTTTTAATAAACAAAACTATTTTTTAAATAAATATTGAAAGATAAACAAAACAAGATAAAATAAACACAACCTGCAATCTATTTACGAATTAACTTCTGTATAAAAATGCGAAAATTTTCGTTTAGTTTCACATTAAGCGCGCTTAGGTTTAAATACTACAATAATATATATTATATCAAAACGCAAATAATTCCGAAAATATTGTGCATATAAATGCAAAATAAAAAGTTCATTATAAAATAATTCTCTTTAAAATATTTATATTTTGTTTGGGAAAATAATTTAGTGCAAAATGCCAAATTTTGAACAAAATTTGATATTTCTTATAATAGATTGGATAGTTTTCTGTTGTATAAGATTGTTTTATGTTTATATATTTTAAATTCTTATGTTTTTATATATAAAATAATTGTATAACAAGAAAGGAAGCTATCTTCGGCTCACCGTAGTTTGTATACCCTTGCAGAATTTAAACAAAAAATTAAAACCGAAATTCTGAAATAATAATTTGTTGCCAAATCTCAAATTTGATGGCAATGGTTTGAAACACGGCTAAGCTAAGGTTTTTTTTATTTTCTTGATTGTTCCTATGGAAGCTATAGGATATAGTTGTCAGATTTTCATGAAATTAAAACCGAAATTCGGAAATAATATTAAATGGGCAAATATCAAATTTGGTGAAAATATGTTGAAAACTGACAAAGTTATGGTTTTTTCTTTTATTTTCCTGATTGTTCCTATGGAAGCTATAGGATAGTCAGCCGATTTTCTTGAAATTAAAACCGAAATTCAGTAATCATAAAATATTGCTAAATATCAAATTTGGTGAAAATATGTGAAAAACTGACAAAGTTATAATTTTTTTTTGAAAATTTTTCGCATCGTTCCTATGGGAGCTATATGATATAGTCGTCCGTTCCGACATATGTACGAGTGAGAGTATATAGAAGCCTAACTGCAAAGATTCATTCAGATAGCTTTACAACTGAGGGACTAGTTTGCGTAGAAACGGACAGACGGACAGACGGACATGCTTAGATCGACTCGGCTGTTGATCCTGATCAAGAATATATATACTTTATAGGGTCGGAGATGCCTCCTTCACTGCGCTGCAAACTTTTGACTGAAACTATAATACCCTGCAAGGGTATAAAAATGTATATTTATTGTGATTTTTATCGATTTGATTTTTGTCGTTAGTTTCGGAATTGCGAATAATTTAGGACAAAATGGGATAGACAAAATGATGGTATTGAGATTTTTATTGCAGTTTATTATTTTATAAGAATCTTTATGGTTGGTACATGTTTTTTTGATTTGTTTTTTATGAATATGAGATAAAAAATCTATTATTAATAAAAAAAACAAGCTATTAAACATTTTTAAGGAACCGATTAAAAAGTCAACAAAATAAAATTTCAGAAGTATAATTTTTTTATTATTAAATTTAATGTTATAATTTTATTATTATTATTATTAACTTATTGTTAAGAGTCAGCTGTTGGCTAAGAACACATTGAATTTCGCGCCCAGCTGCGATTTAAAAGGCCTGGAACGAGTCATGCGCAATGCCCACATGCGTTGGAAACTGTTCCCAGGCATCAACAGGTTCGGGAATTGACCTACCTAAATACATTTTTCATGAGGCTTCAAAAAGGCAAGCGGCTGACAACTTATGACTATTGGTAGCTGCCAGTGCCACTTGCAGGGCTGGCGGTTTAAAAATTTAAATCAAAGTTTACGCAGGGCAAATAATTGCGTTAAAAGTTGAAGAATGCCTTTAGTGATTTATGCTCGCATTGAAACAAAACGAAGCGAGCTGGGCTGGGCTGAAGCGAAACTTTCGCTTTGAATGCTAAAATATTTGGGCAAATTATATGCCAATTTTGCCGGCACCCCAGGAAAACTTGGTACATTACTTCAATTGCCGCTTTGACAGGAATATCCCAACAATTGCCAACTCAGCCACATGCTCAGCAGCATCCACTTAAAACGTTGCCGTAGCACCAAGTTTGTCCTCTTTTCTGATTCTGCACTTTAATGAAAACGTTCATTCTTAGCAGTTTTAATAATCTTCTATAAATATGATTATATTATAGTAAAATAGGTTTCAAGTCGGTTTATCAATATAGTAAGTTAGTAATATTAACCCTAAAAGAATATATACGAGCTGAAAATATTATCAATGCATTAAACTAGAATTTTTTATTAAGGCGTCTTTACTAGTTGAGCTTCACTCATTACCATTAAGCTAGAGCAACAAGTCCGTAGGATCCAGAGGATGTAAATATACAAAAATCTAGGTAAATTGATATCAATTCAAAACTTACTGACTTTTACACATCATAATTTATTGTCATTTAGGCGATAGTTACTCTTGACAACTGCCAATTTATGCAAGTGTAGCTTCTGTAGTGGCCCGATTTTTGGTTCTCGGCTTTTGGGGCACCTTCGCACGCATTTTCTTTCTTGCTGCTGCCAAGGCCGGAAAGTTGCAGGCCAAGTTTCATTACCGCCCAAGCATAGGCCGCCCACAACGTAATTTAAAAGTCAACCGGCAAACTTTAACCACTTGCTGCGAAGAACAGGAAGCAGGAGTCCGGAGCGGAGAGCCCGGGACCGGGACCTCTTTGCCTGCCGGCAAGGTGAATTGCCAATATAAAGGCGCGGGCGTTTTTAAAGCGCCTCCGAGTGAAATGTCTTTCGGCGTCGCGTGCGCGGACCAAATGTATTTTTCAGCAGTTTGCCATGTGAATTATTAAAATGCGCCAATCTCTTTGATATAGCCACAACCGCCGGGGGGATTTGGCCATAATCAGTGCTGGCTGGGCGGCCTGAACTTTAAGAAATTGTTGACAGTTGCCTGCTGGCAGGCATTCGGTTTGCCTGCCGCGGAATTTTTCAATATTCGCCGGGACTAATCCCCCCTGCAGATTCCCGATTCCCGATCTGCTGCTGTCAATATCCTCCAGATGGCAGGGATGGGGACCTCGCCGCAGAATCAACAGGGAAAACTGCAGGAAAACTGCGGAAAAGCCGCAGAACGAAAAGAAAAATATGAACTGTGGGCAAAAGTTTCCGGATGCGGCTGCTATAGCAAATAAATCAAAAAGTGATTAGCCCATTCTCCCTAGCCCCCTCCTTTCTCTGACTCGCAGGACCTCAGGACCTCCCCTCCTCCTCACGCCATCTGTCCAGCTGTAAATTGTCTGTTGAGTGGCTGCGGCCGGAGGAGGTGGAGATGGACACTGGTCAGGAGTAGGAGGCAAATACGGGAGCAAGGTGTGCGAAGACAACTGCTTTTGAAGGGAAATTCAAACTTGGCCATAAAACTTTCGCCACATCTTGGCCACGGTGGCTAAGACTCTTCGCTCTGGTCAGTGGCTGCTTGATAAATGAGCAGCGTAAAGTGCGCGGGCAATCAGAAAAATCGCACAGAATTATAGTTGGCCAGACCATAAAACAATGGCCAAGGCGAAACAATGGCCAAGACAAAGGCATCAGCAAGTGTAGTTTTTGCATTTCCCTTTCTTGGTTCGGTCTGCCGGCTTAGTGGCCGCCACCTTCATCCTCTCTGGCTCCAGCTTTTCCAGAGTTATGCCAGGCTTCTTTATTTGCATTTTAAAATATATACAGATTATTTGGCCGGCAAGAAATGACGAGTCGAGTGGAGTGGAGTGGTCGAGGGTGAATTCCATTTTAATGAGCGAGGATTGGGGTTAAGACGCTAAACTTGGCCAAAAGAAGGGGTAAGAGCATTAGGTTGAGCTAAGAGTTGTTCCAAGGGCCATAATGAGTGAAAATAGAAATGCGAGTTCCGAACATAAATGCAAATTATGCCTTTATTGATGCAAGGTGTTAGTAATTTGGGTAATAATAAAGAGAAGCACAGTGCTTTCACAGCTTCAGTAGTATTTATAACTTCAATCAAAATAAATTGAAAATGATGATTGTAAAATATATACTCCGTTTTTCGAAACCGCGTTATTTCTAAGAATCCAGCGAAAGTTAAAGGATTTAAATAACCAATTCAAAAATTCATTTAGAAAATCGAAAACTCGTAACAAATTATAGTACTTAATTCGATTTACCAGCCTCCTTATCATTTGCTTAGGTTTACAATCTAAAAGAAACCTGAAAATATATTCCACATCTGATGCACAAAAAACTCATTCGAAAGTTACAACCAGAACTTACTTAAGACGCCTTAGGCTTTATTTACGCAAATAACAAATAAAAGTTCGTTACTCGGAATTAGATGCTTAGCAATATGCTTAGTAAACTAGACCTAATTGCTAGAGAAAAGGAAATCCATACTAAGTCCTAGAATTTGTATAAAAATCTTGTTTATATTCGGAAAGTTGAGCTTAGACTTTAAGAAGTGTCAGCGGAGTAAACAATATCGTCGCGTGCAATTTACCTAAAAATTAAACTATGTCTTAGACAAAACACACCGCTCGGATGATGATTTCAGTGCTTTCCATGAAAGGATCTGCAGCAGGGCCACTCATGTCTTGTTCAGAGCCACCAGCAGAAAGATTAGCCACTGATGAAGGCTGCTATATCCATGGCCAAGTCTGTGGAGACCCGCAGCTGTCGACTTAATGGCCGAGGCGGAGTATTCTCCTGAAATGAGACATTAGGTTATATAATTTATTATTTTATAAGCTAACTCTTGTGTATTTTATTATTTTACCAAGCAGTAGCTCCAAACAATTGGATTTACTTACCGCTCAGAACGTGCAATTGCATTGAGACTGCCGCACTGTTTTCGGGCTCGCACGTGTAGTTGCCGGAGTGAATTTTGCGCACCAGCGGAATGACCAGCGAGCCAATCTGCGAATCGAGATTCAGGTAAAATCCTCTAAAGAATTACAGATCCGACCCAATCCCAAACCGCTTACCGTGTTCCGGTTATGCTCTGTGCTGCCGAAGATATTCCGGTCAATTTGCGTGTACCATCCGCTCTGGGTCCCGCTTGCCTCGTTTTCGGCAGTCACCTGTTGGTCGCCGCGATACCAAAATATGTACTTGGGAGCCTCTAGCGTGCCGCGCACGATGCAGTGAAGCTCCACCTTACTTCCGGCCTTCACAAAGCGCTGCCGATCTCCGATTAGCTCGGTTCGGGGTGCTGTTGTTGGAATAAAAAAATTATTTAAAGGAAAGTGCTAATAATGATAATAATAATATTGCGAATTTTGCAGGTGAATGTGAGATATTTCTGGTCAAAAAAGGGGCTTCTACAGCTAAAAGGTTATAAACTTTGCATTTGATTAAAAACACCCCAAAATTAAGAACGCTTATCAACTGTCTTCGACGGAGGAGGTTAAACTAAATTGTTTAAAACTCTGATGATTTCAATATAACACCGAAGCATGTGGCTTAAATACCAAGGCTTTGTCCAATTTCTGCACTTGAAAGCCAAAACTAAATACAGTTCGTGGCATTTGATTGAATCGCCTGCTAACTACTCGTAAGCTGACAGGACTCGAGCTGTCTTTATGGAGGGAACTCAACCTCAACGGCCCTTCAAAGTCATAGATACTGGGGCCCCTAACTAAGGCAATTTGTCGGTCGTTTCAGTCGGCTTCACTTACTTATCACAAACAGCTGCACCTTGGCGCTCATTTTGGGCTCCGTTGCCAGTTGGCACTCGTACCAGCCGGCGTCCTCCAGCTTCACGTATTTGATTTGCAGTGTCCAGCTGAGGCTGCTCCCGTTGCCCCTCTCCTGGCCATCGTGGGCGGAGGTATTTCCCGAGGCATCCGAGACAGTCACAGTGGTCGGGAGTGTAGCCCCTGCTCCTCCCACAGGCCCTGCTCCTACCCTGGCTCCTGATGCAATTGTTGTCGCTGCGGATGACTGGAGCAGCGAGGCGAAGCGGGCATCGTTGATGAAGGTTGTGTGATCCACCGCAATGATATGTTCATCTCGTAAACGCACCCAGGAGAGCGGTTTACCCGAGTGCTGGTTGAGCTAAAGGACAAGAGAGTCGGGATAGTAAGCACGGTTAGTCGCACAGAGAAAACGGAAGGAAAAGTGAATACCCAATGGAGGTATTTTGAGGTAAGAGTAGTTGAAAGAATTATTATTATTATTATTTGAAAATATTATGATTATTAAGTAACTTTTTAATATAATTTTTAAAAAGAAATACAATCAAGTTAACTTCAGTTCATTTTTATACAATAAACGAGTTATAATATACATATATTAAATTTGTTGTTCGATTGTTTTTATAATTTGAATTATATTCAAGACCTTTGTAATTATTATGATTTCTGAAACTTCCACCCCGTTTTTTACGATGCAGCCAGCTCACTCAAAGCTTTCAATTACGGCACTCAGCTGGATGGTTCCCTATTGTCCTAGCTTTCCTATGCCTTCTTCACTCCCATTTCCTTTTCCATCCCACCACTCACCTTACAGGGCAGATAGGCGTGCTGGCCAGCTTGGACGGTGGCGTTCAGCGGGGGCAGGCTGAGCAGGCGCCGTGGGAGGAGTTCCCGCTCCTTGGCCAGCTCCTTCTCGCGCCGCAATTGCTGGGCCTTTTGCTCGCTGTCGTATGCGTGCAGGCGGGACTGCTCGCTAGATGGCATCACCTGACTGCCGGATCGGGAGACATCCGGATTTGCCGGGGGACTGGACTCCCGGGCACTGGTATTCCTCTGCAGGTGCGGCAGATCGGCTGGTATGAAGTCCGGAAACGGTGGCAAATACGTGGGAATCGAGAAGCCCTTTGTCAGCGTCGCAGTGTCCGGCCTGTCGCTCCAAGTGTCTCCCACCGTGGTCTCCTCGTCCTCCTGCTGCTTTTGCCGCTGGGCCTCGCTCAGTATCAGGACATTGGGTCCTGCTGGGCCTGTGGCCACCGTCAATGCTGTTGTCCTCGACGTCGGCGGCGTAATTAGCGAGGCGTTCTCAGCCATCAGAGTTGCAGCGGATGCCAGAGCTGCAAAATAGGTCAAGAACGATGAGCAGGACATCAGATAGATGGTTTATCAAAGTGTTTCTGCGTAAATAGTAAATTCCGGCAGCTGCCGCACTGACAAACTCGGCTGTTTGTCGAGAGTTTGGATTACATCGGTGAGGGAAATAAAATACCCTTTCGTTTGCATTATGCATTTGTAAGATGTAGATACTTGGAGTTCGAACTAATGTATTTAATAATGCGAATGAATAAGTAAAATAAGTATAAGTGGAATTTTAAATTGGGTCAAAGGGTTTGGTCAAATAAAATGTTAAATTATAGTTTTCTTTAATTAGATTGTTTTGGCTTTTCTTTTAGTACAATAAGAATATAGTGTTTATGACATTTACATATCTGTCTGGTTTTCAATCCTTAGCTTACTTTTGAATTTTTTTTTTATTGAATTTACATGAAGGAAAGATTGATTGGAAAGTATACTTTTTCAATTTAATAAATACAGTGGTTTTTCCAAAGTACAACGATTTTCCTAATTAGTTTATGTTTTGTAGATAAACCTGTGGGCCATATCACAACAAAGGGTAAATTATTTCGCATTTTAAGCAACGAAAAACCGTTCAGTTATCTCTCGCCATAAAATTGAGCGTATTAGCCAAAGCTTTTTGGTTATTAATTGACAAATTGCGAATTATTTAGAAAATGTATATATATTCTGCGGCAGCAAATTGCAATTCATCATGGAAAATGCAAATTTATTTGCTTAGGGCATTTGGTTCGATTGCATTTCGGGTCAAGTGTTGGCGGAGGGGTTTTTAACTATTGGTTTTCCTTTTTCCCTGGACGCAAAACAATATCGCAACTGATGGGGATAATTCCGTGTGAATTTATATTTTGTCCAGCAGCTGCTGTGAGCTATGAGTTTGGCGTCAGGGGAATGGAATGACGCTCGAGTGGTAATTACCAACGGGGAAATTATGAAAAACTGAATCCAATTTATGAATTAGTTTATTGATGATATTTCGAGAAATATGAAATAGGGGAGTTATTTACAAAATAAAAGAGTACAAAAAATACTAAAATTATATTTCTATGTTAAAAATTAAATTTAATAATCACTAACCCTGATAGGAGAAATAAAAAGCTTATTCTGATAGCATATTACACTTGGTATCAAAAGTCATATTTTTAGCTGTGTACCAACGACCCCTTTTCGACTTCCCATAACTCGAATTTGTAATATTCTAAATGTTGGCGCGAGTTGGAGTTTTAGATTAATATCAAATGGTGTTTTGGCCTTAGGTACATTATTAAATGAATTTTTTTCCCGCCTGAGACTATTCCCGAAAAGACAGCTGTGCCCGAAAAAGGGCCACCTCGAAAGCCCCGCAAAGGAGCAATCTTTTCAAGATGTGCCACAGACTCGGAACAGACCGGAACGATTACTCAGAGTGGCATTGGCCGTTTGTTATCACTGCCACAACTGACAGCCCGGGACGCTGGGAGAAATCTTTGCCTGCGAGTGGAGTTTGCGGCTTGGGGCAGCTACAGCTACATATCTTGGGAGCAGCTATGGCGGCTCCTGAAACGGTGACCCCATGGCTGCAGTAGGGGATCTACCGGGAGTCTGGGCGATGAGGTCACCTGGCAGGTGTCTTACCATCGCTTAGCAACTCTGGCTATGGCAGTAGCAGCTTAGGAGATATGTTCTAGTCCTCCTACAGCTGTTTACTAATTTTGCGGTCAGCCTGCTGGTCGGCCTAGATGTGGTGGTTCAGGTGTCCAGGATCTGGGAGTGGATTTTCTATTGAAATTAATTCTTATTATATATTTTATAAGAAATTAATTTACTAAATTCCAATGAGTTTGAAAACAATGTAAATGAAACCATCTTTATCGCTTCCGAAATGAAGCTCAGCATTACTTGGCAAGTTAATAAGTTCCATACTCCTACTGCTCATTAGTTCACTCTTATGTTGCCTCACTGTGGGCACTTGACTTCTATAGGAGAGTTATAATGAAACTGTGGGGAGTGCTGGGGGCTGGTCACAGTGCCCCATCCTTTGCCTGATCCAATCAAGCTCTGAGCTCGCGGCCACATTGCAATTTTATTAGAGCATAAAATCCCGCAGATGGGCCTGAAATTACAGAGTCATGCCGCCCACATTATACATTCAGAGCGGGCTAAGGACACGCCCCGCCTCCTTGTTTCTAAGCCACCCAGGGCCTGTCCTCGTCCTCGGCCACAGCCACATCCCACCATCAGTTGCCTACTTTCGGGCGTCGCCTGCCTGTTCTGCTGTCTCGCCTCGGGCGGCAAATTTACGCGCAGCACAACAAATAACAACTAAGTATTTATTATGTAAATAATATTATGCCAAATGCTCGCACAGAGCGAGCATAGAGTTGGGGTCTGCGAGGCGGCGGAACACACTGTACAGCACAGTGGAGTTTCCGCTAAAGTTTACGTTTTTATTAAATGCTGCGCGAGAACAGTGCGCTAAAATAGTTTTCCACTTTCCGCTTGCTCGGGCTGCTACAGCTGCAGGCCGTTGCCTCCGCTAAGTAGCGATGTTGCGGGCCTTAAATAACTTAAACCTAAACTTAAAGTTTGCAGCCAACTTCCGTGGGGCCAGGACCAATGCATAAATGAGATTCTAGGCAGGTTGTGACTCGATTTTGGGGAAGGCTAAATCAGGAGCAAGGAGTAGCAAGAAACCTTTGCCAACATTGGATAGTTATTAACTAAAATAAAAAATAGTGACTACTAGTGTAAAGTAGACTTGTAAAAATACAGAATAAAATATATAGTTATGGAAATTTACATTATATATATTTTTTTTAAATAGTTTTGAAATTCGTCCCACTCTGAGTGCAGGCACCCAAGAATGAAGTTGCATGTCAAACGTTGACCCCTATGCATTTATGCAGGAAAGTCCTACTGTGCTAATGCCTGTTAAATACTATTCTTGATTCCCCTGCGGTAAAATTGTTCGGTTATTAGCACCAGATTTTAATGGGCTCAAAGTATCAGAGTTCCAGCATGGCCACAGGCTTTGAGCACTTTAGAAATTTGCAGCAATGAGCTTGCCTCTTAACGAAGAGCAGGAAAATGTTTAGGCAACTGAGCCGAACAATTAGGAAACCGATACGTTCATATATTTCAGAGAAATATTAAGTCAATCGAGTACACTATAAACAGTAATATTCAGCAATAATCCCCTACAGGGTATCGAGCGCTTCAAATCCGGCTGTGTAATTGGATTCCCACTGCTTTAAACTTTATTTGCTCGTTAAATTTTCAATTGTTTTTCATGCTGCCAGCATATCTACATACATATGTAATTAAAAACTATTTGCACACAAAAGTTTATAAAAACACAAACCGACAACAACTCGAAGTGCGGCAAATGAGAGACCTACAGCATTGTTGTTGTGCGGTAATTAGTGTAACTGTTCAGTTAACCACATAAACTGATTTCGGTTTCTGGGCTTTTGCCATGGTCCGTCCCTTCGTGTGGAGCTCGTCACACATTTTAGACATATAATTGAAATCATTTAAAGGGCCTTGAATTATTACTTTGTTAATGTTATTGTTTGCTGTCGCATTGCCAGAGCAATAAATTTAAAATTTCTACTCAAATGGTTGAGCAATGATTGGTGCAAACTTTCCGGGCTTGGGACGCCGGGCCCGAATACGGAACATGGAAGACCCTCCCTCCGAGGCGGTAGCAGCTCTATAACATAATAATTCAAGTGGGCGGGATTTTCGGGTATGGGTACGGGAATGGCTGCTCCTGCCTGGTGCCTGCTGCTGGAAACTTTATCTTTGTCGTGGGTTCTGTCAGGGAATTTCGCGTGAATTTCGTATTCATTCGAGTGCAAAGTTGAAAAAGGCCAAACCCAGTTCAGTCCGAGGGGGTTCGTGTCTAATCGGACTGCCGCCATGAGATGATGCATGGATTATATCGTTTGGAAACTGAACAACCATTGCGACACTGCAGGAATTAAAAGCAAATGTTGCGGGGCTTAACATTTCGGGATTACGTTTGAAAATTTAATACCAGTTTGCAGTAATTTCATTAGAGATATTGCCAGGCTCCTAAGTCTTTACTCGTTTCGAGGATCAAATAGTGGGAATAATTAAAGTGTTCATTATCTGGTGGAAATAAGAATATTCCGTTTGCATTTTTAAATTAAAAATTATTGCTGTCAATAGCATAAGTATATTCGAAATGCAGCTAGCTGTTAAAATATAGTATTTGAATGATATAATATATACAATATACAATATAAGCACACCTTAAAGACAGAGCTATTTCCGCTGTAAAAATGTTTTGCTATCTCGTGTCTATAACTATTTTATCCCCAACTAATCAGACAAAATGTTTCCATAGCATTTTGGAGAGGAGAAAAGTAATATTGTCAGACATTACCCAACAAATACTGCACGCTATCCTTCCAGCGTTAATACAATTTACGATCTTTGCTTTGTGCCATCACTTGTCCACCTCCCCCAAAACTTCCGTCCAACCCACTGCCCAGGTAACACCCAATTACAACTGGTTAGCATTGCTTTTGGGATTGGTTAACCCGATTAGCTGAAGCACTGCTGCCCTGGATCCCATTAAGTTGGCTCGAACATATAAAGTGCGGGGGGAAATGGCAGGGCCATGGGGAGAAAATCTGAGCCACGTGCGGGGGTGGGGAGCTGGCCTAATTAAGCGCCGTTCTGGACAGGCTAACAGGCAAGTTAAACACACACAGAACCATTTAATTTGTTTGCGCGATTTCTTTTATTATTAATTACATGCGGTACACATAAATTTCACTTCACTCCTCGTTTTTGGCAACTTTTTCGTTATTTATGTGGCCTCTGATAAACAAAAAAAGTCAGCCAACTGGAAAAATGGCGATCCTAAAGCAAATATGGTGCTCACATGCCGAAAGCCTTTTGAGGTTAGATTTCGCACGCTGTACACTCGAGTCCCGGATGGGATGCCCCTCGAAGTGAATGGGAGCATCTGCCGAGTGAAGGTATTTTACATGGGATTTGTATTCGTTATTTTTGTGCGTATGCAAAAATGTTATATTTTACGGGTGGAGAAACTTGAGTTTTTCCCAAGACTTCACTTGCCAAATTCATATACAAACAAGAGCGCAGATTAGCGCACGTACATTTTTTAACATTTAATTAGAGTCTCATAAAGGGAACTTGTACATTGATATAAGCACTTTAAACTTAAATAATAAACATTTTCATTTTCAAACTTAGGATAATATACATTTTAATTTTTAACTTAGGATAATACACCTTCTCATTTGCAAACTTAGGAAAATACACACTTACATACATCGTTTTTAACAATTAGTGTAAACTGAGTTAAATTGTTATTTAAATTCCAGACAAGACAAATGAATTGGAACATTGGTGCAAGTTAAAAGTTAACATTTACTCTATCAAAATCCTTGAGGATTTCGGCAGCAACTGGAATACTCTCAAACGGGAGCTGGTATTTGGGTAGATGGTCAATCGGGCGCCCAAACTCCATGGTGATCATTCCCGGGGTCTGCTTCCAAGTTCCTGACTCCACTTCCTTCACTTGCAACCAAGGCGCCGCAGCCTCTAGCTCCTCATTTTCCCACTTGGTGTACTCCGATCGCAGCCGTGTAGACTGGCTGAAGTGAAGGTTAAGTGGCACCGGTCCGAGCCGGCGCTGAGCCAGACCCAAAAGGTACCGTAGCAGTGAGCCACTCCACTCAACCTGGCACTCGAACAGGCTCAAATGCTTTAACATTTGCTGGGTGGCAAGAAAGCCATGGAGCCTGTTCAGGGTGCATTGTCGGAAGCTGAGTTGTTGGCAGATGAGGGGAAGGGGATTTCCGGCTCCGTCGATCACCTTGCAATTGCTCACCCTCAGTTCTTTGAGAGCCGTGCACTGGGCCAGTTGCAGCTTGGAGACGATGAGAGGACCCACGAGCCAAGTCCCGTCGAAGGCGAGACGTTCCAGAGCAAACCGCTTGGCCTGAATGATGACCAGCACAATGGGTAGCCAGGTCGATTCCGACCACAGTCTGTTGCATTGCAGTGAGAGTTGGCTAAGGTTGGCCAATTGGCAAATGGCCAGCGGAGTCTTTACTTCCAATGGTAACTGAAGATCCCTTATAAGCTTGCACAGTGTGATATTTCGTAAATCGTACAAACTTGTGGAATCGTTCTTGTTGCTTAGCACAAAGTGCTTAAGCTGTGGGCACTTTTGGAGCAAGTCATCCAAAGTCGCTTGAGAGGCGTTCCCCAGGTAAAGGGTGTGCACCCTCTCCAGGACTGGGAAGTGACCTTCGATGGAGCAGGAGACGTGCAAGACCTCTATATTAGGCAGCACTTCGCCCAGCGACCCGATGCGTTTCCTTGCAGCATTCTGACTGTATCTCTCGGCCACGAGCTTGCAGAACCTGGTGTTGACTAACTGAGGAACGTCCACCTGTCGACAAATGGCCCGCAGTTTGGGTATGTCGCTCACCTGGAGATGGAGACACCTTAGCTTCTGACTCAGCATCGGGATCAGGCGATGCAGCTCCGCCTCCGACAGGGCGCATATCATGGGGATGAAGTAAATATCGTCCAAGCCGTTGACAAGGCTATTAAAGATTTCGGTGTCATCCGTAAAATATCTTAGGCAAAGGCGAAGGGTGTTATACAATTGTTCCACAGTGTGCTGGCTAGTGGCGGTCTCTGGCCTTGGTTGACCAATTTCGGAAGCAGCTAACATGGCGCCCACTAATTATAACTTTAAGATCGCAACGTAAAAATGGTACAGGCGGAGTTACTAGTTCTTTAAGTTTCCGAATACAGCCCTACAGGGCTACCGAATTTACATAAATACTTTAAGGTTAATTTCCCTTCAGGGCTTGTTTTATTGAACATTACTAATTTTTGCCATCAGTTTTTAGGACATAATTATTGCTTGTTTATCTTATTTTCAAAATTAGATTTTAAATGAACAATTATCAATAATTTAAATTTGCAATAATTCTTTAAAAGAATTTGGGTGCTGAACTTGAACTAGATCAAACTCGGAACCGATAACCGAACTGTGATTTTAGAAGCGAAATATCTTTGCTTGAATGAAACACCTTCCATTTCTTTTGCTGCAATATTTAGTTCACAAGGTATATTTTTAATAAATCAAGTTATGCGAGTATTTTTTAACCTGCTAATAACAACGATAATACTCAATATTATTACTAAATCATCCAACATTTTAATGATTTTTGTTTTTGCAAATTCCATATTACTGGAGTCGTAAATTTATTATATTGTAAAATCTGAAAATGGTTTATTTTTGTATTTTTATATGAATATTTTTAGCCTTGCATTTTCCCAAGGTTAACTTGTTTATATAAAAATTTATACAACAAAATATAACCAAGTTTTGGTTTTATTTAGAATTTATAATTAAATGATTCGATTAAAAGTTTTTTCTTCATGTGCATAGCAAACACATGTGATTTCTTGTGGTAAACTCAAGATTGCGGCGTCAAGGAAACATCAGTGGGTAGGAGTACAAAGAGCTACTATGTACATTGTATGTATATCCAGCCACTTAGCATTTAGGAGGCTGCTCCCTTTTGACCATGTTGCTGCAGAAACAAATTAATCTTTCCGGGCAGCTTAATATTTAAATTCTATGTGCGCGGTGATAGCCGAAGGGACCGAAGGAACATGTTAATTTTTCGCGAAAGAATTTTTATTATTTTCTGTCAACTGTCAACAAACTGTGTTTTATTTTTTTGTTTTGGATTTGAGATGCTTCGACAAATTTGATAGCTTGAAAAAGCGGATCATAGGAGCATAGCGATGGCGCTGAGGGCGTACGTAATGGACGGCCTGAAAGTGGGGGTCATAATGGCACTGAGCGACACAACGGCACAATTGTACTTGGAGAACAGGCCGCTGGAGGACTGGGACACCGGCCGAACGTTAAGATTTGGCGGTCTTGGCCTTGTGTTCTCAGGTCCTGTGATGCGGCGTTGGTACTTCTTCCTGGACAGCCATGTGCCTAAGGAGCTGCCGGTGGTGCAGCGCGCCCTTCGCAAAATGCTGGTGGACCAGGTCATCTTTTCGCCGCCCTATGCCTTCGTCATGTCCTGCCTGGTGCCGTTGGTTAATGGCGTCCCAGTGGACGAGATCAGACAGCGCCTTTGGAATAGCTACTTCCCAATCCTCGGGATCAGCTTCGTGGTGTGGCCGTTTGCCCAGTTTATCAACTTTGTCTACGTGCCGGTCGACTACCACGCTATCTATGTCCAGGCAGTTGGGCTCGTATGGAACTGTTACGTATCCGTGATCCTTAACAAGAAAAGCAAATAGCTTCTGGTCACGGATTCGCTTGAACGAGCGTTAAGTTTGTCAGCTTCGCCTGTTATTCTGTATGTCAATTCCAGTTCGTTTCAAAATGAAAATTGAAAGTATTATTTTAAAGAAACGTATAATTTGTAGAGTCATGCCGTGCCATGGCGGTGGATCGCCAGTTAATTGTTGTTTCCATACGTGTCACGAGTAGAATTCCTACATCATTTGTTCAGATTCTAATCGGTCTTGATTTATTATAAAGTTTAAAGGATTCTCTTGGCTGCCCCGGAGCCAGTGTCCGTTGAAGATAAAATGGCATTTCTCTGCCCGATTTCTTTCATTAAATTTTCGAAAAAAAAAAGCTAAGTTATGCAACAAAAAAAGAAGGGAGAAGAAGCTCTGGCTTTTTACGCTCGCCTGACCTAATGTCATTTTAATTTCCATGTATGTATTCACGCCCAAGGCGCCTCCCACCAGATAACCCCTTCTTTCAGTAGGGAGCCGGAGTCAAAAGTGTCACTGGCTTTGTGGGTAGTCTGACAGTTGAAAAATGAAACGCCGGCCCGGCCATGATGTGGCCACAAAAACTGGCTCCATGTGAGATTCCTGCCCTCCATCCGCTCCCGGTTTCCTTGGCGCCTCGGGGGCCGTGAATCCGCCCGTATTTATGTGCCGAAATTAAGCCGAAGAAGGGTGTTTCGGCAGTGCAGAAAGGACGGTGTCCATTGGGTCCGGCCAAAAGCATTCGGCCAGAAGCCGCACATGCTTGTCGCATGTTTAAGCGCATTAATTAGAGGGCATAACTTGTCATTTATTGGTTCACGGCATTCAGCAAATATTAGCAATTCCCGCACTCTCCCACTTTCTCCATTCTCCACCCGAAGCTCCATACATGCATAATCGAACAGTTCAAATGGTTGTCACACACACTCGGAGGATAAAAGGAAACGGGTGCACAGAGGGAAAATGCCACTAAAAAGAAAGGCACCTCTTAATTTCGAAGTAATCTTGAAATGAAAAAGCTCCATAGAACTGTTTTTCTTTTATCTTAATTTATTAGTTTCCAAAATGATTATTTTGGAGGTCATAAACATGAGCTCAATCTAATCAGTCTGCTTTCACAAACGGTTGAAACGAAGAAATCGGCTTTTGAATTTACCTGACAGGTTATCATTATAAAACCGAAGATCACACCCGGTCCCCTCACGATTTTTATCCGTGTAGGACTTGCTGTGGCAGAGACGCTGGCTGGGGAAAAACACGGCGGGTTTAGGCCAATGACGCCGGCAGGGGGTTCCCGACTACGGTGAGGCATTTCTCATTGTTGCGAGAGAAATTCACAAGCCGCAACCATTTGCATTCCCTTCTCCCCTGCTTCCTCACATTCCCATTCCGCAAAGGAACTCCTCACATGGCCGGAGGCTGTTTGGCAAAACGAGAAGAAAAGTAAAAATGGAATCATAAATTCCAGCTCTCCTGCATTCCCCTTGTGCGCCTCCAGCCCCCTCATCCAGCTTCCGACCTACATCAGCAGCCGTCGCACATTTTATCAATGGTTGCACGTTTGCGTGTGGTTACCCTTTAACTCCGAGTGGTCACATTGATTCCACCATGGTCTTGGTGCTCCATGGAGGTCCGATAGCGACCGATTTCTGACAAGGGTACAGGTCATGATGGATTGATGACAACATACTGATTATGAAGTAGGGCGTTAAATCGAGTGGATCAATAAAATGTTTCTCGGATCTGGGTCTTAGGGGAAATATAATTGCACATTTGAAACAGAGTATTTAAGTTTGTTTTCACAGATTGCAGAGATTTGAATGTATAATTTTTTGAAAAGTAGTTACAAACACGATTGGGAGCATGGATTTTAGCTCGACCGATATACAAACATACATACATATATGAGAATTTCTTGACACTTTTTAAAGATTTTTGTTACTTACTTATTATTAAAACGAATGGTAGAATGAATTAGGAAAAATTGCTTACTCAAATTCAAAATTAAATTATATTTCTCAAACATGGAATGTCCCAGTTTCTAAATAGTTTACTAATTTGGTCAAAGACCAGTTCTTGACAATGCTATTATCGTCTTAGACAACTTGGTTGTATTCGTATTCTAAATATAATGAATTTCTGTCCTAGGAATGCCTTTTGCATAAGTAAACCTCATTAAAATAAAAGTTAACGAACTCATCTGCGCTCCACTCCTCAGGGCATTCAATTGTCGCATATCGATATATTTGCTTGTTATAACCGAGCCTTATTCCTTGTTTTATTTTCCCTTTTTTGTTGTTGTTTGAGGCAAATGGCGACGCGTCGTGTCGCTCACTTCAGCGTTCAACGTTCGACGACAGTGGGCCGACTTGGACTTTTTGTGGCATTCAGCTTGCGCACACACCAATTACACGGCTTAAGTGCGGAGTGGGAGGGGGAGGGGCTGATAGGGGGATGGGCGGATGGGCGTGGCACGCGGGCGCGCCCATTTAGCACTCGACTGGCTTCGATTGCTTTAAAGCCGTTTTCCCCCCACAGGACTTTGACGGTCTTTTGCCTGCCTGTCTCCTGATTGACGATTGTTGTCTTTCTGCCGTTGTTATTGCTCACAATTTACGCACATGAATAAACAAATACATAACAATATCCAGCCGAGGTTAGGCTTAATATCGATGGCTGTTCCTCATTACGCACTTGATGCGAAAACGTGGACCAAACGTCCGCGTGTGGGTCCATTAAGGAGCGAATATATATGTATATATATATGTACTTGCCCAGAGCTCTATTTAATGTCTGAGTGAATTATAAATTCAAACTAATTGGAGAGTGTGAAAAGCGGATATTCGATATTCCCATCGCGAACAGTGTCAGGTGTTGTTATTGGAAATTTTAATTGGTAAAGATACCTCTAAGCCATATATTTTAGGTGCGGTTTTTACCATTAATTTAAATTCATTGGAAATGATATGAACTTGCTTTGAATAAAGACAAATTAAATGTTGTTTCGCCATGAAATCTATACATATTTTCCAAAGATTTACACAATTTACATAATACAAATTTCCTATAGTTTTTTTTTTCAATAGGATATATTTTTAATACTTTCGAATATTTCACTTTGTTATCAAATCTGTTACATACATATTTTACATTACAAAGAATGAGCAAGAGATAAGTATAAACATTTGTTAGACTTTTTCTCCTCATTGTATTTTTTCCCCCTTTGTGGTAAGTAAATTGTTTTATAACTTGGTTAATTTCGATTGTCTAGACATATATGTATCATCTATTCTTGCAAAATAACTCACATACTATATATAATATTCTGAAAAAGGGTCATTTTTATCCAAACATATTGGTGGCTTCTGCTAACTTACGCCCGGCCATTCCGACAATCCAAAGCGAATTAATTACGTCCACCAGCTATTTATTAGTCTGGAGTACCGCCTCGCCTCCAAATTGAGCAAATATAGTTGAAATTTATTCCGCCGAGTACACAGTCGGGTATTATTTTGTGATTCCTGAGCTGGAGCATGAAATTTATGGTCTCTCAACGAATTCGGCTAATGGCTGTATTAGCGACGCCAACTCTTTGGCTCCACTTAGCGCAGTTATTTAATTAAAGCCCTTCCTCGAACCTCTGAACCCCGCTCACTGCCCACCGCCTAGCCACGCTTTGGCCGGGCTTTTGCCACTCCGACATTTATGTGTTTTGGCCATAAATAAATTAAACGTGACATTTGACCGCCATTTGTCTTGGGAGCCCTTCTATGGTAAATACTTGTATCTCTTATATAAAACATAGTTGTGTCTCCAGTTGAATTCGCCGGCTCCTCTGCTGCTTTGTATGCGGTCCATTGTCCTGGCATAATTAACAGAGATGGACATGGGCGTGGCCCTTCCTTTTGACCTTGGCCAGTGCGCTGATTGATGGCTTAAGTGTTATTTGAGTGTCTACTTATTTCTGTTCTCGCTCTGTCCCATTGTTTTTCACCGAATTTTGCCCCACTCCCACGTCACCCACTCCCGTCCACTGCTGCTGTGTCTGTGGTCCTGCGCGTTTTTGCTGGTGCCCAATTTAATTATATCACATATGAGTGCGGAAATCTGGTCAGGGGTCATGTGTTGTTAATGATATTGCCTGGGAACTACTGTTCAACTGAGATTGATTAGATCTGGCAGCAGCAGCTGAGAGATTAGCGCAAAAACGAGATGATAAATATTAGTTAGCAATTATTCAGCCACAGGAGCTTGGTGTGCGCTTTAAGCAGCTTTAAGGGGGAAAGTAAAGTCAAAGACAAAGTTGAGTTCGCAAATATTTGTCCCAAATACAGCACGTAAATAAATAAGAAGTCCAAGAAAAGTAAAATCAATTTAAGGCAAGTGTTCACCGATGCCGAAATGGAAATCCTTCTTATAATTTATTCAATCTTCGCTCTGGGAAAAGGCTCAGAAATTAATGGGAAAGTGTGCTATTATGTCGAACCATCAATTAGGCAATTTGATGATAGCAATAGGCAGAAGTACAGCTACAGTATGCTCGGACTGATTGTAATTTCACAGAGGGCCCTCTCACATCACGCATACGACCTGTTGAACAAGCTGGGACGTCGACTCACCCCCCTTGCACGCACAAAATTTAATCAACTCGAGATTCAGAAACAGAGGCGGTTGCCAGGACGCCGCTCCAATTAGGCCGGGCTAGAAAGTATGCCAGGTATTTTCATAAACTACTCGAAAGGCGAAGGGAAATATCAAGCCGAGTCGGAGTCGGAGTTGGAGCTGGAGTCTTCACACGCTGCGTATGCGTAATGAGTTTCTGGCAGCCCAACAAGGGAGCTTTCCTCTGATTTCGTGTGACAGGTGTGCGACATTCACATGTTGTGTAGGTGCGCGTGTGTGTGCTTTCGACTAAATGAAAATTTGCACTGCACGATTAAATTAACTCGACAAGCTTATAAAAATCGTGCCAACGAGTTGCCAACGACAATGCAGCCAAGCAAATCTCATCATGTAAATTAAATTTGGCAAACGCTTCACTCGACACTTGCACAAAAATGTGCGAAATTGAATTAACTATGCATGCAAAAACAAAAGCTTAGCAGGGAACACGGAACCGGGTCCCCGGCACCGCACAGCACGGAAGAGCCCCGAACACGTAGCCAAAAGTTGGACAGTGGGGCAGGGATTTGGATTCGGGCTCGCATGGTAAACACAAGGTCTCTGGGGCGTTCCTGGAAGCGATTTTCCGGCGGACTCGCATGCCGAGGGGATCAAGAGATTGCTGGGTAGTTGGTTACGCGATTGGTCGGCTTACGGTGGGCACTCCACAGCGGGTAGCTCTCTGATAGGGATTTCTTTAAGGGTTAACTTGGCTCATGCAGTTGTGATTAATATGCAAACTCAAGTGGTACATGATTCAGTGGAAATATTCCAGCAAAAAAGTTATGCCTAGTAACGTGGTTGTGATTCACAAAAGTGGTAATCTTGTGAAAAGGAATCTGTAAAAGATTACTCCGGATACACCAAGGATAATTCTCACATTTTTACTAAATACATATAATAGATTAGGGACATGTACATTTGTCATGCTTTAGCGGGTAACAAAAAACTTTAAGGAATATTTCTTGTTTTACACGTTTTTTATTAATATAAATTTATATATTACCAGAATAGCAAACATATAGCATATATTATTAAAATGTTAAACAATCCTAAAAGAATGTTAATGTCTTTTAAGTTTTTATTTTTTTGATTTTGTTATTTCGTTTTGCAAATTTCACATTTAATAAATTTAAAAAAAAAACTGTAAATGAATAAAATTGAAAGTTATTAAAAAAACGTCCTTAATTCGTTCTCATACATTATCCTAACTTATTTATTCGCCTGGGAATTTGGCGAAATTGTGGTGAAATCGTTGGGGAGAAATGTGCGAGGGTATACTCGCCTTAGCCAAAGTAAAAGAAGTTTACACTTACGCGCTCGCATGCCACGAAAGCTGACAGCTGCCAGAAATGCCAACAGTATGCTGGCAGTTCCCGGATTCCTTCCCACCAGGAGCCCTATCCCTCGTCCTGCTCCAACTCCTTCGCCGCCTGCTCCACGTTCCCTTTCCCGCCAGGACATCTTATTGGGCGAGGGCATCTGTCGGATGTCACACCTTGGCGGGAACTTGGATTGGTTCTGGGATTTACTTTTGGCTTTCGTATTTATTTATTTCGCAGCTAGTTAATCCAAGTTTCGCCAGCTCGAGTAGCATGTCATTTTGCTGTTTGTTCTCGCTCTGTTATTTAATTATTTGCACTGCTTTTATGAAGTCTTCTCGGTTGAATTTGCATACCGCACTGGCCCCTAGGGGGGATTCTATGTAGTTGCACGAACGTGACTTTAGTCTGCAGTTTTTGTTTTTATTTCGCCGAGTCGAGCTAGACCGCAGAGAACATATAGTATGTTTTAACTTATTTCTTGCTTTATTTGGCTAAGCCAACCGCAGCAGCAGCCAGGCTGAAAAAGCGAAAATACAAGTTTGGTCCGAGGAAAACGAAAAGCCACCAAGGATTCGCTGCTGTTAGCATTCTATTTATGTGATAAATGGATATTTATCCGGCTCTGCCTTCGGGCATAAGTTTTGGCTGGCTTGATTATAAGTCAATAAATTAATGAATTGCATAGCCCCATTGCTCCTCCGATTCCACTCTCCATTAGTTCCACTTCCTCCGCTGCTGCTGAGCTTGGCAAATTTTTAATGGCCTCCTCGTTATTTTTTGTTGGCCAGAAAGTCGGTTCGCCCATAAAACTGCGTCGTCCTCCTCCAAATGAGTGCCAGAAGCCCGGCTTACTCGGCTCATAGCTGGGAAATCGAAGAAATAAAAATCAGAGAGTCTGGAAACCAAAATGCATTATTGCACTCTCTAATCTGGGCCGATTAGCAGGAGTCTGCTTTGCCGGCGAGTAATTAGGGGAGCCAAGCAACCAATTGATATTTATTTTGGAAGGGAGAAGTCCGGTCCATTAGCTTGCAAGGCTTTTCTAATTTACTCGCAGACAGCCGGAGTTGACTGCCAAATTATGTGCCCAAGTAGAGTGTCTAATCTTATCCTAAACCAACTTTTAGGGCAATGTTTGCCCATATTTGTGGCTATTTAGCCACTTAAGGTTCTACCTCAGTTTTAGTAACTAAGCTTCTGCATGACAACTAAGCACTTTGTTGGTTAAATAAGAATACAAGAGATTTCCCAAGATGATTAGTAATATTATCTAGCACATATGACTTAACCAAAATTTAAATTTACTAAATAAATATATATGCTTAGTTTAAAAACATGCTCACGCCTAAGCCTCTGTGATTTATGGAGCAAACAAATCATAATAACTTTATTATCCAGCAGGCAACCGAGCTCTATTTCAGTTTATTCTGGTTAGTTTTGGCTTTTTTAATCTGCTATCTCTGCTACAGTTTTTGGTGGCAGTCTGAACAAAGCTCCGTCTAATGTGGACCAAAACAGTTCTATTCTCCTATTTTCCTCGGCATCCTCTTTATTTTATTTTGTCCGACACTCAAGTATAACTGAATTCCCCGAGAAACACTTGACAGTTGTTGATACTTCACTTCTGTCGAATTCCCCTCAATTAATCAACGTTTTTGCACTCTTGGGATATATGATATTTTTGCAGAATTACTTGGCGTTGCCAAGCGCAAAATCCTTTTGCTCGTTCTTTTTTAGAACTGCTATCCGATATCCTGGCCAAGTCTGGCACCTGTACCAACACCTTTATTGATTTGCCAGTATCATTGTCATCCTTTTCTCTTTTCCAGCCTTCCTCGGCCTATTCTTCGCCTTACGCCTGTCTAATGACACCAAAGACTAGGGGGATTGCCGTTTTTGCACATTAATGAGTTTTAAAATCTATGGCAGAGCACGATTTGCAAATCGCAAGCGCATGGGGAGGTGTCCCGGATAGGCCGCGAAAGCCGGCTGCCTCTAATCAGATTATATTTCCATATATTACATCATATGCTCATCAATATAATCGAATTGAAATACATGGGGGCCAGACAATAGCACGTGCCACCTGCGGGAGCAGGGAAGACATGATTGTGGGAATGGGGTTTGGGGTTGGGGTTGGTTGTTGGCTAAGGGCTGAGGGCCGGGCTAGGTCACATCGCATCCTTCACTCCATTCACATCAGTCAAATCCTTCACGTTCTTTTTCGCTTTTTTCCCGTGGATAGACGACGAGCAATCAACGTTTGACGGCGTTTGACTTTCGATCCTTGCCAGCCTGGCTGCCTCCTTTCGGAGCCCTGCCTTTGTATCTGTATCCGTTCTAATGCGCAGCAATTTAAAATGTGATTTTCCTTGATTTATAAAAGACACATTGCACTCACTCGCACAATCACATCCCGACCGAGGAGGGGGCAAAAAATGGGGTTTCTTACACTTCACTCCAGTTTAGACTTTACTTATTCGGGCGGCGGACACGCCCACATCCGGTTTGGCACACATTCGCGTAAACAAAGGCTGGTCGCCAGACGATGAACCAGGATCTGTCTTGTACCGAGCCGGAATCTGAGTTTGGGCCTGAGTCCTTAAAGTGCATTTAACAGTAGTATCCAAGTATGCCCGCCAAACAATTCAAACTCAAGCCTCGTTTTTGGCTTTTCCACAATTTTCCCGATTTTTCCCGCTTGACGTCCGCCGCTGAACCATGCAAATTTCTAACTGAATCGCTTCGTCCGGAGTTCGGAGCATTTCACATTTCGCAATTCGCAGGTTCCGAATCTGATGTTTAACTCCTGCCACTTGTACCCCTTCTCGTGGCCGAGGTTTTATCTCCAGTTCGTTCGCAGCATCCCTTCGCGTCCTGTTTCGATTCCTTGGACCACAAACTTCCCCTGTATTCCAATTTCGAGCATTCCGTGTGACAAAGAGAAACGAACATCTGAAACACAGGGGTTGTTTGGTGTTTCACAACAAGTTCGTTCCGCTTCAGAAAGTCATCCTTCGGGCATCTATTTCGTTTCGTTACGTTGTACTTTCCGATAGGGGTAGTAGACTCGGGAAAAATGTGAAATCGGAACAAGGACTGTTATTGCTGGCTGTTCTCAGTCATGATGTTAACCGATTCGGATCAACAGGCAGTTAAAACCAGTATTTAGTGTCCCTTGCAGCAAATATTTCACAAAGGAACGAGGAATGCAAGTTCATCCTCTAATGAATAATTGAAGCAAGAAATACATTTAGACAGTAACAAATATAATTAACAAAATACCATCAAATACAAAAAACAATAAGTGTTAAAATCGTTTGAATAACAAAAGAAGCTGGTTTTAATTATCTTACTTTCTTCAAGAAACATATTTACGTATTTGTCAAAAAAGGCTGTGGCTGATAATTTTTAAATAGACATTTATCTGAATAATTTCGGTTAAGAATATAAATCAGGGACCGTAATCATTATAAGTTTTATTGAAAAACTTAAATTGTAATGATTATTTTTAGATTTTTTTTCTAGTCTTCAAAAATAATCATTAGGCTTGAGTGAAAAATATTGAATTCAAAAATAATGATTATTCATGATTTTTATTTTTTTTGTTCAAAATAAAACTCAAAACCGAATCACGGGTTCCGGATAAGACTTTTTACCAATATTATTTCATATTCTTGTATGATGACCGTAGGGCTACTCCCCGTACCAAAAAAAAAAAAGGCTATGAAGGCGAGGAAGATGGGAAGGAGCATTTTGATGATGAAGGGATGCTTAAGAATTTAAAACTGCATTCAGTAAAATCTGTCGATTTTATGCAACATAGCGGACGATTCACTAGCCAAATTACTTTTTGTAAAATTAAATAATAATTATTAACAATAAAATATTGCACCAAAGGCCAAAACCAATTCTTAACTTCAATATTTTGGTACGGTGGGTAGCCTTACGGTCGCCATACAAGAATATGAAATAATATTGGTAAAAAGTCTCATACGGAGCCCGTGATTTGGTTTTGAGTTTTATTTTGAACAAAAAAAATAAAAATCATGAATAATCATTATTTTTGAATTCTATTTTTTTGATCAAGCCTAATGATTATTTTTGACAACAAACTGTCTTGATTTTTATATTTCAAAAATAAAAATAATCATTATTTACGGTCCCTGATATAAATATAGAACTTAAAATATATTTTTATGTCTTGAAGTATATTGTTGCAAGGATATCTCCTACATAAATGCTGTTACTCCTGTCATTTTTCGCATTGTTCATTTTGCAAAAAGTTTCGCCGAGCAATCTTCAACCGATAATCTTTGAGCAATCTCGGCATGACTCCGTTCTACTCCTTTGCATATTAAATTTGCATTTACTTACCATTCCGCCAAACCCAATTGTATCGGCGGTTCGCGGGAACAAAGCCCTGTCCTCCAGTTATAATGCACTATGTAAAGTCGTAGTGTCGGTAGGCAAAAGGTAATAAGAAACAAGTAACGACCAAATAATTGAGTGCACACTGCACAAAGGATACTCGCGTTGCGATGGCAGTGATGTTTTTGTGATACGGCTCCCGCTCCCGCAACCGTTCTCCGTTTACTCGAGAATTCCCCACTTTCGCCATTGTTTGCCAACGGTTGAGCTGAAA
This sequence comes from Drosophila anomelani, assembly GCA_035045905.1. Taxonomy (NCBI): domain Eukaryota; kingdom Metazoa; phylum Arthropoda; class Insecta; order Diptera; family Drosophilidae; genus Drosophila; species Drosophila anomelani. The sequence goes on along the minus strand of JAWNOO010000007.1, from coordinate 610,603 downwards.
GTGAAATGCATGTTTTATTGGCAACACAAAACAAAAAAAAAAAAATCCGAAACGGCAGAGGAAACTTAAGCCAACAAAGAGATTTTCCATACTCTTCTGAAGGGTTCCTCATATCAGGTTAAAATAATTGTCTTCTACCAAAAGTAATTTATAAAACACAATATCATTTGATCTTGGCCCAAATATGTAAATTTCATAATGAAACATTCAGAACCAATTTCTTTAAATATGAAACATCGATTTTCTTGAATGATTAATCAAACTTGATCCTTTTAATATAATAGCATTCTGCATTCGTGATTACATTTTAAAGTTTTGTCATCAATAATAAATTATTAAGATACAACCTGAAGTCATAAAATCTCCTAATGTTAATATGTTTCAATTTAATGTGAGTCAAAGGCCAGCTTAATGCACAAACTGAAGGCCCTGAAAGTGGAAGGGCATCGTGAGCAAGAGCAAGAGCAACAATCAAGTAGTTTTGCCAAAGCGATTTTCATATTACAAGGTAGATACAATGACTCAATGACTGCTTGAAACCAAGGCCCGTGCAGGAGCCATTAAAAAATAAAGTACTCAAAAGAGGCAGCAAATTGAAAGGAGCAGCCGCCCAGCTCCGGTTTCCGGGCCCCCGCCCCAGCAGACATATGCACTATACATATGTCTGGATCATGTTCTGTTTGATTGTCGGCTGCTTATTTACCCAGTCAGGGACTCAATTCTCAACGAGCTGCGCCGTCATTAAAAACAGTTTAAATAGGACGCGTTGCACGCAGCACTATGAGCTGCTGCCTTTTATGAGAGTCATATGAGCGACTTCATCCTTTCGCCCATCGTCCTCGCAGCTCGTCGTCGCACCTGGTCGGGTAAGGCCGGCCAAATGGCTGTGCCTTCGCATTTAATTTGAACAATTGGAGCCGTGCAATTGCCATAACTTTTGATGAGGCTGCTGCAGGAATTGTGTATGCAAATTTAATTAAAACTCTTGACTGTGCCCGTAGTTTATCATATGTACTATTTGCGGCAGGGCCAAAGCATTCAGGATTTGCGTGCACTGCATATTTACTTGAAACTGCATATCATTGATTGCTTGACACAACAAAGGATGTGCATTCCGACTGCTGTACTTGACCCCAAAGAATTGCCGGCCAAGCAAATATCCCCAATGTATTTCGATCCAGAAAAGGCCGAACTTTTTTCCAAAAAGTATCACCTAGGGTAGGTGTAAAAATTGCTTTAATTTAAGACTCAAATTCCTTTATTCAATGAGAGTTTAAGAACAAGCCTTTGCTGCATATCCTGGCTGTTACTCTTATTTTATTTTAAATTATTTTATTTTCCTGGTTGACATTCTGCTAACAAACAACTCTCAAGTGTCAGCAAGAATTTCCTTTGGTCCTATTTCGATTTTTCTCAGGCCCCGGCAGTTGATAAAAAGTTTCTGGTACAACGCTTTTGTTGGCTTGCTTGATGCCGTCCTTGTTTTTGTATGCATTTTTCTTTATTTGATTTACTGGCAAGGCACGAGCTCTGATTGAACTTTGTTTCATTTTTGGCCAGACATGCGTCGATATTTGTATGTATGTTATATATTATGAAAGACAGCACGTGTCAAAACATTAAGAAAACACAATTTTAGCAAATAAAATGGGTTTAAAAATAACTTAATTTGTTTAAAAACAAAAAATGTAAAATAATTAATATAATAAGTCAAATAATATTTGTATGTTTTATCATATGATTCCCATTTATTACCACTTTTTTAAGCAATATTTTATACCATTTATATAGTCTTTCTAAGTCACTTTCAATATTTCTGAAATATCATTTTACTTAAATAGAACAAACTAACCAAACTTTGAATATGAAACGCAATTTTTTTGTAGCTCTTTAGATATATAAAAAAAGCATTGCCGTAACCCCAGTTTTGTAACATGCCTCGTGCCAGGCGGACGACGTTAAACGTTTGCCCCAAGCACCGCCTTTGCATTTCAAATTTTCGTGGTTTGGTATATTGTTTTATTCGGAGTTTGTTGGCTGCATCGTGACGCGTCTCTCGCCGAAATGTTGTGCAAACACAATCAAGTGGTAAAATGAGTAGACAATGGTTGGCGAAAGATGGCTAAAAGGAGATGCCAGGGCCAGGAGAACGGCGATGGGGCGATGGCGAAGGAAAGGATACGGCGCGGCGCAGGCAGATCCCCTCCAAACAGCTCGGGAGTACTTTGGCGCTGTCGATACAGCCGGGCTCTTGAAACCGTATCCTGAATCCAGCATCCTTTCTTGGTGCTCGAGCTTGTGCTGCGGGCATATAAATTGAATTGTGTGAAAATTTATATTTGTTTTGGCATTTTATGACACACTCCACAGAGTGTTGCGGGTGGCCAGATTTCCAGATTTCCGCCACCCGTTCCACGCGCTTTCGGCCAGTCTCCTGTTTCTGCACCCGACTGTATCTGATTTCGAGGGTGCTTGGCATTGAGCAGCCTCTATTTCCAGAAAAGGGCTCCGAAAATTGATTAAAGGTGCGAGCCTTGATTTGGAATTTAAAACAGCTTACCCTGCTATTCTCGACTTTACTACTCGCACTCGAAAAAATAAAAGAAAAATATTATTAGTGAGGAAAATATTATTCTACAATCAAATTTTTCTTGGAGCTCTTCAATTTAGTCGGAATATTTCCTTTCGGTAAATACAAAGATTTTAAGGTTTGCTTGTTGAATGCAATTGAAAGTTAAAGTTCAAAACATTCTTACTCTTTAAATTCATACAAAAGTACTTTTTAATAATTTATTTGAAAAAAATTAAGATATCTTTAATTAGGAGTGGACCCATATAATAATAAATAAATTGAAAATGTTTATAAAACAGTTTCATAAACATCAGGGACAGGGGTAATTCCAATTATTATGACGCATAAAATATGTAAAGTTGCCATTTAAATTTCAATCTCCTTGTAAGTTTTCAAGTGAACATCGTTCTGATTCCATCTACTTTCAATAGTTTTTCCATTGAATTGCGTTAGGGCTCGCCCAATAGTGTATTTAAAATCCAATCAAGGACTTGTCTATTTTTTCGAGTGCAGATGCCAATCAAATGTTGCGGAAATTGTGGCAAACTCTTAAAGTCTGCTGATTGGGTTGGTCTGTGTCAGGTTTGTCTCAACACAAAAGCCCTTCGAGCGCAGACACCGAGTTGGCTTGGCTTGACTTGCCCTGGTTCGGGGGTTGGGACTGCAATAAATTCGGTCTGGGCCACGTTGGAAGCCCATCCCTATGCCCATCTGGATCTGGAGCAGATCTCCGCCTGGTGATGCTTGAATATTATGGCCATTTGCGGCAGGGCTCGGCACTAAGTGAGTTGTGGCCAAGTGGCAAGTGTTGAGCTGCTAAATCATACATACCGCAAATGAACGAACAGTCAGTTACACGTAACATGTGTACTCTGCTGTGTAGAAGGGGATGCCATAACATATAGTATACAATATGCATTACGCACTTTCACATACCGACTTGTTTGCTTTAGGGGGTTTTTGCTTAGGTCCTCACTTTACATTCAGTTTACAGGGGATTTAATGGTAATGAGCTGATTATCTCCCATACAGAGCGTCCTAATTGTCGGGAGCCTCCTGTGCGGCCATGCGTTTGAAATCCCCGAATTCTCGGAACTCAATGCGAATGCTCCATGGGGAGTGGGGGCCCTTCAAAGGGCTTTCATTGAGCCCGTTTTCCGACTAGTTCGTACTAATTATATCCACGCCATTGGAGGCTGCTGAGGAATCCCTGCCTTGTCAAGGACGGACTATTTAATTGGCTTCTGGTGCAGCCAGGAAGCGGGAAGCCCCACAAATGGCAGTATAATGCCAACGTTTGCGCACGTGTAAATGAATATAAATCAATTCCTTACTTGCTCCCCCGTGAGTGTGGCGTGGATTAAATAAATAAATTACAAATCGGGTCAATTGCAATTAATTATATTTTAAAAATCGCTTTAGTTTTGATTTCGCTGGCAATAACTATTTACATACTCGATCCCGCGTTCCTTCCGATTTCTAGCAGCACTGCAGTGGCTTGTCCAGCTGAAAATTTGCATAAATAAATTATAAACAACAACACGAGAATTGTCCATTATAAATAACGCGAATTGTCCGAACGAGTGCGCAGAGGGCCAAAGGCTAGCCACGATAATTTGCATATATGTTTTTATAAACACACTGTCCACATGCGAATGTTAAATATGTTTACCTACTTTGGAACCCGGCTCGGGGGTGGGTATGGGGTCGGGTTTCCCTTGTGCAGGGCTCTCCCCAATTTGTCCGCCGCATAAATAGCAAGCAAATTTGTCGTTGTGTCAGTGTCTTTTTTTCGGCAGCTCCCCCAATGATATATGGACGAGAAGGACAAATAGGCGGCGCAAACAACAGCAACAGCGCACTTTAAATAAAATATTACACTGTTCAGCATAAATGCTTGGCGATAGTGGCTGCCATAAAGTGGGAAAATTAAACTATTAAGGGTGGCACTGCCTTCTTTTACCATTATAGTCATTTGGACATGGCCCATGGGATTGCCTTAGATTCTTTATTCGTGGAATAAAAATATCTAACATAGTTTTGAATTTTAGAGTTCAAAGTTCTTTAATTGCCACCAAGCCTACAAATTGTATGTTTAAATAAAACATGTCTTTGCGACAGAAATCCACAGATTTGTTTTTTAATATTCAATGTTTATTGTTATCTCGTTGTTACATAATCAATAAATTAATAACTTAATAGTATTAAATCCTGGCCTATTCTGCAGTCTTCATCCTGGCCTATTTTGCAGGATTCTATAGTTACGTGGCGCATTAAAGTTATTGAAAAGTTTTAAACTCATTTGAATTTAGATCGATTTCCCTTTACCAAATCTTTTTTTAAGGTGTTGACCATGAGCCTATTTTTTATCGATTATTTTTTAGACCTTAATGGGGATAGATGCATATGGTGGATAGTGAACAATTTGGCAGGCGAAATTAAATTAGGCACAGAAAAAATTTTCTGCTTTCAATAAATTAAACTGCTATGCAAAACATCAGTGTAGTATAAATAATTTTGTTTTTTTTTATGGTGATCCTTTTTTTGCCTAACAGCTTTATTGTTTACCTATTAAATGTAATTTAAATTGAAATTATTTTCGAAAACAATAAGCTTTATTTATTTATTGAATTTATTTTTAAATTAATTTTTTAGTAGCAAGAAATAATTACGTAACGGAGATGAAAGCAGTTAGTTGAACGCAATTTAAAGTAAAGTATGAAATCGTGCAAACATTTAACCCTCTCTGACCGTTTTTCCAGGTACGCTGGAAAACCTCTCAGTTCCGTGTACAATTAGCAGTTCAAGTAATTACTGCAAATGCCCCAGGGTTAATAAGGGGCCGTCCACTTAACCTGATAAGTCCTTCTGCGAACCGCTCCATTATCTTTTATTTTTATGAAAGTGATTCCTGGCTGAGCCACAAGCGACCTGAGAACCGAATCCAACCCGATGATATTAACCCATTCGCATAACGCACAATTTTCCGTCGGCACGACTTCGATTTGGGTCAACAAAAAAGGGAGGGAAACATGGAAAAGGACGAAAATTAAAAGAAAATTAAACAATTAAATAAGGAGGCAGCGAAATCATTATAATTGGATACCGAATTGTTGAGTTCGCTGGAAAATGCTGATTAAATATTGCAAGCAGAGTGGCTTAAAACTGAGAATGGGCGGCACAAAGAATGCAAGGAGCTGCAGTAAGTGCTCCGATATGGCATTAATATGAATCATAATTTATTGATTGCGTAATGAAAGCATCGCATTAATGAGACTCTGGCGAGACGCCGAGAAGTGGGCAGTGCACAAAGGATAATGTACGGAGGGTCTGTGGTAGTTAATTAAAATCATCTTAATTGTGTTATTAAAAATAATGTACTCTATTTAAACCTCAAGGGTTGCAAAAAAATAAATAAAAGTTACAGAAAAGAAAAATAAAATTAAATTGTTCAATTTAACGTTGAATTGTTAACAAGAATATAAGCTAGTTCAGTTCATAGGCTGCATGCTAACTATGATTTTTTCATTATTATTTAATATGAAATTGAAAATGGTTTGCTTCATTAATTAATAATTTACTTTATAATAGGCTAAGGAGACCATCAATAAATTATTAAAAGGTAGTAAAATTGATTTTAAAGTGCGTTACTAGTTAGGATATTTTTACAACATTTCAATAAAGAGTAATTCTATGAATTTAAAAACGCGTTATTTCTCATGAATTGAGCATAAATGCGTTTTCCATCAAAAGGTTCGACCGCTTCCGCATGCGAGGCATATCTGATGAGGTTTAAAAATGTACAAAATGTACATTTTGTAATAGAATATTTGGTGTGCATGACACACCTGGCTGCGTTGGATCCTTGCCTAATGATGTCCTCCTGCTTTTGTCGTTGGTCTTTGGTTGTTGGTCTTTGGCCTCCACTTTCCGGTTTGCCTTCTTTGGTGAACTCATTATCATTCTCCCCGGTCTCAGGCATCTCATTGTTTATGCCCAACCAATTTTCTTCGCCCATTAAGAATTTTCCCATTACTCATACGCATCGTGCGCATAGCCCAGCGCGTCCTGCTCTTTTTTCGCTTCCCACCATCTTTCCGGCGAGGGAAAATCAATGGGACTCGTTAGTGCAGCAACTCTGCGCTTGCACTTTTCCTCTTTTCACTTTCCCAGCTGCCAGCTGACAGCCGCATGTCATCGCCATCAACCGTCAGAGGGGCGTGCGAATTGCAGAAATGTTTTAATGCGCTTATTGACGGCCGTCGATAATGGCGAACAATTTTAAACACTTCAACTTGAAGTCGCAGCCAAAGTCGTGTCCTTGAGCGTCTCCTGGAGTCGTTGAAGAGGTGGTGTCCCTCGCGTTCAATCAGTCGTCCCTTGCACTTTGCACCTGCCTGCCTCCTGTGTGTCTGTCTGTCTGTCTGCATCGCACAGTAGCCCCCGAAATCAGGCGGCCCTCGACAGTGTTTGCTCTTACCTGGTTTGTTGATCCGTCGCGCCGTTCTGTTTGGGGCCTAGCGGACGTGACAACCGTTACTTAAGGGCGATGATGATGTTTGTCCTGCCGGAAACCGAAGGGATTAATCATTTAACAGGAACTCGATTTAAGTAACCATTTAATGGATGCCTTTAGGGACACTCCCTGCCGTCCGTTGCATGCGCAATTTTCGGAAGTAAAAGTGATAGCCCAAGGCCAAGTCGACTTGAATTTCACATTGTCAACTAAATACTTTTAAACAGAATATAATTAATAAAGGAAATATGCATAAAATAAATAAAGAAATGATTCATTTTTACGACACACTTTCTTTTATTCGTTAATAAACCTTTTTCAAATATAAGTATAATTTTTAATATATTAAAGTTTAATAACAAATATTTAAGCTCTTGGAATCTATAATTTTGGTTGAGCTTAAGTGGCATGTTGTTCCGTGGGTTAATTGGACATTTTTACTATGCGTGTGCGTTTTTAGTTAGGGGCAAACCACAACTATGCACTTCAAAGGCTGTCACAAACCGCAACTAACAACATCATCTGCCACAACCGCACAACAAACTCACTGGCAATCCGTTGTGCATTGCATTCTATAAGAACATATAACAAGCTGGAAGAATGACAACCTCAGAGAATTACTTCTATTGAACAAGCACTATCTCCATGGCAAGGATCACAAAGGATGAAACAATTTCAAATAGGGAACTAACCTGAAATTTGAAAGCTTTTTACAATGTAATGTTATTGTCTATTCATCAAAGAGGGTGGCAGAAAATTAAGTTATTATGTTATTTTATCATACGAAAGCCATGAACAGATAAACTTACATTTCAAAGCCCAATTATTATAGTGTTATTTGTCATGTAAATTCCCACATCACAAATTACTTTGTTTGTTAAGACATAAACTTTGTGGCATAAGTGGAATCAGAGGAGAAAGGACTATTTGTTTGATTGAATCGGGGACAGGTTTTCAATAGGTTATTTCTGATGTCTGTCCCCAATACATATGCGTAGCTATGATACGTTTTTGGCAGAAAGTTAGCGACTTTGGAGCCTTTGAAAGCCGATTTCTATTGCAGAGTATTTTTAGGTCGGAGCCCTCCACTCGGAAGCACCCTTGACTTATTTGACCTGTGTGGAGACGGGCAGGGGTTTTGTGCCGGTCCACAAGTCGCACCACACTTGACATTACCAGCATGTGACTCCATGTTGACAGTGGTTTTCATGTCGTGTATCTTTATGTCTATTTACTTGTACTTGTCCCGTGCACCTAAGTATCTTTGTATCTCTCCGTGCGGGCTGTTACATTACGGTTACGGGTTACGGGTTACGGGTTACGGTTTACAGTTTACTGCCGCTTCTGCTGCTTGACCCACTAAGGCCAGATTACGTGATTTGTCCCGTGTACGCCGGAAGTGAATCCATAGAGACGGAGACCGAGACGAAGTCGGAGATAGAGACGGATGCGGATGCGGAGGCTGGGACAGAGCTGCATACGGCGACAAAGATGGCAACATCAACGTTGCGATAAGCAGGGCGGCGAAAATTTCAAAGGGCATAAAAATTTAAATCACGTCACTTAGGGCGAGCGAGAACGACTGCGACTGGGACAACACAAAAGACGCAGCTACGAGTCCGGACATAATGGGGTGCCATGTAAATAGTTGGCCCAGACGGAGGCGCACGGTTTAGTGTTCGTGTCCGTTCCCATGTCCGGAGATAGGATTTGAGCCCGCAGCACTTGGAAAAGTTTATCTGCCAGTTTTTAGGATCGGTTAATAATGGGTTGTATAAAACATTTTAAATAAAAATAATTAATGGCTTTAAGCTTTTGCAAATTATTTTGACCTACATAAAATCTCGAAGATGGGCTGTTAGAAATTACTTTCATAAAAGTAAGAAACTTAATCTAAAAACATTTAGATTATTACACACAACACTGACATAAATTTGAAAAATAATGGAAAAATCTAATACATGCTTTAAGTGCATGTTGCTTTGTGGTTGTGCGAGTGTGTGTGTATTGGTTAAGCCGCTTTTGAGGCAGGCACTCAGGCACAGGCCCATCCAATTCCACACTCATAGGAACACCCATAGTCGGCGCCGTCACAGGACCCGTTCACGTGTGTGTTTGTCTCCGCTCCTTTGTGAGCGTAAGCGTGTGTGAGTGCCATGTTGCTGAGGCGCGGCAAAATGCTTGTTACGCTTTTGAGCCACCGCCTGCGGTTGACAGAGCACGTTGGACCACCCAGCCCGTTCGGCTAAAGCCCACCCAGCCACCTAACCACCCAGCCATCGGTGCACCCACCTTCCAAACAGACAGCCGCTCTGCGGCCTGATGCACATTAAAACGCAATTAAAGTTGCAGGCGTTAATTGTGGCGCCTCTTTTGCCATATTATTGCGTTTTTTCCTTGCAGTTTCTTCTGCGCCTTTTGCCGTTTTGAGTTAGTTGCCAAAAAATAATTACTTTTGCCCTGTCAAACTTGCCGAAGTCATTGGAAAAAGAAACAGCGCAAATATGGCTCGAATGAAAAGAAATACGTGCGAAATATATAGTAAGTGTGTTCCGAAAATCGTTTCAAGGCATTTAATTTTATCTATGAAATATATTATAACTTAATGGAGTTCAGCTTAAGCTTATTAATTTTTATATATCAAAAATAAAAATAATCATTTTTATGGTCCCAGATAAAAACTATTGTAACGGTTTTAAATATTTTGCTTTATTAAACTTCTTCCATTAGAGGATTTTTCAGTGGCAAAATATCCACCGAATCTCTAAAGGCGAAGGCAAAAAATAAAATAAGTAAATGGTAGAAAAACAGTAGGAAAGGCGAAAATAAAATAAATAAATATAAAATTTCTACTTTTATAACGAACCTTCAACTACTTTATCTTCAAGTAAACGTAAAAAAAACTTTACACGAAAGCAATAAATAGTATGTTTATATATGGAGTGAAAGTTCTGATGGGTTTTATGGAAATCCATGCTTGCTCTTCATATAATAGTATCCTTTAAAATCGGAATATTTAATTTTAATCTAAATTCAGCTAGGACGCATTCTTTCAATTATTTTTCGAAAATGACTCCTCTGTCAGAGAGTTCCGTTTGTGGGAACGTATGCTTCTGAATGTCTACTAATGAATCATGTCCATGAATAAAGCCACAAGCGGGTCTCAGGGTTTTTTTGGCTTTCGCTCTGCTATAACTTTGGGCGGGTGTGGGCGTTAGTTAAAATAAGTGGGCGTGCCAGAAGGATGTCGGTGCTAATGGGGTCACACACACCCGCAGACGTATAGAGACGTCGGTTACTTTTGCTCGAACTGTTTCTTTCGCCAGTTGCGCAGTTAAATCCGTTTGCCAGGCAACTTTATCTTCGGCACAGATTCTCAATAGCAGCTGTTGTTTTTTTCCTCCGCTGACGTTGCATGCTGCAAGCGCTGTTTATTTCGCAGCTTTTTTCCATTCTTTTGTATTTGTTTTCACTCCGTTTTTCTCCTATTTTTTGTCGCTGCTCCTCCAGCGCGTTCCCAGCTGTCGGGAGGTTTGGCTTAAGCGCCAGGCGCTAGCGACGTGCCGCTGAAATAATTAAGTTGCCAATTCCGGCAAACAGAATATCAACTGAGAGGCAGAGACAGCCTGAGATGGGGGAGAGATGGGTGCAGTGGGAGGGCTTACATTTAGTGGCATAGATTTTCAATTAGGCTGCCAACCCGCGCAGCTGGCGTTGATTACGTAAACTGCTCTCGAAAACTTTATTTTTCCAGCTCAAAAGTCAGACGGTTAAAGCGGTGGCATGGCCAAAATGCCCAATTCTCATTATCGTTGCAATCTCCGACTTAAAAATTGGTAATATCTCGCCTTGGCAACGTATGCGTAATATCCGGGATTGGCCCCGGGCATTGGACCACAAATAGAGAGCAAACAGACACATCCAGTCCACAGGCACGCACACAGCTTGTCGAACATTTCAGCTGGAAGGAATTGGGAGACATTTCTCGAACATTACGCATACGCACGGCTGGCAGCCACAACATCGAAGCTGGGGCGTTTCTGTGCATTAGCTCCCGAGTCTCCTTTGGCGCCTGCTGAGCCGAAAGAAAGGAAAAGTGAAAACTGCTGCATTTCCCAATAGCAAACACGCCCAGTTGACATTCTTTTGTCAGAGCCTTGTTTGGCCTTGTCTCAAGCTGAGGTGGCTCGATCATTAGCATCAAAGTCATTGCGGAGTTTCGACAAATTGCTCTGCCACGCGGCGAACACTGAACAAACTGTTTGTTTATAATTTAGTTAACAAAACTGTTTAATATTTATATAGCGCTTAAATAAATTACAAATTAATTGAATTAAAAATCAATAGTGAAACTATTGAAATTATTTTCTAGACAAATTTAATTTTATACAATTTTTTTTCCTTTCACTATTGTATTGTAAGGCTTTAACAATTAAACTTCCTTCATTTAAATTTTATCTAAATATAAATATGATCAATTTCTTAATAATAGGGGTTTCAATCATTTACATTAAATGTAAATTTTTGTACTGTTTTAAGCATACAGAGAAAAATAAAAGAAATTAATTTACTTTCCCAATATAATGCATATTATATTAAATATTTTAAACTATAAAACACTTAAGATTCTAGGGTATTTATACTAAACCTTCTTAGGGTTTTTAAAACCCCTGAAACAAATCTAAAAATAAGAAAAGAAATCTACCAAATTCAGAAGCGTAATTCGAGATACCTTTTCAAGAGTTATTTCAAGTCTGTAATATGTATAGTACCATATACCCCGAATAACAAATACTAAATTTTGTTACTCCAATCGTAAAGGCTTTAAACGAAAAAAAAAAAAAAAACAAATTTTGCCCAGTGCTCAGCGATTCGAATTGCGGAATGAGGCCGATCTGCGTCTGTGGTTCTCCCCAAAAAGAAAGGGAAAAGGCAACTGGGTCGCCCGGGTGCAATGCAATTTGAACAAAGGCTACGGAGGAACTTAGTTGCGGCGACATGTAGCGTTTAAAGTTGTGGCAGGCGAGCGAAGCCGAATGAATACCAAATCAATCGATACGCTAGTGGGAAATCGAAGTTAGGTGGCATCAGCAAGGCAGACATTTTTCTGCTTCGTTGACCCAGAGAGCGGAAAAGCAATTTCGGTCTGTGCCACCTCAAGGAGCTGGAGCACCATGTCCCCCGCACTTTCACTAGGCCAAACGATTTGCAAATTTTACCAACGCATCACTGGATATTGCTCACAACCAATCGAGGGCATTAGCTGGCTGGAAAAAATATAGGAACGTCTTAACCAAATACGAAGAAAATGTTCGATTTTTAAGTCAATCAACTAGAAAAAGTTGCACTCACGCGGTGCGCAAATCCGTTGCGTAAAAGGATCCGGGTTAGGATACCGGCTCCAAAGTTTTTTCCAGCACGGAATTAAGCGATTAGATGGAAGTTTGCCACCCAGTTGGCAAGCATAAATTATTCCTAGTTTCCGCATCTGTCTCCAACAGACTTGAGCACCTACAAAAATTACGTGCAGCATAAATTCAGATAAAACAAATATAACATTAATTTAAATGAATTACGATATTCTGATTTTAAAAATATATATTATACATTTACAACCTTAAAACGCATTTAAATATTTATATACATATTCCAATTACACTGTATTTTAAACATCGTTTCAAAATTAAATTAAAATTAATTCAAGCACTCTTCTTATTGACAGGCTTAACTGAAATCTAAGTTGGCTGTCTGATTTTAATCCCTACCTGAAAATCGCCCCTGACAATCTCTAAGAATTTGTTCCCTGTGCTGTACCAAAAATCTGTTCAGAATGAACGCGCATTCAACAGCCGTTGCCATCATAGATATAGAGCTGAATTTAGACAACGATATAGATGTGACCACGGAGAACGGCGAAGAAGACGTCGATTCGCAAGTGGGTCAGCGGGATAAGGTGTGGGAGAAGCTGCGACGCCTGCAGACGAATCATGTGAGGATCCGGGAGGAGCTAATGCACCTGCAGCGTCGCACGGTGGCACAGTGGCTGGCCAGGCAAAGACGCGCGTACCAGAGCATGGAGCAGATGCAGCAGCTCCTGTGTCGGCTGCAGGTGAAATATGGCCGCACCTGGGACCTGTGAAAGACATACGGCAGTGGGGCCTCGGATTCCAACACTTAAAAGCGGGGCTGCTGATGTGTCGAGTGGTTCAAGAGGCTCAAAATGCAAAATTACATGTGTCAGGGCGGCTGTGAGTACTTACGCGATTCCAGCTTGTTGTGAGAAGTTAAATACACAAAGTTGATGAATTGAATTTTTCATGGCGCCCTTAAATTCGGTTGAGTTAGCCTAACAGCCGGAATTTTGCTGAATAATTTATTTGGAAATGTTTGCAAGCTGAGAATGTGATTGAATTTTAAAGATATGTTGATCAAGAAATTTAAAAAGCTTCTTAACTATGGAAAGTCATATATAAAGGGTGGATTTATGGAAGTTCTTAATAAAACATTTTAGACCAAAGTCGTTGGTAATCATTCTTAAGCAAAAACCTTTATTACTTTATTTTTGTGATATATGGTATTTACTTTAACATTTGCAATATTACAATAATCCTACTTAAAGTTTTCAACTTACAACTACTTTAAATGTATAACAAATGAGTAACTACTTAAATGTTGCCGGTCTTGGAAGTATTTCAAATCTCGAATTTGCTGGTCAAATTTTTGGTGTTTCCACCTGAGAATAATAGCCAAATGCAGCCCACAAAGAAAGACATTTCCAGTTAATTTTAGAAACTGCATATTGGTCAACACCTTCTTAATAGGTAAGGAGTCTTATGTATCATTTATTCCGCCTGGTCGCATTAGTCATGCGAGGAATATACACACAACGCATGGTATGCGTTTGGACCTCATAACCCGGAGGCAAAAAATGCTCGCCTCGAAATCCGCCGGAATATGTAACTCAATTAGTCAAGTCGGGAGGGGCACTTGGCTCGGTATTAACCCCTGACAGACACTGTGCCTCATGCACCCCGAATGTCCCTTACTGGTGGGAGCATTGCACTCACCAGCCACTTACACGGGCCCATCGCTGTTTAGCAACTATTTATGAAGACAAGTAGTTGGTTGCCACTTGCCAACTACAGCCTTGCACAACAGAGGGAGAAATTACTAAAATATGGAAATTAATTCATATATGTATTTCATAGGGATATATGCTGAAGATCAGTACCCTTTCAGAAGTTCAAATGGGACCCAAATACTATGGATTTATTTATTAACATCAATTAATTATAAAATATAGATGTTGTTTTCATAAAATATGATTTGGAATATATTTTAATAATGATTTGATATACTATTTAGATGCTAATTTTTGCCTCTGTACTGCAACTGCATCGAAAAGAGCCCACACGTGTTGGCAGTGCACTGATATGCCTTCCGGACCGTTTCTGCTTTGTTCCGTGCCGCCTGTGTTCTGACCTGGAGTGTCCTCGCCTGTGGATGACACCCAGCGTGTTATCATTAAACACTTGGAAGGCGGGAACAGGGGCTCCGGCGGTTGAATGGGTAAACTGACAACACTTGAGTGGACCATAAACGGCAACAAATGCAAATGAAATTATTGCAGCCGCAGCTCCATTTCTCTGAATGACTGAATGTCCCCGCCGATCCCGCTGGGAAACTGTTTGCATATGCAGGGACACACCGCAGATAGGTCACGCCCACTCACACATCCTTCCAACACCCCTGGGAACGCCCATCGAACGGCAGAGCTACGACCCATAAAGCCATTGGCGACCGACTGCATTTCAGCGATATAAATATTTATATAAGTTAATCGGTTTATGGTGCACGAGTAATTGAATTTCGCAACGGCGCCAGGTAAATGCAACCAGGTAGCCTGTAACATGCAGCACCGTTCCTCCCGCTTCCCTTAACCCTTTACCACTGTCTTTCCATCACCCCTCCCAAATTTTCGGGACACGCGGTAGAAGCAATGTTGCAAAACGGTGGCGGGACGCTTTAAACTTGATTTCTTACTTCGCGCATCCGTTTCCGCCAGGACATGCAATTTCGCAAAGCCAGAGAGCAACGGCGATAGATTCGGGTATACCAAATAGTGTTTCAGGTGGAGCACATTCTTTCTTATTATTTAATTACACACTTTTGAAAAGAATAATAACAACAATGACGCTTGTATTAATGATTAAATAATAACATGTTAATTCTTGTTTAAAAACTGTGATTCAATTAAAATAATTTTAAATAAACAAAGGGCGCGCTATCCTTTAAGCTCATTAATAATGTTTTGTATTTGACTTTAACAAACAGGCTTAGCTCACATTACTATTCAATTAGATAATTACCAAATTTGAATTTTAATCTGAATGCTTTTATTTAAATTTGTAAAACAAATTTCTGTTGAAATGTGAGTGAATAGTGTGCATGCAATGAGTTTAATAGGAGTGTAGAAGGTACGGAATAAATGAGGTATCGCATTACCCGTGTGTGCTCCTGTTCTAAAACCCATAGCATACTTTTGCCAGTTAACCCAATTAGTGTAATCTCCAGGGTTAACCCGAGAAGGGCATTCCTGGCTCTCATAGCCGTGTTGCCCGGAGTATCGGGTTAACCCACTCAGTTACCCTTTAACCCCTCTTGCCTTCCCCCTCCCACGACAGGGAATATAACGTGCTCCAACATGGCGCCAACCGGAAGTGCCAGCCCGTACTGCAATGGCCGACGCGTTGCTCGTTTCTATGGCACTTCCGCTTTACTGCACATTAATTGCAATTAAATTTGGCATTACTCCGACTCCCCCAAATCCTCACTTCCCTCCACCCATCTTTTCCGCTTCCCCTTTCCCCATCTCCTCAACTCTTCGCTGGCCCACGCAAATTTAATGATGGCTGCAATTTTTGCACGCTGCATTTTCCTATTCTTTGCATAATTTAAAGTTGTTTGCTTTGGCTGCTGTTGCATTATGGTGGAAAGGGGGTGGGACTGTACGGGGGCCGAAAAAGGGGCGTGTCGGGACAGCATTTGATGGTGGCGCTGCTTCTGCTGCACTGCCTCGGATATTGTTGTTTTCAATTAACTGCGCGTCTAGCTAAATGGCAAGTAAATTAATGTTTATAGTGCATAAATATGCAATTTATATGCGCCACCACCCCCTAAGTGTGTGAGTGTGAGTGGGTGAGTGTAATGACGTCACAGTGTTCAGAGTTTGATGGCGCCCTGTTTTGGCTGAATCAAGCGTTAAGTTTAATAAGTAAGTTATTCTGAGATGCGAACTTAACAATATTTAATATATTAAGAGGGTTGGAAACGCCTCGTGCTGTAAATTAATAAACTTTAATTGCGGATCCGTGATTGCGAGAATTTCCTATATTTTATGGTATAACATTTATGGCCGGACCTGCAGCAACTGGCGGAACAGCAGTCAGGCATCCAGCAAGGACATGAAAGCACCATCTTGCGGTGGCCCTGCTTCAAGTCAAATACACGGAGGAGAAAAATCGTATTTGTTTCTTTAACCAGTTAAACTTGTCCTTTTCAATATTGAATTCATTTGAACTTAAAATAAATTTGCAACCATTTTTTTATAAATTAAATTAGTATAATTGATTTTGTAATTTTACTAATTCAAAATAAAAATGAGCTAATCAATTTATGTAGGTCTTGTAACTTTCAGTGCCTCTCAAGTCCTATCCAAATTTCTAGACCCTTCTAACTCTCATTATCTTAAGAATGTTATATATCTGAAGGTAAAGTTATTATTTATATTGTTCAAAAGAATGTACCCAATTTTCATTGAATCTTAATATTTTCTTCATTTTCTGTGTATTTCTTGTGGTGGTGTTGTGTCGGTGCCAAAACTTTAATTGCCTTTCGGCCCGAAAACTTTAGCTGAATCTGTGCTGCTATGCATTTTGTTAACATTTCCGGTGACTTCTCGCTGGTGACGTCCTGCCGCCCGAGCTCTCTCACCCCGATCTGAACCGCGTCGGAGGCCCGTTGCTGTTGTCCCCCGGTTTGTATGCCCTTTTAATTGCCCATTGAAAGTTGTTCACTTGTTAAAGTGAACTTTGGCCCTGCCAAGTTGTTCGGAGCGAAGTGAAGTGAAGTGAAGTGAAGTGAAGTGTAAGCAAGGAGCGTGAAACTATGTGTTATGCAATTAAAAGTGCGGGCAGAGGCGAAGGCGTCGCACTAAAACCCACACCAAATCGATACGGATATTCAATTGGCCGACAGCAAGCCAAATTGCCGCAACTTATTTAAAGATCAAGTGCTCGGTGGGGAAACTCTGGTGGGAAACTTGGCTGGGAAACTCGGGCGACCGCAGCTGCTGCAGCTGCTGGTAATGAGTTTTCCATACATCCGAGACGACGAAGACAGATCCCTCGACTAAACAATATGTGACAGCTGTAGACAGAAATCACTCCATGACCTCTGCCGTACAGTCCGTAGTCTCTGGGTACCATCGCAGTCCGGCCCAATGAGGATAGCGGACGGAAAGAAAATTATTATGTTGCATATGGTTACGGGATGGCCAGGGTTACACTTCGAGAAAGTCTCGCTAATGCAAATACCTAAACGTTCCCTTAAGCGCATATTCTGTGCTGAAGATGCTGTCCCTTTTTCCCTGTGCATATCTACATCTGGGGAATTTTGTTCTTCGCTTTGTCCTGCCTTGTTTTCCCTCCTGCGATGTGTACTGCTGGTGACTGGCATGGCAGCAACAATATATTTTTCTGATTTTCCACTTGCATTATCACGTCTAAAAACTGTCTACCATTAAAACATGTGTATTGTGTGCATTGTCTGGACTAAGGGGCATTTTCAGTTTGTCTAGTCAGTGGCCGGGGGGCGGGAGGGAGGCGAATGGAGCTGGAGGAAATTCAGGCAATATATAAACATAATTTAAGGGCAAAATGAGGAGGGAAACGCTCGAATAGTTGCCATGGAGCAGCGTATAAATTATGAGTGCTCGGGGGAAGGACGAAGGACTCACATGACTTGCTGGAAGATATGTGGCAAAATTCGCCAAAGCTGGTTAGGTAGGGCAAACACTGAAATTTGGTAAACAAATACAATTTTCGAGTCAATTTCAGAAGGGCAGAGGCATGCCTTCAAGGTGCACCGAACCCTGAAATACTCTTAGTGGTAGAACAAATATTTATGTACATATGTATACTCGCATCGGGTGGCACAAAATTACTTCATTTTATTGACTATCCAAGATCCAAGATTGCGGGTTATGGTGAAAAATAAAAGTTGGGCTCTCATCAGTTTGTAATTTACTTTTGCCAAACATTTTTCACTTAGATTGAAATCTCTCCTTATTGTTGAAGCCAATTTAAAATGGTAACTATTTTCATAAAGGTGCTTAAAAATTTGCGAGCACAACCAATTTAGGGATTAAAGGAGGAATTTCTCTAAGCAACATGCAAAAGTAAAATTGAACAAAATTCATATCGGAGTAAATAAACCATATTCAGCAACTTTGCTTCTTTTGTTATTTTCCAATCCCTTTATGTTGACCAGGAAAAAGCTCACAAATAAAGAAAATCTTTTTAAGATTAAAACTCGAGTATAAGGCTTGTTCAAAATAATAACAACATAATAATGTTTTTACCTGACTTTTATTATTTATATCTTTTATTTAAAATTTTGTTTATATGCGTATGATCGATCGTTCTTTTGAAAGTTATGTTATTAGCCTCTATTTGACATTGAAACACCTTGCATTATTTGATTTAATATTGTTGCTCTTATAAAGTTAATTAACTGTGAGGGATTATATTTATGGCTCTGTAATCGTGGTAAATAAAGCTAAATAAATCTCTTTCATACCGACCGAAGATGGCATCTTAACGTGCATCTGCATCATTATCCCTCATCCGCCGCCCACTCCCATTGACGTGTCCCATTAATTAAGTCTGCGATCCTGTGCTTGCAGATAAGATGGAGATGCAGTTGCCTGGCGTTGGAAGCTGCAATTGCCGCACACACAACACCAATCCCTACCTCACCCATTTGCCAGACCCCAGCCTCTTTGGTGGTGCAATTGACTTAATAATTGGCCCCAAACATTTTAATGAGCGCCGGCTTGTCAGCGTCACGTTTTCCGGTACGGGAACGGGAACGGAGTGCCAGAGAGACGGCGAGTCGGAGATGCAACGCAAAATATTTGCAAGAAATGGCTTTGGCATAATTAAGATTATGTCGGAATACGAGGATCCGGGGGGAGGCTGGGAGCCTTGCCAGCGGATATAGTGTCAGCTGAGTGAGGCGGAAATTTGAATGCCAAGGCGTGTGCTAATGTTAATATGATATGCAGGCGGATATATGTACATACACATCAGCCCGGCTCCATTAAATTCCAATGCACAAACACTGAGCGTGCGACGTGTGTGTCGGTGTGGCCTGCCAGGTGACAGATGCTCCTACTAGTTTACCCCAGCCCACTGGTTCCCCTCTAGCCGATGGGTATGCGTGTGTGTATTAACACCTGAGTGAGAATGCCATCTCTCCGGAGCTCCGCTCTAGGCACGTCTGGCGGCCTTTCACACGCCTGTCAAACGCCGCTCCGTCTTGGCTGTGATGTCCTTCCAGCCCCTCCTTCGCCTCCATCAGCTTACTCGCATGCACTTAGGAAAATAAATATCAGAAGCCTCTTGAAACGTTTAAGGTGAGCAAGTTCTTTGATAAAAAGGTTTATTCCAAAAGTAAATTTAATATTTCCAATATCCCAGGAACGTATTTAGAAATCTAAACTTTTGAACTTAGATAGATACATACATAATAGAGAGCTAGTTGAAAAGATAAATAAATATCCCTAAGCGGGTACAATTTCTGCATAAAATTAAATAAAACTCTAATAGAAATGATTTTTGTGAGTGATATTGCCTCTGTGCGGCTGCTGCACGTAATGACATGCGGCTGCCAATGTTGTGGACGCGCATTGAGCGCCTCGCATCTCCATCGCCATCGCTAAGGATCTCCTCCGTCTCCAGGGCCTTGCATAATTTATACAACCACGGAAGCCGCCAAAAAACCGCAAATCTCGCTACGCCTCGTTGCACACACAAGGCGACAGCGGTGGCCACCAGCAACATCGCAGCACAGCGGCAACAGCAACAGCAACGTCATCGAATGCTTCAGATGCCATGTGGCAGCTTGAGGGAGCGCTTAAAGTAGCCATTGGTTGCATGTCGGTGACGTGACAACAACGTATTGATGGTTTTCCCATTTATTGTGAAAATCATTCGATAATGGATTGCTGCGGCTTGTCAATGATTTTGGTCGAGCGCCCATCTTTGCAAAGGAATTCTCGGGTGAGAATTTGTGCGCTTTTGAAGCCTGCATTCCAAATTCAGGGTAAATATGTAAACTTTGCTTTAATAAAAATAAGACCACATAGAAATAACTAACTATTCTTAGATTGTATAATCGGATCTTAAATTTACAATTTGTTTAGCCGGAAATATATGTTTGAACAAAAAGAAAAATGGGTAAAGTTTAAAGGACCTACAAATGTATAAACATCAAAATGCACTGTGACTCAGCACACATTTGTATTTATTAAGAGTAATAATATGACAATTATGTACAAAATATATAAACGTATGTCTGTATAAATAGGAATAATTGCTAAATTGAATGTTGTTTCACATTTATATACTTGACTCCTGATCAGCACAATAAAGCCTGTATGAAGAGGCATTTGTAAAGCACCGAATAGAAAATAAAGCCTGCCACGGGGTCTGTCTTTGGTTATACTATATGTATCAACCTTATATTTGATAACCTTATCTACCGTTCGGAATTTATCATAAAACTCTCCTACAGTTTCAGTTCTGAAAAGGTTTTGGGCACTCGGTCGCCCAAATCTTCCCTGAGTTCTGAAGCCATTTTCAGTTCATCTGCAATGACCAGATATTGTGGATAAGGCAGCGATGCTAGCGATACCTCTTCACCTAATTCAAACTTCCTGGGGAATCCAGGAGTCTGAGGCCAATTGGCCAATTGCAGCTCCAGTGTCCACCTCGCCGCCAAGTCCTTGTAGTAGCCCTCCCTCAGAGCATCCACCTTCTCTAGCTTGGCCAAGTGCTCCAAGCTCTTTGTGTGGTTTCCTGCAACGTCAATAGCTCGCATTAGCAGGGCGCTGGTTAGTAGGGTCCACTTGCTGTCTGGCTCGTATTCCAGGAGGTCTAGGCACGATTGTAGTTGCGTTTTCAGCTCTGCGAGTAGTTCTTGGCTGCAACTGGCAGTGGCATGCGGTGCCGCAAAGTAGAAGGCCCCTTCTTTGAGTCCAGGAAGAGGGACGAGACTCAGCTCCTGGTCGCACAGCTTAAGGATGTATGTTGAGTTTTTTTGGTAGTCAAGGGCTGGCTGGGATTTCCAAGTGGTCTTTGCACTGTCCACTGGAAGCCAGGGTGACAAAAGCACTTTTTGGTCACCGGCTATCAGGTCGATGTTGAGTTCATCCAGGTTTGGGGTGGATTTATCCAAGGCAAGCACGGCTCCCTTGGACTCCAGTCGAAAAGCTGCTATTCTGGGAGACCTATTCAACTGGGCGCCGCTGCCCAGCAGCCATCTCTGGTAGAACCAGGCACTGCTGTCGTTGGGATCCGTAAATGCGGCCGTAAGCACCATCTCCAACTCCTCCTGCAGTTTCTCCTCACTCATGGGCCGATCCCTCTTCTCGTTGGGATAGAGTTCCGGGAGCAGCAGGCTCCGGTGATGCCAGCTGGAGTAGTTGGAGAAGTTCACCTTGATCTTCTCGGTGCAAAAGTCCAGTTCCTGGGCTGCCGGTACGCCTGCCTTTGCGGTCACATAGCGCCTATAGTCCCAGGTGTGGAAGTTGCGCTCATCGAACTTAAGGTACTTGTTGCACAGATGCAGCTCCCGCTGCCAGTCTGCCAGGGGATTCTGCTCCAGCGTCCAGCAGCGATGGTGCCAGGCATTGTATGACTTGGGGTTGACCATAAGGCACTGCTCGGTGAGGTCCAGTTCACAGCTGAACACGGATTGGACCTTATCACTCAGCTGGGTAGCCGCCTTTTTCTCGTTCTTTTCCTCTGGCTCGCCTTGATCCCCTGCTTGTTCTTGCTGCTGTGGCTCTTCTTCTTTGGACAGCCTTGAAAGCTTCTCCAGCACGCACTCCTTGCGAATGTTCCACAGCGTACTAACGTCCGGATTTCGCTGCAGGATCTGCACAGTCAGGCCGAGCATTTCATTGTCTAGCTCGCCTGCCGCCCGCTTCGCATGAATTCTTCCCATAGCGGCGCGGTAGGCCCGCACCTTGAGAGCCTGCTCCTTTCGTTTCCGCTCCCGCTCCTCCTCCGTGGTCCGTACCTTCACGCGTCCGTGCATCCTTTCTATTTTATATTTACAATACAAATTTGCAATTTGCGTGAATAATCGAAAATATTAGTCAGCAACAGCTGTGCGTCAAAAGTGTAACCGCAGCTTGGAAAAAATCGGGCAGTGATGCCCAGTTCCTCGTTCAAGAACAATCCGGCAGTGATGCCCAGGTCTCGTTAAATAACAATCCGGCAGGTGTACGGTTTCAGTTAGTTTTCGCAGCCAGGTTCGGGTCCGCACTATTATTGGCATTATTATTCTTTATTATTCTTCTAGCAGTACGGCAACCATCCTAAAATTTGGCGCCGAATCTTACAGAATTTGAATTTTCAAAAATATTATATAATAATTTCATCAGCTTTGTATTTTATTTTTTTTTAACTAGAAAAGAAGCTAACTTTCGCACTATGGAGTTTTTATAGCCTTGCAGTAAGCCTTATCCCCTGGATTTTGTAGAGATTTACTTTTAATGAGGTGTACATCACAATCCATTAACGTCTGGTGTCCCGTGCAATTATCTTAAAAATGAAAAATCAATCTTTGTACCAATAAAAGAGCTAATAAAAATCGGGCTTAAACCATTATATATTTTCTAGCAAGGGCTTACAGAGTTGCTATTTTTTAAAGCCAATCCCACATTTTCTTGGCTTCTGATCTACATTTTATAGATCTCATAATAGCTTTAAATTTGTACGATCAAAGATGTGTCTCGCATCTACAAGTACTGTTAATAAAAAATATGTATTATTATATACATATGTAGGTTCAAATAATAAATTAGCAAATTTCTTCTAATAATATGAACTAAAATTCTTGACATGGGAGTTCACAAAATAACTGTACACAAATGATTTTAAGCAAAGCAGCACGTTATATTCTTATACTGATGTCCATATTTATTTAATAAAATTTGTAAATAGATTAACCGCAGCACAGATCTTTCAAAGAGAGCTACTTCCTTCTCAGCATCCGATTTACTTTATTGAAAAATATACACAAATTCATTTGAACAACGAAACAAAGAAATTGCGACACTGAAACCAGAAACTAATTCTTTCCATCTATAACGTTGATGCAAGTTCAAAAGAATATTTTGAATTAATTTTAGATCCATTTGACGGCTGTCAGAACCGGATGCTACATGGATTCCCCGAGCATCTCGCATAATTAAGCCCGAAAAGTTTGTGCTGCATAATTCGAGCGAATAATCCAATTTTCAGTTGTTCCCGCATAAATCAGAGTCCTGAATTCATATATTTATAAAATCCTGCTGATCCCGTCGCCTCGTATTTTGCAGGCGAGACCAGACGGGCACGGTCTGGATACCCTGACCCCCGATCCCCTCGGATCTCGCACAGGAGAGGGGAATATATCAACCCTGCCCGCCAAGATTCCTCCGACCATCACTTTAAATCGCTGCCTTTGTTTGGCGTTGTCACAAGAATAGAAATCTCGCTTCATTGCCGCAGCTACTTGAATTCACGCAGCCGCTCGTCCTGCAGCCAACCCCTCCATACTGCCTGACCTGTTGGTCAGATTAGGACCAAACCCGAACCCGAGCCCGGACCCGAATCCGAGTCTGTGCCCACACAAGAACCGCATTTGAGACGCGCAAAATCAGTCATAATATTTCAAATTTCATAAATTGATGCGTATCACATTAGAAGCGACGGCAGGAGCCGCAGACTAACGGTAACGATGCCAGGACCTGCCACGCCCCCGCTCCCCGTGCTCCCTTGGTCGAAAATCCACCCTCGGGAACTGACTTTGATAAACGCGTTTTCGGGGGAGGGAGCGGCAGTACGCCCACCCACATTTCAACGCGTCGCGCAAATTTGCTGTTAAATAAAAAAGTATGGGAAAAAAACGAAAATGAAATTTTTATATACTTGCAGTAAAAAAATAGTTCTGAAACCTATTCAATGGAAATATGAATCTAATAATAAGATATTCATTTACTGTAATTTTTTTTTAGATTTCCATGTCTAGTGAAATTGTTTGTGTATATAAAGTTTGTGATTATTAATACTTCAATATTTTCGAAGATTTATATTTTTCCAGCAGTGCAAATCTTTATATAGGTGGGCGGGCATGTACATTTTCTTTGATTTTGCTGCACGATTGATTTTCCCTCTCCAAGACATCGCCTTCGTCTTCGCCTTGCAGAGTCCTTTTCATTCGCACCTGCTGCTGCTTCTTCTGTTCCTGCTGCCGCTCAAATGGTTCCCCGACGAGTTGGCCCGGCTCTTGTCTATCCCTTGAACTCGAGGGCCCTGCCCATTTATGATCCCAGCTCGAGTCCAGCCTCGAGTCGCTCCTTTTATTTTATTTCCTCTTTGCACAGCCATAAAACAATAAAGCAGATTTTTGTATTCGTATTCGTACGGCAACTTCGAGACGGAGAAATGCTTTTCTAATTAAATTTTATGACTTGCCTGATGAAGTTTCGGATGGCTCTTCGTGATTGGGATTGAACTATTGATTGGTCACGAATGGGAAATAGCCCGCGGCGTCCGGACCTGGCTTCTTTAAAGGGATGATCCATCGGAGAAGTTGGGAAAGAAAGTTGCGCAACGACGGCTGCACTTTAAATTATACTTTATCAATGGGTATTAAACTCTGAGCCGCAGATTCTATAGGAAATGAAATGTTTCTGCATCATGAATTTGGAGATTTGTGATATTAAAGTATAATGCTGACAATGGAATATGAAGCGTAGAAAATCCTGGCATAAAAGATACCTTAATCTCAGTCGATATATTATGATGTAAATTAACATTAACTTTTTAAGTTGTGTGTTTGCCCATTCCCAAACATTTATTAAGGTTCTGTTTTAACTTGTAATTAAAGAAATTTATAATCTAACTTAAACTACCAGGGGTGTGTGATTGAGGCAGTATTACGCAGAATAGCCGCAACACAATATCTGGGGGAATTGAGAGTGGTTCTTGAATTTCCTTGTATTAATTTTCCCTTCTTGGAATGCCATTAACTTGGTCACTTTCATATCCATGTGCTGTCGAACTGCAAGTGTTGTCATCGCGTTGGTAATCCAAGTAGACCTCAGCGAAATTCAGTGGTTTCTCTTGGCCAACCTCCCATCCCATCGCCCCCCTCATTTCCATTTATCCCATCGACTTGGCAGCCAGGCAAATTTCAGCGATTTCCCGGAGCATTTCGCTGCCACGCTGAAAATTGACACCTAATGCCCACGCAGGAGGAAAACTCTCGCATTCAGTGGCCCATCCTCCTGATGGGTTTTCCTCCGCGGCACTCTACTCCCCACCTCCTTGGCCACTCGGTCACAGACTGCACAGCGAAAACACATTAAATATGCAAATAATTACTTAAATCATTTTAATTTCCATAGTTTAAACTATTGTAAAATACAATGTATTCTGAAAGTTATAAACTAACCGAAATATTGCAATGTAACGATTATAAATTCGTAATATAAAATTGGGTACCTATATACATATATGCTTTTGTTGTTAACCCTTTTTCCCAATATCAGGGAAAAGTTTCTATATATCTTTTTTTAGAGTGCACTAGCTGAATGTTGGCTAAGCGAATGCGCAAGCAATTGACGTAAATAAGAAGCAGCCTAGGCAACGTCAGCGCCACGATGACGACGCCTGTAACCGGAGATGCCGCAGGATGAGGGCCTTGGTTCGACTTATACATATATATATATATATATATATATAGCATACGAATGCCTTGGCCACAGCTTGAGCTTTGAAATTGGAAAAAGTTATGCAAATCTGCTGACGACAGGACAGGAAACGAGCGCAATGTGAAGCACAAGAAGTGAATTAGTTTTTATTTTCTTGCTCCCTTTTCTCGGGCTCCTTTCAGCGTGCAATTTATGTGTGACACTGCGAGGGGGTGTGTGTGTGGGCAGGACTTGGCCAGGATCCTGTCTAACTGTCGATTCCTGTGTGCGCAATTATAATAATTGCAATAATAACAACAGCAGCATCTAAGCAACTCTGGTGGCATGCAACGTGACAGCAGAAGTCGACAGGGGACAGTGCCCAGTCAAAGGACGACGAGGCAGGAGGAAGTACACTCAGAGAAATAAAATGTGACACAAAAAAGAAGAAAAACCGTTTAACATAATAGTGATATTATGGATGATAAATGGAAAATTATTTTCATATTTCATTTTAAACTCCTAAGCCACACTAAGATTAAGGTAGTATCAAAGCCTCAGCATTCCGATTAATTGCTAATTGCTAAAAAAAAAAAAACATGCACAATTCCTTCCATTAAGCCACTTTAAATTAAACCAGAAGAAAGCTAAAATATATTTTTGTTTGTTTTAAATTGTGAAATTTTAATATTTAACGTATCAACCTGATAATCAGAATATAATGAATACGGAGGAGTTTTTCAGTACACATATTCTCACAATCCGATCCAAAATTACCATTTTTTCTGACAGTGCCCCAGGAAGGGGCGAGTTCCGGCCAGCATCTGTGTGCGTAAATCGCTCCGTTGTTTACCGAGGGCATTAAAGGCTTTGCTGCCGCACGGCTCACAGCTCAAGGCTGAAGGATTCCGTAGGGCTCACACAACGTGCCTAAATAAATAGCCCGGACATGGCAGGACCGCCCAAAAGAATATCCGGCCGACTCGGGCTCAGGTTCAGACGCAGGCTTTAAATTTCCCGTTCGTTGTCCTAATTACAATGGCCAACGCTTGGCTGGCTCTGACAGCACTTACCGCTCCGCAGGATCGCTGCCCTCGACTCGCTTAATGCCAATTAAGCGCTTAGCAAACACCCTACGCCTCCCCTTGAAAGTCCTCGTCAGTGTCACCCTCTTCTATTTACATTCCGCTTTGATATTTCGCATTTCATTGATTCGACAGTATTTAGAATATTTTTGATTCTCGTCGGATTACTTCCCCGGATGTCCTTTAATCGTCAATCTGAGTCTATCTCCCAAGGACAACGCCTGGCATTTCCGTTGGCAATATAAATAGTTATTCTTAATTAGATTTTAGGCCGTTCGTTTGTGTCAGTGGGACTTCGTTGCCGTGGCGATGTCCGTGGAGGGTCGAACGTGTTCTAGGGTTCTCGGTTTGTTTTGATAAAAATATATGCAAGTAATTGAAATTCGATAATGAGGTACGCATGGGAAACTTTGCCCTGACAACGCAGTATTGGATTTGTTGTGCAACTACTAAACTTGTATCTTTAATAAAGTAATCGAGGCAGGTTAAACTTTGTAATTTAAGATGCAAATATTCAGTCATTACTTATGAGTAGAATAGCTTTATACATATTTATATAATTTGGTTTACTATAATTATAATTAACATATTTATTTAAATTCTCAATTACAATTTAAAAAAGAAATATGATTTTTCCCTATTGCGTTTAAGTGCGTATTAACTAATCTGACCGACTCCCTATACTGGTTTTAATATACTTTGCATATCAATATGTGTTCTGAATTAACACTTTGAGTCTCGAGGTGAGTACCATGGGATCTTGTGATATCTACAGGCGTCCTACTGCTGCTTTGCCCTTAAGGATCGTTCCAAAAGTACTGTTAATTGATCAGGGTACCGAGTTAATCGCAGTCCGGAGCCACTGCTACTTAATTCCCCAACTTTTTCTCGCTCGGTGCCCGACTCCCGGCTGCGTCCATTGACTGATTAAACTCCCTGCGATGCCCCGCCATCTGCAACTCCGCAGCTACGATGGCATATGCTGGAAATCCGAGACAAAAGCCAATGAAAAATATAGAAAATAAAAAATTAAACAAAAACAAAAATAAGAAGGCTGAAAAAGCAAGAGATGCCATGCCGCCAGCCAAAGATCAAATGGCGCAAATCTCGCAGATACAAAGATACTTTTCGACTGCGGTTTGCGGATTGGGCTGGGCCTCGGCATCAGCTTCAGCTGGATGGCTCTGTGGCCGGCAACTAACCGCAGCAAGGGGTCGGGGTCGCATCGCATCGCACCAGCGTTTCAGGCAGCCAAGTTCAATTTTTAACCACACTATGGCAACGGTACACGGCACATAATTTGAACTTAAAAGCTGCCCAACAACTAGTTAGGAGGGATGGCTCGGGCAGCGGACAGGGGGGCGGAGAGAGGGGCATGGCACACGGGTCCGCCGGGGGTTGGCCTTTTGTATCTGCAATTTCTTTAACGCAAAAGACGTAAAGAATAATAATAGTATGAAATTATAAATGGTTCGCTCTGGGTCGGGGTTCTGATCCCCAGCCTTTTGGGTCTGTTCCCGAAACTGTCCCTGTCGGCTGCTGGCTCTCTCCTCGCCTTCTTACTTTGCTTTGTTTGCTTTATGATACGGCTTTTCTAGCTACACGATTCGTGTTTTCACTAAGTTTACACAGAGAGAAAAAGCTTGGCTTCTGAAAAAGATCGATACGGGATATTAGAGTCATTTGACAGACATGATAAAGCCAAAGTCCATTTCATTTTTAGATTTTAGACCTCTCAAATGGGAGACATTTTGGTTTACTAATTCAATTCAAGTATATGGTCGTTATGCATCTTAATACTGAAGTGCCTTTAATCAAGCGAATTCGCAGGAGCCAAACCAATAAAGAAAATGGATTTAGTAATTAGTTAATTCCTTAAATCTATATCTAAGAATAATTCATTTTAATTAACCAGCATTTAAAGCTTTAAGCCAATATAATGAGTGAGTTGAAAAAAGGATAAAATAACTTCAATTTTTCGGACCGTAGTCGAAGTACATATGTATATCTTTAGCTTTTCTCGCAGTGTGTTGTCAGATGGGTGAGCTCCTTCCCGCTCCCCCTTGCCAAGCAGCTCGACGTCCTCTCCGTGAGCATGTCGATGATTATTATGTATGCTTAAATTCTATGCACGTACCGGCACTGAAGCTTATCTGTATCGAATATGATTAAGTGCGGTGCGCTGCCTCTCAAACGGAGTCGCAGGCCTCGAACTCGAGCTGGCACTGGCACTCGTCTAGGCAGGGAGCAGAAAACCAGAACCAGAGCCAGAAAAAAATGCAGAGCCCAAGACTGGGCCTGGGCCCAGGGAAGGGCATGGAACTCGGCCAGAGCTGAACGTGCAACATTGAAAAGGGCACAAAGGAGCGGGCCAAGCGCTTAAGTAAACACAAACAATTGCAGGCGGCAGCACCAGCATTCAACATTCAAGATTCAGCATTGAGCACTCGGTATTCGGAATGGAAATCAGGCTGGCAGGCATCCAGCCCGCTAAATCCTCGCAGTCATCTTCCCATTTCAGCCTCTTACGGCGGCGGTCCATTTGGCATTTGCATTTTGTGGATAATTCATTAAATGCAGAGCTGCTCCTTGGCTGCCTGCTTTTTATTTTCCAAATTGAATAACACACAAAGCGAAATTTGCATTTCCTTCGAATCAAATGGAGACGAGGCTTCCTAGTATTGTAAATATTTCTGAGGAATTCCAACAATTGCTTTCATTCATGGTTATAAAAGGGAGTCATTCACGGGGACCTCTGTATGTGTTTGCATTTGAATATTCAAATTTCTGTCCATCGATTTTCATCTGCGCTGGCAAGTCAGAAATGGCTGTGAAACAAATAAGAAACATATTTAATGGAATTAGGGCCGAGACAAATTATGCATATTAAAATTAAGCGGAATGCATAAATATATTTTAATCTTAATACCTTTTGATCAAATTTATTCAGGGAGTGTAAAATGCATAATTTAACTGTGATAATCATGTTTTTGAGTGCGTTGGCTGCTGTAATCTTGAATATAATTTATAGGTGCTAGGGACTTACTTATCAATTAATATTATGGATAAATATAAACCTTTCTGGTTGGATATGAATTATCCTGCACTTCTTTAGTTAATTCGATAACATAAACTAGAATGTTTAGTGAAGTTCTATAATCTGATTAAAACATTGTTCTCCCGACTTGTAAGGCCGCATTGTGCTTAGAGAACTCGTTAGGAATTCAGCATCATCGAAGTGTACATTTTGCGAGAAGCTCTGAAACGTTTTACGACAATTTGTAATCAGACTAATTAGTATGCAGGTATCGCAAATGTGGACCATAAATCTGAGTGGTCGGGGCTGGCAGATAAATATGAACGAAACATGTTCGTTAATCCCCCGTTTGAGGGGCGCAATATTCGATTTAATTATATTGATGTGATCTCTGAATTTATGCGATCCGCTGGGCGCTGCATTCGATTGGAAATGGGTCCGGATTCGGCTTTGGAGCGGGTTCAAAAGCCAGCTGAGCCGTGCTGTCCCAGCCAAGAGCTGATATCAGCCCTGGCCGAGCTGGCTGAGTGGAGTTCTCTGTGATCTCGGACTCTCGAGTAGTCTCGAACTCGAAGTCATTCCCAGCATGTGCAAATACGCGGCGCTCTTATGGCGAGGCTTCCCATGATTTATTTGATTTATAGCAATTGCTTTTTATATTGCTTGTTGTTCAGCGCTTTTTCAATTCAGATTCAGATTCCGATTCCGATTCCTTGGGCACTTGAGCTTCTTTTCTTCTTTTTCATTTGATTTTTGTGCTGGCCTCTTGAGAAGGCCGCATTAAAATTCAACTCGTACTCAAGTCGTGAAATGCTTAATACTTGAGATACTTTTGAGTTTGTTGTATTTGCATTTACATTTTGGGGACGCTGGCTCGGCTGTGAGCAATTTTCTAAAGGGTTTCCATTAGGGGTTGTTCTCCCCGACACGAAGTGCATATATTAAATTGCTTTCGTATGGCGCATTAATGAATCCAGGGGGATGGCCCTGCCTGTCAACCTGTCATTAGAACCAGATACCGTACGGCAGATACATAGATACACAGATACATCCATCCATCCGTCAGTTCGTCCGTCCGTCCATCCTAACTGTGAAAAGGTGCAAACATCCTGAACTCTCGGATGAATGCAAAAAATTGCAAATAAACGGGGAATCCACTTCCCTGCCTCGGCATCCTAAGAAATTCACACGATGCCGGGGTCCTTGCGGACAAACAATGGCCGGGGCAACAGACGGAACGGTAAATGTGTGTCGGGCCAGATAAAAACCAGATCCAGATTCAGATCCCTCGGAGCCCGGCTGCTGTGCAAACAATTAAAGTGACGACGACGACTGAGGGGCGGACATTATTGCAAGGTGCAGCCTGCAGCTCCTCGTCGCCGTGGCACTTCCGCTGAAAAAAGATCCCAGAGGGACACAGATTCAGCTGCACTGAGAAAAACACACATGCACTGAAACTGAGAGGAATTATTTTACTTAATTCCATTAATGTTGGTGCTCTTTAAATTATTTTTATTTACATCTTCAATATCATCACTTGCTTAATTTTAAAATAAAATATTACAACTTGATTTACTATAATCTAGTAAAGAATTTCTCTCTGTATCTGCAGCACTAAAAGATACAGAAGCGGACGTTCGTTCAAGTGCCGAAAATAAAACGCAGACCGAGATTCCTCCTTTGATGTGTGTGCACTGGAATATTATTATGATTGATGGGCGCGAAAGGAAAACGAAACCAGAACAAAAAAACAGATCAGAGAAAGAGCAGATCCATAGAACGGTCTGGTCCCGTCCCTCACATGTTATAAATTATGTTTACTCGCAATGAGGCATCGGAATTAGTGGGATTGTTCCGCGAGCAAGGATTGTTACTGGGTCCTGGACACACTGTTTGTTCCCGCTCTCAGCCATTGTGCATCGGTCGCCCGGCTCCTTTTCCTGCATATTCCTCCACTTTTTGGTTCGGCCCGTCATGCGTATAGAATTTCATTTGATTGAGCGCTTAATCAAGCAAACATTAATGTGCACTTATTAATAATAAGTGCCCGGGCACCATTCCCGTTTATCGTTTATCTGCTCAGTCGTGGCTGACTGAAGCCCGTCGGATGGTCGGATGCCCGGATTGCTGGTCACGACGATGATGACTGGGCGAACGAGTGTCAAAGGATCGATCCGCGGACGGAGAATAAAAAACGTCCAGAATTAGTGGGTGTGTATTTGTGCGCGCGCATTTGGAAATGAATCCAAATGCTATCAGCGGTTCTTTTTTTTATGGGGGGAACACAAAAATACAGCCGGGCCACTATCAATCAGAGAACACAATGCTGTAATCCACAACCGCCCGGAATGAGTCAACAGAAATTAATCTTATAAATGATCTGGGAACTCGCCTGGCCTCGTCGATAAGTTCTCTAGGCTGAAGTAATAAATCTACGAATAATAGTTAACGTAATTAAAGTTTCTTATGAAACTTATTTCAAGACATGGATCAAGTTATCAAGTAAATTTATTATTAATATGAATATATTATTATTTATAATTGTATACTTATTAAATGAAAATGTTATACTTGTATTTGTGTGTGAGAAATAGAAAAAAAGTTTAAAAGTGAAACAAATAATAAAAATAGGTTTCAACATATTTCAATATGTTATATTTTTAAATCAATAGATTTGTGTAAAAAATGTGTTAATTAACCCCATCATTTGGTATCTTAAGCTCTGATTCGTTGTTTACTTTTAGTTCCTGCATGCCGTTTATGCTTCCGTAAACCCCAGACGACAGGATGTAGGCAATGTTTCTTGTTATTACTTAAATTATGAATTTAGTTATATGGTCGGTGGGTTGGTTTTCTGCTCGCAAGCTCTATTTTTAGTTATTTTTGGTTAAACTATATAAAATCATACATATTCGTAACTATTTTGTATATACCTATGGAACATCCAACACACAACAGTTTATCTAATTCGGGGTATTATTTCCCAGCTTCCACAGAATTACACAAGAGTTGAACGTGTTTTGGTAGCATAACCACCTGGCATTGAATTGCTGCCGTCTCGAGTAACAAACATCTTCTTCTATTTTTTCGGCTCTTATCCAATGAATCCCTAACGAAACCAATAACAGGCCACGTTGCCGCCGACCAACTTATTTATCCGCACGTTGCATCCAAGCAGCCAGCCCATCCATCTATTCAGGACCACCCATTGATATCGCCTCGTAATCTTGGACCAGTTTAAGCTTACACACCGCTGCGGATAATCCGCGCCGAAAGCTGAGTTATGTCATGCCCGACAAGAACCAACAATAGGCCGACTTCTGCTGTATACGTACTATATGTGAATAGCCGGGGAAAACGAGAAAAAAGAGCCCTCTTCTTTCTAAAACCTCCATTGTGTGCGGCCCAAAGTTGATTGTTTCTCCCGCATTGTTGTTGCTGCATGGCAGCTTTTTATTACTCGCATTATTATTTTGCGTATTATTCAAGCGCTTGCATTCTTTTTATCAATATATGTGAGTGTATCTGAATGATTTTTGTTGTTTCTCTAAAGGCAAAAACAGTCGGCGGATGTCGAACGATGGTAATGGGGGATGGTGACTTTAAGCTTCTTTCTGTCTGGCTCTTGGCTCTTTTTGCATTGCTGAACCGCTTTTGCTGCAGGCCTACAAAAGGCGCAGAGCCCCTCAGACACTGCTCATAGAATTTGTATGAAATTTAAATACCTATTCAGCATTCAAAATGCGAAGCGACAGCGCAAAGACCTAAATACTTAAGTAGTTTTCGAGGGGCTGACAAAGGCGCACAGATACGGACAGATACACTTGGAAAAAATATGTTGGTCTTCGATGAATTCGGCTAAGGGTTAGCCAAGTTTATTTAATATCTTATAAGTAATATTTGCTAAAGCTAAGTAAATTTCTTTTGGTTTATATTAAAGGAAGAATTCCTAGGCGAGAGACTTTTTTATATTTTATTTGATCTGAAAAAAAAACTCTATTTTTTATGTGCACGGTCGTCGAGGGATACAAGGCGGCGCTTTCATATGCAGACACACGTTTTCGTTAGTTACAGCAACAAAGTGGAGGAGGCCCCAGATACAGATGCAGATACGGGTACATGTGCGGATACAGATACAGATGCCGGCAGACAGATACAGATACATCTACGGGCTGCAGACAAAGCAAGCGGGATTATGCCTCCAAACTACGAGTACTTCAGAGTGTGCGCGCCTCACGTAAGATTTAATCTTTATTGATTTATTTTGTTAGATTTTAATTTATGACACCGAAGTAGGCAATCATTTTTATTCTCTTCTCTGCCTCCAGCGCTCTACCCCTCGCCGGGAGGTCGGAAATCAGGGAATCGAGGAATCGGAGGCTATAGGTTCAATGGGCCAGCTGTGCAAGATTCCACGAGATAGGTTGGCAGTGCAATTTGCATAGTGGGTGGATTAATTAATCAAGACACAGTTGCCAGGTCCATGCAGCAGCTAATCAATTATGGATTTATGGGGAGAATATAGATGGGATGCAGGCCTCCTCTCTTCCCAAAGTTCTTCCCTAAAGCCTAGGGAAAATAAGAAGTGAAAAAAATTTTTTCAAAAAATCAATAAAAGCTGTTGGAATTTGATATGACACTTCTTGCACTCGGATTGAATTATCAGCGTAATCCAATTTTCAGCAGCAGAAACTATGTATTTGCAGGATATCGAAAGTTGAGACCGTTCTTTACTCTACTTCAACGCAGTTACTTTCAATTTGGCATCCCAATAAAGCGCCTGTTCGGATTAACCCCCCCTTCCCCCCAGAACGACATCCGCTTTCATCGAGTTGCCAACTTTCCCACCTCTGCAAGTTCCTCTCGCGCTCCAAAGTCAAGAATCTTTGGATCCGGTTGCCGGAGGCTGCGGCAACTTATCAGCCGCCTACCGGCGGCGTCATGGCCGACAGCCCTTACGGGCAACCTTTCATTTGACATTACCCCCAAATCCCAGCAACCAACTATTAATTTACCCCCTCCTCCCGGCTCCTGCCACGGGAATACCTTTGGCCGGGGCCAAAGAGGAAAATGCGAGGCACAGAAATGTTCGTGTAATTTGCTTTCCAGTTAAGTTAAAAGTTTTCGCCCGAGCAGAAACCGTTAATCAAAATTAATTACACATAACCTCGCGCCAGTCCACCCCTAAATCTCCCCTTCACCCCGTGGAGAAATACGTGCCACCACGCCCACATGCGACATGCAAACGAAGACAAGAAAAAAGCCGAAACAGCAATTGTAATTTACTTTAATGAGCAACATTTAGTTGGCCCACAAGTCCAGATGGCCGGGCGGTGACAAGGGAATCGGAGTCCGGGGAAGGAGTGGGCTATGATTGGATCTAGGGATGGTAAATATGTATATAGAAATATGATATTTATATTGTACAAGTTTCCGTAATTCGGTGGTTTTTAGTTACAACATCTTGACATTCTGAACACCAATGCGATTTTATAATTATATACTGTCTGGGATACTACATTTTAACGATAATGCAGAATATGTTTCTATTTTTGAAAGGAATGAAGTATTACTACGTATGTAGTAGCTACTAGTATTATTTAGTAGCTTAAGAATATATACCGTCGATATATCGCCGCTATATGGATTGTAACCCCTAATTGGATCGGTTTGGAGCAGGAGGACCACCGATAGAGGACATATTGTCGTTAGCCAGCCATTGCACAGTTGTGTAATTAAAGTTCGCATGACCGGCAATTGCATTTTGAATTTGAAACGGGCCGATGGACGCGCGACGCACTTAAGCAGTCCCCGACCCTCCCTCTGCCCCGGTGTATCTACGTGCGGCCCACTCAAAGGCATCAGCCTATCAGCCCATCGACCTCCCCTCGCTGGGCTGCCCTCGACTACCAATCTGCAGGCGTATTGTTCTCATGTCCAAGCTCCCGTCCCCATGTCCGCTGTCTCTGTCGCATGTTCTTGGCATTTAATGAGTGCCTGTCTTGTCGCACACGTAAAAATATAATGCCGAGTATCGATTTTGTAATCGTTTCATTACCATTTATTATTATAATTGTGCGGTGTCTCGTGGTCATTACCCAAGTTAATTTTAAGGAAGCCTTTACATCTAACCCTGGCACTCATTGTAATTAAAAAATACAATATTTACAGCATATGGAAATTCTGTTTAAAAATCGAGTAATCACATTTCTTTGTGGTTAAAATGTTTTACTTAAACTGTATCGAAATAATAGTTGTTTTTATGTTATAAAAGGGCTTATCTTAAATATTTTGCTTTGTATAGCAAAACATATATTTTATGCACCTGATTCTGATCTCCTTGTATATGTACTCCGGTACATTTAGTTTTTTTGCAGTGGACTTTATCATTCTTTTCCCCTTTCAGCCGCTTATTCCGGACTATTGATGTGGGGCTTCTGTCTAAGTCGACGTCTGCGTTCGATTCTCCGTCTGCTGGCGAGCTTGCTGAGCTGGCTGAGGCCGGAGTCTCGGGCGATTGCCATTTACGTATGCACGGCATGTATTTATGTAGGCTGCGGGTAAGTGGACATTAGGGGCATTCTGCGGATGCTATGTAGGCATATGTGCGACCTTATATAGAGCAGGCGACTCGACTTGACAGCCACTTGCCATTCTCTTCGAGTGGCCATCGAGGAGAAATCACCGAGAATTCTATGCTGAAAATAGGTATTGACGGATGTCTGTTTCGGATTGGCCTCTCTGGAAATGAACATAAAAATGTTCATAAAAATGTTCATTGTACAACAAGGCTGCCTTGCAGGTAGAAAGCATACAAGATCTGAAATCTTTAGTGTTTTGAATTATGACCTACGTGACGAAGGTATCACTAAAAAACAATCGCAGCTAATAATATCCATGGCTTACTTAGAAGCGTTGGTCTGTAGTTTTTAAGGATTTGTATAGGCGTTTTTGATTTATGTAAAAAAAAAATAATAAAAATAAAAAAATATATGATTAAGTCCAATTTTCTTTCATATTTCGTATTACTTGATATAGTTTTTGATCACAAATGATTAAAAAAAGATTGGATTGGATTCTTGATTAGCTTTACCATTTTGACGTATCTATTCAATGAACTCCTAGTGTTTAAAAATCAATAACCTACCCATTTACCCATAGCTATAGCTACAAGTTTACAATTTTTAAAGTAATTCCTTGCGAAACGAAATATCAGGTTTAATTTTATCTTAAAACTAAAGATTTATTAACAAAAACCATAATCATTTTAACTTTTCTATTATATAATATTATATATTAGATATAAATATAAAACAAATAACTTAAATATTTAAAAATAAATAAAATAAAATAAATAAATAAAAGCATAATAAAAACAAAATCAATTACCATTTATTATATTTCTTCTCAATTTGCAAAGATATGGTGGTTTTATAATGCACTCAGATGATGATCATAATCTTCATAGATTTTCCCCCATCCTTTATGTTAACCTTTAATTAAGTTGCTCTGATTTGTTGGAGGCCTTTTTGGTCGCTTTCCTTTTCAGCGAAGCCCACAAATTATATTTTTAATTTTGTTAAATTTAAAATGTACATATAATTCTATATTTAATATGTAGTTCAAGTCAAATAACCTTTTCCTAGAATTTATTAATTGATTTTGGGGAACCATTTTAAATGTTCTTTATCTTGATACTTTAAATTAAAACAAAGTTGAATAGAGAGTCATTTGCTTGCGAGAATTACATTCCCAATGGAAGTATCGGAACGGCACTCTGGGGAGGCATCGGAGTGGCCATATGTTTTAAGCGGAATTGCATGTGCAGGACGGATCTGCACCTCCACCTCCGTCGCATCCGCATCCGCGACAGAATCATCATCATCTATTTACAAGTATTTGCTGCTGCTACAATTTTCAAACCATTTTTTTTAACGACTTGCGGTTTATGGTGGGTTGGTTTTGTTAGGTTTTGATCTGGAATGGGTACACGGTATGGGCATGGGTCTACAGTTTCGTGCGGTATGCCACACATGGGCCCCTGTCCCGATCACAGCCCCTTACCTCCTGCTGCCGGTGCATTCATGTGGAAATGAGTGCAGTCAGCACACAAAGTTGTATATACAGAAGACAAAATTGGGATCAATTTCGAGTACTAGTTTATATTGCATAGCTGCTAGTTTCATGCGAAACCTTAGAAGGGAAATTGTTATAATCTAAATTATAAGCTAATTCAATTTTTGCTTAGATTTACATTAGAAATATGGATGTTAATTTTATCATATATTTATAGGATTCGAATTTCAATTAAAATAGTATTGAAACGGAAATACTGTGGATCTGCATTGTATATATCTCCTAACTATCGCCCAGTCATAGTGACATTTCTCGCAGTGCACGAGGAAAAAACGGAGAAAAGCAAACAAAACCAAGCCTCGCAGTGGGAAAACAATGCTGCTGCTTCTGCTGGCGATGGCGACTACATAAGTGGTAATAATAATTCCGCTCAAGAGGCGTCGCCCGGCGTTTCATTTCAATGACACACAAACCAACAACGTCTGCTACTGCTGCTGATGACGATGGCGGTGGTGACGAGGGACACAATGAGGGGGCCGGAGTTAGCTGGGGGACTGGAGGCTGTGAGGCCGAGAGGGGATAGGCCTGATGATGCCGCTGACGTGAATGGCAAAATACTAAATGCTAGGTGCAGCAGCAGCTAAATCCGTGTTTTTGTCATCGGACGACCCGCATCGTCTAAGCCGCACATTGTACATATGATCCGATATGAGCTCCATTCGGAGGAGATAACCCCACAAAGGGGGAAAGCAATGTGGAATGACAACGAACGCCGAAGGCTCTATCGTTTTAATTTTTAATTAAGCAATGGGATTGGTGAATTAAAATGTTTATTTCATATATGGCTCACATCTAAGGCTAACCACAGAATTAAGCTTTAATAATGAATAATAATAATTTAATAACTTTACTCTTATTTTTTGCACTACACATTTACTTTCTACAATTTATTTATTTTTAGAATTAAAACAGGAGCGTTTACACGTTTCTCTAAGATAATTCCCCTTAATATTTGAGTATTTCGTGTGAAAGTTATTCAAAGTTTCTTGGATTTTTTGTTGCGCGTAAAATCCAATTTACAATTATTACGAACTGTCTATATATAATACCTAATAATTAACAATGTTTACAATTATAAATTTCTGAATAATCTAGTTCCTCTTGAAAATAAGTAATTACTAAAATTGTAGTAGACATTTATTATAAATATTTATTTTCTGCTGAACTAATCAACCAATTTAATCAATCATTAACCTCATGACCCAAATACTTATCACCTCATTTTATGGAATCTCATAATTATGTGTTCTAGAAACTTGCCTTATATAAATATTTTTTTTAAATACTTGTTCTTTATTATAAGCTTCAAATGTGAACTATGTATTATATTTCAAAGTTTTGAATTAAATATTAATTTTAAAAATTACCTTGTCAAGATTCCCGAGAAATTGTCGTACTCCAAGTGTGTTGAAATACAAGGGCAAGCTGATTTCCTCCATCTCCCTTTTATTTTGCGAAGGCTTAATATTGCGTATGCACGGCTCGTCATTCATTCATTGCCCCAACCGACTGTCTATTGGTCGGTTCTTCCTCCATCCGCCAGCCTGCAATGCCCCTATCCCACCCCTCGGAAAGCGCCCTTCGGCCCCTGAAAATCCAACGTCTGCTGGTGGCTCCTTTGATTGCATTGTCTCGTCATGGTCTCGAGTTCGAGTGGTTCCTGGCATCGCATTTTTTAGCCCTGCCTTTTCCTTTTGCTTTTTATAGTTGTCACTCACTCCATTGTGCAGGCAGCCCCTCAATGTCTCCACTTCTACCCCTTCCCACGGTTCAGGGGTGCAGTCATGGGGGTACTTGGTGCTAAAATATTCTGAAGAAATTATAGGGGGAAATATGACCGGAATTCTAACTAACTATCATGGTCTATAGACTTGCAATGCTCTTTCTTGATAATATATGTATGTATTATTAAAATAGTTATTAAGCCAAACGTTAAATAATGATAATACAACTACTAATGCTACTAAATTATCGGGTTAAAAAAAAGGATTAGGTTAGCAACAACGATTGCTTTCAAAGCTAAGAAGAGCATTCTCATAAGTTGTGAATCTGACTTCATCAGTTAATTAGTATTTTCGATTTAGTCCCTGCGTAGGCTTCCTTCAATAACATTCTCCTCCTACGCCCCTGGTCGTATTTCAACGTTTTTCTCGCTGCCGCTCACTTGACATACAATTATGTTGATGACATTGTTGTTTATATGCTACCGCTGCTTCTTTTTCCCCGCTGCCGTTGTTGTTGTCACTTCCTTCAACTGCAGCAACAACAACAATGCGGACAATTTTTATGGGCATTCTGGGGCTGCGGCATAAGTATAGGCCCATATATCTCCCGCTCTCGCTGGCTCCTATCTGGCATATCTGTCTATGGCCATGGATGCATTTCTTGCACCCGGTAATTGTGGATGCACGGAGAGGGTATACTTATTTTAATACCTTTGAAGCGGGAAATATAATTGAAGCTAAGAGGTTTGAAAAGCGAGGAATGAGACATATTCGGAATTATAAATTATTTTATAATATTCTACTCTTCTTAAACCTCATCCCATTTATGTAGGGTCCTCGAATCAAAAATTTTCTTATCCTTGTAATTTTTATACCCGCTACCCATAGGGTAGAAGGGTATTATAACTTTGTGCCGGCAGGAAATGTATGTAACAGGTAGAAGGAAGCATTTCCGACCCTATAAAGTATATATATTCTTGATCAGGATCAACAGCCGAGTCGATTTAGCCATGTCCGTCTGTCTGTCTGTCTGTCTGTCTGTCTGTCTGTCTGTCTGTCTGTCCGTCTGTCCGTATGAAACACTGGATCTCATATCATCTATAAGAGATAGATCTCTAAGTTTTTTTCGACAGTATTTGTTTTGCTTGCACGCAGATCAAGATTGTTTCAAATTTTTACCACGCCCACTTCCGCCCCCGCAAATCATAAAAAAGCGTATTAAGCGTATAAAGCGTATAATCTTAAAGCTAGAGTCGAATTACGGTATGTATATTAAGAACTATAGTCTGTGTGATCCCTGAAAATTTGGTTGCGATCAGATAAAAATTCTCGAAGTTATTAAAGAAATAATTTTGTATGGCCATAAACGGCTGCTGGCAGCATGCCTCATTTGGTTGACCAATTAGACCAACTTAATATTCTTATCCGTTCTTTGTTGTGTTCGGAAAAGAATCTTATAAGATATTCGAGAAGCAATTTTAATAAATGGTAATAATTATTAGCCGCTTGAATGCAATAATGACGCGTTTTCACACACATAGATACATGTGTATGTATTTTTGTTCAATCACATGCATATTACACTTGCATTTGCATTTGTCTGTTATGTTCAAAATTGTATTAACTGTTTTTTTCTGGCGTACTGACGCTTTTCTGGTTTAAGTATGGGTAGCGGGTATCTCACAGTCGAGCTCACTCGACTGTAGCTTTCTTACTTGTTAGACATAACTTGAGATTTGAGATATACCCAGCTAAATAAACCTAGTAAAAAAGCAAAAAGCAGTTGAGGTATTTTTCACTTGCACAAAGCCTTTTTTTTGAATCCATCAAGTAGATCTTTTGGTAAGGAAATAAAAACGTAGGCTGTGTAAAGTTAACTCTATTGTATGCATTTTTACTATTTTAGAAGAGTTTTTTTTTTAGTTTTTAATTGTGTTTATGTGTATGCATATGTACATACATCAGACAACGGTAAAACATATTCAAAACTCTTTGAACTCATTGAAACAATCATCGACTTAGACAAGTTTTATGATGTTACAGAAATACGATTTTTAACATCATTTTCTAATCTCCCACTCACTATAGATAACTAACTTATTTTTTTTATAAAATTAACTGAATTATCTTTCCATTTAAGGCCCACGAAAGTGTATTAAATATTTAATGAATCGTAATACCGGGCTTTATGTGCTACTGTTATCGTTTTATTGCCATAGCCACAGCATCTCTAAACAACTCAACGCCGGCTGCCAG
This sequence comes from Drosophila anomelani, assembly GCA_035045905.1. Taxonomy (NCBI): domain Eukaryota; kingdom Metazoa; phylum Arthropoda; class Insecta; order Diptera; family Drosophilidae; genus Drosophila; species Drosophila anomelani. Next base: position 568,247 of record JAWNOO010000007.1, on the reverse strand, counting down.
TTTAGCAGTTTTACTCGTTCCGCGGCCTTAATTAAAAATTCTTTGGGTGTCAAATGGCCCGCTGAAGAAGATGTAGATGTTGTTTCTGTGGCTCTAGGGTTTCCCTTTTGACCAAGTGCAATTGTCTCGACTGCTCGGGCTCTCGAGATGCAGTGTGTATATCCCCCTTCAAGGTCTTTCGGGCTGTCATCGTGTTCGCCGTCCTCTTGCTTTGTTCGTTCCGAGAAGCGACGGCATAAATTATTTCCTTTGATAGGAACTTCTAAGGATTCCATTCCTGTGAGCTGATCAAATGATGTAGATTGAACACAACTGTCGCCGAAGCAATTAACCGGCTTTCTGTGCTCCCCGATGGGATGACCCGCAGAAACCCCGGATTGCGTTTAATGAAGAAAAATGAATTGCACCGATGATTCGACAGATTCAAGTTTCCGCTGGGGAAAGTTTGCCGAAGAAAAGCTTTATCTAATAAATTTCCACCCAGCACGTAACACGAAATATGCGTGTAAATTTCAGTTATTGATTTATGGCGAGGCACGTATACGTATGCGCATACGTATTCGTACATATGTGCATGTGTGTGAGAAAGCATTTGTATAAATACGCAAAATAATGGCATCTCCAATGTGAGAACTTCCCCTGACCATAAATCAAGATGAGCCCGGCCAAACAAAGCGATTTTTCCTCTCCTCCTCGCGGAAATATACGGACGAACGTTTGAGTATTTCAGCTGCCCCAGCCCAGCTCAGCCCAAGCCCAGCACAGCCTTTTCTGGAAAAGTTCTATTTGATTTCGTATTAGAAGCAAAACTGCTGAGCTCACATAAATTCCGCTTTTAAACGAAAATTAGTGGGAGGCGGGAGCGGGTGCCGATGGGTGGAACCGAACGGAATCAGCCCGAGAGATTAAAGTTGGCAACGTGCTGTAGTACGTGGCTGGGAAATCATTTTCTGGCGCACATTTTCTGCCATCTCAGCTCGACTTTCGAGCAGGAACGTGGAAAGTTTTTTGAACCGAAAATTACTTGGGCAAATATTGCTTTGTTCAATCGCCGCCGCAGCTTGGAAATTATGAGGGAAAACTTGCAGGCGGAGCAATTAGAAAACTTTGCCCCGGACAACTGTCTCGGATGGTTTGAGAAAACTTCTTCACTGCACTCAGGAAATAGAGGATACCAAAAGAAAAGGGGATTTTAAACTTGCTTATATCTGAATACATTAAATTTCGAAGCAGAAAGATTATAAATAATTCATTTCTAACTTAAGTCTAGCTCTAAATTATAAACAATCTTATCTCTTAAAATAAAATTTTAAGATAAAAATGAGAAGGAGGACTTTCAATTGTACATCTAAGATAGACTAGTATTTAATGAAAATTAATTTAAATAGTAAGTTACTCTGGATAATTATTTTATCTCAAACTTTCTCTAAGAATTTTAATGACCATTTTTCCCAAGTGCCTGCGCGGAAAAATCAATAGAGCACTTAAAGACAAAGAAGCTGCTTTATGGCCAGTGGATTAAAATTGAATTTCCCGCGAAGACAACCCTTCTCCGGATCCGATCTGGGGACTCCTCTGTTGACTTTGCTGCTTTAATGAGATTCCCTGTCAAGGCTGAGCGCATGCCCAACGCCCTTCCCGAATTCGTTTAATTGCACACGCGGCCCGTGAAGGAGGACCTGTGTTCAGGGACGGAATCTTGGACGGGGACCGGGACTACCTGCCCTACAGAGTGTATTCCCATCCCGAACATATGGCGTTCGAACATACATATACCAGTCCCGGCGAGTGGCTCGTAAAAAATTATCTCTTGCATTGTTCCGTGGCACGGTCGGGGTGCCCATAAAATCCCAGACCCGCAACACCAAACACGGAACACCGAACCCAACCCGACCAACAACTGGCAGCCAACCCAAGCGATCCGGCAACGGCGGCATAAATCACTAGGAACTTGTTAATTGTGCGCCTATTTATTAGATGCATTTGGTTTTTCGGGAAAATTGAGGTGGTAAGTGATAGGCAGACACATGCCGCTAAAAGGGGGAAAAACAGACATCGAACAGGTGACTCTGAGTGTGCCAGACTTTGATAAGATATAAGATATATTACAACAGAGCCATGGGGGTTGGTTCCAGGTCATGCCGAGAAATCAAAGATGCCGTTCCCAAGGATTTACTTCCATCAGTCTTCAATAAATACGAAAAGCTTCCACGTATTAATCAACCCTCGGAAGCTCTTAAAATTATATTAAGAGTCTCTCTCTAACTACATTTTATCAAAAAAAGAAATAAATTGTTCAATAATATTAAATTTAATAAATCCTACAAAAATGCTATGTTTAAGATAAATGGAACGAATTTTGTACACTGAAAGAGCGGAAAATATAGACTTCAGGAGTGACACCACTGTAAAACTGTATTTTTATCTCTAAAGACTTATTACAAGCTGTAATTTGTATTGGATCTTAAATAACATTTCATTTCATTTCATTTTTAAAAATCTCTAAATTAATAAATATTATATAAATAGCTCATTTTAGTTCATTTTATTTTTATTGTTACATTTCTATTATTTCACAGAAAAAAATTAAAAGATGTTTCTAGTATAGTCGAAAAATCATACAAATTCAATTGAAAGCAGCCTGCGAGAGGTTTCACTTCAAAGAAATTAATAACATATGGTTTTATTGATATTAATATGAGTAATCCAATGCCAAAATATATCTTATGCCAATGCGGTTTCTCCACTTTCAAACTCAGTAACTTTTTGTTTTGCATCCAAACTTGTTTTGCGTAGCTTTATTCCGACGAGTAATCAGAATATTTCGACGCTTCTCAGTTAGTTGCAATTTGGTGGCAGATAGTACAACATCATGTCTCCCAAAACAATTGCAGTGGTGAGTCTTACGAGCTTAGGTAATGACTTCCATGTAAATATAATTTCCATAAATTTTCAGTGGATTCTAGTTCTCTGGATTAATTCTTTTGAGCTGACAGCTGTGTTGGGAGGCGGATACCAGCTGAGTTTCACGCATCCTGATGGATCGGCCACTCGAAGGGAAGCGGTGATAGTGGATCCCGAGGGAAATGCACAGGTCGATGGCGAAATCCGTCAGATCTTCTCAGGCCCGCATGAGGGTTCGTTAGTTATCTTGTATAAAACTGGACCCGAGGGATATAGGATACGATATACCTTTGCGGCAGGCACAGAGAAATCCTTAACGCCGACTTTAGCTCAAAATCAAACTTTTTCGATAAAAAGAATTGGAGTGAATGCGCTGAAGTCATCTGTTGGTTGATCAGAATTTAATTGTTAAAATAAGCAATAAATTGATGGAGTAATTGGAGAAACCTGTACGCACTTTAAATATGGCGAACGTGAATCAATATATTGGTTTCTGTACTGATTCTTTCAAGCCAGTTAAAACGGGTTATACACACAAATTTTGAAGATGTGGTTACTATGACTATAATATCTTGTGGCGTGAAATCAGCTTGTAGTATTTAATTAAAGAAATAAAATTTACGTGACGGAATTTTTGTTTATAATTACTTATAGTTTAGCATTCATTAGTAAAACTGAGAATTCACTGATTAATTAACAAAAGAAAAAATATATTGGTATTCTCTAAGAGCCAATAACAACTGATTAAATGTACAAATTACAGGCTTTTGTACTCTAGCCAGGTATACGTACTATAAATGATAAATTATAGAGAGTTTCTATATAATTAAACCCACAGCATTCAAACCAGGAATACAAACACATATTCTCCTCCCCCAAATTAATCTATCAGGCAGCAATCCGAACCATTTGAATCAACATAAGCGGCAACAAATATTTATGGGCAATGGAGCGAATGTTTCCATTTCGAAGCGTTTATTTATTTGTGAAACAACTTTTCCAGGCAAATACAGACCCACACAATAAGTACGTATACAAAATTCTGTTTCTGTTCAGTATCGTATGCTATATTTTGTGTGTGTTTCCTGCCATGCCAGCTAACATTTGATGTTTTTATTTGGTTTCCTTAATGACAATGCTCTGTTGCCAATATTGACATGTTCTCTATCTGTCTCTGTCTCAGCGGTGGTCGGGGGAGGTCGGGACAGGGCAACTATGTCAATGGCGTCCAATTCTAAAGTCGATGTCGATCGGGATGCTAGGAGTTTCGATTTAATTATAGGGAATTTCAGCTGCTTAGATTACTTGATGGATTTTAAATGCAATATGTTTTCCATATTTATTTCTTTTCACTAATAAATAATAGATAACCCATAAGGCTTTTGTCTATTTAGTTAAATATCAAACCAATGATGTATTACCTATAAAATTCATTACATTTTAAAATAATAAAACTAAAAACTAAAAAAACTGAAACTAAAACTAAAACTAAACCATTAGACAAGCGACATGCCATACCTAAGTTATGATAATAAATAGTAACTAATTGACTGGAATTTTAAGTAAACAATAGAGTAGTTTATTATTAACAAGTTAAGGCTACATAAAACCCTGAGATACTAATGCATTTGAGCGGCTGCTCCGAGTGAATCCACCAAGTTCTGTTCAAGTTTCCCCTGAAACCCCCAGGGTATCGTGAGCTTCGACCAACTTAGTTGGCCTTTCTCCTCCGCTCTTATTTATGTTTGCTTAGTTGGTTGACGATGATGATTGCCAACTGTCGACAAGGGCCGCTGTTGTTGTCTATTTATAAGAATTATATTTGCACTCTGCGGGCCCTCTGCTGTGCTCATTTGCGTTTTCAGCACTCGGAGGGGGGAGACAGCTACGATATTCACCGCGGGGCCAGACATCCGCACACATGCGAGGCGAGCCCCAATTACTACTTCCATAAATACTTCCATGAATTATCGATAATTGCCTAATGCGGTTATCAGCGACAAAGGCGCGTAACTATCTCCATCTGGCAAGGAGCAGGACTCCGCCCAGGTGCACTGGGTGGGCAAACATCCATTTGAAATTCATAAGCTCATTAAATTTTCAGCAGGCAGCTCGGCGAGGCAATCAGCAGCCGGCAGTTAGCAGTTTCCCAGACTGGGCAAATACAATTAAAATGCCATAAACCAAATTAGCCAAGACAAACTTTTCATATTTAGCCGCGAGCTGTGCAAATTAGATGCGACAAGACGGGCCTGAAATGGGGCTGCGCGGGGATATCTCGTATTTCAGTATTCCCGTACTTTGGCATTACGGGGCCAGGGCGACACTAAAACACATCCTGCGCCTGCCGTAATTGCCAGGCGGAGCGGCACTCGTGGCTGCAACTTCAGCAAATTGTTGGCAATTATGTGGCACAAAGTAAAGTAAAACACAGCGCGACAGCCAAAGGAATTCGAGGGGGAATACTCCGTCTAACTTTGAGGCAGGGGAAATCTCTTTGATGCTTGATTTTGTGGTTTGCCAAATAATATCTGATCAGTTTTGGTCATTTTTTTATAACCAAATCCAAGTTATTCTAGCCTCGAGTCAATATGTTATTAAAGACAATTCTCTAACACTTTATTTCCGTTTTGAATATGTATACTTTTTTAAATGAAATGAAAATTATATATATTAGCTTTACATTCCACCAATAAAGTACACTTGAGTCAATGCATTTTTCCATCAAATTTTTCATTATAGGATTTAATATATTTCTTTCTAGTTAACTACCCTTCTTATACACATGCCTGTTCCCCTTAATTTTCCCTTTAAACCAATTAAGATTACAATCTAAGGGTATTTTAGAAAAATGAGTTCCATTCCAAAATCTCAACTCCTGGCTCCCGTCTACCCACCTCGCCACCCCTCGTGGTTCGACAACCTGCTGGCAAGTGTATTAAATTATAATTATTTGTGCATGACAAAGGGTCATGAAACATGCCTAATGACACATTTGCCACAGACTCGAACAAAACGCGGGACCGCCACCACAACAACAGCTCGCGAGCGGGGTCGGGAATGAAGGGAGACCGGGCGGGAGACGGGGTTGATGGCGGAGGTGGTGGCCCAGGGGGCAGACATTACGTGTCCCCCTCTTGTGAGGATAGCGACATCGTCCGTATGTATGTATGTACACGGCTGCAATTAACCACGCTCGTTATGTTCGAGGCGTGCGGCAGCCGAAAAGAAATTAAACAAAATTGCTGCAAAACTGAAAATTTCCACTTGTAATGCAACACCAGAAACACATAGGCCACGGCGAGGGAGAGAAAGAGGATGTAACGGCTAGCCGAGTCACATTGAAGCCAAGGAGAGCGGCGGCGGGCTATTCCAACTCATGTCATGGCCAAAACCATAGCCAACCAAGTCAGCAGTCAGCAGGTTTTTGGACTAATGTCTATTAGGCATTTGCCTCCACTGGAGTTTTCCATACCTCTCCCTAGATTTTCCCTCCCCTGGAAACTTTTGCGCAGCGGCACAGTGGAATGGCCAAAGTTGAGGGGCCAAGGAGCGCGATAAGCGCACTCGAGAATGTTCCATGTTTTTGCTAAGGGCCTGCAGATAAGATCCGTAATGGTGCCCGCCACATTTGGCTGGTCTCACCGCCGTCGAACAGTTTTAGCTTAGTTTAGTGACCATTTAAGAAGTGTTTAAGGAATCTTTTTGGCAAATATGCAACCACGCGGACCTTAAACCTTAAACAGCCGCAATCTCAACTTCTATCTTTTCGATGTCTGCTGAAGTCAGAGTATCTTTTAAGCAAGCTCAACTAAAAATGTCACGAATGACTTAAGATAGGGGTTTCAATATATAGTTTTTCAGTTGGTGTATCCAGAAAGCCTCCTGTTTCAGTACCGATCCCATTTAGTTAAACCCCAGCACTTTCCACCAGTATTTCCCAACCTGACTTTCCAGCCACATCTGTCCCATCGACTTACTTACTTTCTATTTTAAGCCTCGTTTCTGCGTTTCTTGACTGCAATCGAACGCCCGGCCCATATATCATCTCTCGCTGGGATTATACGGATATTCCGTTGCGTACCAAACTCTGTTTCTTGGATCTTGGACCACGGTGAGTGTCTATGGAAATTTGAGTCGTGGTCGTGTCGCATTCGCTTTTTCGTTGTTGATTTTTTTTTCCCTCTATCTCTGAGCTCGGCTTGACTCCGGCCTCCTCATGCTCCGCTCTTGGCCCTACTTACGTGTTGCAGGCAAACAAAACTCTCCGTAGGAAGACGAAGAGGGCCAAAAACAACAAGAACGCGGCACATAAACTAGACAAACATCGATAAGAGCAAACGAAGGTCTATTCAAGTGGCAGCGGGCAGGGCCAGAGGGACGTGCTTAGGAAAACAGAATTTACTAAGCAAATACGTGCATATGGAAATGTATTGGACGAACATGAATTCAAACCCAAACCCGATCCCGAACCCGGCGAGGTAGAACCCTCTTTTTTACTGACCCTTCCCACATCTATTTTGATTCCTAAGCGAATTTCGTAATTAAACGGAAACGCTTCAAAATTAGGCAAGGAGAGGAAATGACATAGTGCCAGGGACTGTGAAGAATCCAGGGGCTGATGACGATTCCCCGGAGGTTATTCATTATTCTCCCAACCACGCATATGGCTGTGTTTCGTTAACACTAACCACTTTCTATGCATAACATTACAGGGAGCACTCTCTATACGGTTTGAAAATATATTAAAGGTCTTTCACCATTACCGTATTGATAGAGTCCCAAAATGTATCAGGGATATAGTAGCTACCGATTTTCATTTTAAATAATGTTCAAATATGTTATTTTTAGTCCGTTTTGATTAGAATCCCATGGAAATACTAGCAGTGAATTCTTTCTTTGAATAGTGCCCTTAGTAGCTTCTATTGAGTTCTGTGTTATATAACTTTTGACTATAATTATACTTCAATAATTTAAAATTATGCATTATTTAAATAAGAGTTATATCAGGCCATAAACCCTTTATGATACTAAAAACCGACAAGGAAATATAAAACTTCACCGAAACAAATTAAAATAAAAACCAGATAAGGGCCCCTTTTTTCCGACTTCCTCAATTTTGTTTTATAACATTTGCGCACCCTGGAGGTAATTGGCATCCCCTATCGAGGGCTCACTGTACGGACGAGACTCTGTGTCCCGGTGTGTGTATGTGATGGGATGATGGGCCATCCATATGCGTCAGGTTGTCGCTCTGCCGGCAATTGCTGCCAGCTGTGTTCATAATTTGATATGCGCCAAATTTGATTCGAGTTTAGCTCTCGGCCCGCTCAGACGTCGCTTTAATTAGCTACAGTTGCTGACTTTTTAATGGACAGCCAGACTGGCCAAGAGGCCGGGCGGAGGGATAGATGGCATCGCCCAGGCGTTGAACGGAGAACGGGACTCTGTTTTATGCCCCGATCTCCGATTCAGGTCCGGCCTCCGGACCCCGGCCGCTTATCAATTGCGCTTAAATCGCGCACATCAATTACACGTCTGGCACGTTGCCCCGGCAGGCCTATCAATAAAATGTGCCGCGTTTCAGGTTACGTTTTTATTTTCCCTTTTTTTGAAGCGATTTAATTGAAATACAAGCCAACGGGCAGACTGGAATCGAAGGGAAAGGACAGGCCCCGATGCATTCGATTTAAGTCTAAGCCGTAAAACTAGACGGCGACCACATGGAAATTAATACGACGATTTCGATGCTCTATTGCAGGGAACCTAAGTCGCCTCATTTTCCATTTCCAATCCCCTGTTAAAATGTGGAATTGGACCTGACTCTGAAAGGGGGATTTGGGGGGAATGGTTGGCTCTGTAGTAGTGAGTTTTGTGTGGGTCTCGATTGACACTGCCCAACTGGGTTTCCTGTTTCTGTAGATTACGTTTAATGAGTTCCAAGTCCTCTTAGCCATACATTTTAATTAATTATAGTAATAATAAGATATAAATAATCTAGTTTGTTTCGTTATATACAACATTTTGTAATGAAATTGAGTGGGAATCAAATAACTATATAATTACTAAGCTACAAAGTAATGAACTTGATTTTAAAATTAACAAATTCTATGTTATATTTTTGTCTCAACTACCTAACCAATCAACATTAAACTGACGCTATAATTAATATTATTTTCATTATATAAAACTAAATGTAATTGAATTTAAATTTAATTAATACATGCAAAACATTACTCAGAATCAGAATCAAGTACAGACGAAATTTTGCAAACAAAGTTGAAGTTCAGCCGGCATAATAACACTTAATATATCAATTCAACAAAAATGTCTCCGAATTATTCCTCTTAAGAACTTTCGCCTTAAGAGTCCATATCCACGATTTGATCTAATAATAATCTCTATGTGTTTCTCAGTGCTGCTAACGCGGGCACGTTTTCCCCCGTCCACTTCCCTCATTCCATTTTTCTCGCCTCTTGGCTCAGCCTTAGCCCTTGCCCGCCCTCTTTTCTCTTTTTCTTTTCAGCATTTTCCATTTTCCTTCTCCGACCCCGGTTTCCTTCGAGCTCCCTCACTCTAACTCATTATTCGATTCGTTATCGACTGCAGAAACGACGTGAAAGATTTACGCTTCAATTGGTTTTATTTAAGCGCAAAATGCAGGCCGCCCGAGTGCCTCAGGGAGGCGGAGAAGGGTGTCTACGGTTATGGAAATGATTTTTGGAAGCGATGCGCGCCAGTTGCATTGATTTACATGACAACGGCGATGGCGAGGGCGAGGATGAGGGCCTGAGAAAATGCACAAGAGACTCTCGAACGGAGAGATTCCTTATCGCCACTGCCAACCCCTTGCATGATTTATAAGACGGGGCTCCGCGGAGCACAGGAAGCCGGCCCGATATCTTTATCTCGGGCGCCCTGCAAAAGCAAATCATAAGCGACTCCATACGGAAGTCGAAGTTGCTCAGCCCTTTTCCCGCAGCTTTCCCTTCTCACACGTGAAAAGTTGGCCCGAAAACTGAAACGGAAAACTTGGGAGCAACCCTCGGCTTCGGACGGCAACGGAACTTGTGCCTGGCGTCCGGAATTTCCGCCTCCATTCGAGTAAATAATTCTCCGACTCGGTCCTTCCCTCTGCCCTCCTCCCCAAGAACAAAAATAAAAAGTAAAGTAAGTTGTAATAATTTGCATTTGGCTGCCAAATGAATTTAGCCACTCAGGCGAACTGGTGGGTGGCGCTCCGGCAGACAGATAACTTTTAGCTTCAATTTCGGATAACTTTGGCCCGGGGGAAAACGGCAGCCAGCCAGGCAGGCAGTCGTGCCGTCATCCCGTCAGTCAGGCAGCCACCTGCTGTTAACTCGGGTCGACTTTCCCATTTACTGGCCGCCCGGGGTTGGTTTCAGTCCGGAACGAGCGATCTTTTAAGGGTTTCTGAAGAGCCGCATTTCTTGGCAATTCTGCATAATATTACAACTTGCCAAAGTGAATTCACTTAATTAGAGGCTGAGTTTCTGGGCGGAATTTCGCACATGCATGAAAGATCTAAAGATTCAGGGGGAAACTGAAATGTTTTCAAATTGCAGCGTAGGCAGTGAAGCGAAACAGATTTATTTTTAAATGAACATTCTAAACATCTAACCCAAGATTAAATGTTTTATTTTTATGTAGAATCAGAATAAGAAAGATAAATGGGAAACAAAAACAAGAGAAATATTTTTAAGCTAGCAAGTGTATATTTAAAGGTATTTCTTGATACAACTCAGGTAGCTTACACTGTAAGCCTTACAGTAACATACGAAGAGTCGTCTTATATAACTTAAGGAAATTCATAGTAACTATTCTTATTATTTACATATTTTCACATTAAAAAGTAACCTGCATTATTGCCAGTTTAAAGGCAATTCCTTTGTTGAGACAAATATTATCATGCTTTGCAGTTCGAAAAGTTTTTCCAGCAGCATGACCACTGCGGCAGGCATTAAAAGAGCCTGCGGAAAGGTCACAACCACCTACTCCGTAAAGATCCCAAAAATAAGCCACCGCTCATGAATTTCGCAGTTTACGTGGACCTCTTTTTTGGCAACTGCTGCCGCCTGACACTCTCAAACGTGGCCAACTAGGAGCCGAGTGTATAAGGCCGAACGGTAGAGGCAGCGGTGAGGGCGGCAGGTAAAAGGTAAAAGGTTGATGCAAACACGTAAATATTCTATAAATTTTTATGTGCTGCCTGTCTGGCCGGTAGTTCCCATAGTTGTAGTTGTAGTTGTCCTGTGCGAGCTGCACCTGCCCCCGCCGCTTCCTGTCCGTCCCTGTCCCTGTCCGTGAGTGTCCATGAGTGTCCGCTTGTCCGCATGTTGTCCGGACCGTGTTCAATTGTCTGCCGTCTGTTCAAATATTTTAAACGCCTGCCAATGGCCCTGCTCGGGTCTAGGACGGAGGAGAGTGCTGCGCCTTTGGCCAACTTTCGTTCACGTAATTGCCATTCTCATTGGGTTTCAGTTGCGAAAGTAGTTTTGTGCTTGGCCCTGGAGATACCGGGAAGGGAGCGTGCATCGGAGGGATTCATGCGGTGTAAACACCTTGTCCGGGGCTGAGCCTCGCCTTGAGGCAAAAACATTTCGTAATTCGGACTTTCGGGCTCCCGTTGCCTTGCCCGAAAAGTATAGATCCCGATGCTCAGGCTGCGCCCAGAATGCCATGGCAATTAGGCATCAGGGCACTGAGCACGGCAGCCTGATAGCACGAAAAAGCACTGAGCAAAATTGTATAAATTCGTTGTATTTATGATTCTTGAGATATCAAATTACCTACCAATACCGCTTGATTTACCTTGACTTTAGCCTTTAATCTGTTAAATTTCACTTATGGATGGTGCTCAGAGAATCTCAGGTGTTTTTCCCAGTGCACGATAGCTCGATAGCATGTGGGCATGGCCAGGTCGCGCTGCTGTTTCTTGCCAAACGGCCAGGAGATGAAAGGCAACACGATTTGGGGCGAGACTCGGCCTGGAGTTTCTTAGGTGCGTCTAACGAAAGATTCAAACAATCGCGATGAATGGGCCATGGGGGTGGGCCCGGGGAAGGGTAGCTGAAGGCGCCGCGGGTGCAGCCCCAGATCAAAGACCTATCGATTGAAATTCTTGTAGGGTATTTTCGAAAATCAAATATTTTCAATTTCCTGTCCGCGTCGGCAGCCAGGCGATGCCCAAGCGCAATTCAGTTTGATTAGGGAAGGCTTTTAATTCCGTAGGCCTTGAATTACGAGTTGGTTTCCGCAGGCAGTTCTTAATTAAAACTGGATACCTTGAGTCTTGCCAAAAACCAATTATAACATTTGTTCATTGTATATGGAAATACGCTTGAGTGTGAGATTTTTGACTTTTAACTTGAATTATGAGTAGTAGTTTGTTAAAATGTTAATTAATTGCCTGCTAGAGAATGGTTTTGTTTGATGTAATTGCTAATATCAAAGTCGCTATTAAAATGTACCCAACAGTGCGGAACTCCTAGTGGATATCTTATCCAGTAATTATAAATGCCGTTGCCAGAAAACAGCTTTGAACTTGGCTCCCTTATTGCCACCGAAGCTTCCCTCAGCCGTTTTATACAAGTCCCGAAATTGCAGCAGTGGAAATGCATATTGCCAATGGCAACAGCAAGGCGAAGCCAAAAATTTAATTACTTTTTAGGCGGAGGCACATACAGAGGCAGAGCCAACAAACCATCCGAGCCTGGCCTTAACCGAGCCAAAGGGGATGAAGGCTGCCTGTCAGGCCATTCAGGTTTGCCCTCCCCTCTCGTCTCACTAAAAACTTTTGATTTGGCTTCGTGCATATTTAATAAGACGTCCATGTCAAAGTTTCGTTCGCTGTTGCTGCTGCCGCTGATGTTGCCGTGTAATATAATAATACACACTCCAAATTAATATTAATTTTCGGTGGGCAGAGGGGGCGACGGCATAGCTCTGGGGGTTGGTTTCTGCCCGCAAAACTAAGACAGCAATTTATTGTAAGATAACGCCAAAGCCAGCCTGGATACGGGATACAGTCCGAGGCATGCTCCATTTACACCCGAATTTATGGCACGTGCCAGTGCCACCCAGCAACGCCCATCGGGGCGTTGGCCAGGACTTTAATGAACTAGCAATGGGGGGAAATATAAGGACAGCGTAAGGTCGCGACGACCATTTGTACAATTCACTACCAGGCATGCTTTCATATTACTTCCAGCCAATCTAATTACCTTTCTAATCACAGAAGTTCTCAAAAATTAGCACTGTACAAGTGCGATTTTATCGTCAAATTGTAATCAGTGTATTTCTATACAAAGTTAAACTTACTAAAAACATGACAGATATTATCTGAAAGCTAATTGTGAAAGAAAATTAATTATGGTAAAATATAAATTTAACAAGAACCTTGATTGTTGAATATTCTAAAAGATCGTCTAATTGTATTATGTAAATTTTGCAGTGAAATATTCGTTTATCAAGCACTTTAAACTAAACGGAATTAAACACTTAAGATAATTTAATTTGTTTCTAGTTTTCGAGCTCAGCTCGGAAGTAATAAAAGTTGATGTGCGAATTTTTTTTTAGTTTTTTTCGCAACATCCCTTATACCTGTTACCTGATGTATGTATATAAAGAACCCTAAGAACCCATGTTAAAAAAAAGAAAAAAACTGAAAGACTTGTGTGTATTTGAAGTACACATTTATCAAGAACTTCTGGGAAAATAGTAGAACCAGAAAATGAAACCGCAAGACTTGCTGAAGACTGTGGAAATGGGGGCACAGTGGGACGTATTTAATTTAGTTGCGCCATGCAACTTTTCACTTTTGTTTGTGCAGCCGTCCCCCTGCCTCTACTCCTGCCCCTATCTCGTCTCCTTGGCATCTTATTGTGGTCCCTTTCTAGCAAACGTCGCCGTTTGTTTGTGACATGTTTCGCAATTTCTTAGGCTATTGCCGCTGCAGCTCCTCCGCCGGCTTCTCATTCTTTACTCTATAGTCTCTACATATATATTACAGGCTGTCCCTTCTTTTGCCCCTGGCACTGGCCATTCTGTCACATTCACACAAACGAAAGGCGGTCAAGGAAGTGGGACAGGGATTCAGGGATGCACTAAGCAAAATTACTTGTTATTGCAATTTTTTAAAAATCAGATCACAAACTGGTGGATGATTTCAGACTTTGAAAAGGTAAATCTGGGCAATCTCGAATAATGAAAATTGATTAGTATAAGTATGGCTGTACCCAGTCCACCTTTGTTCTCAGTGCAGCGGAAGACAGAGCGAGGGGAGGTCCACATGTGAACCATGCGGCTTACAATAGAACTTAAGTAGTGACGGGATCGAATAGATATGGTAATACAATACACGAGCGCAATAACAATAACAGCAGCAACACAAACAATGGGCCAACGCAGTTTGCGGAATGGTGGGAAAAGACAACAATACATGGCGGTGCTGGGACAGCAAGGTGATAAACGGGAATAATGGGATGGATGGATATGGATGGTTGGATGGCTCGGAACCTCTCTTTATTCGCATCGTGTCAATTTCGACAAGCTTTTATACAAACCCCTAACGGCAGAAAATAATAGAAAGATGACCCAAAAATTGATAAAGATCATCCGCATGTTCTGTTATTTAATAATAAGACTTAAGCCCTAATCAAGGGATTCCGGTTTCAGGTGATATCTCGTTTTATAGAAAAACAAGAATTAAATATCATTCTTTTAAGCATAAAATATATCCTTCATTGATTTTAAAATATGTATGAATAAGCCGAGCACCTTCATTAAGTACTTGTCAGTTTCAATAAAAGAAGAAAATAAATTATTCTTCAAAAAACCCGAGCCTTTACATAACTAAAAATAGTTTATTTGACAGTGTAGTATAATGTTATGGTTTTCTGTGACGGCTCAGTCATCCATAAGATCGCACACCATCCATCGTTAAGTTCAAACTCACAAATTTTAGCTAAGACACATTTCATTTACATAGTCCGCCTGCATGTGTGTATGTGCGTTTTAACCCCCCAGGGCACATTTTTTGGCACTTTCCGTTAGCAAGTTTTGCGTGTTATCAAACGATTTACAACCCACAAGTGAGACTGCATAAATTATCAATAAAAAAGGAGAAACGAAGGGAAAACATGCATATAATAAAAGCCGCCAACCGCCAGCAAAAAATGCTAATGAGTCTTGCAACTTCCCTCGCCGCCCGGGACAACTGTTTGAGCACTCCTCTCCCAGCCCTTCGACCCGGCGCTGCTGCTCTGCGGTCTGCCATCGGAGATATGCGAGGGGTGTTCGAGAAGCAGCGGAGTGGGGTGGGGACAACCGGCCCGGCCAAGTCATTTCGTTTCGCTTGATTTTCAACAACTTCCTGGCAACAGTATTTAACCTTCCCCTCCATTTCCAGCCCTCTAACCACGCAGACCTCGTCCCACAGTCCTCGGTCTGTGCTCGGTCCTCATCGGAGCAATTAGCGACAGTTGCAGCGGCACTTTTCGGGCAGACAGCTGTGGCCAAAATAATAGCAACATAAGCTCGTAATAAAATTTCTTTCTCATTATCAATGCCAACCAGTTTTGAACTTTTCTTCATATATAATAAATCCCCACTTTAATGCGAGTAGAAAATGTTAGGGATTAATACATATATTTTGTTTACTTTTCAATATATTTTCTAGTCATGTACATAAAGGTGACATACGATCGTGAATCTAATAGGATTAAAAATAATTAAGCAGGAGATAAATCAATCACTTTACCCTTCGCTTCACTTAGGGGATGCAAAGTTTTTGATTACAGATTATAAAATTAGATTATAAGAACTATTTAGTAAAGTTCGGATTAAATTATTAGGTTCGTGTATTATTTTATAATGTGTAAGTTACTTCTATTGTAATAAAAGTGTTATAAATAACAAGCTTAGCTTTCAAATATCTTATAAAAATCAATATTTGTAAGTACATCATTTGATTTGAAAAGGGGTTTTTAAATATTTTAGTATAATATTGAGCACTGGTTATAAATTATGAATACGAAGTTTATATAAAATCTAGCCAAGAGTTAGGCATATTTATGGTAAATAAATGTTAATAAGTATATAAAACCCCATTTGATTAGATCTACTCTTTTGGCAGCAGGTGTTACCTTTCTATCTGTATCTTCTGAGTTCGCTGTCATTCTCTCCCGTATCTTTGTGGTTGCCTTTTTCTGTGGCCCTCGGTTGGCTGCGTTAGCCTCGTCCATCTCGAGGCTGTTCCCTTCAATTCCTTTTTTTGACAATTTGTGCTCGATAGTTTGTTGATTGCGCGTTGCCCTGGCGTTTGTCATTGCACCGGTTAATTTGAAAACTGTCGATTTTCATTTATTCACTTCCGGTCTGTCCCTGCGCTTGTTCCTCCCTCGGTGCCCTCTTTAATGAAGCGTGTCAGCTGGCCAGAGTTTAGTTTCGAGATAGTTTCGGGAACGCCCAGAAATTATCCACAGAGTGCGCATAATCGAGCGGTAAACCAGGCCGAATGGATCCGGGCCTGGATGTCCTGGGAGTATATCCTTCGCAAGCCGGGCAATAAAAATAATACCCGAACCACCCCGGGCACATCCGTTCGATTCGATTTCTGCTTTTTATGCTGAAAAAGCGTAATTAATGCGTTTTTCCCTTTCAACAATTCCCGTTTCGTTTTTGTTTTTCGCTCCTTATTTTCTTTGTTGTTCATTCCCTGCATTTTTTTTTTCGCTGAGCGTGCAAAAACGCAAAAACCAGCGCCCAAGGGCGGCCGAGGACCAAGGGGCGTGGCCGCAATGAACAATGCCAAACACACACTTTCGAAACGTGGCTGAAGGGTGGAACGGGGGCAAACTTTATCATTAAACATCCAAGAGTTACTTTTATGTTTTATTTCCGCTCGCAAAATGAAAAGCTTAAGGCTTCCCTGCTTTCGCACTTGAGCCGCAATATCGCACTCAAGGGCTTAATACAAAAATACGCAGGCTGGAAAAGATATATGTATGTATATGTATGTATATACGGGAGTATGGGGGAATCGAGCCTGGAAAGGGGTAGCAAGATAAATAGATGCAGGACAGCGGCAGCAGCTGCGTGTGGAAATTATCGCTGCCATCGATTTGTTATTGGATCAGAGCAGAAAGTGTTTGGCGGGGGAGGACGACAAAATTGATTGTGGAGGTGTCTGCTACAATAAAACCGAATCGAGATCTTTCTGTGTAAATTATATAACATTAAATGCCCTACTTTAATTGAAATTCACCCTTAAATAAATTCTTTTGATACTGAAAATGTTTCCCCATAATCGCACAAAGTTGTTCCAAATATTTGTAAATAAATATTTCCATATTCCTATACTCTGCGAAATACTTATTTTGAAATTATAAATAATAATAACAATTTTATAATTATTTTTTCAGTGTATAGTAGCTTAGGAAAGCAGACCGACAGCCGTCAAAGGCGTTTCAAGGCGTCTCAAGTGGCCGTGCAATGAGTTTTATTCCCATTTTCATTCGATTTCCATTCGCTTCGTTTCCACTCTCTGCGATTCGATTCGCTTTGGTTCACTTGGGATTGGGGTCTCGTCAGCGGAGAGCTCAGTCCCCTTCCGCGCATATAATTTTTACCCCTTTCCCGCTTGATTGTGCAGCGGGAATGCGAATGAATCGGACGCAATGAGCGCCGAATTATGTCTGATACGTTGGCTCTGCTCAAAAAATGATAAAGAAAATCCCGTTTGAAGTCTTTAAACGCGTTCCATGTGGAACTCTATGGGAAAAATGATGTGTAGTGGCAAATGTCTGTAACAAGCTGCTTCATTAATGGACGAAGATGTGTTTTTTTTCAGGAATATTAGTTCAGCAATTGACCAGAACCTTATCAGAATTCCTCAAGTGGAGGAGTGTTTTCTTAGATGATTTATTTTCCTTACAATAGGTGCAAGTTAGACAGCTGCGTATTTTGAGAAACTCTGAGAAAACAGATAATAAATCGTTTATATAAAGACATTATCAAGGAATCAAAAATGTATTCAATCAATTGGGATTGCTTTAAGGGATCGGGGAAAAAGATTTAATTTATCTGGTGTTGTTCTTTTATAGCTTCCCTATTTCAGACAAATATTATTATTACTTCGCTTTACTTGAATATTGAAGGAACTATTTGTAACCCGTGATTGTTTGGGAAATCTCTTAATCACATTGCCACTTATTTAATCCCAACTGCTTTCCCTATCCAAGACTAGTTGCAAACCCGTACAAAATCTGGGTAAGCAACAACCCAATCTAAAAATCCCATACTTCCAAGACGCGCACACAGACCCAGAGACCTGGACCTGGTGCTCGATCCCTTTGGCTAACCCGTTATTAGACCAGAGAGCCCTGAAGATGTGGTGGCTGGTCGGGCGAGGAACCGGCTAGAAAAACTCCTATTGGCCGCATGATTAATGGCCGCAGATTCATTTCCGCAGGAGGCAGTCGGAGCTGGGGACTCGAGGCTGCAGATACTTGTACATATTCCACGGACTCGTGGATTTGGCATCTAAGGCTCTGGTTCAGATTCGGATGCGGGACAAGCGATTCGCAGCGTATCTTTCGTGTATCTGCCGCACACTTCCTGGAAAGCGCCCGGCAAACAAAATATATTCGAGTATCTGCAGGTAGCGGCCACAACCAGGCATGTGTATGCCGGGTGTGTGTAGTGTGTTTGTGTGTGTTGGCAATTCTCCGGCGCGCCATAAGCTGGAAATTACTGTAAATCAGCAAATCAGGTCATTAGATACATTAATCTCGACAGCATGGACAATTTATGCTAAATTATAGCGTGCCAGGCAAAACGCAGGCGCTGCCAGATACATTTCATGCACAGGCTTAATCCCTTGGATACTTTGGCCAAACGAGCGCAACATCTGCAAAGAGCGTGTGTTTTTTTTTCAGAGTTCACTGGAAATAAAAAAATACTTGGAAAAATTGTTGAGTTGGTTTCAATGTGTATGTACTATTTAATAATATTAATATTATTACAAACACCTCAAATAAAAAATTATTTGTTCTAATTGCATTAGTTTTTAATTAAGGGTTTAACGATCTGTTAAACATATTATATATTACCCAAAGGTGTATTTCTTTTCGTTACCAAAAGTACGCAACTTGCAGCAGATCCATTGAATACTTTTTTCAAGTGCAGCCATTGAGCTTTTCCCCTGGGCAGGTGCGACCCTTATAACGAGATCCCAAGTAGCAACGACAAAGCAAGAACGAAAACAATTTGTTTAAATATATTGCGCCCGCATCAGAGGCAACTAAATATGGATGTGTAACACGAGGGCTCAGCGGCAGCAACCCCCATATGTCAACCTGAGTGACAGTACTACCTGCCTCTGCCGCTGCCCCAGTCACTGCCATTGTCCCCACCTCCCCCTTCCTTCGCTTCCGCTCCCCTGCCGTTAATAACTGCAATTTGAAACTGCAATCAAAATGGTTAAGTGCAGCTCACCGGCGAAAATGTGGGCCCCAGAGCGTATTAAATATCTCGAAAATGTGACGCCGAAATGGAGGGACAAGATGCGTAGCAAAATCGGGATAGCAGAGAAGGATGGATTGGAAATGATATCATGAAAGCCAACACCACTACCCCGGCCAGGCAATATACCATATGTACATATGAATCAAATAATATCCTGGAAAAATGTAAGCCGACTTGTTCAGTTGGCAGTTTTTCTGTTACGGAATTTTACTTATTTTAAAGAAAGTACTTAATGTAGGCAAGTTTTTCTGCCCTCTTACCTGTTTCTTGGAGTACCATAATTTCATGAAAATTAAAGCTGAAGTAATCAAAGATTTTCGTATTAGTTAGTTTTATAATTGTAGTTATTGGACTAAATCCTATATGGAAGCTCCTCAGATAGGTGCTTACTTAAACATTTAAGTTATGATAATCGCCCCGCAACATTTTGTTGTATCCTTGCTGCCTATACCAACCGCTGTTCAAAAGGAAGTCGTAAACCTCTGACGGAACATTAGTACACCAGGTTTCCGCTGAGAGGGCCCCAGGAAAATCTGGGTACAATACATATATCCAATATAAAAAATTATAATAAAACAGGATCATTCTAAAAACTTAAATCAATTTTAAGTTCCTGCGATAAAAAGGCAGAGATTTACTCTGCCCTGAAATTAACATACATATTTACTTTCGAATCGACTCAATTTCAACAAATTAAAAATATAATGCGAAGGTATGCTGTCTTAAAATAGGTAAATATTTTTTGTTAAACACATTGTATTCAATTCATATTTAGTTTATCGAAAATGTTGACTTCCTTCATTTCAAAGGGATTTTTTTTTATCTTAACAGCCTTTAGGAATTGTCAACCCTTTTTAGCTCAATTTTCAAACAATCTAAATCCTAATTTCAGACAAACGATTGACCAGTTTTAAACCAGAATCAATAAAGATTTTCTACCGCTTCTGAAATATCTCTGAACTGAACAAAATTCACAGATGGCTGTGTCCCATGCCACATTTCAGCATCCTGCTGAAGCATTAAAAAATATTCATCGTTAATCCGTTTAGATGAAAAACTGGTTCACAAATTAAAGCAGATGTTTAGTAACATTTTTATTTCTGTTTTATAAAAGTAATAGTAATATTAAAAATTTGTATTTAATAAAGCCTAAATTTAGATTTGATTATAATTCCATAATTGCTCACATTTAATTTCGAATTTAGAGCGTAAACTCTGCCCTCACATGCCATATCCTAAAGTTAATACTTATCCAGATTCGGGCCCCATACTTTTTTCATCACAACAAAAGTGCACCTCAAACAAAGTGCATATAAATTGTTTGCTAATTGGATCCGCGAGTGCCCTTATACGGCATGTCTGGATATATACTTTTGTAGCTTTTCTCGCAATTTGCCGCCGCCGGCATTTCCAAGTGCCTTTCCTTCCTCTCCCCTTACCATCGTTCTTTTTTATCGCCCCGCTTTATAGAATATCGTAATTGTTGTAAAATGCTGGCAAGATGATGTGAGTTCCGTCGAGTGCTGGCTGGGGAGCCATTCGAGAGGGTCTGTTATTATTTGGGAATTATTTTAAATATATGCGCTGCAAGTGGCCCCTAACTTACGGGGGAGCGGCGCTCTGAGCACCGAGTTCGCGAGCCAGGGATCTGCGGTGCGTGCACTTCGTCTCTTAGGGGAGTGGCTAGGATAAATGGGCATAGCGGTCTTATCACGACGAACATAAACAATTAAGGCTCCTTCGCAGCGTGAATTTATTTGGAGTCGATGGCGGAAGGCGGACTTAAATTAGACAATAAGGATAGTCCAAGCAGCGCACATATGAGAATTTTGTGGGATCCTTGTTTAGATTCTTTTAATACAAGAATTAAATCTATAGTTGCCATACCCACCTCCCCATCCCCAACGTCCGGTTATGTTCAGATGGCACTGAACGATTCCGGCGAACATAATAAATCAAAAGTAAATATTTAAAAAAAAATCTATAGTAAAACTTAAACTCTCATAAGTGATAAATGTTATTTAAATTTAAATTTAGTGGAAGGAGTGTTGTCAGTGTTAATCAAGTTAATTGTTTAACGATTGTGAACATAAAGAGTATAAGATATCGATCCAATAACATCAAATTTGTGTGCATATTTCAGTGAGTCACTTTTATCGTTGATTCAGATCGATCATCATTCAAAGCACATTATCAGAAACCGCTCCCCGGGCCATAAGAGACTTTCCAAAAGAAACCCATTAACGGAACCGTTATGAGACTCGCTTTATCGCTCAGATCTGTGATTACGATCTACAATTATTGGTCCGCAGACAAATTTGAGGATCATTTTGAGCCTCAAAAAAAAAAGTTAAGTCAATCAAATGTATGATATTTATGTATGGAATTCTTAAAATATAGCGAAACATAACTATAATTGCTTGTCAAAGTGGTTTCTGGGGCTCCAATGGCTTTTTATTTCGCTGTATTTGGCTGTGTTTTTGGGAGTCAAAACTTGCACGACATTCCGGGATGAAAATATTTTTAGCGGAATCCGTTTAATAGCATTTCCAATAAAAAGCATAAGACGAAAAGTAAACGGGGAACCCGAGAAGTAGAGAAGCTTCTCCCCATCCTACTCCTCCTTTTGCTGGGAAACAAGAAATATATAATAAAAATTCCGAGTCGTATAACTGCAATTTCTCGACCTCTGAGCCAACCCCCTTCCCGAATGTATGAGTGTTGTGTCCTGGCCATCATCCCTTCCGTTGAATGAAGGTCAAGATAATTATGCATTTGCCAGCTGACAGACAGGCGATGACGACGAGGAAGGAGAGCGCTTCTTTTTGGGAGCCAAATGCCCCGAATTCCTGACAATTAGTTGCATAATTCTGTACGGCGGAAAAGGAGACGAGAAAAATAATTGAAATTGTTTATAACTCGATCGGCAATCGAAATTGGACGAGAGCGAGACAATGGAAATGAATAATTCCCGAAGGGCTATTAAAAACATGCCAAAGGAGCGACTACCAAAAGCGGCAACGGAACGGCAACAGCTCCGTGATGAATCACAAGAATGATCGGGAGGAGGGGCAGGAGACCAGTTCGGATTCAGGGAAAATCAAAATATATACAATACATTATGAAGCAACTATGGATCGCTTCTGCGAAGGCCAGCGACCAGCAAGCAGTGCGACGCGATACAAAGATACATTTTTAAAATGTTAAATTGAAGTTCCGCCGGTACTGTGGAGCCTGTGACTGCCAGTAACCATAAAAAGGTATTTAGCAATTTAGATTCAGTCAACGTGCACGCCGTCCAGCTCCATCCAAGCTCTCCCCTGTCCGCTGTCAATTGGCAACGTGCCTGCAACACAAGACGCTCCCGATGTTGCTTTTGTAGATGTTGCTGTTGCTGGAGTATCGCACGCTTCGATCAAGCCGCTATTTGCAGCTGGAGGGAAGCGATTAGTGATGCCCACAGTGATCTATGAAAAATCCTATAAATCAGGGAAAGAGGAAAAGGGATGCCAAAGAGTTCAATCAGGCTAGAAAGGCTATGTCAAATTTAAATGCATACATACGTGCTTGTTTCTAAATATTTATTGGATACGCGTATATATGTATAAGATGATGAAAATCATTATTATTAAAATCAATTATAGAGAATTCGTAATTACTTTGTTTTCGTAAAGAAAGTTTAATGACTTAATATTTCAATTAAGAAATTATTAAATCATTATTTTAGGACAATAAAATTGAAATCAAAAAAAAAAACACTCAAAATAAAAATAATTTTCAATTCAATCATTTCAGACATAAATATGTTTAATACTTAAAAAAATCAATTTATTAAAGTATTCTTCCAAATGTGTTTTTCCAATCCCATAAATATTGACATTCCTTTCATATTTGCGAAATGGTATTCCCTTAAATGCTTATCTATTTGTCAGTAAATTTGAATAAAAAACCTATATTCCTGCCCATAAAACCCAGCCGCGTTTGACGGGAAAGTGGCCAAGCAGGCATCCCTAAGCCGTTACAGGAGGACTGACATAAAGCAAGGACTAGTGCGCTGGAAAAAAATGAATTGCTTAGCGCTTGCCCAAAATGGTCCATGGCATAAATTCCGAATGGGAAACGCATCAATCAACGGCCAGGCTTGCACATTGGGAAGCCGGGAGTCGCAAAGCGAGGCGGACTCCGTTGAGCCATGGTTCGTGATGATATTGCCGGGGAGATTAGACGACGACAGCGGCAGAGAAAACAGCGACTGGCAATGGCAGCCAAAAATTAAATAAGAAGAGATAACAACTAGGCACGGCCCGAGAACACCAGAATGCGAGAATACGTGGAACCGCAAACAGAACGGAGCGGCAGGAGATGGAGATCCGAGAGCCCAGAACAAATAGTCATCGTTGTCATGGCCAAGCGGATTAGCTTACCTCGCCCTGCCTTGTCCTCTTACCTGCGCAACTGGACGCGGCCTGGGCTGCTTCGGATACCGAGACAGCAGCGGCCGGTAACAAAAACAGCCGCTCCCTGAGCCCGGCTAAAAATTTACGATTTTAGCACAGATTGTAAAGTAAATTTTCCTGTTTTTATTTCGAATTAACAAGCCGCCCAGACAAACAGACAAGCCAAACTGCAGCAGAGCGAGAGGGGAAAGAGACTTCCTCGAATGAGAGATACCCTTTAATAGTACCTAAGACTTGTTTATAGCGAATATTGCCCAACTGAAACATGTAAAATTTTACGAAGAAAACATCAATGAAGCATTTTCCAGCTTATTTTTCATTATTTTAATCACATTTTATCATACATTTGCATATAGCCTTGATCTCGTATAAGGACAATCTAGCTAAATTAAGGTCTGGTCGGCTAATTAAATCTATATATATCGAGGCTCTACTATCATAGTTCTTCCTTTCGCACAAACATAGATCAATTTGATACAATTGTTTCGGAACACATAATTATTAATTGGTTTACCTTTTTTATAAAATGTACTAGCGTGTGTTCACTGAATTCGTACTTCGAAATTTTAATCGCTATTTAAAAAATTGTTCTCTTAATTTAGATAAACGAGCGGGGTTCTTTTTCTTTTTTCTACATATTTGTGTTTTCATTAAAATAAGTTTAACAACAAATTCCTTCAACATTGTAATATACCCGTAAATCCCACGTAGTAGCTGGTATAAAAAACGAAAGTTTCGTGCTGACGTCGGGGAATAGAAGTTAACGCAGCATAAAAATCTTCTTGAGGAGAAGAACAAGCTGAAGAAGCCATGCAGAGCAACCGGCCACGCCGGGCACAGCGGTTACTTAATAGTGCAAACAGGTTTCCGCCGGGCTTCACTGTACCGCAGAAGAAGAGAACAGCCAGCTAGGACTGTGACTCGAGCAAGAGAAAGGCAGTTGTCGAGTTATGAATTCGATATGCCAGAAGGGAAGGGAACTGTGCGCGGAGAAAGGAGCCCAGCACAACAAAACACAAAGGAGGATAAAAAAAAAGGAAAAGAAAGAAAAAAAAATGATGACAGAGATTAGAGGTACAGGAAATGTGGGCAGGATCGATTTAATGAGTGAATGCCCGGGATCCGAAAACTGCAGAGCCCGAGAACAGGCCCAGGGGACAAGGAAAGCGATGGAAATTGCATTTAAATGGAAATTTTACAAAATTACAGTCTTTACTCCTTCCGAAATATAATATCGCAGTTTGAAGTAAGTCCGAGTCCCAGTAAGAATACTAGATTATTTTTTGGGATGTCATAGAACTTGGAGGGAATTTTAATTGAATGCAATTTTATGATTGAAAAGAATGTGAAACTGTCTGGGGTTCAAACAAAATTGTGTTAAGGTAAAAATTACATAAATTATTAAAATTTTAATTTTATATTTTACTCGATTATTAAGACATATATTATAGTTGACCTGTATTTGGGTATTTATTAGATTCTGTTCTTTATATTAAGTATTGTTAATACATAAGTAATTATTTATGGAAAAGTTTTCAAAAATAGCACATAAGGTACACTTAAAAAGTGAGAACTAAAAGTTCACATCTCAAATGAAAACACAATACCATACAACTTTGACAACTTTGTATAATATTTAAATAATCATTTCGTGTTGCAATTAAGTCAATTGCACTTCAGAAAAACTTTATCTGTCTGGAATTTCTAATTTCGCAAAATGTCCTATAAAATTACCAGCCAGATTACTTATTGTTGTTGGTTGGTGCCAACTCTTGGCCAATTTCCTGTTGCCTCGTTTTTGTTCTTCGCCTTTTTGCCTGTTGCTGTAGTTGGGTTTGGGCCATGGGCCCATGAGCAAAGCAGAGCGACTGTTTCTCTAATTCGAGCAGTTTGGTAATTTCCAAATTGGCGGCCCTGTAATCAAACTGTAATGTGGCCGACTCGTCATTAAGCACGCAACAAAAGCAACGAAGCAGCATGGCACGGCAGCCTACAAAACCTGCACTAAAAGTAGTAAAATTCGAAAAAAAAATCGAAAAAATCGAAAAAACTGAAACAAAACATTAGCAATACCAGGGAGCAACAAAAACTTTCAAATTCCAAAATATAATTGCAATTGTATTAAAAGAAGCAGCAAATTAATTCATTTATACAACATAAACTATCAGAATCTTAATTTTTTATTTATTTATTTTTTTTTCTAATAAAAAGAGCAAAGTGAACAATTTCCTTTTATTTTGTTTTTTAAAATAATTTTTCAAGATATAATGTGTGTGCTTTAAAATTATCTGGCCGCCATGCAAAACATATACAACGTAATTTCAAACAAAACAAGAACTGCCTATTTTCCTTTGTAAATATTTTAAAATTTATTCAATAATTAAAGCAAACGGTTACAGATGAATGACGTTAAAACATAATCTAATTCTTCGTTTCAGCTATGGATATAAAAACAAAAAGCCTTTTTGCTATAAAAAAAATTAATATTTAAATATAAAACAACAAAAAAACAAAAAAAAAATCCAAATAAAATGAAAACAAGTAAGAAAGCTACAGTCGAGTGAGCTCGACTGTGTGATACCCGCTACCCATACTTAAACCAGAAAAGCGTCAGGACGCCAGAAAAAACAGTTAATACGATTTGGAACATAACGGACAAATGCAAATGCAAGTGTATTATAATCACATGCATACAAAAATACATACACATGTATCTATGTGTGTAAAAACGCGTTATTATTGCATTAAAGCGGCTAATAATTATTACCATTTATTAAAATGGCTTCTCGAATATCTTATAAGATTCTCTTCCGAACACAACCAAAAACGGATAAGAATATTTAGTTGGTCTAATTGGTCAACCAAAGGAGGCATGCTGCCAGCAGCCGTTTGTGGCCATACAAAATTATTTCTTTAATAACTTCGACAATTTTTTTCTGATCGCAACTAAATTTTCAGGGATCACATAGACTATAGTTCCTAATATACATACCGAAATTCGACTCTAGCTTTAAAATTATACGCCTAATACGCTTTTTTATGATTTGCGGGGGCGGAAGTGGGTGTGGTAAAAATTTGAAACAAACTTGATCTGCGTGCAAGCATAAGAAATACTGTCGAAAAATTAGAGATCTATCTCTTATAGTCTCTGAGATCCAGTGTTTCATACGGACAGACGGACAGACAGACAGACAGACGGACATGGCTAGATCGACTCGGCTGTTGATCCTGATCAAGAATATATATACTTTATAGGGTCGGAAATGCTTCCTTCTACCTGTTACATACATTTCCTGCCGGCACAAAGTTATAATACCCTTCTACCCTATGGGTAGCGGGTATAATGAATAAAAATATATACAGCTGTGTTCATGGAAATAGCAGTGCCTACGTCCGTCACCTTTACAATAAGATAATCCTAATACAATCACTATAGCCAGAAAGAAGCTTCTACTTTCGGCTCTCAACATCGAAAGGCGGCTACAATTCTCTATTGCCAACGTTAATAGGCCGGTCGAGTACTGGGACGATGTAATTTTTTGTGATGAAACCAAAATCATGTTGTACTATCACGATGGAGAAAGGTGTGGGGAAAGCACAACACAGCCTTTAAACAAAAAAAAAACATTATACCAACAGTGAAGTTCGGCAAACTTTCGGTAATGGTGTGGGGATGTATTTCATCCAAGGGCGTTGGAGAGCTGCGGATATTTAATGACATCATGACGAAAGAATTTTACTTGGACATTTTAAAAACGGAAATGGCTACAAGCGCGAGGAATTTTGGCTTCATTAACCCTCAAAAACCAGAAAAGCTGAATTTCAAACTCTATCAAGATAACAACCCAAGCACAAGTCGGTAGTTTGCAAGACCTGGACTCTTTATAATTGCACCAAAGTCATCGACACTCCTGACCAGAGTCCTGACTTGATCCCAATTGAAAATTTGTGGGCGTTATTAAAGAAAAAGGTGGCTAAACGGGGACCCACCAATAAGCAGGCTTTAATTAGAGTAATCCAAGAGGAATGGACGAGAATACAGGAATATTACGACCTAAAGGAACTTATATATTCTATGCCTCGTCGCCTGCATGCAGTCCTAGATGCCAAGGGACACCACACAAAATATTAGTACCATAGTTTATAAGTTTTCCTCACAAATTTAATCAATGTTTGCATTTTGCAAAGAATTAATTGACAGCCTATGAATTGCATATTTTTTGTTTTTATCGATTTTTGTTACGTTTTATGTTGAAATATGTTATGTTTTTAGTTTATATTTGTAGTTCCTAAGTGCCTTAA
Source organism: Drosophila anomelani (assembly GCA_035045905.1). Lineage (NCBI taxonomy): Eukaryota > Metazoa > Arthropoda > Insecta > Diptera > Drosophilidae > Drosophila > Drosophila anomelani. The sequence goes on along the minus strand of JAWNOO010000007.1, from coordinate 540,036 downwards.
TAATAATGTTAAAGAAAAAATGAAATAAATCGTATTTTTATTAGTAAAAATTCAGCTTTAAATTGAATTGCAATGACGTTTTTCATTTTGCAAAGAATTAGTTGACAAACTGTATTTAAAATGTTTGAAAGCTGTTTGATTTCATGGAGTACAATGAAGCAAAAGTCGGTTGCTGCTTCATCGACTGAAGCTAAATACATGGCCTTGTTTAAAGGTGTCAGATAAGCTCTTTGGCTTAAATCACTAATAAATGAGATTAATCTAGAATTAAGTGGTCCTATAGAGATTTTTGAAGACAACCAAGGTTGTAAAAGTATTGCAAATAATCCTACTTGCCATAAGAGAACAAAGCACATACATAGATATTAAATATCATTTTACAAGAGAGCAAATTGAAAAGAAACTAATTTGTTTAAAGTATCTTCCCACAGATCTCCAACTTGCCGATATACTGACGAAGCCATTACCAACTGCACGCTTTATTTCCCTGAGAAGCCAGCTGGGACTTTCTAAATACATATGTACATAAATTAACCACGAACCATGTGAACTTTAAATGCATTGCCTTTGGAAGCTACATATACATATACATATGTACATACATGTGAAATTGGATCTCTTTAAGTTTTTATACCCTTACAGGGTATTATAATTTCAGTCAGAAGATTGCAACGCAGTGAAGGAGACATCTCCGACCCTATAAAGTATATATATTCTTGATCAGGATCAACAGCAGAGTCGATCTAGCCATGTCCGTCTGTCCGTCCGTCTGTCCGTCCTCCTGTCCGATTATACGCAAACTAGTCTCTTAGTTTTAAAGCTATCTGAATGAAACTTTGTAGTTAGCCTTCTATATACTCTCACTCGTACATAAGTGGGAACGGGCCGGAACCGTAGCTTAGCCGTGTTTCAAACCATTGCCATCCAATTTTAGATTTGGCAACTAATTATTTCAGAATTTTGGTTTTAATTTTTTGTTTAAGTTCTGCAAGGGTATACAATCTTCGGTGAACCGAAGTTAGCTTCCTTTCTTGTTATTATTAATTTAAATTTTCATATCTACTAAATCTTAAGTAATTGAAACGAATTCATATTCTTGGTTAATTTTTGTTGAGTGGATCTCACGAAGTTCTTGTCATTCATTTTAAATTTAATTTTTGCTATTAATTTAAATTAAATGACTTAAGTTTAATTCCATTTATCTGAAACTTTACCTGTTAATTTTTGTTTTTTGATCTAGTTGGGTTTTACTGGGTTTACCCAACTCTTGCAGCAAATGCTGGATCTAATGTATCCCCAGAATATAAAATAAAAAAAAATGAATGAAGAAATAAATTAAAACTAAAGTACAAACTCATGTCAAGATTCGAAGTGATAATCAATGTAACTTTTGAGGCGGCGTGTTGAAATTTTCATGTTAAAATATGCAAAAGTTACATATATGATTGTGTACTCGCATACATATATATTTGTTTTAATATATGTGAATGCAGATGCACATTCCAATGCACTCTTTCTTGTTCTCATGTTCGTTTTTCTTTTTCATATCGATATTCTCGCTCACTTCTACGTACGGATGTTCTATATGTATTTCTCGTTCCGAATGGTTTCATTTCGTTCCACATCCGGTGTACATCAAAATTTGATGTACGTGTTTTGGCGATAGTTACGCGATAGTTACCAAATCCTACTTGATTTATTGCATTATAATATATTATATATACAAAATAATTGTTTTCAATATTGTAGTTAATGGCAGAACGCCTGGAAGCCAAAATAAAACTCAAAACCAAATCACGGTACGTTGCAATCGTTTAACTAAAATTATAATGCTTAATATATAAAGTTTATACAGATTGTGAAATCTTACCATCAGCTTGCTCCTCATTCTCCTTCAATTCCTACAAACGAAATAAAGCATTACCATTATTAATCGAAATGTCGATATTAAGTTCAAAGTATCATCGCTAATTAAAACACGTGTAAGAAAATAATACACATCACTATAAAAAAAACTGCAAGCGACATGGATGAAAACCGACGGATACAAATTGCCAAGGCAAAAAAGCATAGGCGGCAGCTGAAGGAGCGGGCTAACCTCAAAAAAAATCTAGCGGCAGCCCGGGCTATATTAGCCGAAGCCAATGTTCAGTTGCCGCCTATGCCCAAAATTCCTGGAAAGTCAGACGACGTGATGATCAAATTGCGCAAAAAGGCCATAATAGCTGCTGCGAAGAAGATTGAAGGTAAGTCTTAACAACCAAAAACGGATAAGAATATTTAGTTGGTCTAATTGGTCAACCAAATGAGGCATGCTGCCAGCAGCCGTTTGTGGCCATACAAAATGATTTCTTTAATAACTTTGACAATTTTTATCTGATCGCAACTAAATTTTCAGGGATCACACAGACTATAGTTCCTAATATACATACCGAAATTCGCGACTCTAGCTTTAAAATGAATACGCTTAATACGCTTTTTTATGATTTGCGGGGGCGGAAGTGGGCGTGGCAAAAATTTGAAACAAACTTGATCTGCGTGCAAGCATAAGAAATACTGTCGCAAAAACACTAGAGCTCTATTTTTTATAGTCTCTGAGATCCAGTGTTTCATACGGACAGACAGACAAATAGACAGACATATAGACAGACAAATAGACGGACAAATAGACAGACAAATAGACGAACAAATATACGGACAAATATACGGACAAATAGACAGACAGACAGACAGACAAATAGACAGACAAATAGACAGACAGACAGACGGACATGGCTAGATCGACTCGGCTGTTGATCCTGATCAAGAATATATATACTTTATAGGGTCGGAAATGCTTCCTTCTACTTGCTGTTGGGCAGGTGTGCCGCTAACGGATTGATGATGCTACTACTATTGTTGTTGCCGAGAGTGTTGCTGTTGTGGCTGTTGTTCAGATGTTGGCTAAGACTGAGACTGTGATTCGGATGATGGCCGGTGGCCATTAGTGGACCCAAAGACTTGGTCGACTCGGCGCCGCCCATGCGCGTCAGATCGCGTTCGGACATACGTCGATTACCTGCGATTTCCACATTTCGCCAAGAGTTCCCAGCAACATAATCATCATCGTCAGCGTGTCAAGTGCATTTTTGGGGTATTTGCGAGTTGGTGGTGGATTTAAGGTTGGTTGGTGCGCATGGATTGGGGATAGAGACAGATAGACAGTTTGACATTTTAGTAAATTTCATATTCAGTGCGATAATTATGAATAAATTAGTATGGTTAATAAATTCAAACAAAATGTAATTAAATTACTACGGAAAGGGCAAAGCTACCAAGCCATTGGATAACAGAGAACACAATTCTATTTACAAACATAAATCCATATATGTATAAACAAAAGCCGCTTGTCAATATTTTCATCTGCTTAAATGCATAAACACGAATGTGCTAGACTATGCGATATCCGGTACTCACAGCTATACATTACTCGGACCAAATGGAAAAAATAAAGACATTATCGAATATTTAAAAAAATGCTTTCTAAATTAAAAGCAATATTTTATCAATTGCACATAATGTTTATATAAAAACACAATTAATTTGGGGATTTTTAGAACTAAACCTATTTTAACATAAACGTTATTGTTTATCCGATTGTTCCGCCGCAAGGGTTTCAAATGTTCCCACTCAATCATAATGCCCTTGCATCCTGTGGGTGCCAGGTATGAAATAAATTGCAAAAAGAGCAAAATTGCGACAATAAAATCCAATTAAATATGAAGCACATACATACACCATTATATTTAATGGCCTGCCTCCTCGTGGTGTTCCCTGGGTCTTGCTTTAATAAAATAAAATGTATTTTATTGAAGCAGGAGCTGATTCGAGCGGACCAGATATCTTTTTTTACTATGGGTAACTTTCTTGTTTATTTCTGCATAGAGCTAGGATTGAAACTGTTGTCTTTTTTAGATCTCCATTAACCTAGGATTGAAACTGTTGGTTTTTTTATATCTCCATTAACCTAGGATTGAAACTGTTGGCTTTTTTAGATCTCCATTAACCTAGGATTGAAACTGTTGGCTTTTTTAGATCACCATTAACCTAGGATTGAAACTGTTGGCTTTTTTAGATCTCCATTAACCTAGGATTGAAACTGTTGGCTTTTTTAGAACTCCATTAACCTAGGATTGAAACTGTTGGCTTTTTTAGATCACCATTAACCTAGGATTGAAACTGTTGGCTTTTTTAGATCACCATTAACCTAGGATTGAATCGAAAGTATGGTACTGGAGGAGAAGGAGACAAGTGTGTACAGCAAATGTTCCTTTCCACGAGTAGCATTATCTTTCAGCCTCAATTCTAAGCTCCTTTTGGATCTGTAGTATTTTTTGCCTATATAAACTATATTAACATTTCTTTTTCTTTTCTTTTCAGCTGAGAAGTCAAAGGCAGGGCAGGTGGCGGCGGAGGAGCCCCAACCACTCGTCGAACCGGAGGAGGCGATGTCGCTCGTCGAGCCGATGTCGCTCGACGCGCCGGAGGAGGCGATATAATAAACAACTTAATTAAACTCATTTTTTTTACAAAATTACAAAAAATTTCGGCAGTTTTTGCGAAGCAAAATCAAAAACTGCTATTTCAATGAAGAGCCTATTTCGTATCTATTTCTTTTTAATTAGCTATATCTTCTGTGGGATCCAGTCGCTAATTGGCAAGTCTTATTTGCAGGAACCGGCGTAAGTTGGCAGGTCCTTAAGGGGGGGGTAAGGTTTGTTCGGTGCAAAAATGGCCGTTTTTCGAAAAATTTTTGTGGCGAAACGGATAAAGTTAGCGTAAAAATTTAAACACCATAAAGTAACACAATATTTCGACTATTTTATTAGTATTTTTTTATTATTACTATTATTATTTTATTTTATTATTACTATTAAGAATTTCCTAAGCCACCATCGAAAAAAGGTGGTTTGCGGTGAACATCCTTACAGCCTACAGGATCACCCGATTTAAAAAAACTAAATTGCATTACTTAAGGGATAAATGCCCCGAGGTAACCACGAAGCGTTTTTTTTTTTAAATTTTTTTTCTGATTTTTTATGCCATTTTGAAGCAAAAAGTCAGATTTTTTACTAAAAAAAAAAGATAAATTGTAAAAAAAAAAATACTATTAAAAAAAAAATTAAAAAAAGGGCCACGTGAGTACCTGTAGAATTACTTAAACTATATTTGTGCAAAATTTCTAATCGATCGGATCAGTAGATTTTCTGTAATCGTGTTCACCGACTTGGAAAAGGCTACTTTTCAGGACAGCGCTTCAAAGTTTTGTGAGCACATGCAGTGCACACTAAGCGACCTCCATTAAATTGGCTATAACTTTGTTAATTTTAATTTGATTGATTTGCAACTTTTACACAATATTCTTTACATCTTGTGCAATTGTAAAAAAAAATAAAAAAAAAATTTCGAAAAAAAAAATTACAAACCTTACCCCCCCCTTAACAGATCGCCGCAAACCAGTGTAGGAAAGCTCTAGTCTGGCTAATTTTAGCGAATTCTATGGCGAAATTCAGGATTACTCAAAAAAAGGCGTTAGGGCTAATACTGGTCACTTTGTTAATTTCCGGTCTCTTTTCTTTGGATGGCGTAAAAAAAAAATTTCGAAAAAAAAAATTACAAACCTTACCCCCCCCTTAACAGATCGCCGCAAACCAGTGTAGGAAAGCTCTAGTCTGGCTAATTTTAGCGAATTCTATGGCGAAATTCAGGATTACTCAAAAAAAGGCGTTAGGGCTAATACTGGTCACTTTGTTAATTTCCGGTCTCTTTTCTTTTTGCATCCAGTTGAGTTTAACAAAGCTGAAATTTTAATCCTCGCCCATCTCGTGTTTATCATCACAATTATTCTCAATAAAACATTGCAAATCATATAGATTGAGTTTCTGCATTTCTTGCTGGTAAGCATTTCCAAATCGCGCTAATCGCAAGTGAATAATTGTGAAAATTTCGAACAACAGCGTGCAACTTAACCTAAAGGTTCACTTTGGCGACCTTATTGACAACACAGTCAGGGCTGCTGCCGTAAAATTGTGCCCTTGACCGATCTAGGCGTTAGTTCGTGCGCCGCTGGAGCCTTCGCCACGGGCGGCGGAAGGTGCCGCCTTTCTTTTTTCTTCGCTATCAGCGAACAGCGATCACCATCGCTCCTGAGTGACTTCCTCTTGATATTCTTCGTGTGTGCTGCGAGGAGCACCCTACTCTGTGCACGTGTTACGTGGAGCACCCCTACGTCACGTGTTCTGCGAGGAGCACCCTACTCTGTGCACGTGTTACGTGGAGCACCCCTACGTCACGTGTTCTGCGAGGAGCATCTTTTTCTTTGCGTGTTCTGCAAGGAGCACCCTGTTCTGTGCGCGTGCCACGTGGAGCACCCCTACGTCACGTGTTCTGCAAGAAGCACCTCTACTTCAGTGTGCTGATAGAGTCATCTCTACATTTTTGGTGTCTGCTTCTTCACACACATCAACCTTTGTTGTGCCATTCTTATTGGTTGATGATGCTTGCATGACCAATTGGACATCTGGACAACACGAAGCTGACAGCCTGCTGCACACCTGGCTGCACCCGTTGCGTGTAGCAACCTGATTAGTATCATTAATATATTTTGTTCTAAATTCAATTAAGCTTATTTACTTATAAAACTCTTCGATCTTACTTTAGCTTATTTTTGTGGAGAAAATTTGATCACACATCTATATATATATAATTCGACTTTCTTCACATATAAATTAACAACAGCTATATAACTCATCAGTCATCAGGCCTGCTGACATCGAGGGATTTTGCGTAAGTACGGCATAGCCGTCAGAACAACCGATAACTTGTAAAAGCATTTATATATATATACGAACATATTATAATCAAAAGTCCCACAAAGTCTAGTTAAAGATATTAATATTTAATTTGATTTAATTAATTTTATATTACTTTCATATTACTCATTCGTATTTATAGGGAATAAAGCTTAATTTAATGTAACGTTAACGTCATTAATTTGCCTTATTAAAGTAATTACTTTTTATTATCGTCAGTAACATAATCAAAAATTAAGGCATAAGAAATTCTTCAATATTAATTTAATTTTGTAGGATAAGGGTTAGTTTTAGGAAATGTATCGAGTTATCGTTCTCGTAAATTATATAGTTATAGTTATGGAGTAAATGACTTTTTGTTGGGCACCTGAGGTCATGTAAAGCAGCGGTTGTATTTGGGTGGGGTCTAATGGGACTTCACAGGTAGGGTGGGTATAGATCGAGGCCAATAACATCTGGGTCTCATCTTCAATAGGTACTTCTTTTTGTCTGCTTCCCTAACCGATGGGTTCTCCTTCTTGTCGCTATCTATCTCTGTCTACAATTATTAATTTTGTAACACCTTTGTTTATCTTAGCATCAAACCCACGCCCATTTACCCTGAGCATGCCGGTCAAAAGTAGACAGAGGGTGTTAAGATAAACAACGCTCGATGAGTGTGTTCGTTACACTTCTGAAGTGCTTAAATTATCCAAGGGAAGTAATTGCTATATTATTAACAATTAAATACACTATTCATTAATGAAAATTTTTTTTATTAAAATAGTGTTTGTATTAGGATTAATTTATTGTAAAGGTGACGGACGTAGGCACTGCTATTTCCATGAACACAGCTGTACATAAGTAACAGCAATAACACGCCCAACAGCGGCAGCAACAACAATCTCACAGAGCCCCTGCAGCAACAACAGCACTTTGAGCAAACATATGCTGGGGGAAAAATCAAAAACACAAAAACCGATTTCGTAAGAGAGGCAGCCAGACGTCGTCGTCGCTCCCACACACACACACACACACACACACACACACACACACACACACATCGTAATAGCCGACATAGATACAAAACAGCTGATTTCTTATCAGCAGCGCTGAATAAGACGCCGAGCAGCGCTGAATGTAGAGAGCCAACAACAATAAGTGGGGGAAACCGACGCCAATGAGGGAAAACGACGCTGCTGCTATGGCAACGACCTTCCTTATTTATTACAATGTGTGTAATTCTGTCTGCTCTCTCGCATTCTGTCTTCGTCGCTCCGTGGGCGTTTGTGCGAAAGAGATAGTTGCCCTTTCCCGACTTAAATTTCCAAGTTTTAGTGCAGAAATGTCTGCAATGCTTTAGTTTAATATTGCTGTATGTTTGGGATGTATATTTTTTTTTTTTTTTACTTTATTTTTTAGGGCTGCAGAAAAGCCTCTCAGTGCGCAGTTTTAGATTTTGTATTCCAATGGCGATAGGGGAGGTGTTTTTGGTGATTTTTAGGAATCTGTGGATCTGTTGTTCGCTTACATACTTAAGTATATGTAAAAATAGGTGTGTAACTAGGTAGGGCTTTAATGATTACCAAAGTAAAACACCTCCCAAGATAATGGTGGGCATTATACCTTCAAGTAACTAAATTTCTCATATGAAGTTTATATAAATAATCATGTGTTTTAATAAGTTTGACTCATTTATGAATCAAATACGGCAACAGTCTCTTTATAATAGATACCGTTTATTTAACAACAAATATTTTATCGGTTGTCAAAGAAAACAATAACAAAAGAAAGGCAAAGCCAAAGTGTTCTAATATCCGCTTAGATATTAAAATTTTGTCGATCTTGTTTAAATAAACCCGCCCGAACAGAAGGTTCCGCAGATAGATTTATTTTTACATCGCGTTTTTGGTGCAACTCAATTAGCTCTCAGCCCGCTGTTAACCCCTTTAGGCCCCATCTGCTTTTACGGCCCCATAAAGCTGTTCCCAAAAAAGCGTTTGCCGGAAAAAATTAAAGCAGCGCAGCACTTAACACGCTCAGCAGGAACGGGAAAAAAGTCGTATTACAATCTCTCTCCATTGCTGAATCTTACTCTCGGTCGCTCTTTTGCGGTTGTAAAGATGGCCGCCGTGTAGTAATTTGGCTGAATGTGTAACACACACAGGCACACCGTCAAACAGAGAGCCCGGCCATATGCTGCCATTGAATGCAATTGGCTTTCGGGCTCTCAGCGTGTGTATGTATGTGTATGCTGAGTACGTCACGGAACATCAGCTGTGCGAACATCAGGTAAGCCATGGCAAAAGGGAGGCAGCGCAGCGACTGCGGGCTAGCCAGAGAGCTAGCGAGAGTAATACAGAGAGATTTAACGTGCCGCTCTGTATTCAGCAGTAGTCAGCGCTGAGAGCAGCACTCAAGTGGATATATCGATATTTGGGCAAACACATATCGATATACGGATGTTTCGAAATACGTTTAGTTACTGCGAGACCAGTCATTCAATTTTCAACTTTCGAACCGAGCGGTCCGCGAATATGCTATACTTAAGGCTAGAAATAACAAATTGAACTGGCATCTGGTCATCGCGGACGGAGACAGAACTCGGCTCTTGTGCGGATCAGACGTAGAAGCGGGCTGCGGTAGAATCGAATGAAAAGACAAGGAGTAGGCGAGCAAATCAACTGTTAACCAGCCAGCGAAAACGGGCGAAAAAGACTGAAAACACACACGTGGATTGTTCACTCATACACACTCCTCCCACACTCAACACACACGAACGCAGCTCCAACTGTTCGCTGCATTTATGTAAAACAAAAACAAAGACTGATTAAAACGCTAAACAAATAAATATATACAAAACCATATATAATCGAAACAAAGTTAAACACGCGAACAGCAAGCTAAAATATTATACGGGTTAAAAGCGAATTCCAAAGCAAAAATAAAACGTAAATATATGGATTAAGGTTCCTCCAAAACGCAAAACAAAAATCAACAACAAATACAACACTCACGGATTACCTGCAGCAGCAATTTACCGTTAGCCGCTCTTTTGGATTACCAGTGCCAATCAAATCAAATAACAAAAAGAAAACAACCACTAAAAAGTGAATTTTTTCGAAAGTGCGAAAGCAAAGCAAGCAAAGCCAGCAAAAATGCAAAAATTCTAAAGCAGCAAAGTAAAAGCGAAAAGCTACCCAAAGCGCATTCTGTGTTACCAAACCTCGAACTCGACTCGAGAAAATCTTTGAAACCGCGGAAACAGGAGCAGAGTTGGAGCAATGACGATGGCCGCCTGTTATGCCAACTACGACATGTCGTCCTTGTCGCACGGCATGTCGGCTCTGTCTGCCCTGCAGCAGCAGCAACAACAACAGCAACAACACAGCCAGGCTCAGCAGCAGCACCATCACCAGCAGCAGCAGCAGCAACAACAACACATGTACATGTACAGCAACGCCCGTCATAGCCATGCGGCGGCGGCCCAAACGCAGGTCGCCGCCGCCGTTGCCAGCAACAGACAACAACAGCAACAGTCCGCCAGTAGCAGCAACAACAGCAATGGCAACGGCGGAAATGCTGCGCCTGCCGCTTCCCCGCAAAAGGACTACAGCATCCCGTTGCACGTGGACTGCAGCGTGGAGTACGAGCTCCCCAACCAGCCCAAGCCGCCGGCAGGACAACGCGTGGAGCCGCTGCTGATGATCCATCCGTGCTACTTCCGCAAGATGGAGTCGCAGCGCCGCAGTCCGTTCGTGAACAATATGCATGCCACGGCGCGGTCCATCAGCTCTAGCTCGCTGAGCAGCGGAGCGGCCTTGGGCGGTAGCGGCAGCGGTGCGGCGGTGGCCACAGCGCCCAGCAGTAGTGCGGCCAGGAGGGGAGCCCGTGCAGCGGCTTCCAGCGCCCAGCAGCAGCAACAGCAGCAGGCTCAGCGCTACCAGCAGCAGCAGCAGCAACTCCGCCAGCAGCACCAGCAAATGTCCCAGATGTCGCAGCAAGCTCACTATCCCCAGCAGCAGTCTAGTCTGGAGCATGTGCGGCGTCAGCAGCAGCAACACAGCCAGGCGCAGCAGCAACGAGCCAGCAGCAACCAAAGCCAACGTCAAAGCCAAAGTCAGAGCCATGCGGCGAACTCGGCGGCAGCAGCAGCGGCGGTACAGGCCCAGGCCCAAGCCTCCATTGCCGCCGCGGCTGCCGGTCAGTGGGATCAACTGGCGGCGGCCCTGGCAGCCCGCACAGCCCTCACGCCCCATCACATGCTGCACCCGCACAGTCACAGTCACGGCCATTATGCGGCCAAGGGCAGCGGTGGCGGCGGCGGAAAGCGGGACGCCATGATCTCCGGCAGCAACTATGGCCAGACGGCGGCTGCCTCAGGAAAACTGCAGCAGCAGTCGCAGGTGCAGCAGCATCAGCAATCGCAAGTGCCACAGCAGCAGCAGCAACAACAATGTCTGCCCCCGCCGCCCTGGGATGCGACGTCCATGCTGATGGACCGGTCGCCGATGGCCACAGTTCCTAGCAATTATCAGGCCGGCCCTGACACCAATCCGATGCGTCTCTACTCGGCCACACCCACCACGGGAGCGGCCACAGGAGGAGGGGCGGCGACGGCGGCGGGCACGGGAGCAACAGTGGCGGGAACGGCATCCGGAACGGTTGCTGTGGCGATACCGGGAGCGGTAGCCACGGCCACGGACAAGCTGAGCGGCAAGTACCGGCAGTACCTGCGTTCCCAGCGAATGCATCCGTATGCGGCGGCCGCCTCGCTCAACTTGGCAGCCGCGGCTGCTGCCGCCGGTCAGACGTCCTTTGTGCCGTTTACCTCGGCGGCCACCGCGGTGGCGGCCACGCCCACATTCCAGCACCTGCCGCAGATCTCCTGCTACAACGTGTGATGCAGCAGCAATAGCAGCAGCAAGGACAACGGCAACAGGAGCAGCAGAAGCAACATGCAACATGAGACACAGACGCCTACCAAGTACGCGTCGATGAAATAGCCGCCTCAAGGAATAACCAATAGATCCTCCCCTAAGCATTACTATATATACACACCGCCCCCTCAAAGCTTTTAGAATCAAAAACTAATTAACTCTAACGACATATTAAGAGATGAAAAATTAACTGTTTAGCTGCTATGAGAAATTGTTGTCAGACGGCGAGAAGGCGAGAGGAAAAGAGGAAAACGAGCGATCTTTTTTCTTTTTTATGTAATGGTAGTAATTGATAAACGATACAAAAAGAAACAACAAAAAAATGCAAACTATTGTAGTGATATTTGTTATAAAATAATTTTAGTAATTAATTTAATTTAAATTAAACAACCAACCAGAAACAACAAACCGCTCTGTGTGAAACCAATAACCATAAACAACGGCAACAAGAACATCCAACAACCAAAACCAACCAATTGCTAAAACTACACATACGCATATTTAATTAAAAATCAAACAAATGTTATAACAAACCATTTATTGAAAGAATACGAAAATATGAAAAGCAACAAATTATTACCGAATGAATAAGACAGACAGACAGACGGACAGACAAATAGAGAGAGAAAAACAGAAAAAAGCGTAAAGCAACACAAAAAATACGAATAAAAATTATTCAAAATTATGCAACGTAATTTGAAGCGAGATATGCAAAAAATTAAGAAAAATTGTGTTTTCAATTGATGCTAGAAAGAGTGTGTAGTTCAAGTGACTTATGTATGTATGTCCGCACATATATTTGTATGTATGTATGCTGCGGCGGGAAAGAGTTTCGTTCCCACTGCCGTCGGCTCTCGTGGATTACTTTTCACACCTTCCTTCCTTGTGGCCTGTCTCTGGCTTCTCTCCTTGTCCGCCTTAATTTGATTTTCAGCTCTGCTTTGGCCCCACAGTTCGATTCGCTTTTTCCCCTGCTGCGGTGAGCTGTGATTGATTAACGTCATTGATGGAAGACCTCCGTTTTTGGGGTTGAAGAAGCGTCAGTGTACAGTGGTCCCCGCCTAATGGGAAACCTTTCCGCATGGAACTAATTTCGAAAATGCGACCATTGCGACCATGATTGCAGTTTATTATTATTTTCTGGTTCATTCAAGCGAGGTCTTCTTGAGTCTTGTTGGCTTAAATGAATTTTTAATTGCAAATATTTTGGAAGTAATCTTAAACATTAACAGGAAATCATAGATTTTGGAAAAGCTTTACAGTCTCTTTAGGTATTTGTAATGTATTTTATTTGTTCCCCGTTTATTGTATTCCCCATAAACACATTAAACCTAATGCCAGTTTTCAGTGGGTTTCCGACTCCCTTAATTTCAGAAGAATTTCAAGACCTTGTGATACTCATTTTCCAGCGACCACTATGCTCATTTATTCAAACTGTATAATTCATTTGTTTTTGTGTCCATGGCTCTGATTGTATTCCCCGGATTTTCCCCTCGGCAGACCAGTGTTTACGACCTCACATAATGCTTTGTTTGGAAGCAAGCCCACAGAGAAGTCTAATGGTTTAAAGCTGAAGTCTCAGTTGGCAGGAAATGCGAGATTTTTATCAGCTGAAATTGTTTTAGCTTCGGCCTCAAGGTCCCTCGGGGAAATGTGTATTTTCCATTATTGATTGCACGCCGAAGTGATTGGAGGCGGTTCGGTTTCATGGGAGTTGCGATTCCAGGAAGTAAATAACTGATTAATTTATGCATAGGCCAGGGAAGCCCGCTGAGGTTTGCCAGTGTGGCAATCAGCGAATTAATTAAGGCGAAAAAACTGTTTTTGGATCTGAGCCGAACGACATCCGTTGCTGACCAAAAACTGACTCATCCGCGAAACAGACTGAACCGCTTTAGACTGCCCCAAATCCAAACGAGCCGTGTTCACGTCCAAGTTGTCTGGTCTCCACTTAAGATCCAACAAGGAGAGACAAGAGGCTGGAGCAAAATGCAGCCATAGACAGGAACTGGCCGAGGCCAGTGCTGACGTTTGGAAAATGTCTGGAAAACAGCCAACAAAAAATCAATGCATTCTTCATTTTATAAAACTAAATCTGCGCCGACACTTATTTTTCAAATATATGTATGTACGTTTGTTTCGGGAAATGTACTTATTTTTCTCTATAATTTATATGAATTTAGCTTTTCTATATAGATTTTTTAAAAAGAGAAATAGAAATTAAGATAACATTTACCAACCAATTTAGTTTGGGGCTCTCTTAACTTATATCGATCTATAATCAGGCAAGACCTAGCCCAAAATCCAAGCTAGGTGCCTGCGCATTTTCCCTTGTTTTCGCCCCACCATCTCATCCGGCTATTTAAGAAACGATTTCATCTATTCATTTATTCAATTCATATTAAGTTGGTCGTAGATTATAGGACGGAAAAATATATTTCAATTGCCGTCGACGGCGGCGGCGCTCACACAAGTGTAATTAAAATATACTACAGATCGCTCCAGCTGACAGCGTCGGTTGTTTGTTTTCATTTCGTTTGAGCAATCAACTATCAGCTGCTGGGGCCATTTGCATGCCCCCTTCCAGCCTTTGCTCCCCGTCGCAGCCCCCCACAGCCATCAATCCATTTCGAATGCGAGGTCATCGCCATTGTCGTCACTCATACGCCCCGCTGCCCGATGGGCAGGTGCTGCTCGTCTCGGCTCGGCTCGTCTCGTCTCGTCTCGTCTCGTCTGGCATTACTAAGCTGAATAGAGGCTGCACTTTGGATTCCCATATTCGCATTCACATCTGATTCGATTATGGTGCCATGTGTGGGCCCCGGTGATAATGTCCAGTCGTCCGTCCGAGTGCCGTACTTGAGTGCTTTCGCTTATTTGACATTTTCCGCCACGGCCCCAAAATGAGCTTAGTGATCAATTGGCTAGTTTGGGGGCCGCTGGTAGAGATTACACATATATTTGGGGGTCTTTATCACTCAGGCAGGAAGGGGAAGTGGCATATTGTGCCGGGGCTGAGGCATTTTAATTGAGTGCTTATCATTGGGTCTTCGCAGTTTACGATTTCATTCAGCCCAGCCAAGTGTTTGTTACTCAAAACAAACTGCAAATTAATTGTGAGTTTTTTGTTTTTCAAAAGCAGACCGGGGGAAGTAAATATGTTGAAAACTTCAAGGGTCGAACTTACTAAATATGTATTGAGATGTATTAAGCTAAGGCGGAAATAATGCTTTAAATGTTGTTAAAGATTTCTATGGACTAAAATTAACAACAACTTCCAATACTCATTTCTGTTGTCAAATGAATTGTTATGATTATTTTAGTGGAAGCGAACACATCAACGTTTCACAATTTCTCGACAGATTTTTTTTTTATTTCCCAGCATTGAGACGGCTAACATTTTTCGAGCATATTATTTATTTTTACCCAAAATCCAAGAACAATTAACCCTTAATCAATTAAATGCATCACTTTTTATAAGCTTCTACGAAACCAACTCAATAGAGTTCTTGTAAAAAGTGAAAATAGCACTCACAACCGGGCCTTACAGTGATTTGTATCCGTCGGATGCAGTTCCCAATGACCATATTCGATTAATCGCTTTGCCTTTCGCTTAGTCAGAGCTGAATGGGAGGTTTTATAGAGCGGGATAGGTCAACTAAAAGGTTTTTCTCCTCTAATTGACTTTATTTAGACGTTTCCGGTTTTTTTTGTAGCCGTCAATCGGAGAGCAGCTGCCATTTAAAAGTCATCAAGAGATAAATAAACCCAATAATGGCCCGGCAAAGGCAAACCAAAAACCAAGTAAAACAAAAACCGATGCGGCTGGGGGAAAACATGCAAATAAAAGGCGCCGAATAACAGAAGCACCCATTTGCAAGAGTCAGTTATTTTTAAATTCAAGTCCCGAGTAACGAAAATTGTTCGAAATGAAATGACGCAAAGCGCATTAAGCCAAGTCCGCGCAGCGAATATAAAAAGAGTAACCCAAAACTAAGTGGAAACGGCGTCGGCAGTTGTCAAGCGCCAAACAAAAAATAAAAAATAAAAAAGGCCACATAAAAAAAACACACACACACAACGTCGGAAGCTGTCTAACCAAACATTGTCTGCGGGGGCGGCTGGTGGGCGTGGCAGGCGGGGGGCTAAGTGGCAGCCACAAAAGAGGGAGAAACGCGGAGGATACTCGCTCGCATTGAGGCTGGTCATAAAGCCGATATTTACGAGGCGGAGGCAACTCCACTCCCAGACTGCAGACATCGGATACTCCGGGGACCCCGGACTCCGATTTCCAGACCTAGGCAACCGGTTTTGTCGTCATCATTTCATTTTTTTCTGCTCTTCGTTTTGCTCGTTTTTTTTCTTTTCGTTTTTTGGGTCAACTTCAATCTGCTGCCAAGCGCGCTACATCATTTCTGACATAATTAAAACATTTTTAGCGGGCAAAAAAAGCATTTAAACAGCGCAGAAACGAGCAGAGAAAAAACACAACAAAATCATTTAAATATTTTCTAGGCTTTCGGTAATTATAATGCCCTCCCTCCTCGCCGCGATGCTTGCCAAGAGCCATAAATTAAATGCGTATAAAAAAGCAAATAAATATTTATGCCGAACGATAAGGCGGGAGGGGAGTGAGAGAGTGAGCGACAGTTTTAATAAGCTTTAATTAAAAAATATAACAGATCAGATAAAAACGAATGCAAATATATGTATTAAATTGTCATGCGGTAGCTGTAACTAATTAGCATAATTTATATGCATGAACGCACAGCGCGGTATGAAATAGACGGCACGGGATTAAGCAGCGGCTTTAAATAAATTAAAAAATAAATTATTAATTAAAAAGGCAAATTAATGGCACTTAATTGACCTCACTCTCTCTGCGGAAGATTATAATACACAGCGATATTCGGAAAGCCAAGCCCAAAAACAGCTTAGCAAACTATATATAATTAAGCTCACCAAATGGGAATTTCGTATTTATTTTTTGCCGTGGCCCGGCTTAGTTAGTAGATTGCGCTGAGTCAGCGGGCCAGATGATGTCAAAGGCGATTTGTCATTGATTTCTAATTCCTAATTATAGCTGGCGTTTACATTTTTAGCGGGCTAAAACTCAAATACTCCCTGACAGGCTTTGCGCAATTGTGAAAAGTTTTGGCTGGCCCAGAAGTTGTTAACAAAGTCATTGCTGAGCCAAAGCCAAATCACTTAGATGCCTTTTCAATTGGGCAAGAGCGTGGACAGAGAGACAGGCAACATTAGAGAGGGAAGGTCAAAAGCTTTCAAAAGGCCTACAAAACCCATAAAAAATCAACTTGAACTACAAACTTCAGACTTGGCTGAGCAACAAGTAGGCATGACAACGTGTAAAACTAGTTAGCTAGCGCAAAAATATCTAAAAATACAAAAAAGAAAAATACATTACACACAAAAAAACAATTAAGAGGCATTAACGCTTACAGCTGCCTAAGTGCAGCAGTTACTAGGGTACAGTGCGTTCCAAGGCCATAAGGAAGATATACTATATGTACATCTTTTGAAAAGTATAATAAACTCAATGACAGCGAACAAGGAAATCGATTTATAAGTTAGTGAACATTCAATGTACTTCGTTTAATTATAATAATTATTACCGATGAAGATAAAAGTTATTAATCTGCCCTTAACTAAAGTCTTTCCCTTTTCTTACTTTTCCTTCCTTATCCTTCTGAACCGCACTGTACCGCATTTATTTCCATGCGCCACGAAACATAAAGAAAACTATTAGGTAAACGCAACTCGAAAAACAATGTTACAAGTTAAAATTATATGTCAGATGGCAAGCCAAATGTCTTGGGGGGAAGCGACGGGCACTGGCACCGACCAGAGATACCGATGTATGTACATATGGAAGGGGATGGATGTGGCTTGGAGGAGGAAGTGTCTATGTGGCTCGGACGTGTCTGTCTGGCCGTGTAATTAAACCCCACTCGAAACTGGGTCTCCGCCAAAGACACGAACGGGCCCAGAGAGATGGCAGCGCTTGTATCCATCGGACATGTGGGAATACAGATATACCTATATTTAACTACACTTAAGTACACATTAACATCGCATTAGCCAACCGTATTGTGACTTACAACAAAGCAAAATCAGCCAGCTAAACCAATTGATATAGACGATCTTATATAGTATACCTACCAATACGCCTGTGCCGCAGCATAACCACTATCTAGGCCATCAGCAAATTATTATGTACGGAAATATATATGGTATGCAATCCATCCGATATGGTGTGAGGGGGCATTCGGATTAACTACGAAAGCGAAATGGAAAAGTTTCCAGCGATTTGAGCGCTGAATTAACAGAACTTATCGAGCATGAAAAGTGCTAACCAGAGATATAAACCTATGTATATGAATTATTATCAATTCTACTGTGAACACATTAACAATTAAATGTTTCTTAATTTACTGGAAATCCCCTCCGCATTTCCGTTGCTCTCCACAACGCTGCTAAATATATATATTTAGGATAGGCTAAGAAGCAACTGCCAAGGCAACCGTCACGATTTGCTCTACTCAAGAGCCACCTCACTAAAGTCAGGCGAAATCGGACCGACAAATGTCGGGAATTCGTTAAATTAGAGAACAATTTCGTGGCATTCTGATCGCACTAAAACTGTTTCAATTCTCGCTTTGCGTGTGTAGATACATATTTAATGAGCAATTATTATTGTTTCCCGAGCATGTATCAGACGTATGTGTATTTCAATGTGATAGTAGTTTTATTCGTAAATATTGTGCACCGTACTTTGAATTATGTATGCCAACGAAACCATCTGAATGACTAACAATGTTCTTTTGCACACCGAAATTGGCAGAGCATTTGCATTAATTATGGTATTTTTTAGGAGGCCACCAACTCGTATAAAAAACCTTTCTGTTCCGATGGAAGCCAAAAATGTTCATGTAAATTATTTATACCCCAAAAGGAACGAAATGACACATAAAAGTAATTATTTCGTATACATAACGATGTAAAGAGGTAGAAGCGGAATAAATTTGTAGCATATTATGGATATAAAGGAATTATAAATACTACTGGGCTGCATGCGCAAGAAAAAACCCAAACAACAACTGAACCGAACACAATAAAAATGCAAATTAATTGAATATTAATTTGGGCAACTTGAATAAAGTCGGATGAGTTTTGCTTACAGGGACGGGTTAGGGGGTCGCAATCAGGGGACTTTGTCCCAGGCATTCCCCTTCTCTCTAGGGTGAAATATCAGCTCACGTAGTACTTGTCATTATTCCAGTGCCCCTTCTGCCACCACCTCCACCCTCTGGGTATGTGTGCCACACTATCAGCACTCACGGGGCTCGTGTTTCAAATGCTGTGGATTTCCTGGCTCATAATTCAGGCGACGCGGAGCGAACTCAACACTGCAGTGAAGAGCTTTTCACAATCACCCGGGGCCTCGAAATCCCCCGCCCCCAGAAATACACCCCGAAAACAGACGTCAATTGGTCTCTAGCGGGGCAATTAAAATCGCCTTAAAAATATATAAGTCGGAACAACCTGCTACGCCCACGAAATCGCATATAGCCGCCGCGCCACGCACTACTATTTGAAATATTTTAATTATTTTCCACTCATACATATGGCGCAGCGCGTCTTTTAATGAGCCAGCCAGCTGAAAATGCTGCTCCCTGAATTCTCCATTGAATTTCCACCGAACAGAGAATGAGTCCGACGCAACCAAAGCACACAAAATAATAAACAAATGAATCCCATTTCCATTCCCATTCGCATTCGAATTGGAAACGAGCATTGAAAATTAAATGAAACAAAGTGCAAAAGTTAAATAAATTATAATTTATGTTTATTGAGCGATGTGTCAGTCGATTTCTTGTTTCTTTTTACGGCGCGCCGCAACAACAAAAGTATCTGTGTCCGTGTATCTGTGTATCTGCGCCTGTTTCTCCTGATGTTTCTGTTGCTGTAACGGCGTCCATGAGGTTGAGGCATTTATGACTTGTCATATACATATTTGCTTTTTTGGGGCCACATTGTGTCTGTGTAGGAAGCCATAAATTGTGGCATATACTTAGAGATACTTTCCCACATGTGTGTAGTTTGTAGTTTGTTGTTTGAATTTCGTTTGCATCTGTGCCTATGCTGGATGCGGCCTATCCGTATCTGTATCTGTATCAGCCGTGTGCCCCCCGCCAGCCGCGCCTGTCCATTGTTTTGCCATTGACAATAGTCGAATGCGAAGGAAACCCTAGAGCTTCGGATGAGTAATGATTGCAGGCCGGGCATTCCACTTAATAGCCAGCAGAAGCAGACCCCGAACCCCTCTCCCTTTTCCGACTGCCTGCGGGCAGCTCGAAGACCTGGAAACCAAATAGATCCCAACTGAGACGAACCGATCCAGTCCGCATCCCGAAATCTCCGACCCATCCCCAGACTTAAGCTGCCTGTTGTGCAAGAGGTACACGTAGAAAAATTCATAACGAGAAAATAATTAATTTCAATAGGCTAAAAGGATTTTAATTATATTGATTAATTTTATTTTTGATGTTGTATGTTGAGGTACGGAAAAAGTTTAGAATTAAAAGAAAACATACTGCTTACTACACGGTATCACGTCACCAACATAAACTGGTGCTTCGATCTGAATTATGTTTACATTTTGAATAATTGATACCGGTCAACATTAAGATTCAACAGCTTAAAGGAAACACTGACCCAACTGGTGAAATAAAATACATAAATGTATAGAAAGAATCGTTGTTTAAAAACGTTTCTTATTAAAAGTAATCTTTTAAAAGTTTGTTAGTGCATATTTTTTGTCTCCACTCTACAACTCTAGTGATTTCTGCCAGTGTACAAAATCCAAAAATGTGCACCCAGCGCACAGGCAATCGGGTGTATCTGCAAGATACGATTTTCCGTGCGTTGGCCAGGCTCACTCAAACCAAATTATACACATCGAGAGATTTATTACTCGGCGACTGAATGGGCGAACGTCAAATGAGTTTTTCAGCGTAATTACCGCGCGTCACAAAAATGTTTATATGGCCAAATTCGAATAGTAAAAAAATGGGAAAACGAAATAAAATTAAGCGCACTCGCTCAGACAGCAGACCATGTGGGCACAAGCATTATTATTATTATCATTCGGCTTTTATGGCCGCATGAAGTTTCAGTTTTTGTGTTTTTGCCTTTGATTACTTGGGCGACAGGGGAGGGAAATGGTGGGGAAGAGTGTCTGTGGGGTCTGGGCCCAGACCTTCTTCATCGTTCTTCGTCCCGGGGCCCTGCCCTTGTTTGCAATGTTAATTGCACTTTGGCCATGTTAATCATTTATGAATGGTTTTCCCGGCCAACGAAAATAGTAGTAATAACGACGGCGGCCGAGGAAATTAAACCACCTTAATGACTACAAAAGGTGAGGAGAGACAGACAGAAGTTAGATGGATTGCCGGCGAACAGAACATAATGAGATACGCGTAAATTGTTTATGCGTTAATTAAGATTTCTTTCTTTCATGTGGACGGCACTGACGAATGCGTAACGCTTCGCAGCGCCGGATTTTGGTAATTAAGGAACCGGGGCGCACTGCTGAATCGATTGCTGATTGACCGGACAAAGGCCCTGGCAGATGCTGCCCAGGTATAGCCCAGATAAATGAACCAGATCTCCCAGATTCGTATCGATGCTGGTGGGGCCCAGTTTTCGTGTTGCTCCGCTCTCAGAAACTTTCCCATCCTAAGCTGATAATCCGCTTTTAATGAATTTAATTTATTGAAGACGGCTATTATAAGATGATTTATAAGTATAGTCGATGGCCGGGCATACATTCAGATCTAAGAATTTCGTATCAACAATTTTTATGGCGATTCTCAGTCATTGACTGCTGCTTTTTATAGCCGCCTTCGGAATGAGGTGTGTATGCGAGAATTCCCAGTAAGTATACTTTATTGGTGGAAAAATATCGTGAAGCAATTTATGTCTTCATAAGTATTCATAGGAACGTTTGGTCGTGTCACAATACGTATGTTACTCCACGGAGTTGAATTACTGCGATCGTAGCTGTCAGCTGGGAGATCTGTTAAAATATTTTCCGGGGAGTCCAATTTCCTGACTAATTGATGAGTCTGTGTACAATTTCTAAAAATCCCCATCTCCTTATTGGGAATTATTATAGAATGCATTTACATTTATTAGTGAATAAATCTTGTTTTAAACAAGTAATTCATAGATTCAATTTTATATTATTTTTTTTATTAGATATGGATTATTTATTATTGTTAATAAGTAGAAGGGATGGTAGAATTAGATTTCTAACATCTGAAAGTATTAAATTAGACAATTGCTGTACAAAGTGAACAAACTGCTAGATGTTTCCGCTTAATTTCTGGATGATTGAATGGGTACACAAGTCCGGCCATAATTGAATGTATATAATTCCAGCTAATCATCACCTATCTATCTGTGCTATTCTACATACAACTCGATATTCCAGTTGGATGGTCTGTCCCGGCTCCATTTCCCCAGGTTGGGGCAAGCGGGATGCTGGGGGGAATGAGAAGAAACGTTAATCAAATCAAGTTCGTTCGGCGTCAACAATTACAACACGATCCGCAGAGCGATTCCGATTGCTATCGGATTAGCATCATCTTGTCACGATTCCCGGACGGCGGCTCAGTTCACTTAACCCGGCTCCGCTCGAATGCAAAATCACACTTCCAACTTAAATTCCGATTCGGAGTCGCAGCCAAAGCCAATTTCGTGTCAAATCTGGCCATGTGTCATTATTCGTGTGTGCTTGCGTTGGCTTTAATGGAACGTGTTTTTCTTGTAATCGTTAATCTGGCATTTGCACTTAATTAAAAACATTTTAGCCATTATTAACGGGGTTTGTTTCCATTATTGCCTCGAGCAGCGTCGCGTCGCTGGAATTTGTGTACGTATTTGCTTATGGTTATGGACTTGCGTGACTTTGCTCCCTCCAGGCTCTGTTTTCTGCGATCGATATCCATCCCACCGCCCCGCGTCCCGTGGTCTTCCAGTTTGGAGTGTCCATATTGCAGTTTGCTTGGATTTTTATTTGAGTTGTTATTTCGAGAACTCGTTAATATCAATTTGCCTGAAATCGTTAATTGATTTTGCAATGAGCAAATATTACGCCATTCCCCATTCCACGGCCCCATTCCCACTGATATTGATGTTTTTCCCAGCGCCTCAGCTCGGCTTTGATGGAATTTCTGTAGAAATATGCAAATATTTCTCGTTTCATTTATTTTGGGCCAATTAATTCGGCTTACTAAATTATTTACAGCGCTGTGCGGTTAAAATTTTATCGTTCCTCCGCTGACTCCGGCGACTTTCACGCATTCGGCGAAATTGCGCACGTCTCTGGATCAGTTGGGATCGTATTTAAGTGCGTTAATAAAATCGCATGACGTTCCATCAGCACTCCTCGAGATATTGGAGCTCGTCTAATGAATTTGGCCAACACTTGGCACCCCGAAAAAGTAAGGCTAATAAATAACTCGGCATTAGCACACACGTCACACACCGACGAGGAGTGAATGAATTCAAAAGCAAATATTTGCCTGCACTGCAAGAAACCCATTCGCAGCTGGATTTGGCTTATCTGGCCGATAGCCAGGGGGCACGTGAATTATTATCGACACTATGTGGCTTCCCTGACGTGACTTGATGGGTGGAGCGGGTCTCGCCATGGGCCGCTGACCACATGCGAAGATGGAGTGCTGAGAATTCCGCGATAGGCGAACCTTGTGACACGATTGCGGCTGATTTGTCCTCCAGAACGCCAGATATAGATACACTATCTCTCCGGCTCGAACTCTGTCCCCTCGATCACGTATGACAGTTCAAATTCGTCTTCTGAGTGGGTGGTGATCGCTTGACATGGGTCTTAACGGGGTCCGAGGGCTTCCTATCTCATCAAGCTCTTATTTATATGTCAATGAAACTATCTATTGATATCTATTGAACCGTGAAGTTGCAGAAAATTAACTGGTTAAGTATTAGATATGTATATGAATACTGACCAGTCTTATCTCAATAAATTGAATCTGTTTTTTTACGTTGCACATATGTACATATATGTAGAACCAGCTGATGAAACGTTAATTAACCTTATACAAAGTCTCTGTTACATAACATTCACTATAAAACCGAGTATATGTAGGTGTTTTTAAATCAATAGTAGATTTTATGGCATCTAATTGCAATCAATAGTAGTATTCGATTGGCCATGCAATTTATATGCAACAGTTTAGATACAGTCAGCCCATTGTTTCGCTTAACTGAGTCTTAGAAGCGGCTCAACTGTATGTATAAGAAACAGAAAGGGTCTCCTATTGTTTCACCTCCTCGTAAAAGGCAAGTTTCTACGGCTATATATTCCATTCCAAACTTATTACATCAAATTAAAACTGCGATTTTCTAAAGAATTAGCCCCTTTGTGTCCGCTCCAGTGTCTGTGTGTGGGGTCTATATAATTAAATTATGAATGCTTTATGTGGCAAGTTTATTGTTTGCCTTTATCGCAGCGCCTCGCATAAAAAAGAGGCTTTGTTGGCTGTGTTCTTGAACGGATCCGACCGAGTCCGACCGACCCTCTCCCCCCAGCGCTCAGATCAAACTCGTTTTGGGCAACAGCGAAAACACACAAATTTTAGACTTAATTTCGAAATGAATGAATTCAATCTATACGCGTACGCACACACAACAATAAAGCTCTAATGAATGCCACTGAACAAGAAAATAAAAATATTTTTAGGAATTGCATTATCTCAAACAAGGAGAACTGAGATAAAAAACCGCAGACAATATAATATAATTATAAAAATGATACGTTGAACTGAGTCCAGTCCGGACTCCGGAGTAGCCAATGAAACGAGTACATAAATAATTTATTAAATTACAAAAACGTTTTCTGAATTACTCGCCTCGGCCCAGGCGCAGTCGGATTTCGGCTATAATGCCTTAAATTATGGCCTCATTGTTCGCCTCCAGTTATGCAGAGCCATGATTACACACTCACACAGCTCTGAAGGTACAACTGAGCTAATGTATGTATATATATTTGAATGGACAGGCGATAATCGGCGCAAAGTTTGCGTCGCATATGGCTCGGTAATCTAATTTATGGCATTTTTCTAACGACTAATTGCAATTTCCGCACATCCTCAGCAGTCCCCCAGGAAGGGAGCCAAGGCAATCAAATTACGCATGCCGAGCGTAAATAAATCTATATATAATGCAAATTCCCAAGAACTAAAACGGCGTAAAAATATCAAGAGTCCGGGCAACCTTTTCCCGGGTGGATGACTTGACTGACTTGGGCCTTTTGTTATGCTAATTCGGCTGGCAAACGTTTGTTTTAATTAAGTTTTCCAGTTGTCGCCGGCGTGCCCAGGCATACAAAGAAATCCACTCGGGCCGAGACTCAGACGCAGACTTGGAGTCGGACTCACGTTCGGATTCAAAGTCCCTTGGCTGCGCTTCGATTTGAATTTCAAAAATTTTCGTCATTTATTTCAGTATTGTTTTGGCCTGCTTCGGTTGCCTTCTGGCCTAATCATTATGCGCGCGCCAGTTTCACATTGTGGGCCAATGGGCCCCGTCAGCAGCGAAGCCCCAAAGCGGCCCAAAGTCAGTGGGTTTTAATGTATGCATAATCATAATCATTAATAAAAACCATTTAATGTGGTCTGCTGTGTAGTCGGGACTCTTTCGACTTACTCACTTCGAGTTGCTTATAATGACTCAGTAATGGAGTTGACTCCATGGAGTTGAGCTTACTTCTGAACTTTCGATATTCATTTTAATTTGTATTTTCACATGAATGGAAATATTAATTATGGCCCGTTTCCAATTTTACTTATTATATTTCGACTTTTGAGGTATGCAAATGAATTAAGTCCCATTAAACAACGAAATGATCTCACAACTCAAAAATCGTATTCATCAAAATGTTTGTATGGCTCTTGCTTTATGTCTAAGATGTATTTTTCTGTTGACTAAATCTTTTGAATTTTGATGACAAGGTTTTATGAAATATTCCTACAAGAACTGTCTACTTTCTTTTTATTTATTTAAAAAAATTAGCTTAGTTTAAAGACATTGAAATCAATCAAATCATAAATTATTATTTTACTGACCTTTCTAATATTGAAGGGAATTGATTTATAAGAGCGCAATATATTATAATACTTTTTAAAATATAAGGTTTAAAATCGAATGCATTTAGTAGGTAATGCTATAATTGGAATAATACATGCCTACATTTAATCAAATTAATTTGAGAGATATGCCGGCAAAAATCTTTAATTTACAGATGATATACTATATACTGAGATCATGTAAATATACATATATTGCGATTGGTCAGTTAGCCATGTTGTTAAGCAAATTGTGCCCTTCCAAAGGTATATGTTTAAATATCTCTCTCATTTATTATCACCTGTTTTCAGGCATTTCGCATTACAGCCAAATTCCCATGGTGTTAAGTGGGTTCTCGCTCCCGTTTGGGGTTCGAGGTTAAAAAGGGCCGCCCGACCACCTGACTTCCCGGGGACTTGAGATATAGCATTCTTGGAACGGGGATTCGCTCCAGTCGTTGGCCAGCTTGGTCGTAGACACATGGCCAGCGATTGTTGTTGCTCTTTAATTGATTTGCCACCCAATGAGCGGCTCGCAATTAACCCACGGCGGCCCCAACGGCCACTTCAAAGGTCCACCGTCCGCTGGGTGATTAAGCACAAAGGCGCAGGTCCCCGCTACCCCCAAACCCGCGCTATTTTCCGATTTGGGTACGGACCGAGGGGGGCCTGGGGACTGATATTGATAGCCAGCGGGGCGATTGCAGTCACGATCATCATGATCGGCATGATCGGCGACTGGGCTGCAGGCGACTTTGTTGCAGTCGCCGGAGATTGAGATCTCGTTTTATGAGCGATTATATATATTCCTGACTAATTAAAGGCAATGGAGAAATATTGAGTCCATAAATTAAGCGAGGCATTCCTTGGCCGATAAGGGGCATTCGTATGTGTGCTCCGGCCGAGCCCTGCCCACATGGACCGACTCCACAATCTGATCATGAGCTGGCCCATAAATCTAGGCATTACCAGGCCAGGCCAGGCCACGGCGACCGCGACTAGCGAAAAGTGAGGCAGAAAGGCCTAAATCTATCTGACGTGGGACAAGCAAATACAATTAAATCGGGCCCGTCAGCTCGTAAATCTGATACACCCCCAACCGGCCACGCCCCCAGTTTCGCGTCCGCTCAGCCTCCCGCCCGTCTAACGCAATTTTCAACATCGGCTCGCCCGCCTGTCGAAATTATCAAATGAAAAGTATCTTAATTAATTACTGATTACAGAAGGGGAAAAATAAATAAAAAGTAACAAGAATCAAGATTGGAGGAGCAGAATCAAAGGTTCGACGGAAGGAATACCGAGCAAGCAGTAGAAGTTTGGTTTAAGTTGCTATTTTAAAACGTGAAACCCTTACTTAATACACACGCAATTATGCCAGAATTAAATGCATTAAATTTGAGAGTTTTATACTTAATTCCTGATTGTTTTGCAAATTATTTACATTCTTAGTTTTGAGTAATTTAAATATTATTCTTGGTAGTGACGCAGGGACTAATAATATATGTTCACAAGATATATGGCTTGCTGTGTAATTATAGGCAATAAAAGAGAAATCCCAAGCAAGGTTTAAGTCCGCAGTTGTGATAAGTTTTTATTTGCCAGCTTATCGCCTTAGTGGAGTGCCATAACACCCTGAATATATATCGGCGAGGGTATGGGAGCGACCACTATCTCGACCTGCTGACGCAGTCGTCTAGGTGAATGGCGACTTAGTCGAGTGGTTCGTAATATCGGTCAAAAGCCGCAATTGCGCTTAAGTGTGATTAAGCAGAGGAACTGCCCCTCTTCCGCGCCCGGGCTCATTTATTGTTGTGCCTAGTAAAAGCGAGTATTTCCAGTCGCTTATCGCCGCTTTTCGTGTTCTTTTTTCACGTTTTGTGGGCTTTTTAACTCATTTATTTTACTTAGCAGCGACAGCATTTCGGCTTCGATTATGTGGTGGCGTTCGTTTGGGGCATTTCAATTTCAAGTGGATTGTTTAGGGATTTATGGCGCTGATAACTGGTCAAGTGTTGCCGCTCACCTGCCCCTGTCCCCTCCCTCCTCTTAAGTGGTAACTGGAACCCTAACTTAACTTTAATTTTAGCTGCGACTGGGGCACGTCACGGCTGGGATTGATTGGACGGCGTGGGTAGGAATAACAGTTGGCTCCCAGGGGCGGGGCGATCTGTGATACAATGTAACGTTGCCTCATGGCCTTACTATGGAAGGTGGATTCCCACACATTCTCCAGAAACCAACTCAATAAAGTCTTTCAAATGGTTCTACCATAAAAAGCTAATTTTCTTGAAGCAAATGAGATACCTAAAGAAGAACCGAAGGAGCTTAAGATTTGCCTCAAAAGAATACTCATTTAGTAAGTTACAAAAGAATGGGAAATTCTTTATTTCATACAAAGAGATTAAAATGTTTTCTTACAGCCAAAGATAAACTAAAATATTGATTTGGAAGAATTGATTAAAGCCTGATCAAAAATTTTTTCTTAGCAGTGTGCAAAATTGAGATAAATCTTATTATTTAAGTATTTCAACCATAAGTTCACTATAATTGTTTAATGCTGCCTTCTCTGTTAATTGTTAGCTAGACGAGTTCGAGAATGTATTTATCAGAAACATTCTGAATTTAGTTAAAGGGGAAATACCCTTTTCCATAACCTCAGACATTTGGCTAAGCTGCTTTTAACGGTTTGCGGACCGCAATAAGAGTTTCAGAATGACTGCCTAAAATTCTGTTGGGCTTTTCTATACTTTTTTCTTTCTTGGCGAGAACACTTAATCTAGAGTGCTGCTTGACTTGAAGTGCTCCACTTTTGACACTTCTCCGGGGAACTGCCCAACAACCGCCCGATCCCGATTCGCGTTCGGAACCCAAATAATCCAAACAGGGACTGAGGCTTGCCACTATGCGCCCCAATAAAATGATTCGGGAGAAGTTTTGACACTTCGCAGTCTCATGGCCATAATCGTAATGTTTACTGCCCAACAGATGCCAGTTGGACCTGATTATTCGCCGGCAGCCATAAATTGCGGAGAACGAGCTCATGGACGCGAAAGAACTGCCTGGATCGGCCTGGAACCATATCCCCGATGATTACGCATCGAGTTCGGGCCGAGGAAATCTATAAATGCTTTTCTGTCTGTCATATTTTGCGCCATGACTGATGATTGTACCAGACACTTGAGCGTTTATAATTGTTGGTGTTTTGTGTTGCTCGGTTTCTGTTTTTGTTTCTGTTTCTGTACCACTCGAGCACTTTTGTCAATATCATTTAGTGGGCATCGTAAAGATTGCAAAAGCCCACTTCAGACTGTGGAGAGCTATTGTGCCCTCATCTTGAGGCTTTTCGTCGTTTTTTCATATACTTCTTTTTATTGTTTTTAAGGCTCGCTATTTTTTTTTTCTTTAGCTGCCAGTCAAGTAGTCAATTTGTTTTGTGTTGAGTGTTTTATTAATTAAAGTGCTTAGCCTACTATGGCTGTGTCTGTGTCTGGGGGCTGTAGTTGGGTGCCTTTCATAAATCATGATTCCCGGCGCTGGCTGCTAATTAAAAAATAAAACAAGCAAGTAAGTTCGGCGCGACATTTAAGCCCTTTTAATGAAAATTAATGTGGCTTAGTTTGGGGCCTCCCGTCCCCCGTACCTCCTCCGCCGGCCTTGAAGGTCGCCGGTCCATAAATAAAACTTTTGTGGACCGGCGGCAACTTTGGCTTGGGTCACGGAACGGAGGCCCAATGATTTATGCAGGAGCACAGCTCAGCTCCCAGCGGACCCACTGTCCACTTGAGCTATTTGCATTAAAATTTCATTCGAACTGCGCCGCTCTGCCGGCGCTTATCGGGCAGCTTTATACTTTTCACTTTTATGACACATTTTCCCAAGGGGCTGATAAGGGGTTTATAGTTGGAGGTGGGATATTTGGCAATGTTTATTTAAAGTCATAAACCGAGAGCCCGACTGCAAGCCTTTAAATATTTTAATTACTTTTAATTTATGGCGCAGGGGCCCCCCGTCGCCCGAGTGACTCAGCGGCACTCCTCTCCTCTCACCTTGGTTCAGTCTCCGGACTGTGGACTGTGTTTTCCCAGCTCAGCGCCGGCCGGTACTTTTCCCTTGCTTCCTGACCGGACCAGAAAGCCATTAAGGCACCCGGCTGGAAATTGGCATCGAATCTCATGGAAGTCCCACTTCTGTTGCTGCCGGCTCCTTTTAATTTTATTTTTTAATCAATAGTTTGTCGGTCGAGGCGAACATGAATATTTATTAGGCCTGCTAGCCTGCTTTTTTCGGGGCGTTGTTCATTTTTATAAATCAAACGAATTGGAATTTATGAGATGCGCTAGAAATCGCTGGGGAATCGCCCTTCCCGCCACGTCTTCGCTCCTTTCGATCCAGTTTAGCTGGGTTCGGCCTGGTCGAGGCCAGGAAATGCTTGTTAGCAGGTAAAATTGAATGTCAAATGGAATTACAGGGCTGGCAGTTGAAGCAAGCCGAAGGAATTGCATGGGGAAAATACCTTCTTCCCTTGGCATCTGCACGATGTGAGTTGAATGGCCATCGAATATGGTGAGGCTAGGAAAGTATTTAACGACAGCTGCTTAAATGGGATTGGATCAGCTTAAGTGTAGATAAAAAGTCCGGATCCCTATTTTGTGGGTTACCTAGGGGAAATTCTAGTAAACTGTATTCGTAAATGTAAGTAAGTTTCCTTAAATGTAGTGAATAAATTGAACTTGATTAAAATTAAAAACTATTTACTACTAAATTGTTGAGCTAAAGAAAAATGTATTTTAAGTATGCTGTTATTTATTTTCCTAAATAACCTCTAGCCTTCAAATTTTTATTTTCTCATAACAGATTGGTTGTCATTTGTTTCAGCTGACAAAATGGCTCTCTGACAGGCAGCTTGTGATATATGTACGTATATCAAATTTTCCCCTTTCCAATTAATTTTGGCAGAAAGTGAAATAACCGTTTTATCTTATTTAGAAACCTGTCTCATGTGTGAAATATTTTAAAAGTGTAACAGATGCTCTGTGACTAAAGATTGTCAGGAACGCCTTACCTACTTATTCAAAAATATTATCCAAAGAAACATAATGCTGTTCAATAATTTGTAAAGCTCTTTTTAATGGCCTTTGCCGTGTGACCCACCGCTCATTAGGAAGATGAGATGGGGCCAGCTTTGCTCTGGTTCACTCAAGGGTTGATCCGTCGAGCTCAGTGCCAGTCGCAAACAGAGTCGAGTCGGTTTAAGGTTTCGTTAAATGCAAAATAGTGTGACACATGCGGGCTGGCAGGCAGGGTTTCCAGTTCCCAGAAGACGGGTTGCCGGGCGAGGGGTCATGTGATGGCAAACAATGTGACCGCATTTTAGTCACAGTCACACTCGGGCAGACAGACGTTACATTTAATTCACAGATTTCCGTGCCGAGCCGCGTGCTTCCACGTGAAGTGCAAGATGAGATGAGACCCGGTCCCGGACCCAAGAGCGGAGGAGGGGGACGGACGTAGGACTCCTTCGTAGTTGGATGCTTGGATGCTGAATGTCGGTTGTTGGTTTGGCTGTTGGTTGTGTGCACTGCACCGGGCATAATTGAGTTTGTTTCAAATGCTTTTTACGAAGCACGACCATCCTCCAGCAACAAAAGCAAACACACACTGGGAGAAATATCAATCTGTAATAGCCGAAATGGGAATATTTTAGTTTCTAAAATAACCCATTTCGACTATGTGGAAAGAAATTGTATAATTAATAAAAATATTTCCATACATAATTTTTTAAAATGGAACTGCTTTATGCTAACTACTTATCATGCGGAATTTCCTTTTCAGTCTGATATTACTTATATGTAAGCCAGCTTAGCTTTTATCAGTATTTCGGGGTTGGTAAATTTAATATTCTGTCATATTTATTTCAGTAATATTATTTAAATTAAAATCCATAAGTCGAGATGATAATGTTTTCCCCTGAAGCACTTATTGCTGCTGTCAGCAACTACATTTTTAAATATCTGAACAAGTCCTGATAAATTAATCAACTTCACATTGATGAGGCTGTGACAAATGGGATTACTACAATTTAAATTGGTGAGTACTTAGGAAAAGGTTTCCCTACTTCCATACTTTTTCCCCTGTGCACTTATTGCTGCTGCCGATGTTGCTGCCGTGTTGTTGATGTTGCTGCTGGCATCTCTGGTCTTGTGGGTCTCTCGGTTGCCGCTTGTTGGCTCTGCTCTTGGCACTTTTCGACATCGGCAACGTTGTCGTCGTCGTTGTTGCCAGTCGCTGGTTGGCATCGGCAACGGAATCTTAATGAATTTTACGAATTTAACATGCTGTGCACTTCAAAAGGAACACACACACACGCACACATCCGCTCGCTCAGGGTGGTAGGTCGGGCAGGGGTTGGTGGGGCGGGAGACACGCATGTCGCCGATAAGTGTGTTTGTCGTGCCATATATAAAATTATTACTTTCGACATGCAACTGCAGCAACAACAACGACAGCCGGGGAAGTCGTGGGCCTCTATTTCCCAACTCACATAGCACACCGCACATCATCTCGCATTTCTGGGCAGGAAGAGGAGCTTTGCAGCCAACGTTTAAATGACAAATCTTGAGATCATTTTTAGGGGCCACACAGATAAGAGATGCGGATGCGGCGACTGTCACTGCTGAGCAATTCGTTGAATAGAATAATATGTTGTACTTTTAACGATTTTGCAATTAAAAACATAATTAAAGTTTCCAGTGAATGCTGCGAAATGTACTACTTAGTGAAAATCAATGCAATGATAAGAATTATAAAACTCTTCATTCTTAGCTACAAAAAAAAAAAAAGATTTTTTCCTTAGACTTAAGCATAATAACAATTTCCTTCGAATGCCCTGTAGTTTGTAATTCTAGGAATTTTATTAGATTTCAATGAAAATCAATACTGTGATAAGAGACAGCTCTTGGAATTTAAAAAAAAAACACATAATTCTTAGCTCGTAAAAATAATATGGTTTTTCTCAGAAAATAGTCGGAAAAAACTCAGAACTCTTTCAGCATAAATCAAACAGAACTATGAACTGCATTCATTACTTTATTAAAATGAAATACCGGCATTAAAAAAATAGATCAATCAGTTTGAAAAATATTTATTTTATGCTCTTCATTTTTAGTCCCATGCCCAAGGACGAAGTCGACCGAAATCGCCCCTCAGGCGATGGAAATAGGGAGGTTTGGCTAGCATTCGCCTAAAATATTGCTCAATATGCATTTGACATTTGATTGATTCTAATTGAAGGCAACAATCGAAGGCGACCGGAGACCTTGTCAATTTGCGCTATCGAAAGGCCTTTTTACGGCGCACAAAGTCCCAGAAATGGAAAGTAACCCACTCTGATTTCGACAGTTTTTGGCTGTTTTCGGAGTGATGATTTCAGAGGTGCTGACACAATTCCACTCTTCTGGCCCGTGACTAATGCCGACACCCTGCCTTGGTCAGCTGGACTCCACTCCACTTGAAATTCTGGACACTTGGGCCGAGTGTTTTGGGCAGTCAGCTTGGTTTTGGACAGTCGAGCTTATCAATCATGTGATATACATACACTGCGGGCATAACAATCGCATTAGTCGGTGGCACTTCAGAAGCCGGGGGAAAAGCGGTCGGGCCGACCTTAGGCCGCAGGAAATACAACGCCGCATTACTAATAAAATAAACAGCAAATAAAGTTAATAGCATTAAAGAAAACCCGCTAATGAGCAAAGCCAATTAACGCTTGAATACAAATTTCAAAATCAACACACAAACCCAATACCAGTGCGGAAAAAATTAAAACTTTTGCCTCACACAGATACACATGTATCTGTACTGTATACCAGGGAAGTCCACTTCCAAAGACCCCAACCGTTTCCAGCCCAGAGTCCGAGTTTTCTTTATTCATATCCGACCGCAAATATTTGTGCCGCTTACGTTAAATAGTATTATGAGTGTCAATACTCTTTGGGGAGGCCTAACGACTACTCCCAAACCGTATTAAAAAATGGGAAGACTTTTTTGGGAATAGTTCTGGGTCAACGTGAAATGTTTATAAAGAAATTTAAACCATTCATTGGCTTTATAATTATTATAAGATCTCCTAAATTGAAATTAAATCATTACAAATAATTTTTTATAATTTGAATATAACTTATATTGGTTATGATTTTGTTTAGTCTCACAGCCTTCGCTAAGAATAGAATAATTTAGGTCGTAGGATCAATAATGTACAATTTATGAAATGTACCTTCTATATCATCCTTCTCAAGATAATTTTCAGCAAGAGCATTTAAAAAATTTTTAAAACTTCATTCTGCAGAAGCCAACCTATCTTTCTAGCCTCTCAATACTTTTGTTTTGTTGTTTTGAATGTTTGCAAATTGTTTGGGCATGACGAAGGTAATTACGGTGGAAAACTAATGAAACGAACTCGCCTGAACTGGAATCATTATTTTTTGCCCGCTGTGTTTCATTAATTTTCAGACTTGTGCGACATTTTGGAGGGGCGGAAAGGGAAATCGACGGGGAACTGGATCTCTCTTAACGGCCATAATTCGTCGCGCATGCATTTGTGCCGGGGCTTTTATTGTTTTCATTAATATTTACTTTTAATGCGCGCTAAATGAAATTAACAACTGCTGCACTTTGTTGATAATTTTTATTAGCCTACGCGGCACAAAGACCTTCTTAATTATATGCTGAAAATGTTTTATAATTGAGCAGCAAAAATAAAATAAAAACGAAACTGAGACCGAAGTTGAGGCAGAAACAAACAAAATAAAAAAATTACCGAAAAAACGATGAAAAAGCAAATTATATAATTTTATGCTGAGCATAAATTTTCTGCAACGTCGCTTAATATGATTTTTGTTTCGTATATTTTCTGCTAATTGCTCGGCGCTTTTGTTTTTTCCCTCGGTTTCTTTCTTGATAATCATAAAATATTTAATTATAAATCATTTGCGTTCGATTTTTGCCTTGCCGCCGGTTTGGAATGCCTCGCACGCATGCCGAAGGTGAAACCCCATTCCGAACCCGAATCGGCGTAGCCCAATTTGAAATCGGAATCGGAACCCGAACCCAAACTCGAGCTCAAATCGAAAGCTTACATTTCATTAAAAGCTGGCTTAAGCGCATTTAAATGTAAAATTATACAATTTTTGCTTTACGATATGTATGCATATATGCAAATAATTTGAAAGTATTTTGTAAATCCACCTGACCAAAGCTTAATTCGTGTGTGGAGGGGATTGCAGTGGAGTCGCACGTATCGAGTAGTGCGATTTAAATGCGTTTTATTTAATTCCATGGACAGGCAATTTGAGCAATTTTATTTATCGCAAATCGGATTCAACATGTCATTGAGATGTTAATTGATTGAAGACATTCGAAACCTTTTACTGGTGAATTTAGTTTTGTATTTGCATCAACAAATATGCTTGCCACTTTAGTTCATTCGAAATAATCCATTCCAAACGATGAATTTCGCTGAAACACTCCGTTTGCAAAGCAATTTAGCTTCGGTTTGATTTTCGTTTGCTGGTTTTTTAGTGGATGCAATAGAATTTCATAAATATTTCAATTGAAACATTAAACTATTTATTTTCTGGTCATGTGCAAACAGATTTCTACCGCGTGAGCATTTGAAAATTGTTTAAATTTTTTTTTGCAGTTTGATAATAGGGTTATAAGACATTTTTATTATTTAAATATTGCAACAACAATGCGCATTAAAAGTCCCTTGTTTTTATTATAAGAAGATAAGGTTTCGAGGGCTAACATTTTGGGTATGAAAATCACAGGTAAAAAATATATTTGCATCCATTAAACAAATTAAAATAAATCTACTTCGAGTAGAGTAATGATAAACGTATTTTTACTTTGTTTTAAGACAATCCTCTACATATATTCCAATTCCAATCGAATATCTGCAAACATTCTCTATCCGCCAGAACCATTGCGTGCGTTTTTTTGCCATTCTAATGCGCGCTGGGGGGTTTTGGCCTGGCTTTCTGTTTTTGTTTCTGTCTCTGTTGGTGCCTGTGTCTTTTGGCACTTGAAAATGATTTGTGGCGGTGGCGAATTGCGAATGTCCGAAAAGCTGCGACCGGCGCGGGCCGCAACCAAAAACCAAAGAGCCGGACAAAGAAAGCGGGCAGCGAGTGGGCGGCGTGTCTCAGTACAAGTATCTGCAGTATCGGGAATATAGTATCTGGCCAAGCTGCGGATGGCGGCCCACACGGGCAGATCTCGTTTGTAGTTTGTAGTTTAGCACAATTTCATTTCATCTTCACTGCTGATAACCAGGCGGCCAAAGCCAAGCAGCCGCGTTTCCGACGAGACAGGAACGTGGGCAGTGGACTCTGTGACTCGGTTGTCCGTCTGTCTGCTGGTCTGCCGGTCTCAAAGGCCCCTCCCCTGGCATCTGTGACAAATGCGTGCGAAAATAAATTCTCGAAAAGAATCGCCTTGAATACGACGTGGCACACCCAGTCATAGTCGGAGATGCAGACAGACACTGGGGGAAATCGCTACAAATAATATTTAGATATTGGCGCGATGCTGCGAATCAGAAATAAACACCTTGTTAAGGAAATTACTGTAAACATTTTATTATCAAAATATACTTTGCCAAATATCATTTGCGAAATTTAGGAAATGAAAAATTACAAAGACTACATTATTTATAATGTAATATATTGGCATAGCAAGTCTCCCCTCAGTTAACTGGTCCTTGTTTAAATACCAAGATTTAAAACCATTTCTCGGACAAGTATCTCAAGTAGCTAGTACTTTAACCAGGTCTCTGTTTTTAATTAAGGCGAATAACCCCGTTGGACGTTTTTCCCTGTGCAATGCAGATACAGATACAGATAGAAGCCAGTCAGCGACCGGGTTAGTGGCTGTTTTCTTGGGCTCCGGCTGTTTTAATTGCACTGCGCTTAATTTGTCATTAGCCTTTGACTTTGGCCTCGGACGACTCCGAGAAGCAAATAGCAAGAAGCAGGGAAAGCGGCTCCAGAGAACCGGAGTCATTCATCTCTTGTCATTTATGTTTCCGCCGGTCTATTGTATCTGGCAGGCACTTTATCCAGCAGGGTTTTTGCAGTCACTCCCGTACAGAGTCTCAGTGCGGGTCGCTTGGCATTGTTCGATTTTAGCAGAGCAATTAGTCACGCCGGGAAAATTATTTATTTTCGCTGGGCGAAGGCGAAGTTACTCGTATCCTGGCCTCCTGGGGGAGGCGAGAGCCGAACAAAGGCCCCGCCTTTCTATTGCAACTCTCCATTCAGCCACGTTGCTTAATTCTCGGCGTGTATCTGGCAGATACTTACTGGTAATGCGGATGTATTTATCACACGTCTGCATGCCGAGCGAATGAGTATCTGCAAGATACTTTAATCGCTCGCCGCTGCTGGCTCGCCATGAAAAACAATTTCGAACATTTTCGACAGTTGTTTTATTCCTTCTGTTCTCTGTGTGTGTGTGTGTGTGTGTGTGTGTGTGTGTGTGTATTTTGGTCAAAAGTTTTTCATGAGTAATTTTCAAAAGCCATAAAAATGCCGCAGACAAAGTCGTTCGGAGATACGGCCTGAAACAAAAACATCGCATACTTACCGCAAAGGCTGCAGAGACAGCGGAATATAGTATAAAATGCCTGACATCGTTTCGGTTTCGTTTTCGCTTTCGCATTCGCACTCGGATTCGTTTTAGTTTTTATTTCCAGCTGCAGCTACCTGGCGGCGACACAGGTGATTGATAATGCAGCCTAAGCTCGAGACAAAGCCGCTATCGCATCTGCGTACCTTCGTATCTGCGGCAGTGCCTGCATCCGTATCTCCCCGATACGGGCGACACACGCTCCTTTCCTTTCATTTCAGAGCTACCTGGTTCGCTGCAAATGTTTCGTGTGAAAACTACCTGATTTTCCGGTTCACTTGAGCACCCCGACTCAGTCAGCCGTGACCCGTCCGCAGACTTTCCCAACAATTGTGCCCATTGTGCAAGAGTCCTTGTCCGCAATTGCAGTTATTCAGTGCCGCGGCCCTTTTGTGCCGCCATCATATTTAAATTACTTTATTTCCACTTGGCATAGCCCAACTTGAGTCCGCTTCCACCCCACTCCAGTCCGCGTCCACGTCCACTCAACCTCCTCCGAGGTCCGCCGCCTCGATTCCATAAGCTCCGGGCTCAAAATCAGGCCCAGCACATTCGTTATGCGCACACAATGAAGATATTTAAAACATAAAGCATCTGATATATGTATATACCGTCTCCGGTCTGCATCTGTGGCTGCCTCGGCATGCCACATTTTAGTTACACGCATAATTTTGTTGAATTCACATTTATTATAATAGCCGCACATCCGACGCGTTCTCTTGCACTGCCCCGAGAACAGGCGGCACCAGTTGAATGAATTCTGGGGGATTATTGAAATACCTGAGACCATTAAATCCTATTTAATACAAAAAAAAGTAAATATATAAAACGGAAATACAACTTGGGAACTTACTAAAAGGTTTTCTTATTGCCTCGCCAATACCTTTTATTGCAGGAATATAAAATGTGTGTGCAAGTATTTAAGGCGTCATAACAAGTGCAATCAACGTGGTTTATTGCCAGAATTGCGCACTTTATATAGACAACTATTTTCCTTAAATGTTTCTAATGAATTTTTTATTGAAATTTATGTTTTCAAGTCGTCTGATATACTAGCATTCTACTTAATTCAATTACCCTTGGATGTATTTCAGCATCGCAGATCTATTCAACTGCTCGATGCTGTCTGTGTTTATATATGCCAGTGTGCGATGAGCTTTTCGCATGAACCATTAAATTCTCTGTGTTTTGGCTCTTCCTTCCTTCGGCTTCGCTTTTCGTTTTTCCTCGCTTTTTATTTTGGTGTTTTGCATTTTTTCGCCTCATTTTCATTTGCCTGCGCACTGCTGATGAATGACAAGCCATTGAGCGGGCCTTTCCCCGCGGTTCCCGGCCCCGATATTATGGCATATTTAATGTGCGAAATTAAGTGTTGTTATATCTATAGGAATTATTTCATCAAAATTAAGTAGCACATAAATTATTTGTGCATGGCGCTGCTTAAGCGCTGTATCTCGGCGGCCTGGGGTGAGCTTATGTGTGGGCCGCCAAGGTCATCGTGTGGCAACAATTGTCCGCAAGAGGGAATTTGGGGAGCGGAGGTCATCGTGGCATCTCCCCTCCTCTTCAAAGGGGCGAGAATTAAAGCGCTAAGCCGGAGGAAACCGAGTCACGTGTTCGTGCCGACTCAGCCACGATAATTGATAGCCCCAAGATGGCCCACAGCTTAGCGTGGCTCCGATGAGAAATGGTCCAAAACGCTCAGGAAATTCACACCTTGGGCCTCCGCCAGAGCACGAAGATAGCCAACTCTTGAGATACAAAACAATATGCAGATAGAAATGTATTAGTATCAATGTGAAAACAGAATTTAAAAAATTAAAGAGATACCAGCGACTTATTAAATTACATTGTATAAATGCCGCAGAGTTTTAAGAAGGTTTAGATTCGAAGAACACATTGTATCTTTCCTAAACCTTTCCATCTAATCAATGTAATCTTTTACATTTACATATAAGTACCTTTGAAACCTAGAACTAAAAATTGTTAAGACTTATCTGTCATCTTTTGAATAAGAAAACTAAACAAAAATACTTCAGTTTTACCTAAGTGGAGATGTTGGAGATACAAACCTAAATTCGAACCACTTCAGGGGAAACGAACTGAAGATGAGCAGGTCATTGGGATCTGGACATAGGCTCCGCCGCCCTCGGAGTCACGGGTTAATAACAGAGCCAGCAGATTGCATGTTTCGAACCCATAATCCTCTTCAGCTGGAAATATATGACGTGAGCGATAAGGACGAACGATTTCGAGTGTTTTGTTGCTAAATCTATCAGAGAACGCCTCGGGCAGCGTCCATAGGCTATAAATAAATAAAATACTTCGGCGGGGCAGCCGATGGATGGAAGGGACAGGTTCTGGGCGGCGAGCCCATTTTCTTTATCTAGAACGGCACAAGAACGTACAGGAATTATCAATTAAATGTGGCAACCAAAGCCAAGCGCCGAGAGCAATGTCAATACGCGTAATCGCTCGGAAATGAAAATAAAAATAAATAAGGAAAAAAGGAACGCGAGGCAAGGAAAAAGCCACTGAAGATGAGGAAAATACCCGAGAAATTCTGAGAGCTGGGTGCGGACTAATTGCCGTACAAAACACTTAATTGACCTTTGGCTCGCAGGATGGGGACGGCCGACGAGGAGGGAAAATAAATTAATTATGCAGCCGGAGATGCACAGACTGCAGTGGCACTTAATGGAATCCACTTGGTCATTGCGTGTTTTTAATGCCCTGTTTTTATGATGATTATTTTTTTAGGGTTTGCTGGCGCAGCGGAGAAATGGCGTCCGGCTAGGAGAGTGTCATAAAGAAATTGCCAACGTCGGCTGCGGCAACTGGAGCAATGTCGTGACAGATAAGAAACCGCAAGCCACAACTGAAGTGTCGTCTCTGGCTGTCTGGCAGCTCCTCTCGTTGCCCCAAAAAAGCCCCCTTAACCCGCCCCTGGCCCCCGTGCCGGCCAGCCATGTGGATAACGTGACCAACATGTGCGTGCCAAAGAAGCGAAGAGGCAGCCTCCAGTCGCAGACTGCCTGCAAATAAAGTGACTGCATTTGTGTCTATCCGAGTGCATGTATGTACATATATGGCAGGCCATGGTTATAGTTGCACTGAGCGAAATGGGGGTTAGATGTCGGCTCAAAATGCGGTTTGCCCAAGCTTAACTCATCGGCTATTTTTACATACTATTCTAGCTAACTTTCAAAAACTTACTTTTAATTACATCCTAAGTTTAATAGTTATATTTTGTCTTAGGGAATTAATTGTCAAACTTTGTAAAAATATAATAACTAAATAAAACTGTAATTATCCTTAGAGTACTTAACCTATCGTACGTACTAAAACCATTATCATGCTAATGTTTGAAAAAAAGATTTTATATAGACGAATTTCAATGAAACCAACAAGTCATACATATGTACATAAATTTCAAAATACATTTAAGTTTTTCAGTGCTCCATAACACAGCTCTACAAAAATTGACCTTAAAAAAATACCGTGAATAAAACCTTCAGATTGTGAAAGATCTCGGTCTGTATATTGCTAGTTCGAAAATCAAAAAAAATTCTCACGTACCAATTTTAAGGAAATCGCCCTCAAAGTATGTACCAAAAATGGCCAATCTTTCCCCTTTTAGATTTCAGATGGGTCCTGAATTTAGGAAGTCAGGTTCAGGAGCTTTATCGCTTTTTCTGGACTGATTTTTGAGCCCTTTTTTTGCTATGTTGTAGCCCTGAAACTAGAACAAATTTTTTGGGAGTTACACTGAGTCATCACATTTTGTACTGTTCCAGGGCTACAACATAGCAAAAATGGCTCAAATGAACCTGACGTCCTAAATTCAGGACCCATCTGAAATCTGAAAGGGGAAAGATTGTCCTTTCATTTAAGTCCAAATTCAACTTTGGTACACGCGTGGTTTCTGTGTTATTAGCGTTTGAAAAGTGCCAAAAAAGGTCATTTTTGGTACTTTGAGGGCAATTTCCTCAAAATTGGTACGTGAGAATTTTTTTTGATTTTCGAACTAGCAAAATACAGACCGAGATCTTTCGCAATCTGAAGGTTTTATTCACTGTGTTTTTTCTTGTAGACCTGTGTAATTTCTGTTACCAAGTGTACCTTTCCCTCCAGAGTGCATGGCTATGGCTGCATCTATCGGTATGGATATGGCATTCGTGCCCGTTTCAAACTCACAGCCAGACTCCAGCCCAGACTAGGAAGCGGACTCATACTCAGACTCCGACTCATACTCGGACTCCTCTCCTGGCAGAATTGACGGCTGCTGCACGCTCTTGTGTAACCTTTTAATCCGTTTTGTAAGCAGAACGTAACGCACGTTCGCATAAAATGCAACTGCAACAAAAACAGCAACAGCAATTGCGGGGCAGGCAGCGGAAACAAGCTGTACACAATGCATCCATATCCGAACTCAACCCATGCACAATCCCACATCCATTCCCATGCACATGGCAATTTGCAAGCACC
Source organism: Drosophila anomelani (assembly GCA_035045905.1). Classification (NCBI taxonomy): domain Eukaryota; kingdom Metazoa; phylum Arthropoda; class Insecta; order Diptera; family Drosophilidae; genus Drosophila; species Drosophila anomelani. The sequence goes on along the minus strand of JAWNOO010000007.1, from coordinate 497,904 downwards.
AGTGTTGCCAAATATACATACATTTGTACATACATTGATGAAAGGTAGAAATAATAAGGAGGTATCTGAAAATAGAAAGGAATTTGGCAGTACAAAATAACATTTACATTGTAAAGAGTAAAAGGGTCAACTAATACAGAGGTATCTTAATATATTAAAGATTTTTGCTTTACTGAAAATAATTTAAATTATTTTTAAGAGTATTGGTAAAAGTCTATATGGACGGCAGTACAAAAATGGAACGAAGTTAAATAAAAGAACATTTCTTTATTTAAATTTTTAGTTTTACTATAATATTGTTTATATTATGTGAAGTATTCAGTACCAAAAGTACAAATATATTATACGGCTATAAAATAGCCAAGCTTGTAACTCCATCATCCACAGCATCTACCAGAGGCAGTCAGGGGCGATTTCCGAACCAAGCCCAGATCAGACACCGTCCATTGTTGCCTCTGCCGCTTCTTTTTTGCAAACAGTTTGCGGATAAATGGGCGAAATTGGTATGAATGATGGAATTACATTGTTTGAGGTCGCCACACCAGACCAAGAGCAATGGGAGCCGCCTGCAGTTGAATTGCAGTCCGAAAATTGGTTTCACTGTCGGGGCTTCTCAGGCGGCTCTGGCTAATTAATGTAACCCAAATGAGTCGCTTAGGCCGGCTCATAACTGCTCTATCAGCGACTCAATCTGACTGCTTTTTAGCCGATTCTCTCCAGTTAGTTGCTCCAGTTTGGTGCGGAAAAAAGAACGATCAAAACTGGAGCAAAACGATAGAGAATCGGAGACAATCCCGAGCTGCTGCTCAGTCGAGCTTTGCTCCGCTCTGCTCTGCCCGTTAGTAATCCCATAAAAATATGTAGGGCCTCTCGAGGGCAGGGGAATTTAATGGAGCGAACAATGGATTGATTTAGGGGCAAGAGTTTGAGGCTGAGTTGCCGCTAAATTGGAGGAAAACACTTTTAGATAGCAGCCAACAAAAGATTACTTGATGATGCCTCAATTGGAAAATGCTTCACGGCAGTGTGAAAACACAATCACTAATTAAGGTTGCATTGTGGAGAGCCAAGTAATTCAGGGGCAGAGATCTGAATTCTTTGAAACATGATTTTGTCATTTTTGTATCTCATTCCAAGGTAGTTAGCACTAAATGGAAAATGGAAAATATTATAAACAATTTTCTTTTCAATATTTTCAAAATTTAATTTTTAAAGAAGATATTAAATAATTGTATTATATTTTATATGTATTCTTTATGTATTTGAATGTCAAATTCAACATCGCTTAATATGCCAAAGATTACTTTATAAGTGACTTCGAAATGTAAGCTACAATTAGTAAATTTTATTTAAAAAGTATAAGAAACCATCTTGTATTCATATTTAAAATTTAATATGGGCAAATCCGCGGAAAGGTCAACCACGACCAAAAGTGAAAGACTTCTCTAAAATGAATTTTATCAACATAGTTACATTAAAATATGGTCCAGTATAAGAAATTTGATAGCCTTTATTATATTCTAAAGCAAAATTTGAAATATTCGATAGCATATTCGCGCTATTGCATTTTTTCATTATTTTGACGAAAAATCGCAAAAAAAAGGGGAATGTTTTGTTTTGCTTATTTCTTCTAAACAGAGGTATTATGCTTTGACTTGTGTTTTCTAACATCACTAGAAGAATCCAAATATTCAACATAAAATGCATATATGATCTTCTAATGTATTTAAATAATAAAAAACAGCGTCCAAAGTCCGATGGAAAAATCGTACGTTCGCTACCCGTACGTTCGCGACCCGTACTTAATTCAATTAAAAAAAAACTAATGGAGATATTTAATTGGGAATAGAATCGATAGAAAGCTACAAGCCTCTTTTTTAAAAGAAAAGTTATTGCATTAAAATATTCCATTCCAATTCGCAGATTTTTTGATTTTGCTAGAGCAAGCCAAAACCGACTTCTATTTCGCGTACGTTCGCGACCGCATGTTTTTTGCCAATATTATGAAAACGAAAAATCCATTAGAGCCATAATTTACACTAAGAAAAGAACTCACCAAATGCTATCGGAAACAAAAAAAAATGTTTCAGAAAATGTTTTTTTAAATGTTGATTGAGTAAGTGCTGTATGCTGTCATATATGATTTCCATGTGACGAATTCTTAAAATACCTTTTATCGGATTTTTTGTTCGGTTTGTGGTATCTCTGCTGAATGAATCCCGCAAATGATTATTGCATTAATTTGTAATAACGGCACTATGACTGGCCGCGACCCCGACCACGCAGATGCGTTCTATTCCCCGAACAGACAGCATCAATATTTAATTTATGCCGCCAATATTAATCAATTAGTGTGTGGACAGCAAACAGCACTTATGGTCGTCTGATTGGCAGCCTTTTCGGAGGGGCGGTGGGGTACGAAGGGAAAATGGAAAAGAGAAAGGGGGATACATAGGAGAGGGGAGAAGGAAAATCCACCCCCAATGACGGGCTTCAACGCCCACTAAAGACCAAAGGGTCTGGCCCAATGAGTCCTGACCAAATGTCGCCCTCGTTTCCTTCCCATGTCGACGTCGCCTCGTTGACGTCGTTGTTGTGGCACAAAAGGCAACAAGCAAATCCAATAATACAATTTATTATCAATGCCAGACCTCGGAGCCACCCTCGGATGTTCAAGAAGGACGGGACTTTCGGGGGTATTATAAATAACGCCACGAAAAGCCCGGCAAGGATGTTGGTTTCTACACAACACACGCTTTCATATCGCAAAGTGGGCGGAATGTCTTTGCCACATGCAACACAATACAATCAAAACCTAATTAGGTTTTAATTAAGGCTTATTAATTAAATTATAACGCCAGGCGTAAATAATACGCAATTCGTTTTAATTAAAATGTAGCAGTTACAGCTGCCAGCGAAATGTGCGAGTTGCTTGACTTGGCTCTTACTCGCAGTCAGCTGCATCTGACGGATGCAGATACCCTTGCGCAAGACGCCGAAAAAAAAACTGGCACAAATGTCACGCAGCCAGATACGGATACAGCCGCAGCAGCAGCAGAAGCAGATTCAGATACAACAGATACAACGGATACCAGAGGCAACTGCAAATAACGCAACTTATGGGCCGACTTCTGGGCCATATCTGTAGCTAGGGAAGATTACGTTAGCACAGTTGCCGGTTGCGGTTTCGCTCTGGCTTTTGGCGCAGTGCAAACAGAAATAAAATCCGACACGAGAAGGAAAGGCAAATAAAAAATAAATAACTTGTGCTAAAAAGCAAACACAGATACGGTTACCGTGACTCTATATCTATATCTGTATCTGTATCTGCGCCTGTGTCCGTATCTGTAGCTGAGAGATACGCATAAGGCCGGCCGGCTACCTATTAAGGGGCGTTTCATTTTATGTTTCATTTGCGCCGCCGTCGCTGATGACGACAAAATGATAATGACTACAACAAAGACAACAATGACGGAGACGTTGCCGGCTACCTGTATGAATGAGCCATAACGGGGGGTTCGCCGGACTGCGCACCTCCATATAGATACGTATAGATATATATATATATATATATATATTTAGTATGGACTGGCTGCAATGAATGGCTGGCCCGGTCTGGCCTGGTCTGACTCCCCCTGGCCCGCATCCCATCGGTTCGGGCCAAGTTAGGAGCATGACTAACAGCGCTGGCTCGCTACAACAACAGCCAGCATGAAACAACAAAAACTACGACATCGTCAGCGCAGCTTGTCGTGTCATCGTCGACGTCGTTGTCGTGCAACTGTAAGCAAAAAAAGATACAAGACAAAAAGGGCCAGTAACGACAGCGAACTTCAGATACTCTAATGTTCCAATGGAAACTGTTTAGCTTGGAATAAAAAATGAAAATTAAATGGGAATGTATAATAAAGGCTTAAAAAACATAAATATTATGAATTTAAAACTACAAATGTAACAAATATATACAAATCACTTCCCAATTGTACTTGTATCTTAGAAGTTGCTGATAACATTGAGGTAAAGCTACCTCTCCATACCCTACAGCCAACTTCCTCTACCGCAAGAGTGTCTAACAAAGTAAGATCCGCATATGTATATATAATCTGATAAGACAAACGAGTTTGACGCTTCAAATAAATGTTTGCCAGCTCTGTGGTACCCCGAAACCCCCTCCCTCACACAGTAACCTTTGTGCGTTCATCTCTCATCTCTATTTATGGAGCGACGCCTGATGCCTCTACTTCGACTTTGGCTTCCCCTGTTGAGCGGCATTTGCTATCTAGCCGCTGGCATCTTGCGGATGCGAAAGAGTATCTGCAGCGGCCAAGTGGGATTCGGTCAGCAGTCTGCGGTGCCGGGGGAGGAGTTCTCGCATTTATTTGCAATTAATTTTATCTGAACGTTGGCAAAAAGTATCCCCAGACCACAACGCCTCCACTGTGACACGTGCTCCACGATGATGGCGATGGGAAACCGCTGCGGATAGTTCTCGAGTCTGGGAAGAGTCATAAAATCCATAGAACCCGACATCCCTCGGCAACCCCAAACAAAGATATGTACATTCTTAGATGGCCTTGTCGAAGCATCGTGGATGCAGCTAATTTCATTTGACAATCGCTCAGTTTTGTTGCCGGAGAGACACACTCACACCAGTGGTCTCTATATTCTGGTGTGTAAGTGCAAAAACATGTTTCCAAGAACTCCAAAGTCGAGGGCCAAACATTTCGGAGTGGTGGCGGCGATGATGTCGCTCTGTGGCTCTGATTATGGCGGGCTGATAATCAGGCGAGTGCATTGAATGGACTCGCAGTTGGAGGTCGTCCACGTTCCGCCACAAAACAGTTTTCCCCTCTCGAACATTAATGGAAGGCAGCCGGGTAAACGCCCAACGGGGACTGAGGGCCGGAGAATGGGGACTGACATCAAGTGGAAATGGGCGGACTCAGCCGAGGGGAGTTTTTGAATTGATAAATCTCTGTGGGACAGGGGAACAAGTTGATTGGGGTAGCCGTCTGCATAGCAGATCACCATTAAGGAAATTTAGATGAAAATCTCGTAAGAGGTCGCTCTGGCTTATCAATAATGGGGAGATACTACATGGGGGACTGCAATTCTGGGATTACTTGCTGAGAGATAAATTTATTGTTGGCAGACGCTTTTTGTGAGTCAGTTAAATTCTAAATCCTCTTGCATATGAATACAACCTAAGATCCTTTAATTCTAAATACCCTTCGAAAGCGACGATCAATAATTGAAATTATTTAAGTATCAATAGACTTCCTTGGTTAAAATATACATACATACTTTCAGTTAATACAATCTTTGTATCTATTTAAGCTAAAGTAACTTTTTATGTTTAGCTTAATCTTTATTCTTGGAAAACCCTTAAATCAAAACCCATTCATAGCCATTCATGGCTGTCAAGCAAAGAATATCTTCATAAATTGGAAACCTGAACAGCACGATATCAAATGCCCGGGCAAACCACTTTCAAAAATTGTCTAAAAATAGAATCAGCATATCTCAGCTATAAACTATTGTTCAAACAACGCAAACGGGAAAGATAACAACGTTAATATAATGTTTTATTGTATTTACTTCTTGGTATTTGATGTGGCATTTGAAATGCGGAAAATCTTGAAATTACAAGCTGAGCAATTAACAAACTCGGCAAATACATATGTACGTGTTTCCTTCATTTCAGACAACAGAAAAATAAGACCTTCGGCGAAAAGGCCGGCGATAAACAAACAAAATTATGTTTTGTGCTCGCTGGGGCTGAGACACAAATGGCAAGCCAGAACTAAATGAGGCTCGACCGACTTGTGGCGAATGACTTGATATTTGGACACCGTAAACTGAGGCGGGCTGAGAAGCTGACACAATAATGGCATAAATAAGGCTCAGAGCTAATGATTGTTATAAAGCGATAAGGCCCGAAACGTGGAAAAGCCAAGGAGCGAAACAGAGGAAAAACCCAAAACCAAAAACGAAAACCTGGGGGCAAACAAAAACCGCCTGGAAAACTTTGATTACCAATGGGTGGGATTGAGGTAACGAAATGTCAGGCCTCCGCCTCGAATCATTAGAAATGGCCAACTATTCTGCAGACGTAGCTTTGATTAATGAACTTCAATTAAATGCCAAAAAACAAAAAGCCAAGCACGTTGATGGGGGCCCTTCATCCTCTATATTCATGACTGGCTTTTGGGTGTGGGCGGCTGGTCGAGTGGGCTCCTCGCTTAGATATGAGTGGAGCTCGCTCCGTAAATGTTTGTTTAATTATGCCCATAAATAATCACGCCTGAGTATGTGCACGGGCATTAATTGGGACCGCCTCTGTCTCCCTGAGTACCCCCGCGTACTGTGTACACTCGTAATAATCCGATTTTTCGTGTCTGTAGAGTGCAAGTCATTAAAATTGGTTGGAAATCGCCGGATTCATTCCCTGAGTATGCATGGAGTTGTGGCACGGAAATGGGTGTCGCTGTCGTTTTTTATGGGAGTCTTAGTTTCGGGCTGGGAGCACAATATTTGACTTAATTAGTTTATCTGTAGCTCAACGCAATTCTTTAATTTATATACTGGGGTACCTTGAAAGTAAAATATTTAAAAAATAATATAGATTCACCATGCAATATACATATATTATGCTAAACCTCTCAGCTAAGAGTGCAAGTCTCAAAGTGACAGGTAAACCTCAATTAATTTTTTCCCATTGCCAGTTGCGCTTTATGTTGACCCCATTGCGGCAGATGTAGAGTACGCCCCAAGTCTTCTACACTCGACCACAAAGCAATTCTTCAAGCATTGCTAATGCAATTTGCGGCAACATATGACGCCTCTAATTATACGAATTTGGCGCCTTATCTGAAAGCAAACACGACAAATGGGCGGCAATGTGACGCGATTGTACCATGAACAACATGCCATATAGGCGCCGCGATACCTCTCCGCCAACCAGACAATTTTCACCTCAACTCCACGTCCAAATCGGGAGACAATTATCCGAAAGACGTTTTTGGCCTGGCAAACACACAATTTGAAGCGTCGTTTCCTTACACCACCGCCAGCACTGGCCAAAACACAAATAGCCAAAACTATAAGCCAGCACAATGCAAACTGTGCAAAATGAAATAAAATTGTAGCCAACGGGCAATTAAGGGAGCTTGTCTTAGAGCCAAATATGAGGTTTACTTAGCCGGATTTTGGACGGGGGCGGATCATTATAAAACTGCAATTTGCGCCTATGACTATCGCTCCCCAAGATAAGGCCAAATCAGGCAGCCGCCTGAGAACCGCCTAGAGAACACAGAAAAAATAAGGGATTTCGGTAGTTGTATTAAATAATTAGAAAATAAAAGGTGTATCATTTCAGTTTGTAGTCTGTATAAGTCCATGGATCTTTTGATACTTTAAATATATTAACACAAATATTTTTATAAGTATAAAAATGATATAGAACCGAAATTGAAATTAAAATTGGGAGACTTGAGCATTACCCTGGCATGTCTTTAAATATTCACATGCAGAAATAAAATACAAATATTTCATACAGACTACACTCCATTTTTTCTCTATGTGTAGTAATACACAGACAGTTGTTGGTTTTAACTGCCTTGGGCTTGGCTATGGTTACCTACTGCCAGGGGGCATTAAAGCCGTATAATATTTAATCCGTGTAATTAAGTCCAAGGAGAAAAAAGTATCAAGGGAGAACGGAACGGAGCAGGCTGGGTCTGTGGCTGTGCCTGTGTGTGTCCCGCCCCGGCTTTAGTCTTGGCACATAAAAATAAAAATAAAATACAGGTTGACTGTGCCTGCTGTTAATGTTGTTCTTGTTGTTGCTTTTAATTACCACACTCGCACACACAGGTACTGACACTTGCATATGCCACAAAACAAGCACTCACACATGGCATTACTATTTGTTGTCCACTGTCCGTCCGCCCTTTTCCGTCCTGGGTTTTCTGGCTCTGCAGAGTGACAAGCATTTTGAGGTCACAGTGTGCCATTGTCATGGAAATGGAAAATGGGAAATGGAAATGGGAAACGTCTGAGCGGAGAAAACAAATAAAACCCCGAAAGAAGCTCGTGGAAATCCAGGTACCAGCGGCCCTTTGAAGGCCCACATTCCTCAAGATCGAAATACATAGATTGCGCAGCGGAAAAGTGCGATTCCAGCTCTGTGCCTAATGAGCTGATTAGGGTTTGATCTTATTGTCCCTAAAGTACCGGCTGCGAAAGGTGAGATATTCCCGAGATAACCGAGAGGGGAAAATGCCTCGGCTTCAGATCCATTTCAGGACAATGCAGCTGAAAGCTGAAAACTGATAGATCTGCATGTCATCTTCCGGAGAACTGTGAAATCTGGGTGTCTTATGAACACCAAAGATTCCCATTAAGGGGGATCTTATATCATATTGTGCAAGAATGTAAGAGGATTAGGATATCCAAGAAACACAAAAATAGATTATTCGGAATCCTTAAATTGTAGCTGTAGACTTACTAGTTGAACTTCAATTTCCACAATTTATAGTTCCACAGAGGTCTTATATTTTTGATACAATTACTAGTATTGTTAAAATATTCCTTTTAAATGCATTTTGCTTATTTTGATTTTCTTATTAATATTTATTTCCTATTTCTGATCTATGCTAATAAAACTTATTTATTTTTGATTCTTTTTTCTAATTGTGCTAATATTGGTGGGTTTCACAATGTTTCTGTTTCTGTTTAACGAAAATCCTCTTTATCGATTGGTTCAAACAGACATTTTCTATAGTTTCCCTCAAAAGAAGACCCAAGCAACCACCGTGCCACATGGTCAACAGTCGGCAAGAAACCCATACCAAAAGTCATCCGAATCCGCTCTGAGGCTGGAAATGGGGATACGGCTTGAGGTGGGGCAAGTGTATATGACTTTGCTATTTGGTGCGTGTAAGATTACACCCCTCCTCCCGCGGACACCGCCCCTGGCAAGAGCAGAGACGTGTCACTAAGCCGCACTTGTACGTTTGTTCGTTCGTATTTCTGCCGTCTAGTTGCGGTTGCGAGCGTTGTCAGCTTTCCACTCCGTGTTCGCAGCTTAATACCCATTACACCTTAATATTTCGTGCAAATGTCATAAAAAATTCACTTTAACTCTGAGCGCTTCGTGCTACCGAGCGCGTAACCCAATCCCAAAGATGGGGATTACACACGAAGAAATTAAAGTAGCTTAGTTTGTGGCAATATGTAAAACCTTTCTCTAACCATATTGATGGTTAATATAAAAACCATTTAGCTAAAGCAATGCAGTTGCTAATAGAGAACTTTGAATTTAGGTTATTAATATCATCTCTAGTTTAGCATCCTTTAGTGGCTTTTAAGTTGGTTATTTTAATCAAGGCAAATGCCCTATCATTTAATATTCAAGTATAGATATTAGTTTTGGGGTAATAATAAAAATACAATGTGGTCATTATTTAAATCAAGCTGGAATGTTACCGTTCAGTGTTACCCGACTTGGAGATCAGTGAAATTAAGAAGCATATCTCACGCATCTTTGATGAACCTAAAATGGAAGAACATTTGGAGAAAGACCCATTGTGCTTGCAACACAACAACCTATGTATTTTTCCATAAATCGCGATATTTTCAATTCTTTAGAAAAGAACAAAAGAGTTCCATATTTATTTTCTAAGGTTATTAGATTTTGAAAGATATTTTATATTAAGTAGTATTATAAGAATTTTTTCTGAGTGCACCTTGCTTACCACAAAAGTTCCCAAAAACAAACGCCAAGGCACCCTGGTGATACCAAAAAGGAAGGCCGAAAGCTGACAACGGCCGCGTCCATGTCCACTTCGCAGTGGTGCGGTTCGATTATTATCAGTTTCTTAAAATATTAAATTGCTTAATGACCTCGTTTGGGAATTTGTGCCCCTGGCCAAATGGCCACGTAAGCGCTAATCCAACCCCCAGCCCCATCTCAATTTCGGGCCGGTGGCCGGAGAACGATCCCAACCCCCAGGGCCTGGGAATCGGGACGGCTGCCGTGGCTCACCCTCGATGGATGGACGACTGGATGACTGGCTGATTGACGTGTCCTGGACAGAATGGCGCTTAATTACTAGCTCCTGGCGGCCCCTGTAATTTTTATGCGCCGGTTAAAATAGAAACTCATTTAACTTGTATACACGGACGAACGCGGCCATCGACGAAAGTTCACCCAAATGATTGTGCAAATTATAGCAAATATAAAAGACAGCCGGCCGATCTGATAAATAATGCAAAAATATCCAAGTGGGGGCGGTGGGGCTGCAGGTCCACTGGGGCACAACTGGGCTTTATAATTGAAAGGCACTGAGGCTTTGCGGGCTCCGCTGTAATTATATACATGAAGGGGCTTGGATAATAAATGGCCTGATTACCTGTGACTAAGCCATAGAAAATTCTGCCTTATAGTTATTGTACTTATTATTTGTTTAGTGGTCGGGCCATGGTTCAGGGTTCAGGGGTTGGGGGCTGGGGGTGGTGCTACATTGTCGGTTTTAAAATGGCCAATTACGGGAGGCCACTAAGGTCAGAAGTCTCTATTACAATGTGATTAAGCTCTTTATGAAAGTGGCCTGTTGTTTACTTTTCGCTGCGTATGAATAGCTGCCTTCAGGATACATTCTATATTCTATATAATAGTGCAGTATGAGCTGAATATCTATCGCTAGATCCTTGAAACTTTTAAACTCTGTGATAGTATAAGTGTTGTTTAAACCTGAAAAACTTAGACGATTTTACAGTGAAAATAATGAAAAATTAGATATTGGATATTGACAAACTTTCGAGCAAAGAAGCTTTCCAAGTATCATTGTAAATCGATTTGTAATTTATTTTCAGAGATTATCTTCTAAACAAATTAATATCCTTTGAGTGTTCCGAATTAACAAAGATTATTGATTTCCTATCCAAACCTATATAAAAATCCTGCAAATATACAATACATACACATATTCATATGTATCCCACAATATATTTGTTACAAACGTATCTCTGGCAATTTCTAATTCAATGACCACATGTGACGAATTTCCAAGTATTATTTTCGTCTGATATACAATCACACTTGACTTGGTTTCCATTCACCATTAGTTCGCTCATCTGCGAGAGATGCTTTGCACAAAATTAGTTGATTTCCAAAAACCCGGGCTGAAGGACCTTACTCATCTGCGGCGGCCATGTTCGATTTTTCACCATAATACGAGAAAAAACTGCCTGTGGTCATTATGCTTATCCCGTGCAATCTGCTATTCTTCCGCTTCGGTTCGCAAGCCGTCCCGGGGGTAACAGGGCGGGGTAAGTCCCGGGAGGCATTTATAAGTAATCCATCAACTTCATGCATCAAATTGAATGGCGAAAATCGAACAAAACGCCCGCATATGTGATTCTGTTTGCATACAATTAGATACAAATCAGAGCCAGCTGCCGTTGCCCCAACCCCGACCGAATCGAGCTGGATGAGCGAACAGAAAGCCCAGACCGAGTCCCAATCTCAATCTCAATCCCAATCGTTTGACAAATGCGCCATGCCACTGGCAAAAGACAAGAAAAGGGCCGAGATCTTGTTCTGGCCCAACCCCTTTCGCTACCGCACTCGAATTGTTTGCCGTGATATCGTGAGCAAATAAAATTCCATTCTGCCATTCTGCCAGTCTGGCATAACGGTAAAGTTAAAGTTCCTGTTTGTCCAGCCGCACCGCAAAAAAAGTTTTAAATTTCGAATTTCTGTTTGCATTTGGCACACAGTTTGAACCCTATGCAGACCCCAATCCGAGTCCGCATCCGAAAACCGAGAGCCGAAAACCACCGACTTCATTGCGTTTTTGTATCTTTATCTGCTGGATGTGCATCCGCTCGCACCCCCTCAGCGACCTCTTCTGTACGGCATTGGCGCTTTAAAAAGTAAACAGTGGCAGGGATGGGCCGGGATGGGGAGTGGTGTTGCGAATTGTTTGCCCTGCACAGTGCCGCCGTTTTGTTTAAATAATGAGAGAGCGCAAAAAATGGGGAAAAATGCGAATGTTTTGCGCCGCCTTTAATGTAAAATTCAAATGTTTACCCAACGCGCGGGCTTCCTCAATGGACGCCAGGGAGGGCGATGGCAGGGGGCCAAACTTATACAAGCGGGGCGGCATTTGCATGGCTTTCCTTGTTGCCGCCATAAGAAAGAAATTTAAATAAACCAAAAACATTGTTTGAGTAACGTGTTGAAAATAAACGAAGCCATTCATGGGCACCACTGAGAATTGCAAACAGAAGCGCACACACACTGCCCTCGGCTACAGGCGGACTTCTCTAAAGGAAACGCCACTGAATTGGATTTTTAATAATTTAAATGAAAACGAAAAATTGGAATTTGGCGGCAAGAAGTAATTCGATTTAATGCCTAATCGATATTGCTTATGGAATTAGCAAAGCTAACTCCTTATTTGTATTTTGATTAATCAAATAAAAACTTATGTTCCCGCTTTAAATAGAGAAAATTTGAGAAGATAGAGTACTCCATAATATTGAGTAAAATGTAGTTGTCTGCAACTCAAATGGTACGCAAAATACAAGGCTTCCAGATACAGTGTTTCCCCTGCTTATGCAGATATGGCACATGCAATGTGTCTAGATATTTCTCAAGAGTTGTGCAATTCGCGGACTAAAAGCGAGACCCCTCAATCATGCTCAATCATCCATCGTGGCGCCTCCTTTGGGCCAAGTTGGAGCTGAAGTTGCGTTTCCTGTCGCACAGAACTCAACCAAACCAAACCGAATCCCTTTCTCATGGCGTACTTCATTCGCCGCACCTAGGTACTACTCAGCTCAGCTCAAACGAAACGAAATGAATGGCGACAAACTCAGCTCGTAAGTGGCATGCATTCATTTCTGGGCACGCAACACGACCGGAGTCCCAGGCTCATTCCCATTCGATTCGCACAGGAATCGCCAGTTTCTGTGAAAATCGTATTCATTTTCGCCAAATGTCTGAGGCCCCGGCACGTTTATTTTTGTATTTCTTTGTACTTATGCGAATATTTGCTCGGGACCAACGAAAGTATTTATTGAGCACGATTTTGAAATATGAACGTTTTTTTATTCGTCGGCGCTCGTTCGCCTCAGGTTACGCAAGCAATTAGAAGGGACTCGGACTCGGATACGGGCCCGGGGAGGGGGTTGTCACTCCAGCCAGCCCGTGATGTGGAAGTGGAAGCGGGAAAAGGGCAACCACAGTGGTCCTGTGCAGCGAAGAGGAAGTAAGCCGGTCTACGCGGGTAGGGAACCCCTTTCCGAGGACTCAATGCTATCAATGCAATCGACTGAACAAAGGACAGGGCCTACGGCAAGTCGCTGTGCAAGAGCCTCAAAAGGGGCTAACGACCCTATGGGGAAACACGACCCGACTCAAAGGATGGAGGAAATAAAGCTCACAGGCTCAACAACTTGAGTTTGCTAATGATTACTATGCCATATGAAAGGGGCCCAGTGTCCCTGTCAGCCTAATTCGCACGAGCAAAGGCGGAATCCTTGGAATCCTTGGGATCCAAGGGAAGGCAAGGAAACATGACATCCTCCAACTCCGACAGCCATCTGTCGAAAAACAAATATGTTTTTTGGCTTAGGCCCTTACGAATGTGTCAATTACTTATATTTATAAATAAGAAAGAAACGCCACAAGATATTGATATATCATTCCTACATTTTGATTTATTTTTGTATATTTGTTGAGGCTCCTGAAGTATTATGGATTTTAAACAACTTCTGATTTATATATAATCAATGGGTATCTAGTAATCATATTATTATTATAATTGATCCAATAGGTTTGATAATAATCCGCCTCGAAATACAACTAGATTAAATAATGGATCGAAATATCGCAGTAATTTTGAAATTATCTGCCGCATTGTCGTTGCCATTAGCTAAATGCCAAGACCTTTTAATAACTCTTGGCTCTTGGCTTGCAGTTTTATGGCTATATCTTCCTTGGAGTCGGGGACACACCCCTCCATCACCATCCCCCATCTCTTCCTCCCCATGGGGCCTTCACATGCAAACTGCACATAAAGCTACGCCCCAGCCGCGTTGTCTATCTTCTACGAGCTCTGGTATAACTCGTTGCGTGCGTGTCGGGGCCCATCAGGAAAGATATAGTGTGCGCCGACATTGTTGCATATGGGAGTACATGTGTACATGCGGCGAGAGGGGCGCCGATGCCCCATTCGGTATTCAACAACTCGAATGGGGCGCGGCCGCGGCCTCTCCAAATTCATTAAAAAAAGACTGATAATCAACAAATTTATAGGCGTATGCCAACACATCAATGTCCAACGGCTGAGGGGAGCTGGGGGACCGAACCGAATCAAATTGCACACAGCAAATATTTTATGATCGATTTGGTTGTGTCAGCTTTGAAGATAAACTTGAGCTGTATTATTAAAAGTCAATCGTGCATTATTTTAATCTAACGTACATCTTAATACTCATTTAAAAGTTGGCTTGGTTTATTTTAACTTTTTAACTTTCAACCAACTATGCATTTTAAAGAAAACAAATTCAATACCCCCTGGAGGGGTAAAGCTTCAAAATTACAAAAAAAAAAACTATTTTTTAAATACAAATATTTATTCCGGTGTATAGCAAATCGAATCGATCAATGAAAAAGTCATTTGCCGTTGAAGAAACTTTTAATTACACGCGCCTCGAATTAGATGCAATTATTTTGTAAATGAAAAATGTCCGATGATTAAGCCAATTTACCCGCCCCTTTTGAGCCCCTTACCCTACTCGACCACCTTCAGAACCCCTACAAAAGCCCGCGCCACCCTCCTGTACTATCCCACCTGCCAGCAAAACTAATTAGGTGGCGTGTGAACGGATACACCTGAGCTGATGTGGCTTTTGTCGATGGAGCCAGCGGCGAAAAAATCAATTTAAAAATGTCAAAGACGAACGCGCATGGGACAGCCACCCATCCCGGCGCCCGCTGCCACCCACAGCCACCCCTCGTCCTGTGCATCAGACCGTGTGAAGTGACAAGGGCGTCAAGAGGCAACGCCCTTCAAGCCCCATCCCCACCGCCAGCAGTCCACCCACCTAAAGCAATTTGTATATTTTAATAGATGAAAGTCAGCTCTCCTTTGAGGGCGGTATACCACCGAAAGAAGCGATTCTGTTCATACCCGTTGCTCGGGGAGTTCAAGGGTATATTTATTAGAGCATATAAACTTGAGGAAAATAATGAAAAATATAAAAGAATGACAAGATTTATATTCGTTGATAAAATTTAAATGTTCTCTGAAAGTGTAAACACAAAGAAATAAAAGACTTATATTATTAAACATGTATATTCATAATTTATTTACTAACTTTATATTTATCAATTGCTTATAAGAAAATGTAAACGTTAATTAAAAATTGTTAAAATCGTGGAAGTATCTTTATTCATTACATAAAAGTTAACAAGGTGCGGGCAAATGATGACAATTTTGCAGGATATGTCCGAGTCGGCACACTCTTAAGCTTCTTCAGTTTGGCATTCTGGCAGGCGACCAACGGAAATCATTTGGGGCTCTCGGTTCTGGTCGGAAAGCTCTTAAAACGCTGTGCATTTAATTGAATTACTCGGTCGGTTCTTTCAGGTCTTGTGGTCTTCTGGCCTTTGTTCTTCTGCCCAATTCGGCTTCGATTCGGCACAGAAATGTTTTGAAATCTCTTCGAGCACTGTAAATATTTCAATGCCGTCGCCAGTTTGTTTATTTGGCTTTTAGTCCGGGAACACGGCGAGGAGTGCAGTACAACTTCTTGACATTCGATCGCATATGGGGCGCCTGCCACTGCCACACAATGTTGTCTGCTCGCTGGCTGTTTGCATTTAATTTTGTGAAAACAAACAAACGGGGCACAATACTCGTAAACCGGGGCTCGAAAGTTATGATGAGGGTCGCGAAGGAAATGTCTGGGTCCGCGGGCAAATGGAATGAAATCAGCATAAGATACTGGCGGCAGGCCGGCCAGATAGCATCGCCCATTTGCGAGATACATTCGAGTGGAATCGAACGTTCAGCCATTGTGCATTCATTTAAAATCCTAATCCCTCCGGGTCACAGTCAAATGGCGTAAAAAGTCTGTGGGATCTGCAAAAGAAATCTTCATAAATTAGTCTAATGAATATTTACGAAATGTCAAGATATTTGCTGAGCTGGGTCGTGATGGGAATATTTTTGGACAGGTCTGTATGCAATTATCCCTCAAGATTTACGTATGCTTTTACGTTTCAATGCAAAGATACAGTGGTGTTATGTATTGACTACAAATTTATTTACATAGAAATATGTTTTGAAATCGCTAAATATAAATTTGAAAAGAAAATACTATTTATTAAATGACTCAAAACTTAAGCTAACCATTTTCAGTTAATAAAACACAACATTACGTTAAGTGAGGCGAAATTTCATGATTCAGTAGAACCTTCTTGATAATTTTCTATTATTCACAATCTAAATTACCTAAAAAATAAAGATCTTTAGATAGAGTAGAGCATGAGTAACGCTGGCTATAAAAAGTAAATAAATATTTTACAAGCTCACCCAAAAATTTCAACAGTCGATCTTTGGACCTTTTGTCTGTAAGTAATCTTCCCGTACAATTCGATACCCAGGCCAGACAATGAGCACACATAGAAACTGGCTCCGTTCTTAAACTATGAGTTTATGAATTTATTTTGAAAAGTCATACGCATTGTTTGGGCAACAATTTATCACCGCCAGCAACTCGGCTCGGATTGGATTGGCCTGGAAGCCGGCTTTGTGCGCCGAATATGGCAGAAAAGCCAAAGCCAGCAGCCACATCAATCACCGGCTGACAAGCCACCTAAATACAATATAAATATATTGGGCTGCCAGGGAGGCCAGTCGCTGTCGTAGTCGCAGTCGGAGTCGGCAGTCGTTATAATCTCGGATAGGCTAACCCCGCCGACTTATCGCATATGTGCATTACATTAAGCTTAATTAGTATTTCAGAGAGCAGCCTAGCGGTGGAAGTCGCATTACACTGGGAAAACTAAAAGCTAAGGTGGTGATGTATGTAATGGTAAGGATGTATAACATGGTAATAGTATTTTCTTTAATACAGAACATATAAGCGAAACTTATTCTCGATTTGTCTGGTACTATTATTTATCTAAAAGTATCCGAAAAATGTACTAATTTTTAATATAAGAATAGCAATGGGAAAGAATTGATTTTTCATTTTTCAATACATAAGTAGCGATTGCTTTAATCACTTTTTTATTGTATTTCTTACAGTGGGGCTTGGTAATATCTTGGGACTGTGGGAAAGCTCGGACTCTGATTAATGAAGCGTTGTGTTCAACATTTTATGCATAAATTGCGGCACGTACAATAAATTACGCAAAATAATAAATGGTAAATTATGCAAAGCGAAATGAAAAGTTTTCGTGTAATCAGCGTGGAGGGGAAGGCCGACGAGGGGCGAATACTATACTATATACTATATGCTGTCGTTCATGCGAAAGAGATTTGCAAACCTGATTCACTTGAAGCCATAGAAGCTGAATCTCGTTTTTGATTCCGACTCAGACTCCTTTGGCTTCATTACAGCGACAGCGAATTGGAAATACAAAATTCTAATGAAAACGTAATTCGCTTTTCTGAATCACGCTCCGAGTGACCGTCGAATCAGATTGTAATTGAGGCGACGTTTGAGCATTTCCCTTGAATTATGGCAGCGACCTTTTCGATTCTGCTTTCTGTTTTCCTTTTTCCCCCCATGCAATTTATCGTAATGAGTTTTATTTTTTATTGCGCCAACGTGTCGAGTGTCTTCAAGGGCTTTAAGATGAAAAGAGATCCGGAGGGCGCAGCGGTGTGAGTCGGAGTCAGCAATTAATTTCCAAAGTGCCAGTCGCTTTGATGAGGTTGAAAGTTGTTGATAACGCAGAGGAAGATGCTGATGCTGCTGCTGATGCTGAGCTGAGCTGCCCTCCTCCCGATGTGCATTTTAATTAGAAATCAGCCGAGGGCGACGGTCGGTGGTCGCCAGGTAAATGACATTAAAAATGCATGCGGCACAATTAGCAGATGCTAGCAAAGCATTTCCCACTCACACTTCAATTCCGCGGATCGTCGGCTACAAACTGCATGTGAGGTGTATCTGGGGAAATGGCTGAATGGGATGCGACTAAATTGACTTGTAAAGTGTAATAGGGTGTGAGCACAGAAGCTTAAAGTAAGGGTACTTGGGATTAGTGTTCTGGAAAGGGTGTTCACGCAAGAACGCATTAAATCCATAAAATGCGTACTTAACGATCGGGTATATTCCAAGATAAAGCTTGAATTCACCATAGAGAGCACTGAGCACTGCCTTGCTTTTGTGCATTTTGGTAACTATGCTGTTGTCAAGAGCTAAAACCTTACCTTTAGTATATTTTGAAATAATACATAGATAAATTAAACCATTTATAGTCAGTATCTTGGAAAAGTAGAAGGAGAAGAAGCAGAAAAGTTAAATCCATCCAGTTACATTTTAAACACAAATAAAAATCTGCTTTAAATTATACATTTCGAATATGGAAATTGTAATACCACTTCTCTGTGCTGTTATGAATGTATTTTAAAGTGCGAAAAATATCGAACAAGATATCACGCACCACATATACATACATATGTAGCTCTACGCTAACAAAAAGCCACAAATGAAGAACTTTGCACTTTGTAAATTATCGAACAGGGCGGGGGGTTGGGCTACAAGCTTTGGCCTGAGCCCCGCCGATGAATGGCCATTCACAGGGTGTTCACACCACCGCTCGCCAAATAACACCTACTCCCACACCCGTCCTGGCCACGTAACACCCTCGCCACACACCCCCCACAAAGTCGGATACATGGAACCATTTCGCAATGCAACCCGCCAGACGAGAATGAGTTCACACAGACATACACAGGGGCGAGTAGCAACATTTAAAGCGCTTTAATGTCGACACTTAAATACCCCTGTTACCCTTACCCCCTGCACGCAGATCTGGCCTTGCTCCCATCTCCGCCCTCCCCTTCCGGCCCCTTCAACAATGGCTCATTTGCAGACGCGTCGGCAACTAAAAACAATTTAACAGACACGCTAATATACATCTTATGTGCGATGCTTTATCGTGTGTGGGGGTCTGTTCCAACTTTGTTCGCCAGCCCTGTCCCTCTGTCCATGTGTCCATGTGTCCATCCGTCCGCTCGTCCGCATATCTGTCCAGTCGTATGGGCGCGAGTCTGTATGCAAGTGTGATTTACAATTTACCCAATATACACTGGCATCAGAGGCGGCAAGATCGTAAAAACCCCAAATATGTCGGCATCGAATCGCTTCGGATCGGATCGGGGGGCATTATCGCGGGCCTCGTTCGCTCCTTCGCCGTCGCCTGCCAGGCAGAACCACTTTCGTTAGCTCGTAAAACTGTCTATAAAACGCAATGATAATAAAAACCCAGCACGGACGACTCATTTACGTGCTATTTGAGAGCCCGCTTCTGTCAGGGTCTCAGTGACGGAGTTTTGACGCTTCGACCTGCTCTGCACTGCTCTGCTCCTCGTCCTTTAGTGGCACTTAGAGCTCAAGACCCGAGATTCGAGTTCGTTTTGGAGACGGGCCAGCGTATCGCCTTTCACGATGCCTTTTGTAAATTGCTTTTTGAATTTCGTAAAAGCGCATACTCGCACTGAGGGTAAAAATAGGGAAGGGGCGATGCGATGCGACGAGGGGACAGCCTCGTAAAACGAGAAAAATCTTTTTATGGTTTTCTTTTGGCTGGACTCGTTTTTATTGTTGGCCCGTTTTGTTGTCACCAACTGTTCGGCGTTTCTTGCCCTCAGATCCTTTGACATTTGAATAGTTCATTAATTTCGCAAAAGAAAGAAAAATGTATATAAAACACACTCACATTGTCGCACTGGAAACTTTGAAAGTCGCTTTTCTATGCCCGGCATTTTCTTTTGTCCCCGGGCAGCCTTTGTTGCTGTTCATCAATTTGAAAGGTACGGTAAGCCAGCAGTTCTTCCAGTTCCAGTTCCACATTCACGTTCACGTTTACGTCCACATCCAAACCCAGTCCCAGTCCCGATCCCAGCAACAGTTTCATTTGAATTGTGCGTCGCTCCGTGGAGTGGAGTACTCACCTTCATTCATTCACTGGCACACAGAAAAAGTAGTGATCGGTTCGTTGATTTTCTCAATCAAAAAAGGGTAGATTTCATATTGACTAATCCTATTAAATTCCATCATATAGTATATTCTTATCTCTTTATGTATTATATTATTACTAAGTTCTCAAGTTCGAACTATTTTCTCCCTGTGTAGCCACTTTAGTTACTAGTCACTCAACAATGGCCAACAGTTTTCGTTTCGTCTCGTTTGTTCGCCGCTCATTAGCATTTCTTTTTTGGACCGGCGAGCTGCTTTTCTTGCCAATTTCGGGCGACAGGAACTGGCCGCTCATCATGGCCACATCCCGAGCTTTAGCTAATGGGATCGGATCGGATCTGTGGCCGTGATTGTGTATAGTCCGCATCTGCATTTGAATCTGGATCTAAATTGCTGGCCAGCTAATTGTGAGCCCCATGCAGATGGCCGGAAATGATTTGCACACTCGCCCGAAAGAGGTTGTATAATGGCTCATTAACGTAAATGGAATATATTCACAATGGCGATAATAGGAGGGTTCCTTGCCATGGGCGGATACGTGAAGGAGGTACTTATCAAATTTTATGTACACCTTGGATTCTAAACAGGTCATTAAGTCGGCAGTTATTTCAGCTATTTATTATTCAATAAAATATATGTATGTCCAAAGTACAATCACTCTTTTTTACTTCAAGAAATATGTTGTCTTGGATGAAAAGCGAAGTGGCATTTCGACACATTGAAATACGTTTTATATATTTTTTAGCGGATCAGGTTTAACCAACACTTTATTTTTACAGAGTTTCCTTCTTAATTAGACAGATGGTTAAAAAACCCAAGCAATATTTTTTAATAATTCACTGCACCTCCGACAGCTTGAGTTGATCCTCCCCTCCGGAGTCTGGACGGACTGCCTCACTCTGTGGTGTCAGCTTCTTCCGCAACTAATTCCCAGATTAATGCATTCCGGCG
This sequence comes from Drosophila anomelani, assembly GCA_035045905.1. Lineage (NCBI taxonomy): Eukaryota > Metazoa > Arthropoda > Insecta > Diptera > Drosophilidae > Drosophila > Drosophila anomelani. The sequence goes on along the minus strand of JAWNOO010000007.1, from coordinate 476,721 downwards.
AAAATAACTATCAGTCATGGACATACAATGCTGGGCAGTTTATATTTCGCAGAAGCAGCAAACTACTTTTTCTAGAACTACAACTACAACGAGGACAAATTATACTCATTCGAGTAATCGGCCTTTCTGCACAACTAAGCAGCCAGTTCGAAACAAAAACAAACCCCGAGGAGAGCAACTGCGGAGTAAAAACAGGAACCCACAAAAACACAAAAAAACATAAAGAAAATAAAAAAACCAAAAACAACATTTTCGGGGCACTCGAATTTACTAACTAGGTTGGATTTCCCAGAACCCGATCCCAACAACACGTACAACAGCGACGACAATAGACCACAGGCTGGTCCGTGGAGCGATAGGAGCCCTCATATCTATTACGATTTTACTGCTTTATTTTCTGAATAGGCGAGAGCACACAGAACTCGTCCATGGGGAGGGGCGGGACTTGGACCTCTAAGGGCCTGCCCTGCCTCGAACTCGAACCCAATCCCGATTTCAATCTCAATCGCCATGTGGCCGGTTCTCATGTTGCCGCTGCCCAACACGAAGATGATTATGTATTAATAAATGTACGATATTTCGCCATAAGGAACATCCAGACAAAAGACAAAGAGACGAGGGGAGCAAGGCAGCGCCGTAAAAAGCCAAAATGTAGTTAAAATAACATTTTCGGGGCCGGGGGGCGTGGCGGTGCGTGAGCTTGGCCCATTGAATCCCCATTCCCCAGTTTCATTTCCAGGTCCCCAGACCCACTTCTCGGCCCATTTCCAGGGAATCTTCTGTGGTCTCGTGCGATTCTGTTTGAACATCAAGCTGAGGAGTGAATGGGCCTCGGCCCTGTTCAGGCTCTGCTTCTGTGTCTGCTCTGCCCCATCCTGGCTGGGGGATTGTTTCTGTAGCCGCACATCGCTTTGTTTCACATTTTCAGTTCAGTTTTAGTTGAGTTTCTTTGCAGCTCTTATTTTGTTTTGTCATGACCGAAAAACACACAAAAACCGCACGGATCTGGACAAAGTTTTTGGGGATTTCAAATGCCCTTTTGGTGGGGACTTAGCGAGTTCCAGCGAATTTTTAAACACTGCTTCAAAATGTATACAAAATTGGGTGCTCTGAATTTTTTTTTTTTTTTTTTGGACCTAAGCACTGGGTCACATTGCTGTACAAATAGTACAATGGAAGTGAAATATAAAGTATTTGAAAAATGGTATTTCTATATATGTACAGTTCTATGTTTTCTTATCTATGTATGTATTTCTTATTTTCCTGTAATAGCTCGATTATGAGTTTTTGGAATTGATTTTATTTATATAAAATTTTATAACGAATAAATTTACATGCGGCATTATTTATCTTTCATTAGAATTAAAATTATATTCATGATTCCCTGAATAATGTAAATTAATTGTAAAAACAAGAATAAATTACTTGGGTATTACTGATACTGTCCATTCGCCTTATTTCACTTTCAATCAAACAACATGATTTCCTGACGTTCCCAAGAGAAAACCATTGGAGGAAATCCCTGAAGATTCCCCGAAATAAACAATGTTAAAGAGCATATCCAATTCGATGTCAACCCCGGGCCGGCTATTCATCTTGTTTTCGACTTTATTGTTCTCAATGTTGACAAGAACGTACTGAGGGAGAGGACGAGGACGAGGACGAGAATGAGGATGAGGTTGAGGACAGGACGTGCTCTGGCTGCTGTTGATGTTGTTGTTCAGGGGAAAAATGTTCCAAGTTTTCTTTGAACAATCCACTTTGAAGGCATAAATTATGCCTTCAGTTTTCACTGTGCATGAGTTGTTGGCTGTCAGCTGTCGCCTCGTCCTGGTCCCCGTCCCGCTCCCGCTCCCGGTCCCACTCCCGATCCTCCCCCAGATAGTCCTTCCCTTGCAGTCACAAAAGCTTAACTCGCCTTTTGTGCAAAAACTTTTCGGGCCCTGAAGAAGAAAACAATCTTCAAGGGTTGTCTGACAGAATGGCAGACTGGCAGACGGACTGCTCGGGCTCGGGTCCGCTCCCTTCTCCCTCTTTTTGGGGCCGAGGCCTCGCTCTGTAATTAATTTGATATGCAACGAAGCGTTTTTGAAGTTTATATTGTTTGTCTTACTCGAATACGCCCGAGTGTGCGTTTGAGCCGGACTGCTAGGCCTCGACCCGGCGAATGGGTTGAAGTGCGAGTCGGTACTCAAAAATTCCTCCACTAGAGCACTATTTTATACACTGGAAAAACAAAACTAAATTACTATACATGAATTAGAGTCTGACTTAAGGCCAATCAATGGAAGTCAGTAAAGCTCTAATGTACGTTTTCTTCATATTTTTTAAAGAATTGTTCTTTTCTTTTGCTTCTATTGATTTATGAATATTATATAATTAATTGTTTTTATCGTAATCGGATTTACGGATACAAATATTATTTTCTCTGTGCACAAACCAGGGCAGCTGATACTTAAACTCATCTTTTGAGTGGAAATACATATTTACAAGTTTTATTCGTGCTTAACTATTTTCGTGGCCCAGAACCAGACAATAGTTTTCCCTCCACTCCGCCAAGACATTATTCGTCAGCTCAGTTCCAAGCTCAGTTCAGAGCGGATCGGCTGGGTTTCTGCTAAGTTGGGTCCACCGGAACACTTGTGTTCTTTGTTGCGCCCCGGACTTTGATTGAGGTTCGGTGTATTGAAACTGGAACTCGTCATTGTTATGCATATTGTACAATTGTTATGTGAAATTTATATTGTACACACACAATACATATGATTGTCTGAGCTACTTCTTAGAAACGTGGTTTATGAGTATTTTTCATGACAGCAATTTTCAATTAGGGCCCTCCAACGGCGGAATGGGAGGTGGAGATACTATTATATCCCTGAATGTATAAAGCAGAGGTGGGTCGTCCGATCGAGAGGTGTGGCTGCCACTCCGTTGATTGAGTTGGGAACTATGCTGACTAGAGGGGCGTTTGATTGATGCGAATTTTGATAGATGATTCCAACTACAATAGTTAGGAAAGATACAAGGGATAGGTGGTAGTATTGTGCAGAGTCCAATTCTATAACTATAAATAAAAGTACTTAAGAATCATATCATATTTATGCTCAAGAGTAAGCTTTTAAATATCATTTGATTTCTTAGAATAGAAACACGATTTTTCTTATGAAGTCACAATCTCCACAATCTCAATATTATGCATCTTGACAAAATTCAATGGAATTATTATTATTATAATAGGTCGAGGAAACTTTCCCAAAAGAACTATCGTCCCATTGGAAAAGTGTTTGAGTTCTCTTCGAGTTTTTTATGTATTTTAGTCCATTCCCAAGAAAACCCATTAATATGCTTCAATGTCAAAATTTCTCCATTTTGCAAGCTAATGGAATTCCTCCTTAGTTTCATCATCGTTTCCGTGAAATATTCATACGCCCGAGTCTCCGTCACTTCGGTCGTGTCAAGAAAGACTTTGCCAAGTTTCCTGAGTTATGTACACACATGTGGCTGTGAGGGCACAACCCGGACCCGTGGAGCCACAAAGCTCCCGTTCCGCAGAGCCCCGGATTCCCCGCTCCCGGGGCACCCCGCCCCGAGTCAACTTCCCGGCCTTTGGTTCCTGCATCACCAATGTTGTCGCAAGTGTTTCGCTTCTCCCGTCTTAATACTTTTATTTCTGAAGTTGTGCAAGCACAATCATCCGTGCGGCATATGCAGCATATGTTATAACAATAATAGCAGCTCCAACAGGGGCAGCAGCAGTAACAACAAAGTGCAAATGTGCCTGGCACTTTTGTTAACTTGAGCTAACACACAGGCACATGTACTATCCTCCGTGTAGGAGCACACACACTATGACTAAAATAATACATACGCCACATTTGCGCTGTTTGGAGAGAATGTAGTATATACATATGTACATATGGGTAGTTGTTTATTGAAATTGTATAGCCCAAAGTAAATAAAAATGAATTTAAAATATTCAAAGAATGAATTCATAAATGTGTTTTCTGCTTACTAATTTACACCATCTCCATCAACACTCACAAAAGTTTTATAAATCTAGCCTATACTATATTATTATTATTATTAACAATGTTAATTTATTATCCTAAATTTATTAAATTTGATAAATAATCTATAAGATTGGCCAGATTGACTATGCCCTTTGACTGGCCTGTATCTGCTGACACAAGTAGCATATTTTTGTTAACATTAAATTAATTTTTTGTTTTTCGTAATTGACTTAAATAAAAACCTAGTATTATATAGGTTCTGAAGGGATCTTCCTAATTTCCGAGTATTAAGTAAGGCCACACAGAACAATTGTAATGTTGAAACTGTTTCATAGCTTCAGAGAATCCTTGGTTTTTAACTAAAATCACAAAGTGCTCAAAGTTCTCAATTACACGATGTTTCTTTGTAGAATAATTAATAGATGCATCCTGTATGATAAATTGCTTCTTAGCATTTGATTAATTTACTTTTATGGTCTCATCATCCCTGACTATTGTCCTGAACCCGGCTGGCTGTGCGGGTATTTTTATGTGGGTCCCGACAATTGTACGTTATACGTAAATTGGTAGGAATAGGAACCCTGGCTCATTTGTTTGAGCAAGTGCCGGCAAACGACCTCGAGTTGTACATAGCACACACAAATACATACATAGCTCCATGGAGATGGGAACGAGTGCTCCGCCAGACTTCGTCTTCGTCTGGATACTCACATCCAAGCGATAACCCATGCCAGCCGGAATTTAAGGCAAAGCGATTTGGCAGCGCCACCCACAACTTTAACTCATGCCACCCTTGCGAGCCATGTCGTCGGGCTGGCTCGGCTTAAGTTAATTACATGCCGGTCGACGCCTCGTTGCATAAATGTGTGACCCTCTTCTGCCGGAGTGGTGCTCTCTCTTTCGTCGGGTGTCGCCCCATTCCTTTCGCTCTCTCTGTCGCTCTCGACCCGTCCAGCTGTGTGGCTTGGGCCATTTTACAACTGTTGGCAAACGACCTTCCCAAAATGCGGCTGATTGTTGCTGTTGTTGCAGGCGTTTTCCTTTGTTTTCCCGCTGCTCCTGTGACACGCCTTTCGACTGCGCAGGTCCTCTCTCTATTCAGCGGAAAAGCGAGAAAAATGCAGAGAGCAAGTAGGGAATAGGGAAGAACTGTGCGCAGAATCTCTCCTTTCTTTCGACGAACCCACGGGAGTCGGAATGGCTTCCAATGAACCTGAAACAGAAAAAGCCGACTGTCTGCAATGAAAGCAGAGAGCAGGAAGGCTCCCGCAAGGCGTGGCGACGGCCGAGGGGTTGGGAAATGCCGGGGTGGGGGGAAAACGGTCTGGTCTGGCTCATGAAGTTACTCAGACATGCATAAAAATGCCGGTTTTATTATGTCGTTAGGTTCAGCTGAGTGTCTGCCTGTGTGGGTGTGCTCGTATCTGTATCCGTATCTGGGGAGTTGCTCCTGGCTCAGGACTCGCCCCGCCTCACCTCCACTCAACTCCTTCAGAGAAAAGAAAAGAATACAAAAAGTAAGAAAACAAGCTCGGGAATAAGAAAGCTGCTTTTCATTTCCTCTCCCCCTTTGGGAGGCAATTTGACTGAATTTTCGGGGTGCCGGACGGATAGATAGTTGCAGCTCTGGCGAGCGGGCTGTCGTAAAATTTGCGGACCGAACCCAACCCTTTTCGGCCATAAACGAGTTTTATGTAACATCTCGCCCACGGCATACATAAAATGAAATATAAAAATGTCTCTCGCCCTCAGTTTCTATGTTTTATTTGCTGGCCTGCATCCTTGGCCCCTTAGAGCGGGACAGCGATGCCCCGAGGGGTGGAGAGCGAGAGGGAGCGATTTATATGGATCGTACACTTATATACTCGTACAATTTTGAAATATGCTTGTGACTAATTTAATTTATTTGCCATTGTTGTTCGTGAATTGTGGGATTTCCTTTTGCTTTTCTAGGTTTTCAGTCTTCATTGTTGCCCGGCATTCCTCACAGCACTGCTGTGAATTCGGGAATTGCCCTGCCATTGATTTCATTTTTCTTTCCGTCTTTTTTATTGCCCTAACGAGCTACCAAAGAGCTATGTGGGCGCCGAGTACCGGGTGGCAGTGGTGGGTGGTGGGTGGTTGGATCTTCGCCTGCTTCGTAATATATTGGTATAATTTTGTCATAAAAATGAAAACTTTTACAATTAGGATTTTTGGCATTTTATTTATGAGCTTGAAGCTCACAGCTCGTGGGTTGTGTTCGTACGCTTGGCAATTTGTTCAATTGCCGGCACCCACAAAATGGGGACTAAGATATATGTATAATGGCATATATATATATATAAGCTATATATATATATTCCTAAGTGGACCTTCGAGTGAATGTGAATGCGATGCGCTTGGATGAGCTGAGCAGAAAAGCTGCTGACTTTATGACGCAACGGAAATCTTGACAAATTGTCAAGTTGCATAGAAAGCCATCGATGGCAGAATGGCGAAAAGTCCACAATGGGGACTAAGCCACAAAGGAACCCAATCTATTCCAGTTGAAAGCCGGGCTAATACTCATAATTGAAAATTGTATTGCAAGCTTAGCTATCTCCACAGAAAGCTTATTTATTAATATTTATGATAAGGATATATTGTATATTTTGTCTAACTTTTAGATCTTAATAATACATAAATATGTACGTTGAAAATATTCATTTTCGTGACATTTAAAATGTTATTTTAACTCGGTTAAACATAGGGAATGCTTCGGATATAGTTTGATATAAACTAAAGTTCAATTTAATCGACTTATGGTACGTATTTATTTACTTAAAAACAAATTGTCGAATTGAAAATTTATAGAATTTGACTTCAATGCCTGGGCATAGATATCGTTCTAGCCAAATCAAGTAACTTAATTTGCAAATGGAAATTCCAGTAATGACCAGCAGTCCAATTTTCGTAAGCATTCCCATTTATATAATTCAATTTGCTTTCATTGTCCAATGGACATTACAAAATGGCATTTATCAAGTTTTGCAATCTCTGGCTTATGCGAGCCAGTGTGTTGTTCCAGGGTCCCATTGATTTTGGCTCTGCTGCATATCTGATTTCCCCATTTTCCCCCACCCAAGCCAGCCCACAACACCCACACGACCTTCACAGCTTGTGCGGCCATAAGCGCCAAAATATATGGCCAATAATTTTGTGTGCATGCCAATGCCAAATATGCAAGCTGCAATAGCAAAATACTGAAAACCAGTCGGGCTATCCGGCAAAGTCAGATCCGAAACCCGTGGGCAATGGCCAGCCAACATAATAAATTCAATTGAATTGGCGAGAAAAGAAGCAGAGAAATGTCCGCGGCGAGCGGGGGGATTATGGCTAAAAACATTGAAATAAAAATACAAGTAAAAATCAAGTAAATAGGAATAAAATGCAATTTTTAATTCCGCTTTTCAGTGTCTGTTGACACAAACTAATTTATGGCATTTACAAGGCAGCAACAACAACATTTTTGCACATCAACAATTTCCAGTGCCTGCTGTGGCAAATTAGCCAGCAACAGCAAGTAATGTTTTTTCCCCTCTTTTTTGTTTATTTATTTCTTTTTTTTTTTTTTTGTTGCTGCAGCAGCCGCGTGTATAAATTTTGCAACAGCAGCAAAATAGCAAAAAGGAAAGAAAATCTACAAGAGATTTGCCTGCAGTTGCAGTTGCTGCTGCTGCTGCTGCTGCTGCCGCTGCATGTATCTGTCGCTTGTTTTCTGCTTAAATTATAGACATTTGACTTGGCTGCGACTACACAAACAACATTTGGCATGCAATTTTTCTTGCTAATTTGCATGACAGTCGCCGGCGCATATTTCTCTCTCACAGCCTCACTGCGCCTGGGAAGTTCTGGGGACAACTTCCTTGCAGCGCGCAACTTCTCAGGCTGCCTACAATATTTGTAATTAAGCAATTTATTTGCCGCCGCCTGCTGTGGATGCTGCTCCTCCGCGCCGTCGCCATCGCCGTCTCCGCTGCCGTTTCTGCTGCTGAGCAACATTTCCGGTTTGACTAAGCTAAAATAAAAGGCAGAAGAAAAGTAAAAACTATTTTCGATTGATTGCAGAGCAGAGCGAAATGGAAGGGAATTGTGCAGCGGATGTGACCATTTGGCTTTGTAACATGGCAGCAATTAGTGAGGAAATCTTCCCAGAAAAGACCCTCAGGCTGCAGGGCAGCTTCACAGGGCGACAGGGCGACAGGGCGACAGGGCGTATGCGCAATGTCGTGCAATCAGATTTGAAGGTAGCTTTGAGGGAATGCCTCGTATAAAGTTTTCTGAAAGGGACTGCAATTTATCGAAACATATGCTAATGGATCAGTTTGCTTTTTACAGAATTTATAAAGGTAATTCGATCCGCAATGATGTGTTTTTAAGTAAAAGTAAGTTTTAATAGTAATTTATTGTAAAATAAAAGATAAATATATAGACTGTCGTGAGGGCTCAGCATTAACTTTAATTTCAGGATTACTTATTCAAGTATAAACTGAAGGATTTAAATACAGCTCTTCATGTTTACCAAGTAAAATGTTGCTCTTATTCGTTTTAATTAATTTGTTGCCTACTTCTGGGAGCCTGACTTTAGGTAGGGATAATGCCATTATATCCCCGGTCCGGCCTAGGTAACAAATATTTAAACTGAACAACTTTACCCCAAAGAGATGCCCGTGGCAGTTGCAGTTCCATTTTCATGGCTCACACACATACACAGGGCCCAAAGGAAATTGCCTGAATGTGTTTGCGTGAGTTTGTGGCAACTTCTTATGGACATTCCCATGATGACGGGTATGAGTTTGTTTGCCAAGAACTGGGAACTGAGCGCTGTGACTTTGGCGTGGATGCAACTTCCTTCCTTGCTGTGCAGGCAGCCATGTCCTTATTGAGCTGTTCGTGTGCGAGTGGCAGAAATTCAGATTCCTCCGGCTCCAGTCAACATTCATGTCAATATTGATTTTTCATTGCTCTTGCCAACGACGAGAGAAGCACCAGCAGCAGCAGTAACAGCAACAATAATAATAATAAAAAGCGTAGAGCAATATAATTGGAATTTGAAATTGGAAATTGGATATTTTCGCAACAAAAAAGAGAGCAGAATGCGAAGAAGTCGCACAGCGGCGGCAGCAGCATATTTTATTCGATTATTTATTCAATGAGCGTCGCTCTGTTTGGATTTTATTGTGTGGACGGATGGGGAATGGGAACATGTATGCCATACATGAGTGCACGAGTGTCCGCACAAAGGCCAATTCAATTTAAAGCAGCACATAGACGTGCAGACAGACGACCCACGACGGAGTTTTACACTGGGACCAAAAGACGCCTATATTTATGTACCTTTAGTTGGGAAAGCAAAATATTAACAAATTAAGATTTTCTTTAAATAAAGCAAATTTAAAAGCTATAACTTATCAGCTATGAACTCATAACATAACTCATAAATTCAGCATAAGTTATAAATATTTATATATTTATATTTATATTTTTATAATAAATACTTTACTTTACTTTTCTTTACTTGCTTCAACACTAAATATTAGTTTAGTTAGATTTAATTTCTTCGAGTGTAAATTGTCTGCAGACAGTCTCTGGCAAGAACTTTGACCAGACAAAACGCAAATAACTCAATTTAATTGCACGAAAAACTAAGCTGAAACCGAAACTAGCAGGCAAGTCCCTGGCCAAGTTAGCGCTGCTTGTCGGCCAAGTAAAGCATTGAAATAAATTGGAAAAACATTTACCATCGCCTGATCGATGGCCACTGACGAGTGCCTGTCTCCGCCGTCCGCCTTTTCCCTCCCCGATTCCCCGATTCGCCGCTGCTTTCCCCACCGCCCCACTTAACTGGGCTTGCTGGAAATGGTCGAGTGACCAACTGGTTTGGTCTTTGAATGATTGCGAGTTGGACAAACATCAATAAGCGGCAGTGGCAGGAGCACGAGCAGTGGAGTGTTTATATGGAAAATATAAATCAAATAATGGCGCAGACATTAACAAACAATGCATGTGGCTAGGCAGACATCGAGATGATTATCGGGCTTACAAAGGTTTCAATGTGTATTTAATTGCAGACACACTAATGTCCGCTGTGAGCGGATCGAGGCGGGTTGGTAAATAACCGCCATTCTATATTCTGTCTAGTCGGCTGCCTTTTCTATAAAACTCTTTTTTAACTGGACTGGAACAACTGATAAATTCAATTGCATTAACATTTCCATTGTGATTAATAATGCGAATTGTATGATAATTAAAAAAAACTTTAACCAGGGGGTGCTTTTGTATGGGAACCTAATTAATGTTATCGTAAAAGTGGTTACTTATGCAAAATTTAGATTTTAATTATTAACAAAACCCAATTTAATTTACTAGCATTTTATATATGTACATATATGTACATATTTCATGATAATAAGGACAAAAATCAGACTAAGATAACTTGTAGTAGGTAACCCCACATAACGCCACTTGCCAATTGAGCTGCCTTTCTGGTTCAACGAAGAAATCGGAATACAGCCAGGTTGCTATATCGGTTACATAATTATAGTTGCAGACATTTTAATTTGAAATTTACATCGGTTTTAGGCGCAAGTTTGAAATTGCACCTGGGATGACTATGAAAGGCTGGGATCAATTGCAGCATGAAATACCCGATAATTGGCCAACTGCATTGAGACAGAGTCGACGTTGGCCCGGAGTGCAGTCCGAGCAATGTTAATGCTTGCAACGTCTGCCCACACGGGACCACAGGTATAGCTGGACTATCGGCCGATCCGTCGATCGAAGCACAACCCACTTTGCGAGGTCGGCCCATAGCAGCACGTAGCCATTAACCAAACATATTGCCCAGTCGAACATTACAGCGAAACCTCGAAAACGAAACGAGACCGTAGCAAAATATCAAGTATACGGGCCCGCTTATCGGCCCGCTGTGGCGGTAATTATAATGCGCCATAGTCACGCCAGACACGCTGCATAAATATTTAAATTAAATAATAACAAATGCTAGAAATAAATAAGCCGGGCAACTGTAAAAACAATACGTAATGGCAACAAAGCCGCACGCGGGCCAACTCCCATTGACTAATGTTGCTGCGGGGAATTCGGAATATGTCTGGTTTTCCGACTGGCAGTCGTTCCTTTGTTCTGGCCATCCTCCCAACCAGATAGCTCCCCGCCCGCCTTTTATTTTAATTTCTGTCGTGGGCTCAGCTCGAGTTTCAAAAACCAATAATGCGGCTGCCATCGGCAACATCAACATCCAACGACGACGACGCCGACGACAGCAACATGGCGCACAACAAGCAATAAAAATGGCATAAAGTTCAAAATGAAAGCTAAACGTTGCCTCCCCAACGCCTCGCCCTCTATATGTACGGGTGTGTATGTGTGTGTGCGACCCCCGATCCGCTGTGCGCTGCATAAAAATAAGTAATATCGTAAAAATTACAGGAAATAAAAATCGCAACGTAAATACGTGTAAGTGCGAGAGTCGGCCAACTTTCCCAGTTGCTGAAATTGGCAGTAAAATTATGACAAAGGCAAGAGAAAGATGGCAGCAGGAAAGAAAGAAAAAACTGGATGGGCCAGAGCAGAAATGTAACAGCCTTTTTGGGGGTGTGGAAAACCCATTAAAGTTCAAGTCGGACATTACATGGCCATATTCTGGGCAAATGTTTTGGAAAATAAATAATTCCCAGTTGCCATAAATGTGTTTTCGAGGGTTGTTGTTGAAGCAGCGGACCTGGCCCGGCCGATAAAAACAAATGAGATAACTTTGCCGAGCAACTCGAGCAGAATACACAAGTTCGGCGAGGCGGCAAATGGCAGATATGAAAGTATTTTCTAATCTTTCTTCGAGCGTAATCCTGCAATTAGGCAACCTGTCTGAGCGCCATTCAACTCAATTACAATAATCGGGCTTAAACGCATTTCAAAGGCTCGCCTCTGATGGGTGAACACTGAAATATTGATGGGAATTCGATATACGATCTGAAAGGCCATTTAATTCTTTTGTGTGTTAAACTGTTTTCTTACACTTATTTTATTGTGAAAGTCTTTCACTATGTAAATTCGACGAGCTTAAAATAATTTATATGTGATTATATCAGAAATTGGTATGGTTTTTCTCCCTGTGCCACCCGAAAAAGACAATGGTAATCGCTGGTTAATTTGCCCGAAAATCTTTCCGGGGAAAGGGACTTTTATAATAATGAAATGTATATCGCCAGTCTGGGAATTACCAAGCCAATTGCATCAACAATTGCTGCAGCAATAACAGCAACATACATACTTAGCTGCCCATGTTGCACGGCTATTCCCTCTACAACAACAACGACAGCGAACAAGTACAACTGCAACATCAGCAATTGCAATTACCGAGTGTGTGTAAGGCACCATAATCATTTCAAACGGCAAATTATGACGGCGAGGAGGGGCCCACAATAACAACAATCACCGCAGCAGCAACAATCGCAGTTGCAACTGCAACACAAGCGAACAGCAGGCAAATGAAATGAGCTTTTAATCAATTTCCGGTATTAAAGCCTAGCCAAACCGACCAACCAACCGACCAAGCCAGCAGCCATCCGACCATTCATCCAATCCACCATCCCACAGCTGTCTGCTTTGTTGCTGCTCCTGCTGGCCGTTATTGTTGTTGCATTTAATTAACAAACAATTTATATTCATAAACCTCAATCGGTCACATGCAAATGCACATGCGAGTATGCCAGCTGAAATGGGGCGGAGAGAGCACGGGAAAAATATTAAGTGGGGAAACGTTTCACCAAGCAGAGATAGGGGTGAAACCTATGCTCTTTTTGGGTATTTAAAATAGCAAATAATAACACGCATAACTCATTAAATTATAGATGTTTGGACAGTTTTTAAATCCTGCAGATCATGATTTTACAACAGTTTTAAAATGTTTTATAATTACAAAGGTAATTTGGAAAGTGTAACTATTTTTGTGACTACTTTCCATAACAAGATTTCCCTAACATATGATTCGATTTTCTTAAAATTTCATAACGACTTTAGCGACCCATTCGAAAGTGTGCTCAAATCATATTTCGCAACGTGAATGCAATAAATATTGCAAATGCGTGGCGTGGCAAAGAAAAAACATGTGCATGAGTACAATTATAAAATATATATATCTACATATATACAGTGCCGCTGATCTATGTATGCTTCTCTTGTGCACGAGTGTAACTTGGCCTTTTGTGTAACGAAACGTGGCAGCGGAAAAGCGGAAAAGAGCATTCGCCACAAAATGCAACAAAAGCGTCCAGTGTGCAGCAACAATACCAAGCCTGATTGGGGGCGCCCCGTTTTCGGTTTCCACATTTCACATTTCGGATTTGTAGCTGCCACGTGTTGCCAGCACAAACACACACTCGGGACACACGCGTTCGAGTCGCAGGAGCAGCGGATATTCGCCACAATTGGACATGCTGCACAGAGGAAAAATCACCCAGAATATAACTTCCAACTAAAGGAATATTGAAGAGTAAAATTATAATTTTAATACCAATTCAAAGTGATAATATTATTTATATTTCCTTTACACAAGATCCGATTAACAATCTTTGGACCATAGCAGTACCTTTCTCTCTGTGTGCTCAGAATTAGCCCACGTCCTGACACCCAATTAACCCCTAGCATGCACAAAGGCGAAACGCACCGCAGCTCTCTGGGAGTGGTATCTAGCAGCTTAGCAAATCATTAATTAAACCTAGCCAAAAACAGAAAACAGACAAAGGCACGAGAAATTATTATAATGAACACGCATGGGAAATGAACGCAAAAAGCTCTGCGGCTGGGCCCAAGTCCCCTTTTCGCCATCCCCCGGACTAATTAGCATGCCGAAATGTGTTCGGTGCAGACACCACTCAGAGGTCATGGCGAGGTCCAGCCTCATTTGGCGTGGAGATAGGGCGGGGGTTGGGAAGGGAAAACACGTAAGTTGCAGCCACAAGGGAAAGAAACATTAAGGCAAAGGGTCAAAGCGGTGGGGGAAATAGCTAACCGAACTTAGAAAGCCTAAGAAATACTGAGAGAGGTAATGTCGATTTCCGCGGACTTGGCAAAAATTTGTATAAGGGATTGGAACTATTACATTAACATTTCTATATGATGTCTCTAACATAAGCCTAAGAGCGCAATCTATTAATACATATATGAAAATAAGTTCAAGAATTATAATAATAAAACCCGAAAAATTAAGTTCACCACTTATAAAAATTGAGTACAGATACTGACAAAGTTGTGTTCCCAAATAAATATTTGCATGCTAAATATTTAACTATTCATAAAAAAGTAATACATTCCAGTAGTATAATTTATTCTTCGATTTTAAGAGGGGTTATTAAATTACAAGATATGTTTAGAGACATTTTTAAACCTGTTTATAGTATAAAGCTACAAATTACACGATCTAAAATATATATGTTTATACTACTCCCATATGATGGACACAGTTTCAGGGCTGATATATTTATGTACAATCTGCTATTTGTGTCAGTTGAAAATATAAATGATGATTATATACGTCCGGTAATGTGAAGTACTCAACGAGTGGAAAGCAGCCAACATTGTATGGCTGCAAATTGCACGAGAACAAATATAAATATGAGTACTTGTACATCGTGCTCTGCGGCGGATCCAGTCTAACCACAAACTCATTACGGCCCATTCTCTGCGGCACAGTGCCCCTCCGCGCCACTCTTCCGCTTTAATGACAGACGAATATTTCGTATAATATAGACATTTTCTATGGCCCCGACTTGGCCAAGTTGAAGAACCGAAGAGGAGACAAAACCCAGCAAGCTGAAAAGCGACCTGGCAAAAACCACAAAAACTTGCCTTTGGTTATTTTGTGTCTGGCATTGTCATTGCGGCTGATGTTGCCGCTGCGCCGTTTCTGCTGCTGTTGCTGATGTTGCTGCTGTCACGGCTGTTGTGCTGGCCAAAACGTGCAATTAAATGCTGTATAGAAGCTGCCCGTGCTATAAGCCAGCCGTGCCTGCAGCCGAGCTTCGAACACTGTAAGCCAAATCCCCAGAGATGTATCAATAATTCATTGTGCACAATGATTCTTGTATTGTAGGATATTACAGATTGTATGATTTAAAGAATATTTGAACTGGTGGTATTCGGGTTGGTGTAAGACTTAACAAAGAGACGAATTCAAAATTCTATTCATATCGAACGACGATGTATAGTTTAATTACAATCTCCTGTTGGTGCAGTATTATACGCGTTTTGTTACGGCTGCCTCTCCTAGATCTACCTGGTTACTGTGTTTTGCCAACTTTGACTTAAATACAGCTTATACATTGATCCTCAACCTCGTCAGGCAGAGAGGTGTCCAGGGCCTCCTGCAAGGCAATCTCGGCTTGCAGCTTCCAATCCTTTTCTAACTTGACTTCCGGTGGCAGTAGGGCTGGCATCGCAGCGAATTCCAATTTGGGATCGCCCATTAGCTTGCCCGCCAGCCAAAGGAATGGTTTATTGATATTGTAGTTTAATTTGGAAGACATCTCGAAATACTGCAGACGAACGAAAACGCAATTAGTTTCCGAAAAAAGAAAGCCCAATACACTCAACCGGCGACTCTCACCTGCAACTTATTCTTACGATGGAAGTCGATTCTGTTTGCATTCATCTTACGCTCATTAATGTCGATTTTGTTGCCACATAGAACGATCGGAATGTCCTTGCATAGGCGGACGACACTGCGATGCCAGATGGGTATGTTCTTGTAGGAAACGAGCGATGTAACATCGAATAAAATGATGGCGCAATGGGCCTGGTTGCAATTGGCGTTGCTGAGGCCTTTAACATTATCCTTGCTGGAAGTATCCCAGATGTCAAAGCGGATGGCGCCGCGGTTGGTGTGGAAGATCAGAGGATTTACCTCAATATCACATGTGGCCTCATGATTCCCCTCGAACTCGCCGGTCAAATGACGCTTGACGAATGTAGTCTTTCCAGTACGGCCATCACCGACCAGAACACACTTGAAGGTGGGGATATCCTGTCCGTCTTGAGCCATTGCCTTCACCGTCTGCTTTACTTTGATAACAATAAGTCTGACACACTCACATTTATCCTCGTCTCGTCAGAAATATATTTGTATTTCATTTGACATTTGACACTCTTACTGCTTGTGACATAAAATACTCAAAACATTAATTAAAATACTAACAAAAATAACGCATCTAGGATTCTAAATATAAATTATAAATTCTAAAGGGAATCTTATTAAATTTATTATTATCTTATGTGCATATATTTTGGAACTCTTCCAAAATTCTTAATATATTCCTTGATAAGAAGACCTCACATCGCATTTATCTTATCTTATTTATACGAATATAAAAAAAATCCCACTACCATATATATGTACATACATACATAAGTAAAATTTAAGAACATACAAAATACGAATTAATATAGAATTATAGTTTCGATTAATTTAGTATAAAGTACATATTTTCAACGAAATTACTTAATTTCCAATCATAATACTGAACAGAATTTGAAATTGGATTGGATATAGTTAGCTCAATCCATTTGTTTTGTTTAGTTTTCTCGCCGTGTACTGAGGTGGAAGCAAACTTATTGGCAATGGCTTGCCAAATGCAATGAATGAAAATTGCACAAAAAGAGCGGCAGAGGCCAGAACACAATTACGGCCGGCGGAGGCATTCACCAGGCAAATTATTGATTTTCAACCGCAGAGATGCATTCCGCCGAGAGATACGAGGATGCAGATCTCTCTGCGTCTGCAGAATCGCTCGGGCGCACACTAATGATGATGACGATGACGCTGACTACTGGCTACTGGCCAGTTGCCGTTGGCCATCGAATGCTCACTCTCTTCTTGGCCGCCATTGACATTGAAATCTGGCAATTTGCAATCACCGCAATTAGTTTTTATTTCTTTGCGGAGCCAAACGCCTCGCGAATCGTCGCGGGCATTTCGTACAAATTATTGCTAAGGATCCGAAGTACGGGGAATTTTCGCGGAAATCATCGGGTAATGACAAACGATGGCAGCTTGCATAAGTTGCGAAATGCTATTGCGAATTTCCAATGTCTCGGACCCTCAAAGACCGCATTGCAATTGCAAATTGCTAATTGCCAGTCGATTATTTATAACCGTGCCTTTTCAAAGTTCAAATGTGCGTTTTGTCGGAAGTAAATTGCTCATTTAGCGCGTCTATAAATAGCGCCCCGCTATTCAGGCGACTCAATCGTCAAGTCGCCGTTGCGGGGCAAGGTGGCGTATACGTAATGTATAATATGAGCTGCGGGCGAGGACAGACAGCGGCTCTGTGTGCCACTGTCAAAAGGGGTTTCCGCCCAAAGGGGCCCTCTGTGTGTATATGTTTACGGCCCGTCATTCGGTCAGCAAGTGGGTCACCATCGCCATCGCCATTCTGTAGAAGCCTTGCTCCACATTGTTCCCAGTGAGCGTTCTGGCTTCCGCTAATCTCGGGAAAACTGCGCTAAAGCCAGATGGCTGCACAGGCGAAAAATGGGTCAAGGAATGAAGCAAATTCGAATCATGAATCGGAACATCGAAAAAATATAAGAAACTCTAAAACATTAATTTTTCCATTTGGCCTTCCAAAAATATTCCTTTAGAGCTTATCTTGATTAAAAGATTCAAAGCAAACCCCAATTTTACAGCACTCTTTAATTATTTAGCTTTATTTGATTTATATAACCATAAAGAAAATATATTCTATTAAATTGTGAAATGATTATTTTCAATACATTTTGGCAAGCAATTACGGCTATATTCTAATCGTTCATAAAAGTTGTTCAGCTCTTTTTCTTTGTGTGCAAAAGCGAGAGTAACTCTTAGGCTAAAATTATTTCCACACTCCGCTCGGCCTTTTCATTTTCCGTTCGAGTTTATGCAAAGCCAAAGCATTGATAAAGAACAGGTTTATGTTGATTTCTTGTCTTCGCTTTTTTAGGTTTCTTTTCTTTTTTAATTTTGTGCGGCTTTCGAGTGTCTTTGGAGTGTTTGTGCGTAGGCAAGAGTCCCCGTTCGGGTGAAGTTCCATTCCCAATCCCTGTCACATTAATCACGGCAACATTTGCCATGCAATTAAGCAAATGAAGCCTGCATTTAAGTGCTGACAATGATGATGATGATGGGGACTTGGACTTGGACTCGGGCTGGGAATGGAAATGGCACTGGGACTGGGATTGGGGACTGGGGACTGGGGGATACTCGGCGAAATCATTAAGCTAATGTGGTTAGTTGAACATCGATAAGTGAGTGTGCCCCATGGGCAGAGGCGGCTGGCGATGTGACTCCGCTTAATGCGCATTTAATACCCCTTTGAGTCATTAGAAATTCAATCGAGTCGGTCAAAATAATCGAGCGCCCCCCAATCCGCTCCGCTCGCCAAGCGTTTTGGTTTCAATTCGCGACACTCGTCTCTGGCGATTCATCAAACCCGAATCCCTATCGAAATGCAATTTACTGATT
Organism: Drosophila anomelani; assembly: GCA_035045905.1. NCBI lineage: Eukaryota > Metazoa > Arthropoda > Insecta > Diptera > Drosophilidae > Drosophila > Drosophila anomelani. The sequence continues at coordinate 458,175 of JAWNOO010000007.1, read as the reverse complement.
TTTGTGATGGCAAATTAAAAAGGCACACACTGGTACGTAAAAGTCAATTGACGTAGACCGCAATTCAATCAGTCAACGTCACCCGTCTGCCCGTCTTATTAGCCAAATAGCCAAACGGCCAACATATCCCGGCTAGCAACGGGAAGGCGAGAATGTCAAAGGCGTAATTAAATTATAAAATTTATATTGCAACCAGTTGGCGCTTTCTTTGCGCAACAACAAAGGTGCATTTCGAATTTTGAGCACAAATCGCTGAAATACGATCGTGTTTGCTTGCGCGAATGCAATGAAACATTGCGCATTCGCCACGTTGCACGGCCAAACGAAATTGCATTGAAATGCAAACAAAATCGCATTGAAAGCAAACACATACATTGGCAGAATTCACCAACAACGAAGGGGGCTTTCTCTTGAATAAAATTATATATAATACAAAAAAAGTTATATTATTTTGCCAAAAATAAATGAAAAATATTTCATAGGTATATAAATGTTTGCAGACACAAAACATAACCCACGAATATCAAGATGAGAATTTTAGGGACTTGATATGAAGAAAGCTGTTTTCATGATCCTGTTATTTGTTTATCTATATATATAACATTGAATCTATTACTATCCTAAAGTATAGTTAAGTCAAAAAATCGGAGTCCTCGCATTTGTAAAGAGTATTTCTTGTACGTTTTCCTAGGCAGCCTTCGTCGCTGTGTGTAATTTCTCGTGTTCACTTTTCCGGCACCCCCTTAACCCCAGATCCGGCGCCCGTGGCCGTTGGCCCCTCTTTGGGCCCCTAAATCCCCCAACCCCCCGTCAGCCCGCTGTTTTGGATCGCCAATCACGTGTCGCAAATATGATTTATTTCGTCAATTTATGCCAAAAGTGTAAAACGATTTTCTACCGTGTGTCAAATGAAATATTACGACGTGCACTATCATTTACATGTGTTTTACGGCCAGTGAGTGTGTGTGTGTGCGTGAGGGGGCGTGGCATTGCGTTTAGGAATGCCACAGTCGATTGAGTCTGTCTCCTTCTATCTCCCTCGCCATGCAATCCATTCCTCTCGCTCTGTTTGCATGTGTTGGCATTTACAATTTGGCAAAAAGGGAAATTATATTTAAATTGAATTGTAAACCGAATAGACTGAGGGATTTCGGGGGAGGTGTGCGGCCAGGGTCTGCCTTTCCACATTTGAATGTTCCAGAAATTTACGATTACGATTGAACACAAATGGAATTCAACTCTTTCTGCGGGCGGTACTCTGTGTATAATTTAACATACATTTGGGAAGATATTAGCAGTTACACAAATTTCTCGGAATGCAAAATTCTAACCATTTCCACATAATAGAATATGACCGAGGGGGAATTCCAGTCAATTCGATCGAGCTTTTGTATAAATACGGGTAGGAATATTTGGTAAATGCATAGAATATATCAATAATATTTATTATTAATTGAATAAGCAACAAATGAATGCATACTTTAATTGTGCAACATGTAAATAATAAAATAGGTATGTATGTATTAATGTATCCCCCGTTGCCAAACATATACTAAAAAAACAACATTCAACGACATTAAACATTAAAGTGCTTTGTTGATTTAATAGTGTTTGCTCTGGTTGGCAGACAATGCTACATTTACATATATTTATCGTGGCCACATCAAGTTCAGTACACAATGTACATACATGTGGGAAATAAAATTAAAATTTTAATTTATTTAGCATATGGAATATTCCGCACAAAACCGCCTGAAAACCAAACACAAAATTAAACCCGCATTTGAATTGCAACATCGGTAATTGAGGGGGGATGCGGTGGAAATAAAACATTTCTATTTAATCTCGTTGCCATTGAGCAATAATGGGGCTGGACTGGACTGGGCCTCTTTTAGGGATCTGGAAAATGCAAATACCAAGCGGATTGCACAACCGCAAAATGCCGACTAATTAAATTAATAGGAAACAAATGCATAATGAGGGCAGGAGAGCCCAGTCCAATCAGTCTGTTTGCCACAGCGCCAGTATCCGTATCTGTATCTGTATCTGCAGAGTCAATTAATGTTGTCCGAGCTGATGGTGATTTAAGCGCAATTAAAGTGCAAATTCTCAAATATTTTTCTGCTGAGACGCCGCACCGCTCCAATGCGATATGCAAATTAAGCAAATGCCAGCTAAGCTATCTATGGCCAAGTGCAGATACATACTTATACACTTCTTACCCGTATCCACGGGACAACAGATTCCGAACAGCAACTAGCAGATACCAGAAACCAGACTTCGCAGCACATAGCAACTTTTATCGCATGTGCAATTTCTTGGCCCACGACGCCAGTGACGATAAATGCAAATCTTGACAGTTTTCTTTGAAACATTTTTATTTATTTTCGGTTGCAGTTTTTCTGCCTGTGCTTTTCTTTTCGCCTCTTTGCCTGGCTTTGGTTTTCATTGTCTGCCGTCTGGCTTTCGTGTTGCTTTGGCTTTCGGCCATTGGGAAAGCACGTTTCGTGCGCGCACATCCGATGTAGTTGCATTTGCAGTTGCCGCACTGAAAGATACAAATGTATCTTACACACAAGGGGCTGGGTGGGTTGTAACCCCCACGCTCTGTTCATGTGGCTGCCGTCTAAGACCCCGGCAAGATTGTCGCAATTTCCACGGAAGCAGCACTCGCAACGACTTTGTCCTAATACTTTGAAAGCTCTCCCGCCTTAAGCAGAAAATCTGCGCCCGGAGGAAGGCTAAACACTTAAGAGAATGTGCGTTTCACCACTCTAAGAAGCTTACATTAAGTGATAATGCATAATTAAATCAAGAATAATATACATTTTATAAAATTGGGTGACTTATTTTGCTTTGATACAATACTTAGATTAATTAACATGGCAATTGATCCAATGCTCCATCATATAACAAGATCACTAAGATATATCACGAATTTTAAATTTAACTATGTATATACTAATTTTAGGTACCTACAGCATTTTTCCCGGAGATCGCAAAACTCTCCGATCGTTCTTAACCTGAATCACACACAATTTCCTATGAATAAGCAAGTCCATTGAGAAGTTCCCCGCTGCGTGAGAATGAACGTGAAGCACTCATCTGAATTTCGAATGGGGACTTATATAATACTCGGAATTAATTACCGCGGAATGTTTATTAATCCATCAGATCCATTTCACGGCGGATTACAGTTTCCGTTTTCGATTCGCGCCCCCAAGTACGAAGGACCGGGCAGGGCAAGTGGGTTTTTTCATCGCCCGATGTTGAGCAATTCAATCGCAATCTCAATATCGATTGCTACTTACCTTCTCATACATAATTCATGGGGGCCTGGGCGGGTCGTTTAATATGAAAACCAATTAATTAAACTCTCAACAGCGAGCGTCACGACTAAAAGCTTAGAAATTACTTAATAAATTACTTTCATTAAAGCCACAAAGGAAAAGTCAGCAGGCAAGGCACCCATTTCCCCGTAAACGTGTCCGTCCCCCCGCTGAACTTCCCTTGGACGACACTGTCGGGCGTTGATTTATATTAATCGACCCGCTTGCACAGCTCCAGGCATTATTTATTTGAAGCAGCAGAAAAAACAAAGCAGCGGCAAAAAATATGCCAAGTAATAAATTGAATGAATCTACACATCACATGGGGGTTTGCTATATACACCGAGAGAAATATAGGTACCTTAAGGCTGACAAGAGGGGTTAAGTAATGTAGAGGATTGTTACCATGTTCAGAGTTTAAATTGCTATTATTATTAAATCATTATACTGACATAATACACCTATTAAGTTCATTGTTAATATGAAGATTAATTTGCAGTGTAAATATTCAACTTTTTGTAGTATTTGGGTGTACATGCAAAGCAAATCGCAAAATATGCGCTAATTTTTTATTTAAATTGCGTATGTCAAACTAGCGAATCGGAACTGAGGGCAAATGTTCGAGACGAAAATAAAAGAAGAAAAAAGTTCGGAGCAGAACCAATGTGCCACATGATTTATTGGCCAAAGAAAAGCCCAAGGAAAATATTAGTATTTCTGCAGCTCAAGTGGGTTGTGGAAGCTCTCCTCTAGTGGGTCACCGGAAAAACACTCGAAATCAGCTGTCCCAAAACAGCTCGGGGGTTAATTCGGGAGGTGATTCAAGTCGAGTTGGCTCACAGAACCGGGCCAAGAAAACGCTGACTACAAATTGCAGTTGCCAGCCGGACCCAGAAGAAATTGCCTCATGATTACGTCGACTGCCTGTCCGTCCGCCTGTTCGTCTGTCCCTTAGTCTGTCCGCCGGTTTACCCGCTCGTCGGTCTTGGTCCGTCACGTCCATGTCGTCTAGCTGTCTCTTTGGGTCTCTGAGGAAATACAAAAAGTTTCCAAATTTCTGCGCTATAAGCACGTGCCCGACTCTTTGCCAAAATTTCACATCGCCCCCGGCATTTTCCCCCCGGGCCGTCCGTGTCTATTCCCCCTTTCGAAATTCACTTCATGTTAATTTTCTTCTCTTTGATTTTGCGTTTGCATTTCGGCTTGCCACTCGGGGTTTAATGTAATTCTTTAGCATTTGCCTTCGAAATGAGGTTAAGCTGGCACAATGCTGAATGGCAAATGGTGAATGCTAAATGGCAGGCACTGTGCGACCGAAATAGGTCACCTCAAGCGGATATTTCGGGGCGGTTGAAAACTGTGCAGGAGGAAGAAAAATGTGCGCTGCGAAAGACAAAAATGTGGATCTGTGGAATTTCGAAAATTGGGGTGGACGGTGGTCGTTAATTATTTGTACTTTGAATCAAACAGTTAAAACTCATTTAGTTAAAATTCAAATTGTGTTCATTTTTGCTTCAAACCGTAAAGTTTAACTTTAATATTAAATATTTACCTAAAATATCCCACCTAGAAGCCAGGATTTCCCATTTGGAATCAATTAAATAATAACAGAAACTTCAGACTTTAACTTGAATCGATGATCGTAAATCATTTAAAGTTGACGCCTCTTTCACGATTACTTTGAATGATTATATTTTGTAATCATTATCATTAAACCCAGAGTGGGCACTTTATTAAATTTAGCTAATTAGGAGCGCATCTCGAAAATACGTACTCCGCCTGATTGATAAGCGGTTAATAATAGTGAGTGACCCCCGACTAAATACCCCACAGATCGCCAGGAAGGCGCAATCGAGGAACGGAAGCGGTTTGGGGAACGGGAATGGGGCATCGGAAAGCAGAGTCGGGTAACTGAGCCCATAAATGCACCGACTGCCTATACTTATAATTTGAGAGGGCCAGCAGACAAAGTCTGCGCGCCATCAATGTAATTACGAACACGGCACGCAGTCGGTCAGCCACTCCCTTTTCCCTTCCCCTCCCTAAGCTGGCCTGGGTAATGACTACACCTCAAATTGCACAGAGGTATACAAAATATAAATACAAGCCCGGCGAGCGCCTAAGGTTGCCAGGCAGGGGATCAAAAAGAAACAAGGAAACGATGACGTACCGAAAAAAGACACGAAGCTGGAAAAAAACAATAACCCCAAATGGGAAAAAAGAAAATCAGACAAACAACCGAATTAACAGAACGCAGGAGAAAAAAGTCCAGGGAGGGAGGAACATAATGCGAGTTTAAGTGCATGAAATTACAAACTGGCTGAAGTTGGCCATGGATGGATGGTTGTTTGCCAGGGTTCACGGGCGTAGGCAAGGGGCTTTGATCGGTTTCAGTCAGAAAAACTTTAAATTTATAAAAAACCGAACGAATCAGCTCGAATTTCATAAAAATTTAATCAAAATACTCGAAAAGAGTTACATTTTTGAGCGCTTCAATTAATTAAGTTAGTATAAACCCCATCCCACAAACCGAAACACACCACTGCTTGGGATGTTACCAGGGGTTCGGGGCTTTGAGGTTTCCAGGTTCGTCGTCCAAAACTGGCTGCACCCTTTCCTTTCCTTTGTCCAACTAATTCCGAGCGCGGCGCTAGTTTGGTGACGAGCCGAAATGAAATGAGGCGGGCATAGAAACGCTGCACTTAATGGGACACTGGAAATAATTGCGGAAGTTCGTAAAGCCTTCGCCATCTGATCTGACATTTGAGGCGCAGATGTGCCGAACTGTTTGATACTCGTATGCGGAGTGTTGCTCGCCGTTGGTCGTTTGCTTATCTTGTAATTGTTGATTTAGTGTGTGCTCAATTTTTATTTTTGTGCGGTTCAGGTTCGAAGGCAGCACTGTAGTGCAGGCGGTGGCAAGGTGCCAGGGGCTGCGGGAGGGGGATCTGCAAGGGGGTGGGTATGGGCACGGGCAGAGAGGGAGGTTTGTTTGCCCGCCTGGTTCATTGTTCGCTCATTGATATCGCTCGTGGTTGTTGTCATTCCCGGCGCGTGACAAATGACTTTGACGTTGCATTCCGTATTTTCGTATGTACATACACTGCGAGAAAATTGGTGTTGTGTTTAAAAAATATACAGTCCATGAATATCTTGATTCCATGAAAAGAATTATTGAATTTATTTAAAATAAATTATTTTGAAGAACTATATCAATATTAGTTTGTTCACCTTTTCGGTTTAGAATTCTCAACATACATACATATTTATGTATATTGAAACTAATATGGGGTGTAGTTCCCAAAAACTGTTGTTAAAATTAATTTATCATCATTTACCTCACCTTTCCTTGTTAAAAAATGCAGTCTAGAAGTATTGTTATAAATATGGCTGTATTATTCACAAGGTAAAACTAAAGTGTTTCGTTTTATAATAAATTTCAATTCCAAATTGGATTTGAGGTTCAGCATCGCCTTCGTTCAGTGTATGGACTTAGTTTGTGTGCCTCCGCATGTGTCTCCGTCAATGGGCATCCGTGTCCCTGTCCGCGTCCTACGTCGCCATCAATCGAAATCCAAGCAGACCGACGAGCGGGCGGCGAATCAACAAATTGAACTGCTGCTGTTTATATAAAATATCTACATACTGGCATCTATCTATTGTTGTGTTTGCTGTGGATGTACGGCCTCAGTTCGCCTCGATCCCAGCAAGCACTACGGCCATAATTGACAGTTGTGTTGGCATTTATTTATTTATATTTATTTTTTCTAGACGAAATCCACTCGGGCACACACACGCAAAGTGCACTGAACCGGGCGCTAAATTTGGGCACAGCTTTTTACTGTTTTACTGCTTTACGGCCGGGTTCAATGTAACCCCACGGGGTTTCCACCTAACGTAGGCGGCGCTGCCCTCGCTCCGAGTGTCCCGTGAATTAATGTCGGTTGTCCGGACTCCGGAGATGGGTGGGCTAGGTTTCATGGTGCGGATTGATGGGTGTGTGCCCTGAACCTGAATAGATATAGACACAGGTAGAGGTCTAACTGCGGTTGACAGACCTCTGAAGGTCGTCATCTCGGAGGAATTCAGATGAAAGTGAGTCAATGGAAGCATTCAACTTGTCAATCAAGATACTGATACTTACTATTCGTTAGGATTTATTGCTTGTTCTAATTCATCTAAGTTGCATTGGCTTTTTAGCAGAAATACATATTTAATTTGAAATAAAGAAATGCCTAATTGTTGGAATTCTTTCTCAATCAAGTACCCTTTGTCCCAACTGGCAACGTTTTCTTCATTTTGGGTAAAAGCTCTTGATTTTTATTGAATCGAAATTTAAAAATTTTATTCACTCCCCCTGATGGTCGCGAACACCAAACGTCAATTTGGAGCAACTGTCAGCCCAAACTGACTAGAAAGAGACGGGTGGGCAGGCGAAGAACGAGACGGGGCGACCGACAGTGACAGAAACCAACTAAAGTGTCATACACGTTTGATGGCCAACTAATAACCGAGAGCTGCCGCCGCGGCGTTGTCGTGTCAGCTGCAATTGACACTTGTGCGTTGGATGGGCAATACAAGTATTTATGAGCCGATGAACTCGAGCGGTTCATGGTTCCGCTGTCTCTAATTTCAATGGTCTCCCTGGCAATATGTCGCCCTTTTCGTCCGTCTGTCGTTCTGACCTGTGTTGCCCAAACCAGAGTTTCCCAAATTGTAGCTAAACCGAGTACGTAATAATAGTAATAATTTGTAATACTTTCAATTCAAAATTTAGGTATTTAGAGCAATTATTATTCATGCTCTAAAATTGCTTTTTTCCATTAGAAATTCTTATTCGAAAAACATAAGCTCTGACACTACGCTTTTCAAAACATGTTTCACAGCTTAACTAACTCTGTTCAGTGATATCTGCCGAATTTTATAAGATAGAAAGATGCGTATTCTTGTTTATCAGTAAATCCATTTAATTAACCTTTTCCAGAAAATAGCTACTCTTACAACACTATTCAAAATGCCTTCCCGCTGTTCCAGTCTCACTCTTATGGGCTTCCTCGTTATTTTGGTTGACAATCAAATTCTAGCGAAATTGGATTCCCTTGTTCTTCTGACACTGCCTCCAGAAAAAATAATAAAAAGTGGGAAATGCGGAATGAGAAAATCAAGCAAATTGCCTGCAATTGCAATTGTTTCTGCTCTTCGGCCAGCATGTGTGCCGCTGTCCGTTATTGTATTTTATGTTTTTCTCTTTTCGTTGCCGTGGCCTCGCTTTTTTAATGCGAAAATGATTTCATAAATTGTTTGCCAGTGATGTTTATTTAAAAACTTTAGTTACCGTTGGGCCCCGAGGGAACGTTGAGTAGGAAAAAGGAACGAAAGAGATACGCACCCATTTCCATTCTATTATTTCAGCTGTCAGATATTTCGACACTTGAAATTGAGCGTGTGTGATGTTTTTATTCTTCCCGAATGGAAGGGGTCGTAGGTGGGTTAAAAAATAAGACATATTCAATATACAACCTCCACAGGAAGAAAAATAAGTGCAGCTTTCAAGAAAATACCATAGAGACAATTCCCAACTGTAACAAATCTTTAAACTTAATTTTTGTTTAAATAAAATCCTTTAAAAGTTATATTTGGGATATAATCCATTTATATATTTCACCATAAGGGAAGTTATATTTTATCTTTACCTTTCCTTTTGTTAACAAAATTCAATTTTTGACTGTGTAGCACAAAAACCAAACAGGGGAGCGAAGGAAATTCGCACAACAGGAAGCTGTAATTGGCCCAGGAGCGCTTGAGCAAACAGCAAACGGCAAACATGGCCAAAGTCAAAGGCGACGGAGGGGGAGAGTTGCTTTATTGGATCGGCAGCTGTTGCCCGATAAGGTCGCACCCAGAGCCCAGAGATCCCGCACTCCTTACTCCATATCCCACGTCCGAAGACCCGACACAATGCCAACTGATTGCCGTCTTGCGTGTTGCCTTTCCCTTCACCCCGACTCACTCTCCACCCGAGCCTTATTAATTATGACGGGACATGAATTGATAATGGAGGGGCTTCAGCCCCCAAGAACTGCCGATGAGCGGCGATAGATAAGCCCCGTCCGGGAGGAGGGCTTCGTCGATGATTCCGCCCGATTGGGATCGGAATCGGGACGGGATCTGATCGGGATTGGGGTCGGGCAGCTAATGGCGTCCATCCCAAATGAAGTGTAATTATGAGAGTAACGAAACGCTTGTAAAACGGGAAGCGAAAGGAAGTTGGCCAGGCCCAGACGCCTGGACGGAATAATAAAGAGTAAAGTTTATGGGAAGGCAAAGACAGGATGTTAAGGTAGCCACTCTTGATAATTGCCTTCAATTACTAGAATTGCAAAAAGTATGAAGATATTTAAATGTCTGAAACCACTTAAATGTTAGTACTGATCTGTATTATATGGGAAACACATAAAAAAGTATTGAAAGGGAACTTATCTGCTCTTAATTCTGACAATATTGACATTTCGGATACAATCTAAATGTTTGTCTTCGATAGTTTCCGTATGACTTCATAACAATAAATAATTTTCAATACTTTATCTATCTGATATCAGGATAATTTTGGATACATGCATTTCATTTATTAATACGAGAATCCTTAGCAGGGTGTTTGACAGTCCTTTCGAAATCTAAAAAATCGATAACTAATCCCCGCAATCAAATCAGGAACAATAAACAATGCCGCTGCCAATGGGGTTCCCATAATAATTTACAGTTATGACACAGATCGCTTGTGCTTCCGCTAATCAAGCCCTCCCACCTCATTTCAGATGCAGACATGTAAATATCATAAAGTTGTGTACAAATAAATCAAATCATGGTGCAGGGCGCTGAGAACAAACAGCCCGCATCAGGCGGCATCATGTACACATGTTCCAATATGTTCCGAGAAAAAAAACTATCCCCCCTGCTATCAGTCAGCCAAAGTTCAATAAACAAAAGTCAAAAGAACGAGTCTGAGGGCAGGCAGAGGAGGAGTAGACTTTCGATTCCACTAACATACTATATAACTTGAAACCAAATAAAACGCTCTTGTTCCCGTGTGCTTGACAGAGCGAATGCAATCAGAACTCGCACCTTCAGATACAGATACAATAACAGATACAAGCATAGATACGAGCAACGGTGCAGATACGGATACTGGCAGACACAGATACAATTAGCGTCGTCTCTTAGGCAATGGCCTTTGATGTAGGCCCTCGTGATGTTAACAACCGGAGAAATACAACCAAGTGTGAAGTTTTTTCAGGCTGCACAAGGGGGACGGGACGGAGCGGGGCAGGGGGAATGGGCATCAAAATCAAATTCAATTGAAAAAGTTGAAAGCAGAGCTGTGCGGAAAAGTCAATAATCATATTTAATACACCCAACGCGCTCGGTGGAAAGCGTATCCCCACGTTTTCCTTCTCCATTTGCTTGACACGAAAATAAGGCAAAAAGTCCGGACCAGCTCAGAAAAATTAAATTAAATGAAATGTTGCCAGTGCCTTTCCGACAGGAAAAAAAAGAAAATAAATATTAAATAATATTTTCTAAAACTTTACTCTATGAGCTAAAAATGTAAGAATCAAAATAATATAAAGTTTTAGGACAATCTGCCGGATATTCACAAATAGGTATCCCCATTTTAGTCTATTATTCGGATTAGTATATTACGTTATAAAACTCAAATGTCTTTCGGAAGAGAGGGGCTACCATTCCTTAGGCAACAGCTGGGTCTGTTGTCTGTCCCTGCCTCTGTGTCAGCTCCATGCTCCGCCCCTGTTCCACGCCGTGGCAATTCACTTGGCCAACATCAAAAGCCCGTTCGAGTGGCGGCTGCCACTTTCCAACAGTGCGAAATTAAAACAAAATGTTGCAAGATGCTGCGGGCTGTGCACCGCACCACCTCCCGCCCCACCTCTACCGCTCTGGCAGCCGCCAACTCCTCCGACTTCATCTGGGCCCGTTTGATTTCGTTTGGCTGATAAGCCGAGATGGCCGTAGCCGTAGCTCTTCACATCATGCGTAAAACGGCGTCAAAATGCAAATGTTGCGCAGGAAACAGCCGGGCATGATCTCCCTCTTCCCCGTGCGTCCATTCCCCTCCTCCGACCCGGTGGCCCGCTGTTGCCACCGCCTGGCCACGGCGTAAATAAACATTTTGCGCTTTAATTTATGTTGCAACGTTTGTTGCATGGGGAGCATTTTATTGCACATTCGCCTGGGGCTGCATGGCGAAATTTATCATCAACTGCGAGCTAAATGGGCCAAATGGGGGCAGCATCTCCGCCGCCAAATAAGTTTTCCTCCCATAAACTATGTTAAATATTTAGTTGTAAAAACTGGCATAAATACTTGTGAAGGGCAGCATTCTTATAAATAGTTCTTCAAGTTTCAAAGTGAATGAAGGTGGTGCAATCATGTTGGGCAAATCTATTTGCTGAAAACTTATTTGCAGCAGTATCGCTCAGTATCATTATTTGTTATTCTAAAACTTAATATAATTGAAAATATATGAAATTGGGTGTTTTCCACGATTGTGTCTATGGATAAAGAATTTTTGAAAAAACCCACACACAAGATAATTGCATTTAAGGTTCCAATTTAGTTTCCTAGGAAATCAGAAATGGAAATTATAGAAATTTTCCAATATTATCATTTTCTTAACGGTCTGATCTTTATGAAATGTTATCTGAGTATTCCGCGAAAAAATAAAAAAATAAAATGTTCAGGTATAAGCATTTATTATACCTATATTGTTTCTATACCTTTAGAGTCAACACTTACATACATAAATATACATAATTGGGTGTACATTTGTATGTATACATAAACACGGCCTATTCCTCTTGCTCCACTTAAGCCAATTTGTGCGGGCAATTCAGTGCCGATCCAATTAATATTGAGACCTGATTAGGCACAATTAAGACAATGGCCGTTCGTGGCCATTGAAAACCATTAGAACAGAAATTTTCCAAGTCATGTGACCGGAGGTGGTCAAACAATTACGTGGTCCACCTGGCGTCCTTTACCTGTGCAGTGCAACTACGGCGGACTGCACTCATTTTAAATTTAAATGTGAAAATAATGCAAATTAATGTGGAGGCAGCGTTTTGTTACGGCACCGCTGATAAACAACAACAGGACAGAGCAGGGGCCTGTTTGGACAGTTGCTGTTGCCATACATACAGTGTGTATAGTGGTGCCGGCCGGATCCCTGGCTCGGGACAAGGACAACATCGTGTACATGTTAATTACTTGTGAAAATATGCAACAGACGGCAAAAACAAGGGCCGCCAGTTGCCATGAGCCAGACTTTTCGCACCAACTCAAATTGCCGGGTCGCCTGTTTTCGGGACCGGGACCGGGACCGGGACAGGGACTGGGACTGGGACTGGGGCTTTCGTGAATCGTATAGTTCCTACTTTATGTTTCTGCTGACGAGTGCCCTTCAAAGTGAACCTGCCCGGCTTAACAGGCCAACAGAGCCGCGGACCCGCACTATGGTTGTACTCCCCTGGAAGGGACTTGACTCGGCCCTCCGCTTCCGTTTCTATTCCGAAGGGCTTGGCTTGTGTGCGGGCATACTAATTACAAAGGCAAGAAAACACTCAAAAAAAGCAGATATTTTACTATATGGAACTAAAATTTTATAAAAATATATTAACCCTATTTGTCAAATTCTTCTATATAAATTAAGGTGCCCGTTTTCTGTTTATCTGTTTTTAATTTAAAATTTTTAAAAGGCAGATACAAATGGTTAGTTAAAATAAGTTCATTCTGAAGGACTTACTATTAATGTGTGTTTCTTTCATCAACTAGCTACAATAAGTTCCATAAAATTTATTTAAGTGCATGACCAGAAGCAGCAACACCAACCCCGACGTGCCGCATTGGATGTGGATCTTTAATCGCTCCCCCTTTTTGTGCGGCGCACTCATTAAGCGAAACTGAAAACCAAAAACAACTTCAAATCACACATCGTTTCTTTCTTCTTTCTCTTCCGCCCCTTTGGAACAAGTGTGTTTTGTTGTTTTTTTATTACATTTCGGGACTGCCGGGCTTGTATCTTTCGCCCGGGCCTAATTGCTTTTTATGACAGTAGAGTGAATATGATAAATCTTTTGCCGTGGCCCGACATTATTTCGACATTTGTTTGGCTAGCAACATTCTTGGCAATTAAATTTATGTTTGTATTTCGTTTGTAGTTCGCTCATCTTATATTTTTATTTTAACCACAAAACGTAGGTGTTTGTTTTTAGTCATTAGTCACTTCATTCATTTCTCATTCGTAACCTAAGGTCAAATCATATTTTATAAGAAATATTGTCAAAGTTAATCGTAATTTGTATAAAGAGAAGTCCAATTTGCAATAAAATACATAAATCACATAAAGTTTAAATATACATTCAAGAAATATTCGTCATGGGCAAATATATGTCTTTATACTATTAAATATATTAGCATATGTTGAGATAAGCCTCCGAATCGGAATTGAATTTTATATAAACTCCGAGTTATTATAGATTTGCAAGAGTCTTTAGCAAATTTGACCGACTTAGCCTCAGCTGTGACTAACGTTAGGCATAATTTTTGAGCACATTTTCGGTGTCAAATGAGGTAAGGCCGAGGTCTTGACAAAAGTGAAATCCGCCAAGACAAATATGGCACTGAGCTGGCGAAGTTTCCGCGGGAATAAAGCCAACCCAAGCGAGCCCAGCCATATTGATCCGACAACAATTTCTCTTTCAGCGCGCGCTTACAGTACTTTTGTGGAAGTGGAACTGGGACTGGGACTGGCATTCGGCGGATTAGCATTCGAGAGCTGTGAAAATGTTTCGTAATTTTGTGAATTTTACAAACAAATACAAAATCATCCGGGGCATGATATCGTACGGCACCCTCTGGCCCTGCGGATCCCTCATCGAGCAAACTCTGATCGAGAAAAAGACATTCCGAACGTACGACTGGATGAAGTGTCTCAGGTTGTATCCTATCCATCTCGGCCCGAATCGATGACTAATTGGCCGTCATGCTTAATTTTTCTCTGCAGGTTCAGCTTATTCGGCTTCTTTTTCATGGGTCCAACCATATATGTATGGATCCGACTGGCGGGAGTTATGTGGCCGCGCACCGATATTAAGTCATCGCTCTGCAAGGCAATTACCGAGCAGACGGCGTACGATCCGATGGCCATCAGTTCCTTCCTCTTCTTTATGACCCTGATGGAGGGGAATACGTATGCCGAGGCCAGGCGGGAGGTAAGGGTTATATTATGTTATAATAACAAACCTCCCTTTATGACGGTTAGAAATGGAAGTCTTAAATCGGCCAATTCTACCAGCAATCCCACTTTCAAGTTTGTAACTATACCAAAAATAATCCCGGAAACAATATATATATAACCTTTGAACAATCCGTAGCAGGGCGAAAAGGTGCCTAGGTATACAACGAAAGATATAGTTTTAATCTAATTTTGTGTTGAATATGTCTTCTTAATAATATCATAATTCTCTGCAAGAGTATAAAAAGGGAAACTGGTCGTTCGACACCTGCCATCTCCCAGTTGTGCTCATTACTTTGTGGCCAGTTTTCCATCCGATATCACCTTGTGGTATTTTTTTTTTTTTGAATTAGGTCTCGGATTTCCACCGGGCTTCTTGCCGCAGTTTCGGTGTGTGGGTTTTGTTTTCGGAAATCCATTTTCTCACGACACCGTGGCGGTATCTGAATCTTTGTATCTGTCTCTCCGTGGCGCAGCATCTGTACCGGCCTCCGTATCTGTATCTGCGACTGCGGCTGTAATGTAAGCGTGCATAAATATCACCTGTCTGTCGCCAGCCTCCGTCTCTGCCTCCATATCCATTTCTCCGTCTGGTCCTCCGCTCCGAGTTGTCAGCATTGATTTGTTGGCTCTGCGGCCATACTTTGAGATACTTTGGAATAGTTCGGGGCACTTCGCTCCGGGCTCGAGTTCGGTTCGATGACTGGCCCCTGGCTGACTTCCACATCATTAGAAACCATTTATCTTGATAAATGTAAATGTTTTACCATATATTTGTGTCAAACGTGCGTCGTCTCATTTGCTTTGCATGCGTTCCCTGAAGATCTATAGGCTGACTGGCCTCTGGCCGATGTGCCGATGTGGCTCTGGTTTTGGTTGTTAAAGAGTTTTTTACCCTGAAAATTAAGATATTGTCCTGAAGGCTACGATTATTTTGTGGCATTTAAATATTCAACGATTTTTTTCATTACAAAACGAATACTAAGGATCAGTCGTGATCATTCTAAACCAGTCAGTTTAAAACATTCACTTTGTATCTTAATGTTGAGTGTTTTCAATTAGATATCTTTTGAGCCAAGTTCACTTGATATTCCCAAGGAAATGTATGGCTGTTTTTCCAATTAAGTTTCACAAATGGATAAATTCAATCAAACTGTTTAATTTAAATGGAAAAGTATGCTCACAACGGTGGCCACTCGATAATTAATAGGCAGACCTCGACAACTGCCCGCGGCTGGTTTTTAGCTCGGGATATCGTTTACACATTCACACTCGGTTCGCGGCAAATGCTGGCAAAAGTGAAAATTTCGAAGCCCGGCAATGGCGATACCTTTTAATTAACAACATTAACAAAAATGCCGCGCCCCCAGAAAGAGAGAGAGAGAGCAGTCATTGTCCCAATGAATAAAATTTAAAGGTCTCCCTGCAACGTCGGTGGCCTGCCACTTAATTTCAATTTTCCGCACCGTCATTTTCCAGCTCCTAGTATTATGTCACCGCACTCACCCCTCCCGACGCTCCTCTCGTTCCCAGGTCAGCGATAAATTCCTGGACGCCTACAAGGTGGGCGTTATTTATTGGCCCTGCGTGCAGACGGTGAACTTCGCCTTCGTGCCAGCTCGGAACCAGGTCGTCTTCACCTCCTTCTTCAGCATGTGCTGGACCACGTTTCTGGCCTACGTCAAGTTCCTGCAGTTGCATCCGCACGTGGACGTGGACCACCATGCCGTGGACATTCACTTCCTGGAGATGTGAGTCCCGATCCGAGTAGAAAAATCTAAGTCGAACTCCGAGTTAGTTCCCCGATGAATGTTATTGCGCGTAATTTGTATAATTTATTTATTTTAATTTAATGAGGTCTATAAAAAATGTATAAATTTATGTGTGCCCTGATAAATGAGTCGAGATACGCGTTTATTGGTTATTTAATGGTATTATAGTTGAGATCTAGTAATATGGCGTGTTTTAAAACCTGAGGGGATTAGAAGGGGTGGGAGATTAGAGTTTACTGATCGATAAACAGAAAAGATACAAATCGGTAGAGCTAGGGGAATTATTTTATACACCCATATAGCCAGCAATGGTAAGATTTAAATTAAGCGATTTAATTCTAGAGAAGCTTTTTTTCTCGAAATACTATATTTCCAAATAAAAAACTTTGGCAAGTTATGCGAAATGTGACTGGCAAAGTTTGTTGCATAAATTGACCCGGATCAGCATTTATCAAAACTAATATTTATTATTTGTGCGCTTCTTTCGCTCTGGGAATGGGGCTCCATTAAAATGCATACACAACATCTATGCATATTATATACATATGCCATATAATATACATCTGAATATCTGCGGGGTCGTTGAAGTGGAACTGGTCGGAAGGGCGGAATCAAGGGGAGCTAAGTGGTCGTGCTGAATGCGAGAACTGAATGCATAAATAATGCCGATTTAGATTATTCTGAAACAGAAACATCATCGCCGAGCTGCGGTCTGCACTCGGATATTCGCAGTCGCATTCGGATTTGGACAAAAATGCCACAGAACAGGGCGCAGACGATGACGAGGCCATAATCAGGCGAATTAATATGGAAATTTATGCAGAGCGAAAAATGAAACAGCAGAAGTAAGCCCAGAACACGGAGCCGAAACCAAAACGCAGACCTACACCGAACCCCGAACGCATGCGGGTTCTGTTATCAGTACGGGAAAACGTGGCGCACTTCCTGGCCAAACGAGCGGTTTGGTTGGACTACACTGCACAGCAACCAAAAAGATCTTAAGTTGGTTAATTCAGCAAGAGTTACAGCAATACAAAACACTGCGAATAACACAGAATAATATAAAAATGAGAGTACTAATTTCTTAGGAAAAATTTGATATTTAATTCAAAAAATTTCCTTTTGTTGTAAGATCTTAACATTATCGAAATAGTATAAGTTATACTTTTTGCTTAAACCGGGATCTTTTTAATAAATTGTAATTTTACAAAATTCTTTTCCGTGTAGCCAAGCAGGGAAAAAACAATTGAAACAAGAGTTTCATTTAATTCTGCGTCGGCTGGCAGGCCAATTTCCTATCCGCCCAGCGCCCATTTCTCAGTGTCTTGCCGGGGTCTTTATGCTGCTGTTTTATAGCGCATTAATTTCGAAAGTAGCGCTACGTGTGCCAAAAATCATTAGCAACGGAATTACGCTCAATGAAATGCAGTCGGCGTCGCGTCGCGTTGCCGGCAAACAAAAGCCGTCCAAGGGGAGATAATAAAGCGTGGCCGGGCCGGTCGGTCTTCGTCCTCGCCTCCGTCGGCTTCGATGTTGTTGTCGATGATGCCGGAGCCGGGGAACTCGGGATTGCGATGCGGAGTGGATGTGGGAAAGGGAATGGGAAGGGGGAATGACAAGAGCGGGGGAAAGGTGGAAAATTGATGTTGGAGGGGGAAAAGTCGACACCCGCCAGCCGGCAGCAGCTTGACGTTAACGTTTCTGCTGCTTATAAATTTACCCTAACGACAAGTTAAATGCTGAATACGAAATGCCGCTGACGGAAGGGTTCCCATTTCGGAACCCTCAGAGATATTCGAACACAGGATGGAGAATTTGCCGCCAGGATGAAGCCCTAATGTGCTTGATGTCGAAATTTGAAAGTGTATGCAAAGGGAAAGGAAAGTTAACGTGGAACTTTGAGTGCTTCTTTAGACCAATTAAAATGTAATTATTTACCAAAGAAACATCAAATGCCTAGATCATTTCTTACCTTTTACGGCTTGATTGTGAATTTAAAACCCGTTTATTAGCATGAAGCCAAAGATAAGTTATCCTAAACTTTACTATTCCTAAAAATGATGAAACTTATAATGGCAATATACAAGTTGATGAATTCAGTATTGAACTTTAATTAGTTATTTATAGCTTAAGGAAAACCGATAACATTATATTAACATTACATTACATTTGACAAATACAATTAGCCGGCATTTATTTAATAATAGTAGTCGCAAGAATACATCGGCCTGGCCATTCAAACAGGTAACAACGGAGAGATTCGCACGTGTAAGTATTGATTTGATTTAATCAGATCCGAATTTCGGACAGATATCAGCCCACTTCGGAAAAGTAAACAGGTTGCGTATGTATCTGAATCTGGCGATGGACTGGCAATCTTATCGCTGGGGAATAAACCATTATTAGATAATAAGCGGAACTAATTTGCTAAATGAAATTATGCAAATGCCGTGTGCAGTCAGTTCGATTCGAGACCGTCAGGTGCGAGTACTTCGCTCTTTCCTATAGATGATAGGATGTTCAAGTCCAAGTCCTTCGATTTGGTCAATGAGGAGAAGACGAAGAAGCCGGAACGACTATATCAGCCACGACGGATGCGATGGCTAAAATACATCATACTGCCAGTCGTCTTCGCGTTTGTGCTTCTCTTAATTTTGGTCAATGTGGATTTCTCCGACAACAGTGAGGATGTGACCTCCAATTCAACTCTAGGGTTGCACTGGGAGTTGGTTACAGGTGGATATGACACTACTGAAAGAGAAAAGAGTTCCACTCACAAAATTTCAAAGGCCAATGCTCCAGGATTTGGAGAACCCACAACAACAATAACAACAGAACCAACAATTGCTACCAGTTTAATAACTCAGGATAGTACTAAATCGACAGAAGGACCTTCTACTAGCACAATTTCAACCACTGTGGAAATTTCATCACCTACAACCATCTCACCTTCAACAGTATCCCCGACCACCCAATCACCAAATTGTGACGAGGAACTGTGCCAGGAATACGCGTGTTCGGTTCCCCAGGATGAAAGCACAACGATAACAATGCCCAACGAGATGATTCTGAAATTTAGGAATCTAAAAAACCACACGCTTAAGGTCGCCATAAGCGAGTGTGAGTCCTCCCAAATGAGGATACTCTACTTTACAGACAACTTATCTACCGGATCTCTGGATCAAGAGAGTTTGGAAGTAATGTTGAGTAATATAACAATTGGTCTGGACTGCGGAACACCCTATATTTACTGTGTTATGCTGGGAGGGAGAGTACCCGCAACACCAGAGTGTCTTCCTCACAGGACAATGGTATGTGAGTCATATTCTTCGCAAACAGAATCCTGGTTCGAGGCTAACGGGGGTCTAGTTATTGGACTGGGAGTGGCGGTTATTCTGATTAGTAGCCTCCTCGGGATGCTGATATTGTACGGCACCCTCCGTTGGAAACCCTCTCTATTGAGGGTTTCTAAGCACCAGAATGGTTCTTCACAAGACTCGAATACTATGGTTCTGATTCCGCAGGAATCTGAAAAGAACGAGTACGGCATTGCGAGGTATGTTTTCAATTTTAAATTTAACAATATGTTTCATTTTTGCCCACCCTTTTCATAACTATTAACAGAATAATAATAATAAACTTAATACGAAATGTTCGAATCATATATTTTTTTTAAATAGAAATATTATATACTTATCTATTTCCGCCGCTAATCAGAGCCCCGATTTCGACGGTGGACAATAACGAATACATAGTCGCTTATCACCGATATCTGGAGCAGGCGAATCTCCGTCAAATGGAGTCTAATAAATACATAACTCCGCCCAGGGAAAGGGCGCCCTCCGTGCCGCCGTCCTGCGACAGTCCCGCCCATCGCCCGCTCCCGCTCCCGCTTCCGGCCAGGAACGTTTACGAGAGTCTTGATCTTTACGAGGAACTGCCATAGAGCCATATGCCATTTCGTATATATAAATTCGGTTTACATGTGCAGAAAGTGATTAGAATGTGTTTATTGAAACCCAAACACAACCAGTTAGAAACGATAATATCTAAAGGCTGTTTGTGAGTTAAAATGTATAGAAATATATATTATTTGCTGTCCAAATTACAATTATTATGAGTATCTAGCCTGAAATAGTGTTCAATATCCGAAATATACCACCCACCTGCAATAATAAATAATTAAAACAGCATAGCAAGCTAATGAAATTAGTTATAAAGAACCTTGACTAAATAAAATGCATCAAAATGTGAAGAAAGACAACACATTTAATATTACTTGAGTCTTTTTTTTACTCTTTTTGCGTAACTGGGAAACATGTCTGGATTCTGTGAAAGCTGGCACAGTTCAATGCTTGTATTTAGCTTTAATGAGCCCCACTTAGCGATGAGGGCGCAGAAAACTCCATCTGAATGCGCCCCATTGTGGAGCCTGGCATTTGCCCTTCCTGGGGACTCGGAGATGTACTCTTGGCGCACAGTTTGTTGACTTGCCACATGCACAATAAAATATTTTTGTAAGCGCTTTTTATGGCTGACATATCTCTTAATATACACACACTCGCACACACATCCAGATCTCTTTTTGCGAGCGTTTTGCCAATTTATTTGCGCCACCCGTTTCAGCTTGGATGTTTGGTTTTATTTTTCGGTGCCCTGCAGGCTGTCGCTGCCATAATTTCCCAGGCACATCCCAAGCTAAGCGGGAGAGAGAGATGGAGCAGAGGGCAGGAGGCCGGAGGCGAGGGAGTGAAAGGGAGGGACTCTGTCAAAGTCCAGCCAAGTCTCTCGGCCATATGTTGCACACATTATGCTTACTTAACAATTAGAGACGCTCTTGTAATTCCACAAAATTGCTTTGTTCGCTTGGATTTTTTTTCGCTTCGAGGGAGGCTAGCGACTTTTGGGGAAGGGGGAAACGGTGCCGATGCTATGTATATGCTGCTTCGGGGGCGGGGGCTGGGAAGGAAGTGCCGCAGAGTGGCTTTTGTGCTTGTTCCTTTCAGAGCTCTTTGGTCACTGAGCTGTGAATGGTTATGAGCTTTAAATCCGAGGAAAATGCTTTGATAGCCAGGCTGCAGTTATGTGTGGGAACGGAAACTAGTCAGGAGATTGCTCGCAGAAGGTAAGACCTGAGTTTTCCGGTAACTAGCACATCGTTCTTTCAGCTAAACGAAATTGGGCTTTCTTAATAAGCATAAAACACCATAATTGAAAACTAGTTCAGGGTTCAAACACAAACAATAAGACTGTACCCCTAAAGATATAAATTAACGTTAGAAAAGAAAAGATTATTAAAAGAAAATTAAAAAAATAAATGTATTTCCGATTACTTACTGTAAGGCCTTATAATAAAAAGATTAATAAAGCCCATACACTTTCATTGCAACACAAGTTAGGAATGTATCGAGTTATTCATCTTGTTATTATTAGGTATTTGGAAAGACGATGTATTATACATTTTTAACGGTTAGAATATTTGAAAAATAAAAAACTGATAGTCGAAATATAGTCTTAACATTTTTACAATAATCGATATGATACCGAATTGATACCTAATCAAAACAAATTAAAAAAATGTAATAAAAATATAGTTTCCAGTAAAAATAAATACACAGATGACCAAAAGACTTGCCTAATGTTAATTATTGAGATAGTACAAAATACTAAATCCCCTTCTGTGTTTTTATACCCTTGCAGGGTATTATAATTTCAGTCAGAAGTTTGCAACGCAGTGAAGGAGACGTCTCCGACCCTATAAAGTATATATATTCATGATCAGGATCAATAGCCGAGTCGATCTAGCCACGTCCGTCTGTCCGTCCTCCTGTCCCATTATACGCAAGCTAGTCCCTCAGTTGTAAAGCTATCTGAATGAAACGTTGTAGTTAGCCTTCTATATACTCTCACTCGTACATAAGTCGGAACCGGCCGGATCGGACGACTATATCGTATAGCTGCCATAGGAACAATCGGAAAAATCTACGAAAAAAATTCTAACTTTGTCAGTTTTCAACCAATTTTCACCAAATTTGATATTTGGCCACTTAATATTATTTCCGAATTTCGTTTTAAATTTCATGAAAATCGGACGACTATATCCTATAGCTACCATAGGAGCAATCAGGAAAATAAAAAAAACCATAGCTTAGCCGTGTTTCAAACCATTGCCAACAAATTTGAGATTTGGCAACAAATTATTATTTCAGAATTTCGGTTTTAATTTTTTGTTTAAATTCTGCAAGGGTATACAAACTTCGGTGAGCCGAAGTTAGCTTCCTTTCTTGTTTAAATTAAATTCCGGAGTAAAAGTCAGTCCTTTTGGAAATAATTAAAACTCTCGTCAGTTGGCTGATTGACTTACCAAAAGTATTCCATCATGCGATTAGACCGTCATCCGTAATGAACTCTGAAGTGGCACACAGTCCGTTCCCAGAAGAAGAAACCCTACTCCGCACAGTTCACTTCACTGGTGGCGGAGGGAGCGGACGAGGCTTCCCATTATCTCAAGTGTGAGGCGAAGAAACCCTACACGGTGTCACAGCCGAATGCATTTGGACAATCCCACATGTGGGCAACTGGATCGATGCGATATCGGTCGCGATTGATATTAATGATTTGCAGCAGAGGCCATTAAGTTGTTTTGTACCTTTCCATCATCAGAGAACTAGGAAACTCTCAGATTGCAAGGCCCGGAGCGGAGGCGTCGCTCCGGACAGATTTACACAGGAGGTAAGGTATGGTATGGTACGAATGCCTACCCTCGATGGGAAACCCCATGGCTCTGGCTACGAAATCAAAGACCCTTTCGCTCATTTTCCATTTGCCCGCTGATAACGGACACGAACCAACGGCCCCGTAACGTGGCATTTGTTTAATGGATTAAAAATAATAGGTACGAGCGGGCAGCGGGGAAGCAGGAAAAGCGGGCCCAGCACAGATAAAAATCGCAGCACGTTTTGTGTGCGCAGGGAAAATGGAAAATGTGCCGCGGCGTGTCATAAATTAATTTTTGTAAATTCTGCAGCCTGTCTGATTCGGTTGCGGATCGGTATCGGCTTTATCCCAGCCCCGAGACAGGGATTCTTATTAATAATAATAATGCCACACGGCTTTGATGGACAGACAAAGGATTTTCCCGGACGTTGTGGGTGGGTGGACTCGCTCTATGGAGACGTACGGATGCGAAACCACTTTCATTTCAGGCCTTCAAGGGTTGAAAGCTGTCCCTTCCCCTCTCGGCTGCGGTTGTCAGGCAGAGAAGCTTTTAAAAAATTATGCAAAAATCATGATTAGGCAATTTCCCGATGCTGGAATGGAACGGTTTGCGGGTCGTGTCTCCCGGCAGCTAATTAGCCATTCATGGAGTGTAGTGAGCTGTCGGGGGAATATTTAAACAGTTGG
Organism: Drosophila anomelani; assembly: GCA_035045905.1. Classification (NCBI taxonomy): domain Eukaryota; kingdom Metazoa; phylum Arthropoda; class Insecta; order Diptera; family Drosophilidae; genus Drosophila; species Drosophila anomelani. Next base: position 434,359 of record JAWNOO010000007.1, on the reverse strand, counting down.
CTGCTTCCCAGAAAGCGGCGGCAAAAGTTTAATTAGTCCGGGCGAATGAATGTGCCTTATGAATATGAAATCCGAACACAAATCTATTCAGCCCCGATCAGACGCACTCGTATTCGTATCCTTGAGACTCCGGCGGGTTCGGCTCGGTTCAGTTCTCTTCAGTTCGGTTGAGTTGCGTTGCGACTAATGAGCCCGCGCAGAATTGGCGCGAAGCTAAACAAAAACGGGGCACAAAATGTAGCAATTATGGGGCGGGACGGAGAAAAACTCACATTAATGACAAAAGCCAGCCAAGTACTCGGCGCATGAGGAGAGGCTGCTTAAGACCCGCAACAAACGAGGGGCACTTAAAAGATGAAACATAAAACGGAGCCCCAGAAGCCCATAAAAAACACATTGTGCCGGGGCCGCACTTGAAAGGCGAGTTCTTACCCTGCTCCTCGCCCTGTGCGTCCTTTACACTTAAAAACATTGCATTTCTATTCATAATAAGTTTTGGGCATATGATTCTTTTCAACATTTCCATTTGCGTCTGAAATCCATAGCTATCTGATTCCCTTTAAATATAGCTATGGTAATGCAAAAAGGGAAAACCCGAACGGTAGAGTAGAGTCTCCAAATTATGCCTTAGAATCCTTGAAACCAAAATCTGATTACCAACTTCAGAGTTATAAAAAAATTTAATTTTTGTTTTTGCTGATCTCCTGCAACATGTCCATTTGTGTTTCAGATCCACTTGATGTTGCTCAATAAATTAATAGTACCATTAGCAAATATTTTTGTTAAGAAATTTTAGAGAAAACAAGAAAGGAAGCTAACTTCGGCTCACCGATGTTTGAATACCCTTGTAGAGTTTAAACAAAAAATTAAAAACGAAATTCTGAAATAATAATTTGTTGCCAAATCTCAAATTTGATGGCAACGGTTTGAAACACGGCTAAGCTATGGTTTCTTTTATTTTCCTGATTGTTCCTATGGAAGCTATAGGATATAGTCAGCCGATTTTCATGAAATTAAAATCAAAATTCAGGAATAATAAAATATGCCTAAATTTCAAATTTGGTGAAAATATGTTGAAAACTGACAAAGTTATGGTTTTTTCTTTTATTTCCCTGATTGTTCCTATGGAAGCTATAGGATATAGTCAGCCGATTTTCATGAAATTAAAACCGAAATTCGGAAATAATACTAAATGGGCAAATATCAAATTTGGTGAAAATTGGTTGAAAACTGACAAAGTTATAATTTTTTTTCGTAGATTTTTCCGATTGTTCCTATGGCAGCTATATGACATAGTCGTCCGATCCGGCCCGTTCCGACATATGTACGAGTGAAAGTATATAGAAGCCTAACTACAAAGTTTCATTCAGATAGCTTTAAAACTGAGGGACTAGTTTGCGTAGAAACGGACAGACGGACATGGCTAGATCGACTCGGCTGTTGATCCTGATCAAGAATATATATACTTTATAGGGTCGGAGATGCCTCCTTCACTGCGTTGCAAACTTTTGACTGAAACTAATATACCCTGCAAGGGTATAAACATGACTACCTCTTGGAATCAAATAATAAAAGATCTCCTATTAAATACCCTTTAAACTCCAAAGTATATATCTAATATAATTTACAGCTTAAGGTCAAAGATCAACTAATTCCTTTCATTCTAAATCTAGGGATATGTCCTCAGTGTAGCCCTGTCATATGGGACAAAGAAGCAGTTGCTTTGTGCTCGTCGGAAGGGGCTGTCATAAAATTGCAACATAAAAATAAAAATTAAACCACTAAACGCAGTCCAAACGCGACCGCCTTGCGTCCAGACCCTGACTTTTAAGTTCTACTCTCGTCCTCCCCCAGAAATCGATTTGACTTTGGGCTGCTGGCTCGACAGTTCGAGACACGACCCCAAGGGCAGGACCTCACGTTCGCCCGCGATAAGGACGAGGGTGTGTGAGTACCCCTAATGATATTCAATAATAATACATGCGCATAAAACCCACTTGCGACCCACCGCCCGAGAGTCGTCAACATTTCAGACATGCTCCGGCTGCGCCTTCAGAATTTAATGTGCTTATAATGCCGCCCGCTGGCTCTTCGCCATAAACAGATGCAGTCCTCACTCCCAGATAATCCCCAAGCCCCGTCCCTGCCATGCTCCGATCCCGGTCCAGATCCCAATTCCGAATCGAATCGGATACGGCACACACGCAGCCACACGCACGTAATTGTGAGCCCAGCACCCTCGACACATTTTTAACAGCAAATGATGTCAATTTCCATGCCCGCCAAGGGCAGGGTTAGCGTCGCCGTTGCGCTGGGAAAACTCCCCAGATGGAAACGCAGAATGGAGGTCCCTGGAAATGCGGAGCGCGTTTTGTTATTCTATCGAAAATTGAACTTAATTGGTGCGTGAAGTGTGCACTGAGTGGATTTGATGGCTGCCAAGCAACTATTCTAGTAGAGCTGCAAATTTGTCTGCCCTGTCGCGTTTCTTTTCGCCCGCGCCGGACTCAAGGCCCATCCACCTGGGCTCATTATAATTTACCAACAGTCAACAGGCAGGGCTGCAATAAAATTGGACAGGCTGTGTGATATACGAGGGCGGACCTTGAATAAATAAGGAATAAATCCAGAGGGCACAAACTATAGATTTGAGAAACGTTTATTTTGATTATTTATGTTTAAAAACATTCGGCCATTACCAATATTGAATGAAAATATTTTGCAAATAACAGTGAAATTAAATTATTAGTTTCTAGAGTTCCTGCTTTTATTTTAAATAAAACTAATAGTAATTTTATCTTCAATTTGTTTAGAAGTTCAACAATAAAGATACTATCCAAGAAACATGACCTCTAAAAGTATGCTACGTTTTTAATTACACCAATATAACGTTGCAACGGGTGAGTTTTCGAATAAAAAATCAAACTAGATATGTGCTTAAAACATTTAAAGAAATAGAAAACATTTTCAGAGTTCAAAATAATACGGCTTTTAAAACTAAAATAAATGAAATAAACAGAATAGTGACAAATTCAGGATCCCATTTAGATATTCTTTATATCTACCCCGGCAAATCGTTGTAATTGCTGCCCACATGTTAGAAACCGTTATTATTTTCTATATTGGCGTAGCAAAAAACTGGAATTTGTGGCCGCAGCGAGGCAACCCTTTCGGGTTCGTTTGTAGGTGAGCTGCTTTCTGCTATCTGCGTAATCCCATCATGCCCGGCAATCAAATTAATTTGCCATGCCCCAGTTGGCCACGAAATGGCCGACCAACCCTCGTGGCTAAAATTCCAAAGGAAGGACACGGAGACAGACATCCCGGGAGCCAGGGCAGGAGGCATGGCATCCAAGCTGATTAGCATAAATTCGTCTATGTCGTTGCTGGCAACGTTGTCGTCTTTTGTCAACGTGTCTGGCATGCCAAGCTGAAAAACTTTGCCGACTCTCCCGAAGGTGAGGGAAACTCGAACAGGAGCGCCGAAGGAGTCGGAGCAGGAGCAGGAGCAGACACGGCAGGCAGTCACGGACTTCGGCTGGGAAACATGTGTCACTGGGGCCTGTCTGCTTATTGCACGACTAATGTCACTTGCAGGCGGAGGCAGTCAACAAAGGGCACCTGGCCACGGCAAACTTCCTTGCACAAAGACTGGCTTTTTGGACTGCAACTGCAAGTGCTAGCATTCCTTCGGCTCTCCAGGGATGCGAAATTATTTCCAAGTCACTGACGTTGCTGGGTGAAGGACGAAGGGCGAAGGACGAAGGGCGAAGGATGAAGGACGAAGAAGCGTTTCTTTCCAAGTAGTTTTCAGTGCTCGCTTACATGATTACACTAATGAAAATATGCAGAGTCAAAAGTCCTTTGTCTGAGCAAAGAAAAGATTTCACATTTTTTCAACTTTTCACACACAACACACACAGCCTAATACTTTTTGAATATAATTATTATGATTTGTATCTAATCAATTAGACTTATTCATGATTAAATAACCAATAGAGTAAATAGTTTTAATATAAATGTTAAGTGCTATAAAGTGAAATGCTACATGCAGCTTTTAAAATCTTTTCTTTATACTTAAGAACAATTCCATCAATTGTTTTAAAAAATAATTCCCATTAATAGCCAATACTCCCAAGCACACTTTTACTATTATTTTCCTTTCATTTTGTTATTTTTAATGTATGTTTTTCATCTGAAGCTCATTCTACCACTGTCAATAGTCTCATTAATCGGGCATTCATACTTATAGTATCTCTACTGCTTCTCTTTTAGTAAAGAAATTTGAAAACAATGCAGCAAACAGTTGCTCATCCGCAGTCAGGATCACAATCCGGATTTAAGGGACGAATCCCACAGATTGCTATTGCCTCTCTTCCCTTATTGACGTCTTTTCAGCGTAGACGCTCTAATTAACGCATTTTGTGTCTCAGGAATTTTTCAAGTGCCGATCGGTTTACGTGGAGTTCACCAAACAAACGTGACAATCGGGGAAGGAGTACCGGCAGTCGGGCACTAATCATATTTTAGTGCGGACCAACTAATTGCGGACGCGGTTTGAAATACCCGCCTCCCCTTCTCATTGGCACACAAGCGAACAAAGTGCACTCACACCGGTACAGCGAGGCACACAGATACTCAACGAACAACTCAACGCATGCAGACCCGAGAGCAATCATGCGGCAAGGACGATGGCCGAGGGGGAGGGTAGCAATTTACACCTGAGATCTGTAAAAATCACAAGGCATAGCAGAGATGAGGTACTAAGTCGAAAGGAGTAGACTACGGCTTACCATGTGCCGGGATCTCTTGCCATTTGCACATAAAAATTAAAAATAATATATTTTTGAAATAATTGCATCGTTTTGAATAAAGTTTATTTACAAATTACATTTTTTGTTTTATTTAATTTTTGTTCAAATCAGCAGGGATCATAATACACAATACAACACATAATTGATTTAAGAATTGGTAACAGATATAAAACTTCGATAAGGTACAAATAAATCTCGTTCAAACTTCCCTCAACAACTTTCAATGAAATAATTGGAAGTGTTTTTTGCCAGATGCCTTTTAAAACCGAAACCCAAAAGTATGCCTGTAAGTCAAATTGTTTCTTAAACTTATAATTCACATGTAAAATTGCAATTCGGGTCCCGAACTGCCTCCCACGCCTGTGGCCATTGCCGATGGCTTGTCACATCCACTCAGAGTGTCGTGAGCACTCCTTCTTCGAGCGGCCAAGAGAACAGGGTATGCGGCAGGAGGGAAGCAGGGTCGGGGTAGCAGGGGTCCAAGAATTGTTGCCTGGCTCTAAAGACGTGTTAATGAAGCAGACATGCGGGCCAGAACCCGAAGAGCCAAGTCGTGGTCTTCGCCATCGTCTTCAGCTTTATCTCGGGCCTTGTCTTGGTCTGGGATGTCGTCGTCAGCGCTGAATGAATTTGTATAACTTGCAAATCATGTTGACTGACGGGGAACAGGGTGATGAGGGATATGCAGGGAAAGGGGTTGTGGGGAGCTGGGGCACTGCGAGCTCCCAGCGCCGAGCTGACGTTTACTTTGGCCGGGCAAAATTTGTAAAGTGTTGAGCGCGGAGCACAAACACCCTAACCCGGGCCGGAGCCCGAATCCGAATCCGAACATATTGTGCTGCACACATTATGAAAATACCAAGGAGCGTGCGGGGAGCGATCTGGGGTTGTCTGTTCTACTAAATCAACATCATTAAGTTTTCTGTTTATAAAGAAAACACTCGAGCATCGTTTGCGAGCTCTTCTTTTAGTTCCCCCGGAGTTTGGCGCTCAGCTTATTGCTCCGGCGGAGTATTTACCCAGACCAGAGAGGCGAAGATGCGTGCTGTGTTTTTTTAGGCTGGTTCCATCACGGCCAGCGCGAAGTCTTCAAAAAGCGATACAGCCAAGTGCCAAACACAAATTAGTAGTAGGCCGAGTGCTGACTGTCCGAGCAGAAAGTGGCAGGAAAGTGAAGTTTCCTGCATATTTGCCAAGGCATTTTACCAAAACGCTTGCGATGCGTTCGAAAAAGGTGAGACTTTGAGACTCAAGCGACTATGCCGTTGCAGATAAAGAAATATCTGGGCGTTTCGTTAGTTTTTCCTCAAAATATACATGACATTTTGTATGCAAAGAATTGAGTCCTAATCCTAATCTGGTGCCCAGTTTGGGTCATCACAAATTCAATAACCCCTTTCTCCCTGTGTATCTGCTGGCGGTCCCAGACATCCATTACGTGTGTCGAACGAGCGGTGCAACAAAATGTGAGGCAGAATAAACAACAAAGTCACGAAATTGTTTATACAATAAATAAAGTGTGTGTGGAGCGCAGCGTCTGCGCCGAACAGCAAAAGTATCTTAAAGATACAAACAAGCGGCGGGCACTGGCGCACGCATACCGAACATGCCACCAAGCCATCTCCACCTCCATCTCCGTCCCCAGGACGCGGAAAATCCAAAATGCATCGCCCAGATACTCGGGCGTTCCCTCGGCTGCGAGTATCTGCGCTTAGTATCTGCACTTGCATGCGGCTCGAATTACAAGCAGGCAAATGTTTAAATACTTGAGTGCCGAGTGCACGAGCATATTAACTTTTACTCAGCGCTGGCTGTTCGCTGTTCGAAATTGTCAACACGACAATTCACTTAGATGTGCTCCTCCACCAGCCGCCATCCGGCAGATGCACTGCAGCCATGTCATTAGAAGCCGCTCCCCCGCAGATCTCATGGCGCCCCAGGATAAGCATATGGGCGCAGAGTGTGCGGGGTGCCAGAAGTTGGCAGAACCGTTCTGTCCAGCTGATATCGCTCTTGTCCCGGACAAAACTTGCCTCAATCCAACTATATTAAGTAATCCTCCCAAACAATGGCAATGGTTTGTCGCAAAGAATAGCAGATCTCGAAAACTCCTCTGGTACATTTTTTATCATGGAATTATAAATCAATAGCTTGAGTTTAAGTGAACTCAATTGGTGAAAAAATGTTTTTTTTTTTTAACCAAAACGGCTACAGAAAACGCACCCAAGGAGTACATGGGATTTACTTCATGTTTTATAGCATTTTCTTAGCTATGCTAAGTGTAAGCGACTCAATAACTAGTAAATTAAAAAATCTGCGATTAGGAGGGAATTTCATGATTTTGATTTTGAATGGAATTATTAAGACTAATGCCTTTAAAATGCTTAAAATAACAAAAAATGTAAGCATACATATGTGTTCACATGTAAATTAAAGTAAATTAAAATTTGTTGAGAGAGACACACATGTAATCCGAAATATCGAGTTCTAAATCTTAGTGCTCTAAATGAAGCGTTTCCCAGAGCTACTTATACTACTTATACCGGGAGACCTGTTCAAATGTGCCGCTGCCCCGCAGCCATCTCGGGTAGAACCAGGCACTGCTGTCAGTGCAAGCAGCATCTCCCACTTCGGCTGCAGTTTCTCCTCACTCACGGGCCGATCGAGGGATCGAGCAGGAGCAGCAGGCTCCGGTGATGCCAGCTGAAGTAGTTGGAGAAGTTCACCTTGATCATCACGGTGCAAGAGTCCCAGGAGCTGGTACGCCGGTCTTTGCGATCACATAGCGCTTGTAGTCCCAGGTGTGGAAATTGCACTCATCGAACTTAAGGTACTTTTTGCACAGATGCAGCTCCCGCTGCCAGTCTGAAAGGGCATTCTGCTCCAGCGTCCAGCAGCATTGGTGCCAGGCATTGCACGACTTGACCATCGGTCAAGTCCAGTTCACAGCTGAGTTGCACCTCAACAATAATAATAACAAAAGCAGCCACATTAGAAACATATCCAAGTTGCTGTAAGGCTAAAATGATATGATGTAAATCTTATGTACAATGTAAGTCAAGATGAATAAAAAAATAAAAAATTGATTTTTTATTTAATTACCAAAACAAAGCGGTTTCAGCGGAAACTAAAAAATTAACAAAGGCAGTTATAGCTGTCGATAACCTAAAGTTATGACCATTAAAATTAATTTTGACTTGTGTCCAATGAGTCGAATAAAACGCCACCTATTGGTTTCTTCTAATTAAAAAAAATTTTTAAATTTGAAATTTGATATGAATTTTTCGTTTTTTATAGGAAATTTATAGCAACTTCGTTATTTTTTTCTGAATTTTCGTGAAACTTCGTGAAACTTCGTGAAACTTCGTGATAGCATATTTCCCTTTATTTCCTTGAAGAAAATTCACTTTTAAGACAAAGTGGGAAAAAAGGGTTTTTTGGTATTTTCAAAAAAAAACAATTTGAAATTTCAGTCAAAATGCCTAAAAGATGCCCTGAAATTGAAATTCAGTAATTTCGGAAAGAATTTCAAATAAGAAAAATATTTGTTAAAGAAAACACAATTATATTTTTTTTAAATTGACAAGTTGACAGGATCAATAAATAAATTATTCGCAAATTATTTGCAAATTATTCTGTTGAAAATTTATTTTAAAAATCAGAGAAAGGATATTATAATATTATTGATATTAATATTTTTTAATACTGTTAACCTATTATTATAATAACTTTTTATAATATTAATTAATAACACGTTAATATTGTTAAGCATATATATGTCGCAGCATATTAATATATAAAATTTTAATTTATTTCTTTAAATTTTTGATTCTCTCACACAGAAGAAGAAACGCGCCATCTGTGTTTAGCTGAATATCAATACGTGATATAGGTGGGGTAAATAATGCTTTGGTTGCGTTTGTAAAATAAGTTTAAATACATTTTTTAAAAATTTTAGCAATAGCGCCACCTTGTTTTCAATGATGAAACAACAAAACACAATTTACAACACTACGAATTCTCTTTCGTTCAAATTCAAATGTCATCAACTTTACTTTACTTTATACTTTACTTTCCCGGTTCGATTTTTTACCCGTTTCACGAAGTTTCACGAAGTTTCACGAAAATTTCAGAAAAAAATAACGAAGTTGCTATAAATTTCCTATAAAAAACGAAAAATTCATATCAAATTTCAAATTTACGCCATCTGGACGTGAATCTGAATATTAAGTTACCTAATTAGAAATTAAAACTGACACCGTAGATAACATACACACACACAGAACAAATTATACATTATGCTGTACGTTTCCGTGTCCGCCAGCGGGACATTTGCGACACTTGCACGGGTCCGATAACTTGTCCGTTTTCGGTCCGTTTTCGGGCCAGGTTTTGATAATTTGGCGAACATAGTACGGTAAATCCGCAATATGCCCGCTCACTGTACGTTTTAGTGTCCGCTAACGACACTATTTCGCCCCGTTTACGAGGGACGGCATAGTTCCGATTGCCCTTCGTTTTAGTGTACGTTTTTGAGCATTTAGCGAGCATAATGCGGAATATCCGACTCTATGTCCGTTTTTAATATCTTTTTCGGACATTTTTCGGATCCATCCGATTTATGTCCGCACTTTGTCTGCTGGGTTGGCGTGCAATAGAAAAATCCCAGCAGACAAAAGCTATCATTTTTAATATTAAAAATGATAGTTTTGCGGATTTCAGGCGGACAAAACGTCCGATTTCGGACTCAAAAACGATAAGAAAGTAAATCATCTGCCATGGGTTTTGTGGCAGCAAAAGCTATCATTTTCGGAACCCGAAAATGATACTTTTTCGGACCTTTTTTAATATCAAAAGCGGGTCGATTTCTTATCTTTAAAGATAGTTTTTTAATATTATTTACGATACAGATTTGGTATTGTTTGAGATAAAAAATCGGGGATATTTTTAAAAATTAAAATGAATTAATTAAATTCAGTCCTAATTATTCCTTTAACTCTTGAAGGAAACTTTATTAAACTTCGTATAAATCCCAAATTTGACTATATACTCCATTTGACGTAATATTAATCCTTTTTAAATCCTTTATGTTCTATCAAAAATAGTAAAAAATACTGTACTCACAGAAAAACTCGTAAAAGTGTGAGTTTTTATCCCCTCAATTGTGATTCTCTCTGTGTATCTATTAATATCAATCAATTCGTACCGTGCCTTCTTGTAAATTCAAGTCATTCAATGATATTCACACCACATACAATTTAATACTTGGTTCATAGCATTAGAGAGTAATTTACAATTAAATAAACCTTAGCTTAGATTATTGGCAAACTAGGATCGGGAGTGTCTATGTCTAGTCCACGTAGAACTGCTCGATAGGAACGTTTTTCAGGAGCTGGTTGGCCAGTTTGCCGAATTCGCTGGCCAGCTTCTTCTGCAGCTGAGCCTGCATGGCCTCCAGGACGATTTGTGAGTTATCTCGCAGGAACAGATTGGTTGCCTCCACTGTACAGAATTGGTATTTAATCAGCAACAGAAGATGAGATGTAATTTCAGTGTTCACTCACGCAAAATACGGTTGTTGTTGAAGGCACCAGAAATGCTCATTTTCACATCCTTCACATCCAGCACCAGGCTGAGGGCATCAATGTGCAGATACTTTCCTCCCTTGGCCGCAGGCCTCGATGTCTTGCCAGTGAGGTCCGCAGTGACACCCTCGAAATTGGCGTGGAAATCACCTCCGCCGGAAGCAGGCAGGATCAACAGGACTCCAGCTGATGTATACTTGGCTTCGATCTTCAGCTTTGGCATCACGATCTTGGCTTTGAAGGGCTCGTTGCCATCGCTCAGCTTGAGAGACTTCACCTGGAAATTGCTGGCCCCAAAGGCTTCCATGTTCTTCAGAGTGATTTTATAGCCCTGAGGTCCCTCCGTTAGTTGCAGGGCTAACGTATCCATTTTGAAGGGCTCCACAGAAGGCAGCTGAAAGTGTTGGAATATTGATTAAGTCGAGACAATCCAGTTACATGTAAAGTGGTTTTATGCGGCTGCTCATAAGATCTAATATAAGTTACTCTACTAACATGAAAGGAAGCTAACTTCGGATCACCGAAGTTTGTATACCCTTGAAGAATTAAATAATAATAATCTCAAAATTAATGAAAATATGTTTAGAAACAGCCAAGTTATGATTCTTTGTATTTCCCTGATTGTTCCTAGTTGTCCGATTTATCAAACTTGGTGAAAATATACATAGTCATAAATTTTTTCCGAAAATTTGTCCGATCGTTCCTATGGAAGCTATTTGATATAGTCATCCGAACCGGCCCGTTCCGACACATGTACGAGGGAGAGTATATAAAAGATTAACTGCAAAGTTTAATTCAGATAGCTTTACAACAATATCAAGAATATTATTTATAGGGTCGAAATGAGGGAAATGTCTCCTTCACTGCGTTCCAAACTTCTGAATGAAGTTATAATACCCTGAAAGGGTATATATATATATATAACCTCATAGATAAAAAATTAAAAAACACATAAATAAAAATATATAACCTAGGAATAGCTAGAAATCCTTTATTAAGTATCCTGACTTTTCAGGTTTACACCTGCATTGCCCCACTGTATGGAGACCACTTCCGCAGCGTTCCCCTCAACATCTATAATTATGCAAGTCGGAAAGTCCCAGTGACTTCCATTTGATTTGAATCTTATGCAATTGCAACCAGTTTTCAAAGTAAACACGCCAAAAGAAAGCCAAACGAGAAATGCAAAAACTAATGCACCAGGGAAGGGGGTTACTCACCTGAATTTCGGGAATGCCATCGGCCAAGTAGGGCTTCAAGTGTTCAATGGCTCCAATGAAGCAGTCAACCAACTTTGGATCATCCCTGCGGCATTGCTTGATATAGGCGGCTGTAATAGAGTTGTGTAAAGTGTGAGAATAATTATATAATGAAATAATTATTCAATTAAATACAGCAAATGAAAATAATAACTCATATTCAGTGCATGTTTTAATATATAAATGACTAAGAGCCCAAGTTCTTTGCTCAGACTTTCCCCAATATTGATCTATTTAAACTGCAAAATAAACTATAATACAAATATATATTAAATATATTAACAAAATAACATTATACCTCTTAAATCTAAATATATAAATACGCTTTTTTAACTGCACAGCTCTCCCATAGTCGGGGCACTTGATCTTTCCCTGCACAGTCGGAAGATAAACACTTAAAAGTGTCAACAAAGCATAAGATCAACATCAACCGCAAATTTAATTCCTGTAAAGTTCATCGACTTTGCAGACAAGCTTTAAAAACAACTCCAAGACGCCGTGGCCTTCAAGTCGAAGCCATAACCGCGATCGAGATCGGATCTCGATTTCGGTTTCGATGGCAAGGTTGTCGCTTGATCGAGAAGTGCAGCACTAGAACCAGTTGTAGCCGCAATTCTGTGGCACATGACACACATATTGGCGGCTACAACCAGTGGTTATGGCTGGTTTATCATTATAGGTACCATTATGCCAGGGCGATTTAATTAGCGGCATTCGACGGCAAGGCGAGCTGCAGCGGGAGCGATTAAAATTTCAAGTTGAAGGCTGTTCAACGGCCGCGGTTTGTGTTAATTAAATATGGATTTGGTTCAAACTCTGCATTTTGAGTGCTTACATTCGAACCTCTGCTCGTCGAGTGCGATGCGGAAGCGAATCTGTTGACTCTCGTCGGCCCATTGTCCCCCTTTTATGTCTTGCTTCGCTCATTTGTCAGACAAAACTGTGTCGCCTCACGTAATTAACACCTTATTGTGCTTGTTTTGTGGGACTGACAGGTGGTTAGACTTGGGCAAACTTAACATTTGACATATTCCCGGAGATGTGATTGCATTCTAAGTCCAGCGAGTGTGAAAGTGCTAATTGCACCTACTCGGTGGGGACTTGGGAGTCGTTAGCTCAATACCCTGGGAAGTGCTCGTAATGGGTTACAAATGGGACATCATTTATGGCATCAAAGTTACCTTGAGAGTAAAGCAATTTAAGTATTTACCAGGTAATCATTGCAGATAGATATTTTCTATTATCTTATGTGAATTTATTATTAGCGTATTCATATTGCCATGGGCATGTCTAATTGGCACTTAAACCCCTTTAAATACCCAGCACGATTTAGTAAACAAAGTTTAATATCTTAAATTGCTTTTAGGTCAATAGTTCATCTTCGGTAATCAAATTAAAAAAAAACAATTTAGCAAATAAGATAAATTAAGAAAATTACGTCACAAATAAATCGATTTACTTTCCAGATCTCTACCGTTTTAAATAATAAAATTAATGAATTCGTTTTACTTTTAATCCTCGAACGTTTTCCTAGATAATTGAAACATTTGTGATTATATAGCGTATAAAACTATTTCCCTTTTTTATGTAAATTATACACAACTTCCAGAAACAATTTTCATTCCCCGAAATAAATTACGATCCCTACTTACGGGTCTCGGCCTGGACCAAAAACAGAGCTGCTTGGAGCACAATCACAAGGCACGCGGACTTGAGCATTTTCCTTTGAAATATCACGCACGAATGAAGGCAAAAGTGATTCTAAGCCAAGACTGAAGCCGGTCGAATGTCCGTCCACGCGAAGCTGAACGTAAACTGCGAACAAGTCGTCGAGCGATCGCCGATTTTAAAGCCTAAAGCCGCGGAAAGTGAAACGAGATGCAAACTGACGGCGACGCCGCCTGCGTCGACAGAGATCTTCAACTTTGCCGATCCGGGTACATATACACATACTATATCCAGCAGCTGGTTGCGACGCGAGTGGTTTAGGTCCAGTGACTGACTGACCGACTGCCTTTTTGGGCCCTCTCCTCGGCATCTTCGGCTTCTGTGCAACTTCTTGGCTTGTTTGCCCAACTGTCGAGTGCCATAAAAAGTAATTAAGCAATTCTATTTTCGCAATCGCCTGCATGCAGAGATGCAGAGGTGCAGAATTCCCATTGACTTGAGCCTGATGAACTTCACCAAGAGGCAACCTTCCACAGCCCCACCACAAATGAGCCGTGAAGATAAACCTCAGATTTGATTAGGCAGAGGGATTAATGAATGAGCCCGAAGATAACCCCAATCGTGGCTTGAAAGAACGATTTATAATTTTTAATTGCTCGACTCAAGAAGCTGCAGTATTTAACGATACCTGCTTAGCAGTGACTCTTTAGGTCCCATCAAATTTAAGATTTTTAGTGCTTCCTTTAGTCGCCAAACCTTGAGGCGAACATATATTTATCTTCTTGGAAGCGTAACGAGGTAATCTGGAAACATCGTCGCCTCTAATTAAAAATGTGTGCGTTACGCTTTAATTGTCCATTAGAGTGAGATAATAGGACGTGTGCTTAAAAGGCAGGTCCAGCTTAGCAAAACCTGAATTTGGAATGCTCCGTATCAGTTTGATTAGCAAAATCGGCTTCATTATTTAATGTTAAATCAAACGAAAGAACAAAAAATTGTAATTGTAATTTAAACAAAATATTTCTGACTTTATTACTATTTTAATGTTAGATGAATCACTTAACTACTGACTTCGACTTACAGCGATTGCCTTGTTAGTTCATACGTTTGCTTAATCAAAACTGCATTATTGAAACAGAATTCTGCCAATACTTTTACTTGTTTTTCATCAGAATACTTTCCTCACGCAGTGCTGGTAATGAATTATTCATAGATCGAACTGGTTGGCAGCATAGATCCCATACGATCTTGATAGACCAGTCCCAATGGGATTATATAATTTCTAGAGAGAAATTGACTAAGCAAATGTCTAGCTTGCTTTAAGTCCATTTCGCGGAAATAAAAAGATGAATAGTTTAGTTCTATCTCCAGGCAAAGTCTAAGAAACATATGCATAAGAGAGAACAAAAAGAGGTGTTTGGAAATATATCGCTCTTATTTTTTAAATTAAAAATAAATCCACGAGATTTTCTAATTCTAGATATTAATTTACTTATTTGACACTCTTTTTGTTAATCGAAAAAATACTGGTTATATTTTTCTCTGTGTGTCAGAGCTCTGTAAGTACTTCGTTAGCCATACTTTGCCCTGTGATCGGAACGGACTGAACTCTTAAACTGTTTACAATGCCCCTGAACACACACAAATAGAGCTATGGGGAAGTGTATCGAGCAATGTGAAGATGCTGATGGGAATACTTATTTGTCGCACAAAGGCCTCTTTGCCGATTCTGAAGCCTGTCGACATGTATTCCGCAAAATGTGGTTATAAATACGCCGCAGTTTGTATCTGTATCTGCACAAAAGGCGGCTAAGCATAATAGCAAACGCTAAGAGGAAGGAAAACATTTTTCAAATCTTATTGTTTTTACGTTTCTTATTGTTGTTCTCAGTCGTTCCCATCTGACTTTATTACTTGCCTACGGGGCAGTCACAATTTTAATCCGACTTCCTAACTAATGTAATAATTATCCAGGTGACTAAGCTCGCGCGGGTAAGTGCAAAGTTCCTCGGCACAAATATGAAATACTGGAATATTACCATATTAATTTAATCTCGATATTTTAATCAAAATAACAAATTAATTTTCAGTAAATACAATTAACACAATTTATTCTCAAACGAGTTCTACAACATACTGCTCATAAATTGTAGTTTGAAATGCACAAAATAACTTTAGATTGTTGTATATCTTTACCCACATAATTTGCACTTAATTAGGAGATATTTAGGCTTCGGCCTCCTTGTGGCCCAGAAGCATGTCGTTCAACCCGATCACCCCGAAGGGACGGGACTTGCAGTTACTTTCACAGTCGACTGATTTTCGGTTAACCCATTCAGCTCCAATCCGCCTTGACCTTCAGCCGAGTCATTGGCTCAGGGCCAAGCATCCGATTACACACGCAACCCAGTGTCTCTTGGCAAGCTTGTGTTGTTGTGTTGCTTCTGCTGAACCTTTCCTTTAGAGAATTCCAGGCTACTCTCACCAGACCCGATCAATGCTTAATTTTTAAACTATGAAAATTGTTATATAGCAGAGGAACCAGGATAGAAAGGAATCGAAATGTCCAGATAAACTTCTGCCAATGGTTCCCACTATATATAAACTATAGATAACTATCTATCTAAATATTAATATACCTATCTATTTATATAATCTATCTATCTATATATATATATATCTTTCTATCAATCTATATATCTATTCCAAATTTGATTTCATTAAAGTTCTCAATTATCCTTGTCTGGCAATGTTTTTACGATTTTCTTTCAAAAGATAAAAGATAATAGCTTAAAACATATTATACAAACTACAAACTACAAACTACTACAAACGTTTGGCTCATATCTTGGGTTACCTTGGCTACTGTCTAATCAACCCATATTTTAAATTGCTACGTATGTATGTATCTTTATTATGAATACTTTGAATCTAGAATGAATGCAAACTGAGCGTGTTTTAGTAAAACCTTGTAAGATTCTTGTTTAAATTAGTACTATTTCAACATTTGAAAGGTGCGTTGCTCATTTTTTTTAAACAAATATGGCTATCAGTAAACAAATACAAAGGCTAAGAATCGTTAAGGACCAACATAAGGTTTGAGTCACGATTTCAACATGTTAATTTCAATTTGTAAATGTTTTAGCCAGCTAGCAAAAGTTAAAAATTCTTTTTTTATTCTCGTAAATAACTTTTGGTATTTTTACCTCTTTGTATAATTTTATTTATTTATTTCTTAATTATTAAATTGATTAATTAAAAATTAAACTAAACTTTTACACAATGTGTAAAGTAAAGTATATCATGGAACTTTTTACTTTATCCGATTTATTTAGATTACCTGAGTTCCACGTGGCATACTTTCAGGTGATGGGCTCACAGTGAAGGGTAATAAAATCGATAATGCCTGAAAAATAAATAGTTATTAATAGTTATCATAACCGGATTTGTGATAATCAAAAGCCTCTTAATAAGAACTCATCCTAATTTTTCTTTGAGTATCTTCTGCGGACTTATATAACCCAATAAGCATGTTAGTTGGTTCAACACGTAAATCATCAAAAATCGATTCTTTCCCCGTTCAATAAATTTCTTAATGCTGATTTAAATCTAAATCTAAATAAACGTTACCCTTGGTAAAAGGGTAATTAGATATGGAGTACTGAGACTGAAGTGTAGGTTCTTACTTGAGATTTTTATTATTTATATATTTTTAAACTGAAGTAAAGCATTATAAAACATTGACTTAACATTTATCGGTTCCTGGAATTTAAGTGCCGCCATAGCGTCACGAGACGCTTCCACCTCAAATATTAAATTTAAATGCAAAACGCACAATGGTCAATAATCAAAACGTTCCCGGCAGCGCATAAAGTTCTCTGAGAGGTTTTCAAAGACAATTGCATTTCATTTCGAGGGCTTGTCTGCATGTCATCAATACTTTGACTGGCGGAGCAAATAAATACTTCTGATTTATTAGGGTTAACACACTGGCTGCCTGGGACAATGGGTTCAATGCATGGAAGATCTGAATAGCTGGGTAATGAGTGACCATTACCGCACTCGGCAATTGGTTCTTATCGCACGTCTTGACCTTTTGTCGGCAAGTGGAAGTGCGCCCCACAAATGGGCCAAAAGGCACAAGCACTTAAATAGTGGGCCCAAGCGGAGGAAAGCAAGGCACCTAGACTAATCCCAGCTTGGAAAATCGCTAATGATGCCAAGCAGCTCAGATGATTCATGACAGCCTCATTACCAGGCTGCAGTCGGGGCTGTGGGAGGTTGGGTTCCGAGTCAGAGACCCTTTAAACTTAACCTTCAGGGCTCCCGGCTCAGGTAACCGTAACTGCACTGTGCGAAAATTAATTAAATTACACATTTCTTTTTAAATAAAAATAAGTCAAACTATTATTTTATGTTTATTATTTCCTGTTTTGCTACCTTACTTTTCTCGAAAGAGATGTCAAAAAAAAACTAAGTATTCCCCTTACATTTCAAATTTTTCTTACAAAGGTTCAATTATTTCTTCCTGTGCCGCGATGATAACGTCGGCGACCTGTCTTCTAGGCCCGATTTCTGAGGTGTGGCAGAAAGGCCTTTTGTTCATATTTCCACGGCTCTTTCGCTGCATTTTCATCGGGCTTTCGAGCCGACTTCTTGTTGGTTAAAATGGCTTGGACCAACGCAGTGCGAGCTCATTCCTCAGCCGAGTCGCGTGAAAGTTGGACGCAAGTAAGCGCAGCCGAAGAAAGCAGCTGAAGAGCGAGACAGTACAGCGGAGACAGTTCAATTCTTTATTCAAGAACAAACAGTGAACTGGTTGGGCCCTGGCTCTTTGACCCACTTCCAGGCCGAAACGAAAGAATTTCCGCACCAAAGTGAAACCCACACTGGTTTCAGATTTCGGATTTCAAGTTGCGGCGTTCAAAATTCTTTCCCGACTGTTTTCGCTTTCGCTCGTAAAGACCAACAAGCTGCGACGTCATCTAAGCGAAATTAGCATATATCCATATCCATATACCATAGACAGAAAGAGCACCCGAAACGTGCTAATCAATTACGAAACTACGAAAAGTGAAACACTGCGAACACTCATCAATAATTTCTGAAACTTGTACTTTCATGCAGAAGACGAACCATAAAATGTCCCGGAATATTGGATTAGTTTTGCTCGTCACCATGCTGGGCACTGCCCTGGGCCAGGAGCAGCGTAAGTAGCGATCAAACTACATAACCAGTGATACATTTTTGGTCGGGGCTTTCTAAGTTACATCAAACTTTCCAGCCGGTCCTTAGACACGTTCACCGAGTCGTGGATTTGGCATTGATTAATTACCACCCCCAGACGTGCCTAGGCAACAACGAAAGTTGGCCGAGACCGCAGCTGAGCAAGTGGTTCCCGGAATAGCAATGAATGACCGCGATTTCCGAGGGTAATAGTTCAGGTTCTGCGGTTCTTCACCCGGTTGCCCAAATCCAAACAGCAGATCACTCTGGAAGCAGGGTAATCACAAAAAATTTCATTAGCGTGAGCGAAGTTCAGTGTAAAAGTGAGGCAACTTTTAAAGCCAATTGTCTAGAAGTACACTAAAAATCCTTTTAAAAATCAAGATAGAGAACGTGCCTCGATAAATCTTTGAACTTCTTTCGGGTTATTCTTGAAAGAAATTAAAAAAACTACCCATTTTAATTAGTTTTCGGTGGATCAAAAAGAATATCATTTGAAATGATAGATGTGTTGTGCTTCTAAACACTCTGGCATAAAATGTTGCACACTCAAAAACCTACCCCATAAATGCATTTGTCTTGGTGGGTAAAAATAATTTTCAACCCCGTTTACAGTTTACAACTCGAATCCAAATAAAGGTCTAGGGATGATATGCGATAAGAATGGTGAAAGAAAGTAAATCCATTCTCAGATCATCTAGGAAATCCATCCATTGCAGGCAAATACTTTAATATATCCCAGGATGCCTCGAAATGAATATAAGTATGTGGAATGTATGTTAGTTTTATTCAAATAAACATATCTCAGTATCAATATTCAAATTGCATGCCGAGTTTTAACTGAACTACAAAGAGAACAGAGACTAGAAGCTATTGCAGATTTTAACCCAAGAGAGACTTGCATGTCCGCGCTTTTAATGATTACCAAATATCCCCTGTCCACCGTAACATTACCACGTTAATTGCCCCGGCAATAAACCTGTCACCAGTGGCATTTTGACTCCAAGTGCAGGCCGGACTTGTTCACAGCGATTATCCGCTGTGAGACCGGCGAGGCAAATGTGAACTTGAACCCACGTCGCCTGACGCACTCGCCTGGGAAGCGCAATTACCGGGAGGAAAGTGAATCTTAAGTTTCATTGTAAGCCCTTGCTGATGAACTCAGTCCCGGCAGCGTAACAATGCATTCGTGAATAAGCAAAATCTGGCAATTAGAGAGCCTGGCATGTTAAATTACTAGCCATTGTCTCACCCCTCGAATGCAATCTTTTCCAGCTTACTACCTGCAACAATGTCCCCGGGACGAGGCCCAGATCAACGACTGTCTGCGGGAGAGTGGCAACAAGCTGGTGCACTATCTTCAGAAGGGAGTGCCAGAGTTGGACATCTACGAGGTAAGTGATGCAGGAAATCTAAATAATTAATTAGAAAATTTGTTTTAACTTAAATATATAGCGAAAGAGCTGACATTAATTGTAGATCGGAACAAATGAAACAACCATCAATAATATTTATAAAAATAAAGTTAAATGTTGGCGCCAAAACATTATTATTTGGAAACTCCACAATTTTAGGAAAATATAGCATTAAATATAGCATTAAAAAATAAAATATAGCACAATAAGGCTAATCAGCTCTATATATATTCTTATCTAAATTTCTTTTAAATTCGTGCCTTCACAGATCGAACCCGTAATGATTGATGAAATTGGAATTGTTCTGGGCAGTGGTCCGGACGGCTATCGCGCCCTTTTCCGAAATATTCAAGCGTACGGAGTGAGCAACATCACGGTCACCAATGTCAGGTAAGTTACTTTGTCGCATTTTATATGCTCTCTTCCCTTTTCAATTAAGAAAATACCTTAAGTATAATTTAAATGGCACTTTTAATTATTCAGTGATTAATTAAAATACACGTGACCATTTTATTTTGCATTTAAGATTGCTTTCAAATTATTTTCTAAGTCGGTCATTACTTGTGCCATTTAATAGGACCGGCAGCACTCTTAATAGCAGGCTTGTTTGACTGCAAATAAATACAAGTTATTACTGAATATATTATTTTAAATTAAAAGGTACTCAATACTATTTTGCAACAATTAAAACGGGTGAAATTATATTTTGAAATATAGTGCAACAGTGCCTGCAATGCATATTTTTCAAAGTTACAAATGTAGTTCTCATTTCAATCTCAAAATATGTTGTGTTTATTAATAAATTTTTTTGCTGGGCTTGCGAACCTTAAATATGAAAAACCAAGTGCATTTCAAAGCTGCAAGACAACATTAAAGTTTTATAAAGCAAGAGCTCCTATCGCCTACAATGGAACCTTCAAAACACATTTGATTTGAGTATAATATTTGTGGTTCTTAATCTCTGTCGTCCCAGATATATAGGTCATTCCTTTAAATTTTGCGGAATATGTTCCACACTCTCATTATTGTAATTAAATATGCCGATAATTTGCTTAAACGCCCAGTCCATCGATCAGTAAGTCAATCAGTCAGTTGGCCACTCAATCGACGTTTCCCAGCACGCGATTTCCACTTCGATCCGGCCGGTGTGCTAACTTTGTTCGAATGAACTCAGTTTCCGATCATTTGTCGCGGGGTTGGCCATAGCCTCGTGTTTGTCTCATAGCTTATAGTCTTGATTTATGGCTAAAACGTTTCGCACACGCTGGGAAATCAATTGAGAAATTGCCGATTTGCATTTCAATGGTTCTTCAACTCTAACATGAACGTTTTATGTTTGCCAGTTCGATTTGTATTCGCGCGGGTTTTTTGTATTGAAGTCTACGAGTATTTTTAGCGCGTAATTGCCCCAACAAGGTGTTTGCCCGTTCTGGCTGGACTTAAGTAGTGTGGGTGGGCGCAGGGAAATCTAAGCGATGGTTTATCTAGAAAACGTCAGACGCCCAATGACCAATGCTTCTGTAGAAATTTGTTGGAAATTTTGTGCTTTAACCAATTTCTAGTAATTTTGATTTAATTAAGTTTTATGGGAAGTTTTAATTAGCGGGAAAGTTCAGCCACAAAAGTGGGAACCAATTAACTGGAGAATATTTAATAAAGGCAGTAACATATTTTTTTCATGGAAACCAAACTAAGGTTTCAATATTATTATTAATATTTTTACCTTATATCTAGTATCGTTGTAAATATTTAATAAGACCACATTCCAATCCATACTTCTTGTTAAGAATTGATTTAATCTATACATTTCTTGTAAATTTATAAACACATTTATTGCAAGCTAATGAAAGTCTAAGGAAATATATTTATCTTATCACTATCGAGAAAACCAGACTTGGGGGGGGGGGAAGGAGAAGTTCGGAAGGAGACCACGACAAAAAGACGTGCGGGACCGAAAAGAGAAAATTACGCAATTAAAACTTAATTCAAACGTGTATCATTGTTTCTGTGTGTTGATTAACTTACTTTATATTCGTTTATTACTTAATCTCAACATATTATCATTAAACATAATCATAAATCTTAAAAATAGTGGGACGTCTTGTTTTAAAAGGAAAACCAATCCCACAAATATGTATATGTATACATAAGTATAAAGAGTTACTCTCTCTGATGGCCTCCGATTTTAAGTGGCTCTTGGATTATGCAACAGCCAAAGCCAAGAACACTTTAAGCTTAGCTCACCGGTATTTGGAACAACAGCTTCTCCGACAATAGCAACTCCAACAAATTCTACTCCGAGCAGCCGGCGACCGTCAATTTGGCTATAGACACTTGGCACTCAATTGGGAAAAATAAAAGACTCCGAGACCCAAGTGGCAGACACACAAACATAGAAAAATACGGCGGGCCCACAGATCGTTGACCAAGAAACGAGCCAGAAAAGTGTGCCAACGTTAGATTCCCTAAGTGGAGAGCAGTCTTTGGGCCGGTTCCGAATCGGCTTCGGTATTATCGGAGGTGTTATACCCTGGTATATATACATTTAACAAATTGTTTATTTTAAAACATGTATAGGGTTAAGAGCAACTGACTAGATATATTCGGATAAGTGGGCAAACTTCGTTATTTCTAACAGATAATAATAATAGTAATAGGTAATAAAATCATGTTAGGGCATAAGTCGAATACTTTCGTTCTTTAAAGAGCGCCTAGAACCTCGATACTGATACTGAAAGCAACAGTTTGCGATTTCTTAAATTAATTTGGTCTCGCCAAGTGTCCCACGACATGTCCACTGGCTCCAACCGTTTTCAGACAGATCTCTTACATAAGCGAATCTTTGAATTAAGAGAGTTTCAAGGTTGCAAATATACAATAAAAACGATAAACAGCAGCTCATCTTCGCTTGAAATGAATGAAATGACAGTTTCAGGCAGAGACCATTACTATGAAGATAGTCACTGTCATTGCCATTAGAGGCCCCCATTAATATCCATATCTCTCCGACAGGTCCGACTTGGACTCGCTGCAGTTCCAGCTGACGTGCGAGATACCGCGCATTCGCGTCAAGGCTCAGTACCGATCCACAGGTGTGCTGATCTTGGTGAAGGCCTCCGGCGCCGGCGACTACTGGGGGGAGTACGGTGGGTATCCGGATAATCCGATATTCTGGGACTGTATACGCCATACTAATGACTTTTGGTTTCGCAGAGGGCGTGAAAGCCAAGATCTACTTCAAGGCGGTGGCGAATGAGGCGGCCGATGGACGCATCTACCTGACCACCGACTCGGTCAAGATGGACTTCAACGTCAAGGAAATCCAAATGGGAGTGGATAATATCGCCAATGGCAATTCGGTCATACGTAAGTTGAAAGCATTAATTTATAACAAATATATTTTAAGCCCTTTGAAACTACCCTATAACTTATCCCCCCACAGAGGCCGCTCTGAATCTATTCATCAACTCGAACTCCCAGGAGTTGCTCAAGGAAATGAAGCCCGCGTTGCGAACCAAGCTCACCCTTGTCATCCGCAACTTCATGGATCGCATTTTCGCCAAGATCCCGTTGGACGAGTGGATCAACCTTAATTAAATATAGTTCCCCTAGCCTAGGCCCTAATTTATTACACAGAGTCCAAACTGAATAAACCAAGTAAAGACTATCGTAGAAGTTACTCAACTAGTTGCTATATCATCAGATTAGCATTAGGCAACCTGGATCGGGGTTATCATTATATGCACGTTAGGTCTTCCGATCGTTCAGATTAGCCATGCTAATTCAAGGTCTTTGCCATCTGAATGAATGAAAAATGTGGGAAAAAGGTTCTTGAATAACTTTGATGTGTTTTATCGTTATATCAAAATTACAGAACAATGCATTGAAAAACTGACATCGAAAAATAAACGAGAAATTACTATAAAATAATTATTAAAAGCTATGTTTTACCTCCCGTGTGTGATAGCGACGTGAAGCATCATCCTTACTTATTTCAAATTCACTGAACTATATATACTGTGTTCTTACAGAACACAATCCTAATTTATTCACAATCGAGATGGAAGCCAGTAAGTAGCCTCACCACATTCGATTGAATAATAAACGACGAATGAGCAACATCTTGCCACATCTCAACTTAGCTAATTCTTACAGGGAAAGCGACTCTGCCTGGTTCTCGTATTGCGTGCACCTCAACAATTTTCCGCCTTCCCCAATCAGCCGCCGCATCGAACCATGTCATAGGAAACTGGCGATCCCCACAGATTCCGAGCCGGGAAAAGCTTTTCGACAGGGGATCGACCTTATGTAATCCACGCGCGCCCCAACTTCCAGAGTTAGCAGATTGTCAACACAAAGACGTTCGCGTGGCGTAATTGCGACAGACACGACAGCTACTAAAACGATCTTCCTGGCCCCAGCCCAGCCTCTTCACTATAAAGCGTTGGACAACAAACAGACCACTGACAATTAATTAAATCATGAATATTAAAAACTACGACTCAATACTACATATTTATTTAATATAAAAATATAAGAAATACAAAAATTTTACTAATATATTGAAAATTAAGGATTAAATTGATGAATTACTTATTACAGAATATACATACATATATATATATTGAAAAACGCACTTCAAAAGTGCATAAGATCAAGCAAATACTATTCAAAAAACAAACAATTTGGTGTTAAGTTTCTGCTTTTTAAATAGGTAAATATTTGCTAGCTATATAAAGACACCCATCTATTAGTTGAGAGTGCAAATATTCGGTGGCTTACTTTGGGTGGTAGAACCAGGAGTCTGCATTTTCCCGGCCCACTGGAAATTTTCCCTCTTGCCTATCTGTGGGGGATTGTCACCGAGGTGCATTTGTGTGGCTGAAATCGCCTCGGCCTTTATTATTGTTATTATTAAATAGTATCTCTGCGTCTCGCGCTCTCTTCGTAACTGGCTTTCCGAGCTTACCTAGCAAATTCTGGCGGGGATTAGCGGGACGTGCGTCGAGGGTTTGACTCCGCAGTCAAGCTCTCATGTAAATCGCAGCGTAACTTTTGCTATAAAACGCCCCGGTCTCAACAACTTAGCATTCAGTACGATCCGTTGACAGTTACTAAAACAACACCGACTCAAGCAGTCCGAGAACGGTGAGCAGCCTTCGTCAGTTTCATAAAAGATAACAAGCCAGTGCAAAAGCAAATAGAAGCAAATCGATTTTAAATCGCAGCTGTAAGTTTCTACGGCAAGTCCTTCGGACAAATGTAATTTAAATAAATTGGAATGTGAAGCAAATCAACCTATCGCTTATTAATCCTTCGAAAATATAACATTAAAGCTATAGTGAAAGTTCTCAGTCGACAAGTTAAGATCGTCCTTAATTTTTTTTTGCAATATTAGGTCCTGTTTATATTTTCATTTTGTTTTGTGATCATTTTCATTATTTTTGTTAAACTACAGAACAAATAATTACACATCGACTAATATTCTTACTCAATAATTAAAATTAGTCATCAAAACTACCGTTTGAAAATGTAAAAAATTTCCATTACTTGTACAATGTGTTTAACCTCTGCTGGTTATTTGTGAAAAATGTACAATTAAACAATCAATTACAGACCAGCTAACAAAAGAGTCAACAAATGACAGTAATTGGCCAGTCTGCTAACTCCTCCCATCTATTAGATGCAGCGACATTATTCCTATAATCAAGCCCCTAAGATGTTGATCGAGATGGGAGGAGATCATCTATCATATGGGCTGGGGTCCGTTGAATCAGTGGCCACGTGACTCCAATCTAATATACACCAAATTGCAGTGGTATCAAGACAATGAACTAATTAACCAAACTTAATTAACCTTTGCAGAAATTACTCCAACTGAACGAAGCAAAATGCAGTTCTTACTTATTGTGGCATCCCTGATGATTTGCTTCCTGGGTCTTAGCTATGCCCAGCTGCGTAAGTTAACAATTTAGACACATTGGCTTTAGTTTAATAACCAGATTCATCTTCCCGCAGCTGACTACATTCAGATTTGCCATCGCAACGAGCCGGAGCTCTCAAAGTGCCTAAAGAGTAGTGTCCACAACCTGCGGCCCTACTTGGCCAAGGGAATCAAGGAACTCAATGTCCCCCCACTAGAACCCCTCTATATCGGAGAATTGAGCATTCTGGATGGATCTGCTGGCCTCACGGTGAAAGCCAGGAAACTGAACATTCTGGGGGCCTCAAACTTCGAGATCACCAAGCTGCGCGCATCCACCCAAAATCGTCGCTTCGATTTCGAGCTGATTTTGCCTCATCTCCATGGCGATGGACTTTATGAGATCAATGGCAATATCCTGGCCCTCCCCATCAAGGGCAATGGGCCCTTCACCGGAAACTTTACCAACTTTGTGGCCTACGTGAGGGTACAGTACGACATTAAGAGCATCAATGACCTGGATTACTTGCACGTGAAGGAGTTCGTCCTGAAGATTCGTACCGGCAAGGGAAACCTTAAGCTGGAAAACCTCTTTAATGGGGACAAGGTTCTGGGGGATGTGATTAATGACACAATCAACCAGAACTTCGAAACCTTCACCAACGACTTGATCGCCCCGATTGCCAGCGCCCTGCAGGCCCAATTCCTAGTTATCACGACGAAAATTCTGGAGAACTTTACATACAATGAGCTATTCCCACTCTAAGGCGAAATGCAATTAGCTAGAATTAAGCATGTGATAAACTCGAATTGTTTTAATTAGTCGTAAAGTATCAAAATAAACCTTAAATTTGAACTCAAAAAAGTGGCATTTATGTTAGAGACAAACTAACCAAAGTCTAAAAATGTGAAACGTTAAATCACTCAAACAAAAAAATTAATTCTAGAGAGTCCCGACGAATATAACTATTATTTCCACGATTTTTCCTGCGGAGATAAGATAAGTCCTCTGCGCATATTGTATAACAATTTAAAGAAAATGGTTTAATTTAACAGCAACAAAAATTTGGTTATTATGCTAAGCAAATTAAGAAAGATATTTAAAATTATAATTGGAAGGCGCTAATCTGATGACGCAGTTTTTGCAGACAAATAAATCTTTTTTTTTAGTTTTTAATTTATAAAAAGCCTATACAAAGGCCAACTGAATTCTATTATATGTTTTTATTTAGAGAATTAACCAAGATATTTTGGAAAACAATTTGTTCTGTTCCATATTTAATAGTTTTGAAAATATTTTACTTCAAATGAGACTACCAAGGGGGGCGCTATTCTAGTGACGGGCAGTGTATGTACATAAATGGACTGTGGTGGAAATCGTAAAATTTGTATGTTCGTATTAATTTTTGTTTGTTAGATATTTACAAGTTATCTACAACAGTTGAGGTAAGGCAGTTTATTATACTCCTGTTAACTAAAATTTTATAAAACCACACAAGTAAAAGCAATGTCTAATACATCAAAGCATTCAAAGTAGATTGTGTATTTTAAGTTCTTTTAGTACGCCAATGCCCAGAATGCACAGAAAAACGAGTTATTTTTTAGTGAGTAATAAAATATTTAGCGCTAAAACAGGTGAAATGAATTGTTGAATTTTGATAACTGGGGAAATTATTTGTTTGAAATTTTGACTGCAGTGATATTAGGGATGAGATTAATGCTAGAGATAATATTACATTAATCGCTTATATATTTCATCTCCAACATTAATCTCACCTCTAATAGTAATATCGCGTCTCAGTAGTCTGGTAGCACTGGACGCGTTTTACATATTTTTCACAGCCACGGTCACACTACCAACTCTATTTTCTTACGCTGCTGCCCGATTAAAAATAAAATTGCAAAATTTCACTGTTTCTAGTTGCAAAACCAACACATCGTCAAAGCGTTTCAAATTCGCGTTCAATACAAATTGTAGGAGCATTGTGAAACATGTCAACACCCGCACGCAGACGTCTTATGAGAGATTTTAAAAGGTGAGGGAAAAGGGAAAGGAAAGAAGAAGGAATGGATGAAAAAATAAGGAAGGAGAAATGCGAAGTACATTCATCGGATTTTGCGTGTTCGATTCGTATTCAAGTTTCGTTTTCGTGGTACAAAAAATGTTGGAGAAAACGGAACGAGACCTGGGGGCTGCTGCCCAATACATATAGGCAAACACGCAGTCATCCATATGTATATATGTATGTACGATGTACAACCGTGTGTATGTGGTGGAAAAGTTTGCGCAGCCAAAATACATGTGCATGTGGGAGTGCGAGTGTGTGAGTTGCTTTTTGCTCTTCGCGAAAAGCAACAAAAACAAGAACATCGATTTGGTTGTCTTTGACACTTGACTTTGATGTGTGCGAGAAAAACAAAAGAGGGCAAAAGAAAAATGCTGTGGAATGGAGGGGGCTCAGAAGAAAATTCGAAAAACCAAACAAAAATGCTTCTTCCGTTTTGGCGAAATTGCGTCGCAGACAAAACATTAACAACAATAACAATAAGAGCGCGCCAGCTAATATGTTGTTTTTGCTTTCGCCTGAGTCAGAGCAGCTGCATCCTGGTCGCTCTCCCACTCGCACTCGCACTTAACCTTGTTGACTCACTTAGCGGGAAACAGATAAAGTACACACTCCAATTGGAATTTCGTCCGATTTCGGATTTTCATCATTTGCTGAAAATGTGTGTGTGCCAATGAATGTGAAACCAAATGTCAAGGCTGTTTGTGGTGGGCGATATTTTCACCACTATTGCAACAAAAGCAACGACAACGATATCAATACCACCCCAAAGAACCCACAACAACAATAACTAAAAATGCACAGAAGAAAGGGTTGATACACTGATCGGCAATTCAGTTTTTATTTGTTACATAAATTATCTAATCTGTGGAGTAGCGAATAAAACCATTGATTGTTTTGCTGGAAACGTAGAATTTGGGATATTGCTCACAATATTTTATTAATATTGTGCCTTAATCTTCACGCGCAATAAATTATTAATGGCTTAAACTGAAAAACAAAAATAAAATAGCTAATATAAAAAATAACAACTACTTTAAAAATTTAATAATATTATATATTAATTTAATAATATAAGATGTACATATTTATGTACGACACTTTATATAAAAATGTTTTAAGTCATTTTGCTAATTTAAATATTAACCTGCTTTTAATATTCCAACAAAGTTTATTTCATTCAAACTTCCCAAAATGTTACAGTTTTCAAAAATGAATACTAAGTGCATTTATTTTAAATCCGGAATTGTTTCAATATTTTTCACAAGGCTTTTAAATTTCTTTTAACAAAGAAAAAAACACAAATATAATGCAGTTTCGAAGTCTTTATGACTGGTACTCAGAAAATTCAGGTTCTACGAAATATTATTGTGATAAGTTATTGTAGTATTTATTCACTGTGCAGTGTAATTCATTCGTTTGTATGTGTGTTGTTTAATCAATGGTTACTCTTGCCCAGCATATCGATTCAGGGAGATTGAAGGGCGCGGTTAAACGACGCGCGCTTGTTGCTGTCGGTTGACCCAAATTTGCAGCCGTTCCCGGACCAGATAACGTGCCAATTGGCAGTTCCAGATTACGTTTTCCGTCTACTTTGCCCAGGGTCTTGTATTCTTCTATTCTTTGAATACTGAAAGCTAAGCAAACACCGTGGTTAGGCAAACAAGTATTAGGTTCTAAAATATAGTATTTTTATATAGTATAGTATTGAAAATAAAAAATTAAACCCTTAAATATAATTTAATAAAATCAAATGTAATTATATATTATATTACAAATATATTAAAATTTTCCAGTATCCGTACAATTTTATAAATAAGTAGTTTTATCTTTGATCTGAATGGCTTTTATAAGAAAAAGGTTCCTTTTAATTAAGCCTTAAAAAAAATGGATACAAAATGTTGTAAAATAGGAAAACATCAGAAACTCCTAAGCCTCAAGCGAGACAAACCATCGTTAATATCTTTACTTTGTTATTCGTGTCCTAAGTTAATGGTTTCGAACTTTTTGTTTTTACAGACTTCAGGAGGATCCACCCACGGGTGTCTCAGGTGCGCCAACAGATAATAATATTATGATATGGAATGCTGTGATTTTTGGTCCACACGATACACCATTTGAGGACGGAACCTTTAAGTTAACCATAGAATTTACGGAAGAGTATCCAAACAAACCGCCAACAGTTCGATTTGTGTCGAAAGTATTTCATCCCAATGTGTATGCAGATGGTGGCATATGCTTGGACATATTGCAAAACCGCTGGAGTCCCACATACGATGTGTCAGCCATACTAACATCTATACAGGTGAGTGGTGCCGCTTTTAGATCCTTGTGATTATTCTAATTCTTGGGCATTCGTATCCGCAGTCACTGCTGAGCGATCCCAATCCCAACTCACCGGCTAACTCCACCGCCGCCCAGCTGTATAAAGAGAATCGCCGCGAGTACGAGAAACGTGTGAAAGCCTGTGTGGAGCAAAGTTTCATCGATTAGCCATGCGCCCACTCTAGGAACAGCAATAACAGCAGCAGCAGCAGCATTAGAAGCAGGAGCCACAGCTTGAAACATCAGCAAACTACAGCAAGAGAAATATGCAATACCATAAACAAGTTTAAATTAAATAATAACAGATATATTTATGATAAATGTAATGCTATGAAATTGTAACAGCGCCAACGGCACCACAACACAAGAACACTCTGAATCGCTCACACACCTGCGGCACTCCAGCGCCCAAACCCACACCACACATAACAAAGGGCAGTTGTAAGTTATATATTTGTTTGGCCAAATGGCAGAGACGTAGATAAAAAAAACTCGGAAAAACTTACTGAAGCAGTGTCGCTTGTTAAGCGGACTCGCCCAGTAAGAAGTCTCTCATAAGCTAACAACTCAAATGTTATATTTAAATAGCAGCGGCAAAAAATTATTAAAAATATAATAATAAAAAAAAAATTATAAAATCCATGTCAAACAATTGAAAAACCAAAATAGTTTCATTTAAGATGTGCGCTCAGCATAGCATGTCTTCTGAGATAAACTAAACCAGACCAAAAACAAAACTAAAATTCATTGTATGTATTTGTAGTAGTTCGTGTCTTAGCGAGCCGCGCAGTTAATTCGCAAAATTAATTGAAGCTGCCTGAGATCTGCGTTGTAACTGAATGTCCAGTGTCAAAAATGATAACTTCCCAACACCCTCATACATACACACATGCTACCCAAACCCACATACACAAACACATGCTACCTAGATTGATTCATAAGTTTATTGGCCTCAGATTGTGAAATTAACTAGAAATTGAGAATTAAATGTTAGTTGTTAGCAATATAAACATAAACTCCACATAGTACGGGAGGCGAATCTCCGAGTTGGGAACGAGAGAACAGGAAATTATATATGTAAACCTATATAGCACCCAGTGACCAATTTCGTTGCTAGACCCACTTCCCCCCGATACTAACTGTAAGATCTGGTCCTGGTCCCAGTCTATACCCATTATTTGGTCTGTTGCGAGGGCCCACGCAATGAACCGAAAAAGTGCGGGGAGCTTTCCTTAGTGTTTAGTCAGATGGGAACACCTCATAAACTGCCATTTGCCACGCTATGTACTCCCTAGGTTCTACCTGTGTCTTGGCTCCGGCAATTGATTTAGTTAGTTTTTAAGCGTTTACAATCGAGTCTATACCTTGTTTTCTGTTGATTGCGAATTGCTGTTCCTTTTGCTAAGAACCCTCCACTTTTTGGCACTTTGTGTTGGACGAAATCGATGGCGATGCGATGATGATGCTCTGAGCATCATGTTAATCTTATATATGTACGAATAATCTACTATAGCAGCAGTATATTGTTTTCTTCAACTACAAACCAATTAAAACAGCGCAAGAAGTACACCCAAAAATCAATTCACAGCGGAGGTAAAGTTAATAGTATGATGAGAATTAAGGAACCATTCAAATTATGTGGAATTTCAAATTACCTTACTGTAATTAACATTATTAATAAAGTATAAGATTTCAAATATCAATAAATGAAAATACCACATGTTGATGTTTTTTTTTCGTGGATTCCTCACAGATCAATTTAAATTGTAAAAGTTTAAATATAAAAATTAAATAATAATATTAAACTTATTCTTATTTTTTGAGAAATAACTATGAAGGTCCTGGCAGGATTTGTCCCTTTAAAACCCTGCACCTATGTACATACATACGTATATCACAATATATATGTATGTATAGCAATAAATGTATGTATATTCTTTAAATATTATTTTAAAAGGCCAAACAAGTAATAGCGCCTCTAAAACACTCTTTCACAAATCTTAAAATTGTTTACGTGCTTATCAGCTTTAATAATGATTTAATTGTTTATACTCTGAAAAATAGTATAAAATTGTCTGATTTCATTGTTTTTACCCTTTTTACAAATAAACAAGAAAGGAAGCTAACTTCGGCTCACCGAAGTTTGTACACCCTTGCAGAATTTAATCAAAAAATCAAAACCGAATTTCTGGAATAACAAAAAGTTGCAAATCCCAAATTTTGTAAAATATTTTGAGAAGTTATTTTTTTTGTATTTGCAGCTATAGGATATACTCGTCCGATTATCATGAAATTAAAATCAGGGATCCTGAATAATGATTATCGTGAAATGAAATAATTACCCACTTGGAATCGACTTAAAAAAAAAATAAAAATTCCTGTGAATCCTTGTTGTCGAATCTATCAATTTCCAGCATTATTTTTTATTTTAGGTGTTTTATTATATTTATCATTAATAATGATTAAAATTGAGTAATATTATATTAATCTATAATTATTATTCTTTTTGAACAAAATTATGAAAATCTGTACATAATCAATTTTTTTAGGCAAAAAAATAAAAATTAATAATAATTATTATTATTGATTGAATAAAATAAAACTAAAAAATTATCATTATTTACGAGTTTTATTTTTTTCAATCAATAATAAAACTCTTTCGTTAATTTAACGAGGTTTATGCATATTTTTGGCCAATTTTGTTATATGTACTTTTAGAGCACATCCGAAGGATCAATTGTGTGCTATGGGCTTGACACGCCGCCTTCCGCTTCCCCGTGAAATTCTAAGCTAATAAATGACCAACGCAATCAAGTCAAATAATGATTTGACCGAAAAGCTAATCAATCTAGTTCAAGGCGCCATCATGTCAAATAATAATATGGTTATGACATTATGACATTCGTTTGAGAAAATGGGAGCAGAACAGTCAGCCTTGTTGGCCTGCACTCAGACGGGAAAGCCTGAAAAATATCTAGAGCTGTCCAATGCGGAGCTATTCTTTCGTTTGCATTTTGAAAAGATACCCAAGCTGGAGACAAGCCCTATTACTGAAGCTCTTCTTCACTTGGTGGACAATCTGCCCAACACGAAGGATAATAAGTTATGCAGCATATGCTTCAGCATTCATTTAAATCAACACATTCGGCAGGAACCGCTGAACAAGATTTGCATTCCATTCCAGGTGAAGATGAAGATATTGAGTTTAGCGATGGTGGGGACTTCATCTCACTAACAGAGTGACACAAAGACACTTCCGAAACCCTTAATCCTCTTGCAGATAACCAGAGATACCATCCTTTCCACGAATAATAAATAAATCAAATAATTTAACATTATGAGTTTATGTACACGAAATTATTGCAATATTTGTTTTGGTGCTACTTGAAGTTGACCTTCTTCAGACGAAGCGATTTGATGGGTCTGACGATGCTCCTCCGTTCTTCGCGGTGCCTTTTCAGTACGGCCTCGCGCTTTTTGGCATGGAACTGTGATTTCTTCTGCTTGTTCACCTCAAATATCATCACTTGCCCCTCCAGCTGAGACATCAGCTGCTTGATGCGCTGCTGCAACACACTGTGCCATTTGTTGGAGGAGGAGCCCTACTGTATCCATTGGCTGTAGGTCTTTTCCCACTTTCAGGAGTCTTTTTATGTTGCGTATGGTCCCATTCTCTTCCACTTTCTTGAATTCTTCTTCTTTACCTGCTTGTATGCCTGCTTCATTTCCTTGACGTACTCCCTTCTGTCATCATCGTCGGAGGAGACAGCATCGTCGCCGCTGTCATTACTCTTCTCGCCGTCGCTCTTCTCGAAACCAAACAGATCCTCGTCGTTGTCGCTTTCCTCTTTCGGTTGGGCCTCATCAGCTCCTTGGCCTTCGATCTCCCCAGACGATTGAGAACTGGAGCCAGGAGACGGTACTCCTTGGCTTCTTTGTTAACGGCAAAGTCGACGTTCTCGAACATGGCTTCGAGACGACTATCCTCCAGCAGATTGGGAACATTGCGCTGCTTGGCACTGTTAGAGGGATTGGCTTGTTCGTCCATGATTTTGAGGGCCAATTCCTTGTTGACCTTTGGCAGCTTGGACTCAATTTGTAGCCGCGACTTGCGTTCACTTTCGATCTCCTGCTGGATTTTGTTTTTACGGAAAGGATCGAAGGCGAAGAGCTCCACCACGGCCTTGGCTTTGTTGTATAACCGTGCGTCCATAAAGTAGCCGTGCATGTAACCCTCGGTGAGATTATAAAGGAATGAGCACCAGCGCTGTGCGGTGCCCATGGCTGGCTAGTAGTACATCAGCATCTTCACGTCCTCCTGGGCTAAAAAGAACATTCCAGTGTCGGGGATGGTGCAGAAGTCGTTGAAAGACGTCGTGGACTCTACGTAGGCAATCTGCTCATCCCACAGCTTTAATGTAGCTTCGTCCAAGCTGTAGACGGCATTCAGAGAAGGAATGAAGGCCAGACGCTTGATGGGCAGTCGATTTAGATGATTCTTCACCAGCAACGGCTGCTTGGCACGGATGTCGTTGATCAGAAAATGGCCCGAAGCCGTTCTTACGCCCATATGCAAACCATTACGGTGAGGGAAATTCCTTGACCCCCGGCAGCTTTATTCGCGGATCCCATGCTTCCACAGTGCCCTGTTTGCTGATGTACATCAAGTTAGCAGGACAACTTTGGAAAATCAAACTTTTGATTATACCATCATTTGCCGTTAATTATCCGTTAATTATTCGTGAAAGAAAAAAATTTGCCGTTCAATTTTTTAACTTAATTTTTTAATGTCCTGCTAAGTTGATATCAAGTTAGCAGGACAACACCGGAAATCCTTCACATTTCCAAAATCTTTTTTAACCATAATTTGCCGTTAATTATCCGTTCATTATTCGTGAAAGAATTAAATTGGTTGCTTAAGTTTTTATTAATATTTTTTAAAAACAAAAAGTTGCCCTGCTAAGTTGTTATCAAGTTAGCAGGACAACACCAGAAATCCTTCACATTTCCAAAATGTTTTTTAGCCAGAATTTGCCGTTAATTATCCGTTCATTATTCGTGAAAGAATTAAATTTGTTGCTCCAGTTTTAATATTTTTTATTTATTTTTTTAAAAACCCAAATGTGCCCTGCTAAGTTGATATCAAGTTAGCAGGACAACACCGGAAATCCTTCACATTTCCTAAATCTGTTTTGCCGTTAATTTGCCGTTAATTATCCGTTAATTATTCGTGAAAGAATTAAATTTGTTCCTTATGTTTTTATTAATATTTTTAAAAATAACAAGTAAGAAAGCTACAGTCGAGTGAGCTCGACTGTGAGATACCCGCTACCCATACTTAAACCAGAAAAGCGTCAGGACGCCAGAAAAAACAGTTGATACAATTTTGAACATAACAGACAAATGCAAATGCAAGTGTAATATAATCACATGCATACAAAAATACATACATATGTATCTATGTGTGTAAAACCGCGATATTATTGCATTCAAGCGGCTAATAATTATTACCATTTATTAAAATTGCTTCTCGAATATCTTATAAGATTCTTTTCAGAACACAACCATGAACTGATAAGAATATTTAGTTGGTCTAATTGGTCAACCAAATGAGGCATGCTGCCCGCAGCCGTTTCTGGCCATACAAAATTATTTCTTTAATAACTTCGACAATTTTTATCTGATCGCAACCAAATTTTCAGGGATCACACAGACTATAGTTCTTAATATACATACCGAAATTCGCGACTCTAGCTTTAAAATGATACGCTTAATACGCTTTTTTATGATTTGCGGGGGCGGAAGTGGGCGTGGTAAAAATTTGAAACAAACTTGATCTGCGTGCAAGCATAAGAAATACTGTCGAAAAAAAATTAGAGCTCTATCTCTAATAGTCTCTGAGATCCAGTGTTTCATACGGACAGACGGACAGACAGACAGACAGACAGACGGACAGACAGACAGACAGACAGACAGACAGACAGACAGACGGACATGGCTAAATCGACTCGGCTGTTGATCCTGATCAAGAATAT
This sequence comes from Drosophila anomelani, assembly GCA_035045905.1. Lineage (NCBI taxonomy): Eukaryota > Metazoa > Arthropoda > Insecta > Diptera > Drosophilidae > Drosophila > Drosophila anomelani. The sequence continues at coordinate 398,043 of JAWNOO010000007.1, read as the reverse complement.
ATATACTTTATCAAGAATATGTATACCTTATAGGGTCGGATATTTCTCCTTCACTGCGTTGCAAACTTCTGACTGAAATTATAATACCCTGCAAGGGTATAAAAATCATAGCTTCGCCTATTTTCTGCATAAATTCATAAAATTTGAGATTTTTTTTTTTCAATGCAAGGTTATACAATCTTCGGTAAACAGACGTTTTTTCTTTAACTTCAAACCTGTTGCTCTCATTGGAGATCAACATATAATATTATAGTTTATTTTCAACAGTTTCATAGAAAATAAATAGTTTACAAATAGTGAGACAGTTTAAAAAGGCTATTGAAGTGCAAGTAAGCCATGGGTATTTGTTTAGTAATAGGCTTTAAAAACTTTAATTTCATTGCCTTAACACGTTTAGATCTAGCTGGACAAATTTCCCTTAAATTCCGACAAATTTGTGTGACTACGTGATCAATATCCTGATCGTAGGGGTCGCCGGTGTGGACAAGACCTCCTTCTGTTGGCGCTTCTTGGAAGACCGCCTCTCTCTTAATTACAACTCGACCGTGGGCATTGACTTCAATGAGTGCCAGGCGAAGGTGATTCGAAAGGATGTGCTCCTACAAGTGTGGGATACCACCGGCAATGAGCGCTTCCATGCCATGCAGAGGTATGATCCCAATGCCCACGGAGTTATTAACGTAACGCAACCATGTATGTTAGTAGTGTCCGCATAGTGAGCTACTGGCAACAGAAACTTTGTGTCATCTGACCCAAGGAGCTCAACGTCATGCTGTTGGGCAAGAGCATGTGGTGCTGGTGGCCAATAGGATGAGGTTGACCACCTTGGGGCAGATGGCGTTGGGGAGATAAGTTCCATCAGCCAGTGGCTTACATTGTGAAGCTGCTGAACGTCGTAGTGTCGTATACGGTGATAACTACGGAGTAATGCCCACGGGGGCATTGGCATAATCACTAATGGGAGCTCTCCTCGTCAAAAATCCCAAACTCGTAGGATGGTTCAAGGGTCCTCCGCCTGGTACATATTGAAGTCCATGCCCCCGGTTCAGTTGTAGTTAAGAGAGAAGCGGTCCTCCATGAAGCGCCCAAAGAGGGAGGTCTTCCCCACACCGACGTCCCCTACGATCAGGATCTTGAAGACGTAGTCACACATTTTCGCCCGAGTGTACAAAATTTGAGCCGTTATATCGGGATGTAGTTGGACATTAATTCGGACTGAGAAACTATTTTAGCGATTATATAGTATTAAAATTTAAGGTAAGACATAAATAAATATATTGTATTTTTGTTTTTTACTACCCCTAATTCTTGTAACCAGTTTCTTCGATACGCCTCAAGCTTCAGTATTGGAGTAATCCACTTCACTATAATTCGCTTCATATTCTGATCTCCGTTCAAGGACCCTATACCAATGCTGTTCAGGGAAAGACGATCTGGGAAAATAGCTAAAGTCTGGAAGGAGATTTGTGAAGACCTTTAAAAAAGGCATGCAGTGGTGCAAGCCAAGGTCATTGTCCCGCAAAATGCGATGCAGGATTCCTAGCTCACTTTTTTTTCGCCGTTACTGGATATGCTGACATCGGGATCGAAGTGCTTCTGCTGAACACCCTGAACATTTCCCAGCCATGTGGGATATTTCGCTAATGAACCCAAAATGTCTGGCTAGTAATTAAAGTGGAAAGTGCAAAGGACGATGTAGTATAACTTTGGGGATGATATATCTCGGCACATGCGGACTCATAATTTCCAACTGGTTCTAGTGGCTCTTTCAAGGAAACCCCTGGATCGAGCATGAGAAAGCATACTTACCTGGCGTAGAGGTTAACCGTGATCACGAAGGCGGTTCCTCCGGAGTGAGGCTTGGCCATTGCACCTCGGCTGAGTTGACCTCTGCGATTATTCCTAATGTGAATAACTCGTGCGTGTAATTTTTGGTAGCCAGGAATGGCGTTCGCGCCGTCCCGACATAAAGTATAAATTAGGGATGTCAAAATTTTGAACAATATCGTATCGATGATATTTTTTTTATCAAAAAATTTGATGATAATATTAGGGTTGTGAAAATATGTAAAAAATATCGTATCGATGATATATCATTTTTTAGAAAAGTATCAAATTGATATAATATATATCTCCCAAAAAAAATCGATATATCGAGTAATTTTGGTATTTTACAAAAAACACCTTTTTTTGCCTAAAACCCAAAAAAGTTTGTAGTCTTTTTCATATTTATTATTATACTAGCGGACCCGGCGAACCTTGTCTCGCCCCTAATTGATGTTTTTTGTCTTGGTTAAATTTTTTTGTAGCGGACCTTGCGAACTTTGTCTCGGCCCAATTTCACGACTTCATATAACCCCATAGTAATAATAGAACACTGGTTATTCAAATTTGTTGTTAAATTTTTTTTTGACTCGAAATCAGTGGAGAGCGATCTGATAAACAATATTTTTTGTTTTGTTATCTGGTGCAAAAATATATAATGATGACGGCTTTCCCACACGTGAACAGGCTACGTATAACTGTCCATGCGAAAAACATTGATATTCCAGATTTATCCCGCAAACTTCCAACGATTGGCCTTGCGATTTATTGATTGTCATCGCAAATGCCAATCGAACTGGGAACTGAATCCTCTTGAATTGGAATGGAAGATCTGTTGGAATAATCGGAATTCGTGGAATAAGAACTTCCTCTCCTTTAAACTTGCCCTTGATTATAGTCGCTTGAATCACGTTGTTCATTAGTTTCTTAACGGACAACCGCGTACCGTTGCATAATCTCGGATGATTTAGATTCCGCAGCATTATAATAACTGATCCCACCTTCAGTTGCACATTATGCGGTGGAGTTCCTGGCACATCCAGTGAGTTCAAAAATTCTATCGGATAGTTGGTCGCTTCATCCTCGTTGGTCACGCTGTCAACGGATCTGTATGAATGAAGTTCTCCAGCGATTTGACTTTGAATAAAGAAATTCAAACTATCTACGTCCTTATTCTTCGGTGCTAGTATTGCCCGCTCACTAATCCAGTCGATATTTTTATAATTTTCTGCAATGTCTGGAAACACTTTTGTGATGAGTTCCTCTTTCGATGATGTAAACTCGCAAAAATTTGTTGGAAACGATATTAGTCCAGTCGAAACATCAACAGGAATTTCACCATTTCCGAGCGCCAGCAGTTGTCTCGAGAATTCAGCAGCGGAAGGATCATTCTGCAATGCGACTCTCATGTTCCTGGTCAATTTAAACTTGTTTACATATCGCCACAAAGAGGACGATTTTAGGCATGCATTAACTTCATCGGCAGCCGTAGATTTCGGGATAACGGGAAGCGTTTGGCGAAAATCTCCGGACAGCAATATCAAAGCCCCACCAAATAGTCTCGAATCACCTCTTAAATCCTTCATCGTTCGGTCAACGGCCTCTAAAGCTCGTTTATACGCCATCGTGCATTCATCCCAAATGATGATTTTGCATTCTCGCATCAATTTTGCTGTCGCTGAATTCTTGCTCATCGTGCACGTTGGCTGGTCAACCGTCAGAAGATTCATGGGTATCTTCAAAGCGGAATGTGCAGTTCGACCGCCTTCCAACAATGTAGCAGCAATGCCAGATGATGCAACAGCCAACGCAATTTGAGATCTTGACCGAATCGTTGCCAGAATCAACGAAATGACGAATGTCTTGCCTGTCCCACCAGGAGCATCGATAAAGTATAAGCCTCCCGTTTCATCGTCAACAACCTTCATTATCGAATCGTACACTTTCTTCTGCTCGGCATTCAAAAGGGGCACATTTGTTCGAACTCTTTCGGCCAGGTTATCCTGATTGTAGTGTTGCTCCCGTAGAAATTCCCGATTGAATGTATCGTGCACTGAACGATTTGGCGCTGGCATTCCCAATGTCGATAGTAGACTGCCGCACATGAGCATGCATATGTCTTCGATCCGTACTAATGCTTCGTTGTACATATCTTCGTTAATGCCAATATTGAAATTAGAACTTGTCCTTCGTACTCTGTTCAAAATATCGTCCACCATTTGGTCCTTGTATTTTTCCCACAATGCGGTCGGGTTCGACGGATGACACGTAGCTATGATTATTGCGAATAATGTATGGATTTGATTCATTGACGCAGATACAGTGGCATCGCCGAGCGTTGAGTCCCAATGAGTATCGTTTTCAAGCAAGTTCAAACGTTGGCAAGCCTCCCGAAAAGTGGCGCACAGCACACCATCCACAGTACGCAGCGAGTCGAAGGATGTAGGACCTCTAATGTTCACCAAAAGCAAGCGAAGATAGAAGCATTCATCTTGACTTGGATGAACTGTGTATATTCGTCCGAGCGCATCAGTCGAATAGACATCAGCGAAGCCAGCAACAGTATCACCTCTTTTCCGGCGTTGAAACTTCTTCGATGCAGCGTTCCATGTATAATAGCGTGGCATCTCAGAATATAGTAAAGTCCTTGCGAACGGATCGCTTTCGCATGTCGAAAAGAAATTTGTCAACGTTGTCGCTGGTGGCCGTTCTGCTCTTTGCGCTGCGTTCGCGTCCGTAAAGTAGACACGCTGGCCGTTCTCTAAGTGAATAGATAAGTGCACAACAGTCGGGTGACGTTCATGAATCGGAAATGAAAATATCCTCCAAATGGCCTCGTTACAACTAACGTAGCGTCCAAGTTGAAATTTCGTCACCTCGTCGTTTGCATTCGGATCAGCAATGCCAAACACCGCCATGTCGCTCCCTTTGTTCACATATTTGCAAACGTATTTGATGGATTTGATAGAGTTGCAGTACTCAACATTGCAATGCGTTGAGAATGTTTTCGACAAAAGCGGGCAATATGGAACGATCCAGCGGTTATCCACGATTACTGTTACGTTTGTTTCGTTACGTTTCACCATTAATTTAATCCATTTGCCGTTATCATCTGGAGAACGACGCCTATACAATGGATATCCATCGTTTCCACTGATGGTTTCAGCCGTCAACGGACGGGGAAATCGTTTTGTGCATTTTCCGTTTTCCATGCATATTGATTCTGGGTTGTGGACTCCGCAAGGGCCATGGATCATGGTCGTTGTCACAATGGAATACAGCTCGGGATCAGTTTGTATATCTGGTATTTCGGCTGCAATAATCGAATCAATATGATCTGGTCGGATCTTGTCGAACATCCAGAGCAGAATGTGCGCATGTGGTAAGCCACGCTTCTGCCACTCAACCGAGTACATCCAACAACGAACTGCGCCAAAAACCTTCTGCTTTACAATATAATCCATAAGCACTGTGATCTTTTGCTTGAATACTCGTGCAGTGATGTCAGGTCGATCGCTTGATGTTTGTCCTAGAAGCAATAGATTGATAATTTCGGGCCATTTTGGATTGCACGTGAACGTTATGAATAAATCCGGGCGCCCGTAATTTCGGACATACGTCATCGCATCTTGTGCATACTCATGCATATGGCGCGGGCTTCCAACATAAGTAGCTGGGAGAATGGTCAAACAACCGATGTTGGCCGCGTGTCCTTCAGTAGCGATTGCGTCACGCAAGTGGATGTACTCGTCTGAGCGCAACTTCGACTGATTAAAACGAATAAAATTTAGACGTTCCGTTTCTACTTTGACGTACATGTCGACACAGTACTGTTGAAACAAACGGCGGTATCTTAACAGATGATTGTCAACATCTTGTCGAATCATCAATCGATACGCATAAAAATTCATAGAGCTAACCTTCTTATTCGTTTCTTCTCCTAAAATTTTAATTCAAACTTAGTTGTAGAATCAAAAAGAAGTGATGTAAGAAATGTATACAAACCTGTCATTGGATTGACCATCTTTATGTTGAAGTGATACCCATCTTCTCCACGACAGAACATTAAAGGGTATTGAAGAGCATCATATGACCGATGAGTCTCATAAACTCTCTGCAATTGGCCATCATCCCGACGCTTAAGAACAATATCGCGTGATTCCACATTCTCACCAACAATCACCACTGCGACTTCATTGATAGTGGGAGCATTAAATTGTCTTGCATGGCTACCAGTGGGTCTTTTGTCAGCGCTGATAATGATTTTATGTTCGTCATTATGCATTATATCCAATGCGGTTTTGAACAACCTGACCAATTCATTATGCTCATGGAGAAGATTTTGCAATTGTTCTATAATTTCACGTTTAGTTGCAGTGTAAATTGCACAGCGGTGATTTAGTTCAACTACCGAATCACCAATGAAATAGATCTGAAGGAATTTATGATCTTTGTTTTGTGGTGGTAACAAAGCGCCCGCTCGGTGGTGAATTTGCCCATGAATCTGAATATTGGGATGCAATTTAAAAAAAAATTGGAGTTGTTCATTTTGATAATAGAGAGACGCCATTACCTTATAACTTGGATTGTAGCCTGGTTGATGAACAACCTCGGCTCTAAATGACGTCATTTGAAAGCATCCGTTATATTTTTGTGCAAGCTTTAGGAAACTGTTTGATTGGGCTGAATTTCCATAAAGTAGCGAATACAATGGCTCTGGTGGATGAGCCAAAACGGGCAATTTAATTTTACCACCTGCACAGCGTAAGCCGGGGGTTTCCAATCGAAACTTCAGTGCATTACAATGCTGACATACCACAGACAATGAACCAATAACAACGCAGCTATGATCCTTGTAGGGTGTTTCAGAATTGTATGCGAATGCAGCGCGATTCAAGTTTTCATTTGCGGTTCGACTTCTTCTATTATTTTGTCGGGCTTGAGGTGGGTTTTGTGCAGCGCGATGCTGTGCCATTCGAGCACGTGCCGATGCATTCAAAACTCCACTTTCCTCTTGCGTCCGACTATTACGGAAATTCCGACTACTTATTGCATTGCGCGAACGCCGTCCAAGTCTTGATCGTCTAACAGCAGGCATTATTTTGCTGACTGTAGGTATAGAACATATAAATAATACGTATAACCATCACTCCGAACTGACAAAATTACTTATCTGATGCGCAATTTTATTTCATGAAATTTTCTGTCTTGCAATGCTCAACTTTAAAATTCGACTTAAATTAAACATATATGTACACTATATTATGAATAACACCACATCGCCTTCTATTGTTCAATAACAGTTTTACATCAACTGTGTATAACTCTTGAGCCTCTAGCGACTTTTCCAGAAGGTTTTACCAAAATTTTCTTATGTATTTGCCTTATTCTGGCAATTACAAACAACTGGAAAAAATTTGATCCAAATCGGTCCAGCCGTTCTCTTGTGATGATAATGCGAACATTTTTGCCACCATTTTTATATATATAAATAAATATATAGAATATATATTTAACAGAACATGTAATTTTCGTAATATCTTTTTAATTTAATAAAGTAATTTAATTAAATTTAATTTAAAGTAAGATAATAATAATAGTAAGTACATTTCGAGATTTTCAAATTCATAGTTTAGTTTATAAAGTAAGATAATAATAGTACATCGTTCAAATCGAAATCTGATTTTCAAAGTTTTAACATAACATATCATTTTCACGATATCTCTTTAAGAGAAATTAAATAAAGTAAGATAATAGTACATCAGTTCAGTTCAGATTTCGAGACTTTCAAAGTTCAAAGTTTTAACATAACATATCATTTTCACGATATCTCTTTAAGAGAACAGAGTAAGATAGAAGTACATCAATTAATTATAATTTTCAAAGTTCCTGTTTTGATCGTTAAAAAAACAGTTTTGGAAATAATGAAAGAAATTAAATTAATTCTCCCATTATTTCCAAAAATCTTTTTTTAACGATTTTAAGAAAACGCGTTGCATGACATGTAAGTCAGTCATGCGACTTCTTGTGTCGCATACAACGCATTTTATCGCAGAGGCCAGCCTCTCTGATGGCACTGAACTACCTGGAATTATGAGGTAGCTCATGGCAAGTTGATACAATCTTGGGAAAGTGTCTCTTTGAGACAGCCAAAACGTGAGAGGGTCACTTTCCCAGGCAGCCAATTTGAGGCTAAAATATAATTTTATTTCCTGATTTTGCGGTACTTTGAATTTATCATCCATTGTGTGACGCGTGGCTACTGATCGATGAGCTTCTACAAATCCTTCGTTTTTATAGTCAATATTGCCTTCATCGGTCTCGAACGAGTTCTGTATTAAATAAATTGAAGGGGAATTTCGTTTATTTATATTGAGTTTTATTTAAATAAAGTTAAGCTGTTAATGTCCAGATTAATTTTTAAATAAGTAAAAGGGGTAATCGGAGTGGTGTTAGTGACTTTTAAAACCATAATTTTACGTACTTCTTTACTGACGTTTCCTGAAATTTCTAATATAATATCCTTTACGGCTTCACCAGCGGTGAGGGGCGAGAGGTATAGTTTTTTAAAGCGTGGGTCCAACAACGTTGACTTGGCCAGTATTTTGTTGTTTAGCAACGACTTAAAACGGTCTTCTGATACTTTTAGCAGAGTAGCTCTGGTTAAAATGCCTTCAGCTGATTCTACTTTTAAGTTGCGAACTTTTTCTAGCAAAAGTGATATTAATGGGATTACCATGCTCACGGTAACATAATTTTCACCGCTTATTTTTTCTGTCGCTTCCTTAAACGGTTTTAGTAAATCACAAAAGTCTTGGCAAATATACATCTCATTAGCTGTAAGCATATCTGGTAACCCTTTAACAGAACTTGATCGATTTATTAGGACAATTGCCACTTTATTTGAAAGATTTAAAAAGGAAATAAGCATGTCGAGACACGAATTCCATCTAGTGTCAACACTTTGCACCCTTCATCTTCCTGTAATTTACGCAGCATGTCCATTGCTACTGGGCTGTGCTTAAAATGAGTTACAATTCTTTTCACCTTGTCTAATACGTTGGAAAAGGAATCAATGTCTTTCACGACATTATCGACTACCAAGTGAATGGTATGAGCAAAACAAGAAACGTGTCTGCCTAGTCTCAAGAATAAATTTGAGGCTGCCTTCATGTTATTGGCATTATCGGTCGTAAGTGATCTCCACTTATATCGATCAATGTTAAATGCATTACACGCACTCCCCAGTAAGCTACATATATATTCGCTAGTATGCGACTGCATCAGATTAAAGGTAATATATAAATATATAATTAAGAACATAATTTTCTTTTTCCATATTTTTTAATGCATACATAGAAAACACGGTAAAACAGAGTACAGTAAGGACCCAAACGGGAAATACACAAAGAATACACAGACACAAGGACATTGGACAAAACAACACATAAAAACGGGCATTTTACAAATTTCCAAAAAAGCTCACCTGTTTCATTCTAACTGCTTGTAAGCAAACTGATTGCAAGCTATTGTTATTCACGAAATGTGCAGTTATAGTGAGATACGATCGAGTAGAGTTGGTGATCGTAACACCATCACAGGTGAATGCGAAGTCTCTAACATCTTCGAAAATGGTCTTCAAATTAGCAACACAACTTTTGTACTTTGCTTCGATCAGATCTGTTACCTGAAAATTTTATTTAAATGGTAAAAATTTTAAATGTATATGAAATAGAAAACACTTATCTTGAAGCGGCTTGGTATCGGATATTTTGGAACACATATGTGTAACAAATTGACGAGTCCTTCCTTTTCCACACTGCGAACAGCCAAGTTGTCTTTGCAAATCATTTATACAATCGCTTCCGTTATATCTTTGTTTTTTTCTAAAACGTAAAGGTACAACATTTTAAATTATTTAATGAAAATAATGCATTCATAAGATCCCAAATTGCTTACCTGTCCAAGTTAACGAACTCTTGAATGCGTTCTCAATCGAAACTTGGTCGACATTTTTATTGAGTTCGTCATCTTGTGTAGGTTTCTGAAAGTAGTGTAAAAATGAGAGAAATTAAATAAATTGTATTGTATTGTATTTCATTGTGTTTCTTTTTCTTTCCTCGTTCAGATTTCAGAATAGAGTGGCTAATAAGGAAATATCAAATATATATCCCCGAAAAATATCGATTTTCGATATATCAGGCTAGAAAAATATCACGATATAAATATATATTTTTATTCAAAAAATACACAGGTCTACAAAAATTGACCTTACAAAAGTACGGTGAATAAAACCTTCAGATTGTGAAAGATCTCGGTCTGTATATTGCTAGTTCAAAAATCAAAAAAATTTCTCACGTACCAATTTTGAGGAAATCGCCCTCAAAGTACCAAAAATGACCTATTTTGGCACTTTTCAAACGCTAATAACACAGAAACCGCGCGTGTACAAAAGTTGAATTTGGACTTAAATGAAAGGCCAATCTTTCCCCTTTCAGATTTCAGATGGGTCCTGATTTTAGGACGTCAGGTTCAGGTGCTATATCGCTTTTTCTGAACTGATTTTTGAGCCCTTTTTTTGCTATGTTGTAGCCCTGGAACTCAGTACAAAATGTGATGACTCAGATGTAATTCCCACAAAATTTGTTCTAGTTTCTCGAAAATGATGAAAATATGTTGTCTTTTATTTTTTTTATTTCTTCTTATGGTAGATATAGGATATAGTTGTCCGATTATCATGAAATTAAAACCGAAATTCGAAAATAATATTAAATGGCCAAATATCAAATATCAAAATATGTTGAAAATGGTCATAGTTATAATTTTTTTTCGAAAATTTTTTCAATCGTTCCTATGGCAGCTATATGATATAGTCGTCCGGCCCGTTTCGACATATGTATGTATGTACGAGTGACAGTATACAAACGACTAACTGCAAAGTTTCATTTAGATAGCCTTAGAACTGAAATTAAATCCTTAAAAAAAGTAGAACCAATTTCCTTAAAGCATCTTATTTTAGAGGAATAAAATTAGTTATAAGAAAAAAGTCGAAAGCCGAAGTTTATAATGAATTACTAGCAAGTTGCCCGCAGCTTTGCTTGCGATGAATAATTTCCCTAAGCGAAAGGTTTTTTTATACCCGCTACCCATAGGGTAGAAGGGTATTATAACTTTGTGCCGGCAGGAAATGTATGTAACAGGTAGAAGGAAGCATTTCCGACTCTATAAAGTATATATATTCTTGATCAGGATCAACAGCCGAGTCGATTTAGCCATGTCCGTCTGTCTGTCTGTCTGTCTGTCTGTCCGTCTGTCCGTATGAAACACTGGATCGCAGAGACTATAAGAGATAGAGCTCTAATTTTTTTTCGACAGTATTTGTTTTGCTTGCACGCAGGTCAAGTTTGTTTCAAATTTTTGCCACGCCCACTTCCGCCCCCGCAAATCATAAAAAAGCGTATTAAGCGTATTCATTTTAAAGCTAGAGTCGCGAATTTCGGTATGTATATTAAGAACTATAGTCTGTGTGGTCCCTGAAAATTTGGTTGCGATCAGATCAAAATTGTCGAAGTTATTAAAGAAATAATTTTGTATGGCCACAAACGGCTGCTGGCACCAACCCTCATTTGGTTGACCAATTAGACCATCTAAATATTCTTATCCGTTCTTGGTTGTGTTCGGAAAAGAATCTTATAAGATATTCGAGAAGCAATTTTAATAAATGGTAATAATTATTAGCCGCTTAAATTCAATAATAACGCGTTTTTACACACATAGATACATGTGTATGTATTTTTTTATGCATGTGATTATATTACACTTGCATTTGCATTTGTCCGTTATGTATAAAATTGTATTAACTGTTTTTTCTGGCGTCCTGATGCTTTTCTGGTTTAAGTATGGGTAGCGGGTATCTCACAGTCGAGCTCATTCGACTGTAGCTTTCTTACTTGTTTAGAATTGACCTAGAGCTTCAGGAAAACTACCATATAAATCCCTTTCAGTATCATAATTCACTCGATAAAATTTCCTATTGTTAATTGACATACATATATCAGTATTATTTTTTTTTTAAAAGGAAGAATAATCAGCCATAACTTAATCTTCACGATAATCAGTTTTCAGTTTAATATATATGTATGTAGATAACAACTCCCCCTTCCACTTTCCCAAAGCCCAGCGGCTTGAACGCTTTGACGGGGTTTATTCGTTTGTGTTGCTGGTATAATTTAATTTTAATTTATTGTTAATTTATTGTTTAGTTTAATTTAGTTTTAAGTTTTTAAATTTAAGTTTTAAAAAGAAATCAAAATCAGCCGCCGCTCAATTATTGTAGTACACAGAGTCAGAGAGAGAAATAATAATTCAATGCTTGTGTATAATTTGTCGGAATTATTATTCCTACTTTTGGCTAATGTAACTTTTTTTAGAATTGACCTAGAGCTTCAGTAAAACCACCATATGAATCCTTAAAGTTTTAGGATTTCCTCGATAAATTTTGACTTACATAGATCAGTGTTTCTTTGCCGTTACGAATAAATTAGGAAGATTCTTAGAGTTTCAAAAATCGATAAAAAATAGTAAACATTAAAATATCCGATATTAATATAAATAGAATCTTTATTATGTAGAGGACTAAATTTTGGCCAAAAATCGCATCGATTGATTAACGCGTTTAGCGTCCAGATTTTTTTTTATAGAAATAAGGGGTTTTTTGCCACTGGAAGAAAATGGGGGCATAAAACTTAGCAAATCAGTTTAGTGTTATAAGAATTGAATGGTAAACAATTTTAATAGGGGCATTTAATTAGTTTAGGCTGTGCGTTGATTCTTAGTTTTCAGTGAATAGTTTTATATATATAGATAATTTAATTGCCTATGATCTTTTTTAAGGTCGAACGCAAATTTTACCATAAATTTACTAAAACTTGTCCAGTTTCATAAATTAAATTGCAACCGTATTTTTAACTACTACGATAAAAACACAAACACATACATTTTTGTGGTTAAAATTATGTATTTTTAATTTGTTAAGATCTATTAAAGTTAATGACTTAAGCTTATGATTAAAGAATTGCATTAGTTACAGTGATATAAATATATTATTTGATTACACTGATCCTTTCAACATTATCTTTATTTGATTTTTCAATCAATTATATATTCTATACTTTTTTCCAAAACACGTATGTATGTATAATTACAAAACTCGATATACTAAAACACATTAAACCAGAAACATACATATACTCGAATCGTCAAATACAAAATGACACTAATATAATCGCAAAACAAAAAAGATACAAAGAAGTTATTTACACAAATGCCCTAAAGGTAAAGCTGGAACAGACACAAATAGTATACATTGAATATTGCGGAAAGAGTAGGTTATATATATAAAAAATGGAAATATTTGTTTGTGGTGTACAAAGTTGTAAAAAATACTAAAGGCCGTCAATATGTGCAAGTCACTCCTCCAAGGAATTGCACAAGAAATTTTTGGGATGATGATCCTCTTCTAATTGCCCAATGCAGCATGGCTATGTATATTCTTAAAGTCCTGCGTTTGCGTGGTGCTGCGCAGTACCTCTAGCCACCTGTTGGAAAATTGATTTATAAGTCACGCACCATTAAATAGTATAAAAGATATTCAGCCAACCTGTTATAGGTGTGCGCGCTCTCCGCCCGGAAGAAGTAAACGTGGTTTTTAAATGAAAGCTTGAATACGAACTCCTTTTGCACGGCGTCTTGGTGCCCAGGGGGTCCCACCGTGTAGCCAAGGAGCGGGAGACTGGCCAGAGCGAACTCGTCCTGGTAGCTCTTGTAGAAGTATAGGCAGAATGAGGTAAACACAACCCACAGTTTTTGCCAGCCGGAACTGTTTTTGAATTTACGTAGTAGATAGCCAGACAGTTGGTGTTCGGCGGCGATCAAATGATCGCCTAATCCAACGGTGGCGCCACGATGCCAGCAGACGTGCAGGGCGGTGTTGCTACGAGACGGCTGCGTCTTGTTCTGCTGCTGTTGCTGCAGCTGCAACTGCTGCTGCTGTGGCGTTAGCGGACCGCCTCCGTTTACGCTGCTGTTTAGGCTACTGTTGCCGTTGCTCAGGCCGAACAGATCTAGACCCTCCTCCGAGGAGCCTGAAAATTATTAGGAAAAATATATTAGATGAAAGCGAATTTAGTTTAGTTTATTTAAAATAGTGCTAAATATGCTTTTATTTTGTGACAGCATGGGCAGTTTGTTTGCTTATTATAATTTCAGTCAGAAAATTGCAACGCAGTGAAGAAGACATTTCCGACATTTCCGACATTTCAGGATCAACAGCAGATTCGATCTAGCCGTCTGTCTAAATGAAACTTGTCGGTTAGTCTTCTATATATTCTTTCTCGTAGATATGTTGGATCGGGCCGGATTGGACGACTATATCATAGAGCTGTCATAGGAACGACCAGAAAATTTTTCTAAAAAAAAATAGAACTATGTCAGTTTTCAACATATTTTCACCAAATTTGATCTTTGGACACTTAATATTCTTTTAGAATTTCGGTTTTAATTTTATGATAAACGAACAACAACAACAAAATAAAAGACAACATATTTTCATAATTTTTGAGGTTTAGAAACTTATTATTATTCCAAAATTTCAGTTTTAATTTTTTAATTTAATTCTGCAAGGCTATACAAACTTCGGTGAGCCGAAGTTAGCTTTCTTTCTTTTTTTTAATATAATATTTCGCCGGCCATTGCTCTATATATAAATTATCCGATCGCCAAATATCGTTGAATATGATAAAATCGTCAAGTTAAAACGGAAAAAAACCATGTAGGGAAATATAGTTTTTATTATCTTTTTCCATTTTAACTTGACGACTTTATCATATTCAACGATATTTGGCGATCGGATAATTTATATATAGAGCAATAGCCAGCAAAATATTATATTAAAATCACCAACCGGTTGCTAATAAGTTGGTATAAAAACCACCCCACATTTCCTTTAAAATTATATACTCACTGCAGTTCTTGAGCGTCGTTAGCTGCAATTGCATATTAGGCGGTCGGTTCTTGATGTCTGCCGCCGCTTTGGAGAGCTCGGCCAGCCAGAGGGTTTTCTCGGCGGTCGTGCCGGCACTAACCATAATGGCGTACTGCCCGCCAAATATGGAGAAAGTGTTGTGCTCGGCGTTTTCAGTGAGCAGGGATCTCACTGGAACGTGGCCCAAGATGCGGAAGCTTTGATCCTGTGGCGACTTGGTGCCGAAGAGAAGCAGATCTGAAAAGAGGAAAAACATGCGCTGCTGCAAACCACGCTTCGAGTGCTTAAGGAGGCATCCCTGGCGGATGAGTCTTCGGTGGGGTTGGACCAATTGCTCAAAGTTGATGTCACGCTGCAGCTCGCATATCTCCACAAAGTTGGCCGAATCGGGCAGATGGGCTCGGATTCCCTTGGTGCTGCGGGCTAGCAAATGGTGCACCGCTTGGCAGTCGGCGTAGTCAATATGCTCCTCCGCATAATAGTCGCACAGCCGTTCCAATAAAAGCTGGTAGTGCAGTAGGCGATTAAGGGGCTTCAGTAGGAGTTCACCCACTGGCAGATAGCACACCTTCTGCTGCTCGAAGTCCTTGTACACCTGGCGGAAGCGCTCATCCCCCTCGTACATTTCGTTCAGGCAGTGCAGTATGTCTAGATGCGTCTGCACATACTCATCGTAAATAGGAAGGGCCGCCATATGCTTCATCATAACGTCACCTATGCGGTGGGCTTCGTGGCCCCCACGCCCCTCCCATTGAACCAGACGGTGCTCGATGTCACGCAGAAAGAGATTGTGGTGCTGGGCCAACGAGTCGAGGAGCTCAAACAGCGGCTGCAGCTGTTCCACATCGTCCAGGCTCAGTATCTGCCGGAAGGTTGTATTCAAGACATCGAGGTCCTTCTTGTACGTTCGCTCTGTCATCAGCAGTTCCTTGGCTAAGAAGTAGCTTGGCTCAGTTGGCCATTTCCGCTTTTTTACCTCTGCCTCTATGTCATGCTGCGTGTTCAGGGAGTGGGAATGACCAGGCGGAACACCGTTGCCATTGTGGCCGTTTTGATGCGGTGCGGTCGCCACGCCGGTGGCCAGTTCTTGGCGCTTGGCATGCTGAATCTCGGCCTGAATCACGTCATATGTTCCAGCTTCTGATCGGGAGAGGGACGATGATTTGTCCGACCCCAGGGTGAGGTCATAGCGAGTGGGCGGAGTGGTTATCTCACCGCGTCGGTCTAGGGACATATTGCCATTGATGCCATGGTAGACATCTGAAACACACAAAAAATAAACGGAAATCAAAATAATAAAATTAAGTAAAATAAGTATTAAATAAACTATAATTTAAAACATGATGGGTTTTTATATAAAAATATAAAGTGCTGATAAGCACCTGTTGAATAAAATAAATATTTCTGGTTACATGTCAGAAAAAAATGTAATCAACTTAAACTAATTATAAATTAAGTAAGCTTACATTTAATAACAAATTTAAGGAAATGTAATTAACCAATTTACATAGCTTTTAGTTGCTAAATTTAATTTCCCGAAATATTCGAATAAAACTCATCGGCGTTATTTATATTTGATTAATGAAGTTTTATTTTTTAGATTCGTTTCTATATAATTATAATATAATGCTTGTTAAATCGATTGCTCGTGTACATCATTCGTTATAAGACTCCCTCCACGTCATTGATTCTGTTCTTTTATTTCAGTGTTCTTTTTTTTAGGTTTCCTGTTTAATTAATATATTTTTTAAGGTTTTCGTTTTCTTTTCTGGGAGACAAAGCCAACATTAATTTTGTTTTCTTCCTCTATATTCTTAAAATTCAGCTAGTTTCTTGTGTTGCGTAATCTCTAGGTAAATAAAATTTTAGTTTGAAATGAACTATAGATTTGCACTCGAGGGAATTGTCCAATTAAAATAATATAACCTACATAAATATACATTTCCGCACTGGCAACCTAAAACTTGTTGTAAAATATCGTCTGTTGGGATTATACAAAATTCCCACATTAAAATTGTTTGCTCCCTAACTAAAATCAGGTTGGTTAGATTTCACCGGATGTTAAAGGTGTCTTTATTTAACGTATGTGTAAGCCTTGTTCGCAACAACCAATTCTCGATTAGACTTTTTCTTCACACTATTAGCTAAACACAAATAGGTCTTTTGATTCGGATATTTTTGATCTCGATTAAATTAGTGAAATTATTGTACGCTGTACGATCCTTATTTTGCCTTATCCCAAGCTCCTTTGACTGATCTTCCCTAACAACACTTAAATATCTCTTTTTCACGTATTGTAAACTTAAAGATCAAATATACATCAATCTATTCATACAATTCTAGGTTTCCCAATGGGGTTTTTTAAACTTAACAGGGTAATTATTAATTCCTTTTCCAAACTCCTTCTAATACGACTCCATATATAGATAATACTCTTGGCATAGGCCATTTCCGGATCTCCGATTTGGCACATTTACATACATATGTACTAAACTAATGATTAACATTTATTTGCATTTGTGAAAATCGTAAGTAATATTTTTTTGGTAGCTTGCATATGTCAATTAAAATCTTACGGCGCTCAAGAACTTTATAAAATATTCTGACTAGAAAACTCTGTCATTAAGTAAATGCTTTCATTATACTGTGATAATGCCAAGTTTTGGTAGAGGAATCATATGAGGGCGAAGACTGGAACTAGAGGATCGGCCGTATGGAATTCTCAATGTCTTTTTGAGAACTATTCAATCCCTACCAAATGGTCCTCCTTAGGTAAGTGCGTGAAAGCATTTTGGCTGATTTGTCAATAATTACCATTACTGAGAATACTACTTAGACTTTGAGGGTCGAGTTCTTACTTATGTCTATTTAGGCATGCCTGGCTTTGACACTTGGATTGGAACTCAGGTGGATAGGATAAATAGATCTGCGCAACCAATACTGACCAAAAATACTGAACGTAGTTGCGCGTATTCTCAGAGTTCTTGGCAACTTGAATAAATCGTATAATGTAATATAATTAATTTAATAACTGTTTTCTTAACTATCGTGTGTCGATTCGTGTAGTATTAGCTAAATAACAATTAAACAGTTTTAATCTTGTATCGATGATTAAACAGTGCATTAAAATTTGTTCAACTCTTTTAACGTTTCCGCACAATATATCCCATATATATATATATTTAAATGTTGAATTGATCTATAACATTGTCATATATGTATACGTAGATACTGCTCGCAGGCAACACAATCTACACCGACCTACCACCATGTCGATTAGTAATGGTATTTTTTATTTGATTTGTTATGTTTGGTAATGTTTGATTAAAATGTTTTATTTGAATTTGATTTGATTTTCGAACGCTTCAAGGAGAGAGGTTTAATTGTCTAAATTGTCATTAGTCATTTTTCGGTTGTTTATGCAGCGTCTAAGAATTAAGGGTTTTTTACTTTTGGTTTTTTGCTTGTCGTAAATCAGTCTCAATTACAAATAAGTTATAAGTTATAAGTACTTGGATCATGTGTAAAAATGGTAGAATTGTTCTAAAAACGTTTCCAAGGCAACGGAACAAATCAAAAGGCTGCATTCGATAAGCACATGCAAAGGGGCATCCATTAATTTTCCTAAATATTCCCTTTGGAGATCCCACTGTTCTACTGGTCACTTAATTCATCCGAGTCGTGAAATTTGGGTGGCGGATCGACACGTATATCTAATCCGCAGGCATATCGCTCATACTCAATGGGCTCGGTTTCGTAGTCCGAGAGGAAGTCGGGATAGGGTAGCTCTTGCCGCACCTGGGCTCCTACTGTGGGCTCTGCATCTTGCCCTGTTCCTCTCGGCACTCCTCCCCGCCGTATAGTTCCCGATCCTGATGCACCCACTCCTCCCCCACCAAATCCACTGCAGCTATCCTCACTAGAGTTAGCCAGCTCATCGGACAGACCCCCGCCTCGGGTTTCGTACTCGCTCTCCTCCGGATTGCAATAGCTTCGTCCGTGATAGGGCTGAACTGTTGCAGCTGTTGCTGAACTTCCAGAAGTTCCCGCCGCAATGGAATCTTCTCGTTTGAGTATCCTTTTTTTGGTGCGAGCTGGCTTCACCGGCTGACCCGTGGCCGGAGGCATTGGATGATTAGCAGCAGCTGGAACCTGCACCGCACTAGGACGCTCTGAGACTATAGATTGATTATACATAGGCTTAGTAATGTGACCCAAGCGATCGTATCGCGGAAATCCCATCTCGTCTACGTTGTCGCTCATGTCCAAACTTTCGAATTTCCCCCCATACTGAGGATAGTCGTCGTACTCGTCTGTTTGTTCATGTTCCCTTTCTAGCTCCTCGTCGAACTCAAGGTACTGATCGTCCCGCTGGCAGGATGAGTATTCGGAGCTCCCCGACTCCACCTCCGGTAGATATCCCTCAGAGCACTCGGAGCTTTCCGCTTGTTCCAGCAGAGCAGCAGCCGTCATATTAGCCCTCATTCTCTTGGCAGGCAACTGACGCTTCTTGCGATAGCCCCTACTCCTCATCTTTGCCTCCTGGCCACGCACGTCCAGTGAGCTATCAGTATCATTTCCGCTGGGCGGGCTCTTCAACGAAGTCGCCATGGCTCCAGCACTCAGTTGGCTAGCCGTTTTCCTTGGCGGTTTCTGCACCAACTGATTGGGTGGCGATTCGGAGCTTAGGCTGCTTGAGTAATAAGGTGAACACCGAATCAACTTATCCGCCCGTTGCGGCATTTGTGGAGAATTCGGTTCCGTACTCTCACTGTTTAATGTGTTGGTAGTAGTGGTCGTGTTGGTCGCCGAGGACGTGGAATGTGCATCTCGCTCCTCGTCAATCCGCATGGGCAACTCCTGTGATGATTGCTGTGACTTGCTGAGCATGTGTTCGTGAAATGAGCTGGACTGACGTAGCTGCTTGCTTGTGGTCTTAAACTCGCGAATCTGGGTCTTGGACATTGTCCTGTCATCATAGCTGTGGTGCTTGGCGAGCGGTTTAGGTGGTGGAGCGACAACATCGCCAGGCAAATCGCTGGGTGTCACAATTGGCGGGACAGTGGGTACCGGTGGTGGTGTGGGCTTCGCAACTGTTACTGGTAGATGCGGTTTTTTGGCTTTCGCATCCTCTTCAGCTTCTGCAGCTGCTGCCGCCTTTTCCGCCAATCCGGGTTGTTTCATCTTGTTGAGCAAAGCCTGCATGATGGGTCGAGTAACCGCTGGTTTTGGGGCTGCGGGCGGTTGCGGTGCCCTTGGCTTTTGACGCGCTAGTTGCGGCTGCTGGGTTTGTATCTGGCTGGAGGTGGGTGGCGCAACCTGGACTGATGAACTGCCTACGTGAAGCGGTACGAACTCTTGACTCTGGTAGCGTTCAGTCAGCTTCTCGGTGTGAGCATATAAACGCTCTACGAACGGCGACTCCGACTCGGAGCAGATTTCCTGGCTTTGGTATAGCTTGGACATCATCTCCAGAGAACGGCGTTTGCGGGCAGCTGCACTGGTCTCTGGACCCGTTGGAGTATCAATTTGCTCTTGGCCGTTTCTTGGCTGATTACCGTTGCTGCCGCTTCTTCGATGGACCTGTGGCAGAGAGCAACGTTTCTCCTCGCTGGGTGAACTTAGACTAGCTTTGCTACCCACACGTGTCTGCTTTAGTGGATGATATTCACCAGGAGTAACCCCCACCAAGGTGCGACTGCTGGAAGTGGACCACTCGCTGATGGTATGTGCCATTTCGGTAAGAGTTAAAGTAGTGTCATCGCTTCGTGTGGCCGATGTGGGTTCGCTTAGCTTATCTGTTTCCGAGTTAGATAGAATGTCGTATCGTAGGCCATCTGAGGAACCATTATCTCCACTAAATTTGTGGGAGAAACTACTCCCTCCACTTTGCTCGTTCAAGCTTTCCGCAGATTTATTGATTGAACTTATGCTCGACTTAGTTTGATTTGACTTCTCGCTTTTGGCACATGAATGAGTAGACACTGCGGAGAGGCTATCTGATCCGGATAAATTGGCATATTGGCGTACGGTGTTGGTACCTGTTGACCATTCCGAAATGCTTAGCCCAATGGAGGTATCCTCAGAGTGAGAGCTATGGGTGCACTTCTTTTGCTGAAGTCCACCCATCCTCACTGTACCATCAAGATCGGTGCCAAGGGAACTAGTTTCCTCCTCGGAGTGACTGGAGTGACTGCACTTTTTACAACTTGCTCCTCCCCCTCCGCTACTTAATCGCGCCTCGTAATTCCGCCGCACGGTTGTCTGATCCTCCAAATATGTGGTGCTGCCTGACAAAATATCATCAATGGAAGTGTCAGAGTTGTTGGAGCCCCTCGAAAGCTTTCTTAGTTGTGCATCCGGGGACAGCTGGACTTTAATAGTGCCTGGCATAAAGACGTCATCGCTGGAGAACAGTTCATCCTCAGATAAAGGACTTCTAGGTGCTGGTGATTTTGTGGGCTGGGCAACAATTACCTCGGAGCTAGAGTTTTTGCGCTGAACCCTAGCGGTGGCCTGTGTTGATGACGTGGTGCAGCTTACATTAAGAGAAGACGAGAGACAGGAGGCCGCGCTTAACGTAGAACTAAGGCAGCTAACCGTATCCGGCTGCAGTTGCTCACTGCCAAAGTCATTGTCATCGAACGCCGCCGACATGAGATATGCGGTGTCCTCGTAAGGTAGCACTTTGGCATCTTCTGGTGGTCCAACGATTTCCTCATCCAAAACAACTTTATCAGCACTTTGGGCTTCATTCGCATAGTAGGTTTCAATATTCTCCACTATAATGGGAGCTCCTACGGCACTGGAAGGAGGCGATGGCCAATCTATCGAGTCCTGCGACTGCTGAAACGACAAGCTTGCCTTCCAACAGAAGGACTTGGGCACAGGCTTGTCTAAATCCGGCATACCGTAAATTGAGTCGGCTGGCTTCACGGGTACATGATCAAAGGGAATTTCTGGAAGTGGCCAGTCTTCCGAGTCTTGGCTTCCCGCATTCGACAGACACATAAGAGTGTGCCGCTCCACATCGTCCCCCTGAAGTTCATCGACATGCGTCACAGAGAAGCGTCCTGTGACTAGGGTTGGGGATTTCGGTTCGTTTAGACTTCCAAAGCTGGAGAGGCGGTCGCCAGTGGCCGAGTCACAAGGAATCTCTGGCATTTCGGCCGAGGTGCGCCGATCTGCATCGGAAATGTAAGCCAAGTTAGTATTGCTTCGCGAATCAGAGCTCAAGCTAGGTTGGTGATCTGTAGAGCCTACAGATTCGTCTCGCATGCTGACCGAATGCGTTGAGGCCTTGCTAACATCGTCCTCCATGCTGGACTTCTCGGAGGCAGTGCTACGCTCTGAGATTCGTGAAAGAGTTCGTCCTAAAGTAAAGCCAGTACTGTAGCCAATAATATCTGTGGGATTTACTCCGATCCCACCAAGACTACTGGTCATTGCTGGGTAACCGAAGGTAGCTGGGAAATCATTGAGCTCATCTTGGTAGCTGGCATCACTGGCATCCTTTTGCTCATCTGGGGAGACCTCTTTTACATCGCTGTCAGAGGAGTCGCGTAGAGGATTCTGGGCATCATATCTTTCATACCCACCATCCGTTTCTACATGGTGCCATGGATCATCTGTGCTGGAGCTGTTTGAACTTTCGATAGGAAAGGGACGCCAGGTGCTTTGTTGCTCCTTCTGGGCCAGATCACCTGGGCCACGTCTTTGAGCTGCCCCTAATGAGCCAGAGCTACTTTCCGTCTCGAAAGAACCTCGTGATTCGACGCTCAGAGATCCCTTTGAGTCGAAACTAGACTTTGACTCCTGTGAGCTGCGATCACTGCCAGATTTACCCGGCTCAGCTCGAGTTACCGATAATTTCTTTCCTGTATTAGCCCTTGCTGGTTTCTCAATTCTCGGTGGTTTTCGAGACCCACCCGAGCTGGACTCGCTATCCTCGGTACGGGCTCCGCCCCGATCCAAGATCTTAGCAATGCGTTCCTCGATCGGATCCAGATATGATTCTGTGCTGGTACCTAGATCGATTGGGCTCTGCTTTTCGAGGGTCGGTGTGCTAGGCTTCCTTCCCATTAGAACTTTCGGCTCATTAGTTGGCGTCTGCTCATTGGATCCCGTTGGTGTGATGTCATCTTTGCTCACGTCCAATTTTAGCATTCGCTGCTTCAGTTCCTGGCACTTTCTAGCCTCCTCATTGCCAAAGTCCTGAGAAATTCCCAAGGGCCTGGCAATAGAGCAGCTCACACTGGACTCCTCCTCCATTGAGCTCTTCTCCTTACCCACTGAAAGGCTCCAATCTTGTTGTCTTTGCGGGCTTGTATCCTTCTCTCCGCTGGTCCAAGAATCGGAGCTCTTGGAACGATCGCTTTGCTTGTCTAAACTATATTTCTTCTTGCTGCTGTCCGAGGATCCGGTGTACTTTTCAAAAGTTTCCAGCACAGATTTCTCAATCTGAGGACTCGCGTTGGGCGGAGTCACCAATATATTTAGATCAGAGGTAGGGGTGGCACAGTTTGAGTACTCGAGGGGATTGGCATCCTCTAAAGTAGCCTGCGTCTCTAGGACATTGCGATCTGGTTCCAGAGTACGCGGTTCATTATCGGAGGTATCGGAACCAATAAACTCGTCACACTCTACTGTAATCCAGGAGCCCGTTTCATCGCTGCGACTCCGATCCAAGCTCAATCGATTTGTATCTGGCCTCCCAACCTTTAGATGTCGCCTCTCCAATGAGTTGTCGTCCTCCTCGATAGATGGCTCCTCACACTCAATGGTTGGCACCCTATGTGGATAACCCTCAGCGCCCCCTCCAATTCCTGGAATAGGAGACTTGCTGGCTGGCGAATGACTGTCATCGGCAGAGACAAAAGAATCGAGGCTTTCGGCAGTGGACGGCTTCCGGCTAAAAGCACCTTCGCTATCCCTGGCATCCTCAGAGGGCAAGGAACGCTTAAGAATCTCCAGGGAGCGACGTTCTGAGATCACCGCCTGCATGTCGATATCCTCCTGGAGAGGCTAAAAAGAAGTACAAATAACAGTAAACACAGAACATTAAAAATCGAATAATGTTATATAGATTTGTAGTGCTTACCTCTGGGACCTGATATTGGTGGGCAAACATACGGCGATCGCCAATAGCACTTCTGGCAACTGGTGCTGGCTTATCCTCGTTCTTTTTAGCAGCCTCCGACGCTTGTCTTTTATCATCGAGGCTCCGTGCCTTGGCATCTGGACCAAGATAGTGATGTTCGGATGGCCTCTCAAGACTATTGGACTTTCCATCGATTTTCTTGTGGACGACGCTACCCTCGATCTTCTGCTTCAGCTCTTGTGACTTGGCAATCTTCTTTGGTGATTTAATAAGCATATCCTCTGGAGCGTCGGACTTTTCGGAGTCTTCAAAGGATTTATTGCGATCTTCGAAACTGCGGTTCGCCTTGTCCAATTTATCAGGGCTGCGGCCTTCGTCAAAGCTTCGGCTAAATTTCACTAACGAATTGTCCAGCTTTCTTGGACTTTTGGCAATTAGCACATGATCCTCTGCCTTTGATTTAAACTCGGTTTCAATGATTATCTTGTCGCCGTCGGTTTTTACTAGTATTTTGTCCTCGGGAGCAGGAAAAGCCGGTATTGTGTCTTTTACAGGACTCAACATGGTGATGGTCTGCTTCATGGCTGATTCATAAAGCTTCTGTTGGCGCTCCTTACGCTTGGCAATATCCGCTTCGGTCTCTTCCTGGGATTTACTCTTATCCTTGCTCAAGCGTCGCATTTCAATAGACCTAGGGCGCTCCTTTGGGCTCGATTTCTTGCTGCCACGTCCATCTCGGGCTTTTATATCATCGGCGCTAGTGCGTCGCGACTCCGGGCGACTCCTGGACAAGGATTTTCCCTTGAAAGGCTCCGAGGTTTTAAGTTTTCCCTTACCCGTACTCTCAATGCTGCTGGCCCTTGAGACACCCGGAGAAGTTTTTCGAGAACTATTGGCTGAGCTGTAGGGCGACCAATCAGTGAACCGATACTTCGGTATGTTTAGAATAAGGTGATCACCGCTTCTTAACTTCATCTTTGACTTTTTCTTGTCCTTGATCTTGACGCCCTGTAGGGCGATCTTTTCAATGTATCGCAATTGATTAAGCAGCTGTGCCTCTTCGCTATCGATAGCTATAGCACTTAGCAGCGAATCTTTTCCATTAGTTTGATAACTGCTCTGTGTGGGAATAGAGCCTGCGCAGGAGTGAATGCTATCAGCTGTATCATCATCCTGAGCAGCAGCTTGATTGGCCCGCTCGAGAGATTTCTCCTCAAGAATTTCGGCCTCCTCCTCGAAGCCAACGGTGTCGTCTTTGGAAGAGAACGCGTTCATGGGTGGCAATCGGTGCAACGATATTACTGGAGTGTCCAGACTCTTGGTTCGTCTCTCTGTGGTTGGCGACTGTTGCTGGGTTGCCTTCTGCCGTTGCAATGACACTGAACCTTCAGAGAGATTAAGACGTGCGTGAGCAAAAAGAATTGGAGCATGACCCTTTGAACGCATTACTATTGAAGAGTCGATGATCTCCTCAATTAATTTTACTTTTGACTTGGCACCGCTGGGGGTCTGTTTCTTTAGAGTATAATCAATATCAGATCCAGTAATTCTCTCTTCATGACAAGTCTCGTAAATATCATCGTTGCTACGGAAGAACTCGGCATGCTCTAAAATGGGCGAGGGGATGTTCTCATTTCGCTGATAGTCATTCGTGCACTCGTCCATGCGTCCACGCATGGGCACATGTGGTTCATCTTCCGACGAGGGTATCGAAATTGATCGCTCTGAGATGCGTCTGAGTTCAGTAGCATTTGCATATTGTGGGTCCAACTTTTGGGAATGATATCGACTTTCCAGGTCCGCTAGACGCCTGCACTGAGGAGGAGATCCCTCTATTTCTGTAGAGCTCATTGTTTGACCGCGACCCCATGCAGCTGAGATGAGGCGACTCTGCTCAATCCGAAGGATTGACTCGATTTCCTTGCGAGACTGTGGCGGTGAGAACTCGAGGCGATCAGGTATAGCCTCTGCTGATCCAAATACGTCATCCGAATCGAGGCTCTCATCATCAGAAGAGAATGAGGTGATCCGAGTTTTGCCCTTCTTTGATTTTCCAGTCGACTTTGTTTTCGGAATAACACGTGGCTTGTTAGCTTTTCGGGCATTGGCTTGCAGCTCTTTGCGAAGACTCTGGATAAGCTCCATCTGCTTTTGCTCCAGCTTCTGCTGCTGCATGCTTTCCGTCCGTGAACTAGTAGCCGAATCGCTCTCAATTTGGCTGAGTTTTTTATTGAGCCTTTCCAGAGTAGAGGCATCCATCTGTTTAGTGATATCCCGCTTCGGCGAGGAAAGCTGAATCGTTGGTATGGTTTTATCGATTTCAAGTGTTATTGGATCCACTTTGGATAGGTCTATGTTCTGGGTGAACAGGAACTCCTTAGTTTCCACAGGCAAGAGACTATCAAGAATGTCAGGAAGAAAGTCGGCAGCCGCATCCACAGGAAGTCCTCCACTTGCTTTTGGAGACTTCGGCGATTTTGGAGATTTTGGTGACTTTGGTGACTTCGGAGACTTCGGTTTAATATGCTTTTTCTCACCGGGGGAGGGTGCTGTACCGTTCATAATGTGGCGTTTGTGAAGAACATATGGAATATCCTCCTTTAGAACCTTTGTGAACCGTCTCTCGTAATCCCTAAAGAAGCTCTTTGGAAGTTCAAAACCCGTCTTAGGCAACTCTTGAGTGGCTTGTGTTCCAGAAGTTCCGTCATAGCATTTTGGTATCTCAAAGTTACCATGTGCCTTACAAACCGGTGGAGCACTTGGTATCTGCTTGTATATGTAGTCCTCGTCACTGGAGTTCGAGTCAGCAGGCGTTAGATCAATAGACTTCTGGTGCATAAGGACATGACGCCGAGAATTACTCCCCAAACGGGAGCGATTAGCCAGAGAATTGGGATCGCTCTTAGTGCGCTCCACCGTAGCATGTGATGAGTAATTCATTGGAACCATTATTGGATTGTATTCCTCAAAGTGTGTCTTAGCCATTAGTTCTTCTTTTCGGGTAATTTTTTGATGAGCCATTAGGCGAGCTTGCTGCTTTTCAAACTCTGACACGAGCTCTGGCGTTAAAGGATATTCTGGACTTTGCTTACTCTTCTCGTCCTTAGGCTGTTGGCCCTCCCATTGTTTTGTGTACTTTTGGATGCACTCAATGCGATCTTGGTCAAAGCTGAAGATATTCTCGCTGTCCGACCGTCGACGGAAGGCTGAAATCTTGCAGGATTGCGAATTTCCTCGCTTCATGGGAGCCATCTGGTCTAGGGAGTCTCCGGTTTGGATATCTTTCTCCCGACAGCGTTTACTGGAAGCTGGTGTAGAAACGGACTCTGGAGACTTACTGCCGAAGGACTTGGCATTGCGCTCGATCTCCACATTTTGCAAACTAATCGAGTGAACCTTTGAGGTCTTGTGGTTCTTGTTGCTGGGAAATGTAGAGTATGTGTCCCGACTGTCATAGAATGAACTATTTGCGGTGGAGCTATGAGTGTCCGAAAGTAAGCAATCGTGGCTCTTTACTTTTGGGCGAGAGTATAGGCCCTCTGGAGGTGGCTCAACGCCTGTCTCGACTGCATCGTAATAATCGCTTTTTGACTCCTGACTGGATTGAGCTAATTTTTCGTAGAGATCTTTTTTGGTAAACTGTTTAACCTTCTTGCCGGTGGTAGTAGGCATCTCGTAGTTGCGTCCGAAGCAATCGCCAACAAGAGACTCTTTTGAGTCCTGACTAGAGGCCACCGATGTCTTACTCTTGGTTGTTTCTCGCGATTTTTTGCTGTCCGTGTGGTATAAACTGTCCCTTGACTTTTTGCTAGAGTCTGAGCTGCGAGAGATCTTTGTTTCGAAGAGCTCGCTTTGGCTTTCTTGGCTCGAGGTGCGAGTTAGAGCCTCCTGAATCTTTTTGTAAAAGTTGCCGTCCGACTTAACCGAGAGTTTCTCGCGCGGCAAATACCGCGGATCCTCCGCGTCCCAGATTTCGTTCATGATATCCGCCGCGGACTTTGACTTGACGTCGATGGCCGAGCGATACTTCTGCTGATGACTCTCTGACACTGACTCGTCATCGCTTGGTATATAGTTGCCCGAGTCTAACGAGCAGGAGCGTAGGTGATCCTCGGAGCGGCCTCGTCCCCCAAAGAAGTCAATGTCGTACTTTTCTAACAGTTCGTAGCTGTCCTGTGAGATGTCATCTTGAGAACCCGAGTAGTCCAAGTGCTGGCCATGATGACGTCTGTGCTCCTGGGTGTTGTAGGTGCTCCCCGGGTAACTGGACGAGTACACCTTGCTTTGCGGCAACGGGGAGAAATCCTGGTTGGCATCGATCGAGTGGTTCTTTGTCACATACAACGAATGGCGTGAATCATCGTAACGAGTTACCGGAGAATCGATACGGTTGGACGATAAAAACTCCTTGTCGAAGGCTGTCATCGGTTTAGGTAACTCCCGATCGTAGTAGGTGCTGCTGTACCGCTCGAATAGGTCTTTGCAAGAGCTGCTCTTTAGCCAGGATTCCCGTTCAACCTGATCGTAGATGTTCTCACCGTCTTCTTCTTCGTCCTCCTCTTCATCATCCATGTAATGAGCTGCTGCTTGTTCGGGTTTCACAAACTGAGTCGTAGAATAGAGATTGCCCGAGGGTGCTATCTGGTAATCCAATTTTTCGGAAGATGATAAGATACGAGTTGGCGGTAGATTGCCTACCGAATGGTGCGTAATGTAATGGCTATCGTACGAGTCCACTGAATCCACTCCAGATAACTCAGAGTTTCGGGGAAGTGAATGAGTGTGTCGGGAGCTCTGTGAGTCCATCGACGGTGTCAGATAATTTTCCGATTGAGCCAGCTTTGTTCGGTCGCCTTGACCATACCGCTTTGTACCAAAGCCAGTGCCAAAGTACGAAGAAGATGACGACTCTGAGGGGTGATTGAGATCGTTATGATAATGGTAGTTTCCGCTGTTGTAGGCCCGTTCCTGGACTGCAGCTGCATAGGCCGATGTGCTAGGCTGCTGTAAGAGAGCAGGCACAAGTCCAAGTCCCATTTGTTTAGCTCTAGTATACTGAAGTATGGACTGGTCTATGAACTCGTCACTGAAGTGCTTCTCGCGTGTTTTTGATTTGGCCTTGCGATTAACCGTGGCATATATATCGTTTCGGTCATTGAGATTTAAATGTTCACTGTTAGATATCTTGTGTTCCTGGTGGGCAGCGGTGTGGAAATCGGGATACTTGTAGTGGCCCATGTCGTTGATATCGGTGTAGATTATGTTGTCCGTTTCCGTTTCAGTCGAGTTGGCATTGGCGTTATTTAGCATGCACTGCTTAGACATCGAATAACTGGTACTGCTATAATGGACTGGGGTGACAGTTTGCGACTGGGACTCCTGTGACCGAAGCTGCGGACGATGGGCACTGGCCATGCCCGAGGCCGAGACCGAGACCGATGCTGCCGCCGCTGAGGCTACCCCCATAGTCTCCCGATTGATGGTAGATACCGTCAAGTCCGAATCCGCTTCCTCCTCGACTAATTCCTCCTCCTCCTCCCCCATAGGCTCCCCCTCCTCCTCCGTGTCCGCAGGTCCCGGCTCCTCCGCCTGCACCTCCTCCTCCAACTCCATGGAGCTGTTGCGATCCACCGAACGAACCACTGTGTTGGTGTTGTGCATAGTGTTGCTGTTGGTGCTGTTGCTGTGCGTGTTGATGCTGATGAGCTGCGGCGACGCAGGGACATACGCTTGGGATCCCACTGAGACTCGACGAGGGGTGCTGTTGCTGTACAAGTGGGACAAGTGGCTCAGACCTGAACGCAGTGCGGATGAAATAATTCGAATTTAAACAATCATCAACCGGTTCATGTTTTGATTATTATGGAAACACAAACGCAAAAGAAACCGAAATCATATCGAACGTAACCGATCAAGATCATCAAAACAAACATTTAATACTGAAAACGAAAATATTAGGTTAAGAAATCCCAATTTTTAATGGGTTTATAATACATAAAAAGAGTAAAATAAATCTAAGCTTAATTATTTAAAAAGTATATTACAAAAATATTACGATCAAGAACTCTATTATGTCTAGATTAAACTTAATCACATAAGATATAATAAATGTAAATTATTAATACATAATAAAGAAGGTTTATAATATTATGTCTAGGTTAAACTTAATCACAAAAGACATAATAAATGTAAATGATTAATACATAATAAAGATTTGAAATGATATTATAAATTATAAAAATTAATTCTTTTACCTATGTGTCGAATGCTTTCAATAAAAGCAAATATATCTACACTAGAATATTGCAAATAGTAACGGAAAGACAGACAGACCACTAGGTTGTTGATGCTGGCTACTTTACAGAGTCGAAAATGAAAGCTACCCGAAGGCGTTTAACTGAAGTTATAATTAAAAATGTATCAACATTTTATTTCCTTTCGGTTCTATACCACCTATTTCATTATTACAGCATTGCAACATGTTGTCTTAGATGGTTATGATATAAATAAGCAACATAATTATAATGCTAACTGGAAAATATTGTGTAAAAAATTATTATACTTCTTTTTAAATGGTCAGCAAAATGTATAATTCACACAATGCAATTTAAATTTATATGTAAACAAATTTTGAAGAATCGCATTATTGTACACAAATAACAATACGCAACTACTGAAATTTTTTGTTAACATAATAGTTGACAAACTCAGACTCAGAGACTCACCTAAATTGTGATCGCCTGGATGCACACGAGCCTGATCGGGAGCGCGCTGTTGGTGGCTGCTGCTGTGGCTGGGCGAAGTCCACGACTGCGGACCCTGCGGTGAAAGCGAGCGGTTCGAATTCATTTGGTCCATAGCCACTGCCGAGTGGTGTTGTCGTTCCGCCGCCGAGCATGCCGCTTCCTCCTGGGAGGTTGGCGAGTCCGCTGCATAGTTCTTCGTCTGATAGATCTCCACCTGGGCTGCTGTGACCTATTCGAAATATTTTAAGAAGTTTTTTCTGAAGTATTCACTTAAAGAAAAAGAGAAACTCACTTGAGAACGCATGTGGTCGATAGGATTGTCGCGTCGGCGATCCAAGGTATCCGCTGCCTTCTTCGTCAGAGAAGGGGTCATCGAGTCGCTGCATTGATTGCGATAGTCCCATGCCGCTGCAGGGTGCAATCGGGAGGCAATTCGAAATTGAAAGTAGAAAAGCATTACAAATCATAGCACACAAACTACTAGGAAAGACTAGCAATAACTCGACTCGACTAGACATTTATTCCCATTCATTCATCATCGTCAGCTAGCAAATAAAGCTCGAGAACTCAAAATGAAATCAAGACGAACGAACCAAATGAAATCGAATCGAATGCACATATTCATCATAAATGGGTAACGAAATAAAATACAAACCAGTGTCAATTGGGAGTAGGGGATTGGCTGAAATGCTGGAATTCACATAGGTATGCGATTGACTTCGGCTACTAGCATTCAGTGGCCCTTGCCGGAATGACTGAGACCTGCAGCAAAAGAAAAGACAAGAGGATACCACGTTTTATATTTTCACATGCTTATTTTTTTCGTTTTTCATTGGTTTTTAAGTGTTTTTATTTTTTACTTTTAGCTTTGTCTCTTAGGATTTAGTTTAGCGTTAGCTTTAGGGTTTAGTTTAGATTTGGAGAGTTAGTTTAGCACAGTTGAGTTTTCAGTTTCCATTTGGATTTTAATTTGAGTCTTTGCTTAAGATAGCGAAGTCATTTCAAAAGGAAGTATAACGAAAGGAAAAATAAAGTGTAATAGTTGTAAAAGATAGTTAGTAATCAACTAGAAAACAAAGAATATTGCACATCAAGTATATACTATCATAGTCACTAAGTAGAGGCGTGAATATATTTCAGCTGGACTTATGAAAAGGACTCTCCCTGAACATTTACTTATAAATGTTCAACGTTTGGATATAATATAAAGGTTGGTTTGGGAAATTCCAAAGGGAATTTGGGAACACACGAATATGTATATTCTAATCTATTACTATACATTAAGTGGGAGCAATAGGAAGGGCTTAACTATCGTGAGATTAGCTGGCTTATAGTCTATGCGGAACACACACAAAGAACATACGACAAAAGCAACTTTTGGGAAGATTACCATTAGATGATTATTTTTAAATACAACTCTTAAGTGCAAGGCAAACCAGGGATGAGATGTTTATGTCCCCTCAACGATGATTCGCAATGATTTAAATATTTATGAAAGTCCCTACCCGCTGTGGGTAGGGTGCTTTAGATGAATGGTAAAACACAAATCAGAACGCTATCGGGTACACATTAAGGTTGGTTAGCCAATTAGGTTGTTCGGATTAATAAATAAATAATGATATACTACATTTATTTATGTAATTTTACAGTTTTTAAAAAAGAACAACAAATAATAAACACTAACATATGTATACACCCACGTTGGTTAGTGAGAAAAATCAAGAATGGAGATCTAAAATTGTATATAATTAGAAATCATTAGTGATAATAATTGAAATTGTTGTCATTATTTTCAATACATTTGACTAGATTTTTTTTGTTTTAATTTTTTATTGAACGGTTTTTAGTTTTTGTGCTTTTTTTGTTGTTTCAGTTACTGTTTTTGTACCAATTGGTTTTTAACATCCTCTTCTCTTTTCTAAGGCGCTTCACTTCTACCATGTCATGGCTGTTTGCTTTTAGCATGTTGTGTTTTTTGGGATATTTGTTTCAGTTGGGTTGGGTAATAAGTAAATAAATAGTTTCTTTAAAAATAAATAACAAAAACCATTATACATATTATTAAATGTGTATATTATAAAATGTGTAAAGAAACAACGATCGAACGAACGAGTCGAGTTAGGTGAAAACGAAGATTTGATGCTTGGCAATGAAGGCTGATGAGTAAATATTATTTGTATTTGCTTAAAAATAACAATATATGAATATATGTATTATTTTATATTATTTTTTGATAATACAATTATATTTTTTCTTAGATTCAGTTAAGAAAATACAAGCTGCAAAAGCAAAAGCTTTATAAGTTATTTTTTCAACAACAAAAGTAAGTAAAATTAAAGATCTCGAAGGAAATCCGCAAGTTTATAAGAGAAAAATTGTATTACTAAAAAATCAAGGTATTGGTAAAAGCATTTGATTGACTTTTAAATTTCGGATTACACATAAAAGCAATTTAATCCGCATAATCCGGTACTTACCTTTGAAAGTTTTGACGTTTCACATAGTTCTCGCGGACAAACTCAATAATCTGCTTCTGCGTTTTGCCGCTATAGCTGGAATGTGAAGACAAAAACTTGAAATAAGTACCTTAACTAAGATTTAACACGTAATAGATTACCGGAATGAACTGCCACGCGACAGTACGCGGGTTTTGCGCCTGGGCGTATTTTGTACAGTGGTGCAGCGAAAAAATCCATGGTTCTCAACGCATTTCTTCCAAAAGTTTTTGCACTCATTGCGACCCTCGAAGAAGAACTCTACGGTGTCCTTGTAATAGCCCTAACAGAAAAGAATACCTTAATTTCCGCTCTTATAATAAAGTGTGTTCTCTTACATAGCCCTCAGGATGCAGTTTGACCAGAAAGCGTTTACGCTTGAAAGAAATCTTGCGGATCTTGGCCCATGAGAAGGTATTAATACGCGTGATGTTTTGGAAGACTGTGATGCCCATATGGGCAACAGCTAGATTCAGCGGCACTCCCTCTACATCCTTTCCCGGGTGCATCTTCATGCCATACAGCTCACACCGCCTAGCCGTCTCCAAAAGGTTAAGGTCTGCCTCTGCCGGCGATTGGCCACTAAATAAATAATAAAATAAATAATAAGAGGTAAAGCGCCAGGAAAAAATCCATTCACTTACACATGTTTCTTGTGGTTCTCCATGATCTTGCGCTGCATGGTGGCATCCTGGTGAGGCACAAAGCGATATGAGGACAGATACGTGTGGTCAGGATAATCCTCAGGCACAAAGTCCCCACATGATGCCTGCACAATGTAGCTGGCCATCAGTGCAGCCGTATTGTCGTTACACTGCAGGCTACCAGTCGCCAAGTCTCGTTTGATTTGCAGGCAGAACAGATATCTTGAATAATATAATAGATTTGAATATATTTATTAAAATAATAGTAATTGATAGGGTCCTGCATTACCTGGTATACTCCTCTTCCAGCTGGGCCGGATCCGGTGTATAAAACTTAATGCAGAAACGCAGCACTGGATCGATAAGTGAGAGTCCCACCTGGCGATTCATCGGCTTCTCTAGATCCAGCCAATATTTGGTGTGTGTGGATACCTCCTGGTATTCCAAGCCGAAGTAATCGGCCTCAAGTAAATTAAGTTGCCTACAGACTTGTTCGAATAGAACACGTCCCAGGGCTTTAGCCTGAAAAATTGTATAGAATATAATAAATGATTCCAGCAAAATGATTTTTTTAATTTGCGACGGGGTTACAAATTGGGTAAATCGGAATGATGTAAGTTATAGCCTCTATAGGTGATGTATAGCCATATGCAATCATTTCTAAAAATTTCATGGTAAAATAAAATTGATAGATAAATAGGCTTGTATTTAAGAAGTTTTCCAAAGCCATATAAGAAATCAAATGGCGAAGTTCCTATGGCCCAATTAAATTGCAACCCAATTAAAGTAGCCTCATTACAAAATAGGGAAAAAAGATAGACGATGAGAAGCTGAGTACAAGGGAAAGGCCGAAGATGCTCTTAAGATGCCCGAACTAGTTGAGCTCGTTAAAATCTAATTCAGCGTGCAGTTTGCAGTTCATCCTGGATGACGCCACACGCCAAATGCTTGGTGGGCGTTGCGTCTGATTGCATTTGAAAAAATATTAGTTGAGTTGACGCCCGGTCACCACTTTCCATATTCAGTGCGACAAAACTGGGCCAGTTTGTCTCGGGCTGCAATTAAGTTATATAAAAATTCAGTTTAACTGGCAAACTGAGCAAAAACTAAGTGGAAAATTCTAAGCATCGAAGAATCTGCGTCTCACTTCTGAATTCGTTAAAGGGCATTCAGAAATATTTATTAATTAATGAAGATATATGTATGCAACCAAATAATAGAGACACAATTAATTGCAATTATATAATAGCATAATCAGAGGTAAAACTGAAAACATGTCCTCAATTCTGAATTGTCGGCATGCAAAAATAACCGACGGGTTCAAGTTGTTCAGATTAATAGGATAAGAAAAAATTTAAATGGAATCATCATGCTAAATGGCTTTCAACAATTAGCAAATTAGTCAAACAAATATTAATAGCCCACAAGATTATAC
Source organism: Drosophila anomelani (assembly GCA_035045905.1). Lineage (NCBI taxonomy): Eukaryota > Metazoa > Arthropoda > Insecta > Diptera > Drosophilidae > Drosophila > Drosophila anomelani. The sequence continues at coordinate 362,757 of JAWNOO010000007.1, read as the reverse complement.
AACCCATTAAATCCGGAACACACGACCCTTGAATCGCACCTTTTCAATTTCAATTTGCTAATCCCAACAGACCGGATGTGTGCTTGTGCTCCTTGCTCCTGGCATATATTAATTTGGGATCAAGGAGTAGTCCCTGCCAGCTGTTTCGGCACTTGGCTAATAGGGGGGTTCGCATCGCGGCAGCAGCCAATCAGGCAGAGTGCTTTGTCATTTCGATTCTGTTGCCAGCCAGATAAAAGCGGGCAGCAATCTATCAGGGTGTGAAATGTTTCGCAAGGCGTGCCAAAATGTTATTAAACCCCTCCGTGTTTGATGTTTGAATATTATATGCCCCAAATTGTATGTAAGCCGCGATCTAAAAAGCAAAAAATTAGTTGGCTGTCATCCAATATGTTTTTGCTGCTTTTTGCACATAAATCGAATAAAATTGGGCGTGGCTGGAAACCAAAGTAAATAAAGATAACGGGTCTTGGCCGATAAAAACAAGCCGTATGCCAAAGTTTTTAGTTTCCGTTAAAATATTTTACTGTCAAGGTAAACATAAACAAAAACAAGAAAGGAAGCTAACTTCGGCTCACCGAAGTTTGTATACCCTTGCAGAGTTTAAACAAAAAATTAAAAACGAAATTCTGAAATAATAATTTGTTGCCAAATCTCAAATTTGATGGCAATGGTTTAAAACACGGCTAAGCTATGGTTTTTTTATACCATGTACCAAAGGTACAAAGGTATTATAGTTTTGTGCGAGTGCGATTTTCTGTAACAGGCAGAAGGAGGCGTGGCAGACCCCCAAAAGTTACCTAAATATTGGGCAGGACCACTAAAGGAGTCGATATAGCCATGTCCGTCTGTCCGTCCGTCCGTCCGTCTGTCTGTCCGTCTGTCTGTATGAACGCCTAGATCTCAGAGACTATAAGAGCTAGAGACACCAAACTTTGGATTTAGACTTCTTATATTTGCACGCAGATCAAGTTTGTTTTAAATTTTTGCTGCTCCCTTTTTTGGAGGAGCTATTTGAAAAAAACGTATAGCTCCGAAATTTATAAAGTTATATAAACCATATTAAAAAGCTTAATGCATTTAATCAAAATACACAGACTGTCCAAATTTTATTGCGATCGTGCCACAAATAGCGGAGATATAGGCTTTTTACTTTATACACATTACGTGTACAAGAGAGCCCAGGCAGAGGGCTCCAAATAAATCAAAACGTTCATTAAACATTTTACTTATGTTCATATTACTATGAAAATAAGGTTACTCATTTTGAATTGGTTGGTGGTGCAGCTGGCTAAGCTGAAGTCTTTTTCAAATGTTAGTTGTCACGGGTTCGAATCCCGTCGGCGACGAGTGAAAACTTTTTTATTTTTAGCAATTTTTTTTTTTTTTTTCCAGTACATCAAAATAATTACAGTATTTAATACTAAGAAATAAAAAAATGCACGCAAAGAACTATACTTAATGTTTTGAAAATGAAAAAAATCCTTATGCCTGCGGTTGATTCGAACCCAGGCCAATTGCTTACAAAAATGTATGTGCAGCTTTACCCACTGAGCTATCGACTTTGCTTGTAAATGGGAAGACTTTTGCATTATATGTAAATTTGTCTCAGTTTTTTATTCTTATTCTCTTTCTTTTATATAACTTTGGGACGCGCCTTTGTAATGGTACATGGTATTCTACTGTCGGGACACCCGACTGTATGTCCATCTTGTTTTATTTTCCTGATTGTTCCTATGGAAGCTATAGGATATAGTCAGCCGATTTTCATGAAATTAAAATCAAAATTCAGAAATACTAAAATATGGCTAAATATCAAATTTGGTGAAAATATGTTGAAATCTGACAAAGTTATGGTTTTTTCTTTTATTTTCCTGATTGTTCCTATGGAAGCTATAGGGTATAGTCAGCCGATTTTCATGAAATTAAAACCGAAATTCGGAAATAATACTAAATGGGCAAATATCAAATTTGGTGAAAATATGTTGAAAACTGACAAAGTTATAATTTTTTTTGAAAATTTTTCGGATCGTTCCTCTGGCAGCTATATGATATAGTCGTCCGATCCGGCCCGTTCCGACATATGTACGAGTGAGAGTATATAGAAGCCTAACTGCAAAGTTTCATCAGATAGCTTTAAAACTGAGGGACTAGTTTGCGTAGAAACGGACAGACGGACATGGCGAGATCGACTCGGCTGTTGATCCTGATCTAGAATATATATACTTTATAGGGTCGGAGATGCTTCCTTCACTGCGTTGCAAACTTTTGACTGAAACTAATATACCCTGCAAGGGTATAACAATCTGAGCCAACACAGGAAACATTCCACAAATTGGATATGGAGTTAGTCTGGTATCGAAGAAATATTAAACCCTCTACATTTCGATAGAAATGGTATAGAACCACATGCGAAAAGTCACTGATCTACCAACAGACCACAACATTAATAGGAATTTAAATATAGTGCGTAGCCAAAAACCAAATGACATATTTCCGAGAAAATTAAACCTCAAAGATCAACAAGAACGAAATTGATGCCACCATGGCTTCCCCAATTATATTTTCATTTCATTTTCGTAATCAGAACTCGACAAAGTCCCCTGTGGCAAAACCCAATGAAAACTTTATTTTATACCTTTTAATGCAATTTACATCACTTTCATCTAGTCAGAAAAGCAATTTGCAGGCTCAAAAATAGCGGAAAAAATATATATAGAATGCAAAATTTTCTCAACTAATTGTCAACTAAAATGTTATTTGCACAGTTTTCAAAACAATTGTTGTCCCCATTCTGGGATACTTTAATTAATTTGGCAAACAGGAGAGGTATAAGTGGAGGGAGAGGCGAGATGGATGTGCGGCCAGAATTCTCCAGGGAATGTTCTGCTTTCTCTTCTTTATACCGTTACTGCATCGCCATTGTTTGCTGTTTTTTCCAGCCAGGAGCCAGGAGCCACAATGAGGCTACGGCCACGCCCAAGCTCTGACATTTTTCTGGCCCCAGCACGGGGGCATAAGCGCATGTACATATATAGGCTGGCCATTCATTGGGAACGGCTTGGCGCTACAGCCATTTATCTTTTAGGGCCAATTCTCGGTTCTTCTCCAACTACAAAACAAACCAATTAACTTTGGCGACTTCTGCAGGCGGTGAGAACATAAATGGCAAAACGACAGGAAGCTTTTCAATGCAAACAACCCATTTCACCCCTTTTTTCAACCTCCTCCACAAAGAGGCACAGCTGTAAAAAGTTGGCCCACAAATGTCGGTTGTTCAATTTGTCGTCATCAAGAGACAGAAGCGGAACGGAGAGCCACCTGCAGGCAGATTTTGCCCCTACACTATAAGAAATTCAATTTAATTAAACTTGGAATTTTGGAAACTTGATTTGTAATAACTTGGTTAAATAATAAATATTACGTATAGTTTTACAAAACCACGTTTTTGCAATTTATGTAACTATATTGTAGAATATTTCTTTACATTTTTATAAATGATAGCACAATGGTATGGTTTCTGCCTTAAATTTAACTTATTTTAATTCAAAAATAAAAATTAAAGGTAAAATTTAAATAAATAAAATAAAATTGTAAAACTAGAAAATATATGAATAGTGTAAAAAAGTGGGTGCAGAGAAGGAAGGTACGACAACAATGAAGGGGTACGTATGCGGGTGTCTGCTCTCATCTCGTTCCACATGCATTGTCCTTGCCTATCGAATGGCCTTACTTAACCCCATTGGTATAAATGCAAAATCTGCGGGTTGGCATACACTCTCAACTATTGGCAAACTTTTCACAGAAAAGTTATGCATTTCGCAAAGGAGAGTTTAATAACTGAAGTTTCCAAGGCAATATGTTTGACAAAGGGGAAATTGTCTCTAGATTCTTTGCGGGAAATCGCATATAAACTTATTTGCTGTGGAAAGGGAAGCTCTTGTTGCGACACTTTTGATAGTGATAAACGACAAAGAAGTTTGTAGAAGTTAGCTGACTAGTTCGTTCGTTAATGGAACAGAATCAAACTTCGAGCTGACTAATCGAGAGAACATATAACTTTGGAAGAACATTCCACTAATTTAATATTGATTCTTGACTTCGTTTATGATAAACAAAAAATAATATTTAAATATTGTGCACCACTTATTCTTGACCTTGATTTAATACAAAAAGCTTTATTGATTTATTTAATGGATTTTCTTATTAATACAAATTCCTTACCAACTTGTAGAATCGCTAAAACCCATTAATATGTTTTGTTGGCGTCATGACTTTGTACAGGTCAAAAATGGACTTCCATTATTCTGCATTATCAGCAAAATTCGCTCAACACATAGAGATAAGCTTTTAATATTGTTTGTGTGGAAAAACGGACAGAGGCAAAAGCAGAACATAATATAACAACATTTTTGTTTCATAAATAAATGAAATGGCGTCAAAATTGGATTTTTTCGAGAGTCGCGCAAAAGCCATAACTTTCGCAGCTTAGTTTAAAAGCAGAGATTTGCTAACTGCTCCACATTCCCCGGGCTTTCGGGGCCAAAAAAAATATTTCAATGCGAACTTTTTGGCAGGTGAAATTCTTCTCCTGAAGGTTTTACATGTGAGGGATTTGGATAGAAATTTCATTCGTTCGGTCAGGACGTGGCCGCAACCCACGGCATTTACCAAATCCTCGTCAGCCGCATGTCGTTCCACATCCTCATTGCCATTCACAACCGTATTATCGTTTACAAGCCACAAAATCCATTAGAAGCCTTGATTAATAATGCAGTTGACCGACCATGCAACAATATTCGCTTCTAGTCAGGGTCCAAACACAAGCATGGAAACCAAGTAAAGCAGCCCTGTTGTTGGTAAAACGAATCTAAAGAGGCTTGGGTGCCTCCAAGGCTTCTATTTTTAAAAAATGCAACCATGTCAATATATAGTACGAGTGTGTTACGTATACGCAGCACTATAAGAGAATTTCTGTGTGCAGCAAAAATTGTAGCATGATTGAATTTTTAATGCGGCATGGAAAAACTATGTTGCTAAGGGTAAACTTTTGAAATACCCTAAAAACGATAAATATCTATTTACCTTTACTAAAACTGAAACATAAACTTAACGATAATTGCTTCCATTTTTTATATTTAAACTCTTTAAGCCCTAAAGAATCCCACATCAGTTAGTAAAGGAAAATGCTTTGCTTCATCTTTTGGATAAACCGTCGAGTTTGCCTTGGGCAAATCCAAAAGGGAAAAATGCCACCAGAGGAGCGCAGACAGAGAGTGGCACAAACTCACATAAAAATAGTTTTGTGCGGAGCACTTTACAACATTTAGCAAGCCGGGGTACCGCTGGTTCACGAAAAGGTTAGGCCAGAAACCCAACAACAAAGACTACGACAATACCCGGTGGTGACTATTGCCAACCCCCAACTCCCAGTCTAAAACCACAGCCCCTAACCACTCCACTGGCAACCCCAACCGAAAACCACCCAAACAATGGAATCCATTTTGTTGCTGCCCTGAAACATTTCCACTTCTCATGGCTCTTTTGCCCGCCTGTTGAAACCTTTGAAATGTGTCTACCGTTTTGGAAGGCTGGAAGTTACACTCAAAAAGGCTGAGGTTCAGATATATAAAAGTGTAGGTAAAAATAAAAAGATGATGATTCTTTGACTACGAATTTAATTGTATTTAAAATTGCCATATTAGGCTTGAAATATATATATTTATGGTGTTTTTTTATACCCGCTACCCATAGGGTAGAAGGGTAATATAACTTTGTGCCGGCAGGAAATGTATGTAAGAGGTAGAAGGAAGCATTTCCGACCCTATAAAGTATATATATTTTTGACCAGGATCAACAGCCGAGTCGATCTAGCCATGTCCGTCTGTCTGTCTGTCCGTATGAAACACTGGATCTCAGAGACTATAAGAGATAGAGCTCTAATTTTTTTTCGACAGTATTTCTTATGCTTGCACGCAGATCAAGTTTGTTTCAAATTTTTGCCACGCCCAATTCCGCCCCCGCAAATCATAAAAAAGCGTATTAAGCGTATTTTCGGTATGTATATTAAAAACTATAGTCTGTGTGATCCCTGAAAATTTGGTTGCGATCAGATAAAAATTTTCGATGTTATTAAAGAAATAATTTTGTATGGCCACAAACGGCTGCTGGCAGCAGGCTTCCTTTGGTTGACCAATTAGACCAACTAAATATTCTTATCAGTTCTTGGTTGTATTCGGAAAATAATCTTATAAGATATTCGAGAAGCAATTTTAATAAATGGTAATAATTATTAGCCGCTTGAATGCAATAATAACGCGGTTTTACACACATAGATACATGTGTTTTTTTTTTTTGTATGCATGTGATTATTGTACACTTGCATTTGCATTTGTCCGTTATGTTCAAAATTGTATTAACTATTTTTTCTGGCGTCCTGACGCTTTTCTGGTTTAAGTATGGGTAGCGGGTACCTCACAGTCGAGCTCACTCGCCTGTAGCTTTCTTACTTGTTTTGTCATAGAACTCTGAATATAAACAAAATGTAATATTATTTTACTTCTACAGAATGGTTCGATTTAAAGATATTGAAGAAATTGCTGATTTCTTTAAATATTGTCACGACATAAATTGCTCAATTCAAATATATGTATGTACAGCACTCTCTAGGAATAATCTTCCTCTTAGGAAATATATATAATTTTGGAAGACAAAAATTTTCCGTAATTATATAGTGTACGATTTGTGGCGTGGCCACTTAGTGGGCCGAGGCTAATGCTGCCAGCAAGGAAGGCAAGGAACAATGACATCATGAACAAGCCTAGAATACTACGAAGAAATCCATTAACAAACACAAGGTTCAAGACAACAAAGCAACGACGAAGTTGTACAACAGGCATTAGAGCCAGAGGAGTCAAAAGTGGTAAGTCAAAAGTATTTTTAGGCCAATTCGGTTTGAATTAATGCGATTTGCGGTCAACACTCAGACATGAACAGTAGCAACAGACAACAGTTCGTAGACCCCAGTGCAGCATCCAACAAAAATAAAACACCCCACGAAATCTATGCCAAGCTGTTGAGTTGGCCATGTTTTATTTGAGTCGAGTGGAGGGCGAGCGGGAATTCATGGACTAGAGAACGGATGTACTGCATCTGCACTGTACCAATTCCCCTGCCCACTTTTTCTGTTGATTTCAGGCTGTGTGCCAGGGGAAACGCAGTGAAAGAATTTCCGTTTGCTGGCCTCATGCCAAACAAGCCGAGTGCCACGCCTACCAAAAACTCCTCCCTCCCTTTTCCTTCCCGACCTTTTACTTTTTGAGTTTTTTTTTCAGTGGAGTTCACATTTAAATTAAAGTAGCTTCTCATATATTTTTCCATTTGCACGTGAAATGGTTTGTTACGAGGCAAGGCTTCACATCCACAAGGAGTTGTGTACACATGAAGATGCATTTATGAAATTCTTATTTAACGGATGAGTTCCGTTTTAGCAGGGGCTTCCTAGAAAGAGAATGTACCTTCAAAATTGATCTGGAGGACAAAAATACGTAATTTTATGGATTTTTTTTAAACATTTATATTACATTTATTAGAACTTTTTTTTTTAATAAGTATGTGAAGTATAAATAACAATTATAATGTTATAATTGTATACGCTTTGGGAATATTTTCCTATTGCAATTAAGAAAATTATATTTGTGTTGAATCCATGCCTAGAGAATAGCTAGCTTAGGACTAATCCGCTTTGGGAAACTCAAGTTCACTTCATTTAAAATGGAAATTCGTACAGCATTACAATAAGTTCATTAAAGCGTTATTGTTGTTGTTGGAAGATTTTAACAATGAATACAGAAGAAAATAATTAATAAAACTACAGTGTACACCTTCAATAAATACATCAAACTGATCAACTTTTAAAATAAAATAAATGTATTCTTTTCGGTTATCAATGTCTGAATCAAATAACTAAATTGAAGTCTATTTAATGTTGTGGGCTCTATAAATTTTGTAAATAATAATCCTGCTTAGGTCGTAACCTAATAATTACATTATTTTTTGTTTAACACAAAGGCAATTTGGTTTGTAATCTTACCTGGACCTGGAACATGGTAATCGAATCGTCTAGCATCTGTATACGAACGGTCAGCTTCTTTCCGCCGCGGTGTCTGGGCGTTGAAGGCGTGCCATCTACTCCTGATGGAGTACTAAGGGAATGGGTCATACGGCCACCGGGCAGACCACCGCCCACTGGATGACCTCCACCGCTGCCGCCAGTGGCCAGGTCATAGTGACGCCCCCCTCCTCCGCCGCCGGCGGATCGCGATGCTGTGCCCATGTCGGCCAACGACATTTTGTAGACGAGAATCTTGGTTGGGACTTGCTAAGGATGTGGCATAGATCGATCCAACTTGGCTTCTATTAGGTCCTGTCTTGTAGCTCTGTTGTCTTCGTTAAAATATATGTTAAATGCTTTAACTTGGAATGGTCTGGGTTCAATTCGTTTCCTCGTTAATTGAATTGCTCAGCTGTTCCGTTTATTTCCCCTATTGTCTGTGCTTAATTCAATTTCGATTCGTTGCCAGAAAAGAACAATAACGAAAACTGGAAGCTGCAACTCCACACACGATCGTACGCACATGTGTTTCACATTTGCTCAGATGCCTCCAAGGTTCCAATCGTTCCTCTTAAGTTCCTAAGTCGGATCTTGAACGCTTCGGGCATATTTCCCACTGGTTTGTCTAAATTTATTCGTTTAGTTTTGAAATTCGCTGGCACATAACATTAACAACAAGCATGTGTGGCATTCGGTTTCCTCATCATAGTTCCTTTTGGTTTTGGCATCGTTTTCCTATAAAAAAGAGTAGGGAAACTCCATGTTAGGCATAATCATAAGTGTTTACAAAATTAATGGATGGGAAATATTGGAATAAACTTGAGAACATATTAACATTTTGATATAATTAAAAACATTTTTGAAAAATGAAAAAAATTATGTCGGAATTGACTTTTGTTGGACGAAACACGTAAAATGCCGCGATAATTGCCACCAATCATTTTTGGATTGAAAAATCGCTTTAGAAATCTGCTCATAACAGGCAAAAGGCGATGTCACATAACATTTTTTAACTATTCTTCAGACATCAAATATAAATGACACGGCACCAGTGGGCGGCAATCTCTAAACAATGACCCAAATAAATAACTGACTGACTGAAAATTATTTAAACCATTAAAAACTCATAAAAAATCTAAGCCGAAAGAGAATAAGATTGAGAAATGGGAAGCAGTAAGGCACCTGTGAAAATAAATAAGCTTATCAAAACCGACCCACGGGATATAAACAAGAGAAATGTTTTTGGGGGAAAAGGCGGCAAATCAAATGAGACTACTTTTCTGCTTCTTATTTCTGGGGTGCCGCTTGTCTTGGCCGATCAAGTTTGACGGGCCCCAGGCCCCGAAAAGCCAACCCACGTGGATAGCCCACGCTCAAAAAAAAGAAGTAAAACTCCAAAGCTTGAAGTCATCGCCAACCTACATCAAAATAAATAGAAAGAGAGGAAAAGAAGTTTGGCGCCAATTATGTTGTGGGCGTGCCATAGAAGATAGGCAGAAAAATAATAATAAAATATGAAAAAAAAATTATGAAGAGACCGCCGTCCGCAAAGAAGCATTTATTTATGTCTTGGCTCGTAAATTTGAATGCGAACGTGGCCGGCTGGCTGTCAATTGCGAGATACAGGATGCCAGCCCCATCCATGAGGTTGAATGGGGCGTGAAATGTGTGAATTTACGATGCGATACGAGTCTCTTATATGCATATAGTCAGGTTGAAGGAGACACTATAAAGCATATGCCTTGGCCTGATAACGATACCCGACAGCGTTCAATGAACCGAAGACTTTTCGGACAGTCACCCATCACCCACCATCAGGAGATAGGCTTTGGGTATTCTGTATCTCTGCATGAAGGAACCCTCTCTCCTATATGTTCATGTGCCATGTCTAAAAACTAAAGCAGTTTATTTGGCTTCACGGTTTGCATAAGTCACGTATTGTCATAAATATACGAGGTGTGTTCAAAAAGTAAGGTGACTTTTCAAATTTCGCGGGCAACATATTTTCGATTATCGATTTTTTTGTTTTGTTATATTGGTACACTCTTCCCTAACATCTGTACCAAGTTTCAAAGGAACATCCTCTTTTGTTTGGTTGTGAGAGGCGTAAAGTTACAAGTTATTTTGCGAGCTCGGCGATTTTTTGCTATCGAAAAATATGGATCAAAGGATTTGCATCAAATTTTGTGTAAAAAATAAAATTAAGTGCTCTGAAACACTTGAAATGTTGACAGTGGCATACGGTGAAACTGTTCTGAGTAAAAAAAATGTGTACAAGTGGTACAAACTCTTCCAAGATGGCCGGGAAGATGCCAATGACCAGCCTCGCTCTGGACGCCCAAGCACGTCAACAACTGATGAAAACGTTCAAGCAGTGACGAAAATTGTTTTGGAAAATCGTCGAATCACTATCAGAGAACAATAAACAGTATTATCTGGAAGTTATGCGCCGTTTGCGAGAAGCAATACGAAAGAAACGTCCAGAATTGTGGAAAAACAATTCATGGCTTTTGCATCACGATAATGCCCCTGCTCACTCATCTTTGCTTGTGAGAGATTTTTTGGCCAAAAACAACACCACAATAATGCCTCAGCCACCATATTCACCGGATTTGGCCCCATGTGACTTTTTCTTGTTCCCAAAACTGAAGAGACCTATGAAAGGACGGAGATTTGCAACGATTGAAGAGATAAAGACTGCATCGCTGCAAGAGCTCAAGGCTATACCGAAAAGTGCTTATGGGAAGTGCTTTGAGGATTGGAAAAACCGTTGGCATAAGTGTATTGTATCTGAGGGGGATTACTTTGAAGGGGACAACATAAATATTGATAAATAAATTAATAGTTTTTCTTGAAAATACAAAGTCACCTTACTTTTTGAACACACCTCGTATCAAATGATTCGCATGTGCTCATAAATAACATTGTGTTTCATTGAAGAAATGCATGTTTGTGAACCATTTGTCTTTGCTAATTCTGTAATAATTAATAGTACCGTGCCAAAAGAGTATCCAGACAAATTAGTACTAGGGAAAAATATAAATTTATATTTCAAGCACGAAATCATTATGGATTAGTAGTGGAGGTATGACTTATAGTTTAAAGATTACTTTTTTCGTTTTAAGCCGATCTACCATTCTTAATGATTTGGTCGAAACGCTTTGAGCATTATTATTATAATCTCATTTAAATTAAAACAAGTAAGAAAGCTACAGTCGAGTGAGCTCGAATGTGAGATACCCGCTACCCATACTTAAACCAGAAAAGCGTCAGGACGCCAGAAAAAACACTTAATACAATTTTGAACATAACGGACAAATGCATATGCAAGTGAAATATAATCACATGCATACAAAATACATACACGTGTATCTATGTGTGTAAAAACGCGTTATTATTGCATTTAAGCGGCTAATAATTTTTACCATTTATTAAAATTGCTTCTCGAATATCTTATAAGATTCTTTTCCGAACACAACCAAGAACGGATAAGAATATTTAGTTGGTCTAATTGGTCAACCAAATGAGGCATGCTGCCAGCAGCCGTTTGTGGCCATACAAAATTATTTCTTTAATAACTTCGACAATTTTTATTTGATCGCAACCAAATTTTTAGGGATCACACAGACTATAGTTCTTAATATACATACCGAAAGTCGCGACTCTAGCTTTAAAATTATACGCTTAATACGCTTTTTATGATTTGCGGGGGCGGAAGTGGGCGTGGCAAAAATTTGAAACTAACTTGATCTGCGTGCAAGCATAAGAAATACTGTCGAAAAAAAATTAGAGCTCTATCTCTTATAGTCTCTGAGATCCAGTGTTTCATACGGACAGACAGACAGACGGACATGGCTAGATCGACTCGGCTGTTGATCCTGGTCAGGAATATATATACTTTATAGGGTCGGAAATGCTTCCTTCTACCTGTTACATTCATTTCCTGCCGGCACAAAGTTATAATACCCTTCTACCCTATGGGTAGCGGGTATAAAAATTACACAATATTCCAACAATTAGATTCATTAACAACATCAACACAACTCGCTTTCAATCTTAGGGGACCCACTTTTGTGATCTTTAATCATAAAGCACCCTATGCGGACATCTCTAGTACGAGCAATCAATATTAATGATGCTCAGCGACTCATGGAAGTTGTCTTCCAATCTAGTCTAACCAACTAGTTACTACAAGTCGTAGAATGGGGTTAAAGTACCGCTAGATGAGCCAAGTTTGGCTTTGGCACCGTTTGGTGAAGTGTACGTTTATTCTTCCCATGACTAGCAGGCCTTATTGGCCACATACTCCCCTAAATTCCGGGGCTCAAATTGGCGAATAATGCTCCCCGTCTGCGGCAAATCTGTCCATCTTAATCACTGGCTACCAAAGTTGAGCAGTGAAGAGTTTGTCGTTTGTCAAGTAAAGCTTAACAAGTTTCTAAGTACAGAGGAAAAAGGAGAGGCTTCTTGTCATAGTATATTTTTCTCTTCTTCATATCTGTATCTATGCAATGCACTGTGCGAGAGTGTGTGACCCAAAAAGTTGTGTGTGCTCGTCACCCATCAAAGTTTTATGACTTTTATATACTGTCGAGTGGCATAAATTCATGGTTTATTAATTAAGTTTCGCTTGCCATTCTAGGTGTGTTGGATAAGGTCGGAAACGGGGTGTGGTTCTTTTGAATATTTAATATCCTGGGTAATGATTCCCAAGGCTCTAAATTCTTTGTGCATTTAATACAAACTTGTTACTCTATAAATCATATAATGCTTAATTCATATTATTGTTAAAACCAGTATATCTTAATATTAGGTATACCTTAAAAGAAAAGTTTTAATTCTCTTGTACCAAAAACAGAATTAAAAATCATTGGCAGTTCCAATTAGATTTGATTGTGAAAAGAAATTCTGTTTCAATTTTCTATAAAGTCTTGCTTTTATCATATTTCAATTATTTTTTTAAGTTTTCTATTTAAACATGTCCATTTCAATTAAGACTTTCGGAATTTTGAACTGGTCTTTATAAATGTATCTGGTATACCCGAAACGCATCTTAATTAAAATATATATCCCGCATCTTTCATGAGCCTCTGAAGAAAAAGATGAATCACTTGAAGATTTCTTCGGAAAATAAGGCAGGCAAATGCAAAACAGGCCAAAGCCCGACGAAGAACAATTGCAGCTGGGTGTTTGTATAGGGCCAAAGAAAGAAAAATTAAAACTTCGACGAACAAAAAATCTCTTTTACATCCCACATGGTACATCGTTTTCCATTCTGTCTCTCTTACACCTCTTGCATTTTTTTCACGTTTTTCAGTGTTTTAAAAATAAAACGCACAAACAGAGTTTATGTGTGTGTGCTTGTGGGTATAAAAGGATGCACTCCGCTTGTCCGTCAGTCAGGCTGATTTTATACGCGGTACCCTCATGGAATACAAGGGTATATTGTATTCTTGCATATCTTGAGCGGCCTTTGAACACATGGTATGCATCAGCATAAATTATCTATTCAATTAATTTGTTGTATCTATTTTTCTACAACTTTTTTAATTATCTACCTGTATTATTATTATTATATTATCAATGCATTTTGTCTTATGTAAACTATTTTTTTTTCAGCAAGTAACTGAACGGGTACTTCACTGTTTCTTGTTTTGTTTTCCATATTCCGACTGACAGCAAGTCAGTGCATTTCAAAGTCAACTCTTTTTTAGGCGTCGGCACAGCCTTTAGTGCAGTTCATTAAAATATTTATTTAAAGTCCCCCAACTCATACGCACATACAGCGAGAACATCCAACAACCACGGCCAGTTGCTCTTTTATATGACTCGGCTCTTTGTTTATCATTTCATTATATACAGCCTTACTTTATGGAGATATAGCAGCTGGGAGAATAAGATATACATACATACATACATATGTAGGCAGGAAGGGTTAAGCGAAGGGACACATATGTGTGGCAAACTTTTTCGCTGAGCCAGCCCTCCGTCGTCTGGTTTTTGTACTTGACAACAGATAATATTTCCCAAACCCTCCCCAGAATCTCTTAATTGCTTTCTGTGCTCGATGTGAGCTGCGATCCTATAGAATTCCTTGCATTGCATATCTTGACCTCCTTATTTATTTATTGTAATTATTTTTAAAATAACAGGAAACCTTATTTTAAAAAAAGCGATTAAAACGAAGGTTTCAAATTCCACTATTTGTACCAAGAAACGTTGATAATAGATAATGTTATAGCACAAATGGTGGCTTTATCTTACTTAGTTAATTTTCCTTTGATCAAGCATGTCAGCCGCAAAGACTTTAAATTTTTTCACATACTATAGCAAATTATTTGCTAATACACAGTACAAAGAACTTAGAAAAAATATAAAAAATGGAAAATATATAGACGGTCACAAGAATCCGCAATCAACAACGTAAAATGTCAGTGTATCTGTGTAAAAATCAATTAGTATTGTCAAAGGTAGCTCTCAGATACACACAGATATCTTCGCGTATGACGAAACCATAGGCTCCGTACGAAGTGGAAAATAAAATCCGTTGACAAACAATCCAAGTGACAGCTGGGCAACACTTTGACTGAACAAACAAGTGGCTATGGGTATTGATTAGACGGCGAGAGTCCCCCCTAAAGCGTCCCCTGACCAACCAAACCACTCGTGCCAACAACTTGAACGGAATTTACAACAAATTATGGCAATTTGTTCAACAAAGCCAGATAAAAGCCAAACTAAAGATTGCAAAAAGTCATGTGCCAGGAATAGATAAAAGTTCTTTAAGTGAGGTGACAGCCTTGTGGCTGGCGACTAACTTGCATTTTTTAAAAGCATAATGGGAAGGTTGGAAAAGCTCTAGAACAGAGAATAAGTGTATCAAAGTATATATGTATATGTATATATTTCGACAAAAATGATATTTTATTTATAAATATATATAACAAATATATATGACAAACAAGAAAGGAAGCTAACTTCGGCTCACCGAAGTTTGTATACCCTTGCAGAGTTTAAACAAAAAATTAAAAACGAAATTCTGAAATAATAATTTGAAACACGGCTAAGCTAAGGTTTTTTTATTTTCCTGATTGTTCCTATGGAAGCTATAGGATATAGTCAGCCGATTTTCATGAAATTAAAACCGAAATTCGGAAATAATACTAAATGGGCAAATATCAAATTTGGTGAAAATTGGTTGAAAACTGACAAAGTTATAATTTTTTTTCGTAGATTTTTCCGATTGTTCCTATGGCAGCTATATGATATAGTCGTCCGATCCGTTCCGACATATGTACGAGTGAGAGTATATAGAAGCCTAACTGCAAAGTTTCATTCAGATAGCTTTAAAACTGAGGGACTAGTTTGCGTAGAAACAGACAGACGGACATGGCTTGATCGATTAGGCTGTTGATCCTGATCAAGAATATATATACTTTATAGGGTCGGAGATGCCTCCTTTACTGCGTTGCAAACTTTTGACTGAAACTAATATACCCTGCAAGGGTATAATAAATTAAAACTAACCTACTAAAAACGAACTATTGAACAGACTGTGAATATGTTTTCGAAGAGGGTTAGTTAATATTTCATTACCTATAGTATTATTTGATAGATTGATTTTGACTTAGGTAGAAGCTACTGTACCGCTCAAACTGCGCTAATTTATATGCAGCACATGACACGCCATGACACCAGATACATTTTGATTTTTTATGCTGCTCAAAACGGAAATGGAAATCGTTTTATGCTCTGACCAAAACCAGAAAACCTGCCACCGAGTGTAAATCACTGCCCAGAGACAACAAATTTCAATTAAACCACCGAAAAACAAAGGAAAGTTTTTCAATGAGTGCAAGTACCGGTCACCCTCGTTTTTTTATTTGTTTTTCGCTTTTCCCCGCTCACACGTAACGGAAAGGAGGTCCAAAAAGCTAACAAAGCGAATTGGGATCGCAAATAAAATATGTATAGACTGTGTATGGAAGTTGGCTGCAACTTAATTTAGCCGGGCCCATTGCGGCTGTCACCGGACTCTGTGAGATGCAACTGTGTATCTCTAAGCTACAGTGACTGTCCACTGTTGACCCATTTTATCTGCACGATTAACTCGTTCTCTTTTGGCCAACAAGCCAAGTCAAGTTTGGTTTCAGCTCCGGTTCCTATTATTCTGAGTCGGTTTCCAGTTGAACTCAGCGTCCGTGTGTTGAAGCCAACATTAGCCATTTGTGTACAAAAAGATATCTCAGACAGGCGACGCCTTGTAAATGCAAAATACAAGAAAAGTTGTTTTTCTTTTAGTTTATAAATTAAGTTGCTTATTTTTCAAAGTTTTTTTTTAACAAATGAAAGATTAAGTTATTTTTTCCTACTTTACCAACAACATCGTTAATTCAATGAAGAATGGTGATGTCACAAAAAAAAGAGCAAATAAATAAAATCATCATAAATTGGAATGAAAAAACTCAAAACCGCCATGCTAACAAACGAGTATTTTTAACAGTCAGCGGCGTTCGCTTCAGTCAAGTGTGTTGCCGTCGCTGGCTTATCTACCCCTCCGCCCACTCCCCCATCTACGCTCAACCAACACACACATGAGCGCTACTGCTGATAGCGAAGTATGTAAGAGGCATGTGTAAATAGAAAATACAGTCAAACTTGTCTAAAAACCGATAAACATCGATGTATAACAGTTATTTATTCTTTAAAATTAACTTTAGACCTCTTTTTAAGTTATAAATTATAAATATTCAAATTATAAATTAGCTTTCTAATAGATAATCCTAGTTATTTCAAAATAACCTTTATAAAATCAGTACTGTAGAAAAAAGTCTAGATATTAAATTCTACTGTGTTTAAAACTTTAAATACTGATCCCCCGCCCCCATTGGCCTGCCCTCCCCTGCTCATTGTTTATCTATTTGATTGCTGGCTGTTGCTGCTGCAGTCTTGATATAGATACTGGGACCGTTATGTGAACCATGTAACTGTATCCCATGTGAGGGCGAGCGTTATCATCCATCTCTGAGCACTTATCGATATGTTCCCGTTTTGATGTTCACTTCTTTCGCACAGACAGGGCTGTGTTGGCAAGCCTCGTCATAATGCAAACACAGATACAAAATGCGAAATATAAAATACGAAAAGAAGCTGACCTCATCGCGCGATAAAAGTTAAGAATCGGATAAGGTGAATTTAAAGAAAAGCCCCTTGTTTGAATTCATATCCTTAGCGTAAAACGAAAGCGAAAATCTATTGAAAAGTCGACCGTCATACGCAGAAAAAGAGACGAAAAGAGAGTGAGAGAATTACAGTGGGTGGTTCTAGAGGCTATGGGTGGTGGCAAGTCAAGCAAATGCAATGACCTGAATTCTGAGCATTTTGCGCAAGGAAATGTGAAAGGCGATAAGAAGACGCGGAAGAAGAAGAGTAAAATGTGGACCGGAAAGCGAAAAACCGAAAGGATTTCTATACGAGCGAAATCACAACAAAAAGTGGGAGTATACAAAATTCAAGTGAACTATTTAAAATAGAAACCAGAATAATAAATTTAGGGTATATTAAAAAGAATTATACTATTTAAATGCTATTGTATATAAAAATACTTAGTCCTAATATCAAAGATTTATATCAGTTACAAGCAGGGACCGCAAATAAGAATTATGAGTTCAAAAAAATTGAAGCAGGGAGTGGGAAAAGGACACATGTACCATTTTTTAACGGTGAATCCGAAAACACGATAAACTTTTATTTCCGATTTATATTTTAAAATTTAAATATAATTCTTACTTTTGATTATTATAATAATAATTAGGATAAAGAATTATTTTTCAATTTTTATAAAATAAATCAAAAATAAAAATTATAATTCAATTTTTATTATAAAAATAGAAAATAAAAATTATGATTCAATTTTTATTATAAAAATTTAAAATTAAAATTGAATGCGAATAACTTCTGAACCGAGTGAACTATTAAAAAACGGTTAAAATATTTGTGATCCGTGATGCAGTACCTTTCAAATGATGTATCGAATGTCCTTAAAGGACATAATCCAGGATTCCTCAATAATTAAATTTATTTATTGTTTTCTGCTGCAAATAACTTCTGAACCAAGTGGACTATTAAAAACGGTTAACATATTTGTGATCCGTGATGCAGCACCTTTCAAATGATGTATCGAATGAAGGATTTCCTTAGCTCGATTGAGGTGAACTCGGAAAATGAGGAATCCGATGACGATGATGATCCTGAGTTCAAGTTGGCCTTGACGGAAATCCAAACATACTCCCCTAAGCAAATTGGACTGCATGAGAATGTAATGGAATATTGGGAAGGCAAAAAGTTCCTCGTCTCTACCAACTAGCAAAAGTGTTGCATAGTGTGCCTGTTAACCAGGTTTCGGTAGAAAGAGCCTTTTCTGCACTGAAATTGGTACTGTTGGATTTACGGTGTAACTTATCATCGGAGTCCATAAAAAACAGTTGTTTTTAAAACTAAATAAATAAATGTTATTCAGAAAAAAATTGACGAGCTCGAATTATTTTATTCTAGTCTGCCGAAAAAATAGACAAAAAATATATTAATATAATCGAAAGAATTTTATGAAACCCGATATGCACTTTTACATGGTTGACTCACAGTAGAAATATAAATTGTTTGTCAATATTACCGGAACATAATATAAGTAGCAGAAAACAATAAATAAATTTAATTATTGAGGAATCCTGGATTATGTCCTTCAAGGACATTCGATACATAATTTGAAAGGTACTGCATCACGGATCACAAATATTTTAACCGTTTTTTAATAGTTCACTCGGTTCAGAAGTTATTCGCATTAAATTTTTATTTTCAATTTTTATAATAAGAATTGAATCATAATTTTTATTTTCAATTTTTATAATATATATATAATTTTTATAATATATATATATAATATGAATTATAATTTTTATTTTTTATTTATTTTATAAAAATTGAAAAATAATTCTTAATCCTAATTATTATTATAATAATCAAAAGTAATAATTATATTTTAATTTTTGTCATAAAAATCAACAAATAATTTTTATTTTATAATATTTATTTAAAAAATTATAATAATTACGGTCCCTGGTTACAAGTCCTAATATCAAAGATTTATATCAGTTACAAGTTAAGATTAAATACGAAAAATGTTAAATTCATCACTAATAAAAATTATGTGAAATTTTAATGAGGGTTTTAAGGGATTTTATAGGGAATTTTTAATACAAAAAACTGCTTTTAGAATAATTAAAATAGGCATAAGTTGTATATCAAAGTAAATTAATAAAAAAAAATAATTTGAAATGTTTCAATTACATTTCAATTACATTTTACATTTTAATTACATACACCGTGTTTGAATTGTTCTTCTTATTCACAACAATATCACAAGCTGCTCAGTCTGAATATCCCTGTCTTTATCCCTATTTTAATAGCTGTATTTAAGCCCACTCTTTTTGAATGTTGAAGAGGTAAACATGTGTTGCCAAAAACATAAAACATTCACAAAACCCAGCGAAAATAACGGTTCAAGCAAGGCGCGGCACCTTTCGAAGAGCAGGCGACAAGTGTTTACGAAAAAAGAGAGAAAAAAGTGAAGAACCCGAAACACTGGCTCCCCGAGCCGCGCATGTATGCGTGAGCTGGGAGGCTGTGTCCTTGTGCCTGGCACAATACACCAGTAGTGGGAGTGTTTCAAACGCAATGGGGGGAGGAGGGAGCAAGGGCCACCCGTTTTGTTGTTGTCAAAGTCTACACTTGCCTTGTTTCTTCTCGTTCCTCTCTCGCCTTCTCGCTCTCGCCCAGCTTAGCTGTATTCGCAGTGGTGTGCGTGCGCGGGTGAAGCTGTGTGTGTGTGATGGAATTTACGTGCTTATTGAATTTTCAACGCAGCGAGTTGCGCGAAAAAACAAAGAAAACTCGACGAGATTGTCGCTTTGAACTACAATTAATTTCAATTTAATTAAAACCGCGATGGCATGCTGGAATTTCTCATTTTCTGGGTGTTGTTTTTTGCCAAGCTGCGCCCTTTACACAGATACACACTCACACACACACGAACGCGTAAGCTGAGAACTTCTCGGTGCGAAAAATTGACAACTTGTCCTAGGCAAATAAACACTTGAATACAAACAGATCGCGCACTTTGGTTGCTGGGTGCTGTCAATTGCTCGGTTTGTATCGACCGCACATGGTGTCCACCGTTTTCCGCTGCAATTTTCACTGCATTTTCCGTGGACCAACCGTGCGTTGGAAAATTTGGGCCGTTTTCAATGCGATGTATCGATACATCGATGTTTTCAAAATCATCAAAACATCGATGTTTCTAAACATCGATGTATCGATGCAGTCGATTGTATCGATACATCGATGCTGGTGATGCCGATGTATCGATACATCGATGTTTTCAAAATCATCAGAACATCGATGTTTCTAAACATCGATGTATCGATGTATCGATGCTGGCAATGTCGATGTATCGATATATCGATGTTTTATCTCTGTAATGTTAATTTCGCAAAACTCTGTAAATTTCACCCGCAAAACTCTGTAAATTTCACCGCAAAAATCTGTAAACTTACATTCTGCTGTAAGCTAACATTTCGCTTCAATTTCAAGCATTGACATGGAGGTGGCGTGCTGTGGATTTGCTTCAACTTGAAATTCAAACTGAAATCTACTGAAGTATGGTAGCGGAAATATGCAAATATGTGATCGTACTGTGCTTTTTTAAGGTATCCACTTAATTATAAACAAGAATGGAAAGAAGAAGAAGAATATGAAAATATGGCCGACAAACTAAAACGGCCAAGAAACTTGCAATAAACTGTTTGCCCATTTTGGCGTTTAAAATCACTTATTCTCTTCACTTTTATATTTGAAAAATTTACAAACAGCGAGCAGCGGGAATTCTGTTTTTTTTACTTTCGTTAAATGCTTTTTGGAATCCTTGTCATAACCTAAGCCTAGATTGAAGAAAAAATAAGCTAGAATAAGCTAAAAATTAAAAAAAGCTAAAAATAAGCTAACCGTGGAAAACATTAAAATAGTTGATTTTTTACTTTAATTGATACGATATTAATATGATATTTATATAACTATTATAGTAAAGAAATAATTTCATCAACTTCATCATTAGATTCCATATATTTGGCGGATGATTGAACTAAAGCTAGGTATTTCGTATATGGGCAAATCCCAGGAAAGGTCAACCACGACCAAAAGTGAAAAACTTCTCTAAAATGAATTTGATCAACATAGTTACATTAAAATATGGTCCAATTGATCAAATTTGATAGCCTTTATCATATTCTAAAGCAAATTTCAAAATATTCGAAAGCATATTCTCGCAATCGCAATTTTCCATTATTTTAATGAAAAACGGCCAAAAAAGAACTTGTTTTGTTTGGCTTATTTCTTCTAAACAGAGGACTAATGCTTTGACTTTTATTTTCTAACATCTCTAGAAGAATGCAAATATTCAAAATAAAATGCATATATGATCTTCTAATGTATTTAAATAATAAAAAACAACGTCCTAAGTCCGATGGAAAAATCGTACGTTCGCGACCCGTACTTAATTTAATTCAAAAAAACTAATAGAGATATTTAATTTGGAATAGACTCGTTAGAAAGCTACATGCCTCTTTTTTAAAAGAAAAGTTGTTGCATTCCATTCCATTCCAATTCGCAGATTTTTTGATTTTGCTAAAGCAAGCCAAAACCGACTTCCATTTCGCGTACGTTCGCGACCGCATGTTTTTTTGCCGATATTATGAAAATGAAAAACCCATTAGAACCATAATTTACACTAAGAAAAGAACTCACCAAATGCTATCGGAAACAAAAAAAACAAGAAAGGAAGCTAACTTCGGCTCACCGAAGTTTGTATACCCTTGCAGAATTTAAACAAAAAATGAAAACCGAAAATTTTAAATAATAATTAGTTGCCAAATGTCAAATTTGATGGCAATGGTTTGAAACACGGCTAAGCTATGGTTTTTTATTTTCCTGATTGTTCCTATGGGAGCTATAGGATATAGTTGTCCGATTTTCATGAAATTAAAACCCAAATTCTGAAATAATATTTAATGGCCAAATATTAAATTTGAAAAAGTTATAATTTTTTTTCGAAGATTTTCCGGTTGTTCCTATGGCAGCTATATGATATAGTCGTTCGATCCGGCCGGTTCTAACTTATGTACGAGTGAGAGTATATAGAAGACTAACTACAAAGTTTCATTCAGATAGCTTTGAAACTGAGGGACAAGTTTGCGTATAATCGGATAGACGGACGGACGGACAGACGGACATGGCTAGATCGACTCGGCTGTTGATCCTGATCAAGAATATACAATACTTTAAAGGGTCGGAGATGTCTCCTTCACTGCAATGCAAACTTCTGACTGAAATTATAATACCCTGCAAGGGTATAAAAAAAAATCAGAAAATGTTTTCTCTTCTTTAATGTTTTGCACTAATTTCGTACGAACGTACGTTCGCGACCCCAGGATTAGCCCATATATAACATTAAAACAAAAATAATTAGTGTATTTTAAATAATTTAAAATTTCAAAAATAAACCTTATTCTAAATATTGCGTTCAAGCATAATTATGACAACAAATATGACTTTTGTCCAAATTATCAATAACAATTACCAAAAATTATAATACCGAAATTATAGCCGAAATTAGCTAAATGAAATTTGAAATAAGCCAGATTTTCAGCTATGTATATGAATTTCAAGTATTTTTCAAGCTATTTCATTTTAAAATATGCTAAATCTAAAAAAAGCAAAATTAAAAAAAAAACCAAAACAAAATAAAAATGTATAAATGGTCATATAAAGTTACTGAATGATACAAGGCATCGGACTAGTGCAATCCTGACTGAAGGAGGATATCCCGAATCTGTGGCATGACTGCGACTCCGATGAAGAAGTCAAAGAGTTTAGCAAACCTGCAACGGATGAAGCTGTCAAAAAAGTCAGCACAGTGAGCCAATAAAGCCACCGTCCAAGTGGTTTCAATGGATGTGGACCAATGCCAATAATAAGGCCAAAATAATTCTAAAGACTGGGCAGCGCGTAATGGTCCTCAAGTCGGCGAAGGGAATATATATGTGGGGGTGGCGGCGGTCGTTTTGCTGATTTTTACCACAAAAAAACACAGCTCGCTGTTTTTAAATAGCACAAAAAGCACATTTGTGTCGTCCCAATCAACCAGAGCCGCTAAAAACCATCAAGAGGATGTCTGAATCTGGATTTTATCGGCGCTGGAGCAGATCACCCGCAAGGTGGCCAACAATCTGGGCGAGGTCTTGCAGGATCAGCGCGACAAGCTCCATGAGAACCTGATGGCCAACAACACCGAACTGCCGTAGTACTTGACCCGTTTCCAATGGGATATGGCCAAGTACCCGATCAAGCAGTCGTTGCGCAACATCGCCGACATTATCTCCAAGTAAATTGCCCAGATCGATGGCGATCTAAAGACCAAGTCGCAGGCCTATAACAACCTCAAGGGAAATCTGCAGAACCTGGAAAAGAAGAAGACGTAAGAGGGGATTGTATTTTTGGATTAGATTAATTATTACTTTTTTATTTCCCTCTTTGCAGTGGCAGCTTGCTGACCAGGAATCTATCTAATTTGGTCAAGAAGGAGCACTTCATCCTGGATTCGGAGTACCTGACCACTTTGCTGATCATCGTGCCCAAGTAAGTTTCGAATTTTTACATTAATTTTCCATAATTTAATCTTAATTACTTTTCTTTTTCCCCTAAAAAGGGTAATGGCCAACGACTGGCTGACCAACTACGAGAAGATCACGGACATGATCGTGGCCCGCTCTACGCAGGTCATGCAGGAGGACAGCGACTACTGTTTGTTCAATGTGACGCTTTTCAAGAAGGTGGCCGAGGAGTTCAAGCGCCACACAACGAGGAGGAGCTGGCCGCCGGCAAGAGCGAGATGACCTGAATCTGTGCTGAGGTAAGCTTCAGGATTCCATTTTCCAAGATATCTAGCTGTTACTAATCAATTCTTAACCCACAGATACCCTCCAGATACACCTCTATCTGTGGTTAAACCAGCAGTGCTAATGTGTGCTATATATTGCTATATAGTGCTATATATTTCGACCCCAAATTGCTTCTATTAATATATTATCAACTTTATTTTGTTAAACAGAATGTGGACATCCCCGGCCTGGGCTTCGGTCAGTCCGAATACTATCCCTATGTGTTCTACAAGGTCAATATTGACATGGTGGAGCAGGCCAAGATCTAAAGCCCCCATTGCTTAAGCACCCCAGCATCCAACACAAAATATACTTTACTACACAGAGAAGTCCTATTGGTTATCATGCCTCCCGTGCAGTTCCCTTTGCCTTGGATGATTAGCTATAACCAGGATGATGAGCTGCTGATCATTGATCAATTGGATCCGATTTTAGCTTATTAATTTAACAACAAAATCCCTTCTCATAGTGTGATACCAGTATTATGTATAAATTATTTTTAAAAATAAATTGTAATTAAATTTAAATAAATAAAACCCTGCAATACAATTAAGATCAGCTATCTCTGTCCCAAGCCATTGTTTTTGCTATAATTTAATATTTATACCCTTGCAGGGTATTATAGTTTCAGTCAGAAGTTTGCAACGCAGGGAAGGAGACATCTCCGACCCTATAAAGTATATATATTCTTGATCAGGATCAACAGCTGAGTCGATCTAGCCATGTCCGTCTGTCCGTTTGTCCGTTTCTACGCAAACTAGTCCCTCACTTTTAAAGCTATCTCGTACATATGTCGGAACGGATCGGACGACTATATCATATAGCTGCCATAGGAACAATCGGAAAAATCTACGAAAAAAAATTATAACTTTGTCAGTTTTCAACCAATTTTCACCAAATTTGATATTTGGCCATTTAATATTATTTCCAAATTTCGGTTTAAATTTCATGAAAATCGGCTCACTATATCCTTTAGCTTCCATAGGAACAATCAGGAAAATAAAAGAAAAAACCATAACTTTGTCAGTTTTCAACATATTTTCACCAAATTTGATATTTAGCCATATTTTATTATTCTTGAGTTTTGATTTTAATTTCATGAAAATCGGCTGACTATATCCTATAGCTTCCATAGGAACAATCAGGAAAATAAAAGAAAAATTATAACTTTGTCAGTTTTCAACGAATTTTCACCAAATTTGATATTTGGTCATTTGATATTATTTCCGAATTTCGATTTTAATTTCATGAAAATCGGACAACTATATCCTATAGCTTTCATAGGAACAATCAGGAAAATAAAAAACCATAGCTTAGCCGTGTTTCAAACCATTGCCATCAAATTTGAGATTTGGCAACTAATTATTATTTCAGAATTTTGGTTTGAATTTTTTGTTTAAATTCTGCAAGGGTATACAAACTTCGGGGAGAACTTCGGCTCACCGAAGTTTGTATACCTTCCTTTCTTGTTTATATTATATTTAAATACTTATGGTAATTTTCCGTTTGTCATAATAAATCAATACTGCAGAAGATATATATATATTATTTATTATCTATATTATTATTTTATAATTATAACAATGATGTTAGTACCCTTCTGAAACCAAATGACTGACTTTATTTCCCAAGTGTTTTGCTTTTTCTTATTTACTTACCTTTAACTTGGTAAGTTTTGCTTATATGAATCTAAATTAATTAATAAATTAACACGTTTTTTAAAAATTTTTTTTCAAATTTATTTCATGTTTTATTTGACAGAATATGAATTTTTTAGATTAAAAATAGTGCTTTTTTACTTTTTTTTTTAAAATATCAAAAAACATTAAAATAAAATAATGGCCATGTGAGTACGTCGGGACACTTATCCTTTAATTAATGCATTTTATTTTTCTGAAATCGGATGGTTCTAGTGGCAGTTAGAATACATAATGCAAATCAAAGGAGTCTCAGCAGATTTCTAACAGCTCTTACACCTGTACATTATTGTTAAGAAACATATTTTTTAATAATTCCTCAAATATTGTTTTATTATGTGGCGTTTAAATTTTTAAGCTATCTTTAGCCGTTTCGCTGCGAATTAATATTACCCCCTAATTGAGATGGCGCGAAATCCCAACCGGAAAAAGAAAGGTGGGCATGAATTGCGAACCGGTTATGGAACATCGATGTATCGCATATCGATATCAACAAAAACATCGAATATAACCAGATATTTGTTTTTGGTGTGGCCGCGCTTCGGGAAAAATGTCGATAGAATTGCACGAATTTTAGAGTTGATGTCTTGATAAAAAGGTGTGCAACTTTGCTGTTTTGCATTTTGAGAACTGGATTTAAAACAAATTTCAGAATTTATTGTTTTTTCTCTTGTCATCATTAGCTTTGAGTAAAATAAATATACTTTTTAAAAATGTAAAATTCTGATAAAAATAAAATACTATCACCGCAAAATAGATGAAAATATGATAAAAACAATAAAGACAAATACCTCTGCTTTTTTTAACTTTTAGGGGGTTTTCTTTAGGTTATTTATATATTAAGTTATTGACTTGATTTAAAACTGTTATGATTTTCTAAACCACTTATTTGTTAGTACGTTGGTTTTCAATAGTCTTAAAGACCTATACTATAATGTTATGTCTAATTCAACTAAAATAAAAATTGAAATGTACTGTTTGCGCAATAAATAAAAACATTAAATAGGAACAAATCAACTTCGCTCTTTTTCATTACAAATAAAGTTTAAACACGCGATCTCTAAATATAAAAAAATTAATAAAATAGTATTTTTAAGACATACGTTTTATGTCGACTATAGAGAATTTGCCATCTCTAATCTTAAATCTATTCCAAACCTAGGACGGTATTTTTAAAGATTTTACAATTAATTCCTTATGTCGGGACGGCGCGAACGCCATTCCCGGCTACCAAAAATTACACGCACGAGTTATTCACATTAGGAATAATCGCAGAGGTCAACTCAGCCGAGGTGCAATGGCCAAGCCTCACTCCGGAGGAACCGCCTTCGTGATCACGGTTAACCTCTACGCCAGGTAAGTATGCTAGTTCATATGGCAGCTATATGATATAGTCGTCCGATCCGGCCCGTTCCGACTTATGTACGAGTGGGAGTATATAGAAGACTAACTACAAAGTTTCATTCAGATAGCTTTAAAACTGAGGGAGAGACGGACAGACGGACATGGCAAGATCGACTCGGCTGTTGATCCTGATCAAGAATATATATACTTTATAGGGTCGGAGATGTCTCCTTCACTGCGTTGAAAACTTCTGACTGAAATTATAATACCCTGCAAGGGTATAACAAGTTGCAGTTTTTAATGAAACTGTGATAAGAAATGTAAATCTTCAATTATTATATTACTCTTTATTTCCAATTCAATATTTTAGAATAGTGCACTTTTTTACAATTTAGGGAATGATGAGAATGTGTTGTATTTCTTCAAAATGGCAAGCACTTAATGTATTTGAGTATTTATATAAATGTTTAACAATATAGATTTAAATTTTCAACATAGTTTTCATCTTTGGAGAGATTAGTGGTGGAGCAATAATTAATGAAATAATTTATAGAATGTGTGACTTTTAGTTGCTTTACTTTTTAGCCTTTGCCCTCGACTTCGAAGCTGTGGCGGATGCTGCCTTTTTGGAGCCACCAGCTGCTTTCGAAGTGCTGGCTGCCGTGGATTTCTTTTTAGTCCTTATAAGACCATCTAGTTCCAGGTTATCTTTATCCTCATCGTCCTCCGAATCGGCTCTAGTTCCGGCGCCCTCTTCCTCTCCATCATCTGCACCCAGGTAGTCCTCATCGCCCCCACCAGCAGCCTCGGCTTTTTTCTTCTTAATTCCAGCTTGAGCGGAATAGGAGTAGGCCATCACTTCCTTGTTGTAGGTTCGCGTCAGAGCGGCCTTTACTCTACCATCCACGGCATCCAGGGGCGATTTCTTACCCGGCCACGAAGTCAACTCGACCAGCGAGTCGAGATCCTCGCGCAGTAGATGGTAATCCTTCATGACTTCGATCGCAGCCGGCACACCTTCTTGCCCCTCTTTCGCCAGAGGTCGGCAAATATTATTCAGCAAGAATGGAGCGTAATCCAGCCGCACAGATAATCTAGAGCCTGAGGTGCACACCCTAGTATGATCATGGAGCTCCTGAGCGAGTCTGGCCCGTTTTCCCGACCTAGAATTCTTTCCTAGCCAACCGGGAAAGTTGATTTGGCCAGTGAAGTGGCCGCTCATGTGCTCACCAGGCAGCACTGAACTAAAGAAAGCCTGAGTAGGCAACAGACTCCAAGCAGAGTTCGCACGTATACGCTTATCGATTAGATCGCCCAGGCTAAGCGCATCCGCCGTAGCCGCGACCTTAGCCAGCAGATCCTTTCTGTGATTAAAACATGGAAAGGATGGTAAGAATACATATAATGTATATTTTTTTAGATTCAACTTACGCGTTGCCCTGCGGTGTCACTTGAAGGTAGTTCTGCTGCACAAAGAGCGGGGCCAGGCTGTAGTCGTGGAAGAAGAGGTCGGACTTGTCGGCAAGGCTCATGCGCTTGTGCTCCTCGGCCGTGAATACTTTGCGCACCACCTCCCAAGGACCCAGCTTAAGATCCTTGCTTGCCACATACTGACCGGGTTTGTCGGATGTGTCCTCCTTGGCACTAAGCAGAGCAATGTGATTGATAGACTGGCGGATATCATTGTTGGTGGCAGATATAATCTCCTCCACCTTGGCGGGCGATATCTTAACCTTTTCTTTGAAGCAAATGCTCATGATTTTTCCTTTGATCTGTTCGAGTCGCGGTCTCTGGAACCGCAGGTCATAGCAGTAATTGACCAACGATCGGATCTTAGGATGAGTGCGATCATTACACATGCATATTATGGGAATCGAGCTGTCCTTGATTAATGCAATAAGCTCCTGCATGCCACCGCGATCCTCGTTGCCGGCCATTCCATCCACCTCGTCCATGATAAGCACATGCTTCCGAGACACAGCCTGCCCCTGGCCGCTGAAGTATCCCGAAAGAGATTTATTGCTCAGAAGGGTGGATACTTCGTCCTTTAGCAGGCGTTTGCTTCGCGTGTCCGAGGCATTAAACTCTACGGCATCGAATCCTAATTCCTTGGCCACTAAAGTGGCTGTCGTGGTCTTCCCTATTCCTGGCGGTCCTGATAGCAGGGCCGCCTTGTAGAAGCTGCCATCATCATTCTTCGCCCACGGATTAGGTCGTTGTGGTTTGTTCTTGCCGTCATGGTTAACATACCATTTGGTCAGCCAATTCATAAGTCTAAAACGAGTTGAGGTGAGCAAAGATTTGTATTTTTATCATAATTATTACTTACTTGGTAACATTGCTGGCGGCTCCTGCCTGCCCCACAATCTCCTTTATGTTCGTGGGCTTGTGTTTGTCAACCCATGCCACGCTGGCCTCATCCAGCTTCTTGGGTTCGGTAGCTTTCGTCACAGGAGTCTCGGAACTTGGCTCCTTCTTTACCTTGAGGGTGACGGCCGGCACTGGTTGTCCATCGTGCTTTGTCTTCTTGGCCACGGGAGAAGTAAGGGGCTCCTCCTTGATTTTATGTTTATTAGCACTCTTTTCTTCCTTTACTCTGGGTTTTGATTCGTGTTTCTCCTCATTAACTTTCGACTTGCTGATGGAGCTCTGCTGATTCTCCTTGGGGCTCAGTTTTTCCTCCTTTACCGGCTTCGATAGGCCTGACTTTTCCCTGATTAGGTCGAATAATCCATCTTCGCTGAGAATGGGTATGTTGAGCTCTTCAGCAACTGCCAGTTTCTTGGGACCTGCTTCTTCGCCTACGACCAGATACTTGAGCTTTTTGCCCACCACCGTCATCACTTTGCCACCGTACTCCTTGATCACGGCTTCAGCCTCCTCGCGCTCCATAGACTCGAGGACTCCGGTGACCACGAAGGTCAGACCACTAAGGCAGTTTGGTGATCCTTTCGGAATTTCCTTGCTGCCCGGATTCAAGCAACTGCTGCGATTCTTGTATTTCTGGTAGAGCACGGCAGACATGCGTTTCCGTTCGTGGCGTTCTTCGTCCGTTAAAACACTGGTCTCCAGATCCACCGGAGGTTTCTCTTTCTTTGACCGCGGAGTGGCGGCTTTTGGCTTAGCAGCCTTCGGTTTGGCAGATTCCAGACTGCTTATTTTGGGTTTTTTCTCGGAAGTAGATTTCTTTTCCGTATTAGGAACTGTTTTCACCTCCTCCTCGACCCTTATACTCTCTTCCAAGTCCACTTCCATGAGACTCTTGTCGATATCCTCATTTTCAAACTCCAGAACCGCCTTGCTCTTTGGCTTGGGCACCACCACCCGCTTGGTTTCTCCACCAAAGAGTTCCGAAGGATCCACGTGCTTCTTCAGCCTTGACAAGGCCGGTTTTTTGCCACTTTTGATCTTGTTATTATCTGGCTCTGGAGTTGCCGACACTACTTCATCATCGCTAGATATCACCTTGGAGGTCTTGCGTTTCTTGGATTCCTGGGGAATAGCGGCCACCTCATCCTCGTCACTGGATATTACAAGAGGCTTACGGCGTTTTGGCGCCTTTGTTGGCGTCTCGCCGATTCCGTCATATGCCGGTTTCGCTTTGCTGGGCTGCGGCTTAAAGTATGAGTCGATTCCCTGAAAATCGTAGACGAAGATTAAGTAAAGGCTTATCTATGCATGGGGTGCAATGTCAATCATACCCGTTGCATTATTGCATTTATTTTTCTATATTTGCCGACAATTTTTTGCAATATAGAACCGCGTCAGTGCTGCCAACATAGTTTACCTTGAAAATCTCAGAAAAGGTGTGCAATTTTTTTTGTATAAAGCAGTATGTTAGTAATAAAAAATTACAAAAGTTAAAGAATTGTGTTTGTTTAATAAAAAATAAAATAAATAAAATAAAATATTTTTAAATTTTAAGTGATTATTATTTATTCTCAGAATACCGCTTTTGATGTATCTAAATAGATTTGCTTTATTTTATAAAATTTTTGCTTTCGCTACATCTGGGCACACCAGAACAGTGCAGACTTCAACCGTTTTCATGCTTTGGAGAATCGAGAACTGAACGAAAAAGAATCTCGTTGTGGCGTAAATTTGCGGAGCTGAACGAAATCGAATTATCAGTTATAAAATGCCTAAAAGATGCCTTGAAATTAACATTTTTGAAAGTATTGCAAATAAGAATAATAATTGTTAAATTAATTGATAAATTAACGGGATAAATAAATTAATTATTCGCAAATTATTGGCAAATAAAAATGGATGAGTACATTAATAATTATGGACGCATTATTATTCACTTCTGTATTATTTTTATGATAATTGTCCATTGTGTCAAGTTTTGGAGAATCGAGAAAAGACCACATGGTTTGTTGCTAAAAACATTTGTCCCTTACCTGAAATATAATTGTCTTTATCTCTTGTCTTTCAATTGTTTTTGAACCTTCTTGCTGCTCATTCTCTTGGGGAACATAAAAAATTGTTTTAAAAACAAACTGCAAGTTCCCAGCTTCTTAAGCCTGACCCAAATATGTGGTCTCGAATTCTTAATTTATAATTAAAATTTAATTATTCAAAATTATTTTTATCCTTGGTCTTTTCAATGGCTAACATTTTTTTTCTATTTACCTCAAGGGTTGAATAAGTTATTTAATTTATTACGACAAATATACCATAAATATTTATTAGTGAAGCCGAATCAAGAATGAAAAATATTTACAGCTGTATTAAATTGCAAGAACCTAAAGTTTCTGTGATTTTTAATGCGATTTTTTTTATATAATTTGAATAAGACTAATTATATACTATGTATGCAGTTATGGGTTTTAAATATAGAAATACATCGTGATTTCCTCGTACATAGAATGTGATTCCAACACACATCTTTTGGAAATGGTCTTTAAAATATGTTTTGCCAAATCCATCGCTGTAAAATATTTTCCAGGTAAAAGCCATTTATTTATTATACTAAGGAAGATATTTAATTTAGCCACAATACTAATTATCTTATCTTAAACTCTTGGAACCATATACTATTTTAATTTTGCTTAAATTAATTGTGAACCATTTGAAGTCCAAGAATTTTCTAAGTTCTATGTTGGCTTAGGTAGGATAATATAAACGAAAACTGAGCTATAAAATGGTAAAATTAAAATTACATTTAACAATTATTAAGAGGCTTATTTAACTATCTGGAGTACTATTTAGATACTTAATTTTAGATAAAGCTAAAAAGAAGGTGAACAATTAGTATTTAGATACATTTATTATAATACTAGGTGGATTCATCTATTTTTATGCATTATATATGCTACACAATTCAGCATCCTACAAGGAAGAAGGTTATCACGGCAGCTGAATTTACCGAATTTACAACATGCATACATATGCTTCATCCATCTTTCGCTAATGGAATGCAATCTAATAAAATCAAATCGGAATCACATCATCAACGCCACTTACATCGCCCAAAGTCAATTCCCCCGACACTCTTTTACCCGAAAGCGTCGCACAAACTGTTTAGTTGCATTTACAGGGAATTAGACTCTCACTTTTCCTTCGCTCGTCGGTAGCCAACCCCCTTTCGGCCAACTGATTACACGCGCAATTAAGGGTTGTGGCCAAGGCGGCTGGCAATACAACCACCCCTGCCCCCACCCACCCAACGGAACGGCCTTGCTTGCGGCTTGTTGCACGTGCTAACATCTAATGTCACCCTTGGGGCTGTGTTTGAACGATCGCCGCTTAACACCGGTTTTGATTAAATTTAACATAAACAAACAAGACCGCTACAAGAGGAAGGGGACAGTGAGGGAGTGTGAGGGTTGACTTTATTGACTTTTATTTTAAATTCCATTAAACAATCTCTCACGTGTTTCGTATTATTTTTAAACAAGAAAGGAAGCTAACTTCGGCTCACCGAAGTTTGTATACCCTAGCAGAGTTTAAACAAAAAATTAAAAACGAAATTCTGAAATAATAATTTGTTGCCAAATCTCAAATTTGATGGCAATGGTTTGAAACACGGCTAAGCTATGGTTTTTTTATTTTCCTGATTGTTCCTATGAAAGCTATAGGATATAGTCAGCCGATTTTCATGAAATTAAAATCAAAATTCAGAAATACTAAAATATGGCTAAATATCAAATTTGGTGAAAATTTGTTGAAATCTGACAAAGTTATGGTTTTTTCTTTTATTTTCCTGATTGTTCCTATGGAAGCTATAGGGTATAGTCAGCCGATTTTCATGAAATTAAAATCGAAATTCAGGAATACTAAAATATGGGTAACTATCAAATTTGGTGAAAATATGTTGAAAACTGACAAAGTTATGAATTTTTCTTTTATTTTCCTAATTGTTCCTATGGAAGCTATAGGATATAGTCAGCCGATTTTCATGAAATTAAAACAGAAATTCGGAAATAATACTAAATGGGCAAATATCAAATTTGGTGAAAATTGGTTGAAAACTGACAAAGTTATAATTTTCCTGATTGTTCCTATGGAAGCTGTAGGATATAGTCAGCCGATTTTCATGAAATTAAAACCGAAATTCGGAAATAATACTAAATGGGCAAATATCAAATTTGGTGAAAATTGGTTGAAAACTGACAAAGTTATAATTGTTTTTTGAAAATTTTTCGGATCGTTCCTCTGGCAGCTATATGATATAGTCGTCCGATCCGGCCCGTTCCGAGATATGTACGAGTGAGAGTATATAGAAGCCTAACTGCAAAGTTTCATTCAGATAGCTTTAAAACTGAGGGATTAGTTTGCGTAGGGTCGGAGATGTCTCCTTCACTGCGTTGCAAACTTTTGACTGAAACTAATATACCCTGCTAGGGTATAAAAACAAAAGTAGATGTAATTACACCCTTGCAGGGTATATTAGTTTCAGTCAAAAGTTTGCAACGCAGTGAAGGAGGCATCTCCGACCCTATAAAGTATATATATTCTTGATCAGGATCAACAGCCGAGTCGATCTAGCCATGTCCGTCTGTCCGTCTGCCCGTTTCTACGCAAACTAGTCCCACAGTTTTTAAGCTATCTGAATGAAACTTTGCAGTTAGGCTTCTATATACTCTTACTCGTACATATGTCGGAACGGGCCGGATCGGACGACTATATCATATAGCTGCCAGAGGAACGATCCGAAAAATTATCACAAAAAAATTATAATTTTGTCAGTTTTCAACCAATTTTTACCAAATTTGATATTTGCCCATTTAGTATTATTTCCGAATTTCGGTTTTAATTTCATGAAAATCGGCTGACTATATCCTATAGCTTCCATAGGAACAATCAGGAAAATAAAAGAAAAATTCATAACTTTGTCAGTTTTCAACATATTTTCACCAAATTTGATAGTTACCCATATTTTAGTATTCCTGAATTTAGATTTTAATTTCATGAAAATCGGCTGACTATACCCTATAGCTTCCATAGGAACAATCAGGAAAATAAAAGAAAAAACCATAACTTTGGCAGATTTCAACATATTTTCACCAAATTTGATATTTAGCCATATTTTAGTATTCCTTTTGATTTTAGTTTCATGAAAATCGGCTGACTATATCCTATAGCTTCCATAGGAACAATCAGGAAAATAAAAAAAAACCCATAGCTTAGCCGTGTTTCAAACCATTGCCATCAAATTTGAGATTTGGCAACAAATTATTATTTCAGAATTTCGTTTTTAATTTTTTGTTTAAACTCTGCAAGGGTATACAAACTTCGGTGAGCCGAAGTTAGTTTCCTTTCTTGTTTTTGTATTAAATTTGTCAGCCTTATATAATTTTATAGGTGAGAAATTATATACTTATTCAAAAGGTTATATACCTACATATAATTGTATATGATTGAGATATGTATATAATAAAGCTCATTTATGTTACAGTGGATAAATATAGGTTTAAATGTAATAAAATCTTAATTTAATTAAATGAGGGGTGTTCCATGTTTAACAAGTGAAATCTATTCATCGAAGAACCACACGAACGATTTAATTGAAATGAAATCAAAATTCGGGTAAGTTGGTGAAAATAGTTAAAGAAAAGTTCAAAGGCTTCGGGCTTACCATATATCCCACTGGCATCCCGACTGATGCCCAGACCACATGACTAAGTTCCCACACATGGAAGCAAAAGGAAAGGCTTTGAATATAAATTGACTTCGGGTGGATTCCGCTTGGCAGGATGTTAAATTATGCGTCGAAAGTCACAAGTAAATAAATACAAATCGGGGGGTGGCCCCGGAGCCGCCCGTTTTTCACACGGATTTATTACATTTCCATTTGATTTTTCCGATTATGTGACATTTTCTGGCGCGGCGTCATGATGAGGGGGGTGACTTGTGAGGGGATACGGTTTGGGGGGGGGGGGGTGAGAGGGGTCACGGTCACTCCTTACGTAGGGTGCCCACTAATTCGAGAATGGCGTGTGATGGCGAACACTTGTTCTCCTGCTCACCCCCGCTGCCTCATTTATCGATCATTAACGCCGGCTAAGCCCCCGTCCACTCCCCTGGCCTCTGGTTAATCGTGATTAATTATTTTGACGCATTATTTTGATTCGATATTTATCAAAATGTCGCAAAATAGCGCTTAGCCTCTTATTATGTTTGCTTAACTGATTAATCTTCGACCCCAGTTCATGTTAATGTAGTAGTAGACTTGCCCCCTTCCTGCCGTCCACTGATTGGGGTGGGAAAATTAATTTTATGGTTCAGCTTTCTATGCAAATCAACCTGATTCAGGCTTAACTAATGAAAAATCGCAACTTCCTCTGCCTGCGAATGCTATGTAACATATAGTATATATTTGAGTGGGAACTTGAATTTATTTTCATATTTTTACGAGGTTTTCTTCTGTTTTGAAGTTTATAAATGGCTTAGAAATGAAAAAATGGCGTTAATAAAATAACTAAATGCATGATTAATTATATCGAGTACAGTTTGGATTAATTCACATTAAATGAATGTTATTTAACAGCGTAGAAATCAAATCTTATATACTCCAACAATTACCATCTATTTCCTTCCATAACCCAAGACCCTAAAAGCTTAATTGCCAACATAGCAGAAAATTAAATGCTGAAAATTGTTAACCGGGACAGAGGACGGAATCAAAGCCAAGCCCAAACCAAGCCAAATTGATGCGAACCCACACGGAGTCTGATCGCTGGGGAACAAGTTTCCCATGGACAGAAATTAATAAAATTTGCAATTTACAATTTGGAAGCGACTTATATATCAGTGGAAAAACATGGTGCAATGTGCGCGGAGAAAACATGTTCAACAGTTAATAAAACAAATAATTGCATCGTGTGTGCAATAAAAAGAAGGTTAAACGTGCCCATAGAAAGCCCCACTGCAGACTAGACAGAGAGGGCTAGATGGCCGTAGACAGAGAAGGGAGGCAATAAGGCAGCGAAGAACGAAGACGTACGGACTACAACTAATCATCAGACGCAGGAGCAGGAGCAGATCTGGACGTAGACACAGACGTCGCGCCAATTGGAATTGCAAATCTTGCAGTAGTGGAAAAGAGAAAGATAGACACACATGCGACTAAAGAGGGAGGGATATACACATCGAGGAGCTTCGACAAGGATGTTCGGAATCAGGAGCGGTTTTGGGGCCATGTTTGCTTTGGTTTAGAAAACGTGGTAAAATCTTGAAGAAGGGCATTTGGGTTAGTTTAATTCAAGCAAAAACAAATACATTTTTATTCAATGGATTAAGAATGAATGTCCTTCTTTCGCTTCATGACAAATTTCTCTGCCAGGCTTCTGCCGCATTTTTTAGTCATACAATGCAATTCTAACTTGAATGTATTAGTCATGAAATCTGCGTTGATAAAATAATGTATACATTTTAAGGGATAACATAAAAGAAGGTAATTTTTGAAGTGGTGAAATTATGGGTTAACGCCTGTTACCAGGATTTGATTAATGGGTGTTTAAGGGTGTTTCAATTTTCAAAAAGTTGTTTATATATTTCCTTAAATAATAATATAATAATAATATATTGTAAACACCACCCAAAAAATATTTATACATAAAAAATCATAAGAAATTTGCCCGTATGCAGTTTGAATTCCATTTGTTGCCTCGTAATATGTCAGAACGCTCCTGTGAGGAGCCACCATTCCCACACACATTGGCCCCCGTCTAAGACAAAATGGACGATGACGTTGAGGCGGCGTATCGGGGACTGGGGAGCTTGCAAAAGGGAAGGAGAGGACGACGCTGATGATGAGGAGGAGTAGGACACACAGGTTCATTCTCCCATAAATACGCTCAGCGGGTGTTAAATATTTTGTACGACTTCTGCAAGTCCTCGACTTCGAAGCTCGGCAAAAAGACTGTCCAGAACCCAGACGCGTCACAGGGCTATCTCTTAAACAAACGTACAACTTTTGGCCCAAACGCCTTTGTTCATCAATTAAGCTGTCTGTCCAATGTCCTCCACCATCTCGCCCCGTCCCCCGATCCCCGTCAGCCTGGTCGTGCACATGAAAGAGAGGGCCATACGGCGCAAGAGAGCAAGATGGGTGGCTGGGGCCCAGAGGGAGCTGGAGACACATGCTATGGCTTGTAAATTGTGTGTCGGTCAGAAATTGAAATATGGCGTCGCAACGCAGGCAAATTGAAATCAATGAAAATGCTCTATCCTCGTGCAGGGCTTACTCCGGGCTTCCACAAAGAATAGATGAGGAAGCAGGAAAGGCTTTAACTTCTTTGAAGGCAACTAAAGCTGAGTTCATATGGTAAAAGGTGCCTTGGAAATCGGACTTGAAACTTTTTCCTTAATATTTAGGCTCCTTGAAATCTTAGCTCTATTTGAGGCTAGACAGCAGAAGCCTTTCTATTACACGGTCGGTCTATTACATCGGCACTGGGAATCCCTGGTATCCAACTGCACCGAAATGGTCTTCCAGGACTTTCGCAAGCTATGAATCCGCTCGGTTTCGATGCGGTTGTGGCGGATCCACCTAGAACCGGTACGGTAGGACCGGGACGAGATTAAATTAATTTTAAATTAAAGAAATTACTAACGAATGCTGGAGTGGCTCTTAAATTGATCGAATGATCGATTTGATGGCGATAATCTGTCGATATGAAAATATTTGGAGATAATAGCGACCAACGCTTATAAAAGTGCAGTTAAAAGCAAAAACTTGCTGTAATAAATGATACAGATCAAAGTGTAGACGCTTATCTATCAATCTACAGATATATTTTAAAGTACTATTTCAACAAGGTCTTGTGTGGTTTTGGGGCAATACCGTTTGTGTGAATTTTGTAATAAAATAAAGGTCACAGAAATCAGCCAACAAGAAACGAATAATGCAAAAATAAATAAATAATGTACACGCTGAATACAAAGTATTTCCTAGATCCTACATTGTTACAGCTTCAAGCCTGACGTTTTTTTTTTTTTTTAATATATATATATATCTATATATATTTGATGATTACTTAATGTTCTTAACATGGAATTAGTTCGTCTTGCGTCAATTTCCTTAAACAGATTTTTAATAATTACAACTTCTTGCCTCTTTATGAAATAATTCAATCTACGAGACATTTACGAGCAGGATATATCCGATTACCAACTTTCGGATTGCCACCGAACTGTTCTAGGCTCATGTGCACCTCGCCGCCTCAACTTGATGGAATCTCCCGCTCAGCCGTTTATAGATATATTTTAAATGCCGATAAAAGCGCATGTACGACAAGCAGCTAAACAAGAGACAGAACATGCCATCATTACCACCAACCGATCCCATCCGATCCGAACTGATCCAAGCAGAGCTGAGCTGAGTTGTGCTGAAGATGGGACGCCGCGCCATGTTTGATGATTAAATCTCGAAAATGTTAATGACGCCGCAAGCGGAGGCAGCCGTAAAAGAAGCCCCAAAGAGACTCCATTCCAGATGGAACCGAAACTCAGACATGGAAATTAACTGACGATTGCCGGGCCAGGAGATCGGCGGATCGCGCGAGCGGAGTGGGGATATCGATTGGTCGTTAAACGAACGCCAAGGATCAGGGATCGGTTTTCATTTGACGCGCTCCGCTCTGGCGGCATCTTCGTATTGATTAACCAACTGAACCCTCGCCCGATCGGAGCGATCAAAATACCTATTAGCAATTAAAAGACGAAGAAGAAATCATATATGACAAGTTGGGAAGGTCGAACTAGGTACCGTTGCAGCTCCATCCTGCGATCCCCTCGCACACACATATGTACATATATACATATATGAAGTCGAAATTATGAGGCATTAAGTGACTGTAGGTTAACAACCAAGGCAATAAGAGAGCAGGGACTGGGAAAAATATGAAAAATATTATTGCATTGTCTGGCCGAGAGGTGCAGAGGGGCTTTCTTTATGGACACCTCCTTCGGGTTCTTCCCGTTTTGGGTTCTTTTATGTAACTGGTTTTATGTAACTTGTCTTAAGCCCTTTGTTATTGGCGGGATTCTTTATCCGCGTTGCATTGTGCAGCAGGTATTGATTGTGGTGTTTATAACCATGGATTTGTGTGGTGTCTTTTTTTTTAATTTTTAATATTCCCGATCGCAATAGATTCAGTAAAATGCGTCAAGAATGCCGCTTTAGCTAAATATATTTTCAAGTATTTTAAAATATATTCTGTTTTCCCTCTTTTAAAAATAAAAAACAAACAGACTTGGCCTGTTGATGTCAAGTTTTGTGAAGATTAATTGAACAATCAATTTAAATTTTTATAGGTTTTCAACTTTTCATTTCTCTTACACGATTTTCGGTGTCCCTTCTCAGTCTGCGTTGTTGCTGTTGTTGTTGGGTTATAAATTTGATTTCTTTGTGGCATTGGAATCGGTCTTCAGCTCCCCGTTCTTCTGTCTCCCAACATAATTCGGCTTAATTTCAAATTATGAAATAGTAGCATTAAAAGATATAGTCTGTGTTAATTTTGGCGCTTTTATTTTATAAAGGGAAGCAAGTCTTTAAAGTTTGCGATATATTTCTACTTTAAGGCTATAAAACAAAGACAGCCGTTATTATAAGTTTTATTTTTAAAAGTCTTGTTGGAAATTGCTAATATTTTGATGGCTTTCTATTAAATAGCTATAAAGTGCACCACAAAAAATATATTACTTTCAACGCAAAGATTAAAGAGAAAAATTTAACGACCAAGGAAATCTCCGCTGAGTTTGTCGACAATTCGCAATATTTTATATAGCCGAGTTTATGGCTTCAAAATTACCACTATTTGTGCCGCAATGTCAGTATT
Organism: Drosophila anomelani; assembly: GCA_035045905.1. Taxonomy (NCBI): domain Eukaryota; kingdom Metazoa; phylum Arthropoda; class Insecta; order Diptera; family Drosophilidae; genus Drosophila; species Drosophila anomelani. Next base: position 322,265 of record JAWNOO010000007.1, on the reverse strand, counting down.
AATTGTAGATATTTTAGCATTTTTATACCTACGCAGACTGGCGCCATTGCAGAGAAATTTTAATGAAATTATAAATTTGATCATAGAAGCAGACATATGTATGTTGAACAAGCTTTTATTGGGTCTCTCTAATGTCGGCTGCGTTCGGTTTATCACCCACCAATGGCGGAGGGACTGTGACAATGGCAACACCTACGGATTTTTTAGTGCATAAATGCTATAGGTTTTAGTGACCCAACCTTTCCTTTATTTCATTTCCATTTCAATTTAATTTATGTGCATTTTGAATGCATTTTACTCTGTTTCTATGGCGCATGCGCTTGGGTTCTTGATCGGACAATAGTTTTCCCTGCCCCTAGACTGTGAGCAAACAAAATTTTTATAGTTTACACACATCAGCATTTTATGGGTTGGCGTTGGTCCAGGGATAGTCTTCTCATCGAAAGCCGTGACAGATCTGGTTGCAGTGTGCGCCAACGATTTTTGATTCCCCAAATCATCAAAGGCGGGATCTCAAGTCGATCAAATAAACTTAAATTTTGATTTCTATGCGTTCCACTAATAGGGCATCTCCGTTACAGAATTAATATCCATCGTTTGTTTTTAAGGGTAACCAAGATTCTACGTTCTTCTTTTCCTTTCCTCGTTTCTTAGGTAAAATGTGTACTGCATATATTTGTCAATCATGTTTTGTAAGTTCTATAAATCTTGAAAATTTTAAGTGTAATTCCTATTCCGATTCTAAGCCAAGGCGGTTTAAAAATAAACTTCACAACGTCATGCCCCAAAAAATTAAACAAACGTTAGTTTCCCTTTTAACTTTTAATTTGCCATGCAAATAATAGAAAACAATCTTTCTTTTCCTACTAAGACTCTGGGATGATTGTTGAATTGCTATGCAAATTTCTCCTTTTCTCCCAAAATGAGCAACCGAAAGAACAAAAAGCGAAACGAAAACTTTTACATTTCAATTTTCCACACTGTCACCCCGGCAAGGTGGCTCCATCGCCTAATGCCCCAACTAATTAATGAAAGTAAATTAATTTATACGTAAATTGTTTTGTTTAGCAACGGTCTCTAGCCCTGGAGTCCCTCGGTTTCGGGGCAGGGTTTTATCAATGGCTTTGTCCGACGCTTCTTGAATGCCTAATGAGCCAGCCCGGAGAAGCGTTCAAAGTTTTCTGACTTGCGTTGACTTAATTCGCTGTATAATTGTTGATTTGGTTTCGTTGGTTTCCTTAGTAGAACGTGGGAGATTTTCCCGCTTATCGAACTTACAGTGCTACGGTCTAAGTAAGACTCGGATTCGGGGCACTGGTGCAGACTATTAAGTGAAACCATCTACGCAGCAGATGCGGCGATAATAGCAAAATAGCATCGACTATCATTGTCTATAAATAGCGGAAAAATAGTGGAAATCATTTACATAAAATTTGAGGTTCTAGCAATGGGAAGGTAAGGAGTAAGGTACATTTTTTTAGGTTTGCACTACTTTTGCCAAACTATTTTGCATTCCCCGCCTCAGAAGCAGCCTGTTTTGTTCGCCAGGACACTAAACAAATGGCGCAATTGATGTTCAATTATGTTTTTGGCAAGCCGCAGGAATCCACTTAACTTAGTTCGCGGTCGCCAGTTGCCACTCGAATGAAAGCTCATTAAGTCGAGTCAGGCGTAGTCCTGGGAGGCTGAGGGGGCATGGCTTATAATGGGCCGAACTGAACAAGAGCATAAAGCAATTATTTGCATATCCCCCAAGAGCGGCAGACAAAGAGCGCAAATTGCAGCACACGAGCCAGAAGCAGAGCTAGGAATTGGGTGGGTTTCGGAGGGTCGTCCTGCAATTTGCGATTTGGACACGAGGAGCATAATGAGCGGAGCGTTCACCTGCCCCGTGCCTTACGTTCGCTGCTGCGACCCACTGTCATTCATTCGGCCATTGTCAGCGGCCCACTCGTTTGTGCATTCATTTATTCAATTGTGGCCACTTGTTAGGACAAAAGCCTTTTGGCTTCTAGGACATACTGTACAAAATGAGCGGCCACTTCTTGCACTCAACAAATTATTTTATTCATTCAGGGAGAAAAATAATAAATAAAAATATATATTTCACTTGACAATTTTCCTTAAAATTTAGATTACAAGCTTAAAAACTGGATAGCCTTTATTTGTGCATTAAATTCAATTTGAAAAAAGTTCGTATTCTATACCCCAACTTAAAGCTTATTTTTAAATTTAGCTAATTTCAATAATTCTTTATTATTGTTAAGAATAATGATTTAATCTTCGATTATTTTTTTATAATAATAATGAGCTTTTAATAAGTTTAATAATGGCATAAATAATATAGGAATAACATTAAAACGTAATCTTAAGAATAGGATTTATTTATGATGGTTATTATTCTTATTAAATGATAAACCTATTTAAATTATTGAGTTTAGTAATTAATCAAACAAAATTCTGAATTTTTCGAAGAGCAGCTTTAGTATTTCGGAGCCCATTTTTTGAGTGTAGTACACTTCCCCCTTGGAACATTAACTTGTTTGTTTGCCTCTGATTGTCGTCATCGTCCTTATCATCGTCATCAGCCAGCTACGTTGTCTCAGCCGCTGATTCGAGTTGCTCTGCTAGAAGCAGGGGAGGTATCGAGAAGGGCGAGTGGAGCGTCTGATGACGGACTGGCGCTGTCAGGCGCATTGAAATTGAAATTGTTGCGAACGCCGGGGGAGGGGGAAGGAGCTCGGGAAATTCAGAGAAAACTCGCCTCGTGTCTTGTGCCGGTGACACTCCGCCTTTTGTGCTCCAGATCCAGATCCCCACTGAATGGAACTGTTTGTTATGATTCCTTCAACTTGTCGCCATGATTGCGCATAATTGGGTCACATGCTTGTCACAAAAATACGCAGCTCCTGCCCCCGATCGCATGCCCCCTTCTTCCCCGTAATGTACAAGATTTTTCATTAAAATTGTCAGATTTTCTTTTATTTTTGTTGGCCTCTGCGATGGCTTCCTTAAATTGCTTTCTTGTGCGGCAGCAAAACAAGGAGGAAGAACGTTGAATTGCGTATTTCACTATGTATGTGGTTTAGTTGCTGCTCTAACTATTTGAAAAAAAATCGAGGATATATTAAAAGACAAATGAAAATTCATTTTAAGTTCTTAAAATATGTGCATATCCTTTATTTTTAATAAATATGCAAATATATGTAATGCAAGGGGTTCTCTTACTAAAATTCTGAATAAACCAAAGTTATCACAAGGTAATCTTACGGCTCACCGCACTTAAAGGACATATTAGTATATGTATATATAGTAGATTAAGTAGATCAAAATAATTTAGACCCCCCTTTAAAATTAGGGTATTTGTCCCTCCGACATATTTCCTTCCTCTCTGATATTCCCATTGCCATTTCATCCTTTTGATTGCGTACACAATTTTTTGCCGATTTTTATTATGCGCCTCGTCGTTTATTTTGCAGTGCATAATTTATGCCCGTCGACCGTCCTTCGTTCTCCCTCGCTCCCACTTATGTTACGATATTACGCCGGATATCTCTTTCGATGCCCCACCGTTGTCCGTTGGCGTCGCCATTTTTTGCGCCTCTGAGCCAGAATCTGTCCCCTTCCCTGGTCTTGATTTCGGCTTGGTTCCTTTCTGGCTACTGGACCGAGGTCCCTTGTCTCGGGTCTCCGTTCTCCGTTGTCGCTGGCGGAAATGTATTTACACCAAAACGTCCGTAAAATGGCGGCCATAAAATAAAGTTTTAACGGATGTTTACGCAATGCGCATGAATTGTCCAATATTGACAAGAGACAGGAGGAGATGGCGAACGATTGGTTGGTAGCCCAAAGGAAGGAACTCTGTGTCCGAGGGCACAGCTATTGAAATTTTAATGGCCCCTGGACAGTGGCTGTGACGTCTCCAATAGCCTTTGGGGTGGCGACTTTTCAAAAGGAACTGTGAATATTTCCCGAACACTGCCCACAAAGCGCATCAAAAATCGTGGATTAAGCCAGCCTGATTATACCTTAACTATTTGGCATCGACAAATTATTTAACAAATATTTATTCTTAATTCTTAATATGTTATGAAAAAATATTCTCTAATTTTGGAACCTAATAAGCCTGCTTTTAAACTCTAACAAATAACCAAGTAATCAGGGCTCCTCTCCGCGCTTCTCATTCTCCTAAGTTTATGGCAAGACAGGAATTGCTATTTTTGACTGCAATCCTTTGTAATTTGACCCAATCCACCCGCATCGGTATGGACGGGGAAACTTTTGGAGGGTTAATCGGGGAGGGACATGTCGTAACTGACAAGATAATTGAAATTGACCCGCCAGACAAAGGCACGCCCACATAGTTATGACATTGACAGGACCTGCTATCAGTCCAACCTATCTCTGCCCGGCCCGTCCCTCACCCCTCGAGAAGCGTATGTATTTATTTAAACGAGGGTTGGTAAGGCCAGAAACTCTGCTAGTTAATAGCGCCGAGATGTCGTTGCCAATTTATCCAGCGACCCTTGAGCGAAAAGAAACTTCACGCACAATAAATTTTTCATTCGTTGCCATTAAATCATTTCGTAAGGCCCCAAAAATATAAAAAGTCCAAGGCAGAGAAAAAAAGGAAAAAGGAAAATGAATTGAGGAAGCTGAAAGGAGCCAAGGATAATGACAAGCAACATGCTGCAAATGTCAGGGCAGACAGGAAAGCGGAAACGTATTGGCGCAGTGAGTTCGCAATGGCTGCCAGACAGAAGAGGATAAGGATACAAGTTGGGAAAATCTGTGAATAAGAGAACAGAGTTTTTAGAGCCGGAAAACTTAAAAAAAATCAATCGAGAGACCATATTAATTTATGAACTGAAAATAAATAAAAACTCTTTTCAAAAGAAAAGAAATAATATAAAAATAAAAAAGGGTTGTCAGTTTATAAATGAATAAATGATAATTAACTAGAAGAAAATTCTTAAAACAATAATAATATGTAACTGAACTTACCACAAGATTTAAGTACTACATAATTGCAAAATATTCATTCTAGAATAATTTCAACGTAATCAAAGATATAGTTATATTTCTTATATAATTATGTACATATATGTGAAATTAACCCTATGAGTATCGAATACTTTCCACTGACTTGAATTTTCGTCCTTCTCCCCAAGACAACTGCGGAAACGGATGCGGGTGTGGACAAGTTAAAAGCGACTGCCAAAAAATAATATATGTATATATATATTATATATGCAAGGCTGTACATTTCGACGCTTTGAGAGATGCGACAAATATCCATGAAAATCATAAATTATGCAAAATATATTTGATTAAAATTCATTTACTGCCAAGAAGCAAAGAAGCAAGTGGGAGAATGATAAATGCCAGACGAGAAAATCAAAGCAAATCACTTTCAGCCGTCGAAGAGCTACCGAAAATGTTTAATAATGGAAATCCCAGGAGCACGCCCAGAACTCAAATGCAGGACTCCGAGCACGTGTCCTTGCACACGCCACACTTCATAAATTTTCCCCCGCCGGACGGTCGCAGAGCATTTACAGTTACAGTTATGATTGCCCGAAAGTCAACTGGGGAACGAGGCGTTCGGCGGATGTCCGCCCATCCGCCCGTCCGGAAGCTAAGCCTCGCAAAAAGAAAACCGCAGCAAAGTAAACACACGAAGGACGACGGAAGAACATTTCCCTTCAATGAATGAAAGCCCCTGTAACACTCGAGCAAATAAAACAAACGCAGCTTCACAGATTCAAAATAATATTTTAAGATGTGTTTAGAAGGTAAAACCAAAAATTGAGGCAATTTTAAATGATGTATTCTTTGGAAATCAAATAAAATTATACATTTTGTTAAATATATTACTTTATTTTTATTTACACATACACAAGAGGAGTTTTATGAAATATTAAATTCTTTGACTGTCGTAGGGAAGAATAGTTTTCTATTTACTTAGCGATTGCATTATCCGAATCAAATAAAAATTAAATTAAAAAATAAATATGCTGCGCTAATATTGACTAGAAATTACGAATGTTTTTCTCTGTGTAAAAACCACCCTCTACGAGAAAAGTGTGAAAACACATAGACACAGTCGGGCCCAATGGCTGAGCTAGGAATCCTGCGCCGCAATCAAATCATCTGCCAAGTTTATGATTTATTTAACTTTTTTAATTGACTTTTTCCGAAAGCGCTAGCTCCTTTCCCCTGACAACCAGGACTGCGTGTGAAAGGATAATGGTGGGTCTTCAAACAAGGAAACTTCACTTGCAGTTCGTTGTTGTTGTTGCTCGAAGGAAATGCGTCATATGAACGGAAGTGGATGGGGCTGCGGATACGGATGCGGATACTGATGCGGATACTGATGCGGAGGTGTGTTAGCCAACGTGTGCGTGGGGTGGCAAAACATGGTCCTGGGCTTGTTGCAAATCCGGTTTAGTCTATTTATTTGAATGCCTATTTTTATGCTCATCCGGCTGACGTTCACTTTTCTTACAACCCATTAAAGGTTATCAAATAAAACGAAACGAGGCGAAATGCTTTTGATTTATGTAATGGTAATTGTTTGCGGAACACTGAAAATGGCAAAAGGGACCTTTTTAAGAATTAATTATATTATGAAGAAAGGTCAACTTTTAATATGACTAACTGTCATCTAGAAGTGTGTGCATGCCTGCAAGGATTTTTAACACTTTGGACATCTGAGCATTTGTAGAGCACACACGACTATAATTGATAATGTTGTTGTAACTATAGGATCCTTGAACTAGTAAGGCACTCAAAACCTGTCATAGCGTTTGGTGTGTACAAATCTAAATTTCACTTAACATCACTTTTTCAACTCGGTCCGATCTAGTAAAACCAAATAATTTTCTATTCAATTTTTTTATGGTGTGTGAGAAGGTACGTCCTTTGGAAATCAAACTAAACTAAAGAACACATTCCCCCCCAGATAAGCTTTTAACGATGAAGCCATTTTCGTTGACGACCTGCATTCGCCAGATCTGGATCATGTCCGGCTGGCTGCGCCAGGAGGCGGCAGTTGCAGCCTCCATGTTGGTGTTGCAACGCCACCAAGAAGAGCTGAAGGAAGAGGCCGCGCTCGAGGACCAAAAGCGGGCTCCTGGCTCCTCCGAAGATGTGGGCCAGGTGGGAGTAGACTCGCAGGGAAGACTTCGGCGAGTGCGCATTCTCGACGATTACATCATGCCCTTTGAGTGCGGCTTGTGATTCTACATTATAAAAATTGCCTTATGCTTGAGTTTATGATTTCCGCTGTCGCCGTGGCTTAGAGTTGGATCAAAGAGTAGTTGGCCGCGAAAAAAAACAGCCTGTCAAAATTTCGGTCTGCACTGAAACTGTAACTGAACCTAGGACTCAATCAGAAGGATATCGGAATCTTTATTCATATTTTAGTTCAATCAAATGATAAGCCATGAAAAAAGTTGGACGAATCTATTCATATTTTAGTTTAATCAAATGATTATTTAGAAGGAAGACAAGAAAAAAATTTCGAAATCAAAAAATTTATAATTTGTGAAGTTAACATTAAAACATTTGCTGTGCATCCCTCAAAATGTATATTTCGATTCTCTGCACAACTTAAAAAAATTCTTAGTTTGTTTGAAAAGTGATTATATATAATAAGTCATTCTGAGTAAAACCAGTGTTTCAAAATCAGCATCTGATGTACTCTAGTTTCCCATATTGTATCCTCGGCATATTCCTTCGCAAGCTTCCTTTAATTTATTCTTTTATAAAAGCAAAGCTCGACTCCCATCAGTCACCGTGAAACCGAACTAATTTGACAGCCAACTAGCGCCGGACCCCGCATTCATATGCCCAAAGCGGTATCCAATTCCCTCAAGCTCACTTGTCAGTCTCCGGCGCAGTCTAACTTTCAATTTCTTGGGGTCGAAATAAAAACACACCCAAAAAAAAGTATCCCACAAACCAGAGTCCTAAGGAGGCCTGGCAAAAATATAATTTATGAGCTAACCGAAAAAAGGAGCAGAACAGGGCATTTGATGTATACATTTTGAGCGCTTTGGAGACACAAAAATGATTTTGATGGACACTTAACAAAACGACACCAACTGCTGGCCAGGACCCAGACTTTGGGAACGTTTCAGGTGGGGCCAGCAGTCCGGTGAAACCGAAGATCTGTTCTTCTTCGAGTTTCAAGAGGCTGGAAAAAAACATAACCACAGAGAAAAACGACATATTTCATATTTTATTTATTATTTAGAAAGGGTATGCTGCATAAATCAAAAGCGAAATAAGTACGACATAACAACACCAAAAAGTTGAGGCCAGACCCAGATGGAGCAGGAGCTGGAGCTGGAGATGGAGCCGGGGATGGGGATGGCGATTTTAGGTGTGGGGGAGAGTGGCGGAGTGGCAGACGCAATCGCAGTCATCGATGTTGTCCAATGCAGCCAACCAAACAACCCAACTGCCAAACAACTGGCCAACCAGCATACGAAATAAAATCAAAACAAAAGCGAACTCAAACTCAAACCGAAACTGAAACTGAAACGCGAAAAAGTTCCCACATGTTCACAATTTTGTACACATTACGTTTATGGGCTTTGGGCGAATCGAGGTGCAGGAGTTAAAAAAAGGAATAAAAAAATACAAACAAAAACAATCAACGAAAACCCACAGATTTGCAAGTAAGGCATTAAATATCTTTCATTCAACATTCAACATAATGCTATTTTAGATGCTGGCCCAGGAAAATGTGATTCGCGATTTCATCGTCCACATATGCTGGGTATATGGAATATACGTTTTTTTGCTTAATGCAAGTAAAGCATATGATTTATATCATTTTTAAGATTTTAAAATCTGCATATTTACATATTATAATGTAATAGAACTTCAAGATAAGTCGAGATCAGTCTATCTTAAAATATGTAAGATATATCTGGTAAATTATATATAAATGTATTACTATTTTGTTACATAGATCTTATATTTATATAATTATTTTGGTAATTATTAAATTCATGTTTTTATTATATTAATTATAGTTACTGTATATGAAATAGGGTGTATAATAGATGCTAGTACAGAGTTTTAAAACAGGTAAATAAAAATATTCTGAACAATTTAGTAAAGTGTAAAGAAAAGTAATATTACTTTTATTTTAATATTACAGGTCAACCTTTTTTTACATTTTTTTTTGTTTTTGAGTACATTTTTCGGAGAGTCTAGGAATAATGCATTTGTCTGTTAACTTAATTTTAAGTTATTTCAACTGTATTTCGATTTCATTCAATCTTAGCATTATTTTTTTCTCCAAGTTCACCCGAGTGACATGAGAGGGTAACCAGAACAACAGTCAAATGTTGTGTGCTTGGTATTTTTGCGTCACGCGTTGTTCCATTTGTCTGTTGTTGTTGTCGTTGCTGCTGTTTTTCGGGGGGTGGCCAAGGGGCGGGTGAATCGATTCGCGGATTGCGCCTGCGCACACGCCTGAATGCGAAATGCCGGACCCTTTCAGGGCCGAGGGATCACGGGGCCGTATCGAAATGATCGCAATCTCAACACAAATTTTGTGTTTGGCGCAGACATTTTTTTACTGTGCCGAGGGACCCGCGAAGATAACCGAAAGATGATGAAGATGAAGCAGCAGCAAATCTGCAAAAAGCCCGGAGAATGTATGCCCCCCGCCGCCCGCGCCTGTCTGGGTTGGAATCTTGGGCACTTAAAGAAATTTTTTTTTTTTTTTTTTTTTTATCATTTTATTGTATTACAGAAATATTTTTAATTGCAAAATAGTTCTAATTTCATAATTTGCTATTGTCTTGTGAAAATTATCAACAGATATCGTTGTGGATTTTTAATCAATTTGATAAATTTGTTTGAGGAGTTAGCAATAAACTTGTTGTTCTGTTTGGCTTAGAAAATGTTAGGCATAGATTCGAATACCTTTTAATTTGGATTCAAATTCACCATAATTTTATGTATGAAAACTCCTAGGAACAAATTCCGCTGTAAACATACATTTAACTAAACTTTTTACTGTGTAGTCCCGGAGTTTTCAGGTCCTCGGCCAACGTCGTGTTGTCATAATGAATGGTGCAGCTTAAGTCATTTCATTTTGGAGCTGGACTCGAGGCTGCTGCGTTTTTTATAGTGCTGCTGGCGCCATGAAATATTAAATTACGAGCTGCTGTTTGCTGCGGTCACTCCTCATCCCCTCGCCCCTTGCCCCTTGCCCCTTGCCACTCGCCTGTTCCTCATTAGGCGCAGAGACATTCCACATACGCCGTGTGGGCTCTGGCTTCGTTTGCGACTGAAATTAATAACTAAAACGTTGCAGCCCATAAAAAAGGACAGGCGAAATCGATCCAAGAATCGTCCAAATTGAAATTCCAACTTGCAGAATTAATAAGTTAATTTCTGCAAACGCCCCTCGATGCCCAATCCATCTGCTCACATGGAAATGTTTTGCATAATTACACCCAAGGCTGAAGCTCCTGCCCGTTTATGTTGTTTCATTTATGGCTTTGGCTAATTTGCCAGGTATTCGGAGAGGCGATGAGCAGCTCAGATGGGGTTTTATGATGCTGCCTGCTATTAAAAAGGTTAAAGTTGAGGCTCAGTCGCTTAATGACTATCCTGGGGCCACTGGGCCTTATGGGACCATGCCACTTGGGGCTCATGTTAATTTTTCGGACATTTATGGCAATGGGTTGACACATGTTGGCGGGTTAAAAGGTTAATGGGGTGCAGAGTTTATAGGACATCTTATATGAATTGCGGGATTAGATGAGTTTGGGTTTACTAACTTGGGTAGTTTCAACAAGCCGCGATTTGTAAATTTAATTCATTCATTAATTTCAGATCCATCTTAAGATTTCTTTGAGTTATATTTAAATGTTTTAACATATATTTTATCTCCTTTCTCTGCGACTGTCTTAGCTCTGTTAACTTTTTATTGGCCATCCATCTTGGCTTCTTTCCAATTCATAAGTTCTCCTTCCATTAGCTGCAATTTATTATGGGACTGACTTCCCTGCTCTGAGAACAGATTGCCTTTCGCCGCCTGCAATTGCAACAATTTTGACTGAAACTTTGACTCGCATGGCCAGTAAATTTGTTTGAAATCAAATAACGATAAAAAATCACACGAATATTAATTCGCCGAACGGCAAAGACCTTCAGTGGAAAGCCAAAGACAGACCTAAACTGTTCCTGAAATTTATAGTCGCGGTCTAGGAGAGGAGGCCGCTATCGTCGAGTCCCAGTTTTAGTTCCAGTTCAAGCTCGAGATGGAGATCCTCCTCGCCATTCCACAGCTGGTCGTGTGAGAATGTTTGGGGGCACATGTGCCCCAGTCCTCATCCCAGTCCCCATCCTTGTCCTGATCTTGAGCTCAACCCCGGGTTCAGCTGCAGAAAGGCCAGGCTGGCAAAGATACATTTAAAAGAATCCGATTCAACTACTGGACAAGTCCGAAGATCGGCTCTAATGCCAACGCCAGGCTGGAGTCTTTGTTTCTGCTCCCACCGCTTTTATGCGATCCGCTTCCATGGAAGTGGAAGCTTAAGCCCGACGATGAAAATATTTATATATATAAGTATTTGAGCGCAGACTTATCGCCGAACAAGATCAATAAGCACGATATCAATAAGCTGTGGCGTTGTTCCAGGCGGAGCAACAACGGCAACCGCGCTGAACGCAGATCTGTTCAAGTGGGGTTAGGACGGAAGACTCACTTAGAATATATACTAAAACACTTGAAGGTGATTTCGATATATTTTTATTGTTATGTGAACATTTTATCAAACTTTACAACGGCAAGTTTGGCTTCTATAACCGATTTAAGGAGCTGCTCAGCTGTATCTAAGCATCCCTGTCCTTTGTCTAAAAGACATCGAGTTTGCGAAGGTGTTCCACCAACTGACCACACAGCTCCACCAATATTTTGTCCAATTCCCTCTTCCATTCGGATAGTTTTCATCACGTACCTGAAAAATTCGGGCAAATGTTGTTTGTTTGCATCTCTTAATTCCTTCATGAGGCAAAGTACGTCCTTGATAGAGGACAAATATAAGCTCAAATATTTGTCCTCTATTAAGGCGTTCTCCCACTGCGGGGCAGAGGCTATGAAAGACTTACAAAATTGATCTACATCGTACAGTTTCTTGAAGACACTGTGCAGCCCTTCGATGTTAACCCTTATCGACATGGGCTCGAATTCGGCTAACAATAAGACAAATCCGGAATCCAAATAATCCACCTTGATCCAAATAACTGTCTGAAATATTAGAAAAAAATATTTCTTTTTATGAATTTAATGTAAAACACCAAAAATGTATTCTGATAAATGGTAATGATTTATTGAAGAAATAGAAAGATCCAAAACAAAAATGCCGCAAAACATGCAATAATTCATTCTACATAATTCATAATTATAATTAACAAATCGATGTACATAGTACATTAAAAGATCAAACAAAATTTATTTAAAGTTTTCCATTTAGATTAAAATTACTCCTGGGTTTTTCACGAAGACTTTGTAAATCTATTGGCATTGTTTACCTTTCACAATAAAAAATCTGAAGATTTGAATAAAACCTCTAATTAAAGAATCAGAACCTGCTTAACCGGCAGATAACTGCAGAAACTTAACATAAAGATTTAGGCTGACGAAAACATTGGCAAAGGTAAAGTCCTTTATCCTTAGTTCTTGAAACTCACGATTTAGTAGGACCTCCGCTTCTTTTGTGTACTTTGTGATCATTACTAGATATTTTTAGGTTTTTCGATTTATACATTTTTTTCCGTGAAATTCATTATGATTGTTGTGGCGTCAGCTCTCTCTCTACGCATAATACCTTACGACTTGTTAACGTTTCGATAACGAATGAAACCGAAAGTGCAAGGATACTATATACAATTGGGTTGAATTTTAGTGGAACATTTGTATTGTTTTATATGCTTAAACAATTTGTAAGCAAGCCTAGGCAAACTACATTCGATCAAATTGAAACAAGTAAGAAAGCTACAGTCGAGTGAGCTCGACTGTGAGATACCCGCTACCCATACTTAAACCAGAAAAGCGTCAGGACGCCAGAAAAAACAGTTGATACAATTTTGAACATAACAGACAAATGCAAATGCAAGTGTAATATAATCACATGCATACAAAAATACATACATATGTATCTATGTGTGTAAAACCGCGATATTATTGCATTCAAGCGGCTAATAATTATTACCATTTATTAAAATTGCTTCTCGAATATCTTATAAGATTCTTTTCCGAACACAACCATGAACTGATAAGAATATTTAGTTGGTCTAATTGGTCAACCAAATGAGGCATGCTGCCCGCAGCCGTTTCTGGCCATACAAAATTATTTCTTTAATAACTTCGACAATTTTTATCTGATCGCAACCAAATTTTCAGGGATTACACCGACTATAGTTTTTAATATACATATCGAAATTCGCGACTCTAGCTTTAAAATTATACGCTTAATGCGCTTTTTTATGATTTGCGGGGGCGGAAGTGGGCGTGGCAAAAATTTGAAACAAACTTGATCTGCGTGCAAGCATAAGAAATACTGTCGAAAAAAAATTAGAGCTCTATCTCTTATAGTCTCTGAGATCCAGTGTTTCATACGGACGGACGGACAGACAGACAGACAGACAGACAGACAGACAGACAGACAGACAGACAGACAGACAGACAGACGGACATGGCTAGATCGACTCGGCTGTTGATCCTGATCAAGAATATATATACTTTATAGGGTCGGAAATGCTTCCTTCTACCTGTTACATACATTTCCTGCCGGCACTAAGTTATAATACCCTTCTACCCTATGGGTAGCGGGTATAAAAAGGAAAATGTTTTTATCGAGGGTAATCAAGAAAATAAGCTTGTAAAAACACAATTAAACAATTAAACAATTCGTCATCGAATTCTTTATATCAATAAATTCTACTAAACTCTCATTAGAATTTGACCAAAAAAATAGTAAATGAAATTAATTTTTTCTAAAGAAACTTAATGTCGAATTTAGCAAGAATCTCTTCTGATCGCCAAGCCATGATGTCGACTAATGGCCAAACAATTTCGCATCAAAACAAACGCCCAAATGTCTGACAAAATTTGTCTCGCCTGTCAATATCATAAGGCAGACCATATTTTTTATTATTCCTACTTTTTCTATATTCTATATTCTTGTTGCTAAAAGAAATACGTTGAGCGAAGGAAGGCGACGGAAAGACCATTACCGCAGGGAGACGATCGCATGGGATGGAACTGGCTGGCTGGCTGGCTGGCTGGCTGGCTGGATATGCTTGGATTGGCTCGGTTTCTCAGCCAGAGCCAGTATCTGTGTTTGTTTACCTTTGTGGCATTTGCATATTTTGAATGTTCGCGGAGCGACTCGTGGCACGTTTTACAGAAAACGGTGGGGAGAGGCGAAAGACTTTATCGATGATTGTGTGGGCGAGTCATGCGACGACCTTTCCATAGTTCTCCATGTCTGTTTGTTGTCGTTCTGCGGCCGTTGTTGTCAAACAATTGTCACAACGTGTCGGCATTCACACGAACTTTATGTTTTATCCAACACCTTGGCGCAAATCTCTCAGGGGTTAAAGTTTGTCTAAGGTTTCCCGGCTTTCTGCGGATTTCGGAGGACTCAGATGCGCAGACTCCAAGGAGCGGGGGCAGTCGATGGCCGATCCGTGATCAGTCAGTGATCCATTGCCCTACCGCATCGCACTCGTTCATCAATAACCGTCTGTGGCGGTGTTCCATCAAAAGTTGCCTGCGATCGGGCAAAAACCAACACTCCGGCTGAAGGGTCCTTCAGTTGCCAGCTAATAACGAGCGGAACCTCAGCGGTTCCATTGTTCTGGCTCCTCTTGAAGGCCCTCCCAAATATGTATTCATTATATTTATGGCACAATTTTGCTTTCAAAACGAGTGAACAAAAAGGAACACTTGTGCCCTGGGCCCCGGCTGACAAGCGGAATATCTTTTTTCTCGCGATCGATCGATGGATTGGCCCGGGACGTCTCCTCCGCTGAATAGATCACTCGGCCGTAATGAATTATTGATGGCCCTGGTATGCGATGGAGAGAGGGTAGGGAAAATCACACATAAAAACTCAGGGATGAAATGTAACCAGAGCTTTGACTTAATGTGGCAGCTCAACCAGATCGATGTGTCCACACAACCGAATCGGTGGAACTGTTCAAGTTTTGTGACTTTGTCAAGTCCTCCTCGGGCCTCTGGTGCCCCCATGCTCCTCCTGCTGATCATTTGTGATATATTGTTTCGGTAGCAGTTTGTTAAACGTGATCAATTTTTAATTACCCATCATCATCATCATCCATCCGAAGACATCCATCGACCGGTGATTGCTCGATTGTCGTATCAATCGCACCGCACAGAATGTAACTCGGACGTTTGTCGCATGTCATTCAACGATTTATGCCCCGAGAGGCTTTAATAAATGTGTCTTTGCCGCTTTTGGCCCAGCATATCTCATCTCCAGCTCCAGCTCGAGCTTCAGCTCTTCACTTCCCTTCCCTTCCCGCTCTGATTGAGGCGACTTTGTCACTGGTGATGTGGCGCCGTTGTCTGCTCCATCAACTCCCCTGGCTGGCTCACTCCCTGCGTCGAGTTCTCCATTTGGAGCGTGTGTGCGCAAAATGCTTAATTAGTTTTTGTCTAATTAACACTTGGGACATGGCGAAAGCGACTGGAGTCGTGTGCCACCAAAGGCGTGAAGATCAAAAGGTAAACAAGAGTTCGAGGATCGAGGAACTATAAAAAGGAAAGTTAGGCCTGGCAGACTAAAGATAATATTAGTAGTCGATTTTTTGTTATAAATGAAATATATAGTATACTAGCCATAGTGTATAAGCAACTATAATTGCAGTGAAAGCTCAGCTGTACATAAGAATTGAATAATTTTTTTTTATTGTATTTATATTTCAAAATTACAGAGACATAAGACCTTGAGAAGTCGTGAAAATATGTTTAGTTTCGTTCTTCAAATGCAAGAATTTTAAAATATTTAACTGTATACTGCAAGTAAATTATATACAAACTGTGTAGAGAGTAAAATGAAATTTATAAAAGAATGATAATAATATTTAAATGGCCATTGGTTTACTTAAACTACTACTATATAGAAATCTTAATCAATAAATAAAGCTTATTGAGTTAATTAACTATTTAAAAAATGCCTCAGTTAGGAATTAATATCAGACAAAACAGCAAATGATTCCAGCTGAGAGGAGTTCCAATCAAACCATTTTATCTTGACCAGACTTGGATCAAGTCTTCACCTTGTCTGGACGAACAACATAATTTCTGTGGCCGCACACGCCCATTTTGCCACCAGGCTTCCATGGTTCCACCAAGGTTCGAAGGTTCCCGGTCTCCAAGCTCAAGCCCTTAGGCTCCTGACGCAAAAATTAAGGTGAACGCCCACAGCACGCGCCGCAGGAATAAGTGGGGATAGGAAGCGAGACACCGAGAATGCAGCACTGGGAATGGAGACTGGAGCACCGAGAACACGAGCAGCCAAGCTGGCTGCCAAAACTCCAGTGGAAGTATTTGCCACTTGAGTTTCGGTGGCTCCCCTTTCGCTCCTTTGTGTCTGGTCACCACTTGGAGTTCTTGGCGCGCGCGTTTATTTATTTTGGAACGGGGCGCAGGGCAACAAATTAAAAAGTAATTCTCGGCGCAGCATAATTAGCTGCTAAGTGACATTAATGGGGCCGCAGTTGCACTGCCCCAAGAATCTGCCCACCTCCCCGTCAGCCCCGAGCTGGCTGCACTTTTCCACTTTTTCTTCGGAGGCTCGTGTGTGGGCAATGTGAGGTTCTCGAGCTGCTGAGTGAGTTTTCGTTGGTTTAGCTAATTGAATTCTGTTTTTTGGGCCAGCAGTCCACATGGCCACTTGGCTCCCTTGTGGCTGCCAATTTTGGTTGCCCCGTAATTGATGGGCCCGCTGAAAGCAAAGGTCTTTGCGGTGATGAAATCTTGGGGCCGATAGATCGTAGGAGCTGCTGCGCCATATATGTCAGGCTGGCTAACAACTTTGCTTCCCACATTCCACATACAGATACACCCAAGAGAAGATTATACTTAAAATGGTAAGAAAGGGTAAACGAAAATTCCAGACCTATTCTTTTAACTATTCTTCACATCCCAAGATCCGCCCTGGTAACCGGACGATGAGCACCAGCAGTGGATCAACCGGGGATTGGGACGCAGGCTCGCTGGCCAAATCAGAATCTCAGGAGGATCAAGACTGCGTTGTCATTGGGGAAGTTCCTAAGAGACCAAAGAGGCCAACCGTGCTGTCCTCGGAAGAGGATACTGGAAAGAGTGTAACATCGAAGTCCAGTAGGCGCTCCAAAGGCCAAGACCAGGATGCCGAAGCCTGCTATAACACCAAAGTAAAAAAGGTCAACAAAACAAATTTCTTTTCAGAGGCCAAAGCACAAAGCATACATTCAAGTGAAGGAACCACCCCGGACGAATATGCTCCCGACGATGTGGAATACATCTCCAGCGAGCAGGATGAGGGGCAGACATGCTCCCAGCCAAGCCAACGCTCCACTGATCACTCCAAGAGCTTTAGTCAGATATATAGCGAAATTTTCGAAGAGTCCATAGAGCGCCAACAGAAGGCTGAGCGGGCCTGTCGGGCCTACAACATTAACAGATCCAAGCTACGTGGGACTCGTGAGAGATCCGGGTCAAGGGGACGGGAGAGTGGGACCTATAGCAGCCTGGAATCGAGTTACTCCACTGATCTGGGAAAGGGATCTGAGGAATACGAGTGCAACGCTATCTCTGAAGGCCAGCTAACACATACTGTCTGCTATCGGAATATCCGCCCCTTTAATACCATAAGAAGTTCCTTTAAAAGATTGCCACCCATGATAGATAATATTGACAGTTTTAGAGGGTCATTAAGGCAATCGGAGTGCAGTGGTAGAAAGCCCGATACCAAAAATTATTATGAGAATAAGGAATATTATGACGAATATTCATCCAACACGCATGGACCCAGATCATCGTTAAGTTTACGGGAATCTTCGGTGTGCATCGAGAGCTCTGTTTATTCAAAAGCAAGAAAGTACCAACGTGAGAGCTCTACTACGGAGGAGACTGATGGCCATGATTACCTAACGGACTGCAGAAGTGCCTCTGGAATGGGCACTCCAAAAGGAGACAAGGAGAAACAAGGAGATTATCATTCCAACAGCAGCGCACGCTATAGTCATCACCATTATCGTCACCTGGGAAGTGTGCCCAAGACATATCAAGATCGTGGAAATAGTCCCATTAATATCAAGACGAGGCGACCAACGATCGAGTCCCGAAACCTTTATACCAACATGAACACCAAGGAAGAGAGGGGTGGTTCCTTCCGCAGGTCGAATGTCTCTATTGGAGTGCAATATCCCAGTGACGATGAGGGGCAGGACTCTGCTGAAGAGTTTCGCAGCAATATATCGGATATTTCATACCCGAAGCCGGGTCGGAAAATCTACTGCAAAGAAAATTCTGTGTTAAGCTTAACTCAACTTGTCCGAAATGTGTACGATCAGGATCGGGAGATGACAGATAGATGTAGAACGGACAGCGCTGATTTTGGATTGACTAGTGAGGAGGAATATCCAGGTCATCCAAGTCAATGTATGGTCGACACTAACCCCGCTGGGGAAGAATACTCTGATTTATGTAGTGAAGGCACAACAAATCATCTGGAGGAGCAGCCGTACGACAAAAAGGATGAATTTGCTTACGAAGGTGATCGAAAAATGAACAACTCTGAAGGAACCTATGAGACAGATCAAGTCGACGGTGAAACTGTAGAAGATCCAATGCTAAGCTCCAAAGGGGAGCCCGTCCTATCATCTATTCACAATGAAATGAGTGAACATGTCACTAAACCAACCACGGATAATCTAAAGACCAAGTCAAAGAACGGCCTCAGTCTCAGGATATACAATGCGGACGAGGCTCTGATGGAGATTCCGGAGGACTTCCAGGGACCTGCAGTTATTCTGGACGACGATGCCGATTTCTTAGACATTACCTTGACCGATGATGAGGATCATATACGGGCCAAGTTAATGGCGGCTGCGTTGACAACCAGATCTAGCAATCCGTCGAGCAGCGTTAATACTAGTCGCAGGTCTCGTCGGTCCACCGATTCCACCAGCAGTATCTTGAGCTACAAGCCCAGCGTCATTTTCTCCCGCCGATCGGAAGTGGATGAGCAGAATGCCCCTCGGACCGACCGCGTATCTCTCCTGGCCGAGCGAGTTTTGCGAGCCTGCGCCAATCACTATACTGAGCCATCCAAGTGGCAACCTTTGGCAACACCGAAGACCAACTGGCAGCCCTTGAAGGAGAGTGACTTTTCCAGACTGGCGGCCAGTAATCTGGACGATCGGGAGAGCACACTGAACGGCGCCCTTCAGCTGCTAACCCAGGACTTCAACAGAAAGCTGCAGCGACAGCTTAAAGAGATCGCACAGAGTTTTCATTGAATTGTATTGCTGTATATATTTTTTATTCGAATACAACTCGAAATTTGTTTCACTGCACGCTACGGAAAGAAAATGATTTCAGGTGAAAACCTTTTTTTTTTGACAGCAAATTTTAATATTTGCATATTTAATCCAATCATCCAATCTCTTCAGGGGCAATTTTTCTGGGCACCTCATTGAAAATTTCTTTTTATTATTATATCTTAATATTTTACAGTAGGACTTATTTTTAAAATAAATAATAACGGAAATGGCAATCAATTCCTAATTTTTCTTAGTTTTGTTGAGAGATTTAGATTCTGAATCAAAATCAAACCTCTTGCAAAAAACTTTAACGTTTGATCATACCAAACACGTGTAAATATGAATTTATTTTAAATCTTCAAAATATTAAATGTAATATTCTATTGCACTCTTTTTATACCCTTGCAGGTTATTATAGTTTCAGTCAAAAGTTTGCAACGCAGTGAAGGAGGCATCTCCGACCCTATAAAGTATATATATTCTTGATCAGGATCAACAGCCGATTCGATCTAGCCATGTCCGTCTGTCCGTCTGTCCGTTCTACGCAAACTAGTCCCTCAGTTTTAAAGTTATCTGAATGAAACTTTGCAGTTAGGCTTCTATATACTCTCACTCGTACATATGTCGGAACGGGCCGGATCGGACGACTATATCATATAGCTGCCATAGGAAAAATTAAAAAAAAAAAATTATAACTTTGTCAGTTTTTCACATATTTTAACCAAACTTGATATTTAGCCATATTTCATTATTACTGAATTTCGGGTTTAATTTCATGAAAATCGGCTGACTATTTCCTATAGCTTCCATAGAAACAATCAGGAAAATATAAGAAAAAACCATAACTTTGTCAGTTCTCAACATATTTTCACCAAATTTGATATTTTGTCATTTAATATTATTTCCGAATTTCGATTTTAATTTCATGAAAATCTGACAACTATATCCTATAGCTTTCATAGGAACAATCAGGAAAATAAAAGAAACAAGTAAGAAAGCTACAGTCGAGTGAGCTCGACTGTGAGATACCCGCTCCCCATACTTAAACCAGAAAAGCGTCAGGACGCCAGAAAAAACAGTTAGTACAATTTTGAACATAACGGACAAATGCAAATGCATGTGTATTATAATCACATGCATACAAAAATACATACACGTGTATCTATGTGTGTAAAAACGCGTTATTATTGCATTTAAGCGGCTAATAATTATTACCATTTATTAAAATTGCTTATCGAATATCTTATAAGATTCTTTTCCGAACACAACCAAGAACGGATAAGAATATTTAGTTGGTCTAATTGGTCAACGAAATGAGGCATGCTGTCAGCAGCCGTTTGTGGCCATACAAAATTATTTCTTTAATAACTTCGACAATTTTTATCTGATCGCTTCCTAATATACATTCCGAAATTCGCGACTCTAGCTTTAAAATTATACGCTTAATACGCTTTTTTATGATTTGCGGGGGCGGAAGTGGGCGTGGTAAAAATTTGAAACAAACTTGATCTGCGTGCAAGCATAAGAAATACTGTCGAAAAATTAGAGCTCTATCTCTTATAGTCTCGGAGATCCAGTGTTTCATACGGACAGACGGACAGACAGACAGACAGACAGACAGACGGACATGGCTAGATCGACTCGGCTGTTGATCCTGATCAAGAATATATATACTTTATAGGGTCGGAAATGCTTCCTTCTACCTGTTACATACATTTACTGCCGGCACAAAGTTATAATACCCTTCTACCCTATGGGTAGCGGGTATAAAAACCATAACTTTGTCAGTTTTCAACGAATTTTCACCAAATTTGATATTTGGTCATATAATATTATTTCCGAATTTCGATTTTAATTTCATGAAAATCGGACAACTATATCTTATAGCTGCCATAGAAGCAATCAGGAAAATAAAAAACCATAGCTTAGCCGTGTTTCAAACCATTGCCATCAAATTTGAGATTTGGCACTAATTATTATTTCAGAATTTAAATTCTGCAAGGGTATACCAACTTCGGTGAACCGAAGTTAGCTTCCTTTCTTGTTTGCTATAATATCAATATTTAAATGAAGACATAGTTCATTTTGTGCTACAAATACCTTGAAAATATTTCAATTGTTCTTCTGCATGGGCCTTGGCTTGGCACGAACCCTTCTGCTGAGTTTCACTGGTTGTGAAAACTACTTGAAACTTTCAGCGGTCTGGAAGGGTCGCCAGGCAGTCTGTTAGCTCTGTTCTGGTGGAATATGTGTGCTCCGGGTCCTCTGATGTGGCGATAAATCAACTTTAGTGCTGGCCAAGTATCTCGCTGAAGGGGGAAGCTCTCCGGAGCAGGTGCCCCCGCCCCCGAGGAGCATAATTAGCCCATGGCTACTGTTAGTCTAGTCGTGTACTTGGGCCCTTCGCCCCGTTGCCGCCCCTCGAGGCGCCCATTTATTTTCCTGACACATACTAAATATGCTGAGGTTGTTTACATGATCGATCAGGGATCGTGATCGGTCTTATGCTGTTTGCTGGATGCTCCATACCGAGTGCAGCACTCGGATGAGATCGGGTCGGAGCCGAGATCGGGATGCACCTAATTGCTAACCAAACAGACTGCAGCGCGCAAATATTGTTTTAAGGCACATCAACATATTTCACCTGCCTAATGCCTGATCCAACTCTCGATCGATTGAGCGGGTATATTTTTAGGGAGTAGTTTCTGCGTTCGTTCCCCACTTTCCTTTATAATGAAGTGCGTCCCGATATGTTTATAATTTACGATACAGAATTGGGAGGCGATTGGCCTTTCCACATTCTCGATTGCTGGCGAGCCCTGATTTTGTTTCTTTCTGATGAAATGGCTACGTGATCTCTGAAAAGAGGTCACTTAGACGTAATTACTAAAAGTTGAGCAAGAGGGCGAGAGAAATGCGAGCTAATATATTGCTGATAAGCACTGGGATACCGATAAATTGTCGGGTTTAATTCCTAACTTTTGGGCCGTTTTTCAATTTCTATCGGAGAAATACCTGGTAAAACTTTTCGCCGATCTAAAGTAATTCCCAACATATTCCTAGCCATTCCTAAAGCAATCTAAGCTATTTCCCACACGCACTGCCCACGATGACTTTTCGTGGTCATCATGTGAGCGCACACGGCATAATTTAGACAATTCCCTTCATTTATTGTGAAAAATGCACTCAATTAATATGACTTGATTATATTTGCCTTCCTTTTTTCCACTCGCCGTCGAATGGCTGAATGGCTGTGTTTGCTTAAGTCGTCGCACAGATCCATGACATTGCCATGGCTAAAGACATGGCCAGGGACATGGTCTAAACAAGACTGCGACAACAACACCCAGAGGATTGGCTGACGATGATCGAGAGGAGGGGCTGAACGGCCCGAGGCGCACCCCACGCCAATTTATTAAAGCCAACACCAGGGAAATGTTGCCCGACTAGCCGAATGGCACAGGTTCCCCCTTTGAGTGGTCATCCTGGTTTAGGGGCCCATTCGGTATGAAAAATTGCACGAAACTGCAAAGGCGCATATGCAAAATGCATAATTCATTTAACATTTTGTAAATCATTTGTTTGAATAGCACGATGACGATGATCCGAGGCTAGCTCCCATGGTCTGCCCTGCCTCCCGCTCCTACGGATCCCTGCCCCCCTCAGCAACCTGCCACGGCCGAGCTCCGTTTGGCCAGCAGTTAAGCTATTCGTCTGCCCTGACAAATCGAGAGTTGAGCCGGGCGAGTGGACCTGGATCGAGCCGGGCACTCTGACAATCGCTGGCCCCAGTCCTCGGTTCCAGCTCCGATCCTGCAGCAGCCACACAATGGCCATGACGATGCGCAAATATAATTTCACAACTGTCTGCACATGCTCCAAACGGAACGAGACACACCGCAAAGGTTAAAAAGCACCTGGAGAAAATTCAGAAAACTTGTCATTAGTATCTCAATTTTATAAAAGGTTTTTTCTAATTTTTGAGTGATAAACTTAGTTTATTTCAAGACATGGAACATGATAATAATTCCATCGTTTTGTTAAAATTTTTCCTTGGTCAGTTGATTTTTTTATATGTTTGTTCGATTATTTTTATAAAGTTTTTGTTACACTTATTTTGTACTGCTTTCTGGTCCAACTTGTTAAAGTTTTTATGTAAATAGTGGGCTTTCTTGAAATTATAGGTGGACGGTTATTTAATGATAAAGATATTCACAGCCTCCTTTAAAAATAATAACACTGAATTAATGAAGGAATTACTTTTTCAGCTTTAAAAATATTTGCTGGATCTCTCTCATAATTTCTCGCAGTGCATCAGCCAGACGAAAGCAACAGTGTTCGAGGCATGGAAAGAGCTCCGCCATAAGTCACAACGCCGCAACGACTTTTCAGCTTTGGGATAAGCCTTTTTATTATTATTTGTATTTGCCTCATCTTTTGCCTTTTGATTCCTGTGAAATTTGCATGCGCGGGGATACCGATACCAATTCCAGTCCGATTCTGATCCCGATCCTCCAACGAGCTAATTTCGTTTTGTGTGCGAATATTGAAAAATTACAAAACCTTTGATGCGAGTGGGGCCGAGGTGATGTGGATTGCCATAAGGGTGTTTCGGGGTCCAGCTGGACCCTGCCATTGAGATCTCTTGGGAACCCAGTTTCTGGCCGGCACTGTTTGTAATTTTAATGATCCTCCACTGACATCGTAACTCAATAAGCCTCGCGAGTCGCCAGTCCCAAGTCGCGATCGCTGCAGACAGACAGTCTGGAATCAGGCTGGCTTTCCCAGCCAAACAATTTATCATCTTTGGTTGCACTTCGAAAAGTAATTATGGTTTCTCCCAACTCGCGTGTGGTCGGCGGCTGGGGGATGCGGCTTGGGGTGCGTTCCCAGCGAAATCCATTGTAACTCGATGGTGGCGTTAAATTTTTGATTAAAAAACTATTAGCCAAGTGTTAAGTTTATCGTTAATGTGCGGTGTTTTGGTGCCAGTGCGTCTGCCCCAGCTCCAAGCTGTTCCAACACTATTATTTTTGGTATTGTATTTTTAGGTTTACAAATGAAACGCTAAGTCGCGTGGTTTTCTGCGCCAGATTATTAAAGTCTTTTGTGTTCTTGAGGCGCGGCGATCAAAGGGATGGAATTAATGGAATTTCGAAATGGAAAATGAATTAATGGCTCGTAAGCTCCTTCAAGGGGTAAAAGTACTTATAAGCCATTAAAAGTATTGAAATGTATTTTTTAATATTGAATAAAAACTTAAAAATAAAAAAACGAATTATTTAGCATACGAAAAATTCAAAGAAATTGTTGTTTCCATATTGAGAAACTCTCGGTAATTATAATCCTTAAAAACTGCTCTCAAATGTACAGCAGTAAAGCAATCAAAACTATTTTAATTGCTCCTTGTGCACTCACCTCTCCTCCAACCCCCCATTTACCCACCGTTGTATTTAGCCGGACGTCAACTATAAATATAATTCAATTAAAAAATGACAACCACAAAAATTAGTTAACCACAAAGGCCGCCAAACAATGCCAATAAAAAAGCGAGTATAAACTAAAACAAACAAAAAGTGTACATAAATCAGTATGGAAACCATAACTAGTATAAATTAATTTGTGTAATTTAAATGTCAGGCCATATTTAACGTTCGGATAAAAACCCAAAATTAGACTTTTCGACTGGGAATTGTGAGCGGCATGTGTACGCTCGTTGGTTCAATTTAAACGTCCGGGGTTTCTGTCACTCGCTGGGTCTTTGCCTGCCTATTTTCCACGCCCCGCCCCCTCTCCGCCCGCTCCCGCTCACCACCTTTGCCATGAGTCGCGCAGTCGACGGCAGTTTCCGTCGTCAATTTATAAACGCGTTCAGCTTAAATTGCAACAAATAGTCGCTTATTGAAACTTAAATTGTGCCGACGCAGAAAGTGAACGAGCCGGCGAACGGTCGGCCGGCTGTGGCCAAAGCGAGACGGAGCGACATAGCAATGGTTTTTGGTTTTGTGTCAACAAGTTTTTCTCTCTCGCTTTTGGCCATTTTTTTTTCTAAACGTTTTTTTTTTTTCTGTTTTTGTTTTGTGTCAGTTGTTGACGTTGTTCGGTTGCTGTGTGGTCGTGGCTTGATTTGCTTAAAGGTTTCTGGTTCTGGGCTCCGGTCATGGGAAAGAGGTTTGCCGATGTTTCGATGTGTTTCCCAGATAAGGTATTCGGCGGGGGAGGGGACTGGACCTCAAAGGCTCAGAGTATTCATAGTGGTTGGGATTACAACTTACATTACAGTTGATAAAAATAAATAAAATTGAATGATTAATAAGACAGATTTTTCTCATATAATAATATATTTGTTGTTTCTAAGAGATAGGTCCCAATGTTTTATCTATTTTTTAATAATATCTATATTATTCCTAAAAGTAATAAAACCAAATTATTCCTTAACGAGAAAGATAATAATGACATTATTAACCTAAAAATTATATTAGAAATTTGAAATTTGATTATGTTCTTATGTATGTTATCCCTAAATCTATATCATATATGAATGACCGTTAAAATAATCTACAAACATTTAAATAACCTTTTAGTATTTCAATTTTTATGATATGATATTTTCTCCTATGCGATTACTTTATAAAGTGTTGCCCAAAACGATTTTACCAATGGATATGCAATCACCTTTTAACTCATCTAGGAATAAAACTTCTGGCACTAGCAATTAACCCTGCCTGCCACTAATTCAGCCATTCCTCCCAATCAAAATCGTATATGGGGCCCGCTTATTCTGGCCGTTACACCAAGCGAAATAAAATCAAGGCAAACTCGTTTTATGGCCGACGCCAGGTACAACATTTAATTGCTCGCCACAACAGTTTTCTGGCTGATTTCTTCCTTTAATTTCAATTCCACACACAGGTAACTCCAGAGGTGTTTCCCGCGTCAAGGGGGGGAGTGGGGCTAGAAAGCTGCAACAGGCAGAGCAAATTTTGTCGACAGCCGGCCGCAGCAATATAATATCTTTCGATTAATCCAATCGATTTCTATTCAATAAATCAAAATATGAATTCGTTTCGGCTACGACCCCTCGCCAGCCTAGACAGCCATGGGTGTATGTGTTCGTTTGAGGCACGTAACAAATTGTTGGGTTAATTAAAAAAACATAAATCGTTTGATTCTATTTCCACACTCTCGGCTGCCCCTCGGCTGCTAAATAACCGTGGCAGGTCTTCGACGGCCCTTTCATCAACTGAAATCAGCCGAAAATCTACGACAAAGAAATTCCTAAAATAAATCACACACTTTTCGCTAGAAAATAATTTCACCTCAGACAGTTTTTCCCACTGCTCTCTGGGCTTATAATTTATTTGGCCAGCCCTCTGTTGTGATAATGTTAATGAACATCGCTTAGGCGCGTAAATTGTTGGCCATTAAGGCGTTTTGATGACTTTTAGTCCCTGGAAACTTGATATTCGCAGCGAACACATCAAAATTTGTTTTTGCCAGCATCCGCTGAACCAATCAAAACAAATTAACGAAATTTTTCGATAAATATTCATGACGGAATTCCGTCAAATAAAACGCTTTGCCAAATCCAAGCGGACACGGCTGATGTAGGGTCCGTACAAATTCGATTAATTATCAGATCAGAAATTTGCAAATTCCATTTGCATTTCAATTTAATCGGCCGAATGGACTGTTAAGAGCGTGTGGGAACCATATCGATTGTGACGGAAATAAGTCCAAAGTTTCAAATGCAAGCAAAAAAATGTAAGCCACTAAATAGTTGGTAAGCATTAAGTTATAGTCAGAGTATTTAATAAAAAAATCTAAAAAATGCCATTGTCAACGATCTATTTAATGCAAAAATTATTTGAAATTGCAAATGAACTTCAGTTTTATATTTTGTAAGAATAGTAACGTTTTAAAGATATGTAATTACATATTTTAAGAGTCATAAAAGTTGAAATTGAATTAATAAGTCTTACTTAACTTATGATAGGTTAAATTTTAATTTGATATTTATAATAATGATATTCTCCGACGGATATATCCCATTGTTATAGATATATCCATGTCTGCAGGCTTGATTAAAAAATTGTATTGTAAAAATTGTATCCCCCTGCCCATTCCCTTTAAAAATAAGTAAAACTTGTTCATGGTTTTTTTTAGTTTATTTTCCTTGCTGGTTTTTTGTTGCGTTTTCTGGTTGTTGTGTTTTTTTTTTTTTTTGTGACAACTTTAAATTTACTCTGCGTACTTAAGCTTGAAGAAATCTAAGGCCGAAAATGTATATACGTATATGCGATGTAGCTTCCAATCCCTTCGATGTTCAACTCTTTTTACAGTGTATTAGTTAGCAAGTTTTGTACTAGAAAGCTTTTGAGATGGGGAGCAGGGGTGATGAGGGGTGAAAGCAGCTCCGACAAAAAATTAGCTAAACCTTACGAGTTAAATAGTCAATATGCTTAAGTAATTTCTTGTTTAATTTAACGTTACGAGTACGATTTATACATGTATGCGGTAATTAACTCATATTTTTTACATTTACAGTAGATTTAGTTCGATCTGTGTTATTTATAATTTGCTTTTGTTTTGCAACTAGAAAACTACGTTTACGTTTACATAACATTTAAATAGCAAAAAATTAGGCAATTTCTTGTTCATATATCTTGTTTTTGTGTGTGTTTTTTGTGTATTTTTTGTATATTAATATTTAAAATACATAATAATAATGTTTAAAGACGATTCAAAATGGGAGTTATCGATTTTGTTTTTCTTTCAACAGCAATTTTTCAATTATCAGGTAAAAAGTTTAAAGTATTTTCCTCAACTTTCAGAAATATTTGGTTTTCACATTGCGCCACAAGGGCCAAGTTCTGCAGACGTTGGCAGCAGATCCAGTCCAGCGACGAGGACGACTCCTCCTGTGTCTGACCCACCGCCGTGGGCGCGGCGGAGCCCAGCGGCTGAGAGCTTGGCGGCAGTGGGGGTGGCGGCGGCGGCATTGGCGGCTCCTCGGGCCACCAGTTCTCCCACTCTCAATACGCTGTTGCCGCCCCGGGATGCATCAGATGGTGGTGATGGTGGTGGTGTCCAAAGTGGTTCAGCGGGTTCATCGCGTCCGCCGTTCCGCTCGGCGCCGCCGTGTGGTACCAGTCGCTGGGCGGATGGTGCTGTGCCGCCGGATGGTACAACAGGTGGTGATTGTGGTGCAGCATGGAGGCAGAGGCGGCCGCTGCCCCCGGAGATGCTGCTGCAGCCGCTGACGCCGCCTGGTGGTGATGGTGGTGGTGATGGTGCGACGGCGGGGGACCCAACGGGGGCGGCAGGTACGCGGAGGCGGAGGCGGCCATCAGTTGCAGGGCGGGCGAGGACTTCGAGTCGCTGGGATGGGCGGACAGTTGCTGTTGTTGCTGCTGCTGTTGTTGTTGCTGCTGCTGATGTTGCTGCTGCTGCTGTTGCTGCTGCTGCTGTAACAAGTGCGAGGCACTGCTGCTGGCCGTGCTGCTGCTGCCGCTGCTGGAGGCCCCTAGGTGGACGCTGTGCATCGGATTCGGCTCCGACTTGATCGAGTGCGGTGAGGACTTGATGCCGCTACCGCCGCTCAAGCTGCTTACGCCGCTGCTGCTGCCGGCACTGCCGTCCAGGCGAGTGGAGGGTGGCGTCTGCGCCCCACCGGTGATGACGCTCGAGCTGGAGCTCTCCTCGCCATCGCTGTCATACCCGTGAGATGGACTCTTCTCGTCAATGTTGCCATGCACCTAGAGAAAATGAAAAGATCAAAATATTATTAGTTTGCGTCAAGGTTTTAATATTTTTTGTTACCAATATCGAATTTAGTTTTCTCAATATTCATTTAGTTTTAGGATTTATTAAAGGTAAAAAATATATTTCAACTCACCTTCATGTGCTTGCGCAGCGAGGAGGGATGCGTGTAGGACTTATCACAGCCATTGATCCGACAATTATAGGGCTTGTCCGACGTGTGGACATGGGAGTGCTTCTTCCTGTCCGAGGAGTTGGCGAATCGCCGATCGCAGCCCTCGTGCTCGCACTTGAACGGTTTCTCGCCTGGAAGTAGGCAAGAAGAGAAGATATTTCATCAGTTTCGACTAGACAAGGACTACACTCCGTCGAGTGTCCGTAGCAATAAATAGCATTATTTATGTGACACGCATTAAATAAATAATAGCGGCAGCGAGAGCAACAAAAAAAGATAAGATGACCATTTATGGGCTCACAATTTTTATGAACTGCCCTGCGCGCACACACAATTTAATAAAGGTGGGAAAACCGTGTGTCCAACATATTTATAGAGAAAGAACAATAACAAAACAACAAGGTATACGGTTGGAGAAAGAAATCATATAAATTATGCGGGATCAAGAGGCCCATTGTTCCAGGGGTCCCGAACCCTGCGACCCGAATACGATTTTCACCTGTGCCGATGTCGATGGTCCTTATTGTTATTTGTCTCCCCGACTGTCTGTCCACCGGTGTCTTAGGATGCACAAGAACAATAGCGGCAAGGGTAAAGGGAAAAGGTCACAGGGCCAACGTTTACTATTTGATTCGTGTGCGTAACACCTTTTCATATCCATCCCCCCTTTGGTCCGAAGTGATATTTTATAGCTTATTAGAAAATTATTTTTATATGATGGCGAGGGAGTCGGAAAATCTGGACCCCGATGCAAAGAGATAAAATCAGGATTAGCCATAAATAATATAGAGTCCAAGGTTAACCCGTAATTTGGCAAATATTTCAGGGAAATTTACGGCCGAGAATCGTGGGTATGAAGAAATGTAAATAAATCTGAATATTTGTAATATTTGCCCCATCAATTTCAATCACTTGCCATATTAATCGCCTCTTAAGAATGCCATAAACAAGCTCAATAAAATGTGTATAGAAGTATTTCAGGCTAAGTCCATTTAGCGTATGGCATTTATGTCGCAGATAAGCGGCCATTACATCCACCACGGGCTTTATGACAATTGCAACTAAGCGGCTCAGAGCCCAGTCCCAGCCTCCGAGTGAGAGAAACCCACTCGGGCACCACGTTGATGATGACAATAATCGAACATTTTCACACCTCGAGCTTAAAGCGGACAATCGCTCCGGGGACGGGGGTGTGCTGTGCTGTGTTGTGGGTTAAAGAAAAGCTGCGCAGCTGGGCTGCAGGTGGGGTTCCAGTAGGGCCCCGAGAGCCCACCTTTTAAAAAGACATCCAGCGGCGACTTCGCGGCCAGCTCAACAAGTTTCGGCTCATTCCTTTTTGCCGTCGTTTTCCGCTTTGTGTAATTTAATACTAATTTATGTGCTTTATTATCCGCATTTGAATAAAGTTTTTATTTTGTGATGCGTAATAAGTCAGAGGCCGAGCCAGTCACCAGATAAAGAAACCGAAATCGGACATATGCTGTTCGATTTGAATGGCGTGTCGCATTGTGATTGTTGCTGTATTTTCTATTAATTTGTCAAAATTTTAAAACTCATAAATAAGCATTACAAAGGTCCCATCGCTGTGACATGGGAATTCAATTATTTTGACAGGTCCCAAGGGGCTCAGAGCCAAAACAAGCGAATCGAATGCAGTTCGATGCGCTTCAAATTCCAAAACTTGATTTTTTCTTTAATTTTTTTCGGGGACAATGTCAAGTGTCGGCTTTGCTTTTGTGGGCTTTTTGTTGAGAGTGGCGCCAAATGAATTGTGAGGGAGTTTGAAATTATATTCCAGCTAAGATCCTTGATAGTAGGAGCTAAAACTTTCCACTTTCCACTTTAAATTTCAAACTTCACGACCATCGCTCGGGTTATCTGTAAACACTAATTAGTCATAAGTAGGACAGGCAGCTGACTTTGTTCTGCCCACCCGTTGGGCTCCTGGCTCAGAGCCTTATCAGTTTTATCACCTCCTTCTGCTTCTTTTCGGGGAACCCAGCAGCACACCGATCCCTAGCCGTGGCCATATCCCGATACGCATATATCCACACACATATTCATCTCCTGTAGCGCTGCGGTCTAAGCTCAGCGGGGGAGATGCCAGAATGCGAGCGATGCGAGGCGGCACGCGCTGCGGCCGAGGACATTAAAGGGTTCGTGTCCCGGCTAAGTGCAGCACAGGATACGCATAATTTTCACATTCCACACCGTCCTGAGGGCGGGCATTAAAATTGGAATTTAAATATGTTTTATTGCTTTAAGTTTCTACGGAGTCCGGGGTCCGTTTTGGGTCCAGGGGAAAAGGCGACCGAAATATCGTCGCCCATTTATAAAATGTCAATTTCAGTCGACGTTCTCCACTTCCCCTTCCGACGGAACGACATGAAAGACATCCTTGGCACACCCTTTTTTCGGGGGCTGGCAAGGCGCCATAAGTACAGTGGGCTCTCTGCCTCCGCCCTTGTCTCTCGCTCTGTCCTTGCCTTTGGCCTGGCAAATCCCATTTAGGCTGTGCGGAATCGACAAACTTATTTAAATATTTCAATAAAGTAAATCCAATGGCAAAGTCTCCGTGTATATAATACAGGCGTAGCTGTGAAATAGGCCGACTGCCTTGTGATTTGCATATTTAGCGGGAGCGTCTATTCCGCCTTACTTTCTGCCGGAAAGCCCCGAAATGGTTAATTTCCTAAAAAAAAGAAAAGTCCCTTCTCGCGGTCGGAACGGTTGGAATCGGCACAGACTGCCTGTCATGGCGTTCTGTGTACAGCTGCAAAGTTGTTTGTTTTTTTGGGGTGGTTCTTATATTTTTGGGGTTGCTTTGTAATCTCCCCTTGGAAAATGTGTGTGTTTGTGTGTGTGCGTGGGTTCAGCCAAGAAAGTTGTACATGACCAAATACATATATATCTGTACGTACGTAGGAACGTACGTATTTATATATAAAATATATGTATGGCTTTGTTTGTTGGTAAGTATATATGGCACATGTTTTGGCTTTTATGTAACTGCTGCAAAGCTTGCTGTCATTTGCAGACGAGTGCCGAGCCGACGGCCTTTCCTCCACCGCATTCTCCGCCACCCACCCAGCACCCACACCCCGCCTTCCTTCCGTCTGAAATTGTTTTTGTTGTGGCTATTATGGGCGTTGTTTCTTTTTCGTCCGGAGACTGGGGGCCTGAAAGACTTTCTGATGTTTCTGGGCGTCGTCGGGCAAAAAAAAAAACTGATTTGAGTTTTACTAAACGTCTCGCAAGTGTTTTCTTTAGGGCTGGCAAAAATGCTTGCGTATTATTAAAATATGTGTATTTGACTGATAAAGACAGCAATATGCTTTTCGTTTTGGGGTCAGGGGTTGGCATGGGATAGCAAAGAGAGAAGCTTTTTTTAACAGGAAGTTCAGTAAATTTAACATATAATAATTATGCCAAAAATAGAGAAACGTTTGGTTTTAAACGAATTTTATAATGATAAAAAAAAAATTTAAGATAATTATTTTAAGCACCTCGTCAATCTTTATATTTTGTGTGCTTTAGCTTAATTTATCAACGCCAACGAAACCCTTTATTTTTATTTATCGAATCTCCAGCGTTATACTCACTAAAGTCCAAAAATACTCGGACCTGTCATGAGGAAGCAACAGGAGAGCTGCCCGGACCCCTCTCTCCTTATACTATATATAATATCCTGTCTCTGGAGGTGATTGCTGCTAACCGAGCGATGCAAATTAAGCATCATTGACAGTCGCTGATTAATTGAAGTGAATCAGGTTTTTAATTTTCAGCAACAAACAGCAGTTGGAGTAAAAAATGCACAAATAAAGCATTTTTTGTTCTGCCGTCACTGTGACAGTTGCTTATTAAAAGCATTTCGAAATGGAATTAATTAAAAATAAAATAAAAAACGACGCCACAAAAAGTGCCACCAAAACGGAAAAAAAGTGACTGCTTAACAGCGAGCTAACAGAGCGCTGTTAGCACGCCTGACTGCCTTAATTGCTGCTAAATAATTGCCCTGGTAAATATTTATTGCCTGCTTAAGGACTCGCCCTCGAAGCGAAACAAAGGAGGGAAGCGAAGGGCCTCGTCCTTTCCTTTTTACTTCACCTCGAGGGGAAAGGAGGAAGCGGGATGATGGCAAGGGATGAGCAGATCATCGCTCATGTGTCAACAGCATGCAATGCGATATGATTATTATTATCTAACAATACAATAACAAAACTGCTACTTTTTGCCTGCCGTCTGCCAGTCTGCCCGTCCCTATCTGCCCCTCGCTGCTCTTGCCATCCCACTTGCTCTACCAATAAGTCCGGGTTGTTGACACTCTCCGGATTTGAGAGTCCTGAGCTCATTGTGTATCTGTATCTGTATCTGTTTGTTTGTTAGTTTGTCTGCAATACATTTTTTCCGCCGCTGTCGCTTCTTTTTCCTTCTGTTCTGCTGCCTTTGTTCCTACGGTTAAAGCCGGAAAAAGCCAAACCCCGATTTCCTGGCGGTTTACATTTCAATGGGCAATTTTCCCTCGCTCCCCCTTTTCTCCTCTATTGCAAATAGCTCACTTTTTGTTAAGGATATTTAGGGGGGTGGGGGCAGTGACTGTTGATGATGGGAATATTGTTAGGAACCCAAGGATGAGAGAAGGGAGGGAGAGATGTCCTGGCCAAGCAGGTGCTGTTCAAGTGTAGCTCGTGCACTTTGATATCTTTATTTTCTTTGGTAACAATGTTTAACATCAATTTTAAGTTAAAAATACAACCAAACTAAAGATATAAATAGATCTTCCTATTAATATATAAATCAAATACATCCCAAATTTTTCTTTCAAATATCCTGGGCAGATTTTCCCACACACGCCGCTTACTTTGAATATTTATAACAGTTGCCTGCAACTGATGACCAAATTAATGGCCAACAATTCCGCTCCATTCCATAATAATAATAAAATCATAATTTAAGGGCAATGAATGCCGCATGTCAACGGCCAAATGCAAAGTCCTCCGGCTCATCATCCGGGGCGATGAGATTATTATCATCATCATCATGGGGAGGATGTTGCACCCCTCGGCAAAGGAAGTTACCTATGGGTCGGTCCCTGCCACACAGTCGGTCGGTCCATTGTTTGTTTGTTTGACAAAAACCATCGTTGAGTGAATTCGTTGATGATTTATGATTTCTGCATCCCTTGCCGATGATTACGAGGACCCCATCCCCGTTCCTTGGCTAAGCAGCAAGGCAGCGGCGGTCCTCCCATAATTTTCGCTATTTGTTTGCAGCTTTGCCGTTTGCTGTCAAGTGATACGTTAATAATTGACACCGGGGTCAGTAGCCAGATAGACGGAGAGACAGCCCCTCAGCCGCTAGATTTTCCTGCGGTTTTGGGAAAATGTTTGAAAACAAAAACACTCGGAATTTTACACTTCGTTGAGGGCATACGCCTAATGAGGAAATGAGGGAAATTGCATCAAGAAACCGGAAAGAAAGCAGGGCTCACGGCATATAAAGTTTATAATTCGGAACGACCAAATCAGCAAAGCAACACTGTAATTTTCACAAACTTTAATGTTAAAGTTACTGAGATTGTATAAAGCCAGTTACTTGCCAAAACCATATACACAAAGCCAACAAATTAACTCTTGGGATAACTTTTTTCCTGCACCTTCATAAAGTTTAATGTTTAATGCTCGACTCCAATATGGTTTTTTGTGAACAAATTTTTGTCATTACACAAGGATGCCAGATGCAGATCCCAGGAGCATACACATCCACCTTGGCATACGTCTCTTTCTTAGCCAGCCAAGTCTGGAAAAGTTTTTCTGGCTGCTCCAGCTGAATATGCAATTTGAATGCATTAAATGCAAACCGCACTCTCATGTAGGTAAGGAGTACACACTCATCCGAGCATTTGCATATATTCATCTGAGCCTGAGCATGAGGCCGAGTCTGAGTGTGCTGTGCGCACACACACCTCGAATATGTTAGAGGCGTTAGTTGCATGGCAAACTTGTCGAAAATTTGTTTGGTCCAAGGCAAAAAAGCATAAAGGAGAAACCAAAGTCAGAGACAGAGTCAGCGCCAGACGAACTGGCCCATGTTTGGTCTTGTACTCGTGTTCAGCAAGGCTGTTGCTGTCATTGTTTTACTAATAGCTCTGCAGTTGTCTATCTATGGCTTGAATTTATATACAAAACAGTGTGTTCGGTGCGCCCGGGTGGGGTGTGTGTGGGTTCTACGGTCGATTCTGCCAGCGAAACGCTGTTGGCGAAAACATAATTCGGGCAACGTTAGGGGCATATGCAGAATGTTGGTTATCAAAGGGGGAAAATGAGTCATGGCTGCGTGCTAAATTCCACTTTAAATATAATATATTTTTACAAATATTTTATGCAACTATTTTTAATTATGTTTAAATTGCAAATATGCTAATGTCACAAGGAAGATTAGTGA
The DNA here is from genome assembly GCA_035045905.1 of Drosophila anomelani. Taxonomy (NCBI): domain Eukaryota; kingdom Metazoa; phylum Arthropoda; class Insecta; order Diptera; family Drosophilidae; genus Drosophila; species Drosophila anomelani. The sequence goes on along the minus strand of JAWNOO010000007.1, from coordinate 286,291 downwards.
TCGTAAAACTTAAGAAGATTATTTTAGCTTTCATGTTAAGTCAGGAATGAACGGAATGCGACATGAAACTGGCCTACACTCTACTACACACCATGAAATTAGTTCAACAACTTGTTTAGTGCCTTGTGATACACTTTCCATAAAATATGCCTAACTCCTAAGCCCATTTTAATGCCTAATGTGTCACGTCGTTTTGGGCCAAACTAATTGATTGGTTCTGTGTGTCTAGCAAGGCTGAGAGCGAGGCTCCCCAGATACCACGGCTCGAAATGCACTCGAAAGACAAACGGAGCGTAGACAATAAGCAGAAGTAACACTAAGCCCATTGTCTAAACCCAACTGCATACAAACAAGCCCAGGGGGATGGGTGTCCAGACCGAGTATGGTAACCGAAGTCGGCTCCCGTTGACAAAGAAGTATTTGGCCAGGATTAGCCCGAGGAGCAGCAGCAGCTGATGTCTCAACCGCCTCATGAATGAACTGCTTAAGGAAGGGAAATGGAAATGCTTGCAAAAAAAGAAAGTAGAGGGAAATGCTCTTACCAAAGCAACAGTCGAGGGCAAAATCCAGAACACAACAAAGGGGCGGCTTGGTCGACACTCTCAAAGAGGAGAGGTGTCGCTTTGTCTGGGCTCGGTCACAGATCGGTGTCTATATCTGTTTGGTATCTCCTCGGCCTGATTTTTTGCTCTTTAGCGCTCTTTAAGATCTTAATCTTCTCAGCCCACTCACCCTTCCTTCCCCATCTACCGCACCTCGTCTCTCTTATCTTCCCTTCTGTTTGTTTATTTTTTCAAGTTCCGTCACGTGGAAAATCTCTTCGGCTGTTTGTCAGAAATTAAAATGTCATCAAGATTGTCATCGTACGGTTATGTGATGTGACATCTCCGGCAACCAAAGGAGGCTGGATCTCTGAGTTCGGTTTCAGGGCTCGATTTCGGTTGGCTTGCTTATCTCAAATGGCTTGTTTAAGTTTAAATGTTGTCAATTCTAACAAGATTCGCTTCGGCGATAAAACCCATCAATGACATCAGGCGACCAATATTTTTGAGAAGGCTCATAGGAATAAACTAAGGAATTTTCGGTGGGAATTGGAATTGGAAGAGGAAAATTAATTGGAAGAACAAGAACAAGGAAGTACAGGGAGAGGATGAAGTTAATATAATATATACTGCTATTTTCTGGGGAAAACACTTATGTTCTTTATATTTCATATTTAAATTTAATCTTGGAAACCACTTCTATCTCACACCTTTCGATCTGCCCTTCTTCGCACCTCAACACCTTCTCGTATCTTATCGGTACTGCCTAATGAACACATCAAAACATCAACTAAAATTGCATTTATGTTGGCAACACTCGAGTAACGAAACACACCCGTATTTAGGGGACAACAAATTGATCTGAATTCCGAAAATGGAGGCGAAAGGTATCACATCGCAGTGGCTTTGCACTCCGCTGAGTCCTGCGAAGAAATTTGATCATGCTGAGAATTCGAAGACGCAGAACCCGAAATCAAACCGCGTGTGTGTATACAGTGTGGTGTATATTTTCGAAACACTTTTCACAGTAGCCGTCGGCAGTGCGTCATAGAGTCCACGGAGCTGTACTCTATTTATCGGAATTGTTTCCGCGTTGGCGGCTGTAATTTTAGCCAAAAACTGACAGCAAGTTGTCACACAAAATTTGTGTAAGTTGTGCCTCTAATTGCAATTGACAATGTTTTTACAATAAATTGCGTGCCAGTTGGTTGGCGACTGAGTCTCGGACTGCGGCAATTTGGGTTAAACAATCACATTTTGTATCTAAGACAACTTTGGAGGCGTTCGTGTGTTACAAATTCGGCTAAACATAAGCGACAGGCGATCCGAAATGTCCCAAGAAAAATACTACAAATATTCATACATCTAAACTTAAGCTGATTTGACAGGCACGATCGGATATTTTTGTATATTTTATACGCCAGAAATATGGTAATTTATTTGTATTTAAGCTTCTGAGTTGGGGTTTTGTGCTCTAGAAAAGCAAATAACTGATTGATTGGTGGGGTTTTATTTACAAATACAACGTAAATATATTTCCGATGCTATTTCCCCCTTTTAAAGAGTCACCAGATGGTTCCATCGTTATTAAATTTTATTTTATTTGAATCTAAATCCTTCCTTGGAACCACAAATAAATCTGATATGATTTATTTCCGCAAAAGTTTCTAAATATAACCTTGCAAAAACTTATATGAAAGCATTCCAATCATTCTCAGCTCATATACTCTGAATTGGGCAAGAGCATTCCCCGATTTATACAAAGAATATCTGGTTCTGGTTCTGCTGCCCAGCTGCCTCTCGGTCTCCCTTCTTTTCGGCTGTTTAACATTTTTGCCCATATGAATAATGATTTCATTTTTCCCATCAGCTAATTTATACAAGTGGGGCAATGCGCGCGGGGCCCTTGGCGCGATTTAGAGGATTAGTCAGGCCTTACTTTTCCATAATTCTCGAAAAGCAGAAACCCAAGTCTGGTCGGGTCTTGGTGCTGGCTTCAGGCCGAGCTCCCAGCTCCCAGCTCACAGCTCCCAGCTCCATCTTCTACCTGTGCCCCAGCTCGAGGTTGAGGCCGTGTGTGCAGATATAAAAAATATGCAAGATGACAGTTTAATTTTATGGTTTGTCTGCTGCTGATCAGTTCTTTATGCGTTGAAATTTTATTCTTATTTCGGTTCGCGCTCCCACTCCACTGGCTTCGTCTCTATCTGGGAGCGGGGATCCGCAGATCCTCTGGAATGCGAATGGAGTCTGGTACGTGGCTACTTTTGGCTCCTTTCGGGTGAGGAATTTAATTAATTCGAGAGCGACTTCTAATGACAAAGTGGGCGTGACCAAGGCTTAGGAACTGGAACTGGAAGTGGAACTGGGACGCAAGACTTGCCAAAATTATATATAAAAGAGCCGGAATGAAGAAGAGAAATTTATCAAAAATAAGCCTCATTTATTAACTAGCCGGGGTAAGCAGCTTATGTCCGACCATCCGGGGGTTAGGCATTGCCATTCGAATATTATGCAACAGCCCAACAAAATGGCTACTTAGCTAATAGATTCGAATGAAGGCCAAAACAATGACAATGCCAAAGGGTTGGGATGAGAGAAACAAACCCCTGTCGCGTTTACAGCGGCCGTTTTTTCCTTCACCCGGTTTTTTCGTAAATGAAATTATAATTCCCGTTCGTTCGCACACATGCAGGGCGGCAGGGGTTAAAGGTAGCTACATTCATCTACAATATACATATATACGCATATAAAACTGTTTTGACATTTGGGAGAATGCATGAAAAATAGAGAGAATGCAAAGCAACCCCCTCTCTGCTCACAAGCGTAACGGGTGGATCGAAAGGCATTGTTAGTAACTTGTTAGAAGAGCGCTACGAAGGGGGGTTCAAAATAGGGGGTTGTCACTAATTAGAATGGGTGCATGCGTTGGATTATAATGCGTGAATAAGTGCGTCGTCCATGGGTGGGCCAAGGACATGGACTTTATTCACCGAATGTTTCATTAACAATACATTACTAAGTAACTTGGTTAAATAAGAAATAATAAGGAATATAAAAAACGTTAGCTATTTTATTGTCCTGTTCCACTTCCACTGTTTCAAACGTTGACTAATAGTAAATCTCAGAACATCATTAGATGTTTATAGGAAACTCTAGAAATAAACCCAATACTTATTTTTAGACACAATTACCGAAGGTTCTTAAAAATTACAACGACTATTGATGCAGATTTTATTCCCATAAATATCCCAAGCACAAAGACAAACTTTAACTCTAGTTTCCATCTCTGTGGTCAGTCAATAAATTTCCCAACTTAGTTTACATTCAGCTGTCAAGCTGGACCACACCAAGAAATTTATATACTTTTTACTTCTGGCGCATAAATTGCCAAAAAAGAGAGGAACAAACTTTTCAGCTTGTCAAAGTTTTTAGCAGATTGCGATCGTGTGTCATGTTTGGTATTTGACACTTTAAATTGAGCGAAACGAATGCAAAAACATGAGGTCTGGTTCTCTCACACGGACTTTGGGCTATCTCCGAACTCGCTAATTAAATGACGAATTTCCCTGGATGGCTGTTCGGACCTCTAAATGCATTTGTGATTTAGAATGGCAGACCCCGAGGAGAGAAGTCCTCCTAGGGAGCGTAACTAATTGATTTTCGGTTTCAGCTTGTTAGACAGCGGGTGGGCAGGAAGGAGGGAGGCAGGCAGAGGAAGGAAGAGGAGGTCCTACGACCAGGTAGGAAAGTTAAGGTAATCAGCTCGAGCTCATCGCAGGTTTTTTCCACCGCCCCGTCCTCCCGCTGGCCATTCCTGTTACTCCGCTCCTGGCCATTGTTCTGGCAACAGTGAAATTCTGAGAAGCCAAAACACACAGTTTATGCGCAAAAATAAAAAGTGATTTTGTCTCTCGCTCCGATGTATCTGTATCTGAATCCGTATCTGGGCTTGTTTGGAGTATGTGTGTGTTTTTGTGAAAACCGTTGAACCCGCAATAAAGTCATCAATCATTCACATTGCCAACGCTTTGGTTTTTTTTTTAATTTCGTATTTTGAAAAATTATTCAATTGGCGCCGAGCCCGCAGCGAAAAATGCAGCCAAGAGCGTTAGCAGTGCATTTGTGTTTGCCATTTTAGGTTACAAAACTTAACTTTAAACTTAATATTAATCAATTTTAATACAAATATATAATTATTAATAAATTAAATTAAATTTTTAATAGTTTTAAACACTTTCAAGCTTTATTAATATCGGTTATAGAATATATTAATTACTAAACGAATCATTTTATGTTTATTTTATATTTCAGACCCTTTTTCGAATTATTTTATGTATAATTTAATCTTTAAAAGAATATTCAAAATACTAGGATTTTATTATAAATATTCTGCACGCCAAGCACTCTCCTTCATCCAAAATACCCGCACCAATTGGCCCCCTTCAAAGCTTTATAAAAGTATAAATAATTGTATAATTCACTTCATCAGCCAAGGAGCGTACAAGTCTATAAAAGACTCATTAAAAAAACACTTGCACTCAATTAAATCGAGTCGAGTCGGTGCCGGGAAGAGGGAGCTAATCAAACAAGGGTCGCAGCCACCGGGACAACGTTGAATGCTAAACTTTGCCCCGCAGCATAATTGCACAACAAGAACAACAACGACGAGGCGCCTGGAAAATGGAAAAACGAGTGCCTGCACTTAGGCGATGGGCAAGCGATGGGGAAAAGGGGCGGAAGGCAGAACTGAGGACAGTGGCTTAATGAGCTTGAAAAAGGGGCAAAGGAGGGAGCCTCTCGGTTGGATGCAAAAACTAACCACAAAGTTGTTGAATGCTCTTGCGGCAGTCGGATCCTGTGGCCCGTTATAGGTGTTAATGAATAAAGTTGTTTTGTGGTCCAGTCGAGAGTCCGGAGGAGTAAAATGAAAAAGAATCGTGTAAAAAAGATGGCTGTGTGTGCGCGTGTAAACCGCACACCATGATGAACGCCATCTATCCAAGCACAAATACACACACAGTCAGACACAGGTGTCAACTGGGGCCCAAGCAACAAAAAACAACAACCACAAAGCGGACAAAAGTTGATTGTGTGTTGTGTTTTTTGTGCCGTCCGGAGTCCGGAGGTGGGGTGCCAAAGGGGGGCAGGGATGGACAGCAGGCTGGACATGGAAAATCGCAGACGTGAAGGTGACAAGTGCAAAAGTTAACACAACAGGAATTTACACGGGGGAACAGAGGGAACAGGGGAACGAAACGGAAATATAAATTTCTGTCAAATTTGAGAAGAAAAAATTTGATTTTAGTAATGGTATTGGTCAATTTAATTTTTTTCATGCGATGCAATTCTAATAAATATTACGTTTCCCGAATTTATAAAATTTAAAGAATAATTTATTTTAAAATATATTAACTTATAGAAACAAAAGTGTTATTTTTAATAAATATTTTCAATATTTATAAAATCTGAACAACAAAATATAAAAAGTATAAAAGATAAAAATATAAAAAAATAAAATAGATAAGATATGTATACTGCTGTACATTCTACACTTAAAATTATATTTTTTTGCTCTTGATTTGAGCGATATATTTTTTGTTTATTTATTTCATTTTTGTTGACTTCTCTTTGGAGTTATATAAATCCGAGTCTCGTAAACTCGGTACTATTTATTTTATTTAATATTTATTTATTCCTAGTGTTAATCTAATAAAATCTCAGGCTAACGAATAATAAAAACTTAATATACTATAAGTATTTTTAAGCCACTCATGCCAAACATTTTAATATTCTTGCGAGAATAAATCAGAACAAAGCCCCAAGCTTTCCATCAACACTTTTGACCAAAATTAATCAGAATAATAAATGCATTAACTTTTATACTTTTGTTTTGCCTGAGACTTAACAGTACAATTGCTGTCGTGGACATGATCTATGAGAAGTTGAAGTTTATAAAGCAGAGCCCGAGCTTAACGCAAATTAATGACTTTGATTCCAGTGGCTGTTGAACTTGTTCCGTTGGGGTTTATGGCCGAGCATGTAGGGCTCATTAGAAGCGCCGAAACAGAGTCATTAAAATCAATTAACCAGGGAGGATGCCGGGAAAAACCAACATAAAATGCAAAAACACAAAACAAAGTTGCCAGCAGCCGGCGCAGAATTGTGCATAATTGCTTTAAAATGGCGCCACTCGATTTAATAAACCCCACTGCCACAGGGAGAACAATAAACGGAGGCATAATGGAAATTCCAGGCCTATAGGACCGGTCTCCAAGCATTATCCTGGTTTGGCAGCATCCTTCGTTTATTAAATGGCGCGGACAAAGGGAATCGGAGTAGAGGAAAGCTAGACAGCACCAACAGCACCATCCATCGCAGCAACAAGAGCAATCTGGACAACAAATGCGGTCCAACAACATTCTGGCACATCCAGAAAATGGCGTTTCATATTGCCGGGCATATTTTACACATTTTGTTTTGCTTTAATTTGGGCTTTCCATATTTTTTCGCTGCCCCCTCTTTGTTCTTTTGCTTTTTGTGCGTGGGCCTTAACAAGTTTTTCTGGGGATTATTCGGCTTTATTTTATATAAATTGAATTAAAATATTATATATCTTCTTTTTGGGTGCTTCATTATGGAAACATTTAAAAGTAACCACCATACCCGCGCCGGTCACAGGCGAAATAAATCTTACACAGAGATTCGTCAAAGAAAAGAAAAAAACACAAAATTAGCCGAACAAAAAAGCAATTTTTCTAAATTGTTGTATCTGTTTGCCTCAGACAAACAACATTTTCTTTTGCACACTCATCGAAAGGTAATTAAAATGTTTCGTTTTGATTTTCAAGACACCGCCATATTGTATTCGCCTTTGGAACAATCATGTGGCATTATAATGATCTCGGGGGGCATTGTGAATTGGTTACTGTGTGTACGATATGATGATATTTTTGACTAATTTCATATTTCATTTTCGTTATCTAGGGTGATGGTGATGCAGCAGAAAAGCGCGATTTTTAGGGTCTCTGATTTGTGTGTGTCTGTGTCTATGATTGGTTAGCGGGTTAGCCTGGGCAACAAATTGGAGGAGATATTGAACATACTGACGGACTTTCAAGTGGCCGCCGCACAACTTCATTATGGATCGGGGCCTTTAACCTCTTGCGGGTAGCGGGTAGCGGGCACTTGAAGTGCGGACGAGTACGCCGCCTCCTTCTCCTCCGCTCGCTGCATAAATCAAAAATTCAATCAGCATCGTTGGCCGGGTTAAATGTCCCTTGGCTGCTGGTGTTTGTTTTTATTGCAGTGACAACAACACAAACACCAATAGCAAACAAACACACACATGTGTGTGTTGACACGTGTCAAAACTTCCGCTTGTAATCGCTCGGAAATGCTTCTTTGGCACTCCGTGCTTGGCCCTCTCGAAAGAGCCATCGAAATCCCAAAATTGGGGTAACTCTCGCCGGGATTACTGGCTGTTTCGCACACATCCACTCCTCTAGTTTTATTTTATTTACGTTTGCGATTGTAGCTCTGTAGTTGTAGCTGTTCTGGTTACTCGCCATGGTACATTAAGCTCTTGATTTAGATTATGCAAAGGTTATTTATGATCCAGTTTCCACTCGCCGGCGATCGGGAGTGGGCCGAAATTTGATAAGTGGGTGAGTAAAACGGAGCAGGGCAGTCAAGTATGTGTTTATGGATCCAGGCGATATAGATCTGTCTTAAGTGGTGCCATTAAAACAGCGAGAACTGATTGGAAGGGTCAATATACCATGGCGAACACTGAGTTTTAAGATTATAATGAAATATACAAAATATACATAGTATATAGAGAAGCATTTCTACATAGTATGTACATTTAGGTTGGGATAAGAAGAACTTTAGTTTACAATTTATTTTATTTTAATAATTCCCTACCCATTTCATCCAAAACATTTGTTGTTCCCGAACCGAGATCATATCTTGCCAGCCTAAAGCTAAAGTCAAGAGCTGTTCACAGGCTTAGGAAAATATTGCGGAGTGCAAGAGTCGAAGTCAAGCTGCAGTCACAGGAATTATCCTTCCTGTGAGGACAACAACTTTGCCGGGGATTTGCCAGGGCTGGGGAAATGGCTTAAGTGGCAGGTTTACAGGTGTCGTAAAAGAAGACCCTAACGGCCAGTGGCGGGTTAAGCCAGGTAGTGGGCGTTCCACCGACTTTTGCCGACGGCAACACGCCCACCTCGCCAATGTCCCGGATTTGCCCAGGAGAAGGCAAAGGGTTTAACCCACGGCAAGGTGAACTCATGTGTGGCTACGGAAATAACAGCAATTCCATTCCCTAAACCTTGACTTTAATTAGAGTATATATTTTGAATAGAAATTACTTTATTTTGTTTTATATATTTTTAAAAGAAAATAATTTAAATTACAAAATATTCAAAATATTAATATTGAACAATTAAATATAATTGCCTTGTTTAAAGTTGATTTTTTTTAATTTAAATAGTGAACATTTTCTATTTAGATAACGTAAATTTGCCTTTATTTATATATTCAGCCGCAGCATATTTTATTATTGGAATCAATTAACTTTTATGTGTCTTAAGTAATCTAATTCCATGTTTTAACCCAAGGCTAAAATTCTTTCTTGCTAAATAAAATTTAAAGAATCCAAAACAATTGTGATTTCATTTATTTCCATTTCGTGTCCCAAAACATTTGATTAACTTTATTCCCCTGATAAGGATTAGCAATATAGCTCTGTACTTACCCGTGTGCGTTCGTTTGTGTATCTTGAGATTCTCGCTCCGGGCAAACACCTTGCCACATCCCGGATGCGGGCAGGCGAAAGGCTTCTCGCCAGTGTGGACGCGGATGTGATTGACCAGCTTGTATTTGGCCTTGAAGGGGCGTCCGTTACGGGAGCAGCCAATCCAGAAGCAGGCGTGGGTGGTGCACTCGGGGCCACCGACATGCTCCACCGTCAGGTGGGTCACAATCTCGTGCATCGAGTGGAAGACCTTGTTGCAGGTCTTGCGCCCGCCAGCCTGCACCAGGCCGGGCTGGTCAGGATCTATCCAGAGGCACTGCATCTCCTGCTTGATGCTGGAGGCGGACGAGGCCGGCTGATGTCGCATGTAGCGCAGGAAGGCTCCGGCTCCCGCTGGATGCATGGCCGACATGGCATGGTGGGCCGGATGATGCACGGCCGGATGGTGCACCGCCGCCGCCGGGAAGTTGCCATGATGGTTGTACGGGTGTCCCGCGGCATAGGCGTCCGCCATGCCCATCCGCATCTGGTGCTGGTGGTGGTGTGCAGCCGCCGCCGCGTGATGGTGGCTGTGGAACGGGTGCTGTCCGAAGCCTGTGCTCAGTTCGGCTGCCTGGGCGGGAAAGCTGGAGAAGATCATGGAGTCCGCCGCCGCAGAGGCCTGTCCGGCGCTGCCGGCCACGCCGTAGTCCGTGTCCCGGCGACCGAGCAGAAAGTCTCGGGAGGCATAGCTGTTGAAGTGTCCGTAGCCGGAGTTTTGGTAGGCCGCCGCAGTGGTAGCCGCGGATTCCGCACTGCCCTCCAGTTGCTGTTGTTGCTGCTGCTGCTGTTGCTGCTGCTGTTGTTGCTGCTGCTGTTGCTGCTGAGCTGCAATCTCGTGCTGCTGTTGCTGATGCTGCTGCGTGTTGCTGCTGCTGGAAGTGGTGTTCGGCGACATGCGCAGCCCGTAGCTGGCCAGGTGGTGCTGGGCCGGCTCAATAAAGGCGTTCATCATCATGTTTACAGAGTTTTATTTACGATTTGCACAATTTCTATATGTTTTGCAATGTTTTGCTTTTCAGTTTAGTTTTAGCTTTCGATTCAGGCCAAGGAGCCCATCACCGCACTAAGGTCACGTCACTGTGCTCCTTCTGCACTCTGTGCGCTTCTAACGCTAGCCTGGTATTTGTTTGATTTGTGTATTTAATTATTAATTTGTTGGTCAAACTCTAAGCACTCGCGCGCGGTCTCAAAGAGCGTTGCGTGTTGCGTTTTCGAATCGCGCGCCAAGCCAAGACTTGACGTTTCAAGATGCGCAGCAGGACTGAAATGCCAGCTCCTGAAATTTCAGCTCGCTGCGGGTTTCCGGCGATCGGCGAACTGGTTTGCGGCATTAGCGGGCCATCGGACAAGTAAGAGCAGGATGGCGACAGCGGCATCGCACAAGTGAGAGCAGGATGGCCATAGTGCCAAAGCGTGGTGAGTTTCGCTAGCAATCCGATTCGCCGTGTGAGCGGGATGGCCAGAAGAAAATGGCTGCTGCGGGCTGCTTTCGGGCAGCAGTTAGAGCAGTCCAGCAGTTCGCAACCACTCCAGCATATAGCTCTCCTGCTCTGTTCGGTCGATTCAAACTAGTTTTTGGAAATTAACACCCACTGGGTGTTGGGTGGTGGGGCTGTCAGGCGTCGCAAGAGGAGGGGCGTTCGCGCAGCATGCGCGTGTCTAGGGCTCCAAGAGCTGATTGGACCGACGGGCAGCCAATTGAAAGCTTGCGGGATGCATTTCCCAGCGCCCAAGAGCTCTGGCTTATTTTTCACTGTCACTCCGGACGAAATGTTTTTCATTATTTTCTGCGGCCTGCTCTAGCTGCCCGGCTGTCAGTTTATCAAATTAGTTGTTTATTTTATTGATTTTAATGATGCTAAGCACATTCCTCGCTCTCGGCCAGCGCGGATTTTTCTAGCCGCTCCGCTTTGTTTGGATTGTGCAATGAAGACATACGTTTTCATTAGCGCCGAGCGCTTTGTTTTTCATTTACTAATTTATGGAATTTTAAATAAGCAGCCGTCGAAACAATGCATAATTTCGTATCAATTCGGCTTGATTGGATTCTGCTGAGTGTTAAGAGGCCCGGCAAATTGCCTTTTCGACCAGATTGTGAACTGATTTCTTGGTTGGAGGCCCACGGTGATTAAAATATATCTCTTTGTTTGGTTCAATAATATTTTCCTAAATTTAATATGAATAAATTTTAAATAGTCATATTCTGATCATTCAGAACGAGTTTTAAGAGGCTCTTTACATTTTACTAATTATATACAAAGTACTATATCATATCTACTATTTTCCTGTCGTATAATTCCGACCTTAAACTTAAAAAATTTAAAAATGGCAACAATTCCAATATAAAATTATTCTATGTTCTATTTACATATAAAATAATCTCTTCCTAATGAAGTGAGGGTATGAATTAATACCTCCCTTAATCCACAATGCATCTCAAAATGACTTATAAAAGCTTCACAAAATTGTTTAAAAACCTTACAAATATTAAACAGCATTTCCCAGATAAATGTAAGTTGGAAAATATGGTAACCCCCCTTCCCATCATTGAACCCAGTTCCTTGGGCAATTAAAGCTTCGGGTTAATTGTGACACTAAATGTCACCGACAAACGATTCGGCTATTAAAATGTCAAAACAAACTCCACGGCAATCGGTAATCGTCCTAGTGTCATGCCCGACCCCAATGCCATATTTGGGATCCGGGTAAGACCATAAAACTTGGAAAATTGCGCCGAACTGGCGAGAGCTCCGATCCCGCAGCGCATCAACGACAAATGTCATTCGAAATGAAGCCATTGCTCCACATTGAGCTAGAAAAAGGGGGGAAGGGGTGGGGATCATGATGAAGATGGAAATGGCAATGGCGATGGCGATGGAGAAGCAGACGTTGGCAGCTCGACTGAAGTGGATTTCTAGGGCATTGCCATAGAACCACTCCCATAAATAATGCATTTCGAGCCACTTGAAAATGGAAGCGCAAAATGCAATAAACTTTGTAATAACAAAAGCAAAAACAACAACAGCAATAAGGGGCCAGATCAGGCCACAAATTAGAAATGTAAAATTCTCAGATAAACAATATGGCAAGTTTACGCAGCAGGTCGCAGTTTCTGTTGCTGCATCTTCATATGCATCTCAAGTGGTCAGCCAAGTAAACTTTCTGAAAAGTTGCAGGTTTAGCTGGTAAAAAGTACATCGTCTTTATATAAATTTGTTTTCTTTTTAAGAATATATCCTCAACATATATTTCGACTCGAAAGATATTATGGAAACTTAAGACTTTTGCTTGCTAAATGCCGGAAAGATGGAGAGATAAAATAATCGGGACAATGTAGTGCTAGTTTTTTAATTTTCTTAATCTTAATTTTTTCGATACCGATTTAATACATTTAATACATTTAATACATCAAATCCTTGCATTTGTGACTCGAATGTATAAAATTCAAAACAGAGACAGACAACCATAAATTCATTTCACCTCCTCAGCTAAACAAAAACATCTACAAGAATTATTAATCTTAAATCAAAAATGCTTCCTAATATTTTGTCATAATTAATCCTGAATGAGGATTAATTTAACAATCATGTTCATGCTGAAAATCTTTCAAAAAACGTTTTATTAAATCGACACTACAATAATGTATAATATTTTCCCCAAACTTTTTTATCTCAGTAGCTTTTTCGGAAAAGCATAGACAATAAAGTGCAAATAATATTATAAACCAATGCTTCGACTTTTAGTGTATAATTTTCCAGATTGACACCAAAAATCTGTAGTATTTTAATATTTAGGATATTTTTCTTTTGGAACTCTTTCGGCATTTCCCATTAATTATGCCTTACAACCTTTTCATTTCTGATAGAGTTTCTTATTTTCTGACCACGGAAAAATCGACTATTGATAATTTGATTTAAAAAAACTATAATTATTATAAAATCTTCTTGTTCCCATTCTTGGTGAATATGTTGAGCTAGAAAAATGCAAATATATATATTCTTAAATCACTTTCACCCCCAAGTGGCCTTAACCCTAAGGCCAGCCAAAAATGCTGTGCTTAATCAGTTTGGCCACAACAAAGTGGGCAACCAGTGGGCGTTGACTTGTGCCAAATGGCCTCGTGTCATGGGAATCAGAGCCGGAATCACAATCAAAATGTAGCGTGGCCCGGCGTGGACGCCTTTGGCACATGCCGCGATCACAGCGGTGTGCACGGTATGCACAGGTCTCTCTTCCTAGGGTTCGCCTGAGACCCGGGACTCGAGATTCCAGGCTGGAGTTCTCGAGAGTTCGAGTATTCCATGCCAAGAGAGTGAGAGGTCTCGCAGGGAAAGATCCCAGGAGCGGGAGGCCAGTGTCAAAGGAGTGAAGTGGGAGCGTGGGAGTTTTCTCTCCAACTGGTTTTCTTCAGCATTTTCCTTTTCATTCATTTTGGTATTGATTGATGTGCTGGTTGGAATAATATAATGAAGAAGACATTTTACACACTAGTGAGAGAGAGATTTGGTAATATATAAGCCAAGTATGTACTTGGAAAAGTATTATACCATAACTATTCATGTATTTACATAAAAGTGCATCCGACTAAGTATATAAAAAGTATATTCAAAATTAGTCCGTTTTTCTTTTTGCTCATTTTAAGTTATTTAAATTTAAATCGATTTTACAACTTGGAGAAAAGTATAATAAAACCGTCAAATATTAATAGCATACAATTCAAATAAATCTTTGAATAATACACTGATAGAAAAAATCAAGAATTAAGAATTTTCGGTCATGATAGTAGCGTTAGAATTTTTCGATCTTGTTTTGAGATTATTGTTCATTACATCAAGAATTTTTGCATTCTAAATTCAAGACTTTTTAAATCTTATTTAAAACGGTAAAAGAGTTTAAAATAAGAATATTAAACGTTGAATTGTGAAAAAAAATCTTAAAGCATTACCAATTCAAAAAAAAAAAAACAACATTTTTTAAAGCATTTTTGTTTTTTATTTCTTTATTTATATATTTTCAATTGAATTATTTTAATTTTTATCTGGGTGGGGTTCGAACCTAGGACTCTGTGTCTCTCAGACCAGGCGCTTACACAACGCGCCAAGTAGCTAACCTGGAATAACTGGAATGTGTACATATGTACTCCCTCTGTAATCCTTCTGTAAAACTAAGAATGCAAAAATCTTAATTTAAGACATTTTTTTCTTGATATTAATCCTTTTTTGGTATTGTTTTCGGAATACTTCTATTGTTTTGAGAATATTTTGTATTCTTTTAAGCTTCTTTTTTAAGAATGTGAAAAATCTTAAATCTAGGTTCTTTTGGGATTGAATAAACCATAAAAAAACTTGTTAATAGAAGTTTCGTACTTATATTAAGAATAAACTTTAAGAATGTACAAAATCTTAAAAGACGATTTTTTTTCTATCAGTGTAAAGATTCAATGTGATTTTCATTTTGTTTATGTGAAATGTAGAGAGCTAAACTTGTTTTGCGATTTATTATAAAATTGTTTGTTCCTAAATATATTTACGTACACAGGTGATAAGCACATTTCACCCGCAACCTCACACAGCCACCCACTGAAAATTGCACAACCAATAAAACATGTCAGGTAAGACAAATATAAAACGGAAATTCGCGAAACCCGCAAAAAATATTAAGGAATTTTAATCCCAGGGCGTGAGGCTACATAGAAAGGTAGTACAAGGATTAACGAACCAACATAGCTTAGGAAAGTCAATTTTTTTATGACCCTGCCATGAAGATACCGGAACAAGGCAACACAACCAACATAGCACACATCGCACCGAGAATCTGCAGACAGAGGGAAAAATAAAATTTGAGAAAAATTATATGCCTCATAAAGATTTCGCTGGAGAGCGGGCGAAGCTATTTGGCTTCGGACGAATCATAAAAAAAAGTGCGTGACAGGAGGAGTTCGAATAGGAGGGATACGGACATACCCCGACAAGGTCATGTCAACCATAAATATTTACATGTCATAAACATCTCAAGGTGAGGGCCAGGATCAGCTCAGCTCACATCCTTTTTCCGCAATGCGTTTTCCATTGAACAGAAAAAAACAAAGGCGAGCGGAAATCTTGAAGCCTTGAAGCCCGGACGATTTTATGGCCACATTCAGCATTGGCAGCTTGGCAGGTACGACCACGTCCACGTCTTTCGACCGAGTCAAGCAGTCAGTCAACTTTCCGGCCGGGACTCTCCGATACCGATACCCCTTGTGATTTATGAGCTGTTAGCCAGGACTGGGCTGGATTTTCATTTGAATTGTGACTGCGATTGTCTTTGTTTGCCTAGAGGTTTTCTCGGCCATCGGGCATTTTTCGCCGGCATAAATTATGCCGTTGCCCGAGTCAAGTTGTTATTGTGGGCGTTGGTCTCTGGGCCGCTCAAACACCTCGGCTTACCTGCTCACCCCTCCTGAGCCCATGGACTCGGATACGCTTTCGAATTCCGATTCAGGTAGGGCGTTACTGTTCCTTAGTCTTAACTCTTTTGAGCCAATTATGCTGACCACTTCTGGTTAAATAGTTTAGTTTTCATTACGGCTCATGTCCTGACTTTGTAGTTAGAAAAAAAAAGGGTAAGAGGATTTGCGCACTTTTATATTTCTGGCTGTACTACATTTTTATGTCCTGAATGTCCTGGAAACTGATAATAGTGGAAAACATTAGCATAGCCTTTCTTTTGTACAAGAAACTATGGAATATAGCAAAAATTACCGAAACAGCATGTAATCATCTCAATTTTTTGTGTGTTCGTAATTATTAGATGTTTTTGGGGTATTCAGGATGCCTTACATACATATTTATATTTTATTTCATATTCATTGTTTAATGAAATCTATCCAATGAACCTTTTACCAATATATAACATATAGCTTGTGGTCTTCCGGTAAGCTTCTGCAAAATTAAAGCACATCATCATATTGTGAATTTATATCAATATTTCAACGTTTAGAAAGTTTTGGTAAATATATATATTTATTTTATATTACTGAACATTTTAGTTACTTAATTTACTCATCTGGAAACACCTTATTTCAAATTTTCAGCTAAAAAATGAATTAATTTGCATAGGTTAAAATTTATATATCGCCATTACTAATGTTTCTAGGATTTAAATTATTAAACAAACTTAATATATTTTTCCCCGAGTTCTCTATTAAATTATATTTGAACAAAAAAGTTATACCGTTGAAATTAATTTTAAATATAGAAATTAAATATATATTTACATGTACATTTATTTTGTTTGAAAGGTTTGTTTATTTGTTTCTATAATTATTTTCATGGTAATTTTTGCATATTTTTGACACACTTGATGATAGTATTTGATTCATATTTTATTAATCAACATAATAAAAATGCGAAATACATAAGTTTTTAAAAACCAAAAATTTAATAACCAAAAAAATTTGTTCTACATTAAAATTTATGTGCGCACATTGTAGGAGTTGCAATCAACTCTTTTTATTTTCGCTCGCTTGTGGGTTGGCTCAGTCGGCACTTTTAATTAATCGTTAATTATGGCTCATGGAAAAAGGCGTCCCCCACAGCAGCGCCATCCCCACCCGCCTCCTCCCGCTGAGTGCAGTTACATGTACACAGAAGCGTTAATTAAATTTCTGCTTGCCTCTCGGCCCTCCTCTCGCGAACATCTCTTGGTACGGCGAAAGGCCAAAAGAAGGGGACGCCAGGCCAGGAGATGGCTTGGTAAATAAATATCCATTTAATTTATTTTTTTAATTTTTATGACTACACAACTTCGGGGCAGACAATTTAGTAGTTTGGCGGAGCGTGGATGGAAATTTAATAACTTTGTTTATGCGCACACTAAATCATAACTAATGAGCGGCAGGAGCCGGAGTTTGGGTTTGCGATGGCCAAAATGAGATCGCAACTGGAAGTGGAAGTGGAATGGGAAATGGCAATGGACAAGAGCTGGGAGCGAGGAATGCAGCTGGCTCAATGACAGGCCAAAACTATTTGATAGCACAAGCCACTAATTTGAGTTGAACACCTACAAGGACACGAAGGAACAACAACGGCATTGGCTTGCCGGTGAAAAAGGCTCGTTCGAAAATTGAGGACCTCCAGCTGATTTGGCCGAAGGCAAATTGCATCCTCGCAGCGGGATGATGCCCAGAAAACCCCGGTGAAAAGGACCAGGACCAAGTACCAGGACCTTTGACACGGGCCCCGCAGGACAATGCCTCACAAATTGTCCAGCTAACTTCACCTTCTCCCAAAACAAAAAAAAAACTCCCCGACATATTTTTTTGAATATTTTCCGGCATTTTTCTGCTTCGATTTCCGCCGCTGGGCTTGGATAATGCCGCCAGGAAAAGCTATCTCAGATTTCCTATCTCGCCATATCAGATAATCAGCCCGGAGATCTGGTTCTGTCGGCTAAAGACAAAAGTTATCTCCTTTCGTTAATCAAACGAGGCTGGGGAAATATTCTCCCAGCCCACGACAAACGAAATGTCAAAGACGCATTTGCATATTCACCTCCAAAGGGTCAGCCCCAAAAGGGTTATGATAAATGTTACGATCGATTAATAATTGTTAACTAAGCCAAAACGATACCGATCCCCAGGCACAAGACCACTCCGCCACAAAATGGAGTATTAATCGGAGTTTCGAAGACTCGGGCACACGGGGAAAATATACAATAACGACAACGAAAGATAGATGCCCTATCTTAGTAAATTTATAATTTTTTATATTATTTTATATTTATATTTATTGCTACTACCGAGAGGTATTAATACATAAGTCTCGTAGATTTCTTGAACAATTCTTTAATTTGCGTGACTCAATACATGATCATCATGTACACAACCCTGAAAACAAAGAGTATAGCAGAAAAAGAACCACAAAAAAGCTGAACCACCAACCATTCTTGGCTAATAAAATTGTTAGACAGATAATCTGATATTGATATTTTTCTTCGTTTTCATTGCCGGCTGTTGCCTTGCCGCGAGACATCATTTGTAATCAATAAAACGAAATTAAGCTCGTCTCTAGGCGACGCCTGGCGATGAGCCCTTTGCGATAGCGGCATCTGATTCCGAAACCCAACCGGACACTGACCTGGTCCCTCTTCCTCTCGAAAATCCATCTAATTAAGTTTTAACGGCACTTGCTAAACATTCGACCTGTTTTGGCCCGCTGTCCGCCCTTGCAATTTGGTCCTTTCTCTCCGGCGAGTGAGACTTCAAGGGGCGTGTGCAAGAGGACTCTCTCTTTTTCTCTGGGAACTGTCGTTCCTTGTTTGATTTTAAAATGGGATTAAATTGATTTCCCGCTACTCGACACATCAGTGCCCCGAACTACCTGCCTTAGGTGTCCTCCATGTCCTGCTAGGTGTGATGAGGTCAGCAGTTTTCGGACATGAATGATGATTGGGACAGGGATCACTGTCGGAATGCTGGCTGGGGATTGAAATGTTCCATAAAATTGCTCAACCCAAGTGCAGGGGACAACTGACAGGGATACTGTCAGCTGTCAGTCCCATGAAAATCGTTGTAAATGTTTGTTTTTGGAAAAGAATACCCTCTAGAATGGAAAACAAGGTTATTTTGAGTTAATCTTATGATTAATAATTAATTTTAAATAAAATTGCTTTTGGTGGCTCATTCGGATTATTCAAATTAAATAGATATATATATTTATAAATAATGAAATATATTATAAAGGCTAGATTCAGGACCTGAGTCTCATATCTGCAAAATATTACATCACAGAAAACATTATCAAATTCATAA
This sequence comes from Drosophila anomelani, assembly GCA_035045905.1. Lineage (NCBI taxonomy): Eukaryota > Metazoa > Arthropoda > Insecta > Diptera > Drosophilidae > Drosophila > Drosophila anomelani. Next base: position 267,153 of record JAWNOO010000007.1, on the reverse strand, counting down.
GAAGATTTAAGAAGACAATTAGTTTTTTGATTTAGGAAAATCTTAGTTCCTAAATCTACAAATCTTAATGTTATTATTAGAATCATCTACGATTATAGTCATAGCTTAACTTAAAACTGCGTGAGTAACTCGTATGACATTTAAATTTTATTTCTGGTTCCCGCAGATATTTTTAGCCAGTTTCCCTTTATTGACCTTAAAATTAACGCAAACTTGAGAGCATCCGAAAATTATGAATCCTGAAAAATATACAATAAGAAACTGTCAAAAAGTATTCAATCAATTCCTGCACCTCTTAAAAAGTCATCCCAAGCTCAGTTCTATTCCCAGCAAGTCGAAATTCTTAACTTAACTCATAATTCGACGGCAGGATCCCTTCGATCTGCAACCCTCTGTTCCGGACTTTTAGTAATTTTTACTTCATTGCATAAATATTTATGCGCATTTGAAAGTGCTCAGCCAACATCTTGGAACGCCTGAAGCTGCTGGCAAATATTTGACAAAACACAAAGGACAGCGAGGCGAATGGCCATGTGTCAATGGCGGGACAAGGAGCTGCCAAGGACCCTCATTAGAGCAAAAGAACAAGGAGCTAAAAGCGAAAAGCGACCGAAGTTTCACCCGAAGAAAAGCGGAACTAAGGACCCGAGCCTCTTTTGGAGGGGCGTGTCGACCGACTGAGCAGTTAGGGAGGAAAAGGTGAGGAAACATTCATGACATATAGGGCGGATCGGCGGGGAGGGTCGGTTCGAGTCGGCAATATAACTGTCGGTGGTGGCTAAGGGCAAAAGGCAAAGTCCAAAGGACATTTGCTAGGCAAAGAAAGAATCGGTCGCAAGATGCTGACATTTACTTGACTGCAAATGCGCGGAATCAAAATCGGGAAATCTGATATGCCCGGAAGTTGGACAATTGGCCCGACTATATAATGGGGGTCGACTTCTCTGGCTCGGAGTCTTGGAACTCCTACTTCGCGAAAGTATAGAGGAAGGTGTGCAATTATATTTGCGTTGCCGTTTTGACTTCCAACTCTAACATCCAGCCCTCCCGAAAAGCGCGCCAGAAATTTTCTCACGCTCCATTTGACAACTTCCGGGCTCTGAAAGTTGAAGCCCCGGAACTCACTCCCTAGTCGGCGTTTACATTTATAGCACGGACTTTGTTTTTTGGCAGCTTTTATTTTCGCTTAGTCGCAAATGCGCATTCGGTTGCACATTTTTGTGGTGGATTTTCATTGAAAAGTGTTCAAGTGGAAGTCGTTAGGCTTTTCTACCGACTCTTTCTACTGCCCTGAAGTGGCTTTTGCCTTTAACACTTTCCGCTCAAGTGTTGGTCCTTCGCTGGCGGGAAGAAAGGGAGTTACATTTCCTCAAGTTGTTGACTCTTCGAAAGAGAAATGAAGTGGCCTCTGAGCACAAGATGCAACTGAGGCTAATGAAGGCAAAGACTGTCCTCAGAAGTTGAAGGCCAAGGCCATAATCCTGAGCTGGAACAGCTGCAAAGTAATTTCCACTAAATATTAATGCATGTTAACATCGTTTAAGTCTTAAGATAATGGTAAGAATAATACTGAAAATAAAAATAACAAATGGAGCTATAAATTTAGAATTTATTACCTAAATATAATATAGAAATGTTAAGAATAGTGCTGTGTAGTAATCATATTATTATTATTTAGGAACTCAAAGCATCCACCATAATCGTTTAATAACAAGTTATTATAACATACTTCCTTCCTGTTATATAAACATTTTATATCACTCTACGAAACCACAGATGTTTTAGGGAATTAAATTCCCAAGCAATCTCTAACAAATAATTCTATTACTGCGCACCCTCTGGTTTCTTGTGACACCCAATATATACATATAAACTTAATTCCCTCTGATTAAAACAACATTCCGACTAATTGAGTTCCCATAATACGGCAGAAGCTGAAAAACAAACAGATCAGCCCGAAAAGGCTCAAAGTCAAAGGGAAAGGAAGGCAAAGCCCAAACTTAAACAGAGACACGAACGCTAGGAGAATGAAACCCCAATCCGATTGCACTGAGCTCGGCAGGATATCCGTGTCACTTAATTGTACGACACTTTATTGGATTTTAAAAAGGACGACTATGTTTCCGTCGTCACGCCAACGATAAGGAAAAACAGCCACGGACGTGGGTAATTAAATTTCCCGTGGAGCCCGATGACGCACTTCGCCGAGAAGCGAACCCAAATGGATTTGATTGAATTAATGCCATTTTTCCACAGCTACAGAGATAAAAATTAAATTTAAAAAGAACAGGAAAATTGTAAAACTTTAATCGGATCTAGGAATGTATATTTATTAAATTCTTCCTACAATTTCCCTGCATGTTTTGTAAAATTTAAAATATTTTTTTTTCATATTATGAAAAAGTTATAATTTTTAAATTTTTACTTCTAGTGTTTTCTGTTGGCTGTTGGCACATATTTAAGGAATTTAAAACCACTAATCGTTCTAAACAAAAATATTACGTGAAAAGTCTGCAGTCTGAAATGATTTTGCTGGATCAGAATTTTTAGACATGTACCAATGTGCCCGATAAAAATGTTCTTAAAAAATATATAGAGATTGTTGTTTTACCTCGAAAATACTTAAATAAACATATAGAGCATTTGTTTGCCGTGCACTGATATGCTGTCTTAAATAACGCCAATGATGATGATGCCGACGCCTAGATCCTGGTGGGGAGTCCTGACCCCACAGCTCCCGCCCCGCCCCCATTAATTCCGGTGGACCTGAACCAACCAATTGCCAAGCTGCGTGAGCGTCTCGTATTCGCTTCGTCCTGATGCTCGGCAGCCGCACGACAGGATGTGCGATGCCTTCGCTGCTTTTGCTCCCCCGTGGATTGCCTCAATGCGGCGCTAAAATTTTGGGGGTGTATCAATTTCGATTCATTGCCATTTCAGTCGTTGCCGCTGTCCCCAATCGAGAGGGTGGATTTGCACCCTCTACATTTGCCAACATTGTTGTTCATTTTGCGCTTAAGTGCTGCTGCTACTCCCCCCGAAAAGGGCAATTTTGGGGTTTATTCAGTGCTTCCTTGTTGTTGTCGCTGCGAACAATAAAAATCATTCAAGTGCCATATGTTCAGCCACCCTCGCAGCTAATAGCTGTGGCCTCTTGTGGTTGGGGCAATTAAATTGTGTGCCCCGATAATATAATGATTACACACATGACACAATATGATTATACGATTTTATTATTAATTTATGGCGATGTAATGGTGTTAGGGGATGTTAGGATGTAATGTTATATCGATAAGGTTTACTGTTGATTAATGTGATTATTTTGTTTATTAAACTAACTACTCATTAATGGGAATGTTAAAGTCAAAGATGGAAACAAAAGTTCGTAAATTTGTTTTAAAAATTATTTAAAACTTCTTACGAAAGCTACTTAGACAAGAAAAAAATACACATTCCAATTTGTGTAAATTATAGAAAAGCGCAACAAACAAAGCCAATTATCTACAATTTTCCCCTACAGTTCATTAAATAATTAAACTATTAAGCAATGGTTAGATTTTGAATTGTATTTATGTTTCCTCCCCACCATCATTAACAATGCTAATGATTTACTTGGGTTTACGAATTAATTCCAGTGAATTGTGCTTGTCCTAACGATTACAAATATGAACTTAAGTTTACCTCAACAAAATCGATCATTCTCAAATGCCAAAAATCAATTATACTTACAAAACAATACCCAATGACCGCCTCCGAGGGACTCACACAATAAAAATAATGGTTACCAGAACAGGTGTTTCACACAATTCCTGATAAATGCTGGATCGTGGACGACCAACAACAAAAAAAACACACATTTCTCAAAACGCGGCCCAAATGGCAGTCAGTCATTTGGAGTTACTTCTCGACGTTGGCCCAAAGTGATGCCTGCTAATTAATTTGGCTCGAAAGGAGCCGGGCAGGCCTAAAGGAAGATCGTCGAGTCGTCGAGGGCCGCCCTCTGATGTGCTGTGCGCTTCTTGTTTGCGTTGTTAAATGGTGGGCAATATTTTAAACTTAATTAATCAAGCAAAGCCCTCCACCACGCCTCCAGGCCTCAGGGCTTGATGGATGTTACGAGATGTTAAAGGAGGCTGAAAGCGCTAAACGGAGGCGGACAGTTCGCCCAGCATTTAGTGGCTCTATTAAGGCCAAGAGTGGCCAGCAGACAGTAGGGATCTTAACTGAAGACGCTGCATTGTGATACAATATTTTTAGCAAACTCGTTTTGATAAGCTTAACTTATCCCAACGAGGAATTCAGTTTTAAACATAAGATTTACCACTCGCTTACAAGAATTCCCTTCAGTAAATGATTGCTTACCTCTTGACCTTGCATATTACGAACTTTCTTTAGAAAAGTGCTAAAAATGATTTATTACTTTACTGTCCTTAGGGATCAGACATAGGGAATAATATAACTGAGAGAAACAGTTTAAACAGTTTAACACATAGAAGATAATATTTTTGTGATAGGATTAATACTCTCAGTTTGATGGTTTTTTTTTTAACTTATTTGGAGATCTTGTATAATCCTCCGAAGTATTTTTATACTACCGTTGAGTAAAAATTAAATTATTTTTCTCAAATTATTTTTTTTCTTCTCGTCCAATTTTTTCTTTCATCCTTTCTGTGTGTGTTTTTATAGCAGAGTTTAGTTTTCTGAAGGATTCTTTAGGTCAAATTACGTAGCCACAATTTTGGCATTAAACTAAAATTGTATTCTGCATTTCTATTGCTTACTTTTATATGGGCTAATCATGGGGTCGCGAACGTACGTTCGTACGCAATTAGAGCAAAAAAATTAAAGAAGAAAACATTTTCTGAAACTTTTTTTTTTGTTTCCGATAGCATTTGGTGAGTTCTTTTCTTAGTGTAAATTATGGTTCTAATGGATTTTCCATTTTCATAATATTGGCAAATAAACATGCGGTCGCAAACGTACGCAAAATGGAAGTCGGTTTTGGCTTGCTCTAGCAAAATCAAATAATCTGCGAATTGGAATGGAATATTTTAATGCAATAACTTTTCTTTTAAAAAAGAGGCATGTAGCTTTCTATCGAGTCTATTCCCAATTAAATATCTCCATTAGTTTTTTTAAAATTAAATTAAGTACAGGTCGCGAACGTACGGGTCGCGAACGTACGATTTTTCCATCGGACTTTGGACGCTGTTTATTATTATTTAAATACATTAGAAGATCATATATGCATTTTATCTTGAATATTTGCATTCTTTTAGAGATGTTAGAAAATAAAAGTCAAAGCATAAGTCCTCTGCTTAGAAGAAATAAGACAAACAAAACATGCTCTTTTTTCGCCGTTTTTTATCAAAATAATGGAAAATTGCGATTGCGAGAATATGCTTTCAAATATTTTGAAATTTGCTTTAGAATATGATAAAGGCTATCAAATTTGATCAATTGGACCATATTTTAATGTAACTATGTTGATAAAATTCATTTTAGAGAAGTTTTTCACTTTTGGTCGTGGTTGACCTTTCCTCGGATTTGCCCATATGTATCATGACTACTCTGCAATTCAAAGCCGAAAAATCTTATTTCCTCGTTACTTATCTAATTACAACTCTGTTATCGCTTGATTGCTACCCACATAAACAGGCCGCTCTCCCTCTCTCACACCCATGAGCCCATTAAAACTAAAATGTTGACAAGATAAGGCGACAAATTACCTGAGCGAGACGGAACCATAGGGAAGGGGAGTGTGTGAGTGAGCAATTCCAGAGTTACGGAGGTTCCGGTCCCAGTTCCACTCGGAGTTTTTGGGCATCGCCGAGGCTCGTTTGTAATGCGACACCCTCGTGTGAAAATTTATGGCCCTCAGGTTAAGAACCGAGTTGCATTCAAAGTTGAAGTTCACAGAGGAACCTATGTATTTATACAGTGTGCTTGCCGTATAGCTATGTATACGGCAAATTGCTTTAATTTATCATAACGTAAAAAAAAGAAAGAAAATAAGAAATAAACAATCTATTAGGCAACCCGTCGTCATTGACGTATTACAAGACGTCATGCGAGCCTCCCAACCGAAGCCTTTGCCTCGTGCCACGTGAAGGGATAATGGTTAGTCTGTCCTCCCTCGTCCTCCCAAGAATTATGGTAATGCCGCAGAAGCGTCCTCAGAAGACTTATAGTGCATGGCCAATTTTGAATGTGTTTCTTTTTGGTCGCAGCCTCCGATGATTAAGTGGCCCAAGCCGATGACAAATTGTGACTGAAGATGCGAGCTCAATGTTTGCTGGCTCCTCGCACTCCTTCTGTGTTTCTTTAAATTGGTCTCGCAGACCACTTGACCCGCCGCTCCATCGCTTGTGTTTTTTTTGGGAGAGCGGGAAGTACTTTAAGTTATAGGGGGAAATTATGAATCTGGAATGCTGGTAAATCCATCCGACAGATAATAATAGTGGAAATTATAAAGAAGGCACACTGCCTTAAGAGCATTTAATCCACTTGTATGATTTATTTGTCTTTAAAAAAATCGTTTAATATTAAATAATATTGCATATTTCCTAGCTTTAAATATATATATGAACTATGGATATGTTAGTTTCCTCTGAATGGTAATAGAAAATTATTCAAGATTTATAAAAATTTACTTGTCTAATTTAACACAGTGCGAAAGTAGCGTATCCCATATCTCAGCTAACTTGTCAAAAGAATGAGATCTCTGGCTCGACTAATTTCGTTGCGCACTTTGAGGTCAACCCGCAAAAATCCCCCTTCGTCATTGAACAATCAGGGGGCCACCCTCATTTTAACTAATTTATTTGATTTTGCTCACTTGCTCTTGGGTAAAGCGAAAGGGAGATGATACTCAGTACTTTTGTTTAATCAAAGGCAATTGTTCATTTCAGTGATTACATGTTCACTCGGTTTGTTGTCACCGTTGCTGTGGTTGCAAGCATATTTTGAGAGCTTTAGGTAGATTTTTAGGAAGGGAATGAACTTTGATTAGACTCCCCACCTTGAGCCTGGAGTCAAATAAGACAAGTAATCCAATCTAATGCATGAATACAAATAAATTAAAATAAATGCATATACAAGGAAAGATATGTAAACTACATAAGCTTACGAATAATCGACAAATATGTTTAATCTTAAAAGAATGAATATTTCTTTTTAAAAGATACATTTGATTTATTTTTCCAAGTTATTAACTCGTTCTCAGGTTAATAATGTTAAAATTATTAAACATATGTTTCTACTTCTTCTAGACTTATCCCTTGCTATCTATTTAGTTTCCAAAAAATTTAATCTGACTAAAGACATGACAAAAATTGGAAACAACACATAAAAATGTATTACAAGTTAAGAAGATGGTTTATGATAACTTTGCTTCGAATTGTAAATGGTCTTTATAAAAGAAATGTTATCTGTCTAAACACTTCGGAAGATAATTGTTATATTTTCAATATAAAGACAAAATATTTATACAAAACAATATAATTACTTAAAAAAATATCTCACTATCTAGTCTTTAGAGTTTCTAATTCATTTGGTCAAATTATAAAATCCAAACCTAATTCAAAATTATTTATACTTTATGTATAGAGCCTCTGCATCCCCAACTAATGAGAAAAGATTCGAATGGTCTTGCCGGCGAACGAACCGAAAACGAACAAAAAACGTCATTAATTTACGCATAAAATTTTATAATTTATGACAATGTGAGGTGTAGCTGGAGCGCCGGCTCCAACCCAAACCCAAGCTCCAATCCGGTCTTCATCCCCAGCCATCGGACCTCAGTCCAAAAAGTGACCAGTAAATGAAGTCTGAAGATGGCTGGACACGGGTTGCTTTTTGTTGGACCGTTTCTTCTCCGCTTGTGGCTCATTGGGATCCTCCAGCATAAGCGACTTTTATAATTATGTCTACGCATAAAAATCACATAAATTTGTGCATAAATGCAACAACAATAACGAGCCCTACATAATAAATGATGGCGCTTAAAATTTTCAACATCTCCATGGAGACAAAACGATAAAAATCTCTGTTTGAAGTTGAACTCACTCCCGAAAAGAGATCGAAGTCAGGCACTGGTCAAGTGCTTCGATCAACTTCTTATACTTATTATGAATGAATTAATGTTTTTTCGGGCATAACGTTTATAAGGCAACCTAAAAAATAATGTGGCTTTTTTGTCATTAATAAAAATCAACATTTGACTTCATTTTTTTGTGGTTTGACTGGGTGTTTTTATTATTTATGGTAGTCGGCGCTACATAGCGCCGTTTGACTCCGCCAAATGGGTTATTTCTTATTGGACTTTTGGGGATTTATTTTTAGAATCAAACATTGTTAAGTCGAGGGCTAAGAAGAAAGCAATAAATGATCTCATATAATACTCAAAGATTGATTGATTAAACTGACAGAGGAAAAAATGCGTATTCCAAGATTTAAACTAATATTAAGCTTCGGAAATCATTTTCTTGAGATTTTTTAGCTTAGCCCAAAATGGAGTAAAGTTTTAAAATGTAATTTTTAATGATCTAGAATTAGCTTTTATACCCATAAAAAATTACAATAATTTCGAACACATTTATTTACTTATACGTCATAATTGCATAATTTACTTAAATTATTTATTTCATTTTGGATTAACATGGAGTCGCTATAATATTTTCCTGAAATTTCTGATTTCTCACGCATCTCAAACCTCAGGATGATTCATTTGTAACCAAACCAAAGTGCAATGATTTGATGTATGTATATATATAAATTTCCACAAGCAAGCATACATATATACATATATGCACTGATATATGAGCTCGCCCTGAAATACTCCACTCAGTTTTGACATTTATATTTATTTCAACGTGCAGCGGTCTGAGCTTCTCCCAATGCAGCTTGAATTATTGCCAATGAACACGCAAAGGTGGCCAAAAGATGGCTCGGGCTGCTCCCGCTCCTCCTCCACCTGCCCACACATGGCATATGGAATATGGCATGGATTCGATGGATGAGCGTGACGTTGGCCCTGGTCCTTTTCTCTTCTGTGTCAGGGCGCCTGAAAGGAATGCGCTACAAATAAAGAAAAATTAATAATATCGCACTTTAGTTTTTTCTGCAGTTGCTGCTACAGTTTTTATTGTTTCTCTCCTGCTCTTTTTATTTTCTTTTATCGTTCATCTTTTTTCCTCCATTTTTATAAGAGAAATAAATGTAGCAAAATATAATTTTCGGTCAGACCAGATGGGTCTCTTTCGGTGCGTGTTGCTCAGAAAGTTTGCCGTATGAAAAATTACGCAGTGAAATGATAAATAACAAACCTCAAATCGAAGGCAAGACGTATAAAAAAAACAGGAATACTGCCAGGCATAGTATTCCTTTAAGGACTTGTGGGATTCAAAACGGCTGTGCCCCAAAAAGGTTGAGAGTCAAGATGGTCGTATATCAGATGACGAATATAAGAAAAGTAAGAGACTTATTAGTTAGTTTTTTGAAGCTTCTTTAACAAATATTATTTAACATTCAATTGTACCTTAATTTTAGGATGGTGTTTATTGTCATCTTAATCTTTTGTATTAAAAAGAAGTGCCTTTCCATATTGGGGTAGTGCCAACTTCAAATTAAATAGTGAAACTTCAAAATTCTACCTATGTAAATATCTAAATGAATTTCGCATCGGAATGTGTTTGGTTTTTGTAAACCCTTTCTTCAGGTGGTACTTTTTCTAACAATGTGTAAGGATTTTATTCAAAATAAGTCTCTAGGTAAATAAACTGACTTGCGAATATACTTCAGTTGCTAATAATATTAAAACTAATAGCCAAAAAAATCATTTAATAAAGACAATATTGTCTTTTCTACCTTTGCTATTAGATTTCGATTAGAGTGAGGAGCTATATAGATAGATATTCATAATAAGAGGATTGTAGTCGTAGTTGGGAAATGTAATGCATTTACTTAAGGAACAGTTTTTTTAGTTTATTTTGTGTTGTGTACTTTATAGTTTCATTTTTTTTGTTGTAATTAATGAACAGGCTAACGCCAGTTTTATAAACTCTTTTTTGTTACCTTAGGAACGGCGGATGAAAGACTCCCCGAAGTATGCAACAGAAATTAATTTAATCCACACCATCTGCTTCTCTCTTCAGCATGGACAGCGTCACCAAACCAAATTAAATAATGTGGAATTTACAATTTAATGAAAAACACTTTTTCCCTGTCCACCACCTCCCCGCGTTGACCCTTTACCCCACACCCCTGCCGGCCTCCCGGCGGGTGGCCCTAGAAAACGGAAACGCTGAAACAGCAAAATATTCACGCCTTCTTTAACATACTTTATTAAAAAACCAAGAAAGGTTGCTTAAACCGAAGATTAAATACCCTTGCCGTTATAACAATAACACTTGGCTACTTTTATAAATGTATAGTATTATTGGTGGGATCAATGTTGATACTTTTTTCAGGATCTTATATTTTTGTAGTACTTTTCAAGGACTGGCATGTAGGCAGACAGACAAACTGAGAGTAAGCAGACGGTCTAGTGCAACTCGGCCATTGGATGTCGATCAGAAATTCACAATGTACTTTATTGGATCGCATGTGACTCCTACTGCACTTTTGACTTAAATCATAATACTCCTTGTAAGGGTATCAAAATTCAGTAGTAGGCCATAGATTCTGCAACGCATGTACGACACATATGAATGTGTGTATATGTAACGTGGTAACCAAGGCACACCAAACACAAAAAAAAATGAAAAGCGAACAGGAACGTTGGAATAATAACGAATATTGTGAAGAGTCAAAATCAGAGCGCTGGAAAGCGGCGGGGTGTCAGAGCGGAGTTCGCACATCTGTGATACTTTTATGCAGCGAAAACCAACAACATCGACGGCAAATGCCGTAATAATAGTTGCCAAAAGCAATTAGACAAACTAATAAAGGCAAATCCCCACACAAAGGGTCAAAGGGAGGCAGTGAGTGAGCCGGCGAGCGACTGAGCCTGGCTCATGGGTGACCGCGGTAAACGGGAGTGCGAGCGGGATGCACAGTGGCACTCTCTCGCGTAGGCCTCGAAGAATACAGCGAACCCCCAATGGCGTTGGCCAAGCGAGATAGCGATAGTGTGGTGAACTGAGATGATGATGCATTCTCGTGTTGTTGTCGTTATTGCTGGCTTTGGTTATTGTTGTTTTCTCCAGGCATGCATTTTTTAGTACCCTGAATCAAGATCACGGGTATATGTGTTAAGTTGATAACAACTCTAATCTTAAAACGATATAATCTTAAACGATATTAAACTATCAGCTTCACAAAAAAAAAGTTCAAGCAGAAATTTATCACAATAATTCTTTATCTTATCTTCTTGCAAGATAATAATTTATTAAACTTAGGATAAATCATAATTGCAGGCATGCTGCGTTCATAAATCAGTGAGCCCAATAGATACATATTTAATTTTAATATCTCATTAATCCTAGACCTTAATCTGATGTTTAAAGTTAAAGGTTGGATATTTTTCCAATATCTACAACAAGAATATCTATTATGGTCCATTGATCGAATATTGTAAAGATAGAACGATTTTGAAGTTCGAATATAAATACTATGTAAACATCAGTACTCAGATCCCAGGGTATTTCGGTGCCCAAAATGTCGCAATTGAAATATTATTCCCTGTTTTTCACTTGGTGCGTGCTAAAAAGTTCAGCCAAGAGAAGTAAATACTAGAGAGGAGCAGTTCAGAAGTCAAGAACGCATAAAATCCAAATCAGATCTCGCCCCTAGGCAAGCGTATAGTATAGCTTCTATTTGATCATGAGAGCACTTACTATATATATTTTTGTATGTACACACATATGTACATATGTACGTAAACTCTCATATAACGTTTTTATGCTCGTACCTTCCTTCACATCGATCCCCCTGACCCGCCCGCCCCTGAAACGGTGTGCAAAGTCCAACGTAATTGCGTCTAAAAGTGCGTGTACTTCAGCATTTTACTTTATATTTTATTTTTTCCGAGAGTGTTGTACCTTTGTTGTCGGCCTTTTGCCGTTACAAATATGTTTTGAAAGCAAAGTCATGCTGGATCACAATAGCCGGGGGAACTACACATGAACATGGGCTTGGACTCATTCATACCTTTCTAATGCTCAGAAATTAGTTTTCTGAAGTGGCTTTAAATATTTCGTCTGGATAGGCCAAAGTGATATGCTTCAGTTGGTAATGAAGTGAGTGGAAAGATATTTTGAAAGAGTTTAATTTGTGGGGGGCCCGATATGAAAAACTGAAGGAAAATTATTATAAACGAAAATGAAAGGCAAACCAAAATGGTTTCTGCACCCGATAGAAAATATAAATTAGTATTTGAGTAAATTTGAAATGAAAGACTTCTTAAAATATTGATAAATATGCGCATAAATATGTAATTTAAATTGTATTAATTGTTCAAAGTCGTCCATTGAAATATTGCAGCTTTGAAAAGAAAATTAATTGCAAATGCATTATACAGAGTCGCACACGGTACCCCAGGACCTACAAATCCTAAAAACACTGTTCTGAAAGTAAAGCCAATAATAAATTAAGCTATTTTACTTATGTACATACTATATAGTCTGAATTTACTCTACAAAAATGCTTCTTCAGTATTTGTAATTCCCATAGTTTCTATTTCATTTATTCAATAACAAAATATTTATGAATAAGTAAATATGTCTGTACATATTCACTTTCTTATGCAAGCCGTTCCAAGTTTATTAAACAACAATGTTACATACATACATACATACGTGCTGCTAATTTAATACCTATGTATTTCTAAGTGAGAACCCTTTTCTCAGCCGCCTCCACTCCCCAATTACGAGCAATAATAATTTTAATTAAATGCATAAGGGACCGGTGACCAAAACAAAGCCAAACAAACAACCGAAGGAAATAAATCCCAAAATGAGTTGCAAACAAATTACGCCGCAAAAATGAGCTCCAGCGGTGACAAATTACAAGGAAACAACTGAGTCGCAGCGACGATGAGAAATGATGACAGGCGCGCAGAGGAGCGCAGCGGTAAAAGTCAGACAGGGACAGAGACACCGGCAGGAGAACGGGTAGGCAGGAGCAGGAGCCACCGTTGCAGACAATGGCAGTGCAGCTAACTTAGCTGGTTTCCGGTCCTCGCTGGGAATCACAGGACTAATTTTATAATTTTAACGATTACGGCAATATAGTCTCTTGACTAGGACTTTAATGGATTTACATCATACATAATATAATATAATTAAAAAAAATAATATAATATAATATAATAATAATATAATAATAATAATAATATAATTTTAAATATATTAAAAAAATAAATAAATTTGAGATATCACTAATCATGCCTATACTATTTGAAAGGAAAGCTGCAAAACTTATTGTTCTTTTAGAGTTATTGCTCCTCCCACGTTGGAATTGTTTTAAATTATGCCCAATTTTTCCTTAAAATTCGGCCAACTTTGATTGCATAATTGAGCATTGTAAATAGTAAATGAATAAATGTAACAGGAAAGGCAGCTGTTTTTGCATTTCCGTTTGTGGCTCTTTGCACCTTTTAGCACGCGTTGCTCTGACCACTTTAAGAACCCCTCTAAGGGGTACACTTCCGCTGTAAATAGGGTACGACCCTGCCAATGCAATCCGTACTTGACCCCCGCCCATAGTCGCCCCCGCTGACTTAGCCCGCATGCGGTGCTTTTCACATCTCCCAGTTTCTCGACTTTTTGGGTTATTTGGGTTTTACGCTCAGATTTACATCTGTTTGAATTTTCCCCGCGCTCTACGACCGATGTCGATGGGCGATTTGTTGTCTGTTTCAATTTGAGTTAGCATAGTTAGCATTATGTCCATTAGAAAATGTTGTCCCGGGTCTTTGTTTGTGATTTCTACGCCTTGGCTTAATTTGTACCAACTCAATTAGCAGTTAGCAATCATAGAAAATCGTTATTAAGGGGCATTCACTAATTACAGTCACTCGATCCTCTGGAAAAATGATAAGCAATTTGTTTAAATTCAAAATCATGGAATTTGTGAATCGCGTTTGCTTTTTACTTTTAAATACAATTAGATTAATAATTAGTGTAATATTTTGAAACTAACCCAAATGAAGAGTCCCCTATGCTGTGTCAGTTTTGAATCTTGAAACCCGAAATCTGAATATTCTCGACAATCCCTTCAGACGAGAGACGTAAATTGAACATAAACTGTACACAAAAAGTTATATATTATAAGAAAACAGAACCGGCGCAAAAGAATCATGAGTTTTGAGAAGAAAGTCTTTTGGGGCCCTGCTAGACCATTCCTCCCGAAGAAGAATCAGACAACTAAAAGTATCAGACACAAGACATTTCTGCCAACATATGTGCAAGAAGAACCCCAAATGTGCCTGATCCTGTCCTGGCACTACGGCCGCCAGTGGCTGGAGGAGCGTCAGGCTCACGAGAACACCATCAAACGGAAGACAAGGCAAATTAAAAAATTTATCCCACCCGATTTTGACAAATGGCTGGAGAGTCGCAAACCAAATATGACTCGTCGCCAACGGGCTTTGCTTTGATTTGTTGATTTGTTTTTCTTTTCAATTACGAATGAGAACGGAGTGCATAATCATCCTTTAAAAAACTACTTTTTAAGGACCAGGTCTGAATGGTTGCCAAAAGTTCCCATTTTAATTTTATAATTAATTCAAAAAGCTACGCTTTATAAAATTGTTAAAGTGTAGAATATGTTAATGATTGTTGATTTCGAATAATACATATACGTATACAATATATTTTATTTAAAAACTTAATTGAAGTCTATATTTTTAGTTATTTCTTTAATCAATTTGATTGAGCTTGTCCCCAAGATGTGTTCTTTTAATGCCTTGCAGATACATTGTAAATATAAGCGGCGAAGTTTATACACGCTTTTAGATTATATTATATATTTATGGTTTTATTCTATTAAATTGGACATTGAAACGGTAATGGCGAATAAATATTTATAAATATTTTTTTTTTACTTACAAGAATAGGAATAAAGATTAGTTTTTGAATACTGGAGAATAAGACTTTCGACTCTGACCAATTTATAAATAAGAATACCGAACTTTATTTAAATACATAATTTTTTTAATATAATTTATTTAATTATATAATTATTTGCAATTAATTTTTTAGTTAATCAAGCATTAAATATGATATAGCCTTTAGCTTTCTTTGAATAAAAACCCTTAATTCTAAAGTCATTAAAAATGGCGATGCTTTCTTCAACGCCTTGCAAATCTTCTGAGCATTATAATGTGTTACAGTTGTGGGTGAAAGTGTAAGAATGTAATTCTCACCTAACTCCTATATACAAATTCGAAATATGAACTTTCTATTTTAGCAATAGACTAATAGATTTAAAGACAAACCTACATTTTAATTTACTTGGTTTAACACAGATTTAAATGGAACGGAAATAATACATAATATAAAGCCAACTTTTCCAAAATGGATAAAAATGCATATTTAAATATTTTACAAACTATATTCCCAATTCTAAAGGGTTAATATCTTTCAAACTCAACAAGAATCAGTAATACATTGGAAAAAAAAATTAAAGAGTTTCTGGATAATCAAAATTGTATCTTAATAAAGTCACTAGCTCATAATCCCGACCTTACTCCGATTTAGAGCCGATCAATTAAGAAACTCGGGATATTCACAATTTTAAACATTGGAAAACCAGGATTGAGCAGGCTATCCTTGGAAACGTATTGAATCGAATTCAGAAAGGAATTGTTTAAAGTGGTTGAAAGTGAACAAGAAAGAAAAGAAGAAGAAATAAAGTACTTTAACGATATATTATTGTATTTCTTGAATTCTTTTATAATAGTTGCAACATTGAAGTCATACTTTTGTTTATGTTTATTATGCCCTAATTTTAGTTAGAAGCTTGCAGCGCAGTGAAGGAATTATTTCCGACACCCATAAGTATCAAATAAAGAGGAAAGTTCCGAAATTGTTTTTTTTTTTCTGACAATTTTCGGAAAATTGACAAACCATATTTAAATTTCAATGACACGGCTCTCTAATGGTAAAACGTAGGTTTTTCTTTTAAGGCTTCTTTAAAAACAATTCAAGTAGGCCTTGACATATCCAACAACAAAGAACTTGAGCCCCAGAAAGACACATCGACACAACTACAAATAGAAACGGAAAGACTATTCACACTAACAATGATCTCGGGCCCCAAATTTTGGAGCCGTGCAAAGCTCATACCGGCAAGGGACAACAGCGGGGCTATCCTGCCGCCGGCTCAGCGTCCGGAACCTATCCCGCGCATGCCGGAAGAGGGGACGGGAACCGTCATGATGGGCTGGCTGCTTGGCTGGGAGTACGGACGGAAGTGGTTGGAACGACGCGAGGAAGTCTTACAGCACCGAGCTATGATTAGCAACTTTGGACGCATTCCGCCGGACTTTGAATGGTGGATCAACCAACGCCGGCCAGTCCTAGTCCGTAAGCAGAGATTCCGCAACAAGACTGGAACTCGTAAAGTGATCACTGCCTTCAATGTTGCCAAGGAGTTGCGTGACGCCCAGAACCGCAAGGTCTTAGAGAACCTGGCCAAAATGAAATAGAAGTAAAACTCAATGCATTTAATGGCGTCCCTTCAGACCAAGCTTTGGCAAAATTACTGATTTAAACCAGACACAGACGACGATTACAAAAGCAAACAAGAAGACAGAGGTAGTATCATCACTTATTACTTAGGTACTACTTTTTGTTATTAAGCTGTGATGTTAAAAAGCAAATAAACAAACCTGTTATTGTTATCCCACTGCTGTCATATCAAAATATTTTTTTATATATTTTTTATTTTTGGTATTACTTAGGAAGAAAGAACTTTAAATGCCATCTCTCTGAGTGTTGACGCTAATGAAGCCACCATACAGCAGCTTTGAAACTTGATAACTCAACACAAGGTTTTATATTATAAATTTAAACATTTTTAAATATCTAAAAAGTTATTTGTTTAAAGGTCAAGGCATTTATCCACCTTTAAAATTATATGTAAACTAGAGCTCATTCGAAAGCAATCAACTGTGCACAACCGCTGTTGTTCTCTCCTTCTACAAAAAATTCTCCAATTTGCGGATATGTCAGTAGGCTTTTTGTGGTCCTGTTTGCAGTATGAGGTCGATAAGAACGTAAAATACGAGGCTCACAACAAACAAAAGCGCAGCATCAGAGAAGCCTTCGCCTCACTCACTCACTTGCCTTTGAATCGGCTACCCCTGTGGAAATGTCAGGCGAGAAGAACAATAGATCGGCCTATATACATACGAACTACTTATATGCAGTCACCATCATCATCATAATATTCATCGCTGACGTTTTTGTTAATCGTCATCCGAGGCCGGGTAAGTGAACAATTGGCCTGGGCGAACTCTCAAAGGCCGTGGATATTTGTACATATATAGTATGGTTGTATATATTCTTTATTTGCATTTCCGCTTCATTAACTTGGGCACACAAATCAAACTATAAATATCAACTATATTACATGTGGCCTGGTTGGCTTTTTTGTCTTTATTATTGTATTTCCCTTTTTGGCGCGTAAAACACAGCAAAAATATGCTTTCTTTTAGGGGCGTACGCAATTGTGCCCTTTGCAAATGGCGCAGTGCAGTTCGCCTTTTTTTATTGCTTTTATATTTAGAGTTATTTTAAGGGTTATTTGTTGGCCAACTTGTACCTAACGCAAACCGCTTTATTTCCTTTATTTTTTAATTACAAAAACTCATTAGTGTTATTTGGTTTTCCCGACCTTTTTTCTGTAATTTATGACCCTAGAAGCGTTTGCTGCTGACTTTGGAGCTGTCTCTCTTAGCTTTACATTGTTTATTATACTTTTACTTTAACTTACAGGCACCTTAAAAATATCCTCGTAAATCAACTGAATACAAATTTGTTATTTCTTTCACTTATAACTGTTTTTCACCATCCAAATTTTTATAATACAAAAAAATGGGACTTTCTCCTTCAATCAAACAAAATTATTCGGTCATTTATGGAATCTCTTGGCGGCTACCGAGTAATTACAATTAATAATCATATATTTTCTTCGCTTATTATGCACCATTAATTTTCCCAAATCTTCCTTCCCTGCCCCAACCTTCTCGTGTATTTTGAACAACATTCTAGTTTCGAACAATTTTCCTCGCAATTTATGCCACGAATAACATTTTCCAGCAACAACGGTCGAGGAAAAGGCTTCACACTGTGCTGCAGTTTTCTGCGCATAAATTAATGGAATTGGACTGAAGACCATGATGATAGAGAGGAGGGGCAGTGTAAAGGCTGCCGGGGGAAAGGGCTTGGAAATGTATGATTAAACATTGAACAAGTGACATGAAATAGGGAATGAAAAAAAATTATAATGAAAATCCGCTGCGAAATGTATAATAGAAAAAGTTTCAAGGGAATTCTTAGGAAAACGCGATTGTGTGGTTAAGACAGCGGTAAGCAAAGAAGAGATAACGAAAATTATAATACTATTTGCTTATTTTCTTGAATTTGTTGTTTAAGTTGTCAGTTGTAATTTTTTTAGCATGGTCTTCTTTATTTAACATAAGTAAATATTTAATAACATTGCTGAAACACATTTTATGAATTGACTAATACTTAAAATGTAACGACATATATTTTCACATGGTTTAGAGAACTACTTTTCATGGCAAAAATATACAGTTCCCTCAATTCAAGAATAATCAACATAAAAGTCTAATAATCTTATATTTGAATTCAAGTAAAAGGAAAATTCCAAGTTTTAATATTCCATAATCAAATTAATTGAACGATTAGATGTTTACAAATTTGAGCAAGTTTTATCTGAGAGTGGGTGGGATACTTTATATAGCTTTTGATAAATAAGATTTTAAATCAAATTTTCACACCTTAACATAATAAACTACAATTGCATTCCAGAGATTTCAAGCATATTAAGTAAATGAAGCTCAAGAATTAGTTTAAAAAAATTAATAATACATTTTTTGTTATTGGTTTGAAATTAAATTTAAACTTTTCCTGTGTTATCTAATGCTTCATACAGAAAGGCTGACCTTCTTCTTCGGGATGTTACTATTTTTGTAAAGTACAATACATTGCATACTTTTGGCCACTTCTAAAATAGGTATTAATTCTATATCCTGGCATCCTTTAATATTTTCATTTCCCTGCCTATTAAAACCAAGGCACATAATATCATAATAACATCAAGCAGCCCATTTTCTAGTCTCATTACGTATCCCCTGGATCAAACCTTAAATCTAATCGAATATGACCGCCAATCATTCGGAAATTCCCCAGGGAAAAGCAACCGAACAGGACAATTGCATTTGCGGTCTAATGGCCAATGGGAGACCGCAAAAACTAATTAAATCGCCAAAACAGCAACTGATAAAAACAAAATGGAGCCGCCAGAAGCGGAAACGAGCTTTATTTGTGTGTGCGACCACAAAACAGATGCTGATTATGAAGATAATTAATATGGCTAATTAAACAGGCAAATGCGATGCAGAAATTGCATTGCAAACGGAGAGCGGACGGGACCTGGCCGGCATTGTGGAGTGAGCTCGAAAAACAAGCAAAATTTCAACGGCTCCTGCCACATAAAAGCCAATTAATTATTTTTATGGCTACTCCAGACCGAGAGCCAACTCCACCAACGGAAGCCAAGAGCCGCCGTCTTGCCGCTCTCTCCTGTTCCCCGGACTCGGGATAATAAAAAATTATGGCCAGCGATTTGGCTCACTCGAAACGAAGCGAAACCAACCGAACTAAAAGTAAAAAGAGAAAACAGAACACACTGACCAGGCCAAAGCCCCCCTCCCTACGCGTCACCCCCTTTCACTCCCTTTTAATGCATACTAAATCCTCGAAAAAAGTACAAAATCCTGCTCTCGTGCAAGGGCCAAAAAGATGGCGCCGTGCTGTGTACAAAATTGATCAGTGGATTCCCTGCCGTTTGAACTATGACGCGATATGTCATCATATTTTTCGTTGCACTCGAGCGGACGACAGGGGCGTGGCGCGGGGGAGGCGGTACTGGGAAGGGCAATTCTTGGGCTCCTTGTTTGCAATGCATATTTCTCACTTTGTCAAACCTTTTGTGCCATACGCAAGGCCGCAACCAAATTGCATTGCCAACACGGAGAGAAACGAATTACAAATCGTTTTATGCTTTTGAGTATTTGTGATGTTTTAGATTATTAAATCTGTTATTAGCCATATTTAAACTTCTTAACATTTTTTACGACGTTTTGGCTTACAAACACCAATAAACATAAAAAACTTCAAACAAAAATTTAGAAATTAATTATATTTTCAATGAGTTCTGACTTCAAGTTAATACAATTTATTACTTAATGAAATTATTTGGGGTTACTGAAACATTCAAGAGTGTTTCGACTTTCACTTTCAGGGCGCTCGATTAAGTATCAGAATTTTTGTACTTGAATTGAAAAACAGAAAGTTTGCCTTCTTGAAACGAAAACTAGTTAAATTTTCGGGTCCGAGGATCAATCTAGTTGTAGTAGTAGTACGTATTTATGTTTAAAATAATTGTTTTCGAATCCCAACTTAGATTAGGAAAAAATACGTATTAAATGAAACGACAGACCACTTATATTGTTAAATACTGGGTTTTATTTATAAATTTATTTAATTTAATTATGTAAATGATGAGACAATGAATTATTATCGGAATTTAAACCACCTATAAATTATAATTATCAGAGTAAATAAATAATTTTACACAAGGTTTTTATGTTCTTAATTTGCTTATTTTTCAGGAAAAAACATTGTCAATTACTAAATCTGTCATAATAATTGTACCAAAACTATTGCAATAAATTTGTGAAAAACAGAACCCCAAAAAAAAAAAAACGTATAATTTTTTCAACACGAAAAGAGAGAGGGAAATCAGAGCACTCCTCACAGGATAAAATTCCAAAAAAATGATTTGATTAAAATAAAAGGAAATTGGACTGTGGGCTTTGGATTGTAAAACATTGTATACGTTTTTTTATGTGAAACTGAATATTCAGCACTTTTTCTTGTTTTTTGTTATGATCTCTCTGTGTAGCAACCATTTCATTCCTTTTTCCCCCCACCAACCTGGATTGGTCAACTTGTATTTAGCATTCGAGCTGCACAACATGAAGTTCCTGGGCTACCGCAAAATCAATTTTGACCCCAACTTTATTTGATGCTTTGTGTTGGATTTTTTGGAGGCGCCCCAAGCCTCGCACGGAAGCCTGGCCACGGCCAATCCCACTGCTGCCGTTGGCCTTCTCTCCGCTGATTTTATTGGCCAAGGCAAGAGCCCGAATAATGGCTGCCGCCCCTCTGTCACTCCGCAGTTTATGTCGTTCTGGCCGTTTTCGTTTTTGTCTTGGGTTTTGACTGCTATTTCTATTACGATGATGTACTTTTTGGCATTGTATAGTAAATTCTTGTGGAATAACAATTTAAGAAAGTTCATGGGTATACAAATTTGATTTATTGAAAATCGAACCACTAACAAAATGAGCCTTAATTCTTAGGTACAAAATTTGATATGGCTAATTATAACATTTCTTGATAGTTTTTCTTAACAGAAAATAAATCAGATTTTTCAATTCGTCAAAAATTCAAACGGTCCAAAATGTTTCTTAGTTTCTTAGTCTTTAAAAAAATTATGTTGTTATTATGAAAGTATAACTTTAATAATTACATATCACTTTAAAACCATTGTGAGCATAAGGAAGAGATTTTCCTTAAGCAATCAAAAACAAATTCCATATGTTTTTTACAGCATAAGCAATAGAATTTCTCTAATTGATGTGCATATAATTTACCTATTACTAGCTCACATTTCCCCCACTGTCCATCGAGTTCATTAAAAACTTCATTACCCGGACAAGGCGAACTCGGCAAATCAATTTTGATTTACTTGGAGCACCATAGACAGACGGAACATATATCAACATGGTCGCCCCCATAGTGGTCATCGCTCCAGCCCCTTTGGCCCCTCCCCCGCTATTTCGATAGCCCGAGCAAAGCCCTCGTCGAATGGAAAATCTCTCTTTGGGGGAGCTAGAAACCGAAACGTTCCATCACCCGGGAGAGTGTTGATGATGGAAAGTGTCCCACTGCGCGGGCACAAAACACAGAGAGGGAAGATAACGAAAACAACTGGGAGAAGGTTCGGAAAGAAGAGCCAAATACAATGGACCAGATATAGCTGGGCCGAGAGGAATGGGTGAGCCGCAACAACAATAAACGCTAATAATGCTTAATCAATGTTACACTTTACAACAATAATGGAAGAGAAAAAACGAAGGGCCCCAAAAACCATAGACTTCAACTTCATTTGCGCAATGATTTATGGTTTTTTCATTACCGAAAAAAACCTCTTCACACCTGTGGAAAATATGCTTAGGCCAAATGAAATGTAATTGAATTTGAAATTGCTAGGAACAGTCTGGCATGTATTTTCCTGGCAACTAAATCGATTTTCGATTTTTCTCCTCGGAGGAAACAGCCGAAGAATTGAACGAATTTGTTGGAAACAATGCTCGGAATTTGTTGCTCACAAATTTTGTTATTGCTCTTCGCGGCCGCTCGTTTCATTTGCGTTGCGCATTTCAATAATCATTTATCTTATGGATTAGGTTATATTATAAACACCAGCAGGCAGGGCACAGAGTTCATAAATTTTCTTCATTCCCCAAATGAGCGTTCTTATGGCCAGATAGAAGTTTTGTTTGTCAGTTCCTAATTTTGATTAAAATGCGATATTAGGAATAGGTTCAGTTTCAGGCCCAATCAATGCGTTAAAATTACATTTCAAGAAAAAAAATATCAAAAAACTACTTTATGACAAAAATAGTTTTAATTTTAGACAGAAGTCAGACAGTACCGACCCTATAAATTATATATACTTATCTATCGATCTACCATTCTCTGGTCCGTTTTTATGAAAAGTATCTTAGTTTTAATTATTCTTTTATTGGTTGCACAAACATGAAAATGAACAAAAAAATAACATGAATGTACCATTGGTAATTCAAACAATTGGATTAAAATGCAAATTGGAATACCATTATAACTCCATCTAATGAAAGTCCACTTTCTTTCTAGCTTTACATTCGTAATTTCTTCTTCTAGCAGCAAATTGCCTTCTAAAATGAACATATATGTACATATGTACAGAGCAAGATACTAAAAAAATTTAAACTAATCAAGCAAGGATTATATCTATCGTCTATTTTCCTATTGTGATGCATACCATAAATATTTACTTTCCTATTCGTAAATCTAAAACAGTAGAAAAAATAATGTATTCTTTTGACTATAGTTAGTAAAGTATGTAGTGGTAGTTCCATTGGAACTAGTAACACCACCACTTACGAACTATAGAGTACTAAATACTTGTATGTACTATACATGTCCTTCTGGACTCAATTTCAGTCTGCATGAAATAATTCCTATTCAATGATTTCAATTATTGGAATCCAATGAGCAAATAATTAAGCTGACAGCAGAACGTGGGGCAGAACGAGATGAAGACAAAGCCTTGGGTCGCTGTCGCTGCAATGACTTTTGAGTCCATCAATTAATTTCGAAGAAAATCGACTCCTTTGTGCTGAACAAAAGTATTGTTCCTTCCACTCGCTCTCCACATGGAACCCCTCTTGATGGCAGCTGCGCCTCTCCATCTCCCAAGGACACAGTTCATCTCCAGAGCTTTTCATCGCCCTGCCACATGTCAATCCACAGGCGCACTTGGAGTCACCGGATGCTGTGTGGTGCTTTTGGGCGGATCCGGTGGTAAATGCGGTGCGTCTCTCGAGAAGTGCGCCCAGCACGAGTTAAAATTTAATTTAGTGAAAATAATTTGCTTAGTCGTGCTGCAAAATTGCATAATTGTCAATGGCTCGGCAAACCAATCCAATCCAAGGCAGGCCAAACCAAACCACTCCACTCCATTCTCCCGCCCTAATGAGCGGGCTACGGCGCCATTTTGTGGCACCAACACATCTGCATATTGGAAAATTATAGCTCTGCCACATTCACCGCTTTGCTTCTTGCTTTTGTTGGCTGCTCTGCGTTGCGCCTGCGCAAAAGTCCAAAGGCAATGCGCGTGGTTCAGTTCGGGGCGCATGGTGAGGCGCAATGGGGGGCGGTTGCTGGCGACGACGCTGACGACGAGGTGACCTCCAGCCGTGCCAGGAGAGGACTCGCAACAGGCAGGCTGCCAGCCGGGCAGGAACCGCCAGGCCAAGCCAGGACCGAAGGGTTCCTGGTCTGAGAATATTAAACCGCAGATGCAAATACTCTTTTTTGTACTGAAGTGTGTAGATTAGAAACAAAAACCCGGGGATATCTAAAAGTATCCTATAAAAATTATTCCCCGGCCTTAAGGATGATAAAACCAATACAAAGTTCAGAAATTCTGTATTGAAATAGCAAATATTTTCTACTTTAAATATGGATAAATTTTAGGCCACATACTATATACAAGAAATTTAAACAAATTTAAAATTTTCAGCATCATACCTCAGCTGATGAAGCTACTCCCAGTTAGAGTACGGAAAACGCGATTACATGAAGATATGCAAGCAATGCAACTCGCCCATTCCACCTTCCTTTGCCATTGCGGCCGCGCCTCATGATGAGCTGTAAAACACGCGTTTTCATAATGTTATTAAATGCAACGTGGGCTGAGGAGGAAGGGCAAGCCAACCAACGGCCATTTGACATGCCAAAAAACACTTCTGTCACAGCAGCAGCGACTCAGTGGAGAGCACCGCATCCAATCCGTAGGGGGTGGCCGCTCGATCACAGAAGCGTGCCATGCCCACTCACTCCTCCCCTCGATCACACCGGGAGAAACTAAATCAAAGATCAAAGATCACCTCGGAGTCAATTGGGTCTCACGGATTACATCGATATCTATATATTTGATTGAAGATCATCAAACGACAAACTAACTAACTGACTAACAAATACACTGTTTCATTTATGTATTTATTTATTTTGTATACACATCTATTATGTTGTTTTTGTGCGGCTTTGAAATATTAAAGAAATATAAGCTATAATTAAAAGCTATTATTTAGGAAGTACAATTAATAATAGCAATTCATTAAGGTACTAATTTCTTATTTCAAAATGTATTAATATAATTTAATATTATATTTAGTATTAACATTTAGCCACTAGTAAAAAATTAATATTTGTAATTAATTTAGCTTTTTTTGCGAAAATGTTATTCAATGATATTTAAATTTAATTATTATACCAAAAAAACAAACAAAACAATAATTTTAAAAAAATTATTTGTACTACAATTAAATATTTATTTAATTATGTCTGACTAAGATTAAAAACAATGTTTATTTATTTAAAAATACTTAAAATGGAAATAAAAATTATTTATCATATATTTTTTCTGTGTATTTCTCGCTCTATCTCTTTTTAGCTGAAATGTGCGCAGGCGCCGCTGGAATTGGTTCGAGTTCAAGTTTGGTTTGCAAATTAAGCTCTGCATGCGCCGCGGCAATTATTTCGCTATAATAAACGTGATACGAGCGAAACTCTTATCTATGATTTTCGATGGCTACCGCGGATGCCGCACAGTTTGGCTATTTAATTTCAATTTAACAAAGTTTTTACGGGGACTAGATGGCAGCGGCTGCCATCAAAGTGGCTTAAGATTTTATAGTTTGTGCAAATTTAATTAGTTCGATTTTGCCTTTCACTGTGTTAATGTTTTTATACCCGCTACCCATAGGGTAGAAGGGTATTATAACATTGTGCCGGCAGGAAATGTATGTAACAGGTAGAAGGAAGCATTTCCGACCCTATAAAGTATATATATTCTTGTTCAGGATCAACAGCCGAGTCGATCTAGCCATGTCCGTCTGTCTGTCTGTCTGTCCGTCTGTCCGTATGAAACACTGGATCTCAGAGACTATAAGAGATAGATCTCTAATTTTTCGACAGTATTTCTTATGCTTGCACGCAGATCAAGTTTGTTTCAAATTTTTACCACGCCCACTTCCGCCCCCGCAAATTGTTTGACCAATTAGACCAACTAAATATTCTTATCAGTTCTTGGTTGTGTTCGGAAAAGAATCTTATAAGATATTCAAGAAGCAATTTTATTAAATGGTAATAATTATTAGCCGCTTGAATGCAATAATAACGCGGTTTTACACACATAGATACATGTGTATGTATTTTTGTATGCATGTGATTATATTACACTTGATTTGCATTTGTCCGTTATGTTCAAATTTGTATTAACTGTTTTTTCTGGCGTCCTGACGCTTTTCTGGTTTTAGTATGGGTAGCGGGTACCTCACAGTCGAGCTCACTCGACTGTAGCTTTCTTACTTGTTTATACCCTTGCAGGGTATTATAAATTCAGTCAGATGTTTGCAACGCAGTGAAGGAGACATCTACGACCCTATAATGTATATATATTCTTGATCAGGATCAACAGCCGAGTCGATCTAGCCATGTCCGTCTGTCCGTCTGTCCGTCCGTCTGTCCGTCCGTCCGTCTGTCCGTCCGTCCGTCCGTCTGTCCGATTATACGCAAACTAGTCCCTCAGTTTTAAAGCTATCTGAATGAAACTTTGTAGTTAGTCTTCTATATACTCTCACTCGTACATAAGTCGGAACGGGCCGAATCGGACATCTATATCATATAGCTGCCATAGGAACAGTCGGAAAAATCTAGGAAAAAAATTATAACTTTGTCAGTTTTCAACCAAATTTTATATTTGCCCATTTAATATTATTTCCAAATTTCGGTTTAAATTTCATGAAAATCTGACAACTATATCCTATAGGTACCATAGGAACAATCAGGAAAATAAACAAGTAAGAAAGCTACAGTCGAGTGAGCTCGACTGTGAGATACCAGCTACCCATAGTAAATAGTTAATACATTTTTGAACATAACGGACAAATGCAAATGCAAGTGTAATATAATCACACGCATACAAAAATACATACACATGTATCTATGTGTGTAGAAACGCGTTATTATTGCATTCAAGCGGCTAAGAATTATGACCATTTATTAAAAATGCTTCTCGAATATCTTATAAGATTCTTTTCCGAACACAATCAAGAACTGATAAGAATATTTAGTTGGTCTAATTGGTCAACCAAATGAGGCATTCTGCCAGCAGCCGTTTCTGGCCAAACAAAATTATGTCTTTAATAACTTCGACAATTTTTATCAGGGATCACACATACTATAGTTCTTAATATACATACCGAAATTCGCGACTCTAGCTTTTTTATGATTTGCGGGGGCGGAAGTGGGCGTGGTAAAAATTTGAAACAAACTTGATCTGCGTGCAAGCCTAAGAAATACTGTCGAAAAAAAATTAGAGCTCTATCTCTTATAGTCTTTGAGATCCAGTGTTTCATACGGACAGACGGACAGACAGACAAACAGACAGACGGACATGGCTAGATCGACTCGTCTGTTGATCCTGATCAAGAATATATATACTTTATAGGGTCGGAAATGCTTCCTTCTACCTGTTACATACATTTCCTGCCGGCACAAAGTTATAATACCCTTCTACCCTATGGGTAGCGGGTATAAAAACCATATCTTAGCCGTGTTTCAAACCATTGCCATCAAATTTCAGATTTGGGAACTAATTATTATTTCAGAATTTCGGTTTTTATTTTTTTTTGTTTAAATTCTGCAAGGGTATACAAACTTCAGTGAGCCGAAGTTAGTTTCCTATATTTTTTTTTATAACACACATACATACATATGTTTGATTTTATTATTTATCATAGCAGGATTGGACACAATCAACTTTAGAAGTTTCCCTGTTTCTGGGAAGTTAAGTAGATTAAAGATCCATACACTCATTTAGTTTAGCCAAACATTCCCTAACAACAAACAAAAATTACAAATTGTTTATTAATTAAAAAAAAAAAATTTTCTGTTTCTTTTTTTGAATTGTTTAATTTGTTTTTCATATAATTGATTTGTATTAATCAATTATACGAAAAATAATTACAATTTACAATTTTTTATGATATCATCATACTTTTACCAGTTTATGTATAATAGTAAAAGGCGTATTGCGGCTAAAAAAAAACCAGTTGGCTTAAAAAGGAATATGTGGCAATGGCTAGATCGATTCAGCTTTTGATTCACGTCAAGAATATAAACACATTTACAATCCATTTTATTCAAATGAAAAACTGAAACATTATTAATTTTGTTGTGAAAACACAGATCATTTTTAAAACATCACATTAATTTCAACATTCAATGGATTTAGCAAAACAGTTTATATTTGCGGTTTTTTATTATTGTTCATATGATTATTATTTAATTTTTTGTAATTTCTTTAAATTAATTTATTTCAATTATTGATTCTCAACTATCGTTATTTCTAGATTCTCCAAAATATGATTCTACAAAATATGAAAAATTCCCAAAATTCTCCAATTTCTCGATTCTCCAAGAATAAAATGTTCAAAAGAAATCAAGTTGTCTGGCAACTTCGCCGGGAAAATATCCCGACCAGGTGGCGCCTGCTTGGCGCTAAATAGTACCGATAGTGATCCGATGTTTGTCAGTACTACTATCGATAACACACACATATCGATATCATAAATCGATTGCCTACAGCTGCTGATGAATGAACGAATGTGCGGTGGAGTAAAAGCGTAAAACACTGCAAAAGAATTCGCGAAAAGAAAACAAGATAAAGCGGTTAGAGTGAGCCTCCGTAAAGCAGCAGGAAAAAGACCAAGACATCCGAAAGCGTAGACTCAAGGACCAGGTAATCTAGCTCGTCCTTTCCACCGGCACACAATGGCAGTCTAGTGTGTGTGCGGCAGTGTATGCGCGCGTGTGTGTGCGTGGTGAGGGCGCAGCAGCAGTTGTAGTTGTGGGCGAGTGCGTGTAGTAGTAGTACGAACGAGCGTGCAAGGCGACCACGAAAACAAAAAGAAAAGAAATCCAGTTTTTGTTTAAATCGGAAATCTGCTTGGAAATTTTGGAAAATGAGTGCGTAGATGTGACTAACGGACGGGCATTGGCATGCGATTGCAGCTTCTCGCGGCGGCGGAGGCAGTGATTCTACCTGGCGGAGCTGAGTCGAAGTCGCACTTGCGCTTGCACTTGCACCACTTCCTCCACCACCCGATCCCGTAATGCTGCTGGCCGCAGCCGGTCTGCCGGCCTATGATGCCGGAAAACTGAACAGCGGCGCCGGATCTGGGAGCGTTGGTTCCGGCGGAGGCGGCACTCCCACAACATCATCAGTCGCCTCTCGTCCCAGTGCCGCCAGTGCGCTGATGAAGACGCTGTCTGTGCGCCTGCATCGCGGCACCGAGTTCATCAAGGACACCGTTCAGAAGGCCCTGGTGATGTCGGCACCCACGCCAGTGGCCTCGGTTTCCGCTGCTTCTGTTGCACCCCTCACCACCGCAAAGATTCTGGACCAGCAGGGTCTGAAACGCAAACTGAGCGGCGCCGGCGGCCTGATGGGCTGCAGCGGCATCAGCAGCATCACTTCGATCTCCACCAGCACGAGCCGCCCCCACTACATTCTGGCCCCTGCGACACACTCCCAGGTGCAAGTGCAGCCCAACGTGCCCACCGCCGCTTTCCTGCGCACTTACACAGTGGCTCCCACGGCACTGCACCGATCAGCGGCTGCCCGGAAGCGGAATCCCAGCACCGACAGCCTGCTCATGGACCTCTGCCTCTTCAAGCCCATCCGACCCCTGCCTATAACACCAATTAAAATGTGAGTACTTTTAATGAGGAAGATCTCTTCTTTGGGAAAAGTAACTTGAATGATGAATGTAACTTGATAAATGAAGTTAACACCAATTTCATATAATCAGCTCTTCTAGAAATACACTTTTACGACTTAAATTATTATTGTAAATAAGTATTTAGTTTCTTTCTGTATTTTGGGGAATTTATCTAAAAACATTCAAGAGAAATTTTAACTTTAATTTATGGTAACAAGTATAAACTTCACATCGGTTATGGCCTTGGCTTACATACTCTTCTATATTCAACAGCAATAAATTTCGCAGTTTTGAACTGAAGAGACCCAAATTTGTTCCCGCTGCAAACCCAGACAGCGAGGATGAAGAAGAGGACGACGACGAAGAGTCAGTCCACAAACCAAAGCTCAGGTGAGTGAAGATGTCTATGAAACGACTTGAAACATAACTAAGGCAAGAACCTTTCCTCTTTAGCAACTTGACATTGCCAACAAATGAAGACTCCGCGTTCGTTCCGATGCCCTATGTTGAAACCACCATCACCAACATCATTGCCGCAAATCCCAGCAGCAGCAACATCACCACCAGCAGCAGGAGCAGATCCCGCTCCCACAACACACACACCTCAGGCTCTGCCCATGCCATTACCAACCCAAAGCCAAAACGTCGTCGTCCCGCTCCCAAGACCACGGGCAAAAGACGATGTAAGGCGTCACAAGTGAAATCCACCTCTCCAGTGGATGGAGGAACTGAAGTCAAGGTACCGGCCACACGTAAGGCAGCGGTTGCGTCAACAAGCAGAGAAGCCAAACACAGCCGTGGTAAATCTAAGCCGCCAATTAGCACTCCTGCTGTGGTCAAAAGAGCTCCAACCAAACGCAAGGCAAATTCTGGAAGTGGAAATGCCAAACGCAGTCGTGGCGGCTCTACACTCACGACCACATCCACCTCTTCAACTGATGTCGCTACAGCAGTTAGTACCACACTCAAACGAAAGGCAGCTACTGAAAAGGGAGCTGCTGCCAAACGCAGTCGTGGATCATCTGAAGCCTCTCCGCCGGAGCGACGCCCTTCGCCGCCCATGACACGTCTGCGGGCCCGTCAGCAGATCTCCGCCAACAAATAAACATAGCAACGAAAGTCGATATGCAGAAACCCCAGAAACTAGAAGTATAATAGTACAGAGTCGAGTGTCGCAGTCACAGTCGTAGTAGACGTGTTGCGTCTTTGCTGGAAAAGACCTAAACAAGTGTAAGATTAGCCAGTAATAATGTAAAGTACACTTTAGCTCAACTCTTGTTTTGATCCAATTTGTGCAATCTGAATACGCGGGGCAAAGAGGACCCCGGACTTCTCCAGTTTTACTTGCTTTGAGTAAATGTGTTACAGAATTCTGGTTTGGTCTTCAAGACTGATGATATAACAAAGCAGCCACTACGAATATAATAATGGTACAGAATATATGCAAAATGAAAACTAATTAGTTCACGCGTAGTCCTCATACAAAAAGTCCTCATTAAGAAGAAAAGTATTAAATGTATAAAGAAAATTGTAAAAGTTAAGCCATTCCCGATACTGATATTTTAATGGAAACAAACCCTTTATGTTAATTTTTGTGTTTATTTACGTTGGATGTACAAACAAAGTGCGAATAAGTCTCCGATTCGATTAGTCCTATGTGTTTTCGCCTTTGAGGCAGGTTCAGTAAGAAAGATTGGAAGGAGGAAGAGTACGAAAGCGCCACAACTACATACACTCTGTATCATAATGATACGACACCCCTAATATGCAAGTTTCGAGCTTTGTAGGATCATAGGGAAGCATAATACAACAAAACCAAGTATACAGAATGAAAGATTAATGAATTCTGCTTTAAATGAAATTGTCCTATTTCCCCCCTCCCCCCTCGTTTTAAAGTAATGGTCCAAAAAGCAGAAGAGTACGTTTTTTTGCGTGCCTGCAACTGTATCAAAATGATACGACACTTTCCAATTATTCCGGCTGCAGACATTTATTTGCTTTCCAATAATTTTTTTTAAATTTCTATTAACAATTTAATTAATTTGTAATAAGATTCAGCTGCGTCGTTTGCTATTCGACGAAAAAAATATAAGAATAAGAGCCTAAAATGATCCTGGCTCAATATCCTTAAAAATTGACCGAAAACGTTGTGTTATCCTTAAATTTTTAATCAATCCAGATAAATATGATGCTAAGTATAGCTGTGGATGAAAATCAAATTTGTCTGACTGCGGTAACATCCCATAATTCGGTTTGTTTGCTTCAGGCTTCATACTTGCCACAAGTTGCAGTAAGCCTGTGGCACGAAGAAAAATTCGGGGGATGCTGCAATTACTGCAGTGCATTCTCAGAGGAGCCTTAAAAAAAACCTCTTACCAAAAACCGCGCCAAAAAATCGAACGACTTCATCACCTCCAAAAGACTTGGAAAGGTACTGCTCCCCATACAAAATTCAACTATTATTGTGATTAAAAAGTTTTTTTTTAAATATTGAAGTCGTTCGATTTTTTGGCGCGGTTTTTGGTAAGAGGTTTTTTTTAAGGCTCCTCTGAGAATGCACTGCAGTAATTGCAGCATCCCCCGAATTTTTCTTCGTGCCACAGGCTTACTGCAACTTGTGGCAAGTATGAAGCCTGAAGCAAACAAACCGAATTATGGGATGTTACCGCAGTCAGACAAATTTGATTTTCATCCACAGCTATACTTAGCATCATATTTATCTGGATTGATTAAAAATATAAGTTTAACACAACGTTTTCGGTCAATTTTTAAGGATATTGAGCCAGGATCATTTTAGGCTCTTATTCTTATATTTTTTTCGTCGAATAGCAAACGACGCAGCTGAATCTTATTACAAATTAATTAAATTGTTAATAGAAATTTAAAAAAAATTATTGGAAAGCAAATAAATGTCTGCAGCCGGAATAATTGGAAAGTGTCGTATCATTTTGATACAGTTGCAGGCACGCAAAAAAACGTACTCTTCTGCTTTTTGGACCATTACTTTAAAACGAGGGGGGAGGGGGGAAATAGGACAATTTCATTTAAAGCAGAATTCATTAATCTTTCATTCTGTATACTTGGTTTTGTTGTATTATGCTTCCCTATGATCCTATAAAGCTCGAAACTTGCATATTAGGGGTGTCGTATCATTATGATACAGAGTGTATAATAATTAATTTTCCTACTTTAATTAAGTTTGTTAGAATTTATAGCTTAGATACAACAAAAACAATTCATTCGTAAACTAAAATTATATATATAACGCTATCATTATCTACACATACGATGTAACTATAAGAACAGCAATGATAATACAACAATATAGAAATCTATATAAAAACAAAATACCGGTCAAATCAACTGTGTGTTGTGATATGAACTAATTTATAAAACGAAGCCAATTCAATAATTCGCTTGCCCCAAACAACACAGAAAATCTCTTAGAATCGATTGAAAAGTAACATCAATATAAATGGGAAGTAGGAGGATCAGAAACAAAAAAATATCCGAAACACACAAAAACGTTTAAAAATTAGGCATAAGCTAAAAACAATTTCAAAGCGATTCCAAAAAAGCAAAATTACTTAAACACAGCGAGTTGTATGCGTCAATAAAAATACCTTACAAATAAAAGTAATAACTTTGCATTTCACTGTGCTCTAACCTTCAAGGCACATTTATCTCTTTATAATAAGATATACATTTGTAAATATGCTTAATAGGGAAATCATTCAATAGTTTCCATTTTAGTGGGCATAACATTCCACAAATCTTGTACTTTGTAGCCATCTCTAATTCGTTCCATGGCAAAGCCCAGCTCTTTACAGTATACAGGATCCTCTCTGTCGTCCTGGTCGGCTGCACCATTGATACTGCTCACCTTTCCCAGACATCCTTCGGCTAGGTAGCTGTTCAGCTTGGTATTAATCTCTCGCTCCTGCCTTTCATCCAGCTCCTCAAAGTTCTCGACTTTAAACTGGGGAATCTGGGCTGCCTCCTCAGCGGCGGCAGCCAACCGCTGACGAGCATCCTGCGCATTGTATTGGATGCCAAAGTTCGGTTGCTCCCCGTAGATAGTGTGCAGAGAGCAAAGCTCCTTAAACAGCTCGTTCAGACGCTCGGATGGATCAATTCGAAATCCTAGAACGTAACCGCCTCCCGTCTCGGCCGTTTGAATGACCAAAGCAGGACCGTACTTAGACTCACGGACGCGTAGCTATGGAGAAAAAGGTAAATTTCCAAACTAGGTCTACTCCTCGCTGTAAATGTAAACTTAATTAATAACTTACACTTTCAATTTGCAGATAGGGCAAGCTTATGTTGAACGTCTCATTAGCATCGGCAAACCACACCAGGCGGATGTTGGAGACCACAAAACTTCCGAGGTTCCCCTGATCACTGGACAAATTCCAGACGCCCTGCACCTGGCTGAACAGCTGCTCATCCGGCAGAATAACCAACTGTCCCGCCTGGACAATGGCTCCGCGCAACTTCAAGTCGCGGTACAAATATGTACGTTGGTATAACCTTAAGGGACGATCCCTAAATGAGATATCAACTGGGAATCAAACTATCCTTTTTTTCTTACTGATACACATCGAAAACACTGGCGAAGATTGGCTGATCCCTGCGTGACGTTTCGCCCGAGACATCGGTAAAGAGGAACTCAAAGCGGGTCTCGTTGCTTATGGCCAGAATGTAGAGGGCCTGGCTGGCCATTCTGCCCTTCGAGTGCATGTGCACCATCCGAGTGTTCATGTTACCAATCCGAGCGTAGCCAATGGCTGCAAAGCAAAGACAGCAGAAATCTGTCAAATTGTAAAGACTAAATCTTCTATGGGGAGTCACATACAAAGGTTGTACTTCTTGTGGACAAGTGAGTGCCACATAAGACGGAGATTTGTAACCATCAAGCGACCGGTGTCACCCGGATTTCCTTTGCTATCTTCGATGTGGTATATATAGTCCAGGACACGCTCTCCGCTGCGAAGGTGCTTGTGTCTGCAAATATGATTAAATGCCGCCTTTAGAGATGTGGCCTATTGCTAGGTCTCCGTTATCTTACAACTGTGGGATATCGAACTTGACCTCCTTGTCCTCCCAGAGCAGCTGCAGTTGCGGCTGCTGCTGATTTCCATCCATTTGAGTCATTGATTTCAACATTTTTCACTTTAGGTCGGTCCCGTACTTAGTTTTGTTGTGGCGCTCCTTTCGGTTGTTGCTAGGCAACATATCCTTGCAACTGTAGTTCATTCCGCCATTAGCCATTATGACTTCAATTAAAATACAAATCTGTAAGCATTGTTTTTCATAAAATGTTATCTATATTTTGACTAATATTTATATAAATACAAGAATAGTTCTTATGCTCTGCTTATCAAAGTAGAAAAAGATTCGGGCCTATGCCTGATGCAAAGTGTTCCATTTCGTCTGAGACGAAGTTAAGCCCTAGTTTTTAAATTAATGTAGCGAAGCTAAATGCTGGAAATGTTTCTCATCGTCGTTTAAATATATTGCAGAACTTTAGACTTAAACACTAGGATACATCATGTGAATATCGAAGCAGAAGGCGCTTTATCGAATACCGAAAGGGCGAAACTGAAGGAAAGTTTATATGCTGAGTGCTCTCACATAATGATCTGCGGCTCTGGGACACTGGCCGCAATACTCTTGTGGGGCAGCACTTGCCCGCCATTGACATACAGCTCGTCCTTGACAATCACATCCTCGCCCAGCACCGTAATGCCCTCGATTCGAACCCAACGGCCAACGGTCGATCGCCAGCCAACGATGCAGGAATCCAGCCAAGAGTGCGAGCGAACTATGGCACCCTTCAAAATGGTCGATCGCTTGATGCACACCCCGTCCTCAATGACCACATCGGGTCCGATGGTAACATTGGGTCCGATGCGGCACCCCTCGCCAATCTTAGCTGTCGGATCTACCAGAACATTGCCTACAACTCCGGGGCCCGTGTACAGCTTTGGGGATTGCTTCTGACGCAGCGAGCTTAAGTACAGGCACATACCTTAAAGATAAAAGAAAAGAGCCATTATAAAACACATTTTATAAATAAATAAACATGAAGAATGCTGCGTTTGAACAAGCCTATAAAGATTATACGATTTTGAAGAAACTCATTGTGTCTGTTGTTTAATCCACAAATAACATATTTTTTCCTTGTCAATTATAAAACTAACTTAGACTATGCATGTGTGGTTCACAAAATAGCTTAAAAATAAGGAATATTAATGCAAAAGGTACATAATAAAGAGGCTACCCCAACATTTATAAAGGTAAATTTGAATCACTGAAAGTAATTCCCATTTTCTCCTCTATCAGCAACAGCCACTATCAGACTAATGAGCTTCACTTCAGTTATACAGAAATCGCTCGATCAAACATTTAGCGAGTTTCCAGGAAACACTCACCCATAGATAAGGCAAAAAAAAAAGAAGCATACACACATAGGGAAAGAAACAAGAAAGGAAGCTAACTTCGGCTCACCGAAGTTTGTATACCCTTGCAGAATTTAAACAAAAAATTAAAACCGAAATTTTTAAATAATAATTAGTTGCCAAATCTCAAATTTGATGGCAATGGTTCGAAACACGGCTAAGCCATAACTGACAAAGTTATGTATTTTTCTTTTATTTTCCTGATTGTTCCTATGGAAGCTATAGGATATAGTCAGCCGATTTTCATGAAATTAAAATCAAAATTCAGGAATAATAAAATATGGCTAAATATCAAATTTGGTGAAAATATGTGAAAAACTGAAAAAGTTGTAATTTTTTTTTTAATTTTTCGGATCGTTCCTATGGCAGCTATATGACATAATCGTCCGATCCGGCCTGTTCCGACATACATATGTACGAGTGAGAGTATATAGAAGCCTAACTGCACAGTTTTATTCAGATAGCTTTAAAACTGAGGGACTAGTTTGCGTATAATCGGACAGACGGACGGACGGACAGACGGACATGGCTAGATGAACTCGGCTGTTGATCCTGATCAAGAATATATATACTTTATAGGGTCGGAGATGCCTCCTTCACTGCGTTGCAAACTTTTGACTGAAACTATAATACCCTGCAAGGGTATAAAAAGGCCAAGCACTATTGAAGACTTCAAAGAGCGATAAGACTAATGAAGGCATGAAAGAGATTTAAGCGTGAAGCATACCAGTTAGAAAGTCTTTGGGCTGTCCAATGTCCATCCAGAATCCGGTGAGATCCATGGCAAACAGTTCTTGCTGCTCAGCCATCGCCGGAAACACTTCCTTCTCTATGGAGGTGGGCTTCACTTCAATCCGTTCTAGGACCGAAGGATTAAAGATGTAGATTCCTGCATTGATTTTGTTACTAACAAACTCCTGCGGCTTCTCGATAAAGTTCTTGATGCATCCATTCTCATCATACAGCACAACACCATATTTTGATGGTTCTTCAACCTTTGTGACCACAATTGTGCCTTCCTTTCCGTGATTGCGATGAAATTGAACCAACTGTTTGAACGGAAAATCGCAGATGACATCAGAGTTGAGCACAAAAAAAGGCTCCGGACTGGCGGTTAATATGGTTTTGGCCAAGGCCAAGGGTCCGGCGGTTCCCAAGGGTTCTGTTTCGTGCGAAAAGATCAGCTCTACGCCCAATTTGTCTGCCTCGACTTTAAGTTCCTTTTCCATTTGCTCGGCTCGATAGCTGACTGCTAAAATTACCTGCGATGGAGATTGTTTTTAGTAATTATTTTAACAAATGCAAACTTAATAGTTCAATGGATAAGTTTATCACCTGCCGGCAACCTGCATCCACTAGCGCCTCCAGCTGATGGAGCAATATAGGCTTATTAGCGAACTCCACCAGCGGCTTGGGAGTGCTTAGAGTCAGGGGTCGCAGCCGAGTGCCGTAGCCGCCGACGAGGATTAGGGCTCTCGTTCCATTGCCCACTGCTGCCGGATTAGGAGACCCGCACATGATTGGACACGGCTTCGTTTCTTGATTACACGTAATCTAGCAGTGACACGTCAGACGTCAAAGTGCCAAACGCCGGAGTGCTCGCAGAGACTTTTGCCTTTTCTTCTCGCCGGAATTACTGCAACGAACTGTAGGAAACGAAGGTGAGGGGCTGACTACATTTATGTTTGACTTTATTTAATTTTTTACTCACCTTGTTTCTCGCTCTCTCTCTCTCTCTGACTTTTGTTTTTTTTTTTTTTTGGGTTCGCCTTGTTCTTTGCGCTGATAAGAAGTTTGTTTGCCGCTGGCTGAGATACGTGTTTCTGTGGTTAAGCTCCAATTGGTTTCCAGTATGTACCACAGTGTTTAATCAGTTTGACTGTTAGTCTTGGGCCGAACAATAAAGCAATTCAAAGTGTAATTTAGCCTTTGTTTACTGCAGTTCTTTCTGTCCAATCCAAATACAAAGTAAATAAAAAACAATAAGAATAGCAAAAGTGTGACCAGTGCCGACAAACGTTGCCGGACCCGATTCGGATTTTACATCGATATTAAATATTTAAAAATCATCGTATCGATAATTAATTTTTGGGAAAATAGCAAATGATATAATATTTATACCACAAAAATTTCGATGTATCGAGAATTGTATACATATATATTTTATTTTAATCACGTTTTTGTTTATAATTTTTTTTGTATTTCCGTGTTTTTTAAACTTAAATATGTATAATATATACTGTATTAATTCTTAATTATTCAATTGCAATTTGCAAGGGTAGCGCGCGAAGTTATCTTCCTTTCTTGATTAATATATATTGTTAATGTAATGATAAAATACAAACACTAAGTGTTCTTTCATAGCCATCGATCATATTATAATGAGAAATTGATATAAGAAATTCTTAGATACAATTATATTTCAATACGAAAATTTCATTTAAATCCTAGTTCTAAAATAAGTTAAAATTTAGTAAGCGGCAAAACTGCATATAAACGAATGCTGTGATTTTAAAATATCGATATATATTACAAACATATTGTGATACATTAGTATTTAAAATATCGATATATTTGTATTTTAATATTTTGATATTTTTCTAAGTATCGGTCGGGTTTTGTTACGTGTGAAATCAGCGTGTGATAAGTGTGCAAACTGATTTAAGAAAACATTAGCAATTAGTTAAAAGGTAAGTAATAAGAATGTGGCTAACAAATTCGGAGAGCGATGGTGCAAACTTAGCACAAAATAATTCGGTGATTTTGAGAAATTTTGTGTTGCTTGGACTGATCAGACGAGATACACACACGCACATACAAATAAGCAGACAGCAGCGAGACTGAAAACAAAATGTCGACCATTTACTTTTTCCGATATACAGTTTTTGTGGCCAATCTTTGAAAGGTTTGTGATTGTTTAGGGCTCAGAAAAGTCCAGTCAATTTTCATTAATATCTGCAAAAGTCTTCAGTTGAAGGGGATAACCTAGTAGTGGCTGGTTTTTATATCAGAAATCTGGTGATATTGATTTTTACAATGACTTCCAAGAAAACGGTTTCCCATTTCCTCAGTAAAAGTGTAAAAAAAAGTTAATATTCATCGAACTCATTGGGTTTGTGAACTGCAGTTTTGCTATTTTAACACATTTCACTCAATCTCAATCGTAAACTAAGGTTTTGACGTTCCAATTAACTGTCTGCCTCATGTGTAGCGTATCCACTTCTGTTTGTGTGTGTGTGTGTGTGGTTGTTCTTCGAATTGGTATTTTCATTAGATGAGAATATTGTACTGAAATGAAGAGGAGAGAGGGACCGAGCATCTTGTTAAGTTTTTACTTTCTCTTTTATTTATTCAGTAAACTTCATTTGCATATAATAATAATGCGTGTATGAGGGAGAGCGTTCAATTCTCATTCTTTGTTGTGTTTTATTTTTGACTTCTCATATTTTGCTTTGCTTCGCCCTGCTCACAATTTCTATCTAGCTATTTAATATAATTTTGTTCACGTTGCACTGACACCAAGGTTTTTTTTTGCAAGTAATGCTGCACACGACGAGCGAAAACAATGACAAACATTTCATTTCTAGGTAACTTCTCGTATTCGCCAATTTGTGAAATACGCTTGAGATGTTGTGACGTCATAATACACATTTAAAAAAAGTAACCAGCTGTTGCCAAATGGGCAGCTCTAAGAATGGCAGCCAAAAGATGCTGGCTCTTTTGCTTTTTGCATTGCGTTAGTACTGACCAAATGTCATTTCATATAAAAATTAAACAAAATTGGTCAGAGTCCAATGTAAGCACAAGTCATTAAATGTTAAATAATTTTACTGAAATAGTTTTGATGAATAAATCAGTGTTCCCCACCACGATACAACGTCATAAGGTAGTCCCTGCTGCCGAATCAAAATGACTTTCTGAATTTATTAAAGGACTAACATGTTTAGTCTTATTACTGATCAGTTAAAGCAACTTTAAAAATTATTTCGTGTGGGCTAAGCTCATCTTATTTTGCTATGATTGGAAATTGTTGCCGACGACGAGACTACCTTATGATATTGTGTCATGCTACGCACGCCCCAATTGGCGTGTAGCAGAACAGAATTAAATTGTAAATTGTAATTTTATAGCTAAATCTAACCTATTGTTAATGATTTAAATGTTATATTACAGCAAAAGTTGTATTTTCTTTATTTGAATTAAATTTTACTGTATTTACTGATGTCTTAATTCACAATTTTAATTTATCTGTAGTTTTTTATGCAATTCATAATGAAACAAAAATTGCAAGTGGTTTTTAGTGCTTTAACGACTTTGCTTGCGTTAAAAATTAAATTATTATTAGTTAAATATATCTGCCGGATCTGCCATGTTTCATCATTATTTGACCTGCAAAAATTAAAATATTTCGTTTTTAAGCCCAACGACT
This sequence comes from Drosophila anomelani, assembly GCA_035045905.1. Taxonomy (NCBI): domain Eukaryota; kingdom Metazoa; phylum Arthropoda; class Insecta; order Diptera; family Drosophilidae; genus Drosophila; species Drosophila anomelani. The sequence goes on along the minus strand of JAWNOO010000007.1, from coordinate 226,388 downwards.
AAGATTATAGGCCTGAAAACGCTCCGTTATTCCTGAAAACGATTTATACTTTTTATTCCAAGTAAGCTCATACATGCTTAACCTTTTTTATTAAGAAAATTATGGTTTGAAGAATTTTTCGATAACACGAACTTCAAACTAAAGCTGTTGTGGGAACATTATCTAAACGCGAATGTCACCGCATAAACGCTGTAAATGTAAAGAATCGATTACATTTTCATTGCAAGACCGAAGAGCAGAATTATCAATAAGAACTGAGCCCTATAACGCCCAGCTAACCTTGAAAGTTGATTGAACTGTGGAAAGGGAAATATTTTGACCCCCAAGACGGGACATAATTTGATTTCCGCCGCTGTCTCAACACACATGAACAACACACACATTGGCAGTCAGTCCATACTCTTACTCTCCCCCTGAATTCTTCCCTACACGATTGGCACGGCATAAAAATCCTGTTGTGTCTGTCTCCTTGCGAATGATGACTTTGTGTGCAATGAGGGGAACCTGGCAGTTTTTGTATGGCGGTGTTTGCCGTTGTCTCTGTGTGAGTTTGTGTTTCATTTCGCTAAGCTTCGTTTTCGTTTCTCTTTCCACACAGTTTCGCACATCACAAAAAAATTTAAAAAGCCAAAACACAACTCAGAACTTGCTCAGCGCTTTGTTTGCCTGGCTCTTCCCTCTCGTTGTTTTTTCTCTCTGTGTGCTCGTCAGTTCTGTGTGTGCCTGAGTTCATTTATGCCAGAGTCTGCGTGTGCGCGCCTTTGTACGTTGAACTCGAACTTGTGAAGAGAAGTGGAAAAAAAAAGAGTGAGCAAAAATCATGGACGCCCGACCCACTGCCTTCCTCACTTACCTTATCATCCAAAAAGTCCACAGACCTTTTCCCATCATCACACTTCAAAGGGTTCTAGATTTTCTTTTCGTTTGTTTTTAGCTGTCTAGCCCATCTTCCAAAGTTCCTACGTTACCCCGAAGACGAAAGGAACATGCAATTTAAATGAAGCGATTTGTTCCTCTTCGATACGAAAAAATAGATATTGATACATACCAATTCTAATGTGCAATCTATCGGAATGTATTTAGAAATATAACATTCTTAACATTTCGTGCATATGTTTCGGGCGATGGTTGTGGTACCTTTTATTTCTTCAGTTTGCTTTATGTGATCCGGTGTTATTTTGTCGAGTTGAAAAATCTATAAAGGGGGCCACACGCCCTCATCTTGTTACAGTTAGCTCCCACATTGACACCCGGGAAATCTTTAAATAGATATAAATATAAACAAGAACGGAAGCTAACTTCGGCTCACCGAAGTTTGTATACCCTTGCAGAATTTAAACAAAAAATTAAAAGGGAAATTCTGAAATAATAATTAGTTGCCAAATCTCAAATTTGATGGCAATGATTTAAAACACGGCAAAACTATGGTTTTTTTATTTTCATGATTGTTTCTATGAAAGTTATAGGATATACATAGTTGTCCGATTTTCATGAAATTAAAACCGAAGTTCTGAAATAATATTTAATGGCCAAATATAAAATTTGGTTAAAATATGTTGAAAACTGACAAAGTTATAATTTTTTTTCGAAGATTTTTCCAATTGCTCCTATGGCAGCTATATGATATAGTCGTCCGATCCGGCCCGTTCCGACTTATGTACGAGTGAGAGTATATAGAAGACTAATTACAAAGTTTCATTCAGATAGCTTTAAAACTGAGGGACTAGTTTGCGTATAATCGGACAGACGGACGGACGGATAGACGGACATGGCTAGATGAACTCGGCTGTTGATCCTGATCAAGAATATAAATACTTTATAGGGTCGGAGATGCCTCCTTCACTGCGTTGCAAACTTCTGACTGAAATTATAATACCCTGCAAGGGTATACAAATTTCTAGTGAATTGGATTTTAGCCTATTATAGTTTCAAATCAATGCAATATAACCGGAAGAACAAAATTAGTTTCTATCAAAGACTTGTAGTTTTATTCTAAATATTGTTTTAGTAGACGATCTTTGATTCCCGTTATCTTTTTTTTTCGTTTTCGTTTTATTTCTATACGGAAAGATGAAATTCCGTGCCCTAATGCAGGATGCAATGTATATGCGCGAATTCCAAGCCATTGTGGCGACATTGGCCAAACTGGCCAAAGATTGTGTTATGATCCTTGGCGACCGGCAGATGCACTTCATTGTGAACGAGGACCAGAGCTCCGCTACGTCGCCCTTAGTTTGGACGACCATTGCAGCCGATGAGTATTTTCCAGAGTATCGCATGGAAGCTGCTCGGTCGGATCAGGAGTATATAGTCCTGAGCATGTCATCAGCAAATCTTGGTAGAGCTCTATCCGTGCTCCGCAGTGGTGGTGTCAGCTCGTGTAAATTAAAGCTGCAAAGGATTCAGTTTCCATGCATTTCGGTGATTGCCTCTGTGCAATCGTCTTCATCATCTGAAGCTCGAGAAGTGGTCCACGATGTACCAGTGACCATAATCCCAGCTAGTGATTGGTCGGGCTATGTAGTGCCAAGGGTGCCAAATTCCCAACTGGCGTTGAGCTTGCCATCGCTGCGTTTGCTTCGCAGCCTAATAGATAAACTGAAGAATATATCACCAAGCCTTGAATTCCAAGCTAGTTTTGATGGAGAGCTCAGCGTGATAGCAGCCTCTGAAATGTCCACAGTGACTAGTCGATTTCAAAAGTTGCTGCCACGATCTCTGCCTGTATCCCAGCAGGAAGCCTCCTGTTCCGTTGATTCTCGTAAAGCTTCTGCATTTTTTGGAGCCCTGCAACTGCCCAACGAGGAACTGACAATTGGCATCGATCAACACTCCATCCATCTACAAATCGATGTTCGACAGGATGTCGTCCTGCATTCCATCCTTCCCGCTGTTTGTTTTTAAAATGTAACTGACACATATAATTAGCTGCAATTGAATAAGATTTTTCTGAATATTGTCATTTCATCAAGTATAAACATGTTTTATTTTATAATCGGATTCTACTAAATACATATACTTACATATGTACATATGTATGTATGTAGATAAATATGTTAGTTTCAAAAACTATTCTTCCCTTAAAGGGAATTGACCCAGCTGACGTTCAATTTTTAAAAATGTTCTGATTACCGCTGGTAAGGAACTTTAAATTGTTTACCTTATTTTTAGTTATTTATTTTATTAACATTAAAAAATTTAATTTTTTGCGGAATATAATGTGGCCTTGAAAGTAAAATTCGAAAAGTGTAATACCGAAATCTGGCTATCGCACGAGAGATGTCCTTTTCTTTGTCAGTATGATTATAATAATGAATTAATTCGGTCGCTCGATGGTCTTGGTGACTAGTTGCTGTCGTTTCAAGCAGAAAGGTAGGGTATTCCTTATCAGTTATCTTCTTTTCTTTATGATAGAAAATGTACATGTGTATATCAGAACTAAAATGTATGTGGATAAAATTTGGGAATTGTCTTGGTATTATTTTCCCTTGAAGTGATTAAGGTTATACGTTAGACCAACTAATGGTACTAAACTATCAACTGACGGCTGATTTTTAATCCTGCGAGTGTATGTAAATTTTTACGTATCTATGTTACATGTACATAAATACATAAAAGTCGACTTGAGCACACTGGGGAACCTGTGCCTTAAAGCTGATGAGGTGGAATGAAATTTTAATTTAGATTAGTACATGTACGATATATACTGATTTTTTACCAAACGAAAGTTAGTGGAGGTCTTACTCTTTATTTTTATCATTGTTTTCCTATGCGCCAAATTCGTCAGCAGCCGTGGCCTCATTTTGCCCTCTTTCTTTTTGTATGTGTGTATCTTTTATTCTCCCTCGCAGTTGCAGCTGCATTGCCACTGCATTGCCACTGCACGTGAATATGTGTGTGTGGGTGAGTGAAAGAGCGAAGTGCTTCCTTGCATATTCATAATTTGCTGTTACTGGTTTTAATTATTTTTTTTAATATTATTTCGAAAACGTGCTCGTGCACATTAAAATTTACTTGCATCTACTGATTTCCAATGTATTGCAGACAACTACTAATTTTGTTCCAAAAGTTTTTAATTTAGCATAATAAAATTTGAAGGGTATACAAATAACTGCTTCTCCAGTTTCTAGAATCTAGATACATATGTATGTACATATGTATGTACATCAGTACATATTATATTTAAAAAAAAAATCAAATATTTAGATAAATTACACACACACTTGCTTCTTTTGAGAAAGTCAGCTGGAGTACTTTGGATACGCTAGCGGCCCTATTAGAATTCTTGTAAATTGTTAACAACTCATTCTCTCGCACACAAAATTTCCACCTCGCTCGTGCGATCAGCTGATCGGGGGAAGGAGAGGTAAATTGTAATAACGGGCATCCACACAGGTACATGAAAAATGAGCGAGAGTATAAGTCGACAAAGAGTATAAAAGCAGCGAGTTTGGTTGCGACCCCCAAAAAGAACAAAGAGAGCTAGTCTCATTCTCTATATATTTGACCCGGCCACACGGCCATTTTGAGTGGAAACAAATCAGGAATTTCAACTTATTTATGTATGTATGTATATATTTTTTGTTTCAAATCAATCAGTTTACTAATATAACATAAACAGAACGCTAAATGTAAGGTGCTGTGCTAAAACAAGTACCGCGTAGATAGAAATAAAGATATATGTATGTATGTTTGTATATATATAGAGAGAGAGAGAGGATGAGAGAGGTTTGTTGACCTCATTCTAAGGGGTTGAGTGACCTGTTTTCGCAGAGATTGAGTTTTTCTAGTCGCTGGTGAATTGTTTTTTAACGCAACTAAGCACACTTTGTGTTTTGTATTCATACCCAATATTTGTTAATTATTAAATACCAGCATGGGGATTTTATTATAATGGCTGTGGTTGACCCCGAATAGCGTTCCCACTCGCTCTCTTCCACTCGAACAGAGCCCTCTCAGTGGGGCGCGCTCACTTCGCAGTCGCCATTTTCCGTCAAACGCTGCTGACGTTTCTGTCGTCTCTTTTTCTGTTTCATTCGTGAGTTGGATTTGAGTGCGTGCAGAGCTGAAAAGTCAGAGGAAAATGCAAACGACTGATTTTCTATATACCCAATACATACTGTGTGAAGGTGTAGCTGTTTATATAATTTTAAATATTACGCTGCGGTGGACTTAAATTAAAAACGAAAATCTTGCATGCAAATCACACAAATTGTGTATGCATTAAGTTTTGCTCCTCGCTTGATTTCGTTATATATAGAGACTTATTTTTCTCCACCTCTTCTTCTTCCTCATTTCTGTGTGTGTTTGTGTTGGTGTACACGTCGTCATGCGCTTGCCCTCGTGCGCTCTCTTTCTCTCACATGCAGCGGCGTGTGCTCCCCTTTGCGTTTTTCTTTTTCTTCCTTTACTATTTTATACAATCGAAATACAATTCGTTTTCATTTTATTAATAATTGCAAACTACTTCGGACATTAAGCTGAATTGGACGATCAACACATTTTCGCTTTTTTGTTTTTCGTCGTCTTGTGGAAAGTGCAAGCGACTTATGTGTATATCTGTATATAGCAGACATCGAGTGACTGCGAGTGTATTTGTGTCTGGTGTATGCGTATGTATATACTTCATTGTGTAAATAACGAGTTGTGTAAATGGCTGATATTATTATGTGGTTTTATACTTGAATTTTTCACTGGATATACATACATATGTATTTAAACCTCTGAATGCTTTGCTCTTGGCAACAAGTTTTCCATTGCTGACCTTGTCTCTAAAACCCCAAGAATCCCCCAAGTGTGGCGTAAAAGCCTTCAGAGTTTAATTGTTGCATGCCTGCCCAATGCCACCCAGTAAATCGCCCGCCCACCCAGTCAATAGGGTTGCCAGGTGGCGTTTCTATTGCGTTTTTACTTCCATACGACCAGGTCGAACTACGTAATTCCCTTTTCGGGGGAGTGCGACACAATTCAGTTTGAGCAAACTGTTCCACACTTAAAGGCCACAGTAGAGGTCAATATTATAGCACTCACAATGCATTTTTTTATTGTTTATGTTTTTGTTGTTCTATACAATTTAGTAGTAGTACATTCGTTATGGTTAATTCGAAGTTTATAAAGAAGTTGTAGGTCGGGAAAAGGGAAAAAGTTGTTTTTAATTTTTAGTTTTAACATTAAGCTATAATAAGCAATTAATTTAATAAATTTATTAAATATTTATGGAAGGATTATTTTTTGAATTCTTATTTCAAGAGAACTACTTCAGATACATTTTACGACTCAAGTCCGATGTGCTGTTATATTGACCCCAGCTGTCAGATATATATATAGCTATGCTTGTCATGTGTAGGCTGTCCCCCTCGCACGCTCAGCTGTGCGTAGGCAGGTTTCGTAATACTTGGAATCGGAAAGGGAGGGGAAAATGCGACGTTGCGATGGGGGAAAGGAAAGCGGAAAATAGAAAACTTGCCAGGGCAGTCAGCCCTACTAGTCACTGTGCCACTATTGGGACCAGCTTCAATATGCGCTCGACTGCGTTTTTACAACGATATTCAAATAAGTTACAAACAATGCCAACAACCCAGCACGCACGCACAATGCATAACGAGCAGGGGAAAAATTAAGAAGGGGTGGAAGCCCTGGATAGAAGGGCAGTGTAGGACAAATTGTTATCAATTATGCTCCCGGGGCCAGGGTTGTCGCACTCCCACATCGATTTTGGGGGTTGGCATGATATGTCAGCTGGAGGGTAATTTGCGTCTTACTACTGCAGATATTCCCATTCGAGCCACCATGTTTTGCATGCAAAAGTCAAACAGACTCCCCCATAGAAGCCCATGAATTTTAATTATGAACAAAAAAAAAAAACAGCGTTTAGAATTAGAACTACGGAGGTTGTCTAGAAAATTCCTATAAACAAAGTAATAATGCCATAGATATGACATTTTGGATGACAGAGAAGTACATATGTATATATGTATATATATGTACATATGTGCATACATTAGGGTTGTTTAAGATTAGAGGAAGTTTAAGATTAGAGGAAGACGAAAGAATGCTTTTCTAAGTTCCTTTAATTTTTTTTTTTTTTTAATTGACTATTAAAGGCCGCAACCACAAAGGCAGGCGCCATATGTTGGAGTTGCCACACGCAAAGCAACTCGGACACTCACACTGGCACAGTCGTGCATGAAGGAGCTGCCATTTGTGGCCTCGGTTTTTTTTTTTTCATGTGCGCTTTTGGTGTGAAAACTGGGGGTAGCGATACGAGTAGATATAGGGGCTGTGGTGGATAGATTATAAGGCCCATGTCGGCCGTTGCCCAGTTTGGTTAAATGTTCATAATAAAAATAGAAATCTACAAGTGATCGGCTTTATAATTAAGTCTCAAAAGGCCCGTGTATAGCTCCTGTCATACAACGGAATTATTAATATTAAACAACATCGTGGATCAAGGGTGTACAGTAATTAAATTATATTTTATAATTATTGCAAAAACAGAATTTATAATATTGTGTTCTGTAAGTTTATTTTATTTTCTGATAAATGCCAAAATTTTAATTATACATATATTTATTAAAATATGCCAAGAAGAATTATCTTTCTTTTTGGTCCCACATGAATAACGACGATAAGTAAATGAAAACTCTGTCCCAGACAAATACAACATCTAATTTTCCAACAAACCAAAACCGTTGACGTCGTTCGTTTGTTTGGTCTGTTGTGGGTTTCATTTTGACGGCCTTGAACTCAATTTTTTGTATTTGTATTTAATTTTTTTTTTCTGTGCTATTCATTTACCTGGGCTAAGATGGCCTGTGCGTTTCGTGTTTGCCTATTAAATTTGAGTGAAACTGCCATTGAAGCAGCTCAAAAATTGGAAGTAAAAAAAATAAAATAAACCGTATCGTAACAGGGCAGACATGTTGAAACTACGCATTTTTTTTTTGTTAAATGCGATACATATGGCTTGGTATGAGGGTTTTCCAATACATAATGTATGAAAAGGGCGCAGATCAAAAAAGAACACGTTCTGATTTAAGAAGGGGAAGTGTTGAACGGCAAGGCGAAAAGCCTCTGCCTTTCTGGTTTTTCTTTCATTCCATCTTTTCTATCTGGTAGCGAAGCAAGCATGGCAGCGCTCTCATACACACTCTCACAGAACTTGTTTCTCGCTCGCACACACATAGGAAGAGGGGGCAGATAGCCAACACATACAGATGCATGACCACGCTGGGAATTACGAAAAGCAAAACATAAACAAAACGGGCGAGAACAGCTGATTAACACAGCTGTGCGCGAGTGTAAGTGCGCTCAATTTTTCCACTCAAAACATTTGCTCCCATTCCGCTCTTGCTTTCGCTCCCTCTCTGCATGGTTCTCTCCCGCTCTCGCTTGCCTGCACGTGTCGGTGGCTGCTGCTGACAAACAGCTGTTAACTTATTTACAGTTTTCACATGTTGACAAAATGCGCTCAAGTGTGTGGTGATGTGTGTTCTCCCAAGTTTCTGAGTACGGGTGGTGTGTATCTTTTTTTAGGTGGTGTATGTATGCTTGTATGTCTATTGTTATCAGTTTTTCGTTTTTAGTTTTCAGTTTTCATTGCTCTTCAGTGGTGCCAACATGGCTTTTGTCTTGCAGGAAAATTAATTTCTTTAAAAACTAAATTGTGGAAGTGCACACTACTAAAGTGTGAAACCTTTTTGTTCCGTGCTTATTGAAGTAAGATTACTTAGTGATTAATTAAAATCGGAAGTATCTATCCTCCTTTGTAAAGTGAATTATACTAAAAAATAGTATGTTGTATTTAACTTAGTTTTGCCAATATTGGTTATAAAATCAACTTTTCAACACTGCCAGTTAATAATATCTTATTGTGAGATAAACGTGCTTAGAAAGCTATTAGCTGCACTGAAATGTTCACTGATTTGAATCTATAGATATAAATGAGCATATATGTGGCTGTGGCATTTTCCATTGTTTGCGGAGTGTACCTGTCTTGAACACAAAATCGACAAAAGTGCTCTGTAAAATATGCCCTTTGTGCATTTCCCTTTCAGCAATGTCCGTTTCGCTCTCTTTTGCCAGACTTTCCTCTCCCTTTTTCTGTCTACCCCTGATTTGAGTTGAGCCGGTTTTCCACAGTCACTTGAATGCTATATAGAGGCCCAAAGAGTGACATGTATTCCCTTATATCTGGTGTGAGTGTTTACGGTTGTACTAGTTCTGTGGGCTCTCTCGGCTGTGTTCTCCATTTGGACGCTACCTACTCAGTATTTCAACATTTCCTGTCTGCTCGCCGATCACTTAGCTTGTCTGCGTTTCAGTTTTCTGCACTTTAGAGTTCCTGGGGTGAGGCTAAGGCTCTTCTCTGGTTCCTTCTCCTTTGTGGCTATTTTTAAGTCGCATTTTCCATCTCCATATTAAACCTACTGTAGAATTTCGACGAACAATAAGTTTAACTAACACGGATTTAAACGGTTAATTTTATTTTTAATCGTATCACTTTAAAAATTATAGACGTTCTATGTTTTAGAAATGTGACAAATTCAAAAATATCTTACAGTCTAGTTACTGAAAGTAGACTTGTGTTTTTCTAATAAATACATAAATTCGTATATGCCAAATTTAACATAACTGCCTTGTCCACAGCAAAGTGACTGCATAAAATAAGTTTTATTTTGCCATTTCGTCTCACATTATTTTAACAGAATTTTCTCCTCTTTTATTGCAGCACAAAACTCTGTCCGACGAAGCTTACAATAAAGAGAAATCTGTAAAAAAAGAAAACTCGTGAAAAGTGAAGTGATTAATAAGCTAAATGATCCATTATCATGTTATAACTGATCAAAAAAGGACAAACAGCTGCAAAAAACGACGATTAAATTTAATTTTAGAGACAATTTCCATGATATAGCCGTTAGCGCACCATTGATTCAAAAAGCAAACATTTCGAGATCAATATTCAATTATTGGTTGTGTTGGCATGTTAAGTGTGTTCGATGCCGGTGCGGTTAAGTGTCGTCTATGGCCGAATCCGTTAAAAGTCAATCGCTCTCTGCATTGACGGAGGGGCAGCACAACGACGGCAGTATTACAGCAACGGGCGCAACATCTACAGCATTAGTTAATAATAATACTGCTGCCGCGAATACAACAACATCAAATCACTCGTCACAGAGGCGACGCAACAACAACCATAGCAACAAGAGCCACAGGAAGAACAAGAAACGCAACAACCCCCACCCGGCATCACCATTGCCTTCTGCTGTCGTCACATCCTTCAACGCAGTCACCACCTCAGCGGCAGTAGCAAAAGCAACTGCATCATCCTCCGCCACCCGTCGTTCGTGTAGTCAAGGTCGCCACTCCTCTGCAGCAATTAATAACAACAACAACAGCATCAGCAAGGAGCCCCATATCTCAAAGCGCAACTCGATCCCGACCAATCGTGCTGACCAATCAATTTCGCCCGGCAGTCGCAAGCGTCAGCTTCACCACCAGCATAAAATCAACAGCGGCGGTAACAACAATCGCAGTAGTAGCCATCAATGTAAGTTCTTTTGATAAATATATATAGATATAATATAGCAAGAAAAGCGGAAGAGCTATTAGGATTTGAAATTGATTGGGATAAACCATTATGTATGTTACAAATTAATTTTTTGTTAAATATAGTGTTCTTTTAGAGACAATATACATACTTATGTATATGTTTTCTTTACCATCTCAAAATTGTCAATCAAAGTTGTCAATCATTCTCGACACATTTTTTTCTTACCTACTTTATGTACATTTGTCAATTTATGAATTTGTAAAATAATTGTCCAAATTTCAAACCCCAGCCAATCGTTTTAATCATCCCCAGCTAAAAAAAATCCCTTGGACCAGAAAAAAAAGACAACCGTCTATTTAGTGGTTAATAAATACCTCTGATTTTTCTCCGATGCCTTTTTCAGCGTTGCACGGCGGAGATCAGCTGGTGGAGCTCGGCTCGCCGCTAAGGAAACGTCGTCGGCAGCCAGCAGAGCACAATAGTCACGAGTCCTTGGGATTAGAACTCGGAGGAGGAGCAGCCGGAGTCACTGAACAGACGCCCCATCCGGCATTCGGCGCTGATTGTGTGGCTCAGCGCACTCGCTCCAAAACCGTTTCCCCGGACGATCTGCCCAGCACAAGCAGGGCAGCGGCGCGTCACCAACACTACCAGATTCAAGCCAATACCAGTTCCAGCAGCTTTCCGGGAACGAATAGTAGCAAGCGCAAGGCCAGCCCCGGGGGATCGAGGTCTGTGATTGAGGACACTCCTCAGCGAGGTGCAGCAGGTGCTGCTCGCACCGGTCGCAGCAGCAATCTGTTGAACTACTACCGCAAGACACGAAAGGTCAGTCACACACGCTCCTCCCAGAAGTTATCGAAGCAGTTGGTTCAGAGGTCAGAGGAAGCGGCTGCAACCGTCAGTGACAGTCGCCTGCAGGGACCTGCAGCAGGACCCAGCGAATCCAGTAGCAAGTTGAGTGTATACAGAAAGTATAGAAAGAGTTTGCGCCACTCGCAGCAGAATCAACTGGAAACAGAAATATCGGGATCATCGAGAACGGGAAACGAAGCTGGAGCTGAGGAACAGCAGGCGGACCACGGGAATCTGGATTTGGAGAGCCAGTTGCCTGCCGTAGAGGACTCTTTAAATTCCCAAGAGGCCACAGTCAACCACACTCAGGGACAGTTGGAGGCGGAGAGCCAGTCTGAAGAGCAGGACGACGACGACGAGGAAGAGGACGACGACGAGGAGGAAGAGGAAGAGGAGGAAAGATTCTACGAGATTGTAAACTCTGCTGACTCGTCCTACGGGGAAGACGCCCAAATAGTTGCCGAAGAGGACGAGATAACAGAGGAGGAAGAAGTTGACGACGAGGACGACGATATCGAGGAGGACGAGGATATCGACGAGGAGGACCTCTCGGACAGCGATCTTGCCCATCAACTGATTGGTGAACTTGGTGGTGAGTTTCAGCGATTTTCTGCCCTTCCAGTGTGCACTGCATCCATCTGCTTTAACTTGAAAACCGTATTGTGTGCTTTTATACCTGCTTTGTACATATGTTCGTAAATCCTTTTGGTTTTCCCTTACTATTCTTGTGTAGTTCGTAACTAGGCAGTAAAATTTCAGTAGATGCGGTTATCGTTTTATTTAAACCCTCAGAACTAACTATTTTTTGGCATGCTTTTTATTAACATCCCTCTTTTAATTTCATTTATTATTCCTTTTTTTCTTAAGGGCAATAAAAATACGTTATAATACTCAAATAATACATAAAATTTAAAACCAGGGACCGTAATCATTATAAGTTTTATTTGAAAAACTTAAATTGTAATGATTATTTTTAGATTTTTTTCAAGTCTTCAAAAATAATCATTAGGCTTGAGTGAAAAATATTGAATTCAAAAATAATGATTATTCATGATTCTTATTTTTTTTTGCTCAAAATAAAACTCAAAACCAAATCACGGGTTCCGTATAAGACTTTTTACCAATATTATTTAATATTCTTGTATGATGACCGTAGGGCTACTCCCCGTACCAAAAAAGAAAAGGCTATGAAGGCGAGGAAGATGGGAAGGAGCATTTTGATGATGAAGGGATGCTTAAGAATTTAAAACTACATTCAGTAAAATCTATAAAATGTGCGGCGCACACCCACCAACTCGCTGTCAAAGACTTTTTACAGCGCCTTGAATCTGTCGATTTTATGCAACATAGCGGACGATTCACTAGCCAAATTACTTTTTGTAAAATTAAATAATAATTATTAACTATAAAATATTGCACCAAAGGCCAAAACCAATTCTTAAATTCAATATTTTGGTACGGGGAGATAGCTTTACGGTCATCATACAAGAATATGAAATAATATTGGTAGAAAGTCTTATACGGAACCCGTGATTTGGTTTTGAGTTTTATTTTGAGCAAAAAAATAAAAATCATGAATAATCATTATTTTTGAATTCAATATTTTTCACTCAAGCCTAATGATTATTTTTGATTATAAACTGTCTTGATTTTTATATTTCAAAAATAAAAATAATCATTATTTACGGTCCCTGTTTAAAACCTTTAATAAATAAAAGCGATAGTTGAATTGCTTTTGTCATCATTTTTGTTATTTCAAACTGCCACTCAAGTAGGAGAAATGTTTTTTTTTTAAATTGTGGCGCCATAGGAACTAGAATTGTTGGATTGTAAGATTATTCGGCTAATGTAGATAAGCCTTTAATTAAATGTGAATCAAAATACGCACTTAATTATTAGAACCTTATACAATTCTGAATTTAAAAGATTTCTAAAGTTTAAAATTTAAACGTGTTAGTGTTGCCATTCCGTTTTTGGTAAGGCAATGATTTTCATTTTTTCCATTGCTATTGGCACAATGTGATTTTTATTGTCGTATCAGTTCGTGCACTTGTTATCAGTAGGGCGCAACAAAAAATACAACAAAAATACTTACACTTTGACGAAGCATTTATTTTACGAAGTTCTTTCGTCTTCCCCCAATGTCTACTGTATATTGTTTTTGCGATTTTGATAAAAAGGCAACAAAACTGTTGGCGGTGCCAACGCACGCAAAAATGCCAGCGACAAACGATCGGTCTGGCAGTCTGAATTCGTACATTGCGCCGTCTGGAACCGGAATATATATAAACTCTATATATATTGTACATAGTATAGCGCTGATTAAGACAGTTTCGTATTCGGAGTGAATCTAGTAGAGGAGTACTTAGTTGTTAAATTGCATGTACGTAACTAAACACCCTTTAAATGGTTAGGTGTGAGCATTATTAATCGAGGGAAAGTGATCAGAACTTTTGGCTGTGCTGTCACCTGTGGTCAAACTTATTACCATCATCACCATTTCCATTACCTGTACCCATGCACCGACCCTTCGACCCAACCCGTGTATCGCCCTTCATTTATATTGTTTTATTTTTAACGCACGCCTTTAATTGACTTGAAAAAAAAAAAACGCCCACATTATAATTTAACCCCTTATTATTTGTTTATGTAGTACACGATAGTGCAATTATTATTTATGCAAGAATCGGCTGGGGATTCTTGTATTATTATTCCATATCTTATTCTCTATACATATTTATTATTTTGTGTGCAAGGGTGTCACACTCGATTGTTAGTGTCGGCCAACGACTACAGGTACGCGGTCTAGGCACTAGACGCCACTAAAAAGAAAGATGTTTTAAAAGTTACTTTATTTACATATACATATTTTGAAAAAAAAGTTTTTTTTGCACGTTGTTGTTGTTGTTGTTGTTGCAAATGTAGTTCATTTATTTCATTTCAAATCATTTGAACTGAATCATTTTTAAATTAAAGCGAAATGTGACGAAAATGATCTATATCTTCTTATCACTTGATTTTCAAGTCGAAGAATTTATTTTGAAATGCTGAGATGCTTGTGTTGTTGATGATGATGATGATGTTGTTGTTTTTGAGCACAAAAGCAATAAACAAAAAAAAAGCGACTGTGGTACGAGTTTATTTTGGTGTCAACAAAGGCCGGCATTTGTGTGTGTGCAGCAGCAGAGAAAAGGAGAGAGATGAGAGAGTAATGCAGCAACAACAACTTTACAGCAGCAGCAACAACAACAACAACAGCAGCAGCAGCATAAATATTAAGCAGCAAATTTGGGAATTAATTAACGAAAGCACAAGGTGCGGTGGGTGTGTGTGTGCGTGTTGTGCGCGTAGCTTAGTGTGAGAGAGATTCTGTAGCAGCAGCAGCAACAACTGCAACATCAGCAGCGACAGCAGCAGCAACATCATCATTGTCAGCGACAGAAAGTCGTTCAGTCTCCTCCTCTCCTGATTTCCCCTTGCTATTAAATACCACTTTTTGAAAGCCAAAAACCAAAACACTGCGCTCAAAATAATCTTAATTTTTTTTTTTTTTTTGCATTAAACATTAAACTTAAAATATAAAAAAGCAAGCCAAATCGAACAAAAAACTAACTCCAAGTAGTGTAGCTGCAAGAAAATAACTTAAAAAAAAACGAATTCAAGAAAAATGAATGAATAAATAAAGCTGTCTTCCCACCACTCTCTCTTTCTCTACTCCCTCTACCACCATTCTCTCTCTTTCTCTCTGTCACACACACCCACAACCCAGAACAAGAACAACGTAAAACAACCAAAAACAACAACACACCAGGAGCAACCACTACCATAAAGGCGACACCAACAGCAACAACGTCGTCCGGTTATCAACAACGTGCCGCCCCCCATGGACAGGGGGCGGGGGGTGGCAGCGGGGCACGTGCCACGCGCAGCAGCAACAACGTTGTTGACTACAGCATTATGCCGCATCTTACGTCGGCAACAACAACTACCACGCCATATGCCTTGACAGCGCAGCAGCAACAACAACCGCCACAACCTCCGTCACAGCAGCAGCAAGCACATCAACAACAACCACCTCAACTGCTGCCCACACATCAATTTGCACATTTGTCTTCCTTTGTGACACCAACAGCAGCCGCCGCAGCAGCAGCGGCAGCAGCAGCAGCACACTATCCACCCGCTGCTGCTGCTGCCGCTTACTTTGCACAACAACAACAGCATCATCAGCAGCAACATCAGCCGCAGCACTATTACCACAATTCAGTGGCCGTGTTGCATCAAACTCCACCACCACACCATTTTACCTCCACAGGCGCCGGACCACCGCCGGCTCTCTACCAGCAACAGCAGCCACCCCCTCAGCTTACCCGCTATACGGCAGCAGCGGGAGCGGCAGGAGCGGTGCCAACAGCGGCTACGTTTGTGCCGCCACAGCAGCAGGTTGCTTACAATCAGCAGCAGTCGCACCAACAACAACAACAACAACACTCCTCACTGCGACGTAGTTCACGTGGCAAGACGGGTTCTTGCGTGAGTTCAGCGGCAGCAGCACAGCAGCAGCAACAACAGCAGCAGCAACACCACCAGCAGCAACATAGCAACGCTGCTGCTGCTGTACAACAGCATCAACAGCAGCAGTTGCTGCCACCACCTGGTACCTATCAATACCAACAGGTGGGCGGCAACACCGTTGTTGTTGCCGTGCGTCATCAGCAACAGTTGCAACAGCAGCAGCAGCAACAACAACAACAGCAGCAATTGGCTTTACACCAGCAACATCAGCAGCAGCGTGCCACGCTTGTGCAGCCGGGATTCTTGTTTAGCTATCGCAGCAATCATCCGCAGCAGCAGCAACATTCGCACACACAGCAGCCACAACAACAACAACAGACGCAACAAATTGTACATCAGGGCCCGAAAGTGACGCATAGCAGTGGTAAGAAGAAGATGAGACTTTGATGATGATGATGATGTTGAAGCCTCCTCCTAGCGAGGAAGGAGGATGAAAGGATGAATGGAGAAGAAACCGCAAGCAAACCAGAAAGCTACTTGGCCAACCCCCTAAAAATGACAGAACAGGATTAAAAATTGGTTTAATTTATAGGAAAGTTCTCTAGGATCAGGAAAGCTCTCGCACTCACGCACGCACTTTGGGGTATGCATAGGTTTCTAGGCTTTATTGTAGGGTCTATTGTGGTCCGCTGTATGCTCTTAATGGCCCCATTGTGATCTTCGCTTACAATTCTATTCAATTGTGGTGAAATAAGAATTAAGTTTTCTTTTAAAATTTCTTACAAATTTAGTGAAATTTTGAATTTATATTCGCAAATTCTTCCAGAAAATAGATAGTAGCACAAGAACTTTTTGCCATATTGTAAAAAATTTAGGATCCCGACTTTTAATCTCATGTTCTCCTTTGGTGCTGGCTATAGCTTAGGTGTTAATTCTACCCATAATGCACTAAAAGAAAAATAAAACAGCACACCCTCACCTCAGACCTTTTCTCTCTGTCTCTATCCACCTGTCTCTCGCTCGCTCGCTCATTCTGCGGTGCTTTGCTCGCGGTGTCTGCCCCAAAATCCCAAAATTCCCAAACAAAACTCAACTGATTCAAATTTATAAATGGAGAACTAAACATTGTTTTCAATTTCTCTCTCTCGCATCCTGCCCACTCGCTGTTGTCGCTCCGTCTCCCTTGAACACCCGATTTGTCTTCGCCTTCGTCTTTTCCTTGTTTGATTAGCAGCTTCGGATGCTTTAACATATAGTTTGATGGCACAGCAACCGCCAAGTGGACCGCCGCATGCAGGTGGACAGCAATTAACGCCAGGTAAACGTACAACCTATCGATCAGTATTCCACAAACACATATACACTCATTCTGCTTTTGATTTGATATTAATTTTCACTACCCAAAGACACAACGCACACATACAGAGGTGACCCTACAGGTGGCAGCACACTTGACCTATTTTGTTATTATTTTTTCCCATTTCTGTACTGTATTCCTAACCTTAGCTTACGTTTTAGTTTTGCTCATTTAGTCCTAATTTAGTTACATCTAATGTATTGGTATTATTGTACATCTATCGATTTGACCTAAAACTATTTTCCAACTCAATCAGAATAACAAAAATTCACAAGCTCAGGGATTTCGCAGAAGTATTTACATATTTGAAATCGAATAAATAGATTTTCACATTTTTTTCGAAAGAGACAGTCTTATTCGAATAGAATGTGAAAAGCTGGATGTGAATTTACTCTTTGCCAAAGTCTCTGTACTTGAAATCAACTAAATTTGTGTTTGAATGTATGTTTCAAAATTAATTACGTGACCGAAAATATATATTTAAACAGAAAATATGTTTTCCTACCTAAAAACTCTCAAAATCATTACAATTTGTTGATAGGTCTCCGGCTTAGTTTCAAAATTCCCAACATGGTAGCCTGAGCCTTTCCGTTCCTTTGATTTTCCGACATACTTGTTTAATGTTCTTTCGTATTCACGAATAAAAGAATCTCAAGTCTATCTCTTAAATGTATCCGAACGCCGCAATGTCCGACCTCGATAATAACGATCCGTTTTTCGCTTTCCTTCGGGACACGTCCATAGGTGCCAACTCTGCTAATCTCAGCATTGTCGCGGCCGCTCTGAGTGCCGCACGTGACATCGGAGGAGGAGCAGGAGGCGCGGGAGGAGCAGTACCAGCCACTGGAGCAGCAGCTGCATCGGGAGGAAACACCAGCGCCGTGGGCGCGACGAGCAGCAACAGCAGTGCCGGCCAACCAGCCAGCAACAGCAGCAACAATGTAACCGTAGCTGGGTCTGGCTCTGTTCCTGGTGGGGGCCAGGCCCCCACAGGGACGTCGAGCAGCGGAAACCAGCATGGCAGCGGAGCTGCAGCAGCCGCCGACTCGGAGAGCGATGATAGTGAGGTGGGTCGCTTGCAGGCACTGCTTGAGGCTCGCGGATTGCCGCCTCATCTATTCGGAGCTTTGGGTCCAAGGATGACGCACATCCTCCATCGCACCATTGGTAACAGCAGCAGTTCGAAGGCCAACCAACTACTGCAGGGACTGCAATCTCATGACGAGTCCCAGCAACTGCAGGCTGCCATCGAAATGTGCCAGATGTTGGTGATGGGCAATGAGGATACCCTTGCTGGCTTTCCCATTAAGCAGGTTGTGCCAGCCCTTATTCAGCTGCTACGCATGGAACACAACTTTGACATCATGAACAATGCGTGTAGGGCTTTGGCTTACATGCTGGAGGCATTGCCCCGATCCTCCGGAACCGTGGTGGAGGCTGTGCCAGTGTTCCTCGAGAAACTGCAGGTCATCCAGTGCATGGACGTGGCCGAGCAGAGCTTGACGGCGTTGGAGATTCTCTCGAGGCGTCATAATAAGGCCATTCTGCAGGCAAATGGAATATCGGCATGCCTTACATACCTGGACTTTTTTTCGATTGTTGCTCAGCGTGCAGCTCTTGCTATTGCAGCCAACTGTTGCCTCAACATGCACCCGGAGGAGTTCCATTTTGTGTCTGAGAGCTTGCCCCTGCTGGCTCGCCTCCTCTCGCAGCAAGACAAGAAGTGTGTGGAGAGCGTGTGCTCTGCTTTCTGCCGCCTGGTGGAGAGTTTTCAGCAGGACAGCCAGCGCTTGCAGCAAATTGCCAGTCCCGATCTCCTGAAAAACTGTCAGCAGCTATTGTTGGTTACTCCGGCCATTCTAAACACCGGAACCTTTACGGCCGTGGTGCGAATGTTGAGCTTGATGTGTGGCAGCTGCCCGGATCTGGCCATTTCGCTGCTGAGGAACGATATAGCGGCCACCTTGCTGTATTTACTAACTGGAAATGCAGAGCCGGCAGCTGCTAGTGCCACCCACGTCGAGCTGATCTCACGCTCACCCTCGGAACTGTACGAATTAACCTGTCTAATTGGTGAGCTGATGCCGCGTCTGCCGTTGGATGGCATATTTGCTGTGGACTCGCTGCTGGACAGACCCACGTTGAATACTCAGGATCAGGTGCATTGGCAGTGGCGCGATGATCGCGGCTCCTGGCACAATTATTCCACCATTGATTCGCGACTAATTGAGGCCGCCAACCAGAGTAGTGAGGATGAGATCAGCCTAAGCACGTTTGGACGCACCTATACCGTGGATTTCCATGCCATGCAGCAGATAAACGAGGACACGGGCACTACGCGCCCGGTGCAGCGCCGCCTCAATCACAATTATGTGGCCCCCATGACAGCAGGACAGGATTTGACCACCACCATAGCATCTGGAGGAGCTTCTACATCCGCTGCAGCAGCAGCGGCATCCTCCAATAACAACAATAATAATAATAATAATCCACCAAGCAGCACTGGCAGCCAAGCAAAGCGTCGTCCTTCTCTGGATGCAAGGATCGCTTGCCTAAAGGTTAGCGCCTTATCCCATTTTATTACTTTAAGCAAAATAATATAATTTTAAAATTTTTCAGGAGGAACGCGGCCTAGCAGCGGATTTCATCAAGCACATATTCAATGTGTTGTACGAGGTTTACAGCTCGTCGGCAGGACCGAATGTACGCTACAAATGCCTGCGGGCCCTTCTCCGGATGGTGTACTACGCCACGCCCGAGCTATTGCGTCAGGTTCTCAAGTATCAGCTGGTCTCCAGCCACATTGCCGGCATGTTGGGCAGCAACGATCTGCGGATTGTTGTGGGAGCTCTGCAAATGGCAGAGATCCTCATGCGGCAACTGCCCGACGTCTTTGGCACTCACTTTCGACGCGAAGGCGTCATCTACCAGTTCACTCAACTAACAGATCCTAACAATCCCATTTGTGCTAATCCCTCACCAAAGCCGCTGAGCACAACGGCCACGCCCACCGCTAACGCGGGCGGATCTCAGTCAGCACCGGCCTCCGCCAACAGCCTCCAGGTTAATCCCTTCTTCATGGACAGCGCTCCGGGCTCATCAAGTGCTTCGACGACCCCAAGCAGCAGCAGCAAGCACCAGTCATACAGCGTGAAGAGCTTCTCGCATGCCATGAATGCCCTGACGGCCAGTGCCAAAGGAGGAGCAACCACCGGTGCGTTAGACACCCCTGGAACTTCGGTGCCCTCTGCAAGTGGATACAACTATAGCAGCTCCGCGCCATCCTCATCCACATCTGCGGCTGGAGCACCAGCCGCTGCCTTTTTTGCGGCTCAACAGGGGGATCCCCGCCAGTATGTGCACTTTCAGCAGCCGGCGGTGCCACCGCCACCACCTCAGTTGGAGCTCCTACCACCGACTGGTGTTCAACAGATTGTGCCCCAGGTTATCTATCCGCCGCAGCAGCAACAGGCAGCCCACTTGGTTGTGGCCTCAACCAGCAGTGCTGCTGCCTCGGCATCCTCCTCGTCGTCCTCGGCCTCGGCGCTGCAGCACAAGATGACGGACATGCTAAAGAGAAAGGCGCCGCCCAAGCGCAAATCGCAGAGCAGCGGCAGAGCTAAGTCTCGTCAGGAGGATGCAGCCTCCGTTGCAGCTGCAGCAGGAGTTGGAACAGGAGGAGCTTCATCAGCATCTGCCAGCTCCGCCATGCACGAGCTCCTCAGTCGAGCTACAAGTAAGTCGAATTAGAAGCTGGATTGGAAATGGATTTGTATCTATTATTTTCTCTTTGCTTTCAAGGTCTTGGTAGCAGTACTGGCGGCAGGAGTACGCCTAGCTCTGGCAGTGGATCCGGCGGTTCGAAGTCACGCTTCAATGCTGGCGGAAACTCGACCAGCGCCGGATCGAGCAAGTCATCGTTCCTGGCTTCTCTTAATCCGGCACGCTGGGGTCGACAAACAGCGGCGCACCATCATCACCACCACCAGCAGCAGTCGCAGCAGCAACAACACCACCCTGGCCTGTCCAAAGATTCCGGCAACTCTAATTCGTCAAGTGGATCCGCTTCAGGATCTGGCTTGGCCTATACTGTGACCCAGCACGGAGCTAGCGGTGGCGCTCAGGGAGGTTTGAACGCAGCAGCCGTTGCGGCCAGCATCAGCAAGAGCATCTCACACGCCAATCTCTTGGCGGCGGCCAATCGGGAAAGAGCCCGTCAATGGGTGCGGGAACAGGCAATAGATTTTGTCAAGCGCTACACGGAGCAGGAGGCCAGGAGAAGCAAAACTGCTTCGGAGAGTGGATCATCTCAGAGCGGAAACAACGGAGCCTCCGGATCCTCTTCGGCGGCGGGCACCAATGCCCCACTGTCGACAGCGGGAAGCACCAACGTTCTAGAGCGTTTATCCAGCATTCTGTTTAAGCTTAATGGCAGCTACCACGACTGTCTTGATGCCCTTCTGGAGCTAAAGACAATCCTGCTGGAGAGCGACATCTCGCCGTTCGAGGTGAACCATTCTGGACTGATCAAGGCTATGCTCAACTACATGACCAGCGAGTCGGGCCTGGTGGAACGCGATGCGCGTCTGCGCAGCTTTATGCACGTTTTTGCCGGGTTGCCACTTGAGCCTCTCCTGCAAAACGTTGGCCAGCTGCCCACAATTGAGCCCGTAGCATTCAGCGCCTTTGTGGCCAAGTTGAACGGTTGCGTTACGCAGCTGGAGCAGTTTCCAGTTAAGGTACATGACTTTCCTGCTGGTCCAGGCGGGCGCTCCAACCAGAGTGCGTTGCGGTTCTTCAACACGCATCAATTGAAGGTGAGCAACAAAATCTTAAAAAAAAAATTAAATTTGTCTTAATTTAATTTCCCCTTTAACAGTGCAACCTGCAGCGCCATCCGCAGTGCAATAACTTGCGTCAGTGGAAGGGTGGCACCGTAAAGATCGATCCGTTGGCCATGGTCCAGGCCATCGAGCGGTATCTGGTGGTGCGCGGCTACGGTGGCATCCGTGCCGACTCAGACGACGACAGCGAGGAGGATATGGATGATAACGTGGCCGCTGTGGTAATGACTCAAGCGGGCTTCAAGCACAAGCTGCAGTTCACGATTGGGGAGCATGTACTGCCCTACAACATGACCGTGTATCAGGCGGTCAAGCAGTTCTCTCCGCTGGTCAGTGAGCAGCCCGAGACAGATAATGAGTCGGAGACGCTTTTGGGCAATGCCAGCATATGGGTGCAGCAGCACACGATTTATTATCGTCCGGTCGAGGAGGAGGCTACTCCAGGGGCTGCGGCGTCCAGTAGCAGTTCGTGCAGCAGCAGTGGTGTACAAAAACAGCAGAGCACCTCTAGTTCAGCTTCGAGCTACGCGAATGCCTCGACCTCGTGTTCCTCGTCGTCGGGGGTGGCCAGTGGTGGAGGATCCTCCTCAAAGAAGGCTCACAAATCCAGCAGCAAGTTTATGCGCAAGAAAACGGAACTGTGGCACGAGGGGATTGCTCCGGGTATAATCTCTGCCCTGAAGCCATTCCTTAGCAGCTCGCTTCCCGCCGATGTGGTGACAGTGCAGGACTCTTCTTTGGATGCCCTGTGTATGCTGCGCGTGATCCACGCTCTCAATCGCCACTGGGAGCATTTGTATGGCTGTGTGGTACGGCAGAACATTGTTCCTCAGGCCGAGTTCGTGCATCCCAAGATCACAGCCAAGGCGAACCGCCAGCTGCAGGATCCGCTGGTGATCATGACGGGCAACTTGCCACAGTGGCTGCCCCAGATTGGCATGGCCTGTCCGTTCCTTTTCCCCTTTGAAACACGGCACCTGCTCTTCTATGCCACCAGCTTCGACCGCGATCGCGCCCTGCAGCGATTGTTGGACACCACACCGGATCTTAATGCGGCCGAGTCCTCCGAGAGGGTTGCTCCGCGTCTAGATCGTCGCAAGCGTGCGATTTCCCGGGCGGAGATCTTGAAGCAGGCGGAGCATATCCTGCAGGACTTTGGCCACTCGAAGGCGCTACTGGAAATCCAGTATGAGAACGAAGTGGGAACGGGTCTGGGACCAACACTAGAGTTCTATGCCTTGGTTTCTGCCGAGCTGCAGCGCACCGATCTGGGTCTGTGGAATGGCAGCGATAGCTATAAACAGAACTCTGCAACCATTGTGGATGTGGTGAAGGCCAGCAGTGCTGTGCTGCACATTGAAGATGCCCTTGAGGCAACCACTATGGAACAGAGTCCTCCGGTAGCACTCGTTAGCAGCACGACAGTCACCACCAACATAACGACAGCTACGCAGAACCACCAGCCACCACCCACCCGCTCAAGCAGCCGCTCGCACGTTCTTCGCGGTGCAGCTGGCCAGCAACAGCAGTCAGTGGAGCACAGCACCTCTAGCGGCAGTGGCGGTGCCAATGAGAACGCTTTAAATATGATCATCGCACAGCAGCAATTTAGTGATATAAACTCTGCGGCGGAGACAGCAGCAGCGAACGATAATCCCAGCAGCACCACCACTACCACTACGACCAGCATCGTGGTGGAGCAAGGCACCACAACCACGAACCACTCTAGCACCACACTGAATACAACAGCCACGACCATGACGAGCTATGTGCATGCGGTGCATGGCCTATTCCCTCTGCCCCTGGGCAAATCCTCGAAGCTGCCGCAGATGACCAAGGCCAAGGCCAAGTTCAAGTTCTTGGGCAAGTTCATGGCCAAGGCGGTGATGGACAGTCGTATGGTAGGCTGGCATTATTATATGATTCCCTTTGTGATCCTAATTGGTTCCTTTTATTTAAATTTTCAGCTGGACTTGCCCTTCTCATTGCCATTCTACCGTTGGCTGGTTAGCGAAGAGCATTCCATTGGCCTGGCTGATCTGATGCGCGTAGCGCCAGAGGTGCAAAACACATTGGTTCGCCTGCAAGATGTGGTGCGTCAGCGGGAGTACATTCTGTCCGATCCCAACATCGATGCTATGGAAAAGACGGAAAAGGTGAGTATCAGCAGTCGAAATGTTTCCAAGAATCGGTTGATAAAGAGATTTATTTTTCCAGATTGAACAACTTGATTTGGATAGCTGCCCCATTGCCGATCTGGGACTGGACTTTGTGCTGCCCGGCCATGCCAATATCGAGTTGTGCCGTGGCGGAAGAGACACACCGGTGACCGTGCACAATTTGCACCAGTACATATCGCTGGTTACATATTGGTTCCTCATCGAGGGCGTTCAGAAGCAGTTCGAGGCACTGCGCGAGGGTAAGATCTGCTCTATTCTCCAAGGAACACATATGTTTCATTCTAACCCGTATTCTTTGTTGTTGATGCAGGCTTTGATTCCGTGTTTCCGATTCAGCGACTGCGCATGTTCTATCCGGAAGAGTTGGAGTGCGTATTTTGCGGCTCGGCCAGCGAGCAGCAGCAATCGCGGTGGGATGCCAAGATGCTGCAGGACAGCTGCCGCACAGATCACGGCTTCCACCAGGAGTCACAGGCGATTCAGTATCTCTACGAGATTCTTGCCTCCTATAATCGCGACGAGCAACGCGCTTTCTTGCAGTTCGTGACAGGATCGCCACGTCTGCCGACTGGCGGATTCAAGGCCCTAACGCCGCCTCTAACCATCGTGCGGAAGACTCTGGACGGCAACCAGAATCCCAATGATTACCTACCATCTGTGATGACCTGTGTCAACTATCTCAAGTTGCCCGACTACTCCAGTCGCGAGGTGATGCGGCAGAAACTGAAAGTGGCTGCCAATGAGGGCAGCATGTCTTTCCACCTGTCCTAAACAAAATCCAAATACCGAATACAAGTCCGCGCTGCATCAACGCCCCCTACCACAAGCAAAAACCAGGGGAAATTCTATACGAAAGAATATAGATGGCTCTATATATATTCCAAGCGCTACAAACCACAGGAGCAGCAGCCCACATTTACGTTTAACTGGAAGGAGGATATTATTTGTTTTTGTTAGTTTCGCCGCGCGCGCTTTTTACCCTCTCCACCACCCCCAACCCTACCTCAGCCCCCTTTCAAATTTTCGCTCTTGGCCAGCGTCGTGCGCAAAGCTAAATTTCAATATATAATTATATAATTATAATATATTTTGTATTACCTAGTTTTGCAAAAAAGAAAAGAAGAAACGAGAAATACAAGAGAATAAAATCACCATTATAGGGGATGGAGTCAAGACGGAAACTAATCGTGGACAACGAGCCCGAACCTGAATCGGAATCCCCTAAAATGTTATCTTAAATAAATTGAATAGTAGAATATCTATTATAGAGATCGGTTTGTTCGTCATAGTTAAATTTTTTTATTTTGTTCCCATATGTTCTCGTATCCGAATTCTTTTTAAGTAATCAAAGGAATTATTTTATTAAGTTGTTTTTTGTTATGTTGAACATTATTTGCTCCGGCGTTTAAATATGAGTTTAATTAATTTGTAAGCATCAGTTGTGCATAAACGCTTAATAGAAACACAAACAAGTAATCGAGAAAAAGCGGGAATAGGTATAGCTGAAGCATTGAAGAGGAGGAGGAATTCAACATTGTTTACTTGTAGCAACCCTAAAAATGATCTAAATAGAAAACGCAACGCCCACCCTTTAAAGTTACACTTTAAAAATTTAAATAATACATTAAACAAACATACATATGTAACACTATGATCTAATTATCATGCCTACAAGCAAAATGAATGCAAAATTCTACAAGCTGTGTTAAAACAAAAAACAAAAGATATAAGAACTAAGAGGAAACAAAGGCCATCATCGAATTGCGATGAAACTTCAATTTGAAAAACAAAGAAATGGAGGGGAAGAGAAAGCGCATAAAGTGAAGTCTAGGGATTAGTAAAGTATCCTCTTACATCAACTACGCATTCATACACATATATAAATATATTATATTAAAACTGTAAGCGTAAGCATTGCATAACTTGTACTGTACTTGAAGCATATACATACATATACTTTTGAGTTTGTCTAACAGAAGCGGAACATAAAGCTAATGAATAAACAAAAATGAATACCGTTAAACCGGAAGCGGGAACCCGATCTTACACAATACTAAATACAGATTGCAGTACTGAATACTGATTACTGATGTATGTGGTATATGCATACATATAATAACTATAAAATGATATATATAAATAATATAATTATACTTTACAGAAAACAATGGCATCTCTTAAGATGCTAATCAAGTTATATAACAGAAAAGTGCTAGCATTAAATTAATTAAATAACATTAATATTACATAATACCAATGTATGTAGTTACATTAAAAAACACAATTGCTCTATGATAACGAAAAATAAGTAAGCAAAACCAACCAAGAAGCAAGCAAATAAAACAAAAAGATTATAATGACAAATACAGTGGACTTTCAGATGTTAAAAAATGAAATTAACTGGCATTGATTTAATTACCACAGTGGATTCCGGCGTTGCAGGATGCCCTTCGAAAATGTTGGGCTTTATTATTTATTGTCAAAATAAAACAACTTCTTTTTATCCTTTCACCCATATATTCTTCCTTAACCGAATTATATAGTATATATGCATAGTTGCCTTGCGCACTTTTTTGGTGCTCATCATCGAAACGAGCCATAAATTTAGCTTGAAATACGTGAGTTATACCATTCATTACATATGTATATTTTACATGGAAACCGTTGCTCAGGACAGACGTGTTGCCATTGAAACGATAAACAGAGTAACATTTGTTTATATGAACTCCCAGAACACTGTTCGAAAACGAAGCCCTCAAAACTCTGAGTGATCCAATACAATCTGGCCCAGTTGAGGGGCTAATCTCATAGCAAGATGAATCGAACCGACGACATGAAGCGGGCCTCGCTGGACGACTATAAAATGAACGCGATGGCCTCCATGGGCTGGTCGGTGGACGCCGACATTCCCATGGCAAGTGCTGAGAACCTGGCGATTCTCAAGGAGATTGCCGCCTTAAGGGCACTGAAAGTGGAAGTGAAGCAACGCATGAAGTCTCTAGACGAACGCGAGCAGGCAGTCCAGCGGCATACCCGCAACATTGAGGCCACTATCCAACAGAATATGGTAAGAAATCCCCTTGGAGATGTCGGTCCATTCTCCCCACGTTGCCATTTCAGACGCTGTATAGCTCGATGAAGGATGACGAGATCAAGGAGGCTCATAAGGTGCAGCTGGTGATCTTGGAGCGCAACAAGATTAAGGAGGATCTGCGAAAGAACCAAAAAGAGTTGGAAGAGTTCACAGAATATTCCGAAGCCACAGAACGTAAGTCCCATGCATTATAAAATTATTTAATTATTCTGTAATACATGAACAAACAGGGAAGATCTGCCAGAACAAGCGAGAGATCGACGAGCTAACGTCCCGCATCAAGTCCGCGAAGACCACACTAGTGGAGTGGACCGAAGCGATGGATGATGGGAACAAGGGCTACCAGCTGATCGAGAAGTACTATTTGGACGACCAGCAGAAGGCTCGAGAGCTAAACACTAAGCGCCAATTGCTGCAGGCCGAGATTGACAAGCGACGCAAGCAGGTGGTCCAACTCTACGATGAGCAAATGACGCTGGAGAAAAATTTGGAGCGGACCGCCTGTCTTTATAGGGCGGCTCACGTGGAACGGCGGCAGATGGTAGAGACTTGGAAGAATGCGGTGAATCAGATGACCCAACGCGAGAACTGCATCCAGCGCAGCGAGACAGAATGCGCCGAGTTAGCCCTAAAGGCGCAGCAAACGACCGTAATCTACAAGGAGCACGACAACCACCTGAACGAGGTCATCGAAAATAATCGCCAAGTGGAACTTGCAATCGAAGCTTTGAACGAGGAGACGTCGGAGTTGAAGAACCAAATACAGGTCCTAATAGATGAGTCCATTCTAAAGGATCGCGAGATTGACGGCCTACGCAAGGAGCTGGAGAATCTCGCAAACCGGGTGCACTTGCAGCGTATGGAAAATCGCAATCAGATGAAGATTCGGGATGCTAAGGCCAAAGAAATCGAGAACTTCGCCTCTGTTATGGAGAAGGTTGAGGCCAGATTAGCCTCCATGCAGAACAAAGCTCTGAATGCGGATCAACGCTTGCGCATTCTAGAGGAGATGATGGAGGCGGAGCAGACGGCGCTGCGCAATCTTGAAAAAGAGCAGGAGAAGGTTAATGAAATGGTGTACCGTACCCAAAAGCAGGTGACCGAGCTGCAGAACGAGGAAAAGATTTTGACCATGCAGAATGAATCTCTGACCTCCAATCTGGTGGCTATCAAGCGCAATCAGCAGATGGTGCGCCAAGAACTGAGACGCCAGACGGAGATACACTATGAGCTCTCATTTAAGTATCTAGAGGCTGAGCGACGCTATTCCGAGTTCAGGGGTCAGGCCGACGATCCCGAGGTGGAGGCGAAAAACCTTGAGCGACTCGCTGGTCTGGAACAGGATTACGAGAAGCTACAACGGCTAATCGTCAATACGGAGGCGCAGAACCGAAAGCTCAATCACAATATGAACAATCTGGTTGTTCAGTATAATAACGACGAAAAGGAACTCGATATGGTTAGGTTCAAGATCAAAGAAGCACAGGTTTACTGCGAGGGCACCGTGAAGAGATTACGTCAGAATCGCTACGAAAACTCTGAGCTCATTGTGGAGCTCAACATGGTGAAGATGCGCTGCAACGATCTCGAGGTTGGCATTGGGGGCTGCGAGCAGGGCACCTACGATTTGGAGCAACACCGCCTCGCCTTCCGGCGTGCCATCAAGGATCGCACTGTGGAGCTGCGTAGTCAGAAGGAAGTGCTTCTCTTGAAGAAGAAGCACCTGAACGAGGAGCTAAGCACCTTGCGGGCCGATATCGGCGAGCGAAAGAAGCAGATCGAAGTGACAAAGGCCAGATTCGAACTTACTGCCAAGCTGCTGGGAAAGAATGCGGATGGCAGCATTATGACCAGTACACAGATGAAGGTGGCTAGTGCCCAGGAGCGCCAGATGCTGGCCGACGAGGGTGACGCCCTTAATAAGAAGGTGCTCACGGCCGAGAAGGAGGTGGTTGCCCTGGAGAACACGCTACGCCAGTTTGACGTGTCCAACAGCAATTACCGCAAAACCTTCACGTCTGTCGATGACGATTCGATGGGTAAGTCTGCATTCTGGGATTCTGGGGAGATTTTATGAAGTTCCTATTTTCTTGTGCAGATCGTGAAAAAGCCGAGTTGGAGCTGCAGGAGGTGGAGGCTGCCTACTGTCGCGACCTGGAAAAACTGAAGCTGTTGAGATGTAAGGCGCAGCATTACGATCAGAAGCACGAGGCTCAGCGTGCAGAGGAGGAGGACCTAATCAACAGGTTAGAGAAGGCTAAGGCGCGGCGCACTGAGCACGCCGCTGTGCTTGAGAAACTTGAAAAAGACCTGGATGAGCAACGCTTAAAGCTGGAGCGGGCGCAACGTGAGATCCGGACGCAACTGAGAGAGATCCAGGCAAAGCCAATCAGCGAGGATTTCATGGAGCAGTTTGAGCGGGATCTCAACGCACAGGAGCTGGAGGCTCGCAACTCTAAGGCGCTCAACATGTTGACCGATCTGGCCAACAGTGACGAGTCGGGGCCGGAGATCCTGCATTACATGCTGAGCAAAGGTGTCAAGTTGCCGATGCACCTGAAACGCACACGCAGCACCGTATCATGGGGCAGCTCCTCGGTCAAGTCCTCTGACACCGTGGGGTCCTATATCAGTGTAAAGGGCAAAAGCTTCCTCGGGGGAGGAATGAGTGCCAGATCTTCGGCATCCGATATGAGCTCCCTCAAAGACGATAGCTCCTCCAGCACATCGCGCTCGGGCCTTAGCGTCATCTCTCTCGAGCTGCCCATGCCGACAAAGAAGAAATAATATCACTCTCTATTCCCAAATTAATTTAATTTTATTTTAAATATAAATATTAATTATCAGTGCAAAAATCTAGTATTGCTTGTCGCTTGCAGGTAGCTTCACGTGCTAGGCCTTTGCTCTCTGTTTAGAATTTTCTGTCAAAACAACGCCCAAATAAAATGCGTTGCCAAAGCGGGCCAACGGGACAGCGACCATAAAAATAGCCCAAAACAAATCCGATGAGGCTACACATCCGAATGTCCCAGTGTGTTCTCTATCCGCAGAGCTTGTCAACTTTCGAATGCTCTTAATTTGTGATGTTCTCGCAACATTAATTTAATAATTTAAATTAGTCTGCATTTGCCTTTCTTTAAAATATATTTATTAGGTTTAATATTACAATTTAAGCAACACGAACTCTAATAAATAATATTTATGACCTTAATGAGTATTAGCTTATTGATTTGAGATGGGGGAACTAAAAATGGAAAAATATGTTGCTTTGTTGCCTTTTGATTTTCAAAGCAAATTTTTTAATTTCCAGTTAAATTGGAATATTATTGAACTGTACAAAGATAAACCCAGATTATCATCATATCTGAATGAGTACAATAATAGAATCAACCTGGCGGTCAATTATAATGATAGATCATCACTGATGCCTTTTAAGTACCAAATCTAACACATCGCGTTTGTACATACGTACATATACCATATACCCTGTTGTACGCGTTACAAACACAAGTACAAAGCCTATACGGCCGACAAAGTACGATATATCGGCCAAATATATTTATATATATATATATTTCGAAATTAGGTACCCGACGACTACTTAGTGCGGCGTTCGCGAAATGAGTGTTTTCGAAATTCTTTTCCTTCGATTCCGACGGCGATCAGCGCCGGGCATTTCATTATTTCGTGTCGCTGGCATCGGTGCCGAGCCAGATCTCAGATCGCTGCGCTGGGCCTTAAAGTTTGTATACCCTTGCAGAATACAAATTAAATCAAAAAATTAAAAACAAAATTCTGAAATAATAAAAAGCGGTCAAATTACACATTTAATAAACATATGTTGAAAAACAGCAAGGATATGGTTTTTTCACTTTTTTATGTTTATGGAACGCCAAAAATGTTGCCTACTTAGGGGCGTGCGTGACGAAAATGCTAGGCAGCCGCTCCAGGGATATGATAAAGACGTCAGATTTTCATAAAATTAAAACCGAAATTCTGGAATAATAAAATATGGCTAAATCTCAAATTTGTTTCATACGGACAGACGGACAGACAGACAGACAGACGGACATGGCTAGATCGACTCGGCTGTTGATCCTGATCAAGAATATATATACTTTATAGGGTCGGAAATGCTTCCTTCTACCTGTTACATACATTTCCTGCCGGCACAAAGTTATAATACCCTTCTACCCTATGGGTAGCGGGTAAATATATGTTCACTATATTATGAATAACACCACATCGCCTACTATTGTACAGTAACAGTTTTACATACAACTGTGTACAACTCTTGAGCCGCTAGCGACTTTTCCAGAAGGCTATAGCCTCCTTCTGTCAATTATAAAAAACTGGAAAAAAATTTGAACCAAATCTGCCCAGCCGTTCTCTTGTAATGCGATTGCGAACATTTTTTGTCTCCATTTTTATATATATGTATATAGATACTTGGTTGTTTTTATACCCTTGCAGGGTATTATAATTTCAGTCAGAAGTTTGCAACGCAGTGAAGGAGACATCTCCGACCCTATAAAGTACTATATGGGCAAATCCGGGGGAAGGTCAACCACGACGAAAAGTGAAAAACTTCTCTAAAATGAATTTGATCAACATAGTAACTTTAAAATATGGTCCAATATATGAAATTTGATAGCCTTTATCATATTCTAAAGCAAATTTAAATATATTCGAAAGCATATTCTCGCAATGGCATTTTTTCATTATTTTGACGAAAAATCGCAAAAAAAGGGCATGTTATGTTTTGGTTATTTCTTCTAAACAGAGGCATTATGCTTTGACTTATGTTTTCTAACATCACTAGAATAATCCAAATATTCAATATAAAATGCATATATGATCTTCTAATGTATTTAAATAATAAAAACCAGCGTCCAAAGTCCGATGCAAAAATCGTACGTTCGCGACCCGTACGTTCGCGACCCGTACGTTCGCGACCCGTACTTAATTTAATTTAAAAACAAGAAAGGAAGCTAACTTCGGCTCACCGAAGTTTGTATACCCTTGCAGAATTTAAGCAAAAAATTCAAACCGAAATTCTGAAATAATAATTAGTTGCCAAATCTCAAATTTGATGGCAATGGTTTGAAACACGGATAAGCTATGGTTTTTTATTTTCCTGATTGTTCCTATGAAAGCTATAGGATATAGTTGTCCGATTTTCATGAAATTAAAACCGAAATTCGGAAATAATATTAAATGACCAAATATCAAATTTGGTGAAAATTCGTTGAAAACTGACAAAGTTATAATTTTTTCTTTTATTTTCCTGATTGTTCCTATGGAAGCTATAGGATATAGTCAGCCGATTTTCATGAAATTAAAACCGAAATTCAGTAATAATAAAATATGGCTAAATATCAAATTTGGTGAAAATATGTGAAAAACTGACAAAGTTATAATTTATTTTTGAAAATTTGTCGGATCGTTCCTATGGCAGTCGTTCGATCCGGCCCGTTCCGACATACATATGTACGAGTGAGAGTATATAGAAGCCTAACTGCAAAGTTTTATTCAGATAGCTTTAAAACTGAGGGACTAGTTTGCGTAGAAACGGCGGACGGACAGACGGACATGGCTAGATCGACTCGGCTGTTGATCCTGATCAGGAATATATATACTTTATAATGTCGGAGATGTCTCCTTCCCTGCGTTGCAAACTTCTGACTGAAACTATAATACCCTGCAAGGGTATAAAAACTAATGGAAATATTTAATTGGGAATAGACTCCATAGAAACCTACATGCCTCTTTTTTAAAAGAAAAGTTATCGCATTAAAATATTCCATTCCAATTCGCAGATTTTTTGATTTTGCTAGAGCAAGCCAAAACCGACTTCCATTTCGCGTACGTTCGCGACCGCATGTTTTTTGCCAATATTATGAAAATGGAAAATCCATTAGAATAATTTACACTAAGAAAAGAACTCACCAAAAGCTATCAGAAACCAAAAAAACAAGTAAGAAAGCTACAGTCGAGTGAGCTCGACTGTGAGATACCCGCTACCCATACTTAAACCAGAAAAGCGTCAGGACGCCAGAAAAAACAATTAATAAAATTTTGAACATAACGGACAAATGCAAATCAAGTGTAATATAATCACATGCATACAAAAATACATACACATGTATCTATGTGTGTAAAAACGTGTCATTATTGCATTCAAGCGGCTAATAATTATTACCATTTATTAAAATTTCTTCTCGAATATCTTTTAAGATTATTTTCCGAACACAACCAAGATCTGATAAGAATATTTAGTTGGTCTAATTGGTCAACCAAAGGTAGCCTGCTGCCAGCAGCCGTTTGTGGCCATACAAAATTTTTCCTTAATAACTTCGACAATTTTTATCTGATCGCAACCAAATTTTCAGGGATCACACGGACTATAGTTCTTAATATACATATTGAAATTCGCGACTCTAGCTTTGAAATTATACGTTTAATACGCTTTTTTATGATTTGCGGGGGCGGAAGTGGGCGTGGTAAAAATTTGAAACAAACTTGATCTGCGTGCAAGCAAAACAAATACTGTCGAAAAAAAATTAGAGCTCTATCTCTTATAGTCTCTGCGATCCAGTGTTTCATACGGACAGACGGACAGACAGACAGACAGACAGACAGACAGACGGACATGGCTAGATCGACTCGGCTGTTGATCCTGATCAAGAATATATATACTTTATAGGGTCGGAAATGCTTCCTTCTACCTGTTACATACATTTCCTGCCGGCACAAAGTTATAATACCCTTCTACCCTATGGGTAGCGGGTATAAAAAGTTTCAGAAAATGTTTTTTTCTTTAATTTTTTTGCACTAATTGCGTACGAACGTACGTTCGCGACCCCAGGATTAGCCCATATACATACATATATTCTACCCATGTCCGTCTGTCCGTCCGTCTGTCCGATTATACGCAAACTAGTCCCTCAGTTTCAAAGCTATCTGAATGAAACTTTGTAGCTAGTCTTCTATATACTCTCACTCGTACGGACGACTATATCATATAGCTGCCAAAGGAACAATCGGAAAAATCTACGAAAAAAAATTATAACTTTTTCAGTTTTCAACATATTTTCACCAAATATTTGGCCATTAAATATTATTTCCGAATTTCGGTTTAAATTTCATGAAAATCGGACGACTATATCCTATAGCTACCATATGAACAATTAGGAAAATAAAAAACCATAGCTTAGCCGTGTTTCAAACCATTGCCATCAAATTTGGGATTTGGCAATTGATTATTATTTCAGAATTTCGGTTAAAATTTTTTTTTTAGTTCTGCAAGGGTATACAAACTTCGGTGAGCCGAAGTTAGCTTCCTTTCTTGTTAATATTAATATTGGGTAACATCGACTTTGTTTTTTACGATTCATTTACAACGATTGGGAATTGATTTTAATAAATTTTAGCATTGCTCTGTTGAAATAATCTCCCTCTTGGAGTTTATGTTTTAGTTTTCTTTTCATTATTCCCCATATATTCTCGATAGGGCTTAGGGCCGGACTATTTAATGGCTAATCTAAGACCTCAATGTTCTAATTCTGTTGCCATGATTTGGTTCGTTTGGCAGTATGAGATGATGCTCCATCATGCTAAAAAAATGTATTCGCCACAGTCAGCCAGCTTTGGTATTGATAACAGAAAGCTTTATTCTAGTATGTTAACATATTTTTCTGCATTGACCATCCCATCAATAAAGTGCAGTCTATCACAGTACATACTCGTAGTATTATAGTGTGGGGTTGTATGTTTGCCAAACGAGTAGGCAAACATACAACCCCACACTATAATGCTACGAGTATGTACTGTGATAGACTATGTTACATACATACTTAATAGATTAACTTACTCTTAGGACAAGCAAAAACCATTGTTTACGCTTCGTCTAAAGAAGAAGCGTTTACAATGGTCACTGGAACGGATGTCCTGGACTCAAAGGCAATGGAACACTATCATATTTAGCGATGAAGCTAAATTTGATGTATGTGTCGTGAAGCCTACCATAAAGACTGCCTTAAAAGACCAGTAAAGATCCCAGCCAGCATTAGCATAGCAACAGGAGGGGGAGGTGGAGGACGCATAGCAACAGGAGGAGGTGGAGGACGCATAGCAACCGGAGGGGGAGGGGGAAAATAAGATAAAAATTTCATTAAAGCTTATCAATAGTGATAAGTAAAAAACATTATTTTAATTTGTAACCTGTTTAAAATGTTAGAAGTTTAAATTTTTTATAAATCGCCCCCACCAATTTACCAATTGAGCAAATTCGCAATTGGTCAATATAAGACCGCCACGTAGTACAGTGTAAGATTTTGCCAATCTAGAGCGCCTTTATTAAAAAAATATATATATATTTTTGGCGTCGATGCGCTTTAAGCTGCAATTTTAGACATGTTCAACTATGAAACAAGTAAGAAAGCTACAGTCGAGTGAGCTCGACTGTGAGATACCCGCTACCCATACATAAACCAGAAAAGCGTCAGGACGCCAGAAAAAACAGTTAATACAATTTTGAACATAACGGACAAATGCAAATGCTAGTGTAATAATCACATGCATACAAATTTACATACACATGTATCTATGTGTGTAAAAACGCGTCATATTATTATTACCATATAATTATTACCATTTATTAAAATTGCTTCTCGAATATCTTATAAGATTATTTTTCGAACACAACCAAGAACTGATAAGAATATTTAGTTGGTCTAATTCAGTGGTCGGCGCGTCGCAACCACATGTGGTTGGAAGAGCCTCTGCCGGCAGCGCTGCCAGCACACAGACAGAAGCATCAAAGCATCAGTTACATTGCTCTGGCTAAACTAGCCACTTTTAGCGGAAAATAGCTATTTTTATATTAAGAGCTATTGATTTTGCATAGAAAACCAAATGCTAGCTATGTTATTATATAGTTATATTATCATATCTGGACATAGAAGTCGTTTATTCACTCACACATATGCAATTTTGGATTGCAATTGTGATAGTGCCGACCACTGGTCTAATTGGTCAACCAAAGGAAGCCTGCTGCCAGCAGCCGTTTGTGGCCATACAAAATTATTTGTTTAATAACTTCGACAATTTTTATCTGATCGCAACCAAATTTTCAGGGATCACACAGACTATAGTTCTTAATATACATACCGAAATTCGCGACTCTAGCTTTAAAATTATACGCTTAATACGCTTTTTTATGATTTGCGGGGGCGGAAGTGGGCGTGGTAAAAATTTGAAACAAACTTGATCTGCGTGCAAGCAAAACAAATACTGTCGAAAAAAAATTAGAGCTCTATCTCTTATAGTCTTTGAGATCCAGTGTTTCATACGGACAGACGGACAGACAAACAGACAGACGGACATGGCTAGATCGACTCGGCTGTTGATCCTGATCAAGAATATATATACTTTATAGGGTCGGAAATGCTTCCTTCTACCTGTTACATACATTTCCTGCCGGCACAAAGTTATAATACCCTTCTACCCTATGGGTAGCGGGTATAAAAATCACAATCCAAGCCAAATTAAAAATTTTTGCTTTGAAGATAACGATTTTTAAAGTGTAACGTTAGAAATGCCTGCAAATTGGGCAGCGAGCATCAGTTGACAAAGTTTAGTCTATCCAATTGCATCGCGTAATCAGTGGGTTGCAGACGAAAAATTATTTTTATCAAATTAATTGATTGATTCTTTATCTATTTTCAATAACAAATTTTTTTTTCCAACTTTAACATTTTTTTTATTTTTTTCTATAAAAATACCAAAAAGTAAGGGGTTTTTATCGTGTTATCTATTTTTGGTGGAAAACACCAGAACATACACCATTTGCAGCAATTCATATAGAATCAGTTTCAAAAATAAAATCTTGCTCATATTTTGCACAAATACCTTAATTTGAAAATATGTGAAAAACCCGTACTGAATTTTTAAATTGTAATTGTAATTGTAATTCGGGGGGAATAGCATACCATACGTCCTTTGTTCTTTCCCACAGCTCTATCATCCCATTTGGAGGAACTGCATATTTGGCCAACTGCTTTTTGACATGACTCCATGAATTGTTCTATAGGATTCATATCTGGAGATTGCGGTGGCCACTTCATTGACTGAAATTTTTGATTTAAAATCCAGTTCTTGACTAAATGCTTTGGGTCATTGTCTTGCTGAAAAACCCATTTTTGCCAACCACTTCTGGAAAATTCTCCTTTAACATGGTCAAATATTGCTCCTTTCGCATTATTCCATCGATTAATACTAAGGGACCAACTCCATTTTTGTATATGCAGCCCCAGACCATAATCGAGCCACCACCGTGCCTGACGGTTGTCGCACATTACTTGGTGACTGGATGTTGGTATCTCTAGTCCAATACCAGGAGCGACCATCGGACTGAAAAGATTAAATTTTGTTTCGTCCGACCATATAACCTTCAAAACCAAAAAAATTTAATAGTTTGCAGTTCTAGACGGTAGTTATAATGACTTACAGCGTCCCAATCCGCTAAGGTCCAATTTTCGTGAGCTGCAGCAAAGTTGCGACGTAAAATGTGTTCTTTTTTATAGGAATGGTTTTTTTTTCTTTTCCATAGCTTTCAGGCCTAATTTATCCAGACTGCGTCGAACTTTTTAAAATCCTTGGTCGACCAAAATTATTACTTGGAATGCTTTTCAGGCTGCTGTTTTTTATTCGCTGCACAGTCATATGGCTAACACCGAACTTATTCGACGTTTTACGAAGGGATTCACCTGCTATGAAAGAAAAGATTCAACAATTTCCTTTTTTTCTTGCAGTCTATGATTGTTCTATCTCATATTCAACTTTAAAATAACAAAGCTTAGTGAGCTAGATGAAAAAAATTACTTTCAACTGTAAAAAAAACTTCAGAACCAAAATAAACATTTTTGGCACAATAGGTGCAAAACTGTAACATTTGACTTTTTTTACAGTTTTCTTTCGCATTTTTTTCTCCTATTATCAAATGTCTCCAAACTTTTAGTGAATGAAACCACTAACAAAACACAAAAACACTAATTTCACCCAAAATTAAAAAGAAATTGTCTCCAAATTAAAAAATATAATACTTTTTTAATGTTAAAAATTACAACAAAAATATGAAATTGTTTAAAATTCTCGAAAAAATATGTAAACCCTTTTTTTTAATTTTTATGTTTTGAAATGCAAAACAAGGCTAAGCTTTTCAGCATGCATACATCAGAACAAAAGATACAGACCTTTGAAGCTAGAGTGTCGAACTCGTGTTACAGTTTTGCTCGTCAGTGTATGTAGTTATATACTCTTTGATATGTACCTACATTTGTATATATGTATGTATGTATGTATATATATATACAATTTACGTAAAAGGCTGAAATATAATACAAATTGCGGGAAAAGAGTCCTTGATTTTGGCCCTTTAGTTATGCATTTTTATACCCTTGTAGGGTATTATAGTCTTAGTCAGAAGTTTGCAACGCAGTGAAGGAGACATCTACATATCTGAATGAAACTTTGCGTTATAAGCATAAGAATCTAGTTATAAGCATTAAGACAATCGATGGAGACCGAGTCTTTTATGAATCGGAAATTAATGATGGCATTGGAAACCTTGGAGGAACCAGAATAATAATCACTGAATACGTATGTATGTTGTATATGCATTTAAGAATAAACTGACTGGAGTAAAATTCATTTCATTAAAAGTCTGAAGCGAAGCGTAATTTCTGACCCTTTAAACTCTATATATTCCTGATCAGTATTAACTTGTGAGCCCATATAGTCATTTTCTTTAATAAAAACCGCTTTAACGCTCTTAAAACATAAATTAAATATACATTGTAATTAAAACAATTTGTAAGCTTTATTTACCGAATAAAAATTCTATTAAAAATGTAATTAAATATCGAAACTGTTAGAGAGGCTGTAAATAAAACACGCGTCTAACACCGTTTAGTTGATATTCCAAACTGTCTTTATTTCTTTAAGTCCTAGCTTAGGTAGCTAACATGAAATTTACATAATCTTATCTCTAACAAGACCAACGCAATGGTCTTCGGTACTTCTTCGGCGATCCTTTTAGTCAAGGGATCCTTTCAAGTGCATGCGTGGGTTATCCGCTGCAAGATATACATAGTTGCTGTACACATACCCTGCAGTACCATTCATCAACAATTCATCAACAGCCGAAGGGGTGTTCTTGATGATTCATCGATGAATTGCCATACAAATTGTTAATGAATTTAACATGGGCATGTCCTAGGCTGTCATCAACAACATTTCATCAACAATTGTTGATGAGAAGTTGATGAAAGGTTGATGAATTCATCATTTTATTTTTTATGAATTTTTTATGATTTTTTTATTTAAATACATAAAAGTAAAATTAGATATAAATTTCACATTTGTTTCTTCATTTTAATGAAATAAATTTAATTAAATAAGTTTTAAGTTCCAATCAGCCAGGCACTTTTGCCCTACAGTCCTTAGATGGACAGGACTTGCAAATTTTATTCATCGATGTAGTTTCACAGTACAATGAAAATAGGTATTTTACCGTAGTTGATTTTATTTTAGAAGAGTTAAAAAATTGGCAGAAAGACCATTTTATTCTTGCATTAGTTTCTGATCATAATATAATAAATTTAAAATCTTATGGCATACCCCCAAGATAACTTCTGTGGGATTTTCGCCACGCTATAAATATTTTGGGAAAGCATTGTAATACAAATGTTGTTTTTTCTAGTTTATATAATTCTCACTCATTCAAAGAAATAACCTAGATTCCGTAATTAACAAATTAACTTCTTATTACAATGAAGCAGTTCATAATTTAATTTTTGATGAAATCTATTATGCCTGTAGGGTTAATATAAATTGTTTTGCCGTTTGCCCAGAAGCCAATTTTTTTGGGGCACATTTTTAAAAAATGATGATTTGGAGTTTGTAGGGCAAAAATGGAAGGAGGGCATAAGGGAGGCCATTATATTATCAGATTTAATAATTAGCGAGCTTGATGAATTGGAGGGGCAGAGCTCTACGCCTCCATGTGTGGAATCTTGGCCCTGTTCGTGAGGAGGACTCATCAGGTTGAGTAGTGTTAATTTTTCTTTTTTTTATTATTTATTTCACAGGTAAAGTGGACTAGGCCTACTGGGGAACCACTCTAAAAAAAACCGTGGTCTCAACCTCCTGGGTGTTGTGGAATGAGCCTCCAATTATTAATATTAATAATAATAATTAATAATAATTAATAATAATAATAATTTAGTTTAGTGTTAAAAGTATTACAACAATTTTATTTATTTTGTATTCACAGGCCCGGTTGATGAACAGATGTACGCGTTACAAACACAAGAACAAAGCCTATACGGCCGACAAAGTACGATATATCGGCCAAATATATTTATATATATATATATTTCGAAATTAGGTACCCGACGACTACACAGTGCGGCGTTCGGGAAATGAGTGTTTTCGAAATTATTTTCTTCGAATCCGACGGCGATCAGCGCCGGGCATTTCATTATTTTTCATTATTTCGTGTCGCTGGCATCGGTGCCGAGCAAGATCTCAGATCGCTGCTCTGGGCCTTAAAGTTTTTCAAAATTTTCACTTGCTGATATTTTTAGAAAATTCTGAAAGCGGAAAGACCGAACTGTGTGCGCTGTCTGGGAATGGACTCCTGAATAGATTTTCGCCGACTGAACAGGAGGAATCATCATCTAAGAAGGTGAAAATTTTGCATAAGACTCGACACACTTCGATCGCGGAATGTGCTCCACGTCGGTTCTGTGTCCGCTGTGCGCCGTGCCCAGTTTTGGCAGTATTGACGCACTGCAGCAGCGCCTGATCAAGGCGGCCAACGGACCACTGGCCTGCCCCTTTGCCAACTGCAAGGAGCTGTTCCTGGGACTGGACAAGCTCACCATCCACCTGTTCTCGCACACCAGTCTGATGAACCAGGATGCACCCGCTATCCACCCTGTTCAGGCTCTACCCGTTCCTCCCCTGATCGCTGTGTCCGCTCCCAAAAGAAGGGCCCGAAGAACTAGGACCAAGCCCGTTGTCATGCCCCCTCCACCTGTTCCCCCAACGCCTCCTGCCAGTTGTGACATCTGCGAGTTTAGTTTTCGGAACACGGAGCTGCGGGACATGCACATCAGGTTGGTGCACGAGAATGCGGAATCGGAGCAAAATCTGAATCAGCCGAAGCAGGAGGAGCCGGTAAATTAAATTAAATATAAATACCTTTATTTACTTCCTATTTTCCTACCTCCTACAGAAAGTATTCATTCATTGTCAACTTGACTCTTACAGGATCAGGAGCCTTACAAGTGCCACCTGTGCTCCAAGACATTTCGCATGAAGGGTTCACTGCGAATCCACCTGAAAGTGGTGCACATGATGGGTGTGCCCTGTCCCACTTCAAGCCCCATCACCACCACCATAACCATCAATCCCTTGCCCAAACTCAGCATTTGCGATCGCATCCGACACAAGGAGGCGCCGGCCACTGGCAGTAACAGTACTTCATCAACCACTACGTCCCAGCCCTATGCCTTAAGCGGAGCCCTGAGCATGCTCCAGCAATCACCCAACTCACCGGATGCAGGCAATGCCACGCCAAAGGTATGGGAGTGTGACGTCTGCACCAAGTCCTTCACCACCAAATACTTTTTGAAGAAGCATAAGCGGCTCCACACTGGCGAAATGCCGTACACCTGCGAGATCTGCGCCAGGACTTTCACCTTCCAGCAGTCGTATCACAAGCATTTGCTCTACCACAGCGAGGTGAAGCCTCACGTCTGTGGGGTCTGTGGACGTGCCTTCAAGGAGCTCTCCACGCTGCACAACCATCAGCGGATCCACAGCGGCGAGAAGCCTTTCAAGTGCGAGGTGTGCGGTGAGTATCAGTTATATTTATTCACGGGGCTTCAATGTGTATTTTAAAACTCTTCTAAATCCCGTTTCAGGCAAGTGCTTTCGGCAACGTGTGTCCTTCCTTGTCCACACCCGCATCCACACAGGTGTGATGCCTTACAAGTGTGATCTCTGCCAGAAGACGTTCCGCTACAAGGTGAGCCAACGCACACACCGATGCGCCGCCGATGACACCCAGACCCCGGAGCAGCTTATCAAGGCCTTCCTGGAAGGCAGCAACTCACCCACACAGCCCTCGCCGGCTAACGCTGAGATTGTGGCCATCACTAGCAACTCGATGGCGGACCCAGAGCAAGAGGCACTGCTCTCGCAGACCATCGACGACATCGTGGTGGAGCAGTGTCAAAAGTTGGGCATCTGTGGCGTGGATCCGTCGGAGAACCAACCCCATCTGCTCCCACTGGAGCCGGCTGCCGTTGTACAATTCAATGGCAACAGTTCGCCGTTGCAGCAACTCCAAAATTTGAGACTCTACTCCCCAGAGCAACAGACGGAGCTGCCCAGCTCAGATGGTGAGGTCTTCCAGCGCTTCCTGATGGACGCCACGTAGCTGGCAACTCTAGCTATATATATATATATATATATATATATATATATATATATATATAATTATATATATATATATATATATAATTAAAAAAATAATTTATAATATATATATATATATATATATATATTATAAATTATTTTTTTAATTATTTATTTAATTGTTTACACCCTTCAATAGAGCGAAATGCGGACTTAAAAAGTAGCACTACTAATGCTTACTTTTCCATACCAATAAGATTATCTCTGGGGATTTAATAACAAAGAACTGTGTTTTTATTTTGCATCGAATTTTATTACCTTTCTGTGAACTTATTAGCCGACTCGGCTCGAATGTTGTGCCCTTTATCGTTAAAAGTTTAAAATTGTAACTTTTTCTTGCCCTTACAAATCGATTATAAATTTAAAAAAAATTTATGTTATCATCATATAATGTTTAATTTATAAAAATAAAAAACAAAAACAAAATAATGCTAAATACTATATTATATTACTTGATAGTCTGCATACGCGATATATAAAACACGGTATTTCAATATATGCCATAATATCAAATAATTTGACAGAAATTATTTTTGTTAAGATGCTGGATCACTTAACGTAATGCTGTTATAATACTTCCGCATTAATTAGAGACTTTATTAAAGATTTGACAGATTTGATGTATAGAGCACTTCTAATGCATTATGATGTTTTGCAATTGTGTTGAAACTAAAATGCAAAAAATCTTTAAAAATTGAGAAAAATACTATGCTTTAGTTGACGAGGTTCTAGAGTTGCAAAGTTAACTGAAATTAATTTTTTGGGGGTTAATAATAAAATCTGTATGCCTAAGAAAGCTGGAAAAATAAATTTAAGGGATTCCACATGCATAAAAACAGGAGTACTTTAACGATGACTGCAGAAATTGTCATTGTTTACCTTTTAAAATCGGTGTGACCCAAGCCGCATTACAAATAGATCCGAGCCAAATAAAACATATATTTGTCTCTTTATAGATTCTAATAAAGTCTCTAAAGTACAGTATCCAGACAGTGAAACGTTTCGCAGCGGAACAAAGTGTTTAATCTTTTCAAGTGTAACCGCTGATTTAATTAGCGGTTCGGCATTTTTGGCCGGCAAATGATGCGGGCATACATACATGCTTGTTTAGAATATTTTTAAAATGTCGATCAAAAATTAACAAGAAGATAAAAACTACTATTGCCATGGCAGTAATTATTGTCGTAATAGATAAGGAAGATTCTTAACCAAATAAGAAGCAATCCAAG
This sequence comes from Drosophila anomelani, assembly GCA_035045905.1. Lineage (NCBI taxonomy): Eukaryota > Metazoa > Arthropoda > Insecta > Diptera > Drosophilidae > Drosophila > Drosophila anomelani. The sequence goes on along the minus strand of JAWNOO010000007.1, from coordinate 182,216 downwards.
TATTGGGTGAGCCCATACCTGCGAGATCAATTTAGGGGCGATATTCTCTCTATGTACCTATTGTTTACATATTTTTATATCAATAAAACACTCTCTTACCTCCTAATATCATGTCCTATCATAAAGCAAAATAAACTTCCCTTCTTCCCTCAGAATACACCTATTTTTGCAAAATATCTCATCCAACACTAGAAAATTTAACTAATATTTTAAAACTTATTTAACATTTTAATATATATTATCAGATCTTTAAATTAGATTAATACAATTAATTGAATTCAATCATATTAAATAGTATGTAAACAATGTAAAAACAAACTGAAAACAATACAGCCGAAGGCTCCAGACGTCATGGCTTTGTAGTAGATTTAAGTTTTGTAAACGATGTAATAATAATAATAATATATCAATAATTTACATTCTTATCATTATCTTTTGTTTGTTTTATAGTTAGTACATCTGTAGCAAACTCCTCTGATGTTTTTTGGAAATTTAACAGATTTACGGAACTAAAGAAGGTAGTCAGAGAGGCAATCGAGGGTCGAGAACAGCCTGTTTTATTAAATTTGCCATTCTTTTTCGCAGCCCGCTCGAAATATACTAAAGAGTGACCCACTCCATTCTAGTATATTTGTTTTCGTGTCAGGTTACCGGCCTTTATTGCTTTATTGCTTTATTGTTTTAAAAATCTGATGTTTGATACGGATAGACAAATATAATTATCATGCTTGTGATGTTCATCAAGAATTTATACTTACATACATAGTAAGAATCATGGAGTATTAAGTGGGAACATGGTATACGTGGTGAGGCTACCCTAGTGGCCTCAAATTGGAGCTGAGCTCCGTTTTGGTATTGTGTTTATATTGCTTTCTATTTCTGTCCCCGGTGTTTGTATGGATATACTATCGATATCCTGTCATTCAGTTGTAGAGAATACCTTGCCTGACTAATTTGTATTTACTTTATTATTCAAACTTGAATTTTGCTATGAACACGAAGTGGTTGCAAGACGGTTATTTATAATAATTAAATTGTGTGTTAACATGTGTGAAATTAATAAATTTTATGTTATTATAATAAATTAATTTCTTGTGGTATGGATTTATGGTATTTATTGAGACTCCTATGGTATTTTTTTGTATTTATATTTCCACCCAATTATATTTCATATCGTTATCGCTGCTCTCACGCAGCTGAGTACTAAGCGTCGTGAAAAAAATTGATAGCTAACATTTCGTCCACATCTGAAACTTGCGAAATTTTGTTCTTTTGTGTACTGTTAAATGTCCTAGGAACTCTCGTAAAATGAGTGCTGCCCGTAAAAGGAAAGCGTGCTTCACAAATGCTGAAAAATCCCAGCTAATTCAATCCGTTAAGAAGCGCTCACTACTTTGGGATAGTACAGATTTATATCACAAGGATTACGATAAGGTGCAAGCTGGTTGGAATGCTGTGTCTGGGGAAGTAAAAAGGCCAGGTAATTAGGACCATGTACATTATTTTATTCTAATACTTAATACAAATTCATTGTTTCAGTCCTTCACTGCAAGGAGGCGTGGGGTTCATTGAGGGAGAGCTACCGATATCATTTTAAGCGGGACTGTGCCAACTTTCAGCATCTGGAGGGAGAGGATTTCGATCCCCTTTTGGCTACAAAGAAGATCGATTGGCGGTTCGCTGAAGCCATGTCCTTTATGCCTCAACCCGCAATCAAGAGACCGTAAGAGCCAAGATAAATTTTTTACTGAGCAATAAGTTAACCTATCTTTGTCTTTTACAAAAATAGTAGACCTGCCAGCCCAATTGTTCTTAATGAAGCTGATGGAGAAGATGATTATGTTGGTGCAGATGCTGAATATGGTGAAGACGACGAGGTTGCGGACTGGATGACAGGATCTGCAGAGATTCCTGTCGATGCGATGTTAACTCTCGAAAGCGATAATTCAAAGCCCAAGGGCAAATCGAGAAAAAGGGCAGGGTCGACATCTAAGCCGTCAGTTGTCGACATGCTAAGCAATTTTCTAAAGGAAACCAGCCACTGCCTGCGGCAGCCTGTCTCAAAGAATGCCACCGTTCTGGCCTACTGGGATACTCTTCTTTCCGGGATGTCATCGCAGAACTCACAACGCGCTGTATTCAAAGTAACTGAGTTTCTACAGGAGATTGCCAAAAAAGAAGTGGAAAACAAGAGAAAAATTTATTGAAGTAATAAGATACGATTTAGTTTTTAAGCGTATTTGTGATCTTGTGGGATCTACTCAGTCATTGAGAGGGCAATTTTTGACAATTAAACTATTCTTAATTCTATCTCTTATCAATTTGGGGTAAGTATCAGTGCGATCTGGTGTAATGTCCGATTTAATTTGAATCATAGCTTCGTTCTGCTTCGGCGATCCATCTATATACTCGTCTGGCTTTGTACGCAGCAGGTAATTGTGGAGCAGGCAGCACGCCATTGCTATTTTCTTGGCCCTCTCGGGTCGGCACCTAATTTCCCGTCGCATCACTGCCCAGTTGGAACTTAGAATGCCGAAGGCCTTGTCAATGCAGCTGCACGCTTTGTGAAGGCGATCGTTGAAGTATTGTTCTTCTTTAGTAATTGTCTCAGATCCGTATGGTTTCATAATTCGCTTTACCAACGGGAATGTGTTGTCGCCGGATACAACATAGTGTGCCATCGGTGAGCCATTTACACAGCTGTCCTCCGGAAAGTATAAACTGTCCGATAATATGGCATTACCGAGGTTTGTTTTGGTGAAAAGATCTGGATCATCTGCGCTACCGACATCGCCAACGTCCAGGTAGGTGAATCTGAGGGAGGGGTCACATATGGCTAAAATTGGAATGGAATCCATTTCCTGAAATGAGTGCAGCTATTTAGAATATGCAATATGGTTTAAATTACAAATTTTTGTTACTTGTTTGCGCTGCATTGGACCCTTAACCTCCAAAAGCCTGCCGCCAATTGCGCCAATGCAGTTTGGCAAGTTCCAGATCTTCGCAGAGTCGAGACCACTTCCCAGGACTGCGTATTTCTCCCATGGCGGAATCTCCCAGCTCAGCTCTTGGGCGATGGCTTCACACACAGTAGGGATTAGGATCCCGAAGTGCTGTTTGCTAATCCTGTAAGAGAAGCTGACGTCCTGCTGCAGCTCTCCCAAGGCAAGGAACCTGTGGAAAGGATAACTTGAACTTGTGAAATTAACTGAATTTAGCTCCACTTACTCAAGGACTGCTGCAAACTTTTGCTCCGCTCGTATATAGTTGTTGCCACGAGAACATTTTTTTGCCATAAGATAAGGCTCCAGCATCGCAAACAAACTTTGAAAACTATCAAAGCTCATATGGAAATTGGCAAAGAAATGTGTTGGATTTTTCGTCATATTCTCAAACTAAAACACAATCTTGTTAGTGCAACAAATTAGTATTACTTACATTCGCATATTTCCCTCTTCTATTTCTTTGCAGTAAATACGGGTTGACCCAACACCTCCGTTGGCGGTTACTTGCCACATTGCTCTGCTGGTGGCCTTCACTATCCCTTTCCTCTTCTGCCAAAGCCACCATAAACCCCACTAGGGCGGAATTGATAAATAATGTTCGTTTCTTTGCTAAATTCATGTCGAAATTCAAATCTTGGACCGGAGTAGTGAGGATTGTCCGGTATTGGAATTTACATATATGTATGTATCGTGTTGTCTGGGGCCTTCGTCGTCGTTCACTGTTGGACTCCCAGTTAATGGGGACATCAGAGATGATTCTTGTGCATGTAAAGCCAGAAAATGTCTTTGTAACTTATTTCCTGGGGATGCCACCGCAGGATGTCATAGGGCAGCTGCTCCTGCTCGACATCGATTACGTGCTGGGGCTGCAATTGGAAAATGTAGAGCGCGCCGTCGTCCGGCTCCTTGGTAGATTAAATTTGGCAGTGGAGCTTCAATATCCCTCAGCTTCGACTCATCCACTAGAAAAAGAAGCATATTTGTAAGCAAAATGTATAAACTTGTACATTTTATCACAAGGAAAATCCCGAAAAGGTTTTATCTGTAAGAAATTAAGAATACTCAACAAATTAAACAGAAGCGCATATTTACCAATTTCCCTTTCGTAGTAAATATATCGGTGTTGGAAAAAAATCAACAGATGTTTTTCTTATTTTCCGGTCTTTTTCGTCTACTATTTGAAAAAGAACAAGATACCACACTAATATTATTAGTATTTTTATACCGTTGCAGGGTATTTTAGTTTTAGCTTGCAACGCAGTAAAGGTGACATCTCCGACACTGTAAAAGTAAGTATCCAGACAGTAAAAAACCGTCATTAAGCAGTGAGAGAGAGCGAGAAGCAAATAGTTAAGAACGGTTGTTCGTGAGCGGCCGGTTTAAAGGTCGGTATCCAGACATGAAATCAATATACTACAAAAGTGTATTTAGTATTTTCCGAGGAAGGTGCGAACAAAATGGCAAATTTAAAAAAAACAGACTGTTCTGGACGCGGCCTCTCAAAGTCCAGGCACTTCGCTAGCGCTGACTCTCGTCCAGGTAGTTCTGTAGTCTGCCAAGGAGTGCCTCTTGCAGGCTGTGAAGATCTGCCTATGGGCAGATGCATTTTCGTTTAGTTAATAAAAGCTACTTACATTTTCTTCGTCCCGTCCCACTATTCCTTTCAATAATTAAATTAATTCTCTAAAAATAAACCTTATTTAAATTTGTAATATATGTATAAAACAAGAAAGAATGCTAACTTCGGCTCACCGTAGTTTGTATACCCTTGAAGATTACAAATTAAATCGAACAAGAAAGGAAGCTAACTTCGGCTCACCGGAGTTTGTATACCCTTGCAAAAAATTAAAACTAAAATTCTGAAATAATAATGAGTTGCCAAATCTCAAATTTGATGGCATTGGTTTAAAACACGGTTAAGCTATGGTTTTTATATATTCCTGATTGTTCCTATGGCAGCTATAGGATATAGTTGTCAGATTTTCATTAAATTAAAATCGAAATTCTGAAATATTATTAAATGGCCAAATATCAAATTTGGTGAAAATTGGTGGAAAACTGACAAAGTTATATTATATATATATATATATATTATATTATATATTACTTTTGACTGAAATTATAATATCGTGCAAGGGTATAAAAATACTTTCTTCTTCAAGATCAATAGTGGGAGAGAGCGTGGCAGAAGGAAGCGGAGGAGAAGGGAAACGTTACCTTTAAGGTTACTTTTAAGAAAATATGTAACATAGTAAAATAAGTAGGGAACTGATTATATAGGTTATAAAATTATTTTATAAAGCTACAATAGGACCAATCAGAAAATTTGTAGAAACAAAAATTTTAACATTATTTTACAAGATTTCGAAAACCGGACAGATACAGTCGCATATGTATGTTGAAATAAAACACATCCTAATTGATTGCACTGCACTGTTCCACACCAGAACCTCATCCCATTCCCATGAAAAACCAATACAACTCCTTTCTAACCCAACAGCCGATAGCTAAAAAAAATAATAGTCTCATTCCTTCGCAATTCTAATCTAATACACAGAATATAGACCATTATAATCTGTAATGAATTCTGTAAATAAACCTGTAACCTGCTCTTATACAATAAGTTAGCTTGTAGTTTAAATAAATAAATAAATAAATATTTTAATGGATATATTATTGAAGCCAAAAGGCTTTATATTCAATTATTATGATTGATAAAATTTTCATATGCTGAAGTTCTTCATTCCTCATTAGAGCCACTACCAGAACTGGAACCAGAGCCACTAGGCGATCCACTGCGCGATCTGCTGGGCGAACGGGAGCCAGAGCCAGACCGGGATCCCGAACGGGAGCGGGAACGGGACCTGGATCCTGACTTTGAGCGGGAACGAGAACGGGAGCCAGACTTCGAACGCGACCGTGAACGTGTACCCGATCTAGATCTCGATCCCGATTTATGTGAGCCGGCTCCAGACTTCTTGGATCCTGCAGGCGAGTTTGTACGTGATCGAGGGGACCCGCTGGCGGAGCGGGAGCCGGACTTGCTGCGACTGCTGGCCCGTGACCCAGAGCCAGAGCCAGAGCCCGAGCCAGAACTGGAGGCGCTGCGACTGCGAGTCCGGGAACGTGACTGTCGATCCCTTGACATTTGGGCTGGAGAATCTCCACTATCTACTATCGTCTTTGCATTGCCAGGGGCAACATCGCCCGTCTTCTCCGTCTCCCCAATGACCCCTTTCTGCTCCTCATCCACTTCCATTTCCTCATCGACCTCTTCCTCCTCTTCCTCACCAGGTACCTCCAACTGGCGTTCGCGATACCGCTGCATACGATGTTCCATGCTGTCCAGGGGCCGATGCTTGACCACCTAGGCAATTCAATTAATATTAATTAAGTAGATTAGTTCATTAACTCATTATAGTATAAACTTAAAGCTTACCAGCTTCGTGTTGTTGGGTTGCTGGCCAACTTTAACGCGGCGCTTGTTTAGGCGCACTCTCGTCTCTAGCTCGTTGTAGTAAATGCCATCCGGCCGCATGACAAAGAAGTAGTTCTCCTCGTAGCCCTTGGACGCCTTGGTCTTCACGTTCCAGTTGTACTCGCGAGCGATCTTGTATTCGTACTCTTCCTCCTCCTTGTAAAGCTCGTTGGCAATAAAGTCGGCACGCCGCTTCTCCAGCGTTTGCTCTGTTGGCAGGAAGTAGGCGACAAACTGTTCGCCGCTTTCGTCCATGACACCACGAATCATTGCCTGCGACATTTCCTCCAGCTGAGCGGGCACATTCTTCCCGATGGGGGCGGGATCGCTGTCGAAAATGACCTGGGCGCATGGGTACTTCCAGTTGGTAAAGTCGGGGAAAATGGGCAGCACTTCCACGGGCACCACATTGGGCTTAGAGTAGTGCTTGGTGATTTCGCTCTTGGTGTCGCTGAAGGTCTTCTCTATAGCCTTGATCTGGGCGTCGCGGTCCAGATAGAGTGTCTCTTCTCGGAGCGACTTCTTCACGTTATAGCCCACCTTGGCTTCTATGTTCTCAAGGTTCTGCGGTTGGAAGCGCGTCTGCTCCGTGGATATGTACTCAGACTTTCGCAACCAGGAAACAGTCCTTGAGTGCTGGCGGGAGCGCACAGAGTCTGTGGGCGTCAAGGTCTCTTCCTCAAGCAGCTTCTCGTCGGCTGGATCTAGTAGGGTCATGGAGTCCGCTTGGTACAGCTCCCGGTTGATCAGGTCCACCGTGACGCCCAAGTCATGCTCCGTCAGCACATCGTACTTGAAGTTTCGTTCCAGCGACGTGGGGTTGTACGTAACGAAACGATGGCTGTCGAAGGGGTACTGCAGAAACTTCAGGTCAAAGGGTATGTCAGGCAGGTTGTTTCCGTACTTCACGCGACAAATAATCTCAGATCTGCAAAAGCATTTGTTATTAGTCCCGGCGTCGGTTTTGCTTTGGTTCTCTGGCCACTTACTTGCGCTCCGTCTGGCGCTGCGGCCGCTTTTCAGCGCTGTTGATCGCCGAGTTGTTGATAGTCGGCGGCATAGCTGAATTTATTTTTTGTAACTCTCCGCTTATACTTTTAGTTTTATAGTTAATTTTATGCTATTTGTAGAGCTGAAAACAATGTTATTATCGATTATATCGATACATCGATATTTTCTTTACATTGAACGTGAGGGTCTTTGGGAAATCAGCGTGCTTTTGTCCGCTTACTGCGGACTAATTATTATAAATAGGGACCTTTTTTTTGTGGAAATGTATATCCTAAACATATAAATAATTTTTATACCCTTGCAGGGTATATTAGTTTCAGTCAAAAGTTTGCAACGCAGTGAAGGAGGCATCTCCGACCCTATAAAGTATATATATTCTTGATCAGGATCAACAGCCGAGTCGATCTAGCCATGTCCGTCTGTCCGTCTGTCCGTCTGTCCGTTTCTACGCAAACTAGTCCCTCAGTTTTAAAGATATCTGAATGAAACTTTGCAGTTAGGCTTCTATATACTCTCACTCGTACATATGTCGGAACGGGCCGGATCGGACGACTATATCATATAGCTGCCATAGGAAGAATCGGAAAAATCTACGAAAAAAAATTATAACTTTGTCAGTTTTCAACCAATTTTCACCAAATTTGATATTTGCCCATTTAGTATTATTTCCGAATTTCGGTTTTAATTTTATGAAAATCGGCTGACTATATCCTGTAGCTTCCATAGGAACAATCAGGAAAATAAAAGAAAAAACCATAACTTTGTCAGTTTTCAACATATTTTCACCAAATTTGATATTTAGCCATATTTTATTATTTCTGAATTTTTATTTTAATTTCATGAAAATCGGCTGACTATATCCTATAGCTTCCATAGGAACAATCAGGAAAATAAAAGAAAAATTCATAACTTTGTCAGTTTTCAACATATTTTCACCAAATTTGATATTTAGCCATATTTTATTATTCCTGAATTTTTATTTTAATTTCGTGAAAATCGGATGACTATATCCTATAGCTTCCATAGGAACAATCAGGAAAATAAAAAAAACCATAGCTTAGCCGTGTTTCAAACCATTGCCATCAAATTTGAGATTTGGCAACTAATTATTATTTCAGAATTTCGGTTTTAATTTTTTGTTTGAATTCTGCAAGGGTTTACCAACTTCGGTGAGCCGAAGTTAGCTTCCTTTCTTGTTAATAATAATAAACATATAAATAGTTTTGTATAATATTAATTGAATTGCTCCTTGAATAACTCTAAAAATATTGTTATTTGTATATTCGCTTATGGAAATTCCGCAAGTTTTGAAAAATGTTTCAGGTCCCATAATTTGTGTATTTACAAAATAAAACTCACATAGATTATCGCAAAGCATTTCATTATAAACGGTGAATATGTTTCTATTAATCTTGTTATTCTAGACCTAAAAATGTGTCGTTCTTGTTAAATATCTTTATTTTAATTGCGTGTGTGACTTATAGTATAATCAGATCGAAGCCCCACCACTTCATCTTAGTGCAGAAACGAATGTTGTAAAGGATACCTTTACAGATTCAGATAAAAAAATAAAATTGGAGGTAATGGGAAGGAGGCTAAAGAAGAAGTAACCGTTGCCGCATTAAGGATTCAAAGTCGGGGAAAATTAAGAAAAATCTTCTTATAATACCCTATATAACGGCGATCATAATGACGTGTGAAATAGGCAATGTAAACAACCCGGCCCATCCCAAATGGCAAATGCAAATAAACACACAAAATTCAACACAATAAATTGAATTAGCGACAAATATTATTTGTAATTTTTGTATGGGAAAAAAATGTGATTGTCACCTGTTTTTTGTTGTGGCGTGTGTTTAATGGGTATCACTTAGTTGGAAGCTGTGAAAACCCCCCTCCCAATACCGTGCAAATCCCAGCAGTGAGTTCAATAACAAGGTTAAACGCACCACACATACACACTCGCAAACGGCAGAGAGAAAAATCATTACCATTTTCATAAGCTTATTTACATCTGGTATTAACACGACGAGGACTTGACAAAATAATCGTCACAAGAAATTAACATTGCCTTGCTGATTGATGATCGTGAAGCATAGAAAGAAAATAAAATAAATTAAGAAATCAGTTGAAATATAAGGGAATTCGTCACCGCTGAGCATAGATCGATCGTTTTGAAAAAAAATAAAATAGCAAGTGGAAAGTAGTTGGTTAAAGTAAATTCGCCTCGATGAATACATGCTAATTCGAATAATTTAAATAATTTAATTAACCACATCTTAAAGTTTGCGTCAGAATAAAAGAAATCGAATTTTGATGTTAGCAATATTATATTTTTTAATTTTTATTATGTATTTGATATTTGTTTATTATGTAAATAACTATGGCCGTGATAGAATTTACAAATTTAATTTACGAGTCTAAAGAATTGCTTAATTTAACCATAACAAAAATTAATTACTTAATAAAAACTAAGTATTTAAAAAAAATAGTACACATTATTGAATAATTTAAAAAGTCACCGTGCAACAAATTTAAATGATTTTTGATCTTAATTAAATTAAAGTTAATTTAGTGTAAAATTGGTAACTTATCAAATATTTGTGTGGCGAAACCGCTAGTGTTAGTTTATTAATTTATATGCCACATAGTTACACAATATTGAAAAATTAGTTTTTCCAAACGATTTCTAAAACTTTCAACTCTCGTTTTTATTTTAAGATTATGAACACAGTTAGAAAAAATAAGTTAATGTTAGAATTATAATTTTTACTCTCAGTCACGTTAAACCAAATAAGGCTTCTGTAGGGGAAAATAAAATTAAAAAACTTTTAATTAAATTGAATAACATTTTAACTCAAAGCTTCAAGCAATCATTGAATGTTATATCTAATAAGATAACAATTTATTTTAAAGTAATTAAATGTCTTACACTTATATATAAAATATAGCATTAATCTAGGAATCACAAGTTAAACAAAAATATTGTACCTATAATTTGCATACAAAGACTCAACCAGCCAGTCATTTTTAGAATCAATCATTCTTAGATTCTTACATTTAAATATCAATGTTTTGGTTTGCTTTCCATACGTCATAAAACAATATTTGCTTCACAAACATGTCACGTTTGCAGCCTTTTGTTTTTACTCACAATTATTAATTACTGTCTATTAGTAATTATTGTTTAATCAACACATCACATGATGGTGAGGAAAGCCAACTGCCAAAGCCGAACCAGTTATCCCAAAAGTTAGGATGATTTTTAGACGACCAGAAGAACAACCGATCAATCCAATTGGCCAAAAGTAAGCAACAAAAAAGATGCAAATCAATTGACCATGCGCCGATGTGAAAATTTCCATGCTTGTTACTAGCTGCTACTACGTTACTACACAGATAAAAAATACGGGATATTGTTGCCGAAATTAATCCCAAATGGGAAAAACTTTTGACTAAGTCCGGATTTTCTTATTTTAAGTATGAAACCACTTATATTTTTCAATCCCAAAATTCTTGATCAAATCTTGATCAAATTAAAATGTAATTCAATCATCATTACTTCTTCAACTCTTAAACTAAACTTTATTAAACTACGTATAAATCCCAAATTAGACTTCAACTTAACTAAGTTCCACTTAAGCTACGATCTGAAAGAATATATGTATATTTAAATCTGTAATTATAGAGATATTATTTGTTATTAAATCATATGACTAGGAAATAATAAATCCCAAATAACAGCTTACTTACATTTTTTCGTGCCGGCAGGATTCGAACCCGGGTCCCGGAATTCCCAGACCGTCCGCTTACCAACTCGGTTACTGAGACAAAGCTAACTCAAATATCGAAAACGCTCATACATACGATTTCTCTTTAATCCCGAAACAGGATTAAATCAAGAATTTGTAGGCTTATTTATGACTTTAATCCCGAAACACGATTAATCAGACTATTTGATCCCGAATCGTACCTAAATCGTAAAAATTTCAAGACACAAGAACGCCAAAATCAAGAAAAATATTCTTGATTTTTTCGTTCTACATTTTTATATGTGTAAGATAGTCGATTCCGGCCGAATCCCCGATCCCGATCCGGATCGAGTGGCGCGCGACTTCGGCTTCAAAAACGGTTTACATTTTGCAACAAGCGCTAAATTGGCTGGGCAAATAGAGCGGCTTTATTCCGCTTTATTCGCAGTTCACCCAGTTCGCGGTTCGCAGCTCGCCGTTCTTTTTGAAACGCTGTTTATTATCATTCATATTTGCTTAATATATATACTAGGTAGCACACTCGTATCGTATGCCTGCCAGTTGGTGACATGTGTGTGCCGAAACTAGTAGAGTTTTTGGCACTTTAAGTGAAGTGTGAAGGGAGCGATCGGATTCGCCATGAATTCAGTATCTGCTTAATGTTCACAGCGAACGGTAGCCAAGAGAAGGAGATCGAAGAGCCCTCCAGTTACCAACAGTGAATATCCTTGCCGAATGATGATTACCAGAATAGCACAGCCCTTCTGATTGGATACCAGTTATCTCAAATAGGTGAGTCCTGTGAAGGTCTCTGATAAGACTTTACAAATAATTAACACTTGTGTACGCTTTAAATTTTATAATTAAAGCTCAATCGTGTTTAGCCTATGAAGGCCGATAATAAATCTTTTATTGTCCTTCTAAACAGATATAACAATTAGAGTTAGCCAAGGAAGTTTTTGTTATGATTTCACAAAAGGGTGTCAAACGATAGCCAGTTATTTCGCCGAAACATGGAATTTTACGTTTTTCGAGGAAAGTTTTCAGTGAGCAGTAAAAATATTTTAATCATGATTAAAGTGGCTTTTCAGGCTACGGAAAAGAAAATGTTTTTGTACGGCTCTCCGATTTTTTTATTACAATCAATTTAGACGAGAGTTTAAGTTAGTTATAATTCCCCCTCATTGAATAAATCGTAAACCATTCGTAGGCGTGTTTTAAATCATTTTTATTTCTGCTACTGCCACCATAAACTTTTGATTTAAGACTGCTTAAATATATATATCAGGCCCCCATATAACCATTATTATGCATAAAAAATTGTGAAATGGCTGTGGGAAATTACAGAGTTAAGTTGAAGCGTCCCGATCATCGGCGACGTCTCCCGACCTGGAAATTCTCTGAACTTTGCATTATTTAAATCGAGCTTCTCGATCGATTCTCTCGGCTTAGTTATTGTTCAAACCTGTGGAAGATCAGTCAAAAGGTGTTGCCATTCATATGGGGTCAGTGGACTCGGTGTTGGGAAAATCTGTTTAATCCCGTGAGTAAGTCAGGCAGATCCGATAAGGCTAGCTATTACCAGGAAATTATCTCAGGGTTAACAAGTAAGAAGTGCCGAGTGAGCTCGACTGTGAGATACCCACTACCCATACTTAAACCAGAAAAGCGTCAGGACGCCAGAAAAAACAGTTAATACAATTTTGAACATAACGGACAAATGCAAATGCAAGTGTAATATAATCACATGCATACAAAAATACATACACATGTATCTATGTGTGTAAAAACGTTATTATTGCATTTAAGCGGCTAATAATTATTACCATTTAAAATTGCCTCTCGAATATCTTATAAGATTCTTTTCCGAACACAACCAAGAACGGATAAGAATATTTAGTTGGTCTAATTGGTCAACCAAATGAGGCATGCTGGCAGCAGCCGTTTGTGGCCATACAAAATTATTTCTTTAATAACTTCGACAATTTTTATCTGATCGCAGCCAAATTTTCAGGGATCACACAGACTATAGTTTTTAATATACATACCGAAATTCGGAATTCGAAATTTTTTATGATTTGCGGGGCGGAAGTGGGCGTCGTAAAAATTTGAAACAAACTTGATCTGCGTGCAAGCATAAGAAATACTGTCGAAAAAAAAGTAGAGCTCTATCTCGTATAGTCTCTGAGATCCAGACAGACAGACAGGCGGACAGGCGGACATAGCTAGATCGACTCGGCTGTTGATCCTGATCAAGAATATATATACTTTATAGGGTCGGAAATTCTTCCTTCTACCTGTTACATACATTTCCTGCGGGCACAAAGTTATAATAAATACCCTTCTACCCTATGGGTAGCGGGTATAAAAAAGTACCAAGCCTTTTAAAAGGTAATTCCCCCAGTGACTTAATATCAACTATTTATAAAAGACTGCTCAATGAAATTAAATTATTCTGAAATGTTCTATTCCAAATTCAGAGTACAATTAGAAGTAAAAGTTAATTAATCACTGGGACTTGCTGTAAACAGTAATTAAAGTTCAAAAGTGGCAATATCCCATTACGTCACTAGAATTATGTTTTTCTGCCAACTACTGAGTCAAGTAATCCCATTATATTGCAACAATCTCGTACTCTCTTTGTTATTCATTCCAATTAATGGTTAATTCAATTTCCACACGTTTATTGTGAGACGATATAAGGGCGATCATGTGTATTACACGATCATGTCATGTACCTTGGATGCAAATAAAGAAAATATGGTTCTAATGCATTTTCTTTTCTATGCAAATACTGGGGCTTTAATTAGTTGCGATTGCTGTCGTGGGAAATGCCTGTGGCATGCGCAGCATAAGAAATTCTGACAGACTACGAGAGTACTGAACATTAGTTGTGGGAAGCTGTGCAACTAAAACACTAATCTGTTTGGCCTGTTTGCATTCAGTCACGTGCCGGAATTTGTACCTGTTTTGTTAATAATTACAATTACATCTTGATAACCCCTGGCCCATCCAGCGCCTCTTTCGACCACCTGAGTGTCGTGCGTTAAAAACGAAAACAAATAAAACAAAGATAAATCAAACAAAGTGTCAAACAAACGAAATGAAATGAAATGAAATGAAAGCGGGAGGGGACACAAAAACAAAAAATAAAGAAACACTTAAGCAAACAGAGTAAAGGCGAATGCGAAAAGCGAAATAAATTGCTGCTGGCCGACACGGCGTATGAGTGTTTTTTTTTTTGGCTGGCTGCCTTTTGGCAAGTGTACAATTGTACGTACATCGCCGTTGGCAGCACGAGAGTGATATAGAATGGATGTATAGTAGTACTCTAGCCATATCAATGAGTGTACTGAACTCTTTTCCCATTGCCTCTCGGCAAACTTGAACTTGACTTTGCTGAGAGCCAGGAAATGGATCTCTCGGGATCTTGGGGACAAGTGCAATTGTGGGAGAATCAAATACGAGTACTACGCGAGGGATATTTATAGATACCCCCACGACGTTCCTCTTCCTCCTGTTTGAGCGGAAATCGAGTAAGCCCAAAGAAATTCTTTGGCTGCCAAATCTTTTGTAGTTCCAACTCGGCCCTTGCCTCCTACACATACTGCACCACTGCCAGTGGTTTTTCGGATCTTAGATCCGATCGCTACGTCTCGTTTCGATATCAAAAATCCATAAATATTCTGTACTTGATATATTTTTAATGTGGAAGTGCTTTGCCCGCCAAAAACCTGAGCGATCTGGCGATCTGATTTATTAACGGGCTGTGTATGTGTGTGTGTTCGCGTGATTATATAAAATCCTATTGCACAACTAGCTTTACATTCGATTTTTCAAATAGTTACCTGTGCAAATCATGAGTTTCATCCATCCAGACGCTGGATTAATGAGCAGCAATGGCCAGTCTCCAGGTTTGACGGAGGAAGCGGAAGCTAAAGCGGAGGAGCCTTACCGAAAGAGTCCCTCAAATGAGAGAATGGCAATAAAAATTGTGATGTTAAAAGTTCAGGTGATTAATATAAATTGAGTAAGAAGGGTAATATCAAGAGGATGATTCGGTACACTTTTAGCTAGAAATGAGATTAGAAACAAGAATTGACCAAGAAAAAGTATCTGCCTAAACATGCAAGTCTCTCTTGCCTATTATTCCTAAATGATCAGAGAACCTCAACACGAAGCAGTCACTCATATCAAGTGGCAAAACCTAAATCATAGTATCTATTATGTTCCACATATTAAGTATACGCCACGTATGAGGAGGCAAAGCTAAAAACACGCAACCTGCTAATTTCATTTAAACTTTCGACAGCCCTAAAACTTCGAAACTCATTTAATTCCTTTTTTTTGGTCTGCATATATCCTTCATAAAATGTTTACAAGAGAGGGGCGGGGAAGTTGAAACTTTTCTTATTGTCTTCGTGGCTTTTTTGTCGTGCCACGCTGTGTATGCGTAATCAACGTTACATCCAAACACAAGCAACAACAACAATAAGAACTTTCTGGCTAATTTGTTTGCTGCGCGTGCCAATCACAGGTTCCCGTTACAATGAAGATGCACGCGTACAAGTCGTCTTTCCCCATCCCCTTCCCCATCCCCATCCCCATCCGCCTCCCCTCATTGTTGATGTAAAATTTATTAGCGCTCTCATTCGAACGGTGACAGATGGTTTTGGGGCGGTAGGCGGTGGGTGGGGAGCGAGGTTGTCGAATTAGATTTGCAAACAAGCTAACAATACGAATGCTCACAAGTGCATAACACTAACTATTGCGCTCGACAACAGCTGAAAAAAAACAAATAATTGTTGGTGAAGAAACTTTATTTCATTCAAGTGTTCTTTTACGACCTGAAAGCCATTTAATGTATATGATTACATATAACAAAAAATGTAAGTTATTTAATCTGTTCTTATTTTAAATAATAAGCAGAGATATTTACTTAAATGTTATTATGTAATGAGTAATCTCACTCAAAAAATTTAAATTACAAAGAATTTCAAGGACCTCCAAATAAGCAGTGAAAAATTGGTTACAATTTTGTAACTTTGATTTTTTTTATTAATTTTCTTTATATCATTTTTTTTTAGGAAGTAATGCAACACGTGAAAGAGTATCGGTTTTAGGAATATATTTATGAAAGGTATTTTTATATTTTCTGAGTTGTTTTAAATGAAAAAATGGCTCCAAAATGTATTTTATTTAAAATTATTTGTTAGAAATCATTATAAAATTGATCTACAATTTTTTTTGTTTAAGAAATTCTTTTAAAAAAATTGTTTTGGTAGATATCGACATTGGGATTATTTTGCATTTACTTTTCCAAACCAATATGTTTTCTGTTAATATAAAAATTGAAATACAAACAATAAGCTTTAAATAATTGAAACACATTTAAACACATTTAAACACATTTAAGTAGACCGAATTTAAAAATCAGTTCTAAGGTCTGGCTTTACGTTTAGAATTTGAATAGAGAATTGTTTTATTTTAAATCAGCCCATCTGTAATGTACTTTAGTGGTTAAAAGGTAGTATTTAATTTCAATAATCCTATTTCAACGAATTGAATTAAACTCAATGATCCACACATAAAAAGCGAAGCCTAATATGGCAATATTCTATATTCTCCGGTGCTTGGTGGCCTTTCAACATGACTCCGATTAAACAAGTTTTATTATTTCTCTCTCTTATTACCATTTTAATGGAGAAACTGCGAACGAGAGGAGATAGTGACAGGCACGCAATGGCACGTGCGTCAGCAGCTCGGCTCCAATTGGGTCCTGTTATCCTCCCGTTGACAGATCCACAAAACGACCAATTAATCGAGTCAATTGGTGGAATATGTATATTTAATTTGTCAAACATTTATTGCGCCCCCCTAATTGTGGCGCACTACGCGTCGCATAGGGGAAGGTCCTGGCAACCTTGAGAAGGGAGTTGAGCAACAGCTGCTCAGATGTGGCTCCAAAAGCTTTGGCCTTAGTTTAGCCCCGAAAGTGAAATTGGCCAAAACACACGTGACCGACCGGCCTCATTGAAGCATTGCTCGTGAATGAACTCTGAAGAAGTTGCTCTGTCGACGACGGGAGCTTTAGCTTTCGTTTTCATTTTCATTCTATGTACTTCGGGTCAAAGGAAAAACGACGTATAGCGGGTGGAGCTTTTTGCCAGTTTTCCCTGCTTTCTGTCGGCATCCGTGGGTTTTCGGCAAATCAGTTGCGCGTTGGGCGAACGCCAGCACAAAACGAGTCATTTCTATAGCGCGGACGGAACTACGTTTTCAGTAGTTGAACACATATTATTCTTCCACATTAGTTTCCCGAGCGACTTGTATTATTTTTCTACTGTTTATGAATTTATTTTCAAAAGTTTTCAAAATCCATCTTAAGTTACTTTAAATTGTTAGCTTGGTCAGCATAATTTAGACATAAAAAACTAATGTCAAATTCAATTTAAAAGTTAATAACTTTTCATTGCATGATTTAGCTAAAACTAAATTTAAACTCATTTTCAATTTCATATTTCAATTTAATTTGTGGTCTATTCCTATAATTAATAATATTTCCTTTTTAATATTTTTCCAAATCAAAATTCTCTTTGTTTGTCGTTGAAGCCTCGGCAAAAACAATTCAAAATTGAATAAACCTATTTGGCAATTAGCACAGTGCTTCAAAACTCAATCCATTAATGATATACTACTAAAATAGTGCGTGGGAAAACGAATAAATTTTGAGTTAAATGATTTGATTGCTGCAAACACTTAGCGGGGAATTCTCGCCATTTCGACCGGGTTCGAACGCATTATGCTCAAGGACATTGGCAGCAGCAGCACGAACGGTATCGGTATCAGTGGTCATAATGTTGGCAATGGTCATGGCAACGGCATCCTAGTCAGTGGCATTCATTCACTGAGCGGCTCCTCCAGCGGCATTGGCAGTGCGAGCAGCGAAAAGTTGGCAACGCGGAATGACGAGGCGGCCTCCAAGAAAGGAAGCAACGGTGAAGGGGATGCCGATGAGGACGATGAGGATGATGACGACGACGATGATGAGGATGAAACTACGGTATATATACTCGAGTGGATTTTGTTTAGGCGAATTAGCAGCATATGCATGCGTAATTTTATGCTCGGAGATAATTACAAACTCTCAGCCACAAGCGGAAATCCAAGAGCAAATTGTGCGTGTCCCAGCGATAAGCTGGGCAAGATTTGGCAGAGCCTTGTGTTAGGGTAGGTCGAATTGCAGGACACCCAGAAAGTCCATGGAATATCTGGGGGATATGTTTATGGCATGTTATTTTAAGACAGTGATTGCCATGGCCAGATCTGCTCGGCGGTTTCATTTCAATTTCAACTCTTTATGTAGATTTCCATTTATAACTTTTCCTTTCTCTTTACGGAAACGAAGAATGCGTTAATTTATGAAAAATATTTTTAGCACACCCTAACGGATGTTATTTATATGTTAGTGTGAGTTAAGCGGCGAAACCGTTTGAATAAGGAAAACTTTTGAGTTGGGCTTTGAGCTCGCGCAACCCAACATTCCTTTCCGCCGGAAACTCAACTCCTCTGATCTCCGACTCGCGGTTTGGCTCGCCTGCCTGGCCCCAAAACAAATTCGTCAGATCCATTCAATTATTCAAACAATCACTCACAGATGCGAATGAGCACCCCAATGAGCACTTCCGCTGGAGCTCTCTTCTTGGGTGTGAATAAGGATATCGGAGAATGAGATTGAATACACGAATCAAGGAGAAAGTGTTGCCAAAGGCACCAACTAAATGAGGCAAATGACCGTTTTGGCCTGCCTTTTCTTTGGCAAATAAATTTTCCCCAAGAGTTTTCCTTTGTGGCGGTCGGGGCTGTTGTTGTCCCTGTTTTTGGCAAATTGTTTGCTTTCGGGTCCACGTCCAGCCAAAACAGATATCGCTGGGCTGCCATCTACAGATATTTCACATTTTTGTGATACGCTTCCTTTTTGGCTTGGCTTTAATTAAAATCAGGCGTTGATGACGTCATTCCGGCTGCCTTAATTAAGTCAAGTTTTGAAACTAAACACGTTCTCCGCTCCCGATTCTTTTCCGCTCCGCCTGAGCTGATTGCGAGGCTCCAGGTGGGGGCCTCTGGTGGGGTTACTCCACTCATTAGTGGCAGTCACACGTGCTCCGAGAGTCGTGCGTATTGACTCCGGAGAATAAGAAGGTGACAGCGGATTCTGTTTAGCATGCGAATGCGATAAACGTCAAAGTCGGAACCGTGTATGCCATACTCTTTCCAGATTATGTAAATGTCGCCAGCTTTTTCTTTTTTCCTTATGCAAATTAGTCGGCGCAGGACACGCGCTTGCCTCGTGTGAAAAATAAGAGCGCAAGAATATATAGATATGTACTTATGTGAAAGGGGATAATATTGACAAATATATTTTTCCTGAAGGTTATCCACGTCCAGGATTCTTGGGTTTTTGCTCATCAGATTAACTTTTTTATTTCTGTTTCTATTTAATTACTTATTAATATTGTAAAAATAATTAATTGTAGTTTGGTTACATTGAAAACGAAAAATGAAAGCTTAAGGCTTGACATTTTAAAATGAACCTTTAATATTCAACCCGAAAACAGTTGAATTCGTACCTCCAACAACCTTTCCAATGAACCCGTCTCCAATTTGACCCGGGCAATTTCGTTCAGACAGACACGCGAATTCCCCTCTCTCAAAGCGAACAATCAACGCAAATTTCCAATTTCAATTCGTTTAGAGCTCCAATAAGAATCGCGTGTCTCAATTGGCAGCATTTTGTAGTGAAGTCTGGTTGAACTAGGCCCTAATCGCCCATCCAACTGAATTATTTGAAATAAATACTTTTGTACCCGAGTGTAAACAAAGCCATTTGCTTGATGCATTTAGAGTGTTGATTTGCATTTCGGGAAGTGGAGCTTGAGTTGCAGTCTCTATGAACTTTTAAATACATAGAGGTCCTTGTGTTTGCCATTTGTTTTGGCCACAAAAAATAAACTGTATACAGTTGGGTTTGATAGACTATGGAATACTAAGTACTCCGCTTAAAAATAATGCAATTAATCACTGTTTAAGACGGAAGAATATTTTGACAACACAACACGACACAAAAAACAATTAAAATGTCGCTAGAAAGGTATTGAGTAGCAGCAAGAGCAATTTTGCAAACACTTTTTTGTCGAATAACTAAATAACCACACGAAAATTCATTAATTTAAAAACAAACTTGACGGACATACAGACATTGTTAAATCTGCTTGGCTGGTGATGCTGATTAAAAATTTCTTCATCTGCCTGTTATATACATTCTGGGCTGGCCCTAAGCTATAATACCCTTGCACTCTATTTGTACCGCGTATAAAAAAAATCAGCGAAAAGGTTTTTACGTCTGCAGAGTCCCGAAAAAATGCTGCCCCAATAAACGTAAAGCCAAGTATGTTGTAAAGGACAATCAGTATGTCAGTATGGTCGTAAAGTTACGGCCCACAAATCTGAGCTAACAAGCTACAGTGGACAGGAATAAAGGGAATTCCGGTTATTAAAGAAAGAACACTAATTTAGAGGACACTACATCGGGGTTTGCAAAATGAATAGCTAAATTGAGGTATTTTACTGATTGTTTACCAAGCTTTTTCTATCATTTAACACAACTTAAAGAGTAATGAACTAAAAAATGAGACAATTTATTTAAATACCTTATTCCATCTTTTCCCAGCCACTTCCCCCAAGCCCATAGTCGAAACCGCTTAACTGGTCACTTTTTTCGAAACTGACAAAATGAAACTTTTATTAGCAAACGAACCCTTCGAAGGGCTTTGGGTTCTCGGGGTAGGCATTAACCATCTTTCCAGTTTGTGGCCTGGACTGGGTCCGGTTGAGAACTGACCACTACAGAACCGCCAAGGTCAAAAAGAAGAGAAACAATGAAAAAAGGCTGCCGCTTAAGCGTTGAGGCCAAAAAATTTTTGATTATTTATTAAAAATTGATACGCAAAGGATTTGGCAGGATTTTAATTGGTTTTAAGCCCGAGTTCGAGTCCAGAGATGTCGAGGACCCCTCGAGTTTGCCTCATTTGCATTAGTAAAGTGCCTCGAACTTTGTGTCCAAGTACGGCGAACTCGGGAGCTCAATAAATAGGGCAAGAGAGAACGTTGGGGAAGGTAAGTGCCTCGGGTCAAGGGCATTGAACGACTTAATGGCGGGGCAGTTGGCTGAAAAGTGTCATAAAACTCGCCAGGCAAGGTAAACAGAGCACTCATAAACTTTTCAAGTGCCTCGGATGCGATAATCGCTTTTCAATTTCATCTTGAGGACAACTTTTTGTTTTGAATAGCTCGAGATTTCCTCGAGATTTATGGACCAGCAACTTTTCCTCCCTCCACACTCAGCCTCTTACGCAACGTTTTACCACTAATCAGCAGAATTGTTGGCAACTTGAATCGCCCAGCCAGCTGCTAAAGCGACTGAAAATGAAAACAACTTCCGAACTAAATATATAGCAGGAGAGTAAGCAGAAAGTAATTAAAACGCCTAGCGAAGCAAAAATCAGTCAAACGATTTCCTCTTGCCTTTTTTAAAGAAAAACTCAAAAAACAAGGTTGGATAAGTACATGTGACCCTTACTCAAGTTCAGGCTTAGTTTAAAGACCTCTTTAAGGTGCAGAACCCTTTTCTGGTCGGGGATTTATTTTTATTTTTGGCAACGAACTGAGCAAACAAAAATGGCGCACGCTATTAAGACCAAGTACTCAAAGCAATTACACCAGAAACGACGCAGGAAAGAAAAATACCGAAACGGAAACCAGATGAGAGCCACAAACAAAAGACAAGACAATTGTGTAAATAAAAGTGAGGAAAGAACCAGTGAGTGGGTCTGATTGGGAGGGCGGCCTTGGCGACTGGGGCGGTGGGCTGTCGGGGCAATTAAGCTGTCAGGGATCTGAAGCGGAAGCGCCCGGAAAATGCAACAAGGCAATGACCGGGTGTGAAAAGGGCATTAAAATTCAATTGGATGCGGGGAGCACCTCGGACGATATAGCTGACAATATGGCACAAGCTTCCCTTATAAGAGACTCTTGTAGTAATTTTAATGATGTGTCGTTAAGCTTTATGTAGCATACATTTCTGCTGCGCCGAGCAATGTGTCGGCGAATATGATAATTGAATTTATTAGAGAATATTTATTATTATTATTTGGATGCTATTGAAACCAACTTGAATATCATACATTCCCCAAGCAATTACTCCGCCAAAATATTAGCTTAGGGAAACAGATTATTTAGTAAACATGTTTAGAAGAGAATATTACCATAATCAAGCCTAGGAAAAGCTGGATTGCGCTTCTCTTTGTTTTTCATAATTTTGTAGGCTTCTGTTTTCTCTACTATAAATTGTTTACGTCGAGCACTCAAGTGTGAAGCGTTTCCTTTCCGAGAATTTTTAGGCGGCAAAATGAAAATTTTAATATTTTCCCCAAACCAAACGCCATTTCATTACGAAGGATAAGCAAGCCAGTGCCTGCGCCTATAATTTGCTTTCCATATTTTCCTGTGCCTCCGCCAATCTCTGTGCCAGACTCCGATGCCAATGCCGATTCCGCATTTAAGGATGCCTGGCCGCAGGACAACTACGTCCTCGGTTGGGTTTATTCTGGCTGTTTTGTGACAGATTGCGATTAAGGCAAGGCGATTGACTGCGGCAGGCCAAACAACAGCAGCCAAGTCGGCGGCCAAGGCCAACTAAATTTGGTGGTCCAGGCCTATTTATGTTTATGTTCTGCTGGGTTTGCCTCACAGACACACACACGCATACGAATACGAGTAGTATATGTGGTCCTGTTGTTTTCGTAAGCCGCTTAGTGGCAGACCTCAGATGGAGGCACAATTTCCATTTATCTGCTTAGTCGGTGGCCAAAAGGGAAATGCACATGTGGCCTACGGGCACAGTGGCTGAAACCTATCATAATGCCAGGACCTCCCGGTAAATGTGATTCACTTACTGACATTAATGAATGTTTAAATAAGGACATGCCTAAGGGTGTTCCGTCAGAACCAATTATGTGATTTAATGACAAAATTAAGGGGGGGGGGGGTAAGGTTTGTTCGGTGCAAAAATGGCCTTTTTTCAAAAATTTTTTGTGGCGAAACGGATAAAGTTAGCGTAAAAATTTAAACACCATAAAGTAACACAATATTTAGACTATTTTATTAGTATTTTTTGTTAAGAAACAATTAGAGAATTAAGAGCTATTAAGAATTTCCTAAGCCGCCATCGAAAAAAGGTGGTTTGCGGTGAACATCCTTACAGCCTACAGGACCACGCGATTTAAAAAAACTAAATTGCATTACTTAAGGGATAAATGTAACACCGAAGCGTTTTTTTTTTAAATTTTTTTTTTATTTTTTATGCCATTTTGAAGCAAAAAGTCCGATTTTTTACTAAAAAAAAAAAAGATAAATTGTTAAAAAAAAAATACAATTAAAAAAAAATTAAAAAAAGGGCCACGTGAGTACCTGTAGAATTAGTTAAACTATACTTGTGAAAAATTTCAGATCGATCGGATCAGTAGATTTTCTGTAATCGTGTTCACCGACTTGGAAAATGCTACTTTTCAGGAGAGCGCTTCAAAGTTTTGTGAGCACATGCAGTGCACACTAAGCGACCTTCATTAAATTGGCTATAACTTTGTTAATTTTAATTTGATTGACTTGCAACTTTTACACAATATTCTTTACATTTTGTGCAATTGTAATAAAAAATAAAAAAAAATTTCGAAAAAAAAAATTACAAACCTGCATGCATGTATTAGTGTTAGACTGCATATGCTTCCGTTTTGTTGGGAAGGATGGCAACGTTAAATAAGATCGACAGTTGACAAACATAATGCAGCCCACTATGGGGCGAACGACCACTTTTTATGGCATTAATTAATAACTTTAAAACGAAGCAAAATATTTAAGTTCTGTTTTTTGATTTATGCTAAGAATAAGAATAGTAATATATTTTAGCAAAAAACGACATAATTCTACATTCAAATAAAAAAATAATATTTCTTTTTTTCAGTGTATCCATTAAAAAAAATTTTTTTTACAAAAAATTGAAAATATATTACAAAAATAATACAAAAAAAATAAAATGGGGGTTGATTTACCTTGTTTTTACATAAATTTAAAGTTTTACTCTATTGCTTTGCATTTTTTCCAACAATTAGTGGAAAAATATGTAATTTTTCCAAAAAAAACCTCAAAATTAAGAATATAGAATTTTATTTAGTTCTAATAAAGTTTATTCGTCATGGTCAGAACAGGGTCCACGTATTATATCATTAAAACAATTAAAAATTGCATTCGATGCATTGCATTGCCCGTTGCCTCTGCGTTCCATTTCACGAACAAATCGCTGTTTTTCACCTTGAGCTTAGTATCTTAAAAGTTAAATTTTAGAGAAAGTGCGCAAAAGTGCACTTTTATATTAACAGCATATAAGAAGAATTGATAACTCTACAACATAAAATAGGTTTTAGAAGTGGAGTCAGCTGGACTCACTTTGTTGCTCTATTTAAAAATTAAAATACACTAAAAAATTGTGGTTTTAATAGGGTTAGACCTTACAGAAGATTATTGGGACACCACGGTGTTTTTCAACAATCGACTTTCACAAACACATACTAAAAACCATAAGCAATGGACTGCATGTTAAAAGTAGCTCTTTTATTAATTGTTTATAGACTTTTTTTTACTTTAAACTTGCGTAATTTTTCTAAATTTTACCAACAATCGGTTATCGCTGGAGTCACGCGTACGTAGCAGCTGACTTAACAGCGATTTACTTAACAGTGCCGCCCTCTGTTAAAATTTCTGGTATGTAACATTATAGATTGAGGTTTTTTTAACACATTCCAGTTAAAAAAAATTTAATTTAACGACTTTTAAAAAATGAATTTATGCCACTTTTAGTGGTCGTTCGCCCCATAGTGCAGCCCTGGATGTCGACAGCATATGCAGTCTAACACTAATACATGCATGCATGGCCATATAATATTACAAATTTTCGTCGATAAAAGATTTAAGCCATTAGAAGTATTTCTAATCTTAATTTTTATATAATTGTATTAAAATGTTCAAACGTCAAATAAAATGAGACGCTGAATGTCGACTAACTCCAGCCGAACACTAATGCATGCATAACTATACAAACGCATATCGGCGTTGGCAACGATTATGTATGCCATAAATCAAAACATTTATTTTAAATTAAAACTAAAAAAGAAAAGCAACAAATTTAATTCTTTCACGAATAATGAACGGATAATTAACGGCAAATTCTGGCTAAAAAACATTTTGGAAATGTGAAGGATTTCTGGTGTTGTCCTGCTAACTTGATATCAACTTAGCAGGGCACATTTGGGTTTTTAAAAAAATAAATAAAAAATATTAAAACTCGAGCAACAAATTTAATTCTTTCACGAATAATGAACGGATAATTAACGGCAAATTCTGGCTAAAAAACATTTTGGAAATGTGAAGGATTTCTGGTGTTGTCCTGCTAACTTGATATCAACTTAGCAGGGCACATTTGGGTTTTTAAAAAAATAAATAAAAAATATTTAAACTTGAGCAACAAATTTAATTCTTTCACGAATAATGAACGGATAATTAACGGCAAATTCTGGCTAAAAAACATTTTGGAAATGTGAAGGATTTCTGGTGTTGTCCTGCTAACTTGATATCAACTTAGCAGGGCAACTTTTTGTTTTAAAAAAATATTAATAAAAACTTAAGCAACAAATTTAATTCTTTCACGAATAATCAACGGATAATTAACGGCAAATTATGGCTAAAAAAGATTTTGGAAATGTGAAGGATTTCTGGTGTTGTCCTGCTAACTTGTTATCAACTTAGCAGGACATTAAAAAATTAAGTTAAAAAATTGAACGGCAAATTTTTTTCTTTCACGAATAATTAACGGATAATTAACGGCAAATTATGGTATAATCAAAAGTTTGATTTTCCAAAGTTGTCCTGCTAACTTGATGGACATTCCACTGTGCCTACCTAAAGGTCACAATAACCATCTGCTACTTTATGAGATGTGTTTCTGTCTGATTCTGATTTGTAATGCAATTGACTGCCAACCGAAATCCGAAATTACATATAGGGTATAGATTGCCATAAGCCCATCAAGCATGCGAGGCAAATATTTACTAAAGCTAGGAGCAAAATTCAATTCCCGGGAGTAGTATACTTTCCTGAATATTTATGGTTAACATTTCTCTAAAAAGAAAAAAATACAAAGTAACATAAAAATCACTTCAAATTCTGAGCGTGCGTCTTCTTTCGATAGGTGTTTATTCGTCTGTCAAAATCTGATTTTCCCTGTCACCAAACCTGCCCCATCTAAATCCGAGGAAATCCCCAAAAAATCACAGAGGCAGATACAGAAAGAAAACGGAGACAAACAGAGGAAAGCTTTCCGAGCAATTGAAACGTTGCTGAGATGGAAAAGAACGGACGCATAAAGAATTCACTCCCTCGCATAATGTATGCATATCCTTCATCTAAGCATCCAGAGAATGCGGGCCATTCCGTGCGAATCAAAGGCAAAGTCCATAATTTCAGGCTCTCTACTTTCCACTTTCATCTGAATGCCAAGGAGTAAAGCCCTGGCTACGACCTGCCCCACATGCGTTTGCAGTGGGAGAGTTGTCAGTTTCAATTGCTGGGACACATAAATCAGAGGCAAGAAATTCGAAGAAGGCGGCAAGTCATAAATCCTGGCCAGAAATTGGTGGTGTTGGTGATGGGTTTGGGGCAAGGCTTTCTCCTTTCACTTTCAAGTTAATTGCAAAAAGGAAAAGGGAAAAACAAAATGGGAAGCTTCTTTAAATTATAGTCTTTTGCGTTCAGGAAAGAATGAAATGGAATTTTCCTGTCACAGCCCCTTCTCGCTCGCCGCCTTGACAAATATAATTTTCATAACATTGGGAGATGATTTCTGGTGTCATCGCTCGGCACATAAATGTTCTACGCAAATTTCATTTGTTACCTTGACGTTGGCCTCTATTATTTATTTATTTATTTGCTTAGCGCTTTTTGGGACCACTATTCTTTGGCAATGAATGAAGCTGATGGAAAACACTTGACTAAACAGTAGGCGATCATTAAAACAGTTTATGTACCAGGCAGTAAACGAAACAATTAAGGAGATAATTAAAGAGTGGTGTTGGTATAAATAGTTGCAGTAGTATATGGAGTCGGCTTTTATGGCCCCGATAAAAGTCTGTTGGGTTAACACTTTCTCAGTTGGTGGTGGTTTCTAGGCTATGGGCCTTAAGAAGCTCCTCGAATCCTTCGATCCTCCAATATGCCATAACCAAAACACTTACCGCACCCATTGACAGCAGTGCCCACGCATTCCCTGTGCGATGGTGGGCATAAAAACAATCTGCAATACATTACACATACGCCATGCTGCGCCAAATTGTTTCGACAGTTGGGAGCATGCGAATGTTTATGACTCTCCAACGCCATCGAAGGCATTTGCATACACGTGTCAGAGTGAGATGCTTTCATCCATCAATGTGCACATACGCACATAAATACCATATATATACAAACATTCGTGACAGACAGCCAACTTAGCAATGGAGCCCGGATTTTCGTAAATTATAGCCAACACATTTTGGCCACTCGGGGGTCAAGCTACGAGTTGGAACTAATCAAATATTTATGCTCGCTTTCGTCTGGGCCCACGTCTGGTAACGATATCGTGACGGGGATAACTCGAATGGTCATACTGGCCGCCAAGTTGGGCCAGCAACAAGTTAGGGGATGACGGGCCTCCACATTGCATGTCTTGACCGCCAATATAATTGGTCCTTGGCCGCCAAGAATTAAGTGAGAATCTATTTTAAGGCAATTTAATTACACGGCATTTTGTCATCTTCTTTTGGGGAAACTTTGGCTAAACGAATTCGGTAATTATATAACCTTCAACGAGGTTTGACAGGAGCCATTACAGGCTACATAACCACAATTTTTATACCCGCTACCCATAGGGTAGAAGGGTATTATAACTTTGTGCCGGCAGGAAATGTATGTAACAGGCAGAAGGAAGCATTTCCGACCCTATAAAGTATATATATTCTTGATCAGGATCAACAGCCGAGTCGATCTAGCCATGTCCGTCTGTCTGTCTGTCTGTCTGTCTGTCTGTCTGTCTGTCTGTCCGTCTGTCCGTATGAAACACTGGATCTCAGAGGGTATAAGAGATAGAGCTCTAATTTTTTTTCGACAGTATTTCTTATGCTTGCACGCAGATCAAGTTTGTTTAAAATTTTTGCCACGCCCACTTCCGCCCCCGCAAATCATAAAAAAGCGTATTAAGCGTATAATTTTA
Organism: Drosophila anomelani; assembly: GCA_035045905.1. Lineage (NCBI taxonomy): Eukaryota > Metazoa > Arthropoda > Insecta > Diptera > Drosophilidae > Drosophila > Drosophila anomelani. The sequence goes on along the minus strand of JAWNOO010000007.1, from coordinate 153,557 downwards.
AAGCTAGAGTCGCGAAAATCGGTGTTTATATTAAGAACTATAGTCTGTGTGATCCCTGAAAATTTGGTTGCGATCAGATAAAAATTGTCGAAGTTATTAAAGAAATAATTTTGTATGGCCACAAACTGCTGCTGGCAGCATGCCTCATTTGGTTGACCAATTAGACCATCTAAATATTCTTATCCGTTCTTGGTTGTGTTCGAAAAAGAATCTTATAAGATATTCGAGAAGCAATTTTAATATATGGTAATAATTATTAGCAGCTTTAATGCAATAATAACGCGTTTTTACACACATAAATACAGGTGTATGTATTTTTGTATGCATGTGATTCTATTACACTTGCATTTGCATTTGTCCGTTATGTTCAAAATTGTATTAACTGTTTTTTCTGGCGTCTTGACGCTTTTCTGGTTTAAGTAGGGGTAGCGGGTATCTCACAGTCGAGCTCACTCGACTGTAGCTTTCTTACTTGTTTTTTCTCTCAGAAAAAAGTGTCTTTTTCCTGAAAAGATGTTTACTTTAATTTTGATTTCTCATTTCTTTCCTTCATGCTTTACCCAATTTAACACAATATTGTGCCTTAATCCTGGTTCAGGGGGGAATTTATTGATGCATAAACAATATTCAGCCAGCAGCAAGGGTGGCGGAAACAAGCACATTACCTGGCCTCAGCAGCTGGATGTCAACAGCTTTCGCCACGGATTTTCACTTACCAAAAAAAGCAGCGAATAATACATCAGCCTCTCACCTGTCCCACATCCGTCGTAGCCACTCTGCTGCCTGTTTGCCAAGGGGCAGCAACGGCAAACCCGAGCAGGAAACACTTTCTCCCTGGCATTGCTCCAATTAACTTTGGCATCCATTGTTGTCACCCCACCCGCCATCCTCTGCGTCCCGCCAGTCCTCACGCTTTTGGCCAACTTTCCCTCTCAACAAAGAAAATACTTTAGTTGCAACTTTTGTGTGCGAGTGTGTCCATTGTTGTCGGCAAAGAGGAAAAGTCATGGCAGCCGAGTGTGTTGTCGTTACCTGAAGATTGTTAAGCCAAACAATTAATTAGTCATTAGGTCGGGCTAATAGGTAAGCGATACACTGGCTCAGAGGTGTGGAAAGTGTTTTTCCTTCTGCTTTTAAGAGAGATTTTATGAGATTGCTAACCTGTGCACATATTTAATTTAAATCCTCTGTCTTTTCTTTTAAAAAGATTATTATTACGCCTCATTGTTTCTTTGTTGTCTGACAGGCTTATGTTAAGTAATGGCAAACACCGTTTAGTTATGCGCTTTTTGTTTTCTAAACGAAAATGCAACTTTGTGTTTTTTAGTTATAATTATGTTTGCAAAATAGGTAAATACTAAAAATAGATAAGGTTGAGAAAAGTTGCATTTAATAACAATAATTGAATAAATTGTTTAATTTTTATTAAAATCAAAAGAATTCATAAATATTTAATGCCTTATCAGCGTTCTTTAAGATCTCATTTTGATGTTTTCAAGGTTTTTGAATTGATGAACAAATTCATTAAATTTTCAATAGCTTAACCAATTACCTTAATTTTCTTTAACAACCTCTGGCATTTTCTGGCATCTCTACACAACCTTACACAATATTTTCTTTGAATACTTCTCTCATTATGCCTCCCACTCGAAAGTAACTCATATTTCCAACATTGAAGCCAAAAAGCTTTTCCTTCCTCGTGACGGTTTCAATTACAAATTTCCCTCTCGGCATACAATGGACCCCGACACACCATATGTACTACCGTATATGCCCAAATGGGAAGAAGCTGCTCCTTCCTTCCGATAAACAATCAATTTCCATGTCCTATGTTCACCGCGTAGCAACCTCCTTCCGCAGGGGAACGCTTCCGATTGAATTATGAAGAGCAATAAATACGTTAATGAAATATTAAGAACGCTGCTCTCCCATGGGGACTATATAAAGGAATGTAGCGTCGGCAATTGTTTCCGCTTTGGAATAAAAACGATTTCCAGACCAAGTCGGTTGGCTAAATGCTCCGCTTCGGTAGATAATTGGAGTCGGTTGTGGGCAACAAATTTTCCAGCGTGACAGCTAATTAAAGCTGCCAAGCAAAGTATCAATCTGACTGTAAGAAAATTGCTTTAATTATGACCGAGGGAGCTGAGCCGGCAATCCGGACGGGCTTTAAGACCCTCCATCAGTCATCGACCATGGACAAGGAGGAGATGCGCCTGTGCTCAGCATCCTGTACCCAGTCAGCCGTGCGGCAGCGACTTATGAATAATTTATAACTGGATTTCGGGGGCTTTGTGTTTTATTAAAAAATTTGCTACAAGGCGTCGGCCCCGGATACTCTGGGGAACGGATTTTTTCAATTAATTAAACATTGAACTCCGTCTTTAAACGTAATTATTTTCTTTTTTTATAGCTTAGTTTTAAAATTGGATTTAAAAATCTGTATTCAGAATATTGAATTCCTTGTTAACATTTTTATCTACAGAATAAATATTTTAGTTCGCTTTCTTCCTTAAAAATTTCTGCTATATTTCCCTGAGAAAGATTATTAAAACTTCGGAGATGACTTCCTTATGTTTCCTTTTTTCGCAATTCCAAATAACATTCTTACGAAACACATTCAGGGCCGTCAGATATTCCTGTGGGGTTTTAATTGAGAATTATTAAATATAAAATTTAAATGAGTTCCTAAGCCTCTTAAGAAATTTCGTATGGCAAAGTCCTTGTTGGGCATTTGAAATAATGTTGGCTTTTTAAGTTTAAGGTAAACATGAGATATATGTAAGCAAAGAAAAGTCAAGGACCCCTTCCAATCCTTGACGAATGGGCTACGTAAACAAGGGCCTAACTACATAAGTGAATCACCTTAACAGGCAGTATTTTCAACCATTTGTCACGTGACGCATAAAATTCAAAATGCCCTCTCCAAACCTTTCCCAACGTAAAACCGATATAAAACAACAGGCGGGAGCAATCGGCATTAACCTTGGTGGTATTTGCACAACTGCTGGCAGTCAGCAAAACGAAAATAAGAACTAAAAAGACAAGAATAAAGCGACGAGATACGAAAACGAATTCATTTAAGCGACGCATAAAACTAGAAACAAGCGGTTGGACGCAGGGAACTAATAAAATGATTGCATACTTACCGGCGTCGGGCTTTGGGAATCCTTGAGAAATCGCGTCTGACAATGGAACGACCTTCAGCCCGAAAATCAAAGTTATTTTTCTCGTTCAGTTTGTGTTTTTCTCGGCTAGGTTTGGTTGTTTTTCCTTTGCAAATTTTTCTCCTTCGCAAAATGTATGCCACGCCACCAATCGGCTTGAAGAATCCGCGGATTAATGCATTATGCATGAAATCCAATTCAGATCCCATTTAGGTTTCTGCCCCGTCTGCATTCCTTTGAAGGTCATATTTAATGGTTGCTTCGGGACTTTGGATTTTCAAAGATCTGTGTGAGGGTCTCCTTTTTCCTGTAAACAACCCGCATATATTGGGGTCTCTTAAACGAGGCAGCACACGAAAAACAAAACTTTAATGACAACAAATGCGACAGTCAAAAAAGATGGCCCAGCGGCGAAAAAAACCCACTGAGCCAACGCAATTGTTTGCAATTGTTGTCCAAGAACATTTGAATACGAATACCAGCTGGGGTAGGGAAGGTGTTCTGGGTTGTTGGTTAGTTGGGCGACTGTCGCGCCTTTTTTCTGACTCCAGGGACATTTGTCAACCCAAAAATGCTGAAACCAAATGAGAAGTCGTAAACTGTTGGCGAGTTTTTGTTTTATTTTTTTTGCTTGTCTTTTAGCCGCTGTGTTTTTTTGCTGGCTGGATACATGAGGATGGTTAATTAGATGAAAATAATTAAGAGAAAAATAATGTTTTACTTGGCTTAAAAAATGCGATATGAAAATGGATCCGTGCACATATTTTATTTATATTTAAAGTAAACATGTGGAAAAAGTTAAACGAAATGTTTAGACTTGGACAGTTCTTTAAGGGAATTCGTTTTTAAAGGCAATTATACTGTGTGGTCATATGGGTGACATTTAGGCCCATGCAAATGGAAGCTATAATTTATATACTCTATACGCATACGGCGTAGGTGTAATATTTACACATGACAACTGCGCTATATTATATGGGTGAGCCGGTCCCTTTCTAAGTTCGAGGCCAAAGGATAAGTCGGGAGATGTGCTAAATAAGTATATCTAAGCTCAAGGATAGATAGCTTCTTCAATTACCGTTCCGCATTTCATGGGATTTAAAATTACTTTAAGAGGAGCCAAGGAATAAAAGTGACGCAGGCCACTTGGCTGTGCAATTTATGTTCATTATATCCTAGAGATGCAATCGGGGATGCGCCATGTGAGCCATGTAAGTGGGCGACACTACCCAAGTCCCAGACGCTGCAGGCTTCACTCTCGTGTCCAAGGACAGTGGCGATAATCGGACGAATGCCACTGAAAACTGTCCTTTTGCCTGGATAGCAAGACAGAAGCGAATTAAAAATAGAAAAGTAAGAGATTAGCACGGATAAAGTGTATTTTAGATGTGATTCAGGGCTTGACACCAATTAAAATACTTCCACAGATAAAGTTTAAGGATTTGTTTTAAGTTAATGCTTAATATTCCAGAAAAGTACCTGTAGAATTAGCCTTAAATTAAATTATAATTGCCGTGTTGCCTCTGCTTTCGGCCCACACAGGCAGAGTCCCCCCTGCTGCCCCTGAAGGACGACCTCGAGCCATCGCCCACTCGAGTCCAAAGTTCCCCGCACATATCAGCCAGTAGGTCACCCCACCAGTACAGCACCTTAGCAGGTGAACGCGAACTCGGGCTAGCTCACCAGCACCAGCACCCGCCCCAGCAACCGCCGCCATCCGCTTTCAACGAGTGTCGTCGTCGCAGCTCACTGACCAGTTGCCCGAATTCTCTCTCTTGTGACAACGTCGAGAGTTCGCCAGGAGAGGCGAACAACAACAGCAGTAGCAACAATAACAACAACAACAACGAGGGAGGATTCTATTCGCAGCTATCCAGCACAACTCCCAGCCACAAGCACCAGCACGAGTATCAACTTTATCCCAACGACACCTTTGCCCGCCTAGAAGGGAAGTCACAGAAGCCAAATACCAAGATGCAGACAAAAGTAGATGCAGTGGGTCGTATCACCGGACCCTGGGGAAAGTGGCAGCTGCGCACAGTGCTCCTTATCTTCCTTTGCAAGATCCCTTCCTCTTGGTTCATGGCTTGCATCATTTTCACGGCACCGGCACCGCGACACGGGGAGTTCTTCTGTAAACCGCCGAATACGATCGGAGCCCAGAACCAGACGCAGTGGATCAAGGTTTCCCATCCGCAAAAAGAGGAAAGCGACGATCAGGAGTTCTCCATAGACTTCTGCAATGTGTACCAGGATGCCCAGGAGCACGCCCACCATTACTACAACTATGAGAACAGTGAGCAGGAGCCACGGGTGTGGGAGAAGCCCCTGCACCGCAACTCCAATGTGATTCCCTGCACCGAATTTCAGCACGAGTCCGACTACCACTCTGTGGTGACCCAGTACGATCTCGTCTGTTCCCGGGACATTCTCGTGTCCGTCACGCAGTTCTTCCATCTGTTTGGTGTGCTCACTGGCGGTATTCTGGCCAATCAGCTGCTAAAATAGTAAGTTGCATCGGAGGATGGTGGGATGTATATTAGTTATTAATTTATCCCACCTTCCCACTCCAGTTTCAGTCCTCGAAATGTGATGCTTTTTGGCATGATCACGCAGATCTTCTGTGGAAACCTCACGGGCCAAGTTGCCTCTTACCAGCTGCACGTCTTCTTCCGGTGCCTCTCCGCCGTCTGCTGTGCCCAGATGTACACCGCCGGTGGCCAGATCAGTAAGTATATACCACATAAGGTGTTTAAGCGACAGAAGCTAATGGATCTTCAAACCCTCTTCTCGAAACAGTGGCCGACATAACTGGTGGCAAGTATAAAACATGCATTTCTACGCTGTTCGAGCAGTTCTGGTCGATTGGCGTGATGATGCTGCCAGGAGTGGCCAGCTTCTTTTCCAGTTGGTCGCATCTCTACATGGCCATCTCCTGGCCCACTGTGATCCTTATATACCTATGGCAGTGAGTAATCAAAATAAGTCAACATTTTTGAGAACGTCGTTTCCCAAACGGACTTGTTCTTCATTTTCCAGGTGGATTCCCGATTCGCCACGCTGGCTAATCGCCCGAGGTAGGGTGCAGGAAGCCAAGAAAATCTTGCTGGAGTGCGCCGAGGTGAATGGAACGCGCTTCAACCTGCCTCACGACATCGATCAGCAACTGGAGCTGCAGGCGCAGACGGCAATGGATGCCCCGCCGCCGAGTGGCTGGTGGTCGATGTGGAAAGGCGAGCGAGCGGTGCGGCACATGGTGTGCGTGCATCTGGCCTGGTCGCTCTACATTGTCGTCTACTACGGCATGCTGCTCAACATTCGCTCCTTTAGCCGAGATCACCTGTACATCAACACCTTCGTCGCGGGCTTCAGCGAGATGGTGGGCACGTTCATTGGCCTCTTCCTGATCCTGAAGACAACCCGCAAGTGGCTGTGGACGGGACTCTTCAACATTGTGGCGGGATGCATTGCCTACTGTGGCTGGCTGGTTCCCAAGCAGAGCGTGATCGGAGTGGACCCGAACGTGGCCCTGCTCATGTGTTCGGCAATGGTTTCCAAAATGGCCATTTCAACGACGCTCAGCATCCTGACTACCTGCACTGTGGAACTGGTCTCTGATGACAAAAAGAAAATCACCGCCTTCTCGACCATCTGCTGGGCTCGTTTCTGGCTTTTAGGAGCTCCCTTTATTGGATCCACAGTGGTCTTGGGACAGCTCATTCCCCAGACGGCCTTCGCCTCGCTGGCCATCTGGGGCGGTTTCTGCACCGCCCTGATCAGCAGTCCAAGGACACATCCCCTCTCAAAACCCGCTTCGCCGGCCGCCCAGGGAGCACAAAATGTGGCCTCTCAGTTCACAATCATTGACGGCATGGACAACAAGGGCTACACCCCCAGCTCAAAGCCAACCATCCACTCGAACAGCACCATTAGGAAACTGACCACGCCGCAATCTAATCTACCTCCTCAACTGATGCCCGGCATTTGGACGACCAAAATAAACGAGGACGGCCCACCAATGTGATCTGCTCCAATGGGAGATGAAGTTGCGCAGGAAAAGCTGTGCAAAAACGGGGTTGGATTGACAGTTGCTTAAACGCGATGTTAGCTTGGAGAAGTACTTGCGCTCGCACAGTGGAAGTTTCGAAAAACCAACTTCCCTTTCTCAGGCCTTGCCTATGTAGAGCTTGATAGGACTTAGGAACATAGTTCTAATGTTAAATTGTAGAAGCAGCTGTTCAAAATTAAGCTAATACAGTGCAGACAGTTAGAGCCTTGGGTTTTGTTCACTTTGGTGGTGCTGTGACTTGTAAACTACAGTCTACAAATTTGATATACACTATATATACTTATATAGCCCCTGTATTACGTTAGGGGCACCTCCTTTTGTAACGCACACTAGGAAACTTTTTTGAGGGATCTCCGAGGCAGACCTAGCTCTTTTCGCACACTTAATAAGTAGGAGCTCAACTTTACCCTGTCCCCCAGATAGAAGCGCTCAAATAAGGATTATATTAGGAACTCTAGGAAAAATACCAACATTTTTAAGTAGTGAACTCGGAAGCTTAGACCCTTGTTCTGATGGGTCCCTAACCAAATCCAATTAAACGGGAAAAGACGCTGGCAAATGCATCCCAAAAATATAACACAAAGTATCTACATATATGTATATTTTTCATTAAATCTAATTTTAGGGCATAGTTTTATAGTTTAGTAAATCCCCGAAAGGCCATAAAACACTCGAATCTGGGTTTAGCTTCAGCGCAGCCATAAAAAGTAGTCCCATAAGCATAGTAAGTCGGTCGAATGTGGAACACGCCCCGAGACAAGCCCAGTATTACGCGGTCACAATTGAACCAAACCGATCCGAACCGAATCGAAACTCATACATGAGAACCCACTATATAAAAACGCAAACTATTGGCGGTTGATCCTTCTAAAGGCCTGCGGTTCCACATTTTAGTGATTGTGTTGTAAACACCTGGAGAGAATTTCATGAAAAGACGAACATATAAGAATAGTCACACAATAATTGTATATTATGGACAACTTCAATTAATTACCTTTCTCAATTTCTAAATAATTAATTGCAAGGCGCATAGAGGAAATCAATAATTTTAGAGTACACAATAATTACTTTATTACCATTATGTATTATGAATTATCAATTACCAATTACCAAGATAATTTTAATATAAATCAATTAGTAGCGTTTCAGGTCTAATTATTAATTATCCATATAAAAGTACATATATTTTAAAAGTTGCAACTTTGCCTAGTAAATGGAGCTTGGCAACTCGTTGAATGTTATCTTAAAATGGTTACTATATGAAAGAAAATGTTATGCATGGCAAAAGAGCAATATTTTTCTAATAAAGCATCCTTCAAAAAAACAAAGAAACTTATTAATGGTTTTAATTTTAAGGTATACAATTGTTTAATGGCTTTAATAGCAGAGAAATAAAGGCTCAAGGCTTCGAGTCCGAACTTTCCGGGCTCTACTTCAAAACTATTTGTTAAAAAATAATATATTATTATATAAGTGTAAGTGATTTATAAAATTTTCTTAAATAAGAATAATACCTACATTTTGTTAACTTAGAGTTAACTTAAAGGTTTTTAGTCCTTTTTTGAGAAGAATAACTATGTTTTCAACGTTTCAAAATCGAATGACTGTATCATATAGCTGCCATAGAAACAAGGATTCAATTAAAATCTGAAACGGTATACAAACATCGGCGAGCCAAAGCTTTCTTGTTTTTTGTATACCCTTTCAGGGTATTATAGTTTCAGTCAGAAGTTTGCAACGCAGTGAAGTAGACACCTCCGACCCTATAATGTATATATATTCTTTATCAGAATCAACAGCCGAGTCGATCTAGCCATGTCCGTCTGTCCGTTTCTACGCAAACTAGTCCCTTAGTTTTAAAGCTATCTGAATGAAACTTGGCAGTTGGTCTTATATATTCTCTCAGTCGTACATAAGTCGGAACGGGCCGGATCGGACGACTATATCATATAGCTGAACAATCGCAAAAATCGTCGAAAAAAAATTATAACTTTGTCAGTTTTCAACATATTTTCACCAAATTATTGATATTTGTATTTTTCCTGAATTTCGGTTTCAATTTTATGAAAATCGGACGACTATATCTTATCCCTGACGAGGCTGCTAGCACTTTCTCCACACACGCCGCTAAGTAGGCAACACTTTTTATTATTTCAGAATTTTGCTTTAAATTTTTTTGATTTAATTTGTAATCTGCTAGGGTATACAAACTTCGGTGAGCCGAAGTCAGCTTCCATTCTTGTATTATTGTTAATTCTATTAGTACTAGGATGGTACAAACATTAAATAAATCTGCGAAATTCTAAATATTTTCATTTAGCTTAGTTTTATTTTTACTATTCATGAATTTTGGTTTTAGTTTTACTCAATTGCAATCTTCAAGGGTATACAAAGTTCGCCAAAACGAACCCAGCTTCCTTTCTTGTCAAGAACTAAAATTGAATATGAATGTATTGAAATTGATTTCACAATATTTTTTTATTTGATTATTAAAATGATATTTATGTTAAGGATTATCTCTTTCGGTCTTTTGGGGCTGGTTTCTAGTTCTTATAGTTTTCCAATGGATCTGGTCGGTCGAGCGCCATATATGTAGCCGGAAACAATCAGGAGTCGCTTCTTCTCGCTTTTTAGAATCACCACAGTTAGATCGTCAGAGCTGTAAAGAAACAAAAGGTGAGCGTAGAGATCCTTTCGCATGAGTACGACGGTTCTGCTCTTGCATACCAATGGTGGGTATAATATGTTGTAGTTAGGACATTTAGCCGGCCATTGCATTGCTCGATGCAATAAAGCTCCTGCATAAAGCTGTGTATACGGATCCTTGCTCTTCGGCAATGGGGAGTTCCGCCGAAGCAAAATTGCTCTTAAGAAGTATGACCTGCAGCACCCACAGGGTAATAGATACTGTGATCACCTTCACCCGGCGCGTTGACTATTATTGTCAGGTCATCGTTCTCCTCCGATTCGATCAGCGTCAGTGTGGTTTCCAGACCTAGGTCCTTCTCCACCTCGCCTGCCTGCAGGGTATGCATGTCCATGTCCCCTGGATGGCGCTTTTTAAGGCGCAGGTAGACGCTACCCATGCCCCACGCCATCTTCCCGAATCTGGGATATAGAATGTTCTCCGCCTTCTTGTTTATCTGAAGAATCGCGCATTGACCCCCCTCGTTGGGTAGTGGATTCTCGAGATGCAGAATCTTCCAGTCTGCCGTTGGGACGTCAGGATTCTGGCGCTGTAGCAGTTTCAACGCGTGGTCTCTTTGGATCGCAATGGGAAAGAGGACCTTTGCCTTTGGTATAGATGGGATAAATTTCCTGTCCACCACCTCCAGCTTGGCCCCTTTCCACAACGCTTCCAGCTGGCAGACCGTTTGCGTCAGCCATTTCAGAGTTCGGTCATCCTTGCACTTTAGGATTTTGACCCCATTTAGCCACCCGGCGCCATCAAACGTAGGCATGGGAGATTTGGGGTCTTCCTCCATCCGTGCAAACAGGGATTGCACTAGCCGCGCGTTCACAGTTTTCCACCGCGCCTCGGTCATCTGGCCGTTTTCGTTACTCCGGTCAATGAGCGCCACGATTAGATGTCGTTTGGACACCTCACTGACGTTCGTTTCCGACTTCTTGTTCGGCTTTCTCGGTATGGGCGGAGGTGGGGGAGGCTCTTCCTCCATGGGCCCGCGTTGCCGCTTAGTCACGGGACCGTCCTTAGCGGCACTATCGGCGGAGCGTTGCGTTTTGTTGGCAAACATCTCTTCCACCTTGTTTGCGAATCCGCTCGTGGAGGCCATGTTCGAAATCTTGGCGAAGTGCAGCCTGCCCTCTTCGATCTTTTTCTCTGCCCAGGCCAGCTGTTCCTTTTCCTCTAGAGAGAGGACAGTCTTATCCTGGAGCCGGATCCTGATCTTAAGCGCAGCCTTGTACTGCGCCTTTGCTTTCATCCCCTCGCTGGAACGCCTCGGCCCATCCCTGCGCGGGGAGCTGGTGCCTGGCTCTGTCTTGACTGTGACACCTAAAAGCCTGCTCTGCGACATTGTTTTTGTTGCTGTGGCAGCAGCGTGGAAACTGGTATGACCTGCTCCCGTCATAACAGAGTTGTGACCGCTGGTGGCACGCCGAGAGAATTTCTCGCTTCCGTGTCCTCCGGTGGTAGCAGTCACCCCAGACCAGGTTGACTTCTTTCTTTTGCCCATACTGATTTTTTCCAACGGCAACAACCCACTTGCGTTTTAATAAAATGTTTAGCGCTAGTGTAGCTGCTCAAATGTGAAGTGCTTTGTTTTGAAACAAATATGTATGTATTATTCACTATTTTTACGGAACAAAGTAGACGTGCAAAAACATCGATACATCGATGTTTTTCAAATTTTCGAAATCATCAATGTCTCTCATCGACTACCGATGTTTTTGCCCCTCTACTGCAAGCCGTTACATTATTGGTAGGTAAGATTCAAAATTAATGTATAATTTTATTTTTTCAATTCATTATACTTTCAGGAGTCTTTGGACACTACGGCGCCCTTCAAAGAAGTTGCAAACAAATTTGTGTGTGTATTTTCATATTTAATCAATTTTGGGAAGAGAGAGATTTGGGAACTTATTATTTTCCCGAATTTCGGTTTTAATTTTTGTATTTAATTCTGCAAAGGTATACAAACTTCGGTGATCCGAACTTAGCTTCCTTTTTTGTTTATATATTATATTAAACAATTTTTGAATTATTATAATGTTTAATTAATTATGTAATTTGTTTTTAATTAAATAGTTAATATTATAGATTACAAAATGAATTAAAATCATAATCAAAGAATACCACTTTCATTTCATTTTTTTCATTTGCTTTAAATTAATTATGTTAAAAAATATAAAAATTAATTGCAAAGTGAAAAATAATGTATTATAATTAATATAATTTGAAAAAAAAAAATTAGTTGCTGTTTACTACTTATCTTAATGTTAAAGACTACAAAACGAAATGATATGATTGAAAAATTTCGTTTTTAAGAAATCGATTTCAATATATAAAAAAAAAAAATCACATTTCATTTGATTTTACATTTTCAAACCCAATTATTTCTGTTTATAAACATAATTGTATACACTGATGTAAAAAAAAACTTGATCCCAACATCGATGGTATCGATAGTCATCCGATGTTTTGCCAGCACTATTATATTATGCGTCTTCAAATTGTAGCGGCATTTCATACAAAAACAACATACATTCAGCGTCACCTAACCAAACATCGCGTTAAATAAGATTTAGCCGGCATATAACTATAAGAAGATCAACTAAATTGTTAAATTGGCCTAAAGGAAAACGCGGTGCACCTGGATTAAATCATGGAATACGATGCGGCGGACAATGGGCTAGGCATGGGGCTCAGCGGACGCGGAGTTCTGCGAGAGATCAACAAGAACGATGGCGGCGTCAAGGTAAGCGGAGAAGAAATTCATCAGCTAGGGGGCGTGTCTCGTGTAGCCGCCCAAGTGCGGTTTGGTCAAACATTCTGTTTCTAGCATGTGTTTCTTGTTCTCCTGTAATGTACATATGTACCTACATACAAATATACATACATACATACAGACGTGTGCGTATATATGGTCAATTCTCCGATCACAGCCTGTTTTGGATATTTTCCTTTGTATATATAATCTGCGTGCGTTGTTTTTATTAGCTCTGTGGCAGCTGTCGCCGGTGAGTGCTCCCCAGTTGATTGGTGTACGCCGCCGGGCAATATCGAGCTCCTCCGGTAGCCAGATTTCCAGATCACCCCCAATATCCCCAACCTCGAAAATGGGCAATAAGCCGGGGAAGACAAAGAAATCGAGGGCAGCCTCTCTGGGAAGAAGAGCCATAAGGTCCGACAACAGCACAGCGAATCCGGTATGCCAAGTGGCCATGCCATTGCTCATAAAATCAAAACTTGTATGGATTTATACGGATTTCATTTGACCAACATGAATCTAAACATTGATTTAAAAAAGATATTCGCAATAGATACATATACATATATTTAAACTTAATTGAACTATATATGAAACAAAAGAAATGAACCCTATTTGATTCCCCTTTGGGACCAAATATCTCAATATTCGGTATTCGGTAAGCAGATTCTAGGCAAGTTCCTGCATTAATCGAATTATCTACAAGTGCTATGTACATTATCTTCGAAATCTTGGGATGCAAGCTGGCCTCCTCTTGACATTTCTCATTGCCCGGATGCATTCATTCTTGTCCCAGACTGCAAAAAGCAGCTATTTGGGATCGATAGCTCTGAAACGAGATGAAGGAATCGATGTGTTTTGCTAAAATAAAAATGCGGAAATCTTGAGCAAAAGACTCGCAGTGATATTTGAGATTGTAGAATTATAATTTAATTTATAAACACAATAGTTTATATAGTGATACGAATACTTTTCTCCTATGCTTATGTTTAGTTAATGATCTAGATATGTTGTTGAGTTCCTAGAACCTCAAGAAAAGTTCATTGAACACCCGAACCAAGGCTGCGTTGACAAATGTAGTCTCCCGTTGCCACCAACGATGCTCGTTAAGGAAAACCAGGAGATGGAGCTGCAGACTCCCCCAAATTTGTCATCTTAAGAGTTGTGTGCATTTGTTTTTCGCCTATTTATAGTTTATTTTACTATTGCGTTTCCCTCACCATATTTGATTTCTTTAATTTTTGCCATGTGTTCAGACAAAGGGTATTTGAATTTTATTCCAAGTTTCCTACAACATGTGCAACGTATAAAATTCACGTTCCTTGTTTGTATTAATGTTTATGGTTTTCATTAGGACCCCAATAGGAGTAAATTAAAAACAAAAATTACAATTACAATTTATATTATCATATTATAATTGTTATTTCTGTTCCTAACACAGTCTCTTCATGAATGTTATTTTTTAATGTTATTTTATCAGAATTTAAATAATACTGATTTAAATTTTAAATCCTTTGTTTGCAATATCAAAATATTTCCATTTATGTATATTATAGTTAAGCTTTCTTATAATTTATAGCCCTACTCAAACGTCCCCTAGTTCGTCTAGTGTTTGTGTTTTATTTCCATCGTTGGGTTGCACCTGGTTTCATTCCACTCAGGTGCAACCGGTGCTATTTTGTCACCTGTCACGCACTGGTTGACTAACGCTAAAACCAACATCCAACAATTGCCAACTCGTCAAGGCCCATCGTGTGGGATATTTCGTTTCACTTTGGCGGGACTCTTCTAGCGAAATATGCAAAGTCAGCCGTGGAGCAATGTGGAGCACTTCCTCGATGCGATTCGAGTCGACTCGTGGTCTTGTGGATAGTGCCCCGTGATGCGCAACAATGGCTGTGGGACTGTATGTCACTTGGCATCCACAAGGGTTACAGAGAGAGAAAAAGACGTAGCTAGAACTTGCTTTTGTGTAATATTTCGGTAAATGGAGAAAAAGCGTCTTGCAGACTCTAGGTCGAAGCAAATAAATCCATATCAAAAATTAATACTACGCATAGCTGCTTAGCTCTATACACGGTCCTTTTTCCGTTTTGTGTACGGGCTGTTTGACTAAGACTTTCATTCATTAGCGTTACCGGTCGCCCTATTTTCTTGCCCTCTCCCCGTCGTTCTCTATTGGCCTCTTCAGAGTGTTTCAGCTTATTTTGCGGTGTCTTGTATTTCGCACTTCTGCCTTTGAGTTGAGTCTGGGGCTTGTCTAGCTTCTCAGTTTTCCACTGCAATTCATCGATGAAGGTTGTCCGTGGCTGGCTCTAAACTTTCAGGATCAATTAAGCGGCTTATATCAATTAATTGATTTCGTTCGCCCACGCGCACCCTAAGCGACCACCGATCGTGGCAATAAGTAAATTCAAAGAGTTGATAAACAGCTGCATTCAGAGTAATTTAATTCTCTGACCTAAATCGAATGTTTGTTAAAACCATTTAAAACTTTAAATCAATGCTGCACTGTTAAACTGCTTAAAATATTCGATACATTTTAGAAACGGTTTCACTCGACCCAAGGATTAGACAAAGTAACGTTCTAATGAATTTTAAAAAACAATAATATATTTCGGCTTCTGTTTAAATCGATAAACATGAAATAGGTCGGAAGTGTCATTATATTAGGAACCATTTTTAAAAATATCCATAAAGTCAGTAAAGCCATTCTACGAATATAACGTAACGTGATAAGGATTCCGCCAAAGGAGCGGGAAAAATAATCTAACATTAAATAGAGACGGGTGCTGATAAACAAAAAAGTAGCTGCAGGCGATCCGATCGCACAGTCACAAAAACCATCCGGATCGTGTTAGTGTGGATGCCATTCGAATTTTCTCGCTCTCTGTGCCAGTCCGCCACTGTCTCTCCCCTAAGCAAAGGCAATATTGTGTGTGCGACGCTGAGCGGGAGAAAAGCAAATTGAAAACGAAAATATTTTTAAATTGATTTCAAAGACAGACAAGATCGGGAGTCACCGAGGAACGCACGCGGCGCTCGGTCCCGAGAATCTCGGCGGTTTATTACCCAATATATTTATAATGCGAGAGCAGAACGCGGAAAATCACAGTCGACAATTTCCCCAGTAGGCGATCCGAAATCTGTGCCATAACTGAATACGAATCCAGAAAAAGTCACAAAACACTTAAGACCAAACGAGAACCCGATCAATCGATCGGTTTATGGAATCGAGTGAACCGTGAAGCGCCTGGGAAGTTAATCGTGCATAGAGTGTTCTATCAGCGAACTCCATATGGATTTCATCGCAAATATCATCAAGAAGCCCAAGAGTATGGCCAGTGGCAAGCAGCCAACGGCTATGGAAGCCACAGAAGCTATTAGTCCCGCGGAGAATCATCTATCGCTGGAAAAAAATCAAGAAAAGCCATCGGGCTCCCAAGATCTGGACATCTTACTTGAGTCTGCATCGGAGGATCTGTTGCTGTTGGAGAGGCACCACAACGACCTTATTCTAGGGGACCCCATTGAAAACCCACTAGCAACCCCTGCAAGCATCAGTAGAGATACCATCCAGCAGCTGCTGAGCGATATAAATTTGAATCTAAACCAAGTCAGTGCCAATGAAATGGAGCACTTGCAGGCTATGAGTGGCGAGGTATGTGCTCAAAAAATACACCGACAGTGAGTGTGGATTGCGTGTGGAATGCGTTGAAAATTCGTCAAATATTTTTTTTTTCGTTGCTGACTTACTGTTCCGGTCAGTTATTTCTTGTTTTTTGAAACACAAAATAATAGTTGATTTTGTAATTTCGCCTTGGGGATAAGTTTATAAAATTATACGTCCCTAAAAGTGACTTTCCCTAGCACAAAGTTATTACTATCTCAAAATTACTTATCTTTCATATTATTATTCTTATTATGTTTTGCATTTATATTACTTAATAATATTGAGCTAATCTTTTTCCGTTATAATAGATCATAGAAGCTCGCTTTCCCCGTCCCATTTTGTCTATTTATTTATCTGACTTTAACCTTGCGGCAACAATCATCGTGCTATAATGCGCTCTAATTAAATTCGGCGTGTAGAACATTGCACCAAGGCCCTGAGAATGGACGGGAAAAAACGCCGGACCCGGGCCGGTCCCTTCAAGTCCGCCACATTTTCCGATTTTCTCTTTGCACTGCACAAAAGCCGACGCCGACCCAGTTCCACGTCCCCTCGGTCCACCTGATTCCTCATTCCCTCGTATGTGCCCGATTTCCCACGTTTTGGCTGGCTTTTAAATTAATGACATTTGCTTGTTGGCTGACCGACTGGGACAACGATATTGCGATGGGGATGTGAGCGTGCTCTCTTTTGGTGAGAGTCGTGCCTCAGTGTGGGAGGCATCCAACGAATTAGCTATGTATATAGGGAATGACATGCAGGTTTCTTTACCAACGGGTTTAAACGAAATTAATAATAAGTTTAAGCTTTTCCAATTAAATTAGTCCAAACCTTATGACCGTACAAAAAAATCTTGCAATAAATTATCTAAAAAATTAGATGTCACTAATATATTTATATGTACAAAATAATAATGTTGGATATAACACTAATAAAATCAGACCAACCCTTTAATTATTTGGTAAAGGGCAATCTACCTGAAGCCCCAGATGCGACCTATTTCTGTCGCCAGGCCAAGCCCCTTACGTCCTCTCTTCACCACAACAATGTGTCAACAATTCTTAATTAAATGCGCAAACAGCTGCAGCAGATATCTTTGGGTATTATCCCACCCCTCATCCTCTGTTGTTTATACTTTGAATGCCAATTGTTTGGATTATGATGTTTTCTTGCGTTGCTCCGAATCATGTTGCACGCGATGCATACAATTTGTAATTAATTTTCTTTGATTTTCTGCTCCTACATAATTGCGACTCTCGTTTGTATTTCCAGCTTAGTCCGCTGGCGGTGAAGCCCACTCCCAAGCCATCAACCATGGAGCAGCAGAAGGCTTTGGCCGCTGCTCTGAGCCCCACGCTGGATGTGGCGAGCGCGGCTTCAAAATTCGGTGGCCTACCAGAGTTTGACGAGACAAAGATCCCGGAATTAGCGCCCCTTTGCGAAATGGAGGGTAAGAACCCTTATTGAAATAATAATGTAATATTTCAAACTTATTTGTCTCTATATCCTCCCGCAGGTCCACTAAAAGCAGATCAATCTGACTCAGATGTGTTTGTCGAGTGCCTGTCGCAGCATAGCGAGAGGTACACGGGGGATCGTTCCGAACTGGAGACATATTCCAGTGCTCTTAACGATGTTTTGGAGCAACAATTGTCTATTACCTCGGCTGCCACATTGGAGAACACATTCGATGACCCGTTAGCTGTCAGCCGGCACAACCTAAGCTATGAACCGATGGATGTAGATGATATTAACGAGACCATGGAGATGCTAAAGGACGTCCTCGGTCCGGAGGATCATCAGATGTTGCAACAACAATTTGTTGTTAGCGAATGTCAGCAAATTTCTGAGTTGAACCCATTGGTATTAAATGGCGATGAGAAACAAGAACCAGAAAAAATGGACGAATCATTTGAAATCCTGGAACAGTTGGAGATCTGTCAGGAATTTAAAACCAAGGGGCAGGAACCCGCTCCAAAAGTACCCGAGCCAGTACAACGAACGGAGTTACCATCTGCACAAAATCACACAGATAAGCTGGAGCTTAAGCTAATGACATCAAATCCGCTTCCCAGCCCGAATGATGAAGAAAAGCTGCAGGAAAATACGCCACCACAGTTGAAGGAACCATTAAAGGCGGAGTCCATCCAACAACCCGAGCAGCAAATACAGGAGCCATTGCAGCCTCAAGAACTGCATTCAACGTTGCTTCCTCAGGAAACCCAAGAAGTTCAACAAGAATCTTTTGCCTTAGAAAAATCTACACTGGAACAGGAAACAAAACAGCCTAGCCCAGAGCCAAAAACAATCGAGGCCATAAAGTGCACTGAGTTAAAGCCTACAGAACCATTCTGTTCAACAGCAGAACCACTCTCTCCGCCCGTACCAGCTCTTCAGGCCAAACGGGAGGAGGTGCCGCTTTCACCACCAATACCCACGCATCGTCCAAAAACTGCTGAGGAATTAGAGTTCCTAGCCCTGAGGGAATTGCCCCTACCCGAAGATGATATAGATACCGATGACCAGAAGTCTGAGCAGGAGTTAGATCAACATCATCACGTGCCAGTGGCAGCAATAGCACCAGCCCTGCGGCGATCTACAACGCCTTTGTCGTTGGAGCTCGTTGAAAGCGGCTGTTCCATTACGAAAGGCAAAACTTCTGCACCAACCTCGCCCAGCTTCCCGATCAAAGGACCGGCAGAGCCCCCATCGCACTTCCCTCGTTCTCCCCACGCTCCACTCGAGCAGCAGGGGATGACCTACTTAGAGGAAGCTGTTGTGGAACCATCCTTAGACCGCAATCATAGTGTTTATGAGGCGGGTGTGATCGCCAAATCACCAGTAGTTATCAAAGTGACAGAGCCCAGCCCAACGAAGCGAGAGTATCTTAACGAAGCCCTTCCGACGACCGAGGTATCACCAACGCCTCTTAACGGAACCTTCGACAGCGACAGTATGGTGGATGCCACTTCAGAGCTCGTGTCAGAGGGTACTCCCCTTGAGGGTTCCGCGACCTTCGATGTACAGTTGGGATCTATCGCCGAACATCAGCGGCGCACTTTTTCATTAGAGAAGGAGGAGGATAAGCCAAGACGCACTTTTTGTCTGGAGCAGAATCCATCGCCAGCAATTGAGGCCACCGAGGAATGCTTGGCTGGTGAGGACTTTGAAGCCATGGATGTGGATTTCTCAATGCGAGTGGAAGAGGCCACAGTTATTAGGTCACCTCAGCAGCAGACGCTGACTCATCCTTTCGTTTCTAACTCGCCACCGATACCCACCCACCAAAATCTAAGGCGACCTGCCATCCACGACGAGGGTAATTCTCCAGTGTCGCCACTTGAAAATTCCACCGTTGTATTGGAGCAGGAGCAGAAGCTCTCCGCCAAGGAACAGGCCCATCTGAGTGCCGGCGACGAAAAGGATGATGTATTTGTGGAGCACTTCGGTGCCATATCACCAGTCTCAGATGATATGTTCAAGACACCGCAGTTTACTACCAGCTGCTTCCAAAATCAAGCCAAGATTAAGGCTAATGCTGCCGGAGGAATCGCTGGCGGCGCTGTTCCTATGGTGGGTAGTACCAGAGGTAGAAGATCAGTGGAGGAGGAGCAAGACTTTGATGCTGAATTTCAAGATGGTGCCAGCAACCAAAACCGTAAGTCGACAGTTTTTTTAACTATACGTATAAAACCACAGCCAATCCTATAACTACAGTCTAGCTTGACTCAAACTTGCCATTGTCATTAAGACGAATGTACATATTTATTCATTTACTGGATAATACTTAAAAACTAGCTACTCAAGTGTAACATTTAATTCCATTTGTTCAAGCCAAAAATGTATAAACTCTTAAATAAGCTTTATGTTACATTAATTCTATCACAGAAGTCAAATTAAACTTTGGTTAATTTACTGCAAATGTTTATTTTAACTTCAACTGTCAGTTAAAGAAGAGTTACAAGATATTTTACCTGAGTTTTCTAATCTCGGATTAGCAAAATTAATTTAAGGGCCTTAATTTGTATGGCCTTAAATTATAATTCAAATATTGCTTAATTTGGTTATATCTATAAAAACTCTTCTAGAGTTAAAGTTGCACTGTAGTTGCCTAAACGGGACTTGGTTGGTTCTCTCCGATTCCTTTGCATGTTCGTGACCTTAAGTCATCGGCCATTAAATCCACTCAATCCAAGCACCGCCTCCCTGCACCGCCCAATAACTTTTGAACTTGAAATATGTATTACGGCGGCGGTTAACTCGAGACCCAGGGTTCCCTCCTCGTTGGCATGGAATATAATCTAACTGTAAAAATAAACCCGGCACACATGCAAGGCAATGAACCTGAACTTCAAATCGTGGAGGAAGGGAAACTCGCGGGACCCAGCGGAAAAGGCAAAAATAACAGCAACAAAAACAAGGGGACCCCGGTATCAATTAGGGGCATAATTTAGTTTTTGAATGGCAGAGCCCATGGAGTAGTTCACGTTTTTTATTTAATGCAGTGTATGGGTGTGCGTTTTCTTCCTGTTTCCCGGTTTTTGTTGTTTCGAATGCATTTTACGTTCTCTATTCTCTGGAAATGCCGCATTCTGCTCTCTCTGTCGGTGCTCTCTTGCGCTCTCTCGCTTTCTCTCTGATTAGAGCCCTTATCAGCAAAATGTAAGCAAATATAAATGCGAGTACCTCCAACTAGAACTACGATTGGTGTGTCGTCAGTCTGGCTAATTGAAGAAACGCTGTCAGCTCTTATTGGATTTCTTTCCACGCCAAAGGTTTTGCATCAGTATTTGTGCCCTGATGAGCGCAGTTGTATTTTTGGTTAATTGAGGCGACTCATTGCTTAATTTGATAATTGCGCATTTATAAAATAGAAACAATTTGAGGGAAGGCGTATTTGTATTTATATTGCCATGTTACATAACATGCATGTTTTTAACAATCATGCTATATTAATTGCTTTTTTTGAATTGCTTTCAATATTGGCGGCAAAATTATCGTTATCGCTGACTAGGCCTAAGCAACTCTGACTATCTCTGACCCACACAATCATGAACACACAGCACTCACAATGGAAACAACAAAAACTTAGGGACTTACTACTGCTCTCTTGCCTCTATTCATAGAAACTAGAGGAGAGTACAGTAAACCATCACTAACAGTATCACATACATATGTATATATTTCAAGTACCATAATGTAACTGTTAAATCATACTTCATAAATTAATTTCCATTGAGCTGTATTTAGTTTTTAAAAAATAAATCACAGCTTGGAATTTTAATCATTTTCATATCCAAGATCCACTGTAGCGCTCATATCTCATAGTTATGCTCTCTCAGTTTACACAAACACACACACCTAGGCGCATAGGAATTCAAGTCAGAACTCAGCTATGCACTTTTACAGCCCCATAACAGCTGCATCAGAGCAAGAGAGTCTTATAGAGGGGGCGTGCGGCAAGAAGGAATACAACTCCAAACATACAACGTGTACACAGAACGCTCTCTTGGAAGCTCTCTCTGCGCACTTGCTCATTGCTGCATACGCGTCACTGTCACACACTCCAGTCAGAATTCAAGCTCGTCCGTTCGCCCTCTCGCTCGCTCGCGTGCGTGCGCTGGTTTTCTTATTGGAAACGGAGAGAAGTGTAAGCAATAAGAAATTCCATTTCAGTTAGTTTTTTAACTTTCAACATTTGACGTCGTCGCCGCTGTATCTCTCGCAGATGCATTGTTGTTGCTCCTCAAACTGCTAAATCATCAGATGTAAATTTAAAAAGGCAACCCAAAACGAATATTTTGTTTGTTTACAAAAGACGGATAAGCATTGCATTGCTGTTTACTCATTACAAGAGCTAGAAATTGGAAATGTAACAAGCAGCTGTGCATAAAAACAACAAATAAGCATAAATAAAGCCACAAGACAAGACTCCGAACGTCTCAAAGAAAAATTATACGCGAGAGTGAGAGCGTGAAACTTCATTGTGTGATTGGCCCCATATGTGTGTGTGTGTGTGTGCGTACGGTCGCGGGTATACGAGTGTGGGCGCTGCGTGGTCACGGTTAACATTATTGTGTAAATAACTGTAGAAAATCTTAAAAATGCAAAACTTGTCAAAGACACGCAATTAAAATGCAGCGTAGTGTGAAGAGCTGTTCTCTCTCGCTTTTCCGCACTTCCCATTTCCCCCACTTTCTTTCACCGCGCTCTCTCTGTCTTTTTCTGCCCCCTTCCTGTCGCAACCCACTTTTGGAAACCTTTCGTCGATTGCATAAAATGACTCACAAAGTCACCGTTTCCTTTTGTTTTGGTTTGTTTTGCTCCCTGCTCGGTATTCGAAACTGAAACAAATAAAGTAAATAATGGCTAAAGATGACCTGCATTTCGGCGTTTATCGTAGAAAATATATAAAATCTAGGCCTGCCCGGGTTCTCTCACTGTTTTTACTATTTTTAAAGCCGCCCATTTGTTTGTGTTTTTTCTCTATTCCCCGAACACTGAAACATTTTCAAATCTTACATAATTTAAATTAGTTTAAATGTTTCAAGAGTAATAAACAATAAAAATAAACACTTAAAACTAAAGATATTTCATTGCATGCGTTTTGAACCAATTTAAATGATCAAATCTATCTGTAAATTCTCTTCTTTGCTTAAATTAGAAAATAAATATCGAAATTCTTTCATGTGCAAGCGAAATATAATAATGCGGGCTTCTCTGCAGAACCGGCACACCTCTATTTCCAGCCCCTTGGGATCTCATGGATTGGGGTTCTGGGGGTTGAATGATAGGGAGGGACACTCATTTTGAGTCATGCTATATCTTATATTTGGTTTTGTCATTGTTTTTCCTTCCGTCTTTTGTTGTTTCAACGAAACACACCAGTGAGTACTTAAAAAAAGAGGGAATTCGAAATTATTATATGTGTAGCCATGTTTCCCTCTTAGTTTTTATAACATTATATATTTTAAATCGAAGCTAACGTAAATTTCCTTCAATTTAAATTATTTTAATTTGATTTAAAAAACGCTCACACCCTAATCAAGTTTTAAATTTGACATTCGAATTTTAGTTTGATTTCAAAATAGTAAATAATAATAATTCTATTATTTGACTACAAATAAGCAATTATTATAATAAATTAGATTATTTAGATCTATTTACTATCAAAACTGACTTTGTACCAATCGAAAAATATATTGTGAAAATTGTAAATAAAGTGACACGAAATTGGTGGAAAAGATAAGGAAAAATACCCGTGGTATTAATGATACCATAACAAAGTTATTAGAACATTAATTAAATCTACTATAGTTTAAATGCCCAATTAAAGGGTAACAAAAGAAGACAAGGGATATCTCTATTGATGTATTGTTAGTGATAGTCAAATCCGAGAACGAACAATCGCAAATCGACGTTAACAAACTTGAAAATACCTTGCTTTATACCTTAGTCTTCCTTAATAATCCCACTTATTTCTCTTGGTTTCCATGTCAAGCCCAACTTGCATTGCTTTTTTTAAAGGGGCGTTTACCGAGTCCCAGTCGCCGTATATGTGTATATTCCGTCTGAATGTGGATAGTTGGTACCTATTAATGGTCCATTTCCGAAGAGAGAGGAGGTCGAAGGAAATTGCCTTGACGTTGACATTGATTTTAACAGATTTTGAAGCGAAGGAGACGAGCTGCAAAAGCCAGTGACTAACTATTGTTTTTGTCTTTTTCTCTTTTTGCTCTCCTCAAACACAAATACAAAATGCACGCGCATGTACCTCATCCAAACATATTCAAAAACACACACAAACAAAACACACCAAACTCCATCCGCAGTAATACTGAACTCATCAGATTTTGACTATTTGTACACGAAAGGCAGCAATAATGCGCCCATCGATCGCAGTTCACTGCTGCTAAAGTTCGATCCGCTCCTAGGTGCCCCCGTTCCTGTGAATCTGCAGCAGGAACAGGAGCAAGCGCTGCTTAATATCCGCGGGTCGAACCACAACCAGAACAACAGGGTCCTCAGTCCCACGTTGGAAGAGCTCGAGACGAGTGGAGGCAACAGTCAGTCGTTTGGAATTGAAGTGAGTGCCAAAGACACCGCCAAGAAGTTGGACTTTAAGCCGCCTGTGGATAGGACTAAAGTAGGTTGACCCTTTTCAATTGCTTGGTTATTTTGTCATCTTTACCTTAATTATTACTAACTATCTATGTTTTGACTTCCCACAGAAGCATGCGAAAATGAGTGTTGACGTCATTGATAACGATTGCAACAAAACCTTCGATAATTCCAAGTAAGTAACAGGTGTCCCTGTGTTTTATGGATCCTGAATATAAATTGTTTTCTGATGTATTTTTAGCCTTAACAAGGAGGACAAGACCCACAACTACAATAACATGGATGAAATGGAGAAGAAGATCAAAAATGAAGTGTAAGTTTATCTAAAGTGTAGCCTTAAATGTGTTTTGACAAATGGATATACATTTCAGAACCCGATCAGAGGATATTGAGAAGAAGCTTAAGGAGGCGGAGCAGCGGGAGGAGGCGAGCATAAAGCGTATCACAGAAAAGGATAAAGCAATTGCAAAGCTTAAGTGAGAATTAAATAACATCATTGTCAAGTTACCACTTCTTATTGTCTTATTGTCTATGTGTATAGTGGCGTTATCGAGGCGTATGAAAAGGCCATTGCCGAGCTGATCAGTGAGAAGGAACAGCAAGCGCACGGCTTTGAGCGGCAGTTGCAGGATGTTCAGACAGACCGGGATACGAATTACCATCATTTAACATCGCTGGAAACCACATTCTCCGATCTGCATGTGTAAGTGGCGGCCGAGGCCAGAAAGACTTGTTTGAATCGTCTACTAACTAACAATTATTACAGCAAATACGAGAAGAGCAAAGAAATGACAACGCAGCTTAAGCTCAACGAAGAGTCGCTGCAGGCGGATCAAAAGCAGATGATGGACAATCTGCGGATGCAGGAACAACGCTACGACAAGATGAAGAGTCATGCCATGCAGCAGCTGGAAATGTTAGTAACAAATTAAAAGCCGCATTATAAAATCTAGCTAAGGCAATATTCCTTCCGTTTCCCATTTAGTGCCAACAAAAAGCTGGATCACATCACGAGGGAGCATGCGGACGAGGTGAAAAAACTTAAAGCTTTACTCAAAAAGGAGGAGATTTCACGCGTCTCAATGACGGAGCAGCTGCAGCAGAAGACACGTGAAAACGCTGACCTGCTTAAGATCTGCGAGGAGCTCATCTACGGCAAGGGACAAGGTGGTAGTAGTTAAGCTCCGCCTGGAATGTATTTTATACGCTGCTGTAAACGCACACACACACCACACCCTCCATTACAACACTCTCTCATTCGGCATGAGGAACACCTCTCGTTGCATGTCCTTAGGTCTGTAACTTCATCTTCATAGCCTCCATCCGCATTAGGCTCTGTCGTGTGCTCGGAACTAAATGTGAAAGTGCATATGCTTATATTGTTTCATTTCGTCAACTCCAAATTGCACTCAAGATGAAATTCAAGTTGTAATAACCCGACATGCATATATTATACTATTTCTAGACTTTTAGTTCTCCCGAAAAACACTCACTCACTCACACAAGTCACAGGCAGCGAGCAGACCCTTTTGAGTTTCGTTTGAGTTCCACGCGCCTTACGGCTCGGGTCACATGATCCGGGACATGTTACTAATTCTCTATCGTATATCGAATCGGCCTACTGATTTATGTTCTATGATATTATCTGGCGGAGAACTCGGGCCCTGTGTGGTTGAGCAAATGCAGCCAGCAAAGCAAATCGATAATGTGCAACGGCAGCGAAACCAGGAAGAAAATGCTAACTAAAAATGAATAGCGTTCGCTTGAGGCGCGCCTTTGCTAAATGTTTAAGTTTAAAGTTAGTTTAATTTAAAAATTGAAAAATTGTAATAGTCGTAATAAGCATAAAACTCTGTATTACATACTAGTACTAAAACAAGGAAGCGTGAAAACAAGAAAGAAAATTATTTAAATACACGCAACAAATTATTAATGCATAAAAGCCATACAAATGTATAAGTTTTTGTTTGCTTAGAACGACGCTTTAAAGATAGTTTGCTCAGCAGAACAAATACATGAATAGATTATTTAATTCGAAATTGTTTAGGCACAAGACAATAGACTAACAGAATATTTTCTATTGGCTAACCTTGACAGTTGCTATCTGACGAAAAATACTTTTTTTCGCTATTTTCAGAAACTTTTATTACATGAAACTATTTAAAGACCCCATCCCTCCCCCACAATCTTTGGAGAACTCTTAATGAATTTTACTTCCATAATTGACATTTACTATACTACTTAAGGAACACACCAGGCAGGAGATGAGACATAAAAAACGGAAATTATATACAAGTTTGTACCCGGTCCATGTAATCTGAAAAAATGCTACTTCATAATATATATAACGGCATACATATATATTTTTCTAAAGTAGACACACACATGCGCTTTTAAGTCAAGTTTTCAACGGAAGAATGCAAACTAGAATTTGTTGTTGGAGATTTGAGAACGAAAGAGGATAATATATATCAATGCGCTGTAAAAAAGAAACACATAAATAGTATTAAAACATGTCAGCGCATATGGAGAAACGATGTGCTGGACATGTGGTGTACGTAAAGGTGATCGAACTAGTTACATAATTCAATAAATAAAGTATGTAATTGCAAGAAAATTCAAAATATCTCGAATTTATTTTAGGTTTCCGAGTCGTAGTGCGTTCGGAAACGGCGTAGCATTCTTTTGGGTGATTTTCGTTAATGGGGTGATTCGGGTAAATTACATTTTGAAATCTAGAAAATTATTGTGCGGGAAAAAATTAAGGCAATTAGTAATGTACATATGGTCAAACATATTTATTCTGTATGACTTGATAAGAAGTTAAGTTTTCTCCTTAAGCCTAGTACTAAATTTAAGATACAAATTTGTGAAACGTCGGAACTTTATAGAAAATAATCATTTGAAAATAGAAAAAAAAAAAGGAAATTTTCTATCAAGCTTTTGACTGATTGGCAATGATGTAGTTATCTAATATTAGTTCTACGCTTTAATCTAACAATTTTAAAATATATTTTAATATTATAATTTTGAGCAGTCATTTCCGATTTTAAGGTATATAATATACATATACATATGTATGTCTTTTATAATAGATAATATGTACTACATATATTCTTGATCAGCATAATACATATGTCCGATAAGACGCAAACTGTTCATCCGGTTTTGTTTCTTTTTGTAAAGTAATTTTTTTATTATTTAATTTAATTAGTCGTATTGAAATGCTAGCTGTTAAAATTAGTTGTTGCAAGCGCACAATAATTGTTTACATTGAGCATTACTTTTGAGGGACAAATTTATAATTATCTCTACAGGATTGAATCTTGTGTAGAAGATAATATTTAGATTTATTGTATGAGATTATTAACAAAAAAAAATTAAATGCATTTTAAGAAGAGTTGAATATCATGCTGTTATTTTAAATTTTAGCCGATCGTTTCTCTGAAATATGTTAGATACACATACATATGTAGATGATTGACTCAGACAAGCTTTTATTATTATTTGGCCAGTTTTTTATTCCCATTCAATGATATATGATTTATGTAGGCACATTTTAGGGAAGATATTGTGGCATACTTTAAGGAATATCTTATTATTAGATGGTTTCAAATGAATCTTTTCCAGCAATTAGACAATCTCAGCTTTGACTTCGGGTTTCAATGGATTTTAAAATTCAACCAACAACGTCACTGGTCATCTATGATAGCGACTTTCGATAATTAATTTATTTATAAGCGAAACATAGATTGTTTGGGAAATATTATTGTATGCTTATAACATAATAATAATAAATAAGTGTTAGTTATAGAAATTATATATGTTTCAAATCAATGTGTATTTGAAATATTTAACAACATTATATAATGTTAATTTCGTCGATTTTAATAATTATCTTTTTACACAGTTCAGGAAAAAATAAGTCGAGTTTATGTCAGGATTTCCGGGAAACAACATTTTATTTTAATGTTGAGATGGAATTTCTTTTTATTATTCTTTTAATTCTCTAAAACCTTAACAGTTATCTATATCTTTTTTTTAATATTTAATTTCGAAAAGCTTTATTTTTGTATCTATTTGATTATGATGACTATGATTAAAACTAGACCATTTCTTCTTAGGCTCGAGATGAAAACAAACAAAATCGAAACTACGTCTGTGTCAACTGAAATCCGTCGTTGCAAGCCGAGTCCGTAATCCGGGAGCACCTGTACATCCAATGTAGCGATGTGGCAGCGCTCTATTCCCACATCATTTTTATATAGAGGCGCGCGTGGAGCGGTGAAGCTCAGTCGCTTGCCGTTCGTTGCCTAGTCAAGTTCCACCGCGAGTTTCCAAGTCCGGAATTCGGATTAGCCGACGGTTGGTGTCAGTTTCTTTCAAATTCCCATCAGCGGGAGTTGGAGCGCTGTGTAAACTAATTGCTTGCTAAATAGTTAAACAAACCAAAGTCAATAAATAATAATATACAGAAACGAGGGGAGACAACCTCCGCTCCTCCTTCACTGTTGTGACGCCTGTAACCGCTCGAAGACGTTAAAGTTTAGTTTGAGTTCAGTTTGAGCTGAGTGTTTACTGAATGCAATTTATTCTCTTCAACAGCTTAGCAGGCTCTCGTTAAGTTTACGATAACAAAATTAAGCAAACTTGTCGCACAGTAAAATAAATATTGTCGGTCCATTACAAAAACCGACCAGAAGCTACCAACATGCAGACAGTCATTAAGTAAGTATTCCACCTCCTAAAATTAATTCGATTCGCGCTTTTCCTGAACACCCATCCTGCCCCCGAATCCCCAAGTGGTCTTGCTCGGACAGTTTCTCTAGCCTATCCACTTGGCCAGATATCTTCGTTGCTTATGGGGACGCACTGGGAAAAGAAAGTTGCGCATGATTATTGAAAACACGTTTCGAGGTACCTTTAGCTGGGACCCTGGCTTATCACTGGAGCTGGGTCCACCGATTCCGGCACACAGTGAGAAATCTCGAGATATATCTAAGCATTTTTATCCGATCGATATGGAATTGAAAAGTTGTTCCTAATAAATAAATAGTAAGAAGCATAAACAAAATGTAAAGTACAGTTTTTTAACTTTTATATATGTACATATTGCCTAATTTTTTTAAAGAAAGGACATCAAGTTTTAAGTTATAAAGTTATTAAGTTATTAAGTTATCTTTCAAATAATTCCATTCAACATAGCTTTAGATATCAGAGATATTTTCCGAGTCATACCATTTTTCTCCCTGCAGTGGCAATGACAGACAAAAATAAAACCATAACCAAAGCCAGCTGCCGGCAAAAACTTCGGATGGCTTTGCATGACATCTCTGGGTGCTTCGATGGAAATTCGAAAACGGGTTTCCAGTTGGCCGGGGTTCATTTGGGAGTGGGATCGGTGTTAATTGAGTTCAGTCAACTAAGTCGGAGGCTTTGCAGCCGAAAGCCTCAGAGATGAATTGGTGGCAAGCGCGCTTTAATTAACAGTATCCAAACTCAATGGTTTTCGCTCCATTCATTTAATGATCGATTTGTGCGTGTGACAGCCACTTCAAACTTCAACAAAATCAAATTGTAATTGCATGGCCAGTGCAATTTAGAGGAAGCTATCTACATTCTTCCTACTTTATTATCGCGGTGGCGTAGCCAGTCATTAGCTCTTTGTTTGCGGCGGGACGCGTGTCCGGAACCTATATAACACATAGTTCCCACTACCTGCCCGCTGTCCGCAACTCATTGTTCTGAGAGTACGAAACTCTGAAAGTGCTGTAACCATTCGTTATGAGTCACTCCCCCCAAACAGTCTAACTATTGTCTTGCTAATGGCAGTGGGCTTGTTCATTGGGCATGTTTAAGAAGCAAACAGAAAAGCCTTTGCCACAGATAAGAAATTCCGACAAATCTTCAGATTTACTCAACCCCGTCTGGCATTGTTTACAAACTAATTAAAATTGTTGCTCTCAGCCAAGTCCGTAGGGGTAATCAAAAACCAATTCAATGTATCAGCTGTGAACATACATCTTCCGCCGATCACGTTTTCCACTTATATTTCAAACGTAAACAAAGCGCTGTATTTTGTGCATCTTTCTCTTTTATTACTTTTATTATGTTAAGGTGTAGGCAAATATTTGTACATTTTGTTTATGCCAATTTTTCTAGGTCAACCTTACGTAAGTTAATGGAGTCTCCGGCATCAGGCCTCGATTTCGGGGCGAAGCCACAATAAATCGGATTGTGGAGCCCCAAAAAAGACAGAAAAGCAAAGTCGCACCTTTGATGGAAGTGGCTTACCGGTTTTACTATTTGCCTAATACAGAATGTCTTTTTTTTTGAAACGTTTTTGTTTTTTTTTCTGTGGTATTCGGGGCAGGCACGAGTGCTAAGAACTAAGCGCCTTGGGAGTATGACTAGTTGATTCTTTGTGGCTTTTTGCTGGGCAGCTATTTGCTCAAATTGCATAATTAAATGCACGCAGACCTTAGTGCAATTCCAATTATGGTCAGCACAGTTTTTCTTGGCCATGCGGCTGCGTTCTCTTGGCTTTTCGTTTTCGTTCGCGTTTTCTTTTTTCCATGCACCGCTGAAGGTAACTACTTCTGCGGTTCGGAGATACTCCCGCCCCTGGGGCATTAACTGACCTTTTCCCCCTCTTTTTTATTGCCTAGAAAATCGTTGGTTACGCAAACATTACAGCTAAGAGCATATCAGCCAAACTTTCTTGGAACGAGATCGCCGACGTCTTGGGTTTCATGCTATTCGAGTGAATTCTAATCACGACTGATGGCCACTTTCTCTGCGACTTGATTTTCGATTCGCCGCCCGAATCGAATCTCTTGGAGAAAGCTGAAACTATCTCATAGGTTTATTCTAATTTAAGAGGGTTTATCTCTGGAGTGGCAAGCTTACTTCTATATACATGTACATATGTATTTGGCTTAGAGATATGTTTAAATAGATACAGTGAAATGTTTTAGAAATAACCAGGAGCCTTCTTACTTCCAACATTTTATTTTTGAAGTCCATATCATAAATATGTTGAGGACATCAATTCGTACATTATCACTAAAATATATATTTTTTTTTAAAGTATCAGAAAGACCTTTTTGTCATAAATTGCCTTCTATTTGGGAAACGATATCCAAGCCTTTTAATTTTAAAGAAGTAAACAGGAAAAGACATACATATAGCTTACACGTTTTGGCCATCAATTTATCAGGATAAGTGGCCTTCCGCAGCCCAAGCCTTTGACTCATTAAGATCGTATACTCATCGCTCGAGTGGGAGGGACTGGCACCGACCTGTCACCAGTGTAATTCTCCTGGCTTCCTTATGAAGCGCACGTGAGTCGTTGGAAACCAGGCCAGCGGCTGCTTTAATTCTGGGTAAAATTCTTCGCGATTTGGCAAGATTTTGGAGCGTGTAGCTCACGTAATTGGGCGGACTCTTATTTGCCTTTCTTCTGGCTGTGATTGTTGTAAGCGCTTTATTACTCATTTGTCACATAATAAAATTAAAATAATTGCGAATTTGTCACAGCGATGATTGATGGTCGCTACTTCGGGACTCTTAAGTATTTCCAATTCTTGTGGAAATTGCGCGGGTAATTGTTTGTGGGCTTTGGGGGGTTAATGGAACCTGGAACGTGCCATAAGCGAGATAATAAAGCTGCGACTTCCCCAGGTAAATAATCCAGTTAAGGCGCTTTGTCTTCTGGATTTATTTTTGTTTTAATTAAATGCCATAAATGTACTTCATGTTTGATATTGATTATTTTATATTATATTTTATATTTTTGAGGTCAGCCAGCGAGTTGAAAATTTCGCTGACAGTCGTAACGCAAGTGGCATATTAAATGATTGAACGTGGGCCTATAGGATTTGTCAATAAAATGTTTATGCATGCGGCCCACATGCATTTGCATTTTGCATTGGCAACAGCACTTGGCAGGCATGCCACATAACGGTTATTTTGCGTCCTTGCCAATGGACACACGCAATTGAATCACCTGCTTCTCCGACGGCTCTTGGCCCACCGAACGTCCTGAGATTTGTTTGCATTAGCCGTGGCGCCTCTGTTTTTCCGCTTTTCCGCATCTCCATCCTGTTCCGCCTTCCTGCCTGCCCGCAGCCCCATTAAAGGTAGAAAATTAAGTGGCACGGCACTGGGCAAATTGCATTGTCGCTGGCCGCGCTCCTTCCTGGCGCAAATTGCGCTCTTCCTGCCTATAAGTGGATTTCAAAGGTTTGTTGTCGGAGCCTGCCACCTGCAGCCTGCAGCCTGCATCTGTTGCTCCGCATCTGCGTGGTACTGGCGACTTGGCCAAGATCCATCTATCTGTCTGTGGGTGTCCCACAGCAAATCCACTTAGGCAGCTCCAAGTTCAAGTCCACGGCGTAATGTGTTTATTGAAATTTATTGGCGCTTTGCCACCGCACTATTGCCAATTAAAAGCCCTTTTGCCCCGACAGAAGTGTCCTTCTTAGACATTCAAGTGAAAATTGCATTTGATTCAGAGTTATTATTATTATTTAACGATATTATTTTCCCTTTTTTTATTTATACAAGAAATTTTGAATACTTCCTTTTATGTATGTACATACATTATATCGAATGGTACCGTTGTTCGTTTTAATTTGTTATTTCAGTAATCAATTTAATGAACTAAGACTGTTATGTAAACAATCGTGAAAATTATTTGTCTTACGTTGAAAGGTAATGCCAATTTATTTTTATTTAATCATTATGTGTTCAGTAAACTTCGTGCGATTTTAAAATGTATAATTTTGAAACGTGTTTCTCAGTACTATTAGATTCTTTATCATATACATACATGGATAGCCTTCAATTCGAATTTGAGTGCCCTTTTAGGCAAGTAAGAAATCTACAGTCAAGAGCTTAATCTGTGGTTGACTCAACAATATACAAAGATCTTGTCAAAGATAAGATTTTTGCTTGGACTCGCAGATGTGGTAGAGGCGTTGCAACGTTTCCTGAATAGGTTGTAATCCC
Source organism: Drosophila anomelani (assembly GCA_035045905.1). Lineage (NCBI taxonomy): Eukaryota > Metazoa > Arthropoda > Insecta > Diptera > Drosophilidae > Drosophila > Drosophila anomelani. Next base: position 120,065 of record JAWNOO010000007.1, on the reverse strand, counting down.
AACCATTCTTAGGATCTTGCAGTGCAGACACAGCTTAAATATGTTTTTTGGTATCTCTGTTTTTTTAATTAGGCGCTTCAAGAACGAATTTAGAACCTCGATGTTGCATAGAATTTGAATTGTTACTAAACGCGACTCCTAGTCCCAATAATCAGTTGCAGTCCGTGACACCGTCCGTAATGAGTGCACAAGCTTTGGCTCACCGTACAGTGGAGCTCGGCGGTTAAGAGATGTCGCAGATGGGATGAGCAGCCCGAGATTTCCGCGGGGCAATTAAAAGCGCGCAGTGGCAATTCGGGCAAAGTGGGAGCGACTGGATCTTAGTCGCATCTCTCGCTCAACGAAATTAAAATGTATTAGGTAATTGTGTCTGTGGCACAAATTAACACTTGGAAGGCAATTTGTCGGAGCACTTTGTTTGGGCATTACGAACAAAAAATAAAACTAATCGCAGTTCTGAGGCACTGCGATGCCAGCTGGGAACTAGAGGCAATCGAGTTGCAGGCGTCAACACAAACAATTTCGAAATTTATAGAATTAGTTTCGAGCTTAAATTGTGATGCGTCCAAATGCAACCAGATGCAAAAATATTTTGCAACCGAAATATGAAAATATCGAGTCAAAGTAAAGCTCGTACTTACGTGCTCGTTAATTATCGACCTGCAGATTACCGGAGCGATAAATGCAAATTGGTTCCCTAACATTGGCTAACTGTGTCACGCTCGTTAATACAGTAGTCACTGATTAGGCGAAACCGTTACAATGCGATCATAAAACAGCTGAAGCACGTTTCCCTTTTTTGAACTGCTTGAGAACAAATTTCCACCACCAGATACCCGATTTAATCCTGAACAGTTCATTCTCTTATCAGATCTTCAGTGACATAAGCACGCTTGAATTTACAGTAAAGTCAGTCAAGGTAAATGGTAATCGATTGACCAATCGGGCAGGAGGAAATGATTACCTTTAGCTGGAAGTTTGTATTTTCCGGGGATAGGGAGCAACAACTCAAATGTGCGGCTGTCAATCAGGGCTCGCCATATTAATAAAGGCTATGGCAGCCGACACCAAAAACTATCAAAAACATATTAAAAAGCTAGACAATAAAAACACGGCACGTAAAAGTTGCCAAACGTCACTCGCACACACATGTGTGTGCGATTTCACGTGTGCATATTTCGACAGTGTGTTTCTTTCTGTTTTTTGTCTCTCGGGAGGGTGACGTACAGGCTGCCACGTCAATGGCAGAGGCACGCCGCCTGCACTTGACACATTTATTGGGCAACACCACCGTCCCAAAGCAGACAAAAGCTGGGCTTCCCATTGACATGGGCCCCGTTTTTGGCGCCCCTTCATCCGACCTCCTCTCCCCACCCTCGCCTAAAGTTGGTAGCACTTGAGCCAGGTACCTTCAATGCCTGGGCGTCCATGGAAATCCCTGGCAAGGTGCGCCCCTGAATGAGCACACGATGATCGCGCCACATCCGAGACGAGCTCTTGTGAGAACTCCGGGTTTCGGGGATCGTGATCTTCCCCGGCGATAAAGCGGATAAAGGAAATGCACGATCCACAGACTAGACTCACTTAATTAGGGAATGGGATGGGGCTGGGGATGGGTTGAGCTGAGCAAGCGACGATCAGTAGTCATATCTCATATTCGGCAGAGCGGAGATTGCGAGGGGCGATTATACAAGGCACTGGAAACACTTGCCAGCCAACCAATTAGTAATCAAGCTAAATACCTTCATAGGGTATTCGCACTTCGTCGTGCTTCTTTGGGTAGATTAATTGTTTATTTTGCTTTTATGGTTGGCAGAAAATGTACTTTAGAGTACTTTTACTTAAAGTAAATGTATTTAGCTTAGCCTAAAGTTAGTTCTATTTTTAATTGATCTAGGTTCTTAGTAATCAGTTTGATATTTAAGATCATCACTCAAAACAAGCGTTCTAAGTGACTTGAAAGCGGTTCTATACTTTTATAAACTTTTGGTATCAACTGATTTTTAATACAATTGTTCTAAGTCTAAGGACAATACTAAACGTAGAAAATTATATATATTTTTTAGAATTTTTCCCCGTACTTGTTTTTATACAAATTTTCCAAATCTAGTTTTGACCATGCATTTATGCAGTTAATTTTTTCTAGATACTGATGAGCAGATGTCGCTATTATTTTAGAAAAGGCGGTCTCTCATTTTTGTCGTAAGACGCAGGTTTAGTTATCCTCATATCATGCCGTTTTAACCTCGACACGAGTTTTTTTATTTTATAAACAAAACGTTTTTTTGCTCCATTTCCTTCTTTTTGTTTAAATAATTTCCATGATAGGAAATCCAGAGCAGTTTGCCGCGATTCGCGATGCAATGTCGTTCAACTCTGTAAGCCCGGTATCATTATCCGCAATTAGTGGCAAAATCATTTACAAAACTGGTTTGCTGCTTGACATTACTTTATCTTACGAAATTTTGGTGAGTTTTTTGTTCTTGGGCTCGAATTCATTAAGCGGCCAATTCTCGATATAATGCACTTCAGCCCCAAAATAATAAGAACTCGGAGTAATTTAAAAGCACCATCATCAGCTTTTTGTATATATCAAATTAGTAAGTAAATAAATGTGACATATCCGCTGTGCATAGTATATGGAAGCAAATATGGAGGTTTTCAAGAGCCCACGGCGCACATCTACATTAATCACTAAGTGATTAGTCATCCTAGTTTTTTGGTGCTGCGATTCTGGCCGAGTGTCATTAGCGGTAGGGAAAAGTTCAGCCACATTAAACCGGATAATTGATCTCTCTCCGATCCATCGAATTGCCACGAGTTTGGGGATGTACATACATACATACATATATATTGAACTATGAGGGTCTACGGCTTTTTTGTGGGGCGGGGCCCTATCCGATGGGGGATCTGCGATCCGGAATTCTGCTCAGCGGACCTGACCTTTCCCCCAATCGGCCGTAAACGGTCGGATTCACTGCCCGTGACTTAATCGCCCATTAAAAGCATCTTCGCTGCGCTCGGGAGTCATAACTTTTTGCGTTATTATTTTACAATTTTCCACAATAATTGAAGCGTGCAAAAATTCATCACTTTTCGGAATCTATTTTCGTGCAGCTACTGATGTAGATGTTTTCTTTTTTATTTCGCCGTGTTATACTTACACTTCGACCACGGAAATGGCCGGGCATTAAAAAGCGTTGTGCCTGTGTGTGGGTTCGCAACACACACACCCGAAAAAAAACATCAAACAAAAATACTCAAATGTCGTAACGAGTTCGGCGGCCAACATGACTTTTCAAACTTTGTGTGTCCGAAATTTAACCAGTTGAACAACGGAGTAACAACAATAATTATGGCAATAAATTGCCAAATCGAGCACCCCCGGTGGTGCGAGGGGGTTCAGAGGGGGTCAGGAGGCCGATATATTGACAAATCGGAAGTGAGCCACCAATTACATACAGCCGGTAGCCGACTTGCAGCAAAATACTGTAATTCAGTTTTTAATTTAAGTAAAACGCAATATTCTGATTTTAAAAATATTTAGTTGGCGGTGGTTAGATAAATATAAAAGGTTCTGCAACTGACCATCATCTCGCTTGTCATATAATAAATATTTTAACTGCTTTAAATGCTCGTTATCATTAAAAATTACCATTACTGCCGCTTTATTAACTTTGCTGTTTTCATTTCCGGAGTCGTTTTATGTCTTGAAATGTTTTTATGTCTATGGCAATTACTTTAACTTTATATAATCAGTTAGCAGGGGATTGCAAGTTATTGAAATAAAAGATTTTTTCAGACTTTTCTGCTGTACTTATCTATATATACTTGACAATTAGTTCACGCACCAGGAGAACAAAATATAAATCCTTTGAAATGTAATAAAATTTCAGCACATTTAATTACTAAATAAGTATCAGATTAATTCAATTCCCTTCTAACTACGAGCTACTTTCTCATCCTGTAGGAACCCTAACTGGTGGCGTCGTCGCACCAAGTTGGAGAGAAGTCTGCTGGTGGTCAGCGCCATTCTGTTTGTGGCTGCCGCCGCTGCATTTGGTCTTTGGATCAACGATGTCGTAAGGGCGTCCAGCTCTACGGAGACCCCGCAAGCCACCGCACTGCATGGCGACAGCACCACCGTCAACAAGGTGTCCATGGAAAGTCCGTCGAAGGGCAAGGCAGTCGATGCGGATGAGTGGTGTCTCACCGAGGAGTGCATCCACACCGCCTCCACAGTTCTGCGGAAGATGAAGCCTGAGGTAGAGCCCTGCGACAATTTCTATGAGTTTGCCTGCGGCACCTATCTCGAGGAAGAGAACATCCCTGATGACAAGGTCTCGATTAGCACCTTCTCGGTGATCTCCGACAAGCTGCAGGAGCAGCTCAAGGACATAATCACCGCTGAGCGACCAGATACGGAGCCCAAACATTTCCGCCTGCCCAACCTGCTTTACAAGGCGTGCATGAACAAAAGTAAGTAGCAGAGAATAGTATATGCCCTCAATTCTATAAAATCTAGAATCACCACTCTAATTTATATTGTATGTCAAATTTTATTTTAGTTGTTTATTAAAAACTGGCAGGTTAATGTTTCCAAAGTCACAAAAGTATTTATAGATATATTGATAATTTATAGTCGGTATCCATAGATAATATAGATAGCTGAGTTTCGACCCTAAAAGAATATTCATTAGTCTAAATAACCTTCATTTAAAATTTTTTTTACTTAAACCAAAAAGTAATAAAAACCTGTAAGTAATTTGATATTAAGTAATGATATTGAGTAATGCGTCCTACGCAAAGGTACGCTAAATGCGAAACTATAATAGTACCAGATTTTTAAAGAAGTTTGGGTGGGAAAACCTTTATATTTAAATAAGAACTGATCTGACGGAAGTCAATAATTCGCATTTCCTTAAAGTTAAAACTACAATGCACTTCTGTCTGGTTATTCAAAAATAAAATTACTAACATTTCGCTTTCCATAGCTTTAATCGAGACCCTGGGCGCGGAACCCATCCAGCGCGTGGCCGAGAAGCTGGGCGGATGGCCGCTGATCAAGGGAGAGAGCTGGAATGCCGACGATAGCTGGACCTGGCAGGAGCAGGTCAAGAAGTTCCGTGCCGCTGGTTTCAGCATGGACTACATCATCGATTTCTCGATTGGTGTGGATCTGCAAAACAGTACCAAACGCCTGATTGATGTGAGTAAAGTGTGATATTGATATATATAAAGAGTTCTATAAAGAGAAAATTCCTTTAAATCTCAGCTCGATCAATCGGCACTGGCTCTCAGTCGCGAGTACTTGGTGAAGGGCTTCAATGAGACTCTGGTGGCCGCCTATTACGACTACATGGTGGACGTGGCCGTGCTCTTTGGGGCCAACAAGGATAAGGCCAAGACGGAACTACTGGACTCGCTGGAGTTCGAGATAGCCTTGGCAAATGTGAGTATTTCTGGTGGATATTTATCGTGTCCAAGAGTACAATGTTCGCTTCCTTAGATATCCTGGCCCAACGAGAAGCGTCGCAACTCCTCGGAGCTGTACAACCTGAGGACTCCGGCCCAGCTGCAGGCAGCTTATCCGTACGTTCAGTGGGTGGACTACATGAACGCCCTGCTGCCCGAGGGTCTGGACGTAGCCGAGAACGAGATGATCAACCTGTCGGTGCCCAGCTTCTTTGAGGATCTCGGTAAGCTACTGGCCAAAACCCCAAAGCGCGTCATTGCCAACTACATGTTCTGGCGGATTCACGGCTTCTCCGTGGGATTCCTGAGCGAGGAGTTCCGCAAGCGACAGCTGCAGTACGCCACTGCTCTGTCCGGACGCCAGGAGCAGGAGGCGCGTTGGAAGGAGTGTGTCGACATCGCCACCGGCAGGTTAGTGTGAAGTTTCGGATGCCACGGCTCCGTCCTTGGGTCAGGGTCTTCGGGGGTTGGCTGTATCTCGTTTCTCTGCCCGTTTTCTGTATCTTCTTTTGATTTCTTTGTGATTTGCAGCATGGATGAAGAATCCGAAGAAGATTACGATAGGTACTTATTTAGAAAATGCATTCATAATATTCTTGGAAAAGCGAGAAACTAACACAAACACAAAATCCACAAACCCCACAAAACACACTCGCATCACGCACAGACAAAGGACACACTAAACCACATACACACGCATGCTAAGAATAAAACCGAAGTCCGTTTAGTTAGATCGACTGTGACATACACATGGGACGGGCACTGACTCTGGGGAAAGATAACGAACTCATAGAGATAAATAGTTGTAAATCTTGATAATTCCGTTGTGTGGCTTTTATGATTTAACGCTTTATTGTGTAAACATCAATATTTTTTGTAGCCTTAGGTTTTGTTTGCCTGGTCCAGATAAAGTGATCTTGTAAAATCTTTATCGGTAAAATGGTTAATCATTCAATATTAAACAGTAGCGTCCGTTGTTGGTAATGCAAATATTCTTGTTGAAGATTCATTGTTTAATTGTGGAATGCAAATCTTTATAGAATATATTGAGCATTCATTCGGTTTTTTGTTTTAAAAAAAATGGCAAGCTTATAAAGGTAGTGGTTTGGTCAATGTCTGCCGGTTAGCTAGTCTCTGGTATAACTTTCGATCTTAATGGACTTCGGTAATAAATATTCAATATGTGAATGCACTTTAATTCACGCACGTTGGGGGACAGCGACACTCGAGGCCCCTTTTGTCACTTGAGCACACACCTAGCGTCCACAGCAGACAGATCCGATCCGATGCGATACGATCAGATCTGATCGCGTCGGATCCAAGTCTTCCGGCCGATCCTAATATGCATATTCATTTTGTGTTCCACTTTCACGCGAATTCTTCAAACACCCATTTCAATAACTGCACTTCCTCGAACCAACAACCGACATCACATTGAAATGATAACGCCACCATGCGCCATTTAATCCAATGGTTATCGAATCGCATCCCAGCCTCGGCATATCCGTGGGATCGCTGTACGTCCGCAAGCACTTCCACAAGGACTCGAAGGCCAACGCCCTGGAGATGGTCAACGACATTCGCAACGTCTTCAACGACATTCTGGACGAGGTCATCTGGATGGACGCCAAGACCAAAAAGGAGGCCAAGGAGAAGCTGCACAGCATGGCCACTCACATCGGCTATCCGGACGAGATGCTCGACAACGAGAAGCTGGCCACCTACTACGACAAACTCGATATTGACCCCGACAAGTATTTCGAGTCCTTCCTGGGCATGAACATCTTTGGCACGGACTACTCCTTCAACAAGCTCCGTCTGCCAGTCAACAAGACGGACTGGGTGCGACATGCTCGTCCCGCGATCGTGAACGCCTTCTACTCCTCTCTCGAGAACAGTATACGTAAGTGTCATATACACCTTGTAATTATTCCACAGGCCTCCCAAATATGTATGAACACTTGTTAATTAATCCACACAATCATAATATAAGGCATCCTAAGACTAATACCAACAATATCTTAGATATTTTTTTATATAACAAAATGTTTTCATTGATTGCTGGTGAATTCAAACTTTTGAATCTTTGTATTAGGAAATTAAGAAACTACTCAAAGAAATGGTTTTAAAATGAATGTATTAATGAGACTTCAAATTTATTTCTAACAAATGTTTACTAGAATTCCCGGCCGGCATCCTGCAGGGACACTTCTTCAACGCTCAGCGCCCCAAATACATGAATTTTGGCGCTATTGGCTACGTGATTGGCCATGAGATCACTCACGGTTTCGACGATCAAGGTCGTCAGTTTGACGTGAAGGGCAATCTGCGAGACTGGTGGCAGCCGGACACCCAGAAGGCTTACCTGGCCAAGGCGAAGTGCATCATCGAGCAATATGGAAATTACACGGAAAAGGCCACGGGTCTGAATGTAAGATATTCTTCCATATTTCGTGCATAAACATCTAAAGCAGATCTTCTTTCCACAGCTAAATGGAATCAACACGCAGGGCGAGAATATCGCCGATAATGGTGGCGTGAAGGAGTCGTACATCGCGTACAGGCGATGGGCACAGAAGCACGGTCCGGAGAAGAAGCTTCCAGGCTTGGACTACACTCCGGAACAAATGTTCTGGGTAGCAGCCGGACAGACATGGTGTGCTAAGTACCGTAAAGGTAAGAAAAAACGTAAAATAATTATTTTGTAATTGTGATTTAATAAAAACAAGAAAGGAAGCTAACTTCGGCTCACCGAAGTTTGTATACCCTTGCAGAGTTTAAACAAAACATTAAAAACGAAATTCTGAAATAATAATTTGTTGCCAAATCTCAAATTTAATGGCAATGGTTTGAAACACGGCTAAGCTATGGTTTTTTTTATTTTCCTGATTGTTTCTATGGAAGCTATAGGATATAGTCAGCCGATTTTCATGAAATTAAAATAAAAATTCACGAATAATAAAATATGGCTAAATATCAAATTTGGTGAAAATATGTTGAAAACTGGCAAAGTTATGGTTTTTTCTTTTATTTTCCTGATTGTTCCTATGGAAGCTATAGGATATAGTCAGCCGATTTTCATGAAATTAAAATAAAAATTCAGGAATAATAAAATATGGCTAAATATCAAATTTTGTGAAAATATGTTGAAAACTGGCAAAGTTATGGTTTTTTCTTTTATTTTCCTAATTGTTCCTATGGAAGCTATAGGATATAGTCAGCCGATTTTCATGAAATTAAAACCGAAATTCGGAAATAATACTAAATGGGCAAATATCAAATTTTTGAAAATTGGTTGAAAACTGACAAAGTTAGGTTATTTTTAAATTCTGTGATATTCAGTCCTCATTTTTTTTTATTATTATTTTTATACTACATTTTTGTTTTCTTTTTCATTTCCATAAATACATTTATATATATTATATATATATATTATAATGCTCTGAGATCTGAGTTTTAAGTTATTTTACTGATATGACATACACATAACCTATTATGCAAATTTTTCTTTCAGAATCTCTTAAGATGCGTATTACCACTGGCGTGCATTCCCCGTCCGAGTTCCGCGTCCTTGGATCGCTCAGCAACATGAAGGACTTTGCCAAGGACTTCCAGTGCCCAGACGGATCCCCCATGAATCCGGTTCAAAAGTGTGAAGTTTGGTAGGACCTGAGCTGGATTTATTTTCGGGCTTTTATGTCCGCAATATTAAATAGGCAATGGAATGCAAGGAAAGCTAGCGATCAAGCCCGCTTCTAGAGGGGCTAATCTCAAGTAGAAATACAAATACAATATCGATCGCATTTATGCATTATGTAAAAATCGTATTTAATAAAAATTGTTTATATGTAATTAATCCACATTTTTTATCAATATTTGTGGCTATGTCTGTAGCTTCCGTACAGATTTAAATCTTTGCTCACACTTAAGAGTTTTCTTCTGTATGGGTTTGAATGTGTCGTTGAGATACTCGTTTCGTAAGAATGACTGCTGGCATGGGCTTCAATTGTAAGACGGTTCTCCAGTGTGGCCCCGGATGTGTTGCTGCAGAGTTCCGTTTCCTGATAAGAATTTGTAAAAGCTCGTTGGTTCGAGCAATGGAAACACTTGAATACCCCATTTGCAATGATCATGTGTACCTTAAGGTGCTATTTCACTGTAAGGACTTCTGGAATGATCGTTCCTCTGTGTGGGTCCGGATATGGGGTTACAAAAATTAGTTTCGTTACGATGGTTCTTTTGTACGAATGGGTCGTTGAATAGACCCATGTTGTAAAAAGGACTTCTGGCAGTGCGGACACTAAAAGGCACCTTAGGTGGTTCTGCCTCACTCATAAGCTCATAATAAAACAAATAAGAAAGCTACAGTTGAGTGAGCTCGACTGTGAGATACCCGCTACCCATACTTAAACCAGAAAAGCGTCAGGACGCCAGAAAACACAGTTAATACAATTTTAAACATAACGGACAAATGCAAATGCAAGTGTAATATAATCACATGCATACAAAAATACATACACATGTATCCATGGTTGGTAAAACGCGTCATTATTGCATTTAAGCGGCTAATAATTATTACCATTTATAAAAATTGCTTCACGAATATCTTATAAGATTCTTTTTCGAACACAACCAAGAACTGATAAGAATATTTAGTTGGTCTAATTGGTCGACCAAAGGAAGCCTGCTGCCAGCAGCCGTTTGTGGCCATACAAAATTATTTCTTTAATAACTTCGACAATTTTTATCTGATCGCAACCACATTTTCAGGGATCACACAAACTATAGTTCTTAATATACATACCGAAATTCGCGACTCTAGCTTTAAAATTATACGCTTAATACGCTTTTTTATGATTTGCGGGGGCGGAAGTGGGCGTGGTAAAAATTAGAAACAAACTTGATCTGCGTGCAAGCATAAGAAATACTGTCGAAAAAAAATTAGAGCTCTATCTCTTATAGTCTCTGATATCCAGTGTTTTATACGGACAGACGGACATAGCTAGATCGACTCGGCTGTTGATCCTGATCAAGAATATATATACTTTATATATATATCATATATATATATATATATACTTTATATATATATCATATATCAAATTTGATATTTGCCCATTTAGTATTATTTCCGAATTTCGGTTTTAATTTCATGAAAATCGGCTGACTATATCTTGTAGCTTCCATAGGAACAATCAGGAAAATAAAAGAAAAATTCATAACTTTGTCAGTTTTCAACATATTTTCACCAAATTTGATATTTAGCCATATTTTATTATTTCTGAATTTTTATTTTAATTTCATGAAAATCGGCTGACTATATCCTATAGCTTCCATAGGAACAATTTTATTTTTTTTTCTTCATAGGATCGGAAAAATATGTAGAAATTCTTGTTTACAAGCCGCTTAAATTGTCATAAACTTTTTCTTTGATGCGGCAATTCACGATTGGTGCTTTATAATTTACGTAGAGCAAATAGTATTAAAACAAATTATAAAAGAATTGTTTTATAGAAGCAAAAAATTCTCTGCTCTGAAAATATATTCAAATTCAAAAGAAATCGCTTCTGTTAAGCAGCGAATATGTTCTAATCAGATGTTTTCTTGCCGAACCGTAAATGATTGAATAGCGGTCTTTATTCCTGTCAATATTAACGTAAAATTCAAATTCTACATGTTAGGGAAGGGAAATGACCATGTCAGAAAATCGATATATCGATATTATAAAAATACCGATAGTATCGAACGTACAATTGATGTTTTTGCATCTCTATCTTTCTCCATCCCTTAAAAATACGCAGCGTGGCTGACCGCAAATTTTGCGTCAATTTCCGTGCAAATCCTAGCCAATCCTCGAAAGAATGTCAGCTCTCAACCTGACCGTGCGCGTGCACCCGGTGGTGCTGTTCCAGGTGGTGGACGCCTTCGAGCGGCGCAATGCAGACTCCCATCGTGTTATCGGCACGTTGCTCGGCTCCGTTGACAAGGGAGTGGTGGAAGTGACGAACTGCTTCTGTGTGCCGCACAAGGAGCACGACGACCAGGTGGAGGCCGAACTGAGCTACGCCCTGGACATGTACGACTTGAACCGCAAGGTGAACCCCAACGAGAGTGTGGTGGGCTGGTGGGCCACCGGCAACGATGTGACGAACCACAGCTCGGTGATCCATGAGTACTACGCCCGCGAGTGCAACAACCCGGTGCACGTCACTGTGGACACCTCGCTGCAGGGCGGCCGCATGGGCCTGCGTGCCTATGTGTGCATCCAGCTTGGTGTGCCTGGCGGAAAGACCGGCTGCATGTTCACGCCCATTCCCGTCGAGCTGACCAGCTACGAGCCGGAGACCTTTGGCCTGAAGCTGCTCCAGAAGACGGTAGGCGTGTCCCCCGCTCACCGCCCCAAGACAGTGCCGCCGATGCTGGACCTGGCCCAGATCTCGGAGGCCTCGCAGAAGCTGCAGTCGCTGCTGGACCTGATCCTCAAGTACGTCGATGATGTGATCGCCCACAAAGTGACGCCGGACAACGCCGTGGGCCGCCAATTGCTCGACCTCATCCACTCCGTGCCGCACATGACCCACGAACAGTTCACCCAGATGTTCAACGCCAACGTGCGCAACCTCCTGTTGGTCATCACTCTGTCCCAGCTTATTAAGACCCAGCTGCAGCTGAACGAGAAGCTAACCTTCCTGCCCACGGCCTAGATTTATGTGTCGGCAGTGGTGAAATGGGGATATCTTAAGGAAAAAGTGTAAAAGCCGATTGTATTGGATTATGTTTTCTATTAAAGGTCTGAGTAATAAAGTGCTCTGGTCGCCCAACTAAGCTGTTTATATTGTATTGAACGGTGAATAAGGATTTCATTCCCTTCTGCTAAAAGTGTAAGTAAAAATTTCTCTGTCAAAAATGAAAACGGATAATTGATTTAAAAGTGAAAACCGGAGCAGAAGATGTACTCCTTTTCTTCCTATTTACTCCGGACGCAAAGTTATATTCCTCACATAGTCGTCTATGCCAGTGATAAAAACTCGGACTCGGATTATCACCATGTCGGAAAGGGTCGGAAGTGATTTCTTTACTGCGTTGCATACTTCTAGTCAAACGGAATACCCTGCGCCGTAATAAAACATAAATTGGCGTAATTATAATAAAATAATTAGAGTGAGTGAACGGCAGAAAATTTAAACCGACTGTTAGTGAGTGTCGTCTTAAGGGTTCGTACGGATTTTGGAAACAAAATACGGGAAATTTGACTGCAGTTAGCAGAGGTTCGGGTGCGAAGTGCTAAAAAAGTAGAACACTTGGTAAACCGTCTTCCTTCCCAGTTTCGTCTCGCTCTGCACTTTAAACATATACAACAATTTTGTTTAAAATCCCCCATGGGTTCCAATGAGCATATGGAATTTTACAAATACTTTAAGATTTTGACATTTATAATTTATTGCGTGAAAAATATCTGGAAGGAAATCGTAGATAAAAAATAAGAATGCTATCATGGAACAGCTTCTCAACTCGTTCATAGTCTTGCCGATCTCGTTGATATCAGAGTTCCTTGTACAGGTACTCATTTGCCGTCATATTAATACGTCTGTAATTATTAAGGTTGAACGTGCCTCGGGTTTCATCTCTGAAAAACACATATTTAACATATTTTGATTCAATGGCAGCCATAAAGTATGAAGAAAAGATAAAAGGAACTTGTCGCCAACCGAAAAGCGAAGCGAAGGGGAAAGCGGCATTAGCGGGTGTTGGCTGGTACTGGTACTGTGACCTGGTACTTACGAGGCAATTTGGATAAGCTATATTACCTAAATATTTTTATATTATTTTTATATACTTACAAAAATGTGCTGCAAAGTCTTTTGATGTTAAATATTAAGTACATTTTTGCTCAAAAATGTAAAGGATATGGATGGATAACCCTATCCAACGGGCTAACGCACACACATCTAAAATAAAAAAATTAGATAACATCAAATTATATCAGAAGTTTAAATGTTGCCGATTTTATAAGCAATGAATGCAATTTTTTATTCAATGGTAAGTAATTTGCTTTTATGCGTATGTTATTGAAGGCAAACGAATAAAATTTGTTATTGAAGACCAGGTATATATTGGTTCTTGTCCAAGTGATATATATCTTTGTATTTCAGGAATGTTGGAAAATTTACCATGTGAGATGTCTGCAAATATGTGACAAGCGTCGCATAGAAGATTATTGAAATTGTTCATTATAGATAATGAATATTTGTTAAAATCGATTCCGCTCAATATACGATTTAATTCGCTTCCAGTCAGTTAAAGATGTCATTTTTTTTATTTTTATAATTTAGGTTTCGAATCGATGTACATATGTATGTATTGTTGCAGAATAATGTTTGCGTCCCAAATCTATTCTAATTTATATAAATATTTAATTAATTGTATATTGAATTTTTTTAAGCAACATCTGCTACATTTTTCTCCTATATAGTACTTTGTGCCATGAAAATGTTTCAGGTCCTGTTAGCCTTTTTACGGCTATGAGTTCAGCAATTAGTGATTTCAGTTTTTTGCCTTAGTAAAAACTCTTAATTGCTTTGGATTTCATCATATGCACAAGGGCTTTACAGAAAATAAAACAAGAAAGCATTGTAATAAAACAATGCAGTTATTGTTCTTTTAAATACTTTATTATAAAACTAAGCGAAATTCAAATCGTTTCATTGTATTTTTACAGAAAATTATTCATATACCAATGAAGTTAAAAGTTAAACATAAAGTTCAAGAAGTGTATATAGAATATCCATGATTTTGATTCATATGCTTAATTACAATAAATAAGAATAACGACAATTCGAAATGAAATCTTTCACGTTATATGCATATCTCCTTTAGTATGTATGTATATAGTATGTATATAATAATATGTACTTATGTTAGTGGGTTGCGTGTGTACGGGTATTTTTGTATATAACTTTAGGTACATTGGATACGTCGTTAGGTATTCTATGTGGGCTGGGGTGTGTGAAACTCATAGTACACAGAAACTTCAGAATTAGAAGACACCGAATGCTCGGGCGCGATAAAGAAGACTTCAGCATTGGTTGGAAAATAATGTACAACTCGTTTGTCTGTAGATATATCTATGTAGGCAATATACAATTTTAAAATTTTAACAACGTTCAAAGAACTTTTTAATATGTATTTTTAAGTCCTATATAATTTTCAAACACACAATAAACCGTAAATTGCAATTTGAATTTGACTTTGACTTGGCGTAAAATTGTAGAGAGCTTAGCTTTAACGTCGGATTTTCAAACATGTAGAATATATTGTATATAAAAAACGTTAAAATCGGAGTCAAAAAGCAATGCAAAGACATTCAAAAAATTTCGTACTTATATTGAAGCGATTAATTAACACTAATCTGAAACGTTTTGCATTTGACTTTGTTCTCAACATGGATATATCTATGTATGTACTCTATATGCATATGTGAACATAAAACATACGAATTACGCGTGTGTAGTTAGTGTCTGTATATTACTAGTACAACAACAACAATCAATTTGTTGCAATAGCAACAAGAACAAGAACAACAACAAAGCCGGCCAAACTCCAATTGCTCTTAGACGCAGCTGAACTTGAACTCGTCGCTGGAGTAGCAGTTTTGGCAGTGCAGCTTGTGGTTCCGTACCCGGACGTCGGTTCCGTTGAGGCCATCGCCCAGCTGCACATGGCAGACGCAGCACTTGAAGCAGTTGATATGATAGAACAGCAGCAGCGACTCAATGATCATGGCAGCACCGCGACCTGTCGAAAGAAAATGATCCACATTATTTTTTAAACACTATTATGTAGTTTAGGTGGATCGATTTGCTTGGGATTTGCAGGAAGAACCAGAAATAATAATATGTATTTTTAATTAGTTTTTTTTTATTTAAATATATGGCAATGTAAGTTTGCTTATGTTAACAATTCAGAAATTTCTTTAGCAAAAATATAAAACACAAACCCAAAACAAAAATCGATCCACAACAATTAAGATATACCTTAATTCGTTAGATTTGGCATAGTTATAAGTATTAATTAATCCTTATCAAGTCTTTGTTAATTATAAATATTTTTTGTATTAAATAGTAGTTTAAAACTGGTTAATCACACCCAAACAATATATTTGAGCGCTTTGTGCACTTGTCGACAGTTGTCGTGGGTGCAGCCCAGATCTGTCACAGACATGTACGTACGGATAGAAAAATATAGAAGCTTTAGATTAGAGAGAGTTTGGAAACAACGGAAAAAGGAGGAAGGCTTTTAATGATCAACACTTGAGACACCAAATTATGAGGCTAGTGAGTTTGAGTGTGTGTTATTCTTGTGATTCACGCTGTGACAAGCCTAGAAAATGTTACCAAGAATGCTTTATGAGAGCCGGGGGTGACTGGAGATAGAAGAATAACCACAACACTCACAACCAACATAGTAGCAAAGTTTACCTAGTTCGTCCCCGCAATGGGAGCACTTCTTTTTGCCACTGACGCTGAGCACCTTCTCCTGGCTGCCGTTGCTGTTATTGTTACTGCTGCTGTTCGTCTTCTGCGGATGCTGCGGCTGCTGCGGTTGCTGCTGATAGCCGTTGTTGGCATTGCCATTGACCTGGCTATAGTTTCCATTCCCATCGAAACTGTTGGAAGAAAGAAAATGTGTTTTTCACTAAACTTTATGCAAATATGATTATTATAAACAAATACATATTTTGACATAATTAAAAAAATATGTTTAAAGATTTTAATCATTTTGAGTCTAAAGTAAGGCGATCAATTCCTAAATTTTTTTAATATTTAATACAATGATCTCTGAATACGTTGAGAGAAATTAACTATTTAAGTATGATTATTATTATTGATTCTGAGAATTTAATTATGTTAAGCTTATTTGCAAGCACTCAGCCTGAAATATTCTCGGCATAAAGTATGGCCTCACCGTTTGCGTTCGCCAATGCCCTTGCTCTGAACGCGTTCCGTCAGCGTCTGGATGATGGAGTCAGGCAAGGGCTTTCCGTTCGACTTGCTAGCCGGCATTGATCGCCGGTTAAGCTGATCGATGCGTCGCTGCTCCGCCTCCTGCAGGAGCCAGTGGTTGTTGTTGTAAACGGCTCCACCGTAGTCCGGCATGGATTTGCGCTTCTGCTGTTGGGCGGAGAGCCAAGCCGGATCGTTGGCCAGGTTGCTGTCGTAGCTCTTCCGCTGCTGCACCTGCACCCAACCGTCTGTGTATTTGGGCTTGGGCGTGGCACTCAAGGCAAGCAAAGTATTCCGCGACATATTGCTCAGGTTCTGGGCCGATTGGTGGTGGTAAGCAGCCGCCGCTGAGGCCTGGACGGGATATCCAGGACCAGAAAGTCTCGGGCCCATTGGGGCCCCAGCGATCTTGATCAGGGAGCCGCCATAAGGAACTGGCGGTTGCCGCTGCCTCGTACTAACCGCATAGTCTGGCTCCAGGCCATGACCATTGGCGGCGGCTATGTGCATTGCTCGCAATGGCTTTGTGGGCGCCGTTGGCGGCAACATTAGGCGGTTGGAGAACTCGTTCAGATCCGACATGGACTTGCGGTAGTCCGTGTCCATCTGGTGATAAGCATAAAGCGCCGTCTTCTGCTGCTGGTGCTGCTGTTGTTGCTGCTGTGGCACGTTGGCGTAGATCTGCTGCGAATGCAGTGGCTGCTGGTGGTGATGCGGCGGCGTGGGCGGCTGGAAGGCGCTCAGCATCCCATTACCGATGCCCAAGCCATGGTGCAGATCCTGAAGGGAACGACGGTTGTTCGACATCAGCATCTTCGCCCCGTGCTGCAGCTCTCGGCGCGCCAGGTTCTCGCGCAGAAGGAGATTCTCACGCTGCCGCTTCAGTTCCTCCTGCTGTGGTGTAGAAACATATATTATGGTTATCGAAACCAACTCCTTTTACTCACCGAAAAGTGAAGGAGCTCCCGCTCCACACGCAACACCTCGCCCTGCTCCCGTATCTTCTCCTCGATGGACTGCATTTTAGCATTGGCCGTCGCGGTGGCTTCGCTCAGTGATTGAGTAGCCGCCGCAGCCGCTGTTGCCGATTCTGTCCAGGACTCGGCCGAGTTGCCCTTGACCGTCTGAAGCAGAGGTGTCTGCGCAGCCAGCAATAGGCTCTCGTTCTGGTAAATCACCTCGCCCAGATGTGTGGTAGCCGGTGGCGGAGGCAGCGGTGGCGGCGTGGCCTCTGACTGCGTATCGTTCTCCTCCGAGGAGTTGGTGTAATGCTCGCTGCTCTGGCGCGAGTGGTTCTCCGAAACGCCTGAGTCGCGGCTATCGCCTGGAGAGGAAGAATATAGGAAATGAAGGGATTAGACGAACGAAAAAATGTACAAGTCTTCTTTTGACTATTTATAAATTTGAATTTTATTGTTGATATTCCCAGACGGAAGCTTGCAAAATTCTCTATCTAAAATTCTAAAGTTCATTACATGACTGTATTCCAACTCGCAGGGTATTCTATTTATTTTTACTTACTACAGTATACAAGACTATAGCTGTTTTATACTTTTCATTCTTAATGAAGCCGGTAGTGGTCTTGATCTGCGATCAAAAGATAATGTTGTCTTCCAATTTGTTAGCAATATCTTCTATAGTCTCCTTTCATGCCCCTTTTAAGGGTCGGTGGTGGAAAACTTTAAAATAAACTTTTAAATATATATCAAAAGGTTTTCAGATCTGACGAAGCGCTAGGCAAACTGATTCTATATAGTGTCATCCGTGTGGCAGTTCAACCACCCAAAGGGGAAGCGTCTGAGGCAAAGCTGTGACAGCTCCCTGGGCCACGCACACTAAACGGATTATTTATACTTAACCTCGCGGGGGCAGCTGGGGGCCGACCCCTGGCACCTTCCAAGCTCCACCTCCGCCTCCCTCTACTTGTGATTTGCTCTGACTTTCGTTTTTATGCCCTATTGGCTTTTGGTATCGGCTTTCTTCCTCCATTCGACCGTTCAATACTATACTTAGAGACCATGGTATGGGACTCACCTGTGTCCGAACTGTCGCACAGTCCCGCCTTGATGTATAGCTGCTTCTCCAGTCGACGCTCCTCCTGCAAGAGCTGCGCCATATCTGGCGGCGGGGCCACCGTCAGCTCCAGATAACTCTCCATGTCATCGAGATCGCCGTCGGTCTCGATGCCAAGGAAACTGGAGCGCTTGTTGCGCAGCTCCTTCTTGATGCGCTTGGTGGAGTTCATCCGCTTGATGGGCGGCGATGGCTGGGCGGGTTCCAGCAGCTGTCCCTGCAGCTGCCGGCGTGTGCCGTTGGATATGGTCTCGTAGGTGTTATCCGACGACCAGGTGTCGGTGTTATGCCCCAGACTGCTGCCTAAGCCATCCAGCTCATCGACTCGGCTGTCGCGAACGGGAACTGGCGGCGGACTTTCGGTGGGCGGCGGCGGGGGCTTCTCCTTGGGCGGCTCCATCAGGCCCAAGGGTGGTAGGGCCGATCCCTGGCTGATCTCCAGGCCGGAGTAGAAGATCTCGATGTTCTCGTAGACGGGAACGGGTCGCAAATGCTTGGGGGCATCGTAGTAGGGCTCCGTGGCCTTGGGCACTTGATAGTAGGGCTCTGCCTCACCCGCCGCCGGTGCTGCCGAACCTGTTGGTGGCACAATGGTGCCTGTTATGGCTGCTGGTGGTGCTGTTGCTGTTGGTACAGCTTTTGCTGTTGCTGCTGCTGCCGCTGCTGGGTTGTTCTCGCTCTGATTGCTGTTGCTGTTGGTTTGATTAGTGTTTTGATTATTCTCGTTATTGTTGATGTTGCTGGTTTGATTATTTGGAATGCTTCTCCTGTGACTCCTCCGCGTCGCCGCCTGGGTCTGTGTAGTTATCGTCATCGTTGCTATCTGTTCATTATCTACTTCGTGCATAGATATAGTCGAGCTGACATTCTCATAGATGGGCTCCCGTTCCCCCTGCTTCTGCTCGTCGGTTTTATTTGGCATATCCCCCCCACCCTCGGTGTGTGTTTCCCCCTGCTCAGGTTCCGTCTCCTGGTCATGCTCCTGAGCGTACTCCGATTCCGCCTCCTGCTGCTGCTCCTTCCGCTCCTCCTCCTGCTCCTGCTCCTGCTTCTCTGCCAGTTGCTGCGCCTTGTCCATTGGCCTGGGTGTCGTCTCGCGATCGATTGCTTCGAGCGCCAATTCAAGAGCTTCGTTGATCTGTGGGGCGGGATGAGGTGGGCGTGGCATGGCGAGCGAGCGAGAAAGCATCGTGCGTGACAGAGAGAGAAAGAGAGAAGAACGCGCATGGATCGCATGAATTTCAGTTAGTTTACACAAGAAAAAGGCTGGCTTGCAAATCAAAAAGAAAAAGTCAACTAAAGATAAACAAAATTAAATCAAACAAAGAATTTCAATATCAAGCATTTACTGGGGGAAAGACGAGAACGGAAACGCAAAATAAATTAATTTCTGAAGTGGGACTTGCAGCGGGATATTTACAAAACGAACAAAGGTAAGTACACTTTTCATCCAATGCAGCTGTAAGGGCGATAGCGATTACGAATAACGACTATCTAGAACTTTCAGGGAATAGGAATACCTATACATGCACATATACATATGTGGGCACTTATGTATGTGCAAAAATAAAACAGATAAGTTAAGCTAATTCCCAGGTAATCTCTTGGCAAATATGAAATAAATTCGTGTAACCGTTAGACGCGGAACACCTTTCAAGGTTTCAATAATTTCGTACACAGATTCGCTTGGATACGATTTCATTTGAAATAAGATTTAGATTATAATAATCATACATTCGTTTACGATTCACTTTTTTTCCTTATTTGTTAATTTGACTTTAAAATATCTAAAATGAAAAGACTGTGCTGGACTACCGTCGTTTACGAAGTTAACTGATTCTGCAGTTGCCAAAATTTGCTTTTTTTTATAATATTCCCAAGCCTCGCGAGGAAACCCCGTTGATAAGGCTGCTCAATAAATAAATACCTAGGCAAAATTTTATCAGCTGTTTCCGGTTATCAAAAAAGTCTCAAGAGATTCCTAGAAACACTCATATAAATTCCAGGGGAAGCACTTCAGAAAATGGTTTTAGAAATTGGGGAATGGAACTGGCAGCTCACCACTGCTTTACGATCGAAAGAACCTAGCAAACTGGAGTGCTGCAATCGATTCGGTTTATATCTCTAGATAGGGTACGTCCGTCCATCCACCCTTTTGGCGAATTATTTGCACGATTATATTATTATTATTATTATCATTACTGGGCACCATAAAGATAACTCGCGGCGGTATTGCAGGGGAGTACAGACCGGAATATATAACACTATATGTTGTTCCAAACGAACCTGGCCCGCCGAGGGCTTAGAGAAGACTGAAAACGTAGGCGGCGTAAAGCGGAATCGATCCAAACGATTCGCTTAGATAAAGAAATGGAGGAAAGAATATATATGGGGCGGCAAAACTGCAGAGACAGCACTCCAGGGTCTGCGGATGGGGGTTGATGGACACGCGACGCCATGCCCCCAAAGTATGCAGCGCTGCGCTGAATGTGGACCCGGGAAACCCCACTAGGCGGATGGATGGCTTTTGGCATTTTAAATAGGTGCTAAATAGGTAAAACTCGGATACAACATGCAATGCAACTTAGAACGTAAACACAAACAAGGAATACGAAACAACCAAAAACTGTAAAGAAACGAAGCGAGCAAAGGAATTGAACAAATAGGAACACAAAAGGCACACGGGTCAGGGGATTGAGAGATAGAGAGAGCCGCTTACCTCGGAAATTGTATACTTGCAACAACTTTTGCTGGCAGTAAGCGTGTAAGCTATGCAACTGCGTTAATTAATAGATAGATCATATTGTACATTATTTAGCCAGCAAACGAGAGAGCAAGGCATGTAAGAGAGACATACGCGTTATGACAATGGATGTATCAGATCAGATAGCACTATGGTTATGGTAGAAATAAAGCCTTAACTAGGTAGCCTTAACCTCTGGCAAGGGGTTTTGGGGATTCCAGGAGGGATATATGACTGGGGATTGATTGTTTAGGCATGGGGGAGCGATCGGTCCTTCGTTTTGTCCATCTTCGAGCCGAGAAATTAAAGTATTATCTACAGGCTGATAGCTAAGCCGGCTAGATCGTACAAATGTGGTATGTATATATAATTAATTATATTTCTACATGTAGAATTGTATGTAGATTCGTGTCACTGTAGTTCTACATCTCCCGTCAAGCAGTGCATGCGTTTGCGACACGGATAAGCGTAGTTTACACAAGCGTCATGTAGAGAAATGTGGTCTCTTCTGTTTTTCGTTTTTTTTTTTAAATTGCAGCTCCAGTTTGGTTTCGATTTTAGTTTAGGTTTATTCATAAAATAGCACAACAATTATATCTCATTTGTATTTATATAATATTGTTCCCTCGTTTGTATATTATTTGGTATGCTTTTGAGGTTTTTAATTAATTTTTTGTGTATTAGCGCGAATCAGGTTCGATCTTCGTGTGTTTTTTGTTTTTGTTTGTGTTTGTGTATAAAATATATAACCATAAAACATATGTTTGACATTTCTCTTTACATAAAATCAATTTTGGTTTTATACATATAAATCGGGTTTAGTATAGATATAATAATATTAGGATAAAGAAAAACTGTAGCTTACGTAGCTTGAGCCCATAACAAAATGTCGAACATAAACCGAGTAATAAGAAGATTGAAAAATAAAACAAAAACCAGGGTTAAATAAATATTCTTGTGAAGAAAATAAATTCGATGAACGTATCATTCGTTGTTTTCGGTTGCAAAATGTTCAAGTTTGTTTGAATTTTGTGTCTAATTGCATATTCCTCGAATGCTTGACATCAGAGAGCCATTGGGTCCATGGGGTTGCAGTCGGTTCAGTTAGTTCAGCGGAGAGATCACATATCTTCACTCCGAGAGAGCAGCCACAACTCCGCCTTTCAGATCCTTCAGATCCTGCGGATGCTTCTACTTCGTTAGTGCGGCGGCACCTGCTGCCTCCAGCTTCATGATCTCGTCGTCCAGCAAGTCGCTAATCTCTTGGGTCAACGCCTGCTCCGTGGTGTTCTCCAGGATCTCGTCCGTGGTGATCTTTTTGCGAATCTCGATGTTAACGGGCGCCGGAGTCTTTGGGAGTGGGGGCGGTGCCGGCTCATCCTCCTCTTCGCTGGCCACGTAGAACTTGGAGTTGTCCACTCGAACGAACTCGTCGGCATTGACCACATCTACGCCGCTCTTAGTGCTGGTGAGCACCACCTTCTTCTCGAGGGTTTCATTCAGCGTGGGGTGCGGCTGCGGCTCTTCGTGATGCCCGAAGTTCCTGCGAAGGAAGTCGAATATGTTTTTGGTCTTCTTTTCCTTGACAGGTGGTGGCGCAGGTGAAGGTGGGTTCTCCCGCAGCGTCTTTGGCGAGCTGGGCGGGGATATCTCCTTCACCTTGATCTCCGTCTCCACCAGGTGAGTGCGCGCTATTAGCGGCTGCTCCACAGCTTCGGAAGCCGTAGCGGTTGGAGCGTAACCCGCTCGGCTGATGGAGTCGGTTCCGGAGGCTGAGATACAGCAAGGTTTCGGTATGGGTATCTTAGATCTGCGACCCAGTAGAGGAGTCGAAGGCTTCGAGTCGGGTGCCTCCGGCAGCGAAGTCTTCATCATTTGACTGCTGGCCAACCGCTCCTCCGCTATGATCTGCTCACAAGTGTCCATTAAGGCCTTGGAGTGGGCGGCCCGGGCACTACCGATCGGCGAGCTGGGCCTGTTCGTGATCACGGAATTCTTGCTGGATCTATCACACCGCTTCACCTCCTCCTCGCTGATGTCCTGAAAGCCAGTGGCCGGCATTGGGGACTTCTTCACATCGATGCTGTCGCAGACGGGCTCCTGAGCCGGAGCCAAACAGTCGAGTAATCCGGCACACAAGGCGATGTCCTCCTGGCTGGGCTCCTCCTCCAGCAGCTGCCGCTCTTCCCTGGACGCCTCATTCTTCCCGTCGCACTTCTTCACCAGGTCTTCGGTGACATTCTGGTATGCCGTGCTGGGCAACGGTGACTTGGTCACATCGATTCTATCACAGGGCGTTTCCCTAACAGACAACTGCTCCAGTCTCTTAAGATCCTCTTCAGCCATCTGCAGGTCTTTGGGTGCCTCTCTGTCCAGGAACTGCTGGCACAGGGCAATCTCCACTGAGGGCGAAGTGGGGCGCGATGAAGCCAACTTGAACAGACTGGACTCGTTCGGGGTACAGGCCTTCAGGGCTGGCATTTCACACGGTGAAGATGTGTGCAGGTACAGTGAATCGTTGGGTGCGAGGGGATCCAGTGGTCTGGTGGCCTGCAGCGGTTTCCCCTTCTTTGGAGGGGAGTGCACTATCGCCTTGGTCTGACACACCACTGGAGCATAGTCCCCGGAGCTGCGATCCACCACGTCCAGCGAAGGCAGCTCTATCTGAGCTCGCTTTACGGGCTTCGGGGAAGCCGGTGGCGTGATCTGGGGAATGCGGCTCCTGGGCAGAGGCTTGGGCGACATTATGGGCGAGGTAATCGGAGTGGAGTCACCTTGGCTGAAGCAGTTGGACAGGGCCTTCACCGTGTTCGGTTTCGGCAGCTCATCGGGATGAACGATGGTCATGGGGGGCGCACACATCACCACCTCATGCGGGGGAATTGCGACCTCCCTGGCAGCTGGCTGCTCAATTCTCACCGATCTCTTGGGCGCAGCTGGTGGCGTTGGTGGCTTGTCAAGCTTCCTTGAGTTAAAAATCTCTACGCGACCATTGATGCTAAATTGTTGAGGCATGAACCCGGAGCTCGGGGGCGAACTAACAGGGTTAATCTGAGCAGCCCTGGGACTCCCGGCTAATCTCACCGACTTCGGAGACATGGGCGGCTTGCCCAGGGGACGCGGTATTTGGGTAGGAATCGGGCTGGAAGGTGCTGGTATTGGCTGTGGTTGTGGTATGGATATAGGTGGTGAAGGTGCCGGGGGATTCATGGGCTGGGTCGGTGGCTGCTTGGTAAAGTCAAAGATCTGAGTAAACTGACCGGGCGACGTGACCGGCTCCCCGACCTCTTTCAGATCGTCGTCGTTTTGAAAGGTTTCCTTGAACATTTTAAGCAAATTGCGATGATGGACCATTTCGTTGGAGGGCTTTCTACGCAAGTTACAATTGGGACTCGGATTGGGATTGGGATCGGGAGTGGGAGTGGGGCCAGATTTGGACACCAACACCGCTGAAGCAGCTACTACATCATCACAAGGACTTATCTTAGCGGATTCGATAAAATTGTTAGTAGAACTTACACTAAATTCCATGTCCCGCAATGGAGGAGCTGCCGCCTGATTGGCTGCTTGAATTGGAGCTGGAGCAGCTGACGACGATGACGGTGATGATGACGAGGGCTGAACCGAGGGTCGAGCCGGAGACGACGGCAATGGCGATGGATTCAGATCGGTCAGCTCGTCGAACTCCGCCTCGATCTGGTTGACCGCATTTGCAGCCTCCTCCAACTGCCGTTCCTCGAGGGCCAAGGCGGCGATAGCTGCGTTGAGTTGCTGCTGCTGCTGCTGCAGCTCCTCACTGGTGTCCTCCTGGATGCCGCTATCATCGTTTGTGGATGCTGCTGGTGGTTCCTCTATGATCAGAGCTGGTGGAGCTGCGGTCGCCGGAGAGGTCGCCGCTGTCTGGTGCTGGGCGAGATGCTGCTCCTTCTTTTGCTGGTGTTGCTGCTGCTGCTGACGCATGCGTTCCTCCTCTCCTCTCATGATCTCCAGCTGGCGGGCATCGATAAGGGCCACCAGCGGCGGCTTCTTCTGCTCCTCTTTGGTAACGGACTGCTGCAGGCTGTTCAGGCGCTGCTTGAGTGGCGGCACTGGCACATCAACACTCTTGCTGGAATTGAAGGCGTTGCGCTGCTGCTCGAGACTCTGCATCCGATCCCGAATGCTGGAGATGTCGCCAGAGAGACGCTTTACCTCCGGCTTGAAGCCAGCCGGGGCTCCGCCGTTGCCATTGGTCAGACGATCCCGCAGCACCACTTTGGGAGCAGCGGACACAGCTCCCTGGGAACCGCTCGACTTGGCCTGCTCGAAGATTTCCTTGCGCTTCGAGATGTCCACCTTGGGCACATCCACTTTCTGTTTCTCGACGCCCTCCTGCGTGTCGCTGGGCGAGGTCACCTCAAAGCCGCTCAGACGGTCTTCGATCTTCGAGCCGCGCCGGGTGGGATAAGCGATCGGTTCGCCGTTAACCTTGCCGTTGGCATTGGCATTGCCATTGCTGCTAGCCCTCTGGACCCGCTGTTTGTAGTCCTGAATAGCTCCCTCGTAGGTGTATTCACAAGGATCTGGCGAGCTGGCTGGCGCTGTGCTGGAGGATGTGTCGTATCCCGGCGAGGAGATGTACTCCCTTCCCGCTGCCTTGGAGACATTTGATGTGCTCGCCTGACCAATGGCCACTCCGTTGCCGTGGTTGCCATTGCTGCTGTTACGGTTGATGTGATTTTGCTGATCATCCAAGTTGCGGGACGCTGCTCTCGCAGCCCCGGCAGCGCCAATGGCTTTGTCCAGTTCGGCGGCATTGTCACTCTGCGGAAGGAACCAAGATGAAGATTAGATCGCATGATTTTGGGGTAATTAATAGAAGGAGTGATCAACGAATCTGTCAAACTGATGATATTTACTAATTGTAGTCAAGAGATTCCTTTAGAATAATAGAAAACTCAGACATGTTAGTTTTAACTATTTACGACCGTTTCTGCCGCCGTTATCTCACCATTGGTCACAATGATTTGGCCTTTCTCAAGCTTTGTCTGCTTCCATTTAACTTTCATTTTCCCCCAGTAAATTTCCCTTTCTTGACCGAGATTCTTGCCGATCTCTTGACACTAAAACCCATTCCTAGGGGTCCCGTGATGCCGTGAACTAACATAAATTTTCCACATTTTACGGCACTACATTTTACGGCCTGGCGACAAGCGCGTCTAATTGCTCAATCCGCAGCTCAATCTTTCGCTCAATTTCAATTTCAATCCCAATCACCGCTGCTCGCTGCTTGCCGCTCATTGTTTATTATTTATGATTATGATTTTATTGTGGCGGTGCTGGTGCGCGCATTCGATTAATAAACCATTTGTGATTATTAGCCCGCGTCGCATCGCTTTGCTGGCAGCCAACACTTTCCAACGAGGCTTCATTGCATTGGCCAATTGGAAGCTTCGGCTGAGGCTTTGGATTTAGCGGCGAAACGACGGTAAATTAGATTTAATTGTTAATTTGTTGGAATTGCTTATAAACGTCGCGACAAGCGCTCACAGCAGACGGGGGAAAAAGTCGAAACAAAATGGCCAAGAAATGGACTGAGAGTGGAAACCGTGCTAATGATTATGGGTGTTACATTGACCCCCATTCCGCGGGTCTTTGCTCGTACTCACCATAACACTATTATTGTCGTAATCCTCCGACAGACTGCTCTTGCCGCTGGCGCTGCTCGTCCCGATCCCCAGGTCGCTTAGATCATTCGTTTCATCCTCGTTGTAGACAGCCAGGGAAGCCAGCTTGGCACGGCCCCGAGGTCCGCCCCTTTCGGCCCTGTTGGAGGATATGCATTCGATTAGATAAATGGTTTTTCAGCAGGTTTCGTTAACAGGAAAGTTACAGGAAATTATTGCCAAAAAATAACTCATAAATACGTTCTTGATCGTGTTGATTATGGTTATAGATGAGTATAGGAATTTAGCGGCAATAGTTTCATTTTTTAAGGATACAGCTTTCAGCTCTCGGATGAACTTGGAAATTGTACTTGCCTCTCCTCCATCATTTCGGTGAATGTCTTCGATTTCCGCCGCATGCGATCATGCTCCTCCAGCTCGAGCTTCTTCGTCTCCACCACACGATCGATAATGTGTTCGACACGTTTTCGCCTTGACGATTTCCAATTGTCAAGGTTCTGTTTTTGTGAGTTCGCCGGTTATTATTTATTGTTTGTTGTTTGTCACCGGTTCGTTCGGTCCGCATTGTGGGTCGTGTTTTGTTTTGGGGCAGAAAAAGGTAGCGAAAGTTAGTATAGAAAACATCGAATGGGCAGACGTGTAAGTGTAAAAATTGTCGCCGTATTATTCGCATTGTGGAAGTGGAGAGAAAAAGTTTCTTTTGATGGCAATTAAAAAGTTTTGACGCGACGCGGCTGCTTGGCTGCGGAACTACGTGACAAAGGTGAAATGATTCCGAGGCGCGTGAACTTTGCTCGATTTCGACTGCCACGACTGCTCGACTTCCATCAAGAATTTCGGATAACGTTTTGCATGACGCAGAGAGATGTGCGATTGTTAAGATTGAAATGGGAGATTTGCTATTATCTTTGGTGAATTCTTGTGATAATTTCATTAATAAACCCGACCGACTCTATATCTGGTGGATAGTTTTTAATGACTAACGTCTGCCCTACTATCAATCATATCGGTGTTCTTTTATTTCCTCGTTGGCTTAACAGTTGTGAGAGCTTCCGGTGGCTAGCTTCGTTTGTTTTATCGATCTGCAATTCTACATAAAAATGTCTTCTTCCTCGTTCGGTGATTAACAATCTTTCGCACTGGCGGCCAAAACAGAAGAAAGCCATTTACACATTTTAAGACCATGAAACCGACATTTCGACTTCCTTTCCCATCGCAAAGACTCGCGCAGTCACCCAGTTCAAAAACGCTCTACGCATTTTAAGAGGGCTTTTTGTTCGACATTGGGTTTACGTTTTGATTTTGGCACAAAAGTTATGTCTGGGAACATATAAAATTGCGATAGACCGACCAAATCGACCAAAGCCACTTCAAATGCAGCGACTGCACCGCAATTGCTGATTAGGTAATGAGTTGGGAGGTACAGTCACGTCAAAGGCAGCATTTCGCCGGGGTTATGGCAGCGGCAAATTTGCATGTAACACACAGCACACACCAATAGAAGCGGGAAAAAACTATCAACAAAATGTAATAGTTGTGATTATGCAATGCTATATCTTTTTGTCCGCTAACGGAGCGACGTACACTGGAAACTGGAGCGGCCACAACAGCCAACGTGTGCCATGTGCCATGCCCAAGTGGGTTCGCTTTAGTTTTGGCCGCGTCGATGACTTTTCAGAGGCCAGTGAAAAAAAACAGGAAAGGAAGGCGGCCAGCTTGATAAGTCCGAGATTGCAATACCCTCTCCAATCGAACAAAGTCTCAATTATTAAGTCGGTTGATACTAGAACATCGTATCTTTTGTCCATATAAACAAAATTGTGTCTCTTAGTTTCAGGTAAATGCTTTTAACAACTTTCAAACTTAGGTCTCGATGTAGGCATTTGGAACCCACTCCTTCTGTAACTATAAGTAGGGGAAACTTTAATATGATTTCCTGTATTGAAGTTGATTGTCGTGAAAGCACACTCAGAAGTACAAAAATCTCTAAACATCGTCAGGATACAAAAAAAGAAACCAATTCCTCATTCCTTTGATATTTCTTTCGATTCTTATGAATACAAGAATCTGAACTATAACGTTAATACACTTCATATAGGGTATACAAAGACCACGTCTGAGCATTTAGAAATTTGTCACGACTTTGTGACCGAGTGGGAGTTTCTCCTTAGATCGGTGTGATATATGATCCGGACTTACGTTCTGCCACTCCTCGGGCTCCTCCTTCTTCACCTCCTTCAACTTCTTGACCTCCTCAGCCTTCTTCAGCTGCTGCTGAGCGGTCTGGTATAGGTTGCAGGGCTTGATCTGGACGAACTGCATCGGATTCTTTGACGGGGCTGGTGGCGTGGGACGCGTCACTCGCGCCTTGGCCACGTACGATGTGGGATCTGGTGAGGTTGCGGACTGCAATTAACGATAAATGCAATAAAATTTGTAATTAGCATGAATTGCTTTCAATTGAATGGAGTTGCCTGGAGCGGGACCGAGACAGAGGGGAATCAAGATCGAGAGTCAAATGCAAATGTCAGCAGTCCGATGTCCAGGGTGTGGAGTCATTGTTATTGCTTCCATATTTACCAAGTGTGTGGGCCGCCTGTGCCTATATGTGCTCTTAAATCCTATTAAGTATTTTTTATTAAGCTGGCAGGCGAACTGCCGCTGCTGCGGTTGTTGCCTTGAACTGCCTTTAATTGCATAAAATATTCAGCAGCGACTTATATGGACATTCTGATTGGCTAAATACTTAAGCAGAGCCAAGGAAAACCTTGAGTCCTTAAGTGATTTGTTTTTGGCGAAATATTTACATTATTCGAAAGTTTATGTAAGCTCTGGCGATGGGTCAGTTTTATTTACGTGTTGTTCACTAAAAAAATCCCCGATGTTAAACTATTTTATGCCATGTGTTTGATTTACTACGCTGTAAACTGAAACCCACAGCTATCGAGTTAGCTGGAACCTAGAATGGGTTTAAGTGTTTATTCCACTCTCTTCCCCAAACCTTCTGAACAACCTACAAGCGCTTTCAAAATTGTATATTCTTTTTCTGTTCTATTACTTTCTGCTTTCATCTATTGTGTGCTTTTACTTTTTACTGTTGGCTTCAGAGGTTTCCAGAGCCGTATTTCAAGTGCTTTGACCCACCAACCCACCCACATGTAGATGTATTTAAAGTATGCAAGTGCGAGTATGCACGCCTATAACTCAGTGTGGCAAAAGTCAAGCGAGGCTTGGCCACCCATCCATAGCTCATTGTCCGCAAATACTTCCGTCAGCAACAATCTTCTGGAAGTCAGAATTCGGATATTAAAACCCAAGCCATTATGAGTTTTTTTACGGGGAAAAGGCGCTCTCAAGCCATTCAAAGCATGAAGCCAATAAGTAAAAACTTTAATTTAAAATTACATATAAAGTGTATTACAAATCCCCAAAAAGTAATATCTTTAGTAAGAAGATGAGCATATTATGTATTTAATTATATGTTTGTACGTTATGCATCTCGTTATTAAAGAGTCTTTGACATTACTCTGTTGTCTATATCTAATTAAACCATAAATGTAAAAATTGTTTACAAATATGCTCTAGGTTTATTGATATTCTTCGCTAAAGATACATAATTCCCAAATTATAAAAAGTTGTAGTCAACGTAAAAATAGAAAAGTATTATTCAATAAGCTGGTTCTATCGACTCTTAATGTACCCATTCCTCTGTCACAATCGATATTAAGAATAAGGCTTTAACTCACCGATTTCTTGCCGCATCCATTTGTGTCGCCACCATTTGTGGACGTGGCCGATGTGGACATGAGGTCCTCGCTGCCCTCCAGCATGACATCCTGTTCTGTGGCCTCCATTCTAGTACCGAGTGTTACTGCAACCTGTCTCTGGGCAACTGTCACCTGGCACTGGCTCTTTCGGTAACTCTGCTTTTCGTTTGGGTTTCTTGTGTGCTTCGGACTGAGATGGGGTGAGAGATGAACTCTGCTCACATGGCAGCGGACTCCTACGCGGGTTCTTCGGCCCCTGGTCACTGGCTCAGCATGTCTCCGTGTTCGAAAATTGATTCCGTCTCAGAGGTGATGCTCCACCACCCACGCACATCGGGCGGAGGCCACGGAGGTGTCCGATTTCATTAGCTGCAAGATAAGAGAAACACCTCATTGAGTACCACGGACGCATATTATTAAAGAGCTGTTAGAACTTAAGTGCCGGATTCGCCTAGCAGCCATTAACCCCGAACCCTTTCCGAAGAGCGGTGGGCAGGTGTCGCCGTTTAGCTGAGCCAGTTTCTGGCTTGGCAGATCCGTGAAGGATCTGGGGAAATGTCTCTGGCATTTCCTCAACTGGCAACTGAACAATGCTCGAAAAGTACAGCGTGGAGTTCAATTAACATTCATCAAAGTGCATCCATAAGATGCTTTATCTAATTGTACAACTTGTGTCTGAGTGGATGAAGCTCTTGCTTTGGCTGTGGATGTGTAGAGCTCCAGCTCTGGCTGCCGCATCCACTTGCCTGGGACCCACACGCTGGTATGCGGGTCAATCTTATAAACTTCTGCCACAGTCATCACCGTCATCGTGCCCATCTTACATCCCCATCCATCCACACAGTCATCCGCATCGTTCGTCATCCAACTGTCTGCCTACGAGTCTTCCCATTCCGTATGTTTTCCTATTTTTTCCTGCCCTCCATTCACTCCATGTGACCCGGTATTTTTTGATCGTTTTGCTACGCTTTTCATTCCCTCCTACTAATTAATAACTATTAAGTATTCTGCCGAGCTTCCCCATCTTGTAATCGAGCTTGTTTATTAATTTTTGTAAATGCAGCGCCGCATGCCTCGCCTCTTGAGGTCTTTCATAGAAAGTGGGTTCAAAAGGTTGCGGGAAACGCGGGTTACTGCCGTCGGGAGGAGGAGTGGTCGTGCCTGTATCTGTCGTAATTATGAGGTTAATATGACAGCTGATAAGTATTAGGTATGCCCATGACTTCCTGTATTATGGAAAGCAAACACCAAGGCAAAACTGAAGCTGATCGTTAGGAAAGAGTTCTCTGGAGATTCAATAGTCCGCCGTTAGGGCGAAGGTAAAGGCATCAATTTACATTATCTACAGATGGAGCAAAGAGTTATCGCTTAAGTATATTAAATAGTGACGTTTAAACAATACCTAATGGTATTTACTCCGAGAGATTCCATCATCAATTTGAATTACCAAACGCTAACTCGCAGAACTCTTATTGCCACAGAGATCATGATTGCAATTTTAGATATCTCTTTCGCACACTCGCATGTCAAATTTTTTTTTCAACACTCCCGTCGTGGAAGTGGAGGAGACAGGCACTCGAGATAGAAGACTCGTTGGCGCAGAAGCCTCAAGATGGCACGAGGCTAATCAACATGTTCTGTGATCTCCGATGTTGAGCACTCGCCGTTGTTGTTAATGTGGCAGATTTGCTAATTTGCATATAAAATGCAGCGAACAACAAACAACGCAGGCATTAGATCCAACTGATAACTTCAACTGAGAGCCAGCAACAATTAAAGCAAAACTTTCAAATTGTAATAATTAACTATGTATGTATGTATGTGCCCCGAGGTTTTAACCTACTGCAACTGCTGCCAGGTCTATGCACGGTGCGAAAATAGTGTAAGATTTACATGACAATTTTATAGAAATTAAGTCGTAGTCTCTCAATGTTATGCATTTTTTTACCCTACAGAGTTTTTCAAATCTTTGCTTGATGTTTGGCTTTGCTTGACCTAAAATGTATTAACATATTTAAAATTCCAAAGGTATCTTTTTATACCATGTACCAAAGGTACACAGGTATTATAGTTTTGTGCGAGTGCGATTTTCTGTAACAGGCAGAAGGAGGCGTGGCAGACCCCCAAAAGTCACCTAAATATTGGTCAGGACCACTAAAGGAGTCGATATAGCCATGTCCGTCTGTCCGTCCGTCCGTCCGTCCGTCCGTCCGTCTGTCTGTCCGTCTGTCTGTATGAACGCCTAGATCTCAGAAACTGTAAGAGCTAGAGACACCAAACTTTGGATTTAGACTTCTTATATCTGCACGCAGATCAAGTTTGTTTTAAATTTTTGCTGCTCCCCTTTTTGGAGGAGCTATTTGAAAAACAACGTATAGCTTCTAAATTTATAAAGTTATGTAAACCATATTAAAAAGCTTAATGTATTTTATCAAAATACACAGATTGTCCAAATTTCATTGTGATCGTGCCATAAATAGCGGAGATATAGGCTTTTTACTTTATACACATTACGTGTACAAGAGGCAGCCTAGGCTGAGGGCTCCAAATAAATCAAAACGTTCATTAAACATTCTAGTTTGTTCACATTATTATGAAAATAAGATTACTCTCTTTGAATTGGTTAGTGGTGCAGCTGGCTAAGCTGAAGTCTTTTTGAAATGTTAGTTGTCACGGGTTCGGATCCCGTCGGCGACGAGTGAAAACATTTTTATTTTTAGCAAATAATTTTTTTAAAAATTTTTTTCAGTAAATCAAAATAATTACAGTATTTAATACTAAGAAATAAAAAAATGCAAGCAAAGAACTATACTTAATGTTTTGAAAATGAAAAAATTAAATATGCCTGTGGTTGATTCGAGCCCAGGCCAATTGCTTACAACAATGTATATGCAGCTTAACCCACTGAGCTATCGAATTTGCTTGTAAATGGGAAGACTTTTGCATTATATGTAAATTTGTTTCAGTTTTTTATTTTTATTCTCTTTCTTTTATATAATTTTGGGACGCGCCTTGTAATGGTACATGGTATTCTACTGTCGGGGCACCCGACTGTATGTCCATCTTGTTTGTTTATAAAGTATTCTCGGTTTTTTCTTTTAGTGCCTTCGACTATCCTAACAACAAACAAGAAAGGAAGCTAACTTCGGCTCACCGAAGTTTGTATACCCTTGCAGAGTTTAAACAAAAAAAAACTAAAAAGTGGAGATGCCACCTTCACTGCGTTGCAAACTTTTGACTGAAACTAATATACCCTGCAAGGGTATACAAATTATAACTTTGTCAGTTTTCAACCAATTTTCACCAAATTTGATATTTGCCCATTTAGTATTATTTCCAAATTTCGGTTTTAGTTTCATGAAAATCGGCTGACTATATCCTATAGCTTCCATAGGAACAATCAGGAAAATTATAACTTTGTCCGTTTTCAACCAATTTTCACCAAATTTGATATTTGCCCATTTAGTATTATTTCCGAATTTCGGTTTTAATTTCATGAAAATCGGCTGACTAGATCCTATAGCTTCCATAGGAACAATCAGGAAAATAAAAAAACCATAGCTTAGCCGTGTTTCAAACCATTGCCATCAAATTTGAGATTTGGCAACAAATTATTATTTCAGAATATCGTTTTTAATTTTTTGTTTAAACTCTGCAAGGGTATACAAACTTCGGTGAGCCGAGGTTAGCTTCCTTTCTTGTTTTTCGTAAAATTTTCCGATTGTTCCTATGGCAGCTATATGATATAGTCGTCCGATCCGGCCCGTTCCGACATATGTACAAGTGAGAGTATATAGAAGCCTAACTGCAAAGTTTCATTCAGATAGCTTTAAAACTGAGGGACTAGTTTGCGTAGAAATGGACAGACGGACAGACGGACATGGCTAGATCGACTCGGCTGTTGATCCTGATCAAGAATATATATACTTTATAGGGTCGGAGATGCCTCCTTCACTGCGTTGAAAACTTTTGACTGAAACTAATATACCCTGCAAGGGTATAAAAACCCGGCGACAACAAGGCAACAACTTCAATGGATAACTATAATGACCGGGCTAACGTTGTCAGCAGAAAATTGCAATAATTTAAATTAAACAGAAAGCCAAAGCCTGGCTTACCTTTTACATAAAAAACCCACCGACTTTCCCAAGCGTGGCTTGGCTTGCCCCCGAGTCTCGACGCATTAGCAATAATTATTAAGCGAGCAAAATGATAATTAGATAAAATGGCTCTGAAAAAATCGGCGTCGCAGCTTATCTCAATGGCGCCAATAGAGACCAGACGCGAGCCAAGATCGGGACACAGCCGAGGCGGTAACATTTGATGGATATGTCTCAGCCGTAACCCCAGCCCCGTTTTGTCGGCTTTCAGCTACAAATTGTATCAAGATGTGTTTTGTAGGGGCTTAGGCGCTGCTTAATTGATGAAATGGCGACTATGATGATGGCGGAGCCTCGAGAACCAAAGAAGAGTGAGAGATATTGAGCGGAAGGGGAATTCTTCGCGTAAATGCCACGCAATTGTCGCTGCTGTTGACTTTGGGCCTGTGTTTTAGCTAATTAGCAGCAGCAGCGGTTAGAGCCACTTCAAAGCGCCGATTGCCGCCGCAGTCAAAGAAAAGCTTCAAGACAACGATCCGTACAGAGTGGTGTTTCAGTGGCAAACAAGGGCAAGGCTTTGAGGGATCTTGGCCTGGAAGTCTCAATGTACATATGCAAATTTCTAAAGAACAAAAAAAATAAAATGTACAAATTGAATTAAGGAACTATTAGTGATAGTCACAACGAATTTTTGCATTGAACAAAGTCAAGGCAAAACAATTTTGGTCTTGAACCTAATGCCACCTTTTAACTGATCCAAGCGTATTGAAGGAACTCAATAAACTAACCATAATTAGTGTTTTTTTTTTTTTGAGTTTTAAAATTCTTACTTGCACCCAAAACGGAGCCAAAGTGTGGGCAAATATTTTTCTATATCTGAACTATTATGACTCCCATCCTTGGCCCCATCTCGAGATGAGATCTTGGTGGATCAGCATATTACAGGCACTCCATCACAACAAGAAGCTTCTTTGCTCCGCGGTGTTTGCCAGCGTCTAATGCGAAAACAAACAGATATCTGTGGCTGTGGAAGAGAAGACCATTGTGTGCTTGTTACTTGGAAGACGGCGGACAAACAATAAGCAGACCGCTCTGTAAAAGCAAAATATCTAATTAAATATTTATCGCGGATTTCGATCTAAAGAGGGGCAAACGTATTAGCTTATCAGGCGAGTGAAATCTAGATTATGGAGCAGTTTATGCCAGAACAATGGGCCAGGCCTGTGTGTTTCCCCAGGGTCCGCAGGGAAAGCAAATAATAACTGTAGGTACACTCGTTGCTCACGCTTAGATAAGCGACTCCACGCTAATGATCTGCTGAGCGGAGCGAGCGCATTAAAATGGAGCCGGCGACACTTTCCGGTAACCGCGATTCGGTAACCAAGCAAAAGTGGAGCAGCGCGTACAGCTGACCAGCTGGAAAGTGGCATTGTAATAAATGATTAACGTGACTTTAAGTTAAAATTGTGTTTCAGCCGAACGCGGCGGCCATGCTCGCTCGTTGAAAAGTGTGAAAAAGAAAAATCACAGTGGAGTGGGTGGAGTGGGTCGGCGCTGGAAAATCTCCGATGGCCACACAGAGGGACGTCGGGTATTGGATAGTGGGTAGTGGGTAGTGGGTACTTGGTACTGGGTGGCGGAGACGAGATGGTGTCAAGCTCCGTTAGCTGCCGGCCAGTGACACTAATGACATTCAAATTGTTGCGCCAAAAGAAGCCATAAAAATAAAGCAAGAAAACCCGAAGAAAGCAAATCAAAGCGCGAACCGAGAAAGTGACCGCAACACTGGAAGAAATGCATTTATATCGATCAATAATAGAAATAAAACATATTACAAAGGCTTCTTAAGAGTTCCACAGCGGCATCCACATATTTAAGAAATTACAACTTCAATTATATTCTAGAAACTAAAAATGTAGTTCTCCAATTACCAAATTAGGAAAATATATAGGATTTTTGCTCAGAGCTGTCACCGATTTAACCTAGATTTTGTTAAAAACTAATATTTCTCTCGGGGTAGGTCCAAGTTCCCGTTTCAATCTGCATTCCCCGAACCCGAACCCAAATTCGATTCGCTATCCGAATCCGAGCTCGAGGCGTGGAATTGAAAGTGTCGCCGTTTGTTTTTGTGGTCGCTGATGTGCAGCCATCACTCACGAAGCCGAACCCACCAGCCCACTAATACCCGAAGCCATCTCCCAACACCTCAACCACCACCCCCTCCGGTGGGGCTGCGGGCTGGCTCATAAATCGAGACGACGGCCGTTTCGTGCGCCTCAATGAATGTTTTTCTTCGTGGCCACAAGTTACGTGCATCCGCGAGATATCAGGCGCATTAGGCGACAGGCCGGGCCAAAACATATGTACATGCACACCATCCTCGGGCATTTCGATTCACTGCTTGTTTTCACTCTCCCGGGGGTTGTGTAATGACAGAGGAGGGGTCAAGAGATGTCAGCCAATGAATTATTTGATTGCGCTAAAGAAATGGAATTGCTCAAATGATCGTCAGTCTTTAAGAACATTACAAGCAGCTAACAACTTTATGATCTTATCACAAAAACTCATAACTCATCATTGGTTATAACCTAGCGGATTTAATCATAATTTTTAGCCATGAATGAGCCATTGTTCAAGTGCATCGTGTGCAAATCGATGGATATTTTTGGCTCAACGTTGAAAACGAACCAACATCGCTGGCGAAAAATAAAAACAGACGAGTATTTGTATAGATTCCGTGATAAAATGATTGAAATGTACAAAATGCATATTGGAAATCTATTTTTACCCTTTTGTTAGAGCCACGACTGTTTTTTTTCTGTTTGGCCCACTCATTTTTCGATTGCAATAATTGAAATATCTTTCAAGCATGGCCAGAAAACAACAAAATGGAAAGCGAAGTGTGAAGTGAAGTCTCGAATGGGTTTTCAGTTCGAGTTGGAGTTTTGGTCTTGGTCTTGCTCTTTGTCTTTCGCTGCTGCCTGCCTTTCCAATCTCGGCAATGGCAATCTAGGTATGTTAGAGGTATATCATTGTACATAGCTGGGCAATTATCACGCTGCCGCGATCTGAGCGGCGATCTCAGAAAACATACCCAGCGCGAACTGTTCGACAATTGGACACGCAAAATTTTCAGTTCATTAACATTTCAATATCGATAAGGCCGAAATGCACTTTCGCTCCGCCGAGATACAATCGACGGCAATTGAAAAACGGTGCGAGTACATTTGTATCTGTATCTGGAAATCGCCAACTGAATCGGTGAGTTACTGCGCGGCACCGGCAGCGTCAGCGTCAGCTTATGTTAATAATAGTTATTGACTTATCGTGGCACATTCTTCTTGCGCTGAGTTGCAATTTGTAGCTGTTTGCCAGTGACATGCATGTCTTTATCTCAGCCGTTGCACAGGGGAAAATAATGTAGCCCACTATAACCAAAAGATACCCTTCACAAGCTGTCTCCCAGATTCAATTGGAAAGCTCATTAATGTTAAGGCACACTTTTCTCGCGGTGCAGAAACTACTACCAACTTTAACCAACTCTATCCGGAGGCAGAAAAGTTTGCCAAATCAGCAGGAAAATTGCGAAAAATCAAGCAAATGAAAGGAAAACCAACAGTGTAGCAGAGTGCGCCACTTGCATTCTAGCGGCAATTTGATTTCAATTTCGGAGCGTTCGTATCTGTATCGCTCAGATACAGTTGCACGTAAGGCCAACTGCCGCCCGATGCCTGAAATTGCCAGCCAATTGTTTTGCCATCTGTGTTGTATTTCCTTTGCAATTTTTTATATATATATATATTTTTTTTTTGTTTTGACTGTGTGTTTGTTTTAAATTTTTTTTTTTTTTTTGCTACTGATCTCTGAACTCCGCTCGCTTCATTAGCCCGAAGACAAGACTGGAAACCTCATCCCCAATGTCAGACAGTCAAATTTCTTCATTAATAATAGCGACTATAAGCGCGGTGGGATATTTAATCAATCCCTCGACCCTCGGCACACGCTCACTTTTCTGCCTGACCCATTTCGCACTCCAAGAGCAACGACGGCCCGGCGAAAAGTTATTTTATTTGCATTAAAAATGAGTTACATGTTAAAAATTTAAATTCGTACACACCCACCAGAAGTCAGAGAGCCAGAGCCGCGGGACACGCCCCGCAGACCAGCCCCAGCCCCAGCCCCGAAAGAACTTACAGCAGAAAAGGTTGCCCGAGAACATGCCGAGGCTAAAATTAAAATTGCATACATGGATAACACGGTTTGGATTTATAAATTGACTTTGTTTCAAGGCGTGACGGAATGCTCAATTCGATATGCCAAACTGAAGAAGCCAGGTAAAAATCAAATAACTTTTAGCAATAATTCGCCACAACTTGGTCATACATTCCTACATACCGTGAAAATACTTAGGATGTGTGTTATATTAAGATATTCCGATAAGTATATTAGATTTACTATTATATATTTTATAGAGTATTTAAATTTCATTATTCTACCTTCGGCGCTTGTATGTTGGCTTTGATCTCTCAACAGTGGGCTAAAAGCAAAACAAACTGACGCATGCGTAGGCCCATTTTTCATTGTTGTTAAGGTTTTGAGGCTAATGTCGTCGTTTGTATGGGGCGAGAGATCCCGCCGACTCTCCGCATGGCGACTGCAACCGAGTCCAGTGGCCAAAGCAGCTGCTCATGCCGAGTGGACCGAGTTTAAACAAAATGCGGATGCCATGCACCACCCCTCGAAACTGCCGATGGCTCTGCTGCACATGTGCAGAACACATGCAGCATGAAAGCGAAGCGAACTAAACTTATTTTCGTGCGCATCGCTGGCCAGGCAACAGAAGCCCAACGCACACCAATTGTTTGGGATCATGGTTTTGATGTCGGATTGCTAGGGGTTCTAAATTGGCTGCGGGGTCCACTGAATGAATTAATTGTTGCCGCCATTCTGATGAATTAGCTCGCTTCTGGTGGCAGTTAAGAGTCAAATTTAAAAGGCACTAAAAAAGTTATTATTATTGTTATAGGAGTTAAAAACAAAACCATCGGCTTAGAGGTCAGCAAATTAGAGCAAATCAACTTGATTTTATTTCCAATAATGACTTCATTTCGATACACTTCATTTCCGATGACTGCTATTTTTATAGCTCAAATGAAAAGTCATTAAAAAGCTAAATACTAGGTGAGTTTAGTTAAAATTTACATTAAATATCGTTAGGCATCATGAAAACCAGATTAATCGCTGTGGTCATACTCCTGGAGAGAAAACTCTTTGTCCTACAACTCAATTTTATTGTGAGTGAAACATATCCGTTTTTATCAAGAGTTGTCGATTCTTGAGAAAACCCTACGAGGCGACCGTGATAGTAGTTCTTAATTTATTTAAACTTTTTTCAGGCTTAGAGGTAAGTCTATAGGTCACATAAAAATAACCATTAACAATTTTCCTGAGGGTTCAAAAAAAGTGGTATTTGACATACGTAATCGTGATTTCGACTGGCATATATTTCTCATTTGAAGAGAAACACTGATAGTTTCACATCAAAGAATACAAATGGGGTTATAATTTGACTTTGTCATTAATACCAACTAATTGCAGTTACCAAATTATTCATTAAAATGGGCTTTCAAGCAAGGCCACAGTAAAAATGTTTATTTTGTAATCATTAAGTACAGATCGGTGAGATGAGAACTATAGTAAACGTGTTGCCACTCCTGGCTTTATTTATTGTTTTCGAATCTGGATCCGTTGTAAGTGGCGACTTTACGTTTTATCGCAGAAATAAAATTGTACTTGTAGGATGCTTCCAGATTTAAGTTTACCAACTTCGTTTGCGATTCGTTAAATGAATCCGTGCTCTTGATGCACAAGTGTCGCTTAAAGGCAGTTCGACGGGACCGAATCACTCTAAACTTCAATGGGACTCTACAGCAAACAGTTAATAACGTTCGAGTGCATGGTCAAATGTTCAAGAGGGCCAATGGATACAAGCCGTGGCTTTACAACGTGACCTTGGACGGCTGTCGATTTATGCGAAAACCCTACGAACCTGTGGTAATACTCGTTTACAACCTATTTAAGCAGTTCTCAAACTTCAATACGCCATGTCCCTACGACGTAAGACACTCCCAACTTTCAAATGCCAATTCTAATTTGATAATAATAATAATATCATGTTACAGGGTCCAGTCTACGTAATGGGGTTCCACCTCCTAGGGTCACAGATTCCAGTTCCACTTCCTTCTGGCGAATATCTTATTTTAATTAAGTGGTATACCGATAAAATACTAATCATTTCTACTGGCATATATTTTTCATTCGAAGAGAATTAACCACGAGCTTTACATTTATTTTGCAATCTACTTATGAAATAAACATAAAGGAAACTCATCTTGAGATGGCTTTCACTTTAATGTATACCATTAAATTTTAACTTTTGATGCATACCTTTAGCTTTCTGTATTTAAAAGCAAATTGTGACCAAATATAAGTATTAACTTTAATTAAAATTTACACACAGGGACTTGGATTCTTGAATTTTTCAATCTAAAGTGTTTGTTGTATGAGTTTAAATATTCGTCATTGTTATTATTTTGTATTATCCATGGACATATGCTAATTATTGTTTTTAAGCAAATAAACTTTAATAATAAATAAGGTTTTCACCTCTCAGAATGTGGAATTTAATAATATAAAAATTTATAAATGCACAAGGAAATGAAAGCATGGTTAGATACTACTACTACTGACAAAGAGTAGTATATTACGTTTTAAAATTAAAAATGTTTGACTCATATGGTAAGAAAGCAGTTATTGCCACGTGCAATAATTACAATTGGCTTAAACTGTTTTCTTATCTGCTAATAAGGCAAAATATGAACCAATTTTAATTTAAATTAGGAATTTTTATATAAAATAGGAGAGATTAAAAAGTCATGCTTGATTTCATGAATAAGTGCCTCTTTCCAGTGGCCAATGGCCAATGATTCTGAATTTATTGTTCATACGATGCGGTTCGCATTTTTGATATGTGTTGCGTTAGGCGCATTTCTATCCGAAACATTCAACGTAAGTTGGCCAATTGTTTATTAGAAGAAATATAAAATTGATAATTTTAGGAAGCGGTAGTTTTCAAGTTTACAAACTTTAAGTGCGCGACCTATAACGAATCCTGGTTTGTCTTCCACAATTGTCGTCTGAAGGCAGTGGGTCGAAATAAGGTCATTCTCAACATGAACGGAACCATACTGCATCCGGCACACCATATTATAATGCACTATCAAGTTTTCAAAAAGGAAAGTGGATACAAGCCATGGTTACTGGATAGTCCAATGGATGCATGTCGCTTCCTGCGCAAAAAGTATGATCCATTTGGAAACATCCTTTACAACCTTTTTAGAGATTTTTCCAACATTAATCATACATGCCCATACATGGTAACTTTCTTATTTGATCTTCGCTATATAAGCCTATATAACAATTTTTTTCGAACAGGGACCGCAGATTTTGAAGGATTTTTATCTGAGACCCGAACTTCTGATTCTTCCGTTTCCCACTGGCGATTATCTGCTGGCTCTTCGTTGGTACTTTGACAAAAAGCTACAATTTGATACAAACGTAAGTTTTGTATTTGTGGAGGACATTGTAAAACGTAACCCTTAATGATTTAGTGAAATATGATAATGCAGAATCATAACAAATAACGTTTTTATAAATAACATATGCGGTAAAAAATAAAAATGAACATTTATAAGCGCATTTATGATGATAATGAATGCTAATGATACAAATGATGAATGATAATTGATCAAAAACGTAATTTAGATCACTCGATTCAAATTAAGAAAACGACTGCCCCGTTCATCAGTCCCTTACAATTACACAATAATTGTAATCAAAGGAAGTAATATTAAAAGGGAGATTAGAGCGAACAGGCAATTCGTTCAGAGATCAGAAAAACTAGGTACAATGCGGTCCGAATTAATCATTCCGGCACTTTTCGGAGTGATTTTAACGTTCAATATGACACTAAACGTAAGTACCTTTCCTTTAAAAGCAGCAATTATGGCCAGAATACAAAACAATCTTTGTAGGATGCGGTCATCTTTAAGTTCACGAATTTCGTCTGTGAAAGCTTCAATAAATCCTGGTTTGTATTCCACAACTGTCGCCTTAAAGCCGTGAGTCGAAACAAGGTTCTTCTTAATATGAACGGAACTGTCCTACACCCGGTCTATGATATACACCTTCACGGAAAGATTTTGAAGAGGGCTAATGGCTACAAGCCCTGGCTGTTTGACATCAAATTTGACGCCTGCCGGTTTGTGCGAAACCGATTCGTCCCAATTGCTACGATTGTCTACGGCCTCTTTAAGGACTTTTCAAACATTAACCACACCTGCCCCTACATGGTATGTTTTTAGAGTTCAGTTTTTTCTTTTAAACTGTAATAAATAACTAATGTATACAACGTAAGGGTACACAAATTATAAAGGACTTTTATCTGAAGCCAGAACTCCTACGTCTGCCCTTTCCGACCGGCGATTATATGTTGACCTTACGGTGGTTTTTCGATAAGAAGGCACAATTCGACACGAATGTCAGTTTCACATTTGTCGAAGATCTGATTTAGAGTAATTATTCTAATAAAATGCAATAATTATTTTTGCATAGGAAAAACCCACTGGAAAATTAAAAACATTATATAAGGCTTGTAAAATTATTTGTAGCATTGCAAATTTGATAAAATATGCTAGGCCTTCTCCGTCTGGCGAGTATTTGAAGAATTTGTTATGGGTTTGAAAATGATTATTGCTTACCTAGTATGTCCATATAATGAACATTGTAATAGAATAAAGTCTAGGACTCCTAAGCACGTCTTGTATACCAAATAATAATAATAAAACAAAATATATATATAAAAAATATTTTGTAAGAGCGGATGTTGTTAGTATTTTTTGAGTGCTTCTACACCGTAACAGCGCTTGTAACACAATTATGGGCGGAAGCCCGTTGACCACTTTTTTCGACAAAACAGAAAAACCTCCGGAGAAGCAAAGTAATAAAGTTGCGCCAAACACTTTGAGTTTCGATATAACTGAGATGATTGGTGGTAGTTTCAATTAAAAAGTACTTACGCAACAAGTATAGTTAATTTTTATTATCTGTTTGTAGCTTACCAATTTCTAGAGTAGTTATTGTCACGGGTTTCAATAAGATCTGAAAGAGATAAAATAAATTGTAGTATGTCAAAAATTAGTTATTTAGAATCATAATAAACTATGTTGAGAATTTTCAACGTCGGCTTCTTAAAACCAGACCAAGAATTCCGCCTAAAGAAGCTCTAATGGAATGGCCATTGACAGTTATATAGTACTAACATAAACAACCACAAACAAAAGATAAACAAAACCCAACCGCCGACTTATGAGGCAGGCTACCAATTTTAGGCATATGAAATCGACATGTGAGAAGAGGCTTGAAGCGAGGATGGTAAACAGAACTAGAATCCAGCAAGCGGCCAGTTACAGATTCAGATTTAGATACAGATACATTTGAGTGATCTCTTTGGCGTCTAACGTAAGCGAGAATTCTCGAGGTCAGCCACTTTTGTTATGAGACAGCTCACTGCCTGCCACAAGTACACTGAAACAAATTAAAACAGAAGACTCGGAAGACGAGTACTTCTAAGAACGGTGCCTACCGTCTGAGTTCCCTCCCTTGCTACTCCCAGAGATGTAACAAGAAATAATGTTTTATAGCAATAAATACGATATCTAAATAAAAATATTAATAATGTTAAAGTCTTTCCCTCTGTGTAGGGCACGTACACATATAGCATATCTACGCTCTCTATTCTCGGCCACTCTTGACCAACATATACTCTCATCTAAGAGCCGGCTCTGTCCGGTTCTTGCTTTTTGCTGAGGCTGCTGGCGTTGCAATTGTGACTTCGTGGTTGTTGTTGCCGTTGTGTGGTTTTTACTTAATTTACTTTACTGTTATGTTTTTGCTTTCCGCTTGTTAGGCAAGCCAAGCAACACCAGCAACACAAGCAACAGTCCAAGCAATCCAAGCCGGGCGACGGTGCATTCGCTTCACCGACGCGTCGGCCGAGTGTGAGTG
The DNA here is from genome assembly GCA_035045905.1 of Drosophila anomelani. Lineage (NCBI taxonomy): Eukaryota > Metazoa > Arthropoda > Insecta > Diptera > Drosophilidae > Drosophila > Drosophila anomelani. Next base: position 75,113 of record JAWNOO010000007.1, on the reverse strand, counting down.
TCAGATACTTTTCGGCTGGTTCTGTCGTCATACACTTGACATTTCTTGGGTGTGCAGTGGCGTGGCGTGGGCCCAACATCGTTTCATAACCAATCCATTAATAATAAGAAGCACAGATATATAAATAAAGGCAGAGGCAGATCGAAATGCCAAAGGTTAATGCCAAGCCGATTGGTACAAAACCAAATCTGTCCAGTTCTCCACGTATTTCATGTGATTACTACATACACCATTTTTGTTGTGCTCAAAATGTTGTAATTTGTTCGGTTGTTCGGTTCCACGATTATGCAATCACACTTTATGGCGCGCTTCGATTCGGCCATTATCAACGCCATAAACAATTAGTGCAAGCGCAAATCAATTCCAATTTCTGTCTACCTTTATTCGGGTGTCGACTTTACGACTCTGATTTTTTTTATTGCAGAGTTTCAGATAGAAGTTATGACGATTTTGCCATGCAACAAAGAAGACTCTTTGTGTCCCATTGACACAGTTTGCAGTTTATGAAGCTTTATAGCTCTTCTAGCCCCATATTCAATATACTCGCCTGCGATTGGGCCCGATGCAAGGCTGACCTCCTGATAGAGGCCTCGGCGAAGGCGAAGCCGAGAGCCGATGACCCAAATACGCGTAAGCTTTTGAAATGGTCAATAAAGTTGCCGGTGATGAGATGAAGGAGATACGAATTATAGATGTGTCTGTGGAAGATGCATAGATGTGGATACTCTATTCTTCAGAAAACTATTTTAGAAATGAGAATCAAAAGGTTTCAAAATTAAACATGAAAAGTAAAATGATAAAACAAAGAACAACACAAAGGACCTATAAAAACAGATTTGAAATATTCAAAAACAAGCTGTTAAAGATCACTCTATAAATTAAAAGAGTTCTTAAAACTCTTAAAATGTGTCTTAAAGAACAACACCCTTTTTTAAGGGTTATAAAAACTGACTAAAATCACAACGTTTTTTATTTTTGAATTCCAACTTTACACCCTCTTGTGCTCACAAATCTTTAGAAGGCTGCCGTATTTTTGATTCACTCCACAGCTTTTCTCCGCTTAAAGTTTGACAAGCATTTACGGCTCGTAATGGAGAGTAAGTCGAGGCTTTTGACAACTTTAATACGTTGGCGAGACCGGAGAGATCGCTGTTTAGTCTACAGGGGAGGCAACTGTGGTTCTGAACGAGGGACCAAGCAAACTCCACCGGGGATCTGAGACAAAAGGCGTGAAGCCTAAACCGATGATAAGTGCCTATAATGTCTATGAATATCCGGCTGCAGGCAGACACCACGAGGGACCGCAGTGCAAAGTAGTAGACAAACAATGTCAGGCCAAAGGAACCGCTCGTGCAAGGAGGGGGCCCAAAGAGACTAAGGGGATTGTCGGGAATAAGCCGCCCGTGGAAACGAAAAGGGTAAGGAACCATAATGACAACATGACATGCAAAGTTTTGTCAAAGCCCTGACGGGCAAACAATGTTCGAGTTGTTGAACGAGGACGAGGACAAGACTGAGATGGAGGTGGATGGTGATGATGATGAAGATGAGGATGAGCCGGTCGCCCTCGCAGACATAAGTAGCCAATGCGGCTGGATGCGGGCCTTAATCAACTCGTGGAGAGCGGGGCGGTGGTCCCTTATTCTTATTTGTTTATTTTTTTTTTTACATTTTCTACATTTTTTGTTTAGCACGTTATATGAATAACTAATTGAGAGTGTACACCACAACACGTACAGAAGACACCCCAGGCAAGAATGTGGACATGCACTGAACTAAACTTATTCCAGCCTATAATACACTCATTTAATATGTAATATTTATTAAAACTTAAGGCAAACCGTTTGAACAATTAAAGCTAAAACTTAAACATAAAATATTTGTAGGTCAATACAAATAAATATAATAATATATTAATTAGGCCCGCAGGCCCTGCTCAGTTAGAGATTCTCCTCCAGCTTCTCCCGGTGCACGGCATCCATTAGATACATGTGTGCGCCGAGAGCGTCTTCCAGCAAGTGCCACGGGAGTAAAGCCTGTGGAGGGCGGGCGTTCATTTCAGAGCCGACAAACCATGACTGGGCATAACAAGCAGCGAGAGCCAAGAAGCAACTGCCAACTAGCAACACGCATCTACACTCCGGGGTCCCGGGTCCACGAAGAAGTGGAGTAGGACAGCATCAGCAGAGGCATCGGGCCAGTTTAGTTCGATCTTCGGCCTAAACTGGTAGCACATTTCCTTCTTTCTTTATCGTTTTTTTCCCAGATTTATTTTTTTATTATTATTTTTTTTTTTGCCAGTCCAGGGCTGAGTCATCCTCAAGTCGGGAGTCGGCTGCCTGTGTTTTGCATTAGGCCAAGTTCGATGACTAAGCAGACTTGATTTCTGGTTCTCCCTTCTCGGCGGCGACCGGCATAACTTCAATGTGACCGCATCTTGAGCTTGATTGCCGGCCTGCCAGCCAACCAGCCGGAGCAGATGGTGTCATGTCCATGTGGTCATGGTTACCCGAAAGTGTGCGTGTGCGCGGCGTACTTGAACTTGCGCGGAGGTGCAGCGAAGCTCTTCGGTCAACGAATTTAAGGTTGAGTTCAGACGTAGAGCTATTCCTGTGGCAAGGCACAAACCAGTTAGTTACAGAATCCCTTCTACGCATTTGGTTATTTATATTCACTAATACGAAGAGCACTTCCAGGAATATTCACCTTTATCATACATTCTTTGTATTCCATATCATATTATAAATCTTATTATACCATGTACCAAAGGTTTTGTGCGAGTCTGATTTTCTGTAACAGGCAGAGAGAGGCGTGGCAGACCCCCAAAAGTTACCTAAATATTGATGAGGACCACTAAAGGAGTCGATATAGCCATGTCCGTCTGTCCGTCCGTCCGTCTGTCCGTCTGTCTGTATGAACGCCTAGATCTCAGAAACTGTAAGAGCTAGAGACACCAAACTTTGGATTTAGACTTCTTATATCTGCACGCAGATCAAGTTTATTTTAAATTTTTGCTGCTCCCCTTTTGGGAGGAGCTATTTGAAAAATACCGTATTTCTCCTAAATTTATAAAGTTATGTAAACCATATTCAATATCTTTATGTATTTTATCAAAATACACAGATTGTCTAAATTTCATTGCGATCGTGCCATAGATAGCGGAGATATAGGCTTTTTACTTTATACACATTACGTATACAAGAGGCAGCACAGGCAGAGGGCTCCAAATAAATCAAAGCGTTCATTAAACATTCTAGTTATGTTCACATTATTATGAAAATAAGATTGCTCTTTTTGAATTGGTCTGTGGTGCAGCTGGCTAAGCTGAAGTCTCTTTAAAATGTTAGTTGTCACGGGTTCGAATCCCGGCGACGAGTAAAAACTTGTTTATTTTTAGCAAATTTTTTTTTTTCAGTAAATTAAAATAATTACAGTATTTAATACTAAGAAATAAAAAAATGCAAGCAAAGAACTATATTTAATGTTTTGAAAATGAAAAAATTCCTTATGCCTGCGGTTGATTCGAACCCAGGCCAATTGCTTACAAAAATTTACGTGCAGCTTTACCCACTGAGCTATCGACTTTGCTCTTGAATGGGAATGTCTGCATTATATGTCAATTTGTCTCAGTTTTTTATTCTTATTCTCTTTCTTTTATATAATTTTGGGACGCGCCTTGTAATGGTACATGGTATTCTACTGTCGGGACACCTGACTGTATGTCCATCTTGTTTTTATTATATTATATTCCTTACACAACTGTGAGTAAACGTTTTAGGAGAAATTCCAAGTTTCGACCCGCGGCTTCTTGAGAGCATTTAGTTCAGGTTTCAAGTTCTATAATTGCCTCCAAGTACACTTTTCAGTAACCCAGCTGAACGAAACCAATTAAAGCCTGCCCAAGTCAAGTCGCAAACAGTTGCATCAGCCTGTACTGCTCTCCCCCTTGACACATGTGTGAAAGATTTTCAGCAGGCGAAGCTCATAAAAACTATTTTTATTGCAGTTGCACATTAAATAAGCCCGTTAAAATCAAATGCATTAGTTAATTGTGCAAACAAAAATAGAGTGAGACCGAAAAAATATATATAATATATGCATTAGGGCATTAGCGAAGAAAATAAAGAATTTTTTGTTTGTCTTATTTATACTCGTACACTATTTTTGATCAAAGCCAATGCTTGCGAAACCGTGACACATGGCGAAGGCCAGGCGATGATTAAATGCAGCTGAAGAAGAATATTGTTTTATGTACGGGAAAACAATAAAAACAATATATTGAATATATGTATGTACGGGAAAAAAGAAATAAAACATGACAAGTTAATGGGAATATTTTGCGCACAGAAATAACAAGTACGAAAGCTACAGTCGAGTGAGCTCGACTGTGAGATACCCGCTACCCATACTTAAACCAGAAAAGCGTCAGGACGCCAGAAAAAACAGTTACAATTTTGAACATAACGGACAAATGCAAATGCAAGTGTAATATAATCATATAATATAACATGCATACAAAAATACATACACATGTATCTATGTGTGTAAAAACGCGTTATTATTGCATTTAAGCGGCTAATAATTATTACCATTTATTAAAATTGCTTCTCGAATATCTTATAAGATTCTTTTCCGAACACAACTAAGAACTGATAAGAATATGTAGTTGGTCAAATTGGTCAACCAAATGAGGCATGCTGCCAGCAGCCGTTTGTGGCCATACAAAATTATTTCTTTAATAACTTCGACAATTTTTATCTGATCGCAACCAAATTTTCAGGGATCACACATACTACAGTTACTAATATACATACCGAAATTCGCGACTCTAGCTTTAAAATTATACGCTTAATACGCTTTTTTATGATTTGCGGGGGCGGAAGTGGGCGTGGTAAAAATTTGAAACAAACTTGATCTGCGTGCAAGCATAAGAAATACTGATAGAGCTCTATCTCTTATAGTCTCTGAGATCCAGTGTTTCATACGGACAGACGGACAGACTGACAGACAGACGGACATGGCTAGATCGACTCGGCTGTTGATCCTGATCAAGAATATATATACTTTATAGGGTCGGAAATGCTTTCTTCTACCTGTTACATACATTTCCTGCCGGCACAAAGTTATAATACCCTTCTACCCTATGGGTAGCGGGTATAAAAATGATAAAAGATAGCAAATTTATACATACCATAAACTTGTTCAGGTTTTTCATTTATGAAAGAAAATAGCTTAGATAAAGTTATTGCAGTAAGAGGAAATTGAACCGTTACCGTAGGTGCTAAGCTGCCGTAATTAGAAAGAAAAAACGGACTTTGGCGAAACGGCTAATTTTATAAATAGGAAAGTGTAAGCCAAGTTATTAATACGAATCAGTAATCAAGGCTGTGTCCCGTTGCATGCATCCTAGTTTGAGAGTCACTGCTCTCTGCCAACTACTGATTAGCTTAATTCCGAGTGATTTCCCCTGCGGATCGACAGATCGGCATTGCCATATGGCCTATAATTTATGCTCGTTTGCTCAATTTGCCCGGCCACTTCCCCCAGTTGCAGTTCCAGTTTTTCAATTGCAATCGATACTTAGTTTCCATTTCATTCGCATTCAAAGTTCAGCGTCTCCCCCTGTGCACAGATACAGATACAGATGCAGATACACACAATTACAAACAGAATTCAATGAGTAGAATCAGCACAATGATCGTGCAAAATTAATTTCCCTTTAAACTACTTTTGTGTGCTGTTGTTGATCTCTAATTCTCGTTTTTGTGTTGTATTTCTTTTTGGGTTTCTCAACTGAAGTGAAACAGTTTTGTTTCGCTTTTGCGTTTAGTGGGGCGATCGATATTTGCCGGTTTACGGCTTAACTTTTTACTTGCGATCGAAATCGATAAGGATTGATTTATTACAAATCATTTTAGAGCTTCGGTGACTGCAAGTAAAACTGGTGTGGTCAGTGCAAACGAATATATACATATGTATAGGTAACAAAGTAGTATTTTGCTAGAATTTTAGAATGTATTGCCTTATGATAAGGAATAATTTATTACAATAACGCATTAATAGATTTGCTTAAGAAATAAAATTGGGATATATGAAAATCCAACGAAACTGTGCTTAGCAACTTCCTATTACATTCTCTCTCCCTCTCTTTCAATCTCACAATTACATCTTGCAACAGCAACTTAAGGGCTTCATCCACTCGCCCACAAGCTTCATGCAAAATAACTGACTCTCATACCTTGAGAGACCCAACGAAGCATGCAAGTTTAGCTCGAGCCCCTCTTCGACCTCCGTTCACACGCACTACGCCCCGAAAAGGCAAAACATGGCAACAATCGCGAGTCCATGTGAACAATCAAGTTACATAGATTGTATTGTGTCTCAGACTTAATCTTTACTTGTTGCCAACCTGCCACGTCGTAGTCAAAAATCGCATGTGTTTGGGGCTACAGTGGGATACATTTCGTATGATTATTTTAATGTATTATAAATTCCTCTTTTATCTATATACTATCGAAAGCAAAATCAACGAGAGTTAGTTTGATATTTCATTTTATTAAATATAATTTCAAAATGTTCGCTGTGTATAGTTTTTAATTTTCTATAACTTTTTTCCATTTGTTGTTCGCTGCGGTCGCGTAATCAGGGTGTAACAATTACGCGTTTTGAGTTGCGGGCAACATAAGCTCACCGAAAGGCCGGCACGGGGGAGACTTACAGATACAAAGCTTCGGAGATACGTATAGATACATACAAAGATACGAATGCAATGTTGGCTCCAAGCTGACTTAGAGGCTCTGCCGCGCCCTCTCACGTCTTACGTGTTAGCCGTGCTTTTCTGTTCTCAGCGAATATGCGAAATAATTTTCGAAAGCCAGAATCGCTTATGCACAGAGAAAAAAAGTGTAGAAAATGTTTGAATATTAAATATTTTCAATTTTGATAATACAATTGTAAGCGTCTTGAATCGAAGCCTGAAGTTTCCATTGAATATACATACGACATCACCGATTAGATCTTCATTACCTAATGTTATATCTTGTTTGTTTCCGTGCAGGCGACTCTGGACTGACAGTATCTTAATGCCTATTCCTTTATGCATTATGGCTGGCATTTGTGTTAGATTCCTACTTAATTTCAGTTTTGCGGTTACGCTTTGCATTTGATTGCCGGGCTTAATGGTTAATTAAACGTCGGCTTGGCAGCGCCATCAGTTGGCCGTCAATTCGTAATGATTTCACATCGGTTATGTGCTGCAAGAGCTTTGTAATTCTATGCCAAAAAGAATGATCCGAGCAAAACCAAATAAAGCAGCTTGGTCGAAAATGAATTTATTTTAGAATGTACATTTGCCCATAATATTATAAATACTGTTCAATTTGGGTGTGCCTTTTAACGACCACCCACAAAATTATTGCCCAGCCCAGAAGAATTTTGAAGGAATGTGTGCCTAATGTGTGTACTTACGGGCAAATTGGTCAAATGGCATTTTCAAATGTGTTTTCCAAATTGATTAACAATTGAGTAGAATGATCGTAAAAGGCATACTGCGAATGGACTTATTGTAAGGCCTTTCAGTTGGCCTGTATTTATTTATTTATATGTGAGAGATCGAAGAATGTACTTGAAGCTACAATTTTTTTAATGAAATGTATTACAGAAGTACTACTACTGATGCGATTTAAAGTATTATAAACAATGTTGAAAGTACATGAAAATGCTTAAATAAATTACTTAATACTTAAGTAAGCAACAATCTGGTATGAAAAAAGTTTTTGCGATCAAAATCTTTCAATTACTCAAAAATTGAACATTCTCTTGCGAAACTAATGTATACATTCATATGTCCCAGGACAGCAGGCACACACAAAGTAATTCCTAAAACAACTCTTACAAACAGCAACCAATTGATTACAGCCCACCAAATCCAATCGTGCAAAAACTCTACAGCCAAGGGAAAAAAACAATATTTCATTGGGAGACTAACCTTGAAGGCAACCCGAAATCGTTCTTTAAGACAATCCCACACTGCACCGAGATCAAAGCGATCGGGGACCAGAGATGACAACGAATAAGGCAATCATTCATTTAGCTGCCTGCCAAAGTCATTGCTAGACATCGCAGATACATATCTCCCAGCACATACAGATGGCTAACGAATCGAAAATGCGAAATGCAAAATCCGAAACCCAAAGACAAAGACTGGAGGCGCAAAAAAAAAAAAATTGAAGGCGAGAAATTACAAAAAGCTAACGGAAGAAAAAGCTGGCAGCAAAGTGTTATAAATGAAGGAAATCAAAATACGAAAACTGAAAAAACGCCTACACGATTACCAGGGCATTGCAACTGGGAATGCAGATGCAAACGTATCTACACATCCAAAAAATATGCATAAATAGGAAATGGATTTATCTGTAGAAAGTCGTTATAAGCTAAAAAAGTTGCATTTGAATATCTTTCCTAATTGATACTATAATTGATACCAACATAATTCTAAAATCGTATGACTAGATTTATCCGACTATTGATGCTGAAAACGCTTTCTTTTATAAATTGAAGGCAAAGTGCAAGAATACAAAATGTACTCATCACCTTAATATGTAATTGTAGTATTTTTATGACAGAATGAATAAGTGATTGGCAAAGTAGATAAAGAGGCACACAAACAATTATATTTACATAAGAATTAGAAAAGATAGAAAATGCGCATGAAAGATAACAATATCCCTTAATAGACACAAAGGCAAGGTCTTTGCCAGCAGTTACAAAATAAACCTTAGAAAGCCTACCCTTAAAAGATAAAAAATACAATGGTTTGTGAGATTCAAAAGATTTAGTCTTACTGCAGATACGATTTTAAAACGTTTACTATATAAAAGTCATGTACGATATATAAGGTAAACTAGTCTTTGTACAATTTTAATTAATTTTAAAGCTCCGCTAAATCATTATTGCAGAAAAAGATCTAAAGTTTTCTTTTAAGGCATTAACAGTAATATATTGGATTTTAAATGCAGACTTAACCTAGAAGTGACATACATTTTTCGCTGTGTAAACATTGATGAAAATATTTCTTAAGCAGTAACAGGAGTTGGGTTGGGAAATGGCAGACCGGCAGCCAGGCATAGATAATTTTCCGAGTTATTTTTAAAAGAAAGCACAGAGCAGCCGAAGGCAGAAAGGTGCAGGCAACCCCCAAACACTGAGCTAGTGCGTCTCTGTCCAGGGCCATTGTATCTTGCGGATGCGTTTAGAATCTATCTATCGCGGAGCGCCTGCTCCGCCCAGCTCTATATATTATAGCCCCTTATAGGAACAGGCCTCCCTCTGTATTGGCTGGCTGTCATTTTGATTTCACCAGACATGTGCACTGACTTTCGTCTGGTTGCAGTTCGTATGCCTTGTATCTTGTATCTGTGGCTGGTATCTTTCGCTGCCTATAGAGAGTGCGTAGCTGTACACATGTAACTATAACGCTTTGTTGAAAGGCAGGCAAGTACCGAGCTGAACGCTGAACCGAACAGAGTTGGGGTGGGGTGAAGTGAGGTGAGCTGAGTAGTGGCGGCGACTCAACTCGGCTTGCATGTCAAATTAATTTCATTCAATTTAAATGCAATTTGACGCTGTTTCACTCGGTGCACTCACTCAGCTGCCTCTGTGATCTATAAGTATCTGTATCTGGCAGGTATGCATATGCGCCTGTATAGGACGTATCTGTATATCGTAGCCGCTGATTCAACGTTAATGATGCAATGCGCCGTGTGAGAAGGTAAACTGTGCGTTTTATTTTGATGCCTTTTGATTAACGACCCTTGGCTAACATATTCGCGCGATTGAGTGGATGTCGGGGACTTTGTTTATTTTCTATATTTGGCCAGCTTACCTGTTGAAATGTCTTGACTGAGTGGGAGATTGGTCGAAAATGTTATTCGTTGGGATCTGCAAATAGAAGCCAAAAAATGAAGGAATTAATTTTTGCTTTTTCATCACTGAATCAAAAGTATTATTTAAAAGTGAATAAGATCGTAGAGACGTTGAGGTTTGTGACTTTTTTACTGAATATTATTTATTATATCATTTATTAAACTATTACCGTAACAAATATATTGTTAATTACGTTATTTTTCACTCAGTATTTTCTTGCAGTGCACAACGAATTAACAACAAATGATAACGGCCATTAATACTTTAATGCCCATAATCCTAGCCAGCAGCGATCGATTTAAGAATTAACAATTAACCAAAACTGGCAGCAAAAGCCACCACCAATTCGAGCCTTAAGCGACCATAAAGTCTCAGCTTCTCACAGGCTCGGGGGAGGCGGTAGGTAACATGTTAACGCCTCTCCCCATGGGGCCAATGGTCATCAGAAGTTCTCTAAGAGCTGACCCATAAACCGTTTACCGCTAAAGACTCTCAATAATCATTTAGTAGCAATAAAACTGCCCAAAGACAAAATAGCGAAAAGGCAAAGCTTGTATCATGGCTTTAATTATTAAGGAAAATAAGGTGTAAGCCCCTGGACATTAATGCTGATGACAAACAAGTAAGAAAGCTACAGTCGAGTGAGCTCGACTGTGAGATACCCGCTACCCATACTTAAACCAGAAAAGCGTCAGGACGCCAGAAAAAACAGTTAATACAATTTTGAACATAACGGACAAATGCAAATGCAAGTGTAATAATCATTATTGCATTCAAGCGGCTAATAATTATTACCATTTATTAAAATTGCTTCTCGAATATCTTATAAGATTCTTTTCCGAACACAACCAAGAACTGATAAGAATATGTAGTTGGTCTAATTGGTCAACCAAATGGGGCTTGCTGCCAGCAGCCGTTTGTGGCCATACAAAATTATTTCTTTAATAACTTCGACAATTTTTATCTGATCGTAACCAAATTTTCAGGGATCACACAGACTACAGTTCCTAATATACATACCGAAATTCGCGACTCTAGCTCTAAAATATACGCTTAATACGTTTTTTTATGATTTGCGGGGTCGGAAGTGGGCGTGTTAAAAATTTGAAACAAACTTGATCTGCGTGCAAGCATAAGAAATACTGTCGAAAAAAAATTAGAGCTCTAGCTCTTATAGTCTCTGAGATCCAGTGTTTCATACGGACAGACGGACACACAGACAGACAGACAGACGGACATGGCTAGATCGACTCGGCTGTTGATCCTGATCAAGAATATATATACTTTATAGGGTCGGAAATGCTTCTTTCTACCTGTTATATACATTTCCTGCCGGCACAAAGTTATAATACCCTTCTACCCTATGGGTAGTGGGTATAAAAAATGTTAGAATATTTCGTAATGATATTTTGGGTAAATCGTCTTGGGAGAACAGAATTCTGCTTTATGAAAAAAACTTACTCAAATGAGTGCTAATGATATTCAAAAAGAGCTCTAACCAGGCTAACTCAACTGTTCCACTTGGAACTGGCCACAACTGACATTATATTCATATTTTGTCATTGTTCGGCCAAGAAACTACGAGGAGAAATTGTATTTTTTTCTTTGCCGGCAAATGACTGCTGACAAAAGCCCAGAAAAATGTTCACACTCAGCTGTGAAAACTGAATGTGAAAACACTACGGTAATTTCTTTGGGGTTAAGATGATCTAACGCTAAGATTTGAAAGCCAGTCGACGCCAGAGAAAAACACCTGGAGCCACAAAACAATTTCAATTTGAACCCCAAATGCATTAAACACCTATTTGTCTCAACCTTATGAAACCTCTGGGTAAACAATTTAGTATTAATTGCTCCTAATACATCGAAATGCATTTACCGAATAATCCACACGCTTTAATTAGTTATGTTTGCTCTATTTTTTTGCCTCACAAACCATCAGCCAGCAAAAAAAATTAAAAACTTTCATCATTTTTTTGATGATATAACAACAAAAGCACCGCCAAAATCGTACAATTTGTTTCCATTTACAGCTACGAGCAGAAAACACACAGATATATTATGTCTGCGCACGAAATTTACAAAACACTCAATCAATTGTCAGCGGGAATGGATTCATTAAACTCTCCAAACACATTCGCAAATTTATGCTTGACTTTTTAACAGTTTTGTATGGGACAAAATTATGCTAATTTGTTGACTTTAATTTCAGCATTTGTGTGACTTTGAGATTAGCATATTTTATGTTACTCTGAATTTATTATCTGTGCAGTTTGTTTCGCCAACGTTTCAATGTCAATACAGTTTTTTTCCGACCTTAAAAGTGACAAATATGTTTGGTGTGTCAAAATATTTAAATGCAATTGTTGGCTATTTTCTAAATAATGACGTTTCGACCCCGAAATGAGAAAGTTCTATGGAAAATGTAGAATTTTAATTTCAAACATAGCCACAATGTCTTTCGCGTTTGGCACATTTGTGTGACATTATCGGTTCATATTTATTAATAACATGCATACGCCCCCTCGACCCTGAACTGAAAGCTTTGCAAATTTTAAAAGAAAAACAGACGGGGAGAATTTATTTCATTCATCGGCCGAAAAGTAAATATAAAACCGCTCGTATTTTTGCAGCTGGCCTCGACATCGAATTTTCGGGTCTCCGTTCCCCGCCTCGGTTCCTTTCGGTGTAAACAATTTAGCACTTATTGCTTTCCTTTCTGCGTTTAATTAATAAAATTCATACATACATATATGTTTGCCCCTCTGGCTGGATTGTTTACAATTCAAAAATGCCGAGGCGCAGTTCTTAATTCGTAGCAAAAAGCCATTTTACACTTCCACAAAACGCCAGCCAAAGATCTCGTTGTTTGGTCCGCTTGAAAATATTTTTTTCCCCAATATAAAACGCCAACGAAAGAAATGTATTTTTCAGTTCATACATTCCACACTCCCATCAAGACGCTTTAAATGTGTGCCGTTTAGTTCTAAAAAAGATTATAATTTTTTTTTTAGATTTTTAAGAGTTATAAGCTATACACAATTGCTTTCAATTTTTAACATTTTAAACTATATCCTTACTTCTTTGGGAACTTTAGATTAATAAGCTTATTAGACTTAAAGGAGCTTATCAGGTTTTTTTCTTGGTAATGTTTTAGTTTACTACTTAAATAGAAGTTTATTTCGGGCTTTGCTAACTGTTGCAGCCCATTCAAATTTATGGTCTAATTTCGACTAATGTTCCTGCTTATTTGGCCGGGCCCAAAGGCTAACCACTTGCCGTCCAGCCACTTGGCCATATAATTTACAGTTTGTCTATAATTTATGCACATGCATAATGAATTAGGGCCAGGTCTGGTGAGGTCGGAGATTCTATAGCCTAATCCAAACTGATACTAAGCACAATTAGCATTTTTATATAATTTCGCAAGGGAGTTCGCCTGAAACGAGTTATGCTAAGGCAGTCTCTGTACATTATTTTGATTGCATAATAAAACACCAAATTCTGCAGACAATTTGGCTACCCAAAAGCGTCCAGAAGCTTATGTAAACTTGATGCTGTAAAAAGCATTAGCAATTTGGCAGCGCTCAGAAGCTTCTCGATGGCAATGAGTCAGAGATCGGAGATCGCATGGTTCATTTATTCAGCTAAAAAATCAGTGAATGCGGATTGTTTTCGTTGGCAGTAAAACAGCTGCTCTGTGTTATGAACAAAAGTATTTGCGGTATTTTGTCATCTTCCCAGCATCTGAATGGTTTATTTAATTTTAGATACTAAACACAATTTGCAGGAACGATTCGCCCAGCGATGATGACATAAGCGAGCTATTTAAATTGTGATTTTTTCGATTAAAAAGAAATCACGATGTGGCAACACAGCACACACAGCTTTTATTTTATTTCGCCTCGTTAGTTTTTTGCCTTTGGTGTCCCTGGCACTAATAGAAGAAGACAAAAGTTTGCATGTTTCTTTATTGATGTATTTTCTGCATTATATTGCAAAATGCAAAACAATAGAGTACCGTGAAATCCGCGGATCTCGCACACGAGCGAATAATTGGAGGCGAGCAACAATTGTAAGTTGCACTTGCAACATTCGCATGCACGCATAGGCGATTTTTTTTTTTTTTTTGGCTTTGTTTGCCGCTAATTTTCTCTTAATTACACTTTTTGCTCAGCTGTTAATTATCAGGTAATTTCCTGCATTCAATTCATCGGAATTGGTAATCTCGTCTTTCGGGAGAAGTATGATTAAATGTTCGGGATGTCTGTGGATTTCCTGAAGCAAGACATTAACAGCAACATTTTATTGTTGAACACTCATGTTCATTTTGTAAGAGAAATTCAATAAAAATAATGAAGAATTAAATGACTATAATTTGTACGAATTCCCAATAGTAGCCTCAAATATACATATGAGTAACAAAGTCCCATGTTGAGGAAGGTCAGAGATGGAAACTGATGAAGAAACTGATAAACGGGCAAGCCAGCTCCTTGCCTTTGGCTAGATTATTAAAAGTTTTAAGCAAAATGGAGCTATTTGGGCTTGAGTTGATTTTTTTTTATTAACAAATTAAATTTTTCTCTCATTTCATTGGCAAAACAACAACCACACAAAACGCATGTGTTGAAGAAACCTCCTAAAGCCGTAAAGTACCACCTTGATCGGCTTCATTGTGGCCCTATCAACTAATGGCCAGAAAATTCCGCCGAGTGTCACCATAATAAGCCAAGTTTACAGTGCTCCTTTCTCCTCCGCAGACGGTTCAACACTCGCGATAAGCCCGATGCTGCAACTTTGTCGCTACTATTGGTCGATGCGGTTGCCGGTATTATGGTTATTTTCGTTTCTTAGCCGCAGTCATTTCGGCGGGTTGTTTATTTTCTGTCATCATCGGTTTTTCGGTTGTTTTGACTGTTATGCTACGACCATCATCATCGCCATCTCCATCTACAGCGGAGATACTCCACGACATGTATTATGCTGACGGGTGCATTGAACCCTTGCCGAAAGTGATTGTTTGGAGCGGAGATGATGGTCATGAGGAGAAAGAGCACAGACAACGACGACGACGATGCCGAGGCTGAGGCTGAGGCTGAATGATTTCCATTGTTCACTTGGGCTCATCCTGGTCGCAGCTTGTTTTGGATACATGTCTGGGCATTATTTTTACCAATTTATGACACGACAATGATGTTTGAGCGTTTGATTAGCAAAAAATAATGAAAAAGTCCAGAGAGATGTGCACAAGCAGTCGAAATGCTGGGGCGTAATTGATGGGACATCTATAAAACAAAGTATGGCTTTAGAAATTTTAGAAATACAAATCAAATAAATATTATAAATGCCTTTGGCATTATGAAATCGTGATAAGATCTCATTGACGCGTTCCTTTTTCATTCAAATTGCATACTATCTTTCGTTTTAGGAACCAGTTTTTCAGCAAATGTGAATTTGCTGTATTATTTAATTTTAAAATATGAGACCACCCATAAACTTGATCTTTGTGTATTTCAATTAGTTTCTACTCGTATTTTAAGCTTGTTTTTTGAATACATGTTATATGTGAATACAAAATTAAGCCCAACTTTTGAAAGTACACTTTTCGACCTTTCAGTGCTTCCAAAGCTAAATTCATAGAATCAAGCCAGGTCAAATACAATAAGTCCAAAGCATTTCCCCTTCTTTTTAACTTTTTTTTTTTGTTGGCTCACAAAAAAAGAGAGGGAAAAAATCCATTAGTGGCCCGAACCAACGAGCCGAGCAAAACCCAGAACACTAACCGGAAGTTTACAAAAGTTGACAGTTGATCGTTCGCACAACAACGTTGCCGTAAACAACAGCAGCAGTTCTCCTCTTTTTTTATGGTTCAGTCAAATCAGTCAGGCATATAGAACATTGACATATCGGGTGAGATCGCAGCATGCCGCAGGCAACGGAAAAAATGGGTTGGAAAATAGAGGAGGCGGCGGGAGGGACCAGAAGGGAAAGGCATATCGATATGCAAAAACCACAAATTAAGAAAGCCCTCTTATCCCACCCCTTTCCCCAAACGAAAGCGGAACTTAGCTGGTTGGCCGGTAACCTAAGACAACATCAAGAGAGAGAGGAAAAAATCAGCAAAGAGCCCCAAGACGTAGACAAAAGCGCATAAGTTTCCGTTGACCGTTAATTAAAGCCACAAAAGACAGTAGCATGGCCTGATACATGCACATATGTACACACTGTTACACAGCAAAATAAAAAGGGCTATATTTATTCTGATACTTAGTTCTGATAGTCTTTAAAAGGCCAGTTGCCAGGCTGTAGTAGTGTTAAAGCAAGAAATTACTCAAATCAATTTCTTTCAATATTTTCTTTTCGGTGTACATATGAGGCACATAAATTTGTTAGCGCCTTGACACAGCTGCGGTAGAAAATGCAACGTCAGAGCAACGCAGAACCAAAAGCGATACAAAGCCAAAATGGAACGGCACGCGCTCCAATTGGCCAAAAAAATAAAAGGAAACCGGGAACACAAGTTTGGCATAAACATATATGTATAGAGGTTTCAGGATATTACTGGGATTAAAGGGGGCCACGGGGGAGGGTGCAATGCACGGCAACGCCTACCAAGGTTGCAGCAATACTGCGTCGGCGGCGCCTCTAACTGTTTGATTAAAGATCTAGCGGCATTCACTCCCCGACTAGAAAGTGCATTTCAGCTTCCAATAAGACGAATTTGGAATACCCTCAAAGGGAATTACACATTTATAAAGATTCTTATACAGGAAATTAGAGCGCGAATGCTGCAATTTTACTAAGAATTGAATTATACATCTTAAAATGTTATGTATACAAATAAGAAGGAAAAAAATCAAATTATTTTGTATCCATCTCCTGGGTTTTGTCCAGACTACCTTACGTTAATTATTATTATTATTGTAATTGGTTTAAGTTTTAACATTTTTGCTTGGCGTTGTCACCTATTTAACATAAACAGAGTTCAGTTGGTGGCACCACACAATTTCGTGCATTCAAAATCAAACATTCGTGTATTTTCGAATACATGAATTCTGTCTCGCATAAACACAGTAAAGTATAAATAAATTTGAAGAATAGTTTCATTTTATAAACATTTATTTGCCTGAAGCTTTTATTTACCCATTGGGTGAAAACTAGATCTTAACTAACAAAAATGTGTCTTGTGACTTTTTCTTTAAATTTTATGTTTAAGTGGCAGAACCACTGGTCATAGTGTGCCTGGAAGTATAGGGTATGCAAAACTGATGCTTGAGGAGAACGCTTTGCGGCAGCTGTGCACAATTTATGTTAAATATCGTACAACCGGCAACAAATCTGCAACAGCAGCAACAACAACTGAAAAGAGAGTTAAACATTGAGCGTTGATGGTTGAATGTTGTACGGTAAACGTTGCCTTTTCCGCAAGAGATGTCAGCTGCTGCTTCTACTGACTTCCCTGCCTGCCCAGGCCAAAGCAAAACCCAAGCAAAAGCCACATGGCGTTGGCAACATAACACGCATATGGAGGAGAAATTGTGCCAATTTGTTTGTGCTTTTGTTGCGGCGCCGTTGCAAAGGCAAAAGGCAAGCGACAAGCGACAAGAAGTGTCTATATGGCGGCATTATTGATGATGACAGAAATGTGTCGTTGTTGGAAAATGCATTTTCTATGCGCAGCTGTGCCCGAAATGCATCCGATGCCGTTCGCTCCACAGCCATGAACCTCGGCTCAGACCGCAAGTTCACGGGCCAAGAGACCACCGCCAAGCGACAGTAAGCAAAATAATGAAATCGTTCAGCGGTCTTATCCAGTTTCCCAATATAATAAATTTTACAATTTATATAATTTTATAAAAATTTAATTAGGAATCGGAAATGGTAGAAACTTATATAGTCCTCTCGAAGGGTATTCTATACCCATTTCAAGATAGACAGTGTATCATATTTTTTTCCTCTGCAAAATCAACCGGTTGTTGATTAAGCTAAATTCGCCTTGAGAATCGCTCGAGCTCTTCTCTCTCACTACCTTTCGATGGGCAATATTTATGCCATGCATTAATTTTCATGTCTAAAAGGGTTTAAGGCGTAGAGCCGGAATGACCTTGTGCGTAAATTTTAATCAGCACATCCCTAAAAAAAATTACCTGTAGACTGGACTGGTTTTGTCTGGTCCCCGATAATGGTAACTCGTGACTCATACGCCCAGGCAGCTCAAATTATAGCCAAGTTAAGATCTTCGCATGCGGAAGATGCGCCAAAGGGAAGACCAGACCAGCGGACTTAGCAACACTTTGATGGACGGACATAATTGGGTTACAGGGGAACGGAATCCCTGCAACTATGCAGCATATGATATCATCTTTTAAGAAATTCTTTAGAAAACCAGAGAGCAGCAGAAGAACGACTCCAAGCTAAAGTAAAACGCCCACAGTCGCCCGTCAACCGCAGAAGAAACCCCGTCATTGTCATCTTCATCATCGTCATTAGCAGCAGCAGCATCAGCATACGGATACAGATACAGATACAGCAAGAAATATAAAAATTAGCAAATTGTTATTTTTATAATTTAATTGAAACGCCAACAAGCCAAAAAGTGCCAGAAAGCAAATGACAAGACCCCAAACAAAAGACAAGAGCACACGGGTTGTAGCCGAAAATTATGCAAATATCAGGGCACAGCCAAAAAAAGAAAACAAAGAGAAGACATCTAAAAATTAACATGATAATCTTTACTTCTTCAGTTCTCATATTTGTAGTGTTTTCTGTATCTGTATCGGATACGTCTCAGACCCGATATATGTATGTACATATGTATGTACATATAGAATGGTGCCCGTTTGGCTCAAACTTTCGTATGCGCATTCATGCGATTATTCAGCGCAAATCATTCATGCGATTTCGGCGTTTCCATTGCCATATTCTTTCGCTCGCTCTAGATTTTTGCTGAATTTGATAAAGAAATTTATCATATTTCATATTTCAATCTTTTAAAATTTGTTAATAAATTTTTCATTTAATTAATATCAGCTTAACCATTATCAAATCGTAGCTTTTTGCTTAGATATAAATTTCTTTGTAAATTATTGATATTAATGTGAATTTAAGTATTTTATTATAGCCGATATGACTCTGTTCACTCAACTTGAAGCTAATCTCAGGAAAGGCTTCGTTAATTTATGTTTTTGCGCTGGACCCTTTCTCATAATTGTTTGCCATTTTCCAAGATATAATGTGTGAAAACAAAAAAAACCAAGAAAGGAAGCTAACTTCGGCTCACCGAAGTTTGTATACCCTTAAACAAAAAATTAAAAACGAAATTCTGAAATAATAATTTGTTGCCAAATCTCAAATTTGATGGCAATGGTTTGAAACACGGCCAAGCTATGGTTTTTTTATTTTCCTGATTGTTCCTATGGAAGCTCTAGGATATAGTCAGCCGATTTTCATGAAATTAAAATCAAAATTCAGAAATAATAAAATATGGCTAAATATCAAATTTGGTAAAAATATGTTGAAAACTGACAAAGTTATGGTTTTTTCTTTTATTTTCCTGATTGTTCCTATGGAAGCTATAGGATATAGTCAGACGATTTTCATGAAATTAAAACCGAAATTCGGAAATAATACTAAATGGGCAAATATCAAATTTGGTGAAAATTGGTTGAAAACTGACAAAGTTATAATTTTTTTTCGTAGATTTTTCCGATTGTTCCTATGGCAGCTATATGATATAGTCGTCCGATCCAGCCCGTTCCGACATATGTACGAGTGAGAGTATATAGAAGCCTAACTGCAAAGTTTCATTCAGATAGCTTTAAAACTGAGGGACTAGTTTGCGTAGAAACGGACAGACAGACATGTCTAGATCGACTCGGCTGTTGATCCTGATCAAGAATATATATACTTTATAGGGTCGGAGATGCCTCCTTCACTGCGTTGCAAACTTTTGACTGAAACTAATATACCCTGCAAGGGTATACAAATTCTTCAAAAACCAGAGACCCACTCCGACTTTTCTGCAATTTAACCATCTTCCAACACTATTCAAGATAAATGTTTCTTAAACCACAAAAGCCACACAAACAATGAAATCTGCAGCCGAGAGTGAGAAAACAGAGGAAACCCTGCGTCTTGTCAACTTGCATATAAATTTTGTTTGGCCATAACCAAAAGCCCCAAAAAAGAGGAACTGAACAAAGTTGAGTTGAAGTGGGTAATAAGCGCCATTGCGGTTTTAAATGACCCAAATTCGCAGAACCTTAATATAAGTGGAGGAAACCCACTGTCAAAACAGTTTAGTGCCACAAAAAAAGTAGGTGGTTAAGTGGAGAGAACTTTCTTAGCTATCGGATGGATCATCCAAGAAAGTGCAACCAACCGCTGTTTTTCCATTTCCCGAAACTCACATTCATCAATTTCATCTACAGGAAAATGCATTCGACTTATATAATCCCCTAGCCCCAGCGAACTGGCGGGCACTCGATGATCGGCTAGCGAGAGCGACTCATCTACAACCACAAAATTATTATTATTTTTATTACAACTAAGCCAACGAGTGCCAGAGCCAAGAAATATGCGTGGGAATTGAGCTGAGAAAACTTCATGTTTACAAATATACTACAAGGCAGGCGAAGCTCTGGCAATAGTCACAACGAAAAAGATGAAAACAAAAAACGTAAACAGAAAGCAAAGTCTGGGGGCACCAAATGAAGTTGAACAATTTCGCTACTGTTTGTCCCGAAGTGTAGGGTAAAGTGCCACCTGAAGTGGCTCGAGATTTGAGATCCAAAGAGGCCCAGCCACCAAAGAGTAGCAGAGTCATCAGCGCGTTTTGTGGTCGTCATCATCGCCAATGGGCCACAGACCTCCTCCCTAGCTAACCCCACACAATTATTCCTGGAGTTGTTCTGCCCGCTCAGCCACATAATCTCATCTCTATTCCTTTGCCCCCGGAGACTTGACCGTGAAATATTATATTTCATGGGCATGCATATTTTATATTTTAATTAGGACTTCTCCCGTCTAAGCATAAAAACACTTTTATTACAATGTAAATGAACCTGCTGAGCGCGATGAGCGGTAAGATTATAAAAAGGTTGCAAAAAGGTTATTGCGGACTAAATGAAAATTTGCACTAAAAAGTCACCAAAGAGCTTCGAAATTTTACAAATGTATGTATGAAATGTACTACATACAATAAGTAATAAATCTCATATTAGACTACTGTCTGTATAATTAAATATTAAATAAATACTAAACACCTTGTTAGAAAAACGTATACTTCTTTTAAACTTAATATACTGAAGGAGTTTTCTTAAATACGATTCAAGAAAACTACTCGTTGGGTGGCTAATGAACTCTTTTGACCAATTCCGCTTTAAGTTTTTTGTTTCCCTGCTTCCTGTACATGTTTTTAGGCTCGACTCAACAGATTAGAATGGCCTCTTCCGTTCCTTGTTTCACCCAACTAACACAAGGGAAAGGGCTAAAAAAAAACACACTGAACGACTAAAAATTCTGAGAAAAAATCTATGCTTTGTTTTCAGTCTCGTTTGCTTTGGATATTGGTTTCTGTCGGTGATCCAACGAAAAAGCGCAGCAGGCTTTTCGGGCTGAGAAAGGAGAGTCAAAAACCCACAGCTAAACATTGAAAATAAAAATGAACGAACAAAAAACCAGAAAAGAATCAACTTCTTTTTCAATACAACTGAAACGAGTTGTGTAAAAGAATAAAAAAATGCTTCTCTGTGATGAGCGCCTATTCAAACGCCAAAAATGTTCCCCAAATTATGATTGTTCGCCTCTCCAACCTGTCCCATGTCCATCAAACTTTTCTTCACATTTGACTTGAAGTTGACTTTCGAAACACGTGTGTCTCCAAAGACACAGCAAATTATTATTATGCATATCATAATATTCATCGCATCGTAATCTAAAAGTAAACCTGTGAATATGTCATTTCTTTTATGAATAATTTGTGGACATTTAAATGCTCCGATCGTAAATCTATAGAAAGTCCATGTTGAAGGGATTGGATTGGGGTTAAGTCAAGGGGAGTCCACGAAATTATTGACCTGCTGAGCGTTTTACGATTTGACAAAGACAAGTATCTCGGAAAGGAACATAAAAGAGATGTTTCTCGAAAAAAAAAATCGATAAACCGAAGCGATTTTAAGTCAGTTGAGGGAAACAGAAAGGTTCTTATTTCCGAAATCGACAATCTTACATCAGATCTTTCAATTCTATGCATAAGTGCATTTAAATAGAACGTTTTATATATCTTATATCTTATATCATATATTAATCAAACAAAACTCACTGCAACAGTCACAGCAGTTTTTATCTTTTTAACCAGAAATTTCTTCCCATAAAGTGGGAGTTTTTTCTCTTGGCAAATTCCAACGGCCAACGGGAAAATAAAAACAAAAAAAGAGCCATTATAAATTAAGCTGTCCCAAAATGTCGTCTTTAGCGCCAAATGAAAAATACAAAAACAGAATAAAAATGCGCATTTCCCAATTTTTAGCTTCGTTTTCACTGCGTTTCCACACGAAAAGCCGAAGAAACGGGAAGAATTCCTGTCTGGCTAAGGCAGGGAGCTCTCTACAAATATCTTGGATATGCATGCGTATATATATATAGCATATATGTACATCTATACGCCTATATATTTATATAGAACCTATTTTCATCTAATTTCTTTCATTTCTTTCCACATGCCTTGCTCTATTTTAGTGGGGTGCATTTTTAGCGCTGTTTTCGTCGCCGTCTTCCTCTTTCTATAACTCAATTTTCATTGCATTTTCATACTCCTTTCTCTTTCCCTCTCTTGTGTTTTTGTCTTTTATCTATTTAGCTTCTTTTCGGTTTTCGGTTTTGGTTTTTATGCCTTTTTATTTGGCCTGCTCCATTTTTGTGTACTTTGTTTTCGTTTGCGCTTGTCTGGCAAACATTAAAAAATCGAAATAAAAGCTTTTTCCCCATTTTATTGTTTGGGGCAGTGTAGACGTATATAGTTCGGCATTCTTTTTCTTCCATTTCACTAATTTAAATGGTACGCTCTATAAAATATTCCTTTCATTCGCCATAAATTGTCGAGAATGCAGAGATCTCGTGCACTTTGAACTGGCGCTAGGCCATTAAAAAGAAAAACTTTATATTTGGCTTACAACTGGAGCGCATAAAAGTCTGACATCTGATTTATAGCCAAGGCGGATTATCTATGAATTTAATTTAATTTTATAACAGCAAATCATGAAGTTGTAATCGAAATTTTGAGTTGCAATTAATGAAACACACATCGGAAACGTATTTTATAAATGTAAATGCATTCGCTCATAAATCAGCCACTGTTTAAGCACACAATCTGTTAATAATCATTATATCCCGCTATCAATTCAAAGGCGTACTTATAATCGTTTACGCTCCTCACCACTTTCTTTATCCATAAATTACCCAAAGCAATGACCAATTAATAATGGATAATTTAACGAAACACAGTTAAGTTTAAGGGTGTGGTAAAAGATACGTGAAATTCCAGTCAGTTCAGTCAGTAACATTGGTTTTTTAACAAATTGGCATTCGGCTTAAAATGAATTAGTCTTTAGTTCCTACAAATGAGAGCCAGATATTGACCTACCATAAAAAGCAGTTATGTTTTGCCGCATCGATTTTTTAGGGCCACATTCAAGCCTGCAAGTAAGATAAGATAAATTAAGAAATTTATTAGATAAACAAGTTCATACTCATAAAGGGATATATGTATAATGCTGATGTTATTAATAATTAAAATTGATATAATGACATTTTTAAGGTTTTCGTATAAGTGAACTTGAAGAAAAAGTAGAACTTAAAGATTGCATAGAAAGAAATCAAATCTGTTAGATTGAAATACAGATTATACACCAACTATACTTATACTTTAAGTTGAAATATAAAAAGCTTGCTTTGTTGATAGTAGATCAATTTATACCCAACCCCAGCAATATTGTCGAATTAAATAATTTATTTATAAATATTTTCAAAATTAATTACAGACTGCATAATTTGCTCGGCCAAAAAATGCGTAGCACCCTCGGCAGCTATGCAGGCGATATTTAAATTTTTACACAGCCAAGAACTCAAAAATTCCTTAGGATCAGCCGGGCAGGGCGAAGCAGCATAAAAATAGTCACTAAATTCGCTATTTCTGTGGCTGGTTTTTGTTCATTTGACAGCTCGGCAACGACAAACAAATTACAGAAAATTATGCAGGCAGCAGAGTCGATAGAGCCGGCGAGATAAGTATCTGTAGGCCAATCAATAATGATTGAAAGCCTTGCTGTTGGATGGGTTCGTTCTCAAACAATTAAAATTGATGAGGAGCACTCTGCAAGAAGGGGGAGCATGGGAGGAACTATTCACCAAATTGCCACGGGCTAAAGCCTAGCAAAAGCCAAAATATCCGTCAAATCTGCAAAGAATTATTTGTTTCTTCGCGGTTTCGGTTTCTGTCGCTTTATTGGGGCCGTTCTCCCATCAGCATCAGCATCCCCATCCCCATACCCACACCGATCCACCTCGGTCCAACTCTTCCCAGGCCGTTTCAATTAAGATGAACAAAACTTGGTCGTCGTCATTTCAGTGTGCTAAAATAAACATTTTTATTGCTCGCATGGCGCCAAAGAGAAGATGTATCTTGTATCTGGAAGAGCAGCGCAGCGCCAATGTGAAAAGCAGAATTAAACGAATTCGCGGACCAAAGATTCGTGTGTTCGTACAATTTATTTCAATTGCCGGTTGCTAATAAATATGCAATTAAAACGCACAGAAACATTTCTAATGTACGCAAAAGTGATTGAGGAAATTTCAGACCGCACAGCGCTCCACTCGCAGATCCACCTAATACTATATAGATAATGTATTCATTTGAGGATCAAACGCTGGTTGAGTGATGTCAACTCAAAGGGCTGGGATCATTTACCTAATTGATCGTAAAAATCCAACGAGCCGTGCCGAAATAAATGCAATTTAAAAGGAAGATGATAAAGAACACCATTTCATTACATATTTTAGGCACAGTTAAAGTAAAACTTTTTAAAGGAACCAAACTTTAATATTTAATATTTTAGGATTATGCAATCCGCTTGACAGAACACTTTCCCCCGCTTTGAGGCACTTCCAAACTTAATTGACAGAATGAAAAACCAACTTTCTATAACCAAATAACCCAGTTAAGACCCAATTCAATGGCACGTACCTGGAGGAGGGGAACCTGGGCAATATGGTCAGGCGTCTAAAAAGAGACTTTCTTCGTTCATCAAAAATCCATAAAGCCATCGAGACATTTTCACCAGAAGAATGGTCGTAGAATGAACCGATTGTGTCCGTCGATGTCCGTCTTTATTCATACCCCCACCAACCCCCTAAATGTCTGTATGAAAAGTTAATCAAAGAACCGAATGCCCAGGTAGGCATACAAATTAGAAAACGCTTGACAAAAATGCCAACAATTACAGAAGTAGGGGAAAACTTCGTGACAAAATTACTAATTGTGTCTAAATAAGACGAAAGCAAATACAGACAATCCCACTGATGACGAGTCGAAAGTTGTTTCTGGCGTCACTTTGTTATTATTTTTGTTTTTGTTGAGAAGAATAACAAAAATAAAACTACAGAAATAGTAGAACCAGGAGAACAGCCGAGCCATTAAGTCAAAACAAATGTATGACATTGCAAGCTCATCGAGACGAAAGCTGCATGGAACAAAGAGGCACAGAATGTCAAGTGCATTTGGCGTTTGCTATTGCTTTTGCCTTTGGCTTGATGGACAAATGTTTTCTCTTGTCTGCCGTAGCTTTCCATACTATAATTTACAGCTTTACAATTGCACTCAACCATTATATAGTTGGCTCTCAGAGCCGCATTTGTCGATAGCATGGTTCTTGGCCTTTCTTTATTTACGAGCTCACGAAGCTAATGAAGAAACGGCAAAACCTGCCAGTATATGGCATTTTATGGTGAACAAACTAACTACGAACCACTAACTCTAATTTATATTTTATGATCCACTTATCTGGTACAAAAGAAACGTACATATATTATTTATTGCATGAAAATGGAGAAAGGGAACTTGAGACGCTTTTCAAACTGTTCTTTAGAGGGAAACTTTTCCTGTTTAATAACAATATTTATACTTTATTTTTAAGAAAATAACAAAGGCTTTGATAATAATAATGCGCTATTACTGATACATTAAAGTTTTTAAAGGCGGTTTTGCTACTAGTTTATTTATTTACCGCCTCATATATACGGGTGATTTCTAAGTAAAACAGAGTGGAGTACAATTACCTATTACTTTAAACTCTTGCACAAATTTTCAGCTAGAATACATTCAGTGAAAACTATGAGCCACCTAGAGCTATTCCCTATTTACGGGGGTGCCCAGAAACTTATTTCCTAATCTTGCACTTCAGATAAAATAATTTTGCTATGATTGCGAACAAATATATGACAAAGCAATGCATTGTGTTCGTAGCGACGACAAAAGGCCGTCATTATAGTGTGCCTTAAGCCGGTTAAGACCCCACACCCAGTTAACATTCGAGGTGGTGCACTAAATAATCACACCGGACTGAGTGAGTAAACTATGTCAGGTTCCACAAAGACTGCGGACTGATAAGCTGCAAAGGTCTCCCCAACTCTCAATTGGGCGAGTCTATAAATAACTCGTGATCGTTGGCTTTATGGATGGGCGCAAGCGGAAATTGACCATTTGGTTAACTTGGCTCAAAGACCTTTGACAGTGTTGGTCAATGCAAAGCAGCTGCCAACTGGGGAGTGGTCGTCCCCTCCGCCTCGACGACGGCTGCTACGGCGATGATGATGATGATCAATGGCTGGTCATTCAATTTTGTAAGCAAAGCGTAAACTGATTGTGATCGAAGGCTGCAAGCTTCGGTGTAAGGCCTCGTCAGATTGCAGACTGCAGCAGTCACTGAACTTGCAACAACGCCAGCAGGATGAAGAGCGCTGGATGGCCAGGGGCGTAGCAGGGGAGGAGGAGTGAACACTGGCAAGGGAGACATCAAAAGGCCAACAAACGCGCACACATGGCCAACATTGTCTGGGGCCAACTAATAACAAACAACCGGCTTTTGCAGCCAGGCGCGAACAGAGAAAGAAAAGAGAGTGCAACATGGCCAACATGGTATTCCTGGGACTCTAGCAAGTATTGCTAGTTACTTTCATCATTATTTTACTATACAAAACGTGAAATTATTCCGCAAATCTAAAATCTATATTCTTTGAAGAGTTTTGTATATTCTTGAGAAATATTTATCACCTTCAAAAATATAATTTTAAGATACAAATTATTTCATTCGAAGTGTCACTACACTGGAATTTCTTAGTTACTTCCATTTAGAAATATATTATTCTGTCCCATTAATTTACAACAATTTGCCAGTTCGTCTATTATTTTTCAAGTGATTACACTTATGAAATTCCGTATGCATCGGGAGAGAAAGAGTTACCGGAGGGAGGTGTGAGTGAAAGAAAAGTTTGTTTACTTTGGAGGCAGCGATTTTCGTCTGCCGCAAAACTCGTTGCTGGGCATGCGCATAAGTCACTCCCAGTTGATGGTTGCTGTGGCCTTAGCTGTTGCTGCTGCTCATGTTGATGTTGTTGCTGCTGCAAATTGCGCAAATTCCTTGGCAGCTAAGATAGAGCACATCTGTCGTCACTTTGGGGCAATCGCCGCTTTGCAACACTGTTCCCGGTGAGGTGAAGGCCACTCCGAAAACCCGATCCGAGCTCCACTCTCTGGAGTCACTAAATAATTGTAAGGCCCGCATCCCGGCGAGCGGACTTGAGCCAAGAGCCAGCCGCTCTTGGCCATAACGAATTCGCAGTAATGTGCATTTTATTAGATACCACTCCTCAGCCCCACCACCTACACACCACCCCCCTCTTCTGGCCGAACTCCACTCAACTCTGAGTGCATTTTCCGCTTGAACACGATTTCATTTAAATTTTCCTCAAGTATTTTTCCCTTACCCTTTCGGGTTTTGGGGCCTTACTGCTGCCCGAACGAAGGAAATGGTTTTGCATGGCTCAAGGTGTTGGATCTTGGCAAATGGCTTAAGGTTGTCAGCCAGGCGGTAAAATACGTTCGTTTTCCAGTTTCGGTAGGAGAGCTGGGCCTAGGTAGTGGCGAAGGAAATCACTTTATGGCCCCTCCAAATGATTATGACTCCCTTGGGAGAACTGCAGGAGGATTACAAAACATGTTCAGGAGTAACTATGGCAGTTATAACCAAATTAAATTCTTAATAAAATATTTAAGTGATTTTATAACGTCTTTAATATGTAATAATACATAGGTTATGTTATATTAAAATATTTTATAAAAAATTAAAATTAAAAATGAAGCGTTGAAATCATATTATCTAAACATCTCGTAGTTGTTTATGAACTATTCTGTTTTATTTATTTGACGTTTTAAATGTCAATAAATGACAATATTAAAACAAATGAGAAAGTACAGATGTATTCCTGAAGGGAACCCTTAAATTTTAAGCATAGTTAAATTTGCTGCAAATTCAATTGTTGCATTGTGTAGTCCTATTTTTTTAGAGCTCTTTCAATTAGCTGAAAAACCTTTAGTCGGATGGTCTCTGGGGAGCAGAAAAGCCACAAAATAATGGAGAGAAAAACTTCCCATCTGATCGGATGAATTTTAGTTTGTTAGTCGCAACTGCAACATCCACATTCACAAGGCAGACAGACAATTCCACTGCCATTTACTTTATTTATTCGAGTTGCCTAGCTTTTCGTGTGGCGGCCAAAGTCAAAAGCAACCGCAGCGGTGAGCAAACTGGCTCCAAAGAAATAAAAGTGAAATTTTTTCCCAAAGAGAGAAATTGTTGCATTTTAGCAAAATAAAGTCTCTATTAAGTAGAAAAGTGTTTATTTGCAATGAATCAGGTACGAGGAGTACGCAAACAATTGATCCGAGGCACTCTATATACAAAAGTATATATAATATTATTTCTGTAATCGAAACCGCGCAGATCGGTCACTGTTCCTCGAAACTGTGAAGTAACCTGAACCCATTTATCAAAAATTAAAAACAGAAATAAAAAAAAAGCGTACGACAGGCCTGAAAATTATGCGTTAATTAACATGGCAGCTGGATGGCGGATAAAGGCCCGAAATACCGAATGCGAAGGTCTCTCGTGGGGGATCTGGTTTTAAGGTCCCCCCTAAATCGACTTTGACATGTGACCCCAGCCCACGACCTTCGCAGCACCAAGAAAACAAAAAACCAAAAACCAGTGGACATAATGACCAGCAATAACTTAAGCCCCAATTCAATGCTTTAATTACACAGCAAGAGGGGCGGAAAAATTGATCGATTTAATTTTTGGTCACTTTTATTACTGGCACTTCTGGCCTAATCGGTCCAAATAGTTTCCCTTCCTGGGAATTTTACATTAACAATCGAAGAATGTTGGTCAACCACTTGCCCATAAAGTAAATAAGTACAATGAAATATTTTCGCCAAATTCTTTCATTGAGATAACGCACGAATTCAATTATTGGCAATGCGATAGGAAAATATTTATATATATACTATATATCTCATAGAGCTTATCAAAAGAGTGAACCAAGGAATTCATTCCAAATTTGATGTATTTATATTAAATACTCAAATCTAAATAAAATCAGGATAAAAGACAGCAATAATTCCGAAGTGCAAAAATCATAGGTGCATATTGCAGGTTTCAATTCCCAGCATTCTCCGCTTGGTTTCCAATTGTTGCACCTTTGTGTTCTACTCCAAACAATATTGACTTTGTTAACAAAAGCCTAAAACGAAAAACAAATAAGAAACTTAATTGCTACAAAAATGTAAACAGAGAAATGTTTTTATTTCACCTGAGAGGAGCACTCGGGGCGTTGTGCCGCTAAGCAAATAGACAACTTGACGTTCCTTTGATAATTGCTGATAAATGTTGACGCTGCATTATAGGTACTATATATGGACCCAGTCTATATGTCTGGCCGGTCTCCTCTGTTGACTCTAATCAAGCGCCCTCCCGTATTCTCGTATACAATCCGATTGAGGCGCAGTTCGAGGTGCAATCAATGCTCTATATTTGCATAAATGGGTGACTGGACAGCTGGCTAAAAATTATATATGTATATATGTATACACAACTGATAAGACCGCCTGAAGGTTGCGAGGTGTTAATAATTGCAGTATTTAAATAAGATCGCAGAAACAAAAGCGGGAGCAATGAGGACAGAACAAAGATAACCCAGACAGGGCCTGGCAAAAGGTAGTCTAAATATTTACCTAGCATTCAAAGCGGAAAATGTATCTACCTTTGGGGAAGCTGTGCACATTTTGATATCTGCCCACATCCCATCCCGTTTATCCACTCAATTCAACCTGGTTTTATGCCTAGCGTAATACATTAAAAATTCACGAGTTTATTTCTCGACAGAACCGACTTATAACCAGAGCCCAACTTGACGCGTTAAGGCCGCAAAAAGAACTGAGCCATTTTTCCGGGACGGAAGCATTCGGGCCAACTGATAAGGCTCGTCCTGAAGTTGGGCAAACAGGAACATCGAAAGCCATTGCCATGCATACTTGGGACATTTGACAAGCACCTAAAACTTGGCAATATCTTTAGTATATAGGGGTACATATATGTATGTGAGTATGTGTACATGAAATATATAGGTCACAAGCTGACGTCTCTGCTGCAGGGAATGGGAGTGAGTACATAACTTCGTTGCACTCGTTTTTCTGCTTCGGGAGCGACGCCCGAACAGCTGTTGGTTCCCATCCCCTAACTGCTCTGTTAACAGGCTAACAGAGGTGGGGTTGGGATAGGTTTCACGGGTGGTTAAGGGTGGTAAAAAGTTACATCAAAATAAAAATATTCTATGGAACCCATATAGGAATTTGATTCGTGTATTAAATGACTATGTTTATATGAGTTCAAGTAAATGTAAACAATGGAAGCGAAGGAATACAAGCGGTGGGTGGCGTTAGAGTTGGCATAGGTTATGTAAGTTATATATTCAAACATATGTATATATACGCAACGTATTCTCTACACCATAATAACAATTGGGAAACAATATCATATTTCTATATTAAATATGTATGTTTTATTATTTAAATATTACAAACCTAGTTAGGTTAAACAGAGTAACAAGAGAGTATTTAAAAAAAAAATGTATATATGAAGAATCTCCTTTTTTTGTGTATTTTTAAGCTCTGTTATCCTGCCACTGTTAAGCGTAAACAGCAGTGTGTACATAAATTTGTATACAGAACCAACCAACTCTCAACTTTTGTACGTTATACACACAACAAAAGCCTGTGGCAATTAATTCTGCCTGTGCTCTTGGAGCTGGGTCAACAGTTTGTATTTTATATACATGACACTTATATACAAATTATTCACACACATATACATATGTATGTGGATGCGTTAGGAATGTATCCTTTGAGTGAATGGCTGGCGAAATTAAAGCTACCACGCAACCATTTTTGACAATTGTCCGAGGGGAGTTGTGGCGCCCTAAAGGAAGCCGCCCCAGCTGCGATATGCCAAATGTTTATGTATTCGAAATTTTCAATTAGTTGTATACACGTCCTTGGGGACATCAATGAGTAATTAAATAAACAAATTTAGTTTAATTTCTTTGGATTATTTCCTTTGGCAAGCGGGAATCTTTTCAAGATCATAACTATTAAACTCGAACAGACGCTAATAACATGATCGCCGCTCTGATTACGAACCAACAAGTCCAACTCATTAAAAATCGAACAAATCTCCTCTCTCAAGGCGAGGCATTAAATCAAGCTTCGAAACTAATCGCGCTTTAATGATAAGCAGCCGGCTGAGCCCAAGGGACTGAATTTAACAATCAGGTTGCATTTTAATTATATAGTATACTCACGAATTCGAACTAATAAATAGTCGTTGGGCGCCGTCAATTTACTAGATCTTGATAGGAGCTCAAATTGTGTACGCCCTAGCTCAAAATTCAAAAGGGACCAAAAGAGAAACAGTTCTAGGCCACATCCCTTTTTTTAGGCCAAGAAAACAGCATGGGATACAAAAAAAAAAAATAATAAACTAAAATATTACTTTATTCAACATTTTTATTATATTGTTAAAGTATATAGTTTTAGTTTAAAATACATTTATATCTCAAAGTACAGTATTTTACAACCCAACTGATTATTTACAGTATCATAATTATTTTTCCACGTGTATTGCAACTGAACGTCTGAAAAGAAATCACCCCCCGAGGCATTTCCGTTCGTGTTCATTGAGGAAAGCGGGAGCGGGAAAGCGGGACGGACAAAAGAAATCCCAGCGAGGGCGAACTAATCCACAGGCAAGTGCATTTTCCATTTTCCAGGCCTGCGTGCGTGTGAAAACAGAAAATGGTTGGAATAACAGGTAAGTTAATAAGCGAGCTCTGCCACCGCTACGCGCCGCCCACCGAGCATTTTCACTAAATACCCCGACATTGTCTCGGTGCCAGTGACGTCGGCAAAAGACAGTCATGAAAAGCCTGGAACATCAGGGAAATAAAACAATTCGCTTCGCAGCAGCAACCCAACGGTCCAAGTGGGTTCTACTCTACCATACTTCACACACACAGCCGCTTCCCGGAGTGGACGATAAACATTTTGTACAATAATTGCACAAGTGTCACTTGTGCTTGGTGGTGGAACAGGTAGGAGACAAGCCCAAACTGGGCCCAGAAAACGATGGTGTTTGTAATACGGTGTTGGCAGTGGCAAGTGCTTGTGGTCGGTTATGAAAGACTGGAGAGTAAACCAGAAATTGTTACGAAATCGGATATAAGGTGCCCCAAAGAAGGGAAGATGCCAAACTGAGTTGAAATTAGTTAATAGAATTCCCTAAATGTTATATTAGACTTAAAGGAAACTCAATTATTACCAGCGAAAAATATTATAGGTTAATAATAACTCAATACTAGGGTCAAACTCATGAATTTCATGAATTCAAGTACTCTGGCTCCCAGTTTTCGGAAATAATATTCCGTTGGCATAACAGGGGCAAACTTTCAAAATTTTATGAAAATGAAGCGTTTCCTTCTATGTAATTCTGTTTACCTCAACGGCAATAAGAGAAAAAAACCGGGCAAAGGCATGGCAAACAAAACAGACAAAAACAACTCCACGATAAATGGACATAAAAAATGAAAATTGCAACTTTGGAAATTATGCGGCAAACGAGTTTTGAGCAGCAGCGGCGCCAATTTTCCATGGGGAGTTTTCCGTGGAGTGGAATGGTGGGTGATGGGGTGCGAGGGAAAATGCAAAAAGCTGCCGGGGCACCCTTTTTCCTCGGGTTTTCCAGCTGCCGCTGGCTGCGGCTTACTATTATTTGTATCATTAAGAAGCGCTTCCGTCTTGCAGGCGAACTGAACTCACATAAATTGACGCACGAGGCGCGCAAAAACAATAAGATGGGAAAAGCATAAACAAAACAGCAGCAGCAGCGGAAAGAAGCGGCGAAAAACAGACAGCAAAGAAAATAACCAACGTCAATAGTGGAGGGAAATACACGTCGAAAAATAAAACAATTTTAAATGTATTTTGTTTTTGTATATTGCAGGACCTTTTCTAATCAAAAATAGTTGTTAAAATAAAGAATGTCGCTGAAGTTAAAAAAATGTATGATTATGATCACCAACTCGAATATGAAAACGTAAATAAAAACTTTCTTTATGTGCAAAGGGGCTGACTGTAACCAATTGATTTTCATGTGTGGGGCTTGGAAAAATTTATCCGCTTGGGAAAATGCTTTTGGATAATTGTGTAATGTCCCCAAACGTCGCGGCTTCCACGCAAAGGCCCCCACTCTCCCTGCTGCCAATTGCAGCAAAAAGTTGCCAACCACTTGAGAAACTGTCACCCGGAGCGATTTATTACGGCTGTAGTGGGTGGTACTAGAAACTAGAGAGCGGGAAAAGCTTGTGGCCACCGGGAAACCTTCAAACGCCGCCAGTCTACACTCGAAAAATTAAAAAAATATAAATTAGATTATCAAACTAAAATGCAAAAGAGTTAAATAACTCTTTGGGCCGTAAAGACTGCTCGAAGAAGTGAATTAATATTAATAACTAAGCCACGAAAAAATACTTGAAACTACTCAATTTCTCACTATTGTAAATAGTTTAAATAGTTGTTCAGTATAATAAAATTGTTTCCTTTGCAAGACCTAAATACTTTTTTAAGCTTCCCAAGTTTAAGTTAGGAAAGTTTTGGTGGAGAAGACACACACATTTTAGTTGGAGAGTGTTGACGGGTGTGTAATCCATACCGGCCATTTCGAGTGCCTTTCTCCTATTCCATCCCATCGGATTCCATACTATACCATCACACCCAGCAACCCATCCGATCCGATACAATCGAATCCAATCGCCCTTGTCAGCGGATTTGTTGCGAAAGTTGGCCCGGCTTGGGCCGCCGCTCGAAAATCAAATGAAGCATGAAGAGGCCTGAAATATTAGCCAAGTGCTCGGCTGGCGAAAAATGCGTCGCCCTGTCGCACAACTAGGCAACCCTGGCAACTGCATTCCGCAAATGCAATCAAATCAACTTTCCAATGATGGATTTTTTCTTTCGATTATAATTTAGCCATTTTTTCTTCGTTTCTTCATCTTTTTTGCCATTACCTTATTAGCTAAAAACCTGTTGCTCAGGTGATGACGATGATATCAAAAATAAATGGCCAGGCGCCTAGACGCAGCTAGTTTAAGTGCTGACGATGTTTTTTGGCATGCAAAGTGAAAATGTCGGAGGAAAATAAGACGAAATTCATGTCAAATGGCGAAAAATGTTTTAAAAATATATTCGTAAGGTATTGGCAGTTCCGGGGAACACGAAACTATGGAATCTGAAGGCGAGTCGGAGAAGTATAAAAATACATGCTGAATACCCGGGGGCAAGATCCAAAATAATAATAAAGCTCGTGTCCATAATCCTAAATTTGCTTTTGTCTTCAGTAAAGGAATCTATCAGAGCTTAATAAGAAGTTAGGCTGACCAAAGGACTATATTTTACCTATGAATGCCATTTTTTTAATGTGTTTACCACTACCTGACGATAAAACATTTAAAAGTAACAGTAAAGAATAACTAATATAATATTTAAGGAAAATAATATTTAAATATAAATTCCACTTCAAAAAACAACACAATATTTTTCTTTTCTCTTAAGTAACTATTCGTAGTTTGGAGAAACGCAGTAAGACGTTGATCGAATATTGTTCCAAGATGGTCAAAATTTTTTAAAAACACTTTTAAGCATTCCACTACTATTAATTAAAACGGAATACTTTTTTCATTTATTGGAATATAAACTACGAATTTATTTAACTATAAATAACCCTCATAGCTAGGAAGAAAAAATAGATCAAAATATTATAATATTATTAATTTATTATGTGTTGAATACTACCTCTAATAGTAAGTCAATACAATAACTTTTATCACCATACTTAATTTAAACACAATGTTTTTTGTATTATTTACATTTTCAACTGTAAAAACAGTAGATTTTATGAAATTTTATTCAAAATACTCACCTCACAAATTCGAAACTGTAACAGCTATTTTTCAATTTCCTTAGTTGCGGCAGTGGCTTTATACCGAAAAATTGAGATATGCAGGTTACGAAAATCACGCACTCTCAATAGAGTCCCAATAGTTGTTGTTGTTTGGAGCTGCTTTTTCAGGGGACAACCAAAAATCATTAGAAATTTCTATACGCCGACAAGCAACACGTACACACTCACACCCTCTCACACAGCATCTCCTCACACACACAGGCAGGCGAAAAGCGAAGCAGAAAAAAAAGACGCGGAAAACGTGTTTGTTGTTTGTGTACTGTTGTTAGAACAGTAGATGTTGTTGTTTTTTTTTTTTTTTTTTTGCTTTTCTTTTGCTGTATAAGAAGTTGTTTAAACTGGCATTGGGTAGCGTGTAATCATTTTTCTCTGTGTCATAAAGTGTGCAACAAACTAAAATTTCTGTATATTATTCACTTTTTTCCGTTTCAGTTTCCCAACGAAATAAAAACAGCACTCACTCAACACGCACACACTGCAAACAAGACAGCCCACACCCACACACACGCACACAATAATTAGACCAACAGTTTCAATCATGAAACAGGTGCAATATTTTCACAGTAATTTCAATTTAACACGATTGAAAGCATATAAAAGATTGTGGGATCCGCGCACTACTCTGAACGAGAACTTAAATAACTATTGTTAACTTTTCTTGCATTCATTTATGATTTACCGTGCCAATCACGAAGTGGCGTTCATCCGCGACACGTCCGAACGCGGCGAAATTTTTTTTTTTTGAGTTGAGTTGTTTATTTCCGATCCGACCGGAGGCCGCTGAGTGAATTTTTTAACTGGCTCGTGGTTCGATTTTGAGTTGTTTGTTTTGGTTGGCTCGCTCTTGTATAAATTATCGATAGTATCGATAGGGTTTTCGAATTTCTCTTTGGGCTTTTGTTTGTTTTGCTTTGCCTTCATTCAACAGTTTTTGATTTTGGTCTAACAGTAACAGAATTTTGCTTATGGAATCTAACGTCAAAATGTTGTATTCCATGTTAAGTATCGGTCGGGTTTTGTTAAATTGAGTAAAGTGATTTGGTATTTTTATTTAATTTTTTTAATGTTTATAAATTTTTGGTTGCAGTGCTGCCAGTTCAGCTTATATCTGGCTATATCTGACTTATTTGAAATGAAAGAGCTTATAAAGCTTGCTACCGATAGCTTATTTTACTATTCATCTTGCATATTCTAAAAAAATTGCATTTATGACTTTAACAATTGGTTTTATAAGAAAAATGGCTAGCAATATTGGATGATGCTCAACATGTTAAGAAAAATTGTCACATGACTCAAAATAAATATTTAATTTATTAAAATATTTTGATATTTTCACGATATACAAAATTGGTTATTTAAGATCCGAAATATATGCATAAAATCATTATGATAAATAAACATTGGGAACTTGTTTAATGTATGTTTTTTTTATGTAACTATCTTTCGTTAATTTTGAGCTTCTTTTAACCTTTTTTCTCAAGCTAGCTTATTTGAGAATCTCCACTGGTAATACTGAAAAAGACTGTGTTTGGTATAGAAAAAAATACAGAAAATGGAGAAAAAAAATCTGGTTAATATAATTTCTATCTTAAGTTAGTAGTGACCTCAACGATTTATTTTAATTATGTATGTGTGCTGTTTTCTAATAATTTTTCTTGCTTATATTTTATTAAAAACTATTAAGTTAATACCTTACCTTCTGCAATTAAATGATTCCACTTAATTGCCTATATGTTGCTGCATTCTTATTTCCTAGCCTTCTTTTCCTTATTATGCTTAACATTTTTAAACATCACGAGAATTTTTCACATATTTTTAATATTTTATTTAATTCCTTTAATTATTAATAAATGTATTTATTATTATGTTTTATTTAACAAAATATTTGTAAGTTTAGAAATAGGGTTTTTTTTTAATTTTTAAAGTTCGTACAGTTCGTACAAATCAATCTCTTATGTGTCTTATTAAGTTTTAAATGAATTTTCTTATAAATTTTCTCTTTTAGAAGGTGGGCAATGTATTGTATCATTGGTAAGCCGGAGCAAATTTTTAAAGTTAAAATTTTTTAAGTTTTAACTTTTTGCAACATTTTAAAAGGTGGGAAAAAGTGGTGACTTCAAAAAAGTCGATATTTTGATATTCTAAAAATAATGTAAATTAAATTCACATCATATTGGAAACTTGCCATGAGCAAAAAAATTAAAAGGTGGACAAACATAGGCAAACTATGGGCAATCTGTTCCAGTTTTTAATTAAAAAAAAATCGAATTTTCATTAAGCTTTATTTATGTATTTACACATTGAAAGCACTAAAAGAGACTCAAATAGTTATTAGTAGGAACAAGAAAGGAAGCTAACTTCGGCTCACCGAAGTTTGTATACCCCTGCAGAATTTAAACAAAAAATTCAAACCGAAATTCTGAAACAATAATTAGTTGCCAAATCTCAAATTTGATGGCAATGGTTTGAAACACGGCTAAGCTATGGTTTTTTATTTTCCTGGTTGTTCCTATGAAAGCTATAGGTTATAGTTGTCCGATTTTCATGAAATTAAAACCGAAATTCGGAAATAATATATATATTAAATGACCAAATATCAAATTTGTTGAAAATTCGTTGAAAACAGACAAAGTTATAATTTGTATACCCTTGCAGGGTATATTAGTTTCAGTCAAAAGTTTGCAACGCAGTGAAGGAGGCATCTCCGACCCTATAAAGTATATATATTCTTGATCAGGATCAACAGCCGAGTCGATCTAGCCATGTCCGTCTGTCCGTCTGTCCGTTTCTACGCAAACTAGTCCCTCAGTTTTAAAGCTATCTGAATGAAACTTTGCAGTATATCTATATACTCTCACTCGTACATATGTCGGAACGGGCCGGATCGGACGACTATATCATATAGCTGCCAGAGGAACGATCCGAAAAATTGTCAAAAAACAATTATAACTTTGTCAGTTTTCAACCAATTTTCACCAAATTTGATATTTGCCCATTTAGTATTATTTCCGAATTTCGGTTTTAATTTCATGAAAATCGGCGGACTATATCTTATAGCTTCCATAGGAACAATCAGGAAAATTATAACTTTGTCAGTTTTCAACCAATTTTCACCAAATTTGATATTTGCCCATTTAGTATTATTTCCGAATTTTGGTTTTAATTTCATGAAAATCGGCTGACTATATCCTATAGCTTCCATAGGAACAATCAGGAAAATTATAACTTTGTCAGTTTTCAACCAATTTTCACCAAATTTGATATTTGCCCATTTAGTATTATTTCCGAATTTCGGTTTTAATTTCATGAAAATCGGCTGACTATATCCTATAGCTTCCATAGGAACAATCAGGAAAATAAAAAAAACCATAGCTTAGCCGTGTTTCAAACCATTGCCATCAAATTTGAGATTTGGCAACAAATTATTATTTCAGAATTTCGTTTTTAATTATACCCTAGCAGGGTATATTAGTTTCAGTCAAAAGTTTGCAACGCAGTGAAGGAAGCATCTCCGACCCTATAAAGTATATATATTTTAGATCAGGATCAACAGCCGAGTCGATCTGGCCATGTCCGTCTGTCCTTCTGTCCGTCTGTCCGTTTCTACGCAAACTAGTTCCTCAGTTTTAAAGCTATCTGAATGAAACTTTGCAGTTAGGCTTCTATATACTCTCACTCGTACATATGTCGGAACGGGCTGGATCGGACGACTATATCATATAGCTGCCAGAGGAACGATCCGAAAAATTTTCAAAAAACAAT
This sequence comes from Drosophila anomelani, assembly GCA_035045905.1. Classification (NCBI taxonomy): domain Eukaryota; kingdom Metazoa; phylum Arthropoda; class Insecta; order Diptera; family Drosophilidae; genus Drosophila; species Drosophila anomelani. Next base: position 35,745 of record JAWNOO010000007.1, on the reverse strand, counting down.
TATAACTTTGTCAGTTTTCAACCAATTTTCACCAAATTTGATATTTGCCCATTTAGTATTATTTCCGAATTTCGGTTTTAATTTCATGAAAATCGGCTGACTATATCCTATAGCTTCCATAGGAACAATCAGGAAAATTATAACTTTGTCAGTTTTCAACCAATTTTCACCAAATTTGATATTTGCCCATTTAGTATTATTTCCGAATTTTGGTTTTAATTTCATGAAAATCGGCTGACTATATCCTATAGCTTCCATAGGAACAATCAGGAAAATTATAACTTTGTCAGTTTTCAACCAATTTTCACCAAATTTGATATTTGCCCATTTAGTATTATTTCCGAATTTCGGTTTTAATTTCATGAAAATCGGCTGACTATATCCTATAGCTTCCATAGGAACAATCAGGAAAATAAAAAAAACCATAGCTTAGCCGTGTTTCAAACCATTGCCATCAAATTTGAGATTTGGCAACAAATTATTATTTCAGAATTTCGTTTTTAATTATACCCTAGCAGGGTATATTAGTTTCAGTCAAAAGTTTGCAACGCAGTGAAGGAAGCATCTCCGACCCTATAAAGTATATATATTTTAGATCAGGATCAACAGCCGAGTCGATCTGGCCATGTCCGTCTGTCCTTCTGTCCGTCTGTCCGTTTCTACGCAAGCTAGTCCCTCAGTTTTAAAGCTATCTGAATGAAACTTTGCAGTTAGGCTTCTATATACTCTCACTCGTACATCGAAATCGGAACGGGCTGGATCGGAGGACTATATCATATAGCTGCCAGAGGAACGATCCTAAAAATTTTCAAAAAACAATTATAACTTTGTCAGTTTTCAACCAATTTTCACCAAAGTTGATATTTGCCCATTTAGTATTATTTCCGAATTTCGGTTTTAATTTCATGAAAATCGGCTGACTATATCCTATAGCTTCCATAGGAACAATCAGGAAAATTATAACTTTGTCAGTTTTCAACCAATTTTCACCAAATTTGATATTTGCCCATTTAGTATTATTTCCGAATTTCGGTTTTAATTTCATGAAAATCGGCTGACTATATCCTATAGCTTCCATAGGAACAATCAGGAAAATAAAAGAAAAATTCATAACTTTGTCAGTTTTCAACATTTTTTCACCAAATTTGATAGTTACCCATATTTTAGTATTCCTGAATTTCGATTTTAATTTCATGAAAATCGGCTGACTATATCCTATAGCTTCCATAGGAACAATCAGGAAAATAAAAGAAACAATTAAGAAAGCTACAGTCGAGTGAGCTCGACTGTGAGATACCCGCTACCCATACTTAAACCTTAAACCGGAACCATGCTGCCAGCAGCCGTTTGTGGCCATACAAAATTATTTCTTTAATAACTTCGACAATTTGTATCTGATCGCAACCAAATTTTCAGGAATCACACGGACTATAGTTCTTAATATACATACCGAAATTCGGGACTCTAGCTTTAAAATTATACGTTTAATACGCTTTTTTATGATTTGCGGGAGCGGAAGTGGGCGTGGTAAAAATTTGAAACAAACTTGATCTGCGTGCAAGCAAAACAAATACTGTCGAAAAAAAAATTAGAGCTCTATCTCTTATAGTCTCTGAGATCCAGTGTTTCATACGGACAGACGGACAGACAGACAGACAGACGGACATGGCTAGATCGACTCGGCTGTTGATCCTGATCAAGAATATATATACTTTATAGGGTCGGAAATGCTTCCTTCTACCTGTTACATACATTTCCTGCCGGCACAAAGTTATAATACACTTCTACCCTATGGGTAGCGGGTATAAAAACCATAACTTTGTCAGTTTTCAACATATTTTCACCAAATTTGATATTTAGCCATATTTTAGTATTTCTGAGTTTTGATTTTAATTTCATGAAAATCGGCTGACTATATCCTATAGCTTCCATAGGAACAATCAGGAAAATAAAAAACCATAGCTTAGCCGTGTTTCAAACCATTGCCATCAAATTTGAGATTTGGCAACATATTATTATTTCAGAATTTCGTTTTTAATTTTTTATTTAAACTCTGCTAGGGTATACAAACTTCGGTGAGCCGAAGTTAGGTTCCTTTCTTGTTTTTTGTTTAAACTCTGCAAGGGTATACAAACTTCGGTGAGCCGAAGTTAGCTTCCTTTCTTGTTTCTTTTATTTTCCTGATTGTCAGCCGATTTTCATGAAATTAAACCAGAAATTCAGAAATAATAAAATATGGCTAAATATCAAATTTGGTGAAAATATGTGAAAAACTGACAAAGTAATAATTTTTTTTGAAAATTTTTCGGATCGTTCCTATGGCAGCTATATGGTATAGTCGTCCGATCCGGCCCGTTCCGACATATGTACGAGTGAGAGTATATAGAAGCCTAACTGCAAAGTTTCATTCAGATAGCTTTAAAACTGAGGGACTAGTTTGCGTAGAAACGAACAGACGGACAGACGGACATGCTAGATCGACTCGGCTGTTGATCCTGATCAGGAATATATATACTTTATAGGGTCGGAGATGTCTCCTTCCCTGCGTTGCAAACTTCTGACTGAAACTATAATACCCTGCAAGGGTATACAAATGTTTTAAAAAATTTATAAATTCAGGGCCAGAAACTAAAGTAATATTAAGGAATCTTTGAATATTTAACTATTATTTTAATATTTAAGAATGTAAAAATCGATTTAAGTCTAAAATCTGGTTAATGACTTCATCCGGGACTACCTTGGGACACCATCCACTTCAACTAATATATTATATTTCGGTTTGTTTGTTTGTTTGTTACAATACAAAAATGGAATTTAGTATTTAAATATTAATTGTACTTTAGCCGTTTGCCACAAAAATATAAAAAGGGTCCATAGTAACCGATTATTAAAATGATATCATTATATCATGTATCAATTTGCTTTATATTTTTCCACGTATTTTGTAAATTTTCGATTGTTCCTATGACAGCTATTAAAAGCAGTTGTTCGACATGATAACTACCTGCGATCGAAAAAGGGTGTATCTGCAATGTAACGGACAGACCAAGTGGTATGGCTAGATCGACTCGACTTGTATTTATGTCTATTAAAATCGACTGGACAAATGCCTAACAACAATAGTTTCCTTGGGTAAATATAAGCAACACTTAAATGTCATTTAAGTCAAGTTTAGCTTGAATAGTAGTTCAATTTACAATGGTATCCGAATATTCAACACTAGACTTGTCTTAAAAAATAAATGTCTGATAAATGGCTACTCTCAAGTTTCTTGGTAATTAAAGCTATGTCCTCGAAATAATCGGTTGCTGTTTTTATATTATTTTATAAATAAAATGGATTCAAAAATATTGTGATGATACCGCCAAAGTGAAGTGAAACTTCAATATTTCAACAAAATTGTGTAAATTTAAGACATAACTGCTTAAGTTTGTGCTAGCCAAAAGAATGGCTAGTACACAATTTTTACAACAATAAGATCAAGTGGGATAACAATTAATGTATTTTTATTTTGTATACTGACTTGTGTTCGAGGAAAGCTAATATCAAGCTGTATCATAAATTATTCATAAAAGTTTATCAATCAATAAATAAAATGAATGCATATGGAGATTATCTTTGGTTCGGAGCTATTCCTTCAAAGCACGCAAATCCGGATACAGAGCTCCAGCGTTTATATAATAAGATTCCGATTTGCGTAAGTCGCGTTTGTAATCGCTAACCACGGCCTCTCCCGTTCGTTTGACCATCTTTTTGGCGATACCTTTTGGAGTAATGTAATTTACGTTCTGGCTTACTACAAAGGCATTGCCCACCGCGTCAAAGGTTCCACTGGCCAGATTTCCTGCCGGCTGTCCGTATCTAAAAATGAGAGTGCATGATCGTAAGATATTTCGAAAACTCGTACCTGAATATAAATGTCTTTCAGCTAGGGCCCTTAAATTGACTTACTTGTGCTCAATGATCTTGACTGAGTTCTCGCTGAGACTGCAGCCCAGAATCTTAGCCGAAGTCTCTAGGCCATCAAATACAGTAGTGACTCCCTCGACAGCTCCCGCTGCGATGGTCAACGCGCCTTCCATTGTGCTGTTCGCCTCGCTGCTTTCGTAGCCGAAGCCTTTCTGTAAGAGCTTTGATCCCTGCTCTTGGATGTGAGGAGCTAAATAACGACCTACGGCCATTGAAGCGGTGCCCACCTTCCCAGCTATCCAGCCTGTCATCCCAGCCGCCGCATGAGTCACTTTCTGGGCCACTTCCACTACCGAAAATAATGGATAATGAAAGTCTAGAAATGCATATTTTTCTCAAATTGATACCGATTGAGGCTCACCTGAAGTCTGCACTGAGCTGGGCACCTCGGTGGGGGCATCAGCTGAGGCGGGAGTCATCTTGGAGATGAGATAGGGAGTGCTCCTCATCATGAGCCCACCTGTTTTTTCGGCACCTTTCACTAAATTTCGGGCAATGAAATCAGCCGCACTCACAATGTGTCTAGACACCTGCTCCGAGCCCGTAGCGGCTTCGAAAGCGGAGCCTGCACGTTGGGAGGTCGGAGATTTCAACTGCTCCACTGTACCAGCAAGCACAGCCTCCAGGAGATCAAGGAAAAACTGCTGCAGATCCTGAAGCTGCTCCTCCTCCGATTCCCCGGCTGTAGTGCTCAATGGACGTTGTCCTTCTTTGGTCAGCATTAGGCCAAAGGCATTACCCGGCTGTTGGCACTCCATATCCGGAAAAATTAACGCTCCGTACTCAGTGCGATAGCAATTCGTTATCGAGGGCACCAGTGGGTAAAGCCAGATCATTTCCGGGTCCTTGTTAGGCATAGAGCATTGGATGAAGTAAATTCCACTGAGGTATTTCCATTTGCCTCCCACTGTGCACATGACTAGCGACATGGTGGAGGATCCACTAAGAGTGGTCACAGCTCCGCTAGCTTCAATCCTGTAGATCTTCACCTGAGCACGAAAGAGCTCATCCAGTTGGGCGTGGGAGTCCCGAACAGCCAATAGTTCTCGCAATCCGGCTGCTAGCTCCCTGTATGTTTTCGGTGTGCCACTAGCATTGGTTATGTCGTAATGGGTGGAAGGGTTCTCTGCCAGCCATGGCCTCCCGGCATCCACTACCGTGCGATTGTCTTCCTTGGCCTCCACGGCTGTATCGTCAACGGGTTGATTCTGGGATCGGAGCACCTTCATCCGGTAGCTAACCTCTGTCTTGGCGCTTTTAAGTTTTTGGATAAGGTCACAGGCGTCGTTCCATTCCATCTGCACCGCATCTATCTCATCAGGCAGGCCGACAGGAATGCCAAAAGTATCCTCTATCATTTGTAAAGCTAGTGCATAGGCATCGATGGCTTGAACTTGGGACCCTTGCTCCTCTTGGTTAATGGCCAGCTCCACTTGGCTTATAGCTGCCTTGTAAGCTGCTTGGATGCGAGCATAGGCCTCCAGGAATTCAGTTTCCTCCGACATTATGGCGTTGAGTATCTGAAATAAATAATAACTCTTAGTTTGACTTCAAGAGTTGGTGTTCCTTGGAATGAACCGACATGATGGCAGAGATTCATCCTGGCGATACGGCCAACGTAGGCAAACTGAAAGGGCTAAGCGTAATCAACTTGTCCGACCAACTGATGAGTCATCGTATTGGTCAACAAGCTGCTGCTGCGTCTGCTCTCCTCAGAATCTCTCGAAATTTCGTGGGGACAGCAGCTGCTGGCGCCGCTCAAAATTGAATTGCGGCCAACGAAACGAAATTGCTTCCGCTTTTCTGCATTCAATTCCATTCTATTTTTCACGCCCACCTGTGGCACTCACCTTTGGGACTTATTTTCAAGTGAGATTCCTTGGTCGAGAGTCAAGCTGTTGCAGCGCGATTGGAACAGATACAGATCCGTGCACTTTGCCCACTAAGTCACTGAGCTGAAAACAATGAACAAGTTTTCCTTCTTACATTTCGTCACGGATATGGTTTCGCAACTTAGTTACTTACATTGCATCATTATTCGCCCGATCGACTTTAGGTAAACAGCCTTGCTTTGGCCATTTTTAACTATAAAATAGTACAATTAATAGAATTAATATTCTCTAGTCGAGTAGTGGAATGTTCAGTCTTTTTCACTTTTGTTTTGCTTTTATTTTTCCTTGCGACCAGCAGCAGCTGTTTAGGAGGACTCCGCACGTGCAGTCTTTGATGGCGGAAATTATGAATATGAATTTGAATAACTTCTTTTATATTTTTAAAATTTTAATTAAATTTTCGAAGAAAAAGCAGCAGCGATTTGTCACCTGCTTCGTCGACCCAAAAATGTCTTTACACCGCCCACGACCGTACTACCGGTTGCCGGAGGACTAACGGTCCGGGGACTTGCTACTGTCATATTTAAGGTATTTAATTTATATCAATAGCCAGAAAGGATACAAGTGCCTGGAGAGCGGCTGCTCTTTCGTCTGTCTGCCACACCACATCCATGACAGTAAGCTAAAATAAAATAATTAATATTTCAGACCCGATTAATTTGGCCGAATATGTCATTGGTAAAAGTTGGTGGCTACAGAAAAGGCCGTGGCCGTGGCCGGCTGCGAGGAGTACGTTTTTAAAATATTTTAATAATTTATAAGTGGAAATTTATAAATACCTTGAATTTCCAAGAAGTACATACCTGTAATTCTTTAGAATAATTAATCAATTAACTAAGATACCAAGGAGTCTCCGCCTCCGAACAACCAAACGCCGAACTTGGAAACGCTGATGGCGGAGCTATGTGCCGATTAATGGCTGTCAGAATTTGCCGACGCCAGTCTATAAATGGCGATGCGCCGGATGCTCCAAAGTAGAAGATGGCCGGTGGAGTCGTCCGCACTCCGCCCCTGCTCATCTGCATGTGGCCGCAGAAGTGACCACCACCACCGTTGGCAATACCATCATGAAGATGAAGAAGCTAATGTAACAAAGCAACGGCGCCAGCAATCCGCGCAGCTTCAGGCACCACAGCAAAGTGGGCTCTCTAAACTCTAGCCCTTCCGATTATATAAAATAAACTTTACAAGGAACACTTATCTATTTTTGATTTTTATTTTTTATCAAAAATAATTATTATATACACATTTTTATTTCATGGATCAAATGATTATAAAACTCAAAATAAAACGTATGTATGTATAATGATTACGATCCCTGCCATTAAGCTGTTATAACAAGCTCATGCTGGGTATTTAAATGTACTGAATGTTTAAAATTATAATTTATGTTTTTGCGGCCTTTTGGATACGGAAAAATAATAAGTGCGCAAAAGACTACTACGCATACATATGATATATAATTATTTAAATATATTAAATAATAGTCACATCAAACAAGAATGGAATCAACTTTATTATTCGTGACCAGACTTTACACTTTTTTGTTTTGGTATAAAATATGCGTAACGTCTTTCTGGAAAATTAGACCAAAAAGCTATATGTATGTACATTCAAATGTATACATTGTTAGCAGACGATTGTCTTCCAAATATGTACTCAAACATGTAGCACTCAACTTTGTGCTAGAGGGAGAAGTAAACTTATCTTGCATGTCAATTCAAATGGGCGTTATGCATCTTGCTACGCTACGGTGCTTTTGTCTCAGTAATATTTATTATATCAAATAAAAAACGTATACAAATCAATTAAAATTTCGTTTGACGTGTTATTTATTTCGTTCTTACCATCTTTTTAAAATACAATGCTAAATGTTATTTCCTTTAAATATTTTTGGGATCTTTAATGCCAAAATTAAATTTTTCGGTCGATTCGGACGACATTTACATCCTGTTTTTTCGTTTTTTTTTTTTTTTTTTTGGGAGAGGTGGCGGCCGTGGGGGCCGAATATACACACATATGTATACACAACATATGAAAACTTGAGTAACGAAAATAATCTATTGGAATTTGTGTGTAATGTTGCGATGGCCTAGGGATGCGGTCCATCTTACATGTCAAATTCTAAGGAGTCGCAGACTTTTTTCTTCGGGAGAGAAGATCTTTTGATTGAAATCACAATATATATAGAATTATATATCCCGGATAACTCTATCGTACACATATAATGTAATTTGCGTGCATGTTTTTTTTTTTAACGAATATTTCATAATGCATTTGCGACGACAACGCCGGTCATCAGATGAAAATAATAATAACGATAAGCTGGAGCTTGATTCCATTCTTTCTTGACAAGAGGGGGACAGCAACAGAGTGAGCTTAAGCGGTAGCCACGCTCGCCAACTCCCGATAGGCATCCTGCAGGGCCTGCTGCTGCTCCGGACTAAGGGTGCTGGCACATGCCGCCATCACATCCGGATTGGACTCCACCTGCTTGACAATGGTGAGCATGCGGGTGCCTGTCTGGCTTTGTGCCTCCACAACCTTGGTGCAGAAGGCCTCGGCAATTATGGAGACGATGCGCGGCAGATTGCAGTTGTTGGCACCGAGGATCACCGGGTGATTGCCCTCGATCAAGTCGCACAGGTAGCCATAGATATGGACGGCCTCCTCTCCATCCTCGGAAACGGGCAAAAACGAGAAATACGTCGCAATCAGATCGTCTACGTTGGTAAGCGCTGATTTGTTGTACTTGAGGATCTTCGTAAAGGCCGAGATCGCATTCTCAGTGGCATTGATATTTTCAATTTCGCGGGACTTGGGATCGTTGATGATCTGCACCAGCAGTGGAATGATCTGTGCGCATGTCAGCGCAAATTGTTCGCCAGCGTACTGGCCGAGCATTCCGCATCCGTAGGCGGCAGCCTGACGCACCTCTGGCGACTTATCGCAGACGTACTGCAAAAGAGCTGGTGTGAAAATCTGTTGGTAGGGTGCGCAAGCAGGGCCGCAGAACTCTGGAAAGCAGAAAGACAACAAAGTGAATTTGATTCAAAATTATAAACGAGTTTAGAACCCTATAGAACCCTACCGATTAAATCATCAAAGACGCACACGCCCCACTGGTGATCCGCTGCCGATCGGCTGGGATCCAGCAGCTTGACAAAGTGCGGTGCCACCTGCTCAAAAGCTGGAAGGAAACTGGCCTGGTTTGTCTGGAAGAGGGCGTGCGTAATGTCCACAATCTTGGACAGAATGTACACATCTGTGTCGTCTTGCTCGGCCAGCTCCTCCTCGACACCATCGTCATAGTCCTCCTCATTGCGGGCGGCCAAACGCTTGTCCGCACGCTCGAAATGCTCGACGACGTACTTGTTAATAATGTCGAGCACTTGCTTCATGGCTTCCTCATTCAGGCAATTGGGTCCCAGGGTCTCGATGCACTTGGCCAGCGAGTTGAGCAGTTCAGTCTGCACCTCCGGCTCCGGCTCAGTGTTAATGACCTTGAGCAGCTCCGGATAAATGTACAGCCACATGCCCTCCAGGTACTGCGGTCCCTTGATCTTGGCGCAGTCAAGGAGGTATGGCAACGACTCAGCTGCCGCAGTGCGCACGCCGTCGTGGAAGTAGAACTTGAGCATGGGCACCATTTGGCGCACCACCTCTTCGGCATACTCGGCAAATCCTTCCTTGAGTTCCCGGGCATAGCAGACCAACATTTCGCAGGCGGAGGCCTTGTCATCCATGCCAGCAGTGCGAATGGCAAAGTTCTGCTGCTCTCCGAGGTTGATAAATGACCAGTCCACATCCCCCTCAATGTCCTCCACCTCGTCGTTGTCCAGCATGGCCACCTCTGGCTTCATGGTAGCCGTTCGCATGACTGGACCCATTACCACGGGCAGATACTGCTCGAATTGCTTGCCAAGGATCTTGCACATGCGAGCCCAAGCCGTAATCAAGTAAGAGGTTTGTGGATCGTCATCGGCCAGCTCTCCGCCCTCAGTGTGGTTAACCAGCAGCATGTCCATAATCTCACCAGCATCTCCGATGAACTTCTCTCGGCCGACGGCCAATCCAATCAAGCTGACACATTCAATGGTCTTGCCGCGCAACATGCGCAGATCGTCCGAGTTGGCGTTCTGGATGATGAACTTCAGGCACGGCATCAAACGATCGTAGTACGCTACGAATTCCGCCTCACACGTATCTGCCACCGATGCAATTGTGGTCACCACCTGTTCCAGTACAAGCTTGTTTCCCTTCTCCACCAGCTCCTTGAACTTTGAGTTAAGAATCGATTCCAGCTTGTCCATTATCCCGTTCAGGTAGCGTGTCAATATATTCTTAGGGCAGTCCTCGCTGAAGTTTACGAGAGCGGCGCCAGCGTGAGCTTGCACACGTGGATTCTCCACATCATCCAGCAGGGACAGCAGACCGGGAATCACCTGGAAATGATTAAAGTTGCTTATACCAAATCCAATTCTTGAAAAGCTTAAAACAAAGATAAGAACGCGTTCACCACCTATGTATATACATTTGTGATCAGTTTTCAGAGGTTCCATTTGAAACTACTGCGTTAGCACCTGGCGTGGGAATTGGATTATAAACAAGATGGACATACAGTCGGGTGTCCCGACAGTAGAATACCATGTACCATTACAAGGCGCGTCCCAAAATTATATAAAAGAAAGAGAATAAGAATAAAAAACTGAGACAAATTTACATATAATGCAAATGTCTTCCCATTCAAGAGCAAAGTCGATAGCTCAGTGGGTAAAGCTACACATACATTTTTGTAAGCAATTGGCCTGGGTTCGAATCAACCGCAGGCATAAGGAATTTTTTCATTTTCAAAACATTAAGTATAGTTCTTTGCTTGCATTTTTTTATTTTTTAGTATTAAATACTGTAATTATTTTAATGTACTGGAAAAAAAAAAAAAAAAATTGCTAAAAATAAAAAAGATTTCACTCGTCGCCGACGGGATTCGAACCCGTGACAACTAACATTTGAAAAAGACTTCAGCTTAGCCAGCTGCACCACCAACCAATTCAAAATGAGTAATCCTATTTTCATAGTAATATGAACATACGTAAAATGTTTAATGAACGTTTTGATTTATTTGGAGCCCTCTGCCTGGGCTGCCTCTTGTACACGTAATGTGTATAAAGTAAAAAGCCTATATCTCCGCTATTTAAGGCACGATCGCAATAAAATTTGGACAGTCTGTGTATTTTGATAAAATGCATTAAGCTTTTTAATATGGTTTACATAACTTTATAAATTTCGGAGATATACGTTTTTTTCAAATAGCTCCTCCAAAAAGGGGAGCAGCAAAAATTTAAAACAAACTTGATCTGCGTGCAGATATAAGAAGTCTAAATCCCAAGTTTGATGTCTCTAGCTCTTATAGTCTCTGAGATCTGGGCGTTCATACAGACAGACGGACAGACGGACGGACGGACGGACGGACAGACGGACATGGCTATATCGACTCCTTTAGTAGTCCTGACCAATATTTAGGTAACTTTTGGGGGTCTGCCACGCCTCCTTCTGCCTGTTACAGAAAATCGCACTCGCACAAAACTATAATACCTTTGTACCTTTGGTACATGGTATAAAAAGGACGGCTCGTGTGGAAAAGTAAACAATTTAACGGAATTGTGCACGACTCGTTGTTTATATAGTTCTCGCAAAACGTTTGTTTACAATGTGTGAATAGATTATTTACACGCACACGGCATTTAAAGCGACAAACTGCAGACAGATTTCTAATTAAAATTTACCAATTGGCAAATTTTATTATAAATTTGTTTTTAAAAATTGAATATCTCGAGAATCGAAAAGATAATTATGTATTTTACTCACTTGGCTGTGGAACTTCTTCTCGAATGTCGGTGCGAAGTCGGTGGACATTTGGCCGATGGCGTTGCAGGCGGCATAGCGCACGCGGGGATGGGGATCTATCAGGAAGTTAAGGACACCGGTCATAACCTCGTCCAGAATGGCTTCCATCTGCTTGTGGCAACCCTCACCGATGGCCGAGATGGCCATCAGGGCGGCAAAGCGATGCTTCCAATCAGCATGGCTTAACATAGCTGGCAAGGAGGCCATCACGTGCGGAAGGACAACCTTGCCGCCTAATCCGCATGCGAGGCGATCGAGCGAAGACTCGGCAATCACGTTGTTATCGCTGTGATCATCGTCGTCGACCACATCGGTGGTGGACCAATTCTCGTCCTCATCTAAGTCTGTCATCATCTGCAGAACTAGAGGAATCAGGGCAACGATATACTTATCAGCCCGCTTCCGCACCATCGCCGGGGCATTTTCTGACAGCGATACCATAACCTCCAGGACGAGGTGGCGCCAGCTGTCCTCAAAGTCCTGTGAGCTAAACACCTTCATGCAGACCTCAAAGATAAACTCCAGTTGGGGGCGCAGGAACTTCGGGCAGTTTTCAGTCATATCAATGAGAAGCTTGAGCAGGCTCTGGTCATCCTGGGCCTCGATCGTTTCCCCAGTGATATGGATCATGCGGGGCAGCATATCGGCGAAATGCTTGTAAATGGCTGCTTCCTTCTCCTTATCGTGGAAGAGAATGAAGGCGCCAACGGCACGCACAGCCTGGACACGCACCTCCGCATCGGAGCTGGCGTCCATGCTCTTGGCCAGCATCTGCTTGATCAGCTCGATGTACTGGGCCTCCTGGTTGCCAAAGATCGAGGGAACGCTGGTAAAGATGCGCAGAGCTGATTCCTGCAACTGGGGATTAGGCGAGTTGGCACACTGGAAGAGGAACTGGAGAACGTCCGGCCACTGGTTGTTGCACTCCTCGTCAATCAGATTCCTGGCCACCTCGGCAACCACCTCGCAGATCTTGCGCCTCAACTGGGGAGTCACCTCCTGCTGCACTGCCAACAGGATTTGCTGAAGCAGCTGGTTCTGGGATTCGGCCGGAATCTAAATTTAAAACGTCCATTAGTTATGTATGTAGCGGGGACAAGTTGCTCCTTTCGACTGACCTCTTTGTAGAATTCCATGAACTCAGTGGTAAACAGGCGGCGCAACAGCACGGCGGCCATCTGCCGCGCCTCCTCCGATTGCTGACCATTTTGGATGTTTCCCAAAAGGTGCGTCACCTTCAGCTCCCTAGCAAGATTGTTATAAGCTTCCTATAATTGAAAAATGCGAACAACGAAAAAAATGTATAATGAATGGGGTATTAAGTTCGTATTTCCAATGATTAAAAATCGATCAGAGATACTTTCTGAGACTAACACATTTACGAGAACAATATTCTTAAAATTGGTTGTACTGCAGTTTTTGTACTACTTGTGTTCATTGTATTATATTATTTTCAGCTTTTAAAAATGTATATATAATATTTTGCAGGCAAATTGTATTTTTTAATAATTTATGGGATTACGACAAATCCATTAGAATTAGTTTTTACTAAATAAGAGCAGAAAACAAACAGAACGGATAGGATTATGTACATGTGTATTTTTGGCACATAACTGGTGACCGCCACCAAGGAAAATAAAGGCGGTACCATCACTGCTGGTGGTTTCCGTGGGCGGCTGGCGCTCAAGGTCAGTGCAGAATGTAGTGGGGTGGGCTGGGGCGGTGCCATGTGGCGCCGGAATTACAGGGAATAGAATTCGGTCGCCTTATCACCCGAAACAGATTGCATTTCCACTGACTGTGTGTCATGGATTATTTTCCCACCTGCTCTTTGTTTCCGTTTTGCGCCCATCATTCAAATCTAAAATCATGTGGCGGCCATGCAAATTGTACAAATATCTTTCTGATTTCGATTTTGCTTTGTTTGCCTGCTTCGCACATGCCTCCTCTGCCATTCTTTCGCACACGCTCACATATACAAGCTCACTCATACATACGCCAGCGTGCCCGCAACAGCATGCGAACGTGAATGACAAAACGGAGGGCGAAAACACGTTTTGTGTGTGAGCTGCGATGATTCAGGCAGAAATTCTGCCGAAAAATATTGGGACTGTCGGCCAACAATCTTATAGATGGCACGGCATCAGACACGCAAAATTCGCCATGTGTACTATGTGCACTTTCTGCAAATTGCGCATTGCAAAATCTGAGAGCCATTTATTTGACGTGCAGATCCCCCGCCCCGCCCGCGGACAACAGAGCTGTAAAATGTAACACACACACACACACTCACCTCGGCCTGCTGGCGAACATCGTTGTCCGTGGACAGGAGTGAGACGAGGAGCTGCTGGAACTGAGCCTGATCCGCTGCCATTTTATTTTATCTGATTTCAAATGAAACAAAACACAAGCGTTCCGTGAAAAACCACGATTTTTCTCTTCACAGTCTTGACGCGACGGCGGCCGCCTTAAAAAGAGCAGAACAGCTCTATGGTTGTCAAAACGTCGGAAGTTTCGCGCACTGCCCGCTCGTTACAGCACTAGCTTTCTGACGGGTTCTCGGGTTGGGGTGGGGCGGTAAAGATCACTGTGCGCTGGGTGGTGCCGAATTAATTAATAATTATGAATTGGCCCCGTTAATTGGAATTTCGGAAGCAGTTAGAAATTTCGTTGCGGCGCCGGTGGCAATACTGCAGGTGTCATCGATAACAACCATCGGCTTTTGGCGGGCACGCTAGCTGCTATAAGGTTGCCCAATCGGTAAGGATAATAAACAAAAAAAGACTAAAACAGGCTAAATATAAAAATGAAATGCTGAAAAACAAGCTTTAACCATTATTAATTTCTTGACTAATTTAAGACCAAAATTACGTGAGATTAGGTCCGAAAACACCACAATTTGGAAATTAAAAACGCTAGATTTAGTGGAAAAATAGCCAAAGTAAGCGTTGCCCAGTTTTAGAAAGCTTTCGGCAAAGTGGCAACCTTGCCGAACTTAATGTGGGAAACTTTCACGAATTTGAATATTCAAAATTATTATCAAATAAATTATATACATTATGTACATTGTAAGCAGAATATACTTTATATAAATATATATATATATATATATATTTTAAGTAGTGACCCGTCTCGTACCCAAATTATCGATCAAAATCAATTCAGCTGCTTCACAACCATAGTGCTATCTCTCTACCAATCGTAAAACGATTTTTGAGGACGATGGATATCCTGATGCTATGTTCAGGGGAAGACGCCGAAGGACGACCAGAAGAATACATGTTTCAGCGTGCGGAAAATTTGGTTAAAAACAAATATTTTGTTGGTAATACTTCTATTGTAAAAATTGCAATACTCTACTGAGGTCGACGGGCAGCTTAAATTAAAAATTTTGAAAACTGTCTGGTACCAATCATTATATTTACACATATGTATGTATGTTTCAGAATAAACGATTATAAGAGAGCGTTTAAAATTTCCGAGTAAAAGTAGAAAATATATGATAGAATTGTCCGATTTTTTACTTTAAAAACTAAAAGATGAATTCTGGATTAACAAAAAGTGGGCAAATATCAAATTTAATGAAACATATGTACGAATGAGACAGCTTTTTATATTAACCTTTTTTATATTGAATAGCATCTAAAAACATTTTTATATAAAAACTAGCTGGAAGTAAATGTAAATTATTATATAAGGTTTACAGGAAACACTTAAATATTAATTAGACATGCATTTTGTTTAGCAAAGGAAAACACAACATAAAATAATTTACAAAAAAAAACAGTAATATAGTTCCCATCTTTCTACGTACGAAAGTTTTGCAACAAAACCAATATGTGCGAGATAAGGAAAAATATTCTTCAGCAAATTTTACCGATCCTGAACCTTGGCTAGGCGCTTCAGGTTAGTGAAGAGCCGCAAGGTGAAGTGGTAGATCATTTCTACCATGCTCAAAATGGAGAAGCCCATGAAGAGGCCGAAGATACCGCCGCAATTCGCCAAGAACTCGGTTATGCCATACAGTTCCGATCGCTTCGAGGTAATAAACTGACTCTGCTTAAAGTAAATGGACAGGCGGGACATTTGTGACCCGGGGTATTCTTGCAGGAACTCGGTGTCGCCCTCAGCCAAAAGCATCTCCTCCAGATCAAAGTTGGCCTGCGAAATCTCAGTGTTGTATACGAGCGACGTGCAGGCGGGCATACAATTGCAGGCTGATTCTACGCCTCGCCAGTCCTCGCGTGCGGCATTCAGTGCTCTTACTCTCTTGAACTCCCTAACGAGCAACTGCCTCTCTGCACGATCGTAGCAATGGATCTTGTCCTCTCCGCACACCGGCATATCCATATTCCGAGGCATCGAAAACTTCACACATCCACATTTGGTCAGTGTGAAGTTGGCTAGGCATTCCAGCTGACAATTGGATTCAGTGTACACCTTGAAGAAGCGCAGCGAACGTTCCTGACTAAGGAAGCACTGCCTCCTTAGTGGATGATACTCAGCGATGCCCGACGACATGGTGATCATACTTGGCTTTACCGCGATCAACACCTCCTTGCCCATGGGAATGCGCACAAACTGCTTGGATACCTGCGGCACGTCGTCGGGGGCGTGAAGCAACACCTGGTGGCAATACGACTGGTTTTAATTTAAATTAAAAAATAAACATAATCAATCTATCACCTTAAACCCTTGCACGGGTCCTCGGCAGGCATAGTCCACCTCCTGTTTGAAACTCTGGAGTGCAAGAAATATTCCCGACCTTGCGCCAGCGCTGAGAACCCTGGCCGGAAATGTTTCTACATCGCTGCTGTGCGCATATCCCGATTCCAGCGTCCAAGGAGAGTGTCTTGAGCTAATGTTTTCCATTTCCAAAGCCTCCCCACTGTGCTTGTACTGATACGTGTCCTCCCGGTAAATTTCTGTGGCCCGCAGCCCATTGAATGTATAGCATATGCCCTCCTCCGTGAGGGTCTTACGGAAGAACTTCTCGCATTCACCGAATCGGCTTAACCAGCGACAATAGAAGAAATATCGATCGAACTGGGGCAGCATCCGCTCGAGCACTTCGAAGTAGTCCAAATCATCGCCGGCAATCAGTGGCATATCCTCGTCGATGACCTGGGTATTGCACACATGGAGCAGTGTGCGGAACTCCTCCATCTCCAAAGCGCTCACATTTTTGGGCTTAAAGACTCGCGAGGCTCGCATCTCCTCGCTGAATTGGCTGTATAGATCCGCATAGGTGGTCTCCTTGCCTGCGTAGATGAATTTCAGAACAATTAGAACCTCAAGGCTTTATTTTAATATTCTTTTAATACATAAATCAAACCTGACCTTTTTGTTTCAGCACCCGCTTGGTTTCCGAGCACACAGTGACCGCCGGAAATGGGATATTCCACACGGGCGTAGACTTCTCGGCAAAGCTCACGATCACTGGCTGTCAAAGTCGACCAAGTAGTATGGAATAGAAGAAGGCAACCTATTAAAATGCGTGTTCTCCATTAATGGGCGATTTCACTGAGGCAGTACCGTCTCCGTCCACTTAGTGTAGGCACTGGTAATGAGCATTGAGCAACCATAGATCGAGATGAGGAACGCGATCAGCCAGAAGATTCGCTCCGGCATCGGTCGCTGCCGCTCACCAAGGTATTGCACTCCGTGGATCGAGGTGTGCTCGCAGTATTCCTGGTAGGTCACCAATAATCCCTCGCAGGCGGCGGCAGCTCCTCCGACAGATGAAAGCCGGTTCTTGTTCCTATCATGTTCCACACTTTCCTCAATATCGAAATCGGATACTCTAATGCTGGTATCCAACCCAATCTTGGCGCGTACAAACATATTTCAAACGACGCTTACAGTCAGATAACACTTAAAAACATACAAGAAACAATCGTACAAAATAAGAAAAGGGAGAGAAAATATATAGACCCGTTACTTGGTGGACTTGGATTTAACCGTTTTCCAATGAGAGAATCAGTAAGTCCAGTACTAAAGCCTAGTACTAAAAGGTAAAGCGTTGCCAAGTTAAAAAAGACAACCAAACAAACAAAGAATTTGACGCGAAATAAATAAAATATATAAATTTCGCACGGAAGAAGACGGAACAAATAAAATAAAAAAATTTCTCTTATAAATAAATAAATCAATTTTACTTCGCTCGCAGAAGAATAATGTGATCACATTTATTTTTTAAATTAAACGAAATTGCAATTCCTAGTAATGAGCTAATGTTTTTCACAAATAGCAAAATATTAGTTCATATTAATTTAATAGTCCAAATAATTAGAAAATATATTTTGGTCAAATTGTAGACAAGTAAATAAGTTGCTCAACCATTTCCCCTTCAAGAGCCCAGCCCATCTCTAACGTGCGAAAATTCGACGGCTGCTCAGCACTGGAAGCGACGCTCAAATTTTACGAATTACGAAAAATGTCTGCGAAATCCTGCGTCTACAAAGATTGTGGCTATTTCTACTCCGCCATCGCCAGCTTGCCAACTAAAGGCAAGTGGACACTTTTCTCTTTTCCCAAACAGCCGGAGAGAGCCCGCATCTGGTTGGAGAATGCTCAGGTGCATCCAAAGATTCCAAAGAACCAGCTGTTTATCTGTTCAAAGCACTTTGATACCAAGTTTATATCAAGCAACAAGAACCGAACAATGCTTGTGGGAGAGGCAATACCCTTTCCATTTACAAAGGAAAAGGATCCTGACCCGGATCCTAACCCAGATCCTGAAACGGACTGCGCAACGCAGGAAGAATTCTCCATCAACCTGAGCGACACTGAGCTCGACGAACTGATACAGGAGGCTGTAGAAAACAATAAGTCCACATTAAGGGAACCCAATGATATGAGAGACAAAAGTAAATTCATACAATTATTGCCGTGAACCATTTATGTTATAAATCAATGTTTTTAGAAGTCAACACAGAATCGCCCCCCGCCAAGCGCTCGAGGGAATCAACAGGCGCCACTCCTATTGCGATAGAATCTCCAAGGACTGAAATTGATTCTGCAGATTGTGACCCGGATCATATAGAAACTATTGATACCGCCGAAGTGTCTGTGTTCCACTTCAAGGGCCAGGAGTACGTTCAAATGTCGATGGAGTTTTATATGCTTGAAAAGCGAAAGATGGCCGAGCTGGTCAAAGGATATCAGAGGACCCTCCGAAATATAAAGGATCAGGTGTCCGAATGTCTAACGAGGTAATATATAACCTGTAAGTAACAAAATCTTTGAAACTAATGTACATACATTTTTAAGGTACAATATCTGTTCAAAATTTAATAATAATATTGAATGAAATGTTTTAGATTTATTAACGTTAAATTTATAAGTTGACGGATCGTTTTTCGTTTCGGTCTCTAATCATCCAATAATTATTGATTTTAGCTTAACATATTTTATTACCATTATTTCCCCTTTTACATTTTTAGAAACTCTGGTATTTTCGAAAATCAAGCCGATTAAGGAACTAAAGGATCCCAAAACCCAAAAAAAAAAAGAATCCTTATTCCCGCAAGGACTTAGTTAAGAAAGAATGTGCTATAATGATTACTTTAGAGCCTATAGGACTGTTTATTTTAGTTGTATAAGAATATGTGTACTTTTTAAGGAAATGTTGGAATTTAAAAATACAATTTGAAACAATTTAAGACCCTAAAAAGTGTTTTTAATGATCCAATAGAATAAGATTTACCTTCAGAGAACAATCTTATTTGAACTACTGCATTACTGTAGCTTCAATCGCTCGTTTCAGATTCCGGCTCCAGCTCCCCGACATCGCTATCCACGTCGGGTCCATCACTTGGGTCGTCATCCCGATCCTGCAGCTCCTCAGGCACGCCCAATAGCAGGCGCTTTCGCTGAAGCAAGGCCGCCCAACTAAGACGAGTCTCGCACAGCGGGCATTCTCCAGAAACTGGGATATAGTGACCGGGTTCATCGCTCAAAAGATAGTTTGCCAAGCACAACATGTGACATGTGAGCCGACAAGAGGGATTTGTACAGCCCAACCGAGATTGCTCCGGCTGATCAATGCCTTGCATGCATAAATGACACTCAGGGGCCCAAGAAACTGGAGTAGGAGCCCCTCCAGTTGCGTCTCTTTTACGCTGCGAGGCGGTAATTATAACTTTACCACTCAAAACTTCAATTTGTTTGGGAAGTGACACTTCGAATCCTCTTTCGTAATCCGTTTCCAGCCAACGAACCGTCAAAGTTAACCGATTCCATGGCCCAACGCACAACATTCGATTTAGGATCCTAAAGTTATAGTCAAAGTGGGCTTCCCTGGGCTTTTTGCGTTTTAATTCGGGAAAAGTCTTTAGCCTGGTGGAAAGCGATGGCTGTTGCCATGCCCACTCGAACTGAAGAGCCACAATGTTGTTCGGGAAACCGTGTACAATCATCACCATCTGCCAGGGTCCTTTTCGGCTGGTTTTCTTGGCACCGCCAAAGTCGCAGCCACGGTTGTGCTGTCGGATCCGACGTTGCGGGTTTACGGTGAAGCCCACATAGCATTTGCCCCGGTACCGTGGATCCAGGCTCTGGCTACAGAGTAAATACACGCCGTAAAAATGACCTTTCCAGGCTGTAGCTTCATCTTCACGATCCACGCGAGCTCTATCCTGGATGTCTGTAAATTCAGAGAAAGCTTTGATTAATCAGGAGGCGACTGTAAAAGGGAGCTGGGCAATAAAACCAACCAAAGACCAATCAACAGCAAAATGAGACATTAGCATGCCATAATATATATATATATATATATATATATATATTCATACAGTAACGAGGAATTATTTGTTTTAAATTTTGACATTTTCGATTTAAGGTTTTTATTTCATTTTGACCCATACTATTGGTCAGCGCTAAACCGAATCCCTCATCATCATTGTTATTAAGCGAACACTAAAACAAGGAGAAACAAACTTCCAATAAGATAGGCAGCTCCGTAAACATGAGGAGAAGCCCACACCGCTCAATTATCTGAGGTATTGTATTAGCCTTTTGAAGTATGTATAATAAAAACTGGAAATATCATCAATGGTTGGCCTGTAATGTTTTAAATTAAACAGACATCGTGCTCCTTGTCTTAGACTAATTTATTGATAAACTTTCTCTTTCCGGCTGCTAATTTAGTTCTAGTTTGATGTTGGCCCCTGAGGCCAAGCCATTGATTTGTTGCTGCTGCTGTTGGGGATTCCCTGCTAGGCCCTGGCCAGACTGAGATGCGTTGGTCGATGCCTGTTGGCTGCCATCGGTCGTGGCAGCTGCTCCATTTCCATTGGGAGTTGCAGCTGCCGCTTCGCCTCCTGTTGCAGCCTCGCCGCCGTTTGCCTGTTGCTGTTGCTGCTGATGGGCGGCATTCACATTCTCAATGAGCTTGATCCGTTTCCGAGTGTAGTGCTGCCACTGCAGAATGGCCTGATCGTCTATGAATTTGCAGCACTGCGAATTCACTATCTCGCGTCGAAAATGTTCGTACTGCAGCAAGTCGAGGAAGTAGAGGCACATTGGGTACATGAGGTATTTGGCATAGTCCGGCTCCTTCCAGTACTGCAGATACTTTAGGTAGTTGATAAACGACTGGTCCTTGAAGAATCCACGCTGGGCGAGGACTGTGGAATTGAAATTTTCAGAATTAATTAAATTTTCCTTGCCTAAAAAGGTTTTCAAGTTTCCCCATGATATCGTATTTGCACAGCTGAATTCATAAATACTATTAATTGCACATTATATTTTTTTTAAATTATGGATAACTAAAACCTGACTAACCCGACTTTAAACGAATAAATATTTATAGTAAACCTAAATTGCAATATCTTAAACAATTACTCGTTGCAGTAAATCAGAGCCTTCACCCGACTAACGATTAGCTCTGACTCCAATAATAAGGATATAAAAGGCAATATGCTTACAGTTAAGATAGTTCGGGTTGGATAGGCACTGCACGAACTCCAGCTCAATCTGCCAGCGTCGCTTTTGCTGCTCCTCCGACTCGATAGCCGCTACAGGAAAGATATGGGGAAGCATTACAATCGGTGTTATAGGGAAATAAAGCCATTATCTGAAGATTTTTTGCATGCCAGGCGGGTGTGTCAGTAGATGTTAGTTTTTTCAATGGAAAAGTGCGCGTGTTTGTACTTACTCTTACCCTTTCCGTACATTTTGGCCATTTTGGACTTGTTTGTGGAAAGGGTCTCGTTGGTTCGGTCTTTGCGTTTATTCAGTTTCGGTATCGGGTTGGGTTTCTGGTTTTTCTTTCTTTCAGTGTGGTGCTATGTGGATGTGGCTGTGTGTTCTGGTGCACCATCGGATCGAATACCGAATTTGTAAACGAAAATTCACACTAAACAAATAACACACAAATAAATAATAATATACACTGGGCAAAATGCAAGAACAAAATGTATGGGCCGCGCGGCGAATTGAAGGGGGCAAAGAACGAAAATAGCGAACAAAAAGCAGCTCGTAAAATGATCGACTGGGCGGCGGGGCAATGGCAGCAGGTTGTCGCTCCTTTTGTGTTGGTGATTTCTTGTGGGAAAGCAGTTAAATTAAAGTTTTAATTTTGTCTACAAACCGTAGGAGTTCATTATAGTGGTGGAGAACTATCGATACTATCGACCAACCAACGAAAACATCGAAAACAACATAGTGGCCACTATCGAGTGAAGGGTAAAGCGGAAACATCGATGTATTGATATATCGCCGATGTTTTTCCCAGCTCTACAATTTTCTTCAATACATCTTTGTTAGCTAGACTGTGAAAAAAAACTTTAATTCATGCAGAAAACATTGTTAATTGAATCACATCTGCGGGAAACACAATACACCGAGGACAAATCATCAATAAATATTGATTTTGAGTTGTAAGAAGCACAACTAGATTGGAAAATAGAAGTGGGAGACTGCTGCAAGCATCCAATTGCTGGCCAAGGAAAAAGAGAAGCTGCGACGCAAAAGGCGTCAAAAGAGTGAGTGGAAATCATAATATAATTTTCTTTATGTATTGTAATTTGGTATAAATAAATATGACCCCGATTTCGGCAGTGATTCAACCTCTCGCGTCAGAAGTTTCATATTGTTTAAGCATACTATATTTAGAATAAAGTGGACAGTGCTAGGGGCAACCATATAATAGGGGGTATACAGTCGCGGTCGAAATAACATTACCAAAATACAAATAGGAACATAAATCCCATGTTAAAACAATATATTTTATTATATGCGTTGGAAATATATGTATAATATAATAACTACTACACTTTTTGAAATATTTTGAATAATCAAAAAAATCTAATTCTTGATAAGACATATTATAATGCAAGAATAATTCGTTTACCGCCACTGTGTTGTGCATAGGGGGTTTGCTGCTGCTTGTTTTTCCACATGTCTGTCCTTCTGTTGCAAGCAGCTGCAGATTTATTGATGGATTTTAGAAGGAAACCTTTGCGTGAGCTTAGCGTTTATGACTGTCAGCTGGCAGGCATAACCTGCCCTTGAGCTACCTGAACATATCACATCCTAGTTACCTTTCTACCTGCTTAAATATAAAACTCAACGCATTTTCCTTTGCTTTTTCAGTTGCAAACCAAGTTTCAACCCGGAAAGTCATCGATCGAGGCAGTTCAACTGTCGAAAAGAAAAACGATTAAAAAAATCACAATTTTTAAAGATCGCAGTATAGAGCACAAAGTCGAATCAAATTAGTTAATCATGGTGCACACTGGCATTTCACTGAACGAGCGCTTCACCCAGATGCAGACGCAGAAGCCGCAGGGACGCGGACGTAGCCGCTCCAGAAGCAGGAGCCGCCGAATTGTGGACAGTAACGTCGGAAATCCAGGTGTTTCAGCAGCCAACTCCCGCTTGTTGCAGGAGTTCAAGCGTCGGCATACCGTCCAGACGGCCCTCAAGTTGAAGCGCGTACGTGTCTCCCAAACAAAAAACAAAAACCCGAATAATACAAACACGAGCAGCAACCGAACAGATTTCTGTAGTGGAAAGCAGTTGCTTGGATAACCGTGGAGGAGATGGAGTCGGACATTGCTGTTGAGATAATTTGCGCCTTCTGCGTAAACCCCGAACTTCCTCCAGCCTCTCAGACTCTCTATCTCTCTCTCCTTTGAACTTGAACTCCAACACTGTGCAGCAGCGTATTGAAACCAAAAAATCCATCCACAACCTTATGCCTCCTTACAGAGAAGCTTACGGAACACGGCCGTGAACGGACGCGGACCACGCGTCGGCGGCGTCAAGTCGATGCGCCTGGCGCCCAATGGAAAGCCCATTCGGTCCAACAACGTGACCCGGGTAGCAACGTAAGCATCTCCGTCTATAATCGCGCTAAAGCAAACCCAATCCACTGCAACATCTCTGTACTTCTTCGTTAATCGCTCAGGATGCGCGCAGATCTCGTGGCTAATGGCACTATTGGCCGCAATCGTCGCAGCGGCAGCGCCACCCGCCGCTTGCCCGCTTCTGGTGGGGGCGGTGGACTCCGTCAGCGGCTGGGACAACGCCGGCCTTCTTTAGGAGGCGCTGCAGAGCGCGTTGAGCGCCGTCAGCGACAGCAGCAGCAGCAGCACCAGCAAACATTACGCGGACGCTCTCGTTCGAGATCCCGTTCCAGGCTGCCGCAGGCACCGCGAGTAGACAGAGGTCGTTCTCAGAGCCGTGGAAGAAACAGCGTTGGGCGTTCCCAGAGCCGCAATCGTGGTGGCAATCGCGACCGCTCCGCCCAGGGCCGTGTCCCGGTCAAGCAGCGTCTCTCGGTCAAATACCGTTTGGGCGTGCGTCCCGGTCAGTCAAATCAAACCAAGACCCCAAAACAGCGAAGGGCATCAAGCCAGCTTCGCGGCGTGGCCGGTGGGCGAGTGGAGAAGCGCCGCAACAGCCAGAATACCCAGAAAAAGGGCATATCCGCCTCACTCGCTGGACGTCGGGGACCACCACGCGGAAGGTAAGTTAACAAAAAAGATTCAATATGTTATTAATGATTTATGTTCATTGATTAATATTTCTTAATTAATAGTCACAGTAATCGTTTTATCATAAATACTAGAATTCAAGGAATAAATGAAACAGTGTCCATTCTTGCGAAAAAATATATTTTCCAAGTTGTCCCAATGTATCGTTCGTTATTAATAATAACAAATCATAACTCTGCAATTATTCAATTCAGCGAGGGTAAATTTTACATCAGTCAATATGTTATGCAGAAATTCAAGTTCTTGTTTTGATTCTTGCCTAATTTTACATTTCCATTTCTTATGGTATTTTTTGTTTTTTCTTTCTAGATCTGCTACTAGAAACGCTGCTGCTGCTTCTAGGGGTGGTGCTGCTTCGGGCTCTGCTCCCGCCTCTGCGCGTCGCTCACGCTCTCGCAATCGCGCTGCCGCTGTAGCTGCTGCCGCTACCGCTGCCGTTGCTACCACACCGGGCCGTCGGGCCAACCCTCGCCAGCGACGTGGACGCAGTGCGGTCGCTGCCAGGGGCAACAACAACACTAATAACAAGAAGATTAGCAACAAAAATGGTAACACCAACAAGAATGCCAAGGGAAAGGCGGCCAATAAAGGCAAACAGGGCCCGGGACCGCAGCAACAGGCTCGCCGGGGACGCAGTCGTAGTCGAAAGCCGTCCACAGGTAAAAGCGTGAAAAATGGCCATGAGAGCAACCGGACAGGATCTCTGGACAACGGGCCTAAAAAATTACATTCTTTTAATATTTCTTTTTAAGTTCCAATCGTCGACTCTTGCTAATAGTGATTTTTCTCTTCTCCACTAGGGAAATCCCAGGTGCCGGAGGTGAAGCGCGAAGATTTGGACAAGGAGCTGGATGTGTACATGTCCACCACCAAGTCAGAGATGGATTACCTGCTAAAGTAAACTAAAATCGGTGGACCAAAGAAGTGGCCCCTCGGACAGTCGAGTGAAATTTTAAGGAGGAAGAATGCAACCACCGGATATTGAGCAGACTTTGTTTCTCTTAGCATTAAGTTAACGCATAGTTAAGAGTTATATTTTTAAGCAGATTATTCATTCTAACATTACGTGCTCACGAAGATTCCTTTAACTTACCTATGTTTTTGCGAACAATCCTAAAGTTTCCGTGTACATACAAATGACAAGTTCTCTCACTAAAAGTACATCTAGCCGAGAAGCTTGTTGCTCGATCAATGATATTGTTAATCGCCTTTCCCGAAATACAAATTAATCATTGCTCAAACTAGAAAAACAAAGACAATCGAGTTTTTAATGGACTGGTGGCTGGTGGCGGTTTGGGTTTGGTTTATTGCAGTC
Source organism: Drosophila anomelani (assembly GCA_035045905.1). Taxonomy (NCBI): domain Eukaryota; kingdom Metazoa; phylum Arthropoda; class Insecta; order Diptera; family Drosophilidae; genus Drosophila; species Drosophila anomelani. The sequence continues at coordinate 9,658 of JAWNOO010000007.1, read as the reverse complement.
GTCAGTTCCATGCAAAGAGTAAACAAAATGACCTTTCCCTCCTGCCGGAAATCGACAAAGTGTGTGCAAACGACTGGAAAAGGAAATGTTCTTTGGCCAAGTCACAGCCTCAATCTCCGTAGAGAGGGTGCATTTTTCTTCTATCCTTTATAAGAATATGTGTCAAGTGCAGTGGTATATTGTGTCCACGACAGGGACCGTAATGATACCCTTGCAGGGTATTATAGTTTCAGTCAAAAGTTTGCAACGCAGTGAAGGAGGCATTTCCGACACTATAAAGTATATATATTCTTGATCAGGATCAACAGCCGAGTCGATCTAGCCATGTCCGTCTGTCCGTTTCTACGCAAACTAGTCCCTCAGTTTTAAAGCTATCTGAATGAAACTTTGCAGTTAGGGGTCTATATACTCTCACTCGTACATATGTCGGAACGGGCCGGATCGGACGACTATATCATATAGCTGCCATAGGAACGATCCGAAAAATTAAAAAAAAAAAAATTATAACTTTGTCAGTTGTTCACATACTTTCACCAAATTTGATATTTAGCCATATTTTATTATTACTGAATTTCGGTTTTAATTTCATGAAAATCGGCTCACTATATCCTATAGCTTCCATAGGAACAATCAGGAAAATAAAAGAAAAATACATAACTTTGTCAGTTTTCAATATATTTTCACCAATTTTAATATTTGCGCATTTAATATTATTTCCGAATTTCGGGTTTAATTTCATGAAAATCGGACAACTATATCCTATAGCTTCCATACGAACAATCAGGAAAATAAACAAGTAAGAAAGCTACAGTCGAGTGAGCTCGACTGTGAGATACCCGCTACCCATACTTAAACCAGAAAAGCGTCAGGACGCCAGAAAAAACAGTTAATACAATTTTGAACGTAACGGACAAATGCAAAAGCATACAAAAATACCTACACATGTATCTATGTGTGTAAAAACGCGTCATTATTGCATTCAAGCGGCTAATAATTTTTACCATTTATTAAAATTGCTTTTCGAATATCTTATAAGATTCTTTTCCGAACACAACCAAGAACGGATAAGAATATTTAGTTGGTCTAATTGGTCAACCAAATGAGGCATGCTGCTAGCCGTTTGTGGCCATACAAAATTATTTTTTTAATAACTTCGACAATTTTTATTTGATCGTAACCAAATTTTCAGGGATCACGCAGACTATAGTTCTTAATATACATTCCGAAATTCGCGACTCTAGCTTTAAAATACGCTTAATACGCTTTTTTATGATTTGCGGGGGCGGAAGTGGGCGTGGTAAAAGTTTGAAACAAACTTGATCTGCGTGCAAGCATAAGAAATACTGTCGAAAAAAAATTAGAGCTCTATCTCTTATAGTCTCTGAGATCCAGTGTTTCATACGGACAGACGGACAGACAGACAGACAGACAGACAGACAGACAGACAGACAGACAGACAGACAGACAGACATACGGACATGGCTAGATCGACTCGGCTGTTGATCCTGATCAAGAATATATATACTTTAGAGGGTCGGAATTGCTTCCTTCTACCTGTTACATACATTTCCTGCCGGCACAAAGTTATAATACTCTTCTACCCTATGGGTAGCGGGTATAAAAACCATAGCTTAGCCGTGTTTCAAACCATCGCCATCAAATTTGAGATTTGGCAACTAATTATTATTTCAGAATTTCCGTTTTAATTTTTTGTTTATAACAATTGAAAAATAATTCTTATTCCTAATTATTATATATTTTATTATAAAAATTGAATGCGAATAACTTCTGAACCGAGTTGACTATTAAAAAACGGTTAACATATTTCTGATCTGTGGTGCAGTACCTTTCAAAAGATGTATCGTATGTCCTTAAAGGACATAATAATGAATTATTGAGGAATCTTGGATTATGTCCTCCCTGTGAAATATTTTTCTTCCCGCTCAAGAAACACTTGATTTCACAAAAAAGTGTGTGGGTTGTTATTTTGTTATCATTTCGCGGTCGTGGAAACTTTAAGTAAGGTAGGGAATCCAATTGCTTGACGATAACTTTATCTGTTTTTCTTCTGATATTCTTTTTTGGTCAGATAACACATTTTTTCGACAAAAAAAAAGCATTTTTCACTCCTTTCCAACCCAATTTTTTTGTATCATTTCTTTTGTCTTTGCTTTCCTGTCTTTTTTCACCCCCAGACTTAAGTGAATATTTTTAATTTCTGTGATTGATTGCAGTTCAAGGTGTTGGTCCTGTGCTGATGGGTACCGGAGATTGGGCTTGGCACTTTAATTAAATTTTTCCAATCATACAACCCCTCCTTGCAATTCGTTTTAGACGGGCTGCCAATTTCCCACTAACTCAATCTTAATCACAGCTCGAAGGCTATTAAGTTCGAGTAGCTAAACACGGTCAATACGATTAGTTGTCAATGCTAATCAACCGCAACAGAGCAAACACACCAATCCGCCCGTCACCCATCACCACCCATGAACTGGGGAGCCCAGGAGCCAACATCCAAAATCACCCATACCACCCGAAAACGGAAGGCAATCCGCTAATTAACACAAAATAGTCATTTGTTTCGCTTGCTAATTGTCTTGGCCACGTTGAAGGACGCATGTGGATATCCCGTGTTTCCCTTCTGGGATACTTTGGCAGTCGTCGTCATTAACCCTTTGTCGCCTGTCAGCTGTTTGAAAGCAGTTAACAATTTATAAGCAATTAGCAAATGTTGCTAGGCCCTCCTAATTTGACAATTCAATTCCAAGTTGAGTACAATTTATGAGCGAACCTTTCGCACTTTTTTTCCCGGGCCTTGGCCAAGGGTTTCTCACCCTTGGGTTAATCAGGGTCCAGCAACATGTTGAGTCAAGACTGCCGTCCTTATTTTTCTACAATATCCTTTTTATGGTTTGGTCTTTATTTACAGCGCCATTTCTTGAGAAATCCGAGATAAATTAAAGCTTCTTTCTGTCTATATATTTATACCCTTGCAGGGTATTATAGTTTCAGTCAGAAGTTTGCCACGCAGGGAAGGAGACGTCTCCGACCCTATAAAGTATATATATTCTTGATCAGGATCAACAGCCGAGTCGATCTAGCCATGTCCGTCTGTCCGTCTGTCCGTTTCTACGCAAACTAGTCCCTCAGTTTTAAAGCTATCTGAATGAAACTTTGCAGTATATCTATATACTCTCACTCGTACATATGTCGGAACGGGCCGGATCGGACGACTATATCATATAGCTGCCATAGGAACGATCCGAAAAATTAAAAAAAAAAAAATTATAACTTTGTCAGTTTTTCACATATTTTCACCAAATTTGATATTTAGCCATATTTTATTATTACTGAATTTCGGTTTTAATTTCATGAAAATCGGTTGACTGTATCCTATAGCTTCCATAGGAACAATCAGGAAAATAAAAGAAAAAATTATAACTTTGTCAGTTTTCAACGAATTTTCACCTAATATGATATTTGATCATTTAATAATCTTTCCGAATTTTGGTTTTAATTTCATGAAAATCGGACAACTATATCCTATAGCTTTCATAGGAACAATCAGGAAAATAAAAAACCATAGCTTAGCCGTGTTTCAAACCATTGCTATTAAATTTGAGATTTGGAAACTAATTATTATATCAATATTTCGATTTGAATTTTTTGTTTAAAATCTGCAAGGGTATACAAACTTCGGTGAGCCGAAGTTAGCTTCCTTTCTTGTACTAGCTTAATATAGTTTGAATGTGAATTATTTAACACATTTATCTTATAGAAATTTTTATACCCGCTACCCATAGGGTAGAAGGGTATTATAACTTTGTGCCGGCAGGAAATGTATGTAACAGGTAGAAGGATGCATTTCCGACCCTATAAAGTATATATATTCTTGATCAGGATCAACAGCCGAGTCGATCTAGCCATGTCCGTCTGTCTGTCTGTCTGTCTGTCTGTCTGTCTGTCTGTCTGTCTGTCTGTCTGTCTGTCTGTCTGTCTGTCTGTCTGTCTGTCCGTCTGTCTGTCTGTCCGTCTGTCCGTATGAAACACTGGATCTCAGAGACTATAAGAGATAGAGCTCTAATTTTTTTTCGACAGTATTTGTTTTGCTTGCACGCAAATTTTCAAATTTTTACCACGCCCACTTCCGCCCCCGCAAATCATAAAAAAGCGCATTAAGCGTATAATTTTAAAGCTAGAGTCGCGAATTTCGGTAAGTATATTAAGAACTATAGTCTGTGTGATTCCTGAAAATTTGGTTGCGATCAGATAAAAATTGTCGAAGTTATTAAAGAAATTATTTTGTATGGCCACAAACGGCTGCTGGCAGCATGCCTCATTTGGTTGACCACTTAGACCAACTAAATATTCTTATCAGTTCTTGGTTGTGATCGGAAAAGAATCTTATAAGATATTCGAGAAGCAATTTTAATAAATGGTAATAATTATTAGCCGCTTGAATGCAATAATAACGCGTTTTTACACACATAGATACATGTGTATGTATTTTTGTATGCATGTGATTATATTACACTTGCATTTGCATTTGTCCGTTATGTTCAAAATTGTATTAACTGTTTTTTCTGGCGTCCTGACGCTTTTCTGGTTTAAGTATGGGTAGCGGGTATCTCACAGTCGAGCTCACTCGACTGTAGCTTTCTTACTTGTTTTTTTTGGATTTTATATAATATATAATAGTTTAAAGTTAATCCATTAAATAAAGGATTGGTTCCGAAAGCAAAATGTGGATGTTATTGGGTGGCCAAGTCAATCCTCGGACCTCAATCCTACCCAGAATCTCTGGGGTAACCTTACAGGAGAGGTAGGAAAGACTTTCGGCCAAAATAAAAGGATATTGTCCAAAGGACATGGTATAATATTCCAATTGGAACTTTTCCCAAGTTAATATCCTCCAGGCCCAGACGAATAGAGAAAGTCCTGGCAAAAATGGCGGATATAGCGGCTATTAGCTGCCAGATACTTAGTTTATTATAAAACATAACAAAAAATAGTGAAATATAGATTTTATTTAAAGATTTCTCTTTGCACACCTATTATTATGACCAGCCGAAATTGTCGATTTTAAGGATATATTTAATTTACTTCAATATGAAGGACTTTGTGAAACTTTTTTTACTTTTCGTTTAAAGACAATTAATAAACGTTTACAAAAAGATTTGATTTGTTGAGATTGGACAAGAGGTGGCTGAGAAATAACAAATTAAAAACGAAAAAAATAACACACCTATTATATTGTCCATGAGTGTATGTGTGTAAAGACGCGTTATTATTGCGTTTAAGCGGCTAAGATTCTTTTCCGAACACAACCAAGAACGGATAAGAATATTTAGTTGGTCTAATTGGTCAACCATATGAGGCATGCTGCCAGCAGCCGTTTGTGACCATACAAAATTATTTCTTTAATACCTTCGACAATTTTTATCTGATCGCAACTAAATTTTCAGGAATCATACAGACTATAGTTTTTAATATATATACCGAAATTCGCGACTCTAGCTTTAAAATTATACGCTTAATACGCTTTTTTATGATTTGCGGGGGCGGAAGTGGGCGTGGTAAAAATTTGAAACAAACTTGATCTGCGTGCAAGCATATGAAATACTGTCGAAAAATTAGAGCTCTATCTCTTATAGTCTCTGAGATCCAGTGTTTCATACGGACAGACGAACAGACGAACAGACGAACGAGCCAACATCCAAAATCACCCATACCACCCGAAAACGGAAGGCAATCCGCTAATTAACACAAAATAGTCATTTGTTTCGCTTGCTAATTGTCTTGGCCACGTTGAAGGACGCATGTGGATATCCCGTGTTTCCCTTCTGGGATACTTTGGCAGTCGTCGTCATTAACCCTTTGTCGCCTGTCAGCTGTTTGAAAGCAGTTAACAATTTATAAGCAATTAGCAAATGTTGCTAGGCCCTCCTAATTTGACAATTCAATTCCAAGTTGAGTACAATTTATGAGCGAACCTTTCGCACTTTTTTTCCCGGGCCTTGGCCAAGGGTTTCTCACCCTTGGGTTAATCAGGGTCCAGCAACATGTTGAGTCAAGACTGCCGTCCTTATTTTTCTACAATATCCTTTTTATGGTTTGGTCTTTATTTACAGCGCCATTTCTTGAGAAATCCGAGATAAATTAAAGCTTCTTTCTGTCTATATATTTATACCCTTGCAGGGTATTATAGTTTCAGTCAGAAGTTTGCCACGCAGGGAAGGAGACGTCTCCGACCCTATAAAGTATATATATTCTTGATCAGGATCAACAGCCGAGTCGATCTAGCCATGTCCGTCTGTCCGTCTGTCCGTTTCTACGCAAACTAGTCCCTCAGTTTTAAAGCTATCTGAATGAAACTTTGCAGTATATCTATATACTCTCACTCGTACATATGTCGGAACGGGCCGGATCGGACGACTATATCATATAGCTGCCATAGGAACGATCCGAAAAATTAAAAAAAAAAAAATTATAACTTTGTCAGTTTTTCACATATTTTCACCAAATTTGATATTTAGCCATATTTTATTATTACTGAATTTCGGTTTTAATTTCATGAAAATCGGTTGACTGTATCCTATAGCTTCCATAGGAACAATCAGGAAAATAAAAGAAAAAATTATAACTTTGTCAGTTTTCAACGAATTTTCACCTAATATGATATTTGATCATTTAATAATCTTTCCGAATTTTGGTTTTAATTTCATGAAAATCGGACAACTATATCCTATAGCTTTCATAGGAACAATCAGGAAAATAAAAAACCATAGCTTAGCCGTGTTTCAAACCATTGCTATTAAATTTGAGATTTGGAAACTAATTATTATATCAATATTTCGATTTGAATTTTTTGTTTAAAATCTGCAAGGGTATACAAACTTCGGTGAGCCGAAGTTAGCTTCCTTTCTTGTACTAGCTTAATATAGTTTGAATGTGAATTATTTAACACATTTATCTTATAGAAATTTTTATACCCGCTACCCATAGGGTAGAAGGGTATTATAACTTTGTGCCGGCAGGAAATGTATGTAACAGGTAGAAGGATGCATTTCCGACCCTATAAAGTATATATATTCTTGATCAGGATCAACAGCCGAGTCGATCTAGCCATGTCCGTCTGTCTGTCTGTCTGTCTGTCTGTCTGTCTGTCTGTCTGTCTGTCTGTCTGTCTGTCTGTCTGTCTGTCTGTCTGTCTGTCCGTCTGTCTGTCTGTCCGTCTGTCCGTATGAAACACTGGATCTCAGAGACTATAAGAGATAGAGCTCTAATTTTTTTTCGACAGTATTTGTTTTGCTTGCACGCAAATTTTCAAATTTTTACCACGCCCACTTCCGCCCCCGCAAATCATAAAAAAGCGCATTAAGCGTATAATTTTAAAGCTAGAGTCGCGAATTTCGGTAAGTATATTAAGAACTATAGTCTGTGTGATTCCTGAAAATTTGGTTGCGATCAGATAAAAATTGTCGAAGTTATTAAAGAAATTATTTTGTATGGCCACAAACGGCTGCTGGCAGCATGCCTCATTTGGTTGACCACTTAGACCAACTAAATATTCTTATCAGTTCTTGGTTGTGATCGGAAAAGAATCTTATAAGATATTCGAGAAGCAATTTTAATAAATGGTAATAATTATTAGCCGCTTGAATGCAATAATAACGCGTTTTTACACACATAGATACATGTGTATGTATTTTTGTATGCATGTGATTATATTACACTTGCATTTGCATTTGTCCGTTATGTTCAAAATTGTATTAACTGTTTTTTCTGGCGTCCTGACGCTTTTCTGGTTTAAGTATGGGTAGCGGGTATCTCACAGTCGAGCTCACTCGACTGTAGCTTTCTTACTTGTTTTTTTTGGATTTTATATAATATATAATAGTTTAAAGTTAATCCATTAAATAAAGGATTGGTTCCGAAAGCAAAATGTGGATGTTATTGGGTGGCCAAGTCAATCCTCGGACCTCAATCCTACCCAGAATCTCTGGGGTAACCTTACAGGAGAGGTAGGAAAGACTTTCGGCCAAAATAAAAGGATATTGTCCAAAGGACATGGTATAATATTCCAATTGGAACTTTTCCCAAGTTAATATCCTCCAGGCCCAGACGAATAGAGAAAGTCCTGGCAAAAATGGCGGATATAGCGGCTATTAGCTGCCAGATACTTAGTTTATTATAAAACATAACAAAAAATAGTGAAATATAGATTTTATTTAAAGATTTCTCTTTGCACACCTATTATTATGACCAGCCGAAATTGTCGATTTTAAGGATATATTTAATTTACTTCAATATGAAGGACTTTGTGAAACTTTTTTTACTTTTCGTTTAAAGACAATTAATAAACGTTTACAAAAAGATTTGATTTGTTGAGATTGGACAAGAGGTGGCTGAGAAATAACAAATTAAAAACGAAAAAAATAACACACCTATTATATTGTCCATGAGTGTATGTGTGTAAAGACGCGTTATTATTGCGTTTAAGCGGCTAAGATTCTTTTCCGAACACAACCAAGAACGGATAAGAATATTTAGTTGGTCTAATTGGTCAACCATATGAGGCATGCTGCCAGCAGCCGTTTGTGACCATACAAAATTATTTCTTTAATACCTTCGACAATTTTTATCTGATCGCAACTAAATTTTCAGGAATCATACAGACTATAGTTTTTAATATATATACCGAAATTCGCGACTCTAGCTTTAAAATTATACGCTTAATACGCTTTTTTATGATTTGCGGGGGCGGAAGTGGGCGTGGTAAAAATTTGAAACAAACTTGATCTGCGTGCAAGCATAAGAAATACTGTCGAAAAATTAGAGCTCTATCTCTTATAGTCTCTGAGATCCAGTGTTTCATACGGACAGACGAACAGACGAACAGACGAACAGACGAACAGACAGACAGACAGACAGACAGACAGACAGACAGACAGACAGACAGACAGACAGACAGACAGACAGACAGACAGACAGACAGACAGACAGACAGACAGACAGACAGACAGACAGACAGACAGACAGACAGACAGACAGACAGACAGACAGACAGACAGACAGACAGACAGACAGACAGACAGACAGACAGACAGACAGACAGACAGACAGACAGACAGACAGACAGACAGACAGACAGACAGACAGACAGACAGACAGACAGACAGACAGACAGACAGACAGACAGACAGACAGACAGACAGACAGACAGACAGACAGACAGACAGACAGACAGACAGACAGACAGACAGACAGACAGACAGACAGACAGACAGACAGACAGACAGACAGACAGACAGACAGACAGACAGACAGACAGACAGACAGACAGACAGACAGACAGACAGACAGACAGACAGACAGACAGACAGACAGACAGACAGACAGACAGACAGACAGACAGACAGACAGACAGACAGACAGACAGACAGACAGACAGACAGACAGACAGACAGACAGACAGACAGACAGACAGACAGACAGACAGACAGACAGACAGACAGACAGACAGACAGACAGACAGACAGACAGACAGACAGACAGACAGACAGACAGACAGACAGACAGACAGACAGACAGACAGACAGACAGACAGACAGACAGACAGACAGACAGACAGACAGACAGACAGACAGACAGACAG